>OX335668.1:57642500-67642500 GCA_946894065.1 Acleris literana
GATGCTCCGACTACGGAGTTGTTTAACAAGCCATAAAAAATAGCTGCGCTATTTTAGCATTGTCCATGGAACGCTACGGGATTGGCATCCCCAAAAAGGAAAGTCTACCAAATAAATTCCAGTTCCGATGCGGTAAATGACGTCAAGAAATTACGCAAAAAAGCGTGGACATTAATTGTTTTTGAAATTAAAATAATAAATAGCCTTTAACCTAAAGTTAAATTAGGCTTTAGAATAGCGTCAGGCTATCCAAAACTGTATTCAAGATAAAAACCTTGTTGGTCTAATTGGAAATATTCGTTACAAGACGACAATTAGTTCCTTCGGTAAGATGGGGACAGTGAAAATTTGTATGAAGGTAGTTTTTACTACCCGAAACAATTAGATTTTTTATATATAAATGATTACCTACCGGTGTGATAATATTTCTTAAGTATATATTAGAGACCCAGGCAACATTTAAACTACAAAGAATTTAAGACAGACTACTTTGCTACATTTACCTACGTTTCTTATGAAGGGACAATTTCATTTTCCGAATGTGGTCAACTTTTTGAGAAATACTCATAGGTAACATTATTCCCATCACTATTTCATCCTCTACCTAAAAACATTACAGTTAGGTATACTTGTTATTTTATTATCATTGTCAGTCCGAATAGGACCCGACTGTATCTACTATTATTTTAACTCGAACACGGTCAGATCCGAGTACACTAAGTAGGTACCCACTGATGTTCATAGCAACAATAATGTGCCCGTAAATGAGCCTTTGTACATACATATGGAGTTAAACGCGTATAATAAAAAAGGTCAATAAGTAACACGTTGAAAGTTGCAGAGCTCCTGTGAAAATATGATTGTCATGAGTCGAGGGCTCAGTGCGGGCGGGAGCCGGCCGCGGTGGCGCAGAATACAGCTTCATACGTTTAAGCAATTTTTTGTTAAAATTTCTGTAATTGTGAGAATTGATACTCCCCTCTTTGGTGAAAAGCAAATATGGGTTAAAAAAGTACCCGTGAAAGTGCCTTAGGAGCAAGAATTGATAAGAAATATCCTCCAGCTGCCAGTCATGTTGTTGGAAGAGCAGGGATTGCGCGGCCGCCGGCCGGCGCCCGCGCACACCGGGGCCGCGCGCGGTGATTCACGATTGAAAGCGGCCCGTCTGCTCGTAATGTGCGTTAATTTCATCTAAAAATAACACCCATTCTTTTGTTTGTTAAATTTTTACGAAATCTGCCTGTGTTTATTAAATGTGCTCTGTAGTGCTGGTAGTTTTCCATTACTTTCGTGCGGTCCGAGGAGATTACACAACATAACATAATCTCATCAGCCGCTTTACTCCCCACCGCTGGAACTAGTCTCGCATGTAGTTTATTGTGATTAGAAAATACAAATCCACTTTGAACACGTATTGTTTAAAAATGAAATAAAATTTTACCTGTAGACACTACACTAGGGAAATATATTTTAAGGAAAAACAAACAAAAATTGAAAAAAAAAACCAAGAATTAAGTTTGAGATAATTTATAATTAATGTTAATTTAATTTTCGGGGAAGATAAAAAATCATTTATTTCTTCAGTATTATAAAATGAGGCCAAAAAGGGTGGTCACAAATTTGAGCCGGTGGGTAACCACAGGTCCCGCTAGAAAGGGCTACCAGTATACAAAGTTAAGCCGATCAAACCTTAGCCAATCAAACGATTAACCGTCGAACGGGTTAACCTTAACCCCTTCGAGAGGCTTAATTAAAGGAACGGGTCTTCCGGTTCCAGGGGGTGTTATTCTCTTAAAAACGTTCGGGCGTTCGAACGAGTGAACGAGTGAACGCGCCGCAGCGCGGCGGTATTAAGTAGTCCCGCCAAAGCGTACTAAACACATTTTCGCGCGTACATTCTAGATTAGGCAGCAGGGCTTCTTTCGATAAGATCGATCGTACAAAGCTGTAATTTAGCATAGTTAATACATTTATATGCCGCCGACATAGGTGTAAAATAAAATTTTAATTAAGTATTATTTTTCGGTACATTTAAAGCAAAGGTATTTTTATTACATTATGGCATTGAATGAGGTATCATTGGATAGCTCTTAATAATTTTCGCTAGAGTTGCGCGTCGTCGTTCCCCTCCCCCTGCTACAGCCTACACTACAAGTACTAAAAGTCTGAAAGATCATAAATAAAATCACATAATTATAACGAATTAAAAAGGAAAACTATCACGACTAAGTAGGCTGGGTTGGTTCCTGAGATACAGGCGCCTAAGGTGTTTATGAATAATAAAAAACATAATCAAACGAATGAACAAAAACATTCAAGTTAAAAAAATGGCATAAAATAGTGGATGGTTGTATATGTAACATTTAAAGTTATTAGCAAAAGAAGATCCGTGAAGAAGAAAACATCAAAACCGTGAGCACCTAATAAAAACACGCATGTTCGCAATCGCAAACTATTGACTTCGTCTAGACGTGGAAAAAACGCGTATTGCACGTACAAATAAAATTAATCACTCGATATTCTCTGAGGTGATAGACATTGAAAGTAAATAGCTATTTATTAATTAGTATGGTCACTGTTTACCAATCCATACATTTGGGAAACGTCCTTGCGTAGAGCAACGACGGACATCTCCAAGGAAGCGGGCGGCGCGGGCCGGTTGGTCAATGTATATTAGAATATTAATGATTACCTACATATTAAGGATCACATTTATTTTATTTTTAATTTTCTGACAACTCTTGCACATCTGCGTGTGACAGTGTAAGTACGGGCATCGGCGTCGCCCAACATCAAGGGCGTTGGGGCCGGTACGCAGTGCGCAGTCCGCTTGCAGTTGGCGTGGAATCAACCTAAGCGGACCGCGCAGTTGGTTTGCAGTTTCGATGCAGTTACATCAACTGCATCAGAACTGCCCTCCAACTGCCATTTTGCAGCTGGGTTGCAGTTCAAATGCAGTCCGTCTGTATCGGCCCTTATTGTAATAGTTACGTGGTAATACCGTGGCTCAGGTACACCCAAACGAGCTGATTGAGTTACCTATTGGGTGCAATATATGTATAGGTAGATATAGTGAATTATATAGATAAATAACAGTTTATTCCAGATTTAGTTAAAAGTAAATGACAGTCATTTTTATATTTGTGTTCTGTAGCATTAAATCCACCTGTTTTATACGTTTTTTTTTTTGCAATAATGTATTTAAATGAATGATTTGATTATGCAATTATCGTTATACTTTATTGATTTATTGTAACTGGAGTAATACAACACAATATAATGAAACAACAAATAAATGCAACGTATTTCTTTAGAATTAATTACATTACAATATCAGTATCTTATAATAAAGCCATAAAAAACGTCGTTAAAATGCGAGTCAATTCGCGCATCGAGGTTATCGTGCCCTCCATCGCACAATAACAACGTTAACTTAAATTTGATTTCCTACATTTCTTCTAACTATACGAGTAGGTATATACCAGAGCAATTACCTACAGTTGACACGTCGAGAATATCCAACCAATAAAATTAGCCGCCCTAAGACCGGGCAAATACCCCCGGGATCGTCGCCCACCTCAACACATACACCCGCTAATATCTTTTATTTTGTTATAGCAGTGCAACAGTTCAATTGTCCTGGTTGTTTTTGATTATGTGCGTTTGTATGAAAACACTAACTTCTGCCCGCGTCTCGGTCCCAGTAGAATTAGTAATTCGCTCGCTACACCTCCCGTTTCGTCGACCATGACACGGGAGCAGTTTTTTATTTGGAATAGAATAAATGTAAAATGTCTATGTTATTTAATTGAGGGTAAAAGCGATCTCCATTTAAAAAAAAAACTAATTTGTCTAAGTAGTCGTTTCATCTTTTCGTGAAGGAGAAACGAACATACTATCTCACTCACAAACGTTTGCATTTGTAAATTAAATATTTCTTCCTGGTGTGTTATTCTCTCAAAAAACGGCGGCCGGTCGAACGGACGAGCGAATAAAAGCGGCGAGTTTAAGTAGTCCTGTCCGACCGAACAAAACACATTTTAGCTCGTGCATTGTCGATTAGTGAGCCTTATACGTTGGTGAAGTCATGCTGCCAAATGGAATACACGCGCTAAAATGTGTTTTGTTCGCTCTGTCGGGACTACTTAAACTCGCCGCTTGGACCTTCACTCGAGCGAACGATCACCTTTGCTTGTTGAGAGAATCACTACCCTGCTCAATCAGGGATCGAATTGTGAACAACTTTGTTGGTTGGACGTTTTTTATATTTCACCGAGGCCGGTCTACCTATTAACAAACGTTTAGGTTTTAATTTTTCAGTACCAATTTCCTATTTTACGCTTGGACGGATTTTTATTAAAAATGTCATGACATATTTTCGTCATTTTTGGCAAAAAATATATACAGTGTGTCCCAAAAACCAACGCCAAATAGCTATTTGTAATTTTCCTTTTAGTCCACGTCACAAAAAATCATTAATTTCATGTTTTATTTCATAAGTTTTTCAGTGGTATCTTACATTACCTATTAGAATCATTACGAATCAGCGTAGTTTTATTGCTCGTTTTTTTTAATCATGTTTTAAGTAATGACATAAAGTTGGTTTCTCTATACTACTCTGTTCCTATTCAGGCTGCCAATGACAATCACAAGTATACCTGACTGTAATTGTCTTTAGATAGAGGATGAAATAGTAATGAGAATATTGTTACCTATAATTAGAAAATTAAAAAAGGTTGAATATTCATCATCATCATCGTATTTTATGCTGGGTGCGACAGAGACGAAAACCTCTCTTATCTAATTAATCAATCAAATCTATCAAATCATCTCTACATTTTCATGTCAAATATATTTAAAAAAAAAATTGACAAGCATAAGACATTCTAATTGTATCCTCACCGAAAGTGTTTTTCATAAAAATACAAGATTAAATAAATTCAAATAAATTCAAAATTCAAAATATTTATTCAGTAAATAGGCCACATGAGGGCTCTTTGACACGTCGGTAATATAGAGTAAATTTACCAGCGCTTCGGACAAGACCATCATTGCGGAGAAGTAGCGCCGCAAGAAACTCCAGCAGAAGGTCATTTTTTCAAACATAAAACCATAATAATACTTACTTTTAAGTTACAGTAAGTAATAATAAGGTAATAAAGTAATAATCATACGTCGCACTCGAGGGGGCAAAACGCGGGCACGTCAATGTGTAAGGTTTACAAAAAAAGTGAAAAATTACGAGTATGCATACTTAGTATTTGTACTTGGCTGGTATTTGTACCTACTTGGTATTTAAACCGGGTTCAGTATGATGACAAAATCAAATAAATTGGTAATGCCTAGATAATGTCAAATGTGTTATTCCAATGTACAAGGATTACCTAGTATAAATACCAGATACATAAAAATGCTACGGCACTTCAGTGTGAAAGGTTAAAAAAACGATTAATTTACGAGTTGTCGGAGCGAGTTATTTATACTTGGTATTGGAAGCTACATGGTATTTACACTAGGTAATACCTAGTACAGTCACCAGCAATAATATATTATTCAACATTGGGCCCAAAAATATCTGATACGTCTTTATTACCAGAGGTATAAGAGTTTGCAAGATATTTTTGCGCCCAATGTTGGGTAATATATTACTGCTGGTTACGTACATTGGAATAACACCTTGGTAATTATACATTATCTAGGCATTTTAAATTGATCTAATTTTGACAGCATAATAAATCTGGTATAAATACCATGTAGTTACAAAATATAAATACTAAGTAAGCATATTCGGTTTGTTTTCTAAACCTTACACATTGACATGCCCGCTTTTTGCCCCCTCGTATGGTAATAATAATATTAAAAATATTAGAGGTTACTACCTCAAAATATAAATGAAGACAATGATTAAGTGTAAAATACTTACTTATACTTAAATAAAATGACCATGCTCAATCTTCAAAACTACGCGAATATGGAGTAATAACGGTAGGTAAATTGATTTGTTTATATGAGTGACGGGATGCAAAGGTCCCACTGTACTCGTAGGTATCCCAGTGTTCGGTTTTCACTATGTATGGAAAAAACAACTTTAAGTGAATACTAACACAGTTGATAAAAAAAATCGGTGGAATTCTTTTTGATAAAAGCGAAGGCTCAGTCAACTACAACGAGATATAACCACTTTTCACCTTATTGCATTGAAATAATGTCTGAAAGTGGATACCTACATCTCTTTGTAGGACCGTACAAAATCCCTGGTTTTGTAGTTAGTCAAAAGAAACATTTTAATTATTTTCGTGATTGAATCGTGTATGCTTCTGGTGCCTAGGAAGAAACCCAATAACCCGCCTTTTTTATGTAACAGATGAATTAACTACGATTCTTATAGTAAGGGCAAATAAGCCCATAAAATGACTTCTGATAGGCAAATCTTCATACCATTATTTGTTTGAAATCTGCCGCGGATATGTATGTTAATCAGGGTCCCCGGTGGCAGTGCAGGGCGGCGGCCGGGTATCTGCGGCAATATTCGCGCGGCCACTTACCTACTTGATATTTTCGTTACCCTGGTATCTACCTACATGGAGAGGAGAGTATGCACCTGGCCGGCGTCACGCCTCTTCAGCGACCCTCGTTAGCTCGGGTTCCGGGTGTGTTAACCAGCACACTAGAAATGAATTGCCACGCATTCCTATCCAGTGCAGAGGTCGAGCTAGGCCGGTTCAATCGAGCAATCGTGCCTTCACTGCGCAAGCGAATAACAAGCACGGTCCGCGGCTTGCGCGCGCCGCCGGAGCGTAGGTCCCGCTGCGACATCGCACATATCTAACTACCAGTTTCCTATTTATCTTTTTTGTCTCTTTGTAACCACTTTAAGTCTTGAACAATTCCACTTTACCCAATTGTAGTGACGATGTATTTGACGTCATTTACTTTTAATCCGTAATTCTGTTTGCTATACTATTTGAGGAACCTGACATGGCGGTTTCTCTAACGCAACGAAGCGAGTTGTACTCTGCGCACGAGTTGAGAAGGATTGTTATTACATCTTGGGCAAGACAGATGACATGGGAAGACAGATTGGGCAGTTGGGTAGAACTAAATTTGGTCACATTAAAAAAGCAAATGAGTACCTTATAAATAGGTGGAAATGGGAACATACCGTCAGGTCATCTTGTGTAGGTACTATCTCCATCCTCTGTGTCCGACTACGGATCAAGTAAAAATAAATGCCGAAATATAGGTTGTAACAAAATAAAGTAAATAACTAACTGAATAAAAACTTTAAAAGTTTGTATCTTTCAAATATATTTCAAGGTATAGGAATTCAAAAGAAATGTTTCGTCTTCGTATAATGCGCGTTGTTTGTTCAGTTTGATGTTTGAACTGGCTGCGGACAGCTCGCAGAGGCACGGCTTCATTCTGTCTTCTATTACTATTTAACAAATATGGGACTTCATCGTCATTTGTATGTAACTATTTGCATTTAAGAATCCTACAAATTAAAATATGATTCCCTTTTGCTGAACCATGAAAAAATTCTTATTGTAAAAAATGTCGAATGGCGTGGATCACTTGACGCGTACTTCATGAAGCCGGAGCACCTCCGCGACGGAGCCGGCGGGAGCAGCGCCGGTGGTACCGGTGTTACTTTTTTGGGGTTGTTCTTATCTTACCTAGAAGCATATGGATTTATTTTTTAAATTCAATTATTAAAACATCGAGTTTGACTGAATTATTCCGATTGTAAGAAATTACGACGTGATGTGATGCGCTTTTTATAAATTCTTCGAATCATAATTTCTTTATTAACTAACGGTAGTAACGGTGTCCTGTTGACATTATTACGAAAAAAGTATTTTATATTTAATGGATAAAGAAAGAAGTATTTTAACATCTTGGTAGCAAATATTTTTAATTTATTTTAGGGTTCCGAAGTCAAAATAGGAACCTTTAAAGTTTCGCTATGTCCATCTGTCCGTCTGGACGCGGTCTAGCCAACTAAAGTGGTACAGGCAACTAAAGTGTTTATACTTACCTACTAAATATCATCTGAGACAGCACCAAATACAACCTTAAAGAAAATTAGTTTTTTAGTTATTTAATGTCCAGCACATATCCAAGTAATGGAATTCCTTCTCGGTGCGAGAGTATTAATATACTAGTAGTAGTTTTAATAGTTATTATTTATTCGTTTATTACTTCTTGTAATGTAATTCACGTTTAAATTCTATTGTTATTTAAAATTAAAAATATACCTGATGGAGTTTCTTGCGGTGTTTCTTCTCCGCAATGATGGTTTTGTCCAAAGTGCTAATAGGTTCACTCCATATTATCGACGTGTAAAAGAGCCCTTTTGGTGCCAATTTACCTACTGAATAGTTATTTTGTTTTCTTTTTGCAACTCCACTAGGCGAATTACTCGTAAGAATCTGGCTAGACGAACAGATATAGGAGCACCTTATAAATGAAGTAACTTCCTACTTTTATGAAACAACCGTACTTATGCTGATGTTTGTTGTTGCATGGCATTCTGTCCAGGAATAACGAGAATGTAGCTACCCAATATATGAGTCTACGTACCCTAGTTTTCCTTGCAACGAATCTGCGTATATTAAAGCTGAGACCACTAGACTTTCCATAAAAATATTATCCCATTAAACAAGCAATCAGAACTCCAATGATGTAACCGGCTGCGCGCAGGCCGCCCCGCCGTTGGCCGAGTACCGATCAACCCCACACACAAACGAGTTCCGCACAGAGCCGGTGGGCCCGCTTTTTGTGTCTAGGTATTCCTAAAATTGAGCGTCTGACACCTCGGTTCTAATTGCCCCCCACGTCAACACCGGTTTCTTTGACCAATAGATTAGGTGTATCATTCCCGCTGTGTTTGGTGGTGTCGCACTTAAGTAGCTACTTATCCGGCGCTTGCCGCGTTGGCATTGGGGGCACTGAGGCACTGAAGCCGGGCACTCCGGGCCGCGCGTCGCGGCCGCCAGTGGCTCGGGCAGCAGCAGCACTCTTACTCATCTACATTTGCCTGAAACTTTTGATAATTTGAAACCAATACGATTAACTTAATTTAATCTATTTATTTCATGGTGATATTAAAATGCGTGTTATAAAATGCGTTGCATGAAGTAGGTACTTAATTCTATATTGATAGTTAATGGTTTCTTCAAACTCTGTCCACGTGGATTTAGGTTGTAATTGTTTTCTCTTAAATTTCCTGACGTAAAATAAAAACATAACTCTCTTTCTGACACAGTCGGGTAAAAAGTAGTCCGCGTCTTTATACGCGTAGCATTAATTACTCGCTACTCCCGGTACACTTTCCGTCGGGGGACGGTTTCCTAAAAAAAAACATTTCTTAGTGAACGCCTAATCCAAGAGATATTCCCTCCAAATTTCGAGTATTTTAGGTTTAGGCTAGCTTTAACCCAAGAGAGGCAAAGGTGTAACGCATGGTAGCATTCTTTGCCAGTGTCATTAAAACCTTAACAACTATTTACATATATAAAAGTTAAAAATATGTTAAATTCTGGTATACCCTGTATAAGATAGATGACCGCGTAGGTCGGTTTGTGTTCCAAACATAACGTAGGCTACTAAGAAAGGACAGCTCTCATAAATTACTACCAGCGTTCAAATATTGAAGTCGGTGAGCTTGTTTGTTTTTTAAGCCGAACGCATCCAAGCTGCAGTACACTGTTTAAATGTATTCTCAAACAAAGGGCAGTGCAGGGCAGCGTGAAAGGAGCTGCGCCGCCTTCATCACTGTGGGCCTTGTGCGCGCTGAGCCTAATTGAAACGCCATTAGCGGCCAAGTAAGCTGGCGCGGGCCGCGGCGCAGCCTCCCGCGCCGGCCGCCATCAGCTTAGATATCATGGCAAGCAACAATTAAAAACTCATTTTTAGCGTGACTAAATAAAACCTGTAACGACGAAATAGCACTCGTTATAAAATATCAAGACTATTTGGGTGGCGTACCGAGACAACGGGCAGGCAGCCTTAAGTTTACTTATAATATTAAGATAAATATTTCACAGGCCCATGTGAAACCTTTATGGTTTGAGAATATCACTTTAAAAACGTGCTGTGTGCGAGCCCCGAATGTTTTTATAGCAATTAGATACGTTTTACCCACCCCCATTGTACCGGGCAGGCCGTCGGAGCGAGTCAACAGTCCGCGCGCAGGAACCTTCGCACTCGGCCTGTGTTTTCGGGTTTGCCTGTTAAAATATACGTGGACTACTTTAACTCTTGGGGGCAAACAGACTACTACAGGTCGGGAGTTAAAAGGAAATACTAACAATGGAGGTACGAGTAAGTGGTCGCGGTAGGTGCGGCGCGGTGGTCGCGGCTCCGACCGCTCGAGCTCAATCTTCCTCAGGGGTCCAGCAAAGCTATCAAATACTTGGTTAGATATCGCGCTGAACTTTTCTCAATAAACATTTCAATATATAACGCCATAAAAAATAGTCACTATTTTTTGTAAACGCTTATTGACGGAGATGTTTTTGAAACGACACCGGGCGATAAGGTTTTCTTTTAAAATTGCGACGAACACACATCGCGCTGCTGGGAGGCGGTGGGCGGTGGCATGGGTTTAAGTGGAGACCACAAAACAGCTACTGATATTTTAATACTCCCGCAACTTTTCTCATTTTAATGTTGTTTCCTCGCAAAGTTTAAATATAAAATGTAATGACGGCATACGCATTAGTGAGTCATTGAGTGCGTGCGTGCTGCCGTGCAACTTTCGCCCCTCATACAGAAACAATAGAAGTTATAACAAATGAAAATAAACTTTTCAAATAAAATAAAAATAACCCTCTTGGTGGCGAGGGTGGCGGCCCTCTCCAATAAAAAATATAATAACTTTTCTCTTTATTCGGCGTAATGGAAGCGATTGTTCCTTTCTAATAATGTTGCTGTCCCGTTTTTGCAGATTATAATAATGGGGTGCCGAGAACACTGCACCCGTGCACTCGGCGAGGTTGCGACTTTTCTAGCTGATCAACAACTCTTGTTGGCATCTGTACACAGTTGTGCTCGTCGTTGTTCTCGAAACTCCATATTTCGCGTTTCTGGTTTGAAAACTTGTGCCACGAGCTCTGTTTTAATGACTTCAAAGTATTTTGTATTTCGTACACCTAATCCTGATGTCATTGTACTTAATATGATAATAATCCAGTGCGACTTGGGAGTGTACAAATTAAGCAATAAAACATCGTGTTAACTGTGAAGCGTCTCACTAAAGCTTGCCGAGCGCGTGACGTAGGGCGCGCGCCCGTGGCCAACAGCTGACCCGATGGCCCGGGAGGCCCGGGCGTCGTCGCCGCCGCACTCACATGCATTATGATAACAGTTATTACAAGGCTTTGCGTCAAAGAAATCCTTCGCGACAAACACTATCTAAAATTTATTTGTGCAGGAAGATTGCTCATGTCAATATATATCTTATCTCATGGACAATAAGGTAGAGTTTGCTCTTACTCGCATTACAGGTGGGGCAACTACGCTTTCGTCTGTGATGCAAATAACCACTCACATGCTCATTATAATATTATAATAATAATCTATTGTTCTCGACACAATAATAACATTGCAGTCGTGTTTTGAATTCTGTATCTATCTGCAAGTTAGTAATTATAATTATTGTTATTTGTAAAGCGCCATTAATTTTTATATTCCCTTTGATAGATAAGCAACGATCGCGACGATTTCCAAGTTACCTACTCATGAACTCGATATTGGGTAAATACTTAGTAATGTAAAAATCCTAAAGAAAATTTTGTTACCAACGAAAATTCCATTATTAATTTGTCGGTCTTATATTGATATCGTTTAAAATAGTTTTTGGCCCAGTAAGGGAGCGAAACGCTTGTGAAATGTTGTATGGTAATTCAGCAACACCGCGTACCGGGCAGACCCGTGAGCCGGGACCGGTGCCGGTGGCGAGGGAATTAACGAGAACAGTTTTGGGAACTAAGTGATCGGCTTGCTTGTTTCAAGTTTAATTTGCCTATTAAACAAAAAACAGTAAGAGTTGGTGGGGTAGGAACAGATCAACAATCCTGGTGTCTTTTTATTTGTTACGAATGTTACGATTCGGTCACGTTGACGGCCCGTTCCCACTCTTATCTCTCGTTTGACCATAAGTCGTGGAATTCGACATCGAGATCATGGTCGACCTGGTTATGTGGCCACTTCGCTCACTCGGTCGACCGTTCGACAGAGAGCTGTTTGTATTAGGAGAATAACACCTCTAACCATTTTCCCACAAATTATCTGCTCGGCGTAAGCCAAGGATCCGCGCACCTTTATAATATTCATAACTTTTTTCAAAAAATGTTCGATGGGCCGTAATCCATTATATAGGTACATTTGGTATGCAGAGGGCTGAATTAAGTGAGCTCGATAAGATGACGCGTTGGCCCAGTTGGTAGAGACCCTGCCTATGAAGCTAGCGGTCTTGGGTTCAAACCCCGGTAAGGGCGGATATTTGTGTGATGAACGCGAATATTTGTTCCTGAGTATTGGATTTTTTTCTATGTATTTAACTATTTAAGTATGTTTCTCTATATTAGTACGGGCGGTAACGACCATAGGTCAAAATTTTGGTATTGGATGAATTCACTTGGCACAGATGTATCCTAAGACAAACTGAGCTGATTTAGCCCTTAGCCATCAGCCACCCCCTGGGGGGTAGGGAAGGGGTATTCAAAGTAACACGCCGCCGCGCTTCAGATAATAAAATATATCGGCTTTAGTGTACCTATCACCTCGAGTGTGGTATCATTTTCTGATAAATCATAGATGTGGCTTTCATTTTTGATATAATAATTACACTCCTTCATATAAATTTATTAAGATACGTAAAGAAGTTTCACAACATATGCTTATCTTTTTTGTTTCTACGCACAATATTTTATAATATATGTATAACATCATATTCACAAAAAATACGGTTGAAAAGTCCATTTTATGCAGATTTAATAAACATAAAGTTTTAATTTATATTATTTATTAAAGACGTGTAGAATAAACAAATATACCCACGCGGCAGCGCGAATTAAGATAGCGGGCGGAACTAACTCAGACGAGGACAGAAATTTATATGAAGGAGTGTAATTATTATATCAAAAATGAAAGCCACATCTATATTTTATCAGAAAATGAAACCACACTCGAGGTGATAGGTAAACTGAAGCCGATATAATTGTTTATCCGAAGCGCGGCGGCTTGTAACTATGAATACCCAGGGTGGCCGATGGCTATCGGGCTAAATCAGCTCAGTTTGTCCTAGGATACATTTGTGCCAAGTGATCTACCGCCCGTACTGTATAGGTAAGTATTTATATCGTTGCCTAGTACCCGTAGTACAAACCTAGAGCTTAGTTTGGGACTTATTTATTATTTAAGTACATATATTACTATTATTAGCTCGTCATCGTGCTGAAACGTGCAAGGAAGAAGCATTTTAGTTACATCAGATACGTCGTAAAATATTGCTCGTACCAATTGTATGCCCTCTTTTAAAGACGCGACAGAATTGCGGCTGAAGAGAAAAATCTGTTCACAAAAACATCGCGTGTTTGATCTGTGGGCCTGTTTGTTTAGTTGGCCGAAACTAAAGATCCACTAACATTGTCTCGACCGTATTTACTCAACATACAGGATGTCATTTGTAATGAAATAGACGCCTCGAAGCTACATGCATATTATAAGAACTAGTACCTACTCACCTACTACATGCAAAATAATTATTGGTACATTTTTAGATTCGCTTCGAATTCGACAATTTACCTAGCGTGATAGCGAAGTTCAGTACTTTGACAGGAATAACATCCCTTTGTATATTTGCCACTTGTCCTTTTTGTCTAGCGGTTCTAAAAACGGCAGATTTTTATGGATGTTTAGTCCTTGCGCTTTCATACGAACCATTATTCAAACCGATCTTTAATGTAGACAAAATTTACGTGATAAAAAGAGGGGAGAATATGGTATAAGCTTAAATAAGATAATATTTGAGGGTGCTTACTGATTACTGACACTTTGTGCTTGCTTACTTCCAATTAAGATCCAAAACTAAAAACTAGGTAGGTTCTCCTTAGTACGGCCAAATGTAAAAATAAGCAAGAATACAACATCTCAAAAATATGTCCCCATGCACCTTATTCCAGTGTAATAAGAACTTCGTAACATATTATGAGAGGATTCTTTCGATACATATTTTTGCACTTGACTGTACTTACTAATAATTTCGACGTATAATAATTGTGCATTTTTAGTAATAAGTAATCCTATCATGATCCTATTATGCACTGTAAAAAACATTTATTTATTCTAGAACGTATAAGTAAAGCAGCCATCTAACCCATTTTTGTTTGTCCAACCTGCTATGCTTTGTTTTCCTTATCCACCATTCGGGTTTACTATTTACTTTTTGCCTCTCTACTTCTAAAATAAATTCGGTTAGAAATATCCGATGTGCCTTCATTCAGTTCTTTGAGGTTTTTATAGGGACCGTCCGTCTAGCTATTTTGGCCATGCATTCATTACGTCTGCTGGAGTTAGAACTATCAACGGGAGTAGTAGGTAACCGAAAAGGTATCGGCGACGGTCACACGGCGCGGTGCTTTAACGGACCCGCCCAGCTGACACTGCGTTGCAGAATAAAGGCGGAACTTAGACCCCCGCTTGTTGCATTGCATTAGTGTGTAATTTTAGGCGAAATAATTGGGCTCGAGAAAGGACGCTCTAGTTCTAATAGGTGGATGGTATGAGTAGGTACAAATCGCTATCAGTTGTTCGCAGCATTCTAGTAGCATATTACTTTTACTGCACCCTTTTTTAAAACGTAATCTTTTGCGTAGAGTTTTAATTTCTTTCTTCATACAGTAATAGACAGAGTACTTAAAAACACTTTGTTTCGTAAGGTGGAGCTTTAATTTTTAAAAAGAACGGTTTAGTTTGGTTTCTTGCTTTAGTTACGAGTACTATAACCGGGAGTAATTTTTCGCAGAAATTCTAGTGCGTATTGTAGGCTGGTGCAACTGTGTCATCTTTACTGTAGTATTTATTTGCTCGCTATAAAGTATTGAACAGTTACACAAACAACCAGCGGGTCCGTCCTCGAGCGAGTTGAGCAAACACGCACGCGGCGGCTGCTGCGCGCGTGGCTCCGGAAGTGTCGCTACATTTCGAACAATCATTCCGACGATTATATTTTCTCATTAAAACAATTCATATACCTAGATACTAATACCCAAGTTGTAGGGACTTGATCGGAAGGGTGTATCGGTGACTTGGTTTCTTACTCTAGGCAACGTGTCCGGTGTCCAAATAAAGCGGTTTGCGACAAGTAAACCTGTGATTGCATACGAGTGTAATTGGCCCCTTGTAATCGCGTCCTGCGCTCCCGTGCGCGGCCTGCCGGGCACAGCTCCGGGCGACTCCGACCCTAACCGAAAACATAACAATATATTTGAATCATGCCAAATGGCGTCAGCACGGTATTTATTTCCCTCGCCGATACACTGAGCCGGCATCGAACCAAAACCCACCGGAGCGAACCACGAAATACCGTAATTACGCCCAATATAAGCCGCTCACAGTATTATTATCATTTTTTGGAGTCACGAATAATAAAAAAATTATAAGTTTAATAACAATGAAACGTATCATTGTCTTACATTATGTTATGATTATTCGAGTTTTATAGTTTTAGTAGACATTAAATACAGACATATCTAGATGGCTCCACCAAAACAAAGTATAATAATAACAGACACATCTATTAGATAAATGCTACACATGCCTTAATGTTGTCGAGGTGACGTGGGGTAACACTAACATACCTAACTATAGTTTTTTGTCAGACAGCAATGATAGGTGTTCTGAAGAATCGCCGAATATTTGGTGTAACTTTCTCACCAACCTAAGCAACAGGTAGGTACCTACCTTAAAATATAATAAAGAGGGTTATTTTACAGCCACCTTCTTTTTAGTTAAACTAAATAAAATTTTACAGGTAAATTTTTTAGTTTTGACTCACCAACCGGGCAAAACAAATACTCGGAGAGGTTAGACGCGAATTGAAATATCGCTGGCCTATTTCCACCATAAATTGACATCGCGAGCCATTGCGAGCTCGCTATTAATGCTTACCAAAAGAAATGGCAAGTTACCACGCCAGACCTCGCGAGCCATCGCGAAAATTTCATTGCCGAATCATGTCGGTAACCAATCTACCTGTTTTTAGGTCCCATTGAGACCCTAATAATAAGCCTCCCTTATCAGTCTGTACGCCTGTCTGGCCCATCTTACAATAAATTGTGTATACTAATATATTGCCACTATAACAACAAATAATAAAAATAAAATAAAGTTATACATTTAAACGGGGAAATATGCCATGCAAAAAACGTGTTTTTTGTATACGGAACCCTTCGTGTGCGAGGCTGACTTGCACAACAACTTAACTCTTAGACGCGCCTCATGCTTTGGCACATTTTGGTAGAACAAACTTAAGTGGCATAAGCATAACTATTAAAAGCTAAATTCCCGATATAATAAAAATGTGAACGCGATGTTGTGATTCGTTCGTCGTTTTCAATAAAATCATATTAGCTGTAGTGTAGTGATACACCATTTTATCTCTTCTTTTTTCATCCTCGATAAGAGTTGGTCGATATTTCTCAAAAAGGGCCGACCATTCAATTTAAGTTCTAGTCGCTAACTCCTCGTCGCTCTAGGAGCGCTTCACTCTGCTATCTAGGTACTTAGTTTTGGGCTTCTAGTTTGAACTTTTAATCTTAGATTTATTTCTCTAGCTCATTATTAACTTCTCCGTCGCTTTGTTCCGCACACGGGCGCATTGTGTATAAGAATGGGATAGTCAGTAGCGCGACGGGGAATACCCCATGTCGGTCGGGGAAGTGTCCCCAACACCTTACACAAACCATTTAATTTTGACGCTTTATCAAAGTGCAGCTAATTGGTAAAGGTGCGGCTGGTGACCGTGGCTACATACTTGTATCGCGGGCGCCGGGGAGGAGCAGATGGCATGAAGTCTCCACAGTCTCAGTCTGAGAGGAGGGTTGGTGTTGCTTAGTAAAAGAGTTCGTTTATTAAATTGTCTTCTGTCACTGAAGTTCTTATTGATCGGATTGATTCTAGTTTTAAAAACGATATTTATTTTCCCAAGAATACCTACACAACAAAATGTGTTTAAAGCTCTTTTGTGGTAAGTAGGTATTTCGAGAAAGTAAGTAAGTACCTGAATATTAAAATTAAAACCGCAGCCCGATCATTAGGTTTTGAAATAACTCAAAATATTATTCCATCTATTTGATTCTAAATATTCATTATACATTTAAAATGCAAAAATATAAAATTCACCTATTTATTCAGTCAAATCGTACTACTAACTATTAAAAATTAAGTGCAGAGACAGATTATAGTCTGCAATAGCACATATTTCCGAAATAAATCAGTATTCCCGTGGGATGGTGAAATTACGAATTCTACGCGAACGGAGTCGCGGGCAGAAGCTAGTAGTTATAAAAATTATACCCTAATTACACCTGTTTGACTGAATAAACAATTAATTTCTTGTGGTCAGCAAAAATATTGCGTAGGTACCAATAAATAAGTATTATAATATAACTTATAATGCTTATTCGTACCTCCACCTATGCAATATTTTTGCTAACCACACGAAATTACTTGTTTGCATTAAATTTTCAAGAAATATTTTTATTCAATAGAAGACAATTGCGACAGCAACTCGACGTTACAAAGTGAATAACATCTATTTCATTCGGTTCCGTGACCGCCGCGCGGCCCTCCGCGTAATATTATACATGAATCAATTTATACGAGCGCGACGCGCGAGCGGCTGCATATTTTTCAATTACGTCAATTTAAAATAATACTTAATTCGCTATTGTGACTCATTGGGAGCATTATTGTGTCAGTCGTCTCGTTCGTCGGACAAATAAAGCGGGTTTAAACCGTTCGACAGACGCATCTAGATGTAACCAGTATAATACTCAAACGACCACATAATATATCGTGGAATAAGTTCTTATTTACCTTGCTACCATATCTCACTTACCTTCACAATTCCCATCATGGATAAGCTAACTGAAAAATCAAGATGTAAACGAATTCAGCCGAGAAAATACGGTGCCATATGACTAATTCGCTACATCTGTCTGTAGGTACAGTCGCCAGACATTCGACTCTAAAATATCTAACACGTCCTTATTACTCGAGGCATTAGAGCGTGTCAGATATTTTTGAGTCCAATGTTGGATCATATATTATGGCTGTTGACTGTACCTCATGTCGTGGTCGGTAAAAACGTCAATTGAAAAATAATAAAATAATACACGTTGGCTTTTGGCTATAATAGTTTTAAAACAATTAAAGAACCAATTTTAAAAGTAAATTACGTATTAGTATCATATTTCCTAGGTTTTTTATCAGCCAAGTAGGGAATGCCAATTGGCACGTGTCCGAGAATACCTTGAGAGATGTAAGTATGTAACTATGAACGTACTAGCCAGCTACTTTAAGACAAAATCTAAACGAATTGGAGACGTTTTAAATAGGTATTGTACTCGTATGAAACAATAGACTTTATAGTCCATCGGCAAGCGTAAGTAATTACCACTGACTTAGGTAATTAATTAAATGCAGGGATGTCTGCTCCACACTTATTCCACGGGCGCGCTTATACTTGCAGATGTTCATTAATAATATCTCATTTAAATATGCAAACACGTAGGTACGGACGTATTTTGTTACAAACTATAAAGCATAAATAAAGCAATACAACATCACATTTACTTACATTGTGTACTCGTAGTTAAAAACAAATGCATTGTAGGTACGAGTATGTAGTCCGCGATCTAATAAATAAACCTTTTTGAACGTAGGTAAATGTTGAAAGTTGAAAGCAATGGACAATGTATGTCAACACAACAAAGAGGTGAAAAAACCAACGGAACCATTGACCTAAACCTACATACTTATTAATTATTATTAATAAAATGCTACAAATAATGTTCATAAAAAATAGATCCATCACACAAGTTTTCAATAAAAATGAGCCGGGAAAAAACCATAATTTGTTTCATAGAGCCTTGGAGAGCTCGGACCCGTTATGTCTAATATTATGCCGGCACCACACTTCGCTATTCGCTATTCGTTATGCGGCTGCGCCGTATTTGTTAAAATATTTGCTATCGCGCTTATGCGTTAGGTATGCGTGCGAATAAAGAAAACATAGACGAATAAACCCTCCACACTTCGTCGGATGTAGGCGCATAAGCTGAATAACGAAGAGCGAATAGCGAAGTGTGGTGCCGGCATTAAAATATTTGCTATAGCGCTTATGCGTTATGCGTGCGAATAAAGAAAACATAGACGAATAAACCCTCCACACTTCGTCGGATGTAGGCGCATAAGCCGAATAACGAATAGCGAATAGCGAAGTGTGGTGCCGACATTAGGTTGCAATAAATGTTTTAAAAAACAAAAAAAACCGCCTGGAAAAACGCAAAATAAATCTTCTTTTAAAATTGTAGGCTGTGCACTTTTGAATGCGGTTTTTTGTTTTTTAAAACATTTATTTTATTTTATACTTTTTAGTGATCATAAAACGCTGTTACGTAGTCCAACTTCTTAGTTGATATGAAACTAAGTTATTTCAAGCGCGCCGCAAGCAACGCCGCGGGAATGTCATAGTCATATTTCAACAAGTAAATATTCTTCTTTGTAGTCGCTCAACTATCTTAATCGAGATATCTTATCGCCACCCTTGAAATCGGTACCGTTGAGGAGTTCCGGTGGCAATCTGTGGTCTTCATCATAAGTTCCACTTCACCCTTCCCTTTCTGAATGCTAATGCTGGACTTGTTACTAAAAATACTAAAATCGCTATATGTTTGCCTACAATATTGAGGAGTTCCCTCAATTCCTCACTGACCCCCTCATCAGATACAGATTTGGTGACAATGGGACCACCTCGGAAGTATACTCTCTCAAACCAAAAAAATATTTTTAAAATCGGTCCGCAATTGACGGAGTAATCGGTGAACATACATAAAAAAAATACATACAGCGGAACGTATAACCTCCTCCTTCATTGAAGTCGGTTAAAAATAGAACCATTGCCACCAGCAGCTATAGCATTATTAAGAGCACCATCCGAAATAGATTATTTGTTCAGTAGTATCCAAATTAATGACGCACATGGCACTACTAGGCTTTGGTAGATACTAACCACGGAATTGGAAGACAACAGTCAAGATTAAGATTTGATTCCCCCGAATTAGATTGTTCTGAAAATAATTTTATTTAGTTAGATTGTATCGACCGAGCGCAAACAGTAGCCACTCTTTTTAAGTAAGTTTATTATTCGAAGGTTAATTATTATGTTATATATTTTAGTTGTAAACCATTAGAACACAATAACAGTAGGTAATGAGCACGCCACTGTGGGTACATCCACCGTACGCCAAGCGCGGTCTTAATTAAATTTACTTAAGGGGAACTGTTCTACACAGTATTATCAATAAACGCTTATCGTATCTTAATTTCGTGTTATACAGTTTCATTTGTCCAGAACAGAATTTTTGACAACCCTGAACAAAAAATCTTTTTGCTCATAACTTTCGCGTAACAAGGAATTAGGTAACAGAAAAAATACTGTAAATACAAGGGGCAATGGTGAACATATTAGTGTACATTTCTTGTCCTAATACTCTTTTTTCATGCGTGAGTAAAAAAAAGAAACCCAATATTCGAAAAACCGCTTTTACTTAAAGACAGCCTTATCCTTTATTTATTTATTAGCCTTTGTTTATACCTACTGAACACCTGAGCATGGTCCGACATGCTCTTTCCCGGTTTTTTTAATGCGATTTCCTTATTCGTCATAATTCAATGAAATTATCGAGTAAAGATATTTTTTGTATAAATGTGGATACCTAATAAGATTCGTAATATTAAAATAAGCTATTTACACTGGACATACAATATAATAAGTACAATTTTAAAAGTTCCACGAATATAGATATTTTGATTGCTATGCTATTTCATTTATTCTTCAATTTTAAAGTAAAAAAATTAGCTTTGCTCTTAAAATTAAAATAATGCTTGCTATTCCGTTTTAATGCAATATAAGATGCACTAATTAAACAGAATTAGTAATAATTACCTTAGCCACCATACAAGCAATTATATTGGTATTAGCCAGAGTACAACCCGTTATTATTGCTGTAAGCTGGACTGTGTGCAATATTATATTACGTTACATTGCGTCGTGTAGTCACAATTAATTTAACTGATAGCGTTATAATTCAATCACGAGTGGAAAATTATCGAGTGGAGTGATTCGAGTGATTTTATTCCGAATTACATTTAAAAAAATGTTTCCGGGTAAGTAAAGCGCTGTTTTATTTTATACAAAGTGTTGTATCAACGTGATGTGATATTGTATTAATGTGGTACAGTCGACAGCATAAATAAGTGATCATTTCCCGCTTACAATCGTTTCACAATTTTGTATGACATTTCAAACACGACGTTAAATTGACAAGGTACATATATGTGGCGTTCCATGGCTAAAGGGTCCTTATGATACATATTGAGTTAAGCATTGATCCTAAATCTGCGTTAAATAGGCTATCTAATAAAGAAAGAGACACGACCCTAAGTCCCAAACTTTTTTAAATTTTATTTATCATACTTAAACAAGCCGAAATTGCACTTTTGAGAAATCGTTAAAAGAAGTTTGAAACTCATATTAAGTATGTTCCCATTGGAAGTTACATAGATGATGATTGATTATGTATCTCAATGTGTTTTTCTTTGATATTCAGTTATGGTTTTTTTAATGTGACTTCTAGACTTTGAAAAATCAGCCTTTGATTAGAGCAACTTGCTAATAAGAACGAAATTAAGAAAAATAAGATTTTCGGAATGTTCTTTAATATGTTGTAATTCGTACCATAGTGTATAGTTGGGGATATTTGAATTTACGTCTTAGGATAGAAATAAAATAACATAGTTAACAAACTCTTTTTTTGCAAAAATAAACACCATTTCGTATTTGGTTCCTGTAGCTACATGTAGGTTTTTTACGTTTTGTAGTTAATCTATCAGACCTACCTATTCATTTGTCATATTTTATAGCTCGTAAGATATTTGACAGTACTTACCTAAGTTGGGTATTTTTTGTTATTAGGCACGTTTTGTAAGTGGACCAATATAACTTAAGCAAACATTGCAAGTAAATTTATCACCAGATATATCATTCTTGAATGTGCTCTGCCATAAGGACCCTTTTCTACTAAACTTTGTACCCAACTTTACTTTAGAAATATTTAACATACACGAGTGAAACCAAGCTACGAATAGACGTCTATCCCTTTATTTTACTATTTCGTATAAAACAAAAAATATATATTTTTAATGATTTTTACAACATCGTCAATATCTCCGTAACTAGAAACTGCCATAAGGACCCTTTTGTGATGGAAAGCCACATATGATCACCAGAGGTCGGAATAGGTAGTGCTTATTAACCTAAACTTGTTGCATCTTCATTCAATAACGTATTCCCATCTCACTCACGCATGAATGAACATGAGTCAAGTTTAGGTTAATAAGCACTACCTATTCCGACCTCTGATGATCACTTATTTATGCTGTTGACTGTACTTCAAGCATAAGTTGGTCACGATCAAACCAAGATGGTAGTGTTTATATGAGTCTAAGCATTATAAAAATGCCTTGAATGCTCAAAGTTGTCATTTACATTGTCACTGGTAAATTAGTAATAATATTACCAGGGCGGTGATTCTCTCAACAAGCAAAGGTGATCGTTCGCTCGAGTGAAGGTCCAAGCGGCGAGTTTAAGTAGTCCCGACAGAGCGAACACATTTTAGCGCGTGCATTGTCAATTAGGGAGCCTTATATGTTCGAGAAGTCATGCTGCCAAATTGAATACACGCACTAAAGGTGTTTTGTTCGCTCTGTCATGACTACTTAAACTCTCCGCTTGGACCTTCACTCGAGCCAACGACCACCTTTGCTTGTTGAGAGAATCACCACCCAGTTATGAATCAGCAAGTTGTTTTGAGAAATAGCTGTTTAAACACATAAGCAAATGAATTATGTATGTATTACAATGTTTTTATATTAGTTACTTTTGGCCGAATAGCTGCAATTAAGACTAGCGTAATATTATTTTGAGCATTAAAGTGCAAATTATTAAGTCTATTACATAACTGCAATTTAAACACGCAGAGTAAACATTTATACACCATTTTTATTAAACTTATTTTTATGATGTAAAACAGCTTATAAACGATATACATTATAATTATGTTCAACTATTTTATAAATTGTGGCAATACAACTTTCAGAGGACTCTATGTCATAAGGTCTGTATCGTTTGTTATAAATACAAGGAACGAATAATTTATCTATTCATTTAAAATATCCTAATACGGGACAATTTATTGTCATTTGTCACAGAATCTTGTACTTTGTTTGTTTGTACTTTGTCTTTATAAAAAATATGTACCTTATATAGCGTTCGTGCTACCTGGGGACCCTGGCACCTTGTCCTCTACGGCATGGCGAGCAAGCGCGTGGCGCCGTGGTCGCCGGCGGGTTACGGGAGCAAGTGGGGCATCCTCTCGCTCCAGGTCCGCCGAACCTCTCGCTGTCGAGCATTGCCGATACGATGGTCGACAGCGAGAGGTCTCCGCCTCCTATGACACCATGTTAGCAATATACGAGTATTAACTTCCCCTTTTAGATCCCTTTTTCAATTTAAGTTTTTTTTTTTCACGTTTATACATGCGGACAAGTCAGATAATAAAACTATTTATGCTAATCGGTTTGGGTAAGTGTGTCATTTGTAAGTGTAGAGGCGGCCTTAAGGGCCGGGACACATCACCACAGCACGGCGTCGTTAACGTGAAACGGCGCGGCGCCGTAGAAAGGCACGTTGCCGCGACGTACAGATACACGGTGCCATCATCTATACTATAGTACATTGTTGCAGAGGATAGAAAGTACGCGATTTTTGGACGAGTCATATAGAGGGCCGAAACGTAGTTGAGGCCCTCTAGTGTACGAGTCCATAAAATGCACTTTCTACCGAGGCAGACATAGTGCTTTTCACAACTACTGAGAGGAAATAAAATAAAAAATCATATTCAAAACTCAAATTTAATCATATTAATGTGACATCACCGCCAATTTTACCATAGATAACATTTTTTTAATCTGGAATTCTGGACCCCTATTCTCGTGGCACTCAACATGCGAGATGAAGATGTCAACTCCATATAAAATTGTATTTGTTTCGCCATATCTGCCATGTAATTTCATCTCTAGTGGTTCGAGATTAGCGGCCAAGTTTGAATTACATTTAAAAAAAAAGCAGTGACACAGTTTTTAGTCAGTGTATCTTAGCAAAAAATACACCTAATATTTTACGACACAAAATGGTGTGTTCTGATTGGTCGATTTCAATTTTTCATTTTAAGCAGCTATGACACAAAAATTGATTGATTGATTCTCATTGGTTCTTAAAGTTGGACAACAATGTTCTCGACCAATCAGCAAACAAGCCGACAAAAACATTCTTGGTCTGTCCTTATAAGTGACGTTTTGTGACCCCAAACAAGACCATCTATGGCCATATTTCCGAGCAGTGTTGTGAAAAGTAATATTATAAAGAGGACAGATTTGTATTTTTGTGTGTGTGTATGTTTGTAATGAATAAACTCAAAAACTACTAGACCGATTTCAAAAATTCTTACCCCATTAGGATGCTACGTTAACCCTGAGTAACATAGGCTATGTTTAACTTTTATGCGTGTACGGAGACGCGGGCAACAGCTAGTTCATTACAAAGTGCAATATTAAGCCCAATGTCCTGCGCGTAGAGTTTACAATAGTTGAAGCCGTTGTCACACGGCACCGTGTATTTGCACGCCGCGGTACCGTGCCTTTCTACGGCGCCGCGGCGTTTCACGTTAACGACGCCGTGCCGTGGACATGTGTCCGGGGCCTAAAAGTGGTAGATTATGATATGATAGACCTAATCAACATAAATATATTTCGCTGTATAATGTAATACCCGCTCTTAAGGGCATCGGAGCCGAGGAGCTATAAATGTGTTCGTATATTGATACCCTGAATAAACGTCAAAAAAATTAAAAGCAAGCCTTTAATACTCTAACTGCATCAAACACCGGGCAACTGCTTTCATTATTTTCGAAATTTCATTTCCGTAAACTGGGTCGAAATCAAGAATTTTTCACAGCTTTAAGGGACTGTAGAGTTATAAGTATGGTTTTAATTTCAACTCGATACGCGTTCCCGAGATAAAGGGTCTTGGGAGATATACGGACGGACGCACGGACGGACAACTGAGTGATCCTATAAGGGTTCCGTTTCTTCCTTTTGAGATATGGAACCCTAAAAAACAAATCGAAATGTTTTGTACATAAAAGTTATTGTAAAATCACTTAAACTAACATTTAACTATGACTTCCTCTGACACATCACATGATTTTAATCTCGATTTGGTTTGATCATTATAAAATTCAGAATACAAATGTATTAACATGTATAATTCTTTATTACGGGTACGATATAAGTAATTTGTGTTCATTATTGATCTATCACATAAACTGAGCTGTACCTGATCGCGAGTGTAGTGGTCCTCACTCCGGAGCCCAGGTCGGTGCTAAACGCTCTACATACATTCTAGTCAGTTGTCTGGCCGTGTATAAATAAAATAGTTCAGTTCATGTATAATATAAATATGTATCGGCATTACAATGTTGTCGGCGGCTCCCGACCAACTCTGTATTTGGTTAATATTCCTACCGTTTAACTTTAATTAGGCGATTTATATTCAAGTTGCAGTGAAGAGTGGCTCTATATTATTTATTGCGTGAATTAAGGCTCTGAACGTTATGTTTGGTTGTGTTTAGCCGTACACGGTTCAGCGTAGTATATAATTGCTTATTTCGTCGTGTTCACATTCCTACTCGCGGTGGATAACTTACTTTTTAGAACAGTTCCTTGAAAGAAAAAGGTTTTCTTTCCTTCATCCTCCGCTACACTCGGAAATCGCAAATGTTTCCTCAGTCGGATATCGAAGGCATATACGGAAAATTAGAATAGCAACAGTATTAAAAATAATAAAGTATTTATGAGGCATTGTACTCTCCAGCTCAACTAACCCCGCGCAAGTAGTAATAATCGAGTTCACTTTCAAAATGTATTTTGTAACTTCAGCCTAACTTGGTCCCAGGGCTCGCAGGTACGTTTATGCCTGGGTCTACGATGGCTAACGGAGACATTGGGGCTCGGCGGCCGCACCGGAGAGCGCCGCGCGCTGGCTACGGCGTGCTTCACGTACGCTGCGTCGCTCAACTCCGTTAATTACCGCACGTAATTTTTAACAAGCAGCGATTTAAAATATGCAAAATTATTAATAATTAAACTTTGTCCGATGAAGTTTGTGATAAAGTGAATAAGATTATTGAGACAGTCTGGTTTTTACTGTTTGTTAACTGAGGTCTCGTGTGCTAATTTAATGGCTCCATCGATCGCTCGCCGATCATTCATTATTAATTAAAATCAAATTGTATTATATAGTTATCGTAACTACATACTTCGTTTTATTATGTTTAATGCTTCAGCACAACCATCTTCTTTTCCTCCATTTATTAAATAAATAAAGCAGCAACACGCTACTCCACGTCCACCCTGTACGCTAGCCGTTCGACAAACTACTACGGGCGATAGTGTGGATGCTCGCACGCTGATCGTGCAGATTGTAGACGATCGGACCATCAACGATCTTCGCCGATAGTGTGGAGGAGCCATTACACGATCATGTTCGCCCGTAATCGTCTGTAATCGTGTCGATAGTGTACAGAAGTTATTAAACGAATAAACTCTCGTTTCGTTATGTCCTTACTTGCTATCTGCATTTACTATAGGTAGGTATGTACATACCTAGCCATGATCTATACTTCTATTATACTTCTATATTTATCGAAAATATGACACATGTCAAAGTTTAGGTTTATAGACCTACAGACAAATAAAAATCTGACAAAAATAATAATTAAGCAAGTACTTTTTGCACGGGCATCCATTAATTCAGGGTTCCATACCACATAAGTAGATATTTGCAAACTAAAATGGGTGATTTTTAGAGGTAAAGTACCATCACAACCTTCAGCCTTAAGTCTGTGGTGAGGGAAGTACTCTGTGCAAACCGTATTCATTGAAAGTACTAGTAAAGTGCTAGTGCTGGTAGCTTCATCTTTCCGTTTTATTTTATATTACCGTTTTATTGTTAAAACTGGGTGGACGGACATAATTTTAACGACTTTTGGAGCATGTATCTCTCCGCATGGGTATTCGATGAAATAAATAAATCAAAGAAAACAATTAATATCATTTTTTAACGATACCCTAGGTAACATAACAAGTAAGCGAGACTTACTATAATATTCTGCTATTTATGGCGAGGGCACTCATTTATACAACTCACGCCTTCGTTCCCAGCTAGAGTGGGGTAATCAAAGCTGCAGAATTACCTGCATCTCTAAAAACTTGTTGATAACTCTGTAACCACATTTAATTTTACTTAAGAATAATTTAGCTATTCATAAATCACGTCTACCTGACATATTAGCTATATCACCCTAATAGTCTCATCGTAAAATAACTCTAAAAACCGGGCAAGAGCATGTCTGACAATGCTCAGTGTAGGATTCTGAAGCCGTTAATACACAAAAACTAACTCAAAAAACCACAAGTATGAAGTAATTCTCTATTTAAAGTTATTTGGTGCTGTCTTAGGTCATTTTAGTAGGTATAAACACTTTAGTCACCTGTGTCTCAGGAACCAATCAAGTCTACTTAGTCGTCATAGTTTTCCTTTAAAATTCGTTATATGTGCTTTCATTTAAGATATTTTTCAGATTTCTAGTATTTGTAGTTTTGGCTGTAGGGGGCGGGGGGGGACACTTGACTCTAACAAAAATTAGCGCTTTAAAGCTAAATATTTCATAAACGGATCCCTTAATCAAAAAGAGTTCATAAATATGTGTACACTTTACTACCTTGTCTATTTAATGTCATGTGTAAAGTGCCATATATTAATTGTCACAGCGATTAAAGTGACCGGGTACAAAAATCTACACATATTTATGAACTCGACTGTACATTGAAAATATTGAGATACAAATAACAGTGAAGGTACAACGTGGAGTTCCGGATTTATTTATTTAATTATTGATCGTATAACTGAAACTAACAATCGAGCCACACATGTTAGTCCAATCATGGAGAAACAATAATTAATAATAATAATTTATTGATTCCAGAACATCGATTTCTAGATTTTTTGTATGTCTGCAGATACGTGACTTCGTTCGTTTTCTTAGGAATTAGGACTGATTTCATTAAAACTTTCAAGTTTTTGAAAGCATGAGACCTATGATTTCGATATTTTATGTACCTACTAAACTCAGGTTTTATTTTCTTAAGACCTAACATTAAATATACCTACTACTTATATGATATAGCGTCGTTACCCCATCTAAACTTGTATAGGCGTAAGTGCATTCTAAGTTTGGCGGTGTGTATTTGGATAAAAAATTAAATTGGCCAATTTATTCTAAAATATTATAATTTAAAACCTAAAATGAGTAGCAGAAGATGAGTCAGGGGTACGTCGTGGCGCAGCGCAACCCTCGCGCTGCGGCTGGTGCGGCACGAGCGGCGCGGCGGCGGCGGCGGCGGCGCTGCGGCGCGGCGGCAGACTACATTGTTAGATATACTTGTATGCGCTTGCGCTTAATCACCGCTATCGCGATCGCGATATATTTTTATACAATCAACTGCGGAAGAATCCACCACTTTTTGTACATTGTATTGTTTTCACCGTGGTTATGTTTTAATTGCTAACTAATACCTAGTCCGTGGGTTTGTTCCTTTGAATAAAGTTTATTATTACAATATTACATGAACAATATATTTTAAAAGTATGTTGAAAGGCCAAGACATGAAATATCCGTTTCTTCCGTCCCACTTGAATCAGTGAATCCAATTAACATTTTCGTTGTCGACTTTTCTGCAATAATCGTTTTACACGACCAGCTCAGGTACTGGTCTCCGAACAGGTCCTCCTGCAATTGCCAGAGAACTCAATCTGATACAAATACTGTTGTCAGATAGACATTGCAGCTTGTCAAATATTAACCAATCGTTTATATTTAAAATACTTACATAGTTAATGTTTACTACTGACGAACCAAAACAACACGAACATAATATAGTTAAATGAGATACAAATAACCTTACGTGCACTTGGCATTAACCAACGAGATTTGATTAGTAGAAATCGCATTATTTTATAATATTTAACGGCGTATTATATCGTATAAATTATGCATTCTTCGTGCTGCTAAAGAGCGCGCACACAATAATAACTTCAATTATTCAATCAAACCGACGAAGCATTTTTATAAAATGTAGTCATTTAAGATAATAGATAATAAGCGCGCGAGTGTGTGTGTGCGCCTGTGAGCCAGAGCACTGGAACACAATAAACGGCGCTCACGCAACGCGGAGCATCATATTAATAAATTTGCTTTTTATCAATACAGCATAAATAGTTGCATGCGAACAGACAACAAGGTAAGTAAATTCTTAAGGCGAACTTCTCACTTCTTTCGTTATATATTGATCAACTAGAGGAATTTTGTCATGACCTTCGATTTAATTCATTGCAGGGTCGATCATTGCATGGCGAGTCATCCACCAAGTCGTCGGTCAAACGGCTGCTAAAGTAACTGCACTAACAAACTGTACTTATGACATACCGACTAGTGCGGTGAGACTGCGACTAGTGCTTGACATTTTGCTACTTCCTAATTATCGAACCAATCGAACAAAAGACACGAAATATTGAAAATCTATTGGCATTTTGACTACTGACATATTCACTTTTTTTAATATATTCAGTATATCGCACCAGTCGCAGTTGAAAAATGAACAAAAACCAGTCCTATCTTGATAGAGCTGTTTTTTATTTGATTCAGTCTATAATATACTAGGAAAAGGTTCAAAACATCAAACTTAAACTATCCAATACTGGAAGTTTCGAGGAATCTATCAAACATTAAAGATTGCATTTCATTTCAAGTAAATCCACACCTGTTTAGCATTATAGAGTAAAACTAGAAATCCGGTATTCAATAAAAATAATAGAATATTTTACCCGGTTTTAACCACGCTATTTACGTCCTCTTGCGAACTTTAGGTAAAGTAGCTCCGAATGTCTGACCTCTACGTTAGTGAAGCAGCACGGGTATCATGCGATTCCACTCAAGGGAAAGAGCACGATATTAAATATATGCGCATGTCTGTTGTTTCGTCGTTAGTTGCGTTTTACCTTTTTATGGTTAGCCCGGTAAGTTGGCAGAGACCCGGCCGCTAGCTGTTACGGGTTTGATTCCCAGTAAACTACAATTACAATATCTATATTTGGTGATCAGTGTCATTTTTTTGTAAGTGTATTATTTTTATCGTTGTCTAGTCAAGAGCTTTGTTTTAGACAAGTTTAATTTTTGTAAAATTGGCCAATGATATTAATTCATTACTAATAAACAATATTATCTACTGTTAGTTTTCTCGTCTTTTTAACTCTTAGTCAAACTTCTGCTTAAGGCTTATGCGGAAATTCACTATATTGCTACCAATAAGTGTAATTATAATTTACACGTTGAATTCATTATACCCGCTCGGCCGCGGGCCACTTACCATATTTATTATCTATACATTTGCCCGGTTTTAATCGACAAACTGCACAACTTTTTACCGAGGTGTTTATAAATAAAATATATGAAATGTGTTTTGGCCTATAAATTTTCATTTTTATCATATTACCGAGTCTAATGAGGTTTTATATTATACACTGCGCCGTCAAATTATTACCTTACCGCGGCATGCGTCGCGTCACCAGCCAGCTTTGAGCCCCGAGCTGCGACGCCTGCGACCCCCGAGCGGGCCAGCCTCCCCGCGAGCGGCGAGCCCCCGACGAGTCTCGGCTCCCCCGGCTCGCGGACCGTTGCGGATTGTGACCACTCTTTATCATATCATATAGGGAATTATAAAACAGAGCTCGAAGTAGGAAAGTTGAGAAGGCAATAATATTATAATGCAGAATTAATTTACGACATTGTTGCATGACATTTTAGGCGCAAGTTATTAACATGATCATTCGGCGTATCGTCAAGTATTTTAAAACACGCAATACCACTTTCGAAAATTTGATGTCTAATATAGCATAGGTACTTTATTTTTTTAAAAAAGGGCAATAGCATGTTGGACCATTCTCAGTTCAGGCTTCCATCCGAAGCCGTTTCTAAAAACAAAATCAATCTCAAAAACCGGCCAAGTGCGAGTTGAACTCGCGTAAAGAGGGTTCTGTACATAAGTTTTTTTTTAATAGAATTCTTATAGGTTTTCCTATAATCTACAAGCAATGAACTATATTTTGTATTTTTTTCGAAATTTTAGGCTCAGCAGTTTCCGAGATTTTAATGGTCCATTTTCGTCTCCTTTCATATGAATAAAGTCATACAATAATAACAAAAATACATTTGAGATCCTCATAACGAGCCCTTTTTTTGATATACGATATATGACACAGTAAGGTTTGCAAAACTTTATTTTTTAATTTCCTAATTTGCCCCCAAAAACGAAAATTATTAAAAAATTATTACATTGCACATCTGTTTGGGTCATCAATTTACATATGTGTACCAAATTCCAACTCAAATTGGCTTTGACAGACGGACGGACTGACAGACAGACGCATGAGTGATCCATGGGTTCCGTTTTTTTTTAATTTTTTGTACGGAACCTCAAAAACAACAAGTATGAACAAATTTGTATTTAAAGTTTTAGATGTTTAGTTTAGTTAAGTCAATTCAGTCGCGATATTTTTGCTTTCTTCATAGCTATTCAAAAAATTATTTTTCTCAACTGTTTGTTACATGAATCAGCTTTTATTTAAACTGTGGAAAAAAGTCATGAATATTCCTTATTCTGCTTGATAACAAGTACTGAGGAAAAGGTTGATGATGCTAATATTATAATAAAGTAAAGTACCACCTACGAATGAAGTATTAACGAGCTTGTTCTCAGTGAAGGCGGACCCACTAAGATCTATGCCAACTAGTATCTCGCAGCCATCGCAAATCACAAAGTTTTTTTTCATTCGAATTAGGTATATCTAATTTGACTACGTTATCTTTACGGTCCGCGTTTGCAAGTATTTTGTAGAAATTAAATGGGTTAAAAACAGTAAATTTGACTAATGGCAGTAATTTAAATAACCTATTCTCTACCCGTTTTAGTGCTCTAGAAAAAAAAGTGCTCTAAGATCTTGTAGAGAGCTCTAGTGGAGAAATTAGTCTGTAAAATTTGCTCCCGCAATCCACGGTAATCAAAGTGCTCCCGTAATAAGAACGGAACACACCGATATAAACTTCACAATGTAACTTAAATAAACAGAATTTGTTATCAGTCTAGTCGGAAGTTTGTTGCGGAACAAACTCGTCCCCTGAACACGATGGTCCCGCGGAGCCGGCAGGCCGCGCCGGAGCCGCCGCGCCCGCCGGGCCCCCGGCAGCGCTCTCGTCAGCTCGCCTCTCGCCGCTCGCCGCTCGCCGCGGCGTTCCCTGCTCATTGATTATACGATTAAACGTAACGTAAGCGACTGCTTCCATTACGTGGCGAAGGTCGATTTCATTTGCGATCCCGTATTTGAACATGTTATTGCCTTATATTAATGTGCACTCACACTAATGCGAACTCGAGCCTTTGTGGGGCTGGTGTGAATGTTGTCTGTGTGAGTGCTATTAGACGTTTGAGACGCCGAGGTCGATGACTCGTTCTGTTCATTGTAATTTACAATTTATTTAAATGTTGTGATTTGTATATGAGCGAATATTTCGCAGTGCTCTGTATCACGGTCGTTGTGTGCGTGTGCGTAGGCAAAGATGGGACAGACGGGATAAGTACGAGATGTACGAAGTTGTTTCAAACTTGTAAACGAAGAACAAGCCACAATCGCGTTTATTTTTGTTGCGACAATTACGTTTTTACTTGTGAGTATCTTTTACTGTCGTTAATGATAGTGCGTTTTTATTTTAGTCTATCATTTAAGTGTGTATTTCGTGAGTGACTATGTCAGTTATATCATAATAATTAATGATCTCATCATGCTGGTTTTTATTGTTGTATAAAACGCGTGTGCCGACCCGCACTCTGAGTGAAGCCAAAATCAGGTTACAATTAAATCTGTATGCATTATGGAACAGCTTCATAAACCCACTTGCGCACATATTTGCAATACATAGGTACTAGGTAGATATGTTGGTCATAATATTATTTATCATTGTTGCTGAAACACAATAGATCGTATCATTTGAATAATTTTATCTGATATAATTCTACGTAGTATATGCGCCTTGTGAAAGTACAGTTGCGGAAACAAGTCATTACTGCAGTAGGAGGAATAGGCGGTAGTTTTTGTCTTAAGACACTTTTTCATACAAATTTAACTCCGGGCGTAACTGTTTCTTATCCCCTAAACCAAGTCCGTTTTCCAGGATTTTTGGATATGTTGTAGTAATTATGTAGAAAAAGGTTGGTAAGTACCTACATTTCCAAATTTTTTTGTTTCTTTCCATGAAACATTTTATTGAAAAGGAAAACTTAGTTTTTCATAATGTCTATAACATTTTCAGCTTATTTCAAATTTACAATGCTATTAACATTATCTTGATTTCGATTAACTCTTTGAAATTCAATGAAGCAGATTATAAATTTAGTTACAATATCCTTTTAGTGGGTTTTACCATTAAAGTAAAGTTTAGATTTTTAGAGTCCACAACGTTTTTCATAATAATTATTGTCAGTCATCATATGTTAAAAGTTATAATATTAGAAGTATAATTTGAGTTACGATTTTCACTGGTCATATTTGCAACCAGTCTCTAAAAATATATTCAGTGATACACTTTATATTGTAATAGTAATTATAAGGTCTAAAGTTTGGAAGGTTGTTATATTCGTAGTAGTAATATTTCTGTAGGTATATACAAATCTGTTTTTCATTGGGCAGATGTCTGCCCAGGAATAAACAACAAACAAGTGTCCGCTCGCTGCGCTCGATCACTTCACTGAATCTTAAGGGCCGGTACAGACGGACTGTATTTGAAATGCAACCCAGCTGCAAAATGGCAGTTCGACGGCAGTTGGCGTGCAGTCTACCTAAGCGGATTGCGCAGTTGGTTTGCAGTTTTAATGCAGTTACGTGAACTGCATCAGAACTGCCCTCGAACTGCCATTTTGCAGCTGGGTTGCAGTTCAAATGCAGTCCGTCTGTACCGGCCCTTAAATAATGCCATAATTAGCAGACAAAGAAACAGTAAAATATTTCTAAATAAATAACGACATGACTTTAGAAGTTACAGATATCGCATTTCTGAGCTAAAAAATATTATTTTTAATGTTAACAATAATTAACCTTACAATTATTAAGCATTATAGTTTAAAATTTTGTATCAATATGTAAAATTGCGGAAACATTTTTTTAACTTTCTAAATTCGATACAATTACGAATATAATAAGTTAATGGGTGACAAAGGGAACGATTGCGTTAGTTGGTGACAACATTATTAATGTAGATATTGATGGTGTCGAATCCCTTAGTCGGCTCGCTGTATTTATTCCACGAGATAATGCACCCGGAAATAATGGCTAGTGTAGACAGAAAGGCAAGATGGGGCACGCAGACTAGAAAGGCCTAGAAGGAGATGGCGGGACGACTTGGTCGCATTCTTCAGCAGCTGACCTTAAAAAGCTTCAAATGGGGTCGGGACTTATGAAGATCCAGGGAAGAGAGTAAGAAATTCATATAGCCTAAGGAATAAAAATAATAATTACAAACTTGAAAAGGGCGCTTTTCTCTTCGACGATGCAGTGATTTGTAATATAAGCGTTTGAATACATTTGCTGGTACCAATGGAAATACAGTTTTAAGGTTATGAAAATAGGGGATTCAATGAATGGAACGAAGTTTTGTTCGGTTGATAATATAATAATGTGATATAGCTTTCAAACCAATTTTCAACATTTCCATTTTTTTTGTTTGTTTCCAAGAAACATTTTCTTGAAAAGGAAAACTTAGTTTTTCATAATGTCAAAATTTGATAACGAATCTAGGATGGGGGGTTGAAAAATGAAAGTGATTTGATTATACCAAACGGGGTGTCCTTATTGCATATAAAACAAAGTTCATAACAAAATGAGTAGGTATTTTCTTTAGCGTTTTCCAACTATATTACCTTAAACACCGGTTTTATTACAAGAGATCATTTAAAGTGTTTATACCTACAACTCGTAGAACTATAAAGATACCTATTGTTGAATCATTTCTAATAAGTGGGTAGTTAATCGCGCAAAAATAATGAAGCCGTGTTTTTAAATAGCGCGATCCTGTTGTCGAATGACGGTGCCATCGTTTTCGCTGATCCTTGCAGGCTCTTTGAACGTTGTCTATTGATTGGCGTTGTTGGTACCTACGTTCTGCAGTTAATTACACTTGATGGCAAAACTTTAATAGGTTTAGTGAGGCTTTGTCAATTTGAAGGCCACCCTATTGTAATCGATTTTTAGCATTTCTGCAACGATAGAGCTAGAGTCGAAGCTAAAGTTATTAATTTGGAATTAGACGTCACTATGGTCACTATTGGTCGTATTAGGCTACGGCACCAGTGTTGGACACTTTTAGCTGACAGGCACCAGTAATGAACTCTTCATTCCAATTTCATACCGTCGTAAACTGATTGATCCAAAACAAATCAATAACCCTTATTTTCTGTAAATAAAGAATCAAGTGTCCACCATTGGTGGTTGTCCATTACTGGTTACGTCACCCTATACTGGGATTTTCCTTAGATTAGAATTACAGATCTCAGCTAGAGGTGCTACTGTTATACAAACTAACGATACTTTTTTCGATAGAATTATCAATAACAATAACAACAAAACACAAGATGGCAGCGCGGCAGTTGCCACTATTAAAAAAATACCGTCATTATTACAGTTGAGCTCTTTTTTGTTATTTTTATGTCTTTACCAAACACGAAACTATGGGAGTTCCGGACCTTTACATGGAGCCGAAGCCAACTCGAAGAGGCCCTTTATTTAACTTTAAATTCAATCATAAGTTTATGGAAAATAGGTCGAGATGATAAGTAAAGTAAGTAATGAAATGACCCTACAGATCGTATACCTACCAGTTGCAGCACCCGTTCTTGCGAATTAGTGACGCGTCGAAAGCAAAAGGAAAAGCAATAGACGAAGTTCGAATTACATATTTCTAAATAGAGCCTCAGGTTTCAAAATAGGGTTCGTTATGTTCGCGAATGGTGCCAATTTGTTGTAAATTAAAAAAAAGAGAGGGCTGTAGTACAAATTTTAAGATTAAAAAAGTAATTTTACGTGTCGTTTATTGTTTAAACAAAACATTCTGAAAAGTTATGAATAGTTCGCCTTTTCGTGTTCCCCCATGAATGACGTCACTAATTATATATAGATACGTATATATAATCTAGTAGTCTTATCGAAGTAGGTTTAGTGTCGCGGGCTCTTTTTGTTTTTGCTCCATCGTCAGAAGGTAATATATGCAAGTAGTGTGGTATAGTGCTAACCCTAAGGAAAACCAACCAATAGATATTAAAAACCAGGCAAGTGTGAGTCGGGTGGTGCGGAATCCTCGCGCACGATTCCGGGCCGCGGTTGACTGGTTTTTAGAATGCGAACGTGTCAGTTAAGTGTGACGATTACTAAATAATATAAGCCCACGCCGCGTTTGTCTGCACGTCCGTCTGTCGTACTTACGTTTTAAGGGCTGTGCATTTGGATCGGAATAGGTAACTGGTTCATACCGCCATATTTTTACAAAATCATGTCACCTACCTAGCAGATTAAATACTACTTAGCAGATTTCCTAGTTAATAATAATAAAAAGTGACAAATGTACATCAAGCCGCACTGTTTGTGAAACGTCGGCGTCTTGTTTGGAGACAATTCGATTAGCGGGGCGGGTGAAGGCGTGGTAGCGAAGACGCCTGTGATCGGTGGCGGGGTACATGCTAATTTGAAAAAAAAAACAATCCCATTTTTAAATAAATACTATTCATTCGAAAAACGACTAAATAATAAATAAAGTCAACTGTATGTTTTTAGACTGTCACCTAATCTGGCTCCTTACCATTTAATAGGTAGCGGTATGTATTGGGTGAATGTATAGAACCCTCGTTGCGCGTGACCTCCTGGCACTTGACCGGTTATCCTTGTCATCATCATCATAACTTGAGATCTACGTCCTGATTGGTGGCGTACTTGCCATACCTCTCTATTATTTGCAATGTTATTGACATCTTGATACGACACGATCTTAACTTTCTCTTTTGGGAATTAGTATGAGACGGAGAAAAAACAAAATTACTACCAACTTAATACGTTAAGATTATAGAAAACAGAAAAGGGAAGATAATAGGGCAGTTGATACTTAAGACACGATAGGTAATTTCATAAAATTTTATAGAAGGGAAAATTGAAGGTAAAGGAGGCAAACGGCGAACCAGACGGAGATACTTTATTCATGTGAGATCCTGAAATAAACCATATATCCAACTAATCAGTCGTGTCTCAAAACTTTGGGGCTACCCGGACTGGTGCGGGTCGTGGCCATTTGCCACGATAATAGGTTTTTCGCTACTAGTGAGGAAATAGTAGTTCCTTATCAAGTGAAATCGTTAGATCGGAATTCAAAAACTAAGTTAAACGGCTCGAGATTTTGAATCTAGCTTTTTCACAAGTTTAACAAACATTTTTTTCCTAAGTAAGTTCTACAAAAACGGCTTATATAAAAATAAACGTTAAATACATCTCCAATGGTTCTAAAAAAAACTGACATAGGTACTGGGTGTCCAATAAAATACTTAAAAATTTGAATTTTGAATTTCTTTGGAATGTCGTGGCCTATGAGATTGTAAATGCCGCCATTTTGTTCACGATTATTGCGGATTTTTTCGGCATCATGAATCGTTGGTCAGGCGAACATCGAGCATTTGCTATCAAGGCTTTCTTAGAATCCGGAAAATCGCTCACTGAAACCAGAAGGAAATTTTGTTCTCGTTACAATCTACGAAGAAACAGTGCAGCACCTTCTGTTCAGCTTATAAGGTTATGGTATCCATCGATGAAAATATCCTAATGATCACAGAGGTCGTGTACCGAAATCCACGTTCGAAAACAAGCATCAATTTTGGGAATCAAAAAATCATCGGAGCACACTTTAATGAAAAAAGTATAAAAATTCCACCCATATAAAATCCAGAGTGTGCAGAATTTGAATCTCAACGATTACTCTTCAAGTTTTAAATTACTTTTGCAAACCAGATGTTACGAACGTTTCCAACAAATCATCGCCTTTTCAACATATTTTTCAGTGATGGGGCTCACTTTCATTTAGATGGATCGTAAACAAACGGAATTATCGTTATTGGGCCCCAAATAACCCACACAATATGCAATCGAAGTCGCTTCACAGTATGTAGTGCCATTTCAGGTACAGAAACTATAGGACCGTATTTTTTTGAGTACATTACGGGGCGAATAACTACCGTCTCTCCTGAAAACTATTGCAAAGTCATAGAAGATTTTTTGTGCAAAAATTAAAGAACACCTAATTTTCGAACTTAAACACCTGGTTTCAGCAAGATGGAGCTGCTCCTCATACTGCTAGAATTACGATGAACGTGCTGAGGAACAATTTTGCGAATTAAAATGAAGGTCGCCTGATTTGACACCGTGTGATTTTATTATGGGGATACCTTAAATCAAATGTTTATAGCAACGAGCCTCTAAATTTAGGTCAACTGAAAGACAATATCAGGACGGAAATAGGAAACATTTCACGAGACTTGTGCAGACGCGTTTTTGAAAACCTACGCTTTCGTTTAGAGCAGTGCAGTGCGTCGAGCAACATGATTATCAGTATTATCACTGAGACAACATAATTTTTAAAAAATAAACCCGCGTTAATACATTTTAGGTGAGTGTTATTTAAAATGTTATAGTGAAAGTAGTTAAAAAAAAATGATTTTTCGATTTTTATTTGGACACCCTGTACTAGAGGCATTAGGTAGAGCGTGTCACATAATGTATATTTTTGAGTCCGAAGTTAACTAGAATATAATTGCTTGTTACTGTACTGAGAACGGTTGTTAGGTATTCAGAGATTCGCTATCGAGATCATATGCTATTATTATTTATTAAGCTCGCCGCATGCAGCGCAGCGAAATGGTCAGTGTATGTATACATACAGGGTGCCCCTTAAACCAACGCCAAAACTAATAGGGCTGATAGAGCAGCTAAAAAGCTATCGATTTAACCCCAATGTATGTTCGGCGATTTTTACTAGTTTCGGAGATATTGATCATTTTAATCTGAACTTTTGTAATTTTTCGACCATTTCACGAAAAATCATTAATGTCATGTTTTATTTCATAATTTTTTCAGTTATATTTTACATTATTAGAATCATTAAAAATCAGCAAAGTACCCATTTGCACGCTTTTTTTTTGTAATTTTTTTTTAATAATGCCATAAAGTTTGTTTGTCCATACTACGTGTCCCAGTGTTTGCTTTTCACTTTGCTTTTTCAAAAAAATGATTTAAAAAAAAACGATTCTAATAATGTAAAATATCACTGAAAAAATTATGAAATAAACATGAAATTAATGATTTTTCGTGGTCATAAGGGAAAATTACAAAAAATCTGATTGTAATGATCAATATCTCTGAAACTAGTAAAAGTCGCTGAACATACATAGGGGTTAAATCGATAGCTTTTTAGATGCTCTATCAGCCCTCTTTTGGCGTTGGTTTTAGGGGCACCCAGTATAAATTATAAAGCATCTCAGAATATAGCGGTGAGATTTTTGAAAAAATGACTTAAATCTCAATATAATCACGAAAATAAGTGAAATCACGCGGAATCTAGGATTTCAGATTGACTGCTAGTAGCAACGCGGCATGAAATCCATAGTTTAGTATATTATATACTGAAACTATCACAGATTAGTATGCAAATCATATTATAGAAATAAAATTCTAATTCAGGACGGGCGTAATTGCGAATAAAAGTAGAATCTCATGGACTCAAACTGTTTTAAGCTTGCCACAAGCATCGCCGCATCCAGGACATTGCGTGTTATAACCAAGAACCATCTCAAAAGCACGAGAATAATAGTACCGAAAGAATTGTGCAAATCGGTGCTAGTAGTTTTTGAAGTAATAGCGAAGAGACAGACATATAAACACACGGTCAAACGCTAATCCTCCTTTTTCTAAGTTTGTTAACATCCGAAGGGCCCATCTACACAAGATAAGATTCGTAAATGAGTTCCGGACGCTCAATGGTGAAACTTCCGCCCAAGAGTTCACGGTCGTTCAGGGGGGGTTGAGTCTTTTCGCCCTAACATCATACCAACTGTCCCGCGTGGTTTAAAATGACAAGGTCAAATTAGAAAATCTGGGGAGATATTGAGGTACTAGGAAATGAATAAACAGCAAGCGGGCGCACGGAGCGGAGTCGTCGCGTACGGCGCGCGGCGTACAGTCGCAGGCGGTTTTAATTTATTAGATGTAATGCGCGGCGGCGCATGCGCGGCCCGGACGGGAACGTTTCTGGATGCCGTTTTATGTGTTTATGTATTCTAATTTTATTGTTTTCTTTATTTGCGTCCCACTTTTGTTTGGTTCGGAGCGCGGCATTGTTCACCATCGTAAACGCCGATTTAGATGATAAATAAAATGTTGTATAAAATTTCTGTATGAAATTTTATGTAGTAAACGTAATTTTTATGCGTTGCTCCGTCTGTCTTCGTAAATTTTCAATGTTTTGTTATGAAAAACGTTGCGGCGACGTAATAAATATGATTTTTTATTGGCGTAGATAAACAAAGCGTATACATCTTTATAATAATAGTGGTTATGAGCATAATAGGTCAAACCCAAGCAGTAGGAATGAGCCGCCAAGCACAAAAACTGAAGCGCCGCAACTTTCTGCTAATTGGATTGACATTTTAACAATGCACAAAATGACGGTGTAAGTTCGTCCCGGTGGAGGAATTACTGGCAACTACGGAAACTCCGATAAACGTGTCGAGCCGAGCGCTTCAGCGAACGCGCTATGCCGAAGTGAAACAATTAGAAGCAAGCATGAGGCAGTTGGAGCCCAGCGCCGGGCCGCGGGCGCAGCGCGCCGGGATCGAGACCAAACCTGTTTTTATTGCGAATTAATATTAATAATGAATACTTGAAACGGGCGCGATTGTGAGTTGTATAGTTGTAATTAAGCGCGATTATAGCGGCACCAGTAATTACCGACAATGTCTGCGGCTTGCACTGGCATTATTATGCCGGCTCCGACGACTTCGGCTGCGCTCAGTCAACATATGAAACCTCAACTTTGCTTCTTCGTAATGGAAATAGAACCTGATTGAATTAAATTTAAATTTAAATAAAATCAATACAGCTTTGATAGTCACTATGTTGTCTCGTAGCAATTAGGAGCTATTATAGCAGCAAAAACATTTACTAGCACGACTGCGGTTTTTGCTGGACACTCCTTGAACTTGACCAGGGATGACGCCTCTGCCTCGCGCTCATATGCGGTCTATTACAAACCTATCTGTGAGTTATTTCAAAGAATCTAAGGCAACAAGTATTTCATTCTGCTATAAAAATAAAAGGCTGAATAATGAAACTGCCATATTCCAAGATAATATTGCATTTGATTTTAACCTCGTTTAATAGAAAAATGCTTAAAATTCGCACAAAACTCGCGCCACATTCGATTCCAGTAAATGTCGTAACTCGCGACACCTGCGACCCGCGCCGCGCGCTCGCTCGGTTTTGCTTCTGAGGGTACGTGGACGTTTCAAACATTTAATTATTTTTATAAAGCTCTTCCCTGACTGATCGACTGAATGACAGACAATGCAATTTTGTACGGTTATTGACTGACAAGAAGAGACGATCGTCAGGTCTACTGCCGGTTATGCGTAACTGTATGTGTAGCTAGTTTGGCCGTGAGGCATCGGACTGTCCAGCCGGCGGGCCACATCCCATAAGAGTACTTGCAGTTCGAAGAAAATGTCAGTCGTAGATTTTAAGAGAAACGAAGTCTGGGTTCTAATACGATTAGCTGAACAGTCAATGTCACCGGAAAAACGTTAGTGGCCCTAAGGAATCTTGTTTGGGTAAGGAAACTTTTGTACAGTTAACGTTAACGTTTAACGTAGATAGGGTATTTATTTCTTCTTCTTTTTTCTTTCTGCAAATAAAAAAACCCACCTACGATACTTGATTTTACTCGTGACCCATACCAAATAAGAAAAAATTGCCAGAGGTAGGTACATAACATGCGTGTCATGAGTTAATCTAGGTACCTAGTCAACATATTCCAAAGACGCGTCTTGAAGCCAATCACCCATGTCAGTAGACCGTGAACACTATCGTAAGCAAAAAATATTCGCGATCTCGCGCAGACGAACTCGTGCCCCCTCGTGCCGGTCGCGGTGCGGATCTCTGATCGTCGGGCGGCGCACTTGTGGCCCATCAGGTGGCGGGAATGACCAAACTACCCTTAAGCCGACAACACTCTGCCTTAACCTAAACTCCGCCACGCCTCGCCCGGATCGATGCGGCCAACATTTTACGTTCTATTTCCGAAGAAACGCGAAACCGGCATCGGGCATCAGCCATAATAAATTTCTTGTCTTATAAAAATAAAACTTTTCTTTTTGCCCGCTCTTCGAGGGGGTAGGGTGGGGAGTGGAGCCGAGGGGGAACCTCCCGGCCCCGGCAAAGTTGTGAATTGGCCACGCACACAGCTCCGCGCAACATTATCGTGATTCATATCGTTTATAATTTTATATTATGTTAAAGCTGGCGTCGGAGCAGGGGGCGATATTAAAAATACAAGAGGCGACCGTAGGAAGTACTTTTTGCCGGGTACCGTCTGGACGGGAAACTTTGTTTGCGTTCAAACTATTGATCGGCTTAATTTATAATCGGCTGGCATAATATATTTTGTAACAACGTCGCTATTGCGGTGTTTCGTACTTGACATTATAAAGGAAGTGAAGCATTGCTTGCCATATATATATATATATATATATATAAATGTGTCATCAGCTCGTCAAAGAACTGAAACCTTAAATATCTGTACACAGTAAGCGACAAAAGATTACGGAACTGCTAGTTCCTGTAGTAGGAAGCGAACATGATACATGATAGGATGTGGTTAAATTTGCCATTCAGTTGGTCACGTCTTGCCAATGCCGTTCCTGGCGTTGTCTCTGAAAATTAGGCGGAACTTAGTTTAATTTACCTCAAACTCACCCTTTTTTAAAAGGTTCTCGTTATAATAGAATGCAAGAGTTGATTCAGTAATTGTGAATTCTTGTTTTAATTTTACACAAAAAGCAAAGACGTATACTCGTATTCTATAAGTTTTAACATTGTAACATTTGTTACTGACACGAGTTACATTTGCATGAATCAATATTCACAGTGTCGCTCATGCTATCTCGCTTCGCCTACATTGTAAATGAGCAGGAACATTAAACGAGGATGATATTTTATTTATAATTACAATTATTATAGTTGAAAGACAGGTCGAAGTAGATGGCAACAAACTTGCATCGAGTGGGCAGCCACACCACGACCACAAATGGAGTTGTGTCCAATTAAGCGAGAATATTATAATTTAAAAAATATATGTTACGCACCGGCCGCGTGAAATATAAATAAGCCAGTAGTTAATATGCATTTTTTACTATAAGAAAAGAATGTTCCTGTTAAGGCGCTGCGGCCGCTTGCTCGGCCCCGAAAGACGAGGTGGGTGTTGGCTGGTGTGCGTTATTCATGCGCGCTCGGTGCTTGTGCTTGAAAGCGATACCTACAGAAAACTGGTGGGATACATAAATAATAGGCGCAGAATTATTAACTACTTCAACTTATTTAATATACTTACCTAATAGCCAGCCAGTGTCGCGTATGGTCGATTTTTTCTTTTCAAACTAATAAATGATCTGTGGCCCTAGACAAGATGTATTATACTAAATTAAACTATTTTAGAAAACTGACAAAATGTATGTATCTACGTAATTGACATAAGCGCTCCACGCGAACATTTTCGGGTACTATAACGTATGGAGAATGCCTATTGTTTAGGCCTACTGTTCACTGCTCAGGTAGCTACTATACAATCACTAGGTCTATTATATTACTGATTCTGAAAGTAGATTGATTTTTCTTCCTGCTATATGGGCTCGGACACTTGAGTCAGTTTTTAGAAAAACTAGGGTAAAATGCATAATACCATTTATGGAACAACGGTCGCGCGGAATAATGCACATGACGAGAGAGAAAACAAATGACACACAAGCGGCGCCAAAGGCAAAGACGCGGCTCACGCGCAACGCGTAGCGAGGAGCCGCTGCCGCGGCCGCGCAGACGCAGTCCCCGCGACAATTCGCTCGCCGCTTGCTTGCAAGTCATTCATTTGCCATGCTCGGTCCGAAGGGAGACACGCGTGAGCATGTATGCATGTACGCTAATTGATGTAATTCCTAGTAATATCCGAATTCTTATTTTTTTTAAATGTTTTCGTACTTGTGGTCTATAATATTTACCATTGTATACTTAATTAAACTAATTTAAAAAAAACTGAGGATAAATTACAAAATAAAACTTGACGGTCGCCCTACCTTGCTGCGTTAAGTGAATATTACTTACCACAGATGTTTGAAAGTCTATTGATGTTGTTTCCTTTTCCTTATCCTTATTCATATTAGACGTTTCAGGTAGGTAGGTACCTCCGTAATAAAACGAAATGGAAACGTGTTACTCGATTGGTAGTGGTTGCGTGACAAAGACGAAGGGCCTTGGCGCGTCTTGAGATGGGTATCTCACCACACCTATGATCATTTTGTGAACACGGCCCTTGAGTCGGTCCCGGAGGGCGGACGCCAGCGGCGGCGGCCGGCCGGCGCGCGCGCCGCACCCGGAAGCATCCCCGACAAACAAGCGACACACTATTAAACGGTTCGTCGAACCGAGAAACACGTAATAAGCGTATATGTTTATGCAATACGATTTCATTATTAGATGCTTATTTGTGACTCGTTATTTCTATTGTCGCTTTTTTTCTATTTATTAACCAACACAATATGTGATTATAATGTGGCTTGTAGCAAATGAGGTATGTGGGAGTCGGATCGTTCCACACGAGTGGCTTTGCGATCGCGTAAAATTTTTGTATGTCATTACGGGAACAAACGGTTTTGTGAGTTTATTATCATTTGTATTTGAAGATTTATTGGTTAAGTTCTTAATGTACGATTAGTATAATTTTGCATGATATGCTTTAATAAAGCACTAACGTCATTGTCAATAGTAGTTGTACCTACATACAGAACGGTACCTGTTTCGTAGTGTTACATCAATTCATATGAATTGCGGGATCGCTAAATTTTATTTTGTCAGCCGGCCGGGATGGCCCGGGCAAGCCTGCGAGGCGGCCATTCTACGCGCAATTATCCGCGATGGGCGCGATCAAGAGAAGCTCGCATTGCAAGCCATGTTGATGCTTGTACTTACCTTATTACCGTATTCCTGTTATTGTAAATTGAATAAATAAAAACATTCGTGGCCTTTTGTTTCTGATATCTGCATCTTTCGCTATAGCCTCTCTATATTGCATCATTTTGACCCGACTTCAACACGCGACTGAACATGGCTGCACGTTAGATAACTAAAAGCCAATACATACCTATACATATATTTAATTATGATTATTTTTTTCTACTTAAGGTTGTTGCAGAGGCTTTTTTTCTTTTTTTAGGTTAAGGGTATTTAAAATAAAAGTATTTTGACAAAACAATGTAACAAGATTGAAGACTAATTCAAATAGTTTGTAGTAGGTAGGTAGTGCGTGAAAGGTCGTTAAATGCTTGAGATTGAGGCTCGTTAGTCGAGGGATCCAATAATTTAGTCTCACCGCTATCTGCACGGGTGCCTGTGCCGCAGACGCCCTGACTCCCAACTCGCCACTCGTTGATTTGACTTGAGCCTATAGCCAATTCAAACTCATCTTTACCCTTTCACTAAATTTTAAAATAACTCCATTTTTTATATTTAATTTTTATGGTTGTGGCGATGGTTACACGAGCTGTGAGCCGTGAACCGTGAGCTCCTAGAGGTTGTGAGTCGGGTCCGACGCCCGACGCCCGACGCCCATGGACATTTGAAATCTCAAGACTGGAAATGCGTGGTCAAAGATGGAGAGCTACTTATTTTATTAGCGGTAGCAGTGGTCATTATACGTTAAATAAAAAATGGGAGTTTTTTGGAAATCATATTACTTTATCGGTCGAAGGAGGTCCCCTGTTACTGTCAAATTGATAAGGCCTGCCGCATCGCAGTTCTGATTTGTAAAATGATTAAGGTTGAGTAATAGATGCAGCAATCTTTATTTGTATTTTTATTAATGGATACTCGTGGAGTTAAAAGCCACCTAGCCTTGCCGTGATTCACCCCGCGTCGGCCGTCATCACTATTTCCTTCGGAGTAGTCTTTATTTTTCGCGATTTAATCGAATTCTTTGGCTTGAACTACCTATCTCTGTACCAAATTTAAGATGGATCAGTTAAGACATCGAACCGTGAAGACGGGCAAAACAATGAATTCAGTAAAGTAAAAAAAATATATAATAATAATTGATTGTAAGATAGTAGTGTGACGCGCTAAATCAAGGCGGACCACACCCAAGTGTTTTAATAACACTTTTAGGCATCCTGTAAGACTTTTCCTGTAATTGGAGAAACTCTAGCCCCTAAGACACATGCTTTACCTAGTTTATTAGTAAGAAGATTCGTCCAATCCACCACAACAAAACCTAACTCTCATGTAACGTACTCGTAACCACTCGGAGGCCCTAGACAAATGCATTCAGCGATCGTTATCATTATCCAAAATGTATAGGATTGATGTAAGTTGTCAAACGGTCGCGTCGGGCGCCTACGTCAATCTCATACAAAATTTTAGTTTTCAAAAATCATTTATATTAGCGTTAACCCATATATGCCCAGAACTATGTTTTTAATTGGTTTCTTATATATTTTCTCATTCGAAAACGATCGACACCGTATATGCCCAGAATTATTTTGGATATTGTTCGTTTTCGAATAAGGGGGCAAATATGTGAATTCATTATGATTATGTGACATAGAATAATGTAATTTTCAGTATGAAATAAATGCCTACTACTACTATTATTACTACTACTACTACTACTACTACTACTACTACTACTATGGGTGCATTTTGTCTAGCTTCACAGATTCCGTGCTACTGTATTATAAACATTATTATTATTTATCATTTATGATTATTAACTTGAAAATTCCTTACATTTTCTTATGAGGCAATACACACTTCACGTGCTAATGGCAATGCAGTTTACACTGTTTGTGTACCTAGTCGTATTTTATTTTCACCCCTTTTTCTTTTGGTTACTTTGTAATATTCTATCAATTATATACATATCATTTAACTTATATTTCTTGACGATGGCAAAACATAATGCATCGTCATTAGATATTAGATTAGCAAGAGACAACAGTTGGATCACGGTGTAAATTCGGTGTATTATCGTAATAAGTTACTTGTAACCACAACTGAATTATTACGGCCACGTGATAGGCCATTAGGAAAGTAGAACATCGAAGTTGCATGTAAGGACGCACGAAGACACGGCGTCTCAGCGCGCGCGGGGTCGACGTCCTGCGAAACAGCGGCGGCACTCCATCGACTAATTAAGTATATTTTATTGTTCCCCTCACTATTCTGCCGCTGTCAATACGCACCCGCGCCGCACGGCACGAATGCGGGCAAATAATTATAATTACATTTTATTTTTATTCCATTTTATTAATAGCTCCGCGACCTTCCTGACGCCCGCTACATTGTTTGCGCGTGCGTGTTGTCTACTCGTATAAAACTGTTTGCTATCTGGCTGGACGTGTTGACTGGAGGTTCATTTTACGGAGACAGTTGCGCCGTTTCTTATATTATTTCGAGACTAAAATATATTATGGCATTGATAATTCGGATTCAAAAATCATATTTTGCTGCCCGGTTCTCGGTTGAGATATTATTAATGATGTTTTATTATGACGGCGTTTTATACTGAACTATCGGTGTGACAGTGCCTCCAAAAAACTATTCGATCGTATCGATCCGAAAAGAAGTTATCCGCGGAAGGCGCCTGCACTACGCATGAACCTATTTCCAAGGTCGCGCTCGTCAGGATGGTCAAGTCAAGTCTATTGCCTACCTTAGGTTTCATACCATCATCATCATCTCCTTGCCCTTATCCCAATCATATGGGGTCGGCGCTTTAATATGTTGCAGAAAAATACATTTACCCAGAAATAGCGTTATATGGTTTGCAATATTGGTAGGTATATGAAAATGTAGTCAATAAAAATAATACAGAGAGTTTAGTAAAATAGTCGCTAGCGAATGGCAATCCAACGTTGATAATACTTTATAGGATTTTTCTTATCACTCAAAGTATAATGTCAAAGAAAAGTTAATATAAATGACTTAAGTCGCAATAAGTAGTAAAATGAAATGAATGTGCACACTTTACACAAAATATTATAATAAATGTTGCTAGTCAGTCTGGACTCACTATACTCTGATTTATCTAAGATGATGCCTGTGACAGCCGTATTTCGTAATTTCAATCACTTAATGTACTCACAAGCGAGGTATTTTAAAATAGGCAATAAATAATTTAAATTCCTAAAAGGCGTCGCTAGGTTTGTACCGATGTATTACTTATGTAAAGCTAAACAAACAAGTGTAATACGTGTTTATATGAGCTGTCCCAGGCATCATCTTAGAATAATCAGAGTATACCTAGGTATTATCTACTTCGCGTGAATCGGGGTTTCCGTGAAACAAACCGTGGTTTCCGTGAAGTGAAACAAATCGTAAAGCAAATGTGACAAAGTTGAATGTTTCCCATAATGTAATGGAGTGATTCAAATTTTATAAGCGATCACGATACTTGATAAAAATATGCCTGTTGCAAATTGACAGAAACAAACGCACTTTCGCGTTCATTACATTTATCAGCGAGGAAGTGTGCGCGGTTGCAAGTCGGGTTTTGGTTAACTACTTATTCGACATGTTTTTGCTCGAACTGCAGACGAAAGCTGCCACTTTGCGATTATTCACTTTTTTGACGAATGCCATCGCATTTGTTCCGTATTAATTAACGCTAGGTAAAATATCTTCTCGCTTTAGCAAACAATAGGCTAATTAAAGTTGTTCAATGTTCCTTGTAAAATGTTATTTTCATTATAAGCGTGTATTTGTTTACATTGTGCAGTTTCGAGCTAAGGTTCCTTGTTGCTGTTGTAACGTGAGAATATGTAATATTTCTAGTGTTGCCTCAAGACATCAGCAGGACCCAATACAAGCGATTCTGTTTATTGTGCTTAGGTACATTTCATTCTTCAATAATTTCAGCGGTTTTAGTAGGTTTTTGGGCTTCTGCAGGGTGCCAAACGGGACCTCATTGCTAAGCCTTCGTTGTCCTTCCTTCCGTGTTTCCACATTAACTTTACAGAGCTGTATCTTTTAAACAGTAATAAGTAGTAAGTAGTCGGTTGATCTTTTTACACAATTTCCCTTAATAACGACGGATTCCTTATGAAATAATAAAAAAATGTTAAAGTAAAATATTACGGGGTCTCCATACGTATTATGTGTTTTTGGTACTGTTGTTCTATTGTAAAAAAAGTGATACGAATAAAATATATACGCGTCAAATTAGGTGTGATTATGATTATACTCGTAGTGCATACGTGATCCGGACAGCGCAGCGCCTCGCTGCAGCAGCGCTTCGGCTAGTGCACGTCAGGCACCTCTATTACCTTCTTTGTTTGAACAATAAATCATTTGGAGACAGGCAGCCACACCACATTGTAATGTTTTATTTATAAGTAGGCCTGTCATCTTGGTTAGCGAAAAAATTAAAATATATTGCATTTAGCAAGAACTCGTTCGTCGGTCGCGGAATGCATTTATAAAAATATTCACAAATGAATTCTTTATTTTTCTTGACAGTCCCCCGGATGGTGGTGCATTGATTGATGCATGCTTATTGTGTTGTGTACATTGTAACGAAATATTCTGAATATGCACGGGTACTAGTAGAATAGATAATTTTCACTTTGTTAACATTGCATTTAGTTACATCCGTAATATAGCTTATTGCGTTTAAAATATTAGCAATCCTTAAGACCCTTAGACCTACCTGGTTGGCAAGTAGTCATTATTTATTTATTCGTAATTAAATAGGGGTATTTTTTATTGGATTTTATTAATATTTTCAAGCAGATGGGCAAAGCATTTACACTAAGACATAAAATAAATTTCCTTAAAAGGAACATTATCGCTACTTCGCTTACGCGACGCGGGCCGCAGGCGCAGGCTCCCGTGTGTCTCGCTCGACGCCCGCCGAGGGCCGCGAGCGCTCGCACGGCCAGAGTCCTTATCGCAGGTACCTACTACCTACTGGTAACTCTTATTAACTTATCAGTAAAGGCGGCCGTGTCGCAAACACGTAAGACAAAATGGAATAGTGGCGCTGTCTACTTCTCGCACAAACGTCCATTTCCACAAACTTAATGTCATCTCTGCTTAATTTTACTACTTACCTCCTTCTTCAATTATGTAGGATATGCTGTTTTAAATCTTCAAAAACGCACAATTTAATTAACAAAATATTGATGTGGCGTCGGCGGAGCTTGACGGTGAGCGTGAGTGGCCCCGTCAGTGCGCGGCAATAACATACTCACACCTGTCTTGTGAGCATGATCCTAGATTTCTAAAGTGAATGTCTCTGACAAGTTACCTTAAATTTGTAAACCATCCTGATGCGATATCCTTAATTTGTTTTATAACTGCACTTTTAATTATGAGTACCTACACTTAACGGTTATGCCACTACGACTCGGCAATCGGTGAAGCGGTACGCTTGAATAATATTATCGTACTTTGTAAATACTACCGACGGCACTACTACATAGTCGCGGAACTAGCGGAGGGCCGCGCGGCGAGCGGCGCACACGCGCACACGCGCGCCGACGCCGGCCGCAGCCGCCTTGCTCATTTTCTGACCACTTTTTGTTACCTCATCACGACTAGGGTGACGGCTCCAATGATGGCCACTTTTAGCTGACAGGCACCAGTAATGGACTCTTTACTCTTCATTCGAATTTCATACGGTCCTAAATTGATTATTGCAAAACAAATGAATAACCCTTATCTTCTGTAAAATAAGAATCAAGTGTCCATCATTGGTTCTTGTCCATTACTGGTTCCGTCACCTTAGGGATTTTATATTTTTTTGACCGAAAATCGTTTTTGATTAATATTAAATTGTTAAATATTTGTACGTACCCATTTACCTACTGTCAACTCCGTTGAATGAACGCAGCATATCACTTGAACGGGTTTCCTCGATATTTGAATACATATCTTATGTTCGATATTTTAAACATCTGCAAAATAACCGTTCGATATTTCGTCTTTCGATGTCTTGGACATATTAACTTTACTTTAGATATATTAACGTTCGCGGCAGAGAGCACCCGGCGCGGGCGACGGCGGGGTATCGGCGCGTATGTGGGTGCCCAAACGCCAGCTGTCTCGCTACCATAAAGACGAAATAAAACTTTTTGCAGGCTTCCGCCGCGAGGGTCGGTGTAAATGAGAACGTTTTTATGAATACTTAAACTAATAATTAACGCTGCACTTAGTCGCGCTTAGAACTCTGTTTATGTGTCGACGATTTTCTTGGTATTGTTTGTTTTTCATTTGTGTCCATTTTACGTTGCGGTCCATTTTCCCCGCAGCTCATTATGCCGTATCGAACCAGTGAGCGATGCTGCCGCCGCCGTTTCCATGTACCTATGTTATATTTTATTTGTTCCATAATTATGCACATAACCACATAACTATTTACCTACAAGTTACTACGTGACATGAATTTACAAATGATTTACTAAGATTAGCCAAAATATTTGCAAAGTAGGCAATTATGAGAATATTAACTTTGGGGATTTATGAAGTTTTACCTCTAAGCGTAAATTTCATGAATCGCCGAATTAATTGGGGAATCTCGATTCACTCTTTTAGGGGTTGATAAATAAAAAACTTTCTTAGTGCACCACTTACCCAAGTAATATTTTCCTATCAGGGTCGATTTTTCAACACCCCGATTAGCGGTTAAAGTGATCACTTACTTCCCTTTTCTTTGTTTTATGTACAGAAATGACAAACGCCGCCGCAGTTTATTTGACTGAAGTCTTATCAGGATATTGGGAAACCAGCCCTTAATTTCAAGCCTCCTCCGGTATGGTTGGGCCAAGTCAGTCTTGGCTATTATATATCCACCATTTTTGGATATGTTCTACAGGAGCCTTTGTAAAATTCCAAGATTTCGACGTAGGGGTACTGCCGCAACTTTTTTCAGTTGTTATTCAATATAGACAAATAATTAGTAACGCAGGTGGTTAAGGTTTTTCGTATTAGAATAAGTAATAACCGTCCGATTTTTTTGTGCAATTTGTCCTAACTGCCGCTGGTTTGAATGGTCGTATCTCAGTAGATAACTATTGAACTTATAGAAATTATTGAAACCCAATCTGTAGCGCGTTTAGTTTCGTTCATTTCTGTAAGTTGCTGATAGACGAGCGTTTACTCGAGCACTTTAGGGAGTCTATCCCCATCAAGAATCTAAAAACCTATATATTCAATAAAAACTGAAAAAGCGTCAAGGTTTTCGTTGTTTTATGGTCATAGCAGCACCCCAAGTTCGAGAACTTGAATTCTTAAGCAAGGCTGTGGAACATGTTCAAAAATAGCGAATACCTTACCTTTTGCAAGGTCGGTGTACCCTTAATTTATACAGATTTACAGACTAAGTTAGAGCTGCTTTTATTCCAAGTGAACTACGAATTCAGTTCACTTGATCTAACGTCTCACCCGTCACAAAATGCTCGAAGCTTGAGTAAACAGTTCTGGACCTCTATTCTACTGGGTCAACCCGTAACGCCGGCATGTCATCGTGTTGTCAACGTTACGATAGCTCTAATTTACTTGGCAGTAATGGCGGCCGAGTTCAAAATAATACATGTCAAGGGCAATATGGTTTTACGTGGCTTTAACCAGCAGAAAAGAGGCGCTTGTCGATGTTAATCGATACCATTTGATGCAATTTGACTGTGGCAATAAACGACTCTAACCAACATTCCCAGAGTGCGTCGGTTATTGTAAGTTCAGTTTATAAAAAAATCGGCTCGTTTATTCGTGTATTAATGCCTCTCATTATGCACCAGTCATAAACTACTATTACATACATACGTACATAATAGGTACTCGGAAACAAATAGCGCCAATCACACATTTAAACCTTTTTCGGGAATCGAACCAAGGCCCGCCAGCTTCATAGGTAGGGTAATAAGTTATTTAAGGCTAGTTAGTTATTACTAATAAGTAACTAGCCTAACTCGCGGTGTGGCGTGGGGCCTGAGACTACGTTGTCTCGGACGAAGTGTCGTCATTGCGGCGAGAAGGTGACAGCTGCCGCGCTGGGTTAAAACTGTTTTATTCACCCTGGCTCTGGTGAACCTCTACAGGTGCAATTCGCGCAATAAAAACAATTAAAACGAACAGGCGTAAATTAAAAATAATAACATAGTGGTGAAAAGCCGGGGAGTGAAAAATGAGGAGGGCTCGTCGGGGATGAGGTCAACTTGTGTCGGCGCCGCTGGCGCGGCGGCGCGGCGCCCGGCCCGGCCCGCTGCCGCACACTGCGCTGATCTTCTAGGCGAGCCTTAACACTCACGTTGCAATTTATCTTATTTTAGGTAATACATTATTACACACATAACTGACGCTGCGGGAAAGCTTGTTAGTGATTTAAATCAAATTAAATAGGTAACTCCTTTCACGTCTCTTACTTTCCATTAGCTCTCAAATTTGTACGACTCTTAACTTAACTATTATTAAGTATAACCAAATAAACAAATACGAGTAGGTGTCAAATATTAGGATTTTCTATGTTTTTAGGGTTCCGTACCAAAATGGTAAAAAAGGAACCCTTATGGTGAGACTTCGGTGTCTGTCTGTCTGTATGTCACAGGTGTTTTTCTCAGAAACTAAGTATTTGAAAAGGGGTCTAGAATGGAGGGTTCAAATGAGGGGAAAAATGAAAGTGATATGATTATAGCAAACGGAATGTCATAATGATAGAGCTCAGTCTGCACATTTCAAAACTATTTTTTTTTATGATATTCCGTGACACACTTTTCAATTTATAGCCAAAAAATTACAAAAAATGTCCGTTCCCACCACTTATCTCCGAAGTTTATGGACCAAAAAATCTCAAAAATTCCTCATTTAAAGATAATTACTTAAATTTTACGCGAAACATAAAATGAAGTTGTTAAACTTTACATTTTTGGAAAAGATATCAAAAAACTTAAAAAATCCGTATTAAAATTTAGGCTAGTCAAAATGGACCTTATTGCATAGAAAATAAAGTTCATAACAAAATGAGTATTTTCTTTTGTGTTTTCCAACTACCTATATTATCTTAAATACGGAAGCCTCGGTGCGCGAGTCCGACTCGCAATTGACCGTTTTAAAAAAAAGTTCTAATGAAGCTGCTTACATCACAGCGACATAAATATTAATTATCTATACCTATCGTTGTAGTCAACAATTCTTATTATGCACGCACAGATAGTCACATAATAGACCGTTTCATTGTAATGACTATAATTTAATAGAATAATAAATGTTAACTTCCGTATTAAGAGAACTAACAGGCCATCGTATTGTATTGTGGCAACAATGAGCACGGCGAGGATAAAACTCGGTGTTATTTAACCGTACGCTCGGCGAGGCAAGTCCCGCACTCGGCGCTCGGCCGTCGGCGCTCGGCGGTCGGAGCTCGGCGTTCGGCGTCGCTGTCACGATTGACTTCATATCTGCTTAGTACTAGACATTTTAAATAAGGCATACGTGTTTTGCCGTCCTGTATATTATTGTTCCAGCGGCACTGATTAGACCGCTTGGTGGCTTGATATTAGGAATCCGAGGTTAAATGTGACCTAAGTATGTAACATTCTGGAATATATGAAATTTAAAATTAAATTAAAAGGCGGGTATCATTTATTGTAAATAAAAACTGGGAATAATTGTACACGTTCTAATAACCCCGATACAGTAATTCAGACACTTATTTATCATATCATTCCGCTAAAGACCCTTTAACACTTTCATTGCCAAGGTCTCTGATTTTCATACAAAATAGACCCGCACTAGCGGGTCGGCGGCAATGAAAGTGTTAAAATAAAATATACCGTTATTTATAAGATTACACTACTACTAAGACTACACTACTTTAAAACATTAAATGCCTGCAGAACTATTTCAATCCGCGGTTGACACATTCCCCGTCAAGCAAAATAGTCGTATAGTGTCAGTCTAATACGACTTCACAGTTATGTAAATGTAACAGTCATATTGTGGTTTAGGTAAGCCACCGTTCACGTTGTATAGACGTTTATCTTACGATGTTTCAGTCGCGTGACTGTAATGTCGTACCTATATATAGGTTAAATAAACGTTTTTACGACTGTATTATACGACGTCGTATATTGGTGTCATTGCTTCGGTCAAATACACGTTTCTGCGACTATATTATACAATGTTATATAATATTGTCTTTAAAAACTTTGAATAAACGTTTTACGACTATATTATACGGCTTCATATATTGGTGTCATTGTTTAAGTTGAATAAAAGTTTCTAGGACTATATTATACAATGTTAAATAAAGGTGTCTGTGAATACGTTGAATAAACGTTTTACGACTATATTATACGACGTCATATATTGGTGTCGTTGTTTAGGTTGAATAAACGTTTCTATGACTATATTTTACAATGTTAAATAAAGGTGTCGGCCATAACGTTTATTGGGTAGCGCATTAGTCGTATAAACGTTTGGTAGAGTAAAATTTTTCTCAAGAGAACTTCCGTCATGTGCAAAACCTTAACATAACTTTTGTATAATCAAACCATCGCTAGAACGTTTTGTGCATGACCAGTTTATAACAACACTATTTTGGTAATATAGTAGAATAATTAAAATGGTATCTTATATTATTTCATTTCTTAAATTTTAAATCTAGTGTGTGTTCATCGTAAACATTATTGCTGGTACATACATAAACACTAAAAACTTAACAAATTTGACACCAGATGTTTTTTTATATTCAAATGCTTTATGTTATTGCTGTTAAATAGAACAAAGATATATGATTCTGTTTAAGATCGCCAGTAACAGGACTGTGGCAGTTATAACATTTCTTTATAAGTATGAAATGAGTTCTTCGCCAAGGCCACCTTTGCCTGTTCAGACGTTTCAAATCATTCCGAGTTAAAAAATTATCGACGTCCAGAAATGCTACCATATTTTAATGATGATACTTGAAAATGAACTAAGTAAGTTTTAAACTTCTTTTTTTTTAAATTACATTACGAGGTAATCATTTATGAATATATTTTATTTGATTATTATATGTAATAAGATAATTATCGATATGAAGATAAATAGCATTAAAATTGTTAAAAAACACGATCGTAAAGCAATATTTAGTCAAGGTTTAAAAACTACGATTTTCACCCATAACTAATTACGAAACGGGAGTAAGGGCTGATTGTTTGATCAGTAGTTAACTGATCTAATGGATTCGAAAATCGAATCGAAAATGTGACACATTTGGTTCAGATTTACCAATTGGTTACGATTCTTAACCATTAGTAAAGTTGACTACTGATAAAAAAATCGCCGTTTAATCGTGTAAATTACATTGACCTCGACAACAACAACAACAACAACCAACAACCCCTTGGTCACGAGAAGACGAGGCCGTCTTCAAATTTTTGGTCGAATGACACAATTATTTAACAAAATTCTTACAATCTTTAAATTATCTCGATCTTATGCACAATAAGAAGTAAACAATATGTAGGTAGTTGCACAAAAAAAAGACGAAGATGAAAAAATAAACAAAAAACCGCCTTCAAAAACGCAAAAAATAACTTCTATTAAAATGCTAGGGAATAGGTTAGTCCAACAGAAGTAGGCATTTGGTCCAAAATATTGTGAGTCTTCGGCTACAGTTTGACTAACCTATTACCTATCATTTTAATAGAAGTTATTTTTTACGTTTTTTAAGGTGGTTTTTGTTTTTTATAACATTTATTTTATTTTACACTTTAATGATCATAATAATATGTAGTCCCACTTCTTAGTTGATATATGAAACGTTAAGACATTTCAAGCTCGCCGCGAGCAATGCTGCGGGAAAATCATAGTCATTTTTAAACAATTCAATGTTCTTCGTTGTAGTCGCTCAACTATCTTAATCGAGATTTCTATCGCCACCCTTGAAATCGGTAGTGTTGAGGAGTTCCAGTGGCCACCTGAGGTCTTCATCATCAGTTCCGCTTCAGCAAATGATACTTTCTGAATGCAAATGCTGGACTTGTCACTAAAAATACTAAAATCGCTATATATTTGCCTACAATATTTGAGGAGTTCCCCTTAATTCCTCAGTGATCCCCTCATCAGATCCTGGTTTCCTTATCATGGTACCACCCTTGGGATACCTCCTCTCCAACAAAAAAAAGAATCATCAAAATCGGTTCAAAAACGACGTAGTTATCCGCGAACACACATATTTTTTTCATATATACGGTCGAATTGAGAAACCTCCTTTTTTGAAGTCGTTTAAAAAACGACCAAGACTAAGTAATGAGAAATCCTAAAGTCGGCTGTAATGGCCGCGGGTCATGAATATAATTGTTATATTACTGTTTAATAGAAGTCGCCATGTAACTTTAACTTTAATATGTAAAACAATTGAATACACAGATATATAGGAGGGCGTTAAAAATTTCGCAAAAACACATGTATACATATCATAAAACTGATAGCCATTACATACACACGCACACACTTACTACAATTACCACAACTCTACAATATTATTTTATTATCATGAACATTTATTTTAAACTTCCTTACCTTTATAACTTTCGTCAAAAACACAGCGTACGGACATACAACGATTCAGCTATTTCACGACTACTATAACTGCTATGTAACTTAAAAGTCATACAAAAGCGGCCTTTACACGGCACAGTTTGTACTGCGCATCTAGGACTGCCTTCCGAATCGCAGATGAAACCGTCGGTCCGTCCGATAGTGACGACCGCGCATCAAACTGTCAAGACTTTATTACGGTAAAATAATTATGAATTAATAATTGTTATTTATTACACGTACGGTTCTTAACGAAGATTAGCAAGGCGCGTGGCGTTACCCACGGTTCAAACTTTACGTGTAAAGGCCGCTAAAGGTTTCAATCATAACCAGTATCTGACCGAAAAGTCAGTCTTTATACTTTTATTTAACCTTATTTAACTATAACGTAAAAACGGTAACTTTTATGTAACAATTTGGGCCTAACTCGCGTTTTATAAACGTTTTTATTACGTTTACACGACTATATTATAAGACCTTAAATTACGAAAAAACGTTTACTTTACAACATTAATTTATTACTTGGGTCACGTCCGTTTCATTCGCAACTTCTCTTCAAAGTTGTAACAAAATATCTTGAGTGGAATACTTTTATCCCCGACAGTCTTTATACGACAGATTCGTTCCAACGTCGGACAATTAATATGAATTAAGATTTAAATTGGTCTAATTACATAGAGCCCGGTCCATCTCCGGCGCAGTCATTCTTTGAGTGGACAAAAACTTCATTTCAAATATTACATTTAATACATTAAATTAATAAAGTAAATTCATTTTGGGATTTGAAGTAACTCGTGTTATTTATATGCGAAAAGTTTAGAAATTTCGTCAATTGATGATGCGGAAGTGTCCGTTTTAAAATTATTGGACCAACATAGGTATCTACAATGAACATGGTAACTTTATAAGATGCTTTTCATGTTTGTAATGATACCCGTCGTAACCAAAACTTATTATACATAAAAACCTTCCTCTTGGATCACTCTATCTATTAAAAACAAAGCGCATCTAAATCTGTTGCGTAGTTTTAAAGATCTAAGCATACATAGGGACAGACATACAGCGGGAAGCGACTTTGTTTTATACTATTTAGTGATGTTCATTTCTGATAATTTGTTTTTATTTTCAGGTAAGTCATCGTACTCATCAATTTGATCCCTGTTAAAATAGTGTGGTAAGAGACCTTATATACCTAATTATAATTATGACCATGATTCGGGTGAGGAGAGACATCCGGCGTCAGGCGGACCGCAATTGGCGTGCCGGTCGTCCCATCGTAGGTGAAAGACGCGGGCGTCGTGGGTCGACGGAGGGGTCTCTGTACCGCGCGAGCGCGCAGCTGACACCGCGGGCTCGCTCGCAATCAACAAATACGCACCTCTCCTGCGTTGGTATTCTGTATCACAACAAATAAATATGAGTTCAACTTTGAATTGCAAGCAATACGTAGCTGCTCTTTAATAACTATGAAATTGATAATTATGACCGATAGGATGGCTATGCCTTCTTTTAGAACTGATATCATCTCACTAACGGCACAATCGATTTTCATGAAACCTAGCTAAAGACCACCCCGATTAAACAAGCTTTCGTTAAAAAAAAACGCATCTAAATCGGTTCCTCCGTTAGGGAGCTACGATGCCACAGACAGATACGCAGATACACATAAACACAGATGCACGCGTTAAAGTTAAACCCTCCTCCCTCCTTTTTTCCGTCGAGGGTTGTAAAATAAGTTTGTCCGCCTGTGCGTATTGTGTGTGATGCCTGGCACATGTTGGACTTTACGCCATTGTAGAGTTAGCCGATAAGTGAGCAAGAGTATTTTTTGAGTGATGCTTCAAGTCCAAGGGTCAACGTAGCTGGTAAAACTCGATATCGAGCTTTCGGCAGCCACGTTATAGAATCATGCCTTGCACTGCAGCAGCCAGTATATGTAAAACGCCTTTCAGATTGTTTCTAGACTTAAGCGCTAACAGCTTCTTTTAGTTCTCAGTTACCTTTTTGTGAACATAGCCGCAATTACTCCTTTCATTTCTCCTTAAGCGGAGGCTTCTGTTTCATTCATAATGTCTGCTCTATGTTTATATACACGGGTTTTACACGTCTTTTAATAACATGGCAGACGCTAGACGCGGCGCGCGGAACCGCTTTAATCTGCGCGTTCGCTTTGGTCGCGCGCTGTCCTCGAGCAGAAGAATTACACGCTTACGTATGCGTGGCGTGAATTGTCTCTTAATTTGTAGTTTCAGGACGAGTTAAAACGTCTGCGTCGCACGTTAGTGGATCATTGAGGGCGGCAAAGCTTTGGGTTAGCGCAGTAAAGCGCGAGTTTCACGCGGATAATGGCGCCGTGGAAGTGTTTGTCGTGCGGGCGCACCTATTGCAACGGATGATAAGTGGGAATCCGTTTACCAAATGAGCGATGCGCCCGCTTTTTGTTTGTCTCTGAGTACCCGAGTTGCATAACATAATTAAAACCCACGGGTGTAAGCGGAAAGTCGCTTTACTGTCGTGCTCACATTCCTTCAACAAATAAATGATAAAACTTTTCATCTCTCGTACAAGAATTCTCTTACAGAATTCCTTATTGAAACCTTCATTTAAAGTGTTCTAATTACGAAATTTGAATGTTTAATACAGTTAGTGTATGTGAACGTCGCTGCTGAACTCGCACCCTCTCATTAAATTAGTCCGGCGGTTGGCGCGCTGTGATATACTTAAGCCACGCACCGATTGACGTAAGTGCGAAACTTACACTCAGCTTTATGTAATAGAGAAACAGAACCTCAATGCTTTCTATAGAGGTAATAAACGCGGTAGGGATTTACTCGAGGCCTTTTTTAATTGCGTCGGACGCTTTAAACAGTTATTAGCTACGCTCACGAACCGCGAGTGTTCTTATTGACGTGATCCACTGATCTCGGGGCTCTCGCGTTTCGCTGTTCATGTCGCGCCACCGCGCTGCGGGTAAAGTCACTGTCGACTTGGCTGTGTCATTAATTGAATAGAGATAGAGAGAGAAACAATACCAGTAGGTATAAAAAGTAAGTTTGAGTGAGTCGAGGGGAATGCTGCGCTATCATCGACCTTAGGTAATTAGGTACTATGCCCAGCCCATGACAGCATTTACGGTTTCACACATCCGTACGTTTTTCGGACCTTTTGACATTTCGCGTGTTGGTTTGTTTGAAAGTGCCATGCTAAAATTTAATTTGTTAATCGGGTTTCTACATTTTATTTCCATGAGAACATTGCTGATGTGGCAGTCGTCCGTGTACAGGGGGAGGGGCAGGCCTGCCCACCGCAAGAATGTGTTTGTTACACTACGTTTATTATTCTCAACCCTTACTCAATAATTCATTCGTTTTAGTTATTTAAAGCGTCCAGACATAATTTAACGTAGTTTCCTTCATTATGTTGAAATTAATTACAAGTTTAATTTGTTACCTGTTTGCTTTAAATGGTAGTTATTTTTAGACCTTTATTGTAAAACCGCTCTTATGATATGGTGCCGTCACAGATTAATCTCTCACAGTCCTCCTCTCTCTCTCACACACACACACACGCACGCACGCACGCACGCACGCACGCACGCACACACGCACGCACGCACGCACGCACGCACGCACGCACGCACGCACACACACACGCACACGCACACACACTCACACACACTCACACACTCACTCACTCACTCACTCACTCTCACACACACACACACACACACACACACACACACACACACACACACGCGCACGCTCGCTCGCACGCACGCACGCACGCAGGCACGCACTCACACGCACGCACTCACGCAAGCACGCACGCACGCACGCACGCATAAACGCTAGCGACCGCGCGCGCTAGCTAGTCCCTGCGTAAAACAGCTGTGATATTCGGACACATTCGGACGAAATTATAAAGGTTCCCTTTTTGTCATTTGGCTACGGACCCCTAAAATATTAAGAACTTGAGCCAGATGTCATAAAAAGCAGTCTACACTGGCCGTAAACAATGGTTTGCATATAATTATAATGGTGTGTGTGAAAGGGGTGCTGAGTTAAAAAAATATTGGCATAAGTGTTAGGGTCGAGGGTTAGCGCTGTGCAGCGCGGGAGCTGCGCGCGGGCGCCGGCGCAGCCGCTCGATTGATCGCCGGCGCCTGCCCGACTGCTCCGACACAACACCATTCTTTTTTGAAAAAGTCTTAAATAATAGTTAAGGTCAGGTTGGGTAAGTGAAACTCCGGGACAAGTGGAACACTTTTAAATATCTTTTAAAATAATAGCTTTAATAAATCACAGGCGTATCGGTAAAGCAGTTATTGTCATAATAGTTCTGGATTCAAAAAAGGTATATCGCTGCGGGTTGGGGGTAACTAAAGTAAACAAACGGATATATGTTTCACTTGCCCCAAAATAACGTGTTTATCTTTTCTATGCAAAAACCAAGTTTTTTTAATGTTGCAAAGATCAAAATAGCATCATTACTTTCGTACAAAACGTTTTTTGCATCTAAAATAATTCTTTTAGTGCAAGTACTGAACGACAAACACGACTTTTTCAATTGCCCCGATCGCGATGCAAGTGAAACAGTTTTTTTGTGTGCGTGCAGTTTCTTTTATATGCCTGTTATAAAGGCATCTACTCGTAGAGTAATATTTTGTTAATTTTATAATCTTCTTAATTTTGCAAATTATACACCTTATATTGCTACTGTGATAGGCCTAACATTTTAGAAAATTCAGTTCATTTTCTTTAGAAACAAATAAAGTATGTTTCACTTAGGGACCCAACTTGACCTTAGTGTATATTTTGCACTTGATTTATTTTATGCCCTTAGCTGGTAGATTTTAGACGTGTAAAAGTGCCCGTGCGGCCTACTTACTGAATAAACATCTTTTATCTTCTCTACTGTTCCGTAGTTAACAAGGAACCCTTAAAGTTTCAACATGTCCGTCTGTCCGCGGTCTACCACAGATACTCTGACTACTCCACGGGTACTAAAAAGCTGAAATTTGGCATAATTATAATACATCAAAAAAAAACATTATTTATTATTAATTATTTGACAAAGTTGTAATTTCAAATATTGTGAGAAAAAAAGGGGAACCTCCCAAACATGTAAAGCAATGGTATTGTTTTATATTAAAAAATCGAGTGAGGCGTCATTAGACAGCTCTTAAAACAACATTGTGTATGTTATTATACATTTTTGGTTTTGGGGGACCGTTTAGGAAATGTTGAACTCGAAGTGTGTCATGTTCGCTACAATTGCATTACAGCCAAAACTTCGAATACTAAAATCTGGAAAATATCTTACATGAAAGCACATAATACTACGAATAAAAGGAAAACTAGCAAGACTAATTAAACTTTTTTTGGTTATTCAAATATAGGCGATTAAATGGTTTATAACAACTAAAAACATCTAAGACAGCACCAAATAACTTAAAATGGAAAATTCGTTCATACTTGACTTCTGTTTTTCGACTTAGTTTTCGTGATTATACGAGTAGTAAGTAACGACGTGGGAACACTTGAGCTCTTGCCTGGTCTTTTATCTTTGATTTGGGCACAAAAACAAACAATAGATCATCTTGAAGTATCAACAACTACTAAGAGGCTAACTAGGGGTCAACATAATGCCTATAGCATTCTTTAACGGTTGACCCTCGAACAAAGCAGAAAATAGTCTTAGGCTTAGGCTTAGGTATAACTAGTTTCAGTTTTGAGATAAACCCCTTAGCTAATTCTTGATTTAGCAAGTTTTTTAGTAAAAAAATATTAATGTTTGGATCCGTAGTCCAACAAAGAACCTTTTTAGTTTCGCCATGTCTGTCTGACTGTATTAAACGGTCACTTTTTCATAGAAACTTTAAATATCACAAAAATACCGCACACAAAAAAATGTCAAGTATTTTAGGCAAAGGCGAAATTATTTATATGTGCTCGACCCTGACTGTTACAAAATTTGTTTTCTTCGTACAGACGCTCAGTTTTAACTGATCGTTTATTCAGTTTAGTTTTAGCCTTAACACTCGCATAATCATAATTATCCCAAGTTTGTTATGTTTCTAAAGTGTAATAGACGTCGAGCGTCTCGTTGGACAATGGTTAAGTTTTGTGCACGGCTTTAAGAGGGTTTTCTTTGTGTCTAAAATCGTTTTTGATGTTTTATTTAAACACTTTGCCTTCGATAAAATGTGGTTCCTGAATTAACATTACTTAAACTTGCTATGTATGACTGTTAACATTTAAATCCCAATTTATATAATTTAACCCTCTTCCTCCTATTCATAAACGCGCAATAGCTAATGTGTGCTTGAAATATGCTCCGTCCTTATCTTTCATTATGACATTTGAATTTAACAGAGAGGGACAAAGAATACTTTTGTATTTAAGTTTCATAACCTTTACAAAGGGACTTAACATTATGTAGCTAATTGTTGTGGTTTTTGGAATAAGTAGTTTTTGCCGTCTGTAGCCGCGGCGACGAACCCTGCACGGGGCTGACCTGCTCGTGGCCGGTGCTCGTGAATGGTTCGACCCCCATACAATAACATTGATCAATCAACATTAAGTGTTTTAAATTTGACTGGCAGAAAGTGCGATAATACTTAATCTACTAGTTGGCTGTAGTTAAGGGTCGCTGCAACGTTGCGGTTTAATTCAGTGATAGGAGTTTTAAAAGAAAAACAAACTACCTATCTACTTTATTCCTTATTTGTAAGCATACAAATCCCTATTTTAGGAAATTATTTGCCTTATAGCTGTTGACTGTAAGTTTGTAGGGTCCCGTACCTATAATGGTGTCGACGGAACCCTATTTACTTAGGCTCCGCTGTCCTTCCGTCTGTCCATCCGGTTGTTACAGACATTTAAAATTTTCACAGTGCGTAATACTAAGGCCCCTATAATAATAGCAAAAATATAAATAATATAAAGCTAAGAATAAAGGGCTCACGATACAACCAACGTGTTCGACAACCTTCGTGTGCGAGTCCGACTCTCACTTGACCGGTTTTTCATAAAGGCACATTTTTTTAATTAATGAAAATGTTTAATCATCAGCAGATTTTTTAATTAATTTCAATCCCTTTATTTATTCATTAATAAATCACGTAAACAATGGTAGGAAAGATCCTGCTTTGAACATAGGTAGATAGTTATGATAGTTATTGACAATTGCCAAGCCAAGGCAGCCACATAATTAAAGTAGGTAGGCGCATACTAAGAAAGGACAGAAAATGTCAGTCATTTTGAAGAAAAGCCTTTGTAACTTTCTTTGTTATCATTTCTTCATTTTCTTTGTGTTTAAAATTACAGTGTATTAAATTTGAATGTGTAATAACAGATTAGTATTGAAAGAATTGCACGCGGTGCATCAAAAACTTCTTCATGTGTCAAAGCGATTCCAATTGCTTATACTTATTCTTCATTTTCCAATCACTAACTTATGAGGAAGCAAATTACTAGTGAGCTGCCTTTTCCATCGATGCAGCCATACAATTATGAACCGATACAGACAGGAGTCCACCTACTCGATTACATTATCCTTGTAGTGGCTTGAGGTGGCTTGTGTGCTCGATCGCCTTGTCCTTGCCACAAAATAATATGCGGCTGGTTCAAAATGTAGTCAATTGAAGTGCGCTAGAGCATTAGTCGTCGCTAGCGTTGTGCGCGCTCGTTCACTGAGCGGATCGCTCCAAACTAGTACAATCTCTGTAATGTACTAATTTTGTCTTTTAGTTCTTTTAGTACACTAGTACACTGAAAGAAACTGGTTTGTTTATGCTCATTTGACCGAATGAATGGCCGGCTTTGCTGTCAGAGTCACTCACTGCTCTGCTTGCTCTATTCGGTTCTTGCTCCGCGTGTACTACTTAAATGAACTAAGAGCAGAAACTTTACGGAATAGTTCGTTGTAGTCAGTGACGGGAATTAATTCTTTTTGGCTCTTAGTACATGTACTACACAACCCTAGTCGTAGCTAATTATAACTTTTTCTACAAGCTTACATTTCAAAAGAAAACAATGGCTAAGGTTTCTTGTGTACCTATATTATATATTTTTGCTGGTAGGTAGTTATTAACTCTCAAAGACATTTTCATTAGGTATTTTGTGCGTCAATAGTTCGTCAATGTCACTGCTGAATTATCAGTATCCGTATGTACAGCAGAAAGGAAGAAAGAATTAAAAAGTTTTGTCGTTATTAGTTCTGACCCTTCATGACCTTCGCTTGAACAACAATCCCGACAGTTGAATTTATTTACCTTTTACCCCCCATACCCGTTGTAACCGATTTTAATTTGATAATCTCTGTAATGATCACACCTATAATGTTCGCCGTATTATTAAGAAAAACTGGAATTTAAATTGTTTACCAAACACCATAGTTCATTATGAGTAACCAATACTTAACAATAATGCTGTAATGCTTTTTATAGAATTGTTATTATCTGCTTACTATTCCGATAAAGATTAACAATATCAAAATAAGCGGTTAATAATAGTGCCCGAGTAGAAATAAATATTACTTTCACTATCGCTGAAATTCTATTTTCCTTACTAACAATTATCACTGCTGCTAGAAACTCGTCCGTTTTGTCGTTCCTCACTAATTAAATGTTTAAAATTAAAGAAGTATTTCCTCCACTAGATCGTCCTAGGTAATAAATAAGGTTCGCATTGAGTTTGCGTATTTTCTTTTAGTTGTGTTGTTATGCAAATTGTGGTTACAGAATTATCAACAAGCTTTTAGAGTTGTTGGCAATTCTGTAGCTCTGCCTACCCCAAACTGGGAATAAAGGCATGAGTTTATGTATGTATGTATGTATGTGTTGCGTAATTTAATGAAATGTTTTTGATAAATAAAGTTGTATTTCCGACAGACAAAGTAGCTAAGGTTAATGAACCCTGAATAAAAATGTGAGTCTTAGTAAAATACCTCTTAGTAACAGTTCACTGTTCCAACGCACAGTATATAAATCGTCGGACCATTGTTCATTCTTTTTTTAACAAGCGCACATGGCGGTCGCATGCTCGATTATCATTTTAAAATTGCCCCTAATGGCGACTTGGGTTTACCCATCCAAGTTTACGACTGGAACAACCATTTATAAGGTACTAAAGAAAATAATCTCGACCAACGCGGTCCCCTGAATTATTTATTGGTAAATGCGATTTGCTTCACGTGAGTCGTTTGACATTTCCCGCGTCCTCGACCAAGTCTTCACCCGACCAACATTTTGTGTGACGGGTCTACTGTTGCGGAACAGTAACCGAACAGTCGCAGTCCCGCGCCTATAAAAGCCGTAACGTCTTCACCGCTTCAGCTATCATACCTCACATCGTAATGCAAAATGCGATAAAAAGTCAAGCCACCTAGTCACTAGTAGGTAAGTGTTATGATCAGTTTCTTGTATGATGGATAAAGAGGTAAAAAAATAACAATGAATAAGGAGAAGTGGGGATAGTGTCACTATTGCTCTTAAATGAGAAGAAAATGTGATATGTTAAGTAAGTAATAAGAACGGGTTATTGTTCCATCAGGGCGCGTTTGTTTGATAACGATAGCGGATTAATGTATTTACCTACTACAGGAAAATAAACTTGGTAGTTTTTAACAAGCATGTGATTATTGTACAGTCGAGGACATAATATGTATAGGTACACCCCAGAGTCTCAAAAATATGTACCTTATTTTACCTTATTACTATGGCACCTTTGTGTGGATATTTATTTTTACCCTTGACATACGAGCCTAACAAGACGTGAGATACATCAACTAAGAAGTTAGTTAAATCACTGAAGAACTTACTGTTGTTACTATCAGCTTCGGTTGATATCTAACAGGTATTATAAATATTACATTTTAAAACATTTAATGTACTTATTTTATTCGTGTTAATAATCACAAAAGACTAGCTCACGATAAAAAAAAACGGTCAAGTGCGAGTCGGACTCGCGCATCGAGGGTTCCGTATCTAAGATAAAATGCTTTGTTACAGCAAAAGAAAATACTCATTTTGTTATGAACTTTATTTTCAATGCAATAAGGTCCATTTTGACTAACCTAAATTTTAATACAGATTTTCAAAGTTTTTTTTGTTATTTCTCAAAAATTGCAAATAATGAACACTTCATTTTATTTTTCGCTTAAAATATAAGTAATTATCTATACGTCAGGATTTTTTATAAGATTTTTTGATTGATAAACTTCGGAGAAAAGGGGGGAGCGGTCAATTTGTTGTCCATTGTGTGTTGGTCATTTTTTGTACATTTTTGGCTATAAAACAAAAATTGCACCAAAGAAAATTAAAAAAAATATGTTTTGAAATAATATGTAGACAGGTCTCAGCTTGTACAAATATATCGCTAAGTGCTGCGAAACACATCTCGGGCGCAATCGACAGGGTCAAACTTGTACAAAAATATCGCTTTGTGCTCAAATCACATATCGGGCGCAGTATCCGCATTGTTATAGAGGTGAAGCAATTTTAGGCATGTGATTTTTGTCACTAAGCTATTATTAAAGGAACATTTAATATATGAACATCACATAGCTAATTTTGTCACTCCCAGAAATATTGAAGTTAGCGCTACGGTGTTTTTGGAGCATACGATTACGTATATTGAAATAAGGTTCAAATTGGCCTCAAAACCCAAAAATGAGAAAAAATCACATAGCTACTTTTGTAGGCGCGACGATATGCAGCTTGAGCTCTTTCATATGATACGCCACTTGCTATAATCGAACCGCTTTCATTTTCAACCCTCCATTCTAGACCCCTTTTCAATTATTAATAAAATTAATTTCACATTTTTTTTACTAAAAACAGATGCGGGCAAGCAAGTTGTATAACTATGCCAAATTTCAAGTTGATAGCATTTGTAGTTGCTGAGAAAATCTGCTGTGACATGTATACAGACAGACAGAAAGACAACGGAGTCTCACCATAAGGGTTCCTTTTTTACCATTTTGGTACGGAACCCTAAAAATTACGACGGTATTCAGTGTTAATGATTTTTGTTCTCCGATCGTACCTATACCTACTTGTGTTTACGTTCAAAATACCTATTTTCTAAATTATTTATCACACTTATTGAAGTAAATGTTTCGTATTGTACTAAAATATGTTTTATAATAATATTTGTGTGGTTTTCTTGAACTTATACTTGAAAATTCCGGAATCATCTTTATATTTACCTATGCTTCTTATAAAGTGAATAATTCAATTTATTGATTACATATATGCAATCGTTAATTAATTTGTAATACACTACCTATAGGATTTGTCGTTACTAATTTTTGTATAGGCTGACCCGTTTGGTTACAATACCTGTTATATAATCGAATTGACACTGACTACAGCTACGGAAGTGGTCGTTAAGGTCATTATGTACTCTTAATATTTCAAAATAATGGTGGCGGAACGTCTCTTGTTACGCGCTGCACGTAATTGCCAGCTTGTTGCCGAGCTTCCCTCTGCCGCCGCCTGATCGCTGCTCCGCCCGGCCCCCCGCCCAAGGCGGCTGCAGCGTCCTACGAGGCTCTGGTGGAGGATCCGCACTCGTACCGCACCCTGTATACTGCTTTCGGCACTGTAGCTTAGCATTCGTTATTTATCCAACGTCATTCATCACTCGCTAAAAGCACACACCCACTGCCGTTATCTGGACTAAAAGAGAACAAGCGAGTGCATTAGCCTCCTGTAACTATACCTAATTTTTGCTTCGTGTTTCGCGCCGAAGCAAAATTCCACAACGCGGGCCATCCATTAGATAGAAATCACAGTCACCCAGACACGTCCTCCGTAGACTCGCCAAAAAGCTCACCCCATTCCGACAAATAGAACAAGTCGCCACAGCCGGTATTGATTTAATACTGGCACATGCAGTCACCCAATGCCGGTGTTAGGGTCGAGGGCGAAACAAAAATAAAATTAAAAAATATGCATAATAAAAATTTGGTCGATAACGATGAGTCCCCCACACAAGTACAGACGCCGTTAATGCGGAGGGTGGGGGATCGATTATTTTTTAAAGTTCATGTTCGGTAGCATTATGAGCATTCGGAAATGTTTAACATTAACAAATAAAACACTTAATGTTTGCGTATACATGTTTTTCCGAGTGCAAGTTTTAATGAATCGTGGTCGCTGGTAAACTAGTAAGTAATATAGGTCCATGGTAATTTGGTTAGTTTCATTCTATTCGGTTTTTAATGGGAGGCAATGGCGCTACTATGTTTTTACTTCTATAGACTTCTACTTAGTTAGGTACCAATCAAGTTTCATTGCTCACGCTTATTTATTGTCAATAAAAGAAAAAGTGTCGGATCCAGGGGGAAGGTAGCCCCGTCCCAAAAGCATAAAAAAGAGAATTTGAGAGACCAAGGTTAAGACGGCTATCATGTCTGGAAAATTTGGTGGCGTACAATCTTGCGTAAATCAGCTCCAACCGCTCCAATGTTCTGTGCTTTTTTGGAGTGTTAACCTAAAACCTACCCAAGGTGGAGTAATGCACTTTCCAAATCAAAATCCTGAATCCGCCACAGAGAAGAAACATAGCAATACATAGCAACAAAGAAAGCTATTTCAAATTTTAGGATTCCGTACCAAAATACTAATTAAAGGAACCCTTATAAGATGACTTTGTTCTCCGTCTGTCTGTCAATACCCTTTTTCTTTGAAACGGCTAAAGATAAGTGGTGGAAGGACCTTGAACAGGGTCCGCCCGGATCGCCGCTACCATCTTACCATTTAACCTGTCGCCAAACAGCAGCAGTGTTTTTATTGTGTTCCGTTACGGGGATATGAGAACCGGTGAAATGACTAGCTTAGAGGCAATCCTTCTAAGGCTTGAGATTGACATCGCCAGATTGCAATCTTGAGATTGCCAATGTATATGGGGTTCAGAACCCACTTGCCACCAGGTGTGCTCGTTTGCAGTCTCCAAGCCATGAAATAAAGGCATCGGTCTGAAATTCAAAATAAATGTAAAGAGGTCTTCAATAATTCAAAGCCTCATTAATTAGAAAATATTTATTTTTACACAAAAAAAAACCAAGACTCCGATTACCTTGTATTTTTTTTAGATTTTTTAGATTGATGAATTTTGAGATATTTGGTTACAGAATTAACAACAAGTTTTTAGAGTTGTTGGTAATTCTGTAGCTCTGCCTATCCCATCACTCTGGGAATGAAGGCGCGAAGGTATGTATGTTGGGTAACTATTATGAAACCTGAAGAAAAAGCATTTTTATGAAAAACACCCTGCCCGCCCCCCATTTATTGAAAAGAAATAATAAAAGGATGCACTGACGCATGTCGGTTTTTAGAAAAAAACCCTCCCGGAGTAAACTTAGTGTTAAGGTTGGTGAATGGTGACGTCACGGCTCTGCGTTTACTTTATAAAGGTAATGTCCTGTATGATTGGGTTTCTAAAGTATGAACTTTATTGGTTTTCCAATATTTCATACAAATACGATGTAGGTGCATTAGATGCAGCTAATAATAATAATAATAATAATAATAAATCATTTATTCAAAAAAACAGGCATGGGATATAACATTTCTTCGCCAAACTGCACAATCAGTTTGTAGGCGAAAACTGGGTGCTCTCAGATTTATCGCCTTTGTTGTTATATTTTTACAAATTGTTTCTTATTATGGGTAATAATATGTTATTCCAACTTAGGTAAGTATACTTAAGTAATCTTAGGTATTTATGTTACATAGCAAGGCACATTTGAGTTTACGTTTATACGTAGTTTTAGACATTTCACTTTCTTTCCAGGGTATACTATTGACTATTTTAGGTATTAAATACATTCTAGTTCTCTTACCAAAATAATTGTTAACTTTAGCTGCTTATAAAAATTGCAATGTGATAAAGGGGTTCATTTAGCGGAAGTCCACTGCATGGTACCTACTGGCGCCGCGTTCAATTTTCAACGTTGTAGTCATGAAAAATACTTTGACCGAATACATACATTAAATCACGCCTGTTTCCTAGAGGGGTAGGCAGATACCATTCTCCCTTCCACCTGCTACGATCCTGACAAATTTCTTTAGACCGAATAAGAGGGTACTAATTACACCACCTACTTATAGCTGCAATACACTATTGAATGCCACGCGACCCGACAAAACGCGATGCGTGAAGATTCGAATCAAATCGTATTATTTTCTATGACCAGGGGTGTTATTCTCTTAAAAACGGTGGTCGGTCGGACGAACGAGCGAAATCGCAGCGACGAGTTTAAGTAGTCCCGTCCGAGCGAACAAAACACATTTTGGCGCGTGCATTCTCAATTAGGTAGCCTTATACGTTCGATAAGCCATGCTGCCAAATTGAAAATGCACGCGCTACGCTACCGCTAACGTGTTTTGTTCGCTCGGCCGGGACTACTTAAACTCGCCGCTGCGATTTCGCTCGTTCGTCCGACTGACCGCCGTTTTCGAGAGAATCACACCCCAGAATCACACTGTGCACATCCGACGTGTTGGCAATGTTGGCATGAACACGGCGCACAACGCACAGCCGGTGTCGCCACGTCGCGTCGCGTCGCGTTTCAATAGCGTGTTTGTTTCGGTTATAAACTATCGATCTTACGTATAGATGACTTACCGAGAGCGTGGAATTGCATATGTAGTGGTAATGTGTGTTTAAGGCATTCGATATTTAAATTTCCTCAACTTCTCATACCATCAGCATAAAAAGAGTATTGTTTTATATTAAATAAGTAAGTATAAAAATAATATCAGCGTCAAATTCTAAATACTTTTTACAATGCACTAACATAAATATACGTCTTATTTTATTTTATTCTCGTAATTTTCGGAATTATTTTGACTGGGCACGTACGACTGTATAGTTGAAAAAGCTACAGGTGTTTGTCTCTCGACTATTTATAAAATTATGACTGACAAATAAGAGAGAGTAAGAGTGACAAATTCAAAGCAACGAAAAAATTTCCCTCTCCGAGTAAGAAAAAGTTACGTACCTACTTGTCCGTGGGCAGTAGATGATTTTGATCAAGAAGTCATCAGGAGAACTTTATTTACATAATTTTCATCTGTCCCATACCTAAGCAATTATTCCAACCTTAAAGATGAAAATTGTAATAAATGATAGCAACTAAAAGTAAAAAATTGACCTACTCATTCCACTTGTTTAGGGTAATCTCATTAACGCATTCACTGCCACCGACGCATATATGCGTCACCGTGACTTCCACCCAGCGCCCTCAACGCATATGTGCGTTCTTACAGTAGGCAAGCTCCGTATAAAACAAAAGATGTGGCACCTGGCGAAAGTTCAAAAAACAGTACTGGCAGTGAATGCGATAAATTAAGAAAAATCTTAAAACGGTTTTCCTTTTAATGCGAACGGTACAACCACTAGGTACATATGCAATTCCACGCTATCGGTAATTCATCTATACCTACGATTAAATTATAATATGTATTATGTAATCATCTGAATACCGGTTCAGTGAAGTTCAAGCATATTTCCACCTAATATTATTTTATTGATTTCTAATATTGCATTGAGAGACGGGTACCTAACTCGTAATGTCGGATCACATGTCACTGTAAACTATTGGATGTTTTAATGATTCGATCATTTATAAAACTGTAACAGTTTTGATTACCCTTTTGTCAATCCTAGTGGTGCTCGTACAAGCTCCAAACAGTCCGGGCACGTTTTGCCAGCGAAATGTAGATAATATCATCTGCGATAATTGGCCGCGTGATGGTCGTCAAATCCCTCCACTAGCTGATATTTTAATTGAATCTCGCGCGTGTTGTGCCTCGATCACGGACTTTTACACCGAATTTAATTCATCATTTCCCGGCTAAACTGACATATTGATGGACTGTTGACGGGAGCATTTAAATTGGTGTGATTGCTGCTTTGTGCGAGTGGTTTATGCTCAGTAATTGCCTTTAAATTGTTTGCTCGATGCGGTGTGGTAACGAATCACTTTTAGGCATATTTGGAATAATATCAATAAACTGTGGGCTACTACTAAATCGTAGAGCCTTGTAAAAAGTATACTTATCTGCTAGTAAATTGTTTGGCCTGTTATAACTCCTTGTCCGACAAATGTACATATTAGGTAGGTACCTACATAATTCCGTAATTAGCCCATTATTCGTAATATAATGTCTGAAATAAGCCTTTATTGTTATTTATGCTGCGGATTTCTTGCTCTCGTAAAATAATATAAATAAAACATTTAATTATATCGGGGGTTTTATCTACCTAATCGCAGGCACCCCTTCCGAGCTCGTTTCAGGGCTGCTATCTCTTAAACGGCCCAACAGGCTTTCATCGCCTAGCTAAGAACCACGCTGCTATCAAATAAAAAAAACTGCCTCCAAATTTGTTCACCCGTTTAAAAGCTACACACAAAGCGGCTAAACTTATAACACCCCTCTTTTTGCGTCGTGGGTTAAAAAACTTTTACACCTTTAGATAATAATGTAGAGAAAAAATAATGTTTACAGTTAGTCATTTTTTATGGTTAAAAGTGGTGTCTGTGCGTGACATCAAAATGGATATTTTTTGGGAGAATTCTAAATACGAATTCCTATATTCGACTTGCTTACAAAGTTCCACCACCTCTACGTGCGTGCGATTGGTCTACCTTATATGGTCTGTATTTTGTGAAACGTATAAGACACCAGTTAGGCGATGGGCTTGCAACCTGTCACTAATATACCCTGGTAAACATCTTAACCTGTCTGTGCAAAATGTAGTTACAGAATTAACTACAAGTTTTTAGAGTTTTTGGTAATTCTGTAGCTCTGCGTACCCCACTCTGGGAATGAAGGCGTGATGGTATGTATGTATGTATAAGGCAACAGTTTATTTTTCACAAAATTTGTAGTATTATTAGGGTGACTGACCTAACAAATGATAATCAAATCAGTCCAGCTTACCAATAGAGGCCCTTAACAAGATGCGTAAACGATTCTGTAAAAATTACAAAATGTGTGGAATTGATAAGCGCTCGACGCGACCGCAGCTACGTCAATCCTATATATTTTCAATTATGATAATTGATAACGTTCTCGCAACGCATGTTGTCTAGGGCCACTCGTCTGAGACTACCATAGTTCCCGTTTTTATTTTTATGGTAAAGACATAAGAATAAAAACAACCGGTCGAGTGCGAGTCGGACTCGCGCACCGAGGTTTCCGTATTTAAGATAACACGAGCCCCAATTCATAAGAGTTCGTCTTGACCAGCGACATACATTTTTTTTCACCTCTCTAGCTCGGAAAGCCCTTTTTGTTGGTTGATATGTATTGAGAAAATCGCTTTTTATCCACATGTGAAGAAAGAGTTTGACGTTTGAAGGCAGCTTAAGTGATATTTGACAGCTAACAAAACGTAAAACGTTAAGTGCTGAATTTTTAACATCACAATTAATGAATTGCATCGAGTAAAAAACACTAAATACAGTCTTACAAATTTATTTTAATTCATAAATATCAGCATTCAACATTAACCTTCATTCTTGTTGTAAAAACGGATAAAATGTTCTGACAGTCCAAGTAAGTCGATGTGCGAACAAAACGCAACACGAAATAATAAAAAAAAACTTAAGTCAAAACTTTTCAATTAAGCCGACAACGTTAAATATTCGCATGTTTTTCTAGTTTGTTTTGTTATTATAAATGAGTGATTATATTATAAATAATAATTGATAGTACAAACCCTTTTTCTTATTTTCCTCGCTATAGTGAGGTGAAAAGTTTTGTGTTATACACGAGTGAAAAGTTATTTTACGTCTCGTGTGTTAAAAAACTCGCTACGTTCAGGATTCTATTTTTGAACCACTCGCTTCGCTCGTGGTCAATCATAGAATCCTTTCGCTAGCTCGTGTTTCAAATGAACATTCGCAGGTAAAATACAACTTTCCCCCCTTGTATAACAAATAATTATTATTCTTCCATTTCTGCAATAACGTTATTTTAGGAAAAAATAATTTACCATACTTTCCTATGTTGACGAATAAAGTTTCCCTTTATATATTATTATATCGAGGTGATATTGTATACACCGAGAGAATTATTAATTTATATCCTCATATCGCACAAGCAAAATAATTTGTTTCATGTTAATTGATGCTAAATAGTTCGTCTAAGAAATAATTAACGATTTCGAATCGAACCAATTCTAAAATAATTTTTATTTGACAAATTATTATTTGACGTTTCTCGTCTACCCGATATCACAAACGACGAGAATTAGTAGGCCAGAGGCCCGTTTTACAAAAGCTAGTACCTAACTTGTATTACATGTGGAAATCTCTTTCCAACAATATGTATTAAAAAGAGACTTCCACTTTTAATACAAGTTACAAGCTTTCGATAAACAGGCCCCAGGTATGCATTGGAAAGAGACTTCCACTTTTAATACAAGTTACAAGCTTTCGTTAAACGGTCCCCAGGTAGGTAATGTAGAGTTATGAAGCATGTGGAGTGTGGAATTACTAACGGCCGAACCCTATACTCAAACCGTGGACAGATAAGGCTTACTTCGGGTTAAAATTTGACATTTGCCCATACATAACCTCCTCCTTTTTTTGAAGTCGGTTAAAAATGTGTCAAATTTGAACCTGAAGTAAGCCTATCTATTCGCGGTTTGAATATAGGGTTCGGCCATAAGTCAACTAAACATACGAATACCTTCTACAGTCGCCATCAGATATATTGTAGCGGGCGAGGTACTTAAATATTTCGGAGCAGCATTACTTTTCAATAAATTCGTTACACTAATTATGGTCATTAACACCAGAACGTGCAATTTGTCATAAATATAAGAGCAGCGACTTTTCAATAAATTCGGAAAGCACAGAACGTCAAAGGTATCTACTCAGTCAGGGTGATCATAAAGATCGGAACATTTATGGAAAATGTACCTTAAGTCTGTATCACACAGTTTAAATTCGTTACTATAATTATTATGCATGTCGATCTTTGGCATGACGTATTTATCTTTTGTTTGGAATTCGAATCTACTCGTGACGTGTACACGTCGTAGATTCGACATGCATAATAATTATAGTAACGAATTTAAACTGTGTGATACAGACTTAAGGTAAATTTTCCATAAATGTTCCGATCTTTATGATCACCCTGACTGCGTAGATACCTTTGACGTTCTGTGCTTTCTGATATTTTTACCTCGTTATATGTTCCGAATTTATTGAAGTCGCTGCTCTTATATTTATGACAAATTGCATGTTCTGGTGTTATTGACCATAACTAGTGTAACGAATTTATTGAAAAGTAATGCTGCTCCGAAATATTTGAGTACCTAGCCCGCTACAATATATCTGATGGCGACTGTACAATAATTAAAGGATATAAAAAACACATACATCAATTTAAAATAATAAAATCAATGGGATATCTGAGCTTTTGCGTTATTTCATTTACACGTTGTTTAGCGACAATGACGTGAAAAATAATGTTACTTTATCAATTAATTTCTCATTCTCAAAGCCAGTCCTTGTAAGAATAGCGAACGAAGTATAAGCTAACGAAGTAACGATTCACTCCTATCAGCAAGCTGTATTTCGCCAAGTCGAGTTAAAAACAATCTCCATGGACTTATTAGGCACAGAAATAAGTCCATGGATATCATACCCGTACGCGAGGACAATTATTCGGTGACAGATCGTTTCGCTTGTGGACTTGATAGAAGCACGTGGGGTTAGTTTCATGTCACGCGCTTCTGACAAATCTCACAACTAATTTAAAATGCTACAACGGCTTACTTGCTTGCATAGAAACGAAGTAACATTCTGGGAACATGGGTGCGCATACTGCGCATTCTAATAGACGGGCGGGCGTATGGCGCGTAGGTTATTCGCGTAATCTAGTGTCAATCTAAAAAGTGTTACCGTGGCGCGTGGGGGCCGACCCCGCAAAACACGAATACCTGCCCCGCGGCCACAGTGTACACAATCGCGTTTACGGTGCGGACACGGCCGCGGTCCCGCCGCCGTCCCGCTGCCGTCCCGCCGCTGCGCTGTCCCGCCACACGCCCGGAAAAAGCGCTTAATTGGCTTCAATACGCACCGCGGATCATTCGCAATCACACCGCGGCTCAAAGTTCATTCGATCTATAGTGATGTGAACGAACCCATTCCATGAACTTGAATAAAACGCTTTTTTACCCTTTTAGCCGACTACATTAGATAAACTAAGTATTTTTCACCCAAATACGATAACCGTAATACGTCACGTTTTACACGTCACACTTATCTTAAACATGCATAGTTGAATAAGAGTAGAATGAATATGAAAGATCATCTTCATTAGGTACAGTATGTTTTATGATCTTGTCACATTGGTGCGCATGGCTAACAGATCAAGTTCACAGCCCTACATGTTCGCCGATGTCGGATCGTCTGACAAACGACACCTCATCGACCGAGTTAAAATGTCGAGCTCGTGCCACTAACTTGTCTAACGTTCACGCGTATCAGTCGTGACATTTCCGTATCTACTGGTAAAGCATCCGGATTGTCCGGTGAGTGGGTCAAGTTCGCGTGAGTGTCGAGGGTGGCGATTGCCGGACTTAGACATGTATGTACCTATGTGTGTCCAGGGCGACGTCCGCCTTCGCCCTCGCACCGGCGGCCCTCGGCGCCCCAGGGCTTGCTCGCAGGCTCCGGGCTCGCCTGACTTCGCTTACCTCGTAATTAATTGGAGTCCATGCGTTACACGTCGTCAGATATTAAAGTGTTTGGAAAAACTCATCGACTGGATATAATTTTTATCCATAATTTCGTATTAAAATCATTATTTACAGTTCTGATATCACCTAGCCTATATAGGCAGGAAAAGAAACAGGCACCAAATTAAACAGTTAATAGGGGAACATCGAAATAACAGTCGGATAGTAAGTAAAGTAGGTACCTACTCGTCTATTTAACGTCATGTTTAAAGTGCCGCACATGAATTTTCACAGCGTTTAAAGTGACAAGGTACCAAAGTGTACACATACCTATTTATGAACTCAACTGTATTAATTGACGAACCAAATAAGTAGATAGTGCCCATTTAAGTGTCACGCTTCATTTATGGCTGGGTATTAATGTGTATCTATTCGCGACGTAATGGAGTAACCGTTGTTAATTTTAGTCCTTAACTATGATAACCTACTTTTTTGGACAACGCCCACCTATACTGCTGTTAATTTCTATAAATTATTTTTTATTTTCATTGTTCATCTTCGGTAAGTACCGTCAAAAGTGCATACTTGGGATAATGTGGTTAATTGGTGGGACAGTTTGGTTTTAAAAATACCTACTAAATAGTAGCGTACACTGTCCCAAGTCCAGTCTACGTACACGTTAGGGGTACCTAGTGATTTGTTTTGTGTCGTGGGGTAGATGGCTAAACGTGGTAATAGAAAATGATTTTCGCGCTGTAGTTTTTACCGTGCAAGGCTCATTGATTGTTTACTGTGTCGTAACAGAGGCCCGCGAGCGCCGGCTCGTCGGACCGCCGCCGCCGCCCGGCGCGGGCAGCGAGCTATCATTCATTAAACATGTATTTTATTAACAAGCGTATCATCGTTTTCTCCTTAAATAGATTACTTACTTAAAGCGTGTTAATAGGTAATCGTTTGTTTTTTGTGATGACTTTACCTTTAAAAAAATCTAAACATATGCACGTTTAGTTCATAAAGAATTTCCGTTTTTATTCAATTAAATTGTGTGATTGACACCTATTAAGTCATTTAATTTTATTAAAAGCATCTGTCTTGGTAGTATCCTAAGTCACAAAGAAAACATTCGTTCTCAATGTGCCGAATGCTCAAACAGTCGGAACACCGCCCGATGCACGCCCCTTTCCAACTCATACGGTAAAGGCCGCAACGCACCAGCTGTGACTCCTTCGCCTCTATTATACTGATGTTCTCCGGCAATGGTGGTCGTTTGCCACCCACTTGATCATTGCTTGCTTTCAACATCACAAAATACGTACCTACATTTCCCATTTGATGATACATTGACGCCATTCGCCTGCGTTTACTACATTTGATAGAATCGTCGCCGTTATTGGATTGGAGTGGATTTGATATCTGGGCGGTTCTGTGTAAAAAGTGTACCTACATAGTTAAAGACTAAAATTGAGAAACTGTAATTTTAGTCAGGTGAGTCACGAAAATTAATCATTCATTTACATACTGCCCTCATTAGCCAATAGGAGGAATCTCAAATTCAATAAACGAAGTAGATTCAAGCTTCACCCGTTAGTAATAACTAATATGGTCACACTTGCTACAGCAGTTTTGCCTGAGATACCACCATTTGTTTTATAAAGGTATAGTTAATTTTCGTGAGTCAACTGACTAAAGTTACCGTATCTTAATTTCAGCCCTTAACTATGTACACTTTTTTTCAAAACCGCCCACCTACGCGTAAATCTGACTGAAAGAGATATTCGACCTCTTGGTCAGTAGCTCGAGCACGAACATTTCAATTATACGTCACATTTTCGAATCGCGTTTCCTATACGAAACCGTGTTCTAAACCTATCCGTAGCACGAACTGCTCAAATGTACTCATATTTTTATTCATTGTTTTACGTATACATACTTACACTTTTTACCACCCAATGACGATACGAAAGTCATCGTCAATGTCAACTAGCTATCAAATTTAAGTACTAAATACATATTAGAGGGTGATTTCAATCACCATACACGTTTTTCTCGATGAAGATACGTTAAAGTTACTTACTCTATTGAAGGTAAAAGGGGTGTAGATCCATTTTAAATCTTTTTTTGTTGATAAATCTATCAGACTGGAATGAAGAGGTACTCTGAAAAAATGTAGGTACGTACATTGTTTATAAGTATATATCGTAGGATATTAAAGGTTAACAAAATATGTCTAACATTTCGTGTAGTTCAAATTTAAAAATGGTTCTTGCTTAGGTATCATATATTCATGTGAATTGGTTTAAAAAATACAACAGGTGTGTGATGGGTGACATCACTGGCCGGCGCGCGGGACACGTAAAAATAGTGCGAAACCAGGCAACCTGTTAGCCGCTAGCCGAAGCGATGACGGAGAGGCGCGACACCGCGGTCGACGCGGCGCGACTGCCCGCGACCGCCCGCGGCCGCCGCGACCGCCGCGACCGCCGCGACCGCCCGCGCCACGTCGCGCCTGCTAGCACCGAGTCTCCACCAATAATATCTTAGCCAACATTGGATATAGAATCTAACACGCTTTAATGCTTTCAGTAATAGGTATATGAGAAATTGAGAATTGTTAGATATATTTGTCATGTACGAAATTAAGGGCCTTTTTCACAATCGACAAGTAAATTTATCTGTAATTTAAAGTTGGCTCTCCCCTTGTCTATTTTCAAGTGTACCTAAGACAGAGAAAGGGCTATTATCTTTCAAATATGCTTCACTTGTCGATTGTGAAACAGGCGGTTAATAACTTTAATTACGCACCGCACACTGCACATTGGCTGTTTTCCTTAAATTGTAAAATGTTCTGAAGGTGATAGTGCTTTTTATAAGTTAATGACCGGTAATTTTAATTTTATTAGGTACAACGCTACCAGCCGACCAGCGCCTCTATTTAAGGCGGTAAAACGATATTGTAGTTTGCCTGTTATGGTATTGTTATGACGTCAGCCGCCATTACTGTCAAGAAAATAAGAGCTATCAAAACGTTGACAATACGATAACAGATCAAATACGATATTGTTTTTACCGTGTTGAATAGAGGCGCTGTTCACTACTTAGGTACTAGGAGCTAAGTAGTGCTAGAACTACAGGGGCACAACGAAACATCGAAAGAACACATAATTAGAAGTATCAACATTATTATATCCGCAATATTCTAAAACTAGTATTTACGTAATTAATTAATAATGTGAAACATGCATCAACAAGTATGAGTAACTCGTCAATCATCCATGCAGTCCAGGATCGACCGCGACGGTCGTCGACAATACAAAATTATATTATCTTCAGTCAGTCAATAACTATGATATATCCAGCAGTGTACGTCCTTCGGTTGTTATGATGAATATGGCATTAGACAATAACAAGAAGAAAAATCCACATTTATGTTTTAGCACAGTTTACATGTGTCAAAATGTTAGGAACGACCAGTCTAAAATCTAGGACCTATCCCTCACATAATTCGATTCGAACGCCAACCCGCAGGACCGGCAGAGATTAGGGAGCCCCGCAGGTTCGAGTAGTGTCGATCTGACGGCGTGCAGTGGCGACTGGTGTCCTGTCAAACTTTATTCTCCGTCGTGCCGCCGCGCCTAAGACCTTCATTTCCCTCCGGATTCGCTAAACTGACTTTGACTTGCGTTCAAGGTTGGTGCCTCTCCTTAAACGATTACACGCTGGTAAACCTGTAAAGAAAGCATCAGCTCTGCAGCGATAGAGAGTAGTTTATTAGGTATATTTACCCAAATAAAAAAAGAGTTTTTTAGTAGTGTCACTGACACGCACAAATTTGTCAGAACTGTTTTATAAACAAGAAGCTTTCGGCCCGCGACCTCGTCTGCGTAGAGTCAGAACTTCCTTTAAAGCAGATATAGTTTAAATCTTAGAACAATACTCGTAACACAGAATCCTAGTCTGTGTCAATTTGTAACCACTTAAACTATGGATTTTTATTCATAATAACGTGTTGCGTTGTAAATGGGTGCCACAATAGGCGATCTATTCTAGGCGGTAAATATAGAGGTAGATATCGAGAGCGCGGAATTGCATTTGTAGTGGTTGTGCATTTCGCATGAAAAGGAAAATAATTTAAGTTTTTTCTTAATTTAATGAGATTTTATACCATACCCTAAACAAGTGGAATAAGTATATCATTTTTTTGCTTTTAGTCGCTGGGTCAAAATCTTTTTCAATGCACTGAAATTTTCCACTCTGTCACGATCGTAATTTTTTTCTTTAAGTATTAATGTTTTTTTAATCTAAATAAAAGTTTATTCCACTGCAGCGGGGAGTCAGACAAGGAGATTTTATATCCCCAAAACTGTTCACCGCTGTACTGGAAGATGTCTTCAAGGTTCTGGACTGGAAAGGGCGTGATATCAATGTTAACGGCGAGTACATCACACACCTTCGGTTTGCCGATGATATAGTGGCTGAGACCATGGAGGACCTCAGTGTAATGCTCGATGACCTCAGCGGAGCCTCCGATCCAGTTGGTTTGTTGTTCTTGTTCTCATGTTCTTTTAAAATTGCATCAATGTGGTACTCACTACATCGTTCTATATTTCGTTTATTTAATTCATACAAACTTGATTTGTACATCAAGGACAATAAGAAACGGTACGTTCTGTCAACTAATCCATCATTTCTTGTTTACGAGAATTTGACGTTCAACATTATTCTGAGAATTGCGAGAATGCAATAAAATAACCTATATTTTAGTGCGACGTAAATAATATTTAGAATTTGACACTGACACTATTTTTGTATTTACTTCTTTAATATATAACAAACCTCTTTTTATGCTGATAGTACGCGAAGAGAGAAAATTCAAATATAAAGTGCCTGTAAACACACATTATAGGTAAAAAACTTAAGTAAAGCTCCTCTTGCATGTAGTTGTGAACAGAACTAATATGGAATTTACGTCAAATTTCAAATATAGAATGTCGAACGGTCTATACAGATGTGTTACTACTACATACAAGAGGAGCTTTACTTAAGTTTTTTACCTGTACCTCTAATATGAAATACGGCGCTCTCGATAATTTATCTAAAAGGACCATGTCATTTTTGACCTGTTATGTTAAGTTTTTAACTCGGCCGCCATTACTGTCAAGTAAATAATAGCTATCAAAACGTTGACAATATATGGGCCTCTATTCTATTCGGTAAAGACCATATGGTCTTTGACCAGGGGCCTGTTTATCAAAAGCTTGTAACTTGTATTACAAGCGGAAATCTCTTTCCAACAATATGTATTAAAAAAAGACTTCCACTTGTACAGGTACCTTCACTAAAGTTGGCACGAATGGAATGAACAAAAGTAATGTCACCTGTCACTGTGTGAGTGCCGTCCTTTGAACCGATGTTCGAATTTCAAACCGAAAACCTGTTATTATTTTACACACTTGTATACTTTCGCTCACTCATTCAATCCATTCGTGCCAACTCTCGTGAATCGACATGTATTACAAGTTACAAGTTTTTGATAAACAGGCCCCTGTTATGGTATTATTTTTAAGTCGGCCGCCATTACTGTAAAGTAAATAAGAGCCAACGAAACGTTGACAATACGATGACAGGTCAAACACGATATGGTTTTTCCCGCCTATAATTTAAGGCTGCAGCTCCACTGAGGCGGAAACAAGCGAAGCGGAGAGGAGACGTGTAGAGATCGATCAATCATATAAGTTGAAATCCACCTCTCGTCTCCATCCCGCTTCAATGGAAATAGTCAAGCGGAGATGAGCGGAGCGGAAAGGAGATGTTTAGGAATCGACCAATCATATTAGTTGAAATCCACATCTCGTCTCCGCTTCAGTGGAATGGAAACATTCAAGCGGAGTCTTGGGACGCTCTGGATACTGCTTGAGGCTGCGGCTCCACTCAGCTTTGCTCGTCTCCGCCTCAGTGGAATCACTTAACTCTTTTCACAGCTCTGCTCCACTCAGCTCCGCTCGTCTCCGCCTCAGTGGAGCCTCAGCCTCAGCCCAGATCACAGACGATGTAGTTTTTAACTGATTTAATTTGTCGTTTTACATGTTAAAAAATCGGGATCCGTTGCGTTCGCCTAATTTTTTTTAGTCTATTTTAATTTGGCATGAGTAATTTCGCATAATTTGTGGTGGCATAATAGTACAGTCGCATAGTAATACTTTAGCCTACTACTTCGATTGGCATATTACGCTTTTAGAATAATCGTAGTTGAACTAGGTATTTTGTATTCGACTAATATACCTACATTTTGCATATTATTGTTTGGGCTGATAATTATTTATTATTTCTTTCATTAACCATAATTTAGGTTAGGCTAGGTTACTAGGCTAGATTAGGTTGGGTCAGGCCAGTATGTTGTCCAGGCGCGAAGCGCCTAATCGACGTAGAATGACTTCGCTTTTGTCCCTCAATATGTATATATTAACACAAAACTAAAATTTTCTCGTAGTGTATAAGGCTCGTAGTTGTGATTCTTTATTTACAATTTTTTAGGACAATATTGTTATGCATTTTGTAATGATGCCAATTATTTTTTAAGTCTTTTTGTATTTATGCTGTTTGCTGTTAGCTTTGTGAAGATTATGCATTCTATGTTTATGCTTTTTAATTTTATGCGAAAAGATTTAAGCCTCAAGATGATTAGGTATATCGCTATTTCAGCTAAAAGAAATTATGCATAACAATATTATTTACAAATGCTTTTATGCGATCCAACAGTGAAACAAAAAATCCACTAAGTCGTCATAGTGCGTACTTGTACTATATTAATAGGTACATACATATTTTGTCAGGTATATTCTGCTGCAGGCTGATAGTACTTTTTAGGGTTCCGTAGCCAAAATGGCAAGAACGGAACCTTTATGATTCCGTCCGTATGCTACGGGCATTTTACTCGAAAACTACAAGAGGTACATTGATGAAAGTTTGGGTTAAAGGTGTCTTGCAGAAGAATACTTTAAGGTGGGCAGATGAACAGAGAGAGATGAAAAAAAAAATTTTCAGCTTTAATCGTCGTGTGGCACATATTTTGACAGTTCTTTTAAAAAACTTAATGGTTCCAACCCAGTTTTTTTTGATTAGGTAAATATTTTCGAAAATCATCGCTCCGAAAGTTGCATAAATTGTGTCCTTTATCTTTGAAACAGTATGTCCAAAAAATTTGAATAAAATTACAAAGGTAACGTTAATAAATACTTTCAATGAAAATTTGTGTTATTGCCGAAAATCTGCGCTTATCAAAAAAGGACGTAAGTGCCATGAATATACGCTCTTTTACTGGTGCACTTTTTCATTCAAATCATATTTTAACATTTTGAGACTGTAGTAAGTGTGTTAACCCTTAATTTGGCAAAAATAAAAAAAGTCGGGAATTCAAACCCTTTTTGATTTTGAATCAGAAAAAAAATAAAAACCCAAATCAAACAAAAAATGTGAACCTTATGGTATGTATGGTATACCATACACTGCCAAATTAAGGGTTAAAGTTATTTGTGTTTACAGTAACGACGCCGGAACCCTTCACTGATCTTGGTCCGACATGCTCTTGCCCGGTTTGTTATACATTATAACGTCGAGGCAAGTATCGTGGGACAGGCTTGAAATAGTATTGTGTACATGATATTAAAATAGACCTAAACGTCATTTTCGCTAGAGTTGCGTGCCTGCAGCCAAAAAATATCTTAAATGAAAGCACATAATAAATAACGAGTTTAAAAGGAAAACTTTCACGGCGTAGTAGACTTGGTTAGTTCTCGAGTTACAGGCGACTAAAGTGATTAAAATAATCGATCAACTATTTATTTTATTTTATTCGTTTTAATTTAACTTCATTTTCCAATGTTTACTTCAAAATCTATTTGGAAAGTCCGAAAATCTAGGCTGAAATTTGGAATAAATGTGTCTGTAGACAGTAATAGCTTATCTATCTCAATTATGTTTTTTTACCTATTGTAGAGTTTTTTGACAGAAAATTATCGTAAAAGAACTTATTATATTTTACGAGTACTTGTATCTTTGACAGCATTACCAGCGACAACAGTGTTGCGTAATCGTTCTCGGAGAAATTGGCAGAATCGTTGTCTATTTATTAATATTGCGTTACGGAGCAACGTGAAATTGGTATCCGATCTCACGCCGACACAGATGTCCGGAGAACGTGCCCCGAGAAACTCGATTACGACCGATGGCCATGTCAATGACTTGAATTTCAATTAGAACAAATTATCAAGGGATACGCCGCAGCAAACTTGATTTGTTAACGCAAGCGCACTGCAGTGCAACGGCGGCGAGCGCCGAGCCTCGAATTAGCCTCGCTTGATTTTGGACATGCAGCCAATCAGTCCATTAGGCGCAGCCAGGAGCCTGTCTTACCGGCCGAGATGTCGCGTCGAGTGCTCGTTGCTGATCACCCTAACCCCAATAAACAACGAATTAAAAATTACGTATTGAGTAAAAGTGCCTATACGTATAAGTACATACTCGTAATTATATAGATGTATGTACACGGATCGGAAACATTCTCCGTAGGTACCTGTAATATGAAACAACCGATAACTAATTTACATAACCACAATAATAATAAATTTATTTCTTAATCTTCTTAACCCGGAACACTTGCAGCCCTTGGTTGTGATACTCTCAACAAGCAAAGGTGATCGTTCGCTCGAGTGAAGGTTCAAGCGGCGAGTTTAAGTAGTCCCGACAGAGCGAAGGAAACACATTTTAGCGCGTGTATTCAATTTGGCAGCATGACTTCTCGAACGTATAAGGCTCCCTAATTGACAATGCACGCGCTAAAATGTGTTTTGTTCGGTCGGACGGGACTACTTAAACTCGCCGCTTTTATTCGCTCGTCCGTTCGACCGGCCGCCGTTTTTTGAGAGAATAACACCGGCATAGAGAAATTTTAGAGACAATTCCTTTTTAAGGCCGTCGACGATGAGCGGAAAGCGAGTAGAGCCAGCGATTAACTATTAACATATGTGTTTCTTTTATTGACACGGGATCTATATGTTTTGTTTCGACAAACTAGTGGAAAGAGTTCTCGCCGGCAGTGTGATCAGCCAGCGATCAACTATTAATATATGTGTCTCTTTTATTGACACGGGATCTATAGGTATCTTTTGTTCGTTTCTTGAGCTAGAAAATAGTCGATAGCTAATCGCTTCCTCGCCAGCAGTGGGACAAGCTTTAGTTGCCGGCTATACTTTTTTCCGTTTAGACATCCCATCATTTGCTTAAGACGAAACTAACGAGCCCCAATTCGGCGAGTACATATTAAGTTCAGCAAAGATCCCGTTGCCATCTTCCGACCCGGGGGCCCCGAGATCGATGTATAGTCATCAGGTTTGTAATTAAATATCACAAAAAAGGTGTCGCACTCGATATTGAACTAGTAAACAGTTTCGAATGGATTTAATAATTTTATTTTACAATTACTATAATTTGTTAAGTTTGTCCGGGTCGCGTTTAGAAGCTCGTAATATAAATGTATGAGAGCCGCGGCGCGGCGCGGGGCGGCGCGTCCTTCCGGCGGCGGTGGCCACAGTATTAGCGACCGCCAATTACACGTGTCCAGGAAGCCACTTGTCGCAACGCCTTGCTAGATGCGTTCGTTTAATAATGGTAGCCGAAATCATATTTATACCTACATGAATATTTTTAACTGGCACTTACGCAAAAAGACACGAATAATGAGGCTCGCTACTGTGACATACCTATACACGAAGACAGTTTTAAATGATAAATGATAATCCTATAAAACATTTTATGTATGATTTTTGATGTTTTGTATAGATAGCGGAAAATGTTTAGTCATTTTAAAATCTGACTGATATAATAAGCCGGGTGCGACCTTTCACTGTAGTGTTATGAACCCGCGAAGACCCGCGTCAGCAGGCAGGAAGTTCATTTTGACGTATTGTGTGCAATGTGAATTTGAGACACGGAGCGCACCTGCGTGGATTGAAAACGTTTAGCTTCAAATCATACTTACTTCTTTTTTGTTTTCAACTTACACTATAGGTAATATTGCGAGCAGTAGGTCGAGCACGACCTTTTTCCTTCTGTCGAGTAGATATATATAGGTGACATGTTAACATAACGTCATCGAGAATATGTGTATCAAATAGAATAAATTGGTTTTGGAATCCCTTATATTGTTCATGAAAAGCGACCCGCTTACAAACCCTTGCATGCAGTGAAAATGGTCCATTCATAAATTAACATACCTACTTATACCTATCATTAGTGATTTGCTGCACAACTAACTAACCAATAAAAAGTTATTTACCTTCAATTAAAAACGTCGGTCTTTGTCTATAATAGGACACTTTAGCGTATGATAATTGAAATAGGATTGTAAACGCCGAGTTCCTGCATGTGGCGCTTCATGAAAGATTCCCAACCACGCACGACGTTCTAGCTGTATATACTCGTACCAATCTGAATTGCAAAATGAACCTCCATATTTGCGCAAAATACATACACAATACCGGGTTGTTAGCGTGAAGGACTAAAGGTGACAGCACACGGCTGTTTAAGCGGCACGTCCATGCTATTGTTCCGCGCGCGTGTTCACATAGGTAGGGACTTTAATTTTTTGATCTTAAAGCAGACATTTTGAATCTTGAATAAGTTTCTAATACGATACGTATTCGTGTACTATGAGATTTCGAATGGGGGGGGGTTGAAAATGAATGTGAAGTTGTTGCAGCAAATGGGGTGACATATGGAAGGGCTAAACTGGTCCATTCCAGAATATTTCGTTTTCATTTAGGGATACTAAATTTTTCAAAACCTTTTCTTTTTTTAATTACATGTATACGAAAAATTATGAAAAATTACTGTTCCCCTTATTTCAGCAGAAAAATCTAAAATAATCAAGATATAAAAAAAAAGGTAAAATACGAGTAGATACTATGAAACGAAATGAAATGAAATGAAATATTTTATTTCTTAGTGGTTAACATAAACGTCTTAAAATTATACAGCCCTAAAAGATCGCCACCTTATGCCAACAAACTGGCGTACTTTATGATTAAGTGCATTAATTTTAATTTTAATCATTTTGGTAAAGAAGCCAAAAAACATTAACTACTTTTCAAATAACTCAGGTACACTATAAAAACATTTTTCTACTCGCGTACTACAAACCGCTGATATTAATATCGTTAATGGTATAAATATATTTGGTTATTGAGGCGTCAAAAGTGGCTCCAAACGGTTCGTGTAAATAACACACGGCTGCGCTCGCCAGTTCCTTTTTCGTGAACTTGTCTGGACACGCTGTCGCGTGTCTAGATCAGAATACCACCTATAGCGTAACCGAAGCGTGAAAACAATTCTATAATGAGCGTTGCCATGGTAATAACAGTTTTATAATAATTATTATAGCATTGTTATTACCATGGTTACGGTCATTCCGGATATCAGTCTTGGCGTTTAGTGAACACTTGACATCCTAATTTTTATAATAAACGGTTTTAAATATTTTAATACCAATTAAAATGACGCATATATTCCAAACAAAATTAAGTTTGAGTCTAATTATGTGTTTAAAATAATTATATTTGTTTTAAGTTACTAAAAATAGATGATTAACATCCATCGCTTTGTTATTTGGTTACGTACGTTCAATATGGATTTCAACAATATGGCGTTTCGTATGGCATTCCAACTTTTATGATAAATTGTCCGATCTGTTTAATTAACTATTAAAATTTGCATTATTTTTTTAAACATTCAGCAATAAAATTCACAAACTATTAACGCCAATCGGAATAATGACAATGACTATGCTGACAAATAATTACAAAATATGGATTTTTGAAAAATCTAAAGAAAAGAAAGAAAGACCCAAAGACCCTTTCGATTTTCATCTTAAAATACAGCATGTTATTTCTGTCATATTTGACCTGTTCGATTCCCGGTTAAGTGAGGCGATTTTTTTCAAAAATCCATAAATGCAGTATTTATTATTTTCTAAAATAAAAGTAAGTCACCATTGCGTAAAATTTGTTATTTCCAATATTTAAGGTAGCTGCGGTACATTTCCAATGACGGGTCAAAACAAAGTTAAATGGTAATTGCTAGTACCTATTCATGGCCTTCCGCTATTTTGATTGTGTTTGTTATTTAGAGATAAGTGAACCATATCGGTAACCCTTTCGATCTGCATCATAAAATACGGCATGTTATTTTACCGCATTTGACCGACTGGTTCGAGTCCCGGTTGAGACAGACGATTTTTCAAAAATCCTTAAATGCAGAGTTTATAGTATTTAAAAATAAAGGAAAGTCTCCTTTACACAGAATGTGCTATTTCTAATATTTAAGGTAGTTGACTTCCATGTGGCATTCGAACTTTCCACCCTGTATAATGTGATATAACATGTAGTTTAATATCGCATAATTTCCGAGATTTTTATTGTTTAAAAAACAATTCCATAGTTAATTTAATTTGACCTCTGTCACCTTAACTTAAGGATTATTTACTAAGAAATTGATTAAATTAATTTATACAGTACGTTGATGATATTGCTACTTACAACATGAATCTTTCTTAGTAAATAATCCTTTAGGTTACGGTGACAGAGTCCAAATTATATTAACTATGGAATTGTTTTTTAAATAATAAATATCTCAGAAATTATGCGATATTGGACTACATGTTATACTACATTACGAGGGGCGGCTGATAAGTAATCTCCTTGGTCAGAAATATATACAAAAATAATGCTGGCTGGTATGGATTTATATTCGTTTGTTATTCTATTTTCAAAATGTATTACATTCATTTGTTTATTGCATCACGTTTATTTGTCTCCTACAATTGTTTCAAACATGTCGGTAGAAAAAGTGAAAATGGATAAAATCGAGCAGCGTGCGGTGATTAAGTTTTTGACTAAAGAAGGGAATACGCCTTCGGAGATCAGACAGCGTATGTTACGTGTGTTTGGCAGTTTGTGTTCTTCCGAATTTGTTATAAAGTTTTGGTCAAAGCAGTTTAAGTTAGGTCGTGAGAGTCTGGAAGATGATCCTCGTAGCGGAAGACCAGTTTCGGCCGTCACCGATGAAAATGTAGCCAGGGTGAAAAAAAATATATTAGAGGACCGACGAGTGAAGCAGTGGGAGATAGCTAGAGATGTGGGCGTCAGTAAAGAGCGAGTCAATGAAATAATTCATGAGCATTTGAACATGTCCAAGGTTAGTGCACGTTGGGTCCCCAGAATGTTGACTGCATTTGACATGGAGAGGCGTGTCAAATGTTGCGAAGAGTTTTTGGAGATGAGTCGAGGGAAAGAGGAAGAAATAATTTCTAGAATTGTAACATGTGATGAGACTTGGATTCGACAATGGGACCCGGAAAGTAAGCAAGAGTCGTTACAGTGGAAATTTAAGGATGAGAAGCCGCCTCGGAAATTCAAGGTCTGTCCATCGGCAGGTAAACTTATGGCTACAATCTTTTGGGACACAGAAGGGATTTTGCTCATAGATTATTTACCGAAGAAAACTACAATGAATGCTGATTATTACTCAAACTTACTATACCAACTAAGAGAGACAATAAAAGAAAAACGGCGAGGTAAACTAAACAAAGGTATTCTGATTTTGCACGATAACGCACCAGTGCATACCGCCCGCACAACGAAGCTAGCAATTAAAGACAATGGCTTCGAAACCATTGACCACCCCCCTTATAGTCCAGATTTAGCCCCCTGTGACTATTTTCTGTTTAGACCTCTCAAGAAAGACCTCAGGGGACAAAGGTTTATGACCGATGACGAAATGAAGGCTGCGGTTACTGACTTTTTTGACGACAAACCGAAAGATTTTTTTTTTAATGGTTTAAATTCAATATTTGAAAAATTTAATAAGTGCATTTTACTAGCAGGGGACTATATAGAAAAATAAAAAAAAATTAGCCACGACAGTCTTTTGTTTCATTGTTAGGTAGATTACTTTTCAGCCGCCCCTCGTATATACTCCAAATAGGGTCTAGAATCGATGGTTAAAATCCTTCGGGTACGTCCCGGGCACGGTGTATAATCTATATTTATATTGCGGTCTCACCTTACGTGAGTACATGGCTTGTTTCCTTGAACTGGTTCTCATATTAAAATTTCGACCACACATACAGACCTCTAAAATATTAGTCAAGGAACTGTCATAATATTGTGATCAGCGAAGTAAGGTCGACACGATCCTTTCCGCCCAATTCTAAAAATAGCTCTGATGCAGCGTTTTTGAGCAATAAAAAGGCGGTCCATTTTTGTACAGTTACCCTATATTACTATCCCGTATCGTATTGTAGAAGTAACGTAACCGTGGAATGCCATTAAAGCAGCTTGTAAAGAGACACTCTGCCTAATTCGTCTTAAGGCAAATACGTGTACTTTGGAGCAGACTTTATCCACATGCTCTTTCCATTTACAGTGACAGTCAATAATGTTTCCTATAAATGTCGTATGTATTACTTCTTCAATAGGATCGTTATTGTATCGGACATCTAAAGTTTGTGGTTTATGGCGTTCTGTATGAAAATGAATATAATTCGTGTTCTTAATGTTAACCTTGAGGTTGTCCAATTCTAACCAATTAATTGTTGAAGCTAATGTCAAATTTATATCATTATTGTATGTCAGTAAATCATAACATTTAATTATAATTGACGCGTCATCTGCAAATAAAATATATTTGTGGGGTAAGTGGCGTGGTAAATCATTAATATAGGTACATTAAAAATAGCAAAGGTCCCAAAATACTGCCTGGAGGCACGCATCCTATATTCACTTTTCATTCATTGAACATTCTTGTTAAAATTTAAAAATATCCAATTAAAGACCCTATTGCATATAAAAAATAAGTGTGTCATAGAACCCGATTCTAATGTTCAATTTTAAATACCGATAGTAGATTTTTCTAACTCGGTATTTAATAGGTAACAACATCACGGCATAATTTACCACAATGTCCTGCCGATGCCAATCATGCCTGTGGTTTGTTTGGCCCGTCAAGATCGCAGCACGGCAGAGCGAGCCCGCACCACTTCGGGCAGCGGCCGTAGATTGTTAGCCCTCTATATGATGGTGGTACGGTCTGGCGTCATGTCCTCTAAGCAGAATAATCTTATTAACCGCTGCTACGCGAGCATGGCTCTGATTTGATTCGTTGAATCAATACATATATCAACAGGTATTTATACGTTAAGGTCACTGACATCGGTAATTCAATTTTGTTGTTTCAGATAAGTATAGGATACGGATTACCTATATCTCATCAAACAATCCGTTTGACTACTTGCGACTCATAAGTGAATTAAATTACGTGCAAAGCGTTGGACAACAATAACTGAATCACGTCCAATAACCAAACATACATTAGGTAGGCAAGTACCAAATTGTTGGAGCACCATGTTAATGCTCAACGGATAATTTGATATTCTAATAGCAACGCAGAGTGAACACAAATGAAGCTAGTGCGGATCGTCAAGCGGCCGAATGGATTCGGTCCTCATTCGTGGTTGGCTGTCATATATCTGCTCGGCGTCACCCCTGAAAGCATCAGGTCGCCCTAGAACAGAGTAACGTAAACCCACAGATAAATTTAAGGAGGCTCCGATAAACGCTAAGACGTAAAAGAAACCCGCATATTTAAAGGTCAGTTAAGTGCCTGCAACATTTCTAATTCCCATTAAATAATGGTGTTGGTATCGCGGCGGGCGGAGCGCGGCGCGGCGCCTTCACTTCTCCAACGTGATTAGCCATCAACGCCTCTCAGTGCGAAGAACGAGATTCTGTTTAGGAATCGGGGATACACAGTTAAAACGTTGAACTTATTGCCGGTGCAATAGATGTCGTTTTCGAATGACTACATCATAGGACATAGACATCCGTAGTCGCTTTGTTGTCGCTTGTACCGTTTATGCGAAGTTTCCATTGTAGTTCTATGTGTAAAGTTTGAGCTATCGACAAGCCGATAACGAATGACAAGGCCGTTTGTTCAAAGGACCTCTCTGATGGCCGGTGAATTAATCGGGCTAATGTTCCCGCGCGGCGAACACCTGTCACTCTATCTTTCTAGGTAGAGCAAAACAGAAAGTTACCCACTGTCCGACGATTCTGTCGATATTGGTCGAGTTACAGCTGTTTATTTTTCACATAGCATCGTTAAATAGCATCTCTCCTTTACTTATTACCCGACTGCGGCAAAGCCCAAAAGCACCAGCATATATGTCCGACTCAATGTCCTCTCGTAACTACTAAACGGCTAAACCGATTTTAATGAATTATACGTGGTTAGATTCGTCTTAATTACTAGAGTGTCATAGGTCATAGGCTATATTAAAATGATTTAAGTGTGAAATTGTCGAAATAAAAAATATATACATGATAAGAAACATTACTTTGACGACACCATCAAAACAGCAGTTGGGTTTTTAAAGCTTGCTTTTCGTTACACTTATTTTTGGTTGCTTTGAATTCGAGAACAAGACGATCGTGATCTTAAATGTGGGTCGCAACTATTATTACCCGCGCATCGTTATGAGTCGTACTTGTAATTCTGTAAACAATTAATTTAAGCTTTAGTTTTTTTAATTAGCGTATATTTGAGACGGCCATGTCAAACTGGTGTACCGATGCAGTGGCCTCCCGTACAATGACGTAATAAATACGTTATAAGGTTACCGTCCGCTCTCTCATACAATATGAATAGCTTACCGTATTAGTACTCCCTTTAGATTAACAGGCGAATAGAAGCGCACTGTTGACATAACTTATGTACGACTGTTTGTCTGTCGGACGAAGGCGGTCCCTCGCGCCCCCCCCCCTGAATCCATATTAATCATTAATGAAAATTGCAATACATATAACGCCCGTGTTTAAATATTGAAACGCGTAGTTTTCCTCCTAAGATACCCGGCTCCGACAGCGTAATGGCGGATCTGAATTATTTATACAGGTTTTATGTTTCGTCTCGCACCCCTCTTTTGATTTCATCCCCGAACGTTCCTTCCAGAACGGAATTGTGTAACTTGTGCGGTAGGTACTTCCACGAATTGAAATTAAGCTACTTTGGACATAAACGATAGGGAATTGTTAGTATATCGAAGAATGCAAAGTGCCACCACCGTGCATACTCGGCCTCTTTTCTACTGGGGAAAACAATAAGGCTTTTGATGTGTTGTGGTACTTTTATGAGCTCGGCTACCATTACTATCAAGCAAACAAGAGGTATCGTAACGTTGACAACACGATAACGAGTCAAAAGCAATATAGCTTAGCCTAGAAGTACGTACTCGTATGACCGTAAAATATAAGAAAAGATTTTCACCGAAAAACTCCACATTCAAATAAAATCCAGGCTCTGACAGCTCTATTATGTCTTGTGACCGATTTAAAAGCTCAGAGTTATTTATTACAATAGATAAAGCAGGAATTGGACGCCTAAACAACAGGCAGGTCACGTTAATTATCTGCATCAGCGGGAGTAGCGGCGGCGGGGGCGGCGGCGGGGGCCGGCGGGCGAGCGCCGGGTTTGTCGAACAAATGCGCCTGATTAGCCCCGCTTTGTCTTGTAGTCCCCGACACCGCTCCATCGATAGTGATTCGAGTTGCGATTTTATCGAGTCTGGAGCGCGCATCTGATGCGGGACGGCATCCACACACGAGCCTCGTTCAAAATTCAACTAACAATGCACTCGAGGTGCGTTCGACCAAAGAAAATTATAAACATGGCGGCATTATAATCACAACAGGAGCGTCATTTGTAAGTCGTTCTTTATTAGGTAAGGATACGTTTTCGCTAAGCTATTGCAATACAGGTATTTGACAAATTCCTTGTTAAATTTTTTCCAGATCTGTTAGCCTCATTGGCTGGTGCAGGTGCACTAGAAGTCAATAAGATGCATGTCCAAAGTATTGTACCTACTTAATTATGATGTTTTGAAAGTTATAGCTAATATTTTGATCACGTACACCATTACTTATTTAAACACGGATACGCAAGTAAGTATTTAAAATGTTGATAGGCAGGTACAGTCAAGTGAAAAAATATGTATCGAAAGAATCCTCTCATAAATAAGTTACGAAGTTCTTATGGCACTGGAATAAAGTGCATTGGGACATATTTTTCAGATGTTGCACCTACTCGCAATTTTTATACTTAACAGTACCAATAGTGACCTGAGAGAAATATTGATTATAGAAAACATTATTGATTTCAATTCCTTAGTAAAGCCATGCGCATTGGTATTTATTGGTTTTTATTATGTTAATAGGATCAAATCACAAGCCGTTTTAAGAAAAAATAAGCTTTTCTTCAGGAACTATTTAATTATCTCGAAATAAGAAGTCAGCCATAAGAGTGTTTGATCGCCACCGAGCTACAAACACATGCGAGTATGTGGGCAGGTTGGGGTGTTAAAAAGCGCAGACGGAAGATGTCAACTTGACAGGTCGGTTTCTTGACCCAAAACCCCCAAATCCGATGTTTAAAGCAAAATTGTTAAAGCCGTTTCACAGAACGTGGAGCACAATGGGAAATAAACGCTTGTGAGGATGCTTTAATATTTAGACATTATCTTTCAATCCCGATCACGTTCACAATTAGCGGCTGAACGGATTTGGGTACTTAAATAAATACTTTATTTCCAAAAAAAATGTTTTGAAAATAACTGCAAAAAGTACCTATGAGGTAGAGAAATCGTCCTTGTTGTAAACTCATCGCACTTGAAAGACACAAACTCTATGAAGCATACGAGTACTTAGATAATAGGGAATGCAAATAACCGGTTATAACCGATTTTAACCGGTTATTTTCATACAAAAACGGTTAATAATCGGTTAAATTGCATTCCCTATTAGATAATGACTATCTGCAGCAATCCCGTAAAACATAACGATTACAATCGATTTCACTAAAGCTGTGGACAGTGCTCACTACTTTCCGATAAATTTGAAATAGCACCGTAGCCCGTAGCTTCGTAGCTCGCTACGAGGCCTGTAGAGCTAGTGCGTGCATAACAGGCTCGTAGACAATTTCAATCATGTATCGGGCGTTGGCGGATTGCGATGTTGTCTTATAGCCTTTGGAGTCAATGTACTTTTGTACTCTCCTCCCATCATTGGAGGGGAAGCACTCTCCGATGCAACATTGTAATGCTATTTGTGACAATCTAGGTCACAGTAAACAAGAATTGTTTACTTTAACTATAATACATTTTTACGTTAAACCGCCTCAAAAAAGAAGAAAATTAACTTATTTTCAAATGATAAGAATATATCAGTCAAACTGAAGTCAGCTTTTGTTTAAAATATTATGGGACGCCGACTTCTGTTTGACTGATCTGTATATCATTTGAAAAGAAGTTACTTTATACGGTTTGAATTAGTATCTTTACATTCTCGAAAACGGCTTTAACAATTTTGATTAAAGAGGGGATACGCAACTCTAGCGACAATGACACTCGGAATGATTGTAAACGGTATTTTGTTAGGTCACATAGGTACGTCATGTTTACTATCCACTGGGCGGGATATTTCATATGTTAACGAGAATCTACATAATATAAAACAAAGTCACTTCCTGCGTCCGTCTGTCTGTCTGTCTGTATATCTGTTAACTCCTCCTAAACCACGCAATGGATTTGGGTACGGTTTTTAAATATCAGTTAGATAATTTTTCACGGAAAGTAAGTATATAATTGTATATAAGTACAATAAAACCTAATTAAGTTTACATATACTCGGAGGTAAGTAATTTCTTCTTAAAATTCCCGTTTAATAAACATCCATATGCATAGCCTTTCAGCATTAGCCCACGACTATGGTACGTTGAGCAATTTCTATTTAAACACGAGCATCACACGCAGAGCATACTCAATTATCAATTTATCAAAAGCGCTCTCTGCACAGCCGCAGACGTAGGCGCACAAATAGGATGCGAGTTTGAGATATTGGAATGGATCGATAATATCCCGTAGGTAATTGGGGCATTTCCGCAGAGCGCAGACCACGGCAACTGTATTAATTAACGAATTGCTTTTCAATTGCTTACGTAGGCATTAGCGGCGCGGCGGCAGCGCTGGCGCCGCCGCCAGCCTGCGCTCGCGGCGGCTCGCCGCTGCAGGAAAGCGGGACGCTCGGCTAGGCTGCCGCGTAAACTACTTTAGTTTTTGTACCATTCTATTTGCAAACATAATAACATAATTCAAAATATTCCTGTTTCATCGTGTTTGTTCTTTAAGGTTTCTGCCCACTACACCGTACCATACCATGACCGTACTATGAACGTATCAGGTAATTATTTAGTACCTACCTATTAAAATGTTGGTCGGTGACGGAGCGGTCTAGTGGGCATAGTCTCATACTTTTCAATACAAAAAATACTTTTTTGCCTGACAAGTTCCTATTACGGTCATGGTATGATACGGTGTAGCGGGTATTTGGTGAGCCTAAATTATAATCTAAATACCTCTGCACGTATAACGTTAAATGAAATTTTAATAAATTGAATGGGTAATAGCGCGTTATCGTCCCGTGGAGGTTTATTGTTGCAATAAACAATAACTGGTGCGATGTGTGCGTTATCTAACGAAAATGTGTACATACAGTACACATTTTCGTTAGATACTAGCGTCATTCTAATCACGTCCGTACTCATGAATCCGGACTCGTCGCCGCGCCGCGCCGCGCCTAGTCTGCCTCGCTAGGGCTGCCCCGCCAGGGCTGCCCCTCGCGGATACCCTGTTCACAATATAATATCGTCTTCTTCTAGCCTTTCGCTAATGTCTTAATCTCCTTTAGACATATTTTTATACGATTTAAACAATAGCAGGTTCCTAAAACCCCTCCTACAATTAGGTAAGTACCACACTTCTATACCTACACATATTTACATTGTACCTTTTTCAAATTATTTTTATTTGATATAAGGAAATAATGTAATTTAAATCGACGCGAATGATGTCTAATTTATTTAACCAGCTCTTTAAGCCATTGAAATAAATTATCGATAAACAACCGGCATATAATTCTGCAGCGAAGCTCTCCCTTGACTAACACGGCATGAGCTATCCGGAGCTCTCTTTGCCTGCGAAGGTGCGCTGCGGTAGACTCAAATTGCTTGCAGCTATTCAGTAATTGCAACATAACTTCTTGATTTCGAAAACAATAAGCTGATCGTGTTACTTTGCCCGTTTACAACAACACTGCGAGAACAAAGACAGTTTACGCTTTATCAGAATATGCCTTTACTTAAACAAAGAGTTTTGAAGTTGCATGCAACAAACAAAACACAATTGAGTTGCTGCGAATTTAAAAAGTTTTCTAAATAATGTCGTTTTATGCAACAGCGGGACAATCGCAAGAATGTTGTTGACTCTAAAAGACTTCTACGAACTTACCGCTTCAAAGAAATCTTTATTACATCGTTTCGTATAGAATTTTCTATCTCGAGTTCTCAACCTCGTTCGCCTAAGGTTACATCAGAAATTTATCCAATGGTTAAATTTGTGAAGTAAAAGGTGGCATGCATTTGCATTTTGCATGGAAAATATTTTAAATAATAATGTCTCGAAAATTAAACTCGTTCCAAGGACTCGCAAGTTCTTTAAAAATAATGTAACATTGTTTTGCCGTCGGTGCTCTTGTCAACGATTAGTATTTATTTATTTCACCACTATTAGTAGAAGGTACAGTAAGGAAAACTGAAAGACGTACCTTTTTATGTCTTATTCACATTGTGATAAGAATGAAAAAGATAAGTCTTTAAATTTCCCTTACTGTACCTACCTATTTATGTTCACTCGTTTTTTTAAATTACAATAGCTGTAATGACCATTTAAAATCACAGCGATGATTATGTATCTTATTTTATTAAATCTGTTTTCAAAGAATTTGTTCCTAAACAGAAATTGAATTTGTTCGATTAGAATAAACTCACACTCTGTAGACTGATAGAGGGGTAAGCACAAATAGCATTAATATAAACTGGAATCGAACGTTGCGCGCTATCGATTAGGAGTTGGCGTTCACAACAATTAATGACCTGCATGTCCCTCGCCGGACAAAGCTATGGCAAAACAAATAGACGGCCGACGCACCTCCCCGATTCACAGCGGGATTTAAAGTAACACGTGTGCGCGTATTCCAAGCAAGCTTTCTATACGCTTTGTCACAGCTACCTGCTGGTCAGTGAATCAATTGAAACATCAAGTCGCGTTTCCTGCGCGACCTCTGTTCCATTCGGGGAAACAATTGCTTGTGACATGTTATCCTATTGTTTTTACTTGGCCGCATTACTGACAAGTAAATAAGAGTTGTTAAGATTTAATAAAAGATGTTGACACTACGATAACATGCCAAAAGCAATATTGCTTTACCGGGTAGAATAAAGGTTCAGGTTTAGTAATACAAGGAGAATTGATAAGATAAGGTAATACTTAACTTAACATAACCTATTGCAAAGGCACAAAGATATTAGGTCGAAGCTTTTAAATTCGGTGGGACCAATCTGAGTCAGTGTTCTCTAATATTACACATCTATTATTTTAGACTAACAATAGTACCATTCGACGTTTATACATTAAGTGAATAGATATTTAATTTAACATCAGAGAACACTGAGCCGAATTGGCCGCACTAGGTAGGCAATGTTTACAAAAATTGGTTTTGTTTAACGTGTAAAAATCCAATGAATCATAAATTTGAAGTTTTACTGAAGTAGTTGTTCGTTGTTAAGTGGACAAAAGGTTTGACCAGTAATAGAGAATCATGCTGTGCACGCACACGGCTGACGCCCACGCCGCGCTCTCCGTGTGTGTGCGGTGCATTAGTATGCGCTGTTTTGGGCAGTGGGGTAGGTGGTGTGCTTAGACAATTTCCATATCCAATACCGCGTATATATGCAGGGCTTAAGAAGCGTTGTTGTGCATGCCGGCTTGGTGAAATACGGCTGTGTACCTATTTCTATTAGTATGTTGGCAAATAACATTCCGATTAAATACATTTTTTTTTAATTCGCATATTATTTTTGGATGGAATTTTATATTATACAGATTTCGATAATTTTTTGCACTAATTTCTATCCGAATATTTCGTTGAGATCAATTAATTATAAACGTGATATTATAAATCAAAATAAATCAATAAATCAATCAATCAAATCAATCAAAATAATCGCCTGTACTCACGGCAATATCAAAATTGAATAACAGTAACAACGCCTCTGTTATAGGTAATGTAAACGTTACGGGTCCATTTTTAGGGTTCCGTAGTCCAACTAGGAACCCTTATAGTTTCGCCATCATCCGTCCGTCCGTCCGGAACCTAGCTTAGAGACTATTAGTACTAGAAAGCTGTAATTTGGCATGAATATACATATTAGTCACGCCAACAAAGTGGTAAAATGAAAACTTGTTTTTTTTTTACCTCCCCTACACGTAACGTGGGGATGTATTTTTTTTTCTCGTCTACCCCTTGGTTCGTGGTGTCGTTGGATAGGTCTTTCAAAAATATTGCGGCTTTGTGAATCAAATTTTCCATTAAGGGATCCGTTTATGAAATTTTAATCATAAAAGCACTAATTTTTATTAGAGTCAAGTGTCGGGACCCCGCCCCTCTTGTTAGAGTAAAAATCTGAAATATATCTTAAATGAAACCACATATAACGAATTTTAAAGAAAAATTATCACGATTAATTAAACTTGATTGGATCCTGAGATACAGGCGACTAAAATGTTTCTACCTACTAAAAAAAAAGTTAAAAAAAAAACAAAAACCCGCCTTCAAAAAGCAAAAAATAACATCTTTAAAATGGTAACTAGGTCAGACCAACTAAAGTCTGCTTTTGGTTAAAATATTGTTGGACGCCGACTTCAGTTGGTCTGATTTTTACCATTGTACCATTTTAAAGATGTTATTTTTTGCTTTTTGAAGGCGGGTTTTTGTTTTTTTTTTAACTTTTTTTTATTTTGTACTTTTTAGTGATCATAATTATGCTGTTAATCTCCCTATTCTCATTTAATAAGAAACTATAGAACATTTCAATCTCACCACAAGCAACGCCGTGGGAAAATCATAGTCATATATTTAAACCTAAATAAGCTTCGTCATAGTCGCTCAACTATCTTAATCGAAATATCTTGTCGCCACCCTTGAAACCGTTTAGGAGTTCCGGTGGCCATCTGTGGTCTTCATCATCAGTTCCACTTCACCAAATAGTGCTTTCCAAGAGCAAATACACAAGTTACAATGAAAAATACAAAAATCGCTATAGGTGTGCCTATAAATTTTGAAGAGTTCCGCCGATTCCTCATGGATTCCATCATCAAATTTTCATTTTGATAAAAATGGGACCAAACGGGAAGCACCAGCTTTCAAATAAAAAAAGAATCATCAAAATCGGTTCACCCAGTCGAAAGTTCTGAAGTAACAAACATTAAAAAAAATACAAACGAATTGAGAAACTCCTCCCTTTTCTAAGACAGCACCAAATAACTTGAAATAGAGAATTAGTTCATATTTGTTGTTTTTTTCAGATGGTGTTTGTTTATCTAGTAACTTCGGCTTCGGCTTCGGAACCCTACACTGAGGATGGTCAGACATGCTCTTGCCCGGTTTTCTCGAAATGTTTTAGAGCCCAAAGTACTGCTCCGTTATGTTGGTCCAGATGCACCCATTAACGATAATACTGTGAATAGCAAATGCCATGGTTTTTAAAATGAATGAATTGCAAGGTCGTGCGGGGGTTGGCGAGTTAGACAAATTCTACTTGTGCCAAAGCATTCGGAATTGAAAATAAATTGGTGCGGTCGAGAGGGTCGCACACACTCACACATTCGCGCGGCGGCGCGGCACTCGCAGGCCGCGATGCGAGGTTTACATTGCACAGCTCGGGTCTAATAGCGCCTGCACGCCGTATTGACCGCAAGCTTAAAAACGAACGAAAGCTAATAGCCAATTTAGAATATGCATACATTATGCTTTCTACGAGAGTGCGAGGGACTGGCGACAAGCTGAATTAATTTAGCAACTTAACATAGGGTAATTGGGCTTGATAATATGCGCCTGAGGTCTAGTTATTATTGATTTTAGACTCTTAATATAGTAACCTCCACATCAGCCCTTACGTTTTTTGCGATGTAGGCTCAATTAATAGTTAGGTGATCAGAGTTTTCAGTCTCGAGCACCAAAATCTATAATGTGCTACAATTTGAAACTAACTAGAACCATTTCTGTAAGTAAAACATTTATAACAAATATATTAATTCTTGTCATAAATAGCCAAGACAATGTATCTTTTCTCATTCACCATTTTCAAAACCTTTTCGTTGGTTTTCTTTTTCCGTCTAGCTCATCATTGCTCTTCTCCGCTAACACCGGTTCACTTCATCTCCAACGCTTCGTGTTAGTGTTTGAGTCTAACTAGGTGCCAAACTTTAATTAATCGTGTTTTCTTGTGATTAAAGGATTTTTTAGTCATAGGTTATCCTGCGGGAGGAGTGATTTCTGCGGTGCACCTGAAGTGATTGCTGAATTAATTTGAATAACTACTAAAATAAAGCGGGGGGACACATTTCCGGCTCAAAATGTCCCTACATCTCGACCTCACCAGTCCTCACAGGACCGTTTTGAATTCCGTTTGTAATATAGGAGGTCAATACAGACAGGGCTGGGCAGTATTTCAATTACTCGTATGTATTTGAAATATGTATTTGTACAAATACATATTTGGTATTTTTATTACAATTGCTACCTAAACAAGGAATTTGTAATTTATTTCCGGTACCTGACTTTTTTTGTAATTAGTATTTCAGATATTTACTTTTTCAAAATGCATATATAACAAAATATATTTAGAGATCGTATAAATGGTACAGTCAAAAGCAATAATAATTTATAAATGTTGTTGGTAAAATTCTGTTATTTTTCGTCGTTCTTAGATAAGGACACTCACGACAATTTATTGCGATCAAAGGGTCTGAATGTATTTATAATTTATATTTTAAACGAAAAATGCTAAAATACTTTACCGTAGTAATCCGGGGTTACGTTGCTCAAATTTCAAGTTTAACACGAGTTTTATAGAAACTAAAGAAAATAATAAAATAAAAATATGCAATAATCGGTTTTTCCTGTTTTTTCGACTTGATTAATATGAAAAAAATGAGACCTTTAGTTTCCCTGAAAATTACACTATGATCCTAAGTTAAACTACGAATATTTGAATGAATATCTCTAGTAAACCACCTGAAAAGCAAGTTAAACCTGAAGAAATATAGAATAGATGTTGTTCTTTTTCGATATCACCAATTTAGATTTGCTTGAAATAAGACACCATACAAATAACATGCGTTTTTGCATAGCACAGGTACTTTTGAAGTTTTTTTACCTCAAAAATCAAAACAAAAAGCACACTAACTATTAATATTTTTTTCTATACGAAATAAGACAGTAACACGCGCACAACTTTAACTTTCTTAAGGAGCACCTATCCCCGTTACCAGTGGCGAAAAAAAATTTATGGAGGCGTATTCCAACTCCTCAAAAAATACATGTTTGTGTGGAATGGTAGTTGCTATCAAAGTCAACCCGCAAATCAGAGTAACCTAGGTTTACGGTATTTTGTTTTATACATTTCAATCACACGACTTTTTATTACATGCGAGAAAGTATTTTATAATTTGTATTTTAATTAAACCGAAGCATGTATTTTGTCCAGCCCTGAATCCAGATTACTAGTCTAGTGAGGGATCAACTAGTTAGACTAAACTGGTCAATGGGAACAAATCAAGCTAAAGTGGTTTAACCGTATTCATGTCAAATAGATGCGCGTACAACTCAATAGACGTACCTACTTGAGCCACGTTAAGTTACCTAATATGACCCCTGTACCAATTTCTGCCACAGATTAAATCCGTACGTCCAACCCAGGGCCACAAAACGAGCACGCCGAAACGAAAGTGGCACATTATGAAAGGAAATTAGCGCTCAGAATCATGCTAGTTCTCTAGTATTTGCTACCCTTTCGGCTGGGAGGGCTCGGTCGTCTCGGCATGTGCACAGTGGGCGCTGCAGCCCGCGGTGGGGCCGCGCGCTTTTCAGCCCTCACTAGCTATTGGTTCTTACATCGTCTCCTGCGTCGACAGTGAAGACATGACAGACATGTCATTTCCGCGCGCTGTGTCTGCTCCTGCACGCCGACAATTATTGTGTGAGGATGTAACTATTGGAAAACAAAAAAGCCCGCCGCAAAGCTTTATTATAAAAAATAGATCAAAAACCATGCATTCTACCTTTGTTTACGCATGAAACGAAACCAAACCAAGGAGTGTTGATATCAATCTTACTTTATCTCGTATCCTCCTTAGAAAACAGGCATACCTATTGTTGTTCCACTTTCACCTTTTTAGGGTTCAGTAGTCAAACTAGGAACCCTTATAGTTTCGCCATATCCGTCCGTCCATCCGTCCGCAGCCTAGCTAGTCCTAGAAAGCTGTTATTTGGCATGAATATACATATTAGTCACGCCAACAAAGTGAACATTTTTTTAGTGTACCCCCCTACACGTATCGTGGGGATGTTTTTTTTTTCTTCTCTACCCCCTAGTGTGGGGTGTCGTTGGATAGGTCAAAAATATTGCGGGTTTGTCGAAAGAATTTTTCGATTAAGGGATCCGATTAAGAAATATTAAGCTTTAAAGCTTTCATTTTTGTTAGAGTCAAGTGTCCCCCCTCTACAGCCAAAACAACAAATACTAAAAATCTGAAAAATATCTTTAATGAAAGCACATATAACGAATTTCAAAGGAAAACTATGACGACAAGTAGACTTGATTGGTTGCTGAGATACAGGTAAAGTGTTTATACCTACTAAAATGACCAAATAACTTTAAATACTTAGGTTACTTCATACTTGTGGTTTTTTGAGATAGTTTTTGTGCATTAACGGCTTCGGAACCCTACACTGAGCCTGCTCAGACATGCTCTTGTCCGGTTTTTTTTTATTACTTAGATGAACATTTTCGGAAATAATCGCTCCAAAAGCTGAATAAATTGTTTCCCACCCCCTTTATCTTTTAAACCGTATGACCAAAAAATACTCTTTCAACTTTCAACGTAAAGTATTTTCACCATGATCGGATATACCGTTTTTGATTTAAAGTTATTACTGACATCCTAAATGACATTGTTAGGCTTTGGATTTCTACACTGAGCATGGTCCGACATGCTCTTGTGCGTTTTTTTTTAAATGAATACTTAAACAGTGGGCCAAATGGGTATTATAAGTATAAAACTAGTATTCATGAAAGGTTGATATTACATTAGCGCCTATTTAGGCTTCGTGCAGCCTCTATTTGCGATGGTAATAAACATAATAATGGCAAATTATGTGTCGTACACAATAAGGTACGACCGGTGTACGATCGCGCAACTAATAATAAATGCCGGTGTATTTCCTGTCATTATTAATATTGTACGATCATTAAATAAGTCTGCGTAATTTGATGCGATAGTTACACATTAGAGAAAACACATTTGTTAATCAGATATTAAGTTGGGCATCGTCTCCGTCCAATAGAAATTGAGACTAAGTTTTAAGCATAAGTACTTAGCTGCTATTTTTTATGTCGTGGCGACTATAATTTTATGCAGGGATCTGTCCGAATATATTATATGATATGTTATTAATACCAGTTTTAGTACTGCGTGTTTGATTATGCGATTAGCACTGTTCTCCGATGTTGGTCCGGCTGCATCCATCCTGAATTCTAATTCCCCTGATCGCCCGCCGGGATTCTTAACAAGGCCCGGGTAGATCGGTGGCTGAAAATTTCGAAAATCCCACCGCAGATCGAACGAGAATCGGAATATGCGATTAGGCATTTAGCAAAATGGCGGATTCCCTGCTCTCCTATGCACAGTCGGTCTCTGCCTTACGGCATTCCTTCTCGCATCGAGCCCGACGAGTTTTTGGAAGCTCGTCAAACCAAATTTCGAGTTAGGCCTACAATTGCTAAAGTTTTGTGTCCTGAACTCATCATTGATCACACATTTACATGATATTTTATTCTTAACTTAAAATAAAGTCATCATGTTTTCTGCATTAGTTAACAAACAATGTATGGCTCTCTATGTGATAGTAAATGAATACCTAATAAATAATTACATTAATTCGGCGACAATAGCTTTTAATTCATGCACGGAGTAACATAAACAGTCTCTTTTATGCATACCTACCCACAGGTTAACGTATGAAATAGATCGAGTGGGTGCCCCGCGCTAACCAAGAATTAATTTAAAAAAAAACACCAAGATTATTTTGCGTTAGCACCGATTCCTATTCTCTTGTCGTTTTGCCTCGACTATGTTCGCTCATTTGTTTATAAATAGCCCTCTGATTCGCACAATAACCGCCGATTGTTTTTTTCGCTTTCTGTGGTTAATGACGTTGAACTCTTTTTTCTCTTTTCAGGTAAGTCAACCATTACAAAATTGGGACTGTTTTGAATTATTCGCAACAAATCTTCGAAGTAGTAAGTAAAAGGTTATACCAATCCCTTTAAGGATCCAAGCTAAATTAGAAAAATACTGAGATGTCGAGGCCAACGTAGTGGCAACCTGGCGCAAGTCTGAAGTTTCCTTTCAAAACTATTTCGTTTGCCAATTTTTTATAACAAAATATTATATACTTATCAAAATTTGTTTCAGGATGTTTGTAAATAATTGTTTTATAACCAACTTGAGAAGTTAAGTTAGAATGCATTAAGTAACTCTTGACAAATTTTGAGAAATTAAACAGGAAAATGGGATACGAATGTTCGGAGTAGGTAACGATCGATAACCAAATGTAGGTAGCACGAATACACACAAAATGAAATATTAAGCAAAGTTTAAAGCTTTGTAATCGCCGAGCCGAGAGATTCACCATAAGTGAAAATTAAAATACTTTGAATGTATTAAGTGAAATGGTACTTTAGATGCAATTTGAATTTGTGTAGATCGGTGTTCATATCAATAGTACGGAAGCCCTAAACACACCCCGCCGAACGCGCGCGGCGCTCCGAGCATCCGGCGCATTATTAAGTGCAAACAAACTAACAATGTTCAATCAGACGTGATCTCTTGAGTCATACATATTCTATCTTTCTTTATTTACTGGTTGTTACCCGCGATTTCTACTTGACATTTCTCCCGCGATTGTTTTCGAAACGGTAATTTCGCACCATAAATAGTCCTATTCTATATTTGTGCCCATTTTAGAGCACTTTGCCAAATTGCAACGAAACTGGTTAGCAACTCGAAACATCTGAACAAATAAAAGAACTATTTAAACTCGTTTTGGTATTTAAACCGTCTCTATAAAATATGTATTGTTAAAGTTACATCATAGGTAGGTACCTACTACTCGTATGTTATCCTTCGTGAACGCTCTTTACTTCGGAAACTTTGAAATATTTAATTTGCGGAGGCAAAGTATTCAGTGCTGGCCACATATTATAATTAAACATTCAAAAATAACGAAACTCTTTCAGGGTCTGCTTTACCTTACAAACTGCCAGTAGAAGAATCTCAAAAGTAGGAAAATGCCAACCTACCGCAAGTCCGAAGTTTTGTAACAACTATATTTCGTTTATCCCATAGTTCATATGTTAGAAAAGTCATTTTATATTAAATCCATTCACTTAAAAAAATAGAGTACGTGCCTAGTTGCCTAGAGCACTCTTGGATTAGGTGTGTTTATATCAATACTAGGAAAAGTTATACGTTACCAGAAAATAATATGCATTTCTTACTTATGAAAATTTCTACAAATGACACAGTTGGGAACGAACATTCGATTAAAAACTTAACGTTAAACTTTGCAACGTTTGTTAGCATATAAAAGTTACGCCGTCTAGGCTTATAATTGATATCCTATATTATACTTCGACCAAAAAAATATTAAAATACTAAAATTGCTTTTAAAAACCTCTTATATTAGGGGCGGCCTTAAGTAATAATTTAAGTAATAATATGTAGAATCTATTTTATTAAATTTCTCTGATTTAGTCACCAAATGAAGACAGTTAGTTAAGACTTATTCTTAAAACATAATATTGCTTTCAGTAACCTCAACCTTTATTTTAGGATACCATACCGATGAGGTGTATAATTCATTTTCTTAAACTATCCTCTCGCAACTCGTTAATTAAACTTTCAAAATTTATTACAAACAATTAGACAGACAAACACGAACGTGGAGCCGCATTGTAATATTTAGTGGGCAATAGTCTTTTAAACAATGTACCAAGGAGAAGGGGTGGTACCATACCACCCTAGTTTCTTATAAAGAACACAATCAACCATGCCTTTTTTTTACTGCTTATTACAAACACATTTACAATCATTTGAAAGAATTTATTTGTATCTGCTATGAATTCAAATCCACAGCAATATTTTTATTGACGACTATAAACGCGTTTTAAGTGAACACTTATATGTATTAAAAAAAATATTCTTATTTCTTATAATGTCGCCGCACAGCGACCGCGTGGAACCAGGGAAAAGGTAAAGAACTACTGTAGGATGGCAACTATTATAGTTTTGTCAGAAAACATTATTGAACTTCGACCTTTACTTAGAAGATGAAAAGTTCTTTTATATGTAGCATGTTAAAAATCATAAGTAAAATAACACATTTTACCTCTTCCGAGTTACATCATACCTCCACTTTATTTATATAACGGATTGTCCGTATTGTCGAATTTGTTCTGTTAGTTTTAAAACGACTTGCGAAACTTATTGCCAATGATCATACTTGTGTAAAATCTCTTTACGTAGCCTGTTGCTGAATAATATGTTACTTTAGATATTTTTTTTGTGTATGTTCCAGACATATAACTTTTAGTCCATGTAAAAGTTCATTTCTGCTTTTTTGCCGCTAGGTACATAATATCTGTCAAATACATTTAAAAATTCCACAATTCCAATCGATAGTACCCTGTTCGCATTTTTATACTCGCCTGCGCCTATTTCGAACTAATACTCGAACGTGCGCCGTATCAAACATACTGGCAAACTTTTAAAATGGCAACACACGGGTAATACTTATTATTGTATGGGAGGTAGCATTTAAACATTTTGTTACCTGGCAACTTTGACGTGGAAACTTTGCAGTCGACATGTGGAACTACTACTACCTTTTTATTTGCCTACCCGAAGTACAAATTTACAAAAATGGAGTTGGAAAATACCAGTTAAAAGCATTGACGATGGAATAAATGGTAAGCATTTTTCTAAATGTGAATTATTTAAGAGTTGTGCTCTTTACCTATGTGTTTCAATTTAAGACATCAACTTATTAACCCAGTAGACTGACCTAGCTGTTAGCGTCCAACTCTACTCGTATAAGAGATATTGATTAACGCTTGTACACCGCAGCATTCGTCCAGCAATTGCCCGAAGTGAACATAAGAGCAGGTATATGCTTTTCAAGTCATTGTTATAAATTATTTAGTTCTTTGAGAATTTAAATTAAATTTAGGTACTCAAGACCTTTGTTGGTTTCCAAATATACCCTATACCCAACCGTCATATCTATATCTCTGGCAGCGGAGCTTTTTTCGGCTGTTTAGATAAACACAAGTGCGAGTCGTTTTTTTTTTATAATAAACGTTTACTCTATGGGCACCTACTAAACAGTTTCATTTAATGTTTTTTTATTGGTTAGTTAGGGAATCCGCCGTTATAGCACAAATTCAGTAAAAATCTGTTTGCTTTTTATGGTTCAAGAGATACTGCTCTTCTAAGGTAGGGCAAACGGTCGGACGGGCGAACCGACAGCGGAGACTTTAGGGTCCCATTTAAGGCGGCCCTTACACTGAAACTTACGACTTACGTAAGTAGTGACGCAGCTATTGGTTAGAAGTACATATCAATATTTTGCTGCGTCCCTACTTACGTAAGTCGTAAGTTTCAGTGTAAAGGCCGCCTAACACCCTTTGGCTACAGATTCCTAAAACCGAATAATGGCCCTGGTAGCTTTTTATGCAGAACGTTGTGAAGAGTAGTCGAGTCATAAAAATATTTATTTTCACATAGGCCTGGGCTCTAAGCAAATAGCTCTCGAGCGCTGGGCCCATATGAGTAACCCGAGGGCTCAGGGATGGAGTGGCGAGTCTACGAGCCTGATACCGGTGGCAACGACAGCCAGTGCCAATATGAGTAATTGAGGTGTGTTTAGGTGTGTGTGTGGACAACACCGCCTGGACGCAGTCGGGCAATCCGAGCAGCAACGGTCTTCCAGGTGAGCACTACCACGCGCGTTCACATACACCAATGTGGAAAACCTGGTGTTCACCAAAATAAACTTGTAACCGAGAGCCTCATGGGCTACCAAATGTCAACCAGGATATTTTTAAACTATCCCCTAGTAATTTGGGGTGATTATCACCGATTCAAAATACAAAACCAAACTCGGCAAACACAGAAGCAAGAAGCAAACAGTACCTGTACCAAAACGTCAAGCGCCAAAGTTATATCCAAAACGTCAAACCTTATGCCATTTCACGGATTAGGTGACAGCTATCAAGCTATTTGAGGTACACAAAAACGCTTCCGAATTGGTCTGGAACATGTTTATTTAGTTAAAGGTGTATAAAATACATATAATTTATGTCATATCAAGCGCAGAAGCGGGTGTCGCGGAGGAGGAGAGGGGGTTAAAATAAAGAGAAGCGCAATTGAATTTTTAATATTTCATGAGAAGGGGCGCGCTGAAGCAGTTTTAATGGGGTTACGTATCACGATGAGCGCCCGCTGCTGGCGCTGACGCCTCCGCGCCCGCTCCTCGCTTGCTTCCGCAGTAGCCTCCGCTCCCAAAAACACCCAAACTCTCATCGCTACGACTACTTTACGCCATTTTCTATATCCTTTAAATTTATATGTTCGATCGATCCCCGTGATATTCGCATTTACGGTAGTTGTACTCGATTCTTGCATTGTTGTTGTTGAGTTTTGTTGTTGTTATACTTATACAATAATAATTGAGGAGAGTCATATTTAGAAGGGTTAATTTCAACACTAATAATATTTTTCTCATTTTGGTGTGGTGTAATTTGTATACTTTAGGTCTTTCCTTATTGTTTTTCGTTAACTACGTATCTGATTTGTTAATGAACATTTGGGAAAGGGCACTAACTTTCATTTAAACTAATTTTAAAGCAATTTGGTGAGTCTTAGGCTGAGACCAAGGTATTTAATTTTCCGTTTTGAAAATACACCCTGTACCTACAATCCTACATACAAACAGCATCACTGTTAACTGACCACTATGAGCCTTATTTTGTAGGGTGACAAGAGTCACAAATGGTCAACTGTGTTTCTGATGGTACGTACAGTCTACGTCAAGGAGGGTAAGTTTACATTTAGGCACCTTATTTTAATGTTATAGAGTAAAAAAAAACATATATTTGACGTCGACCGTACAAAAATTGTATGAAAATGCGGGGCTACTTGCTACTTCATAATTCTATCAAATAATTAGATCACCATTTATTTTAGACTTTTTGTTTTTATAATTCTTTACCTATCCGCTATAAATAACATAATTTTTGTGATAGTTTTTTACGGTACGGCAACCTAGGAACAAACTAAGGCCACATTTATCCACCTTTTATCCACCGAAAACACCTGAGAAATATAATAAATATTGAATGAAATAGAATTTACTTGCCTTTCTTATTACATTCGTTCAAATGTTAAAAAAGTTTGTAATAGCTCCGTCTGTGTAGCGGTCGTTTATTCCCAACTAGCAAAATAACCTTATAACATCAAGCTTATATGGCCAAAACTCTTAAAATTGTTTTCTAAAAGCATAAGTTGTTCAATGTCCTTATAATAGCTCATTATAAGAAATTTTGGCTAATACATCTTTTATTCTTAAAAATTTAGTGATCAGCGATCGGAAGCATTTTATGTCAAATTGTTGACGAAATTATTACATGGACAGGACTATTTCATTTCTTGTCAAAAAAATTACCTTAATAAAAATGTATGTTTTTTTAACGAATTTGTTAGAAACTTGAGTAATAATGATAACAACGAAATATCAGTTTACGACTATGCACCTCTCACATCTGTTGATGTCGAACGGTCGTTCTCTTTATATAAATGGATCCTCAATTTTAAAAGGAATCGATTGACAATATTAAACGTAGAAAAAATAATAATTATTTACTATAACAAATTAAATTCAGTTACTTTTTAAGAACGGTTTTATTTTGAACAACACCGACTTATCCATATTAGTCATTACTATTCATGACGTAGGACGTCAAACTGACATAAAATGCTTCCGATCGCCGATCACTGCTTATAATTTAGGCTGGATAAAGGCTAATATGGTCGAGTATTATGACCACAATAAGAATTCCCCTTGTACGAGTTAAGAGATTTTAGCTATCAGTCTCTATTCTTATAATTTAGATTGGATAAAGGCTAATTATGACCGAGTAATATATAGATTGCACTTATAACGGATGCCGACCAAACTTTTATAAGAATAAAGCCCTTATGAACGTTTTTAATGTGATATTAATAAGTGTAATACACTTATTAAATGTTTGAAAGTTGTGATTATAAAGGGACTGCTCTTATAAACAATTTTTACTTACTATGTAATTATAAGTTTAGTATACTTGATAGTTGCAACAATAAAACGTGTTTAAGGGTTAATTAGATTTCAATAAAGCAATAATATGGCAAGTATAAGGTTTAAGCTCTTATAATTTGTGCCCAAATGCAGTCTTATAGACGATAATATGACTTTTATACGAACACATTTTTTGGTCATATTAGCCGTTATAAGATATGTTTTTCCTAGTTGAGTTGATATTACCTTGTTAACTATACTAATTTCCTAAATGAAAAGTAACCATGTCTTTTCCTAGGGATTAAGTATCATCAGTATACCAAATTTCTTTAAAATCGGTTCAGCGGGTTAATTTGAAATCGTAACAAACAAGACAAACAGATTTTCGCATTTATAATAATATGTAGGTATTAGTATATTTAGTATAGACTCAACCATAACACAAAATTTGTATAAAAGTGAGTGGTGGATAATCAACATTTTGTTCAAATAAACTTGATTTCGTTACTTTTTTGCACCGCGTCATAATGTCGTACCTACTACTGCTTAGTACTAAAAAAGTGTTTGAGTGTTAGATGTGTCAATGTTGATCGTGAAAGTTACCATGACCTCCAGAGTAGTTACACGAAACATAACTAGTTAACAATAGCACACAGCACACGACACACGTGTCTTGACGTTGTCAGAAACATTAGGTACCTATGAAATACACAAGGTTTTTGTGATTTTCTCACTACTTAGACAAAAGCAGTCGAATAGCAAAGTTTAAAGACATAAGAAGCTGAACTGTCAAAGACATATCATGCAGAAAGTGTTATAGCGGATAAGTTATCGGCTTTATTGTGTGGTTTCCAGTAAAAAGTGAACACAATATAATGCGATTCAGGATATTATGATCGCGTATCAAAACTATTAGTGGTGAATGGGTCATTCGACCCGCGACACAAGCGGCAATGTGACACTAACTCCGCGCCGCGCCGGATGTGCATTGATGCGATGTATCGTGCGATGCGATGTCTTGGCCTTCGCGTTCCTTATTTATATTTATTGAATCACACTGACCATCCAAGGATGATTAACCTTTGACCTGTTAAATTTACGCCCAAAGGTAGTTGTATTAATATCCAGGAGAACTTAATGATTGGAGTTCCTTGAGGATTGTCAGGGTCAGACTCTCCTCCGGAAGATATGTCAATTATCGGCGTCGCAGATCGCCGGTGCGAGTGAAGCAGGTCAGACGGGCGCGTGGACTCGTTCCTCTGACCCATATCGCCACAATACTCTTCCGCCTAGCGCCACGCAATTAAGCGCAACAGCAGACATAAAAAATTACCGAAACAAAAGCGTACCGGGTGGGGGATCCCACCCCACTGCCGGCCGCAGTTACAATTTATCATAGCAAATAAAAATACACCGAATTAAAAAGAAAAGGACGAAGAAAGTAGACAGAGAGGGAGCGACATTCGCTCTGTTCCCGAACGTCCAAAATATAATGCTGTTTATTTTTATGGCCGCCCTGGGTTGAAAGCAGAGGGGTGTTAAACAAAATCGATACTATGGACGTGACCAATTAAAAAAATGAAGCGCTAGTCCGATTAATGTTTGATATTGTATATTATCAAGTAATCCTCAACGAGATGACATAATTTTAACGCTAAGGCACTTATTGCTGCCCTTTATAATATTGAATCAACTACAATAGTCCCAATCATGGATCATGATCTTCGTGTGCGAGCTGTGAAACCATTGCACCGGACTTCAAGAAAAGAGTCATCGATTTTTTTAGATTGTTAAGCACGTAGAGATGTGACACAATACGAACACGAAGTTTAATTTCTTTAGTAGGTTACGCTTTAAATATTATTTTTCTCGATGCCCACTCTTCCAACTACTTAATGTCAAACTATATACACAGTAAAATAGCATAGTCTGTGCTTAATGAGTAGGTACCTAAAATCCGATTTGCTACTCGTCTCAATGTGTTCGCTGACGAGCCCGCGAAGGAGCTAATAGCACGATCTCGAATTCGGTGCTGGACTTTTTAATCTCTGCAAAATGTAAAATGAAAATCCATCCACTTAGTTTATTACTCTCTTACAAACAGCTCCGCCGCGGCTTCTCACGGGAGGCGCGGGCTCGAGGGCCATCGGTAAACAAGCCATATCGAGCAACAAACGGAAGTCTCCAACACTAATTAAATATGTTTTTTTCTACTCGAAACCCCTGTCTGAATGGGCACCTTCTAATTAATCCATGCAGCATCTCTTGATCGAATCCTTAATTTTGAATTGGTAATCATTCGGTATCAAAGAGTCAGTCGGTGCACACTCGCCTCGAGTTGGGCTAGAATTCACTTAGCTTTCATTTAATATTGATCCAGTCTCGTCTGCTACCAATTAGTTTAGTTACATAAAAGGTGCACTTTGCTTAGCCGTTGCCATTCCATTAAAAGTTTCGTAAAATTCATTGGAGTACCTGCTTATTATAAATTATAACCATCCGCAAAAATTACGCAGTAAGGGATGCTTATGATTGTTTTTATTTAAACTTGATGATCGTACTAGTTTTATAATTTATTTATTTATTTCATAATTGGCACACAAACAAAGTACAAGGCAATACATTTTGTAGCTTAATGAATGGGGATCACGTCTAACCTTTGCTTTTACGTATTCGATGTGGTAATAGAATGTTGCGTGGATCGGAAGCTTTTGTGCTTTGGTTATTCGACTTAACATATTTAAAGCGGGAGGGAGTGCGAAACTTGCGATTGCGGGCGTAATGCGGAATGCACTGTGAGGAGACAAGTGGCTCCCTCTAATGAGAACAAAGCGGTACCGCCACCAGGAAGTCGTGATGCTGCGTGACAAACAAACAAATAACCAAATAACCTTACTGATTACGTCTTATATCTACATACATTAATTTATTTAGTAATTTTTTTTGTTAGAATTGTCTATTTAACCATTCGCATGTCTGCCCATAAATTTATTTAATATTAATAAATTTTCTCATTACTTTAGCGTTACACATGATAATTATGGGTTAAAATTTCGCTTTAGGTATGTGTAGAAAAAGTGAAACCTGACGCGCAGAAAACCACTGCCACCTTTGATCTCCGCACACTGCAAGCCTCTCAGAGGCTACTACCCCCATTACTGTATGCAGATTTATACTTTGTGTCATTTTTGTGCGAACGCCAAGCCGCCCCCAACGCGGTGCTCCCCCGGATTATTCCTATTTGCGCCCCCATACTCTTTCCCTTTTCTAAATTATCTTTGATACGATACCTCATTTTTGATGTGGTCGATCACATTTAAGGTAACATTGCAATTAAAGATTTAGTATCACTCCATTAATAAGTACTTCCAACGACTTTTCACAACGGGTTTAAATTTATTGGTCCGATAACCAGCGTTGATTTTTTAAAGGAACAGTCTGCGCTCATACGGTCATATTAGCAAGTGCCCGTGCAAGTAAGTGTCTGTGCTGCGGCGCAGGGCAGAGGCTCGCGGCGCCAAGAGGAGCGCGCGGCCCCGCGTCTCACCGCCCCTCCCGACACCTCGTGGGGAGCGCTACTTAGCTGATGACTTATTAAGAGTGCATTCTTCAGAGGTGTCTGCCTGTCGCGGTGGGCTTAATGACGTGGGTGCCGGGCTGTTCGATGTTGTGATGCGAGCCGCTCCCGCTCGCTGGCCCACTTTCTAGCTCACCCGAGCCGTGCACCTGCACCTCCGCGGCTGGGCGAGCCCCGAGCCCCGCGCCCCGGCGCCCCCCGCCCCGTCGCCCCCGCGAGTGATAAAAGCTATCGCCGCCCAACAATCGCGGAATTAACAGAGCTCGCTCTATTTGCTAACTTTCCACAACGCACGCGACGACGCTTTGTACTTTTTCATAAATAATGTTACGAGAAAGCTCTAAAAACAAGTTTGTACGAACGTTTCAAAAACCCTGTTAATAATACGAAACTTGAATCGAACCATTAACCTTTTCAAAGCCCGTGTAAGGAGGAAATAAAAGGGAAAAAAATAGTATGATGAATGCAGCGTAACGGCGACTTTAATAGGTCCGTACGTGTTTTCTTGTTCGCTAAATTACCCTTTATTTGTGCTAAAGCTGTAGATAAAGGAAAATTGAGGACATTTCTTGCATTGTGGGCAAAGTACTACTAGATGAATGTTTGAGTGATGAATCATTTATCATTTTTATTACTACATTTAATTACAACATAAAGATTAATATGGCTGAATATGAAGTACAGAATGAATAGTAGATATACCTATACCTACCGTTCCTTATAGTAACGTTAGGTTCAAGAAGCCTATAAAATTACCCTCTTAAGCAAATAATACTTCGTGACTTTTGTGCAAAAAGTGCTCCAAAGCAGAGTTCAACGAGCTTAATAATGCCGTAAACTTTGAAAAGCTTTCTTTCGTCGCCAATAATACATTTAATGTTGTCCTTTTAAAAAGAGATCGTGCAAACGTGAGTGTGAAAAGGGAAGTTAGCCGCTGCTGAAGCGATTATCGTTTTATATTTAGGAAGTTCTCGCGCGATTCGACTAGTGCCGCCGTCGCCGGCCGATGAGACGAGCGCGGACTGCTGCGGACGCGGCGTGGCCGCGGCGTGGACGCAGCGTGACGCGCCTGCGGCGCATTGTCCGCGCCGCCGCCGCCGCCCGCACTCGCTGACTTCATTTTGCTCATTAAACGTCACAGTCAAGAACCTCCAACTTTTAATTAAGCATTGTTGTTGTCGCACTCCTACTACTTACTTTTATTTTTATATACGCGTATCGACCGACGCAAGTCTTAAATGATTTCTTTCGATTCATGTCGACATTTCAGTAATTATATCAGTGATATTTCGTGAGCGGTGGTTGCTCGATTATGAATCGATACTTTTTTATTACAACCATATGGTAGGTACCCATTGTTTTCGCAGTCCGGTCTCCAGTGGCTGCCGAGTTTATAGCTTTAATAAAGTGATTAAATACCATAGCGTAACGCCAGGCTTGCAGCATGAGCTAATTTTGAAAACAGGAATGTGTTCCTTTTTGGTCACAGGGCTAAGTACTGAGATGACGGGTTCGTTGACTTTAATATAGAGCGACTGTGCAGTCAGTAAATAGGCTCCCACCTGCATCTTTTCGTTGTTCGATCAAATCAGAAACTCTATCTACAATCTTATTCATTTTAGCAAATATAAAACATAAAAGATACCGTTATATTTTTATTCACGTACTTACTCTTTCGTTCTTTATTGCATCTCATCAATGATAAAGTGCAAGTGTACTTTAGAAGTATTTATAAGCCTTTGACTTAAGGAGTAGATCGATGGACACTTAGGAGTAGAGCGATCGCAGAGCGGTTGGCGATTACTGAGTCGGTTGACTTAGCTTAAGCTAAGTCAGTTAAGAATGAAAATAATTAAGTTGGACCCCATCTTATCCGGCGAGCCACAAGTTAGATTTTCTTGCCAAGCAGGCACGGTTTACAGACGAGAAGCCCTATGCTGTAGCTATTCTCTTTCGGTACGTGCGCTTGTTTATCGCACTGCTGCCACGGCATCAGAGTGAGGAACGTGGTCGTCGCCGGTGACAGCCAGCGGGTGAGGGCCAGAGATCGACGCCGCGGCCGCAGGCGCGCGGCCGCGAGGTGGCGATGGCGACGCAACTGCGCCGGGCGAGTGCACTTCCCTCGCCGCTTCTGCTCTTACATCAACCCCACACCGACGCTGCGTTTATTTTTGTTGCCTTACTTTTTTCTATATGAAGGTCCACTCACTTATTCATGCGAGCGGGATTGTAGTTTTTTCTACTTTTTGCATGCGCCGTATAGATATTTTGGCCGCCTCCTATTTTTTCCTGACTATAAAACTCGGGTCGTGTACTTTTTTGGTGGTGCCGCGACTGGGGCGAGGAGGAGGGGGGCCAGGCAGGGTGCTCACAGTTAGAGAATTATTCATTGCCTACCCACGCCGAACGGGCTTTCCGTTATTTCTGTTTGTTATGAATTATGTCCAATGACTTTTCCGGCGCCCGTTTCTTTCGTTTTTACTAATTGCTTGTGGGTATAGAAACTATAAATCTCGTGTGAGTATTTGTCATGTTTGAGTGTCCGGTTTCCATTAGGTATATATACCATGATAATGATGTGCGACGCGTACAGTCAGCCTCGCACTTTAAGTGCCAAGTGACCGGATTGGAAATAGCTAAAACTTATGATAAAACATTGTTTTCCGGTGCAAACTGACGTCCTAAATGCTAACAAAATATTCAAATTCACACTCCGCTGCCTACTAAAATATGTAGAAGAGCTCGCTCCCGACCCGCTACAAATTTGAATTTCATATGTATGTTTCGCCTATTACGGATGCACTCATTAATATCTTAAGTGATGTGTGAAGGATAACCGTGCGCAAAAGTAAGCTGTAATACTGGGAACCGAGGGTCGCGTCTCACCCAACGGGCCGGTCCGCTCCGTTTATACAGAGCACGCGTTAAGATTATGTCGGATGAAAAAACCTGCAAATTGTATGACCCCATGAAAAAACATTATCATTACTGGCACATCCGGCGCCTATCGTTTCACTTGCAAATCTTGAGAGGGCACACTCGTCCTTTGGTTCCTGTGTTAGTTGCACTCAAGTAGGCAACATTATGTTTTATTTTTGTGTAAAAATAACTTTAAACTATTAACCTATCCGTCTGATGTACATACCAATAAGTCCTTATCAACTTGGTGGGCTTGTGCCGGATTGATTGCATGCCAGCGATGGACGACTCCCCGACGAGCCCTCGTCCTGGCGACTCGAGTCAGTCTGTATCGATAAACAACAGTCTAGCTACAAGTAGGTTGTCTGCGTAACAGATTTGTTTGTAACGAAGTTGGTTTTTGCAAATGCGACAGGAATGGTGGGGTTTGACTCGGTCGAGAACTTATCGGGTTGCCCGCGCGCCGAGTTCCAAACCGCCGCCTCGCCTCTGAACCGTTGCGACTCGCGAGCTAAAATGACGAGAGTCGTCTCGAGTTGCAACTAAAGTTAGCTCATACTCGTATTTCAACCGTAAAAGATTCAAAAGAAAATGACGCCTCCCGTCGCTAGTACTTCGTTCAATGCTATCGGGTGCATCCAAAATTCAGAAATAAAAATCCGGTTCGAAGGACCAAATTAATGTAGGAGCTCTACCGAGCTTCAGTAATGCTCCTGTTGCACAAAGTGTAGTTTAATTAAAGTTAATAGGTTTAGTAAAGAATTACAGTAGGTACAGTAGTTAAATCGAGTATCTCTGAAGTTGCTTATTGAAGTGAGTTTCAAAATATTACGACTCATAATGTTGACGTGATCCATGTTAATACGGTTCGACTTGGCAAAAGAACAAAAAAATGACTTTTTTTTTCGTTACTGTCTTGAAAATATTGGTGAGCTGAAAAACTAGCTTCGTTTAAATAATGTTGTCTACTTTGCTCCGCAAAGTCACCTCTTTATGTTTAATTTCACTAACCGCTATTGTACTGCAATGGAGATTCACCATGTTTGTCACCGGGTTTAAATAATTATTTTTTGTATGTAGGTCTTCCTTAATTTCAGTTCATTCTAATAACAGCATTTAAATAGTAACCCCCGATATAATGGTGACCCCTTCTTTTAGAGCTGATATCTCGGAAACGTTATTTAAAAAAACGTTTTTAAAACGTTTCGAACGGTTCTCTTTACAACATTTTGTTCGGAACGAAAACGAAATGGGAACGTTTTCAAAAACCGGTTTAATCCACCGGACGCGCCGCGCATCCCGCTTGCGGCGACAAGCATGAATGAAACTATTCGTAATATTCGTTCGTAGCTTCGTACCCAACACCCCAGAAAAGTAACGGAAACAAAACGGTTATTAACGTTTTATTAATCAAAAACGATTAAAATTTTGATCCTGACCAAAAACGTTTTCCATAACGTTCCGTTCAAACGAAATCGAAATAAATCGTTTTTTAGGTATTAAAAACGAAATCGTTTTGAAAAATATACCGTTAACCGAGCCCTGTCTTGAACGGCGCCACCGATTTTCATGAAAAAAAAAACCGCGTTCAAATCGGTTCCCCCGTTTAAAGCCGGTGGCGCAGTCTTTTTCTTCCAAACATCCCAGTCAGCCGTCATCTCAGTATTCACTTCCTTGTTTTTCCCTTGATTTAACATTGTTCAACCTGTCAGGCAACATCCCTGTCACGATCAGCCATTGCAATAATGGTGTGTCGTGGCTGAAGGTCCGCGTCGCCGGCCCCAGCTGGCAGTGTTGGCTGACCTCCTCGTAGCAGACCCCGCTGGCGGCGCTCGGGCCTATAACTACATGCCTGGCGCGCTGGTACCGTCATTGTACGACTGGCTAGGCTTAGAGCCCCATAGCTGCTGCCATGGCTGCTGCTGGGGCTCTGGGCCGGATCCTTCCGAACATAGGCGGGCCAGGAGGGGCGTGTCGGCACCTGTACGTGGGGGTGGTGTGCTCCATGGCATTTTACGGAGCCCCGCTCTGGGAAGACGCACTGGGTACCTGTACCCAGGTCTTACAGAGACGTCCACAGCGGGCCATGGCACTAAGAGCTGCCGGAGCACACCGTACTGTATTTTTACAGCAGCGTGTTTGCTCGCTGGTAGTCCGCCGTGGAACATTGAAGTCAAAGTTCTCTCAGCGGTCTACTGGCAAGTGGTGGAAGCGAAGCAGGAAGGAAACCATCCACATCCGCAAGAGATAGAAGAATGCAGGAAAGAAGCCCGGGACGATCTCTTCCGCAGGTGGACGGGTACAACTTGAAGACCCGGGAGTTAGCCAAGAATTAGTAAAGGCCGTTCGGCCCATCCTTCGAGAGTGGGTAGAACAAAAACGTGGAGCGACGCCCTACCATCTGACGCAGCTCCTAACAGGGCACGGCATCTTCGGAAAATATATTTCCGAAATAGCAGGCAGGGTACCAACAGTACCATGGACATAGCACTACGCGTGAAGAGTGTCGGGCCTGGGCGTTACCTCGCGCTGCTCTGTCCATGGAAATAGGAGCAGACCTCTCGCTACCGACTCTCGTGAAAGCCATAGTCGGAAGGGAAAAGACATGGCAGACAGTAGCAATTTTTAGCAACGCAGTAATGTCGCTAAAGAAGCGGCAGAACGGGAGCGAGAAAACGATTTTAACTCGCTCCCAATACGCCGCAGAAGACCGGGCAGGCGGTGGTTGGCGCATGTCAATCGGTTGTCGCCCTAATGGGGCCCCGAGGGCGATAGGTCGGGGGATCCATCGCTTGCACTCAAGAGTCCTGAGCTGGAAGGCCCCCAAGTGTTCCGGAGCGCCTTTAACGGACAGGGGGGAAAAAAACCCCCTATTGAAGACGGGCCTGTACGGGCAAACGCCGATAGACGAGTTAGCGGATGGAATATCACTCCCGCGACCTTGTCCAAGGTGGGAGAAGGAGCACCTCGGGGGTTTTAGTCAGTGTGCCTCCGACATTACCGCTCGGCCCCCCCGGGTCGGGTGGTGTCCAGAATGGATTTCCCCTGAGAAAAAAAAGTATATTCTGCTCGGTGGCGATTGCAGGCAGTGCTACAGTTGTATACATCATTTTATTCAAGACAGACCAAATCGCTGAATGAATTGCGCCCCAAATATAATACGATTAGTAAATTTTATCAAACAACATCCTCTATTTTCCACCTGGACCTTCTAAACCAAGTTTCGACTCGAATGCTACGGTGAATTATTTTGTGTCGCTAGCTAAACCAAACGTCGCAATGTGACGGCGCTTTGATGAAAAAGGACCTTAGTTCTATGTTCCCATTCATTCATATAGAACATAGGAAAACTGAGGAAAATCGTTTCCCGCGCGCGTTCCTGCTACAGGGACGGATTCCGAATTATTCAGTCCTACTTATATAAAAAAAATGAAAATTATGTACGACTGAAACAACTGTTAGGCATAAGGACATGGTTTGTATGAAAAAAAAATACAACCAGGCGTCGCCGGGCACGGACAGCTAGTTTAATATAATAAATAATACAGTATCACAGAATCTGTGTAGATATAGTTACATTAAGTTAAGGTTATAGTTTATTCGCAACACAATAAATTAATCTAGATTAATCGTCTTTTAAAGAAATGCCTTAAAAGTCTTAAAGACAAACCGGTCACAAATGTCATCCAAAAATGTGTTCTTTTTAAATAGAAAATTATTTAATTGCTCATACCCAAACTAAGTAATCGTATTAGGTACTATAAATTGTTTTAAATTACATTAAAGAACTAAATCCAAATTTTACAACGATGTATTTTTTCAGTAATAATTCATTTAAAAACAAACATGGTCGCGAAAGCTTTTAGTTTTGGAGGGATTTCAATAATAGTATTTTTAACGTTGAAGAATGTTGTTACTCGCATTTGGATTGCCTTTTCAGAAGCTGTTATCTGACTGCACATGTTTGTAAATATGTTTAGTTTAAATCTTGCAACTCTTGCAAGTCTATTTTAAACCAGTTACTTTTATGGAAATTGGCCTAAAATGTGGAAGACGTACAAATGTAAACCCAAAAACAGTTTCATATTAACATAATTATGGTGTCTAAGAGCTGATCTGATAATGGAGTTGGAAGGTAGCAATATGATGTCTGCTATACTAGACATAAATCTATGTATCGAGCTTGGACTCATTTAGTTTTGTTTTGTTAAGCAGATGATGACTGTATAAAATATTAACTAGTCGGAAAAAAAGACTTGACGAAAACAAAAGACATTCAATCTTAATGCCTACCCCTCTGGGAAACAGGCGTGATTTAATGTATGTATGTATGTATCTTATTAAGTACTGGCCCAACACTGAAAAGTTCTTCGGACAGCTGCTTTCTTTAGGGTATTAGCCACTACAACACAGCCGAAACATGCTCGTATCCGGCGGCTCTATGACGCCGAGCTAAAGTTGCCGCGAGGGTGCTCCGAATCTCCTCAGCTAACGAGTTCAGCCGAGACTTCACTGTTAGATATGTTGAGTTTTTCTCTATTAAATTTTGTTAGATATCTAGCTGTTTGGATTTGGCTGAACTTTCTGGTGAATCTATCGAGTTCCCTAGATGTAGTCACTTGAAAAGATGGAGTACATTTCCTAGTCTTAGAAAAAAGGGGGTGATGAGAAGGCCGTTGCCATAGTACCATTTACCCTGCTATCGCAATCATCCACATCATCTAACGGTTGTCGGCTCTAATATTCATTTCATCTTTCCCTTTGTTACAGTACTATTACGGTTATGCGACAAAGATGCATACAACTTTAAATCAGATATAAGTACTTTCTGAATGTGAACAGCAAAGCAATCTAAGAAAGAAGATTCATTTCGCAGCTATTAAATCGTTAATCTCGGCTAGTTGAAGCTGCAGCAGCGAAGAGGCGCTAATTATTAATTACTAGTCTGGATGCGGCCCTGCCTACGTCTTGGAGGCAGCCCTCACATTAATAGAGGTATGGCGCGAGCTCCTCTGATGTTCTGACAAAGGGTAGCGCGAGACGCCTATTTTTATTAAAACCTACGGCAAAGGCACACTTTTTTTAATAACTTATGTAGGTACGTGGGTGCGGGTCGAGTCATTTGAATTGCACTCCGCGCGCAGTTCGCGCCACGGCCGCAGTTTTTTTTTGAGAAAATTGTGAAGTACGGTCCTTTGTACGTTGAGGTTTTACCGCCTTTAGCGAAGTTGGCTGAAGTTTGTTTCTACTTAACTATATCTCGGAACGGCACAAATAGGCTTCAAGGTGGTCATCTAGTATCGAAACTAATCCCATATACGTATAATTTTACCAAAATAACATTTAGAATTCCATCTGTGTTTTTATATTGAAAATCTTTATATTTTGGGCGTCCCTCGGAATCCCTAATAACGTTTGTCCTAACGCATCGTTTGTCCGAATTATCGTGCCTAAATTGGTTTTCAGCTGAGAGGGACGAATTTTTAAATTCTCCAAAATACCTGCGGTTACGTTAGGTTAGGGTTTTGTTATAAACAACACTAAAATGTTGTAAAATTCAGCCGGAAATGGCTTTAGGATAATGAATATTCTGACAACCGATGCATTAGGACAAATGACGATTAGTACGAGGGGTGCCTTTTAAGTTCTGTCGTTTGAAAAAACTAAAGACAATTTAAGTGTTAAATGGTATTTATTGTTTTTTAAAGTAATCACCGTGATATGTAATACACTTTTTCATTCGATCGAACCAGTTTTCGAAACACTTATTCCATTCCGAAGTCGGGGTCTCCAAAATGGCCGTTTTGTATGCCTCAACCGCTTCTTCAGGCGTCCGGTACCCTTGACCACGAAGTCGTTGCTTGATTTTTGGAAAAGTGAAGAAGTCATTAGGGCTTAAGTCTGGACTGTATGGCGGGTGATCCAAATTTTCGACGTTTTGTTCTTTTAAAAACGCAATTGTCTGCCGGGCGGTGTGCGAGCTAGCATTATCGTGGTGCAGTACTATACGACGTCTTGGGTTATTTTTTCGGAACTCGCCGATAACTTCTGGTAAACAAACAGTGGTATACCAGTCAGCATTAACTGTTTTACGATCTTCGAGCACGATGGTTGCAACGTGGCCACTTTTCGCTACAAACGTGGCGACCATTTTTTTCGAAGTGCTCCGTGAGCGTATTACTTTGGTCGGTTTTGGCTCATCTTGAAACACCCAAACAGTCGACTGCTGTTTAGAATCCGGATCGTAGGCATATATCCAAGATTCGTCACCACTGATAATGTCATAAACGTGTTTAGAGTCTCCTCGGTTGAATTGCCGCAGAGTTTTGCGGCACCATCTAACGCGAGCCGTTTTTTGGTCTTCACTAAGTAAATGTGGTATCCAGCGTGAGATCAAATTTTTTACACCTAAGTGGTCATGCAATATATTTTGAACACTGGTCCCTAAAATGCTTAATGAAGCTTCTATCTCGCGGTATGTCGCATGGCGATCTTCAACGATCAGTAGCCGTACAGCATCAATGTTTTCCTGGGTTACAGCTGTTTTTGGTCGGCCTTCACGATGCCTATCACTAAGACTAGAGCAACCACGTTGAAATTCCAAATACCAACGTTCCACAGTCCGGATGCATGGTGCTTCATTTTTAAAAACCGTAGTCAGCTCTTCAAAGCACTGAAGACGCGTTAAACCCCTTTTAAAGTTGTAAAATATTATCGCACGTAAATTTTCCTTCGAAATTTCCATTTTCACAACCGACTTGTCAACTTTGAACCGACGCTGTACTAAAACGAATCGGCCGATCTCGAGACATTCTTTTGTTTTTGAATTCTAAATTCAAATATTTTAAGATGATACTAGTTTTTTTTTTAATAATCATGGGAGTTTTTCAAACGACAGAACTTAAAAGGCAGCCCTCGTAACTCGAGAATGGCTCGAACGATTTGAATAATTTATTTTTTGTTGTGTTCGTAATTATTATGACAAGGTTTGTATGAAAAAAAAAATACAAATTACATTCCATTCATAATAATTAGTTATTTCGATTATAATTATATTGTTTACACACAGCAAAAGTTATATAACTATTCTGAAGATTGTCATATCCATAGACTTAAGTTACTTCGTATGGAGTTATCTTTATACATAACTATGATTTCACGACGTCAAAGTGACGTGCTCTGTCTGACGCAAACTCTGAACCTGTGAGGTTGTCAATCATTTTAAATGCGAAATGCGCAATAAAATTATGTTGTCCTGAAATCTGTGTGACAGTCCTATTTATTTGAAAGTAGTTTGTTAAAAAATCCCGGAGATGGCGCTATTGTTGTGTCGCCAACTTAGACGAAGTATAATAGGCTAGTCTATAACAACACAAAAAAAGCCAAACACCGCAAACGCGCATGTAACTACGATTTTTTTTATGTAGTTAGGTCCCTTGAGAGTATTTAACATACAAGTTTGCAACCTTGGAAACCCTGTGCTACCCCCAAAATGCTCGAAAAACTACGAAATGTTGGCACTTGTTTCAGTTTTTTAGAAAAAACTACTCTAAGGAAGCGTTTTTCAAGTATCTTTGAGTACTGGCGTACTTTAATAATTTTAAATTTAATAACTAAATTTGCTACAATTTGAGCGTAACTTGAACACATTATGTTAATTGGTTGCGGAGATACAGCAAGTTAAAGATGGGCAATTTTATTCAAAAAGTGAAAATGTGTTGGTAGGGTCATTTTCGAAGACACGTACCGGCTGAACATTAGATCATTAGATTCTAGGTAAAAGTCATGTCAAAAGAATTTGTATAGAATTTAATTAGCTTCAATTAAATACGAAAGTGGTGCCTCTAGGCCTCATAGATCCATCCAAATAATAAAAACATTGTACTGAATAATGATGGTATGATTTTCTTTAAAAAAAATGTGCAAAAATGTGAATTTACCAGTTTAGAAGTATAATTATGGCTTCAAATAAACATATAAGAAATGAACATACTTCCACGTTGTTTCGAAAACTGCGAAAATGTAAGGCACTTGTTTCAGTGTTTAGAAATAATTATATAAAGGAAGCGTTTTTCGATTAAGTATCCTTGTTATAAAGGTAACTAAATTGGCTACAATTTAATCCTAACTTGAGCACTGTAAGACCATTAGTTGCGGAGATACAGTACAGAGTCAAAGACTTGATTTTTTCACAAAAAACTAAAACAAGTGCTAAAATTACGCAGTTTTTCGAGCACCATGGGGCTAGCACAGGGTTTTCAGGGTTGCAAACTTGGGTATTAACTACTCTCAAGGGACCTAGCAACATATAAAAAAAACGTAGTTACATGCGCGTTTGCGATCTATGATGTCGTTATAGACTGGGCTAATACGCTATACCTGACACGCAAATGACAGTACCAAGATTGTGGGAGATAGTTTTATGGAGATAGATAGATTAACGTAGAGCAGTAATTTAAACACAATTCTTTAGACAGGTCTTATCAATTTTTAAAAATAAAAATATGCTTTATGATGATATTGATGACCTATCTGGAATTTGCTAGAGTGGGGTAATTTTTACCACCATGTAGAGTACATCCATCCCTTACACGCACTTGTCAGGTCTAGGGTACCTATATAGTCTAAAGTGGCCAGACTAACAGACTAAGAAGACTAAGATGGCATATTTGTCGCATGAACCTATTTAATTGTTGTTTAAATAATTGTTCATAAACTACTACTTACCTACGTAACAAAAGTTTCTAACAAATGCTCGAAATTATATTTTAAAATTAATATTTTGTTCCTCTCTTTACATTAAAACCAAACGTCGAAATTGAATGATATACTCGTAGTTTTAAATGTTCAAGAAATACCTTTAAATATTGATAAGAGCCGAGTCGACTGTACGTCGTCTGAACTTAGTCATCTTGAGACGATCCCCGGGCATGCGCAATGCGTCGCCTAATGTAATATTGAATGCGGCGACGATTAAGGCACGACTGGCACGAGTGCATGTCGAGCGGCGCAACCGCCGGCGAGGGCCCGAGATTAGGCGCCGCTGGAATTAGCAGGCGGCGCGGAGCGAGCGCCGCGACCGCCGTCGCCCGTGGACACAGGGCCTCTATTCTACTGAGTAAAACCATATTGCCTTTGTCATGGCATACTCGGCCGCCATTACTATCAAGTAATTATATAGTAAAATTAGCAAAAAGTATGGAAGTAAGCCGTTTTTTGAAATCGTAATCGGGCTTAACTAGATGGTTTCCCCCGGTTCGCACTGTTTCTGTAACGTACGGAAGGTCTTTAAATGTATTATCTTTAAAGTACCGTAATTTTGGAGAATGTTAAAAACTACCTGGCGCAAGTTTAGCCACGTGTAAAGACCCCTTTGGTACATAACGTATCTTAATTAAAAAGGTGTGCGATGTATGAACCTTAAGTTATTGGTTTCCGTTAGATTGTGGCTCGAGGATAATTCAGTCAGTTGGTGCAAACTTACATTACCTAAGCTTTTTCAAGCATTGTAAAAGCTAGTTCATTATGCACCCTTGTATTTTTCATTATTTTATAGATAGGTAATCGGGGCGAATGAACGTAGTCGTGAAAATTTAAACATTACACTTATTGTAAAGATACTACGTTCACACTTTATAAAAAAAGAAATAAATATAATCGCAGCGGACGGCCAGGCAACCGCGAGTGGTAGGATGCATGATCCCGATAAGAATGCCATATTTTATGGGGTACGAATTTAAAGCGAATCAAATAAATTTATTTATAGAATAATTTTCAATAGTTTCAAAATTTCCCCCGAAGTACAAAGACCGTAAAACGTGGATAACTGCTTTCCGGGGGTCGCACCCCGGTGCAAATTTGATATTTTACTTAGGCTAAGTAAAATATCTATATATGATTAGAAAACCTTTATCTGTATATATAAAAGGCAAACCTGACTCACTGACTTATATATCAACGCACAGCCGAAACTACTGAAGGTATCTAGAAACTTGTAATTTGGTACAAGGGTTTCTTCCATGATGTAAGTGATAGTGCTCACTTACACCATGAAAGAAACCCCTTAGTTTCAGTCACGGGAGTGGTCAAGCGAGAGTCGATCCAATCCAAGCCCAAAAAGCGTTGCGGGGGTCGTCTGTCAGTCTGAGCAAAAGTCATCGTAAAATTCAAGGAAACAATTGGTATGACACGGAGGTAAGCAAACGAAAGCGAAACCGTTATTCGTTAGACAATTTTGACAACAAACAAGGTGCTGTCGTAATCCGTTTTTGTAACGCGTATAGTGCAGTAAAGCGTTGAGAACTGTCATAACCGATTTAAAAAATATATCTTAGAAGAACTGTAAAAAAAATAACCAAACACTATCAGAAAAAAAAACCCCCTTCAAAAAACTTTACTTACCCATTTGTTTAAGTTATTTCATTGCTTTAATTGGTAATTTTTTTTTTTGTTACGAGTACCTCCAAGACTAGCATTAACAAAACAGGTGGGGCCAGTATTAACGAGGTTATTATACTGGCGGCCCCGCAAAGTGGATCTGTATAATCATATAATTAAAATGTCATAAAAGATTTTGTGCCTATGGGTAAATTCTTGGGGTGATTCTCTAAATAAATCGAGACTGAGTAAGACAAATTATGACCACTGTGTCAAGTTATTATTTTTAGTAATTAGATTTCTTTATAATCATGTGAGGCTTGTCCTATAGACTGACTAATCGTAACAATTCATACATAAATAACTTGCAAATGTGCAATGGAACGTAAATTGGACGCAGTTTAGGAGAACAGTTAGACTGACATTTATATGTGATATCCCAACGATTCTTTTTTACTAAAGAGTATCCGATTTATATTGTTGATAATATTATATATAATTGGATCTTTACCCGACAGTTTTATTTGTTATTTCAATGTTCTTTTTTACCCCTCCTATTATCACATAAACCAGGGTTGTTAATTCTAGCCCCGGGACCGGGGTAAGTATTGAAAACAGTACTTTTTAGAAAAACGTTATTATTTGAATCAATGGTGATAAATATTACGTTGAATTATTTTCTATATTATAGCTGAATAACCACTGAATATGGATATGAAAACAAAAAACGTACATTATTAAAACCACAATAACACCTTAACTAATCAATATATTGAGAATATTTGGGAAGTTAAAACTATGTTCTGGACTGGTAAGAGAAGAGCTTCCTTCTGCCGTAATATTTACGTCCAGTTCTGGGACACCATGTATTATGGACATGATACCTAGATTTTTTAACTAAGTAACTGCGGCAAAGACATGGCTATTGATTATTAAAAATACAAGAATAGATAATATTCAGGAACTGAAATTGAATCATAATACCTTAGCCGTAATAGTTATATAGCCTTTATGCCGATCACGATTTGCATCAGAATACTAAATACGATTATTCGTGCTCGTGCCTCCCCTACGAATTGCAATAGAGTCTATCGTCCGAAAACGGTACAGCGGCGGAGCGAAGCCAAATGAAACGCCGACATGAAGCGTTTTCGTATACGAAAGTCGTCTGGAATTAAAAGCAATCAAATATGAATAGCGTATGCATGATACATGTAGAGCCCGGGTCGCTCTTGGCGGCCGGGCCCGCCGCTGCTCTCCGACAACTAAAACTGTTACATTAATAATGCGCTTGCTTACAATGCGCTTTAAATGTAGATCCAGAGGATGTCTCCCTCGCTCTCGCCTCTCCCTCGAACTCGGTGGCAAGGCGTGCGGAGCGGCGTTCATGCAAAATGAAGGGAAGCCACTTTCGTTCCTTGTTTCCTATGTTGGATAATGGTGTCTCGGGCCCGCAGCCCGGGAGGAGGCGCGTGCGCGGGCGGCGCCGCCAGCCGCCACCGCCGCCAGCCACCATCCGTGGCGGCGGCGCCGACTGCCGCTAGCGCTGCAGGGCGGCGCGGCTCAGCCGCGTATGCCCTTCAAACACACGTTCACAATTTACGGGCACGCTATACATTCTTTCACCGACCAACCAACAATATAATTATTGTAGCATAATAATACGCAACCCCAATAAAACTGATATTATGTCGTTAACTAGTGGTTCTATAATAAATTAATAATTTGGTTTGGTGCCAGTTAAGTAGTACTTACTTACCTATAACAACGCAAGTGACAAATTATGCAGTTTAGTTATGAAACATTAACAATATTATGTGCCACTTTTAACACTATATTATCCTATTTTCAGCTACGTACCTGTCTACGTTGTTTTCTATGCATAATGTAGGTAGAGTCAATACCGCGCTCCAAGACTAGGAAATGTGAGTCTGAATAAATTATGATCCTCGGCGCGTTTCACTAAAATATGCAATAGTTTTGTGTAAGTTGGACGCCTAGCGCGGGCGGGCCGGCGGGCGGGCTCGCTAAGTAGGGGCCGATATTTTATTTAATAAACTTGTCGTAATAACCACGTTACTCAACATACTTTGTGTTCCCGCTATTTGTTTAGTGCGGCGTCGCCCAGGATAAATGTTAATGACTAGGACAATGTGTTTGCTTTACGTCGTCCCGCATTTCCATTCTACCCGCGGCACGACTTAATTAATAATGTGTAAGTAGGAGACGTTTGAAAAAAAATATCTGATGAATGAATGATTTTTCCTTTTTTATGGGCTATTGCGTAATAGGTATCTGTCATGCGCACAAGTTGCATCCGAAACATTAATACCTAAAACTAAACCTAAAACTTCTCACAAATCGAACACAAATTTTGAAATATTGCCAGTTACTTTTTAGGTACGTGAATTTTTTTTTTAGGGTTCCGTACAAAAACTCAAAAAAAAAACCGAGCCCTTATAGGATCACTTGTGCGTCTGTCTGTCCGTCCGTCTGTCACAGCCAATTTGCTCCGAGACTGCTGGACCGATTGAGTTGAAATTTGGTACACATATGTAAATTAATAACCCAAACACAGATGTGCAAAATAAATAAATATTTTTTATTTACTTTGCACAACTCCGAAACTACTGAGCCTAAAATTAAAAATAAAAATACGAAATATAGTTCATTGCTTGCAGATTACAGGAAAATCTATAAGATATATAAGAATTCTATCAAAAGAAAAAATAAATATTAAATACGTAGGGCAAACCTTGGCTATTCGGTGATATGCAGGTATTCGGTGATAGTTTGTTATCGTCTTATAGCGGAGTTATTTAATATTTTTATAGATGCTACTATTTTTTAATAGATTGCGCGACATGCATTCATTATGATAGCGTAGGGCGAGAATCCGAATGAACTCACAAAAATTAAAAATCAAAAATTAAATGGAAAATTGTCGTGACCTACATTCTTAGATGGGTTGATATGAGGTGTAAATAAAGTTTTATTAAAACCCGTTAAGGTAAGAGTTTTTAAACGTGTTTATATTTTTAAAGCAAAGTCAAATTAACATTTTCGTTCGTTAAATCCTTAGTTTCGGCAGTTGATTTCTGAATGTTTTTCGTTGTTTTGTATGTTTCTATATCACCACATAACCAAGTGCAGTAATTTATATCAATACAATTATGGGTTATTCAATGAATCTGTTCTATGTACGTTTTAGCAGCAAAGCCAACACTAAAAAACTTATTTGTTTTACAGGACACTCCTTTCAAAAAATGTTCAACAAAAGAAATCTTACAATGCATCCAGCATAAAAGCTGCCGTTATAATTAACAATGGAAGTACTATTTATAAAGCTGCATAAAAGTTTTCTATTCTTTGGAGCACTTTGAAAGCGTATAGCTGCCGCCATCATCATGATCCTTCTGCCACAACTCAGTCCAAACGTGGAAAACCATAATTTTGTCCTGCCTGCAGAAATAGAGGTTGCACTCCTGTGGCATAATAGAGAATATTATAATTGTTTTTTTATTAATTTCACGTCTTTTATTTGTAGTTTTAAAATATACCACAGCTTAACCTGACTATATCACAGAATAACCAAGTTCATGTCACACATTAAGCGGAATATCACTGAATTACCTACTTTTTCATGTGTCAAAATAAATGTTTATTAAATGAATTTGGTACATTAGAAATAAAATCAGAAGTTCACAAATGGTAGACAAATTCATCCATTTTTACATAGTAACACTTTAAACATAATTTAATCGATAGGTAATATTATATTGTCAATAAACCTACCTATCACCGATTAACCAAGGTTTGCCCTATGTACGAAACACTCTCCACGCCAGCTCAACTCGCACTTGGCCGGTTTAAAAAAAAAAAAATATATGCTTCAAATATGCAGTAGGAAAATCATGAAACTTTCTCAAAACCTTCAAATATATTTTTATCACAATTTAAAATGCTTTTGTACACTTACGTATCAACTTATTGAATTGTTTAATATCCACCATTTTTAATATTTACTTTTGTGATATATTTATAACAGCAGTGGTGTGGTGGATACAGTGGAGTGTAACTTCTTGTTATGTAATCAAACCATTTTTTATTCAACACTGCTTATGTAGGTTACGTTAAGGGCGTTTGTTACACTAGACATCGCTACGGGAATATGCGCAATACGGCGGAGTACGGCAAGGCAAGTCCAAAAGATTTTGATGAGTAATCAGCAGTTGCCCGAGCAATATACTTCCGACTTCCGATAGTTTATCGATACTAGCATAAAGCTTTGTATGACGTAAACGAAAAACAAGAAACCCATTACTCTTAAACGAATTAAAATTACCTAAATCACTTAATAGAATAAATTCCTGCTGAAAATATTTAACGCACAGTGATCGGATAACTGGGGCACGTTTTATAACGCTACAAATTACAATTTTACAGGTCTAAACTGGCAACACTGCTCAAATGGCTGGTCGTCATTGGTCGAAGTTGTGTCAAATGGAAACTTGTAACCTGTAAATTGTAATTTGTAGCTTTATAAAACAGGTCCGTAAATTCTTGTCCTGTTTTAGCCTTTGAACATGAAAGCTATTTAATTTACTTAATCACGTTTAGATTGAGCATTGCATTGCAAATGTAGTGAGCAATGGCAAGGGCATCAAAAGTTAAATACTTTATTAAGAGGATTGTGAAGCTAAAAATTTCCATACAATTTTTAGCTTCAGGAGGTTTCTGTCCTTAAACCTAGTACGATTTTTGAATATGTTGTACCTAGATATCTTGAAAAACTATGTCTGTACGTTTTCTTTTCCATAAAAGTATTTTTTAGAACGAAACAAATTTAAAAAACAAAAAACAGAAACGTACAGGCCTAGTTCTTTATAATAACTACAACATATAAAAAAATCGTGGAAATCGGACTCGATTTGGGGGGTGAGAAACGTAATCCCCCGGAGCTAAATTTGTATGGTTTTTTTTAGTCAGCTACGCAATTTTAGCGGCGCTTCACAATCCTCTTAAAAAAATTTGGTCTCATATTGCCAGCTCCAATGAATATTTTTCTGATGAGACCAAGTTTAGTTTCGTGTAGTTATTTTTTACGCCTATTATATTTAGATTAGGCCCAAAATTGGAAAACGCGTCTCTAAAAGTCTAAACAATACAAGCGGCTTATCATGTACCTAACAGCTGGGGTGACAACGTTATCGGAGGGTTTTGACCCTGCAGAATTCGGATCTGCCTGTCCCCATTCCGAAATTTGAACCGAATCGAACTGCATACCGGAAAAGGTGTAAGACAAAAAAAAATCGTCGTAGATTTAGTAAATCGTCTTCCGTCACCCAAAAAACGGTCCGAATGTTATGGTTTTTTGATATGTTGTAAAGGACAATTTAGTCATGGTAACCTAAATTTTTCGCCCCATGGATTTCTCAATTTCATTTTCCGCTATCTTGGAAAAACTGACACGTTTTTCTGTTTTTTGCCGATACTGTCGTTAAACTTGATTCTAGTGCTGATCATGGTTGTGCAATATTGTGGAATACAAAATTTGCTAAAACTTTTGGGTTCAAAGATTTTTTCCACGATCAACGACGACGAGATGTTGAATCGTCTATGGAGAGCTTACGTTAAAAATTGCTATTTTTTTTAGTTGTCCTCCCATATTTATCCACAGATGATTCCATATCTTCTTTCCTGGAGGTCGTAGAAAAAATATTTAAATCCTAAAGTTATTGCATTTTTTTAATCTACCTAGGTACAATATTGCCGAACTACAGTTTCAACTAATATGCACTAAAATGTAAATATGTGAGGAAAACTGGGCAAAGGTAGCAATTTTCGACGGTAACTCTCCATAGATGGTTCCATATCTTCGTTCCTAGAGGTCGTGGATAAATATTTACAAAAGTAACAGCAAATTTTGTGATCTACCATATTGTTTAGCCATGTTGAGCTTTAGAATGAACTTTAGAGACAGTACAGGTAAAAAACGAAAAAGATGACAGCTTTTCCAAGATGGCGGAGAAAGATATACTCATAGAGCTGGAGGGACGAAAACTTTGTTTTACCATGACTATATTGTCTTTTACAACATATCAAAAAACCATAACTACGTACCTCTTTAAGGGTATCGGAACATCGATTTATTAAATGACGAAACTATTTATTTTTCCGGTATGCCGTATCTCCGGTTCAAATTTCGCAATGGCGACAGGCAGATCCGTAATCAGCAGGGTTAAAGCACCCTGCAAACGTCCTGAAACCTTTGTTATATTATAAAATATCCTCTTGATTCCATTTATAAAATCACTTATCATGGACGCATTAGGTGCAGTAAACACATGCTTAAAACATCAGTCGAAATATCAAATGGGTTTTTACATTATTTTGTCCTTCACATCGCAGATATTTGTAAATTTATAGTGCATAAGGGTGTTTTTCACTTACTACGGTGAATTATTTCGGTTTTGTCCCCTACTTACGTTACACTCTTTCGTACGGAATAATGGCTAATGGGAGACTCGCATAGCAATTGATTGACCCTCGTATAGTACATCGAGATCCAATCAAGGTGTCGGATTCGCTTTTGAAATTGGAATCATATCGACGACGACGTAACAAGTTTCTTTCAATTCAAACGACAAAACTCATCGATAACGAAGTCCCGTAGCTTTTAATTTTACACCCTGTCTGTACGTACTGATAGGCGGACGTATAGGTACTGCGAGCCCGTTTTAATTGATCTTAGTCGTTTTCTATTCGCTCCGCGAGATTCGAATATCGGATTGTTATTGCAATGCCGGAATAGAAGTCACCTTTACTGGTGTAGCTATAGGTATCCTGGCATCACCATCATGTCTCAATTGGAAGTTCGGAATACCTACACTTCAAAAATAACATAGGTACCTATTGAAAAATCTTTTAATCATTTCGTGTATTTTACATTTCAATCTATGTAATTTCACCACTTTGCTTTTCTTCTAGGTACTTGTGTATTTACCTAACTTTTTTGCATAATTAGGTAGTAAATATTGAAGTTGCGAAGTGTTACTAAATGTCTCTTCTACTGAAGCTCTGGGTTTCAATAAAATGTCAAATACAAAATCACAATAAGGTATAATTATTTTTAGCATAAGTGTCAATAAGCAGAAACGCATATGGCACACTGTTGTTTCGCAGAAATCATTATGCATAAATTTATTTGGTCGAATAGTCTTTAAGCATTGATGAGTCGAATGTTCTAACTATGTAAAGGAATGAACAATGACACGCATTAAACCTATCGGACTCGCTTTTATCCCGACCCATATTACTAGTAGTAAAGAGAGCTCTTCTTTTTCGCCGCCTGCACGCAGATAGCAAAAGAATCCTACAGCGGGATCGAGTTATTGGATTTGAGATTCGTTATTCCAATTCGTTGTGGCTTTTTCACTTTAGCGACGCGAGATTTTTTCCGTGGTCGACACAATTGCAACTATATTGCTCTCTGTATATTGCTTTTTCCAGTTGACAGTCGTCATTGGGCCGGTGTCGGGTGCCGGGCAAATGTTTTATGGGCTCTGCAATAACGATCGTCGGATGCCATTGTAGATGCGACCTACGTGCGCGATTCTGCCATACAGGACATAATGTTAATTATGGTGGTTGGGCTTCCGAGCGTGTTCGTTAAAAACAGGTATTTACTCTGCTATTACACATTTTAAAAGTCTAACCGTTCAAAGTAGTCTAGACACCATCGCCTGACTGTAGGTATCATGGTTCTCTTTCATTTTGGATAAAGGGTCAAGTTGTTTGCTTCACTAATAATTTAAAATTAAGCTTTACAGAAGTTGCACTTTATAAAGTAACAGGTATCCGAAATAAAAAATCTTATAGATATAAAATTGCCATTAAGATTGTTGTTCTAACATAGATCAATTTCTATAGCTGCTGGGTTGTTGTGAAGAATGTAAACAGAGTTACGTTACGAGCGACGGCGTGTCAATGCGAGATTGAGACGTGGTCCCGTCGTGCAGCGCCGCGACGTGTTTGTAAGCCGCTCTAATTGAACGGGTCAAGTGACAAATCTCGCCGCGACGAACATCATCTGGGATTTGTTTATGTACTTAAATCTAAATTAACGGGTACATTGTTAATAACTTCTTCAAAGCCGGTATAGAGATTAAATAATACCACGGAAAGATAAAGAGCTTCCGAGTATTGTCACTATACCGATTTTTGTTCAATTGGAAGATTTCATGAAACCAATCAAATATAACATCCGTTTGAAATCAATCACTAAACAGCTTATATATTTATAAAATTAAAAGCGGCCGGCAGTATCAATAAAAATTACATGCCACGGTTTGCCGGATTTTTAATAGGCGAATGCGAATATTGTTCTGGGAAATTCGAAAAACAATATCGTAGCAATCGGCGAGCGATGTCCCAATAAAATAATGTTAATACATCAACTGGCACGGACGGCCGGATTGGTTATCAAATTAATTTTTTTCTCGCTACCAAACTAATTTGTGAATTAAACTGCTCGCTATTTGGTTCCAGTTCGGGTAAAACGTTTAACCTTTAATGTGTGAACGTTTTTTGCGGGAAAATGTAACGTGTCGAGTCGTGGTCAATATTTGATGCCGATCCCGGCGGTGAAAGGCGGCGAAGTTTCAGCCCCTTTCCTTTTTGATCATCTGAAAACTAACGATTTTAACAAGATTTAGTTAAGATTTAATACCTTATGCATTTGTTTAAAAAAACAGCCTAGAAAAAGAAGGGAGAGACCTTTCCCCAGCAGTGGGATACAAGATGCCCTAAATAATGTTAATAATGAATAAGTTTGAGGGGCTGCCGCTTGTTTGAGGACGATGGCACCGCCGGCGCCGCTCGGCTCGCCGCGCGGCTGCCGGTCCGGCCGGCCGGCGGCCCGGGATGCGCCCCGTGAAATATGGCAGCAATCAACCCGATGTGTCGCTGTATACATTTCCACAACAACGAATAGATTTCATTTTATTACTCGCCTCGTTAAGTGCGATGGTGCAATGAATTCTGATAGGTAGTTTGAATAGGTTTTCCACCCACCGTTTACCACGCTCCTAGGGATGTCTAGAAATTGGTTCCTCGACAGCGTTTGAGCAATGGATATCAAAAATGTACTAGGAAACATGATAAATACATTACGTAATTTAGGTTTTACGAGCAATGCCAAGATGCTGAACATTTAAACCGGGTTTCCTTTATTTAGAGGTCCACAGTGAACCTGTATCTGGGCGTTTTGCAAAAAAAGCGCACGTAATTAAGGACTAAAATTAGCAACGGTAACTTTTTCCATTTCGTCACGATAATTAGTTAAATATTTATGTACTGCCCACGTACGCCAGTAGGCCGTATCTCACATTCAATAACCGAAGCAGTTGCGATCCTCCCTCATTAGTAAAATGGTTGCATTTGCTACAGGAGTTTTGCCTGAGATTGCACAAATTTTTTTATGAGCAGTTTACGTAATGAAAAAAGTTACTGTTGTTCGTTTTAGTCCTTAACTACGTGCACTTTTTAACCGACTTCAAAAAAAGGAGGAGGTTCTCAATTCGTCGGGATATATATATATTTTTTTTAGGTATGTTCCCCGGTTACTCGATGACCCCTGGATCGATTTGAAAATTTTTTTCGTTGTTTGAATGAGTATACGTTCTAGTTGGTCCCATTGTCAACCCGTCAGGATCTGATGATGGGATCTTGGAGAAATCAAGAGAACTCCTCAAATATTATAGGCACACCTATAGCGATTTTGGTATTTTTCACTGTAACTCGTGTATTTGCTTTTGAAAAGTACTATATGGTGAAGTGGAACTGATGATGAAGACCACAGATGGCCACCGGTTCTCCTTAACGGTACCTATTTCAAGTGTGACGATAAGATATTTCGATTAAGGTATTTGAGCGGCTATGACGAAGCACATTAAGGTTTAAATATGACTATGACATTCCCGCGGCGTTGTCTGCGGCGAGCTTGAAATGTTCTATAGTTTCTCATTAATATTTAGAAGTGGAGCTACGTAACAGCTTAAATAGGATCACTAAAAAGTATAAAATAAAATAAATGTTTAAAAAAACAAAAACCCGCCTTCAAAAATGCAACAAATAACTTCTTTTTTTTAAATGGTAGGTCAGTCCAAATTTTTTAAACCAAGACTTTTGGTTTTTTTAAACATTTATTTTTTTGGAAAACGCCCATCTATACTTTTACGAGCTTTGATTTAACTTCATTAAGTACCTACAAACCTTTATTTAACACCATACATTTGTCAGTCAGTATGTTTAGTTTTATATAAAAATTGCAAAATATTTTTGAACCCGAAACCATTATTGGTATAGGGTAAATTTGGAATACAATGAATACAATGGAACTCCGCTGTACTTTTAACGTAGACTTGCTAAATTTGGACGTGTTTAATTGGTCCCGCTAAGCAGTTAATAATTAATATATAATTATAATAATTTAATTATAAGATATATATATATATATATATATATATATATATATATATATAATTTAATAATAATAATAATAATTTCTAAGAAAAAATACATACAGACAGACAAAAAGGGAAAACTATAAAAATTTCTAGATTGAATAGGGAACCCTGAAAAGGATATAAAGCAAAATAGGCATCTCTTAAAATAATCATAACAGGTGTCATAGGTCGAGTTAGACTTTTTCAACCTTTACCTTGTTTAGCTAAGCAAATTAAGTTCTAAACGCAAATCCCAATTTCAAGGAATGTTACGAAAGGTTTATTATGAAATTTATATGAGTGTGTATTACTTTAAATCAGTACAAATCTTATCCGGTATATTTTTTAGTGTCCCGTTCATGAAGCACTTTATCGGGTTTGCAATATCCAGTTGGTTAATGAATCAAGTGGCGCGCCTGGAAACAATTCTGTCCGCGCTACGGTGATAATGCGAATTTATTATATCATTTTAATGTCGAAACGTTAACAAAATGACGATCGTTACTCTGTATCAGTGCTCAGTACGACATAGTATTTATAAATATATCTTTAGATCACTTATAAATTCGTTAAATAAAAAAACAGGGCAACCTTCAGGGTTCCGAAGCCGTTACTACACAAAATATAAAAAACAACAAGTATGAACTAATTCTCTATTTAAATTTATTTGATGCTGTCTAGGTCATTTTGGTAGGATAAAAGACTTTAATCGCCTGTATCTCGGGACCCAATTAAGTCTAGGTACTTAGTCGTGATTGTTTAACTTCGTTATATGTGCTTTCATGTAAGATATTTTTCAGATTTAAAGTATTTGTAATTTTGGCTGCAGTGTGGGGGGGGGGGGACAATTGACTCTAACCATTATTAGCACATTAAATCTTAATATTTCACTAACGGACTCCTTAATATTCTCCATACCATCTAACTTGTCTTATTTAGTAAACATTTTTATAACCTCAAAATGCTGCCTTTTCGCGTAAAATAACAGTTTTTTCATTAAAAAAACTATCCATGGTGTAAAATCATTAAAATTGTGTGCAAAATGAGGTCTCTAGTTGCTTTACTCACCAGAAAACGTCCGTTTTAGTCAAAAACTTTCATTTTGAGGTTATAAAATTTACTAAATAAGACAAGGCAGTTGGTATGGACTTTAGTTATTATTGTTAAAGAAATGCCCTTGTCACATTTTTCAAATATTGATATTAATCCGTGAAAAAAATATCTTTTGGTTTCTCGTCAAAAAAGTAATTAATTAACAGCCTCCTCCATTTTGTCATCGGTCGAAACTCCTCGTCGTCGGAGATTGTTCGTGAGATGTCTGAACAGGTCGTCGTTACAAGGAGCTGGATCTAGGTTAGATGGGGTGGTCGATCATTTCCAAGCCATTTTCTTGCAATGAAGATTTTGTTTATTTCTTTGTTCTGAATTCCTTTACTTATTTTGCCTCTTCTTTTTTCTTTCATTGCGTCTCGTAACTGGTGCGTTAAGTTCCAAAAATAATCAGCATTCATTGTAATTTTTCATGGTAAATCGACGAGCATCATCCGTTCCGCATCCCAAAATTTTTAGGGTTCCGTAGTCAAACTAGGAACCCTTATAGTTTCGCCATGTCCTTCCGTCCGTCCGTCCGCAGCCTAGCTCAGAGACTCTTAGTACTAGAAAGCTGTAATTTGGCATGAATATACATATTAGTCACGCAAACAAAGTGGTAAAATTTATTTATTTATTTATTTATAAAACAAATTTGTACCTTAACAGCTAAAGCCAGAACAGCACAAACTTACAACTACTTAGTCTAAATATCCTTACATCACTCTCATGCACTCGTTTTTCGCGAGGTCTAATTTGTTTGTAGTAACGGCTTCGGAACCCTACACTTTGCATGGTCCGACATGCTCTTGCCCGGTTTTTAACCTTCAGTTTACTATCACAACACAATCCAAGTCTCATCACACGTCACAACTCTTGAAATAATTTATTCTTCCTTCCCGTGACTCATGTAGCCATTTTCAACAACTTCTCACAACATTTGACTCGTCTCTCTATCAAAAGCATTTAACATTCTGGGAACCCTGCGGGCGCTAACCTTGGACAATGGACATGTTCAAATGTTCACGAATTATTGCATTTACGCATTCATTTCAAATACTTTTTTGTTTTACTTTTTTATAATTTAAATCCGTGACAGATTCAGATTCAGATTCAGATTTGATTACTCAATATAACACAGTATAAATTACATGACATGTCAAATTATAGACAGTGACATTGAGGTCGTCAGAAATAGAATTAAATAATAATAGTAAAAAATAGTGAAAGTCAACACAAATACAGAGTACATTAAAAATTTAAAAGTCAATCTTATTTATAAGTCAAGTTTCATATACTCATTCACCGAATAGACTGTGTTATCCAACAAAAGATTCCTACGCCGGCGCCTAAACATTTCGTCCGATGGTTCGCGTTGATTTCGGCGGGTAGACGCTCGTAGTAGGTGGGACCGATGACGTGCGGGTTCTTATCTGCAAGTGCCGTGCGGCGAGGAACAGGAACACTACGCCCCGAGAAAATCATGACGTTTGATATTGTTATATTCAGGAGCAAACCCGACTTTCGCGACCAAATTTCAACTTTTATTTCCTTCTTTAGTCTTTAGTGAAAATTTCACTGTGCGCTGCAAAATTTTTATCATCTTGGTTTATTTTACCCGACTGCGGCGAAGCCCAAGAGAAGGGTTATGTGTTTGACCTGTATGTATGTTTGTATGTACGTATGCCCGTTCCTATGTCCCCTCGTAACTACTCAACGGGTCAACCGATTTTGATAAATGATACGTCACTAGATTCGTCTTCATGGTGCGAGTGACACTGGATACTTAAAGTGCTAATAAAACATTTTTCCTATCGGATTTTATGTGTTTTTAACATATATCGACGACAGTATCAAACGACGCGATCGGGTTTAAAGCTTGCTTTTATTCATCCGAACTGTTGCAAGCGTTCGAGGGCGCACAAATACAAGATGCTACAAACGAATAAATGTATTTTTTTTAAAGAATATACAATGAACTCGGCCGACCGACCGACTCCATACCGGTCATTATGTTTTTTGCATTATTTTACGACCAAGGAAAGATCACTTATCAGCCGTTTCTCGTACACAAGGTCCGGTAAATTAATAAACTTCATTGGCAGTGTTGAACTCTGGTCCAGGCCCATGCGCCGGAGGAGACAGCACGACGCCGGCTCGCCGCAGGAGCCGACCAGTTCGCGAGCGGCATCAGCGGAGTTATGTCAATTTGTTTGGCGTGAGATTGTCCTCCGATATTGAAGTATTTATTTAGTCATCATATAGTATTTAAATTTAAGACAAGTTTTTGCTACCATCACTTGCTAATTGAGTCCAAACTAATGAATCCCAACTCGGTGGGTTCAGGGTAGGAATAGCGGAGATGCCGTTGCCACCTTGTAAGTCCATATAGTATAGCGTTGTCACCGGGGTTATTTATGAATCCCAAATTTTAGCCCGATACGATAGCGGGCAGTGGTTCAAAAAGTGGTGCAAAATTAAACGCGTGAAGTTAAACAAAGGTTTGTAACTTGTAAAAAATAATTTATTTAGTTCTCTGATTTCAAACGAACTTTCTGTAGTTGTATATAGCTAGTCATAAACCTGACCCGCACTTGCCCGGTGGTGACAGCGACGACGAGGTCAAAGATAAAGTGAGATTAGACAAACCTATTCTATACCTAATCGAATCGGTGTTGCGAAGTATGTAGCAGTTATTTCATTCAAAAATCGCAATGTTCGTTTATCTGCCGGGTGTTATTTGATACTCAATCCCGCAGGTGCCGATCGCGGGAAAAAAGTCGCGCGAATTAACCCATCGTGCCGATTGGTGGTCGCAGCGGTCGACCGCGACAGTGTTAATTGCCGAGGCCAATTATTGCGCAATCTGTATGACTGTTGCTTTAGGATTCGGGCTTTTTGAGCGCTGTTGAACGAAACCGGCATAAAGGTTGGTTCCGAGATTGAACGCTAACCTAAGGTCTTATTCCCACAGAAAAAATGTAAACAAAGTTACGTCACTGTCAAAGAGACATTTCAGGGGATCTCAAAGTTTTGGCCAGCAAGAAAAATAATAAGTTATTTGGACTTGACAGAAGCGCGTGGAGCCTACCCCATGTGCTTCTGTTTAGTCCATTTGAGAAAATTCTCTTTTACCGAAAAATTGTCTTCGCGTGTGATATCCATGGACTTATTTCTCTAATAAGTCCATGGAAGTGTCTATAAATAACTCGAAATTGGCGAAATACACCTTAACAGGAGTGAAAGCCATTAATTAAGAATAGAATAGAATAAGTTATAATTTCGCTCGAACCATTATATAAAATAAATTTGAGAAATAATTGAAATTAAAATCGCACTAATGAGTTGGAAAGCGATTACGACGGGAGCCCGCATTGAGAAGCGAAGCGAGTGAAGTGACGTCTCACATCGATCAAGCGGCCCTCAACTTGTTGACACGGGTGTATCGAGTCAATGATACCAGTGAAATAAATAAATTATGCATACAAAAACAGTATTCTCGTTTTAAATTAATACAACAAACAGTTTATATCAAAATAAAATAAAATTCTTTCATCTTAATTACAATATACCTTAACTTGGTATTTTTTATAGAAAGTCTATTTCCTATAAACGTGGAAAGTAGGTATAAATATTTTGAATACTGCAAATGTTTTTCGTTAATGGCAACACCTTTGTTTACATTTATCCAACTTTAAGTACTGCACTCTGTACCTATAAACACAGTGTAGTTTTAGCGTCGCAACTGATTGCTGGATTCAACTTACCTTGATACCCAGAGTTTTGAAGAGTGTGTTGCCTGGATGTCCTCCAGTTGTTACGATCATTTATCGTGGGTAATCATTGACAAGGTTTCTTACCTAACAAAGCTAATAATTAAAGCCACCCCCTTATAAACGCACTATAAATATTATTATTTTAGGTTAAGTATGCTTTGTCACTTTCTGTCAGATGCAAATGTCACAATCATAGTTAAGGCAAAGCACATTTCAAGCACACTTTAGCTATTGTGTGTTTATGAATAAGAGAGTAGCCCTAGAGTTAGTTTGGGACTAGGACAATTTGTGTGACTGTTCCCTGATTATTATTGTAATTTTAATTAAGTACCTGTTTGAATTTTTTTTGCTAACCAGTTCGTACATACCTGAAACTGCCTATTCACTGAACAACCTGAGAAGTTAGCAGTTGTTATAAGAATATAAGATTACATCAAGAATTTAATAGGTAATAATTCTTCCTTTTTCCTAAATAAATAAACAAACAAACGCGACTTTAAATGTTAAATTGTCTTAGGTTTGGAATTTTGTGATTGTTGTATAAAGCATGAAAATGTCTACTCGTATGGATGTCAGACTTAGCACCGAATGGCGTGCGTGCTAGTTTGTCTTCTCCTTAAAATAATTATATAAAAGTAAATTGCATGGTTAATGCGCGAGTTGGACACCGCTGTCGACATCAATAATCCGAAACAGCCATCGATATATCACACGCTTGCCGACACCAAAAAAACCTCATCATGAAAAGTGCTAACAAACCGAAAACTTGGTCGCCGCGTGATATAATTAGGGAGGCGCGGGCGTGGTGCGAAGGTATAGGTACCTACGCCGAATGAAATCGGACACTTAAAATTCGTATTGTTGATAAATGGTTTAATTGTTTCGGCAATTAACCGCGCGCGAGGAGCGGGGGCAAACACGCCGAAAACGGAAGCGGCTTTGTAATTTGTGCGGGTTGACAACCGCGCCGCTTATCCGCGCCTGGCGCGCGCCGCGCCGCGGGCCGGGCTAGTGCGGTTGCCTGCGCTGAAAGACGAGGCTGTCTTGTTTGTGCCCGCGGTGCGGTTTATTCGTGCCTGCTGGCTCGTGAGCCATCGAAGCTAATATTTCTATGCTCTTAGCTCGTGCTCACTGATCTAATATTTATTATTACGCCCTTTTTAGGCTTAATGGCATTATCAGCTGGTTCGCTTGGCCACTCCGAGGTAAATACATACGACAACTTTTTAACCTTAATAATGAGATAGTCAGAAGGAAGGAAGTTACAAAGATAATCCTATGATTTTCGATTAATTTGCTCGTAGCGTTGGTCTTATTTGATGTGTTACGGTATTGTTATTAACTCGGCCGCCATTACTGTCAAGTAAATAAGAGCTATCGTAACGTTGACAACACGATACCGCGGCAAAGAAACATGATCTGATGAGACCCAATTCTAATATTTTACTAGTCGCATTCAGAGTCCGCTCGCGGACAATCCTCGCACCTACGCAACTTAGATTAAACGCTTTTTGAAATGTGTTGCTGCTGGTTTAGAGCGCACGTACCTGCAGTCAGCCAAATTAAGTGGGTTTACGATTTTGTTACAACTTTATATTAAAAAAATATCGTTCAAAATATTACTTTAGGGTGGCAGACCACTTGTTTCGCCGTAAGTACCTTATTTTTGAGCATTAACGATTAGGTAAGCAAAGATACCGACAACACGGTGGACGAAACAAAAAACCGGTTAAGTGCGAGTCGGACTCGTGCACTGAGGCTTATTTAAGGTTTTCATACGATACCACACATGACTTTGAATCAATTCAAAATTCGGACCGCCGCGCCGTTCTTTGCATAAAGACCGTTTGTTTGTGATTTAATTAAAAATAAATTGTTTTCAGATTTTTCCCTATACTTACTCGTAGTATAAGACGGTAATACTTGCCAAATTTCATAGTTCTAGGTCAACGGAAAATACTCTATACATTTTGATTCCCCCTGATCTATTCTACAAGAAATCCTACGAGTAGGTATGAATATGAAAGCATTTTTTTTTAAATCATTTCTAGTGTAGGGTCTAGCTAGGAGTACCTACTCATAATAATAGAATATCTCTTTAGACTATTAGTTATTACATTCAGTTGAAACACAATAAACGCGTTAGCGTAAAATACCTTTATTGGTTAAACCACACTTTTTCTATTTCATATATAGAGCTCGCATCGAAGCACGACCGAATACGCACGTCGCTTGTCACGTGTCGATCGGTCGACACTCAAAAATCACCCCCAGGGAAGTGAAAAGTCGTCTGCCCGGTGTGACACCTGACAATGACAACATAGTTATTTTTACCCTTCTGGCGCGTCGGGTAATTACGAACCTTATCAACGTTGAATATTCGAAATGGGTATTCCTTTTTAATGCCCAAGTATTTTCGTATTCGTTAAATAATATTATCCTTACTGCATTTTTATTCTATTTCGTAATGTGGTGATGACGAAGCATTTGTAAACTCCCTGTAGCGTATTCATGGGTATTTGGAAATGCATGAATAACACATGAAAATGATAATGTGTATTTGCTATCTTTTCTTCGCTTGGAATGCAGGTCGACGACCTTTGCGTACCACTCTTTTATTGTAAACTGTTACTTGGTGGAACATTTTGTTTTGAGTTAGCAACGGAATATTAGAGAAATAGCACGAGCATGACACATAGTTTGAAGCCGGTGTCATGACATCGAACTGCGTGTCAAAATGGAATAACATGACTAGTTGGCAGCAGGCAGTGTGCTTGGGTCGTTCCGAGCAGCGAGCGCCGGGTCGTGCTAGAGCGTCGCCGGCAGCAGCGGCAGCAGGCCCGGGCGCGGCGCAGCAAGCCGCGGGCAAGCACCCGGCGCTCAGGGGACCCGAAGAGGTCATTGTTTTGATAGTATAGCGTGTGATCTAATTCTTCTTTATTCTTTCCAACGTGGCAAGTTAATATTAGAAACACGCCATGGGTTAGCGATAATGGTAGCGAAGACAACCGGACCAAGACCATCGGCCTCATACGGTGCGAACGCGTCTTAAAGTACAAATGTAGGGAAGGGTACATTATTTGTTATTTAATGTGATTGGTAATTTATTTTTGTTTTGCTATAGATAAACCAATTTGAATCGAACCATGAAAGATAAGGCCAAAACATATTTACAGCATACTTTAGCTATTGCGAGCGTGTATGAATGGGAGGGTTAGTATACTATATAAAAATGATACTTTAGTAGGTATAGGCACTGTAATACTCCGAAAGCTCATCAAATACGTAATTGTGGTTAACGGTGTTGGTCACACAAAAGTCATCTTACTCTTTAAGTTTGTTTCTGTAATTAATTCCTTGTTGTGACTGTTTGTTGATACAAAAAAAAAACAAAAAAAAACCTTATTCTAAATCCATAAATAACTAAATTAAATATATTAAAAGTAATAAATAAGCACGTATCTATTACGGCAGGGGCAAGTTATAGTGTCTTAAAATGTTGAGTCCAATTATATTATTATTATCATAACGACCGACCATCATTTTGTCCCTTTCACGCACAAGTTTGAATGAGAACGCAATATTAACATGTTTCGATGCACAGAGTATAAGTGTAAACACGTTAAAACTAAACTAAAATGTAAATAGGATCAAATTGATACTAATTAGGAACTAGATATAAGATAAAGATAAAAGATAAAGACATTTATTCAGTAAGTAGGCCGCACGGGCACTTTTACACGTCAAGAATCATGTCATACTCCCTGGACACCCCACTGTCTGTTTTGTAATGTTTTAAAGCATAACACTAATGTATACAATATGTACCGAATTTATACATACTTAAAAAGCAATGTACCTCAGTAGATCGAGAGTACAAATTATCTGAGTTTTGGGGTTGCTGTGGAGCAACCCCTAAGATGAATTTAAGAATTTGTTATTTTTTTAAACATAACGCTGTTGTACCCAATATGTACTGAATTAGTAAGCACCTTTTTTAAAATTTTACCTCCATAGATCGAGAGTACCAATGATCTGAATTTGGGGTTGCTGTGTAGAATCTTTCCAGCAACCCTAAACATTGAATTTAAGAAAATGTTATTTATTAAAACATTACGCGGTTGTACGCAATATGTACTGAATGTGTGCATACTTTTTTTATATGTACCTCCATAGGTCGGGGTACAAATGAATTGAAACGCTTGTGCATTTGATTCTGATTTGCAAGCGTATGCTGTACCTTATAAAGAGAATAAAGCTTTTGCTCAACATGTCCAGAGAATAAAATCGACTTTTTCCATGTTGGTTATAGTAACAACTTCTAAAATTCAATGTTTGGGGTTGCTGGCGAGATGCTCCACAGCAACCCCAAATTCAGATCATTTGTACTCTTGATCTATGGAGGTACATTTAAAACAAAGTGCGTACTAATTCAGTACATATTGGGTACAACAGCGTTATGTTTTAATAAATAACAAATTCTTAAATTAATCTTTTGGGTTGATGGGGAGATGCTCCACAGCAATCCCAAACTCAGATAATATGTACTCTCGATCTATTGAGGTACATTTCTTTTTAAGTATGTACAAATTCGGTACACATTGTGTACATTAGCGTTATGCTTTAAAAAAATACAAAACAGACGGTGGGGTTTCCAGGGAGCATGACATCAATAATCTACCAGCGCTTCCCAAAAGGAGACGACTGCTGAGAAGAAACTCAGCAGTCAGTCATTTTTTAAACCATATTTCATACTACAATGATACCACTTAGTCTAGCATTATATAAAGCTATATATATATATATTTAATTAAATATAATATCAAATATCATGCGTAGTTCAGCAGGAAAACATTTCAAAAATATTACGAGAGAGATAGAGGGAGAAAAAGGAAAAATAAAAAACACAAACAAGAGTGTTGACGTACCACGGACACTGGCAGCACTACATCAAATACTTTAACATTGTAACCTTATTTCCCCTATTTTGTTATAAAACTGAACTTTCATTAACACAAATAAGTCAAATTTCCGGGCGGGTGTCCCTGTGAGCGTCGACGGTACGAGGGACAGAAAAGTTATTGCTAATCATTTTAAACGCGTGTTCGCAGTCAGTCCCATCCTGCAACCGAAAACGGATGAGGTGAGCTGGACTGGAGATGGTGGATTAATTAAGTGTAATCCACCATCTCTTTGGTACCGCGCCCCACGAGGGTTACGAAAAATTTGATGACGAAGCCTACCGTATCCGTATTATTTCATAACTCGAACTACAATTTATAAATATGACACAGTTAGTTACGGTCACCATCAACGGTAACAATCAATTGCGTATTCTGTACAGTGAATACACCGCTTGGTCAATGTTTCGCTGGGTGCCTAGGTGGGTGGTGTACAGTCAACCAATTTGATTCCTAGGCCGCTACCTGTGCACTTTGTCAACGTGACGTTATAAACCAAATCATAAGAAGGTTGGTTGCCAACATCACTTTAAATAGTCGACAGTGGCCCAGAAATCAAATTCGTTGACAGTACATATGGACGCGTTTATGCGCGAATCAAGTAGGTAGGTACAGACGAGTTCATAAATATGTATACACTTTTGTACCTTTTCACTTTAATCGCTGTGACAATTCATAATGGCAGTTTAAACATGACGTTAAATAGACAAGGTACACATATTTATGAAATCGACTGTACCTAAATGTCATTCTCAAATCACGCACGCGCTTATTTATTTTTTTGCTTAAAATGCAAGCATCATAATGTTCCGTAACGTTATTGCTCAGCCATAAAACAAACATAAGATAAACCAGAGACTTAGAGCGCAAAACATGTATTCTATGTTAAATTTAGAATTTCAAATTTGTGATTACAGGTGAAATAATCATAGCGGGGTAGTCATGCAATTTCATATTTCTAGAGAAGCAGACTGACCACGCAGTGAGTGCGGTTTTTTGTCGATTATAATTAATTTATAGTGAATTAATGCTACTGCCGTCATTAATTATAATTAGAGAAGGCGGACAGTTGCAACTTGCAATAATGTTATTAATTAACCGACCTGTTGCAAATTGCACTGTTGCATTTGCGATAGATTTATTGCGAGGTTTCTGTATTGTTTGACTGCAACTGGAGGACAGTAAAAAATCAAAAAGTAATCTGACTCTAGAAGTACCTCTGACATTCGTCCGTTAAGCGAGCACCGTGTCGGCGTAGTGCCCGCGAGCTGCACGCTTCCATCTTGGAACGCACACGCGAATAAATGCATGATAAATGCGTGCTAGCCAAAGCGCACGCTTTGTACAAATAATTACTACGGTATTTTCTGTTTACTTTAAAAAGATAAAGTATATTCAAATTGGTGTAAGTACTAAGAATTCCTACGACTCGTATGTGTTTGTAAAGGTACAGACGACGAAATACCTATAAGGTCAAATTCTGTTGACAGTTTGCACTTCAATATAAATAGTCTAGTTACATTGAAGTGCAAAAATATGTTCGAAAGAATCCTGTCATAAATATGTTACGAAGTTTTCATTACACTGTAAGGTGCATGGGGACATACTCGTATTTTTAAGATGTCGCATTCGCCCATATTTTTACACTTGACTGTACTTAAGCGAGTATTTTTATTTTTAAAGATAGAAAATTAAGAAACATGTTTGTTCAGATCTAACAAAAGGACAAAAAAGCAAACTTAATGATAGAGGTCGTGAATTTTGTTTTTTTTTTTTTATATCAAATATTTACAAGGCGATTTCTTAAACAGGTAGGTAGGTAGGTGATTAGCACAGGTCCTATCGACATCAAGGGGTGGGGAGCAGCGTAAGAACGGAATCGGCCTGCACGAAGTGCAGTTTTTGATGATATTCTGAATAACTTATTTATACCGCGTCTAACACAATAAGAAAAGGCAAATATTAAAACTGCAATACAATGCACTCAGGTGAATCCAAGTTACACGCGTAGTTAACTGCAGTTTTTTTATCATGTTAAATTCCAAACATTCAACAATTAGCTTTAATAGTAGATTGTGTCACAAGGGAGCAAAATGACATATTTACGGCGAGGACGTACATTGAATCCTGAGCGTAGTGAGGGATTCAAGTTTTAACGCCCCAAGGTGGACATAATTTTGCTATCGTGTGACATATACCGCTTTTCACATCACCTATGAGGAAAATAAAAGATCTTAATGATGAAACAAATTTAATTACTTACACCCTTTAAAAGTGCTGAAATTATCAAATTTAACAAGTAATTTTGTGGTACCTACTTTTCAAACCGTACCGACCCTGTGACGGTGACAGATGTCACTAACATACAATTAATTACCTTAAAACGCCAAATTCACAAAACTGTATTAAATAAATAAAAGAAATATCAGGGGACAATGTCACACCAATTAACCTAGTCCCAAACTAAGCTCTAGGCTTGTACCTATGGGTACTAGACAACGATATAAATACTTATATAGAGAAATATATACTTTAATACATAGAAAACATCCATGACTCGGGAACAAATATTCGTGCTCATCACAGAAATATCTGCCCTGAACGGGATTTGAACCCAGGGCCGCTAGCTTCGTAGGCAGGGTCACTACCAGCTAGGCCAGCACGTCGTCAATAAGATCAATCATATTGTTTAAAAAATACCCACTATAAATTAAAATAACAATGTATTATGTATTAAACCAAAGTGTAGTTTAGTTTAGTTTATTTATTTCATGAAAAAGATTACAACATAAGATTGCATTACATGTCAAAATTAATCCTCATAATGATTGTCAAAAAGTAATAAGATAATAAAATTATAAATAATTAATTTGCGGCATTAAGTCCGCCATTTTTACTTTACTTTTATTGTGCAATAAAGTAAAAATAAGTAAAATTGAATAATTCAAATCATTTCACCATTAGAGATCGTCAAAACAACTTAAAAGTAATTATAAAATAAAATAAAATAAACAAAAGTGCAAGTATTGCATTTATATTTTATACTGGCAACAAAATCTCCTTGAACTGAAAAGTGCCACGTTGATCCTTCCTAGCAGGGAAGAAAAGTCTCCTTTCCGAATACGTGACGTGAAAAAATATTTTCATCCCACAGAAAATAAGGTGTTCATTCAATTGTTACTTCTCTATATATATTTTATACCCGAAACATATCGATCTACATATTAGGTAGGAATATCAAACGAATTAGACTTAAATATAGTAACTTAACTTAGGGCGAAAAACAACTGGAAAAAATAAACAATATTACCTAATACCATCATTCAGTTCTTATCGATAAAACCAGAGCATGTCGGATCATGCTCAGTGATCAGTGTAGGGTTCCGTCGCCACTAAGCCACAAGTACCGCACCAAGAACCACAAGTACAACTATTTTTCTATTCAAAGTTATATGATTTCCGGTAGGTACAAACAATTAAGGCGCCTGTAACTGAAGATCCTTTGACTTAGTCTTGATAGTTTTCCTTAAATTCGTTGTAGTCTTAAGTTATTTTCCAGATTTTTCTCATTTATAGTTTTGGCTGTAGGGGGTGGGGATACGTACTCAATTACAGTTGCGGAAATGCCACTCCAAAGTTAAATATTTCATAAACGGTCTCCCAAATCTAAAAATGATAATTCCATATCTCTAAGGGTTTCCTGTTAATTACGCAACCCTGGAAACATATCGTTTGACAGACTACTCATGTAAAAGTGTCATGACCCTTAAATATACGTAGGGTAGGTATATCGTCTATTACTGAGCCCGCCGGTTGCTGGCCACTTTGCAATAATGTGTGTGAAGCAAAGCGATATGCTGATATTCGGCGATTAAACTAGAAAACCTAGATCCAGAAATACGAGTACTACTCGGAATATTGTCAAAGTATCCTTAGTATGGGAATCCATTAGGTACTAATGAGGTCTGTATATAAAATTGATGGCTGGTATCTAAATTACAATTTATTAAGTGGCCAGTTATGGATATTACCTATATCTTATAACCAGACAAATACTGGAGTGTCCCAGAAGTAAAGAGAGAAAATTAGGTTAGAAATATTTAATATACCTAAGGAATGCAATAAAACTCGGTTAGTCTACGTTAAGTACAGCGTACGGCGGAGACCACCTGGCCTATTGCCTAACGCACTCGCAATCGCAATCGACTTCAAAGTGGAACAATTGTTTTCATTTTGAAAGCAGACTCGCCTTCGGACCGTCAAAATGAAAACGATTGCGAGTGCGTTACGCAATAAGCCAGCTTGTCGTCTCGGCTTATTGCTGCTGTAGGTACGGCTTATACTTAGATTTGAACTAAACAGCGCGACAAATTAACAAAACGGCTTGTAAAAAGCGGCGTTCTTCGTACAACTGAAATTCAATGGCACACAAGTACAAATGTATTACTTATAGCCGGGGATAGCGTTCTTTTATTAGTTGACGATAACCTAATTCGCAATTAAACATGTACCGTTTTCTTTTTCAGGTAAGTGTATCTCCACCGGACGCACTATATCTGTAAGCGGCCGAACTCGAGATGGCCGGGATATCCGGGATGCCAGGGATGCCCACGGTGAGTCGTCATTGCCGGCGAGGCTGCATTACCGACCTGCTCAACTGCTCATCCGTAAAATCTCACTAGTGTTGTCGCATTCGTCTTTTTAATTGAACGTTCCAGAACGCACCCCCAATTAGTCCGCCACGTGTGAAGCAGCCTACTACTGGACGGACAGATAAAAACTCACTCCTTTACCGAAACGATCGATCGTCGACACAAAAAGAACAATTCGAAGTGCATCGCCTTTTTTCGAAGTCGGGTGGAGCGAGGAGGGCGGCAGGGGCCGCCCCCCCCGCTCGAGTGCTTGACGCGCTCGGGAAGTGGTTTTCGGGCTGGATGACGGGAAGGCGTCAGCGGCGCCAGCCCGAACCCTTCAAGGAATTAGCTTTGAGGGGCTCGCGGAACGTTCGCGTTATTTTGAAATGTGTCTAAATGGATTGGTGTTACCTGTTCTACCAACTGAGCATCTAAAATTTGAAGTAGCATGTTTTTAGAATGTTAAGATTTGAATTCGTTCAGTAAATATTATCGTTGCCATGGATAATTCAGTAAGGAACATTACAAAGTCCCGCAATCTTTAAGCCTGCAGGCACTTGTCCCGCCGCCGACGACGAGCGGGAAGCGAGTAGAGCCAGCGATCTACTATTAATATATGTGTCTCTTTTATTGACACAGGATATACATATATTTTTTGTTTCGACAAACAAATGGATAGAGTTATAGCCGGTAGTGTGAAGAGCCAGCGACCCACTATTAATATATGTGTCTCTTTTATTTTATTGACACGGGATTTGTATTTTTATATAGTTCAATTGTTGAGCGAGTAAATAGCCGATAGCTAATCGCTTCCTCGCCGGCAGTGGGACAAGTGCCTCAGGATGGGTGGCGTTAGCACTGTGTCTGATGATCAACTATCGAGGCGCATTATTAGCAGCAGCTGAAACAAATCAATATTGTTTTATCCGGGGATAATCGTTTTGCGTTTTCAAGTTATCGTACTGTCAACTATGAGATAGCTCTTATATTCACTTGACAGTAATGGCGGCCGGGTTGAAGACAATGCGATAACACGTCAATGGCAATATGGTTGACCCACTAGAATTTACGGTCTTTTTTTCTCTAATTTGTTATAGGTATGATAACAAAGATCCGTTTACGATATTCATATTAGGCAGTTTCGAAAGTAAGACACCACGACATTGAATCAGCCGCCTCCATACGGTCTCAGGGGTGTATTCTGCTCGGTTAAACCTAATTGCTATTCACATGTTATCGTATTGTGTTTAATTCAGCAGCCATCACTGTCAGGGTAATGAGAGCTATCATAACGTTGACAATACGATAATATGGCAAAAGCAATTAGAATGGAGCCCCAGTAATATATTTAAAGAGTAATTCCTGAACACAGTAACGTGCCAGAGTACATTAATATTTTGAAAAAATTATTGTACAATTGCTAATACTCGTAAGTTACTCGGATTTCGCAGGATTCGATACCTTCCTTACTGTGAAGATTAAAGTTAGTTTAATTTAGTGATTTGTCTCAACGTTCACTTCACCACCAATAACTACGTTGACCGAATTCCTTGATACAATTGTTGGTAACTATACCTACCACCTAGCTGGTACGATGGTGCAGGTGGAATAAGATGGCGATCAGAACTTCTCAATGGCTCTAAATAATTCAACGAGTTTTAGTGAGTTTTCAATAATTTAACGAGACTTTGTTTTGTATAATGAGTTTATGTCAGTGGTACAGTCGATCCCTGTAGTACCTGCACATTTTAGTACCTGGTCGCAGTAACGTAGTAAAGGATAGTCAGAAAGAAAGCCCGTCATAAAAATGCACTTTTAGTAAACTAACGATCAGTAAAGTTGTTGTTAATCCCGGCTCGGCGAAAGACTACGTTTCCTAAAGCACGTGGTCCGGAAGGATCGGCAAGAACCTCGGCGATGCACGGGCGCCGGGCGGCGTCGTGTGCTGCTCCCGCCGGCCCGCCGCGCCGCGCCGGTCAAGGTCTCCGTCCGGAACGTCTTGGCCGGCACAAAGTATTATTTATATTTTAATGAAAAATAATAACATCTTCAGTTTGTAAGGTTCTCCATCTCTCTTGGAATCAAATAATATTCTGTAACGAACTTTTTCAGTATTAATAATAGAGTAGAGTCGGACTCGCACACTGAGGATTCCGTCCCATTCGTGCATGGGGCTCTCATTTTTTATTACTTGTTGTTATGCGGCAATACAAATACACAAGCTGTTAAATTTTCAACTGTCTACCTATTACGGAGCATGAGATACAGAGCGCTGACAGACATTCGGACGGACGGACAGACGGACGGATGCTTATTAATAGGGGCTCATTAAATGGCACCCTTTGGGTACAGAACCCCAAAAACACCCCACCACATGATAAAAACAGCAATTGGAGAAAGTGACCGTGTTAAGCAGAATATGACGACTGAATAGAGCGTAGGCAGTGCGAACGCTCCCGCTCCCGCTGGCGCTCATGCTGCAAGTCTCAAGGTGAACGGCCGCAGTGACTTGAGCCGCCCGCCCGGCCACGTGACGGGTGACCCGCCCAACACTCGAGCTAGGTCACGGTCGCCGCGACAACGCCGGCTCGCGCGGGACCCCGGCCGCGAGCGCGCCTCGCGCGAGCCGGGCTCAACTCTCACTGGCCGCATCTTGCCTTTCCGTCGGCGACTCACCCGATTTTTCCATTCGAATAGTTTCTGATACGTCCAAAGGGTCGGGTTTGTTGACCTTATTACGTGAGGTCAGGGACAAAGCTTATGGTAAGACGCTGTAATTCTATATACGTGTAGATTCCCTTTTATACTTACTTAGTTATTTTGTAAAAAGGGTCGGAAGTGATGGCATTCACGAAACATGAATTATTGGTTTCGAATAAATATCGACAAACTTACCAAGAAACGTATGTCTCGTACCAGGTGTACGTGTGTGAAGTCATTACATTATTATTTAATTGAATCCGTGGTGACGCCGAAAGAATCTCGCTAGAGTCGCCAGGAACCTTAACACCGTTTTTCGAGCGTATGTTTGTATGTATGTGGGTATGTCTGTTCCATTGTAAGCTCCTCTAGCCTAAACGGCTCGAACGATTTTGAAGAGTGAGATGTCTTTAGATTCGTCTTAGTTGGGGAGTGACATAGGCACAGGCATAATATATAATCAAAGATGAAATAAAAGAGGATAAAAGGAATAATGACAATTAAAAAAATTACAATATGTTTACGACAATATCAAAAATAGCAGTCTGGTTTTTTGCCAAAAAATATTGGTAATGTCTAATTATAAAACATGGATACTATTATTTTTTCCAATTATCAGCTCGATCATCAAAATATGAATAAAATTAAATACCTACAAGTACAAGTAAAGTAGAGTCTGATAATTTTTAATTATTTCACTACGATATTTGGTGGCTGCATATTATTTATGTCTAGTCGCTGCCAACGGATTGCTAAACAAAACCGATGCTGACGTTGATTTATTAAGTCGTTATTCAAATTATTCAAATATGTTACGCATTGTTTTATTTAAATAATCCTGAGAATGAGCGGCGTAGTTTAAAGTAAGGCAAGCAAGCTAAGTTCCAAGCTGTGACGTGGAACAAGCCCGGAAAGATACACAACACAATGCACTTACTCCTTACTGAACACCATAAAAAAAAAAACTACATATACATATAAACTCTGTTTCTATTCGGACTGCCAATGTCAATAACAAGTATACCTGACTGTAATTGTCTTTAGATAGAGGATGAAATAGTAATGAGAATAATGTTACCTCTAATTAGTTTATTAAAAAGGCTGAATATATATTCATCATCATCATCGTATTATTATGCTGGGTGCGACAGAGACGAAAACCTCACTTATCAATCAAATCTATCAAACCTCACTACATGTTCAATGTCAGAAATAGTTCGAAATAAAATATCTTTATGACAAGACTCTGTCAGTGTATTGGTGTTTTCAGCAAATGTGCTTTTCATCAAAAAATACAATATTAAATAGAGATTACTACCTTAAAATGCACATGAAGACAATGATAAAGTGTATAAATAAATAATATGACTAGGCTCAACCTTCAAAAGTACGCGAATATGGAGTTACTTTGGTAAATTGATTTGTTTATAATAGTGACGAAACGAATTGGAACAGACTTTAGGTATGTACAGGGGCTCTATTCTACTTGGTAAAACTATATATATATTAATTTTTTTCTAACTAGGCTGCCATTACTGTCCAGTACTATACCATACAACTACATAACATTATTATAATTTATAACATGTCGAAAGAAATAAGGTTTAACCGAATAGGATAAAGCCCCTGACGTAGTGAATTAATATACGACATCGGGAAAACTCGGAAACCACAGCTATTTCCGAACGTGCACTGGTGTCGTGTCTAAAAATTACCTTTATAATGACTAATGAATTTGTGTCAAATAAATATAAAAAAAAATTAGTAATTGAAAGCATCTTGTGTGTTGGGGCCACGGGGTCTTAATTGCTCGGATGGTAAGCGGCCAGACGGCTTAACGCTGCAGCCGTGGGCTAGGGGCAGTAGTCTCCTGTGGAATGGAACATCCTTGAACACTTTTGCCTTCTCGCACGTCAGGTACACGATACGGAGCGTAAGTGCCGCTGCTGAAGGTCTTGAAAAGCTCAATCACTCCAAATACTCAGAGCTCAAGCCGGTGTACGAGCTTGTTCCAGTAACGTTAGAGACCTTGGTAAAGAGAAGCGAGGTGAGAAGTGTTGGTGAAAGGCAAAAACTTTTATTAAGGCAGCGACGAAGGGATAGGTAGGGGCTGTTATCCCCGGTCCGGTTCATATCTGGTTCAATAAATATTATTGACAATAGCGTGGTAATATGCCGTCAGTATTGGATGTTTTGAGCAAGGTGCGATCCAAGCCGGAGAATAAATTTGTAGATTAAAAGTGGTTGATGAAGCATGTTGCTGATTAATGTTGAAGAATAGTCGAGATGGACCGATCCCATGGCCTGCAAGGGACCAGTATTTTACACCATGTGACTCCTTCATTTGGGCTCATATGAAGTAGTTGGTGTATCATTCAGCAATTTCCACTCAAGAAGAGTCGAGAGAAAGAATTTTGGCAGCTTCCCAAAAAATCTTAAGACACGCTTTCAACACGAGGGACATTAAGCGAAGTGCTTCCTGCTTGCCTACGTTAGGACGTACTGTCGCGATGTGACCCATCCTGAGTGCATGGCCGTCCACCGTCCACTTTCAGGGTAATAAGTGCTGTAGATCTGTCACATAGTCCGATCCGATGGAGCCCTATAGTCTGGACCCACCTTAATATAGGCAAACCGCCTTTTCCTCGTCGCGCTCTGACTCCATTTTTGTGTGAGTAGGCAGACGTCTTGCGCACCGGGGATCGAGAAACCACGAAGGCCTATAGCACACCGCCACGAAACCGAAACGAAACCGGACTGAAACCGAAACACTGCATCGCGATAGAGTTCAATTTTGATAATTAAAATATCTGATTTCGTTCTGGTTCGGGTTCGGTTTCATTGCCGATGTGTATGAGGCGTAAAAAGCCGAACAGTCGCAGCCGCTGCGTTTAGACAGACGAGCGATTTTGTCGCGGAGCGCACCAAGTTCGATGATGTTGTGTGTGTGAATGCAAACCACCGAACCAACTGCACCGACAATAATAATAATTATGTCCGGTATGGTCTCCACCCGAGCGAATATGCTGAGGACCAAGTTCGATTGTCTGTTAATACTTTTATGGATCTCTGTTCCGCTTTGTTTTAAACCATACTGCTTGTTATGTAAGGCTGTACTGAGGTAATATTATTCTTCTCGGTAAAACCGAATTGCCTTTGACATGCTATCTTTATATTATGTATTGTTTTAACTTGGCCACGGCAACGTTATGGTTATGATAGCCCTTATTAACTTACAGTAGTGGCAATCGAGATAAGAACAATACAATGGGCAGCTGTCACTTGTAAAACACATCTAAGTAGGACTCTACCCTTCTTACAAAAACTAAATCGATTGATGGAAACGTGGTCAATACGAGTGATTGTCAATTGTTAGAATACTGTCATCTCGGGCGCGACCTAATGAATAACACAAACTAACTGGCCCCCGCCTGATTTGTTCGTCGTATTATCTTAGAACAGAGACGAATTTAAGTTTCTCATCGTTAGAAATAACTTAGACTTAGTGTCTCCCCACACCTATCGACGCGGAATCGGCGTTAGCTGATCAAAAAACTCTTTATGTCTACGCAATAAGAGCGAAACAAACGTCAATCAGCTCGGCCGACGCGAATCGAAGTCTATCGACCGAAAAACGACGATTTGCCGTAAAGCTGTTCGCATCCGTACGACGCTGTTAGCAGCCAACCGCACGCGTTCGCATTCTTACTTTGCCGAGTACCGCCGATCGGCGCCGGCGAGGGCTGAACAGTTCCAACCACGGCCGAGTAGCTACGATGGGAGTCGATTGGAGCTGGCGACAGCCGTTCAGCGTCGATAGGTGTGGGGAGACCGTTACTTTTACATAGAGGCGTACCGAGGATGAGACTGTTGAACGTAGGTTTACAACCGCTGAGATGATCGGCTAAATGGTGGAAAAAACAGTTCCGACCACGGCCGAGTAGCTACGATGGGAGTCGATTGGAGCTGGCGACAGCCGTTCAGCGTCGATAGGTGTGGGGAGACCCTTAATCGTTTGCATTTCCATCTGTCAATCCGACTGCTAGTCTGCGGCGCCCAAAAGAGGTGTTTTTTATTGTAGTAATCCCGTAATTCTTATAAATAACCACAAAATGCTATGTTAAACAATTCCTGTGTTCATATCGCAGCAGACTATAGCGGTTTCGTTCGCTTGCGTATTATTAAATTCGGCAGACTTTCCTACAATACATTTGTACAATTGCCATACAAGGAATAACCAATGTATTATTAGATAGATTGTTCAAAAGGAATCAATTTGAAGACAGTTTTGCATTTATTTTTATACGTACATGTCAATTGTAAATGCTTAAGGTGAAGTAGTTAAAATAAATGTTAATGCATGGCTTCGTGCGATGAGTATCCTGTAGGTGCCAGCCTGCATGCGTTTATTATTTATACTCGTATCCTTTAAATTCGGCATGTTCTATCTGAATGTTCATTAAACGTCATGCCTTCTTCGAAACCGGGAGGGGAGGGAGTCGATAACGATTTATAGCGTTGCCTGTCAAAGTTAATCACCAACTATTGTAGCGATAGATCGCGACATGTTATTGACATTGGAGGTATTAACATTGTATAATTAAAATACTACAGAGTGCTAGGAACTTGAAAACAACCGTTCAGAAGTGTATTATTTGAAAAATATAAAATATGAAATTATTGTGATATTTTACATAATTATTTCAGTTGTAACCTGGGCTCTAACAATTTTGATGAAAATAAAGGAATACATGTTTTTCGGGTTCATAAATCTATCCGTCAAGTTGGCATCTCATGAAATGCTTGTTACTTATTTCTCGCTTGGCCTTCTTCTTATGATTTAAATTTATTATTTTTTAATTGAGGTAATTCTCCTGATATGGTGGTGGATGGTACGGCAGTTTTGCGATTCGTTGTGAGTGTAGTTTTCGAAGAAAATTCTCGATGATAACCTAATAATTCAGAAACAGCGGCTCGGTTCTCATGCACGATTGGTGAAATATTATAATTTTATTATTAATTTAAATATCGCGTACGATCCTACCGAGTGTGCCGTAGCAATTTCATTATTATTTCAATCAACTGAATGTAAATTTATTCAACAATCTCGCAAGGTAATTGCGATGGAGTGTTCTCGCTCGTTCCCGCGTCTGTCTCGCTCTGGCACATTACAATATTCGCTAGTCCCCACATTCTTATGCGTTCAATCAAACCTAAACATGGCTATATTACATTGCGGCGCGCAGGGCTACATCACGCATTGTTTCCATTTTATTTGTGTTTGGCTCGATGTTTAGGGTTCCGTGGCCAAATGACAGACGGAAGTCGGTTGGTATGTCACAGTAAATTTTACTGAGGCTTTTGGAACGAACGATATACATATATAGTTAAAAAATTAAAATATATAAAAATGTTAACATTGAGTAATTTAAATATTAAAACCATTCTAATTATGACCATATTGAAAGCGTATCCTATTTGGGTCAAATACATATTTTTACATTTCTACTGCCTGATCGAACCACACTAATGTTACAAATCTATTTAGGTACGTCTGGTCCCAATATTCAAACCACGAATAGAGATAAGGTAACTTCGGGTAGAAATTTGACGTTTGCCCAGTATAAATTGTGTCAAAATCTAACTCGAAGTATCTATTTTAAAGTATCTAGGTTCACGCGTTTGAATGTTAAGTTATTGCACGAACAAAGGAAACGAACGGTTTATGATTTTTTCGAGTAGTTCAAATATTATGTAATTTAAGGAAATGAGATTTTATACTACAAAATGAAACAAAACTTTCAGCTTACAAAATATTTATACCTACATAGGGAGAATTTATCTTGTAAAAACAAACAATTCTCGTCCTGATTTTCTTTCATACCTACCTATAGTTTGTACAATTAATTGCAATTATCTACGCGGTTTTTATAACTCTATAATGTTGTGCCGGTTGCATAATTGTAGTCGGTAGTGTAGCCGGTATTGCTTATAAAGCAGAGGCGCGTGTTACTTGATCATCAAAAAGTTTCCATTGTGCTACTCGCATCGAGCTGTTATCCGCGTCTCTTCCCGGATTGTCGGTGCACCTAGCGGTAGCTTACCTGTCCGTCCGGAATGAAGTCGCCACTATAAAACCTTTTCGCCTCACCGGCCATCGACTCTACAACGATGCGCGCCACCCACTGCCACTTAAGACTCGCAATTTGCAGAACCTTAGTTCTTCTGGGAGTTTGCTCATTCATACCTGATTATGTTCCGCTCAAAAACTCCAAGGATAGGTCTTTCTATTGCTACTTGGCTATCATTGAGCCGTCTCATGAGATCCACTGCGAAGAAACACGCAACAGGGAATATTCATGACCTTTTTTCACAGCTTCTGAACTTATTCATGTAACAAACCACTCAGAAAAATAAATTCTTGAATAGCTATAAAAACAACCAAGATGTAAGCCAACAAAGATTTGTTCCTATCTGTTTCTAGCAAAACAGAATTTAACATGAAGTTTATATGGCCGACCTGTTACATGACGTGCATATCGGAGCTCTCTGTCTAATCTCTGTCGAATTAGTAGTTTAAAATCCCTGTGTCACCCGTATTTCTTGGCGATTTTATTTTAATTTCACTTTTCGTGATCTCTTTTACCGTATTTTCAGATATTGTTGAGAAATGCGATTTAAAAAATCCATGCATATTCCCTATTGTACTGGACGTCATAATAACATTATCAGTGGCAAAAACCTCTGGTCGAAAACTGTTCTCTTCAGACAGGTCTGTGACCAAAGGATATTGCGTAGCTTAACAAACGCTGCTCCACTAAGTTAACGATTTATTTATTTTATCTTAATCCGCGTGTCCGTGTTAAAATACCTGATATAAATAAAAAACGTGCTTAGTATGTTTGGAGTTTTAAAATCATGTTCGGTTTTGTGAAATAAGTATAAGTACTTAGTCTGAAAAATCGGACAAGTGCGAGTCGGACTCGCCTACCGAGGTTGCCGCACCAATTTGTAGGTCCATATAGTAAATATTTACGCCACTAATGTATAATAAGTACCTGCCTATGCACTAATTTGTAATTAATTGTTAGGTTTTTAACATACAATACAAAATAAACGAATCTCGGGCTGTATTAACGTTTATACATATTGAAATATAACATGTAATACTAGTGAACGAGGGGTCCAAAAAACACACAACACTATTATATTTCAACACGTACCTATAACTAATCAGTATGTAATCTCGTATGACCTAGTTAAATAGGTTAACAAAGAGTAAGTTCCCGAGCCTTATATTATTCACTGGGGAAATCTTCTCAGCGCGATGTAGGAATCGAGTAACAACGACATCTATCGAGATTTAAGTTAACTAAATTAATGTTTTCTTGCATAGAAGTAACATTTAAAATTAGCATTATTTACGATTACTAACGCCATCTTTTGGCGAGTAGCTAACACTTCATTTATCACATAAGCATTAACTTGCATTAAACTTCTTAACTAATTAATGTGTACGATTAGATAACTAGGTACAAAACACTTAAGTAGTTAGGTACTTATTTAGGATTATGTTTAATTACAAAACTTTAAATTAAATAAGCAGGTACGCATCACAGTGCAAACTGTTAGGTAAGTGCTACATACCCCAAAATTATTGAGTACCTACCAAGGCTTTTTTTTCATTCTTCATCATAAATCGAAAACTAAACATCATAAAAATGATTAAAAATCTGTTAAAGCTTGTGCCACTTAAGCCCTTTCATAGGATACCTACCCCACATGACACGGTTAACTCAATTCAAAATTTGGACCGCCGTTCCTTGCATAAAGACCGTGTTTTTTTGATTTTTCCCTACTCTTGTAGTATAAGACGGTATTACTTGCCTAATTTCATAGTTATAGGTCAACGGAAAATACCCTTTAAATTTTGATTCCCTTGAGAGTGTCGAAATATACTTTTTTTGCGGCATAAACAGCCGAATCATTTTTTCACGTTAACTCAGAAGTTTGATTTTTTTACAGCTTCAAGGGACTGTACACTTAAGCATAATTATGGTTTTAATTTCAACTCAATACCTCTACGCGTTCCCTAGATAACGGGTCTTGACAGACAGACAGACGGACAACAAAGTGATCCTATAACAGTTCCGGTTTTTCCTTTTGTGGTACGAAACCCTAAATGTACCCATTTTTAGTTAAGATCGTCTTGAACAAGCTTTTTAATGTTACCACGTAATTAATTGCTGTTTGTAATAAAAAAGAAACTAGAATAACACTAAATAATACAGCTACTATGGGCGACCTACTTATTTATCAATTAGTAAACGAAATAAAGTCGGTCAAAAGAAGCCAGCCTGTCGGAACTGAAACTCAAAAGGTGGGGAACATCCGTCCAAACAACTTGACACGCCAATCAATCGTTTGGAGATAAAGCTCGAAATCCCATATTGCATTGACACGGCCCACCGTGCTATTAACCTTCTTCCTAATCAGACCCTACCGCAGGTCGAGCCGGTGTAATATTTCTTTGACACCTTTTATAATATTGTGTATCACATTCCGGAGTCTTCCGGTTACTAACGATAATGCAGCTCGGCACTTCTTTAATTTAACACTCGTAGTGCAAGCGCTCGGTGTAACATTTATCGTATGAATTGTTTAACGGAGTAGCTCATACTTTATGAGCCAGTTTCCGGCAAAAACAAGCCGTATTGCTATTTAAATACAAACGTTAATAATACAAAATTTATTGTAAACACGCTTATACACAGCCGTTTCACTCGTTAAAAATTCAACATTAAGGCGCTTATGGGTTTCGTTATACGTGTTAACTCCATAATGAAAGCTATAAAAACTTAATGCTATATGTTGAAAAAGTTGCGAAGTGATTCCTATTGATATCGTGTACTCTATTTGCATCAGGAACACTCATAGGCAAGCCATCCGTAGCTACTACTCTGCTTCGTTGTTTAAATTTATGGCACAGTACATCGTTTGTTATTCTACATATGTAGAAAAGAAATTCACTAAGTAAATATAACTTTCTTAAATCTTTTTGAAACTGTTTGTTTTTGAAATTGGTTGTTTATAGTGGTAGAATGTAAATGAATACCGATAGATTGACTTCTGTAAAAAAATATAAATTAGAGACTGCGATTGCGGCTTTGGCGGCTGCTTCTAAATCTTGTTTGTCCATAACTTTTCAATTGAATGCATTTCGGTATGGAATATTGAAACGTCAGAGTGGGTGATGCGGGTATTTCTCATCTGTGCACGCACGGGGGTGGGGGAGTGCACAAAGCGAGGGCGACCCGCCGCCGACAGCGCCTCCCCGCGCCTGCTTTCTAAACCTCCACGCAAATAGTACACGTTTGCTTGGCAACATTTCATGCTTAGTGTATACAAATAATGTGCGGTACGGCTACAAACTGCGCAAAGGGAATACTAATGTATGTAAGCAGCAAACGCCGCCGACCTAAACTTAAATCAAACATTTCGCCAATTATCATTCACAGTCGATCTAGGGTTACTGTTTTAAAAATTTACCAATGATAGCAGAGCAGAATGCTCCAAAAAAAAAGTTTCATGTGTGACAGGCACACGGTAAACTATTTATCAAACAATTACTATATTATATGTACCAAACAAGAGCTTATGTAATAATGAGCCCGAACTGTTTTAAATAGATTTTAAAACAGCCTTTATATTTATTGCATAGGATGTAGTGTGGTGTGTCGTTGCCGGCACACTCAAGTGAAACCGAGAGCGACTTAAGTCCGTCGCCGGACACCTCCGTGCGGGCGCCGGCACTGCACATCCGTGAGCGTCGGGGAGCGATCATTAAGTCTGCGGCCGGAGTGCTGCGGCGGCGAATCCCCGAGAGCACAGACAATTCGGCAAAAGGCCGGTTCCACAATCTGCCGGCAACGTCGGCGCATAAACACGACCGGTCCCCGGGGTTGCCTCTAGCACAAAGACCGTCGGATTCGCAATGCAAAACGCATCGGCCGCCCACCTATCTAATATTGCCTGATGTATTTTGAATAATTGCTGTGAATGCCGCCGCCGGCTGATTGCATGCCACACAAAGAGACACAGCCGACGGAAAATGTCTTGCCTGGGATTTGGTACATTATCAGGACTGGGCAGAGCTTTGAGGCCGATTGCGCGCACTCAACTTGTATTAAGCTGGTGCAGCGGTGCAATGGCGTACCACCTGTATTTGTTTGAAGTAGAGACATTCTCGTTACGATACTGACGTAATTTGTTCAGTGAAGCAATGACTACTTTGAACTTGTGTTCTTTTGATAGCCACTATGAAATGGGAATATGTCATAATATGTATATAAAGTTCAAAACATATAACCGATCATAATACATAATAATTTATAATATATAATAGTTTTATTTTTGAAGCTGTAAACTTTTCAGGATTCTTTAAAAGGTCATTGTATACAACCCATTAGGTTAGGTTAGGTTTATTTTGTAACAATCCCGAAAAGTTTACGATTTCTTAAAAAACACCATTATATTTATGATGAACCATTATGTATTATGATGACCCGTTATGTATTTTGAACTTTATTTATTATGATACCCCTATGGAATATATGCGATGTTATTCAATTTTGTACCAGAACTGATATGATGACGGGAGTTGAAAGGTGGCAAAAGGAACCTCTACCGATCGTGAAATCACCGAGTAGGTACGCATTCGTTACATTAGTCCCGATAAGCAGATAATGAATGTGAAAATAAATAACAGTCGCCAATAAAAGATTGGCTCGAAAAATTATAACTATGTCATATATTGGCGTGTAGATACGAAGCTAAGAGTAGGTAATTAACAGATTTTTAACAAGGTTGGTACTAAATGAGGTATACATTATTCGGAATCGATAACCTCCTTAGGTGTATCGAGAGTAATTTAGGCCTTTTATAATTTAAAAATAAAATTGAAATGTTAAAGATGTAATCTCGTTTCACACCTTGTTTAAAAAGGATATTGACCTAAATGTTACTTTGAGAAATGCATTTTATAAGAAGGTACCAAGTGCAAATTAAATGGTGAGGTAATAGCCGAAGCAACGAAGACCAACCCATTGCCTCTCAGAAGAAAAAACTCGTGTAAAATTCGCATAAATATTCTTCACTATAAGAGGTACTCACAAAAAAATACCCGAGCCCATTTGATGTAAGGGCCGACTTACTATGCAAACCCGACTATGGCCTTTCGGGAATCATTTTTCTCTCCATATCTCATTAAATATTGATCTCATCAAAAATATGTATTTAATCTTTTTTGTGGAGATTTTTATGTAGATTAATTATGTAATGGAACATGTTTTACGAGTTATTTACGAAAAACTAAAAAAAGTACCTTTGCACCAAGTTAGCTCCATCCCCACCCACCAGTACTTTCAGTATGTGGTTTAAAACACCATTCCCTACAACTATGCCAAAATTCGCTTATACACGAGTTTTTTCCACTGATTTGTCTTCGTTGCTTAGGCTATAAAGCTAAACAAAAGTGGGTTGAAAAAAAAAACAAATTTAGAGTTTTGGCCCTTAGAAGCACTTGAAGTTCCTACGAGTAGAATGATGGTTTGGCCTTACTAAACAAGTTTGAAACTGCGCGCCTGGTGGAGCCTGAGCCTGTATATAAGTAAGTTTATCGTTGTCTAGTACCCATAGTACAAGCCTAGACCTTAGTTTGGGACTTAATTAAAACCTTAATTTGTGTGACATTTTCCCCTGATATTTATTTAATTTATTTAAGTATTAGTACTCGCAGGTTAATAAAAAGATGCTAATATTTTGACTTGTGGTGGGTTTGAAGTGAACATTTAATAATATTGACTAATATTTTATATGAAACAGAGTTCGTGTGGTGTCGGACGTAAAGAATAGCACCATCCCATTTCTTTCCGTGGGTGTCGTAAAAGGCGACTAAGGGAGCTTGACACCTAGTGCCAACAATTTAAGATCCTTTGGTCGCCCGCGAGGCGGCGGGTAAGCCACCAACAAAAGCATTCCCAAGGAGGGTTGGTGTCAGGCGGCCGACCGTAAAACTAATAGCCAAAACCTTGAGCAACATGACATGATAAGTAAAACCAATGGAACGAGCTACAGGACTAGGGCGTATACCCCCTCAGGCGACGCGCAGGGGCAGCACCCGGCCTTTGTTTTATCTTTTTTACGATACAACAAAAAGAAAAATGGTTTGCAGATTTTTTTATCATAACATAATATTATATTTGAATAATACAAACTGACAATATCCCAAACAAAGCAATAAGGGTGGTGCTTCTCTCAACAAGCAAAGGTGATCGTTCACTCGAGTGAAGGTCCAAGCGGCGAGTTTAAGTAGTCCCGACAGAGCGAACAAAACACCTTTAGCGTGTGTATTCAATTTGGCAGCATGACTTCTCGAACGTATAAGGCTCCCTAATTGACAATGCACGCGCTAAAATGTGTTTTATTCGGTCGGACGGGACTACTTAAACTCGCCGCTTGGACCTTCACTCGAGCGAACGATCACCTTTGCTTGTTGAGAGAATCACCACCAAGGACGAAGTTGAGTTGAGTTTTTTAACTTCGATATACTACAACTACCCCCCATTTCAGCCACATTCGATTTTTTTCTGAATCGCCGAAAGTAATTTTTGTTTATTAATGCTTAGTAGCCTAAATTCCAACTTTAACTTTTTAAACCAAAAACGTGACGAAATTCATACAAAATTCTACAACCCTCTTTTGTCTCTTAGGGGTAGTTTTTCAAAATCGCTGAAAGCTATAGTTTTTATTAATAAATAGTAGCCTATATACCAATTTTCACTTTTCTTACTTCGAAAATGACGAAACCCTCATACGCACAAAATTCTACACTCTCCTTTACCCCTTAGGGGAGTTTTTCCAAAATCGCAAATAGTTACTTTTTTTAAATAGCTTCTGCCCGCGACATCTTCCGCGTCGATTGCGATGATGTCTTCATCCGGGCTCAATTCGGGGTACACCTAAGCTATCTCCATTTCAAACTTCATCCATTCCCATCCATTCGTTGCAGCGTGAAGAAGTAACAAACTAACACACAAACTTTTGCATTTATAATACTTAATGATCGGCGACCGGTAGCATTTTATGTCACTTTAACGTCAAAAGTAATGACTAATAAAGATAAGTCTCATTAGTAGGATTAGTAGGATACTGGCATTAATAGGATTAGTGGATAACAGAATAGCTTTCGCTCCCTCGGGAACGGTCCAATTTTCCGGGATAAAAACTATCCTATGTCCTATTCCAGGGCCTAACCTATACGTGTGCCAAGGTTCATCTCAATCCGTTCAGTGGTAGAAGCGTGCAAGACGGACAAACATACACACTTTCACATTTATAATATTAGTATGGATGGAAGAGAAAGGCAAAAAAGGCGGTAGCTGTTTCCAGGGCTAAGGCGTAGGAGAAATTATATGACTCACTGGACAGCCCAAGAGGCCAGAAGGAGCTATACCGGATTACAAAAGCAAGAGAAAGCAGAACAAGAGTTATAATTCACATTAAGTATATGAAAGATGACGCCGGTAAGGTTCTGTCCCAAGATGACGAAATAAAAGAACGATGGAAGGTTTATTTTGAAAAGCTAATGAACGAAGAGAATGAATGGAATGGTGTGCTCAAAGAGGCACAAGCAAATATGGGTTTGGTTCGGGAAATTAGCAAGGATGAAGTAAGAAAGGCAGTTCAAAGTATGAAAAATGGAAAAACCATGGGCCGAGATGATATACCAGTAGAAGTATGGAAGTGTTTAAAAGAGTATGGATGTATGTGGCTGATTTTATTCTTCAATAAGTTGTTGTATGAAGATCGATCCCACAAGAATGGTGCAAAAGTTCACTAGTGCCCATCTTCAAGAATAAAGGTGATGTAAAGGACTGCAACACCTATCGATGGATAAAGCTCATGTCCCATAGTATGAAGATATGGGAGAAAATAATAGAGAAAAGATTGCGAGAGAAGAGTGAGATTACCCCAAACCAGTTTGGGTTTATGCCAGGTCGAAGAACAGTGGACGCCACATCTGAACTCCGTCAATTATGCGAGAAGTACAGACGTGCACACAAGTACATGGTGTTTATTGATCTGGAGAAGCGTATGATAGGGTACCTCGGAATGTCTTGTGGTGGGCCTTGAAAGAGAAAGGTTTGTCCGGAAAGTATGTAGAGTTAATTCGTGCTATCTACAGTCAATCTTGTACGTACGTCCGGTCGGCTGCTGGCAACACCGATGAGTTCAGTGTGGCGGTAGGCTTGCACCAAGAGTCGGCTTTAAATCCTTACCTCTTCCTGTTGATTATGGCGGCTCTGACGTCGGAGATACAAGAAGAGGCACCCTGGTGTATGCTATTTGCCGACGACATTGTTCTTGTTGGTGAAGATGGACCTGAGATCCAGAGCAGATTGGAGAAATGGAAACGGAAGCTGGAGAATGTTGGCTTGAAAATCAGCAGAACCTAAACCGAGTATATGTTCTGCGATTTCGGCGGTCTATCCAGTTCTGGGGCCATAGGCATAAGAATAAACAATAACTACACGTAGAAGCGAATCTCCTTTACCCAGGCCCCAAATGCCGCGCTTTTAATACCTACTTCCCCCTTCACCCCGCTACGCCCCTCTGTCTTCCGCGTCCAAAGTCAGGGCTGTCACTTGTGAAATATTTTAATCGGTTTATGGATGTGTTATACATGTTTAGTCACGAAATGTTATTTATGTTTTCCTTCAACTTGGAAACATTGTTGCAAAATGAGTTTTTTACATTTACGTTAAATTAGGTAATAATATTTTCGTCGATATTAGGATATCTCCAGAAAATTTAATGGCTTATGTGGCTATTAATCATCTATAAAACACAGAAACGAATCTATAAATAAACAACCATTTAAGTTCAATAAGTTTTAAGTATAGTCTGGGATCTTTTTACGTTCCTTTCCGGACCATAAATTTCAATTTTTATTAGGTTGAAAAAGCTTTATTACAAAATACTTTTCTTATCTATTAATTCGTTTTTAATGTTTCCGTTTTTTTATCTTCAACATCTAGGGGATGTGCTATTTAACAAATTAAACTCCTTCATTCAATCAATTACCTATTTCTAATTGTTTTGCCGTAAATAGTCGTTCACTTTTTAAAACACTTCTTAGTTCAACCATAAACACTAAAATCAACATAAATACGAAAATCAATTCAAGACACAATAACAATATCTTGGTTAATACATATATATTCCGTCTGTGACGCCCCTGACTGACTAGACACCTCAGGTGTCGCCAGGCGGTAGGTATTTAACGCGCCGAGCGCGCGTCCGGAGCCGGGAGTTTCGCTTCTACGTGTAGTTATTGTTTATTCTTATGCCATAGGGCTTCATGGCGCGCTTCTCCCAATCTGCTCCGACTTCCGGTATCTGGGTTCACTTGTGCAAAGCGATGGAGAAGTAGATCGGGCTGTTAAGCGCAGAATTAACACTGGATGGATGAAATGGCGGTAGGTCACGGGAACAATCTGCGACTACCGCATTCCCCTTAAACTTAAGGGGAAGATTTATAAGACAATGGTTAGACCAGCTGTCTTGTATGGATCAGAATTTTGGGCCACGAAAGGGATGAATGAAAGGCAATTGCATGCAGCTGAAATGAGAATGCTAAGAGGGATGTGTGGTGTTACGCGAATGGATAGAATAAGAAATGAATATATAAGAGGAAGTCTGAAAGTGACACCGGTGACTGGAAAGTTGTGTAGAAATCGGTTGTCATGGTATGGGCATGAGATGCGGAGGAATGAGGAAAATATGGTCAGGAAAGTTTTGAGTATGAATTTGGATGGCTACAAGAGTAGGGGAAGACCAAAGAAACGATGGATGGACTGTGTGAAAGATGATATGGCTAGAAAGGGAGTGACTACCGAGATGACGACTAATAGAGAAGTATGGAAGAAAAATACATGTTGCGCCGACCCCAAATAAGTTGGGATAAGGGCAGGAGAATGATGATTTTATATGAAACAGGCCCTGGCCGCGGCAATGGTGTAGAAATAGTGTTATATTCATATTATTGGTATCTATTGAAACTATAACCAGCAAACTTTAAAACTTAAATGGCATAAAGCTAAAAGCTTTAGAATTTTTGTGATCATTTCTGTATTACGCGCTTTTGTGGATTTCATTTACGTAAACGATTTTTGTTTTTTGGCCGCACTCAGAGTCGGTTAATGAAGGTTCACTGTATTTAGTAACGATGTTTCGTACACAAGTTTGAAAGAGGAATGAGTTAATTGTCTCTGAATAACTAAAGTTCTTACTTTACCACTAAGTAATGTTAGCGCATTGAAACATCATTTGGTCAAATGCTTGAAGTATGTAAATGAATGATTTGCCCTATTAATACAAACGTTTTTGCGTGTTATATTTATTTATAAATGTAACCGTACATGTTTCGAGGTTGTACATAGTAAACATATTTATAATCAGTGAAACAGCTGATACGCGTGAGATTCCTGCGCGGCGTGCGGCACAATGCGAGCCGTGCTAGCGTCCTAGTGACAGTCCTGAAAAGGTCGCATCGCCTCCGAAACGCTTTGCACGGGCGGATGTTCGTCAGGGCGCTCACTCCAGGGTAAATTCTATTTTTATGTCATGGAGAGGGCAAAAGTGCACACATACCACCTACAACCGTTTTTATGCTATGTCAAGTTTTCGATCTTACAATGGCAATCACAAGGGTGCAAATGTGTTGCCAACCCTGAGAAATTAGATGGAATGCATAGGCATTAGCATATAGATGCTAGTCATTTCAACGGTTGTTTTACCCCCGCACCGATACACAGCAATGCGAACACTATTGCAGGTTAATGGGTAAGATGAAGGGGAAATTGTTGCGGCAGGTCGGGGGTGAGACCCGTCCAGATTACTTAAACTTAAGTAGGTATATCAAAAACGGATTGGTTTACAAGGAGTTTGAAATACCTGCCCATATTGCGGTAAATCATATGTAGGTATTATTTTCTTTTACTTAGTCGAGACAGAATAATTAGGGCCTACGAAGGCCTATTAATTATGTTATTATACTCGTAAAGTGATATAAAATCAATTTAACAGATATCAAATCAACAGTTTTGTATAACTTGACCTATTGGTATGAGGCGTTCTGCGGCCAGTTTGTTGATGCGGCCCTAAAAGTCGTCTATCCGTTACTGTCAAAGAGACAAAGTCGATACATAGATTATACAAAATATGATTCGTAGGATTTATGTGGTTTAATATGCCTAAAACTACAAGTATCCACAATGTATTATCACAATTTATTGTGATAAGAAGCATTATCCACTACTAATACAGAATTTGGAGACAAGTTGGGAATAAATTGATTTTGTAACCACTTTTCATAATTTTCATTATTCATGGCATCGTGATAATCACCGGTCTTATCAGTAGACTTTTACATAAGCAGAGCACCCGGAACAAAGAACAAATCTTTTGGCACTACCTGCATGTTACTATAATAAGACGTTGGCCTTTTCAAAATAACTGTTTCACTCCTTTATCCGTGGATCCGCCCAGCATTTTCCTGTTAAATGGAATGTATGATCTATTCCTTCCTTCAGATCTATTCTTTCTTATTAAGTCCAGATACTTTACTCTTTTTAGGCCGAATTTCACCAAACTGGAATAAGACTTACTCCGAGATTAGTCTATACAAATTCGGTGTTTAATCTAAAGAGTGGTCCGGAAAAAAAGTAGCAGCACATAATATGTTTTTTTTTTATTATGTGGTAATTTTTAAGCAGTGCATTTATTATAGTAATCTGTAGATACTATTCATTAAAATAAAAATAACAATCGTAAAAATTAACGGGCGATTTCAAGTTTTCGCCTTTTATATTACATCTCACCTAAAACTTTTTGAACAGCGTCTTCTGAGAGAATTTATGAGGTGTTTTTCATAAACATAGTATTTCCGTTAAGTTTGATGGGCTACTTAATACCTTATTAAATTGTCTTTTGATCAATAGTTAACTTTTTTGATTTGACTTCACTTTGAGGTAGTTACATGGAATTTCAACATTGGCGTATTTGCCATTTTTATAGAAATTTGTCTCCCATAGAAAAACCTCTGTCAGAGGTTAGATTGGAGGGACTTCCTTACTACCCAAAGTAAAATCCAGTTTATTGGTATAACTTATCCGTAAGATGACATTCCTAAAAGCATAAAACAAGTTGGGAAATTGAAATTCTATTGTGGCATTGTAGAAAACGGCAAGCGAAGATTGTTCAAAAAGTTATTAAGGAACTGCAATAAATATTGAGAAAACTTAAAGTATGAGATATACATTTCAATATGATTGTATTTTTATTTCATAGTATGATATTTACAGATTACTAAAAAAAAACTGCTTCATAATTAGTAAAAAATAAAAAAATATACCAGATAATACATTGCTACTTTTTTACTGAACCACTCCTTAGGTATAAGACCTTATTCCAGTTTGGTCGAATGCAACCTCATTCTTTTTAATCGGCATTCTTCTTTTGTTTGTAATTTTCTTGAATCGAAAACCCATTTGGCGAAGTGTATTTCTAAATGTAAAATCACAGCCTTTAAAATTCATCGTTTCCATCAATTTGGACTTTAGGACCTGGATCGTAGGAACTAGTTTATGAATCAGATGGAAATCATTAACCATACGTCGTATTACTGCGTAATCAAAGACATCATCTTAACAGTATTAATCCTTATAATTATTATTCAAGCATTGTTAGAAAAGAAATATACATAAAGATGTATATATATTATATTTACATTGTCAATCTACCTCGGTCTCCCAAGATACAGGCTTCGCCTAGTTCGGGGGCCTCTGTTTATTTTCTCCACAAGTCAAACTGTGTGTGTACCTCTAATTTAGTGTACCAAGTTTTGACGTAGGTGCCTTTCCGAAATGTAATGGTGTACACATTTAAATAAATGTTTTTTTTAATCAAGATCTAGGCAGAAAATTTTGCGTGGTCTACCTAACTTAACATTATTTGGATTTGAATTTTTATTTTTCTTGTTATCTTCTTCCTTGTTTATTAGTTTTCTTATGGTTGGCCGAGAAATGCCCGTTGTATCTGAAATTCGTTGTTGAACTTTGCCAAAATATTAAGAATCATTGCTGTTTCCGAATTTGCTATTTTCTGAGAAAAAATGCAGGTATATATTAAATATAATTTCCTGGACTAGAGGACCTAAGCGTTTTCTTCTATTTTAAGGTTTTGGCATGATAATACAAGCGTTATATACGTAAAACTTAAATATAACCATAAGAATAAATAATAACTACACGTAGAAGCGAATATCCTTTACCCAGGCCTAAAATGCCGCGCTTTAAATACCTACTTCCCCCTTCACCCCGCTACGCCCCTCTGTCTTCCGCGCCCAAAGTTAGGGCTGTCACTTGCGAAATATTTTAATCGGTAATGTGTTGTACAAATTGAGTCATGAAATGTTATTTATGTTTTTTTTCAACGTGTAAACATTGTTGCAAAATGAGTTTTTTAGATTTACGTTAAATTAGGTAATAATTCTTTTTGATGATTTTAAGATTATCTCCAGAAAATTACATGGCTTATGTGGCTTATGTGGTATTAATCATCTATGAAACACGGAAACGAGTCTTTAAACAACCTTTAAAATCTATCTAATACCTTTAAACGAGCAATTTTTGTATATATATATAAAATCTGAATCTCGGAAAGGGCTCCATCGATTTCGATGGAATTTGAAATATAGGTGTTTACGGGGGCGATCTCTCTTGCCTTACTATATACGTCTAAAACCTACTCCAAATCCTTCTCGGTGCACTCCGTCAGACTGTGGAACCGGCTGCCATCTGATCCATGCCATCTCTACAAGGAAAATTGAAGACATACTGGCTTGACTCCTTATAATTGTGTACTGTCCTTTGTTTTTATTATATAATATATATATATTTTATGTATGTATATGATGTATATGTGTGTAAGTTTGTGTATTTAATTATTTTGATATTTATTTTTATTACTTTTATATATGTCTCTGTTAGTATTTATTCATAAGATCTAAATTTTAGTTTACGCAGTTTCTGTAAACTTTGTTTTGTACGAATGTCTACCACATTCTACTTTTCTTATTTTCCTCAATCACCCAAAGGTTAGCTCGAAGATCCCTTAAAGGGATAAGTTCGCCTTTGTACATTCCAATTCTGTAAATATTGTATTTTATTTTCAATTTTTTTGTACAATAAAGTGTTTACATACATATATACATATTATATATTATAGCTGCGTGTGTGGACTTTGTCAACTAGTACGGAAAATATATTGGAAGATGCATTGCTATTACATATTTTGGCATATTAATATAATTATATTCCGTGTGTGACGCCCCTGACTGACTCTACACCTCGGGTGTCGTCAGGCGGTAGGTATCTAACGCGCGCGTCAGGAGACGGGAGGTGAGCTTCTACGTGTAGTTATTATTTATTCTTATGATATAACCAAAACTACAGCGAATATTTGAATTTCGTAATAGCCACTCTATACAGGGTAATTTTTTAATAGGTGCACAAATTTTAATATTTCCTAGGCTATTGCTAATCAATAACACATTGTGTTATTTTTACCCTAGCTTATAGATATCGCCGATTCAATGATTCACCTAACTTAGCGATATTCATAGACCCTGTAATACAGGGGTGCGATGAGAGGGGCGTGTTGCGAAAAGGTTTTTACTGTTTAGGTTTTAAACGGTGATTTAGTATGACTTGGTGCCCACACGGGAACGTAAAAACCTACGGTGGTATTATGGGTACCTACTGAAGCTAAATGAGAGTCCACGATAAATACGAACTTTTCCGATAAAACACGATGGAAACTAATTATGCACTACATCTGTACAATTCATTAAGGAACATAAAGCTCGTTTTTTTTGTGAATATTTGGTTCGCGATTCCGCTTAACAAGTTGCATACCTAACGCGGATTCTAATTACCTCAGATAGGAATCGATCTAACTGCGGTAGGTACCCCCTTCCCCCTAGTTCAACTCCCCCTCCTATCTATAGTGCACGCCGAACCGTACTTACTATATGGTTCTCAGTGTGTTAAGTCATAATTGTTTTAGTTCGGAACTGTGAACCTTATAATGTTCGCTAATAGGTAATTCACGCCACTTAATATTCTGTATACTGTACTCGTATGTATGTTTTAAAGATAGTAGTAGTAGGAAAGAATGGCGATGAAGAGGGGAGGCCTTGCCCTGCAGTGGGACATTAACACTAGTATATAATACTAGCTGTCCGCTCCCGGCGTCGCCCGGGTGTGATTTTTTTTCATACAAACCTTATGAAAACGAATGAATACCTACTGAATATACACGCAAAATTTCATAAAAATAGGTTAAGCCGTTTCAGAGGAGTTGTGTTACAAACACTGTGGCACGAGAATTTTATATATTAAAGAAGAGTGCCTCGAAGACCGAGCGGCGCTCGGGTTGAAAACGAAATTTCCCGAAGATGACAACTTGACAGATCGATTTTTCACCCCCGTAAACCCCTATATACACAAGAATTGCTCGTTTAAAGGTATTACATAGTTATAGGCTGCTAGGCCTTACGAGGCTATAGTCTACATCGATTAGATGATCTCGAGAAGACAGTTGGTGCCAAACGACTGATGCAGGGTTTCTCTTCCAATTATTAAGCTCGTTTTACGTAATTCTTAATCCTGATAGTATCGTTGGCTTTATAATAGCTCCTATTCACTTAACAATATGGTTACCATATAAAAACAAGTTCGCTTAGAGCGCTTTAACTCCAACTGACAACCTAGTAGTGTTTATTTCAAATAAAATTAATAACTGTATTTTATAATTTATCGTTTATTTGCGAAAGTAACGCTTCGAATGTTCTTAAAAGTACCAACCTACAAATCCTACAATTTCAGTGTTGAGACGGGAACACTAAAACCTAGGTTACAAGTATATTGTTACCTACTGCAAAGTTTTATTTTATTAAGAGTGTATCTTTAAAATTGTATGCTACTGGGTCCTGTAACACAGGGCTTCCTAGCTCAGGATCCAGGACTAAAGATAAATTGTACTAAGTTAATTGCCAATAAATATTTTTTCATTTTTCATTTTTCTTTTCATTTACTTTATTTAAATATTATTATTTAATAGTGTCTCTATGTAATGTTTCATGTGTTACTTTTCACGTGTAGTTACGAACGAACCATGTAATTAGAGAAACGAGTGCACCGGACGTACATAGATATCGATACAAACTTAACTAAAAAATCATATGTAGGTATTATTTTAAGTATGAAGTTAATATTATACATACATACATCATACATACCTTCACGCCTGTAATCCCGGAGTGGGGCAGGCAGAGCTACAGAATTACCTACAACTCTAAAAACTTGTTGATAATAGTTAATATTATTATGTTATAAATAACAATAGCATGGTAATGAATTCATATTTTGCTACGAGTAGCTAATCTATATACCCATACTCTATAATGATTTAATGATTGTACGGCATTAACATTAGTAACTCAAGCGAATTATGCAAGTTTACAAATTTATTTAAAATATATAATTTAAAATATGCGAACTTAATATTATAGTTGTACATTTGTAATGTTTTAGGCAATCGTTTTTTTAAAAGTAACTAGAGAAACATGTGACAACTTTTAGTCTACTTATATTATGTAAATTATTGTGAAGTCGATGAAGGAATCATTCTACATGAAGGAACATTATCGTTCGCGGCGGTCAAAGCAAACATATTTTGGTTTTTAGTCACTCGTTTTGTCTCTGTTAAGTGGATGTAACTAATAAGGTGCTTCTGATTCCTAAGTAGCTAAGTAGAATATTCTATAATAAATAAGGTATAGTTACTTTATTATTGAGTATAAACAAATATAAAACAACGCGACCTTATTCAATATTTGTGGAAAACAATATACCTACGCTTGGGCACAAACAAAACGGCTTCAATTGTTTTCCAACGCCTGTTCCTGGCACACTGCAGCTCAATAAACGTTTCACCATAAGAATAAACAATAACTACACGTAGAAGCGAATCTCCTTTACCAAGGCCCCTAATGCCGCGCTTTAAATACCTACTTCCCCCTTCACCCCGCTACGCTCCTCTGTCTTCCGCACCCAAAGTCAGGGCTGTCAGTTGTGGAATGTTTTAATCGCCGGCACCCTTTCACGGATATGCCGTGGTATTAAATTATTGTTCACTATTTATATTGTTTAAGTACTTCCTCAATATTATTTTTACATTGTTTTCAATTTTGTTTCGTATTTTTTGTGATTTTTATTGTATTTTCATGTCCATGGCATACTTATTAAGGTGAATAAAGTCTTTTCTATTCTATTCTAATCTAATCGGTTTATGGGTGTGTTACAATTTTTTTTGTCACGAAATGTTATTTATGTTTTTCTTCAACGTGGAAACATTGTTGCAAAATGAGTTTTTTACATTTACGTTAAATTAGGTACCTATTAATACTTTTTGATGATATTAGGATTAGGCTATTAATCATCTATAAAACACAGAAACGAGTCTATAAATAAACAACCTTTTAAGCTCAATAAGTTTTATAGTCTGCTATCAAGAGTTACTTTTTACGTTCCCTTCCGGATCATTATATAAAAAAAATATTAAGTTAAAAAAGCTTTATTACAAAATATTATTTTTATCAATAAATTGGTTTTTAAGGTATTCGGTTTTTTTTTCTTCAACATCTAGGGGATGTACTGATTAACAAATAAAACTCCTTCATTCAATCAATTATTTTCCAAGTTTTTATTATTTTTCAACCATAAACACTAAAATCAACACAAATACGAAAACTAATTCAAGACACAATAAAAATATATTGGTCAATATGTATTCCGTCTGTGACGCCCCTGACTGACTAGACACCTCAGGTGTCGCCAGGCGGTAGGTATTTGACGCGCCGAGCGCGCGTCCGGAGCCGGGAGTTTCGCTTCTACGTGTAGTTATTGTTTATTCTTATGGTTTCACCTCAGTCGACGTGTTTCAACGCACCTACTGTATACGAAACTAGTGGACGTAGTTACACCAATAATCCACCCTCAAGATAGAACCTATAGTCACACTTTTTCAAGCAGCTTTCTTGTTTCAATTATATTTTAGAAGTGACACACACAAAATATTTATAGCAAGTAATTATTATCATTCACGTACCTAGGTACATTTCTTTTTTCTCAACGTAATAGGTAGATCACACCTTCAATACATGTCTACATACTCGTAGTTTTAATCAAAGTCGCTTTCCGCGTCTGTTTGTATATAGGTATCCGCTAACATCTCCTAAACCACGTAGCAGATTTTGATGTAGTTTTCACCATCAGTTAATAATTTTTCACTGAAGGTTATATATATATATATATATATATATATATATATATATTAAAACCTAATTAAGTTTTTATGTAAGTAGAATAAAACAGTATTTCAGTATTTTCCTGGTCCTGAAAAATGCTCTTTTTTGTTTTGTAAATTATATTATATCCATGCGAAGCCGGGGCGGGTCACTAGTTACAATATAAAATGGTCTTATCTAATTGCCTATTATATGTGAGCATTATGGTAGAGAACAACAAAGGAACCGCTATGGCGTCATACTTACATTTTAGAAGAAAGAAAGGTTAAATCGATTGTCATGCATATGTTCTAGTTAAAAGTTACTAAAATGAAAAGTTACATTAGTACTTATAAATTTACACATTACAACATTTAGTACTTTCTCTTATTTTAATTTCGTAAAAAAGGGCTTTTATTCATTCAATACATTAAAAACTTAGATTGAATAACAAACTAGTGATCTTCTCTCGGCGCGACGAGCTTTTTGTATCAATTTACCCGCCCTGTAACGAGCACGGCGGCGTGCGCACGTCAAACATTTTTTTTCAGCGACCCATTTGACTCTGCAAAAAGCGTCGCCCGAACAATAAGAAAAGGCAAAAGTGCCGGCTCGCGTTTACCCCTTCCGAGCGACTTCACACTGGGCTTTGTTCAAACTAACATACGATACGATAGCGGCAAAGAAAAGTGTACTCGTATTGGGGAACAGTGACATAAAGTTCATTAAAGGCGCGCAGAGCGTGTTAGAGTGGATGCTGGCGCCCTGGCGCGCGAGGGCACGATCGCCGCCACCCACCCCCGGCCCTGCCACCACCCCCTCGCCTAATATTTTCTATATGAATATTAACGTCAGCGGCGACACGACAAGCACTGACATACCCGGCCTCGTCGTAGATATCGAGCCCAAAAGCGATTAAAAATAAACACTCAAGTTACATTGCAAACTTTACCTACATTATTATTGTGTTTGAACGAGTAACTCGTAAGACGAGGACTTTAATAATCTAGATATTTGAACAAATAGCTGTTGCTGTGTACCTAATATTAAATGCTGAAGCGATCATAACAATTAACTATAGCCTGGTGCATCCATGCGTAACAGTTATGTCGATATACAGACTGGTAATGACGAGGTTTCTTTGATGTTTTACTTATTGATTGACATCGCTACATATAGAGGCGTGATGCTGATATTATTTTATTCATTTGTAATCGTCCACGGCTTTTATTGCCTGTTCATTTTAATTTTCTTTTGGAACTTTATTGTGTTCAGTCAGAATAAGCTCTACTATTTAACAATAATTGTAATTAGGAAGGTGGGCTACCTCTCCAGCCGCCTCGCGAGGGCCGGAGTGACGCGGCAGGCCCGAGGAGCCGAAGCTCGCCACTTGTAATAGCTTGCGGTGGTACGTTAATGGAGAGCCTGACGCACTACCGAACATTGCCTCCGATATTTCACACACTCCGGCAGACTTACAGCCACACTGTAAATAACGCTTGTATATATATTATTTCTAATTACGAGTAAAATAGCTTCTCCTGGCGACCTTGGGCGTATTAAGCTCGTTCACTCGTTATTAGTGCAAAACTGCAAACACCAACTTCTTTATCTTACTAAGAAAACTTTATTTCAAAATAAATGTATGTGGGCGCTTTACGTTTAACTTTAAGATATTATAATTTTGAATTAACTGTAAAAGCGTACCGGAAGATACCTCTTTTACCTTTTTAAATCACGGTATTTTTGGCAATTGTGCGTTAGCCATTTGTATAGGTAGTAAAAATGTAAGTCACCAGTTTTTAATGACGACGACAGAAATCCGAAAATATTCAAACGAAAAAGCTTTTGCAGAATGTGGAGGTTTTGCATTTTTTTTTTTGTTGGTTTCTATACTCCTAAAATCGGAGCCTTATACCTTGATGTTCTCGCTTAAAGCTTTAAGAAAACTTCCGTTGTTGTTTAGACTGTAATGTAATGAATGTATAAAAGTTAGCATGTTATAAAAGTGCCATGCAATCCTATGCAAACAAAAGTATTTTAATTAATTTGCTTGATTAATTTATTTAAATACATTTTAAAATATTGAAATCAGGGACTTCTGTCTATGATTTTTCTTACAAAAATATTACCTACCCTATTTTTCCACCCCTTGTCATATAAGGTGATACTGGCCATGGTTCGATCTACCAAGCGTGCATCTCCGAAGAAACGTAATTTAACCTTATTATTATTTATTATTAGGATCGAACTCACTTTGGATATTGTTTTAAAGATACCTCAGTATTTTTGACTCGGCAAAACCACTGCAACCTGGTGTGGTGCCAGTAAAACATTACTGTTTTTCATTGTTTTTGTTTGCTATCCCGTGAAAGTGAATGATTTTGGAAAATAAACATAATAATTTTTAAACCCATAAATTGCCTATTCTATCCTTCTCCGTGTTAGACGATTAAGGGTGCATTCGACCAAACTGGAATAAGGTTTTATACCTAGATTTAACGCCGAATTTGTGTGGACTAATTTCGGAGTAAGTCTTATTCCAAGTTGGTGAAATGAGGCCTAATACCTTCTGAATAAATATCAGCCATTATTAATTTAGAAACAAACAGACTGACAACAATGTGATGTTTTGAGGGTTCCACTTTTCATTATTTGATACGAACCCTTAAAAACAATAAAGCGATACTAAGTAATCCAACAGCCGGCTGGCAAACTCAGCTGTGCATCTTCAACCGCACTTGTAACAACATCACGTGAAGACCTTCAGCAGTCGAGATCACCAACTCTGGCATTTCGATGAGAGTCATTTAGGGATCATGCTGTTTTTCACATTTTGAAATATAATTTTATCCTGACACTGAAGATCATTGAAAATTAAATTAAAATGAAAGTAATTCCCTTTTATAACCGGCTTCAAAAAAGGAATAGGTTCCTTTGTTGTTCCTTGGTTAGGTACTCGAAGGCAGCTGGACCCATTTTAACAGTTACTTTTAATTATTTCGCATAAAATATCGCTTTGACTCAAGGTGTGATCTTTTTTTTTTACCCGACTGCGTCAGAAGGAGGGTTATGTTTTTCGAGAGTATGTATGTATGTATGTATGTATGTCTATTTATGGGCACGCTCTGCAGCCTAAACGGCTTGACGGATTTTAACATGCGAGGTGTCATTCGATTCTTCTTAATTGTCGAAGTGACATAGGGTATATAATATTTCAATAGGGCGTACGCGAAAAAAAAAATCGAGGGGAAATAAAAAAAATATTTTTTATAATAACAATATGGGCACCAAATGAAAGCTATTAAATAGCCCATTCCAAATATATATACATTATAACACTTTGATGCTACCATTTTGACAGGAAAGTCGAAAAAATACGTAAATGTTAAGTAATGAACTCCTTTTGCTTAAAGAGAGTTTCGCTTATAATTTGTCACTTGTAGCTTCGCGACATTAAAAATTCGAGCTCCAGAGCTCGTATGTCGCTTGGTAATAATTAATTAACCTACTATTTTAGTTATAAAAACTAAAAAGAGTTAAATAAATTAAATTATTAAAAATAAACAAAAACCCGACTGCAATAAGAAGAAAAACTGAAAAGCGAAAAACAAGCTATATAATGTATAGAAAATTGTAAGAGCAATACTTATTGATATATTAGAACAACTTAAATATAAGTGAATATTGGAAAAGGTATTGCAGGCGGGGACAAGTAATGAATTTCAAAACCTACCTACTACTTGAAAAAAATTAGCATTTAGACTATCTTGTCCACGCCTGGAACACCTTTTCCAATATTCACTTACATATATTTAAATTGTTCTATATATCAATAAGTATTGCTCTTACAATTTTCTGTAGATAATATAGCTTGTTTTTAGCTTTTCAGTTGTTCTTCTTATTGCAGTCGGGTTTTTTGTTTATTTTTAATAATTTTTAACTTGTAGATCCACGCTTGCTGCGCCTCTCCTTAACTACGGTTTATAGGAAAATTTAAGTTCTGCCACGAATCCAGCAAGCAATTTGAAATCCACTTAAAGACAACCGCAGACTGCTAATCGAAAACTTTGCTCAGCGAACTTTGTATCCAGCGGGAGCCTTTAATTGCCTGTATTAAAATAACTGAGGGATGTCAAACATCTAGGGCGTAGTGAACGTTGGTGCCTGGCACGGAGTTTCACATGTTAATAATCATTATGATAGCATCAAGTGTGCGATAGCCGGGTCTATCCCTGCCCCGACCCTCGCGCCCCCGGGTGCCCATTTCGTCCGCGATCAGACGAGGAAGGTAATGTTTTGTTACCTTCTATTGGAATTAATTGCGTTCACCTTCCGCGGAGTTCCTTAGCACAGGAATTTATTTTAAGGGTGCAATGAACTTCTGTGTTTGTGTGAATACTTTACAAGTAAGTTCGCCCGCCGGCGCCGCCTGTGCCGCCGCGTCGGGCGCTCGCGATCTTGCTGCTAACCATGTAATGATATGCGTCGCTGTCAGCTTTTTAACGCTGAACTATAGCGGGCGGCTATTGTTCACTGTATGCATTATATGCGGAGCGCAAGACATGCACCGCTCAACATGGCGGTTACTTGAGTAATAACACCCCTAACCTAACTCATGGTTGCGGTCGTTTCGAAAATATTAATTTCTAGTTGAGATAACTTCTTTCCATTCCTGAAATAGACTACGAACTTTATAACGATCTGGTTCACATTTTACTAGAATGGATAGAGTAATTATACGGCTCATCTCCGCCTGCACCGATACGTCAACGTGCCGTTTACCATAGCGTCCAATGGCGCAATTTCCGCATCGATTTGTCTCTCGATTATTTCCCGACCGTTTTTCCGACTGAATGCCAGCTGCTAACTCGATAAGTTGGTACCTACTTGTATTTTATGCCAAAGTTTCTCGACGTGTATCTCTTATTTTCCCATTTATTTAATCTTCCCCTTGGTCAAAAAAATCGTTTAAATGAAATGAAATACGTTTATTTAGCATATAAATAGTACATACAAATCTTAAGAATAACACAATTAACGATTCTTTCCTTTTCAGTTTATGGTAATGTTACTCTTGCTAATTCAGTAAAGCACTATTAGAATTTAAAAAAATTGTGAATATTGTACGTAATGCTCAGGATAGTACAGGTACCTTCACTAAAGTTGGCACGAATGGAATGAACAAAAGTAATGTCACCTATCACTGTGTGAGTGCCGTCCTTTGAACCGATGTTCGAATTTCAAACCGAAAACCTGTTATTATTTTACACACTTGTATACTTTCGTTCACTCATTCAATCCATTCTTGCCAACTCTCGTGAATCGACCTGTATTCAAAGATGAGGCAGATAGAGGCTTATAAGTAGATTGACTTTTGCCTACCGAGGCGAGCATGGTTACTGGTTGCGAAAATTTAAAACAATAAATATGGCCGGATACTCAGGATTGATTAAAGGTATTTTTTAACTTTTTAATTAAGATTTTGGCATTCAAAAGTACCTACTGCCATTTTACAGGCACTGCACCCATTGCTGGCGTTAATTTGTTCATAGTTAAGAATTGAGAATGGAAATGATAAGAAGTTAAAACAAGAAACGAGACTCTGAATCAGTGATTGGTCGTGAAGCTGGTCGTAACCCAGGCGAGCGCGCGCGCGTCCTGCGAGCGCATGCGACGGCCAGTTTTTCACATTCGCCGCCGGTTGAGGCAGGATATTAGTGAATTTCCTCGGGCGCGCGGCGCGTGATTAGTTCGCTAATGCGATTAGCCGCTCCTACGGGTCGCTCGCCACGCCATTGTCTGCCGCTGCGCACCGGACAGCGCCAACCCGAGGTGTCACTCGTCTAATTCTGTTACTTCACAATACTGATGTAAAGTGATGTACGAGACACATTCAATGCCTTTGTCGTAAACTTTCAACAACATCACCGCTTTCTTATAAAGTTTAGCAAATAAGTTAGATAATAATAGTCGGTTTTTTATATAATTTGGCTCTTTCCAAGACCTAACACTTTATTCGGCCACGTTGCCAATAGATTGCTCCAAACCTAGAACGTCGAATGTGACAGTCGTCGGGGGTTTTGTAAGTGCTTTTAGGAAGTCGTTCAAAATCAAACGTCGTACGATATTGTACTAAAAAATATATACCAAGTTGACATTTCAATTGATACTAGAATTGGGCCTATTTAAATTGTGTTGCTTTTGGAAGATGTTCCAAATTTGAAACTCATTACATTATAATATTTGACAACGTAATTACGAAATTACATTACAGCTGTCATTGCTGTAGCCTAAGCAACGAAGACAAATCAGTGGAAAAAACTCGTGTATAAGCGAATGTTGGCATAGTTGTAGGGAATGGTGTTTTAAACCACATACTGAAAGTACTGGTGGGTGGGGATGGAGCTAACGGTGGAGTGGGGCGGAAAGGTCCCTTTTTTAGTTTTTCGTAAATAACTCGTAAACGGTGGCCCATAGCAAAAAATGTTCCATTACATAATTAATCTACATAAAATTCTCTACAAAAAAGATTCAATACACTTTTTTGCTGGGATCTTTTGCTGGGGGTTTTTTTTGTGAGTACCTCTTATGGGTCATTATTCGAGCGTTTCAACCGCCTCACTTTTGTGGATATATTTTTGAAGAATTGGGCGTATATTTTGATGCCGTTTTGGAATTTTGTTAGATGTCCGGTAAACTTAAATACCTAACCAGAAACGAAATCGAAATCTGCAGCCACTTCCACAAAAATGTGACCACGAAAGTGATTCGGAACAAACGCCCAAATAATGACCCTTATAGTGAAGAATATTTAATCTGAGTATCGACATCTTAATTGTGACAGTTCTCGACTTATGATTACTTAATGTTTTTTTTGTTGTTCTGTTTTTCGGGATGTATTCAAGCGATGTGCTTGAAATTTTGAAATAATGTTCTTTTCATAGATTTGTATCGCCTCCCAAAAAACAAATACTCGCCCGCGTTTCTGTCTTCGGTAGGTACGTTGTACTTAAAATTCGATTAATTCAATTCTTTCTGGTTTGGAACGGACCGCTCTGCGACCGAGTACGGAATCACCTTTTACAAACTTGAGACGGCTCCTCAGTTCGTGTCCGCCTCCCAGCAGTGGTGCAGCTTACGACAATCCTATACCTTTTGTTTGATTTCTTTGGCTTGGTATATACATGTATCCCACTTGCGTGGAACCCGGAAACAAGTTTAGCAGGCCTCTTGGGGTGGAAAAATTACCTAGACCAGAGGCTCACCGCATATTTAAGGATGCCTGTTTGATGCAACTCGTGACCCATAGACTTGGTTTTACTTGGCACAAAGATTAAGCAGTGCCATATTTGCCATTCAACGAAACAATAAAGCTGCCAGCTTTTTGAAAAGGATACATTTTTAGATAAATGCAGTTTTAGGTTAATTTGAGGTGTACTTTATAATTACTATTTATACATACATATGTATGTAGGGTTGTATTATATTATTTTCACTTCTCATGCTCGTCAAGTCCTTCTTTATGCTGGGTATAGGCTGCAAAAAATATCATTTTATGCACTAGTGCATAAAGTGTTGTCGTCATCTAGACTAAGACAATTAAGCCCTACAGCCAGACAGATGTGACTGTATTAAATAAACTTGTTATTTTAATACATTTACTTTAATTTATTTGCCTTCTATGTTGCATCTAACAAAAGGAGAAATTTAAAACTATTAAAAACAAGCATTATTAATAAAAACATTACAAAATCAACGTATGACTTCGCTCGCAGTATTGCGTTCGACCTAAGTTAAAAATCCCATGCAGAAAATTATTTAAAAAAAACGGAATACATTGTCGGGAATGAGGTTTTTGCCTATAAGTAGTTTTGGACTATTTAATTAGGTAGTTATTGTTTTCTTTGCAAAACTTGTGGTGTTACGGAATTTAGTGAAGAGGAAATAATGCTCACACCTAACACACTAATAGAAAAGAATGCAAAAGAACTTATTGAACAGCCATCGCCGCCTAAATCAAAGAAAATTTACTTTAATCGTATGAAAATTTCAAAGTCTGGAGAAGCGGCAAACAAGTCAATATATTCTCATTCATGTAAGGTTTTTTACAATTTTATTTCCTCGTAATCGAAGTGAAAAGCAGAGTGTATAACTTCGTCTTAAAATCCATTTTATCCTCGACTTAATTATCCAACCTCGCCTGCCGGCTCGGATGGATAAAATGTTTTGTTTTATGCCCTTGTTGTACAATCTACTATTTAACTTCTCATGCTCGTAAACTCCTTCTTTATGCTGGGTGGCTGCATAAAATCGAATTTTATGCACTAGTGCATAAAGTGTTGTCGTCATCTAGACTAAGACAATTAAGCCCTAGAGCCAGACAGACGAGGTGACTGCATTAAATAAACTTGTTATTTGAAAACATTTACTTTAATTTATTTGCCTTTATGTTGCATCTAACAAAAAAGAAATTTAAATCTATTAAAAACTAGCATTATTAACAAAAACATCACAATATCAACGTATGACTTGGCAGTATTGCGTTCAACCTAAGTTAAAAATCTCACGTAGAAAATTTAATAAATAAAATCAAAAGAAATACAGTGGCGGGAAAGAGGTTTTTGTCTATAGTTTTGGACTATTAATTAGGTAGTTGTTTTCTTTGCAAAACTTGTGGTGTTACGGAACAGAATTTAGTGAACAGGAAATAATGCTCACACCTAACATACTAATAGAAAAAATGCAAAAGAACTTATTGAACAGACATTTCCGCCTAAATCAAAGACAATTTGTTTTAAAACGTGTGAAAATTTCAAAGTCTGGAGAAGCGGCAAACAAGTCAATACATTTTCATTCATGCTATATGCACGTCTCGGGTAAAATGGCTCGTTTTATGCTCGTGTTGTACAATCTAATATACATATTTACAAAATTAGTCTGAAGATATATAATAAATATCCTCTCGAATAATAATAAATTACTTGCATAATAAACGTCGAAAGCATATTATATTAGTATCTAAGTTTTTAACAAAGAACCGGTATCAAAAATAGTCTAAAAATGACAACTTTGAAGGGCCGTTAGTTTTAGAGTAAAAAAATGAAATGATGAAAAATTTATTTATACAGGTAAATAGGTAATAAAAATAATTGAAATTAATTTAGTAACCCGATTTTTTATTTCGGGTCACATGTCCCGTTTACTAGCTAGAGTAGAGGCCCGTTACGGACGTACTCGTACCTATATGGACGGAGGCAGTCGGCCGGACGGAAAACCGACTGTCAGGAATAGGGATCTGTCTTACCCCTTGAGTACAGAACAATAAAAAGAAAATATTTAAAGACATTTTTGTTTTAACGACGTCTTTATTACTAGAGATATAAGAGCGTGTCAGATATTTTTGGGGCCGATGTTGGGTAGGTATTATTGCTGGTGACTGTACACATTACATAATTATATTGGTTTGAGTAATGTGCTTCGTGCAAAAACAGAATTTCATGCCACGAAACCAAGATCACAATAAAAGCAGTAAAAAAAGAAAATTGTTTTGACGGTAAGCTGCGACTACTACTACTACTACTAACGTGGCCTGCACGGCTAGCACGTGTTGTCCGCGACTTCTTTGTCGCTCGGATCTCAGTCTGTAACGATAGAGACGAGCTGAGCGACAAGCGAGAAAATTGTGCCACAAGTTGTGCCACCCGTGCTGGTCTAAAGATATGATTCCGATGTTAGCGACCACGGCCAGCGGCCGCGCCCGGCGGTGGCGGGCGGTCTCGCGGCGAGCGGTCGTCGAGATGCCTCTCTAGATAATGTGGGTTTAAATTGTACTTTTCTGTGTGCCTAGGCGCGACTAAATTAGTTCACGCTCGAACTTCCATTCTTTTCGGCAAGTAACTAGGTCAGGATCCGAAAAAAGTCTTCTATTTCACAAGGCGTCTAATGTTTCCGTCTGTTAGTGTCAACAATAACCAAATGAGTACTACTACTTTTAATGCGACGTTTTCAAAAGAAAGTTGTAATTTTTATTACTTTAAGGTAGTAGTGTAGAAAAGGTTTGCTTTCTGGCATTTTTAAATGTCCAATTAACCGCCGTACAAAGGAACCGGAGTGCTTATAGATTTTCGAGGTAGGTGTAGGTGTGCATTTCGTTTCGGTAGGGTTTTTATGGCCCTCCCATGAAGGCAGCAAGCCGAGCGGAGAGATATAAATCAACTTCATATTGTGATTTAGCAAGTCTCGTTACTATAACAATACCCCGTATTTACATATAAAACATTATTTTCGAGCCTTTATTTATCGTTTGTTGTAATCCAATATGTTTCGTTTCGTTTTGCTCGGCTAATACGCATGCCCGGTTGCTGCTACCTATCCATTCTGGTGTAACGGGCTTCGCTCATTATTTTTGTTTTTATTGTTCGTGGCGGCTTCATGAGAAAGGCGTTTGGATTGATATACATATAATATGAATCCATATTTCGATAGACTCTTACGAAATCATTCTTACATACACATTAATAATGAATAAGGCAACCATCGTTTTTTAATAATCGTTAAGGAACTTTGTACACCTGTTTCTTCGAAACTAATAATTACTTCTCATAATTAGTTTATTTCGGACTGAAAAGAGTCAAAATTATAATTAAAATGGCTCATGGATTAAATGTTTTATAACGAAGTGTCCAACTACTAATTAACACTACGTTGAGAACTTAATAGCTCCATTGTTTAACTAATAATACGAGTAGGTTTATATTTACGTTTTACATTCGATTACGGTTCTGCAAAAATGTAGTGCTGTCAAACTGGATCTCCAGGGTCCAATTCATATATGAAATGAAATTAGGGTTATTGAAAAGAAATCGCAAATAAGGAATCAAAAACTAGAGTATATCAGTTAATTTTAATGTACTTACAAAAAAAACGATCTTGACATAGGTAATAGGAAACAAAAATAACAAACTTACAAACTTACCTATTTAACACTACTTACTAGAAAACATTATTATTTTGCCTTCTGACTGCCTTATAGATTAGACCAACTGTTGTGATCGGTATATCAAGTTTAAGTTTGAGTTTGGATCAAGTTTAAGTTTGAATCATGTTAATTAAATGATGGAGAAACAATATTGGCTAAAAACTAAGTTATAAGTACCTACATACAAACAGCTTAAAGTAACAATAGACTCTAGGTGACGGCTGGCTAGAGCAAGGAATCTAGACTCAGAGTTGAAAAATATGTCTACTGTGCTGACGCTGTCCATAATGTCGTTGAGAAGTGTCAGCGCACGGTGCAGTGGTGAGTTATGAAAATGGCATAAAAACCGAGGCAGAGTAAAAGAACATAATTCAGTAAATTTATTAAACCAAATTATTTTCGAAAACCGTTTACTTTTATTTATTAAATCCAAGTCTATTTACAGATTTTTTGTGGACTTTTAAATAGGTACAGGGCACTATGTAGATGTTCTGTAGAAGTCGATAAATGAGGAACACTGTCTTCGTTCAAAAGTGTGTCGAACATTCCGGTCGATGGACTTATCATCATAGCAACATTAGCAACGCTTCGGTGCTTGTCGGTTACCCTAAATGTGGTATTGAAATAATTGTAAAGGACAACAAAATTAGCGATTTATATAACACGAGAAGAAAAAAACATATATTTAAGTAGGGTACCTACCTCAGTAACGATAATGTGTCAAACTTGATAACGCGTTGTAATTTTGGGTTCATACTCGTATTGACTCTCATAATTATTACTCGTTAAGCCATAATTATCGGAATTGAATTTATAATGTATATTTTTCAGTAAACTCTGTTACTTTTTCAGGATTTTTATAAAACAAACCTGGATCTAACCTAGCCATACACGATGAATAGGTATTTAAAAAAATCTGAAAAGTTTACGGTTCCAGCAATAATAAAAATTATGAATAACAATTTTATATAAACAAAATTTTATATGTACAAAAAAAGTTAGGTATTTATGTGAAAAAAGGGCGCTCCCGATAATTGTACATATTAGTGTGTGATCCGAGACGGCAGTAGGCGCGTACACTCTGTCCAACGGGACGGGCTCGTGTCTTGCACATGTTCCATCCCAAGCGTTTCTTGATAACTTCGCCGTCGCATGATACCCTCGACACGCGACCTCTGTCCTCGGTATAAACAACCGTCGATGTGTGCGCGCGCGATCTGTGTGCGTTTACAATGCATGGATCACAGGCGAGCGAAACAATACCAAAGCGCCGGCGCGCGCCCACGGCACGGCTCCGCGGCGCGAGCAGCGAGCGCTTAACCCGCACTCGCCGTCAGTTTCAAATATCCAGACACTACGTCTCGTAAGCATCTTCCAAATTTCATACATAAGTTCATTACTGATTGTAAACGGTGAATGTCCGAATGATACCAAAGTAACGACGGTTAATTGTGATTTTCTGAGTCTCCCTGAATGAGGGAGGGCCCTCATTTAGTTATGATCTCACTTTTGATTTCCTTCACACATTTGAAATGTTAAACATCGCGGGATGAATGTCCGTGCATCCATCGCATATTGTTTTGCGAGCTCTATAAAATTCAAATTGATGCAATAAATTTCAATAATGTCTTCATATAATTGAATTCTGCAATACCGCTATAAACCGTACATTCGATATATAGTTTATAAAACCGATCAGTTATGCATCGACTACTAAATATACATAAAAGAATGCTTATTCGTATTTCTTTGCTTATTATTTTGCTCTTCATTCCGCTGCGCGCATAGGTTAGCTAAGTATTAACGTTATTCTTTACTCTATAAAACTAGCATCGGGCCACAGTAAACGCAATGGATCCAAACCAAATGAGGGACTGCAAGAATCAAGACTATAATATCTATCGCGTACAGTGGTTCGCGGCCTTAAACGTTAAATTGCATGAAATATGCTCTGATTTGAAACAATGGCAAAATATACATATAATAACATCAATGAATAACAATGGAGTATAAATTATCATTTAAACTGTTGTATATTTTATAAAATATAGCTCTTGTGTTTTGAACAAAACATAATACACGCACGCGATTTGTTGCAACACCGCATGTTGATGCCGCCGCGTCGCGCTCGCACCGCGCCCGTGCCGCGCTAGCACAGCCAACGCACCACGCGCGCCTCTGGGGTAGGTACTTCCGTGAACTATTTACAACTATTTACTTACTAGTTTACGCTGTGTAATCATAACGTATAGTTACTTTATAACTTTCTTTCTTCCTGTTCATTTTGTTACATACAATACTCGTCTAAGACAGGTCCGGGCAAGTAGGTAGGTAGGTACCTATTTGAATTTCCTACTTGTAATTAAAATATTTACGAATTTGAAACATAAATAGGTTGGACCAAATACAATTCGGTCAATATTATGATGATGAGCCCTGTGACAGTCAGCACCTAGGCATAAGAAAATAACCGGTCAATTGCGAATCGGATTCGCGCACCGAAGGTTCCGTGCTGCCAGACCACACTTGGCCGGTTTTTATTATTTGTTAATATACTTTTGGAGGCTCTGCCAAGATGCACTATGCTAACTAGCGTTTCTATTCGTTTCGTTTTTAAACCAATCGCGTCACTGGTAGATCACGTAACTTTTCGTATCACGTCATATACCAGTGACGCGATTGGTTTAAAAACGAAACGAATAGAAACACTAGTTAGCGTAGTGCATCTTGGCAGAGCCACCGGGCATCTTCAGGGTTTGCAGTTGCACATAATAGTCACACCCGTTTTGACGATAGAACAAAAACAAAAAAGAAAACAATTCACAAAACGGTTCTTATACGGAGATCTTTATTATTTTACTTACAACACATATTATGTAATAGAAAACAACCGGCAATCTAATACGGTTCAAAAGAGTTAGGACGGACGGACGGACGGACGGATGGATGGATCTCGAAGGCTTGGTAATTAGGTTGCCCTACGGTACCCATTGGGTACGGAGTACTACGGAGCCTTAAAACCGTTCTAAATAACTTAAATTTCTATGTAGTATTCATAAAAAATCAAAGAAACCTTTTTCTAAAAAAACAAGTATAATTCTTTTTCTTTGACTATAAACCGCTAGTATGGATATCGTTAACGGAACCAGAATTTATCTTTTGTGAGGTGTAATATATGTAATTTTTAATTGTTCTTGGCTGTCGACCGTCAGCGGGGTCACAGTTCCGGGGAAACAATAAAAAGAGTACGTGGTGGCCGAGAGGTTGAGAGGCGTGTGTCACTGCGGGGGCTGGAGGCAGGTGCCGGCGCGAGCGCCGAGCCCGCGCGGAGCCCCGACCCGCGCCTGATCCGCGCACACGACTACCGTATTCGCTCGTGAAACGAACCGGCACGACTGTCTTGTAGATGATTTTTTCGTGATCAAACCATTCATTGTTCGGTAGCATTTATTGGGTCGGAACTGTTCGCTGCAATGAATTTTACTCACGTCATCCGCGGCTAAGTATTCGGTTGGAGAAGTTCTTGAATAGTTTTGTGTTTTGGTCACGGCGCGCGTTTAAAAATCACAACATGTTGACTGTAATGCAATTTCGTTTACGCGATTTATAAATTGTATTTCTGTGGTATTTAATGTCCTCGTTTGACATTACCTAAACAATATTTACTAAGTTAGAACTACGTACTGAAAGAATATTTTTTGCTTTTTAACAAATATCTACATAGGCATTTAATAAATTATAACAATTCATTACAAACTTTACAGTCAGCTGGAAAATAACACGGTAGCGACCTTGTTCACCTGGCAAAAGAACATATTTTTAAAAGTACCTCTTCATATTTCTGCAGCTGACTCTCTATTTAAAATTAGCAAACTAAGCTAAAGCTTACTTTAATAATATCAAATAAATACTAAATTAAAAACATTAAATATATAATTAATTGATATTATGGCATCTTCCTTCAGAGCTGATGAATGTTAGACGCCCTAATTAAACCAGTTTTTTTTTAAATGTGTCCATACTTTTGGGAGCTACGATACCATAGTCCGACGTACAGATGCACCTATTAAACTTATCGATACCCCCTCTGTTGACGTCGGGGGTTAAAAATAACACCTTCTCCAGCAACTCGACGGACCAATTTTTAACCGGTGCGGCGAGTTGAAGTTGTCCCGTCAGAGCGTAAAAACATTAAAACAACATTTAATGGCGGCACTCTCAGCTTACCCACACAGCTCGTATGACTTCGCTCACTCGATCGACCGTTCGAGTACGAGCCGATTGTATGAGAATAACACCTCAGGTCTGCCCGCGGCATGCTCTTCAGGAAGATCCGAAGAAAAACCTCTTTGATATTCAGTAGATATATGTTTTTCACAAACGAAAATCTACACCTTCACGCGCGTACAAACAGACACGAACGGCGAAAAAATGAGTAAAATGCGGTTTTGTACGCGACTCCGTCCTCACTCTCATAACGGCTCATTGGGGTCGGACCAGGCGCATCCAGCGAACGTTGACGACTGCGCAAGCCGAACAATAATGTAGGTGTTGGATTAAGTAAGCCGCAGTGCTTTTACATAGGTCAACGGAGATATTAGCTAGCCATAGCTGTTTCAGGAAATTCTCTAAACAGTTATTAGTGCCACTGTTCTCCAATCTGAATATTATGTCTTCGCTAAAATCGTGTATTGCTATTTCTAACGCGTAATCTAGTTTTACAATTAGTATGAGAAGTTAGAATTACCCTCAGTTTAAATAGTACCACTCGATCTTACGACTAAGCATAATCAGGTAAATATATTTTGGTTGAAACTCACTAAAAACAACTAAATATGCATTAGATGTTAAATGACTTACAAGTATAATCAAATAAATTTCAAATAGAAATAAGTAATTAATAACACTAAAAATTACTGAATAATTTACAACAAAATGTAACAAGCACTTGCTCCTGCGATTGTGAGTGCCACTGCGATCGTTTCGCCGCTCCTACAGTTAATGCATTTATGCAAACTACTGCAAGCATCTCGCTTGCTCCCGTCTACTTTACTGGCCTTTTTTTCATGTTTTTCCCCTTCAACGATGTTATTTATTGTTACGTTTTATTCTTACGAAACTTTTGCAACAGCAGTAAACATATATCTACTTACTTTATATTTCCAAAGCACAACCCGAGAGCGCTCATTCCCGATTTTCTTTCCAGAATTTTAAAATACCAAATTTTTGATACAACTCCCAACTGAAATGCTACGAGTATAACTTAACATTTAAATCAAAGTAACACAATTATTTTAACACTAATTTGGAAGCTAGTGTTTTGGAAATCTCGAGTGAAATCACAGGTATTTTGAAATACTGGTAAGTAAAATCATATCGGTTAAAGCAAATTTTCCACTTATGATTGTTATCTATTACTTTTTTTTCAACAACTTTTGTGCATCAATCGCTCAGTAAACTTAATAGATTAAGAGTCGCATGTCGCATGTCTCCTTTACTCTGATATTAGTCGAGAGCCGAAGGAGGGTAACTGTTATGCGGGTGTGTAGGTATGTTTGTGGGTAGGGTAATGGTTCGTCGCTTCCTCTCAGAGGCTGAACGGAGGTCCTGATTTCTATAAACGACCTAATAAGGAAACAAACCTTAACATTTTCGAAAAAAGGTTCATTTTGCTCCTCATTAAAAAAATGTTACTTACGCGGTTTTGCAGTTTCACCGACGAAAGGTAATTTTTTTTTTCATTATAACATCGAGTGAGGTATCGAAGTAGTGACAAGGCAACCAGTATGATATCCGGTAGTAAAGTGAATCAAGATTTTTTTTCCTATCAGAAAAGATTGAATTTTAATGACCGTTTCCGTAAATAGGCGGCAGAATACGATAAAGTATTTTTAACTAATATAAGTAATAGTAATAGTGGTAAGTTAGCATTGGCAAGCTAGGTTAGTTGAGTTATTTCAGGATGTATAGTGGTTTGTTATTATGAATTAGTAGGTACTTATATATTATTTTGTGGTACCCAATAAGCATAGTAGAGATATTATTTCTAGTATGACTAATTAGGCCTTGATTTATTACTAGCTACAATATTATTGTATTTTAGAACAAAAACACGGCAATATTGTTCATTCCAATTCGAGATCCATGTGTTTTTTCGAGACAAAGCATCTCCACAAACCCGGGAGCTGCCTGAACCTAGGACCACTTCCAGTGCTTGTATAATCGCAACAAGTTTCAGCTCTCGCGAAATGCCCTAGGGAGTGTTCTTGTCTGACTGACTTACTATTATGAGCGGCACGTTTTTATTGATTCATTAGAGCTCCTGAATGTCTATCGATACAATCGCGTGGTTAAATCGAAACACGCATTTGCGTCGCTACAAAAAGTCGCGATGAATACCCGGTCAATCGCAAAGATGCAATCGGTTATCTGACTTTCGTGCCTTGGTCTATGTCTCAGTAACGTTTCCTCCTTATGCAGCCGATATCGACATTTCCATCTAAATCCAAACTATTTTCCGCTGCTAACCCATTTACCAAAAGTTTTCTAGGCCCTAAACCAATACAACATAACCAATGCATGAATGGCTGCGGTTCTGCCCATAGCCGAGAGTTATATAATAGTGTTCAAGACTTATTAAAACATACTTTTCTTTCCATCGCTATCTAAAACGATACGCAATTGATAATAATAGTCTACTTAGGCATTTTATCTCATTGTTACGTCCCGGCTGTGTGTTGTGATATTTCACATTTTTCGCAGTTCTCTCGGTAATTTTCCAGAAGGTTGGGCACACTGAGTGCGCCGCCGCGCTCCGCGCCCGCCCGAACGCTCAGGAAGACCTCGTCGTTTCTCCAATTACATCACACGTCACGCGTGTCCTGATTTGAATAAACGCCTGGATAATTTCACCGATAGCCGCCTCGTTTTATAAAACTTCAAATCTGATTATGCGGTCGATGCCAATGCCCTTAATAAACGTCCGTCGGAGATTCTCTCATAGAACATAATATGCCATGATTATATTCGGCACAAACCATTTCGTACTGTGCCCTCTTAGGCGACGACGACGAAGGGGTCATTTCCTATTCATATTTTGATCAATTTTTGGACAGATTGAAAGCATCAGGTTATAGAATTAGATTGGGCTCCCACCCGCGCGTTGAACACGACGTAGTCGTTTTGTCGCGGGCACGTGGAGGTGGCTGATCACTTAGTACGTACTAAAACCGACGGTATTGGGCTCCATTTCAGTTTCTTGACGTCGTAACTCGTAGATATGACTTACCCGAAGAACCGCAGGGACAGACAAACTGAAGAATTCCGTTTATAGTATCCTAAACTAAAACTTCCGCTGAATGTTAGTTGTATAAATTAAAAGAATATCTATGTTTTCTCTGTAAGTAACTACTACACTTAGATTAACACTTGAGCAGTAAATAAATGATGAATAAACTAGTTGCGAATCAGTTCATTACTGTGTTATCATTAGATTTTCGTTTCAAGTCACATACGACATACAATAACGCAAAAATGTTGTCAGTTAGGCAGGGATAAAAATAGTAGACTAGATACTTGCTTGACATACGTCTTCCGTGGAAGAGTTAATTGAATGTACGCACATTATTCTTGTATTCATTATTGTGTACGTATATTATTAACGCCCCGTCGCCCCAACGAGGTGTCAATGCGGGTATGCTGCTATCAGCATTGACAAATAGTTCAATTAAAAGGAAAATCGCGAGTATTAAAATAAGTTATTGATGGTGCCAAATTGGAGAATGTCAAGACTGCTTACCCGCGATGTTCATAATGTGCAGGAGCAGACGCCGGCGCGGGCGCGGCGGCGCGCGGGTAATGGCGCTTCGTGTTTGTAGTGCCTAGCCGGCGCCTCGCATCTTTAATGTCCGCTAATAATACATTTGTTTAACATATACTGTGAATACACAACAAATGCGGGAACTCCTCGCTGCCCCAACGTCCTTTCGTGGTTTACTTTACCTTCTAAGTATAAGATTTTGTTATTCTAGCACTTACAAAACTGGCGGAAATGATTACATATTCCGGCCGGTACCTAATGAATAAAATCAAATTTAAAAAATGTTATGTATATTTTAAATCAGACCCGTAATGACTATTTATCGATATTCATCCTAAAAAAATCATTTTGTGATATTACTCGTACTTGAGGTTTATACGCATGGTTATTTTTTTCTGTGTAAGTAAATAGGTTTCGTACACTTATTCTGTGTCAGGACTGTCAGGACCTTTAGTCGTGAAGGCTGATGATGGTCTATCAATATACTCAGGAGGCAGGTACTACGAGTGTGTACGAGCTAGTGCCACCACACCAGTTAGTTTAGTACCACGGAGCACCTAAGGAGACTTAACCATTAATTGCATGTCTTATTTTTGTAAGTGGGTTAGTTTCGTGGTTTGAAACTAAAATAAATGCAAAACGTAGAGATATAAAGATTGTATTATAAGGTATCTTAAGAGCTCATTTTCAAATGTCAATTCTGAACGTTGTAACATTCAAATGGTAAGTAAAATATTTTTCCGAATAAGTCCAGTGGAGCCTGTCAGATAGATCGTTACCGTATGCGGAATGAAATTTGGACAAAGTTCGCATGCATTATTTTAAAAGTAAAACATTCGAAATTAGAAATTAAAAAAAATGAATTGCTTTCTCTGTTATCTGTCAACATATTGCACAATTTTGTTGGTCGTATGATAGCTTGGTAAATGAATGCTCAAAAGTAGGGTGTGGATGGAATGGCCGAAAGCAGAAAGTTTGACTTCGGAACCTTGTTTAGACTAGTTAAGAGATAAACATACTAAAAGTCCCCACCCCTCGGAGCCCTTTCACAAAGAAGGTCCCGTTTCTTGGTTTTTTTGTTTACATCTTGAAAACGATGTGTCATAGGAAATTTAGTTGTATTGCATTATCAGAGCTGATAAAATTCTCTACATCTTTAATTCTATACATTTTTTTTACCTATTTTCAATCGTTGTCTAGATATGAGCTCTGAAAAACGGTTGATTTTCTAAAATGTGTTTTTAGCTAGGGTATGACTGCACAACACCTTGCACTTTATATTATGCGCTGAAACTTGGCTCAGTTGATTCTTAGCCGGTATTGAGTAGATTCAGACCGGGAGCCATTGAGAGCCACCGCGCATTTAGTGGGGGGAGGGGGGGGAACGATCGACTCTGCCGCGCTTTAATTGAATCAACATTTCTCTAAAACTATACATATTAAGGCATGCAATATAATTTTCGGATAAATTAAGGACAATGAATGTATTTTTCGAACGATACCAATGCATGTTTTTTCTTCTTTCTAGTTACCTATTATATTTAGAAGTATAAAAGAAATCTAAAAATAAAAAAATATAGTCGTAAAGCAACACTTATCTAGTTTTCATAAATAATAGTTTATTATATAAATCTGTTGATACATGGGAGATAAAACATAATATTAAGCGTGGGTCAGGGTGATCTGAATGCATGATCGTCCGTGAAGTAGGGTTTAGGCACTGTTTTCAACACACGAAAGGTAACGCAATTCAAAATTGTTTTATATATTACAAGATCCACTGCACAAACAGAGGTCTGAACATTTAAGCTGCAAATTTTGCAATTGCACCAGCCGCGGCACTGTTTTTTGCATTTGCACCTGACAATTTCTAGACATGCTTCTGCAGCAATAGGCAAGTCCGTCCATGTAGGCTCCCAGTTGTTGATGACCTTCGTCCAACCCCAAGTAGACGGAGAGAGCACATTCTGAGCCGGTGCGAACACTGCTAACTGACCCCAAACATGCACGCATTGATATAAGGCTCCTAATAAATGCTGATATAAAGCAGCTTTAGTCGGTGGGATGTGCTCTATCTGCCGTTCTTTCTTCGTAACAGTACACTTACAATTACCGTACTCGCTAGCGAGTCGAATACTCTGTCCCTCGCACTCTATAAGAACACTGCGGGGTCTGCGAGGGACAGAGCTTCGACTCGCTAACGAGTAGGTACGTTAATTGTAAATCATGGTAAGGGTACTGATATTTACGGCAACCATTTACTGAAGTACACGAAACTGATCTGCGCCTCTATTCTAGGCGGTAAAAACAATATCGCATTTGATCTGTTATCGTATTGTAAACGTTTTGATAGCTCTTATTTTCTTGACAGTAATGGCAGCTGACGTCATAACAATACCATAACAGGCAAACTACGATATCGTTTTTACCGCCTAGAATAGAAGCGCTGAAATAATAATTATGTCATGCAATATTCTGGTTTAAGCTTTGAGATCCTATTATATCTGCACCCTTACGATTACCGTACCCGCTGGCGAGTCGAATGCTCTGTCCCTCACAGTATTCTTATAAAGTGCGAGGGAGAGAGCATTCGACTCGCTAGCGACTACGGTAACTGTAACGCATGGTAAAAGTACTGCTTAAAGAAGCAAAAAATCTGACCTATCATATAATGTTATGATTCATGACGTGTTTTTGGATAAAATGTTTGGAACGAAATATTTATTAGAAAATTATAAAACATTACAGTAATTAAAATATTTGCCAATACTTACTTATGATAAATATATTATGTTTACGCGAATTAGTTCTATGCCCATTTTAGACGTTAAACTAAATGTTCATTCAGACCTCTATCTGTAGTCCAAATAAAGTTCCTAAGTCAAACTTTCTGCTTTCGGCCATTCCATCCACAATGTTTCGTTTCCAGGACTATGATTAATAATTATTAATAATTATTATGGCAAAAAGTGAAGAAAGGCATCGAGAAAACGTGTGTACCTAATTTTCGCGACTCTCACCCGGAATGGACGAAGTCGAGGATTGCGAAACATTTTACTCAAATGGGGGAGAGCCGAAGTAAGATTCATAATATTTTGTCTTCCTATTCCTTACTAAATAGTACCTACTATTAGTAAACCCGGTTCCAGCAAAGTATGTACTTTAAGCCAATCTTCGAAGAGAAGCCAATTAAAGAAAATTACGGCGGGTCGAGTGGTTAAATCATACAGAAAACTCGGAAATAAATTCAACTGCGATGGCAAAACTATAAAAAAGTATGTTCAAGATATGGAAATTACGAAACGGGCACTAAAAGTTACACCAACCCTGTCCGAAAACCGAAAACCTGCCCAGGAGAAGAGAGTCAAAATATTGGTGAAAAACATTTTCTACGCGAAAAACCCTGGTCTTTTATTTTGAAAACGCCAAACTTGCGCCAAACAGTAAACGCATAACCAAACTGAAGAATCAGTACCCATGTGTACCGAAGAATTTAAATCCACCTAATGTACCACAACTTCACCTGATCGAAGATTCCCTGGCCAATCTGAAAAGGCGTGTATATGCTTAAAATTTCCAGCCCAAAACTATGCAGGCTTATTCGAAAAATAAAATTACAGCTAAGGATATAGTGCCAGCCAACTGTCGCAAAGAAGCTCGCATGGGGCCAAATTTCTTTCAAAATAAAATTTTGATAGATTTTTTTTTTATTGCCTCGTGTGGTTGCCGAGTTAGAATAGTGCCACTCCATGTCTTCCCGTGGATGTCGTAAGAGACGACTAAGGGAATAAAGGCGTGTAGTACTGTTAGGCGATGGGCTTGCAACCTGTCACTAATACGCTGGTAAACCTCTTAGCCTAATTGTGCAAATTGTGGTTATAGAATTATCAAGAAGTTTTTAGAGATGTTTGTAATTCTGTAGCTCTGCCTACCCCACTCTGGGAACGAAGGCGTGAGATTATGTGTATGTTTTTTTTTATAAATATATAACTGATTGATTTTAAACACAGTATCGTTAAGTATACACAAATACAACTTGACAGAGGTTTATTTCAATTTAAATAATCATAATTATCCGGAATTAAAATTGTTCTCAATGTATAGGTAATTCTTAATGTCAGCTGAACATTGCGGGAATGGTCCAACGTGCTAAGCGGAGAAATAACTTGAAGACATATAAAAAGCAAAGGCAGCTGAAAAGTAGCGATAAACGGCAAATGTCAGTCAGGACAAAATTAAGAAAGGCATATGACGATATTTTCTCAAAGAAAAATCTTTGTGTAATAATGGACGACGAAACCTACGTGAAGTTGTATAATAAATCGCTGGCAGCGACCTCAGTATTTTCCAATTAACAATGGGGCAGACATTAGTGAACCTCAAAAGTCCATTTTCACTGAAAAAAATCGTAAGAAAATCATGGTATGGCAGGCGATCTGTGAATGTGGCCTAATCGAGTCCATTTTTTACTACCTCTACAATGACGTCTGATCTCTAGGTATATAAAGGGCGGCTGGAACACAGACGTCCAAAAAAAAATGTTGTTCCCTCGTGTCGTGGGGTATCCGTATCACCCCCATTTATGTTCCGCGATTTTGATTATTTTCGGAGATATGGATCATTTTAATCAGAATTATGGTAAGTTTTCCTTATGTCCATGTTATGAAAAACCCTTAAGTTCATGTATTATTATAATATTTTTTCAGTGGTTTCTTACATTGATAGAATAGTTATGGACTTAGGATGTTTTTAAAACTACATGCCAGTTTTTTTTTCATGACAACTTTTTGTGTAATCACACAAAGTTTGTTTGTCCATACTAGGTGAAAAACAAACATGAGGTACAATTAGTATGGAGAAAATAATTTTGTTTGATTACAAAAAAAGTCATAATGAAAAAAAGCTGGCATGTAGTTTTAAAAACATCCTAAGTTCATAATTATTCTATCAATGTAAGAAACCAATGAAAAAATATTAAATTAATACATGAACTTAAGGGTTTTTCATAACATGGACATAAGGAAAAATTACAAAAATTCTGATTAAAATGATCAATATCTCTGAAAATACTAAAAATCGCGGAACATGGGGGTCATTCGGTTACCCCACGACACGAGGTACCTAAATTTTTTTTTTGGACTTCAATTTTCCGACCAACGTGTATAAATCCCACACACCACCACCACCACACACCCTGTCGACAAACGAATTCTGCCATGATTAAAAATCACAGTGTCCCGAATGTATTTTGGCCCGATTTGGCATCTTGCCACTATGGGTCCAAAGCGTTGCAGTGGTGCAATGAGCAGAAAAAAGTGATCTTTGTACCAAAAATAATGAGCCTACCAAATTGCCCAAATCTTTGGCCAATCGAACGTTTTTGGGCTATACTGAAAGCAAAACTTCAGAAAAGTGGCCGTTCTGCCGATTCTGAAGTGTCTTTAACTTTGTCCAAATTTCATTCCGCATACGTTACAATTACAAAGTCTTAAATACGCAAGACAGTTAATAAATGATCCATAATATGAATCGACTGGGCTGTGGCGTGTACAATATATGTAAGCTGCGGTGTACTCCGAATTAGTCGTGATCAATTAAGATATTAACCCATGCAGGCAAAAGTGACAAAACTAAAAGCAACGGACTTTATATTTACATGCGTGAAAGCACTTTTGATTGCTTTTAGTGACAAGTTTGTTAAAAAATACATGCAACAAAAATGTTTTAGTGGCAGGTACACCCGCGACAGCTGGCGGCGGGCGGCGAGCGGCGGCGCGGTCTTGTGCAGCGCACGTATACAGAACACAATGCGATGGCGCGAGGAGAGTCTCGCGAGATCAAAGCCCGGCGACGCGACGCCGCGCCTCGCTTTGTTTACGGCAGCGCCGACGAACCATCGACTAATCAACCGACTGATTAATTTAATTAAACATTACGAGAAAGTTCTGTTTATTTTACGTTTCCTCGGGCCCACATGCGAGTTCAAAGGAATAGGCCGGGAATATAAACAGGCAGGGCTATATTGTTGAGGCGACGCGATCGTACCTATATCGTAACGCGCTGCCCGCCCGGCACGATGAGCCTTCGACCATTGTTACTACATTTATCACAATAAGCTCTGCTCCTCGAGCCAGATATTTTACTGTTACATAATTTTCGCAAGGTGTAAAATACACTTCACGACTTAGCCACGAATTTGAAAAAAAGATAAGTAGGTATGTCTTTATAACGCACGAAGGTCCTTAACTCTCATTAACTGGACGAAAGTGAAAGCGCGCGAAAAAGAAAGAGTTTTAATGCGGGAAAGCCAGTTTTCCCCACGCTGAAGTGAAGCTTTCTCGTTTTGTTTTTTAATTAGTTGCCGCTTAACTTTTGCACATTTGTGTTGTTCACTTTTCATTTTATTTGTTTAATTTCACTGCCTAGTTATTACGAAGGACAGTTTAAACGAAACGTTGATAAGTTGATAACTTATTAATTAATCATCTTTATTAATTGCGGAGCTTAAACGCCAATGGAATATACAGTAGGTGTGTTCTGGGCTTAAACGGGTAGAAAGAACTGCGTGTCTTCGCGATGATGTTTGAAAACAGACGATGGTATTATAAATTACGTTCACATCTCATTAGCTCGCGTGATGGAGCTGGAATGGAACGCCGAGGCGGCGTATTTCGTTTGCTAAGGAAAATAGGAGAGCGATTTAAACATAACAGGGAGCGAACAGGGCGCTCCGCGAACAATATGGAAACACAACACAATAGACAGTGAATCGTACGTACGCGTGCTACTAATGTTCTAAATTAATTATAAACATGCGCTGGCGGAAAATTTCTCGGTTAGCGTCGTACAGCCGATTAGTGTTTAATTGTGTTAACATTCAATTTGAGCCATTAGTTGGCGGCCGCCTTAGGCTGCCGGCCTGCGCCGCTGCTGCCTGCTGCTTAACGTAACAGTCCCTGCCGGCGCTCTCCGCGCTCCCCGACCTCCCCGACCTCCCCGCCAACCCCCCCTTTTTTTTTACGAGCTTTTCGTTGGATGACATTGAGGGATATTTCGTTGGATATTTAAGCCAAGCAAAAAACATTGCCACAAAAAACTACCTACGTTGCTGGAGCTCGTTCCTCGCGACGGGAGCGTCAACTTGATTATCGGTTTAGAGCGAGCAGAGCCCGCGCCGGGGGCAGCCCTGAACCAGGATGACAGCGCCGTCCTAGCAGTTAGGTAGTGATTTATTAATTAGAACGGGCTTATTAATTATACGTTTCGTCCAGCAACTGAATAGTCTATATCACTAGATAATCGTTAGACGTCAGTCACATGAAAGTCTAGTTACCCGTTCCATAAGTAGGGTCTCAATAGAACACCACTTTGTTTTACCCCTGTTATTTATGAATCTATAATAGTTTTTTTATTAATACGAGTAATATTCATATATTCATTAAAAACCTATTCATTACAAAAAAAACCATATCTTTTATTTTATATTATTGATCAGATTAAATTGTGCTTGTTTTATTATTTTTATGTGAAAAAACTAGGCTACGAACTTTACTTAGGTACCTACCAGATTTCCAAAACACGAGTTTCAAAATATTGGTTTAAGATTTAAAAGCAGGCAGATTCGTTTGAATGTGAAGTTTTGGTTTTGTTTTTTCAGTAGGAAGCTATTTAAAAATTCTGGTTATTTTGTAAGGATCGCTTTTGCTTATTATATTTTTCACTTCTCATGCTCTAAATGTTACTTTAGTCTCTGCATATCGGACTAAAGCTCCTTATGAATCTCTGGGGATTAAAGTTTTTTTTTTTTAATTTACTTTGGAAACCCCTAAACAAATCACCGTGATTTTGAATGGAGGATTATCGCCATTTTCAGTTATTTTGTATAGACAATTTTTAGGATGTGGAAATAACCTCAAAATGACAACTGTGCAAAAATATAAATATAAATAACTTAATTTCGTGAAACACGATTAATGATTACGAATATGAATCTATTTAATTATATTAAGGATGAATTCATTTTATTATGCACGGTCTAATTAGTTTTAAAATACTTTTCAAGTTTGAATCTGTTGGCTAAATAATAAATATGCAAGCGTCTAAAGCGGCACTTCACAAAAAAAGTAAAGAAAAAACCGCGGAACAAATTTGTAAGAACCTTTCTTATGATCAATATTGTAATTTTGTATAGAACGTCGTCAGTGCCGGATTGAGCAAGCATGGTGTCCGTAGCAAATTCTATTAAGAGACCCCTGGTTTGCTTTAGGTTACAGGGTGTGGCGTGCTCTTTTCCGCAACGGGCGACTTAGATATGCGAGTATTTTGCGTGGGGTTTGTTTTAGGTTATTATGCTGGAGAATATCGACTGGATTATTCATCCTATCATCAACCCTGATGGATATGCGTACACGCATACTGATGTAAGTACTAAAACAGGAGAATGTCTACCAGACTAGCATTTTAGAGGTTAGACGTGGGCGCGTGGGCCACCCAATGCGCGGGGCCCGTAGCATTTGCTACTCTTGCTATTTTAGAATTGATCTAAAGAGCAAAATTACAGTATAAAACAGCATAATAAAACACAGAAATATTGTATTATACCTAGCCTGTTTACTTTTTTTTAGTTATGCTATTTTATACTGTAATTTAGCTCTTTGGGTCAATTATACAATAATTTTCATGTCATGACTTTCTTGACAGGCTATACGTGGTTAATCCGGCACTGAAAGTTGTTTTTTTTTCCTCGCATTCAAAGTGAAAGTACAGTGTTTAACGCGAGACTAAACAACCATAATGACACTCGAACTATAGCCACCCGCGCTTCGCTTGGGTGGCTAAACATCTCGTGTCATTATGGCTTGTTTTAGTCCCTCGTTGAAAAATATACATTATTTTTCCAAAATAATAAGTAAAATTATTTTTAATAACACACTTTAATTCTGACTGTACTCTTAACACTGATGGTAAACACATTATTGAAAGACCAGTCAAATAACTCCAATCTCTGCCATGAGTTAATTTCCGGCTCCATCAACGTACTAGGTCGATGGTACCGGATTGCATAAATATGAACAATTTCAATTCAATTCGCCCATTCAAGGTACTTAGGTTAAAAACTTCCAAGATTTTATTGATATTTTTGTGAAAGCTCCTGAAGAAAACTGTATCGGATGATCATTTCAAAACTACATAATATAATAAATATAACTTAAGTTCAAAATGCAAAAAAAGACAAGAGACCAAATTAAAACACTTCTTGAACACATTTTTTGTCTTAGACTACTTTCTTTTATATAAATAAACCTCTTCTATGGTTAAAAAACTGTGAATCGTAAAATTTAAAGTTAAATGCATTTATTGCAAGGGCATAACATTCTTACTGTAGCTTATTATTTATTGATGTAAGTAAGTATTAACGGTTGTTAGGAATTCTTGCATTTCCATGATCGACGAAAAACAGGCCGCTGCCGTAGCAATGTGCACTGTTCTCGGAGTTAATAATTCAGTAATTCCACCTTCTTCGGGAGCAGTTGTAGTGGTGATCGGGAGGCGTGGGCGGGCTCGGGGTGGAAATTAACATGTTTGTCTTGCTTACATCGTCGCTAACGCCGAAACTACGCCGAACTCAAACACATTCCGAGTCGTTTTGCATAAGTACTCGTTACTAATGTTTGACTTAAATATTGTCCCCGTGTCGGTTGCTTCTCCGCAATTAGCGCGGAGGATGGCAACTCGGTTCGCTGGCGTGCTTCTGCGAATAATATTCATAATTCCTGGGAGTCCGGAACCTTCTCGTGCTGCATAAGAAACGAAATGTGCAGAAACCCTGACGTACTAACTGCAATTTGCATAACTACCTTGGTCTCCCGATCGCCGCAGCTGCGAACCCTCGTGAGGCTTGGGTCAGGATCAACAATACACAAAACCATACTGAAGCTAGATTTCGTGTAAAAACGAAATATCTTTGATGTAACTTTTTAGTTCGGTGTTTTATTAATTATTACCTATACTTGTCCAAGTTCCTTCAGCAGACTCGTGTAACGCCGCGGCGTCGGACCACGCCGCTGCCGCTACACTATTTATAAATAATATGCCGCTATAGCCCGGAAAATTATATATTATTCACACACTATAATTACTATTAAAATGCACAAGAGCTATATTTTACCAGTTAAACGCTTACTTATACTCATTTCGAATATAGACGTCTTTTTGAACCGAAATTATTTAATAACATATCTGACAAGTCAAATCATAGACTATTTGTAATACAGTACAAATAGCGGAAAATGATATATGTCAGTTATAAATGAAGTACTTAGCGATATACTTACCCTAATAATGTTCGCATACTTATCTCAATCACACTAGTTGTAGCCGCGGTGCTGCTCGAGTGGTTCCATGGCGCGCGCCGGCGCGACTCTGCCAGCGGAACGTCACAACTAATTCCTCCCGGATGCCTTCAGATACTCATTTTCTTGTCACAATCTACGCCATAAATGAACAATTAATACGCTAAAATTAGGTATGTACACTTCGGACGTGTATAGGCCAAAACCGGAAGAACAAGAATGAAAATAAAACAACAAAAAAGAAACGAACAAACCGGAATTGAAACCATCTAATACCTCTTTAAATACCGATCTCGGAACAAAAGCGAATCCCTCGGACTATGAACAATAGGGAAAACGTGTAATAGAGAGGCAAAGTGGCTATACAGCCTTCAGATGCCTTAAACATATAAATTGAAGGCAGTTATTGTTCTTCAGAAACAATAACAGCAACATTTTTCCACAATTGACTGAAACCATTTCAAGTGAAAGCTCTATGGAAAAATAACGACCAGTGGATACCACATCGACGCACGTTTAAACAATCAAACGGGGAACAAAAAGACAGTAATGTGGAAATGGATAATGCAGAAGCGGCGCGAGCGGGCCGCGGCCTCGGTGCCGCGCTGAGCGGGAGCGGGCGCGGAGCGACCATCAACGCGAATTAGTAGTTTACGAGTCTTTTTATTAAGTTTGCTATGATGATAAGAATAAATTTAGTATCCTTTGGAATTAAAACCTCCTAGGGCTATCCTTACAAAATATTCTAGATGTATTATTTGCACTGTTTGCAATAACCAGTGCTGTTAGTATATTATCTTTTTAAGGATATGATGGATGAGGTATAATTTTGTTTTTAATGAAATTTGTGATTAGGATTTGTATTTTTTACATTTTAAGTAAGCTAAACGGCTCTAACGATTTTGATAAAAAAACGGAATAGGGGTTTATGGGTCCAGAAATTGATCTGTCGAGTAGTCGTCGGATAACGTAGTATTCTGGGGACCTAAACAATTCGGAGAATATATAAAACCATTTAAAAATCACTGTAATAAAATAAAGTTATATAAGACAAATGCTTCAAAGGAAAATAATACTAATAATCATAAATAACCTCGGGGCTCTATTAGCTTGTCAATGATGGAGCAGGGGTTTATGCGCTCAATGCTAGACCTCCGCTGTGGCCGGCCGGTTGTCTGGGGTGGCGCGCGCGGTGTCACTCGCACTGTGTCCGCGGCGTGTCGGAGAGGATGTGTGATTAGTTTTATCCTTCGCCCCTTAGCACCCGGCCGCGCCCCGCTCGCCCCGCGCGCCCCTCGCGCCCCGGGCCCCGCGCCAACTCTGTCTCGTACAAATAATACGCTCCGCTCTCCGGGAAATCACTTCGCCTTATTTAAAAAGATAACATTTATGATGTACATTTGAATAGTAATTAAACTGTGCTACATGTTCGTAAATAATGAGAATTGTATAAAGGAAGCAAATAAGCACACGTGCCACTTAATTTTATCACCCTTACAGACAAGTTCCTTAGTTGTTGAGTTCAGTCCAAGCTAAGGTCTGTTCATTCTTACTTGTCTTATATAGTAAACAACTTTCTAACCTCAAAATGAACCTTATTTGGCTAAAACAGGTATTTTAAACAAAATAAAGCAATTACAGACAACACATTAGCCAAGTGATGTTTATAATGTTTATTCAGTTTACTTTATTTACGATAAAAAAGCTGTTTTAGAAAAAAAAAGGTTCATTTTGATGTTAGAAAGTTTTTTACTATATAAGACAAGTAAGGATGAACAGACCTTACGTAATCTAGACTGAACTGCCACTTTTCAGGTATCACTGTCAGTTTCGTGACATAGAGGTCAGATAGTAAGAGGGCTGAGACCCATTTACATATAGAATCTCCAGAATGCCAATGCGTTGTCAATACTGAGGGGTAAGAGCCCTATAAATAAACTTCATTAGCCTAAGATGCCCGTCTTAAGATACTCCAGTGGCTAAAGCTATCATAACCCCACACCGGAGTACGACAGTGTGAACGCCGCCACTTGGCAGCAGCTTTGCTATGCCGCTAAGCTGGTGGGAGCGGTTTAGAAGGACCCAGCATAAGGTCCCGATTGCCTCAGGATCGAAGTAGTTCATTTATCATTGTGGTTTCTCATTCTCCCGCACCGGGCAAGGGAAGTGAACGGAGCGTGTCGTCGGACGCCTGTCTGGATGAGGGAAGCCCAAGCGATGAATAGGTGGGCGGTCCCGCAGGTGCTACCGTGGCCAGTCGCCTACACACACAAACAAACATATTACCAAAATCAGAAGGTTCACGATTGACCAACCTGGAGATAATGCACATAAAGGAAGCATAACAGAAGTGCGTGAGCAGTATTGTACTATTAAAATAAAAGTACTTAATAATTCTGTACTGCTGATGGTGTTCAAACTATTTCATGTAATCGATCACACTACCTATATTACACTAATATTATTATAAATGTGAAAATGTATGTGCTGTGTGTGAGTTTAGTATGTTTTTAACTTCTTCACGCTGAAACGGCTAAACGGATTTGGGCAAATTGAAATGGCGTAGCTTATAATACCCTGAATTAAGGTGAATTAACACATATGGTTACCTTTAATCTCGATAGAATAACTGTTCCCGTGAAATGACCAAAGCGGTCAAAGTCCGCGGCCTGGAACTACGAGTAGTAGGTACTTAAATATAATGGATTTAATTTTCTCAATAAATAGTTTTTGTTTCAATAATTAGATAAGCAACCCAGCCAGCCAACATTAAGTTGGACTTATTGCGCACATTTCCGCGTAATTGCGGTCCAATGCGGAAGTTTATTGCATTTCATGCGCAGGATAGTTTCGATTAGAGGCGGCCGCGGTGGAATAAGATAAATAATGACCGAACGCGGATTGCACTCATCCACCGCGAGGAAGCTATCCGCGTGCACTCTAACACTTGCTCCCGCGCAGGCGCCCGGGCCGCATTAACCCACCTAATGAACTCCCCGCACCGACTCTAATGAAAGGCTCGGCCTGCCAGTGCTACCTCCTTGATTCGCCATCAACAACGTGCCTACGGTTCAAAAACGTTCCGTAGATGCTTGTTTATTTAAAAGTTCGCTTTTAGTCCACAAACGTAAAAAGTGAAGAAACATTGACTAGTGTTGTTGTGGGCCGCATGCGAGTGAAGTCGTTAGTCAATTATGGAAAACATCAATATTGAACAGTGGTTGGACAATTAAGTCTTTTGGATTATTTGCTCGCTCCGATACGGTTATCGTTATTTACTAATAAGTATATATTTCTTAATAAGATGACGGACAAAGAACATTTCAATAAAACGTGTGATTGATACTTTACAGTAAAACTATAACACGTAGATATTAAAGCATACGAAATACACTATCTTACCGGTCCACAGCATAGTTTTAACTTTCCAACTATTCCGCGTATAGGATAGGAGGCGCTTCCCGCCTTGACGAAACTCTAACCTAACCTAACCTAACCTATCAAGGTGAGATTGACCTAATTTAGCAAATTGCCTGAAATTAGCTTTATTTATATCATTAGAGGTACATAATTCATGTGATATAAAATATGTAAAACTAGCTTTCCGCCCGCGACTTCGTCTGCGGATAGTCAGAACTTATGATAAAAGTACAGACATAGTTTATATCACCTCCAAAGAGTTTTTTTTAATGAAAAAAAGTCCAGAACGTGGGTTTTAAGTAAGCGGTTCACAAACACCTTTCATTTTGACTCTAAAACAACAAAATTGCCATACAAAATAAATTCACCGCCCCTCTTTCACCATTACGTTTTTTTTAATCAACCCGAGATTTAACCTCATAAGGCCCAGTGTGCAATAGAATGTACATAATCAAGGCAATTTAATTTGAACTGAGTTGCAATGGGTATAAGGTTTATTTTCCTATCTTCATTAACTGAAAATGGCATTATCTAACAAACGTAATTGAACTTTATTGCCTTGATGGTAGATTCAAAGACCCACTTACAGAAAACTCCCTGTTTGTAATATGGTGGGCCATACGAGGTTAATAGATTGATAATTTAGTAATCTCATCTATTAACTAAATTGCTATACAAACAATTACCCCACTAAGCAGAAGATTTTCGAAAAACACCAAAGTTGGATATTTTATTTATGTTACAGTATTTAGTCGCAATACCCATTTTCATATCTTGTAGGTATATACGTTTGAAAGTCACTTTATTTCCATACAAACTTTACAGTCACTATCAGTAGTCTCAGATCCCATGTTTTTCCCTTTAGTTTTTTTTATTGATGATGGGTTTGTTCTTGACTATTTGTTTCTTTAAGGGGCAAGTGTTTAAAAAACACTGAAGCTTGCACTTTTTTAGATGCTAACATTCATGTAACTGGAAAAATACCAACTCAAATACCTACAAACTTTCACGCTGCTTTTCACACTGTTAAGGGCTTATTTTAAAACCTGTTTTTTTATTTAATTAATATTGGTCTTGATACCGACTTTCATGTATCTAACTTGCCCAGTCATAATTCTTATGTATAGGTGAACAGTAACCTTAATACCAATAATGTCCACATTTCTCACATCAAAAATGAACAAATTCCCACAAAAACTTCTACCCCTATTTTACCCCCTTTTTCGAAATTGCCGTATTTTTTTTTCATTTATGTCGTAAACTACGACGTTCACTATTCTCATTTTAAACATGGCCAAACTCTCTTTTATTTTACCACCTTTGGGGAAGTTTTTAGAAATCGCCCAACGCTTGTTTTAGGGTTCCGTAGCAAAAATGGCAAAAGTCTCATGGTTTCGTCATGCCCGTCCGTCCGCCCGTATGTCACACGCATTTTACTCGAAAACTGCAGAGGTTCCTAGATGAAATTTGGAGTAGGAATAGTGTCTTGTAGAAGCCGCTACTTAGTTTGGTAGTGAAATAACAAAAAATAATATTTCTAGGTTCGGCACTCCCTATCAACATGTGACTGTTGATAAAATAAAAAATTCGCTATACATCATCGTGCGGAACTTATTTCGACAGTTCTTTTAATACACAACTTCAACTTCTACCGCCAATTTACAACCGCCATTTACAGAGATAGTTTTTCCAAAATCTCCGAAAGCAATTTAGTAGCCCTAACAGGCTGACACCTATTTACACGTTTCTCACCTGAACAATAACCGAAGTCGGTTATTTACTAACTTCGCTAGACGCTAAAATCGTATTTCCTATTAATAAGTATCCCTGCCTGAATACAATTTTTCACATTTCTCACTTTAAAATTGACCAAAGTCCGAAACTTCTACCCCCCCCCCCCCCCCCCAGGGTAGATTTTCCTAAATCGCCGAAAGTAACTTTTTTTAAATAAAAACAGTAGTATCACCACATTTCTCCCTTCGAAACCAAAATCCTATACAAACTTCTACCGCCAACTTACCCCTAAGTTTTCCAAAATCGCTAAAAGCAATATATTTAATTCATATACACGTTTCTCACTTCAAAAATATATATCTTCCATACAATTTTCTACCCCTCATTTTACCTCCTAAGAGGTAGTATTTTCTGAATCACCGAAAGTAATATTTTTTGTATGTATATTGCCTTTGTACGTAGATTATATTTGCAATGAAGAGCATTTCTACCAAATTTCAAGTAAAATTTACCCGAAAAGTAATCCCCACAAAAACATTGCAACTACTTTCCATCCCCCCAGGGGTTGATTTTTAGTTATCGCTGAAATACGTGTCTCGATATTTTCATTCAGGAGCATTTCTACCAAGTTTCAAGTAAATTTGATCATGAAAATATTTTTTGCCACACAAACTTAGCAACCCCCTTTCATCCCTCTAGGGGTTGAATTTTAATAATCGCTGAAATACGTGTCTTATTATTTGCATTGAAGAGCATTTCTACCAAGTTTCAAGTAAATTGGACCATAAAAATATTTTTTTCCCATACAAACTTTGCAACCCCCTTTCATCCCTTTAGGGGTTGAATTTCAAAAATCCCTTCTTAGTGGATCTCTACATCACAAAAAGAAAATACTGCCCAAGTTTTATATTTCTAGCATTAGTAGTTTTGGCTGGGCGAAGATGAGTCACCCGGGACATTGCCTTTTATACATATAATATAGATAGATAGATGACGTTTCATATATCACCTGAACATTATTGTTAATGTTTTAATAATTTTAATAATTACTTATCCTTAATGTATGTTATATATCAAATGGCATCATTCAATATGAATATTATAGAAAATGTTGATAATTGAGTGTTATATCATTTGACCGTTATACTACAAAATAATATACATTTCGTCCTTATGCTGGACGTTTTTTATTCATTTCGTAGGTAGTTGAATGAAATTATGTAAAATGTTTTAGTTAGACTGATTGAAGCTCACCCCTTTCCAACACGTTAATTAGTTTAAGAGTTCAGTGGTGGGTAACTACTGAAAAAATGCATTAGTTCGAGGTGGTATGTCGTCTCAAATGTTGACGCGGTTGATCAACATATCCAAATGGTATTACAAAAGGTACTTAATATTGGGGAAAAAAGATAGAGCGGCTTTTCTTCTATGTGACCTCTTTTAAATTTCGTTCTCTTCCAAAAATGGTTAATGTTTGAATTAAACAGTTTCGATCGATGTAAATAGGAGTCATTTAATGTAGTTTGATCAGGGCCGGTACTCTAGGCTGTAAAAACCATATCGTCTTTGACCTTCGGCCCAATTCAGGTACCGTGAAACCGTCCAAGTTTGCCCATGAGGGATATTTTGCCAACTGAGCCGAATATACCTATATAATAATAGTCTTAACTGTATCAAAGAAACATTTTTTCAATGTTATCGTTATCACCTGGGGCACGTTTTATAAAACTACAAGTTACAATTTTACAGGTCTAAACTGGCAATACTGCTCAAATGGCTGGTTGTCATTGGTCGAGGTTGTGTTAAATGGAAACTTGTAACCTGTAAATTGTAATTTGTAGCTTTATAAAACCGGCCCCTGGTTATCTAAACAAAATCTTGAAATAAATACCGGTAAAACAAAAATTATACAATTTAGACCACATCAAAGACAACCATTAAATCTTAACAATATAATAAATTCATTAAATGTAGAAAAATTTGACAAATATACATTATTTGGGCTAACAATCGATAAATACACAAACTGGAAAGAACATATAGCTAAAGTAAAATCTAAATAATCACAATTCATTTATGCCCTTAGCATCCTTAAAACCAATACCTACCCACCTTGAATGCGCATGGTCGACATATTATAAATATAAAAATAAAATAAAAAATAAAAAAATAAAAAATAAAAAAGCCCTTTATTTCCCGAAAAAAAAAAGTTACAAAAATATTGAGTTAAGTTTATGCTATCGATATACATTGTTTAATTTTATTATTTATTATTATTTTTTATTTCCTTTATTATCAGGAACCCCTCTCAGGTGAAGGACTCTTCCAACGATTGCCATTTTTCTCGGTCTTCGGCTATCTGTCGCCATTTTGGTCCTGCTATTTTTTTGATGTCATCTTCCCAGTGTGCGTACGGTCTCCCTTTGTTGCGCTTGCCCAGTGGGCCTTTCCATTCTGTGACAGTTTTGGTCCATCTGCGATCTTTAAGACGAGCTACGTGTCCTGCCCATTTCCATTTTAATTTTTGGGCGTGGATTAAAGCATCAGTTGATTTTGTTATAGATCTTATTTTTTCGTGTCTCATCCTGTGTATTTTTTTCATTTAACATGCTGCGTTCCGTACTTCTCTGGCATGTGAGTATTTCATTCTTTGTTTTATTTATAAATTTCCAGGTTTGGCACGCATATGTAAGGCATGGGATAAGACACGAATCCATAACTTTCTTTTTTATATTTATGGGCATGTCACTTTTAAATACCTCTTTGCAGCTCCAGTATCTATTCCATGTATTTTTGACTCTTCTCTCTACTTCTACTTCATTGCTGTTTCTGTTAAACCTGATCTGTTTTCCCAGATAGATATAGTATTCGACACATTCTAAGGGTTTGCCATCTATATTAATGTTGGTCTTTGAGGAGTTTGACATCGTTTTTGTTATGGTTATGTTCATCTCTAGGCCTACTTCCTTACTAGCCTTATGAAGAGTTTCGATCATGTGTTGTAATTGAGAGTTCGACTCTGATAACAGTACTAGGTCATCCGCAAACCTCAGATTGCTCAAATACCTGCCCTGGATATACAAGCCCTGTTTGTCCCAGTGTAATTTGCTAATGATAGCTCCTAGAACCGCAATGAATATTGTAGGGGATAGGGGGTCGCCTTGCCTTACTCCTCTATTCACTGGGAAGTTTGGACCTATCTTCTCAAGCTTGATTCTGCTAGTGCACTTGTCATATATATTTCTTAAAATATCTATGTATATTGTCTCTACGTTTTGATCTTTAAGAGTTTCCCATATGCCTTCGTGTGAAATAGTGTCAAAGACTTTCTGGTAGTCAATGAATGCGATATGTCGCGGTCTTTGATATTCCTGGTATTTTTCGATTATAAGCTCCAAGTCGTGTATGTGATCGATAGTAGAGAAACCCTTTCTAAAACCGGCTTGTTCAATAGGTTGTATAATTTCTAGTGATGCGCTTATTCTCTGATTTATAATCGTAAAAAACAGTTTGTATACGGTTGGCAGTAGGCTTATAGGCCTGTAGTTACCAATGTCCTTGGGATCTCCTTTTTTGTAAAGCAAGATAATATTGGATTCAGACCATTGGAAAGGTGTTTCAGAAGTTTCAATTATCAAGTTAAATAGATGTACTAATGGTGTTGTCAATGCTGCGCATCCTATCTTTATGGCATCATTTGTTATGTTGTCCGGTCCAGGGCTTTTTTCCGGTTTTAGTTTCCGTATTTTCTCTAAAACTTCTTTACTATCTATTGGCTCTACACGGCTTTCACGTCTTGCACCAACAATTGGTTCGTTTGTGTCTGTTTCAGCACTGTGATAGTTATTTGGAGCGCTGTATAATGTTTTATAGAAGTATGTTGCAATATTTATGATGTCGTTGCGGTTGTGCCTTGTTCCGTCTGACTCTTTTAAGCCTTCAATCCATGTTTTATCTGTACGTAACTCCTTTAATCCCTTTTTCATGCTTCCTTTTTGTTCTAGGTGTTTCTTAATGATTAACGTTCTATGTGTCTTGTAGTCATTTTTTATGTATTTACTTGTAAGTTTGTATAGTGCTTTGAGTTCATTTTTAATTGATCTAGTTTTATTACTTGTTTTTTGAAGTTCTTGTCTTCTTTTTATAAGATTTGATGTGCATTCTGATTTTATTAAAAAACATTAGGTTATTTGCTAAGCTTTTTTCTCCTTTTCAGCTTTTATTCTTATCCGGATAAATACGTTAGTAAGTTACCTTGGGCATTTAATGTAAATTAAAAAATTGTCCTTTACACTATATTATTTAAATAAATACTTAAGAGGATTGTGAAGCGCCGCTAAATTCGCGTAGCTGTCAAAAAAAAATCCATACAAATCTAGCTCAGGGCGAAAACGTTTCTCACCCCCCAAATCAAGTCCGATTTTCACGATTTTTGAATATGTTGTAGTTATTATAAAGAACTAGGTCTGTATACGTTTCTGTTTTTTATTTTTTCAACTTGTTTCATTCTAAGAAAAAATTTCGTGTAAAGGAAAACGTACAGACATAGTTGTTCATGATATCTACAACATATTCAAAAATCGTAAAAATCGGACTAGGTTTAAGGGGAGAAAAACGTTTTCGCATTTTGTATGAACATTTTTAGCTTCACAATCCTCTTTAGAAGATATGGCAGATTCAAAATTACGCGCAACCTAAATATGTATTATCGAAACGCTTGGCCGGGCCTATAGTCGCGCTTCGCCCTTTAGTACCTATGGCCTACAGCATCCTCAAAGTGCTCCCTTTTCGCCTAAAATATCAATTTTGTCGTAAAAAAAACTATCCATGATGTAAAACCAGGAAAATGGTGAGCAAAATGTGGTCTCTAGTTGCTTTATTCAGCTGAAAACGGGCACTTTATCCAAAAATGATGCATTTTGAGGTTATAAAAGTGTTTACTAAATAAGACAAGTCTATTGGAATGGACCATACTTATATTAACCGAAGCGAAGCGAGGGCGGGTGGCTAGTCAGATATAAATGAATTAATAAAGGTAACGCAATTATATGGTCAAAAGGCCATCCTTGAAATGAAAAAGAATAGCGAAATATTATCATTTTTAATGAAAATTAAGATAATAGTAAAATAATCGGGCAAACTTGGACGGTTTCACGGTACTGCAGGTGTCTCAGGTTAGGATAGACAAAACAAACAATATTGTAAGTGTGTAATAAAATAAGTATTCTTTATGCCGTACCTAATCCGTCAAGTTCCGGAACACCTGTGTATTCTGACAGGCACAATAGCCTTAATGTGATTATACCTAATAACATTGTTTAGACGAATATTGTTTGTCCTAATATAATACTGTATGTACTATAATAGTGTAGGGTTCCGAAGCCGTTACTACAAACACAAAGCCTATATTCATGACTTGGTCCTTTTGTTGAAAAGCGCAGTTTTTCGTCAATAACTCAATAAACTTGTAAAGCCTACTAAAAGTACCTAGCTGTGATAATTTATCTTCCGACTTCGTTGTACCTAGCTACCGTGTGCCGTGATTTTTTTCACGTACCTATTATTAACTAATGTTCTATTTAAAATGATCATAGGTGATTTTCAGTAGGTACCTATAAACATTTTAGCCGCCTGTAACTCAAGAGCCAATGATGTCTACTTAGTCGTGATAGTTTTCCTATTAAATTCGTTATACATGTATGGGTTTTCATTTAAGATATTTTTCGGATTAAGAATTTTTAGTTTAGACTGTAGGGGAAATGAGCACTTTAAATCTTAATATTTGACAAACGGATCCCTTAATCGTAAAATTGTAATTGAAAGACCTATTCAACGACATGTCCAGTGGATAAACGAGAAAAACCAAACCCCAAGTTACCTGTAGGGGAGATACCCTAATATTATTATTTTTAAGATTTTATTTGACCACTTTGTCGATGTGTCTAATAATGTATATTCATGCCAAATAACAGCTTACTAAAACTAAGAGTCTTTGAAATAAGCTGCGGACGGACGGACATAGCGAAGGGTTAGGTACTAACTAGTTTGACTACGGAACCATAAAAAACTTAAAAAGTCCTAAATTATATTTTATCATACCTAGCGACCCGCCCTCGCTTCACTTCGGTTTATGTGAGTTTTCTACATAAACCATAATTTTATTATACACAAATTAAAATGATATATTATCAAACTGATGGCGAAAACCGTATGAAAATCCATTCAGTAGTTTTTGGGATTATCGCGAACGTACAGACAGTCAGGGGCGGCGGGGGACTTTTTTTTTACTCTGTACTCGTATTGGGTATTGTGTTTATCAGTCTATATATATATATGTATGTTTGTTCCTTTGTGGCGTTCTAGAAACTAAACGCGTGGACTGATTTTGATGATTCTTATGTCAATCGATTTGTCTTAATCTCGTGAGTGTCACTAAAGATATGACAGTAATTAAAATTCAATATGGCGGCAACTAGACGCCATATTGTAAAAAAGAAAAAAAAAAGTCGACGAACTATGACAAATGGGGCATCATTGAATAAGTACTTAAAAATCATCTTTAGGTTTCTTTAATCATTTTTCATTTTCAACGATCATTAAGGATTTATAAGGATTTAAAGTTGGTTAGAAACAGTCGGATTTTTTTAAGCTTGCTTTTTGTGTTACAGTTTTATAATAAGTAGTGATGTCATTTTAGTCATAACTTCATAAGACTCATAAGAGTATCCTATCAAAGAATATCCTAACCTAACCTACTGAGGGGTTAACAAGTGGAATTTGTCATAAAATCGACCGCGGGCCGCCTGAGAATCGCAAGGTAACTAACGAACGTACCTATGTGAAGGTATGGCTGTTTTAAGATGATGTGTCACTTGGACGACGTCGGCGCCGACCCCCGGTGATCCTGCGCGTCCGCAGGTGTGAACGAATCATTTGAATGTTTAAAGCAGCAAGCTGCCTGAGGCGGTTCCGCGTTAGTTGGCCGGCGTATTGTTCCGTTTTTATTGAGGCAGTGAGTGAACCTAATATTATCGGCAAGGCGGTCGCAGCTCGCGCCGCGCGTAATAAATCTATTTTATCGTACTCGAACAATAAATTTTATTTCGGGATCTTTAATTCTTTGTTATTGAATTGGATTTTAGTGTTTTATTCGGGTAAACAAACAACTGATCGCAACGCTCCGACGGCCCTTGGGGCACGTGCGCGTTCGTAAACAGTGCACTAGCGCCGCGCGCGGTCTCGCTCGCCCAACTTAACGAAACAGTTGATCTCCGCTCGGACTGAAATTATTACTGTAGTTTAACTGCCGTCCTTTGTCTGGGTTTACAATTAAAACTTCGACAAAGTTTAGTTGTAACGCTGAGCACAAAGAAATGCCGCTCTTTGCTCTAACGATTACCTCCGGGCCGAACGTAAATACACAAGCGCGCACGCAGCGCCGCGCGCGGCGCCGGCGCGTTCGGCGCGTGAAATACAGTAGCAATCGATAAAATACGCAATCGTAAACTTCCTGTATAGAATGGGGAGATGTAAATTAACTTACGAATTGTTCTTTTTCATCTGACCGTTATAATTAATGACGAGTTAAAGGCGATGCGAGCGGCGCAGGCGTTTGCTGCGCTGCTGCCGGAGGGAGAAGGACTCTGGGGGTGCGGCCGCACTTATCTACGAGTTACGAAGTGTTCATAAAAAATATGCTTAGGAATAGGCTTTTATTTTAAAATTATTATCGTAATAATTATGTTTTCTTTGATGCTTCGAAGCAATTTGGAGACTGTATCAAATGGTAAAATAAGTAATAAATGGGTTTTATTTTTATTTTAGTAGAATTACAATTATTTATCAGTAGTTAACAAAACGAATGGTAAAAAAACGAATGGAAAATGTGACACATTTGGTTCAGATTTAACAAATGGCTACGGTTTATATGCATTATTTCAGTAACCTACTGAGCCAAAAAATCTGCTCTTAAGTACCAATTTCACTAAATGATGTTAAATTTAATAAATGTTAATCGACTGTCATACATTTTGACAGCTGTTAACGCTCTAATCGTCTTTTAAATGGTTAACATCGTTTGATGAAATTGGACCTATGCTGTGATTTAGGGTAGAGCGGCACATGTCTAGCAAAAATATTAGACTTTTTTTTTTACTACCCTACTAACCCAGAGGGAATGTAGTTTTTTTCGCGCGTATGTATGGAAGTATAAATATGTTTGTAATTGTGTATTGTAGCCTTAACTTTTGGCCGATTTTGAAAAGTGAGGTGTCGGTTGATTCGCTTTGGTTTTTGAGAGTGACAAAAGCCTGTTTCAATCAAAGTAATGAGAATAGAAAGAGTAGGTAATGAGATATTTTTTTTACATTATATCGACGACGATATTAAAAAATGCAGTCGGTTTTTATTAAAGCTCGATTTCTATGAATAATTTCTAATTGAAATCAAGAGTAGGCATATCGAAAATGTAAAAGTTTTAAAACTAAGCAAGTAATTCTAAGATAACCCAAAGTATCGAAATCAACTTAGATTTCCGTGTAGCAAAGTACCTACAGCAATTCATTGTTATATCTGATTGTTGTAAACTTGCACTAAAAACTACTAGGTACTTTCCGAACATTCCCAATCATAATGAAATTGTTAGTTTTTCAGAACTGAATCCTATGTTTTGTTTTCTTGTGGTTATTTGTTATTGGCTTTATTTATAGTGCCTAGATATTTAGAATAAACGAATGTTTTTTTAAACAAATATCTCACCTTTAAAATTATAGTGAGGCCTCTATTTATAATTAAATTTATGACTCGAAGTCGAAGTAGGTCAGTATTAAGTAGAGATTTAATTATTTATGAAAACGACATATATTTAGGTATGTAGGTGTACTAAGAACGATTGTTGTTATTGTTTAACGTCGTAGAATGGAGGCTGCTACCCGTCCAGCAAATAGAATGATCGCAAATGTGGCCGCGTGGCGTCGCCGCCCGCCGCCAGATGTCGTTGAAACGGAACTTTTTGTCGCCCGGCCACGCACAAATGACAAGCTGACATATTTAAAAAACTCTGCGGTTTTTGGCGGCATTGACATTTTAAATCATAAAAATTGCAAAATGTGACGCAATTTTCGTTCCCTATAATCCGGCCGCAATCAGAATATGAATGAAACTACCGCTAGCACAGCGGTATAGGTAGAAAACTTAAGTAAAGCTCCTCTTCATAATCTCTCCCTCTAATATGGAATTTACGTCAAATTTCTAATATAGAATGTCAAACGGTCTATACAGTGGGGCTAGACAAGTTGCCATCGAATACGAACGCTAGCGTTAGGTGATCACCTATGATGACACTGACTCAGTTGCCAGTTTCTTCGCATAGTTACCGCCCTTGGATACCGACTTTTGTATTGTGTTAGTGCTCGTGTTGAATTCGACCTGTCAAGATAGTACCGCGTAACGACCGTATTTGTCAAAACTATCACTATTTGATTAGCGCGAGTGATAGTGATCACCTTACAGCGTTGTCAGTTGTAACGAGTGATATATCACGTGACCATCTCACGTCAATTCCATACATTTTTCAAAGAAACAGGTGATCACCTAACGCTAGCGTTTGTATTCGATGGCAACTTGTCTAGCCCCGCTGATGTGTTACAACTACATGCAAGAGGAGCTTTACTTAAGTTTTTACCTATAGGCTAATTTTATTATTTTAACTAATTAGTTTTTCGTTTTTTAAAAGGATTGTTGAACCGATGAACCGACACTTAAATCGCGTAGCTGTCAAAATCTTTCCGTATTAAGTTCGCTCCGGGGGATAAAGTTTCTCATTCCTAAATCAAGTCCAACGTCTACCACCACTTTTGTGAAGCTAAAAATTTCCATACAAAATGCGATAACGCTTCTCTTCCGTTAAACCTTTTTGAATATGCTGTAGATATTATGAAAAACTAGGTCTGTACGTTTTCCTTTCCAATAAGTTATTGCTTGCAAAAGAAAACAAAAGAGAAACGGAAACGCACAAACCTAGTTATTCATAACAATTCTAAAACATTTGCAAAAATCGTCACAGTCGGACGGAAGAGAAACGTTATCGAATTTGGTATGGAATTTTCTAGCTTCACAATCCTAAGAGGAGTCTTTTGTATCTGTTCCTTTGAATTAGTAATTTTTCAATGTGTGTGTGTCCATTTGAACCATTTTTAATCCCAGGAAAGCGAGTTTACTATACATGTATGTTTAGATGCACGTGCGCTCTCTCTCTGAGTGCGTAACATATCGTTGCTTAAGCTCGTTGAAAGTTCCAGACCACCAAAATGTTAGGTTAAGTTACCGGCGCACTACGGATGTCAACTAAAAGTGTACAGTGGCTGTAGGAATGCATACATGCAAAACAGTGTCGTCAGTTCATATTTAGATTTTCTACTCAGAGTGGCCAACGATGAAAAAATGTTGACGTATTTAAAATATAGGCTTTATCGTAACAGCACCCAGCAGGTGCCAAAGTTAATATCTAATTGCAAAGTTGCCAGACTTGACGGTACCTGATTTCGTAGACGGCTAAGTTTATGCCTCGCACATTTTATTAACCACCGTAACTACCCTGATAACTGTCGTTTCATCAAACTCAAACTCGCAATATTTATTTGACAAAAACACACTGCAACACAACAAGCATAGAAAAACATTTTGACAGAAAATATCTACGTTTGTCAATTTAACATTTTACCTTAATTCCCATTCCCATACTGATCGCGGAATGACGATTAAGTACCTACTTAATACCGGTTTTATATGCTATCGATTGATAATATATTTTTACTTAGTTCAGTTCGAACCTTGAACATGATTTAATAAATTGTAACATGTCTGTATTTTTGTTGTCCGCAGGCCAAGCTGCTGGAGAGCTCGCACGCCTGGCTCGGGGCCTCCACGTCCTCGATCGCAGGTCAGTTGATATCCTTCGCGACCCTACCGTCACGTAGTTAGGTTAAGGCTACCGCAGATCATTCACTGCTGACTTTCATTATGTTCTGACCGCTATAGTGAGACATCGTCACTACTCTCGGTTTACATATTACTTACGTTAATCAATTGTGAAGTGAAAATCGCTCGTTTGATGATGACGTCATCTTTGCTTCCCATGCACTTTTTCAAATAGTTATTTAGCTTATAGTAATAATTTGCATGTTTCCCGCCGGCTATAATCCGCGCCATGAGTGATGCCATACGTAGCACATTTCGTATTCAAACACGATAAGTGTAGTACTTTATTATTTGTTATGATTGTATTGCCGTAACAGCGTGGGAAGAATTCCGCCCGCAGGGAAACTCGAATGAACTTCTTTGTAATGACTAGCGTGTGGTTTAAATAGTTAGATATATGCACCGATAATAGGTTCTTGCATTATTGTAGTAACATAACTTAAGTAGATATTTTGTGATGTAATTTTGACATTTTTGCACTGTTTTGCTACTGCACTTGCACTTTAGCTAATTCGTTTGTAAGTAATGCTCGCATGATTATCAGGTACCTACGGATTATAGGGTTCGAACTTTATGTTAGTGTTTAAGTTAGTGTTCTTGCTTTATCTGTCGATCAGAATTCCACGGTCATACTGTGAAGCTGAAAGCGCCGACCTGGTCGCAGGCGCAGCTGCAGGAGGCGATTCAAGCCGTCGTCACGCAGAAGATGCGTTTCACCCAGGCCGCCACGCATTACGGAATACCGAAAGGAACTCTTTACGACAATATCTTAGGGAAGTCGAAAAGAATGGCCGTTCTTGATGAGGCCGGCTTGTGGGCTAGCGAGGAGAGAGCTATTCTGGATTTCTGCTGCGAGACCAGCGTCTCTCCCTATAACAGAAGAACTAAAAAGTCTTTAGCGGATGTGCTCACATTTGTAGAGAAATTAAGAAGGAGTAGAGACCCTGGTTTTTCATTTATCGGCCTTACTGGATTCAGGTGGTGGTGGGCGTTTTGTAAAAAACATTCGATAGTCTCGCTTTATTATGAAGACTCCAATTCAACACGAAGTGGCAAGTTCAAGGCTCATCCTATCACCGACGACGAGTCTTGATTCCCTGTAGGTACGAGACCTAGACGAGCTACATCTAAAAACCATAATAATACTTAATATTACTCTTTGTAAACTTGTTCTATCGGTTTTAGTAATTGGATTAATCAACTTATTTGTCTCTTTTTTACTATAGTGCTTGAAACGGAAGCCATGTTTGAGTACACTATGTCTTTTACGCTCAGGTTCACTTGGTCCATATCCCCATTTCGCCGACATTCTGATCTCGGCCACATTCCCAACTCGTCCATATACCAATCCCAAATTGTCCACTTCCTATCTCGTCCATATTCCCAACTAGTTCTCATTCCCAACTCGTCCGCATTTCTATTTAGTCCCCATTCCCAACTCGTCTTCATTCCCAACTCGTCTGCAACCTAACTTAGGACTGTAGGGCTGTTCGATATCAATTCGATTACTCGGTTGCTCACTAATTATTGGGTATGTGAACGAAATGGGAATGTGGACGAGATGGGAATGTGGACGAGATGTGAATTTGAACGAAATGGGAATGTGGACGAAATGGGAACGTGAACGAGACGAGAATGTGAACGAGATGGGAATGTGGCCGAGCGGTCTTTTATAACATGTAAATTGTTAATACAACCGCAATTAAGTTATTGAATTCAGAATAACCCGTTTGCCACAAACATAGCCCAGTCTATAACGACATCATAGTCGTTAATACTCAAGTTTGCAACCTTGAAAACCCTGTGCTACCCCCATGGTGCTCGAAAAGCTGCGAAATTTTGGCACTTGTTTTAGTTTTTTGTTTTAGTTTTTTCGAAAAAAATACCCTAACTAAGCGTTTTTTAAGAATCTTTCTTAAAGTATAACAAAGATACTTGGAAAATAATTCCTTAGAGAAGTTTATTCGAAAAAACTGAAACAAGTGCCAAAAATTCGCAGTTTTTCGAGCACCATACGGGGGGGTAGCACAGGATTTTCGGGGATGCGAACTTGGGTGTTAAATACTCACAATGGACCTAAAAACATAAGCAAATCGTAGTTACATGCGGGTTTGCGATGTTTGCCTTTTTTTGTGTTGTTATAGACTGGGCCCTGGGGGAATATTTATATACTCACGAAATGAACCAGTAGGTTTATACACAACCGGGGGAAACCTGCGGGCCTAGTATGGTTGCGTTTATATCGCGCGTCAAATGTGGGTAAAGTATCCGTCACTCTCGTACTTATACGTGTCAAAAAGTGACGGATGTTTTATCCCCATTTTGTCACGCGATAAATGCAGCCATGTTAGGCCGCGCGATATTGTAATGGATATGTAGTAATAGTACGTAGTAGCCATGACGCAACAACACTAGAAAGAGTTGTTACGAGTATAAGCGTTTGAACGTAGCCCCGGTGTTGCGGGTTTTCTGGTTCAGAATTTATGGAATTCATGTTTCTTAAAAATGCTGTAAAATCCGTTTAAAGATTGGTCGGGTAGTCAAGGGTTAAAGTATGTATGATGATTTATTTCAATGGACTTTCTATCATGCAACGTTTCTGTGATATTAAATTTACCATTAACATCAAAGAGGACAAAGACCACTTGCATGAAAAAAAATCTTGTTTTCGTCAAGATCTAGATTCACAGTTGTATTTTGACACGACTTATAAACTGAACATTAAAGTTAGAGTTAAACCAACGAGTGTGTGAAATTGGTGTTATCTGTGACTCCAATAGGTAGTTAAATTTTCTATAAAAGCCCTCAACTACCTTACCTTTATTAATAGTAGAAATAACGAATGCCACATGAAAAGGGAATCGACTTAAAATTTTGAAAATTGCGTGATTTATCTTTTATTTTCCAAAATAATATTAATTAAGGGAGGCTAAGGGATATCCTGCTTAATACAATTGACAGATCGATTTTTTGCCCCCGAAAACCCCTATACCTATTGCAAAATTCACTTCGTTTAATAGTTTTTATAACCCGGAAGACCGATCGTCGCTCGGGTTGAAAACGAATTTTCCCGAAGATGGCAACTTGGTAGATCGATTTTTCGCCCCGGTAAACCAACCCGTATTGGAAATTTCATCGAAATCGTTATACCCGTTTTTGAGAACGTGATCACAAATGAAATATATAAAAATATTGCACGTTTAATAGTATAGGATGGGATATATATGATTTCTCTATTGAAGTCTGTTTATCGTGGCTAGTCCAACCCATAGGGCAAGCCTTCAGCTTAGTTTGGGGCGAAGTCAATTTGTGTAAGATTGTCCCCCGATGAAAGTGGTTGTTAGATTTCTCTGCCTTTCTTTAATTGAAATTATCAGGTTATTTTAAAGAAAAATAGCTTTAGGTACTAATTACCGTTTCGTATGTGCCATAAATGATCGATTATTGATTTGATTCCCTGTTCAAGGGTAAACTTTCAGAATCCACAAATGCATTATTGTTTAAAATATATATCAGTAATATAGGTAAACCTCTAATATTTAAAAGGTGGTTTGTAACTCCCTAAAGTTTCCCTCCTTGTGGCATTTATATTTTTAACCTGAACGAGAATGCACTGTTTTAACTCTGAGATACCCGATAGCTGTTAATAAATACCTAATAAAGGTAAGACGCGTAATTAGCATATTTTTTTTATAATAATAGTTTGAAAACTAGAAGACTCGTTAAAATGTAAGTATAAATTAGAAAATATTTTTAGTAAAGAGGTTTGAAGAAACATTAAGTGGTTCAAATTAGCTTTATAGCGTAATGCTCATTATTGTTACATGACAACTGAATTTTAGAGATTTGTTTTAACTGCCTATATACCTAATAGTAGAAACGTGACGGTTGCGTAATGACAGGCATTACAACACTCGTGTGATCTATTATGAAACTCGCTTTGAATTACACAGAGTCGCGTACAATACTTTATCTACACATATATTATAAGTACTCTATGATGGGTTCAGAAGCCGAAAGGCAAATGAACAGCATTACCTGTGGTAGTAGGTGACAGCGATGACAGCTGTAACGTAATTTCATTACGTTATCGAATATTGTAAGGTAATGAGATCCAAATTTGGAACATCTTCCAAAATTAACAGCTGTCATCGCTGTCACCTACTACCACAGGTAATGCTAGTCATTGCCTACGGGTTTTGAACGCGTTATAGAGGACTTATGATATGTGTGTAGATAAACATTATTACATTTATATAGACGGGAATTTCCAGGCTGACTGACTCTCCATCGTCCAGCCCAAACTGCTAATAGTAGATATTAGATTTTTTTAGGCGGTGTTTACTTATATTGTAAGCATCGTTTAAGAAGGAAACTATTTCTTTTAATTTAACTAAAGTTTGTACTTACTTATAGAAGTATTAAGGTCTTTCATCGTTTTTGGATCTTCTACTAAGGAGTTGAAGTGGGACCCCTATTACTAATAAGCAATTTATTAAGTTAGTAAGTTAAGTAAGTTATTAATTAAGTTTATACATAAGTAATATACATATATAAATGGTTTTAAAATAAAACAACTTTCGGCTTCTTTGGAAATTAGACACTCCTCCCATAGTAGCCCAGTCTATAACAACACAAAAAAAGGCAAACATCGCAAACCCGCATGTAACTACGATTTGCTTATATGTTTTTAGGTCCGTTGTGAGTATTTAACATCCAAGTATGCAACCTCGAAAACCCTGTGCGAATTATTGGCACTTGTTTCAGTTCAAAAACTTGTCAGGTTTTTCGAAAAAACTTCTCTAAGGAACTATTTTCCAAGTATCTTTCTTATATTTTAATAAAGATAACTAAATTTGCTACAATTTGAGCGTAATTTGACCACATTATGTTTATTGGTTGCGGAGAAACAGCAAGTCAAAGATGGGCAATTTTCTTCAAAAAGTGAAAATGTGTTGGTCGGGTTATTTTGAAGATACGTACCGGCTGAAATAATGCTCCTAGGTAAAAGTCATGTCAAAATAATTTGTAGAACATTGAATTAGCCTCAATTTAATACCTAAATATGCCGCTAGGCCCCATAGTTTCATCCAAAATAAATAAATAGTAAAATATCGGATTTAGGCAAAATAATACAAACATTGTACTGAATAATTTGGGACAATTTTCTTTAAAAAAAATGTGAATTTACCATATAAGATGTATAATTATGGCTTCAAATAAACATACACTAAATAAATGAACATACTTCCACGTTGTTTTGTTAACTGCGAAAATTCAAGGCACTTGTTTCAGTTTCTTCGAAATAATTATATAAAGGAAGCGTTTTTGGGTATCTTTGTTCATACTTTAATAAAGCGTACTAAATTGGCTACAATTTAAGCTTAATTTCAGTACTGTAAGACTATTAATTGCGGAGATACAGCTAGTCAAAGACTGTCATTTTTTTTTCAACAAAATGAAAATCATATGTATGAATGTATTTCTTAAAGAAAACCAAAAAGTGTAAATTTGACATTTTAGATGTAATATATGGTTTGAAAACAAATAAACGTAAGCATAGAAAAGCACAGCAAACATATATTTAAACTATAAAATAATACTATTTGCACGGTCAAGCAAAAACAGTTTAGACTTTCGTCCTTTTGGAAGGACCAGGTCTCATTCAGTCTAGATCAGTGGGAAGGAGTGGGGGAAGAGGGATAATGTTTTCTGGAGTGGAGGCGGGCCGGCTCATGGTGTTGGCTCGTCCACATCCTCGTCTCCCTCGTCCAGGATGATAGGGATGGCGTTGTTGCAATTTCACCCGTGGCAAAAGGAACATAGGATAGAGCACCTGAGCCCAGCCTGTCTGCAAGTGCACGACCCTAAGCAACCTCTTTTTGCATTTGCAAGTCACCATTTTAAGCAGGGTCTGAGGAGTGGGCTCTGCGCACATTACCCATTTTCGCCTACTGTATCTCCGCAACCAATGGACATAGTGAGCTTAGGTTACGCTCAAATTGTAGCAAATTTAGTCATCTTTATTAAATTAAAACCAAAGATTCTTGAAAAACGCTTCCTTAGAGTATTTTTTTCGAAAAAACTGATACAAGTGCCAAAATTTCGCAGCTTTTCGAGCACCATGGCTATAGCACAGGCACGCTGTGGCATAGCACAGGGTTTTGAAGGTTGCAAACTTGGGTATTAACTACTCTCAAGGGACCTAACAACATATAAAAAAATCGTAGTTACATGCGCGTTTGCGATCTATGATGTCGTTATAGACTGGGCTTTAGGAGTTAAAATGGGGGCAAACCTTGTTTGAAGTACCTAATTTAGGTAGGTATATATTTATGAATTAAATAAAACGATGGAGATAGAGGTTACTTTCGATTTTAAAAAGACAGAGCTTTTCAAGGATTGTGCCTTTTATTTAAAAAAATGTGATATTTACAATGGGTAGGTACTAGGTACATTGATTTTTGTATAGTTAGGAATTAAGATAAGACATTATGTATATAACTAAATAGGATTATAAATTTTGGGAAAGTCGTTAACAAAAAGTTTTAGGTACTGCCATTAGGTCAGTAATAATCAGTTTCCATCTATTTTTTCTTGTCGTGACAAAATTGTATATTTGTAAGGCATTTATTTAACTTTAAAAGAAACATGCATATATTGGGAGAGATCAAAAAAATAACTCACGGTTTCAATATTCTAATTCGAAAGGTAAATTTAAGAGACCGATTTCATTAATTTTGTATTTGACCCAATAGTTTTTTTTAGCGGACATTTTATGGATGACACGATTGTTTTAAATTTGGGTTAATAAATTACAACAATGAAACGAGATCTAATGATAAAAAGTAATTGTTTGTAATAGTGTATTCAAACGTACAATTTCAAGCGGTTTTCGCCTAACCCGTAAGCACCTAGGAGGGCTTCAAGCCGAAAACGAATGTCAAACAAAGGTTAAATACTTTTGTCGAAATATCCGGAATAGATAAATATTTCAAAAACTTAATAACGCAGAACGGCTTTAAAACCTATTCCTCAAAATGGTTTTCGAATTAGAGTAATTTTAAAAATATGAACAATCCCAATTTCACAGTTGTGAAAAGACAAAAAGTGAGTAGTTAATTTACTCGTCATTACCTAATTGAATTATGCATGAAATCTTATTATTTGCTATGGCATTGAACTCGATATAAATCAATGACTGAATATACATATATATATATATTAGAAGATAAAATATTTCACCGTAATTATCAATTCATTAAACATTGTCAAGTTGATAATGCCTTTGTGGTGGGACATAAACTTATAACTCGAGTATAGTTTTTTTGAGTCATTTACCCCGAGTCGTGGATTCTTATTAAGCTTCAGGCTAGCCCCGGGTATACAGATATGGTTTGGACGGTCACCTCGCGGCCGCGCCTGCGCAGCTAAGACGAGCGTTGTCGACCTGGCTTGACCCTGTGTATCCTACGCAGCTACCTAATTTTGCCGCTGATGTCCTTCAAGGCTGTTCGAGACAATTTGTAAATAGGATGAATTAATTCTAGGAAAGAAAAACTAGGAATATGCAAGTACAAATATGTTGTAAGTAATATGATTGATAACGGAATCAGATGAGGTTTGGCAGTCTGGTAGTCTAGTCTAGCGTTAGAAGTTAGTTCACTAATACTAGGTATGTATTACTAATAGTTAAAACCAGTCACTGTAGAGTATATAGGTAGGTACATGGTGTTTTCAATTCATGAAGTCGAGGCTCTCTTTAAATGTACTTACAGTTGACGCAACCTTGCCAGTGTAGGACACAAGTAAATTGAGAACACCACTCAGCCTTGTCCGGCGCCACGCCACATGTACCTAGTGTTTATGTCCGCAGCCAAGCGAGTGGCGCTGGCCACACTGGCCGGCCTGGGCCGCGGCGTCCGCGGTGCGCGTGGCGGAGGACTTGGCTGCCTACGCCGACGCTACTGACTTATTATTTTTATATTCAGATCCGTTAAGTCCTAAGCCCTATACAAAAATGTATTCAATTGTACACATTGTATATCTCAAATAAGCATTTATTTTGTATACATGTAGAAATAATGGTTTTCAATAAATAACTGATGCCACAGCGTAACAGCGTTTCATTTTAGCCCGTTCAAATGCTAAATATTATGGATCTTTTTTTGCAGGTCTCTTTTGGAGGTAAATATTCAGGATGTTATTTCGTAAAAGTACATTACAATTTTTTTTAGGTTATTTTATCGTGTTAGTTTTCAGTTGCATGCTACCATAAAAATTGTGTTTTTTTGTTTGTTTGTTTGTATGTTTGTTTGTTTGTATGTTGGTTTTTTGTTTAAACCGTCTATGCCCGTTTCTGGGCTATAGCAATCCCTGTACGGCTAGCATAAGTTGTATTTTCCCGCTTGTCACTCAGTGCGTCTCTTTTGTTACAGACTAGGTAGATAGAATGGGAGATCCGAGCGACAAACATGTCGCGGACAACTTGTGCTAGCCCTCCGTACCACATCAATCCATTGAGACGTTAAACCGTTAAGACGAAACAAAAAACGAACTATATCTGTACCTTTCACGTCATGAACCGTTGGACGCCGGCTTTTATAATATTTAATGATTGGCGACCGGTAGCAATTTTTCGACGAAAGTAAACCATGGATATCATTCTATTTAAATTTCGTGCACAATTGATATATTAAAAATGCATGCAATTTTACTATCGAGGTTTTAATATGTCTTAAACGATGAAATATGTCTTTACAACTGCGCAGCTCTCACATCTGTTGATGTAGAAAGGTCATTCTTTTTATATAAAACGATGCTTAATGTTAAAATAAATCAATAGACAATATCAAACATGGAAAAGAATATGATAATTTACTATAACAAATTAAATTTAGTTTATTTTTAACAATATAATTATGGTTTTCTTTTTAACAACACATACTTATTCATATTAGTCATTACGTTTGACGTTAAAGTGAAATAAAATGCTACCGGTCGCCGATCATTAAATATTAGTATAAGTAGTTTTATCTCACGAAAGCCGGTGAGCCATACTTGTAGTTTGAATGCGTAGAGACATGCGATCTTGTGTGCGTAACTACTGGTAGCGTTAGCAAGCTCATAGTTGGTAAAGAAACTAATGTAATAGTTATACTTACTCGTATGAGATTTTTTAGAACCAATTTATTCATTTATGTTAAGACTGTTTTAGTTTTGCCAATGTCAGAATATGTTTTTGTACGATATGAAAATCTTGTATTGTGCTCCTCATTTTCATTTTCACTTCTTCATTTTATTTATTTATTTTAAGTAAATTTTGAATATTTTTCTTTTTTTATATTACTCTTTCTTCCTTTAATATTTTTGGCACAACTTTGACAATTTAGTAGGGTGACGGCACCAATGATGGACACTTTTAGCTGACAGGCACCAGTAATGGACATTTCACTCTTAATTCAAATTTCATACGGTCCTAAATTGTTTATTACAAAACAAACGAATAACCCTTATCTTCTGTAAAATAAGAATCAAGTGTCCATTACTAGTGCCTTGTCCATTACTGGTTCTATCACCCTATCAATTGAAAGTAAACAACTTGTAGAAAATACCATCATACGGTTGGCGGCTTTTTTCCAAACCACACCACATAAAGGGGTATAAAGAGGTAAATTGAAGTAATTAATTTCTCGTATTGTTTTCCTGAAACAACCAACCGTATCAAAATGTAGATAATTTTAATACAAATTTAATGATAAAGGACATAAAGATACATACATATATATTTTTTACTTTAAATTTGACGGGACCAGTAATGGACAAGGACCAATGATGGAAACTTGGTCCTTATTTTACAGAAGATAAGGGTTATTCATTTGTTTCGCAACAATCAATTTAGGACCGTATGAAACTTGAATTAAGAGTGAACTGTCCATTACTGGTGCCTGTCAGCTAAAAGGGTCCATAATTGGTGCCGTCACCCTAGCCTTGTACAATTTTTTGAATCGTGTTCGTTAATGAATTTTAATGGTTAAAAAATATATTTCACCTGAAAAAAGAGTAAGAGATTTATTATACAAAATACAACTATACTCGTAGAGGCTGTTAGTCATGTTACCTGCAATGTAATAATTGGTCTGTAAATTAATTAGAAACTAACTGTTCGTACAGTTCAGTAGTCACATGGCACAAGGAAAGGACCATTTCTGAATATTACGAGTAAATATAGAGGACTAACAATTGAAGTAGATGAAGTTAAGTTTCTGGGATTTTTAGTTGATCGTCACTGTAATTAGAAATCGCACTTTATGAATGTATGCTCTAGATTAGGAAGGTTTATATTTGCATTGAGGCGAGTCAGGCGTATGTCGGGTGAAAAAACACTCACGGCCTATCATGGACACGTGGTATCAGTTCTCAGATACGGTCTCGTAATCTGGGCAAACTCCACCGATATCAAGCAAGTACTTATCGGCCAAAAAAGTGTAAGGGCTCTTAGTGATGGCAGTCCTCTGGAACCATGTCGACCTATATTTAAAAACTAAATCTAGTTATATTGCCAAGCTTGTATTTTCTTGAAATCTGCGTCTTTGTCACTTACCATTCATATTTGTTCAGAATTCCATTCGTAAATACTAAGTTGAGGCCGAGGGACACAAAAATGCTAGTTACCTACTGGTTTTATTATAATCAGGTTTTATTATGTTTAAGAATATGAAAAAATAATGAGCACGTGTTTTGTTCTATCGGCTACAGATCATTAACAAAATACCCTTGGAAATTATATATTTCTCATCTAAGACACACTTCTTTTGATATATGTTTTAAATACTATGAGTTTGAGCCGATATGTAACAAAACACGTGCTCATTTTTTTTTCATGTTCTTAGACATATAATCAAACCAGTAGATAACTAGCTTTTTTTTTAATTATCTGTAGAAGTAAGAGAGTTTAGTCACTTTTCAGTACTTTGGAGGACAATTTCTCCAAACAGGTTGAGATTGGCCAGCTAAAAAAAATACGTGTCTGTTATTTTAGACTAGTCTCAAACATATATCAAAATAAACCAAATCGGAGCCGGCCAGTTGGGTACCTTTCCTTGTGAGTGTGTGCTGTAGTATCTATAAAACAAGGCAAATGTAATCCGCACTAATCGCAAATAAATTTTATTTCATTTCATTTCATATAGATCGGGATCCTAAGACCATGAATTCATATTTATTTTTGAGAACCGAAGTAATAAACATGCTTTTGCATCATTTGATGACCCTATAAGTAAACAACATATTAATGGAATCTCTTACATTAACTAACTTAATTACTTACACTCAACAAAAATAATGTAACATTAATATTTCTTACCTCACTGCCGACAACTATTTTCCTTTTACTCGTACAAACTTACTATGCTGATAGTATTCGACATTTTTTTCTGGCGCTGACTAGGTAGCTAGTACTAGATACCCTTGCTTTACGGGCCGACACTGAGCGCTCCGGAGCTTACGCACTCAGAGACAGCGTGCACGTGCATCTACAACTTCAAGCATGGTTTTGTGAGATAATTATAAATTAGCGTTATACTACATTGGTTCTTCAAACCCGATTAAAAACTTGCTATACCATACATTTTGACATTACTATCTAAACTGAAACTAGCGTAAAACTAGATTTACTACATTGTGGGCCTCAACTCTAAAAATAAAGAATTGCGCTTCTTTTCTGCTCGTCTCGCAAAAAAAAAAGAAATAATTATAATGGCGCACGCGTGTTACAGTCAAAAGCGTTAAGAGGATTGTGAACCGACGGTTAAATCGCGTCTCTGTCAAAAAAAAACATACAAAGTTAGCGTCGGGCCACAACGTCTCTCATCCTAAAGTTAGCTCCAGGACGCGTTTCTCACCCTCTAGATCAAGTCCGATTTCCAAGATTCTGAAATATGCTGTAGTTATGATAATAAACTTGGTTTGTACGTATCCTTTTTCTATTTAATTGGTTAGAACCCATAACTAAATCGATCTTACCTCAACTTTTTATAGGTGTTATTTTCTTTCACAAAAAGAAGATTCGATGTACTTTAACCTTTTATAACTTAACTTAGGGCACCAAACAAAACACAAAACACTGATCATCTCATCGAAAACCCGTTCTATCTATGCCCCTATAGGGGACGGTTGTTCTATCTATAAGGTAAGTAAGTAGGTATACCTACTTACTTACCTTATATATAGAACAACCGTTACTTTACTTTGTAAGTGCTTTTTATATCTACAACAATGTTTTCTCTCTGAATTATGCTTATTGTACAATAATTGTAACGAAGAATAAATAACTAGTTTCATAGTTATTTTCCTCGTCGTGGGAAATGCCAGCGAGTAAAAAGGCAGTGCGGCGTGCGATCTTTTTTTAGCGTCGTTAATAACAATACCATATTTGACGTCAAAAGCAATAAATTCTAATGTAGTATTATAGAAAGGGGCAATTATTTTTAATAGGTTGCCCTGTTTATATAAAATTCGTAAAAAACGTAATAAAGGAAAACAAAAACCTTACACCGGCCCTTTGTATTTTCAGCAGACAGCTACCAGTACCAACTTCAGTCGATGTGGCAGAAGTGCTGGAACACGAACCAGAGCCTGGTGCACAACCTGCGGTTCCGCGAGCGCGGGCCGCTCAAGTCCTGGCGGCCGGAGACCATGGCCGAAGCCATTTTCTCCGTGCTGAAGGAGGGGCTGTCGCTGTCGCAGGCCGCGCGCAAATACGACATCCCGTACCCGACCTTCGTGTTGTACGCCAACCGCGTGCACAACATGCTGGGGCCCAGCGCGGACGGCGGCGCAGGTCAGTCGCCGGCGCCAGCGCCACTCGTCGCCCTCCTCTCCGGCGGGCATCATCTGTTCCTTCAGAGCAACAGGCTGGTTTCCTATCCTCGATGTCGATTCTCTTCAATTGCTTTATCTTTCGATTAATTGAGTATTAAAAACCTGAAATTAAAAAAGAATACGAGTTATTTATCATGCCCGCGGCACGACGTATCTGCCTATATTTTTTACCGACTGTTATATTCTCATTAATGCTTGTACATATGTGCACTTGCTGTAAAATAAAGGGCAAGGCCGCAAAATTCGTACTTAACAGCCTGTTGCTCGAGAGGAATATAAATAATGTGTTAATAATAAGTGAAAATGTCTACCAGAAACATAAAAACCATGAAAAAAATTACTTATAGGTGTTTTACATTACAACTCGAGGAACACAAATTATGAAATATTACTCAGTAGCATCTTATTTGAGGTTATTTATTATTCTGGTCAGACTACAACGATGTTTGCGTCAATATGTGATTGCTCAAGCGAATTAGGTATTATTGGAGAAGCTCTGCGAACTAGCGTGCTCGGCGAACTGGTTTTTCATGCTCTGTTAGTAACCTAAGAGGTAATAGTTTATCCTCGATCATCGCACATGAAGCCAAATGGTCACCATGGCTCTATTTATTTTCTAAACCGTTGTCAACCTTTACATCACAAACACTGAAACACTTAGGTCGCTTCATGTTGAACATCCTTTTTGCGATATGACCATTAAGTTTTATTGCACGATTATAAGTCGGAATAAACTAAAAGCCCTTATTGATAATTTATTCAGTTTCACATATACCTCTCTAAAAGTACATTGCGCGTAAGTTGAGTTTGTTAGGTAGATCATCTTTTCTGGCTAATTTGACGATAGAAGCGAAATTTGTCAATCTACTTAAGCCACCGCAGACTGAACTTTTAATAACTTAATAATTAATAAGAATACAAATCTTTATTGCATACTTTCTTAACCGAGGTACGTACAGGTATATAAATAGGTATATAATAGTACTTTACGTAACGGGTTTAACGGTTGCATCAAAGGAAGAGCCCGCTTTCAAAATAGGATGAAGCCTGTAACTTGGAAGTCAGTGAACGAACGATAAGCTGCTGAAGTATTTATTGAAACCTTTACTAATAAAAAAATCTTGTTATAAACGATAAAAAAAAACATCGTCTGATATTATCTAATTACCTCATTCTGCGCTCTAATGTTTACACGCCGTTGCAAAATGTTAGTTAGTAATAAAATATGACATAGTTATTGATAGGTAATTGTTTAAGTACATAAAACGTATTATTGCTAGAATTCGAACACTAGTATAGGCATAGACGATGTTTTCAAAGGCTAGAATAGTAGATGAAATTGTTTAGAATCGACTAATTGCAAAGATTTATGTTCGTTAAGTCATACAACGAATTAATCTTCGGTTAAGTACAAGTCGTTTAAGGATCTGCCACATCTATTGACGCGGAATCGACTTAAGTGTTTTTTTTTACATACAGTGGAACATAGAACGTCCTCCTTTTTTGAAGTTGGTTAAAAAATAGGCAATCATCCGATATTAAGATTAGTTTACATGGTTTTTACGACCTCCCGTGAGTATCCACTATTGTGGAGGTGCCAGGGTGAGGATGGCGCTGAAATGGTAATGGTTAGTCTGTTTACCGTTTACTGTTGGGTGCCGTTGCAGATTTGAGACCCAAGGGGCGCGGGCGGCCGCAGCGCATCCTGCTGGGCGTGTGGCCGGACGAGCACATCCGCGGCGTGATCCGCGCCGTCGTGTTCCGCGACACGCACGCACACACGCCGCACCACATCAAGGAGGAGGCGCTACCGGTCTACCCCGCTCTCACGGTCAGTATCGTGAACCGCTCCCGGTGTCGACCTTCGCCCGCCCAACTCGCTCCGCGAATGTGCTGCTGCGTTCGTTTTTTGTGTACTTACTAATCATAGCTTGTATTCGTACTTTGTGTATTCTAAGTTATACATGTTCAAATTCGATTGCGACTTTTATTAACTATGTTAAAATTACCGAGATGTTACAGTGTCGACATATGTGCGTTTCAGGATGGGATGTCGGTGCCGAACGCTTACGGTCCTGTGGCGTGCGGTAACGGTCGAGAGGGCGGCGTGTCGCCCAACGCCGCCGCCGCCGCCGCAGTGGCCGCCGTGGCGCACGGTTTGCGGCGGCAGATGTGCAACATGGTAGTGGCGGCGCAGCGGCCGCCAGACCATCCGCAGCACCTCGGCCTGCCGCCGCTGCCGCTGCAGTCCCCGCGGCTGCCGTCGCCGCTCTCTGCCGGGCTGGAGTCACCGCTGTGCTCTCCGCCACCGCCCGGTCATGCATTGGAACCCCCAAAGCCTTCCGATCCATTCCGACCCTTCGCCTCACCCAGGCCCGACAGCCGCTACGACCGCGACGTCGCAGAGATAACAGAAATGGGTCCGCCCAAGACACCGGTTCCGATCGCAAAGAACGGTAAGGAGCTGTCGTCACCGGTGCCGGTGAAGATGGAGCCGCCGCCCGCGGAGGCGCGCGCGGAGCACATCTGAAGTGCGGCAGCGGGCGCGGCACCGCAGCCGCCGGCCTTACCGGTCGGCGTGCCCCCGCCGCTGCCCGCTTACCCCTACTTCGTTCCGAATCGCAACTCAGTGGGTTACTTTTAAGCGCACACTGTGGGCGGGTGATCTGCAGACGCGGCCCGCTCGACCGCGCCCCACGATTGCGATGCAGTCACGAAATTATTTTGAATCATATTTATTTTAAAGTGGACTCGCTGTGCAATATGATGCTTGTTGTTTAGTTATTCAATTTTGTATTATTGTGAAAGATTATTTTTAGCTTAATACTATTTTTTTGTTTAATTTGTCGTCTTTATGTAGTTATACGTTCCAGTGACGATACGAGTATAGTTTTGTCATGACGTGTTGAGGTGGTCCCAAGCCGAGCCATGGCCGCAAGATGCACGCGGCTGCGGCTGCGAGGCGCAGGCTGGAGTCGGCTCGTTCATTACAAATCTCATGCGAATATTAAGCCGCGTTGCCTACGCTGCGGTCCCACCTCGCTGTTAATTATTATTATTGTCTACTCGAAACAATATTTTTTAACGTATTGTGTAAGCTTAAATTATCTTACTAATTATCGATACAACCTTGACCCAATCATGATTGTAGGGAGATCAAAATTTAAAATATTTGGCCCGATTCAAAAAAGACTGTTCGGTATACCTATTCATCAAAATATGTGTAAGACAAGAATATTAAATAGTCTTAGGAATAATTTTAATAAAATATAGGTGTATGTTTATGTCGTCAACTCGATGTCAATTTATGAACTAGCAGTCGTAGTCGTAGCGATGTGTTGTTGCTTGCGCCGGCGCCGCCGCACTCCTGCGAGGCCGCCCTGCGCCGCCCGCGCCCCCGCGCCGCCCGTGCCGCCGGCAACTCAGCTGGCCTTCGCAACAGCTCACACGGCTCGGCCAACTACTTTGTACGATTTGTTTTATGCATACCTACTAAATCTTACATCCAGTCGCGTATGTTTTTATACATAAATACCTTACACCATTTGAACTTTTTACGCGTACAATTGACCGAATTTGGATCTTCATTACGAAGCAATATTTTACACTTGTAGTTGTTATCTATAGTACTTATAAGAGTAACAATGCAGCACATTCTTGAAGTTTATCTATATATAAAAGGCAAACCTAACTGACTGATATATGAACGCACAGCCGAAACTATTGTACCTAGAAACTTGAAATTTGGTACAGGGGTTCCTTTCATGATGTAAGTGAGCACTAAGAAAAGATTTTTCCGAAAATCGATCCCCAACGGGAAGAAATAGGGGGAGTAGCGGGAAACTAATTCTACGCGTACGAAGTCGCGGGCGTCCTCTAGTCGGATCATAAATACGACACGCTAGCAGCGGCCAGACGGCGGCGCGCGGGCGGGCAGCGGCCGCCCAGCATCACAAGTAGACTAGTGATCGCCAAATGTAATATAGATGTATGATTAGCGAGTAGTGACGTTCCAAATGTTAGGCTATCTTAGTCGTGAAGGGCCCAGCCGACTCCTCACATCAGCACCCCCGCCCTTAGGCAAAGCTTTTTCCATTAGGTAGGTACGTCGTCATCATTATGCAGCCGGAACTATGTCGCATTCGTCGAACACACGCCTTCGTGTATGATTTGCTTCGTTCGATGTGCAGAGGAGGCGGCGGGCCCGCTTAGCTGTAGCAGCACACAACGCCAAGCATTCAATGTACGACAACTCGAGCGTCTGCTGACCTACTTATGTGTAGCTAGATTATACATTTAAATTTCTTAGATTAGCTTAATGTACGTGACTATGTGTAGCGATCAGCCCAAACATTTAATCTGGCGACGCTAAAACCGAGATCTTGAATGACTCGTCAGCTGAGTCGGGTCTCTGGCACCGCCAGAGCGACTCCGTCATCTCTGAGATGTAGGTATATGTACAAATTTGTTTTATTGAAAACTTCCTGGACGCAAGTTTTGTTTCATAGTTTTGGTGGGAAACGAGTAGTGTACGGACCTTCTTGCCGCAAGGGTATGCCATGGTCCAGCGCATCGGCGTCGCTGCCGGGTGCGCGTGCGCAGAGGCGTGTAAGATAAGTCTCCAAGTGGCCTTGATACTTCACTATTATTTGGGATTTGGAATATCGATTCGGTTCAAGTTTGGAATTAGTGTATAAAAAAGACCAAATTATTAAAAAGGACATTTGCGATTCAGATCTAGTGTTGAAACTATTTGGCTATCCTTTTGGAAATAACGTTTAAATATAGGGAAAAAAATAAAGTTATATAATGGCCTATACGTTTCGGATGAATTGCGTAAATTTTGGTAAATGTTACTACGCATATTTTCTATTGTCTAAGTCTAGGCTAATGTGTTCAAAAGTAATTTAAAATTTTTGAAAAAAGTAGAAAGTGCCTTCCAAATTTTTGACCACAGTAAGTGTTGGGGTGGGTGCAGCGAAGCCCGGCAGCGCGCGCGGCGCCGGCGTCGGGGCCGCGCCGCGCGCGCCTCCGGGCTAAACTACCTATAAAACGTTAGTCTAATGGAAATTCAAAATTATTATATAAAAATTAAATACATATGACTATTATTATAGAAAAATATAAATAAAATTATATATTTGGCCGATGTGGTAATACCCTGACAGGCAAGCGTTAGCTGAATATTCGGCGTCAAAATTAATTATATATATTTTCTTTGTAAAAAACACTAAATTCCATTGAGAAACAATGTAGACATAGCAAAGTGCCATTCGTTTGAACTGAATGTTAGAAGGTTCGTTTTGTATCACAAGTGGATTCTGTAGTTTTAACTTTAATTAATTTATTATACTGGTAAAAGTGTATTAATTTCGATTACATGTCATAAACAAGTAAGTTACTATGTTATTTTCGTGATAGATAAGTAACATTGACTTTTAGTGTTATGTACACAGTTGAAAGCAGTGAAAGCAAATGTCCACGGGCGTCGCGCTCTAGCCGCACTCGCACTACTGGTCCTTATACCTCTGCGCAGAGGCTAACTAGAGACGTAGCGTGCTAGATGTCTACCTTAACTTTGTGATATCTTGAATGTATACTTACATATGGTTTAATAATAATATTTTCTTTATAAGGTTCTTGATTATTTAGGCTTCAGAAACGCATAAGGTAAACTTACTTGTTAAGCATTGAGACGCATGTTAAATCTGTGGCATCAACCGAGCAGCTGTACAACAATGGATGTGTCTCTCAGTGTTAAAATAGAATAAAGGTTTAGGCTAGAGCGGCCGTGCTCATTCGCGTTCACTGTTTACCGGCGGTTTCGGTTAGTATGTACTTGTATACATATTAGACCTTAGTTATTAATTTTAGATACCTATTTACGAGATTCGTTAGGTACTGGCGAGCGGCGAATCCGCCCCGTGTACTGCATCACATAACTATTTATCTCCTCTCATCTAATTTGTGATATAAAAACACTATAATGTTTTAATGTAAAGAACAATTATTATGTTTCGCAAAATGTTCACATTGTAGATGACTGTTGCTAAGTTTAACTGTATATCACAATTTATTATTTATTTGTTTAGTTTAAAAGAACATTATTTTAAAGCCAGTGTGGGCTCAAAATATACATTTATAATTAAATTAGATAATTACCTACCTTTGTTGTACAGAAAAAGTGACATCAATGTGACATGGCAATTTACCAAAAAATGTGTAATGAGTGAGTGCGTATCATCTCCAAGAGCGGGAGCCGGGGCCGTCACTTGCGCAGCGGCCGGCCCCGCTGCTGGTCGCGCTCAGCTCGACTCAAGATTTTAGATTGCATATCATTAAAAGATAATATTGGGTCCTCCTACGACGTAAGTAATAAAAGGATACATTTAAAGCTAATGGAAAGAGAGCGATGAACACCTAGCTATCACTACAAATACTTTCAAGCATCCTAAATTATACCATTATAGTCTAGTTCTGATAACGAATCACTAGTTTTAATAGGCATTAACAAAGTGGAGTTTCATCCATAATATGTGAGATGTTCTTTGTAATAAAATAATAAATATCGGGGGGCAATCTCATTCAAGTTCACCTAGTCCCAACGTTTAAAGGTATAGGTACGTACTACCTACTTATTTTCTCGCAAACCACTAGCTAGAGATCAAATGTTATAATAATAAAACAAGGGACGGGTGGAAGTGGATGTAAGATGTAAGTACTGACAATGGAAAGCAAATATAACACTTAAATAACGCACAATAAAATCTATGGGAAGTCGTAGGAGCATCCAGATCCGAGACACCGGAAATGAAGAATAACTTATAAAGGAGCAAATACGTCTTAGTTCAGTTTATTGTAATATAGAAGATGAAATATGTCGCTATAATTATTGTCGTTATACAAGTTATGTTACGGATTCAATTAATCGTTGTTAGGATTTTTCTTATTTCGACACTTGTGTTCCTTATTATTTAGTTGTCTATTTGCGTTTACTATTATAATGCAAAAGATCATTAACAACTTAGTTAGGTCCTATTGGTAAGTAGGTATGCACATGTATTTTTTTTACTTATTCTGTAACCCGAACGAACCATCTGTTAACGAATGAAAACCGTCACAAGTAATTAGCCGCGCACAATACTTGCAGCCTTGTTGGCCCAGAACGAGCGGCAGCGGCGGCTGGTTGCGGGCAGCGAGCCACTGTACAACTCGTGCCCGGACCTCTGTCTTCTCACGCGTACTCGCAGCACTATGTTAACAGGATGTCTTTTTGACTCTGGCCTATACAGAAAGTTCGTTCGGAGCAGACACAATCATAACCAAATTTTCTTCAATATCTATGTCAAGTACAATTATGATAAAAATTGGTGTAACAGGTTAATATGAAAACTGGATGTAGTTCACAATTTTGCCGTGTAACATCGATCACTATTAAAATGTTTTTTTTTTAAATATCTTTCTGTCTCAATTGATTACTATTAGCGATGTAAAATGTTTTAAGTTCGTTATTGTCACCGTGTACCGTTGTCTGAATGAATACATAAAATAGAGCAAATCAGTATAGTTTCATTTAAAACTCACCTACAGACGCGATCCATAAAGTGTACCTTTGGTTTGCTAGGATTGCGACTCTTATATGAAGTCGCCTCTACTATCGCACAGACTAGGTGAGGCAAGGTATTCCGCCAGAGCCCCGTTTTTTCGTGTTTCCATTATTATGTCCCATTAATGGGACCACACAAGGGAGAACTGTTTCTCGTAGTCCCATAATCCCATTACTATTTACAGTCGTGGCCCACTAATTAAGAACGGCCTAAGTAGGTATTACGTATAACCTTTAAATATTGCTAAGTGTTACTTTCATATTGAAACTTTTATTTATATTTGTTAAGTATTATTTAATTTGAGTATATATATAGTACAACTTCATATGAAGTTGATTAAAACAAGTTTATAAATATAAAAAAACCATTTGAAATTAACTTATCGCGTAACATAGACAAATATGCTGGCACACTAATTAAGAACATAAACGAAAACTCATGGATTATAAAAGAAAATGCTAAAGTTATGTTAATATTTGCTAGGGAATTCCTTATTCTGTAGCACTGCCAGACATCTTTTCGTCATAGACTCCACTAGGACTCGGCATCTTTCTACAGGTATAGATCCACGCTTTGAGTGCCGCATCATAAAGTTCGTTTAGACTTATAATAGGTATTTTTATTGACCAGACTTTTTTTTGACGTCATTCCGGAGGTTCTCTATAGGGTTGAGATCTGGACTGCGGGAGGGCCAAGTCATTACAGAAACAGAATTACGATGAAACCGGTCCTTTACAGATTTCGCAGTGTGTTTGGGGTCGTTATCTTGTTGAAATTCCCAAACAACTTGTAAATTTGCTTCAGCATATGGCAGCATGGTGTTCTCCAAAATATCTCTGTAAACATGCTGGTTCATAATATCGTCAATTCGCACCAATGGTTCCACACCACAACATGTCAAGAAAAACAACCCCATAATTTAATATTCCCGCCGCCATGTTTTACTTTTACAGTAGTATACTTGGGATTAAACGCTGTATTTTGTGGTCGGCGTAAGTAGATTTTATCATCTGATCCTATCCTGTTTATTTTAGTTTCATCAGACCATAACACACACTTCCACTGACACAAAGTCCAGTCTTAGTTTGTGTTCTTTGCAAATTTAATCCTTGCGTCTCTGTTTTGGTTGCTCACTAATGGTTACTTGCGAGCTACTCTACCAAATAAATTCGCTTCGTTTAGTAGTTTTCTTATAGTAAGAGCTGCCAGACCAGATTTTACCCCAAAAAAATGACGTTTTATTAACCGACTTCAAAAAAAGGAGGAGGTTCTCAATTCGTCTGTATTTTTTTTATGTTTGTTACCTCAGAACTTTCGACTGGGTGAACTGATTTTGATGATTCTTTTTTTATTTGAAAGCTGGCGATTCCCAATTGGCCCCATTCTTATCAAAATGAAGATCTGATGATGGAATCCATGAGGAATCGACGGAACTCTTCAAAATTTATAGGCACACCTATAGCGATTTTGGTATTTTAAATAAATAAATAAATATCAGGGGACAATTTCACACCAATTGACCTAGTCCCAAACTAAGCTCTAAGCTTGTACTATGGGTACCAGATAACGATATAAATACTTATATAGAGAAATATATACTTAAATACATAGAAAACATTCATGACTCGGGAACAAATATTCGCGCTCATCACACAAATATCTGCCCTTACCGGGATTTGAACCCGGGACCGCTAGCGTCGTAGGCAGGGTCTCTACCAACTAGGCCAACGCGTCGTCAATTTTTCATTGTAACTCGTGTATTTGGTCTTGGAAAGCACTATTTGATGAAGTGGAACTGATGATGAAGACCACAGATGGCCACCGGAACTCCTAAACGGTATATATTTCGAGGGTGGCGACAAGATATTTTGATTAAGATAGTTGAGCGACTATGACGAAGCATATTTAGGTTTAAATATATGACTATGACTTTCCCACGGCGTTGCTCGCGGCGAGATTGAAATGTTCAACTGTTTCTTATTAATTGGAGTGGGAGAATAAAAGTATAATTATGATCACTAAAAAGTATAAAATAAAAAAAAAGATTTTAAAAAAAACCCCGCCTTCAAAAAGCAATGCGCGTTTTTGTTTTTTGTAGAAGACATACGATTCTGTTTCGCCATCCTAACAATTAGGGCGTCAGTTCGCGGGGTTGTCTTACGTGGTCGTAGTTTTGTCATGTTTGGTTCTTCTTTAAATATTTGTCCACTTCCTCTCTAAAACCAATGTTACTATGATGTTTCTGATGGAGGCATCAGAATCGGGGTTTTTACCCATTTTTACTAATCTTTTAAGATACGACATATGGGCGCAAAAGCATTCCTCGAAAAGGAAGATAATTGCCTTACTACCGTTCAGTCGCGCCATGACCGCTGACATGCACGCGTCAAAAACAGTAAAGTTATATTACCGAAATGCAACAAAAATAAGTCATAAAAAATGCCGTCTTATGTTTTTCGAGGCTGCCGAAATTATACTGTAACTATAAAAGGAAGAAATAATGTCTCATTTCATTCGAAAGTACCGTAAATATTATTTACATTTTGTTTTACATCGCCATACTTTGTTTAATTTGCACCGGTGGCGTCACTGTCACCTGTGAAACATGAGATACACACTTAGATATCGCGTGAGTGCGATAAAGACGGGTAGCTATATGGCAGCCATGAGCGGGCACGCCGCGTCATTCCGGTACGCAATTTGAAACAACTATTTATCTCTTTCTAACAATAGCGTTCGCTACGAATTGCCGTCTTTGTCTGTTGAAATATGGCAACGTAGCAACTGTCAGTAATTGGCGACGGTTTTCGAATGCGTTTAGTATGAGCATAACGTATCTAAATATAAAATATCATTGTTTGAAGCACGAAATAATAAACCAAGCCAAGAAACAAAAAACCAAGTGACATGTTGGTTCTTGTCAATTGTTTTGGAAGATACAGGGATTCAAACCCACTGTTCTTAATTAGAGTGCCAGTAATAAAGTACTTTAAATAGTAACGAAACAAAAATAATGTATGTAAACTGAATTATTTTGTTAGTACCTAAATACATGATAAAGCTTTAGTTAAAATTCATTACTTGTATTGTGCTGATTTATGCAAATTATAGTGGTCTGTTCTGTATCTAGTTATAATTATAAAATCCCAACAAAAAACATTTTCATGTAAAATGTCGTCAATACGACCATTATATGGCTTGCATTATCAAAAAGTTATCAGATCTCATGTACCTAAAGCCAAGCTGCTAACCTAACCTAACCTAACTCTACAAGCCCTAACTTGAATAACTCTACACCTCAGTCAAAATTATGTGGCTTGGCCGTTTCGCTGCCATCTCATGGGCGTCAGGTGAAAAATGTATTCACTGTTCATTACTTCTGTTATACAATAGTTCTAGTAGTAACGAATTACGAAACGGCCAAGCGACATATTTTGACTGAGGTGTAGAGTTTGTGAAATTAGGGCTTGGACATCATAGATCGCAAACGCGCATGTAACTACGATTTTTTTATATGTAGTTAGGTCCCTTGAGAGTAGTTAAAACCCAAGTTTGCAACCCTGAAAACCCTGTGCTACCCCCATGGTGCTCGTAAAACTGCGAAATTTTGGCACTTGTTTCAGGTTTTTTTGAAAAAATTACCCTTATGAGGCGTTTTTCAAGAATCTTTGATTATACTTTAATAAAGATAACTAAATTTGCTACAATTTGAGCGTAACCTGAGCTCAATATGTCCATTGGTTGTTGAGATACAGCAAGTCGAAGATGGGCAATGTGCGCAGAGCCCGCTCCTCAGACCCTGCTTAAAATGGTGACTTGCAAACGCAAAAAGAAGTTGCTTAGGGTCGTGCTCTTGCAGACAGGCTGGGCTCAGGTGCTCTATCCTATGTTCCTTTTGCCACGGGTGAAATTGCAACAACGCCATCCCTATCGTCCTGGACGAGGATGACGAGGATGTGGACGACCCAACACCATGAGCCGGCCCGCCTCCACTCCAGAAAACATTATCCCTCTTCCCCCACTCCTCCCCACTGATCTAGACTGGATGATACCTGGTCTTTCCAAAAGGACGAAACTCTAAACTGTTTTTGCTTGACACCGTGTAAATAGTATTATTTTATAGTTTAAATATATGTTTGCTGTTTTTTTTATATTTACGTTTATTTGTTTTGATACCATATGTTACATCTAAAATGTCAAATTTACACTTTTTGGTTTTCTTTTAGAAACACATTCATACATTATTCAGAACCAGATCCCGTTATCAAGCGCTCAGTTTGGTGACTAACGTCACAATAGGGTATTTTGGGGAGTAAATGGAACAGTGTTAATTAACACGACAACCTAGTCTATTGGTGTTCAACGGAATTATTTTTTTATAATCAGGCATTCACGATAAATATTACTTTATAAGTAAATTTTCCATTGATTAATTTATCGACGTTGTTCTTTGTTACACTCTCTGACTGACTCTCTGTTACAGATCAGAAGTTGTTTAAAATTACTTGCGGTTAGGCTACGTCTTCTAGCAGAATATATCCACTTCAAAAAGGAAAAGCTTTTTTCCACTTCGACAGATTTTATTTGCGCATATTTGAAAAGCTTGCGGTTATCAAAAGCAGGATTTGTAACGGTTGCTTGGATTTATTTATATTTCTTGACCTGCATTAAGATCGTTAATGTTAATGTTACGCAACGTGGCAAACCCGTCATTTTTTTTTCAATACCTACAAATCTCAACTTTTCATATACTTTTCGTCCTCTTTCATGCAGAATTAATTTTGATACCTCGCTCTGCATGTTATCCACGACTGTATGTTTAAGAACATGAAAGAATAAGGAACACGTGTTTTGTCATATCGGCTAAATCTCATATTTAAAAAAATGTATCTTCGAAAACCCACTGTATAGTCCGTTCGCGTTAAGAATGCAGTGAATGCTGTCTGATCAGTGAGGGTAAATGTGTATTCGCAGTGGAGTTTAAATTCAAACAAATTATATTTAAAAAGATTAAGTTTAATGAATAAAAATAAACCTAATTTTGAGCGACCTGATTGGTTAGGGGGCGTGGCTAGGCCTGCGGAAAACAATGATTTACTGCATTCTTAACGCGAACGGACTATATAGTGCGTCAGCTGCATCCATGCTCCAACACTGCCCTCTGGTTGGTGCTGGGTCCGCTGCACTCTGCTTTCTCGTGGACAATCGCGTCACGTATAATATTTATAGACTAATATTTAGTAAAACCTTTACAATTTGTAGATCACTTAGTAAAGTATTTAATGTGTTACAAATAATTTATTATGCTCACTCAATCCACACACTTTCGAAAACCCGATTTCTGATGAAAAAACTGAAGATTTAAACTGCTATATATGTGTATAGATAAGTAAAATTCACATGGGACTTTGTAAAATGGGTGGATTTTTGACGGCATCGTTTTTTCATTTCGGTGACAATTTTTTATTTTTAGATTTTTATTATAATTATGATTTGATATGTTACATATTCAAATAAAAATATTAAATATATATGAGGCACCGATTTAATGACAATACTTTAGAATAAATTAAATTTTGAAAAAAAAAATACTCCACCGAAATGACGGCTGCTTAGAATATCAATGTGAAATTATATATTACGGCCTTAAAATATTATTATTATTAGATATGTCATACAAAAACCCACAAAATTTCGTTTCTATATAGAATTTATTTATTTATTTATAGTTTCGTGATGATTTTCGAAACAGGGCTTTGTCAAGCATTAGACGTGCTTTGGATGTCATGGTTACCATGATAACTTTTTTAACAGTGTAAACTTTTTTAACAGCAATTATAATGCATTTTACTGCGTTTTGTACATATTATAACATCAATCGTCATTTCGGTGAACAGAAATACCACCGAAATGATGCCACCGAGATGACGACAATTAAGTATTTTTAATATAACTACTAAACAAATTGCGCCATAAAAATACGCCCGATTCGCGTAAATTATATCAAAGTATCCTACAAAATATTAAAAGATGAACTGAAAAATGACATTGTACATTCTTGTATAATAATCCACGGAAATGATTCGATAGAGTCGCAATGCTCATCAACAGCTCGTCCACTCCACTGAATGACCGAAGCAGATTTAATGGTCGACTCAATAGGACTGCAAAGATGGCGATAGGTAAGTTGACTAATTAGATAACAGCAGGTGTTTGAACGTTATAAAATAGTTGCTAATCGTGGGACAAAGACAAAATGGTCAACATACTTTTAAATGAAAAAATATTAGCAATGAGTATTGGTTATTTAAACGCGTTGTTTATTCTTCTTTCTAATAATGTATATAACTTATTAATAAGCTGACTAGAAGTAAAGTTATAATAATTTGTATGGAGGAAACCGCGAGTGGGACAGGCCTCATAGACTTACTGCTCCTAGCAACCTGAAATTTCGTAAAAAAAAAAAACCAGCTATGGTATAAAGCAGCAGTGTTTATAATGTTATGCCTCGTTGTATTTTATCCTGTTTAAGGTATACAAAATATGTTTCTCGTAGATTGTTCACTGGTTTTTTTTTAAAGCCTTGGGACATCTAAAAAACTGCTCTAAAAATTCACCCAAAATACAAAACGACCACTAACTAACGCGGCAGGTTTTTGTATAATACATTTTTGTGAGTGCTCGCTCAGTCCACATATTTCTCAAGATACTTTAATAGACCTTGCTGAAGATATATTTATCTCTGTCCCTCGCCACTATAATGAATGGGATGGTATGTAGTTCTTTGGCTATAATGTCATATATTCCGGTTATAAATTATTATATATATTATAAGCTCCGTTTGTGATGGGGTCGTTGTAGGCATTTGTTTCACTACGCGTGTCGCGATTTAAAACGAATGAATAGATAAAAATAGTACAGTCAACAGCATAAATAAGTGATCATTTATGTACCTTGTCACTTTAACGTCGTGTTTGAAATGTCATACAAAATTGTGAAACGATTGAAAGCGACAAGGTACATAAATGATCACTTATTTATGCTGTTGACTGTACCTACCGTGAAACCGTGTAAGTTTGCCCATGAGGGATATTTTGCCCACAAGTTGAATTTCGTTTAGTCCATTTAGTTCGTTTCAGCAGAAAGTAGGTTACTAGTACGGCAAAACTGTTATTTGCTTTTGTATCTAACTTCACTCAGTTTATTGTTGGAGCTTGTAAAAGTGGACGTGTATTTTGGTGCCAATTTATATTCAGTAGTTCCTGTTCTCCTGCTTGATGGCGAAGACAAAGGTAAGTTTTTTTGATTACGTGGTACCTATAGAAAAGAGTTTTTAGAACATTTCTCTTGCTCATTCCATGCCGTAAGTAGCTTAAATAAAGAATTATGACGGTGGGCAAATACAGCCGCATATGCGACTCCTCCCTGTTGCCAATTTTGCCCGCCAAAAAAAGTGTGTAAGGGTTGTCACTTTTTTATTTACGTAAATAAGCAATTATTTTAACTCAAACTAAAAACTGTCAAGTTGGTAAATTACAAATAGATACAAACCTATATTTTTGGAGTTTCTTTCTTTCGAGGAAGAAAGGAAGTTTTTTTTTTTGTGGTATTGTTTTCTTCGAATACATTTTACGTTTTTATAATTTAATGTTAACTGTACAATAATTAAAAGTTTTCGTTTGTTTGCTGAATTAAACCAGTACGGAACTCGGCACTGATGCGTAACTTTAATAAGTGCTACGTATTTATGACAGATATTTATATAAAAGAGCTGTGGACACAATGTACGTTTATTAATGTACTATTTTTTATTAAGCTGTTAAACACAGTTGAAAACCCTAACAACTACAAACTGCTTGTATGAAAACAAGTGGATATTGGCAGGTAAATTTGCCCACTGCTTTCTAAACGAAACCATTATTAGTACGCATTAGATATTATGATAGAACGACGATTTTGGCCTTAAACTTTTACTCCTTCTTAAACAAGAACTCCGTAAGAGCTATTATAGTTTAGTTGATAATGGGTATGGGCAAACATGGACGCAAGTGAAGGTAAGTTTGCCCGCCATGAAAATGATAAATTGTTTCTAATCTTATTTAAATAATACTGAATTAACAACGGTATAGGTAAAAAACTTAAGTAAAGCTCCTCTTGCATGTAGTTGTGTACAAAACTTATAAGGAATTGACGTCAAAATTCAAATATAGAATGTCGAACGGTCTATACAGATGTGTTACTACTACATGCAAGAGGAGCTTTTCTTAAGTTTTTTACCTATAACGCAATTCTATACTCAAAAGGCCACCCTTGAAATGAAAAAGCACAGCGAAACATTAGTTTTAAAGAAAATCAATATAATAGTAGAAAATAGGGCAAACTTACACGGTTTCACGGTATTTTGTAATAATGCTTTTTCAACTTAATAAACTTTAAATGAATGGCCCGGAATGGAACGTAAAAAGTAACTCCGGATCCCTGACTATAAAACTTATTGAGCTTAATTATTATTTTAAAGGTTGTTTATAGACTCGTTTCCGTGTTTTATAGATGATTAATAAATAGCCACATAAGCCATGTAATTTTCTGGAGATAATCTTGATTTAACGTAAATCTAAAAACTCACTATGCAACAATGTTTACACGTCGAAGAAAAACAAATAACATTTCTTGACTAAACTTGTATAACACATCTATAAACCGATTAAAATATTTCGCAAGTGACAGCCCTAACTTTGGGCGCGTAAGACAGAGGAGCGTAGTGGGGTAAAGGGGGAAGTAGGTATTTAAATTTTGGGCATTTTGGGCCTGGGTAAACGAGATTCGCTTCTACGTGTCTATAGTTATTATTTATTCTTATAATTGTAGTGTCATAAAAAGTTGCTGATAGTCTTTTTGAATACGAGAATATTAATAAAGTTATTTAGAATATTAATAAAGTTTCTCGTATTTAGAATATTAATAAAGTTTCTATACTCTGGTTAAGATTTTATTATTAATTATACTAAATAGGTTTGAATATTTTATGTGAGTAAATTCTAGGATTTTATTATACTCTTATGTGAAAACACGAACCTTTTTTACTACTTTGTCGGCGTTACTAATATGTAAATTTATGCCAAATAATAGCTTTCTAGAACTAAAAGTCACTGAGCTAAGCCGCGGACGGGCGGCCGGACTAACATGGCGAAACTATAAGGGTTCCTTGACTAAAGAACCCTAAATATGATGGGCCCAAACGGGTCTCCCTGTTGGCAATCAATGAGTGAAGAATGTGTTTGTCACCAAAGAGTAATTTTGAAGATATTGATTTTGGTGATTTTGCATTGCCAGAAATAGCAGCTGATGCATTCTGCTAAAGCAATGATCAGCAAAATGTTCAGAGCACATAAGAGTGTAGGTACGTAGTTGGCTCCCGATTCTATTACCCAGTAGATGTCAACCACGCACAACGCACAGTAACATCTTTTGGAAAACTAGAACAAATGTTGGAGTATGGTATGAGTTAGGTAAAAAATATTGTTTGTATGGAAACCACAAATCATTTCACAAACTGGCAAAATTGCACATACCACAGACATAGCCGCCAACCAGCCGTTCTTTATTGACTTACGTAATTCGGGTGGTTAATACTGCAATAATGTAATTGTTTTGAAGCGAATTTTAGAGTTGTTTTAATTATCTTGTATTATTTTATTATGTGGTGGAGATTAGTTGCTGTTTTTTCCAGGTTTAAAACACAAAAATAACTTTGAAAAAAGGCTAAATACTGAACTTACGTTTGAAAAATTTCGTTCTCCCATTTTCGCTCATTGCGGCTTTTACAGCCGATCACACAACAATGCACAATTTTATAAATAAAAAACAAACAACTCAAGCTTTATCATCAAACAAATCGTTGAAAACAAAGTTACGCCTCTTAAAGGGCATTGGGTAAGTTTGTATGAAGAAAATTGTCTTTTTTTTTCAGCGGTCTATTATAATTTTTACATAGTAATTTAGAGGACCTCTTAATACACATAGATATATTTATGGCGTTAAATAATATCGGAGCGGAGATATTAAGGTATTCAGTTTTTGGAACTAAAAATACGCCCTGCGCCTCTATTCTAGGCAGTAAAAACGATAGATCGTAGTTTGCCTGTTATGGTATTGTTATGACGTCAGCCGCCATTACTGTCAAGAAAATAAGAGCTATCAAAACGTTGACAATACGATTACAGATCAAATACGATATTATTTTTACCGTGTTGAATAGAGGCGCAACAATGAATATTAAATATCATATCACGGCTCCGATGCGCTTCAGAGTATTACATTACATAACAAAATATGTTTATTTCTAATAATTCTATAATAATTTACCACTTTTACGAATGGCCGCTCACCTTGAAAATGTATGACTTTTACAAAATGACGACACTTTTACCCAAACCCCTTTGCTTCTACTTAGTCCAAGCTTCCAACCCGCTTGTAAGTTAAACAATGGCGTAGGTACTTTCAGAGTATATGAAACAATAGAACCAGTTGTATGTACAGTCAGCGTCAGAGAAACGTGACCCCCCTGGAATTCACATTGAAGTGTATAAGAATTTCAACACTTCTAGTAAAAGCGATGTGGCTTAGTGGTTGCTCGTAAGGCCTGAGCCTGAGTTCGCAGGTTTCAACCCCAGACGATGTCTTTTTGTATTTTCCATTTTTACAATTAAGTTTTTTATTTATTTATACTATAATCAAACATTATTTTTATTAAATATTTAAATAAGCAATGTTACAAAAAAAGCTATTTTTTTGGTATAATTTTATTTTATTACAAATTCGTAACCTTTATTCATAACATAATAAATAACAGCGAGAAATAAATACTTAACGAGATATCATTTTTATTTTATTATATTCCTAGGAATTTAAGAATACTGTGTTAATATTAATTTTAGTTTCCTCAAAATTATAACCATAATATCCTTATTATAATTTATATTTAAATAGTGCAATTAAAAGCGAAATATTCAAGAATCCAGTCATGCTGTTAAGCATTGTCCCTTCTTTTATTTTACTTAGTTTTTTATGCTAATTGCTAAGTATACATAATAAAATGCAATTTAATATTGATTCATAACAAAGGTAAATATAGGGTTATTCCTAGGAATATAATCGCAGTTGCTCCAAATGTGTTTTTTTTTTAAATTGCGAGAGAACCAACATGCTAAACTAAGTAGTATAGCAATTTACATCTCTCTTGTTTTTATCACAATTTGAAACAACTAAATAAAAAACAAAGAAACGAAAATTTATTGGGTCAGATAGTGCGCCACAGCAGCCGGGTATTAATAACGCAGAGGGTAACCGTCAGCGTCTTTTACTTGCTCCAGTCGGCTTCTCATGCTCGAGACCATGTTGGAACATGCACTGCTGTTCCGCATCAGTTCCCACGTTCTATGGACTTCGGCACCTAGATTTTTTTTTGTTTTGACCTCAGTAGGATCCCAGTTTAGCACCATTTGACCCCAAACATTTTCAATAGGGTTCAGGTCAGGACTTTTAGAAGGCCAATCCATAACTATAATATCTGCCTGAGAAGGTAGCCATTCTTGCACTATACGCGAACGATGCACCGCACTATTTTCTTGCACTAAATATATTTGCCGTTCAGGGTATGCGACCCGAACTGATGGCACCATCACGTCCCGCAGTATCTCACGGTATCGTTCACCGTTCATACGGCCCCCTACTTCCACGAGCTCACCTGGACACAGCATCCAACCCCAATACCCTGAAAAAAAAAACACCATGTAATATTTATAAACATTATTTTCGAATAATATGAGGATAAATACGAGGTAATAATAAAGAGTAGGCAATTGTTTTATTATACTACAAGTCGTGCATACCTAACCTAATGTTATCCTACCGCTTGTTCTTAAGTCTAGCATATTTTTAGGATTGTATCGCTCCCCACTTCTCCACCACAATACTTTTCTTCCGTCTTTATCCGACTTGAAACATTTTTCATCGGTAAAGATGACTATTTCGTTCTTCCAGTCAAAATGTTCATATTTATTGGCGAATCTCACACGATCGTCGCGATGTGCCTTCGACAGATTTATTTTTCTAGCCGGTTTGTAATGGTGTATTTTTGCAGCGTGTAAATGTCTTCGAACGGTGCTAAGTGATACCTCGAATGTCTCAGCACGTGATACTACGGTGCCGCTCGGATTCGTCTGTATAAGCTGTAGGACGAGGGCCTTGGCGATTACAATTCACTTCACCCGTTTCTTTATTTATTTACAATCTTTAAGGTTAGGGGCTTTGATCAATCCTGATCACGGCAGCCCCGTCGGACAAAGCTCTACAATAATAAAATGCAAACAGATACCATTCAGAAAAAAAAGGGAAGGAGGAAGGGGAAGGACTACTTGTTCAAAAATCTATAAACTAATTTTGCAGCATCCGTCGCAGGCTCTGCCAAAATGGACTGAAACAGTCCGATGTTCAATATGTTCAAATTAAGCTGAACAAGTAATCCTTCCCTCTTGGTTTGGGTCCGCACACATTCCACTAACAAGTGATATATATCTTCACACGTTCCGCATGTCTCGCAATTAGGTGAATCTACTTTCTTCATCAGATGAAAAAACTTGTTTAGTGGAACATGTCCGGACCGAAGTCTGTGCGCACACACAACCTGCGCTCTGCTTAACCTAACATTATCGAACCATGGTACTCCAGGAGGCTCGCATTGAATGGTTTTGTACCATATTCCTACATCCCGAGAGAGCTCATTAAAATATTCTTTCCAGTGAAGCCGAGACAAGTTATAAAACTTCGGCACTACCTCTATTGTGTATGAAGGCCGAAAATGAAACACCAACATAAATTTTACAGTAAATTACAAAGCGCTCGCGGCCGCGTGTCATAGAACAAAATGGAACTGGAGAAACTTGTATTTTTGAGGTTATAGCATAAGAATAAACAATAACTACACGTAGAAGCGAAACTCCCGGCTCCGGACGCGCGCTCGGCGCGTTAAATACCTACCGCCCGGCGACACCTGAGGTGTCTACTCAGTCAGGGGCGTCACAGACGGAATATATATGTATTAACCAAGATACTGTAATTGGGTCTTGAATTGGTTTTCGTAATTGTGTTGATTTTAGTGTTTATGGTTGAACTAAGAGAGTGTTTTAAAAAGTGAACGACTATTTACGGCAAAATAATTAGAAATAAGTGATTGAATGAAGGAGTTTTATTTGTTAATTAGTACATCCCCTAGATGTTGAAGAAAAAAAAAACCGGAAACCTTAAAAACTAATTTAGGTCCGGAAAGGAACGTAAAAAGTAACTCCGTATCCCAAACTATAAAACTTATTGAGCTTAAAAGGTTGTTTATTTATAGACTCTTCTCTGTGTTTTATAGATGATTAACATCATCAAACCTAATTTAACGTAAATGTCAAAAACTCTTTTGCAACAATGTTTCTACGTTGAAAAAAAACATAAATAACATTTCGCGACTAATTTTTTATAACACACCCATAAACCGATTAAAATATTTCACAACTGACAGCCCTGACTTTGGGTGCGGAAAACAGAGGGGCCTAGCGGGGTGAAGGGGGAAGTAGGTATTTAAAACGCGGCATTAGGGGCCGTGGTAAAGGAGATTCGCTTCTACGTGTAGTTATTGTTTATTCTTATGGTTATAGTTTAAAAAGATTTCGTCCACGAGCGCCCTCTAAGATTTATTAACGATATAATAGGCAAGGAAATTAACAGATGGCGTTGCTATACACTTCGTTACTTAAAACTAACATTACAAATGTATGCACACAATTTATTTATAGAAACATAGTTACTTCGCAGATGCGTACTAATGTGCAGGTTTTATCACAATGCCTTCAATCAATGAAACAGATGCCGTGATTTACATACTACATAAATCTAAAGAAAATATAAAACATATAAAAAGTATAAATTTTATCGTGTCGCCTACAATCCCGCCCCTAGTGCTGAGACAGCACTATTAACCTTTTGACGTAGAGACCTCGTCGTGTTGTTCTCCTAGTCATTATTTTTAGTTTCATATATTTGACATGTAATCTTGATAATTTTTACATTTATTTGTAATGTTTTTAATTTTGAATTTGTATTTTTTTTTATATGTGATAGTTGTAATAATTTATATTTGTTGCTTTATTACCTTGAAATGTAACTTACTTTTAAGTATTATTGTATTTTATGTTTGAAAAAATGACCTTCTGCTGGAGTTTAATGCGGCGCTTCTTCTCCGCAATGATGGTCTTGTCCGAAGCGCTAGTAGATTCACTGTATATTACCGACGTGTAAAAGAGCCCGTATGTGGCCAATTTACTGAATAAATATTTTGATTTTGATTTTTGCCGCGCTCACCACCCCGTGCCGCCAGGAACAGCGCTCTAAATTGGGATCGACAAGTACTACATAGTCCCCTACTTTTAATGACCTAGCCTCTTTGGTCCATTTTTGCCTAGGTAAGAGGGTCGGCAAGTATTCTTTTGTCCACCGAACCCAGAACATGTCGGCAAGCCGCTGGGCTACACGCCACTTTTTTCTAAGACAAAGCCCCGGTCAACGAACTACCAATAAAAAAATGGTATGGCGTCAGAGCCTCTGGGTAACTAGGGTCCGTTGAAACGTGCGTTATGGGACGGCTGTTAACTAATGCTTCGACTTCAGCGAGAAGCGTAGATAATGTTTCCGGGTGCGGGGCGCGTTCTTTTAAAACGATTTTTAAAGCCGTTTTAACTGTGCGAATCATCCTTTCCCAGGCGCCTCCCATCTTCGGGGCGCCGGGTGGAATAAAATGCCACTCAATTCCCCTCACTGACCCGTCATCACGTAATTTATTTAAATTCAACTCCTCTAAGCTCTTTTTCAGTTCAGTGTCTGCTCCCCGTAGGTTAGTGCCATTATCGGTGTACCTCGACGGGCTGACATGCGTTTAAGCGCCATTATTGCTGAATCTGTACTAAGCGTTTCCGTCAATTCGATATGGATTACACGGACAGTAAGGCATGTAAACAGCATGCCATATCTCTTTTGTCTGCCACGTCCGATTGTAGTTTCCATCGGGCCAAAGAAATCGACTCCGCAACAAGAAAATGGACGTCGATTATGCTGCAAACGCGCCGACGGAAGATCGCCCATACGCTGCGGCTGCGGCGCCGCGCGGCGATAACGACAGAACAGGCAGCGCGCCGTGACACCGCGCACGGTTGGGCGCAGCTTGACAATCCAGTAAGATTGCCTCAGCTCGTTGACAACATGCTCATTGGCTACGTGCATGGCACGTCTGTGGTAGTACTCGACTAATAGACGTGTGGTTTTATGTCTACCATCTAGTATGGCAGGTCGTGTCGCAGTCAGGTTAACACCTGCGACTTTATCTATGCGACCTCCTACACGAAGGATTGAGTCACTATCAAGATACGGTGTTAGCTTTATGAGACGACTGCTTGACGGCAACGGTTTTCCGTGAGTTAAACACGATATCTCCGTGGACCGTAAACAATTTTCTTTATGGGACAAAACTTGTTCGTATGGCCGTACCTCCAACATCCAGAACACTGGGTGACAGGGAAAGTATACGCCTCAACCTTAAATCTACACCCATATGCAAATATAATAAGGCGGTAAAAGATCCCGTTTAAAACACACCCGAACAGTCTCACTCTTCACCCACTGGCCGTCCTAGCCGAGGTGGTTCAATCTTCGGATGGCTAGAATGTCCTGCTTATTTTCAATACTCGATAAAAAATTCGGTCCATCAATTTCTAGGTCCACGTTCTTTATCATCCCGTAGGAAGAGCTGACCATATAGGTTATAGGTTATAGGTTGTGGCGGGCTGTTTTCCGCAACTCGACGACTTAAATGTGCGCCTATTTTGCGTGAGAGGGTTGGTGACACTACTCCTGCCAACCCAGTTCCACCAGGAAGCCTAGCAGACCCTTGACGTTGCCGACGACTTCTGGTAGCGACCTCGGTACCAGTCCGAGGTGTCGCGCCCGGTATGTTGCCACCTCTGAGCACTCCATGATGACGTGGGCCGCGGTTTCTTCCGCTGTCATGCAGGCTCTGCACAGGGGGCTGTCTGTAACACCTAAAGTGTGTAAGTGTTTGTTGAATAGGGCATGGCCGGTTATTGCCCCAGTTACGAGTCTAAGTTGAGTCCTTTTCAACTTCTGTAGTTTCCGTGACAATCCGGGATTTATTGTCGGGAGGGCTTCTTTGGCCTGCCTGCAGGTGTTTAGGTTGCTCCAGTATCGTTGGTATTCTACCTTGGTTAAGCGTCGCAGTTTGTTACGAAGCCATCCGAACGGGAGAGGCAATATGGGCTCAGGACCCACTGCTACCATCTCTGAGCCCTTCCTCGCCAGCTCGTCGGCTGCCTCGTTACCACTTGAGTTGCTGTGCCCCTTTATCCATATCCAAGAGCTGACCATATTAGACCAGTGAGTCCTTCTTTCCTCGTTATTAAATTCTTTCCACAAAAGTAACTTCTCCGCCTCTGACCTTGCACCGAATTGAATAAATACCTTGTACGGAACCTTAAATTTTATTTTTAAAATTCCCTCAATTCTCTGGGCACGAAGAAGTTTTGCCAAGGCAATTTGCTTTGGCAATGGCTCCTTCGACGTCACACAAACCTCATTCTCATTTCCGACACCGTCGCCTCGCCCCGTGTTACTCACAGCCCTATCATCTTGGCCCGTCGCAAGCCGGGAACGCTTTGGTTTTTTGCCCACCGTTGTAAAACTCTCATTACCTTCGCTACTGACATCATCACTGTCTACGCGACTACGTTTCTCAGAGAGTCGAATCGTCATCGGCTCCCATATCAGCTTTCACGCAACCAGCTAAGCCCTGCATGCTTACGCCGTCCCAGTCTGGGACATCCATAGTAGCGAGAGCTACACTCCGCCTACAACTCGTAGCAATCACCACAGTAAAAAAGAACTATTTACTATAAGTAATCGCTTATATAACGCGCTAAATATATATTATTATTATTTATTTATTTTAATGGCGTCTACAAGTTATGTAATTTTGCCAATGTCAAGTATATATAAGCAATTGTACGGTGAATCGTTGTTGTCGTCGGCGTCTTCCAGTCCCAGTCGGCACATCATTGAAGATGGCGGGCATCCACTTCAATGGCTTGATTGGCTTGGAGTGTTCTTGACCGCTTGCTCATTCAGAATCAACTTTTCACTGTTATTATATTTGATGCATATTCTTCGTCAGTGTTGGAGGTTACTTCACAAAGTTGCCCTGGATTTGCGAACCAAAATTAACGATAAAGTAATTTACAAAATATGAAATAAAAAGACAGATGTTTTCAAAATGACAGCTAGACAAGAGCCGCTAAATATATGAAACACTAAATAATAAATTAATAATTTTCTTTGACATCCGTCGCTCTTGACAGCCGACCATCGACCCCACACACCCGTTTCTTGATATCGCCTTATCCATTTGCGAACTGTATTTATCTGCAAATACAACATAATATATTAAAACACATGTATTCAATACAGTTATACACAATAAAACACTGAGCTATACACAATAAAACACTAAAATATCATTATAAAAATCGAGTATTTATAATAATTTAGTTACAAAGGTTCATTAATCTATGTTATAAAATAAAAATAAAATAAAATAAAATAAAATCATAACAAAATTACATTACACTAATAAAATTACATAAATGTCATGATAAAGTCAAATAATAATAGTAATAGTAACAAAACACAACAAAAGATAATATCGAAATTAGAATTAAAACAATCAATCAATATTAAAATAAAAATTTAATTTAAAATTACTACCCATTACTACTATATCAATTCACTTTATTTTATGACACCAATGCCCTTTCTGACTAAGTGCCATAATAATGCACTGTCCATGCGGTTTGCAAGCACTTTCAGGATGGTATTCTGGCAGCCGCGAACACTATGGAGGAGGGAGACGCACTTCTTACGCATTACAGCGTAGAAGTCGTCCATGCGCGCCGCCGCAAACGTGCCAGACGCGCTGCAGTGGCGCGGCAGCCCCAATAACATCCTGAAAGCGTTGTTATACTGGACACGCAGGGAGCTATAGGTTCGTTTCGTGTACTGACACCACAGGCTGCTCGAGTAGAATGACGTGCAATAAGATTTGAACAGGGTCACTTTCACATTCTCCGAACATCTGGCAAACCTGCGGGTCAGGACATCTGCTAACGCCCTGCGCTCTCTTTCCACATCAAGGTCATCTCTTAAATCTTCCGCGATCATGTGACCTAGGTACTTAAATTTATCAACCACCTGCAAGGAGGTACCGGCCCGGCCAGTACAACAGGGGGTACATTGTAAGGCCTGTTTTTGCCAGCTTTTAAAACCAGCACCTGACTCTTTTCCGAGTTGTACTTAAGCCCGTGCGCAGCCGCATATCGCTCACATACAGCAACAAGCTTCCTGATCGAGCCGACCGACGGACCCAAAAGCACCATGTTATCTGCGTAGCTGACATTGTTGATACAGGTTCCTTCAACGTGGCATCTGACATGCATGCTGCTAAGTTCCTCGATGAGCTGATTTACATAAAGGTTGAAAAGCCCTGGCGACGTCAGTCCTCCCTGCCTGACACCACACTCCAGCCTGTATTCGGCCGACAGGGTATCGACCCACCACACCTGATTAATCTGATTGTGATACCAGAACTTGAGTATCGACACGAGCTCTCTCGGTGTACTAGTGTTTCTCAGCTTTTGCCATAGAATGTCATAGTTGACCAGGTCAAAAGCTTTTGACAAATCGAGAAAACACGCATACACCGGAGTTCTCCTTTTTGTATAGAACTTGACAGCCTGCTTAAGACAAAAAATCGCGCCATGATAGCCCTGGGCCCGTATTATGGTCGCCTTTATCGCGGTAGATAAAGCATCCGTAACTCTCGCACTTGCATACTTGTCAGAAAGTGACAGATGTTTTGTCCACGTTTATCCATAACGATAAACGCGACCGTAATAGGCCCGCAGGACGAAACCCGAACTGTGCGTCATGAATATGGACGTGTTTATTTAGTTGATCATTAAGCAAGCTGTCAAGCACCTTTGCCGATATAGTAGCAAGTGAGATGGGGCGATAATTACCTGTGTCCGACGCGTCGCCAGTCTTGTTTTTCACAATCGGGACAACAATGGTTCTCATTAGCGGCTCTGGTAAGTACGAATGGCAGAGGCACAACGTATATGTATAGTATCGCCAGTACCCGCGGCAAATGAAAACCAGCAAACCTGAGGTGCTCGACGCTAAGGCCGTCTTGTGCCGGCGACTTGCCGCGCTGCAAGCCCTGGATCACTCTCGCGACCTGATCGGCCGAGAAAGTGACGTCACATTCCGCGCTCACGCCAGCCACAGCGCCGCAAAGCTCAGACTCTGACGGTCCCAGTGGAGATTTTACAGCAAACTGCTCTTTAAAAAGGTTTGCTATACACTTCCTATCCAATACGCCGCCTACGCTCACAGGCACACTAGGTCTAACATTCATATTTTTGGTGTTCTTCCAGAATTGCTTAAAAAAATTATTTCCATTTGAGCTTAGCTTTAAATGTGTTTCTGGATTTAACCATATTTTCATATACCGTTCCATATCTCGGTTTTCCCACATAAACCCATAATAGAAAATTAAGCCTAGCATCCCTGTGAGCGGGTGCAACATATTTGTTCCAACCAGCGATAAAACCCCCCTATCTTCGGCACTTTTTCTTACAATAACATTGTATGGCAGCATTTTTCAGAGTATTAAGAGCCACTTCCTACACCCGTCTGCTTCACTCACATAAGTTAATGTGTCTGAGTCTAGGCCCAACATATCCACATCGGCACATTCCCAACTTTGCTCATCGCAAAATTGCAATAGCTCATCAAAGAAAAGCTCATGGGGATGAGCATTAAAATCCCCCAAAATGTAGACGCCCGCAGTACTACCAACCTCTTCAATTATTGACCTGATTGCGCCAAGTCATTCGGTAATAATTTCTCTTGGTTTTTTTTTAAAATTCTGGTTTTGTTCCCAGAGCACTACTATTTTTGCTTTCAAAAAAGTAGTAAGTCGAACCATCTTAAAATTCAGCACAAGTTTTTGAGACGTAAGGAAATCGTAAATCGCTTAATCGAGCTGAAGAAACGTTACTATCTGCACACCGTCAAAACTCAGAGGGCCCTGCAAAGATGCACTACGCTAACTAACGTTTCTATTCGATTCTTTTTTACACCAATCGCGTCACTGGGAGATGACGTGATACGAAAAGTCACGTGGTCTACCAGTGACGCGATTGGTTTAAAACGAATCGAATAGAAACGTTAGTTAGCGTAGTGCATCTTTGCAGGGCCCTCAGGTTTGATTTGCAGAGGTGATTATAAAAGTTACCCTCAAACTTCTAAATGAATTCGGTAAATTATACTAATATCAAACTTAACGGTAATTAGTCACGGTCGTTATAAATCACATTAGGAAATAAAATATGGGTAGTTGAATAAACAAAGACAAGACTATTCTTTTCAGCCTGGCTAGACAAGGACGCATGGGCAGAAATAATAATCAATTTTTTTACAAGTAGTTGCTACTGTTGCTAGCAAGTGATTCATAAATTCGCTCGTTACGGTATGGGCACGATAGCTCAGTGGAAGCGGTGCGGAATAACATAATACAAGTGCTGTCCCCCGGTGGTCGGGGGTTCGATCCGGTCTACGTGTAAGTGAAAGAGGAAAATACTTTTGAAAGTTGCGGCTGACCGCTTGGCGAGCAAGATTGAGTAAAGTAAAACTCAGCCTGCGAGTTTGTAGTTTTAAAATCTAGGGGGTCACGTTTCTCTGACGCTGACTGTACCTTTGCTTTATTTCTAAGGGAGGTACGAGACAAAAAAAGTTTTTTTAAGATTTACTTTACACTTTTGTCGACATAATTTAACCATTTGAACGCCTTACGTCGAACACAAAACGTGTCACTCACACGCCAAACATGTTTGCTATGCTATGCAAATTACCACTCAATTGATGGGTCATACACAGATTTAGGTTACCGTCTCTCCTGTGGACATACCCGAAGTTAACGTTTTTAAGGCCTAATTTGCTGGCTGAACCCGCATCCCCATAAACGGCGTCTGGTCTACTTTAGTCCTAGCAAATAAAAACATAACTTATATGCACACAAGCCCTTAACTATTGACCACAGGAGAGACAACTTTTGTTTTTGCGAGTGTGTATGACCCTGATACGAAACAAAGTTCTTTTATTACTGAACTCTTGTCGGCTGTAGCCGTCGTGGCGTCAGTGGCACCACTTTCAGTTGACGGCCAGAGCCGACTGTGGCGTTCAAAAGGTTAAATGTTTGCCAAATAACAGCTTCGTAGAACAGTAAAGTGTAAAAATATGGGAAAGGCAACATCTCAAAGATATGTCACAAATGCCACAATGCACCTTATTACGGTGTAATCAGAACGTAACATATTGATACATATTTTTGCACTTGACTGTACCAAGAGTCTCCTAGGTAGACCCTCGGCAGACGGCACTTCAAAAAGCAATAGGGCTTTGTAATTCAGACTGGTTAAATGAAAGTGGAGTAGTTGCAACAGAATATTTCTACCACTGCTGCTAACAAATAAATAATACAAAACCAGAGTTGAAAACAATTGGATTTTTATTTAATAATCGTACAATAAAAGCATAGTAGTGAAGACAAAAGAAAAAAATAACAACGCGATGGTATCGCTGTCGTACACAGCTCCTTTTAATTAAAAGTACACATGAAAGTATTTGATCGTTAACATATAAGTGCCGGATTAAAAAAGAACATTGAATAATTAAATAATATCGGATTGATCTGAACTCGTTTGTCTCCATGGAACACCGGGACAGAAAGACAGGCTCCGGTGGACGATCAGTTTGCCGTCACTACTTAATTTGGCAGAGTACGACACAATAAGCTACCGGCACAGCATCGCGCCCGCGTTATGGTCACTTATGCGAAACTACTATTAGTACATGTTACAGAAAATTCTACCGTAGCGATATAGCGACGCGTAATCGTTTAATCACTTTTAAACAGGGTATACATAGTACTTGGGCAGAGAAGTAATACAATAGAAACTAAACCTTAATTACATATTAACTAGGTGACATTTTAAAAGATTACTAAAGTAACGGAGTCAAGGCTCCGTAACAGCTTAACAACATATATAACATAATAATATACAAGTATTTTTATTCAAAACGAAACCGAAACACGTTTGAACAAAACGATGACATGAGTCAACAAAGGTATACCCAGTGTGATGATCGGTAGCACATAGGAGTAACTACATTAATACTTTAAATATTACGCTATACCTATGCTTCAGTCTTTGTTTAATTATTAATTAAATCAGGCATCATCCATCATATAACAGAGGCGTCGCCGTCGCCCTCCGATGATCACATTATAAGATTATAATTATATTATACAGACAATAAAGGTCAGCCCGTGCGGCCGCGAGCCCGCTAGGTCGCAAGGGCCGGCCACAAAATAGTTTGCTGTGACGCGAATGCTAACACCAACTATTCAAAATGTTTACAGTTTAATTCGGTATTATTACGAGTCGGAAATGGTTATTATGTTTATAATTAGACATACATTCATTATTTTATCTTAACAGATTATGATTAGATATTAAAATTATAAAATTGCTGGCCATTGATTACATGTGAAATAATAACTTGCCACATAAAATAGCATCATTAACGTACACATCATGAGTACAAAAATTTAAACAAAAAATTACAAGATCAATTAAAATATTGGAAACAATAACGTAAGAGACATGTCAATCAGAAATTCGTCATAAATTATAAAAAAATATTCCATGACACGATCACAGTCCTGTTACACTGCGACGAAGTAGCTGCATGCGTGCATCGCGCGAGCGCCACATTAACACGCGCTGCGTGCACGTATATGTACGCAAATACTTTCAACTATCGTAGTACGGGTACCGTGATAGTGCTAGACATAAAAAATAAAACAAAATCAAATTAAAATTATTTCTTTCAAAAGACACATCGCAAATGCGGTTTCATATTGTAATTCAGATAAAATTAAAGCAGCAGACATTCTCATTAACATGAAATAAAAACAACACAAAAAAGGGTTATAATTAGCTAGGCCGCTTAGTAACCTATTAAATTATGCAGATCGATAAAAAATATCCGCTGTAACAAATCGATATAAGGCGTTATTTTTGCTAAGCTCAATAAAATGCGACAAATGACTCCTTGCCGTTAAATCTCCTACACGGCGTTGGTGTATACTGACATGTGCTAAACTATAACTGATTATTTTTAAGAATGTACAGCAACTGCCATAGAACACTTCTCTTCTATGTAAAATTAAACTTAAAACCTAAACCAATGTTTTTTAATGATTCTTTGGGATAATGAAGCATACATTTGAAATTTGGCAAAACGGCTACCGCGTTGGTTAAGTGAACAAATTGGTTATTGTATTACTTAAAAATATTAATACGTTCATTTTGCAATGGTACACACGTATCAGAGTTCGCGAAGGCTTTACACAACCGCCACGAAGAGTCCCTACGATTCTAGAGGTAAAACTAGTTTCGAATTGACAGACCTTTATCTCTAATACGATTTTGTTATATAGTTAACAAATGTTGGACATACACAGACTGGGACATCTTGTATTAGGACTGTCGACTCGAATGACTTTATATATGAATATATGAACGTGTTTAAGTCTAACTTGTTACATAGTAAACCAATATTCAACAAGGATACCTGCTGAGTATTTGAGGCTTCATATTCGCGAACTATTTTAGACGTCTTGGCGCGGGGCCGAATAAATCACTCGTACACAGCTGTCCGGTGGGTAGACTTTGTATGAGAGGTTCATCATCCACTAGAAAAGACGAGAGGTCATCACAGCTCCACTTGTTAGTCACTGTGACATTCTTAACCCTTACAACGCTCTGACAGACACTTGCGCCGTGGCAGGGATACACTGCATAATACATTCTTATACAAATAATGGAATAGCAAATACTCGGATGTGCGCCACAGAGATTGATTTTGGTGGTGCATTTTGGCTAGGACTGGATATAGTTTATGTGTAGAATATCTTCATAAACATAATTTATCCACACTTTTCGTCTTAGACACTAGGCACACTTAATTTAAACACAGTTATTATTATATTTCATCTTACGAATCCCTGGGTAAGTAAGATTGCCAAATACACTATAGTATTTAAATGTATATTTCAACATAATATATGGTCACAAAATTAGACACGCTTGCGTTTGTCTCATACATTGAAATTTGTTAGTTACACATATCGTTAACTAATAAACTAGGGTTAAATAACTGATAAAAACGAAGCTTTCATGTTTTTAAAAAATAAAAATAAAAACGTTGGCGTTCATAAAACCCAAGTTTTTTAATTCCTAGAAATATAGGGGTTTTAACAGATATTCAATGTACATCAGTTTAGACCTCCGTTAATAATCTAAAGTAGGGTATCCGAAACTTTTTAGCCTCCCCTGACTAATAAACAATATTTTCCTGCCCCCCGTTTGTTTTTATCGTGACAAAATCATACTCACATTATCAGAACAACATGGCCCGACCACCTGGTGGTGTGAAACAGAGACCGAGCGTATCATAATCAATGTGTAATATTAAATTTTTGATGTAATTATTTTTTCCAAAATTTATAACGTTAGGCGCTTCCCTGGCCATCCTTCTACGTAAGTAAGTTATAATAACGACCAATAAAATTGGCAAGAACTTTTTGATATTTGTAAGAAATTGCATGAAAAAAGTGTTTTTATTAATTATGTGACCTCCTATGTATGCCAAATAGTTTTTCAATCTAAATATGTATAGCCGCCAATCCTCGAGAGGTGAAGCGACATGAAACAAATGCAGTGTTGCGAAACGTCAGAAAAGGTAGAGTTTTAAACCTGTATTTTAGGCAATCGTTAATATTTTTTCTGATTGAGTCAATTCTAGATTTTATGATATACTAAATCATAAATTCGGTCAAGACGAATTACCACGACTTGGCTATTAAACGCCGGAAACCGACCCATACCGAGGACTTCGTCGTTTGTATGGTCAACTGCTAATTATGTCAAAAAAAAATAACTCCACCTACCACCGATCTGGTTTGAATCAACGTGACCACCGGATAGATGAAGGTCCGCACGGGTTTGCTATTCCATTACTTGAGTAAGAGCAAAATATATGTTGGGGCGGCACGTTTAGCAGTTCCACGGCGCGTAGAGGTTGACATAGCGACGCATCAAGCGTCGGTTGAGTCGATGCTATTGATCGCATTTGCGGCAGGCGCCCGGCACGTCGAAGTCGAGCACCAGCAGCTTGGTCTCCTCGGTGCCGTTGCGCGAGCCGACGGCGCAGATGAGCTTGGTGGCGGAGGCGCGGATGCGCCACACGACGCCACCCGACCCGCCCGAGCCCAGCTCCACAAGGTTGCGGATGAACTCGCCGGTGCGCACGTCCCACAGCTTAACCGTGCCGTCGTCCGACGACGTGATCACGAACCGGTTGCTCGACTGCAGGCACGTCACCGCGGACTGGTGCTTATTCGGACCTGATACATCAAAACAACTCGTTCAAAACAGGTCACCAGTAAATTACATCAAGTCTGACAGATTCCAGACTAGGCTGAGCCTGTATCATGGACGCCTGCGACTAACGTGCAAAAACGTGCGGAAGCTTTTGATAATTTATGTTTAAAACAATGTTTATAAAGCAGTCGTTTCTTGGATATTTATGATTTCTACAAGCTTCTGCATCCAGTGACAACAATTTAAACTTTAGATCGTGTATCTTCTGTAACGAATGATATGATACTTTAGATTCTAAAATATCATGTTATAGATTTTTTTAAAGATATTTCATACATAGTTTTTTATTTTATTTATTATCACAAAAAGTACGAGTATAACGAGCACCTAAAATAAATTTGGTGAAATATTTTTTGAGGATATATCGTCATAGCTTTGAAAAAACCTCGCATCTCATATTTCGTGACGTACGATTTTAAACTTAAACGTGAAGAGGATTACGTTCAAACTCATACTTCTCGAAATAATAATTATCAGATATGAGTTTCTTCTAAAGTAGTTAGTAACGATATTTTGAAACTTAAAGTAAGAAGACACTGAACCACAGAGCACAGAACCGCGGCGCCCCTACTAGAGACGGTATGCTCCAAAGTTTCCATACAAATCAAGCGTGTCAGTGGGCGTCACCATTTACTCACACTAGTCTCGCACTACTACTTAAATGATGTATTCGTATTGTCTTAGATGTCAACCATCTGTGCGCAACAAGAAAGTCACAAGTGCCTAAGAGTGCTGCTTTGTGGCGTCGATATTTTTATGAACAGAAATCGGACACAACTAAATATTTTAAAAACAATATTTTGCCAATATTCAAAAATATTCATAATACCTCTAGGTAAGCATTATGAACTAAGTGTCAAAATAAAAAGAATCATTTTTATCCTGTTGTTTATTAAAATTTACTACTTATTTAATTTACTACAATGCCAAATACTCTCAGTATCCAAACAAAATAACAATAAAGACATTCACTAATGTTTTCCCAAAAACGTTTTACAAACTGATTCATTTCACAAACATATAATTTGGCAAACCACATTTTTTTCCGAAACTGTAAATATTTTTATGAAACTTACCTATCCTAAAGAGTTTTGACACGGTAGTCCTGAAATAAATCCTGAAATATTTACAGGTTCGGAAAAAAAGGCGGTTGGCCAAATTATACGTTTAAGAAATCAATCAGTTTGTGAAAGTATTACCTCGGTCAAAATAGGATGGAGTTTCAATGTTGGAATAACATCAGAAGATAAATGTTCTGGTGCTCCTTTTCGTGGAACTTGTTGCCTCGAAATGGTCTGATCAAATCGTATCATATGTTTCTGAGGAAACCAGTTTAACTTTCCCAACGCTTATATAATTTTTTTTGTAAGCATCATTAGGAAACCTAAAAAGAACAGTTAGTATAGGAAAATTAATATAAGTTAAACTAAAATTAATAATGTTTAAATGGTTATTCAAAAAGGCATTGATACTTTATGGACATCGATGCACTCTATCGATATGACGCCATACAACGCTACAATTCACTAACGCATTTAGTGGCGTCACTGGCTGGTGAGACTGCTTACGGCGCGGTTGAGGTTTTGTGTTCCAAGATAACCTCAAATCGCATTTATCAAATAACTAAAAATTGTTTTTAAATACTTTCTTGTGATATGATACGCCAGAATTTTGTTTTTTCACGTTTTTACTTCGATTTTTACACCAAATCACAGCACAATGAGGCATAATATCGCTTTTTTGATCATGTGCACTCCACAACGTGCAAATAGAAACTGACGGCCTTTGCAATTGCGCTGAGCGCAACTGCGTGGCACGAATATTGCCTTCACTGCCGTCTCTAGTAGAGGCGCGCGGTGATGATTCAGTGCTCTGTGCACTGAACCTTGCCACAGTTACTCTATTTATTTCATCATTCATTTCTCTATACTGCATTAACGTATGCGGAGTGAAACCTGGACAAATTTGAGCCTCTGTTTAACATATTAAATTCCTTAAAAAAAAGTACAAAGTTGAGTTGTCTTTCGTTTAACAAGTCATCTGTCAAAAAATACGTCGCGGAACTGTTGTGTAATTTCTTCGATACACATCCCTTCTGGTCGAATGCGAAGGTCGTGGAGCATTTTACAAAAAAGGTTGCGAGTCGAAGCACAGTTTATAGTATTTTAGCGTCTTATTCACTCAGAAAAACGACTACAAGAAAGCCCGGTTCTGGGAGACTGTCCAGTTTAAGCCAGTCTACTAAGAGGCGTCATTTAAAGAAAATGACTGCCGATCGTGTCGCAAAATCGTATAGTGCTCGTAAGAAAATTAAAATGCGACGGCAAATTCATTAAAAAGTATCTTTAAATACATAGGTATTGAAAAACTATCAAGAAAATTCAAGACAACTATGTCTGAAAATCAAAAGTTTACTCAAAAATTGGGCTTCGCAATTTGGTCAAAGTTACATTCCCCGCTAAAAACGACGTCTGGTGCGTAATGAACAGAGATGGGACAATTGACAACAATTCATATGTGCTAAGGTAGTAAATTAAAATACCGTTTGTAGATTTTACACTGCTGATTACAGTAATATTTGTTTTTTTTTATGCAGTAGTTTTTTTATATTATGGAAAAACAGTAAAAAAAGTTGGATTGTGAATGTTAGGAATACACTTATAGTGCCCTTAGTCCATTTATTACCACAGGAATTGAAAAAAAATATACAACTGTCATGTCAATTTTTCATCTGTCTGACGGATTAGTTGATTCTACCGACACGCTTTCGATTCTCGTAATACTATTGTTTTGATATTAGCTATTTAAAATAAAAGTGACTAACGGATTTGTAAAAGCGGATAGCCGCAATCTGCCCAAAGTCGACGAATTTATGTTGTTACAGTTGTTATGGTTGACAAGTGACATGACATGACCGTCAGTTCTATTTCTAAGTTACTTTTTTTATTTTATATCATGCTAAGATCACGACATCAGTATTCCTAACTTTGTATATACGGTCTTTTTAATGACTATTTCTTTAATAAATTATTAACGACGAATTTAAGTTAAATAAAGAAAAACCGAGAAACACGGGTAGTCTAATTTTTTACCAGCTATTATAAACGCGAAAAAACAAAAATGCTTTTTATTTTGAAATGTTGTCAATTTGGCGTCATTACTCACAATAATGTGGACATGACTCCAAATATTTTAATTACAATACTCAAATTAAATTTATTGATTTCTTACCTGTACTTTAATTTTGATTCTTTGCAGGACAGTAATAAATAAATAATACAAAGACGTGAGGAATGGTCATTAATATTAATCTACTAAAGTTAATATCCGTGGATTGCGAAAGGAGCTTTTCACCTCATAAGTATATTTTAGCCGTGAAAAGGAATAAACTAACCACGGGAAATTTATAAAGTTACTGTTTATTTTCTTTAATAAATCTATTTTGTAAACAAGTCTTTGTATTATTTATTTATTACTGTCTTGCAAAGGATCAAAATTGTTTTTCGTGTAAGTAATCCATTAATGTAATTTAATTTTTTAATTAAAATCTTCGGAGTCATGTCCACATTTTTGAGCGTAATGAGGCCCACTTGTCCAATCTTTGGTAATGAACGACGAATCGTAACTATTTCACATTAGACGGAAATGAATGGCAAGGGAATTATTATTTCAAAAACACACATGGCTCAACTGAAGAAAATGTAAAATATGTGGAGCATACGAAGGTTCTCAAAAAAAAATTACTATGGCTTGCGATCAACCCTCGCGGTATGTCCAAGGTTTTTTTTTTTAAATCTGGGTTAGCCGTTAATGCCGACCAATACATGGAGCGATGTTTGCCAATTGTGCGGTATTTTATAAAATCGTACATTATCTACTCTATGATTTGGCCAGATGTGGCTTCCAGTCACTACTAGGGATCGAAAATTCGGATGCTTTTATACCTACTATAAGTAAATTCCAGGAAAAACTCAGCTAGTATGGAGTCGGCTTCCTAAAAATATCATTTTAATTATTTAAGTTCCGGGATTCCGGGATTTATAAAACATCAGGTTATAGTGATAACTGTCAAAATACAGGGTGTTTGGTAGCGGGTTCGAGAGCTTTAAGGGGGTGATAGAGCAGCTCATAAGCTATCGATTTAACCCCCATGTATGTTCAGTAATTGTTATTAGTTTCCGAGATATTGATCATTTTAATCGAAATTATTGTAATTTTTCCTTATGTCCGTGTTACGAAAAACCCCTGAATTCATGTATTAATTCTTTTTTTTCAGTGTCTTTTTTGCATGATTAGAATCACTATGAACTAAGGAAGTTTTTAAAGCTACATGCCAAGTGTTTTTTAATAATACCTTTTTGAGCAAACGCACAGAGTTACTTTCTCCATACTAAGAGAACCCCGCGTTTGTTTTTCACATAGTATGGAAAACCACATTTTTTGCGTTTACTAAAAAAGTAGTAATGAAAAAATAAACATGTGGCTTTAACAACTCCCTGGGTTCATGGTGGTTCTGATCGTGCGAGAAAACACTGGGAAAAAAATAATTAATACATCAATTTAGGGGTTTTTCGTAACACGGACATAAGGAAAAATTACAAAAATTCCGATTAAAATGATCAATATCTTATGAGCTGCTCTATCACCCCCTTAAAGCTGTCGAACCCGCTACCAAACACCCAGTATTTAGGTTTTGACTATTTTCAGCAATTTCAGTTAAATTTTGTATGACTATGTATATTTGTTAAATTGGTGATTTAACAAAAATATTCTTATGAAACTAAGTTTTCATAAGAATAATATGTAACTTAACAAACTTAGTTTAGTTTGATGTTAAAGAATAGTGTAGGTATTGTTAGTTAAACAAAAAACATATTTTGTAAAAAGAAACAACTAAAATATGTTACTGAAATACTTTAATACGTATGTGTATATGTATCCTAATTTCCGGTATTCCGGAAAATCCCGGGAAATTTATTAGAAAAATTAAATTGAGTCCGCGTCCGTACTACTTTAACGCGTTGTAGGCACTGAGGCAAAGTTTAGGTATAAAAGCATCTGAATTTCCGATCTCTGGCACTACTAAACAAAGTTAAGCAGAATGGACGAACTAAAAATCCCTTACGTCCCCAAACGAGTCTAATCGAATTATTTTCGTCGAATTAATGTACAAAGTTTTAAATTAAATAAGTTGCCGACATCTATGTTTACGTCAGCCAAGGACAAAGTTCCACGGAAACGTCGAAAAGCAGCTCGCAAAGGAGTAAATATTTTTTTCTACTCGCGTATCTAGTATAAACCACTAATATTGATATCGTTAACTGTATCAGAAAACCACCTATAGCAGAACCGAAGCCAGAAAACAATTCCATAATGAGCGTTGCCATGGTAATAACAGTTCTATAATAATTATTATAGCATTAGTATTACCATGGTTAAGCGCAGGAACAATATCAGTCACGGTGTTTGGTGATCAACTGACATCTCAATTCTTTTATTTATTTGTCAAGAACTGTTTTAACAACAATTTAAATGTGTTAAATTACGAAAAATATTATTATATTAGCAGTAGTAGTAGTAGCTTTAAAAGAAATAATAATAATTAAGTAAAGTTCAATAAAATTAATTGGTTAGACTGTTATGCAAAATGGCAATATGGCGGCACCACAGACCACTTACTACCGCACTCAGAGACGTCAATTAAATTTAATGTTTGTTTAGTCACGTGTTGTCTTATTCTATTGGTATAGCAAAGAAAGTGACAGCAGCAACTTTAATCAACCATTAAATTTAATTGACGTCTCTGAGTGCGGCAGTTAGAGATACTAAGGCAGGTACTACGCCAATGGCATTTGGTGAATAAAATTGACGTTCAAATTCTTGTATAGGTATAAAACTTAAGTAAAGCTCCTCTTGCATGTAGTAGTAACACATCTGTATAGACCGTTCGACATTCTATATTTGAAATTTGACGTAAATTCCATATTAGTTCTGTACGCAACTACATGCAAGAGGAGCTTTACTTAAGTTTTTTACCTATACAAGCTCGCAAGCTCGCGCTCTTACCTCGGCACTCATACCATAAGAATAAACAATAACTACACGTAGAAGCGAAACTCCCGGCTCCGGACGCGCGCTCGGCGCATTAGATACCTACCGCCTGGCGACACCTGAGGTGTCTAGTCAGTCAGGGGCGTCACAGACGGAATATATATGTATTAACCAAGATATTGTTATTGTGTCTTGAATTGGTTTTCGTATTTGTGTTGATTTTCTTGTTGAACTAAGAATTTTTGTGTTGAACTAAGATAGTGTTTTAAAAAGTGAACGACTATTTACGGCAAAATAATGAGAAATAGGTAATTGATTGAATGAAGGAGTTTTAATTGTTAAATAGTAGGTTGATCCCCTAGATGTTGAAGATAAAAAAACGGAAACATTAAAAACGAATTAATAGATAAGAATAGTATTTTGTAATAAAGCTTTTTCAACTTAATAAAAATTGAAATTAATGGTCCGGAAAGGAACGTAAAAAGTAACTCCGGATCCCAGACTATACTTAAAACTTATTGAGCTGCTTAAAAGGAAGTTTATTTATAGACTCGTTTCTGTGTTTTACAGATGATTAATAGCCGCATAAGCCAGAACATTATCTGGAGATAATCTTAATATCATCAAAAATATAATTACCTAATTTAACGTAAATGTAAAAAACCCATTTTGCAACAATGTTTCCACGTTGAAGGAAAACATAAATAACATTTCGTGACTAAACTTGTATGACACATTCATAAACCAATTAAAATATTTCACAAGTGACAGCCCTGACTTTGGGCGCGGAAGACAGAGGGGCGTAGCGGGGTGAAGGGGGAAATAGGTATTAAAAGCGCGGCATTTGGGGCCTGGGTAAAGGAGATTCGCTTCTACGTGTAGTTATTGTTTATTCTTATGCTCATACCTTAAGAAGCTTAATTATGCATCAGTTACATATATATCTTATCTTATAGATGGACCCTTTCGGATACACTTCGATCCTTTAGAATCTTTTGTGCAATTACCCTCTTACACACTCAGCTGTTCAAATGTGCAGGTTTCCTCTCGATGTTGTTCCTTCACCGTAAGAGCATCGGGTAATGCACTTAAGTTAGAAAAACTCATTACATACATATATAACTATATCGTCCCTTTACTATCTCAACCTCGTATTTGATCGAATAGTTACATAGGAAAAGCACTCATGTTCACTATGGAATAAAGACTACATTCCTATCTAACTATTCGATCAGATACGAGGTTGAGAAAGTAAAGGGTCGATATTTATTAATAACTATATTTGCATTAATCATTGTTAATAATCAAGACTCTGAAAAACGCCCGTCATTTTGAAGACATTGCCCTGTTCCGTACAGCAAACTTCCTTATGATGGTAATAAAAAGTATTATTTGGTATTTAATATATTAATATGTATGCAGCGACAATTTCATTAATGAACGACACCGGAATGTTTATGAGAAAATATCACTTTCGCCAATCAAAAAAATTACCGATTTCAATAAAGATGTCAATTTAGGAACCATTTATGAGTCGAAAAAGTTCGTTCACAATTTTTTAGGTCCGTGATAAAGACACAATTCTGAGGAATTTTATGTAAAATACTAAGCTCCTCTAACTCAAATTGGCGATTCATAGGATGTGTTGCAAAATGAGGGCACTCGTGTGATGTAACCTTTCAAAAACGGATCTTTCTATAAAATTAGTACGAATAAATCCTTAATAAATCATTCACTCAAAGAGTCGCATCACCACCATTAACTAACAACACCAAAGATGTCACTTTACTGAACAGAATTAAAAGTCCGACTGTTGAAAGTTCTTTTTTTGTTAATTTTCTCGCTATTTGTAGTAGCTTTTTATCTTGGCAATTCCTCAACGTGAATTGACCTTCCATGGTAAAATTTTTGATAACTAGCGGGCAACGATTTTTTTGACTTTTTTAATGCCAAATACTAAGATGGTAAAGGAATTTTACTTTCTCGCTCCGATTCATAAACATATTATAATTTACCGAGTTACTTGTTACTTGTTCGCTAAAACTATTTGTTAGAACTTTACTATAAAATCATAAATTCCTTGTAGCGATTTACCGAATCGCATTTCAACGCGAACGTGTATTTTCTTTACGCTTTGTTTCACATTTCATATAGTCGTCTTTCACCTCGATCCCATATTTTTAACCGACTTCAAAAAAAGGAGGAGGTTCTCAATTCGTCGGGTTTTTTTTTTATGTATGTTCCCCGATTACTCGAAGACCACTGGACCGATTTGAAAAAATTTTTCGTTGTTCGAATGGTTATACTTTCTAGTTGGTCCCATTGTCACCACGTCAGGATCTGATGATGAGATCTTGGAGAAATCAAGAGAACTCCTCAAATATTATAGGCACACCTATAGCGATTTTGGTATTTTTCACTGTAACTCATGCATTTGCTTTTGAAAAGTACTATATGGTGAAGTGGAACTGATGATGAAGACCGCAGATGGCCACCGGAACTCCTTAACGGTACCTATTTCAAGGGTGGCGATAAGATATTTCGATAAAGGTAGTTGAGCGACTATGACGAAGCACATTTAGGTTTAAATATGACTATGACATTCCCGCGGCGTTGTCTGCGGCGAGCTTGAAATGTTCTATAGTTTCTCATTAATATTTAGAAGTGGAGCTACGTAACAGCATAAATAGGATCACTAAAAAGTATAAAATAAAATAAATGTTTAAAAAAAACAAAAACCCGCCTGCTATTGGTTAAAATATTGTTGGACGCCGACTTCAGTTGGACTGACCTATTTACCTACCATTTTAAAGAAGTTATTTTTTGCTTTTTGAAGGCGGGTTTTTGTTTTTTTAAACATTTATTTTATGTTGTATCATTTTGGTCTCGACCGTCTACTTTATTATTAGAAAATATTTATAGTCTCAGTATACCTCGTTCGCATATTTCAAAGTAACATTTTCGTTGCGATCGATATTTTTAATAGCAGTTTACCGCGATCAAAAATATCTAATTGTTTAATTTACTAATGGTTAAAATACAATATTAAATAAAGATAACGAAATGTTTGTCTTCTCGCGATTTCTACTAATTTATCTGTCTCAGCACGGCTAGCACAAGTTGCCCGCGACTTCTTTGTCGCTCGGATCTCCCTTCCTATCTAGTCCGTAAGGATAGAGACGCACTGAGCGACAAGAGAGAAAATACAACTTGTGCTACCCGTGCTGAAGTCGTGAAGGCGAATTTGATAGCACTTAAGAGATAAAACTATTGCTACAAAACGCTTTAAAAAAGAAACATACCGAGGTATATTGCAAATAGCAGTTAACGCGACAAATAAAATAGCGTTCCAAACAAAAACCAATTGCGGTGAAATGCGACTATGGTACAACACTACCCGGATAAACAGATGCTACCTATCAATTAATTATACTAATGTGAACATCCACGCGAAAAACTGCTTTAAGTATGAAAAGCTATTGAGATTTATTAATTCAACTATTCTTTGTACACTATTCTTTTCAAGTTTGTAGTTTATACTTATATAAAAGAAAAACTAAATGGGTTTCCTTTAAAATATTGCGTGTTTTTATTACACAGATAAACAGTAAATTCCAGACCCAGTACATATATTTATTTTAAAAAAAAACTTTCACTGGTAACTTAGTGGACCATGTTGTCCCCAGTTTTGTATGAAAATAGTGGTTTGTCCCCTAAGTTACCGGTATTTTTGGCAAACAAATTTATTCTGATTTGGATAGCTTATTTTCAGTAGTACTGACAATGAATCTATTGATCAAAAAATATAGTTTATACCGGGCTTTGGTTTAACAGTATTGTATAATTAAGACATACTTAAATGTACAAAGAATAGTGTATTGACCCACATATTAAAAAAGATACCGCGTAAAGTAAAGCCGTTTGTTAAAAAAACTGGCACATACCTGAGAGCGTGTGCAGACAGTGTCCCGTGGTGATGTCCCAGACCTTAACGGTGGAGTCGGCGTTGCCGGAGACCAGGATGTTGGAGTGCAGCTCCATGCCGGAGGTGAGCGACTGGTGGCCTGTGAGCGTGTGTCGCAGCTGGCCCGACTCCACGTCCCACACGCGGATCGATGTGTCCAGCGAACCGCTTACCACGTGCACGCCGTCAAACTGCCCACCGGGAGACATATCATTCAAACACTATTATTTCATCGGTTTAAAACTCTCCACAAGAGGTTACGTTTTGTTATTAATTGACAGTTGTCGGACATACTATTTAATTTTGAAAATAGTTCTTGCTAAGGTCCGACCGAGACTGTTTTTTTAATCTCGGCCGAGACCGAGAATAAAATAAACGTTCTGCAACAGTGTACATAATAAACTTAATTATATTGATGGTCAACATTAAAAAGAGCAAAAATACTCAGAGCTCAAACCGGTGTATGAGTTGGTTCCAGTAGCGAGAGCCGAGATCAGTGTTCCTTGGTGCGTAGAGGCAAGGGACCAGGCGACCTCTCCCATCCGTCAACCGTGTACATAACAACAGTGTAAAAATTTATTCCCCGGCTCAGGTCGCACCTAGCTCAAAGGTTCCAATAGGTACTGGCAGCATTGCCACGCTATTTCCAACAACATTAAATTGGAACAGATACGAACCGGACCCGGCATCACAGCACCCTTCCTTCCTTGGAATCTCTACCGCTACCAGAACAAACTCATGCACCCTTGAGCGTTGAGTATTTGGAGTGCTTGACCTTGCAGCACCTGTGTGGCTGAGGTTAGAGCATGAATACCGGTATTCGATACTATCGAAAAACCGGAATATTGACTAAAATTCCGATATTATAAAACCGATATTCGAGCTCGCAAAATACCGGTATTTCGATATTACATAAATTTAATATAATAATTAATTTCCAATAAAGTAACGTTTTATTTTTACAGCCCCACCCAAGCATGTCATTTTTAACTAGCTATAGGATGCATTATTCCCGAGTTCCCGACCATGAGTTGCATAAAATTAAACTTATAATAATGGTAGAGTAATTTAAGAATGCACTACATATTTCTCATAGAGGAGATTCTAAATATCGGCGATGATGAAATGTTGATGACTCACATGTGCAAAAACAATTTGAAGTTTAAATTCAAGATATTTTGAATGTATGTGCTGTGATTTATAACAAATATATTTGCTACACATGAGCTGATTCAGGGTGGCCGCTTTTTACAACATTTAAATTTCCCTGACTTTTCCAGGTTTTCCAGGCAGTTCTTCAAGTTTTTCCCTGACCAAAATAAGAGTTAGCGTCTAAAAAAAAACCGTTTCCTTCATGAGAGGGTCAATCAACTTTTTTACCCGCAATTTTTAACCATTGTTTTACATTGTAGTAATATTTTCATAATTCACATTATAATTTTAACCTATTGTTTAAAATGTGTAGAATAAAAACCGGGTAAGTGCGAGTCGAACTCGCACACCGAGGGTTCCGTACGTATTTAATATAATATGGATAGAAAACGCAAAAGGAAATACTCATGTTGTTATGAACTTTATTTTCAATGCAATAAGGTTCATTTTAACTAGACTAAATTTTAATACAGATTTTTAAGGTATTTTGATAATTTTTCCAAAACTGTAAGATTTGACAACTTCATTAAATAATTATATTTAAATCAGGAATTTTTCAGATTTTTTGGTCAATAAACTTTGGAGAAAAAGTAGGTCATTTTTTGTACATTTTTGGCTATAAATCAAAAAGTACATCAAGAAAATTTATAAAAAAAAGTTTTGAAATTTGCAGATCGAGCCCTTTCATAAAACACCCCGTTTGCAATCAAATCACTTTAATTTTTTAACCCCCCATTCTAGACCCCTTACAAATATTAAGAAAAATTATTTCATATGGTTTATACTAAAAACAGATGCGGGCAAGCAAGTTGTATAACTATGCCTAATTTGAAGTTGATAGCTTCTACAGTTTCAGAGAAGAACTGCTGTGACATACAGACAGACAGGCAGACAAACAGACAGACACCGAAGTTCATAAGGGTTCCTTTTTACCATTTTGGTACGGACCCTAAAAATGTGGTACTTAACTATTAGGTATATTTCGCGGTATATTAGGCTATATTTAGGTATCATAAAAATCCAATAAGAGATCCAATCATGTCAATTAGAGAGATACTGGGAAGTATTGTCCTACTTTTTTTGGCAGTAAGTCGGGTGTGATTTGGTCACAAGATACCTAACACTCATACTCGCTTCGCTTGTCGTCGTACCTATCAGAGATTCTGGGATTGGCTTACTTTTTTGGCAGTAAATCGGAATCTGTTGTGATCGCAAGATACCTACTTACCTAACTAAAATAATACCGCTACAATTGGTCACATGAAAAACAATCTTAAACTAAAGATGCTTTTATTAAGAATTATTTATCATATTCTACACGATATATAAGTAAAAAACGAGTGTTATATTGATATCATTTTCACACCAATGAGAATTTTCTAAGTCCCTGAATCTTAGTAATTTGGACTAACTCTACATTACAAAAGAAGTAACATATTCTACACGACGCATTAATAAAAAACACAATAAGTATGTTATATTAGACTTCATGTTGATGAATTTTTTGAAGTCCAGCCCCCTATGCTACACCCCAACCAATTTTTTCCCTGACCTTTATTAAAATTCCCTGAGTTTTCCCTGACCCGCGAAATTCCCTGACTTTTCCCGGTTTTCCAGAAAGTGGCCACCCTGTGATTTATTATTTTTAAGGCCTCAAATTTCACCAACCTAAAGTGGAAATCTAGTTCAGTTCAATAATCATTCAATTTTTAACACTTAAATTTTTTGTAAGAATATCGAAAAAATATCGAAATACCGGAAAACCGCTATTTAAAATTTCAATATCGAGAAAATACCGGTATTGGAAAAAAGCTCCGATATTAGATGCTCTAGCTGAGGTGCAAGGAAGCAAAAGTGCTTTAGCACGTTGCATCCCACAGGAGACTAGACACTGCCTCTAGCCCACGGAACCAGCGTTAAGCTGTGTGGCCGCTTAGAATCCGAGCAATGAAGAATGTCAGTAGGTACGCCAAATCGCTTGAAACTTTGTAGCAGTAAAGTTTATAAATAAACAAACATACTACTTTTTATTTTATTCAAAAAGACTCAGTAGTTTTGATTCTATGAACGTTTAAAATTTGGGTCAATAATATTAAAGCGCGCGGGGGCCATCTTGCTGGGGTCACGTCATCGCTTAACAGCGGTACCCGCCCTTATATGAAAAAGTAAGTTTACAGGGCTATAACTTTTTGACCGTAATAAATAGCCAGTTGAATTTTTCACAGAATACGTGTTATTATAAAATCTATCGTTTAAAATTGTACAATGAACAATAAATCAAATCCCAAGAGGGGTCCCCATACAAGAAACTTGAAAATAAATCAATTTTTTAAGCATTTTTATACGGTTTGTATATTTATAATGGGTTGTTATTTTGATGCTATTTTGAGCTTAAATGGTAGACTAATTTTTTTAGTTTACGGCTAAATAGCAATGTCAAGTAAAACTGCTACAAATATGTGACAAAACTGATTTTATCAACACGATGTTTTAGGCGGTCACCCATCCTCCATAATCCATCCTCTATAATTATTATAATGCGATGGATTCAGTTCTGGTCATCGGAAATAATGCGATTTGATTCGGTTCAACACGTATCGCGTTTTGTCTGGTCGCGTGGCGTTTTAATAGTGTGTAGCAGCCTTATAGGAATGTTACGCTTAATGTTCTAGGCATCAAGCTACAGTGCAAGAACTATAGCGTTTCGTAGTCAGACTACGAATCCCTACAGTTTGCTGTTTTTTTATGGCAAGGAGAAGGCACACGAGCACACAGGCCACCTGATGGTAAGTGGGATCTTGGCCCCATAGACATTTGAAATCTCAAGATAAAAATCTCAAAACTCGAGATTCCGAATGCGTTGGAAACCCTGAGGACGTTATTTGGACTTAAGACTCTTATTTCTGAGTTTTGCAGTGCTCTTGCAGTTGGTCCAAACCAGGGACCGGCCCGCTATTCCATTCAAGGGGTTTCGAATGGGTTTTTATAAGGATTTATTTAGAAAAGCTGTATCGCTCGATTTGCTTTTTAAGGCGCTATTTATAAGGGTTACCCTTACCAAGGGTATGGAATGGGTATTTCGAAAGGATTAACTATACAAATCTGTTCCGTATAAGTCTTGTTCGATTTTGCTTTTAAAGCGCTATATTTTGAGTTATACCAATTCATTACCAATATCCCTTTAACTTAAAAAAGTTAACCTTTAACTTACCTTACTTAACCTTTAACTTTTTAAGCGCTATTTAAAAGGGTTACCCTTATAAAAAACCGTTCTTGTATGGTTAGTTTAACAAAAAACTAATTCATATATTTCTTCCAAAGGGGTTATTCTTTTAGCGGGTTGTACTTCGAGAGGTAATTCTTTTAAAGGCTTTTATCGGGGAATGGGTGGTCGGGTCCCTGGTCCAAACACCGGAGAGATTAGTACCATAACAAATAGCACCTAGCCTAGTCCTAGTCCATAAACGAGTTTTATATAAGAAACTGACTTACTAAATGTAAACTTAAGAAAAAACAAATAATTAAACTCATTCGTCTTTGGTCTTGGCGGAAACGATATTACCATTCATAAACCGTTATGATTAGATATTTCCAAATAGATTGGCGAAATAGGAAATGAGACTAGCATAAAATGTAGTTACCTATTTATTTTGTTAATGGAGCTTCATTGTGTAGTTCCCAAAGATCATAATGACATGTCGAATAACCATTGGGCCATATAAGGCCATAACCAGACCTCTTTATCATTAGAGCAAATTCATTGAGATAATTTCATTGGGCTGTCACACTGTAGACATTTCGTGTACGTGTAACGTTATGACATATTTTATACATATTGTACAAAATAAAAACAATAGACTTGTTACATGTAGAGTATTATTTAATTAGTTACTTTTCTGAATAAAGAATTAAAAGCTTTTCGACATTACTAGGTTAAAAACTTTCCCATCTAATACTATAAACCCTACTCTAAAATAGGGGACAGGTAAGTACTTCAGATGTCTATAATGTTCCACGTTGCTCTTCTTATAATCATTTGTGATTTCAGCTTCTCCATGATTTGGATATTATAAAACCATATTATTGTTATAATTGACAAATAATGAATTTAAAAACTGAAACAACTCTTCGCGGCCTGCAATTCTTAACAAAAAGCACACTAAGTTTACATTACTTACATCAAACTGTTGTCACAAATGTACTATGTAGTACCAACGCTAGTATTTTCAATGGATTTGCTCCACTGATAACTGGATCTGGTCATTACACGTTCGATCTATAAGAAGTTATAATGAGCGCACCTGCAGGCTGTAGACCCGGTTGGTGTGTCCGGCGAGCGTATGCAGGCACTCGCCGGTGTCGGGATTCCAGACCTTGACGAAGTAGTCGTAGGCACCGGAAACAATGACCTTGCCGTCGTACTGCACGCAGCGCACCGCGGCCAGGTGGCCCACCAGCACGCGCAGACAGCGGCCCTCGGGCACCGACCATACGCGCAGAGTCGCGTCGCGCGACCCCGACACCACCCTGCGAAACCGTCCATACAACAATCAACAACCTTTCAACCAAAAACTATAATATCATTCAAACAATTTTAAACGGTTCGATCAAACATTGCAAATCAGCGACGAGCTGCGAGCACTAACAAACAAATGTATAAACAGTTTTATTTGAAAAGTTACTGTAACTAATGGACATAACGAAACCAAAAATGGTATTTTACATCCTGAAACAAACATTTATTGTTATCAGTTAAGTAATCACAGAATAAGTGCTTTTAAAGAATAATGAAGTAAAAAAAAAGGTTATAATAAAAAAGGTTACAAGAACGATATATAATAATCTGTATACTGTAATATTGTTTTTTTTTTACTGAAGACTTTGATCAACAATTCCAACTAGATAACTAGTCACATCACAAAATCAAAGCTAAATGCAGTCCGCGTGAATATACCCTTCAGTTGCATTTGTTTACTAACGGCCGAACCCTATTTTTAAACCGCGGATAGATAAGGCTTACTTCGGGTAAAATTTAAACTAGCTTTTTGTTTAAATATTATTTCAGCATGTCATAAAAATATATATATTGAAAACTGTTGTTTTTTTGTTTTCATAAAAAAATATCTTCACGTCACAGCAAAGCAAAAACCGTAACAAGAGCAAGGTTTTAACGACACGCGTGTTATCGCCTTTACATAAAAGCCTCATTGCGTTAAAAATACAATCAAGGAAACGGATAGCAAGTAATTACAAAATGTATCATATACATAGCAGGTGCCAAACTTTTATCAGCATTTCGCAAACAAGCAGTGTCGAATTGAAGTCTTACCTGTTATTGAAGAGATGCATGCACCGTACTGTAGAAGTGTGTCCGGCAAGCACCTTCTGGCAGTGGCCCGTCTTGGCGTTCCATACCCGCAGGGTGCGGTCCGTGGACCCGCTGATCACCAGGTCGCCCACCATCTGCGAGGACCACACCCCGCCCGAGTGGCCCACTAGCGTGCGCAGACACTGCACAAACAGAACCAGTCAAGACTACTGCTCGCCTCGCAGGCGCACCTCACTCTTAAATTCTGTTCACTTACATTGCTCATGTTTTGGTGACGCTCTTACTACAGTGAACTCATAATAATTGTAGCATAAGATTACAGATTTCAGACACAAATTCTGTTTAGAGTACACTAAAACTGTCGAAGGAACTTTTACAATGTTAATTTTGACAGACAAATTGGAAGAACAAGTGACTTACTTTGCCTGTGATCGCCGACCACACTTTGAGCGTCGTATCATCGCTACCGCTGAGGATGCGGTTTCCGTAGAACTGTAGGCAAGTTATGACGTGGTCGTCGTGGCCACGCATGATAATCGGGTTGTTGACCGGCTTGTACAGCCAATTGTTCTCGATGAGGTACTGCCGCATGTACGCCGCCTTCCACGGACTCACGCAGCGAGGCAGCGCCCGAGGTATTTTCTTGAGCGTCGTAATGCCTATGCGGCGACATTGCTCTTTCCATAGAAGATTGTCGTCCGCAAGGAACCTGAAAAGCGTCATTTTTAGATAAAGTTTTTTTTATTATTAATAAATATTACGCTATGATGTGTTCGCATGAAAGGAATACCTCCAATATCGGCAAGTTTGGGCGGCTCTCAGCAGATCCTTAGGCTGTAGATAGCCGAGCACAGCAAGGGCAAGCTCTTTGGGCAGCAGTGAGATGAAATCTCTTTGGAATAGAGGTTCAATGGCTTTCATCATGTGACGCACATGGCTTGCAGCGCAGCGACCGATAAGAGCATCTATAGCTTGAATTTTCTCGGCGTTGGACCAGGTTTGAAATCTGTAATACGAATTAGGTTAGGTCGACAAGGGAATTGTAAGGGCATTGGAAAGAGGCAAATACAAATTAATTACCTACTTGTGGGCGGTTTTCAAAAAAAGTGTACATAGTTAAGGGCTAAAATTAAGATACGGTAACTTTAGTCAGTTGAGTCACGAAAATTTGCTAATTTTTATACCGTTATAAAACAAATGGTGGTATCTCAGGAAAAACTCCTGTAGCAAGTGCGACCATATTACTAATGTGTGAAGCTTGAATCTGCTTCGTTTATTGAATTTGAGATAAATGATTAATTTTCGTGACTCACCTGACTAAAGTTACAGTTTCTTAATTTTAGTCCTTAAATATGTATACTTTTTTGAAAACCGCCCTTTTATGTACAACTGAAAGCTATCATCAATAAAATTATTTAAAATCTTGAGGCCTCGTACAGAAGCCCTGCTCGCATTTAATTGAAATATAAGTAAATTTAGTCATGCTGAGGTCTATAATTTTGTAATTGCGCAATAAAATAGAAACATGTTAGTATAAAATTATCCAGATAGAACTCAAATCACCGTATAGTCCATTCGCTTAGATAGTGTCGCTACAGTCGCACGTACTTTTGGTTATTGTAATAAAATACAAATATAAAACGAGGCAAACTGCCAAATTCACTTGAGGCGTAACACCCGCAAGTGAACCCGCAAGTGAATTTGGCAGTTAACATCGAAAAATATTCGTGTTTTATTACAATAACCACAAGTAAAGGTTAGTGTCTTAGCGAATGGACTATAAAATATTTCATCACACACATACCATGTGCACACATTTAGTAGACTACTTTAAAAAAAAAAACTTAATTTCACATCAATAAGAAAAACAGGGGAAGAGCATGTCGGCCAAACTCAGAGTAGCTATTACTACAAACAGAAAAATCTTTATCCAAAAACCACTTTCCATTTAAAGTTATTTTGGGCTATCTTAGATGATTTTCAATAGGTGTTAAGATTTTAGTCTCCTGTTTTAACCCAAGAACCAATTAGAGTTTTGATTTTAGGCAACTCGACACAATAAATAATGTTTTTCAAAGCTATCAAACCATAGCTCACACCATGTTGTAAGATAAAAATACCCTTGCTTAACTAGTACAACAGTTCAAGGCAATGAACCTGCAGCGATGCTAGTGATTCGTTTACGAGGGCTGCACTAATAGTATGCGAAAACTAATCAATGAGAATTTATTTATGAAACCCATTATACCTCTGCAATCAGTAGGCTTCATTAGCCTGATATAGTTCGACGACGACCGTCATGTGATGTATCGGAAAATTCAAGGGAATAGGGAATATGCTTAAAATTTTAATCTGACTGAAATATTATTTTTTCTATATTTTCATTAGCAACAAACTTGATCTAAACGATTGTTTCATTAATTTTAGTATTTTTAATTACTTAAAATTAATAAATAAAAGTGCAAATTTAGCGAGCGAATTTCAAATGCGTGAAACGCAACGCCGTTGGTTAAAACGAAACGCGACGTCAAATACTATGACAACAAGTTCGTGTTGCCTATATTTGTATGGAAATCGGAGCATTAATCAGATGAAATAGTAATATTGTGTGTGTTGTGTATTCTTATTGTAATTTTAGTATCTTGATAAAATTAGAAATGACTAATATAGGATACAATACCTAAAAAAAATACTTCTAATTCACTGAAATCATATCAGGTAGTATCTAAATATGCCATGCCTACTTACTTACATTAAAATGATCTATCACAACAATGTAAAGTAGTGCTTGGAGATACTTCACTTCTTCTTATAATGTTACACCATCGTTTACGGTTTATTGCACCTGCTGGGACTTGAAAAAAAAAAACTTTTTCACTTCTCATGCTCAAAAAGTGTGTCATATTAGACTTATCAAGCGAGACTAAACTAGTACACGTAAACCCTAGAGAATACTTAATACTTCACCAAATTAAATCCACCAATCATAATACACATCGACTGTCAATCGGAAGGTTAGGTTCTTTTTTGTATGTATACTCTAACTAATTTATCTCTTTAAAAAAAACTTTGTATTTGGTAATACAGCTATATAAAAATCGACCAATCAGGTAACAGAATTCATTTCAAACCAAAGATGAAGTAAAACATAGATCACGTGTAGCCAACTGTCAAGCGTACAGATGTAGTGAAATATCCTTTCACATCGTATTTTCTCGGAAATGTTCGTATTTGTCATGCTACTTCAGTCTGACTCAGTACCCACCAAGACAACGTGGGGGCACGTCGCATCGTGAGAGTGATAATCGATATAGAGTGGTTAATACCAGAGTATTTTTTTGTCAATTTAGATTAAGTTTGTTTTCAGTTCTTTTTAATAATCATGCCGAAAGCATTAAGACCTAAGGAAACGTTTAGATCGACAAGCCTATGAAATTATTTTCAACATTTATTTATATTTCTTTTTGTTTACCAACACCTGATTTCTATATATTTGATCATGGTGGTTTTAACATCTCGATGTGATATACTTCAAACTCGTCGTTTGACATTTGACACTGATAACTAAAGTACTCTATTTATTTATTACAAACATGTAACTTAATAATTCAATAATTCATAGACACGTCGGCATCATTAGGAAGTAGACGTGAGTTCCGAGTTTATACGATGTGAAAGGATTATTCACTAGATCTGCGGCTCTATTCAACACGGTAAAAACAATATCGTATTTGATCTGTTATCGATTTGTCAACGTTTTGATAGCTCTTATTTTCTTGACAGTGGCGGCTGACGTCATAACAATACCATAAGAGGAAAACTACGATATCGTTTTTACCGCCTAGAATTGAGGCGTTGTACCACCTTTTTATTCGAATACAAAGGCACTATGTGCAGCAAATGTGCAATTTTAACGCATTTTGTTTTTTTTTCGAAAGTAAACAATAGTGCTTCCAAAAATAATATCGATAAGTAAACTTTCGATGTCTTGATTGAGTACACGAGTCAATTATGTCTATGGGTATGTGTTTAAATATCAAAAAGTGAATACATTTTGAGGTAAAATAGCGATGCCGAACAGTTATAAAGTCGATGTTTTAAATTTCGAAAGTATTTGTTGGGTATGTTTTTGAATGTCGAAAGTTACAACATTTAAAGTTAGTTATTCTAAACGTTCGGTTTTTTGCGTTGTGTGCCTTTTAGACATAGGCATGGCATAATTATTGTAGATATTTGGATCGTTCGTAATTCATGTTCAATATTTTAACATCGCTGTTTTAATTTAATATGTATTTTATCCGTACCAACATATCTATCGATCGGTAAAAGAGCCTACTATGTGTGATATTAATTAATTGTATTGTTTCAGATTTCCAAAAGCCTCGCCAGTCAGAGAGGAATGGCTGAAATTTGTTTGGAGCGGTCTGCGTGATTGGAATGGGACACCCCGAAAGTCAGCGACTATGTTCGAAACATTTTTCAGCAGGCTCATTTATTATGAAGGCTGATAAAAGACTTCAAACAGAAATGGTTCGTCGTGGTTTCAGAAGATGCAATGCAAATAAAAAAGGGTCACAAACTGTCTTCCAATTACTTTTTGTACGGGTCATCATTATTAAAGATTTAACTTTTATTTTCAATTAAAAACTGTAAAAACTGTCTTTATTTTTATTATACGACAAAAAGTTAATTTCTCAGGTTACTTTCCGAAATAAGGTCAATAATCAATTGGAAATCAATCATAATTATTATTGAAAATACTGTATGTCGGTTAACCTAATTTATCGACAAACCGCACATCACTGACTGCAAACTTACGCACACTAATGCAGAGTGACACTATGATAGTTTTTCCATAATCTCCGAATGCAATTTAGTAGCCCTTACACCTATTAACACGTTTCTTACTTAAAAAATAACCGTACTCACTTATTTACTAAATTCGTTAGATGCTAAAATCGTAAGCAGTTTTATTTTCTATTGATAAATAGGTAGCCTAATACTAATTTTCACATTTCTTACTTCAAAAATCACCAAAGTCCGAAAATTCTGCCCCCCATTTTACCAACTTTGGGGTAGTTTTTCCTAAATCGCCGAAAGCAAAATTTTTTTCTTTCTCCCTTCCTCGTTTCTCCCTTCAAAAATCTGATACAAACTTCTACCGCCAATTTACCCCTAAGTTTTTCCAAAATCGCTTAAAGCCATATATTTAATTTATACGTATACATTTTCCACACAAATTTTACGTGTTTCTCAATTCAAACATATATACCTACCACACTATTTTCTAACCCCCACATTTTAACACCTCAGAGATAGTTTTTCTGAATCGCCGAGAGTAATATTCTTATATGTATATGCAACTCCTTTCCATCCCCCCAGGGGTTTAATTTTAGTAGTCGCTGAAATAAGTGTCTCATTATTTTTATTTTACAGCATTTCTACCAAGTTTCAAGTAAATTGGATCATAAAAATATTTTTTCCCATACAATATTTTTTTCAATACAAACTTTACAACCCTTTTCCATTCCTCTAGGGGTTGAATTTTAGCTATCGCTGAAATGCGTGTCTCATTAGGGTCCATATTGGCTCATATAAAATGGGTCTTTAGATGTTTTATACAAATAACGATTTGTCTATACTCATCATTCCTTCGAAAAATTTTGCTTATACTTTTTTGTTCATACTTTTTTAAGTCATAACATAACTATCGCAAATAAAAATGCATTTTTTCAAGAAACTGTTACTTTTTGAGGATTGTTATAAATCTAACCCAACCTAACCTAATTTTATCTACACGTAAGATATTTAAGAAATTCTGAAAAGTTTACGGTACCATGAATATTGGCGTTATAAGTTCAGATGAGTATAAGTTCCGATCATTAGTATTAAAAAATATTATGAAGAGTATGAAGAGTGATCATTATGATGTAAAACGGTAAGAGAAAGAATTTCGTAGATCCAATAATAGGAGTTGCAATTTTATATGAACTTTGGCGCACCCGTCTCATTATTTTCATTGAAAAGTATGTCTACCAAGTTTCAAGTAAATTTGGCCATAAAAATATTTTTTCCCATGCAAATTATGCAACCCCCTTTCATCCCTCTAGGGGTTGTATTTTAATATTTGCTAAAACACGTGTCTCATTATTTGTATTGCAGAGCATTTCTTCCAAATTTCAAGTAAAATTGACCAAAAAAAAAAACCCACACAAACTTTGCAACCCCATCCCATCCCCAAAGGGGTTGAGTATTAGTAAAGGCTGAAACATGTGTCTCATTATTTTTATTGAAAAGCATTTCTACCAAGTTTCTAGTGAATTTGATCATAAAAATATTTTTTCTATACAAATTTTGCAACCCCCTTTCATCCCTCTACGGCTTGAATTCTAGTTATCGCGAAAATACGTGTCTTATTATTTTCATTGCAGAGCATTTTTTTCAAGTTTCAAGTAAAATTGACCATATAAAAATACCCACACAAACTTGCAACCCCATCCCATCCCCAAGGGGGTTGAGTTTTAGTAATCGCTGAAATACATGGATCATTATTTTTATTGAAAAGCATTTCTACCAAGTTTCTAGTGAATTTGATCATAAAAATATTTTTTCTATACAAATTTTGCAACCCCCTTTCATCCCTCTACGGCTTGAATTCTTGTTATCGCGAAAATACGTGTCTTATTATATTCATTGCAGAGCATTTTTTTCAAGTTTCAAGTAATATTGACCATAAAAAAATACCCACACAAACTTTGCAACCCTTTTACATCCCCCAAGTGGTTGAATTTTAGTAATCGCTGAAATACGTGGATCATTATTTTTATTGAAGATCATTTCTACCAAGTTTTAAGTAAATTTGATCAAACAAATATTTTTTCTATACATACTTTGCAACCCCCTTTCATCCCTCTAAGGGTTGAATTTTAGTTATCGTTTAAATACGCGTCTCATTATTTTCATTGAAGAGCATTTCTACCAAGTTTCAAGTAAATTTGACCATGAAAATATTTTTTCCCATACAAACTTTGCAACCCCCTTTCATCCCTCTAGGGGTTAAATTTTAGTAATCGCTGAAATACGTGTCTCATTATTTGCATTGAAGAGCATTTCTACCAAGTTTCAAGTAAGTTGGACCATAAACATATTTTTTCCTATACAAACTTTGCAACCCCTTTTCATCCCTTTAGAGGTTGAATTTCGAAAAATCCCTTCTTAGTAGATCTCTACGTAACAAAAAGAAAGTACTGTCCAAGTTTCATATTTCTAGCATTTGTAGTTTTGGCTGGGCGATGATGAATCAGTCAGGACAAGCCTCTTTTTATGTATATATAGATATAGATATAGATAGATCGAATTTTAGCCGTAAATAACGGTTTTATTAAATATGAAGTTAACTTTTAAACTGCTACCTTGCTATATCGTTGGAATGTATGCATCAAATATACCTACGGCGCATATAAATGATTTAAAAAAATATATCAATCTTACCCCGTCACCATTATTGTTTGCATTGTCTCGCCATCGTACTTGTGAAAATTATTATTTCTACCAGCAGCCCTTAATTTTCTGATTTCTTTCAAATATTTTATCCTTTTGAAACGGACGTCATGTTTTTTCATCAAAATGCTCCTGTTATTATCGGTTTTCCTAAATCGAAATCCCATTTCTCGGATAATATTTCGCAGAGACGAAATTGAGCCTTTGAATCCCATGTCCTCTATTAGTTTTTTGCGAAGAGATCGCAACGTAGGAAGCTCTTTAAATCTGTCATGAAAATTATATATCATTCGTCGTATCACACAGTAATCAAAATCATCCATTTTTAAACGATATTTCTTGCTGGGCATTTCCATGGGTTGATTGTCTTTAGCCGATTGAGTAGACTGCTTGTTGTTTTCCTTCAAAATTTTTAATACGCTGCTTTTCGAAATTCCCGTTGCTTCACAAACCCTTTCCACAACTTTTTGATGATATTAAGTCTCTCCTTTTTTAAATAAATTAGATTCTTTGCAAAAATAGGTATATACATTATTTACAATTTCACGAGATTGTGCGACAATTTTTTTACCACGCTTTAAATTCGTTGATGCCATGATCAGAGCTCGGAATAGGTAGTGCCTATTTACCTAAACTTCGCGGCAGGACGTAACTAAGAGTGGTTACAACCACCAAAAAGAATTATTTCTTATTATTGAATGCGGGTTTTCCCGGCATTGACTGTATTACTCTAGAGGCTTAACTCATTTAACTTTACTTATAAATCAGGGTCGCAAACTGCAGGTAGTAAGGACACGGCTAAAGTGTCGGCTACATATGTTTTTGTTGAATACATTCTATACGATATTATAATTATATTTAAATCAACTAAAAAAGATCAAATTCAGGCTCCCTTTGATTCAATTTGATCTATATTATATTGTTTTATGACTGATTGTTATTTCAAGATAAATAAATAAATAATATGCAATATAGCCAGATTTATAAGTAAAGTTAAATGTATTAAGCCTTTAGAGTAATATAGTCAATCCCGGGAAAACCCGCCTGCAATAATAGGAAATAATTATTTTTGGTGATTGTAACCACTCTTAGTTACGTCCTCCCGCGAAGTTTAGGTAAATAGGCACTACCTATTCCGAGCTCTGGCCATGATATATAGCTATTATAATGTAATGTTGCTAAATCTCGATACAAACGAATATTATGTTCACTAATGAAATCAGCGTTTTTAAACCCATATTTGTCATGCGTGCGTGTCATACTGTCAAAAAATAGACACTATTTATTTTTCTTATTTCAATATAAAGGTTGTATAAGGTTGTATTACTTTAGAGCTATTAGGAGGTTTTATTGTTAATAATATCCTTCTGTTGTACTGTGCTTAATAAAATAACGGGTAATATATTAAAGGTCATGTCTGTGATTTGATATACTCTATGTGATAAACGAGGGATACCGATAATAACCGAGGATGGCCGAAGTGTTAACTGATTTTAATCGTATTGTACTAGCTTTCGCCCGCGACTCCGTCCGCGTAGAAGTCGTTTATCGCTGCTCCCTCGGGAACTGTCCAATTTTCCGCGATAAAAACTATCCTATGTCATATTCCAGGACCTAACCAATATGTGTGCCAAGTTTTATCCCGATCCGTTCAGTGGTTGAAGCGTGAAAAACGGACAAACGTACACACTTTCACATTTATAATATTAGTATGGATTATTGTTCTTAGTGCGCAGTTTAAATATCATACTTAGAACTTTGTGACTAATAGCTTTTGATAAACAGTGAGTGTAACATACAGGCAGGCTACATGGCGAAAAGGGTTCCAAGTTTGGCTGCGTAACCCTAAAAACGATGCAATAAAACGTCCCCAGCACTTCTTTTGTAAGATTGCGCTTAAACATACATCGCCGTATGACGTCACATATATTAATATAATATGGTACACACTAGCGTACCGACTCAGTACGCGTCGATGGCGCGGGTTCAAGCTATCTCCATACCAAATTTCATCGAGATGTTCAGCGGTTTAAGCGATCCGCATAATGCTACTTTTGTTAAACGTCTAAATCACCAAAGATGGCGGTAGGCACGGGATGCGGGAAAAGAGGAAGCGACGACGTGATTGGTTTTTTAAAGGTCGTCCGATCTTTCACCGAACGAGTAGGGATGGGACATACTTATTGTGATGATATTTCTTATCGATAAAGATTCACCCTCTTATTATTACTATTAAGTACCTCAGTCATGGTATATTTTGGCATAGTGAAACATCTGGAACGGAATGTAAAAAAAGAAAATCACGACCAATATCCTTAGTTATAAGTCTTACGTTTAGTTACGTAACCCAGAATCATTAAAAACTCTTAATATACGTATTTATTAAAATCACACTTAGGTACACAAGTAGGAGGTCATAACAAATCTGGTAAAGATCTCCGAAATGGATTATTCTAGGCTGTCGGTCTACCTGCACCCAATGGTTGCGTTCTCTTTATATGGCGGCTGAAAAACGTGTAATCGTTCCCAAAAAAAAAAAACATGTACATCTTATCTTCTTATCGTATTGGTGGGGTCCTTACGGATACACTTCGACCCCATGGGATCTTTTGTGTATTTACCTCTCTTTATGTTTAGCGCTTAATCCAATAATGCAGCCTCCGTCCCTTCTAGACCGGGAGATACTGACACAAAATTTCCGGTCATTTGTACCAAGTATGGCGACCCTTCAAGGGTCTAATTACGTAATGACGAAAAGGAAAATGATGGTCATAGCGCTGGTACCGGCGGCCCAAACGCGTGGGCGTTAATCGAACGTGTCGGATAAATTACGAAAGTCTAACGATTTGTACCACTACAGCCCGCCATACCGACGAAAACACGTTAATTAAAAACAACAATCCAACCATTTATACCAGATACATTTTTGCAAAGCTAATCATCGTCGAGTAGCCATTCACGAAAATCACCATGCCATATTTTTCCGACGGTTCCACATGGCCGCCTAACCGCAAAGGAGTATTTTTTTTGCAAAACGATCTGTACAGTCAAGGACTTTGTTATTCCACTATGGAACCCTGTCACAATGACAGCGTCAAACCACATGACAGAAATTACGCTTAAATGAATGATTAACGTTATGCGACAGGGTTCCATAGTGGCATAACAATTAAAGTCCTTGACTGTACCATCCTGTAACTTTTTTTACCATTTCTTTTTATGATCTTAAATAGAAGTTTGATAATGCCATACCTGTGGGAGGCGGCGAATGGCATCACTTTTTCCCCCTAGGTACTAGAAGTATGAAAAATATAATAACAGTCACATTGTATGATATAATTACCAAAAATCCAATTGCCATCCTGGTACTAATCGTTAGAATATAATTTTTTCCTTACATCTTGGCTCAAGTCCCATCGCCCCATGGTTACTATATATGTTTTTTTTTTTGGTAGGTTTGTATCCAAACGCACAGAATACAATGATGCCATGCTGTAAAAAATGATTTTACATAGAGTAGTTGTACTTTGAAAGCGTGTCGAATAAATAAGTTTTTCAAGTATGGCACCATTTTTCCTTCTACTAGAAGTATGAGAAATATAATAACGGTCACATTGTATCATATACTTTCCAAAAATCCAAATGCCATACCGGTACAAATCGATTTGTGAGAAAAAAAAAAACTCCTTTGCGGCGGTAAGTACCGGAGAAGTATGGCATTATGCTTTTTTCATCGACTATCGGAAAATACAAGAATTTTAGTGGTACAAATCGTTCGACTTTCGTAATTTATCTGACAAGTTCGATGAACGCCCACGCGTTTAGGCCGCCGGTACCAGCGCTATGACCATCATTTTCCTTTTCATCATTACGTAATGGACCCTTGAGGGGTCGCCATACTTGGTACAAATGCCTTGAAATTTTGTGTCAGTATCTCCCGGTCTATACCAGAAAGCGGATAGTGGAGTGCGATCGCAATGGCAGTGGCTTGAAATCGTTTGGTTCTGGGTAGCCACAACCGAGGATTTTCATTCTTACTCCGGCGAGGGCATCACATTCACACAATAAGTGTTTCATTGTTGCCACCTCTTTGCCGCACATTCTACAATCTGTGTTGTCATAAAGGCGCATCTTTGCTAGGAAATGTTTAACCCTAAAGTGCCCAGTAAAAACTCTGATAATGTATCGGAGTTGGCTTCTGCTGAGTTTCCAAAGTTTTTTGGTCCAGCTCTGGTCAACTCTTTGTATGAAAAGCTTTGCATACCCTAAGCCTACCGTGGTTTTCTTTACTTCGCATTATTGCTTTAAATATATGTGTGATTTCCAGTTTCTGTTTCTGTATTCGCTGTCGGAAACCACTAAACACAACCAGTCTATTTTGCAAGAATTCAGCCCAATGGTGGCGGCTATTTTTCCTCATTCAGCAATCGCTCACAGAACTAAAAGTTCGATCGCCGCAAAACAGTGAAACTTCTTACCTAAATATCACCATGGCTACTGTTGTTTAAACGTTACTATATTAACCAATAAAATATTACTATCAATAATATACTTCACAAATATATTCAAAATTGGAAAAATTATCGACCAAATATTGCATTTAGAAACAACGCCGGACATCATTACGAAATCAGAAAAGGACAATATATTGGGATTGACTTAACGATTAAAAGAGACGTTACGAAAAACCCCATTATAACTTGAACATTGTTTGTCAAATATAAAATGTGCTTACCGGTGAATTTTATACCATTTTTTTTAAGTTTTCTGTTCTTGATGACTTTCCAGACCATTTCACGGAACATGAAGGCATTTTGAGTAATTTCTCGAATTCTGTATATTTTTTATGACATGTTTCTGACTCAAACGGGAGGAGTATGCATAGGTCTCAAACATGGTTGACACTGACAGCGGTCATCGGCGCTATACCGTACATATATACTAAATTTCGCATATGAGTGGTGAACATCGGCTGGCTTGTAAGCGGTATCTATTGGGGGTGATCTGTGGTACGAACCCATCCGAAAAAATAATGTCGTTTGATAATGCACTACAACTGACATTATAATTCTAATTCATCATTTCAGCCCACATCCACCTATTGCAGGGTAAAGCCTCTCATTTTCACGCCATTTTGCCCGGTCTCGTGCTAACGCCATCCATCCTTTCCCAACTGTCTGCCAAATGTCATCAGACCAACGAGCTGATGGTCTGCCCACTGATCTGTGACTTAATCTCGGCCACCACTCTGTTAGCGCCCTCGACCTCCTGCCATTGTTTCGCCTAGCCAAGTGTCCCGCCCATCTCCACTTGAGTTGCGTTATTCTTTTGCCGACATCCACAACTTTAGTCCTGCGCCTAATATCTACATTCGGTACGTGATACAGAAGTGAAATTCCCAACATGGAACGCTCCATAGCTCTTTGTGCAACTTTAATCTGATGCATACTTGCCTTTGTGAGCGTCCATGTTTCCGATCCGTACATCAAATCTTTGATAAATAAGGCTACCAGCCAAGCCAAGCGATTTTTATGTCAAAGTATTTAACACTAATTTCAACCGGTGTCGAGAACTTGCTTCTGAATTAGGCTGCGTTTCCACCAGAGCTGTGCGAGGCAGCTAAGCGGTGTTGCGAGAAAAAATCCACCAATGGGATTATTTTATTTTAATAGCCTCACTATCCTATTGGTGGATTTTTCCTCGCAACACCGCTTAGCTGCCTCGCACAGCTCTGGTGGAAACGCAGCCTTATCCTCATCTGCTCATTTTATGAAACGTTTAGTTTTATTATTATCGTAAGTATATATATATATATATAAACTAACTATATAACTTAAGTGGCAGTGGGCGGGGCACATTGCTCGCAGGACTGATGGCCGATGGGGTCAGAAGGTTCTTGAGTGGCGTCCGCGGACCGGGAGACGAGCTGTAGGTAGGCCTCCAACAAGATGGAGTGACGACCTTGTAAAGATCGCGGGAACGCGGTGGATGCGAAAAGCACAAGATCGGTCTGAGTGGAGAGCCTTGGGGGAGGCCTATGTCCAGCAGTGGACGTGTTTCGGCTGACATGGTGATATATATATATATATATATATATATATATTATCCTTTATTCTTTATACGATAGCTAGTATTTGTTTTTTGGGAGGCGATGCAAATCTATGAAAAGAGCATTTATTTCAAAGTTTAAAGCAAATCCCTTGATTACATCCCGAAAAACAGTACATCAAAAAAAAAAACATAAGTCAAGAACTGTCACAATTATGATGTTGATACTCAGCATAAATATTCCTCACTATAAAACGTACTCACAAAAAAAAACCCGAGCCCATTTCATGTAAGCGCCGACTTACTATGCAAACCCGACTATGGCCTTTCAGGAATCATTTTCCCTCCACATCTCATTAAATATTGATCCCAGCAAAAAAAAGTATTGAATCTTTTTTGTAGAGAATTTTATGTAGATTATAATAACGTAATGGAACATTTTTTAAGAGTTATTTGCGAAAAAGTAAAAAAAGGGACCTTTACACCTCCCTCCACCCGTTAGGTCAACCCCCACCCATCAGTACTTTCAGTATGTGGTTTAAAACACAACTATGCCAAAATTCGCTTATACACGAGTTTTTTCCACTGAGAGCAGTTTTCGGTCTTCGTTGCTTACGCTAGTATACTCTATCAAACCAAAAAATATTTTTTGAAATCGGGAGGCGATGCAAATCTATGAAAAGAACATTATTTCAAAATTTAAAGCAAATCCCTTGAATACATCCCGAAAAACAGTACATCAAAAAAAAACATAAGTCGAGAGAAAAAGGGACCTTTACACCCCCCTCCACCCGTTAGCTCAACCCCCACCCATCAGTACTTTCAGTATGTGGTTTAAAACACCATTCCCTACAATAATGCCAAAATTCGCTTATACACGAGTTTTTTCCACAGAGGGCAGTTTTTGGTCTTCGTTGCTTACGCTTGTATAATCTATCAAAAAAAATAATAATTTGAAATCGGTCCACAATTGACGGAGAAATCTGTGAACATACATTAAAAAAAACATACCGTGGAACGTACAGCCTTGGCCAAAAGTATTGAGCATCCCACTTTTTCCTTTGTAATTTATAAATAAAGTATTATTTTCTAATTTCAAAAATATATTTTATACACAAAAATGTAAAACATAAAATGTGTTATTAGTAATTTATCATTTTGAAGTAACTATTTTTGTGTGAAATCTGAAGCTCGAAAAAATCGGGTTTTACAACAAAATGATTAATTGTATTTTTTCCACGGAATTACGCTTAACGTCAAATCAAAAATCAAAAAATCAAAATATATTTATTTGCTACAATACGGTTACAAGGTGTTAAAATGAGTGAAAAAGTTCGTGCGTATTCAACCCGCATGCGGGTATGCAAATTATTACATGTCAAATTTTATTTCTATTAAATATAGCTTTAATAAGTCTGCTTTTGGTTAAAATATTGTTGGACGCCGACTTCAGTTGGACTGACCTACCATTTTAAAGAAGTTATTTTTTGCTTTTTGAAGGCGGGTTTTTGTTTTTTTAAACTTTTTTTGTCTTTTCTACATTATAACAATCAATAAATATGACTATATTTCCGATAGATATACAACTTTCTATAATATAAGATATAAATGCACCTTTTAAAATTTGACTTTTTTGCAGTCGGTTAAAAAATAGCTTGTGTCTTACTAGGTTATAAGTACATTTACCTGTTTAACCAAGTCTTGATTTCGGGCGGTCCTTGTAAAGCAGCGGCCGTGCTAGACCCCGGGAGACCCGGCAACCAACTGCTGTCTGATCCAGAGCCAGTTATCTGGGAGCCGTCGGGGCAGAACTTCTTGGTGTACTGGGGCGGCGATGGTTCATAACGTCTCTTCCTCTGTAACAGTAATCATTCGCTGACCACCTTATCATAATCAAGAAGAGAAATATGGAATTAAGTAATTAGTTTATAAGATCGGTAATTTATTATACAATTTTGGTGCCATTCCAAAAACACTATTTGCGAGTAAGGCCGTTTTTAATGGCCTAAAGTTAATTTTATGTTCCTGACGAAAACTTTTAAAAGCAGGGAATAGGTGCAAATTGCTTTTAACATACATAACATACATACTACTACTTTATACATACTACTTTTAAAATACATATATGGATTTTTTCATATTTTTTTTTCATTAAATTCACAATCGTAACAAAACTACTATTTTCCATAGAAATAAACTAGGCTAATAATGTCGTTTTTTTTTTGTTTAGGGTAGTTGAGCCTGATTATTTTTTACAATCAAAACTGTAGTAGAGTAGGAGTAGGAGAGTATTGTGTGGGTTGTCCGTTGATGGTAATTAATTTATTGTATTCTCCAATCAAAATAGTGGAGCAAGAGTGTTCCGCCTTGAAATAATGCGACGAATAGTTGCAATGGCATGTTGTATTATCAGTGATCGGAATAGGTAGAGTATATTTACCTAAAGTTCGCAAAAAGACATAATATAGAGTGGTTACCACCGGGTGAAATATAATTTTATTTTTATTGAATTCCTGATTTCCGGTATTGTTAATGCTAAATATACCTAATATTTACTTACGGTATGGGATATTTTATGTTAGTTTGTGATAAAAAAGGGCCTGTAACTCATTTATTTTAATACTTACGGAAGAACGAAAATTCACCACCGATCAAAATTAATAACGAGACAAAGTCAGATGAGCTTAAAAAGCTCACGTGACTATTCTTAGCTTTTACTATTATCTGTTATATTACAAGATCCTGCTGTTTCATCACATGTCATACACTTATCTTTTCTCTATTATATACTCTCATTTACACTTACACACAACCTTTGCTTAGAGTCACACTTCAATTCTGCTTCCGCCTTTGTTTTCCTCACGAATTGAAATCTATATTTTTCTACGACATTTCTATGGAGCAACATAAAACCCTTTTTTTGTCCTGTGATGTCGAAGACTGTTATAAACATGTACAATCGTCCACCTCATGCTTAACGGTACTCACGCAAAACATACGCAGTATAAATTGTAATTTCAACGATTTCGAAGTAATGCTCTTCCAACTTCGTGTAGAGTGCGATATACTGATACTCACGGAATGTTGGCTGCAGCAAGCGCCTCTACTACCGATATTGAAAGGTTATAACAGCTTTGCCACTACAATTAATTGTAATCAAAACGACGGAGTAGTAGTTTACGTCAAGGACAATCTTAACTGTTCAATTTATGAACCACAACTTGAGGCTGGTAATGCCCTTGTAATCAAAATTGGTTATGATACTGTTATTATAGCTATATATCGTCCACCTTCATATCATAATCCTGATTTATTGACATTTATTTTTAACATCCTTGGACAAAGTTTTGCTTAAGCTATCAATGTATAAGAACATTGCAGTTATAGGTGACATCAACATTAATATAATTCCAAATGCTATTGAGGCTTCAGCTGATCGGTATCTAACACTAGCAGCCTTTCACGGACTTTTACCAACACACACATCGGTCACAAGAGATGCTAGTGAAACTTGCATTGATCATGTGTTGTTTTGCCAAACGCTTTCCTTTCTTCCTATATTCCTTTTACTCAGTAATATTTTGAAAAATCTGAGGGCCATTTCTTTGTTCAATCGCGTTTGTTAATCTGTACTCCTGGTTCCCAAGATACGGGCTGAGCCTAGTTTAGGACCAACGGATAGCTACATTGTTGCATCGTTATAGTCTATCTTTTCACTTGCTGTGTAGCCCATTTGCACTCGTTGTTGTTCGCAGGTTATTCTGCTTTACTAGCTTGAAAAAATGTACTTTTATGTATAACGTGTTTTCAGTAAACAAAGAATTTGAATTTGAAATGTAAATTAATTAGTAAAAAAATATTATCAAATCAAAAAAACAAAAAAAAAAACCTGTTTATTTTAAGTGTTGCTGTCTACTTATAATAAAAAACAAAAAAACTGAAGGTAAACTACCTAGATTTCTCGCAAAATAAGAAAAAATTAAAATAAATAGTTCTTTTTTTTGTTGAATTGATAATATTTTTTTACTTATTAATTTACATTTAAATGTAAAATTAATGGCGTAAAATAATTACCTACATTTCTAGCTACTATTCGAGCCCTATTTAATTTTGCGTGTGACAGATCGTTACCTGATAAGATGTGATGATATTACTACGTGCACCCGTGCTTAGGTACTTTCAAAATAAAAATGGCCGCCATTTGATACTGGTTGGAAAAATAGTATGTGGGTAATTTGTCGATGAAATTGATCATACTACACATCCCTAGAATCTCCGACACCGATGACCAAGCACACTGTATATACGGTCAAGGACTTTAATTGTTATGCTTCTATGAGCGAAGAACCAAATGACAGAAATTACGCTTAAATGAATGATTAACGTTACTTACCCAAAGTCGTTCATCGATTTCAGGTTCTTCGTCGTCTTCTTCATCCTGGAAAACACAACATATTTTATTAAAAAATATTTTCGGGCAAACTAAGAGTTTATGACGGAAAATTAAAAAAATATAATTATTGTCTACTTGAAAATAAGGTTAAATTGAGTCTAAGATAATTAGTGAATTTAATCCAAAACAGTACAATCGCTAGCTAATAAATTTGCAGGAAAAGTTTAATAATATATTCGGACACGCCCTATCGCCGTTCAAATAATTTCAATTTAGTACACGTCCATCAAACTTCTAAATTCAGTGGCCAAAACAATAATCTTAAATGTCATTGTCATTACCTAAAAACCATATGGAGGAAAAGCGGGCCGAGGAGAAAATTTAAGTACCTAATTTACTATGAATAGCTTGAAAAAAAGCAAGATTAAATAACATAAGGGCGCTGCTCGAAGTGTTGAGCTAACATTATCCAATTTTAACCAAATCCCTGCGACTTTATGTTGTTGTAGTGTAGACACTAAAATATTATTGTTCCACAGTCAACCTCGTCAAACTCCTTTTTGTCAAGCTGTACTTGGGCCATTCTACTTTTCGATGCCTAACATAGAAAATATCCATTTTAAAAATTCGTAGATACCTTGAGATAATTTTGCAGCAGTCCCACATTAATTCTCATCCAGATCTCACGTTATGTTGTAAATTTACCCACTATTTTTGTTCTTTTTGTATATAAAACACGATTTTGCTCCTCAAATTACCACTTCGTTACCAGTCTCCGCGTCCCTTTGCGAATAACGACTACTGCGTTACTATTATACAGCACCACACAATTTGGGATAAAACATTATTCAGTTATGTCGACCAGAATTAGAGAATGGTTCGCATTTCTAAGATTATCCAGTTTTGTTGAAAATTATTTATGACTCTAAATTTACGTTCACGTTAGGGGACGTTTTATAGGCATCGAAAAGTAGAATGGCCCGCCTAGGGACTATAAAGATAGAAAAAAGTAACCTCATGAGATGACAAACAGGTACACCATGTTTCTTCAATAACATCATCGTCCGATTCGTCGTCACCATCGCAATATTGCTGCATGTAGGTCTGAAACATTTTATAGAGTAGGTACCTGGGACACAAGAGCGTCGCACAGGTTAAAAAGGTTTTTTCCTGACGTTGACAACTTGAGAGATCGATTTGTTGACCCCAAAACACCTCTATTCCGCAAGTTTCATCAAAATCGTTATAGTTGAGTTGTGTGACTGTTTTTTGACAAACAAATTAATAAAGTTTTAAAACTTCTGAGACATGATACATTTGGGTGTGGTGTTTAAAGTTCACTATCATTCTTTTTTATTTTTTCATTCTTTTTATCATTCTTGGGACAACTATAATAGATGCGAAAAAAGTGTCAAGGACAAAAATGTTCCTCATTAAATTCTAAAAATAAAAATGACTTAGGTACCAAAATTGACAACCAATCGTAGTAATATCGTAGTGTTCACGGAGGAAGCATTTAAAAAAATCATTGCCGACGCTTTCATACTAATTTGTATGAACACGTCGGCAATGGTTTTTTAAATGCTTCCATCATGAAAAATGATGTACAAACATTTATTGTATACGACTTTGAACCTTATTTTAAAACGAATTGAATAATAGCAATACAATTGGTCAACTAGTTCTTGATTGGTTGTCAATTTTGGTAAGTCATTTTTGTTTTGATAAATTAGTGGCCGGAACTGTAGCTATAGCTTGAATACCGTCGATCCTACAAAAAAATACATATAACCTTTTCTTTTTAGAATTTAATAAGGAACATTTTTGACCTTGACACTTTTTTCGAATCTATTATAGTTGTCCCAAGAATGTTAAAAAACCGTTAACGGGGACACATTTCACGGTGGGGGGGGGGGGGGAAAGGTGAAGCGGCTGGGGGGAGGGGGCGAGAGTAGTGAACTTTAAACACCACACCCAAATGTATCATGTCACACAAGTTTTAAAACTTTATTAATTTGTTTGATAATCCTATAATACATTGAATACTTAAAGGTATAAAATATCTACAATTAGTTTAGTGGCAGTTTCCGCCTGATCTTTGTAAATGGGCACCAAGCAACTGAACTGTGTTCGACTACATCTGGGATCTACCCCCGACAAAGCTATCATCAGCTATAAAATACTCACAGATGGCTTTGAATTGTTTGGCTCATTTTTGCTGCTATCATCCAGACCAAGTAACTTTTCAGCATTAGAGGTAGATGGCACAGTAAATTCTTTAGTGCTGTCAGAGCTGGTACTTCCAATACTGGAGGCATTGGAACTAGTTCTCCCTGTAGGGGCACCCATCGCATCCAACTCGCAAACATCAGGAGTATGATTCTCGCAGGAACTCTCACCCATCTGATCACCTTTATAGAGCTTTCCCTTAGGAAAATCTTTTTTCTCTTGAATACCACTGTTAAGTAGCTTTTGCATAAAATCAGGTTTATATACTTCTTTTCTTGGAGGCTCCTCGACAGTGTACACAGGTTTCCTACAATGTATCATGTTTTTAATGGTAGCATTGCTGTCATCACAATGTTCAGTTTTACTGCAGCCAGGCAAACTAAAGTCATTGGCAATCATATTGGAAAATGATGATATGGTCTCGGAACTGGACGCGAGACTTGAGCTCGCGCTAGACAAATTGCCTGAATAATGCGCGCCTGTCGCTATTTTGCTGTCGACAATCATTCCTGAACAATTATTTATTATTCTATTTTCTTCATCAAAGTCCTGGCGCTCTATGTCATCTATTTTCTGTTTTGCATTATTTTGTGTTGTAGCTCCATTATCACCCATACATGCTTCACTATCAGTCTTATTGTCTGCTTCGAAGGAGGCATTATTAACTCCTTCGTATATCTCAAAATTCGAATGAGAACATGATGGATCCATTCTAGAGTATTATGTGTGCTCTGCAAGTTAATTACAAGATAAGCCTTACATATTTTCGACTTCTAGTACTTACGTTATGAAAGATTTACTTTAAAAATACTCACATGGTTACAAGTTCACGTTCAGCACATTAGGAGAGTTACCTGTAAGAATGAAACAAGCAATTTTAAATTAAAGTTCATTGGACTTTATACTTAACAAAACAAAGGACTTTGACTCTCCAGTCCAGTCCGAGATAAACCCGATAGTACCTATCTGAAATATGTACAGTTAAACATCGAAGTACCTGTACCTACAGTGAACGACGTCCTGATGTCTTTTGGGTTCGGTTAAAGTTGGTAAATCTCGCAAAAGAGTGTGGGCGAGAGAGTAAGAGATATGTACAAACCCGAAGGACTTTATAGGAACTATCTCACTGTACTTACTTTGAAGTTCATCAAACAAAGTTAACTTTGTTTGATGGGTCAAAATCTTTTTCGATGCATTGAAATTTGTCCCCGGGAAATGTGACAGAGTGGTTGTTTTTGTAGGAAGAAATATTTTATTATGTTTGACGATGTTTGACAATACTGTACTGATTCAAATAAAATAAACATTTATTTAGTTTAAAGAAACATTACTACTTAAAGAAAAAAATTACGCTCGTGACAAAGTGGACAATTCCATCTTATTCTCTCAATTCAGCTAGAAATGACGTGTGAAGGGATTATGATAATATCTCCAGATAGTTGAACTTAGTTTTTAGGGTTCCGTACCCAAGGAGTGTCATCGAGACTCTATAACTAATATAACAAGTCTTTGCTGTCCGTGTCCCGGAATAATATTATACACATAACAGTCCTAATTTTATGTGTATTGCGGTTTTTTATTTGTTCTTCTGTAGAGTTAAGAAATCTTTAGACTGTTCGTTTTTGGTAGTTTCAATATAGCAAAGCCATACAATTAGTAAGATAGTTTATTATACATAACATAAATATTGATATACTGGTTTAACTAGTGGTAGCGTAGTAAATAACTTCTTCCAAATCTTTTTATAGGTAGGACAATTGCAGTTGAGTCTTAAGATCACTTCTTACTATTAACATAGCATAGTAATGCGGTTCATAAATGTACTTATATTCCTGTCAAGTAAACAATAGCAATGTAACCTGATTCTTGCCATTTTCAAGAAAAATAGCAATGTAACCTAATTATTTGATATTTTTTGATTCCACTTTTAAATAGTTCACGAAATATAATAGTCCTAAGGCGCTGCCATATTTTGAGGTTATAAGTTACAAAAACCAAGTCGCTTATTTTTTGCATGTGAATACAGTACAGTGTGTACTTATAAAGCTTATATCGCGTTTTGTGTCACATCTTGCCATTGCATTTTCGGAAATTCGGGTATTTTGTTGCATTTTTTTCATTTCAAATTACATAATTCAAAATAAAATTAAAGTTAAAAGATATATCAGGATCCAGGATAACTTGCGTATTGTGCAAACCGATTTTGTGTCATCTTCATCCAGTGCTAACTGACAAAGCGCCAGTATTTAAACACGAGGATATCTTGGATAAAAACGCCTAGACGACTAGACTAGACTAGACGAAGTGTTTCGATAGACCATAGTAATACCTAATGTAGACGTAAACTCTAATAACTTGAATTTTCAAGGAAGGGATCTGAAAGAAAAAGAAAACAAGCTTCATATGTCATGGATAAATTTGACACTAATTGGTTTGATTAACTGATAATAGGGATGTGAAACTTGTAATACTCTTTCAGAGGTATTAGGGCGACGTGGTTGGTTACTAGTGAATAGGTGTAGATTAAATATCAATATCCCAGTGGATGAAGATGACACAAAATGCGTATGTACTTAGGTTACTACTTCATTATTACCGTGAAAGATAAACTTTCATCTCGAATTTTATTTTCGGCAGTTACCTACTGTTAGCTTAATAATCTGTATTAAAGTATTTATTATTATTAAAGTATTTTTGCTGAAAGATCTACCTCTTTATCCTACAGGATACAACTCTTTTTAGCAACCTCTGGTACCTATGATATTTCAGTGGATTCAAAAATATATAAAGTATGTATCATAATATATAAAGTTCAAAATACATAATGGGTTAAAATCCATAATGGTTTATAATCCCGGGCGTAGAATTCAAAACTTCTTGTTGCAAAAATGACGTTACTGGCCACTAATTTAAATGCCATTCAACACAACAATCTAAACACACAACTCACCATTCATTACGCAATAATAAGCGAAATTCAAAATCGAACTCGAAAAAAAAAAACAAAAATCAGTCAGCATATTTTTTAAATTTGGAATAAATGGCATGGGACCTGAAAGTTCGATCAATATACGATTGAAAACGCAAAAAATATGTTTGCGATTATTAGTATTTTATCCATTGTAGTCTCACATTAATGGTGATGCCTATCTGATAACATAAGTATTCAAGAATATTGAGAAAAAATAAAATTTGAAAAAAATTAGCTTAGAATGGTGCTATGATCAAAACATTGAACAAGGGTGTTCATTTTAGAAAAAAACCTAAACGTCCAAATATCTCAAAAACCGTGCGACTTTTACTTAACCAATTTTAGCTTTTTCATAACGTCCTAAGTGCCCTCTATCCGTAATTCAAGGATTATCCACTCATAACCTAACACCCTGTATATTATGAACCATTATGAATTATCACTTAATGACCCATTATGTATTTTGAACTTTTTTATACTGGGGTCCTAGTGAAAAAGGGTTTAAGTCTAGTAGTCCGTTCATTTATATACCCTTTTTTATTAAGAGTTAAGTCGACTTGTACCCTTTTTCACTAGGACCCTAGTATTATGATACAATCCCTTCAAAAATTGGGTACCAATGCGAACAGACATTTAAAATAAAAATGCAACAAATTAAATACTTTCTACTTTTTGTAGTTAAAAATATTTAATGGTTTAAAATCGACTGAATGTTCAAAGTGGTTTAAAGCACCTGTGTATCGTCTGTATGAAAGAAAACCATATTAATGTAATGACATATTAACAAATGATTTGAAAAACAATATCATTCAGTTTTATTGCAGATTGCACTTGTAACACTGGTAATAAACTCACTATCAAAAGACCAGAAAAATTAGTTCGAACTCGCCGAACCATCTATGAGACATTGAAGAGTTCCTTTGGCCACCTTCCGTCTTCATCATTATATCAGCACATTCAGCACGATGGTACCATATTATTGTATTGTAAACAATGCAATAATATGTTAAATTATGTTAAATATTAACATTAAATTTTACAGTCATTAATGACATCTTATACTTACAAAACTTTTTTTTATATATTTCACAATATCAAATCAGTAATATCAAATTAATTCTTGCAAGGGTAATCACTAATCAGTAGCTTAAGATCTCCACAAAACGAACAAAAAGATTATCTGATTGAGTCAAAATATATCACTCGCTAGGACATAATACCAGATTATAGGTGTGAGCAAAAAGATTATCTGATTGAGTCAAAATATATCACTCGCTAGGACATAATACCAGATTATAGGTGTGAGCTTTCACACTTTGACAAATTTGTTACTTGTTAAATAAATATATCAGGTAGACTGCGCTTAACATGCCGAATAATAAAGAGTATTCTAGTGCCTGCAAACAAAATTTTGTCTGCACTTAAGTAACAAGGTGACGTTCCACAAACTTTTCGGCTTTCCAGGCCGCGATACCAATATTAGTACCGAGAGTAAATAGTATGAGGCTCGAAACAGTGTTACAAATCAGCCTAGGACTGTTGTCCTTGAAAACCGAGTTTAACAACCAGGGTTCGCCGATATATATCATGAATATGATATATGATGATTTGTTTCCATTATTTACACAGGCAACACTAGAAATGTTGTACTTTAATTTCTGTTACCGAACTCAAGTTTCAGGGAAACACCTAGTTTCGTTCGTATTCTATTAGCTTTATATTGAATTACATCATTTCAATAATGCATGACATTTTTCTGATGTATATCGGATTTATATCAAAATGTCAGATATTTTGACATTCATAATAAAAATATTATGCATTGATATTTATCCGATATATATCAAATATCAAATAATCGGATATTTATAATAACTGTTAACAACTGAACACCTAATTAAAATATTGTCTGCCAAAGATCGTCAGAAACCTGCAGTCATGATTAGAGAGAAACTAAAAGACAACTACAATATTAATGTTTATGGTTCCACTGTTAAACAATGGCTAACTTAGCAACAATGACTTGGTGAACAAATGAATAAGAGGTTGAGATAGACCATGGAAATCAAAATCATGGACATGTACTGATGAAGTGACGAGAGTAAGTATCAAATGAATGAATGAATAATGAATGTCATCAGGTATTTAAATATTTTTATTATCCTCACAATAAATGACAAAATTTGCAGTGTAATCAAGCAGTAAAAATATACCCAAACAAACACGCTGCCTTACATCAAAGAGTATTTGCCATCGCACTGGGATTTTCAGCAACTAACAATCCTAAGCATAAATCCAAGCATGAAATGGATAAATTAAGCATGAAAAAATCATTATTTATTAGGGTATTAAAAGCTACTTGGGGCATTTGTATTCATTAATTTGCAGTGATAGGGCTGTGAAATAGTGGACTGTCTCCAATTCAAGTAATACTCTACTGATTCAATTTGAAAAGTAATGTGTTTCGCCAGGTCTCTTCTAAAACAAGAGAGAAATTAATTAACAGATTATCATTTAGATTTGCTAAAGAAAGCAGAGATATAGCGCACGTAAATGAATTGTGCAACATTCGCTGCAAGGTTTTCAATGATTTAGATTCATAACAATCAAGCTCACAGATGCCATAATTTTAGGATTACAAAATGCCAAGGTGGAAGTCACTAAATCTGGAAGACAAAATTTGTTTTCTTTTTCCAATTATTATTTCAGTTCATTAGTTAATAAAAAAACAAAATAGAACTGTCATAATGGATTTAGATCTATTCTATTAAAAGTTATTGTTTAACTTTCAAAACATGGACAAGACAGGCCAGTTGAGCGACATTTTGCATGTTGGTTATTATGTCAAAACTTAGCCTGTATAGGTACAAGAAGTTGTGTATTACAAGGAGTGATCAGATTTCCTGGTGTAAAACAGGGTGAATGACCTCAAACATTATGCTAATATGGATATGTCCCAGAATTCTAGGACTTATGTTGTTGAAAGTGGATGTTTCAGATTTTATAACATGAAATCCATTTCAATAATATTTTAACTTTTGAAATAAATATGTTTACTGTATATAAAAGTATGTAATAATTACTCCGTTTAAAACTGATCTGCCAAATAGCCTCTGGGTATGAATATAAATAAAAGATATAGGTACTAGGGGTTTTTACCATTCAGTATGTATGAAATTGAAATAGCATACAATTCATTTCTTAATATTTTCTACATATTTACAATCAAATCTATTTATACTCTGAGAAAGTCCTTTTTACATGGGTACCAAAAAAAAAGTAACAGGGTTAAGTTTAGGTTAGGTTAATATAAAAATGTTTCATTCAATGCATTTGTAAAGATTTAGTTTATGTTAGTGTGCAAAATAACTTGCATAATAAATGAAGTAAGTTGGTACAAACCAATAGCAATGTGTCTAATATTAACAAATTATAATGATGTGATCTTCTTTATTGATAGTTAAGTTCAAACCTTTAGAAAAATAGCACTAAACATTGTTATTTCAAATATGTTTTGGAAATACAAGATAATTGACCGAAATTACATCTTACGGTTTAGACAGATTAAAATCAATTATTTAAGAAGAAATATTGTGCTCATAAATTAATGCTTTGAATAACAAACTACGCAGTTAAATACAATACTACTACCTCTTGTAAAAAACATTTGCACATGATCATTTGAAGAGATTTTGCATTGCAAGGCAATAATGGGCAAAAACTAACAGAATGTGTCACCACAAGGCCCAATGTCACAATCAAGGCTGATACAATCATATGGCCCAAACTGACAATTAACCACAAAATAACTTTACTCAACAAGTGTAAAAACGCACTTCATGCCAATTTTATGGCGTTTAGGTACATTAGCACATATTTATACGTGACTGTCACTTAGTTAAAAATCGCTGCACATTGCTCTGACAAGCAAAAAGGAAAGAAATCGCATTTCTCTGTTCCGCCATAAACCAATTTCATCATAAAGGACTTCTGTCTGACCGTGAGAACATTTTCACCCTGAGTGCAGGATTCACGTGCACAGCTTATAAAAAAGCGTAAGGACAATTTCTCGTGCTCTAAGTTGAATAGACCAACCTTAACACGATAATTACGCGATACGGCCGCTCCCAGTGGCCAAAAGATATACTACTGGTATCGGGATAAACTGCATGCGCAGAAACGCATCGCGAACTCAATAGCTCAGCCAGGGATTTTGATACCTTTATGGTGAAAAAACATAAAAAGTGGGCTGAGATACTGCACATCAACCCCCACGTCTGCATAGTAGGTTTCGATAATCTTACCTGAATACACTGCCGGTAATCTCACTGATTTTACTTCATATTGTTAAAATAACATAATCGTAAGACTTATTGAACTAAAAAACATAGGCAATGTGCACCAATTTATTCTGTCGACTTCAAACACCGTGGTCGGCCATCGACCATAATCATTTTATCTTTGTTTAATTCGCTCCTTGCCATAAAATGCAAAGGGGGATTTGCACATACAGCCAGAGACTAACGAGTTATGTTGTTTTTTAAACCTTTGCCACACATTTGCAAGTAGGCGTGATCTACATGCAGGCAGACCGACTTTTACCGCCTTACAATTCTATTTTAACAATATTGCTTGCAATATAATTATATAACAAAATATGAGTTTTGCCTATAGGCAGCGCAGACACGACATTGTTTTTCTACGCGGCGTAATTTTATCGCGCTCAGCTAGATTTCTGGGGCACATCTTATAAAACTACAAGTAACAATTTTACAGGTCTAAGCTGGCAATACTTCTCAAATGGCCGGTCGTCATTGGTCGAGGTTATGTCAAATGGAAACTTGTAACCTGTAAATTGTAATTTGTAGCTTTATAAAACGGGCCCCGGGCGTGACACGATGTAGCAATATCTAATGCCGGCACCACACTTCGCTATTCGCTATTCGTTATTCGGCTTATGCGCCTACATTCGACGAAGTGTGGAGGGTTTATTCGTCTATGTTTTCTTTATTCGCACGCATAACGCATAAGCGCGATAATAAATATTTTAACAAATACATCGCAGCCGCATAACGAATACCGAATAGCGAAGTGTGGTGCTGGCATAATAATTACTTTCCCCTATTTAATTGCCCTTATAATCTGTGATTGCCACCCCCAGCCTCTTTCGGGTCCTATTGGGACTGCCCATTAAAATACTATAGACATTATAGTACTATTATCTAGTATAACAAGAGCATAGATACAGGAAAACATAGATTCCGTGTAGCCAACTTTCAAGCGTACTACCTTTTCTTCTGTGTACAACACCATGAAGTTATAGATAAAGGTGGAGGCCACACTCTCTAGACCAAAATGAAGCGTCTTGAATGTACTTTTTCGTCATTCTATCTCAAACACTTTGGTCCCCTCCTCTCTTTCTAACTACTCTAGTTAGACGCTTCATTCGGCTTCAGAGAGTGTTGCCTCCACCATTATCTATAACTTCATGTACAACACAGCTTTGTAGCCAATGCTAATTGGTCAATGCCGGACATGTGAACCCTACTAAATTAAAGACGAATTGATGGAATAAGCGGCTAGTCGGATAAAGAAATAAGAAAAAGTGTCACTTCATTTAGTCGGATTACTGTTGTTGTTCGCTGTCTGTTCGCCCATCAGTTAGAATTTCAAAATAATGCGCAGAAAATATATGAATTGGACTACTTAGTTAACAATGTTACATTAAAATATAGTTTAAGTGCAATGGCTTGTGTGTTTCGTGGGTGCAAATCCCGAATGGGAAACAAAGAAAATGATGCTCAAAATTATAAGCTTTCACAGGTAAGTGATGTTGATTTTTGGTCATAATGCGGCCGCTTTGAAAGTATAACTAGAAACATCATCATGGTATTTCATCTTTTAATTAATACAAAGGCACTATGTGCAGCAAATGTGCATTTTGTACGCATTTTTAGATTTTCTTTCGGAAGTAAACAATAGTGCTTCCAAAATTAATATCGATAAGTAAACTTTCGATATTTTGATTGAGTACATGAGTCAATGTCTATAATAATACATTTTGAGTTAATATAGCGATGCCGAACAGTTAAAAGGTCGATGTTTTAAATGTCAAAAGTATTTGTTGGGTGGGTGGATTCGCCTTTTTAATTATTTCGTAATATTTTTTTATTTTCTTGAAAATTATTTGAGAATGCGTGTTTAGCTTCAGAAACTTAAAGATATAATAATAAGCTTTAAAAACCTGCAGGAGGCACCATTATCAAATCATTAAATCAGAAGTTATTGGTCTCCAAAGTTAACTGCTTCAAATGGTAATGACGTTAGTAGTATAGAATGACTATTGTAGAAATGGTAATGATAAAAGGAACTGGTAATGACGAATGTATAATGTACTTAACCAAAGAAAATTAATAAAATCAGGAGAAATAATCCGTGTAGTTCTGAAAATTGGTATAGTTATACCTTGGGCTATCCAAATGAACATAATAAAAGTCCTCAAGGGTAGGGGGTGTGCTGAGGGTGTAAGGGGGGTTGAAGGTACCTTTTTCCAGATTTTTGCTAATATCTCGAATATCTGTACGAATATTCACTATGATTGCTTCTGACTAAAGTTTTTACATACAATTTTCTACAAAAAATGTTATATTCATTTTTGATCTAATATTAATACTTTAAGAGCTACAGGGTATTTAAGTCAACAGATTCAGATTCAGATTCAGATATTTATTGGTAAAAACACGTTTTTACAAGTCATTTTTTCGATGAGTAGGTACATTATTTATGTCTACATATACTAGGTTACAAATTTTTACAATCAATGTGTCTAGTTATAGTTAATTTTTTATTTAAAAAACGTTAATATTATAAAATTTAAATTTTATAGTTGATCCCGTTTTATTTAAAATAATATTACTTGTCAGTAGGTCAATGTTTACATTATAAATATACATTTTCAAATTAGGTGTCAATTCATTACTCACTATTTATGTATGGGTTAATGTTCCGTTTGTAAGAATTCATTTATATTGTAACATGCTAGCTCGAGGAGCATTGTTTTCAATTTATTAAAAAATATTGTATCCGTGGCGGATTTTTTGATAGAAGTCGGGACACAGTTGTATATTTTTGGCCCGATGACGCTGAGCGACCCTCGAGACTTCGCCAGGCGCCACCGGGGGGGCACTGGGAGGTGCTGCCGGCGTGACGGCATACCGTTGCCCTGGCCGTGGCCGTGCGTCACATAGTTATGTAGGTTGGATCTGACATATCGACACGCAGCTAGTATATATACGCATGGCAACGTTAGGATCTCGTACTTCTTAAATAGGTCCCGTGCGGGGTGTTCGGCCGGTTTTCGACCAATGATTCGCAGTGCACGTTTTTGTAGGACAAATGGTCTGTCTCGGTTTGCAGGAGGAACAAGGAGATAAAATATAGGCACGGTGTCAGGAGCTGGAGGATCAGCGGCAGTAATTGGTTCGAGGGTTCCAGCAGCTCCTCACTTCCAATCCCACATTTCAGGAGGCATTTCGTTTCCCAGCCACTCTTGTACTTAGTGGAATACTCGTAATGCGGGATATTTTGCTGACCCTTTAGCAGGATTTAACAAAAAATCTGGTGCTAGATTTAACAAAAAGCAAGTCTCGGACGCTGTTAAGATCATGCTGAGTAGTGGGCGTACGATAAATCGTCAAAAGCATCGTTTCTCCTGATTTTGTTATGGCTTCCGATGGTGATTTTGGGCCATAGAAAATGGCTGCTATATTCTTGGTTATTGGTTTTTGTCAGACAGCTTTACAATTGACAGTTTGCCTATCCTGAAAATTGCTGAGGATGTGTCGCAGCCGCTAAAACTGTGTAGGAAAAGAACAGCACATCAAAATGACAGTTTTTGTAACCAAGATATGGTTTCCACTTGGCCTCTTCCTGGTTTGACAAGGAATATTTGCTTCTCAGGTGGTGACAGAGCCATTAGAAGAACGACTAAATTGGAATCTTCCCCAACAACAGCAACTACGGGAACAACCCTCGAACTAATTACCAACACTGATCCTCCAGCTTCTGACACCGTGCCTATATTGTATCTCGTTGTTGACTTAAACACCATGTAGCTCCTAAAGTATTGATCTTAGAGTAAAAATGAATATAACAATTTTTGTAGAAAATTGTATGTAGAAACTTTTGTCAGAATTAATTATAATGCTATTTTTACAGATATTCGAGATATGAGAAAGAATCTGAAAAAAGGTACATTCAACCCCCCTATATCCTCAGCACACCCCCCACCCTTGAGGACTTTTAGTATGTTCATTTGGATACCCCAAGGTAACTATGAAGATATTTTTTTTCGTTTATTTCTCTTTTAAAATCCGAAAGAAGTACCAGCTCGTCATTACCTGTCATGCAAAATCATTACCATTTACACGGAAAAAATGGTAATGATGGCAATGGTGATGACGAATATGGATTATTTTCAACAAAACTCTAAAATAACTGTTTATAGCAGAAAACTTGTCAGCCATTTTGAGAATAAACACAATATATAAAAGCACACAACATGGTACAAAACAAGCTAATATTATCTTGGTTAACTGTGTTAATGGCGATGACGCAAATCTGTGACAAACTACTTTTTCACAACACTGCTCGCAAATATGGCCATAGATGGTCTTGTTTGGGGTCACAAAACGTCACTTATAAGGACAGACCAAGAATGTTTTTGTCGGCGTGTTTGCTGATTGGTCGAGAACATTATTGTCCAACTTTAACAACCAATGACAATCCATCAATCAATTTTTGTGTCATAGCTCCTTAAAATGAAAAATTGAAATCGACCAATCAGAACACACCATTTTGTGTCGTAAAATATTAGGTGTATTTTCGCTAAAAGATACACAGACTAAAAACTATGTCACTGCTTTTTTTTTAAATGTAATTCAAACTGGGCCCCTAATCTCGAACCACTAGCGATGAAATTACATGGGAGCTATGGCGAAACAAATACAATTTTATATGGAGTTGACACATCTCGCATGTTAGTTTATTAATCTCGAGTGCCACGAGAATAGGGGTCCAGATTTAAAAAAGTTATCTATGGTAAAATTGGCGGCGATGTCATATTAACATAATTGAAAATTTGAGTTTTGAATATGAATTTTTATTTTATTTCCTCTCAGTTGTTGTGAAAAGCACTATGTCTGACTCGGTAGAAAGTGCATTTTATGGACTCGCACACTACTACTCTATATGACTCGTCCAAAAATCGCGTACTTTCTATCCTCTGCAACAATGTACTATTAAAACTATGTTTACGGCCAAATAACGTATTTTTATTATTAACAACTTGACGTGCGCTCGACTCCGCTTTGTAGTAGGGACTGAGGAGTGGGGTAAGCGTGGCGGTCCAGGTAATAAGCCGCGTAGAACAATAAAAAAACAGTTTGATAGTACCGCAATGGTATTGACGAATTTTGACAATTTTTAAAAATATTTTTACTCTTAGATGTTTTGTATTGAATTGCATGGTGATATTGATACCGATCACGGCAATATGTACTGTAGCGCTCCATAAAAAATAAAGGTACGGAACACTACACGGGATGGTTGCGATAAAACCATCAGCACGTTAATTTGGACCTGTATAAGTAAAATAAAACCGAACGAATTTCAACAAGGTTATATAATTAGGGAACACACAATGATTAAATTAAAACAAATTACTTACAATGTAACTATAAAAACTAGATTACTAGACTGACACATAACTTAGCTAAGGTAACCAAAACGATTTAACATGAAACGGTCTGCGGATTGTCACGTTAATAAAGCCTTTCTAATTTAAAACACATTGCCTAATAAAGGGTAAAAGACCACCTTAGAACACGGTCAGGCCAAAACTCGTATTCAATTTATAGGTAAATCTGAATCGAACTATAATAAAATTAATCGGTTGAAATACAAGAAGCGCTTCATGATTTAAACTGATGTGTTCGGAGTATTATGAAATATGGATAACAAATTGTGGTGTTGATCGGTAAAAAAAAGGTCTAGAAACCAAATAATATTTATGACCAAAATCGGACCAAAAATAACCATGGTTAGGTTAGGGGGGAGTTCGCGGACTCATTTTTAAATTTTGAAAATAATAAAAATCAACGAAATGGTGACTATCCTGTAAACTTCCGTCGTCGCTTGCCGCCGTACGAAGATGTAGCCGTAACGCTGCGTTCGTCGCAACTGACGCAGCGGGAAAAGCCTGCGGGCACTATCGCAGACGACGACCCGTTGCCAGTGAACTCGATGGCGAACCACACGCTGAACGGCAAAACCAGTCGTCCAAATCTTCCGTTGGGGCGAAGAGTCGCGAGATATGGGGTAAGCGGAGGTGCTGCAAAAGACACCTTTACTCACAAAATTGAACGAAAAGGACGGAAGAAAGGCTTCCTAAAGATGGGGGGCAGTGAAAGCTGATCGGCAACAAAAACCAACTCACCCGCTATCCGGACATACAGAAGACAACAGCACTATCTTGATCGGTCAACAATCGAGACCACGGCGTAGGAAAAACTTTCGCGTAACATCACAACCGGACGCGGCACTCGAAGCTGGTTTCAGAATCCATGTTAAAGAGAAACTTGGGTTGAGTAGAGACTAACCAATTTTCCGAAGTATCAAGGCAAGAGTACGAGATTGAATGACAGTCCCATTACAAGGAACGGATCTAACAAAAACGAATTCAAAATTCAAAACTGTCAGTAGAAATTACAAACTCTAACCGGTCAATGAACAAGTCCGCAATACCAAAAAGGCTGAGAAACGAAAAAGGCGAAATAAATAAGCAATAATTAACGCGAACCAACGCGATTTGTAGCGGTAATGCTACAGTACCTACTAATTTAATTTTAAAAAAAACCGCATCCCGCTCGGTGGGTTTTCCAAAAAATATATACAGATAACTATACCTCCAATATTCTCTGATATGGTAATGACGTTTAGGGCGTGTTAAATTAATTTTAAAATCATGAATAAGAAATAAAACATTTTGTATTGAGGCGCATTATAGCGAAACACGTACCCTAGCGTTCTCCCAAAGAATAAAATACTCGTAATGATAAAGCAATGTGTATTTTTTTATTGGCCAGAACACATATTTTTGTCAAAAACGCGAATCCACCTGGGTATGTTTTTAAATATCGAAAGTTACAAACATTTTAAGTTAGTTATTCTAAACGTTCGGTTTTTTGCGTTGTGTGCCTTTTAGACATAGGCATAGCATAATTATTGGTAACCTATAGCAACCTTGAAAAGTTTTTGACCGAATTTCATTTGACCGAAAACGTTTCGTTTTTTAACGTTTCTCCGATGGCACGATTCGTAATTTTTTTATTTCACCGTTTGACATTAAGGAAACATATCTTTAGTCAGAGCAACTTCTCTCCTTGTAGTCACTTGCCCTATGTATTGTTACGTATTTTATTTCAAAGCCTATTTTTCATTATACCATTGCTAGAACTAGCCTAGGGATCGTTTCGTATTTTGTTTCTTAACCCATTTTTCACTTCATCAATGCTACATATAGTTTTCGCTTCGTTACGTCAAATATTCATTTCAGGTAAGAAAATATTGCTTGTAATTTGTTACTATCCAGAAAATGCACCGAGCAAGACGAATTAGGGAAGAACCGATACGGATAGGTTAGGTTAGAAGGCCAAGGCGGGAGCTTTGCTCCCGCCTTGGTCTTCGAGGTTATTTTTTTCTGCCCAAAAAATCTTGCTTGTAATTTATCCAGAAAATGCAACGATCAAGACGAATCAGGGTAGAACCGAATCGGACAGGTTAGCATAGTCGATTTAAAAATAGGTAAACTATTAATAAACCGAGCCGTTACATTGGGCAAATGATACTAAGGTAAAATCAGAAATGGGAAATAGATAAATTGACAAACCATTACATTCGAAAACTGTTTGTACGCCGAAATCAGTATTACGGAATAGATAATTTGTCAAATCGGTAAAAAACCTAAACAAGTAATGACTAAATGAAAGTATTCGAAGTGATCTTTCGGGCAAACGTAAAAAAACCCAAACCATAGTTGTCGAATAATATTTATCGAACCGAAATTCGGTCAAACATTTTTCGGAGTTCAGATAGGTAACCATAATTATTGTATATATTTGGATCGTTCGTTATTCATGTTCAATATTTTAACACCGCTGTTTTAATTTAATATGTAGGTATTTTATCCGTACCTACCCACATTATCTATCGATCGGTAAAAGAGCCTACTATATGTGAAATTAATTAATTGTATTGTTTCAGATTTCCAACAGCCTCGCCAGTCACAGAGGAATGGCTGAAATTTGTTTGGAGTGGTCTGCGTGATTGGAATGGGACACCCCGAAAATGTACCGACTATGTTGGAAACATTTTTCAGCAGACTCATTTATTATGAAGGCTGATAAAAGACTTCAAACAGGAGTGGTTGGAGATGCTCTAACAGAAATGGTTCGTCGTGGTTTCAGAAGATGCAATGCAATCCGGCATCTAAAAAGGGTCACAAACTATCTTCCAATTACTTTTTGTAAGGCTCATCATTATTAAAGATAAACGTTTTATTTTCAAATAAAAACTGTAAAAACTGTCTTTATTTTTGTTATACGACAAAAATAATAATCTCAGTTTACTTTCCGAAATAGGGTCAATAATCAATTGGAAATCAATCACAATTATTATTGAAAATACTGCATGTCTTTTAATTGGTTAACCTAATTTACCGACAAACCGCACATCACTGACTGCTAACTTACGCACACTAATGCAGAGTGACACACATGAACACACCTAAAAAGTGGTACCCTTTTGAAAGGTTACCTATCTGAACTCCGAAAAATGTTTGACCAAAGGGCAAAAGGGTAAATTTGTTTGAAGAATATTGTCATTATTTTTTTCAGCGGCCACGGATGATCACGGATGACCTCTAAATACACATAGATATATATAATTTATGGCGTTAAATAATATCGGAGCTGAGATTTTAAAGCTTTAAGTATTCAGTTTTTAGTACAAAAGTACGCCCAAGTATGAATATTTAAATATCTCGGCTCCGATGCACTTAAGAGTATTACATTACATAACAAAATATGTTTATTTTTAATAATTCTATCATAATTTATCACTTTTACGAATGGCCGATGTATGAATTTTACAAATGACAACATTTTTACCCAAACCCCTTTTGGTTCGACAAATATTATTCGACAAGGTTTGGGGTTTTTTACGTTTGCCCGAAAGATCACTTCGAATATTTTCATTTAGTCATTACTTGTTTTGGTTTCTTTACCGATTTGACAAATTATATATTCCTTATTACTGGTTTCGGCGTACAAACAGTTGTCCAATGTAATGGTTTGTCAATTTATCTATTTTTCATTTCTGATTTTACCTTAGTATCATTTGCCCAATGTAACGGCTCGGTTTAATAATAGCTAAATAGATATATTATAATAGCTATATTTTTAAATCGACTATGCTAACCTATCTGAGTCAGTTAACCTAACCTAACCTAACTTAACCTAACCTAACCTATCCTTATCGGGTCTGCCCTAATTCGTCTTGCTCGTTGCATTTTGTGGATAGTAACCAATTACAAGCAAGCTTTTCTGGGCTGCAATGAATATTTGACGTAACGTAGCGAAAACTATGTGTAGCATTGATGAAGTGAAAAATGGGTTAAGAAACAAAATACGCAACGATCCCTAGGCTAGTTCTAGCAATGGTATAATGAAAAATACGAGGGGTGATCCATAAGTTTTGATAATCGGTATTAAAAATGGGAGATATGTAAATCGTTATATTTTAATTGGAATGAGCACACTTTCTATATTTCCAAACACTTAAATATTAACGTCATTCAATTGATTTATTTTACCACTGGGTATTAAAATAATTTTACTTTTGGGGGTCAAAATGGCCAAATTTTGTACCTTCACTATGTCATCACCAGCACGTGATTTTTATGTAGTTGTTTTTGAACATGAGTGAATGAGAAGTAGTAGTCGAAAGTTAGGGCTAAATAACGGGGTGAGCGGTTATCAGTTCTGATTTTTGGTCGACGAGCAGCACCCTTATCAATTAGAAGGCACTAGCACAATTCCTGCCGAAAATTCGTATTTTTTTTCTTCAGCTTATTTTTATTATTTTGCCATAATTAGGATAGAATAATGTTATATAACTCTCCTAGATTATTTGAACTCAATTGCTAAAAACTAATATCGCAGTATTTATTTGAAGGCCTCAATAATCCTGGAAAAGGCCGAAAAAACCACCCTAAATTTTGGTGACAGAGATGGAGATAAAAAAATCCACTGCAATGATAACTTATTTATCCTTTAAATCATAATGATAAATCAAGGTTTCATTTTCAATAACAATATTTTTTATTAGTGTACCAGAACTTAGAACTCTTATTTTTGCCGTCTTGTAAAATTGTTAATACAGATGTTTTTTGTTTAGCTATCACAGGAAAACAAATGAATAATGTATACATTTTTTTTCTCTAATTTAAGTTTCATTAGTGCCATGGTATAGTCCACATTAAAAGAGTATCATTATATAGATGGTTCTTACTGATTCTCAAAACTTATGGATCACCCCTCTTAGGCTTTGAAATAAAATACGTAACAATACATAGGGAAAGTGACTACGAGGAGAAAAGTTGCTCGGACTAAAGATAATGTTTACATAATCTCAAGTGGTGAAAAAAAAAATTACGAATCGTGCCAACGGAGAAACGTTAAAAAACGAAACGTTTTCGGTCAAATGAGATTCGGTCAAAAAAAATTCGAGGTTGCGATGGGTTACCCTTTTGTAATTCAATCGAAAGCGGTCATATATAGGCGACTCTTTTTAACGAAGGGCATTTGTAATAGGTGCGATGAGTACTATTCTATTAGCCGTTTTTATACTCTCTCTATGTTTTCCTACCTCTATGACCAAGAGGCATTACTTTGAAAATTGACATTCGAAGTTACGTTAGCTCCATCCCTTTCTCTAGATTTACTCCCGAGTGACGAGTGATAGGGATGGAGCTAAAGTAACTTCGAGATCCTATTATGAAAATCGAAATCTGAAATTACGTTAGCTTCATCCCTTTCTCTCGATTTAGTCTCGAATAACGAGTAACCCCCCCCCCCCCCCCACAGATCTTGCGCAATCGTATTTTTGTACAATCGATTGAAACAGGTTCAGCCCATAGATGGCCTCTAGTATATAATAACACTAGATTCCGTGCAACCAACTGTCAAGCGTACCACCTTTTTCTTCTGTGTACAACACAGCTGGCCACCAGATCCACATTGGTCAATGCCTGACACGTGAACCCTAAATTAAAGACGAATAGATGAATAAGCTCTGGTCCATAGAGATAGGAAAACATAGAAGGAGTATAAAAACGACTAAAATAATCATACTCTTCGCACCCGATACAAATGCCCTTCGTTAAAAAGAGTCATCTATATACGACCGCTGTCAATTGAAATTCAAAAGTATACCTACACCACTTTGTTGTAAGAAATATGATAAAATATTTTTAACTGGAAATAAAAGTCAAAATGGTCTTTATGAAATAAATTTTTCGACAAAATTTTATTCCTGAGGCCCTATTGGTTGAGAACTATAAAATTTGGCATCGTCGGCTAGGTCACGTATCCTATGTATCTCAACTTGCGAATAGTTAATGGCGTTAAAATTGGGGAGGGAGATACGAATGAATTTTGTGAGATTTGTACCAAAGCTAAAATGACACGAAACCCTTTTTAAAATAATAGAACTAAAGCTAAATTCCCATTAGATATCATTCATACCGATGTTTGTGGCCCAATCGAAATTCCATCTTGGGATAATAAAACATATTTCGTCACCTTTCTAAAAGAATTTACACATTTTTGTATAGTTTTTCTAATCACCTTTAAGAGTATTTGGAAAATTAAAACAATATACTTTTCTGGCAGAAAATTATTTTAACTGTAAAATTAAAAATATACGTTGTGCCAATGGAGGTGAATTCTCGAATAATAACGTGATTTCTTGGTGTAATGGCAAAGGTATTACTCTGGATTTCACCATTCCCAATACAACTCAACTCAACGGAATGGCTGAAAGATTGAATAGAAACGCTGATGGAGAGAACCAGAGCCCTACTATTTGACAGTCAAGAACCAAAGTATCTCTGGGGAGAGGCTCTTCTTACGGCAAGCTATTTAATTAATAGAAGTCCTACTGTTGGCATACATAAAACACCAGCAGAATTATGGTTCGGAATTAAACTTGACATCAAATGTTAAAACCTTTGGATCAACAGCTTTCTTTAAAATTAACATTGGACTGAAAAAAATAGATGAGGTATGCTCATAAGGAATTTTAAAAGGTTATTTCAAGAATGGATATAAAATTTGTCTGGACAGCGAAAAGAAAATAATAAGAGCAAGAGATGTTAAAGTAATCGAAAAATATATTTTGAATAAGGATGTAGAATATAAAACGATACGAGGACTGTGGGAAGAATTTTTTGTGTAAAATAATAATGAGCAGCATATAGATACAGATTTAAGGTGTCGAGAAGGAATAAGAAAGTGATGAAGAAGAGCATCGAGAAGGAGTAAATAGAGTTGAAACCGAAGTTCGAGAAGGAGTAAATAGAGTTAAAACAGAAGTTCGAGAAGGAGTAAAACGTAAAGTAGATAATATAGAGGAAAATCGAGAAGAATTCATTATGAGAGAAACAAGTGAAGATGAAACAAGAGAAGTTGGAACAAATGAAGTCGAAACAAATGAAGTTGGAACAAATGAGGTCGAAACAAATGAAGTTGGAACAAATGAAGTCGAAACAAATGAAGAGTCAAATGAAGATCGAAGAAATGAAGAGTCAAATGAAGATCGAAGAAATGAAGAGAATATTTATTTTGATGATGAAGAATTTTTTGATAGTGAATAGGTATTATGAATGAAAGCAATTATTTTAGACAAAATATTTCTCAAAGACGAGTTCAACCTCCAGGAATAGAATACCAGAAAGATATATAGATTATTTGATGGATGTGGATTCAGAATTTTTGATGCTAAATTATGAAGAGGCTATGGAATCGAAAAAAAAGATAAAGACGTAAAGCAATAGAAGAAATTAAATCATTGGAAGAGAATAATACGTGGAGTTTTGTGGATGAAAAAAAAAGCGAATGGCAGAAAATTTGTAACAATAAAGTGGATTTTCACGACAAAAGCAGATGGAAGATATAAAGCAAGATTAGTTGCAAGAGGTTTTCAGGAAAAATATAAAATAGATTATGATGAAACATAATAGGTATTTATAGTCCTGTAATTAACAGTACATATTTAAGAGTTTAAATGTCTATCGCTGCGAATAAAAATCTAAAATTAAAACAATTTGATATCAAAACTGGTTTTTTACATGGAGATTTGAACGAAACTATCTTTATGAAAGTACCTAAAGGTTACAGTAATTGTGAATGGAAAGTATGTAAATTAAATAAAAGCTTATATGGTTTGAAACAAGCACCATTAATGTGGAATATTAAAGGGGTTTGGGTAAAAGTGTTGTCATTTGTAAAATTCATACATTTTCAAGGTGAGCGGCCATTCGTAAAAGTGGTAATTTGATAGAATAAGTGCATCGGAGCTGAGATATTTAAATATTCATGCTTGGGCGTACTTTTGTACTAAAAACTGAACACTTAAATCTTTAAAATCTCCGCTCCGATATTATTTAACGCCATAAATTATATATATCTATATGTATTTAGAGGTCCTCTAAATAACTATGTAAGAATCATCCGTGGCCGCTGAAAAAAAATATGACAACATTCTTCAAACAAATTTACCTTTACGGTTTTCTTGAAGGAACTTGGGTTTAAACAACTGAAACTAGACGAATGTATTTTTATTATGGAAGTAGTAAAATAATTTTAGCAATCTATGTATCGATGACCGTTTGGTTTTTGGAGAAAATGAAACTGATTTATTAGATATAATTAATAAACTTGAAAAGAAATTTGAAATTAGAAATTATATTGGCTTAGAAATTGAAAAAGATTCAAATGGTATAAAAGTTCATAAAAGGTCATATACCGATAATATCATTAAAAAATTTGGAATGGGTGAATCCAGAGTTTGCAATTGTCCTTCAATTTTAATAGAACAACACCCAATTGTCAAGGTGGTCAAGAAACTACATGAAGATTACAGGGAAATTATTGGTTCTCTATTATATCTGATTAATAAAACTAGGCCAGATATTTCCATTCAAGTCGGCTATTGTTCGAGACACCAAAATTGTCCCAATATAAATGATTTGAATAATACTTAAACAATTCTTAGATATTTAAAAGGTTCTAATAATAAAGGTATACATTATGGTTTATGGTAAAGGTGACAGTATTTTAAGAGCTTTTTGTGATTCTGATTTTGCTGGGGATCCAGATACAAGAAGAAGTACCACTGGATACGTCATTTGGCTCAACGATGGATCAGTTGCTTGGAGCTCTAGAAAACAATCAATAGTTGCGTTGTCAAGCACAAAAGCAGAATACATTGCCACTGCAGAATGCTGTAAAGAATAACTCTTCATTAAAAACCTTATCAAAGAAATTACTAACGAAAGTCTGGATACAGAAATGAGAGTTGATAATCAATCGGCGATTTGGCTTATGAAGAAAGGAATTATGAACAAAAGAAGCAAACATATTGATGTCAAATTTTATTATTTGAAAGAGAAAATTGATGAAAACCAGATTAATGTAAAATATTGTCCTACCGGTTCACAATTAGCAGATATTTTGACCAATTTAAAAGCTTACCTCAGTCATGTTTGAAAGGTGTAACAGAAGATTAAAGTACTAGTGTTACTGTTTTTAGTGCTAGTGTTATGCGTAGTGACTTATCTAAACTGAACTTTATAATATTGTCGGCGGGGATAGGGAATAATTAGTATGTTAGGTTTTTATAGGGGTGTTTCAATGTGTAGACTAGTTTTTGTATGTACCTACTTATAATAATAAATGTAATTTCAAAAAGAGTGTAAAACATATTTTTTTATCCCAGAATTTTGTATTTTACTTTTAGGTTTTATAATGTAATTTAATTTAGGTTAATTTAATATTTTCCTTTTTTATATAAAACGAAGTGGATAAGAAAGATAAAATTAAAATAAATAAATAAAAAGTATAAATAAGTAATATTACATGAATGGAAATTTAGAAAGCTTAAAGCTTGTAGGCAGTTAAATGAAATTAATAAGGTGGGGTAAAGTTATGTATGAAATGTAAAAGTGTATTTATATTGACATATGGAATTGTTGGTTTTTGACTTGAGATATTTTATGAGAAACTTAATTGAAAAGGTGTGAGGATGGTTCGAGTAGGAGTATTATTGATGGATGATGATATTGATGATCTATGATGGACATCATGTTGTTGATTTTACGGATTGGAGTAGATGTTTCGAGTAGGAGTATAAAGTGTGTGATATGATAGATATTAAATTTTGTTGATTTAACGGAGAGGAGTAGATGTTTCGAGTAGGAGTATAAAGGATGTGATATGATAGATATTACATGTTGTTTGACATAATGGTTTTGAGAGGATGATTTGAGTGAGAGCATTTATAGGTGATATGATAGATATCAAAGGTGACATTGATTACTAATGTTCATGATATATAAAAATGAGATGAATTTCGAGTGGAAGTTTGGGAATAGTGTCATAATCATATTAAGATTAAATAGAGCATTTGATATTGAATTGATGTATCGAGTAAATATAAAGAATTAAATATCTTTGGTAAATTAGACTTTATGATTGGTGAGATTAAAATATTTAATAGTTTGATAAAAGCGACACTTTGAAAATTTTATATACAGGTTGATGTTTATGGATTGAAATTATTTTATATACAGGTTGATGTTTATGGATTGAAATTATTTTATATATAGGTTGATGTTTTATTATGGGAAGAAACTTTTTATATGTATGTAATAGAGATATGTCTTAAAAAAATTATGTATTTAGGTAATCGATTGAGGGGGTGTGTTAAAGGAGGTTTCTTGTATAAAACCTCATTGCAATCGATTACTGGCCGGTGACAGCAGATATCAAATATGTACCTAAGTCAAAGCTTCGTTTTGATCTTAAAACTGACCACACGTTTGGTGCCATTTATAATCGTTTTTCAAAGTCTCCATTTCAATTTTAACTCTAAATGTATTAATGTTTGATATTTAAACACACGCGGTTATTCCACGTTTATAAGTAAGTAAGGGTATCAGACTCAAAATAGCTATGCCGAACAGTTAAAAGCTAACTACACTCTCGTCTTTTTATATATATGTAAGCTCCTCCTCATCTTTGGGTAAAGGGAGCGTCACGATGGTCGAACTTAGGTGTAGGTTAGGATAGTCGGGCAAGGAGAACCAAAAGCCTTTTCTAGATGTTTCACATATTTCTTGTTTAATTATCAAAACACAGTAAGAAAGACAGTAATAAGAAATCCGCCTAACGACGTTCCAGGGGCACAGGGTGCCAAGGCCAAATACCAAACTATCACGCTCGCGGCGTACCATGTTTCACGACCCAGCTTCACCAGCGAAGTCTAGAACAAGAGTGTCAAACATGGCGAGGCACGTTCGGGATCCTACTCCCAACACCACAGCAGTGCTAATGGATACTCCGTTCCTTTCACTCGCCCGTCGTACTGAAGTCGAGGGAAAGTGACGGAGCAAGCGTAACGTTCGAACTATGAAAGTAGAGGCCCAGTGCCCGATTTACGTCAGAGTGAGCAGGACCATAACATAGCTAAACAGTATGTCTACTCGCTCTCAAACCACACGCGCCGTCACGGCCGTTCTGACATTTCGCGCGTCCCTGCGCGAACTCTTCTCTCCAAACTCTCTATGCCTGTAGGTGGCGCCTAAGATTTGATCTGTGAAAAGCATACACAAATAATAGCAACTCCTGTTATGCGCTCGTCCTTTCCTGACATAATTATCATCTTTTTAATCATTATGTGAAAGGTCACCAATAAGTAAGTTGTGTTCAATGAGCTCCAAAAAGAAGATCAATCCGAAGCAAACGGCAGACAGGCTAACAACCACTCTTTGGTCGCCGCCTGACAGCCCAATCAACAACACACCTGTCGGGCCGGACAGCCATTCATTGGCCGCCGCCTGACGAACCACTCACAGTACCCGGATTCGACAGCCACTGTCAACCGGCGTACCACTACCACACTGACAATCACTCAATGTCACTCTGGATTTGGCGAAACTCTCAATGGAACCAAACCAGCAGCCCGCATTGGCCGACCACTCCCTGGCCACCAACCAGCTGATCCCGAATCGGACAACCACTTAATGTCCTTGGTTTGGATAAGCCCTCAATGGCTCAAAACCAACAACCCGGATTGGGCAACCTTTCCTTGGCTCCCAACCGGCTGAGCTCGAATTGAGCAGCCATTCCTTGGCTCCCAACCAGCTAAACAATTATAGTGCAGCAGCCTGGATCAGACAACCGCTCATTGGCTTCCTCTCCAGCCACACACTACAACTCCACCACTCATTGGCGCATAAAGACCACCTCTGATTGGTGTACTTCCACTCATTACCATGACACAAATATATATAGTCACAAACATTAGGATGAATGATGAGAGTTCAACAGAGCCGGCGTCCAAAGTGAGAGGACCATTAGCGTATCACTGTCATAAGCAGCTGACACATCGGCACCACCCGACAATGAACCGCCATTTCGGCCTCCGACTCATTAAATTTACTGTAACAGCTACATCAACAAAATCTAGCAATCATCTGGAAAAAGCGCATAAACTCTCATTACCGTATTTATACAAGTCTACTTGAATAATTCCTTTTTGCAAGTCATAATTATAATTCTCCAAATTAAATTGACCACGTAGGTTTCATTAGTTACGCTCGATACTTTGTCTGACCGCGATCAAAACGCGCCTCATTATTTACACAATAGCCACAACCTTTTTGAGACATTAAAATACTGGCTGGAAAGAAGTAATATATGGCTGTCATAAAGTCACATTGATTGGTTGACATGACATCATATTATAAGTCAATGGAAGCTGCTAAAAACTAAATCAACAAATAATTTAAACTTAGATAATCGATCACGATATTCACAATTCATTCCTCTGGTGATAGTGTAATTGTGACGAACTCGGGTCATTTACAATTTAACGTGTACAATTTAACGACAAAGTGGAGCAACAAAGTCACATCATTGTTGAGAGAGCTCGCAAAAAAAATATCTAATAGCGGTTGCTGGACTCCGTTCTAACGTCCTTTTGTTACCAAAATTATGAACGTCGATACAATACAAAACGTGAGATTTGGATAGCTCCTGGACCACTGCCTCTTGCCTGCTTCTCCCGCCGCGCCGCGGTCGCACCACAATGCCTAAACGATGTGATTCAACAGTCTCTTCTTCAATCGAAGTGCCCGTTGATGACATGAGAACTGAAAGAACAATACTACAATGTAGCATACACTGGGATATCGTTTCCTTTCAGCAGGTAGACCGCAAGATCTCTTTCTGATACATTTTATGAATAAAGAAATGTGTTATACCTTACTCAGTATTTCTTTGTAAGTTTAAGATTGTAACAAACGAATTTCTGTCTGTTATTTACAACTCCATTAAGTCCGGATTTATTTATAAATTTGGGGTTGATGGATTTACAAATGGAGACTGAAATTTGGATTTTAAGAACAAACATTCTTTAAGAACAGACTGGTTTTCTAATTATTCCTTGGATAGGAAATAAGCTTAGAATCTGTAAGAAAGGTTCTACGCCGCCCCTTTTACTTTGCATTCAATGGGACTAAAGCTTAATACACAGTATCCAGAAACATGTCTACCTCTACTGGTCAAGCTGACCCACTAAGAACGGCAATGGAACGGTCTCACCCGGAAATGTGCACTCCTTCATGCTCGCAGGTGTGTAGATACTTCTCTCAACGCCACTGTCAGCGTTTCGATCACCATTTCTGACAGCGCTAACGCTGCAGGCTCATTCTTCCTGTAGTTGTTTTGTTTCGTGGTGGTTAACAAAGCAAGTCATGCTCGAATTCTGGTGAGATCCTCTTGAGTCTTGTAAAGTGTCTTCAGCGGGGTGACGGGCTGCTCGCGTCGCTTCCAGCAGTGTATTATCTTAAGGCAAGTACCTAATACTGTATGTAGCCATGACAGGGTTACCCGTAGTTACTCAGAACACTATTCTGTTATCTATTTAGCCATTTTCAAGTGTCATAGGGTGGTCGGCTCGTTTTCTTTTGACTAAAACAATGAGCTACACGAACTAAAGTGTTATGGTCACGGGTTGTCTTACAACATGAGTGTGATACTTGAGGTTCTTTATATAGTATGAGTAGTGGTTTCAACACTAAAAGCTTCCTGAGATCATTGCTGTTTGCTTCGCACTCTTATCGTTCAAGGATTGTCATCGCTGCCGTGATTGCATCGTTTTAGTGAGAAACTGCTTGGAATACGTCTTAACTGAGATCTGAATGTAACTCACTTCGACCAAATTGTATTTCCGGTACATCACGTGCAATACCGAAGCACGGCTTGTCACAAATCTCATCAGCATACCTAATCTTCAGGTTCAATTCGTTGGTATATGACCACTGACGATGGAAAAATTCGCTCAAGGTAGAAGGCTCGTGTAAACTGGAAAAACGATTGGTAGGGGAAAAAAATATTGCACTTTCGCTAGGCTTTGTCTTCGGACATGTTTGCACATACTACCGCGTCTTCAAATAACAGAAAACTTATCAGACTTCTTGCGGCATACGAGACCCAAAAAACGCATGAGAAGTCGTCTGTCAACAAAAAAATCTGGAATCTTCCGTGTCTGCTTTGGCATAATCGTGGTTAAATTTCATGACGATGTCAAGCCATTCTGCTCTTTCACTCGATATCATGGGTGTGGCTAAAGGTGTCGCCAGTAACTCTGAATGCGAGATCCGAGCATCCATGATTGTTTCAAATTTCGCTTTCTAGCTTTTCTCGGTTCTCCTTAAGAGGAAGCCCTTCGTAACCACTTCTGATGTAAGCTCCTCCTCATCTTTGGGTAAAGGGAGCGTCACGATGGTCGAACTTAGGTGTAGGCGAGGATAGTCGGGCAAGGAGAACCAAAAGCCTTTTCTAGATGTATCACATATTTCTTGTTTAATTATCAAAATACAGTCAGTTAATAAGAAATCCGCCTGACGACGTTCCAGGGGCACAGGGTGCCAAGGCCAAATACCAAACTATCACGCTCGCGGCGTACCATGTTTCACGACCCAGCTTCACCAGCGAAGTCTAGAACAAGAGTGTCAAACATGGCGAGGCACGTCCGGGATCCTACTCCCAACACCACAGCAGTGCTAATGGATACTTCGTTCCTTTCACCCGTCGTACCCGTCGTACTGAAGTCGAGGGAAAGTGACGGAGCAAGCGTAACGTTCGAACTATGAAAGTAGAGGCCCAGTGCCCGAGTTACGTCAGAGTGAGCAGGACCATAACATAGCTAAACAGTATGTCTACTCGCTCTCAAACCACACGCGCCGTCATATATATATTTATTTCGATTGCAGTCGGGGGACCTTTATGCACTCACTTTCACTTCACTCACCTTGAAGCGAAAGGTCCCCCGACTGCAATCGAAATAAAAATATATAAATATAAAAAGACGAGAGTGTGTAGATACATTTACGGTCATAAACCTGTATAAACTTTTTCGCCTTATGTCATTGAAATATTGAGAAAATGTCCAAACATATTTATGACTGATACTGTACACTTATATTCTAGTTTAAATTTATTAAATTAACTACCATATCTAAAATTGATTTCTAACTTTTTTCAGTTTGTTTTTAAACAGCAGTCCTGATTCTCAAAAAAATGGCACCTTAACCTGTGTCAATCTGTGGCATTTTTTTTTTTATTACATACATTTACTTGCTTGTCTGATATTTTATTAGTATTAAAATAGATAGTCTTAAAATATGTCTTTTATATTTAATCAGATTAAACAATAGACGACTTAAAAAAAAAAAGTTTGTAACATCATTTTCTCATTAACCTACTTTTCCAAACACAAGAATATTTAAAAAAACACAGTTCATTTTCAATCTATTAAGTTTATTGTAACGAACTTATTGCCAATCGAATTTAAATATACATTCATTTAATATTTGTGTAGATTTAATTTAAATAAGCGATTTAGCCCCTTTGCTAAAGTGTTTCAAAGTTTTGTAAAAAAAAAAACCACATTCACCTGGAGTATAATTATTCTTTGCCAATTCATAATCTTTGACCACTCAATAACCGCTCCCTACCTTATCCGGGGCCCCTCAGTCTCGAGCGTGCGGCCGATGAGGTTAGCCGTGCCTAGCGTTCAGTGTTGACGAAATATATTTTTTTGAACATTCACTGCCGGATTTTGTAACAGGTGAGTCTAAATAATCTGTATCTTAAAAAAAATACTTTAATGTGTAAATAGTTCAGTATGCATGCTTCATGTGTTGGGATTTGATGTTGCTTTTAACTGGATTTGACTGGATTCTAACAGTTTCTGTTTTATGACGCAATAACGGTCATTTTCTAATTATCCTGTGTCTAATTAACCTGCCGGTTGGTACCAGGTGAATTAGATGAAAATCAGGTGAATTAGATGGGGTGGCAGGTTAAATTACGTCATTATCGATCATTCAGGTGAATTAGATTTAGCTTTCTTATTTCTTACTTTCTCTTTTTTAAATTGTTATGCTCTATTTGCGTTTTATTTTCGCTTTAAGGTACTATAAAGCATGGGTAAACCAAAGACCCGCGCTTCTAGTGTGGAAGAAAAAAAAGCACTCAAGAGAGAAAATGAGAGGAAAAGATATGCACCCATTAAAAGCAACCCTGAACTATACGCTGAATATAAAACAAATAACAGACTGAAATACATAAAAAGAAAGGAACAGAAAAAGGTAGTCAAATAATTCGTCAGTAGCGATTGTAAAGAGATCTCAAGCTTTTTCTGTATTAAATAAGGAAGACCTTCCTGTGGAATTGATTGCCAACACTTCTACAAATCCGGACGCCTCAATGAAAACTACAAACAGCACCGCAATTGACTTATTCGAAGATCCAGAATACGACAGTAGTAATGATAGTTGCAGTATGTTAAATAATTCGTCAGTAGCGATTGTAAAGAGATCTCAAGCTTTTTCTGTATTTAACAAGGAAGACCTGCCCGCGGAATTGATTGCCAGCACCACATTCCCAGAATTTAACAACTCTGATGATTTCAATAATAAAGATCTTTCCGAAAACATTGATGCAGATGTGTTCAGTGTCGATATTACAGATCAAGACGCACTCATTTCAATTGACAACTCTACCGCAGTCAACCTGTTAGACGTTCAAGTGCAGAACCGATATAAACCTATAAATACCAAAATACTGCCCGAAAATAATGAAATTTCAAATAACTTTCCCTACAAATGCGACATGTGGGTTCTGGTTAAATACGAGACAAAAAAAAGTGAAACATTACATCGGTCAAATTATAAAAATTGATGAAAATGATATCTTAGAAATAAATTTCATACGTAAAAGTGGGAGATCATCAAACAAGATTTGACTGAATATTCTATAGAGTAACCCCCTTACTAATAAACGATGAGTAACGGTGGTATAGCTATACAATGTTTTGTCCTTATCTGTCATTGTGACATTTGAATTTAACAGATAAGGACAAAACATTGTATAGCTATACCACCGTTACTCAACGTTTATTAGTAAGGGGGTAAGAATATTATTTTTAACGAACCAGGTGCTCGTAAATTGTTATGGAGACAATTTATTTAAATATGGTTATAATTAATGATCATTAGAATTATCAATTGTTTTCGTTGGGTTGGATTCTACTTTTACTTTTATATTCATACCTATTGTATCTGGTTTTGCAAACCATGAATAAATCAGCAAAAAAGTAAGTTAAGTTATAAATTTCGATTGTTTTAAGTAAGAATTGTTAAAGTGCAAAGTATTTTTTAAGCAAAATGTTAACCTATTGTTTAACTTTATTATCATTAGTGTTCTATGTGTTCAAAATCTCTCTATTCTTGATCTCAATTATAAGTCTGTACTGTAGCTTGATTGTATGTGGAATCATTTGCTAAAGTAACTTATGTTATGTTTTTAGTCAATGTTACTAAATCAGCCAAAAAAGTGGCTTAGGTTAGATTTCGATTATTTTCAGTAGGTAATCATTGTTAAAGTGCAAAGTATTTTTTAAGCAAAAATGTTATCCTATTGTTTAACTTAATTATCATTTGTGTTCTGTGTGCTCAAAATATCGCTATTGTCGATCTCAATTAGAAGTCTGTACTGTGTTATGTTATTTAGCTATATCCTACGTGGAATCATTTGCTAAAGTAACTCATGTTATGTTTTTGGTCAATGTTGCTAAAGTAACCCATGTTATGTTTTTGGTCAATGTTACTAAATCAGCCAAAAAAAGTGGCTTAGGTTAGATTTCGATTATTTTCAGTAATCATTGTTAAAGTGCAAAGTATTTTTGAAGCAAAAATGTTATCCTATTGTTTAAGTTTATTATCATCAGTTCGTCGTGTTCAAAATATCGCTATTGTCGATCTCAATTAGAAGTCTGTACTGTGTTATGTTATTTAGCTTTATCCTATGTGGAATCATTTGCTAAAGTAACTCATTTTCAGTCAATGTTGTTAAATTAGCCAAAAATGGCTTAGGTTATAATCTTATAATTCAATTATTTTCAGTAATTTTATTGTTAAAATGCAAAGTATTTTTTAAGCAAAAATGAAACCTACTGTTTAACTTTATTATCATTATCATTAGTGTTCTATGTGTTCAAAATCTCTTTATTCTTGATCTCAATTAGAAGTCTATACGTAGCTTGATTCTATGTGGAATCATTTGAAAAAGTAATTAATTGTAGTCATTCTTACTTGAGTATAATATTATATAGAGGCTCAATTATAAATTTTGTGATAATCACATAAGAAATAGTACAAAAGTGTTATTGATTGGGAATAAGAAAATAAAAAGTTGATTGTGAGTGAGACTGATGACAAAATAGCGTTTATAATTCAAATTAAAGAAACGAGCAATTGTGTTTTTTATTTCTCATTATCCTATTCAAGTATATCATTAACCCATTGCAGTTTCTCATTATCCTGGTAGTAAAGTCTAATTAACCTGTCCATACAAATTTGAAATGGTTATATATTCTATGATATTAGCAATTTCTTGTTCCCTCCCATTGATTTGTATTTGTTTTTGGTCAAACAATCATAAATATGGCACAAAAAAAAATTAAAAAATTAAAAACTTAAAATCATTAAAAGTGCCAATTTTTTGAGAATCAGCCTCGTGTTTTTATTTTTTTTAATTATTATCTTTTATTTTATACCTTTTAGTGACAGACAATACAAACATACGAAATTAACAAAGCCAGAAGTTATTTGAGTCATATACTTGTTATAGTATTATCTACACTTCTCAGTTCAAAAATATCGTAAGCGCCGCGTGCGCAGTTACGTCTTATACAGGTTGGTACTCGATAAACTGTACATATTGAAAGGGATGAAATTTTAGGTTAATTTATAGGTAAAAAAAAATTTTTTTTGCCACTGGTTTTTTTTTACAGATTGTCGAACTTTTTAATAAAGTTTGGGTAGTACACTTACTTGTGACGGTGTAACTTTTGATTTAATAGCCCAAAAAAGATAAAACAACATGCATAGTATTGACATTAGTTAGGTTTATAATAATTGATAACAATATTAGACCAATAAAAAAAAAAACTGAGTAACAGCTTTTTTTGTGGAAAATTACTGCAAAAATATGATTTTGGTTTCATAAAAACACGATTTTGAGAAAATCGTATTTTTATGAAAACAAAATGACATTATTGCTGTAATTTATTAAAAAAATCAAGAAAAAAAAGACCCTAAAAAATGTTTTTAAAAATTGTTTTATTTATAAATTAACCTAAAATTTCATTCCTTTCAATATGTACAGTTTATCGAGTACCACCCTGTATAGCTGCCAGGAAAAACTTCAATAGCGCGATGTAGAACATTTCGTGTTTCCTCTCCAAAGGTAGGTGCAATTAAACATATGAGTATCATATATTTCTATGATTGCCTTGGTTCGGATGCAATTTGCTTTGCCGTTTTAATTTTATTTAAAAAATCTCTTTCTAGCAAAATAAGCTTTAATTAAACACATAACTTGTATATATTTTTGTAATCGTCATTTAAAACCCTTTATTTTGATACCCCACTTGATAGGTTTGTAATTATTTTTTTCTTTCGGCCCCGCAATATCAATATGGAGTATTTAGTCCGCCATTTTGTTTTTATTTTAACGTCACATAGCCTAAGTTACTTGGAATGACAAGATAAGATAAAGATAAAAGATATTTATTTAATAAGTAGGCCGCACGGGTACTTTTACACGTCAAGAATCTACCAGCGCTTCCCAAGAGAAGACCACTGCTGAGAAGAAACGCCGCGAGAAACTCAGCAGTCTGTCATTTTTTAAACATATTACAATAGTACTTAGTCTAGCATTATATGTACAAAGCAATAAATATTAAATTAAATATTATACTTATAAAAATAACATACGTAGTTCAGCAGGAAAACATGCCAAAGATCTTACGAGAGAGACAGAGGGAGAAAAGGAAAAAAAACACCGATTTATGTGCAAGACGGCCACATAAAAGTTTCGATATGTTTTCCAACATCAACAATGTCCCCTAGACAAGATAAAGCTTTCGCATTTGAATTTATTATTATTGACTAAGTTTCGGGTTTAGGCCATGCATTTTTGTCTGTTAGATAATCCTCGACCCTATAATACGCTTAGACATTAACGACTTTTTCAAGTAATTTTTAAGTGCTGGAAAGGGTAACTTTAAAACTACGTCAGGTAATTTATTATAGAAATGAATGCATTGACCAACAAATGATTTGACGCGGTTTTTTTTTTATTTCTAGTATTTAAATGATGTATATCAGAATTTTTGGTGAAAGAATCTCATAAATAAATTCTCATAAATAAATTGAGACGCTACAGTTAAGATATAAATTTCTTTAAAAAGTTCTCTTAATGAGTCACGGGAATTTAAGTTGTAAATAGAACGAATGGGCCTAATTTGTAACACAAATATAGTTTGTATGTCAGCTGCCTTACCCCAAACCAGAGTACCGTAGGACATACCACTATGGAAATAACTATAATAAGCTAAGCGAGCTGTCTCAACATTGGTTAGTTGTCTGATTTTCCTAACGGCGTAAGCTGCCGAACTTAGTTTACCTGCCAGTACAGCTATATGGGGACTCCATTGCAAATTTTTATCTATTGCTATGCCTAGGTAAACTGCCTTATCTACCATTTGCAAACACTCGTCAAAAGAAAAATACTAGAAACTACCGGTTTAACATTAGGCAAAGCGAACCTAACACATTTAGTTTTCTTAGCATTTAGTAGCAAATTGTTTAACTTTAAACCAATTAAGTATTTTAACTAGTGTGGCTTTTATCCTACTGTAGTCTACGGATTTTCTATCTGCCTTGAAAATTAGTGAAGTATCATCAGCAAAAAGTACAATATCACAAAGGTTATCTACTGTTGGTGGCAAGTCATTTATGTAAACTAAAAATAAAAAACCTATTTTCACTGTAGCTCCAACTGATTGCATTTTGTTTACAACAACTGTTTGAGTTCTATTACTTAGATAAGAAGACATAAGACTTAAAGCTTTATTGGACAATCCATAATGTTCTAATTTTAAAATAAGCGTCATATGATCTACGTAATCAAAAGCTTTAGAAAGATCACAAAAGATTCCTACTGCATCGCAAGATTTCGCCATAATAGATTGCTCGTCGACCTGCATAAAAAGAAACTGCTAGATGAAACAACCGAGTCACACATCGACGCCATAGAAGTTACCACATCCGAAGAAACAGTTCACATGATCAGCAGCAATCAAACGTATTATGACATCCTGAAGTAGTACCTAGACGTTCTACGACCTATGTCCCTCAAAGCTCCGGCGAGACACGAAGTGCTGCATTACATAGTGACAACCGGCCCTCCTCTCCACGCCAGGCCACGACCGTTGCCGCCAGAAAAATTTAAAGCGGCCAAAGACGAATTTGAGTGAATGATGGAAATGGGTATATGTCAGCCGTCAAGAAGTCCCTGGGCAAGCCCCCTTCACGTCGGTGATTATAGACGCCTTAACGCTGACACTCAACCCGGCCGCTACCTTGCCTCGCATACAAAACTTCACTTACCAGTTACATAACAAGAAAATATTTTCCAAGTTAGATTTGAAGATGGCTTACTTCTGGATACCCATGAGTAAAGAGGATGCGCAGAAAACAGCCATAATCACCCCATTTGGACTGTTCGAGTTCAACTGCATGACCTTTGGCCTCCACAACGCGAGCCAAACCTTCCAACGTTTTATGCACGAGGTCCTGCGAGGTATCAATGACGTCTTCTGTTTTGTCGATGACGTACTTCTATTTTCTACCAACGAAGAGCAACACAAGAGCCTGCTTCATCAAGACCTTGAGCGCCTTAATAAATACGGCGTAACTCTAAACGTCGACAAGTGCGAGTTTGGGCAGTCAACAATCAATTTCCTTGGTTACGAAGTTTCATCGCATGGCGTTAGCCCTTCTGAAGACCGAATCAAAGTAATATCCGAATATCCGAAACCCAGGACCTTCAGCGACCTGCGAAGATTTCTAGTGATGCTAAATTTTTATCGGGACTGCCTACCACATCAAGCAGAGCATCAAGCAGAATTAAATAAATACATGCACAACACGAGTAAGAATGACAAATCAACGATCGAATGGACGACCGCAGCAGACAAGGCTTTCAATAAATGCCGCCAAAGCATATTAAAAGCAACAACTTTGTCACATCCTGTGAACACCGCACCATTACGCATTATGAGCGATGTTTCGGACCACAGCATTGGCGCCGTCTTGGAACAGAAAATAGAAGAAAGATGGAAACCATTTGCGTTTTTCCCAAAATCAATGAGTACGACACAACGCCGCTACAGTGTGTACGATCGCGAACTTTTAGCCATGTACACATCTGTAAAACATTTCCGGCGCCTTATCGAAGGCAATGACGTCACGATGTACACAGATCACAAGCCGCTCACTCATGCTTTATCACGATCAGCGAGCAGTAGCGACACTCCACGGCGAGAACGTCAACTACACTTTATAAGCCAATTTTGTTCGAGCATTCAGTACATCGAAGGAAGGAAGAACTCAGTTGTCGATGCACTATCTCGCATTGAAGAAATACAATGTCCTTCCATTGTCGACTACGAAAAACTCGCCGCCGATCAAAAAAACGATGAAGACCTCAATATCTTAAAGTCACAACCAAAGGGAATTGGGTAAATTTGTTTGAAGAATATTGTCATTTTTTTTTCAGCGGCCACGGATGATTTTTACATAGTTATTTAGAGGACCTCTAAATACACATAGATATATAAATAATTTATGGCGGTAAATAATATCGGAGCGGAGATTTTAAAGATTTAAGTATTCAGTTTTTAGTACAAAAGTATATAATATATAATATATTTAAATATCTCGGCTCCGATGCACTTTAGAGTAAATATTACATTACATGACAAAATATGTTTATTTTTAATAAATCATAATTTACCACTTTTATGAATGGCCGCTCACCTTGAAAATGTATGAATTTTACAAATGACAACACTTTTACCCAAACCCCTTTGAAATTTATAGAAGTCACGCTGCCTGGAACGCGCCAACCAATCACGTGTGAGCACACTACAGGGACCCCACGACCATACCTACCGGCTGCATATCGCTACGCTGTCTTTAGGGCGCAACACAATCTTAGCCATTCCGGTATACGTGCAACACGAAAACAAATGACCTCGAAGTACTTCTGGCCTGCTATTAACACAGAAGTTGGAACCTGGACTCGAGCCTGCATCGGCTGTCAACGCGCCAAGGTGCATCGTCATGCAACACCAGCCATCGGCGAGTTTCCGCCATCACAGCGGTTTGAGCATATTCATATCGACATCACAGGCCCATTAAGAGTATCCAATGAGTTTCGATACTGTGTGACGATCATAGATCGCTATACTAAATGGCCTGAAGCCGTGCCCGTAAGGGACATTACTGCGGAAGTCGTTGCCAAGGCATTGTACGAGCACTGGTTTACCAGATTCGGATGTCCGCTACGCATCACCACGGACCAGGGGAAACAGTTTGAATCCACCTTGTTCAACTCGCTGCTTAAAAAATTCGGTGTCACACGAATATGCACCACTGCGTACCACCCCCAAGCGAATGGCCAGGTTGAAAGGCTGCACCGTACCCTAAAAGCCGCAATCATGGCTAGAGGCGAAACTACAAAATGGTCCGAAGAATTACCTACTATGCTGCTGGGCCTCCGCACAGCATTACGTACAGACAATAATTTAAGCCCGGCATTAATGACGTATGGATCAACGCTACGCATTCCATCTGATTTTTTTGTACCTACACAGTCGAAAATCGAAGATGCAGAGTTTGTTCGCCGTCTAACTGAAACAATGGCTTCACTAGTACCTGCAACAAAGCCGCATGCAACACGGACACGTCCATTCATTCATAAGGATTTGTCCAGTTGCACACATGTATTTGTACGAAACGATACGGTGCGACCGCCGCTAACACCTCCATACGATGGCCCGTTCGAAGTACTTAAACGCTACGAAAAATACTTCAAGATACAACCATTGAGCGTCTGAAGCCGGCCTGCATTTACAACGACTCCAGCAACGACGAACCAACAACACCTATAGAAGAAACCTACACCACAAGATCCGGCAGAGTTACGAAAAGGATGCGCTTCGCTTGAAGGGGAGTGATATGGGCATGCACATCCGTCGGCCGCCGCGTTCATCTGAGCGGCGCTTTCGCAGCGCACCCATATTATTTATGAAAGTGTGAGAACGAGACGGAGGGACATACTTCGTCCCTCTCGCACTCCTCATTGAGAATACCGCGGGTGGATATTTGTTTAAGCATCTCGACACACCCGACGAATAAATAATAAATAATTGAAATAGTACATATAAGTAGCTTTTGTAAATAAATCAGAACATTAGACATCGACGCTTGTTTTATTCTCGTTACCATCTAAGACCTACAATGTAAATATTTTCAAAATTGCTTTTTTGGTATGTTTTGAAAATCATTTTTGTTTTAATTTAAAACAAGTGACTGAAATATAAAGATATTATATATTTTTAAAATCGGCTTAGTAAGCCCTTTCATTAGATACTACAAACGATAGATTTCAGAACGAAAAAAAAAGTATTCCCATACAAAATAAAGATGACGTCATAACTAGTTTCCTTTTTTTTTATTCGTGCTTCGGGTCAAATTGATTCTTATGGCCTAAAAATCAATCGTGCCGATTTTCATGCTTTTAACACCATTTGCAGCATTTTTTGGCGTACCGCTAGGACTACAGGGTGGTTCAAATCGTCTCATAAGATCGGTCGGTCAAAAAGGACCAGTCACAAAGCTGTATTGAACGCAGTGCGTTTCCTCAGTGTTGATCCCTTAAGTATTGTTTGTGAATAGGTACGGCTGTAAAAGGCCCACCCCTAGGAGGTGAGCCCTAGGGGGGACACACACAAAGGTCCCGTTCTTTTTGTTTACATCTTGAAAACGATAAGTCATAGGAAATGTTGTTGTATCGCATTATTAAAGCTGATAAAAATTTCTACAACTTCGATTCTATACATTTTTTACCTATTTTCAATACCGTGGGAGGAGGGTGGAAAAGTTCGACGCTGCCGCGCTTTAATTGAAGCAACATTTCTCTAAAACTATACTATTAGGCACATTAGGGCATGCAATATGTCGTAGTCTTGAAACAAGGGTCATCATAATAAGCAATGGTTGAATACTTATAAATCTTATAATACTCTGTAATAATAAATATAAATATATAAATAAATTATAATATAATTAAAATTATAATTATCGTATTGCGATTGTTTGTTTACATTATTTTTGAATGACGTTCGTCTTTTATGTTATGTATGACTTGTATTGTATTGTAGGCCGTAGATAATATAAAACCGACCAAGTGCGAGTTCGACTCGCGTGGAGATGGTTCCGTCTCCACACCATATTCCTGTATGTTAGTCTGTCTGTCTATCTGTCCATCTGGTACAGCAGATTTGCTCCAAAACTACTGGACCGATCGAGTTGAAATTTGGTACAAATATGTAAGTCGGTGACTCAAAGACGGATGCGTAACGTGAATAAATGAATTTTGAACAAGGGGTAACCTTATTGTGTGACTATTCCAATGAAAGGGTTTGTTGTGAGCATCTCAAATATATTTGTTTCATAAATTTAACATAAACAGTTTTGAAGTTATTTAAGAAAATACGCAAAAATCGACCATCCCCCTCCTTTATCTCTAAATAATAATAAAATAAATATCAGGGGACAATGTCACACAACAAACTAAGCTCTAGGCTTGTACTATGAGTACTAGACAACGATATAAATACTTATATAGAGAAATATATACTTAAATACATAGAAAACATCCATGACTCGGGAACAAATATTCACGCTCACCACACAGATATCTGCCCTTACCGGGATTTGAACCCATGACCTCTAGCTTTGTAGGCAGGGCAGGGTCATTACCAACTAGGCCAGCGCGTCGTCAAACTACTGCACTACTGGCCCCAATATTACGAAAAAAAAACGGAAAATAATTCTTCATTACAGGAAAACCTATCAGAAGTTTGAGTGTTCAAAGTAACAGGAAAATTGCGAATGTATGTGCGCGCCGCGGGCTATATTTATAATTCATTTATTTACGTTACGCGTCCGTCTTTGGGTCACTGACTTATATATGTGTACCAAATTTCAACTCGATCGGTCCAGTAGTTTTGGAGCAAATCGGCTGTGACAGACGGACAGACACACTGACACACGAGTGATCCTATAAGTGTTCCTTTTTTCCTTTTGAGGTACGGAACCCTAAAAATCGTCTTTCTAAGGCTGAGATATGCGTCATACTCGTGAACGGGTGCTGTTTGTGGAGTCCGGTCTGTTCACGTCTGCAAGGACTTGTTGCTCAGTTAATTATTCCAGTTATGGCTTTTGACGTAGAGACCTCGTCGTGTTGTTCTCCTAGTCATTATTTTTAGTTTCATGTATTTGACATGTAATCTTTTTAATTTTTGCATTTATTTGTAATGTTTTTAATTTTGAATTTGTATTTTTTTTATTTGTGATAGTTCTAATAATTTATATTTGTTGCTTTATTACCTTGTAATGTAACTTACTTTTAAGTATTATTGTATTTTATGTTTGAAAAAATGACCTTCTGCTGGAGTTTCTTGCGGCGCTTCTTCTCCGCAATGATGGTCTTGTCCAAAGCGTTAGTAGATTCATTATATATTACCGACGTGTAAAAGAGCCCGTATGTGGCCAATTTACTGAATAAATATTTTGATTTTGATTTTTGATTTTAAGGCCGGCCGCATACATACCTACGTTTTCCGCATTCGGACATCCGAAGGCATGGAATCAATGTAAAATACATTTACTGCCGCACACATTCGTTTTTTTTCCGAACGGAACAAATTCCGTATGTAGGTACCTACGTTCCGAATACAAGCCGGTGCGTTCGGAGAAACCTAATGACGGCATGTGGAAAAACCTAATGACGTCACGCGGAACGCAGCGCTTCCATACATTTTTTGTGCTGGCGCACACATTCGGAAATTTCTATTCAGGGTATCGCATCGCGCCATTCGCGCCCGCGCCGCCGCACGCATCGGTCGTATTTTCGTTTAGGTATGCAATTTTAGGTACTAACATAGTTATTTAAGTTCTGCGTGTATACACAAACAATATATGGACTCCGTGGTCTGAAATGTATTTATTTTATCGCTAATAAAGGGTTGGGTCCTGAAGGCCTTACTTTTATTTAGCCTTGGCGAGCTGATCACTTTAGTATAATATTTGTCCGGGTAGCAAAATGTCTTGGTCTGTAAAGTGCCCTCATTGCTATAAGCCGTAGTAGACGGAATGACATGGCTGTAAATTGACTTAATGTCATAATGTTCTAATAGGCAAATAGCAACCTTCACGTATCAAGACAATACAATCAAGACCTTACACAATAGAGTCATTCTGCCTACTTGTGCATTTCACGACCAAGACGTTTTGCTAGGTAAGTCTTACCGAAACTGAGACAATTTTGTAACCATGGCATTAGATAAACAAGTCATTGTGCATACTTGGTCAGTGTACTACTGAGACATTTTGAATGCCGAGGCTAAATGCAAGTAAGGCTTTCAGGACCCAACCCCTAATAAATCGTCGTCCTCCATCGTCGTGCTTTCACCACGCTATTATAATAAAACAACTCTGTACGATGAAGACTAACTTTATTAGCAAATATCTCGGTAGGTCCGAAACAGCTTTAGGTGCTCCCTCAATATACTACATCATCCCCTTACAAATTAAAAATTACAACAGTTTTCCTCAAACTACTACCACAACGCTTTTTTTTCTATTTATCATTAATATAGAACTTGTACTTGTGAAAAATTACAATGTTTATAACGTTTTATCAATTTTTACAAGGCTGCTTTCTTAAATACATTTTTTTTTCCATTACGCCTTTTGCCGTAACAATAACTTGATTATTGTTTGTAAATAACAAGTATCACTATTTATACAGGGTGGTACTCGATAAACTGTACATATTGAAAGGGATGAAATTTTAGGTTAATTTATCGGTAAAACAATTTAAAAAAAAATGCCACTTTGTTTTTTACAGATTTTAAATTTTAAATTACAACAAAAATGTCTTTTCGTTACTCAGTTATTATTATTAATTGGTATAATATTGTTATCAATTATTATAAACCTAACTAATGTCAATACTATGCATTTATTTTATCTTTTTTGGGCTATTATATGAAAAGTTACACCGTCACAAGTAAGTGTACTACCCAAACTTTATTAAAAAGTTTGACAATCTGTAAAAAAAAGCAGTGGCTAAAAAATAAAAAATAAAATTGTTTTACCGATAAATTAACCTAAAATTTCATCCCTTTCAATATGTACAGTTTATAGAGTACCACCCTGTATATTTGTCTATGGCTAATATACTAAACATAACAAGGACAATAATCAACGTTACGATATACTGATTCAGTGCGCACCAGTACCTAATTTCAGTGATCGGAATAGGTAGAGCATATTTACCTAAAGTTCGCAAAAATACATAATATAGAGTGGTTACATCCTGGTGAAATATTAATTTATTTTTAATGAATTCCGGGTTTCCGGTATTTTTAATGCTAAATATACGTAATATTTACTCACGGTATGGGATATTTTATGTTAGTTTATGATAACTCTCGATCTATTGAGGTACATTTCTTTTTAAGTATGTACAAATTCGATACATATTGTGTACATTAGGGTTATGCTTTAAAACATTACAAAACCGACAGTGGGGTGTCCAGGGAGCATGACATCCGCATTCTCTACGCGCTATAGGTCCCTTTTTATATCATCTTTTTTTTTAAACATTTTAAATTATCAATGGAGCAGAACGGATAATTAGTGTTTTGGAGTAACCTGCTCGGCTTCGCGGGACGCTGTCTCAACGTTCGCAGGGCGCGGAATATGCGCTGCGTTGACGCCCCGTCTCGGATGTCGAACTTCTGGGAGTTCCGTCACAAATAGTGAAACTTGCCCTAGACGTTCCTTAAGTGAATATGATGTGTATTATGCAGTGTATTTTTGACGCAATCCTTTTTTTTTCTTATCCTACATAACTATTGTGGACTAGACTAGCTAACCACACATTTAAGGGGCTACCATGGGCAGATGACCTTCGATCTGAAGCTCTAAACTTTCAGTTGTTGTTAAAACCTATTTGCATTAACACTGCTGTTCTAAAGTAGCTGCCATCCCATTTTTTTCTTTTACAAGTCACTGATATCGAGATTTATGGCTGAAGACCAAAAAGTTGGGCACGCTAACTCACTCAATTAAATTTTCTATGAAACTTTTCCGTTGTGACACGAAAATTAGCCTTACAATTATAGGGATACTTTTCGTCGCACAACGGAACTTTTTTCGAATTCGTTGTTTGTATGGTTAACTGCGCTTAGCTGTGGTCCAACTTTTTGGTCCTCACCCTTATGCTATCAAAGTTTGACATTTTTACTCCAAAAAAAATTGATTTTGGACTTTATTTCCATATCTTTCACTTTAGAAAAACAAATTCGATGATTTATTAGATATATTATACAATAATAATAATAATAATAATAATAAAGCCTTTATTCTCTACTACATATACAATTACAATTTGCTTACTTCTAGTGGTTTCATGCTATTGTTTTATTAAACAGGTATATACGCTTTTTTTTTGATAAAATTTTAACTGTGTTAATTTAATCTTTACAATTAAAAGAGTATTCACATACTTTAAAGAGTATTCAGATTATTGATCAATAATTAACATATATTTTAAATTAAACATTATGATTGCTATTTATTACCTTAACATTATCGTATTTTTAATCGTAATATTTTCATCCCTGTATTCATTCATTGCATTGGTATTTAATTATTTATTATTTATTGCTATTAACTTATATTAAATATTTACTTTTTTTAGTTTGTAATTTGTAGTAGTCGCCTCTAGGGCGTAGGCCTCCCCCATTTTCTTCCATACTTTCCTGTTTCTAGCTTTTGTCATCCAGTCGGTCCTGCTCTATCCACGAATATGTCTGCCCCTCTCTTCCTTGGTCGTCCTCTCTTCCTCGTCTCTTCTCTTGGATTCCATTCCGTTATTCTCTTTGTCCATCTATTATTATCCATCCTGCATAAGTGTCCGGCCCATTTCCATTTTAATAATCTTATAGTTTCAGTTACATCCCTTAAACCTGCCTTTTTCCTTATTGTTGTATTTTTGACTTTATCCCATTTTCTTAACCCTAGCATACTCCGCTCCATTTTTCTTTGACATATAGCGATCTTGTTTTCGTCCTCTATTTTTAATGCCCAACTTTGACAACCATATGTCAAACACGGTAATATAGCTACTTCGTAGAGTCGTTTTTTCACTTTAATGTTTACTTCCTTGTTCTTCAAAATTTCTTTTAAACTCCAGTATTTCTTCCAAGCTAGAGTGACCCTTCTTTCGATTTAGGTTTTGGTATATTTCTCGAAAGAAACACACTGCCCTAGATATATATATATTGCTCAACATATTCTATTTTATTTTCTTCTACTGTTATCTCTTTTCTTTCGCTATTGGTTAGTATTTTCGTTTTTGCTGGATTTAATTCCAATCCTACTTTTTTACTTTCTTTGGCCAGTTCGAGTAGCATGCATTCAAGATCCTCTGTGTTGTCCGCAAAAATCACAATGTCGTCCGCAAATCTTAAGTGATTCAGGTATTCTCCGTCTATTTTTATCCCTTTCACATTCCAATCAATATTTCGGAAAATCGACTCTAGCACCGCAGAAAAAAGTTTTGGTGAAAGTGGATCTCCCTGGCGGCCACCTTTCTTGATAGCAAATTTCTCACCATCTCTCTCTAGTCTTATTTTAGCCTATCAAGGCTACAACTACTAGCTAGCTAGGCTAGAGTAGCTCTACATAGTCTTCTTCTACATTTTGTTCTATTAATGCATTCTATATCGCATGGTGGTTCAGAGAGTCGAAAGCTTTTGTGTAATCTATGAAACATAAATACAGAGTTTTCTTATATTCGCAGGCTTTCTCTATCATTTGCGCTACAACATGTATGTGATCTATTGTCGAATAGTTCTTACGAAAACCGGCCTGTTCCCTTAGTTGGTGCTCGTCGAGTATTTTTGTAAGTCTATTAAGTATCAATTTTGAGAATATTTTGTACATGTTTGACATAAGGCTGATCGGGCGGTAGTTGTTAAGATTGCTCTTATCTCCTTTCTTATGCAATAAGGTTATAGTAGAGAGCGTCCACTGGTATGGTATTATTTTTTCCTGTAGTATTCGGTCAAACAGTATTCGAAGGGGTAATTGTAATGGTTCTAGAAGTGATTTTAGTGCTTCATTTGGTATGTTGTCTTCGCCGGGCGTCTTTTCATCCTTTTGAGTTTGAATGGCCAGTTTTAATTCGCTGTTTAATATAGTTGGTAAAGTAGAGTCGTGTTTTTTATGTATTATATGAGCTTCATTTCTTTTTTCATCGGTGTCGTTATATAGATTTTTGTAATATTCTGTGGCTTCGTTGATTATTTCTGGTCTCCTACTCAAAGTTTTTCCCGAACTGTTTTTCAGATGTTCTGTCCATTCTTTCTTGTCTCCTAATTCTATATACGCTTTTTTTACTGCTCCTGATTTTTCAATAAAGTTTTGTAATGTGTTTAGTCTATACATTTTCTTTTCTTCTTTTATATTTCTGTTGATTTTTTTACTAAGTTGTGTGATGGCTTTCCTTGTCTCTTTAGTGCTTTTTTCGTTGTAAAGTTCTCTGCGTTGTTCTAGAGAGTTTTTTATGTCCTCCGATATGTGGTACTTTACTTTATTAGAGTTAGGAACATGTTTGAGGAAGTCCTGTATTTCTAATTCCAGATCATTATATTGGCTTTGAATATCTTTTTCTTCGCTAAGACATTTCATAAGCTTGCTTTCCCAGAACTCTACTTGTTCTTCTGAGAGTGCCATAGTGTTAATTGAGCGTTTGACGTTATTTTTTATGAAATTCCGCTGTTTCTTATTGCTTGATACTGCTATTTTACACCTTATCATGCGATGATCAGTATAAAAGTTTAGATTGTTTATGATGTCGAAGTTACTAATTAAAGATGGTTTGTTTGTCATGATATAGTCTATTTCGTTGCGATGACTGCCACTCGGTGCTATCCAGGTCCATTTCCTTTTCTGTTTCCTTTTATATAAGCTATTAACAATACTAAGATTATTTTCTATTGCAAACTCTACTAGTATCTGGCCGTTTTTGCTTCTTTCACCTGAGGAGTATACACCTATAGTTTTCTGTTCTCCATTTCTTCTTTTTCCAATTTGGGCGTTGAGGTCACCCATTATAATCATATTATTATTGTCGATAGACTCCATCGCTTTCTCTATTGTGTTGTAAAAGGACTCAATGTCTTCTTTCTTGTAGTTTTCAGTCGGAGAATAGACCTGGATGATAGATAGAGGTTTTTTATCATCAAGTTGTAACTCCAGGGTTGCTACTCTGTCCGAAAATGTTTTTAGGGATATAATTTTATTTTTAAGGATTTTTTTTACCAAAAAACCCACACCATTTCGTCCTTTTGTGCTATGTGAATGGTAGAGGATGAAATCCTTATATTCTTCTATTTTTTCAGTAGGTCTTCTTATCTCGCAGAGCCCTATAATGTCCCAGTTTAGGTCCTTCACCGCATGTCTTATTTGGTCTTATACATAGGATAGGGATGGCGGTGGTGCAATTTTACCCGTGGTAAAAGGAACATAGGATAGAGCACCTGAGCCCAACCTGTCTGCAAGTGCACGACCCTAAGCAACCTCTTTTTGCATTTGCAAGTCGACATTTTAAGCAGGGTCTGAGGAGCGGGCGCTGCGCACATTGCCCATCTTCGACTTGCTGTATCTCCGCAACCAATGGACATAGTGAGCTCAGGTTACGCTCAAATTGTAGCAAATTTAGGTATTTTAATAAAGTAGAACCAAGGTTCTAGAAAAACGCTTCTTTAGGGTAATTTTTTCGAAAAAACTAAAACAAGTGCCAAAATTTCGCAGCTTTTGGAGCACCATGGGGGTAGCACAGAGTTTTCAAGGTTTGTAATATCGTTCCTGCGTTCCTGGGTTTCTTGTCCCGTTCCTCTTGATTATTGTTAATTTATCGCGCATATCTGATTATCTTGCGGGCGCGGTTCATATGTCGTTTGTACCGACTAACTTTTGAGACACATATAAGGTAACGGCACCTATTACCGTGGGAGTTAGAAATTAAGGTCCAGAAATTAAGGGTATCAAGACACCGTAACGACCGAAAGGATTTTTTTTATAAAAGTGTGTTGATTAAACTTTGTAATTTGCACATTTTTGGGCTTATTTTAGGTGATTTTATGGGATAAAATAAATATTAAACACAAAAAGTCGGGTTCTCCTATTACCGAGGTGTTGGACTGGCTTTGACCTTATTACCGCGGATGAGGTTCCTATTACCGAGGGTAGAGGATTAATGTATTTTTGGTTCCGTACATTTAATATTTAACATCTTTGTTTAATACAATATAAAGCCCATCTCTGCTTAATACAATATAATAACAATTTCGATAAGTACAAGATGACAAATCAATGCGATAGCTGGAAGCGGATTATTTAACATTATGTTTTACCCTAAACTGGCCAACTAATAGGCTTGTCATGAAAAAAATAACCATTTTATTGTTTGATTCTTAACAAGAAAAACCACAATAGTAAAGAATTAAGTTCAAACTTATACATCTCGAAATATCAGATACGAGTTTTTTCTAAAGTAGTAACGATATACTCTCCCGTGCGTAGCTATGAATATCCACGTTTGATAGTGAGTTTAAAATAATTAGTACTTGTGTTCATAATGTAAGTACATTATGGATGCCGTTAACTTCAAAATATAAATTAAAACTATAAAAAGAACAAGTTTAACGAATTTTTTGAAATCAAAAATAAACATACACTTAGTCTTATTATCCCAGTTTTCGACAGACTAACATAAGAACCCAGTTTACCAGATAAGCGTTGTACCATCAACAACACAACAACAACAGTTATTACAACAGTTTCCAATAGGTAAGCTTTACTATAAAAAAATCTTAATTTTATTAAGGAATCCGGACTACGGTCCCCTAAAATTGTTATTTCATTTAATGTCACACGGTAATAGGAGATAGTATGGGATCCGAACTCCGACCCATAAAAAAACGAAATACCTCGGAACTAGGTTCCCATATATCCTATTACCGAGGGTTATCTTTTCTTACCCTCGGTAATAGGATAAATTCATGGTACTATAAAACCTAATTACGACCGATAAAAAAATACTTAACATTTTAACCATCTAATAAAACTAATAAGAATATATTTAAATATATCTTTATATTTAAACGACACAAACATTTAAGGCTTTCTATGGAAACAAGTAATATAGTGCACTAGTTTTTAATAAAAATTAAGGCCTTTATTAGTATTTTTCATACCACGGAAATTGGTCTTTAACTGCTTAGATAGATAAAGATTTTTTTTTCCTTTTCTCCCTCTGTTTCTCTAGTAAGATTTTTGGCATGTTTTCCTGCTGAACTACGCATGTTTATTTTATAAGTATAATAAGTAATTTAATATTTATTGCTTTATATAATGCTAGACTAAGTAGTAACCATTGTAATATGTTTAAAAAATGACTAACTGCTGAGTTTCTTCTCAGCAGTGGTCTCCTCTTAGGAAGTGCTGGTAGATTCTTGACGTGTAAAAGTGCCCGTGCGGCCTACTTACTGAATAAATATCTTATCTTATCTTATCTTATCTAGGAGCCATAGCAAAAAACGAAACCGATTACCGCGGTATTTAATATTCTAATTTTAAAGTATTTCCTGGTAAAAACACACAAAAATAGTATTTGTAAGTCGCAAAGAAAATAATAAGAAATAATTAAAAAATCTTAGCATAAGGTTAGTCACTACAACTATTACGCAAATCGTAAATAAAATGTCAGTTTTCTTACGTGTGGCGTCTCGCGTTTCTATGGCACAACCTGCTTCTGCGCCAGCGTCGCGGATACTGGCGGTTTGCGAGTTGTTTATTTGATGCATAAACACTAGTGCCAAAAAAAAACCGGTAGTTTATAAACTGAGCTTTGCTCGTGTAAAATAAGTTTCTAAGTGTGAAAATCGACTTGTTCATAAAATGCAGTTTTAAAAATACCGCGGTAATTGGTGCCGATTTCGGGGGGAGCGGTAATAGGTGCCCTTACCTTATCTTGATTTTTTGAAGCTATTCGATGTATTGGGTTTCCATGGCTCTTGTGTACCTTTTTCTTTTTAATTTATTGCTATTCTTTTCAACTACTTTATTTTTGTAGCTGAAATTAATTCACTTTTTGCATTGAGGTATATTAACTAGAGAAGCAAATGTCAATCAAAAGCGACGCATAAAACGTGCCAACTACTAATAATCGCGACGTAGCTTTGAAACCAATAATATTTGAACAAAAATACTATATCTATCTCTTTTACAATAATACACTAGTAGAAAGCAGTCATATGGAATAGACAAAGATGGCGAGATCACCTGATATGAAAAGTTCAGGGTTGCCTAGAACATGAAATTTCCCCCCAAAAAATCGAGTAAATTCTTTGATAATATGAATCTTTACAATTAATACATCATGGAATTAGTAAGTACTTACGTACATCTGGAAGGTGCACTACACCGATAACGCAAGCCGAAAGAAACGTACTAAAACTTAGTGCGTCCCTTTCTAGTAAAGGTGACCATATTTTAATTGGTTCCCCTTGTTTACGCGTAATCATAAACTGTCCGAAAGTATGATTTAATAGTTCCCAACTTGATAACGAGGTATAAAATTACAATCTGGCATGCAGTCTTGAAGTAACATGCAAGATATTAATGATTCTTTGAACAAAAAATATTACAATATTCTGTCTAGGTATTTCATCATTTTCATATTTACCTACAATGACAAACACAACGAGAAAAACTCGATCAAGGAACCCCAACGTCATCAGCAAAACACGTAAATTAGTAAAAAATATTTGGACACCCTAAATATTTATTTAGATCTCCCAAAATTCATTTCTCATGAGCCTTTGAAGATGTCTAAAGATACCTCACGACTTTTAATTTTAGTCATTAATATCCAAGTATCAAAAAAGTATTACAAAGTTCGCGCACACAACTGTCAATTACGTTTCATAGTTACGGTACTTTAACATTTTCTCCCTTTTTTATGTAAAAATTTGGCATTGTCCGGCACGGCGGGCATGTAATAATATCCCGCATATTTGGCAATGTCCTGTGCGACGGACATAGTTTTTCTCAAAATCTAAAAAAACTAGATTTTGTAAAATATTTTTTCTGTCCTGAAGCTTTTATTAACCAACATATTTAATGAGTAATTTTACGGTATTACCTTAAATTACCATAAGAAAAATAGATGGAACTACTCCAGTGGTCCGTTTCACAAAGCTACAAATTACAAGCGGAACTCTCTTTCTAGCAAAAGGAGTTAGAAAGAGACTTCCGCTTGTAATTTGTAACTTGTAGCTTCATCAAACGAGCCTCTGGGGATCTGTGTGGTCTCCGACAGAGAATCCGTTGACAGAATGAGAAAAGTAGCCGCCATCTTGAACTTTTTAGTTATTCGACTGATTGCTTCCAAAATAGATTATTGTCTGTGGAGATTTTAATGTTAATTTACTGGAATCTTCAAATAATACTATTAGGATCTTAAGTTTATTTAAATCTTTTAACTTAGGTAATTTGTTCTTTGAACCTACACGGATAGGAGTTTCAAGTGCTACCTGTTTAGACAATATTTATTGTAATTGCGAGTGTTTGGATAAGGAAATATTTAATTGCTTTAATTCTGATCATAGTGGCCAGAAGGCTTCTTTTTTAAATGATTTTCATCAAGAACCGCAGGCAATAACATACAGACCCATAACTAGCAATCGTTTAGAATTATTCAAAAATAAAGTTGAGAGCAATCTCTGTGGGTTATCCTTTTCAAATAATGATTCAAATAGTATTTATAAAGATTTGTTTGATGTAATTCTTCATCAATTTAACAACAATTTTAAGATGAAAACTGTTTCTGGGTCAAAAACTAAGTTTAGTGAATGGGCTACTGTAGGCATCCATAGAAGTAGAAATAGGCTTTATGAACTATATAGAGAGAGGGAGGAGAACAAGAATGCTGACTTCTTAGTTTACGTTAAGAATTATTCGAGGACCTTCAAGCGAGTTTGCTTAACTGCTAAGTCAAACTTTTTAAGTCTTAAACTCAAAGCTTCTGATAATAAGGTAAAAACGGTGTGGAAAATTATAAATAGAGAAACGGGTAAATCTAAAACTCGTGATAATCAAGTCACCCTAAACAAGGGTGACAAACAAATCACGTCAAACAAAGACGTGGCCTTAGCGTTCGAAGATTATTTCTCCACTATAGCTATTAATACAACGAAATGTCTTCAATCATCTGCGATTGTAGCTCAAAAACTACTTTGTGCTAATGTTACTAAATGTAATGTAACCTTTGATTTTAGCCATGTAGATTCAATTTCTATTGTTAAGGTATTTAAATCGCTCAGTTTAAAAAAAACTGAGGATTTATGGGGAGCGTCAGTTAAAGTGATCCATCATGTCATAGATATAATTGCACCTCACTTAGCTTTAATCTACAATAATTGCATTTCAGAGGGGGTTTTTCCAAATCTTATGAAATATAGTAAAGTCATACCACTTTTTAAATCGGGCGACATGTGTGATTTAACGAATTTCCGTCCCATTTCTATTCTACCGGTTTTAAGTAAAGTTTTTGAGAAGTTAATGTTAAAAGATATGTTAGGTCACTTCAATAGAAATAAACTGCTTAACAGTAATCAGTTCGGCTTCACCAGAGGACGATCCACAACTGATGCAGCATCTGTACTCATTAAATATATATACAATATTTGGGAGAAATCCTGTGATGCAATAGGAATTTTTTGTGACCTTTCCAAAGCTTTCGATTGCGTAGATCATGCGACTCTTATATTAAAATTAGAACATTATGGTCTGTCAAATAATTCTCTAAATCTTATGTCTTCATATCTTAGCGATAGAACACAAACGGTTGTTGTAAACCAAACACAGTCCATTGGAGCAACTGTTAAATTAGGTGTGCCTCAGGGCTCTATATTAGGTCCTTTCTTATTTCTGGTCTATATAAATGACTTACCACCCACGGTAGATAACCTTTGTGATATTGTGCTATTTGCTGATGATACTTCATTAATTTTCAAGGTGGACCGAAAATCCGTCGATTACAGTAGGATAAACGCCACGCTGGTTAAAGTACTTAATTGGTTTACTATTAACAATTTGCTACTTAACGCTAAGAAAACTAAATGTGTTAGGTTCGTTTTGCCTAATGTTAGACCGGTAAAATCTAGTATATTTCTAAATGATGAGTGTTTGGAGATGGTGGACAAGGCGCTTTTCTTAGGGATAACTATAGACAAAAACTTGCAATGGAGTCCCCATATAGCAGTACTAGCAGGTAAATTAAGTTCGGCAGCTTATGCTGTCAGGAAAATCAGGCAACTTACCAATGTTGAGACAGCTCGCTTAGTTTATTATAGTTACTTTCATAGTGTTATGTCGTACGGTATTCTGGTTTGGGGAAAAGCTGCTGACATACAGACTATATTCGTGTTACAAAAAAGAGCCATTCGTTCCATATATAACCTAAACTCCCGTGATTCCTTAAGATTACTATTTAAAGAAATTAGTATTTTGACAGTAGCGTCACAATTTATTTATGAGAATATTATTTATGTCATTAAAAATCAAGACTCTTTTGTTAAGAATTGTGATATACATAATTTGAATACAAGAAATAAAAATAAAATTGCTATTAAAAAATTTCGTGTCCGTAAGGTATATAAATCATTTGTTGGTCAATGCATTCATTTCTATAATAAATTACCTGACGAAGTTTTAAAGTTATCATTTCCAGCACTTAAAAATTACTTGAAAAAGTCGTTGATGTCGAAAGCTTATTATAGGGTCGAGGACTATCTAACAGATAAAAATGCTTGGCCTAAATTAAACACCTAAATAACTTAGTAATAGCTTAGTCAGGAAAATATCTAAACATTGTAGGTATAATTATTGTCTAGGGGACACGGTTTCTGTAGGAGAATGTATCAAAACTATGTGGTTGTTTTGCACCGTCATGGGTAAGTATATGTATACTATTATTATTACAATTTAAGAGTTCATCTGAACATACTGAGTTTTGACACATTTTCCTGCTCAACTACGCATGATATATATATTTTAATGTTAAATTCATTGTTTTATATAATGCTAGGTTAAGTTCTATAATTGTATAAGTAATTTTAAAAAAAAACGACTGACTGTTGAGTTTCTTGCGGCGTTTCTTCTCAGCAGTGGTCTCTTGCGAAGCGCTGGTAGATTTTTGACGTGTAAAAGTGCCCGTGCGGCCTACTTACTGAATAAACATCTTTTATCTTTATCTTTTTATCTTTTTTTATCTTTATGATATCTGGGGATCTGTGTAGTCTCCGATAACGAATCCGTTGACGGATTGTGAAAAGTAGCCGCCATCTTGAACTTTATAGTTATTATTCGACTGATTGCTTCCAAAGTCGACATCAGGGGACCTGTGTGGTCTCCGACAACGAATCCGTTGACAGAATTAGAAAAAGTAGCTGCCATTTTGAACTTTTTGGTTATTCAACTGATTGCTTCCAAAATCGATATCTGGAGATCTGTGTGGTCTCCGACAACGAATCCGTTGACAGATTGAGAAAAAGTAGCCGCCATCTTGAACTTTTTAGTTATTCGACTGATTGTTTCCAAAATTGATATCTAGGGATCTGTGTGGTCTCCGACAGGGAATCCGTTGATAAAATGGGAAAAGTTGCCAATATCTCAAAAGTTCAAGATAGCGGCTACTTTTTCACATTCTGTCAACGGATTCCTTGTTGGAGACTACACAGATCCCCAGATATCGATTTTGGAAGCGATCAGACGAATAACTAAAAAGTTCGGGATGGCGGCTACTTTTCATTTATTCTGTCAGCAGATTTGTGGTCGGATTTCACACAGATCCCCAGATATCAATTTCGGAAGTAATCCGAGGAAAAACTAAAAAGTTCAAGATGCCGGCCTCTTTTTCAGTGGCCCGTTTACGAAGCTACAAGTTACAAATTACAAGCGCAAGTCTCTTTCTAGCTAAAGGAGTTAGAAAGAGACTTCCACTTGTAATTTGTGACTTGTAGCTTCATGAAACGAGCCTCAGGGGCACGTTTTATAAAGCTACAAGTTACAGGTCTAAACCGGCAACACTGCTCAAATCGCTGGTCGTCATTGGTCGAGGTTGTGTCAAATGGAAACTTGTAACCTGTAAATTGTAATTTGTAGCTTTATAAAACAGACCCCAGATACCGATTTTGCTCTAACTAGCTTATCTCGAAAAGTAGGCCTAGCTTCTTTACTGCTTTAGCTTTACATCGGTATATATATATATATATATATATATATATATATATATACTGTGGTTTTCAGTTGTTGAGTTTGATTGTTTTCCGTTAAAGTTAAGAACTCCAAATCTTCTATATATATAAAAGGCAATGCCCCGGTGACTCATCATCGCCCAGCCAAAACTACTAATGCTAGAAATATGAAATTGGACATTACTTTCTTTTTGTGACGCAGAGATCCACTAAGAAGGGATTTTTCGAAATTCAACCCCTAAAGGGATGATCCCGATGAAGATCCCAAGTGATGAAGGGATGAACTTTGCATCCCAAAGTTTGTATGGGAAAAAAAAATATGGTCCAATTTACTTGAAATTTGGTAGAAATGCTCTTCAATGCAAATAATGAAACACGTATTTCAGCGATTATTAAAATTCAACCCCTATAGGGATGAAAAGGGGTTGCAAAGTTTGTATGGGAAAAAGTATTTTTATGGTCCAATTTACTTGAAACTTAGTAGAAATGCTCTTCAATGCAAATAATGAAACACGTATTTCAGCGATTATTAAAATTCAACCCCTATAGGGATGAGAAGGGGTTGCAAAGTTTGAGTGAGGATTTTTTATGGTCTATTTTACTTGAAACTTGCAAGAAGCTCTGCAATTCAAATAATGAGACACGTATTTCAGCGATAACTAAAATCAACCCCTAGAGGGATGAAAGGGGGTTGCAAAGTTTTTATAGAAAAAAAAATATGGTCAATTTCACAGGAAACTTGGTAGAAATACTCTTTAATAAAAATAATGAGACATTTATTTCAGCTATTATTAAAATTCAACCCCTTGGTGGATGGAAAGGGGTTGCAAAGTTTGTGTGGGTATTTTTTTATGGTCAATTTTACTTGAATCTTGGAAAAATGCTGTGCAATACAAATAATGAGACAAGTATTTTAGCAAGTATTAAAATTTAACCCCTAGAGGGATGAAAGCGGGGTTGCAAAGTTTGTATGTGAAAAAAAAATTTTGTGGTCCAATTTACTTTAAACTTGGTAGAAATGCTCTTCAATAAAAATAATGACACAGGTATTTAAGCGATAACTAAAATTCAACCCCTAGAGGGATGAAAGGGGGTTGCAAAGTCTGTATAGAAAAAATATTTTTTTGATCGAATTTACTTGAAAATTGTTAGAAATGCTCTACAATAAAAATAATGAGACACGTATTCGATTACTAAAATTCAACCACTTGGGGGATGGAAAGGGGTTGCAGAGTTTGTGTTATGATTTTTTATGGTCAATTTTACTTGAAATTTGGAAGAAATGCTCTGCAATACAAATAATGAGAGACATATTTCAGCAAATACAACGAAGTCAAAGTCAAAGTCAAAGTGAAATCATTTAATGTCAAAAAACACAAGTCATTATTATAACAAAAAATAATTATATTAATAAAATAAAAATAAAAAGATCACATTAAAAAACATTTAATCAAAAATAAAATTATCAATCACCCATAAAAGTCCTTAACACTATAAAACGCTTTTTCAGTTAGAAACACTAACCTACTGACATACAAATCATAAGAAGGTGCATTCTTAATGTCCAGGCTCAATTTATTATAAATACGAACACCTACCGCCCGCAACGCATTTGAAGTGCGCGCCAAACGGACCAACACAGGGTTTATGTCCCTACAAGTTCGCCTCTGATCGGGGCGGCGTGCCCTGAACTCATTTTTATGCGTCCACATGTACTTGGCTACCTCGAGGATGTACAGACTTGGAACCGTGAGTATTTTAAGCCTTATAAAGTGCTCCTTGGTTGGAGAAAAAGGAGGGATTTTAGCTAAAATTCTCACGGCCCTCTTCTGCAATACAAACACTCTGTCCCTATCAGCTGCAAGACCCCAGAAATCAATTCCGTACGATAGAATGGAATTTACATACGCATAGTAAGCCATGCGGAGATTCTCCGGCGATAGTATAGGGGCGAGCCGAGACAGAGCGAAAGCTGCCCGCGCCAACTTACCCGACAACACATCAATATGTTTACCCCACTTCAAACCAGAGTCAAAATGAAATCCCAAATAACATGTATCCTGCACTTTTGTGGCACAGCTGTGCCGTTAACGATAATGTTTAGGGGAGTTGCATACCGTCCTCTAAGCCAGAAGTGGAGAATAAACGTTTTTGACAAGTTAATTGCAAACCCGTTAGCGTTGAACCAGTCAGACAACGCTTCAAGTGTCCTTGTGACATTCCGCTCCAGGTCAGAAAAAGTGCTACCAGACACAATTGCACAGCCATCATCCGCGAACATCACAAAATCACCATCCGGGAACCTACTAATGAGGTCATTCACCATTACCAGAAACAAGATATTTCCCGTTGAAGATCCCTGGGGAACAGAATAGTCACCCAGTGCCCTCTCCTCAGACATCGTGCTACCCCCGTCAACAGAAACCACCTGCATCCTCCCATGAAGAAACGTTCCGATGAAATTGAGAAAACTGCCCTGTATTCCGTAGTACTGTAACTTCACCAATAAAAGAGAATGATCAAGTGTATCAAAAGCACGCGACAGGTCACAAAAAATGGCAGCAGTGAGCAGCCCCTGGGGGATGGAAAGGATTTGCAAAGTTTGAGTGGGGATTTTTTTATGGGTAATTTTACTTGCAACATGAAGGAAATGCTCTTCAAGAAAAATATAATCAACACAAAAGGCAATATACATATAAAAAATATTACTTTCGGCGATTCAGAAAAAACTACATCTGAGGTGGTAAAATGGGGGGTAGAAAATTGTATGGTAGGTATATTTTTTTGAAGTGAGAAACGTGGAAAATTTGTGTACTGCTTTTAGCGATTTTGGAAAAACATAGGGGCAAATTGGCGATAAAGTTTGTATGGGATTTAGAAAATACAACTGCTTGCGATTTTAGCGTCTATCGAAGTTAGTAGGTAAATAAGCGAGCTCGGATATTTTTTCAAGTGAGAAACGTGTAAATTTGTGTCAGGGCCACAGAACTATATCGAGATAGAAGGAAAGAGTTCGTCGATTTATATGAGAACCGAGCGTGTAACATTTTGCGTAGGTACTTTGACGTCACGCGAGTCTTTTAGTGATGTGCACGACTAAAACAGAATCGTTTCCAATCGTGTCATCGATCGCAACGGAATAGCAACGAAACGGAACATCTATATTCGGATGAGCTGTACTGATTATTCGCCGGTACTTTGATGTTGATGGGCCAGTAAATGTATCTTTGTGAAAATGTATAGAACAAATTCGGCTGTGTTTTGTAGGAAGCCAGTTTTTGCGACCCGTTGCTTCTATCCATCTATTTTTTATAAGAAGATCTTTCGGAAAACTGAAACAAAATTGCAATATAGTAACTATATTTTTAAATTATCGATATAAATCTATAATTATTATCCTTTTTGCAATAATATTTAAGTTTGACTACCTCCTACTTCATCACTCATCACACGGTTACATAATAGTAGATCTAAATAAGCTTTTATTGCCCACTGTACTTTTTTTTGTAAAATCTTTAAGTATCTGGTTATCAAGAACAAACTATTGAGTTCTAACACGGTGGGTCTACGTTAAGAATAGCGGAGATTCTGTCGCCACCTCCCGACTCCATCATCAGATCACCTCTAAGATACCATAATATTGCATTGTCATCGAGTTTACATATGTGGTCCAAATTTCAGCCCATTCCGTTAACGGGAAGCGGGTCAAATTTAATTTGCAAGGTATGACCCGTACATACACACATATATACTTACATACATACAGACATACATACATTGCAAGTTAAATAAAAGCTTGTAAAAATAATTATCATTTTTTCTGTTTTCAAAGTCGATTCTAATCGACTAAGAAATCGGCATTGAAAATCGCAGGGTACAACACTACATCTTACTTTTGACAGAAAAATGAGAATTCAACCTTGAACGCGTCTCGACAAGTGCTCGACAGTTTGGATTGGTTTATTTTCGTTGCTGGTTTTCAATGCATGCCAAGTCCGGCGCGTCAAATTAAAGCAGCAATGGAAAAGTAGCATTAGACACAGAGTCGCCCGCTACTGTTTATATGAAATTAATACTGAGCAACAAAATAAATTGTTTTATAAATAATAACAGATATTTTAGGGCAAAGAGTACTAACCGATGAAAGGAAATATCCTGTTATACAGCTCCTACTTTTTTAGTGGTGTTTGTACAGTTGATTATCGAGCAAGAGGGCATTTTGTTTTTATATTCGAACGTCACACGCGGTTACCGGTCGAGAGCGGACTGAGCATCGCGGCGAGCAATGGGGCTCTCGGCCCTTCTTTTCGGCACGCGAGGTACATACATTCTTTCATTCTATCTCGATATAGTTCTGTGGTCAGGGCTACTAAATTGCTTTCGGAGATTTTAGAAAAACTATCCCTGTAAATGGCGGTGGTAAATGGGCGGTAGAAGTTGAAGTCGTGTTTTAAATGAACTATCGAAATATGTTCTGCACGATGATTTATGGCGTTTTTTTTTTTCATCTACTGTCACATGTTGTAGGGAGTGCCCAACTTAGAAATATTTATATTTGTCTACTCCCCTTTTGTGTTTATTCTAAGTAAATTTATTAAAATTAACAATCTGTTATTGTAGTAGTTAGGCTATCATTAAATGTTTGTTTTGTCTTTTGTCGTAGATTCTCTTTTGAATCTCGCGCCTTTCTTAACATTGACGTTGGCGGAATCATAGACAGTCTCGATGGAAGCCATAACCTACAAAATTGAATTGAATTGTTATTTCACTACCAAACTAAGTAGCGGCTTCTACAAGACACCTATTCCTACTCCAAATTTCATCAATGTACCTCTGTAGATTTTGAGTAAAATGCGTGTGACATACGGAAGGACGCACGGACATGACGAAACTATAAGAGGTTATGCCATTTTTGTTACGGAACGCTAAAAAGGCGTTGATCGATTTTGAAAAACTACCCCAAAGGTGGTAAAATTGAGGGTTAAGCCATTTTTAAAATGAGAATAGTTTACGACATAAATGATTAAAAATACGGCAATTTAAATTTTTATTTTTTATTTTTAATTTTAGGGGGTAAAATGGGGGTTTGTGTGGGAATTTGGTAATTTTTGATGAGAGAAATGTGGACATTATTGGTATTAAGGTTACTTTTTACCTATAAATAAGAATTATAACTGGGGCAGTTAGGTACATGAAATTCGGTATCAACACCATTATTAATTAAATATAAAAACAGGTTTTAAAATAAGCCCTTAACAGTGTGAAAACCGGGGTAAAAGTTTGAATTTAAGTTGTTTTTTTTCCAGATACATGAATGTTAGCATCTAAAAAAGTGCAAGCTTCAGTGTTTTTTAAACACTTGCCCCTCAAAGAAACAAATAGTCAAGATCAAACCCATCATCAATAAAAAAAACTGTAGGGAAAAACTCGGGATCTTAGACTACTGATAGTGACTGTAAAGTTTGTATGGAAATAAAATTACTTTTATTCAAACGTATACAGGGTGGAAAAAACAAAAGCCACATGGACGGCAACTACCTTAAATATTGAAAATAGTTCTACGCAAAGGAGACTTACTTTTATTCGTTCGTTTTTTCCACCCTGTATACCTACAAGATATGAAAACGGGTATTGCGACTGAATAAAGAAAATATCCAGCTTAGGTGTTTTTCGAAAATCTTCTGCTAAGTGGGTTAATTGTTTGTATAGAAATTTAGTAAATAGATGAGATGACTAAATTATCAATCTATTGAATCTAGGGTCGATTAAAAAAATACGTAATAGTGAAAGAGGGGCAGTGAATTTATTTTGTATGGCAATTTCGTTGTTTTAGAGTCATAAACTCATAAAATGAAAGGTGTTTGTGGACCGCTTACTTAAAATTCACGTTCTGGACTTTTTTCATAAAAAAACTCTTTGAAGGTGATATAAAACTATGTCTGTAGGTACTTTTAACACGAATTCTGACTCTCCGCAGTCGAAGTCGCGGGCGGAAAGCTAGTATCTAGATATAAGACTACACCGCACCACTATTAAGAAGGTACGTAACTTGTTGATGTTCAAGCAGTCAAGTTAAGCAAGTGTAAACGTGTAGAAACATTAATTATTAGAACTAATTTTATTTGTTTCACGTATGGCCGAAAATATTGAATTCCCCCGAAAACTCGGGGATATGAAACACTGGACCTATAATAATAATATCTGATATTTTATTAAAGTTTTATTGTTAATTACATTAATTTAGACACAGAAACAATATATTAACCTGTGAAAAGTAATTATTTGTGCCTGAGTGTGTCTTTCAGACTTTGATAAGCACTGTTACACCGCGAATTTCCCCATTTTTCGCAGCTTCTTTTACGGTCGGCGTCCGTATGACAACTAACTTGACAAATGGCCGCTATGAGCCTGCAGGCTCATCTGAAGTGTCACGCGTTATGCATGGTTACTGCCCCTCTAGTTAATATACCTCAATGACTTTTTGTCTGTTTTTCTTGTTTGACAATATTGTTATTTTCGTTGTCTAGACAACGGGCAGAGACGATATCTTAGGTTTATACTGGACTATGGAGTTAAAACAATGGTTTACCATGGAATTAATATCCGGCATGTATAATTTTGAAATTTTGTGAAATTAGAATTTGTAAATTAAAAAGCTAGATCACCAGGGTATATAAACGGTGGCTCGGACTAGAGCGATCAGTTCTTCTTCAGCCTCAAAAGTGAAAACTTAAAACTCTAAAGTTAGGGTCAAGTCGGACCTCTAGAAGCCTCTATCTTCTTCATACTAAAGTTGACTTTGAGTGTGGCCAAGTCAAGCCCTACGCCTCAAGAATCCTCCTCCGCCTACGTGGTTCCAGCTTTCTTCGGGGACCGCTACTCTCTCTTACGGGTCCCACCTCGGGCCCACCTACCTCCGTGTACCACCAGGGCCGCTGCCTCTAGCGCTCCGCATTATAGCGCCAGCGGTGTTCTTGGTCCGACGACTTCGGGACGCGGACTAAGGGAAGTCCCGGAGGAACTACCTTCACCCTCACCACCAAAATCTTTAACTTTACCCTGGTAACATTAGGGACTTTTTTTTAATTTGTGTGTAATTATTTTATTCTGTGTGAAGAAAGCCTTTCATAAGTGTTAAGTAAATACCCAGACCCTGATTTACTATTTCTGTCTTTTTCTCTCTAATCTACCTCTCTTTTTCTCTCATCTTTCATTCAACGTCTAGTACCTGATCGTCCAAATTATCGGAAGACCACGTAACACGACAGGTTGCAAACTTGGGTATTAACTACTCTCAAGGGACCTAACAACATTATAAAAAAATCGTAGTTACATGCGCGTTTGCGATCTATGATGTCGTTATAGACTGGGCTAAACCCTTATGGTGAGACTTCGTTGTCGGTCTGTCTGTCTGTATTTCACAGCAGGTTTTCTCTGCAACTAAAAATACTATCAACTTAATATTTGGCATAGTTCTACAACTTGACAACACATTATCCCCGAAGTTTCATAATAAAAAAATCGGAAAAAATCGTGACGTATAGATAATTACATAAACACATAAATGCCCGGATTGTACCGGCTCACCATTCAGACCTTCTTGCTTCCTTTACTTGTAAAAACATTCACGCTATCCTTATCTCGGAGTCATGGCTTAAACCTACACTTTCTTCTACCTTTTTTCCTCTGCCCGGTTACCGCCTTTTCCGTAATGACAGGTCCTGTACTAGGGATGACGGATGTGGCACTGTTCGCGGCGGTGGTGTTGCCTTTTACGTCCGAGACGATCTGGCTTGTCAAGTCGTTTCTCAGTCTTCGTCCATCTGTCCTAACACTCCTGAGTATATTTTTCTAAATCTGACTTTACATCACACAAAGGTTCTTCTGGGAGTCTTTTACAGCCCATCTTCAAACGTCAATTACTTTGAAACTCTTGACAGTACCCTTATTGATCTTTCCCCACAGTTCGACCATATTATCATAATGGGTGATTTTAACACCTGCCTGATTAAAAATGATCACCGTTCCAGTAAGCTTCTTTCACTCACTTCTTCTTTAAATTTAAATATTTTACCTCTCGACCCTACTCATTTTCCTCATAATGGACCTCCATCCGTTTAAGACCTTATCTTAACTTCTTCTTCTGACCTTGTTTCTACTCACGGTCAGTTTAATGCAGCAGCGTTTTCAAACCATGACCTTATTTATGCGTCGTTCAAAATCAGGCCACCCAAGCGAAGACACAAAATTGTTATGCGGCGAAATCTCGCTGCGATTGACGTACAAGGTTTTTTCGATGATTTGTACAATGCGGACTGGCATGGTGTTGGGGACCTCATGGATGTTGACCTCAAGATTAGGGCTTTTAACGACATTCTCCTCGCGATCTTCGATAGACATGCACCTTTAAAACCTACGCGAGTAAAGCATGTCCCTGCTCCATGGCTTACACCTGATATAAAGTTGCTCATGGCTCAACGGGATCGAGACCGAAACAGGCAGCGGCGTGATCCTTCGGAACTGAATCTTCGTAGGTATTTAATATTAAGGAATCGCTGCAATAGAACCCGTAGAGATGCTAAGCGCCAATATGTACATAAGTCTATCGAAGACTGTCCTCCCACCAAACTATGGAAATTTCTTAAGTCATTAGGGGTGGGCAAAGCACAACAGTGTTCCTCTGGTATTTTAGACTTAAACGCTCTCAATAACCATTTTTGTACTTCTCCGGTTATTTGAAACCCCTCCGTTAAACAGCTTACTCTATCCCTTCTTGCCAATACTACACACACTGACTCATCTCCCTTCGAGCTTGGTAATATTCCCCCGCAAGAAGTTCTTGCCTGTCTCAAATCTATCAAAACGAAAGCCGTTGGCGAGGATAACCTGAGCTTAGACATGCTCATGCTCGCGGCAGACTGTATCGCCCCTGTACTGTCGGATATTATCAATTTTTCCTTTTCGTCCGCCTCCTTCCCCTCGGTGTGGAAACATGCTCATGTTATTCCTCTCCCCAAAACATCAAATCCTAATTCTCTTGATCAGTATCGTCCTATCTCCATTCTCCCGGTTATGTCTAAAGTTGTTGAACACTTTGTAAATCGCCGTCTCCTATCCCACCTAAACAGGCATTACCTCCTTAATCCCTTCCAAGCCGGTTTCCGCTCCGGGCATAGCACAGTTACTGCTTTGGTTAAAGTCACTGACGACATTCGTTTTAATATTGAATGCAAAAAGCTCACAGTCCTTGTACTCGTACTTCTTGATTTCAGTAGCGCCTTTAATACCGTCGATTTTGATATTCTCCTCGGTATTCTAAACTCTCTTCATCTTTCACCTTCTGCTCTTTCGTGGTTACGCGCTTACCTCTCTGGGAGACGCCAGCGTGTCAAGTCAAGGTTGATGACAGTTGCTCTGAGTGGTGTGAACTCTTCGCTGGTGTCCCTCAGGGTGGAGTGCTCTCTCCTCTTCTTTTCTCTATTTTTATTAATAGCATATCGCAATCCCTTGTTTCATCATATCATTTGTACGCAGATGATCTACAGGTCTACGCGGCGGCTAGTTTGGACGATTTTCCCTCATTGGTAAATCAAATTAATGGTGACCTTGAGGAGATACGCTCGTGGGCCGAAAGGTTCGGATTAAAGGTGAATGCTAAGAAGTCGCAGGCTATTGTTGTTGGCAGCCCTCATTTTATCGCCAAAATGTCTGAGTTAGTGGTTCCTAATGTACTCTATGATGGGACGTCAATCCCCTTTTCTACAACTGTGAGAAACTTGGGGGTCACTATAGATCAGACTTTGTCTTGGTCAGCCCATATTAGCCATGTCAGCCGCAAACTCTTCACGTCACTGCATTCTTTGAGGAGGCTACAAAATTTCTTACCCTTAAAAACTAAACTCACCCTTTCCCGCTCTCTCTTGCTTCCACTTCTGGATTATGGTGACATTGCGTTCATTGATCTGAATGAGGAGTTACTTGACAAGCTTGAGCGTTTGCAGAATGTCTGCATCAGGTACGTATTTGGTTTACGGAAATATGACCACGTGTCACAGTTCCGTGCGCTGCTTAACTGGTTGCCCATTCGTCGTCGCCGAGACGTGCATGTCATGTCATTACTCTTCAACATCCTTTTCCTTCCTTCTTCTCCTTCTTACCTTTCTAAAAGGTTTAGTTATTTGGCTTCTGGTAGTGGACACCGCTTGAGGTCAAGCAACAATCTTACTCTCGCTGTCCCTCCTACCAAGACACACACTTACGCTAAATCTTTCACGGTACACTCTGTCAAACTATGGAATGGGCTACCGCTGGAGTTAACCCCTAGTATGCTTACGGCACGGATCCGTGCTCAAAATTTGGATATCTTTTTGTATTTTTTTTAAGCTTAATTTTATGGACTATATCGTACTCAGAAGAGTACGATATAGTAGAACTTGGTACTTTTTTGGCCTCCCGCATACGAGGGGTTAAGGCAGTCTCAGTCAGCGATTTCGCTTAAAGAAAAGTTAAAAAAGTTGTGGTTGGATGAGTAGTGTTTATCGGTTTATTTCTTTAAGGCAAACTAGTCAGTAATGTTTCATTTGGATATTTTGTATTTATTTTTATGTCGGTATATATATCTACATACATATATATTATTTTTTGTAAGTATAAGCATATATATATTATATGGTATATTTATATTTGTTTATTTGTTTAGCTGTGTGGTTGCCGGCTTAGAATAGTACCACTCCATGCCTTCCCGTGGATGTCGTAAGAGTCGACTAAGGGAATAAAGGCTTGTAGTACTGTTAGGCGATGGGCTTGCAACCTGTCTCTAATACACTGATAAACATCTTAGCCTGATTATGCAAAATGTGGTTACAGAATTAACAACAAGCTTTTAGAGTTGTTGGTAATTCTGTAGCTCTGCCTACCCCAAACTGGGAATAAAGGCGTGAGTTTATGTATGTATGTATGTATTTATATTTGTGTAAGTATATGATGTTTATTTATATGTAAGTATAGTTTATGGATATTTTACTGTAGAAATATTAGTTTATTTACTTTTTGTGCACATCCTTGTAATCTTGTCTATTCTCGTACAGTTTCCTTTGTCATGGTCAGGTTAACTGGAAGAGATCCCTTAAAGGGATAAGTTCGCCATTGTACATGTTAATCTTAAGTTTATGTACGAATTTACTTGTAATTGGTTTTTTGTGCAATAAAGAGTTTACATACATACATACATAATTACTTATATTTTAAAAATAAAATTAACTGTTCATTACTCAGTTTTTGAGAAATAACTTTGAAAATCTGTATTAAAATGTAGGCTAGTCGAAATGGACGTTATTGCATAGAAAATAAAGTTCATAACAAAATATTTTCTTTTGCGGTTAAATTCAATGGTTGGGGTTGCTGAGGAGATTCTCCACAGCAACCCCAAATTCAGATCATTTGTACTCTCGATCTATGGAGGTACATTTTAAAAATAAGTGCGTACTAATTCAGTACATATTGGGTACAACAGCGTTATGTTTTATTAAATGACAAATATTTAAATTAATCTTAGGGGTTGCTGGGGACATGCTCCACAGCAAACCCAAACTCATATAATTTGTACTCTCGATCTATTGAGGTACATTTCTTTTTAAGTATGTACAAATTCGGTACATATTGTGTACATTAGGGTTGTGCTTTAAAACATTACAAAACAGACGGTGGGGTGTCCAGGGAGCATGACATAAAATTTGGTATTCGTCGGGTTTATACTGTTTAAGAAAAAAAATAAAAACGTATTAGGGTTAAATGAAAGCCGTGAGGTTCCAGGGGCAGTAGAGGGTTAAAAATTGGTATGAAGTATTTTCTCCTCACGGGGCATCATCTGTTAGTAGTTCCAACCTCAAAGCTTTGGGGGCAATTTTTGAAGGGCTATCCTACTACATCCATTGAATGAAACGCAAGAACCACCCTTTCGTTTTTGAACTTATTTTTATGTTTAAAATATTTTGGTGTTATATTTTAGTGATGACTTAAAAATGATTTCGGCTTTTTGATTTTGTGATAACTTAAAAATGTTTTAGGGTTAAAATTTAGAGATAAAGAATTTGCGGGGCCACTTTTTTATTATTAAGGTTTTATCGTTTTCCATGTAAGGTCAGGGCGGGTACTTTGTTTCGAAAGAAAAACCCATTTGTATCATAATGAAGATCTGATGGTGGAATCCATGAGGAATCGACGGAACTCTTCAAAATCTATAGGCATACTTATAGCGATTTTGGTATTTTTCATTGTAACTCGTGTATTTGGTCTTGGAAAGCACTATTTGGTGAAGTGGAACTGATGACGAAGACCACAGATGGCCACCGGAACTCCTAAACGGTATATATTTCGAGGATGGCGACAAAATATTTCGATTAAGATAGTTGAGCGACTATGACGAAGCATATTTAGGTTTAAATATATGACTATGACTTTCCCACGGCGTTGCTTGCGGCGAGATTGAAATGTTCTATTGTTTCTTATTAATTGAGAAGTGGGAGAATAACAGCATAATTATGATCACTAAAAAGAATAAAATAAAATAATTTAAAGAAAAAACAAAAGCCCGCCTTAGAAAAGCAAAAAATAACTTCTTTAAAATGGTAAGTAAATAGGTCAGTCCAACTGAAGTCGGCGTCCAACAATATTTTAACCAAAAGCAGACTTCAGTTGGACTGAGCTATTTACTTACCATTTTAAAGAAGTTATTTTTTGCTTTTTGAAGGCGGGTTTTTGTTTTTTTTAACTTTTTTTTTAAATTGCTAATAATTCTGATTATATGAACCCCATATACATGCGTGGGGTATCAAATAAACGGGAATTAAATGTTCTATAATGCTATTATACACAACAGCAGCTGAGTGGTACAGTCAACAGCATAAATAAGTGATCATTTATGTACCTTGTCACTTTAACGTCGTGTTTGAAATGTCATACAAAATTGTGAAACGATTGAAAGCGACAAGGTACATAAATGATCACTTATTTATGCTGTTGACTGTACAGTTACGGAAATATTTTAAATTCTATCTATCTATTTAGCAATGTATTATTACATGTCATTATTTAGCTAAGATGTAGCTCATATTTATTTATTTAACTTTAGTCCTTTAAATTGGTTATTTAATATTAAACCTAATTATAAAACATCTAGTCCCTTTTGCTGTTGTAGTTACAGTCAAGGAAATGTATTCGCGTACCTTTTTGACTCTTATTGTCATTGTGACAAGAGTGAAAAAGGTACGCGAATACAATTCCTTGACCGTACATTTGGCAATTTGTTGTTACCACCATTGCATTTTCCAATCGCTCAAAGGTTAACTGGAAGAGATCCCTTAAAGGGATAAACCTTTTGTGTTTCTGTCTATGTTTGTTATTTTCCCGTTCATAATGTATTTAGATACATACGTAAATAACTCGCCCGTGCCCGCGTTCAAAGCGCGTCGCTCCTGCACGGGTAGCACAAGTTGTATTTTCTCGCTTGTCGTTCAGTGCATCTCTATCGTTACAGACTAGAAAGAAAGGGAGATCCGAGCGACAAACAAGTCGCGGACAACATGTGCTAGCCGTGCTGAGCTCCTGACACACGTTTGATGTGCCAGAGCCTCGAATCAAGAGTAGCCACGAGTTGTAAGAGAGATATTCACGAGTCAGAGTGCATCTCACTTGTACTTATGCGCTTGAATAATGCTCTAACGCTCTTGCGATTCCTCGCACAGCGGAATTTTTAACGAGTCTGGGAGGATGTTTGGCCCGTCAGATTTGTCTGGCTCATTGGAAAATAGTTTAAAATATTATACTTCATAATATATATAAAATTCAGCCTTCCTAAAATGACGTAAGTTCCCACATTTTTTTACGACTTTTAAAGTGTTTGTCAAAAGTTATGGCCCACAGGAAGTGTCTGGCAACTGTACAATTATGTTGGTTTATAACAATATCATATATTATTATGACATGTGTAAAAACCAGCCTTCCTACTTTGACGTATACTACAGTCATTGAGTAGTTATATCATTTAAAATATTTCCGTAACTGTATTATAGCATTATAGAACATTTAATGTCCTTTCATTTGATACCCCACACATGTATCAAGGGTTCATAGAATCAGAATTATTCGTAATTTTCAAAATACAGCGGCCACCATTTTGATGACGTCATATTTCCGGATCCAGGTACTTTACGGTTTTTAAGCTAAAATAATATGTTTAACAACATACTAAAATTTGGTGCTGATATCACAACGTGAACTGTGTTTCACCTAACAGAATGAGTAATGAACAAAACGCGTGTTGGAGTACACTTTGCGGCGCACAGTGTCTGATTTGATGCAAAAAAAAAGCCCTCTGCTGTTTAAATAGTATTAATCGATCAAGGTGAATTTAAAATTCACGAATACCTACAACATTCAGGTGTCTATTCCAAATATTTAAAAAAAAAACTTTAAGTGACTTTATCACGAAATTTTTGTAAATAAATCCCGAAAACGTAACTATCCAAGATATTCATTTTAGATAAATATAGTTTGATAAAGCATCTTTGGGCGCATGTTTTCCAGATTTTATTTTTGGAAAAACGCCTCTGGATACCGAGTTATTATGTTTTTTCAGATTTTCGTTTTTATTTATTTTCTCCCCAAATCTTCCAAAGTGCGACTTGTGCCTAGCACAGAACGATTGCTCTTAACAAGGCCTATCACTGATAAAAAATCCACGTTCCACTATCGCAGCTTGTACGAGAAATACACCATTTCGTCCTAAGGTCAAGTGATACAACATAGGGTTGTCACTAAAGGTCAAACAAGTTTTGAGAGAAGAATTCATACAAATCGTTTTCATTGGTTAGTGTTAACGTACAACGGACGCAGTCTACGGCTGGATGAAGGCCTGGTCGAATACGAGGAAGAGCTTTAAAACATCAGATGGCATATTCTAGGGTTGTCAGAAGTTCGGAGACAGGGGGAGGATACGATGACCCTGGAATCTGGCCACATTTTACCCTTCCGAGAGAGAGACCAACTCTCCCAAGGTGGCCTAGGTGTCCTTGTCCACAAAGATCTCCGTGACAACGTGTTGGAGATATCCAGAGTGTCGACCCGGGTAGCGTACTTGTACTAAAACTGACCGGTACTCCCTCAAAGTCATACAGGTATATGCGCCGACGTCGACAGGGCATTCGGATGAGGTGGTCGAGGCCATGCATGGAGATATATCTAAGGCCATACACCATACAACCAAGACCCACTTTACCGTTGTCATGGGCGACTTCAACGCCAAAGTAGGAGTACAGGAACGCGACGAATCGTGTGTAGGACGGCACGGCTATGGAACCAGGAACCACAGAGGGCGAATGCTGGTAAACTTTCCGAGTGTGCAGGGGCTCTTCTGCATCAACACCTTTTTCCAGAAGAAGCTCCAGAGAAAGTGGGCCTGGCTAAGCCCCGATGGTAAGATGAAGAATGAGATAGACTTCATCAGGACGGACAAGAAGCATATATTTAGGGATGTCTCAGTGGTAAATAGGTTTAACACCAGTAGCGACCACCGACAAGTAAGAGGCACCCTAAATATCAACATTAAGCTGGAAAGAAGCCGCATGATGAGGTCGACTCTTCGTCTGACACTGGTCCAAGCCGGCCAAAACTCCAAAACATTCCAGTTGGAGCTCCGAAACCGATTCGCTGCTTTGGAAACTACTGAGGACGTGGACAGGGACCTTGATGGTGTGATTGAGTCATACGCGAAGTGGGAAATAGGAACTTAAAGGGAAAACGAGCGTGCCGAGAGGCCAACCTTCGAGCGAGACCTTGGAACTGATGAAACATCGACGGGAAATGCCACAGGAAGCTTTGTCTGGTACTCATGAAAAGATCCGGAGATTGGTGAGACGCGACCTCCGCAGCTACAATACTCGCCTCATAGAGGAGGCGATTGAGCAGAATGGGGGGGGTCGAAGATCTTCACTAAAAGACTGTGAAAAAGTCACCTGACAAAGCTGAAAACCTCGGATGAGAGAATCGTCTCATCGGTTCCGGAGATACTGGCCGAAATCGAAGGCTTTTACGGCCGATTGTACGCATTGCATTCCCTACAGCCACAGCCCGACGCGAACGACCCAAGAACCAAGCTTACCCGCCACTTCACTGAAGATCTCCCAGACGTGGAGGAGGATGAGATTGAGGCGGACTTCGGACAGCTTAGTAATGGGAAGGCTCCCGGCGAAGACGGAATCACATCTGAACTCTTAAAAGCTGCAGGCCAACCTGTGCTTGGCGAACTTAAGAGGCTCTTCAATTCCGTCATATCCAATGGGACAACTCCGGAAGCGTGGAGTGGGGGCGTGGTGGCATCGTTTTTCAAGAAAGGAGACAAAAGTCTCCTGAAAAACTATAGACCAATCACGCTCCTGAGTCACGTTTACAAGCTGTTCTCGAGGGTAATCACAAACCGTCTTTCCGCAAGATTTGACGCCTTCCAGCCACCGGAACAGGCTCGCAAAGGTTACAGTACCATAGACCACATTGACACGGTGCGGCAGGGTATACAGAAGTCCGAAGAGTAGAACCAGCCCCTATGCCTGGCCTTTGTGGACTATGAGAAAGCCTTCGACTCGGTCGAAACCTGGGCTGTTCTGGAATCCTTGTAGCGATGCCAAGTCGATTGGCGGTACGTGAAGGTGCTAAGAAGCCTGTACAATATGGCATCAATGTCCGTCCAAGTACAAAACCACCGAACAAAACCCATCCAGCTGCTCCGAGGTGTTAGACTTCGATGTTATATCTCCGAAACTGTTCACCAACGCACTGGAGGATATGTTCAAGACGCTGGATTGGAACGGACTGTGCATCAATGTAAATGGCGAATATCTTACGCACCTTCGCTTTGCCGATGACATAGTTATTATGGCAGAATCGCTGCAGGATTTGCAAAAAATGATGCACAGTCTTAACGCTGCCTCGAGACGTGTGGGGCTTGGGATGAATTTGGACAAGACAAAGGTAATGTTCAACGAACATGTCATCCCGGAACCAATTTCCGTCGAGGGCACTACGCTCGAAGTTGTCAAAGAGTACGTCTACCTTGGGCAAGTATACAGCTCGGTACAGACAACTTCGAGCGTGAAATTGCCAGAAGAGTGCAGCTTGGCTGGGCAGCATTTGGGAAATTGCGTCATATCTTCACGTCGACACTGCCGCAGTGCCTGATATGCCGGGTGTTTAAACAATGCGTCCTACCAGTTTTAACCTACGGAGCCGAAACGTGGAACAAGACAGTCAAGTTGGCCCACCGACTGCACGTCACTCAGCGTGCTATGGAAAGGTCTATGTTGGGGATCAGTGGCGTGCCTAGTGTTTCAGGATAGGGCAAGCCGATATATATGATTTTGTAGTTTTTAAAGTTATTGTGGATAAATGTCTCAATTCGCTTTTTACCAAAATTACTAAAATCGTACGTGTCTTTTTGGAAATAAACTTCATATGCCTATTAATCGTGCCAGCTAAGTTACTTGATTTTTCATAATCACTATAATCAGATAGGTATAGGTATTCCAAACTTTTTGTCGTTCGATAATAATATACCTAAAACAGCAGCAATATTGTGTTTTTTACACTGATCTAGGTATGAAATATTAAACCGTCTTTTACTTATGCGAGAAATGAGAAATAGGTACTGAAAATCTGATGTTTTATCGGCAAAGTTTAAAGAGTTTAGGTACCTTTCACTCGCCAAGCAACATTTGTGCACACTTTAAATAATCACAATCACAAGATTCACAAGGGAACTTCCTCCATTGCCAATCCAATTGATCACACAACAAACAAAATATTTAGTGACCGCAGTTGACTCAAAAAATTCAATTCACAACAAACAAAACAAAACAAGTAAAATTATTGAAGTAAGCAAGCAAATAAATAGAAGTGAAGTCGGCCGTCAACGCGGCTCAACACGCGCATGCGCGAATTTCGCATTTTACTCGACTCGTGTACAACGTCAGACGCAAGCAGGGCTTAAAATGTCGTACTATTTGCTATATAAACCTATGAATAGTTATATCTCATTATAAGGCAGTTCTAATGCGTAAGAAAGAGATATACCGGTTAAGATAGAAGCCCGCCTGCAAACCACCGCGTGCGAGCGGGATGACTAGCCGTGTCTCAAGCGAGTTCGGGTCGTCGCAGCGCGCAGCAGTGCTGCCCGCCGTGCGGCGGCGGAGCGCGATCAAATTCGGAACTACGCTGCTGTTGCATTGTTTGAAAAATTTAATGAGAGCGTGAATTGAAATAGTTCGTGATCATGACCCTTGATTTTTGAGCGTTGTTATATTTGTAACGCAAGCCCGGCTTTTGGGCTTGTATGGCAGTACCGCCACTGTTGGGGATCTCACTAAGGCATAAGATCCGGAACGAGGTCATACGACATAAGACTAAGGTGACTGATATTGTCCAAGAATGTAGCAAGCTGAAGTGGCAGTGGGCTTGCCATGTCTGTCGCAGAACCGACGAGAGGTGGAGCAGGAAGGTTCTCGAATGGAGACCACGCTTAGGCAAATGCAGTGTAGGACGCCCCCCGGCTAGATGGACCGATGATCTGAAGAAGGCAGCTGGCAGTGACTGGATGCAAAGGGCGGGAGATCGCGCGCTCTGGCGCTCCTTGGGGGAGGCCTATGTCCAGCAGTGGACTGCAACAGGCTGATATGGTGAATGTTAACGTGCAGTCAAGATCATCATTGGATGGATCTTTATCATCATCATTGAATAGGTCTTCGTCGTCCACCTCTGCCAACTGCAAGTTTTGTTCGTAAATTAGTTTTAAAAGTTCACGCATAGCTTCTGGCAGACAAAGCTGCTTGGAGAATCTCCGACGACGTTGATTGAGGTGTTCCATAGAAATGAATTGATCCGATGATCGTAGTGCACGGTGAAAGGGCTATTTTTGTTTCGCATCATATTTTTTTGCATACCAACGTTTTGTATAATGATTTAAATGTCAAACATTGTTTGATCGAAATTGTTTTGCATAATATTGTTTGGCCGAAAAATTGTTTAGTAGGTATAACATTTGTTTGGCATAACTTTTTTTTGTCGAATGATTTTTTGGTATATCGTTGACCGTGAGGCGAAGTCGACGGAGCTCCGCGAACGCGGAGCTCCTATTCTGCGTAGTTGTGGCGCTTCGCGCTTTGACACAATTCTGACCTAACCTAACCTATAGATTAGTTGAGACCTAGGTATTTTATACTTGGACGGGCTTCGACCAAACAATATTATGGATTTAGCCTTATAGTAATTAAAATTTTAGACAAAACAATTTTAGACCAAAAGTGCTTTAGAACAAAAAATATGTATGCAAAAAAATCTTTATGCTAAAAAAGAAGTATGCCATTCAATATTATATGAAACATTTTCGACCAAAAAAAAATAGCACATACAATTTTAGGTCAGTCGAAGGGCACCCCGATGAAATTGGTCGGTCATAGTTTTTCTCCTATTCATTTTGCGACAGTGGTGTTTCCTATCTGAGCGCCAGAATTTGTTACGCGACTCGGTTCCTTGCTCTGAGAGCATCCCGACAGGAAGTGAACAGGATTCAATAACCTCTTCACCGTGCACTAGAATTTTGTGTACAAATATCCACAGGATACAAGGATAAGAAAATCTGGGTTGTAATAAATTAAGGAAACCATATAAACAGACGGAATTATAGAACAAAATTTGTACGGATTGCTACACTACTTTACTGAGTAGGTCGCGTAATCTCAAGTGTTCCTAAAGTCTAGTTGAGTTCTTATATTTACTACTTAACAAAAGCCTTGAGCTTAATCAAAACATTGGAGTCTTTATAGAAGACTCTAGTCTCTATAGAAAACTGAGTCTCTATTATAGGAGACTTCAGAAGACTCAAGTCCCTCCCAATTTTAAAAGAACTCGAGCTCCGATTCAATGAATAGTCTAAAAGACGAAGTCGAGTCTTAGAATTGAAGACTCCAAGGACTTGAGTCTTTACCAACACTAGTTTTAGCATAAGCCTAACAAGGGTGGAACTCTTCCCACGTTACATGTGACCCTTCATCGAAAAAAAACAAAAGGCCTATCAAGCATACAATCGGATTTTGTCTAAATGATACGTCATTAAGATAATTTTTGTAATATGGAAAAAATATAGGTCATAACTATAAAATGTATTAAGGTCAAATAGAGTGACAACCAGTTCCAAAAGTCGCGCTAGTGGAACGTGGTTTTTTTTATCAGTGATAGGCCGAGTTAAGAGCAATCGTTCTGTGCTAGACACAAGTCGCACTTTTGAGGATATGAGGAGAAATAAATAAAAACGAAAATCTGAAAAAACATAATTACTCGGACCTCTTTCACCGTGCACTACAATCATAGGATCAATTCATTTCTATGGAACACCTCAATCAACGGCGTCGGAGATTCTCCAAGCAGCTTTGTCTGCCAGAAGCTGTGCGTGAACTTTTAAAACCAATTCACGAACAAAACTTGCATTTGGCAGAGGTGGACGACGAAGACCTATCCAATGATGATGATAAAGATCCATCCAATGATGATTTTGATTGCACGTTAACACTAACCAATGAAAACGATTTGTATGAATTCTTCTCTCACAACTTGTTTGACCTTTAGTGACAACCCTATGTTGAATCACTTGAGCTTAGGTCGAAATGGTGTATTTCTCGTAAAAGCCGCGATAGTGGAATGTGGATTTTTTTATCAGTGATAGGCCTTGTTAAGAGCAATCGTTCTGTGCTAGGCACAAGTCTCACTTTTGAGGATTTGGGGAGATCTAATTTTATCTAAAATAAATATCTTGGATAGTTTCATGATAAGGTTACATAAAGTTTATATTTTTTTTAACAAAATTATTTGTAATAGACGCCTGAATGTTTTACCCGTGCATTTTAAATGCATCGATAAATACTATAAACAGCAGAGGGATTTTTTTGCATCCGATCAAACACTGTGCGGCGCTCGTACGCCAAAACTATTGACTTTATGAAAAAAAGTTAATACATAAATTGTAGGCAATCGTCTCTTGTTTCATTTTGTAATGACTTTTTATCGGAAAATGAGTCGGAAGTCGCCATCTTGCCAATATGGCGGCGCAAGCGGCAAAAATACGAGGTGGCAAAGTCGAAATTTGGAAAGAGCACACCAAAGGGTGAATATTAGATTTCGTGTTTTGCACTTGTCGACCCATGTTAACTTCGTATATAATAAAATATTGCGGTCAAGTTTCAAGGGTCAAAAATCTAAGCTCTTTTGCGCGTCCTTCACTGTGTTCTGTTTTTGAAACGCCTAATTTCGTATATTTTTTTCTTAAATTCTCCTAACGAACAGGTTTCCCTATATTTAGGAATATTGAACTATATGTATCTTTAACAACATTTTTTTTGATCATCTAATCAAAAGTAATTATTAATTCAATTTTGTCCACCCTAAAAACACCTAATTTCTTTGGCGTACTTGTGCAGTCTCGCAAAATACCATCATGTTACGTGGACAATCCCTGCCTCCCGCCCCCGCTCCGTTTCTTTGAGATCCAACGTCCCACAAGTGCAGACCTGTGCAAAGTTCAACGTGTTTCAAAAGAATATTTGATTTATCGGTGTGCGCGGGTTTTTTCCGGTCAGTACCAAATTTCTTCGGTAATCGATTTTATACTTAAATACGAGGTGTATTTTTTTATAATTTTTTAGTGTATGTACGCTGTGATTGCTCCCTTCCGTAATTGTAACATAAAACAATTAGTTAAATACTCACAGACATAAAAAAATATTTAGGTGCTATTCTGATTTCTTTGGTGCTAATTTCCAAAGAGTTCCAAAGAAATTAGGTTTTCTCCAAAGAAATTAGGATATGGTTGAAAATTCTGCTAAAGGGTTTAAAATTTCTTGCTTTAGTGAGCTTTTATTAGTTTTATTGTGTATTTTAGGGTGCATTTTGTTCGTAATATTTTCTATATTGGTTTCTACATAATCAACAATAGAAAAAACAAAGATCATGCGCTGTTTAAATTAAAAATCGTAAAAGTTTTTATTAAATAAAATCTTTATATACTTTTCTACTAGTAATGAAGATTAGATTTAAAAAAAGTGGTATTGAATATGTTCTTTTATTAATTGTGACAATTTTGTCATATTCGGGAAAATATTTTTGTATTTAAACACTTGTTACAGATTTGAACTCAAAATGGCGCGAAGAAAATAAAAAGCTATTAAAATGAAACCGAGACCAAAAAAATAATACCGTTTGCAGTCAACCGCTGCACACAATTAATTCAAAAAAAGAAAAGCGGACCATTCTTTGGTCTGCTTTTCCTTTTTAGGGTTCCGTAGTCAAACTACGCCCTTATTGTTTCGCCATGTCCGTCCGTCCGTGCGCAGCCTAGCTCAGAGACTCTTAGTCCTAGAAAGTTGTAATTTGGCATGAATATTAGTCACGCCAAAAAAGTGGTAAAATAAAATCTTGAAAAAATAATTTATTTTCTGTTCCTCCCCTACACGTAACTTGGGGATGTATTTTTTTTCTCGTCTACCCCATAGTTTGGGGTGCCGTTGGATAGGTCTTTCAAAGATATTGCGGGTCTGTATAAACAATTTTTCGATTAAGGGATTCGTTCATGAAATATTAAGCTTCAAAGCTCACATTTTTGTTAGAGTCAAGAGTCCCCCCCCCCCTCCCCCTACAGCTAAAACTACAAAGGCGGAACTCCGAAAAATGTCTTAACTGAAAGTACATGTAACGAATTTTTAAGGAAAACTATGACGACTGAGCAGACTTGATTTCTTTCTGAGATACAGGTGACTAAAGTGTTTATACCTACTAAAATGACCTAAGACAGCACCAAATAACTTTAAATAGAGAATTACTTCATACTTGTGGTTTTTTGAGATAGTTTTTGTGTATTAACGGCTTCGGAACCCTACACTGAGCATGGTAAGACATGCTCTTGCCCGGTTTTCTTTCTGAAAGACTAGAAAAAAAGAGAAATACAGAAAGAGAGCGCTTAGAAAAAATCCGGAATGATACATTATGCAGAATTTAAGGAAAAGCAACGGCTAAGCTTCCACAAAAGAAAAGCGGATTTCATTATACAATGTAAAAGAAGACTGACATTTAGTTCGTGGTAGAGATTAAAACAGATAAATTGTTTAATAATTTAATACAAGTGAGATTGAAGGAGAAAATTGTCGTACCTCTTTTTTAATAAACACTTTTATCGAAATACATGCCGTTTTATTTAATCATAACTGATTTATATTAAATAAATAAACAAAATCGAATGAAACTTATACATACATAATTAGTATGGCGCAATAGTCTAATATCTTTGGCGAGAGTTTTGCAGTTTTCTAATATCTTTGGCGTATTTTCTATTTTCCCTGGACATGTACTAATTTCTATGGCAATATAATTTTCAAAATGCTAAAACTTAAAAACTCCTGATTTTAAGGCAGAAAAACATATTTATACATGGAATTAAGTCGTTTACAAGGTATATTATCTCATTTATAGGAAATATTTAAAAAAATGCGCTATAGAAATTAGAAGAATTCAGACGAAATGGACATCACATCACCCCAAAATCTATAAAATCACAAATTTTCAAAACTCTCTGAAAAATTCCAGGTAACCACTATTTTTCGAACCAAATGACCGTATTAGTAAGTTAGCATGGTTTTTTTCCACCTTTGATACCTGTTACCTGTAAAACGATCCGCTTTCAGCTTTGCAGCGAGTATCCATTCCTTTCTAAGTTTATGTTATACTACCGATCCTAAAAAAAAAACATCAAGTCTGGGGTGACTGGGATCTCACTCTATAACTGTGGTCGTGGCATCGAAAATGGTGAACCAGGGCGCCGCATTTCCAAAATTTTGAAATATTGAGATAATCTCGTTTTCCGTGGGACATTTACTAAACATGAATTATGATATTTTCAACAGTCCTGAGCTGAGCTATTCAGCCCTATAAGGTAGACCACAATATCCCGGTCACCCTGTACACCCTTATTTATTTTAATCAATGACCGTAATAGCAATTGATTGATAATCAATTCAATATGTAAACTAATAATATGACGAAAAACTGTCCTTTATCAAACCACACGAAGCCCGGAATCCCGCGGCATATCCATACTACGAGTAGCATAATGATTGAGGTCATTCACCCCGAGCGGAATCTAAAACCCCGATCACTGTTTATTAAGCTAGGTCCACATTTGTACCGTTTCGTCGTATCGTACGAGTATCTCCGTCGCGTTGCACCGAGGCGTATCAAGATCGCGATGCGGACGCAAAAACAGCGCATTCATGCGGCGCGCCGTATCTGAGGGCTCAGACAAGATGCACTACGCTAACTAACGTTTTCTCCCACATGCTCGGAAATGTTAACCTTACTGTTGTAAATCAGTCCGCAAAGTTATGAGTTCCAGGTCCAGGCAAAATTAAAAAAGCGGCAGCGGCCGCGAAAATGTATGAAATTTCATTACGTACCTGGTGTTTTACTTTTAAAAACCATGTTTGGACTAGGATAACTGTCTCCAAACAGCCAAACACTCGTGCAATCAAAATTCTTCCTTGTATATTTTACTTTTTAAATGTCTGAGACTAAAAAGTTAAGCCTTTTCAAACACCGTTTACAACGTATTTAAAAGTGTGTCAAATAGTTTGACTTTTTTAAATAGAAATTGCGTTCATAAACAAATAAATTGCCGAAATAACATAAAAGCGTAATAAATGATATAATCATACACTGGATTGACGGGGGCAAAAATGTACCATGTTCGATAAACTTAGTCGACATTTAATGAATCACTAGCACTGGTACATTTTTGCCGCCGTCAATCCGGTGTTTATTAAATTTAAACAACATTTTATGCAAATTGAAGTTATTACGTTAAAATTTGTGATTTTATTTAATGCTTTATTTTAGTGTTATTCTAAATCATACGTTTCTGTTCTTTTTTCAAGGAAATGTTGGGACTGTGTTTAATATTATTAGCAATTGTGTTAAATTTCATCACATTGTTGGAGAAAAGCACTACTTATAATACAAGCCTCGACCGGGAAGGTCGGTTGCTGGACTCGTATATAGCGCGGCGTCGACTGCGTCTCGGCCACGCTAACTCTACTCGTCCCGCAACGGCCTATTTCCCGGTCTGTGCAGTAATGTACTATTTTCTTCGATTCGTTTTTAAACCAATCGCGTCACTGGAAGATGACGTGATACGAAAAGTCACGTGGTCTACCAGTGACGCGATTGGTTTAAAAACGAATCGAATAGAAACGTTAGTTAGCGTAGGGCATCTTGTCTGAGCCCTCTGATCGCTCGGGATCGATGTCAACACGCGTTTATTTTATACCCCGCTCACTCGCGATCGGATACGCGTATCAAGATCGGTAAACTAAGTATGGACTTGTTTTGATACTGTATCACGATACGAAGTTATGATTTGATACGCGATACGCCGTGATAGTGATGGGTTTTTCCTCGATCATCAAAGGGGATACAGATACGCACTTCACAAGTTTGTGAGCGTCCACACTTCATTAAGTGTGGACGCTCACAAACTTGTGAAGTGCGTATCATTATACGGCGTTATGATACGATACGCTGCTACGCTACGGTTAGTATGGTCACATTTTTTCACGCGACGATAATAGTTATAGTGCGACGAAATGATACAAATGTGGACCCAGCTTAGGATACGCGAGCTCAATGCGATACGCGTGATCGTGATCGGCAAAATGATATAAATGTGGGCCGAGCTTTAGATACGTTAATAAAAAAATGGAATGAATAAATACCTACCGGGAAGGCTTAAATTGTTATAGGAGGTGAAACGAATTCGGCCCATCTTCTCAGATCATAGAACCAAAACACAAGGCTAGTTGTATAACGTTTATTACATTGTTTCATATTTAGAAAAATAATGTGTCTGAATTAATATCAGATTTTATTACTTAACATGCACCTGTTTACCACTGCGAGATTGCGTCCATGTCTTTTAACCGTTGCATCACGAACCCTCGTTTCTTCTTCTTCGTGGATTTTTCCTTATTATTTTCCCCTTGCTGAGTGTCTACTGCGTTCTTCTTTCTCGGCTTTGCATCAGATTCATTCATTTTTGCAATTTCGCTGTCCATGTCGAATGGACACTGATCGGGAGAGTTTATTGGTATCATAATAACAGGAACATAATTACAATTATTTTGTTTGACCTGCAATTAATGTAAATTTACATGTATTAGACAATAGTCAAAAAGATTACCTATCTACAGCTACTACACTAAGGTGTGAAGCCAAACAGCCGTAACATGAGAATTGTCATTTTTGGCAGATGACGATTAAAGGTTTTCATATTAAAATGGCTGTAAATTCGTTATTTGACGGTATATTTGGACCAATTTAGGCTCATTTATAAGATACTATTTATATAATATGATTTTACTTAAAAATGTAAAAAAATACTATGATCATTAAAAAAACCTTGAAATGACTTTTGCCATGATAAGAATCACCGGTTGGACGCAACACCATCAACGCAAATGGTCACAATTTAAATTACTGCTCTTTACCTTGACAGCAAACATTTAGTAATCATGAGCTCAATAGTGCAACTTTAGTGTTCGGCTACAAGTAATTGAAAAAACACTTTGTAAAAGACATAAAAAAGTTCATTTAAAAATATAAAAAAAAACCGGACTAGGCGAGTCGGACTCACCCACCGAGGGTTCAGCACATGACACGGTTAACTCAATTGCACCGCCCCGCCGTTCCTCGCATAAAGACCCTGTTTTTTCAGTGATTTAAATAAAAATGATGGGTTTTCAGATTTTCCCTATAGTTGTAGTATAAGATGGCATTGGACCCGATTCTACGTGCACATCGCTTAAATAGACTAAAACTAATTTGTCTAATTTTAAGACATAGTTTAGACGGCAGATTTAACAAGTGCTATTCCAGAATGTGTTTTTTTTTGATGTACTGTTTTTCGGGATGTATTCAAGCGATTTGCTTAAAATTTTGAAACAATGTTCTTTTCATAGATTTGCATCACCTCCCAAAAAACAAATACTAGTTATCATATAAAAAAAAAAGAAAATAGAACCGATTGAATACAGAACTGAATACACATATTGCTGATTTTTGATAGGAAGTAACGCCTGGACAATTTTGATATTTTGGCAAGTAGTAGGCCATTTTATGGACTATTCTGAAAAATAATCTGGAGGTGTCACAACCATATAAAAAATAATGTATATTTTTTATTTGGTCTTTATTTTATTTTTTTATATGATAACTAGTATTTGTTTTTTGGGAGGCGATGCAAATCTATGAAAAGAACATCATTTCAAAATTTGAAATCGCTTGAATACATCCCGAAAAACAGTACATCAAAAAAAACATAAAAAATCACAAGTCGAGAACTGTCACAATTAAGATGTTGGTACCTACTCAGCATAAATATTCTTCAATATAAGAGATACTAATAAAAAAACTCGAGCCCATTTGATGTAAGGGCCGACTCACTATGCAAACCCGACTATGGCCTTTCGGGAATCACTTTTCCCTCCATATCTCATTAAATATTGATCCAAGCAAAAAAGTGTATTGAATCTTTTTTGTAGAGAATTTTATTTAGATTAATTATGTAATGGAACATATTTTGCTATGGGCCACCGTTTACGAGTTATTTACGAAAAACTAAAAAAGGGACCTTTACACCCCCTTCCCCCGTTAGCTCCACCCCCACCCATCAGTACATTCAGTACCTATGTGGTTTAAAACACCATACTCTACAACTATGCCAAAATTCGCTTATACACGAGTTTTTTCCCCTGAGGGCAGATTTTGGTCTTCGTTGCTTAGGCTACTTAATATTATGGTGTATTTTAATACTTAATAGTTACCTATTGCAACCTAATTTATAGGCGAGATTATTACATAACTGGAACATAAAACGAAGGTGTATGCCCAATTTCAGGTTTACCTACGTGTAAAAGTCAAGATGTTACATTTATGTACAGTCAAAGTCATTAAAATCTATACGGCCATTCGCGACAAATATAGTATAAGGTACCCGAGGGTAATATGGTCACGTTAAGCTTCGAAAATCTTTAAAAAAAAAGTATTTAGGGGGGTGGGTTAAAAAATATACGGTTGGATACTTCAACTAAGGAAAACATAACAAATTAACTTTGGTAATAATTAGGAACTATTAAAAAAAAAGACTTTAAAATGTGGTAAATGTCCATATTTTCGGCACGCGCGGTTATTATGGACATCGCATGGTTTCGTTATTTACGGTATGAAGTGAGTCTCCACTCCATTTATCGCTCGCACTTTGGGCACAGAAAATGGTCTTCGTCGTCTTTTGAGAGCCCTACACACTCTTCGTGGACGTATTGACAGCTCAAGATGCAGAGCTTCATATCTGTCTTCTTGACAGAGAAAGCAGTACCAAGACTTATTGGCACCTGGACCCTTTGAATTCTTTTTTTGTTGAGGTCTGGTTACTGGAGAAATCTTTCTTTGCCGAGAGCTTCTTGGTTCTGGAGGCGGTGGTGCTGGAGAAGTCTTCAATTGCACACTTGATTCTTGATGTTCATATTAACAGGTGTGTACTTGTTTAACTTTTTACGACTCACACAAAACCTTTCTTTTTAACCTCTTTATGTGCATACCATTACTTTAAAATATGATAAATTCTGGGGTCCTAGTGAACAAGGGTGTAAGTCTCCTGAAGATCAAGTGAAAAAGGTTCTGTCTAGTATACTCCGTTCATGAATATACCCTTTTGTAGAACAAGTTAAGTCGACTTATACCCTTTTTCACTAGGTCCCCAGAATTATCCGTTCACTTACCTCCAATAACAAGTTCACATTTATATTTTTGAATTTTGCTAGATTTTAATGTTTACATGTTTTTTAGAAGGTTGATGTCAGTTGAGAATCGAATGCTATTTTTGATCTGCCAAAAATCCGTCGGTAAAGCAGTCCCGATGAAACTCTGCAAGGTTTCAGTAGACTACTTGACGCTATTAACTACAGTGCCATCTATCCAGAATGTGTTGTACTTTTTGAAATCTATCGAAGTGACCATATTAACCGGATGACCATAATATGTAACAAAAGTTTTTTATGATATAATAACAATAAATGGATTTTTAGCGATTTTTATTACCCCTAAAAACGTCAATTTTGTCCACTTTGTATGGTGAATACGTTGATAAGTAGATGAAACGTAAGTTGATATGTCTAATATCATTCAAACTAAGAGGAATCTTAAAACGTTCTTGTTGTCATTCAAAAGACTGCAGAAAATTATTATGGATAAATCAAGTTGTACATCAAAGTTACAAACAAAACCCGATTTAGCAGAAAATGTCAATCTTTAAAATTGGCGCCCCGTAAAAATTTAGACATATCAACGTATTCACGCCAGCCACGGAAATATGAGCTACATCTTATCTAAATAGCTAGCTAGCTCTTAGCTAGATAGATATAAGTATATATCTATATATCTATTATGTACATATATATTATATGTAGATAAACAAAGTTAGTTGAATGTTATCTGGGATCGGAAGTGTGTCCCTTTTTTAGGGTTCCGTACCAAAATGGTAAAAATGGAACCCTTATGGTGAGACTTCGGTGTCGGTCTGTCTGTCTGTATGTCACAGCAGGTTTTCTCAGCAACAACAAATGCTAACCACTTGAAATTTGGCATAGTTGTACAAATATACAGGCCGCCCCACTTAAGTATTAATGACTTCATTGGTGAGTTACGACATCTCTTGAATAAATACCCTTTGAACTGTAATTTTTTGACCTGTGGTGATATAAATCTAGACCTAAAAAATTCAACCCGGGTACCAGGCTCCTATCTAAACACCATGGCATCAGTAGGCTTTACTTGCTGCATAACGCAATATACTAGAATTGAAACGACTACGAGTAAGAGAGGTACATCTAAGTCATGCATTGATCATGTATTCATTAGAGATATAGAAAAACAAATAGGCAGAGAACAACAGCACTCAAAGCTGCAGTAGTGAGAGATTCTCTCGCCGACCATTTTATAACTGGCATTTCTTTCACTGGTGTTGCAGCGAATAACGCCCTAATATATTGCAAATTAGACAACCGCCGTGTGGGACAGGAGCTTGTTAAAATTAAACTGGGGCCCAGTGTTTAATCTTTAACATCCTAATGCCATATATAACTTCATAGTAGACAACTTTACCAAAATTTATGACATATGTATGACACGTCAACCAATTGTTAACAACATTAGAAATAATTGCACTTGGATATCAGGAAAACTTGTAAAGATGTCTACCACTAAAAATAGACTTTTACAAATATACCTAAACGACACTATCAATAAGCAAATGAGCTACTATATAAGAAGTATATAAACAAAACAAATAGCCAAATGAACAAAGCTAAGAATAACTTCATTAAAAAAGAAATTTGTAATAATTATAAAAACCCGAAAAAAATGTGGCAAATAATAAACAAATTAACTGGTAGAATTATCAAAGCTGTGGATGATATGTTGCTAAAGTATTTCAAAATTAAGGCTGTAGACCTCTCGGATAAGTTTACCCACGACTTTGAGAATAATGTACTTTCTGTTTTAACCTCATGTAGTGTACCGTTGCTTGTTAAGAAAACTTATAGTAACTCCCCAAAAGCATCATTAAAAATTAATAAGATCAAAGAAAGCACTATGTCACAAATAATTAAAAACATTAACACAAACAAAGGTGCTGGCTTTGAAAAACTAAGAGCAAGGGACATAAAATACATATCCAAAGAGATGACCCCAGTACTTACACACTTAGTTAACCGATGTATATCTAGCTCCTTATATCCAGATAAATTAAAAATTGGTATAATCCGACCAATACACAAAAAAGGAAGCTACGTTGACACGAACAACTACAGGCCATTCACTATATTATCTACAATAGACAAAATTATTGAGAAATACCTAGGTAAAAAAATAAATGACTTTCTGTCAAGCAACGACATAATTCATGAGAGACAATTTGGTTTCCAGAAAGGGAAAAATACCCCACAACTCCTAGCCAAGATCACAGATGAGGTGAATGCCCATCTCATGTAATAGTAACCATGATAGACTTTAGCAAGGCATTTAACACCCTAAATCATAGTGTACTGTATGAAAAGCTTCAGCAAGGTGGTATACAGGGGCCAACGCTAACATGGATTAAAAATTACCACCAGAATAGGTTCAACGCAGTCAGTATAGCAGGAGCGCAAAGCGAGCTACTGCAAACCACATATGGCACAGCGCAGGGCTCAATAATTGGCCCAACCGAATACCTGTTATAATTATGTGAATGACATGCGTAATATATTCCATAATGCCTTTGTATACCAATTTGCTGATGACACATGCCTGATAACAGCACGCAGTAAAGTAAAAATTGTTTAGTGCCTTATGCAAAATGAATGTGATATCGAGTGTATAGATTACCTACCCAAAATTTTGGTTTCCTAATATTTTTTGTTCCATTCGCGTTTTTCCCCACTTTTTAATTTTCCTATGCAGTTGTGTTAACACTAGGTTATTTCTTAGGACGCATTAATTTCTATTCGTTTTTGTTGCAAGGGGCTTTTTTTCCCATGCATTTTGTCTCCTAGTCCGTATTATTCTCATGCATATGTTTTACCTGTAAAACCAGTTCTCTATATTATTTTATCACATACCTACTTTTACCGTCCCATAAATTGACTGAAATGGTATACTTATATCGAAAATATTGCCTCTATAATTATGCAGTTAGTTAGGTCGTTCAATTAGGAGGTTGTCCGTATTGACCTATCGTATTTTAGTAATTATTTAAACAAAGATATATTTGAGATATTCCAACTAAGTACTTAACATTTAAATAAAATCGTACCACATTAGGTAGAGGAAGGCTTTACCTTTACCTTTACCTTTGATCGCATATTATAAAAATGTTTTACCATTAAGAAATGAAACGAGTGTCTGTAATCGGTCATTGTTTATTGAACTTTAAAAAATATGTAACTGCCTTTGATGATTAACAATTTAAGTAGTAGTGTAAGTAAAAAATATATAATTATGAACAATGAGACCGAGTAGTTTCGTATGGCCATTTCCATAGAAAGGGACCCCTTTTCATTCCTCTTATTGATGAAAAAAAAAAATATTACACTTATATGCATGTTTGACTATAATTATATTTTATATTTAATAATTGATAAAAGTGTTATACATGTATCTAACGAGGATAGCCCCTGCAGGTAATTATTTACGACGGACTGATTTTTTTTTCCATCATCGTATATTTCGCTCATTCCCGAAATACCAGTATTTTAAAATACCAGATTCTCAATATATCGGAATCCCAAAACTAAACATTCAAATTACGGTATTGTTTATTATCTTCACCCAATATTTAGAATCTGGTTATTTGAGAATCTGGTAAAAAGAGTAATTTTGTATTATGAAATGCTGGTATTTTGGGAATGAGCGGTATATTTCTTGCTGCGTTTTCGGAAAATATCAGTTCTTATCGTTTTGAAGGGTAACGTCATTTATATCCAAAGCTTCTTCCCGTAATTGGCTCAAAAAATACAGTAAGTTGGTGTTCTTATGTATTCTGTTATTAATTTTTTTGTGCCAGCTTTTAACCACATTGTTGGTTCTATGCCTATGCCCAAAGCACGACATTATGTAAACCATGTCCATTTTTATCCACTGTTTAATCATGTATTCATTAAACCGTGTTACTTCAGATGTCCGTGGTGACGCTGCCAATATAATCATCCATACTTCATGAATTTTCAACGCCGGTAAATGAGCTAATGCAGCACACTTTGCAACATGCCTAGCCCCTTCGCGACTACTGGTTGTCCCAAAGATGTCTGCATTTTTGTAGAGGCCCTGAGAATAATGGAAATAACAACCACTGATGGCGGCTGACGGGTAGATAGACCGGATAGCATTTATTGCACCGATTTCGTAGTCAACTTTAATGTATTCGGGTTGAAAAGTTGGAATATTTTGTTGCACTGCGTATACACAAGGCACGACTTTGGTATGCTCTTCATCGGAACCAATATCCACATGTATTGTGTATAGCTGATAGTACGGTTTAGGTAACACTTTAAAAGTCCCGTCTAAAAAAAAAAGTCTTCAAACCTGAAATCCATTCTTTACATTCGCCAGATATACATATCAAAATGTCAATGCCCTGGACACAAACGAAGTTTTTATGTATGTTTTCTGGTATAACAATACCTTCAAAATTGTCAAACTGCGACTTTTGGGTGGATTTTTGCCGGGCCTTGTACAAGGAATCTCTCACCTTATGGAATGTAGGTAATTTATCTGCATTTTCCAGAGTTTTTAGTGGAGCCATTTTTTCCCTAAAAAGGGTGGGAATCGGCCGGTATTCCGTAGCCACTTTCTTCGTTAAGTCAATCAGATTGACCTCGATATCTATACTCTCGAAGTATGGAACACAGCAGTGTTTTTTTTCTTTCAAAATTGACTTTTGAGTTACATCCAAAACCACTGACCCTTTGCACATGCCTTTTAGATGGCACACCCATATGGACGTGCCAGACTTTTTGTTTGTTCTTTTAAGATAGTGCCGGTATCCCCCTCGCACTAAAATTCTCCCCCCATGTGTACTATCTAGAAATCTTACATGGCATTCTCCAGTCGAGCCACCGGGAGTTTGGTAATCGTTTTCCATAATTTACGATAATGTAGCAATTCGCAAAGAAAATACTAAATATCCTTCAGTAATGTACGAGTGTGTCAGTGACATTGCAGTTGTCTATGCAAAAACACGTTTTTCATAGGAACAAAGGGAATCTAAAGAGGTTTATTTGACTATTAAGTTATCAATATGTATTACTGCATAATTATAGAGGCAATATTTTCGATATAAGTATACCATTTCAGTCAATTTATGGGACAGTAAAAGTAGGTATGTGATAAAATAATATAGAGAACTGGTTCTACAGGTAAAACATATGCATGAGAATAATACGGACTAGGAGACAAAATGCATGGGAAAAAAAGCCCCTTGCAACAAAAACGAATAGAAATTAATGCGTCCGAAGAAATAACCTAGGGGTAAGACAACTGCATAGGGAAATTACAAAATAGGGAAATACGCGAATGGAACAAAAAATATTAGGAAACCAAAATTTTGGGTAGGTAATCTATACACTCGCACTCTCCATATATTAAGCCCACTCTAGTCCCGACATTGTGGCCCATGATCATGCATGCTTGCACTCCCAACAAGCATATTGTCACTAGAACTGGTCAAACAGCATACCTACCTCGGGCTAAGAATTGATGACAAATTTAACTGGAAGCCACATGTTGAGCACGTATGTAACAGACTACGATCTATCTTAAGTAACCTCTGTATACTCAAGCACAAAGTGCCATATAATACACTACGTCTACTGTACATGGCAATGGCCGACTCTGTAATCAATTATGGCATATCCAGCTATGGCAGAACTTACTAAACACACCTAAGACAGATCTACAATATTCAAATAAGACTCCTTAAATCTATTGTAGCACTGAAAATTAACCATAAATATAGACACACCTGGGAAACCAGAGGTCACTATATCCGACTTGACATTTTATGAGTTCAGTAGACACGACTTTTACTCTTATGCCCAAGACTTCGACAGCTGTCAGTAAAATTATAACGTCCATTAAAACGACTGCAAAAGGACTTGACTCGATTTCTATTGACATGTTGCACCTGACTCTTTCGAGGTCCGCTGACATCCTGACACACATAATTAACACGAGTATTTTAACTATGACTTTCCCGACTGACTGGAAAATCGCTCAAGTGACCCCTTTACCTAAAATACCGAACCCAGTGAACCTGTCTGACCTCCGTCCTATTAGCATCCTTCCTTGCGCGTCTAAGATAATAGAAAGAGTAATTTGTGATCAACTGTCGGAATACCTAGAGAAAAACAGCATCCTACCTGAACTACAGTCGGGTTTTCGTAAGGGTCGGTCGACTGCTACTGCGTTGCTCGATGTAGTCGATAACATCTTACAGGCTCGGGATGCTGGCAAAAGTACTATCTTAGTTCTTTTTGATTTCTCTAGGGCTTTCGATTGCATTAGTTTGCCCTTGCTATTATCTATGATGTCCTTTTACGGGTTTTATGTCGCTGCGCTTAGATGGTTTGACAGTTACCTGTCCGGTAGTGCGCAGGTGGTCAAGCTTCGGAAAGCGTCAAGAGGTGCTTTGCTATCCTCTCTTAGTCCTGTGACTAGGGGAGTGCCGCAGGGTTCGATCCTGGGTCCTCTACTCTTTATATTGTACAGTGCTGACATTGTTACCAGTATAAAGAGTAGTAAGTACCATCTCTACGCCGATGACTTGCAACTTTACACTTCCAGCACGTTCTCAGATACAGTCAACGCCGTAGAGAACATAAAAGCTGACCTCGATCGTGTTGCTTCTTGGTCGGAGAGGAATTGCCTGGTCCTCAATCCCAAAAAGTCCAAATATTTGGTATTTGGATCAAGGCATCAAACCCGTAAAACTTTAGATAGCCTGGCGTCCGAGAAATTACTATCATGGGCGAACCGATAGAAAGGGTGGTGGAAGCAAGTAACCTTGGCCTGCTCATGGACAGCGAGCTGCGCTTTGAGAGCCACGTAGCTAAAGTCGTGAGTAATTGCTTTTACCGTCTCAGGGTTCTTTATAATATTCGTGATTACCTCAGTGTTGATATGCGTGTCCACCTGTGTGAATCACTTATATTATCTAGATCAAACTATTGCGATGTCGTTTATGATGGTCGTATACTTGGTCGGTCCAAGAGGCTAATACAACGAGTCCAGAACGCGTGTGCTCGTTTTTGTTTTAGAGTCCCTCCCCGCTCCCACATCACTCCATATTTGAACGCTGACCTGCTAAACATGGCTGCCCGGAGGCGCATGGACCTGGCGACCCTTATGTTCGGTGTGGTGAAACACATGACCCCGTCGTACCTCTTTAAAAAGATCCAGTGGTCCAGTAATGTACGCAAGTTTAAACCTAGGGCGATTGTGCCGCTGCACCGAACCGCGGCATTTCGAGGTAGTTTCAGGTTCGCGGCGTCCAAGTGCTGGAATGATCTCCCCCCTCCCATCCAAGGAGCGCCTAGCAAGTAGCGCCTACACCTTTAGGCGTAAACTTAAAGGCTATTTGTTGACGCTCCAAAAATCATAATTTCCCAACCAGCACTTTGTCCTTCAATTATAGTTTAGTTTTCTTTGTTTTTTGTTTTTGTTTTTTGTATATTGATTTGTGCCAATTGGTCGATGCTGTATACTGGCTAAGTAGGTATATTTATTTTAAATATTATGTTTCTGTAAGGTATTTGCATGTAGTTTTTGTATTTATTCTGTCACTATCTATAAGTATTTGTTTGGTAGTATATATTTTTGTATTACCTAGACTATTTATTCGTTTAGCGTACCGTCCGTCTGTCACACTCGGAGCTGGCTGAAAATCAGCGCTGCAGGTGTTTAACACCTCAGCATTATGCTGAGCCAGTGTCCGATTCACTGCCGCGAAGACACACTCACTACTCTTTTTATTGTTGTTTTCTGTTTTTACTTTTTTTTTCTGTGTGTCTTATGTGTGTAGTGAATAAATGTATTTTTCTTTTTCTTTTTCTTTAGACACAACTACACAAAATTATTTCAGTACTGTAGAGTCTTGAATGTGTTTGACAAGGTAAAACTGGCTGTGATACTAGAATACAAAGACATGATAGGGAGACTGGATAGTTGTAACAGACAGTCCAACCTCAGACATTTACCCAATGCGCCTTACTTTAAAATACCAAAGAAAATAATGAATATGGAAAGCGCGTATGGACCACTTATCTACGTTATATACTAAACAGTTTCCCTAGACATGTCATAGACAACATGAAAGAAAAACCTGAAGGTATCAAAAATATGACTAGGAAGGCACTCATTGATATAGCTCAAATATAATTAAAATAAATAAATAAATAACATGTAATATTTATATACAGATTGAAATGGTTTATATAGACTAACGTAACATAACATATATAAGAACTTAAAATGTATACGAAAATCAATTAAAAATAAAAATAAAAATAAATAAAAATACTGTATGGCGTTTAAAGAAAACAAATTAAAAAAGAAATAAATAGCATAAGCATTTAATGTTAATATAATGTTAATAATGTTAATAAATGTTAATGTTAATATAGTTCATAATTTATAGTCAACCAAATTGAACTGATCATAGGGGCACCATCCTCCGCACCCCTTAGCTAAGCAAAATCTTAAAAATGTAAAGATTACTTTAGCTAAGAAAACGCTCCACACGGCGTATATTCAATCACTGCTCTAGGCCGCAAGATTGGGAAAAATACGGCAGAGCTTTGACGGAGTATAACAAAGAAATCAGAAAAGCCAGAAGAGCGTCTTGGAGACGATTTTGTGAAGATATAGCCCAAACACCCAAAGGAGCGAGAATTCACAAAATACTCGCCAAGACACCCACAAACTATCTCGGCCTACTCAAAAGACCAGATAATACCTTCACGACCACAGAGAGGGAGACTCTCGAGCTCCTCAGAGTAACCCACTTTCCAGGATCGTATACCTCCGATGACATCCAGCGATGTGTCCAAAGAAATCATACTGATCACAGGGCGCATAGAGCTGATTGGAACAAGGCCACAAACATCTTCAGGCCTAACAATGTTAAATGGGCTATTGAGAAATTCCAGCCATTTAAATCAGCGGGAGAAGATGGTTTTTTTCCGGCCCTTCTTCAAAAGGGAGAAAATATCCTCCTCCCGCATCTGGTCAGAATATTTCGGGCAAGCTTTGCCTGGGGAATAATACCAGAACCATGGACACGAGTCAAGGTACGCTTCATACCAAAAGCAGGGAAAAAGGACTACTCTCAACCTAAATCCTTCAGACCGATCAGTCTTACATCCTTCCTACTCAAGGCTATGGAAAGGATTATAGACCAGCACATCAGAGCTAGATATCTAATAGCTAAACCCCTCAGCTTAAATCAACACGCTTACCAAAAAGGGAAATCCACGGAAACTGCCCTCCTCGATCTGGTCGACAAGGTGCAGAAAACCTTAGAGGATAAGCAAACAGCCCTATGTGCTTTCCTTGATGTGGAAGGTGCCTTCGATAACACGCCCACAAATACCATTCTAAATGGAATGGCATTAAAGGGTGTGGACGGTACCACCTGGGTTAAGAATATGCTCTCTAACAGGGTGGCATCTCTAACTCTCAATACAACTGTGCTTGAATTTCACACCACAAGAGGCTGTCCACAAGGAGGCGTCCTATCCCCATTATTGTGGACCCTAGCAGTGGATCAACTACTTGCACTAATGACGGACCAAGACTATGACATACAGGGATATGCCGACGACCTTGTAGTCATAATCAAAGGCCCCAGCCTCCACACAATCTCATGTTTAATGCAAGGAGCTCTCAACACCATCAACAAATGGTGTAAAGAAAACGAATTGTCCATAAACGCAAATAAAACTGTGCTAGTCCCCTTCACTAAGAAAAGGAAGCTCGAAAAGCTACTAAATCCTAAGCTTAACGAACAAACAATACCATTCTCAAGTGAAGTGAAATACCTAGGGGTCACCTTAGACCAAAAGTTAACGTGGAACTCGCACATAAAAAACATAACCCAAAAAGCCAAAATGGCTATGTGGACTAGTTGTCGAATGGCGGGGTCAAGGTGGGGCCTAAAACCCAACATTGCCCTCTGGCTGTACACGGCAGTGGTATGGCCTATAATCACATATGCCTCCGCTGTCTGGTGCAACAAAACCAACCAAAAGACAACAATAAACACCCTGAATAGTCTGCAACGCACAGCCTGCGTAATCGCAACAGGAGCTCTATCCTCAACACCGGGAGCGGCTCTGGATGCACTGCTAGACCTAACACCACTGCACCTACAAGTGCAAAAAGAGGCTGAGCAGTGCATATACAGAATCTGCACCACAACAAGGAAGAAATGGAGCTCTCAAGCACTGACCAAGCTCATGGCATCGGTGTTTGAACACAAAACCCTATGCATGCCAACTGATGACATGCATACTGAATACAATTTTAAAAAACTGTACTCAGTGGAGATACCCTCCAGAGATGAATGGCTGAAAGGCCAGTTAGACTACAAAGAGGGTTGCCACATTTGGTACACGGACGGTTCCAAAAAAGGGAACGATGTGGGGTGCGGCATCTATGGTGAGAGACCAAGACTCAGAGTGAGCGTCAACATGGGTACGGAGGCCTCAATCTTCCAAGCGGAAGTCTTCGCCATTAACAAATGCGCGGAAATCAACCTTGAGAAGAACCATAGACACCAGCACATCTACATCAACTGGGACAGCCAAGCTGCCCTTTTGGCACTAGACGCATTGGAGATAAACTCTAAACTAGTCCAAAACTGTAAAGAAAACCTAAATGCCCTAGGAAACTCCAACAAAGTAATACTTAGATGGGTACCAGGGCACTCCAACATTGATGGGAATGAAATAGCAGATGAACTGGCTAGGAACGGTGCTGACAATCCCCTGGTTGGCCCGGAACCGTTTTGTGGCATCACAAAACGAAAAACCTATTCTCTGCTAAGCGACCTATATAAATCTAGGGCGATCGAGCTGTGGAAGTCCACAAAAGGACAAAAACACTCGAAATCACTAATTACAGGGTTCAAAAGCAAGTTCTCCAAGGAGATTCTAAAACTCAAAAGAGAAAAGACTTGCGCAGTGACTAGGATCCTAACTGGCCACTGCAAATTGAACAAACACTTGTTTCTAATGGGTATGAAACAAGAAGCGGCATGCAGGTTCTGTCAAGAAACAGAGGAGACAGCTATGCACATCCTCTGTTCTTGCGGACCACTAATGCGTAATAGAAGTATCTACCTAGGGCGACATATCATGGACCCACAAGAGATACAACTCCTCACTGCCCAAAGCATCTGGAAATTCCTAGACGCAACGGGCCTTTGCGGTGAACTTTAAATTAAGGGCTGCCACAAAAGATCAGCAATGGTCGAAGTGGCTCACAAGGCCCATCTCAACCCCCCCAATAATAATAGCTAAGAAAAAGTTTGTACCTATCCAATTATTATTTTTGAAAAATAAACAGTTTTTTTTTTAACTTGTTTGCCTGCATCTGTTTTTAGTAAAAACAATATGAAATTAATTTTATAAATAATTGAAAAGGGGTCTTGAATGGGGGGTTGAAAAGTGAAAGTGGTTTGATTATAGCGAATAAGATGTCATATGAAAGGGCTTAATTTGCAAATTTCAAAACATACTTATAATTTTTTGTGATGTACTATTTGGTTTATAGCCAAAAATTTACAAAAATGACCGATCCCCCCTTATCTCCGAAGAAAAAATCTTGACGTAGATAATCATTTATATTTTATGGGAAAAATAAAATGAAGTGTTCATTATTTACAGATTTTGAGAAATAACAAAATACTTTAAAAATCTGTATTAAAATTTAATCTAGTAAAAATGACGTTTTTGCATAAAAAATTAAGTTCATAATAAAATGAGTATTTTCTTTTGCGGTTGCCAAGCATATTATCTTAAATACGGAACCCTCAGTGCGCGAGTCCCACTCGCACTAGACGTGCTTTTATTCGAAACTACATACTTATCGACATTCTAAAGAAGGTACGTTAAAAATCTACCTATCTTGAAGCCAGAGGTCTTACTTAGAAAATCAAACTTCAAAGTTACGTTAACTTCATCCTTGTCATTCTTCATTCAAGACTAAATCGAGAAAAAGGGATGGAGCTAACGTAACTTCGAACTTAGAGTTTCTAAGTAACTCCTCAGCTGCCGCTATATTATTTACTTTTATAGAAAAGCATGTACCTAAATGTCCTTTACAAGCACACTTCACTTTCAGTTTCTAAAAAAACGGGCTTTTAAAACTTAAATTATTATTAGTTTTTATGAATAAATAAATAATATAGTAAAATTGAAATATAAAATTAATATTGAATTGACTTGAATAATGCTCTCGCGCTTCCTCGCTCAGCGGAAACGAGTCTGGGAGGATGTTTGGCCCGTCAGATTTGTCTAGCTTACTGGAAAATATTTTAAAATATTATACTTAATACATACATACATACATTAAATCACACCTGTTTCCCAGAGGGGTAGGCAGAGACCACTTCTTTCCACCTGCTACGATCCTGACAAATCTCTTTCGCTTCTTCCACATTCATACATCGAGTCATGCATGCACGTCGGTTTCGGGTACTTAAGATACGGCCCTTTTCCAGTATTTCTCCGATTTGATTCGAAAAAGTACGCCTAGGTCGGCCCCTTCCGACCCTCCCACTCACTTTTGCTCTGTATAAGTATCTCTTTCGTCAATCTTCTTTCATCCATCCTTTCCAAATGACCGAACCATTGAAGCATGCCCTTTTCAATCTTAGTCACTACATCTTCTTTTAGTCCACATTTCTCTCTGATCTTTTCATTCCTTACTCTATCAATCAGTTTCACACCACACATACTACGCAAAGAGCGCATTTCAACTGCGTTTATACGACTTTCATGCTTGTCCTGCCACACCCAACATTCACTACCATACATCAGAGTAGGGATCAACACTCCATTGTGAACAGCCAGTCGCGCTTTTTGTGAAACGCCCCTTCTGCTCACAAAGGAGTACAGGGCCCCATTAATTTGGTTTCCAGCATTCACCCTCCTCTCGACATCCTTCTCACACTTACCATCTCTTGTAAACATACTTCCCAGGTACACAAATTCATTCACTTGCTCTACTAATTCACCATTTACATTTATCACGCACTCAGTCATCTCCTCGTCCTTCTCTATCACCATGACCTTGGTTTTGGCAACATTTACTTTCATCCCTTTTTGCTTAAATCCTTCATTCATCACTGTCACCATCTCCTGCAACTCAAGTACCGATGGAGCAAGTATAACTTGATCATCGGCATATAAGAGGCATTTGATTAGCAACTCTTCCATACACAAACCCTTATCATACTCTTTCAAATCTCGCATACAACTGTCCATGAATAGATTGAACAGCCATGGTGAGGCAACACAGCCCTGTCTAACACCTCTAGAGATATTAAACCAGGCCGAGTATGCCCCATTGATCCTGACACAGGCTCTGGAGCCCTCATAAAGGGACCTCAAAGCCTGCACCAGGTTGCTGCTCACTCCATACCTAGACAGCACCGTCCACAACTGCTTTCTATCTACCCTATCATAGGCCTTTTCCAGGTCCACAAAAGCACAGAAAACCTTTTGGTTGACAGCCAAAAACTTTTCTGTGATAGACCGTAGTGAAAAGACCTGATCGGTACATCCCTTTCGAAATCCCGCTTGTACATCCCAGATTTTGTCATTCGTAACATTCAATACCCTTTCAATTAAAACGCGGTAGTTTTTGCAGTCTTGCTGTGACCCCTTTCCTTTATACAGAGGGACGATAACGGCCTTGACCCAATCTTCCGGGACTCGGCCTCTACTCCAACATGCATTGAAAAGGCGGTACAACAGACTACCCACCACACCATCTCCTCTCCTCAGCATTTCTATCGACACTCTATCACAACCTGCCGACTTTCCCGCTTTCATACTTTTTAAAGCTTTCACGATTTCACTCATGCTAATCAGACTTTCATCTTCGCTATTTACATCCTTACTCATACTATCTGGCTCAAGGCAAACATCTTCGCATTCAAACAAGCTTTCAAAATAAGTTTTCCATCGATCAAGCATTTTTTCTTCCTCACATATCAAGTCTCCACACTCATCCCTCACGGCGCTTAATTTAGTTTTCTCTGATTTCCCTCGAGTCGATTTTATCAAGCTCCAAAAGAGTTTAATATTCGACCGGAAGTTGTCAGAAAAACTCCTATCATACTTTTCATTCAGTAAATCTTTCTTTCTAGCCACAACTTCTTTCACTCTTTTCTTTGGTCTATTGTATTCTTCTTTCTTTCTGTCGCTTATATCTTGTGCTGGCTGTACAGCTACAAAATCCAACCAACACTTTTTCTTCTCTTTCACTATGTCATCTACCTCTGTATCCCACCATTCTGGACGTTCATTCTTGCTCTTTCTTCTCTTTACTACACCGCATACTTCAATGGCCGATTTAACCATGCCATTTTTCATAATCTCCCATACATTATTTATATCATTCTTTACTTCACCGTCATTCATCTTATTAACACATTCAAAACATTCTTTCAGCTTCCTTACGTACTCATCTTTTATAACTTGATCATTGACTTTCTCTACTTTTATCCTCTCTAACGCAGTTGTCGGTACGGGAACACGATGGCGCCAACGTGTGAACAGACCCCTTACTCGTGTTACCACTAAGTAGTGATCTGAACCTACGCTAACCCCCCGAAATGCTCTCGTATCTACAACTTTGTTACGCAAACGTTCATCCACAATCATCAAGTCTATCATAGACTTCTCATTCTGACGTCTCCACGTATACTGATGAATCTCTTTGTGATCAAACAGAGTGTTTGTCACGCAGAGATTCTTAGCCAAACATACATTGAGAAGGCATTTGCCATTCTCGTTCACTCGCTCATCACCATGCTTACCTAGTACCGATTCATAACCATCCCTTTTCACGCCTGTCCAACCATTAAAATCGCCTAGTAAAATAATCCTTTCATTCTCCTTGCATTTTGTTGAAACCTCATGCAAACTTTCCCAAAACTTCTCCCGTTCCTTTTTTGATTTATTCATATCGGGGGCATAAGCCCCAATTACGAATAAACGGGTGAGACCTACCTTGAGTCTCACCCAGAGAAGTCTTGGGCTCACACATTCATGCTCTTGTATACATTCCGCCATTCGCTCTGTGAGTACGATACCAACTCCCTGACGACCGTGCTCGGCTACCGGGACCCCGGACCACAATGCCGTCAAGGTTCCGTGCGTGGACGTACTCACCCCTTTTTTCTTCGTCTCAGTCACACATAAAACATCTAGTTTTCTTTCTTTCATCACCATACATACCTCATCTACTTTATGATCCATCCCTCCACAAAAATTCATCGTAGCAAGGCGGCTTTCAGCGGCCCGCTTTTTGCCAACCCCCCTACGAACACGGCGTGACGCGTGGCAAACGGCATCGCCACCGTTCCGATCCCCGGAGGGATCTGAACATACACGCACTATTTCGCCCCCCCCAGAGTACGAAGGGCTGCCCAGGCTAGGCCTGGGGAGGGATTCTCTGGCATTGCCAGTACCCTCCTGGGGTATTACTCTTTGAAATGGTGCTAGCATGGTCCATTATGCAGGGTCGGGTTTAAATTTAGAGTTTTCCTTCTCCTAGATAGGTAGCAACCCAATGCTCATGACGCCTATCCCGCCGGGTTTGAATTCGGAGTTTTCCTTCTCCGCGATAGGTAGCAGCCCAATGCTAACGACGCCTATCCCGCCGGATGAGATCTTTCCAATGTAATAATCCCATAATCGCCTTCTACGATACCCACAGGAGGATTTGGGGTGGTGCTATTCTACTCTACCGGCACCACACGGCAAAATACATAATAATATATATAAAATTAATAATATATATAAAATTCAGCCTTCCTAAAATGACGTAAGTTCCCACATTTTTTTACGACTTTTGAAGTGTCTGTCAAAAGTTATGGCCCACAGGAAGTGTCTGGCAACCGTATATGTTAGTTTATAAAAATATCATATAATTCTTATGTAAAAACCAGCCTTCCTACTTTACGGTACCTGCTACCTGTAAAACGGCCCCGCTTTCAGCTGAGCGATCCTAAAAAAATCATCTTTCCTAAAATCACGAAGACTGGGGTGACTGGGCTCTTGGACTATACTCGTACAGTTAAGCCGGAGCCCCACTGCTGCGCACGCTACGCACGGACGCGCTATACACGTCGCCCACGTGGGTCCATTGGTCTGGATACTTGTGTCAACATTTTCACAGCAACCAATGGACGCACACGTAAAACGTGTGGGCCACGTGGCTACGTTGGTCAGCTGGGTGTATCTACATTCCCCACTGCGGGCCACGCACATGCACGCGCGCGCGAGTGATTCCCATTTGTTCTATAGAAATAGGACAAAATGATATTTTAATTTCCTAATATAATTATAGAACATTTAGAATTTCGGATTATCATTTGTTCCATAGAACTGTTACGCCATGGAACAAAATGATATGGCAGTGTTTCACGTTGTTCTATAGAACATATGGGAATATTCATTTTTCATTTGTTACCATGGAACTGACAATTACCTACAACTAAAACTCACAACACTCTTTATCTACACTCATATCATAAGTCCTCTATTATGCGTTCAATACTCGTAGGCAATGACCAGCTTTACCTGTGGTAGTAGGTGACAGTGATGACAGCTGTTAATTTTGGAAGATGTTCCAAATTTGGATCTCGTTACCTTACAATATTCGATAACGTAATTTCAAAATTACGTTACAGCAAGCAGCTGTCATCGCTGTCACCTACTGTACTACCACAGGTAAGGTAATGCTGGTCATTTGCCTTTCGGCTTCTGAACCCATCTTAGAGTACTTATTCTCGTAAGGCCCAGTGTGCAATAGGATGTACATCATCAAGGCAATTTAATTTGAACTGTGTTGCAATAAGAATAAGATTTATTTTCCCATGTTCATAAACTAAAAATGGCTTTATGGAACAAACGTAATTGAATTTTATTCCCTTGCTGGTAGATTCAAAGTCCCACTTACAAAAAACTCCCTGTTTGTGGTATGATGGGCCTTACGAGGTTAAAATATGTATGTAGATAAAGTATTGTACGAGACTCTGCGTAATTAGCATTACGCAACCGTTACGTAAACTGCTATTATACGTTAACGAGCAGTCAGTTAAAAAAAACAACAATAGGTACTCAAAACATAATGCGTATTTGTTTTGACTTGACAACCATCGAAATAATTTGAATCCATGAAGTCGATGCTTCGATAGTGTTAAACAATTCCTTGTAAATTTACGTCAAGTTAGAAGCTTACCTTCTCTCCACGAAATTAAAACCGACTTTAAGCACAGTATCCTGCCAGGTAGTTCAAATTATTTCGTTAGTTGTCAAGTAAAAAGGAATATCTATGTATTTTTTTATTATTTTATGTTTTTTTTAAGTCGGTTTTGTTTATTGTTAATAAAATTGTTTTATTTCCCGCTTTTTGTGGATTGATTCACATGAGCTGTACTGTGCTAATGTCGACTGCAAAGGAGTGAAGTCGGGTAAAATACTAGTATATAGTTCTATAGAGCTACTAGGAAAAGTAATTACTACTTTGTTCCATGATGGAACAATATGGGAAAAGAGAAGTCTTATTTGTTCTATTGCGTCACTGGTAAGTGAGCTGGGGTGAAAAAATAGTGTGTAGTTCTATAGAACAATATCGGAAAATAAATTCTATTTTGTCCTATGACGTCACTGTTCTATAGAACAAATGGGAATCACTCGCGCGCGGTTTGGGTGCGACGCCCTTGAAGCCACCTTTCCACTGCAACACACGGGCAGCGTGGGCCGCGGTGGGGCTTTGTGGGGAGCGCGCTAGCGTGTGCGTGGCAAGCACTTCGGAACAGGCCACGCGTGTATCAGTGACGTCATTTCGTGCGCAGCGCGCTCGTGGACTACTGTGGAAGTATTTACCTACATTTTCATACAAAGCGTTTTTGTACCCACGTGTGTAGCTTGACCGTGCGCAACAGTGGGGCTCCGGCCTTCATCCGTTCAAATAGGTATGGGCAATCAGGGGAAATAATTCGTGTAGTTTTGAAAATTCGTACAGTTAAAATTAGTCCTCAAGGGTGGGTTGTGTGCTGAGGGTGTAAGGGGTTTACGGTTTTTGCTCATACCTCAAATATCTGTGCAAATAGCATTATGAGTAGGTACAGTGGGCTTCATAAGTGCATGGACAACTCGGAAAGATAATGCTCTGAGGCAAACTGACGCCATCTATCTGCTCGTAGTGGTTCAACAAGATCTTACTAGATGGCGTTGTTGGAGGTAAACTCTAAAAATAATAAAAATATTTTTATCCGCGTACTACAACCAAACATTATTTCTTTTTTTGTAAGTTTTATATTTTGGTATAATAGATGATTGAAGTAGTTTTGAGTCTTAGTCAATTCCAAGTTAAGAGGTTCAATTATCAAAAACACTTTTCATCCACGAAGTGGAATCGAACCCGGGACTCACTCGGGACCGTGAATCGAGGCGGCCATTTGTGCCGTTGGACCATCGAGCCATTAACTAATAAGACGAAATTCATTAGAAGTTTGTAAATTAAGATTAACATATTTTTACAAGAAACAGAAACACGTTTAGTAAGATCACTACTACGAGTAGAGGGTAGACTAATAAAGATTTATAAATACCTACCAGACTGATTATTACAAAGACTTACGCTCGTTCGTTCGTTAGCTCTGCTGCTTAATCGATTGCCTTATGTCATGGGGGCATAACACGTACAAATTATAATTCGTGCTTATAATTGTAATTATATATACATATATGTATACATATATATGCTTATAAAAATATGCTTAAAGAATGTAGAATCAACGTTTAGTTTGATATGACGGCGCGCTGCGGCAGCGGCAATTCATAAAGCTTTGACAAAAATACCATCTGTCGAACTGATTGCGAGGTTACGTGCCGTTCATAGCTTAGCAGACATGTCGATTGTGCTGCCTCTGCTGGCGAAACCACAGAAACTTATAGGGCCGGCGGCTATCGACTTTAGGACGGAACCCATTTTCGATTCGCGACTAAGTATTTGTAGAGTATAGTAAACTGTGCTTATGTTAAGATTTTACTTTTGTTGAAAATATGACTTCTCTTTGCAATATTGACCTGGTCAAAATACTCGTAAAGCAAATGATTGGTTTGCACAGTGAAGGCAGAAATTTGTCATATATTGCTAAAGAAACCGGTGTGAACGTAAGTAGTATTTTTTACTCATCTTTTTATAAAAAATAATTAATTTTTGTATTTATTTATTTTATTTTACTTATATCTTAATTGTCAGTTCGTTTTACACTTCCACGAAGAACGGTTGCGTCGCTCTTGCTTGCGCCCTGAATAGTGCTCGGGTAAAGTGCTAACGCAGCAGTGCAATCCGTCGCGCCGAACGTGCATTCAAGGTCGCCGCGATGACCTAGTTTCACCGATTAAGTGAATCATGACTATTTGTGTTAGTTAGTTAAGGCGAAGCTAATTGCTTATAAGTAATAATGGGTTCGCAAAACATTATTATCGAAACTGAACAAGAACGGTTGTTATTTATATCAACACTATTCCGAAGAAAAGGCCAAACGTAATCAATTGGAAACCTTGGTTAAAGACCTTAAGGGTCAAATAGATGAATTACATCAACTGTTGAAAAACACTCAGGAACAGCTGAAAAATCCTGAAATAAAAACAGCAGCTAAAGAAAATCCTCCTGAAACCATAGAATATGGAACTGACGAGGAAGAACTAGCTAAAGAGACCGAGTGGGTACGTCAACAGACCAGAAAGAAAAGGAAGCGTAATGCGACTCTCTCACCACCCTAGCAAGGAACATCCACTGAGAAAGATAAGGTTAAGAAAACACCTCTACCTCCACCTATTATGGTGGAAAATATACAGGATTACCAGAAGTTTTACGATCTTCTGTCATCAACCCTGCCCAAAGATTCATTTACTACTAAAATGATGAAAGACGATAGAGTCAAAATAAACTCTACCAATGAGGACGCTTATAGAAGTATCGCTAAATTACTTTTCGAAAACAGTTGTTGCTCACACACTTATGAAAATAAGCAGGACCGACCCATTAGAGTGATGGCAAAAAACTTACACTTCTCGTGTAAACCAGACAGAACATTGAAGACCTCAAATCCAAAGGATTTATTATACAAGAGGCTGTCAACAAACTTAGTTGGAGGACAAAAGAGCCATTGAATATGTTTATGCTTTCGTTCCAAAAAGATGAAACATAACCAATATACACAACATCAAATCAATATTAGGATGCAAAGTTGACATCCAGCCGATGAGAACATCGAAACTTATACCGCAGTGCAAGCGTTGCCAGTCGTACGGCCACACACATAAATACTGCTCCAAAGAACCCAGGTGCGTTAACACGTTCACTGCGGGTTGAGGTAAAACCGCCTCAAGCTCGACATTACGTCGGTGCGGGGCTAAAAGTTGTGATATCTCTCTCGTGCGGGAGCTGTTGCCGCTTACTTACAAGGCGTATGATAAAGACAAATATACATTTCTTGATGTTTCTCAAACGCTGACTCTTTTATACAGAAAAAAGGTTAGAGGTCTAAATAAGCCTCGAACGCACTGGGCATATATTTTTTTCACACAGTGCGGGTTGAGGTTTATTTAGCCTCAAGGAAGTTGACCTCAAGGCCGCACAGAGCGGGGGGCGGGCGACGCGGGAGTCGACAGCTTGACGTCAGTGCGGTGCTAGTTATCGATGCTGAACCACGCGTGTTTTACGTAAATATTTAGTAGGTATTTAATACGTAAGTGATCGTAACCGATCGATAGTGTTTGCTAGATAATTTTTGCTTTATGCATGGCATGTTTCGGTGAAAGGCACCAATAATTATTTCAGTGTATTCTTCTATTATTTTGTTCAGCACTACCTGTTGGTTTGATAATGGTTCAAATCCTATTTGTATGAATGATTGTTTCTACAGAAGTTTTCAGTTTTATGTTAATATTCTTGTTTTTTTTTGCCTAATACCTAATAAAAATAATACCCCTATAAAATTTGGTTTTTCTTTCTTTAAAAATATTGACCGCTAAATTTAAATAGAAATATTATTATTACAAAGACAAGACAAGATTTTTTATCATACATATAAGTATCTGCACTGTATAATGTTATAAATGAATGAGTTTTATTTAACATAAACCAAAATTTATTTTCTTCCTGATAGAGCATTTATACAAACCTACCTCTAAACTAAACAAAGCTTGTACTATTGCTACTAAGCGGCAATTAACAAACGTATGTATAGATAAATAAATGCTTATATAGATAAGCAACCATGACCCAGGAACAAATATTTGTTATAACACACAATTAAACGCCTTTAAAGATGTTCGATAAGATGATCATTCTTTTATCGATAATTTACCTATAAGTGCCATTCCCTGCTCTAGTCTCAGATAAAATTTAGTGCGATTTGAGGTCTAAAAGATCACAAAAATTCTTTAGGTATTTTTTCTTAAGCCAGAGGTCAGAACCAAGGGCGAAGCTAAGTGTATTTAAAATATTTACTGAGCAATGACTACAACACAAAAAAAAACCCTGGTCCTATTCTTGGCAAAGTTATGAAGGATCTAAGTAACTACTGAAATTTGAAAGCGATTCGGCCTCACCCGCACTGTAAAAGAGTTCCAGTTTGGGCTGATTCGATCTCAACCGCACCAGCCAAAAGTCTTTCAAGTTGAGCCCCGCAGCGAACGTGTTAAATGTACAGGCAAGCATCTGACAAAAGACTGCAAAAAGCCAGCAGACGAAAAACCGAAATGTTACCATTGTGGCGAATGCCACCCCGCTAACTATAGGGGTTGTCTAGTAGCCAAGGCACTACAAGCTATAAAAATTAAAAAAACTTCAGCAAAGCCACAACCTGCTCAAACAGATAAAAAGGGTAGTATTCATGAAAGTGCCCTCAAAAAGAATGTTTCCTATGCTCAAATCACTAAAGGAGCACAAGTTCAAGCACAGGTTCAAGCACAGGCAAAGCCTCCTCTGCCAAACAGTAGCCTGGATGATAAAATAAATAAAATCCTCAACCTTATGTCGTCTTTTGACGGTAGATTAAAGAAACTGGAATTCACTTCCAAGACATCCACTCAAAATCTGAAATAATGTTCAAGTCACTCAAAATCATGGCATGGAACGCTAACGGACTGCTTCGTCATCAAAACGAATTGAAGGCTGTCCTTTCCACAGAAAAAAATGATGTGTGCCTCATATCTGAGTCGCACTTTACTAAAAAATGTTTTATTCAAATCAAAGGTTTCAAAGTGTACCACGCTCTCCATCCAGACAATACAGCTAGAGGAGGTAGTACACTCATAATAAAGGACAACATTTCCCATTATGAAGAATTCAAGATCGAAGAGCAAGACAAACAAATTGTAGCCGTTTGTGTGAAAACAAAACGATATCCTGTTACCATATCAGCAATATATTGCCCTCCAAAATATGCACTGAAAACAACGCAGTACAGAAGCTTTTTGGAGCAACTTGGAAACAGGTTTATACTAGGAGGCGACTTCAATGCTAAAAATACCTACTGGGGATCCAGACTTACAACTACCAAAGGCAAAGAATTGCTATGCGCCATCAAAGAAACCAAATGTGACGTTGTATCAACAGGGAAGCCGACCTACTGGCCTACCGATATTAACAAAGTACCAGATCTTATCGATTTCTTCATATACAAAAACTTAGCAAATAAATACATACACATCGAGGAAGGATACGATATGAGTTCGGACCACTCTCCTATAATCTTAACTCTAAGTGAACAAATTATGTTAAAAGAATGCAACCCGACTCTGGTGAATAAGAACACAGACTGGGAAAGCTTTAAGTTAGATCTAGATAGCATTATAAATCTCAAGGTTCCTCTTAAATCCACTGAACAGCTCGAACTGGAGGTTAAGAAATTCATAGCAGAGGTACAACAATGTGCCTGGAATAACACACCTATTCCCAAGAAAAGGGTCTTAGGTAGCCAGTATCCTCTGGAAATCAGAAATCTGATTACCGAAAAACGAAAGCAGAGAAGAAAATGGCAACAATCGAGATTTCCACAAGACAAGACTATATTAAATAATCTCAAAAAGCAACTAAATAGTAAAATTAAAAGTTTTCACAACGAGTCGAAGACTACTCACCTTCGTCAACTAATAGGTGATCGTTCAACAGACTATTCGTTGTGGAAAGTCACAAAAAAATTAAAAATACCTATTATTCAAGTTCCTCCCATTAAACTAGAAAACGGTACTTGGGCTGCCAGTAGCGCTCAGAAAGCTGCGAGATTTGCACAACATCTCGAACAAATATTTCAACCGCACGAGGATAATACGTTTGAAATTAACCTAAATGAAGAGATATTACAAGATGAACTTCAAATAAAACTGGTTACGCCAAAAGAAGTCTGTACTGAAATTAATCGCCTAACACAAAAGAATTCTCCGGGTTATGATCTCATCACTGGGGAAGTCCTACGTAACCTGCCCCGTAAAGCAATAGTAAAACTCACCACACTCATCAACGCTACATTTAGACTAAAACATGTACCCGGCTTGTGGAAATTCGCCGAAGTCATTATGATTCCCAAACCAGGAAAGCCAGCACATGAGGTAACATCATACAGACCAATATCCCTGTTACCAATTATATCCAAGTTATTTGAAAAGCTCTTCATAAAAAGAATAAAACCTATTTTAGAAGACAAAAAGTTAATCCCTGACTACCAGTTTGGCTTTAGAGAAAAGCACTCTACTATAGACCAGGTTCACAGAATAACCAACATTATTGAAAAAACATTAGAAGAGAAAAAAGTTTGCTCTACGGTCTTCCTTGATGTAGCACAAGCATTCGACAAAGTATGGCATGACGGCCTGATATAAAAGCTGAAGAAAATGCTTCCAACACAGTTCACAGATATCTTAAAAGATATCTATCAGACAGAATGTTTCGAATCAGACAAGATGACTCATACTCAGAAATTAAGCAAATAAAAGCTGGAGTACCGCAAGGAAGTGTATTAGGTCCGGTCCTGTATCTGTTATACACATGTGATATTCCAGTGTTAGAAAACAACACCATTGCAACTTTTGCAGATGAAACGGCTATCATGGCTGTAGGGATCACCCACGAAGAAGCAGTGTAAAATGTACAAATTGCTATTAACGTTGTCTATGATTGGACAAAGAAATGGCGAATAAAACTCAATGAGACGAAGTCAACTCATATAGATTTTACTAACAAGAAAACCTCATATCACCCGGTATTTATAAATAACAAAGCAATACCGTACGAAAATACAGCCAAATATCTGGGCATGACACTTGACACCAAGCTTCGCTGGAGAGCTCACGTCAAAAAGAACCGCGACGAGCTAGAACTTCGCTACAGGAAGATGTACTGGCTGCTCGGGAGGCACTCAGAATTGTCAGTACACAATAAAATACTACTGCACAAACAAGTCCTAATGCCAATATGGACTTACGGTATTCAGCTGTGGGGCTGTATCAAACAGAGCAACATGCCAATACAACGCTTTCAGAATAAAGTACTTAGAGGTATTGTAAACGCACCCTGGTACATAAGAAATGACAACCTCCACCGGGACCTTGAAGTGGAATATATTAGTAATATTATCAAAAGATACGCCGAAGCCCATGAACGCAGGCTTCATTGCCATGTGAATGTCGAGGCCATCCAGCTCCTCGACAACACGGATATACAGCGAAGACTGAAAAGGACAAAGCCTTTCGAGTTAGTATAGTGTAGTGATAGTGTAATTAGTGCAGTGAGTACTAGACACAAAGAACACATTAACAAAGTGTCTTCCCCTTAACAGAGACAATAGGATAAGTGTTAATGGACACATTCTTAGCTTAGTCTGTATTAGAAGTTTAGGTCAGATTTAAAATACTTATGAGTCATAAGACTAGATTGTATTTCATTGGAATATTTGATAAGATATTTCATAAAAAAAAAAAACTTAATTGTTATTACAAATTAAAAAATTTTTACAGATGAAACCTGTTGTTTTATGGGTACGGCGCTTTGGAGAGGAGGGATCTTTGCTACCCCGGTAAAGAACGGGTCTGTAGACTACAACTCATAAGCACAGCAACAGCACACCCCGTGTCAAGCCACGGTGAGGGATTTTATGAGGAATGGATTTAAACCAACAACTCACTACGCTGAATTATTTAATACAAGTCTGGATACTATTTGTCGTGTTCTACAGTGAGGGTCTGCATCATCGTAGGCATACTGCCAAACCCATAAAAAAGCGTATAATTAAGCATAAAATGTATGGGGTATTATTGTGCAACATAATCACCAGAATGAGCGAATTCCGAAAGCCTTAGAAGACCTGCGTTTAAACATTTGGGGTAGTATTCGTGGTTCCAATCTCTGTAAGAGTTACACTAGGTGTTGAAGTTTAGTATATACCTAAGTGATGAGAGTGGATAACTGGAGATCGGGTTAACGTAAGTAATGAATGCAAAATTAAACATTATTTTCGCCTTTTTTTTCGTGTTTATACTATTTTGTGACAATACATAATTATCTTATTTTAAATATAAAGTCAAACAAATCACACCATTAATTTATACACGACTTTTCAGTTATTATTATTATATAATATAATATAAGTGGTCAAAACTGTATAACAGTTAAATATAATGCGTTTGACTGTTAACCCATATATGCCCCTTGATTCAAAAACGAACAACGCCATAATATCCCCATTTATACTGTTATTGGTTCCTTATATGCCTCCTCATTCGAAAACGATCAACAGCACAATATGCTCAAAAACACTGGGCATATATGGGTTAAGGTAACCCGGTCTCTAGTTAGCAATATATTTGTTAATAATTACTATTTTATTGTGGTTAAGCTTCAATCTCTTTCCAATTTCGGAAACGAATATTTAAGCTATTAAGTATTCGTTCCTCAATATGGTAGGTAATAGGTACTGGAACTGGCGAAATTATCTTACTTGACACTAACAAAAATTAGCGCTTTAAAGCTTAACATGTCATAAACGGAGTCCTTAATCGAAAAGTTGTCTACACAAACCCACAATATTTTTGAAAGACCTATCCAACGACACCCACACTATGGGGTAAACGACAACTAAAAAATACATCCCCACGTTACGTTAAAGGGGAGGTAAACAAAAAAAAAACAACATGTTATTTTACCACTTTGATGGCGTGAATAATATGTACATTCATGCCAAATTACAGCTTTCTAGTACTAAGAGTCTCTGAGCTAGGCTGCGGACGGACGGACCGAAGGACGGACATGGCGAAACTGTAAGGATTCCTAGTTTGACTACGGAACCCTAAAAACATTTTAAACAAAAAAGCAAGTTTTAAAAACCCAACTGTTGTTGCTAACCATTTTTATTTCGTTATCGTTCGAAAAATGTTTTTTAGAAACAAAGTGATTTTTAAATACTTACTCAATGATACCCCATTTGTCATAGTTCATCGACTTTTTTTTCTTTTTTACAATATGGCTTCTAGTTTCCGCCATATTAAATTTTAATTACTGTCATATCTTTAATGACACACAAGATTAGGACAAATCGATTGCCATAAGAACTATGAAAATCGGTCCTTGCGTCTAGTTTCTAGAGCGCCACAAAGGAAGAAACACAAAATAATATAGGTTGATAAACACATTTGAGGCCGAGCGTGCGAGATACCGTGAGTCCTTAGCTACGACGGGCTGTTGTTGCTGTTGTTGGGGAAGATGTGGATTTAGTAGTTCTTCTAATGACTCTATCACCACCAGAAAGGCAAATATTGCTTGTCAAGCCAGGAAGAGGAAAAGTGCAAACCAAGATATTTTCGACACAAGAACGTCAAAAACTCTCATTTTGTTGTGCTGTTCTTTTTCTACATCGTTTTAGCGGCTGCAACACAACCCCAGGGCTTTACAGGACAGGCAAACTGTCAATTGTAAAGCTGTTTGAGAAAAAATCAATACTCAAGGATATATAGCAGCTATTTTCTATGACCCAACATCAACATCGGAAGCAATAGCAAAATCAGGAGAAACCATGTTTTTGACGATATATTGTTGCCTCACTACTCAGCTTGATCTTAATAGCCACCGATTCCCGCTTTTTGTTAAATCCAGCAAAAAATTCAAATCTGATCTCTCCTCTCTCCCCCTAATAAAGCGTCAGCAAAATAGGGTATTCCACCAAGTACAACAGTGGTTGGGTAACGAAATGCCTCCTGAAATGTGGGGTTGGAAGCGTGGAGGTGATGGAACCCTCAAACCAATTACCACCACTGATCCTCCAGCTCCTGATACCGTGCTGACTTATTTTTTTTGTCGCTGCTAATGTGGTTGCACTGGAAAATGCGGATGTCGAAAAACCGGTATTTTATGCAGTCTAGTATGCTTCGGCTGCTGCTTGGGTTCATGTACAAACGGTCTAGATGTACGAGTAATAATGGAGAAGACGAAGATGTCGATGTAGAAGATGATCAGTATTATTTAAAACCCATTTCATGTTTACTTCTTGAATCGTCTACATTTTATCTCCTTGTTAACTTAAACACCCTGTAGCTCCTAAAGTATTGATCTTAGAGTAAAAATGAATATAACAAAATTTGAGGAAAATTGTAAAAACTTTTGTCAGAGGTAATTATAATGATATTCGTACAAATATTCGAGATATGAGCAAAAATCTGAAAAATGGTACCCTTAACGGGGGGCCCCTTACACCCTCAGCACACCCTTGAGTACTTTTAGCATGTTCATTTGGATACCGCAAGGTATAATTGTACCAATTTATAAAACTAGACGAATGATCTACCCTGATTTTATTAATTTTCTTGAGGTAAGTAGCCCATAAAAACTTCACGCCATTACACCATTTACCACGTTTCTCACTTAAAAACTGGAAGGCTTCCATACAAACTTCCAACATTTTACCCCCTTATCAGTTGAATTTCGAAAAATCCTATCTTAAACGATACCCACATTACAAAATCAACCCCTCCTCAAGGTTCCAAATTTTGATCTTCAACGGTTTGGATTGGGCGATGATGATGAGTCACTCTGTCAGTCAACCGGGACATTGCCTTTTATATTGTAGTTTAACATCTGATAACAGAATTTTGCAGCTTAGCGCACACGCACCTCCTAATAACATTTTTCAGAAATGTACGCCAGCGGGCGGCGATTCTCGCGACTTGCGGCTGCCGGCTGGTAGCGTTTATTCGCGCCCTACCCCTGTACTGTATGTCACTGTGACCCACCCAGGGCTTGGAACCGGTTCCAAATACTTTATGGTACTTTACCGGTATTTAAAGGTATTTTTCATTTAGGTTCGAGAGAACCGGTAAATATAAATACCGGTAATCCAAAGAACAGGTAAATACGAATACCGGTATTTGTACCTTAAAATACCGGTTCCTAATAAAGGTTCCAGCGACGTTGCAGTTTTGTGCAACAAGGTCAAGTCTCGTCGGCGGCTCGACGCTCGCGCCGCTGCTTTGGTTGTCGACTTGTCACCATGTACCTACACCGAACGCGGCGTTGTTGCCGGGCGGCGCCTTTGGCTTGCAGCTTTTGAACAATTTCAAATTTCAATTGTGTCATTAGTCCTACGACCTTGGCAGCGCCGCGTCAAAATGAATCTAAATCCGAAGGTCCGGGTGTACCAAAGCACTAAAAAAGACTGACCAAAAGTGCAAAGTGGTGGTGGTGGTGGTGGTGATGGTGGTGGTGTTGGTGGTGATGGTGGTGATGGTGGCGATGGTGATGATGGTGATGGTGATGATACTGATGATGGTGATGGTGATGGTGATGATGGTGGTGGTGGTGATGGTGGTGATGATGGTGATGATGGTGATGATGGTGGTGATGGTGGTGATGGTGGTGATGGTGGTGATGGTGGTGATGGTGGTGATGGTGGTGATGGTGGTGATGGTGGTGATGGTGGTGATGGTGGTGATGGTGATGATGGTGATGATGGTGATGATGGTGATGATGGTGGTCATGATTGACGATCGTGACGATGGTGATGATGGTGATGATGGTTATGATGATGATGATCACCTCCTTCATCATTACCATCGTCATCACCATCATCAGCACCATATTCATCACCATCCTCATCTTCACCACCATCATCATCATCACCACCATCATCATCACCATCATCATCATCACCATCATCATGATCATCAACTAACATCATCTTACATATCAGTCTTTTTTCAGTGGTTACGCTCCATACACTACTTAACAAATTATGATAATATGTATATGACTGAAGGAGTAGACATAGGTAGTAAACTAAAACGAACGACGACAATGACAATTTGGTTGTCAAATTGATCTCCGTTTTAAATAATTTTTAAAATAATTTCCGCTATTGTATTTCCCAAAAAAATAAAACTTTCTGTTGTGGAACGTTTTTGGATCCTTATTGAGTCTTTACACGGGGTTTTTATCCCGTTTTTTTTCAAGATTCGTCCAACGTTTTGAATTTGACGTTGGGACGCTGACGTTGCTACGCGACGTGCACCTATGGAAACCTGTGTTTTTGTGTTGTGACCGTTGGTGAAAAATTTCAAAACGTGTTTTTTTTTATATGACATTTTTTTATGTATTCGGCTGGACCTTCAGAATTTTTAAAATGTTCAATTTGTTTAGATAGTAAGTTATATAAGGGTAGACGTGGTTTAAATATTCATTGTGCCAAAGTTCATGTCCCCAATATTACTAGTGTTGACTCTCCACGTCCTAACAATGTGTCACACGGCATCCAGCCCTCAATAGGGATTCTTCAAGGCCCCTCTGCGAACGGTTGGCATTCTTAAAATCGAACACGAAAGTGGTTAAGAGGGTTCCGAAGGGAGCTCGTGAAGCCTTGGCTAGAAGTCTGTCGGTGTGTTTGGCAATGGTAGTGGCTGATAATAACTCTAGTGTTTGGGAAAATCTACTTACTTTTATATATAAGAATTTACATATCCCAGTTGATAAAGGTAAACAATCTTTAACATCCATAATAAAAAAAAATATGTAGTCCTGATTTTTTGACAGTTTCAGCTGATCCTTTACCTTTTTCTTCTTCTTCCAACCGCATTATCAAACAAATAGAAAATAAAATTTCGGATGGTGACATAAAAGGTGCCGCGAAACTCCTTTTTTCCAGCGACACCTTAGCCAATCCTTCTCCTGCAGTACTCTCCGCCCTTAAAGATAAACACCCGGTTGCTTCGTCGGTTCTACAGCTACCCCCACCGCTACCCGTCACTCAACTGCCTCTGCAAATTTCTGTTTCAGCTACTTTTCAAGCAATCCCCGCTCCTTTCCTAACGGTTCGGCAGCTGGTCTTGATGGCATTTCCCCCCAATATCTGAAGGATTTGACTTGCCATTCAGTGGGCGACGCTGGTGAGTCTCTTCTTAAAGAACTAACCGCCCTCATTAATTTAATACTGTCTGGAGAAATTTGCAGTGACATAGCTCCCGTTCTTTACGGGGCTAATCTAATTGCCTTAAAGAAGAAAGATGGCGGCATTCGCCCCATAGCGGTGGGAAGTTCGCTGCGTCGTTTGGCTTCAAAATTGTGCTGTCGTGAGTTTCAAACCCGTCTTACTGAGAAATTTAAACCAAAACCACTGGGTTTCGGTGTTAGAGGCGGGTGTGAGGCTGCGATTCATGCAACTCGTACATTTTTGGAAAATCAAAATTACGAAGTGCTTTTAAAAATTGACGTAAAAAATGCTTTCAACTCGGTTGATAGGTCTGCTCTATTACGTGAAATTCAAAAAGAATTACCTGAGATTTATGGTTATTTATTACAGTGTTATGGAACTCCTTCAAAATTGATGTTTGGAAACGACGAAATTTTATCTTGCGTGGGCTGTCAACAGGGGGAACCGATTGGACCAGTCATTTTCAGTTTGGCTATCAACCCAATTCACAACTTACTTCGGATTTAAATATTTGGTACTTGGACGACGGTACTTTAGGGGGAAAAGGATCTTCTGTTCAAAATGACCTAAAATCTATTATTGACCGTTTTTCTGAAATCGGCCTTTCTCTTAACTTTGATAAGTGTGAAATTTTCGTTTCTGAGAGCATTTCCCCCGACATTCGAAACGAAATTATCAATACTTTTAATTCGCTATTGCCGAATATCTCTATTTTGTCTCGTACCTCTTTGTCTTTACTTGGAGCTCAAATTCTTGAAGATGCTATCCCCTCTACTCTAAATTCAAAATTAAATAAATTTCATCAATCCTCGGATTTACTTTTTAAAATAACTCCTCACATCGCTTTGTACATCTTACGAATATGCCTTTTTACTCCAAAATTTATTTACCTTCTTCGCTGCTGCCCCATTTGGAAATTTACTAATCTCTCTTCAGATATTGATAGCGTTTTGAAAGTAACTATTAGCAAAATTTTAAATATTTCTTTTTCACCTTCCAGTTGGGTTCAGGCTACACTCCCTGTGAAGTTTGGTGGTCTTTGTATTCGTACCTCTAGTGACCTGGCACTCCCTGCCTTTTTTCTTCTGTCCACAGCACTTTCGCCCTCATCGGTGGGATTCTTAATGTTCCCAACCTCACCGTTGAACAGATATCGTGTTTGTCGGATGCAGAGAAGTTTTGGAGTACTAGTAACCCCGGGGAAATTTCCCCTGTCGAAAAGACCAGTCAAGCCGCTTGGGACTTAATTTGTGTAAAATCTATTCATTTCAACCTCTTAAGTTGCCAAATTACTTCCGAGCGGGCCCGTTTGTTAGCGGTTTCCGAACCAGAATCGGGACACTGGCTTCATGCCCTTCCTTCTAGGAACCTCGGCTCACTTTTGGATAATAATTGTTTGAGAATTGCCATCTGCCTTCGACTCGGCCTGAAAATTTGTGAACCTCATCCTTGTAGCCGCTGTTCTCAGCCCGTGGATGAACTGGGTCGTCACGGCCTTTGCTGCCAGATGAGTGCCGGCCGTTTTTTTAGGCATGCGTCGCTCAATGACCTTGTCCGTCGGGCCCTTATTTCTGTATCTATTCCCTCAATTCTGGAACCCCCAGGTTTGTCGTCTTCGGATGGAAAGAGGCCCGACGGATGTACTCTAGTGCCGTGGCATCTGGGACGGCCTTTAACATGGGACTGTACGTGTGTAGACACGTTAGCCTCGTCTCATGTTCAAGGCTCCGCTGGCACTCCTGGATATGCTTCTGACAATGCCCAAATTCTTAAACGCCGCAAATACGCCTTTTTAATTTCAAATTACGTATTTGCGGCCCTCGCCATCGAAACTTTTGGTCCGTGGTCTTCTGACTTGAAAAAATTCGTCAAGGAGGTGTCGGAAAAACTGGTGCATGTCTGTGGCGATCCTCGGGCCGGTTCCTTTTTTGCCCAAAGGCTGAGTCTAGCGGTGCAGAGAGGAAACGCTGCGAGTGTCTTAGGCTCGATGCCACAAGTGAGTTCGTTGGAGGGGTTCGATTTGTTTTAATTTATTTTTATTTTAGTTAATATTTGTATTTTATGATATGTTATGATGTACATATGTTGTGTTGAAAAAGTAATACAAAGTTCGCGCACACAACTGTCAATTACGTTTCATAGTTTCATACAACATAAATAGTAAACTAAAATGTGTAATTACACTTACCGTCACCGTCCATTGAAAAACTCGGCAATACCTACTTATTTATAATCTAAAACACAAATCCAAATGTCAAAATTTTAATCGAAATAATATTATGTTAGCGTGCGTCAAGCCGTCGACTATCGACAAGTAACCTGAATCTAACTGACCGACCATCAGGCCATTTGCCGCTTGAAACATAGGTACCATGCCTATACTATTCTCTGTCTTTTTTATCCCTTCCTCGCACTTATACCCACTATTACTGAATACCGGTATTTGTACCGGTATTCGAGCCTCATTGGTACCGGTGTAGTACCGGTAAAATACCTGTATTTCTTACAAAATACCGGTACAACGAGTACCGGTACCTAGCGTGGTACCAGTACCCACGGTACCGGTACCTAGACTGGTACAGGTTTCCCATCAAGGTCACAGTACCGGTTCTCAAAAATACCGGTATTTCAAGCCCTGGACCCACCATGTAGCTCTGTAGATTGTATGTAGATTAATTTGAGCCCTGTTCCGGCTATTTGCCTTTACACATTAGTAAATCCAACGTACTCAGCTATTGCAGCGTGCGTTGGATGTAGGTAGGTACCTAGTTGCGACCCTGGCGGCGCTGCCGCAGCTGTGTTGTCTCCTACGTGCCGCGAGACATTTTCTGAAACTCGTAAGCTCGTAACCTACGCTCGTTTTAGAAGTAGCAATATAAAGTCGAATATCTTGCGCGTAGAGATTCAATAGTTTTAATCGGTTCGATAAACTTAAAAACGGAAAACAGGCACCTACAGTATTCCCAGCTTCTTAATAGCTTTCGGCTGGCTATCGCTATCACTGTTGCACTCGCAACTGACAGAATACTTGTCATTCGTATGTGTTAGAAAAACGAAGATTGCCGATCGTTATTAAGAAAATGGTAGCACTTTTCTACTCGCGTACTATAAACCGCTAATATTGATATACTTAAGTAGTTAACGGTATCAGAATACCACCTATAGGGTAACCGAAGCGTGAAAACAATTGTATGATGAGCGATTCTATGGTAATAAAAGTTCTATCATAATTATTATAGCATTGTTATTAACATGGTTACGCGCATGAGCAATGTCAGTGATGGTGTTTGGTGATCAACTGACATCTCAATTTTTATGTTATTCTTACTGGTTAAAAACTATTTTTACAACAATTTAAATGTTTAAAAATACGAAAAAGATTCAATTAATTACAAAAACAGGAGCTTTAAAAGAAATAATAATTGAGAATACATCAATAAAATTAATTGGTTCGGGTGTTTTGCAAAATAGCAAAATGGCGGCTCCGAAATGGGGTTTGGTGAATAAAATAAATTGACATTCTACAATTTAAGTTCGTGACTGTACAATCGATTTGTGGTTGTTGGAACCAATTATAATAATAAAATATATATGTATAAATAAGTTGTGTTTTATATCGGTGATAACACTAAAGTAAAGGCGCTAAAGCGACAAGGTACTAAAGTGTGCAGCTGGACCTAATAATCAAAAAAAAAAAAAAACCTAATAATACACCGGAAAGCGAACATACAAGCATTATTTATACGAGTAATACCTATCTCACTGACTATTAAAACTGAGTGAGCTGCAACAGTGCTATTTTTATTCTGACCCGATGTGAGGTCCTACTGCTGACATCGCGTCATTTGCTTACCTTATTTTCAATTGCGCATTGGCTGCAGTACGTTTGATTTCCTGAGAAGGCTTGCAATTTAGTCAAGTAATCGACGACAGCCCTTAATCTACTATCTTCTAAACAGTTGTGCTCACTGCTTTGCCACCTGCCTTCTGGATTCATCTGTACCATCACGGGTGCTGGTATCCCAAAGGACTCAAAGCCAGGTCTGGCCAAAGGGCTGAACATAAAAAATAATTTTCTCAATAGAGGTCGGAAATATTGCCAAAGATGGTCTGGTTCTAGGAACATACATAGTAATGCACTGGCCAGGAATGTATTCGTCAGCCTGTCTGCTGATTGGTCGAGAACATTATTGTGAGAACCATGAGAACCAATGAAAATGAAACCAATCATTTTTTGTAGTATACAGGTTGCCTCTGATGTTGGGGCTTTAAATGCATGGATCGTTTCTACTCCTGAAACTGAACTTCTCTTGTTCTGTAAGTTGTTAAAAATAAGTTATTTTCAATATAACGTAATGGAACCAGTAATCGGCAAGGACCAATGATCGACACTGATTCTTATTTTAAAGAAGATAAGGGTTAATCATTTGTTTGGTAACATTCAATTTATGACCGTATGATCTTAGAATTAAGAGTTAAGTGACGATTATTGGTGCACGTCAGCTTAAAGTGTCGAACACTGGTAACATTACGTTACGCGATGCAATTCTCCATTTTCCTTTAGCCCTCGTACCAAGGAAATGTCGCCCCCATACCATGAGGTAGTGATTATATGGCCATGATTTAATACACTGATTTTACAATTAGGCTTTAAAATCAATTAGTTATCTATGCTTAAGTTGTTTTTTAAAGTTGCAGAACATTTGCATTTAAAGCTCCAAGGTCAGAGGCACCCTGCATAGTGCCATATCACAGAATAAGTAATAGGCCATATAATTAAATAATTAAATCAATCAATCAGAACCAGTGATCGGAATAGGTAGAGCTAATTTGCCTAAACTTGACGCATATTCATTCATGCGTGAGAGAGATGGGAATACATTATTGAATGAACATGCATCAAGTTTAGGCAAATTAGCTCACCTATTTCCGATCACTGATCAGAACACATCATTTTGTTTCGTAAAATATTAGGTGTATTTATGCTATGGAAGTTTCCATTGAGACAGACTTAAAATAATGTCACAACTTTTTAAATGTAATTCACACTCGAGATAAAATAGCAAGAGAGATTTTTCAAAATATACAATTGCATATACAGCTGTTATTTTCATCTCGAATGAAAGATCCATGAGATGTGGTAGGAGTGTAGTAAAGGTGTACACAAACACTTGGAAAATTACGAAGGCACAATATGTTTGGAGCTGGGACTGCCAAAAAAGTAGGACAATCCCAGAATCCCTTAGGTACTACGACGAGCGGAGCGAGGGGTAGAGTTAGTTATCTGGCAATCACAACACGTGCCAGGTAAAAGTGCCATATTTATTCGCCACTAGGCACTATCTTTTGTCTTTTTCCTGTCACAATTTTGCACTTTATTCTGGAATTTCTACATAACTTTACATAAGGTTATTGATCTTTCAATGGTTTAATTGAGCACCGTTCTATCATAAAATATTGCGAAAGAAGGGGTTGACACCAAAACAAATCGGCTGTCCAACGGCAAAATGCTGCAAGTCAAAAACCCTAGTTTCGAGAAAAACGCGTTTAAAGGTTTTTAAGTTTCACGCTAGAAATCACCTATTATTTTGCACTCAGTTGCCGCGTGGAATTGATGGTGATGCAGAGTAGGCAAAACGCTGCAAGTGGTCCGTTCCTTATTCCGAGGTAGTGTTCATTTAGTACTTACAGCGTTCTGTAGTGATCAGATGGCAATGACGGTTTTGGTATAAAACATCACAATTGCAGTCATGATGTTTTGGCTAGTCTTATGAAGAGTTACCGCGTTTTGACAGTTTTCTACCGCCTTAACTAGAATATATTTTTAAAGTTCTTTTGTAGGTATGATAGAAACACTCATGTCATGAGGAATCGTTTGATGCAAGTTAACACAAATCGCTGTAACTAGAGTTGCAGCGTTCTGCCGTTGGACGGCAGAAATATTTGAAGATATTAATTAAACATTAGGGCAATCTGCTCTATCGTATGCTACCAAAAAGGTCCTAGTTATAGGTCATTTTATTGATATTTAATGTCAAGTAAATTTTTTATATTATATAAAAATATAACTTTAATAATAAAATAATTGTTAAACTAATTGGTACATAGGTAATATAATGTAACACATTGATTCATTTCATGATAATATTCTCTGTAGTCATAGAATGCCTTCTCTACAAGCCATTTCTTAAGCCTGTATTTAAAAGTCGACAGATTATTTGCCGCGATAATATCTTCAGGAAGGCGATTATATATCTTAGGGCCCATAAAAAGATGGGTAGATGATTTCAAACGTGGCCGGGAGACTGTTCAAGACGAGCCTAGGAGTGGGCGGCCGTTGACGGCTACTACGGATGAAAATGTGAATAAAATATTAGATGCGATAGTGGCGATTGTAGATTGTGGAGATAGCGGAAGCAATGAGTATTTCTTATGAGAGGGAACATAACATCATCACCGATGTTCTTGGATTTTTTAAGGTGTCATCCAGGTGGGTACCCATAAACTGCTTTCAGTCGAGAACAATCGAGTACGTGTTACAAATTCGCAAGATTGTTTGGACATGTTTCAACGTGACCGTGACGATCTTCTCAAACGATAGACGAGACATGGCTCACCACAGACACCAAAGTACACCATAATCGAAAGAACAATCCAGGCAATGGAGAAGAACAGGTTCACCACCACCCAAAAAAGCCAAGGTCATTTTATCAGCTAAAGGTAATATAAACTAAAATGGCCTCATTTTTCTGGGATTGCAGGGGGGTGCTCATGATAGACTTAATATCTTGAGAAGAGCAAAACAATAGATTCGGACTAAGTACTATATTGAGCTCTTTTACGTCGTCTGAGTGAGGAAATTAAAATAAAGAGACCTGGAATGCAGTCGAAAAAAGTTGAAGTGCTGCCGCATCCCCCTTACCGGATTTAGCTCCTTCTGATTATCATCTCTTCCCAAACCACTCCAAAAAACAGTTGGGAGGACAAAGATTTTCGACGAATATGGAGGTACAATACAAGGAGCGGTAGACTCTTATTTTAACGACCTCAGGGATTCTTTTTTTTGATGGGATTATGAAGATGGTGGCGAGGTGGACTAAGTGCTTTGACCTTGAGACTATGTAGAAAAATAAAATTGTTATTAAAAGTGAGCCCCGCTTACTTTTATACCAGTCTCAGAACTTATAGATTCACCCTCGTATCTTGCGATCGCAACACACCCGAATTAGATGCAAAAAAATATATGTGATATCAACCGCTGCCCATGGAGCAAACAGGGAACAGGACATATATTTTTTAGTGTACCCCATTGGTATGTAAACTCGGACCGGAAAATATAATAAACGCATTTCTACAAACTTTAAGAGTAACTTCAGCCTTCTACGATATAGGATCTATCTCACTGTCACACTACGAATAAAGTAAAATACTTAGGTAGTTATTGAGGAAAGCATCGAAGATGTCACATTAATGTAGTAAAGTTTACCTATTACATGTAAATAGTTTTGTTTTATTTATTAGAGAGGGCAAATAATGAACTTGTACAAAACACTTCTTGTACTTGTACTTGTAAAATTAGTTTTAGCCCTCTGTATTTATTTATTTAAGGAACATATCTGACTAACAGCTTGATGCCAAAGCGTCAGACACGGAAATATACAGACATGTACTTAAAAATAAGCAACACAATATTATATATACAAATAAATACAAATAAATAGGCAAAAACTATATTATTATGACTCTTACAAAAATTGTGTATATTCTACCCTCTGCAACAATGTACCCATAATACTTAATTAAAAAAACATTCGGTAAGTCTTATTATTTGAACTTTCTGTTTCAGTGCAGCCTTTGAGGTACGTGTCATCATCATGCCTACTTTTAGCTAATTCAACAAGAACTATTTATTCTACTTATAGTACCGTAAAATGGGGCTATTTGGCACAATTTTTAAACTATATACTGCACGTGTCTTAATTGTTAACACAGGATGAGTGTTGTTTTTAAAGAGGTGTTCCAAATAACCTCGTGTTTGGGGCTTTATGGAAATCGACGGGTTTCGAACTGGTTTTAGCTGAATTTAAAAGCTTGTGTTATTTAAAACATAACAAGTTCTATTTGGGACGCTGTCTACCGCCGAAGGTATTAAAAGCAGAGTAACCATATTTGCAACAAAAAAAACAGGACAAAAATTTAACAAAGTTTTACTAACAAAGTCAAGTTTTATTAAAATCTTTATCTGTAGGTAAACTTTTAAAGAACCGTAGTTAAGTTTTACCAAGTTTATTTAGATATTTTTGGGCAAAAATTCTTACGTCCAAAGTATCAAACGGAAAGCCCCAATCACCTAGTACCTTCATGTAGGTACTGAAAGAAGGCTTTCTCCTCAGCACGCGTGAATAGAGTTGAGTGTCCTGCTTTATCTTTCGTATTATTCAGCCCCCTACATTTTCGCGATAGCGTACTCTAGGGTACATATTATGTTTCTCGCCAGCTTCTGCCAAAGGCATGCCAGCTGCCACGTCGGCCATAGCATTAGCCAATGCTTCTTGGGTATATCATTTAGGGTTGCTTTTTTTCCCTTCCGACAATTAGTACGGTACGTACGGTTGTAAGTTTGGCACCATCTACCTGTTGAAAAAAAAAGATGGTCAAACCTACCTTTATAGTAAGGGGGATATTTGGTACTAAATAGTAACCAAATAACCCCAAAAGCCGTCTCAAATAGCCTCATTTAAAAGAACCGTTAAAATCTAATTCAAAATAAACGGCTAAAATTATGAGATAAAACTCCCGAGCATATGTAATTTTAGGTATGTATACTAAAAAAAAGCTTACCCCACAGCCAGTCAACATTCGAATAGAAGTAGGACGGTGTTTAATTGCACTGATTTTACACCGACACAATCAAGCACGCGTGCGTAGTTCTCACTTCTCTCTCACTAACCAACTTCACATTAGACTTAGGGTTGCCAGACGAAGATCTACGTTTCTACCATTGCCATGACAAAAAATATATGGACCCAAATATTTTTTTTTTTCCAAATAGCCTCGCAGGTCTTAAATAGCCCCCTTTTACGGTACTAAAAAAACTTTTTTGACTAAGCTAAAAAGGGGAATTAGGTATACAATTAAATAAATAATAGACGATAAATTACGAAAGTTCAAAATCTGTAAGGGCTAAATACAACTTGCGTTTTGCATGAAACAGTAGTAGAAACACCTCTCCCCATCAAAGTTCATTATTATTGTAGCAACACAATTTATGTAACTTTTAAGGAAAAAGCATGCTTTCAAAGAATGGCAGAATGTTGTAGATGGAGACGAGAGTCTTAAAGAATCAATGGGTATAATTTACAAGGAATTTAGAAGAAAGCGAGCCATTGCTATTGCTAGAACTACGGTGCATAACTTATTTAAGTCCTTGGATAGTCTCCAGGTCAGAAACAGCTCTTTAGACTAGTGAACGCAAGGGAAAAGAGTGCAATGTGTCTCTTGTATCTAATGTTAAGTGTAGGTATCAAAGATTGTTCTGGAAGAGTTTTGTCCGAAAGTGGCCAAATAAATGAGGAGAATGTCTGGAGTGGAGTGTTGGGATACCAGCCAATACTCATGAGAAGTGAGATAATTTATTTATATTTACGGAATTACCTGATATAAGCAACGAAGACAAATCAGTGGAAAAACTCGTATATAAGCGAATTTTGGCATAGTTGTAGGGAATGATATTTTAAACCACACACTAAAAGTACTGATGGGTGGGGGTGGAGCTACTTGGTGGAGGGGGGTGTAAAGGTCCCTTTTTTAGATTTTCATAAATAACTCGTAAACGGTGGCCCATAGAAAAAAATGTCCCATTACATAATTAATTTACATAAAATTCTCTACAAAAAAGATTCCTTACACTTTTTTGCTGGGATCAATATTTAATGAGATATGGAGGGAAAAGTGATTCCCAAAAGGCCATAGTCGGGTTTGCATAGTTAGTAAGTTTTTTGGGAGGCGATGCAAATCTATGAAACGAATATCATTTCAAAATTTGAAGCAAATCGCTTGAATACATCCGAAAAACAGTACATTGAAAAAACTAAGTAATAATAAGTCGAGAACTGTCACAATTAAGATGTTGATACTCAGCATAAATATTCTTCACTATAAGAGGTACTCACAAAAAAAACCCGATGTAGGTAAGGGCCGACTTACTATGCAAACCCGACTATGGCCTTTCGGGAATCATTTTTCGCTCCATATCTCATTAAATATTGATCCCAGCAAAAAAAGGTATTGAATCTTTTTTGTACAAAATTTTGTGAAGATTAATTATGTAATGGGTTATTTTTTGCTATACCGTTTAAGAGTTATTTACGAAAATCTAAAAAAAGGGACCTTTACATCCCCCTCGACTCGTTAGCTCCACCCCCACCCATCAGTACTTTCAGTATGTGGTTTAAAACACAACTATGCCAAAATTCGCTTATACACGAGTTTTTTCCCCAGAGGGCAGTTTTTAGTCTTCGTTGCTTAGGCTATAGTTAGAATGACAGTGTGAAGCTTAGTGCAAATGTCAAAATAGAAAGACTTTGGAATAAAATGAATTCTTTTTCTGCTTAGCGTTTGATAGATCGGCTGTATGAAACTATCGTTGTATGTGTTAAGAGGTAGTAAACATAAGTACTCAAAGGTTAAGAGTAGGTATAACTTACACACTTGCAAATATTCGATCTAATTCACTCATTGTTACAAGGGTATATTTTTGCTTATTTCAATGTTTAATTAAAATATCATTTTTTTAATAAATTAGCTTTTTTAAAGAAACAAGAATTTAGTCCCTTAACATGATGATCTGTTGATGACGATGACTATTTGTTCGTTCTTGTCAAATGTTACATTGATGTATAGTATAGTAGTTAGCCAGTGTTATCGCTACTCTGCTCAACTCTGCCCCAAGAAGGCCCTACGTTCGGCTGTAAATAATCGATTCTATATCAAAAAGTTGTCAACCACCAAGTCCCATTCCAATTCTTTCGTTTTTGAATTGTTTTTGAATCGAAAGCTGTATAAAAACATGCTTGTACTGTGCCTAATGAGTTCTAGACAATGGCATTTCATGTGAATAATAATAACATAATAACATAATGTTATGATTATTTTCAACTTAATATCCAGTAATACCTACCTAAGTACCTATATATCAAAACTTCAGGTTGGTTATATACTTACTAGTAGTTGGAGCACGAGGTGCTTCGCCCTTGTGGAGATCCTAGGTGAAGCATGCCTCCGGCCCCACATTAACTGATACATATTCTGAATAGTATGAAACGCGGGCTAGAATCCGGCAAAACATAACAAAAATTATGACAGCATTTTTATACGTATGTGGGCGGCACTGCTGCCAACATGAACAACAAAAAGGGATGTGCTGCACACGCTGTTAAACATTTTTATCGATATCGATAATTTGAAGAAAAAGAAATGCTTAGCATTATTTGCTTTTAATTGCGTAACTGCTATTTTTTTCTGTTTAACTGTTTTAATAGGAAAATTCGAAGTTACAAAAGGTATTATTGTAATAAACAGACATAGGAGTCCTGTGGGCAAAATTTTTATGACAGGTAGGGAGTTCCTATATCGATAAACTCAAGTATCGATACTTTTTTCATATATTTGTGATCGCCCCTGCATCGTATCTATTTTTTGTAACTATCGTTCTGGAGATGAGTATGTACTTACACAGCATATTAAAAAAACTACGAGTTATGAACTCCACAGAAATTGAAAAGTCATTTAGCCACCTGAAATAGATTTATCAGCCAAGACGGAGACGTTTAACACCAGAAAATTTGGAACAAATTCTGATCGTTTATATTATTATGTAATGAAGAAAAACTTGATGAGTAAAGTTCCAAAAACCGTTTTGAAAAAAAAGAAGAGTATCACGTTTTTATTGTTTATTTTTTACAATTTAAGTATTGATATAGGAACCGGTTATATACCGGCTACATGTCATACAATTTTGCCTCCTGGATTCCTATGTCTGATAATGAATAATAACTACAGTTTTCTTTTAATTCATTTTATTAGTTCTTTAAAAATATGATAGACGAGGGGTCCAAGGGAGTTGCCGGAGGCGCGGTGTCATGGCCATCAGACATGGCGGGTATTCGAAATAATAATCACCACGTGTAGTATAACAATGTATTGTGCAATCACATTTAACAATCACAACACAGCTTCTTAGATTAGGCCGATGATAACGGTTTTATTATGAAAACGCGGCGAGTTTGATACAGCACGGCGCATGATCTGCTTGTCTATTCTCGAATGAGTTCCCTCTCTTAGTGTTCTTAAAATAACCACGGGCACACCTGCGCCATCTATCCGTCTCTCGCCAACTCTGTATCGACCTCGCCCAAGCGCACTGCTTGACGTTTTCACGTACGTAATACAATCAAATTCCAACAGATGGCCTTATAATTTTAATTCGAAGATTGTCAATTAGGTGAACTGGTGGCGCCACTGTGCCGACACTCCAACACGACCATTCTGATTCCTCACACGTCCTCGTGGGCGGTATCTATGGGCAAAGAGAATCCGCAAAGTAAACCATTCTCCAGTCGGCCTCCCGGACTATAAAAAGTGTCAGGAGTAAAAGGTCAATCGGGGAATCAAATGCTTTCTAACTTATTACAAGTAAAGCATTATTGGCGCTTATCATTGCGCATAAGTTTAAAGAAAATCATGAAAAACAACTCTAAATAACACTGCCACTGTGCCGACACTCCAACATATATTTTGATATACCCGTACTGTTGTTGTCCTTTTTTACCGTGTCTGCTAAATCTTCTTTACCGGTCACTTGAACCCATTTTTAACACCAGGATGACCAGGGGTCTTAATGTGGCTGCGTTTATCGCGTAAAAAAGTTTGGTAAGGCATCAGTTACTTCCGAAACGTAAATAAGTACGAGAGTGACGGATGCTTTATCCACATTTGACTCGCGATATAGACGCAGACATACTAGGCCCACTGGAAAGGACCATTTTTTTTAATATTTGTGGTTAGGTACCTGCTATTATATTCGGGTTATTTTTGTCGACGGTATGTTTCGCTCATCCCTTTAATTTTAGTGGCAGTTGTAGCAGATGAAATACGGCGTTCGTGAACCAAAGATTTCCTTTGGCAGGATTGGTCCTTAGGACCCAAGGATGGATTTTAGAAGTGGAGCCACCAAGATTTTTGATGTAAATTATTGAGGGGGGGGGGGAGTGTCTTGATCACTGTGATAATGTGAACTTTATCTTTATATCTACATGGGTTAAACTACTAGGCCAAGTTTGTTATCGTTTTAGTATAAATTGCGGATGCCGAATTCGTTTATGGTATCATATTGACATCTTTCCGAAGTAAAAATATATAAAATAAAAGAAAACTTGTGTTCTTAATTCCCTATTTCACAAGGAAAAAAACCATTACTCATAAAAAATTATGAATGTTGAAACAAAAAGAGATGCTTTAGAGAGCCCTATTATTCGTTCACTTAAAAAAATATATTATGTCAAATTAAAATGTTTCGTATGGGTGTAATACGAAAAAACTGTGTGCGTGTGGATTGAGTGAGCAACCTTCTGAAAAAAAAGACAAAATGCTGTTCATTTAGTAAAAGTTCTAAAACAATTGTAAAACTAATCCCTGTATTTGTAAAACCATAAATAAAAAAAATAAAAAAAATAACTTGCGCTCACTCAGTTCTCACAATGTACCAACGAAATCAGTGAATGTATTCATTTAACATATAATATTTATATACTAATATTTAGTAAAACCTATGGTAACTTACCTTTATAATTTGTAGATCACCTAGTACCGTATTTAAGGTTTTACAAATAATTTATTATGCTCACTCAATCCACACACTTTTGAAAACCCGATTTCTGATTAAAAATCTGAAGATTTAAACTGCTATATGTGTGTATAGTTAAGTAAAAATTTTTTTTTTGTCTTCTGATTAAAAATTTATTTTCAAACCGCCTTAATATTAATTGTCACAACGCAATCAAATTATTTAGGACTGTTAAAAATATATACAATAAAATATACCTAAAATTAACTTAAAACTACACTAATCTAATAAACCGCTGCCAGTGGGCATCGTTCCCAAAATGCTGGCAGCATTGCCACGTTGAATGGCAATGCTTAATCTTTGTGCCAAATAAAGGCCAGCATTTTGGTCACGAGATGTGTCGACCAGGCGCTTGGAAAGATCTTTAAAAAATTTATGAGCTCCTGGTCCCCACGGTCCTAAAGTTTCGACCCCAAAAGGCTCAAATACGTAGCTTCTATCGAGCTGACTGTACTTGCGCCTTTTCAGGGTCTCCGCTGATTCTGCCGCGGATCCAGCCTTAATTCTCGATCCGGGAAGGTGTGACGGCGCAAGGGTGTCCACGCAAGTAGCATCCCACACCAATGGCCGTCCCAACTTCCACGAAATAAGGGTCATCCCATCAGGTCTTTTACCATCGTCACACATGAGACCATTTGGTTCCAAAATGGCCGCATAGTTGGCGCTGGTAAAAGCCCGGCGGATAATGTCATTAAGGCTGGAGTGACGGGAGAATCTGCCAGCGCTTCTCGCGCAGGACAAGCCGTGGTGACCAAGCCGGTCGACGCTAGCTCCACACTGGCAACGGTGAGGAGCACAACATTGCGCACCCAAGCGGAGTGAAGTTGTAATTCTGAAAGTAGATGAATCTAAAAGAGTTCCAGTGTTCGACGATGGGAGCGCCTGTAGCCATAAACCCGATTCCCATACTCCAACCGCTAGAATACGGGCACGATCTGCGTAGCTGTTGCACGTTTCTAAAAGTTGATTCCGTACTTGCTCGCAGATCGGTCCATCCCACAACCTCTGAGAAGAAGGAGTTTTGGGGAGCTCGGTATTCGGGCAGGCTACAAGCCATGCATCTCTGGCCTGTTCAAAATGAGGGATGTTAAAATTGGAAATTGAGGCTGAAAGAATTTTCTGAATTAAATTTTGAGTGCCATGTACTGAGGACAGAAACGCTGGCAGAGCGACACCAGAGACGGACCTGATGCCTAAACCACCGAATCGCACTGCAAGTGAGGCCTGTAACCACTCTCGCTCATCTAAATTTATGTTTAAAATTGAATCCAAAGTGTTTTTTATTATGTTTTCAATTCTCTGTAATAGCTCTGTATGCTTCCGAAGTTGACAGCAACGAGTATAATACGTAAATTTCGGGACGAAAAGACAAAATCGAATAATTGTAAAAGCCATGTGTGTATTAATTTTTGATAAACGGTCCGAACATTGTAAGAAATTTTGAATTTTTTCTTCAAAAAAAGGGGATAAAGATTCATCGAGGATAGGAGAGCCCAGCAAACGAAGTGAAGATTTGTCTACCATTTTTAAATTTGGGGCAAGACGATTGAACTTTTGTAATATGAAGTCTTTTGCAAGAATTCCGTCCGAAATAAAAAGTTCACATTTAGAAAGATTTAGTTCCAGACCGATTGCATTAAACTCTTCTATTAAAACACTGTATTTACATCACCGCCAAGAGTCCCATCATCCAAGTACCATACATTGAACTTCGATTGAAGACGTTGGATGATGGGGTGGATTACGAGACTAAACACAGCAGGTCCAAGAGGATCCCCTTGTTGACAACCGACTGCCGAAGAAATTTCGTTGCTACAATACGTTAATTTTGATGGGGAGCCATAACATTGCCAAAGGAAACCGTATAAATTTGGAATTTTTTATTTAACTTGCGTTAAAAGGGCTCCTCTATCCACAGAATTGAAGGCATTCTTAACATCCACCTTCAGCAGCACCTCACCACAATTTTGATTTAGATAGGTCCGGATTGAATGGACGGCGGCTTCACAGCCACCTCGCGAACCAAACCCTGGCTGTACTGGCTGAAATAGACCCGTTAACACGGGCGCTGTTTTTTTACAGCAAGTTTTAGCTGCGAGGCGACGATAGGTGGTTCCAATCGCAATTGGTCTCATACCGCCGTCCTTTTTTTTAAGGGCACAAAAGTTGGCATCGTAAAGTACCTCGGTGATCTCTGCATTTACTCGCCCAGAGAGCAGAAGGTTGACTAGAGCCGTCAGATCTCTCAAAAGTGACTCGCCAGTTTCCCCACTACCGCCACAAAGCAAATCTTTTAAATGCTGTGGTGTGAGAGCATCTAAACCACCAGCGGAGCCACTAGGGAAGGACGCGACGGCTGCAGATACGTCCAGGGCGATAACCTCGACCCCCGCATCAGTCTCCCTCGGTGCTTCAGGGAATTGCGCGTCAGCTGCTGGAGATGGATGCTTGCCTTTTAAAGCCGAGAGGGTTTCAGGGGAAGTGGGTGCTATAGTGTCAGTAGAAAATAGAATTCGCGCAGCCCCTCTTATATCGCCATCACTGAGTTTACTTTCTACTATTCTGTAGGAAGCAGACTCAGTGACCGGTATATAACAGTAAATTTAGGATTTTCGATCGAGATATTACCGGAAACGGATGTGGGATCTTCCAGTGTGGTGTACTTCACACAATTCTCCTTTACTCTCGATGTTAAAGACTTTGTGTTACCTTTTTCGAGAACTACATGAAGTACAGCATACGGGAAAATCAACAAATGTTCCCAGGCACGTTTTGTATTATGTACAACGACCTTCCTGATTGCTTGAGATAGGGCAGTGGCAACAGAGAGGCGGGCACCACGTGGAATGCGTTTTAAAACCGAGGTTGACATTTTTTGTTCCGACAATGTTTTCCAGAAAGGATGGTGAGAAGTACAAATGGGGGAAGAATTTTGGATAGGACATGGAGCCGAAAGAGAAATACTGTTAATTTTATGACATTTGCCCTGGTGAATATTTAAGCCTCTCCGTCCCTTGAAAAAACGTACCTAGGGACATTCTGGGCACTGCACGAGATTTTCTAATGACACGGCAGATTGTACACTATCATTGTTAATCGCTTGGGTGCACTGTTGCATCCTTAAAGGATACACGTAAATATAAAATAATTTAAATACAACGATAAAGAGAGCAAATATAAAAATTACGCTACATAAAAAACACATATGACAGTTTATATGACACTATGACATCACCTTCATGAGGCACGCAAAAAAGTACTTTATATAAAAACATTTCAGTTTATATTTGGCTCCATAGGCCTCAGCATTGGGCCGCGGCGCGCGCCGGCTCGAGGCCGGCGTTAAATAAAGGCGCCTCCTTGAAGGGGCGAACACGGACGAACTTATTCTAGGCAAAAGAGGCCATTCCACAAAACATGATACACCAAGCGAAATCAATTAGCCGTATGCAAGAAATGCAACTTTTGAATATATAAAAATCTCATTCTTTGAAGATATTTTTGAAAAAGATCATTGATCTGTTTTTGACATGTCAGTAAAATTAATATCGGACTTTGTAAAATACAAAACGATCCACTAACGTGGCAGGTTTTTGGATAATACATTTTTGTGAGTGCTCACTCAGTCCACATATTATAAGTAAGTTAAAAATGTAAATATCTTAAGATTTGTAGTACCACAGAAACTATGAATTAGTTAAACTTTTAGTAAAAAACAATACTAAATATCCACCATCTAATACTTTATATTCGTTGTCTGTTTATAAAGACATTCAATTGTAATTTTTCTAATGTAAATATATCAATTAGGTTGACCACACTTCTATATTATGGTCATATCCAAAATAAATAAATTTCTTCTTTTAAGCCTAAGGAAATTAACCGATACAGCCACACATTAATTAAATTGATATATTTTTATGAGATTTATCTTAATTTCATTGCGAGTATTGCGAAAAGTGTACCTATAATTTAATATATAATAATAACTCTCTAAATACAATTTTGTGACTAGTACGGGCATACATTTTCGTAAAAAAACAATTAATGCAAATATTTATAACTATGCATTAAGGGCATGACCATAGTCCAACGTCACATGTTAGAAATTTAAAAAAAAGAAAATTAAGAAAAAATGCTTTTCGGGAAATAAAGAAGTGTGGTCAACCTAATTGATATATTTACATCAGAAAAAATACAGTTGAATGTCTTTATAAACAGACAACGAATATAATTTATTAGGTGGTTGATATTTAGTAAAAAAAAACTAATAGTTGAACTAATTTATAGTTTCTGTGGTACTACAAATCTTAAGATATATACATTTTTAACTTACTTGTAATATGTGGACTGAGTGAGCACTCACAAAATGTATTACTTATCCAAAAACCTGCCACGTTAGTGGTTTGTTTTGTATTTTACAAGGTCCTATATGAATTTTACTTATCTATCCACATATATAGCAGTTTAAATCTTCAGTTTTTTCATCAGAAATTGGGTTTTCGAAAGTGTGTGGATTGAGTTAATATATAAGAAATTATTTGTAAAACCTAAAATACGTTACTAGGTGATCTACAAATTATAAAGGTAAGTTAGCATAGGTTTTACTAAATATTAGTATACAAATATTATATGTTAAATGAATACATTCACTGATTTCGTTGGCAGATTGTGAGAACTGAGTGAGCGCATGTTAAAGATTTTTATTTTTTTATTTATGGTTTTACAAATACAGAGATTAGTTTTACAATTGTTTTAGAACTTTTACTAAATGAACAGCATTTTGTATTTTTTTTCAGAAGGGTGCTCACTCAATCCACACGCACACAAAAACTGTTGACGGTGCTAAAAATTTAAATGGAAATATTCTAATTAAAATGTTATTTTGCGATCCTTGAATGATAGGGATGGGTTCGCAAACATGATAAAGATGTAAAAAAATATAAGTAATGGTTACCTATGCATTCCGTTTTAGGCCAATTCGTGCCATAATATCAAAGAAAATTTAACTTAATAATATCAAATGAATTAACTACGCCATAACTTGTTTACAAAGATATTTATTACATAAAAAAGTTTAAAGTGGTCCAGTGGCCCATTTCACGAAGCTACAAGTTACAAATTACAAGCGGAACTCTCTTTCTAGCAAAAGGAGTTAGAAAAAGACTTCCGCTTGTAATTTGTAACTTCTAGCTTCGTGAAACGGGCCTCAGGTGTTCCCTCATTTACTTCGCCGAATGCCTCTGGATCCAATTCAGCCTCAGGGTCTCTTATATAATTACAAAAAAATAAAGTTTTTAACTCTTCTTGTTTTTTCTTAAAAACATCTTAGGAACCCGAAGATTAATCCTGCCAAAGGAAATCTTTGGTTCAGAAAATGCCGTATTTGACCTTTTTATGTCATGTAGAAAAGTGACTATTTATATAATGCAATAAAAACCGAAAATGCCCGAGTATTATTTACCTTTATCAAAAACGTAGCCCTAAGAACTGGTCAGAAAAATATCGATATTATCTGGGTAGGTACCTACTAACTTTTACAATAATTTTAATTATAGCCATAATTTATTTAAAATTAAAAAAATCTGATGCGTTATTAATGTGTCTTATTATAAACAGGCTTATTTTGCACGGCGCAGTCTTAAGCCACATCCACCTTGGATAAGCCTAACTCTGCAACTCTTTGACTTCACTCCATGAGCAGCCTGTAAAAACGATAGCTGTAACATCAGCAAAAGAAAATGCAGAACCGTGGGCTAGTGTCATGTTACATAAGCTATTAAAATATACTAAAAACAAGGTTGATCCATGATCCCAGTACACTACCTTGGCGGACACTAAAAGTTATATTAGCGGACTGGCTAACTAGAGAACCAACTTTGAGCAGCAAAGTGCTGCACTACAGGCAAGTCACCCGCTTAGGTACTTGACTTTTGGCAGAGAAATGCGGTGGTTCGTGCCATTTTAGATAAGGATAATTTTGTTTCACAGATAACACGGTATCTCAGGAAACTCCTGAATTCCTGGGCCGATTGCATAATAAAGTACAAGCTAATAGTATCAGTGGTTTTGCATGGATTTTCACTAATAGTATGGGCTTGTAATTTATTATGCAAAAGGCCCCTGGTCTTGTGTTTGCGAACGTGTGGAGATTCAGCAAGATAAGGTAAAGCAGTGCGCTAATGCATCTCGCTGACCTTCCAAAGAATTCCGGGTAGGCGATTTAGTTCTTCTTAAGTCGCATCTGCTGAGCAATGCTTCCAAAGAGCTCACTGCCAAGTTCTTCCCGCGTCGCGATGGACCGTACTAAATAACTGAAAAGGTTAGTCCCACAACGTACACCATTGCAAATCTCGACCAGCCTGACATTGCTTTAGGGAAATATCATATTCGGGATCTTATCCGCTACCTAGGTAACGATAGCACCCCTCCAAAACTTGTCATTCCTAAAAGGAATCATGAACGTCCAGCTAAGGCTGCTGAGGTGCTAGTCCTGGGGCGAGGGCGTTCTCCAGGACTAGATATATATAGCAAACCGTCCGAACGGCGAAAAACGGAGAACTGGACACCAGTTACAGGCTGCCGATTTTTAAAAAACACACAATACATACCTCTTACTTAGGTTTCCTTTCTGATAAGTTCCCCCTCAATCCACTAAGCGCCACCGAAATAATCCACTAGTGGAGCGAACAGCACTCTGGACTTCACTGTGATCCACTCTCGATCCACCGGTGGTCTGGGAGGATACTGTGGCACTTGCAACTCTCTTAGGATCGATCGTCTGCTCCACAGAGAGTTTGCGAAGATCCCAGTGGACCCGATATTACTATTTGGCCCTCTTTCCCATTAATACCCATTGATCCCTTCCTTTTTTTAAATCAAATTTAATAGAGTCGACTAGCGGATCTCCTATTTCTGACAGTTTTGGCCCTTCGGGCCCTTTGTAGAACTAAAATGACCTAAACCTACCTGATATTTATGTTATAATTAGGATCAGTGGTGGATCTTCCCAAACTCCCTGAGTACTGTTGATCCACTGGTGGTGCAGAAAGTGGATCCTACGAGACTTGCAAGTGACACAGGCTCCACCCAGACCACCGCTGGATCACAGTTAACTCCAGAGTGCTGTTCAATCGACTAGTGGATCGAGTCAGTGGAGCCTTCCGTGTCCAATATTCCTAATATTTTTTTTACTCTTATAACATAGGTACAGCGCCTCTATTCAACACGGTAATAACAATATCGCATTTGATCTGTTATCGTATTGTCAACGTTTTGATAGCTCTTATTTGCTTGACAGTCATGGCGGCTGACGTCATAACAATACCATAACAGGGAAACTACGATATCGTTTTTACCGCCTAGAATAGAGGCGCAGATTTACGGCCAAACCCTATATTCAAACCGCGGATAGATAAGCCTTACTACGGGTTAAAATTTGACATTTGCCCATACAAAATGTGTCAAATTTCAATCCGAAGTAAGCCTATCTATCCGCGGTTTGAATATTGGGTTCCGACACTAGTGAATAATCCTTTCACATCGTGAAAACTCGGAACTCACGTCTACTTCCGAATGATGCCGACGTGTCTATGAATTATTGAATTATTAAGTGACATGTTTGTATTAAATAAACAGAGTATTTTAGTTAGCAGTGTCAAATGTCTAACCACGAGTTTGAAGTATATCACACCGAGACGTTAAAACCGCCACGATAAAATATATAGAAATTAGGTGTACGTAAACAAGAAGAAATGTAAATAAATGTTGAAAATAATTTCACAGGTTTGTCGATCTAAACGTTTCCCAGGTCTTAATGCTTACGGCATGACTTTTAAAAAGAACTGAAAACCAAATTTAAAAAAAAATACTCTGTTATTAACAACTCTATATAAATTATCACTCTCGCGATGCGACGTTCCCCCACGTTGTCTTGATGGGTACTGAGTCAGACTGAAGTAGCATGACAAATACGAAAATTTCCGAGAAAATACGATGTGAAAGGATATTTCACTACATATGTATAGCTCTTGCAATTCACGATGGCGAGTGGGCTTTATTAGTGGTTGAACGTGTACATGCACATTGCGATAGTGTGCGTCTCTGACAGAGCGATCGGTCGCGAGCGCGCCGTCGCTCAAGTCACTTGTGCATATTGTTTCCACGACGATAACTGCCACAAGTCTGCATGTCTGATTTCCGGAAAAAACGCTAGGTGCAATTCATATTGATATAACGGGTCCATAGCATAATTTCAAAAATCAAATTTCCTACGTACGATTTTCCTAAAGACATTTTGATATTCGAAGTTTTGTCTTTAGGAATTTTGTACTTAGGAAATTTGATTTTCGAAATTATGCTACGGACCCGATATAACAAAAACACAAAACCAACACACACACACAGACAGATTCAGAGTCAGATTTTTTTGACAGAAATCCAAGTCCTATACTAAATCCTTTTCAGTGCACTCTGTCAGGTTATGGAATCGGCTGCCAGCCGGCATTAGACAATCACAATCAGTTGATTCGTTAAAAGACAAATTGAAGAAGTTCTGGCTTGACACTAGCTCCTAAATATTGTATCAACTGTCCTCTACATAAGTACAGTTTATATTTAGTTTATGTAAGTTTAAGTATGTATATAGATGCATAAATATAGTATATTTCTATATCTATTTATGTAGATATTTGAATGTATTAATTTTTTATAGTTAGTTAGGTTTTATTGGTCAGTTTAATTTTTATGCTCTTTTCCTAAATTAAGTTGTACACTTGCCTACTTGATGCACAACCTTCACTTCTCTCAATCTCTCAAGGGTTAGCTGGAAGAGATCCCTTAAAGGGATAAGTTCGCCTTTGTACATTTTTATTTTTTTATTTTATCTTCATTGTATTGTTTTTGTTTAGTACAATAAAGAGTTTACATACATACATACATACATAACATTTTTATTTTGAAGTACGCTAAAATAAAAATAGTCAATTTATGGGTTGAACTGTGGGCCTATCCGTGTTTATCGCGTGACAGAGCTATATCGCGTGTCAAAACGTGGATAAAATATTCGTCACTTTCAGACAAGTATATATAGGTAAGTAGGAGAGTGACGGATGATTTATCCACGTTTAGTCAAACGATAATAACGGCCATATTAAGCCCTCTGAAATAAAGACAAAACCTACAGATAGGTATTAATTCACATAAAATTTTACGTAATATTAGGAGACAAAATACGGAGACATTACAAATGTCATCTTCGTGACAAGATAGAGAACAATTTCGTAGAAGATGCGACCAAGGAGGTCGCATATCACGGCAAGAAAAAAATAGTTTGTTGTTTTCAATATTTTATCTTATTTATATTGTTTATAGGGACGAGCAATAATGGTCGCCAAAGTTTTCCCTGTGTTCAAGAATAATATAATTTTCTCTTTATGTTTTTATGCGTACCATACCCACTTTCGCTATCACTCACACTTTGACACGTATACAGATATGTGTTTACCACAAGTAAAGCCCACTCGCCATCGTAAATTGCAAGAGCTATACTTACAGCTAGCTGTCAGTGTCGATTTAGGCCACAGAATAAAGACTAAAGGCATATAAACCGTACTAAATTAGCAGAAATACATTATAGTTCACTTCTTTTTACTTATGGTTTTCATATTGAGTTGGAAAGAGATGAATCTATAGCTGTTCTTTCGTTATTTGGTACATCGTCACAAGTAAAGCGTGATTTGGACCTATAAGCACCTATAGTATTTGGACCTATAGACAAGGAAAGACAAATCCTTCCTATGGGAAGGACAAAGAAATCCCTGTGTAAAACCTTGTGACAATGACAGTTAAAGAAGAAAAAACCGCTTACTTTTTGGTTCATTTTTTCTCATGTAATACGTAATCCAAAAAGTAGAGAAAGATAGCTGACGCAAAGTACGTCTTATAGTCCGGTTTCTATGCTATATGTGTTTATTCTGTGATTTAGGCGCACTTTATAAGAGAATTCTCACTTATATTCAACTTATAACGTTCTTATTGAAGATTACTTAACACTTACAATAATTTTGTTACTGCTGTTGTCATACCAAAATAAATTACTAAGGTTTTATAATGGCATGGTTTAAGGGAAATAAGACTTAGGCCCGAGTTCACCAACAATTAAACGGACGATTAGCAGTTTAACCGGTGTCAAATGTATTGATTAACAGCTGATTAAGACTTAATCATCCGTTTAATTGTTGGTGAACTCGGCCCTTTACAGGTACAGAAATAAAAGTGGGTTGGCAAATGAAACAGTTGGGAAATGATACATTCGACCAAACGTATTTCGGCCAAAAGGCAGGATACCCATCTTAACGTTATGTTAGAGCTGCTGCATTAATCTATCTAAGGCGCGCTGCTCGACAGCCGTTTCCATGAAGACTGCACTAAAGGTGAATATCCAAAAAAGTAATGGCTAATTAAATGGCGATGAACTGGTTTTATAAATAAAAAGTATGATCACTAATGTCTCATTCGACCAAACGTAATAATAAACGAAATAAGACTTATTCCGAGATTAGTCTTTACAAATTGGGCGTCTTATCTAGGTATAAGACCTTATTCCAGTTTGGTCGAATGCGACCTTAGTGATCTTACTTTAAGTGTTTTGACCGTTTCGTCACGTAATGGCTACTTTTCAAAATGACCACATGTCTGGAAGACCACTTCCCATAATGACCATTCCTAAAAAGACCGCTTGTAGTGTGTAGACATAAGATAATAATGGCACCGTCTAAAAGAAGTCAAGAAGAGATAAGACGCAAAAAAGAGAAGGGCAAAGGTCACTTCCGTGAACCTAATGTCACGTCCGTGGAAATACATTTTAATTTAACTTTTTTTTAACGAAAATTAACTAGAAAATAGCATTATTCATTAATTTGAGGTAGCTTTTAAGCACATCTATATTTATAGTTTTTAAAAAACTGTGTCCATTTTTGAGAATGGGCCGTATGTACGATTGTCTCGCAAACCGTAATAGCCCAGTCTATAACGAGTAAACGACATCATAGAATACAATTTTTTTATATGTTGTTAGGTCCCTTGAGAGCAGTTAATACCCAAGTTTGTAACCTTGAAAACCCTGTGCTACCCCCAGGGTGCTCTAAAAGCTGCGAAATTTTGGCACTTGTTTCAGTTTTTTCAGTAGAAAACTATGAAAGCTAGAGGCATTACTTTGGTATTAAATTGAAGCTTTGTACACTAATTATTATCTCAACTTTTATTGTAGGACTATTAGTTTAGCCAGTACATAACTCGGAAAATGACCATGACACGATTTTTCAATTTGTTGAAAAAAAATGTCAGTCTGACTAGCTGTACCTCGAAATACTCCAAAAACGCTTCATTTATATTATTATTTCGAAAAAACTGAAACAAGTGCCTTAAATTTTCGCAGTTAACGAAACAACGTGGAAGTATTTTCATTTCCTTAGTGTATGTTTATTTGAAGCCATAATTATACATCTAAAATGGTAAATTCACATTTTTGCACCATTTTTTTAAAGATAATCGTCCCAAAATTATTCTGTACAAAGTTTTCATTATTTAGCCAAAATCTATAATATATAAAAAAAAAAGTTTTGGATGAGCCTAGAGGCACCATTTTGGTATTAAATTGAGGCTAATTCAATTTCCTACAAAAAAAAATCACATGACTATTACCTAGGAGCATTATTTCAGCCGGTATGTATCTTTGAAATAACGCTACCAACACATTTTCACTTTTTGAAGAAAATTGCCCCTCTTTCACTTGCCGTTTCTCCTCAACCAAAAAACATAATGTGCTCAAATTACGCTCAAACTGTAGCAAATTTAGTTGTCTTTATTAAAATATAAGAAAGATACTTGGAAAATAGTTCCTTAGAGAAGTTTTTTCGAAAAACCTGACAAGTTTTTCGAGCACCATGGGGGAAGCACAGGGTTTTCGGGGTTGCAAACTTGGATGTTAAATACTCACAACGGACCTAAAAACATATAACCAAATCGTAATTACATGCGGGTTTGCGATGTTTGCCTTTTTACCCGACTGCGTCAGAAGGAGGGTTATGTTTTTCGAGCGTATGTATGTATGTGTGTATGTATATACGTATGTATGTATGTCTATTTCTGGGCACGCTGTGCAGCCTAAACGGCTTGACAGATTTTAACATACGAGGTATCATTCGATTCGTCTTAATTGCTGAAGTGACATAGGGTATATAATATTTCAATATGGCGTCCGTGGAAAAAAATATGGAGGGGGAATAAAAAAATATACTTTTTATTATAACAATATGAGTATCAAATGAAAGCTATTAAAGAGCCCATTCCAAAAATATATACATTATAACACTTTGATGCTACTATTTTGCAGGAAAGTCAAAAAAATACGTAAATGTTAAGTAATAAACTCCTTTCGTTAAAAAGCGAGTTTCGCTTGTAATTTGTCACTTGTAGCTTTGCGACATTAAAATTTTAAGCTCCTGAGCTCATATATTGCTTAGTAATCATTAATTAAATCACTATTTTATTAATAAAAACTAAAAAGAGTTAAATAAATTAAATTATTCAAAATAAACAAAAAACAACTGAAAAGCGAAAAACAAGCTATATAATGTATAGAAAATTGTAAGAACATGCACTTATTCATATTTATAACAATTTAAATTTAACTTGAATATTGGAAAAGGTATTGCAGGCGGGGACAAGCAATAAATTTCAAAACCTATTTCTTGAAAAAAATTAACATTTGGACTATATATCTTGTCCCGGCCTGGAACACCTTTTCCAATATTCAAGTTAAATTTAAATTGTTATAAATATGAATAAGTACATGCTCTTACAATTTTCTATAGATTATAGAGTTTGTTTTTCGCATTTCAGTTTTTTTTTAATTGCAGTCGGGTTTTTTGTTTATTTTTAATAATTTAATTTATTTTGTGTAGTTATAGACTGGGCTATAAGACTTTTAGATGTTAGGATGTTTGACCTTTAGATACAGGACATTCCAGGACCATCAAACAGTCCCAAGTTTGCCGATTTTTACACCATAGATTTGTGTTACCGTTGTTAATTCAGTCTTATTTATACTACCCCTATGGTACTCGAAAAGCTAAGAAATTTTATGTCATGCTCCCTGGACACCCCACGGTCTGTTTTGTAATGTTTTAAAGGTTAACCCTAATGTACACAATATGTACCTAATTTGTACATACTTAAAAAGAAATGTACCTCAATAGATCGAGTGTACAAATTATATGAGTTTGGGGTTGCTGTGGAGCATCTCCCCAGCAACCCCTAGATTAATTTAAGAATTTGTCATTTATTAAAACATAACGTTGGTGTACCCAATATGTACTGAATTAGTACGCATTTTTTTTTAAATATACCTACATAGGTCTAGAGTACAAAATGGTCTGAATTTGGGGTTGCTGTGTAGAATCTCCCCAGCAACCCCAAACGTTGAATTTAAGAAATTATTAATTATTAAAACATGACGCTGTTGCACGCAATATGTACTGAATTTGTACATAGGTACTTAAAAAGAAATGTACCTCAATAGATCGAGTGTACAAATTATATGAGTTTGGGGTGTAAGATTAATTTAAGAATTTGTTATTTATTACAACAACGCTGTTGTACCCAATATGTACTGATTAAAGTACCTCCATAGATCGAGAGTACAAATGAACTGAAACACTTTCGCATTTGATTCTGATTTGCAAGCGTATGCTGTACTTTATAAAGAGAATAAAACTTTTGCTCAACATGTCGACAGAATAAAATCTACTTTTTCCATGTTGGTCATAATAACAATTTCTTAAATTCAATGTTTGGGGTTGCTGGCGAGATGCTCTACGGCAACCCCTAGTTTAGATCATTTGTACTCTCGATCTATGGAGGTACATTTAAAATAAAGTGCGTACTAATTGAGTACATATTGGGTTCAACAGCGTTATGTTTTAATAAATAACAAATTCTTAAATTAATCTTTGGGATTGCTGGGGAGATGCTCCACAGCAACCCCAATCTCATATAATTTGTACTCTCGATCTATTGAGGTACATTTCTTTTTAAGTATGTACAAATTCGGTACACATTGTGTACATTAGGGTTATGCTTTAAAACATTACAAAACCGACAGTGGGGTGTTTGCTGTGTTTTTTTTATGTTTACGTTTATTTGTTTTGAAACCATATGTAATATATACGCGCGCTAGCGTGTGCGTGGCAGGCACTTCGGACGGAACAGACCACGCGTGTATCAGTGACGTCATTTCGTGCGCAGCGTGCTCGTGGACTACTGTGGAAGTATCTACCTACATTTTCATACAAAGCGTTTTTGTACCCACGTGTGTAACTTGACCGTGCACAGCAGTGGGGCTCCGGCCTTAATGCGGCTGCTACACGGTGAGCAACCAAGCTCCCCACTAAGGTGAACTTGGTTGGGGGCTCGGTTGCTAACGCCGTCGCGTTTTTCCGTCTACAGGGTTGCCAACGGCAGTGTCTTCTGCTCGCGGAGAGAAAACACGTATCGTACGACTGCACAGTGCACACGACATGGCACCTTGCTTTTCAAAATTTCAGAAGGTTGGCGTAGCTTTACCACTTTTGTGCGCAAGTGAGGACAGAAAAGAAAAAAAAAACAATATGTGTGAAGCGATGGCTGAAGGAACGACTATTACTAAGGCATATAAATCTATTGAATTTACTGGACTTTGACGATACTCGTACTTTCTCCGCGCTCGTTCTGCTGCTCGTTCCCCATCTTGTTCTTGTGCGTTGTTGCGTGAGGCTGTGCGCACTCTCTGCCTTCATAGACACAACTGCGTTCACGTGGTTGCCAACAAGCGTCTACACGGTGTACAACGGCGGTATCCAGTCGCGGTTGCCAGCGCACGTCAACCATGGGCAATGAAAGGTCAAACGAAATTTGATTGCAAACCACCTTCTACACGGTCGCAAACCAGCAAGGTCACCTTGGTGGAGAGCTTGGTTGCTCACCGTGTAGCAGCCGCATAAGGGGTCGAATGAAGGTCATTTTTTAATTTAATTGTAACATTTTTTTTTTAATCTTACTACAGGGATCGATTTGAGAAGCCTATTTCAAATTTTCATACATTGTCAAAAATGGTGTATCCCAGTTGGAATAAATATATACATACATACATACCGTCGCGCCTTCATTCCCAGAGTGGTATAGGCAGAGCTACAGAATTACCAACAACTCAAATTTGTTGATAATTCTGTAACCACATTTTGCACAATTAGGTTAAGATGTTTACCAGTGTATCAAATTATTACTGACAGGTCAATTGGAATAAATGCTCTTTTATTGATCTCAGTATTAACGATTTAACTATTTTATTGATCTCAGTATTAACGATTTAACTATTTTATTGATCAATTCTCTGTGATTCTAGCCTAAGTACTTTTTTTTCATTTAATACCCAATACGACAACATTTTTTTTATTTATTTATTTAGTTCATGATTTTAAGTCCTCTAGAGGTCGTCATTTATATTAGGGTTCCGTACCAAAATGGTAAAAAGGACCCCTTGTGGTGAGACTTCTTTGTCTGTCCGTCTGTCTGTATGTCACAGCAGGTTTTCTGAGCAACTACAAATGCTATCAACTTGAAATTTGGCATAGTTGTACAACTTGCTTGCCCGCATCTGTTTTTGGTAAAAAAAATATGAAATTAATTTTATAAATAATTGAAAAGGGGTCTAGAATGGGGGTTAAAAAATGAAAGTGGTTTGATTATAGCAAATGGGGTGTCATATGAAAGGGCTCAATCTGCACATTTCAAAACTATTATTTTTAATTTTTCTTATATTTACTTTTTGATTACATATACAGGGTGGAAAGTTGAGATGGGGCATTAAGGGCAGCTACCAGATCCCTTGCTGCCACGCGAAAATGATCTTAGGAGACCTTTCCCAACTTTTTGAGTGATGACAATCGACATTCACAGATCTTTGATAAAATGTACAGTCAGCGAGAAAATCGTCAGACTTGTTTTTTTTTAAATGCCAATCGATCCTTTTCCCAAAAAAGGATTAAAACACTCTTTGAGACCAACTGAGGTTAGAGTACTAGAACACCCATAAATCGAAGAAAACGTATTCCATACATTTAATAGGGTAATAACACTAATAACGAAGAAAAAAGGTCTTCGCATGTGGTTTTTTTTAAGCGCATCGGTCCTTTATACTTAAAGAATTGAAATAAATCATCAGATATCGTCACTGTTCTAAATTCAAAATTAAAATTTTCTTCGTGCATTCTTTTTTAATTACTAAGCCTTTTCACCCATGACGGCCAGTTTTATATATGTAGCAAAAAGTTTGTATCGTATTTTGTGGTTTTTTTATAAGTAAGAATACCGATTTTTCTCATTTTTAATGTCCTAATGGAAGTTTTCCCCATAAAAATTAATGATCTTTAAGCTTAAGAAAATTCCACTTTGCCTTTTCCCCTTCTAAAATGTATGGAAAAAGTTATCTTTGATTTGTGGGTGTTCTAGTACTCTAACCTAAGTTGGTCTCCAAGAGTGTTTAAATCCTTTAAGGGAATGGGATCGATTGGCATTAAAAAAAAATTACTCAATTCTGACGATTTTCTCGCTGACTGTACATTTTATCAAAAATCTGTGAATGTCGATTGTCATCACTCAAAAAGTTGGGAAAGGTCTCCTAAGATCATTTTCGCGTGGCAGCAAGTGATCCGGTAGCTGCCCTTAATGCCCCATTTCAACTTTCCACCCTGTATAGTTAAAAATGTACAAAAAATGACCGTTCCCCCCTTATCTCAGAAGTTTATTAATCAAAAAAACTGGCCAAGTGCGAGTTGAACCAGCGTGGGGAGGGTTCCGTACATACGTATTTTTTTCATTTTTTTTATAGAATTCTTATAGATTTTTCTGTAATCTACAAACACACAAGCAAACAAATTTCGTATCGTTTCGGAGATCAGGGGGGATTGGTTAATTTTCGTCTTCTTTCATGAATAAAGATGTCATGCTCCCTGGACACCCCACTGTCGGTTTTGTAATGTTTGTACATACTGAAAAAGAAATGTACCTCAATAGATCGAGTGTGCAAATGATCTAAACTAGGGGTTGCCGTGGAGCATCTCGCCAGCAACCCGTAACATTGAATTTAAGAAATTGTTATTATAACCAACATGGAAAATGTCGATTTTATTCTGTCGACATGTTGAGCCAAAGCTTTATTCTCTTTATAAAGTACAGCATACGCTTGCAAATCAGAATCAAAGTGTTTCAGTTCATTTTTACTCTTGATCTATCAGCATTTAAAAAAGTGTGTACTAATTCAGTACATATTGCGTACAACAGAGTAATGTTTTTATAAATAATAATTTCTTAAATTCAATGTTTGGGGTTGCTGGGGAGATTCTCCACAGCAACCCCAAATTCAGATCATTTGTACTCTCGATCTATGGAGGTACATTAAAAAAAAATGCGTACTAATCAGTACATATTGGGTACAACAGCGTTCTTGTAATAAAAAACAAATTCTTAAATTAATCTTAGGGGTTGCTGGGGAGATGCTCCACAGCAACCCCAAACTCATATAATTTGTACACTCGATCTATTGAGGTACATTTCTTTTTAAGTATGTACAAATTCGGTACATATTGTGTACATTAGGGTTATGCTTTAAAACATTACAAAACCGACAGTGGAGTGTCCAGGGACCATGACATGAATAAAGTCAAAACTATTTACTTTACAATAATAACAAAAATATATTTGAGATCCTCATAACGAGCCCTTTCATTCGGTATGTGACACAGTAAAGTTTGCTTTTCATGTAATTTCCTAATTTGTCCACCGAAAAGAACCCTTATTTAAAAAAAATACTTATTTACTTTGCACATCTTTGTTTGGGTCATCAATTTACATATGTGTACCAAATTTCAACTCAATCGGTCTAGTAGTTTCGGAGCAAATTGGCTGTGTCAGACGGACGGACAGAGAGACGCACGAGTGATCCTATAAGGGTTCCGATATTGATTTTTTTGTACGGAACCCTAAAAAATCAGAAAAATACCAGGCATATACACTGTGTCCGGGACGTACCCGAAGGATTTTAACCATCGATTCTAGACCCTATTTGGAGTATATAATGTGGTATAACATGTAGTCCAATAACGGATAATTTCCGAGATTTTTATTGTTTAAAAAACAATTCCATAGTTAATTTAATTTGAACTCTGTGACCTTAACCTAAAGCATTATTTACCAAGAAAGATTCATGTTGTAAGTAGCAATATCATCAACGTACAACAAATTAATTTAATTAATTTCTTAGTAAATAATGCTTTAAGTTAAGGTGACAGAGTTCAAATTATATTAACTATGGAATTGTTTTTTAAATAATAAAAATATCGGAAATTATGCGATATTGGACTACATGTTATACCACATTATATACTCCAAATAGGGTCTAGAATCGATGGTCAAAATCCTTCGGCTACGTCCCGGACACGGTGTAGATAATTATTTAAGGACTCATTCGTTTCGGATTCGCCAAAATCAACCCTCTTTTTCTTGACAGTCTTCCAATATTTTTTCTTTAACTGTTCATCTAATCTGATTAACATAAGTATTCAAGAACAGAGAAAAATAAAATTTTAAAAAAATAGCTTAGAATGGTGCTATGATCAAAACATTGAACAAGGGTGTTCATTTTCGAAAAAAACCTAAAAGTCCAAATATCTCGAAAACCGAGCGACTTTTAAATACTTAACCTATTTTAGCTTTTTCATAACGTCCTAAGTGCCCTCTATCCGTAGTTCAAGGATTATCCACTCATTACCTAACACCCTGTATAATATTAGCAACGATTAGTTACCTACGTAACCCTTTAAGGCCCGGTTTAATAAAGGTCCGTTAGTAAATATGTCAGATTAAATTTTAGTAACTTCATACAAGTTTTGACATTCCTGACCGAAATTTGATCTAACGGATCTTTATAAAACCCGGCCTAAGTCAACTTTGGACGTATATTTCCTAATAAATAATAAGTACCTAGGTTAAATTGAAACAATCGTGTGCAAACAATATGTACTTATGTTTATTAGGATTTAGTGCAAAATTACTTCAAGAATTCGATGAAGTATCGTCGCTTAGCTAACAATACCGTACAGGTCAAAATTGAAGTTTGTATTATATTACATTAACTCTTAATTCGCGTTCAATCATTGACGTACGCTGTATTTTTAGCTAAGCGACAATATTATGCAATTTTAACTTAAATCAATGTTGTATTCTGAGGAGGTGCGAGATATATTTTTTTATTCCTCATAAAACTATCATTGTTCACTTTTGTCATAAATTTTAGTAGTTATTTAAGATTTGCTGTGGCAATATTAAAAAGTTATTTCTTTCATACGACTGGCAACAATTCGTGACCCCCACCAAAAAATTCCGTTACTCGTTCGTTCCATTTTCGAATCTCGTTGCGCGAACACCTCCTTTTCAACCTTTTCACTAACTTTCACACACTCCTTAGTATTAATTAGTAAAGTGTATTTGGAGGCTGCCGGCGTGAACCCAGGAAATAATCGGAGGCTAAGTGCGTGTGCTGAAGGTAAGGTTGACGGTTGATCTAGGGAAGCTGAAGACTACCACCAACGGTGCATTGCGGCGGACGCCAACGATTCTGTACCCAACAGATCCGGAGTCACCAGGTCAGACCACCATTCACTTGAATTTGCATCTAACTATTTACCATATAAAACATACACAATATTCCTGATTACACCCTGTAACTCTGTCGCACCCCTTTCCCTTCTTTCGTAATTTTCATACAGTCCATTCTTTTCGTTTATCGCACATTTTTGGTCCTTCGAACCGGATCTTTTGATAAGTGGCCTTTGTTTTGTCGTTTTCGTAAAGTCACTTCTTAAGATTCGTTTCACCGTTATTTTTTAAATTTATTTAATATTTTCGGGTAAGCAGAAATATTGTTGTAAAAAAAGTTATTGGAAAGGTTGAATTATTCTAAGTCATTCGTTCTTCGATATTAAGTCGGTCATTTTAGACTGGCAACACTGACGGTTGTGTCAATCATTTATTTATTTTGCTTTGAGTTAACTTCTACCGTCAAGTGAAGGTAGTTAGTAGTTTTCTTTGTTTGTTTGATTTATTTGTGTTATAAAATAAAGTTAAAGTTCTCGGCAGTTGTCGTAACGTTTGCGATAGTGTTTGTGTTGTGTTGTGTTGTGTTCGTTTGCCATGACCACAAGTGGAAAGGATACGAGCATGGCCGAGTTAGCGGATCCTTTGCTCATCGCGAGGGACTACGCAATGATGAGGTTAGAGTATCTTTCCATGCAAGACGAAACTGAGTTGGCATTGTGCACCGAGGCAGATCTTTCGTCATTAGCAGATAGTTTTCACGAGGCACAGATGAAAATCTTGATTTCAATTCCGCGAAGCGAGCGTCGGGAAGAGTTTAATGTCACGGCGATATTTGACACCAAGATGAGGGCTGTTAGGGCGCGTATTAATGTAAAACCTACCGCTGGCGCCGCGTTGCCACATTCCAATCTACCGAAGCTGCCAAAAATTAGTATAAAACAGTTCAATGGCAAGATAGATAACTGGATAACATTTATTCAACTGTTCAATTCATTGGTTCATGAGCGTACAGACTTAGCAGATGTAGAAAAGTTGCATTACTTGCTGTCGAGTGTGCAGAACGAGGCACATGATTTAGTAAAGAATTACCCCATTACTAACGAGAATTATATGGTTGCTTACAACACATTGTATAGGCATTATAATAAAACTAGGTTAATAGCTTCCACATATTATGAGCGGCTTATTAATTGTGAGCCAGTAAAAACTTCTCGGGCTAGTGATTTGGAGCGGGTGAACCGGGCGTTCACTGAAAATTTGTCAATTTTAAAAAGTTTTAATTTACCTGATAAGAATTTTATGTTGGTTCAATTATTATGGTCTAAATTGGATAGAATCACTAAGGAACAATTTGAGCTAGAACATAACTCAGATGAAATCCCTGATTTTAAAAGTTTACAAATGTTTATTGAAAAACGCTTCCGAGCATTAGACGCGGCAGGATTTAATACACCATCATTTAACACTCAACCAACTGGTAGTAAACCAGTTACTAAGGCTAAAACTGCACTTGTTGTGTCATCTTCATTATGTACCTTGTGTAAAGAGCCACATAACCTATCGACTTGTCCATCGTTTTTAAAAATTGACCCGAATGACCGTTTCAAATTTGTTAAGGAGAATAGATTATGCATCCTATGCTTGTCGGGTTCACATTCAGTGAAGTTGTGTAAGTCAAAGCAGCGGTGTGAAAAATGTCAATTTTCTCACAACACATTGCTGCATTTTAATAAACCTGTGCCTTCGGACAAAAGTGTAGAAACATTAAATCCTTCTCCAAGCACTTCAAAGCCAATAGTTATGGTGGCTAACAATGTTGTCGGTTCTACATTGTTTTCTACGGCCAAGGTACTCATAAGGGACATTGATGGTAATTTAGTTCCTATTAGAGTGTTACTTGATTGTGCTAGCGCTTGTAATTTCATAACGGAAGCATGTGCCAAAAAACTTGGTCTTAAAATTAAATATGGTAGGTATGCCGTTAATGGCATAGGCCAGGCGGTCGCTGAACCTGCGGGCACGTTGTCGTGTATTATTTCACCCAGTACTGGTGGAACAAAAAATAGTTTTTCGTTTGAGGCATACTTACTGCCCTCTATATGTTCGGATATGCCAGCCGAGCATATTGACATTTCGTCGTGGCAACACACTAAGAACCTCGATTTAGCTGACCCTTGCTTACATTTACCAGGGCCAATCGACATGCTGCTTAGTGTAGATATTTTCGCATCATCTTTGCGTCCAGGGTTGCTCCATGGTGACCCAGGTGAACCTGTTGCCATCAACTCCATTTTCGGATGGATTTTGATGGGCGGTTGTGCTACGGAGGACTGTCGCTCTCGCTTTCGCTCTCGTCGTGACCACTGCCACGTGATCACGAACTCCCTGTCCTTGGACGACTCGATCAAGAGATTTTGGGAATTGGAACAAGTCATGTCTCCGAGTGCCGCCATCTTGTCGAAAGAAGACCAGCTGTGCGAGCAATATTTTGTCGCTAATTTTCGTCGCACGGAAGAAGGTAGATTCGTCGTTCCGCTACCTTTCACTGATCCTTCCAACAAACCTTCTTTCTCTGGGTCTCGTGCTATCGCCTTAAAGAGATTTTCGTCGTTGGAGAGAAAGTTGCAGCAAAATGCTGAATTTCGCCGGAACTACGTAGCTTTTATGGATGACTACGAGAAGTGTCGCCATCTTGAGAGATGTGATCCTCCAACAACGGACAATGGACCCTTCTTCTACATTCCCCATCACGGAGTCCTGAGGCCCTTGTCGACTAGTACTCCTCTTCGTGTGGTGTTCGATGCTAGTGCCAAGGACGCACAAGGTACTTCGCTTAACGATACCCTTCTGCCGGGCCAAAAACTGCAAAAGAACATCTTGCATCTTCTTCTTCGCTTTCGTTGGCATGTCGTGGTTTTTACTGCAGATGTCAAGCAGATGTACCGACAGATTTTGGTAACACCAGAAGATGCGGAGTATCAGCGTGTTCTTTGGCGACCATCTGTCAACGAGCCGATTAGGGACTACCGTTTACTTACGGTCACATATGGTGTTTCATCAGCTCCTTACCAGGCTCTACGTAGTATCGCTCAGCTGGCTCAGGAATCGGTGGTCGAATACCCTGGTGGATCAACAGTGCTAGGCCGTGATATCTACGTCGATGACATCGTATCTGGTGCAGAGTCCGTGGGGCGGGCGCGTGATATCAGATCGGACCTTTCTGCTATTTTGTCGGCAGGTGGCATGCACTTAAGGAAGTGGACATCAAACCACCAAGGGTTCTTCGACGGTGTGCCTCCAGAAGATCTTTATTCTGAGGATTTTCGTGAGTTTGATGCCATTGGCGATGTTTCACTCAAGATACCTGGTCTCTTGTGGTTGCCGCACACCGACAACTTTACTTTTAAGGTTTCCATCGAGGATCGTCGGTGCACTAAGCGCACCATTCTCTCGGAGATAGCCAGGATATTTGACCCATTAGGTCTCATCTCGCCTGTAACCTTTTTCGCCAAATATCTAATGCAGTTGCTCTGGGTGTCCGGTGTAGCCTGGGATGACGACGCTCCGCACAACATTGGTCTTGAATGGCAAGCGCTTAAAGCTCAGCTGTCGTCGCTGAGCTCTGTGGCTGTACCTCGCCGTATGGTAAAGGATTTTGTCGTTTTACAGCTTCACGGGTTCTGTGACGCCTCAGAGCGTGGATTTTGTGCCGTCGTTTATTGCCGGACGGTCGACAAACATGGCGTTGCCACTGTCAACTTAGTTTGTGCCAAATCTAAAGTGGCACCTCTTCGGAGGTTATCGATACCGCGCCTCGAATTATTGGCGGCGGTTCTTCTTTCGGACTTAATGGCATCTGTCGTAGAAGCGCTAAAGCCCTTCCACTCAGGTAGTGAAATTTTCACATGGTCTGACTCAAGTGTGGCATTGGCTTGGATTAAGTCGTGCCCGTCCAAATGGAAAACTTTTGTAGCCAATCGTGTTAGCCACATACAGGAAATCGTTCCTCCCGATTGCTGGCGTCATGTTAGGACATCGGACAACCCAGCCGACTGTGGGTCTCGAGGTCTGCTGCCTAACGATTTGGTCAACCAAATTTGCTGGTGGAATGGCCCCTACTGGCTCGTGCAACCTAGTGAAGATTGGCCTAGGTCCATGCTGTCGGTGGATGTGGATGTTCTCGACGAAGAACAGAAGGTTACAGTTCTTGTGACATCTCTTAGCGAGAACTTAGTGGACAAGCTTTTAGCAAGGTTCTCATCGTTGAGAACCCTTAAGCACGTTTTGGCATATTGCTTCCGTTTTGCGTACAATATTAAAAATAAGAAAAATAAAAATCGAATTCCTCTGCACAAGTTACCTCCGAGTCCCTTGGAACCTCATGAGATAAAACAGGCCTTGATGTTTCTCGTACGTTTTGTCCAGGAACATAGCTTCAAGTCTGAGATAGAAAAGCTTAAAAACGAATCTCCGAATACCCTCCCTAAGAGGTTTAGGAAACTGTCTCCGTTTTTGGATGACGCGGGACTTTTGAGGGTGGGCGGACACTTATCACGAGCTTCTCTCGACTTCGATGTGAAACACCCGTTGCTCCTACCTCGCGATCATCGCCTTACATCATTGATCATTGATGAGTATCATCAAAAATTTATGCACCCCGGGCCGCAAACGCTCCAGAACTTGCTAGCTCAACATTTCTGGATATTGTCTGCGAAGCGTGCTATCCAGGCTGTAACTGGCAAATGTCTGAAATGTTTCCGTGTTCGTCCGTTGGGTGCTCGTGCACCTTTCATGGGTGATTTGCCATCTTATCGCGTTAGCCAAATCAAGCCATTTTCGAGCGCCGCCGTCGATTTCGGCTGACCTTTCGACGTATCTCTCGGTCGTGGCCGCGGAAACAAAACTTACAAGGGCTACATATGCGTGTTCGTCTGTACCTCAACCAAGGCCGTCCATGTCGAACTTGCCACTGAACTTTCCGCGGAAGCCTTTTTAGCCGCGCTTAGGCGTTTCGTAGCGCGTCGTGGTCGTTGCTGTCGTTTAGTGTCAGATCAGGGCAAAAATTTCGTCGGCGCAAGCAACATCTTACAGCGCCTTATTAAAGACGCGGCACATACGGACGAAATCCGGTTCGAATTTAACCCACCAGGAAGTCCACATTTTTCGGGTCTAGCTGAAGCTGGAATTAAGGCTGTGAAAACTCATTTGTCGCGTGTCGTTGGGCAGCAGAGGCTGACCTACGAAGAGTTTTCAACAGTCTTAAATCAAGTGGAAGCCCTTTTAAATTCAAGACCACTTACTCCACTTAGCACCGATCCCAATGATCTAACGGTTTTAACTCCTGGTCACTTCCTGACCATTGAACCTTTGTCGGTTGTGCCGGACGAGGACTTAACTGACATCAAGGTTAGCATCACTCAACGTTGGAGAATGTTGCAAAAAATGCACCAAGATTTTTGGAGCAAGTGGTCCCAGGAGTATATGCATACTCTCCAACAGCGTATGAAATGGCATGACAGGCAACCAAACTTAGAAAAGGGAATGTTAGTGCTCATAGTGAACGAGCAAACCAGCCCCATGAAGTGGCCTCTAGGTCGCATAGTAGACACACATCCTGGGTCCGATGGGGTTTGTCGTGTTGTCACGGTGCGCACTGCCTACGGCTTGTATAAACGACCTGTTGTGAAGCTGTGCCCGTTACCTGTTTAAACTTTCCTTTTACTCTTTATCGTTATTTTATGTGTTTTGTGTTATTTCTTTTGTTTTGTCATACCTTAGTCAAAATACTAATGTATTTTGGTGGGCGGAATGTTCACTTTTGTCATAAATTTTAGTAGTTATTTAAGATTTGCTGTGGCAATATTAAAAAGTTATTTCTTTCATACGACTGGCAACAATTCGTGACCCCCACCAAAAAAATCCGTTACTCGTTCGTTCCATTTTCGAATCTCGTTGCGCGAACACCTCCTTTTCAACCTTTTCACTAACTTTCACACACTCCTTAGTATTAATTAGTAAAGTGTATTTGGAGGCTGCCGGCGTGAACCCAGGACATAATCGGAGGCTAAGTGCGTGTGCTGAAGGTAAGGTTGACGGTTGATCTAGGGAAGCTGAAGACTACCACCAACGGTGCATTGCGGCGGACGCCAACGATTCTGTACCCAACAGATCCGGAGTCACCAGGTCAGACCACCATTCACTTGAATTTGCATCTAACTATTTACCATATAAAACATACACAATATTCCTGATTACACCCTGTAACTCTGTCGCACCCCTTTCCCTTCTTTCGTAATTTTCATACAGTCCATTCTTTTCGTTTATCGCACAATCATGAAAACCATGCCGCACATCCACGATTCGCTATATGGTGGCAATGGGTAATCCTGCAATTAAATGGCACTTAATTATTAAGGGTGCTAAATAGACTTTTGCGTGTCAGACATAAAAGCCAAATGGGGTGATATGTAGGTAACGTTCCTGCAAATGTACAACGGACCTTAAAGTATTAATATTATTTGGCTTCATTTACTAGTCCTTTATAAACACGACACTAAATCAAATATTTGTGATAGTTTTCGCTTGAGATCGAAGGGTTTTTAGGATATTTGCCTGATAACTAACGTTATATTTGTGTAAAAATAACAAACAATAACAAAACCCTGACAAGCGGTGAAATTTGAATTGACAGGCGTAAGGCAACATTGCCATATAAAAATCGATTTCTTTTTACTTTTAAAATTTTCATGATATTCTGGTACACCTATAACAGGTCAAATACGATATTGTTTGTACAGTGTTGAATAGTGGCGCAGGTAAGTTTATTTTTTTATCGGCGTTATAGATTTCCCCACTTTTAGGAAAAAAAAACCTGAAAAACTGGAAACACTGATTGTAATTTGCGTCAAAGTAATTAAACACATTATTTACAATAAATAACCTGAATAATCATAACATAACTTACACATGATAAGTGAAACCTAGGGATCGGAAATTCGGATGCTTTAATAGTTTAGTTTTTGTTGTTGTATTGACGTTATGTTATAAGTAGTTATATACCGGAAATTATGATACACATACGTAAAGTATTTAAATAACATATTTTAAAATGTAAAATATGTGGTTTGTTTAACTAACAGTACAGTCAACATCATAAATAAGTGATCATTTACGTACCTTGTCACTTTAACGTCGTGTTTGAAATGTCTTACAAAATTGTGAAACGATTGAAAACGACAAGGTATATAAATGATCATTTATTTATGCTGTTGACTGTACCTACCACTATTCTTTAACATCAAACTAAATTAAATTTGTTAAATTACATATTATTCTTATGAAAACTAATGTTACTAACGTTAGTATTTTTGTTAAATCACCAAATTAAAACAAATACACATAGTCAACATTACAAAAAAAAGTACAAAATTGAACTGAATTGAGCTTTTTCCGGAAATTTGCTAATTGTAGGTATAAAAGCATCCGAATTTCCGATCCCTATTAATACCGTGTGGCTTTTTATATTTACTAATGTAGTTTTTACACGTTTTTACAACACAATGCGGCATTTTCTTCGCCGTTAAATGTCACTCGTGCTGTGGCTCGACGCGTAATGGCGGCGGGTTAACAGACCTAGTGCATTTGTGAGACGGTAGATTGTGTAGAACGGAACGAAATAACAGACCTTGTATACTTCACACCTTTTTAGTGTAATGTTACGTCCGTATTTTTTTTAAGCCCGTAGTCTGAACGTGTGATGTAGCAAAAAAAATACACTAGCCAATTAAAAAATGATTAGACGTACATGAAAACTAACTGGTATAAAGTCTAAGGTGCCTAATACTACAGCAAAACAACGAAAGACCATTAAAATCAGGGCACGAAAATTTTATGACGTTTTGGGCACAGAATTTTTTCACTTAATACCTTGATGACGAAACCTACGTCTAAGCCGATGTTTTAACATTACCAGGTGATCAGTATTACACGAATTGGCTCCAAATATTTAGCGTGGTAGGCAATTTGTCATCCGGTGTTCGCAGCCGAGCTTTCGTCACGACTGGCACAATCAATAAGGAAATCTATATGAACGAGTGCTTAAAGACCAACCTTAAAATCAAGTTGTTGTGCACCTTTTGTTCAAACGCACGATACTTCAACATGATTTCGGCCAGATCTGGCGACAGCCCACTATGTTAAGAACAAGATCAGGGACTCTATTCATGACGGTACAAATCATATCGTTTTTGACGTGTTACGGTATTGTTTTTAACTCGGCCGCCATTACTGTCAAGTAAATAAGAACTATCAAAACGTTGGCAATAAGATAACAGGTCAAAAAAAATATGGTATTTACCGTGTTGAATAGAGGCCCTGATGCCTTGAGTATCACGTCATCTACCAGTGATGCGTTTAGTTTAAAAACGAAACGAATAGAAACGTTAGTTAGCGTAGTGCATCTTGGCAGGGCCCTCAGTACAGTTCTATGGGGCGACAATGTGGGACATTTGGTGGGTTAAGGTCTTTAGGCACGATTTGTATGGCGTTAAATTAACGTTCAAGGCATCAGGGCATAAATGACACTGTCGCACGTTGGAGGGTGTACGCCAAAAATTATGACAAGAGTGGGAAAAAAAAAGTTAAATAAGAACGTAACCGACACATGATGATAATTTTAACATCATATTTTATCAATTAAAAAAAATATGTATTAAATGGTTGAACTCATAATGAAATCGTTTTTAATTTGGCGAATCCGCAACGAATGAGTCCTTAGGAAGTATTTTTAAGTATCTTTGTATATACTTTAATAAAGATAACTAAATTTACTACAATTATGGCAAACGTATCGTTGTGGCACTTACAATTATAGCAATTGAAAATATGGCAAATGACCATTATGGCATATGAATCGTTATGGAATATAAAATTATGGCAAATGACATTCGGGCAAATGAGATTATTGCATATGAAATTCGGGGAAACGGCAGAGAACCTTAGATACGTTAATAAAAAAAACCGGGCAAGGGCATGTCTGACCATGCTCAGTGTAGGGTTCCGAAGCCGAAGCCGAAGCCGAAGTTACTACACAAACACCATCTCGAAAAAAAAACAAGAATGAACTAATTCTCTATTTCAAGTTATTTGGTGCTGTCTTAGATGATTTTAGTAGGTAAGTATAAACATTTTAGTCGCCTGTATCTCAGGGACCTATCAGACAGAGAGCGGTCACGCGGTCAAGCGTTCAAGCTGTCAGTTAAAATCTTGTAAATATTCATAAAATACTAGGGGACCTATCAGACAGAGAGCGGTCACGCGGTCAAGCGTTCAAGCGGTCGTAAATAGTTAAACAATATTACATATTTTATGAATATTTACAATATTTTAACTGAACGCTTGAACGCTTAACCGCGTGACCGCTCTGTGTCTGATAGGTCCCTCAGGATCCAGTAAAGTCTACTTAGTTGTGATAGTTTTTCTTTAAAATTAATTTTATGTGCTTTTTTTTGACATTTTTAGTATTTGTAGTTTTGGCTGTAGAGGGGGGGGGGACACACTTTACCACAGTATAGATATAAAGGCCCATTTAGATTATGCAAGTTTCTTGTACAAGAATCGGCAATAATTGTATGCAATTCAATGATATTACATATAAAGAAGAAGTAGATATGCCACTACGGCGCCCGAGTTGGGCTTCATAAAAGATCCAATTGTACTATCTCGCTGACAGTTCACGCTAAACATGGCGACGAAACTGACGTGAGCCAAAATAGTTAAAATGCCGTCGTGTGTGTTTCCGAAGTGCACAAACTACCACATGAAAGCTAATAAAGCTCAAGGGATCTCATATCACGCGTAAGTTTACTAAATATTTGATTATTACTTCGTATTTAAGTTAATTTTAAAATATTTGTAAAGTCAACGCGTGCTCAGTTACGAAAAGAGAAAGCAATTTCAATAAATCGCGTGTATGACCAGGATAGATACATAGATTAAAAAATCAGAAGCGACATCGTTGGTATCGATTATATCCGTGCGAATCAAGAGGCAACATATGGTAAAGTCGGTAGTGTTATCGCTAGAGGATCTTATCGCTACTTCTTATTGTTCGAGAGAGTTCTAGACGCGAATTGTAGTAGTTATTTTTAACCGACTTCAAAAAAGGGGAGGTTTCTCAATTAGGCCGTATATTTTTTATTTGTGTTCGCGGATAACTTCGTCGTTTATGAACCGATTTTGATGATTCTTTTTTTGTTGGAAAGGAGATATCCCAAGGGTGATACCATGATAAGGAAACCAGGATCAGAGGGGGGGATCAGTGAGAAATTGAGGGGACTCCTCAAATATTGTAGGCAAACATATAGCGATTTTAGTATTTTTAGTAACAAACCAGCATTTGCATTCAGAAAGTATCATTTGCTGTAGCGGAACTGATGACGAAGACCACAGATGGCCACCGGAACTCCTCAATGGTACTGATTTCAAGGGTGGCGATAAGATATCTCGATTAAGATAGTTGAGCAACTACAACGAAGAACATTTAATAGTTTAAAAATGACTATGATTTTCTCTAGTTCTAGTTGATCTGGGTTTAATACATAAACCAAATTTCATGTTTTTATGTTAAATAGATTTGGAGTTATTGAGGCGTCAAAAGTGGCCCCAAACGGTTCTTGTAAATAACACACGGCTGCGCTCGCCAGTTCCTTTTGCGTGAACTTGGCTGGAAACGCTGCCCGGTGTCTAGATACCTATTATAAATATTATAGTAACGTAACGATAGATCAAAAGATCCCGCCCGCCTGTGCCATAATAGAGTAAACAATATTAAGGGGGAATGTACTCAAGTTTACGAATATTTGTAAAATTGGACATCAATAAATAACTTTATACTATTTTAAAACCCTTTTTATTTCTATTTGGTACCTACCTACTTTGCTCCTTACCAATGTCCGCTCTGTTCGATTAAAAATCATTATCTCTATCCTCCCGGTGACACTTGAAGCGCAACTGCTTAAGTATAGCTTTCTCTCTTACTCTAGTGTTTTCTGTATCTGTCTATCGTTCATTAGTGAAAGAAGTGAACATATTGTAGTTTGTATAGCTATCTATATGCAACTGCGACCATTTTCAAACGGGATTTACTAGGAACGTAACATATGTATACTCTGTAATATCATTGATGCAATTATTTTGTTGCAATAAAAGTGTTTAAGAATTGTACCAAACGTAAGGTTTAGACTGAGCAATTTTATATTTCCTCAATTTTATTGTATGGAATGTGCAAGAAAGTTGTATAATGTAAATGGGCTTTAAACCAGTAAAGAAGCTACGAACAAACGTTCGAAACGACGCACTCACACAGGCGCACGTCTCTACGAGACCGCTAAGCGGACATGGCGGTGCTGTTAGACGCGAGTGTCGTCGCGTCGAGACGAACGGTTTCCTTTGCATTTTATATTCTTTCTTCTGCTTTCTTTAGTAATTCGGCTGATTGTTTCCAAAATCGATATCTGGGGATCTATGTGGTCTCCGACAACGAATCCGTTGACAGATTGAGAAAAAGTAGCCGTCATCTTGAACTTTTTAGTTATTCGGCTGATTCTTTCCAAAATCGATATATGGGGATCGGTGTGGTCTACGACAATAAATCCGTGGACAGAATGAGAAAAAGTAGCCGCCATCTTGAAGTTTTTAGTTATTCAACTGATTGCTTCCAAAATCGATATCTGGGGAACTTTGTGGTCTCTGACAACAAATCCGTGGACAGAATGGAGAAACGTAGTCGCCATCTTGAACTTTTTGGTTATTTGACTGATTGCTTTCAAAATCGATATTTCGGGATTTATGTGTTCTCCGACAGCAAATCCGTTGACAGGTGAGTCAATTTCAAGAGTTATAGGATACCACACAGATCCCCAAATATCGACTTTCAAAGAATTCGGCCCAAAAACTGGAAAGTTAAAGATGGCGGCTACTTTCAATGGATTCTGTCAATGGATTCGTTTCATTTTCGGAGACCACACCCGATCCCCAGATATCGATTTTGGAAGCAATCAGTCGAATAACTAAAAAAGTTAAAGATGGCGGCTACTTTTTCTCATTCTGTTAACGGATTCCTTATCGGAGACCTCACAGATTCCTACATATTAATTTTGAAAGCAATCAGTCGAATAACTAAAAAGTTCAAGACGGCGGCTACTTTTTCTCGTGCTGTCAACGGATTCGTTGTCGGAGACTACACACCTCCCCAGATATCGATTTTGGAAGCAATCAGTCGAATAACTAAAAAGTTAATGATGGCGGCTACTTTTTCTAAATCTGTCAACGGATTCGTTGTCGCAGACCACACGTATCGACTTTGCACTAACTAACTAGAGATACAATAAAAAAAACTTTTTTCAGTTTTACAAAATGTTAATTGACAACCCCTACGCTCAATTGGAGAGTAGGTATTTAACTTGAAAAGTAGGACTAGTTTCTTTACTGCTTTATTTATATACTGTGACTTTACTCTAACAAAAATTAGCGCTTTAAAGCTTAATATTTCTTAAACGGATCCCTTAATCGAAAATATGGTTTTCAGAAACCCGCAATATTTTTGAAAGACCTATCTCCAACGACCCCCTACACTATGGGGTAGACGAAAACTACATCCCCACGTTACGTGTAGGGGAGGTACACAAAAAAAAAACTTGCCAAATTACAGCTTTCTAGTACTAAGAGTCTCTGAGCTAGGCTGCGGACGGACAGACTGACGGACGGACGGACGGACTACGGAACCCTAAAAAATCAGATTGCCATCGTAGGATCGCAGACTTGAGATTGCCATCGTAAGATTGCACGGTCTTGAGATTGCCATCGTAAGATTGCTGTCTTGAGATTGCCATCTTAAGATTGCAGTGTTGAGATTGCCATCGTAAGATTGCACAGTCCTAAGATTGCCATCGTAAGGTTGCAGTCCTGAGATTGCTATCGTAAGATAATGTAAAAAAATGTAATGAATGTACTTCCCGGCCTCTATAGTAATGTACTATTAATTATTTAACGTTTATTACGTTGTTTAATATTTGGAAAAATAATAAGTTAAATTACTATCAGATTTTATTACTTATCGTGTAATTATTTACCACTGCGAGATTAAGTCGTTATAATTTAACCGGTTCATCACGAACCCTCGTTTCTTCTTTGTCTTGTATCTTTCCTTAACTTCCCCTTGAGTTTTTCCTGCGTTCTTTTTTCTCCGCTTTGCATCATATTCATTCATTTTTGAAATTTCTCTGTCCATGTCGAATGGACACTGATCGGGAGAGTGTATTGGTATCATAATAACAGGAACATAATTACAATGATTTGGTTTGACCTGTAGTTAATGTACATTAACATGTATTAGTTAGTATTAGACAATATTCAAACAGATTACCTATCTACAGCTACTACATCCAACGTACGCAGCTATTGCAGCGTTAGTTGGATGTAGGTAGGTATACCTAGTTACGACCCTGGTGGCGCTGCCGCAGCTGTGTTGTCTCCTACGTGTCGCGAGAAATTTGCTGACACTCGTAACCCACGCTCATTTTAGAAGATGCAATATAACGTCGAATATCTTGCGCGTAGAGATTCAATAGTTTTAATCGGTTCGATAAACTTAAAAACAGAAAACAGGCACCTACAGTATTCCCAGCTTCTTAATAGTTTTCGGCTAGTGGCGTTGCGTGGGTTTTTGCCGACCGGAAATTCGCCGCCCCCAATTTTTAACCGACTTCAAAAAAAGGAAGTGGTTCTCAATTCGTAGGATTTTCTTTATGTCTATTTCCCGATTACTCAAAGACAGCTGGACCGATTTGTAAAATATTTTTTTTGTTTGAAAGGGTTTTAGTTTTTAGTTGGTCGCATTGTCAATACGTCAGGATCTGATGATGGGATCTTGTAGAAATCGAAGAAACTCCTCAAAGATTATAGACACACCTATACCGATTTGGGTATTTTTAGTAGGGGAGCCCAAGGGGCATTTTTACTCGAGCGTCATGGGGACCTATTAGATTTTGAAGATTAGATGGTAGAAAGGAAATACGGTATATGATGTGTATCCATTGAGCGGTTGGGGAAGCGCATACAAGTTTTCAAAAATGTAAAAAAAACAGTCAAACGGAAATACTCGAGTGCGTCAGATATTGATAGTGTATAACTCCCTCGTGTCTCTGATAACAGAGGCATGTTAATCTGCTGGTTTGCATGGTGGGGGTGGCCGTACGGAAGGGTAGAAAATGGGAAAAAAATATAGATATTCCAGCGCGTCAGGTTTTCAGAGGAGATGTTAAGTGAATGGCGTCATAAAAAAGATAAAAAGATAAAAGATAAAATAAATTTATTCAGTAAGTAGGCCGCACGGGCACTTTTACACGTCAAGAATCTACCAGCGCTTCCCAAGAGAAGACCACTGCCGAGAGAGAAACGCCGCAAGAAACTCAGCAGTCAGTCATTTTTTAAACATATTTTTATTACCACTTAGTACTACTTAGTCTAGCATTATATAAAGCTATAAATATTAAATTAAATATAATATCAAATAACATGCGTAGTTCAGCAGGAAAACATGCCAATTAAGAATCTTACGGGAGAGATAGAGAAAAAAAAAACACATACTTATGTGTATATAAGATGATGCGAGACGACCACATAAAAGTTTCGATATATTTTCCTACATCAACGGTGTCCCCTAGACAAGATAAAGATTTTGCATTTGAATAAATTATTATTGACTAAGTTTCGGATTTAGGCCATGCATTTTTGTCTGTTAGATAGTCCTCGATCCTATAATACGCTTTAGACATTAACGACCTTTTCAAGTAATTTTTAAGTGCTGGAAAGGGTAACTTTAAAACTTCGTCAGGTAATTTATTATAGAAATGAATGCATTGACCAACAAATGATTTATATATTTTACGGACGCGGAATTTTCGGATAGCGATTTTATTTTTATTTCTGGTATTTAAATTACGTATATCAGAATTTTTGGTGAAAGAATCTAAATTTCTAATAACGTAAATAATATTCCCATAAATAAATTGAGACGCTACAGTCAAGATATTAATTTCTTTAAAAAGTTCTCTTATAGAGTCACGGGAGTTTAAGTTGTAAATAGAACGAATGGCCCTTTTTTGTAACACAAATATAGTTTGTATGTCAGCTGCCTTACCCCAAACCAGAATACCGTACGACATGACACTATGGAAATAACTATAATAGACTAAGCGAGCTGTTTCAACATTGGTTAGTTGTCTAATTTTCCTAACGGCGTAAGCTGCCGAACTTAGTTTACCTGCCAGTACAGCTATATGGGGACTCCATTGCAAATATTTATCTAATATTATGCCTAAGAAAATTGCCTTATCTACCATTTGCAAACACTCGTCATTTAGAAAAATACTAGAATGTACCGGTTTAACATTAGGCAAAGCGAACCTAACACATTTCGTTTTCTTAGCATTTAGTAGAAAATTGTTGCTAGTAAACCAATTAAGTACTTTAACTAGTGTGGTGTTAATCCTACTGTAGTCTACGGATTTTCTATCTACCTTGAAAATTAGTGAAGTATCATCAGCAAAAAGTACAATATCACATAATTTATCTACTGTTGGTGGCAAGTCATTTATGTAAACCAAAAATAAAAAAGGACCTAAAATAGAGCCTTGAGGCACACCTATTTTCACTGTAGCTCCAACAGATTGCGTTTTGTTTACAACAACTGTTTGAGTTCTATCACTTAGATAAGAAGACATGAGGCTTAAAGCTTTATTGGACAATCCATAATGTTCTAATTTTAAAATAAGGGTCGTATGATCCACGCAATCAAAAGCTTTAGAAAGATCACAAAATATTCCTACTGCATCGCAAGATTTCTCCCAACTGTTATATATATGTTTAGTGAGTACAGAAGCCGCATCAATTGTTGATCGACCTCTGGTAAAGCCAAACTGGTTATTGTTAAGTAGTTTCTTTCTGTTAAAGTGACCTAACATGTCCTTCAGCATTACTTTCTCAAAGACTTTACTTAAAACTGGTAGTATGGAAATTGGACGGAAGTTCGTTATATCACTCATCTCGCCCGGTCTAAAAAGAGGTATTACTTTACTATATTTCATGAGATCTGGAAAGACCCCCTCTGATATGCAATTATTGTAGATTAATGCTAGATGGGGTGCAATTACATCTATGATATGAAAGAGTACCTTAACTGATGTGCCCCACAAATCTTCAGTCTTTTTTAAACTAAGTGATTTAAATATCTTGACAATTGAATCTGAATTTACAGGGCTGAAATCAAAGTTTATATTACATTTACTGACATTAGTGCTAAGTAATGATTGAGCTTCAACCGCGGATGATTTAAGACATTTCGTAGTATTAATGGCTATGTTAGGAAAATTATCTTCGAATGCTAAGGCAACGTCTTTATTTGACGTGATTTGTTGGTCACCTGTATTCAGAGTGACTTGATTATCACGAGTTTTTAATTTTCCCGTTTCTCTATTTATAATATTCCATACAGTTTTTACCTTGTTGTCAGATGATTTAAGTTTGAGACTAAAAAAAAATGCCTTGGCAGTTAAACAAACTTGCTTAAAGGTCCTTGAATAATTCCTAACATCATTTAGGAAATCAGCATTCTTATTGTCCTCCCTCTCTCTATATAGGTCATAAAGCCTATTTCTACTTTTATGAATGCCTGCAGTAGCCCATTCACTAAATTTTGTTTTCGACCTAGACTAATTTTAAAATGAAAACTATTTTCATTTTAAAATTGTTGTTAAGTCGCTAGGCTAATCGTAAGTTCCAGGTATGGACGAAAATGGTAAACGGCATTTGATCTTACCTGCTGACGTCATCCCGTATTGCGTTTCCAAGCATAAATACTGTTGACAGCATGTTGACAGTGATCATATAACCTAAAACTATCACCGTTTTTGAAAGAGATTGATTAGTTTAAGTTTTTTGTACTGTTTCGATTGTCTTGAAAATCAATATCTGAGGGCCCCTTGGGACTAAAAATGCGAACCTGTAATCAGATTTTAGTGGCCGCCATTTCGTCTTTTTTCCTACTGGTTCGATTGTCTTGAAAATCGATATCTGAGGATCCGTGGGGACTGCAAATGCGAACCCGTACTCAGATTTAAAAAAAGTGGCCGCCTTTTGAACTTTTTTGTTACTGCTTCGATTATTTTGAAAATCGATATCTGAGGATCCGTGGGGACAACAAATGCAAACCCGTAATCAGATTTAATAAAATGTGCCGGCCTTTTGAACTTTTTTGTTACTGGTTCGATTGACTTGAAAATCGATATCTGAGGATCCGTGGAGACTACAAATGCGAACCCGTAATCAGATTTTAAAAAAGTGGATGCCATTTTGAACTTTTTTGTTACAGGTTCGATTGTCTTGAGAATCGATATCTGACCATCCGTGGGGACCAAAAATGCGAAGCCGAACTCAGATAAAAAAAAAGTGGCCGCCATTTTGAACATTTTTGTTTACTGGTTTGATTGTCTTGAAAATCGATATCTGAAGGCCCCTTGGGACTACAAATGCGAAACCCGTAATTAGATTTAAAAAAAGTGGCGACCATTTTGAACTTTTTGAAGTGATAACTTCTTAGAAGACCCCTCCCATAAGAAGTTATCACCGCTTCGTTACGTAACGCGTTACGGCGCCTGTCTGTCTGGCTTCCTTTTCTCTCACGCATACGGCAGCGGGGCGCAGCGAGGCAAGGCGGGATGGGGTGGGGCGGTATAGTTCAACTTAGATTAGTTTAAGTTATCACTTCTGTCGGGTGTCCCGAGACCCACACGTTTTTTTTTATAAATCAATGAATGTATAAAAAATGCACGGAGAATAGCATGCAAATAAAAATAAAAAACTATTTTTAATTTTCATGTATATTTTCTGAAAAAATAGCAAACTGTTAGTAATATTTATTTTTTAGCTGTGTGGTTACCGGCTTAGAATAGTACCACTTCATGTCTTCCCGTGGAAGGCTTGTAGCATTGATAGCCCAACTAGCAAAATAACCTTATAACATCAAGCTTAGGTATATGGCCAAAACCCTAATTGTTTATAAATGCTTAAGTTGTTCCAATGACTTTAGGTATAATATCTCATTATAAGAGATTTTGGGTAATATAGCTTTTATTCTTATAATTAAGGTTGAATAAAGGCTAATATGGCCGAGTAATTTGACCACAGTAAGAATTCCACTTGTAAGAGTTGTTTATAAGAGATTTTAACTATAACAGCAGCTATTCTTATAATTTAGGTTGGATAAAGGCTAATATGGCCGAGTAATATGAGACCACAATAAGAATTCCCTTTGTAAGAGTTGTTTATAAGAGATTTTAGCTATCACAGCCTCTATTCTTATAATTTAGGTTTGATAAAGGCTAATATGACCGCTAAACTTTAATGATAATTTTTGATACTTCGGCTTATGGAAATCGACAGAATATATATTTTCTATCACTCTTGTACTATTTCCTTCAAAATAAAATAAAATACGACCGCGCTCGAGAAAGTGAAGGTAACGTATTTTTTGCAAATTTGTGACCCGCCCACCCCCTTGCGTTACGCTTTAATTATCAGATTATTGAAATATATACTTTTTTGCATGTAATTAACCTACCTTACCTTAATCTGAGCGCTCGAGTATTTCAAGCTATCGATTTTTTTTTACTATTCTTATCGGCTATCCTGGACGCACGTTCCAGGATAAAGTGCTCATACCTATATGCTGGAGATACTCAACAGGGTACAAGGATGCCCCCTTATGTTAATATGCCGCGCTCGAGTAAATCCTGAAATCCCCTCTTGGGCTCCCCTACTATATTTCGTGAAGTGGAACTAATGATGAGACCAAAGATGGCTAACGGATCTCCTTAACGGTACCTATTTCAAGGGTGGCGAATGTGGCGATATGATATCTCGATTAAGATAGCGACTATGACGAAGTACATTTAGGATTAATACATGACCATAACTTTCCCACGGCGTTACTTTCGGCCAACCTGAAATGTTCTATACTTTCTTATTAGGTAATTGAAAAGTGGGACTACAAAATAGCACAAAACAGATAGGTACAGAAGTCAATCACATGTATGTATTTCACTTTTCATACCTAGGCTCGGCGGTCGCTCTCGGGTTGACAACTACGGTTTATGCACAAAAAACTATCGTGGTAGTAGCACTCGTATCTAGTTGTTTGATTTATTGGTGAGAATGAAAATGTAAATTAATAATAACTGAAACATTTTAAATCGAACCATCGAAATACAAGCAGATACTTACTTACCTCTCTGAAACCACTGGTAGCTTAAAAAACGTCAATTCACCGTTTAATGGTGAATTAAAACAACCTTCCACTGAACAGTAATAATAACTTTATTTTTGTTGCTCCATTATTGCACAATAAAGTTCACAGACGCGTGTCTCAAGCGGATGGCACTCGCGCCCGCACTGGTCCCAACCGGTCCGAGACATCGTGTCCGTGAGCAGTGTCTATGTGTGCGTTGCTCGAGCGCACTTGTATGTAAGTAGATTGATTTCTGTACAGGTCGATTCACAAGAGTTGGCACGAATGGATTGAATGAGTGAACGAAAGTATACAAGTGTGTAAAATAATAACAGGTTTTCGGTTTGAAATTCGGACATCGGATCAAAGGACGGCACTCACACAGTGATAGGTGACATAACTTTCGTTCAATCCATTCGTGCCAACTCTTGTGAATCGACCTGTACCTATATCTGTTTTGTGAAAATAGCATCACTAAAAATATAAAAAACAAAAAACTGCCATCAAAACGCGAAAAATAACTTCTTGTTTTTTAAAACAATTATTTTATTTAGTACTTTTTAGATTAATCAAAATAATCCCAGTTCTAAGTTGATATGAAACTAAGACATTTCAAGCTCGCCGCAAGCAACGCCGCGGGAAAGTCATAGTCATATTTAAACAATTAAAAGTTCTTCGTTAAGTCGCTCAACGGAGATCTTAATCGAAATATCTTATCGCCGCCCTTGAAATAGGTCCCGTTGAGGAATTCCGATGGCCATTTGTGGTCTTCATCATCAGTTCCACTTCACCAAATGATACTTTCTAAATGCAAATGCTGGACTTGTTACTAAAAATACTAAAATCTCTAAATGTATGCCTATAATAATTGACGAGTTCCTTCAATTCCTCATAGATCCCCTCATGAGATTCAGATTTGGTGACAATAGAACCGCTTCAGAAGTATACCTACTCTATCAAACCATACTGTAATAAATCTAAAACGAGACTTAATCGCGTAAAACATTTTATCTACACTCATATCATAAGATTCATAAGTCCTCTATTATGCGTTCAAAACCCGTAGGTAATGACCAGCATTACCTGTGGTACTAGGTGACAGCGATGACAGCTGTTCATTTTGGAAGATGTTCCAAATTTGGATGTCATTACCGTACAATATTAGATAACGTAATTTCAAAATTACGTTACAGCTGTCATCGCTGTCACCTACTATCACAGGAAAGCTACCTAATGCTGGTCATTTACCTTTCGGCTTTTGAGCCCATCTTAGAGTACTTATAATATGTGTGTAGATAAAGTATTGTACACGACTCTACGTTATTAGCATTACGCAACCGTCACGTAAACTACTATTATCTACACACATGTCATAAGTCCTCTATTATCCGTTCAAAACCCGTAGGCAATGACCAGCATTACCCGTGGTATGAGGTGACAGCGATGATAGCTGTTAATTTTGGAAGATGTTCCAAATTTGGATCTCATTACCTTACAATATTCGATAACGTAATCTCAAAATTACGTTACAGCTGTCATCGCTGTCACCTACTACCACAGGTAAGGTAATGCTGGTCATTTGCGTTTCGGCCTCTGAACCCATCTTAGAGTACTTATAATATGTGTGTAGATAAAGTATTGTACGCGACTTTGCTTAATTGGCATTACGGAACTGTCACGTAAACTACTAATACAGGTGACTCTTAAGTGTTTTTCTGCCTCTTTACCGTTAGTTAAAGCACTCGTATCGATGAAAAACTTAAGTAAATGACCTATAGCATGTAGTTGTAACTTGTAACACTCTGTATAGACCGTTCGACATCCTATATTTGAAATTTGACATAAATTCCATATTAGTTTTGTACACAACTACATGCAAGAGGTCATTTACTTTTTTTCACCTATACGTATAGCTCTTGCAATTTACGATGGCGAGTGGGCTTTACTTGTGGTAAACACATATCTGTATACTTGTCAAAGTGTGCGTGAGAGTGTAAGTGGGTATGGTAAGAATAAAAAAAAAAGAGAATATTAATTAAGAAGAATATTCTTCTTGAAGAAAGTGAAAACTTTGGCGAACATTGCTCAATGTCTTGCGCGTAGAGTTTAAAATAGTTGAAGCCGTTGTCACACGGCACCGTGTATTTGTACGACGCGGCAACGTGCCTTTCTACGACGCCGCGCCGTTTCACGTTAACGACGCCGTGCCGTGGACATGTGTCAAGGCCCGATCTGTCAGAGTCATAATACATTTAACTCGTGTAGTAGAATAGGGTGACCAAACGGTTGGTAATTTTTACTCTTTAAATAAATTAAGTTTTACTTCAACAAAGTTCAATTGTTGGTTTTTGGAGTTAATGCACTGAATTCGCCTTGAAATGCTGCGTTTTAGATTTATTACATATGGGATGATGATGTGTGAACTATGATCTATCAAACCAAAAAAGTTTTTTTTAAATCTTTCCGTAGTTGATAGAGAAATCGGTGAACATACATTTATAAAAAAACATACAGTGGAACATCTATATGTTAACCTAATAACCTCCTCCCTTTTTGAAGTTGGTTAAAAATACAATAAATGTTTAAAAAACAAACAGTCGTCTTCAAAAACGCAAAAAATCATTCCTTTTAAAATGATAGGAAAGAGGTCACTCCAACTGAAGTCGGTGTCCCACAATCTTTTTAACCAAAAGCCGACTCCAGTTGGACTGACCTACCACCATCACCACTTACCATTTTAAAATAATAATTTTTTTGCGTTTTGTTGATGGGTTTTTTTAACTTTTTAATTATTAGTTTAAAGTTGAATATTTTTCGTATGCCGCCCCCTTTCGTATGCCGCCCCCTTTCGTATGCCGCCCGGGGCCATGGCAACCCCCCCACCCACGCTACGCCAATGTTCGGCTGGCTATCCCTATCACTCTTGCACTCGCAAGTGACAGTATATTTGTCACTCGTGTCTTAGAAAATCGAAGAGTGCCGATCGTTATTAAGAAAATGGTAGCACTTGTCTACTCGCGTACTATAAACCGCTAATATTGAGTAAAGTATAAGTAGTTAACGGTATCAGAATACCACCTATAGGGTAACCGAAGCGTGAAAAGAATTCTATAATGAGCTATTGTATGATAATAAAAGTTCTATAACAAAGCAGAAATTAACGTAGGTATATCGAGACTGAGGACTTATTTAAAGTGTTAAGATAGACTTGCACTCGCACACACATGTACACACACACTCACCCACAGGCGCACACACACTGACATTCACGCCCCCCCCCACACACACACGTACGCACGCACGCACGCATGCACGCACGCACGCACCCTCGCACGCATGAACGCACGCACGCACGCACGCACGCACGCACGCACGCACTCATACACAAACATTCGCAAACGCTAACACGTCGTTGCCATAAATTGTGAAATAAAATGGAAGGCGCCGGTACCTTTGATACAGTATATACTAGTAAAGGTACCAACGTTTTAACTTATCTCTGTAAGACAACCATCGCACGCGTTGATTGCTTAGATTTAAGAAACTGTAACAAGCTTGTGTGTGTTCAATAAAGTATTTTATTACATTAAACACTACGGTATCAACAAAACAGGTTTTCAGTTGTTTAAATCATTTTTAAGTTGCAGAAAACAGATCGTTCAAGTCAAAATCGAGGGAAAAACCTGGAAATCGGATATAGAAGTTGGCATTCCGCAAGGATCGCCGCTTGGAAATACCCTGTTTTCGATTTTTATTAATGACCTCCCATCTTCTGTCACCGAAGGTCTGACGGTGCTATTTACGTGTACGTACGAGCAGCTCGAGCAGAAAATTACTAACGTGTGCGCTCATCTCCTCAGTTGGTTCTCTGCGAACGGCCTCTTCCTCAACGTCGCAAAGTCTAACGCGATGATGTTCACAGCCGGAAACTCCACTGTCATCGCGCCAATACAAACCTTGCCACGTTGCGAGTCTTGCAGTTTTCTGGGATTTTGGTGAGACGCTAAGCTTAATTGGAAAAACCACGTATCTAAGCTGTGTGGAGGGCTTAGTAGTGCGATATTCGCAATACGCAAACTCAAGCCAATGATTTCCGCCGATGCGCTGCTCCAAGTATATTATGCATATTTTCATTCAATTTTATCATATGGGATTATCCTACGGGGTAATTCCACGGACTCCAAACAAGTTTTCACTTTGCAAAAAAGAGCCCTTCGCACATTAGCAAGTGTAAAACCGAGGAACTCTTGTAGGGAGCTCTTCAAAAAATATGGTATTATGACACATTATTCACAATATGTTTTCGACATTATAATGTACACACGTCACAATATACACCAGTTCAAACGTGTTGACATTCCCGACAGGGTCGCCCGGCAAAACGGGCCGCCTCCAGCGTGTGCCGCGGCGGTTGGCGCTGGTATCACCTCTTGACATGATCGTTTTAATTTGTTTTTTTTTTTTTATTCCATACATCTTTTTTGACATTTGTGACTGTAGCTCATTAGCTATATTTTTATTTTGTTTAATTTAATTCTTATTTTTACATTTTGACTGCGTTTGTTTATTTTATTTCATTTTTATTTTTACATTTTGACGATCTTATTGTGAATTCATTATGATTATGTGACATAGAATAATGTAATTTTCAACATGAAATAAATACCTACCTATTAATTATTATAGTATTGTTATTACCATGGTTACGCGCATGAGCAATGTCAGATGGTGTTTGGTGATCAACTGACATCTCAATTTTTATGTTATACCTTCTGTTTTCTTTATTTATTTACAATCTTTCAGGTTAGGGGCTTTGATCAATCTTGATCACGGCAGCCCCGTTGGACAAAGCTCTACAATACCTACTGGTTAAAAACTGTTTTTACAAAATTTTAAGAGTTTAAAAATACGGAAAAGATTCAATTAATTACATTAGTAGGAGCTTTAAAAGAATTAATAATTGAGTATATATCAGTAAAATTAATTGGTGCAAAATGGAAAAAAGCGGCTCCACAAATGGCGTTTGGTGAAAAAAATTACATTCTACAGGGTGGAAGGGGACGAGGGCCGTTTACGAAAATATAGTGTCATGTCAAAATATAGTGATGTACAATCGATTTGTAATTGTTGGAAAAAAATATTTTAAAAAGAAGCTGTTTTTAATATCGGTGACAACCCTAAAATCCACTTTTAACTGTTTAACGCCATGTTTGAACTGCGGAAATAATCACCCAAAGGTGTTAAAGCGCCAAAGTACCGTAAAATACGCCAATATTGCCCGAATTTTTTCGATTTTTTTCTATAAGAGCTATGTTTTTTTAAATCTTTGCTGAAGCTATAATTATGGTCATTTGCTTCCATTCATGTTTAAAAATGAGTCCTAAGTTTTAATTTAAACCCTGATTTTATCGATTTTAATGGTGGGCAATGTTATCTGGACTTTCAGACAACATTGCCCTTGAAGATTTTCGACGCAAATATAGCCCCTACGCACAGAGCCGGTTTTAGCACTACCAGCGGCCTGGGCGAGATTTCTACGGCGCCCCCAAGCTGCTATTCAAACCCATACGAAAAAGGCAAGGGATACGATGACCAGCCGCAGGCGCCCCTTTATATCTGGCACCCTGGGCGGTCGCCCAATCGCGCCCTAACCTAAAACCGCTACTGCCTACGCAGTTGAAATGAGCAACAGGTCAAGAATTAGGGAAGTAAGGTCTGTTCATTCTTACTTGTCTTATATAGTAAACAACTTTCTAACCTCTAAATGGACCGTTTTTGGCTAAAACAACTCTTTTATCGTAAATAAAGTAAACCGAGTAAACATTTTTGGACATCACTTGGCCAATGTATTCTCTGTGATTGCTTTATTTTGTTTAAAATAGCTGTTTTAGCCAACAAAGGTACATTTTGGGGTTAGAAAGTTGTTTACTATATAAGACAAGTAAGAATGAACAGACCTTAATACCGTTTATTTTAATCGTTGAGTAGATATCACCTTAACTTTCGTTAAAAAATTAGTGGGCAATGTTATCTAGGCATTTCTGCTCATTTCCATACAAGTCAACAAAACCGATTTCAAAATGTTAGGGTTGTCACATTAGGCTTAAATATTTAAATGAACCTAATTTTGTTTTCGTTTTCCTCTTTTAGGACATACAATATTGAAAATTAACAAAATAAAACACGGTATTTTAAAACTTTAACTTTTATTATAGTAAAAAAAAAAATGAGCCAAGAATCAAAAAACTCCAAATAACTTCTTATAGGTCACTTGTGCAGTCGAGTTCATAAATATGTACTTTAGTACACTTTAGTACCTTGTCACTTTAATCGCTGTGATAATTCGTATATATAGGTATGGTAGTGTGAACATGACATTAAATAGACAAGGTGGTGTAATGTATACATATTTATGAACTCGACTGTACCTCTTCAACTATTCCCCATAATATAATTGAGATCAATCATATTTTTAAAGATATAATATACCTAATAGAAAAAATACATAAAAGAAGTTTCGGTTACTTGGACATCATACAAACTCACGAAAAAGATTTGACACTTACTTATATGCCTACAATAAATAAAAAACACAACCGGTAGGAACTCAATAATACTTAAAAAATCTTTATCAAGAAAATATAGTTTAGTGTCCCATTTTGGCATTAACTACTCAATAAAAGAATTATAAAATGTGACAACCCTGACGCTCTTTCGACTTCGGGCAAAGTTATCGGTCACAAGTTCAAAAATTAACGGATAACATTACCCATGATCATAACTTTTTAATTACCTAAAAAAAGTGAAACATAACACTTTAATGCTACCATTTTACAGAAAATCAAAAAAGCACGTAATTGTTAAGTAATAAACTCCTTTTGCTCATTTAACGCTTAGTAATAATTAATTAAACCACTCATTTATTAATAAAAACTAAAAATAATTAAATAAACTAAATTACCTATAAAAAAAACCGGACTGCAATAAAAAAGTCAACTTAAAAGCAAAAACCAAGCTCTATAATCTATAGAAAATTGTAAGAGCAATGTTCTTAATACTAAAATTTATACTATTATATACATATAATATAACTTGAATATTGGAAAAGGTACTGCAAGCGGGGACAAGCAATGAATTAAAAAACCTATTTCATGAAAAAAAAAACATTTGGACTAACCCTTTCCTACACCATTTTCGGCATTTTGGGCTGTTAGAATCCAGTTTCTTCTTCATTTTCTACGTGTTTTATTTATTTTTGTATAGTTTTAGAGCCTGAGCGGATAAGTAATGCTATGCACAAGGCTATGCAATAAAAAAAAATTGGAAAAAAAACTCAAAACAAACAAAATATCGCAAAAATAGTGCAACAAGTCAGCCGTCTCTGTTAAAACAAAAGTAATGGCATTAAAAAAAATGATATCGATATAACTCTAAATTATAGGTTTTTTATCGATAATTTTGTGTAAATATTCAACCACAACTAACTCACTCACTCACGTCACTTCGGCTTGGGACACCCTGTATAATAGTATAAATTTTATTATTAAGAACATTGCTCTTACATCATCATCACTACATATTATAAAACAAAGTCGCTTCCCGCTGTCTGTGTGCAAGATCTAAGCATACATAAGTATGACGCAACGGATTTTGATGCGGATTTTTTAAATAGATATAGTGATTCAAGAGGAAGGTTTATATGTATAATACATCCATAATGTGATGTCGTAAATAAACACTTTTTTTGCGCTTACATTGCAAACGCTGGCTAAACCTTAAGAGATATATCAAAAAAATGTCCTGAAGAATTGTAGGTCTTCAAAAAAACTAAAGAAAAGTCCGCGATGGCATATGTTTATCTCCTAAAATTGACCCACAGTAACCATTTTTACATACTTTAAAATTTTATTAAAAAGTAATAGGTTATTTGCGAAGCTATTTTCTACAATTCAGTATTTATTCTTATCCAGATAAATACGTTAGTTACCTTGGGCATTTAATGTAGATTAAAATTGTCCTATAAACTATATTATTTAAATAAATACTTTAGAAGATATGGCAGATTCAAAATCACCCCCAATAGATACCGCTTACAAGACAGCCGATGTTCACCACTTATATGCGAAATTTAGTATATGTACGGTTTAGCGCTGATGACAGCTGTCAGTGGCAACCATGTTTGAGACCTATGCGTACGCCTCCCGTTTGAGTCAGAAACATGTCATAAAAAATATACAGAATTCGAGAAATTACTCAAAGTCTGCTTTTGGTTAAAATATTGTTGGACGCCGACTTCAGTTGGACTGACCTATGTACCTACCATTTTAAAGAAGTTATTTTTTACTTTTTGAAGGCGGGTTTTTGTTTTTTTAAACTTTTTTTTATTTTATACTTTTTAGTGATAATTATGTTGTTATTCTCCCACTTCTCAATTAATAAGAAACAATAGTACATTTCAATCTCGCCGCAAGCAACGCCGTGGGAAAGTCATAGTCATATATTTAAACCTAAATATGCTTCGTCATAGTCGCTCAACAATCTTAATCGAAATATCTTGTCGCCACCCTCGAAATATATACCGTTTAGGAGTTCCGGTGGCCATCTGTGGTCTTCATCATCAGTTCCACTTCCCCAAATAGTGCTTCCCAAGACCAAATACACGAGCTAAAATGAAAAATACCAAAATCGCTATACGCTATACGTATGCCTATAGATTTTGAAGAGTTCCGTCGATTCCTCATGGATTCCACCATCAGATCTTCATTTTGATAAGAATGGGACCAATTGGGAAGCACCAGCTTTCAAATAAAAATAGAATCATCAAAATCGGTTCAACCAGTCGAAAGTTATGAGGAAACAAACATTAAAAAAAAAAACAGAAGAATTGAGAACCTCCTCCTTTTTTTGAAGTCGGTTAAAAACTGAGTGAGCTGCAACAGTGCTATTTTTATTCTGACCCGATGTGAGGTCCTACTGCTGACATCGCGTCATGTCCTTACCTTATTTTCAATTGCGCATTGGCTGCAGTACGTTTGATTTCCTGAGAAGGCTTGCAATTTCGTCAAGTAATCGACGACAGCTTTTAATTTACTTTCTTCTAAACACTTGGGCTCACTGCTTTGCCACCTGCCTTCTGGATTCATCTGCACCATCACGGGTGCTGCCATCCCAAAGGACTCAAAGCCAGGTCTGGCCAAAGGGCTGAACATAAAAAATAATTTGGTCAATAGTGGTCGGAAATATTGCCGAAGATGGTCTGGTTCTAGGAACATTCATAATAATGGACTGGCCAGAAATGTATTCGTCAGCCTGTCTGCTGATTGTTCGAGAACATTGTTGTGAGAACCAGGAGAACCAATGAAAATGAATCAATCATTTTTGGGGCTCAGTACCAAAATGGTAAAAAGGAACCCTTATGGTGAGACTTCGTTATCTGTCTGTCCGTCTGTTTGTATGTCACAGCAGGTTTTCTCAGCAACTATTAGTGCTATCAACTTGAAGTTTGGTATAGTTGTACAACATGCTTGCCCGCACCTGTTTTTGGTGAAAAAAAGAAGAAATTAATTTTATAAATAAATGATAAGGGGTTCTAGAATGGGGGTTAAAAAATGAAAGTGGTTTGATTATAGCAAATGACGTGTCATATGAAAGGGCTCAATCTGATCATTTCAAAACATGTTTTTTTAATTTTCTGGTATGTACATTTTTATTAATATTTTTTTTATGGCAATTAGAAGGCCCGCGAGCACTCAGGTCAACTGATGGTAAGTGGGATCTGAGACCCATAGACATTTGAAATTTCATGACTACAATTTGAAAACTGCTATCATAAGACTTTAAATGCTTTGCCAACCCTGAGGACTAAGATGGAATGCCTCTATGCTAGTAGTTTAGCCGGTTGTCGTATCCCCACACCGGAACACAGCAATGCGAACACTACTGCTTGGCGGTGGGTTAATGGATAAGATGGTGGTAGCGATCTAGACGGACCCTGCACAAGGTCCTACTACCACTAAAATAGCCGTAAATGTACAAAAAATGACCGTTCCCCCCTCCCTTATCTTCGAAGTTTATTAATCAAAAAATCTGATAAAATAGATAATTATTTATATATGTTATATGGGAAAAATAAAATGAAGTGTTAATTAATTACAGTTTTTGAGAAATAACAAAAAACTTTAAAAATGCCAGTATACATTGCATGTTATGTCAAAAGTACAAGAAATTACATTGGAATGGTCAAGAATATACACAAATTTATAATCAAAAATAGAAATGAAGTCAGGATAACAATAAAAATACAAAACTAAGGAGTTATCACCGTTAAGGATCGTCTTAAAAATAGCATGCAACCAAATTAGCTTTTTTTTTTAAACAAATAACATAATAAGTCAAACCATCAGAAATAATTTCAAATAAAAGGTCTCTCAGCCGGCGTCCAAATGGACCTTATTGCATAGACAATAAAGCTCATAACGAAATGAATATTTTCTTTTGCTTTTTTTTACCAAGCGTATAATCTTAAATACGGAACCCTCGGTGGGCGAGTCCGACTCTCACTTGACCGGGTTTTTTCTAATATACAGGTTGCCTCTGACCTTGGGGCTTTAAATGCATGGATTATTTCTACTCCTGAAACTGAATTTCTTTTGTTCTGTAAGGTGTTAAAAATATGCCCAACTTAAATTTAAATTTTTTTCATACAAGTTAAATGTAATTTTCGATGTACGCGGTCCAATTCTCCATTTTCCTTTAACCCTCGTATCAAGAAAATGTCGCCCCCCACAGTGTGTTATGATTATGAGACCCCAACTCCGTTGTGAGACCCCAAAATTTGACATATCTTCGTTTAAGACCACCAACGAACGGCTAATTTGATTAGAAATACAAGAGTAGTAGAACTCTCGAGTGCCAATTTTGTTTAGTTTCAGAGAAAATATTATACAAAATAACTTTAATATTTTGCCAAAAAATAAATTCTAGTCCGAGGTGTATTATACATACTTTAAGTTTCTTTAGTATCATTGGATAGGGCTACAAAAACGCATACACGGGGATTTTTTTGTAATTGTGTAGTACTTAAGAAACATGATTTATATTTTTCTAAATATTTTTTTCTTCGGAACACTGCCGGCTGATTGTTGTATTTATTCATAGCCCAAAAAGACAAAAGATGTGCCTAGTGGCGACTAAGTATGGCACTTTTACCTGGCAGTAAGTCCTGTTGTGATTGCCAGATACCCAACACTGCTCTCGCTCCGCTCGTCGTAGTACCTGACAGATTCTGGGATTGTCCTACTTCTGCCGAAGGAGGGTAATGTGTTTCACAGCCTATATGTGTATGTTTGTTCCTTTGTGTCACTATAAAAACTAAACCCGTTGCCCGATTTTGATGATTCTTATGTCAATCGATTTGTCTTAATCTGGTGAATGTCACTGAAGATATGACAGTAATCATAATTCAATATGGCGGCAAGCAGACGCCATATTGAGCAAATTAAAAAAAAGTCTACCTAGTATGACAAGTGGGGTATCATTGAATAGGGATTTAAAAATCATCTTTAGGTTTCTTTCATCATTTATCATTTTGAATGATCATTTAGGATTTAAGTATAACGATTTAAAGTTGGTTTGCAACAGTCGGGTTTTGAAAGCTTGCTTTTTATTAAAGTTATTTGGCAGTAAGTCTTTTGTGTTGTGATTGTAAGAAGATGAAGTCCCAGCTCCAAACATAATCATCATCATATTATTATTAGAAATACAAGAGTAGAACTCCCGAGTGCCAATTTTGTTTAGTTATAGAAAAAATAATAACTTTAATTTTTGCTAGAAAATCAGAAAATAAATTCCTAGTCCGAAATGAATTGTATATAAATAGATACTGAAGTTTCTTTTATATCATTGGATAGGGCTACAAAAATGCATTCACGGGTTTGTTTTTGTAAGAAACATGATTTATTCATGTTTTTCAAAATTTGCTTTTTTTTACTTCGGAGCACTGACGTATACCTAAGTGTCTGATTGTTAAATTTATTCATAGCCCTTACAATAGGTACCTACACTACTTTCACAAAAATAGTCACTCACCTATCTCATGGAATACTGAAATTATTCAATATTAAAATATTTCGGCCATCATGTCAAAATAATTTCGTCCATTTTTTTTAATTCGCCAAAGTTCATTATTATTGTAGCAACACAATTTATGTAACTTTTGAGGTAAAAAGCATGCGTTCAAAGAATGGCAGAATATTGTAGATGGAGACGAGAGTCTTAAAGAATCAATGGGTATAATTTACAAGGAATTTAGAAGAAAGCGAGCCATTGCTATTGCTAGAACTACGGTGCATAACTTATTAAAGTCGTTGGATAGTCTCCAGGTCAGAAACAGCTCTTTAGACTAGTGAACGCAAGGGAAAAGAGTGCAATGTGTCTCCTGTACCTACCTAGTTGGTCCTTAAGTTCTGTCACAAAAAGGTTAGTTGATCCTTAAGTTCTGTCACAAAGGTTTAGTCAAATAAAACTAACTCCTTTTTTTTTAAATAATAAGTACTTAGTTTATTCTGTAAATTTACATACAATTATTGTAATACAGATCAAATTGAATATGCAAACAATTAAAAAATAATCTGTTACGAAATTAAATAAATAAATATCGAACACAACAGACTCAACTATGTGGAGTGTGGAAGGGCAGCACCATCATCGAAACCAAACAGCTTCGCTGCTGGCTTCCATTTGTGGCGGGTGCCTCGAATGCACATGCTGGTCGCTCTAATAATTGAAGTTATTATACGAGCTCTCAGCCAGCCCAAAACACAAGACAAAGATCTATCCCAACGAGATGCAAGCGCTTCCTCGAAGTGTTTAATAAAGGTAGCCAATTGTTGTGCAAAGACTCCATCGACGGAGGTGACTAGGTGTGTAAAAGTGGCATGACGCAACTCACAGGCATTGGCGTATTTGTTTTGCTTTTCTGACTAGGCAGCTTTCAGGACAGAAGCAACACGGCGTGTGATGTAAGAGGGAGCGTCGGTGTCTACAACACGGATGTCAAATAACGCCTCCCTCTGTGCAACCCACACGCCACGGCAGTCTGAATCTCCTCGTAGGCCAGTATCACCTTCAGTGAAAATCGGTTCTTTGACTATATTTCCCCACGCTTGTTGGCATAATTCACAAAAGAGATCCCTTATTTCGTTGTGACGTCTTGTAATTAGACCGCCAGTTTTACAGCAGAGTGCATGATCTATATTAAAATCGTTATTGCCGCATCCATCATAAAATTTTGGCATTGAGATTGGTGTTCGATGCTACCGTATAGAAAGGGCATCTCGGATAACCAAATGGAGGATTTTGTTTTCATTTTGGTCACAATTGATCTTTCAATGGCTCTTTTTTTGATAGGTGGGAGATTGGTTAAAATAGAATCTAAAAGATTGTCATCGTGAGTTTCTTTCCGTTTGTGGCATTCTTTACGTGCACCCTCGAGGAATTTGTGATGTTTTGAAAGTTCCATATGCTTCATTTTAATTAACGAGAATGAAAGGACTGTGCAGCCTTTTTTAGACATATCATAGTATAAATTTGAAGTGGTGGCACCATCGGATATTGCTAAGCCACATTTATAAATGGGTAAAGAAAATAAGTCAGCTTCTAATGATGACACATCACCCCCTAATAGGGTCGGCAAAAAAATTGTGCGTAAGGTATTTGTTAATGGCATTCTGCGGCATCTTTTATGACTCGTAACGTAACAAAAAGGACCATTGAAATTGTGCAGCTTTGGTAAGGACAGTACGAGTATAGGCAGCTTGTGGTGAATCTTTACATATTAGTGATAATTTATCTAAAGTGGAAACCCATTTATGTATGTTCTTTTTTTCAAAAACTTTTTTCCCTTCTCCGATGTAGCTTCCTAGATACCGAGACAATTGAAATATTAGTATTCTTGAATATAAGTGTTTCTTTTTGTTTGTCTGTCTCAGATACTATTAAAAATGATTTTTTGACTTGGGGGAAATACTGCCGTCCAACGGCAAAACGCTAAAAGTCAAAAACCCTAGTTTCGAGAAAAACGCGTTTAAAGGTTTGTTTCACGCTAGAAATCACCTATTATTTTGCACTCAGTTGCCGCGTGTTGAATTGATGGCGATACAGAGTGGGCGAAACGCTGCAAGTGGTCCGTTCCTTGTTCCGAGGTAGTGGTCATTTAGTACTTAAAGCGTTCTGTGGTGATCAGACGGCCTTGACGGTTTTGGTATAAAACATCACAATTGCAGTCATGATGTTTTGGCTAGTCTTATGCAGAGTTACCGCGTCTTGATAGCTTTCTACAGCCTTAACTAAAACACATTTTTAAAAGTTATTTTGTAAATAATGATAGGAGCACTCATGAGGAATCGTTTGATGCAAATTAACACAAAACACTGTAACTCGAGTTGCAGCGTTCTGCCGTTGGACGGCAGAATATCCGTAGGCAGGCCCTATGCTACTTATCTTTTCCCATCATTGAAATAGGTTATTAAAAGTACCTTGGGCAGAAGAGTCATCGGCATACCAACATTGAGTGGTGTTATGGTCATCTTTGAGTTTATTTATTAAAGGTAAAGTAGCAAGGGCATATAAAGGCATTGCTAGCGGATCTCCTTGGGTAACACCTTCTTTGCTATATATTCTCATATCCGAATTACGAATGACAAGCTCTGCATGACCATTATAGGTATTATAAAGAAAGCGGCCACAGTGTGGCCAGTATATTCGTGCTTGCCAAAGGGCTAATTGTCTATTAACGGTATTCTTTTTCGAATAGATGACTCATTGCATGTATTGCACCTTCAATGCCGCAGCTTAATCCACTGCAAAGTTGCAAGTCAGTGCATGCTTCGGTAACCTCGGAACCAGTGGCTTCAATCATACATTTGGATAGGATTCTCCGAAGGCATTCACCAATACCGATTGGTCTCACACCAGGGCATTTGTCAAGGGCTACAAGGCGACTTGACATGAATGTTTGAATGTGGCTCCAAGGAACATATTCATTATTTAGTTTCATGGTTAGATGAGCGATGGCAATTCTTAAGGCCCATTTAGATTATGCAAGTTTCTTGTACAAGAATCGGTAATAATTGTATGCAATTATTTTGTTGCAATAATAGTGTTTAAGAATTGTACCAAACGTAAGGTTTAGACTGAGCATTATTTTATTTCCTCAATTTTATTGAATGGATTGTGCAAGAAAGTTGTATAATGTAAATGGGCCTTTAGGTGTAAGCTTGCTTCGCCAAAACGTAATAGGTAATCTTTCCAGTTTTCAGATTTGGTACCTGTTGGCCCTCCTCCACCGTGTAGTTTCCTGATGACTGATTCGACATTCACAGGTTATGTCAACATCGAGTAATGGAGGCATTTCAGAAAAGTTTTCAGGTAGTGTAAATAGGGATGGGTCTGGGGTAGTAGCGGTAGGATGTTTTTCTTCTAAGATGTCTTCGACCGTTTTTCCAGAAGTATCAACTTCATCATTGGTATTAAGGATTTTGCTCGTGTCTTTTATTAGAAGCCAATTGAGAGCTTCTCGAATTTTGCCTTTCAAAATTAAACGTGTAAATATTTTGGTTACGTCATCGTTATCGCCATTTTTTCGATGAAAAGCATTACAAAGGGAGATGTCTGCTTTGATAGATTCAGTTATGAGGATTTCATATTTTTCTTCAGCACATAATTTGAGGCGGCAATCAAGTAACCTGGATATGTCTTTTGCTTTTTTTATATTCTTGTCTCTTTGTAATATTACGGCAATGAAGATTAAAACACGTTCTGAAGGATAATCTAATTTGACAAGAAGTTCAATTTCATCAGCTAGTGTAGGTATGTATAAATTTTGTTAGAAGGAAGATCATAAATTTTACCGTGTAGACAGCATACTTTATCCCAACGTTTTTGCCAAGCACCTGTCTTTGATCCTATATTGTTAAGATAGGGCGATCCAAAAGCACCTTCCAGGCGTGATGTGTGCACAACTGAGTCAGAAATTCGTTGTGTGCTTGAATGGTCATCATGGGCGGCACGTATATGACGTTGTAAACCATTGCGTTTGAAAGATCTGGGGCAATGTGGGCACTGCACGGTACTTGAAAGATTTTCATGTTGGCTTGTCAAACCGATAATTTCAGAACGAATGGAAACCATAATATGTTACATTTTTCATGATTGTTTATTAGAATTTATGGGTTAACGAGAACACTGATTATTATTCACTATAATTTTGATGTTAATAACAAAATATATAGAATATTTGAATAAATGTGATTTGGTAAATAAGATTTGAAATATTTACTCGTAGCTAGGCAACTTTGTTTCAACCCAACTAACTTTAACTAACTAGCTTTTTTGATTTCAAAATATATAAAAATTAAAAGTTTTATTAATGTACATTTTTAAGAACTAATGATTATTCCTCATATTCGCTGCAATTAAACTAGGAACCCTTATAGTTTCGCCATGTCCGTCCGTCCGTCCGCATCCTAGCTCAGACTCTGAGTGCTAGAAAGCTGTAATTTGGCATGAATATACATATTAGTCACGCCAACAAAGTGGTAAAATAAAATCTTGAAATATATATTTTTTTAATGTACCTCACCTACACGTAACGTAGGGATGTAATTTTTTTTCTCGTCTATCCCATAGCGTGGGGTGTCGAAGGATAGGTCTTTAAAAATATTTCGGGGTTGTAAAAACATTTTTTTGATTACGAGATCCGTTTATGAAATATTAGGCTTTAAAGCGCTAAATTTTGTTAGAGTCAAGTGTCCCCCCCCCCTACACTACAGCCAAAACTACAAATACTAAAACTCTGAAAAATATCTTAAATGAAAGCACATTAACGAATTTTAAAGGAAAACTATGACGACTAAGTAGACTTCATTGGTTCCTGAGACACAGGTGACTAAAGTGTTTATACCTACTAAAATGACCTAAGACAGCACCAAATAACTTTAAATAGAGAATTACTTCATACTAGTGGTTTTTTGAGATAATTTTTGTGTAACGGTTTCGGAACCTGTCAGACATGCTCTTGCCCGGTTTTACATTTTTGTTAACTAAGAAACTTTTTTGTTTCATATTGTGAAGCCTCTCATCTGTGGGTTTGTTAAGAGACGAGCATTATTTTCTTAACGACAATCAAAAACCAGCTAATGAAGCTCAAAGTTTGGTCTGTTTTCGTATTGCTGCAAATTGATGTGAAATCGTAGGGTGTCGATCGACATGAAGATTGACCGGTGTATAAGCGGATCTTTAGTTGCTTGGAAATAAATTTGGATCAGAATTTAATGATAAAAGTCTGGTCAATATGGTACGCAAATTTCGACTCATTGATACGAGAACTCTTAGAAAAGTTGTAGCCTTTATCAGTAACGCGGCCGTGCGTGTTCTAACCCATGATTTCCTGCCCCGAATGGAATGCATAAAGCACGTTCATCAAATGATTGCAAATATAGTAGGTACGTCCTGGTCACGTTACGTACGCTACTTACTAAATGAGGAGAATGTCTGGAGTGGAGTGTTGGGCTACCAGCCAATACACATGAGAAGTGAGGTAATTTATAAATACAGAATTACCTAGTTAGAATGACAGTGTGAAGCTTAGTGCGAAGTATGAAAAATGGTGAAGTAGAAAAACTTTGGAATCAAATGAATTCTTTTTCTGCTTAGCGTTTGATAGATCGGCTGTATGAAACTATCGTTGTATGTGTTAAGAGGTAGTAAACTTAAGTACTCAAAGGTTAAGAGTAGGTATAACTTACACACTTGCAAATATTCGATCTAATTCACTCATTGTTACAAGGGTATATTTTTTGCTTATTTACTTAATTCAATGTTTAATTAAAATATCATTTTATTACTTAATAAATTTGATATTTTAATGAAACAAGAATTTAGTACCTTAAAATGATGATCTGTTGATGACGATGACTATTTGTGTTCGGTTCGTTCTTGTCACATGTTACATTGATGTATAGTATAGTAGTTAGCCAGTGTTATCGCTACTCTGCTCAACTCTGCCCCAAGAAGGCCCCACGTTCGGCTATAGATAATCGATTAGATCAAAAAGTTGTCAACCACCAAGTCCCATTCCAATTTTTTAGTTTTTGAATTGTTTTTGAATAGAAAGCTGTACAAAAGCATGTTTTTACTGTGCCTAATGAGTTCTAGACAATGGCATTTCAAGTGAATAATAAAAAAAAAAAACAACTTAATATCCAGTAATAGTCCAAGATCCCAGTCACCCCAGACTTACGTAATTGTAGGAAAGATTAAAAGTTTTAGGATCGGTAGTAGGTAGGTATACATGGTAATAAGTAACTACCATAAACTTAGAAGGGAATAGATACTCGCCTAGCTGAAAGCGGGTCCGTTTTACAGGTAACAGGTAGGTATCAAAGGTGGAAAACAACCATGCTGCTAACTTACGTCAAAGTAGGTAAGCTGGTTTTTACGTATGTCATATATGGTATTGTTACAAACATATTAGCCCGGTCAATGGACCCAACAACATATAAAAAAATCGTAGTTACATGTTGTTAGGGTCCCTTGAGAGTAGTTAATACCCTCTACACTGTTTTTGCTTGACCGTGTAATTAGTATTATTTTATCATTATTTTATAGTTTAACTATATATATTTTCTGTGTTTTTTGATTTTTACGTTTATTTGTTACATCTAAAATGTCAAATTCACACTTTTTGGTTTTCTTTAAGAAATACATTCATACATTATTCAATACAATGTTTTTATCATTTAACCAAAATCAGACATTTTAATAATTTATATATTTTTGAGAAAACTATGAAAGCTTGAGGACTACTTTGGTATTGAATTGAAGCTAGTCAAATTGTACACTAATTCATATCTCAACTTTTATTCTAGTTTAGCCAGTACGTAACTTGGAAAATGACCATAACACGAAATTTTCATTTTGTTGAAAAAAAATGTCAGTCTTTGACTAGCTGTATCTCAAAAACTAATATCGAGCAACCATTTTTGCCAAAATGAAGTTTGTATTTTACATATACATATCAAAAAAAATCATAAGGCAACGTTGTACGGTAATCCTCTAGCCTCCGTGAAGCGATGTAGGTCGAACTTTACGAAGACCAGATGGGATTTTCTTGGAGCAATCCTTCCAAAGAGGATACCTGTTCAAACTTGAATTCATCATTATACTGCATACCTATTTGAATGTTAATTTACTGCATATTATTGTTGTATCATTAATAAGTACCTATTGGTCCTCATACAAACTAAACACCTGTAACACTCAGACTGAAGGACGGATGGAAAATAGTTTAGCTCTTTGTACGCGGAACATTAAAAAAAAGGTTCTTGTTTTGTACTAAGAATAAGGACATAAAGCATAGAAACCGGACTATAAGACGTACTTTGCGTCAGCTATCTTTCTCTACTTTTTAGATTACGTATTACATGAGAAAAAACGAAACAAAAAGTAGGCTGTTTTTTCTTCTTTAACTGTCATTGTCACAAGGTTTTACACAGGGACTTCTTTGTCCTTCCTATAGGAAGGATTTGTCTTTCCTTGTCTAGATGTCCAAATACTATAGGTGCTTATAGGTCCAAATCACACTACTTGTGACGATGTACCAAATAACGGAAGAACAGCTATAGATTCATCTCTTTCCAACTCACTATGAAAACCATAAGTAAAAAGAAGTGAACCATAATGTATTTTCTGCTTATTTAGTACGGTTTCTATGCCTTTAGTCCTTGTTCTTTGGTTTTGTAGGTAATAGTTGTGGCTGGTAGACCACTCTTGTTTTTTTAATTTATTTTATGCCATTATATTAAGTGGGTATTGTAAATCACATTGACTTGACAATTGACTTTAACAGGGCCGGGCCCTGCTTCACCTAGGATCTCCGTAAAAAACCATCATGACTGCAATGATGTTTTATATTTAGATACGTTATGCTCATACTAAACGCATTCGAAAACCGTTGCCAATTACTGACAGTTGCTACGTTGCCTAATTTCTACAGACAAAGACGGCAATTCGTAGCGAACGCTATTGTTAGAAAGAGATAAATAGTTGTTTCAAATTGCGTACCCAAATGACGCGGCATGCCCGCTCATGGCTGCCATATAGCTACCCGTCTTTATCGCAATCATGCGATAACTAATTGTGTATCTCATGTTTCACAGGTGACAGTGACGCCACCGGTGCAAATTAAACAAAGTATGGCGATGTAAAACAAAAAGGAAAAAATATTTACGGTACTTACGAATGAAATGAGACATCCTTTCTTCCTTTTATAGTTACAGTATAATTTCGGCAGCCTCGAAAAACATAAGACGGCATTTTTTATGACTTATATTTGTTGCATTTCGGTAATTAAACTTTACTGTTTTTGACGCGAGCGTGTCAGCGGCCACGGCGCGACTGAACGATAGTAAGGCAATTAATTACCTTCCTTTTCGAGAAACGCTTTTGCGCGCAGATGACGTATCTTAATATAAAATATCATTGCATGACTGTACATTATTATTAGTAGTTGGGGCACGAGGACCTGGTCATATCCCGTGCTACACCCAGGTGGAGATCGGTGAAGCATGGGTCATAGGTGAAGCTATCATATTTTTTGTTATATTGTGCCTACTTTGAAAAGCGAAGTTGAAAGTTACATTAGCTCCATTCCTTTCTTTCGATTTAGTCTCGAATGACGAGGGACAGGGATGGAGCTAACGTAACTTCGAACGTCGATTCTCAAAGTAGGGCCTCAGGCCCAATATAACAAAAACTATGACAGCATCTCTATACGTCTGTGGGCGGCACTGCTATTAGGTATACCAGAATTTCATGAAAAAAGGGAAATTTAAATGTAAGGCTTGCAACTCTGGGGTAATAGGATTTAAAGGTCTTGATACTTTATTTTCCGCGTTTATTAAAAGCATGGTGTGGCGGATTCAGTTCGCGTAGAAGTCTTTACTTCTTTGGGAATTATTAAATTTTCTAGGATACAATTAAAATATCACGTTTGTGCAACTAAGATTTATAATATTAGTAATGATTAGTTACCTACGTAACCCTTTAAGGCCCGGTTTTATAAAGGTCCGTTAGTAAATATTTCAGATTAAATTTTAGTAACTTCATACAAGTTTTGACATACCTGACCGAAATTTGATCTAACGGATCTTTATAAAACCCGGCCTAAGTCAACTTTGGACTTATATTTCCTCATAAATAATATGTAGGTTAAATTGAAACAATCGTGAGCAAATAATATGTACTTATGTTTATTAGGATTTAGTTCATAATTACTTCAAAAATTCGATGACGTATCGTCGCTTAGCTAACAATACCGTACAGGTCAAAATTGAAGTTTGTATTATATTAAATTAACTCTTAATTCGAGTTCAATCATTGACATACGCGGTATTGTTAGCTAAGCGACAATATTATGCAATTTTAACTTAACTCAATATTGTATTCTGAGGAGGTGCGAAATATTTTTTTTATTCCTCATAAAAATATCATGAAAACCATGCCGCACAGCCACGATTCGCCATATGGTGGCAATGGGTAATCCTGGAATTAAATGGCACTAAATTATTAAGGGTGCTAAATAGACTTTTGCGTGTCAGACATAAAAGCCAAATGGGGTGATAAGTAAAGTTCCTGCAAATGTACAACGGACCTTAAAGTATCAATATTATTTGGCTTCATTTACTAGTCTTTTATAAACACGACACTAAATCAAAGATTGTGTTTGATTCATTGAGGTATATGTATACTAGAGGAGACACCACTCATCACCACTGTGTTCCGTTTAATTGCGGCGATCGCGCCGCACTTCACTCAGTCGCTTGTCAATCTTGCTAGCTATCTAGCGCCTAATAGATTGTGATTGTTTTAATCGAAAATATTTTAAAACACTTTAAATATGCCGTGGTGAGTCTTGAGATATTGTACTAATAATACAAGGAATACGGCGAAGTGCAAAGGAATAACTTTTCACCGCTAAGTAACTAGATAAAATCGTTTTAAAATTAAATACGAACAAAATATTTATCAGACGCCATGATATGTCAATCGACTTAGAGTAAAACATTCAGACGTGAAGTATAGGTAGCATTAGCTGAAGTTCCTGTACCTATACCTAGCGGAAAATAATATATTTTCTAAGTTCGTGTAATTTTATCCATACTAATATTATAAATGTGAAAGTGTTCATTTGTTTGTCTGTTTGTTTGTTTGTCCTTCTTTCACGTCAAAACGGCTCAAGTGATTTTGATGAAATTGAGTATGGAGATAGTTTGAACCCTGATGATGGATATAGTCTACCTTTCATCCCACTGCTGGGCATGCGCGCGATAATGTGTAGTACACGCGGGCGAAGCCGCGGACGAAAAGCTGGAATGTTGTAATAAAATAATTACCTACTGCAAATTGTGGCATTTTGACTATTTAAGGTTTCCACGTTCGAGTCGAGAAACGAGAGAAAAATTGATAAAATTTGTGCAAAACAACCGCAGTGAAGATACCTGGTTACCACCCCATCATAGTTATTTATCTTCGTTGCATTTTAATTCATTGTTTATTTTTATACCTCTTTTACTTAGATACATATTTAGTTTAACGAGTAATAAATAAATACAAAGCGTACATACTTATAAAGCTTATTAGGTACAATGCTATTAAATGTCCGTTCTGTAGTCTGTAAAATTAGTCTATAGCTGAGTGGATTTGTTCCTGATTCGTCATATTCCAAATTGGTCATCTTCCAAACTCGTCAGTTTCCTAACTGGTCATATTCCTAACTGGTCATATTCCAGATTCGTCATCTTCCAAACTCGTCATACCATGTACATTTGCCTGCATAAATTTATTATAGAAATCCTCTGTGGTAAATGTTATGATAAGAACCTCTTTAGATAATTAATAGATGAGTGTTATTTGTTTATCATGAAGTTAATGTCATTGTCACTTTATTATTTATATCGAGTCATACCATATAATTTTAATGAAATAAGAAGATGGCTTGTAATAATGGTACGGACGAAGAAATGCATTTTATCGCAAGTGAAAGAGGAAAAAAGTTACTGTTGCATTCTGGATACAAATACAATTTTCACAAAAAAAAAATGGTTCTGTTACCTGGAGATGTACAAAAAGAAGCGAGTGTTCAACTTCCATTACTTTAAATGATAATAATGTCGTCATAAGGCAGCCTAACCATGTATGTATTTCGGAGTTTATGAAGTTAGAGGCTGACAAATGTTTTGATAATATGAAAATGGCCGTCACCAATGATTTGGGACCTATACCAAAAATATTTGAAAAAATTGAACAAGATTTTATAGAACTGAATGGTGAATCTTCTTTGTCGGAGCTACCGACATGGAAAAGCAAAAAAAGTACTTTATACAATGCCAGAAACAGATCACTTAATGTCCAAAAATGCACATATGATAAAGTAAGCGATGTTTTGATTCCAGAAAAGCTATCCAAAGATTTTTTAATTTGTAGTGACGGACATGACGAAAAAATTTTAATATTTTCATCGCCCACTGCTTTGGACTTACTATCAAAGACGGAACATTATTACGCTGATGGGACTTTTAAGGTTGCCCCACCCCCTTTTCACCAAGTATATAGTCTTCATGCAAATTTGGACACAAGTGATTTTACCAAGCAAAAGTGAAGATGTTTATCGGCGTGTATTTTTCCTTCTAAAAGAAAGCTTTGGTTTAAATATCACCAAGTTTAAATGCGACTTTGAGATAGCTGGTATAAACGGTTTGTTATCAGTATTTCCGGACGCAATAGTAACAGGATGTTACATCCATTACCAAAAAGACTTGTGGAAAAAATCTAAGGACTGTGGAGCATTTGCAACTGAAGAAGGCAGATTTTATACAAAACTATGTGCAAAACTAGCGTTGTTACCTAAACAATACGTACCGGAGGCCTACTTAGGAATATCGCACTCTGCCTCGGATTCAAATGAAATAAGGCTATTTCATAATTACTTTGTAAATTTTTGGATGCAAAAGATCACTAGCAATTTATTTTGTGTTGATGAAGATCATTTTCCGCACAAATAATGCCGTAGAAGGCTGGAACAACAGAATTAACCACAGATTAACAAAAAAGGTTCGCTGTATTTATTTGTAAAAAAAATGAGAGAAAAAGCACTACACCAAGGTATAAGTTTTTTTTTTTTACATTCCAACCAAACGCAGCGTCGACGAACTACAGATTTAAATAAATTTACAAATGAAAGAGAAATAGTACAGGATTTCGTAGATAAAAAAATAACTGTTGTGGAGTGTCTTAGTAGGCTATGTGAAGTATAATTTTTTTAATGTTTTTTTTTCTACTGGGTGAATACTTGGTTATTTTAATGCGAAATAGTGTGTTTTGGCTTAAATACTAAGTTTAGTCTAAATCTTAAAATTATTTTTACATGAAATAAATTTAGTTACATAATATTTTTTGTGGTTTTATTTTGTTCGAGGCAGCAGCGTACATATTTAATTGCTAGCCCATTTGGGTTAAAATATCTGGTCTGTTTCGATATATACCGTTTTTTTTTTGTTATAAGTTATAATACAATAAATTTGACAAAAAATTTAAGGCTATGTGGCAAGTCATACAAATTTGTTTCTATTATTTGCCAATTCTTTTGGACTCCGCCTTAAATAAATTATTGTCAGTACAAAGTATAACTACTAAGTACAATCTGTCCTGAAGTCCTAAGTAATACTTATTATTCCTGTAAACACGTGTTCGCGATTTAATTTGACTGTACAATGACGAGTTTGGAAGATGACGAATCTGGAATATGACCAGTTAGGAATATGACCAGTTAGGAAACTGACGAGTTTGGAAGATGACCAATTTGGATTATGACGAATCAGGAACAAATCGCTGAGTGACGTTGTCACGTGGCTGTCACAGTACGTTGAACGAAAATGGAAAAAGCGCTATGAAAATCACGGCGCTTCCGACCTTTTAGTCGCGAGTAAATTACATCCTAACAGCGATCTAGCGCAGCGTGTTTATACTCGTACAGTATGGTTAGACGGCTGTCAGCGCTGCAGCGGATATTAGTATTGACTCTTATCAAAATGGAGCATGATTTTTGCATACGATGACTTCTCTAGTACGTTAGTACAATAATACCTCAATGGTTTGATTCACATCTTCTTCCTTACAAATATTACAGTACACATGATTAATGATATTTTTCGCTTGAGATCGAAGGGCTTTAAGGACATTTGCCTGATAACTAACGTTATATTTGTGTAAAACTAACAAACAATAACAAACCCTGACAAGCAGTGTAATTTGGATTGACAGGCGTAAGGCAACATTGTCATATAAAAATCGATTTCTTTTTACTTTTAAATTTTTCATGAGATTCTGGTAGACCTATAGCTAACAATACCTAAGCAATTCAATTGTGACCCTGTACAGGTCAAAATTGAAGTTTGTATTATATTAAATTAACTCTTAATTAGCGTTCAATCATTGACCTATGCGGTTTTGTTAGCTAAGCGACTATATTATGCAACTTTAACGTAAATCAATGTCGTATTCCGAGGAGGTGCGAGATATATCTTTTTTTTCTATTCCTCTTAAAAACATCATGAAGACCAGGCCGCACAGCTACGATGTTGGAAATGGGTAATCCTGGAATTAAATGGCACCTAATTATTAACGGTTCTAAATAGACTTCTGCGTGTCAGACATAAAAGCCAAATAAAGTGATAAGTAACGTTCCTGCAAATGTACAACGGTCCTTAAAGTATCAATATTATTTGGCTTCATTACTAGTCTTTTATAAACACGACACTAAATCAAAGATTGTGTTTGATTCACATCTTCTTCTTCACAAATTGTACAGTACACATGATTAACGATATTTTTCGCTTGAGATCGAAGGGCTTTTAGGACATTTGCCAGATAACTAACAATATATTTGTGTAAAAAATAAATGTTTAAAAAAACATAAACCCGCCTTCAAAAAGCAAAAAATAACTTCTTTAAAATGGTAGGTAAATAGGTCAGTCCAACTGAAGTCTGCTTTTGGTTAAAATATTGTTGGACGCCGACTTCAGTTGGACTGACCTATTTACCTACCATTTTAAAGAAGTTATTTTTTGCTTTTTGAAGGCGGTTTTATGTTTTTTTAAACATTTATTTTATTTTATACTTTTTAGTGATCCTATTTATGCTGTTACGTAGCTCCACTTCTAAATATTAATAAGAAACTATAGAACATTTCAAGCTCGCCGCAGACAACGCCGCGGGAATGTCATAGTCATATTTAACCCTAATTGTGCTTCGTCATAGTCGCTCAACTTCCTTTATCGAAATATCTTATCGCCACCCTTGAAATAGGTACCGTTAAGGAGTTCCGGTGGCCATCTGTGGTCTTCATCATCAGTTCCACTTCACCATATAGTACTTTTCAAAAGCAAATGCATGAGTTACAGTGAAAAATACCAAAATCGCTATAGGTGTGCCTATAATATTTGAGGAGTTCTCTTGATTTCTCCATGATTCCATCATCAGATCCTGACGTGGTGACAATGGGACCAACTAGAAAGTATACCCATTCGAACAACGAAAAAATTTTTCAAATCGGTCCTGTGGTTTTCGAGTAATCGGGGAACATACATAAAAAAAAAAAACCCCGACGAATTGAGAACCTCCTTCTTTTTTTTGAAGTCGGTTAAAAATAACAAACAACAACAAACTCTGACAAGCGTTGAAATTTGAATTGACAAGCGTAAGGCAACATTGCCATATGAAAATCGTTTTCTTTCACAGAACAAAGACTAAAGGCATAGAAACCATAATACGTAATCTAAAAAGTAAAGAAAGGTAGCTGACGCAAAGTACGTCTTATAGTACAGTTTCTATGCCTTTAGTCTTTGTTCTGTGATTTCTTTTTACTTTTAAATTTGTCATGAGATTCTGGTAGACCTATACCACCTTTTTCTTTTGTGTATTTACCGGAGGTATCCATGTTGATGGGAGGTGAGAGAGTAACCACTTTGTCAGTCAGTTTCAATCTAATTTAATTACAATTACACATGCGTATATATACAATGTTAACTTACTACAGTACTCACTAATGTGCACTAGATACAAGTACAGATAATATGTAATCTAAATGCAATTCATCAATACGTGAATTGATAACAATTACGAAACGTGCCTACCGGCACAGTACCCCCCCCAAGAGAAAATAAATACAAATTAAAAGGATATTCTCCAGTACAATAAGTTCCTACTGAAATATTTTCGATAGTATGACTGTGTAAAGTGTGCCGTTATGGGCAATATGTTTCATTAAAATAATAATTTACACCAAAAATTCATCGACTCTTTGTCGGTAATTGGCGTGGGGTAGCAAGTGTTTCCTCAGTTAGCGGATTTCGTGGCTCATTGTCTGATAACCTAAGAAATCAATTCGCATTAGTTAGAGGTACAACATACTTCTTCATGACCGTTGCATGAAGGCACTATACTTCCTTTCAATTTCTACGAAATTCTTGGTTCCTTGAACGATAACCTAAGAAATATTCTTATTGGAGATATTGTTTAAACATCTTCTTGGCCGTTGCATGAAGGCACAAAAGTTCTTTTCAATTTCTACGAAGTTCTTGGCTCATTTAACGATAAACTAAGAATTAATTCGTATTGGAGATATTAAACATCTTCATGGCCCCTGCATGAAAGTACAAACTTTTCTCAGTTGGCGACATTCTTGGCTCATTGACCGATAACCTAAGAATAAACTGTCATTTGAGATATTAAACAGCCTCACGGCATTGCATGAAGGTAAAACAAATAACTTCTGTTATCGAAACTATTACACAGTCAACCAAATAAATATTTACAAAAACAAAATAATAATTACCATACTATGTTCTAATTGCTAGTTTCCTCTCGAACTTGACCTTGATTTACGAAGAACGCCTACTAGTCACATTCTGCATACCGCTGCGCCGGCGCTCGTGCCGTAGCTCATTTATGTCAAATTGCATTCTTGCGAGTTGCGACGCGACGCTAGCCAAGCGGTTTGTAAAATCATCTGTTTGTTTTGTTAACTGTTTACAGCTGATATCTCTATTCTTTTAGTGTTCTCATAAATTTTACAACTTGACACATTTTGTCTATTGATAACGAATCCGTTACAACTAACACTGCGCTAACAGATGACGGAAGGAGTCTCAACCACATAAACCGAACAGTTTCATCATTAACTGTTTTACCGGCCAAATTCGGCATCCTGTGCCATAATTGCGATGGCTTCTGATCGCCCAATTCCATAGTTGACAGCAGCTTCTCGAACCTGACCTGATCAGACTCCTCGTAGCATCCGATCAGCCGGGTTTTAACAGCATCGTATTTCCCAGTCTCGGGAGGCTTCGCTTCATCACTAACTTGCTAAATTTCTTCCTTGGCCAACTTTGATACCACCAAATTAAACTTGTAGTCGTCACCCTGCTTCTGCGATGCGACTAATGCTTCGAACTGGGTGAACCATAAACCTGGAAGATCCCTCCAGAATTCAGGAATATGGGATATCACCGTGGTTGATGCAATCTCCAACGAACCTGTACTCGTACCTGCGACAGTCTTCGGGGGCGACATTGCAGTAAATTAATAATTTGCGCTCCTTGATACCTTCTAACTTGCTGGCTTAATTTTCCTCCTGCTTCTTGTATTGATTTCTTCTTCTTGCGGCAGGACAACGGCGTTAATGTTACTTGTCGGAATGGTGTTCTTCTTCGGGGTCACCACTGTACCGGTGGTTACCCCATATTGGTGGGTAGTCAGGCAGAGTAGCGGCGATCATTGTTCAGACGGGATAGTGTTCTTTGTCGGGGTCACCACTTTACCGGAGGTATCCATGTTGATGGGAGGTGAGAGAGTAACCACTTTGTCAGTCAGTTTCAATCTAATTTAATTACAATTACACATGCGCATATATACAATGTTAACTTACTACAGTACTCACTAATGTGCACTAGATACACGTACAGATAATATCTAATCTAAATGCAATTCATCAATACGTGAATTGATAACAGTTACGAAACGTGCCTACCGGCACAGTGTACAACACAGCTTTGTAGCCAATTTTTAATTCCAATACCCGACATGTGAACCCTACTAAATTAAGACGAATGGATATAGTAAGCGGCTAGTCGGATAAAGAATTAAGAAAAAGTGTTACTTAATTTAGCCGGATTACTTTGTTGTTCGCGTCTGTTCGCCCATCGGTCAGAATTTCAAAATACGTAGAAAATATATGAATTGGACTAGTTAACAGTGTAATATCAAAATATAGTTTAAGTGCAATGGCCTGTGAGTTTCGTGGGTGCATATCCCGAATAGGAAACAAAGAAAATGTTGCTCAAAATACAAGCTTTCACAGGTGAGTGATGTTTTACAATAAATCTGTTGATTTTTTGCGATAATGCGGCCGCTTTGCAAGAATAACTAGAAACATTATCATGGTATTACAACTTGTAATGAATACAAAGGCACTATGTGCAGCAAATGTGCATTTTTTACGCATTTTTTGATTTTTTTTCGGAAGTAGACAATAGTGCTTCCAAAATTAATATCGATAAGTAAACTTTCGATGTTTTGATTGAGTACACGAGTCAATTATGTCTATGGGTATGTGTTTAAATATCAAAAAGTGAATACATTTTGAGGTAAAATAGCGATGCCGAACAGTTATAAAGTCGATGTTTTAAATTTCGAAAGTATTGGTTGGGTATGTTTTTGAATGTCGAAAGTTACAACATTTAAAGTTAGTTATTCTAAACGTTCGGTTTTTTGCGTTGTGTGCCTTTTAGACATAGGCATGGCATAATTATTGTAGATATTTGGATCGTTCGTTATTCATGTTCAATATTTTAACATCGCTGTTTTAATTTAATATGTATTGTATCCGTTCCTACATATCTATCGATCGGTAAAAGAGCTAATATGTGTGATATTAATTAATCGTATTATTTCAGATTTCCCAAACCCTCGCCAGTCAGAGAGGAATGGCTAAAATTTGTTTGGAGCGGTCTGCGTGATTGGAATGGGACACCCCGAAAAAGTTGCCGACTATGTTCGAAACATTTTTCAGCAGACTCATTTATTATGAAGGCTGATAAAAGACTTCAAAAAGGAATGGTTGGAGATGCTCTAACAGAAATGGTTCGTCGTGGTTTCAGAATTTGCAATGCAATCCGGCATCAAAAAAGGGTCACAAACTGTCTTCCAATCACTTTTTGTAAGGCTCATCATCAGACCTAGGAATATACGGGGCAAAATTAAATGACAGCTAGGGATTGCCTATGTCGATAAACTCAATAATCGATACTTTTCCCATATACTAGAGATCGCTCCAAGTTTTGATAAGAAAAAAAATATGATGATGATGACTGAAGGTTAAAAAATCCTTTTAAAATAAAGAATAACCAGAATTATGTTGATATTTTGTTTCATTTGCGTATGCATAATACCTACTTTCAATAAAATTTTATTTTTACAAACACAACTTGGAGCGATTACTAGTATATGGGAAAAGCATCGATAATTGAGTTTATCAATATAAGCAATCCCTAGCTGTCATTTAATTTTGCCCCGTATATTCCTAGGTCTGCTCATCATTATTAAAGATAAATGTTTTATTTCCAAATAATAACTGTAAAACCTGACTTTATTTTTATTATACGACAAAAAAGTTAATTTCTCAGGTATACTTTCCGAAATAAGGTCAATAATCAATTGGGAAACGAATCACAATTATTATTGAAAATACTGGTCTTTTAATACGTTAACCTAATTTATCCACAATCCGCACATCACTGACTGCAAACTTACGCACATTAATACAGAGTGACATACACGAAAACACCTAAAAAGTGGTACACTTTTGAAATTCAATCGAAAGCGGTCATATATAGACGACTCTTTTTAACGAAGGGCATTTGTAACAGGTGCGAAGAGTGCTATTCTTTTAGCCGTTTTTATACTCCCTCTATGTTTTCCTACCTCTATGGTTAAACCGTTTTAACAGGAAAATTCGAAGTTCCAATGATAAACAGACCAGCGGGCAAAATTGTATGACAGGTAGGGAGTTCCTATATTGATAAACTCAAGTATCGATACTTTTTTCCTTTATTTGTTATCGCCCCCTGCATTGTATGCATGCCCCCTATGAACACAGAAATTGAAGTCATTTAGCCCCCTGAAATGGATTTATCAGCCAAGACGGAGACGCTTAACGCCAGAAAATTTGGAACAAATTCGGATCGTTTATATTAACAATAGTAGATGGACATAACTTTATAGAACTTTATGATGAGTAAAGTTTCGAAAATCTTTTCGACAAAAAAAAAGAGAATTACCTACGTTTTTATTGTTTATTTTTTACACTTTTTTACTTTTAGTAAAATAATATTTTTACAAAAAAAAGTATATAGAACAAGCATTGATAGTAGAGTTTATCGATATTGAAAACCCGCTACATGTCATAAAATTTTGCCTCCTGAATTCCTATGTCTGGTAATAAATAATAACTACAGTTTTCTTTTAATTAATTTTATTAGTTCTATAAAAATATTATATAAGACGAGGGGTCCAAGGGAGTTGCCGGAGGCGCGGTGTCATGGCCATCAGACATGGCGGGTATTCGAAATAATAATGACCACGTGTAGTATAACAATGTATTGTGCAATCACATTTAACAATCACAACATAGCTTCTTAGATTAGGCCGATAATAACGCTTTTATTATGAAAACGTGGCAAGTTTGATACAGCGCGGCGCATGGTCTTCTTGTCTATTCTCGAATGATTTCCCTCTCTTATAGCCACGATTAAACGGACGATTAAGTCTTAACCAGCTGTTAATCAATACATTTGACACCCGTTAAACCGCTAATCGTCCGTTTAATTGTTGGTGAACTCGGCCCTTAGTGTTCTAAAAATAACCACCATCTATTCGTCGCTCGCCGTCCCTGTATCGACCTCGCCCAAGCGCACTGCTTGACTTTTTCACGTAATACAGTCAAATGCCAACAGATGGCTTTCTTATTTTAATTCGCAGATTGTCTATTAGGTGAACTGGTGGCGCCACTGTGCCGACACTCCGACACAGCCAATCTGATTCCTCACACGTCCTCGTGGGCGGCATCTGTGGCCAAAGAGAATCCGCAAAGTAAACCATTCTCCACTCGGCCTCCCTGACTATAAAGAGTGTCAGGAGTAAAAGGTCAATCGGGGAATCAAATTCTTTCCAACTTATTACAAGTAAAGTATTATTGGCGCTTATCATTGCGCATAAGTTTTAAAAAGTCATGAGAAACAACTCTAAATAACACTTTCGGTAAACAAAATACATCACCAACTGTCAAACAAAATTAACATCCACATCAACCAAAACCACGTTTACCACACGAACATCACTCAGGTGTCCATCCAGCAACTATCTGACATCAATCCTCAACAACTTATGGACTACCTCCATCCATATCGCACAAAACCGTCGCCTCCATCCAGCGACGTCAACGGCCGCACAGCTACGGGAATTCAGGCCCGAATTTACACCTACGACAACCGATGATTGAAGGTGTATGCAGTCTGAGCCAAGGACACTCACATAAAATGGGGACCATATCGACTTACATAAAATGTTTACTACTATTTTTTGTTTTACTACCGCTTTGTATTCATAATAATCACCACTCTTCATAAAAAAAATCCTCATACTTTTTGTTTTCATACATTTTTGTTCCTACCAACGGAACTCATAACAGACAGTTATCATAATTTTTTTATTAATATTGTCATTACTAAGAACATACTGAACTCATATTTTTTTCAGAGCTGTTTCCTTCATAACAGACAATTATCATTTTTTTTTTATTAATATTGCCATTACTAAGAACATGTTGTGGCGACACCCCTACAGGAATTTGTATCGTCAACATTATTGGAAAGCCAAAGGGAGCGCGGGGCACGCCGAGCCAGTCCGCTCCCAACCACCATTGGTATCGGTATTCCGATAGCCGCGACTCGCGCCCGCCTGGCCACTCACTGTATTACTTAGCCTTAAGAACCAGTGATTAAAATAGTATCTCAACAAAGTGGTTTATCTTGTCTCTTATCACCTAACTCCCTTCGGACATTTTAAATAACTGCTGGCAGCAGTTATATTGGTGACCCCGACGTGATCATTTTTGTTCGAGCATTTTAAACAAGCCAGGCGGGCATAATGATGGAGCCTAAACCCGAAGCACTCAACACCGCGACAGGAGAGGTACAATCTGTGAGCATACACAGCCGGATTGCGCCCTTCTGGAGCGACAAGCCGAGAACATGGTTCGTGCAGTTCGAGGCAATCACTGCACCATAGAAAATAGGCAGCGAAACAAAATTCGATCTAGTAATAGGAAAATTGAACAAAGAAGAGCTCAGCCATGCCGATGACCTGTTGGAAACAGGGACAAGGAACTACGACACCCTCAAAACACGATTGATTGCGGAGTTCCAAGAAACAGAGGAACAGCAATTCAACAAGTTATTCAATGAACTGCATCTTGGGGACCAGAGGCCATCACAGCTGTATAGGCGGATGGCAGAAGCAGCCCGAAATGCAAAAGTCGAACTAAGGACCGTAAAAAAACGATGGCTACAGAGACTCCCCGCAGCCGTAAGAGCAGCACTGATAACGCATGAGGAGGAGGAACCAGAAAAAATTACGGTACTAGCAGACAGGATAGCTGAAACGCTCAAAATCACAACGATAGCGGAAGTGAGCAAAGAAAAAGATGAAGGTGACTCCCCAGCCCTATTAGAGGAAATCAGGAAAATAACAGACGGTTTTCAGCAGCTGCAAGGGCAGGTAGATGAGATGAGAAGAGAAGCAGGAACCGGAAGCAGCCGCGGCACCTGGCCACAACGAAGAGGAGGCCCACCCAATTCCTTCCAGAGGCAGAGCAAGCTATGTCACTACCACCAAAGATTCGGGAAGTTCGCAAGAAATTGCCAACAACCATGTACCTGGCAGCAGAGGGGACAACCCAGGACGACAAATTGGAACCCGCAGAAAAAAACTAAGTTCGGTGCACCCCAAGGTGATTAAAGGGTGTACACCGAGCTTAGACAATCACCGCCTTTGCATAACAGATCGAAAGAGTGGCATGACATTCCTCATAGACACAGGTGCTAACGTTTCAGTCATTCCAATGGGTAGAGTCAGTGGCGCAATTAATCGCGAGTGTAGCTATAAGTTGTTTGCTGCGAACGATACGGAGATACGGACATACGGCACAGTGACGTTTGAGCTACACTTAGGGTTTAGAAAACCCATCATGTGGACATTTGTGGTGTGTGACGTGAAAAAACCAATCCTAGGAGCAGACTTTTTAAGGACAAATAAGTTAACGGTAGATTTACGAGTACATAATCAAAGTTTAATTGACGAGTCCGGCAACGTAGGTATAAGCGGATCCATGACGCAGGCAAATCGGACGGTACGAACCATACAAAGGTCAAATCCGTACCGGGACATCCTAGCACGGTATGCCGACATAACCAAACCCATCACCTTTTCAGAGCCAGCCAAACACGATGTAAAACATTACATCGACACCACGGGACCACCGGTATACGCGCGGGCAAGGCCGTTACCGCCAAACAGGTATGCAAAGGTAAAAGAAGAAGTCCGTGTAATGCAGGAATTAGGTATATGCAGACCGAGCAAAAGCTCCTGGGCCAGCCCTCTACACGTCGTGCCGAAGAAGGACGGACAAATTCGGCCATGTGGGGACTACAGGCGGTTAAACGCAATAACCAAGCCGGACCGCTACCCAATACCAAGGCTACAGGACTTCACATATGGACTGGCAGGTAAGAATTTTTTTACAACATTAGACATCAACCGCGCTTATCACAATATTGAAGTGGCTCCGGAAGACATAGAGAAAACGGCAATCTTCACACCGTTCGGCCTTTTTGATTTCCTACGGATGACTTTTGGTCTGCGTAACGCGGCACAAACGTTTCAGCGGTTCATGAATTCCATTCTTCAAGAAATTGAAAACTTTGTCGATCCGCAGGGCGCTAAGTCTTCGCTATTTTGTTACATAGATGACCTTATAATCCCATCGGAAAACGAGCACGCGCATAAGGGGCATCTAGAATGTATTTTCAAAATTTTAAACAAATACGGGATAACAATAAATTTAAGTAAATGCACATTCGGCCAAAAGACTGTAAAATTTTTAGGATACTCTGTTTCGTCATCGGGCCTTAAGCCACTCGACGAAAAAGTAAAAGCAATTATCGATTTCCCGAAACCAGAAAACGTCGAACAACTACGACGCTTTCTGGGAATGATTAATTTCTACAGGCCTCACATTAAAAAAGCCGCGGATGGACAAAGTCATTTAAATAAATTTTTGCACAACTCAAAAAAGAAAGACCAGACCAAAATTCAATGGGACAAGGAAGCAGACAACGCATTTTTGACAAGTAAGGAAAGCTTAAAACGCGCCGTTACTCTGTCATATCCGTTACCCGGGGTATCGCTTGCGCTCATGACCGACGCGTCAAACACCTCAGCTGGAGCCGTGTTACAGCAAAAAACAAACAACGTGTGGAAACCTTTAGGTTACTTTTCAAAAACTTTCTCAGACACGCAGAGAAAGTACAGTGCGTTTGATAGGGAACTTTTAGCCATATACATGGCAATAGTGCATTTTAGGTACCTAATTGAAGGAAGGGAACTAATCGTATATACCGATCACAAACCCCTAACATTCGCATTATCAAAAATAGGAACGACAAACGAAACACCAAGGCGAACAATGCACCTTATGTTTATCAGCGAGTTTACAAGCGAGATTAGGCACATAGGGGGTTCAGAGAATGTAGTTGCTGACGCGCTTTCACGGGTAGAAGCGATAGCAGGCCCCACAGTAGTTGATTACGCGGAATTAGCGCAAGCGCAAGCGACGGATACTCAACTTACACAGTCGCACAACAGCAGAATTCATTTCACAACACTGTTGCTATCTAACTCCGATAAAGTAATTTATTGCGAAATTACAACAGGCACGCCAAGGCCTTACGTACCATTACAGTTTAGGGAAACAGTTTTTAATGCAGTACATAATATTAGTCATCCCGGAATTAGAACCTCACGAAAAATGATTACTCATAGATTTTTCTGGCCAAGCATGAATAAAGATATCGGAAAGTGGGCAAGAGCGTGCGTACAGTGTCAAAGGACTAAGATAGGTCGACATGTGGTTTCCTACTTAGGTACGTTCGACCCGGTAGGTAGATTCGAACACGTACACATAGATTTAGTAGGCCCTTTGCCTACTTCACAACAAGGTCATAGGTACCTAGTCACGATGATAGATCGAGGTACGAGATGGCCGGAAGCCATACCAGTAACGGATATGACAGCAGAAACGGTAGCGCGGGTGGTATACGAAAATTGGATATGTAGGTTCGGAACTCCCGGTTACATAACCACAGATCAGGGTAGACAATTTGAGAGCGAGTTATTTGCAAATTTAATGAAGATATTAGGTAGGTATCCAGAAAATACGCACAACACCATACCACCCTCAAAGCAACGGGATGATAGAAAGATGGCACAGGTCTTTAAAAGTTGCCCTCACAGCCAGGTTGGCAGACAATGCGTCCTGGGTAGAGGAGCTACCAACAGTACTGTTAGGACTACGTGCAACTGGTAAGTCAGGGAGCGATGTAAGTGCAGCAGAGACGACATTTGGACAGGTCCTCAGGTTGCCAGGGGATTTTTACATAAAATAACAGATAAATAGTAGCGATCAGTTTTCATATGTAGAAAAATTAAGAGACATAATCAACAACTTGAAACCAGTCCCAATTAAAAATAGAGATAATAGGAAGATATTTGTATTCAAGGAGCTCGATAGCTGCTGCACTCATGTTTTTGTAAGAAATGACGCGGTAAAAAAACCACTCACTTACAACTACGATGGACCATATAAAGTCATCAGTAGAAACGCGAAAACATTTAAGGTACAGTTACCAAACAGGCAGGTAGGTATATCCATAGATAGGTTAAAGCCAGCGTTCATCTTATGTAACCATACCACCGATGTTTACGATGAGCCGACCAGTGTCACTCAGGACACATCGGCGCCATCGCCATCGCCATCATCAGCGTCATCAGCGGTACCCTCGCCTACACCTGCCTCACGGATCCGAACCACGCGTTGCGGACGAGTCATAAATAGACCAGTAAGATACCTAATCGATGATTGAACGCGTGACAAATTGTAACTATTATTTATTTAGTCGGCGTTGGGTACAGGAAGGCTGTTTGGAGATTTTCTTTGTAATTAACTATGGCAGAGTCGGTCCTGTACCAGAACTACCCTTAAGATATATACTTAAATATTTAATTATATTATTATGTAGACATTAAGAAATACATATCGCGCATTACTGGTTCGAGCCAGTTATGCACATTCCGCACATTACGGTGCACAGTAGTAGTATAATTAGCGGTAGTGCACACATAGGAATTGTTTAAGTTAAATAGCGGTACAATGTAAAATCGTGCAGTACTGACAGACTAAGTCGACTGTGACACTTACGTTAGCATTTAATTGCTAGGTACCTATCAACAAAGTAGAGCACACGTGCACGATGTAAGGGTCAATGTTTTCTTCTTTAGTTCACAAATTTTTACGGTCATTACTAATTGGAACCGTAACAAGTAGTTACGTCAACATTCATTGTTCAACTTAAAAGAAAACAAATTCAGCGAACTAATCATGGGCTGGGGACAAAGCAAAGAAGAGAACAAGGACTCACACAACGCCATAGCTATGGCAACAGTAACAAATTTGTCAAGCCAAGTAGAGAGTAAACTCAACTATGTAGGAATTGGCCTCATCATATGTGCAGTGATTTTTGGAATAATAGTGTGTTATTTCATCAGACAAAAGTGCATTCAAAATACGAAAAAGTGGTTAGAAAAAAGCATGAGAAGGATGACGCCTTCGGAGATCACGGTGACACCGAGGTGACAAGCTCCAGTGTATTAGAACATATCGTTTTGTTCCACAACAATTCCTTAATTAATCATTATTCAATCATTATAATAACAGGCCATAGATCCTTTTCTTACATCCTCAATGTCCAAATTTATTAAAACATTTACGCCACGTGTATAGGGTAGCTGATATGGATAACGGTGGGAAGTCCACCCAGTCTTTACAAGTTTCTCTTAATTCGGTTAACGGAACGACACTTTATTCCGTTATTCCATTCAAATTCAACAGTTCATTTTTCTTAGGGTCTAAGGAAAGAGTCATAGCGCCGACATCACAGGCAGCAATGAATTTTCTTTCCACAATTTATTTTCGTTTAATTAATTATTTTATCCTTTTCATACCAAATGGTTTTCAGACCACATGCATTGTATGTTAAGAACATAACTTTTTATTATTCATTTCACGGTATCAATTGTTTAATGTAAACATTGCCACCGACTTGAGTACGGTGCGTTGTCGGCAATGTGAATCGGTTGTGCGATGCATAACTAACAGTTTAGGGTTCCATAAAGGAAACAATGTATGTTAATTTTATTTTTCACTTCAATGTACAATTTCTTTCAAAAAGGGGGGAGTACTGTGGCGACACCCCTACAGGAATTTGTATCGTCAACATTATTGGAAAGCCAAAGCGAGCGCGGGGCACGCGGAGCCAGTCCGCTCCCAACCACCATTGGTATCGGTATTCCGATAGCCGCGACTCGCGCCCGCCTGGCCACTCACTGTATTACTTAGCCTTAAGAACCAGTGATTAAAATAGTGTCTCAACAAAGTGGTTTATCTTGTCTCTTATCACCTAACTCCCTTCGGACATTTTAAATAACTGCTGGCAGCAGTTATAATGTTGAATTCATTTTTTTTTTCATAGCAGTTTCCTTCATAATGTTGTTATTAATAATGGCATTACAAAGAAAATATTGAAAGTCATATTATTGGTTTTTGGAACGATAACTATTCAGAATTTTATAGCCCGGGATTCTAATAACTAGGCTACCGTGTACTACAAATGTCTTTTAACAATGCAATATTTTCAAGGGATATGAAAAAAATAACCTCGAAGCTTCGCTTCGCTCCCGCCTTAGCCTTCTAACCTAACCTATCCGAGTCGGTTCTGTCCAGAGAGGTCTTGCTCGCTCGCCACCAGTAGATTGTTTTTAGTTCATTATTTTTATTCCGATGATTAAGACTTAAAATACTTTATGAGTAAAAATAATTATGAGAGTCAATATGGATTAAGAAACACATGAAAACATACATTAATATAAACAAATTTATGAATATTGACGTTATGAATAAGAATGGTTAGGACTTTCGATCATTAGTATAAGAAAATATATGAAAACGAATATTAGTATACACAAATTTATGAATATTAGCGTTATGAATTAGAATGGTTAGGACTTTCGATCGTTAGTATAAGAAAATATATGAAAACAAATATTATTATAAACTAGGTGTATGATTAATGATATTATGAATTCAGATGATTACGAGTTTCGTTCGTTAGTATTAAAAAAAATATGAAGAGTGATCATTATGATGTAAAATGGTATGAGAAACATTTTCGGACTTCCGATAATAGGACTTAAAAAAATATGTGAGTAGATACGCACCCTATAAAATGAGTTTTTGGTAATTCTAATCAGAACTAGTATAAGGTCCAACCCCTTCAACATTGCCTAAATTACCCCGGTTGTAAAGCATTGATCATAAGATTTTAATTTAATTTCTATCATTGGGGTCTTATGTCGAAGGGGCAGTCAGTGTCAATCAGGTCAAAATCAATTTTAGTGTCTGGGATAACGTTACACGATTCCACAACTCGGATCTTTTCAAATTTCAATTTATCCGCTGACATGTGTACAGCCAAACCAATCGCGTCCAATCTTAATTTCGTGTCGTAAACAATAGTCAGGTAACGCGTGCAAAAGAATTTCAAGGTTAATAGTGTCAATTTCTACAGTGGTCAAAATTTGCATAGTCAAAGTAACAGTGGTCTGCCATATGCCTGTCATACACACATTGTCATAAAATCGCTAGCCACTAAATTAACTGGCTACAGATTCTTTGACAAGTGAAAATTCTGCATCAGAATCGTAATAAAACGAAAATAGCTCACCTGTGATGTGAGGTGATGTAGGGATCCGGACAATGGGAGGCGTAATGATCTTGTCCTCGACACTGAAAACATGTAATGTGGTCCGTCTTTCCACTTGATGTATTGGTACAAAACTTAACATCCACATCAACCACAAGAATTTACAATAAGTTTTTTGACCGAATCGTCTCTTAATGGCCAGTTCTCAAAATGTCCATATCCTAAAATGACTACTTCGATATTGACTACTTCTTAGAATTACCAGTCTCGTCACATCCAGAACATGCATTGACCACTTCCCAAAACAAACATAATGTATGTCTGGAAGACCACTTCCCATAATGAAAAGCCTGGTTCCCAGATTGACCACTTCCCAGAAGGGCTATTTTCTAAAACGACTACTTCCATATTGACTAATTTGATTTTGTTACGAAGCGCCTCTCTCGCCTCTAGTCGCACAAAATAACTCAAGGTCTGTCGCTCAAGCGAAGTTGCAGTGCAGCCGCTTTTACGTGGCGTTGCCGCTCCGCAGAGCCCCGCCGCGCCGCCGCCCCTCACTGCGCCCTTACAAGTTGGGTGTACGGGATTTTTTTCATGGTCCTTTCGATTTTATACGCAATAGAGAGCACTTTTGAAAAAACAATATGGACATGGACCGAAAGTGTTTTCATATGTTTTTTTTACTCCTAGGAGTAAAAAGAGGCATTTTCCGTCCATGTGTTTCAATCGGAAAACCGTTATTTCCGAGCATGTTTGAGAAAAACTTATTGAGCTGAAGCATTATTTTAAAGGTTGTTTATAGACTTGTTTCCGTGTTTTATTGATGATTAATAGCCACATAAGCCATGTAATTTTCTGGAGATAATCTTAATATCATCAAAAAATATTATTACCTTATTTAACGTAAATATAAAAAACTCATTTTGAAAAAATGTTTCCACGTTGAAGAAAAACATAAATGACATTTCGTGACTAAACTTGTATAAGAAATCCATGAAACGATTAAAATATTTTGCGACAGCCCTAACTTTGGGCGCGGAAGACCGAGGGGCATAGCGGGGTGAAGTGGGAAGTAGGTATTTAAAGCGCGGCATTTGGGGCCTCGGTAAAGGAGATTCGCTTCTACGTGTAGTTATTGTTTTATTCTTATGGTTAAGCCCTTTTGAAGAGACACTCCTCAATTGCAGTATAGTACCTACTTAAGGCCGAGTTCACCAACAATTAAACGGACGGTTAAGTCTTAATCAGCTGTTAATCAATACATTTGACACCCGTTAAACCATTAATCGTCCGTTTAATTGTTGGTGAACTCGGCCCTTAGTGGTAGAGATAAACTACGATAACTTGGCACGGCCTTCCAATATATAAAACGGTTGAATGTATTTGTGAATGTATTTATAAAGTGGTCACCAAGATTCAGATTACATGTGTGTGCGTGCATCTCAGCACGCGCACACACATGTATCTATTGCATGCCCTAATATGTATAGTTTTTGAGAAATGTTGCTTCAATTAAAGCGCGGCAGCGCCGAACTTCCTGCCCCTCCCCCCACTAAATACGCAGTGGCACTAAGTACGCAATACCTTCTTCGTGCCACCCCCCCCCCCCCCCTCCCTATGGCTCACCTCCCAGGGGAGGGGACTTTTAGTATGTTTATCTCCTAACTATGCCAAATAAAGTCCCGAAGGCAAACTTTCTGCTTTCGGCCATTCCATCCACACCCCCCGTTAGAGAACTCATTTACCAAGATACCTGTCTTTGAACTGGCCTTGTAAATTAGACAAGCATTGGGGACAAAACCATTTCTTCCACCGGCATGAACAATTATGATACGTTCCCGTTTTGAAATTTTTCTTTTTTTCGTTGTACCATCTTTATATTCCCATGAATTACTTTGAACATGTGTGTTATGATATGAATGTAGCTTTCATCAATGTATACAATATTTATCCCTTCTTCTGTGTATTTTATCAATTGCCTTAAATATTTATAGCGGAACATTTTATCACTACTCATACCTAAATCATGAAGCAGGTATACGCCGTAATGTCTCCAAACATCCGACGAAGTTAATTTTTTCAGTAAGCACCCTTTTCAGAGCTCTTAACGTTGGGAGTGGCTTATACTGTCTAGGAAAGTTACTGATGGTATGTTATTACCCCTTTGTCAAAGGCATCGATGTCACGCTTGAAAAGTTTGCGAGGATTTTTGATTGTACGCGGTGATCTCAAGCATGTGCCAGTTGCATTACATTTCGCTTTTTCTTTCGGAATTCTCGATACAGTCCTTTCACTAACTCCCACAGCTTTTGAAATTCTCCATCTAGGGTCTGTCAATCGCTTAACCCCATTTTTAGCCTGTGTTGGTATACTGTGGTTATCACTTCTCTTGCCTAAAATATATAGAAGCGTTAACATAAATAAAAATAAAAGTTGATCAAAACGTTACGTAAACTTATTGTTAATATTTGGCTGTTAGATAGACGAATCTGTGTACTCCTACAGAAAGGTATTGACAGGTCCCGAATAAAAAAACAGTCTATTTAACACAATTTTACAAAAACAAAATTGACATAAAACTTACCTGGCTCCGCATCACTTTTTTACTGAATTTTCCATGACCAACTTATTTTGCAATTAGTACTTTCGTGTCACTGAACGGCGTAAGTAGTATCGTTAACTTGACTGTCGCAGTCCGCTGCCGGACTGCTACTGACGTTGATTACTTAAGCGGCTGCTACTCGGTGAGTAACCAAGCTTTCCGTGTAGAAGGTGGTTTGCAATAGTTTGGTATAGAAGGCGGTTGGATACCGCCGTTGTACACCGTGTAGACGCTTATTGCCAACCACGCGAGCGCAGTTGTGTCTCCGCAGGCAGATAGTGGGCACGGCCTCACGCAACAACGCACGAAATCAAGATTGCGAACGAGCAGCAGAACGAGGGCGCAGTTATCGCCGACATGATAGATTTTTACAAAGATTTACCACGCATTTCATCCATATTCTTTTCTCTTTTCTTTTCTGGCCTCACTTGCGCACAAAAGTGCTAAATAGGGTGGTCCAAAAAACAAAAGTGTGTAATATTGTTTCGCCACAAGATTCTTTTTGTTTCAAAATACACAAAAATACGCTATACCAAGTTTTATTGCAATTGAATAAACTTTACAGGTCGGCCATAATGTTAAAATTGTTTCATATAAAAATGTATAGAGCTTCACACATCTAACAAAGATATCGAATGAGAAAGTCTTTGGACGGATCATGACACTGTATTCTGAGTTGCAGCAGTAGGCAAACAATATTCTACTTCTGGTTTTAGTTTTTGCGAAGTTTACTAGATATCGTTTTGTAAGAGACTGAGATCTTTTTGGCATAAACTAAACCCTTTGGGCGACCAGTACACGACCACATAACATTTTTTTTCTTCATACTATTTTGCACCACCCTAGTGCTAAAGCTACGCCAACCTTCTGAAATTTTGAAAAGCAAGGAGCCATATCGTCTGCACTGTGCAGTCGTACGATGCGTATTTTCTCTCAGCGAGCAGTAGACACACTGCTGTTGGCAACCGTGTAGACGGAAACGCGACGGCGTAAGCAATCGAACCTCCAACAAAGGTCACCTTGGTGGCGAGCTTGGTTGCTCACCGTGTAGCAGCCGCTTTACAACTACATTGAAAGAGTGATTTGGAGGGGCGTGCCATGTTACCGTGGTTTATTTACAAGATCTTATGCAATGAAGTGTGCAGCATTTTGAGTTAGAGGTAACCTGGCAAGGTTAAAGTTATTTTTGAACTAGCCTTTACAAATAATTTGCAATGAAGGTAGCTCGTTAAGGTTTTTAGCGACTGGATAGTGCAACTAATTACCGTTTAAAATTGGGTGCAATTAGTCCTAACGGCCTATTAAGTGACGTATACATTTCAGTAACTTTATCATAAAGAAGTGATTCAAAGACCAAATGGACCGAATTGATTGATTGATGGCATTTTGTCTTGTTAATTTTTTTATCATACAACTTTGCAATGTGTTCCCGAAACTGTTGGGATCGGTCATTTTTTGCTGATTCTGCAGATCGACGTAGTTTAATATTGTGAATAAAATATAAAAGTGACCTCCGGTCAATTCTTTACAGATTTACAGAAAATAGTTATTTATGTAACTGTTACATAATGAGGCTTCTTAAGGTACGAGAGCCGAGGTTAGAGCGCGAGCTTGCGAGCGCTCTAATTACAGGCACGAGTACCTTAAGAGCTAATTATGTACCGTTGCATACATAACTTTTTCTACAAGCTTAAAATGATAATGACAAAAATATATTATATATATTTCTTGTATACTTTACTCGATTTTTCTGCTAACAAATTACTTGTCAGCAAAGTTATTTTCATTATATCGATTGGAGTTAAAAGTTTGTGAATTTTATTGTTAAATGTTAACAAATTTCGTGCAAATTTTAATAGTTACTAAAAACAGTTCTGAAAATTTATCATAAAAGTTGGAATGCCAAAAGAAACGCCATTTTGTTGATATTCATATTGAACGTAACCATGGTAACCAAATAACAAATCGATGGATATTAACCATCTAATTTTAGTATTTTAATAAAAATTACATTTATACACATAATTAGTCTCAAAATTAATTTTGTTTTTAATATACGTAATTTTAATTGGTATTAAAATATTTTTAACGGTTTATTATACAAATTAAGATATCAAGTGTTCACTAAACGCCAAGACTGATATCCGAAATGACCGTAACCATGGTAATAACAATGCTATAATAATTATTATAGAACTATTATCACCATGGCAACGCTTATTATAGAATTGTTTTCCCGCTTCGGTTACGCTATAGGTGGTATTTTGATACCGTTATCGATATCAATATTAGCGGTTTATGGTACGCGAGTAGAAAAATATATTTAAGTTGGCCATTTCTGGTAGGTACTGAAACGGAAAAAATCCTTATTTTATTTTATAAATTGTGGATTCATAAAACATCATTTATTAATCATGTCATAATCATTGAGGTATATTAACTAGAGAAGCAAATGTCAATCAAAAGCGACGCATAAAACGTGCCAACTACTAATAATCGCGACGTAGCTTTGAAACCAATAATATTTATATATAAATACACTAGTAGAACGCAGTAATATGGAATAGACAAAGATGGCGAGCTCACCTGATATGAAAAGTTCAGTGTTGCCTAGAACATGAAATTTCCCCCCAAAAAATCGAGTAAATTCTTTGATAATATGAATCGTTACAATTAATACATTGTTTTAATATTTCACTTTGTTTCATTTCTCGTTTACAAGAATGGTACTAATAAATTTACAATTATTTTATTTGACGACGTCGTAGCCAAGTCGGTAGTGACCCTGCCTATGAGCTAGCGGTCCCGGGTTCGATTCTTGGTTTGCAAATGGTTTCCTTTTCATTTTATATTCTTTCTTCTTTCTTTAGTTATTCGACTGATTACTTCCAAAATCGATATCTTGGGATCTGTGTGGTCTCCGACAGAGAATCAGTTGACAGAATGGGAAAAGTAGCCGCCATCTTGAATTTTTTAGTTATTCGCCTGATTGCTTCCAAAATCGAGATCTGGGGATCTGTGTAGTCTTCAACAAGGAATCCGTTGACAGAATGTGAAAAAAAAGCCGACATCTTGAACTTTTTGGTTATTTGACTGATTGCTTTCAAAATAAATAGCTGGAGATCTGTGTGGTCTCCGACAAAGAATCCGTTGACTGAATTAAAAAAGTAGCTGCCATCTTGAACTTTTAGGTTATTCGACGGATTGCTTCCAAAATCGATATCTGGGGATCTGTGTAGTCTTCAACAAGGAATCCGTTGACAGTATGTGAAAAAGTAGCGCCCATCTTGAACTTTTCGGTTATTGGACTGATTGCTTCCAAAATCGATATCTGGAGATCTGTGTGGTCTCCGACAACGAATCCGTTGACAGATTGAGAAAAAGTAGCCGCCATCTTGAACTTTTTAGATATTCGACTGATTGTTTCCAAAATCGAAAACTGGGGATCTGTGTGGTCTCCGGTAGGGAATCCGTTGAAAAAATGGGAAAAGTTGCTGCCATCTTGAACTTTCCAGTTTTAGGGTCGAATTCTTTCAAAGTCGAAATTTGGGGATCTGTGTGGTCCCTATAACTCTCGAAATTGGCACTTGAATGACAACTTAGCTGTAAGGGGGTGATAGATGAGGTATTTTTGAACATTTTAGCTGTACAGTAGCGGCACAAAATCTATCAAATTTGTACTTGCATCCCATAGGACTACCTACAAATGTGACTCACCAAAATTGACAACCAATCAAGAACTAGTTGACCAATTGTACTGCTATTATTCAATTCGTTAGCTTATTAAATAAGGTTCAAAATGGTATAATTATAACAAATGTTTGTACATATCGTAGTTTAAAAAAGTTTAGTATTTGAGAAAACCATTGCCGACGCGTTCAGCCGAGACTTAACACTGTGCTTTTCACGGCTACTGCGAGGAAATAAAAATCAATTCTTATAATAAATTAACAACACAATAAAAAATTTACGCTCTCCCGCCAATTTTTGCTTTTTTTTTAACGATATCGTTCTTAGTGGCCAGTCATTCAAAGGCGTAGGCGAAAGTAAAATTTATCTATTTAGGCGCGAAACCGAAACACCCATAGAGCGAGCCCTTAAGGTGGAGTAATATTTTAACCACATTTACGTGCTCTGTACTTGCTAAAACGTTGGCACCACACAAATCCCGACATATCGATTTTGATAGCAATCAGTCGAATAAGTAAAAAGTTCAAGATGGCGGCTACCTTTTTTCATTCTGTCCACGGATTTGTTGTCGGAGACCAAAAAGTTCCCCAAATATCGATTTTGGAAGCAATCAGTCGAATAACTAAAAAGTTCAAGATGGCGGCTGCTTTTTCTCATTCTGTCCACGGATTTATTGTCGGAGACCACAAAGTACCCTAGATATCGATTTTGGAAGCCATCAGTCCAATATCTAAGAAGTTCAAGATGGCGGCTACTTTTTTTTATTCTGTCAGCAGCTTCGTCGTCGGATGTCACACAGATCCCCAGATATCAATTTCGGAAGTATTTCGAGGAAAAACTAAAAAGTTCAAGATGGCGGCTACTTTTTCTCAATCTGTGAACGGATAATATTCGTTGTCGCAGACCACACCAGTGGCCCGTTTCACGAAGCTACAAGTTACAAATTACAAGCGGAAGTCTCTTTCTAGCTAAAGGAGTTAGCTCTAACTAGCTGAGATACAACAAAGAACAACTTTTTTCAATTTTACAAAAATTTAAAGGACATTCCTTACGCTCATTTGGAGAGTAGGTACGAGTATTTATCTCGAAAAGTAGGCCAAGCTTCTTTACTGCTTTAAATAGCTAATAGTGGTTTGAAGTTGTTGAGTTTGATTGTTTTCCGTTAAAGTTAAGAACTCCAAATATCCAGATATAAGACTACACCGCACCACTATTAAGTACCTACGTAACTTGTTAATGTTCAAGCAGTAAAGTTAAGTGCTCACAAGTATAATTATTAGAACTAATTTTATTTATTTCACGGACGACCAAAAATATTGAATTCCCCCGAAAACTGGGGGATATTAAACAATGCTTTACTTGCAACACTGGACCTATAATAATAATATCTGATATTTTATTAAAGTTTTATTGTTAATTACATTAATTTAGATACAGAAACAATATATTAACCTGTGAAAAGTAATTATTTGTGCCTTAGTGTGTCTTTCAGACTTTGATAAGCACTGTTTCACCGCGAATTCCCCATTTTTCGCAGCTTCTTTTATGGTCGGCGTCCGTTTGACAACTAACTTGACAAATGGCCGCTATGAGCTTGCAGGCTCATCTTCGAAGTGTCACGGGTTATGCGTGGTTACTGCCCCTCTAGTTAATATACCTCAATGGTGATAATGCATCAAATTGTGCGTTTTTAGATCTAATACTAAAACGAGCGTCAATAGTTGATAGAATCAAAGAAATTGGCAAAAACTATTTTACGTTTTTTTTTGGCTAACGTGGTTGCACTTAATTTTTGTTGCTAATGATTGCTACTATTTATTTATATCGCCTTAAAAATAATCTGTGGAACATATTTAAAATCTGAGGATAACTACTCGACCTTTTGCAAGGTAAGATGTATAAGGTTACTGAACTAAATAGAAAAAGGGCTACCGTGAAACCGTGTAAGTTTGCCCATGAGGGATATTTTGCCCACTGGGCCGAATATAATAAAAAAAGTCAACTGACTTCGGTCCATTTAGTTCGTTTTAGCAGAAAGTAGGTTAATAATATGACAAAACTGTTATTTGCTTTTGTATCTTACTTCACTCTGAACATGGTTTCTTGTAAGAGCTTGTAAAAGTGGACGTGTTTTTTGGTGCGGGCCAATTTATATTCAATAGTTCTGTTCTCTTGCTTGATGGTGAAGACAAAGGTAAGTTTTTATGATTAAACGGTATAGAAAAGAGTTTTTAGAACATTTCTCTTGTGCATTTTATGCTGTAAGTAGCTTGAATAAAGAATTATGACGGCGGGCAAATCAAACCGCATATGTGAGTCGACTAATTTTGCCCGCCAAAAAATTGTGCAAGGTTTGTCACTTTTTTATTTACGTAAATAAGCAATTATTTTAACTCAAACATTCTCACTCACAAATAGATACAACCTATATTTTTAGAGTTTCTTTCTTTAGAGGAAGGAAGGAGGTTTCTTTTTTGTGGTATTATTTTCTTCAAATAAGTTTTACGTTGTATAAGAGATTTTTATTAACGACAATAATATAATGTTAACTGCACAATTATTAAACTTAGTTTCTAAGTTTTCGTTTGTTTTGCTGAACTGAACCAGTACGGAAGTCGGCACTGATGCGTAACTTTAATAAGTGCCACGTATTTATGACTGAGATATTTATATAAAAGAGCTGTGGACACAATGTACTTTAATAAACGTATACGTTTATTAAAGTACTATTTTTTATTAAGCTGTTAAACTCAGTTGACAACCCTAACAACTACAAACTGCTTGTATGAAAACAAGTGGATATTGGCAGGTAAATTTGCCCACTACGACGAATCCATTATAAGTAAGCATTAGATATTATGATAGAACGACAATTTTGGTCTTAAATTTTTACTTCTTCTTAAACAAGAACTCCGTAAGAGCTATATAGGAGTATAGTCTAGCAGATAATGGGTATGGGCAAACATGGACGCAAGTGAAGGTAAGTTTGCCCGCCATGAAAATCATAAATTGCTTGTAATCTTATATTAATAAAACTGAATTAACAACGGTAACGCAATTCTATAGTTAGTCAAAAGGTCACCTTTGAAATGAAAAAGCACAGCGATACATTATTAGTTTTAAAGAAAATCAAGATAATAGAAGAAAGTCGGGCAAACTTACACGGTTTCACGGTACTTTATTATTTTACCAAAAATAAAACAAATTAAAAATTAATTCGGGCAATTTATTAAAAATCTGGGAATACAATATTTATATTTGCAGAAAAAGGCCACCTGAAGGATTACCATTGCGACGTTAAATCGAAATCTGTGTGCCTGCTTAGTAACCATGGCTTTGGTTTGTTTAAAGGTCCCCCACCTTGTTTCGAACCTCCGTCGGCATCTTTTTCTTTTGTTGTTTTCTTGACAGAATGCCATAAAAACCTGAGAAATAAAAAAATATACCTGTAAATACATACTTAAAAACAGTAACCGTATTATGACTTTGAAGCTCGAATTTTAAACACTTCAATTATTCAACGCTCGACCGGCGGAATGCAGTGGCAGGCGTGGCAGCGGCGGCGCTGGCCGCAAGCAGTGAAAAGCTGTTTTCCCATCTTTCTTGCCAACTTTCATTTAGTAGGTAAAATTGGACGCTACGCGAATTAATGTTCTCCGCACCAAGCTACAGTGTAAGGACTAATAGTAGTTAAAATCAACAACAGCATCAAGTTTACAACATTAAAACCCTCCCCATTTTTCAATGTTTTAGTGGTAGGTAGTCTGAAAAGTGGTTTTCTGTGCTCAATATATACCAGTAGATTTCATGCAGACTGAAATAGTGCCGTTACTTGAACCCAATTGTATGCATTACAATAACTCGCACGTGTTTACATACATAGCTTTACGCATTACAATAACTCACATGTATTTGATTAAATAATTGTTGGATATACAAACTGTACTCAGGTGATCTTTAATTAATATTTAAAATGCAAGCATTATCATGGTCCAAGTTAATTTTCTTACTACTTAAAAATGCTATTGTAGATCCAAAGGAATACAGTGGATTTACAATGCATTACATATAATGGTTCCAGTTTATGCTATTAAGCAGCATTAGGCATTTTCTTATTGTTTACTCGTATATATGATATTGTAGGTCCAAGATGAAACCGTTATACAACGAACTTCAACGGGCCTCAGCTTTTTAAAGTTGTATATAAGGCGCCCAAATAAATATTGCGGCTTAAATAATAATCTTATATAAAACGGCCTAAGCAATATTACGGCGCCGCCAATGGTACCTGTGTATACACGTCAGTTGTTTTGTATGAGGCGTCTAAAGTTTTATTGTGGCGCCTTCGGCGCCGCTCTTAGTAATTTTATATAAGGCGGGTAAAGCAATATTGCGACGCCAGTGTATAGCTCGTATACTGTATAAGTATTATAATGGTTTTAAGAGGCCGTATACGAAATTTTGCCGGTTTTGCTTATTTTTGTGATTTTACAGTTAAAATACTGCTTTTCTATAAGTTTTAATGCTCAACATTAAATGCCATGTTAGTTATAATCGAATAAAAGAGCCACTTTTTTATTTTTGTCGAGTATTATAATGCGATATTTAGGTTGTTTTAAAACATTATTTATTGCTAATTATTTTGAACTCTTTGGATATTTTTTTTTTAAAGTAATGGATTGATTTTGAACTAAAGTTTATTTCTGTATATTTTAATTTTATGAACGAGAGTTCTGAGTAGCCTAAATCAGAAATAATTTTTGCCCGTTTTCTATAAAAATTTGCCAAGTATATTAATTTTTTTACTTGAAAAATTTATATGAAAGTGGTAAAAAGTAATTCATACATTTTTTAGACGACTTTCACAGCAATATATTGTAAATTTTTCATACCGTTAAGACGTCAAAACGGTTCATGAATATGTGACATTCTAAACCTCTTCCAGCAAAATTCACATAACAGTCGCCGGTGTCAAGTCGATTAAACAAAATAAAATAATAAAAACAAAAAAGTAGCTCAAACATTCGTTAAAATTAGAAATTACGAGGGCTGCTACTTATGTAACCGGAATAGAAAAAAATAACAAACGTATATGACTAAATATGGTTTTATTGTTTTTCAAAATATTCTCCCTTATGATCGATGCACTTTTGCATACGTTGAAACCAATTTTTAAAACATTTTTTCCACTCTGACTGAGGTATCTCCAAAACGTGCTGTTTGAACGCGTCGACTGCATCTTCACGGGTCGAAAATCGTTGACCACGTAATTTATTCTTTACATTTGGGAATAAATAGAAATCATTGGGTGCCAAATCAGGGCTGTACGGCGGATGACCCGTTAATTCTATATTTTGACCTTCCAAAAATCGAGTCGTTTCGCGTGATGTATGACAGCTGGCATTGTCATGGTGAAGAACGATTTTGCGTCGCTGGTTGTTTTTACGTATTTCTTCAAATACCTCCGGCAAACAAATGGTCGTGTACCATTCCGAATTAACCGTTTTACGATTCTCTAGTGGCACTGTAGCCACATGGCCATTAATACCGAAAAAGCAGGCGACCATTTGCTTCAAGGTGCTTTTTGCACGAGTTACTTTCGTAGGGTTCGGCTCATTTTGAAACACCCACACTGTTGATTGTTGTTTAGTTTCCGGATCATACGCATAGATCCAGGATTCGTCACCGGTGTAGATATTATAAACAGCTTTTGAGTCACCACGGATATATTTTTTTAATATTTTCTTGCACCATTCGACGCGAGCCTCTTTTTGATCCTTAGTTAAATTGTGAGGGATCCAACGGGAACAATTTTTTTTTACAGCTAAATGATCATGTAATATCTTATTAATGCTCGTCATACATATGCCCAGAGTCGCCTCTATCTCGCGATATGTAACATGACGGTCATGCATTATAAGTTTTCGCACAGCTTCAATATTTTGTGGTACAACGACCGATTTCGGGCGACCTTCCTTAACTTCGTCCGTGAGCATACTACGTCCACGATTGAACTCACTAACCCAGTGGTACACAGTGCTTTTCGATGGAGCTTCATCACCAAAAGTCGAAGTTAATTGATCTATGCACTGTTGTTGCGTTAAACCACGCCGAAAATCCTAATAAATCATAGCACGAATATTTTCACGAGTGAGTTCCATTCTTGCAGTGAGATGATATTTTGATCCCGCCAAAAACAAAAGACTAGCGTACATAAGAAAAAAATTTATATCGGCGAGTATTAAAAAAAAGTTCAAATTTTACCATGGAGGTCAGATATAACGTTTATAAATGTTGGAATCCCAGATTCCGGATACATAAGTAGCAGCCCTCGTATCTTTTGTGTTGTGCATTAAAACTTGTAAAAATACAGTATTTCAACTGTAAAATCATGTCTGTAAAATCACGTAAATCAGCGAAATCGGCAAAATTTCGTGTACGACCTCTTAAGACGCCCTATATATCGACGGTAAAAAGCGTAAACGCTGTAACCCGCAAAATCAAACTTTACACCAGAGCCAAAAAACTTTTGAAATTTTACAAAAAAAATCATATCTTTTTTTTTATTTGAGCGATCGGTGCCATTTTTATACTACATATGTATTTTCAAATTCCCTATTAGACCATATGCCTGTCGTGTACCAGAAGTGACTAGGTTTCTTTTTAGTGTCGGTTACAGCAACCTGACTTTTTTTTTCAATACGATAAAACGCTGTTAATGATTTTGTTAAATGTATGGAAAGGTAATAATCAGTGTGATTTCTAATAAGCGTAAGTGATGTAACCACCATTCTTTAAATGTTGAGAACTGCCTAAATTGATGTTACGCTGCAGAGCTTGCAGTTTAAAAAAATCATAATTGTATTCAATGATAGATGTCAAAAAAGGTTATTGATATTAAAACGACGTAAATATGAGATAACATTTATTAATCCTTTTTTTAAATGTTATCCTAAAGAATTAATTAATACGAATGTGTTTGTATGTGTATGTAAATATATTTTCAATCCTCCATTGCGTGCCTTCTCTGTTACCTTCACTATTTTCTTTAAAAAAATGTATATGTGTGCCTTATGGATGTAATCCATTAGATATAAACATCCGAACATCTACATATAAATATAAATATAAATATATATTATATATATATACATATAAACATTTACATATATACATGCTTATAAACATTTACAATACAAGTCTAGTAGAAAAAAAAGAAATACATTTATTTTAACGATAATTATACATCGCTACAAACACTTCGTATAAAAGAAGTATATTATTATGATAAATTAAATATCACAAGTTAACTTACTCATGAAATAAAGTCAATTAAAATTAAAAACATCAATGTTTAACAAACTGAAAAGTTTAAGACACTATACTAGCGTTTCTTCAAACTAATAACTATTATCAAAGTATTATTAAAATTCGTAAAGTAGTTTTAATTACTTATAATTATGTAAAGCAACACTTAATTCTCAGAATTTATCATACTAAGTAGTTACTATTTAAACGAAATAAGAATTCATTAGTATAGTATTAACTATTCACATTATTTGCACTGGTTTACTATTAAAATAGATATAATTACATTTTAAAGTTTTGTTGTCACGCGGTGAAAGACCGTTACACCACACACAACTTGATCCCACGGCGGTCTCAGACTGACTGATCGGGGCGGTAAGCCGTTACCCACACAGCATGAGCGCGTATTTAAAATACGGTAAACTCAAGCGACCAATAATAAGCAATCGTTTAAGAAATGAGGTAAAGGTCAGTAATATTTTTGCGTATTACTTCATATTTGGTGTAACTTGTGAGTATTCACATTATGGTGTCTGATTAAAACGTAGTAAGTCACTATCATCTAAATATATTTTACAGAAAACGTAGCAAGTGTAGTGTCACTTTTTTTTTCAATACGCGTAAACGCTGTAAATGACAGTGGAAATGGTTTTATGCACGCAGTAACCTACTGGACTCGAAAAAATTGTAAAATATGAATTGGTGTAAATGCAAATGCAAAATAAAGACCTGTTTTTTGGCGGCTTACAGCAATTAATTTTGCTATATGTCAAAAAAGTACATAAAATTTCAACGCTGTACAGAATTTTCTAATCGTCGTAGAGCCACGAGACCCGGACCATTCGACGCAGAAAAAAAATCTGATTCCGAATATGCAAAAAAAATTTTTAGGTACTTTGTGGGTTACAGCGTTTACGCTTTTTACCGTCGATATTATCTAACCGCGATTAGAAAGGGATTAGAGGTGACAGTTTTATCATATACTTACCACGGCTCTAAAAAAAAATACGTACATAACCTAGTCTAATCATGAGTGAAAGTGAAGCACACAAAATGGCCGTCCGTTTACAAGTGTGCGAGGGGAGCGCTTTGTTTCATATAATTATTTTTATTCCGAATGTAGGTATTGTTATTCATAATCATCGCAAATCTTAAAGTGGATTTTACTGAAACGGTTTTTATGTCAGGATTTTTGAAATATATAGCTGGTAAATGCGGTTAGGATAGGTTAGGTTTGTTTTATAAAAACCATTCAAATAAAAACCGTTTCAGTAAAAAAACACTTAATGGCTTGCGATGATTATGAATAACAATACATTCGGACTACAAATTTTTATATGAGCCAATATGGACCTGTGTGCGTGCTTTGAGTGTTGCCCTGTGTTGCCAATGTTGTCAATGTTGCCATAATTATGCCGGATTACAAAAAGCGGGAGCTGCGCTTACAAAACGCGGATTTTTAAATGAAAAGGCGATTTGCGGAATACGTTCATAGGTTTTTTTTGGCATGTTGAAAAACCGAAGAAACATCATAATAAATTCCTTGAAACCCATTGAACAAAATATAACAAGCGATGTACGACTAAACGTAGACGATTTGTGACTGTATCGATGATGCATCGAGACTGAATTATACTCGTATCGCTGCAAAAACTTCGTACAATTAAATCATGTGTTATTATTTATTTATGTACTACCTACTTCAGCATTGAGTTCGATTGAGTCATGCAACCGTTATAATTTAATTGAAATTGGGTTTTCTCATTTTTAACCGACTTCATGTAATGACAAAACCAATTTCAACTAAAATATAATGGGACTAAGAGACAAGAAAATTATATGACTAATTAAGAGACAAGAAAAGTATATGACAAATTAAATTTAAATTTCAACGGCTGCTCGACAAAATAATATTAATAATGTTGATATATCAAACTACTTTTTTATGAACATAGTAATTAAATAGTTATTTATGTAACTGGTACATAATGAAGCTTCTTAAGGTACGAGTGCAGAGGTTAGAGCGCGAGCTTGCGAGCGCTCTAATTACAAGCACGAGTACATTAAGAGCTAATTATGAACCTTTGCAAACATAACTTTTTCTACAAGCTTAAAATGATAATGACAAAAATAAACAATCGCTAACTTTTCTCGTATACTTTACTCGATTTTTCTGGTATATTAAATTACTTGTCAGCAAAGTTTCATTACTCCGATTGGCGTTAATAGTTTGTGAATCTTATTATTAAGTAAATGCTAACAAAATTTGTTAGCGTTTAGTAACTATCATTACTATTTTTAGTAATTTAATAAAAATGTAATTTTATACATTAGAGTTAGTCTCAAAATTAGTTTTGTTTTTAATATACGTAATTGTAATTGGTATTTAAATATTTTTATCAAATTAGGATCTCGGGTGCTCACTAAACGCCAAGTAACCATAGAACTGTTATTACCATGGCAACGCTCATTATAGAATTGTTTTCCCGCTTCGTTTACGCTATAGGTGCAATGGTATTCTGATACCGTTAACGATATCAATAGTAGCGGTTTATAGTTCGCGAGCAGAAAAAATACATTTTACAAATAAATAATTTATTATTTACATTAATTTATAACTGGCGTAACCCGAAATTATTAAAATCAACTCTAACTCGCATAAGCAGGGTTCCGTACCATAACTAACGGCGTTACAGATTTCCCCACTTTTCGGAAAAAAAACCGTGACAAAACTGGCAACACTGTCTTTTTTGTTCGTAAATGTGCATCAAATTAAATAAACACATATTTATGAAAATTAACACGAATAATCATAACTTACCTATATGTGATAAGTGATACCGTGTGACTTTTTAGATTTACTACTGTAGTTTTTATACGTTTTTACAACACTAGTCGGCATTTTCTTTGGAATGTCACTCGTGCTGTGGCTCGATGCGTAATGGCGGCGGGTTGGCAGACCTAGTGAATCTGTGCAGACCTTGTATGCTTCACACCTTTTTAGTGTAACGTTACGTCCGTATTTTTTTTAGGTCCGTGATACTTACACCGTGTCCAATAAGTTCGCATACAGTTTCAAACTATCATTAAAACAAAGTACCTACTAATAACAAAAGCAATAAAAATATATTTCATGAAAGTTATGTTGTATAAAATATTCATACCAAATGTTTTGGGAAAACTCCACCTTTAACCTTCAGCACCAGCTTCAAACGTTTTTCGAATGCGTCGCACGTGGCACGCACGGCACTGCCTCCATCGGCATTTCGTCCCAAATTTGTACGATAACTTTTTTTAAATGCCCTAAATTCTTAATTTTATAGTTATTAAGTTTTGAGAGCATGTATGACCGTACAAAAAGTCCCGTACATTAAAATACGGAGAAATTGGGGGTCATTCATTTTTTGGCAAGAAATCCGTTAAATTGGCCTGACAGCACGCTTGAACTGAGTTTGCCGTGTGGGATGGAGCTCCGTCTTGTTGGAAACAATAGTAGTCGGTTCCAAAGATCATTCTTAAATTTGGCGCAACATTTTTTGCAAGAATTCTGTTTTATAGTATTCGGCATTGATTTTTACCCCTTTGTCGATAAATACCAAAGGAAGAATACCCCGCTTGCAAACTGCTCCCTAACCATTACAGATGGTGCACTTTGGAATCTTTCGTCCGAAAAAACGAATTCATCCCCCGCGTGCCAGGAAAGTATAGTGTGAGATCGATCTAATCTTTTTTTTATAGCTTCGGAAATGCCGTGTATTGTTTCTTTTAAGCGAGACACCCGAGCTCCGCTCTCAAGATGTTGTGTACCTACTGATCCTCTTGAAATAGTCTGCAGCTAATTTTCAGACGGCGTTTTTTCCGGCGGAGACGCTCTCTCACGATTTTTACGGCCCTATCCGTTCTTGCTGAACGCGGGTGACGGACTTCTAACGAGGAGATCTCCACGTATCTTCTAATTGAAGTTTATACTAGGTTACGCTTAATTCCAAAGGGTTTCAATGCCGCAAAAATTGCACTGGGGCTATATTGCCCTTAAGAAATTTTGATATTATTATAATAGGTTCCCTGAACTGTTTCATCATGGATCAAAAGTGAACGACGTTAGCTATATATTTTTAAAATATTGTTATTTATTCAGGACAATATTTATTCACTTGAAATTATAATTACAAAACCATCGAAATATAATAAGTATGGAAGGGTAACATCAAACAAAAACGACTGGCAAATCCGCTCCAAAACACCCACTTTTTGAAATGAAAAAAGCTTATGTATCAAGTGGTTTCGATAATCAACAAAATATTAATGGAGTTACGGTTTGAAGTCAGTCATGTCAGATATTGATATAACGTTTGAGTAGACAGTAATTTCAGTAAGGCTTTGAATAAGTACTTTTCAAAAAAAAAACCACTTTCCGAAAATGAAATTTTCCCTGCATAAAAAACGCAATGTAGCACAGACATAGTTTCTGTCTCAAATTCTTTGTAGTACACGTTCACTGCGGGACAAATCTTTTAGAACTTTTAACTGGTGCGGTTGTGATCGAATCCGCCCAAACCTAAGCTCTTTTACAGTGGGGGTGAGGCCTTGTCAACCTCAAATTTGAGTACTTACTGAGATCCTTCATATCTTTTCCAATAAGGTCAGGTAAGGACATGTTAGGTGTTTTTTTATGTGGTCTTCATTTGTCAGTAAATGTTCAATATATACTTCGCCCTTGGTTTTGACCTCTGGTTAAAGAAAAAATACCTAAACAATTTTTGAGATCTTTTAGGCCTCAAAACGCACTAAATTTTATCTGAGACTAGTGCAGGGAATGGCACTTATTGCTAAATTATCGATAAAAAATCATCATCTCGTCGAGCATCTAATAATAATATCTCAGAAATCGTTTTAGTCAATCTAATGCATATGTATCAGATTTATTATCTAGAGTTTGAGTCCCGGACAAAAGAGCATTTAATTGTATTATCACGAATATTTGTTCCTGGGTTATGGTTGTTTATCTATGTAAGTATTTATTTATCTAGTAGTTGTGTATTTGTATATTGTCTAGGGGACACGGTTTCTGTAACAGAATGTATCGAAAAAATGTATGTGGTTATCTTGGACCGTCATAAGTAAGTATAATTTTTATTTTATTATTATTATCGACAACTATGACCGCACTAAAGTCAAGCGGTCGAGTTCCGCGTCTCCCGCGTCCCCCTCAGTGCGGCTTTGAGGCAACTTTCTTGAGACGCAAATAAATCTCAAGCAGCACTGAGTGAAAAAAAATAATATCCAGTGCGTTCGAGGTCTATTTAGACCTCAAACATTTTTTCTGTACCAACGAGTCCGGGTTTGAAAAACACAAAGAAATGTACATTTGACTTTATCATACGCCTTGTAAGTAAACGGCGACAGCTCCCGCACGAGAAAGATAAAACGAACTTGTAGCCCCGCACCAGCGTAAAGTCGAGCTTGAGGCGATTTTGCTTCAAACCGCAGTGAACGTGTTAAATGATGTCTGGGTCTATAATATATACTTTAGAAACATTATCACACCGATAGTGTGTTATTTACTATTTTAATTTCAAAAGCAATTTATGTCCACGCTTTTTCGCGTAATTTCTTGACATTATTTCTTGACGCCATTTACCGCATCGGAACTGGAATTTATTTGGTAGACTTACCTTTTTGGGGATGCCAATCCCGTAGCGTTCCATGGACAATGCTAAAATAGCGCAGCTACTTTGTTACGGCTTGTTAAACAACTCTGTAGTCGGAGCATCGCACGAAAAACATTTCATGACGTGGTTTTAAGACAAACCGTAAGTAATCTTATGATTAAATACATTCAAAAACTTGTTGTATTGTTACTTTTTATTTTGGTGTCTTGTAATATCAAATGCAATAAATGGTTTTAATGTAGGTATAAAATTAAGATTGCATCACCAAATTTCCTCACACGATTTCGTGACATTTTCTTGACGTCAAGAAATCTTGGTTGATTCATGCAGTATAAATACCTACTAAATTTTTGACCAAAGAAAAGTATAAATAATGCATACCTACCTTCTAATATAATAAATACCTACTCCGGTCGGATGAGAAATTTCCAGTTATGTTGAATGGATTCTTATGATCACATTAGAACTTATGTGGAGTATTTTAAGGCTTTTTATACCTCAAAAGGAAAAAAACGGAACCCTTATAGCATCACTCGCGTATCTGTCCGTCTGTCATCAGACGAAACATAGTGTTTCTGTAACAAGTCCTAATTCCTAAGCCCGGAGAACTTGTACTAGTCAAATTTCAGAATCAAAGAAAGAAATGATTTCGTTTTGTTTGCAGAAATTGAAGATCTATCACATAATACAAATTGTGGTACGGTCGGTCAAGCAAGTGGTCTACCAGTTTTGACAAGTTTCTGTGAGATCTAATTATCGCAAAGGTTGACACTTGTCACTATCATAATATTATTGCAATAAACTTCAACCGTAGGGTGGTAGACCACATTTTTGGCCGACTCTACATACAAGGATTTAAGTGTATTTTTTTTTCTTATTGGTCCTTATTGTAAGTCTGATCACAAATAGTATTTAGCGTGATTTAACTATTGGCGCAGTGTTGTGTTGTTGCCGTAGAACACAGTAAAATAAACTTTCGATTACCAATAGTTATTTGTTATACAAGGGGGGAAAGTTGTATTTTACCTGCGAGTGTTCATTTGAAACACGAGCTAGCGAAAGGATTCTATGATTGACCACGAGCGAAGCGAGTGGTTCAAAAATAGAATCCTGAGCGTAGCGAGTGTTTTAACACACGAGACGTAAAATAACTTTTCATCTCACTAGCTCGGAAAGCCCTTTTTGTTTGTTTGATATCTATTGAGAAAATCGCTTTTTATCCACATGTGAAGAAAGAGTATTGACATTTGAAGGCAGCTTTAGTGATATTTGACAGCTAACAAGACGTAAAACGTTAAAACTGCTGAATTTTTAACATCACATTTAATGAATTGCATCGAGTAAAAAATACTAAATACAGTCTTACAACTTTATTTTAATTCATAAATATCAGCATTCAACATTAACCTACATTATTGTTGTAAAAACGTATTAAATGTTCTGACATTCCAAGTAAGTCGATGTGCGAACAAAACGCATCCGAAATAATAAAAAAAAACTTTTTAATTAAGCCGTCAACGCATAGAGGTAGTAAAGCAGCGGCCCTACTTTAAAAATCGAAGTTCGAAGTTACTAAATCTAGAGAAAGGGATCGGATGGAGCTAACGTAACTTCGAACTTCGATTTTCAAAGTAGGGCCTCTGTTTTCCTTCGTCTTTGCGTCAAGGTTAAATATTCGCATGTTTTTCTAGTTTGTTTTGTTATTAAAAATGAGTGATTCGAGTGACGAAAGACGTACCTATTAACACCTGTGGAATTACGGGAAAACCGTGCAAAATGCGGTATTGAGCTTATTTTCCTTGCCGTAGTGAGGTGAAAAGTTTTGTGTTATACACGGATGAAAAGTTATTTTACGTCTCGTGTGTTGAAACACTCGCTACGCTCAGGATTCTATTTTTGAACCACTCGCTTCGCTCGTGGTCAATCATAGAATCCTTTCGCTAGCTCGTGTTTCAAATGAACACTCGCAGGTAAAATACAACTTTCCCCCCTTGTATAACAAATAACTATTTCACCCATGTATAACACAAAACTTTTCACCTCACTACAGCGAGGAAAATAAGAAAAATGGTTTGTACTATCAATTATTATTCATTGTGCACGGTTTCCCGTAATTCCACAGGTGTTAATACGTCTTCGTCACTCGAATCAGTCATTTTTAATAACAAAAGAAACTAGAAAAACATGCGTATATTTAACATTGACGGCTTAGTTGAAAAGTTTTGACTTAAGTTTTTTTATTATTTCGGATGCGTTTTGTCCGCACATCGACCTACTTAGACTGTCAGAACATTTTAGCCGTTTTTACAACAAGAATGAAGGTTAATGTTGAATGCTGATATTTATGAATTAAAATATTGTTTTTTACTCGATGCAATTCATTAATTGTGATGTTAAAAATTCAATACTTATAACGTTTTACGTTTTGTTAGCTGTCAAATATCACTTAAGCTGCCTTCAAATGTCAAAACTCTTTCTTCACATGTGGATAAAAAGCGATTTTCTCAATAGATATCATACAAACAAAAAGGGCTTTCCGAGCTAGTGAGATGAAAAAACACTTTCATTATACCTTCGTTACTGAGTTTCTCCAGCATGTGGTATTAACCCATCCATTGTGCTGATTAATTCTTAACGTTTCGTGACAAAATGTTACTTAACAATTTCGTGACGGGACAACTTTTTGAGAAACACTCAAATACCGTTTGAAAGACAAAAATCTGCAATTGGTTAAAAGCTCGCTGACAAAAGAATTTTATTCGACAATAATTTTTTTCATAAGGTTCACTTGAACGCGGCCAAGTATTTCAATATTTTACGTGGTTTAATACAAAAGTAACACAGTAAGTAATTGAATAATTAATTAGTTATTAATAATATGATTTTAATTCATATTTTTCAAAAATATATTGCATAACATCGGCCTATACATTGCATAACATAATCGGAAAATTTAAATTTCAATAACTTACTAATGAGTAATGAAAATAAATATCACTTTGTTTGCATCTGTGTGGTGCACCAATTGATCCATAATGCAACTTGGCATTTTTTGCAACATTATTTAAATCCGGTAATCATTATTACAAACAAATTATTTTTGTTGTAATTTTAAACAACTGTTTGACACTACGTCGTATGGGCATGCGCTCACTACAACAACTACGCTACGCCGGGTGGTTCTACGCTACGTAGTTGATGTAGTGAGCGCATGCCCATATAAATCCATATAAAGAATACTAACCGCTCGAGGCGAGGCGGTGCGGGTCGGGTGCCGGGTGGTTCTAATGAGCTGTGACCTTTATTCCTATGCCTGAACTATATCTTTCTCCGCCATCTTGGAAAAACTGTCTTTAGAGTCTTTATTTTTGTGCTTTAGTGTTAATTTTAGTGCTAATCATGGTTCTACAATATTGTAGGAGTAGATCACAAAATTTGTTGTAACTTTGTATATTAATATTTATTCCACAACCTCTAGGATCGAAGATATGGAATCATCTATGGAGAGATTGGAGAGATACCGTCGAAAATTTGCCTCCTTTGTGCAGTTTTCCTCCCATATTTACGTTTTAGTGCTTATTATCAAATAGTGATAATATTACCTCACTCCAGAATCGACGTGCAATGAAAGATCAAGTCTTTATATTTAATGCGATATTGCATGGACGAAAAATATTAAACATAAATGGCTAAAGGCTGTAGGTAGATAATTGGTGAAGATGCAATAGGGATCCAAAGAAAGGAGACCATTCAGTCCTCTTAAGGCTTTTCCTCCGTAAAATACTGTGAAATTGCTATAAAATTGCTGAAATTCATGCGAGCATCTCGAAAACATCTTGATAAACGCTTTTTTTGGCGTCAAAGGCTAACGCCCCAAGAGCTTTTTACTTTTTATTAAAACTAAAGCTTTTTGTAAGGTATCCCCAGTCAAAAAATATTGCTACGTGCATACTGAAGATTATCTAACCGTGGGGTCCTTATGGGTTGATTATGAGCAGGGCAGGTGAACTCCCAATCCGGCAGCTGTAGGATATAAATGATTTCTTCGTCTTCATCTGCATCTTTGGCTTGCTCGGATAGTTTTGGCTTCGCGTAGGGCTGCGTATAAGAAAAAAGTTAACAAATCAAAACCCGATACCATTTTTTACAGCATGTATGTATCACGAGACCTTTTTAAACAAAGCTAAATAGTTTTTTTACAACTCATACTCCCGTGTCGTTCTAAAAGGGCATGTTTTGGCAACTGTCAACTCAGTAGATACAATACATAAGCAAGGGGCGAAATTAATATAACAAAAATCAAACATCATGTATTGATCATTGTGTTTCATCGACTCTCGATGATTAATTGTCACATTTGTCACTTAGCAAGACAGGTTTTAGGTAATGAAGTTAGACTTGTAATAAAATTGCCAAAGGCAAAGGCCTCCCCATTTCCCTTTGGCTACCAAAAAAAAATAGAAGTTTTTGTATAAAGGTTTACAAAATAATAAATTAATAAAACAGTAACTAGTTTTATTTTGTTACAACTTAAATATGACACCGAAACGGAAATGTTAAACAGTATATCGATTTGAGTGCTCGTGTAAAGAATGATGGGCAAATTGGCCCATACAACCAATACTAATCTCATGTATACCACGTGAAAGCTAGTTACATAAGCTTCATTTTTAACCGACTTCAAAAAAAGGAGAAGGTTCTCAATTCGTCGGGATATTTTTTCTAATACGGGGACAAACTATAAAAACCCCGGAGAAGAGAGTTATCAGCCTGCAAATATTCACACACACACATTGTTTATAGCTGTGCCCCGCATGCGTTGCAATGCTTTTTCCCGTATATCCGACTCACGCTTGACCGATTATTTACACTAAACTATTCCTCATGAAACTGGCTATCATGTACAAAAAGATTTATTCCAATCCGACGGGTGTATCCAGAGATTACCCCGTTTAAACAAATACACACACACACACACACTTACACATCAAACTTTACCAACCCTTTTTTTCGTCCGGGGTTAAAAAAATATCTCGATTCTCCCAGCCTTCACAGTCTAGTCGTCATAATAACAATTCCAGCAAATAATGGGATCAATAAGCCTACATACGTTATAATTCTATTGGTGATTGGGCTGGGTTCCATACATTTTTGCCCATCATTCTTTGATCGACGTTATTTATAGGGTTATCACGCATGGTAACTAAAAGACCTAAAGATGATTTTTAAATACCTATTCAATCAATGATACCCCACTTGTCATAGTAATGAATTGAATTGATGTTGAGTTTTAGTATTTATGATATGTAACCATGTGAGCGACTACTTACGAATACGCTAGGTGCTGAAATCGCCTCGCTAGGGTGAAGAAACCCGTCTAAGATTTGCTGATTGATTTTATTCTTGCGTGCCATGGTAAAGTTCTTTACTTGTTCTTGGTTCAAAGGAAATGTGATAAGTGGCCGTCTGGAATACAAATATATTAATCTCTATTCTTTACCTTACTAAAAATCGTGGCACAAACTGTGAACCGATCTTTTAAGAGACCGAAGATTTTGATGACTTGTTTTTTGTTATTCTTAAGAACCTTACTGGGCTCTGCGATCGGTGGGCAACGCTATTTCGAAACAAATAAAAAAAATGGTCTTCTATCAGACAGGTCCCATTAATCTAAAATTCCCAAGGCCTCCAATAGGGTAGACTGCCCTGTAAGACAGACAAACTACTTCTTACTTTTCAAGCTCTTAAAGAGACGTTGGTAACCATGTGAGTTTAACTTAATAATCAAGTAACAGGGGTCCCTTTTTACCTTTTAGGTACGGAACCCTAAAAATAATTACAAGCCCGACAAATGAAAAAATATAACAAATGAAAAGCGCTATCTTTTTTACTCTTCAATTCAAACGTCACTCAAATGCAGATAGAGACCACTTCACAGTTTTTTTAGTAAGTTACCTAGGGGGAAAGTCGGGGACCTTGCAAATCGTACTAAGACATATTTTCTAGAATAAAATGAGACCGAGGCGATTGTGCGCCACAGTCAGCTACATGTTGTTTATGTCTTCGAGGGGAAGCTTGGTCCTACACGAGTTACACGACCAACCTGCCCCCTTCACTGCCCTTTAGGCTCCGACGACATGGAAGCAATACCTATGTATAATAGCTGGCTGTTTGTGGCTTTCTAAGGAAATTTAAGAGAAAAAGTAATTTAAACCCTAGAGACAAAAAGTATCACTTTTGTTCCCTATTAATGAATTTTCAAGGGTAATATAAATGCATGAAGAGTGGAAACATTAATTTCAAGGTTAACTTAAATTACTTAGTTACATACAAGTCTTTCAGCATTTGGATCCAGCCGTAGAGGGAGAATAGAATGGAGTGGGCATTGGACTAGTACCAGGTGGGAAGTCTGAGATGCGTTTATACATAATTACCTATGTATAAACGAGATGCACTTACTTTTACTGTCCCTCTCGCGCGTATACCTTTTCGACGCGTTTGCCACAATAAATTTTGGCAAACAAACCCTGACAGCTGATGCGAGTCGTATGAGTTTTTAGTGGTTTTTAGCTGTTTTCGGAGTTTTTTTGCAAAATACAAGGGTGAAGTTTACGTGTAATGTGTTAAAGAACAATTTAGTGATGGTGAATTGCAGTATTTTAGGCTTTCATACGTAAGTGGATACATTATACTATTATTGTGGTCTTATAAATCCTGATTGACTATGTAAACAACTAATTATTTGAAATAACGTCTCCTAGTTACATTTTAACATAAAAAAGGATCGGTTTTGTGTTCAAATAAATCGTATTTTTTTCCGCTAAACGTCCGATTTATGTTGATAACGATAACACATAGTAATCCTTGTGATTGCTGACATTTAAATTTAGTCGTATATAACCAATTTCGTGTTGTCATCCATCTAAAATGCATTTTACCCAACAAACGGGGTAATATATAATTATGATATTATTGGGTATTTTGTTATACTAATAACACAAGTTTTGTTGATTTGACATAGTTTTTTTTTAAATTAACTCTTATAATTCCTGAAATTTACCTTTTTACGTTCGCAAAATTTTAGAACATGTTTTAATATTTTTCAGATACCCATCTGATACTGAAGCAAGGAAGCTTTGGATTATAGCTACATGTAGCATAAATTGGCAACCAACAAATTTTTCTCGTATCTGCTCAGAACACTTCGAAGCACATTGTTAATATAATATATGACTGTACCTTCTGTAACAAATATTTATATAAATAAACATTTGCAAAAACATGCAAGTAGCATTTTAATCGTAGGCATTTCAGACCTAAAAACATATATAGAATTCTATAATTACTGTAGATGTTTTGACCGTTCCATATTGTAACTTTCGATATTCAAATACGTACATACATTTGGTGGTTAGGTGGTTGCGAATGTGATTTAAAACAGTAAGCAACGCCGTATGAAAATTATAGTGTATTATCTTCTAGAACCAATGTCACAAGCACGAGGATTATATTTCCGACTCTCAATTGACCGGTTGTTGAAGTCAGGTAATAAGTAGCTATTGGGGAAATTTAGCAAATTGTTGGCAACTCAGAATTGATTGCATATATACCACACTTATATGACTGTATAGATACTATCTCCATCTCAAAGGTATACGCGCGGGCCAGGTCTATTCTATACTCTGTTTACGGATCCAGTGATATCTTTCTAGTGACATCTATCGGTGCTCGCTGGAACTAAGTAGGATCCATGAAAGGTGATCGTCTGTCATGCAAAAGTCATACTCATCAACGGCGTGAATCCAATACCTACCGCAAGAGGGCGTTATAACAAGAAGTACGAGTAAGAAATACACCATCTACTCGGTCAAAACGCAAAATAGATGAACTTACAGCATTAATACGAAACTTACAGAGTTAATTAGATGCGCAGACCAAGGAGATACGGCAAGTAGGTAAAGCAAAGTAGTAGGTATTCCGCTAATAAACCAGAACATCAACGCAAAATTTAAAAAAAAACTACACCCAAAAAATAATATAAACGGCCTAACTTTGAGTTGGATGGTACGACAACTTTGAGCCCACTTAATAAAAAAAACATTTACCTCCTGACATTTACTTCTTAATTATTATTTCTTATTACGAACTGTCAAAGCCATGTACAGTCGAGTTCATAAATATGTATACACTTTAGTACCTTGTCTATTTAATGTCATGTTTAAACTGCCATATATGAATTGTTACAACGATAAAAGTGACAAGGTACTAAAGTGTATACATATTTATGGACTCGACTGTACAAGACAGTAAAAGTGACAGTCGCAACTATTTTCCTTCTCAGCTTGTCAGGTTCTAATAGTTCGTATTACGGTGTCTGTCTAATGGAACGTTTTCCAAGGGACCTCACCGGAATGGATCGAGGTAGAGAGCTCGTTGCGGTAGTTTAAAGTGCTTCTTAATATAGTTTTCATCCAGTAGCTTGAAGTCGGAATCAGAATTGTCGGAGGTAGCTTGCTGCGGCTTGTTGATGCTTCCCGTATTGGTTTCCTTCGGGCTGCCAACCCGCGGAACTAGGCATATCAACGGCAGCCCGGTGCTGGCGCCGCCGCCGGGCACGGCAGGATCCCCAGGCGCGCCGCGCGCGCCACCGGCGCACGTGCAACAACTGCCGACAAATCTGTCGTTACTATAAGGTATACTCAGACTAGGGACCTACTAAACGTTTATTACGAGCGTGTATCGTAATCAAACTAAGAAAAAATATTTTTTTTGTTAGATGAAGTAAATCGACATTTTGAAAGGCGTTAGTTTGGTGAAAATTAACAGAAAATGTAAACATAATTTGAATAACCCTGCTTTAACATAGGTATTTGCTAAAATTACACATTAAAAAAAACGGTTATTATCGAAATAAACTATGTCGGTTTACTGCATCTAATAAACTATTAAATAGGTGAAGTCCCCCGATATAATAGCACCCCTTGTTTCAGAGCTGATAACGGCCCAACAGATTTTCATAAAACCTGGTTAAAAACGATCGCAATTATCCCGACTATCGCGATCTCCAAAGAAGGCGGCTAACGGCAATGTAGTAGTCGAAGCATACTATGTATGCTCTGTTAGCAACCACATTTTAAATGCTTATTCCATTACTATTCAGTTAGCCGCCTTCTTTGGTAGGACGGCAGTACGATGCCACAAACCTTCAACTTATAACACCCTTCTTTTACATCGGGGATCATAAACACAACTTTACAGAGGTGAGTGGGAAAAAGTTCGAGTTCATCTTATTTTTTTAGTTAGCTTCAGTGCCTATCGGAGAAAGCAAGACGAACAGCACGGGTAGCACAAGCTATATTTCCTCGCTTGTCGCTCAGTGCTTATCTATCGTTACTGACTAGATAAAGGGAAATCCGAGCGACAACCAAGTCGCGGGCAACTTGTGCTAGCCGCACAGGAACTCTTCCATCAAAATACGATCTAGTATGATCAGAGATCAATACCGGTATTAACTAAAATTGAAATATCTTCCTTAATTTGCATTATTTTCTTGATATTTTTGTGTGTAATTTAGGTAATAACCAGTGATCGGGGAAAACGGTGCAAAACTTTAACAAAACTTGTAAAGCTGACATAAAGGAGAACTTGCAACCAAGCAAAATAAGAATTATTATTAAAAAATAATAATATTATTGGCAGATTAGTGTTCAATTTAACTCTATATCAGAGTCTCGGATTTGGTATAAGGATATTAATAGTTTCATGGCTGTAATGTAAGTTTTGTTAAGTTTTGTTGAAGTTTTGCATCGTTTTCCCCGATCACTGGTAATAACACTATTATATTATATAAATTCATTGAACAGCAAAAAGCAGCAGTCTACATCATACACTGAGACCGCTCGGTATGTATGGAAATAGTTATTTATTATACAAGGGGGGAAAGTTGTATTTTACCTGCGAGTGTTCATTTGAAACACGAGCTAGCGAAAGGATTCTTGCGATAATTGACGAGCGAAGCGGTGGTTCAAAAATAGAATCCTGAGCGTAGCGAGTGTTTCAACACACGAGACGTAAAATAACTTTTCACCCGTGTATAACACAAAACTTTTCACCTCACTACAGCGAGGAAAATAAGCTCAATTCCGCATTTTGCACGGTTTCCCGTAATTCCACGGGTGTTAATACGCCTTTCGTCACTCGAATCACTCATTTTTAATAACAAAACAAACTAGAAAAATATGCGAATATTTAACGTTGACGCAAAGATGAAGGAAAACTATGCGTTGACGGCTTAATTAAAAAGTTTTGACTTATTTTTTTTTTATTATTTCGGATGCGTTTTGTTCGCACATCGACTTACTTGGACTGTCAGAACATTTTATTCGTTTTTACAACAAGAATGAAGGTTAATGTTGAATGCTGATATTTATGAATTAAAATAAAGTTGTAATACTGTATTTAGTATTTTTTACTCGATGCAATTCATTAATTGTAGTGTTAAAAATTCAGCGGTTTTAACGTTTTACGTTTTGTTAGCTGTCAAATATCACTAAAGCTGCCTTCAAATGTCAAAACTCTTTCTTCACATGTGGATAAAAAGCGATTTTCTCAATAGATATCAAACAAACAAAAAGGGCTTTCCGAGCTAGTGAGATGAAAAAAACATTACAGTTACAGTGAATAGTGTTAAAAAATAAATATGTTACGTGTTTTGATAAATATTTAAAATACTTAGAGCGCATTATAAATTCTGACTGGTATCTGAGAAAAAAATGATTCATAAAAAACATTACACTCCTTTTTTTGGGCAGTCGTGTAAAAAACAAGCAGATATTGGTTCCATCGAAAATGTGTGAAGAAAAATTTTAAGGGGCCCGTTTCAATATATTTAATATTAGTTATGGCTCCTGCGCTGCCTGAGGTGAGGGTCTGTTTGTCGTCATAATACACTCCAATCGGCCGATGGAGACAAGCAAGTGAAGAACAAGGACTTCCCTCGGGAGCACTTCATGTCAACACGTGATTTAGATATTGACAATACCCTATCATGAACAGTTTCATGTTATTAACTCTTACCTACAAACAAAATATGTCGCAGTAATTTGGAGATGCCAATATATTATCTGCGTCCTAACGATCCAGTTTGTATTTTTTTTTACTATGATTCAAGCCCTTATACCCTGCTAGCATGTAATTTTAAAATGGTTTCTAAAATTAATCAAATGAAAACTGCATTTTAAGTACCTTATTTAGCTGCATTTGCTATAATATTTTAGAAATACTTTTAGGCCTGATTTTTCAATGTCCAGATAACAGTAACTGTTGGGCAAATTTTAGCTTGATCCTTTTCTACGTCAAATAAAAGAAAAGGACCAAGCTAAAATTTACCCAACAGTTACTTATCTGGGCATTGAAAAATCAGGCCTTAATCAGATAGATTCGGTTAGATTTTCGACTAATAATAGCGAACTCTTAATAGTACGAGATACGGTATTAGAAATATATACCCACATCAGTTAAGTAAAGACTGTATCGAAAAGTATAAGGACAGCTGTAACCGGCCGCCATTCTTGTTTTATTTGTTTTATAAATATCAATGTCACATGTCATTATGTCATAGATGCTTTGGTATGGAACTCAATCAATAACTTTTTTTGAAGTGATAACTTCTTTTCGGAGGGTAAACCATTTCGTTACGTAACGCGCGTTACTAGACAGCCTGTCTGGCTTCCCTTTCTCTCACGCATACGGCAGCGGTAGTACTAATTTTTAAACAATTTTTAAAATACAAGAAGATTCTGGAATCGGATGGGATTTGAACTGCGGCACCATGGTGTCATAGATCTACCTCCCGGTCGCTAGGCCAATCGTAACTTACAAGGATGGACGAAAATGGTAAACGGTATTTGATCATACCTGCTGACGTCACCCCGTATTGCGTTTTTAAGCATAAATACTGTTGACAGTGAGCATATAACCTAAAACTATCACAGTTTTTGAAAGTGATTAGTTTAAGTTAGTTGTTACTGGTTCGATTGTCTTGAAAACCGATATCTGAGGGCTCTTTTGGACTACAAATGCGAACACGTAATCAGATTTAAAAAAAGTGGCTGCCATTTTGAACCTTTTTGTTACTAGTTCGATTGTCTTGAAAAGCGACATTTGAGGATCCGTGGGGACTACAAATGCGAACCCGTACTCAGATTTAAAAAAAAGTGGCTGCCATTTTCAACTTTTTTGTTACTGGTTCGATTGTCTTGAAAATCGATATCTGAGGATCCGTCGGGACAACAAACGCGTTGCGAACCAGACATCAGATTTAAAAAAAAGTGGCCGCTATTTTGAACTTTTTTGCTACTGGTTTGATTGTCTTGAAAATCGATATCTGAGAGCCCGTTGGTAACTTATCGAAAGCAACGGAAGCCAAAACGAACTCTAAAACAGGCTGCAAATGTTAAACATTGTGTTTAAGGTAATACGACACGGTTTTGACCAAAGATTAACAGTGCATAATTCTAGACAACGAAACCTACGTCCAACTGGATTATTCTGTGCTACCCGGCCCCCAGTACTATACAGTTCGCAAAGGAGAACACCTGAATGAGAACCAAACGTCAATTTATGCCGAAAAATTTGGGTCTAATCTAAAGCAATGGTGTGGCAGGACACATGCGAATGCGGCATGAAATCTAAGGCGTTCATCACTACTTCCTCGATGACTACAGTATTCGCAAAAAGAATTCTGCCACTGATTCGATGCCACAGGAGTTCTACTTTATTTTGGCCCGATTTGGAAAGTTGCCACTATCCCGCCCACACCAGCGAGTGGATGGAAAGGAAACCCACAACACGTGCGAAATGTTGATAAGAATATGAATTCGCAAAATTACCCTGAGGTACGTCCCATAGAGGAATATTGGGCAATAATGAAGAGAAAACTTCGGCAACGTTTCTTGTCAGCGGATTCCGAAGACCAATTTCAAAAAGACTGTCAAAAGCGTCGAATGGTAACCGTACGCAGCAGATTAAAATTTATTAGCATGTTAGTAAAAATACTCCAATTAAGTTCGGGGTTCCTCAAGGCAGTGTACTTGGCCCACGTCTCTTCCTGATTTATATCAATGACCTGTGTCAACTACCCATGCCTAATGGAAGTATTTTTGCTTATGCGGGTGACACAGCCTTGGTATTTCATGGTAACTCCTGGGCTGAGGTTCAACTAAATGCCGAAAAAGGGTTACACCAAGTAAGCTTCTGGCCAGAAAACAAACTCCTTACGCTAAACTTAGCAAAAAGTAAATTTCTGGAATTTTCTCTTACTCAGAATACCCCAGCTATACCCGAGCTAAAGGTCCACACATGTAAGTTTTCATCATTCACTAACTGTTTATGTATTCCAATATCTAAAACAACGGATATAAAGCACCTAGGTGTTATGATAGATGACAAGTTGAGCTGGCAATCCCACACAAGGGTTACTAGTACGCGCATTAGAAAACTAGTATGGGTCTTCAAGAGGCTACGCTACGTTGCTGACACTGAATTCCTACGATCTTGCCCAGTCAGTTCTTGGTTACTGTGCTGTGTCATGGGCTGGAGCCTGTAAATCCCACATGCTGCAACTAGAAAGGGCACAACGCTCGCTACTAAAGGTTATGACTTTCAAGCCCTTTAGGTTCCCAACTCGGTTACTATATAACGGAAGTCAAGTATTTACAGTTAGACAACTGTACATTTATTTAAAAGTTGTTAAACAACATGAATACAGTCCATTCGACCGCGAGAAAAATTATACGCGGCGAGTTATTGGCAATGCGTGTCTGCCTGTTAAATGTCGAACTGCCACTGCAAGACGGCAGCAAAGGTACTGTCCGTAGACCTTTACAATAAAATAAATAAAATAATTTCAATTCACCCGCTAACCATGACTGCAAAATGACACTGAAAAGTTGACTACTTAGTTTGGATTATGATAAAAATACATTACATATCCTACGCTAACCCCCTCTTTACTTAAATATGCCGTAAATACACACGTAAACACACACACACACACATACACACACACACCCACACACACACACACACACACACACACACACACACACAAACACACACACACACAATTAACATTTAATAGAATATTATGTAACTAGAATATGGGAGCGGACACTGATTTATCCGACCACACAGGTTTATCCGACCTAGCTCAGAAATCAGGGACTTCAATTCAATTTGTACCTATTTTATGTCAATAAAACACTATCTTATCTTAATGGTCGAAACTGGGCACAGAAAAACGTTTTAAAATGTCTGTCAATCATAAGCCAAGAACATATTTAATACCTACATAAATTGCAGGCAACCGTCTCTAGTTTCATTTTGTATATAACTGTTTTTATCGTAAAATGAGTCTGAAAGGATATATTGTCAAAAAACTACTTTTAGTCGCATTTTTCCAATATGGCGGCGCGAGCGGCAAAAAATGCGAGGTCGCAGTCGAAATTCGGATAGAGTTCCTACATAAAAATCTATAAAATCACCAATTTTCAAAAGTCCCGGAAAACTTTCCAGGTAACCACTATTTTTAGAACCACATGATGCATTATTTCTACAAAATGGTAAAGTAAAAAATCTAACTATAGGTAAAAAACGTAAGTAAAGCTGCTCCTCTTGCATGTAGTTGTAACACATCTGTATAGACCGTTTGATCCATACTTAATATTATAAATGCGAAAGTGTGTCTGTCTGTCTGTCTGTCTGTTACCTCTTCACGCTTAAACCGCTGAACCGATTAAGGTGAAATTTGGTGCAGAGATAGTTTAAATCCTGGGAAAGGACATAGGATAGTTTTCTTCCCGAAATTCATCCCCTAAGGGGGTGAAATGGGGGGTTAAAATTTGTATGGAGATACTTAAACCGCTGAACCGATTGAGATGAAATTTGGTGCAGAGATAGTATGAATCCTGGGAAAGGACATACGATAATTTTTATCCCGAATATCATCCCCTTACTGGTGAGTGATAGGATAGCTTTTTTCCCTAAATTCATCCCCTAAGGGAGTGAAATGGGGGATAATTTTTTTATGGAGATACTTAAACCGCTGAACCGATTGAGATGAAATTCGGTGCAGAGATAGTTTAAATCCTGGGAAAGGACATAGGATAGTTTTTTCCCGAAAATCATCCCCTAAGGGGGTGAGATGGGGAGTTAAAATTTGTATGGAGATACTTAAACCGCTGAACCGATTGAGATGGATGAAATTTGGTGCAGAGATAGTTTGAATTCTGGGAAAGGACATACGATAATTTTTATCCCGAATATCATCCCCTTACTGGTGAGTGATGAGTGGAGGGGAGGGGGGTTCAATTTTTTTTTTATGATCTACTTTTTCCGATTTACTTTCATGAAATTTGGTTTAGAGATAGTTTGTGGCCCATGGAAGATAATAGGGCAGTCCTTATCCGGGAAATCATCATTCCCTATATATAGAGATATTTTGAATCGGTAATTCCGTTTTCATCACTTATAGGAAGTTTTTAAGATGGAATCAACATTTTAAATATGTACCCCCTTATTCATAAATGTCCATCAAACCTACTACGGTAATATTTATTCAATCTGGTTAGTGCCTTCCCATAAGTTGAGACTTAAAGTTGGCGTTCCAGTCCTGTTGATGCGAAGTCTTGACGCATCGAGACTCTGTAATGACACACGACTGCAAATTACACACCTGGGACGCAATATTGTAAAAAAGAGTCCAGGTCCCCCTAAAAGCAGCATTCGCGATGACAATAAATAAGGCACAAACACTGAAAGTTGCAGGTGTACAGTCGCCATCAGATATATTGTAGCGGGCAAGGTACTCAAATATTTCGGAGCAGCATTACTTTTCAATAAATTCGTTACACTAGTTATGGTCAATAACACCAGAACATGCAATTTGTCATAAATATAAGAGCAGCGACTTTTCAATAAATTCGGAACATATAACGAGGTAAAAATATGAGAAAGCACAGAACGTCAAAGGTATCTACGCAGTCAGGGTGATCATAAAGATCGGAACATTTATGGAAAATGTACCTTAAGTCTGTATCACACAGTTTAAATTCGTTACTATAATTATTATGCATGTCGATCTTTGGCATGACGTATTTATGTTTTGTTTGGAATTCACGTCACGAGTAGATTCGACATGCATAATAATTATAGTAACGAATTTAAACTGTGTGATACAGACTTAAGGTATATTTTCCATAAATGTTCCGATCTTTATGATCACCCTGACTGCGTAGATACCTTTGACGTTCTGTGCTTTCTGATATTTTTACCTCGTTATATGTTCCGAATTTATTGAAAAGTCGCTGCTCTTATATTTATGACAAATTGCATGTTCTGGTGTTATTGACCATAACTAGTGTAACGAATTTATTGAAAAGTAATGCTGCTCCGAAATATTTGAGTACCTCACCCGCTACAATATATCTGATGGCGACTGTAGATTATGTAAAAACTGTTTTTCCCATGGACAACTATATGTGGCGTGCTCACGAGTCTCAAGTCCACAAAATCTTCACGTGTTAGCGAAGGACGGGAAAACAAAACACGTAGTTTACAGAAACGTGATAAACTAAATTATATGTCGCAGTTACTAATAATTTATTTATCTGTTCATTCAATTCTGGTTGTACGCATTATTGATGATGACAAATCAAAACCATCATTTTCTTTTATTATTTAAAAGTAAGCAATGATAAAAAATCTGCTTGGATAAAAAATAAGCTACCCAATTTAGTAATTCTACGCAGACGAAGTCGCGGGCAAAAGCTAGTCATATATTATAAATGCGAAAGGTTATGCGTGCGCGAGTTTGTTACTTCTTTGCTAAAAAGGAGGACGAATTTGGTTACGTGCAATTAGGAATAGAGTGTGCTAAAACACTGGATTAACACACAGGGCTACCTTGAATTTAAATCACTGTTCCCGTAGGATGGCAAAATTACTAATTCTACGCGGACGAAGTCGCGGTCAGAAGCTAGTATTCAATAATTGAAATTTGACGTAAATTCCATATTAGTTTTGTACACAACTACATGCAAGAGGAGCTTTACTTAAGTTTTTCACCTATAATGATAAATGAATACGGTATCGTCTTGGGTCGTCCCATTCGTTTTTTGTCAAGTTCTTAATTCGTCTCATTCTGATTTCGTCATCCATTCTTCATTCGTCACTTTCGGTGGTAGTCTTTGTCGTCTTTGGTCATATTCGTTGTTTGTCTTTTTCTTATTCGGGGTCGGGACCCAAGACTATTGAATACCTAAATTTTAATCGTTATTCAAGTAGAAAAGGGTTTAATGCAAGCATTTTTATTTCTACACGGTCTACTAAAAGCTTAAATTCTAACTATTAATACATTAAGAATTAGTAAGTTTGACATCACTTAAGAAAAGTATAAAAAATATGTTTTGACTCCTTTTTTTGGTTAGTTCCCGATTCGCCGGGTTCTTGTTTCGTCGGATTCTCGTTTCGCCGGAATTTCATATACTGAAATACGTTTCATATCCTAGTCGGAACTCTTGGTAGGAGATCCGAATAGGAGACGATTTGTACCGGGCTGTTTATTCGATAAAAAGTATTTTATATCAAATTTAATATGGTAATTAATATACGGTGAATAGGTTGACTGAAAAATTTCAGTCCAGTATAATTAAAAATTTAAGAAGGTTTTTTTTTTTGAAAATTGCACCGGCTTGTTTATTACATAAATTACATACCAATCGAAAGTATGAAGCCTATAGAATATGCAATCGTTAAGTTGACTATTGTTTTCCCGTCATAACTATTGGGTAGGCAGGTATAAACAGGAAGTCAGTACTAATAATTTTCACCGGTCTGTTTATTGAATAAAATTTATACCAAAATGAAGATCATTTCATTGCGAACACGGTGCTATAGGGTTGACTGCGAAAAATCAGTCTCGATTCCGGTTGTAGAGTTTTAAAAATCGAAACATTGCTCCGAAGAATACGTGTGACAGAGAGATTCCAGTGAAAAATCCTGTTCGATAGAAGAGGACGCAGCATTGCAGCTGCTATTTATCAAAATCAAATAATGAAAATGTGAAAAATGTAACAATAATAATGAAACAAAGTAATAAAAGTAAAAAAAAAGTAGCTCAATTATGCTAAAGTCATAAAATGTCAAGAATACAATAATATTTGGAAGTGTCAAAAAGTCGGATTTAAAGAAAAGTATAAAAATAACAACTCATTTAGACTACATATCAGGGACAATGTCTCACCAATTGACCTAGTCCCAAACTAAGCTCTAGGCTTGTACTGAGAAATATAGTATGTACTTAAATACATAGAAAACATCCATGACTCGGGAACAAATATTCGTGCTCATCACACAAATATCTGCCCTTACCGGGATTTTAACCCAGGACCTGGGTGAAGGAGATTTGCTTTTACGTAGCTCTTATCTATTCTTATGACAGAATATAGTGATTTCGTTAATACTTAATAGACTTTAAAGGTAAGCGTCCACGTGTAGGTATCGTAGGTACGCATCGAACGGATGAGTTTTTCACAATGCGTCCACTGGCTCACTAATGTTTTACCGAAAATTGTTTCACAAATGTTCATTTCACAACAAACGTTGCATATACTATTAATTTCACAAATATATTGTTTCACAGATGTATCAGATTAAAATACGCCGTTTAACAACTAATCATATAGCAAATAGTACACTTTAAAAACGTATTGGTTAAAAACATGGCTTTTAAAAACGCATCGTTAAGCAAACGGTTTACTTTACATACTGTTACAAAGTAACATACATTACATCTACCTATATTTTGCGTTTGAATCGACGGGTCCCCGCTACGCGGGGCCCCTATTTCTGGGCGGTACACCCTTCGGGCGTATATGTATAAAACTAACCTAACCTATTTGAGCCCCCATCGTATTTCAGCCAATTTTGTTTTTTTTTGGTGCTCCTCTTTGGGAAAATGTAAGTACCTAATTTTGACAAATGATGCGATATGAAATAAAAATTTGTTAATTCATATCTTTTATTAATATTATATTTGAGAATTGAAACGTTGTAAAATAAAAATATGTCAAATAAATCATTTAAATTATGAATCATTTGTAAAACCCGTAGTTGCATAACGTTGATATGCCATATTATACATTTGCTGATCGTTGGTTGTTAAATGAAAATTTGCCGGATGGTTGTCGATAAAATGATAGGATACCGGGTCCACTTTATCGGCAGCGACCGGATTTGCCGATGCGACTACCAGCAATCAGATTGCCGATGCCAGTTCATTCGGATTTTCGTCGTATGACGGCATCGGCACGCATCGCAAAAGTTGCCTCTCGAAGCATCGGCGTCGGCATTGCCGATGAGCAGATTCATGCAATCCGTGCGGTGCGGATCAGTGGACGCACTAGTGTCACTTTCTATACAAAGATAATACGATCCGTTTGATGCGATGCGTCCGATGCGTACGATACCGACATGTGGACGCTTACCTTAAGCCGGCGACCAAATTATTAAAATTTCATATTTTATTGTAATTAGGTTAAAAAATATTAAAATATAAAACGCCAGGGGAATGAGATGAACAATCCAATACTCAAGAATAAACCCTATAATATTGTTTTGAATTTTTCATACTATGCAAGATAACAATAATTTAAATTTCAAAAAAGTAAAATCTATTGCCACTTGCAATAATGCGCATCATTTACGAGTCTATCACTATCTGAGCTACACGCAGCTGCAATGCTGCGTCCTCTTCTATCGCACTGGATTTTTCGCTGGGACCTTTCTGTCGCACGTATTCATTCGGATCAATGTTTCGATTTTTAAAACTCGATAACCGGAATCGAGACTGATTTTTCGCAGTCAACCCTATATCACCGTGTTCGCAATGAAATGATCTTCATTTTGGTATAAATTTTATTCAATAAACAGACCGGTGAAAATTATTACTACTGACTTCCTGTTTATACCTGCCTACCCAATAGTTATGACGGGAAAACAATAGTCAACTTAACGATTGCATATTCTATAGGCTTCATACTTTCGATTGGTATGTAATTTATGTAATAAACAAGCCGGTGCAATTTTCAAAAAAAAATCCTTACATTTTTAATTAATAATATACTGGACTGAAATTTTTCAGTCAACCTATTCAACATATATTACTTACCATATTAAATTTGATATAAAATACTTTTTATCGAATAAACAGCCCGGTACAAATCGTCTCCTATTCGGATCTTAGACCATCTTAATCGTAAACAAGAACCCGGCGAAACAAGAACCCGGCGAAACAAGAACCCGGCGAATCGGGAACTAACCCTTTTTTTTATCGGACATTGTATTTTCTATTTTGATTAAGTTTCATATGCGATGGCTTTGCTGGCATTGACCTCGAAAATAATTTGTAGGCCCCTAATTTGATTCGTACTAACTTATGACTTCGTTTTTTTAGTTCATTTCATGTAAGTATAATATAAAAATATTATGTCATAATCATAACTTTCAGTTTATTTCTTTTTATTTCGTAGTATTTAGTTTTAAATAATTATTTCTTACATACACTAGAATTAGTTTAGTAGTTTTGGTTTTAGATACCTACTTTCTCTTTGACACCTTACCCGTAGCTTACATCAATATGCCAGGTCGTCACACTTACAACTTACACGTTTTAGTCCATATCTTGAAAATCCTTCCAGAGCAGAATACCAGAATCGCAAAATATCAGACTCGGAGGATACCAGAGTCGCAAAATACGAGATTAGCACGACACCAGAGTCACAAAATGCCAGACGCTCAGGATAACAGATGCGTAAAATGCCAGATTCGCTGGATACCAGAGTCGCAAATTACCAGAATTTCGCCGAAGAACCGTCTTTCACAACCACCCGCTACGTTGGTTCGGTTATAGCAAGTGAAGATTCGAGATTTGAAGGTGATACTTTATGGCTGACTGATTACTAGAGAACAAAGGAATTTTAAAGACTTTAAAAGTTTAGAAAAATAAGTTAAGAGCAAAAAGTTTAGAAAATTTTCATGATTGCATGGGTTTTTGTTGCGATTTCCGACGTCGTCCACCACCCATTCCCGGAATGATATGCATTGAAGAGAATTTCACAAAGTTTCAAGTAAATTTGACCATAAAAATATTTTTTCCTATACGAACTTTGCAAACCCCCTTTCATACCCCCAGGGGTTGAACTTTAGTAATAACTGAAATACGTGCTTCATTATTTACGTTGAAGAGCATTTCTACCAAGTCCTATACCTACTAATTTTGCATTCCCTTTTCATTGCCCTAGAGGTTTAATTTTAGTAATCGCTGTAAACCCAAATTTCAACTTTTTTGTATGAAACAGCTATTTTAAATAAAATAGTGCAACCACGGACAATATATTAGCCAAGTGATGTCCAAAATGTTTTCTCAGTTTACTTTATTTACGAATAAAAGAGCTGTTTTAGCCAAAAAAGTTTCATTTTCCATGCTAGTAAATCAAATTGCGTGCTATCTATTCGCTACCTGACACAGGCATGCCGGTTAATGTATACACAGGAAAGTAGCTGGCACGTGCAATGAACTGGTATGCAAGTGTGCCAGCTACAGGCATGTGTATTCCTGGCTTCAACTCCACGTCATTTTTTTTTTTTATCTTTAGTGATTTGGGCTGGGCGATGGTGAGTCAATCAATCAGGACATTGTCTTTTATACATATATACAGATTTGTACCACTCCGCTTCGGTGAGAACACAATAAGACCCTGACAGACTAAACTAGCCCGCGTAAAAGTAGAAGGCCGTTTAGAAGCATACTGTAGCTACATTGATAGAGACAGATTAACATACCTTGCCATGTTTATTATTATTACAAAGCTGCGAAGGACGATGATCGAATTAAAAAATACTACGTCGAAGCACTTATCAGCATTTTTTTATTTTTTATTTTATATTTCCATTTTTTACTTATTTTTTTTCATATTGGTACTAAACCCTAGAACATTACAAACCCATGATTTTTATGACATTAAGTTTTGTTTTTAATTTGTCTTAAGTATATGGCCGATTTTTTTATATACCACCATTATGCGAACAATAATTCACACAACGAAGGTGTATACACAAATCAGTAACCTCCTCAGAACAAGAAGAAAGGCAATTAATCCGCTCAACGAAGACCCGAAATTGGCAAATAAAAACAAAAAATTGTGTAGTCTGGACTCTGGATTATTATTTTTTATAACAGGGTTGACCCCCAGGTATAACATACTAAAAGTCCCCAGCCAAGGGCCGCTTGCTTTAGGCGAGGTGGGGGGGATATATCCCATATTTTAGTTTTTCTTAAATATTTCAAAAAAATAAGCGTCGTAGGAAAACAAATCTTAAAACGTAATGAAGCTTATTAAATTTCTTACAAAAAGATATATTAATTGTATTTTTATGACAAATACAAAAGGAAATGCAAGGGATATAAACGCAATACAAACTGAAAGCAAGGTATTATTGCCTTAAAAATTAATGTTTATTATTCCGTTGAACTATAATTAACGGAAATTCTGTTCTCCCCGTACCCCCTTAGATGAAGATTACTTTTACATTCCATCCAGTATAACCATTAGTTACCTTTTGGTTCATGTTGAGATACGGCCTCTAAGCTATGGGATGTTTTCATTTTACATATAACCCGGTATTTTGTTTAAAGATAAGATCTTTAAACAAAATACCGATTTATTATGGATTATTTGCCGAAGTGCTTGATTTGTGATGATTAAGTGGGAGATGATGATGCTAGTCAAGTACAAAGAGATGCAAGGGTTAATAAAAGCAAGAATTCTAAGAAATGACGGGAAGAGCGAATCTTTTGAAAACGGCAAACTGGTGTTGTTCACAGGGAATGCAGGAAGGTGTACACCAGGCCTCAAACAATAAGAAGCATGCTTAAAAAAACGTCGATGCCTTCAACATCATCAGATACTGGCCCAAGGCTTCTATCACAGGAATAAACGTTCATTCATATAAAATAAATGTTTTAAAATACAAAAAACCGCCTTCAAAACATTTATTTTATTTTATACTTTTTAGTGATGATAATAAGCTGTTATGCAAGTTCTAGAATTGTTAGTAAAAATACTAAAATCGCTGTATATCTATTTGAGGAGTTCCCTCAATTCCTCGCGGATCCCCTCATCACATTTATATTTGGTGACAATGGGACTACCTGAGAAGTATACTCTATCAAACCAAAAAAGATTTTTTTTAATCGGAGAACTCTGTAAAAAGTTCAAACTGAGAACCTCCTTTTTTCAAGTCGGTTGAAATACTAAAACCTTCTCCTAAGTGTTACAAATACTTTACTGAAAACCTCATCAAAATCGGTACAGCCAAACGCGAGATAATTGTGAACAAACATACATACATACATACAGGTCAAACTGAGAACCTCCTTCTTTTTTGACGCGGTTAAAAACAGATTGTTTATTTTGTGGGGAAACCATTCCTGATGATTTTACTAAAAACAGCAAACGAAAAAGCCGACAGAGTTATTATTATTTTATTGACATTTTCACCTCCCGTATCTCCCTTATTAATGAGTCTTAAAAAAAAACGGCATTTTGTAGAAAATTTAATCAGCTTTATTTTTTATAAATAGTACATTGTTGCAGAGGATAGAAAGTACGCGATTTTTTGACGAGTCATATAGAGGGCCGAGTAGTTGAGGCCCTCTAGTATACGAGTCCATAAATTGCACTTTCTACCGAGGCAGACATAGTGCTTTTCACAACTACTGCGAGGAAATAAAATAAAAAATCATATTCAAAACTCTAATTTTAATTCATGTTAATGTTACACCACCGCCAATTTTACCATAGATAACTTTTTTAAATCTGGACCCCTATTCCCGTGGCACTCGAGATTAATAAACTAACATGCGAGATGAAGATGTCAACTCCATATAAAATTGTATTTGTTTCGCCATATCTCCCATGTAATTTCATTTCTAGTGGTTCGAGATTAGGGGTCAAGTTTGAATTACATTAAAAAAAAAGCAGTGACATAGTTTTTAGTGTGTGTGTCTTTTAGCAAAAATACACCTAATATTTTACGACACAAAATGGTGTGTTCTGATTGGTCGATTTCAATTTGTCATTTTAATGAGCTATGACACAGAAATTGATTGATTGATTTTCATTGGTTGTTAAAGTTGGACAACAATGTTCTCGACCAATCAGCAAACACGCCGACAAAAACATTCTTGGTCTGTCCTTATAAGTGACGTTTTGTGACCCCAAACAAGACCATCTATGGCCATATTTCCGAGCAGTGTTGTGAAAAGGTTCTTTTTTCTAAAACGCATGGTTTTTGAGAGAATCACAAAAAAAACAAAAAATGGGACCTATTTGCTCCCCCCCGACCAAAGCAAGTGCCCCCCCCGCTGGGGACTTTTAATATGTTATACCTGGGTATCACCCCTATACCATTTGAAATAATAACCCAGACTAAACCATTTATTGTTTTTATTTTTCCTTCGTCGAGCGAACTAAAAGGCAACTACATACAAGTATTTTTTTAAGAAATATTTTCGATAGGATGTAATGAATGGCATAGTGTAATGAATGCACGAAGAGTTTTATTATTGATACTTTCTCTAAAAGGGTATACTATGTACATGTGTTTTCGAGATGGTTGCGACTTTACGGTGTCAAAATAAAGACTGACTTGCCTATGCTACTTGTAGGTACAGTCAGCGTCAGAGAAAAGGAACCCCCCAAGACTTTAAAGATTATCGCCCGACGGCGAACGTGACGTCACGCTCGCTCCGAGCAGCCAGCTCCCCCACCTAGCGCCTCCACCTCTGCCCGAGCATCCACCGATCCCAGTCAAATATTATGTGCCTTTTTATTATTTCGCCTTCTAGTCGCACCGAACACCGAGAATAACATACAAAAAGATGTCCACTTTTTATGTGCGGTTTAGGATGCGAACCCACTTCACCAGCCGCTAGCCGATTACCTATCTACCTTACCATGCCTTACACCACTAGGACATCGACTAATGCCCAGTTCCTATATTCAAGAAACGAATGGTTTTCCTTACGTCTCGTTAAAATTTGACACATTTTGTACGTAGCAAATATCAAATTTTAACGAGACGTAAGGAAAACGATTTGTTCCTGATTCGTCATAATCCAAATTGGTCATCTTCCAAACTCGTCAGTTTCCTAACTGGTCATATTCCTAACTGGTCATATTCCAGATTCGTCATCTTCCAAACTCGTCATTGTACAGTCAAATTAAATCGCGAACACGTGTTTACAGGAATAATAAGTATTACTTAGGACTTCAGGACAGATTGTACTTAGTAGTTATACTTTGTACTGACAATAATTTATTTAAGGCGGAGTCCAAAAGAATTGGCAAATAATAGAAACAAATTTGTATGACTTGCCACATAACCTTACATTTTTTGTCAAATTTATTGTATTATAACTTATAACAAAAAAAAACGGTATATATCGAAACAGACCAGATATTTTAACCCAAATGGGCTAGCAATTAAATATGTACGCTGCTGCCTCGAACAAAATAAAACCACAAAAAATATTATGTAACTAAATTTATTTCATGTAAAAATAATTTTAAGATTTAGACTAAACTTAGTATTTAAGGCAAAACACACTTTTTCGCATTAAAATAACCAAGTATTCACCCAGTAGAAAAAAAATCATTAAAAAAATTATACTTCACATAGCCTACTAAGACACTCCACAACAGTTATTTTTTTATCTACGAAATCCTGTACTATTTCTCTTTCATTTGTAAATTTATTTAAATCTGTAGTTCGTCGACGCTGCGTTTGGTTGGAATGTAAAAAAAAAAACTTATACCTTGGTGTAGTGCTTTTTCTCTCTTTTTTTTTTACAAATAAATACAGCGAACCTTTTTTGTTAATCTGTGGTTAATTCTGTTGTTCCAGCCTTCTACGGCATTATTTGTGCGGAAAATGATCTTCATCAACACAAAATAAATTCCTAGTGATCTTTTGCATCCAAAAATTTACAAAGTAATTATGAAATAGCCTTATTTCATTTGAATCCGAGGCAGAGTGCGATATTCCTAAGTAGGCCTCCGGTACGTATTGTTTAGGTAACAACGCTAGTTTTGCACATAGTTTTGTATAAAATCTGCCTTCTTCAGTTGCAAATGCTCCACAGTCCTTAGATTTTTTCCACAAGTCTTTTTGGTAATGGATGTAACATCCTGTTACTATTGCGTCCGGAAATACTGATAACAAACCGTTTATACCAGCTATCTCAAAGTCGCATTTAAACTTGGTGATATTTAAACCAAAGCTTTCTTTTAGAAGGAAAAATACACGCCGATAAACATCTTCACTTTTGCTTGGTAAAATCACTTGTGTCCAAATTTGCATGAAGACTATATACTTGGTGAAAAGGGGGTGGGGCAACCTTAAAAGTCCCATCAGCGTAATAATGTTCCGTCTTTGATAGTAAGTCCAAAGCAGTGGGCGATGAAAATATTAAAATTTTTTCGTCATGTCCGTCACTACAAATAAAAAAATCTTTGGATAGTTTTTCTGGAATCAAAACATCGCTTACTTTATCATAATGTGCATTTTTGGACATTAAGTGATCTGTTTCTGGCATTGTATAAAGTACTTTTTTTGCTTTTCCATGTCGGTAGCTCCGACAAAGAAGATTCACCATTCAGTTCTATAGAATCTTGTTCAATTTTTTCAAATATTTTTGGTATAGGTCCCAAATCATTGGTGACGGCCATTTTCATATTATCAAAGCATTTGTCAGCCTCTAACTTCATAAACTCCGAAATACATACATGGTTAGGCTGCCTTATGACGACATTATTATCATTTAAAGTAATGGAAGTTGAACACTCGCTTCTTTTTGTACATCTCCAGGTAACAGAACCATTTTTTTTTTGTGAAAATTGTATTTGTATCCAGAATGCAACAGTAACTTTTTTCCTCTTTCACTTGCGATAAAATGCATTTCTTCGTCCGTACCACTATTACAAGCCATCTTTTTATTTCATTAAAATTATATGGTATGACTCGATATAAATAATAAAGTGACAATGACATTAACTTCATGATAAACAAATAACACTCATCTATTAATTATCTAAAGAGGTTCTTATCATAACATTTACCACAGAGGATTTCTATAATAAATTTATGCAGGCAAATGTACATGGTATGACGAGTTTGGAAGATGACGAATCTGGAATATGACCAGTTAGGAATATGACCAGTTAGGAAACTGACGAGTTTGGAAGATGACCAATTTGGAATATGACGAATCAGGAACAAATCAGGAAAACGATTCGTTTTTTGAATATATATGAACCATGCATCAGTTGACAATCTCAGCGAAAATTTGAATTGCATTACTCCTTATATCGAACAATTTTGCTAACGATCTAATCTTCTAAACGTTAGGGTTTAAATTTCAACTTCCACTATGTTACACTCCTCAATAACTATAAGGTTGAAATTAGTATAGTTTTCTCGTATGGTTGAATATAATATGTGCTACTTGGCCTTGTTTACTAAACTGTGATTGAGGGTAACTTTATAGTAACTTTATATTTCGTTCCGAACCGATTGTATGTAAAATCCTCGTCGTACTTTCATCTGATTTATTATTTTTTCAAACAGTTGCTTCGATTAACCGATAGTATGGTTAGATTAACAACATTTTTGAAGGCTAAAATTATTGTTATCTGGGAACAGGAACAAAGCATAAAGAAAATAGCACGAGATATGGGCATAACGGTAAGACTTATGTTATTTACGTAAGTGTTACATAAATATTATCAGTACCTGGAAAACCGAGCGTCGCTCGGGTTGAAAACGAAATTTCCCCAAGGTGACAACTTGACAGATCGATTTTTCGCCCCTGTAAACCTCTATAATTCAAAGGTGAATGGGCAAAAATGTATGAATGCTCATCATCGGATATCCTTTTTAATTCTACAACGATTTTGTGTAGCGGGAAACCTCAAATAACTGCGAGTTTTTTTTTAAATCTGGAACATCGGGACGCCTACATAGACGACTTTAGCATAATTACTATGAAATACTGCCGTCTTTGCATTGCGATAACTTATTTCACACAAAGATTTCGAACTACCTGCGATAGTAATAGTTTTACAACTTAGAATTACCTATCCGGTGACATATCGCTTGTCCTTATTGGTCATATAGGCCAATTTGCCCACCCTCCTTTCATGGAAATCGTTGGAGCCATGGAATTAGTAAGTACTTACGTACATCTGGAAGGTGCACTACACCGATAACGCAAGCCGAAAGAAACGTACTAAAACTTAGTGCGTCCCTTTCTAGTAAAGGTGACCATATTTTAATTGGTTCCCCTTGTTTACGCGTAATCATAAACTGTCCGAATGTATGATTTAGTAGTTCCCAACTTGATAACGAGGTACAAAATTACAATCCGGCATGCAGTCTTGAAGTAACATGCAAGATATGAATGATTATTTGAACAAAAATTATTACAATATTCTGTCTATTTCATCATTTTCATCTTTACCTACACTGAGAAAAACTCGATCAAGGAACCCCAACGTCATCAGAAAAACGCGTAAATTTGTAAAAAATATTTGGACACCCTAAATATTTATTTAGATCACCCAAAATTAATTTCTCATGAGCCTTTGAAGATGTCTAAAGATACCACACGACTTTTAATTTTAGCCATTAATATCCAAGTAAAAAAAAAATATATTACAAAGTTCGCGCACACTGCTGTCAATTACGCTTTCATAAATAATATAGGTAGGGTAGACCAGGGACAATTGAAACACGTCATGACTGAAACAAGTCCAATTTCTCGAAAACTATAATACCTACGAGTATGACGCAACATTCAGGACTTGGTCAGCCATATTTTAATCTATGGTCAATAGCGCACGAGTGACCGAGCAACGCAGCGGTGTCATGGAGCGATTATAATTTTTCGCGGTCAAAACTAAATATTTCTCATCTTGTATATTTCTTTATAACTTTGTTTGTTCTTGTATTTTATCTGTTTAAACTGTTTTAGCGTGATTGTGATAAATGAATGAATGTTTATTATTGCCAATCATCACCGTTCGAGTGGTTTTTGTGTTTAATATTTGACTTTGAAGTAAAAACTATGAGTTGGGGACGATAGATACAATTTGCGTGTGGACGATTGAAACGTTTCAATCGTCCTTGCGTTTTAATCGTCCCCAAATGTAGCCGACTTTAAATATGAGGAGGTTATGTATTTGACGCATATGTTTTTTTTGATAAATGTGAAAAAGACAGACAGAAAGAAAAAAACATTTATTCGTTACAAACAGAAAAACAATACTCAACAAACTTCCGTTGGAACTATCGAGTAAAACCACGGAAGATTACACATGCATAGCAAACACACACACTAAACTAAAATATTTTTATTTATAAGTAAGTTAAAAATATTTTTAATTGATAACTGCTTCTATAGTCTAAGTGAATTTTTAAATACCGAGTTTAGAGATAAATGAAAGCAAGTATAATTCTTTATAATGTATAAGTAATATAATTAAAAATAAGTTATGTAAGAATTATTGATATGTGCAATATTCGTAGTTAATATTTTATTCTAATAATTAGGTACTAGCCCTACTGTCCTAAGTTGCTACGCCCTTGCAGGGTGTCATATGTATACCTTCCATGTAATTCCATCTATATCACCTGTAATATGACATGCAATAAACGAATTTGAATTTGAATTTGAATTTAAACTAACGTAAACAAAACAAAAAGAAAGAAAAAAACCGCCACAAAAGTGAATTGTGAAAATGCAAATGGCTTCTTTTTTATGGTGATTTGTGTCATGGTCAATAATTATTATACCTACACTAACTTTTGCCCGCGACTTGGATAAATAAACAAATACAAAGAGTTACTTCCACATTCATATTATTATTACAGGTGCCACTTTTGGTATGGCTCTGGTATGTGTAACTACTACCTAGTGTCATTCTGCCGTATCCTTACTAATATTTTAAATGCGTAACTGAGTTCATTTGTTTATTTTTGTGTATATTACTTAAAATCCCGACGTTTCGAGTTTATTCATTCATTAAGTTATGATTGAAACAATGTTATGATTGAAACATGCATTTCTGTATGTAGCATAATTATGTATTTTTAACACAATTCAGTTTCATTATAGCTTATTATAACATTAAAACTATTTACTATTAAGGCTTATGTATAAGGTAGTCGGCTACAAAGAAAGCTACAAGTCATATATATTTTTTATCTGCGGTTGATGATTGAGATTTTCTGATGCTTATAAATGACGATATGTTAATGTTATGCTTGCGAACTTCTGATTGTCGTATTATATACCAATATTGCGATTAAAACTAGTAGGACTGATAACATTACTTTCATTGTATCAAATATATTACAGTGTTTCAATTGACCTTATATAGTGTTTCAATTGACAACGGTGTCGGGTCAATTGAAACACATTCCCCCATTCTCTTTTTTACATAATTGTAAAATAAATATTAATGATAGACCTACCAAATATACTTTATTTAGGAACCAGATAACGAACCTTGAAATAATTTAGGCGTCCATCTTTCTAACTAAAAAAATAAAACGGCAACAGGCAGTCAAAGTCAAATCGTTTCAATTGTCCCCGGTCTACCCTACCTAAGAAAAAGTAACGTTATTTCAACATTTTCTCCCTCTTCTATGTATTTTTTATATGCAATAATTTGGCATTGTCCGGCACGGCCGACATGTAATAATATCCCGCATTTAGCTATGTCCGGTGTGACGGACATAGTTCTTCTCAAAATCTAAAAAAACAAGATTTTTTTAAATATTTTTTCTGTCCTCCTGAAGCTTCTATTAATCAACATATTTAATGAGTAATTTTACGGTATTACCTTAAATTACCTTAGGAAAAACAGATGGAACTACTCCAGTGGTCCGTTTCACGAAGCTACAAGTTACAAATTACAAGCGGAACGAGAGTTCTAGCAAAGAAAGAGATTTCTAGCAAAAGGAGTTAGAGAGAGACTTCCACTTCGTGAAACGGGCCTCAGATGTCTTTTTTTTTCTAGCTTCCGTCAGATAATCTTCAGGTTTGAAATGTAAACTACATGCAACAGAGTTGTTAGTTACTTTCCCAGGAATCGCCTCAATCCATTTCTTTTTTACTTTCATATTCGCAGGCCGTCTGAAATCAAATCGTTTTTGTTTGGTAATTTCGCTAGCAATAATGATATTAATGATTGCTCGTGGTCACCCTACTTACTGAAATCTCACAAACTTGCCTGTGAAAGGATATCCCACAACCTGGATATGATTCTTTATTGCAGCCACTCACAGCACAACTAGTATTTACCATTGTTTTTAAGAAAATCACTTATTAACACATAAAAGCCGAAATAGGTCTCATTGCAACAGTGAAAGATTATTAAAGTGACCGCCAATCGCCATTTTGTATTTATTAGTGTTGCTAGTTTTATTTCACAAACTTATACCATTACCATGATGAGCAATGATTTAAGCGGGTTAACTTTAATATTAATTGAAAATGTAATACTTTAATGCATTCCTAATGCCAAATTTAAATATATATACTGTGATAATTATCACAATTTAAAAAATTAACATGTGCTACCTATTTAACATTTCGTACTAAGAAAATCGTAACTTTTTAACATGGCAATTGTGTAAGACGGACAAACAAAGACAAAGTAAGTCTCTTTCGGCTCGTGCACTTGATTACTACAAAATCAGCCTTCTGTCTTCACAAATTGAGTTCAATTTTACTTGTCGCGATTTTGGAAGTAAGCATTCCAGATGTACTTACTAATTCCATGGTTGGAGCCGTTTCCGAAATTCAGATTATATATATACATATATATACAGGGTGTTATGCAGAAGTTTGGACACACTTCAGGGACTAACTCTGTTGGTCATACACATCAACTTTTATTATGGGACCAACATCCATATTGCGAAAAAAAAAACAGATATTCAATACAAACTTTGAGGGCTAAACAGCCGAAATGTATGGAACAGCTGTTTTTTTTTCGCGATTTGGATGTTAGTCCCATAATAAAAGTTGATGAGTATGACCTACAGAGTTAGTCCCTGAAGTTTTGTCCAACCTTCTGCATAACACCCTGTAGGTATAGAAGAATTGCTCGTTTAAAAGTATAAGATAGATATATATTTATTGTTGCAATCATGTTGCATTATTTTGTATAATTACAAGTCGGGTTTCGTATTTCTATTATATTAAAAATTTCATTACAAAGAAAAACAGTTCGTAGATGGATACAAAGGTATCAAGCGACGGATGATGTGAAATGTGAACGCCAAGGCGCTCGCCCTCGTGCTCGCACTGATGATCCGGAGCTACACCGTGATGTTGCGGAAGCTCACTCAGCGGCACCCCTCAAAACTACGCGTTCAAGCGTTCAAGTCTTCGATCAACAATATTCAACTAGATAACAGTCCCATACAAAATCAAAGCTAAATTCTGTCGGCGTCAATACCGTGAAATACGCCAAAATTGCCCGAATTTTATTTAAAAAAATATTTTTTTCGATTTTTTTCTTACGGTCATGTGCTTCCTGATTCATGTTGAAAAATAAGTCCTAAATCTTAATTTAAACCCTGATTACATTTTAATGGTGGGCAATATTATGTGGACTTTCAGCCAACATTGCTCTTGATTATTTTTGACGCAAATATAGCCCCTACGCAGTTTAAATGAGCAACAGGTCAAGAATTAGGGAAATGCTACCGTTTATTATAATCGTTGAGTAGATATCACCTTAACTTTCGCTTAAAAATGAGTGGCCAATGTTATCTAGGCATTTCTGCTCATTTCCATACAAGTCACCAAAAGCGATTTCAAAATGTTAGGGTTGTCACATTAGGCTTAAATATTAATTTATTACATACATACATACATAATATCACGCCTTCGTTCCCAGAGTGGGGTAGGCAGAGCTACAGAATTACAAACATCTCTAAAAACTTGTTGATAATTCTATAACCACAATTTGCACAATTAGGCTAAGATGTTTTCCAGCGCATTAGTGACAGGTTGCAAGCCCATCGCCTAACAGTACTACAAGCCTTTATTCCCTTAGTCGTCTCTTACGACATCCACGGGAAGACATTAATTTATTTATTTTTAATTTTCGAGTTTTAGGACGTACGATATAGTAATTAACAAGATAAAACACGGTATTTTTAAAGTTTAACTTTTATTATAGTAAATAAATTGAAAAAAGAATTAATAAACTCCGAATAACTTCTTATAGGTCACTTGTACCTCTTCACTTCACTTATTCTCGGTAATATAAGTAATTGAAATATATCAAATTTTTAAATAATATAATGTATCTAATAGAAAAAAAACATAAAGAAAAGTTTTGGTTACTTGGACATTATACAAACTCACGAAAACGATTTGACATTCACTTATATGCCTACAATCTATTTTGTTAAATAAAAAATCACAACCGGTAGGAACTCAATAGTACTTAAAGATTTTTTCTCAAGAAAATTATACTGTACTATATTAACAGCACGGGTCCCATTTTGGCATTAACTACTCACTAAAAGAATTACGAAATGTGACAACCCTGACGCTCTTTCGACATCGGGCAAAGTTGTCGGTCACACGTTCAAAAATTAACGGATAACATTACCCATGATCATAACTTTAGTAATATAAAACCTGGAATGTTAAATCCTAAGCTAAAATACTCTGCAAGGTGTATTTTATTCAATATAATTGGATACACTGACCTACGTCTTCGCCATGATGAATAGTAGACATGTACTTCTGACCAAAAGTTTGCCCGCAAAAACACACATCGCCTTCAACAAGTCGCAACAAGCTACTGAGTGAACTTAGAGACAAATGCCAACTGCAGTGTTTTCACAAATATAGTTTATTTTCTACCATAGTAAATAATGTTGTCATAAAGACCTAGATTTTTTGCACATTAACGAATTTGTTTGTAAATGGCATTTTGGGCAATGATACCCTAGGTGGCAATGTTGGCGTATTTCACGGTATAAACGTCAGATGCATTTGATTACTAACAAACCGAGACAAACGTTTTAATACAGTTTTAAGTTCAACCTAATAACAACCATGGTACTTAGTAATAAAGTTACAAATCTTCAAAATTTGTCTTATACCTACGGCTATTCGTGCCATAACATGAACACGTCAATAAATGACATCTGCTACTTACAAACGAAAAAACGTATGTTAAATAAAATCGACTGTAAAATCAATCTTATCGTGCAAAAGTAAAAGTACTTTTCCCCGTTGTTGCCCTGCGAGTTACATCGTTTTTCATCTGTTCATTTTGCTTCTTCGAATTTTACTAACGGAGGTATGGAGTCGCATTTAATTAAAAATGTATGTAAATAGGTACGTAAAAGTCTTGTTGTTTAGTTAAGATTACTTATGCTTTGGGTAAGTATGGTTATTAGTTTTTATACATATTTGTCTCTTTGTTGACTCTTTATAGTGCAAAGTTATTTATTATTTTACTGACGTTATCGGTTTTTATATTTTTGTGTAGGTATCATATGTTTAGTTATTTTATTACAATGATATAATATAAAAAGAGGTAGATATGTTACCTATACGGTATTCCGCGTGTAAAGATGGCCCGGCTTACGCACACATAATCAGTAAATATTTGAATTACACACTAATTCATAAATGACAAGTGAAAGCAGGATGGTATGCTAATTTCCGGGAGCGAAACAGAGACGAGTGTATGTTGCTCTGCAGACTAGTTCACGGTTCCGTTGACTGCGCAAGACTAAGTAAAGGTGTACCAATTGGCTTGGTTTTAGGGTACCACTATCGAAGCGCGTAGGGTACGGGCACCAAAAGATGAACGATTAAGCGACTACACCAACTTTAGACAGTTTATTCTCAGTGAAATTAACAAATGTCACCCTATTTTATTTTTTTATATGGTACAGTATATGGTCTAGATTGAAAATGACTATTATTAAGCCTTTTATTATATGACCGTATTTTTCTAAAAATCGTTGAAACCAAAAATGCACCGATTTGCCCAAAAGATGAACACCGTGCCCTAATTCTGAACGGTTTGGGCACAAAAGTTGAACTAACATAATAAAAAACCTATATCATTGTAATTCTAAGGCACTTTTAGAAATAAAATGCAAGTTAACTTTTTTTTTTTATTATTTACAATTATTTAATATTACTTACGTACATGAGGTTCCTATTTTTTATGCTTATATGTGTCATAAAAACATCCAATTAGTATTTTTATCAATAATCATTAGCAAAACTACTTACTTATCTTTTGACAAACAGATAAACCGACAAAAAGAGTTACTTTCACATTTATAATATTAGTAAACATTTCCATAAATACTAGTAGTGTTCATATTATAAAACTATGCCTAAAAGTTGAACGACTGAATTTACTCAGTTCAACTTTAGGACACACAATTTATGAAATGAACGAACCAAATCAATTAAGTATTCACATATTGGAATAGAATCCAAAACATGAACTAGTAAATTTAGTTCGTTCAAGTATTAGGCACACATTTTTTATTGAACAGTGATAGTTTTCATAGTAATTGAAACTCCAAAATCATTGGCTTAGACATCAAAAGCTATGTTCATCTTTTGGTTTAAAAATACAAGAGCATTTAACGATCATTTTAAGTTCTAAACTTTCCATCTGTCATTTCAGTACGATTTATTAAGAAGCTTTAAAAAAAGTACGCCTTGCCTAGTACCTGAACACCGTTCAAGTATTGGCTTAGGTATACATTTTTGAAACCATTACTTGAACGGCTTATTCTCGTTAACTAACAAAAAAAAGAAATATCGTATAACTCCAACAAAAGAGTAATTAATCAAGAATACATACCAAGCAAATTCGTCTAAGACTGTCAATTATTGAATTTTATACGTAATTAAAAGCTTAAATTTGGAGAGCACTATCCTTATGTATTTTCCCATACTATCGACGTTTTCGGCGGGAAGCTCAAGAACGACGACCGATCACGGCCAAAAAGGATATAATACTATGTTAAGATTTAATGGAGGTGTAATACGGTGTTGTGTGTATTTTTTATTGACAATGACTCTCTACGAGGCGATCTCGTTTCTACAGTAAAGAGTACGTTTAACATATCGTTTAAGGTGTAGTCGCCACAAAACTATGCGGCGTGTTTTTTATTATGGATCAACTTTTTACAATGATTTGATATTTACATAATTTACAATTTATACACTTTGTATTAGCATCATTTTTTTTTAATGTGTATTAGCATCATAATTGTAATTCAAATATTTTTTAAATCAGTTTAATAGTTCTAAAGATTGTCCTCAACAAACACCTAACTAACAATCAATCAATCAATCACCTCTCTAATATTACTATAGATACAAACTAAAGGTCAGTTTTTTCATTCGCCATTTCTATCAGATAAAAACTCTTTGGGCCGGGTTGTAAGTGAACGAGAAAGTATTCACGACATTCACGCCTTCCCATTTGCACTGGCGGGCGTCGCCACATAGCCGTTTCCGACTATTTCCGACTGAGCCCGACTAGCGCCGAACGAACCCCGAGTCACTGATACCAAACGCTGTAAAGTCGTGACGTGACAGGGTCTCTCTCTCGGTAGGAGCAGTAGGAGCGAAGGAACGACCTATTTGATTTTGTAACGTTGATCGCTCGTGAAAAGTCACAGTGATACTTAGACGGCTGAGCGCTGTGACTTTTTCATCGTGACGTTATTTATCAACCATCTCTAGAAGACACTAACCAGCTTGAATAAATATTACCCTAGTAGGTTTGATGGACATTTATGAATAAGGGGGTACATATATATTTAAAATGTTGATTCCATCTTAAAAACTTCCTATAAGTGATGAAAACGGAATTACGAATTCAAAATATCTCTAGACCAAATTTTATTTGAATTTTATACGGAATGATGATTTCCCGGATAAAGAATGCCCTATCATCTTCCATGGGCCACAAACTATATCTATACCAAAGGCTATAGCCGGGTTTCCATAGTTTACATCAAATGGACTCGTGGATTTTTTGTGAGTACCTCTTGTAATGAAGAATATTTTAGCCGAGTATGAACATCCTATCCCATCCGATTAACATCTTGCATCACGATGACATTAAGTTGTCATTAGCATTTTACTCTTAAATACGACAAACTGATAAGACAACTCAAACATAATGGAAGAGTTTGAATACTACATTGAAAAACACCGATTGAATACACAACTTGGCCACACATTCTGCTGATTTTTTATAGGAAGTACCGCCCGGAAAATTTTGATATTTAGGCAAGTAGTAGGCCAATGTATGGCCTATTTTGAGAAAAAATCTAGAGGTGTCACTACTTCACAACCACATAAAAAATAATGTTTATTTTTAAATTGGTCTATTTTTTCTTTTTTTTATTCGATAACTACTTTTCGTTTTTTGGGTGGCGATGCAAATCTATCTAAAGAACATCATTTCAAAATTTAAAGCAAATCGCTTGAATATATCTAGAAAAAACAAACATTAAAAAAAAACTTGAAAAAATCATAAGTCAAAAACTATTACAAGTAGGATGTTCATACTCGGCTAAAATATTCTTCATTACAAGAGGTATACTCATAAAAAAATCCCCGAGCCCATTTGATGCAAGGGCCGACTTACTATGGAAACCCGGCTATAGCCTAAAAAGTAAATCGGAAAAAGTAGACCATAAAAAAATTATGGAACCCCCCTCCCCTCCACCCATCACTCACCGGTAAGGGGATGATATTCGGGATAAAAATTATCGTATGCCCCTCCTCGGAACTACACATAAATATCCCTATAGTTAACAATAAAAAAAAGAATTTCATCTAAATCGGCACAGCGGTTTTAATAGCTCCATGCAAATTTTAACCCTCCATTTCAACGCCTTAGGGGATTAATATCTTTCCCGGTATTCAAACTATCTTTCCACCAAATTTCATCTAAATCGGTTCAGCGGTTTAAGTATATCCATACAAATTTTAACCTCCATTTTACCCCCTTAGGGGATGAATTTCGGGAAAAAACAATCCTATGTCCTTTCCCAGGATTCAAACTATCTCTGCACCAAATTTCATCTCAATCGGTTCAGCGGTCCATGCTATACGTGTTTTTTTTATTTACGATAACTTCGGCATATTGCTAGGTATATCCATAGAAACTAATTGGTAGATTAGATTTTTAAATATTGCAAAAAAAACTGTTTAGTTTAAAATAATTCAATCTGTTATCTTTGGTCATTCTAAAAGGGCCTTTAGAGTTAACTAATAGCTAATAGTCAGTGTCAAATACGTCTATGTGGCGTGACATACACACACAAGTAAAGATAACACTTGACAGTACAAGATCGCTTGGCTCGGCGGTAAGTCTCTTGCTTACTGTGTAAGAGGTCACCGGTTCTATTCCCAGACGTGTCACATGTACGTTTCGATTTTGTTTTTTTTTTGTTTTTTTGGTATAATTGTCTACTATTCAACAATAACGTGTGTATCGTACTTATCTTTTAGGATAGATGTGTTTTATTCTAAATGCATTCATCTCAGCTTCTTCTACAGAACGGAAATTATAACAGGGCATTTTTTATTATTATGATTATTCCTACGACAATTCCGTGACATTGTCACTTTAGATTAACGCGTATACAAACCTAACAATTGGAAACTCTTTACTCATAAGTACCTATTAAAAGAAAATTGTTGTTATCAATTAAGAAATAAAAAAGCCTCTTACACTAGTTTAACGTGATTAAATGCTAAATTTAAAAATTAAATATCTTTAAAACCGTTAGAGTTATCATTTGTCTGTCTTCAGGAAATTAACTTTGTTTGACCTAAAGAACGTTCCCTTAAAGTTATCATAAATAAATAAAAACACGGTGTATATATAGTATGGATTATAAATATGATGACAAGTACGTTTCAGTGCAATTAAGTAATAAAAAATCCAACGCAAGCACTAGCATACGACTCATGTGATTGAATGATTGGAGGGCGGTGTCAAGGAGTGACAAGTACAGTTCAGTGCAATTACGAAATAAAAACCCAACGCAAGCACCACGCGACTCATGTGAGTGACTGATTAGAGAGCGGTGTTGAGGAGTGACAAGTACAGTTCAGTGCAATTAAGAAATAAAAACCCACCGCAAGCACCACACGACTCATGTGAGTGACTGATTAGAGAGCGGTGTTGAGGAGAGACAAGTACAGTTCAGTGCAATTAAGAAATAAAAACCCACCGCAAGCACCACACGACTCATGTGAGTGACTGATTAGAGAGCGGTGTTGAGGAGTGACAAGTACAGTTCAGTGCAATTAAGAAATAAAAACCCACCGCAAGCACCACACGACTCATGTGAGTGACTGATTAGAGAGCGGTGTTGAGGAGTGACAAGTACAGTTCAGTGCAATTAAGAAATAAAAACCCACCGCAAGCACCACGCTACTCATGTGAGTGACTGATTAGAGAGCGGTGTTGAGGAGAGACAAGTACAGTTCAGTGCATTTAAGAAATAAAAACCCACCGCAAGCACCACACGACTCATGTGAGTGACTGATTAGAGAGCGGTGTTGAGGAGAGACAAGTACAGTTCAGTGCAATTACGAAATAAAAACCCACCGCAAGCACCACGCTACTCATGTGAGTGACTGATTAGAGAGCGGTGTTGAGGAGAGACAAGTACAGTTCAGTGCAATTAAGAATTAAAAACCCACCGCAAGCACCACACGACTCATGTGAGTGACTGATTAGAGAGCGGTGTTGAGGAGAGACAAGTACAGTTCAGTGCAATTACGAAATAAAAACCCACCGCAAGCACCACGCGACTCATGTGAGTGACTGATTAGAGAGCGGTGTTGAGGAGAGACAAGTACAGTTCAGTGCAATTAAGAAATAAAAACCCACCGCAAGCACCACACGACTCATGTGAGTGACTGATTAGAGAGCGGTGTTGAGGAGAGACAAGTACAGTTCAGTGCAATTAAGAAATAAAAACCCACCGCAAGCACCACACGACTCATGTGAGTGACTGATTAGAGAACGGTGTTGAGGAGTGACAAGTACAGTTTTGGAGAAGAACAACACACACCGGAATTATACTATATTCATTTTTAAAGTAAAATTCCGAATAAGAAAAGAAACCGGGCAAAAGCATGTCAGATCATGCGCAGTTCCATCGGCGTTACTTCCTAGTCAGATAAGGATGGCCGTAAAATTGTATGGAAAAGAAGTGGGCAGAGGTTTAACCCAAAAAACGTATTAGACTTGAGAACAAGCGGGCGGTTGACAGTGTTAACTTAACACTAGGTAAATAATATTATTATTGAAATTATGTTATATATTGTTAATTGACACTAACTTTGATTACATACTATATTGCAACAGATTTTAAAAGCTTGACTGTTTTAAGGTTACTGGGGATGGATGTCTTCAATGGCCCAGGCGAGCTAGTGGAAATAGGTGGCCGCATGAATAGTGAGCGATACCTTGAAGTGTTGAAGGACGTAATGCTGCCGTCAGGTCGTGTCGCATATCCTGAAGGCCAAATTTAACTGGTTCAGGATAGTTCTTCAGTGCATCGGTCCCGAATCGTAGAAGACTGGCTGAAGCTGAAGGCCCAAGACGATATAACGGTGTTTGAGTGGCCTGCTAAATCCGATAGAAAATTTGTGGAGTCAGATAGTTTTGAACTGGGACTCCAGTGAAATAAAAACAAAAAAGAAATAAACAAAACTTGGGAAATAATGCGAAATAATAATGCATGTTTCAGTATGGTTTCAAGCATGAAAAGTCGACTTCAAGCAGTGATAGAGCATGTGTCAATAATTCCAAATATTTGTGGGATTATCTTGTAGTTAATCAAAAATAAACATCTTTATTATTCTTAATCCAGTTATTCTTGTTTACAAGTATAGTCTTGTGTTAACGATAAACCATCTGACCACACATATTTTTCTAATGAATTGTTAAAGTGGATCAGAAAGAAAATGTGATAAAAGAGAAAGATGTATATTGCTATACTATTATAGTTTTAGCATGTTTGTTCTTCCTCTGTGATTCACAGGCACTAATGACAACATTTGATTTTTAACCAGGCTTCTTTTTGCATGTAAAAATCATTGAGAGTGCAAAAAAATAATGTTCACTGCTTTAAATAAAAAAGGTGTCGGTAGTTGTTTCTAAAAAAATGTATATGTATAAACGAACCTTTGTTTAGGTTTAGAATGTTAAACGTTCTAAACCTCACCAATTTGTGTTTTGTTAATAAATTTAGTTCAGTTAATATCCAAAGTAAATAAACTCAATTTAACACAAAAAACTGTAGGTATAACACAAGAAAAACTCGAAATAAATTAACATGCCTTTGTTTTCTTACATACCTCATACCTACTTTAACGTTTGATTTCTTAAATAATAATCAACGAAAAGTGATTAAAGACACTAAAAAAAAAGAAAATACTTCTCGTCCGGGGCAAAGAGCAAAGGAAACCCCGACCACTGCATTGTTAAGCCGCAGTCTAAACCATTAGACCCACACCCCATTTACGTTATGCACTGTGGTCCCGTAGAAGGCTATAAGTCCAGATTGTTGGCATAGCCCAGCCATAATTTCTCTATGCCTAATTACTTACTAGTAGGTATACATCCGTAAACTATTAATAGTTTGCAAATTATTTGAAATAATCATTACATTTCGGACCTTCAAAGTGAACGCATCTGCCACTCGTAATTAGCGTTATCAGTAAGTCATTATAATGAAAGTTTATTTAAGACATATATCTCAGGATCGTGTGTGTCTCTATCTTTTACATCACTATGAAAGTTGTAGACAAAGGTATGTATCATTATTATCAGTACTATTTTGTACCATGTTTTTATAAAAATATTAATTGTTTGAGGTCTACGTGATGCTTAATTACAAACAAAGTTTTTGTCTACTATGTACGTTCACATAAGGTTTTAACTATGTTGCTAAAATAATCTGAAGATGACTATATATCTAGTAGAATTCTCATAAAAGCTAGTTTATTATTTCATATTGTCTACTGGCCAGGTTTTTGCCGGACCCTTTTCCAGAAGCCTTCTACGGAACTCGTAGCAGTACTACGAGATTGCTTCCCACGTAAAGAACTATTAACATCCATTCCTAATACATGCCCTTTTCCTTATAGGTACTTTTATTCTATGAAAATTTTCAAGAATGCATATATTTGAGTTGTGGCACCTTGCTCCTGGTTCGCAAACTGAGAAATCAAAGCCACGTACTTCAGTTACTTCTACAAAAGATTGTGCCGAAGGATGTTGAACACGTTGATATTGGGGATCTACAAAATTGCATTAAATATATTTGCAAGCAACTATGGACATAAAGAAGACACTTATACGTTAATTTAAAACCAAGTTAGGATTGATCGTTGACACACCACGTAGTGGCGGAAGTACTACATCAAACTATGGTAACATGGCAGGTAGGTTTTTGATAATTCCGCTCTTTCAGCTGAAATTACTGACATCAAAAAGGATCTCATTGATAGGTGTGGCACAATTTTGAACTGTTTAACTCTGGTTATAAAATAAATTCAGATAGGTTTAAGATTTATGCTTAAGATATGGCTCGGCAACTTGTTCATGAATATTAGTGGTACAATTTACCGGCTTCTGTACATAAAGTCCTTATTCATGGGTCTGAAGTTATCGACCACGTATTTTTTATCTAAAAGACAGCTTTCAGAAGAAGCTGCCGAGGCCACAAATATAGAATCATTCAGACTAAATAACACGAGGAAGGTGTCACGCGTCTTGACGAATACGGATCTCATAAATCGCCTTTTGTTAAACTCAGACCCACTAATTACGAGTCAAAAAGATAGCTATCTAGAAAGAAAAAATCTGTTTTGTCCAACTCTGTTCGTAGTCTTTTAGATGTCTATTAAACAAGAAATAAATTTAACAGTAATTATTAAGTGTGATATATTTTAATTTAAGTATTTTTAAGATGACAACTCATAACGTGCAATTTTTTGTATCCGATAAATAGGTAGCAAGTTTCGAGGCAACTTTTTAAAGATATTTTTGTAGAAAAGGTTTACTGTTTTTAAATTATAAATAATGAATATGTATTCAATTTTGTTTTTTTGGTAGGTTTTTTCATTAATCATTTTTATTTGTATTTTTTATAAAGGATCGAAATAGAGTGAATTTTGCTTTTTTTTTTGTGAAATATATAAATTCAATTCATATAATTTTCTGTTTTTTAATACACCCTTTAGTAATTAGCTTAGCTTATATAAAGCTAAATAATATATAATATACTTGTACTTTAATATACTTATACTTGTACTTGGAGAAATCGAATTTTGACACTTTCTCCATACAAGCTGAACCACAGTGTTATGTCTCAAAAATCTTAAACAGTTTGATGTCATTACAAAGGGGTTCCTTTTCTCTGACGCTGGCTATACTATTGAGCACTATGAGTGTTGTGTACCTACTCTTACCAATATCTGCGAGGAGAGCGCGGCACGCGGCGGCCGCGTGGCGCTGTTTGCTGCCTGTCGCGGAATGAAATAAACTAGTCACTGCTTGGTAATATTCATTTGACTTATTTCCGGGCGCAGTTCTGTGCGCACCGGCTTGCGATCTCTCGCAGCAAGTAAAGACTGGATAAGCGAAAAACTTACGTATCGATGAATTATCGAGACCGTGGAGTTGCATATATGTAGTGGTAATATGTGTTTAAAGGCATTCTATATTTAAATTTCCTCAACTTCTTATACCATCAGCATAAACAGAGTACTGTTATATATTAAATAAGTAAGTACAAAAATAATGTCAGCGTCAAATTCTAAATACTTTTTACAATGCACTAAATAAGTATACGTCTTATTTTATTGTATTCTCGCAATTTTCAGAATTATTTTGACTGGGCACGCACAGTTACACAGTTTGCTAAAATTATCGCAGAAAGTAGCAGTAATTTTGGTTCGATTGAGAGTCAAAGTAAACAAATATTTTTAACTGTCATAAATGCTTTGAACTCGAACTAATTATTTTTTTTAATTCACCGCTGCCCAATTAGTTGAAAAAGCTACAGGTGTTTCTCTCTCGAATATTTATAAAATTATGACTGAGAGTGAGAGTGACAAATTCAAAGCAACAAAAAATTCCCCTCTCCGAGAAAGAAAAAGTTACGTACCTACTCGTCCGTGGGCAGTAGATGATTTTGATCACGAAGTCATCAGGAGAACTATATTTATATAATTTTCATCTGTCCCATACCTCAGCAATTTCCAACCTTAAAGATGAAAATTTAAATAAATGATAGCGACTAAAAGCAAAAAAAGGACATACTTATTCCACTTGTTTAGGGTAATCTCATAAAATTAAAAAAAACTGAAATAGTTTTCCTTGGCATGCGAACGGTACAACCACTACACATGCAATCCCACGCTCTCGCTAATTCATCTAAGTATACTAAAGTTGTTACTTGTGGATAACTACCAAGCGAAACCAAAGGTTCCCCCAGACCAACAGTTTACCAGCATTCCCAATCAACCTAAGGTCGTCTAGGCCAGTCTATAACAACACAAAAAAGGCAAACATCGCAAACCCGCATGTAAAGAACTACGATTTTTTTATATGTTGTTTGTTAGGTCCGTTGAGCACGTTATGTTTATTAGTTGCGGAGATACAGCAAGTCAAAGATGGGCAATTTTCTTCAAAAAGTGAATATGTGTTGGGAGGGTTATTTCGAAGATATATACCGGCTGAAATAATGCTCCTAGGTAAAAGTCATGGCAAAAGAATTTGTAGAGAATTGAATTAGCCTTAATTTAATACCAAAGTGGTGCCTCTAGGCCTCATAGTTTCATCCAAAATAAAAAAAAATGTTAAATATCGGATTTAGACTAAACAATAAAACATTGTACTGAATAATGTTGGGATGATTTTCTTAAAAAAACCGGGCAAGAGTATGTCGGACCATGCTCAGTCTAGGGTTTCGAAGCCGTTACTACAAACAAATTAGACCTCGCGACAAACTTAACTTTGCCGTTGGAAAACTGTTATCCCGATACATCGACATACGTCGCGGTCAGTTTACCAACACCGCAAATAAGTTTTCGGTATGTATAAACATTTAAACCGTTTGTAACTCAAGAACCAATGAAGTCCACTTAGTCGTGATAGTTTTCCTATTAAATTCATTATATGTGCTTTCATCTAAGATATTTTTCAGATTTTTAGTATTTGTAGTTTTGGCTGTAGTTGGGGACACTTGACTCTAACAAAAATTAGTGCTTTAAAGCTTAATATTTCATAAACGGATACCTTAATCGAAAAATTGTTTTCGCAAACCCGCAATATTTTTGAAAGACCTATCCAACGACACAACATAAGGTGTATGTATAAACTAATGCTCCTGGACAAAAAAAATGATAAGAATTAGTATAAAATTTAACTAGCTTCAACATAATACCAAATTAGTGCCTCTAGCTTTCATTACTCAAAAATATTAAAAATATTAAAATATCTGATTTTGGTTAAATGATAAAAACATTGCTCTGAATAATGTATGAATGTATTTCTTAAATAAAAACAAAAGTGTAAATTTAAAATTAAGATATGGGTTCAAAACAAATACACGTGAACATAAAAAACACAGCAAAGATATATTTAAACTATAAAATAATACTATTTACACGGTCAAGCAAAAACAGTTTAGACTTTCGTCCTTTTAGAAGGACCAGGTCTCATCCAGTCTAGATCAGTGGGGAGGAGTGGGGAAGAGGGATAGTTAATGTTTTCTGAGTGCAGGCGGGCCGGCTCATGGTGTTGGGTTGTCCACATCCTCGTTCAGGACGATAGGGATGGCGTTGTTGCAATTTCACCCGTGGTATAGGGAACATAGGATAGAGCACCTGAGCCCAGTCTTTCTGCAAGTGCACGACCCTAAGCAACCTCTTTTTGCATTTGCAAGCCACCCTTTTAAGCAGGGTCTGAGGAGCGGGCTCTGCGCACATTGCCCATCTTCGACTTGCTGTATCACGGCAAATATTGGATATAGTGGGCTCACAAAAAACGCTTGCTTAGGGTAAGCTTTTCGAAAAAAATGAAACAAATACCAAAATTTCGCAGTGTTTCGAGCACCGGGTGGGGGTAGCACAGGGTTTTCAGGGTCGCAGACTTGGGTGTTAACTGTTAACTACTCCCAAGCGACCTAACAATATATAAAAAAAATCGTAGTTACATGCATGTGCGCATGCGCGTTTGCGATCTATGATGTCGTTATAGACTGGCCTAGTCGGAGCGCTTCAAAATAAAATTGTAGGTACTCTGACTAAAGGAATCACGGGACTTGAAGTTACATATAGAACGACTTGCCCTTTTTTGTCCGTTTTTGCTTTTTGTCTTACATCCCAAAAGATATGACGAAACATACATAATGTAAACGTAAGAGAAACTAAATAAATAAATATCAAGGGACAATCTCACACAAATTGAGCTAGTCCCAAACTAAGCTCTAGGCTTGTACTATGGGTACTAGATGACGATATAAATACTTATATAGAGAAATAAATACTTAAATACATAGAAAACATCCAAAACTCAGAAACAAATACTCGTGTTAATCACACAAATATCTGCCCTTACCGGGATTTGAACCCAGGACCGCTAGCTTCATAGGCAGGGTCACTACCGACTATAGGCTAGCGCGTCGTCAACTAACTGATAGATTTCTTCTTCTTTTTTATTAATGGCGGTCCAACGCGGTTCTGCAGTGATGTCGCCAATGTCAAGTGAGTGTGAGTAATAATCAGTAAAAATAATAAAACAAAAGTAAGATTTAACAAACCTAATCAAAACATGCGGACTTTAAAATAACTAAATAACCGTGCAAGAGCATATCGGACCATGCTGAGCTCAGTGTACGGTTCCGCCGCCGTTACTAACCGTATTAACTGGCGAGGAGATCCCGAACTAGAAGACTATGCTAGCTGCACCATCATTTCATGGTAGTATGTTTAGCTGGTAGGTGTGTATAATGTCGAGGACCAGATCCTCACCTCTGGCTTGTCTTTATTGGCCGGTCAGAGTAGAGTCGAAAGAGCTATATGCTCGAAGGGCGGATGTGTTGCAAATCGGTTCAGCAGTTTAGCCGTGAAAGCGACGTAAACAGACAGACGGAGTTACTTTCCTAAATATAATATTAGTATGGATGATTTACAAAATAATTATTAATGAAGAATGTCCACAAGCTTCGATTTTTGGCTTAACGTATTCTTTATTCTTTATTAATACAAAAAATATCCTAAAAAAAGTTACCGAGATAAAAATATAAAAAAATCCGAATTATAAATTTCGTACGAGACGCGAGACCATTGTAAAAATGTTCTATTTATAAAATTAAAAACTCAGCATATATAATTGATTGGCCACATGAGGGCTCTTTTACACTTCGGTAATTGGAGTGAATTTACTAGCGCTTCGGACAAGACCATCATTGCGGAGAAGAAGCGCCGCAAGAAACTGCAGTACCGTTGCCATGAGTTACAATTACCGTACTCGCTAGCTAAACGAATGCTCTGTCCCTCACGTATTTTCGTAGAGTATAGTATTTTGGTATACTATGGTGAGTTAGGATTTAAGTGGCTAAGCTAAGGCTCCTTTGGCTTAAAAAGTATGGATTTACTTTCAATGCGTTAATATTTTATAATTGTGGTTTGCGCAAGGAAGAGTTCTTTGCCAGTATCATTAAAACGTTAATAACTCCAGAACTGAAAAGTTCTTGCTTGACCGACCGACGGACAAAGGGACAAATGGACAACAAAGTTCCGGTTTTCAATATTTGGTACGGACTCCTAAAAATCAACCTTTATTTAAATCCTACTTTTGACATACTCGTATGACATGTCTACCGTAAATATCTACATATTTACACGACTGCCCAAAAAAAAGAGTGTAATGTTTTCAGGGTTCATGTATGTAGGTATTTACACGACTGCCCAAAAAAACGAGTGTAATGTTTTCAGGGTTCATGTATGAGTACGATTCTTTATTCCACCATAACTTCTAAGCGCCTGAGCCGATTTAGATGTGTGTAGTATCGTTAGAATCCTTTCACCATCCCGGGTGACATAGGATACCTATAATTTTAAAATTGAAATAACAACAATGGCAAAATGACAATTATTAACATAGGTATATCGAAGACAATATAAAAAATGCAGTCGGGTTTTTAAAGCTTGCTTTTCATAGTTATTTGATTAAGAGCGTTGCACTCACAGTTGCACATAAACTAGCTTAGTGAAACCGTCAGAAGGCCACGCTGTCCTACTGTTGGTTGCCGAGGCCGAGCCGAACTCTCCGACGAACAGGCCGGGCCACCCGGTCACTCGCTCCCTGCATTGCCCGTCGAGTTCTATTCATCGTGTTTATTTAGAGACGTTTCGCCGACGACAAATTAAACGATTCCCAATGCCGGGGGTACGTTTTATTACGCTGCTGAATAATGGCTGACATTATTAACGCAATTCTTCTGTGATATGTGATGTTGGTTTTGTCGTGACTAATCTAATGTAAATATTTAGATATTTATAGCAGTGATGACGTAATAAAAAGAAAATCTTAAATTAAAAATCAACAGAGTGCTCAAATAAGTGTTTATGTGGTGTTAGAAGAACTCCGATCTGCAATCGGAGCAGAACCACTTTTATGAACTGGCTGAAACCCTCTGATGTTCCCCGTGGTAACAAACAGACGTTGAGCGAATTTTGTCGAGCAAGGTGTAAGTAAACATAGAAAACTTTTCCAAGCATCTACTTTGCGTATACCATAAAATTTACTGGAAGAGGTTTACATTCGTTTTTAATAATGTTTTAGGAAAGCGTTTTCAATTTGTTTTAACCCACATATTGCTTTACAAACCCCATTTTATTTTTCAATATTCCCCTTTACTTTCAATGCATTAAGGACTAGGTACCGTAATTTTAACATAATAAAGGTATCGTTTAAGACAAATTGGAAAAGAGGCTCAAGGACTCTTTGCGAAATACGTTTTTTTAGCTTTATTATTTAATATCATATAATAATCACAGACCTTTATCTCACTATTTTTTTTTTCATAAATCTATAATAAACGATTGAAAAGTAAGGGGTGGTCTTTCAATGTCATTTGTAAACGGCGGCGAGAGTTCCTGTAGTTGCCCTCAGCGCCTTACTGGCCCATATTCACCTTTCGCGCCGTATTTAGATATTTCGATAGATAGCATTCATCTCAGGTATAAACACATTCAAATCTTCTCGTGTATAAACAACTAAAAGTTATACTTTTATATGTGTTTTATGTATTATATTCTATTACTTATATCTATAGTATTATAAACAAGTTAAAGTGTGTGTTTATTTGTTTGTATGTAAGTGGAACTACCAAACTGATTTAAACAAATATTAAACAAATAAGAAAGAGTAAGTAACGTTATGTTGTATTTGATTAAGAAAACCGGGGGGAAGGCAACTATCCGTACCAGAACCTCGATAATACTCGGAAAATGAATATAGGTACTTAACAATTAAACACAAATAAAACCTTACATATAGGAATTTAGTTATAAAAATCATTTAGTAACATTTAGAAAAAAAATGTTTTTTAATACGATGACGGCCCCTCAAATAATCTCTGATATCTCTCCCTAACTTTTTACCAACTGTAAAAAAAGGTTTCTTCCAGCGCTGTATTTTATTATTTCTGTGTATTCTTGAAAAGTATGTCGTTAGAATTTGTTAACAAGTTGTCGGATGTCCTGGCACCTGTTGAAACTGTTTGTTGAATATCGATCAAACAAAAGTATCGAGGCAGGTACTTATCTTCCCGCGTAACAATACCATCAAATTTTACCGAGGGTGATTTAGGAATGTTATTTTTCAGGGTCTGTTGCAGTGTAATCAATGTGTATTTCATTTATACCCTAATAATACGGTTGCCTAAAAAATGGTACTTTTCGTAGCTGCGTAACGCGAGGAAAGATAGATATTTCGCACTAGTGTGTTTTACTTTTCCATTTTCTTTTAAATATACTTTTGTTCGTAGCCGTGCATCCAACTAAAGAGTTTTTTGCGTGTTCAACCACTTTTTGATTACGTCATTTAGAATTGAAACCATACATATATGTAGGTAATAAGTATAATTAAAAATATTAAAATCTGCAAATGCTCGTTTTTGTACTCGTCGATTAAAATCTGTGTATTAAGATTTCATAGGGAATACTGCAACGTCACTCTGTTCATCGTTGAATAGTCTATGTTACTTCCGAAACAACCGAAATAACTGTTTCGATACGGTCTGTAAGTTTCTGTTTTTTATTTTTAAAATTTCTTTCATTCTAAAAAATATATATTCTTGCAAAGGAAAACGTACACACGTAGTTTTTCATGATAGGTATCTACATATTCAGTAAAAATCGGATTAGTTTTAAGGGGAGAGAAACGTTATCCCATTTTTTACGGATTTTTTTTAGCTTCACGATCCTCTTAAGTAAAATAGGTTTATTTTGCGTTTATAACTAGAGGGTAAGACTTCGGTAGATACATACGAGTGTACTTGTAGCTTATACGAGCTTCATCTGTTCGAAGTTTCAGTTTGGTGGTCACTAGCCACAGTTGCCAGGTGCACCAAGCTACAATGCAAGAACTATATATATATATAGGTTCATGAACTTTATATCTATAAGCGAGTCTGGCCTACAAACTGCTGACAAAAGCCACTTTTCGGTATGAGAATTATTCCCTTTTCAGGACTTGACGAGTAACGTTCTATATTTAGAAGCCGACGACGTGTCGACTGCTGCCGCTGTCGACTTATTCCCGGCAGTTTATTGGGCTCCAATAACTCACTCAGCGAAATCGTTATTGTTTACATTACCGGCTGAAACTTTTATTAACCCTTTATAAAGTAATATTCCCTGCAGGTTTGGAACTCGACGACCTAGCCCCTGTATGTTAAAACTAGCCCTTGTCTGCGACTCCGTCTGCTTAGCTAGTAGGAACTCGTTTATTCGATCGTGAACACTACTTGTTTATCAACTAAAGCAGGTAGGTAGGTAGGTAGGTAGGTATCCTTTGTCCTAATCCGATATGGGCGGTCTGCATGATGATTTTTATCAAAATGCATTCCTCCGTTCACGCGTGTGTCTGAAAGTGAAACACCCTAACCTGCTTATTGTATCCTCGTCAAACGTTTATATCAACGATAGGTAATATAATAATACTTGGGCCACAAGCATTTCCCCACGACCTTTCCGAATCTTAATTTATCATCAAAACTTGTAATATTTTCGACTCTATTTGTAAAAACTGCATTAAATGATTTTCTTGGTTGATTTCTAAGGGCCTGTTGTTTGATCCGTAGTTAACTCAACTAATTGTTAAAATTATAAAAAGGAATCGAAAGTTTGACACATTTCCTTGAGATTTTAACCATTAGTAACGTTTTTTGAACATTAGTTAGTTTAACTACCGATCAAACAACAGGCCATAAGTGTAGCACAGTTAGTTAAGTTTAGCATCAGTATTTATCTATTAATCCATTATATTAGAAAAAATGTTTTGCTAAAGTGATCACCAAATAATAACGAAACAACAAAAATATGCGTAAGCGTGTCTGTCACATACTTAGTCTATAGGTAGTACCTACACCTACTTTCCAAGCGATAATACCTCACGTAGCTTAGGGTGGTTTGTCGCTCCAAAGAATTTACCGCTACACCTTCGTCATAACTTGAATATATTACTTTTTTTTTAAGTTTCCTAAACGTTAAACAAAACAAAACCTAGGTTTAGTTTAATAGGCCGGATGGAAAGCTTGATTGCGTTGAAAAATCAATTGGACCGATTTTATCGCGATCAACTTTCAAGTGTGGCGATAAAGTAGATAAACGCACCGGTATCGAGTTTTGTTAACTACTGATAAGAGGAAATATCGCTCCTATTGCGTTTATTACTATACGAAACAGTAAAATACATATCCTAGAAGTCACCTCACACTTGGATTCTAATACCTAAGTAAATGAAATTACTGCAATGAATTTACTGTATAGACTAAACAGTTACTATTCAGCCACGTACAGCCGCCATCAAATATTTCGGAAGAAAAGTATAATGCTCAAAAGAATATCTGAACTCGATTCTATTCTAAGAGGCGTGAGAAATTTAGAATACAGTCAAAGTCATAAATATATATTGTTAGGGACTTAAGGCACCTACTTAAGATGTTAAAACATACATATTATAAGATATTTGACGCGATTGGTGCATAGATATACAGGGCGTCCCACGGCTATGCCACATGGAAGGAAAATACCTTAAATATTGTAGATGGAACATTTTACTGAAAGAAGACATTATTTGAATTTAAAAAACAATTTAAACTGCATTCATAGATATTTAAATAATTACATGGTTGAACCGGGAATCGAACCCGTTACACGAGAAAAATAATTACCCTGTAGCTTTATCATACCAATCGAAAGGCTTCATCATAAGGATTATTTTTTGCTAAATAACATAGTGTCAGAAATAAAAGGAAGACCATGATTTTTAACATTTTTAATACAAAATTAATCAATTTATCAAATGCTCAAGATGAGTCCCTTCCTGTTCAATACAAAGCACTCTCTCGCTCGCACACTCGCACTCTTTGGATTATTTCGCTCCTGTCGATTTTTTGATCTTGTTGTGGTAGATATTTAGAATAATACGTCTAAGTTCTGATTGTAGCTCGTGAACACTTTCATACTGGTAATTAAGTAATAGGTACTTATGATAATGTCAGTTGTATGTCCTTACGGCAATGTCACTTTTTCATTTTTCTGTTCAAAATTTCACATCAAATGTTAAAATTCATGGTCTTCCTTTTACTTCTGACACTATGTTATTTAGCAAAAAATAATCCTTATGATGAAGCCTTTCGATCGGTATGATAAAGCTACAGGGTAATTATTTTTCTCGTGTAACGGGTTCGATTCCCGGTTCAACCATGTAATTATTTAAATATCTATGAATGCAGTTTAAATTGTTTTTTAAATTCAAATAATGTCTTCTTTCAGTAAAATGTTCCATCTACAATATTTAAGGTACTTTCCTTCCATGTGGCATAGCCGGGGGACGCCCTGTATACGCACAACCATTCATACATAAATAGAATAATAATTGATAGCGAGTTCGGGTAGTGAGTAAAATTAAGTTTTGTATTACAATGGTTTTCAAACTGTAAGTTACAAATTAAATTAATAAACCTTGTTCACGTCACACGAGATCTATCTGTACTAGCGACTTATTTTTTAATTCATAAGTTATGGAACTTTAGGTCCTTTTGTTGATAATATACTGTTCATCTGTTTATTTATAAATAACTGTTTTTTAAACACTTGTTAAATGTTACTTCATGGTGATGACACAGTGTCCCTATCTGTACACTCCGATAATTTCAACTTTTTCCAAATCGAGTCCTATTAATTCCAAAATTAATGTAGGTATTAAGATATCCAATGCAGATATTTTTTTGTCATTGTCGCCTTTAATATTTTTTAATTTACAATTAGATAAAATTTTGCTTTTTCTTGGCTTTTTTGTTAATTGCCCAACCGATATTATACAATAAGTGTGTTGTACTGTCTACGAGAGCGCCGAGTTATGTCTCAACATGCACACGACGGTTTAAAGTCCAGTGCAGATCTATATGGCTTTCAGATTCAACTCTCACCAAATGCTTCTCGCACAGGCCAATGTTTATGCCTTGTCACCGGTGTTGTTGCGTTACGTAAATAATTTCAAAATATAAAAATCGAATGATGAGGCCTCATGCGAGCCGCCATTAGTGGTGCAGTATGTTTATTGCAGGTTCAGCTCGATTACTTCAGTCATTCCAGATAAAGGGGTCTTGACAGACAAATAACCTAGCCATTATATAAGAGTTCAATTTCTTTAGGTTCGATACGGATCCCTAAAAAGGATAAAGTTCTTTACTTTTTATTTGACCTTTCTTATGTACAGAGAATGCAGTAGTAGAAAGGGACAACGTCAATTCAAGCTCACCACTCCTGCATCGTCACTATAGGGACGAAGAATGTTGCTGATAAGTTCTTTGTACATTTTTGTTTGGAAGTTAAAATGTAGAATGTGTGTATTTTGTAATGTGTCACCTATTGTCTGCATTTGGATCTTATTAAATAAAATCCAATGCCATAGTATAAATTCCAACGCATCCCTCTGAATTAAGCAGTGTCGTGTGTGTTGGATGCCCCAATACTTACTGGGGCAACCGATGTAGTCCAAGGGGAGGGCGGAACAATAGCAGCTGACGATATATGCGTCTGGGAGGGAAGCAGGAGCACACGTGCGTTTTAGAGGGTAACAACGGCTTACATAGGAAACAAAAGAAACCGTCTTCGAAACCCACTAAAAAGCGTCAAGTATAAGTGGTTGCCTCGGAATACCTAGGTACCCTGTTCGGTAGGTACCTGCGTCTAATATTTCGGCAACTGAGTTATACATTGAATATATATTTATATAGAGGTCGCAAGATTTAGTCGATGGCAAGAAAATAATAGTAATGTACAATTTAACCTGACTCTTGCCACCGATTTCGGTATATTCCATATTTTTCAAATCAGTTTACACTCACAAACGACGAAACTCCGAGGTAAAAAACATAAAAAAACCGTGTTTATGACCTCCTTTTTTTTTCTGTACTCAGAATGTTATAAGAGAAAGCAGACGCTGCGTGGTTCAACTGTGCGTTCTTATTTAAAGACAAACCGGGAAGGGGCATTAAGAACCTACTCATATTAAAGCCGGAGTTTCCGATGACAAAGCCTCGAAAAGGAGAGGTGAAACTGGCATTCACCCGAGCGTTCGACCTCAGCCGCAAGTGCGCAGCACCACGCGCCTGCGCGTTGCAAATCGCCCGTCAACCCGTGACATCGCGTATTACGTCACGTCTCGTTACTGCCCCACCCTCCCACCGTGACGGATCGCTCTGACTAATTGTGGAGTCTCCAAACATACACACAATAAAATAATTCTACACACAATTTAAAGGTGACGTCACACTATAGTGGATAACTCGATGTGTAAAATTTGCGTAATTTTGTTTTTATTTTCAAAGCACGGTCCTCTCAGCTGCGTTGCAGGGTCAGTTTCCCTATAAAAGAAAAAGATGTTTAAACGTAAAAATTTAAATTTAAATTTTAAATTTTCGTTTCGTTAATATTTGGAATATAAATTAAGTACCTACCTACCTAAATACAGAAGCGTAAACTAACGGTGAAAACGTGTTCCACTTAGGCTCGCAAGGGTGGAGCTAATACTTTCAGTTGACTTCCTGTCCCCATCTCTATCGGTCGATATTTGACAGAAGACAATAATTAAATTACGTAGATTTTGATGTAATAATCTCGACTCGCGCCGTTAATTAATAATAGGAGCCATAGGGACCCGACAAAAGGAGAAATTGCTTTCCTTTTAATAATTTGTTGAAGTAATCTCACTCACTTGACATTGGTGAAATCACTACGGAACAGCCATAAATAAAAAAAGTTAATGAAATTAAAACAAATTCTTTAGTATAATGTCATGGCCGATTATATGCATAATTTAATGTTACGAAGAAAAAAGCAAGTTGGGCGTTTCGAAATACGAGTATCTCTATTTCGACGAACTTACTCATTCGTTAGGTGTTTCTATTCTGTTTTCGGTGTGATTTTCCAAATCAACCATTGCTTTAGTTAACTAGGTAGTTATCAACAGAACTAGCCCTAACTTATGTTACAAAGCGTTGTGTTGTTCGTATTAAATATTCAAATTCAAATTATTTCATTTTTAAGACAACAAGGTCCAATGTATTAATACCTATAATATAAGTTAGTTACATTGTAAACTACGCGCTTTACACTCCTCCTCTTGGCAGTCATTTGTACTTTGTATCGCAGACGACATTATTTTTTTAGCATTTTAGCGTGAATGCCATCAACAACATGAGCGTTAGCAAACATCCCCGATACTCTACGTAATCTAGGTAGTCGCAACAGTATCCTAAACGTGTTATTGTAGAGGACCCAATGGAGGAGGAGGCAATGAGTATTTTTTAACCGACTTCAAAAAAGGAGGAGGTTATACGTTCCACTGTATGTTTTTTTTTTTTTTTGTATGTTCACCGATTACTCCGTCAATTGTGGACCGATTTCAAATTTTTTTTTTTGTTTGATAGAGTATACTTCCGAGGTGGTCCCATTGTCACCAAATCTGTATCTGATGAGGGGATCAGTGAGGAATTGAGGGAACTCCTCAAATATTGTAGGCAAACATATAGCGATTTTAGTATTTTTAGTAACAAGTCCAGCATTTGCATTCAGAAAGTATCCTTTGGTGTAGTGGAACTGATGATGAAGACCACAGATGGCCACCGGAACTCCTCAATGGTACCGATTTCAAGGGTGGCGATAAGATATCTCGATTAAGATAGTTGAGCGACTACCTACAACGAATAATATTTACTTGTTGAAATATGACTATGATTTTCCCGCGGCGTTGCTTGCGGCGCGCTTGATATAAGTTAAAGTTTCATTTCAACTAAGAAGTGGGACTACGTAACAGCGTATTATGATCACTAAAAAGTATAAAATAAAATAAATGTTTTAAAAAACAAAAAACCGCCTTCAAAAACGCAAACAATAACTTCTTTAAAATTGTAGGCACCTAATAGGTTAGTCCAACTGAAGTCGGCGACCACAACATTTTCAACAAAAAGCCGACTTCAGTTGGACTAACCTATTAGGTGCCTACAATTTTAAAGAAGTTATTTTTTGCGTTTTTGAAGGCGGTTTTTTGTTTTTTAATTTAGAAAAGCTGACCCACTGTCCGCTTTTTACTGCTCTTGCGCAAATCTGCGGACCAGCATATTCCCCGCCCTGCTTTCCCTCTCGAGATCACAATCGTCTTTAAGATCACTGGTGATCACGTGACCCAAGTATCTGAACCTATTAACTGTCGCCAGTTCATCACCATACCCATACGATCATACAGTTTAATGGGCGGCACGTAAAAGGGCAAACGGCTGTGCTCCGAGAATAAAACAAGTTCACTTTTCGCACAGTGGTATAAGTCCGTGTGCTTGAGCATTGGTTTCGCAGACGTCTAGCAAATCCCTCAGAGCACAGACCGACGGACTCAGTAACACCATATCATCGGCGTGACTAAATTTGTTGATAATTTGACCGCCGAGTCCGATAGGTGCTTAAACTGAAGCTCCTCAAGCATAGCGGTGGCTCCTAATTTATCCCACAGTATCTGATAGGAAACCAGATTTTAAGCTTTTGAGAGGTCTAAAAAACACCCATAAACGGGAGTTTATCTTTGCCTTTAATCGTGACAGTATTTTTTTGGTTTACACTTATTATATTTAATCAGCAGGTTTTCTTTGCAGTTAAATAATTTGGTCATCATTAAACATCGGTATCAACGTTCAACTTTCATCGCAAAGTACGGTTTGCAGAAAAACAAATACAAACAAATACATCTAGTATTTCGAACTTATATTTTTTATAAACAAAAAGAAAGACGCTAAAAATGTATTAAAGGTTTAATAAATTACTAAAATTTGTTCCATGGATTTTGCTGTTAACCTTTGACATCTCTTATAATATATAGGTAAAAAACTTAAGTAAATGACCTCTTGCATGTAGTTATAACACATCTGTATAGACCGTTCGACATTCTATATTTGAAATTTGACGTAAAAAATAAATAAAAATAAATGTGTACATATAAATTTTGTACACATGACTTCATTACCTTCCCACACTGACTAATATTTATTTGGTGTGACAATTAAATTGACTTTCGTTACCTTTTTGGCAGATATTCTTTTTCGAATGCAAAATAAGTATTAAGGTTTTATGAAATTATTTAGAATATAAACCTCTTTAAGCGTAAGTACAGCATAAATATAGATACAGTTAGCTGCTGCATAATTATGTTTTAAAAAATAACACCATAAAAGTTATTATTCATTAAATATTCGAACGTATTTCTTTTTTTGCTACCCTTACCGGATGCCATGAAAACTGAACGCTGTTACCGATGTTTAGTCATCATGATGTGTTTTGGTCAGCAATAAATAAATAGGTAACTAAGCGGGCGCAACACTCGGTATGCAACTAAACAGAATAAAATAGTACCTACTTTACTTAGGGATGCAACGATTATGAAGCGGTGCACCGTTTTACATCTGTAATCGTAATAATTAAAATTAATAACGATATGACGCACCGTACTGGCGATTATAATTAAACTAATTTATAACACTGATACTAAATAAAATTAGGTACCGGCTTCTAACGTGCACTTCATAATGCAAGGTCTCACGTGTCTCAATGTAATACAAGACTTTAGGAGCCAACCTTCAAACCCTAGTTCGAAGTAACCCTCTCTATCTCATTCTTCCGAATTATATAATTAGATTCCGATTTGAATTCGATTTCGAAAGTGAAATAGTAAAGAGGGGTCCCCACACAAGAAACCTTTTTTGTCAACGTATTTTATTTTTGTTGCACCAATCGTAAAAACGGTAAAACATACAAGCGTCAAACAAGCAAACCCTGTAGAAATAAAAACAAATACTAAATGTGGTCACGTGTGAGGTGGGTTCGCGTTGATTCGATTCGAAATCGAATTCAAATTGGAATATAATAACACCTGCTGTGCGGCGGTGTAGCTCTTGCAGTTCACGATGGCGAGTGGGCTTTATTAGTGGTTGAACGTGTACATGGACATCGCGGTAGTGTGCGTGTCTGACGGAGCGAACGGTCGCGAGCGCGCCGTCGCTCAAGTCACTTGTGCATATTGTTTCCACGACGATAACTGCCACAAAGTACCATCAGCATGTCTGATCTCCGGAAAAAAACGCAAGGTGCAATTCATATTGATATAACATATTTTTATTTTGAAGTACGCTTAAATAAAAATATTCAATTTATGAGGTAGAACTGTGGGCCTATCCGTGTTTATCGCGTGACAGAGCTATATCGCGTGTCAAAACGTGGATAACATATTCGTCACTTTCTGACAATATATAAGTAGGAGAGTGCCTGATGATTTATCCACGTTTAGTCAAACGATAAAACGGCCATATTAAGCCCTCTGAAATAAAGACAAACCTACAGATAGGTATTAATTCACATAAAATTTTACGTAATATTAGGAGACAAAATACGGACACATTACAAATGTCATCTTCGCGACAAGATAGAGAACAATTTCGTAGAAGATGCGACCAAGGAGGTCGCAAATCACGGCAAGAAAAAAAATAGTTTGTTGTTTTCGATGTTTTATCTTATTTTATATTGTTTATAGGGACGAGCAATAATGGTCGCCAAAGTTTTCCCTATGTTCAAGAATAATATAATTTTCTCTTTATGTTTTTATGCGTACCATATCCACTTTCGCTGTCACTCACACTTTGACACGTATACAGATATGTGTTTACCACAAGTAAAGCCCACTCGCCATCGTAAATTGCAAGAGCTATACGGAACACTCGGTGCGCGAGTCCGACTCGCACTTGACCAGTTTTTTACACTAATTTTGTATTGACTTTTCATTTTAAACTTTCATTGGGACGAAATATTCTTTACCCTAGGGGTGCACTGACAAAGGATTTTTCAAAAATTTACCCCTTTCGGGAGGCAAAAGGGGGAAATCGGTGGAAATCAATTGTACTCCTTACGAAGTCGCTTGAGTCGTCTACTCGTTATCTATCATAAATAGGATGTCTCCTCAAATCATTCCATTTAATACATTCAAAATACATCAGAATCACATACCTACGAGTATAATACCTGGGTGCGTCGTTAATCCTAATTATTTACTTGACTAGCGACCCGCCCTCGCTTTGCTTTGGTTTATGCAATGATATAATATAGTAAAAAGGTAGATACGTTATACGCACTTCGATAGTGGCACCCTAAAACCAAGCCAATTGGTACACCTTTACTTATTCTTGCGCCTTCAACGGAACCGTGAACTAGTCTGCAGAGCAGCATAAACTCGTCTCTGTTTCTCTCCCGGAAATTAGCATGCCATCTGCTTTCACTTGTCATTTACGAGTATGAATTAGTTTGTAATTGAAATATGTAATGATTATGTGTGCGTAAGCCGGGCCATTTTTACACGCGGAATACCGTATAGGTAACATATCTACCTCTTTTTATATTATATCATTGGGTTTATGTGAGTTTGTTGTAATACCCGTATTATAAAAACCGCATTAAAATCCGTTGAGTAGTTTGAAAGATGTTTTTACAACTTATTTTCTCTGAATCTATTGACCCGTTATTTTTTATTACATACTTAGCAGAGAAAATAACATAGCAAATAATGTGACGATTCATACTCTTAGGATAGATGGGTTCCATTGGTCGTCCCATTTTATATATAGGAACGTAACTAGCCGAAGTTCCCTTATTTATTTCTTCAAGTTCAGAGATGACCGAACCGACTACGAATAAATTTAAATAAAATGTTAATAAGGAAGTAATGGTGTTTTTTTTTTTGGTACGTCTTTTAACCGCATTGATGGGTTGGTTTTACAAAAATAAAAGAAAAAGTTTTTTGTTTTTGTGTAAGTGAAATACTGATTTCATGTTCCTAACTTTAAAATTGACCGAACTCCCATACAAACTTCCATCTCCATTGAATACCTTGAAAGGTTGAATTTAAAAAAATATTACTTCAGACTATCACTACACCAAAATTTATTAAATTCGGTCTAGTTATGGAATCCACTATAGATAAGAATTTGTGAATCTAGCCGTGGAAGATTGAATTAATATTACGAATATAACTAGGAGCTGGGGCGAATTTAGGTTATTGTTATGCACCCTACATTGTTTGCACCCAGTAGGTACTGCGCGCGAGGCCACGCTGCATTCCGCGGCACACGTGTGCCCGGAGCATATGCCACTATTGCGAGCGAGCGCAATAACGCCTTGTTAGTCGGACAGCTTGTTACGACAGAGTCACTCTAAATTACTATAGGTACATTGTAAAATCTACGAGTATATAGGTATAAAAAAGGCAATGTCCCGGTTAACTGACTCATCATCGCACAGCCCAAACCGCTTAAGAAGAAAATTTGGAATTTTGAGGAGTTGATTTGATCATTTAAGAAGGGAAAGTTTTTTCGAAATTCAACCCCTAAAGGGATGGATTTGCAAAGTTTGTAAGGGAAAAATATTTTTATGGTCCAATTTACTTGAAACTTAATAGAAATGGTCTTCAATGTAAATGGCACATATTTCAGTGATTACTAAAATTCAACCCCTAAGGGAACGAAAGGGGTTTGCAGAGTTTGTAAAGAAAAAATATTTTATGGACATCTGCATTCAAGAGCATTTCTACCAACTTTCAAAATTTAGTAGAAATGCTCTTCAAAGCAAATAATCTACCTATCTATATACATATATATAACAGGCAATATACCTAGGTACATACACAAATATTACTTTCGGCACGGTATAAATATAGCTAAAGCAGTAAAGAAGCTACGAACAAATGAATGTTCGAAACGACGCACTATTTAGACGCGCATTATTTCTTCTTTCTTTAGTTATTCGACTGATTCTTATAAGACCTCGCGACAAATACCCCTACCCCATACATTGACATAGGTCGCGGTCAGTTTACCAACACCGCAAATAAGTGTTCGGTAGGTATTAACATTTAAACCGTTTGTAACTCAAGAACCAATGAAGTCTACTTAGTCGTGATAGTTTTACTATTAAATTCATTATTATGTGCTTTCATTTAAGATACTTTTTAGATTTTTAGTATTTGTAGTTTTGGCTGTAGATGGGGGGACACTTGACTCAAACAAAAATTAGTCCTTTAAAGCTTAATATTTCATAAACGGATACCTTAATTGAAACATTGTTTTTACAAACCCGCAATATTTTTGAAAGACCTATCGAACGACATCCCACACTATTGGGAAGACGAGAAAAAAATACATCCCCGCATTAGGTGGAGGGGAGGAAAACTAAAAAAAAAATCAAGATTTTATTTTACCACTTTGTTAGCGTGAATCATACTTAGACCTCGTTATCTCAGGGCAGTGAGGTCAAAATAGGGAGCATGGGGGCAATTGGCACTTTGTTGTTGTTATTTAAAAAATGACAATCACAAATTACAAGAACATTACTATTTAAGTGTGGACTGTAAGGCTCTAAAATTAAGATATGAAGATGAAAATATTCGAACAGATGGATATGTTTACAGTATGGTATGTTTACAGTTTGTAAACATACTAAATTCATCTCTTTAAACCAGTTGATGTTGATGGCCAAGTCGAGTTAAGTGTTTTACCACATGTTTTGCTAGTATGTGTCGATTTTTTTTTTTATTATAAAAACTTACCTTTTCAAAGTCAGTTAACCCTGAAAGTATCACCTGTGTGTAATATTTACGTCGTGACAGATTAATGTGATTTCAATTTCACTGGTGACACTTTATTGTTAATTATAAGGGTGATTACCAGACTGCGTAACAATAGAACCAATTTGCAGGTAATGCTGGCTCAAGCACTAGAAAAGCAGGGGGTTGTATTATATTAGTTATGAGTAATCACAAAATTCAAAACGGGACCACATCCACGGCATACATTTTCTGTGGTCAAGGCTGCAACATGCGTTGAAACAAGACGATTTTTTACGGTGGGTCGACCAGTGTTGATTAACGGATCGAATAACTCGAAAAAATGAAAAATTCATATTATTTTTATTTATTTATTTATTACCAATTAGCACTAATAGTTAAACCTTACGTGCTAATCGTTACACATTTAATTACACTATTATTTCAAGACGGTATGAGACTAATTATTAATACAATATTATTTACGTCAACTTACATACTATCATTCAATTTAACATGCCCCGATGGCAAAATAAACAAGAAAATATACTATAATTAAGAACATGTCCGCTTAAGCTATACAATACTATACTACAAATAAAAACAACTAGGTACTTAAATATATGCTGACTACCTAAATAGAGCTCGGAGTTACTCTTGCCTCTAGAAAACGACATGATGCGGTTAAAAATCTAGACTCTGGGGTGAAGAAAATGTCGAGCTGGCGATCACTATCCAGGATAGCATTGAGAAGTGATAGGGCTTGGTGTAAGGGGGACGAGGCGAGAGCACGCGTCCTGGCCAGGGTGATGGCGAAAAAGCTGCGGCGGCGGTTACGCAGGGTGGAAACACGAGGAACCCGCATACGTATTTGTGCCAGAAGCTGCGGATTGGGTATAAGACCTCGTATAAGTTGGAAGAAATATTTAATTAAATAAATATTCCTCTGAGCCTCCAAGGACGTGTACTCCACCATACCTAGCAAGAAGAGAGACGGGTACATGAAAGGGTAGAAACCGTAGATTATTCTGAATAGGAATCGGACAAACGATTTCTGGACCCTCTCCATTATAAATTCGAAAGTGTAGGTATATGTCTGTTTGTTATCAGATTCCCAATTGCACCAGTAGTATTTTGTGTTTTGAAAAGGGTTAAGTGCCTTTCATAGTTTTTTTAAAGTGCCATTTGTATTAAGTATTCAGACTGCCAATAAACTTGAAATAAATATAAAATAGTTCCAATTGGCCCCATACTCCCCTATTTTGACATGTGTGACATTTCACTGCCCTGAGATAACAAGGTCTACAGTACTAATATGTATATTCATGCCAAATCACAGCTTTCTAGTACTAAGAGTCTCTGAGCTAGGCTGCGGACGGACGGACAGACAAACGGACGAATGGAAACTATAGTTTGACTACGGAACCCTAAAAAAGTAGCCGCCATCTTGAACTTTTTAGTTATTCAACGTATTGCTTCCGAAATCGATATCTGGGGTTCTGTGTGATCTGCGAGAACGAATCCGTTCACAGGATAAGAAAAAGTTGTCACCATCTTGAACTTTTTAGTTATTCGACTGATTGCTTACAAAATCGATGTCAGGGGATATTTATGGTCTCCAACAAGGAATCGGTTGACTACTACTTTTTCTCATTTTGACCACTCTGACCATTTGAGACCATAATGGCGGCAATTTTTTCTCAATCTGTTACGGATTCGTTTTCGCAGACCACACCAGATATCGATTTTGCACTCACTAGCTGAGATAAATACAAAAACTTGTTTCAATTTTAAAAAAATTTACTGGACAACCCTTACGCTCAATTGGAGAGTAGATATTTATTTCGAAAAGTAGGCCTAAGTAGCGTCTTTACTGCTTTAGATATATACTGTGTTTTTGGCGATTCAGGAAAAACTACCTCTGGGGTGGTAAATTGGGGGTAGAAAATTGTATGGTACAGTCGAGTTCATAAATATGTGTACACTTTAGTACCTGTCACTTTAATCGCTGTGACAATTCATATATGGCAGTTTAAACATGACATTAAATAGACAAGGTACTAAAGTGTACACATATTTATGAACTCGACTGTACCTATATATTTTTCAAGTGAGAAACGTTGAAATGTGGTTAGGGCGGGCTAATGCGTATAAATTAAAAATAAGGATTGCTCTGCGATTTTGGAAAAAATTGGGATAAATTGGCGGTAGGAGTTTGTATGGGATTTTGATCGTTTTTGAAGGGAGTAAATAAAAAATGTTGCTTTCGGCGATATAGGAAAGACTACCCCCAAAGGTGGCAAAATGAGGGGTAGAAGTGAGTACGGACTTTGGTTATTTTTGAAGTGAGAAATGTGAAAATTGGTAAAAGGCCTAAATTGGCTATTGTTTTTATTAAAAATACAACTGCTAGCGATTTTAGAAAACTTCCCCCATTAATGTGATGAAAATGGGGTTAGAAGTTAGTAAGCGACTTCGGTAATTTTTTAAAGTGAGAAACGTATAAACTGGTGTCAAGGTTACTGTACATAATAAATAAATATTGCTCTCGGAGATTTTGGAAAAACTATCCCCGTAAATGGCGGTGGTAACAGTTGTACTGAATTTTGGTAATTTTTTAGATAAATGTAGAAATTGGTATTAAGGTTACTGTTGACATATCTAACGGATCAACACCATTATAAATTAAATAAAAAACCAGTTTTTAAAATGAGCCCTTAAAAATATCAAGCTTTGGTGAAACTTTGGACGTCGGGTGAAATGGCGCGAGGTTGCCGGACTTCGCTCGACATGTCTGGCAACATCGCGTGGCACGTGTCGCCAGCGACGTCGGGTGAAGTGGCACGACGTTGTCGGACTTCGCTCGACATTTTTGGCAACATCGCACGACACGAGTAGCCAAGTGGACATAAGTCGCGCGATGTCGCCAGATATGTCAGGCGAAATTTCGCGAAGTCGCACGACTTCGCCTGACGTCGCTACGGACATAAGTCGCGCGATGTTGCCAGATATGTCAGGCGGAATCGGCCGGCTTGTCTTGACATGTCGTGGGACATTTGTCCCCTAGTGTATCCGTGGCTTAAAGTTTTAACACTGACATTAAATGACAACAAGTTGACACTAACTTTTGCCTTACTCAAAAGGACCTTTTACAATATCCATCAATTAATTATTTAATTATTTTGTATAAGACAGTTTTTTTTTTAGGCTATCGTAAAACGGTTTAAGGGATAAGTTTACGTTAATGTTCCAAGCACAAGCCCGAAGTTAAAGCAAATGGACACAAACACCCTGTATAATCGTATCCATTTAATCTATGGTCGATCAAAAATCGTAATGGTGAAAGAGGGGCAGTTAATTTATTTTATATGGCAATTTTGGTGTTTTAAAGGTTAGAGCCATGCAATGAAAGTTATGTGGAACGCCTACTTAAAATTAACTTTCAGGACTTTAAAAAAAAGACCTTTGAATGTGATGTAAACTATATCAGTACTTTTAACAGAAGTTCTTCGCTTCTCTCCGCAGACGAAGTCGCAAGCGTTAAGCTAACTAGTATATATAGGTAGAGGTATAATTATACTCGCTTGTCATTAGGTAGGTACATACTATTTAATACTTATCATAAATGCGTCAAATGTTAGTTACTGCTTCCAGGGCCTCTATTCACCTTTGCTTCAATTCAGTTAATATGACCTTTGTTTTTTACTAAGTATGAACTGTACCCGACCACCATTACTGTCAAGAGAATAAAGTTAAGTAAATGACCTCTTGCATGTATATGCGCGTTTGACATTCTATATTTGAAATTTGACGTAAATTCCATAATTAGTTTTGTACACAACTACGTGCGAGAGGTCATTTACTCAAGTTTTTCACCTATACCTATCATTACGTTAACGATATTATGTTTTATTTAAGACTAAGTGAAATAAATAGTAGCCCGTGACTTTTTGCAACGAGATGCCGGAATATTGTGAACTATAAAGTTTTGGAAATTAAGTCAGTTCATGAGGAAATGTTGGGTGGATCTAAGTGGGTCCCCGTCGAAGGGTAGTTTGTTTATAAAATTGAAAATATTACTAGCTAACTTTTATAAATAATACTGCTGTGTACTTCGTCTAATTCGACAACACTTTAATCAATGACGTCTTTAACCTGCTTAGACGATTACAGCAAGGGTGCCTGTAAAGAGCTGTCGGTTTATAACATCTTCTTTCGAGATATCTCGGCATCAGATTTTCAATTTCGAGGGTGACATTTAAAATCTGAAGCTCTGGTTGTGATTAAAAGTGAGCATACGCCCACCTGCCGCTTGGGAGACTTCGGGTCCACTTTGGGCCGGGGTCGGGGGGAGGAGCTCGTATTTCACAATTAAATTTTTCTGGCGCGATCTCACCGAGTGTGTACGCCAAGCTTCGCCGCTACGCGAGCCGTGGGGTGCGGGCCGCTGGTTCTAAAACTGTTTTTCATTTCTTCATTTTTCTGTTTATTTTTTTATTTAGTTATTTTGTAGAGCTTATTAAGTTCACAAAACCCTTACCATTTTGGGAATCCTAGAAAGGAAGCCATCAAGGTTTTCGTTTACTGTTCGCTAAACCCCAGGGTCCAGGCCCACTTTGCACACGACCTCTTACGACTCTTACCGTCCTAGACCGGCAAAGTAACTGAATACCACCACATATTATTACTGGCCGCTTATCATTTGCCTTAATGTGCATATTTGAGAATAATGTAGAGGCCCATAAGTTAAAGTATTGTCAAACGAGGAGGTTAAAATACAAGTCAGGGAATCCCGGTTTCCACAGAGGTATACCTTCATATCAATGCTTTTCGCAATAAAGCAATAGAGATATTTTCAAGCAAACTGAACGAATATCACCGCATTTTATTAATATTCTTATTTTAATTTTTTAACCTAACATTAAGAAAAACTTATTAAAAAACAACAAAATTATCATACTGACATTGTTTTCGACCCAAATGACTGTGTCAAGTGCGAGTTGGTCTCAAGCTCCGAGGGTTCCGCATAAAAGTATAAAAGTAAAAGTATTATACTATAAAATATAAAAAAAAACCATTAAAGTGCCGCAGTTGCTTGAGTCGTCATCTGCAAGCAGCCACATCACGTGGAACACATCCACAGCTCTAGTTATTTACTAAAAAACAGGTACCGTAAAAAAAAAGCTGTACTTTCTTCTTTATTGCCGATAGATTATATTACCAATCGAAATACCAAGTTTGCCTTGTGTCCACATTTATCTTTTTCTAAAACACCCAATAAAAATCTTTTCTCAAATAAGGTGAGGAGTTACTACAAATGTATTTGTAAAAAATCAGACTAGTTGAGAACTTCCTACTATTTTTTAAGTCTGTCAAAACAATTACGGTAATTTCCCGCACAACGATCCGTCGTCCACTGCGGCCTGACGCACCACGCCGCTCCGGCTGGACCGTTAATTGCATTCTTTTAGCTGGGCCATTTTTTTAAAAGTTGTACACGGGGATTTTGTGTTGTCCCATACTTTGATTAATATTTTTCATATATTTGGAGGACCTTATTTGATGAAGAAATTTTTTATTTATATTCACATTTAATTTGAGTGTAATCCGCGTAATCCGTTTTTTATGAGATATATGGTAAATATTTGATAAAAAATATTGTTTGATAAAAAAACTACTATATTTTCCTGTCCCAACTGGATTGCTGATCGTATAGGGCATTTCTTATAAGTGTTGGTACAAGAAATCAATGACTTCTAAATATTGTCAAATTTATAGTACCTTAACGATGTAGTTATTCAATTTTCCATTAAAAATAATACAATATATGTATTTTAAATTCATAAAATATATAGGAGACGGAAATTGAATTTTACGGAATTGTCCATTCCGAAACCGCTATTTGATAGTTAAACTTGAAATATTTTACTACTATTTGTTAGTGTTTTATTCAACCTGGCATGTTGAGCTTGGGTTAGTTTGCCGAAAAGAGCCATCGTAACGACACGTACGCTGCAGTAACATTTTGTCATTCCACGATCCGAAACCAAATTTTCATGTAAGTGAATATAATCATTATGATGATATTTGTCACTATATTAATGACGTATTCAAAAACCAGATTTTCAATATTTGTATTCAATTTAATGTTTATTATGCAATATATTTAGTGAAAATTCGCTAGAGGTAGTGTTACGTTACTTACATTCCGAAACCCGAAGGTCGGTTTCGTAGGAGTGGAATGAAAAAAGTAACTGAATGGAAGTATAAAGCGGCATACAGAATAATAACGTTCATAATTTCATAATTTTGTTCAATTTTAAAAGTATAGAAATAACTTGATAAAATATTGTACCTATTGTGTTGTGCTAATTTATTTGGTAGTGACGAAGTAAATCGGTTCTTTCAGGGCCCCTAAAATGATTATTTACGCAGACGTGGATTACTTCTTGACAAGAAGCAAATTAATGTCGTTGGCTCCGTCAACGTGGCCATGGAATACTACCCATTTCGTGCTATCACAAAAATGTTATGGATGTGATTTTAATAATATTTCTGATATTAATAAGCCGCTTCATTTTATTATTAACAAACAACAGGTCAAAAATCTGTTGTCATACGACTTTTTTTGGTGCCGTGGAAGCTTTGTGTATGCTGCTTACGATCATTACCCGTCAGATGAATGCAGTTTTTGTCCTTAAAATGTTGTTTATTTAATATTCCTGCGTGTTAACAACTCTTGGTACCAGGGTGAATCAACTTTTAAGGTACTCCCCATTTTTCAACTTGTTTCACAAGTTACATGATTTTTAGAATAACTACCTATATATTTGTTAATGACGTGGATTACACGCTTATTAAATCAGACAAATAGGCAAACATTTGAAATTATTTTATTTAAATTAGTACAGTTTTAAATAATAATAAAGTTGGTAAAGCAGAGGACAATGTTGTCCCTAGGTTTTGAGTTACCAGGTTTTTTCGAAGTTTAAAAAATATTTGAGGTGTTTAGCATGTAAGGTCTGTAAATTTGGTGGTCTGATTCTGATATTCATACATTTACCATAAGTCACCAAGAAAGGAGTAACTACCTTAAAAACTGATTCACCCACCACAGCTTTATTATCTTTCACTCTTAATTTTAACAAACGATAGATTGAATATCTGTTATCATCTAGTTATTTGCTATTTACGATATGGGACCGTTAAATGAAAGCAATTAAAGTTTTTAAAAATACTTAACTCTTACTTAAAGCCTATAGTTTAAGAAATGTGAGATTTTATTAATCTTTAAGGTGATTTGAAACACTTGGTTATCGCTACAAGTGAAAAGAGGGTTATTTTTGAGATTATATTATACAATATTCGATTTCAGATAAAACACATTCTAACCAAAAGTGATACTGTCGTAGAAGCGAATAATAATCCTCTTTTTGTATGTAGGAGAACCGACTGACTCGAATCATTTTCAATATAGGTCTGTTCCACCTTAATTTCATAATAATGCATGATTTAATATTTTAGTTAACATAAAATAAAATTTATATATACCTACCGAAATACTATTTCGTGCACAGTTTTCTAAGAAAACGAGCATTTTTATGGATTTATACATATAGATTGTGTTTGTTTTTCATTCTTAAGTTTATGAAAGCCTTTGTTTTGCTTTATGTCTAATATTGCTTTTGGAGCTTGGGTTAAAAGCTAAAATATTATTTCTTTGCCTTTTAATTATAGAAATAATGCCTCTCACTCCGGCGGAAAAAATGAAACGATACCGAGAAAATCTCAAAAAGGACCCACAAAGGTATGCAGAGTATAAAAAAAAGATCTAATTAGAATTAAAAAATAAAGACCAAAAAAATAGAAGAACTATCGGAAAATGAAAAAGACGCCCAAAGAAAAAAATGGCGAGAGCAAAAACGTAAAAACCCAAGCCGTAAAAAGCCTCAGTCGCCTCAATGGCAACATCAAATAACGTTTCGTTTAATACAAAATCAGAAGCCAACATCAAAAAAACGAGGCAAAACGCTTCTAAATGGCGTCGCATATGTTATGCCATGAAAGAAAAAAATGTGGGCTTGCAAAGAAAAATCGAAATGTTAAGAAAACGACTATATCGATTGAAATTAGAAAGTACAAAAAAGATAAAATCGTTGCTGTTGTTGTGAATGAGACTTTAGAATTCGTTCCGTTACCAGTTTAATTCTTTCCGTGACTCGTCCCATGTGAGAAATAGTTTTGTAACCAAAAATATAAAATAATTTGTGGATATAGCTACTTTTGATTATTTTTATATATTTTTTTAGGTTTTCTAATCTTGATAATAATTAATCACATTAGATAAATCTTTAAGAGAATATGATAACGGGGAAAAGTTCCGTTTATTTTGGCACAAGAGTAACGTAATGGAGATATAAATATCTCTAAAAAAAAGGGTTTACATATAATGTTCGATTAAAAATGTAAATCCTTAGATTACACTAATACAAATTTTAATAAACAAATTGAAAAATTATAACTCTTTTGTTTTATTTTTTAATAATGTAAAAAGTTGGTCACGGAATCGAACGACAGCTTCTCTCCTACTCGAAAAAAAAACAGTATATCTTCAATCTTAATAAGAAATCAAATAAACAACTTATATTTTATATAAATTTACATATCAGAGTATCCATGAACATTAGTTAAAATCAACAACTTTAAAAAAAATGGCCCAGCTGTATTGGTGAAATTTCATCAAATAACCTCTATTTACATCGATTAGAACTGTCTAATAACTTTGAGCATTTTGAGCAAAATTTAATTGAAATTAGGTCACTTGGAAGTAAAGCAGCTGTACGATTTTGAAATATTGATTAACTGCGCCAACTTTTGAGAGAACACGGCCTCATGCATGCATTGTCTAGATTTTTTTTTCAGTGTGAAGATTCAAATTTTTGAAAAACTACAAATACTTTAGTGGCTTAGAAACTATGTAACTTAGAAATTATGTAATTTAATACATTATCACGTTATTAAGGATTAGGTGTCAAGTCTTAGAATCACAAATTATACCTTTTTTAGCCAAGGGAGGCAAAGGTGTACAGCAAGGTAGGGTTCTTTACCAGGATCCTTAAAACCTTAATAACCGTTTAAAGAAGAGACTTTAATATATACGTCATGTTCTGGGACACCCTGTAACTGTATACATTACATCTAGAGTAATTAACTCTCCCAAGCCTATAGTACGAGTGAATCAAGAATGTTTAGCCTTCAAACTTATCTTCGGGTATATTTATTCAGTAGTTTGAGAAGCTTTGCCACCTAGTTTAATATCGCAGCGGCGACGACACGGGCGTCACGTGCGCGCAAAGATACGCCGACACAGACACGACCCACACAAGCGCTCGCGTAGCCGCGTGCGTGTGACCTGAGGCCCTAGCCGAAATGCGAAAGCTACTAATGTTTTTCTTTTCTATCACTCAAATGTATGGGATGACATTTTCGTGAGTAGCGATAAACCACGTCAATCGTCATCCGATATATTTTGACTTATAGAAAAGAAAAACGTTAGTAGCGTTTGCATCTTGGCTACGGCCGATGGACGCCTCGCGACTGAGACCCGAAGTTCACGGTCCACTTGAGTGCTACATGTAATATAACAAACGTTCATATCTCTGTAGCAATGGACGGCAATAATGTACTGTCGAGTCCTAGTATATTACCTAGGCGCGGAAAGCAAGAGATTTCCTGACGAGGTGGTAAATAAGAGTCAGGAAATCCTCGTTCCAGCCAAGGCATATATAATGCTTTTCTCAAACAATGTAAGGAAATAATTCAAATACATTTTTAAGTAGAAAGTAATTTAATTAATATTAAAAGTGATGTTTGTCATATTAGGACAATTTGTAAACGAAAAAGTTATGGGTTTTCCGGGAACATTTACGTTTAAATGTTGACGGCTTCTCGTTCATAGATTGCTCACTAAGCTGAAATATGCTAAAAACAAGTCTTCAGAAAACCTATTGACATGCTTGCTTGTCCTCCATAGTATATATATATATATATCTGTCATATTTTTCTCTTGGTTTAGCAGGAAGTAGGTAGGTAGGCGACTTCACTTTTCAAAATAGGGGATGTGGTACCTATTTCCTCGCTACTTTCATCACTTGCGCTCATTTTTACAAATATTTGTTTTTTTTTTAATTAAAAAATAGAAAAACAGACGCGCTGTGCTAAAAAACAAGAGGGTTACCTTGGCTGTTCTAAAGTGTATACATATTTATCAAGTCGACTGTACTATGTAATAATTCATGAAAAGCATTAATAACTGATGATAACTAAACTAGTAAAATTGAATAGGTAAGTATATTGATTTTGTTTGATTTTATTTAGATCCAATTTATTTTATTAAGGGATACATTTTAGCTCTATTATTTTCCTACATACGAGTATGACAGAGAAACGGAGAGGACAGATATTTTTATCTGGAGATTGGATAATCGGGTCTTACAGTAATTAAACAATTTGCTTCTAACTACTCGGACCAGTAGGTAGTCAACAAACTAAACGAAATTTAGCCGCTACTTTTTTTTTGAACAGTAGGTACTTATTGTTATTATACCGACATTATTTTCGACGCGAGTGACATTAAATTCCAACTATTCATATAAGCCGGTTAAAAAATGCAACGCGTAACTACAACTCATCCCCGAACATTAAGGGTGATCAGTCTCGGCCATCGTTGCGGCACCTGTTACAACGCCCCTGGGAGCGACCCCTATTGGCTTACTATAGTGTATTAATTTCACAGGCGAGCCGTTATAGTTCTTATGTTACAATTATAGGTACCAGAATCCTAGAACAGGCGAAATTGGGATATTTGTTTATTTTTATTAAATCCAGCTAATAAGATTTAAATGCGATTTATAAAGGTACGTAAATCGTACATGTGTTAAACAAATAATGATCCCGTTGATCTTTAGTGTAAGACTTAACTTTTGATTAAGGATTCGTTTTAATTTGGTGTTACTTTTATATATACGTAGTGGAGTAATGCTTGTCACTCGACCGCCGCAGTCCGCATACTCATTATTTTATATTTGAGTTTACTTATGCACTACTATGTATAGAGAAGACTGTAGTTTGCGGAAACGTGCATAATCTCAACATTTTAGTTTTCAATGGTTTTCAGTCACTATTAAGTGTTCTCAACCCACGACGGTACGCTTCGCTACTCATATTGACGTTATTGTTTTAACATGCCGTCGTGGATCGAAAACACAATATTATAAGCAACATCCTGGAGACTCGTGACAAGTTATCTGGAGTTTGGACCAATCGTCAGAAGCACAATAACGGAGAGCACGACGTCAGAGCGACATCAATTGAGTGACGGGAAGGGCCTTCGTGGATTAAAAACACTCATACGAGTAGGTGTACCTACGTCCTAGATAATAAGCGATGTTCTGACACTGTTTCCAAATCGGTTGGCAGTCGCAATACCATTTGGCAATGTGGGCGTCACGTCATCGTGATTGTAATAAAGCTCGGTTAACGCGCAGTGTGACGGCGAATTAATAATGCAACCCTTGCAGCGCAGTCGCAGCAAGTGCGCCGAGCGTGCCTCCGAATGCGCCGCCATCAATTACGCGGCGCGATTACTGTCGCGCTGTCTCGGCACCCCACACCGTGACCTGGTTTGCTCGAGTCTACCAGCTTATTTTGGATTAAATGCTTTATCGCAGGATGCAAAATAAGGAATGTCTCAAAACGTAAATAACGTGTTTATTACGTATTGGAAATTGGTTTATTATACCTACGACAATTCAAAGTATTATATTAAAAAAAAAGCTTCTTAACATAATTATATGTAAGGATACTTAAATAAAAATATATCCAATAATACTTTAAACGTGCTGTATAGTCATCATACTCATCATTATTGATTTCGAGTATTTCGACATGGGTAGGCTGTTAAATGATTGCCATGGCTCTTTCGCACGATCGATATGTAGCACAGAATATGCTAATATGAAGGAAGACCGAAGTAAAAACCCTAAAATTTGAACTGTCCTGTAATTTTTCGTATCCCGACGTTTCACTGGTGGTGTGGATCAGTTCCCACGGTCGGCCTGCATAGGCTAACCGCTAAACCCTGGATAATGCCGATAGTAATGCGGCACACATCACCATCGCACAGGCTAAGGCCGGGATCAACCGGGATTAACGCCTTTAGGGCGCGCACGGTTAACTTTATTATAGCTATATTAGTCATATTTCAATGTAATATATTCATATTATATTATTTATTAAAATCAGGGGAAATACTTCTCTTTTAATAATAACTGCTACTGGTATTAATAACTAGGAACGTCAACGTCAACTCGAGTAATTTTAGATCAAATATAATGAACTGTTGCTCATGATTAACGTTACGTTACATTAAATGTAGGTAGTAAATCTAAAATTCATTAAACTACTAGTATTAATCATGACATAGACTCCTTATGTTTTCCACGTAACGTACGTCGTCAGAGCGTCTCTATTGGTCCGGCGCGCGTTTGGCGTAGCCCGGACATAGCGAAAGTACAGGGTGTTATTCTCTTAAAAATGGCGTTTGGTCTGTCGAACGAGTGAACGAGTGAACGCGGCGAACCGGCGAGTTTAAGTAGTCCCATCAGAGCGTACAAAACACATTTTAACGCGTGCATTCTCAATTAGGAATGAGAATAACACCCCTGGATACATGGATGAGTGATGAAGATAGCTGGTCTTTTAGCTGAATTCGCTCACGAAACCAGTGCGGCGCTTTGTCTACGTGATGTAGGCCATTTGCGTCACCACATTTTGAGTGTGTCGTATGCGTGCTCTTAGTGTTTTACTCTCCGAAGTGTAAAGAATAAAGTAGATTGACATTTATATTCTATAATTTTTAATGTCTGATAATAAGTGGTTAAAAAGGAGGCTGTCAAGATTACGGAGTATATGAATTAAAGCTGCGGCTGAGACAAGAGGTCAATTACCATTTTATTACTCCCAAAAGTTAATTTATTAAAGTTATATTAAATGGGCGGATTTAATGAGTCATTGCCGCCTTAAGAAGTTCTCGAGGTGCGTTTTTAGAGGTCCTTACCTCATGTTGAAGAATAAAGCCTTTAATTAAGACTGCACTGAGAAAACGCCGACTGGCCAGTGGCGCCCTCATAACTATTATTTTATTTTATACTTAATAAACGTGTAATGTCAAAAAGTGTACCTACAGACAGGGGGTTTGGGTTTTACTCGATGCTCACCAAAATAGTCAATTTTTACTGATTTCTAGGAGCTTGTATTTTTGAAGCTCACTAGAACTGAGTCTCTATTCGAAACGGTAAAAACCAAAGGTATTGTTTTTGACCTGTTATCGTATTGTCAACGTTTTGATAGCTCTTATTTACTTGACAGTAATGGCATCCGAGTAACAACAATACAATAACTGGGCCTCTATTCAACACGGTACAAACCATATCGTATTTCACCTGTTATCGTATTGTCAACATTTTGATAGCTCTTATTTACTTGACAGGAACAACGGCCGAGTTAAAAACAATACCATAACCTGTCAGAGACGATTTGTAAAGTCTGTTCCTATTCGTTTCGGCACTCTTATAAACAAATCAATTTACCATTATAACTCCATATTCGCGTACTTTTGAAGGTTGAGCCTAGTAATATTATTTATTTATACACTTTATCATTGTCTTCATGTCCATTTTAAGGTAGTAATATCTATTTAATATTGTATTTATTGATGAAACGCACATTCGCTGAAATCACCGTTACACTGACAGAGTCTTGTCATAAAGGTATTTTATTTCGAACTATTTCTGACATTGAAAATGTAGTGAGGTTTGATAGATTTGATTGATAAGTGAGGTTTTCGTCTCTGTCGCACCCAGCATAATAATACGATGATGATGATGAATATATATTCAGCCTTTTTAATAAACTAATTAGAGGTAACATTATTCTCATTACTATTTCATCCTCTATCTAAAGACAATTACAGTCAGGTATACTTGTTATTGACATTGGCAGTCTGAATAGAAACAGACTTTATATTACCGCCTAAGGTCTGTTCATTCTTAATTTAGGTTTATTTTGTTTAAAATAACTGTTTTAGCCGAAAAAGGTTCATTTTGTGATTAGCAAGTTGTTTTCTATATAAGACAAGTAAGAATGAACAGACCTTAGAATAGAGGCGCAGGTCAAATACGATTTGGATTTTACCGCCTAAAATAGAGGCGCTGAAGTTCTTTACACCTATCACCTATATCATCACAATCGCAATAGTCAAACACAAAAAACGACCGGTTTGATTTATTGCGATTACCTTCCCGGAAAGTAATTCAAAATATTCAATGCGAAATTAGCTCTGTAAATTGAGGTAAAAGTACAGTCAGCATCATAAGTAGTCATAAGTACGTTTTAGGTCATTGTCACTTTAACGGAATATTTCTTCTGCTACCAGTGTCTTTTCAAACTTCTATTTATGTCGTTGGCCGAGAACATACTTTTATAATGTCGGATAAATTCTAGATGAAAAGGGCCCAAATGAATTATTTTCATAAGACAGCCAGATGTCGCTATAAGCGGATTAGCCGAGCGCCAAGCGCCCAGACGGAGCGAGGACCCCAACCGACCTCTCGCTCCACACAGCTTGCTGTCGCGGGCTCCCAGATATGACGGGATCGCCGAAAATAACTTCCGTTCAAACGAAAAGTTTCAGCTAATCCAGTGTGGGTGTTTGTGGATCTTATTTCAATATATAGGTATGATATATGTGTATGAACCCAGTCGACTGTGTCACATTTACTGAACCTTCTTGTTGAGCAGTATTTTATTAGATTTTTGCACAATATCATGACAACCCCATTTTCTTATATTTCTATTGCTTATTCAGGTTTCAAAAAATACCTGCTATTAAACTTATTATCGTATTACATTATTTGTCAAATATCTCATGTGTAGGTAAGTATAACTTTGTTATTCCGAATATTGTATTATATTGTGTATTGTATTGTTTATACCTACTTAGAATTTGTGACTGCTCCGGCGCTGCTGGAAGTACAGCCGCTACGGCTCACTCGGGGCCTGCGCTTTCTTACAGCGGGCGGGGGGCTGCCATCCCTCCGCGCCTCCGGCTTTTTATATACACTCTAAGGGTAGGGCAGACAAGACCACAGGGAATCGTTTGTTGACAGATTCGTTTCATAGTTTGATAAATAACTAAGTATATAATTTATCGCCAACGGAGTCGCGGGCAGCAGCTTGTCAGTTATAGAACAATAGATTGAAATACCTGCGAGACATTATTTTCCGCTGTTTATTTGAAACCTCTTTATACGTCACATGTTTCATTGACAGTTGAGCCATGGGCTTTTGAATAAACGGCCGGTATACAAAGCGGTAAAAACCATATCGTCTTCGACCTGTTATAGTATTGTCCATGTTTTGAAAGCTCCTATTTACTTGACAGTAATGGCGGCCGAGTTGAAACAATACCATAACAGCGCCTCTATTCAACACGGTAAAAACAATATCGCCTTTGATCTGTTATCGTATTGTCAACGTTTGGATAGCTCTTATTTTCTTGACAGTAATGGCGGCCGACGTAATAACAATACCATAACAGGCAAACTACGATATCGTTTTACCCGCCTAGTATTGAGGCCATGGTTAATTGCGATTCGGACAGAGTGTTCAGAGTGATCTGCACCTACGTCTTATTTGTACTTATAAGATACTAGCCGTTGCCCGCGACTCCGTCCGCATAGGAGACGTTCGCTGGTAAAAAGTACACTATGTACTTAACCTCAGGGTTTAAGCTATCTCCATGCCAAATTTAATTGAAATTTGTTTAGCGGCTTAACTGTGGAAGCTTAACAGACATACAGAAAGACGGACAAAGTTATTTTCGCGTTTATAATATTAGTATGGATACTATGGATTAGAAATCCCATGAATTCCCGCTACTGCTTGACGTCATCATCTTTACTACATCATCTACATTATTAAGTCTACTCATTGTAAATGCCACTTATGTTCTTTCTACTTCTTTGTCGTTTTTTCCCGATAGACTACGAGTATTCCACCAACCCCATAACAACATCTTCCTTAAGACCACTTTTATCCTTTAAAAACTTAGTGTTCTATAGGGCAACTCTTTTACTTTCCTGTTATAAGTACATTATGTGTTAGTAAGTAGGTACTGTAGCTTGAGCAAGAACATTTCAATCACACGCCACGTTTTCTAATTGCCTTAACTTTTCGATAACTTGATCTTTACCAGGGCCTTAGATAGGGCCTATTTTTCTACGACGTTAAACAATACTGCTCTTGACCTTAACGTATTGTCAACGTTCTTTAGAAGCTCTCATTTAGTTGACAATAATCTCGGGCGAGTAGCAACAATACGATAAGACGATAACACGTCAAACGTCGTAGAATAGAGGCCCTGAAAAACAGTTTTTCTCTGACACGTAATTATTTGATACTTTGTCTTTAGTAGTCTGATAGTGCATTCCATTGCGTTTTACCACATTCACGTTAGAACCTAGGTACCTAATTATCTCAAATGTATCCTGCATAACTTAATAGCTTTCAGATAAGATACCCCTCGTAATTGGTTATGCGATTTCTAATAATAATAATTATAACTTGTATAGACGTATAAATACTACTACATAAAAACTTAATTTTAGCCGTTTCAGAGAAAAAAGTTCTTGACGGACTGACGGACAGACGGTCAACGAAGTCATCTATCTTATAAGGGCACGATTTTCAGTATTTCGCACAATAAAACAAAAGAAAAATGGATCAAATTATTTATTTAAATTTATTATTTGCCTTAGTTAGGTTACAATATTACGACGAAAGGTGTTTTCTTTAGGTCAATGACCATTGACTTCCCATATGCTAATGAATGACAGTGGTACAGGGCGATATTGCAAATTCCATAATTTATTAACTTGTGTTAACCCAGCACAATGATTTTATACGGCAATTATTAGCAATTTAATTAATTTTCCGAGTCAAACTATTTTTTCCTTTGTTTCAAAGCAATTAAGGATTAAAATCGGAAGTGAATACAAGCGGAATAACGTCGCCGCGTCGCCTAGGGCGCTGGCGAGAGGTGCCCACGCCGCTTTTTCCCCTATTCACCACTCGTCTCAAGCTCGTCTATATAGTCACGGTTCCGACTCTTCGATGCGATGGTTCGATGTAACTTACGACTACTTTGAGACAACTGTTTCATCAATTTCATCATTGGTAAAACTCAAATTTACTGTTTAGCTATAGGTGAATTGTAAGATTGGCAGGACAACAATACCTCCCGAACGTCCGTGTTTGGGTTCGTCTGTTTATCATTGCCAGAGATCGGACAATTGGGCGTCATTACTCGCAATAATGTGGACATGACTCCAAAGATGTTAATTATAATAATTAAATTAAATTAATTGATTTCTTACCTGAACTTTAATTTTGATCCTTTGCAGGACAGTAATAAATAAATAATATAAAGACGTGAGGAGTGACCATCAATATTAGTCTACTTAAGTTTGCTCCATTAACATCCGTGGATTGCGAAAGGAGCTTTTCACCTCATAAGTTTATTTTAGCCGTGAAAAGGAATAAACTAACCACGGGAAATTTATAAAAAATACCTACTGTTTATGTTTATTTGATTTAATAAATCTACACAACAACAAGTCTTTGTATTATTTATTTATTACTGTCTGACAAAGGATCATAATTATTTTTCGGGTAAGTAATCAACTAATGTAATTACATTTGTTTTAGAGTCATGTCCACATAATTGCGAGGTATGACATCCGTTTGTCCGATCTCTGACCATCACCCCACTTAAGACCCGAACAGATAAACCGCTATCGTTACCTACGGTTATTATTTGAAAGCTTGCATTTCCGCTATAGTATTTAAAATAGGTACCTATTTAAAGATGATGTCACTTAATATGCACACCTAGTAATGAATATATTCCAATGTTAAACTTTAGAGGGTGTTCTGAATAACTCAGTGCGCGGCCGGTGCGGCGCGGCGCGTGTGCGGCGCGCGGCGCTAATCCTGGCCGTCGCCCGCGCCACTAAACGTCAAATCGAGCGCTTGATAAGCCGCCCGTCCGCCGCGCGCGCCGGTGTTTGCTCACCGGCCTACGGCGCCCGTTTATTGCCCGCCCGTGGGATGTTAACTTATTGTTGCCTTCACAATCAATTCACTATATCATGTCACAAACTCGGGCCATGGGAACAATAATATTTTTATAAGACTGCGTGATTTTGGTTGTTGGTGCACCACTACGGATCCGTAAACACCAAGTTTATGGGTAGGGTATTTAATTAAGTATATTTTTTTATTATTATTTATTTAGTATTTTAAGATTGGTTTAGTGTTTTTTCCCTACTCTCAAATTACTTATGATGCAGCAGAGGCCTCAAATGCGTTAAATTAAACTCTTCACAGTTGCAGGATTGGGCCAACCGGTTTCATGTAATTGGCAATAAGCTTTCGACTAACTACGAACTCTAAAATCGGGGCACATTGAATTTCAGACCATAGGTACTCAGTGTACGGTTCCGTCGCCCCGTGTGTGAAAATGATCTCCAAATACCATAAGTGCTATCTTAGATAATTTTAAGTCGGTAATTACAAACAATTTAGTCGACTGTAACCACCTGTAACTGAAGAACCAATGAAGTCGTGATAGTTTTCCTTTTTAAGGCTCCGTAGTCAACAAGAACCTTCTGGTTGACTACGCAACCCTAAAATTGAAATTGGTTAATCACTTTGGGCTATAGTATATAGCATAGGTGATGCTGATGACCGACAGACGGGAAAAAGAGACAGACAAATAAATGAAATAAAATAAAATGTTTATTCACAAGAACATATGGTAAGCAATAAGGATCTTACGAATAGAGCACATTAACACCATGTAACACCTTTAATTTTTAGGGTTGTGTAGGTTGTTAACAAGAAACCCTTAAAGTCTGTCCGTCCGTCCGCGGTTTAACTTAAAACTCCTGGTACCTAAAAAACAGTTTACAAGCATAAAAATGTCTTAACCTATATATTTATTTTTATTACGGCCACAATGGTCTCCGCTCCGCTTTATAGGTACCTCTGAATATCGCATTGGCATGGTTATACGCTTTAATCACGCCGTCTTGAATTTTTTTTTTTCTTTCAGCTTAAAAAGTGGTATTATTGTTAGAGTCGAGTATCCCCCCCTCTACCAGGTAAAATTCACGGTAGTGGTATATAACAAAATTAAAGTCAGCCACTGACCGTCACGCTCTGGCCGGCTTTTTTAATTTAGTTTTTATTATTGGAATGACTGAGGTGTGTTCCGTGTTCAATTACTATTGATGTAGTGCCTCTATGTCCCAGACTGTTCCAACACCATGCTGTTTTTGAAACTATACCTACTTACCTAAGTACTATACTTTTTTACGATGTGGCCGCATTGCTTTCGATAACATAAGTACTTGCCGAGTAATAAACTCGAAAACATCTGATGGCTATTGATAAACTATACCTACCTTCGTATTGTAACAAGTATTTACATTTAGAAGTAGGTACGTTGCATTTTAACTTCAACAGCGGGTTTTAAGTCCACGAGTAGAGTATAAACAAACATGTTTTCATTTCTATCGCAAATTAACTCAGACTGAGTTAATGACCGCGTGCACAGAGAGAAGCAAACATCAGGTACCTTTGACACAAGTTACTGGTTCAGTTGTTGTTAGCCTATGTGCACCAATCTGGTGACGTCTGTGCGTTTCTGCGGGTTCATTCATAGGGATTAATTAACCTGTGAGGCTAGACATGTTGCTCAGCGCTAACGTAAACAATTTTCGAAAATTGACAAAATGTATGGAATTGATGCAGGCGCTCGGCGCGGCCGTCTGACAGCTTACGTCTATCCTATACATTTTTGATAACGATAAAGAACGCCAAATGCACCTTGTCAAGGGCCTCTGGGCCGTGAGCGCATTGTTTCATATAATTATTATTAGTCCGAATGTATTGTTATTCATAATAGTCATAAAGTGTTTTTTACTGAAACGGTTTTTATTTCAGGTTAGCTTTGTTTTATAAAAACCATGAAATAAAAACCGTTTCAGTAAAAAAACACTTTATGACTCCACTTTAGCCAATCTGGGCCTCTATACAGCTTTGTAAAACAATGACGTGTTTCCCTATTGTCAACATTTTGATAGCTCTTATTTACTTATCAAAACGTTGACAATACAAAAACAAGTCAAAAGCAATAAGGATTTACCGTCTAGTCTAGACTCAAGAATCTCCGCCCAGGCCTCTCAAATCTGCTCAAACTTGAATCAACCCAGAAAGGGTTTTTATTTTGTTTTATTTGTTTTCCCATCTTCTCCGAAAATTTAATAAAGATTAAGGATATTTATCTCAAACCCAATTTCCTGAAAAAAAAAAGAAAACTGAAATCTACATATGAATAACCGTACATACGTGACAGTTGCCCCCGAAGCAGTCTTATCTTGCTCATTTTATTCCACATATTATACTTTTCGAAAACTCAACACAATAACTTTTCAGAAGTCCCTGAAAAAAAATAAGTGTTACAGTTTAAGGATGAATACCACACCGCGCTACAACCTCAATTAGGATTAAAATAAATTTGGTGCCCCAACTTGGTTTTTTATTTTTGACAAAAATAGGGGAAGGTTGCGATCTCTGGACCAGCGCTTTGATTGGACCACCAAATTATTTCAAAAAATACGCACGCTTGTCAGAAACCGAATAGCGCACAAAGTGACCTTGGGCAAGAAAAAATAGTACACCCGATATGTGAAAAAAAGTTTTGTTACCAAGAAACGTATTGGATTTTGATAACAAAACAGAACAATTCCATACATATTTTTGGGGACATATCTGGAGACTATTTTTCCTTGCTCAGAAAGATGATCCCAACATTCCCAACCAACGTGCATTAATTTTCTAAAATCTGAAGAAAAAGTCAGTGTGCTATTTTTTTGAAACGCCAGTTATCATCATCATAATTTCAGCTGTAAGACTTCAATTGACAACAATTCATATGTACTAAGGTAGGAAAATAAAATACCGTTTGAAAATTGTATACTGCTGATTACAGTAAAAATATTTTTTGATTTTTTTATTCAGTAGTTTTTTTTTATATTTAGGAAAAACAGTAAAAATTGTTGGATTGTGATTGTTAGGAATACACTTATAGTGCCCTTGGTCCATTTATTACCATAAGGAATTGAAAAAAATATACAACTGTCATGTCCATCTTTCATCTGTCTGACGGATTACTTGATTCTACCGACACGCTTTCGATTCTCGTAATACTATTGTTTTGATATACGCTATTTAAAATGAAAGTGACTAACGGATTTGTAAAAGCGGATAGCCGCAATCTGCCCAAAGTCGACGAATTTATGTTGTTACAGTTGTTATGGTTGACAAGTGACATGACATGACAGTCAGTTCTGTTTCTGTTTAAAGTATTTTTTTTAAATTTAATTTAATGCTAAGATCACGACATCAGTATTCCTAACTTTTTATATACGGTCTTTTTAATGACTATTTCTTTAATAAATTATTGACGACGAATTTAAATTAAATAAAGAAAAACCGAGAAACACGGGTTGTCTAATTTTTAACCAGCTATTATAAACGTAAAAAAGCAAAGCTTTTTTTTTTTAAATGTTGTCAATTGCTGGACATAGGCTTCCCCCAAGGTTTGCCACAAGGACCGGTCTTGCGTCGCTTGAATCTAACGGTTTCCCGCAACTATAGCCACGTCATCGGTCCACCTCGTTGGAGGCGTACCCACGCTGCGTCTTCCGGTACGCGGACGCCACTCGAGAAGTTTGAGTGACCTTGAGCTTTCTTATGAAGCCCATCATAACCGCCCTCGTTACAGTACCATAACTCATAACTAGCAACACACGCTGGTCGACGATTTTCGACTTCAGACACTGCGGTATGCGGGACGACAAGATATTGCGTAGCTTCCCGAACCCTGCCCAATCGGGTCGGATTCAACGATTTACCTCTTTCTCAAAGGTGTGTGTGCGTGTGGTGGCAAAAAAGTGTACCTATTGAATTTTTTTTTAAAGAGGATTTTATGTAGATTAATTATGTAATGGAACATTTTTTGCTAATTATGGGCTACCGTTTACGAGTTTTATAGGAAAAACTAAAATAACAAAGTAATGCATTATTGTTTTAGTTGATTACTTACAATTTAGAAAATAAATATTACTTTAACAAAAAGCAAGCTTTCAAAACCCGACTGTTGCTAACCAACTTTAAATCGTTATAAATCCTAAATGATCATTCAAAATGAAAAATGATGAAAGAAACCTAAAGATGATTTTTAAATCCCTATCCAATGATAACCCACTTGTCATACCTGGTCGACTTTTTTTTGTAAATTTGCACAATATGGCGTCTGGTTGCCTTCATATTTAATTTTGATTACTGTCATATCTTCAGTGACACTCACCAGATTAAGAAAACTCGATTGACATAAGAATCATCAAAATCGGACAACGGGTTTAGTTTTTATAGTGACAAAAAGGAACAAACATACATATAGGCGGTGAAAAAGGGACCTTTACACCCCCCCTACTCGTTAGCTCCACCCCCACCCATCAGTACTTTTAGTATGTGGTTTAAAACACCATTCCAACTATGCCAAAATTCGCTTATACACGAGTTTTTTCCACTGATTTGTCTTCGTTGCTTAGGCTAAAGCTCGAGATTGAATTCTGATCTCTCCCTCTTTAGGTCATTGGCATATCCTCGCGAACTCGCTGCAAACGCGGACACGATGAATGGAGCGTTACTCGGAACTCTGCTATATATAAAAAAAAGTTTAAAAAAACAAAAACCCGCCTTCAAAAAGCAAAAAATAACTTCTTTAAAATGGTAGGTAAATAGGTCAGTCCAACTGAAGTCGGCGTCCAACAATATTTTAACCAAAAGCAGACTCCAGGCGGGTTTTTGTTTTTTTAAACTTTTTTTTATTTTATACTTTTTAGTGATAATAATTATGCTGTTATTCTCCCATTTCTCAAGAAACAATAGAACATTTCAATCTCGCCGCAAGCAACGCCGTGGGAAAGTCATAGTCATATATTTAAACCTAAATATGCTTCGTCATAGTCGCTCAACTATCTTAATCGAAATATCTTGTCGCCACCCTCGAAATATATACCGTTTAGGAGTTCCGGTGGCCATCTGTGGTCTTCATCATCAGTTCCACTTCACCAAATAGTGGTTTCCAAGACCAAATACACGAGTTACAATGAAAAATACCAAAATCGCTATAGGTGTGCCTATAAATTTTGAAGAGTTCCGTCGATTCCTCATGGATTCCACCATCAGATCTTCATTTTGAAAAAAATGGGACCAATCTGGAAGCACCAGCTTTCAAATAAAAAAAGAATCTTCAAAATCGGTTCACCCAGGCGAAAGTTCTGAGGTAACAAACATTTAAAAAAAAAATACAGACGAATTGAGAACCTCCTCCTTTTTTTGAAGTCGGTTAAAAATTAATTTAATATTCTGTATGTAAATACTTTTACAAAACACAAATCATAGCCGCTCCATTTCGGCAAAAGGTGGCGTAATATTACATTTTAAGCGAGTGTCACAGTAACGTTACGTGAGAGATGATTTATTATAATTGAGTTTATAACTCGGCCGTCATTTATGCCAAGTAAATGGGTAGTTCTACTAGCGTTTCAACCGCTATCACTTTCCTGGTCGCATTATTCATCATTTCCCTGTAGGATCGGATTACCATTTTGGGTTGTTTTGAAGAATGCCTGGACTCCTAGAATTTTCTAGGAGTCCAGGGGAAAAGCAATATGATTTTATCGAGTAGCGTAAAGCCCCAGGGCCTCTTTTCAAAGAGACGTATTGTCAACGTTCTATTATTTGGGTAGCTCTACTAGCGTTTCAACTGCTATCACTTTCCTGGTCGCATTATTCATCATTTCCCTGTAGGATCGGATTACCATTTTGGGTTGTTTTGAAGAATGCCTGGACTCCTAGAAAATATCCGAAAATGGTAATCCGAACCTACAGGGAAATGGCGAATAATGCGACCACGAAAGTGATAGCGGTTGAAACGCTAGTAGAGCTACCCAAATAATAGAAGGTTGACAATACGTCTCTTTGAAAAGAGGCCCTGGGGCTTTACGCTACTCGATAAAATCATATTGCCTTTCCCACAGCCTTGCCCATGTTATCGTTCTGTCAATTCTACCAAAGCTCTGAGTTTCCTGACGGCAAGTGTGGCCAATTTAAAAACAATACGATGACAATATCAAAAGCAGTATTGTTTTACCTAGTAGAATAGAGGCCCTTCTCCATTCGAATACAGAATAAGAGCAGTTTTATTGCAAAGTAGTGTAGTTAGGTAACGTGCTACGACATAGCTACGATAGAGGGCCCTGCAAAGATGCACTACGCTAACTAACGTTTCTATTCGATTCGTTTTTAAACCAATCGCGTCACTGGGAGATGACGTGATACGAAAAGTCACGTGGTCTACCAGTGACGCGATTGGTTTAAAAACGAATCGAATAGAAACGTTAGTTAGCGTAGTGGATCTTTGCAGGGCCCACTGAGGCTACGAGCATGTGTGACACCACCGCGGCACCGCGCGGAGTGTTCGTGAGGCGCCTAGACAAATTTTAAAAGTAATAATAAAATAAATCACCTAAAAACGAAATCGAATCGTTTTTAGGTGATTTATTTTATCTTGAAAGTTATAATAAAAGTTAAACAACTAACCCCTGCTCCTCGTATTTTTGTCCGCGTGGAAATATTAACTCTGTACACCTCCCACGAGAACAGTGAATATTTTTTCGGGATAAATGGTTGAATATTTTTTTAACTTTGGGCTTCCGTTATCACTATTCCTAAATTCATCCGAATCCGTGAAAATGTTTCAGCGTGAAGGAGTAACAAACATTAACTCGCTCAAACACACTTACAAACTTTCGCATTTATAAAGGTGCATTGCAGTAGTCTAGTATCAGTACCATATACTTGTAAGTACTCGTGATAGCAGTCACTTTATTTTGTTCCTCTGGCAAGGAACATTACACATTACCATGGTTTAGGACGTTTTTATAATTTCTATTTACATTTTAAAACCACAATGTTTTCATTTGGAAAACCAACCTTAACATTCCTTTATGATATTAACGTTGGCACACAAACAACTGGCTAGGTATCAGCTTGTATAAGCCCCGCTCATCGTGCAGATACATTTCACCGTCTAGTGTTTTGTGACACCTGTATCAATAATCTAAATGTTGTCTATTTGTCCGTCGACGCTATCGCCGCCCCTTGTAAACATTCAATGTAATTTCGCACCGCGGCGCGGTCGACCTGGTGATAACAATACTATTAAACAACAAATGCCATTTCACAATGCTGTACACATCTACCTACACTTAATCTACACTAATATTATAAAGAGGAAAGATTTGTATTTTTGTATGTTGGTAACGAATAAATTTAAAAACTACTGGACCGATTTCAAAAATTCCTTTATTGTTGGAATGCTTCATCACCCCTATTATAAGTAACATAGGCTACTCTTTATCCTGAAAAAATGAACGGTTCCCGTGGAATGACGGAAATATCAATTCTACGCGGACGAAGTAGCTGGCAGAAGCAAGTAATATTATAAGTTGGTTCTAAACTGGCTGCCACGCCTTGAGCCCGACTTAAATATATTATGTCAGTTGTTAATGAAGTCCTATTCAAAACAAAGAAATAAAGCAACTACAGCCAGACAGAACAGTTGTACATACTCGTACACACACCTACGTTATCTTACAAAAGGTTGAAGTACTCATAGGTATTTACTTTTCTACGCAACCCGTGACCAAAATACTGGCCTGTACATACTTGGCACAAAGATTAAGCATTTCCATTCAAGGTGGCAATGCTGCCAGCATTTTGGGAACAACGCCCACTGGTAGCGGTTTGTTAGATTAGTGTAGTTTTAAGTAAGTTTGTAAGTTCCTTCGTTTGTTTTTATTGTTTCTTTTCCACATGAACCAATTAAGTAATTATTATTAAAACATAATTTACTCTTGTAGGTACCTAGTTAATTTGATCATATGCACGAGAAGACGCCGTTCCCAGTCTTAAGTCCCAGTAACTATTTACTAATGTTCGAGTAAAGAAACGATCTCGATCGTCAATAAAGTGATCGTACCTTTAATCCATTTTAATATGAACTGACACATATGAAAGCGTTTAATTCAAACGTTTTAAAAAAGCTGTCGACGCATGTTAGTATTCAAGTTTTCAACTCATCTACCCCAGTGGAGAGCGTTCGACTTTCCGATCGGATCGCTATCAACAAAGCACAAGTGCTAATATAGATGTTATCTGCGCCGTGGGATGCGCCGGCACACGTTCCCACGCGTGCGGGAGGGCGCGCGCGCCGCCCGCTACCTGGCCAGAGTAATCGTTGCGAACCGTCTAGACTGGACACTTCAAAAACCACTCAGTTACATTTAAGTTAATCTTCATACCTACATGTTTCTCAAACCGGATACGAGGCCAATCATTAGAATTTTAAACCTGTCTTAAACATTTCAACCTTTCGCTAGATGTTTTAGGTTGCCTCTTTTTTTGCAAGTACAATTAAGTTTAAAGAATAAATAGAATAACATTGAACACTCATTTTGCGCAAGCTGAGAAATAAATTTACCTCGCCATTAAAACATGTGATACTCCTCACATCTTACCCGGAGAATATTTACTAGGTGTCCTGAAGCCCCCGATGCCTCCCAAGATCTACTCATATGTCTTTATACCTACTTATGCTATATCTGCATTTTTTATAGCGCGACGAGCATTAACTCAATAAATAAATTACATTCTCACAATGTCGCTTCTGGCGCGCGAATACATTGTTCTATGGATATCGGAATCGCACCCCAATTGTAAATGCGAAATCTATCTCAATTAATCTGTGCATGGGGAATTGGTTCACTTGTAAAACGGTTACTAGTTCACGAGTCATATTCCTATATTTATTCAGTTTAGAGTGGCAATAATGGTCACCCCGTAAAATAAGTATTTTTCGTTTTTTTATCAAATAATAATGGTCCTTGTGGATATATTTATTTTTCCCTATTTGAATCACATATACTCGTGATTGGTGCCTAGCTTTCGGTTAATTGAAACAAGGAAATAATTAAAGGAATAACAATTAAAATAAACAAATTAGACACATACATGCTTGTATTTAAATAGATACTAGAGCGAGACTATTGGTGGTATGACAATATGAACGTTAACTGAACTACGTAGGTACTTGTATATGTATAGAAAAGCTCTGTTAAAAGCCATCATCATCATCATAGTCGAGAATGGCTCGACCGATGTGAATAATAATTATATTTTTGTTGTGTTCATTATTATCAGGACAAGCTGGCCTATTGCCTAACGCACTCGCAATCGCAATCGACTTCAATGTGGAACAATGGTTTTCATTTTGAACGCAGACTCGCCTTAGGACTGTCAAAATGAAAAACGATTGCGATTGCGAGAGCGTTTTAGGCAATAAGCCGCAAGGATTGAATGAAAAAAGATACAACCCGGTGGCGCTGGGCATGGACAGCTAGTGAACAATAAAAACAACTGATTTCAAAATTACACTAAAACTTTTAACAATGAGCGGTCTCCTTAATATTTGATACCTGAATCTGTAGATTTGTTAACGGAATTAAAGAACATTGTTACTACACGTATGTGGTTCACTCACTGGCCGGACTCACCACAAATAATTAACAAAAATTAATGCTCATCAGATACTTCAGGGATAAAATTAAAACTGAGGGACTATTGCCTAACGCAATCGCAATCGTGTTCATTTTGAAAATGGAAGGTTTGTCTGCTTTCAAAATGAAAACAATTGTTCTGCTTTGAAACCGATTGCGATTGCGAGTGCGTTAGACAATAGCGACGCAGATCCTGATACTTCAGGACCACTTTCACTTTACCACATGCATTTTCTTGAGAAATGACGCTTGACTGCCTTAAAAAAGTCATCTCACCTTTGACACTATCATTCAAAATTCCGATGGGCCATCTCTGTTCTCCATTATCATTTATTTACGAAGTGATGTTTAAACCGATGGCACCAAAATATGTGTGCTTATAGCTTTCAACGAGTACCGTCGCTTGTTCATAGATTCTATCAATCCGATGACGTCAACTTTCCACCGGATCGTGTTTGCCCTGGGAGCAAAAAATAATACATGAACATACGTATAAAATATGTAATCGAATAGATCCATAAGATCACCTTCTTTCTGTTTTTCGAGTCGGTTGAAAAGACAGCAATTGACAACACTAAACTTAGACGTCGCAAAATTTTCATTTTAAGGCTAAATTGTTTGAAACTCGCCGCCATTTTTTCAACAAGAGAATTCTACGTTCTTTCTTCCTTTTGTACGCTCTTGAAAATAATTTCCAACGAGAGATGTTTGCCAAGCTGTCGTGTCCGAGCGGTGAATATTGACCACTCGTGGTGTTCAATCACGCCAGCTGGTAAATTTTTGGCGCTTCGGGGGGCTCTCGTCGCGTTTTGGCCTGAGTTAGCAGCGAATTGGCATCTCACAGCGTTATGTTCGAATCCACCCCAATATATTTTCACCAGGAAAGCGTGCTGTTTTGGATCCTAGAACGAGATAGATATTTTTTTTACTTCTAGGTAGATTCGACTGTCATAAGTCACAGTCGTATTTTAAGTGAATATAATTCGGTGTCTCAGTTCAGAAACTGTCTGACTGTTTTCATCTTTGGGAATAATCGTTTTCAATCTGTATTTTATTTCAAGCGTTTTATACTAATAAATTGCATTTTGGTAATACTAAGACAGATAATACCTTCCTTTACAGAACCTAAACTAGACATTAGTAGTTAAAAAATATTTACTTGAATAGATCTACATTATGTACTTAAGTATATCTATTTGTAATTTGACTATAATATTATTTACAAACAACTGACTTAGCTGCAACTAAAACAAACGAATCCCACTTCGCAGCTTATAGCGATCATAAAGAAGCACACACATCTATAAGTTTGCTTAAACAGGTACCGTCCGGGGGATTTTATTATTAGGGCATTAAAGGATAACCCCCGCGGTGAGCGTCGCCGGCGCCACCCTCCGCTAGCGCTCGAACTATATGCAACACAGTCAAACCAGTATACACACATCTAAAATCTGTAAGGATCAAAAATATCTCTATATTATTTTAATACTTTGCAATACATCGCAACGGATTAATGTACGGATATTTTAGATCCTCGGTTTTTTTTATTATATTACCGATTATAATCAACCACGACACAACGGCGTTTTACGGACCCATAAAGCTAAATGACACGATCAAAGATTTTTCTCGCCTAACAAATAAGCGCTTGTCACAAAACAAACGTAAAAACCGATGGCGCAATAAAAACGCCTGTCCAAAAAAAATACCTGCAAACTGCTCCCCGCTAACCTCAATATTGGGCGACGGGCAACTGTCGGGATACTGTCGAAGAAAAAATATTTTCCCCCAACTGTTTTTAATAAACGTGCTCTGTTGCGTCCCCGAAATCGCAGTTTAACCCGAGGCGTTGGTATAAATTAATTGCGTTCGTCAAATGTATGCATCAGCTATGATCCTTCGATTACGTGTTTTTTTTTTTTGTTTTGTCTCAAGAATGTTAAATTGCCTACTTGTGAAGGGACTTTGATTTACTTTATCTTCGTCGAAAGAGGGTATTCTCATACATAATACTTTGTTTTGCACTTGGCATCTTTCAGTATTTTGAAAAATCACCTAGTTCCATTTTTTCGCTATTAATAAAACAATGGGGCCAGTTCGGGACGGTGTTCCCTAATTTTAAATATTTGTATCTGTAGACCTAAGTTGTTTAAACGTCAAACTCGATTCTAGTCTAACAAGATTAGAACAAAGTTTGACGTTTATAATTTAAGCTATTTAAAATTAGCGGACACCTTGCGGACACTGATCCAAATTAGCCCTAATTCTTGTCATAATTGTAGGCACCTACATTAAAATCCATTTTGTGACAAACGAATCAATGGGGAATAAAATTAGTCGTTTACGGATGGCAAGCGTAGGCGAGCGACACCGATAGCGGCGCGGGGACAACAATAAAATAATGGGAGCGGATGCTGCAAATATGCTGCGCGTCCCTTAGCTACGGATCGTTAGCAGGGGGCCAGCCGGCGCGTGCCGCGCGGCGCGCTCGGCGGGAACACGCACTGCCAAATATTACATACAGCTGCGGAAGTTAAAAACAAACGTTATCTTAAAACGTAACGTTATACTGCAGCAACTTTATCTCGCTCATACATCATCATTAAAAGAGCATCTTGGTTCCGAATTAATAATGTATCTCCCTATGTAGGTAAGTATTGACTACATTATGTATATTTTCAGTTTTCATGTCCTAAAAACTCTTCATACTAGCAAGTTTTTCTTCAAATACTTACCTATATGCAACAACATCCAAATTTCTGTTTGGCATCTAGAAATAATTAAACAACACGCAATGTTTAAAGTGACTAAAATACGCGGACTGAAATATTAATAGTGATCCTGATCTGATAGGACAACTTAAGCTCGCTGGTTAATACTTATTTGTTTGAAGTATTAAATATTGTGTAGTTAGTAACAAACCGATCAAGCAGGAGTCCAGGACTCGAGCACTGACGGTTCCGTACCTCCGCACAATAGGTACTATTACATATGGAATAGGTATCTGTAATAATACCTACTTTGATTTGAATTCGATTTCGAATCGATCAGTGCGAGCGCAACGCACACTCGACCATTTTTAAGCATTTTGTTGTTTTTGTTCTGGGTTTGTCTTATAATCATACCAAATTTGACGATTTTTTTCAACGTATTTTTATTTTTGTTGTACTTATCTTAAAAACGGTGAAATACCCGTTTTTAAGATAAGTACAACAAAAATAAAAATACGTTGAAAAAAATCGTTTGTTGTAATATTATTTGTTAATAAAACCGCTGTAATAACACTAATTGTGAAAAAAACTTGGTACCTATTCAAATACGGTTCAAAAGATAGAGCTCTTTAAAGTAAGGACGGAGGGACAACGCAGGCACATTAATAGGGTCCCGTCGGGATACCTTCGGGCACGGAACCCTAAAAGATACCTCCAGGCAGCGCCGTCGCTGGGCGATCGTGGGGCGGATGTTGAGGCGTTGCTACGCGACTCTCTATCCCAAATCATGTACCTATAAATTGAGGCACACACATAAGAGGTAGTAGGCAGGTAGAGATTTATTTCATATTGAAATTTACTTAATTCTATCTCACATAATCATAGTGAATTCACAGGTTTACCCTTGAAATATCAAAACTCAATTCAGAGAACGTTTCACTTCGCCGAATTTTCATTTCATCGACAGGCATTTCCACGTGCAGGAGCTTTATTGTTGTTGTGGTCACAAGTCTAACCTAACCTACGTTACGATTGCTTAAGGTAACCTGAAAACTATAAGGTTTTAGCAGAAATTAAGTAAATAAGCTTTCGATGAAATGAAATTCGGTGAAATAACACGTTCGATGAAATGTTTGTCGATATGTCAAGGGGATTCCGAATTCACAATAAGATCGTCAAATGTAAAAAAAAAGTACCTAATAAGCTACTAAAAATAAACAAACGCAAAGTCAAAATGTAAAAAAGTAAAAATAAGAATTAAATTAAACAAAATAAAAATATGGCTAATTAGCTACAGTCAAAAATGTCATAAAAATATTAAATAGTTAAGAATGGAATCAAATTAAGATTATTATGTAAAAAAGTTAGTAGGTATAAAATAATGAAAAAACAACAAATCAATTACTTATAGTTATCAATATTTATACTCTTTTACAGAGTATAATGATTGCGTCCGTAATAGTACATTGTGTATTAAGGGTGGTAAAGACGGAATTACAAACGAGAGTCTGTTAGGCTTTAATGACTCGAGCTTTGTATTTCCTTTACCACCCGTGTAACATACAATGTTTTTCATCACAATTGCGAGGAAATGAAATAAAATCAGACAAAAGATCATATTTTTAACTTACGATTGTTTCCAATAATTTTAGCCGCGTTGGCGATGTCCGACGTAGTCGCATTATCAATTTCTTCTGATGACGACATGTTTTTTATTGATATTTTTTTTTTAATATGTGCACAAAGTCACCCTTTTAATTATTATTTTGGAATCACACAGTTTATAATCAGTATTTAAAAATTAGCGGCAGATTACATCATTGTCTATGACTTACCACAGATAATGTCAAACGTGTTCAGGAGTCCGATTCTAGTGACAGTCGAGGTCAATAGTTTATATGCGAGATTTTTAGAAAATTGTATGCAACTAACATTTCATCTCGAATGCAACTTCATATCGAATGGCACAAAAATTGGGGTCCTGGCGTATTATGATAGTTTGAGTATTATATCGTATTATATTTAAAAAAAAACTATTACGCACGATAGGGCGTAATGGTAACAAAAAGGCCGTGGGTATTATTTTGGATTTACGGACGATTTTTCTAGCATATTAGAACACTATTTACGAGCAAGTGTGATGAAAAAGTTCTTTGAGTCGGCGACCAAATATTCCATGCGAAGGCGAATAATGTTTTTTTATGTCTGCGTGTAGACGCTCATAGAAAGCGGGCCTTATTTCGCGCAGGTTTTTGTCGAATAGCGCCAACCGCTGTGGCACACTGGAGGCCGCCCGTTTGCCGGTGTTACCCTGCCGGGGATGTCCACAAGTTTTGAAGTGGTCTTGGTAGTTGTATCGTGTGTACATTATAATATAATGTCGAAAACATATTGTGAATAATGCGTAATACTTAATACGATATTTTTTAAGGCTTCCCTGCAAGAGTGCCAGAGTTTTACACTTGCCAATGCCCGGAAGACTCTCATTTGCAACTTATTTGAAAACTTGTTTGGAGTCCATAAGATACCCCATACCAAAATTGAGTGAAAAATAATAATAATAACGAAAAATAATAAATAATAATGAAAAAAATACACAAACACATAGGTACATTAATTTCGATTTGAACACCAGCAAAGACATTATCTGTACCTACTCATAGGTTTGTGCATAAGTAGGTAAATAACAAATAACTTAATAAATAGGTAATTTTCATGCGGAATGGGATAGACCAAAAAACGTAACTCCAGTTTCTTTTAACAGTTAAAACGACTGTAGGTACTATTAGTGAATTAAACCCGCGCACTGAGGGTTTCGTACCATCACACAATATGTACGCTATAGTAAAGAAATACGATATATTTTTAACCGACTTCAAAAAAGGAGGTTCTCAGTTTGACCTGTATGTTTGTATGAATGTATGTTTGTCCGCTATTATCTCGCGTTTGGCTTAACCGATTGTGATGCGGTTTTCAGAAAAGTATTTGTTACATTCTGGAGAAGGTTTTGGTATAAATACATTACCTAGGATAGGTGAGCGACTATAACGAAGAACATTTATTTGGTTAAAAATGACCAAGACTTCCCGCGGCGTTGCTTGCTGCAAGGTTCAAATGTCTTAAAGTTTCATATCAGCTAAGTAAGAAGTGGAACTACATAACAGTTTATTATGATCACTAAAAAGCAATAATTAATATAAATATTTAAAACACCAAAAAACCGTCTTCAAAAAACACAAAAAATACTTAAGTTCTTTTAAAATGGCAGGTAATAAGTCAGTCCAACTAAAGTCAGCGACTCACAATATTTTTAACCAAAAGCTGACTTCAGAAAGTTGGACCTACCTGCCATTTTAAAAGAAGTTAAGTATTTTTTTATGGGTTTTTAAGGCGGGATTTGTTTTTATAATAAATATTTTATATTTATATTTATAATAAATCGTAAGTGATTCGTTTGTTTTGACCCTAAATGCTTGCTTAACTACGCTCTGTGCGGGTAGCACTCTTGTATTTTCTTGCTTGCCATGCAGTGCGTCTCTATCGAAAAAAAATGTTAGAAAGGGATATCCGAGCGAAGAAGACGTCGCGGACAACTTATGCTAGCCCCCCGGGTTAGACCAGAGCGTAGTTAAAGCAAGCACAAGGTCAAAACCTAACAGGCAGAATTTTGACTTTTTTTAATTATGATTTTGACCTACAAGCATTTTGTGATTTTTTTACTTATTACTTACGGGCTGAAATATATCTACAGCTTATAAGAAATAGTAATAGGACAGACGCACGAACGGACGGACCACGGACGGACGGACGGGTGGGACACCAGTGCGTCACGCTGGGCCCTATCCCCAGTGCGATCGCCAACAACACACGCGACACGTTCTTGATAATAGCACCCCTTGAACAGATTAAAAAGTTGCATCACACGACGATTAAATATTTCCGATTCAATTAATTTACATTTAATGTTGAAATGTTACGATCACCTACATAAAAAACAAGGGATTAAATTAATATACTTTAGAATTAAAGGCTATTTCAGTTATTCTATTAGGGCCGCTCTAAACCAAACTTGAAATAAAACTTACTCCGAGATTAGTCAATAAAAAACGGCGTTTTATCTTAATCCAGTTTGGTTGAATGCAACCTTAAAAGTACATCTTCATACACACATTACCATTACACAACTGTGTTTGATGGGATATGTTCTTTTATCTACACTCATACCATAAGTCCTCTATTATGCATTCAAAACCTGTAGGAAATGACCGGCATTACCTGTAGTAGTAGGTGACAGCAATGACAGCTGTTAAATTTGGATCTCATTACCCACAGAAATAGGATTCTCATAGAAGGAACTTAATGAGAAGCACACTTGAAAAGTATATCTATCGCATAAATTTTAACGCAGATTGATAAGGAGTTAGACAAAGAGGTAGATAGCAGCGCATTTCGGCTTAAATCGGCGTATCAAACCGGGGTCATATTTGAGGCGCCGTGGTGTCAAAACCCGACAAATTTAAAAATTATCAACTTATGGACATATTAGACCAACCTTCAAAGAAGCTGCGGTGTATTGTCTTTCGTTGTGTAATACTGTCACATTGCTTTAAAAAAAAAAGTATCTACGCGGTACAACAAATTATAAATTTCATTATTGAAACGAAAGTATAATCCACAATTATAATTCATAATGGCCTGCGCTGTCCTAGGATGTAAATCGCGCATGGTATTTAAAGAAAATGCATCCGAATACAGGCAAGTCTATATTTTATTATTATATAGTTTGTTATTAGTTCCGGCAGTGATTTTGTGCCTTTAAAAGCGTAGAATTGCAGAACAACTATATATTTAGGAATATTGGTACATATAATTATCTGTACATTATAACGTAACATGTATTATTTTGAATGTTTTATAAATTTACCATCGGGTATAATAGTGCTGAAAAAATTACATCGACAAATAAGTTTATTTTATTTAGTTATCCATCTTAGTAGAGATGGAACCCAATTTGACTTGGTGGCCTAATAAATTCTTTACTTTTCATTTTAGATTTCCTGAGGACAGTTTTTTAAGGCAAAAATGTGTTGCGGCCATTTGCGTGTCCAGGGCCAATTGGTCCTGGAAAAAACATCACCGCGTGTGTTCAAAACATTTTGAAAGCAACTGCTTCCTTAAAATTGCCAGTTCCAAACGTAGACTCCGACCAAATGCCGTGCCAACTTACTTAATCATCACTATCACTACATATTATAAAACAAAGTCGCTTCCCGCTGTCTGTCTGTCCCTATGTATGCTTAGATCTTTAAAATTAAAAACGCAACGGATTTTGATGCAGTTTTTTTAATAGATAGGGTGATTCAAGAGGAAGGTTTTAATGTATAATAAGTTTTGGATTATGTACGGGTATTACAGAAAACTAGCATAAACCGAAGCGAAGCGAGGGCGGGTCACTAGTTAGCAATAAAGTTATATATAAATATTGTAAAACGATTTTACTTTATTGATATCAAACTTGTTTATTGCGAGTTTTCAGCTTCAGTAAAACAACGAAGGTTTTTAAGCAGGTACTTACTTAAAAAACTAAAATCAGGGCATATATTCCAAATTGCTTCAATTTCGTAGTCATATTGTTAATGATAAATCATACTCACTTGTCAGTAAGAGCTACTATAGCGTTAACAAGATTAAGACATACCTAACTAAAATGTGTTCAAACAAATTGGAATAGAACTACTGCTGTACTCCTATTTTATACGGTTACTTAACTGACAAATATTTAAAAAAAACGGCAGAACTACGAAACATACTTATTTATATACAAGTCGCAATCGAGTTGCGTCGATATCGATATTATTATCTTTATTTTTTTATTCTTAATTAATGGCTTTCACTCCTGTTAACGTGTATTTCGCCAATGTCGAGTTATTTATAGACACTCCCATGGACTTATTAGAGCAATAAGTCCATGGATATCACACGCGAAGACAATTTTTCGGTAAAAGACAATTTTCTCAAATGGACTAAACAGAAGCACATGGGGTTAGCTCCACGCGCTTCAATCAAGTTCGATATTATTACCTAGTCCCATGTCTAGACCATGTTTACATAATGTGAACTTTTGACAAATGTGTCAATTTTCCTCCAAAAACAAAAGAAAACCGAGTACAACCTTACTTTTTCAGTCATAATTATAGTGTTCTCTTTTTAGCATATTCAATTTCCCTGAAGAGTAAAGATGACCGCTATTGTTGTATCGTTTTTTTATTTTATTACTCCTTCTATTCTAGTTCTTATGATATTCGATAACGAAATTTCAAAATTAAGTTAGAGCTGTCATCGTTGTCGCTGGCTTCTGAACCCATCTTAAAGTAGGTACTTATAATGTGTGTAGATAAAGTATTGTACGAGACTCTGCGTAATTAGCATTACGCAACCGTCACGTAACCTACTATTCTTTTTGTAGGATGTATTACCTACCTACTTATGCACTACATAGTCACGTGCCTTAGTTAACTCGTGCTCCGGTGTCTTGTATTAATTTGACTTTAATTTTACCTTATAATAAGAACTAGCTTTCCGCCCGCGACTTCGTCTGCGGATAGTCAGAACTTATGTTAAAAGTACAGACATAGTTTATATCACCTTCAAAGTTTTTTTTTAATGAAAAAAGTCCAGAACGTGGGTTTTAAGTAAGCGGTTCACAAACACCTTTCATTTTTGACTCTAAAACAACAAAATTGCCATACAAAATAAATTCACTGCCCCTCTTTCACCATTACGTTTTTTTTAATCAACCCTAGATTTAATAGATTGATAATTTAGTCATCTCATCTATTTACTAAATTGCTATACAAACAATTAACCCACTTAGCAGAAGATTTTCGAAAAACACCAAAGTTGGATATTTTATTTATGTTACAGTATTTAGTCGCATATACCCATTTTCATATCTTGTAGGTATATACGTTTGAAAGGAACTTTATTTCCATACAAACTTTACAGTCACTATCAGTAGTCTCAGATCCCATGTTTTTCCCTTTAGTTTTTTTGATTGATGATGGGTTTGTTCTTGACTATTTGTTTCTTTAAGGGGCAAGTGTTTAAAAAACACTGAAGCTTGCACTTTTTTTAATGCTAACATTCATGTAACTGGAAAAATACCAACTCAAATACCTACAAACTTTCACCCCGCTTTTCACAATGTTAAGGGCTTATTTTAAAACCTGTTTTTTTATTTAATTAATATTTGTCTTGATACCGACTTTCATGTATCTAACTTGCCCAGTCATAATTCTTATGTATAGGTGAACAGTAACCTTAATACCAATAATGTCCACATTTCTCACTTCAAAAATGACCAAATTCCCACAAAAACTTCTACCCCCATTTTACCCCCTTTTTCGAAATTGCCGTATTTTTTTTCATTTATGTCATAAACTACGACGTTCACTATTCTCATTTTAAACATGGCCAAACTCTCTTTAATTTTACCACCTATGGCGAAGTTTTTCAAAATCGCCCAACGCCTTTTTAGGGTTCCGTAGCAAAAATGGCAAAATCTCTTATAATTCCGTCATGTCCGTCCGTCCGCCCGTATGTCACACGCATTTTACTTGAAAACTGCAGAGGTTCATAGATGAAATTTGGAGAAGGAATAGTGTCTTGTAGAAGCCGCTACTTAGTTTGGTAGTGAATTAACAAAAAATAATATTTCTAGGTTCGGCACCTATCCCTCGTATCGTCCCTGTCAACATGTGACTGTTGATAAAATAAAAAGTTTGCTATAAATCATCGAGCGGAACTTATTTCGACAGTTCTTTTAATACACAACTTCAACCGCCAATTTACAACCGCCATTTACAGAGATAGTTTTTCCAAAATCTCCGAAAGCAATTTAGTAGCCCTAACAGGCTGACACCTATTTACACGTTTCTCACCTAAACAATAACCGAAGTCGCTTATTTACTAACTTCGCTAGACGCTAAAATCGTATTTCCTATTAATAAGTAGTAGCCTGAATACTAATTTTCACATTTCTCACTTGAAAATTGACCAGAGTCCGAAACTTCTACCCCCCTCCCCCATTTTACTACCTTTGGGGTAGATTTTCCTAAATCGCCGAAAGTAACTTTTTTTTTATAAAAACCGTAGTCTCACCACATTTCTCCCTTCAAAAATGTCCAAAATCCCATACAAACTTCTACCGCCAATTTACCCCTAAGTTTTCCAAAATCGCTAAAAGCAATATATTTAATTCATATACATTAGCCACGTTTCTCACTTCAAAAATATATATCTTCCATACAATTTTCTACCCCTCATTTTACCTCTTAAGAGGTAGTATTTTCTGAATCACCGAAAGTAATATTTTTTGTATGTATATTGCCTTTGTACGTAGATTATATTTTGCAATGAAGAGCATTTCTACCAACTTACAAGTAAATTTGATCGTAAATATATTTTTTCTATACAAACTTTGCAACCCTCTTTCATCCCTATAGGGGTTGAATTTTAGTTATCGCTGAAATACGTGTCTCATTATTTTTATTGAAGAGCACTTTTACTAAGTTTCAAGTAAATTTGACTATGAAAATACTTTTTCCCATACAAACTTTGCAACCCTCTTTCATCCCTATAGGGGTTGAATTTTAGTTATCGCTGAAATACGTGTCTCATTATTTTTATTGAAGAGCACTTTTACTAAGTTTCAAGTAAATTTGACTATGAAAATACTTTTTCCCATACAAACTTTGCAACCCTCTTTCATCCCTATAGGGGTTGAATTTTAGTTATCGCTGAAATACGTGTCTCATTATTTTTATTGAAGAGCATTTTTACTAAGTTTCAAGTAAATTTGACTACCTATGTAAATACTTTTTCCCATACAAACTTTGCAACCCCTTTTCATCCCTCTAGGGGTTGATTTTTAATAATCGCTGTAATACTTGTTTCATTATTTGCATTGAAGAGCATTTCTACCAAGTTTCAAGTAAACTGGACCATAAAAAAAAAAATCCCATACAAACTTTGCAACCCCCTTTCATCCCTTTAGGGGATGACTTTCGAAAAATCCCTTTTTAGTGGATCTCTGCGTCACAAAAAGAAAGTACTGTCCAATTTTCATATTTCTAGCATTAGTAATTTTGGCTGGGCGATGATGAGTCACCCGGGACATTGCCTTTTATATATATAGATTAAATTTAATAAGACTATGTAATTTAAAAAAACAAAACTAAAACGCTAAATCAAAGTTGTATGCTGGCAGCATTTCTTCTCCGAATCGCTAAACTTATGCGTTGAGCAAGAAAACTGACAGCTTTTCGGTCTCCCGTGAAGTCAATGCACCTCATCGAAAGTTATTTAAAGAGGCTTATGCTTTACGCGAATTTAAATTTACAGTATCGAGTTTAATTTAAATTCGTATTTTTTTTTAAGTTCCCAGTCCTTTTAATGCTTTCAGCTTCACCCGCCGCACCAGCCCTATTGGAGGTTGTGTTCCACACTATCTCATACCCGCCTCATTAGCCTCATCATATTTTACGGAAGCAAATACATCCCGTCTGGTCTCAAGCCATCATTGTGGAAATGCCAGTCGGCATTCTTCCCCCTTAACAGCAAACGATCCTCAGCTCCGCTATATGGATAGTCCAGCAGAGTAGGTACTGCGAGAACACCCGCTCGATCTTGGCGGGGCACTTCTGTGCTTTAATTTGTGGGATTTTTACGAAACCGGATTAAATTTAAAAAACTGGACAAGAGCTTGTCGGATCTTGCTTAGTGTAGAACTCCAAAGCCGTTACTACATCCACAAAATTCTATCTCAGAAATACGATGTGGAAAAGCACACCAGTAAATCTGGCATATCTTCATGTTACATACGTCCCTTTGTTGAGAAGCGCAGTTTTTCGGCAATAGATCAAAAACGGTATGTCCGATTATGTTAAAAATATTTTTCATTGAAAGTATTTTATTGAAATTATTTGTAATTTGTTAATATTTTTTTGGACTTACAGACAATTTATGCTACTTTCGGAGCGTTTATTTCCGAAAACATTCACTTAATCTAAAAAATGCTTAGGATTAGAAACCTGAAATTGTTTTAAAAGAAGTGTCAGAATATGTGCCATCCCCATCCATCCACCCATCATTTTATCGAATTTCTCTTCACCGATTGTATCATCATCGAATCTCATTTCAGCGAACGCTATTTTCTGCTGAAACCATGACGTTTTCAGGCTATCTTTAACATTAGGTAATTACGTAATTTAGGTTAGGTTAGACTTGTGACTGCCAAAAAAATTAACTCATGCGGCGTGAAATACCTCTCGATGGAATGAAAACTCTGTGTAATGATACGTTCGTGGAAAGGTGTTTCAATGAAATAGGTAATAGGTAGGTACCCGTGCCCACGCGGGGTATTGTTTGCTGAAAAAAAATGATTTCATCTTCCGTTACATGTATGGAGTGCTACCCGTAGACGTTTTTATTTGTGTTACTTTACTACCAAACTAAGTAGCGATTTTTATAAGACACCCATAGTTAACATTTCATTAATTAATGTACTACAGTCAACAGCATAAATAAGTGATCATTTATGAACCTTGTCGCTTTCAATCGTTTCACAATTTTTTATGACCCCTGCTCTTGAGGCTTGCAGTACGTACCTATGTTTATCGTTGTCTCGTACCCATATTTTGTGTGAGATTTTCTTCGGATACTTATTGTATTTGTATCACTAGAAAATCTGCCGGATATCAAGCAAAGATGCCGTACCTACATGGAACGCTCGTTTCTTTGTTTTTTTGGTCGCTGGACTTACCAAAGATTAATTTCGAATGCAGTCGTTTGTGCCTTAATTCAAATATAAGATGTAAGGTTCAAGTGATTAAAAATGTAAATTATTTGCATACTCGTACTTAGTAACTTGTACATTTTATACAAGTTAGAGGGGCTAGTTTTGAGTTACCTACCTAATTGATATGATAATGTTTGTACGATGTGACGGGACCACTTAAACTCACCGGTTAATAATTCGTTCGTCGAGTTATAAAGCGCGTCTGTTAAGAGAATCACCTAGTTATCTGGGACTTTTAAGCCTGGAGCGTTACCATGCTAAAACGCCTCCGCTCGATGATATTCACTACATCCACGCGTAGTCACGCAATTATAATGCAAGTGTTTACCGTCTATCTATGGCCAGTGCCAGCCAGCGTTTGACATATAGGACATATTTGGGTCAATAAACTTTTTTACCCAAACTTCTATTTTACCGGATTTCAACAAACATGTTTGTTTTTAAATATAATATCACTGCTTATTTCCGTTTTTAATGATCTAGTCATTTTACTAGTTTATCAATCTATCTTTTTCAAATACCTACCCATATCTTAATTTCTAAAATGTGTGAAAATTGGGTAATTACGTGTCTACTGAGTTACTGTCCGCGAATTTGTGTGATAAATAGTGAATTGTCAACTGAGTTACCACATTTTTATTACATACATTTTTAAACAATACATTATAATTTGATTTATGAAAGGAGTTAATGATATTACTACAATTTTAAAATAATTTCACTTAAAATAAGTCTCCAGATTTTATTTTATTTATTAAAATCTGAACGGTGGGCAACAGACAGAAATGTGTGGGTAAAAAAGTTGATTGACCCATTTAACAGCGGAATTATGTGTAATTCTTCTTGGTATATAGTTATTCACGCTGAGCCAACCTTTAAAAACTTTTTTTAGTATGGAAAGGCACCGCCTACGCCTCCGCTCTTGGTGCGTTTGCAGCTTTAAAGTACCTAGCTAATACAAGCCCGCGACCGTGCATGTAACTCCTCTGTGCGCTCCCTGATCTACAAGAAAATACGGTCCCGTGTTTACATTGGGGAAAGCGAGTCCCTATTCGCATAAGATTTTAGATTCTGTGAATTAAATCAGACCTTCACACCGCGTGCTTCGGCCCATATTAGTTCGAAAACCAAGAAACGGCTGGAATTTTCCGTATCGGTGGCACGTGTGATGCTAGGCCTTTATTGACGGCGAACTCTCCCCTCCCTCAGAGGGGGCAAATGAAATTCCACCTGCTGTAAATACGTACCCCTCTTTATTGGTATGCAAAAATGCTGGCTGTCAGCTGAACAGTGTGTTTTGAAATGTTCAAATATTATTGGAATTTTTGTATTCGATATGTACGCAAACAACGTGGATTCGTTGTTTACTTATCTAAGCGCCAATCCAGAAATAGATATGTCGCTTTGCCATTATGTATTATGTGTACGTCATTATTATGTTCTTACTTAGAAGTAAAATACCATTCAAGACTTTTACCATAGAGCATCCTACTATAATTTATAACGAAGTTGTGTTTATTTTTGTTCTTTATAATTGTCTAAGAAATCTCATAGGGTGATTTTCGTTGTAGATAACAAATGGTTATTATGTCTAACTTTTTGAACTCCACCCATTAGTAAATATCTAGTACATCTAAGAATGTACAACAAAAATAAAACTAAAATACATATTCAGAGAATCTCAGATCTACAGACACAAATTACGCCGTAACGCTCTAGAATATATCAGTCGTTGTAGGTGGTCGGTATGTGTGGACACCAGCGGCCTGCCCTCTCTCGGCTCCGGTTAAACGGAATCAAATAAAGCTTATATGGGTCAGGGAAAATGTAGCCTCCTATTAGCGGTTGGTTTTTTATCAGTTTGAAGTTCCAGAAATTATAGGTCCCTACAAACAAGTTCTACCTCTTTGTAATATTAGTCAAGATAAATATAAATATAGATGCCGATGTGCAGTAGAGATGTGACTTATTTAAGATACAAGTATCTCAATACAGTACAAGATACAAAATAGCTACGTATTATCATCTTGTATCTAAAATACTTTTTTTAAATTAATTTTGTATCTTGTATATACTTTTTGTTTGGTATCTTAGTATTTTGTAAATACTATGTTTGTTAAAATACTTTTAGTAATAGTTATCAATGCATTTATTCACAAAATGTGACAAGATTTTATGGTGATATTAATTTTAAATGTCACCATAAATAAAACGGTACGCAAATTTAGTCTAGGACCAAATTGATACATGGCGGATGACATGGCACGAATCTTTTTTTCTACAAAATTAAATGTCAAATGTCGTGATCCTACAATAAAAATATATTTTTCAAATATAACACTTGTTTGCCAAATTCTGCCCCTGTGGAGCGACTCTTCTCTTTTGGGGGTATGATTATGAGGCCTCATCGAAGAAAAATGAGTGGCAAAATGTTTGAAGAACAGGTTTTACTTAAGTCTGAATTAAAACCTTAAAATATAATATTTTGTCTTGTCACATTTGCAGGCTTTATTCGTAAATACCTAATTCATGTAAAAAATAAACTTACATTCAATAAAATGCTATTTTCTTACAAAAGTATTTTATCTTTAAAAAGTATTTGAAAGATACTTATTTTGTATCTAGTATTTTAGATACCATCCCAGAAAGTTATTTGTATCTGATATCTGAAAAACTTAATTTAAAAGTATCTTGAATTTTGTATTCCAGGTACTTTGTATAGGGTATCTTGTACATCACTGATGTGCAAGAAGGATAACAAACCATTCGTACGCTATCGCATGGGTTTTATAATTTCTATATTTCTAGATAATTTCTAGTCGTTAAGTAAATGTAGGTACCTAAATAAATTTCGGGATGACGTCATACTCATACGTTAGCGAAAATAAAAAAGATAAAATAAAATGTAAAACCTTCTTAATTTGTGTTTTAACATGCAACCACCGTGGCCATTCAGTTTTTTAAACATTATATTATTGAATATCTGCGGGTGAGAACTTTATTAATAAACTATTTAGCTCATTGCTTTCTTGACACTCCGTGTTCGTTTAAGTGGATATGGGCTCATACTACAGCACTGCCCTCTTTAGATTATAAGCAGAAAATTATTAATATTACGTGTGTGCTGTGGATCAGCGATTTCCTCTTGTAAAACTCGTTTATTTAACTAAAAATAAACAAGTAAGTATTTTATTTCGCTTAGCGCGCCATCTCCCACTAAATTAGAAAAGAAAACGAAAAAATCTAAAATGTGTACCTAACACGTCTATCCAAAATTCGAATTTCAAATTAGTCAAAAGTACCTACACTCAGTTTCATGAGGGTAGTTCCTATCTGATAGAAGAAATGTATATATATTGTTGTACCGCACCCGAGACACATAGGCTGCATAGCAAACTAAAGGTGTACCATACTGCGGTTATATAACGTTTAACATTTTAAAACACGACAACCTTTTACGAATTATGTGGTCGCGTTCAAAAATGCCCAAGAAACACTGGTGATAGTATCCTATCGTTTTAATTCACTGATTTTACTAGTAAAGTTTAATGTCGTATTACTACTGAAAATCAAGTTATTTTCAAAGATGTAGAACAAAAAAAGCATTTGAGGAGTAGAATTGATACTACAATTAAAGAGCACATAGACAGTATAGACACCCTGTATAAGATTCGTCTAGTAATGATAGTCCCCGTTGTTGATATTTGACTGTTCGTATTACTGCATCACTAGACAGAATCAGGTTTGTAAATCTCTTTCCGATTATAATGTCTAAAATGAAGTAAAATTGTACTATTTTATCGGTGTAATTTACACATTTTACATCATTACCGTTGTCCATATACGTTGTTGATGCCATAGTAGCAGTATCCCCGCCATGGATAACGATTTTGTTTTAACCATGTTTCCCTATTCCCATGGCACTCAAGCCAAATTTTCCTTTAAATAAATTTGAATTTCGTTTCACATAACTACACCGTTGAAATGAGAATTTGTTTTGACATATGTCTATGTAATTTTATCTCGAGTGGTTCAAGAGTTGGAGCCACGTTGTAAATGACGTTTAAAAAAGTGTTGATATCATGCTTAGTCTGTGTACCTATTTTCTATAAAAAATACACGCAATATTTTAAAAGAGAAAATGATGCGTTCTCGTTCGATTTAATTTTTTCATTTCATCTCTAGCTAGTTTTTCGAGGATTGAAACCAAGCGTGCAAGATGTTTAAAAAGATAGACTCTAACCCCTTTACTAATAAACGTTGAGTAACGGTGGTATAGCTATACAATGATTTGTCCTTATCTGTCATTGTGACATTTGAATTTGACAGATAAGGACAAAACATTGTATAGCTATACCACCATTACTCAACGTTTAATATTAAGGGGGTAAATATCTTTGCCTACAAAGGCTAACCGACAAAGGATTAAGATATATTACAGATCACCCATTTACGGGCCCGTAGTTTGATCAGTAGTTAACTCAACTAATTGCTAAAATTCGAAAAAAGCATCGGAAATTCGACACATTTCCTTAAGATTTAACCATTAGTTACGGTTTTTAACGATTGGTTAGACTAACTACTGATCAAACAACAGACCCTAAGATATCGTAATAGCTGGATAACGACTAAATGCCACAGGTAGCCAACCTACATCCAACTTTTGTTGGGGATAATTTTAAAGTAGGTACTTCAAAGCAATCTTAAAAAGGGGCCTTGTACTTAAAAAGCGAATACAATCGATTCAACGTGCGCTGTATAAAATATTAGGATCGTTAAAAGCCTAAAAATGTTACGGCCCCCCAAACTCTAATAGAAATTACAAACGATTGTATAACCAACACTATTATAACCGCATTAGCTTGGATGATTCAAGCATATTTCCTCTGCAGACAAAACCCGGCGAGTAGTAACCCGTCAACGTTTGGCATTTTTCGTGATCACCGCAGCGTTCGGCTTCAAGTGCCGTGGCCGGCACAATGGCGCAAAAAACGCACGCGGCGCTATTCAATGCGCCTGAGCAATCCAACACACAATAATAATTCCACGCTGTAACTGGCATGCTAAGAAACCAACCCTTGGATATGGTAACTCCGTAATTTGAAACCATTTCGATCGCTTGAAAGTGGCCTGAAATAACTATCAAAAAATATCACGTTGCCACGACTAGAGCTGTTGTTTGTGTTTAACTATTCGTAGAACGTTAGTTTTAATTGGTTTATTCTATTTAAGTTTGTCGATTCGAGATTAAATATTGGAAATTATACCTACATCTATTAAAGCAAACCGACCTATATGACCATAAAAAGTCACCCTTATTTTCATCTTTACAAAGTCACATGATGAGATGAATCATGATAATAAATAATACCGCATCCATTGGTGCGCTCAGAGGCCGAGAGTCTGTTTACATGGCGGACTGCGCAAGTACGGGTTCAATGGGAGAATTGGCCCACTCGACGCACAAAAGCTCCTCCACGGAGCCCCGGCCGAGATAGCTCCGTCAGCTCGCCGTCATCGCCGTAGCAAGCGTGACGCATAGGTAGGATGGTAGTCCTATTTCGAATGAGATTCGGCTAATTTGATGTTTTAATTAAATAAACAAACATTCTGTTAGGTAATATAAAATAAAAATAAATTCAGTCAGGATTCAATGTCACACCAATTGATCTAGTCCCGAACTAAGCTACCCTTGTACTATGGAAACTTCACAACGATATAAATAAATAGGGAAATAAATACTTAAATACATATATCTACGAAGTTGTTTTAATTCAACAAGATACGTCCATGAATATGAATTGTATTGTTGCGACTGTTGCAACGTAACAGTCATTGTCAACTTATTTGCTACAATATAGAGCTATTACTGATTTTATAGTGAAGGCCGTATCGTGAAATAGCATACGCGTTATCGGAAATAATATGGTCTTACACCGGATTGACGGGGGCAACAATGTACCTGTGCTAGTGATTCATTAAATGTCGACTAAGTTTATTGACAACTTTTTTCGTGACATATGGATCTTACATTTCTTGCAAAAGTTAGTCGTACCTTTAACTTTTATGTCTGAATGATCAGCTTTCCATGAAGATAAACGATATTTTTTCTTTCGACGCATTTTTAACCGACTTAAGAAACAAAAAGGTTCTCAATTCGTCGGAATGCTAAAGAATACCTATTGTTGTACTGAATGAATTTGTTATTCATTGCAATTTCAATAGTTGTCAAAAGTGACTCGAGTCCAGCGTCAATGTCAGATGAAGGTTGTTTATAGTTGCGATAAGTATAAATAAAAGAAGTTTCCACATAATTAAAAGGTATTCAAACTTGGACATTACTTATGATAATGATGATAAAAAATTGCTTTTTATCGATGTCGATAAGCTTAGTCGACATTTAATGAATCACTAGCAATGGTACATTTTTGCCCCGTCAATCCGGTGTTTGAATATGGTTGTTTAAGGTGGTAGGGATAGATAGTGGAATAGATGGCCAGTCTCCGCAGAAACCGCAATAGAGGAAATATCAATTCATTGTAAAAGCTACTTTCAGAGCTGATATGATATGTCTTTAGCTTAGGGGGCTAAGAACCACCCCAGTTAAACTAACTTTCGATAATAAAAAAAAACTTAATCGTTTTCGGTCCATTTGTTATTAGTACGGAAGCTACGATACTACAGACAGGTATACAGATACTCAGGTTAGCTAAGCTAAGCAAGCTAAGCCGGCAGTAGGATTATTGATTTCGTAAATAATTTCTATTTTTGAATTCAAGAAGAGTTGGCGGACACTCCGGGTATTTTGGATCTTATTCTTAAACTTTCAATGACGATCATTATTCAAAATCCAAATCGCTAGAAATCTCAAACGACTCTCTTGTCAAGTTTAAAAAAGGCTCTCAATCGTCTTGATATGTAAAACGATTAGAATGTTTTTGACATCTGCATACCCAAAAATATAAGAAATAACTAGGTACTATGACGACTTTAAAACAAAACCGCAACCCCACATGCAGTCTCAGTCTCATTGAACAATCATAGTGATGGGTAATCAGGATCAACGATTAAGTTAAAACAGTTGCATATTCACGAAACCTCCTTACTCGCTCGTATTCGAGTTGATAGGCGTAGCGTAGTAGGTCTGATTTAGTACGAAATTTATGAGGACATATATAGGTATACAATATGTTTAACATGTACTTTAAAAATTGTTATAGGTACACCTACTGACAAATAAAATACATGGTTTTATGTGTAAACTAAAACGGGCTAGTATTAAATTGAATTAATCATTTACGACGTATTTTCAATGCACAAAAAGATTATTTATAGGGATCGCATTAAAGTACTCGACTATGACATGTTAACATGAATTAGAATTAGACTGCAATAATAGGGTGACGGCACCAGTGTTGGACACTTTTAGCTGACAGGCACCAGTAATGGATACTTAACTCTTAATTCAAATTTATTAATACGGTCCTAGACAGATTGTTGCAAAACAAATGAATAACCTTTATCTTCTGCAAAATAAGGATCAGGTGTCCATCATTGGTATTTGTACATTACTGGTTCCATCACCCTAATTAAACTATAGTCGGTTCTTTTCAGCTGTGAATGTATTTATGGAAAGAGCACGGAATGCCTGTCATGAGCGACAGCGTCGGTCGTTGCGCTAGGCGAGCGTGTATATATCTAAGTAGATAGAAGTAGAAAGCTGTCGATACTATGACACGAGCGGTTAACCCGACCGACCCGATTACGATCTGACGAATATATTGTATATTCGGGAACGCTGACGTTATCACGAGACGTCGCCGGTCACGACGAGCAGGCTTTTTCAAAAGGAAAGATGCAATTTGTTTGTGCCGTTCCGGCCAGGCGGAAAATATAATAGATTTGATCTGTAACGGGTAGGTTGGGTTGTAGATGATAAAGGCGGAGTTATCCATAAAGGGGCCCGCTGATTGGTCGGAGGGAAGGAAGGGGATACCGCGCTGCGCCAGCCCGGGTAGAAGATCCATCGCCATTGTGAGTGCGACCAGCGCGGCGCGAACGACTGCGGGAGTGACGTGCGGACTGTATGGACAAAATGTTGGAGTTTTACACCAACATGAACGCGGGCCTCATGCAGGACGGCTTGCAGCCGCCGCTCTCGTGCTCGGGACGCGCAGGTCAGCACCATAACATACTTAATAAACTTTCAAATCTTAGTCGACTGTCAGTCGATACAATATTAAGAGCCTTTTGTTGAAATTCGGTACTCACCTGCAAAGCCAGCAGTACAACTATTGTCTTACAGTTAACTAGGCGTAATAAATAGAATCCCAATGATCATAAAATATAATCATAATGACACAAATCATATGTCGCCATTATGTCGCGCGTCAAAGCGCTTAGCCGTTGACCATGATTCTATCACAGCTTTCCGCCCCGTTTATCAAAAAATATTAGTCTAATAATATTAGTGTTTTGTCTCATTTTATCGTTTTATTTACGAGACAAAACACTAATATTATTAGACTAATACGCTTTGAGAAATGGGCCCCAGGGCCCGTTTCTTGAAACTCACTGGACTAATAATATTAGCCTATGGGGCAACGAGCCCACGAGAAGTGTCTCGAAGCTCACTAAACTAATAATATTTTAATCCTTGCGGTACATTTCACTAGCAGTATTGCAGAAAATTGTATTGAGCGATTTAAGGCAACTAATACTGGGTATAAGTCTACTGAGTTTCGAGAAACAGTTCCCTGCTGTACCAGTACCCATATTTTTATAAATGTCAAATTAATCTTTTACATTAGTAAAAGATTAATTTGACATTTATAAAAATATGTACAATTTGCGCGAATGTTATAAGGAAATTGAGATAAATATATACATATATCCAAAACCTCTGATGATGCGTTTAGAAACCGTAGGTTACGAATAGAACGTCAAACAGTGGTGTCATAACAATTTGTCTTACATGTGGTTGTGTTGTAAACTTTAAAACATGCTCATCGTCGACACTGTAAAGACTTTAAAATTTCAGATATACCTATTCGAAATACCGCGCAATCGCGGCGATTCGGCTACAATTGTCGTGTCACTAGAGAAAAAGTTTTGGTCGCAATAAAATGTCGATTTTCGATATATCTCGCATATAACTTGATCTCGATTGATTTGAAAATTGATGTTCAAGGTGGTTTAAGTATTAAAACAAATATTAACGAACGTTTTTAATCCGGAAATATTGATTCGGATTTATGTAATTAATTGGTGCTATATTTAGAAAGATTGATCTAAAGAAAACCCGGGCAAGAGCATGTCGGACCATGCTCAGTGTAGGGTTCCGAACCCGTCACTACAAACGCTATAAACTATCTCCAGAAACAACATGCATGAACAAATTTTCTACTTAATGTTATTTGGTGCTCTCTTAGATGATTTATAGTACGTATAAACACGTTAGCCCCATTATCTCAGGAACCAATCAAGTCTACCTACTAAGTCGTGACAGTTTTACACACAAAAATACAAAAGAGTTGATGAAAACGGTCTGTCATAAAAGTAATGTCTTCTGACCCCAAACACAACCACAAATGACCATACTTCCGAGCCGTTTGAGAAAATGTTATTATCTATTTGAATTTGAGCACTTACCTACAGATGCTGGTATCGGGTGCCATCTATTTGGCATAATTTTTAATGTCCGAAACGTATTAGGCATAACAAGTTTCGCATAATTTATTTACGCCAAATCTTAGACTTGTCGAAATTTTATTTGGCATAATATCTATATTATCCGAATGGTTGTTTACCCGAATAGTATGTTAGCATAATATTTACATGGCAGAATTTCATTGTACATAATTTTGTTTAGCATATCTGTGATTTAGCAGGATTTTGGTAGCCCGAAATCCTGTCCGAATTGATGTCCGAAAATCCGAAATCAATATGAAAAAAAATAGGTTTAGGTTAGGTTAGAGTTGTGTCCAGGCACAAAGCGCCTAACTACACGGAATAGGGGCTCCGCGAACAGGAGCCCCGTCGACACTGCAGCAGGAAGCGGGGCATAAGGCGACTTTTCTCGCTTAGGTAACTATTAGGTTTATTAGGTTAATTTATTAATTAGACGAAATAAGCTTATGCGACAAATAACTTTCTACGAAACTAATTTATGCGTAAGTAATTTTCTGCCAAATTCCTATTCGGAATTCAGAAAATATGCGTAAAACTAATTGGGGTACAATTAGATATGCGTGATCGAATTCGGCGACATCAAATTATGCCAGCACAAATACAATTCGGCTTAAACAAATTATGCGATATTGAAATATGACTAAAATATTATGCTTACACAGGCGAACCGTTGGTATCACGGTTGACATGCATGAGGTTCACTATAGATAAACCGTACATAATTGGTATTGAACACCAGTCACGTAAACAAACACGCGCAATGTTTCTAAAGTTAAATCCAGTCATGGAGATGAAGAAGAGTTCTCAGGGCTCATGGTGAAGTGTGTATCCGTTATTAACTATCAGTAAACGCCTTTGATAGTTCTCTATTGTGCAAGCTGCTTACCCAAATATAATACGTATATTTAAATAGTGGAACGGATTTTAAGTTGGATTCATACAAACTAAAGAACAAGAAAGACCTTTGCTGCTCTTATTCGACCGTCAAGGGTCTCAGCGGCGTAGAGGATCGATCGAGCTTAACGAAAATGATCTATTATTATTATGTATTTTGCTTTTTAACTACCTATTTCTTGAGCCTTTCGTTATGCCATTGCTTAGGTACCTACTATAGAACATACAGTACAGAGTTCATAAATATGTATTGTGTATACACTATAGTACCTTGTCTATTTATTGTCATATTTAAACTGCCTTATATGAATTGTCACGGCGATTCACGTGACAAGGTTTTAAAATATATACATATTTATGAACTCTATTTTTTTCCGAATAATTATTAGTCCGAATTTTCATTTTTCCGAAATGTACCTGTGTTATGCCGGAGCTATTTTAGATTAAATTTATACCTAATATAATTACTATACGTAAGTATTAGGTTAGGTTTGATTAACCTTTTGAACGCCATACGTCGAATACAAAATGTGCCACCCGCACGCCAAACATGTTTGCTATGCTATACAAATTACACCTTATTGCTACCAAACAAAGTCTCTTTTAATCTTGAACTCTTGTCGACTGTAGCCGACGTGGCGTCAGTGGCACGACTTTTAGTTGACGGCCAGAGCCGACTGTGGCATTGAAAAGGTTAATAAGCAATATCAAACATAATGGCTTCTATCAAAACATTGCATGCAATGTAATTATGGAAATTCGGGATTCTGATCAATTCGGGATTATGACTCTTCGGAGTTATGTAGTGTACCCGTTTTTGAGCGAGGTATTCTATTCTTTAATTACAGTGTTTAGAAATTATGGCAAGCACTCTAGGTGGCGACCCGGGCACATCTGATAAAAACATGACTAACGCACTCGCAGTCACGATCGTTTTCATTTTGAAAATCGAAGGCTTGTCTGCATACAAAATGAAAACAATTGATACACTTTGAAGCCGATTGCGATTGCGAGTGCGTGAGGTAATAGCGACGCGTCTGAAAGATTTGTAATGCGATGATTCTATGCAAAAAAACACGTAGTCAATACTCAGTGAGCTGACTATACATTGTTTTGCCATTTATAAACTGCTTTTAGAGACACTTTCCCAGGGATTTTATGTAACTTTTCAGGCTTATATACACACGTTATTGCACCTCGAACCTAAACGTGAGCTCCGTGCTACGGCTCGGCGTAGCAGGCCTACACACGCGCCACCGATGCGTAGCGTGTAGCCGCACCGGCTTTTAAAATAATAATAATATAACTAAATGACAAGCAAGCTTTAAAAACCCGACTAGATTTTTTATGTTGTCGTCGATATACCTACCTACGTTAATAATTGACATTTTGCTACTGTTGTTATTTCAACTTTAACAGTTCAGGTATCCTATGTCACCCGGGATGGTAAAAGGATTCTATCGATACCGCACACATCTAAATCGGCTGAGGCGTTTAGAAGTTGTGGTGGAATAATGAATCGTACATACATACATAGCTACATGAACCCTGAAAACATTAAAGATAAAGATAAAGAGACATTTATTCGCAACAATACAAAATTGATTACACTCTTTTTTTGGGCAGTCGTGTAAAACATTGCAAACTCGGTCTTCCCGCTAGTTTGGTAAAGTAAGTTTACCTAAAACTATTGTTTTGGATAGCTGTCATGTCGCTTTATCGCTTAAAACCAAATATTTCATCTTGAAATTCTGGGGAGACTGTATAGCGAGTGTATCGTGTGCTATATTAACGTTACTAAAATGTATTTTACAGTACATAACGTTACTAAAAAGGGTTTTACAGTACATACCTTTCCAAATTTATTTATTATTTTAACACTTTATGGCCCAAAAATTAAACTAATATACAAAAGGCGAACTTAATGCTACAAGCACCACCAGTAACTGAAATTGTGAAGCAATAGCTCGCATTAAAATGTATTTATTGTATTTATCTTTGTTACATACAATACATTAATTAAAATGATATTGTTTTCAAAATAACCACAAAAACAAACATCCACAGCATAGCGTAGCGTTTCAGAATTTATACATTTGCGTTTCATTTGCAATTAACTATAAGATGACATTGACATAATAAACAAAACAATTAAATAATCTTACAACCACAATCTTACTATTACTAACAAATCAATTTAAAAAATTGAATAGGTTGTTTGTGCGTCACGTAACGTTAGAGACCCTTTTAATGATTGGACATCGTGATACATAATTTTGTCAATATGTAATACATATAGGAAAATGCACGTATAGACAACGTTATAATAATTGTATAATACACCCAGGGGAAAAATTTGCGGAGCAGAGTGCGTTTTTCATACAAACGAGGTTATTTTGAAGCCTCGGTTCTATGCCTGGGGATGGTTTTTAGTGAAATCTGATGATGGATACCCCGAGAATCGATACAGGACGTCCAGAGTGCCTAGGATACCCAACTGATTGAAACTGCGGTTAACGCCGGAATTGTACATGTTCAGAAAAACATCTAAAGTGGCAATAAAATGTAAGGAAATCCAAACGATGACACACACTCTCTCGCTGTGGTGTAAACTGCCTGTTCGATCAATTAAGGATTTTAGGAAGTTTTGACCTCCTCTATTGAACCTCGAAGTATCCACTATTAAACCTCACTCAAAGCAACCCCAGGCATAGAACCAAGAGGCTTCAAAATAACCTCGTTTGTATGAAAACGCACTCTGTTCCGCAAATTTTGCCCCTGAGTATATTGTATTTATTTATTTATTTTATTAAACATGCGAAATATTAAAAAAACGTGTGTGTCTCGGGACGCCCGACAGAAGTGATAACTTAAACTAATCTAAGTTGAACTATTTAATATTGAAATTGTTTAAATGACTGTAAACTTACGCACACTAATGCAGAGTGACACACACTAACAAACCTAAATATAGACATCTCTTTTTAACGAAGGGCATTTGTAACAGGTGCGAAGAGTACTATTCTATTAGCTGTTTTTATACTCCCTCTATGCTTTCCTACCTCTATGCTGGCGCCGTAACGCGTTACGTAACGAAGCGGTTTACCCTCCCATAAGAAGTTATCACTTCCAAAAATGTTTGCAGCTGACATTTTATCTCCAATCACACATTCATATCGAGTGTCACTGTAGGTTTTGTTGGAGGTGATGTTGAATAACGCCATAACGTACGATATAGGGCGTAATAAGTTAAAACCCCGTGGGCATTCTTAAGGCCCTGCACCTTGATCTGCATGGTATCACACTATTTATGAACAACCTTGGTACTAAAACATATAGGACTTGTATCTACGTGTGAAAATTAAAACAAGTTTCTAGGGCCACTGCAAGAAAAAGAAAATCTAGATTATATCTTGAGTAAATAAAGTTTAGCGGCGTTACATTTTATTACACCACCAAATGACTCGACTATCGCCACGTGACGCGACGTGTGGCGTGATTGTAATACTGGACATGTCATCGAGATTGCTTAAAAAAAACATTATTACCGATCATTTTTAGGGTTCCGTACCGAAAAGGTACCTACGTGACCCTATTTACTAAGCCTCCAATGTCCGTCAGTCTGTCTATCTATTCGTCATGTTAACGGGCTGTATCTATGAACCATAATAGTGAGACACTTGAAATTTCACAGAGTAATATACTGTAGCCGCTATATAGGCCAGTCTATAACAACGCAAAAGAAGGCAAACATCGCAAACCCGCATGTAACTACGATTTTTTTATATGTTGTTAGGTCCGTTGAGAGTATTTAACATCCAAGTTTGCAACCTTGAAAACCCTGTGCTTTTTTTGGCACTTGTTTCAGTTTTAATCGAAAAAGCTTTTCTATGGAAGCATTTTTCAAGTATCTTTGCTGATATTTAAATAAAGATAACTAAATTTTAAGAGCGTAACATGAGCACATTATGTTTGTCAGTTGCGGAGATACAGCAAGTCAAAGATGGCCAATTTTCTTCAAATAGTGAATATGTGTTGGGAGGGTTATTTCGACGATACGTACCGGCTGAACTAATGCTCCTAGGTAAAAGTCATATCAAAAGAATTTGTAGACAATTGAATTAGCCTCAATGTAATACCAAAGTGTTGCCTCCAGGCCTCATAGTTTCATCCAAAATAAAAAAATTGTAAAATTTCGAATTTTAAATAATAAAAACATTGTACTGAATCATTTCGGGATGCAAAAATGTGAATTTACCATTTTAGTTGTATAATTATGGCTTCAAATAAACTTACGCTAAGGAAATGAACATACTTCCACGTTGTTTCAAAAACTGAGAAAATTTAAGACACTTGTTTCAGTTTTTTCAAAATAATTATATAAAGCCAAATACCAAATATTGTATATACCAAATTAGTTCCTCTAGCTTTAATAGTTTACTCAAAAATATATTTAAAAAAAAAACTGATTTTGGTTAAATGATAAAAACATTGTTCTGAATAATGTATGAATGTACTTCTTAAAAAAAACGAAAAGTGTAAATTTTACATTTTAGATATAACATATGGTTTCAAAACAAATACAAGTAAACAAAAACACAGCAAACATATATTTAAATATAAAATAATACTATTTACACGGTCATGCAAAAACAGTTTAGACTTTCGTCCTTTTAGAAGGACCAAGTCTCATCCAGTCAAGATCAATGGGGAGCATGGTGTTGGGTCGTCCACATCCTCGTTCTCCTCATCCAGGACGATAGGGATGGCGATGTTGCAATTTCACCCGTGGTATAAGAAACACAGGATAGAGCACCTGAGCCCAGCCTTTCTGCAAGTGCACGACCCTAAGCAACCTCTTTTTGCATTTGCAAGCCACCATTTTAAGCAGGGTCTGAGGAGCAGGCTCTGCGCATATTGCCCATCTTAGACTTGCTGTATATCCGCAACTAATGGGCTTAGGTTACGCTCAAATTGTAGCAAATTTAGTTATCTTTATTAAATTATAAACAAAGGTACTTGAAAAACGCTTCCTTAGGGTAATTTTTTAGAAAAAACTGAAACAAATGCCAACATTTCGCAGTTTTTCGAGCACCATGGGGGTAGCACAGAGTTTTCAGGGTTGCAAATTTACAGGTAGTTACATGCGCGTTTGCGATCTATGATGTCGTTATAGACTGGCCTAATAACAACAAATAATAAATAATAATTAAAGAGGGTCCCCGGAAACGTGTTATTTCTTCGTGGACGAAACGGAACCCTTCGTGTGCGAGTCCGACTCGTACTTGGCAGGTTTTTTCGATCTACTATATTGGTATGGCTAGTGCTACTCTTGTTTAGTCTTGAAACGGCATCGAAGCAATAAACTGCTTGTTAATATTGTGAATATTGATGAACAGTGTTCAACTGTTCGTCAATATTCACTTGATGATAGCCGCTGTGAGATACGTGTCAGCCACACCCAGCCATATTGCAGGAACGAATACGAATACAGCCACGTAGAGACGGCTTTACTGCATAACTATTGTACTGTGGCTCTTTTGTTGCGCATCGATGCATCATGATGGGGCGGTAACGCGTATTTGCTATTTTCATATAGGTAATAGGTAATGGCAAATGTCAATGTTTGGACAACTCGGCAAGTCGCCTACGTGCAATTATCTATCGAATACAATCCAAATTCCAAGTAGGCGAATACGCAACGCCAAGTGGTGTGGGTATTAATAATTGTAATAGGAATTTTGCAGGACAATTTCACTAAGAACTCCTGACTCCTCGAGTCAAAGAATGGGGAATATAGAGCATTGAAGACTTAGTTTGATAATCCATCTTAAGTTTACGAATGTGAAAGTATCTTTGTCGGTTTGTTACGCTTTCGCGGCTGAACCACTGAACAGATTTCGATGAAATTTGATATCGAAATAGCTTAAAACCCGAGAAAGGACATGGGGTACTTTTTACTGCGAGTAACGATAAACGACTCCTACGCGGACGGAGTCACGAGCAACGGCTAGTATTTTGTAATTTCAGTATCACATCTGTAATCACGCGAGGTATTTATCGGTGTCTACTTGGATCGGAAGGCTAAGACGTTTACAGTGTTCCAATAGAGTTTTTCGACTTAGAATTCTTAATAAATAATGTTGTATCGACCATTTAACTACATACAGTCAACCAATTTGATTCCTAGGCCACTATGAACTATGTCAACGTGACCTGTTGTCAACCAAATCATAAGAAGTCAATTCAATTCAATTAAATTTTTAGGAGAATAATGGCCCCATCAAATCATCATAAGAAGTATCTTAAGTTTGGTTTACAACCGTCACTTTAACATAGTCCATAGTGGCATTACCTACTACTATTTTGTCGTCTAAAAAATGCTAAGACTGGCTGTATGTAGGAGAAATTTCCCCTATTCATACCCTTTACCCCAAAAAGAGGTTTAATTTAGAGCAAGAGAATCTTTAATCATCAACAGTACCGATTTGAACAAAAATTATAATTAAACAATGAGAAAAATAAGTTTTACTCTTATAGTAACTTTAGAAACCCCCTCTCCCCAGGGGATAGCTACGCGGTGACTTTGTAAATACACGTAAGCTTGGTGGCACCAACATAATAAATAATAAATAAATAAATATCAGGGGGACAATGTCACAGAAATTGACCTAGTCCCAAACTAAGCTTTAGGCTTGTACTATGGGTACTAGACAACGATATAAATACTTATATAGAGAAATATATACTTAAATAAATACATAGAAAACATCCATGACTCACGAACAAATATTCGCGCTCATCACACAAATACCTGCCCTTACCGGGATTTGAACCCAGGACCGCTAGCTTCGTAGGCAGGGTCACTACCAACTAGGCCAACGCGTCGTCAAACATAACATCTAATGTTCTACAATTCCAAACACTGCTCTGCTCTGTTATTAATTATAAATCTCTGTAATATAATCATTGCACTCCATGAACCTATTGCAATTTACTGTGAGCAGTAGGCATTATGCAATAATTGGTAAATTAAGTACATCGAGAGAGAAATCAACGATTTTCCATAACCCGTTAAGCACGCTGCGCACCGAGTACGCAACGATTTTTGACCGACATCGCCCTGAGTGCACTGCGTGGATTTGCGCTTATTGTTCAAATAATTTCTTACATTTTCGGTCAGGTTCTTCACGGGTTAAGTAAAAATGGCGTTTTAAACTAAATGAAAGTATATCGATGGACCAAAATTATCTACATTAATAAGTGAAATTACTCTGTATTAATGTCTAATTTAGAAGTAACTATTTAAATTTAATAAATTTGTTTGTTTTTACGTAGTGTGTAATGTACCTGTGGGAGCGGTTTCGCCCTAGCGCCGTCAGCTTGCCTACCTAGTTTAAAAAAAAATACAGTGTGCAATTAGTTACCGGGGCGTTTCACTCGTGTTTCTCACGACATGTTAGTTGACGACGAGGATTGGATACGCAACCGTGAGCGAAGGGCAACCAGCCTTGTTGCTTGTGCTAACGCTGCAGAGGTACCCGAAGACTCTGAACACAGCAGGCTTTTACCTGGCAGACAGGGAAGAAAGCGTTGGCGTCTCTGCAGACGTTCCAGTCAATGTAAAGTAGACCATTATTTACCCGCCTAACTGTAAAGGAGGGTTAATGTTTTCGGGTGGAGGTATCTGCCATCACGCATGTTAAATACCTATTGAGTCACAGTAGAATCTGTTGATGAGCATTTCTAAAAAACTTTTTGTAGGGTGAATGAAGCTGAGCCTAAATAACATAGTCTCCCAAAATGTCCTCATATATTTGTATGAAACTTTCCTTTTTTGTTACTAACTTTCTTTGGTTCATGGTAACAAAAAAGGAAAGTTTCAAACAAATTTATGAGGACATTTTGGGAGACTATGTTATTTAGGCTCAGCTTCATTCACCCTACCAAACTGCATTTTTTTTGGAAATCGAAGTCGTAAAGGAAATGTACAAACTTTTTTAGAAATGCTCTGATATTATAAGTAGTTATTGATTTTACTTTTAATATCTACATAAATGGAGCCGCGGTTATTCCAGTTTCATTTAATATAAAAAATGCGACGAACTGGAAATAAGTCGTACAAAGTTGTAAAATAAAAACTGATGGATGATGTTTTTTACTTATTAGTCTCTTATCTATTTTATGAGTAGGTATAATGCATGGATTTGTTTTTCATAAATACTAGGGGTAAAGGTGAGATCAGACGGCAATAACCAAAAAATAAGTTTTGTTCATTTTCGTTTTCATGTTTCATTTCATTTTGCATGGATTCATTAGTCAGTCATTTTTTTTCGGCATCATTTACCCCCACTCCTTATGAATGAAAATTGAACGGGCTGAACACAGAGAGCTCGTTTACTTGGATTCATCACAAACCAAAAGTACTTATTCCATGACGCATGACTTCATTCGACGCGATATTCAAAGAAATTACCGGTGAATGTTCTTTTCTCATCATTCCAGGCTATTCCAGCTTCCAGCTAAGCCGTGTGAACATGGAAAATTAACCATTCATTCGAGTGAACATTCATCCAAGTGAACCGTCTTATTACCCTGTGAAAAACATTTTTTGATTCAGGGATCCCTGTGCGAAATATTAAACTTTATAGCTTCCGTAGTCAACAAGGAACCCTTATTTTTTGGATTTAAATTGATTGGAAATATTGAACTCGAAATGAGTCATTTTTGCTAGAGTTGCGTGACCCCTCCGCCCACCCCTCTACACTCAAAACTACAAATACTAACAATTTGTAAAGTATTTTAAATGAAAGCACATATAACGAATTTAAAAGAAAACCTATCAGGACTTGATTGGTTTTTGATATACAGGCTACTAAAGTGTTTATACCTACCAAAAATCATCTCAAATCAAATAACTTTAAATAGGAAATTAGTTCGAATATTTGTTGTTCTCTACCGAGAGAATTGGATTGAAGAGGGAAGTTATTTATTCTTTCTAATATTATAGAACTATAACGTTACTGAAATGGATTAGAAGTTATTTAAATTCGCTCCGTATCTTTAGTCCCCTGGTGATCACCCATCGACTTGACAATATGTAGCATATTGAAACCATTTAAAGGTGGCACAATGGTTAGATATTCGATATATTACATTTCCAACCTTCACCCCTGTAACGAGTTTCCCTATTATTTCCGCGTGACTACATTTCTACTGTATCTACCTACTCGTTTAGCACACATACACGCGAATCGTGCTTTACCTCCACCCGAACAAGCCTTTGGGTTGATTTAATTGAAACAAATCGATATGCCTAACAAAGATTGGCCATTACTACTGATTCTATTTAAAAGACGTCGATCTAGTGCAGGTACAAACATTTTGATCATCTTCAATTCACAATGCTCATAACAAAACGATGAATAATTACCTGCCTAATTACATATTAGGTACCTATAGGTATCGTAAATATCTGCAGTTTTAAAGTTAATTATATTATATGAGATTTAATAATTAAAAGATTTGAACTATTATTAACTTTTCAAGGCTATTTTTTTATTTCAAACAAAATGATGTGATGATTTTTGTAACTTTATGAATACCTATCTAAACTAGCTTTCTACAAAAACCACGTCTGAATCGGTCCATCCGTTCGGGAGCTACGATGCCAGACAGACACACTCAAATACGGACACACTCATACACAGACAACGGAATAAACACGATTAGGTAGAACGCCTCGAAAACTGCTTAATGTCAAGAACAAACAATGCACTTGTGGCTACCTTGCATGATGTACAGAGTCTTATAGATACTCAAATACATATTTATATAATATATATATATTTATACAGATATATTTATTTATCCCTTTACGTATCGTAACGTATGACGTCATACGCGCTGATTGTGTTATGGATACGGGAACCGCGGTCCAAGCGAGTTCTGTTGCTAGCCGGTCGCCGCCTGCGCCCACGCGCGCCAGTTGTGATTTGCCCGTCGCACGCGCAACCTGTGTCGCTTGATGCCCCGCTTTTGCTTACGCGCTTTAGCTTGCTTTAAGTTAAGTTCTCGCTATACTCTTCTCTCTTTATTCTTTTGTGTTCCTTCTAACTTCTGTGCAATTTCCTACTGTGTTCGAAATAAACATTGAGTGCACGATCATTGGATTTTTATTGTAAAGTGATATGGACATTCCCTAAAGGTAACATATTATATATTACCTCGAATACATCCATAACTGGTGACCCCGACGAAGAACGAGTAAAGAAAATATTTAAAAAAATGAGTAGTGACGAGTATCAAGCCGTGCCAAAACCAGATAAGCAAAATTCAGCGCCTGTTTCCATTGCACCAAATTTGATGTCGTCCGAGATTTGTCGTGTTGGTGTTCGCATACCTCCATTTTGGCCGGAGAAGCCAGCAATATGGTTTGCACAAATCGAAGGCCAGTTCGCACTCTCACGTATTACTGACGACAGCACAAAATTTTATTATGTGATATCGCAGCTTGAGAACCAGTATGCCCTCGAAGTTGAGAGTTTAATAACAAACCCACCCCAGACGGACAAGTACCAAACCCTTAAAACGGAATTGATAAAACGTATCTCGATGTCACGACAGAACCAGGTGAAACAATTACTGCACCACGAGGAGCTTGGTGACCGTAAACCTTCACAGTTCATGCGGTGCCTACAGAATTTGGCAGGGCCAAATTGTCCGGAAGAATTTATCAAGACATTATGGATCAGCCGCCTGCCGAGCTCAATGCAAATCATCCTCGCGTCTCAAGATAGCTTGCCAATGACTTCATTAGCCGACCTGGCTGACAAAATTTATGACGTCACACCAGTAACGCCTCAAGTTGCATCGACATCGGGGATTCAACCACGGGAGGAAACCACGCTAGAAACTATGGCAAAGCAGATAGCAGAGCTGACAAACCAAGTTAGCGCATTAACTGCACATGGTGATCAGCGGTCCAGACCACGTTCCAGGCACCACCGAAGTGAACGCAGCCCGTCATCATCAAAAAGAAGCCAATCTAATTATAGAAAGTTCCCAACCTGTTGGTATCATCACAAATTTGGCAGCAGGTCGAAGAGATGCATCAAACCCTGTGATTATTCTTCGGGAAATGCTCGAGGCAATCGATAATGGCGACTGACGATTGCCGAGTATCCACTGGTCGCCTGTTTGTCACTGATGCTAGATCGAAAATACAATTTTTAGTTGACACTGGAAGCGATCTATGCGTTTTCCCTCGATCTGCGCTACGAGATCGACGAAAGAAGACCAGCTATCAACTGTGTGCGGCTAACGGTACATCTATAGACACTTACGGTTATATGCAATTTAATCTCGACCTTGGTCTCCGCCGTGATTTTATGTGGCGATTCCTCGTGGCTGATGTCACTAAAGCGATCATAGGGGTTGACTTTCTATCTTATTATAATCTTATTGTGGATGTTCATAATCAACGATTAATAGACCAAATCACTAATTTAACAGCTGTAGCTTCTATTGCATCAACAGATATTGTTATTTCTAGCGTCAAAATCGTGACTGGTGGCAGCGTATATCACAAAATACTCTCCGAGTTCCCCGAAATAACACGACCAGCAGGTAACCCACACGACACAAAACACAAAACCTCTAGAGGACAAGGTATTAGCTATCAAAGATTTCCCACCTCCACAAAACATCAAAGAGCTAAGGAGATTCCTAGGCATGATAAATTTTTATAGGCGATTTTTGCCGAGAGCTGCCCAAATTCAAGCTCCTTTAAACGCACTACTAGCAGGTTCCGTAAAGGCATCGCAGCCCGTTCAATTAAGCGGAGACACGTTACAAGCCTTTGACGATTGTAAAGACAGCCTATGCAGAGCAGCATTATTGGCCCACCCAAACCCTCGAGGTAAGCTAGGTATAGTAACAGACGCATCGGACGTAGCTATTGGAGGCGCGTTGCAACAGCTAATTGACGGAATTTGGCAGCCGCTAGCATTTTTCTCACGAAAATTAAGCTCTTCACAGAAGAAGTACTCCCCATATGACAGGGAGCTTCTTGGAATTTACGAGAGCATCAAGTATTTTAGACATATGTTAGAAGCCACGCATTTTACTGTCTACACTGACCACAAACCATTAGCACATGCTTTTAATGAGCGCAAGAGTAACTGTTCGCCACGTCAGTACAGACATCTCGACTTCATCGCGCAGTTTACAACTGACATACAATATATCGCAGGAAAGGATAACGTTGTTGCTGACGCACTTTCCCGTGTTGAAGAACTGCAAACCATAGTCGATTTCGAAACGTTAGCCCAGTCTCAAATGGCCGACGAGGAGTTGCAGCATTTCTTGACTGACTCTTCGTTACGCATAAAAAAAATGAATATCCCTGGCAGTCGTCATGAATTGTACTGCGACGTCAGTACAAAGACTCCCAGACCATTCGTACCAATCTCATTACGCAAACAAGTATTTACCAGTTTGCATTCATTGAGCCATCCAGGTGCCAACTCCAGCGCCAAACTAGTTGCTCAACGTTTTGTTTGGCCTTCGATGAGAAAAGACTGCCGTGAGTGGTCTCGAGCTTGTCTAGCCTGCCAGCGTTCTAAGGTAAACCGTCATGTTTCATCACCCTTAGGGACTCACGATTTACCTGCAGCCCGCTTTAAATACGTCCATATCGACCTGATTGGACCATTACCGCTTTCCTGCGGATACCGGTATTGCCTAACCGCAGTTGATCGCTTCACACGTTGGCCCGAGGTTACTCCTATCAGCGACATTACCGCTGAAACTGTCGCGAAGGCTTTTGTGTCTACCTGGGTTTCGCGCTTTGGTTGTCCCACCGACATCGTTACCGATCGTGGTAAGCAGTTTGAATCTTCAATTTTTCAACAGCTATCTAAATTAATTGGGTTTAAACATCGTAAGACAACTGCTTATCACCCTCAGTGTAATGGTCTAATAGAAAGATTTCATCGTCAGTTAAAATCAGCAATTATGTGCCACGCCGATAGTAACTGGAGCGAATCATTACCTTTAGTTTTACTTGGAGTGAGAAGTGCCTTTAAGGATGATCTTCAAGCTTCGTCTGCCGAGCTTCTTTATGGTGAACCCCTCCGACTCCCTGGTGAATTTTTCGGCCTTAAAACTTCGGGTAACACAACCGACATAACCAATTTTTCAGCGCGCTTGAGATCCTTCGCAGAAAAATTGCAGCCTGTCCCTACATCACATCATGCGAAACCAAAAACGTTTATTTATAAAGATCTTACAACTTGTAGTCACGTATTTCTTCGTGATGATGCGCTACGTGGAGCACTTCAGCCCGCGTACACAGGGCCGCATGAAGTACTCGATAGGAGCGACAAATCGTTTAAACTTCGCGTAAAAGGCAAAGACGTTACGGTCTCAATAGACCGCATCAAACCCGCCTACCTTCTTCCGAACGAAATAATACGCCACGAAGTAAAAGCAACTCCAATTCAGTCACAACAAACTGTCAAAAAGACAACACGTTCAGGACGACACGTTAAGTTTCCTGACTATTATCGCCCGTAGACACGGTCTCTGGAGGGGAGTGATGTGGCTACCTTGCATGATGTACAGAGTCTTATAGATACTCAAATACATATTTATATAATATATATATATTTATACAGATATATTTATTTATCCCTTTACGTATCGTAACGTATGACGTCATACGCGCTGATTGTGTTATGGATACGGGAACCGCGGTCCAAGCGAGTTCTGTTGCTAGCCGGTCGCCGCCTGCGCCCACGCGCGCCAGTTGTGATTTGCCCGTCGCACGCGCAACCTGTGTCGCTTGATGCCCCGCTTTTGCTTACGCGCTTTAGCTTGCTTTAAGTTAAGTTCTCGCTATACTCTTCTCTCTTTATTCTTTTGTGTTCCTTCTAACTTCTGTGCAATTTCCTACTGTGTTCGAAATAAACATTGAGTGCACGATCATTGGATTTTTATTGTAAAGTGATATGGACATTCCCTAAAGGTAACATATTATATATTACCTCGAATACATCCATACACTTACCTACCAAATCTCCTTTTTGTAATATTGGGTAGGTAAACCTTTAAAAAAATGTTTTTTATGTAAATTGAATATAAAATAAATCGCATAGATGTACCTATACAAACGTACTTACCTAGGTTTGTATACACGTAGGTAGGTACGTCTATGCGATTAACACGAATCCTGGGACGCTCAAAACGTCGAAGATGTAATGAAATGACTGGGATTTTAATCAGTTTTCTCCAACCAACCAAAAATATTTTTTATGGCTAAACCAAAGGATGGATGGATTCATGAATACATGAATATATACTAAGTATGTATTCATGTATTCATCGTGTTAATGTAATGTACATATTTGTGTTAAACTGTCTCCACGAATTGTTATGACAGTTTATTTATAGGTTCCTGATTTCCTTTCATTTCCTCGTTCGTTTCTACCCCGCATCTGCAATTCACATATATCTGCAGTTTTAGCACAAGCGATAGCGCTGAAAGAACGCTTTTTACTCTCGGTATTTTACGAGCCGGGTAGATCCGTGACCCGGGTGACCCGGGCACGCCCTCCCCTCCCCCTGGGCGGCGCCCCCCGCCATTCCGAGGAGGGCTTAGAGGCGGCTGTGCTTTATATTTCGCTCCCGACCGACGCTAAGCTATTTAGCCTTCAACTTACTCATTATTGTTGGTTACCTATCGGTATTATAGGTAAGTTTGTCTCCATTGTTCGGCTACTCTAAATTCTTACTAAAATTATAAATACGAGTGTTCTAGATTCAACATCGCAACCAATCGATATGAAATTCGATATGTACCTACATAGATAGTGTGGTATAGCAAGACACATTTAATATGACGCGCGGATTAAGCAATATTAGACTCTTGGTCAACGGCGTAAGAGTTTTGACGCACGCCATATTAATTGTGTCCTGCTACACCCCAGAGGCGAACATAGGATACTTCTTATCCGAGAAAATGGAAAAGTTCCCGAGGCGATAACATAAACTAGGTACTGCGTGGACTTAGTCACCGGGACCAGCGGGTCTGAAGTTACTCTACGTTAAATGTTTAAGAGGATTATGTTATGAGGATAAAAAAATCCATACAAAATACGATAACGTTTGTCTTTCCTTGAACCTAGTCCGATTTTCGAATATGTGGTAGGTATTATGAAAAACTAGGTATGTAACGTTTCTCCTTCTATTAAAATATTTCTTACAATAGAAACAAAAAAACCCGGGCGACAGCATATTGAACCATTCTGTGTAGGGTTCCGAAGCCGTTACTAGGTACAAATACAAAAATCTATCTCAAGAAATACGATGTGGAAAAGTGAACCAGCAAAAGACCATATCTTCATTGCACTTACGTGCTTTTGTAGAGAAGCGCAGTTTTTCGGCAATAACTCAAAAACGGTATATCAAGGGTACCTATATCCGATCATGTTGAAAACAATTTTCGTTGAAATTAATCAATAAGCGTTACCTTTGTTATGTATATTTTCTTAATTAGGTATAGTTCGTTCGTTCAAATAGTTTGCATGCTTTGATGTGCCGCCACAATTGGCACAAAGATGCTGCTGCGGCGCGCACAAAGCGGTTTCGGCGACTTTAAAGGGTTGCAATGCACACTATTTTAACGAACGAAGTACCTGTAGGTACGTCCTATTGCTACTCATTTATGATTATTTCATATTATTCATTTTTGTAACGCTAGCTTAGTTATATCATTGTAATAAGTGATTTATTCGAAAATACTTAGTCCGACTGTTGAGATTCTTGCGAAACCACCTTTCAACAGCGGTCTCCTGGATGCGCTGATAGACTCAGATACGAGAAAGTGCCTGCAAGGGCTACTTACATAATAAACACACAACGCTCGACCACAGCTTTATTATAAATCAAAATCATTGAAGATTTTTTTCGAAATGCCTACCTACTTGTATAAGGCGCACTTAAGGTACTTATTTTTTAATGGTACCTAGATTGATATTGTATAATACGGTAGTTTTGAAGTGCCTCGATCTCTTTAACATATCGCTTACAGATAGATAATTCGTACTATACTTAGTTAAAAATACTTTCATTATACATATATATATATATACTCTTGATTTCTTACCTAACTTGTGTATGTAAACTGCAATGCGAGATAATTATATTATATTTGTATTAACGCTGTTCTTTATTTATTCTTATACACATTCCCCATCTGTCAAATTCAAATGTCACAATGACAGATAAGGACAAAACATTGTATAGCTATACCACCGTTACTCAACGTTTATTAGTAAGGGGGTTACAGTCGGTTTCTACATTATGCAATCTTTTTTATGGCTTTTTATGGATATACTTAGATTAAATACTGAAATTGGGGGTTAGATGAATGAGTGTCACCATAGTACCTATTATTTCTGTGGCTTGATAAAATTAATATTTTTACCGTGTTTCTTACCATTTAATTTGCACCTAAATGCACAGTATTGCACAGGGCTGACAGGGCCTCTATTCCAGACGGTAAAACAAAGTTGCTTTTGACGTTTTATAGTGACGTCAACGTAATGTTACGATAGCTCTTATTTACTTAATAGTAATGGCGGCCAAGAAAAAACGATACGGTAACACGTCAAAAGCAATATTGTTTTACCGATTGAATAGATTTTATCAATTTTATCAATTTTTAGATTTAGATTTTTAGATTTTAACTTTTATCAGCCGAAAGAAGGCCGGTCCCGTGCCGCTTTGCCGCCCGCTTCCCACCCGTCGCGCCCTTTTTCTAACACTAGCCCAGTATCACCTCACTTCGGAATGTCTTGTTTTTATAGAATTTGAACCTAAATTTGAACACTTCAGGGGTGTTATTCTCTTAAAAAAGGTCGGCCGAACGAGTGAACAAGTGAACGAGCCGCACCGGCAAGTTTAAATACTTAATAGTAGTCCCGTCCGAGCCAGAGCGCACAAAACAAATTTTAGCGCGTGCTTTCTCAATTAGGCTTATGTCGATAAGATCGAACGTACCTATAAGGCTTCCTAATTTGTGTTTCCTCTCTGACGGGACTATTTAAACTCACTGGTGTAATGTGGCGAGTTCACTCGTTCTACCGAACGAGCGCCGTTTTTAAGAGAATTACACCCCAGGGCAAGTCTTGACGTCTCACATGCACTTTAGGAGAATTGGCCTCTTCTTACCTACTACGTGAAATTAATATCCTATACATAAGTATATTGCATATTGTTGATGGATAAGGATTCTTTTATTTATTTCCTAGCTTCTGCCCGCGACTTCATCCACGTAGAATTCGATTATCGTTATTCCCTCGGGAACCTTACATTTTTCCGGGATGAAATGTAGCCTATGTGTTATAACATGAAGAGTATATGTATTTTTGCTCTCCTTTTTTTACCGAGGTTATTTTGGTGATACAGGTTGAAAGTAGGTACAGTAAAGGAAATTGATTCCTTGAACACTTTGGACTATGTCATAGTGACGTAATCAATAAACATCGGTATCAACGTTCAACTTTCATGGCAAAGCACGGTTTGCAGAAAAACAAATACAAACGAATACATCTAGTATTTTGAACTTATATTTTTTATAAACAAAAAGAAAAACGCTAAAAATGTAATAAAGGTTTAATAAATTACTAAAATTTGTTCCATGGATTTTGCTGTTAACCTTTGACATCTCTTATAATACATAGGTGAAAAACTTAAGTAAATGACCTCTTGCATGTAGTAGTAACACATCTGTATAGACCGTTCGACATTCTATATTCGAAATTTGACGTAAATTCATATAAATTTTGTACACATGACTTAATTACCTTTCCACACTGACTAATATTTATTTGGTGTGACAATTAAATTGACATTCGTTACCTATTTGGCAGATATTCTTTTTCGAATGCAAAATAAGTATTAAAGTTCTATGACATTATTTAGAATATAAACCTCTTTAAGCGTAAGTACAGCATAAATATAGATACAGTTAGCTCCTGCATAATTAATTAAAAATAACAGAAAATAAAAGTTATTTTTCATTAAATATTCGAACGTATTTCTTGTTTTGCTACCCTTACCGGGTGCCATGAAAACTGAACGTTGATACCGATGTTTAGTAATCAATCACAACGTAAGAGACTTCTTATCTTATTTTATTTACAGTGTCACTTTGACATAGACCAAAGTGGTCCACGAATCAATTTCCTAGACTTTACATTAATCCACACATCTAAGTAGCATTTCACCATTGACGGTTCATGTTTGTATGTTTATCGTTGCCTATAGTACTGGCTACAAGCCTAAAACTTAAAGGTAGTTTAGGAGTAGGCAGTTTATGAGAGACTATCCTCCGATGTGTATTATTTATTAGGTAGTTGTCTTAAGTAAACTGTACAACAAGCTACTAACTAACATTAGAACTTCTTCCCCAGAACTAAGCGCGAGCATCAAGCGTGAGAAGATCGTCGAAATTTGCGAAGGGTGCGGGCAGAAGATCCAGGACCGATACCTGATGCGGGTGGGCGAGCTGTCCTGGCACGAGCACTGCCTCAGCTGCTGCGTGTGCGGCTGCCCACTGGCGCACACCTGCTTCACGCGCAACGCCAAGCTCTACTGCAAGCCGGACTACGACAGGTAACGACCGCTCCGCACTCCTTTATCACTATTCATTCCCAATACACTAAATACATCTGACTAAGTTATTTGTATAATGATCGTGGAGAACCCTCTTTATAACTAAAATTGCTTAGCATATTTAAATTACGGTTGATTGCGAAATGCTAGCGAATTATTTTAGCAAAGCGAATGTATAACGCGATTGTATTCATCAATTTATACTAATATTGTAATAGTTTCTATGAGGTCCAAGTCCAAGGCGTGTTCAATAGTATCACTTCATATTTGTCCTGTAGATTGTTTGGAGTTAAATGCACGAGATGCGGGGATCGTCTCCTTCCGCAAGAGATGGTCATGCGAGCGCAACAGTACGTGTTTCATATACAATGCTTCGTGTGCGTCATGTGCTGCCAGCCACTGCAGAAGGGCGAGCAGTACGTTATAAGAGCGGGACAAATTTTTTGTCGCCAAGATTTTGAAAAAGAGATGTATCTGATGCAACATGCGGAAGACGATATGATTATCGACGATTCGGAACGGCCGCGAGACGGCCGCCGGGGACCGAAACGCCCTCGCACGATCTTAACGTCAGCCCAGCGGAGACAGTTTAAAGCGTCGTTCGAAGTCAGCCCTAAACCGTGTCGCAAAGTGCGAGAAGCTCTTGCAAAAGACACGGGCTTGAGCGTCCGGGTAGTTCAAGTTTGGTTTCAGAATCAGAGAGCGAAGATGAAAAAGATCCAAAGGAAAGCAAAACAAGAGGGCGATAAAAATAATGATAAAGACAAAGACAAGGATGAAAAAAGTATTAAACAGGAATCTCCGTCAAGTGAGCACGGGAATTATTTAGGATTAGATGGGTCATATTCTGCGTCTAGCCAGCCGCTGAACCCTAACCTGCCATACTCTCCCGACGGTAAGTTCCCCCGACGTTGACGCGGTGTCGATAAAAGATCAAATAAGTCTGAAAAATATTTAAGTTACGACCGGTGAACAAATCGATCTGTTTTGACTACCTCTTTTTAATTATATTCTTAAGACTGAGAGCGATGGAGAATGGCCACGGAATTAGAAAACATTTTTTTTAAATGGAAATAGGTCAGTCAAACTGAAGTCGGCCTTTGGTTAAAAATATTGTAGAAAGCCGACTTCAGTCTGACTGATCTACGAGTATTACCATTTTAAATGAAGTTATTACAATATATATATATTTATTTTAATAGCGTTTTTGAAAGCGGATTTTTGTTTTTTTATTCCGTAGCCATTCTCTATCGCTCTGTCTTATAATACCTAGGTACTTGTACTTAGATAGAGCACTTTAAATCTTAATATTTCACAAACGGATGCCTTAATCGAAAAAATGATTTCACAAACCCGAAATATTTTTGAAAGGGCTGTCCAACGACATCCCATACCATTACTTAGTATACACTAAGAAAAAAACCCAAGTTCCGTGTAGGGAAGGTACACAATTTTTTTTTTCACGATTTTATTTTACCACTTTGTCTGCGTGACTAATACTAATAAGTATATTCATACCAAATAACAGATTTCTACCTACAACTAATTCGCAATTCACACAGCGGGCGGGAGTTATTTGTTATTTTTACTATTAACTTATATACCTACCCAAGGATTAATAACCGCTGACTTAACATTCACTGACTAAAAAAGCTATTCTTTTTTTCCAGATTACCCAGCACATTCCGGCGACAGCTTCTGCAGTTCGGACATATCATTAGACGGCAGCAACTTCGACCATCTTGACGAGGGGACCTCTGACACTATGAGTTTGCAGAACTTAGAAGTTCATCATTCTCACCAGCACGGGGGGCACGCTTCCCACGAGCCTCTCAACCTCGGCACGGGGGCTGTCGTCAACCCCATCGACAAGCTATACCTAATGCAGAATTCCTACTTTAGTACTGACCACTGATTCGCGGTTCGAGCCGCCGGCCGGAGCGCGCAGCGCAGCCGGCGCCTGCGCAGCCTGCCCGCGTCGGTCGCGCCCGCCGCCGTTACTTCTAGTCACACACTCATCCCCCCCGGTGTCCACCGATGGTTCCGGTAACCGGCTGAAAACATCTAAATTTATAGTCCATAATAACTTTAATAATTAGGTAGATGCATTCTTTAAATCCCAAAATACAATAAGCAGTCATAAAACCAACCATGAAATACCTAAAAATAATATATTGTGTCTATCCGAGCCAATCATTACTCAAAAACCACACCAAGCTTGCAAGATTACTGTGAGGGATAAAATGTTTCTATTCAATAATAGCTAAGCACGTACTGGTACGTCTCACAGACAGCAGGCGCGGGTCCAGACAACGTAGGAGGTCCATTAATAAAGTCAATCGCAAATGGCCACCAGTGAATTGAACAGACCTAAATATTAAATCTGATAATCTACAAATTTGGGAAATTTAAATTAAAGCCGAATTTAATAGTACATTACTGCACAGACCGGGAAATAGGCCGCTGCGGGACGGGTAGAGTTAGCGTGGCCGAGACGTAGTCGAGGCCGTGCTATTTACGAGTCCAGCAACCGCCCTTCCCGGTCGAGGCTCGTATAGTGCTTTTCTCCAACAATGTGAGGAAATTTAACACAATTGTTAATAATATTAAACATAGTCCCAACATTTTCTCGAAAAAAAAGAACAGAAACGTACGATTTAGTATGACGCTGAAATAAAGCATTAAATAAAATCACTAATTTAAACGTAATAAATTCAATTTGAATAAAATAAAGTTTAAACTATAAAATTTATTACGCGTTTATGTTATTTCGGCAATTTATTCTGTTTATGAACGAAATTTCTATTAAAAAAGGACCCTACCTACCTATACAGTACCTATGTATTTGAGAACGTCTGAATTTTAATCATGCATAAACGGCTGAACTGATTGAACTGTATTCTGTAATGATTATTTAAGTGACCGCGACTAGTCACTCTCACATGCTAGTACAATGATGCCAGTATGTGATTGATTGCTTTCAACAGCGCATGACGTCTATCACTGGTTCGGTTCCGCTTTTGCTTAGTTTTCAGTTTAATAATCAATCTATAGTCCCTAGTCATTGCTATTGCTCTTAGGAACGTCAGTACCGAATTACTATTCTTAATTAATTCGCATCGGAATTTTACTAACAACTTGCATTAGAACCTAGAATACCTACCAAATTTCAAATTAATGTTAGTCGGCGCCATAACTTGAAACTAAACTATATTAAATAGATATTTTGTAAATAATGTACATAATAATCTTAGACCTAGACTATAATGAAATGTTGCGTTTAAATGTGAAGTTGTACATAGGTACATTGTATTCGAGAGAAAGCCGCTCTATTCCAATAAATAGGGTACCTACCTACTCGAACCGTATTTATAGGTAATTCCTTATGCGTTACACTCAAATTATATTAACCTAAGGAAAATCCGCAATACATGAAAAATAAGGTAAGTAGTAAATTATCCAATCAGATAAATCAGATGCAATGAAAATGTTGCATTCGAATCCAGAGGTGCACCTTGGAGGGTAGTGGCCAAATAATGAAAGGCACCAATTTCGTTACCTTAAACTTTGCAGGTTAACCTTTTGAACGTCATCAACGGAGATAGCCATATATTAAGAGTAGGTACAGTCACCCGCAATAGGCTCTCTTATATCTCTTACAACAGGCTCTCTTATACCTCTAGTAATAAAGACGTGATAATATATTGTTGCTGGTGATTGTACATAGATGGTCACATAATTATAAAATGCTATTGAACTAAAAATTATGTTATGACTTAATTTCATTGTTCGCTACAATTATCGTTAACTATTAATAAACTAAGTTGTAAAATTATGTACAGTCGACTACAAAAGATGTAGGTATCCATTTTTTCTCCTTATTGCATTGTAATAAAGTCCAAAGTGGATACATCTCTTTGTAGTTGACTGTACAATTTACCTCTTTTGAAAACGAAGCTTTCATTTTATAAGGGTTAAAAAAGAAATCTTGAACGTTCAAACAAAGTTGTAATCCCTATAGAATGTAAGGTCCGTTGTTATCAGAGGTTCATTGTTCACCTTCTTGTAAAGAAAACGAGCTCTTTCAATTTTGTCAAGTCAAGGAAATCAGATTTTATTCTAAGTAAGTTTTACGAAGAAAGATACCTTATAATTTTATAGGGGACTTTATTATTTGACATGGCGCTCAAACAAAAGGTTAACAATCTATTACCCACGTAGGTACCAAAATCAATACAACTCAACCCGCAATGAGTGTTTCTCCGTTACCTGTCCGTAAGCATCTGCCCGTCTTCGTTCAAAACAGAAACCTTTTTATTCGCTTGCTAGGTAGGTATATACATTTAGGTGTAGGTACCCTTGTGTATGTTTCAGCTCTAGACATTTCAAAATCTGATTAGTTGATTACAGTTCTAATCTTCCTTCTTTTAAAATTAAAATTAACTTTAGGTATCTTAGGCCAGTCTATAACAACACAAAAAAGGCAAACATCGCAAACCCGCATGTAACTCCGATTTTTTTATATGTTGTTAGATCCGTTGAGAGTACCTATTTAACATCCAAGTTTGCAACCTTGAAAACCCTGTTTTTTGGCACTTGTTTCAGTTTTTTTCGAAAATGCTTCTCTAAGGAAGCATTTTTCAAGTATCTTTGCGTATATTTTAATAAAGATAACAATTTTTTCTACAATTTGAGCGTAACTTGAGCACATTATGTTTATTAGTTGCGGAGATACAGCAAGTCAAAGATGGGCAATTTTATTCAAAAAGTGAAAATGTGTTGGTAGGGTAATTTCGAAGATACGTACCGGCTGAACTAATGCTCCTAGGTAAAAGTCATGTGAAAAGAATTTGTAGAGAATTGAATTAGCCTCAATTTAATACCAAAGTGGTGCCTCTAGGCCTCATAGTTTCATCCAAAATAAAAAAAATAGTAAAATATCGGATATTGGTTAAATAATAAAAACAATGTACTGAATAGTGTTGGGATGACTTTCTGTAAAAAAACTGCAAATATGTGAATTTACCATTTTAAATGTATAATTATAATAATAAAGTTTTATTTTCAGGCAGTAAACCCATATTACAATCATATTAAAACCACAATTAATTAATTATACAAGCATTAGGTACACAATACTATTATTAACTACTTTTTGTTCGAGTTCTGGTGCACAGATAGCCAATGACGAAAAATTGGACTACCCATGTCCCGATAAACGATCGTCAGGATAACGTAACGAGAGTAACGCAATCTCTCCCAAAAAGAAGCAATGCGCGCCCGCATTATGGCGAAGAAGTCAGGAACTCCCGCCTCGGTGAACATGGTCGAAGCACTGCAGAACCTAGGCAGCTGCATCAGCGTACGGAATATGTTATTATACTGCACCCTGATGGATCTGTAAGATTTTCTGGAGTGGTTCACCCACAGCTGGCTGGTGTGGAAGGAGAGGCAGTAGGCGTTGAATAACGTCAACTTTACACTCCTACTACACCCACTAATTATGGCTTCAAATAAACATCCACTAAGGAAATGAACATACTTGCACATTGTTTCGAAAACTGCGAAAATTTAAGGTTTCAGTTTTTTCGAAATAATTATATAAAGGAAGCGTTTTTCGAGTAGGTATTATTGTTCCATACTTTAATAAAGCTAAGTAAATTGGCTACAATTTAAGTCTAACTTGAGCACTGCAAGACCATTATTTGCGGAAATACAGCTAGTCAGACTGAATTTTTTTTCAATAAAATGAAAATTTCATGTTAGGGTAATTTTCTATGTTACGTACTGACTAAACTAATGCTCCTAGAGAAAAAAAATTGATACGAATTAGTAGGTATAAACTTTAACTAGCTTAATACCAAATAAGTGCCTCTGGCTTTCATAGTTACCTCAAAAATATAAAAAATATTAAAATATCTGATTTTAGTTAAATGATAAAAACATTGTTCTGAATAATGTATGAATGTACTTCATGAAAAAAACGAAAAGTGTAAATTTTACATTTTAGATGTAACATACGGTTTCAAAGTAAATAAACAAACAAAAAACACAGCAAACATATATTTAAACCATAAAATAATACTATTTACACGGTGTCAAGCAAAAACAGTTTAGACTTTCGTCCTTTTAGAAGGACCAAGTCTCATCCAGTCAAGATCAGTGGGGAGGAGTCGGGGAAGAGGGATAATGTTTTCTTTTTGTTAACGTTTTCTGGAGCGGGCCGGCGCGTGGTGTTGGGTCGGCCACATCCTCGTTCTCCTCGTCCAGGACGATAGGGATGGCGTTGTTGCAATTTCACCCCTGGTATAAGGAAGATAGGATAGAGCACCTGAGCCGAGCCTTTCTGCAAGTGCACGACCCTAAGCAACCTCTTTTTGCATTTGCAAGCCACCATTTTAAGCAGGGTCTGAGGAGCAGGCTCTGCGCACATTACCCATCTTCTACTTGCTGTATCTCCTCAACCAATGGACATAGTGGGCTTGGGTTACGCTCAAATTGTAGCAAATTTAGTTATCTTTATTACATTATAGACAAAGATACTTGAAAAACGCTTCCTTAGGGTATTTTTTTAGAAAAAACTGAAACAAGTGCCAAAATTTCGCAGTATTTCGAGCACCATGGGGGTAGCACAGTTTTCAGGGTTGAAAACATGGGTGTGAACTACTCTCAAGGGACCTAACAACATAATATAAAAAAACGTAGTTACATGCATGTGCGCATGCGCGTTTGCGATCTATGATCTCGTTATAGACTGGCCTATCTCTTTTTTTTCGTGACCAACAATCCTATTTTGTAACAGACGCAGTAAACTGACTGACAAATAAAACGAAAAAGTTTGGGATGCGGCCGGAAGAAGGGGAAGGGAGCTCTAGAATCGTACAGAAATAGTATTGGTTAGAATCCACATCTATGTAGTGACCACTCCACTTTTAAGAGCAGAGAAAATGTTAATAACGTCTTTTCACCAAACAGCCTACAGAACCGAACTTTGCCTCTGTTCGGGATCGGTATATGTTGCCTTTTGAGGCATCAGTTTTTTTTTATAGCAAGTAGAAGGCACGTGAACTCTCAGGCCACCTGATGGTAAGTGGGATCTGAGACCCATAGACATTTGAAACCTCAAGACTACAATCTCAAAACTGCAATCTTGAGAGTTCAAATGCGTTGCCAACCCTGAGGACTACGAGTAAGATGGAACCCTCTATGCTAGTAATTACACCGGTTGTCTTATCCCCACACCGGAACACAGCAATGCGAACACTACTGCTTGGCGGTGGGTTAATGGATAAGATGGTGGTAGCTATCCGGACGGACCCTGCACAAGGTCCTACCACCACTAAAAGAACTGAATTTAAATAAAAAAAACTTGATATCTTTTGAGGGCTTTGTGCCAAGTACTGAAAATCGAAATCCCATAAGATGACTTTATGATTAGTTAACCGTCAGTTAACTTCGTCTGTTAACACTTTCATTGCCGCCGACCCGCTAGGCGAGTCCATTTTGTATGAAAATCAGAGAGCTTGGCAATGAAAGTGTTAAGGGCCGAGTTCACCAACCAATTGAACAGACAGTTAAGTCTTAATCATCTGTTAATCAATACATTTGACACCCGTTAAACCGCTAACCGTCCGTTTAATTGTTGGTGAACTCGGCCCTTAAAATACGACATTACTTAGTTACAGATCAATTTGTACCTACTTATTATCGGAATTTAAGAGTACCTATCCTTTAAAATGCAATGTAATAGTTTATCCCACATTCCACATTAGACTTATATTTGTATAGGAAATGCTAAGAAAAAGTTTTATATAGCAACAACGCTGAATAAAAACATGATTTCTAGTCAAATGTATCGATGTAACCGACACATTATTTATGTAGAGACTTGTACAATAATATTATTTACTTAGAACACGTCGTAATTTTATAAATGGATGTACCTAACTAAATTAAAATTTGATTATTCATATCTTGTTTTATTCTTCATAGAATATTTTTGTTGCTTACTTACACTTTTTTTTAATTTATTTTCATATTATTACAATAATTACAGTTATATTTTAACATTGGGCGAAAACTACACAAAGTTTATCTGCCGCCGATATCACTCAGTTATTAACAGCAAAAACTCTATTTAGTAAAGACGTGCCATTTAATTCCAGTATTAACTCTATCAGTGGGAGATCTTAGATCCATCACCTTGTATTTTTAAGACAAAGCAAACCGCTTGGAGCAGGTTTTCCAGGAGTTGATCTAAGTTGATTTAGCGCGGTTGCCACGGGGTCGAGAATGAGGCGCATTTATATCTGCATTTATCAAGCACCTGTATCAAGTTTGGTGTTTTTTTCTTATTATTCGAGGACGGAGAGGCTCAGGGAGACTTTGTCCACAGTCCTATTTCATCACATTCTTAGCTCATCCACATTGCCACTATTCCAAATCGTCGGCATTCCTATATTGTCACCTTCTTAACTCGTCCACTTTCCTATATTGTCACCTTCCTAACTCGTCCACTTTCCTATACAGTCCATAATGCTAACTGTTCCACATTCCTATTTCGTCCACAGTGCTAACTGGCCCACATTCCTACATAGTCCACAGTGCCAACTCGTCCACATTTATATGGTGTCGTCAACTTCTAAATTCGTCCACTACTCTTTACAAATCCCAAGATGAAATGCCGCAGGTGTGTTTCATTTTTTTTTAGTTTTACGAACTCATGCCTTAGTACAAACGTCCTTATCGCGGGAGCAGAAACAAATCTATCAAAGCACACATAAAACAAAATGTCTGTTTAGTATAACGGAATATTCTGCCTATACAGTCTCTAAGAGGTTCTGTTCTTTATATCCAGCACAAAGTTTTCGCTGGACAAGGTCAATCAATATAGGGAAGCCCGGGCAAGACGCATATGATAAAAACACATAAAGTACTTAATCATAAATTCCAAAACCAAGAATAATGGTATTAAATAATATGGTAAATAAAGACTATGATTGTGACCAATGATTATTACAAAAAGAATACCCCTCCAATAAATCCGGTCGCGGCATTGTACCCATGATGCTAGCTGCGTTACCTCTCTGTATACTTAAAAAAAAAGTTTAAAAAAACAAAAACCCGCCTTCAAAAAGCAAAAGATAACTTCTTTAAAATGGTAGGTAAATAGGTCAGTCCAACTGAAGTCTGCTTTTGGTTAAAATATTGTTGGACGCCGACTTCAGTTGGACTGACCTATTTACCTACCATTTTAAAGAAGTTATCTTTTGCTTTTTGAAGGCGGGTTTTTGTTTTTTTAAACTTTTTTTTATTTTATACTTTTTAGTGATCATAATTATGCTGTTATTCTCCCATTTCTCAAGAAACAATAGAACATTAAAATCTCGCCGCAAGCAACGCCGTGGGAAAGTCATAGTCATATATTTAAACCTAAATATGCTTCGTCATAGTCGCTCAACTATCTTAATCGAAATATCTTGTCGCCACCCTCGAAATATATACCGTTTAGGAGTTCAGGTGGCCATCTGTGGTCTTCATCATCAGTTCCACTTCACCAAATAGTGGTTTCCAAGACCAAATACACGAGTTACAATGAAAAATACCAAAATCGCTATAGGTGTGCCTATAAATTTTGAAGAGTTCCGTCGATTCCTCATGGATTCCACCATCAGATCTTCATTTTGAAAAAAATGGGACCAATCTGGAAGCACCAGCTTTCAAATAAAAAAAGAATCTTCAAAATCGGTTCACCCAGTCGAAAGTTCTGAGGTAACAAACATTAAAAAAAAAAAACAGTCGAATTGAGAACCTCCTCCTTTTTTTGAAGTCGGTTAAAAATACGTATAATGACATTAAATAATGAATGGAAAGTCATGGAATTGTTCTAAATAACACACATTTGAAATCTTAAATCATGAAAAGTTAAACTAACCGTAAAAAAGTGCGATTATATATGCACAAAAAGTTACATCTGAATTCATGTCGACGAACAACGGACCAAATTCACCCCAAGTAACATTCCGGGTTCTATATAACACAGCCCTCACAGTTATAAAATCCGACAAAAGTACTCTAGTGCAACCTAAAGTTCACGTGTGTCCTAAATTATTTCTTTATTTTATTATTTTCATGGTTATTATATTATAGAGTGCTAAAAGGTTATCAAGAAAGAGAATTTACAACTCCGGCGGATATCTTTGGATATAAATTTATGATATAACACGCGGTAAGTTACCTGTTTTAAATACTTAATCATGTTAATGCCATGGGAATACAACTTTATCGTGAAATGTATACATATTTACAGCTAAAATATTCACGCGCCTCTGTAAAAACGCGATATTCATTTTAAAATATTTAAAACTGGTTGAGAGGAAATCTAAAATTTTCAGTTTTTGATATTATATTGGCATTATAATTATACTACGATAATTAATTATAACATGAAACCAAAACTCAAACGGTCTATCTGCTTATTTTGTGATAAATCTGCATGATAATTTTGGAGATTATTTGGTAAATATTTTAGGTTACGAGAACAAAATGGTGGAAATGAAATACGACTATGTGAACTGTTATAACTCTAATTTAATGTCGTGAAGCGTATATAGGTTCACATGTGTTCTGTTAGAATGCTGTTATCTATATGAAGTCCCACATTTGTACCACAGCAAATAAGAGTAGAACTTGTGGACAAATAAACTGCTATTGATGTTAATGGACAACACATATAGTCCTTTTAACAGCCTACAGAGCACATGTGAACCATTTAAACACTTCTGTACAGTAGTAAAAAAAGGATATTTTAATGATCACAAACAAGTCCTACTACAGCTACTAGCTGTATAACAGTCTAAAACAAGTAAACATACAGGCTTTGGCTTTATAAATGACCACGTGTGTTCTATTAAAATGCTAGCTCTATAACATCGTACAAGTAGGCCGTTAAACAGCGGTTGCCGTATCTCTACCCTCCTATAATGCTCTTAGTCAGACGGCTGACTAAAGGATAGTTGTTGTAGAGTATTATAACACCAACAATCGTATAAAAGTATAACTCTACACTCATATAAGTCCCTTATACAGGTATAGGCGTTATTAATCGCAATAATGCAGCTTATACATCACGAGTGAACTGTAATAATGCTTCAAGTACACCTGGGAACTAAATGTGTACTCTTAAATGGAGTAAAATGCTACTTGGGACATGTTACCCTCTTTTATTTAAACTTTTCCGAAGAACAACTGTCGATGTACATATAGATCACGTCAAAGTCCGTAGAAAAGATATCGATTTAAATATAAACTGCATAATTTTGTTACGTGTACACAACAAGTGTTTTTAGACTAAATAAGGCTGCTAATCAATTTATTATAATTACGAATAATTTTAATTAAGTGCAAGTAACATGACTGTCTCCGTAGTACATCGCCACATATGAATCTAGAACGGACAATTTAACGCGCACTCTCCGCTGGACATAGCTCAAAGTGACGATCGGCCAGCGGCGCGGGGTAGCGCGGGGCGCTCCGTGTATGTTTCGTTCGTTGTTCTACGCAGCAAAATTAACATCGTACGTTTTTCGGTTCAGTTATCTCAGAAACTATACGTCATATAAAAAAAATATAAATACCAATAGATAGCCTAGATAGCCTAGATAGATAGTCTTCAAAAAAGGAAGTAAAAAATACAATAAAAACGATTTCGTACTAAAATCACATACATCGTTGTACTTCGAACCCGTCGATATACTCGTAGGATTCTACTGAAGAAATAATTTTCAAATTCAGAAGTTTTTGATTTTTTTACAAACAAAAATACAAGCGAAATAAAAAAAGGGAAATTATATTGGTTTAGTACAGTTCGGGTCCCGTTTCGCCGGTAGTACCTACCTACTACAATCCACCAACAAAAAAAAACATGCAAGTAGTATAATTAGAACCTTGTCACCATAAATGAGATTGAGTTATCGTACCTAGGTACTTCTCATTATAAGTTTGAAGTTTATTATGTCGAGGCCCTAGTGCTGTATGTTTTCGTTATTTAACCCTGGCCCACCATAGAACGTGTCGTGGTGTCATTATAAAACAATTTGTTTGTATTCAGTAAGTAGGCCGCACGGGCATATGTTACACGTCAAAAATCAACCGTCAGCACTTCCCAAGAGGAGACCACTGCTGAGAAGAAACGCAGCAAGAAACCTGGCACCAACTTTCCGATTTAATGGCTAAAATAAAGCAATACCAATTTTTCGATGATTTGATCTTTATAAGAAGAAAGATCCCCCTGAGCATCCCGGGCCATAGATTGGAAGAAATTTGTCTTTTTTTAACCCAAATTTTTAAATTTTACATCCCTTTCCTATTGCAATGGATTCTCCATCCGAGATGAGAATGACTACCGCATATAAAAGTGTACCTATGTTTGACAAATCACTTTACCTTTAGGTGCCTAACAAGTTTTGGATAACGCTTTTTAGTGTCTTTGGTCGAAAATTTGGCATCTATTCACTTAAACCAGGGCCCCCATTTTCTGGGTAAAACCTACGTAAATAAATTTGCCTTTGACATATTTTCGTATTGTCACAAATAATATAATTATATACTAGTACAGACACCCAATACCTACCATACAAAAAGACGCGTTTTCTCGAGGTCCTACTATATTTTGTCGTATTGCACAAAAAGTGCACCTAGGTTTGATCACTAAATACTAATTGTGGTTGTAAAAGTAAATAGGTCGGTTAGGTTCGTTAGGTTTCTTAAGACGCCCAAAGGGCAAACCACCCAGATACAGGAGCCCCGCCCGGCCGGGGCTCCGCCGAAAGTCAATAGGACAAATATAGGACCACGAGAAAACGACCCAAAAAGGGCACCTTCCTAAGAAACTAATTACCGGTAGCAAGATTAGTACCATGTACGGCCAACAGATGCAGCATAAACTGACACCATCCCAACTAATACGCTAGCAGCCAGGCTAAATTTTCAAGTAATACATGAAAATGGCAATAGATGGCGCTTTACTGGATAGCTATGTATAGTATAGTGTCCGCAATATTCTAAGGGCGAAAAGCCATAAAACGATGATGATGATTAGATGCATTTTCCAATCGCCTTCTTTATTGTTATATTTATTTTCTTGGATAAAATTTTCCGATCGCCTTCTTTACTCATGTATTTATTTTCTTGTATAAAAATTTCCGAACGCTTTCTTTCTCTATAGACGTATTTTACAGATATATATTTTTTCTTGTATAAAAAAAACCGAATTCCTTCTTTCCCTATATTAGTAAGATCATTTTCACAGAAGACATATTTATAATCTCTGAAATTTCCATTGCATTATTTTATTAGTAGGTAGCATATGGTCCCATTCTAAACAAAATATTTGACTGACTTGTCGGAAACGCGGAGCTTCTATTTCTGGGTTTCTTTGGCCCTCCGGGCCTGATATAATCCATAGGGAAAAAAAGCGATCGTATTTTTGTATACAAAAAAATAAATATAACAGTAAATATGTCTATAGGGAAAGAAGGCAATCGGAAATTTTTATACAAGAAAAGGCTCCGGCACGTAATGACCATCTTCCTAAAATGACCACATTTCACACTGACCACATCGTATAATGACACCTCTCTAAATGACCACTATTCAAGAAGACTACTTTTCATATTTACTACTTCTCAAAAGGACCACTTCCCACAATGACCACCTCCCAAATTGACCACAACTTAAAAAAACCACATGTCAGCATGACCACTATTTGAAAAGACTGGGTCTATGCCGTTTGAGCGAAAAATATTTATGGTAGAATACATATTATATCATTTACCAAATTTTCATATACCATCATCATCAGCTCCAGTAAGTACAATATTTAGGTTATTCATATATTTCGTAACAGAGCCTACGTCATGGTTGACAACTTACTACCCGTTCACTTCCAAGTTTGCCGTCATTTTAGGAAGGTGGTCATTACGTGCCGGTACCCAAGAAAATAAAAATATAGGAAAATGCACCAATCAAAACCAGATTTCATATTTTTTTAATTTAGGTGACCTACTGATATATAAAAAAATATTGTATCTTGTCTTTTGAAATATAAAAGTAAACACATATATCTATAGTTTTTTAGTTTAAAACAAAAAGCATTTCAAAATATTTAAAAGCACCATTGACTTTTTCGTACTGCTGGGTAAAAACGTCTCTTAATTAAATAGTCAATCAAATCTATCAATACATCATCATCAGTCATCACTATATTTTCAACGACAAAAATATTTCGAAAAGTAAAAGGTTATGACACGACAAAACGACTTATTTAGCACAATTACGTTTTGACTAAATTAACTTTGAATTTACTTTTGATCCAACTTCGTAATGGCGATTTCAAGATTTTTCTTAACTCCTTATGGCCTCAGGAATGCGCTGTAAAGGCACGATGTATAAAGAGAGGAAATAGAAAACTTTGCTATTTTGTTGCGCTTGCTTTATAATTTGTAAGACGCTTAAGGCCCAAAAAGTTCTAAATGGCTTCTATTGAAACCGCGGGCGCGGGTTTAAATTATTTAAAACATTTATCAATTGTAATGTCTTGTCTGTTCTTCGGATATAGTAAACTTGGTCATATTTCCTTGAAACTGTTAAACGTGAAAATACGATTAGAAACACAATCATCTATAGTTTTATTTGTCAAACATGACACGTTTTTCGCATTGTTTTGGTTGAATCTTCGACACTCTACGATCTATAACGATGGTTTTTGATTCAATAGTTGAGTACACTAGTCCTAGCGGTACGCCAAAAAATGCTGCAAATGGTGTTAAAAGCATAAAAACGATTGATCTTTAGGCCATACGAATCAATTTGACCCGTAGCACAAAAAAAAACAAAAAGGAGACGAGTTATGACGTCATCTTAATTTTTTATGGGGTAAAAACATTTTTTCTTCTGAAACCTATCGTGTGTGGTATCTAATGAAAGGGCTTACTAAGCGGATTCTAAAAATATATCATATCATTATATTTCAGTCACTTGTTTTAAATTTAAATTAAAATCATTTTCAAAACATACCAAGTTTGGGCTCCTCCAGAATCAGATATGATACGGTTGATTGAATCACTATTTGTTAAATATACCTAAACGGATACGTAATAGCCTCATACCCAACCACAAGAAAGCAATTTTGAAAATATTTACATTTAGAATTAATTTATAGTTTTTTAATATTAAAAAATGTGATAAAATCACATGTAGTTGAAATATGTATAAAAAGTTCAATTTTAGACACTGGGGATGATAAATACTAATGCGAGAGGAGTTTTCAATCATATTTATATTATTTACTAGCTTTCGCCCGCGACTCCTTCGAGTTTTTATCCCGGAAAATTGGACAGTTCCCGAGGGAGCAGCGATAAACAACTTCTACGAGGACGGAGTCGCGGGCGAAAGCTAGTAAATAATATAAATATGATTGAAAACTCCTCTCGCATTAGTATTTATCATCCTCAGTGTCTAAAATTGAACTTTTTATACAAGTTTCAACTACTTGTGATTTTATCACATTTTGTTATATTAAAAAAATATAAATGAATACTAAATGTAAATATTACGTATCATTTTAGGTATATTTAACAAATAATGATTCAACCGTGTTATATCTGGAGGAGCCCAAACTTGGTATGTTTTGATAATGATTTTTATTTTAATTTAAAACAAGTGACTGAAATATAATGTTGTGATATATTTTTAGCATTGGCTTACTAAGCCCTTTCATTAGATACCACACACGATAGGTTACGGAACAAATTTTTTTTCATTCAAAATAAAGATGACGTCATAACTCGTCCGCTTTATTTTTTCCGGGTAAAATTGATTCGTATGGCCTAAAGATCAATCGTTCCGATTTTCATGCTTGTAACACCATTTGTAGCATTTTACTGAATTTCGGGGTGTACCGCTAGCATTACACAGAACAGAAAAAACAGTAGAAGTGTGATGTGGGCGTGTCACGTGTAGCATGGTTATGCGGAGTTCCGCGCAACCTACCTTAGTTTGCCGCGATCGCTTGTGCGTGAAAGTGTTGTGCGACTAATATTCCTAAAATAAGAAATAAATCCAGGCATGCCTTATTGTGCTTTTTTGGAATGTAAAAACGATAACCGCACCAAAAACACTTTCCATGGTGGCGAGTTGTTTTTATGATAGTGGGACTGGGAGTATTGGCGACAACAGGTCTGCCACTAAGCGAAGCTCATGGCACTTCCACTGTTTTTTTCTATTCCGTGGTTGAGTACTTATAACTTCTTAATCCTGGTAAACCATTTTGTTAATAAATGTTGCGGTTTTCAAATAAACAGCAATTAATCGAATATGACGCTGCTACATTTCTTTGCGAGGAATTCGTTTCGCTTCGTTTTGATTCTTGGGTAGCCTCTTAATACATTACCTACAAAATCTTTGATTCGCCAACATCTTTGCGACGTGTCCGGTGTCGCCACCTACGAGGGTTGATCAATAAGTTTTTAGAATCGGTATAAAAAATGGGAGATATGTAAATCGTTAATTTATATTTACTTTTGGAGGTCAAATTTTGTACCTTCACTAAGTCATCATCAGCTTGTAATTTTTACGTAGTTGTTTTTGTACATTGGTGAGTGAGAAGTAGTAGTCAAAAGTTAGGGCTAAATAACAGAGGGAGCGGTTATCAGTTCTGAACTTAGGTCGGAGAGCAGCATCCTTGTGAATTAGATGGCTCTGAAGCATAATTCCTGCCGAAAATACGTTTTTTTTATTAGGGCATCAGGACTTTCTCCACACCGCTCCAAATAATTACAAAACTAACTCTTATTTTTGCCGTCTTGTAAAATTGTTCATACAGATGTATTTTGTTTAGCTATCACAGAAAAACAAATAAATGTTGTTGAAAAAATATATCTCTAATTTAACGTTGATTAGTGCCATGGTATAGTCCACATTAAAATAGTAAGATTATGAGGATGGTTCATACCGACTCTAAAAACTTATTGATCACCCCTCGTATACAGAATTACACAAGCCTACGTACGTAGTGCTTGCCATAATTTCTAAACACTGTAAAGGATATGAATATCTTAAAAAGGTATAAGACGTCGGCGAAATGAGCTGGCCTCCTATCACAAAACCTTACTAAATTTACAATTTGACTAATAAATTGTAGTCTTTTCCATAGAAAAGTTAACAATGACGTAGACTTGTAAAGTTTAGAGGAATGGGGGCTGGTGTCTTATATTATATTACAAACAACGACGGTTAATTAACTATAAATAGGAATAAATTATATGTAGTTAAGTGTTTATTATAATGCAATATCTTATCTTACAAAGCTTAATTCTGTTTGATCATAGCAATTCTAATCAAATAATTAGAATTCTCGCAACTGTGAGAGACAAATAGGGTAGGTAGGTTAATTATTTTACACTGATCACGAAATGCAACACAAACACGCAAAAATATCAAACAGAATTTGTTTCTCGCGATAATGGTTTTTTTTTTAACCTTTTTAACGCCATACGTCGAATAAAAAATGTGCCACCCACACGCCAAACATGTTTGCTATGCTATGCAAATTACACCTTATTGCTACCAAACAAAGTCTCTTTAAATCTTGAACTCTCGTCGGCTGTAGCCGACGTGGCGTCAGTGGCACGACTTTTAGTTGACGGACAGAGCCGAGTGTGGCGTTGAAAAGGTTAATTATCGGATGTCTCATAGTGACACACCCGTCTGTCGCAAGACGTAGAGTTCCGGTAAACCACCCGCTCACAGTATAGTTTTATGAGGACCATACCTATGACGTCATATGTAAGTACTTCATCAATTTTCATACCCCTATCGTTTAATACAGTTGTCCCCTTGAAAGTGAAGGATAGCTTGCGTTAGATCCAGATGTTCGGATTTTTAGCGAGTACTTTAATTAGGGGGTTTATTTCGACCATTGTTCAGTTAGTGGCGGTTGTAACCGGCAGGACATTTAATTTGCTACCATTTGAATGTAAAATTATCTCTAAGTATAGAGTCTATAGGTACTGTACTAGAGTACATACTGAACAGGTTCCGAAAAGTATTTATATGTTTTTACAACCTAGGTATTAAAAAGCAGACTGTAAATCCTAATCTACCTGCTTTATTTTACTGTTATACTATGTTGAGACCTTTTATTTGATACCCATATCAGTGTCATCAATGTCATCATTCATCATCATCATCATACTGCCCTTCTAAATGTAAAGGACGCATACGCAATTCGATAGTCCACCTCAAAACAGATCTAATACATTGATCATCAGTTCTTCGACATACGTGACCAGCCCAGCCCACTGTCACTTTAGCTTGATAGCCTTCAGAGCTATTTTGACCAATTTAATTATATTTTGCTCGGATATCTTCCTTTTGAATATTTCCATCACACCAAGTGTTGCTCTATACATAGCTCGCAGAGCAACTTTCAATCTGTAAACTAGTTCCACTGTCATGATCGTCGTCTCGACACCATAGGTCATCACGGACACGACACTGGTTAAAGTTTTTTGTCTTAAGGCACTGATCCACGGAACCACGACGTCGGGATAGGACGTAACTTTCAAAGGCGTTTTGCCCAAGTGAATAAATAGTCTGACTCAGGTAAACATATTCAGATACGTCAACTTCGATGGCCTCACGATCACATGATCGGTTTCGGCACAATACGACAATTGAACATGATTTTCGTCTAAATCAAGTTCATGCGGAGCCCAACCATCGGAGGTCATCGTGCATTCAAAATAAGTCGCATACATATTAAAGACCAATTTAGTGGTAAAGCAATCGAGCCGCTAACTTTAAAACCCCCTCAATAGGTTATGGTTATGGTTTGAGGTTAACCCATATTAAATCAAACGAGCGGGTTAGCCGTTGAAAGGATTACCAAAATGAAATGGTATCTAAAACCCAGCCGTTAAAAAATCCGGCTAAAAAGCCTTTCAATGGTAAGGGGATCCGGTCCCTGGGTGCGTTTGGCACAATACATTTTTTAACTTATAATTAATGTACTTTACGGCAACCTTGCTATTTTACTTCAACTATGATCTTCGAAAATTGAATTGGTAATTCTTGTTCCTGACAATGATACCTTTGGCGTTTGAAGTCGAAACTGGGGTTATCCATTGTGCCTACATAGGAATTACATAATTCCCCAAAAATTCAGAACTGCCGGATCTAACGCAAGGAGTAATGTCACAAATTACTGTATCAGTAGCTGATGTTACCTGTCAGTCCAGTACCCTAATACTCGCAAGTATGGAGTGGCGATGGCGATACCTACATTATACAGTGATAACTAAGGATAGGACTTTTGATGGCATATCGTGGTTCTAGAATCCATGGAGTCGCTATTTCCTATTTATTAGTGTCATATTTCAAAAATCACTAAATACATTTTTAGGTCGGTTTATCTATACTTAGTTTATCTAACTTATATTAGTTTGTCTGTAACACTTTCACAGCGGAGATATCCTATAGTATACAAAAATTCATTAAAACTGGTTTAGCGATTTAACGAATGAATGCATTTTGAAATATTGTTATGACAATACTGAAGGTCAAAATCAAGATGGTATGTTTATAATAATTAGGAAATAGCGACTCCATGGATTCTAGAACCACGATATGCCACCAAAAGTCCTAACCCTACTAGTGATAACATATTCATATACGTGTATGTGCACATCGTAGGTTATAACCCATAACTACTAATAGATTCTGGTTATATCTATTATCTATAAATACCTTATTCTACGTTTTTATAAAGAGATAAATCTTCAAATTACATGAAACTCATTTATTAATATCTAATTTTGGAATTATAGATTGTGTTTACAATGTGGCAGTCCTCCTTTAGTACGTTATTTTCGAGGTAAAAACCTTTGCTATGCACCAGACATCGTTAAGGGAAGACGTCAGGTACTTTCGGAATAGCCACTGCACGAGTAGCCACCACGGAAACCCCGACAGTGCGGGGCCTACAAGTCCCATAGTTCCATACACCTAATTATGATGAAATCTACATTTCTAACTCTTATACTAATAAGTAGCGATTCATGACCTGATGGTGACCAAACTTGTTAAAATCTACTAATGTTCAACAGGCGAACTACAATATACTTAATTTTATGACCCCAATAAAATGTGGCCGACCGCATGTATCTCTAGGGCCGCCACTGTCTATCTTAGATGATTTGCAGTGGTAAAAATATTTTAAGGGGCTGCTCCTAACGTTAAATATGATACAGATGATTCGATTATACCAGCGGTCGGCAACAAGAGGCCCGTGAATGTTTTGTTAAATAATTGTACAATTATAGGTATATTGGGCTTCTAGGGTTAATAGCACAAGTGCGGGCTGCCTTTAGTTTATTTTGCCACCTTGTGGCTCTTGCTTGCCAAAAGGTTGCCGACCGCTGGATTAAACTTTCCAAAACGTATGGAATTGGCATAAGCGACCGACGCGATCGGACAGCAGCTTTACGTCAATCCTATTCATTTTCATCAATTTCAGTATCTGTTAACGTTCGCAGGATGCATCTTGTCTAGGCCAGCTGAACTGTTTTGTTAAAACAGGCAACCGTTCACTAAGTGTTAAGTATTATAATTTTATAGTGTCGCTCACAATATATACAGCTTACATAAAATTTACAGTAATATGTAATATTAGGCATGATTTCCTAAGTAATTTACATTCATGTTTTTTTACATAAGTTACGTAACAGACCAACGACTTTAATTCATAAGTAAAAGTTGGAAATAATCATATTTCAGTCATCATATTTCGGTATCGATTTCACCAAACGATGTTAACCACTTAACAGACGATTAGAACGTTAACAGCTGTCAAAATGTATGAACTAACAGTCGATTAACATTGATTAAATTTAACATCGTTTGGTGAAATTGGTACTTAATACTCGTACCTAAATATAAGATTCTTAAATGTGAAAGTACCAACCATAACATTTTTTAACAATAAATTTCAGTACCCATTTGCATAACAATATTAACACATTTCAGTTTGCTTATTTAGTTATGCATTAAGATATTTTACCAATATTATTTTTATATTATCCTTTTTGACTAAAATTATAAGATTTAATTCATACAAAGTAGTTCTCTCTAGGACGCGTCCTAGTTATTAGTTACCTATTACCCACTCGCAATCCTCGACTCAATTACCATTCATACTCTTTTTTCATCTTATAAAACCTTAAATATGACCCCAACCGACCGTCACAACAAGATTACGTACTTTCTCGGTTATTAACGCCCATAAATTGAATACGTGCATTCTAAAAAAAGCCCTCGAGAAAGCGGAGAACAAAATGAAGTCTGTACATATCTAAACCTCATGTGTATTTCTTATAGCATATAAAAGGGTACCTAATAAATAGAGACCGTACTCGGGAGCCTATTTACCTAAAGTTCCATCGGCAACAGCGTTAACTGACCACTTGTGAATCTTTGTCACCTTAGAATTACCTGTCCGGCATAAAAATATTCTATGACCTATAGTGAAGCTAGTAGCGGTTTACGGTTGATGGTAACAAACAGACAGACGGAGTTACTTTCACATTATTAATATTAGTATGGACTGACTATATCGATCGACGAAGTAGTGGTATGAAATGAATGAACAAAACACTTAAACTTACTTTACTTTGATATTTTAAAATGTATCAGAACGCAGTATCTACAAAGCAAAACATAAGGTTATTTATTATAATTTCAATCCTGATATAAATGTTTAAAATACTTCACATATACTTCTAAAATAATTGAGATAGGTATGTGAATGGCTTACGCAGAGTTTTACTTTATTGTTAATTTAAATTAAACCCAGACATTTCACATAAAAAGTGATTCATTTTTTGAAGCCGGCTCCTCATCAACTTAGCTTTTATTGAGACTACGCGAACCTTAGTTAAATAAGCACCCGTTTGTTCGTTCTCTAAAATACACACACAACAACAAACTAAAATGATTAATTATGCATACACACTATTCTCTTGTTCCGCGCACACAACTTGGTTTAACACTAGCACTAACACTGAAGCAGTCTTTTTGTATCTTACGCATTTCCCGTGGATGAGGTATTTCCACTGAATTGATTATACGTCTGAATCCTATGTACAGATCTAGTGAATAATCCTTTCATGTCGTGAAAACTCGGAACTCACGTCTACTTCCGAATGATGCCGACACGTGTCTATGAATTATTGAATTATTAAGTGACATGTTTGTATTAAATAAATAGAGTACTTAGTTATGAGTGTCAAATGTCAAACCACGAGTTTGAAGTATATCACACCGAGATGTTAAAACCTCCACGATCAAGTATATAGAAATTAGGTGTAGGTAAACAAGAAGAAATATAAATAAATTTTGAAAATAATTTCACAGGCTTGTCGATCTAAACGTTTCCTAGGTCTCTTTCGTGCTTTCGGCATGACTATTAAAAAGAACTGAAAACAAACTTAATCTTAATTAACAAAAAAATACTCTGGTATTAACCACTCTATATCGATTATCACTCTCGCTAGTCAGACTGAAGTAGCATGACAAATACGAACATTTCCGAGAAAATACGATGTGGAAGGATATTTCACTACATCAGATCTGTATGTGAATAGAAGTGCTTAAAGTTAAGCATTTTTACCATCAAGTTTGCTTACGAAATACATTCTATATCAAGTAATGAAAGCTCAAAGTTTTAGTTACGAAGCTCGCGAGCAAAATTTCCATGTGATTTGTTCATGTGGCAAACATTATTAATAGCAATATTTGTTTCATAAGAATCATTTAGGACCTCGTGCCACCATGCTAGCGCTGCGTTGTCGATTAACAGTGCTTCAAATAAATAAGGGAGTACTAAATCATTTGCTCATGTCTGCCTCCGAGAAAATCCAAGAAGCAGACATTAGATTTTTACAGAAAGGAAAATAACCGACGAGGCAGACATCCAGGCCTTAGACATTTCAAGGCCAGACCATCGGATTTTTCTTGTAAAACATTCTCAGAACATATTTTAAAAAAATGGGATTCCGGTTTTTCTTACCGTCTTCCCGCAGGTACAAAATAACTGTATACTTTCTTTCTCTTATTGGCTAAAAGTGAGTGAGAACGATATTACAGCATTCCCTTAATAAGCGGATTCAAAAAATCTGCGATCAATGTCTGCAAATTATTTTTCGTTTTCAAGGAGTCATAATGAATCATTTGACCGCAAATAGAACCATGAACAAATGATTATTTCAACCTATTTGAAGCGCTGTGAATGGCTATAAACAGAGCTCGGAATAGGTAGTGCCTATTTACCTAAACTTCGCGCGAGGATGTAACTAAGAGTGGTTACAACTAGTGATGGGCGGCTTGTAAGTTTCAAAAGTGAAACTTGCACTTAATTTTCTTCAATATTGTGAATGTTTCGAAACCGAAACTTTCACCAAAAATTTCATTCAATATTCTGAAAGTTACAAAAGGGAAATCGTTTAATTTCTGAAAATTTCTATAGTTTTGACATACATTACACAACGGAGACTTCATTAAATTTAAATGAAATTTACTTGTGTCAGAATCATTTCCATCTAATTATGTAACTTTCAGAAGCTGTAATTTTCGCAGTTAAGGAAAGTTTTGCAATGTTTCAGAAATCGCCCATCACTACAACCACCTAAAATAATTATTTCTAATTATTGAATGCGGGATTTCCCGGGATTGACTGTATTACTCTAAAGGCTTAATACATTTAACTTTACTTATAAATCAGGGTCGCAAACTGCAGGTAGTAAGGACACGGCTAAAGTGTCGGCTACGTCTCACGTCCTCCCGCGAAGTTTAGGTAAATAGGCACTACCTATTCCGAGCTCTGGCTATAACACAAAAACATAGCAACATAGGACCTGAATTGACTGCATCAAGTATTGATCTGAACTTCAATCCCTATCTATGTGAAATATGAACAAATCGTACCTATATAGTCTGCGTCAATCCAAGTTATAACAAATGTTAACAAACCGTTATTGTCAACATTCTAAAACGAAGTTTCGCTAAATGAAATAAGAAACAATTCATTTCATTGTTGTTGTTGTAGGCATTGTTATATTTATAAAAAAAATTAAAGAATATAAAAATTAGATATTAAAAGAAATAATTTGCAATATTATGTAACCTTAACTCACTAAAATCTTTATTAATTAAGATTAGATGATAAGCAAACCAAAAATTGTCTTAATTGAAATAAACAGCTGTTTTTTTTTTTGCATTTTCAAATTTAAAAACTAGATATCTTATCAGATATCTTAGGATTTTGCCGGCATACCGTGGTTCTAGATTCCATGGAGTCGCTATTCCCTAATTGTTATAATACATTTTCCTTCCTCCACCTTCAGTATTGTCATATTTCAAAATTAATTCGGTCCTTAAATCGCTAAACCAGTGTAAACAAATGAATTTGTATGGAGGATGTCTCCGCTGTGAAAGCGTATCAAACAAAAGAATATTAGTACTCGTATTTATGGATAAAGCGAATTAAGCAATACTGAAGGCCAAAGTGGTAAGTATTATAATAAATAGGAAATAGCAGGATTCTAGAACCACACGGTATTCCACCAAAACCTTAACCCTAAACAACGGTTTTTCAAAAAAATGTTTATGGTTCATCAAATTAAATTTTAGTATGAATAATCAAGTCTAAAAGTTATTTGTTCATAGGAAGACATCTTGAAATTTATGGATTATGAATTTCGAAGTTATTTAATAATGTAATGGATTTGGCTTATTTATAAATTGGATTGACACAGACTATACCAAAATGCTCGCTAGCCCGCTAACTATTTAGCACACTATTCGTTTGCGATGACGTATGGATTCAGGGCTTCATCTAACGGGTGCGAATAGTAAAACTCCCTGCTTAAGAGTTTAAAAAGTTGAGTAAATTTCAGGTAATCACTTCGTCGTTGCCCGCTTCAAACTCCAGCTTGACGTCGCCGCTGAGGCCCTCGACGTCCACCTCGTTCTCCGACGCGTTCAGCATGTTCAGCGTGACCTGGACATTTTACACAAACTATGTCACTCAAACATCGTTACTGTATCAACAATCATCACGAGGAGACGATGCAAACCGTTCAAATATAAGGTTACCTTCCACCGACCACAACAACCTCATGCATTTTAACAAAATCATATACAACGTGTCCCAAAACTCAACGATAAGCCGGCACCAGAGGATGGAGCTGCTTATGATTAGTCGAGAAAAAATAAAAAAGATAAAAAAGATAAAATAAATTTATTTAGTAAGTAGGCCGCTCGGGCACTTTTACACGTCAAGATACTACCAATACCAATACCAATAAGGAAAAGATATATTTTTTTCCTTATTTTTTCTCGACTAATCATAAGCAGCTCCATCCTCTGGTGCCGGCTTATCGTTGAGTTTTGGGACACGTGGTATAGAAAGTACGATTACAATGGACTTATTCTGATTCGATATTCTCACCTGTTACCACCAATTTGTCACTCCGTCTGTTATCACCAATTCTCACCTGTTACCACTGGCAACAGCTGAGATTTTTGTCCACCTTATTTACGATGGCGAGTGGCCCTTACTTGTGGTTAACACAAATCTGTATAGCTCGTCCTTACAAACAATATAAAATAAGATGGAAAACAACAAACTATTTATGTTCTTGCCGTGATATGCGAACTATTTAGGCATGCATGTAGTAGCGGTAGAAACCTTCTTGGTTGCATCTTCTACAAAATTGTTGTAACTCTATCTTGTCACGAAGATGACATTTGTAATGTCTCCGTATTTTCTCTCCTAAAATTATGGTAATTAAAACCTGTCTGAAGGTTTTGTCTTTATTTCAGAGGGCTTATTTTGACCGTGTGACTAAACGTGGATAAAACATCCATTACTCTCGCACTTATTTACTTGTCAGAAAGTGGCGGAGGTTTTATCCACGTTTTGTCATGCGATAAACACGGATAGGCCCACAGTTCTAAATAAATTTACTATTTTTATTTTAGCGTACTTCAAAATAAAAATACGTTATATTGCTATGAATAACTTTGCGTTATTTCCGGAGATTAGTGATGCTGACGGTACGAGGGCTGCTACTTATGTATCCGGAATCTGGGATTCCAACATTTATAAACGTTATATCTGACCTCCATGGTAAAATTTGAACTTTTTTTTAATACTGGCCGCTATAAATTTTTTTCTTATGTACGCTAGTCTTTTGTTTTTGGCGGGATCAAAATGTCATCTCGCTGCAAGAATGGAACTCACTCGTGAAAATATTCGTGCTATGATTTATTATGATTTTCGGCGTGGTTTAACGCAACAACATAGATCAATTAACTTCTACTTTTGGTGATGAAGCTCCATCGAAAAACACTGTGTACCACTGGTTTAGTGAGTTCAATCGTGGACGTAGTATGCTCACGGACGAAGTTAAGGAAGGTCGCCCGAAATCGGTCGTTGTACCACAAAATATTGAAGCTGTGCGAAAACTTATAATGCATGACCGTCGTGTTACATATCGCGAGATAGAGGCGACTCTGGGCATATGTATGACGAGCATTAATAAGATATTACATGATCATTCGGCTTAAAAAAAATTATGTTCCCGTTGGATCCCTCACAATTTAACTAAGGATCAAAAAGAGGCTCGCGTCGAATGGTGCAAGAATATGTTAAAAAAATATATCCGTGGTGACTCAAAAGCTGTTTATAATATCTACACAGGTGACGAATCCTGGATCTATGCGTATGATCCTGAAACTAAACAACAATCAACAGTGTGGGTGTTTCAAAATGAGCCGAACCCTACGAAAGTAACTCGTGCAAAAAGCACCTTGAAGCAAATGGTCGCCTGCTTTTTCGGTATTAATGGCCATGTGGCTACAGTGCCACTAGAGAATCGTAAAACGGTTAATTCGGAATGGTACACGACCATTTGTTTGCCGGAGGTATTTGAAGAAATACGTAAAAACAACCAGCGACGCAGAATCGTTCTTCACCATGACAATGCCAGCTGTCATACATCACGCGAAACGACTCGATTTTTGGAAGGTCAAAATATAGAATTAACGGGTCATCCGCCGTACAGCCCTGATTTGGCACCCAATTATTTCTATTTATTCCCAAATGTAAAGAATAAATTACGTGGTCAACGATTTTCGACCCGTGAAGATGCAGTCGACGCGTTCAAACAGCACGTTTTGGAGATACCTCAGTCAGAGTGGGAAAAAATGTTTTAAAAATTGGTTTCAACGTATGCAAAAGTGCATCGATCATAAGGGAGAATATTTTGAAAAACAATAAAACCATATATAGTCATATACGTTTGTTATTTTTTTCTATTCCGGTTACATAAGTAGCAGCCCTCGTACTTCGTGGCAGTTAGCGTCGTGGAAACAATATGCACAAGTGACTTGAGCGACGGCGCGCTCGCGACTGAACCGACTGATCGCTCCGTCAGACACGCACACTAACGCAATGTGCATATACACGTTCAACCACTAATAAAGCCCACTCGCCATCGTGAATTGCAAGAGCTAAACCACTGGTAATAAAAAATAATAATATAGAGAAAACCTTTTTCATTGTCCTGCCCGAAACATGATCATACATATTTAAATAACCTATAAAGTTATAATACACATGAATTTCAAAAAGAGAGTTGTTTGATTGTTTATTTGAAAATCTACTTACAAATCTTACAGTAAAATGTGAGTTGTTTGATTTGATTTGATCAACTTTTTAAAAGGTACTAACTATGTATGGTCATATTCCGGGCAGTGTACTGAATTACCTGCTGAGACATTGAAAAAGATTTTTCTATACTTAATGTTTGTAGTTGATACTAAAATTAAAATGAAAGTGGTGGTCACAACCAGGTATGATTTTTTCCCACCTGTTACCAGAGGTACTTATATTCCCAGTAGTTACTATCCTTTCATTTTAGTGGTAATAGCTGGGATTTTTTTATTCCCTGTTACCAGCGGTAACAGGTGGGAAAAAAAGTTGCGAGTACTCACAAACTGGTGGGAACAGGTGGGAATATCCCATTCTGATTATCCCTCGTAAGACAGCCCCCCTAGGGGGAATACTCGTAAGTTCATTCATATTGTTCTTGCGACTTTTCATCCCAAGTACAGTAAAAGGGAAAGACATGTTTATATTATAGTAATGATATTTTACCAAGCATATTTTTTATTTAGCACAACCTTAAACCAAAATCACTTAACATTTAAACTAAAGTCAGCATTCTCCTTTTAATATACAGGGTGAAATTTTAATGACCGGCCAAATTTTAGGGACTAAGTCTGTTGGTCTTTCTGATCAACTTTTATTATAGGACCAACATCCAAATCGCGAAAAAAAAAACATCTGTTCCATACATTTCTGCTGTTTAGCTCTCGAAGTTTGTATGGAACAGCTGTTCTTTTTCTTGATTTGGATGTTGGTCCAATAATAGAAAAATATCAGTATAACCAACAGAGTTAGTCCCTAAAATTTGGCCGGTCATTAAAATTTCACCTGTAGAGAGTAAAATGTGAAACTTAATAATAAAAACATTAAACACGTCACCAGCATAAATTAATAAATGATTGACAAAACGAATTCAATAAGTTGGTATGACAAATAAATGTCTCATCAGATCACTTGGATTTTTTCTGTAATAATAATAATAAATACCATGGGACAATGTCACACCAATTGACCTAGTCCCAAACTAAGCTCTAGGCTCTAATGTAATGTGTAACAAGTGATGGCTACACGCCTAATCATTGTTACGTCTTACAAAACACATACAATGTTTTCTCCAACAAAACAAACAAATAAAAAATGGGCAACAAGCAACGCTCAGAAAGCTTAAGTCCCTGAGCGTCTGCAAACTATATTTCTAACTTCTCAAGAAAACATGACTCGCTGCATCGTGGAACAATACGATTTATGATTTTGATAAACATGATATTTAACTGGCAGCAACTTAAGAAGTTTTCAAAGAAATAAATTTATTATAAACACAAAAAAGCGCCGGGAAGCTCCATATACCGTATAAAGTGATTGTAAAACTCTCTATCCTGCACTTATAGACCGGGAGATACTGACACAAAAATTCCGGTCATTTGTACCAAGTATGGTGACCCTTCAAGGGTCTAATTACGTAATGGCGAAAAGGAAAATGATGGTCATAGCTCTGTTACCGGCGGCCCAAACGCGTGGACGTTAATCGAACGTGTCGGATAAATTACGAAAGTCGAACGATTTGTACCACTAAAATTCCTGTATTTTCCGATAGTCGATGAAAAAAGAAGTAGGTGGTAGCGTAATGCCATACATCTCCGGTGTGGCTTACAGCCCGCCAAACCAACGAAAACACGTTAATAAAAAACAATCCAACCATTTGTACCAGGTTAATTTTTGCACAGCTAATCATCGTCGAGTAGCCGTTCACGAAAATCACCATGCCATACTTTTCCGACGGTTCCAAATGATCGCCATACTGGTACAAATGACCGGAAATTTTGTGTCAGTATCTCCCGGTCTATTACTTAGGTGCTTGACTTGTGGAAAGTAGCTGAAGTGATAATGATGGCTACACCGGGAAAAACGTCTCATGAAGCAAGCTAAAGCCTATTACTATTAAGCAAGAACCTTATCCCGGACCATCAATATGGATTCCATGAAAAACATTTCACCATAGAATAAGTGCACAGGGTAACCAACGTCATCGAAAACGCAGAAGAAAATAAAGTACGCCAGTTTGGTGTCTGACAAGGTGAAGACGGGGTAAAAGACAGTAAGTGAATTTGATGGTTTTTAACGACAAGTATAATACAATTATACAATTATAAAAAACGCAAGTATTTGTTTTTTCATTAGCACCTAAATTTGGTAATTTTCATTGTTAGGCAAAGTCAATGTCATATTTACAGGGTGGAAAATACAAATACCACGTGGACGGCCTAACTACCTTAAATATTGGAAATAGCCAATTCTACGCAAAAAGTTACTTTTATTTTTGAAAACAATAAATACCAAATAGGTACTGCACTATAGGATTTATGAAAAAATAAACTTCTTCCTTAACCGGGAATGGAACTGGTCGAATATGGCAAAACAATAAAGTTGTGTTTTATGATAGAGGTCGAAAGCGTCACTGATTGTGATAATTTATTATCTACAACACATACACCTTGAAATTAAATAAAGACCGTCAAAACCCTAATTTATTATTTTGTCATATTCTACCAGTTCGATTCCCGTTTAAGACAGAAGAATTTCCAAAAATCTTATCGATCCAGTATTGCAAGAATTAAAAAATAAAAGTAAGTATCCTTTGCGTAGAATTAGCTATTTCCAATATTCAAGGTAGTTGCCGTCCATTTGGCGTTCGTTTTTTCCACCCTTTCTACTCGTTCCCAAGACGTCAAAAATATCTACAAGCCTCTATGCCACTGACAATAGGTTTTGTGTATGCTCGAGCTCATAAGTAGCTGAACAATTTAGTACCTTGTCGCAGCTACTGCACACTAATTCTAAACTACTCTCACTTTAAATGTTATTGCGGCAAGGTACTAAAATGTACTGCTACTTATGAGTTGGACTGCACCTACTGTCTGTGTTTATCTGTGTTTAGAGAAAAACCGGTCAAGTGCGAGCTGGACTCGCACACCGAGGGTTCCGTATTTTAGATAATATGCTTGGTAACCACAAAAGAAAATACTCATTTTGTTATGAACTTTATTTTCTATGCAATAAGGTCACTTTTGACTAGCCTAAGTTTTAATACAGATTTTCAAAGATTTTTTTGTTATTTCTCAAAAACTGTAAATAATTAACACTTCATTTTATTTTCCCATAAAATATAAGTAATTATCTATACGTCTATACGTACGTATAAGGATTTTTTCAGATTTTTTGATTAGTAAACTTCGGAGATAAGGGGGGGAACGGTCATTATTTGTGCATTATTGTCTGTAAATCAGTACATCACAAAAAAAAAGTTTTGATATGTGCAGATTAAGCCCTTTCATATGATACCCCATTTGCTATAATCAAACCGCTTTCAGTTTTCAACCCCCCATTCTAGACCCCTTTTCAATTATTTTTAAAATAAATTTCATATTTTTATACTAACAACAGATGCGGGCCAGCAATTTGTACAACTATGCCAAATTTCAAGTTGACATACGGACAGACATGCAGACAGCAAAGTCTCACCATAAGGGTTCTTTTTTTACCATTTGCTACGGAACACTTTAAAACATGTTTTTTTGTTCATGTGTATTTATTTTTGTAGATAGTCACCTTTTGACGGTATAGGGCTTTAATAAAAGTAAAATAGCGGAAGATAGGTGACTAGCCCTCAGCGCATGGAACTCAAAAATCAGGTTCGGTTGACATCATTGACTCGATGCAATCCGAGTGACATTTGCGTCACACGCGTGCGTGATTGAGATACTTTTGTGATTTTAGGCCAACAATGCCTTCGTGGGATTTTACTGGTCGCACAAAATTGAGAAGAAAAATCAATTTTTATGATATTTCTAGAGGCGCTTTTTCCCCACAATGATGGTCTTGTCCGAAGCTCTGGTAGATTCACTCTAATAAATTACCGACTCGTAAAAGAGCCCTCGAGTGGCCAATTTACTGAATAAATATTTTGAATTTTGTATGTGCCATTAATAGAAATATTGGATATATTTCGCGGTTTGCCTTGTAAACTTGGAAACCTAATTAGATTCCAATATACGCCAAAAAAACTACCAAAGATGGCGGAATGTCACAGTTACACGGTGTCATCATCATTGTGACGTTTCAGGAAAACCAACCTTTTGGTGCAATAATTATGTTAAAATAAAACAATATAAGTTATTTCCACAATATGATAAAGGTCATCCTAATTTTAATCAATGTTTGTTGAACCTGGTACAGGCTCCATTTTACTTGAGATAAAGCAAAACCCACGAGCAAAACACAAACTTGAAACAATAACGAAATGAAACAACAAAAACTTAACGGAAAACAAAAACTTAACAATGAAAATCACCACGGGGCGAATAGGTACAGAAAACATTCGAGCTATCCAAACGTCAGATGTCGAATGAAGTGACAATAGATATTATCAACTGATAATTTTTTGAAGACCTGAAGATTTTTTGAAGATTTCGGTCAAGTTTTGAAGACGTACGTAAAAATATAATTGATTTTTTTTCCTAAAAATGTAATGGCACATAATGAGAATAATAATTGGTACCAAATGTTATTAAACCCTGAGTTATTGCCATTGTTATTTAAACTTTTCTCCTATAAAACAATTCAATTAAATATCTTTTTTTGCGACGAGTATTTAAATAAGATTGTTTATTTAAGAAGGAAAATTAAATGTTGCCTTTAATATTATAAATAAAATAAACAGCTACCTATAACATTTACAGAAGTGAAAATTTACTGATCCACCTAATATGTCATTTTAATGGCAACACTTTTTTGACGTATGTTGGAATCTAATTAGGTTTTTTTAGTTTAACATTTTTCAAGGAAGAAATATAACAAAAATACATTTATATCACATGTGAAGCTGGGGCAGGTCACTAGTTGTATATAAAACACATTTTAATATCACCAGAAAAAATAACAATTTAAACTAGTTAACTAAAAAAAACTAAAGGCATAACAAACCTCATGTAAAACTAGTAGCTAATAATCCAATCGATGCAGACTTTAATAAAAGTACATAAATCCTGAAATTACGGGTTGCGCCCCATAGAAAACTACATTACATAACCACCATACAACAACTTGAACTATGGTGGTCATCAAATTTGGTCTTCTACGCGGCAGTCGCGGCACAAACGCAAATACATAATTTGCTAAGTTTGACAGCAGTTAGCAGTGAGATAAAGTATATGTGTCGTTTTCAAGCAAAAAAAAAAGGTACCACATTGTCGGATCTACTTTCTGTGATATTGCGTATTTTATAAATCAGTTAGAAATTGAGGAAATTTTGTTTTGTCGAAAATGAACTCCTAAAGTCTTAAACATTTAAAATGATACTGTACACAATGATATTTTATATTTAGATACGTTATGCTCATACTAAACGCATTCGAAAACCGTCGCCAATTACTGACAGTTGCTACGTTGCCATATTTCTACAAACAAAGACGGCAATTCGAAGCGAACGCTATTGTTAGAAAGAGATAAATAGTTGTTTCAAATTGCGTACCCGAATAACCCGGCGTGCCCACTCATGGCTGCCATATAGCTACCCGTCTTCATCGCACCCATGCGATATCTAATTGTGTATCTCATGTTTCACAGGTGACAGTGACGCCACCGGAGCAAATTAAACAAAGTATGGCGGTGTAAAACAAAATGTAAAAAATACGAGGGCAGAGTGAAAAGTCTGGAAAAAATTAAATAATATTTTTTTTGGTAAAAGTAAATATTTATTTTTCAACGTAGTCCCCATTTAACTCAATACACTTGGTCCATCGCTTTTCTAGCTTTTCGATTCCCTCCGTATAGTACGATTTCTCCAACCCTTCAAAATACGCATTGGTTTCTGCGATGATTTCTTCGTTGGAACCAAATCTTTTTCCACCAAGCCATTTCTTCAAGTTTGGGAAAAGAAAATAGTCGCAGGGGGCTAAATCAGGAGATTAAGGCGGATGCGGGAGCAATTCGTAACTTAGCTCGTGGATTTTAGCCATAGCAACGGCACAAGTGTGGACCCGTGCGTTGTCTTGGTGAAAAATGATTTTCTTTTTCGCCAAATGGGGTAGTTTTTCCACTAAAACTTCATGAAATCGCTGTAACAAGTTGGCATAATATTCGCCGTTAATCGTTTTACCTTTCTGAAGGTAATCAACATATATTACACCACGAGCATCCCAGAAGACAGTAGCCATAACTTTATTCGCAGATAAAACTGCTTTGGCCTTCTTTGGTGCAGGTTCACCTGAAGCAATCGATTATTTTGACTGCTCCTTGGTTTCTGGTGTATGATGATGAATCCAGGTTTCGTCAACAGTTATGAAACGACGCAAGAAGTCCTTTTCATTACACCTAAACTTCGCCAAACATGCCTCGACAGGGTCACCCTAGTGCGTTTTTGATCCACTGTGAGCAATCGCGGCACCCAACGGGCGGAGAACTACTTCATATCCAAACAAGTGTGGAGGATATTAAGAACCCGTTCGTCTGAAATGCTTACAATATCAGCTATCTCACGGACCTTTACTCTTCGGTCGTTCAATACGATGTCATGGATTTTGGTGATCATCTCTGGTGTAGTGACTTCAACTGGGCGTCCGGGTCGGTCGGCGTCAGCAGTGCTTGTACGGCCACAACGAAAATCCGTGTTAACAACTTGTGGATAATTTTAATCGATGGAACCGAGTTCCCGTAATATTTGTCTAATTTTATTTTTGTTTCCGTAATTGTTTTTTTTCGCAAAAAATAATGTTTAATCAGAACACGACACTCACTTTTCTCCATGTTTGCAAACACCAAAGTGATTGTTTTGTTTTAAATAGCTGTCAGAAAAATCTAGCCGTGCGAACTGGCTGAAAATATACGATTTACCTCCAAAAAGGCTGCATTACAACTTGACATTAATGAATTTGTGAAAAAATACCCCTAATATGATTTTTACCAGATTTCTCACTCTGCCCTCGTATTTACGGTACTTACGAATGAAATGAGACATCCTTTCTTCCTTTTAAAGTTACAGTATAATTTCGGCAGCCTCGAAAAACATAAGACGGCATTTTTTTATGACTTATATTTGTTGCATTTCGGTAATAAAACTTTACTATTATTGACGCGTGCGTGTCAGCGGCCACGGCGCGACTGAACGATAGGAAGGCAATTACCTTCCATTTCGAGGAACGCTTTTGCGCCCAGATGACGTATCTTAATATAAAATATCATTGACTGTACATTGCATGTACCTTACAAATTTCAACGACAACTTGGAAAAAACACAAAAAAAGTTTAATGACCAGGGTACCTGATTGTCTATTGCTCTGGGACCGACAATCTACCCAGTTTACTGTACCGTTTACCGGTAAACTACTCGTAGTTCTCCTGAATGGTGAATATAATTTACGGGATATATTTCAGCCGGTAAATTGATCGACCACTCATATAGTGCCTAACTAGCACAATACTTTATAGTATCGATAAAGGATTAATTATTTAATTAACCGATCAGTCTAAAAAAACGTCTTGGCGTCCGCACCAACGTGCCCTTAGGCGTGATGTTGAGCGTTATTAAACTATTTTTTATTTATTTAATGATTAGAATATGTACTTTGATCACAAGCGAACAATGGTGTACCTAAGGAATTAGTTAAGTTTAACCAAAGATTGTTGCTTAGTAAATAACGCAGAAACGGCCGTTTCCTTTAGTGATAATTGTAATTTGTGTTAAAAGCAATTCATTTAAAGTAAAAAATTCGAACGAATGTGTTTTTTGACTAGAGTTACGGATACCGACAATCTGGTACCCTTAGGGCGATTGTGCACGACAAGGAATTCTATTGTTCGGCATTCCGATTTTTTACGGCTACGCCATAACTAAGCCATAAGCACTAGTTTGTGTTAAATCGGACTGCCGGACAATAAAATTCCTTGAAGTTCACAATCGCCCTTAGTTATTTTTCATACAAAAATAGTGTTGAAAGAACAAACCTTTAGGGTAATTTTTTAATAGAAACATTGTTTAAAATAGGTTTCTCATTTGTATATTATTTATACGTCTAAAATTAAATGCTGTACTTGTTAACTAATAATAATGTTCGAATTAGTCGAGATTTTTATGAATAATATTGATTGTTGAACTTAGTTTTTTGCATCCACAAATTTTAAACTCGAATAGCTCAAAACTGTAAGTACATGTGCTAGCTGTACGCCAAAAAATGCTGCAAATGGTGGTAAAAGCATGAAAATCAGAACGATTGATCTTTGGGCCATACGAAACAATTAGACAAATAGCACGAAAAAAAAGGAGACGAGTTATGACATCATCTTTTTTTAAGTATGGGAATTAAAAAAAAATGTTTTGAAACCTATCGTGTGTGGTATCTAATGAAAAGGCATACTAAGCCGATTCTAAAAATATAATCACATCATTATAATATTTCAGTCACTTGTTTTAAATTAAAATAAAAATCATTTTCAAAACATATATGATACGGTTGAATCATTATTTGTAAAGTATACCTACAATGATACGTAATAGCCTCATATCCAACCCCAAGAAAGTAATTTCAAAAATATTTACGTTTAGTATTTTTTTATTATTTCTGAATATTACAAAGTGTGATAAAAGCACAATTAGTTGAAACATGTATAAAAAGTTCAATTTTAGACACTGGGGACGATAAATACTAATGCGAGAAGATTTTTCAATCATACTTATATTATTTATTAATATTAAAATATATTTTTTAATGTTTTTTTATGCTTTCTTTTTAAATACTTAGTTGATAGATTATTTTACGAGCCCCAATGCATAATAGATCGTCTACTTGCACTTCAAATTACAATATTTAATTGTAAGGCCGATATTTAATCTCGGATTGACTTTGATGATTAATGGAATACGCTACACACGAGGTCATTACACCTAGTTTAATCTTGTGTTGTACAAAGTGTGATCATTTTAACGATCTTAATGTAATTCTATCATAAAATTATCATTTTGTAAGCAAAAAATTACGTCTAGTTCTTATTTGACGCAAAACAGGTCGTCTATTTAAAATAAAAACTGCTTTTTAAGTGGTATGATGTAAAATAATAGTTCAAATTGAATAAAGAATATTCTCTGTCATCTAATATGTCAACGGGCTATATAAAAAGCCAAATTACAAGCAAATTATCATTACTTCTTAATCATTATTCTATAAAAATGGCACGAGGTAAACCAGTGCCCGAGGAAGTGCGGAAAATTATCATTTCTCATAACAATAAGGGCAAATCGACGTACCAAATATCCAAGGACCTGTCGTTGCCACGATCTACAATTCAAACGATCATCGAGCATCATCGAAAACACGGAACAGTCTCCTGTTTAAAGAAAACTGGCCGTCCACGAATAACTAGCAAAGCAGAAGACAGAATTCTGAGGAAGATCATAAAGAAAAATCGTCGTGCAAGAGCAGGAGAACTTACCGTACTATGGCGTGACGCTATTAAAAAGAATATATCAGTCGACACCTGCAAGAGAGTACTGAAGAAAATGGGCTACGGTTTTTACACAGCTAAAGAGAAACCGTTACTTACTCAAACACAGAAAATAACAGGTTGAAATTCGCTAAAGAACACAGAAACTGGACTGCCGATCAGTGGCGAAGAATAATATGGAGCGACGAATCGAAATTCGACGTCACAGTTGGCGACGAAAGAAGTAAAGTCATTCGAGAAAAAGGAGAGCCATTTCATAATGACTGTCTTAAGCGAAAGGTGAAGTTTCCGGCATCTTTGATGATTTGGGGCTGTATGTCGGCACAGGGTATAAGCCGTCTGCAATTTATAGATGGAACCGTCAATGACGAGAAATACAAAAGCATCTTGGAAAAGAGTTTGCTGCCGTCTATACCGAAGTTGAAACTTAGAAATGCATTTACTTTTCAACAAGACGGTGCCTCATGCCATACCGCCAAGTCAACGATGGCGTGGCTGAAGTCCAAAAAAATCCCTACCATATCATGGCCGTCCAGCAGCCCAGACTTGTCTCCCATATAAACTTTGTGGTGGAAAATGAAGAAGAAGTTGCGAAAAGACCCTTCTAGGTCAAAAGCTGATCTTAAGGAGAAACTAAGCTGTGTCTGGAATGGAATAACCCCTGAAGAGTGTCGAGAGTTAGTAGATTCAATGCCGTTCAGGATCAAAGCCGTTTTAGATGCAAAAGGTGACGCCATCAAATGGTAGACGTTCTATTCTGCGTCGGTTGAACTGAAGACGAACTTTTTTGCGGGTGTTACATTTTGCGAAATAATGTTTTCTTTTCATTACCGTGGAATGTTATTTTTTTTGTTGGAAAATAAAATATTATTTATAATCTTTATGATTTTTATGTTAGATTTTCTACTAAACATCTAGGTCTCCCTGAATTTTATGTTGAAGTTAGGTTAATATTTTTTTTCCTGGCGGACGAACTCATTTGAATAGGGGCTCGGTAAATAAAAATGAAAATATTTTCAAAATTGCTTTCTTGGGGTTGGATATGAGGCTATTGCTATTACGTATCATTTTAGATATACTTTACAAATAATGATTCAACCGTATCATATCTCGAGGAGCCCAAACTTGGTAATGTTTTGAAAATGATTTTGATTTTAATTTAAAACAACTGACTGAAATATAATGATGTGATATATTTTTAGAATCGGCTTAGTTCCTTTTCATTAGATAACACACACGATATACAGATCAAAAAAAAATGTTTTCCCATACAAAAAAAGATTACGTCCTAACTCGTCTCCTTTTTTGTATTTTTTTTCGTGCTACGGGTCAAATTGATTCGTATGGCCTAAAGATCAATCGTTCCGAGTTTCATGTTTTTAATACCATTTGCAGCATTTTACTGAATTTCGGGGTGTACCGCACTAAAAAAATAAGCACTCAAGTTAGAGGTCCGTTTCTTTTTGCATCTATAAGAGCAACTTTTGTACTATTTGCTTGAAAACGATATATATCTCTTCCAGCGGTAATGTTACTTACATAGTCATTATAATTATATTATAACTAATAATTTCACAAAATAGCATGAGTAGAATGATTGTCAGCCCCCATTGATTGGAATATAAGTAAATACAATAAATCAGCGCATGCAATCAACAGCCGAGTGGGAGGCAAAGATTCAAAATTAAAAAAATATAAACAAAAAAATAATTCAAACTTCACTAACCAAAAATTCAAGACAAACACAACTGAAAACATGACAATTTTCTGCATTAGATAGTTAGTGAAGATTTGAACCTCTGCATTTTTTCCTAACACCGTCTGTTGGTTGAGAGCCCTGAGTGGTGAAGGAGCTACCTGAGGCGGCTGCGGCTGGCTGTGGCTTGTCACTGTACTGCTTACCTGTCTTACAGGTATACCTGCATCTTCAAATGCTTTTTTCTTTAGAGTTGTACGGATTTGAGTTCTGAAATCATAAGCATTGAATTCTAAATAACATACATGCTCATAACACACAGTACCTCTAAGAGCATGTATGTATGTAAACACTTCATTGTAAAAACAAAAGATATAACAACGGCCCTCACCATCTAATCCCTCCAACTCTAATTATACTTACACCGTCCTGTTCTTGATATGTTGGCTTAGTTTATTTAGGTCCACAGCAAATCGATGAACACAGGATCTTAGCATTTCTATTTCTTCATCCGTCCATTTCCCTCTAAAAAAAATTAAAACTTGGTGTAAATTTAAATAGATTACCAATTATGCACATAATGACTGTACCACTAATAATAATGTTTAATGGCTTAAAGTCAGTTAACGGCGATTACGCGTCGTTCCTTGTAATTTTTTCATACACAAGCCTGATAAAGGTTCGAGTTAATTGTCTCTAATATAGGTATCTCTGACTAAGTAAGGCGGTGTGTTCAAGTCTTGTTAAATCATATCCATCACACACATGAATTGCTTTTTAGGGTACCGTATTAAACAAGGAACCCTTATAGTTTCGCCATGTCCGTCTGTCTCTCTGTCCGCGGTTTAACTCAGAAACTCTTGCTACACTCAAGTGCAAAAATATGTGTTACAAGAATCCTCTCTTAAATATGTTACGAAGTTCTTATTAAATTGGAATAAGATGCGTTCAGGCGTTGGGATATATTTTTGAGATGTTGCGTTCTCCTATATTTTTACACTTGACTGTACTACAAAGATGTTTTATTTTTGCATAGTTATACATTGCCACTACGCCGATAAGTAAAATAAAATCTTGTATTTTTTACTATAATTCTATAATTTATCGCAGCGGACCGCTATTTTTAAAAAAAGCTGTTCCACAGCGAGTCCGACTCACGCACCGAGGGTTCCGTAAGGTAATATTATGGAAAGAAAACGCAAAGGAAAATACTCATTTTGGTGTGAACTTTATTTTGTACGCAATAAGGTCCATTGTGATTTTGTCGAGACTAAATTTTAATACAGATTAAGTTTTTCGATAATTATTGCAATACTATAATTTGACAACTTCATTTCATTTTCGCGTATAATATAAATAATTATCTTTAAATCAGGATTTTGCTCAGGTTTTTATTGGTCCATAAACTTTGAAGATAGGGGGGAAAACGATATCGAAGCAGGGTCTTGACTGAGTGCGGCTGCAAGCAGAATTTTATTAGTCGTATTGCCTGTTGATCGGTTATTTTGTTCCGATCTAAAGCGCTAGTAAATTTGTGGTGTGAAAATTCCACTAAACGATGACAAATCTTCCACTGGTTTGTTCTTAGCAGACAGCCTATACCGTGCTTCCTTGGATTCCTGCATTTCCTGCTCGTCAGAAGAACTAGTGAAACTGGCATTTAACTGCTGGTTTGGAACTAGCATACTGGAGGCTACACTTTCTACAACCTTTTGTCTCAGTAATTCAGCCTGTCTCTTACGCTTCTCAGAACGTTCCATTTTGTTAGCTTCTAATGACGTCATTACCATTTTTCGCTCACAGTGTCACAGTATAGAGAACTGTAGATCGTCTTCAAACAAAGGTACATCGCGCGGCTTGCGGCTGTGGGCGGGGCCTGTGGCGGGGCGAACCAATACGAAACGAAATCTCAAGATATTACAAGGTAACTTAGTCGGGGCCGCGGCGTCATTGCGTTCGGTTACGTTTTGTTGTAGTGCGCGTAACTACTTACCTATCGAGCGACGATGTCGCTGCCGAAAACGCGTAAATGTTGTTCTGTATACGGATGTCTAAATAATAGTATACAAAATCCGGAGCTATAGTTTTTCAACATACCTTTGGAGTCGGAAAGGTGAGTACCTACATACCTATTTAAAGTTTGTGTTGTGAAGAATGCGGTTTATTTTTTGATATTTATTTATATTATATTATAGCCCACTTGCAGCTTTTCTTAAATCTATTTTATTGTCAGCGTGACATTTTCATTCGTTTCAAAACGCCTAAACTGTGCCTAAACCTAGCTTAGGTACGTACAACTACTTACTTATATCCTGATTTAATAAAAGCTGCAAGTGATAATGTAAATATCTACTTAATTAATTAGGTATTTCGTACCGGTCTGCCTAAGTAGGTATACCTAGGTGAAATAAATAAGTATATAGTAAGTAGGTAATTTAAATTATTATTGTAAGAGGCGTGTAGGGAATGTTAATAACCGGTTGTAACCGGTTATTAACATACAAAAACGTCCAATAACCGGTTAAATTGCATTCCCTAGTGGCGTGGCAGGTAACATGCGACATGTGACGACGTGGATGGCTACGCAGCTAGAGGTTCTGGGTACGATTCCCAGTCAGGGCAAATATTCGTGTGATGAGTGCGAGTAGGTATTTGTTTCTAAGTCTTGGGTGTTTTGTATGTACCTATATAAAATTAACTATTTATTTTTCCCTACATAAGTAGGTTTATCGTTGCCTAGTACCCAAATTACAAGCCTAGAACCTAGTTACTACCTAGACTACCTAGGTCAATTTGTGTAAGATTTTCCCGTGATATTATTATTCAGATATTTATTGAATTTTCTGTACATTGTTATTATTATTGTTCACATCACATTGTATTCTTTCTTAATCCATGTAGAGTAGCTATAGACTGGGAGCTACTCCATGTTTTCATACTTTATTTATTTAAAATTTTGCGCATGCAATACCTATACTCTAATTAAACCCCAACAAAAAAGAGGGATCTTAAAAGTTTAACGTGCATATCTGTGTGCGTACGTACGCGGTACTTAGGTACCTAACAATATTTATACTTACTTTAAGTTTGTGTAATTTATGAAAATTATTATGATTATAAATCATAGATCAAAGTATGGCAAAGTAGGTGACTAAAATTAAAAAACATGTTTGGACAACCCTGACGCCCGAGCGGCAATAGGTATCAGAATCTCCTAAAGGGCCGGAATCGAGCTACTTTTCTATTGATACTATGACAGCATTGATCAATAAGAAATTCTTGTCCTCTTCGTTTTTTATCATGTTCATGGCTTCGGCGTGCGTAATATCAAATACCTTATCAATTTCGTTTATAAACAATTATTCTCGATCTTTTTGTGATTGAGAAGCTCTAGATTTGTTTTAATTCAAACGCTGCTATTTCTTATGAATCAATTCCAATTCTCAATGCAGTGTTTCTGTTGTTTAGTCAGTATTCTAGCTTTTTCCCAGACCTCAAATAATTCTTTTATAACTAAGTGTGTAGATTCTCTTACTTTTTATTAATGTTTTAAGTACTCGTGAAATGGTCGTAATACTTGTCGCAGGATTGGAAGCTGATTTAGCTTAGTTATTGGTTCCAATTCTCGAAACCCAATTAAGTAAATTTCATTTTTACACCAGGCAGAAGGGGCCATTTTCAAGTAATTTGTATACGGGTGGACACAATTTCACAGCAAACTTACAGTTTTAAAATCACTTAGATATCTGTAGAATCACTATAATTAAGTTTTATATAAATAAAAATCACTCCAACACGTCAACTTTAGCTGTAACAATTAAGCTCACGTGAGAGTACTTGCACTTGATCTAGGAAGTTGAAATTTCACATCAGTAATACTATGGGCATAAGTCACAAAATAGAGGGGTGGCCCATTCAGAAATCATAAAATGAATTTTTTAGACCACCCTAATGTACATATATATATATGGATATCGGATATATGCGATGTGTTCATTCGTGTCACTGCCACCTCTGCTATACCCACGCTATCAGTTCTGTCTTTTCTTTTGTTACTTTAAACAAATTTACTATACAGCTATTCCACTATATTTAAATAATGTCGTCCTTGGTTTTTGGGGGAGGCCTATGTCCAGCAGTGGACGTCTTTCGGCTGACATGATGATGATGATGATGACTTAATGTAACAATCCAGTATTTATACTGGTAAAGTGTAAAGAAACTAATGAAAAGGTGGGTTTTGCACTTCAATACAGTTTGTGAGCTTGCATATGCGAAAATGTATAACACGTCTTAACAAACCCGGGTTGTGAGTCGCCCACTGAATGTAAGAGCATTGTCATCTCGGAAAGTTTGTTAAATGCAGTACCGGCCTCCCGGAAAATCTCTCCAACCTGCCCAAAATAAACGTCAAATTAAAAATAAGCAAAGTTCACCCCCGTAGATCATCAAAATGATTAAATAACAAACCTTAGCAGCTGAGTTATTCATTGTGAGAATTAATTAACGTTGGATGTCAATACAGAAATCGTTAAACAAATTGCTAGTTAGTTTTAATTAATCCCAAACCGTGCTAAAAATCAATACGAAATTACGAAATACCACACACAGATACCATACCACAGAGTCCTTTATTATTATATACCGGACTACGCATTAAAGCCCCCTACGCATTATCCTTCCGTGCCATCCCTCCGGGCACGATGCACGACGCAAAACGATAGAGCGTAGGCTTGCTGGACGTCAATTATTAGTATTATTACACAGAGGCCCGTTTCACGAAGCTACAAGTTACAAATTACAAGCGAAAGTCCCTTTCTAACTCCTTTTGCTAGAAAGAGAGTTCCGCTTGTAATTTGTAACTTGTAGGTTCGTGAAACGGGCCACAGGGGCACGTTTTATAAAACTACAAGTTACAATTTTACAGGTCTAAACTGGCAACACTGCTCAAATGGCTGGTCGTAATTGGTCGAGGTTGTGTCAAATGGAAACTTGTAACCTGTAAATTGTAATTTGTAGCTTTATAAAACAGGCCCCATCCATTTGAGCAGTGTTGCCAGGTTAGATCTGTAAAATTGTTACTCGTAGCTTTATAAAACGTGCCCCTGGTATGTCTAGAAGTCTTTGCCACACACCTGTAAAATTGTTACCTTCTTGTAGCTTTATAAACCGCGCCTCTCTCGCCCTGCCCTGCCCTGGAGGCGCTTTACGCAGGCTTCCGCCTCTGCCGAGGTATAAGATCGGGGGCACGTTTTATAAAACTACAAGTTACAATTTTACAGGTCTAAACTGGCAAATCTGCTCTAATGGCTGTGGCCCGTTTCACGAAGCTACAAGTTACAAATTACAAGCGGAACTCTTTTTCTAGCAAAAGTAGTTAGAAAGAGACTTCTGCTTGTAATTTGTAACTTGTAGCTTCGTGAAACGGGCCTCTGGGGCTCTACTTTGAAATTCGAAGTTCGAAGTTACGTTAGCTCCATCCCTGTCACACGTCATTCGAGACTAAATCGAGAGAAAGGGATGAAGCTAACGTAACTTCGAACTTCGAATTTCAAAGTAGGGCCCTGGTCGTCATTGGTCGAGGTTGTGTCAAATGGAAACTTGTAACCTGTAAATTACAATTTGTAGCTTTATGGAACAGGCCCCTGATGATCTTGTGCGTTTATAAAAACAGCCGTTTTTATTCGATACTCACATAACCAAAGTCGTTTTCGAAGAGTCAAGACCTGCAGAAAAATGCTTTGTTGTGCCGTGTTTTGTTGCAAAAACCGATCAAATACGTCAAGTTTGCAGAAAGATGGAATTAAATTTAACATTTAAGTACTTTTCACTGTTGATTTTGATCGTAATTAAGCATTTTGTGTATATTTACATCGCACGAAACAAACATCGATTCTCTAATCGATTTTAAAACGTTCAGCGATAATATTCGTTTTAGAATTAACGCGTACTCCTCACGAGACTCGAAACGACTTCATGCTATATTGAACCTTATTGAACCTTAAAAGAGTGACCGTAAAACATTGAACTACTATGTACTAACGTACTAGAACCGACATCACGAACATTATCTGTGCGCCGGTGGCAGCGCGGGGCGCATGCGGGGTGGGGTAACTTGTCATAGAGCCACTATTGACAAACTAGACGCGACACTTAATCTTAATCTTTAAAGAAACGAAGTTAAATAAAAATACATTGTCAGAATTTTGTCATAAACTTTAATTACCTTTTAATAAAATTAGTTTAGTAAGTTTCTGACGCTCAGAATAATATTAATTTGAAACTTTTGCGTCGTGATGTAAACGAATAGTTTTATATTTATTGATAATCGCTCAAATTAGATGAACTCTGTGATTAAGTGTAGAAGGTTGATCATTTTAGCGTTATTAGTTTATGATGCGGCAGTTTCGTCGTTGTGTCAAAGAAACCTTCAAAAACCGCCGAACTCCGCGCTGACAAGCGCGTGCCATTCATTAAAGTATTTTCTTAAATTAGGTTAAAACAAAATGGCTTCTTTACTCCCCGATGAAATGTAATTCGTTGACTTTTTTCGACTTTCTTGAATAATTAAAACAATCTCTTAATACACAGGAAGACATTTTCACGTAATATTTATTCGCGTGTGGGACAACCACGTCACAACAAGCACGGCGACTGACTGAGACGTTGCGGTCCAGTCCAAAAACTTTGTTTGCTGCGTCTGCTCTAGTACATTATACCTCAATGCCCGAATGCCGTAAAATCAAGAATCAATCGCTTGATTTAAATATTTCTGTTTGCGTACAGTCTCTTCTCTGTGTTTGTTGACCACGTCTAATAGTCCGGCCGGACGCTGCAAATTTACTTACGCCATCGAGTTATAGGAAAATACCGCCTTCCACGAAAAGATCACCTACAAATTTTAGGTAAAAAAATCGATCTTCCGGGGATCAGCTTGTAATTCGCAGTGAAAAGATATATGGTCCGTTGGTTCTTTTTGTAGAAGGTGGTATTTTCCTATAATTCGATGGGGTGAGCAAATTTACAGCGATGCCTTGAATTAATGCGTACTCCTCACGAGACTCGGACTATAGAGTCGCAATACATTTAAAACTAGTTTATATCGATAAAATAAAAAAGGTTAAGAATGCTTATAGCATTAAGTCCGTCTTTTGTATACTTTTTTGTGCAATAAAATATTTAAAAAATAAAATTAACAATTGCAATAGGAAATTAATTTATTCGCTTAGATTAGGAAATATCATGTTCATTAATTATGTATGTATTACCACGCGTTTTAACCGACTTCAAATAAAGGAGGCGGTTCCCAAATCGTCGTAATCTGTTTTTTTATGTAGGTACAATATGTTCAGCGATCACTTTTTACCCTGTGCGTTGATTTTAATAATTCTGTATTTAATAGAAAGATCATACCTACTTATTTCGTCCCACAGAAAAGTAAGCGTGATCAGATGATGGGATCCATGAGGAATTGAGGGAACTCTACACAAATTATAGGCACACATACCGCAATTTTGGTATTTACTGTTTTATTTATTTATCGTATGGCGATTACACACTGGTTAATACATAACAATTAGAATCAAAATTTACAATTCTGCAGATATAAACTAGCGTTCTTTGTCAGATGTTTAAAGTCCTCAGCTGGTCCATTGTACCTGGTGATGGGGCACTCAAATACCATGTGGCGTACGGTTTGTTTCGGGTCTCCACACTCGCACGCCGCCGACTCACACCATCCCCACTTATGCCAAAGGTATGAGCAGTTCCCGACTTCAGTCCTCAGGCGATTCAGTCTGCACCATGTCTGTTGACTTTCATTAAAACCTTTGGGCCGCTCTCGAGTGTTAAGCTCAAAGATAGTGTTGCCTACACTGTAGTGCTGGGCTTCCCATTCTTTCATCCACGCTTCGCTATCCTTCCATGCGGGGTCGTGTGTGTGAAAGGTTTTGGCTGACGGGTTTCGGGATTTGAGTCGGATATTGCTGAGTTTATACAGGTCTTCGTGGATAGGCAGCAGGGAATTTTCAGTCATTTTCGTGAACTCTCGTGCTAGGCATTTCTATCTGCGGATGACCGGTGGTGCAATATTGCTGAGGGCCGGGAGTCAATAACTAGGCGTTGACTTAATGCAGCCCGAGATAATCCGCATGGTGTGGTTAAGCTCCACGTCCACTTTGGCCACGTGTGCGCTATTCATCCATACGGGTGCACAGTATTCCGCCGTCGAGTAGACGAGGACCATAGCAGTGGTCTTTAAACAGGCAGCGCTGGCACCCCATGATGTTCCTGTTAACTTCTGAACTATGTTGTTTCTAGTCTTTAGTTTTCCAAACAACTTTTCAAGGTGGTTCTTATACGTTAAACTCCTGTCGAGGGTCACACCTAGGTATTTAGGGCAGGGGTAGGGTTTGCAATATTCGATCGTTTTTAAAATTCGAATAATATGAATATTCGAATATCGGAAATGGAACTTCCCGATATTGGAATATTCGAATATTTCGGATAATTTGAATATTCATTGAAACAAAACGAATTAATGATATAAAGTTGTACAATCAAATATTAAAATGTTTAAAAATACAGATATTGCCTTGACTTAAAAAAAAACTTCTTTCCGTGGTTAAATTAAACATTATTAGTTATTTCATCGCTCTCTCCATTGCTCTTTGGCCAACTTTCAGCTTCGTCATAATGCGTCAGCGTCATAATAACGAAGTCGGTGATTGCACAGGTTTCAGACCCATAGATCAGCTTCGGTAGTATGCATTGGTTAAATGCTTGACGCTTTAGGTGTATTGGCATGTCTGACTTAAAGATGTTGCTCATATTCCCAAAACTGGCCCATCCAAGCTGGATCCGTCGCTTAATCTCCGTTTCCCAGTCATTCTCCATGGTGATGACTTGTCCCAAGTAAATAATAATATACTCCGAGACTATTCAGCCGCACGTCGCCAGCAACTATCCCAGCATCCTCGACCGGTCTATTGGTCATCACTTTGGTCTTGGAAAAGTCATGTTGAGACTAACGCAACTGCATGCGACACCCAAAGATGAAATCATTAGTTGTAAAGCGGCCAGAGTCTCGGCAAAAATTACAACGTCATCAGCGAACCGTAAATGAGAAAGATATTCTTCGTCGATTTTAATACCTTTTTCATTCCAATGTAAGGTTTTAAATACGTCTTCCAGAAAGTTGGTAAACAATTTTGGAGAGATGTATCATTCTGGCGTATTCATGGTAGCATGCCTATATATAGTTTTGATTAAATCGATATAGTGGTAGTCAATGTGACATCGCTGGAGAGCCTGCAACATCGCCCATGTTTCCACAGTATCAAACGTCTTTTCAAAATCCACTAAAGCCATGAAGAGAGGTAATTGGTACTCATTGGTCTTCTGAATAAGCTGTCTGACGGTGTGAATATGGTCCACGGTACTAAAGCCACTGCGGAATCCAGCCTGCTCCACCGGTTCGAATGCATTAAGTCGATTTTTTTAGCCTATTTTTTGGGAATTCGTTTTGAAACTTCATATCATGTCATGTCATATTTGCATTCCTGTTTTACTATTTGCTTGTATGTGTCAGTAGGTATGAAGAAAAGCTGATTCTAGCGCTCTATTAAAAGTAGGTCACTATTTAAACCATTTTTTTCTATTCAAAATATCCGAATTATTCGAATAAGGAACATTGACGTATTCGAATAAGGAACATTGACGTATTCGAATTTAATTTGTGCCGGATATTCGAATAATATGAATATTCGAATATTCGAATTGCAAACCCTAGGCAGGGGTTATGACGTAGGGTCGTGCCTCTAAACCTCACTTTCAGCTGTTTGTTTGAAAGGTGGAAACAGCAGATCTCTGTCTTGTTGGTATTTGGGCATAGGCGCCAGTGGTGAAAATACTCGTCCATTGCCTCTAGGTCTCTCTCCAGAGTAGCCTCTGTTGTTTCCATAATTTTATTCTGGGCTACAAGAGCGAGATCATCAGCGTAGCCGAACTTTCGCGAGGTCGTGGCAGGTAGGTCATGGATGTAGAGGATGAAGAGCAAGGGAGCAAGAACAGAACCCTGGGGCAAGCCATTATTCAAAGTTCTTATTTTGCTAAACCGGTGGCCCAAAAAGACTTGGAACGGCCTATTTGTGAGAGCATCTTCTATCACTCTGAATATTCTTAAGCAAGGGACAGCTTTTAGGAATTTATAGAGCAGTCCCTGCCGCCACACAGTGTCGTATGCAGCCGTTAAATCTATAAAAGCAGCAGAGGATTTCATTCCAGATTGGAAGCCTGCCTCGATATGTGTTGTGAGGGCAAGAACCTGGTCGCAGCAGTTTCGTTTAGGCCGGAAACCAGCTTGGTCCTGTGGAATTTTCGAGAGGATTGTTTCCGATATGCGATTATAGATCAGGCGTTCCAGTAGCTTATACACAACGCTGAGCAGGGCTATTGGGCGGTAACTGTCTGCCCTGTCTTCGGGCTTTACTGGCTTAAGTATAGCGATCACTTTTGATGCCTTCAATTTGGGTGGTATTTTTCCTAGTTGTATTATATTTGTATAGAATACCGCCAGCCATGACTGAGTCTTCGGGCCACAGTGCTTCAGAAATTCAGGGAACAGACCGTCTTCCCCGCAGGCCTTGTTCACGTTGATATGTGTGATTGCAGATTTCATTTCGGACATAGTGATAGGACCGCTATATTTGTCATCTGGGATCGCTTGCCATTTTTCCAGTTTTAACCTCCTGCGAATTTCACGGGTGTGGAGTTTGTGACTCGGTGCTTTCGAGAGCTCAACTATCCGGTTCCCAATGGGGTGACTTTTGGTTGACTACCTTGGGACGTCTGGCCAGAAGTTAGTCTTCTCAAAAGGTGCCACGCTTTACGGCTTGAGTGCGTGAAGTTCATTTTTTCGACTGTCTGTTCCCATTTTACCTTACGGGCTTCATCCAGAGACCTTATAAGTTGATGGGCCGTGGTTCTGTCGGCAGTTTCCTGAAACTTCTCCCAAAGCTCCTCAGTCTCGCTGTTCCAGCACGGGACATACTGCTTCCTGTACCCTCGTGGTATACACTGCTTTGCTGTTGAGATGACAAGCTTCTTAAAACGATCGTAGTTTTTTGGTAAGGGTTTTATCCATCTAATTCTCTCATCAAATCTTTCTGCGTATTATTTCCAGTCAGCTTTTAGGAAATTCCATCGTGGGCCTGGGTAGGACTGTACCAAAGGTATTTTTAATCTAATTTCCAGGAGAATAGGTCGGTGCTGGCTGTTCGGGAAATCACGAAGTATGGACTTCGTTACAGGAACTGGGAATCCATCCGGATCTTTAGAGGTGAATACCAAGTCAGGGTTGTAGCTTCGGCCCCATCGAGCAGATTTAAAAGAGCCTCTGGTTTTGTTGTCATGAACCAGAAATGCATTTGTTTTGTCCGCCCACTCCGAAATGTCTCTGCCGTTCTCATTGATATCCTTATAGCCCCAGGAGGTATGATGGCTGTTGAAATCTCCCATATATACGGCGGGATGCTGGAGCTCTGGTAGTGCGGGATTTGGCCATCGGCTTTTTGGGGGTTTGTAGATATTGCATATTTTACTTTTGCCTATCTCGATTGACGTCACAGCAATGTTCTCTGTGTCGATATTGTTGGAGATGATAACAGAGGATTGTGAAATCGAGTGGTGGACATACGTTGCTGTACCATATTGAGCGTGGTACGTGGCTGCTACCAGAATGTAGCCAGCGAGGTTTCCTCTGCGGGCGAGTTGTGATTCATCTGCAGCATGTGTCTCTTGTAGTAACACTACGTCAATGTCCAAATCATTAATGATTTTAGCTAAGCAGTCAGATTTAGATCGGCTTATGCCTTCTATGTTAAGTTGGCAGATGCGGACTGAAGGCCCAACATCCCTTGTCAGAGGGCTATTTGGAGCCCCCCCTTTTTTTTTCATTATTCGTATTGGGTATCGCATTATTCATATTAGGTATCGCATTATTCATATTGGTTTTCGCCGACATATTTCCAGTGTGCGCTGCGAGATTCGGAAGGAACAGTGCAGCTGCCAGTTTTGTTGCTTTTTTAACCCCACCCGGAGGTCACATGTATGGTGTCTAAGGGTGCTTCCTACGGACGTGAAGCAACTTCGACCTCCACGACCTACTGTAAGAACTGAATATGCCGTCTAGGAGCGCAGGGTGGTGTTTCGCACTCGGTTCGTTCTTTTTACACCTAATATCGTCCCTTTACTTTCTCAACCTTGTATCTGATCGAATAGTGAGCTAGAAAAAACACTCATGTTCCAAGGTTTATAAAGACTACTTTCATATCAAAATATTTGATCAGATAAGAGGTTGAGAAAGTAAAGGGACGATATGCTGCGCTCCATCGCTCTTTGACACCTTGAGTTTGGACTTTTGATTTTCGGTTAAAGACCACGACTGAGCACCGTAGGTTAGAACGGGCAAAATACATACATCGACGAGTTTGCGTTTGAGTGAAAGAGGAACGTTTCCCTTCATCAGTTGTTTCATGGACCAGTAGCTCTTCCAGGTGTTATCGACACGTCTTTGTATTTCCATTTCTTGCCTGTTACTTAAAGAGACTAGCTGGCCCAGGGCCCTGTTTTATAAAGCTACAAATTACAATTTACAGGTTACAAGTTTCCATTTCATACAACCTCGACAAATGACGACCAGCCATTTGAGCAGTGTTGCCAGTTTAGACCTGTAAAATTGTAACTTGTAGCTTTATAAAACGTGCCCCAGATAGACGTACTCGTCGACGGTATAACCTGCCCGTCCACCTCGATCCTCTGTCGGGAGGAGCTGTTGGTTGGTCATGACTTGTGTTTTGGTCCTATTCATCTCAAGTCCAACCTCAAGGCTTTCGGCGCTAAGTTCTTGCAGCATGAGCGGTCGTGAGCGGCTGGAGCGAACAAAACAATGTCGTCAGCGAACCGAAGGTTGGTTAACCGTTGGCCGCCAACTTCAATACCTCTGTCTCTTCAAGAAGCCGATAGGTTTTGAAGACTTCTTCCAGGGTGCTAGTAAATAATTTAGGAGATAGCGTCTCCCTGTTTAACGCCTTTTTCTATTTGGAAGGATTGACCGGATGATTGCAATTTTATGTCTGCTGTGCTATTATTATAAGTAGTGTTCATTAAGTTTATATAATAACTAGCTTTCCGCCCGCGACTTCGACTGCGGAGAATCAGAATTCGTGTTAAAAGTACCTACAGACATAGTTTTATATCACCTCCAAAGAGTTTTTTATGAAAAAAGTCCAGAACGTGAATTTCAAGTAAGCGGTCCACAAACACCTTTCACTTTATGAGTTTATGACTCTAAAACAACAAAATTGCCATACAAAATAAATTCACTGCCCCTCTTTCACTATTACGTTTTTTTTTTAATCGACCCTATATTCAATAGATTGATAATTTAGTCATCTCATCTATTTACTAAATTTCTATACAAACAATTAACCCACTTAGCAGAAGATTTTCGAAAAACACCTAAGCTGGATATTTCCTTTATGCTACACTATTCAGTCGCAATACCCGTTTTCATATCTTGTAGGTATACAGGGTGGAAAAAACGAACGCCATATGGACGGTAACTACCTTTAATATTGAAAATAGCAAGTTCTACACAAAGGAGACTTAATTTTATTTTTTAAATTTTTTTTTGCTTTCAGGCTTTCATTTTTTCCACCCTGTATACGTTTTTTACCGGAGATGTCCATGATGATGAGGGTGAGAGAGTAACCACTTTGTCAGTCAGTTTCAATCTAATTTAATTACAATTACACATGCGTATATATACAATGTTAACTTACTACAGTACTAACTAATGTGCACTAGATACACGTACAGATAATATCTTATCTAAATGCAATTCATCAATACGTGAATTGATAACAATTACGAAACGTGCCTACCGGCACAGTACTCCCCCCAATAGAAAATAAATACAAATTAAAAGGATATTCTCCAGTACAATAAGTTCCTACTGAAATATTTTCGATGGTATGACTGTGTAAAGTGTGCCGTTATGGGCAATATGTTTCATTAAAATACTAATTTACACCAAAAATTAATCGACTCTTGGTCGGTAATTGGCGTGGGGTAGCAAGTGTTTCCTCAGTTAGCGGATTTCGTGGCTCATTGTCTGATAACCTAAGAAATCAATTCGCATTAGTTAGAGGTAAACATATTTCTTCATGACCGTTGCATGAAGGCACAATACTTCTTTTCAATTTCTACGAAATTCTTGGTTCCTTGAACGATAACCTAAGAAATATTCTTATTGGAGATATTGTTTAAACATCTTCTTGGCCGTTGCATGAAGGCACAAAATTTCTTTTCAATTTCTACGAAGTTCTTGGCTCATTTAACGATAACCTAAGAATTAATTCGTATTGGAGATATTAAACATCTTCATGGCAATGAAAGTAACTTTATTTCCATAAAAACTTTACATTCAGTATCAGTAGTCTAGGATCCCAAGTTTTTCCCTACAGTTTTTTTTATTGATGATGGGTTTGTTCTTGACTATTTGTTTCTTTAAGGGGCAAGTGTTTAAAAAACACTGAAGCTTGCACTTTTTTAGATGCTAACATTCATGTATCTGGAAAAAAAAACAACTTAAATTCAAACTTTTACCCCGCTTTTCACAATGTTAAGGGCTTATTTTAAAACCTCATTTTATATTTAATTAATAATGGTGTTGATACCGAGTTTCATGTATCTAACTTCCCCAGTCATAATTCTTATTTATAGGTAAAAAGTAACCTTAATACCAATAATGTCCTCATTTCTCTCATCAAAAATTACCAAATTCCCACACAAACTTCTACCCCATTTTACCCCCTTTTCCGAAATTGCCGTATTTTTAATCATTTATGTCGTAAACTATTCTCATTTTAAAAATGGCTTAAACCTCAATTTTACCACCTTTGGGGTAGTTTTTCAAAATCGCCCAAAGCCTTTTTAGCGTTCCGTAACAAAAATGGCAAAACCTCTTATAGTTTCGTCAAGTCCGTCCGTCCTTCCGTATGTCACACGCATTTTACTCAAAATCTACAGAGGTACATTGATGAAATTTGGAGTAGGAATAGGTGTCTTGTAGAAGTCGCTACTTAGTTTGGTAGTGAAATAACAAATATAAATATTTCTAAGTCGGGCACTCCCTACAACGCGTGACAGTAGATGAAAAAAAAAATCGCGAGAAATCATCGTGCAGCACGGCTAGCACAAGTTGCCCGCGACTTCTTTGTCGCTCGGATCTCCCTTCCTATCTAGTCCGTAACGATAGAGACGCACTGAGCGACAAGCGAGAAAGTACAACTTGTGCTACCCGTGCAGAACATATTTCGATATTTCATTTAAAATACAACTTCAACTTCTACCGCCCATTTACCACCGCCATTTACAGGGATGGTTTTTCCAAAATCTCCGAAAGCAATTTAGTAGCCCTGAAACAAATTCACACGTTTCTCACTTAAAAAAATATCCGAACTCGCTTATTTACCTACTAACTTCGATAGACGCTAAAATCGCAAGCAGTTGTATTTTCTATTAATAAACAGTAGCCTAAATACTAATTTTCACAATTCTCACTTCAAAAATGGCCAAAATCCGAAACTTCTAAGTTTACCACCTTTTGGATAGTTTTTCCTTAATCACCGAAAAATTACATTTTTTTTTTAAAAACAGTAGTCTCACCACATTTCTCCCTTTAAAAATGTCCAAAATCCCATACAAACTTCTACCGCGAATTTGCCCCTATGTTTTTCCAAAATCGCTAAAAGCAATACACAAGATTTTCCACGTTTCTCACTTCAAAAATATATACCTACCATACAATTTTCTACCCCCCATTTTACCACCTCAGATGTAGTTTTTTCTGAATCGCCGAAAGTAATATTTTTTATATGTATATTGCCTTTTGTGTTACATAGGTAGATTTTATTTGCATTGAAGAGCATTTCTTTCACGTTGCAAGTAAAATTAACCATAAAAAAATCCCCACACAAACTTTGCAAATCCTTCCTATCCCCCAGGGGTTGTATTTGCTGAAATACGTCTCTCATTATTTGTATTGCAGAGCATTTCTTCCAAATTTCAAGTAAAATTGACCATAAAAAAATGATAACACAAACTCTGAAACCCCTTTCCATCCCCCAAGTGGTTGAATTTTAGTAATCGAATACGTGTCTCATTATTTTTATTTTAGAGCATATCTAACAATTTTCAAGTAAATTCGATCATAAAAATATTTTTTCTATACAGACTTTGCAACCCCCTTTCATCCCTCTAGGGGTTGAATTTTAGTTATCGCTGAAATACGTGTCTCATTATTTTTATTGAAGAGCATTTCTACCAAGTTTCAAGTAAATTGGACCATAAAAATATTTTTTCCCATACAAACTTTGCAAGCCCGCTTTCATCCCTCTAGGGGTTGAATTTTAATACTTGCTAAAGTACTTGTCTCATTATTTGTATTGCACAGCATTTTTCCAAGATTCAAGTAAAATTGACCATAAAAAATACCCACACAAACTTTGCAACCCCTTTCCATCCACCAAGGGGTTGAATTTTAGTAATAGCTGAAATAAATGTCTCATTATTTTTTTATTAAAGAGCATTTCTACCAAATTTCTTGTGAAATTGATCATAAAAATATTTTTCTGTTCAAACTTTGCAACCCCCTTTCATCCCTCTAGGGGTTGATTTTAGCTATCGCTGAAATACATGTCTCATTATTTGAATTGCAGAGCTTCTTCCAAGTTTCAAGTAAATTTGATCGTAAAAATATTTTTTCTATACAAACTTTGCAACCCTCTTTCATCCCTATAGGGGTTGAATTTTAGTTATCGCTGAAATACGTGTCTCATTATTTTTATTGAAGAACATTTTTACTAAGTTTCAAGTAAATCTGACTATGAAAATACTTTTTCCCATACAAACTATGCAACCCCTTTTCATCCCTCTAGGGGCTGAATTTTAATAATCGCTGAAATATCTGTTTCATTATTTGCATTGAAGAGCATTTTTACCAAGTTTCAAGTAAATTGGACCATAATAATATTTTTTCCCATACAAACTTTGCAAACCCCTTTCATCCCTTTAGGGGTTGAATTTCGAAAAGTCCCTTCTTAGTGGATCTCTGCGTCACAAAAAGAAAGTACTGTCCAATTTTCATATTTCTAGCATTAGTAGTTTTGGCTGGGCGATGATGAGTCACCCGGGACATTGCCTTTTATATATATAGATAGATAGATAGATAGATAGATATGATAAGATACAATATATTAATATATAATGGCTCATATTTGTTAAATCTCGTATACACAATACACAATATAAATAACGTGTACAGTATTCCCAGCTTAAAAGCTTTCGGCTAGCTATCGCTATCACGCTTGCACTCGCAAATGACAGTATATTTGTCACTCGTGTGTCATAGGAAAACTGTAAAGTGCTGCCATCTATATCACAACTTTAAAAATTAATCGGTATCGACAATGTCGGTATGCATCTCATCTCTAATAATCGTTTGATAATCGGTCAGATAACGCAAACGTTTTTATTTTAAAATTGAAGAAAAAATTGCATGTGTGCGTAATTTTAAGCTAGTGTTTCTGTTTTTTAGTGGTGTAGGTGTGTAGCAATGAGAGCGAATTTTGCATTTGTGTCGAGTATTGTGTATGTAGTGTTACCTCACCTCCCCCAGAACGTGACAGACTTTTGTGTTTAGGAAATTGTATCATTGCGTGCTCCAGTTCTAAATGCACTAACTAAAGGAAGAAGGAACCGCAAATGTGCGAGGTTTCATAAGATTTCATAATTATACAGAATTCTTAAATTCGTTACGGTCGACTCGTTCGGCGCGTTCGGATCGGATAAGTGTGCATTCACCGTTAGGGTTTCCCACTCCGGGGTAATAGGATTTAAAGGGGTTGATACTTGATTTGCTACCAGGGGCACGTTTTATAAAGCTACAAGTTACAATTTTTCAGGTCTAAAGGATAAAACTAAAATATCACGTTTGTTCAAGTAACTATCTAGGTATGCCGTGAAGATAGAACAAACCAACATTACAGCCGAGTCCGGCCGGGTGTTATCGCGTTTTCTAAAGGAGGTATTACATTATCCTAAATTTAGTCGTCCTAACTGGCTTGCAAGGGAGGGATAGTTAGGAAGCTCCTGAGGCCCTACTTTGAAAATCGAAGTTCGAAGTTACGTTAGCTCCATCCCTTTCCCTCGGTTTAGTCTCGAATGACGAGTGACAGGGATGGAGCCAACGTAACTACGAACTTCGATTTTCAAAGTAGAGCCTCAGATCACACTACACTAAACTTAGTGCGTAGCGTAAAGCACCATCGGGCCTGACGGACGTGCGCGGCTGTGCGTCAAGAAGGATAATGCGTAGAGGGCTTAACGTTACCATACCTTTATAATCTGTGACTATTGTTGTATACTAGGATATAAAGATTGTTTGTTCTTTCTTGTCTTTTGTATGTATACCAAAGAAAAGTTGATTGGTCTTAAATTCGGGTTTAAAATATTTTTTGATTGCTCTTATGATACTATTACACGATCATGGACCGCTTGCACAAGTGTGTATCTTTTTTTGACGCCACGCCTCACTGGACTGGAAGCAGTGTTGACATTTGAAATGCAATACTACTTTGCATACCCGCAATACCTTGATTTTAAACAACTAGCAAATATAATAACTATTAATCCTTTACAGTAACATAGCCAGAATGTGCTGAGCACAAGGATTTTGTTTTATTTCCAACCTTTTTGTGTTATTGGAAATGGAGCTTATTTTGCTTTTATCTTTTGTTCCCTTGGGATTGGCTTACGATAAAGGTAAGGTTCAGTTTTTCAGTCGTTTTGCTTTAGTTGACTACATTCATAAAAATCTCCTAAATACAGTTCTGTTTAAGGATAAGTGTTGATTTCATGTCCATTGCTGTTTAAAACTGGACCAGCCAATTAGTGCAACCTGTTAATTAACGCTTCTTTACAGTAGAAATTTTAATTTTAATATGAATTATGGTCACTATGTTCTAGCTTCATTCTACGGTGCCAGCTACATAACTTATCCACTTCAGGAAGCTAAAGGTGTAACAGATATTAATTTCCGGTTTCGGACTCATCTGTCTGATGCATTACTACTCCTGGCTGCAGGAAAAACAGACTACTGTATGGTACGTTCCGAGCTAAAGTTTTACTATTTTAGGGTCAAGAAATCAATATACATTAAGTATGTCATTAGCAGGGTTTGGAGTTTTCGTAGCACAGTAAGACTAATGAGAGCTGTGGAGTCAACATTAACATTAAAATTCAACTCTTACTCATACTCATACTCATTTGTATATTTAATTCTTAAATGCTTTTATATTCGCCCTGGGCCCCTGAGTAAAGCTGCAGAGCTAAGTTATGCAAGATTACAATTATAAACAAAATATTGTCATGTACATATTATTTAATATTAATCTCATAATGTTATGAATATTAAAAGTGAAAGTTATCATCCCTATATATAATAAAATTAAATTTTGCATGAGTATGAGTATGAGTTGAATTTTTATGGTTATGTCGGCTCCACAACTCATTTTCATCTTGCTGTGCTATGAAAACTCTGAAGCCTGGTCATTAGTTTGTAAAGTTATCCTATGAGAATTATGTTTTATTTTTTGTTATGCAATGGGTCTACAAAAAACAAATTAGTTATGTAAGCAAATATTAAGTACTTTGTGATATTTTGAAGGCCCAACAAAAGAGAGGGGGGTTATAAGTTTAACATGTGTCTGTGTGTCTGTCTGTGCATCATAGTTCCAAAGGGATGGACCCATTTACTAGTGTCTTTTTTTAAAGAAGCTACTTACCTCGATATCAGCTTTCCTAGGTCACCATTATATTGGGTCTCACTTTTGGTGCTGATGACGTCAAAATGATGAAGTTATACACACTAGGTGGGTGCGCTGCTTTCATTTAGCAGGTGTTTAAGTATTAACTGGTTCAAATAAATAGAAGCTTAATCACAATTAAAATGCTGTTAACAACAGCAGCATATTTTTTCAGTTTACTATGAATTTAATTATAAGGTGGATTTTAATTAACGGTTAATGAAAACTAAGTTCTGTTAAACAAATATGTTAAGTATATGTTTTGAACCTGTGGAGTGTTTGACATCACGTTTCTAATTCACTAGTAAAACTTTGTCATTTGGTGACAGTTAGAAGCATGAATATTTGTCTTAACCCCTTATATGGAGATTCCGCAATCTATGGAGAGGAAAGATGGCCGATTGAAAGATGTCCGGTTTTTACTCTTCATTTATTCTCTCTATTGATATATAAATTTACTCACTGTATGCAGTGAACCACAATAATAAAAAAGAAGAAGAACCCTTTGTAAGGTCCCTGTTCTAGGCGAGCCTGCAAATATTTGCACAATCATATTATAGGTTCAACTGAGAAAGGTTATTTTATTGCATGGAGAAAGCAAACAAGCACATTGGCCACCTAATGGTAAGCAGGATCTGGGACCCATAGATACATTATGCATTTTCAAGACTACAATATTAAGACTGAAATCTTAATCCCAAATGCGTGCCCAACCCTGGGGACTAAGATGGAATGTCACTGTGCTAGTCATTTCACCAGTTGTCTTATACCCACACCAGAACATCGATCCGAACACTGCTAAAATAAATGATCAATTTATGCAATTTGTATTTTTTGGTATTTGATGTTTTTACCTCCTGCTTATGAGGCGGGTGACACAATAATAAGTCATCCATATTCAGGTTTTTTGAGTTAAAAATATATAACCAAAAATTTAACAGACGAAACACTGATGTATGTGTATGGATGTATGAAACACTACATTTGATGATTATTTTAGATAAGACTTGAAGGAGGGAGAATGAAATTGCACATAAATCTTGGAGCTGGTGAAAGTGAACTATCCTCACCCAAAGGCACATTTCTTAATGATACTCAATGGCACCATGTCAGTATTGTGCGACGAGAAGCTAATTTGACCATGAAGGTGGGTCTTTGGTATAGTATTTTAAATATCTAAGCTAAAACCTGACAGATCCAAAAGCATGGGATATTCCCACCCTTTACCACAAATTTGTTACCTACTATGAAGCTATATAGCCGCTCTAAGCTCCCCATGAATAACGTTGCGCCAATTTTGGAAGTGAACTACAATAACATTTAAGTAGTGTGCGTGCACGGTCAGCGCCCGCAGCAGTGTACATATACAAAGTCTCACTAAAATTTACCTTTCCAGGCATATAAAATAAACCTATTTATTATAATCTAAAAAAAATCTTGTATGCTAGAAAATCATTTTTACACAAACCATTTAACCAATGTCTGTTTGAATTTCCAAAAAGTGATCTCTTTAAGGTTTTCTGCTCATGAAGTACGAATTTTTTGCAACAACTGTCAATTTTGATAGCGGAAAATATAGTTCGTTGCGATTTTGAGGACGCACGGGTAGCTTATTCCGGCTGTCCGCCCTACCTTTAAAGAGCTGTGACAATACCTATATCTGAATATTATTTATAAAAAAGGTTTTGGCGAGCGATTAACGAGAGAATTTCCTAAAATTAAATATATATATATATATATATATATATATATATATATATATATATATATATATATATATATATATATATTACAGGGGCCTATGCCAAAAACGTTTTGTTAAACGATTTTAGTTTGTGTTCTGTCGCATTAACGGTAAAACTTACAAGCGCCAATTGGTATGATTAAAGTGCAAACACTGCAAACACAAAGTATTTTAGTAATTATATTTGACTGAACAACGAAAATTAAGTTGAGTGGTCATATTATTATGACTAAAATACTTGCTAGTCGAGTAAATTACTAACGTTGTCTATACAATGCTTAACAAAAAACAACCTATAATAAAAAAACTCTCGGTGCGCAAATTTGTTAAATGCATAAGGCACTGATTTAAAGGTTGAATATTGTACTTTAGGCAGTTTTATAAATAATTGAGCGGTAAAATGACTGAATTGTGCAGTTGCGTGTGGGTAGTTAACCAATCGGAATTGGTCAGTAAGAAATCATGTAAAATTCCCTTATGTGTTTCAGTATGTACCTAATGTGAAAAAAGTATGGTGGTTTGATTTTATGTTTATGGTAACAATGTTAACGGTAAACATTTTTCATATCAAAATTGACCAAGACATGAAGGCTTGCTCTCTTGACCTTACCCACGAGTTGGCCACTGATTCGACGGATCTTGCTCGCTTCCTGGGCGGTTTCCACTTCTAGCGTATATAAACAACTAACTCGCCTAACCTGCCTTTTTTATGGCCTTGCTTATCGCTTTTATTTGACCATCCTCGCCCCCCAAGCTTACCTAATTTTTCATGAAAGTACCGAGCGGTTTTCCATTCCATCATTCTTACAGCCCATTTATTGATCACGCTGACTACACTTCATCGTTTTTATACTATAGGGTGGGCCAGATTTTACTGTTGCTGTTAGCAATAATTTTTGGCCCACCCTATATTTAATGTACACTATTTTGTCAAATAATCACACTTAAAATAAAGTGGTTTTACTGCTACATTATTTATTAGCTCGCAAATAAAAAATACTTCCCGTTTATTATAATTTATATATTAATTTATTTATTAATAATATCATGAAATAGTTTTTCCCAATATAATAGGGTTTTATGACAATTCACTAATAATATTTCTTTAGATTGATGATACTTCTGTGAAGAAGAGGCTGCCAGGAAGATTCTTCGAACTGAATATACACTTTGGAGTATTTTTGGGCGGGCAAGGAGACTTTTCTGAACTGTTTTTGGGCCACATGGAAAACTTTCGGGGTTGCATGGAGGATGTAAGTTTGCGCAATTCATATATTGTCTTAAATAATGTATAGTCAACCAATTTGGTTTCTAGGCCACTATCGACTATGTTAAAGTGACGTTGACAACCAAAAAGTAAGGGACTTGTTACGATTTCGTTTACGTCACGTTGACAAAGTCCATAGCGGCCTAGGAATCAAATTGGTTGACTGTACATAGTTTTTGACACACTTTTGTAACACTTTTTTTCATTTGTTTCAATAGGTATTTTATAATGGAGTAAAGATAATAGAAAAAGCTAGAAGCCGCAGCAGTGCTTCTATCCACGTTGAAGGTGTCACTTGGAACTGTGCCCCTGAATTTGACGCTGATTTGAACTCCGACATAAGTTTTATTGATGAAGGAGCTTACCTCATACTACCTAGAATCAGCTCTAGAGCAGGGGGAAGGTTTGTTCAGCAGTTCTGTCACATGACTTGATGCTTAAATCAAAGTTTGTAATGTGTAGTGTATTATTATTTAAACATACATACATACATAATTTCACGCCTTCGTTCCCAGAATGGGGTAGGCAGAGCTACAGAATTACAAACATCTCTAAAAACTTGTTGATAATTCTATAACCACAATTTGCGCATTAAATGAATATTGAATTATTTAAAATGAATATTAATACCTTTATTCTGTAAGTGAGCTCAGTAGGTACTTTAACGTATCTGATATTATCTCAAGGTAGCGGACTATTTTCAATTTATAGCCTACATACAGAGGACACGAGTGAGTTTGTGTGAGATTGATTATTTATTGTTTATTGTCTTTAGATGGCAGATAGAATTCAAAACAATTACACCAAATGCAATCATTCTTTATAACCCTGGTGGAGGGAGAGGGTCAGACTTCCTTGCTGTTGAAATCCTAGAGGGAGTAGTAAAAGTCAAAATGGCTCGTGGGCAAATTGTACATACAGTGAGAGTGAATGATGGACAGTGGCATAAAATGCACTTGTTATTTAACCCTTCTTTGATAGAGGTAAGTGGTTTCATTTTATTGTTTAATTAGTTTTAGAACCGATTTTCCCATCCCCAGTTAAAATTATCTGACAGTTAAGTTTCGCTTTCCGTTTCTTTGTCATATCTCATATGGGAAAAAACGACAAAGCTTATGTAGCTTAGATAGTTTTACCTGGAGGTGGAAAAACCAGCCCTTAGTTATATAATTTCTATTTTGTATTGTCGCGGCGATTTTTTTTTATAAACTTGTGTCTATACAGTGGTCGTCACATAATTAGGGACACTTGTTTTTTTCCCATACAATTGCCTACAAATTTGACTTTTCAATTTTGACCACCATTCAAAAAGTTCTAAACTAATTTAATATTTGGTTACACTCATCGTTCATTAATGAACTAAGGTTTAAATGTATGTACAATTCATGTCTTTTGAAAACGGATCTTTCATTTTATAAGGATTTGAAAAGATAAATACCTCGCGTTCATACAAAGTTGTAAAACTTTGTATGGACGGGTCAGCACTAAGTTTTTAAATCCCTATAAAATATAAGGTTCGTTTTTAACAGTAGTTCATAGTACATAAATTTAAACCTTAGTTAATGATCTAAAGTAAATTGTATTTAGCAATAAAATTGGACAAGAACTTTTTGAATGGTGGTCAAAATTTAAAAGTCATATTTGTAGGCAATTGTATAGGAAAAAAACAAGTGTCCCTAATTATGTGACCACCACTGTATATTGATAGTTCGGGGGCCTACGACCAAATGTATGTGTCATTTTACGTCCAAAACCGTATAAAATTTGATTGCTTGATTCTTGACCCGTACCTATATAGGTAGGCTGAAAAAAGTAGGTAGAAGATGTAGAAAGTTTTAATGTCACCTATGAGTTCAAAAACGCAAAGAAACCGACGAACAACCGCTTGTTGCGCAACTATCCTCACTTAAGTACAGCGCAGGGGTCGGCTCGTTGCGACTGTTGTCGATCTATTTTTAATTTTCCATGAAGAAGCGAGTGTAAAACTGAAGGACAATTGAACAAAAGATACTTCAGAATGGTTTGCTTTGCTTTAGAATTATTTGCTTTTTTGACATTTTGGAAAATGCGTTCAAATCAGACGCGACGCGGTTTTTTTTTGGTAAATTTGAATTTTGTATTCAGAGTTACCAAAACGATGAGTCTAAAATTTTGGTCGTGGGCTACCCTCCTGTACTAAGTACCTGTTCCCAATTATCAAACCGCGGATATAATTGTTTACTTACTTAATTATTTCGGGCTGATTTTACAATCTCCAGATAACACTATCTGTCAGATGAATTTGAACTCTGTTTTGTTCTTTTATATGACAAAGTAAAGAAAAGTGATAAATTTAGTCGTCGTCAGATCATTTTATCTCAGGAAGGAAAAAATCAGACCTTAGAGATAATTTTGCGTTTCAAAAGTAGCAATGAACGGTTGGAGACATGGAGTAATAAATAAATACGTTTAGAAAAATATATATTAGATTGATATTTTTTTTCTGCGGTATCACTGTATATTTTTTGACGATGCTTGACACAATTGCACTTTAGGTGTAAGTTATCATAAACAACATCATAATGTTTGCTTCTCTTACCCTTCTTGCGGATAGCGATTGTCCTTGTGTCCGTTTTTTTATTAAGCGAAGGGTTAAACATTTCTTTGCAAGCATTATCTTGGTTTTCTTTATCATGCAAAGATTTTCACATCATGAATTCTCGCGCTATACTCATTGTTATTCCGTCAGAAACTATCTTGTTTTCTGAGATGATGTTGTACCCTTTCTTATGCAAATCCGTTCATCGTTTCACTAAACATCTAAATCAACAGAAACTTTCACACGTCAAATGGTTTTAAAATGTTGCTCCTCGAAGTATTCAAAATGATTTGTGTCGCTAGAGCTTGCAATGCGAATAGATTAAAAAAGCCGTCCTTTTTGACACTTGGGTAAAAAAAACTACACTGACAACAGCTTCAAGTCGTTTTGCTTTGCACTGCATTGTTTTTTCGCTTGGCAGATTACGCGAAACTAAACTCATGCATGAATGTAAAATGTATTTTTTGGACACTACCGTCATCGTCAGTGCCTCATTACAGTGTCAGTGCTTGTGAACCATATGCCCTTAAAGCTTTACGCGTGGAAAGTTGTGTGATTTTGGCCCCCGCCAAGCTTAATCTTGCAATTAGACAATTTTGAATCATTTCCTTTAATTAAAATAGTTTGAAATTTGGGAATAAGTATATAAATCTGTTGACAATTTAATATCCTAGTGTCCATCTGCGAAAAAATCGTACAATCGGCAACAAAAGCTTGTCTCAAGAATGTTCTATGTCAGAAATTTATTCTAAATAGATAAGTAAGTACCTATTCCTGATGCGAATTGGTATGTAGAATAAGTGCTAGGAGCGAAATGTCAAATTATGTTATTGTTAATTGTTTAAATTGAATCATTGGCGTTTTTATTTTGCCAGTTTTTTTAAAAAACTTGAACTTTACTTGCCTATCTGCAGTTGAAACACAAGTTTGTATATGGGCTAGCATCGAATTAAGTCTTGGACAAGAACATGACTGCACTATTCTTTATAATTTTTTTGAAATTGCAAAAGATATACATTAAAACCAAGTCGATGTTCCAGCTGTCGGTGGATAACATCGTAATGAGTTCAAGAATCGAGAGTGGTGGAACTCGATATTTAGATCTGTCAGACTCTTTCTATCTCGGCGGTATTGAAGCCGATAAACGACAGAGAGCATTCGCTAAAGGAATCCAAGCAGCCGATTCTAGTATAATGGTAAAATAATGGAAATAACATACCATTTTTATGAAAAGCGACTAATGTAACCTTTTAACTGGAACTTGTTTTGCAGGGCTGCATTAGACCGATAGAAGTAGATGATAAAATTTTCGGTTTGCCAAACTCTGTAGTCACTTACGGAGTGAGTCCGAAATGTATTTGGTGGTACCCGTGTCACGCCAGCCCCGGGAGCCCTCCTTGTGTGGCGCAGGCTGTTTGCGAGCAACACGGCGTTGATCATTTCACCTGCAAATGTGACTCCGATTTGTGCATCAATCCAGATTATGCTGAGAAGTACAAGGCAAGAAGCGTTTCTTATTGGATTCCACGATGAGCAAAATACTATAAATAACACTATAACTAAATCTCTGTCATTATTAATATTATATTGTGTTCCATAGGTTTTCTCAAAATCGAGCAGCGAATTGGAGCTTGTAGCTCTTTATCCGCTCACGGTGCTCGAGGGCGGAGTGGCCGTGATCACAACCCAAAATATTGACGTGGTGTTGGATCACCACAAGTACGGCGTGCGTCCATCGGGAGTGTTGCTACATTTGGCGAAATCCCCGCAACACGGAAGGATCGCCATTGACCTATCTCCACAGAGGAATTCACCCCAGTATTCAAACTATCTCGAAGGCGACGGAAAAACAAAGCAATTCTTTACTCTTATGAATTTATCAAGGGATAAGGTATGTTTCTCCTCTACATGCACACAATGTTATTTAACTAGTTGTTAGTTACAGTCAGCTATGTTTATAATGTTAGTTCATTGTTAAATGGGTTGTTTATTTTCACAGGTGAGGTACGTTCATGACGGGTCGGAAAACCATCAGGATGCTATTGTACTCGAAATGGAACTAATCCCTGAAACTAAATTCACTCTTCCAAGCTATCTGCAGGGAAGAAATATTTTTGTTCTGCACGTCAATGTCACTCCAGTCAATGATCCTCCGGTTCTCAATTTGCCTCCTGGAAAAGTGCTAAGGTTGACTCAGGTGGGCGCTTAACAAAGTAATACAAAGCTGTAGGTAGATAACAGCACTGCGTTATAAGATTTGAATTTTGTGTTTTATTCAGCGCAAGCTGAATGGACTTGCATGGTTAGAAAATATTAATACCTTAGATGTGTTTTATGACACAATGCCTTTTAATGCTTGAATTTTAGGTAGTTGAAGGGACTTATGCTCCCAAGTTTATTAGAAACAGATGAAAGTCTGTTATACACTAACTTGAAATTGGTTAATGGTTAGTTCCTATATTCAAAACCGTGGATAGAGTTGTGACGTCTCGTTAAAATTTGACACCTTTTGTACGTAGCAAATGTCAAATTTTAACGAGACGTCACAACTATATCTACGGTTTTTAATATAGGATCGCACCATAAATATGTAACAAGCACTAGTTTAAATAGTCAAAATAAAGAAAACATATCTAGATAGGTATTTTCAGTATGACCATATCACCTCCAAAAGTAAGAGTCATATCCCTTAAGACACCCTGTATAAAATGTCAGTTAATGGTCTTATTGTTTGATATTGATCAATTGATTGATTGATTTTATCCCCAATTCTCCCTGTTCACAGCTCATACCCTTAATGAAATTATAATAGTTAGAAACGCGTGATATCCGCGAGAACACCATTGAACTTGTCTGTCGTCATCATCAGTCATCCGTGACAAACCGCTAGCACCAATACGTATCATTTTACCTCCAAGGCCTATTATTGATGTTCCCATTAGGGCATCCAAAATTACGGACATTTCAATTACGTAACCAGTTACGAATTTATTTATTTAAAACACGTAATTTATCTGGAATATTAAAGAAAAATATCAGTTCCCAATAATTATTAATTTAAATTAAAAATTGAAATTTATAAAAGTTGTTACGCGTCCAAGATTCACAGATAAACCAATAATTCATTTACAACAACACCATTCACCTTTAAAATAAAACAATACATGCCATGCCAATTGCCAAATCAATGAACTGCATTTGACGGCTTGCAAGAGCTTTGCAAGTAATATTCAAAAACTTCCCCGGTGGGATTTTACCCGCACCGCACCGCACCGGTATCCTAATATTCGGGAGTTCCCCTTAAAATATTTCTTGAGATGACATTGAACTCTATTGTTTATTAGACAAAAAATATTTTGATTAAATACGAGTCGTGTTGTAGTAGGTATGCTAACTATCCGAGCCAAACTACACGGGGCGGGGAATAACCGGTACGCGGGGGTTCCTGTGCCGTTTCCATGTGTAAGTTAGGTATTCTATGTATGATTTAATGTATTTTAGAATAAAATTGAATCTATTTTCGCTTACAATAACGTAATTACAAAAGGTCCGAAATCCATCCGTAATTACGGAATTGCGAAATTACGTAATTACGGAATGGAAGCCCTAGTTCCCATCCCACCCTAGTAGTGCATCATAATAAAACTAAGTCTCAACTCTCAAAAAATAGGCCGAAAAGCTATTAAGGCACAAGATGGTCCCTTATCCTGCCAAGGCCTTTAATTCTGTTACATTTTGCCTTGCGTTGTTGGTCCAATTGGTTTAATTTTGTTTGATATTGTATTAAAATATTTATTTTAAGTATATTATGTTTTAAAATTAGTTTGTCATTTAACGGTTTTCCTTAGCCAACCACTCAGAATTTTCGGTCCAGATTCAGTAGCGGAGATTGCATCTGCCCAGGCCTTACCCTTGAGTAAGGTATCATCATCGTCGCAAATGACTGGCACTGTCATGGTCATGAATGTCGGTTATATAGAATCTATATATTATAGATGGTAAAAATCTACATATGTCGCATAGTTACCACTTAGGTACAAGTCTGAAAAAATAATGCAGCGTATGTATGGGTACGAACAGTACCGGGAATCCTACTTTGGGTCTAGATTAATGTATCTTTAGTGTCAAAAATATCTATTATTTATTACTTTTCTTTATTTAGTTTTTGTTATTTTCAGAGTGCTCCAGTTTGCTTCAATACTGACCTCTATTCTATTATAATTTTTATTTTGCGAAGTGGAAATGATTTTAGTGCTATAATGATTAAAGTAATGAGCCGCCATAGCACTGAAATAATTTAGTTTCTATTATATGTTTTGCGTATAGTTGCATGACTTGTTAAGTCCACAGCCCTGCAGCCGCATGTCATATTAACATCCAATTGTGAGTATATAACTAAAGTGCTAGTTCAACATAATATTTAGTGCATGTTTTTTTAAACAGTATTTGTAAAGGCAAATTTACTTGGCGTTTTATCGCATGAAATAATAATAATAAAAGATTAATAGAATAACACAGTCATAATACAGATTATTCTATTTTATTTATTATAATCTTTTAAACACTATAAAAGTACGGTTCGATTGCAGGGTACACGCAAAGTAATAAGTTCAGATATAATGAAAGCAGAAGATCCTGACACACCACCTGAAGACCTTTTATACACTATATTGCATGGCAAAAATGAACTACAAAGGTAACCTGAGTTATGCACCATTGCTTTTACAAAGATATCATTGTTATTAAAACAATTATTTGTTAATTTTCCCACTGTGTTTAATTTCAGTGGTCACATAGAAATGGCTGGACAGCCCGTAGACTCGTTCTCACAGCAGGATATTGATAGCGGGGTTATATCTTATGTCCACGGGGCGAATAGTGACAAACAGCTGAACAAAACGTCTTTGAAACTGACATTACAGGTATTTAAAGAAAATCACATGCCCTTTATACTCTAAACTCCCTAAATAGTACTTACAAATAAAGCCAAGGTAAAAAGAATATTTAAGGGTATCCGATGCGGTAGAGGTGGAATGCGTTAATGCATTTTTCCAACAATTAAGAAAAGGTAAATTCAGCTCTGTACACGTTTTCACGCCCATAGTTATTACAAGCTTTTATTTAGCTTCACCTGTCCCGGTGCCTGTGATGAAATTTTGCAAGTTAGACCCACTTTCCGGTTTCCGATTGAGCTGAAATTTGGTATAACTACGTAATTTCGATGACAATACAATAAAATAATATGGCGCCATTGACCTGGTCTGATGATGGAGACGGAAGGTGGCCATCATCATGTCAGCCGAAAGACCATAGGAACTCCTAAATTATACATGATAAACCCGTCGTGTTAGGGCTCTTTAGAATTGTCTTGATAAGCAAATGATGACAGTGATACAGCCTTCAACAAAAGTTGGTCAATAAAATGTAATTTTTGTTAGAGACTTTCTGATTGGGGTGTTGTGGTGCAGGTGTCGGACGGCATCGAGACGAGCGCGCCGGCCGCGCTGCGCGTGGCCGTGGTCCCGCTGCAGCTGCGGCTGGTGAACAACACGGGGCTGCAGCTGGTGCACAACTCCTTCGCGCTCATCGGCCCCGACAACCTCACCTTCGCCACCAACGCCGACGAGACCGCGGTGCAAGTCAAGTGCGTCCTTTTACTTTATTTATAAGTTTTATAACAAAGAGGAGCAATGGACTTAACACTATCTTGCGGATTATATTCTTAACTAAGGGCCCCTTGGGACATCTATTTCAAAGCATGTTTTCTAGCGGTGGTTCTTAGCTAGGTTTCATGAAAATCGGTTGGGCCGTTTAAGAGATATCAGCGCAGAGCAAGGGGTCACCGCTATATCGGAGGTTTTTATCTATCTAATTGTTATAAACCACAATCACGTTCTCTTATTACACTGTTCCTAATTCTATCACACACGTTCGCCCCAACCACACTTCTCAACTCCCTCATCTCTACAGCATTAACTCTACGTTCTTGTTTCTTGTGCCATATCTAACTTTCACTGCCAAAAATTAGTGTCGGAACTAGCACCACCCTGAGAATAGCCAAGCGAGCCTTCTTTGACCCTTCTTTATTACACCCATTCACATTACAAATATTCCTTGGTGGCATATTGTATTCGTACTGTTTAAGTAATATTAACTAGTTTAAAGTTTATGAAAATTACTGACCTTATAGACAGAGTGTGAAATAGTTTTCATAGACAAGAACAATTCTTTCGATGAGTTAAAAATTCACGAGTAAGGCCGCATTTTGCCAAACTGTAATAAGACTTACTCCGAGATTAGTTATACAAATTCGGCGCTTAATCTAAGACCTTATTCCCGTTTGGTCGAATGCAACCTAAGGGAGAGAGATTCAAGAGTGAGAAAGCGGTTTCTTTCAAAATATCTGTCCTGTACGTATCTACGTACGTGACGTACACTCAAAATTAATAATTAAATGTATAAACTGTTCCAAAAAGCAAAGACCATGCTTGTTTTTAATAAAAATGTGGTTATATATTTGCGTATTCACTTTAATTTCTGCCACATAAATCATCGCCTCTCGACCGGTTCACTAAAAAACGTGCGAGCGATTTTACAGTTTTGACACTCGACTGATATTTGTATCCCCAGGGATACACCGACTGGTTGGTAATTATAAAGTTAGGCGGCAGCGAGTAACGTATCTGTTACGAAGTAACTAGTATATAACCTGTGGTCACGGGTTCCAATTCCATATCGAAGAGTAAACGATAGGTAATAAAATAACACGATTGTTTGTACCGGAGTCATAGATTTCACTTATTAATATTTACGTTTTTACATATATTAGTAGTCTAGTAGACATATGTACTACAGGGAACCCTACTAGATGACCATAATATGTGTCAGTGTGTCAGCAGCGATGCTTGTCGCAGGTACGACATAGTGAAGCCGCCGCAGTTCGGCGTGATCGAGAGGCTGCGCGCGCTCGACGGCACGTGGCAGACCGTGGACTCGTTCACCAGCGAGATGGTCTCCTTCCGGCGGGTGCGCTACATGCACCTGCTGGGCAGCCCTGCGCACGACGAGTTCAAGGTATTATTCGCTCGCAAAACCAGAAATACAGCGTTTACAAGAATCAATGTGGAGATGCTTTGTACGTAGGCGTGTGTAATCATTTACATCAACTCTCTTTATTATGAAATATTACACAAACATTATTCAAAATGATGGGAACGTCTCGGTACTTTTTAAAATAGAAAATTTAATTCGAGAGACAGGTTTTGGCAAACTTAAATGCACAAATATTGCCACTGTAAGATTAGTGATGTTGATATTGATATTGAAATTATAAAGAAGTTTTCACTTATTTATAAAGGTGGATCCACAATGCCCAATTGCTCGCCATAATATTACTATAGTACCTATAAATCGCGCGGTCGATGACTGGTAGTGAATGCCTTACGGCATTAAGTCGCCTTTTGAATGCTAAGTGTATTATTTTGTTCATTTGTAATAAAGATTAAATAAATAAAACGCATACATATTGACGTGGATTCACAATGGGTATTTTATTTACGTGCCGTTAAAAGTTGATCATTTACTTCATCATTTTATCGCTATCGCACTATCGCACTTGCCAATATAACTAACAACAGAAAGATGGACGGACTGTGTCAATCATATTATAAAAACAGAAAATAAAATGTTGGATTTAGGTCATTTGATAGACTCCGTCCGTATCATACAGTTTAGCAATTAATACAATTTACGTAAGATAAAGATACTGCAGACAAAATAACCGATTTTGATTAGAAGTGCAACATTCTGTGGGTGGATTTTAAATAGTGATTTTTGGCGCTTTTGTAGCGTTTCAACGGAATTTTATACATTTCATGCACATATCAGGGTCTACTACTGAATCGAACTACTGAATTCGAAAATGTAGGGCTTGTTTTTATTCTTTTCCGAGCAAGGTACAGTCAAGGAATTTGATTGTTTAGCAGTTTGAGATATCACATAATACGTCAATTTGCCGAGTTATATATTTTTCTCGTGTCATTAGTCGTTTTGCGCCGGAAAATTTGTAAGTTACGTATTACGTCAAACTGATAAACAATTAGTTTTCTTGACTACAGGGTGATAGATAACTCGACCTATTCATTGAAAGGGGTCATACTAGAGCTCATTTTCAATATTTTTATCCCAGTTAACTGAGGGTGTAATGCCACTAGCTTTCGAGTTATTTAATCTTTAAGATATTTTAAAAAATCTGTCGTTTGATATAAAACTGTTATTTGTCAAAAAAATACTTCACTCTGGGAACTTAAAACGAATTAATATTATATTTTTCATTTCAGTTTAAAGCTTCTGTTGGGGCGATTCGAACGAATACATTATATGATTTTAGACTCACTTTTATTAAACTCGAACTATACCAATCGGTAAACGAGGAGCTGGTGTTAAACAACACGCGAGAAGCCTTTATATCGGCGCAGCATTTACGATTCAAAACGAAACCTCTAGGATTGCCAAGTGATCGAATTGTTTACACTATTCTTAAATCTCCTAAGTATGGAATACTCCATTTGTCTTCTGGAAAATATCACTTGCAAGCGCATAGCACATTCACGCAAAAACATCTGGACACCGACCAACTGTGGTATAGGCTGCACAGGCGCGCCTACTCCCACATTCAAGACGAGTTCTTGTTTGTAGTGGGAGCCAGCGAATGTGAAAATATTACCGGGGTCATGAGAGTCAGGCACACGCCGGCGTATTCGTCATCGGATCATTCTTCGGGACGCGTGCATACCACTTTAGAAAGATTACAAGTCATGGAAGGTTCTAGAATGGTCATTCCCCCCACTCATTTAAATTTCCGAATTGACGTTGTTACTAATCTTGTATTTAATATTACCCATTTACCAAAACATGGAAAAATCGAGGTAATTAGCGAAAGTTTAAAAATAGTACGAGACAACACTACATATTTTACTCTAAAGGAGTTGAATTCAGATAGGGTGTATTACTCTCACGATGATTCCGAGAGCAGACACGATTCGTTTCACTTCATGGCACTGAGTCCCGAAGCAGAGGATTTTCAATACGTCGGAGTGTTTCATATCGACATTATACTGAAAAACGATAACAGTCCGGTCAGGGTGACCGACAAAGTGTTCCATATAGTGCACGGCGGTGCCCGGCTTATCACGTTTAGAGATCTGAGCTATTCGGACGCCGATTTGGATACGAAAGCTTCCGACATCGTGTACACCATTCAAAGATATACTAAAGACCCCCCAAATGGAGGAATATACAGAGCTGATAACCCGTCCGAACAAATCGCTACATTTACACAAGATGATATTAATAAAAACCTGGTATTGTTTAAACACCAAGGTAATGAATACGGAAAGATGGCATTTTGGATATCTGACGGTTTATTTGATGTTAACGGTAACCTTGAGATTCAGGCATCTCCACCCTTTATTCGCATGTACCCCACAAACGGGTCAATAGTTGAGAACGGTAACGCAGTGGTTATTACCTCGAGAGATATACAGGTTGATACTAACATGAATTGTTTAGAAGAAGACATTCGCTACGAACTGACGCAGAAACCAAATCATGGCGCCATTGAAGTCGGAGAAGGTCAGGGTGCATCTATGTTTACGCAGTTAGACGTGGCGGCTGGCCGCGTGGCCTACAGGCATCGCGAGCCGAAAACGCCCTCCGACCAGTTCAGGTAAGACCACGAGCTTCTCCGTTACAAATGCAGGAAAAATAAATCACTTGTGTTACTAAAAAATACATAACTATCTATGGCATTACTTTTACAGATTCAAAGTAATGTGTTTGGAAGCGTGGGGCGAAGGGACTTATAATATTAAGATATTTCCGTCAAGCTACTGGGAACCGCTCAAAGTAACCACTAACAGACCGCTAGTCGTGGAGGAGTCTACAAGTGTAAACATCACTAGAGAAGTGTTAGAGGTAAAATCGTTTTAATAAACAGCATGTTTCTGAACGAAAGGCAAATAATAAAACCTGTAATTTTTTTAAATTTTAATGCAGGAACTTTACGGTATAGTAATATCATATTTTGTAACTCCGCCCTGTATTATTTGTTTACAATCTTATCAACGACAGGTAAAATGTCACAATGTCAGTTGAATTAAAATATTTAGAGAAAAAAAAACATTTCCACGTTACGTGTAGGGGAGGGCTAAAAAACCATTGTTTATAAGATTTTATTTTACCACTTTGTCGGCGTTCAATAATTTAATCCAAAATTTAATAACCGCAAAGTATGAAAACTAAAGTTTTCACGAAATATGTTACGGCTCGCTCTAAGCCCATTTTTTTAAAATTATTTTTACAGGTCATGCACCCGCAAATCGAACCGTCTAACATAGTTTTTCAAGTAACTGAAGGACCATATCACGGCTGGCTGGAGATAACTGCGACACCTGGTACAATAGAAGTGGAAAATTTCAATGAAGAGCCAGTGTACACTAAAGTTTTCGACCAGTCCATCATCAACGTGAACCGTCTTGTGTACATGCAGTCTGGAGTCAACAGAACCAGGGATAAGATAGTCATGGATGTAACCAATGGCATTGTGTGGTTAAGACATGTTGAGTTGAACATTGTGATCATACCGGAGCGATTTTACGTCACCGCTTCAAATTTGACTGTTGTCGAAGGGGAATCAGTTAGTGTGAAACCGGACTTGTTCCGAACTGTTACAGAGTACTACAGAGGGAAAGTAGTGGCTTATAAAATTATCGAGAAACCTAAAAATGGCAAAATCATGATGGGCGACCAGGAGTTATATTTATTGCCTGTTCTAAAACTGAATTCCGGCAACATTAAGGTATCCTTTCCAATATTTTATCTTCAATAATATGGTCTCAAAATACCATATTCTAAAGTAAAGAACATTGCAACAAGACTAAAAAAAATTCGGGTTTGGGTAATATCGGTTAAACTCGTTTAGAAGGAATATATAACAGCGACCAAAATATAAAGTACAAACTCAAAGGCGTTTTAAGGCTTGTTACACTGTATTGATTCGCATTACTATTTACGTACGGAGTAGTTGGATATTGTAAAGAGAAGTTTTTCAGTTTAGATTTAATTCTTCTCACGCTTACAGTATTTTGGTTTGTTGAAAGGGCTTGGTGTACTAAATTATTTAGCTCCATTAATACTTTTATCGAGGCTGTACCTAGTGCTGGCTGTATTTTCTGTAAGTTGTGGAAAGTAAGATTAGTGAGCAATAGTCACCGAGGGCACGCGTGTTTCAGTACGTGAACGACGGGTCGGAGGAGGCGGCGGACTCGTTCAGGCTGGTCGCCGTGACGGAGGCCGGCAAGGAGAGCGAGCCGTTCGCGGCGCGCGTGCTCGTCGCGCCCGTCAACGACGAAACGCCCATCGTGGCCGCCAACACGGGCCTCTGCGTCTGGGAGGGCGGCTCCTTCACCTTCACCAGGAATGAACTATGTAAGTCTTAACATAATTAAACAAGTTATGTTAAAACATATATATAATTGATCAATTGGGTGTCTTCAGTCCGTATCTTTTGGCCTTGGTCTCATCATTCATAGTTAAGTCGTTATTTCGGTCTGTCTGGCTGGCCGATTATACGCATCAAGTTATGATCTGGTGTTTGCCATCATTTAGAAGACGTGTTTCGGAAGGCTTGTGCATCTATGTGTGCTCGCCCAAGCGGGCCATAGCTGGTCGCTGGTTAACAATAATTATTTTGTCATGTTTGATTGTTTTATTTTCAGATGTTAATGATATCGACACTCCACTGGAAGATGTCACTATAAGTGTCGTCGATATTATTTCTGGTCACATTGCGATGAAAAGCAATCTCGAGGAACCTGTCAATCAGTTTACTCAAGCAGACATTGATAATGGGAATGTTGTTTTTGTACACAGAAGTAAGTTCTGAATAGAGAATGTCAGCCAGTTTAGATCTTCGTCTTACCGTATTCTTCAGTAAAAACAAAAAAATGCTGTAAAAAATTATTTCGATACGTCAAATAGTTTCTGAGGTATTGAATTTTAAACTTCGTATGCGGCGCTCGAAACCCGGCGGCGAGCGCTCACGAATGATGACGTCACCGCTTTACAGCGATGAGCTCCCTTATATGATTGAATAAGTTCACAGGGCTATAACTTTTTAACCGTAACAAGTAACCAATTGAAATTTTCACTGAATACGTCTTATTATAAACTCTATCGTTTAAAATTATAAAATGATCAATAAATCAAATCCCAAGCGTAGTCTAAAACAGAATGGGTGACCGCTTAAAATCAGTTTTTCCACATATGTGCAGCAGTTTTCCTTAAGATTGCTATTTAGTCGTAAGCTATGAAAGTTAAACTACTATTTAAGCTTAAAAAAGCATCAAAATAAGAAGCCATTATAAAAATATAATCCATATAAAAATGCCAAAAAAATTGGTATGTTTTCATGTTTCTTGTATGGGTACCCCTCCTGAGGTTTGATTTATTGTTCAATTTATAATTTTAAACGATAGCGTTTATAATAAGACGTCTTCAGTGAAAATTTCAATTGGTTACTTATTACGGTTAAAAAGTTATAGCTCTGTGAACTTACTCAATCATACAAGGGCGCGTACCGCTATTAAGCGATGACGTCACTCCAGGAAAATGGCGCCCGCGCCTTTTAATAATATTGACCAAGATTTTAAACGTACCTAGAATCAAAACTACTGGGTCCATTTGAATGAAACAAAAAGTAGTACGTTTCTTTATTTATAAGCTTTATTGTAACAAAGTTTCAAGCGGTTTGGCGTACCTACTGACATTCTTCATTAAATGCAGATAGAAATCAGATTTAGTATTATAGAAGGAAATATTTAATGTTTATTTTCATTCCTATTTTGGTTACAGATGGATCAAAAGGTAAAATGATATTTAACGTGACTGACGGCTTACACGAACTTTCTAAAATAACATTTCTTATAACGACGAAATCAGTTTCTTTGAAGCTTACACGGAAACAGAACCTTCGAGTTTTCCCTCTCATGAGAGAACCGCTGACAAACTATTTGCTAATGTCTAAATGTTCTGATAACACCAGAGCCGTCGTGTATAAGGTGGACCGAGCGCCGACCCTGGGCAGACTGGTTATGCTAAGTGAAGACAATCATCACAGATCCACACCCTCTATAATTCAATTTACGCAAGAAGATGTCAACAATTCGCTTATCTACTACGAACATACACACCCTTTCTCCGATTTGTACACGAACGACTCCTTTATTTTCACCATAGAAGCGGCACTGGCTACATCGATTACGGATCAGATATTTAATATCGACATATCTGTGTCGTCAGGCGGCCTGGCCAAGTATGTCCATGTACCTCTCATTAAAGTGCAGGAAGGTGACAGAGTTCCAATTATGGTGAATGTTACGAATGTAGTTCGGTATTTAGAAACTCAAGCGGGGTTGAGACAACCTCAGTTGGAAGCCACGTGGTCTCAGCCGACGCACGGAGAGTTGAAGCCGCCACTTTCGTCTTTGACGCAGACACAACTTGAGAGCGGAGTTGTGATTTACGAGCATGATGACTCTGACACTTTAACTGATAAAATTGACATGGCTCTCTTCCTTCTGCCGGAATCTGTTCTTCTATGCAACGTCACCATCTCGATAAATATTATTCCAGTCAATGATCAACCATTCAGGCTGTTAACAGACTCCCCTCAAATTCAAGTGGTGCAAGGTGAAAATTATACAATAACTAAAAAAGATTTAATCACTGAAGATGCAGATACGATCCCTTCAAGTATACTTTACGATATTATAAGCGGCCCTACTCAAGGGCGAATAGTTATGGTTGACAGAAACCTTAGCATCAATGATGCACTTTCTATAAACAAATTCACTCAAGATGACATCAACAATGGACGAGTTATTTACGAACACTCGGGAATGCTTCAAACGGCTACTTTTTACTTTAGAGTGTGGGATGGACAGTTCAAACCCACGTACACGGTGTTTACTATTGACGTTTTGCCTGTGTCCATAAACGCTTCCTCGATGCACCCGGTTTCTTTACAGCAAGGGTCCAACGTGGCCACTGTGACAACAGAACAAATATATGTAGAAACGAATGCCAAGAAGTACAAGGTGTGGTATAACATCACGCGACAGCCGGTGCATGGTATGATATATGTCGGCAGGAATCCAGTGACATACTTTTCACACAGAGACTTGATGGATAAGGTTGTAATTTATATGCAAAATGACATGACTGCGGCTAACGATAATTTCGATGTTATCGCCTACGTTCATAATAGTAATTCTACAAATCCTTTTACTATAGAAGTGCTTGTGCATCCTTTAATGGTTTTAGATGATTTAAGAGTAGAAAGTGAAAAGACTAAAATTACTCTTAGCATCATGGATGCGACTGGTTTGGCAAAGTTGACTGGAAGTAATCCGATATACACAATATTACGTAAACCAAGGCAAGGAACTATAAAGAACATAATTAGAAGCTCTGGAGGAAAAACGAGTGCTAGAGAAAGAGAGGTTCCATACTTTACGCATGAGGACGTCAAGGCCGGAGTAATCTATTACGTCACCAAGAAGACTCCCAACGTGCTAAACGGGGTGGAGGACAGTTTCCGATTTTTGTTAGCGGCGACGATATTCCAACCGGCGGCTGGAGATGTCAAGATCATAATAGGAAACAAGTCTAAGAAGAATCTTCCAGGACCTAATGATCCCGAAAGTCATGAAGGAGTACTTGTAAGTATTTATAGGCCATCTCAGAGTAGAGTGTGGTTCTAGAACACCACACTATTTATGGTAGTATTAAACATATATAAAAGAACCTAGCGGTTAAAATTGTTTTGTTGCAACTGAAAAATAATATCGGAACCTATACGAATCCTCATAAAAATACTGTTTATTTTAATATTTATATCGGCGAGTTGCAACCCTGTGTTCTCGCAGCTGAACCGGTTTCGTGTCAGCGGTGCCCAATAGAATGTGAATACTCGTACCGCGCAATAAGTTTCAATTTCGCGTGCAAACAGGCGACGGTTGAAAGACTATACCTTGTCCGCGTTAAAGAGTTAGTACCAGAAAACTTAAAATGCACGTGATTGGCCAGCGATAAGGGCACCGCTTGCGCATATGATAGGTGTACATGTCGGCTAAAATCAGTCAACATCTATGTCTTGTACGGTGCGGCCGCGTTATAATGCTCTTCTTTGTATTGTTTTGTTTCACTTTTTACCTGGCTCGTTTATTGGACTGTTTCCCGTTTAACCTGTGACTCGGCTTGTTTACCGCACTGTTTTCTGATAATTCTGTGACCCGGCTTGTTAATTGTACTGTTTCCTGCTTACTCTGTGACTCGGCTTGTTTTTGGACTGATTGTTGGTGAATTATGGCGAGCTGAACCAAATAGAGTTAATTTGGTCACAAGTCAAGGGGTACGTAGCATATAATAATAGAACATTTAAATTAGCCGAAGTGAAGCCGTTACTTCATGAAGCAATTTATAAAGTTAATGCTAAGTCGTGGAGGCAATGTACTAAGCACGTGGTAGAGGTAGTAGAACCAAAAATGAATGCAAGGGTGGAAGCAGAGAGATTTATAATTAACTAGCTTTTGCCCGCGACTTCATCCGCGTAGAATTCGTTTACCGCAGTTAAGTAAATTAATAGTTTTAAGTAATTTTATATTTTGACTTCCTCCCTGGCCAGAATAAGCCTTATATCACATGTTATATTCAGCTCGAAATTTAAAAGAAGTTGAATTGGATAACGTTATATAGGTTAATAAATTTAAGTATCCAATATTTTTTGTTTTGCCATCTTTCGCTGAAACATGAAGATTTCGTGGGCTGGATACTCTTGCCTTAAGCATGCTACATACAGTTGCCCATGGGAAAAACAGTTTGCTTTTAAATGTACACCGGCTACTTCTAGTGTTTGTCCTTCCGCTTTGTTTATGTTCATGGCAAAAGCTGTTTTAAAGGGAATTGCACTCTTTTAAAGTTAAATGGTAAATCTTTCGGAATTACTTATAGGAATGCGGGGAATTAAAACATTTTCTCCTTTAGCAATTCCAGATATAGTTATTGCCCTTACGATATTCATGGAGTACCGGAGTACCGGGCACCAAATTTAAGCATGAACTTATGAGAGGGCACTCCCGATAGCTCCAAAGAGAAGTCTATGACATTGTCTACCGAGAGATACTCCACAAAAGCGCCTTGTACGTGAGACATATTTTTTTCATTTATCCACCCGACAGTTTCGTCCGGTGCTAATATTGCCCTCTCACACAACCATTATCTATTCTTTATGTTGTTTTGTAGATCGGGTTACACGTTATTTTTTAGATCATCTGTGTTTTGTACAATATTACAGAATTCGCGATTTAATGTAATCATACCGTTACTATCTCTTGCCATACGATTTTCGCCAATTTTTAGTAGAGTTGCTGACCCGACTGCGTATCATTGTGTAGTTTTTGGCATATTTGTAGTCAGATAATAATTTTTTTTTAAATATATCTATATCGTAGATGCCGACATGCATTTATTTTATCCGTCGGCGTGCCCCTATTTATCACTGGTAGATGAGAATCTGTCTAAATTCGGCATCTTATAGCACTATCCCTCTTGATAGTTTGGTTGCTCTCAATGTCCATCATAGTTCGATAATATATATTATGAGTCTTAATATCAATTTTAATGTACATAACATTATAAATGGCCGAACTCCCAAACGTAATTGACCAAATTCTCATACAAACTACCATCCCAATTATCTCACCCCCTTAGGGGATGATCTTCGAGATACAAAGTATAAATTCAATCTAATTCGGTTTAGCGGTTTATCCGTAAAAGCGTAACAAACAGAACAGACATATCAAAGCACAGCCCAAATCGCTGGGTCTAGACATTCCAAATTCGGCATGAAGGTTCCTTATGAGGTCTAGGGGTCCATTAAGAAAGGATTTTCCGAAAATCGACCCCGAACGGGAAGAAATAAAGGGAGTAGCGGGAAACTAACTCTACCCGTATGAAGGAGCGGGCGTCCTCTAGTATTAAATAAATAACAGCCGTAGAAAAAATACACCATGAATTAGTCTTGAAAATGGCGCAAAAATGTTAAAATCTGGATATGTCAACGTTGTCAAGGTCAATCTGACACCGCTCCTTTTATTATAGACTAACAAAACAGAATTTACAAAGCCATAGGAGAAATAAATTAATCAAATGTACAATTTTGTCAAATAATTACTCTTATTCTATATTCGTAATTATTTTACAAAAATTGATTTCATTTTCAAAATCTCCGTCCCCATAAACTAAGAAAATGATACCCATGAAAACTTAAAAAACATCATGGCCGCCATCTTGAATTGCTACCTATAATTGACATCATTTTCGAAATCTGCGTCCCAAAATCTAAGAAAATGACACCCATGACAACTTAAAAAAATATCAAGGCCGCCATTTTGAATTAAAATTTGTTATCATTTTCGAAATCTATGTCACCGTAATATAAGAAAATGACACCAATGGTAGTTGCTTACTTCAAAAATAACTAATCTCGTATACAAAGTTCTACCCCCCATTTATCGCCTTGGGGGCAGTGTTTCCAAAATCACTGAAAGTTGTATTTTCTATTTGCTTATAAACAGTAGCTTAAAAACCAATTACCACGTTTACAACAATAAAAATGTACCACAGTTCCATACAACCTTTCACCCCCTATTTTAACGTCTAGGGGAATTAATTTCCAAAAACCGCTTCTTAATGCACCCCCAGGGTACCTAAGAAATATTCCGTTCAATTTTCAAGTCCCTAGGTCCAGCGGTTTAGGCTGTGCGTTGATCGATCAGTCGGTCAGTTTACCCCTTTCCATACCTAAGGGGATGAAATTATCAAAAACGCTGAGACACGTATAAATGAATTTTCAATTGTCGACTTAAACCCCAAATTTGAAGATTCAAACTTCAAAATCGACGCACTTTCATACAAAAATTCTGACCATTTTTACCTCCTTAGGGGTGGAATAACCAAAAATCCTTCCTTAGTGGATCTCTTCACTGTATAAAGTATCTATGTGCAAAATTTCAAGTTTCTAGATTCAGTTTAGCCTTTTATATCGTGTATTTGACTATAAGGAAATATGCCGAAGTATAAAAATGTCTACCTTTAAAACATAAATTAGTCTAAGTATAAGAAAGCCAATACTTCAAAACGTCTAAGTCTTATTAAGTCGAAATATAGAAATGACTACTCTCAAACTATAAAAATGTCTACAATCATAGTAAGTAAATGTCTTATATAAAAATCGACTATAAAAATACACTGCGACAAAATTATTCAAGTGGACATTATTTCCTTATAGTCGATACACGCATAAATCAAGATTGCACTGTACATAATATTTTGTAAATTAGGTATAAGAAAAATAAGAACGGATAATCACACAAAAATTACGATGCCTTAATATTATTGATTTTATTATGCACAACCTGATAAGTAATCTTTAAGTTAGGTACTGCATACTTATTAGCAAATTTATTTCACACATCATTTTAAATATCAATTTAATTTCCAAATTTTAGTTGTACATTTTGTATGAAAATCCCCCTCCCCTATTGAAGTCGCCAACTTCGCGCCATACGGATCATTTTAAATTGTGACCAGTCATATTTTTAAGTCCAGAAATAAGGAAGTCCCATAGAAATTCCCCCGTAATAAGTAGAAAGCTACTTCTTCTTTCTTTATCTTTGCCTACGTAGATCATATTTTTCTGTAATCAGGACCCTATATGCCAATTTTCATACTGCTAAGTCCAGAAATGAGAAAATTTCCATACAAACTTTACCCCCCATTTTCCCCCTTTAGGGGAGAATTTTGTCCATTTCACCTACACAGATCATTTTTAATTGTAATCGAGAACTTATATACCTATTTTCATACTGCTAAGTCCAGAAATGGGAAAATTTCCATAAAAACTTTACCCCCCTATTTTACCCCTTTAGGGGGGGAATTTCGTCCATTTCACCTACACAGATCATTTTAAATTGTAATCGAGAACTTATATACCTATTTTCATACTTCTAAGTCCAGAAATGAGATAATTTCCATACATACTTTACCCCCCCATTTTACCTCTTTAGGGAGGAATTTTGTCCATTTCACCTACACAGATCATTTTAAATTGTAATCGAGAACTTATATACCTATTTTCATACTTCTAAGTCCAGAAATGAGATAATTTCCATACAAACTTTACCCCCCATTTTACCTCTTTATATGCCAAATCAACTTACGAAGCAAAATCATAACAAATAATAAATAAACAAATATTCCGAGCCAGGGCATGTAAGCCGACCCCGTCAGTAAGGTGCGATTGTTCACGCCCACTATACCTAAACTCGACTTTTGTTCATTCTTCTGTACGCGCTCGTACTATTAGTTATTCTGTGGTCTGCGGGACCCATAATTAGCGTTTGAACTGATCAACGGTGTTTAGAGTAGTTATATTTCAAAGTATATATAGTACTTGGCATCAAATACTCGCAAATGTTACAATAACGCACTGGAAGTTTCGCTTTCGGGCTGTTGCCAAATTGAGTTAAAACTTGGTAATCGCCAAATTTAATAAATAACATAGTAGTCAAATAGTTATGTCCAATACATACATACATAATTTCACGCCTTCGTTCCCAGAGTGGGGTAGGCAGAGCTACAGAATTACAAACATCTCTAAAAACTTGTTGATAATTCTATAACCACAATTTGCACAATTAGGCTAAGATGTTTACCAGCGTATTAGTGACAGGTTGCAAGCCCATCGCCTAACAGTACTACAAGCCTTTATTCCCTTAGTCGTCTCTTACGACATCCACGGGAAGACATGGAGTGGCACTATTCTAACTCGGCAACCACACGAGGAATTATGTCCAATATGCTTGGAATTTTCCTCCTTACTGTTTCATAAGCAGTGCACGAAGTTATAGGTTGCAGGACAAAAATTTCCTCGCATCGTTGGAGAAATAGTACATTACTACAGACGCCGGGACAAAAGGGGTTGCCGGCCGAAGACATATAGACGGCCGAGCAAAGCGAGGCAGGATAGGTCTGAGGTGGGCAACCCCATATTTTCCGCCGAGGTATGTATAGTGCTTTTCTCAAACATAAAATTAAAAAAGTCAAATTATTAGGAGTGCATAAACATTAAAAGTAACCTTCAGTGCTCAGTCATCCGCGCTGTGTCGTGTGCGCCCGCCCGCCCGCCGGTGCCCCGCAGCGTACCGCCCGCCCGCGATCTAGGTTGCGCTACGCACCCCTAATTACCTTTGTTCTCCTAGTACTTTAGATAAACATGCAAACGCTTTGGTTGGATGGAGGCTTAGTATATTAAAAAAAATAGCTATCTAGCCTGTTCATAAACACAGCCGCCATGTTTACACAAAAAAAAACGTTATTTGTTTTTTTAATAGGTACGCATAGTGGCAGAATGTCATGGTGCCTGTGCCACAAATTTATGTGGAATGGAAATTAAAAAAGAGGACTTTGCCGGCCTAGGCCTGCACGATTTGTATGAAATTCCATAACGACCTCTAGTCCAAGCCGCACCTGAAACGTCATACTCTGCGGCCTATTATAACTAGACCTCGTTATCTCAGGGCAGTGACGTCAAAATAGGGAAACATGGGGGCAATTGACACTTTGATATTTATTGTAAGTAAAGTAATTATTATTTAAAAAATGACAATTACAAATTACAAGAAAATTACTATTTAAGTGCGGACTGTAAGGCTCTAATATTAAGATATGAAGATGAAAATATTCGAACGGGTATTATACAGTATGTAAACATACTTAATCCATCTCTTTAAACCAGTTGATGGCCAAGTCGAGTTAAGTGTTTTACCACATGTTTTGCTAGTATGTCTCGAATATTTTTAATTTTATCATTTTTTTAAATGATAAAAACTTACATTTTTCAAAGTCAGTTAACCCTAAAAGTATCACCCGTGTGTAATATTTACGTCGTGACAGATTTATGTGATTTCAATTTCACTGGTGACACTTTATTGTTAATTATAAGGGCGATTACCAGACTGCGTAGCAATAAAACCAAAATAAGCAGGGGTGTATGATATTAGTTATATGACTAATCACAAAATTCAAAACGGGACCAACAGCATCCATTTTCTGTGGGCAAGGCTGCAACATGCGTTGAAACAAGACGATTTTTTACGGTGGGACCCGTGTTTATTAACGGATCGAATAACTCAAAAATATACAAAATTCATAATATTTTTTCAGTTAATCCCGCTTATATATCCCTATTATCCATACTAACATTATACATGAACATGAGAAAGTGTATATGACTATGTTTGTTATCAGAATCCCAATTGCACCAATAGTATTTTGTGTTTTGAAAAGGGTTAAGTACCTTTCATTGTTTTTTACACGACTGACCCAAAAAAGGAGTGTAATGTTTTCAGGGTTCATGTTTGTATGTATGTAGGTATGTGAGTTTCTTTATTCCACTATAACTTCTAAATCCCTTGATCGATTTAGATGTGTGACGTATCGTTAGAATCCTTACGTCATCCCAAGTAACATAGGCTATGTGACGTTAAAATAAAAACAAAATAGCGGTCTATATACTCCATACTGCGGGGTCGAAAGAAAAAAATAATTACAAACCTATCAAGTGGGGTGTCAAAATACAGGGTTTTAAAAGACGATTACAAAAATATCTACAACTTATGTGTTTAAAGCTTATATTGGTAGAAAGAGATTTTTTAAAATAAAAATAAAACGCACATAAAAAAATGGCATCCGTACCTATTGAGTGTGGTATCAAAAGAAAGCACTTTGAAAGTCAATCATTGAAATATATGATACTTATATGTTTAATTGTACCTTTGCAGAGGATACACGAAATAATCTACATCGCGCTATTGAAGTTTTTCCTGGCAGATATAAGACGTGACTGCGCACGCAGCGCTTATGATATTTTTCAACTGAGAAGTGTAGATAATAACTCAAATGACTTCTGGCTATGTTAATTCTTAAGTTCGTATTGTCTGTCACTAAAAGGTATAAAATAAAAAATAATAATTATAAAATTAAAAAACACGACTGCTGTTTAAAAACAAACCTTTCACTTCAAGGTGAGTGAAGTGAAAGTGAAGGTAGATAAAGGTCCCCCGACTGCAATCGAAATATATATATTTAAAGAGATGAGAGTGCGTAGTGTAGCGACCCATAAAGAAAAAAAAAAGGCCGGAAGCACTACACGTGGTGGTAAAGACAAAACCACCAGCATGAAAATTTTGATCTATAGGAGAAAAAAGAAAAACCGAAACACGTTCTAAAAATTATATTACTAAATAACCACAAATCACACTGACGACAAATATCATACCCACACGAAGGGAGGCAACACTATAATTGAAGCTCCATAAGAATATAAAAATTAGACTTACAAGTCGGGTATCACAGAATTTATAAAAAATTACATATCATAACCACACGAAGGGTTGCGACACTATAATTGACTCCGTAAGAATATAAAAATTAGACTTACAGATTTTATAAGAAATAACAACACAAAGCTGCAAGGAATTTCAAATTATGGTCTAAAATAGAATCGACAAAGATTTCAAATTGCGGTCTAAAATAGGCTTAGTTAAAAATAGAATCGGTCAAGGGGACCTCGTGATTATATGTACCAAAAATGATCATTTTTCATATATAAAAAGTCCCCAATGGGATTTGACACTATTTTAAAAACACAAATCGCTAAACGTATAAGTAGTTAAACCAACAATATGTCCTTAATAGCCTAAGTACGGCAGAGCCGTGTTATTTAAGGTCTAAATAAGATATCTAAAAATAACCGTTATGGTTCGGAGGAGGCACGCGGGCCATAAAATTGGAATTTTGAGGAGACGCTAAAAGTAGTATATAATAACCACTACAACATATCTTTTTTTTGCCGTGCGACTTCCCGTTGTCCGCTGGCTCAACCTGTGGATCCCGAGAAACACCCGGCGCAGTATGGAGTACCGTAACGATACTAGGCGGCTCGAAGCGGCATTACAATATCGACATTCGCATGCCGAAGGCTGGCGCGTTGACCGCCAAGAAACAAGGGGTGGGGGGGTTTTCTGGAAGAGATCGGATCTTAAACAGAACAGTATGGGGCACCTAAAAAAAGAAAAAATAATAAAGAGACAGCGACAATCAGTTACAGTCACGAGATTAAATTTGGGACCCACCTTAGGTCCAAAGTCAATCTGACATTCTACAACAATAAGGTTAAGTTTCCTAAAAGTTACAAATGACTTGACATCTCTAATGACATTGACGACTTCAAGCATATTTTTTCCTGAAATGGGTCCCAAATTAAGGCTCGTGACCGTACATACCCGAAAATCGGCTTTTGGTAAACGTATGCAGCAACAACAATCACTCCGCTCACATACGGAGCGCTTTGCACGACGACAGTTGATAATTAGATGGATTACGAATTCACGTAGAAATTAACCCGAATGATCTTAGGAGCTTCGAACAAAAAGTCGTGGCAGAACAACTGTTATGTTCTTCAAGCAAAAGTATCAAAGCGAATGACCAGAAATTTCTCGAGCTCCCGGAATGACAAAATCAAAATCAAAATTCAAAACAGACAGACCAAATGACTGACTGCAACTGGTCAATTGGTAAGTTCGAACTACAAAAAAGGTTAGGATCCAAATAAAAAAGCGGAATAGACAAGCGAAAATTAACGCGACCCTACGCGATTTGTAGCGATAACGCTACAGTAGATACATTCACGGTCATAAACCTCTATAAACTTTTTCGCCTTATGTCATTGAAATATAGAGAAAATGTGTAAACATGTTTATGATATTCTAGTTTACATTTATTAAATTAACTACCATATCTAAAATTTATTTCTATATTTTTTCAGTTTGTTTTTAAACAGCAGTCGTGTTTTTTAATTTTATACTTTATTTATTTTTAAAGTTTCATTTATACTAACCCCCTTACTAATATAAACGTTGAGTAACGGTGGTATAGCTATACAATGTTTTGCCCTTATCTGTCATTGTGACATTTGAATTTGACAGATAAGGACAAAACATTGTATAGCTATACCAACCTTACTCAACGTTTATTAGTAAGGGGGTAAGTATTCAGACTGCCAATAAACTTGAAATAAATATAAAATTGTTCCAATTGGCCCCATACTCCCCTATTTTGACATTTGTGACATTTCACTGCCCTGAGATAACGAGGTCTAATTAATATAACATAACATCAATATTTCATTGCATGTTTGAGAAAAGCACTATAAAGCCTCGCCCGTGGAGAGCGTTTGCAACCGTCTTCCCGGTCTCTGCAGCAATTTACTATTAAATCAAACTTCACAAGCATCTTTCATAAGTATAATGGAACGTTACGCCAAATATCATCCGCATCAACCTCCAGTGCAACAAAACGTTTCCTATATATTGTTTATTAGCTTCTGCCCGCGACTTCGTCCACGTAGATTTCGAATATCGTTATCCCTCGGGAACTTTAAGATTTTCCGGGATGAAATGTAGCCTATGTTAATCCAGGGTATAAGCTATCTCCATTTCAAATTTCATCCAAATCCGTCTAGCCGTTGTAGCGTGAAAGTAGAGTAACAAACATCCATACATCCATACATACAAACTTTCGCGTTTAGAATATTAGTAAGGATTGCTGCCTGTGCGTCTATTTTGTACAGCTAATTGATGGGTCTACGTCCTAAGTGCAGCAGAGATCCTATTGCCACCTTCAATGCATTATCGGATTAGGGTATATTTGTATACCAAATGGATTCCTGACAAACGATTCGCAGATTATCAGTTTGCAACTTCTCGCTGGTCTCTTTCCATTTGTCCACAGTGGGGACAAGTGGGAAAAAATTCCATTAGTTACCACTGCGGACAACTGGGAAGAAATTATTCCCATTAAATGTAAATAAGTACATTATTCAGTAAATTTATAAAATAACTAATAGCAACTTCATATATTGTGTAGGTTTTGACCCAAGGTCTTTCTTTGAACGTTACTTATTCCAGGTAGCAAATGGCGACTCAGCGTCGTACTATCTAACTATAGTGATGGCACTGTCGGGCGTGGTCCTGGCGAGCCTCGTTATTCTGGGACTGGTTAAGTGCCAGCGCTACCTCGGCCGCGAGCGCAACGCGCTGGTCAAGATTCACGGGCCGAGCCAGGGCGCCGTCGCGCCCATCCCCCTGCCGCGTCCGCCCGACCACCTCATGCCCTCTCCAGCGCACCCCACGCCGCCAATTAAAAGGTATTTTTTTTATTTAATAATGGTTATTTTTGTACTAGCGTACCTTATTAATATTTTGAAGATTTTGACACATTTTGTTTTTAAATACTTATTCACCTAACGTCATTTCTGGTGATGCCATTTGCCATATTGCAAGCAGCCGGACCAATTAATTTTATTGATCTTTTCTTAATTATTATGTCTTTTAACTTCTGTTATGTGATTAATTAAATATTTTTCGTATTTTTAAACATTTTAATTATTATAAAAACAGTTTTCGACAAGTATAGTGTAAAATTGAGATGTCAATTGATCACCAAACACCATCATTGACTTTTTTCATGCGCGTAACCATGGTAATAACAATATAAATGCTATGATAATTAAAAAATAACTGTTATTAACGTGGCAACACTCATTATAGAACTGTTTTTAAACTTCGGCTACGCTATAAATAGGTGGTATTCTGATACTGTTAACGATATCAATATTAGCGGTTTATAGTACGATAGTAGAAAAACATATTTTTTCGGCTGGTGAGGGTTAAATCTGCTAGGTTTATCAAGACACACGGTAGTGTGTCCGGCTAAGAAGTAGTCGTATGCTACATCCAGACAATGGCACACGGCGCGCGGTGTATTAATCTTACAATGTGCAGACTTCGTGTACACTTGTCGACCTACCCGTTAATTTCGCATCTATCGACTGAGTGGAAACATTAGTACCTGCATTATGGCAAATTAAACTTCATTGTTATTGGTGAATTATGACTACTTATAAATAACTTATTTCATGTGCATATCTCACATAATCTTAATTTTACTAGTTTTAAGTTCTCATGTAAGTGAATTGCATAAATTATTATGAGAATAAAAAATCTTTAAATATACAATAGTGTGTATATTTACACGAACCCATTCAGCCCTTTTTCGCACCCTCATAACTTTTTCCCAGTACAGCAAGGAACCTGATTTTTATACAGATTACTAAGGTTCTTGATTTCACAGCCTAGTATGAAAATTAATGTTTTATCATAACCCTTTAAAGAGTTATTAATTTCTTAAAACGGCTTCTTTTGTACTGACTCACTCATCAAAACCTATAGGATACTTCCCGATGACCTAGATCCTTGAAATTTGGCATAGAGGTAGGTCTTACAGCACAAGTAAAGGAAAATATCAGAAAACTACAAGTATGCCTATCCCTGATCGAAAAATAGTAACATTATTATCTCCAATTAAAATGTGTGAACATTTGCATACGGAACTCCTAGCTAGTACCCTTATATATTAATGGCTTAACCTCGTAAGGCCCAGTGTGCAATAGGATGTACATAATCAAGGCATTTTAATTTGAACTGTATTGCTATAAGAATAAGAATAAGGTTTATTTTCCTATGTTCATAAACTGAAAATGGCATTATCGATCAAACGTAATTGAACTTTATTGCCAAGGCACTTTGTGGGACTTTGAACCTAACATCAAGATGTTAGGTTCAAAGTCCCACTGACAAAATACTCCCTGTTTGCAGTATGGTGGGCTTTACGAGGTTAAATAAACCTATATCGTCTACCTACCTATCCAAAAATACTGATATAAATTGGTCTGGCTGTAAACAATCTAGTGCCAAACTGGGCACCTATTTAGATATCACTACTGTTGGTGGCACACGAGAACTTGGCCTATTTTTACATTTAAGTATGTTTTCGGTGGGATCAGTGATTACGCGCATCAGAACTTTAGTGGCAACAGCTGGGATTTTTCATGTCCGAGTAGTGTTGCTTACTAACTTTCGATTTGAACACAATTTTATTCGGAAGTTGGAAGTAAGTGCCCATGTGGTCAAAGATAAATTGCTCATACGTGCTTGGATATAGTGTTTTAATCCACGAAGACACCACTATTTAAGTTGACGTTACGTTTACGTAAATATAAGAGTATGTTAAGTAGCGGGACGCGTCTTCGTGGATTGAATGCCTGTTTTGTGACGAATGAGACGTGTGTGAGGTGCAGGTTAAATGGAGTTGTGTAGCCGATGTTGAGGCGTTTTTGGGGCTGCAGGTACGTGTCGTCAGAGCAGTCGGTGCTCACGGGCGCCAGCACGCCGCTGCCGTCGGGGGGCAGCGTGGCCTGCAAGGTGACGCCGCTGGCGGACGCCGCGCTGCCCGACCTCAACGCCCGGTACCCCTACGGCGCGGAAGACCACACAGACGTAAGAACGCCACCATATCATTGATTATTCTTCTCTTCCTACTAATATTAAAAATATGAGTTCGTAAGGGTGCTCTATTTTGGTTTTTTAATTGCGAATTTATGTCTGAACGGATTTTGATTAAATTCGGCATACAAGTTATTCACGTGGTTTACCACAATAGTACATTACTGAAGAGACCAGGAAAATGGCTATTGCGGGACGAGTATAAGTTGAGTGACTGCTATATATGGAGAATGGGACTGCAGGCTGGACGTAGTGTAGCAAGTGGAAGAAATTAGTGAAACGGTGTAACTTTTTAGTGCATGTAATGAAGCACAAACGATACAAATCTAGGTAAAATCAAATAGTATATGCGTCGTCGCGTTAGACCGTTCAGAAGGCGAGTCTAGCAACCGCCCTTCCCGGCTGAGGCTTGTATAATAATTTCCTCCAACAATGTGACAACATGTAACACAATTGTTAATAATATTAAACACGGTTTTACATACAAAACAGGTACTATTTAGAATGAAACTGAAATAAAGCATTAAATAAAATAACTTGAAACGTAATAAATTTAATTTGAATAAATTATAGTTTTAATTGTAACATTTATTACGCGTTTAAGTTATTTCGGCAATTTATTTTGTTTATGAACGCAATTTCTTTAAAAAATGTCAAACTATTTAATACACTTTTAAATACGCTGTAAACGCTGTTTGAAAAGGTTCACCATTTTAGTCTATGACATTAAAAAAAGTAAAATAAATATGAAAAAACTTTGACTTAAGGTTAACATTTCCGAGCATGAGGGAGAAAATAATATTTTTAGTCCAAAAAAAATATAGTTCTGAAAGAAAAAAACGATAGTGTTCATGGTCGTATAGTCGTTAAGCCATTTGGAATTACATCTAAAAAAGTGTTTGTTTTTAAGGTTCCGTTCTAAAATGGTAAAAAAGGAATCCGTATGGGGCGACCCTTATAGGTTATAGGTTATAGGTTGTGGCGGGCTGTTTTCCGCAACTCGACGACTTAAATGTGCGCCTATTTTGCGTGAGAGGTTTGGTGACACTACTCCTGCCAACCCAGTTCCACCAGGAAGCCTAGCAGACCCTTGACGTTGCCGACGACTTCTGGTAGCGACCTCGGTACCAGTCCGAGGTGTCGCGCCCGGTATGTTGCCACCTCTGAGCACTCCATGATGACGTGGGCAGGGGTTTCTTCCGCTGTCATGCAGGCTCTGCACAGGGGGCTGTCTGTAACACCTAAAGTGTGTAAGTGTTTGTTGAATAGGGCATGGCGGGTTATTGCCCCAGTTACGAGTCTAAGTTGAGTCCTTTTCAACTTCCGTAGTTTCCGTGACAATCCGGGATTTATTGTCGGGAGGGCTTCTTTGGCCTGCCTGCAGGTGCTTAGGTTGCTCCAGTATCGTTGGTGTTCTACCTTGGTTAAGCGTCGCAGTTTGTTACGCAGCCATCCGAACGGGAGAGGCAATATGGGCTCAGGACCCACTGCTACCATCTCTGAGCCCTTCCTCGCCAGCTCGTCGGCTGCGTCGTTACCACGTGAGTTGCTGTGCCCCTTTATCCATTGTAGTGTGATGGGATTGTTTTTACTTACCTTCGTCAGGGCATTGTGGCACTCAAGTACCAGCCCTGAGGTAACGGTGTGGCTCTGTAGGGCCTGGAGCACTGATCGGCTGTCGGAGAGTATTCGGATCGGGAGATCTATTACCTTCCGTGCCTCTATTGCTGTCGTAGCCACTATGATGCCCATGCATTCTGCCTGGAAGATTGTGCCGTGGGCCCCTAATGGTGTTGAGATGTGTATGTTTAGGTCCTCCGAGAATGTACCGGAGCCGGAGCCTGACCTTGTTTTGGATCCATCTGTGAAGATTCTTACCTCCCTTGGGTTCAGGCCCTCCCAGGGATCTTCGTGGAGCTGTATTTTGTACTTCTTGTCGAAGACAAACGTCTTTGGCACTCTGTCGGTCGTTACTTACCAACTCACATAGGATTTCGGTGTGTGGCACCTTTGTAGTTTTCCATAGGTTTAGTTTTTTGAGACGTACAGCGGTCGAGGCTGCCTCCTGTTTTATAAAGAGGTGTAGGGGTGGCAGGTCGAGTATGACTTCCAGCGATGCTGTCGGTGTTATCCGCATGCATCCTGTAGCTGCCATGCCGGCCAACCTCTGTAGTCTTTGTAGTTTGGCCTCGACGGTCGATAGTTTGGTGCGTGGCCACCAGACCACCGCGCCGTAGCTAATGATGGGTCTTATAATTGACGTGTACAACCACAGGGTGATCTGGGGGGTAAGTCCCCAGGTTTTACCTACCATTCTGCGGCATTGCCAGAATGCTATCGTGGCTTTGTCAATTTTGCTGTTCAGGTGGTTGCTCCAGTTCAGTTTGTTGTCCAATATTACTCCGAGATACTTTACCTCAGTCGAGAGTTGCAGCTCTGTGCCCAATATCTTGGGGAGTTTGTAATTGCCTAGGTTTCGTTTGTTTGTGAACATTACCATCTCCGTCTTTTTTGGATTAACGGATAGTTCGTTGTGCATGCACCAGCGTTCCACGATTTGCAGGGCTGAACGGGTGATGTCACATACCGTACCGGTGACGTTACCGCTCGTGAGGATTACTATGTCGTCAGCGTAACCCACCGTGTAGTAGTGACAGTCGTTCAGTTTGGTGATCAGCTCGTTCACGACCAGGTTCCATAGCATTGGCGAGAGAACGCCCCCTTGGGGGCATCCTTTCGCCACGAGTGCTTGTTGGGCCTTATCCGCTTCTAGTTTGATAATCCTTTTGCTGAGCATGTTACCTATCCACTGCGTCATAACTGCGTTTACACCGTGCCTTTCCAGTGCCACTGTTATGCTGCTGAAGTTGGTCTTGTCGAATGCTCCTTCTATGTCGACGCCCAGACATAGTGATTTGTTCTTGATGGCTTCCTCAAGCCTGGAGACCACTGCGTGCAGGGCAGAGTCTGTGGATTTACCTTGACTGTAGGCGTGTTGGTTTTGATGTATTGGTGTGTTGACCAGGTCCCCTTCACGCAGGTGCCTGTCGCATATCCTCTCCAGAGTTTTGAGTAAAAACGAGGTGAGGCTGATAGGTCTGTATGCTTTGGGGGACCCCAAAGCATACAGAGTAGTCACCTTTACCTGGTTTTGGTATGAATGTTACTTTGACCTCCCTCCAGCGCCGAGGCACATATCTGTGCGCAAGGCAGGCTGCTAGGATCACCGTGAGCAGCTGTGTCAGATTTTCGCCGCCCCACTTTAGTAGGGCGGGGAATATTCCATCCAGGCCTGGTGATTTGAAGGAGTCGAAGCTGTTGATGGCCCATTTAATTTTCGTGGGGCTGGTTACCTGGTTTGCATATTCCCAGTCAGCTTCTGTGGTGGGGCGACCCTTAATGTACCTATTCACGTACTTCATTAATCTCATTATGTAAGGGACATGCATCACCTACATACTACTTTAAGAACTGTACATGTTGACTTCCTCAACGGCATCTTGACTTTCCCCTCGTCTGAGGAGGCTGAGATGCTGTATAAGTTAGCCGAATTAGGTTTAGATAAGAGTTAACTTAAAGTGATTTTTGTATTTTGTGTATATAAGGAGTTAACTTAAGATAAGTGTTGTACTAAAATAAACTTCAGACGGGGCGATGTGGTCGATCAGCGACAAAGCTCAGTTCAAAAAAAAAAACTTCATTTGCCGCCGATTATCAAACGTGCTATCCACCAAGTCTAATAACAAGTGGAACCCCGTTTCCGGTGTCCCAAGTATGATGGGAACGACGGGCACGTTTTAGTATTTTCAGAGTCGTTAGAGTCAATCTGAAGTGTCGACCCGCCTGCCTCGAACTTGCTTTTAGATTCCGGTCTAAATACCGCAATACTCTTTCCTACAGTCTCACTGCGTGTAGTTAAACATCTCCGCGTTAGTCGTCCCGAGTTGGCGACGCGGTCTAAAGCACGTAAAATCATGCGACTATCCGTTGGGCGGTGGAGGTAATCGCTCTCTGCATTGCCGTAAAGTTTTAGAGGTATTGTAGTTATCGCCTATAACATAATAAATTGAGATAATCCCCAAGTTTAAATCAATGGGATGCTTAAAGTGTGATATAACTGTGACGTTTTCTTCCTCTTTTAATTAAATGGCATGGATTCTACGATAAACTGTGGCTCTAGTGGAAAAGGATACAAGTCTTACAAGGGTTTCAAAAACTATATAAGTCTAGTGAATAGTATCTATCCTTTTTTATTACAAGCAAAGTCGACATGTATCTGTTTTCACTGGGGCCACATGATGTCATTCAAAATAATTACCCGTTAAACAAATAAGGTTGCCCATACAAGAATATTGTCGACGTATCTTCTTTACGTCATGTGTCAAGAACTTAACCTTTTGAACGCCTTACGTCAAATACAAAATGTGTCACTCACACGCGAAACATGTTTGCAAATTAAATCTTAATTTATACGAAAAAAAGTCTCTTTTAATTCAAACTTATGTCGATGGCGTCAGTTGCCACTTTCAGGTGTCGGTCAGAGCCAACAGGCGTTCAAAAGGTAATTAAGATTGTTGTTTACTAGTGAGGTCAAGGTCAGGTTATCGACCATATCAGCTGTTGGGTTGAAACGACGACATTTTGCCTAAAACTTTAATTAGCTCTTATTCGAAAACGGTTAAAAATATGGACATAGTTTCTTGGAGAAAAATATAATAGTAAAGCTACATAATCTCCCATTTCTAGGAACAGTCGTTGTCACTTTCCGGCCTGTGTATTCATTTTAACATATTTTTTTAAATCTAACTAAAGATTCGAGAAGGCTAATCCTCGAAATGGTTTTAAAATTTTCATACATTGTTTAAAACTGGTGTATCCCAATTGAACTTACAGTTATCTCTTTACTACGTGGCCGTACCTAATCTTGTTTTATAAATAACCAATACCTACAAAGGTTTTTTCAAACTGAATAGTATTGTTTTGCTAGAGTGGATACAGACGTCGTCGCAGAGCGTCTTGTGAGTGAGAGCAAAATCACCAATCGGTTTACACCAAACCTTCTGTACTTGTTTATTTTGTACTTTATGTCTGCAGGCAGAAGGTAATAATTAAAACTCCGCCTGGTTTTCTGACTTGGTTACAGGCGGAGGATTGGAGTAGCTACGAAGCCAGCGAGACTGCGTACCCGCTGCGAGCGCCAGGCGTCGCGCCGGCGAACCCTATGCTTAGACGCAACCAATATTGGGTCTGACCCCTGCACACCTTCACTCTGCCAAGGGCACCCCGACTAGGTAGTTATCGTTTTGGTATTTACCTGTAACAGAATAGTACATTTTTATGCAAGTGCGGAAAGTATGTCATTTTACACGAGTCCCGAGGTGTTTTGGACCGAGGTGCAAGCGCCCTCGCTTGCAAGTCCACAAGACTCGGAACGAGTGAAAATGACTGTTCCGCACGTGTATCAAACGACGTTTTTTAATACATTTGCGATAAATGTGTATCTGTGTATCTATGTATCTGTGTATGTGTGTATCTGTGTATGTATGTATGTGTGTATCTGTCCTCTTCCACCAGGACCAGTGGCCACAGTCTGGCCGAAATTACTTAAATTTTAATAAGGTTATTAAACCAAATGTTATGACGTCAAATACTAGGAGTGCGTAAACATAAAAAGTAACCTACAGTGCTGTGAATTGCTGTTATGGGCCGGCTACACTATCGGCGAATACAGACGATTACGGGCGAGCACGATAGTGCAGAGGGCATACTCGGCTGTATTCGCCGATCATCGTCTATGATCGCCGATGATCGCCTGCGACCCGTTATTTGTCGGTTTTTCGGGCACGCATCAAAGGTAATCGCCGCGTTGTGCGTTGAGCTACCCACACTATCATGGATTCCCCGGTGGACAATTAATTAAAAATTAAATTTTATAATAGTTAGCGTATCTACATACTTCGTTTTATTATGATAATTGCTCAAGCACTACCATCTTCTTTTCCTCCATTTATTAAATGATAAAACAGCTACACAATCCACGTCCATCTTGTACGCTTGCTGTTCGAATACTACTACGGGCGATGCGTGCACGATGATCGTGCCAATTATAGACGATTAGACCATCAACGATCATTGCCGATAGTGAAGCAGGGCCATTACGTGTGTGAGTCATCCGCGCTGTGTCGTGTGCGCCCGCCGGTGCGCCGCACCGTGCTACGTCATCGCCTGCGATCTAAGTTGCGCTACGCAACCCTAATTACGGCTGCGCAACCCTAATTACGGCTGCGCTCCTGGTACTTTATTTAAATATGCAAACTCTTTGGTTGGAGGCATGGCTTAGAACAAAAGTATATAAAAAAAAATGGAAAAGTAAAACGCACTAGTGCGAAATATCCAGAATCCCGCACTATATGCATATAGAAAAAATAAAAAGCACGAGTTTGAAAAATCCAACTTTCCACATGATATACAGCTACGAAAAGTACCACTTTTTACCCGACTGCCGAAGGAGGAGGGTAATGTGTTTATCAGTCTATATATGTATGTTTGTTCCTTTTAGTAGGGGAGCACAAGGTGCTTATTGGGGATTTACTCGAGCGTCGTGGGGACCTATTCGATTTTGAAAATTAGATGGTAGAAAGGAAAAAACGATGTGTATCAATTCAGCGGTGGGGGAAGCGTGTACAGGTTTTCAAAAATGTAAAAAGAAACAGTCAAACGGAAATACTCGAGCGTGTCAGATATTGATAGTGTATAACTCCCACGTGTCTCTGATAACGGAGGCATGTTAATCTGCCGGTTTGCGTGGTGGGGGTGGCCGTACGGAAGGGTTTAAATATTCGAGCGCGTCAGATTTTCAGAGGGGATGTTAAGTGAACCCAAAAGGACCTCCCGTTGCAAAGACTGACGATTCGGACGTGACGCAAAGATCTTGGCGGCTAACTCTTGCACGCCAGAATTTTATACAGATGGTTCAGCTTGATGTCTAAGATGTGCTGAACCATAATCTGACGATTATTAGGAGGGGTTTCCTTAATCTGACGGTTTGAAAAAGTTTTTTTTTATAAATCAATGAATGTTCCCTTCAAGCGGCAAGAAAACTGTAGTTAGTTTAAATTTGAATTTTGAGTTAATATCATAAAGTATTAATTGTTTTTGACAGCAGCCGTTATACGGCCGCTTGCCACTCGAAGGGATAAAAAAAAATGCACGGAGAATAGCATGCAAATAATAAAAAACTATTTACTTTAATTTTCATATATATTATCTGAAAAAATAGCAAACTGTTACTAATATTTATTTTTTAGCTGTGTGGTTACTGGCTTAGAATAGTACCACTTCATGTACTCCCGTGAAAGGCTTGTAGCATTCATAGCCCAACTAGCAAAATAACCTTATAACATCAAGCTTATATGGCCAAAACCCTTGTAATTGTTTTATAAAAGCATAAGTTTTTACAATGTCTTTAGGTATAATAGCTCATTATAAGAGATTTTGGGTAATACAGCTTTTATTCTTTAGGTTGAATAAAGGCTAATATGGCTGAGTAATATGACCACAATAAGAATTCCCCTTGTAAGAGTTGTTTATAAGAGATTTTAACTATCACAGCCTCTAGTCTTATAATTTAGGTTGGTAGGTTGCTTCGGCTTATGGAAATCGTCAGAATATATTTTTTCTATAATTCTTGAACTATTTCCTTCAACATAAAATAAAAAACGACCGCGCTCGAGAAAGTCAAGGTAACGTTTTTATTTGCAAATTTGTGACCCTGCCACCCCCTTGCATTACGCTTATCGTCAGATTATTGACCTTACCTTAATCTGACGCACTCGAGTATTTCGAGCTATCGATTTTTTTTACTATTCTGATCGGCTATCCTGGACGCACGTTCTATGATAAAGTGCTCATATATGCTGGAGGTACTCAACAGGGTATCCCGAAAATCCCGAAAACCCCTCTTGGGCTCCCCTACTATTTGTGGCGCTCTAGACACTAAACGCGTGACCCGATTTTGATGATTCTTGTGTCAATCGATTTGTATTAATGTTGTGCGTGTCACTGAAGATATGACAGTAATCGAAATTCAAAATAGCGGCTAACAGACTCCATATTGTAAAAAAAAGTCGAAGAAGTATGACAAGTGGGGTATCATTGAATAGGTATTTCAAAATAATCTTTAGGTTTCTTTCATAATCTTTCTTTTTGAACGATTGTTTAGGATTTATAACGATTTAAAGTTGGTTAGCAACAGTCGGGTTTTTTTTTAAATTTGCTTTTTGAGCAACTGTTTTAAAAAAACATATTTTTCTCAAACATGCAATGGAATGTTGGCGTTATGTTAGTTATTTTAGGCCTCAAAGTATCACGTTGCGGGCGGAACACCTCGAGAGAACTGTAAAGGAATTTCATACAAAATGGAAGGCCTAGGCCTGGAAGTTTTTTTTTTTTAAATTTTGGTGTACATGGCGGCTGTGTTTATGAACAGCCTAAATAGCTGTTTTTTTTTAAATATACTTTGCCGTGCTTCCAACCAAAGCGTTTGCATAAAGGCACCAGGTACTAGGAGGGCAGAGATTATTAGGGGTGCGTAGCGCAACTTAGATCGCAGGCGGTGTATGTAGCACGGTGCGGCCCGCGCGGCGGCGCAGCGGCGGCGGGCGGGCGCTCGCACCCGACACAGCGCGGATGACTGAGCACTGTAGGTTACTTTTAATGTTTATGCACTCCTAGTATTTGACATTGTAGTTTTTGTTTTAAAATTTTTAATGAATTATTTATATGTTTGAGAAAAGCACTATACAAACCTCGGCGTGAAGTGGGGTTGCCAGCCTCGTAACTATCCGGCCGAGCTTTGCTCGGCCGTATATATGAACTCGGCCGGCAACCCCATACTTCCCGGCCTCTGTAGTAATGTACTATTACTTATTACGTGTTAATTGGCTTGGATTGGAATAGGAAGGAACTTTGTCGGATGTCGATATTGACGTTTATGAGATATGCTTGCTGGTTTGCTTTAGTGGTGGAAAGACCCTGTGCAGTATGCAGGGTCCGTCTGGATCGCTACCACCGTCTCACCAAATAGCAGTGTAAAGATAACTGGTGAAATGACTACCAATGACTACCATAGAGGCTATCTAAGTTCTCTGGCTTGGCAACGCAATTTGTAGTCCTGAGATTGGACATGTCTATGGGTTCTAGAGTCCACTTACCATCAGGTAGACTGGGATAGTTTGCCTTCTCCATACACAAAAATGCACATTAGTGGTTCACCTTTCAGGTACGTTTGTAACGCGCGAAGAGAGGTGCGTTACGCTGACCCGGCGGCTGCGCCGGCGCGGCGGCGTTGATCTTGTTCCTACGCCTTTTCTACTCAGCAACTACCTAGGCACCAAGAATGAAAAATGTGAAATTACTCTGTGAAATCAACAACTCTTAGCTCTCACCGAACCTCATTCCTAAATACCTTTGCTATGTGCTCAAATATGTCAAAAACTGCAACAATATTTTTTCTAGGTACTGCATTTATTAAAATAAGCAAGAAGTCCAGGGGGCCGGCCATATGGCTGAGTTTATCACGTGACAAAGTGTGGATGAGGCATCCGTCACCTTTTGGCACGCAAATAAGTACGAGAGTGATGGATGCTTTATCCACATTTGACACGCGATACAGACGCAGCCATACTAGGCCCGCAGGTAGTAATAAAATTGCAGTAGCGTCGGCCATAGTTTTTATTTTAGATTATCCAAAGTGTTATTAGGAATTTAGTAAAAATACGTTCATCGTCATCCATCACACAAGTGTTACAAGTTTATTAAAATAATAGTACTTGTCATAATCATAAAAGATGTTTTTAAATGTCTTATTTTAATGTATTTAAGCAAACCAATTTTAAAACTATAATTTTTTACAAAATATAATGCATAGTTATAGGTAGGGTGATGGAACCAGTAATGGACAAGGCACCAATAATGAACACTTGATTGTTATTTTACAGAAGATAAGGGTTATTCATTTGTTCCGTATACAATATATATATATAACAATCAATTTTGGTCCGTATACAATTTGAATTAAGAGTGAAGTGTCCATTACTGGTGCCTGCCAGTTAAAAGTGTCCATCATTGGTGCCGTCACCCTAGACCGCTTAAATAAGTCCTCGCGTAGTGTAGGGCGCGAGGGTGCGACGATGGAGGGGTCCGAGGGAGGGGCGTCTCGCAGGCGCGCGTTGAGTTCTTGAGATATTTTAAAATTTATTCTCATCAACTTATTCTATCTTTACAGGTCAAATGCCTAATGCGATAGAAAAGGCCAACCAACCCCCTTAATTATTATAGCATATTACATACACATATAGCGCTTATGTGACGTTATAGCAGTTATTAGATAGTTTTTCAAACTAAATGATTTTTTTATTGACATCGGTAATTAAATGAAAAACCTTCACTTTCGAAGGCGTCGAAAATTTTGTAAATACCTTCTGTGAAATGGTTTTTAATCAATTGTAATATGTTACATTGGGTATGTTTATCATCAAATGCCATGATATGTCATCGTAAACATGCTTACATCGATGGCTTGGTAGAAACCATAGTTGACTTTTATCTTCTCAAACCGAAAGGTAAGAAGCTGCGTTATCCATTATTATGAGTTATGGCAAAATTTTGTGCTATAGTATATTAGGCAATATTAGGCAAGAGCTTTTCATTTGTCGATTGTGATAATCACCAGTCTTACATTTGAATTTGAAGATCAAATCTCCTCTATGTCTCCTCTACAGTAAGGGAAACTGAAAGACGTACCTTTTTATATCTTATTGACATTGTGACAAGAGCGAAAAAGGTTCGTCTTCGTCAATATATTAATTAGTTCTTCCTTCTCTAGGATACTTTTTAATAGTATTTAGATATTTCCACTTCCATGTTGCATTTGGTTGTCCGATAAGGTTTTTATAATGATAACCCTTATATATTGGCATCTCTTAAATTTAAAACTTACATCTTGTAATAAAAACCTTAAATATGGGAATGCCGCAGTGTAATATATTCTCTTCTCTAAGTATACAGCATTCAACGTTTTCAGAGTTGGGTTTTCGTTCATAAATTGTGTAAAACTCAGTAACTTTTCGTATCTCACGTCTCTTGTGAAATCGTCCACGTCTTTTCTTGTCTCCAAACCTGTCTTGGTTTTCGCGGCGACTTAAACCTTTCGTGGTCTATTCATGCCTTCCCTTGTTGTATAATTCTATATACTGACTTTTCCGATTGTCCAGTAACTTTTGCTACGGTTTTGTTCACAGCAATATCTTGTTGATATTCAGCAGGATTTTGGCCAAATATTTTTTCTAAAATAATCGTACACGTTAAAAGCCATTTGCTTGGTTTTACTTCTGAGTTTGTGACCAAAGGCGGTCCGACTCATCTTGAGAAAAAAATATCTCGTGTGTATATCTCACAAACCGACTGCAACTGTGGTAATTCATGTGACCGCTAACCGCGTGCCTAGCGAACTGAGGTACGGAAAGAATGTGGGTGCAACACGCTCCTCCCTCGGTCCACTCTCGTCGTACCCCCGCGCCCCTGTACCGCATCGGTGAGAAGTCATTTAAACGGTCAATCTATAATGTAAATCCTGTAACTGACGACTAAACACGCGTAATTCACAAAATAAATTAGTAACACCTAGAGATGTCAATTGTCTAAAATATTAACAGATTTATAATTACAAACACAATTAACACCGTAATGCATTAACGATTCGACTGACAATGATTTAGCAATTATCAACCCTCGGTGTCCTTAATTGTAGGTTGACATTTAATTGCTTAAGGTATCTATATTCTGTGTTTTTATTAGTTGAAATACACATAATTACTACAGATTTTATCAGAAAAGTTCGAGATCGTCTTGCTTTGTATTGCTTGCTTTGATGATTATTAAAACTCACTGAAAACTATGATAAATACGAATTGATTAATTTAATGTTTCTCGCCGATTTCTAGTTGTTAATAAATCAGTGGACTCAATGCTACGATAGGTATTAATCATAAGTTGTAGTTAATGCTGCCAAATTCTATTTGATGTAATATTTAAAAGTTCATGATTAGGAGAAATAATTTTTGATGACGTTGCGTAGGTGGAGTTACGGTGCTCGAGTTATGTTGTCTTGTGGTTACGTGCGCCAGAATTTTTTGAACGTCCATTTACATTAATATTTGACATCGTATCATTTAAAAGGTTCCAATCCCTCGTATCGCCTATTGTCAGTATATCTTGTCTCGGACAGCGGAAGCGTACTAAGCGTCAATACGGGGGTTAAATAAGACGTCTATTTCTACTTGCCCTAGCGCCAGTGCCCGGTGACACTCTAGGAGAGGGAATATAAGCGGACACACGTGACGAGCTGGGCTCGCTCGGCCTCCGAACCAACTTGAATAGTAGAGTGTTTTGCTAGGCTGGATGCCAAGATTATTGACCTAATTTATTGGGATGGAACACTTTTAATAAAGCATTTATTCGCTGATATAAATACTACTATTTTACTAACTTAGGTAACGCCTATTAATTTATAAGAACGAGTTATGATATGATTAAAGTGTGTGTATTTCTGTGCATGACTGCTTACTATCAATATAATTTAAATGTAAGTTGATTCAGCAAATAACTAATTGGTAGAGATGATTATTATATTTGAAAAGTTTTATCTAGAGCAGCCGGTATTAGTTTTGCAGTGGTGACTGGGGTTTAGCGTTAGCGTTGTCATATCTATACACGTCGTTCACGAAAAACTTAACAAACCGAAAACGCTTTAACACTTATTTGAACATTCTGTCTCTGAGCTTACGCTGGACTCAAATCCTGTTTTTTACAATAAATGCCGAATATTAAAAATAATTTCAATTAATCAGTATTTTCAATCCACGTACACTGAGCCACGTCAATTTCGTCCGTGTACTTAATATTAAGAGGCCACATATGCTAAAATCGGCAGTGTTCCGCGATCTGGATCTTAAAAATCATATTGCCCATGTTTATGTGGTTTGGATATATTAAACATATAGGTAGTTTTTCCCTGAAATTGTTAAATGTGAAAGCACGACTAAAAACAAATACCTCGATAGTTTTATTTTTCAAAAATTACATCCTGTTTACATGTTTATGGTTAAATCTTCGAAAGCCTACAGATTTTAACGCTTTTTAATTAGTCGCTGCAATCAAGGCACATGCAAACTATCTGTTTCTCGCGTACTTCGCGCGGGAAGCACATAAAGCCATTCCCTTTGACTCTTCTGTGGGCGTGGCAAACATACGCGGCCTCTGAGTACTGGGGCACACCGGCGTGATTACACTATAAATATTATGTATTACGTTTAAATGGCTCCACACAGTCGGCGGTATAGTTTGCTTCTTTTACGATGTTGAAAAAGCAATCAACGCGGAATTTTACTATTGAATTCAGACATGGATATCGCCGGTGCAAAAACGATTTGAGAGTACTAATAAGATGATAATTAAGCAATAGCGGTTGCTTGAAAAAATCATTTCAACGGCACATTTTCGAATCGCCCTTACTATTCGATGACGTGTTCTGAATCTATCCATAGCGCGAACCCCTAAAATATACTCCCATTTTCATACATTATTTTACTTATACTTCATCTTAACTACTCGATGACGATATGAACGTCAACGTCAATGTCAATTGGCTTTAAAATTTAAGTACTGAATACATTCTACATTGCGCTGACATCAATCGTCATACACAGTCTCGATGACGCTACGTTAACATTACCTATACTTATTCGATAGAAGCATAGTATAAACAGTAGTTCAAACCAAAGGTAAATCGCGCGGCTTGCATGTGTGCGTGCCTCGAATAAGGACAAGTCGTCCGCGACTTGTTTATGGCTGGGATCTCCCTTTCTATCTAGTCTGCAATTGTAGAGACGAACTGAGCGACAAGAGAGAAAATGCGTTTGCCGTATCTTGTGCTAGCCGTACAGGAGGTGTACAAACTTCAAACGAAGAATAAGAAATGCTAAAATGGTTATTTTCTTGTTTTAATATTTTATTTGTACAATTTACATTGTATGTTGACTTTTAGGTTAAAGTTTACACTATTTAAGACAAGTTTTTCCGACCAACAACCTCTAAGAGGTTGAGAATGTGTAGGCTATGTTAAGGCATATATTATTCTTTTTTACTAAACGTCAATTATTGTGTTCTTTATTTGAATTGTTTTTGTACCGGCGATAACGATGTCTGATTAGTTTATATTTAAAAACAACCGCAATAATATCAAGATTTATTATCGGGGAGCGGAATTCTGATAGAAAAATCAAACTAGAAAAACATGCGAATATTTAACGTTGACGCAAAGATGAAGGAAAACAGAACAAAACGCACAAAACGCATCCGAAATAATAAAAAAAACTTAAGTCAAAACTTTTTAATTAAGCCGTCAACGCATATCGGTAGTAAAGCAGAGGCCCTACTTTGAAAATCGAAGTTCGAAGTTACGTTAGCTCCATCCCTTTCTCTCGATTTAGTCTCGAAGGACGTGTGACAGAGATGGAGCTAACGTAACTTCGAACTTCGATTTTTAAAGTAGGGCCTCTGCTTTACTTCCTCTATGCGTTGACGGCTTAATTAAAAAGTTTTGACTTAAGTTTTTTTTATTATTTCGGATGCGTTTTGTTCGCACATCGACTTACTTGGACTGTCAGAACATTTTATCCGTTTTTACAACAAGAATGAACGTTAATGTTGAATGCTGATATTTATGAATTAAAATAAAGTTGTAAGACTGTATTTAGTATTTTTTACTCGATGCAATTCATTATTGTGATGTTAAAAATTCAGCGGTTTTAACGTTTTACGTTTTGTTAGCTGTCAAATATCACTAAAGTTGCCTTCAAATGTCAAAACTCTTTCTTCACATGTGGATAAAAAGCGATTTTCTCAATAGATATCAAACAAACAAAAAGGGCTTTCCGAGCTAGTGAGATGAAAAAACTAATTTCATAGGGATGGCACACTTTGTTTTATCGACTTTTCCAGTTATCGATATTGTGTAATAAAATCATTAATCTCTTTGTTATGTTAGTTTTTGGTGTTTATGTTAAAAACAAAATTTCATTGATTTGGTTTTTTTTTCATCTACACGTGATCTCCTCTCTTTGATCTTTCGCATTTTCTCAATGTTGTGTTATCTTTTTTTGGAACATTTGAGATATTTATTATAAAGAATAAGTTAAAATTGGCAAATTATTTTGCTTAGGTAATATAATGTATCGATAGGAGGTATAATTCTATTTTGTAAAAGATGTTGCGCTACCTTAGAATTACTTATCCGTAGTCGATAAAATATAAAGTTATATCCTTATTACATTGTATTTTTTCTATGAGAATTCCGCTGTCTGTGTATTATTCACATTATATATATAATACACGAGTATTATAGTTTTTCTCAAATGTTTGAAAGAGGTGGCTTTTAAATAAATCGAAGACGCGAGTGACGTATATTTCTTCCTAGGAGTACAATAAACGTATGCATACCATTTTGCCCACTCCGATGTATTTGTTAAAATGCTGCCAGATGCTATCAATATCGATAGTCAAAGAAAAATATCTCATTCGGGCAGGAAACTGCTTCTTTTTTAAAATGTTTGTGGGTAGAAACAAAATTTTAATACCTTATAATGTAAATAATATAAGGCGTTGGTGGCGACGGCGGGCCACTGTTAATTGTGCCTGAAATTATACTCTTTTTATTATATTATATTTACTAACCACTTCGACAGGCAACCCACTATTTTCAGGGCCTCTACAATGCACCTAGGTATAACACCCCTACTTATAGATAACATTCGATCAAAGGAAAGGTGCTACTTGTTGGTTTAATGAGATATTCATCATTTTAAACCGGACAAACTATACCTACACTCGTGTATCGTGGAGCGCAGTCCCCCCAAGTTGAACAGTACATTTGTATAGAGACTAGAGTTTTTATTTATAATTAGTCTGAATTAGAGTTATAGAATGGAATAGAATAGAATAACTTTATTTTAGACTACATGGCCCATATTTACAAATACCTTACAGACTAACATACATGACATTATAGAGGTATAACATAAAATTAACACGACTACTAATAAACTTTCACGGTGTCTGCTAGACGGCGGCCACGAAATCGCCGAAATATGACACCCCTCTGCCAGAATTCCTCCTTTAAACATACTATACAGACTTCGCCTAAGGAGGGGTGTAATGTAAAAGTCGGTCGTAAAGATTAGCTTGACTACCGCAAACGCGTTTGAAGCATTGGCCGAGGGGCAGTCTTGGACGTGCGTCTAATGCTTATTTTGTCTTTTGCGTCTGAGCTGTTAAAAAATCTTTGGAACAACTCTTCTCCTTATCAACGAGCAAAAAACCTTAAGTTGTTCCGTTAGACCGTACTCGTAGCGCAGTTTAATATACGTATTGTGACGCAGTTCGCTCGATGTGCACCTACGAGTGCGCAGGACAGCTCAAGAACGTCTGTTAGTAATTCGTTGACAAATTAAAAGGCAAGTTCTTTAGATATAACGCCCCTGAACCGGCTGATTCGATACCGTCCTTGTGATGTGCGTGGGCGACGCTGATGTAAGCTCGATCGATTTGACAAATACATTTCAATAAGATTTATGATTTCATTAGTATCATGGTGTTTCCTTTTTATTACAGTGTGTAGAGTGTGTGATTCAATAGCTACAATTGTATCATCCTAAATAAGCCAAGGACAGTGCCAAAGTTTTATCTATACATACCTTTATACACAGGTTACAAGTTTAATTTGTTAGTTGTTTAAGATGTTAATTTTAGTTAGTTGCTTAAATAATATACACTTATTATACGAGTTTAGTTAGAAGTGAATGTGGTAATTTTAAAGTAAGTACGTCTAATAATGTTAAAATTAAATTGAAACCAACTTTTGTCGTAGGAGGTATATTTTGTCTATGTGCTGGCCACGAGTTTGCGCCTTGGCGATTAAGGTGGCTGTGATAGGCGGGCGGCGTCAAAAAATGCATGGCAAGGACCCCGTCACCGCCGCGGTTACTGGTAGCATGTCTAATACATATCTATGCATTCGTTTGCTGCCGCTCGAAGCTCGTCGCTGCCGCTGTCGCTGACGTGTCGTGGTTAGTTCGTAAAGCGAGTTGTAATTTTGTGTCAATTAATGACCACGCCATTTTTGTTTGAACAATTTAATGAATGTTATTCGAAAAGTAGCATGTATATGAGTATGTTCCATTTGTTCTACTAGAAGACGCAAGTTTTATTTAGCTATGCCGCAGTTCCATATAGAACAAATGGGACAAACGCACCGAGTACTCTAAATAATAAAATTTAGCTCAAGCCAATGTACTCCGATGTAAGGGTGCGGCTCCACTGAGGCGGAGACGAGCAGAGCGGGGCGGAGCTGTGCCAATATTAACCAATACGTAGAATAAAAACTAACGTGCGCAAGGCGCGCTCGACGTGACCGCATGCGCCTTCTATTGGTTAATATTGGCACAGCTCCGCTCCGCTCCTCTCGTCTCCGCCTCAGTGGAGCCGCACCCTTAGAGTAGTTTTAATGTTTTATATGCCTAGTAGAGTTATGTTTACAAAGTTGACAAAATAAAAATATACTAAGTACCTATTTGAGTAAGATTCCACACATTCATGATGATGGAATTGAACTGCGCCGTTTGTGCCATAGTGGGGTATCCCCGGCTGCCGTCGCCGCCCGCAGGACGCGTGCCAATGCCAAGTGCCTGCCTAACTGGGCCGGCGGATAATGTCGTTTCGCTAACTAGAATAGATTATTTTAAGATAGATTTCATAATATTTATAGATTTCTAACGTGCGTTGTTTACTTAGTGACTATATCTTTGTATACTTGCCAAGATTGTTAGACTCTGTGATATGCTGCCCACTGTCTTAACGTCGGCAGCAATCGCAATTTAAATCGATATTCTTGTACTGAAGAAAGGTGTACTTAATTCAGTGCGTCCAAGGAATGTAATGTGAATACGCCAGCACGACACGCCCAGGTACTTGACCGGCTGCACCGTGTTCGGAAAGAGGGTTCTAAGGTACTTTATAGGCTTTGAATCACTTTGAACTTAATTATGTAATTTTATTTAAGTGTTGTTTAATATACGCTATTTCATTGTTTTTTAAAGTCAATAAGCGAGCGAGTAATAACGTGTAACTGTATGAGCCTAAATAGATATATTTTTGAGCATAGAGCGCTTTCCGTTTTAAGCGGGCTTAAGACTGCGCTGAGCAGTCTGTGGCGTCCTCATTACTATTATTGTGTTTTCTAATAAACTAAATCATTGTGTTGAAAGCGAAGGATGGTTTTTTGTTGTACAAATGAATACACAATGTATAGGATATGAGACAAAGTTCAATAACCTTTATTTAACCTTCACGTAGTCAACTTAACGGAAAAAGGTGGCCACTTTTTTCCGTTAAGTTACTTACTAATAGTTCAATGGTTATTAAGCTATGTCATATACCCTATAAATTGTGAAGTCATTTGTACTACAAAAAACCTTCCTTCGATTTCAAGGCAATACTTTGTTTGATTAGAAAACACAATAATAGTAATGCGGGCGCCAATGGACGCTCAGCGCAGTCTTAAGATATTTTTCAGATTTTTATTTGTTTGTAGTTTTGGCTGTAGGCGGGAACCCTCGCGAAAATTACACTTTTCGAGTTCAATATCTCCTAAACGGTCCCCCAAATCCCTTTTTACCCTGCTTTACATGGACCAAAAAAAACGTATTTCAAGATTTTGTCGGCGTAATTTAAATGTATCACCATGCTAAATTACAAGTCTTTGGGACCGCGTACCTACAGACGTGACTAACGGACATGGTAAAACTATAAGGGTTCCTTGTTGACTTCGGAACAATAACAAAAATAATGAAAGTTAACATCATGGTACGTAGAGTGTGATGTGCTGCCAATTTATGGTTAAGTATACGGTTTTTAGGCTCGTGGTAAATCATAATATTCATAACTAGTACAATGCATCCTAAATGCCGCTCAAAAGTTTTTAGAGGTTGAGTATTAGAATGTTCCTAATTTATATAAATACTATTTAATGTGTAATGAATAGGTCTACTGATTTTAAAGTGGTATATGAATTGCCAAAAATAATTTAGAAGGCAGGACATTCAAAATACTACATGTTACTAGCGACTTGTCCTCGCTTCGCTTCAAAATATACTTAGCCTATATAAGTCAGGTATAATGTATCTATTTTCATATTTATGAAAGAAATTATCAGGTCAGTGCAGTCCAGAGATTAACCCCAACTACTCGGTTTATAAGTTTGTGAACAAGTAATCCTTCCTCCAGTTCCCCTTTTTTATATCTATATTGTTTCTTTGTATGTATATTAAAGTGGAGCTGCCGAACGGGGCACACATGATCAGGTTATGATCAAATTCCTTAAAATATAGATTGTAAATAAATAAATGAAACCCCAACATATACGAATAAACAAACAAAAACATTTTTACCCCCTTATAATTTTCGTATAGATGATGTAAGTATAGTTACAGCATCTATAGTTAACAACATTTTAAATACTTAAGGTGTGGCCACCGGTGTAGAAAACAATAATTTATCTGATTTTAAAAAATAACCCCACGGTGCAGATGGACTTTGAGAAAAAGATTAGGTACATTCTCTTCTTAATAATGTTACATTATTTGTAAAAAATAATCGAATGGGATGTTGTGGAATCAATATTGTGTATTAATTTCTAAAAAATGGAGTCTACGGATTTTTAATAAATAACGTAATTAAACACGTTGTTTTTCTTTACTTTGTATTTATTAAAGTCCCTAAGTAGTTAAGGTAACTAATGCATAAAACTTTATTATCTAACGTATACATAATAGGCCAAACATAACATCTAGAAATAATACCATCGAGTATACCCCGCAAAAATAAATCGCTTTTGTACGATCTGTACTTGCATTAACATTTAACAATGTACAAAACTAAACAATTAAAGATTGTTTAAATTCCCTAGGTTCAGTCTAAAAAGTAGGTATCTATCATTTAGAATAGATTCAGTCCACTTCAAGTTTCCTGAAGTTTCCGGTGAGTCCGCGCATAGCGTCGCCGACGGCGTCAGCGCCCGCGCACGTGTTCGCGCCGGCGCGTAGCGCGGATATGGCGCCCTCGCGCGCCGCTTCGCTGTAAAGCTCGAGCCGAACCGCCATTTTGTCGTTCATTAGTAAAGTGTCACGTTTGTTTGCTAGTTCCACCTTCCATAATTCTGAAAGAAAATTAGTGTTATAGTTCGGGCCGGTGGGAAACGAGTAGGTACACAACTATATCCGGTTTGTATGTAAAACTAAATCACAATTTATTTATTTATTTAATCTTTATTGTAGAAAAAACAAAATTGAGTGCAAAAGGTATCTATCAGTTGACCTTCACTATCACTACCAAAAACTTCGGAAACATACCAATCATCTCCTTCATGGGCATTTCGCCTCCGTATTCTTGCGGCAGCAGTTTCTTATCGATTTCGACTTCGTCGGGCGACGTGTACAGTTTTACTCGCTTTCTTATTTTTTCAGATATCAAGCCCATACCGAAGTCCAGGGCGAACTTGATCGTAGAGTGCACATTGACTCCATAAATCTCCTTGTGCCGCATAGGGATAGTTCGCTGAAAATATATAATTGTCATGAAGTTTCCTGTGATTGGAATTTTCTAGGCGATTTTGATTAGTGACGTTCGCTGACCTCTCCGTTTTTGACAATCCGGACAGCTTCCTTGGGGGTAAAGAGCGTGAGGTGCGGGAAGCTGACGCCGCCGCCGTCCGCGTAGTGCACCAGCCCGCGGACCTGCGTTTCCTCGTCCTCCATCAGCGTCTCGTAGCAGATGGCCATCACTCGGCACATGTCCTGGTTTGTGTACTTATACGGATCGAATACACCTACAATTCAATCAAAACGGTCAGAAACTTGACGAATTCGTGCCCGCATGTAATCATTACCGTGTATTAGTCAATAAATAATCCAGATGTGCTGAATAAATAATAAAGGAAGATAAAGCAGTGGAATATTAGTAATTTATCAAAATTTATGATTTAATTAAATGGATTTTTTGAACACGCCTTATAAGCAAAAATATAAAAAATACATCGAATTAACAAAGTTTTTATGCCTATAATATGTTTTAGAATATATTAATTTTTTTAAAGGTATAATAATTTACGACAAGCATGAACGATTAAATAACGAAAAACTGCGGATTGCGAGATTTACGGGTATTTTTCATTCAGCTTCGTTTATTCTTGATCCTTGATCATGAACCTTGATCGCAGGTGACTACCTGCGATCAAGGTTCGAAAGAAAAATAAAATTTAGACATTTTCAGGCAACTTGTCCTCTCAGATGCGATTAATGCTATTTACGATATAATTATAATAATAAAAACAATAAAATAGTGAGAAATATGAGGTGGAAACATATACTACGTGAATTACATAACTGGTGATATTAGGATAGTTCTAGGTATATCTACCAGGCCTGTATATGATAACACGGCGACCGGCCTTATCTTTGAAAGGGCTCACAAAACAGTACCTGAAACATTAAAATTGTTAAAAAACGTTGGCACGTAAATGCATACTGTAGCGAGTCTAGTTAAATCATACATACTAATAGATCAAGTCTATTCTAGGCGGTAACAAACATCGTCTGTGGCCTGTTATGGTATTGTCCTTAACCCTTAACCAGGCTAAGGGATTCATGTTTCCCGCATAAAATTTACTCAATAGTACCTACCTACCCACTTTTATGTTAGTAAGGGCGCGTACACATAGAACGTCCGTTTTTACAGGATCTTTTCACCTTGTAATCTTCTTTTTTACTGGATCCAGAATACTGTTTTGGGTGTGAACTCGCTCATACATGGCTCATACAACTACATACGCCATCAAATAACGGACCTGTAAAACGCATCGCTATGTGTACGCGCGCTAAGGCTAAAACTAGTGTGACATGTGATCTGTCAGCCTGGTTACTCGGCCGCCATTACTGTCAAGTAAATAAGAGCTATTAAAACGTTGACAATACGATACACAGAATAAGAACTAGCATAGAAAGAAGAAGTAAATAAAAAACGATAAAACAATAGCGGTCATCTTTACTCTTAAGGGAAATTGAATATGCTAAAAAGAGAACACTAAATGTCTGAAAAACTAAGGTTGTACACGTTTTTCTTTTGTTTTTGGAGGAAAGTTGCCACATTTCTCAAAAGTTCACATTATATACATGGTCTAGACATGGGACTAGGCAATAATATCGATATCGACACTACTCGATTGCGACTTGTATATAAATAAGTATGTTTCATACTTCTACCGATTTATTTTAATATTTGTCAGTTAAGTCACCGTATATAATAAAGACTGTCCACGATAAAATCGGGCCGTGCATGCTCTGGTGTATTTTTTTTAATGCTAATTTTCAAGCAGCACCTTTTTGGTAATGGTCAGTGGTTATGAAACTACATAATAAAAATACAATCATGACAAAATGTTACAGCGTCTGTGACTAAGAGACTATAATAATCCACAGTACCAATATTTTTTTGTACACGGTCTACTGACAGTCTTTTCTGAATTCTCCTGTTTAAAACATTTTATTATTTTTAATCATGCAAGCCAAATTAAACCTTATTACATTATCTTTTCCCAATAGTGAAAACTTTTCTAATTGGATTTAGATTGAGATAGTTCTGAGGTTTTTTAATTTTGGCGAAATTGATTTTTTGACAAATAAATGCCTCCCATACAAAATCAGCTTTCAGTGCTTGGAGTAAAAAGTCTTCCTGACTACTACAAATAGAAATGAGTTTCAAAAAGTATTTCTTTAGGAAGACGACATTCTAATGTGTGTTAAACAGCTAGTAAAAATATAAATCCAATTGCGACATTGTAGCAGGAAGCGTGGGAAGATTGACAAAAAACGCTGTTCAGGAGATGAATGGTATGATAGAATATACTCGGCGAAAACTCACACATACCCATACATTATGATACGATTTTATTTTATTATAATGTTTTATAATTAAACAAGTAATTAAAAAAAAACTGTTTGAAAATATGCATTCATTGCAAAGATACACCAGAGCATGCATGGCCCGATTTTATCGTGGACAGTCTTTAGCAGTACCGCAGTAGTTCTATTCCAATTTGTTTTAACACATTTTAGGTATGTCTTAATCTTGTTAACGCAATAGTAGCTCTTACTGACAATTGAATAAGATTTATAAGTAACATTATGATTACCTACAAATTTGAAGCAACTTGAAATAGATGCCCTGATTTTAGTTTCAGTTTTTTAATCCTATTGCTGTATGATTTCTGTGATACGATAACAGGTCAAAGACGATAATTGTTTTTAGGTCTTCCGGTAACCTTCGGGCTTCGGTGAGGGAAGATGGCCCATTGAAAGATATCTGGCTTTTAATTTTGATTTATTCTGTTTACTGATTTACTCTACTCACTTGACATTGGCGAAATCACTGCGATATACCCTGGTGGACCGCCATTAATAAAAAAGAAGAAGATATGGTTTTTGCCGCCGAGAATCTACCTCAACACGGCAAAACGGTAGTTTGAAGTTTTATCGATCGTAACGGCAACGTTACGATAGCTCGTTTACTTGACGGTGATGACGGCTGATTTGACGACGCGCTGGCCTAGTTGGTAGTGACCCTGCCTACGAAGCTAGCGGTTCCGGGTTCGATTCCCGGTCAGGGCAAATATTTGTGTGATGAGCACGAGTATTTGTTCCTGAGTCATGGATGTTGTCTATGTATTTAAGTATTTATTTCTCTATATAAGTATTTATATCGTTGTCTAGTACCCATAGTACAAGCCTAGAGCTTAGTTTGGGACTAGGTCAATTTGTGTGAGATCGTCCCGTGATATATTATATTATTATTATAACAATACCATAACACGTCAAAGGCAATATGGTTTTACCCAGGGCCTCTGTTCGACTTTGTTTTAACCTTTTGAACGCCATACGTCGAATACAAAATGTGCCACCCACACGCCAAACATGTTTGCTATGATATGCAATTACACCTTATTGCTACCAAACAAAGTCCTTTTAATCTTGAACTCTTGTCGGCTGTAGCCGACGTGGCGTCAGTGGCACGGCTTTTAGTTGACGGCCAGAGCCGACTGTGGCGTTGAAGAGGTTAAATAATATCGCTGCCAAATTGTTAATGTTACGTTCGGCTCTTATTTTGATGCGCCAGTGTCTTTAAAAACCGGCCAAAAGCGTGTCTGGCCACGTGCAGTGTAGGGTTCCGTTTATAACTTTGTCGCCTATTACTCGGTAACTTGTAAAGCCTACTTAGCTGTGATTGTTTTCCCATAATATTTCCCAATAAATCCCTGATAATGTCCTTCACATACTCTGAGTTAAGCTGCAGACGGACGGACGGAGGGATTGGATTAATTAAGATTGGGCTCAAATATATTTCACTAGTCTATTTATTAGTAGTGGTATAAGAGCATGCCAGAAATTTCTGAGCTCAATGTCGGATAACATTATTGCTGATGATTTTACGCCAGCAGTGTTGGTGGTTACAATGTTTGTCTTAAATAAAATAATGTTGCGAAGATGACCATTAAATTATATGCATTTCATTTCTGGATGCTTTTATTTATCAGGATAAAACTAAGCAAACCTTACCCCAGTTCAATAAGTTCCATCATGACTGGGAGTTTGTAGTCGAGCTGGTTGAAGGCGATACCCCACGATTGTCGCAGAAGAATATAACGCTCAATGGCTTCCTGAGCCATCGGCACGCTGAATTTTTTAGTGCGCAGGAATCGAAGAAGATAGTTCGCGTCTGGAATAATGGAAGAAATTAGGGTGGTGGTGAAAGAGCACGGGGATAACTTGATGTAAATCATATGTCGCTCGGCTTTTTCTTTGAACTTGTGTGGACACACTGCCGTGTGTCCAGATAAGCTTTGAATCGGTTTGTGGTGTTGCTTTTTTATTTGTGGCGTTATAACAAACCGAGGTCGGTTGTAGAAAACTTTACGTATCGTAGCTGAAGTCTGGTAGGTTAGTGACGTCAGCCGTTGACTCACCCAGCCTGATGACCATGAACTTGGGGTTCTGCTCGATCCAGCTTCGCAGCGAGGCGAGCGCCTGCGACCGGGAGCTTTCGGTCTCGCGCAGCTGCGCGGCTGCGATGGCTTGCGTCTCCGCCGACAGCGTGCACTGGTACTCGTCGGCTGGCATCAGGTAGCGTTTCGTAAGTCTTCGCGACATTTTTGATTATCTGCGAAGGTGAATAAATAAAATAAAAAAAAAAATATCAGGGGAAAATGTCACATCAATAATCAAACAGCCTATGTAAAATGTATAAAACACGTTTCATTGCTGCCAAGAGATTGCTTATGAGCGCCATTCTGACTACACTTTGTGACTTATTTTCAAGCGGTAAGTAAATAAACAAGTTTCGGAATTTCGTTTCGTAAATATATTTTGACTATTATGTTTCTAAAACGTTATTTAGGTAAATCTACCAACAAATTGAATGGCAAGTCCAGCCTGCCTGGTGTCTAGGGGTGAGCGATAATGGGTCTATAGCGGAGATATTGTTGGTAATTCTGTAGCTCTGCCTACCCCACTCTGGGAATGAAGGCGTGTGTATGTTTGCAGTCAAATCACCGTTAGAGCCTCTGGGGACGGCGGGGATGCTAGACTCTGGGTCACGTGTTCAGGTGATGAGAACTCAATAGGTATACTGCGAGGAATCTTATAAATGCCTTAAGCTTCATCCACCCGTAGGATAGGTACCTACCTACTAGGTATTATTTTTACCTCTATAGGTTTGGTTTGAAACGTGCGATCATTATTAATCTGGTGTGTGGTGCCTCAGGATGATTGACAAATGTGTCCACGGTTGTGTTATGGCCGAGTACGGTTGTGTTATGGCCGAGTCGACGTGTGTTCGGTAAGCTGTGCGAGCAACCGACGCCAGTCACTCGGCGACCTGACATCCTCACCCGACGCGTTTCCCAACACAACGCAGAAAGATAATATTTACGCATGCATCTGCGCGTTGAGCAATAATCCACTCCGACAAATGCGACCCGTTCCGAGCATTAATGGTGCGATGGATTTTCGCGTGTAGCTAAACCGCTCACCGCAGAGATGTCTTAAAAGCATAATCATACAAATAAGTGTGCCATACATGCACAATGGCCCTACGTCCAAAATCATAGTAATTACCTTCATTTCTTTTGATCGTGAGATCCTTCGGATGTTTAGTCGCTTTTAAAAGTTATACCAATTACCTAGACAGTGGGTACCAATATCTCTTAAAAGTTAGGCTAGACATTACGGATATTTCTTTCAGCTTTTAAAAAACTGGCGTTAAGTTTAGACAATAGAGATCGGCATATTCTTCGATCCGAAACTTATTTGTTTTATATTTCATACCATTACAGTACCTATTCCCAGTTTCTTAATAGCTTTCGGCTATCACGCTTGCCCTCGCCACTGACAGTAGGTATACTTGTCACTCTTGTGTCATAGGAAAACGAAGATTGCCGATCGCTATTAAGAAAATGGTTGCATTGTACCTACCTATATATTAAAAATTATAAAATAAAGTTTTTTTTTGGAGTTACGACAAATATTGAAAAAGGTACCCTTATAAGATGAATTTGTTGTCCGTCTGTCCGTTCGCCTGTGTATCAAATCCCTTTTTTTCTGAAGAGTGTAGTATTTAGTTACTTATCAAAAAAATCCTCATAATTGAAATATAAAAATTTGTGATCTTGGAAACGAAATATACCGATACGGAAATAAATACCTATGTTTTAACCTATCATGTTATATCATTTGAAAGCTCTGATGTTATTTAAATAGAATAATAATTTTTTTTCGAGGATTGTGAACCGACGCTTAAATCGCGTAGCTGTCAAAGTTTTCCCATACTAATTTAGCTCCGGGCGATGACGTTTTTCACCCCCTAAATTAAGTCCGATTTTTAAGATTTTTGAATACGTTATAGTTGTTATCGAAAACTAGGTCTGTACGTTTCGATTCTTGTTTATTTTTTGTTTTAATTTTATTGTAAAACGCAAAGAAAACTCCCTTAACTTCAGAGGCTACTGAGGATAAAACTCAAGTACTAATTACTTTCTTACACAGCCAAGAAAATAATGAAAAAGAAACCAATTGCTCTAAAACATAGATACCTACCTATTTTTTGTAAAAATAGATTAAAACTGTTACAGGGAACATTTTGTAATAAGTAAGATTGGTAAGCTTGGCTTTTGTCTACTTTAATGAGCGGTAGTTTCCTATGTCCAACAAGCGACAACAGGACTCTATTGGGTTTGTAATATTTCATACAAATAAAACGTAGGTGCGGAATCCTCAGTGCTCGAGTCCGACTCGCGCTTAACCAGTTTTTTGTACATAGGTAGAAAGGCTTGAAACTCATGTCAGAAAGCTGATTACCGCTACCTATTCGAAATCAGTTTACTCGCCTAGATCATTTTGAAAAATTCAAGGTGAAATAAGTATGTTCCACTTACCCGCCCTGACCTAACCTAACGCATACAAGTAAGTGCAACTAAAATAAATAAAATAAGTTAGAACTCACTTTAAACATACAATGTCAGTTCACGAGCGACATTAACATTTAAAGCCTACGGCGCCACAGTAAGCGGCAGCCGGCCGGCGTAATAAACTAGTGAGCACAATGCCAGGCACGTGAGGCAAGTAAGCAGGTTAATCCGCGACGCGGTTAAGCGGGCCACCAGGCCCACGCCCGCAGCAACCGACCAGCGCAGCGAGCTGCTCTCCCACCAGACGCCTCGCCCAACGGCAACGTTGAGTAATAAGATACTGGGTCGAGTAGCTTTTGCAACGTTATAATTTTTCAACGTTATGTAAGAATAAACATTCGGGCCTCGCGCCATATTACAAAGTATTACAGTTGATTATAACGTAGCCGCCGCAGAAGGTTCTCGCATGATTGACATTTCATTGTTCTATATTAGGAAATACTTGGGATGAAATAGTTACCTTATCTGGCTTACGTAACACCGAAAAAATCCTGATGTAATTCATATTTCACCGTAACTCAATGTGTTAAGCTGGACCGACTAGAGGTACACTCTTTGCTACGTTACTAATAGTTATAACCAAGCCGGTTTGATGCCAATCGGGTGGTGGATTAGTTCTGGCACTTATTGAATAGTTTACTTAGGAAATATTTTAATCGTAATATTTCTAGTAAGTACACTGTTTAACAATTCATGTGTTAATTGAAATTGTTGGAAATTACAATCGACAAATTTGATTCGTAGACCATCATGGAACTAAGTCAGAGTGGCGCCGAAATAGAAGACTATTTATCCATCTCCATCTCCATGGTCTGACGACCAAATTTATCGAGTGTAGGACTTATCTTTTTCTGTGTACATTTGGACTCTTTCGGCATCACTTCGACCCTGTAGGACATTTTGTGCAATTAACCCTTTTACACATTTAGAGATTCTAATGTGCAGGTTTCTTGACGATGTTATTCCTTCGCGGTAAGAGTATCGGATAATGTTTTAAAAACTTATCGGGCACGAGTGATCACGAGTCGACACCCTAAGCCACTCCAGGCCCCCGACGCTCTTATGTCCACTGAAGATATTTTGCTTACCACGGGTGTATCCCTACCATAACCTATATTCTTAAAGATTTACTATCTATACCGGAAAAATACGACCGTGAATATTGTGCAATATAGCGCAAACATCCGAACCGGTATGTGAGTTCATTTTGTTTGGCATATACGTGTAAGTATATGCCAAACAAAATAAACACACGTGCTCTCAAGTTAAAGGAATTTATGTCAGAAAAAGACATCTTCAAGTTTAGTGTTGATGCTTGTAGGTAGTATGTGAAAAACTAATCGTAGCAATTTCATACAGCGGAAGTGCAAACGGCAACACAAGGTACGTGCAAGGTAGTGCTCGTAACTTAAAATTACAGATATTCTATGCATATTCTGTATTTTGTGCACTATCTGTGTGTTCTCTGAGGCATTTGGCATGCTCTTACGGCGAAGGAAAAATATCGTGGGGAAACTTGCACATTCCGCTAATGAAGAGTGTGAAAAGGGTTAGGTAGGTATTGCACAAAATATCTTACATGGTCAAACCCACCCCGATATTAGGTAATGAGTCCTACTAACTTAAGATCAAATTTTACAAAATCAGAATGGAAACAACGAAACGAAGTGATAAAATTCTAAAAGACACGGTCAAGAATGTGAAATGCCTCTGCCTCACTTGCGTCTAACTAGTCAGTATTGTTATGTATTACGAGGTACCCTGTCAACAATACGAGTTCGAATTAAATTCGCCCTTTATCGGGCAGGCGGAACTCAAAGGTATCGAGTTTTAAGTATTTAAATAAAAGTCTAATAAGAAGAAAGCTTTGAAAACCCTACTAACGCTATGGTGTGACACGTTCGTGTAACTGTTTATGTAAATTGAAAAAAACGTACACTATGACCAAGCCGGGATAAAGACTAATCTACGATAGTTACCCGCAATTCAAAATCCGTATGATAATATGAGGTTACTTGTCTGAACCTACCACGTAAACCATACTTAAGTAGTAACAAAATTACCACCGAATATAATATAATATAACTGTCTATTCAATGTGCTAGAAGTAAAAATAAGTAAGCCGCCTATATAACTCCTCTTTTCCTTTTAAATTCGTAACAATTACGTGCCTTAATTTTTGAGACAGTAGTATTTTAAGTTGTTTTGGCGGTAGGGGTGGGAACTCTAACTCTACCAAAAATGGCACTCACGGCCTACCCTGAAACCTAGTTTTTACCCGACTGCGGCGAAGACTGAAAGGAGGGTTATGTGTTTGAGCTGTATGTATGTATGCCCATTCCTATGTCCCGACGTTACTACTCAATAGCTCAACCGATTTTGACAATTGATACGTCATTAGAATCGTCTCGATGTCACTGGGTATAAATAAAATTCTTAAAAGAAACATTTTTCAATGGGATCTTGTGTTTTAATGTTGTTAACATATATCGACGACAATATCAAAAAATGCAGTCGGAATTATAAAACAATAAACCATATATGGCCTTTACAATGTATCGTATCGTCGACTTTACGACAGCTCTTATTTACTTGACGGTAATGGCAGCTGGGTTCAGTACAATACTATAACAAGCCAAAGACAATATGTTTTTACCGAGTGGAATAGGGGCCCAGAATTTCTGACTAGTTAATAGAATAAGAGAAAAAGTGAGTGTGTCATGCCATGTCCGTCTGTTTGTTTTTTACGGCGAAGATATAAAGGCTCCTAGTTAGAATATTCTAAAAAAGAGGTAGATAATCGCGGATTATTTTTTACTTTGTAAGTTAGTAATTCCTTGACACTTTAAATGGTAGGAACCGTTATTAACTAGGTTCTAGAATATTTGTTATGTATTCGACGGCAAGATAAGTTGTTAAAGTTGAGAAAGTGGAACTCTTATGTCAGTTATTTGCCTTGAACTTGTACGAGTGACTTACAAATAATGGTGTCAGTGTCATGTGCGTCCATAACAAAACCCTAACCCAAAGTCACTCATATTAATCCTACATAGTTTCTGTCCGTCTCAAAATCTTAGCACAAGTTTGTCACGTTTTCTTTGGGAATGAGTCAATCGACTCAAACTACATGACCAAATCTTACCGAGGGGATGGGGAGGGAGGGGCGAATTCTGGAATTGCAGAAAATTTCAGATTGATAACAAAGTTGTTCATAATAATACAAAAATTGAAGAAGTTTTTTATTAAATAAGCTACTGTTTACCCCAAAAATGAATTTTGAACAATAAATGGGTTCCTATTATTTTATCGAAACACCTTTCAACGAACGAATCCTTTCGCAGAATTTTCATTTCATCGCAAGACATTTCTCGCCGCAAGAGTTAATTTTCTTTGGTAATCGCAATTCTAACGTAACTTATAACGTAATTAATATTTAAGATATCCTGAAAACGTCATGGTTTCAGCAGATAATAGCGTTCGATGAAATGAGATTCGATGAAATGATACAAATCGATGAAGTGAAATTCGATAAAATGATGGGTTACCACAATGATGGACTGTATTACTAATATTATAGTTAAATCTTAAAACTTTCACCGTCGATCCCGCAAACTACTTTTGTAAGATCCATTCTGGGATCCAAGAGCCGAGTTTACGGGTTCGGCGGCGCTCGTTTAAGATTATATTATTATTATTAATACAGACATTCTTAAATAAACCGATAAGTAAACAAATGTATCTATCCTATGGCATTTTTGGGACGAGAGCTGTGTGTCGAATTAATGAGTTACCTATTTTATTTGTTTCGAAAGCTTGGTTAGATAACACAAAATTAATTGAAGTTTAAGCAGACCGACTACCAACGCCAGTTTCAGGGGTACCTAGCCAACTTGATAATAAACCCACCGCAAGTAAGCCTTACAGAAATGACTACACGTCTATCTCGTACATTCAACGGAATGAAAATTTAGATCGACATCCCTGATGAAACATTAACATCCTTCGGTCGGAAATTACAATTTAGGGACAAGCTTTTGTTGCCGTCTATGCTTTTGCACAGAATTCATTTGATGAGAGGGTCGAGACTGAACTCGATGGGTCTACGTTTTTACAGCGGAATTCCTGTTGCCACTTTTCGACTGAATTAGTATGTATTTTAAAATTCTACCCATTTTATTTTATTAATACGACAAACAAAAAATAAATGTATAAAGCGAATCAAAAAATTGTATCTGTACTATAAGGGGTGATGAGGGAATTAACCACTTACACAAGTACCTACGTACGTTATAACAAAAACAAAAATGTGACACCAACAAGCTTTAAAAAAAAACCCGACTGCATGATTTAATAATTTTAAAACCTACCTTTAATATGTAATCATATAAAACCAAGATAAGCCTACACTAACTGTTTTTTAAAGCTTTTCTAATGTTTACGAGAATTGTTCGGTTTCATTCTATCGCATCGCACTTCATTCGCACAGCATTCTCAATTTAAAAAAAAACTTGAGTTGAGTCAAATTCCACCAGTCGATGTTATTACTACATTTTAAAGTTGTGATAAGTTGTCGACTTACGTGTGGGGCAGTCCTGTCGGGTGAGCAGCTCGACGGAGAGAGCGCGTTCGATCACCACTGCGCTCCGACTGACACTGAGGCCGACCCACAGCAGCTCTATATTTTGCTTAGGTTGCGTTCTGGACTTGTGGACACAGTGATGGTATTTTGGTGCGTGTTACAGGGGTACACAACATTTTGGTCAAATTAAAATGTTACGTTTCATTACCTAATGTAAGAATTCATTAATAATGGTATCTAAGAACTGGGAATATTAAAACTGACGAAGAGTGAGAACTCTTAACGCAATTTACGTTCCAGTCGTGGCTAAGCTGCAAAGCTCAAGTTAGAGTACCTATGTATAAGTGTATTATCTTAAGAAACTTTTATGATGGATTTCACCAGCAATTTCAGAGATTGTGCAATCGTAATCTTTTACATTACATAGGAACGTAGTAAATAATTTTTTACATTTTAAATTTAGCTGTTAATTCTCTAATAAGTATTAGTGGTTTAATAGACAATTTGAAAGTACCATTTTGTCTGGGACAGTTTCCCGTTGCACTTGGTTTTATTGAGCTGATCTTGCTTCTTTATTGTGATCTGCGATAAGTGCTACTGTATCGTCAACTTTACGATACGAAAGAGGGGATTAAACCAATTGGAAGTACATCTCACTGATATTATAATTTCTTGTTGCGAATCAAAATAAAAAATGGTTTATCTTGTGGGGGGGGGGGGGAAGTCCATGCTTTATGTGTGTACCCCAAAAAAAATACAAACATACAACCATGCCAAATCAGGGATCAATACCGGTATTAATTAAAATTAAAATATCTTCCGTATTTTTGTATGAAAAAAAATACCGGTATACGAAACCCTGTGCCAAATTACAGGTTTACCAAGAGTGTTTAAGAGTTACTGCGTTAAATCGCGGACAGATGGACACGGCGAAACTATAAGGGTTCCTTGTTGATAACGGAACCTTAAAAAAGAAACCTACCATTTGGTTGCATGACATTGTAGGCATTATTACTATATTTTTGTCCTTTACAGTTGTCTAAAATCATACTCTTTAAGTATATTTTACTGCACTTAATAATATAATTAGCACGAATACTGTAACGAATAAAGATTAGTAGTAAAAAATATGACTTCTCAAGCATATTTTGTAATGTTATCAGCTGTTTTGCTGTGCATAGAGTTTTTAGAGCATTACGAATCTTCGTTGTAGTAATGGGAGTACAACTCAGTAGGTAAGTCCTTCAAAACAGCAAACGAGCGCGATCTCAGGTGCGGAAAAATTCATAAGAAAATGAACGGTTGGTAGCCACTGGTATCAGGTTACGGGCGTTAGATAAGCGCGGAGACATTGCGCGATGATTAAGGTCGCCCGTGAGTTAGTGAATGAAAATTGGAGGGAAATTGTAACAGGCCTAAGTGTTATGGACAGAGGTCGGAATAGGCAGTGCCTATTTGCCTAAACTTCGCGGGAGGACGTAACTAAGAGTGGTTACAACCACCAAAAATAATGATTTCTTTTTATTGAATGCGGGATTTCCGGGATTTTTTTAATCATACATAAATGTGGAAACTGAATATCACATGTTAAAAATATTTATTATATACAATTTTTTCATGATCAAAATTACATATTCTGATTTATTTGTAATGTAAATAAACTAACAAAGTATTTCATAATATATAATATTTTATCTCATAATAGTAGTAATTATGATTGTAATTGTGATATTGATGATTCAGATTTAAAGATGTTTTCGTTATTGATGAATGATGATCATGTAAAATTGTATACCTACAATAAATGTTTTTAACATGTGATATTGAGTTTTAGTATCAACTTCCACATTTATGCATTATTAAAAAAAATCCGGAAATCCCGCATTCAATAAAAAGAAATCATTATTTTTGGTGGTTGTAACCACTCTTAGTTACGTGTGGTTACGTCCTCCCGCGAAGTTTACTCAAATAGGCACTGCCTATTCCGACCCCTGGTTATGTATACAATTTAGTGTAGTTGCAGCTTTTACAACAACGTACTGGTGACAAAAGAGCTTGCTTTGTTAAGATTCATTGAATTAGAAGGATTATTAGAAAACCTCAATGTGTTACATATTGTTATATTTAAGAAATCGCTCTGAAATGTGTAGTTTGACATAATATTTCCCGGCGTGACAGACTAATGATAAGTGGAAAATGGATAACCCGGCCAATTGCCGTAACGTATAACGTCAAAGTGCTAAACAATTAATTCCCATAAAGGGATAAGTTCGCCATTGTACAGGTAGATTCACTAAAGCACGGACCTAAAAAAAATACGGACGTAACGTTACACTAAAAAGGTGAAGTATGCAAGGTCTGTTATTTCGTTCCGTCATACACGATCTACCGTGTCACAAATGCACTAGGTCTGTTAACCCGCCGCCATTACGCGTCGAACCACAGCACGAGTGACATTTAATTTTACGCCGAAGAAAATGTCGCATTGTGTTGTAAAAACGTGTAAAAACTACATTAGTAATTATAAAAAGCTTATCACGTGTAAGTTATGATTATTCGTGTTATTTTTCTTAAATATGTGTTTTTACTTTGACGCAAATTACAAATGACAATTAGTGTTGCCAGTTTTTTCACGGTTTTTTTTCCTAAAAGTATAAGTTTTTAAGTTTAAATAATAAATTGCTTTATTCGTTAAAATTATTTTTAATCACTACCTATGTTCATAAAAATGTTGTTTGATATATCAATATTATTAATATTATTCTGTCGTGCAACCGTTGAAATTTAAATTGTCATATAATTTTCTCATCTCTAGTTCCCATTATTTTTTAGTTGAAATTGTTTTTGTCATTACAAAATGAGAAAACCCAATTTCAATTAAATTAAAACGGTTGCATGACACAATCGAACCCAATGCTGAAGTAGTACATAAATGATAACACGATTTAATTGTATGAAGTTTTTGCAGAGATTCAGTCTCAATGCAGTACCTATTGACACAGTCACAAATCGTCTAGGTTTGGTCGCGATACAGTGCTGCGGCTGTCGAATGCGCATTTGTATCGCTGCAAAAAGTTGCAGTAGGTAAAAGGCCTTAAAATAGGAAAATTGACGATTTATATGGCAACCCTCAAAGCACGCTCACTCGTAAACGGACGGCCATTTTGTGCGCTTCACTCATGATTAGACTAGGTTACGTCCGTATTTTTTTTAGGTGTTTGCACTAAAGCTGGAACGAATGGAATGAACAAAAGTAATGTCACCTATCCCTGTAAAGGTGTGAGTGCCGTCCTTTGAACCGATGTTCGAATTTCAAACCCTCAAAACCTGTTATTATTTTACACACTTGTATACTTTCGTTCACTCATTCAATCCATTCTTGCCACCTCTTGTGAATCGACCTGTACAGTGCAACCATTTTCTTAATAGCGATCGGCAATACTCGTTTTTCTATGACACACGAGTGACAAATATACTGTCAGTTGCGAGTGCAAGCGCGATAGCGATAGCCAGCCGAAAGCTATTAAGAAGCTGGGAATACTGTACATCCCTGTTATATTTTTGTCTATTCTATAATTGTTATCTCTTTTGTTTGTTTACATACATACATACATACAATTCACCCCTTTCACATAAAAATGTACCTACATTCTGAACTAGGGAAACGCCCACACCCCGCGCTGGTAAAAAAAAAAAGGTCATGGCTAGCTTCCCAGCTGTTAGTATTTTATTTAAATCTGTTTGTAGTTTCAGAGTATAAGTACCCTCAACATACAGGCATACAAACAATTTATGCTGATAGTGACATTGCCTACGAATACTAGCGGCTCCAGGTTCGATTCCCAGTATGGGCCAATCATTGATGAGCACGAGTATTTGTTCCGAAGTCTTAGGTGATTTCTATGTATTTTTCTTTTTTTTCTTCATAGAACAAGCCAAAAGGTTAGTTTAGAACTAGGTAAATTAGACGTGTGAGGTTGTTCATGGGTTGTCCTCTAATGTTTATTTAATGTGGGTAGAAAAATTGAGAAACATCCCAATTATAAATCAACTATCCAGGAAACACTTCTTACCAAATACAAACTATTTAATATAATATTAATATAATTAAACATTGCAGGAATAAATAACAAAAAACCGCCTCCAAAAACGCTAAAAATAACTTCTTTTAAAATGGTAGTTATAGGTCAGTCCAACTGAAGTCGGCTTTCGACTAAAAATATTGCGAGTCGCCGACTTCAGTTAGACAGACCTATACCTACCATTTTCGAAGAAGTTATTTTTAGCGTTTTTGGAGGCGGTTTTTTGTTTTCTTAAACATTTATTTTATTTTATACTTCTCAGTGATCATAATAACTCCGAATTTGTTTCTTACTTTTTTGTAGTCGGGTTTTTAACCTTTTGAATATCCTAGGACTTTAGTACTTTTTTTAAATTTTCAGCATTAGATTGCAAATCGTGAGGGTTATTTAAGGCCTGATTTTTCAATGTCCAGATAACAGTAACTGTCGGGTAAATTTTAGCTTGGTCCTTTTCTATGTCAAATAAAAGAAAAGGGCCAAGCTAAAATTTACCTAACAGTTACTGGTTATCTGGACATTGAAAAATCAAGCCTAAAATGTTTTTATGCAGCAATCTATTTACATATAAGCATACCGACCGTCTAAAGATCTACTCTGTTAAGGGCACCATATGCTTGCCCTTTAATGGATATGGATTTACATTTGATCCTAAATTTCTAATACTGCACAATTACCTACTTATGTGAATCCCTAGGTTAGGCTGTCTGCTTTTTATATTCCTATTGAAGATATCTAACAAAGACTTTTCCACTTTTAAGTTTTATCTTCTCAGTATTGATGCTGCAGAAAGCAACATTCGCACTTCTACAAAAGGCGTTTGAGTTATAAACTTTGTGCCGCACAAACACGCAAGACGCCGCAAGTAAGTAAGCTCGCATTTTATTTGATGATTTGCGTTAATAAGTATTTAATTGCGATGACTAATCTAATGTTATGATGATTTGAATATGATTGGTGGGTAGGTATGATTTTTTTCATAGTACGTTCACAAATGTACCCACTTAATTGAAAATAGGTGTCAAAATAAATTGAAATTTACTTCTTTTTTTTCTGATCTAAAAATATTTACAAAATTGTATTGTGTGCCACTCAATCTAGTAGCTGTGATTTTGTTTCTTTCTCAAAGATGCTATGTAATCTTGCCGTAACACCAGTTATTAGGAGCCAGTAGGTTGAAGTTCTATATTAATTGAATTGGGAACTAAGTATATGTTGTACGGACCTGTGACAGCTTTAACAATACCATATTATATTATTTGAATTCGGAACTATCTCTACAGACCTGTGACAAAAGTTAAAAAGTAGTATCAAACTACCAACCTGTGTATGCGCGTGTCTGTGTATCTGTGTAAGTTTGTATGTGTGTATGTGTATCTGTGTATATGTGTGTGCTTGTCTTTGTATCTGTGTATATGCGTGTATGTGTATCTATCTAGGTGTGTTTCTGTGTATGTGAGTGTCTTTGTATCTGTGTATGTGCATGGCTGTGTATGTGTGTATTTGTGTATGTGTGTAATTGTGTATATGTGATCTGTGTATGTGCGTATATGTTATCTGTGTATGTGTGTATGTGCGTGGTTGTGTATCTATGTATGTGTGTATCTGTGCATGTGTGATCTATGTGTGTATCGGTGTATGTGCATGTCTGTGTATGTGTGTATCTTTATATCTGTATAGTATGTGTGTGTGTGTGTGTGTGTGTGTGTGTGTGTGTGTGTGTGTGTGTGTGTGTGTGTGTGTGTGTGTGTGTGTGCGTGCGTGCGTGCATCGGTGTATCCGTGCATGTGTGTGTCTGTGTATGTGGTTTCTGTGTATGTGTGTATCTGTGTTTGTGTGTATCCGTGTATCTGTCTATGTGTGGACCAGTTTTATTTTTGAGAAAGCACTTTACATGCTTCGACCACTATGAGCAATTCTGGACTCTGCAGTAATGTACTATTGCTTGAGCAGATGTGCAAAAAAGACAAGTATGCAAAGAAATGTTTATGAATTAGTTAGTGAATTGATTACTAATTATGAGCCGACAAACAACTGACATAAATTAACCAATTCAAATATTCCTCACAGGGGCCATGTCTCCTTTCTTATCCTGGTAAAACTTTTACTCAAGTCAAATTTGGTTTTAGGGTTCGGTGCCCGAAGGGAGCCCATGGTACAATAATATACTTCGCCTGGTATTCTCTTCCGAGAAGCAGTGGTCACGTGAGTGGACACGTACTACGTCATATCCGTCAACCGAAGATTTCCAAACTTTAAAATCGGGGTAATTTTAAAATATTTGCTCGTATATATTAACTTAAGACTATCAATGTATATAAATAGGTTTTACGTTTTGACCATTTACCTATAAAAAAAACCTATAGGTAGACGTGATGCTGCATTTTGACGTAGGTACGGGTATAAGTTCTACCATTAATGTGCTGTGTGTGACCACCGGCACTTAAATGTTGAACGTTTATATATTTGTGTTTCGTTACGGAAAATATACGACTATACTCATAACAAAATAAAAAATAAGTTATAAATATTAGGGCTAGGGATTATGAGAACTTTAATACTGACTGAACACTTTTTTATTAGGCGCTTCCTCTCATTTAGGTAAAACAGGACATAGAATACTACTCACCATAATATTAAACCGTGGTTTTAGGCCCGCAATATCGCAACCACTCCTCGGTAGGCGATTCTTTTGGTGGAAAAGTATAGAAACCGACTGTGACCCTTTTTGCTCTTACAGCTTTTAATAGAGCATTTAACCATTTATTTTACAAAAAAAAGTCATCGACAACTTTTACTGCGACAGTTTGAAAATCATTGACGTGTCATTAGAGTAATGATACCGAGCGAGAGCGGAATATGATATTCCCATAGTTTCGAATAGTATGACGAGAAACATCAAGTTGACAAATTTGTAACCGGCCAGTTTGATCTGGTGAATCCGGTGATGCCTGTAGTATCAGGTTGTAATTCCACATTGTAATGTAACCTTTATGTTTTAATAAAAACCCTGTTAGTTAATTTCATGCATAAATATATATAATATTAAAATAAAACATTAAATGAAAGTAAATATGTAAATTATGCTCGTGACTTATATTATTCGTGATATATATATTTTGAAATAAAATCGAAAACTAACCTAAAATCTTTTTTTTCCTTATTCTAGGGTAGTGGTTAATCAAGTGGCAACTTTGTGATGACGTAGAAAGTGTCCCTTTTCGGAAGAGAAGACCTTGTTTTATTAGACCATGAGGGAGCCCAACGCAACGGGACCCTGTCAATAGCCTCCGCTGTCCGACCGTCGTCCGCCCTAACTTAAAGCAGCGGTATCTTTTGAACCGTAATAGATAGCGGGTTGATATTTTTTCAGAATATGTGTTAGTTATTATTATTTAGGCGGATTTACTAAAAAAAAATAATTAAAGAAATTTATTATTAACAGGATCCCCATACAAGAAACGTTTTCATTCAACATATTTATATTTATGTTTATGTTGCATCGTAAAAACGGTAAAACACACGTCAAATTTGGTACGATTATAGTACAAACCCAGAAGAAAAACAACAAATACTAAAAATGCTCAAGCGAGAGTTGGGCTCGCGCCGATTCAATTTGAAATCGAATTCAAATCAGAAAACATTATAATAACGCCTACAGTGCGGCGGTACGGAATCCTCGGTGCGCGAGTCGGATTCGCTCTAGGCCGGTTTTTAAATCGCGTGATTATTAGGTAATATGACGTGAATAATTTTTGATGGTGAACTATGATAGAATTAGTGATTATTCCTACGCATAAACTTTTATCAAATGTAAATGAATATCAATCGACTTTATTTTCTATAGTTTAAAAATTTTTGCTCGTCCGACCTGCGCCCCGAGTCCCCTCAAACCCCATTGTAATTCTATCTAAATCGTTGCAACCGTTTTGACAAAACTTTTAGAAATAAAGGAATAGGTACCTAGTTACTAAAAAAAAATCTTGTCTTTACTATTACCGTTTAATACAAATACGAGACGTAGTCGGTTGCGTTTGGTCTTTGCCTCATTACGTAAAACCTGTAAAGTTCGTGATAAAGTGCCTCCGTGGCCGGCGCGGTGGGTTACTGCACTCACTGTTGCATTCGTCACGGCGGCGGTTGACACAATGACCCGCGGAGAGGGCGGGGAGCTGGTGTTCGGTCGATGATAAACGTAATCCAGCACGACGCGACAGCGGGACGACGCGCACTCAGCCAATCGTTTCACGGTATACCGATGCAACGCAGATTGATTGATACGCCGAGTACATACGCAAGGTATCTCGGGCGCCGGGCGCTTGAGTCGTATCGCATCAGCGAGTGAAAATGTTTATGTAGATTATGTAATAAAACACTTTATTTTACAAATCACAGAAATTCAAATACAATGTTTACACAGAACGGGAACGGCGAACTTATCCCTTTAAAAGGGATCTCTTCCGGTTAACCTTTTGGTGATAAAGGAAAATAAGAAAAGCAAAAGAGGTAACGAGTAGACATACGTACTAAAACTATACTTAAGACATGAAATACTTATACACCGTGTTTTTGTTTATTTCCGATAACTTCAAGGAAACATTCCTTCTGTTAAATAAAGTTAATTTCTCTAAGACACTGGTATTGTAATGCGCACTAATTTAAAGATATTCAGGTATATATTTTAATCAGTTAGCTGCCTACACTAGCCTAGAAGGTCCTTAAGAGGATTGTGAAACTAAACATTTCCATACAAAATGCGATAACGCCTCTCCCCTTAAACCTAGTCCTTTTACGATTTTTGTATATGTTGTCGATATCATGAAAAACTATGTCTGTGCGTTTTCCTTTCCAATAAAATATTTGTTAAAATGATACAAATTTAAAAAACAAAAAACAGAACCGTTCTCGTACAGACCTAATTCTTGATAACAACTACAACATATCCAAAAATTGTGGAAATCGGACTAGATTTAGGGCCGGTTTCCTTCCTTATAAAAGGCCCGTAAGTAAAAATGTCAGGTCAAATTTTAGTAACTTCATACAAGTTTTGACATTCCTGACCGAAGTTTGATCTAACGGATCTTTATAAAACCCAGCCTTAGAGGGTGAGAAAAGTCATCGCCAGGAGCTAAATTTGTATGGATTTTTTTTGACAGCTAGGCGATTTTAGCGGCGCTTCACAATCCTCAAGACGTAATCTAAAAAGAAAAAGTAGAGAAGGATAGCTGGTGCAAAGTTCTTCTCATTCTATGCTAAAAAAGTTGGAACCTGTTGTCCCAGTCGTGATGGTCTACGATTGGGACAACGTGAAGGTTACGTTAAGAATAAGTTACTTTTAGTTTGGTCTTGATAATCAGATGACAGTGCAGAAAAAATGTACAGTCGCCAATAAAAGCGTATTCCAAAATATTTTTTTTTTGATAGAGACTTTTTGTCATGTGAAAGAAAAAGAAACAACTAAAATTATCAGACTATATAGAAACTCGAGCCTAAAACATTATTACGTTACGCTTAAGCGAGATTCGAAGTTCTTGGTTCACAAAGATGTTTTAAATAAAGGATATGTTCAATAATTTAACAATGTTTTATTTACAATTTTGGAGATAACAACCAACCAAAAAAGGTTTATTCGCATTTCTGTCTATTCCTCTGCCATGGCCTACAATGTACGAACATACGTACTCTATTCAGAAATTTCAGAATACAGACTTTTTAATTTTGTAGTACCGGAGTTCCGTGTGGGGGACCCACCCTTCTGGGACATATCGCGGTCCATCAAAATTTGACATCTTAAAACCTTGTGAAAATAACAGCGTTCTTATTGTTTTATTTCATCCTTTGTAAAACGTAATGTAAAACGTAGAGAATGATATCTGGTGCCAAGTTTATCTTATAGGCGTTGATGCTATATAATCTTATTCTACGACTGTGATGGACTCTATTTGGACCTTTGCCTTTGGCCCCATCTTTTTTCAAATGTCATTCACAGTAATTGCCAATTTTCGAATAGGTAAGTCGAGGTAAGAAAAATCTGTAAAAACATACAATTTATATGCAGTTGTATTTTCATCTCGAATGGAAAAAGTCGCATCTCGAACGCCATGAGAACTATGAACTAGAGTATGGCTGCGTTTATCGTGTGACAAAGTTTGGATAAGGCATCCGTCACCTTCTGACACGTAAATAAGTACGACAGTGATGGACTCTTTATCCATATTTGACACGCGATACAGACGCAGCCATACTAGTCCCGAGGGATCTAAAATTTAAAGTTGGATTGAAAAAAACTTGGGGGCCGAAACGTATATAGTTACGGTTATCTGTATTTACCACGTTGATAAATTGTGTATTTTACCCTCTGCAACAATGTACTATACAGTCTGTGAACACTTGGAAGGTGCTTCGGGTTTGTATTTCTCTCTCACTCGCTCTCAATAAGAGCGTACGAGAGCGAGTGAGAGTCAAGTATAAACCCCGAAGCACCTTCTAAGAGCTATCGCTCTGTACATATACTATGGCGATCGTTAATTTGTGACCCATTTCAAGAAAAATAGGCTTGAAGTCGTCAATGTCATTAGAGATGCCAAATTATTTGTAACTTAAAGGAAACTCAACCTTATTGTTGTAGAATGTCAGGATGACTTTGGATCTAAGGTGGGTCCCAAATTAAAGTTCGTGACTGTACATATTACGAACCTAAACCCAGATAACGAATTCATATGAAAACATAATTTGGTAACTGCTATTTGGGTGAAGGTTGAGTATTCAACAAAGTCATTAAACAAATGCACAATACCAAATGACTGTTTATTTTCTCCGAGAAATATGAATAATTTTGAAAACAATGCATCTTGCAAAACTTGTTACAAAATGTGAGACAGTAAATCTTTGGGCTGATAAGATAGAGCGAGATACAGCGACCACCGTTGCTTAGGCGAGTTACATCATAATTATATTATGGCATAACATAAGTGGTGCGCGGTCGAAGTAAACCACTGACCTACTAAACCTTGAAAAGAAGTAAAATACTATATTATTATTTTTATACGGAGTGATATTGCTCTGATGCCGTATTATTTCGTAGTGAAGACGCTATACGGGTATACTCTCTTGTGGCTCTATTCCTGAGACTACGTTGCAATTTATATACGTTATGAAACATCATCTGTGGATGGTTTGGCTTTATGACCCGTAACTTTTATATTATTGGGTATTAGTATGTGGGTATGTTTGTACCTATGTCTCTTAGTGACCTCCTGTAGACTAAATGGCTGGAGGGATTTAGAAATGCGATGTATCGTTGGATTTGTCGTTACCAAAGGTAGTGTGGTACCAAGGTAGTGTGGTACCAAGGTAGTGTGGTACCTATATTTAAACTTTAGATCTTTGCATTCTGATGTTGTAGAGGTACTGCCGGCCTAAACCGCTGGGTTAATGGTTTTTTAGGGTTCTTTACAACATTACCCTATTACTAAGGTACCACTTTCCGTCTGTTAAAGGGGGTCCCCAATGACCGGCGTCTCTTGCACTACTCGCACTTGGCCGGTTTTTTTTCATATCAAATTGAAGACATTGAGAAACGAGTAGTTACTAAAGGACCATGGGCACCTTTGTATGGAGCCTGGCCCCAAAACCAACAAAGATGAGAGTTAGGTCATTAAATAGATCATATTCGCTCTGACTAAAATATGAATATTATATCTCAGTTTTGCAATGGAATTCGACTTGGTGCCTTTAGAACGAAATGAAGTTGATTTAAACTTTAACTCTCAGCGCTGTTGGTTTTGGGACCATTTTGACGCATGGTCCGTTCAAGTTCCAACTCGTACTTAGGTCTAGATGCTGTAGAGGGTTTGAGTTCTAAAGAAGGCGGGGATTCACAGTTTGGTTTTTGTTACTTTTGATATTTTGAAAATGAACGGTTTAAAAATGGAAAGACGGGTATTTACTACAAGTGGTTTTATTTATAACTAGATATTAAGTCAAAAATACTGTTATTGTTGGCTTGTTGAACTACAGATTAAGCAAGCCTAACAACTCGTTTACTTAACTTTGACAGATCGCCCTCGTCCACTGAACTTTAGTTACATAATTTACTTGTTTAAAAATATCACAATTTTTAAATTGCATCTTAATGGCTTTGGGTAAATGTGTTGTGATTTGTAAGTGGGCGGACATTCGTATATAAAACACACTGTTAGATCCAAACAGTTGTAACTCAAAATACAACTGTATTTAAAAATCAACTTTAATACAACTTATATATGAACTTGAATCAAAACTAGCAAGGGTTTTGAGTTGATACTGTTTTGATCTAGCAGTGCGAAAAGTGGTAGAAGTGGCTTCCATGTACCTATTCGTGAACCATTGTTGTTGTAGGTAATTTATTAGCATTTCATGCATACCTAACTATACATTTTAAAATGGCTATAACAGCCTATGTTTTTCATGTAAAGTAAACCTGTGCATCCTTATGGTGTATATAAGCTTAGGTACCTAAGTTGTACTTCTCTAGTGTAGTGCCGCAAAGCGACGACGGGCGAGGGGCCGCGCGGCAATAGTTAATGAGAAATGACTCAACGCGGATGAAAGGCGGCTATCGGATTGGGCCAAGGTTATTCATGCTAATATTCGTTAACTTTGTAATACATTCGACTAACTTTTTCTATTATTTGTGAGTTATGTGAAGTTACGGCGAACTGCTCGAGAAACAGTCTCAGCTTATTTAACGTGTAAAAATATGATTTAACGTCAAGCACAGTTTCAAGCACATAATGAAATCAAAGATGACTCTTATGAGAGTTATAAGCTTAACTAAATTCATCGTTCATAAGTCTGCCCGTTTATGCCCGTTTGTATATTTGTGTGTGTGATTGGCACTGACCCACGAGACGTAACTATAGATCAATCAAGGTGCCGCACGGCTGCACGGGCCATATACTCTTAAGGAAGACAGCGCCTGACAGTGGAACACTTTTAAACAATGCACACGTGCACCTGTTAATGCACATGATGCATGGCTGCTTTAAATAAAACTTCCTACTTTTCTTTATTAAGTTAGACAGAATTGGAACGGCAGGTAATCGATCTATTATGATAAGTAGGGTTAAACATGCCTTTTCTATAAACAGGAAGGCGAAGAGACTTACTGCGAAACGGAAGCATCTATAACGAGAAAAAAATGAAAACGTATTTGATACCGTGAAACCGTGTGAGTTTGCCTGATTTTCTGCTATTATCTTGATTTTCTTTAAAACTAATAATGTTTCGCTGTGCTTTTTCATTTCAAAGGTGGCCTTTTGACTATAAAATTGTGTTACCGTTGTTTATTCAGTTTTATTTATATTAGATTACAAGCAATTTATGATTTTCATGGCGGGCAAACTTACCTTCACTTGCGTCCATGTTTGCCCATACCCATTATCTGCTAAACTATAGCTCTTACGGAGTTCTTGTTTAAGAAGGAGTAAAAGTTTAAGGCCACAATTTTCATTCTATCATAATATCCAATGCGTACTAATAATGGTTTCGTGTAGAAAGCAGTGGGCAAATTTACCTGCCAATATCCACTTGTTTTCATACAAGCAGTTTGTAGTTGTTACGGTTGTCAACTGAGTTTAACAGCTTAGTAAAAAATAGTACTTTAATAAACGTAGGTACATTGTGTACACAGCTTTTTATATAAATATCTCAGTCATAAATACATGTCACTTATTAAAGTTACGCATCAGTGCCGACTTCCGTACTGGTTTAATTCAGCAAACAAACTTTGAAATGAAGTTTAATTATTGTACAGTTAATATTATATTATTGCCGTTACTAAAAATCTCTTATAAAACATAAAATGTATTTGAAGAAAACAATGCCACAAAAAAAAGAAACCTCCTCCCTTAAAAAAATAGGTTTGTATCTATTTGTGATATACCAACGTGACAGTTTTTAGTCTGAGTTAAAATAATTTCTTATTTACGTAAATAAAAAAGTGACAACCCTTACACACTTGGCGTGCGAAATTGGCAACAGGGAGGAGTCGCATATGCGGCTTAATTTGCCCACCGTCATAATTCTTTTTTCAAGCTCCTTACAGCATGGAATGAACAAGAGAAATGTTCTAAAAACTCTTTTCTATACCATGTAATCATAAATCTTACCTTTGTCTTCACCATTAAGCAGGAGAACAGAACTACTGAATATAAATTGGCCCGCACTTAAATACACGTCCGCTTTTACAAGCCCCGACAAGAAACTGAGTGAAGTTAGATACAAAAGCAAATAACAGTTTTTCCATTAATAACCTACTTTCTGCTAAAACGAATTAAACGGACTGAATTCAACTAGTTTTATTTTTATTTTCGATTGAACTTATATTCGGCCTAGTGGGCAAAATATAACTCATGGGCAAACTTACACGGTTTCAAGGTACGTGTTCGCAAGTCCACTTTTTATTTTGTAGCGTTTACTTAGATCCCGTTTCAGATGCTTAAATATCAGCAAGCATTCAAATTCTCAAAACCTATACGTAAATAAAACAAACAGTCAGTCCTTCGCTCTGGCAAGTGCTTTGTTTGGATGAACGTATGGATATAATTACTGTTTCAGGTAGGTATCACGCAATATTTGTGGATATGCCGGTACGCATGTTAAGCTTGCCATTCGCATTGAGCATATTATTATTACTTATTATCATATCGCATTAATTGCTGTTTGCTGCATAAGGCATATTATACTGTAAGTAATAGCCCAGTCTATAACGACATCATAGATCGCAAACGCGCATGTAACTACGATTTTTTTTATATGTTGTTAGGTCCCTTGAGAGTAGTTAATACCCAAGTTTGCAACCTAGAAAACCCTGAGCTACCCCCATGGTGCTCGAAAAGCTACGAAATTTTGGCACTTGTTTCAGTTTTTTCTAAAAAATTACCCTAAGGAAGCGTTTTTCAAGAATCTTTGGTGCTACTTTAATAAAAATAACTAAACTTGCTACAATTTGAGCGTAACCTGAGCTCACTATGTCCATTGGTTGCGGAGATACAGCAAGTCGAAGATGGGCAATGTGCGCAGAGACCGCTCCTCAGACCCTGCTTAAAATGGTGACTTGCAAATGCAAAAAGAGGTTGCTTAGGGTCGTGCACTTGCAGACAGGCTGGGCTCAGGTGCTCTATCCTGTGTTCCTTTTGCCACGGGTGAAATTGCTACAACGCCACCGCTATCGTCCTGGACGAGGAGGACGAGGGTATGGACGACACAACACCATGAGCCGGCCCGCCTCCACTCCAGAAAACATTATGCCTCTTCCACTGATCTAGACTGGATGAGACCTGGGGAGTTATTATGACGTTTACGCTGAGAGAAAAGGACAGAGCTATACAACTGCTATAACTCTGTCCTTTACGCTCGCCGTAAAATGAACTGCATAGCCATGTCATAATAAAACGCCTGGTCCAAGGACGAAAGTCTAAACTGTTTTTGCTTGATCGTGTAAATAGTATTATTTTATAGTTTAAATATATGTTTGCTGTGTTTTTTGTTTACTTGTATTTGTTTTGAAATCATATGTTACACCAAAATTTTCAAATTTACACTTTTTGGTTTTCTTTAAGAAATACATTCATACATTATTCAGAACAATGTTTTTATCATTTAACCAAAATCAGGTATTTTAATAGTTTCTATATTTTTGAGAAAACTATGAAAGTTAGAGGCACAACTTTGGTATTAAATTAAAGCTAGTCAAATTGTACACTTAGCCAGTACGTAACTTGAAAAAAGTCAGTCTTTGACTAGCTGTATCTCCGCAACTAATAGTTTTACAATACTCAAATTGGGCTTAAATTGTAGCCAATTTAGTATGCTTCATTAAATTATGAACAAAGATACTCGAAAAACGCTTCCTTTATATAATTATTTCGAAAAAACTGAAACATGTGCCTTAAATTTTCGCAGTTAACGAAACAACGTGGAAGTATGTTCATTTCTTTAGTATATGTTTATTTGAAGCCATAATTATGAATTTGTCATGTATTAAATTTTGTGGATAAATAGGTATAGAAGTTGGGTAAATGAAGAACGTTTTTCATTATAATAATGTTAGAAAAGTTGATTAGAAGTTACTCTAAAATCTAATCAAAAAATGATCAAAAAATAAACGTCATTAGCGGCAACAGTGTTAAATCTAATTTTTTTTCGTGTATCTAAAATCGACAGAAGTGTCAAGTGTCGTTTAGCGATGCTTCACCCCGAGCCTCAGCTGGCCGGAACGTTTTGGAGGTAAGTGGTAACGGACGTCGCACGATTCGAGCAGTAAGGATTTGAATTTGATTCTCCAAAATGTGTCAAATCAATCGTCATTGTTATTTTTGCCTGTATCTCAATTATTTATTCTCATTTAAGTGTTTTTACGTAACAACGTTGAAGAGTGCGTGAAACTAATTACTGCTAGTACTTGCGGCGGAATAATACCCGCTATGATAGTGATCACGTTGTGCCCAACCTGGAGTCTGGTCGGATAAGTGTGAATATGTGGGGCTGGATGAGCGCAGCCGACCCGGGGGAACTAGTGCGAATGCCCAGCCGAGCGACCAGTGCTAATTATGTTCGCATTGTGTTTCCGCAAGATGAATTACCGGTTATATCATTCGTTCAAGATAATTGCCCTATGCACCGTTCGCGTGGTGTGCGGGAGTGGTTCGGTCAGCACAATGATATAGCGGTAATTCCTTGGCCGATTAGGTCACCAGACTTAAATCCCATCGAAAATTTATCGGACGTGATGGTTCAACGGTGGGATAACCAGAATGAGCGGACCCCAGAAGCATTAGAGGCTCATTGTTTGCAAGTTTGGGGAAGCATTCGTGGCCCGAGCTTTTGCAGGAATCTTATTGATTCAATGCGTTCTCGCATGCTTTGATTCAATGCGTTCTCGCATGCTGGCCGTTATCGAACATAATGGGGGCTACACTAGCTATTAAGGTATACCTATTAAGTAGGTAGATAGATAATATTATTTGGTTGAGACCGGGTATTTAAATCTATTTTCTCAAAAATGTCCGGAAATGTTGACATTCCTATTTACATATTGAGACGCGAAGTACATAGTTTACTGACAGTTCTCAAATTAAAAAAAAAGAAAGCATTGCGTGCTCGCTACACAAGCCCGCAATGTTGCATACAAATTCCATTACTATCTAGCTTGTAACTTTTTTTAAAGTGAAAAGTGCCATAATAAAATGAGGGCACAAGTCTTATACATCCAAATTTTACTCGAAACATAACTTTTTTATTTGTGCCTGGAATAGCTTATGTTTTTTTTAAAACAACAATTGCGTTTCTCCTTGTCATAAACAAAAAGGCGGTAAGGAGTGATGGTTTTTTCACATGAAGTTTCTGTTTGTATGCAATTCAAAAAATGAGTTCAAGCGATGAAGATTTGACTCCAACACAAATTTTTTCTTGTGATTTTTGAGAAAAGCACTATATGCCTCGGCAGGAACAGCAATTGCGGGCTTCGTATTTTTAAACGGACTCGCAAGCTCGTCCGTTTAATCCAATACTCGGCCCGCAATTGCCTACTTCCATGCCTAGGCAATAATGTACTATTAAAAAGTGACAAGAAAGTGAACGCAAGCATAACGTTATAAATAGGTATAACTGTTTTATTTCTAGTGCGCAAAACCAAATTAAAACTTAATTTCATTTCATAACTTAACTCACTAATTGTCTTATTGCCCTGTAATTTGTTTAAAGTAGGTAGTCAACCTTGCACTGTTTATAAACTAGCTCCCCACGACTAAAAAGCTACAAACACACGTTTTTGTAATTAGGATAACCCGGTCTTTAGAAGTTTATATTTGTTTTTTATTGTGGTCAAGCTTCAATCATCTTTCCGAATCTGGAAACGAAACTTAAGCTTCTGGCCTCGATAAAATGATAAATGGGTAAATAGAAGTTGTTTTGTTTTATTGTTACTTGGATGCGTAATATTATCAAATGAATATAACTAATTTCAGTTCAATGAGGGAATAAATGCTTAAATTACAAAAATAATAGTTTTATTTCATTAATAAATGTTTTTAAAAGCATGCATGCTTTTTACTATTTTATTTATTTATTTATTTCATAGGGCCATCAACATTATTTATCGCAATAACATCGTTTTGAAAAAATACAAAACGAAAAAAGACTAACCCGAAGAGATTCGAACTTCGGTATAATCAGATCAAAGCAGTTTAGTCAGACGTAAAACCATTGAGCTATTACTTCGTCTAATGCTCTGATCACACGTACCGAGTAGAGTGGCGAGACAGCAAATTGGTACTATGACGAGAGAGTAGGGTGGGCGAGTAGGTGTTTGCACGCATTTTGATTTTCCTGGCGACAATGGAGAGTCAGTTCACTTTCGAGACATTCGTGTCGACAAATGCACGTTGCGCGGCCGCTCGCTACGACGACGCTACTGGCGAGTGATCGTGTTTATACCTGCCGAGTGGCGAGCGAGTCGGCGCGGGGTATGCCGAGAGGAGTGCGGGGGTGGGCACTCGGCCTAGTAAACAAACCAAAGTCCGAGTGGCTCGCTCGTCATTTTGCTGGGCCGAGTACTAGGCCGAGTACTCGTCACATAGTACACACGAACCGAGCACTCGGCCGAGGACACTCTCTCGCCACTCTACTAGGTACGTGTGATGAGGGCATAAGCGGCTGGGCGATATATCGAGTTTAGTACTTATATCCTAGGAAGTTGTAATAATAGTCAAATGAACTGGTTTAGTCAACACCGCCATCTAGTTTAATGTTTGAGAACGTGTACGCAAGTGCTCAGAGGATTATCGCCTTATAGGTTCCCACTGCCCATATAGGTTATAGGTTAGAGCGGGCTGGTTTCCGCAACTCGACGACTTAATGTATGCGCCTTTTTTGCGTGCTGGGTTTTTGGCACTACTCTTGCCAACCCAGTTCTACCAGGAAGCCTAGCAAACCCTTGATGTTGCCGACGGCTTCCGGTAGCGACCTCGGTGTTTCGAGGTGAAGTGCCTGGTATGTTGCCACCTCAGGGCATTCCATGATGACGTGGGCCGCGGTTTCCTCCGCTGTCATACAGGCTCTGCACAGGGTGCTGTCTGTAACACCTAATGTGAACAAGTGTTTGTTAAACAAGGCATGGCCAGTTATGGCTCCAGTTAGTAGTCGGAGTTGGGCCCTTTTAAGTAGTCGTAGCTTACGCGACAATCCGGGATTGATTATCGGAAGGGCTTCCTTACTTTGCCTGCAGGTGTTTAGGTTGTTCCAGTAGTGTTGGTGCTTTTCCTTAGTGACTTGGCGCAGTTTGTTCCGCAGCCAGCTGGTCGGCAGGGGCAGAAATGGTTCAGGACCGATCAGTTCCGTTTCTGAGCCCCTTCTCGCGAGTACGTCCGCCGCGTCATTACGTCGAGAGTTACTGTGTCCCTTAATCCACTGTAGGGTGATGGGGTTGATGTTACATAAATACCTTAGAAAGGGCGTTGTGACATTCGTATATTAGCCCTGACGTTGCTGTGTAGCACTGTAGGGCTTGGAGAACTGATCGGCTGTCGGAGAGTATTCGGATAGGGAGATCTTTTACCTTCCTTTGCTCGATCGCTGTTATAGCCATGATGATGCCCACGCATTCAGCCTGGAAAACTGTGCTGTGGGCTCCTAATGGCGTTGAGATATGTATGTTTAGATCTTCCGAAAAAGTACCTGCTCCGGATCCTGACTTTGTCTTGGATCCATCTGTGAAGATTCCTACTTCCCTGGGGTTGAGGCCTTCCCACGGATCCTCGTGCAGTTGTATTTTGTACTTCTTGTCGAAGATGAACTGTTTTGGTATTCTGTCGGTGGCTGCCTCTATGAGCGGCTCCTCATTAACCGCTTCGTAGAGAATTTCGGTGTGTGGTACCCTGGCGGGTCTCCACAGGTGCAAGTTCCTAAGACGTAGCGCTGTCGCTGCCGCTTCCTGCTGGATGAAGAGATGCAGTGGCGGGAGGTCGAGCAGGGCTTCCAGGGATGCTGTGGGCGTAGTCCGCATGCATCCGGTGGCTGCCATACCGGCTAGTCTCTGGAGTCGTTGTAGCTTTGCTTCCACAGTGGAGAGTCCGGTGCGTGGCCACCAGACTACCGCACCATAGGCTATGATTGGTCGTATCACTGACGTGTAGAGCCATAGGATGATTTTGGGGTGTAGTCCCCAGGTTTTACCTACCATCCTGCGACACTGCCAGAAAGCGATTGTTGCCTTGTCTATCTTGTTGTTTAGGTGATTGCTCCAGTTCAATTTGCTGTCCAGTATGACTCTTAGATACTTTACCTCATTTGATAGCTGGAGTTCTGTTCCAAACAACTTGGGGAATTGGTAGTTGCCCAAGTTGCATTTGTTGGTGAAAAATACCATCTCTGTTTTCTTCGGGTTGACAGATAGTTTGTTGGTTGAGCACCAGCGTTCTATGTTACTTAGGGCTGAGCGGATGACGTCGCAGACCGTGCTGATGACGTTCCCGCTTGTGAGTATCGCTATGTCGTCCGCGTAGCCTACCGCGTAGTAGTGACTGTCGTTTAGTTTGGCGATCAACTCGTTCACAACTATGTTCCATAGTAGCGGCGAGAGAACGCCGCCCTGGGGACAGCCCTTTGCCACCAGTGCTAGTTGGTTGTTGTTTGCATTGAGTCTGATGACCCTTTTGCTGAGCATGTTACCTATCCATTCGACCAGGGTCGGGTTCGCCCAGTGCCTGACTAGCGCGGCTGTTATGCTGTTGAAGTTGGTCTTGTCAAAAGCCCCCTCAATATCTATGAAGACGCCTAGGCACATAGATTTGTTCTTGATGGCTTCCTCTACCTTGGTTACTACTGCATGTAGGGCTGAGTCTGTTGATTTACCTTGGCTGTAGGCATGTTGGTTTGGGTGCATTGGTACGTTTACCAGGCAGCTCTCCCGTAGATTCCTGTCGCATAGTCTTTCCAAGCTCTTTTGTAGGAACGAGGTTAGGCTGATGGGTCTGTAGGATCTGGGGTCCGAGTAGTCGCTCTTACCTGGTTTTGGTATGAATATTACTTTGACCTCCCTTCACCGTTTAAGCACATATCTGTGTGCCAGTGCCAGATAAGCGGTTAGGATCCCGGCGAGATTCCGAATCAGTCTCTCGCCCCCCCACTTCAGTAGGGCTGGGAAGATCTCGTCTAGGCCCGGTGATTTAAAGGAGTCAAAGCTGTTGATTGTCCATTTCACTTTATGGGGGTTGATTACCTTGAGGGCCTGCTCCCAGTCTACAGTGGTAGGGGGGGCCTCTTCGCTCGTCCAGCTGGTCGACTGTGATATCACACAGTCAGGGAAATGCGTCTCTACAAGGACTCGCTCTGCCTCCTCTGACGAGCTGGTGAGTGTGTTGTCTGGCTTGCGTAAGGAGCCCATGGTGTGCGTGGTCTGGTTGGAGAGAACGTTCCTTACCCTGTGCCCACTGCTCATGCAATTATGACCGTGACCAATTATGATATTGATATTTAACTGTGAAATGAGTGTTTATTTGGGTTATTGCCATAAGTTACACCACAGTTCAAGACAGAATACGATACCATTGCTGATTTACATAGTTTTATGAGATAAATCAACGGGATTGCAAAGAAAAACAAAAGAAACACGAGGACGCTTTTCAACAGGAGGCTAACTGATGTCAAACCGGGTTCTGTTGTCATGGCATTTTTATCTGGTTCTCGCACATAAGGTCTGTTCATTCTTACTTGTCTTATAGTAAACAACTTTCTAACCTCAAAATGAACCTTTTTAGGCTTAAACCCCTATTTTAAACAAAATAAAGCAATTACAGACAATACATTGGCCAAATGATGTCCAAAATGTTTATTCAGTTTACTTTAGTGAAAAAGAGCTATTTTAGCCAAAAAAGGTTCATTTTGAGGTTAGAAAGTTGTTTACTATATTAGACAAGTAAGAATGAACAGACCTAATAGTCCTGGCAATGAAAAATTGTGGATGGAAAAGTTGAAAGCAGAAAGTTTGACTTCGGAACTATTATTAAAGCTGATAAAATTCTCTACAACTTTGATTCTATAAAATTTTCACCTATTTTCAATCGTTGTCTAGATATGAGCTCCAAAAAGCGGTCGATTTTCAAAAATGTATGTTTGACCTCACTTAAGTATTTTGTCTTACATTTCTCTCCAACTTGCATATATATCGTCTGTAGAAAACAGACTGCAGACAACAGAGCAAGCTATGTAGGGGGCTGTTTTCTACAGACGATATTATATGCAAGTTGGAGAGAAATGTAAGACAAAATAGGTAAGGCCAAAAATAAAATTTTGAAAATCGACCGCCTTTTGGAGCTTATATCTAGATAACGATTGAAAATAGGTGAAAAATTTATAGAATCAAAGTTGTAGAGAATTTTATCTGCTTTAATAATGCTATACAACACCATTTCCTATCACGCATCGTTTTCAAGATTTAAACAAAAAACAAAAAAACGGGACCTTCTTTGCGCCCCCACCCCTAGGGCTCACCTCCGAGGGTTGGGGACTTTTAGTATGTTTATCTCCTAACTAGTTTCAACAAAGTTCCGAAGTCAAAATTTCTGCTTTCAACTTTTCCATCCACACCCCCCTTTCGAGCACTCGTTTACCACAGTATAAGGCCGGGATAACACCTGTAAGTTATTACGTAAGTTTTGAGACGCAACAATGGGTAAGAGTGAGAGGCAAATATCTGCATCTCTCTCTTGCATATGGCTTTGTTTTAAAACTTACGTAATATGGTCGCACACATAGGTTACCGTCTTTCCTGTGGACATACGCAAAGTTAACGTTTTTAAGGCCTAATTTTCTGGCTGGACCAACATCCGCATAAACGGCCTCACGTCTACTTTAGTCCTATCAAATAAAAACATAACAATGTGTATGACCCAATAACTTACAACAGGTGTAATTCCGGCCTTAGGCTATATACTGTAAGGATCGGTTTTTTCACTCGCACCACTGTTCCTCTATTACGTTAGTATTATAAGTTTATGGTTAGTCAGGTTTGCCTTTATATATATGTATATATATAGATATAGATGTATCCGAACGTTTTATTGTTTGTTTCTTTTTGGGCCTACTTAGGTATGGATTTTGAAAATCGAACTTCGAATCAACTTGTTTCTATCTCTCGCTTTTTTCGTATCGAAGTGAAAGTGACAATACAAAGTGAAGTTCAATTATTTCGAATGTTGTGAGTAGCCCCAGCACTGCTCTCGGCATTTAAAAATAATAATTAAGTTACTTTGTCTCGCGCTCGCAGCAAAACCAAATTTTGCTCACTATTTACTTATAAGTAGCAAAACATGCTTGTTTGAGCTGCTGAGGTGAAAACGATTTTGTTTTTACTGTGTTGAACAGAGGCCCAGTATGTATTTATGCACGTATGTTTCTTTGTAGAGGCTGAGCAGATGGCCCGATTTCAACAAGCTGGTGTCGTTAGATTCGTCTTAACGACGCGAGTGTCACGGGTACATTTATTGATAAACAAAAACAAAATAGCGGATTAAATACAATAATGTCAGCAGTCTGAAAACAAAAATATCGTCAAACCCCTTCCTGTGGGGTATCAAAATAAAGGGTTTGAAACGACGATTCCAAAGATATATACATATACTGTGGCTATTAATACAAATAGTTATAATTTCTGACCTATATATGTAAAGGATATGGTTCTTTGGTCCCTCGCAGGGGTTCAATACCACAGGGTTCAACGGATGCCCGATTTCAACAAGCGAGGTTTCGTTAGATTCATTCGTCTAACGTCGCAAGTGTCACTGGATACATTAATGAAATCTCAGAATGAAACACACAAAAACAAAATGGCGAATTAAATACTTAATAGTGCCAGTGTGAAAAAGTTTTTATGAAACCATTTGAAAGGACAGCGGTTTGTTTGCCTCGCACCCGAATGTGGCAAGCAAAAAAGAAACGCGTCGATGACAAAGACAAAAATTAAGGTCTCCTTCTTTGTCTCTCTGATTGAGAAATCCATAAAACTATCTCCTTTATTCTTTATATATATTTGCGTGCCAGATCCAGGGTCATCCAAGATTTGTTCCTATCGGTCATACTCGATAAACCGACAACCGCTCTCGCGAAGAACCGACAATCGCTGGGGTAAACGTGTTCTTGAGTGGAGACCGCGTCTCGGCAAACGTAGTGCAGGACGCCCTCAGGCCAGGTGGGATGACAATCTGCGAAAGACTGCAGGCAGATGCTGGATGCGGCAAGCTGAAGACAGGGCACTATGGCGCTCATTAGGGGAGGCCTATGTCCAACAGTGGACTAATATAGGCTGATGATGATGATGGTCATACTCACACTCCAGTCTCGAGTGAACGTAGTATAATTGTGACCCCTTGTGATAAGATCATTAGTAGCCTCAGAGTAATGGTTTTTAACCTAATCTGCATCTAACTTGGATACAATTAACACGAAATATTTGATACAGTTTTTATTTTAATATTATTAAGGAATACATACTTCTTAAGAACAGTGTCCGACTACTGCAAATAGCAAAGCTTTCTAGCTCATTGTAGTTAGGTTTACTGGTAGAGCGGTGGCCTCGTTCAGGAACTGGAAGATGGGTCTTGAAATCTGATGCAACGTTCCAAAACGCCCTGGGAGATGATGCGACAACTCTCCTTTATCACGATGAGAGCGACGGTGAACACGATGCAGATCCGGAGAATCTCTATCATGTTGAACTCCGGGCATGAGCTACCCATTTTGGAAAAGATGAATACCCAAACATGAACACGACAGCCGACTCAACTTAACCTGCAAGAGGTGTTGTCAAATAGTAGTTTAATGTGACTGGCGTATAATGCCTAATTAATTTATAAGTACAGTCGCATACATAACTTGTATCTATAGTATAGTATAGTAATATGTGTAAAACCTGTATCTGTGGTTGCCCTGTATCTCAATGTAGGGTAGACCGGAGTCAATAGTACGATAATATCGATATATGCATGTACACACAATACACGAGTGTGCCATGAGCGTGTCTCGGCCTGAGGGCCCTGCCCAGATGCAGTCATCAATACCAATCGCGTCACTGGTATACATGATACACAGTCACGTGATCTACCAGTGACGCGATTGGTTTAAAAACGAAACGAATAGAAACGCTAGTTAGCGCAATGCATCTTGGCAGGGCCCTCTGTTCACTGGCCATTCGCTGCCGCGCGAAACTCGCGCTAGACCACGATTTGTATTTTTGACTGAACAAAGTAAGTATTTACGATTTACGTTTTTTATTAGTGTTTACAATTAAAAGGTCGTAGTGTGAAAGTATTAATGAATTTTGATTCTCTAGTTATTACGTTTTACTGAATTGTGATTCTCTAGTAAGTTGCAGTTGTTTGTCACATTTAATCGCAAATGTTTGTTTATTAAGTGACATCCATAACGTACCCTGTAGCCTAACGTTAATCATTAATTTAAGCGTAATTTCTGTCATGTGGTTTGACGCTGTCATAATGACAGGGTTCCATAGTGGCATAACAATTAAAGTCCTTGACTGTACAAGTTGGAATGCCAAATGAAACGCCATTTTGTTGGTATCCATATTGAACGTAACCGTGGTAACCAAATAACAAATCGATGGATATTAATCATCTATTTTAGTAATTTGATTGATTTGATAAAAAAATAATTTTAAACACATAATTTTATTAGTCTCAAAATTAATTTTGTTTTTATAGTATACGTAATTTTAATTGGTATTAAAATATTTTTAATGGTTTATTATACAAATTAGGATGTCAAGTGTTCAACTTCAACTTTTGTTTATGGCAACCGGGATGTCAAGTGTTCACTAAACGGCAAGACTGATATCCGGAATGACCATAACCATGGTAATAACAATGCTATAATAATTATTATAGAACTGTTATTACCATGGCAACGCTCATTAAAGAATAGTTTTCACGTTTTGTTTACGCTATAGGTGGTATTGTGGTACCTACCATTTAAGTTAAGATATCAATATTAGTGGTTTATAGTACGCGAGTAGAAAAAACCTATTTTAAGTACTAGCGGCATACGATAGCAATCCAAATATACTGTTCACGTCCAGGATAGACATGTGTGAGATAAGCATCAACGGCAATATTTGCTTAACTGGAAGGCGGTGTCGCGGAGGCGGTCTGTACAAGTTAGATGTTCAGAATGTACGACCAGCTCAACCAATCGAAGAATGTCTGTCTACAGCCACTTTACAACTGTACCATGAAAGACTTGGACATCAGAATAAGAGGCATGTCAAGGCAGTTATCAAGAGTGAGTTAGATATCGATCTATATCTATATACCTTTGGATAAAAGATACGTGTGAAGGCTGCGTTTATGGAAAAGCTCACAGAATAAAGATAACTACGAAATCAGCTTCATTCTATCTGGGTATGAAGATTTCGAAATGTGATGGCTCAATCATACTGAAACAAGAAGCATATACCAAGAAACTATTAGAAAGATTTGGAATGATGAATCGTAACCCAATTTCAACCGCTATATAAAAAGAAACTGTTGAACATGAGGGAAAATCATCAAAATTCAAATTAATATTATGAATATTTCAGAAACTAATAATTTTCGGTCAGGGTACTCCGTGACCTAATTTGATCCAAATGAGCTCTACTATGCCTCCAAGGATTGTATCGAATATCCTGTCACCTATCTCCAAAAACAGAAAATTACAACAATATTCTAGTAAAGATGACATTATACAGGTATAATGTCATCTTTACTAGAATATTGTTGTAATTTTCTGTTTTTGGAGATACGTGACATTAACGTATAAGCTCTTGCTGTGATCAAAATACAGCACCGAAGATAAGCAATATTAAAATACATTTCGAGCTACCGGAGGGTCACAGTCAACGAGTACCGACAGTACACCTGACATTTTTATATCCGTGGGAACCCAAACTAAAGGACATGGGATGGATATCTCGATTGTCCTGGATAAAGCGAAATTGTTGGCTAAATATTCTTTTCCTGTTCAATTCATTGAGGAAGAAAAATGTATTAAAGCATATTTTAAGTCTGTGACATCAATAATAGACTTGTTAGACAAATGGTTATACTCGTAAGTGTGCATAACTTCATTAAATAATAACATGAAATTGTCTTTTTTGATTTTTTAATAATATATTTACTTTTATTATAAGTAATCGTACTTACGATAGCAAATCTCGTAACATTTATTTTATTCACGACTAAAAGGCACAATTTCGTATGATATAAAATATACTTACACTGCAAGAAAGGAATACTTAGATGCTTTTAGTGATGCTGATCATGGAGGAGATCTCAGCACAGGACGCTCTACAACCGGAGTATTGTGTCGTTGAAACCCTGAGTTTCATAAGAGAACCAAACATATTTGTTTGAGGCACTTCTTTGTGCGTGAGCAAGTTGCAGATAATGTACGTTGACTAGAAGTTAGAAGAGGGGGTTACTCTGGACAAATCGCGGATATACTCACGAAACCACTTCCAAGGATGACATTCACGCATCTCAGAGGAGAGCTTGGCTTAGTAAACTAAGGGAAAGTGTTGTAGCTTAGCGACTGTTGTGTTGATAATCTTGTTCGTCACTTAACTAAACTGAAAATATAAAAGGCTGATAATACGTTCCATTAACGCTAAACGCTCTCTGCTATATCAGGTTATGGGCCCCTGATATAGCAGAGAGCGTTTAGTGTTAAAGTATCGGTCACCGATACTTTAATGTGAACATTAAGATGCAACCACATCGAAAACCCACACTTTAATATAATCACATGCAATACTTTAATGTTTACAATAAAAAATATCCCGACGAATTGAGAACCTCCTCCTTTTTTTGGAGTCGGTTAAAAATACAACCACAGATACATGTTTCTTAATGTAGGCCATTTGTTTATCGTTTCTGAACATATTATAGGGAAGTTATGATATGGACGTAGATAAAATGGACGTAGTTAACAACATCTAAAAATTGCTTCATTTTACGAGGTTTTTAATCCTTAACTTCATTCCAATAATTTTTAAGGTTACGCTATTACCTACATGCAATAATCGAATTGAAGAGGATTGTAAACAACCACCGATATTTTTGAATATGATAGCTATTTCACACCGCTCGAGAGTTGCCGACCTGATCTACGCTTCTCTTTGAATAAGTGTTCCGGGCCGCACGCGTCCATACCTCTGAGTTTTATTGACACACACACTCATTTTAAACTAAGTATTCTATACGAACTCGCAAAATTGAAATAGGCCGCCGTCGACGTCCTGGTGATGGCGGCGATGGCCTAAGGGGCCAAACAGCCTAAGGGGTCCGTGTTGTTGGTTCTGACATTTTCCATGCATGAACAACAAGATTATGGCAAATTATTTTTCTTGTGATTTCTTACCATTTCTACTCACAAAATTCGAAGCCAAAATCGCAGGAGGAAATAAGAGGAGACGCTGCAATATCTTTTAAATGAAATCGTTTGACATTAGTGACATTAAAGTATTCCCAGCTTCTTAGTTTCGGCTGGCTATCGCTATCACGCGTGCACTCGCAACTGACAGTATATTTCTCACTCGTTTGTCAAAGAGAAACGAAGAATGCCGATAGCTATGAAACGTATATAGTAGTAGGAGATCCGAATAGGAGACGATTTGCACCGGGCTGTTTATTCTATACAAAGTGTTTTATACCAAAGGGCATTGGGTAAATTTGTTTGAAGAATATTGTCATATTTTTTTTCAGCGGCCACGGATGATTCTTACATAGTTATTTAGAGGACCTCTAAACACATATAGATATATATAATTTATGGCGTTAAATAATATCGGAGCGGAGATTTTAAAGATTTAAGTGTTCAGGTTTTAGTACAAAAGTACGCCCAAGCAAAAATATCTCAGCTCCGATGCACTTAAGAGTTATTACATTACATAATAAAATATGTTTATTTTTAATAATTCTTTCATAATTTTCCACTTTTACGAATGGCCGCTCACCTTGAAAATGTATGAATTTTGCAAATGACAACACTTTTACCCAAAACCCCTTTAATATACTAAGTAATATATGGCGAATAGGTAGGCTGAAAAGTTTCAGTCCAGTATATAATTAATAAAAAAAATAAAAATTAACTTTGTGTTAAAAAATGCAATAGCTTGTTTAATAGACAAATTACATACCAATCGAAAGTATGAAGCCTATAGAATATGCTAACGTTATGTTGACTATTGTTTTCCCGTCAAACTATTGGGTAGGCAGGTATAAACAGGTAAGTCGGTACTAATAATTTGCACCAAACCTAACGTATGCATATTGTCATACTTTCGATTAGTATGTAATTTGTCTATTAAATAAACAAATGCAATTTAAAAAAAAAACATTTTTTTTTTTTTTTTTTAATGATATAAGTACTGGACTGAAATTTTTCAACCCATCTACCTATTCGCCACATATTATTTAGCGTATTAAATTTGATATAAAATACTTTTCATCGAATAAACAGCCCGGTGCAAATCGTCTCCTATTCGGACCTTAGACCAACAAGAAAATGGTAGCACTATAAGTTTCCTTTTACTTTATTCCTATCAGTCACACTCACACTCCAGTCTCGGGTAAACGTATTAAAATTGTGACCCCTTGTGCTAAGATCCTTATCCTATTAGCCTCAGAGTAATTGTTTTTAACCTAATCTGCATCTAACTTGGATACAATTAACACGAAATATTTGATAGAGTTTTTATTTTAATATATTAAGGAGTACATACTTCTTAAGAACAGTGTCCGACTACTGCAAATAGCAAAGCTTTCAAGCTCATTGTAGCTAGTTTTACTGATAGAGCGGCGGCTTCGTTCAGGGATGGGAATATGGGTTTCGTACTCTGAGGCAACGTCCCAATGCGCTCCGGGAGAGGAGGCGACCACTCTCCATTATAATGATGAGAGCGACGGTGAACACGATGCAGACTCGGACAATCTCACACATGTTGAACTCCGGGCATTTAACCATTTTGGAAAAGGTGACTACCCACACATGACAGCCGACTCAACTTAACCTGCAAGAGGCGTTTTCAAAAATATTATTAATTGTATCAAAAGGTTGACAACATCTAAAAATTTCTTGATTTTACTATGTTTTTTAATCCGCTCAATTCGATTGCAATAATTTTTAAGGTTACGCTGTTAACTACATGCAATAATCAAAAACAGGATTGTGAAGACCCACCGATATTTTTGGGTGTCATTCGCGATCCATAATATCGTTTGTCCTAAAGTTATATCGCATAGCACGTTTGCCCTAAGTAATGTTTGGCATAATATACATTTGCCATAATGACTGTTTTGGCATAACGTTATTTTGACCTAAACATCATTAACAATAATTTTATATTACCTAAGCGTCCAAATACCTAATCGTATTTGCCCTAATTATGAAAGTCATCATAATGCACTTTTATTATAATAAATAAATAACTTCAGTTTTTAGAGATGTTTGTAATTCTGTACCTCTGCCTACCCCACTCTGGGAACGAAGGCGTGAGATTATGTATGTATGTTAATAAATATTCAGAGCAGGAAAAGGGGGACGAGGGGGCAGAGCCCCCCACAAGGGCACTAACGTTATACAGGTAGGTTCGTTAGTTACATTGTACCCCTGGGAGCGGAAAGTAGAAGCCCCGCGCGGGGCTTCGTCGACTTGCTTACAGGTGCTCCTCTCCTTCAAAACCACTACCCCCTCCCCCTCTCAACTCTTTCGTATCAGCGTAAGGGCAAACAATATTCGACCAAACAATGTTAGGACAATCGCATTAGTGCGTGCGTTAGGACAAACGATCACTATGACTAACGATAATAGAGAATTCAAATTTAGGGCAAAAAACATTATGGATTCCAATATAGACCCATATTTTTGAATATGCTAGCTATTTCACACCGCTCGAGCGAGAGTTGCCGATCAGGCTCCTGTTTATCCAAAACTTGTACCTATCTTGAAATATAACTAAGTTGAAAAATTGTTTGAAAACTAGATATTCCATATATACATTATTTATTAATCATTAAATATATTAATTTAGCGTTGATTTGCCTACTAAAAATGTTGTGTACTACTAATAAAAAACAAAAAACCGCCTTCAAAAACGCAAAAAAATAACTTCTTTAAAATTGTAGGCACCTAATAGGTTAGTCTAACTGATGTCGGCTTTTTGTTGAAAATATTGTGGTCGCCGACTTCAGTTAGACTAACCTATTAGGTGCCTACAATTTTAAAGAAGTTATTTTTTTGCGTTTTTGAAGGCGGTTTTTTATTTTTTAGAACATTTATTTTATTTTATACTTTTTATTTAGTGATCATAATACGCTGTTACGTAGTCCCACTTCTTAGTTGATATGAAACTTTAAGTTATTTCAAGCGCGCCGCAAGCAACGCCGCGGGAAAGTCATATTTCAACAAGTAAATATTCTTCGTTGTAGTCGCTCAACTATCTTAATCGAGATATCTTATCGCAACCCTTGAAATCGGTACCGTTGAGGAGTTCCGGTTGCCATCTGTGGTCTTCATCATCAGTTCCACTTCACCAAATGATACTTTCTGAATGCAAATGCTGGACTTGTTACTAACAATACTAAAATCGCTATATGTTTGCCTACAATATTTGAGGAGTTCCCTCAATTCCTCACGGATCCTCTCATCAGATTCAGATTTGGTGACAATAAGACCACCTCAAAAGTATACTCTATAAAACCAAAAAAATATATTTGAAATCGGTATTAGAAACTTCTCTATTCAGAATGGAGTGTTACTAAAGTTTTATCTTCGCGAAATAAAAATAAGTAGAAATAAACAATATTTCTAAGTATGTTTGGATAGAAATATGTACCTATTAGAAAATTATAAAACATACAATAATTACGATATTTGAACTGGCAAGGATGCTTACTTATAATATGTTAAGTTTACGTTTACGCGAAATAGTTCCATGCCCATCTTAGACACGTAAAAGTAAACTATATACTTTTGAAAAATAGATAAATGTGGCTATTTACATATATTTTATTTTTAACATACCTATATCACGTGATTAAAAAATATAAAAAGGTAGAAATGAAAAAAAGTTGTATATGACCTTTGTCCACCCTTAAATTAATCCGTAAATGATATATTGGACGCCATAACAAGTATAGTTTTAGAGAAATATGGCTTCATTTAAAGAGCAGCAGTTTCAAACTCCCCCTCCCCTCCCCACCCCACAAAACGCTTCTTCTTCTCCTTTTTTCAACAGTAATTTCGCCAGTGTCAAGTGAGTAGAGTAAATCAGTAAATAGAATATATCAAAAGTACAAAGTCCTCCGAAAACTCTTCCCTCCCCGACGGTTACCGGAAGACCAAAGTTATGTTTGTTAATGAGTTTTTCACTTCTCATGCTCTTAAAATATTACTTTAGTCTCTGCACATCGGGACTAAAGCTCCTTATTAATCTCTAGGGATTAAAGTAAACTTTTTTGAATTTACTTTGGAAACCCCTAAACAGTCAATCACAGTGTTTGTGAATGGAGGGTTATTGCCTTTATTGGCATTTTCAGTGATTGTGTATAGACCATTTTTAGGCAATGGAAATAACCTCAAAATGACAACTGTGCAAAAATATTTAAAAAAATAATTTAATTTCGTGAAACACGAATAATAATTACGAATATGAATCTATTTAATTATATTAAGGATGAATTCATTTTATTATGAATGGTGCAATTAGTATAAAATAGGTTTCAAGTTTGAACCTGTTGGCTAAATATGCAAGCATTTGAAGCGGCACTGTACAAAAAAATAATAAAAGAAAAGAAAAACCGCGGAACGAATTACCTAGAACGTCGTCAGTGCCGGATTGAGCAAGCAAGGAGTCCGTAGCAAATTCTATAAAGAGACCCCGGTTTGCTTTAGGTTACAGGTTGTGGCGGGGTCTTTTCAGCAACTGGGCGACTTAGGTATGCGCCTATTTTGTGTGGGGGTTTGTTTTAGGTTATTCTGCTGGAGAATTGGAATGGATTATTCATCCTATCGTCAACCCTGATGGATATGAGTACACGCATACTGATGTAAGTACCAAAACAGGAGAATAGCAGCCTTTACACATAAAGATCGGACCGCGGGAAACGCCACGCGCCATTCCAATCTTCGCTCCGAACCGTAAATTTTTACTATTTTACTATTACAGTTGCATTTACACGTACGGTTCGGCAAGAAGACTGGAATGGCGCGTGGCGTTTCCCGCGGTCCGAACTCTACCTGTACTTACAGGCCACTTTTTTAGAGGTCAGACGTGGGTGCGCAGAGCCACCCAATGCCCGAGGCCCGTAGCATTTGCTACTCTTTCTACGTGGCTAATCTGGCACTGAATGTCGTTTTTTTTCCTCGCATTAAAAGTGAAAAGTACAGCGTTTAACGCGAGACTAAACAACCATAATGACACTCGAACTATAGCCATTCTCGCTCGCTCGCTCGCTCGCGTGGCTAAATATCTCTTGTCATTATGGCTTGTTTTAGTTCCTTGTTGAACAATCTACTATTTTATGGCAAGGTAGGTAGCTGTCAATGGCACATTTCTCACTTTTTTAAATAGGTACGTAACGGACTAAGGTTAGTGTCCATCTTAATCCGTCCTAAATTTAATAAGCTTCTTTTATTTTTTATAATATGACGCAACCAAAAAATCAGATCCATTTTTTAATTACTTAGGACGCCTATTACCTAGCAACGAAAACATATCCAAGCATTTTGGCGAAGTTGATCGATACCCAATTTTGAATTTTGACAAAAAATAATTGGTTCTAGTCCAGAGGTTATTTGGAATAATAGTGTCATTTAATAGTAAAATACCGCTTAATTTTAACTTTTCATAGTTTTATACAAAAACAGGTAAGTACTTTATGCAACTTCAAACTATGAAAGCATCAACTAAAGCAAATAATATACTGGGGCTCTATTCTACTCGTTAAAAACCATATTGCCTTTGACATATTACGTTTTGTTTTGAACTAGGCTGTCATTACTATTAAGTAAATAAGAGATACCTATCATTACGACAAAACGATAACATCTCCAAAGCAAGAATAGCTTTAACGAGTAGACCCATGCTAATATTATTTATTGTTGGTAAATTTACTGGGCCGCCATTCTAGGGGGTAAAAACCATATCGTCTTTGATCTGTCGTATTGTCAACGTTTTGATAGCTCTTTTTTACTTGACAGTAATGGCGACGGAGTTAGAAACAATACCATAACTGGTCAAAGACGATATGATTTTTACCGCCTAGAATAATGGGACCTATGGGCGCTTTTGTATGAGACCTTTTAGGCCAGAACTAATCTTTGGGCGACTACATTAAATACTTCTTCAAGTAAAATTAGGTAAGTACATAATTAAGTTTTCTTCACACTATTTTGGACCACCCTAGTAAGTTTGTCTACTTATATGTAGTCAGGAGACCCACTTTAGCTCCTTAACTATTGGACCCGATAAATAATGTAAGTAATTGGCGTAAGTGTGGGCCAGTCGTCTTTTTTTAATAAAAAAATATTTTTAAAATAACAGTTTATATTTATGCAACGTACGGTCTACATTGAAGACACTCATCATTAAAAAGCTTTTTACGGGCAAGTGTCGTAAATATCAGCAAAAGATAAACGCATTTGCTTCTAAGCAGTGAAATAATATATAGTAGACCTTAAGACGCTAAATCAAAGACTTGTGCAACAAAAACCATAGCTGCTAAACGCAATTCTACACGCAATTCTAGTACAGCAGGTGCAGGCGCGAGGTGAGCTCAGGTGGCGGTCCCGAGACCATACGAGACTGACCGATTACATAAAAATTACTGACCGACATACTACATTACGCAAAAACCAAAATGTTAGTGTTGTTGGTTCTGTAATTTCTCATATTGTATTGTCTACTTAATATCGAAGGAGGAATCAAGACAAAATGCAAGAGGTACCTTTTAAACTAAGCCGACTGAGAAAGTTTCCTCCTATTTTGTTATCATAATGTTACACTCCTGTCTCGAGAATGTATTCAACTTGTTACCCCAACTTGTGAAAAGATCAGTGTTAGTTTACTACCTATGAAAATACATATTTCTTGGAGAATCCTATTGTTAAAAGCATTGAACGCTCATTAGCAGTGCTTTCTAGCTCTTTGTAGCTAGTTTCACGGATACCGCGATGGCCTCGTTACGGGACAATTTGGCAAAGCTTTCTTTAGAATGCTAAAGCCTTATCGACCTCCCAAAAAGCCTTGGGTGACGATGCGACAGCACTGCATCAACAGGATGAGAATGAAGGTGAACGTGATGGAGATCAGGATAATCTCCACCAGGTTGAACTGGTCGCACATGCCAGCCATACCACATGAACACAACACCCGATTCAACCTAACCTGCAACAGGCGATTTAAAAATATTATTAAGAAATACGTTTCGCTTCCAGACAGAGGTAGTGATTGTTGACTAGCACTATAAAAGACAATTTTGCATTAAAAAATACGTTAAGGGAGGATGTAGAAATAAACACACATAGGTACAGTCAAACTCGACTCTAATGTCAAGATGTTCTAGATCGTTTTGAGCATGTTAGCTACTCTTGATGCTGAATGTACACCTATAAGTATCGGCCGAGAGTTGATGTCGCGCACAGAGCTCTATGCCGTCCGATCATGTTCTGACAGCAGAATTTTGAAATTAGAGTTATGTTTTTGTTCCGATAGCAATATCAATGTTACAGATAGATAGACGACGCCTAAAAAGTTGGTGCTGATGTAATTTTGTAAAAAAATATTTAATCATAATTATTAATAATACTCTAATATCCCGACGTGACAATATACCCACGCGATATAACCCGTTCAAAATAGTTTTATAAAATGAAGAACCTACTACATTAAGCAAAAACCAAAATTTGGTTAGGTACCTAGAAGGAATACCTTAAGTTTTAAGTTCGCCTTGGTACTATGAAATATTTACATATATAAATACGTACTTTGTTTGTAGGAATTTAGATATTTATAAATTGAAAACAACACATAAACGATTAATTGTTATTTAAATACAAGTAATGGTCTGACAACCACAACCTTATCATATATAGAGATGGAGTGAGTGAGTTTTTCATTTACCGCTGCTCTTATTGCCTAGACCTAGAAAATATAAGCAATAATGTGCCCTCTCGTGTCATATAATCTCACTAATTCACTACCTTTTTTGCAATTAGTACTTGACGTAGCCGTATGTGTAATCGTGTGGCAACCATTCACCTCAACTCTCGCTCTGATACCAATGTCTAACTTTTTCAATCTCTTAAGGGTTTCATCAAAATGCTGGCAGTAAATGTTGTTTTTTTCCTAAGACCAAGCAGTTAGTGTTTGCAATTACTTATTTATTTTTAAAAGTTATTGCACAATCTCTAAATAGTGCGGCGGCGCTGAGTTTTGAGGTTTCAAAAATTTAATATTAAAGTTGATTGTTTTTGGTAACTATATAAAAAATGACCGTTCCCCCTTATCTTCGAAGTTTATTAATCGAAATATCTAAAAAAATCCTTACGTAAACATAATTATTTTATGGGAAAAATAAAATGAAGTGTTCATTAAGTATTTACAGTTTTTGAGAAATAATAAAAAAACTTTGAAAATCTGTATTAAAATTTACGCTAGTCAAAATGGGCCTTATTGCATAAAAATAAAGTTCATAATAAAAGGAGTATTTTCTTTTGTGGTTCACAAGCATGTTATCTTAAATATAGAACCCTCGGTGTGCGAGTCCGACTCGCACTTGACCGGTTTTTTATCCATGATATCCTCGTGGTTATATACTGGCACTATGTCAGTTTGCACTGAACGAACGAAGATGACAAAAAATCAATTTGCACAATACGAAAATTACCCTAAATAAGATCCTGATATTACGTTAGATTTACGTTAATTTTATTTACAATTTTGTAATTTGAAATGAAAATAATGCTACAAAACATCGAATTTCTGAAAATGCAATGGCAAGATGTGACACAAAACGCAGTATAAGCTTTACAAGTACAACACACTGTATCCACATAAAAAAAATACACCAGCGTCGCCGGACTAAAATGGATAGCAACTTAATAAGTAAAACTCTAACACACGGCTCTGTAAACGAAAGAAAAAAATCATGCCAGAGACTTTCTTTTGCACAGTCGAGTTCATAAATATGTGTACACTTTAGTACCTTGTCACTTTAGGCGCTGAGACAATTAATGTATGGCAGTTTAAACAAGAGTTTAAATAGACAAGGTACTAAAGTGTACACATATTTATGAACTCGACCGTACAGTTTATCCTTACGACCTAAAGATTGGGCGTTTTGTTTTTGACTCGGCCGTTGTTCCTGTCAAGTAAATGAGAGCTATCAAAACGTTGACAATACGACAGGTCAAAGACGATATGGTTTTTACCACCTAGAATAGCGGCCCAGTAAATTTACCAACAATAAATAATACCAGGTGGGCCTGCCAAGATGCACTACGCTAACTAGCGTTTCTATTCGTTTCGTTTTTGACCTTTTCGCCGCCACTGACTAGATCACAGAAGAAAGACTAAAGGCATGGAAACCGTACTAAATAAGCAGAAAATACATTATGGTTCACTTCTTTTTACTTATGGTTTTCATAGTGAGTTGGAAAGAGGTGAATCTAGAGCTGTTCTTTCGTTATTTGGTACATCGTCACAAGTAAGGCGTGATTTGGATCTATAAGCACCTATAGTATTTGGACCTACTTATAGACAAGGAAAGACAAATCCTTCCTATAGGAAGGACAAAGAAATCTCTGTGTAAAACCTTGTGACAATTACAGTTAAGAAGAAAAAGCAACCTATGTTTCATCTTTTCTCATGTAATACGTAATCTAAAAAGTAGAGAAAGGTAACTGACGTAAAGTACGTCTTATAGTCCGGTTACTGCTATATGTTTGCTATATGTTTTTATTCTGTGGACTAGATACAAAAGTCGTCTTAACACGCCAATGACAGCTAAAAACCACAGCTAATTTCAACCTTACGTCACAAATACTCCGGGCTATTTTGCACTGTAGGTAATTCTCGACTTGATATGAAGTCATGGCGTGTGGGGCACTAAATGTACTGACTTTATAATATCAAGTCAATGGCGGCGAAAAGGTTAAACCAATCGCGTCACTGGTAGATGACGTGATACGAAAAGTCACGATCTACCGGTGACGCGATTGATTTAAAAACGAAACGAATAGAAACGCTAGTCAGCGTAGTGCATCTTGGCAGGGCCTCCATCATGACTCTATTCTACTCGGTAAAGCTATTCCTGCTTTTGAGATGTTATCTTTTTGTCGTTATGATATCTCTTATTTACTTGTTAGTAATGGCAGCCTAGTTCGAAACAAAACGTAATATGGCAAAAGCAATATGGTTTTTAACTATTAGAATAGAGCCCCAGTATATTATTTGCTCTAAGGCCCGTACCGAAAAGTTTTTTACGGAGTATATTTATCATATCAATTAAACTATAATGAACCGCAAGTATATTTTATTTTATTTATATGATGTATAATATATGTATATTTACAATTAATATATACATTTTATTTATTTATTTTAAAGGCAAAGGAAAGGGACATATGGAGCGATATGGAGGAGGCCTTTACTCGTAGAGAGGTCCTCAATAAATTTAAATAAATATGATTGTATACTTATGAATAATTTTAAAAATAATGCGAAATAGTAATGCATGAAAAATTAAATCTAACCCAATAAAAAAGAAATGAAATGATAAAATATGTAATAAAATCATGTACGAAAATGAAATTTAATGTAATGGTATTGTAAAATAATACTGTATTAATTTTTTATTATTATTGAGGAATAAAGAGGCTATATTATTATTATTATTATTATTATATACATTTTATGCTTTGAGGGTTTTGCGGCTGACCAAGCGGATTTTTTTCTTCAAGCCTGCCTTTAAGTTTTGCACAGTAGTTTCGGTGACTTTGTGGGCGTGTTTTTTCCACTTCTTTTTAAAATCGGTCTCTGATGTTGCTGGAGCACAGTTTTTACGCAACACTGCTTTAACTAATGCCTAATACCACTCGATGGGTTATAGCTGCACGGCTAGCACATGCTGTCCGCGATGCCATAATTTAGATAATGTTAATGTTTAAAGTTATTGCTTACCAAATACGCAATAGCAGTTTCTTGTCGAAATTTTAAATAAATAAAATTAATTAGTTGGTCGCATAGAATTAATAGACATTGTTGTAAAATACACGGGCTTTAAAGAATGTTAAGAAATAATAAATCTTTTTATTATTATTATTGTTATAGATATTTATTTAATTTTCTGTACATTAGGTTTTTTATAACAAATATTCAAATATAAAAGTAAAATAACAATACTAATACAAAAAAATAGACATTATAAAAAACCTAACCTACGAGTGCAGCCGGCAGCGGGGCAGGGCTCAAGCTACCGGTGGTTAGGGCTGCAGAGAGAGGAACCTTCTCACAATACGTGCCATGTACGTGCCGAGGAGTACTGCCTTCTTTATCTGGCCCTTGATCCAGCCATCTAGCGAGAGTCTCTTGAGGTGTTGGTCGAGACTCTTCGCTATAAGACCGTTTGACGAAACAACTATCGGGACAATGATCGTCGAGTCAACATCCCACATGGCGGTCACCTCATGAGCCAAGTCAAGATACTTGCTGAGCTTGTCCTTCTCGGCCTTCACAAGGTTCTCGTCATGCGGGATGGTGATGTCGACGAGCACTGCCCGGCGTTGAGATCGATCTGTCAACACGATATCAGGCTTATTGGCAACAAAAGTCCTGTCCGTGATGACAGATCGATCCCAATAGAGCGTAGCACAACCATTTTCGAGAACTGGCGCCGGTGCGTACTTATAGTACGGCACTTCAGACTCAACAAGACCATATTGAAGAGCAAGTTGCTGATGGATGATCCTGGCTACGAGGTTATGTCTGTGCAAGTACTCGCCGTTAGCCAAATGCGAACAACCGGAAATTATATGTCTGAGGGACTCGTCGGGGCAACGGCATGCTCGACAAATGTCGACCGTGCCATCCCTCAGAATATATTTCTGGTAATTGTTCGTCATTATGACCTCGTCAGCAATTGCACAGACAAAACCTTCGGTTTCCCCAAAGAGGTCACCAAATCGTAGCCAGTTCACAGATGCTAAAAAGTCTACGTCGGGCCTTGTTAGGGTCCGGTAGAAGCGTCCGTGTAGCTCCTTGCTCTTCCATACGTTCTTGCGGTCTTCAGTGCTCAACACCGTTGGTTTGCGCCAGTTCTCGTTTGCCAAGGAAAGAGGCGTAAGGCTCTTGTCTACTGCAACCACATCACGATGCATCCCACACTCATTGCTAAGGAAATAATCCCTGAGATTGCACACCTCGTGGTTGTGGAGATTCTTAGCATTTAACATGCCTCGACCTCCACATTTCCTCGGGATGTACAATCTCATAACAGATGAGCGTGGGTGCAACATGCGATGTGATTTAAGCAGTAGACTGACCCTCCTAGCCAGGGTGTCCAGCTCAGTCTGAGTCCACCTTAGTATGCCAAAGGAGTACGTGAGCAGTGGCATCACCCAGCCATTGAAAGCGCGCACCTTATTGCCACCCGACAAAAGACTATTAAGAACTTTTGTCAAGCGGCAGAAGAAGCGCTCCTTCACTGACTGCTTGACATCGCCGTCCACAATACCCAAAGACTGTGACATACCAAGATATTTGTAGGTTTCAATTTCGGAGAGAGATCTGAGAGTCATTGGCTCAGAAAGCTGCAAATTCGACGAATTTACAACTTTCCCTCGTTGAACATGCATGACCGCACACTTATCTACACCGAATTCCATCTTGATCGCATTACTGAACTCTTGTGTGATTTTCAATAATGCGATAAGATCTTGGCGCTTCGATGCAAACAGTTTGAGGTCATCCATGAACAATAAGTGAGAAATGACTTCAGCTTCTCTACGAAGTCGATAGCCAAGCCCAGAATCCGTCAGCATAGAGCTGAGGGGATTCAAGGCTAGGCAAAACCACAAAGGACTCAGACTGTCACCCTGGAAGATGCCTCTTTCAATCTTTATCAAGCTAGGCGAATCAGAGGGGACATCTCGAGCACCTGGTTGATGAAGGACTGTGACGACTGCCTCATACACACACCTAAAAAGGACCTCAAAGTTGCATCAACTTTATACAACTATAAGATCCTTTCGAGCCATGAGTGAGGCACCGAGTCATAAGCCTTCTTGTAGTCAAGCCAAGCAGCCGAAAGGGCCGCCTTGCTTCGTCTGACTTGCTGGCAAATGGCCATGTCTATGAGGAGGAGCTCCTTAGTACCGCGGGACCCAACCTTACATCCATTTTGAGCAGTGGCCAAAACACTATTTGCAATAAAATGTGCATTTAATTTTGTGCTCAAAATGGATGTAAGGAGCTTGTAGATGGTAGGCAAGCATATAATGGGTCGGTAGTTTTTTGGTTCCGTGGTACTACCAGACTTGTGGAGCAGGAAGGTGATACCAGTTGTTAATAAAGGTGGCAAGGAACCGAGCTCAAGGGAATTTTGGAATTGCGTTGCTAAACATTCATGTGAGGCTTTGAACCATTTAATCCAGAAGTTGTACAATCCGACCGGCCCAGGACTTTTTCAGTTCTGAGCCATTCGAATTGCACAACTGACGTCTTCGGGGCAGATGGTAATAGGCCCCATTGGTTTAATAGCCTCACACGAGTGTTCAACAGCACGCATCCAGTCTCCTTCGCCTGCGCCAGAAATTAATCATAGCAGCAGGATCCGGTAGGTGTCCGTCGCTCACACCTTGATCGGTTCCATCCCACTTTCGGTACACCTTCCTCTGATCGCTTTGGAAGAAGCGACTTTGCTGGTATCTATCCACACGCTCTCTATAGCGACGAATACGGCTTGCCCACGCGTAAACCTTCTGCTTCAGGAAGTCGATACGTTCCGTGACACAAGCCATATAATGTTGGGGCCTTATTCCCATTATTCTTGGTCCAAGCAAAGGCTTGGTTCACGAAACGCATGACACGGGGGCGTTCATTACCCCCCCTGAAGCAGATTAGCTTTGCTATGAGAGTCCTAAACTTATCGATACGCCGCTCAATTCGCACTTGCCAAGCGGGGACAGACCCGCGAGCGCGCGGAGCTCGGTCGGTGTGCGGAAACTTGACTCGAGCTAAGCGGCACGCAGCTATGGCCCCGCAGTACAAAATTGAGTGGGTATCGATAATATCCTCGCTGGCTTGTAAATATGACGCCAGCAAGGCATTTAGGGCTCCCATAAGCGCTAAATTACGTTTACAGGCAGGCAAGCGTGGTAAACGAGGCCTAGAATTGGGTGTGGACCGATACTGCGCAATCGCGTCTTCCAAAGCCCTCCTCAATTGCTCATTTACCTGGCTAGTTACACTTATATTCGAACAATCTTCAGCGTCCATAACGGGATCATCCTGCGCTGATATCAGTGCGTGTTGGGCGACTGGCATCAAAGCCGATAACGCAGCAGGAGGATCCCGTGACGAAGCGGAGGTTGTACGAATAGGTAGCGATTCCAGGCGTAGCCGATCAAGTACAGACTGATCCAGCCGCCGAAGCCGCTGAATGGCCTTCACTTGATCCGATAATCGTTGGGTAGTTACGGTGATGGCCGGTTCAAGGGTCTGAAACAGAAGCAGCATTCGATCACGGTACGCAGTGAGGTTAGTTCCTCCCTCTGTAGCTCCGTAGTATGCTCGCATGCAATTTTCATTATTTGATGTTGACCATCGCATGCGGCGCACTAAACAACCGGTAGCGGGAGCCGTGCGCGGAGCAGGATGCCCCGCAGGCACCAAGCGCGCCGGCAGCGGTGGTCGCCCGCGTCGCGCAGGTGGTCGCGGCGGCGGAGGCGGCGGCACGCGCTCATCGCTCGACTCGCTGGTGTCGGGCGCAGTGGCGAACTCATCACCCGACGACGATGGCGAGGAGCTAGATGAGGCGGGCAAGGGTGGAGGGCGTGCGATACATGTATCCGCTACTTGACGTTGTCTGGACCTCGTCAAAATTCATTTTGGTTTTTCGAAAATGTTGGTAAATTCATTTTTGTTGTTATTTTTCATTTAGTTATTTGACAAACGTTATTATTATTATTATTATTATTATTATTTTAGATATTTATTAAATTTTCTGTACATTAGGTTTTTTATAACAAATATTCAAATAAAAAGTAAAATAACAATACTAATACAAAAAAATAGACATTATAAAAAACCTAACCTACGAGTGCCGCCGGCACTATTATTATTATTATTATTATTATTATTAAATAGTATCTAAAACTTCAAATATTATTAAAACACATGAACACTTTGGTAGGTTTTCTTGAAAAAAAAAATGTTTTTCATAGTTTGTCGCATATATTTTTTTTACTTAATTGATGTTTTGAATATTTATACAAAATACTTAACACAGAAAAATATAAATTTATAACTTCTTCACAAACATTTTTAAATGAAAATCAATCGAATATGGCGTTAATTCAACTGCGGATCCAATAAATAAGACTTAAGGCAATGTTGATGCAATGCAAGACAAAGTTAAGGATGAGTTAATACTGTTTGTACTCAACTTGTACCTATTTAAGAGATTGTTGCATTAACTCAGTCTTAAAGAAGATTAGTAGTATGCAAAGTTAAGAAAACATCGAGTTTACTCATATCTAAGTCGGTTTTCGCGATACCAATTGTACAGTAATAGGTTACGTTGTTTATTTTTTTTGGGAGTGATTATGCAATAAGCAGCCAATAACATTATTAACAAGCAACTTCATATAAGTAATGTGAATCCTTCAATGTAAAAAAATTACGGTAAGTTTGTACAAAGCTATAAAAAAAATATAGTGACTGTAGATAGAAAACATCCATGACTCGGGAACGAATATTCGCGCTCATCACACAAATATATAACCCAGGACCGCTAGCTTCGTAGGCAGGGTCACTACCAACTAGGCCAACGCGTCGTATCGCAATATTTAAAATGGCGTATAATAATGAAAATAAATGTCGTATCGTGAACGACACGTAAAGTAAATGACACTTTTAGAATTCAATATATTCTGAACGGTTTTTTAAGCACTATATTCATATTCATGTATTAATCGACTCGACGACGAAATTTCTTAACATTTCGACTATCCATTTCGCATAATCCCGTCCTCTTAATTCTTTTAGGATTAAAAACTTACTTCATAAACACTTTTTTACTTCACTGGGTTAGAAAAAATACTAGTTGAGAAACTTAAGTATTCGTTTGATTTTAAGAAATCTTAAATTCTTCCGAATTCAATATTGACTTAACTTAACTATGTTAAATCAATCAAAATCAAGTAAGCCTCAAGTCAATCTTCAGTACGCATAAGATAAGAATAACCATCCCCCTAATAAGGTTTTTTTCTAGACGTACGTAAGGCTGCCTTAATTCTAACTGGATTCGAAAGTGACAAATAGGCTAAAGTCGCCTTATTTTAAGTCTACTTTGAATTAAACGCTAACTGGATTTTATGAAAACCGACTTAAATTTTCATGTCTCAGTGGAAACCTACTTTACACATTTTTAAGGCATATAAGATTTAGCCTTAGGCTCCATGTGCTACCTGGGCAGGAACATATTGCTTGCCAGATTAAATATTTTTCCCCAAACTTTTCCGTAAAAATATATTTATTTTGATCGCTTATATTCACCTTATTTTCGGTTGTGAAGAATTGGTCATCTGAGGGCCCCTGCCAAGATGCATTGCGCTAAGTAGCGTTTCTATTCGTTTTGTTTTTTAATCAATCGCGTCACTGGTAGATCACGTGACTTTTCGTATCACGTCATCTACCAGTGACGCGAATGGTTTAAAAACGAATCGAATACAAACGCTACTTAGCGTAATGCATCTTGGCAGGGCCCTCTGGCAAAGTCGTAAAATCTTTTTTCACATACGTCTCATTGTCCATGAGAACGCATGTTCTGTCCAAATTGCAGAGAATCTTGTACAATTTTCGTGACCTTGTATCAGAACTACCTATTGTGCTGCTTTACCGACTATTTTGGGGCTTTGACTTTTTTATAGGTAGGGACCATAGATGTACTTAGTTTAAATTTTTTTGCCGCTTCCCGCACCGATAAACTATATTTTTTTATTTATTTGAAGGACCCGTTGGGCGTCAACTTCGAGCTTTGTCTTGAATTTTATATTCTTTTAAGTACCGATTAGCAATATTTCGTACCGTCGCACGACTTATATTCACCATCTTTCCAACCGCTGCAAAAGTTGAATTAATTACGTCAATCGATACATCAAGATGACACAAGCTGAGGAATATACCTAATCAGAAAAAAAAAACGGTTACCATATCGTATTTTACTGGTATGTATACTCCGTAAAAGAACTTTTCGGTACGGGCCTTAGTTGATGCTTTCATAGTTTGAAGTTGATTGAAGGTCGCCCTCTGCGCAGCTGTATTCGGCGTTTCAATTCAGTTTTGTCAGCAATCACCCGGTTCCTTTCCATTTGTATAGGTGAATTACCGGTTTAAGTTGTTCCGTCAGAGCGTACAAAAAATATTTAAGGGTGTGTATTCCCAATTATATAGCTTAACCTCGTGAGGCACACCATACAACGAAATATGTCAATAGAATATCAACCTTTTGGGTATGAAATAAAGCCCATTTTATTATTGGAACAGGAGTCATAATAGTAGTTTACGTGACGGTTGCGTAATGCTGATTAATTACGCAGAGTCTGGTACAATACTTTATCTACACAGATATTATAAGTACTCTAAGATGGGTTGAGAAGCCAAAAGGCAAATGACCAGCATTACTTTACCTGTGGTAGTAGGTGACAGCGATGACAGCTGTAACGTAATTTTGAAATTACGTTATCGAATATTGTAAGGTAATGAGATCCAAATTTGGAACATCTTCTAAAATTAACAGCTGTCATCGCTGTCACCTACTACCACAGGTAATGCTGGTCATTGCCTACGGGTTTTGAACGCATAATAGAAGACATATGATATGAGTGTAGATAAAAACAATTAAAAATTGCACACGTATTTTGTTTGCAATGGATCATATCATTGTATATTTTTTTGTACCATTAGGATGTTAAATTAAAACTAGCTTTTATGACTTCGCTCGATCGATTGACCGTTCGTCAATAAACCGTGCAAAAGGATTATCATATTCATTATACTGAATTTCAAATGGAATGGGTTGTGTGACATAAGACAAACTTACATTTGACTAAAAAATCGTTTCAACCTAGGCAACTTCTCAACCTCGTATCTGATCGAATAGTTAGATGGGAAAGTAGTCTTTATTGTATAGAGAACATGAGCGCTTTTCCTATTCACTTATTCGATCAGATACGAGGTTGAGAAAGTAAAGGGACGATATTTTCATTGATATGGGTTTGGAAAATGATCTATACCAAAGTAAGTACTATCTATCGTACACTCATTTAGAATCAGGTACTATTAAATTGTGTGGTTTTGTGACAAAACTGCATTTGTATGGCATGGATAAGGTGCATGAGCAAACAGGCCCATCATATATTTGAAGCCTCAAAGTCATTTTTACTAGTTTAATGTCGACACTGCAAATGCGTTGCCAACCCTGAGGACTTCCATGGAACGCCTCTTTGCTAGTCATTGTACCGGTTATCTTACAACAAATGTCAACACTGCTTTTTGGCGGCAGTGACAGGGAACTTGGGTGGTTGCGCTCCGGACGGACCCCGCACAAAGCGATCTCCCTCAATCTTGGTATTGTCATTTGCGTGTCAGATCCAGGGTCATCCAAGATTTGTTCCTATCGGCATAAGAATAAATAATAAATACACGTAGAACTGTGAGAAAATTCTGTAGTAAAAAGCACTTTCAGTTTTTCTCGAATTTTCCAACTTTCCCGGTATCTTTTCGTTTAATATTGAATTATTTACCAATTCATTTTAAAACATAGGTTTCGTCAAAAAGTGACCCGATTCCATTCAGCAAAAAAGCGACTCCAAACCAGTGGTCCTAAAAGGGTTCTTTTTTTGAAGAAAACAAAACGGAAACCTTAAAAACTAATTAATAGATAAGAATAGTATTTTGTAATAAAGCTTTTTTTCAACTTAATAAAAAACCAAATTAACAATCCGGTAAGGAAAGTAAAAAGTAACTCCGGATCCCAGACTATAAAACTTATTGAGCTTAATCATTATTTTATTTAAAGGTTGTTTATAGACCAGTTTAATAGATGATTAATAGCCACATAAGCCATGCAATTTTCTGGAGATAATCTTAATATCATCAAAAAGTATTATAACCTAATTTAACGTAAATATAAAAAACTCATTTTGAAACAATGTTTCCATTTTGAAGTAAAACATTAATAACATTTCGTGACTAAACTTGTATACCACATGCATAAACCGATTAAAATATTTCGCAAGAGACAGCCCTAACATTGGGCGCGGAACACAGAGGTGCGGAGCGGGGCGAAGGGGGAAGTAGGTATTTAAAGCGCGGCATTTGGGGCCTGGTCCAAGGAGATTCGCTTCTACGTCATCTACGTGTAGTTATTATTTATTCTTATGCACTTACCAGGTATCTTTTTCGCGGACATATCGAGTACTCTATTGACTGTACGTAGATCATAGGTACACGATACGAGAAGCAGACCTCCAGCTCTATCAACGATCACGTATTGGAACATAGTAGTTTTTAAAGGTAGTTGACAGCTCGCTCGGTTGGAATGACTTAAGATTAAGAGGCCACCTATGGTGCCACGCCCCCACAGAAATAAAAAGGGATGGCTTTATGTGCTTCCGCGCGAAGAATGTGAGATGGTGATAGTTCGCTCGCGCCTTGACGGTAGCGTTAAATTCAATTAATCGCTGTTTACTTTAAAACCACAAAATTTTATTGAAAAAATGTTTTGCCAGGATTGAGAAGTTACATATCCTCAACTATTTAATCGAAAGTCATCGTTAAGGATAATATGGTTTCAAAGATTCAACCAAAAACATGCAAAAAAGGTGTCATGTTTGAAACATAAAAGTATCGAGGATTTTATTTCTAATCGTGTTTTCACGTTCGACAGTCTCAAGCAAATATGATCAAGTTTAATATATCCGAAGAACAGATACAAAGGCGTTACCTATGGTTATTGAGATCCAGATCGCGGAACACTACAGACTTTAGCATAGGTGGCCTCTTAAGTGTAAAATGTAACATTGCATATGTCACACAACTCAATCCATTTGGAATTATTAAACCTACATGCCGAATAATTGACCCAAGGACCTTACTCAAACTGGACTGATTACTACCAGAAAAATGTGTGATCGACCGAAGACATACCGCTAGTATTTCTATATTAAGGTGACCAAACAATAAATTCAGCCAATATTTGAAATATAGTACTTAATTTAAAAATAAATAATCGAAATTCTTTGAAATCGGAACTTGAAAGGTCAAGCCCACGCTCTCGCCAAGATCGAGGTAACTACTGCAAGACCATACAGAAACACAGAAAGAAAATAACACGCCCTTTCATTGAAGGCCTGTCCTTAAGTAGAAAAACTTGTCTGTAGGTATTTTTGCCTTATAAAAGGTGGAGCATAGGTTCTTTTAGAAAGATGTTGTTGAGGCTTGGGGTCCTAATGAAAATCCAAGTTTGTGCGGTGAAACCCGTTATCTTGAATCGAAGGTGCCACAATTGGTTTATTTTTAATTAATTCCTCTGCAATTACCTTTACAACAAACGTGTCTATCAGAAGTACAAACAAGACAAAATTATGCACAGTCACTAGCTTATCATCTTTCTTTATCATTAAGCCCATCACAAGCGGAGCTATAATTGTATATTAATACGAGTATACCAGAATATATACAGTGTGTAACGGCACGAGGGCTTTCCTTTATTTAGAGTAACAATGGGCAACTCATTAATGTACCTACATGTTTATTTTAATTAAAACAATATAAAATAGTATACACTTGTTTTCTATCAAAATAAATTGCAAGCAATGCACACTTTGCGTTAAAGTTAATTAATAAAGCAGCAGCCCCATATTTGACGTTGGACTTGTTTTGTCCCTTTACAGTCAACAGCATAAATAAGTGATCATTTATGTACCTTGTCACTTTAACGTCGTGTTTGAAATGTCATACAAAGTTGTGAAATGATTGAAAGCGACAAGGTACATAAATGATCACTTATTTATGATGTTGACTGTACCAATGTATGCCTTGTACCAAGTAATAACGATACTGATTACGATACTTACACCATAGAGCTATGCCACAATAACTTTGCATAAGATATTAAACGGTATCCCATAAAATATTCTTATAATATGTGTTCATGTCACTCAAACATGACATATTGGTATCACATGGATATTTTGTTGAGGTTTTTTAACGATTCCTATTTTAAAAAGGGGTAAACCTATTAAAAGTTGAGTTTGGGAACTAATATTCAAGATGATAACTCATTTCCAAAATTTAAAAGAAGAAATTGAGTCCGTCCGTAAGCAAAAGGAGCAATGTTTACATGAAATTCTAAACTCTACGAGTAAGTCCCTAAAAAATCTTTATATTGATACCATGAAATAATATTCTATTATGAAAAAATAACATATTAACTAAATGATTAGGCTAAGATGATGTTATTTTATTATAATACTGACTTCTGCCCGCGACTTCGTCCGCGTAGATTTCGATTAAAGTTATTCCCTCGGGATTTTTTAAATATTCCGGGATTAAAAGTAGCCTATGTGTTAATCCAAGGTATAAGCTATCTCCATTTCAAATTTCATCCAAATTCGTCAACCCGTTGCAGCGTGAAGGAGTAACAAACTAACACACACACAAACGCAAACATTCGCCTTTATAATCATATAGTAGGATTGTATTTTACTTGTTTATTAATTTCTTTAAGGTGAATTATCTGAAGCTGTTCATTCGCAAATTCTGTACAAAGCATAATAGAACTAGACAAATTGAACCTAACGTACCTACGTTATAAATGTGCAAAGTGATGATGAGAGTTGAAAAAGGAAGGGTTCGGAGAAGTTGAAGTTCAGGAAGAACAGTACAGTTTAGAGTGGAATTTTTAGACTCAGATACCTATCTTATTTAGTGATTAAACATGTCAAAAATTGTTTTATTAAGTAAAAACAAAGAATTTGTTTCCTGACAGGTTTGTGTGAGTGGCACTGTAAATAAAATCTTATGAAGTCTCTTACGTTTTGATTGATTAGGTAAGTCATGACACTCATGACACAGTCTTAGACTAGGCCCAAAACTGGAAAACGCGTCTCTAAACCAATGCAAGTATACGAGCTAAGGCATTCTTGAGCGTTCCATATTACCAATACCAGTGATCATAAAAACTTTTAATTTGCAGATAATTTTGTCTTCTGAAAGATTGTACACCTATTCTACAATATTGCAGAACCCTGATTAGCACTAGAATGAACGTTAATGACAGTATAGGCAAAAAACGGATCAAAGTGTCAGTTTTTTCAAGATGGCGGAGAAAGACATAGAGCTGGAGAGACGAAAAATGTGGCTTACCATGACCATATTGTCCTTCACAACATATTAAAAAACAATAACAATGGGACCTTTTTTAGGGTACCGGAACAACGATTTACAAAATGTACGACGAAAAATTTTGTATGGGCTGCACCTTTTCCGGTATAACATTCTTCCGGGTCAAATTTCGGAATGGAGACAGGCAGATCCGTAGTCTGCAGTGTCTGAACCCTCGGATTGTCACCCCAACTGTTACATGATTTGCCGCTTGCATTCTAATTCCTCAAAAATGGTCCTAGACTATCTAAAGTGGCCTGCGAACCAAATTCTTTAACTGTGCCTTATGCATGTAGGACCTCAACTTATAATTATCATACTTATGCGACATACATTTTTGCCTGCGACCTTGTCTGTGTAGAATTAGTTCATCGCGTTTCATCGGGAACTGCCAAATTACCCAGGGTTAAAAGTAGGCTATGTCCTCTGGGACTCAAACTATCCCTATGCCAAAGTGCACCAGTTTATGAAAGCGATAACCATACTTTCGCATTTATAGTATACTAGCTGTTGCCGCGACTCCATCCGCGCAGAAAAATAAAACAATCTATGACACTCAGGGATAATGTAGCATTCTAATGGTGAAAAAAATTATGATTCCGTTCCAATAGTTTTTGAGTTTATTCGTTACAAACATACAAAAATACAAATCTTTCCTCTTTATAATATTAGTGTAGAAGCAAGGATTCAGTATGCATGATAGACTCCATAGATAGAGTTAGGGAAATATAAAACGCCGCGCGTAGTTACATAATAATTAGAGCTATACTTGTAAGTATCAAGACGTGTTGTATGACTAAAAATCAGTATTGCCATAAACAAACTTATGATTTCTACTGTTATCACCTCATCGCAGAGTTATAATGGGTTGACTCTAGCTCCAATACGTTGATGGTAGTTAAAATCTACGAAGTTAAATTGCAGCGTTACGTTAGTTAACTTCGACTTTATTATACCTGCAAATAATTACTTATACAACATATTATCGTTAGTTAAAGCAGAAGCCCTCATGCCAGTAACACACTGTATACTTATATCACATTATTACGGCACCATCATTTTTCATCATACGGGCGTATTTTTTCAAGCCTTATTTTAGGTGACATCATGACATGACATCATACGAGTAAATTTTGAAGGCGCATTCTATGAAAAACGGTAACTTTCTCGTAGTTTTTTTTTACCAATTCATATACCTAATTAAGCAATGCTCTATTTCGGCTCAAAGTATTGTCTTTAAGAATTTATACACAAAAAATATACTAATCTTTAAATAATAGCTACATTTCGTGAACACATATCAAGCATCGCGTCAAGTACGGAAATAATCCCGATTTGTATGTTTAATAAAAACCTTTCGTATGATTTTAATTAAACATGACTGGTTTGAACGCAACACTATACTTCTATGTTTGACACGGGCATGTGAATTTGTAGTACATTCACCATGTCTAATTGCTATTAGCAAAAATGATCTCGCACGACAGTTTCGATAGTGTCGCTGACCTAACGCGGAAACATAACTTGTAGATAAACCAAACTTGAGGGTAGATGTACTTCAAAACTTATGTTTTAAGCAGAGTCTGTTAAGGGTCGCATTGTGGAGTAGATTTTTGTTATGATTTGCGTATTTATACGTATTTATCTCATTAAAAGATAACGGTCGCTTTCTTAACGTGTTTATTGGAAGACGTAGAAACCAATGTTTATTCCTTGTTACGAGTCTGATTTGTCTGCGTTTCTGATGTATGATGTATCCCCCTCCTAACAGTTTGAATAAAGACAGCGAGAGATTCGTCAGAAAAAAAATCTTGAAGATCCAGGCTACAAAACAAAGGAATGCGAGAGGATTAAGATGATTCAGAAAGAGAAAAAGGCCACGTTGACTCAGTTCAAGCGAAAGAATTGGGAACTCCACAAAAAACAACTGCTTGTTTTTACATTTTTATTCGAAAGAATAGCCTTTTCTAAGCATCTAATTTAAAGCTTCATGATTAAAAGTGTTATTGCTATTTAAAAATAATTTCTTAAATAAAATTAACCTCGCCTACTTACTATGACAAAATGGCGGAGCTATTTAGAAAGATGGGTATACTTCGTCCAAGATTTAGAAAGACCATTTTTTATTATCTGTGATCTGTTTTCAAAGTCATAATAGACGAATGTCATTCAAATCGTACGCGCAATTTTTGATGCTATAGTAGCAACTCTTACTGTCAACTGAATAAAATTTATCAATTTTATCATTAATAATTTGATTAGGAACAGTCGCCATCAGATATATTGGAGCGGCCGAGGTACTCAAATATTTCTGAGCAGCAATAAATTTCAATAAATTCTTTACGGTAAATAAGGTCAATAACATCTGAACATCCAATTCGCCACAAATATATGAGCAGTGGTTTTTCAATTAAATCTGAACACACAACGAGACAATAATATCTGAAAGCACAACTCGTCAAAGTTATCTGCACAGACAGGGTGATCATAATTATCTGAACATTTAAGGAAAATATACCTTAAAGCACTAGGCATACAGTTTAAAGGTAATCGTACAGATGTAATGAATTTTCCTTTTACAAAATAAGTAGGTATACAAAATAGTAGTTATTCTGAAGTAGCAACCACCACATTAAGCACCAGTGGCCCGTTTCACGAAGCTACAAGTTACAAATTACTAGCGGGACTCTCTTTCTAGCAAATGGAGTTAGAAAGAGACTTCCGCTTGTAATTTGTAACTTGTAGCTTCGTGAAACGGGCCTCAGGTGTTCTCTAATCATTTTGCTAATTCTGTTTTGAACAGCGCCCCCATTTTTCTTTTAAAATGCTGTCCTCTGGAACCCTAAAATAAAAGGTAAATAATTTATTAGGGCACGAAGTCAAATTGGGGTCAATCTCTACTAAGATAGATAACTAAATAAAAAGCACTTATATGTCGATATTTTCTTTCAGCACTGTTATATTCAATGGTAAATTTATAGAAAAAAACATGTTACGTTGAAACTTACATAATTTCTTTCTGCAATTTTAAGCTTTTAAGGGCAAAAAACACTGCAGGAAAAACTAAATAATAAGTAAGTAATTACAAAGTGCCGACTTGCCTGTGAAAGCTACTGAGTTCGGATGCATTTGCTTTATAATCCGAGCGCGATTTACAGCCCAGGGGTGTAATTATCTCAAGAAGGTGGAGTTAACGAATGAGCGAGTGAAGGTCCAAGCGCCGAGTTTAAGTAGTCCCGTCAGAGCCAACAAAACACATTATACTGCGTGTATTCTCAATTAGGCTACCTTATACGTCTGACCCTTCGTTCGCCAGAGCCATATCACGGTATTCTCTAGCCAGGACAGCGCAGGCCGTTATCAATAATATTTCACGATTATTTAATACACAAAATGCACATCTTATATCGTTTTAATGTTGAAATTAATATAATAAATTTGTAATTTTTTATACAGGGTGACGGCGTGGTCGTAATACAAATGATCACCTGTGTGTTCTACCCATGAATATGAACAACTCTCACTATGGAACCAACTCCGAAATCACGAAAAAAATAATCAGCTGTTTCATAGAAAAGTTCAATACGTACCCGACCAAAATGTATGAAGCAGCTGTTTTTTTTCTCCTGATTTCAGAGTTGGTCCCATAGTGAAAGTTGTTTATATTCGTGCGTAGAACAAGACCACACGGTGATCATTTGTATCACGACCACGCAGTCACCCTGTATAGCGTAGATCTTTAAAAGCAAAATGACAGTATTACGCAATAAAAGGCAATACACCGCAGCTCCTTTGAAGGTTTCTAGTATTTCAATATCCTGATATATTTTAAATTAGTCCCGTTCTACTAGCGTTTCAACCGCTATCACTTTCCTGGTCGCATTATTCACCATTTCCCTGTAGGTTCGGATTACCATTTTCGGTTATTTTCTAGGAGTCCAGGCATTCTTCAAAACTACTCAAAATGGTAATCCGATCCTACAGGGAAATGGTGAATAATGCAACCAGGAAAGTGATAGCGGTTGAAACGCTAGTAGAACTACCCTCCGAGGGTTTTGGGGCCACAGAACAGAAAAAATCCGTTGAAGTGTCAAGTGGGCTTCGCACGTGTGGCATGGTTATGCGGAGTCCCGCGCAACCTAGCTCAGTTTGGTGCGATCGCTTGTGCGTGACGGTTGTGCGAATAATATTTCTAAAATAGTGAATAAATCGAGAAGCAAGCCTAAAGGCCCAGCCACACCGCTTGCGTGACATGCACGTGCACGTGCGCGTTCGCTTTCCACTGCGTTGTATAGTTACATGTCGTAATGAGAATTCATACTATACAACGCAGTGGAAAGCAAACGCGCACGTGCACGTGCACGTCACGCAAGCGGTGTGGCTGGGCCTTTATTGTGCTATTTCTAATGTAAAAACGGCAGCCGCACCAAAATCATTTTCCATGCTGGCGTGTCGTATCATCGGGAAGTCTTAGTTATTTATTATAATATATTTCTCATTTTATATTTTCCGAAGACATTATACGGTGTAGGACAAATGAAAAAGGAACTTTATGTCGGTATCGTCTTGGGTCGTCCCATTCGTTTTTTGTCAAGTTCTTAATTCGTCTCATTCTGCTTTCGTCATCCATTCTTCATTCGTCACTTTCGTTGTTAGTCATTGTCATCTTGGGTCATAGTTGTTATTTGTTTTGTTTTTATTCAGGATCATTCGATGTTCGTCTCTTCTTCTTTTGACATGTTCGGTGTTAGTATTTTTATTTTTTAGTCTCATTCGTTACTCGTCACATTTTTTTTCGACACGTTCGTTGTTGGTCCCATTAGCAGTAAGTAACTTTCGTTTTTAGGTCCATTCATAATTCGTCTTGTTTGGTTTTCGTCTCAATTCCCGCTTTAGTTATACAACATAAGAGCTACGGTGCCACAAACAGACACGCAGACAGACAGACAGACACATATTGCGGTCAAGCCTATAACACCCCTCTTTTTGCAGGCGGACTTTGAGCCTGTCACAATAGTTAAAAAAATGCGGCGAACGCTTATGTCACTTTCATACATTTTGTCGATTACAAATTTCGACAACGGATATCGAAGCGTTTTGTCTAGAACCCCAGATCACTATTTACCTAGGAAGCGAATTTGCTCGTACAAAGGAGTGGAACCCCCTGACTAAGTACTTATAGTAGACAATTTTATACTTCATAATTTTCGTAATTTCCCTTTTCGTGATTTTCGGGATTCTATTCGCCTGAAAGAAAACAAGTCAAATTGCGAATATCAAACGGGACAAATAGTGAATGTGTCCAATAAAGAATGAGATCAATTTCTAAAGAGGCCAAATAAGAAAAATACGAACTTAGAATAAGACCAAAGACGATAGGACGAATAACGAATGAGACTAAAAAATAGATAGACTAACACCGATCATGGCCACAAAAAAAAAAGACTAATAGCGGAATGACCCGGAATAAGAAAAAGACAAACAACGAATATGACCAAAGACGACAAAGACTACCACCCTAAGTGACGAATGAAGAATGGATGACGAAATCAGAATGAGACGAATTAAGAACTTGACAAAAAACTAATGGGACGACCCAAGACGATACCGTAGGGTCGGTTCCTAACCTTAACCGATTCGAAAACTTTTGGCTGTGGCGGCGAACAATTATTTCATGACACGCCAGGTCCTAATAGAACGCAATTGCACGATCATCGCAAGTTCGCGCGACTGTTTGTATGTAAACAGTCATATAAACAGTCGCGCGAACTTGCGATGATGCGCAATCGCGTTCTATTAGGACGATGCCATAGAATATGATGACACGCCTAGCGTATCATCCGCCACACGTTAAAAACATTTGATGAGGGTCCATATTGGCTCACCTAATTATTTTTACTCATAACGACTCATAAGTCCTAATTATCGCAACTCCTAACGTATTTATTTCAGCAACTGTTACATTTTCAGGATTTTTATAAATCAAACCTAACCTAACCTAGTCTTATCTACACATTGAATATTGCAGAACTTCTGAAAAGTTTACGGTTCCAGCGGTATAAAAAATTCATTTTCGGAGTTCCGATAATAGGAGTTGCAATTTTAGTTGAACTTTGGCGCTCCCATTTGATGACACGCCTGGCGTGTCATCCGCACTGAATCGGTTAAAATGGAATTAAAATAGGTAGTAGGTAATCTCGAATGTTCCACGCTACTCGGAACGAGCTTGTTTGCCGCTCGACTGTTAAGAAAATGTGTATACAGTATAACTTTAACTAATTTAATCTAGATGTAAATATTTAAGTAAATAAAAATGAATTGCCGAAATATATGTAGGTACGCGTATAGCTTCCGAACTACTGCACTAATTTTTTTTAGTGAAAATTATCGCAAAGAAGCTGCGTGCGGATAAATCACGTGGAATCTAGGATGTTTTAACCTTGCCACAAGCAACGCCACGTGAAACCCATAGAAGTAACTCTTATTTAATCTGTGCCATAGTGTATTATATTAGATAGGTAGGTACTCAGATACTTCTTTATTGATAATGTCAAATTACACGTCAGATTAAGTTTAAATTTAATAACAATATTGTATAATAAAAATACTCACAAGTTTGGGCTTGATAGATTTGAACGATTTATTTCATTACAAACAAACAAACAATCAAACAAAAAATCAAATCTTTCCTCTATATAATATATTTCATTATTCTAGCAATACCGAAACATGACATAGTAAAATGACGTTAACTCGTGGTTTAAGTTGCTTGGTAATAAAAGGACTCAAGTCCCATAAAATAAAATACACTTTTTATATTAAACCTTAATTATTTATCCTTCCTTAGGTTAGAATATGGAATATACCCAATGATATTACATATAAACAAGAAGTAGATATGCCACTACCGCGCCCGAGTTGGCCTTAATAAAAGATCCAATTGTACTCTTTCGCTGACAGTTCACGCCAAACATGGCGACGAAACTGACGTGAGCCAAAATAGATAAAATGCCGGCGTGTGTGTTTAGGAAGTGCACAAACTACACATGAAAACTAATAAAGCTCAAGGAATCTCATATCACGCGTAAGTTTACTAAATATTTGATTATTACTTCGTATTTAAGTTAATTTTAAAACATTTGTAAAGACAACGCGTGCTCAGTTACGAAAAGAGATAGCAATTTCAATAAATCGCGTGTATGACAAGGATAGATACATAGATTAAAAGATCAGATGCGACACGTTGGTATCGGTTATATCCGTGCGAATCAAATGGACATATGGTAAATTCGGTAGTGTTATCGCTAGAAGATCTTATCGCCACTTCTGATTGTTCGAGAGAGTTCTGGACGCGAATTGTAGTAGTTATTTTTAACCGACTTGAAAAAAGGGGGAGGTTTCTCAATTCGGCCGTATATTTTTTTATGTGTGTTCGCGGATAACTTCGTCGTTTATGAACCGATTTCAATGATTATTTTTTTGTTGGAAAGGAGATATCCCAAGGTGGATAAGGAAACCAGGATCAGAGGGGGCGATCAGTGAGGAATTGAGGGAACTCCTCAAATATTGTAGGCAAATATATAGCGATTTTAGTATTTCTAGTAACAAGTCCACCATTTGCATTCAGAAAGTATCATTTGCTGAAGCGGAACTGATGATGAAGACCACAGATGGCCACCGGAACTCCTCAACGGTACCGATTTCAAGGGTGGCGATAAGATATCTCGATTAAGATAGTTGAGCGACTACAACGAAGAACATTTAATTGTTTAAAAATGACTATGATTTTCCCGCGGCGTTGCTTGCGGCGAGTTTGATGATGAATGTCCTAAAGTTTCTATATCACTAAGAAGTGGGACTACGTAAGCTTATTATGATCACTAAAAAGAGTAAAATAAAACAAAAAACCGCCTTCAGAAACTTTTATTAAAATTATAGGTAATAGGTTAGTCCAGCAGAAATTGGCTTTTGGTTGAAAATATTGTGATTGTGAGTCGCCGACTTCTATTGGACTAACCTATTACCTATCATATTAATAGAAGTTTTTGAAGGCGTTTTTTTGTTTTTTAAAACATTTATTTTATTTTACTCTTTTTAGTGATCATAATAAGTTTATGTAGTCCCACTTCTTAGGTCACCTGAAAGTGGGTTAAAGGTTTTTGATGATTAATCTGTCATTCAGTCAGTGGTAAAAATGCCAATTTTTAGACATTAATATCTCAATAACCCTTTCACCTTTATTTATTAAATTTAGGGTTCTAGTTGATCTAAAGGGTTTAAATACATAAACCAAATTTCATGTTTTTATGTTAAATAGATTTGGAGTTATTGAGGCGTCAAAAGTGGCTCCAAACGTTTCGTGTAAATAACACACGGCTGCGCTCGCCAGTTCCTTTTGCGTGAACATGGCTGGACACGCTGCCGCGTGTATAGATACCTATTATAAATATTATAGTAACGTAACGATAGATCGAAAGATCCCGCCCGCCTGTGCCATAATAGAGTAAACAATATTAAGGCGGTAATGTACTCAAGTATACGAATATTTGTAAAATTGGACATCAATACCTTTATACTACTGTAAAACCCGTTTTATTTCTATTTGTTACCTACCTACTTTGCTCCTTACCAATGTCCGTTCTGTTCGATTAAAAATCATAATCTCTATCCTCCCGGTGACACTTGAAGCGTAACTGCTTACGTATAGCTATCTCTCTTACTCTAGTGTTTTCTGTATCTGTCTATCGTTCATTAGTCAAAGAAGTGAACATATTGTAGTTTGTATAGCTATCTACACGCAACTGCGACCATTTTCAAACGCGATTTACTAGGAACGTAACATATCTATACTCTGTAATATCATTGAATATACCTATTTGACACTAACTCGTGTTTGACGTATTTTCGTGTTCCAGCTAAGGTTCCAGTATGCTAACGGCCAAACCCTATATTCAAACCGCGGATAGATAAGCCTTACTGAGGGTTAAAATTTGACATTTGCCCATACAAAATGTGACAAATTTCAATCCGAAGTATATCTATCCGCGGTTTGAATATTGGGTTCCGACATAAGCCAACAGGGCAACAGGCAGCTATAAGTGGTATTTTATTTAGTAATATAATGTTAATTGATTTATAGTTGAAATAGTGCTTAAGGAACGTTTAAAAAAATACGATATTTAGTGTTAACGACGGGCAATTACTACTCAGCAAATTTAAGAGATTAGGTTTTCCTGACAAAAAAGGCTATTTCTAGGATATTACTGTCAACAGAGCAGGATGAATATTTAAGATTTTTAAAAGCAGCTTTTTAGCCCTCTGCAATATAGTGTTGTACTAGATATGGTTACTTGACAACGATAAAGATAATATACCCAAGACTGGAAATAGGTAATATGAGTAATATCTTTTGCATCGTGATCGTGAACCAATACATCCAGTGCTTCCGGCAAACTGCGCCAGCGAGTGAGGCATGCTACTTAACTGGGTTTATCGGTCTCACTCGAACCAATTTTTTTGGTTACCTATCATTAATGAATTTGTGACCGTCTTGCTGGCTACTATTTCTCATTATAATTTGATTAGCAATTAATAGTTAGTAATTGATTCAGTTTGAAAATAAGATCCTTGAAATTACCACTTTGTGACTATAAAATGGATGGCGGAACACAAAAAGTAAATATTTCCGAAAATAATCAACTTTTCCAAGCCGTCTTACCTGATTTGTAATTATTGTTAAAATCGCTTGTCTCGAATCATAACAGCAGCTCCATATTAACTAGATATCTATATCTAGTAGGTAAATAGGTAATCAAATTAAACTTGCCCTTTCGTTTTATTCATGGTATAATAATGCAATGGGGTATTAGTTGATTTCATGTTGTATTTTTATTACTTTTTTGTTTATGAAGGATTTTGGGAAACTACCCTGACATTGATGGCTGAAAGAAATTGATGTTAAAAAATAACTAGAAATCAAAGAGAACAATTGAAGACAAAAAATGAGGAATAAGCAACAAAACTTTTTTGACTATTCTCAACAAACCATCGAACGGCGGATAGATTTAGACCAGGAGATAGTGACACAATATTTCCGGTCACTTGTGCCAAGTATGGCGACCCTTCAGGGGTCTAATTACCTAATGACGAAAAGGAACATTATGGTCATAGCGCTGAAACCGGCGGCCCAATCGCGTGAGCGTTAATCGAACGTGTCGGCTAAATGACGAGTGTCGAACGATTTGTTACACAAAAATTCTTGTATTTTCCGATAGTCGATGAAAAAAGAAGTTGGCGGTAGCGTAATGCCATACTTCTCCGGTGTGACTTGCAGCCCGCCATCGAGAGAACACATTAATTAAAATAAAACAATTGAACCATTTGTACCAGGCTAATTTTTGCACAGCTAATGGTGAATGCTACACGCTCGATATTTATCGAGTGTGTAGTATAGCGTATCACGTATCGTGATACGGATCGCTGGATTTCTGAAATCCAAAAATCCACGATCTGTATCAAGTATCGTCGTTAAATATCGAGCGTCTAGTGCTACACGCTCGATATTTATCGTGATATTTGCATCGTAATACGAACGTACGAGTGTACTCCATGAAATTTACCGTCGTTCTGACGCGATTCGTATCGTATGTGTAGTATACCAAAATATTACTAGATAAATATCACGTTAAATATCGTGATACATATCGAGCATGTAGCAGCCGCCAATCATCGATCGTCGAGTACCTAGCCATTTACGAAAATCACCATGCCATACTTTTCCGACGGTTCCAAATGGCCGTTATACGCCTCAAGGGAGTTTTTTTTTTGCAAAACGATTTGTACCAGTGTGGCGTTTAGATTTTTGGTAAGTATTCCGTTTTGGTAATGTGATCGTTATTATATTTGCTATACTTCTAGTAGAGGGAAAAAGTGGTGCCATACCTACTTGAAAAGCTTTTTTTGTAACCATGGGGCGAAAGACTGTCACACTTGAGCCAAGATGTAAGATATTTTTCTTAACGATTTGTACCAGTAATACAGTTGGATTTTTGAAAACTATATGAGACAATGTGACCGTTATTATATGTGCCTTCTAGTAGGGGGAAAAAGTGGTGCCATACTTGCAAAACTTGACCAGCAGCTGCCGTATACCTGCGTTGCCATACATTGTGCCTTACTACACCATTAGCCGTGACCTCTACAACTCGAGGAATTGTTCAAGCGGTGGTAGCAGTAGAATTTTATACAACATAACATCTGGTTATAAAACAAGATTGCCGCCACATAAGTATGTGTTTAAAATTTTGTATTTATGTTATTTGACCCTCAAACTTACTGGAAAAAAATTGTGCCATACTGGTACAAATCGTTCGAAATATGCATTAAAATCTTACAATTTGCCACCTCTTACAGGTATGGCATTATCAGACTTCTATTAATAATGCAGTCAAATTATACTCAAAAGTGCCTCTAGAGGGAAGTTTTGGGGTAGTTCTGATTTCTTTCACTCTATATGTATTTTGGGGTGCTGAATCCGAATCTGAGGTTTGCTAACAAAATTTCGTGACGCAACATTGACAAAATCGCAAAAGAAGTGAACATTTTCTGCTTTTCTTCAGACTTTTGCTTAAAACTCGGAAACTATTAACTTTTAGTAAATGGCCTGTTTACAGAAATTAAAGTTCTTAAAATTCTCTACAAATATCACTATTTAGTTTTTTTTTTAAAAGAACCGTCCGGTCTCAAGTGCGAATTGAAAATTTGCATATTTAAGCGGTCTCTGCAATAACCACTTTTTCCACTCTAAACTTAACTTTTTTATTAAAAGGCTGTCAGTTTGTGAATTTCACCTAGTTTTTAAGTTGTTTCGAAAAAGACCGAGGACACGGAGAATTCACGTTTTGATTATTCTTTTTATTGTTGAACAGTTATTATAGCTAGATTGCAAAAAAAGCAAAAGATCTCAGTTGAGGGTTTTTCACATTCCAATCGGCAACAATGTGCTAACTTTCTGTAGTATATGTGTGTGTACAGTCCAGTAACACCAGCGCACACTAGCGCCCTTTAAACTGGTTACTGGATCGCACCGCACACACACACACAGACGCGGAACTTAAATGGCGTGCTCCCGAGCCGAGTCAGTTCAGTTTGTGACTTTGTGCACGTGCGGGGCTCTCTATCTCTATCTGCGTTCCCAGTCCCTTTGTAATGAGTATTAATACTATAATACGATTTCTACAAGTTATGTTTACGTGTGGTGTTAAAAATTGCTGCCAACGCAATTGTGGATGCAGGAAGGCTGGCCTCCATTGTTCCCCGTTCTGCACATCATGCGAAGGACTGTGTGAAAACGTTGAGCCCCCGCAAGACAGCTCTGACATAGACGTAGAAGAGACTGAAGAAAGAGACAGAGAACGGAACGAAGAAAGATGCGTACACAATGCGGAAGGTATGTCTAAATCTCACAAGTTATTTTGTAGTCATTCAGCTCTCCTTGATATATGATCACAAGTCAGTGTCTCACCACCTCTTTTATTTTCCAGGAGAACGACCCCCGACGCTGACGATGGAACAACATGTGCCGGGACCCATCGCCAACGAAGAACCTCAGCCAGGTCCTTGTAAACGACAACGGCTCATATAATTTTTGCATATTGTAATACTCGTATTTGCGTTTTTTATAATAATTTAGTCAATTTAGTCAATGTTGCGTCACGAAATTAGCAAACAGATGCGGATTCAGCACCCCAAAGTTCATATAGAATCGAAGAAATCAGAACTACCCTAAAACTTTCCTAGTAAAAACACGATTTGACTGGATCATAATGATCATACAAAGAACTGGTAAAAAAATAGGGTGGTACCTACCTACAAATCGTTTTGCAAAAATAAATACCTAGGGGAAGATGGGGTGGCTTCGTACACTTTTTACTCTAAGCCTTGTAAAAAAAAAACTAACCGCTATTTTTAAATGAGTTGAATGTTACTTCATCTTCCACTTATTTGGCTATAATAATTGTGTATTTCAATTTGGATACAAAGCAACTGTGCCAAAATATATAGGTTTTTCCAAAAAGTGGGAAACGTACGAATGCACCCCATACGTGGGGTGGCTTCGTACACTATTCGTTTTTTCCCAGGATTCATTGGATTTTCAGCTATTTCACCTGTTTCAGTCACCTTTTAGGCATATCTTACTGACCTGGTTTTGTGATTATAATTATTCTTGATATACATTTTTTTAACTTCCATGGGGTGCATTCGTACAGTATAATATTACATACATTTTGACTGTACGAAGGTACCCCAACCAAAACGATCCGAAAAAAAATCTAAATAAAAAATTACTGTTAAAGTAATCCCAAAACCATTATTTACATATTAATCTCAAGCATCTAATTACAAACTATATACAATTATTTTTTCTAATTCGAGTAAAACTTATTAGAGACAGACGCATTCAAAGAAGAACCAAAAATTACTTTTGGGTCGCGAAAACACATATTAATTATTTCTGGCGAAATCTGTTGCCGCACTGCCATCGCTTTTTGAGGATAGCCTATGCATAAGAGCGACAGTCACGCATACAAATATGAACGCTTCAGCATGTTGGCTAGTCGAGATATGACCACTGTACGAATGCTCCCTTTGTACGAAGCCACCCCATCTTCCCCTACTCCTTTGCGGTGGTAAAGCGGCCATTTAAAACCGTCGGAAAAGTATGGCATGGTGATTTTCATGATTGGCTACTTGATTATGATGCAAAAATTAGCCTGGTGGTACAAATGGTTCAATTGTGTTATTTTAATTAATGTATTCTTGTCGATATGGCGCCGGGCTGTAAGTCACACCATAGACATAATTATGGCGTTACTCTACCGCCTACTTCTTTTTTCATCGAATATCGGAAAAAACAAGATTTTTTGTGTAACAAATCGTTCGACAATCTTAATTTATCCGACACGGATTAACGCCCACGCGATAGGGCCGTTACCAGAGCTCTGCACATTATTTTCCTGTTCGTCATTACTTAATTAGACCCCTGAAGGGTCGTCATACTTGGTACAAATGACTGGAAATTTTGTGTCACTATCTCCCGGTCTAATTGGGCTTACTCCAGGGTAGAACCGGTCAAGTGCGAGTCGTACTCGAGCACCGAAAATTCCACGCTTTCGTCATATTTAATGAAATATTAGAAATTAAAGTCTTGCTGCTGCTTGCGGTCTGATATGACGTTAAGGCTTTATTCGGACCACTAAATACTAAAAATAATTCAAAATTCAGCCCATAGGTACCTTCACGCATTTCAGAGATAAGGGGTCTTAATAGACAGTCGGACAGACGGACGGAAAGATGGACAGACGGTTAACAAAGTCATTTTACAAGGGTTCCTTTTTTATATTATTATGGTATGGTATGTAACAAACGCTAAAAGTCTCCTGTTAGTAAAAATCATTACAAGTTGGTTACTACATTGCTTCTTGTAATCTATCAGGCGGTATATTTTTTATTGAATTTTAATTCTAGCAATATATCAACCCTTCGAGTAACAAACGTTGTAAAAGCCATTTTGGCCATAATTGGTATTTAATGCACTGGTATTCAGTTTTTCGCGTTCTATCGACTTGAAATGCTCAAATTCGCAAAAAAATGTTTTTTACGACTTTACGACGCCTTCCGATTCACGCTTAAAACCTAGATTTTTTGTTTTTAAATGTCGCCATGATCAAGCTGGAGGGTGAAGTTTTAAAATTAATGTTGTGAAATACATATCTTTTCTTAATTTGACATTTACATTTTCGTTTTTGGAGTTGTTGGTAATTCTGTAGCTCTGCCTACCCCACTCTGGGGATAAAGGCGTGAGTTTATGTTATGTTATGTTATGTGATATTGTATCAGAAAAAAATGGTCATAATCATTTTTGGAGTTAAAACTGGATAAGTATTATTTTATATGGGTATTTACGACAAATTATTCATGGAAGATAGAAAAAAATATTCATAATCATTTTTGGCGTAAAAACCAAATATTATTTTAAATTGGTATTACGACAAAATATTCATGGAAGATTTACAAAACACTAATGTTAATTAATGCTGTATAAGAAAGGACTTACTATAAGATCTGTAAAAAAACAATGCCCATTTTTGTTTTAACCTCCTAAGATCCACCATACAACGAAATTTGTCAATGGAATATGAATTTAATATGAATGATACAAAGTATTTTTATTAATTTGATTATTAGTAATAAAAACAAATAAAAATCCTTTTTCTTCCTTTGCACCAGGTCTTTATTACAATAGGGGGATTTACAATGCACTAAAATATACATCTTATTTTATTGTAGGTATTCTCGCAATTTTCAGAATTATTTTGACTGGGCCCGCAACGGATCAGATCGGAAAGAATTTTACGGTCTTTAAACGATACTGAATCATATATGTACTGTTTTTAAGTCTACATTAACAAGCTGCGTACAACAGCTTGACCGCGGGTGTCTTCCGCGACATGTGAACGTCACCGAAAGAATGCTGCGACACGCGATCGGCTCCTTTCGCTTGCGATCGCCCCCGTTAGCTTGTCGTCGTGTGCGATCGGAACCATTCTGCCGTGACCGGGCGAGCCCACTCATTCTCGAAAGTGCACTCAAACACGTGGTAGGAACGATACTATTTGACTGGGTGCGGTTACGTTCGCAAGCAACCGTACGGAGCCGATCGTGTGCGTCGACATCTTGTCGACCGCGAACGGCTTTTACCGCCCGATCGTATGCGTCGACATGATGCCGGACGCGATCGGCTGTCGCCGCATCCGTGCGTGTCCTTTCCGATCTGATGCGAGCCATTTGGTGGAAATCATCCTTCAGAGTGAAAGTAAACAAATAATTTTAACTGTCATAATTACTTTGAACTCAAACTAATGAAAATTTTAAATTCACCTTACACTGCTGCCCAATTAGTTGAATAAGCTGCAGGTGTTTACCTCTCGAATATTTATAAAATTATGACTTAGAGTAAGAGTGACAAATTCAAAGCAACGAAAAAATTCCTCTCTCCGAGTAAGCAAAAGTTACGTACTAAAATCATCAGGAGAAATAAACCTAATTATATTATACTATATATATTTAATTAATTTTCATCTGTCCCATAAGTAAGCAATTTCCAAACTTAAAGATGAAAATTTAAATAAATGATAGCGACTAAAAGCAAAAAAAGGACATTAAGTATGTCCTTCCACTTGTTTAGAGTAATCTCATAAAATTAAGAAAAAATCTTAAATGGTTTTCCTTTGCATGCGAACGGTACAACCACTGTCCACTACATATCCAGTTCCACGCTCTCGATGATTCATCTACACTAGGGCTTCGATCGGCGTTTACTGGAAACGGTTCTTCACTGGTAGGGATTCAATCGGCTTTTACTACGAACGTTTATATATTAATGTGGCATAGGTACAGTTTTTAACTACTATTCATAAAAAAATATGCATTAAGGCTGAAAAAAATATGGTACCTATTGTAAAACCATGTTTGTTTTTAAAGCAATGGTTAATTAAAAAATATCACTTAAAGTGATCAGAACAACTTGCCTTTATTATTATTATTAATAATAAAACTGTTACATTAAAAACAGTTACAAATGATTATAAAAAATATTTTGAACCTTTAACTCTTTCGGTTGACCAATGCGTTAGAAAACAAACATTATTTACCAATATCTACTATAATAAATAAAGTCTAAATGCTTTGTATAACTGAGGATCATAGTAGAAACCAATTTATGCCAAAACATTACAATACATGATCGTTCGTATTGAAAAAACTATTGATGACCTTGCATTAGAAGACCGATTGTAGTAACATCCAGTTGATTGATACCACGCATCAAAATATCACTCGTTGTAAAAACAAAGCAATATTTTTGTTACAAACATGCCTATGCCTATTGATACTAGGAAGCTTTTAATTGTGTAAGATTGAACTCATAAGTAGCTCTAAATTTTAATACCTTGTATAATACGAAAACCTTGATGCCCGAGTTTGACTTGCACTTGACCGGTTTTTTAGATGCTTGAAATGCCAATTTATATGAAAAGGAAATATTGTTGCGAGCTATTACTACAATAGCCGTAGGTACTGTACACACAGGACAGATAGCAACCTTCTGACAAAGCTCTTCGGTAAGTTGTTGGAGTGCACACGACTATAACTTGTTCTTCAGTTAGATCAAAGTTTTGACCGTCTCGCTTTGTTATCGTAATCATACTGTTGAGGTTATGACAGCTTTAATTCACGGATGAGAGCGGTCATAACAGCAGTATAATTACGATATCGAAGCAAGTCTGGTCAATTCAATATTCTACAGTGGAAATTCTTGCGCAAGGGCTAAATTTAAAGTGCATACCTTTTGGCGGACATGATGATGATAATAATACATTATTAAAGACTGAGCTCTTTTAGGAGTGTACGTACACATACAGTCTGCATTATAACTGCAATCTAGCTGCAAAATTGCTATAAAACTGCCGAGCATTAGAGCTGTGCAGGTGTACTTCAGGAGCTCCTACTGCAGCATTCTTTAGGACTGCATGACAATCGTTAACACGCGGTTGGTGTACATTTGTTGGAACTAGCCGCAAACGGCCAGCAGATTGCGATTTGCGAAGTCAATTAGTAGTATCGATACAGATATGTTAACTGCAGATGAACTGTTTTAAAATGCTATTTCGCTCGATTCAAGTTAAAATGTGGACCGTCTATGTCGACCCTAAGTTTTTGATTTAGGTTAATTAATTTGATCAATTTGATTGCATGGTAAATTCTTTTCGAAGTAATATTAATTCGAAACTGCATTAAAATTTGTTGTTGACCATACACTCTTTTAATTTTATAAAAAATGCTTCAAAATACCATATTTAGACCTAAAACGAACTGCATTTAACACAATAAATTACACGTTATTTTGATAACATTTGGATTTAATACAAAATTAACTTCAGTAAACCTATATTTCGATCTTTAACAACAAAGGAAAAAAAATAAGTTTCAAAAAAAGGTCGTAGAAGCCATTTACCAAAAAAAAACATGTAATAAATTTGAAATACTCAAGCTATTATAAACCACATTTTTATTTTTTATTCCTAACTGTCAAACATCTTGACAACTTAAGCATACTAATGAACTTAAGTGGTTTATAATAGCTTGAGTATTTCAAAAGGTAATGCAAAAATAAAGGAAACAATTTTCGTTTTTTACTCGCCATGTAGAGTAGGTATCTGCTACGTTATAATCTCACTAGTGCTCTGATAGGTATCCTGCCTTTTGGCCGAAATATTTTTGGCCGAATGTATCGTTCGTTTCCCAACCGTTGCATTTGCCAACCTGCTTTTTTTCTGTAGGCACTTATCTGTAAATATTTCAGGATTTATTACAGTCATTTCGTGTAGAACCATATTGTTTAGGTTAGGTTAGTTTTTATAAACATCCTGAAATATTTACAGTTACAGAAAAAAAAGCGGGGGAGCAAATTAAACGGTTGGGAAACGATACATTTGGTCAAACATATTTCGGCCAAACGGCAGCGAACCGCTCTCATAAAAACTTTGACTTGCCAGTCTTTTGATAATTTAAATGGTCCATGATGGTCTATCATGGGCGAGCGTAGAAGACGCATTTACACCCTAGAGCGACCAACTTATTCTAGTACTTTTACGTATTACTCCGTCCCTACTTTGGCCCATGGTGGGCCACCGCGCAGTAGGGCCTTAAGATTTACTCGGCGAAGAGAATCTAAGCACCATATTCAAAAGAGATACTAAGTATATGAAAATAATGTAAAAAGCGATCATTGCCGACTTACTTCTTGTTTACACTTCTTCAATACGAGTCCCTTCCGATAGATGGCTCTGTATTTACATAAACAGTAGCCCCAATCACAGATCGGTTTAAAATCGGCTTATGAATATGGGTATCATTAGATTAAAGTTTTTTTACGACATAGGTTACAAAATATAAAAGGATTTTGGTTCTTCTGGTTCGTGTCACAGTTTTTTGTTGTTGATGACAGGTGTTCGAGTTTTCGGAAAGGTGAGCGAGCGGAGTGAATGAGCACGAGCGCGTACTCCACCCGAGAGCCGTGTGTGCGTGCGAGCAGTACACTAAACAGCTCACTCGCCGGCGGCCGCGCCGCACCATGCGCCGGGCTTGCGCTCGGGATCGTTTCATTCAATGCAAGAACAAGATGACGTCCTGGTTAAGCGGGAAGAGGAGTTTAGCAGACCTGTCGAGTCTATAATGCGATGCGACTTTAAAAGTAACTTTGCAAGGAGGCTTTCTAACCGGTACATCGCCAGGACATCCAGCTCTAGCCAGAAGCAAGTTTCATCATTAAGATTGCGATCTGCGGACTTACAAAAACCCGAAGTTATTCCTGTAAATGTAAGTATGACAAATCTTGATTACCTACTCGTTCGTCGTCTCGGTAGTATAATTATTATAGTGAAGAAATGCCATTATAGGTAGTTGATGTTTTCATAACTCGAAACGACTTACCTATAACAAAAATGCAATGCGATTGTTATAAAATGTTTTATGGTGACGATGGACATTTACTTTAAAAATGTTGACCTTTGTTTTATTTTTTAAACAAGTTTGTACGTAGGTACTCGTTACTTTGTTTAAATACGTACTTATCTCCTTTTTTGATTCTGGTCAATTGCTATGTGCGAAGTGTGAATAATAATAATAATAACAACACGACATCACTAAACTGTCCATTCCAGTTACTAGAAATAACAAACGTGCCAAAGAAACCGTTTGCCAGCCCAACGTTCGCCGATTTCCTAATTGTTATCATTTGGCACCTGCCTATTTACAAAGTTGTTTTCCTCTTTTTTATCGATGCCAGCAAAATGTAGCTGTATTCAACAATAAGTGAAAGCGATGTTTTTGCAGTAGTATCAGCTTACAGAACTTTGTAGATTCCCAATATTTCTCTCGACCTTATGATCGCATTGCTTGACTGTTTAAAACGAGCATCGAGATTAAAAGCCTTTCAAAATCGTACCTTTTCCTTAATTTACTAAATATGTGACAAAGTGCCATAAAATAAAAGTAGAGTAGGTAAGGTAGGTTACCTACTAGTTCGCCACGTTCGCGTTATTGGTAATGTCTTCAGAATGATGAGTTAAGTTCGGGGTGAGCAGACAGGTACCAGATAGGTGATTCTCTTGAATTGCTTGCTGTCAAGAAGTCGACGGACCAATTATAATTCGGCGAGTTTAAGTTATCCCGTCAGAGCGTCCAAACAATCTTTAAGGGTGTCAATTCTCAATTAGTTAATTTTACTCGTCGAATTAGGATACACCTAAAAAAACTGCTCGCTTTTTCATTTGTATTCGAAAGAATAATGCCTTTTATAAGATTCTAATTAAAAGCTTTTCGCGATTAAGTGTTGTTGTTATTTAAAATTGTTTATTAAATAAAGGTAACCTTGCCTACCTACTTACTACGAAAAAATTACGGAGCTATTTGAAAAGACGTTTTTATTATTATCTGTAGTCTGATTTCAAGTCATAATAGGCGAACGTCATTCAAACATAATGTAAACAAACAATCGCAACACGATATACTCGTATTTATTATTTAAGAGTATTTTAAGGATTCGAACATTGCTAATTTATTACCTAGACTTCAATTAATACGGCACTTCCTGCACGATCCTGGTCTCTACTGTATTTGTTGAACACAATCACATTAAATTTATTGATAAGCGATTCCATACTTCCAAATCACAAATGTAACGTAAATGTTAGGGCCGTCGTGTTGAACCTTTTGGAAAACCTCTCCATACAAGTTATTAATATTTATCACACATAACTTAAAAGAGAAATACTCTCATTAATATATTAATTTATTAACAACAATTAAAGGCCTTTTTGTAAACAAATACATTTTACATGACAACAGCTTAGTCTTTATTCTGTGGGTGTCAGCTAGCAGTCTAAATTGTACTAATAAGGTAACTATTGAAGAGGTTTTATATTATGTTTTGTATAAAACCCCAAAAAAGGTTGATATAGGGCAATTCCTAATTTCAATATAATTAATTCATTGTAACATAATTTTCTAAAGGGCATTGGGTAAATTTGTTTGAAGAATATTGTCTTTTTTTTTCAGCAGCCACGGATGATTCTTACGTAGTTATTTAGAGGACCTCTAAATACGTATAGATATATATAATTTATGGCGTTAAGTAATATCGGAGCGGAGATTTTAAAGATTTAAGTGTTCAGGTTTTAGTACAAAAGTACGCCCAAGCATGAATATTTAAATATCTCAGCTCCGATGCACTTAAGAGTATTACATTACATAATAAAATATGTTTATTTTTAATAATTCTATCATAATTTGCCACTTTTACGAATGGCCGCTCACCTTTAAAATGTATGAATTCTGCAAATGACAACACTTTTACCCAAACCCCTTTAACTGCAAATATTGATTCAAGAAGCCTATGCCTGGAAATGGTTTTAAAATTTTCATACATTGTTAAAACTGCAGGGTGTATCTCATTTAGCGCGCTGGTATGACTTCCCTCGTTTGATCGGTCGTTGGACAGGCTCTTATGAGAAAAAACAAGTGAATTACTTCGATCAACATTTTTGATCGAAGGTTGATTACATAGGTACATTTTTAACCGACTTCGAAAAAGGAGGAGGTTCTATGTTCCACTGTGTTTTTTTATGTATGTTCATCAATTTCTCCGTCAGTTGTGGACTGATTTAAAAAAATCTTTTTTGTTTTAAAGATTATACTTCCGAGGTGGTCCCATTGTCACTAAATGTAAATGGGGGGATCCGTGAGGAATTAAGGGAGCTCTATGTATCAAAAATATCCCTACCTAAATTATTTTACTACTGTATCTCAATGCAGTACAATGCAAAATATCGAATTAATGTAGAAAGATACATATGTATATGTCTTATAAACCAAATTTAGTTTAAATGTTAAGACTAGATTCTCCTTCGAGCAAGTAGCATCGGAAAATCCAACCTCAATCCTACTAGTAAGAACCACGGCGACACGACATATTACATATTTATGAAAACCACCGCATTTAAATTGAATTCAAATTGAGTCCTGTCCGCACTTCGCATTTCGAAGGATACGTCACGTATTGCTGCGGCGGCTCAACTGCACTTCACACATCGACCGTCAAACGGGCACGTACAGAACGCCTAACCTTAATAAGCCTAATGTACCCTAATCGCTAAAAGTTCGTAACACCGAATGGTTTTTATTCTGAAACCGTAAGTTTTTCAGGATTGTTACAAAACAAACCTAACCTAACCTAATGAATTATATACGAGTACGATGGCCTTTTGAAAAATCCTGAAAAGCTTACGGTTTCAGAAAAAACCTATATGAACATTTAGGGATTATGATACAACTTATTAATTATTAATTTTACGGCTTATTAATTTAAGGCGTTGTGATACGGAACCTCTCAAACACATAGTATAGTATTTATTATCTAAGTCAAATAAACTTACGAATCATATAACAATAGGTACGTTTCTATTGAGCCTTATAAAGCTACTGAGGCATCCCAAAAGTCCAGCCCTCTATTTCACCACCTTGACAATGATAGGTGACAAATGCCAATTCGCTATTTATAGCAAATTTAACAATCTTTCACATCAGTGGGATGTATATCAACTGCGCCATGTATACTGAAATGTGAGCTGTCGCCTTTCATTGTCAGGATGGTGAAATAGGGGGCAGATTGTAATTTTGGAAAATGTTGGAATAGACGCGTCTTGCTTGGGGCCTCTGTGCCCTTATTGTAAGTACATAGTCACGTAGGTTATTCTTCCTCTGTTTAATTATAGTTCAGTCCGATAACGAAGAACAGTTAACCGTTCAGGTAGGTCTGCGTACCCTCCACCATCAAATTCAAATTCGAAATATTTATTCAGTAAATTGGCTACATGAGGACTCTTTTAAACTTCGGTAATATAGAGTGAATCAACCGACGCGCTTCGGACAAGACCGTCATTCCGAAGAAGAAGTGCCGCAAGAAACTCCAGCGGAAGGTCATTTTTTCAATCATAAAACATAATAATACTTAAAAGTAAGTCACATTAAGTAATAATCTATATCTATACTTACCTTACTAGCGACCCGCCCTCGCTTCGCTTCGGTTAATATAAGTTAAAATAATCCAAGTTCATCCGGAATAATATACTTTTCAAATTATAGATAGGCGCATCTGCATAGAGGTTTTATTTTATGACGAATTTAGAAAGACGTCCTATCTGACACTTTTTGCGGAATTGAGTTTTTGATGCCGTTAGATTTTAAATTCATTTCAAATCATGACTGCCAGTTATCACAGAATCTCTCTATAGTATACAAATGTTTACAGCGGACTTTTCATTGCACAATACAAACAAATTTTGCCTGGAAGTGACGCGCGAAAGGGCTACATACGTCCATGGGAAAAACACGCAACGCTCAGCCCTCTATTTCACCTTCACAATGACACGTGACAGGTGACAATTCGGTATACATTGCAAAGTTAACACGCTGATACATGATTGGGTTTCATATAAGCTGCGCTATCTACACTGAAATTTCACCTATCACCTGTCATTGTCGGCATCTGTCCATTTCCTATTTTGAGCAACTACTCTGCAAAGAGCCGGTTTTCATACGTGCAGACAACGAAACTCTCATATTTGTTTTGAGTTGTAATCTATGTTGCGCGTAATTCTGAATCTGCCATATCTTCTAAAGTATTTATTTAAAAAATATATTTTACGGGACAATATTAATCTACATTAAACGCTCAAATAACCTAATATATTAAAATAAAATCATAAACATAAAAATGGTTACTGTGAGTCAATCTTAGGAGAAAGACATATGCCATGGCGGACTTTTCTCTAGATTTTTTAAAGAACTACAATTCTTCAGTACATTATTTTGACACATTTTTTAAGGTTTAGCCTGGCGTAAGCTATGTAAGGGCACGAAAGACGATTTTTGACGACTTGGTAGGAAAACATTGAGGTTTCTCAACTATATTAAAACTTAATTAGAATAAAATGTACACATAAACCATCTAGAATAAATTGTCTAAATGACAGTGAAAACCGTATTATAATCCGTTGCGTGGTTTAGAAGGAGTTAGCGGAGAAACAGGCAGAAAGGCGCGAAGCGACTTTAATTTACAGAAGAGATTAGAGAAGAGATGCATGGTTTCGGTTAAGTTTAATTAAATGTTTAGATACTTAAGTAAAAGATTTCTCATCATCACATACACTCTTGAAAGTGAAAAAAAAGAAGTGGTCCTACCCATCTGTGAAACAGGCGTGATTTAATGTACCTATGTATGTATGTATATTGTATGTACATACACTCTTTGATGCTCTGCTGAGGGATATAGGCGTGATGTTACACTTATTTACACAATATACAGGAGCCATTAGCCAAATTTTACGTGTATTCTCTGTTGTAGATAAAACCAATTAAAGTCACTTAGAGGGCTGTTTCTTAAATTTCAATTTTGATAATTATTACACCCATGATTACTTTTGAATGGAATGTCCGATTTGAATAATTCAAAAAGTAATTTACAGGTACTTATATAGCCTTGAAAACGAAGTGATTTATTTGGATAAGGATTAATACCAAGGTACGAATAATGGGGCCTAGTTAGTACTGGCGTTACAATTGCATATTTTAACATGAAAAAGTAGTTATTGTGACATAACTGTAATAGTTAGATATATGGTAGTGCGGATTTTTTTGTAGAAATTGATGTTTTATATAAAACTATAGTACATTACTTTGCTCTATTGTCAATAGTTTCCGCAGCGTACGCGATATGAGGTTTTTTTTTGGTATTATTTCACACCTTGGGTTACATTATCGAAGTTTTCATACGGAACCCTAACTTTTTTGAAAATATACTATAGCCTATGTTCATCAGGGATAATAAAGGATTCTAATGGTGAAAGAATTTTCCAAATCGGTCCAGTAGTTTCGGAGCCTATTCAATTCAAACAAACAAACAAAAAATCAAGTCTTTCCTCTTTATAATATTAGTATAGATAGTATAGATGTAAGGTCAATAAACAATAAACTAAAAATAATTACTATGAGAACAACACGATGAGGTCTGTACGTCAAAAGCTATACTAGAATAATTAATTGAGAAACAAGTCCTTGCAAACGTGAAATGACCGGACCCCACAAACAGCACCCGTTCACGAGTATGACGCGTATCTCAGCCATCGCCTGTCTCAACCATGTATTCCGGAAAGTGGCGACCCCGCCGTAAGCAAAGACCGTTGAGCGAGCATGACATGCTCATGGTGCCGGACAACATAAAAATAATATTGTGTGAAACAGCTGTCCGGCGATAAACATCACAGTGTGTTCTCATTTAAAAGCGTCTTGTACACACAAGAACTAGTAAAGATAAAATACAAATAGTAAACATAAAATCGAGTCCTTGAATACACAGTTTGCTTAAAGGCTATGTTTATCAAGGTACAAATATTGTAAATATCTTGGTCACCAATGAAGTCATTTACAGTGTAATATGTCCTACCCAACAAGCAGCGCTTGATGTAATACTTAAATTTATTGAACGGCATATTGACGATATTGGCTGGTATCTTGTTGTAAAAACGTATACAGGTGCCCGCAAACGGAGTACTTACCTTACGGAGACCTGGAACCTGGAAGAGCGAGCTTATCCCTATTTCTAGTATTTAAATTATGAACGTCTCGGTTATGCCTAAACTCATGTATGTGTTTGCGTACATACAAAATATTCTCAAAGATATATTGAGACGCGATTGTAAATATATTGATTTCTTAAAATTTACCCTTACTCGAAACACACGACCCCGATTGATAAATAGCACGTACAGCCCGCTTCTGTAATAGAAAGATGGTTTGGATGAAAGCCGGTTTTCCCCACAGCAAAATTCCGTAACTCAAGACACTATGGAAATAACTATAGTACACAAGTTTAGCCGTCTCGACGTCAGTACATTCTCGGATTCGCTTTACCGCATAAACCGCCGAACTTAGTTTACCTGCAAGTGTGGATATATGCGCACTCCATTGCAGTTTAGAGTCCAGAGTGACACCTAAAAATACTGTTCTATCTTCGAATTCCAGTGTCTCATCCTTCAGTCTTATTCTGTTCGTATTCATACTCTTCCTTCACGTTGGACAGAGAAAATTTAATGCACTTGGTTTTTTTGGCATTTAAAAATAAGTTGTTGGCTGTAAACCAGACAACAATTGTAGACAACGCAACATTGATGTCATTAGAATTATCCTGTTTCCTATCCGCTTTGAATATGAGGTATCATCAGTAAAACAAGACTATTTTAATGTTTATCGCGCACTACATACGGGAGATCGTTAATATAGATTAAAAATAAAAACGTACCTAGAATAGAGCCTTGAGGCATTCCTATAGCAACGGATGACCCAGAGGATTGTGTTGTGTTAATGTCTACCCGCTGAGTTCTGTGAGTAAGGTAGGATGTAATAAGATCAAGTGTTACATTTACATTTCCAATTTAATTTGAATATACTTTGAGTCTTGTAATTGCTCCTGGGACCTGTATATCCCTGTGACATTTAAATTAGTTAGCTTAAGTTTATCATAGTAATAAGTTACTCATATAAAAAAAAGGACTTCCTGTTGAGTTTCTTGCGGCGTTTCTTCTCAACAGAGTCCCTTGGAAGCGCTGGTAGACTCAGACATGTAAAAGTGCCTACAGGGCCTACTTACAGAATAAATGAATTTGAATTTGAATTTGAATTTGCACCGTTTTTGATGCCATAGTAGCTTAACTTCCGCACTAACGTAACATGATCAACACAATCTTTTCAGGCGGTTGCCTTGGACAGATAAAAAAAAACTCCAATTAAATCTAAGGATTTTTCCCAGGCATCCTGGGCCCCAAGATACAGGCTCAGCCTAGTTTGGGGTCCACTGGATATTTTCTTGTATGTTCTTGTTCTTAATTAAACAATAAACTTATCTTTATCTTATCTTATCTTTATCAAAATATGTTTTAACAAAGTAGAACCGGCATCAGTAGTAGATCGTCCCTTGGTAATTCCGAATTGACTGCTATGAGGTAGCATCATCAGTTAATACGGAGCCTGGCATAACGTGAACCCCGCAGCGGAAGTGGTACAACGAATGCTATTGTGCTTCCGAACGTTTGCGCGATATGAAAGGAAGATAGTGAGAATCTATTGTTCTCCTGGCGTCTCTCTCCTTGGGGTTCATTACTGCGAATGTGAGAAAACAGATTGGCGATCCATTGTGAGGTGACGTATCAAATAAGGCGTATGAAATAATGACAAAAAAAATCACAACAAATCAATTTTGTTATTTTAGCAGGTTTCGTGCCGTTATGCAAAACTACGCGCGCAGCGGAACAAACAAACGTTTGTTTAAAACAACAATTCAGGCAACTACAATCGGATTAACTTTTTATTTTGCCTTCTTGTGTAACAATTACAGATGTAGTGCATAATTACTTTCCATCGTGTTTTATCGGAAAAGTTCGTATTTATCGTGCTCTCTCTATTATCTTCAGTACCCATCATACCACCGTAGGGGTAGGTCGCATTCAGCAGCCAATATATATATGTATATATATAGAGCGGCTATTACGCAATTTAAATATAAATAAATAATAATAAATAATAAATAATAAATATACGTATGTGTGTATAATGGATGATCATATTGATAGTATTGTCATTCACGTCAATGAAAGTACTGACGATGACACGTCTGAGTGTAACTCAGATTGTGAAATGGAAAATGTTGAAAATATTGATCCAAATATTCAATAGGTAATATTGCTAGACGGGGTGTTCTTTTTATAGTGGTGATTATTATTTATATCTTTAATATTTGAGTAGCTTAGTTTAATTTTAATTTAAATACGTTTGGTTTTAATTTTTAATTGTATTAATGTTGAATTCTGTACTTAGTTGGATTTAAATAAAGTATTTGAAGTAAGTAAGTTAAAAGTAAGTATGTAAATATTTCAAAATACGTATACGTTATTTTGCTGCATTTTATGCTAACGTAAAGAGAGTGTTTCGTTTAAGAATGTCAATAAAAGTACTATAAGAGTATTTCTAAGTTTCTTAGGGTGGTTATAACAACTCTATATTATATAGTGCCATATGCTGTAATTTTTCATTTTTACATTTCACACTAAATAATAAAGTTTCATTTTAATGAATATAAACATGTCACTAATTTAATACAATAATTAATTGACACTTCGGGTTCCGTCGTCGTCTTCCGATTGAGATCCGAGTTTTACCGATGGAAACATAAATTCACTATATCTGTACCTACTTGACATTGATAACAATGATAACTATTTATGCTCATCACGGCAATTAAATTACAACTGGACAGAATTCAGCTTCTAAACGAAATATTGAGTTTGTAAAGCGTACTAAGTAGAGTTAGTTAGAGTTATGTAGTTGACCATAAACAATGCACTTCGTCTTCTGAAATTTAATAAATAATGACAACTTTTACGGATATTTTTGAGAAAAAAACCTTTTTTATTGAGTTCAAATCTTAATAAATAAATAGTTTTTCTTTAATTAATATGTAACATAACCTGCAATCTACGGTTGCATCTGATAATAGCGAAAGTAATGAGCTTTGCAATATATTGGTGTCAAATATTTAAATTTGCCGAAATTTTTAAATGTGGTATAACTTTTCAACGGTAGATGATATATTCATATATGTATATTATTCAGAGAATTAAATTCTCTACAAGCGAAGTCTCCTTCTTCGTCGTTTTCACTCTTGACAGAGTGGGCGTGTTCATCATATCAGGCACTGGTGGAAAGCTTCACAACTCGGCGCCTCTACTCTCTGCCTGCCTTTAACAAGCTGCCTTCCTCGGGCAAGCTATGTAGGGGGCTGTTTTCTACAGACGATATATATATGCAAGTTGGAGAACAATGTAAGAAAAAATAGGTGAGGTCAAATACATTTTTGAAAATCGACCGCTTTTAGGAGCTCATGTCTAGACAACGATTGAAAATAGGTGGAAAATTTATAGAATTAAAGTTGTAGAGAATTTTATCAGATTTAATAATGCCATACAACACCATTTCCTATGACGCATCGTTTTCAAGATGTAAACAAAAAACAAAAAAACGGGACCTTCTTTGTGTCCCCCCCCTAGGGCTCAGCTCCGAGGGGTGGGGACTTTTAGTATGTTTATCTCCTAACTAGTCCAAATAAAGTTCCGAAGTCAAACTTTCTGCTTCGGCCATTCCATCCACAGTTTTTCGTTGCCAGGACTATATGTCATTACTATTATTGTTTCTTGAGATATTCAACGATAAATAGCACCATGCGTGAATTATTAACGCATACTACGAAAATCGAGTACCTACCGGGCTGTAATTAAGTTCCTCACAAGAATGTTAAAAAAAAAACATTTTTGAAGAAATGTCTACTATTTACGGTGTCTCTGGGCCTTTTTATGCTACCGTCAAACGTTGAGTAGCTTATTTAAACAAGGGCGAGAGTCGATCGAGGATGACCCCCGCTCAGGGCGGCCAGTATCGGTGGTCAACGAACAAAACGTAGCAAATGTCAAAAAATTGGTATTGGAGGACCGAAGGATTAAAATGTGCCAAATAGCTGAATTCTTGGGCATTACCAAGGAATGAGTTTGAGAAATCCAACACACGCATTTACATATGATTAAGGTCAGTGCACGTTGGGTACCGAAAATGCTGTCGGCGTTTGACAAAGAGCGGCGTGCCGAAACTTCTCAGGCGTTTTTAGAATTGTGTGAAGATGGTGTTGGCAAAATTTCCTCCAGAATAGTGACCGTTGAGGAACATGGGAGTATGATCCTGAGTCCAAGTCGGAGTCCATGCAAAGGATTGAGAAGGGTTAAAGGTCACCGAAGAAGTTTAAATGATATTTGATACTATATATATAATTTAATATTTATAGCTTTATATAACGCTAGATAAAACTAGTAGCATTGTAATATGAAATATGTGTAAAAAATAAACTCACTGCTGAGTTTCTTGCGGCGTTTCTTCTCAGCAGTGGTCTCCTCTTGGAAAGCGCTGGTAGATTTTTGACGTGTAAAAGTGCCCGTGCGACCTACTTACTGAATAAATGTCTTTTATCTTTATCTTTTATAGTAGGTTTCGATATCGAATTACAATACGAAGTCTTTATTGAGATGCGTATCGATCACATCATCATAATAATTCTCGCAAAATTACCAAAACATAGGAAGCGATCCTTTACCAGTAGGTATCATTAAAACCTTAATAAATCCTAAACTAATTAACATTATTGGAAACAAATGGACATGGCGAAACAATAAGGGTTCCTAGTTTAACTACGGAATCCTAAAAAACCTTCTAGTAAAAGTTTTACGGTTTCGACATAAAACAAACACACACATTTAGTTTCATTTTTTGTAATCCCTTTTCCATAACTTGAGGATTAAACTTAATTTATAAGTTACTATTGCTGATAATATTGTACTTAATCCAGATGTAAATACTCCTGTATTTAAAAAAATAAACTAATTGATTAATAAAAAAGTTATGGCGAATTTAATAGTGAAGGGGTTGTCCTGTAGAAGTATTATTTTTATTCAAGTGTTTCGGCGTAGATGGCAATGCAATGAAAAAAAAACCGCCTTCAAAAACGCAAAAAATAACTTCTTTAAAATTGTAGGCACCTAATAGGTTAGTCCAACTGATGTCGGCTTTTTGTTGAAAATGTTGTGGTCGCCGACTTCAGTTGGACTAACCTATTAGGTGCCTACAATTTTAAAGAAGTTATTTTTTGCGTTTTTGAAGGCGGTTTTTTGTTTTTTAAAATATTTATTTTATTTTATACTTTTTAGTGATCATAATACGCTGTTACGTAGTCCCACTTCTTAGTTGAAATAAAACTTTAAGTTATCTCAAGCGCGCCGCAAGCAACGCCGCGGGAAATTCATAGTCATATTTCAATAACCTCCTTTTTTAAAGTCGGTTAACAAGTAAATATTCTTCGTTGTAGTCGCTCAACTATCTTAATCGAGATATCTTATCGCCACCCTTGAAATCGGTACCGTTAAGGAGTTCCGGTCTTCATCATCAGTTCTATTTCACCAACTGATACTTTCTGAATGCAAATGCTGGACTTGTTACTAAAAATACTAAAATCGCTATATGTTTGCCTACAATATTTGAGGAGTTCCCTCAATTCCTCACGGATCCTCTCATCAGATTCAGATTTGGTGACAACGGGACCACCTCGAAAGTATACTCTATCAAACTAAAAAAAAAAATTGAAATCGGTCGACAATTGACGGAGTAATCGGTGAACATACATAAAAAAAAATACAGTGGAACGTATTACCTCCTCCTTTTTTGCAGTCGGTTAATAAAATTCATAGCATATGGAATTTGGGTTCAAAATCATGCAGATACATTTGCCAGAGAGTTGTATAGTCTCACCAAACCCTGCCTTTACAGGCGTATACGCATTTTACAATTGCAAATATGAACTAGTTTTAAACATTTAAACATATTCAACAATATAGTATAAATAGGTACTGTGGTAGCCTTCAGCAGCGGCTACTTCATCAATGCTTCCCTAGCTCGACTTTTACTTGCCCTAACTATGTTTAAATAATACTGCACTGGTTATTTCTTTTTATATATATTTCTTCCGTTAATTCTTCAATAAATACATTTATTTCTTTTTATGGGCCTTCACTATCCCGATACACATAAGCAAATGAAGTCGCCCCTAAAAACAAGACAATTCTACTCCTATTTGAATTACTACTTCGAATATCAGTGACGTAATAACCAGCCAGTAAAACTTAGATGTAGCCGGCACACTACAAGTAGTGAACCTTCACATCTTCCCGCCCGGCACGGGAAGGCTGGGGACCTCTAACCTAGCTAAAGCTCCCCCCTATTCAAGAGATCTACCTATGTATAAAAAATCCAACTATAAATTTACCTATCCCCACTCAGCCCTTTAACAACAATACATTATTTACCTACCTAACTCAATATCGATTTCCCTAGCTGGTTTACCTAACACCTGGAAAACATGACGAGATGACAAGTCCCTTGCTAAGGGATAGCATGCAACAGTCTGAGAAAGAAAAGGTGTCTTATTGGAAAAATAAAAAATATTAAATCATGACACCTTTTGCATTCCGGTATATGCTTAAATCAAGCAAAAACCAGGCAAAAAAGCTTGACTTCTTGTCCCATGACCTACCTAAGCTGCTAACGGAGCCCCAATTCGTTCAGAAACAACTTGCTTCGCATGACCATTTTAAACTCATGTTAAAAATGTTCAGTCGGTGCACGGTTGATGCCTCACGAAATAACCTATCCCAAGAAACCTATCCCTATCAGATATCCCAAGGTCCGACCCACGTAATGTAGTAAGACTTATAGCCTTAATATGGTGTGGTGGGGTGCTATTCAATTAAACCTTGAAATATACGTTCATACATTTATTTAAAATATTATAGTGGTTGTTTATTTATAATGTTTCTTTATCAAAAGCTTGAGAGGTTCTGACGTACAAGACCATGACAACCATATGTTATTCTCCGTAGTTCTTATTTTAAAAATATCAGGCCATAGAGGTGAGGTGAGGTGGTCTTCAACCTTCACATCTCCCCCCCGCTTATCGAAAATGAACAACCATAAAACAATATTTATCAAAACCTAGTTATTCCTGCCTACGTGGGAAATAAAACCATTCTTTACGACAGGATAGCAACGATTGCATCCAACAACGTTAATGAACATCGAAATACTCAAACGCTGTAATCAATTGTTGCTTCAGCATGCCAAAACCCACGAAAAATGCATGCCATGGCCTTTGTCACACCTAGCTACGGTAAAGCCAAATAATTTCGAAAGCAAGCCGTCAATATTTGTTTCAATAAAGACCACATACTTTTGAAAATATTCCTACGCAATGGTCACAAGGTTGGCAGATAATAACATTATGTTATCCTCCGAGTATACATATGTACCCGTGAGTGGGGTCCACTAAACCTGCGCCATAAAACCCCCCTTCTACAACACGTAATCGCGACCGGTGAAGAGGTGTCTTCCTCCTCCGCTCGCACGATGTAGCTCAGCTATCTGCGATGCCTGATGCTACGTTACTGTGTGGTCATCGTTTTGATAGACAGCTTGCCTCCGTTGTAGCGGTACATGAAAAATTGAAACCATTTGAGACAAGTTAATATGCCAGTTCTCTACTTTCAGATATATTTAGTTTCCTCATTCATCATAACTAATCCATCTTAACTTTTCCACATTCCTATAGCCTAACTTCCTAACGACCGATGACCGCTATCAATAAAAAGCTTTATTCATTAATCCCCCCTGAAATCACCATAACTATAAGTGATCGATGGCATCGAACCATCGTTACCCGAGTTTGCTATGAACTCATAATGGGTCCACCTAAGCCATAATAATTGTTAACTAACCCCAAGCGAAACGTTTGCCGTAGTGAATGATGAAAGGCAATTCATCTTTCCCCGATTTCTATGAAATCTTATGGGTTTACATTCTTAGCACCCGTTTCTCACATTCATAATATATCGCGGTCATGTCATTCACATCCTTATACACACTCCATATAAATCATATCTTTTCTACAATTCCAATATCCTAATTGTATCTTATTATCACAAATCGATCATAGTTATGATAAATAATTAGGAAAACTTAGTATTAATATTTCTATTATTTATTTACTTCGACATAAATTAACGTGAACTGACGTCAAAATTCAAAATTTACTGACGTGTCTCACTTTTGACGTGTGTTAAAAAAAATGTTCAAATATAAAATTAATATTATTTTTCCCATCTTAAAAATTGATTACTCAAAATGAAATGATGTATAAAAACATTACTCGAAATAGCTCTCAATCTAACTTTATATAAATACGTGAATCGAAAATACGAACCTGATAAACACATAACAAACATTAAACATAATAAAAAACAATACTGTCCTGGTAGTCCATCTGCTCCATCCTTCTCTTCTCTTCAGGATCAGCTCCACTACTTCTTTCTCTCGTCGCGGTCCACGATAGCACAATGCTTTAATTATACTTATTTCTTGAAACTTCTTCATGCTTGTACTATGAACGCGAACGCCTGATGCATCTCACATCTCCTCTCCTCCGGTGCTGACCATGCAGCGATCATTTCCCTTGCTATTGTAACTTTATTTAACACGGGGGATCCAACTACCCCGCACCTCCACCAAATGTGGTGGTATGGTGGGGTGCTATTCAATTAAACCTTGAAATATACGTTCATACATTTATTTAAAATATTATAGTGGTTGTTTATTTATAATGTTTCTTTATCAAAAGCTTGAGAGGTTCTGACGTACAAGACCATGACAACCATATGTTATTCTCCGTAGTTCTTATTTTAAAAATATCAGGCCATTGAGGTGAGGTGGTCTTCAACCTTCACAGTACCTACTAAAACTAAAAATGTCAAGTAAAGTATAAAAAAAACAATAACATTATATTATTTCACCCTGTCTAAAGCGTATTAATTTTCCAAGTACTACTTAACACTATTATAATATTTCTGTGCAAGCCATGACTTAAAGCTATTTTTGAACATTATGATATTGCAGTCTTTGTAGTGATCAGGCAACTCAATTATACATATTAATACACATCATATAGCAGTTTTTGACGACCATGCTAGTTTAGCCAGATGGTGGTGTAATTTATGTGTGTAGTTACTGTTTCCTAACCGATCTCGAGCGCGTAGACTGAACATTTTGGAACAGATATTTATATATATGCACGTATATATATATCTATATTATATTTATGCACGTACAGGTTTCAAATATATAAAGACATGGTACAGTCAAAATGCAATGTTCTTTAAAGTATGGACGGCACGAGTCAAATACTGCTCTTATGCAACGTTTTTGAGTTAGAAGTGCCTTATCTTTCGCTGTGGAATTTCCCCAGATAACAATTCCATAGCGTAATGTCGAATCCACATAGCCATTATAGGAAGTCACTGCAGCTTCAACCGACTCTGTCTGACGAACCCTTCTTAGCGCAAACACAAATCTATTTAACCTTGTGCACAGATTGTCGACATGTTCTACCCAATTACAGTGACAATCAATATCTATTCCTAAAAAAAACATATGCTCAACTTCTTCGACGGTATTGCCTCGAAAAGACGGTATTACCTCGTAACGAGCGTAACTGAATACCTATATACTTGGTTTTAACTATATTTGCCCTTAAGTTATTTCTTATTAACCAATTTACAGTAGCTTTTAATGTTCTGTTTATTTCAATATTATACGTTAACATGTCTTTACCTTCTATAATTATTATTGTGTCATGGGCAAATAAAATGCATTCGTGTGATATACCTATGGTTCGGCAAATCATTAATATATAGTAAAAACAGCAAGGGCTTCAGAATACTACATGGAGGCACTCCATAGTTGTTTAAAATAAAAGTGGAGTGATGTGTTTCTACAGTCTTAGTATCTTGACAATACCTTATCGTTTCGACGCACTGAGTCCTGTCGCTAAGTTAGACTTTATCCAGTTAAGAGCAGGCCCTCTTATGCCGTATCTGGATAACTTAGTAAGCAGTCGCTTGTGACAAACAAAATCAAATGCCTTGCTCATATTGAGGAGCAGGGCAGTAACAGGTATATTTTTATCAACACTGGCCATTATACTATGTTTTAAATATTAACTTGAAAGTTGCTAAAACAGTATTTCTATATTTTCTGAATCCATTTTGTTCATCGTTTATAATTTTGTTAAGTTCCATGAAGCTTGATAATCTAATATGCATGATTTTTTCAAAGATTTTTGAATATATTGTTATGAGAGTTATCCATTAGACTCTTGTCATCCTCTTTGAACAAGGGTTTCACTACAGACTTTTTTAGTGTTTTTGGAAAAATTCCTTGCAGTAAGGATAAATTTATAATGTGCTGAAATGGGCCTACAATAGAAAGTATATTAGATTTAACTATATTTGTTCTTACAGATTTTGAGTTGTTGAGTGATTTAATAATCTTTATTAGTTAATTTGTATTAACTGGATTTAGGAATAAAGAGCCTTAATTATTAATATTATTATCCATTACAATGTCGTCTAATTTCCCAGCAGAGGCAGAACAATTCTCGCTGATTATTTTTTTGAAAAAGTTGTTGAATGATTTAGCAATTTGCGATGGGTCATTAATGATTATGTTATCAATTTAGGCTTAGGACTTTTCGTGGCATACCGTGTTTCTAAAATCCATGGAGCAGCCATATGTAAAATATAATTTTCGAAGTCAAAGTCAAAGTCAAAAGTATGATGTAATATTAAATAATAATGATTTATAATGTCACATCCTTACTGAGTTCATTTTAATCGAACGTAATTAATTTTATCATAAACCTATATAATAATATTAATAACTGATCACATGTGATGCTACAATATGATTTATCTAATTATGTATCCACTTTAATGCCCGTGTTTAGTGAGTAGTGCAAACCCATTCGCAATTTAAAATTAAAAAAATATTGACAAATTAGCTGTCACTTTTGATTAGAGACGTTCAAATTGGCTTTTGATTTTAATTAAAATGAACAATATTACAACTTGCGAAATTAAATACTGGATAGAGCCATATAAGGAATTAAAATATGATGAAGAAAAATGTAGTGTACATTGTTCCTTATGTGATGTATATTTCACAGCAACAATTTTTTTTTTGTTGTGAACCATATTAAAAGTTTATCTTATCAAAATAACTGCGATGAGAATAGTATAATCCTATGTTGGATAAAACCATACGAAGAACTAACGGTAAGCGAAGATAAGTGCCACATATATTGCTCCGCATTTAATACTAATTTGAAACTGCCACAGCCACGTGCAGCCACACAACAAGCCACGTGAATAGCCTAAGTCACCACAAAAAAATGGCAACATGAATGATTTTTATCTAGACCTATGCTTGTTTCTCATCAACTGCAATATTGCTTTAACAAAGTAAACCATCCAGAGTTTAAAAAGTTTTTTAACAAATACTTTTGCTGTAATTGTGGCAGTATAGAAGATTGCCTGAACAAAGCATCCTAAGGAAAGTGTATTTGCAAAAGGCATATAAAATCACTATTACAAAGTTGAGGAGTGTTTTTTTAGATAGTTTTTTATGGCTCTCAGTGGACGAAACTATGGATAGCATGGAGAACTCTATAGTGAATATAGTGGCAAGGTCTATGAATGGTTATTCACGTAGACTTTATTTGCTAATGTGTCGAGTGGTTGAACACGTAAATAGTAATACAATGGCAAATTTGGTTGAACATAGCTTACGCTTTTTATGGGAAGATGATTATCTAAATAAAATTAATAAATTTGCTGTTTTGTACGGGTGCAGCTGCTTATATGATCGCCGCTGGAAAGATTTTGAAGAAGACTCATTTAAATTTGAAGCATGTTTCATGTTTAGCTCATGCCTTTCATCGAGTTGCTGAGCAAATTAGGTCAGAGCATAAAGTTGTAGATACTTTGATTTCGAAAGTAATTTTTTTTTTTTGGAATCCCCGAAAAGAATAGGGCTATTTAAACAAATGTGTCCGCACGTACCTTTGCCGCCCGAACCCGTAATAACAAGATGGGGAACTTGGCTAAATGCAGCTTTCTATTGCAGCACATATTTTGACGACCTAAAGAATGTTGTTACAAAATTAAATTCCAAATATGCCTTTTCTATTAAAGAAACGAAAAAGGCTTTTTCGAATTCTAACTTAAGAAACGAACTTGATTTCATAAAAAATGCCTACGAAATTTACCAGAAACAATTACAAAACTAGAGTGTACAAATATTTCTCTCACCGAATCTTTACACATTTTTGACCAAGCTTGTATTGTTTTACAATGGTGTGCTACAGATAGTGTTCTAGACAAAATAGAAAACGTGTTAGATCGGAACCCTGACTTCGACGATATCCGAAATTTGGCCACAATGCACCATGATAACGAAATATCTCATCTCCTCCAGAACACAACGTTAACTTCTGAGGACGTGGAGCGATCGTTCTCAACACACAAAAGGGTGTTTGATAATTATGAAGAACTCATTTAACCCCGGAAAATATACAGAAAATTATAATTATCCATTCCTATTACCATTTTAATGAAGAACATGAAGTAATAATAGATGAGGATTATGACAAACTTATTCCAAAAGCCATTACTTCCTCAGATATTTAGAAGAAATATTAATAACTGACAGTTGAAGAATGTTTCATACATTAATTATTTTATAGTCACTATATCTCACCATTGTAAAATGTATTGTACATATGTATATTCTATGTATAATAAATTCTTTTGACTTTGAAAAATATAATTTTACAACTAGCGGCTCCATGGCTACGAAAAGTCCTAAGCCTAGTTATCATCCACTAAATTTCTACCTATAAGCTCGAGTAGAACGACATTCTGTAGTGCACTTTTTAATGACATTCCATACGGCTTTACATTTATTCTTATTACTAGATATATACATAAGGTATTTCGACTTTTTTGTGATAATAGTATTTTTTTTAATAATCGGCTTTAGTTTTTATACATTACGTTGTGATTTTTTACATGTCTACTTAAGATATATAGGTAATTGGATAAGGCTGCCAATTATCACTTTTTGTCGAACTGAAGTTTCTATTTCGATTTCAGCATTACAGCCCTTTTTGTTATTTAATTCTATAAAAAAATTAATGAGCTTGTTTCCCCATGACGCAAACTGAATAAAACTTGTTTGTTTCTTTAAAATTTATATAATTATGTTCATTATATCCCCCTAAGCCCAACTTGTAAGCTATGTAACTTTTTAATTTGTAAACATATCCAAAATTTTATACGTTTGAAAGACTAACCCCTGTTAAATGTCCCTCTTTAATTACCGTAAAACGGGGCTATTTGGGAATCACGAGGCTATTTGGAACAAAGTACTTAAATATAAGCTTTTAGTTGATACCAATATTTTTTGTCATGGCAATGGTAGAACATTTGCGTTAGGGCGATTGTGCACTACAAGGAATTTTACCGTCCGGCAGTCCGATTTTGCACAAACTAGTCCTTATAGCTTAGTATTTATTGAGTATCCGTAAAAAATCGGACTGCCGGACAGTATAATTCCTTGTAGTGCACAATCGCCCTTACAGTATCATAAAAGTTATTATGTTACCACTGTGTTATAAACTAATAATGATGATAAGATAACTTTGGCGGCATTACCCAACTAGGTGTCAGCTAAAAAATATTTTAACGAATTTATTTTCTAGGTGTTTTCTTTCGAAATAGAACTTCTTGACTTGTTAAATAATATAATCTTATGGTGCTGAGATATGCTCAGTGCGATAAGCGTGTTTTTTAAGTAAAATAAATGAAATCATATCTTCAACTGTTTATCCATAGCCTGCAGTAAGCTGTAGGTTTGGCAACCTACACTACATAATTGATCAAAATCGCGAAAATAGCGATTTAAATGATGTTGCGGGATTGCATTCTGTAAAATATGATGGACGCGTAGCGAAACAGAGGCGCACTTGCGCAGTTAACTTCACTTTGTATGGATGCACTTGCTAATCAATATACGAATCTTGGCGGGCCGCTACCAGGCTATCAGGAATGCCAGGAGGACAACTCGAGCACAGGGCATGCGCGCAACGCCTAGGCTATCCAGCCCCTATAACTACTACAGCCACCAGTCGCAGGACATTGATTGGTGATGTTGTCTTTCCTAGACAGACATAATTGAGAAATTCATAAAGTTGAAATTGTAAGAGTAATAACATTTGCCAGGTACGAGTTGTTTATAACTAACAAAGCACGAGTAGGGAAGTGACCGGCTAGTGAGTGCAGTGTACGCCGTCTATATGATTAGCCGTATGCTGTTCTTAAAAGTAACTTTTGTAGTGCGTTTGAGCTACTGGTTGATAATTAAGGTAAGACCATAATATAAGTGTTAATATCTATGTATGTCATAGTATTATAATGAAAAATAATAACGATTTATTAAGATAGTTACTTCTGCACCATTAAAAATCTTATGAAAAATAATAATTTGATTTTATTCCCCGTTTTTTCGTGGTCCCATTATTTGGTCGTATTAATTGGACCACGAGGTAGAACTGTTTCTCGTTGTCCCATTACTATTTATCTACTTCCTGTATACCAAAATAGGGGTGCATGGTTCGCTAAAAATGTAAATACGTAGATAGGTCTCGGTTATGTTAGTTCTATTATATTATATATACAGGACGAAAATTTCCACAACCGTAAACACTAATGGGAGTAGGAGAAACAGTTTTCTCTCGTGGGCCCATTAACGGGGATTTTAATTGATATTCTAGAGAGACTTGACTTTAGCTTCGCTCTTATTTGAACGAGTAAAAAACCACTCTAAGCCCGGCATACAAACAGACATACTTAATATTAAACCTCTTAATATTATTAGCACGTATTTTTTCTTTATTTTTGTTTCTACATCAGATAATTATATTGGTCAGATAGTTATCCATCTTCGTTTTGTTGTGGGATAACCAAAGGATTTAATTTAGGCCTGCCGACAACCCAGACCCCCGGCCCCTCCCTCCTCGACGGCCGTCGCTGCTGCTGTGCCAGATCGATCGATTGATGCATGACTGATTGTAATAATATTTCCTTTTGGAGAACGGAATTTTAGTTCATATTTATTATTAGTTTATTGATACTGAATTTATATTTCTATTGCTATCAATAAATTGTTTATTGTTTCGGTTTGGCCCATTGGTTGACTGGCAATGAATGCCTTAAGGCAATAAGTATATACCATTTGTACCTAAGTTATTTATTGTGCAGTTAGGTTTTAAATAATAAATGTGTACTAAAACGGTCATATTCATATTTATTTAGATATATAGATATACATACATAATATTTAAGCTTAAAGGTGAATTAAGTTAAGGAAGTCGCCCATAGCAAAACGTGTTATTGGCTCGATCTTAATTGTAAGGAGTCCAACGCGCACTCGGCCGGTTCTTGTTAGTTGAAAGGTCGGCTTTTTCTTGCAGATTATATTCCTTGACTTAATTGCACGTGAATATGTCGATCGTATGGCCAGACCCAGCGTATGGAACTCGCATATTTTTGGAAAATTTGTTTGATGTTTCCGTACCAAGAACGGCTTAAGCTATTGGGATAAAATTTGGATTATATTTGTAGTATTTGGTGGTCCAAACAAGCCTCATCATTAGAAATTAAAAGTTTTCATTTTAGCAGAAATTTATGTGACTATTAAAATATCATATTTTTTATGAAAATAGGTGATTTTTGAGATATTTGAGTATTTAATGTGTAACGCAAAGAAAATCATTCGGTGTTATAAGTTGTTAGAATTTTATTCACCGGACGATAAGTATTTAGTTAAAAATCGACCATCGAGCCTCTACCTATTCTAATTCTTGGGTTGACAATAGGTACTATTTATATTTATAACATATCAAAACCAATATGGTTTCACAGAGTTCCCAGGAACCATATTTTTGTGCCTTAGGTCATTAGCGACTGATTAGGTAGTTCTGTCTTCGGCGGACAGCGCTGTAGGCAGCGGCCGCGGACGCACGCAGCGCGGTACCGCGGCGCCCGCACGCACCTACCTACTACAGTTGATTAATTAGCGTGCTCATGCATAAATGCACGCCAGGAACCGACTCACTCAGACTGCCGACAAAAACAATAATAACTGGTAATATTTTTAACTAGTAACGAAATGAGCATACGCGGCTATTGTAAGTAGGTAGGTAGGTACATCATCGTTCATCAGCAATCAGTAGGTATTCCGACTTATCATATCACACACACCAACTTTATAATTTTATTATGCCTAAGTTTCCCGCCGTTATCTGTTTCCCATCTTTGTTTTATTAATAAGACCATTGGAGGCGAGTAAAGGACGAGCCTGTACGGTGTCGCTTATTTTACAAGCTTTTGTTTTTAACTTGCAATGTATTATGTAAGAATAAAATTAACTTGCAAGATTTGTATACTGGTCAAATCTTGCAAGTTAAATTTGACTCACTTCCGGGTTTCCGATGATACCTACTGAAAAATTTCATACACTTTTAGTTCTGATGACAATACAATAATATAGTACCATCGAGCTGGTCCGATGATGGAGACTCAGGGTGGCCATAGAACTCCTAAATAACACATGATGAACCATGTCATGTTACGACTCGTTAGAATCGTCTTGCTGAGTAGATAACAACTGTGCAAAAAAGTACAGTCGGCAACAAAAGCTTGTCCCAAAATTGAAATTTTTGACAGAAACATTATTTTGGGAATGTTCCTACCCGAATAATTCTTTCAGCCGTTTTTTATACATATCTAGGTACATTTATATTATTTTATTATTCTTCTATATTCCGCGTTATTGTAATAAAGTAACCGTGTTAAGCCGCAATCACTCCATATTATGCAAATATTTACAGCTGACGTAATCTCCTGGTAAATCTTACAATACATTTTCTACTTACTTAACCGCGCTGCGCTAGAAAAAAGGAAGACAAAACATAAGGCCATATCGTTAGGCTGACGCTGCGCGGCGACGCGGCGCGCGGCTGGTGTTACAACTACGAGTTGTGAGAGGTAAACAGACATTTTACACTTCAAGAAAGTGCCATTCTTTTATCCTGGGACTTGCGTAATTGTACAGTCTAGTTTATAAATATCCTTATACTTACATACTTACCTTACTTTATATACTTTAGTACCTTGTCACTTTAGTCGCTAATTATATGGCAGTCGAAACATGACATTAAATAGACAAGCTACTAAAGTGTACACATAGTTATGAAGTCTACTGTACCTGATTTTAAAGAATCTGTTACTTATTTTGCATTTACTTGCAAAAGCAATTCTAAGCAAAAAATTTGCAGTGAAAATGGTTTTGCACAGGAAAAGTTAAGTAAGTAGGTAGGTAGGTATGAGGTACAGTTTTAAACATTCCGCGAGAAGTTATTTAAATGATGGTTAATCCCGTAGTATAAAAATACATCCAGTTTTCTGAAATTATTGCGAACATACAAATACATTCGCGGCGAGGTACGGTTGGCCTTAAGTAGCTACACACTTTAGTACTTTGTCACCTTATCGTCATGTTTGAATTGTTGCACTAATCTGTAAAAAGCTTTAAAGCGACTAGGTACAAACAGCTGTGCAGCTTCTTATAAGGCCGTGTGTTCTTAATTAAACACACAACAATACAAACACACAATTAACAATTAATTAAATAGGTAATTAATATACCTACCTACTAAGCTTCTTGGAAAAAAGCTGAAGGCAAACAGCAAGCGCTTTTCCATGCCGCTGACTAACACCGCGGTAAGCAACAATTTTCTTTTTTCCTTGAAATTAATTAAATACCTACCTAAGGATATGATAAAATATGAACGTCTTTCTAATCATCATTTTCTATAAACAACTCAGATTCTAGAAGTATGTAGGTAGGGTGAACTTGAATTTTTAGCTAAGTTACCCTAATAAACTGCTAAAACAGATGAATTTGCCATCGTTGGTTTACCTGAAAACGACATCAAACTTGTAGTCTGATGGTCCCTACGTAAATCATCGAAAGTCACATTGGAAGTTCGTTTGAGTTTCGATGATTTACGTAGAGTCCCGCTAGAATTTGATTTCTAAGTAAGTACGAGTAGTAGGTACTTAAGTTCTAGATTACTTATTCTGTGGTTCTACTCGTAGTCACCCCTCTCCCTGTCGCGGAGTTATGAATGTTATGATGATTGCCTTTAGGCTCACTTTGACTTAAATATCACTCATACCGATTGGCAACGCAAAAATCTTAAGTGTACTCGTACGAGTAAAGCTGTTACTCGTACGAGTACAATTAATTACCTATTCAGACCTTACAACTTTTAAACCCCTTGCAATTCCTTTTGTACCTATGCTCTTTAATAACAATTTAATAGGTAAGTATATCATTTTGTAGGGAATTTAAACAGCTTTATTGTTTACCTTCATCTTTTTCTTCTATTAAGTAGGCTTAGTACCTACTTATTCAAGATTTACGAATAATAGAAATATCCGGTCAAGTGCGAGTCGGACTCGAACCGCCGCAGCAGGTTTTAGTATATTCCAATTTGAATTCGATTTCGAATCGCATCAGCGCGAGCCCTACTCACACTTGACCATTTTTTAGTATCTGTTGTATTTCTTCAGGGTCTGTAATATAATTATACCAAATTTGACGCTTTATGTTATCCCGTTTTTACGTTGCAACAAAAATAAAAATATGTTGAAAATATACGTTTCTTGTGTATGGGGACCCCCTTTATTATTTCACTTTTTTTATTTTATTTCTTAGTAAATCCGCCATATTAACACAAAATTAAAAAAAAAACCCGCTATATATTACGGTTCAAAAGATACCGCTGCTTTAAGTTAGGGCGGACGATGGTCGGACAGCGGAGGCTATTGATAGGGTCCCGTTGGGCTCCCTTCGCGCACCAAACTCTGAAAAGGCAACATTTAACCCCTCTCTCGCTAAAAACACGCGGCTCTAGGCCGAAAACAAAAACACGATTTGTTGCATTTGTTTTGGTTTGTTGACTGAACTATGCGATCTCCCCGGATTTCACGCGGCGGGCGTGCTCACGATAAGGCTCAGGGAGTGGCTGACACTTCAGTCACTTCAGACTGACAGGAGATAGTGCATCTATCAGACAGAGTTACGGAGGAATGGCAAGGTTGGATGCGACGATGCGACCTTAATTGGACACTCTAGCCTACCTATTCGACTACGTTTAAACCCATTTTCAAACGTAAATCACAGTTGTGTACATATAAAACTATTTAAATTGTATTAACAGCGGGGACTAACCGGTAAACTTTCGAACAGTAGAAAATCGGTAAACATACTAGGGGTTGAATTTGAATCGTCTTGAATGAATTTGACTTGGGTGAAGTTGAATTCGACAAGTCTTGACATGCTCTATCAAGCAGGGCCTATACAAAATTATATGAGTCGCTTAACTTCAAACTCGGATAAGTCCATGCAAAAGGACAACGGAATTTGCGTCTTTTTTCAAACAAATTAAGTTTTAAATTCGTATACCAAATTTCAAGGACTTATCTGAGTTTGAAGTTAAATGACTCATATTACCTTTGACCTGTCATCGTATTGTTAACGTTACGATAGCGCGATAGCTCTTCTTTACTCGACAGTAATGGCGGCCGAGTTCAAAATAATCCGATAGCAAGTCCAAGGCTGGCTTCGTCCCGTAGAATGGGCCGTAATTATTTTTGGTAAAACCGTATTGCTTTTGACATGTCATAGTATTGTTTATTACAGTAACGTATTTACAGAATTCAACATATTAAAGATTTTGAATTTTAGCTGGTTCGATTCCCGGGTGAGACAAGCAAATGTTAAAAAATCTTTGAACGCAGTTATGTTTCTTTTTAAAAATAAAAGTATGTTTGTTTTAAGTAAAATGATTTAACTTAACGATTTAAAGTAGTTCCCCTTCAGGGCCCCTAATTTTTTTCATCCTGTATAAAGATAACTATACCTATAGATACATACGTAGAAGATATTTAACTATTTATACACTTTCTAATTGGATAATTGGGTTCACCCCCACAAGACCGATTATCATAAAAGCTAATTTCATTATGTATACCAACGTTTGGTTTAAGGTCTGTTCATTCTTACTTTTCTTATACTTATAGTAAACAACTTTTTAACCTCAAAGTGAACCTTTTTTGGCTAAAACAGCTCTTTTATCGTAAATATAGTAAATTGAGTAAACATATTTGGACATCACTTGGCCAATGTATTGGCTGTGATTGCTTTATTTTGTTTAAAATAGCTGTTTTAGCCAAAAAAAGGTTCATTTTGAGGTTAGAAAGTTGTTTACAAGTAAGAATGAACAGACCTTAATATTTATTAGCCCTAATGTCATGACAGCTAAACTTGTATGTCCTAATTGATAACTAGACCTAAAGTTATATACTCTAATGTTTACATGTACTAAATGGATAAGTATTATTTAAAAATGATTATTTTATATACACTCCAACTGCATGCTCAAGCGTGAGTCGACGTTGAACGTCAAGCGTTATCGTGCTCGCTCGCGCCGCGTGTGGTTGGTGTGCAGCTTGATTGTAATGATACTAATGATCTCATTTTCGATCACACGTACACTACGGAACGGGACCAGTCTCCATTGTTTACGTCTTAACACGGTATACAAACACTCGACAATTATCAATTATATGACAACTGCCGTTACGTTCTTGTTCATAGTCACAATGACTTCTACGCCGTTCCGTTAGGCTTTAGTCGGATGCAAGTAACTGCATCTAACAGGACGGTGATCTTAGCGTTCAAGGCTGCTTTTCTCTGTGGGTCAAATGTATTGTAAAGAAGTCGGTTAAAAAGCATGAAGGTATTTCATTTTATTTAGCATCGCGCTTCGCGTCTCGGTTTAGTGTTATTGCCTAGCCGAATGTCGATGTTATAATTATGTCAATTTTGATCTTTTATTTTAATTCAGTTTAATTTAGCTTTAGTACTTAACGGTTTTGAAAACTCTTAGAGTGGTAAGATGTTACTTCGTTTATTATGATTACCAAGACTGGTACGAATAAGTCAGAGGTAGAGGGACGCGCGCGGAGTGTGGCTCACAAGATTTTCGCTGTGATAAATGTAATGTGATATTAAACTAATAGGGTAGGTAACGATTTATACTCTAAAACTGAGAGGGCGTTGCTGCCGGTAACTTTTAAAGAACATTTTTAGCTTTGTTGACGTTTGACAACCTATTTTTGTACAGCAAATGAAGTATTTCTTTATCGATTCGGGAAGTACTAGCACATATACCTATCTAAAGTTTATGCAACATAAAACTCCATTATCCTCGTATGTTCTGTGTACATGTCAAGTTGTTCCGCCCGGCTGGCCACCACTGAATCTACTTATTTAAATTGTCGGGATCCGGGCTGGATGAGTCAGACGCACCTGATATTTCCCCCTGTGAAAGACATGGTTCACTACTTTGCTTAGCTTGGTTGATTTTTAAAGTAGATAAGTAGGTACACAAACTGAAAAAAGTTTAGTGTTAACTAGATATATATAATGTAACAAGCCTGTACGAGTAATACGCTTATCCGCTTCACGAAATCTTTTCCGAGATTTGTTTCCAGAGTGACAGTTGGGACATAATAGGTGGGTTGGGTTAGGTTAGGTAATCAATTTTGTAAATACGGAGGCGGGTTTGATGAGGTTAATAAATAGACCTGTTTATCCCATTTAAAAGATTTTTAAGATGCAGATTCTTAATACGACATTCGGTAAAAATAAGAAAAACGTTAAAGTACTTAATGCAGTAATAAATACGTTACCGCTAGGCTCGTGAGAACTCCTCGCGCGACCACAATGAGAGCCAGTGAAGATGTTTTTGCCTTCTTTTCGTTGTAATGGGTCTCATGAAACCACACGCGGCACACCATTAGTCACGCTCGGCGGTAGTGCGACTTTATTGCAGACGTTAATGGCTTGGAACATGTCATGTACTTACTTATCATAATGCTAATAATAATTCAATTCGTTCCTGATATTTCCACGATGTATTGAAACATTGCGATCACGGCATACCTACCTGAAGTCTGCAGGTAGGTTGATAGTTCAGGGTAGTTATTCAAAATGTCGGGAATCCATAAAATAATTTAACCGGCGCGGCGGCGGTAATAACACGTTTATTCCTACATATTTGAATAATAACCGCAGTAGTTAAAAAAGAGGTACATACATGTAATATCCGTCTAGATGGATGTTTGTGAGTTTTCGGATGCAACATAAATTAAATCATAAAAATGTCTACCTACTGTCATTTCGATGCCTCGCACAGTTCTCTTCTCTTCACGACTTGGAACTGAACGTGAGGTTAGACAAGTTGCTTAACGGTAACGTAAACGATTTTCGAAAACTGAAAACTGACATAAAGTACCTATGGAATTTACGTAGGCGCTCGACGCGACCGTCTGACAGGTTACGTCAATCCTATGCATTTTGGATAACGATAATGAACGCCGAATGCATCTTGTCTAGGGCCTCTGACATGACGTACCTACGATTTGGGATAAATGTATGTTGTCTCTCAAACAACGAAGTTCTATTAAATACTACAATACGTTCATCCATACGGTTCAAACACAGAATCTCCTTTTTTTGTTTGAAATCGAGTACAGCTAACGCCACAGAATAGAAAAAGCAGTGGAAGTGGCATGAGCTTCGCTTAGTATCAGACCTGTTGTCGCCAATACTCCAAACTATCATAAAAATAACACGCCGCCATAGAAAATATTTTTGGTGCGGCTATCGTTTTTACATTCCAAAATAGCACAATAAGGCATGCTTCTGGATTTATTTCAATTTTATAGAAATATCGAAAGAAGCGTTCGCGGCAAATGTATATGGTTGCGCGGAACTCCGCATAACCATGCAACACGTTACACACACACTTGACACTTCTACTGTTTTTTCTGTTCTGTGAGCTAACGCCATCTATCGTTAAATAGCTACAAAATTATATTTAGCTTTTTGACAATAGCAGCTGTACTTATTTTCGATTTCATACATACACTGAATTTATAATTTAGTTGCACATTATTAAAGTTAGTAATAGCAATGTGAGATTCTATATAAATGTCTATGTATAAGAAACAGGAACACTAAACAAGTGGGGGGAAGATCTTAATTCTGTTTTTTTAGCGATTGACATTCAGAACTGCCGATAGATGGCGCTAGTAGTTTTCTAAAACGATAAAATATAGTAAAATAGCTTTTCAGTCGTTGTATTATTTTAATATTATACTATGTTAACATTTAAATGATGTAATAATATTTTCCTCTTTCGTTTAACCGTCCACTCGATACGATAGCAAAAATAATAATTTCAAGGACCGCCTTTTTGAGTTCCGTAGTCAAACTAGGAACCCTTATAGTTTCGCCATGTCAGTCCATCTATCCGGCCGCAGATTAGCTCAGTGACTATTAGTTCTAGAAAGCTGTTATTTGGCATGAATATACATACATATAAGTGACGCCGAAAAGTGGTAAAATAAAATGTTTTTTTTTTTAAGGGTATCTACCCTACACGTACCTATCATGGGGATGTTTTTTTTCTCCTTTACCTCATAGGGTGGGGTGTCATTGTTAGAGTCAAGTGTCCCGCCCCCCTACAGCCAAAACTACAAATACTCTAAATCTGAAAAATATCTTAAATGAAAGCACACATAACGAATTTTAACGAAAATCTATAATGACTAAGAAGACTTGATTGGTTCCTGAGATACAGGCGATTAAGGTGTTTATACATACCAAAATCACCTAAGTAGAGAATTAATTCGTACTTGTTGTTTTTTGAGATAGTTTTTGTGTAGTAACGGCTTCAGAACCCTACCTAGTTGTTATTTATTAAGTGAGGATTCCATAGTCATGGAAATTGACGAATTTAGTGATCGCGCAAATATTGACTGGACTGTACGGCCTTAATTTAGAAAACCATCATTAAATAATCAATAAAACAAAGGGTGCCCGTGCATCAGTTCTGTTCCGTCATTGAATGCCCACGACTTATTATAAATGCGAGAGCGGTGCCGGGTCCAGGAGCGAGGCCCCACGAAGGAGACAGGGGAATTGAGCAAACAAATAATATTTAACGACGAGCTAAAAATAGTTGTGAAATTTGTAGATTGAGGCCTTTCATACATTTGCTATACTAAAGCAAATCACCTTAATTTTTCAACTCCTCATTCTAGACCCCTTTTCAAATTATTTAGAAAAAAAATAACTACTTGTTACTAAAAACAGATGCAGGCAAGTTATACAATTGTGCCAAATTTCAAGTTGATAGCTTCTATATTTTCAGACATAAACTGCTGTGACCTATATATAGACAGACAGTAGTCACACCATAAGGGATCCTTTTATCACCATTTTGGTACGGAACCCTAAAAACCGGGCAAAAAAGCATGCCGAACCATGCTCAGTGTAGAGTGCCGATGCCGATTACCTACTACAAACACAAAGTGTCTCGAAGAATAACAACTTTGAACGAATTTTCTATTTAAAGTCATTGGTGCTGTCTGAGATGAGTTTTAGTAGGATCGTGTCTCAGAATTTAGATAAGTAAGCCAATCTGTACAATGTACATGATTATTTATAAGCTATGGCTACGAGTATCATAGTCGCATAGTAGTTGTTATAGTATCATGCATGAGCTAATGGACGACGCCATTGCAAATTAAATCAACAATTAATGTTGTTCCAAATAATCACACACGATATTAAAAAAAATGAATGTTCATACATTCAAACATTCAAATTTTTTAAATATCGTGATATGTTAATTACCGTAAAATTTTAGATACCGGCATAAATACTTTATTTGTTCGTATTTACCCGTGGTCCCCGACACACGTGGAAGGCCCGCAGTGGACATGAAATCCATGCGTGACGTGCATGTGCTGAGTGGCACGACTCGTGCGCACACGGCGACCCGACGCCGGCACCGACGTCGCACTGCACACTATAAACAGTAAATTCTAAAGTAGTTTTGATTGACCTTTTGGTAAATAGTAGGAAATATGCAAAAATTGATAGTATTATTAGTAATACTCGCCCTCTACATAAACAAGACGTAGGTAGTTCACTAATCATTCATATTTTTAAGAAAAACTACTAAAAAGAACTAACGATAATATTTAAAAAAAACAACGGCCTCCTGTATAAGACAATTTCATCCAAAGTATTGTTTAAAAAGTTTTGTTAACTTTATAATGTTTTTTTAAAGGAACCCACTCGTTTATAGCAAGAGGCATAAGAATAAACAATAACTACACGTAGAAACGAAACTCCCGGCTCCGGACGCGCGCTCGGCGCGTTAAATACCTACCGCCTGGCGACACCTGAGGTGTCTAGTCAGTCAGGGGCGTCACACAAGGAATATATATGTTTTAACCAAGATTTTGTTGTTGTGTCTTGAATTGGTTTTCGTATTTGTGTTGATTTTAGTGTTTATGGTTGAAAAAGTGAATGACTATTTACGGCAAAATAATTAGAAATAGGTAATAGATTGAATGAAGGAGTTTTGTTTGTTAAATAATAACTACATCCCCTAGATGTTGAAGATAAAAAAACGGAAACATTAAAAACGAATTAATAGATAAGAATAATATTTTATAAAAAAGCTTTTTCAACTTAATAAAAATTGAAATTAATGGTCCGGAAAGGAACGTAAAAGTAACTCCGGATCCCAGACTTTACCTACTTAAAACGTATTGAGCTTAAAAGGTTGTTTATTTATAGACTCGTTTCTGTGTTTTATATCTATATTGATTAATAGCCACATACATACCATACCACCCGGGTGGTATTCCACCTGTCCAATATCTTTGTCCAATGTGCATTATGATCAAAGAAATTGGATGACTTCATCAAAGTTTCTAAAAACACCTACCTACATCTGATCAAATGTTACGAATGATATTTAATTCAAAATGGCTACGCAAATAGTATAAAAACTTGAACTAAGATATTGGATAAGTGGAATGGGCCTGCATCAAAGAAATTTGATTAAATATTGGATATAGAAATTGGACAAAGATATTGGACAGGTGGAATACCAACCTAAGTTGTCGCAAGGGAACCTTTGTTAGAGCATTCCACTATGCGACTATATTTTACACTTATTTCTTGTACCTAACAAAAAATGTTATAAATCTTTGTCGATCCTTAAAATAATTTTATTTTTTATTACGCCCGATATTTTTACAACTTGGATATGATCTGAAGCAGATTCTTGAATTTTTATTGAGTTTTGTACTCGATGATACAAATTCTGTCTTACACCGAGTCTGCCGTACATAGAATCCGCCGCAAGCAGGATCTGTCTTAAGGCCCAGCCACACCGGATGCGTGCGCGTAGACGTGACGTGCGCGTTCGCTTTCCACTGCGGTGTATAGTATGAATTCTCATACGACATGTCACTATACAACGCAGTGGCAAGCGAACGCGCACGTCACGTCTACGCACACGCATCCGGTGTGGCTGGGCCTTAAGACAGATTCTGCTCAGCTAGACAGAATCTGACCTAAGACGAATAAAGGCTTGACTGGTTTTTAAACTGCGTGGCTCAACCACTCCGTTTGTGCTTCGACGATAATGAAATAAAATAACCTATGGGCCGACGGAAGCGTCAACGACGGTTACTATGGAAACAAGACAAAGGCACTATGCACTTGTCGGCACGTCCGTGAACACGGGGTAGGGTAGGGCGGTCGTTAGGACTTCCGAGGGCTCCGACCGGACGCCGGCGTCACGCGTCGTCGGCTGAGCATGACGGGCTTGCCTCACCACGCGGCAACGCGGCCGGTTGAAAAACCTCTCGCAAGTTAACATTCACAACTGAGTGCTTGCCAATCCTAATTGGACGGTTAAAATATTTTGGGTAAGTGACTCAGGCTTTACGTAACCTCGGTGAAAATTATACCGTATTGGTCTTCGAAGTTGGTGAACTTGTGCTTACGTATTTTTTAAGTAAGTAAGTATTCTTTTTGCTTATGCAATGAGGCTACTAGTACAGTCGAAATTACTTGTATCTATTGTTAAGATGTTTATATCTCAGTTTAATTTTATCGTACCTTGGCCACATTTTAATAACTTCGTTACAGATGTTTCTCTTACATTCTAAACGAAAAAGTCGGTACATACGATAATTAGCCAACGGAGGAGGAGGAATATAATATTGCCAAAGGAAAAAGTATGCTTCATAAACGTTTGTCTTAAGGGGCTGCCATGCCCATAACAGACGTTTTTGATGAACGTATAACTCAGTCAAAACTGAATGTAAATTTATGTTAAAATATATTATAATTATCATTTGATTCTGTCGAACACAATTTCAAGTTTTAAGCCACAGTTATTTTTTCATATTTTTTTAAAAACATGACTGGTTGTTTGTGATTTTGATGAATTGGATATAACTTTTTCATTTAGGCGTCAATTGATATGAAAACTACACCTAAATATTCTTCATTAATATATCTAATAAATCATAGAAGGTTTTTTTCTAAAGTGAAAAATATGGAAATAAAGGCCAAAAAACTACTTTTTTGGAGTAAAAATGTCAAACTTTGATAGCATAAATCTCGATATCAGTGACTTGTAAAAGAAAAATTGAGATGGCAGCCAAGGATGGCAGCTAGTTTAGAACACCAGTGTTAATGCAAATAGGTTTTAACAACAACTGAAAGTTTAGAGCTGCAGATCGAAGGTCATCTGCCCATGGTAGCCCCTTAATAAAATTGACAAAGTAAAATGGTAATTTGAACAAATAAATAAAATGCGAAATGAAACTGTGCTAAAATTTTTTGAAAAATGAAACTACCTACCTACAGCGATATTTTTTTTCGGAAGTGAAATTTGGTGAAAAATATTTTGCCAAAAAGGCAGTACACCTACGCGATAATGCGGCCCAAACACTCCTAATCATATATTATTTTAATCAAAAAAATATTTCTACAAATCTGCAATATTTTTGAATGACCGACCCAACGACAACCTGTGGGCTATGCACAGCATGGGGTAGACGAGAAAATAAAATAACATCCCCACGGTACATGTGTAGTGTGGGGGAGAGGTACAGTCACCACCAATATACATATTATCCAACATTGGGCGCAAAAATATCTGACACACTCTTATACCTCTAAAGTGTCAGATATTTTTGCGCCCAATGTTGGATAATATAATATTGCTAGTGACTGGACCTACCCTAAAAAAAAATGTGTTCAAGACTTTATTTTACCACTTTGTTGGCGTGACTAAATGGCCATGCCAAATAACAGCTTTCTAGAACTAAGTCTATGACCTAAGGTGCGGACGGACTAGTTTGACTACGGGACCCTAAAAACTGGACTCTCTTGCGGCACTTTTTCTCAGCAGTGGTTAACTAGATTTTTAAAATGTTAAAGTGCCCGCGCAGCCTTTTTACGGAATAAGCCTCGTTTATTACTTATCTTATAAGGAGGATGAATTGAAGATTTTCAAGTTATACCCTTCCCTAGTGGACGCCAGGTGATATCCCTCCATGGTTATATGATATCCTTGATATGGTTTATCGGTCATTTCATGATTTATTACAATACACCCTCGGCGTAATGGACTCCTGTACCCCGTATGAACTAATAAATAAATTTGTAGATTAATCTAAAAGTAGTAAATGTAGAGCAACTCGTGGCCTTGATCGCGCGGCTCGGTTCCAGGCGGGCGCGCGACATGCGACACCGCAACCTGGCACCGCGCAACCCGAGCCTGCTGGCACACTCGAGAGCGCGCTCTACCTCCTTCATTGACGAGCAAATATTCTAAGCACTCGACCATTCAAACCTTTCGGCCTATGAGAAAATATAATCTTAGAATTTATGGCAATTACCTACTGTCCGATATCTCACACCTTGTGCGCAACTGATCATACAAATTGTATGCGGCTACAAAATTTTCAAGTTTTTATTGGTTCGGGTGTACCGTACTCGTACCATACTCGTACTCGTACCATACTCGTACTCGTACCATACTCGTACTCGAACCATACTCGTACTCGGTTTTGACGGCTGCTTGTCGATGTTCTGAAACAAAGATAATGTAATGAAACAATAAGTCCTTAAATAGGTATTTTTTGGGTTATTTTTGGTTCGTTTCTAATCTCATCTTCTACGTTTTATGATCGATTCTTTGTACTCGTACCTATTGGTTTATCATTATGGTATGTTAATGTAGCTTTCAGAAGCCTGTCAGTCGCAATGTAGATAACTTACTCTCCGTCATGTTAGTAATCCAGATCTAACTTCGTAGAGAACCTGCAACATAAATAAACTTAAATAAAGTATTACGCGGTCCGTTCTGGGCCGTTGAAATTAAAACGTTCATTGTGTTGCGAGGAAATGTACCTATGGGGCTCGGCCCCTTCATTTTCAAATACTATAAGTTTTTGTTGAACAACACAATACGTAGCTTATGTACGCTGGGTTAGGTCAAATCACGTATGCCAGGATGTATTTCGACGTCAATATGATGATAGGTATGCGTAACTACTTTTTCACACAATAAACACATAGGTAGGTACGCAACTTCAAATCAAAACTAGGAGACACGTCTTGACCATTTTCCATCTTCTCCTGCTTCCTCTAGGTATATTGATTAAAATTACAAAATGGTTTTTCGGGTCCAGTATTGGTAGGTATACCTAATATTGTTGCTGGTGACTTTACAACAGTTATATTATAACGATTGCACTTTGCACAAAGAGGTCATTAGCACAATGTGACTAGCAAAAGCGTGAGACGCGTGTGACGCTGTTAATCGGCAATACCATCGTGTAGTATTCCCAACTTTTTCTAAATCACTGCAGACACGTACTCGGTCCAATGAGGATTCCGTTCTTTCGTTTTTGTAGGTTTACCCTTGTTTCACCGATACTAATTTCATAGAAGGTATCACTTCGCGGTATTTTCGTTTCATAGAAAGCTATTTTCTGCTGAACCCGTGTTGATTTCATGTTATCTTGTGATGGTTTCAAGACTAACCTAACCTAACCTATATGAATCATATTTAAGACTTGAAATCAACACTGGTTCAGTAGAAAATAACTTTCTATGATACGAAAATTCTGCGAAGTGATAGGTACAGTACCTATTCCCAGCTTCTTAATATCGTTCGGCTGGCTATTGCTATCACACTTGCACTCTTAGCTGACAGCTGGTATATTTGTCACTCGTGTTTCATTTTATACAAAAACGAAGATTGCCGATCGCTATTAAGAAACTGGTAGTACTTACTGTACGTTCTATGAAATGAGTGTCGGTGAAACAAGGGGACTGTAGGGGGGGAGTTTTTGTAGCTTGTATATATTTAATGGACTTTAACTAGTAAGACAGACACAAAGCATAAAAACAGGTATCGTCAAACGTGAATATTCACTTGGGACACCGGGGTACTTGGGATTGGGACAGTGTAGGTAACTTTATAGTAGAGGATCCGAATAGGAGACGACCTTCCCCGGGCTGTTTATTCGATAAAAAGTATTTTATATCAAATTTAATATGTTAAGTTATATAATATGGCGAATAGGTAGGCTGAAAAATTTCACTCCAGTAGTAATTAATTAATTAAAATTTAAAAAAGAAACGTTGTTATTTAAAATGGAAATTGCTTGTTTAATAGATAAATTACATACCAATCGAAAGTATAAAGCCTATAATAGAATATGCAAACGTCAGATTGACTATTTCGTCCCCGTCGTATAACTACTGGGTGGGATAAAGCAGGTTAAGTCGGTACTAATAATTTTCACCAAACTTAGGCTTCATACTTTCGATTGATATGTAATTTGTCTATTAAACAAACAACTGCAATTAAAAAAGAAGTGCATTTTTAATTTTAATTTTAAGTATTTATATAAAGGACTGTATTTTTTCAGCCTACCTATTCGCCATATATTATTTAACATTAAATTTGATATAAAATACTTTTTATCGAATAAACCTGGGTGAAGGTAGTCTCCTATACGGATATTAGAACATTAGAAATTACCCTGGCAACACTGAGTTCTTTAGTATATGGTCTCAACGCATTCTCTTGTGAGAGATAAACTAAAGAACTCAGTGTTGCCAGCGTAATTTATGAAATCTCATACTGTCCCAAGTACCTACGTCGTTCCAAGTAACCACGTTTGACGGTAGGTACGCAAACACATACAGCGCCTCTATTCAACACGGTAAAAACAATATCGCATTTGATCTGTTATCGTATTGTCAACGTTTTGATAACTCTTATTTTCTTAACAGTAATGGCGGCTGACGTCATAACAATACCATAACAGGCAAACTACGATATCGTTTTTACCGCCTAGAATAGAGGCGCAGTTCTCTTGAACTCTAGGCCTCTTACACCCTTATTTATAGTCAAGAAAAGTAATTACTTGAATAAAAGTAATCACTAAAGTAACGATTTTTATATGACTTTTGACATTACTAATACTCAAGTAATTACTTTTCTTGACTATAAATACGGGTGTAAGCCTAGAGGTTAATTAAGCTCAAAGCAAATTTCATTTAGAATTACTTTAATCATAGAAGTTTTATAGTTGAAACGAACCCAGAGTATTAACAAAGGATTTTTATAATCGCAGGTACCAGAACGATCTCAGCTTGGCCCTCAACTTTCCGAAAATTTAAACTTGGAGCAAAATAGCGAAGCGGTGGTGAAGACCCCAGGCGAGACGAATGCGATCGTCACCCCACTGCAGCAGACTGAAGTTGCGGCACTACGCATGGAAGTGGACACCTTGAGGTGGCAGCTTTCACAGGTAATAATGAAATAAATAAATACCAGAATAGTGAGACCTAAGCTCCTGCCTTAGATAATTAGCGGAATGGAAAAGTTCATCACATTTGGTCCTAAAGGAATTGAAATAAAATGGTGGAGCTGAGTGACTAGGTAAGTAAGTAGTTAAGTTGCGACGAACCTTTTCATTTTGCAACTGCTTTGGTACTAGATACCGATAATTACACAGATAATTATATGCCATACCCGGGAATTGAATCCGGGACGTTAGCTTCATACTTTGCACATATCACTACACTAGGCTAACCGGGCCAACTACGTCCATAAATGGAATTACGGAGTACTAATTTAGGAGTTAATTGGCCTCCTCTTACTTCCATTATACCTATAGGGTTAGGACCAAAAAGTTGGACCACAGTTAAGCGTAGTAGCATACAAACAACGAATTCGAAAAAAGTTCCGTTGTGCGACGAAAAGTATCCCTATAATTGTATGGCTAGTTTTCGTGTCACAACGGAAAACTTTCATAGAAAATTTAATTGAGTGAGTTAGCGTGCCCAAATTTTTGGTCCTTACCCTATAATGGATGTATTATTTAATTAAATTAATTTCAACTAAATCTGAGGATTAAAAGTAGAGCATAACTGGAGAAGACCCCTTAAAGGAATAACTTCGATCTTTTACCTTTAACGTGCTTTAACGATGTAAATTTAATATTTGTGTAATGATGTGTAGCTGTTAAAGTACAATAAAGTGTTAATCATGCGATTTGAAACCCATTGTTAACAAGATGCGAGTGCGATATTTACTTTATTAATAGGTAGTTATTTAAAAAAACAGTGGCGCTGCGAATGCTTGGCGATTTTTTATATATTTGTATAGAGAATATTTTTTATCCACTTTGCGAAGGCTAATAGTTTTGTCAGATAAACAAGGTTTAGCCAGGGCATTGTTTTATATCTTTTTGTTTTATTTTAATCTAAACCACTAAGTACAACTAAATGCAAATAAGTGTATAACTCTTTTCAGACGGAAGCAAATCGACAGATGCACATAGCGTTACTGAATCAGATAGTGACTTTTCTGAACCGAGTGAAAGTTCACATTCAATCTCAAAAAGCGGATTCTGGATCAGTGACGAATATTACAAAGGAGTCACCGAAATCGTTTAACTCTGCAGACTTACCGCGCTCGCGGTCAGTTGCACACGTCAACAAACATCTGGACTATTCTTTTTGTTCTGTAAAAAAAAATAGTTCCAGGAAGATCAGCAAATCAATAAGCAGCGTAAATGGCTTTAAAGACTGCAGCGGAACCTGGTAAATATTATAAGTGCTGACCTGTATTATTAATACATTAACAAAGTGAAATTGTTTACTTATTTCTTATCTTCTTTCCAGGAGCCAACCAAACATATCCTTGACATCTGAGACGGACACTCAAAAAATTACCGAGGAAATGTCGAGGCTGATAACCCTTGCCAATACTGTTCTCGGTACTAAGCTGCCTGATCTTACCTGCGCCTGCAATGACACACAAATTGCGTTTGATCCAAACGACTCTACGATCATTAATAACAAACTGCCGCAAAACTGTACAGGCAGCACGATGGATCTCATTGAAGAAGACAACACATCAAAACCCCTAGTTATAGAAAATATTAGTAATACTTCGGATTTATATGAAGATTTGCCATCTTCTTTAGTTGATTCGGCTGATAGTTTCAAAGAATATATTATGCCGCCTTCGACGCTCACTTGTGATTTTGATAGTAATTTTTCAAAAATCAAACATGACGCCAAAAATCAAAAAAGCTCTATTTGTAAAAATAAATCTAATGGTAAAAGTCCTAAGGTTTTGTTGAACAATGGAAGACTGGACTATAATCAAACAACTAATAACTTTATAGAAGACGAAAGCGGGTTTTCATCTATGAGTTCGTTTCAGGAAATCGGTATACCAATAATAAGCATCATACCCCCATCGCCATGTAAAGAAGTGAATTATGTAGATGATATTCCCGAATTTTCTGAGGAATCGGGAAAGTGGAAAAAAGAAATAGATCTTAATAAGGCAACCGTAAAAGTATTTTGGGTGTAACCATGAAAATCACAAACGTGAGAAGTTTCTTTGTTCTTAACTCTTTAAATAAGTGAATGACGTCTAGGTACTTCTTGGTCGAGTTGCCTACATGTTTACCTAGATCACATAAAAAATTACATAAGCAAATAAGAAAAGAAAGTTCAAAAACTGTTTACTCGTGCATCGTCTACGTTTCAATCACGTTTTTTACAAGTAAGATATTTAGATGTATGGTAATATTGATAATCAATTAATATAAATTAGTCATGTATCTTATAATTATGTCTACGATAAACAGGTTTTAGTCCAGCGTATCTTTATGTGGTGTGAATAAATGTACACTTTTATTAAAACGGTTTATTCATTTATTATTTTCATCACAGAGCAAAGTACGATATTCGGCCAAGAAAAGGGTCCGCGTAGGAGACGTTTATTGCTACTCGCGGGTAAAAAGTGCCCTAATGGCTTTCCCCGGAGTTCATGCTATCTCCATAATTGGTTGTATACAACGTGTTACACAAATACCCCAAAAATAGTAGTTTATGCAACTGATACATAATGAGAGGGCTTAAAATACGAGTGTGGTTTCTCGCTGACGCTCGTTTCATAATAGGATCACACGAGTGTTTTAAGGCCTAATTATGTACAGTTGCATACACTACTTTATCTACACACATATCATACCTAAGTGGATCAGAAGCCGACGACTTGACGACAAAAATGGCGGCAAAACAAACTTGTGCAGCAAAAAATCATAGACAAACGAATGAAGACCCTATTCTCATGTCACTCGAGATCAAATGTTGTGCGGTTTATATTTAAAAAACATACTGAATTGACGTTTCGTATCGATAACTGTTTTAATATTGATGAATACTAGAATAGAGACCCTCTTGAGTTTTGACAGCTGTTCCAAATTTAAACTCATAATGTTACAAAAATTGATACTGTAAACATAATTGATATGGAACCTCGTTGGTGATATTAACTTTTTGGATTAACTTGTATTGTAATGGTAAAAAAATTACTTTATATCATTATTTTGTTAGAGCAATAATGTTTGGTATAAAGTGTTATAAAGTGTTATAAAGTGTTTTTTTTTGTTTAATTTCTGTATTGTGTTGTCGTTTTGAAGTTTATAATTCGAACTTTACGATATGAGAGTAGATAAAAGAAATTATAAAATAATTTCAACCCATCAAATCTTTTTATAACCTCTTGTCAATAAATTTGTTAGTTAATTAGTTCCTGTCAAAAAAAACATTTTTGGCGACTATACTTTTCTTTGCAAAGTCATTCTTCACTTATCTATCAATACCAAACTAATGAGTCCCGACACGGTGGGTCTATAGCGGAGATCATGTCGCCACCTTCCGATTCCATCATAAGATTAACTCTTTCATACCATTATATTGCATTGTCATCGAGTTTACATACTATGTGGTCCAAATTTCAGCCCATTCCATTAACAGGAAGTGCTGGCCTATTGCCTAACGCACTTGTAATCGCAATCTACTTTAAAGTAGACCAATTGTTTTCATTTTGTATGAAGACTAGACTTCGATTTTCAAAATAAAAATGACTGCGATCGCGAGTGCGTTAAGCAATAGCCCCCCTAGTTTAAAATTGACTTGCAACATTTGAAGCGGACAACTTACATAGGTACGTACAGTACAAGTTAATAAATTTTTGTAATGAAGAGTCTCCATCTCTTTTCACTAATGCGGCGTACTCTAACGGGCGCTATCAAAATACGCCATGTATAAGACGATTTCAAAACATTTTTAGTAAACCAAAAGTCGTAACGCTAACGCCATCTGTGTCAAAAGTCGAATTCATACGCAAACCCAATTGCATCATGTTGAGGGTAATGCCAGATAGTACTTAGTTTTTCCGCAAGATGGAGGGTGCGGGTTGACTCAACCCTGGCCCTGTTATAAATAAATTGTATCTAACATTATTATGTAACATACTCATTAGGTAAATACAAATTTGACCAAACTAAGTAGGAAAAAAAATTGTGACGATGAAGAAGTGAAGGCGGCAATTTGGATTCATTTTGAGGGCAAAAAGGAAAATAAATTTGTCGGGATGAATAAATTAATTATAGATTTAAAAAAATACGTAATTTAATTAAAGGTTTTTAAAAGGAAAAATATTTACCTATTCTGATTTAATGCATACATAAACTTTTCATTCCGCGTATTATTGGACCTTCCCTCGTAAATTGTCAATAATTTGTCTATAATCGTTTTGTACAACTGAAATAAACGAAACAACCCCAAGCAACATTGATGCAAGTCAAGAAAAGTGAAATGAGGTACGTTTCTCGGTTTCTCCAAGAGGAAGCGCACTCGACCCGGTAACATACTCTGGGGCACAGCCCGTAATCGTTCCAGTGGACTCGAATCCGAAAAGGTAGGTATTTACATTATTTACATCTGTACTATCTTAACAAGGAGACCACCAGAATGCAAATAAATCTGGGTGTGAAATTGAATGTACAGCAGAGCCAAATTATGGCTTTTTAATTTAGTATCTAGAAGGTACTTCTAGGCTATTTACTTCGATACTAGTTCCTGATAACTGGGCTGCAGGTACGAGTATGTGTGAGAAATCATGGAATCAGAGTTTTTGTAACTTCGTTCGGAGAAAAAACCCTGTATTTAGTCTGTATTTACTAATATATTGTTCACTAGCTTCTGCCTGCGACTTCGTCTGCGTGGACTGCAGAATTTCATAACTTGGTCCTAAACGAACCAAAAACGAAATATAAAGCTTATAATATGCGCTGTATAGGAAAAAACGCTTAACCACCCAATGACTTTGACCACACCAAGGCAACAATTCGATATTGAGTTTTAAATCAGAGCTAGCGCCATCTAGTTCGTATATGGAGAACTAAACGTGTGTATCTTTAGTAACTTTTGTGTACGCACACATCCATCCGATGAATACAAACTGAAAAGAAAACAGGATGACAAACGTAAACAGAAATAAAAACGCACTACCTACAACTCGGATGAAAGTCACCATATTTCACACTCAAAATATTGGCGCACACCCGTCGTGAAATATCTCGTGTGGAATAGGTACCTTTCATCCTTTGGTTAACAATCTTGTTGTTATTGTTGAAACATCTGAGGTCACCCAAGATGATTTATGCTAAAATTATTTTGTTCTGGTTTGTTATGGAGTGCATACAAATATTTATTTTTGTTATTTGAGTACCAAACTAAGTAGCGGCCTCTACAAGACACCTACACTTCAAATTTCATCAATGGTAGGTGTACCTTGTAGTTTTCGAATAAAATTCCTGTGACATACGTTCAGACATGACAAAACTATAAGGGTTCCGTTACGAAGTTACAGAAACCTAAAAAGGAAATGGGTTAGCGATATTAGCCTGTAGCCGATCTATATTAGCAGTTCATTTGTTCTTCAGATTATATCTTAATAACTTTCCTAAAATAAACAAAATAAGTGTAGTAAAGTTGGTGACCTGATTGTTTAAATTGGTTATGTTATTGCTTTTTTTAAATTGTTTATGTTAATTAATTTTGCTCGATAACCATTTTGGGTAACTCGGATGAGTGCTTCTGTGTGTCTTCTTTAAAGGGACGCATTTATAAATTATTTTTTCTACTCGCGTACTATAAACCGCTAATATTGATATCGTTAATGGTATCAGAATACCACCTATAGCGTAACCGATGCGTGAAAACAATTATATAATAAGAGTTGCCATGGTAATAACAGTTCTATAATAATTATTATAGCATTGTTATTACCATGGTTACGGTCATTCCGGATATCAGTCTTGGCGTTTAGTGAACACTTGATTACATCTTAATTTGTATAATAAACCGTTTAAAATATTTTAATACCAACTGAAATTACGTGTTTTAAAAACAAAATTAGTTTTTGGACCAAGTATGTGTTTAAAATTACATTTTTATTAAATTATTAAAAGTAGATGATTAATATCCATCGACTTGTTATTTGGTTACCATGGTTACGTTCAATAAGGATGTCAACAAAATGGCGTTTCGTTTGGCATTCCAACTTGTATGATAAATTGTCAGAACTGTTTTAGTAACTATTAAATTTGCATGAAATTTGTAAACATTTAACAATAACATTCACACACTATTAACACCAATCGGAATAATGTAAATTACTTTTCACAACACTGCTCGGAAATATGGCCATAGATGGTCTTGTTTGGGGTCACAAAACGTCACTTATAAGGACAGACCAAGAATGTTTTTGTTGGCGTGTTTGCTGATTGGTCGAGAACATTGTTGTCCAACTTTAAGAACCAATGACAATCCATCAATCAATTTTTGTGTCATAGCTCCTTAAAATTAAAAATTGAAATCGACCAATCAGAACACACCATTTTTTGTCGTAAAATATTAGGTGTATTTTCGCTAAAAGATACACAGACTAAAAACTATGTCACTGCTTTTTTTAAATGTAATTCAAACTGGGCCCCTAATCTCGAACCACTAGAGATGAAATTACATGGGAGCTATGGCGAAACAAATACAATTTTATATGGAGTTAACACATCTCGCATGTTAGTTTATTAATCTCGAGTGCCACGAGAATAGGGGTCCAGATTTAAAAAAGTTATCTATGGTAAAATTGGCGGTGATTTCATATTAACATGATTGAAAATTTGAGTTTTGAATATGAATTTTTATTTTATTTCCTCTCAGTAGTTGTGAAAAGCACTATGTCTGCCTCGGTAGAAAGTGCAATTTATGGACTCGCACACTAGATCTTAGTAGTTTATAGTCAATTAGTAAACAAATAAATTTTACATGACAACAGCTGTTTTCGAACGTACGTGTCAGCTAGATATTTAAATTGTACATTTAAGGTAAAATATTGGAGTGGTGTAATTTATGTTTTATGTAAAACGAAGAAAAGAGGTTGATATAGCACAATTATAATATAAAGTATAATAATATAATTAATTTAATGTAGGTATCATAATTTTTAAATCTAACTACCAGAGATTGATTCGAGAAGCCTATTCCTCGAAATTCTTAGACGTGATACGACAAGCAAAAAAAAAACAAATGGGAATGGGCCGGCCACGTCATGAGACTAGCAGATAATCGATGGACTCAGGAAACAAGTGTGTGGTGTCCGCGATACATCACGAGACCGGTCGGCAGGCCACGGACTCGATGGAGAGACGAGCTACACAAATGGTTGAGTACTTGGACAAGACTAACCGCCGAGCGCAGGATATGGAGACAGATGGGGGAGGCCTTTGCCCAACAATGGGATGATCTGTAACCTTAAGAAAAACAAAACATATTACGTACTTTTTATATTATTACATAATGCATGTTTAGAAATTAGAATATAAGGTTAAGATTATATAAACTTAGATTAAATATAGGATAAGAAATACAAGTTAAGATGCGAAATGTATTCGTGTTACAGAAGGCTTAATAAATAAATAAATAAAAATTCGTCGAAAAAGTTTTTAAATTTTCATAAATTGTTAAAACAGATGTAGGTATCTCAATTGAGGTGAATATTCACATATCATTCATTCAATACCTACCATTAAACATAGAAAAATAACGACTGTAACAATTTTTTGGTGGAAGGTATACTATACCGCTACTAAAATGAAGTGAAAATGACCTTTGGTTATCATGGCACAAACAAGCTCGTCATCATCAGGCAGCGCGCCATTGCCACAATCCAGCGGCCGCAATGAAAACGATGAACGATGGCGCACGCGCCGCTAGGAGCACGCCGCCGCCGCCGCCGCCACCCCGTCCTGCTAGGTCTGTCCGCGCCACGGTGTATCCGGGTGAAAATAGTTCAGAGTCATGTACAGTTGAGTTCATAAATATGTGTAAACTTTAGTACCTTGTCTACTGAATAGTCACTGCGATTAAAGTGAAAAGGTACTAAAGTGTACACATATTTATGAACTCGACTGTACAGTATCATCCAGACGAGTTTTAATCATAGAAAGGTCACAAACGCACTTTTCATTAAAGTTAGCTTACCATTTAAACCTCAGATGTTTCAACAATAACAACAAGATTGTTAATTAAAGGATACGGGTATGCTCGAGCGCCAATATTTTGAGTGTGAAATATGGTGACTTTCACCCGAGTTGTAGGTAGTGTGTTTTTATTTCTGTTTACGTTTATCATCCTGTAATCTTTTCAGTTTGTATTCATTGGATGGATGTGTGCGTACACAAAAGTTACTAAAGACACACTTTTAGTTCTCCATATACGAACTAGATGGCGCTAGCTCTGATTTAAAACTCAATATCGAATTGTTGCCTTAGTGTGCTCAAATTCATTAGGTATACAACGCATATTATAAGATTTATATTTCGTTCTTGGTTCGTTAAGGACCAAGTTATAAAATTCTGCAGTCCACGCAGACGAAGTCGCAGGCAGAAGATAGTGAACACTATATTGCGAATTGAATTGAATTTGATTCCAACAGCGAGGAGATTCTTTGAGTCCCTATAATGCCTTGTTTAATTTTAGTACCATTTTCTCATCCTTCAAATGGACGCCTTCGGGTGGTTTTATATAAACTTTAGTCTCTAAGTGTCCATTAAGGAATGCTGTAGGAATGGCCAATAGTCTCGTTTCCATAATTCTGTATTGCTTGTGATAGTCCTAGTCTCACAGTTGTTATTTATGCTACAGGTGAGTATACATTATTATCCTCTACTTCTTGTTGGAAACCACGGGCAACAAGCCTCGGTTTCTTCGTACCTTCTTGTTTGGTTCGGAAAATCCATTTAGTATCAATAGGTTTTTGTTATTCGGTAATTGGCATTCTGTCCATACATCTAAATCTTCCAATGATCTTATTTCTTTACCAATAGCTTCTTTCCATAACTTATTTTTAATGGCTTCATCATATGTTTCGGGATCACTCTCAGTCATTAGTGTATGAGCTACATACATTTCATAATCATTGTACCTAGTAATGAAATTTGCTTTCATTACTATTAATGTGGTCACTGTTCTTACCTAACCTAGTTAGAAGAAATTGACTTAAAATGCATAATAACAACAAAATGATAGTAGGTATAGACTAAATGAGTGTTATGTTATTCAATCGTATGCCAGATAAAATTATACAATTGGTTTTTATGCTAAACGTTCATTATGCTTTTCGTCGTTAGTTAAATGAAATTATACAAAATGTTTTTATACTGATTGAAGCGCACCCAAACTACCTACGTAAATAAAAATATTAACAACAAGAAAAGGATCAACGTGTTTATTAAGTCCAAAGAATGAGCACAATTATTTAAATGAAACTGGGTAATCTCTGGGTAGCATGGCTTACTTTTCGGAGATGTGTATGTTCTTTCAGTTGTTTTTGTACCTACCAGTTTTCATGATAATCGCCAAACAGCTCTTCTGGTGCATGTAGTAGGGCGATCTGTTAAAGAGTTAGAAAATGCTCTGTTCTGTCGATAATAGAGAATACGGCCACTTTGCCATGTGCTATGCAGGCTGCTGTCCTGGTTATCACACATGCTTTTGTAAATACACAATATTTACAATGACTTTGCTAGTAGCTAATGGATAATGTGATGATGACCGTAGTATGTTATCGTTTTGGGTTAAAATTCGGCTTAGTTCTCCTCTTGCTTCAGAGTAAGAAATATCATCTCACATGCATCTCACAGTAACGTAAACTCAATTCATGGCAACAGTAATTTATTGTAATTATTGTGATTTATTATTATTACTTTTTTTTTTTGATGGCGTGTACAAGTTATTGTGATTTGTTCAAGACTTTTGACTTGACATTGTCAATGTAGGTATATATATAACCGCATTGCCTCCACGTAATGTGTTATTATTCGAAGCATTGCCTCTTGCTTCCCCGTATCATATCATACCTATGTGCTATTTTGTATCTCTTACGAATTAAAATAGTTACTAGTGCATCTGGATGAAAACTAATTTCGATCGTTTTAAGAACAAATATTAAGTACCAAGACACCAAAAGAATGACGCGCGATCATTATCGCGATGGTAATATCCTTTGGCTGCGAAGTTTAATTTGAATGGCTATTTTCTCCAAATTTTAGGATTTGGAACATTAAGATATTTTAATTATGACTGGCAATAATCTAAGGAATCATCATTTTAATTTATTGTTCGTGTTACAGAACACACCCGGTATAACATACCTTATTATATTAAGGTACAGTCAACAGCAAAAGTAGCTAAGCGGGCCGCGTGTTGAAAATGACCTACACACGACTTTATTAGTAAGAAATTAAGAACGTGCGTAGGTCATTTTGAACACGCGGCCCGCTTAGCTACTTCTGCTGCTGACTGTAGCTGTGAAAGCTTTCGTGTAAAGTTCCCAGGATTCCTTTTTCATATACGCCATCTTCGGAGTGCGATAAAATCTTGCTTATCACATTAAAAGCTTGCGATCTAAGTCCGAGCAGCATTAAAACGGTCACAGAATTTTTAAATATATAATAAAAAGGTAATGATTAATGTGTTAAAGTCAATCAGGATGGTAGGCAGGTATTAAATCCCGTAGAATGTTATCATTTATACGTCACCTAATATTTACTGATAAAAGGCCTGTCGCTGAGAAAGTTGACGCCTCACAGACGCTCTATCGTACTTGTCCACGAGATTGAATCTCGAAAAATGACTTCAGATTTCGAGAGATCGTGTTTGAATTCCTAGTTCAACCTTAATGTGCGTCCTTGTTACGACTTTAATATTTCTAAAAACACAGCGCTTGCCGAATGCAATAAGGGCACAACTCAAAATTTTCGAGATTTGAGATTATTGCGGAATCGTGATCTAAAGTGCTCGTTTTACCGTATGCATTAAAGACTTAAGTCAAAAGTATACTGTAACAGACCAAAGAGGGCATTTATGCCTTTACTGCACTAAGAGAAATGATCTATCCCTTTCCTGCTATATCGGCCCATAACCAGTCGGCCGCTTGCACTTGTCGCAAACGCACGCGGTAATTTGTGCTACAAAGGCATTTCTTAGTTGTGCCCGTATTGCATAATTTTTTAAACTCATTTTCACGTTGTGCCCTCTATTTTTCACAATAAATCGAAGAAAATATAAAAGAACTAAACGTCATTTGATTATACCACAACAGTAAGTACCTGCCTTAATATTTTATATAGGTATATATTGTAAATTATATCGGTTATGTACGACCGCACTTTTAAATTACATACAACATAATAATAATATATTGAAATAAATGATTTTAAATTTAGAGTTAATTATAGAACGAAAGTATGCACCTAACTATATAATATGATGTAATTATTCTTGTACAAGCAAATAATTCTGCTGAAGTCTACTTAATTCGTTGAATAATTCGACTGAACAGTGACATATTTTTTAATGGAATTTAATGAATTCCTCTGTTATATATTGCCGTAAAGTCACATATTGGAACTTCAGGTACACCGACCCACACAAGAATGTGAGCCGGCGGCCCCGGTCCAGAAGGGCTTGCACCTCTGTCTCCGGGATGCTGACGATGGCGAGGGTTTCTGAGCCTTGCCTGTTAGCACTGATGAGCAGCCACCGGTCAATCCGGACCCAGGCGCTCTGCTAATGAAGGGAGTTTGCTACTCGTACCGCCCCGAAAACGTCCGAGACACCCAGGAGCAGAATACCGCAGCGAACTCTGTTTGGCACCTCATTTTCACGCTTGACCACCAACTTGTCCCCTGATGAGAGGGTGATGGTGGCCACGCACCGCTTGACCCAAGCCACCGCTGCCTGGTCTCCACATCACATTCTCAGGGTTCCGTTAGCGTATAGCGGTTTGCCCTGAAATTGTGGTCCGGCCCCACTCTGGGGGTTCTGCATCGCCACAGCCATGACGAAGCCCTGAATCAGGTTGAAGGCCTCTTCGGCGAGTTGTGAGGAGAGGTGAAACGTGCTTGCAGACGTTACCGCAACCATCAGGTCAGCTTTAGCTGCGTCCGCTTATGCTGCTCGCGGGGTCCCAGCGGTGAACTCGATCCTCTGCTTCTTAGATTCGCCTCTCGGAGACAGAGTCTCGTCAAGGCGTACCCTTTTCACAGAGGCCCGAAACCACTGGGTTGTTGGTGCTGGCTTCTTTCCCTTTCGGTGGGACAAGGTTTGCTGTCAGTTGGCTAAGGCCATTGGTAGATAACTACATCTCCACCGTATTGGGAGCCCCTGATGGATGTGCAGGCAACGTTGCAACAGAGGCTTGTTCCGCTAGCATTTTGCGGTACATGCACCTAGAGGTTTTTGTTTCCTATGCCTCCTCTTCCCGAGGTCTATCGCGCTGGGATCAGGCGCATCCCATTTGGCGGGTTGCTCCCTTTTCCCCTACGTGGTCAACACGGGAAGAGTCTAGCTAGAGTCTAGCTGGGAGGATGTTGTTGGTGTGGGCTACAACGCCGGTGTCTACCCCGTGGTTGTAGATTTCTCTGAAAACGGGACGATCTCTAGGTTGTTTGTTGTTGTCGGCTGTTCTGTGTGTGTGTTTGTGTGTGTGTGTGTGTGTGAGTGTGAGGTCCACGCTCGGGCTTTCGGTCCAGCTGGTTTCCCTGCAGACCTTCTTCCCCTCGAAGACCTTTTGTTTGTGTGTGGGGGGTCCTGCAGCACCGCCTCCGTGTGGGTGAGTGTTTGTAGACTTCGAGGTCGAAGGCGTTGCCTTGAAGCTACGTGTAAAGAAAGGTAGCTGCACTTTCTTGCCACTTACCTTCTGATTTGTTGGGTTTGTTGGGGTAGCTGGCTGGGCTTTCGCCCTACCGCTACTTTTGTGTGGTGTTTGTTTGAGGTGGGGTCCTGCGTTACTAGTACCCGCACCTAGTGTGTTGGAAGAGGACGGCACATCCAGAGGAGACCTCTTGTTGAGCACCTTCGAGTTTCCCCTCCGACACTCTCGGGGTTTCGGATCGTACATGTTCCGTGTTTGTTCTGGTTTTTTTTTCATCTCTCGAGTTTCCCGCCCTACACGGAGCCCGCACCTTTGGGGATGTCTTATTAAAAATATCACCAGGAGTACTCGAGAGATACAGACATGTTGGGTTGGGTATCATTGCGCGACATCGGGAGCTGCAGACGTGTGGCTGGTTTGATCGATCAGGATCTTCCCGGTGTTCCACACGCCCTTGCCCCATTAGCATGGCTGACACCCTGCCCCCCCAGAGGACCTTTGGGAAGTTTACTTTAAACTGTAAACGAGAGGTTCGCAAAGAATAAAGATATTACAAGCAATTTTCTTTTTCTTAAAAAATTACGATTTACCATGAGACTTAAACTTTGATAACTTGATGAGAGATATAAGTTTTATTTATTTATATTTGACTTATTTGTTCAGTATTTTATAAATAAACGTTATATTAAAAGTTTTAAGTGAAATTATTGAAATAAATACGTACTTACATGTATGTTGTACTTGTATGTATTTATATTAGTTTGGTTAATATACATTGTGCAATGGATGATTATAATATATTGTGTAACAATTACTGGTTTTCATTTAATTATGTAAACTTCCCCCTTAATTTACTTAAACATGTAAAGATATTAATTTAACATTTTATTTTGTCATACATTTTTCTCACAGTTAACAAAAATGGCACAAATTCTTTGTGCTACAAGGGCTCAACTCCCCATATTTAAATGCATATAATATAAAAATTATTTAACATTTAAAACAAAAAAAAATGAATGCAAAGGAATATATTCTACAGAAGAGATAATACCAAATATTATATGTATAACTGCAAATTAAGAGAAAATACATTTGTTTTTGCAGACAGACCCATTTATTAAAACTTTGACAGCCAATTTCTCCAAATGTAGCTTTTTTGATTTGTGCCCATACTGCATTCGGCAAGCGACAGATTTCCTATAAAGAAAAAAAATAATTCTAACATGCCAACGTGATTTGAAATGTCATCCTCTGAAGACGACACATTTTAAAAACAAAATGCCATGACACATACAACAAATTTATAAAGTACTACAATTTTTTTGATAAATATCCAAATTTTTGTAAAAATCTGAGATTATTTAGTAAAACAGTTGTTTATTTATATTAAATTTTCAATTTTTTTGGGAAAATGGCATCTAAGGACGATAACGCCAGCGGTGACGGTGGTGAGCTCGACGATAAGGCAATGCCGCCGGAGGCCCCTCCACAGTCTCCCGAGCCCCTGGTCCCGAAGGCCCCCGACGTGGAGCTCATTGTGGACGGCTTCGGGATCATGCCCAAGGCGCCCCAGGGAACCTCGAAGATTTCGAAGTCCAAGGCTGAAGACGAAGAGTCCATGAAGAGCCCTTGCGCCTCGAGCAGTAACATCGATATCGTTCGAAGGTATACTTGGAGGACGAAAAACAGAATGACAGTTCAGGTAGGCGCGTTAGTCCCTATCAATCAAGTACATTAAACGACACTTGCCTCGGTTAGCAACAACGTTTTTGTTATGCTCAGCATGGCTTAACAACAACATTGACTGAGACACCAAATAATAATTTTATTTTAACCTATCATGTGATATACTTATATCATTTAAAAGCTCTTAAGTGAAATAGGATAATCATTTTGATTTGTAAGATTTTACTAATCAAAATGATCCTCAACGTGCGCAGCCCAAGCACGAAACTGCTGCGTTGCCACGTTGCCCTGCTGCTGGTGTAAAGGTTTATACGGCGCTCATAGTGATACAACAGCATTGTATTGTATCACTATGTCCGCCGCTCTGCCTAATCTGTATGCTGGCAGATCAGGCAGAAGCTGAACAGCAGCAAAATATAATAAATGATGTGTAATTAATAGTGCATAATGATTCCATTGCATTACAACTCGCGCGGCCCTGCATGTATAACTCTCTCAGTCTGAGCTGATGTCGGTGTGTGAAATTTTAGTTATAGATTTGAATTTTATACACAGGTTATAACTTATGGTGCAACCATTATTTCCATCCAAGTCCCTGACCGAAAAGGTGTCCCTGATGATGTCGTGGCGGGTTTCGATACATTAGAAGGTCAGTCAATATTACGCTTCAGCATGTACGAGTATGACGTGCGAAACCAAACTAAGGTTAAGCGACGATTAATCAAGATTTATGTTGACCAGAGTATTTTCAACCGAGAAACCCGTACTTTGGCGCCACGATAGGTCGCTACGCGAACTTCATCCGCGATGGGACCTGCTTGGTGCGGCCGTCGGGCCGCATGTACATGCTGTCGACGAATAAGAAGCACCATCATTACAACGGAGGATACTTTGGATTCGACAAGGTGAATTGTGCTCTAGTTATTTATCTTATGACAGCGCATATGAATACTGAACAATTTAAAACCTTTTAAACGCCTCAGCCGGCCCGCATTATTTTTACGTTTCTCAGTCGAAAAATCTTCGTGTATTTAGGTTGTTAAAAAAGTTAAGGTGATCCAATTTTCATATATATTGTTGATCAGGTCAATTGGAGATCATACGTGACTGGTAACAAAGTTATTATGAGTCACGTATCGGAACGTTTCCAAGAGGGGTACCCTGGCACCGTGATGGCTCAAGTCTCTTACGAAGTCACTTGTGATAATACTATCAAAATTGAAATGAAATGTACCACAAACGAACCGACAATCGTCAACCTCAGCCACGCACCTTTCTTTAATCTTGGAGGACACGTATGCATTTTTGATTGTTTAAGGAATATTTTATATTGCAATTTTGTCCTATGTTACTACATTTTAACGCATCGTGTGCATAATTATTTATAATTTTAGCATTCTGGCAGTGAGTCCATGTACGATCATATATTTACGATCAATGCTGACAAGTACACGGCTGCGGACGACGACGGCGTCGTCACAGGTGGGTTATGCACCTTTTTTAACCGACTTGTAAAAAAGGAGGAGGTTCTCAATTCGTCGGGATTTTTTTTTGTGTATGTGTGTGACTGTGCGTCTGCGTAACTGAATGTCTGTGACATCGAAGGTTCCGTATGTATAGACCGATTTAGAAGACGTATTTATTAAAGAAAATTAGGTTCATTGGGATGGTAATAACTTAGCTAGGTTTTTGAAAATCGGTTGGGCCGTTTAAGCGATATCAGCTCTTAAAAAGGGGTCGCCATAATATCAGGACTTTTTATCTATTTAGTTACAGTGCCCGGCGTAAAGATTGCACATCGACTCGAATCGAGAGAATCGGCTAATTTCGGCTTCGTAGCGCGTTATCTCTGTCTCATATTACTTTTATAAAGTTAGCTAGTCGTGGTTCAGATGCGATAGAGTTCGGTCGCGCCCAGTCCAAAATATATATATAGAGGTGTTAAAACCCCAAACATTAAAATATAATAAATCATTTTGAACGATGGCATCAATAGGAAAAAAAGGGAAACCTTTACGAGGTCAGTCACGCGAAATTATCTACAATGTTTATAAATATTTTCTAACCGAAGCCGACAGATTTAAAATGAAATATGATGATAATTGTACAAATTGTGGTTATAGAATTATCAACAAGTTTTTAGAGATGTTTGTAATTTTGTAGCTCTGCCTACCCCACTCTGGGAATGAAGGCGTGAGATTATGTATGTATGTATGATAATGTAAGTAATTATTTTAAGAAGGTTCAAGAGAGAGTTTGCAAATGCCACTGGAATTTCAAGAAGAACTTTGAACAATATATTAAACGAAGTCAGTACTGAAACACATTCCAGTGCAATTAAGATCAGCTCTCCGAAAAAAGGGAGACCAAAAATACAATTTCGTTTAGATATGGACGATTTTGATTATGATGTTGTTCGAAGAATGGTGTACGATTTTCACTTGCGTTTTAATGAACTGCCGACGGTAAAATCATTAAAAGCTAAATTATCTGAGGCTATTAATTATAATGGGTCTGAAAAGACGTTGAGAAAATAGTTCATGAGATGGGTTTTAAGTTTACTAAAATGGAAGATAATCGAAAAATTATTATGGAAAAGCACGATGTAAGGCTCAAACGAATTGAATACCTAGATAGAATACGCAAATTTCGCGAAGAAGGAAAAAATATAATCTATATGGATGAGTCCTACATACATACATCCCACACTAAAGGAAAAACTTTCGGAAGGTCAACGTTTGATAATTGTTCATGCAGGAAACGAAAAAGGCTTTGTACCCGGAGCCTTTTTAACGTATAAATCCACAGACACTACGGGCGATTATCACAATAAAATGAATAATGATAACTACGAGAAATGGCTGGTTAATCAATTAATCCCAAATATACACAGTGATTCTGTTCTGGTTATCGACAACGCACCCTATCACAATAAATATGTTGAAAGACCCCCAATTCAAACACCATTAAACAGTAAATGATCAACTGGTTAGAAAGACACGAAATTCCAGTTGATCCAAAATTGACGAAACCCCAGATATACAATTTATATGCAATGATCGGGGAAAACGATGCAAAACTTTAACAAAACTTACATTACAGCCATGAAACTATTAATATCCTTATACCAAATCCGAGACTCTGATATAGAGTTAAATTGAACACTAATCTGCCAATAATAGTTTTATTTTTCAATAATATTCTTATTTTTCTTGGTTGCAAATTCTCCTTTATGTCAGTTTTACAAGTTTTGTTAAAGTTTTGCAGCGTTTTCCCCTATCACTGATTATATGTCAGCACAAGGAGAGGTTTACAGAGGGGTTTTCCGTGGAAAAGGTACTTGCCGAACATGGGCACTGTGTTGCGACTGCCATCATACCACCCGGATTTTAATCCAATTGAAAATTATATGGTCTCAACTGAAAGGCTATGTAGCCGCTAGAAACGTGGATATGAATATAACTTCAATAAAAAAATTATTGACTGAAAAAGTAAACATGATCGGGGCTGAAGAGTGAAAAAAGGTTTGCGATCATACGATAAAATGTGAGAATGAATACCGAAGAATTCAACACGGAACAGATGATTACTCTGATGGACTAGTAATAAATACGGCTGATAGTGACAGTGATATTGACCTCAATGAGAGCACAGATGGTGAAATGGAAGGATTTGAGAATTTTTCTGATTAAAACATAATATAAACATGTTTTTTATACTTTTTGCATATTTTATTATTGCCCAACCCAAAAACAGAAATAAATATACGTATTTAGAAATTATATCACAATGCTTCTATTTTTTTAATGTATCCCGGCAAACTTCTTGTTTCGTCAGTCGTCGGATGAATATTCATTATAGTTGCATTACTACCTAATTGTCAAACATAAGAACCTCCTCTTTTTGAAAGTCGGTTGAAGAAGTTGCTCTAATCTTGATTCTACTTTTTTTACTATTTCTATTGTGTTGTAGTGCATTTTTGTCAAATAAATGTTTTGAATTTGAATTTGAAATTATGTTTAAAAAGGAAGTAGTTTTACAGCTCTATATAGTTCACATGGGAATCAAAACAAAAGAACGATAAAATAGGTTCTGAATTCAAATTTTGATAAACGGTAAATCTAATAATTGATGGACATGGAAATTAGCATTCGTTTGTGTTCGGAAATTCGATGATTGCCGATGAGCAATCTTTACCGCCGGGCACTGTAGATGCTTTAAGGATTAAATTGCTCTCATAAATATTTTTATAATTATGACTATGACGTACCCACCTAAATAAAATCATTTTTTTTGTTTGTCCTTAGAATGATTAAAATCTGAATGTTTCCATCGGATATTCCTGAATAGAGTAAACTTGATACGTTAAATTTCAGGCGAAAAGAAAGTTGTCGGCGGTACAGCCTATGACTTCCGAGTGCCGCGCGTCATGCGCGTGATGATGCCCAAGATACCGCTGGGGGGCTACGACTTGAACTTCTGCATCACGCAGGGCACGGAGCAAGACTTAACGTTTCAAGCCAGGTACAAGTCGTTATTATTTATTTAAAATTTATGGTACCGTTACGCAAAGTACACTTACGCCTTATACTAAAAGTAGTACCATTTTTTTATAGTTTAAATAGGTAGAAACTCAAATGTGCGGTAAAATTATATCACATTCACGTTTAAGCATAGCTAATTTCCATATAGGTACGTAAGTGGATAAATAACTAAATATCAGGGGTCACTTACACAATTTGACCTACCTAGCCCCAAACTAAGGTCTAGGCTTGTAGAATAGGTACTAAATAACACTATACATACTTATATTGAGAATTAAAAGCTTAAATACACTTAATTGATTTAATAAATGAATTGAATTATAATTAGCTCTAGGATTTGATTCGTTAATCATTCTATGGTCGAGCTAATGACCCTTTTTTTACATAATTAATATGTTGGATTGTAAACGAACTACCTAAACGAGTTTAAAAATTAAGTACAATGAATGGGTCCCGAGCCGAGCCTACTAGACGACTCTTATTTATTTCTTACTACCTGCTGCGACATCGTACGCGTAGAAGTCGTTTCATTGGGAATCGACAAATTTACTATAATATACTATATGCTATATATAATACACTACTATATATAATATACTATATCTCTATAATTCATCAAAACTGGTTCAGCTTACCAGTGAAAGTGTAGTAAACAGACAGTTAAGTATATTTAATGCTGTGATAATGATAATGGAGCTTTTGAATGGACGTAGGTGAATCAAAAGTTTTAACGCTGGCGACGGTGTACGCGGGGTTGAAAATAGTTCGGTTAAGTAAATCTGGAAGTACGTACTATTGTTAAAAATGAAAGTTATGGCCTTGTCTTATGTGCATTGAAGATGTCAAACCCTCGCGCGCCAGTTCCGTGACCGTCGCGACCGCGACCACCTTTGACTCGCTCGGTCCATCTTCTCATACAGCGCGTCATTGCATCGGGTGGGCATTATTACGTTAGTTTTAGTTTGTAATAAATATTTGTTGTATTTGTAGAGCTCTCCATCCAGCTTCTGGCAGAGTACTCGAAGTGTACAGCAATCAGCCGGGCATGCAGTTCTATACCGGCAACTTGCTTCCCGATCCAGACAAAATACTGGAGGTTTGTTATATTTATCAGTTTAGCTGAATTCTTATATGGGTAAGGACCAAAAAGTTGGGCACGCTAACTCACTCAATTAAATTTTCTATGAAAGTTTTCCGTTGTGACACGAAAATTAGCCATACAATTATAGCTGCGCTTAACTGTGGTCCAATTTTTTGGTCCTCACCCATATAGTTGTGCCTTTCTATTTAAGAACACCCCATATGGTGGAAAGTTACGATACTTGAAAGAAAGAGGTGGAACAGTATCTTAGGGTAGCTACCGAAACCCATGCCGCCACGTTAAAATTACCTTAAGAGATCAGCATCTAACTTTTTAGGTATGTAGATACCAAATGTCAATCGACAAACAGATTCTGCCGAAGGAGGAGGGTAATGTGTTTCACAGCCTATATATGTACGTTTGTTCCTTTGTGTCACTATAAAAACTAAACCCGTTGTCCGATTTTGATGATTCTTATGTCAATCGATTTGTCTTAATCTGGTGAGTGTCACTGAAGATATGACAGTAATCATAGTTCAAAATGGCGGCAACCAGACGCCATATTGTGCAAATTAAAAAAAAAGTCTACCCATATGACAAGTGGGGTATCATTGAATAGGGATTTAAAAATCCTCTTTAGGTTTCTTTCATCATTTTTCATTTTGAATGATCATTTAGGATTTATAACGATTTAAAGTTGGTTAGCAACAGTCGGGTTTTGAAAGCTTGCTTTTTGTTAATGTTAAAGTTATTTTTTCATTAAATTAGAGCTTATACAGGGTGTTACAAAAATACCCGTAAAGCCGAAAGGGGTTTAAATGGTCCCTTATAACAAGTCCATTTACAATATTTGAGAGCCGTACTATCACTATATGACTTACCGCCAAAAAATAAAATCCGTTATTTTTTTCATTAATGTGCTAACCCTATTTCAGTAAGATTAAAGAGTAAAACTACGCAGAATGTTAAGTACATTTTTACCTAATTCGCGAAATAAACAAAATGAACAGAATTCGATTAGATACATATTACAAGTCGAGTTTTGGAAGATTTTAAACGAAGAAACCTAAACTAACACTTTTTCGTAATGAACTTCAAATTTACAGGAACGGCTCAAAGTGAGCTCCGCCTTGCTCAATGCACAACCTCGCTCGTCGGGATATGGCTTGTGTGGCATTTCGCACCATCGTTGGTGTTATTGACGCGAACACTGATCTTACACGCTGCTCCATCTCGAAAACCGTTGGGCAATCGGAGAAATAGACTCTGTCCTTCACATAACCCCATAAGAAGAAGTCCAAGGGTGTGATGTCCGGAGTACGAGCGGGCCATAGCACCGGTCCTCCACGTCCCATCCATCTTCGTGGAAAGCGAACGTTGAGATACTCTCGCACGTCGCGAGCAAAATGAGCCGGAGCTCCATCGTGTTGAAACACCATGTTCCTTTGGTTGTCAAAGTAATCCCTGTCGGCCACAGGAAAGTCGTCAATCGCCTCTTCGAATTCCGTTTGTAAAAACGTTAGGTAGTTGCCCCCGTTCAGACGTGATGGCAAAATGACGGGACCAACGACATGCCCGTCATAAATGCCAGCCCACACATTCAGCCGCCACTGATGTTGGAATCTGCCCTGCCGTGAAGCGTGTGGATTCTCGCGAGCCCAAACGTGATCGTTATGCACATTTGAAAGTCCTGACCTCGTGAAAGTTGCCTCATCCGTCCACATAACATAGTTTACGAAATTAGGGTTCTCCTCTAACTGCCTCAGATACCACTCGCAGAAGTTCCTCCTGGGGGCAAGATCAGAGGGTATCAGCTCCTGTGTACGGCGATAATGATAAGGGTGACGGTTGTCGTCACGAAAAATTCGCCAAACTGCAACATGGTTCATACCGAATCTTGCTCCGGCTCGTCTCGTACTCGTGGTTGGCTCTTCTTCAAAATGCTCTAGCACTAACTCAGCCTGCCTGGCATCGACTGTGCTTGGACGTCCACTTCCAGAAGGCCGATGAAAGGAGCCTATGGAATGTAGGCGTCTTGACATGTTGAGAAAACACTGGTACGGAGGTAGCCGTCGCTGTTCAGCGGGTGGTCTTCCATCGATAAATCGATGCCGATACAGTTCGCGAGCACGATTTAAATTGCTATCTTCATGGCCTACGCATAACATCATATCGTATTCTGAGTTAGAAAACATCGTCATTTTGGAAAAAAATATGGAAAAACACGGAACAATTGTATAATATCGATAAGAAGTTTTGAAATTGACAACATAATTTTTATTCCGTCTTGACGTTTTTTAAAGCCAGTACTTTAAGCATAATGACATCATAGTATTGAACCTTTGTGGATGAAAAACAGAAAAACCATTAAAGTTGACAATTATTAAAATTGGTAGGTAGGCCTCTCTGTTAAATAATCTATGCTAACTCCGGTTCCCTGACATGACAGCTTACTAGGGTTGACAATATTTTTGGCTTTGATAATTTATTATATTTTTTACGGGGTATTTTGTAACACGTTGTATAGGGTATATAGCTTTTGCCTGCGACTCCATCCGCGTAGAAGTCGTTTCTAGCTATTCCCACGGGAACTGTCTAATTATTCTACATCCTTCCCCGGCCCAGGACTCGAGCTATCTCCATCTCCATACCAAATTTGATCGAAATCCTGTCAGGAGTTTAACTGTGAAAGCGTTACAAACAGACAGACAGACAGAAAAAGTTACACATTTATAATATTATCCTATCAAAAACATAAATGTGAAAATGGGAGCCAAGTTCAATATTTTAAGAATATGCGATGCATGGTTATGGACTTCACCGACAAAAGAATTGACATCTAAATGGGTGCCAAGTTCTGTAGATAATCCTGATATTTGTTTATTAAGAACATACGACATTCTAACATAAATTAAAAACACGTTTTCTTATTTTTTCTGCTACAATAATGTTGGCTATTTAAAAGTATAACTTCTTAAATTTGAACACTCGAATTATTTACACAAAGCAGATAACTTAGGATAAACTGAAGCTCAAAATTTGACTCCGCTAGTTTTTACCAGCAAGACAATTGTTTAGAAGAGTAAAATATGACCACATAATATAAATCCAGTAACTTGCGTAAAACATAAAGTAGATTAGCCAAATGTAACATAGTTTGTACGTGAAAACTAGGCAAGTCAAATTTACAATCAAAAGTCGTACCTAACATAAAAGGTGTGTTGGCCTGCATCAAATAAGGTACTTAGTTCTGATTTATTTACATGTTCTAAGTGATGAAGTGGTTATGCCAAATGCAAGTGTTCCGCGTCGGAAACCCTCCAGATCATTGTTAAACTCTCGAAAAACCATTGAATTTTCGGACTTTTTTCAGTTTCTGCCGATTTATACCACCAAGAAGCAATGTAACGGCAAAAGTCACTATGTTCACTTTTTTGAAGACTAAATTTTCAACAAAATGAAATTAATTTGGTTATGATAAACCGAATAGTTTCTAAGATACAGCTGTTCAAAGGTTTGCGAAATTACCAAAAAAAAAACATGATTTTAAGTTTTCGTCAATGTGGTCAACTATGGATCCATTTTATGGCATAAGTCATTTTTAAAGTACCTACTGAAATAAACGGTTGTTTTTTTCATCTTATGTTACATGTATGGAGTGACCCCCCTAGAAATATTTATTTTTGTTATTTAATTATCAAACGAAGTAGCGGCTTCTACAAGACACCTATACTCCTTTCATCCATTTACCTCTTCTCTTGTAGTTTTCGAGTAAAATGCCATTGACATAAGGACGAACGGACGGACATGACGAAGCTTCCGTTTTTGCCATTTTGATTACGGAACCCTAAAAAGGAACAAAACTAGACCAATTTGAGTCTATTAAGACTCAATAATTTCTTCGATACAGCTGTTCAAAGTTACTGCTGAGGTGAGTAAACAGAATATTAGAAGGGTTTGTAAAATGAAATATTACATAACATAACAAATAAGCATTATAGTGTACAGTGCGGTAGCTCTTAAAATGTCCTTGGGCTTTGTCGTTCTCTCTCACTCGCACTAATACGTTCTTATGCCAGTTTAACCTACTTTATACGAACCCGAATGACTTAAGAGCTCTCACTTTGTACGTAATGTTTTTGCGTTCGTTCCTCTCGACATCTCCAGACCGACACCACCGGTGGTGTCGTTTGGAATCACTATTCCGTTTAATACCACCGACCATTAGTGATGTTAGCGAATTATATTAGGTAGGTATTCAATACTTCAATACCTGTACAAGCTGTTGCCTGTGACTGTGACTTCGTCCGCGTGAAATTTTGCCGGGAACTAGGCTACTTCCGTCTCACACCTTTTTTACCCGTAGGCCTACTGGTAGCACCACGCACGGGCAAAGAAGGGTCTCATTATAGCAATAAACTGACAAACACACTTTTTACAATCAAGATGTGACTTCTACAGGTTTCGAACGAAAATAGTATGTATATGAACAATTCTCATAAAGTTTATACATTTCCCCATCACTAGGATAGTGTCGAACGGAATAATGATTCAAAACGACACCCCCAGTGCTGTCGTTCTGGTGGTGTCGAGTGGAGGGAATGATGTTCATATGATTACTAACAACCCTATTAGCTTGGTAAATTAATACTCAAAAAGGGGGTGTGGATGGAATGGAATGGCCGAAAGCAAAAAGTTTGACTTCGGGACTTTGTTTGGACTAGTTAGGAGATAAATATACTAAAAGCCCCCACCCAAAAAAAGGCACAAAGAAGGTCCCTTTTTTTTGCATTTTGTTTACATCTTGAAAACGAGGCGTCATAGGAAATGTTGTTGTATGGCATTATTAAAGCTGATAAAATTCTCTACAACTTTGATGCTATACATTTTTCACCTATTTTCGATCTTTGTCTAGATATGAGCTCCGAAAAACGGTCGATTTTCAAAAAAGTGATTTTAGCTAGGGTATTACTGCACGACACCTTGCACTTGGGACTATGCGCTGAAACTTGGCATAGTTGACTCTTAGCTGGTATTGAGTAGATTCAAACCGTCGAGTGACACTGCGCATTTAGTGGGCCATCGAGAGCCACTGCGCATTTAGTGGGATAGTGCGTCCTGTTAGGGTCAAAAAGGCCGGAATAGGTCACTTTTTGATACCAGCGCCAAATTTTAGTATGTTGTTAAACATTTTGTTGGATCCGGAGATATGACGTCATCAAAATGGCGGCCGCTGTATTTTGAAAATTGCGAATAATTCTGATTCTATGAACTCTATATACATGTGTAGAGTATCAAATGAAAGGTAATTAAATGTACTATATTGCTATAACACACAACATTAGCTGAGTTGAACAGTTACGGAAATATATTTAATTATATAAAAATTTAATCTATAAAAACTTACTATTTTCGTTTACAGCCTGGGAAGCATACACTATACACTAAAATTATGTATGGCAGACATAACGAAAAGTTTATTAGCTATCTAATAAAAAAAAAACGAACTCGAAAAATTTCTTAGTTACGCCGTTATTAGTAAGGCGCTCCCTCTAGTCCACACGGGTGTAGGGTGTTAGTTTCAAGTAATTTCAAGCGAGAAAGGAGACGGGTCATGTATCTCATAATTGTGACAATTCATACTACTACTAAAGTGAACAATAGCAGTAAGTAAAAGTACAACAAAGTCCAATTTTCCTTATTACATTATTGTAAAGTTTGATAGCTCACGCTATTGCTTGGTTTATAATTATTGCACGGACAAAAATCATTTGCTGTAAAGTCTAGCTATAGCTATAGCTATCATATTTTTAAGATAATGTAATGAGGAAAAGTTGACTATTTTTGCAGATTTGGTTTTACTGTATTTTAAGTTCGCACAAAAGGGAGCTTATATTTTTTGAGTAATTTCACATTATATACCTATTTACATAAAAAGATCTGTTTATTTCTTACACAAAAACAAATACATTATTAATTTATCTTAATCAAACATTTTATCAGTTGATTCACATTAATTTTATTTATTAAGTTTTTTTTTATGTATGTCACGTTTTATTAAGTAATTTAAATTAATCATTTTCTCTTGAGTATGATCACTCACAAGAACAAAGGAGGGTGCAGCTACAATTGTTTTTCATGTACCGATATCTCGTGCACAATTCTTTACATTTACAAGCTTCTTAGCTTGCAACTGTTCCTCGCGTCAGGAATAGTTTTCAAGCAGGAGTGGACCGCAGCCCGTCCGCGTTCCTTTTACTTTCCCAACTCCTGTGCAAGGGTCTATTTTTAGCCGTGTGGGAGTCCATTGGTCCATTAAGGTCACAGCTCATTAGAACCACCCAGCACCCGACCCGCAACGCCTCACCTCGAGCGGTTATTTTTCTGTATATGGATTTGTATGGGCATGCGCTCACTACATCAACTACGTAGCGTAGAACCACCCGGCGTAGCGTAGTTGATGTAGTGAGCGCATGCCCATACAAATCAATATAAAGAATATTAACCGCTCGAGGCGAGTCGGTGCTGGTCGAGTGCCGGGTAGTTCTAGTGAGCTGTGACATTTAGTCTGTAAATTGCTCTTTTCAGGTGTTGTACAGTCAACTACAAAGATATGTATCCATGTTAATCTTACAAAATGAAGTAAATTTTCGTATGCCATTCTTAATTACCCTTCCTTCGTGACATTTCTAGTATCAATAAAACCTTACATTGTGATCGACTCGTTTAAAATGCAATAATTATGTATCCCGCTTGTTTCCTCTGAATCATTCAGAGGAAACAAGTTTTATTGATACTAGAAATGTCACGAAGGAAGGGTAATTAAGAATGGCATACGAAAATTTACTTCATTTTGTAAGATTAACATGGATACATATCTTTGTAGTTGACTGTACCTAGAATGCATCTTGCGTCGGCGGCATATTTTCTATATTTCTGTTCCTTTTCGTGAACAGGACTCTTTTTGTTGTGTTTACGCTGGCAGAGTCACTGGTGGGTTTGTACATGTGAACTACAAACTTTTCGATCATTCTCCATGAGAGTTACTTTCAAAAGCTGCGTCTACATCTCTGAACAGCAACCACGTTTGAAATGCACTTTTCTTTCAAAAACAAGACTGATTACTATAGTACGCGCATGATTTGGGTGCATATGGGTATAAGATAAAGCAATTTAGCGCCGTTTGATAGATCGTTACTGTAACACTCTTAGTATGCTTGGCACGCTACATCGTAAAGCCATAGTCTGGATACATAAAGTAAGTGAAAACAGTACTTAGTGTTGAACGCTAAGCTCCAATGCCTTTGCAGGGGAAACAGGAATGCACGTTTTGATCTGCGATGACATCGAGTCGAGAAAGACGCTAAAATGGCTCACTCAAAGGACCTGTTTCGAAGAGTCAAACTCCTTATAAAGGAGGACAAAGCAATATCGTGGACGATTGACGACGAAAAAGGGACAACCCTACTAGACTAACAGCAAGTCCTAGAGCGATAGAGAGCGTACTGCCAGCAGCCGTTCATTTCAAATGAAGAAACAAAAACGGATGAAAGTCTAGATATTCCTGAGAGTGAGCCTGATATCCGTCTTCATGAGGTGGAATTTGCCAAAGGCTAGCGGCGGTGACGGTTTTACAGCGCAACTCATCAAGAGGCTAGCCCCAGAAGGCAACAAAGCTCTCCACGTTATAGGTGCCAAAGTTTTGAGGACTGGTGGTTCGATGACTGGATATAATCCATCATTGTTCCCTTGCGCAAAAGGTGTTCCACGCATGAACGTGAGAAATCCGGAACATTTCTCTCATATCCAGAGATCGGATAATTGGGTGTCATAACTCGCAATAATGTGGACATGACTCCAAAGATTTTAATAAAAAAAAAAAAATACATTTATTGATTTCTTACCTGAACTTTAATCTTGATCCTTTGCAGGACAGTAATAAATGAAAAATACACAGACGTGAGGAGTGGCCATTAATAATCTACTTAAGTTTGCTCCACTAACATCCGTAGATTGCGAAAGGAGCTTTTCACCTCTTCAGTTTATTTTAGCCGTGAAAAGGAATAAACTAACCACGGTAAAATTATGAAAATTACTGTTTATTTGCTTTAATAAATCTACACAATAACAAGTCTTTGTATTATTTATTTCTTACTGCCTTGCAAAGGATCAAAATTATTTTTACTGTAAGTAATCAATCAATGTAATTTAATTTGTTTGATTAAAATCTTTAGAGTCATGTCCACCTTATTGCGAGTAATGACACCCATTTGTCCGATCTCTGCTCATATCACAAGCGAGTAAAGTCCTGCTACACATTATTAACAAGAGGCTTGAATATGATGTTAGCGGTTAGATAGCTAGAGAACAGGCCGGTTTCGGGAAGGCGAGGGGCACTCGTGAGCAGAAATTCAATATGAGGCAGCAAATACGAAAAACCCGTGAATACAACAAGCCAATGGTCCTATGTTTCATTGATTACGCCAAAACATTCGATTGTATTAACTGGCCAACTATGTTTCGAGTTATGAGAGAGATAGGTATACCTGATCTCCTGATTTTTCTTGTGCAGAACCTCTAAGGACTGTTCAATTTACTAAGCGGACATACTTAATTCAATATTAATCCTTCAACTAAAAAAATACTGATAGGCAGTGGCTGGTTATAAAATAAACATAGACAAGTCTATCAAGTGTCGTATTTTTTTTTTTAATTGTCTAAATATTTTTCACGATGGAGCGAATTAATATTAAGGATCGCAAATTAATCTTGCAAAGGTGTACAGGCCAATTTTCACTGCGAAAAATTGCGAATGAGTTTAAATGTTCCAAGTCAGCCGTGTTTCAAATCATAAAAAAATTAGGAGAGCATCATACGCTCGACGATTTACCAAAATCGCGGCGGAGAAGTGGCCCGGCAAACCCAAATGTCGAAGAAAAAGTCGTGCGGCTGTTAAAATCAAAAAAGTACATGTCCGTTCGTGAAATTGCTAAGAAAGTAGGTATTAGCGTAGGCACTGTACAAAATATCAAGACAAAAAATAATATACGGACATATAAGAAGCAAAAAATTCCGAAGAGAAGTGCCGAGCAAAAAATACTGTCCAAAAAAAGATGCCGCAATTTATACGATATTTTGCTGCAAAATAAATCTCGATGCATTCTCATGGACGACGAAACGTACGTGAAATTTGACACCAGTACGTTACCGGGGCCCCAGTATTACAATGCGGCTGTAGGAGAAATTGTACCAGATTCCGAAAAAACCATAAAAATTGACAAATTCGGGAAGAAAGTCCTAGTATGGCAGGCAATTTGTTCCTGTGGCCTCAAAAGTACGTCTTATTTTGCAACCGGAACTATTGGTGGGGAAATTTATAGAAAGGAATGCATCACAAAACGGTTACTTCCTATATATAGAAAGCACAGTATTCCCCCTTTGTTTTGGCCTGATCTAGCGAGTGCTCACTATGCCGGTGAGACTGTGGTGCTATTAAATTCAAAAAACATTGATTTTGTTAAGAAGAAGACTACCCACCAAACTGCCCGGAGCTCCGCCCCATCGAGCGATACTGGGCCACTGTAAAAAGATACTTGAGGAAGGATGGCCGAGAAGCTAGTACATTGGCAGAATTTAAACGCATATGGTTTGCTGCTTGTAGAAAAGTATCCAAAAGCGATGTGCAAACACTTATGCGAAGAATCCGGGCTAAAGTCTGAAATTTTTGCCGTTGTAATTAATTCTTTTTTTCTTGTGTTATATATTACTTTATTTTAATATTGTAAATAAATATTTACCGGAATAAATATATATTTGTTATAAGAAATCCGAAAATGAACCTATTTTTGATCCGCTTACTAAATTGAACAGTCCTTACGCTTGTGCTTAGACTAAAATTTGACCCCGAAGATGCGCTATCTTACCCGTTCAAAACAGAACGAGATATGAGGCAAAGATGCATATTATGTAGAAAAGTTGTGAAGAGCTTATTAAGCTCTTCACAACTTTTCAACCTCATAATTATGCGGAGCACTGGAAAACTGGGGGATGGTAGGATGAGTGGAAAGTCACCGAATTGACAATCTGCCGTTTGCTGATCGATGACACTACTATCATTGGCGGAAATGTGAGTGAAATAGTAGAGCTGCTGCAAAAAATGTAGGCCGTCAGCGTGAAGTACGGAGTGAGGATTAACCGGAGCAAGACCAAAATGCTAGGGATCTCCGGGACTGAACGTCGCACAAAGGAGTCAATCCTAAGCCAACTGAATGTTCGGATCGGACCCACCTCTCGGTAATATGGATAACTTTTTCCTTCTTCGGCCACGTGGCGCATCGGGAGCCCAAGAACTTTGAGAAAGATACTAGTTGGCCGCGTGCAGGGAATAAGAAACAGAGGGAGGGCACCAACCCGCTGGACTGTGATTCCTTACTGGAATTCCTTAACTGCAACACCCAACAACTTACGATGTTCACCACCCTCAGCCATGAGGAAACGACCAATAAGAAGAAAACACTAGGTATCTAATTTGAATTTACTCAATAAATGTAAATTCCCTTTTGTGCTTACTTCAAATACTTTTATTGACGTCCTAGACATAATATTTATCGACGAATTTAAATTCACAAATCCAGGGCAAAGTTTTAATTAGAAATTTAATAAGCGCTTGTTATTCATGGTATTGAGCAAACACTCTCTTATTTTCTATTTTCCCAATCGATTATTGATTTTTTTAATATTTATTTATATCCATTCTATTACTCTCGTTACTGCAGTTATTTGTTAGTTTAATAAATTACAATTTTGTGATTAACCCGTCCCCTTTCTCGCTTGAAACTACTTGAAAGTAACACCCTACACTCCCGTGTGGACTAGAGGGAGCGCCTTACTAATAACGGCGTATTTAACTAAAACATTTTTCATCCGATCGAGTTCGTTTTTTTTATTAGATAGCTGATAAATTTTTCGTTATTTCTGCCATACATAATTTGAATATGGCTCTTAGAAAACGCTGATATAAAGCAGCTTTCTACTTTATTATTTTTTTTTGTTAGAAAGTGCATTGTTTTTAGATTCCGCGTCTTTAATTTATCCGAAAATGATATATGGCATGCCCTAGTATGTATAGTTTTAGAGAAATGTTGCTTCAATTAAAGCGCGGCAGCGTCGAACTTCCTCCCCCTCCCCCGCAGTGGCTCTCGATGGCTCCCGGTCTGAATCTACTCAATACCAGCTAAGAGTCAACTGTGTCAAGTTTCAGCGCGTAGTCCCAAGTGCAAGGTGTCGTGCAGTAATCATCATTCATCATTAAATTTAAGAGCCAGGCTCTTGTCGGTGGTGTCGTGCAGTAATACCCTAGCTAAAAACACTTTTTTGAAAATCGACCGTTCTTCGGAGCTCATACCTAGACAACGATTGAAAATAGGTGAAAAATGTATAGAATCAAAGTTATAGAGAATTTTTACCGCTTTAATAATGACATACAACAAAAAAGGGACCTTCTTTGTGCCAACTCCACCCTAGGGCTCACCTTCGAGGGGTGGGGACTTTTAGTATGTTTATCCAAAGTCAAACTTTCTGCTTTCGGCCATTCCATGGACTGGACTATATTAGTAAGCCTTCGTTGTCCACCCATCCATCCTAACTTTACAATAGCTCTGCTGTTGGCTAATAAAAACTTGTAGCAAAGCTTGTAGGTGCATTTATTTGAGAACCATTTCTGGGGCTGCTCCCTAATGGTTTCCAATGAAGAGAAACACCCCTTTGACCTCGTATCGACTCCGGTTCGGTAGAATAATTATCGGTGCCCAACAATTTTAATACTTAGTGGTAAGATCTTGAGTTGGCTGCGACTTGACAAGATTAAACTATTTTTTTGAACCAATATTATATAATACGTGTTTGTTCTTGAATAGAAGGGCACCACTGTATATATAAATAGATATAATACTTAATGTGAATATGGTTTAACCTTACAACAAAAAAAAACCGTTTTATTTTACTAAATCTAGTTATTGATTGAAAGTAGAACTTAAATCAAGTACTGTAAGTTTTAGCTAGAAGTTAGTTTTAGTAAAATGTGTCTACTTTAAAAAAAATCTCATTTTGCATAACGTCCTTTCTGCAAAGGGGCTCATTTGCAAATCATTACTTTTGCAAAACTTTCCATAAATAAATTGCCAACTCACAAACCGTCACTTTCTGAAAAATAACATTAGGGATTAAGAAGTTTTCTGCAAAAGGGACAAAGGAACAAGTGATACGTATGGCGGGAGCTTCGGCCACTGAACCGCTACGGGATCTTTTATTGTGCGTGTACTTGCACGTTTTTTTTTACACACGTACCTACCTTTTGTAGAAATTATCAGCCATGGGAGAAGAAGACGCAGGCGAAGACAAGGGAGAAGGAAGTGAGGGAGAGAGCGACCAATCCGATAGTGACGAGGCATCTGAAAAAGGGGGAGAGGCGAAAGAAGGAAGCGAGGTGAATTTACGAATACCTACAAAGATTGATTAACTAACTTTTTAGTAGTGGCATATCCAAGGTAGCTATTCACTGATTGTAGTAAAAAATCGCCAGATTGACCGAAGTAGTACCACTCACTTAAAGAATAATATCTGCTCTTGCGTTTGTGTAGGATTGCGTTTGATTCGATCAGTGAGAGTGCAGGTCGCCCAAATCATTTTCACTCTCTTCTCCCTTTCTTCCCTACTTCCCAGATAAGTTTTTTAAAGGCAACTGTATGGCAAGAACACCTTAAGCCGAACGAGTGACCTTAGACCCGCTTGCTCGTTTAGCCACATGTTATGTTATAAAATATCAGGTAACAGTTTACACCAAATTGACCTAGTCCCAAAAATTTCGTTTATAAAAATGGGTACGAAATTGCCTAGTAGATCCCTAGATTTTATCATGCTTGCTGATTAAATCAAGTACATAAATTACAATAGTCAAATATATGGCTAAACATTTCTTCAAAGCCATTTTTAGTATTATTCTTATTAAATTAATGAATATTATAATTGATTAAATAATGTTTATTTAGTTAAAGATTTTTATTCTTGAAAACTATCGAGATGAAGCTTTATAATAATCGAGATTAAGCTTTATAAAGCTTAGGTGATTGAAATGCCCACATTTTGTCTTTCTAAGACGTTCCCAAAGCTAAGAGTAGTGGTAGTATCATTAACTTAGGTATCCTTCATACTACCCAGTTTCTTTAAATGAATAGCCCCCCCCCGCCCTTATGCGGAAGGTTGAAAAAAAATTACCAAGTTCTAGTCTCTGCGGACCTGTGACTGGGGACATTTCGTAAAGGGACCATTAGGTGAACCTTTACGAATCACCTGTTAAAACGCTGTAATGTTGAAAACTGTTGCTCTTCGACATTAAAATAGGATATCTGGTTTCTATACAGAATACGTTTTTTAGCCTAGATCCCTGTTGTCAGACCTAAGAAACAAAAGATAATATTAACGTATACTCACTCAGCCTCGTCCGTGTGTACGCACAGTCACCAGCAATAATCTATTATCATTACCATCGGCACCACTATACGACCCCTGCCGTGGTTATGGAGATGTCATTCATTATTGTGGTTGACTATTAAAAAATTAAAGATTGAATCTGAAGGTATAGACGTCTTCGTTTAAAACTCAAAATCACAATATTTATTTGACAAAATCACACTACAACACAACAAATGTAATTGAACATTTTAACATTTCGTTTAGTAGACCATTCGATTTATTGCTTAATTTTTATGAGGTTTATATATTTCTGTTTTCAGGGGAAGGTACGCTACGGCTACGTACCGTTGGTGGGCAAGAAGGGTACTTTTTATAAGAAACATGGACTTTTCTGTATGATGCCCCAAAATTTGCCTGATGCTGTTAATCATGTGAGTCTGCTGCGTCCCCTGAGAAGCTCGACGCTGCTATACCTGGGTATTAGTGTCGTGAATTCGAGCCGTAACCACAGATTAAATCATAGTTACTACCCGTGACCATCAACATTTGAATCGTCAAGCTTATAAGGGTCTGGTTTTGAAGGCTTTAACTAATATTCTAAGAGCCCATGACACTAAACCTAGTTCGATAAGACTACCAGATGAGATATATATAATTAGTCACGTCATTAATGGGGGAACACGAAATGGAGATGCTGCAATGCATAAAAACCTGGCCTCGGTATTCTGTTCCTTGGAACAGGGGAGGGGTAGGACTATACGAAAATGCTGTGCTCAAAGCCCTCATCAATGGCCTTGTCAGTGGCAGCAACCGATTCTAGTGATTTTTAACCGACTTCAAAAAAGGAGGAGGTTCTCAATTCAACAGTATTTTTTTGTGTTTGTTTTCTCATAACTTTCGACTGGGTAAACCGATTTTGATGAATCTTTTTTTATTTAAAAGCTGGTGCTTTCCATGTAGTTCCATTTTAATTTGGTCCAGATCCGATGATGGGATCCATGAGGAATCGACGGAAATCCTCAAATATTATAGGCACACCTATAGCGATTTCAGTATTTTTCATTGTAACTCATGCATTTGGTCTTGGAAAGCACTATTTGGTGAAGTGGAACTGATGCTGAAGACCACAGGTGGCCACCGGAACTCCTAAACGGTAACTATTTCAAGGGTGGCAATAAGATATCTCGATTAATATAATTGAGCGACTATGACGAAGCACATTTAGGTTCAAATATATGACTATGACTTTCCCGCGGCGTTGCTTGCGGCGAGCTTGAAATGTTCTATGGTTTCTTATTAATTGAGATGTTGGACTACACAACATCATAATTATGATCACTAAAATATTAAAATCAAGAAAAAAGTTTAAAAAAACAAATTCCGCCTTCTAAAAGCAAAAAAATAACTTCGTTTTGAAATGGTAGGTCAGTCCAATTGAAGTCGGCGTCCTACAATATTTTAACCAAAAGCAGACTTCAGTTGGACTGACCTACCAACCTACACGTACCATAACCTACCATTTTAAAGAAGTTATTTTTTTGCTTTTTGAAGGAGAGTTTTTGTTTTTGTAAACTTTTAATCTTAGTCCACTTTTCCAATCACTAGTAAACTCATCAAACTATAGACAATATCAATATGGCGCTTTGTTTACATAGTTCACAAGTTCTGTTAATGGCGACTTTACATCGCTTTGTGCCTAATCTCATAAAATCTGAGTCGCTAAATGACCACATTGTGTTTTTCATCTTAGCAATGTCGACGGAAACTCGAGTGGCGGGGCTTCTATTCCTGGGAAATTTGCCCTTCGGGCATTTGAAGTTACCTAGGTACCGAACTAAACCTACAGGGCTATTCACGAGAGTTGGCACGAATGGATTGAATGAGTGAACGAAAGTATACAAGTGTGTAAAATAATAACAGATTTTCGGTTTGAAATTCGAAAATCGGTTCAAAGGACGGCACTCACACTGTGATAGGTGACATTACTTTTGTTCATTCCATTCGTGCCAACTTTAGTGAATGTACCTGTACCTAGTAACGCAAATGAACTGGTCATTTTGCAACTTGGACTTTTTGAGATGTAGTCGCAATGTAATGCGATCTGGTCGTACCTATTCTAGGTACAATGCGATGTAATCAGATCAAGATGTAGTCGCAATGTAATGCGATCTGGTCGTACCTATTCTAGGTACAATGCGATGTGATCAGATCAAGATGTAGTCGCAATGTAATGCGATCTGGTCGTACCTATTCTAGGTACAATGCGATGTGATCAGATCAAGATGTAGTCGCAATGTAATGCGATCTGGTCGTACCTATTCTAGGTACAATGCGATGTAATCAGATCAAGATGTAGTCGCAATGTAATGCGATCTGGTCGTACCTATTCTAGGTACAATGCGATGTAATCAGATCAAGATGTAGTCGCAATGTAAAGCGATCTGGTCGTACCTATTCTAGGTACAATGCGATGTAATCAGATCAAGATATAGTCGCAAGGTAATGCGATCTGGTCGTACCTATTCTAGGTACAATGCGATGTAATCAGATCAAGATGTAGTCGCAAAGCGATCTGGTGGTATTTGCTACCTAGTTCCAATGAGATGTGGACCTTAAGCTTCTATACCCTCGGGTCGGGCAAATCCTTGTTTTTTGGGGTCACTTTATTGATTATACACATACTTGGTTTATGTACAACGCATGTCACACATAAAAACTTTGGTTTGAGAGTCAGGTTTTTTAGTAATTTCTTGTTTGTTTTGTTTCAGTCTCACTTCCCCAGCCCAGTTCTGAATCCTGGTGAAGTATATGTGCACAGAATACAGTATAAGTTTGGTTTGTTAATTGGTAAATATGTGTAATAAAACCGTTGTCTATTTTGTAAATGTAATAAACATCGTAAAGTGGTAAATTTATTTTTTACTATGTCGTTCTGGGATAATAAGAATATGTGGTGGTTTAGGGCCGGTTTTATAAAGGCCCGTAAGTAAAAATGTCAGGTCAAATTTTAGTAACTTCATACAAGTTTTGACATTCCTGACCGAAGTTTGATCTAACGGATCTTTATAAAAGCCAGCCTTAGTGTTATTTAATTACTTGGCAGTATTTTTATATCAATAACCAGTGAAAACCTCAATTATGGAATGCTGTTAATTAATAAAGTAACATCAAAGTTATATTATACCATCCATCCATCCATACTAATATAATAGATGCGAAAGTAACTCTGTCTGTTTGTTACACTTTCACGGCTTAACCACTGAACCGATCTTGAATCCCGGGGAAGGACATAGGATATTTTTGATGGGTTTGATGGGGCCTGCGGCAGGGCTCCTATTTCTGGTCGATTTACCCTTCGGGCATATAAATATACCTAGCGAACCTAAACTACCTACTTTTGCGGAATAAAAATGATTTCTGACGAATTTCCGACGAAAGCGAATAGCAGTGGTGTTGTACTTACCTGGTGTGATCACGAAAAATTGAAAAGACCCGGAGGGGCCGGGATGTTTTGTCCGATTAAACGATCCAGTGCGACGTTTTTCCCGTTCGCAATACTAGTCTAACAAATGGGAAATAGTGTTTAAATTATATATATAATATACAAGAATTGCTTGTTTAAAGGTATTAGATAAAATTAAGATATGAACTTCATTTGACCCCTAAATGCTGGTCCGAATTGCGCTAAGTTTATCAACCTCTTTTGTGGTTTTACATAAAACTTATAAAACCTCTCCAATATTTTATTTTATAAGTACAATTTAGATATCTACCTGACACCTACGTTCGAAGACAGCTGTTGTCATGTAAAATTATTTGTTTACAAATTGACTGTAATTCTGGCGGAATCATCGACAGTCTTGATGGAGCCATAACCTACAATTGACTGTAATTTTTGTAATTTGACGACGCGCATGGCCTAGTTGGTAGTGACCCTGCCTACGAAGCTAGAGGTCCTGGGTTCAAATCCCGGTAAGGGCAGATATTTGTGTGGTGAGCGTGAATATTTGTTCCCGAGTCATGGATGTTTTCTATGTATTAAAGTATAATTATATTTCTCTATATAAGTATTTATATCGTTGTCTAGTACTCATAGTACAAGCCTAGAGCTTAGTTTAGGACTAGCTCAATTGGTGTGACATTGTCCCCTGATATTTATTATTATTATTATTATTATTATTATTATTATTCTAGATATTTATTTAATTTTCTGTACATTAGGTTTTTTATAACAAATATTCAAATATAAAAGTAAAATAACAATACTAATACAAAAAAATAGACATTATAAAAAACCTAACCTACGAGTGCCGCCGGCAGCGGGGCAAGGCTCAAGCTACCGGTGGTTAGGGCTGCAGAGAGAGGAACCTCCTCACAATACGTGCCGTGTCGAGGAGTACTGCCTTCTGTATCTGGCCCTTGATCCAGCCATCTAGCGAGAGTCTCTTGAGGTGTTGGTCGAGACTCTTCGCTATAAGACCGTTTGCCGAAACGACAATGATCGTTGAGTCAACAATCCCACATGGCGGTCACCTCGTGAGCCAAGTCAAGGTACTTGCTGAGTTTGTCCTTCTCGGCCTTCACAAGGTTCTCGTCATGCGGGATGGTGATGTCGACGAGCACTGCCCGGCGTTGAGATCGATCTGTCAACACGATATCAGGCTTATTGGCAACAATAGTCCTGTCCGTGATGACAGATCGATCCCAATAGAGCGTAGCACGACCATTTTCGAGAACTGGCGCCGGTGCGTACTTATAGTACGGCACTTCAGACTCTACAAGACCATATTGAAGAGATTATTATTATTATTATTATAATTCTTATGACGTAATTAATATACTAATGAGACCTTCTCTTTTGAGTTATTTATGATAAATGTAAATAATTGATGTGGTGAGGTTTTCCAAGAGGTTCAAAACGACGGCATCAACCTTCATTGCAGAAACTCATTATTGGAAGTATAGAATCCGCCTTTTCAACAAAGGGCATTGGGTAAGTTTGTATGAAGATATTGACAATTTTTTTTTAGCGGCCGGCAAATTTTGCGGAACAAAATAAAAGTAAGACATTTTGAAAGTTATTTTTTTTTCCCGAGGAAAATGTTTCAAGTTATTTGTTTCCCTTTATTACTGTAGTACCATTGGATAGTACCGTCAATGGAACTAGTGACACATTTATGCATCGTTAGTACCATTGATGGTACTAGTGACACATGTACCATTGATGGTACTATCTAATGGTATTACAGACACACTATTGGTACTACAGACACACTATTATTGGTACTACAGTAATAAAGTACTATTGGGAAATGGCCACTTGAAAACTTGGCCGATTGCGTCTATTTCTTTCAAAATCAAAATCCACAGAGTCGACGGAGCTCTGCTATCGCAGAGCTCCTATTTCTGGGTAGTTTGGCCCTCCGGTCCAGCTAAAGAACTAACATAACCTAAACCTACCTCCTACTTGGTGTGACTACGGATCGGTTGTTGATCTTTTAATGGTAGTTACTACGATCTCCTAGATTCTTTGATGTATCAGTAGTACCATTGCCATTTGTTTAGCAAGCAAACCCTGAACATTTGAATTAGTATAGTTTTTAATGGTACTAACGATGCATAAATGTGTCATAGTTCCATTGATGGTACTATCCAATGGTACTACAGTAATAAAGGGATTTGTTTTTCATACAGAAATTGGATAAAACGTCATTAATTAAGTATTATAAGAAATAAATATTGTTGTATTTTGTGACACAAAAATATTGCGATAAAGATTTTGACTTTTTATTATGTTCCGCTAAATATGCCGTGAGTAAAGTGAGAAGATGAAAAGTTAATAGAGAAATACAATTTTGCACACAACTTCAATTTTATTCGTATTAATTACCGTTTCTTTGAATTTCTTTCTTGAATATTTTTATCATTTTCTACCATTTTCGACTTACCCGTTGTTTTCTATTATTAATTTTATGTATAGATAATATTATCATAATACATCCTTATTTAACTTTCATACTTGGACACTCACACCCCTAGGGAATTATTTCAAAACTGGCAACACCAACAAAAATGCCAAGATGGAATCGTAATAATTAGACATATTAAATTGATTGATTTTTGAAAAAAATACTATGTTTTCTGAATTACTTAACGGTGGTAGGTGCCTTTGCTGGTTGTTTTAATACGTCATTTGTAATTTCGACCAACTTTAATAACGCAACTCGTCATTTCAGTGCATTTTTAGCGAAATACATTCTAACATATAACACGTGCGTATCCCTTGACAACACGATTGACACTAAGGAGCGGAAAGCTACTTATAGGCTAACAGTTAGCTGATAAAAGTTTCGACGCATTCATGTCATCGAAGTTCTATCTAGAGAGTAAATAATCAAAGCTCAAACCATAAGAATAAATACTATTAGAAGGGCATCTTCGGCGTCGTAGTATGGATTTGACAGCAAAGCCATCAAATAATTACCTACAGCGCCCCACGCCCCGTCTTACCCCTCTCTCGCCTGTCGCAAAATTAGGGTTGTCACAAGTATATAATACTAAGTGAGCCCGCAACCTCGTTCGCGTAGAATTAGTTTATTTACCTACCTGTAAAACTACGATAAAATAAAATATACTTAATAAAACTAAAATGTCCGAAAATTTCAAATCCGTAAGACTTTCCAATAGTTCCACTGACGTATGAGTGTGACAGCGGATGACAGCGGCACAAGTTTGCGCTAACTAGTCTATTTAAAAATTAAAGTACTTTTATTACAATTAAATCAGATGTTAAGTTGCAAAAACAAACACAAGGCCAATAAAACTAATTTCTATACCTATGTAGGACGTATTTGCCCATTTTATTAATTAATTTAGCCACTCCTTCTTTTATAACATAACCACTGAAATACTATCTTAGACTTACTTAATTACGATTAATATTGGATAAAACGTAAAGTGCATGTAAATAATGTATTTATTTAATTCTTTAATTTTAACGCTCTTTACTTAATGTGTTTATGTTAGAAATAATTAATAAAGATTCAAACTTCGTTGATATCGTCCTACAATTATTATCGTAAAGCACGTGGTCAAATACGGCGGAACTAACAATTTCGAATGGTAAAACCACAGTTTGCGGAGACAGCTGGCGTAGGCGCCTTTGAGAGCTTCATTTGAAATATTGTTGCACGTTTACTCCAAGCGCCGATTCCGGGTGGCAACCCGCTAGTGTTAGCTGCGATAAGTAGTCCTGGACTGCTCACAGGCCACGCGACAGCGCGCGTGGTGGGGATGAAGTTACCCTTCTAATAAGTAGTACCTATTCATTCTTATGCCCAAACCCCTTTAAAGTGATTGTGTTAAGTAAATCTAGTCTAGAAACAAGGGACATGCAGGAAGTGTTGTATTAATTGAGGCCTAAAGTACGACTAAAGAGACGAGATAAACAATGTAAACAAACTGAACGTTACTGAGTTACATTGCGATAGCGAGCGATTATTATCTGTCCCTATTTCTCATACGCAATATTAATCTTCAGTCGGTCGATGACGGTTGATGTTGCGTGATTTGTAGTGTAACACAGTTTTATATTGTATGTGATTACTGATGTGTGCTGTGACTTGACAGAGGTTCTGTCCACACTTGGTGATGGGCCTTGGCTGTTTGAGTTAATTAAGGGTCGTGGATTCTTGAGCTTGTTCGGTGCGAAAACAACTTACCATAATATGTTGCACAATAATAAGTGCAGTCTCGAAAAAATGAGATAGCAGAGGGTGCCATGTGTTTTAAACTAAACCAACAGAAAGATGGAGATAATAAAAATTAAATGGAGAGAGAGAGAGAGTTTTAAAGCAAACAAACATGAACCTTGTCAACAGAGTTTATTTTCTGTTTTTAAAATTATAAATACAATACAAATTATATGGTACTTTTAAGGAAGTCTCTTACATAAAAATTCCCACTGTACAATAACAGGGTTGCTTAAATCATACCTCTTTACGTTATCATGCGTTACTTAAAACTATTCCACTGTAACAGTGACAGGGCAATTGAAATCCTGCTTCTCTACGACATCAAGCGTTACTTAAATACTATTCCACTGTAACAGTGACAGGGCAACTGAAATCCTACTTCTCTACGTTATCGAGCGTTACTTAAACACTATTCCACTGTAACAGTGACAGGGCAACTGGAATCCTACTTCTCTACGTTATCGAGCGTTACTTAAACACTATTCCACTGTAACAGTGACAGGGCAACTGAAATCCTGCTTCTCTACGACATCAAGCGTTACTTAAATACTATTCCACTGGAACAGTGACAGGGCAATTGAAATCCTGCTTCTCTACGACATCAAGCGTTACTTAAATACTATTCCACTGTAACAGTGACAGGGCAACTGAAATCCTACTTCTTTACGTTATCGAGCGTTACTTAAACACTATTCCATTGTAACTGTGACAGGGCAACTGAAATTCTACTTCGCTACGTTATCCAGCGTTACTTAAATACTATTCCACTGTAACAGTGACAGGGCAACTGAAATCCTACTTCTCTACGTTATCGAGCGTTACTTAAACACTATTCCACTGTAACAGTGGCAGGGCAACTGAAATCCTACTTCTCTACGTTATCGAGCGTTACTTAAACACTATTGCACTGTAACTGTGACAGGGCAACTGAAATCCTGCTTCTCTACGACATCAAGCGTTACTTAAATACTATTCCACTGGAACAGTGACAGGGCAATTGAAATCCTGCTTCTCTACGACATCAAGCGTTACTTAAATACTATTCCACTGTAACAGTGACAGGGCAACTGAAATCCTACTTCTTTACGTTATCGAGCGTTACTTAAACACTATTCCATTGTAACTGTGACAGGGCAACTGAAATTCTACTTCGCTACGTTATCCAGCGTTACTTAAATACTATTCCACTGTAACAGTGACAGGGCAACTGAAATCCTACTTCTCTACGTTATCGAGCGTTACTTAAACACTATTCCACTGTAACAGTGGCAGGGCAACTGAAATCCTACTTCTCTACGTTATCGAGCGTTACTTAAACACTATTGCACTGTAACTGTGACAGGGCAACTGAAATCCTGCTTCTCTACGACATCAAGCGTTACTTAAATACTATTCCACTGTAACAGTGACAGGGCAACTGAAATCCTACTTCTCTACGTTATCGAACGTTACTTAAAACTATTCCACTGTAACAGTGACAGGGCAACTGAAATCCTACTTCGCTACGTTATCCAGCGTTACTTAAATACTATTCCACTGTAACAGTGACAAGGCAACTGAAATCCTACTTCTCTACGTTATCGAGCGTTACTTAAACACTATTCCACTGTAACTGTGACAGGGCAACTGAAATCCTACTTCGCTACGTTATCCAGCGTTACTTAAATACTTTTCCACTGTAACAGTGACAGGGCAACTGAAATCCTACTTCTCTACGTTATCCAGCGTTACTTAAATACTATTCCACTGTAACAGTGACAGGGCAACTGAAATTCTACTTCTCTACGCTATCGAGCGTTACTTAAACACTATTCCACTGTAACAGTGACAGGGCAACTGAAATCCTACTTCTCTACGTTATCGAGCGTTACTTAAACACTATTCCACTGTAACTGTGACAGGGCAACTGAAATCCTACTTCTCTACGTTATCGAGCGTTACTTAAACACTATTCCACTGTAACTGTGACAGGGCAACTGAAATCCTACTTCTCTACGTTATCGAGCGTTACTTAAACACTATTCCACTGTAACTGTGACAGGGCAACTGAAATCCTACTTCGCTACGTTATCCAGCGTTACTTAAATACTATTCCACTGTAACAGTGACAGGGCAACTGAAATCCTACTTCTCTACGTTATCGAGCGTTACTTAAACACTATTCCACTGTAACTGTGACAGGGCAACTGAAATCCTACTTCTCTACGTTATCGAGCGTTACTTAAATACTATTCCACTGTAACAGTGACAGGGCAACTGAAATTCTACTTCTCTACGCTATCGAGCGTTACTTAAACACTATTCCACTGTAACAGTGACAGGGCAACTGAAATCCTACTTCTCTACGTTATCGAGCGTTACTTAAACACTATTCCACTGTAACTGTGACAGGGCAACTGAAATCCTACTTCGCTACGTTATCCAGCGTTACTTAAATACTATTCCACTGTAACAGTGACAGGGCAACTGAAATCCTACTTCTCTACGTTATCGAGCGTTACTTAAACACTATTCCACTGTAACTGTGACAGGGCAACTGAAATCCTACTTCTCTACGTTATCGAGCGTTACTTAAATACTATTCCACTGTAACAGTGACAGGACAACTGAAATTCTACTTCTCTACGCTATCGAGCGATACTTAAACACTATTCCACTGTAACAGTGACAGGGCAACTGAAATCCTACTTCTCTACGTTATCGAGCGTTACTTAAACACTATTCCACTGTAACAGTGACAGGGCAACTGAAATCCTACTTCTCTACGTTATCGAGCGTTACTTAAACACTATTCCACTGTAACTGTGACAGGGCAATTGAAATCCTACTTCTCTACGTTATCGAGCGTTACTTAAACATTATTCCACTGTAACTGTGACAGGGCAACTGAAATCCTACTTCTCTACGTTATCGAGCGTTACTTAAATACTATTCCACTGTAACAGTGACAGGGCAACTGAAATTCTACTTCTCTACGTTATCGAGCGTTACTTAAACACTATTTCACTGTAACAGTGACAGGGCAACTGAAATCCTACTTCTCTACGTTATCGAGCGTTACTTAAACACTATTCCACTGTAACAGTGACAGGGCAACTGAAATCCTACTTATCTACGTTATCGAGCGTTACTTAAACACTATTCCACTGTAACTGTGACAGGGCAACTCAAATCCCTCTTCGCTACGTTATCGAGCGTTACTTGTATGTGTCTGCAAGTGTAGTAAGAAACGAGTTCACCTTATGAGTTATGAGTTTATGTGGATCACCAAATGACGTCCCTTTGTGCCTCACTTGTCACCAGCCAGAAGAAGAAGAAGAAGCGCGTGGAGAAGTCCCAAGTAGAAGCATGGACCGTAGCGTATCCACGTGGTGAGAAGATGGTGTGGTAGAAGCATACACACACACCGTAGCAAGCAGGCAGGTGCAAGGATGCTCAGTTAGACAGACATGTGCATAGACACATACAGAGACACACAACAATGTGTACAGACACGGAGTCCTAGACGGAGAGGGTAATGGAGACCGGCTGTTTTAGCCGGTTATAGAAGTTGTAAAGCGGCGGCGACTTTACCATACGTTAGACGATGCTCGCCTTAATAATAGCGTCCCTCCGTGGACGTACGAGTTCATTCTATAACATTAAAAACCCGTGAATCACAAAAATAAGAGCACCCGTCGACAATGTAGACCAAGTTCTAACACTCACAAAATACATGCAATAACACCAACTACAACCAGGAGGCATTGCGCTTGTTATAGGTACTTAAATTAACATGAAGTTAAAGTTACAAAATGGCCCTACGGCCTGGACGAGAGACTCCCAAAAGCAATTGTGACGTGCTCACATATCGGCAGTAGTTACGAGAGTCACAAGCCGAAAACCAAAGCCTTCGGTATAGACAAACGTATATGACCAATCCTAGAGGAGTTAATCGTACTCGTATTGATTGATGCTTTGATCAGATATTTAGATTAAAAATAAATTAGAAGAAACGAATTGTAGCACTATCTAATAATAAATAAAACCGCTAGGAGCGATTTCCTAAAATAAAACAAACATTTATTTAAATGTAGAATTAATTAGTTTCCTATCGTATCAAATAGCAACACTGAGCCGTTGGCGAAGTCGAAGTCTTACCTCCTGCTGTTCAGAGATGTCGCCACTGGTACTAAAAGAACAGTATTACATATTAATCTGTAACAGTAGTACAGGAAAGCTGCCATTACGGAAGTTGTCAATATTAGGACCGCCATTTTGTGAAGTTCATTCCTGTTTGGATTGCGTTCAAAGTGACACGATTTTTGAAAACTTGTTTACATTCTTTATCTCGACTCGTTGGCTTTACTTTAGGTAATAAGCAATGGTTGAATGCTTATACTACCCTGAAATAATAAATATATCGTACTGCGAATGTTTGTTCACATTACGTTTGAATGACGTTCGTCCATTTTGTATGACTTTGAAAACAGATCACAGACAATAAAAAAATGTATTTCTAAATAACTCCGCCGTTTTTTGTAGTAAGTAGGCGAGGTTACTTTTATTTAATAAATTATTTTAAATAGCAATAACACTTAATCATGAAATGCTTCAAATTAGATCCATAGAAAAGGCTATTCTTTCGAATAAAAATGTAAAAGCAAGCAGTTATTTTTTTTGGTATCCCAGTCGATGACTGAGAATAACTAGATGAGATAAAAGGAATGGTCTAAGGTTAAATGTTATAAAACTTACAAATAGTGCCTTAGTCGGTCGGAATCAATAAATAAGGGTTGTCTTTGGTATTGTGTTTAAACTTAAACGTTAAAAAAACACGTACTTCAAAAAAAATATCACGGTATCAGTTTATCACTGTTAAAATAGCCAGAAATAAGAACGTTTTTATATTCGAAATTTTTTTATAATTATAATTTTATTACATACACCTCTTTACAGTTCAGGCCGACGGGTGCACTAAGAAGGGATTTATAGGTAGGTAATCTAGGTACCCATTACGATTCATGAAATACAGGCCGCTGACAGACAGACAGACAACGGAGGTTTAGCAATAGGGTTCCGTTGACACCCTTTGGGTACGGAACCCTATAAAGTACTAAGTTCCAATATTTTTAGATTATGATTCTATACCAAAAAATTGACTTGTTAGGGTGACGGCACCAATGATGGAAACTTTTAGCTGACAAGCACCAGTAATGGACACTTCACTAGTAATCAAATAAATAAATATCAGGGGACAATGTCACACCAATTGACCTAGTCCCAATCTATGTTCTAGGCTTTTACCTACTATGGGGACAAGGATATAAATACTTACATAGAGAAATATATACTTAAATAGATAGAAAACATCTATGACTCAGGAAAAAATATTCGCGCTAATCACACAAATATCTGCCCTTACGGGATTTGAACCCAGGAGCGCTAGCTTCGTAGTCAGGGTCACTACCAACTGTCGTCGTCGTCGTAATTCAAAATTCATACGGTCCTAAATTCTAAATTGATTGTTTCAAAACAAATGAATAACCCTTATCTTCTGTAAAATAAGAATCCAGTGTCGATCATTGGTCCTTGTCCATTACTGGTTCCGTCACACTTCAAAAATTTCAAAAAGATGTGTGAAAAATGGGCACTAATCAGTAGGTACCCAGGGCTGTACTAAAGGTTCAATTGTATAATTTTGTAGGAATGTTATTTTGTAAGTTGATGAAGTTTATTTGCTCGTAAGTAAGTTTTTTATTATGTTTGGTTTTAAAACATGCAAGTCAACTTTAATCCAGTTTCCGTGATTAAAATGATTGTAAAGTTCAAATATATTGAACGTATACATTTTACAAAATTTTACAATTATGATTCCAGGAAAGGTTTTCGCTACACAACGAGAAATTACTACAACCCTCGTTTCAGCGCCATCTAGTTTTAACTCACAGAAACTTTAAACATTTCAGTGCTCTGCGTGTGGACTAAGGCCCTGTTGTTTGATCAGTAGTTAACTCGACTAATTGTTAAAAACCATCTAAAGGAAATGTGTCTAATTTTAGATTCCTTTTTCGAATTTTAACAATTAGTTAATGATCTAACAACAGGCCATTAGCTGTTGTTATAGTATAACAATAGGCCGTTTATAGCTAACGGTGATAAAGTTGGCAAACATGATGCTTCCCGATTGTGTTAGGTTCGTTCATAGATGGCGCTACTGCAGAGAAAGTTAATATTATCTGCGGCTCTAAACTAGGCGATAAAATCCAAATCGTATTTGACCAGCTGGCCTTGCTTGGGTGAATATTTGGGCGTTTCAACTGCCCTCACTACCGTTCTCAAAACAATGAAGAAAAATGATAATTACCACCAACTTCTGAAATAAATGGAAAGTATTCCTAGTCCTGCTTCTACTTACGCTGTTATGGTATTATAATTTGAACCCGTTCGCCATTACTGTCAAGCAAATAGGAGCTATCAACACGTTACCAATACTAAATACCAATATTATTAACAGCTGTCAACACGCTAATCGTCTGTTAAGTTGTTGTTAGCATCGTTTGGTGAATTGGTACTTGTTTAATAGGTCAAAGACGATGTGGTTTTTACCGTGTTATACAGAGGCCTGAGTGGATTGCACCGTAAGCCTATGCTGCACGTCGAGGTTTAAGCATTAAAATTAGAAAAGCCGAAAAAATCTTGAATCTGTACAAATAAACATTCCATATGCTAAATTCGAGCGATTTTCAGTGGGGCATGCAATAGGTAACACAAGGGCAAGCAATGTCGGAGCATTTTCAATACCGGTATTGACAAACGGTATTGGGTTTCGTTTCAATACCTACCGGAATCCCAGTACGACGAGTAATAGTGGGATTGGTGAGTTTACTTCCTCCCTGCCTCACATTAATAAATTCGGTTATTATTAAATTAAATTTGGTGACATACCGACAGCAGCTTTGCCTACCGGGTCAAATCGTATTTTCAAGCCATCCAGGAATCCATTGAAATATACACACAAACTTTCATCCAAATCGGTCTAGCCGTTTAGCAGTTAGGCGATTGGTGACATACCGATAGCAGCGCCACCTACCGGGTCCAATTGTGTTTTCAAACCATCCAGGAAACCATTGAAATATACACACAAAATTTCATCCAAATCGGTCCAGCCGTTTAGCCGAAAGGACAATGCCAGATCTTGGATTAAAACACTTTAAAAAAAAAAGCTGGCGGATACGAAGGATGTTGATATGACCCGTTTTGTATGAGATTTAAATTCAGTATTTTATTACTTACACATTTAGGGACTTATACGAAAAATAGAGCCGTCTATTAAGATACTTTCCACTTCTCATGCTCTTAAAATATTACTTTAGTCTCTGCACATCGGTACTAAAGCTTCTTATTAAGAAAGCTCTAGGGATTAAAGTTTTTTTTTTTAATTTACTTTGGAGACCCCTAAACAGCCAATGTTAACATACAGTGTTTGTGAATGGAGGATTATTGCCTTTATTGCCATTTTCAGTGATTGTGTATGGACCATTTTTAGGCCATGGAAATAACCTCAAAATGACAACTGTGCGAAGATATTAAAAAAATCGATTTAATTTCGTGAAACACGAATAATAATTACGAATATGAATATATTTAATTATATTAAGGATGAATTAATTTTATTATGCATGGTGCAATTAGTATTAAAATAGTTTTCAAGTTTGAACCTGTTGGCTAAATATGCAAGCATTTAAAGCGGCACTATACAAAAAAATTATAAAAGAAAAGAATAAACCGCGGAACCAATTAGTAAGAAACTTTCTTATAATCAATATTGTAGTTTTTTAAAGAACGTCGTCATTGGCGGATTGAGCAAGCACGGGGTCCGTAGCAAATTCTATAAAGAGACCCCGGTTCGCTTTAGGTTACAGGTTGTGGCGGGCTCTTTTCTGCAACTGGGCGACTTAGATATGCGCCTATTTTGTGTGGGGGTTTGTTTTAGGTTATTCTGCTGGAGAATATCGACTGGATTATTCGTCCTATCGTCAACCCTGGTGGATATGAGGACACGCATACTGATGTAAGTACCAAAACAGGAGAATAGCGGCCTTTACACGTAAAGATCGGACCGCGGGAAACGCCACGCGCCATTCCAATCTTCGCTCCGAACCGTACATTTTTACTATTTTACTATTACAGTTGCATTTACACGTACGGTTCGGCAAGAAGATTGGAATGGCGCGTGGCGTTTCCCGCGGTCCGAACTCTACGTGTACAGGCCGCTTTTTTAGAGGTTAGACGTGGGTGCGCGGGGCCCGTAGTACTCTTGCTACGTGGCTAATCCGGCAGTGAACGTCGTTTTTTTCCTCGCATTCAACGTGAAAAGTAGAGTGTTTAACACGAGACTAAACAACCATAATGACACTCGAACTATAGCCACTCTCGCTCGCTCGCTCGCTCGCGTGGCTAAATATCTCTTGTCATTATGGCTTGTTTTAGTCCCTTGTTGAACAATCTACTATTATAAATAAGACACCTTGCGAGTAATGTATGTAATGTAAAGTAAAATAAGACAAGTTCTTAAGAAAAACTAACACCACAGCATTGTCTTAAATATTTTTCTACATCAAATAAACCCAATTCTATAATTACCCGTCACAATTTTTTCTTAGGTCAAAGCTTCTATCGAGACCTGGCATTATCTTTTCATCCAAATCGGTCCAGCCGCTTAGGAGGAGTTAGGTGATTGGTGACATACCGACAGCAGCGCCACCTACTGGGCCCAATTGTGTTTCCAAACCATCCAGGAACCCATTGAAATATACACATAAAATTTCATCCAAATCGGTCCAGCCGTTTAGGAGGAGTTGGCGACATACTGACAGCAGCGCCACCTACCGGGTCCAATTCTGTTTACAAACCATCCAGGAACCCAATGAAATATACACACAAAATTTCATCCAAATCGGTCCAGCCGTTTAGGAGGAGTTAGGTACAGTTAAGTTCATACATATGTGTACACTTTAGTACCTTGTCACTTTAATCGCTGTGACAATTCATACATGGCGGTTTAAACATGACATATAGAGAAGGTACGTGTAACAAACGGTACAGTCAAGGAAATTTATTCCTAGGCCATTTTGGACTAGGTATGTCAGAGACACTGTAAATAAAATCATAAGGTCTCGTACGTTTTGATTGATACGTCACTATGACATAGTCCAAAATAGTCTAGGAATCAATTTCCTGTACTGTACCTACAGAAGAATTAAAGGATGCTACGTAAGCTGCCGGATGCAGACGGGCGCGTCGAGCGCTTATGCCGATTCTATAAAATTTTACAGTATTTGAAAATAGTTGATGTTAGGGTTAAGGTTAAACATCTTTACTAGGGACCGGCTCGTACTTATGATTTATTTCGAAAAAAATATTTCGTGTTTCAGCCTCATGTTATTCGTGTTATGAATGTTATGTTATGTGTTATGGTTACTAAATAATATAAAAATTATATCATTTAATCGTAGTTCATTATTATGTTATGAGATTAGGTATATATTTTATGGTTACCTATACGTTTCGGTCATCATACCAACTGAAAGTTATATAAAAATAGTTATTTATGTAACTGGTACATAATGAAGCTTCTTAAGGTAACTATGCGAGCGCTCTAATTACAGGCACCTTAAGAGCTAGTTATGTACCGTTGCATACATAAAGGACATGGCCCATTTTACTATGGCGCTGTGCCCCAGAATGTACAGCAATCATTTATATCTCAAATTAAAGCGAAAAATATATACTTTCAATATGTATATATCATTTTACATATAAAGTAGCGGTTTAAAAGTAATTCGATCCTTAATTATTTACATAACCTCAAAACACATCATAACGTGCAAGGCGCTTTGAAGGCCTACTGCTCCTAAACGGATTGTTTAAATGGCTTTGGAAAAATATATGTTACGTGTAATAATGTCAATAATAAAACGTTTGTTGTTTTTCTAGTAATTACTGTTATTTTTGTCCGAAAATACAAACTAAAGTATCCCACATTTTGCGCAAAAATCTTTTTATTTTTCTTAACGCCTGAAGCGATTTTAATCATTCTTTCGCCTTGTAATAGTCAATTTATTATTTGAACCTTTTAAAACAACCATATGGTTAGCGTCAGGGAGCAAGAAAGCATTTAACAAGCAAGTTGCGGGCATTCACGCAATAGCGCTCGCACGGTTACGGAGTATTGCTTGTTGGCTCCATGTGTATCAATAATAATCATGCAAGATTAGTGCCACCGAGATGAAACTCGGTGTCAGTAAGTGTGCGGTCATGCACATTTTACGAGGGGTGGTTAATTGAATCTCTTCTCTCTCCTTCCGATGTTGTAGCTTACCAATACACACGCAGTGAATGTTAGAGACTTGGATATTGTGGACGGCGACGTCAAGTAACTACTTAGTTTGATAGGGCGCACTGGATATGAGGGTCTCGTCTACTGCTAACATCACGTCACATGCATAGGCATACAACTTAATTAAGAGCCGGTACCTATACACATGAGGTGCGGGAAGAGGGCAATGGTGACTTGTAAAGATTTTTCGTACTGTCAAGGCAATCGAAAGACTTGAGTCGTGGTTGCACTGCTTTTTGTCCCACTGCTGTTCGACAGAGCCCTACCTCGCGGCAGGGCTCGTATTATAGGGTGGTTTGGTTTGGTGGTTTGGGGCATGTAACCATACCTAACAACCCTGATCTACCTACCTTTGTGAAAAAAAAAAGATTTCTGATGAAAGCGAAGAGCAGTGGGACCAATAGTAAAGGAACCACGAGTCAGGTGTTGAAGGCCGTACATACCTTTTTTGCTCTTGCCAGAATGTGAATACTTACCTGAGATATATAAAAGGCAAGTCTTTCCCTTATTGTAACTCACCCCCGTACCTCATGCTTACCCCGGCTCTATTTCTGGGTGTTTTGGCCCTTCGGGCCAGCTGAAGCACCATCATAACCCAAGCCTACCATATATTTATGATATGTTGGTGTGACTACGGATAAATAAAATGAACCAGTCACAGTAGTGTGGCAATTTAGTGTGGATCGGTTGATCTACCTGGCCCTTGCATAGCCCTACGTAGACTTTTTAGTATACCTGTACGTTGTTTTCTTTAAGGAAATCGGAGGTTTTGTCTGTGCAATTGCTCACGAGGTCATAATGACGAACAACTATTAAAAATGTTCTGATAGACGGTACGATCGATATTTGTCTAGCATGCCATTGCCCCGGTAAGTCCTTCAGCAGACATATTATTTCCGGTTGTCCGCATTTGGCCAGCGGTTTTTATATGCACATAAAGGGGGAACCTCGCAGCCAAGATTATCCATCAGCAACATGCTATTTAATACGGTCTTGTTAAGTTCGAAGTGCTGTACTACGAGTATGCACTGTTGCCATTTCTCGAATATTATCGTGCCGCGCTCTAATGAGAGCGATTTGTCATCACGAACTAAGACTTTTATCGCCAATAAGCCTGATATCGAGTTGACGGAATATTCGCGGTAGTTCCTTTGGATGTTCCTTCGAAGGAACTATGAAGGAAGTACTGCGACATTTTTTTCGCCTTTGTTCCTTTGCAAACTGGGATTTTTCCTCGCTTTTGCTCCTTTACAAGACCTGAAGGAACAACTGAGACCTTTTTTTCGCATTAGTTCCTTTGCAAGAAAGTTCCTTTGCAAGAAAGTTCCTTCTGGTAACTACTTTGTATAACCTGTGGTAACCTATAATTCGCCTTATGATTAAATCTATGTTATCCTAAATAAATAAATAAATAAACTAATTTGATGGAACAAAGGCGAATAAAAGTCGCAGTACGTCAATCATCTCTTGTGAAGGAACTAGGGCGAAAATCAACGCCGGGCCGTGCTCGTCAACGTCACCATCTCATGAAGGCTGAGAAGGCCATGCTCAGCAAGTACTTGGATTACGAGATAACCGCCATGTGGGATGTTGACTCGACGATGATTGTCTCAATAGTTGTGTCATAGAACGGTCTCATACAGAAAAGTCTCTCCTTATGATGATAGATGGCTGGATCAAGGGTCAGATGCAGAAAGCAGTAGTCCTCGATATGGCACGTTTTACTAATATTTGGTTAACAGTAAGGAGTCACCTACACGGGCGAGTTTATCGCGGCGATAGCCTCGCTGTGCCATCTTCAATAGTTTAAGTGAAGTGACTCGACAGTCTCGTAAGCGTTATCGTACTTAAAAAAAACTATGTGCAACTGGATAAACTTGTATGACGATGTAGTATTTAATGAAACCTTACTCGAAAACATATTAGTAACAGTTTGCTACTTACAAGTACTTGGTACTTTTTAAACGTCACATGTTGCACCCGTGATATAGATGCCCCCCCCCCCCCAACCCCTCTCTCGGCGGGACGCTGCTAGTTTAAAAGTCCTAAACTGCTAACAGACTAGGGCATTTAGGTACTGGTAAATAAAAAATAGTTGTCGAAGGAACGTTGGGAGGCAACCAATGAGATGGACTGACGATCTCGTTAAGATAGGGGGAGAGACTGCTTAAGCTCACTCAGCATTAGGTGACGAAAGGTTGAAGAGAGAAGAGAAATAATTGTTACATTCATTAAAAGTTTTACAGGTAAAATTATCTTTTTAGTTGTGTTATTCACAGTTTAAATGAATAAGTGTATGAAATAATGACAATGTTCGTATAGTATCCACTATTAACTAGTGATCCACGTTAATATCAATTTAAACTCTCGGACAATCAAGTTAAACCGCCTTCAACAACCCACTAAAATCATAAATCAAAAATTGTTTTAAGAAACAAAATACCGCCTTCAAAAACACAAAAAATAACTTCTTTTAAAATGTTAGAACGGGAAAGTCATAGTTATATTTAAACAATTAAATGTTCTACACTATAGTCGCTCTCCTATCTTAATCGAGATATCTTATCGCCACCCTTCAAATAGGTACCGTTGAGGAGTTCCGGTGGCCATCCGTGGTCTTCATCAACAGTTTCACTTCACTAAGTGATACTTTCTGAATGCAAATGTTAGACTTGTTACTAAAAATACTAAAATCGTTATATGTATGCCTATAATATTTGTGGAGTTCCCTCAATTCCTCACGGGTCCCGTCGGATTCAGATTTGGTAACAATGGGACCACCTCGAAAGTAGAGTAATACTCTTAACCTTTTGAACGCCATACGTCGAATACAAAATGTGCCACCCACACGCCAAACATGTTTGCTATGCTATGCAAATTACACCTTATTGCTACCAAAGAAAGTCTTTTAATCTTGAACTCTTGTCGGTTGTAGCCGACGTGGCGGCAGTGGCACGACTTTTAGTTGACGGCCAGAGCCGACTGTGGCGTTGAAAAGGTTAAGTATACTTCTTAATCTTCATACTTGAACGAGAGTCGATGAATATACATTTAAAAAAAACATATAGTGGAACATAGAAGCTCTTTCTTTTTTGAATTTGGTTAAAAACTCGTCCGCTGCTTGTGGCGGCCACTAGTGACTTCGCTGTGGTCGGCACTAGTGGCCTAATGTGCTGCAGCTGTAAAGTAGGCAAAAATAGTGGCCTCAATCGAGTATGTTTTTAACCGAAGGATGATGTCATTTAGTGCGGCAAGTCTTGAGAAGCGGCCGGCACTTCTTAAGTATGGCAAGAAAGTGATGTCCTAGCCGATCGACATTACTTCAGCAAGGGCACCTTTTGTTTTACATACGCCCGGTATTATATCTATGTTGGCGTAATGTACCTAAATGTGTAACTATGCCAAATCACAGCTATGTAGTACGTTCAGTGTCATAAATATATATACACCCTTATAACCTCGCTGCAGAGTCATGTTTTCATATTTTTGAAAGTATTACTGTGTCTATATATTTGATGCTGACTGTACCAAGAGTCTCTAAGTTAAGCCGCGGTCAGACGGACAGACGTACATACGGAGATGGCGAAACTATAAGGGTGCCTAGTTTACTACGGAACGCTAAAAACCTAGCTAAGAACAATGCCGATTGAACTAACTTCCGTTATAATTAAAAACACGTGTATCCCACTAGTCCCATTGAGTTGTCCCATTATGGGACAACTGAGACGATTTCATCCCAGTAGTTCCATGGGACAAGTAACAATAATATTTTGGTCTTAAAAGTCCCAGGTAGGTAGATTTAGGTTTTGTTAGTTTTGCAGCAGGCCCGAAAGACAACCCAGAAAAAGGAGCTCCACCATAGCGGAACGCCGTCGACACTATCCAATTGATTTCTGGAATGAGGAGGAATGCGAAATAACGACAGAGCTAAAGAAAAAATAAATTATATGTATGATTTCTTTTTACTGTGATGACGGTAATGGGACTTTTGGGACCAAAAACAAAATATATATATTAGTACCACTTGTCCCATGGGACTACTACTGGGACGAAATCGTCTCAGTTGTCCCATAATGGGAAAACTCAATGGGACTAGTGGGATAAACGGACCCGTACTGTAGGTCAACCGCGTGGGAGCTACGATTCCACAGACAGACTCATAGGTACAGAGAGACACACACACACACGTACACACATCCAAGGTTACATTAAACTTATAACGCACCTCTTTTTTTGTCGGGGGTTTAAAAAGTTTGACGTAAGCTATTTTTAAGGCCGTTTAAATGATACCTGGTGCTCTATTCTACTCGGTAAAACCATACTTTTGACACAGTTATCGTGTTGTCAAACTTATGATAGCTCTTATTTAGTAGGCAGTAATAGAGGCCGAGTTAAAAACAATACGATAAAATGTCAAAAGCAATATGGTTTACTGTGTAGAATAGAGCCCCTGAGTACCTATTCAAAATGACCCGGTGTGACTTAACCGATTTTTAACGGCACCACAGACACAGTTTACCTACAAGTCTGACAATTCAAAATCTGTAAAGATATGTACTTATATAGACGGTCGACCCTGTTTGGGTTGATCGTGAGTTACAGGTGCGATAATCAATGAAAACCTGAAATACCAATATTGGCCGGCGGATTCCTTTTATAATTTGGAAGATAGGCATTATCGAATTTTGTTCGAAGTGGCCAATGGTATGATAATAAATGCTGGTCAGTAACAGCTTAGGGCAGCAGCGTTCAGTTATGTAAAGTAATGAGGAACCTTTAAAATAAAGTGTGGTGAATTGGTTATATGTAAATGTTTGTTTAACATGTACAATAACTTATTTAGTTTTCTTTACTTACATTACTAAGCGAAATTAAGGTCGTATCGATAATCCGGTAGCACCAAGTTCAAGCAGCACTATTAGCAAAAGGATTGAAAAAACTATAGGGAGGTACCTACATATGACAATAATACATTAACGGCCATACTCAGTCATTTAATGACGATTAGGGCGTTCTTTGGTGAACATTTTTTTAGACATAAAATTGAAAAAGCAACAGAAGTTAACCGTCTCTTAAATGACTCTGAGCACGGCGGTAAGATAAGTAGAGTTAAGTAACAGTTTATTGACCGAAAGATGTATACTTACAAATTAAACTAGTGCGATTCGTCAGTGTACAGGACAATATATTTTTTCAGTTTTTGATTATCAATCACATATTATTACCGTTGTGCACCTTGTGTAGGCCCGTTTTTAAGGTCGTCCTTTATTTATTTAGTCACATGATTAATGGGGGAATACGAAATGACAATGCTGCAATCCGAAAAACCTGGCACAGGATTTTTTTTAGTTATAATTCCAATGTATAAATCCAGCAGTGGTTTTTCTTACACAGAAATTGAAGATCTTTCAGATGAGCTTAGGTTTTTTGAGGAGATCGATCATAGTAGATACTTAAGCACGAGGCGTCGCTTATCATGCTGCTGCCACTGATAAGCCAATCAGGGGGGCTTGCAGCACTGCATTTTCGTAGTCTTACCCCTCCCCTGTTCCAAAGAATAAACGAAACTTGGGAGTCTTATTATCATACTAGACATCGGACTTGTAACTAACAAAAATTAGCTTTGTCCTGTTTTTTTAATTGCAGCATTGCCATTTCGTTTTAATAACGTGACTAATTACATAACTGTATGTCTATCGTTATCTACAGTACAAGCATACAGCTGGGTTTGGGACTAGACTCAATTTGTGTAAGAATTTCCCCTTATATTTATTTATTTAAATATAAAATAGCATGCGTAGTTCTGCAGGAAACCGTGTGAGAATTATTACAAGAGAAAATAAATAATACTTTTATAACATGACGGTACTGACGGTGTAAGACGACAATATTATTGTTTTAATGTTTTCTTGTGTGCCGTCTCCCCTGCAAAAGATGATTGTTGATTTTATAATAACACTGAGACTATTACGACCACCCTAGCGACCACCCTGAACCGAATGGTGGTCTTCAGAAAACACTGTTTTATAACGAGCCCTCACGAAGGTGGTCGTCAGTGAATCTCATTTTGACAAACCCTTGGGGGGCCGATCAAGGTGGTCAGATGTTAAATAAGTATTAGGAATTGAAAGTTGTTTTGTTCTTCTCTTGAAATTATTTTTTTAACTTTTTTTTAAAATACTGTCTTCTTCATTCTGTTTTTATTTTGAAATCCAAAAGTCATGTCAGTTGGCCGCTTCAGTTTACCTAAAAAAAACGATAAGTCTAAGAAACAAGAACAACCCAAGCTCCTACGTAGCTCAGTCAAGTAACACCTGAAATTGGCAAATAAATAAGTGCATTAGTTGTACCTAGGTATTCTACCCCTTGTATTTTCTTTTCTTTTGCTCTTTAACAACAAATAAATATATGATTTTGTACAAACATTAATAAGCTTTATTGTTTCTAGGAAGCTTAGTATTCGAGATATTTACGAAAAACCAAAAGAAGAACATTTAAACCCTTCTCTTGCTGTAAGCACGCGGTCCTAGACTGGGGACTTTTAGTATGTTTATATTTTGGGGGTCGCCCCTACCTACTACAGCACCTAAATAATTACCAGACTTCACGATTTACTGCATTTATTTTTGCTTCGTTGACTGAACTAACGTATGGAACCAGAAGATGTCAATAGTGTTTATCTGTTCAACCCCCGACGCAAATAGAAATTGTTGATTCTCATCTCTTACATTCAAACATTTTTCAACGTCCGATTCCATCATCAGATCAGCTCTTATACACCATAACATAAACTTAACACTATATGCAATACATAGCAGTCGATGGCAAGAGCCAGGTTAGCCATTGTTTTCTTGACAACGGCTTGGATTGGATCGAATGCAGAATGCAGACCGAACATTATTTCACGCTGTGGTTGTTTTGTGATAGTTTCTGATAAGTAACTGTGACATACAGATAGACATAGAAAGACGGTCGGAACATACATACATACATTAAAACTGATAGTTTCTGATAAGTGACTGTGATATACAGATAGACACAGACAGTCGGTCGGAACATACATACATACCTACATACATTAAAACTGATAATTTCTGATAAGTGACTGTGATACACAGATACTAGATAGACACAGACGGTCGGAACATACATACATACATACATACATATGTACATTAAAACTGATAGTTTCTGATAAGTGAATGTGTATTTGTTGGTGTAATAAACCACGAGCTGCTTTTGGATAAGTTGCACTATTATGGGATACAGGTCACCTCCCACCTTCTACTTACGTCATCACTGTGCGACCGGAAACAAGTTGTCAAATTGTCTGCGGGCGGCAAGAGACTCAAATCTGATATTGGCACCGTGACAATGGGGATCCCTCAAGGATCCGCCTTGGGAAACAGCCTATTTCTGGCTTACGTCAATGATCTTCCGACCAGCGTCACGGCCGGCGTTTCTGTGCAGTTCGCAGGTGCGATGCGCGCACGTATGACCAGCTCGCTGGGAAAATTCATAACGCATGTGATCAATTGCAGAAGTGGTTTTCGTGTAACGGTTTGCTCCTGAATATAACAAAATCAAACGTCATGATTTTCTCGGGGCGTAGTGGTCCTGTTCCTCCGTGCGTTGCAAATAGTCCGATGCCTATATGCGATCAGTGTAGGTTTCTCGGCTTCACCGTGGACTCGAATCTTAATTGGAAGTGCCATGTTGACTTGTTGTGTGGTAGATTGAGTAGTGCAGTCTTTGCGTTGCATAAGCTGAAATTGCTTATAACTGACGATGCTCTAAGACAGGTATATTATGCACACTTTCCTTCACTGATTTCGTACGGCACACTCTTATGGGGAAACTCTACGGATGCCATCACGGTAATGCTGATGCAGAAACGTGCCGTGCGTACGTTGGTTGGGGCGAAGTCAAGACATACTTGTCGGGGCATTTTCACAGCGCACCGCATAATGACGCACTATTCACTTTACATAATATTCGAAATCATTATGTTTGTCCGATCAAATATTTCTTCGTTTGCAATAGCAAACAACTCCGTCACACAGGGCGTTTGAGAACTGTTTCTCGTCGCATGGCACTTGCAGGTAAGAACCCGCGCGTCATCGGTCCCACCTACTACGAGCGTCTACCCACCGAACTCAAACGCGAACCATCTGACGAAATGTTAAGGCGCCGGCTTAGGAATCTTTTGTTGGATAACCCACTCTATTCTGTAAATGAGTATATGGAACTTGACATGTAAATTCTGTAAATATTGTATTTGATTTGCTGTTTTTTGTACAATAAAGTGTTTACCATGATCTTTTTTGTATGACAATTTTATTTGTATGTATGTACATACAAATAAGATTGATTTTTTTAAATGTATTTTGTATTTGTATGACTTTTACTTTTACTATTATTATTTAATTCTATTTCTGACGACCTCAATGTAACTGCATATAATATGAGATGGTCATGTAACTTATAATGTGTTATATTGAGTAATGAAATCTAAATCTCAATCTGAATCTGATATACAGATAGACACAGACAGACGGTCGGAACATACATGCATACATTAAAACTGATAGTTCCTGATAAGTGACTGTGACATACATATAGACTCAGACAGACAGACGGAACATACATACATACATACATGCATTAAAACTGATAGTTTCTGATAATTGACTATTACATACAGATAGACACAGACAGACGGACGGAACATACATACATACATACATACATTAAAACTGATAGTTTCTGATAAGAGACCGTGATATACCGATAGATACAGACAGACGGACGGAACATACATACATACATACATACATACATTAAAACTGGTAGTTTCTGATAAGTGACTGTAACATACAGATAGACACAGACAGATGGACGGAACATACATACATAAAAACTGATAGTTTATGATAAGCATACCTCGGGGTTTTCGGTGCGGGAATGATTTGAGAAAGAGTAGAGATAAACAGATAGGTTAGTCTGAGAAAAGTCATATTATGCCTAATGAATAACTACCTCCCTCCGAATTGTACACACACTATAATACAATTTTATTTTGACTCATGTAGGAGGTACTTTAGCTTTACTACAAAGCCTTATGAGATAATAATAAAATTAACATTAATTAACTACCTGCAGTATTAAAGTCCGGTATCTGTGAACTATTTACTTATAAATCAGTAGGGGCTTAAAGAGGTATAATGACTGATCTTTTTCATTTATATATAAATTGAAAAGATATTAAGATTATAGATTAAGATATTAAGTATTCATGTATATTTTTTTCAATTAACCTGTCGTCGTTTGTCAGACAGATTTTAATTGCAACATTAAAGTTCGAATTATTAATCTTTTGTCAGTAAAAGTCAAAGGTAGAGGAGAGGTTAATTATTCATTAGGTAGAATCCTGCTAGAGTACATTCTGTATTTTATGTCAATACCTACTCTTTCCCTAATGTCAAACATTCCCGCACCGAAAACCCCGGGGTTTGATGATAAGTGAGTGTGACATACAGATAGACACAGACAGACGGACGGAACATACACACATACATACATTAAAACTGATAGTTTTTGATAAGCGACTGTGACATACAGATAGACACAGACAGACGGTCGGAACATACATATATACATACATTAAAACTGATAGTTTTTGATAAGTGACAGTGACATACAGATAGACACAGACAGACGGACGGAACATACATACATACATTAAAATTGATTGTTTCTGATAAGTAACTTTGATGTACAGATAGACACAGACAGACGGTCGGAACATACATACATACATACATCAAAACTGATAGTTTCTGATAAGTAACTGTGACATACAGATAGACACAGACAGACGGTCCGAACATACATACATACATACATTAAAACTGGTATTTTCTGATAAGTGACTGTGACGTACCTACAGATAGACACAGGCAGACGGACAGAACATACATACATACATACATACATTAAAACTGATAGTTTCTGATAAGTAACTGTGATATACAGATAGACACAGACAGACGGACGGGACATACATACATACATTAAAACTGATAGTTTCTGATAAGTGGCTGCGACATACAGATAGACACAGACGGTCGGAACATACATACATACATAAATGAATACTCTTTAGGTAAATGTAAAAAAAGTCAGTTTTATAATAGGTAGATTCTAAGAAAAAGTAAATGTGATATACCTACACAAAGACGGATAGACAGATAGACGAACAGATAGGTAGACAGGCACACAGACAGACAGACTAACTTTTGTATTTGTAGTATTAGTATGAATACCTACTAGAGTCAATGGTAAACCAACTTACAACAGGAAATCATCCCAGACTGAGAAAAAATTTACTAGAGGGATATGTTCGCTTTTGTACTAATAAGTATTTAACATACATAAATACAAATACTAGTGCTTATGACACTAATATTTAACCATTCCGGGAATCTAGCCCGGATCAGCTGGCATCGTAGGCAGGGTCACTCACTACCAAGTAGGCTAAGCGTTGTCTTATATAAAACTAAGTAACACTTATCATAAGTTGCTTCGGCTTTAACAGCTATTGCGGGTCCAAGTCGCTTCCTTGAGCTGGTTGTGGCTTATACATACAACCGCATTAACAATCACTAACTTTATATGTGAACACCTTTGTACTGTAATGCACAACAATATAAGTTCATAAATCAAAAATATTCTTCTTAAAGTGCCTCTCCAACTTAGTGAAGGTTGGCTATCAGCAATTAGAATTTGTCCCGTGGTGGTAAAACACAACATTAACAACTTGTAATACTTACAGCATTTATTATTGTAAACCACGATATAGCATTTCATTGTAGTAAGCAACAAATAATTTTCTTTCAATCCAATTTTGTTTTTAAATGGCATGACCAATGTCACAGCATGTCACAGTTAGTAACGTAAGCGACTATTACTGCCAGCGACATGACTTGTTTTGTCTGACAACCAGCACAGTGTATAATTTGATTGACAAAAGTTTGAAAATACAAAGGTTTGTTATAAAAATAAGATTTTAGTTGCAGGTTCCTATTTTATTTATTTATTTAGACTTCAAAAATGAAAGTACCGATTTATTTAGTTAAGATTTAAGCCATTTTTGCTTTATTTAAGTATTACAATAAGACAAAACCTCGGCCTTTCTGAGGCTCTGTGTAAAATGTAACAAAATGAAAGACGCAAATACGCAGCATGTAGGGTAGACCGGGGACAATTGAAACGATTTGACTTTGACTGCCTGGTGCCGTTTTATTTTTATAGTTAGAAAGATGTACTCCTTAAATATTTCAAGGTTCGTTATCTGGTTCCTAAATAAAGTATATTTGGTAGGTCTATCATTAATGGTTATTTTACAATAATGTAATAAAGAGAATGGGGGAATGTGGTTCAATTGACCTCACACCGTTGTCAATTGAAACACTATATAAGTTCAATTGAAACACTGTAATATCTTTGACACAATGGAAGTAATGTTATCAATCCTACTCGTTTTCATCGTTATATTGGCATAAAATACGACCATCAAAAGTTCGCAAGCATAACATAAACATATCGCCATTTATAAGCATCAGAAAATCTCGATCCACAACCGCAGATAAAAAAATATATATAACTCAGATTGACACAAGTAGGTACACATACCAGACCAATACCAAAGGGGGCACCTATACCAATGCTTCAATAATAATAATATGAATGTGAAAGCAACTCTGTCTATTTGTCTATTTATCCAAGTCGCGGGCTAAAGTTAGTTCACATTTATGTGCAAGTGTGTCAAATACAGAACCTCCTCATATTTAAAGTAGGGTACATTTGCGGACGATTGAAACGCAAGGACGATTGAAACGTTTCCATCGTCCACACGCAAGTTGTTTCTACCGTCCCCAAATTACAGTTTTTACTTCAAGGTCAAATATTACACATAAAAACCACTCGAACGCTGATGATTGGCAATAATAAACATTCGTTATTTTATCACAATCACGCTAAAATAGTTTAATCAGTTAAAATATAAGAACAACCAAAGTTATCAAGAAATATACAAGATGAGGAATAGTTACTTCTGACCGCGAAAAATTATAATTGCTCCGTGACACCGCTGCGTTGCTCGGTCACTCGTTTGCTATTGACCATAGATTAAAATATGGCTGACCGAGTGCTGAGTGTTGCGTCATACTCGTAGGTATTATAGTTTTCGAGAAATGGGACTTGTTTCAGTCATGACGTGTTTCAATTGTCCCCGGTCTACCCTACAGGCAAAGTAATAAATATATAAACCCAAGACGTCTAAATATCTACACGCATCTGTTATTACTAATGATAACATTTGTATATAAATATATTTCACGCGATAATTGTGTTGGTTGGATATTTTGTGCTTTCGACTGTAGGTACGCTCTTTAAAGGAGGAATTTCACCGCGGCGTACGCACTCGTTCGCTTCGTATCTAAATGTTTGTAGATACTCCTACAGACTCCTACAGCGGCAAACGCACGAAAAGACGTCAGTGACACACGCCTAGAACCATTATTAATCCACGTAGCCTCTGCTCACGTGCAGAGTGTGCGTGCGTAGCGTGCGCCTCAGAGATATAGAATAGAATAGAATATTCCGGCTGGATGCAGTTAGACAGTCCTTGTCTACTTTATTTGTTTTTGATTAGCTTATAAGTGGGGTCCAGACTTGTATCGTTATCAAGCACGCGTATAGTAACCCTAAGTATCCCCTCATTTTGGCGCATTGGTGTCACTAGCAGTCTTGTAAAAAAAAACACGTCAAAATTAACTTAGCAGTGGTAAAGTAAGTCGTAAAATAGGTATCAAAACACGTCCATGTCACAATACGGGTTTAAGGTACGAGGTGAGGCACGGAACGCGTTTTTTACACGACTCTGCTAGTTTGCGCATTTGTAATGCGCCAAAATGAGAGTCCATACATACCTACGAATAGAATAAGCGTGCTCAATTCAGAATGTTTGCTCGTGATCGCAGCGGAGACGAATCAAGTCAGTGCCCGGTTTTAAGCCGTATCGTAATACTGCCTTCCTAAGCAAAAATGCAATATCTAAGTGAATTCAATAGCCAAAGCAGATTCAACTCTGTTCGGTTTGTAACTAGTGCAATTTCTACAGGTGCTTAGTCTGAGATATCGCCATTAAGTTTAGTGGGGCAGAACAGCGTATCGTATCATTAGGTATTCCGTATCGGTAACTAAACGTTTCTATAGTTTAGACGTCGCATAATCTTTCCCTGCGATCTAACTTTTCGAGTGAAAAATGACGATCACCGATACACATAGGTGCTAATTGACGGAGATACGATTCGCTGAAATGATACAAGTGTGGACCCGGCTGAAGAGAGTAGTCCCAGTTTACGGGGAAGCCATTTGATCAAAACCGTTTGACTGACTAAAAAATGGGCTATACTATAACCCAACATCGGGGCTATAACCGAACAATTATTGATGCTGATGAAGATAATATGATGATTCAATGAGTCAATCGAAAAATATTATTAAGTAGTTGGGTACCTACCTACGTGGCCTCCTAACCATTCGAAAATAATGTTTTGCAAGTGCTGGTCAATGTTGGAAACTTAAACCTTATCAAATGTTGGACGCACAGCCCACAATTAGCACAACGCAACGTCATGCTTATTTTTGTATTTAGTCTTTTATCTGTGTTTAGTGTTTTCTTTCTGTCTTTTGCAAAATGTCAGTGCTATGCAAATTAAAGATTAGTCTTTTCCAAAGGTCTTTTCAAACCTACCTAGTACCTAGGCTAGGTACTGAAAAGAAACTGCTCTATTAATAGCGCGAAGAGGGCGCGAACCACCATCAATATTATTTTTTATTTCTATTTTGCATCCCAAGTCTAAAGTCCAAAGAGGCCGTATGCCATATTAAATCCTAGCGAAAGGTACAGAGTGATGTCAGTCATATGTCTCTGTCCCTTTCGTTACCTAGTACTTGTAAGTTTTAAGAATTTGTAATACAGCCTCCAGGGATTCACCTTTTTTAATAACACGCCGGCACGCGTATGTGTGCAGGCCCGACTGTCAAGTGGGTGGTTTCCGGCACGCAATATCTTTTTTTTTGCTTACTTTTTTTCCGCTACTTTTACAGAGATTTAATTAATCTCACGTGTAATTATTAATTAATTAATGATTTATCACATATGTCTCATTCGTGTACAAGTTGGGGCACAAACGGGCCATGTCCTTTTTCTACAAGCTTAAAATAATAATGACAAAAATAAACAATCGCTACCTTTTCTTGTATACTTTCCTCCATTTTTCTGCTTACAAATTACTTGTCAGAAAAGTCATTTTCATTATTCCGATTGGCGTTAATAGATTGTGAATTTTACTGTTTATAATATGTTTACAAATTTCATGACAATTTTAATAGTTAATAAATCAGTTCTGACAATTTATCATACAAGTTGGAATGCCAACTGAAACGCCATTTTGTTGGTATCCATATTGAACGTAACCATGGTAACCAAATAACAAATCGATGGATATTAATCATCTATTCTTAGCAATTTGATAAAAATGTAATTTTAAACACATAATTAGTCTCAAAATTAACTTTGTTTTTAGTATACGTAATTTTTATTGATATTAAAATATTTTTAACGGTTTATTATACAAATTAGAACGTCAAGTGTTCACTGAACGCCAAGACTGACATCCGGAATGACCGTAACCATGGTAATAACAATGCTATAATAATTATTATAGAACTGTTATTACCATGGCAACGCTTATTATAGAATAGTTTTCACGTTTCGGTTACGCTATAGGTGGTATTGTGACCATTTATGATATCAATACTAGCGGTTTATAGTACGCGAGTAGATTTTTTTTATTATAAGTGGGTTATCTTATCTATGAGTAATTGATATTCTGTAGTTATAAGTCCTATTCCTTACCCCAATGTCGGTCGACGAAGGTTTGTCTGTGTGCACCACGGCAAGGTAAATAAAAGCTTATACAAACCTGATTCTTGCACTTGTAATAACCATTTAGCTGGAAGTATTTAGGTTCAATTCAATCTCATTTCATTCAAACCGAACAAACTCGCTGTTAATATCACGACGATTTTTCAACTTTTAGTGCGCGCATTTATAAGGGTGAGTAGGGATTAAGGGGTGAGTAGGGTCACAAACTAAAATGAAGCATATGTTATTAATTATAAGACTGATATTCTTTCCAATAGACGTAACGTTATTGTCCATTTAGTACTTGTTCTTATTTGTAACAAGTTATGACTTATTTTAGGTTGTGTCCCTACTCCCCCCTTAATCCCTACTCACCCCGTTTTACGGTATATAAGTACTCTGCTGTGGCCATCCGTCTGTCTCTCTGTCAGCGGGTTGCATCTCATGAACCGTAATAGGTAAACGTAATAGTACCTATATAGTGTGCTAGTGCTAGTCCGACTCACAACTTGGTCGGGTTCCTTCTGCTAATTTTGATAGTTCCCAAGGGAACTCAGAAAGTCCTTTACTACTTTTATGTTTCAAGATTATTTATTCTCATAAAAATATGAGGACTTAAAACTAGTACAATTAAGGTTATGTGAGATATGCACAGGAAATTAGTCATAGTTCACCAATAACAATGAAGTTTAATTTGCCAATATGCAGGTATATACGTTTCCATTCTTCGACTCTATTTGCATGACATTAAGGTCCAAAAGTGGTAAAGGACTTTCTTGGTCAACTATACCAAGGGTCTCTGAGTTAAATCGCGTACAGACGGACAAAGGGACATTTGAACGGACGGACATGGCGAAATTATAAGGGTTCCCTGTTAACGTAACCCTAAAAAATCACGAAGCCTCAGCTGCGGTCAGCTGCCTTTACACTTTACGAGTATCATCATGAATAACCTGCTTTTAAAGAGATAACTTCCGGTCCGTAAACAATTTTTCAGGCGAAAGTTGTTGAAAATCAATAAAATCGACAAAATTAAAGGGTGCCATTTGTATATTATTTCTGGAATTAATTGATTACGGACCTAAATCATGCTATTCATGCTGGTAAGGCAAGTAGTAACATCTAGTACGTATGGAATTAAAATAAAATAAAATCACACTTGTCATAGTATTTACTTCAGGGATCGATACCTACCGGTTTTAGGTAATTAACATTGAAATATGTTTCTAAATTTACAACATTTCCTTGATATTTTCGATTGTAAGGTAATCTAGGTAATAACACTATACTGTTGTGTAAATTCATTGCGGAAGAAAAATATTCAATAATATGCGAAATACCATAATTTATTACCGGTATTTTTGTACGAGTATGAAAATAATACCGGTATACAACCCCTGATTTATTTATTAATCAATTGCCACCAATAGGGAATATGCTTAAAATTTTAATCTGACAGTTTTTTTTTTTCTGTATTTTCATTAGCAACAAACTTGATCTAAACGATTGTTTCATTAATTTTAATATTTTTAATTACTTTAAATTAATAAATAGAAGTGCAAATTTAGCGAGCGAATTTCAAATGCGTGAAACGCAACGCCATTGGTTAAAACGAAACGTGACGTCAAATACTATGACAACAAGTTCGTGTTGCCTATATTTTTATGGAAATCGGAGCATTAATCAGATGAAATAGTAATATTGTGTGTGTTGTGTATTCTTATTGTAATTTTAGTATATTGATAAAATTTGAAATGACTAATATAGGATACAATACCTAAAAAAATTACTTCTAATTCATTGAAATCATATTAGAGGCCCGTTTCACAAAGCAACAAGTTACAAATTACAAGCGGAAGTCTCTTTCTAACTCCTTTTGCTAGAAAGTGAGTTCCGCTTGTAATTTGTAACTTGTAGCTTCGTGAAACGGGCCACAGATAGTATCTAAATATGCCATGCCTACTTACTTACATTAAAATGATCTATCACAACAATGTAAAGTAGTGCTTGGAGATAGGTACTTCACTTCTTCCTATAATGTTACATAATCGTTTACGGTTTTTTGCACCTGCTGGGACTTGAAAATAAAACTTTTTCACTTCTCATGCTCAAAAAGTGTGTCATATTAGACTTATCAAGCGAGACTAAAGTAGCACATGTAAACCCTAGATAATACTTAATACTTCACCAAATTAAATCCACCAATCACAATACACATCGACTGTCAATCAGAACGTTGGGTTCTTTTTGGTATGTATGCTCTTTAACTAATTTAACTCTTTAAAAAAAAACTTTGTATTTGGTATCAACCAACCAGAATACAGCTATATTAAAATCGACCAATCAGGTAACATAATTCATTTTTCAAAACGTTAGGTGTTTTTTAGTCCCTATTTTACAATCCTTAAAATATGATTAAATCGATTGTGCAACGCATTAAAGCGCTAAATACTCACACGGTCAGTGGCGTTTATTCGCGGTGTCTATATTTTGTATGTGTCAAAGTAGTTTAAAAAAAAACATGCCGCCAAATTAAAACAATATTTTCGCCGTGGAATTTGTGGTGGATAGGATCTTTGCTAATTTTTTACCGTTGTATAATGTTTTTATTTTCTCACAATCGAAGTGAAAAGTAGAGTGTATAACTCGGGTCTAAAAGCCATATTAGGTACCCGTCGAACAATTTAACCATCTCGTGGTACTAGGGTATGGCTTATTTTAGACCTTAGACACCCGCATATCGTATTGAACAACCTGTCAATATGGCCACATACATTATTTGACGTCATCAAATAGAGCGCGCGGACATGGCGGCGTTTCAAAATGTCAAAATTAGTCTCAATTTTAAATATTTTTTAATGCTTAAATACGACATTTTTCAACAGTATTTCAATTTTTTCCTATGTTATAACGATGTAAATAGTGAAATAAAAAATAAAAGAAAACATGCATATTCCCTATTGCATTTACATAGATAGGTATCATAATTATGTATAGGTATTATTTGTGATATTTATACAAATTAGATGTGTGCATTAGTGGGTAGGTACATGGAACCACCCTGCAAGGGCACTGCATTATATTTAATATCAGACTTACCAACTAGATTACAAATATTACAATTATACTCGCAGAGGTGCATCAGGCCGCCATTACATTTGTAAGTTTTACTTACGCAAGTAACTTATGATAAACTTGCAAACACCGTGGTATTTAAGTAACTTATCGTAATTTCTTACTACGTGCGCATGTCAAAGAATACAAGTATAAAATGAGTTAGCGTACGGTATCGTTTTACAACTTTACAAGTTATCAAAGCGAAACGATAAGTCGAGAACTTTACAAATAAATCTGCCTTTGAACTAAAATAATATGAGATAGTCTTTTCGATGATATTTATAAATAAGTCAATTGTATTTTCTGTTGACTTATATTAGTTTTAGTAGCACCTGAGCTATTAACTCTGGCAAGGTGTTCGTGGTTAAAAAAACGAGAGTTGGTGTGGCAGCTACGCATTAGAAAAGCCAGGGCAGGTTCTAATTGACATTATTTACTACTTTTCAATACATGTGTTAGAGCATTACTGAAAATTGTAAGAAACGTTAATTTGACATAGATAACGAATTTATGCCACTAAACTGATAATTATGAAAAATGGCTAAAAAATCAAAATCGTCTCCATCTGAAAGACTATGAATTTCATCCCATTGGGATTACAAAAATAATGACTACTCTTTGTGTCTTTGTACAAGGTGAAACGTATGAAAGAAATGGAACGGATACTTTGGTAAGCTTTTAAATTTATTCAAATTTGTTTTTATTTAAGTAGTCTTATTGGTATAGGTAAAAAACTTAAGTAAAGCTTCTCTTGCATGTAGTTGTGTACAAAACTTATATGGAATTTACGTCAAATTTCAAATATAGAATGTCGAACGGTCTATACATGTAAGAGGAGCTTTACTTAAGTTTTTTACCTATAAGTACTGCCATGAAACTACACCTTTGATGACATACAATATTCTGTCTCCCCTTATTGTAATTGCTGCCGTCGTACTATCAATCTTTATAACGACAACCCTTATCGTTGCCGCTATTAAAGAGAATTGTGAACCGACCGAGGCTTAAATCGCGTAGCTGTTAAAAAAACAATACTTGTTTAGTTCCGGGCCATAATGATTTTCACCCCCTAAATCAAGTCCCATTTTCACGATTTTTGAATAATGTACACTAACCCGTAAAACTAAGTATCACACTTTTAATACTAGCTAGTATTAAAAGTGTGATACTTAGTTTTGCGGGCCAGTGTAGTTATTATGAAAAACTAGGTCTGTACCTAGATGTAATAGGATAGTGATAAGTAGCTAGCCTGACTACTAAGCAAAATTGTAGTACCAAGTAGGTAAATAGTAAAAATATAAGTAAGTAATTAGGACAATATGTCTATGTTCGGCTTCGGTTTAAATACCTAAATAATAAATAGCCTTCGTCGATCTACAATAATGTACCTTTTAAACGGAGAAATAAATTTTTGAATAGGTTCCTTTATTCCGGAGATTCGTACTTTCTATTTATACCTAATATTACTGCAGATATTAAACATTTAATATGATGACCAAAAGATAATACAAATATTATCACGCAACTCTACTTTGTAAAAAGTAAGTAGGTATGTTGTACGCGCTTGCGCCGCCTGACCTATTTGGTTTTCAAATAAGGTTCAGTTTTAGCAAAAAACGTCGACTGCATGGAGTTACGCCATTTATATTGTTTCAGTATGCCAAAGTGATAAGAGTAGGAGTGGGGTCATGGAACTTGCAGGGCTGAGGCTCAGGCTCAGTTGCGAGAACGAGACAACATTCACCTTTCCCGATGCGTTGCACTTATCTTTTCAAAATATTAGAAAACGCGATCGTTTCGATGTTAAAGTTATTAATCGACGTCAATTAAACTACTAACATTTTAAAGACCGATGTGGAATAATATGTCCCACAGTTTTGTTTACATATTAAGTTTTTGTTAAGATACAAACAAAGCGCATTCCAATTTCAGAGGCTGCGTAGGTCGCCGCTGCAAGTGGCCGGGTGATGTGTGTTCTAGAGTTGGGACGAAAAGTTATAGCGACTCCGCGGCCGGCGTCATTCGCGGCTCGGCAGTGGCGAGGCGAAGTCGGTGCGCGTCGGGTTCGAGTTACTCATCTGCTGCCTCCCGCCCGCTGCCGCGGACACCATGAGGCCCGCAGGGGTCCCTGTGGCGGCCCTGCTGCTCGCTGCTACTGTCTTGATACAGGTAAGTACATTCAGCGAATAACTCTTAATAACACCTAACACTCGCCGGTCGTCAAAAATAAGTTTGCAAAAACTTTCGTACGACGTGTCTATTTGTTTCCAGAAAACTAACTTTTACCCGTTAGAGTATCAGGAAAAACTGAAACCTCATTCAAATATTAAAATAAAGTGAAAAATCTGCGGTTATGCCACCGTCGCCTCTTTTAAGCCAACTAAGTTCGTATTTCATACCTAACTGCACACTGGAGTACCTAAATTACTCAGCTAAGTTTGAAATTCTAGCCGCTGTGGTTGACACACTGTGTAATCATATTTAATTTTATTAAACAGACAATCCTTTGTGTGTATAAAGTAGTGAATAGGGTTGTATTCCATATTTGTTGCAATTTGAGTTTGAAATAAAGTTGTGACCGGAATTAACTAGGAGCGCGCGCCGCCGCGCCTGAAACATAACTTACCGGTAGGTAAATGTTGATAAACCAAAGTCTAATATATTATTTGAACTCGATGATAAAAGACAGTTCACCTATTTTCGGTTGACGATTTAATTTAATAATTTGCCTTATTGTCAGAAGTTCGGTAGGTACCTAGAGTAGCCAGGTATTAGTTTCTTAGTTAAGGCGGGGAATAGATAGCGTTGAAAAAGTCCGGAGAAAAACCCATTTTTTCCAAACAATTCGTTTTTTTCGGATTTTTATTGAAAAATGCAATGAAATTTTCTGCTCTTATTTTAATCTATAATTCGGTCTTATTTGCACCTACAAAAGGGCGACATCGACGACATGGAGGCAGAAGCAATTGAAATTCGTGGCGAGGGTGACACTAGTGACAGTGATTGACTATGAATAAATTGTCATATTCATTTGTTACTTTCCTAAAAAACCCGAAAAAAACGGAAAAATCCGAAAATTTCAAAAACTCAAGGAAAAAAACATTTGTTTTTTTCCGCAATTTTCAACGTTAATACAAACACACACACTGAAAGATTACTTTTTTACTTAAGAGGATTGTAAAGAGAAAACTTTCCATACTAAATACGATAACGTTTCTCTCCCCTTAAACCTAGTCCGATTTTTACGATTTATGAATATGTTGTAGATATTATGAAAAACTATGTCTGTTACGTTTTCCTTTCCAAGAAAATATTTGTTAGAATTAAACAAATTAAAAAAAACAGAAACGTACAGACATAGTTCTTTATAATAACAACAACATATTCAAAAAATTTGGAAATCGGACTTGACTTAGGGGATGAGAAAAGTTATCGCCCGGAGCTTGTATAGATTTTTTGACAGCCACGAGATTTTAGCGGCGCTTCACAATCCTCTTAATACTAAAAAACCTATTAACAGAAAACTGTTAAGAACGTTTCACAAAAAAGAGCGAAAGTCTGGAACTTTTCCTTTTCCAACAAAGTTACGTAGAAACCGTTAAAAAGTCGCTGAACAGTTTAATGGTTTCTTGCTTCTCAGTGCTGACTGCTGATTCAAGAAGCGAAGCTGAAACCATAGCTGAAGCAAGTAGCGAAGGCATACTATCGGTGTCAGCGGCGCGGCTATAAAAAATTAAAAGAGAACTCAATTAAACTAATAGAAAGACCTGCCCATAACAAGTTAATAAAATAAACGTAAATAATATTCAGCAAGAAACCATTAATTAGTCGAATTTTGTAAGATAACGCTGGTAAGTAGGTACCTAATTGTTATTCCGGCGATGTAATGCTTCATATTTGTGGCTCGGATGAATCGTTTTAAAGTTTAAAACTCTAGCCAGCCGGTAAAGATTGTTGCAAATAAAAATAAAGAAGAAATTGACAGGTGACTTTCCGTAGCTTTGTTTATCTAGATTGGGTTGGTCATTTTATATACACTGGCCCGCAAAACTAAGTAAGTATTACACTTTTAATACTAGCTGTGATACTTAGTTTTGCGGGCCAGTGTAGTTTAAGGTTTGACTTTTCAATCTTGGCAGTTCAATTTAGGACTTTCATTTCCTTTCGTTACGTATGTAGTAGAAAAGAAAGGATGGACACTAATTGTAGGTATAGGTATAAACTAAAAAATTAGCACGCAGAGAAGTGATGAATTCGAAAGATATGGAAATTTTAGATGTTGTTAGATAATGCGAAAGACCATCATCAATTGATTGTAGGTACTGTGAGTCGCACGCTTTTTGTTTAGCGGGCCGCGATTGCACTCTTGTCTAGTAAGTAGAGGGGCCCGCCGCGCCCGCCGCGCCGCGCCGCGGGACACCCAGCCAGCCCGCGCTTCTGCACTGCGCAGACACAACAGTGATTCAACCGGCTCGCAGCAGTCGCGGCGGATATTATTATATAATTAGTATAATTACTTAAACACCAGATATGACAAAATATCGATTCAAAGTTGGAAATAAAAAGATTTAGGTACCTAACTACTATATAGGTACCTACATATCCCACCGTTTTATAGATGATTTCGAAGTATCCCAAATCATCGAACGATAATAATATTAATAATGCATTACACAGTATTTTAACATTACCATTTATTTTCACGTGCAAAATTGTTTGCTTCGTACAATATTGCGTCATATGTCATTCATTATACCTACCCAGTTACTTACTACCTAAATATTTGTATTGTCCAACGTTCAATGCAATGCGAATATCGTTTGAATAACGTGACTGAGTGATCGAATTTTCAAATGGCATATCTGTCTATGCAAATAAATACAATTTTAGTGTCTGTTTGTGATTTCTAAATAAATACCTAGGTACCTAATTCTAAATTATCGTTTATGGTATTTTGCCTGTGTGTAACGGATTTTAAACAAAATTTCAGGGACTAAAAGAATAATTTAAAAACCAATAATTTGAAAGTAGTGTTGGTACATTTTGATATCTTGCAGAGTTCAGAAGATATAAATACCTATATAAAACCGAAGCAAACAGAGGGCAGGTCGCCAGTTTAATAAAATATACCACCTAAATGTGATAGGAGGATTTTGGTTACGATGTGTCACAGGCTGTGGGCCCAGCAGCGGATATGTCGCTTAGCTTACGGAATTCAATTTAGCATCTCGACAACACACTTCCTAAAAGCTTTGCGTGCCGCGGCAGGGCTGCGTCTCGCCGGCGGAGGCATAACTGCGCTTCTTACGTCTCGGCGCGTGCCTAGTTAAGCCGTTACAAGGACATCTTTATTTATAGGGTTCCGTATATATATTAAATGTATATTTAAGTACGCTAAGAAACTAACTCCTTTAAAAAATACTGCCGTAGATTTTGACTGATCATGCCAAATCTGTACTTAGTTATATGACTCCGCGAGAATTATATCGTCACCATGCAGTCAAACGAACCCATAAATCGGAGATAGCCAATTTTGCCCGGGTTATCTACCGTTTCCTGGCAACTTGATATGGCAAAGTAGGTATCTTATTTTGAGATAAGTTCGTTCTGACTCTACACTGTGCAGAGCGGCGGCCAGGACAAGTCACTTTACAAACCGTGCATTAGGCTAGGCACTATTCATATTTTTTTACTTTACCTCATGTTTAACTTCGATAAGATTTTTTTGCTATAAGTATATACTACTTTATCATATTTAATAAAAAAAGGGATTTGAGTTACTGTCAATACTAGCTACTTAGTAACAAGGTTGTGATGCTCTTGTTGATAAGAGTAAGATATACTCGCTAAATCTACACTGGACTTCCGCTCGCGGGACCGCCTTGTGGCGCAGCGGCCGCTGGTGCCATCAGCGCAATACAACTGCGAAAGCAAAATAATGCAGGGAAATCATTCCACGCCACTTACTGATGATAACTATGGTTACCCATAATTCTATCGAATTTCACTTCATCATTTGTATCATTTCATTGAATTTCATTTTGTAGAACGTTAGGATATCCTGAAACCAAGAGGTTTTCAGGATATCCTAACATTAAATACGTATGTTAGTTTAGATAATAATGGTCATTACCAAAAAAAAATAACGCATGCGATGAGAAATACCTTTCGATGAAATAAAAATTCTGCGTAATGATAGGTTCGTTGAAAAGTGTTTCGATAAAATAATAGGTACTCGATAAATATATAGGTATCCATCCAAACAATCTAGATATTGCTATCGACGGCATCTGTCACTGCTCAATCCTTCAATCCGTTAAGTTAAAACTGAACTTAGGTTCAATCAAATCACCTGTAAATTAACGAGTAATTACAACACCGACCGCTAATGTTAAACTTTACAAACAAACAAAAGATTGTTTATAAGAATGTAACAGCGCTTTCGGGGTTATCCTGGATGTTATCAATATTGAAGAGCGACGATCTCCCGCTTTCAGCATTGTTAATTGCGTGGAAACAATAATTAAACTAAAAACATTCACGGGACAGTTATCAAAGCAGTTTATCAAAAGTGACCTAAACTCGGCGTCAGTTCACCTTACACAACACTTACATCTGGCTGATAACAATTTGCTTATAGTAGGTATGTTAAAAACTCAAATCCTCATAATTTCCTCAAATCGAATATAAGCTTATTATTCGTATATATTCCGTTTATGGAAAGAAAGGCGTCTTTTGAGTTGCGGTAAATAATCTATTAATAAGAGTTAAATCTATGTACGTTTAATGGATTATTTGTATTTGGGGAATACTGTAGGAAACAAGGTATTATTTTAGGTACGCTTTGATCATTAAATCATGATTCGAGCACTGACCCGGTATCTCAGATGGGGAACTGATCCAATTAGATTACACATTCAGATTAGATTGGTTAAGTGAATGTGCAGGTTTCCTTAAGATTGTTACACGTAGTTCGGTTAACGGTTTCAGGTAAAGTCAGGTGCGGAACTCTCGGGGTGTTTGAGTTCGACTCGCACTTGACCGGTTTTTTATTTGTTTGTAAGTTGCTTTTAGCTCTCATTGTCTCACTATGCGAATAACCTAATCAACTCAGCAAACATTCCTGAACTACTGGATCTAACGCAAGGTACCATCTCTACCCCGGAAACTATTTGACTTAGGTATTAACTATTCGACACTGTAACTAGTAATTGGCTTATATTTCAAAGCGACTTAGCTTATTAACGTGGCATCTAAGTATTTCCGGCTCATCGGCCCGACAACGTCGAAGAGCCCGGGGATGGAAAACAGTGCTAATAAAAGTTTACGTTTCTGCGCTGATATTATCAAGTTGATAAGTGATAACTTAAAAAAACCGGCCAAGTGCTATTCGGACTCGCATAAAAAGGGTTCCGTACCATTACATACAAGCTATAATACGAGTAATAAGTAGGTACTCACACTGTCAAAAAGGACACCGCACGGAAAGTATGGAAAAAAAATATCGGTGAATTTTGATAAAAAATATATATGTTACGTGTCTTGATCAAAATATAAAAATACTTGGTGGGCAATAAAATCCTATGACTGGTTTTTGAGAAAAAAAAAAATCTGAAAAATTATATGGATATTGGTCTCATGGAAAAATGTTTGAAAGAAAAAAAAAGTGGCCGGTTTTGAACAAAAAATATATATGTTTTAGGAACCATTTAATTAATCAACTTCATCAAAAAAGTGTTTAGTTTTTAAGTTGTAGCGTTTCATAAAAATAAGTAAAATTGGTCCGCATTTCTTTAATTTTTTTTATATAATCGTGATATTTCCGTTTTCTGCAATAGTAAAAATAACTAAAGAGATACATTGTGCATATTTTTTATTCTTATAAGTTTGGTGTCGCTTTAGATTATAAATTATTTTTAACGAAAAGTACTTGGTTTTACATGGTTTTTGTTTAAAATTAATCGGTGAAAAGTTGTGGATATTAAATATTTCATAACTTGTTTTATTGTTAACATAAATGATTCAAATTCAAACATATTCTATGGACAGTTTAATAAATATTTTCGTTCAAAACAGGCCACTTTTTTTCCTCCATACATTTTTCTATGGAACCAATATCCACATAATATTTCACTAATTATTTTTTCTCTCAAATACTAGTATAGGATTTAATTGCGCATCAAGTATTTTTCTATATTGACCAAGACACGTAACATATATTTTTTTATCAAATTCACCCAAGTTTTTTTTCCCATACTTTCCGTGCGGTATCCTTTATGTGCCTACCTATTATAAATAGGTCTACCAGCATCTCATGTCAAAAACGGAAATTGTTTATACCTAGCTTGCAACTCTGGGGTAATACAATTAAAAGGTTTGGTAGGTACATGATTTCCCATCAGTTCTTGATGTGGTGGATTCGGTCAGCGTAAAACTTTCTATTTCTTTGCGATTTTTTTTTAGGATTAAATTAAAATATCATGTCAGTGCAATTAACTATCTATGCCGAGAAGACGAAACAAACCAACATTTATAATATAGTAACAATTCATTACCTACGTAACCCTTAAAACCGACTTTGGACTTACGTTTAATATTATTGCAAATATTTAAATTAAATTAAATTAAAACAATCATGTGCTACATGTAAGTATGTTAATAAAGTTTTAGTTGAAAATGACTTCAAAACCTCTATGACGTAATACAACTTTAATTTTAATCAATTTCGCATCCTCAGGGGATATGCGTCCGGTAAAAATTGACAATGTGGAAAAATACGAGGAAGACAAATCGCAAATGGAAAAAACGCAACTGTAATAATTGCTACGGGGAATTATCGAATTCGGGAACCGGATCTAACTACTTTTTAAATAACATGTCAAAAGCAACCAAGTTTTTAGCGAGTAGAATTGAGCCCCTGATCAGTGCATTATCGTTAAAGGCCCAGCCACACCGGATGCGTGCGCGTAGACGTGACGTGCGCGTGCGCTTTCCACTGCGTTGTATAGTGAACTGTCGTATGAGAATTCATACTATACACCGCAGTGGAAACGCACGCGCACGTCACGTCTACGCACACGCATCCGGTGTGGCTGGGCCTTAAAGCGTCCCGTCCGTTGTTCTTAGGGAGCTATGCAATCCATGATAAGGATGTGATAACATGTTACAGACGACCTAAATCGTGCTTTCAAAGTTGCCTAATCTTTGCTGACGGTTATAATACGTACAGTCGACATCATAAATATGTTTACACTTTAGTATGTTGTCTATTTGACGTCATGTTTTAACTGCCATATGAAATTGTCATAGCGGATAAAGTGACAAGGTACTAAAGTGTAAACATATCTTTGACGTTGACCCTATTTGTAAGCCGTGCAACAAGTGAGCACATTCAGCTGAGAAACTCATTTAGTCTGTTTTTTATGCGTCGCTACCAAAACAAAGCGTTGCGCACTTATAGCGCAGACGGGCCGGGCCGACTTTGGTTTGGCGTGTGCAGGAATGCAAAGATGGTCGGTTCCGGGGATGACGTGTTGCATTAGATTAAAGACTGCAATATATTAGGTATTATGATAATAAAAAACCGGGCAAAAGCATGTCAGACCATGCTCAGAGGAGGGTTCCGAAATCGTTACTACAAACACAAAAAACTATCTCAAAAACCAACAAGTATGAATTAATTCTATAAATATTTAAGTTATTTGGTGCTATCTTAGATGATTTTAGTATGTATGAACACATTAGCCGCCTGTGTCTCAGGAACCAATCAAGCCTACTTAGTCGTCATAGTTTTCATTTAAAATTCGATGAGCTTTCATTATTTTTCGGATTGTTTGTATTTGTGGTTTTGGCTTTAGGTTTAGGGGGACAACGATGACGCGGGACTTTTAAAAATTTGCACTTTAAATCTTGATATTTCACAAATGGATCCCTTGATCGAAAAATTGCTGCCACAAACCCGCAATATTTTTGAAGGACCTGTCCAACGCCACCCTATGAGGTAGACAAGAAAAAAAAACATCCCCACGTTACGTGAAGGTACCCAAAAAAAAATGTTTTTTTCAAGATTTTATTTTACCGCTTTGTCGGCGGGACTAATATGTACCTACCTCTATATTAAAGCCAAATAACAGTTTTATAGAATGACTAGTCTCTGTGCTAAGCTGCGGACGGACATGGCGAAATTACAAGGGTTTTTTATTATTATTGAAAGGTACACTTACAGCAAGTACAGAAAGCATTTATCATAGTAACAGGTTGGGGTATTATATCTAGTGTACAAGCCAATTACAAGTATACACAGCATTTCCAGATAACTTAGCGGACTAAATATAAACAGTAGGTTACATTAAACATCAGCACGCAACAAACAGGCCAAGATTTTAGTTTTAAATTTGTTGAGCGAATCAAAAAACAAATCGAGATCAGGCAGAATTGCACTCAAGCTATTGAATGCATTACAAACAAGAGGCAACGGAGAGTGCCTACCAACATTGGTACTATATGAAGGAACAGACAGAATTTTACTAACAGGCTTCCTAGGTGGACGGGATGGTACAGAAAATCTAAATAGAGGTAGTATTAATACAGACTTAATGCTTCCGTTAATACATTTTTTGAGAAATGTCAACTCCTGAAGTTTCGTACGATTGCGAAGCGAAATGAGACTTAAAAAATTCAAACGGGCATTATAGGAACATCATTGTGATATTGATTGGGAGACATAAGCCAGGTGTCTGGTGGCTGCCCGCTGAACTGACTCAATGCGCTGTGAATGTACCTACGACATACGAAGGGTTCCACACAATACTGGCAAACTCAAGGTGACTCCGCACTAGGCTATTGTAGAGTGCAAGCTTACAAGACACGTTGAATGATTGTGTGTTTCTCCTGACAAATCCCCACATCCGTGCTGCCTTGCTGGTAATAGAGTTCACATGAGATGTGAACCTGAGCTTGGGGTCAAGCAAAACCCCCAGGTCACGAATTTCACTCACTCGCTCCAATTGCTCACCCCCAATTGAGTAAGTAGAATCCACAGGACGAAGTTTATTTGTGAAGCTGATAAATTTACATTTAGCAACATTAAGAGCCATACAGTTCGACTGACACCACTCATGAATACCATCCAAATGAATGAGCTCCATATCAGAGTCAGTTTTTACTGGCCTGTAAATTTTCAAATCGTCAGCAAAAAGTAGTAACCCGCAATGTTTGATACGGAGAGGAATGTCGTTAATATATACATTGAAAGGCAAAGGTGAGAGCCCTGCGGCACGCCAGAACCGGCGACGTACAAATGTGACTCGTGGCCTTTAACGACAACTGACTGAAGTCGCTGGAACAAGTATGACGAAAACCATACCAGAAGTGAACCTCCGACGCCGTAGGCCTCCAGCTTGCGCAACAGCACGTTGTGATTCACCTTGTCAAAGGCAGAACTTAGGTCTGTGTAAACCGCATCCACTCTACCACCACCATCAATTCCCCGTGTGAGCGGAACCCTGATAATGCGCTCCGTTGAATTGGGCAACCAAAATATTTCAAATCAATTTAGTAATTTACAAGAACGAATCTAATTCATTGGTTTTTCTTGGCTCCCTATGTTCTCCCATAACGTTTGTAATCTTAATTTTACTTGCCATAATGTTTCTGGTAATAATAATCGTTTTTCCTAATGATTACTTAACATAATGTTTATCGACCTATTTGCTCTTGTTATATCGCTATGTCTTTGTCCCTAAAAATCGTTTGTCATAATGATTAACTTGGTCTTTTTAATTTATACCATAACGTTCGTAATCCTAATTTCTCTTGCCATAACGTTCTTGCTCCTAATTATCATTTGTCCTAATGATAACGTGACAATGTTTATGTACGTAATCTATCGTGCCGGAATTTTATTAAACATAAATATTCATATTATTATCATTAGCCATATGTTTTCGTAGTCTTAATAAGCTCTTTATAATTTGGTTTTAGCATCCAGCGGCATGAGAGGGGAGAGGAAGCCCCCATAAAAGGGGAAGTTGTAATAACCATTTCCTTTTGAATGCATTTTTTTTCTGGCTATATTCATAAATTGAAGTAATAATAATAAAAGCTTACAATATGGGACTGCTCCGGCACTGCGGGAAGTGCATCTCCTTCGCCCTTGTGTACCCAAGCGCAGACACCTGTCCTCGCCTCAGCCGCTACGGCTCACACGATGTCTGCGTTTGGTTACAGCGGGCAAGGCTGCCCTCCCTGCGCGCCTCAGGCTTTTTATATACCCTCTAGAGGTAGGGCAGATATAGGACCACGTGGAATCTGGGTTGGCAGATTGGGTTCTGTTAGGACAATCTATATTATAATAAAGCGCAATCTTCCTAGTAAAATTAGTGTAGTGAAGCTTTATGACATGCAAATTTATGACTTAATTTATTAGCGGTCTGCACACGTAAAGTTCGGACTGCGGGAAACGCCACGCGCCATTCCAATCTTCGCTCCGAACAGTACGTGTAAATGCAACTGTAATAGTAAAATAGTAAAATACCTACGGTTCGGACTGGCGCGTGGAATGGCGCGTGGCATTTCCCGCGGTCCGAACTTTACCGTGTAAAGACTGCTAAAGGGTGTCACATGTTTAATACTAACAAAATTAAGACATTAAAGATTAAGGCGACCACAATTATGACTAAAATGTTTAAGGACTATCGATACATTATGGGAATTAAGAATTACCTATGGGTACTGAACATTATGGCTAAAATCCATTATGGCAAAAGTGTTATGGAAAATGACTTTAGGACAAACGATACTTTGGCAAAACAAGTAACCCCGTTTTTCTTACTAACTTTGCTAAGCAATTATTCTGTTTCTTTATTTAAATAGTCATGAAATTTGTTACGTTAAGTATATTATAATCGGTTTGCTCCTTTTTGTGTGATATGTTACAGCAAGTCTATAAAATGTAACACCTTTATTTTTTACCTGTCACTCAATAATATATGAATATGAATATGAAAGAAAAGTATTTTGTAAGAATCTAACGTGTTACCAAAATTATTCAATTTATTTTTTACAAGCTTTGATTTTACTGGTACTGTACGTATTTGTAAGGTGTCCTGTCCGTCAAAATTTGTAATTCAATTTTGAACCAGTTCCCGTTAATTGAATGGGCTGAAATTTGGACCACATATGTAAACTCGAGGACAATGCAATTTTGCGGTAGGTACCTAAGGCTGATCTGATGATGGAGTCAGAAGGTCGCGACAGGATCTCCGCTTTACATAAAGTAGACCCACCGTGTCGGGACCCATTAGTTTGGTCCTGATAAGCAGATAATGACACTGCAAAAAAGTACATGCGGCTACAAAAGCTTGTTCAAAAAAAGTTTTTTTTGACAAAAACTAATTTCACCTACTAACGACTTCAGTACATCGACAAAATGACGTAGCGACTAGCGATATTGAATGATCTGTCTTCAAGTTCATGCTAGACAGACGTCATTGAAACATTTGAAACGTATTCATTACATTATACGTATTTATTATTTTTGAGTATTTTTAATAGGTAGGTATATTTGCTTCTTACTTAGAATTCAATTTACACCGCATTTTCTATTATGACCCTTATCGTTCTATCAGATTTGCTGAACACATCACATTAAATTTATTGCTAAGGAATCCAAATAATCCGATACTTTAGAAATTTTGATAATAACCTCGTTCTTCGAGCAAATTGATTCGCCGATATGATTTTAATCATTGAATGTCTTAACGTTTTATTACACCACATAAAAACACCTATACTAGACCTTAACGTACGATGGTAATAGTTCTGGCTTGATGTTAGACAATTTATAATATCTTATTTCGTGATGGATAGGTAAATTAAATTAAGTTTACAAATTTATAACAGAATACGAATCGATTACATTTCCTTTATAAACCTTATCGATAATCGAAAAAAATGAATGCGATTTTAATAAGCAGCATCACGAAATTCGCCAAATGACATTTTGCAGGCACAATAAGATATGAAAAATATTGTAACTATTTAATAGATACAAAATCCCCGATATAATGGCGACTCCATTGTTCCGAACTGATATCTCTTAAGCGGCCCAACTGATTTTCATCAAACCTAGTTAAGGACCATCCCGATTAGACAGGCTGTCTTTGAAAAAACTGCGTTCATAATGGTCCACTCATTTGGGAGCTACGATGCCACAGACAGGCACACAGATACACATTTATAAAACCCCTATTTTTTGCATCGGGGTTAAACACGGACACTTGCTAACTTGCTTATGAACGAAAACGCTCTAATTCACCCGAACCTTCCGATCGTTCGTGCGCCGGAAGCCTTGTATTTCGCATATTTTTTATTGGCCCAAACGTATTTGGGATAACATATTTAGTACCTATGTATATTATTGTTTCGACGAAGGTTGATTTCGTAGAAAACACGTTTAGTACCTACAATTGGTAAATATCCGAATGATCACTACGCAATAAATAGTAGTACTTACGTGAACGTGCTTTACGTCGCGATGCCGATTGCCGATTTGGCAATGTTCGGCCGGATATCCGTCTATCCGGCTTCAAGGTTGGCCGGATATTCGGTATCCGGTATCCGGCTAATCTGCTATCCGTTTCATCTCTACTTTAATCATGTGTTTCTTCAATAAATATTCGTGCCGACGTGTTGAAATACCTCACCAGACAAATTATTATTATTACTCAAAGATAACTAGAAAGAGATTATTATGGTAGGTATCACACTCTTCGTTATTTAGGTTTTCTGGAAGAGATCGCTAAGCAGCGATACGACCACCTGTTGTGTAGCTGTTGAGGCTGTTTGTCTGTAATTATTCTGTATGGTTTAGAATAAATTTTTTGTATTGTATTGCAACTCGTGAAACTTGAGTCTCTCACTTACCTTAATTGTAAAAATAAGGTAAAATATTGGAGAGGTTTGATATTTTTTAATAAAAACCACAAATTACCTTATTCATATTAATATAGCGCAATTCGGAACGGTTTTAAATTCAACTGCAAAGATTGTTTCCAGAGGCCTCTTACCCTAAATAGTTTACAATTACATTGTTAAAACAAAATATGATATTAACTTATATGAAACTGAAGATCAACCAAAGACGGATGATGGTTACAATCGATATATTACTTCGCACAAACCACGAACTTGGCCTGACAGATATCTAGGCCATCGTGCTCATGCCCTGTCTCTTAGGTAGAGGATATTTGGGGGGATTGCGCGCGTGGAAGGTGGGCCGCGTCGCGCGCGTCCCTCCGGCCCGGCGACGGAACTGGCCCTCGAGTTTGGGCCCAATTTGCGCGCGAGTGGACTCCACGACAGAAAAGCTCGTTATACTCTCATCCATCGCCATTTTAAGTAAAATTTTAATACCATGCCAATATTTTCTTGTCGAGTGGGTATATTATCAAAAAAACCTTTGCTTTACAAAAGGTGGAAAATGAACAGTTTGAAAATGAAGTATGTTGTTAAGGTATGGGATCCTCTTGAAAGGAAGGTGCCAAAAATTGTAAAGCTTTAATTATTGATTCTATGACAAAGGAGTCTAGGGAGTTTGAACAAGACAAAAATACTTACATTTTAGCATACATATTTTAACTTGCTTACCTTGTTCAACTTGTTTTTATCATCATCAAGCGTTGTCCTCACCCAGTCATTACAAGTTTAGCTGGAAGAAATCCCTTAAAGGGATAAGTTCGCCTTTGTACATAATTTATAATTTATATTCATTTAAGTGTTTTTTGTGAAACGATTTATTTTTGTGCAATAAAAGTTTACTTACTTATTTTTTTTCGTTAAGTATTTTAACAACTAGGTACCTTACTTTATAAAAAATGAACTTCGCATTTTTTTCAAGATTTTCTTATGGCCTCAACCTAAAAATAGTATCGGAAGCACAAGTAGTAAAATTTACAGTTTAAACCTCTAAGTAAAAGTAAAATTGGGTAGTGCACTAAATTAAAACATGAAAATACATTTTTAAGAAAAAATATTATTAAGAATTTATTTAAAAAAATACATTCATATTTTAAATTACGTGTTCAAAATGACTACCGTTGTTTGAAATACAAGCTCTACACCTCTTTATAGAATTACTTTCAAGTTGGCGGACGCGACTTCGGTTTCTGGGATGATTCCTTGGGCTTGTGTTATTATTTAGCGTAATTCATCAATTGAATTAAACTCAGATTTGTAAACCACTTACTATTTTTAGGGTGCTGCCGTAAGCATATCTTTAAAAAAATAACAGGGTAAATTTTTCATAAACTAAGGTAATTTTTAAAATACTTAGCAGAAAAAAAGAGTTACCTATGTGACATAAATAAAAAATGCCCTTTTAAAGTTCATGAAATGGTTTTACATACCTACACAAATTATTGAGGGCTTTATTTTTTGTTGTAAAATGTATGATGATGTTATGACTCAAAACGGCATTGTTGTCTTTAAGGCCTCCTAACTGACAAGTTCTGAAAATAAAACACGGTGATAGGTCAAATAGTTTAGCTACAACAAAGGAATTTCGATATTTCTATTCTTTTTTCAAAAATGCTCATACATAACTCTGACACAAACGAAAATCGCTGAACATACATGGGGGTCAATTTGGTAGCTATGAATGTCCTCTACCTCTGATCTTGATTTGATCCACCCCCCGTTAACACCCTGTCATACATATAAATAAATAATTGACTCGTTTGTGGTCTTCCTTGCACTCGGGAATGTTACAAAACAAGTTGATAATGTAACAATTATAGATTCGACTCCGTTACGCCTAAACAATTGTACAATCTAGTACTAACAGTGCAAGCCTAGAGCTTAGTTTGGGCATTTGTGTGAGATTGTTTCGAGATATTTATTTAGTATAGCTAGCGCCCCAAGGTCGAACACTTGTCGTTTAAACGACATATTTTATAGAAAAAAGATCATTTTCATCCTTTTACTGAGCAAAAGCAAAAATACCGTCTAACTATTACTTTAGTCACTACAGGATAAATATTTACATAAAACTTAATGCAGTAATACGTGTCCTGGCTTAGTCTCGATGCGGGTTTAAATATTTCGGTGCCTGTTTTACCGTTACAAAAAAGAAGACCAACCTACGCCTTGACCCTCGCGCGCTGTGAACGTACGAGCGCTAAGTCTGGATGAGCAACAATCCAGTTTTCAACACTCGTTTTGGTGAGTCAGAGGTCCTTCTAGCTAACGAACCCGCTGGGTATCTTTGCCACGCGCGAATATGAAGTGATTAATTAATAATCCAACTCATTTGCCCTTTAGTGTATCGGTTTTTGTACCCAAAATCTTTAAGCTTCTTTTAACCTTGTTTAATCACACTTACTACAATAGGTATACGTACTCAGGTTAATTCATTAATGTGCAGTTACCAAGTATATTCATTATAGGTTCGCTGACCAGAGGTGTTTTATTCTTTTAAAGAAACCGGGCAAGAGCATGTCTGGCCATGCTCAGTGTAGGGTTCCGAAGCCATTATACACAAAAACTATCTCAAAAAAAATAAACAAAAAACCCGACTGCAATAAAAAACAACTGAAAAGCGAAAAACAAACTATATAATGTATAGAAAATTGTAAGAGCATGTACTTATTCATATTTATAACAATTTAAATTTAACTTGAATAATGGAAAGGTGTTCCAGGCGGGGGACAAGATAGTCCAAATGTAATTTTTTTTCAAGAAATAGATTTTGAAATTTATTGCTTGTCCCCGCCTGCAATACCTTTTCCAATATTCAAGTTAAATTTAAATTGTTATAAATATGAATAAGTACATGCTCTTACAATTTTCTATACATTATATAGCTTGTTTTTCGCTTTTCAGTTGTTTTTTATTGCAGTCGGGTTTTTGTTTATTTTTAATAATTTAATTTATTTAACTCTTTTTAGTTTTTATTAATAAAATAGTGGTTTAATAAATGATTACTAAGCAATATATGAGCTCTGGAGCTTAAATTTTTAATGTCGCGAAGCTACAATAAGTGACAAATTACAAGCGAAACTCTCTTTCTAGCGAAAGGAGTTTATTATTATTACTTAACATTTACGTATTTTTTGACTTTCCTGCAAAATAGTAGCATCAAAGTGTTATAATGTATATATATTTGGAATGGGCTATTTAATAGCTTTCATTTGATACCCATATTTTTATAACAATTTTTTTTTTATTCCCCCTCCGTATTTTTTTCCGCGGACGCCATATTGAAATATTATATACCCTATGTCACTTCGGCAATTAAGACGAATCGAATGACACCTCGTATGTTAAAATCCGTCAAGCCGTTTAGGCTGCAGAGCGTGCCCAGAAATAGACATACATACATACATACATACGCTCGAAAAACATAACCCTCCTTCTGACGCAGTCGGGTAAAAACCACAAGTATGAAGTAATTCACTATCTATTTAAAGTTATTTGGTGTTGTCTTAGGTCATTTTAGTAGGTATAAACACTTTAGTCACCTGTATCTCAGGAACCAATGAAGTCTACTTAGTGGTCATAGTTTTTCTTTAAAATTCGTTATTTTGTGCTTTCATTTAAGATATTTTTCAGATTTTTAGTATTTGGGTAAGTATCCCAACCACATTTTTGAGCGGCGGACGTGATAATTGGGGTGTAAAGTACATGTATTGGAAAACCATTTATTTTCTAGATAATCTCATACAAAGTACCACGTTGAGCCAATGTTAAAAGTATTAATAACTTATCATATTTATCGTAAATAAATATTTTCAATCGTAAATCAATTTTGGTGTCGTGTCCTGCATTTGTCGCATATACTGATATACCGTGGTACAAAGTTATTAAGCCTCAACTAGATTTATATTTTTGTTATCTGTATTCCCTATTAGTTAAGATATTACAAAATATTAAAATTATTGCATTTGCAAATAAAAGGAAACAGGGAGCAGTGTAAATAAAACTGTCCTAACGAAATAGTCAATTTTGATGGTGAGTATGGAAATTGATTTTATGATCGAACGAAAAGCGATTAAACAAACAGATATGACGTCAGTTGTTCATTCAATTCTACTCCAGCGATAGATGGTGAAAGATTTGTACCATCTTGATGCGTCTTACCGCTAAGCACATAAGTATCTAATTTTGGTGGTATAAAATACAATTTTTTGATTGATAAGTTATAATTTCGCAAAACGTTTTATTTTGTGATAGTTATTTCAAGTATATTTAATGTGTCTTTTTAACTGTATTGAGTTAAATTTGTGTTAAACTAAAAGATTCGCCTTTAATAATAAAAAATATTTCAATTTAAAATTTTGGTGTTACAATTTTGGTGGCTTTTCCGAAGACACCGATATTGACAAATATTCTGGATACCACCAAAATTATTTAAACAACAAATAATCATTATTTATTTATTATATTAAGAAATATACGTTTTTGGTTTTAAAAAATAACAAGAAATATTCCCTAACGATTACATTTTAATTTGCCCGATATGTTATTATTGATTGTTAGTGTTTCTTAGAAAAGTAATTTTGGTGGATAATAGCAATTTTGGTGATACATATTAGTTAATCGTTATATCTTAAAAACCACTTGGTATAATAAAGGGCCATTTTAATACTGATTTAGTTATGACTAATAACGTCCTTAAACATATAATTGTGAACCCTACTAACAAAATAAAAAATAACACCAAAATTAGGCTAATTTGACGCTTGTTGAAATTCACCCATTTATAGTTTTGGCTGCAGGGGGTGGGGGACACACACTTGACTCTAACAAAAAATAGCGCTTTAAAACTTAATATTTCATAAACGGATGCCTTAATTGCAAAATTGTTTGCACAAACCCGCAATATTTTTAAAAGACTTATCCACCGATACCCCACACTATGGGGTAGACGAGAAAAAAATAATACATCCCCAGGTTACGTGTAGGGGCGGTACATATTTTTTTTCTAGATTTTATTTTACCAGTTTGTTAGCGGACGGACGGACGGACATGGCGAAACTGTAAGGGTTCCTAGTTTGACTACGGAACCCTTATAAAAACGGATTCCTTTCGTTCGGTTGATTGAGCGATCGAGCTCCTATCAGCAAGGGTTAAGCTACCTACCTAAGAATCCACTCCAAAATAAAATGTTGTTTGTACACTTTGACGGGTCACCTTTAAGTCGCCGGTTAGTAATTCGTCAGTTGAATAGAAAAGTGAGTCAAGAACAAGGCAGTGAAAAATATTTGGTAAATAAGAAGTGAACAGAAAATATTGAAATGTTTAGTCAAGGTTCATTATAAACGATGCTTTTCTGCGAATCTTAGCTGTTAGAAATAATTTATTGTTGACAAGCGTTTGAACATTGACAATCATAAGTATCATAACATTATGTTTATTGTGCGTTGTTTGTGACATTTAAAAGTCTTGTAAGTAGACGGATTCTCGAATAAATTAACTCGTTATCGTGGGGATGTCCAGTAAGATCACCTGGTAGGATCCCCCACGTACAAAATTAATAGGTAGGGGATCCTACCAGGTGATCTTGCTGGACATCGCGCTTATCGTAATGACAAATCATTAATCGAAAAATATAAAACTAGTTTTGATCTAATTCAGTATGCTAGTGATAGTGACAAAATAACTGAAAGCCCCAGTGAGCCGTATAACACACGAATTTCCAAAAAATAAGGATTGTCAACGTTGTACGTTAAATATTTTTTCCGAACGGCGACCCTTTGGCTGCTAGCGACGAAACCGACGAATGTTTACTCGAATATTACAAGGTCTCAGATTGTGACTTCACCAGTACTGAGTACATAAAAAAGTATTGCGTAAGTGTCAAAGATCCACACAAAACAAAATTATAGGTATATAACTCGAGACAATCAAACAACTACTTAAGTAATTTCTAAAAAAGTTTGATGTTAGGTTCTTCTGTAGTAAATCGATGAAACTGCAAAGTTATACAAGCTTTACGAGCATGCGAGCGGCAGCGGGCTAGTTCGAGGATGTAGTAATGCAATTGATACTTTCTTACAATAGTTACAATCGTGATAAATACTGTAAGTACTTTTCATTTTGACTAAGAGGATAGTAAACAAATATAGGTATGTCTTATTTTCTTATTGGCTGTTGCATAACTTTATGAGCCATTCATTACACTGCAACGTTAAATAAAATTTGTTTAATAAATTTGTGGCATCGTTTTTTAAACTTAGTTTTACTAGCGCGCTAATTAATTTTAGGCACATTAAGACAATCGAGAAAGAGAAAAAAAACCGGGCAAGAGCATGTCGGGCCATGGTGCAGGGTTCCGATGGTGGAAGAGTCGATCTATTGAACTTTAAAGTGCCAATAATCTTGGTCTTGGTGTAAGCCTTTTCTTGTAGTTAATAATTAATTATACAAACTGTTTGTTACAGTGCAATCATAAAAATGTAAAGTAGTTTAATGATTGAGCAAATACAGCAAATTACCCTGGATAGTGTTAAAGTATGTAGAAGGCAAACGAGCGTACAGGCCAGCTAATCGTAAACGGTCTCATCGACATACGCAATCTCAGATTGTAAATTCATTCCCCAACCCTAAAGACTGCAACGGAATGGCTCAACGGTTAGTAATTCCCACTGATACAATTTATTACGGCGACAATAGACCTCAATATGCACTTGTAAGAAAAAAAATAGCTCAATTATTTTTGGTCATTCGTTAATCAATCGGCACTTTTACATGCTTGTTTTGAAGCCTGGTGCAAGATTTCTATACCTGGTAGCTAATAAAACGGCATTAAAAACTAATTTCTAAAATCTAATTTGGCCTATTCATAAATATTAGCTGTTTTACTTGTTTATTAGAGCAGCAGAATTGGTTGCAGTCCACAATAATTTTAGCCTGCTTCAGTAGCTAATCTTTTAAACTGCAGGCTATGTTACTATGTAAGTGATTTTATTATAATTACATACATGGTAAATTAATAAATTTTCGTTCAATATGCGTACATACCCAAGTGATTCGCCGCAGGTCCACGGGCCCCACGGCGGCGTCAGCCTGCAGATGTGTCACTGACGCTCCGTACCCATGCATACCAATTTAAATACAATGAGCTCTTATTCAATTTAGCAACTATTTATAAATTGTGTCGGTACGGCCTAATTGAGAAAAACAAAGTTGACTTTAGAGTGATGCCAGACGAGCGACCCCTGTGCGCTGCGTCGTCGCCGCTGCGTTGTTCTACATAAGATTAAATTATGACTTTTCAAGAATATTATATCTACGCATAACCAAGAGACTCCTGAATTAATCGCACAGGCGCCACATTTTTTTTTATTAATTCCTTATGGATGCTTATGCTTAACAACTAACAACTGTCCGTTAATGTTGACACATTTCTGGTAGATATAATTTTCATCAAGGTCCCAATTTTATCTTTTAGTATTTTTGTAGTAAGTAGGTATACCTATAACCATGTTTCGTGAATTTCAGTACAATCGTTATTTTAACAATTTCGAATTCAGAAAGAGGGTGACATTACTAATATTGTAGTTGGCATTGACCATTCGTCACGATAATGTCGTATCAAGAACCGTGATAAACAATATTATTAGACGATTTGCGGTCGATCACACTGATGAAAATTGAATTGGTCCCGATCTGATGTCACCATTATTACCTACCGCTGTAATGACGAACAAATTACCTACGTGCCATAGAAGTAGCGCAAAGCTAAAAATCCGTGGTCGCTGGCACGGCAAAGTATCGCAGTATACTGTAGGTATGTCATAGGCGCGATCTACCAAGTAACTATATGTGACATGATTTAGGATGGGACTATGTCACACGAAATGATTGTTTTTTTTTTGTTATTTATAGGGAGATGTTAACGAAGAAGTAAAATACTCGTATTCCTAATGTACTATGACGTTGTATTTATAATCGAAACCACACAATGTTGAAAATCACCAGATATACGAAGCTTGGGCATATGCGTAATACATCGCATGAGATCGTGATGGCGTTAATATTAAACTTGATATTTGACTTATGTTTAAATGCAGCGGTAAAGCGGAGTGGTTACTTGGTTACTAATACATTAATGCAAAAAACGGGAAGGAAGACGTTGTGGGACGAGTAAGAGTTAAGCAGTGCAGGCCACGCTTTATACGAGTCCAGCAACCGCCCTTCCCGGTCAGGGCGTACATACGTATAGTGGTTTTCATAAACAATGCAATAATTTATAATATAATTGTTAATATGTTCAAGGACCGCCCTAAAATTACCTTCGAAATAAAATACATTGCCTACTCGTAATCATTTTTTAAAAGTACTCATCGTCACTTCATCAATTATAATGCTACCTAATAAAAGTAATTAATCAATTTTATTTAAATAAATTGGAATTTTAAAATTACAGCTTTACAACGCGTTCAAGTTAATTCGCCGTTTTATTTTGTTTATAAACTAAATATGTTTTTAAAAGAAGTACAACTATTTGAGACACTTAAATACGCTTTACGAGTAAATGCTGTTCGTAATAGTCTGAACAGTAAGATAAACATTTCAGAGCTTGTCGTACAAAATGAAACTAAAAAAACAGATAACTAGGTAACCAAACTTTTTTCCAGGCTCCTTCTTTGAACTTAGACTTCAGAGCAAAAAATAATGCCTGCTTCATATTTCTGTAAACTCTACAAAGTAGGAAAGTGAAAATAAATACTCATTTATTTTTAGTTTGCAGGAACACCCACACACTTTGTTAGAAAAGCTCTCTTTAAGTAAATGTAAGTGCTACGAGTACTTTCCACTGCCTTCGTTTTTATTTAAACCTCCCGCGCACTAACTATTTGTGCAATGTTTAAACAGATTGTTATTAAGCACTAAGTCGCGGTGATAATGGTTTCCGACCTCGACTCTCATGTGCTGAACTTAAATCAAGACAGGTCATTGGACTTTTATCAATTCTACATAAAAAACCGGGTAAGAGCATTGCGGACCGTGCTTAGTGTAGGTATTCGTAGGGTTACGTCACCGTTACTACAAACACAAAATGCTATCTTCAATAAAAACCGGGCAAGAGCATGTCTGACCATGCTCAGTGTAGAGTTCCGAAGCCGTTATTCACAAAAACTAACTCAAAAAACAACAAGTATGAACTAATTCTCTATTTAAAGTTATGCTGTGTTAGACAATTTTAGTAGGTATAAACACATATGTCGCTTGTATCTTAGGGACCAATAAAGCCTACTTTGTTGTAGTAGTTTTTCTTTTAAATTCGTTAAATGCGCTTTCATTGAAGATATTTTTCGTATTTGTAGTTTTGAATGTAGCCACTCGTGACTGTTGCAAAAATTTCAATTTGGAATTCAATATTTTCTAAACAGTTCCCCAAATCTAAAATATGTTCTTTACATACGCCAACTATTTTTGAAAGAGCTATCCAGACATATCACGATAAAATAGACAAGTAAAAAAGCGGCCAAGTGCGAGTCGGACTCGCCCATGAAGGGTTCTGTGAAAGGTAAATTGCGGTTTACGATTTATGACGTATTAAAAAAAAGCTAGTTACTGGATCTCGTTCAAACCAATTTTTGGTGGAAGTTTGCAAGGTAATGTATATCATATATTTTTTTAGTGTTATCATTCTCTTATTTTAGAAGTTACATGGAGGGGACACACATTTTACCACTTTGGAAGTGTCTCTCGCGCAAACTATTCAGTTTAGATTTTTTTTTATTAGAAACCTCAATATCAGTTTTGAAGACCAATCCATAGATACCCCACACGAATGGGTTAGATAAAAAAAATATTAGAATTTCTGTTCTGAGTATGGGGAACCCCCAATTTTTTTTCTATTTTTATGTGAAAATCTTAATGCGGTTCACAGAATACATCTACTTACCAAGTTTCAACAGTATAGTTCTTATAGTGTCGGAAAAAAGTGGCTGTGACATACGGACGGACAGACAGACAGACAGACAGACATGACGAATACATAAGGGTTCCGTTTTTTGCCATTTGGCTACGGAACTCTAAAAACATCCCCGTTTTACGTGTATATATGTATATACATTTACGTGTCTAGTTCAGGCTATCTGGCCATCTGCCTATCTATTCTAGAATCTATTGTTTCTGGAAGCAAGCAGTCGAAATTAAACAATTTCAATTTATTTTCCATTTGTCTCCAAGACCCATCATCTTTGTGAATGACCTAGAACTTCATGTCTACGTCAGTTCAAACAGCAAAGAAACAAGTTAGTTTGTCTTCGCAAGATGTGTAGCCGTCCTTGGACCTGGCAATACCAATCGTGTTTCTTATTTACATTGATATAACTGTCCTTGTCAGTTTTCCAAAAAGGATTTTTTTCTTCTTGATTCCGTCAATAACATTCATTCCTCTAGCTGAGTAGGGGCATTATATCTGTTCAATTTTGACCTCATACACGAGTCCGTCCGAATAAAAATGGAAGTTCCTCATAAATAAAAAGTCCAAAAAGATTTATTGGACTCTTTAAATAGGAAGAGAGTTAATCCCGTGCCACATGTTCATTGGTTTGACCATGCCTAATAGACTTCACGGGATTTAAATTTTTCACGGACAAAATGTCTTTCACTAAAGCCCTCGTTTACTCACTTTTCCGAATTTATATGCCGTTAGCCGAAGTTTTCGCTCCTGGTGCCATTCTATGGATTCTGTCTGCAGAATAGTTCTTCTCTCTAGTAAGTGGCGATCGTCCTTAGACAGAGAAATTCTTTTTATATTCTCAGATTTGGAAAATTCGCATAATCCACCTTTTCCAGATCACGTTTCTCACAACACTCCGTAATTTTTGAAGTTCAGTGTGGGAAGCAGTCGAAAAGTTAAAAGAAATCCAGAGAAAATACCGAAAAACTTAGAGAAGGTTGTTTTTATTTACGAGATTTATGACAAGGCAGCAGCTGTCAATGGCACATTTTTCACTTTTTTTTATATGTAGTAGCGGACTAAGGTTAGTGTCCATCGAAATCCATCCCAAATTTAATAAGTTGTTTTTATTTTTTATTATTATATGACGCAATCAAAAAATCTGATATTTTTTTAATTACTTACTTAGTATGCTTATTACCGACCAACGAAAATATATCCAAGCATTTTGGCGAAGGTCATCGATACTCAATTGTATACATAAATAAATATCGATTCTATGGCCAAACTTGGCACCATTTTAGTACTGGGAAACAAGTTACAAGAGTGGGAAAAAGGGCTGAATGGGTTCATGTATACACGAAGTACAGTATCGCTCGGCTGTTTCTTCGAACTTGCTGGACACACTGCCGTGTGTCTTGATTAAAGTTTTTATGGAAATTGCACATTTTTAACCGTTTCATTTCACGACGTCAATACTATGAGGCTGCCTGCTGTACATATACAGTCAAGTGCTAAAATATATAGTGAAAGAATCCTGTCATAAAAAAATTACGAAGTTCTTTTTACACTGGAATAAGGTGCATTGGGACATATTTTTGAGATGTTGCGTTCTCCCATATTTTTACACTTGACTGCACATGTATGCCTACATACTATCTAAATGTACGAAGATGGGTATCAAAAAGGATTACAACAAATTGAATAGTTTAGATGAAATGATATCAGACTGAACCTTGGGCGCAAGGAGAGTCAATAAGAAGCAGTAGTTAGTTTGCTTAAGGAATTTTACTTCCGATGCTTTAAAACGGAGCTGTGACGTGAGATTCTGTTGGCGCAACTACTTAGCTGCGTGGCTTAACATTCCCGGGTTGGCACGGATTTTAGTTGTTTTTGGGTAATTTGATAAAAAACAAGGATTAATAAGTACCTACTTGATATAAGTAGTAATATTAAGAGCATGTAACAAACATTTATTTTTTCGCTAACATAATGAAAGCGATATCCTGTGTATAAATTTGATATTCGAACTATAAATGTATTCATTACTCTTGAATAATTACATAAATAAAATAACATTATTTTTCGGTTTTGAAATGGACACTAAGGAGAAATGACGCTTGGTTCCCGAACTCTAATGTAAAATAAATATATTTATATATTTTTTTCACTAATTTTACATCATCATTTCACATGAATATATAAATAAATATAAACACACAAATATATATAATATATATTCATGCATACCTATTCAATTTATCAGGTAGGTGTAAGTTTTTTCCCGACGGATGTAACTAATTAAAATCAATCTGACCGATATTGTTTTTCTCATTGATGGCTTCTGTCCACAACTCACTAATTCAATTGCGCAGGCGACGACGTCAATCGTCAGTAACTCCAGTAGACTTCATTGAGCTAATTCGTACAACTATGTTTAACTACAATAAATAAATCAGTTTATGTACGAATTAAGATTTCATTCGCGTGTGGGAATCGTGTCCTAATGAGTTCCCATGTAGGTACTGTACGTGTACATCTGTACTATACTATACTATATGTGAAACTTTTGTAGCCGGTCCTGGTGATGATCTGCAGCGGTACCCATGTGTTCAACCAGCACAACGATACGAACGTACACAAATATTATTTCCATCACACAATCACACTTACTCGGAAAGGGTGCTATAACATGCAGGCGTATAGGGCTGTTATAGCTGAAATATTTCCCGCGGGAGTTATGGATTTTTATAACTCCCTAGGGAGTTATGACTTTAGTTTCAAAATATAGAATCCACTCGTACATCATTTCAGTCAGACTAAGGAGGTGTAAAATCAGCCAAGGTTTATTTCCTATATTCAAAACTTGGCTACAAACCAATTGTACTGTATAATTTAACTTATACGGTTCATTTATCTGCATTATATTTGTATTTTACCATTATTTCAGAGACATTTTATTTTATTTTAAATTTGTAAATCGGAACAATCTGGCAGATTGGCCTGAAGAGTTTAAAAACTAAAGCAGTTCTAAGCATTATCTGTGGAAGACTATATAAAATTTAACAAACTCTTCGGCGTCGGGCTTCTAATATAGTACCCTTTTTACCGCCCTTGGTGCACAATGTCGTATTAATATGTTCTATGAATGAATATTCCTAACAATAGTCAGTCCCTTTGCGGGTAGATTCAATAAATGTGTTCTCCGTGAACCTTGGCAGGTTGCATTATGGGAACGTCAACGGTTACGTTTGACTTAAGTTGTCGCGTGTTGTGTTTATCGATGCGTATTCCATATATTTTGGGATTCTGCTAAAACTTTTTCATTTTTCTTTCTAAAGTGTATTTATTTCACCGCGTTTGTATTTATAATATAATTATATTCACTTGTAACTTTACTAATAATATAATTCCACATGGTATGATGATAAAAACAGAAGGTGGCCATAGGAACTACTCAATTGCTAAATCATAGTAGATCCGTCGAGTTTGGACCATGTTTGGACTCGTTCGGCTGGTCTTTCAATAGTGTGTTAGCTATCGAAAAGAAAGAAAATAAAATAAATTGTTTATTGGTGACAAACATAGCTAATTAAACACAGAATAGAATTTTGAGCACAAATGCATTTTTGGTCACAACTCAGCGATCACGCTGAGCCAGAGCTGGTCTTCCGTTGTGACCACACATCGGTGATACAGTCGGCAACAAATAAACGTGTCGTAAACGTATTGTTCGTTTAAATAAATTATTGTGCAATCTATCCAGATACAAAATTAATTGCCCTCGCCTTTTACAAAAACGTCAAGTTTCCCCATACTTTTCCATGCAACAGCTTTCCGCAAAACGGTGCTTAGCAAAACCACAACTGTCCCTCACTCATTCGTGTCGGCCGCTTTTGATCGACCACTGCAATAAATGCGCTGCCAAGTGTCGCGGCAGCAGGACAGATATCAGATATCTCCAGGGGTCGAACGGTGGCGATGACGTCAATTTGCTTAGGTTGAAATTTGGTCCGTAATCATAATCAGTTCTGCATAAATTCTTATTAAGCTTTCTGAGTTCGCGGATATTGACATTGAGATGCACAGTAGATAGCAAAAATAATCGAGTATTATTATCATTTCAAAAAACTGTTCTTATGTTGTAATACGGATTTGCATGATTAAAAACTATTTTAGCAGTATTATTTTAAATTATATTATAATTGCCAAATTGACATTTGTAAAAGAATATTGACTCTATTTGACGTTTTAAGTAATAAATGTTGATAAAAAATCTGCTGCTATTATCCGTATTTTGATTGCGATTAAGTTTTATTCAACCCTAAAAATTTTGCCGCTTTTTAGTCAAACTAGGAACCCTTAGGGCTTGTTTACGGAGACGCAGAGCGTCGCGCGTGGCATGCGGCTTGGCTTCGCGCTGTGCGTCGGGCGGTTTTTCCGTTTACAGAGACGCCACGCGTGCAACGGACCGTGTCATCACACGCGCAAACACAAACATATGGCAATGTACGTTGTTGTTTATGAAGATTCGGGGCGTGATGCGGCGCGTGGTGCGGGGCGTAGAGAATAGCGCTGCCCTCCTTATGAAAAGTGCAGTATCTCGATCAAAGCAGTTTTCGAGTAAAAGCGGTAAAATGATTGAGTTTTTATTTTACTATAAATAAATATAAACACACAAATATATATAATATATATTCATGCATACCTATTCAATTTATCAGGTAGGTGTAAGTTTTTTCCCGACGGATGTAACTAATTAAAATCAATCTGACCGATATTGTTTTTCTCATTGATGGCTTCTGTCCACAACTCACTAATTCAATTGCGCAGGCGACGACGTCAATCGTCAGTAACTCCAGTAGACTTCATTGAGCTAATTCGTACAACTATGTTTAACTACAATAAATAAATCAGTTTATGTACGAATTAAGATTTCATTCGCGTGTGGGAATCGTGTCCTAATGAGTTCCCATGTAGGTACTGTACGTGTACATCTGTACTATACTATACTATATGTGAAACTTTTGTAGCCGGTCCTGGTGATGATCTGCAGCGGTACCCATGTGTTCAACCAGCACAACGATACGAACGTACACAAATATTATTTCCATCACACAATCACACTTACTCGGAAAGGGTGCTATAACATGCAGGCGTATAGGGCTGTTATAGCTGAAATATTTCCCGCGGGAGTTATGGATTTTTATAACTCCCTAGGGAGTTATGACTTTAGTTTCAAAATATAGAATCCACTCGTACATCATTTCAGTCAGACTAAGGAGGTGTAAAATCAGCCAAGGTTTATTTCCTATATTCAAAACTTGGCTACAAACCAATTGTACTGTATAATTTAACTTATACGGTTCATTTATCTGCATTATATTTGTATTTTACCATTATTTCAGAGACATTTTATTTTATTTTAAATTTGTAAATCGGAACAATCTGGCAGATTGGCCTGAAGAGTTTAAAAACTAAAGCAGTTCTAAGCATTATCTGTGGAAGACTATATAAAATTTAACAAACTCTTCGGCGTCGGGCTTCTAATATAGTACCCTTTTTACCGCCCTTGGTGCACAATGTCGTATTAATATGTTCTATGAATGAATATTCCTAACAATAGTCAGTCCCTTTGCGGGTAGATTCAATAAATGTGTTCTCCGTGAACCTTGGCAGGTTGCATTATGGGAACGTCAACGGTTACGTTTGACTTAAGTTGTCGCGTGTTGTGTTTATCGATGCGTATTCCATATATTTTGGGATTCTGCTAAAACTTTTTCATTTTTCTTTCTAAAGTGTATTTATTTCACCGCGTTTGTATTTATAATATAATTATATTCACTTGTAACTTTACTAATAATATAATTCCACATGGTATGATGATAAAAACAGAAGGTGGCCATAGGAACTACTCAATTGCTAAATCATAGTAGATCCGTCGAGTTTGGACCATGTTTGGACTCGTTCGGCTGGTCTTTCAATAGTGTGTTAGCTATCGAAAAGAAAGAAAATAAAATAAATTGTTTATTGGTGACAAACATAGCTAATTAAACACAGAATAGAATTTTGAGCACAAATGCATTTTTGGTCACAACTCAGCGATCACGCTGAGCCAGAGCTGGTCTTCCGTTGTGACCACACATCGGTGATACAGTCGGCAACAAATAAACGTGTCGTAAACGTATTGTTCGTTTAAATAAATTATTGTGCAATCTATCCAGATACAAAATTAATTGCCCTCGCCTTTTACAAAAACGTCAAGTTTCCCCATACTTTTCCATGCAACAGCTTTCCGCAAAACGGTGCTTAGCAAAACCACAACTGTCCCTCACTCATTCGTGTCGGCCGCTTTTGATCGACCACTGCAATAAATGCGCTGCCAAGTGTCGCGGCAGCAGGACAGATATCAGATATCTCCAGGGGTCGAACGGTGGCGATGACGTCAATTTGCTTAGGTTGAAATTTGGTCCGTAATCATAATCAGTTCTGCATAAATTCTTATTAAGCTTTCTGAGTTCGCGGATATTGACATTGAGATGCACAGTAGATAGCAAAAATAATCGAGTATTATTATCATTTCAAAAAACTGTTCTTATGTTGTAATACGGATTTGCATGATTAAAAACTATTTTAGCAGTATTATTTTAAATTATATTATAATTGCCAAATTGACATTTGTAAAAGAATATTGACTCTATTTGACGTTTTAAGTAATAAATGTTGATAAAAAATCTGCTGCTATTATCCGTATTTTGATTGCGATTAAGTTTTATTCAACCCTAAAAATTTTGCCGCTTTTTAGTCAAACTAGGAACCCTTAGGGCTTGTTTACGGAGACGCAGAGCGTCGCGCGTGGCATGCGGCTTGGCTTCGCGCTGTGCGTCGGGCGGTTTTTCCGTTTACAGAGACGCCACGCGTGCAACGGACCGTGTCATCACACGCGCAAACACAAACATATGGCAATGTACGTTGTTGTTTATGAAGATTCGGGGCGTGATGCGGCGCGTGGTGCGGGGCGTAGAGAATAGCGCTGCCCTCCTTATGAAAAGTGCAGTATCTCGATCAAAGCAGTTTTCGAGTAAAAGCGGTAAAATGATTGAGTTTTTATTTTACGCGTATCTCATAAACTATTTTAGTTACAGATATGAAACTTATATCAAAATAATCGTGAGCATGTACAGAATGGATATTTATTCATAAAATCTAAAAAGATATTAGTATGAAGTAAAATAACTTATAAATGCATTAATCGCTAGGTATACCTTTTATTTGAATGTGTCAATCCCTAACCATAACTGCAGTAAGTACCCGATTTGCTGCACTTATGATTAGGAAAAAGGTTTACTGCAGTGATTTCTACAGAATGATGAAAGGCGTTCCTAAACATAAACGCAGTATCTTCTATTTACACGCATTTCAAATGGTAAAAAAAGCTGGTTTGAAGAGGTATTTTCCGTTCCTGGATTTGAAATGTATAAATTTAAAATAAACTTAGTCGCCAGACTTCATGAGTATGACAGGGACGCGTTTTTTTTGTGACATCGTTTTCAAACACCATAGCCAACATTTAATCTTTCCGGGACATTTTACCTGAAATTTTGATGTATTATATTGAATTGCATTAGATTAATTAATTTGAATTACTTATAAACAAAACATATATTTTCATAAACAATTATTTTCAATTAAAATAAAATGGATAAATATCAGGGGACAACCTCACACAAATTAACCTTGTCTGACACTAAGCTTTAGGCTTGTACTATGGGTACTAGATAACGATAAACATACTTATATAGAGAAATATAGACTTAAATACATAGAAAACATCCAAGACTCAGAAATGAATAATCGCGTTTATCACACAAATATCTGGGGTGTGTAATGATTGGTATAAAAATAAATAATATAATTTCATTTGATATAATAACAATTGATATAATTTTAAAGGATCAATCATTTTATATAAACATCATTTGGTATAAACATCATTTGCTATAAAAATCGTATTGTATTATTTACCTAACCTAAACTATTTTCCCGGTAGCACTTTGTTATGTGCAGGAGTCGCAACCTAACCTAACCTAACATAACCTACATTTCTGGTAGCACTTAGTTTTGAGCACGGGCAAGGGGTTCAAGGGCCAGTCGTCGAAGCCCCGCTACCGCGGGGCTTCTATTACCACTCTGTGGAGTCACAAGGTAACTAAGAGCCTGGATACATGTCCACGGTACGGTGCCGTACGCCGTGAGACGGTACGGCGTCACGGTGCCGTGTACGGCGCGGCGACGTAGAAAGGCACGCTGACGCGTCGTGCAAATACATGGTGCCGTGTGACAACGGCGTCAACTATTTTAAACTTTACGCGCAGGACATTGGGCTTAATATTGCATTTTATAATGAATGACGGCACCGTGTATCAGCACGTCGCGGCAACATGCCTTACTACGGCGCCGCGCCGTACACGGCACCGTGACGCCGTACCGTCTCACGGTGGCGGCACTGCGCCGTTTCACGTCGTACGGCACCGTGCCATGGACATGTGTCCAGGCCCTAACGAACCTACCCAAGTGGCTGTACGAGTTACGCCACCCCGTCCCCCATTTACCCGTCCCAAATTTTGTGGGGTACCTAGTAAATTTATGATTATATCTCGTACAAAAATGGTTATTCCAACTGTACTTTAGATGAAATTATTTTATATCATAAGTTAATTATAGTAAATATGCATTATACTTAAAGTATTTTATACAAAATATTATTAGATCAAATGATAATTAGTATTTTATATAATGATTATATAAAATAATAATTAAATCATATTTAAATATATTAATTGATGTTATATGATTCAATAACTATATCAAATGAGCGTTATAGCGACTGATATTATATGAAATATTTTTATATCTATCGTTACGCACCCAAATATCTGTCATCACCGGGATAAACAAGTTAAGGATTCAAAGATGACGTTTTTTGTAAGAGACTAATAACACGGATGTACAAATTCAGGTGTTTTGTTTATACAGAACCAAAGGGAAAAATGTATGGTGGACTTAGTTTTGTCCTAAATATAAATGCAGTAACTCTGATTTACTACACAAATTCTTAATAATGTTTACAAAATTATGATTATATTTCCTTAGCATAACCGCAGTAAAAGCCATTTTACTGCATTAATAACTATAGAACAACAACATTTAGCATTGTTCCTCCTAATCAAAAGCGCAGTAACTATACTACCTGCACTTATGACTAGGTGTACTCCATAATATTAAAGGAGGCTTTTCCTAATGATAAGTGAAGTAACTATATATACTGCTCTTATGTTAAGCAATTACTAGAGTTGATATGAAACTATTTAAAAAACCTGTGCAGTATCTAAAGTTACTGCACTTATGTTTAGGAAACTATTCTTAGAATTCATAGTTACTGCACTCTTCGTTACCGAAAACTGATGATCCCGATTTTTCCAAGAAACATGTCAAAGAAGGAATTGTAGAGCTCGTTTTGCTGATTACGAATATGTATTCAACTCAATTCTGACAAAAATACGAGTTACTGCTCTTTTCGTAAGGAGGGCAGAGCGGTGCCCGCCGGGTCCCCTTGTTTTCGCATAATCATAAATTGTCCGAATGTATGATTTCGCAGAATTGTTACTGATACCTTTGACTTTTTTGAAATGTTATAAAATAAACCTAACCTAACCTACTCTATTCTACCAGGATTACATAAAACATTTTAAAAAATATTGTCCGTTTAATCTGGAGAAAAATTATGCGAAAAGAAAATTCGGGTAACTATACATTCGGCGTAAAAAGTTGCGGCGAAATAGAGAACCCGTGCCCGCCACTGCATCCGCGGCGGACTCTCGAGCATGCGGCAGAGCGCAAGACTGTTAGAAGCTTCAGCCGCGGGCGCCGCCGCGGGCCCCGCTGCGGGCGCAGTGGTGGGAACCGCCGTTATTGACGCTTGCGACGCTGCGTGCGGTGCGGCGATGCCATCCGCGGGCTCCGCCGCAAATAACGCTGTATTTGAAGCAAATGCGTGTAAATCCGCTTCTCCGTAAACGCTTTTATACACAGCCATATGTTTGAATTTAGTGCAGACCGCGCCGTCCAACGCTACGCGCGATGCCACGCGTCTCCGTAAACAAAGCACTTATAGTTTCGCCATGTCCGTCCATCCGTCCGTCCGTCTGTCCGTCCGCACTCTAGCTCAGAGACTCTTAGTAATAGAAAGCTGTAATTTGTCATGAATATACATATTAGTCACGCCAACAAAGTGGTAAAATAAAATCATGAAAAAAAAATTTTTAGGGTTCCTCCCGGACACGGAACGTGGGGATATATTTTTTTTCTCGTCTACCCCATAGTATGGGGTGTCGTTGGATAGGCCTTTCAAAAATATTGCGGGTTTGTGGAAATATTTTTTTGATTTAGGGATCCGTTTATGAAATATTAAGCTTAAAAGCGCGAGTCAAGTGTCCCCCCTTCAGCCAAAACTACAAATACTAAAAATCTAAACAATATCTTAAATGAAAGCACATATAACGAATTTAAAGAAAAACTATGACGACTAAGTAGACTTGTTTGGTTCCTGAGATACAGGTGACTAAAATGTTTATATCTACTAAAATGATCTAAGATAGCACCAAATAACTTTAAACAGAGAATTATTTCATACTTGTGGTTTTTTGAGATAGTTTTTGTGTATGGCTTCGGAACCCTACACTGAGTATGGTCAGACATGCTCTTGATCGGTTTTTATTTTATATTATTTGTTTATTTGTGCTAGTTAATTCCTAAACACCCGCTAAATAAGAGCACCCTAACTTTGAAACCGTTGTTATTAGAACAGATAAAAGCTTAAATGATACTATTTTAACTCACTTATTTCTGCTGAACTGGTAACAAACTAACTATTCAACAATGTGATACAATTTTGGAAATTATTTTAATGTACTCATTATAATTGTCGGTTTCACTTAAAATTTTGCATACTTACTCAATACTAATAACAATACAAAAGTATGGCATGATGATGGAGACGGAAGGTAATCATAGGAATTCCTCAATGGCTAATAGATCCGTTGGACTCATGTGACTGGTCTTTCGAGTGTTTGAAGTACAGTCAGAATGAAATGCGTTATCTTAAATATATTTTACCTACTACTCGATTTTGGTTGTAAAAATATAAAAATCTCTCTAGAAAATATTTTTTACTTTTTAACAGGTTAATTTGGTGTTTATCACGAAATAATAAATTTGCGTGAATCCACGGAAACTGGTAAGAACATTTTAGACTACGACCTAATGTATCAGTACGTAATATTTAGTTATCCTTTCATTTGGCACTAATACTTAAAACGAAATATCTGCAAATTATCGTCGTAACGGCGGCCAGGGTCTCGAAAATAGCAAGCTTATTTGAAACACTATTCTTTGTAAATTTATAAACCAGTAGGAATTGTATTTATACCACGAGCGATATATTATACATTTAACTTAGAGAATTTGGTTTCATGACTTTCACGCCAAAATCAGCTTCACATATTACTCTTTTGAAGGAAGGGAAATAAAAATCCTACTCTTACTACAAATGTGTCAGTCATGTTGCTGGCATCTCGTTAGGTATAAGAACGCTAATACCTAGTCGTATAACGTGGTTTCTTTCAGACGGACCACCGTTATTAAGTTTATTGTGGTTCTTCCGGTCACCGAAGTGGTCTCTGCGCTGCACCAACAAGAGTTGATCGCATTCCGAGCCTTGTAGTCAAAACTGTTCATTTAAGTAGGTACGTAATACCATTTCCGTGGTATTGTGCTGCTGGCTGGTACGCCGAGCACTTGTTAACGCCCTGTTTAAAAGCTATGCTAATTTAATGGGAAAAATTTAACAAGTAGTAATTATCAATAGTAGCTCCAAACCTTCATCTTTGTTTCGCCTTATACTTAGCATTAGCACTTACCAAGTGTATTTTAATAAGTGCAAAATAAGGAAGAAACCCTTTCACCATAATTTAATAGTGCGTACCGATTTTTAAAGTCATAATTTTTCTCAATCTACGCTGGCCCGCAAAACTAAGTATCACACTTTGAATACTAGCAGCTAGTATTAAAAGTGTGATACTTAATTTTGCGGGCCAGTGTATTAAAGTGTTGCCTCGTGTCGATAGTTTGAAATATTGTATAAAGACATAATATATCTAGAGTTACAAAAATCGTTCATTTAGCCCAATGGGCCGTTAAGGCTTCGACGTGAGTAAAGTTGTCTTCATCGTGAGTCTTAAAAAGGGCCAAGTTTGGGCTCATTGCGGTAGTTTAATCGGGGGCTTACATGAAAAATATGACGTTAATTTGGTATGCGGCGAAGTGTCGGGGGCGTCATCGTCGGCGGCGAGACAAACCCGGCCGGATCGGCGGCTAATTGAGCGAAGAATGGTCGGGCTGCCCGCTTAGTATTCCGCGGGCGGCCGGGCCGCGGCGGCGGCGCATCAATCTCAATACGGGCGGTGACGGGCGGCGGGAAACGCGCCCGCGGACAAGAAACCCCTCTTAACGTCTTGACCGCTGCTTTGTTAACATCGGACGAAGACTATACATTGATTGATCAAAATGGACAAATAGCAAACTGATACGTTTACCTCCGTGACTGCGATGTTCTATGCTCTATCTAATAGGGTAGGCGGGTGTTCCAAATAATGGCCGCCAAGTCTTGTGAAGTCTTTTTGTTAAAGTAATAAATAAAAACTCGTATTGGTTTATTAATTATATTTTTTTAGGTATATTTTTATAAAATATAAAATTAGCCAACAATTTTTTAGGTTTCGATGTAACAGCTTTTCTAGAAGTCTAGTTAGGTACCCATCCAGTTTTCATAACATCGTTTTATATGATTCGGCCTTGAAAATTGGAGAGGTAGTTTTAAGGCAACCCTATACGCACAAACTTTAATGTTTGCTAGAAATAATTGCGTAGCACTCGATTGTCTGTTTAAAATGATTGGTAAACGTAGGAGCGGGTAAATATTACTACGTTAAGAAATAAGTATGTAAGTATTTCAAGTATTGCAAATGAAGTATTTAAATGGCGGACCCTCATATGACTTTAATAATATTATTGCTGGGTGAAAATTCGGCGTCCAATGTTCCTTGCGATCTATAAGTTGAATAACAATGGAGCAAACCCGGCTCTGATTCCAACGACACGACCGTCCCATTACCGTATGAATTTATGTATGGTATGTCGTCGGACCTCGAGATTCGAAGTGTGTCATGCTGTTAAAAAATGGAAATATATATTTTTAACAGTTTAAACTCGAAAGGAAAATTCAATTGTTTTTTAATCAATGAAACAACGGTCAAATTTTGCGCTTCAAAAATTAGGTCTTCCAGATCGTATTTCTAATTTAAGCTAAAGCCTATTTAGTGTCCCACTGCCAGGCAGAGGCTTCACTCTAATTTAAGCTAAAGCCTATTTAGTGTCCCACTGCCAGGCAGAGGCTTCACTCTAATTTAAGCTAAAGCCTATTTAGTGTCCCACTGCCAGGCAGAGGCTTCACTCTAATTTAAGCTAAAGCCTATTTAGTGTCCCACTGCCAGGCAGAGGCTTCACTCTAATTTAAGCTAAAGCCTATTTAGTGTCCCACTGCCAGGCAGAGGCTTCACTCTAATTTCTCGAATCATCTCTATTGTTAGCCTGTATTGAATTATCCAAATGGTCCCGCCATTTGTTTTTAAAACAAATCGTATTTAATGAAATCAAATCATTTAATTTTACTTAATAAGTACCAAAAATCCCCTCTTTTCTCAGGCGAAGTATATTTTATAAATAAAAAAATACGACCCAAGGGGGTTGTCACCAAAAATTTTCTCTAGGTTATTTTTATTATAAAGTAGTTACGAGTACAAGAACTTTAGTCCTGTGAAACTTAGTATCAATTGAAAGTAAAAGACTTGCGAAAAATGCCATCATACGGTTGGCGGCCTTTTTCGAATCCACATCTAAGTAGGTATAAACAGGTACCTAAATTAAAGTATTTAATTGCTCGTATCGTTTTCTGGGACCAACCAAGTGTCAAAATGTAGGAGATCATTTTATTACAAATTGATTGATAGTGTTGAAACGGAAATAGTAAGTATTTTAAAAAACAACTGTTTTATTTTAATTTTATTATCAAATAAAAATAGTCTGGAGCAACTTTTTTGTTGACTGGGTTGTGTTTGTTAATAAATAGGTACTGAATAAACACATTTTAACTTATCTGTTAAACGACGACTTATTCAGGACGCGCTGGCCTAGTTGGTAGGGACCCTGCCTACGAAGCTAGCGGTCCTGGGTTCAAATCCCGGTAAGGGCAGGTATTTGTGTGTTGAGCGCGAGTCTCGGATGTTTTCTATATATATATTTCTCTATATAAGTATTTATATCGTTGTCTAGTACCCATAGTACAAGCCTAGAGTTTTGGGACTAGCTCAATTGGTGTGACATTGTCCCTGGTATTTATTTATTTATTTATTAAACGTGTCATAATATCTTAATTTAATAAATTTGGCTAGTTTAATATAAAACGTAGAATGCTTCCTAAAATTGCAGGCAAAAATTTTTTTTGTTGCATTTCTTGTTAAAGTAATTAGGTAATTTTGAACTAAGTAAGTAAATAAAATATTAAATTATCTACTATAATATGTGTTTATAATAATAACCCTCCTGTTCGCTTCACCGTAATCGGGTCAATAGAGAATCTCATAAACATATTTCGATTCACGAACTCTGAAAGCATGGCCGGGCACTCTTCTGTTCTGGCCGTCGTGTCAACACGGCATGTAAGTATTATTACCCGACTGCGTCACAAGGAGGGTTATGTTTTTCGAGCGTATGTATGTATGTATGTCTATTTCTGGGCACGCTCTGCAGCCTAAACGGCTTGACGGATTTTAACATACGAGGCGTCATTCGATTCGTCTTAATTTCCGAAGTGACATAGGTATATAATATTTCAATATGGTGTCCGCGGAAAAAAATATGGAGGGGGAATAAAATAAATTATTTTTTATTATAACAATATGGGTATCAAATGAAAGCTATTAAATAGCCCATTCCAAATATATATATACATTATAACACTTTTATGCTACTATTTTGACAGGAAAGTCAAAAAATACGTAAATGTTAAGTAATAAACTCCTTTCGCTAGAAAGAGAGTTTCGCTTCAAATTACAAGCGAAATCACTTGTAGTTTCCTGACATTAAAAATTTAAGCTCCAGAGCTCATATATTAATTAGTAATAATTAATTAAACCACAATTTTATTAATAAAAACTAAAAAGAGTTAAATAAATTAAATTATTAAAAATAAACAAAAAACCCGACTGCAATAAAAAAACAACTGAAAAGCGAAAAACAAGCTATATAATGTATAGAAAATTGTAAGAGCATGTACTTATTGATATTTATAACAATTTAAATTTAACTTGAATATTGGTAAAGGTGCTCCAGGCGGGGACACCTATTTCTTGAAAAAAAATAACATTTGGACTAGCTTGTCCCCGCCTGGAACACCTTTACCAATATTCAAGTTAAATTTAAATTGTTATAAATATCAATAAGTACATGCTCTTACAATTTTCTATACATTGTATAGCTTGTTTTTCGCTTTTCAGTTGTTTTTTTTTATTGCAGTCGGGTTTTTGTTTATTTTTAATTTCATGGACATGAATTGATTAAATACCTACACATCGATTAGTTTCGGCGCCCGTCCCGATGAACATTACTTACTTAGTTTTCAGTCAGTTTAAATTAGTACACTAATTATTCTTGATAACTGCCTATTGATTTTGATTTTATGTGATTTTTGTAATATTATCAACAATAAACACATTAAAATATTCATTGCTATTTACGTTTGCGCAAAAACGTTTCGTTAAATATATAAAATTCGTTAATTTTATAGTTAAGGAAACAAGTTGGACTTAGGTACTGCTCGTATAACGATGGCTTCGTACAGTTTTACAAAATACATAGTTTTTGGCTAAAACGGGCGTTTTCTGGTGAATAAAGCGACTTTTTTTACGACAATTGTAATTTTAGGCGAAAAGAAAGCATTTTGAGGTTATAAAAATGTTTACTAAATAAGACAAGTTAGATGGTATGGAGTATAGGTATACTCGCAATGATGCAATCGCGAAACGCAAATAAAATAATGGGGTTAGTTTTCGTGGATTGAAATCTCTGTAGTATGTAGGTAATAACTAACAATCTATGGAAATACCCAAATAGAAATATACACAAACGAATACTATTTGACTCATAATCCCATATTGTTCGCAAAGTACCACTGGACAAGAGCATAACAAACATCAGGGTAGGGTCTCGTCTCGTCACTACAACAGAAATGGCCATTTCCAAAAGAACCTACCAACATGATTAGGTACTAACAAGGTAAGGTACCCAACTGGCCGGCTCCGATTTGGTTTATTTTGATATATGTTAGAGAGTACTCTAAAATAACAGACACGTATTTTTTTTACGGGACACTTGACTCTTACAAAAATTAGCACTTTAAATCTTAATATTTCCCAAACGGATCCCTTAATCGAAAAATTGTTTACAAAACAAACCCGCAATAATTTTTAAAGACCTATCACCACCACAATACCCATACCACTTTGTCGGCGTGACTAAATAATAGATATTCATGCCAAATTACAGCTTTCTATAACTAAGTGTCTCTGAGCTAAGCTGCGGACGGACGGACGGACGGACATGGTGAAACTATAAGGGTTCCTAGTTTGACTACGGAACCCTAAAAAACGGCCAAGTGCGAGTCGGACTCGCCCATGAAGGGATCTGTGAAAGGTACATTGCGGTTTACGATTTATGACGTATTAAAAAAAACTACTTACTAGATCTCGTTCAAACCAATTTTCTGAGGAAGTTTGCATGGTAATGTACATCATATATTTTTTTACTTTTATCATTCTCTTATTTTAGATGTTACAGGGGGGGAACACACATTTTACCACTTTAGAAGTGTCTCTCGCGCAAACTATTCAGTTTTTTTTTAATTAGAAACCTCAATATAATTTTGTAGACCTATCCATAGATAACCCCCCACACTTGCCACGTTTTTTTGCCATTTGGCTACGGAACCCTAAAAAATAACCAAAGTGTATTTTCAACGATAAAAAATATTAACTTTGAATGATTGAGTTTGAGCCGATATAAAAAAACACGTGCTCATTATGTTTCCATGTTCTCAAACATAATAATCAAACCAGTATTAACTAGTAATTTGTTTGAACAAAACTATCTACAGAAGTTAGAGGGTTTAGTACCAATTTCACCAAACGATGTTAAATTTAATCAATGTTAATCGACTGTTAGTTCAAACATTTTGACAGCTGTTAACTCTCTAATCGTCTGTTAAGTGGTTAACATCGTTTGGTGAAATCGGTACTGAGTCACTTTTCAATACCTACTTTGGAGGACCATTTCTTCTAATAGGTTGAGACTGGGCAGCTAAAAAAAAAACGTGTCTGTCATTTTAGACTACTCTCTAACATAATTATATCAAAATAAATCAAATCGGAGCCGGACAGTTGGGTACCTACCTTTCCTTGTAAGTAAAATGCCTAAATTGTTTTGTTGACACGATTGGCCGTTTCCATTGACTTACATTATAGAGTACACAAAGGAAGTTCGAAATGTTAATTTCATTACACAAAGCACTAAATAAGGTGGGGAGTTAAGTTCCACCTGGGATGAAAAGTTTAAAAACAGTGTAACGAGTATTACGCGCCCGCTGTTGCTGGTGGATTAGCAGTTCCGCCGCAAGCTTGTTTTTCCGTCGGCCCAACGCGATCGATGTAGTAGACGATTTGTTTGTTGAAAATAGGGCTTTTTTATAAAAAATAATTTCAGGTACTACTTATGGATGGTTATAGAATAGATTCCGAACCATACCATCACACAATGTGAACGCTAATTAACTATAAATAGTTATACTCGTTAAAAAACACCTGCAAAGTTAAACAGCCACAATGTTTTCGTAGTAAATTAAAGGTTTTTGTTGTTTAACTATGAGGCAAAAACTATTGTCAATTATAAGTAATAAATATAATAATATATATACCGATTACAGTTCAACAGATACTGTCCTTTATGTTAGGATGGACAGTGGGACGAGGGGACGAAGAGACGGCGGCGCGTAGCCTTAGTACCTCACTTGTGAAAACCACCCATTTGTTGCGCTTGGTGACGAATCTCATCGACCGATCGTCCTCTCAACAAAAATATTTGGTTTTAACCTAGTTAGATTTTTTTTAAACGCTATTTATAGTGAGCAACATGGTTTTTTATTTACGTGAAAACTTTTAATTGCGAAGCAAAACACTAATTAAAAGAGTTAGGTAAGTAGTCATTCTAAAAGGGAGTAGGTACACATGGTGAACAACTACGTCCATTAGCCGAAATTTTAAAAATATTGATATCTTAAACTTGGTCTTATTCTACGAGTATAAGCAGCAAAAATGATTGATGACTTTTTATACATAATGGTACCTACGGGACCCTTCGTGCGCGAGTCCGACTCGCACTTGGCCGGCTTTTTTCTTTTTAGGGATATTTTGGTTTACCATCATTTGCAAAAATACGTTTCACAAACAAATCATTTTGCAAAACGCTTTTCTTCCGAAACTGGAAATACTTCAGGATTTTTATAAAACGAATCTAAACTAACCTACTTATAGGGTTCTACAAGATGCTCCTGAAATGAATCCTGCAATATTTACAGTTTCGGAAAAAAGCGTTTTGCAAAATGATATGTTTGTGAAATGAATCAGTTTGTAAAATTACCGACATTTTACCTAGAAGGGCACTATTCTATTCTGTAAAATCACATGGCTTTTGACAAAAATGGAGATCAAATATGCGAGTACGTTTATATAGCAAACCTCTATCGATAGCATTTTGTATCTTCTGGTCTTAACTCCAACCTCGGCAATGCATGCGGCGTAGAGAATAAAGACTTGCCAGACGGTTTGTTGCAAAACAGTCAGTCCGATTCTGTTTACAAACAAACCGGAATAAACTTGCCTGAAAATAAGACGTACAATTTGACCAGTCCAGTGTCAAAGTACAGTTGAAGCCCGCGTCAATATACCCCATTTACAAAACAAACCTAAATGCGGATGTTGCAAGGCACCAGCCGTCACTTTACTAGTATGTACAATGCATCCGCGGCCAATTATCAATTTGTCCACTCGAGACGCGGGCGCACATGTTACAAGCGCTGATAATTATTGTACAGAAAATTCGCTTAAGATTACAAAACAGCACAAATCGTGGACGTTCACCCGGAGGTCATGTTATCGCCGCGCCTCCACCCACACTAGTAATGTTCGAGCCGCAATATCTGTACATATATTTTTACTAATTTCTTGTTAAAATATGTTTAATTACAAATTTATTAAGAAAATTAAAAAAAAAACTTTTTTTATTGTTTTAACATTTTATGATACGTCGAGTTGCTTGGTGCCCTTGACCGCCGAGCAGACTGATTTCCAAACGTCTATCAAAGGTCAAATTTGGGTAATCATTAATACCTGAAATTCGGCACACAAGATTTAGAAAATGTAAACGTTGTTATTTTTTTTACTTATTCATAAATTATTAACCATGAATCGTACTTATCTGTGATAAGAGGGTCGAATGCTTACCTCAATCCCCAAGCTAAGCCTCTGGAAACAATCGACCCTCGGTAGGTATCATTATACCATCCTTTAATTTTTTTTGAACTCTCAAAAAGGAATTACGGGCATTGACAATGCGCCACAAAGCTGTAGGTATTTACTTTTTGTCGGTTTCGCTGGAGTGGCAGACATCCCCGTCTTGCTTACATACATTTCATGAGCTATTAAACCCAACCCCAGCCGCACAGAGCTAACTAGACAGAGACAGAGATCTCTATAGAGTTGAGGGCTAGTCGCCAGGCAAGAATGATGAAGCTTACTTTATTCTTATGAAATTATGTGCTTGTAATATAATAAACAACACAACTTTGACTGATAATAGTAACTAAATATGCCGTAACATTATTTATTTAAATACGACGCTTTATTTTGCATAAGGGATTCCGTTTTTTTGTTAGCTATGAATAGGACCAACCGAATCGGTCGCATTCATGTGCGTTACTCAAAATATATTGGTGTCAGCAACAACTCCCAATAAAGTTTCAAAATAATGATTGGGGAAATATTGAACCGTTTCTTTTGTTATTGTCACACCAGTTTTATGCTCCGTCACAGTCGCCCCGCGTTCAGGAATTGGACGCAACGGAAAACCGAGAAATTGTTTGAGTATAGACCTGGAAACGGCAACGCTGTATTTATAGGATAACCTTGGCAATTATAAATGCATCCCAATTTAACGTTTTCATTCATATTGTTGCAAAACGTCACTCGTTCTCGTACCCATAGTTAAATGGAGACTGCATATTATTTGCTTTGTGTTCAAGCATTTCTTCACTCGCCACACTTAACAACGAAATGAATCGGTAAAGTTAAAAAAAAACTTAGTACATCAAGTATAGAAATATGTAGGCTCTAATAACAACGTTTGACTCCTATGCGAACGTTTCGTCTACATTGCTGTGAAATTTTGCCAGTTATTGGTTGATATGATATCCTACTTAATATATGTAAGATTTGTTGTCAAATAATTAATTAGAGTATTTGTGACATTCAAGAAGCAAAAATCATTTTTATATTTCCTTTAGCACATGTTTTTAAAGTAAAATGTTGCAATGTATAGGAATGTAAAGCCTGTCTTTTTGTAAACCGAGTAACTACATAGAGAAGAGAATTTTTCAAAAAGTTTTCTGAATTTAACGGTATCTAAAATTAACCCCTAATTACTTTTTTAGTTAAACGTTCGCAAAATTCAACTTTACTCGTACCTGAAATGGTGTGCAATATTTTGTTGATGGCACGTTTAATGCTTAACCCGTTAAGCAAATCAAAAAAAACTGGAAATAACCAACAACCACATCTTTAATTTTATAATTGTAAAAATGTTAAAAAAAATACGAAAACCTGGCAAGAGAGCATGTCTGACCATGCTCAGTGGAGGGTTCCTAAACTATACATAAACGGGACACTTGACTCTTACACAAATTAGCACTTTAAATCTTAATATTTCCCAAACGGATCCCTTAACTCAAAAATTGTTTACAAACCAAACCCGCAATAATTTTAAAAGACCTATCACCACCACAATACCCATACCACTTTGTCGGCGTCACTAATATATATTCATGCCAAATTACAGCTTTCTATAACTAAGTGTCTCTGAGCTAAGCTGCGGACGGACGGACGGATGGACATGGTGTAAGTGTAAGTTTCTCCTTACATTTCTTATGAATAAAATATTCGATAACTAGTCACGAGTAAAAAAACCACCAGTAAAGTTGTAAAATAAATTCTTGTGAAAATATTTTTCAATGTGTAGGGCCCGCCAGGGTGTCATTGGATTTGTTAGAGTTAAGTGGCCCCTCCCCCCTTCTAGCTAAACCGTTGTTTTAGGATACCTATGTGAAAAAAATCACGGTAGGTGTATATAATATGTATAACGAAGTTAAAAAGGAAAACTATCACAGCTCAGTAGGCTTTACCAGTTACCGAGTAACAGTCGACCAAGTTATAAACGGAACCCTACACTCTTGGCCGGTTTTTTTAAGTTCACCTTTCTCCATACCTATCATAAGAATACTCTTGACGTTTAGTACTTATGTATCTCTTACTGTGAAGCATATAGGGTAACAATTGGTATAGACGCGAGATGGGCTAAGGTTGCATTGCATTCGACCAAACTGGAATAAGGTCTTATACCTAGATTAAACGCCGAATTTGTATAGACTAATCTCGGAGTAAGTCTTATTCCAAGTTTGATGAAATGCGGCCGAAAATGGAGTGGAATAGAGGCTGTGGAATCTAGTCTAGAAACAGGATCATATTATAGCGAGCAGCGTATACCTATTCCAATAAACGATAGCTGCCATTTTTAGATCTTCTATGATAGGATAATTGAACGGATCGGATACGAGAATAGCTCCTATCTTTTAATTTAAATTTAATTTTGTCGTGGTCTTTCATCTCCCCTTTTGACAATGTTGGCTTGAGAATAAAATAAGTGATGTTGAAGTAAGGAAAAAAAAGTTTAAATAAGGAGTGGTACAGACGACTGATCGATTTCCATCTTTTTTTTTTATGTGTGTGTGTGTGTGTGCGTGTGTGTGTGTTAGTTTTGTTACTCTTTCACGCTGCAACGGCCGGACGGAATTGGATGAAATTTGGAATGGAGATAGCTTGTAGTCTGGATTAACACATAGGCTACCTACTTTTCATGCCGGAATATTTTAAAGTTCCCGAGGGAATATCGATAGTAAAAATCTACGTGGATGAAGTCGCGGGCAGAAGCTAGTGTGGAATAAAATGAATAGTAAACTGAATTTATGCGAGACTTTTAATGACATAAAATGTATGCCCTTGCATGGTGTAGATACAAACTTAGAGGGAGTTAAAATACGTGTGAAATTATTCCTGTAAAGGATATGGTCCTGTAGTACTCGTCCGCTAGATCTTGGCGAGGGCACTCCCATGCCCCCTGATACAATAACAATTTGTCGGTGTTGTATCATGTTAATCAGAACTACTAAGAATTGATATACATGTAGGTATGTTAAACGTCGCCGCGCTCTGCCTCCGGCGCGCCGCGTCAAATGATAAGTCCTCCGAGGATCTGCGCGCATTAGGCATTAAGGATTCACTTACGGGGGATTAGTCGCCGCTGCTGTGTGCGATCCTCCTCACTTCTTTGTCAGTAAGGTGATTCTCTTAAACAATTCACTATTCAATGCGTTCTCGAGTTATTAACCGGCGAGCCGAAGTTGTCGCCAGAGCATTACAAGTATTACAACCAATTTAGTGCATTCAGTAAGTGCATTTTCAATTTGGTCGCATGTTTTGACTACGGAGCATCACGGCTAAAGCGTCAGAGACCTAACTATGAGTGCGCAGGACAACTTATTTTTGCTGGTTATTACTGTTTTGTCAAATTATAAAGTGAGCTAATGTTAATTTTATTCTCCTAAAAACTCTCTGTAAACTCTCGTTAACGGTCAATCGAGTGAGCAAGTTATATAAGCGGGCTCACTTGACTTAAGCGCATTGTCGGAGAGCAACTTTAACTCGCCGGCTAATAATTGATGCACCGAGTTCAAGAGAATCATCTGCCTGGTTAGTTAGAGAATATAATATAATACCTCGTCTCTATTTTGCCGCGCAGCATTTAATTTTGTAGCCACGCGACGTACCCACTTATTGAAAACAATTTTGCAATTTGATTGTCCTATGTATGGAGTATTTAATGAGTAAAGGTGACCGTTTCGGTTGGTAAGCTTGTAGCTTGGCACATAAAGTTGACCTAAATTGCCTGACGTAGTTCTATTTTTATTTCTTCAGCGGGAAATTGATTTGCTTTTAATTTATTTATACATGTACCTATTGCATTAAATTTAAGGTACTTACACAAATATTTTCCGGTTGGGATTAAAACCGAGATTATTTTAACTTGTTAAATATTATCTAACTAGGTAAATAATAAGTAATAGCATAATTGTTTAATTTGTGTTTTACTAAATCCCAGGAAACACGCAGCATCATGTACCTACCCATTACAACGCAATTTTACGAAAAATCGTCGATATTAGTAAGACGGGGAATCCATCCGTCACAATCACTCGAGCGGGTTAATCATAAATTGGTGCAGTAATTCCATTCATTAATCAGGCCGCTCTTAAAAACGGTGAGTGGTAGGCGCTTTATTTTTATGTCAATTAAATTTTGTTAATGTTACTGTTAAAGATATTATGTAGACACGAAGTAATTGAGGGCAATTCGTGTCTATTGAAATGGACTGTAAAGCTGCTTCTGTAGTATGTAGGCCACTACAACTCTACATAATTCGTAGCAATCTTTTACTAGGACTAATGAATGAATTGTTTAACAACAAAAAGCGTTTGCCGTTGTGCGGTGTAGACGCGCCGCGCGCTCCGCTCGGGCGCCCGCCGCCGCCGCGGAGACGGCCGCAACAATCGCGCGCGGAGGCTGGAGGGGGCCGGCCGTGACAAAGGACCCTCGTGCCGACGATGTCGCCGTGCGCCTAATGCACACCCAGTTTTAACTGAGATGAACTTAAAATGAGTCATGATTTTTTATTTTCAACAGTTACTTACCTATACTTTTTATAAACTTTTAGCACTCAATTAACTTAGGTACTTATTCGTTATTTTTGGTACCTATGACTTACTGCCAAGGTCAATAATCAATCCCCGTATGTTGGTTACGTTAATGAGTGGATAAAACATTTACAACTCTACAATAATTAATATCGGACGAACGAAAGAAAACGCAGTGGCGAGTTTAAGTAGTCTCGTCCGAGCAAACAAAACACATTTTAGCGCGTGCATTTTCATTTTGGTAGCATGGCTTATCGAACGTATTATAGACTAGGCCCAAAACTGAAAAACGCGTCTCTAAACCATTGCAAGCGGCAAATCATGTAACAGTTGACAGTAAGAGTAAAAAAGTCTTTGAACGCAAAAGTTTTAGCAAATTTTGTACTCAACAACATTGCCGAACCATGATTAGCACTACAATTAACTTCAACGACAGTATCGGCAAAAAACAGAAGAAAGTGTCAGATTTTGCAAGATGGCGTAGAAATAAATAGAGCTGGAAGGATAGAAAAATTGGGTTACCATGGCTATATTGTCTTTTACAACATATTAAAAATCCATAACAATCGGACTTTTTTTAGGGTACCAGAACATCGGTTAACAAATGTTCGACGAAAAATTTTGTATAGGCTGCACCTCTTCTGGTATAGCATACTTCCGGTTCAAATTTCGGAATGGCGACAGACAGATTCGTATTCTGCAGGGTCAAACCCCTCTGATAACGTTGTCACCCCAACTGTTACATAATTTGCCGCTTGCATTCTAATTCTTCAAAAAAAGGGTCCTAGACTATAAGGCTGCCTAATTGAGAATGCACGCGCTAAAATGTACGAATAGAATAGAATAGAGAACACTTAATTAGCTTATTTTTTACATATTTTTAAAGTGTGTGAATGAATAGTAGTGCTGCGAAAATAGTATCCACTTAGCTATAGTTAGTGTACTTGTTTATAAGTATCGACTAATATATGCTGCGCTGCGCTTATTGCTGCATCTAAGTATATCTCGACTAGGCAGTACTTTGTCAGTCGCAGCAGTAATTTATCTGCGCCACACTATCCATCCGATTCTCGGTAGGGACAGCGACTTCGATGCCAATGTTATTGTTGACAGTAAACAATATAGAATTATGAATGACACAGCATAACTTCTAGGAAAAGGTTATCGCATCGGATCGTTAATAAATTCGCAAGGAAACAAAAGTATCTCCGTTCGTTCTACCAATCGATACCAATTAAACCGATGAACCGATTTTAATGAAACTAAGTATGGAGATAGCTTGAACCCCGAGAAAGGACATAGGGTACTTTATCCGCGAGTAGCGATAAACGACGTTTACTCGGACGGAGTCGCGGGCAACAGCTAGTTGTAAATAAAATAAGATCCAAGGATTCGAAGAAAGTACAGTCGAGTTCATAAATATGTATAGACTTTAGTACCTTGTCTATTTAATGTCATGTTTAAACTGCCATATACGAATTATCAAAGCGATTAAAGCGACAAGGTACTAAAGTGTATACATATTTATGAACTCGACTGTACCTAATGCCTGATAATAATTATATTCAACTCTAAGAACACGTGTATTTCAACTCATTTTTTTTCTGGAGAGATCTAGACAAGACGCATAACGCTAGTAAGCGATTTTGGAAACTTGACAATATGTATAGGGTTCTCGTAAGCTGACTGACGATCAGGCGCGCCGGCCGCTTATGAAAACCCTATACCTACATGTTGACCGTTTTTTGAAATTGCTATGTTGTATGTATAGGCCCCATCTTATGAATCTGTATACTAGTGTAAAATGCCTGCCAAATAAACTCATTTCCTTTCTTTGCTTTCTTTCTTTCTTATATAGAACAGCAATTCACGTCAAAAAAAATACGTTAAAAATAATCATTTGCGACAGGGTTCTATAGTCGCTCCATAATTAAAGTGGTGGTCTGTCTGTACCATGGATATCAAACTGCGACTCTATTCTAAGCGTTGAACTCGAAATCGTATTTGACCCTGTTAAGATATTGTTTTTAACTCGGCCGCCATTACTGTCAAGTAAATAAGAGCTATCAAAACGTGGACATTACGATTACTGGAGGTGACATAGCTAAGCAGTTCATTTTACGGCGAGCCTAAAAGCGTTTTTAGCGTGACAAAATGTGGATAAAACATTCGTCATTTTCTGAGACTTATATAAGTACGAGAGTGACGGATGCTTTATCCAGATTTTGTCACGCGATAAACACAACCATACTAGTACTTGGCTCTCAGGTCAAAAACGATAATGTTTTTTACCGTCTTCTTGAATAGCGGCCCAGCTCTATAAAACAAAATTTTACGTTAGACAGCCTTGATAATCTGTTACGTAAAAATCATGAAAACTTGAAATTTACCTATAAAACAAATGTTTAGTGTGTAAAGCAAGAGCCATAATCATGCCTGGCCACGTAAATGCACGAACATTCCTGGAACCGCTCGGAAGGGCCCGCGGCCCGCGACGCATCGGCTCAAATGACTAAAGACTCGACTCAGATTCCGATCTCTATAATTAAGACATGAGGTACACGAAGCTCTTTCCACATTTTAAACGTTATTAATTAGCTTCATTTTCAAACAATTGAGCGTTGATTGACGAATTTATCGAAATAATAATAGATGAGTGTACCTATATTTACGATTATTTCTGTTTTTTTTATTTGCGTTTAATTCTGGGTGCTTTCGCCTATCGGACTTGCTGCAAAACTAACATAAACTAAATGTAAATACCACTTTCGACGTAAATCTACGATTGGAGGCATTCAACTTGGAAAATATGCAACCGGAAAACATATAGGTATAATGCAAACAGAAAATTCGCGTAAAAATTTTTTTGGGAAAAAACCTAATAAAACAGATGAAATCTACATAACCATAGAGACGCACGAAAGCATTTCGATGTCTTGCGATCTAAAAAATGTTAAGAAAACAAAGGACAGACTCGAAATTATTCTGGATTTTCGCTGACTTACCGAGGATCCCATGACCAGCTTGATGAAATTTAACCTAGGTAAGTAGGTACTCATGAAAAGAAGAATAATTAAAATCGGTTGAAAATTGGCGAAGAAATAAAGTAACAGACTGCAATTCACTGCCCGATATCATTTTTCAACTACTGTTCTATTTAAAGAAGTTTTACTTAGTGATTTAAAAAGTGAATTTTACTACTTGTGGCCTGTCGATAGTGTCGATACCATTTTTAGGTTCACGCGGTAAGAATATCGTTAAAAAAAATACAGAGTTAGTTTTTATAAACTAAGGTAGTTTAGAAATTAGTTAGTTTTTAGGTAGGCTAGAAAAAAAACTTTGTGATATTAAAAAAAAATCCCTTTTAAAGTTCATGAAATTGTTTTACCTTACATACAAAAAATATTGAGAGTTTTATTTTTGGTAATTACAGTACCTAGTTAAAAAAAAATGTTTTAAAAAACATAATACGGCCTTCAAAACCAAAAAATAACTATAAAATGGCTAAACTATAAAGTATTCTAAAATGGTAGGGTACCGAATAGATCAGTCCAACTGAAGTCGGCTTTTGGTTACAAGTATTGTGAGTCGCCGACTTAAGTTGGACTGATCTAAATTACCTACCTACCTTGTTTTTGAAGGAGGTTTTTTGTTTTTTTAAACATTTATTTTATTTTATGTCTTTTAGTGAACATAATAAGCTGTTATGTAGTCCCACTTCTTAGTTGATATGAAACTTTAAGACATTTCAAGCTCGCTGCAAGCAACGCCGTGGGAAAGCCATAGTCATATTTAAATTATTAAATATTCTTCGTTATAGTCGCTTAACTATCTAAATCGAGATATCTTATCGCCACCCTTGGAATAGGTACTATTGAGGAGTTCCGGTGACCATCTGTGGTCTTCGTCTTTAGTTGCACTTCACCAAATGATACTTTCTGAATGAAAATGCTGGACTTGTTACTAAAAATACTAAAATCGCTATATGTATGCCTATAATATTTGAGGAGGTCCCTCAATTCCTCGCGGATCCTCTGATTAGATTCAAATTTGGTGACAATGGGACCGTACATTAAAAAAAAACAAATATACATACATTGGAACATAGAACCTCCTCCTTTTTTGAAGACAGTTAAAAAGCATTTTTTTTTGTTTGCGTTATATTTATATTACATATTAGATATGCATTTTTTAGAGAGATCTATCTCTATAGAGACTATCCGTTATTTTATTTACCCAATAGAACTTTATTAGTCACCAAAAGTTAAATCAGGCTAAAAAATATTTCAATAGAGCCCCTGTTGATTTGTTTTATAAGTTTTCTGAATTCTTTAATCGTAAAAAATTGGTATCTATATTATTGTTTATACCTGGGTGGTGATTCTATCAACAAGCAAATGTGATCGTTCGCTCGAGTGAAGGTCCAAGCGGCGAGTTTAAGTAGTCCCGTCCGACCGAACAAAACACATTTTAGCGCGTGTATTCAATTTGGCAGCATGACTTCACCAACTTATAAGGCTCTCTAAGTGACAATGCACGCGCTAAAATGTGTTTTGTTCGGTCGGACGGGACTACTTAAACTCGCCGCTTTTATTCGTACGTCCGTTCGACCGGCCGCCGTTTTTTGAGAGAATAACACACCTGTACTAACGTAATATCACTTAAAGTGTTGTCTTGAAAGCCAAAGATGTGATGCACCAACTGATGTGAAACTGGGCCACCGCCGCGCCGGCCTACGACTTCAGGAGGGAACGGTGGAGACTGCGTTGCTATCACTGACGATGCGCGGCCTTCGTAATAATAACGCGATTTAATAGAATAATTTGTACGACACTTGTTACATAACCATAAGTAATTGAGATTTCGTTAAACTATTGTTTTGTTTTGGTAAGTTCCAATTATAATCTATTGATAGAAAATCGGTATCGTAGTTACCTTTTCATTAGATTGCCTTTTTTTTCATTTTCAGGTACCTATGTATTGTTTGTCGTCGTTTGAGAAATAAATCTCTTTAAGATTAAGCAAACTAAAAAATATATAATATTTAGTTAATAAAAGTATAATCTTAGTCTTTGTATCCAGTTCTTACTTTGTCAGATAACCATGTTCCTATGTGACATATTATTTTAAAAACTTCTTCAGATGCTCTGACCATGATCAGTTCAAAGTTTGACTGTGGGTATGGCAACGGCATATGTATGACTTATGACGCAGTAAACTAATGTAAAAGTGTCTCGGACTGTTCTTGGCTTAGTTTTACTCACGCATTGTAATGTGTGGTGACGCCTGGTTCCTCCGCGCCGCGTGGTGCATGTTGCGAGCGCCAGGACATTCCTATTACACGTTTGACGGGTAGACACGGCGGGTAATGAAACGTCCCGGTGTCTGTGTTATCATACGTCGCGAATTACAAGTTTTACTCTGGGGACTCTTAGCGTATTGTAACGATGTTACATTATTACAGCCTGTAAGCAGAGGGGACACCTATGTACGTTTAAAAATAATCCTTTATAAATAATAGTCTTCCCACCGGTGTATGACCAAGTACATTTTGTGGGTCTTCATTTTGCACGTTGCAAAAGTTAAGGTAGTATTTTTTTGTTTCAATTTTGCGCCTTTTTAAACCGACGTAAAAAAAAAGGAGGTTCTCAGTTTGACCTGTATGAATGTATGTATGTATGTATGTATGTTTGTCCGCGATTTCCTCGCGTTTGGCTGAACCGATTTTGATGCGGTTTTCAGAAAAGTATTTGTTATACTTAGGAGAAGGTTTTGGTATTTTAACCGAATTAAAAAAAGGAGGTTCTGAGGTTGATCACCGATTTCTCCGTCAAATTATGATTCGATTTCAAAAAATCTTTTCTTGTTTTAATACAGTATACTTACTTCCGAGGTGGTCCCATTGTCACCAACTTGTAATTTGATGAGGGGATCCATGAGGAATTGAGGAAACTCCTCAAATATTATAGGCATTGATATAGCAATTGATATAGCAACTTTAGTTAAGTCCAGCATTTGCATTCAGAAAGTATCATTTGGTGAAGTGGAACTGATGATGATGATCACAGATGGCCAACGGAACTGCTCAACGGTACCTATTTCAAGGGTGGCGTTAAGATATCTCGATTAAGATCGTTGAGCGACTATAACGTAGAACATTTTATTGTTTAAATATGACTATGACTTGCGGTGAACTTGTTATGAAGTTTCATATCAACTAAGTGTGGGAGTACCTACATAACAGCTTGTTATGAAAGACAAAAACCCGCCTTCAAAAACGCAAAAATAACTTTTTTGAAGGCGGTTTTTTGTATTTTAAAACATTAATTTTTATCTACGCGAGTCCATAATGCATAATGAAGTAAGTCATTAAAGGTAGGTTATTCTAAGTAATATTTCTCTTAACGAATATTATTAAGATAGTGTTTTTTTAAATAATGGTATATTTGTCACAAGTTAACAAAAAATTACATCTTAGAAACTTTTCATAATATTAACAGAATTCGACATTAAAAATTAAAACGAATTTAAATAAAAATAAAACTAAGCTCCTCGAATATTAAAACATAAATAATGATCACCATTATAAAAAAAAAACACCCCCTCTAGCAGGTCCGTCCGCGGCATGGTCCATATTACATTGGCTGCATTACCTCTCTGGATAGCTAGCCCAATCCTTTGGGAATGGTATGCACCAGCTCTGGGATCTGTCTCTAGGAGGTGTCTATGAGCCGGTATGACGGTGGCATCCACTAGGTTCGCAATCTCAACGTCAAGTATCTATGGGAGATATTGACGAGAGGCAACGAACAAAGTGACCATGACCATTGACCCCACCCCCCTCCCTTATCTCACTGCAGGGCCTAAAATTTTGGAAAAAGTATGGAAAATAGTTCTTCCCCTATATAGATTACAAGAAAACCTATAACAAGTTTTCCGTATTTTTTTCAAAATAATGGGGCCAGTAGTTTCAGAGATAAGGGAGGGGGATGGTCGATTTTTGCGTATTTTCTCAAATAAATTCAAAAATGTTTATGTTAAAGTTATAAAACAAATATATTTGAGATGCTCACAACAAGCCCTTTCATTTGACTAGTGACACAATAAGGTTTGCGAAACTTTTTTTTTAATTTCCTAATTTATCCCCCAAAAGTAGCCCCCTTGTTCAAAATTCATTTATTCACGTTACGCATCCGTCTTTGAGTCATCGACTTACATATTTGTACCAAATTTCAACTCGATCGGTCCAGTAGTTTTGGAGCAAATCTGCTGTGACAGATGGACAGATAGACAGACAGACTAACAGACAGGCATATGGTGTGGAGACGGAACCCTATCCACACGAGTCGAACTCGCACTTGACCGGTTTTTTTCTATTCCTCTTGAAAACATCATGAAGACCGTGCTGCACTACTACGATTCGCCGTATAGATAATCCTGGAATTAAATGGCAACTCATTATTAAAGGTTCTAACTGGACTTTCACGTGTCAAACACAAAAGCGAAATGGAACGATACTGATAAGTAACATTCTTGCTAATGTACAACGGAACTTAAAGTGTCAGTATTATTGCCATATAAACATTGATTTATTTTTACTTTTAAAAGTGTCATGAGATTCCGGTAGACCTATATGAACAGTTAAATTGTTAATGATTAACATTCCATTAAAAGGATATTTAAATATTCAGCAGGGATCCGAGTTTTAAAAAGCACATTGTTATAGAAGCGAGGAAAATTTGCAATTCTCGGACTCGCAAGTACCGAGACCAAGGTGAAACCTTATTTGATACGATTCCAAGACTTGCCCTCTGCGCCGAAACTTGGATAATATAGGTGATAATAGTTTTTAGTTGCATAAAAAAGTCAGCGCCGGACGCCTGTTCGGTGAGCGGTCAGCTATCCCCATTCAGAAGCGATTTTTTTTTCACGTTCATGAGCTCAGCGAAGCTACTTCAACTGCAGATAGTTCACGACGAGTAGGTACCGCGACCACAATGCCCCCTCACTTAGACTTGCAGCCAGCCAGAGAAAAGTATCCCCCGTGTAGTCAGTCCAGCTATTCCCAGTTGTCCGCGCCCCTTTGTCCACACTGCGGTCTCTTGGGAATGGCTGGACTGGCCACACGGGTGATACACAAGTTTTTATTCCCAGTTGTCCACACCTAAATTCGTTTTTATTCCCAGTTATTCACACTGCGGACAGCTAGGAAAAAAATCCCAGCTGTCCGCAGTGTGAACAAAAGGGTACGGACAACTAGCCGGGCCAGTTTACGCATTCGAACACAAAAAGCAGAAAGGTCAAAAAGGGTTTTGTTTAATGAACGAGGTACCTACTTTTACAACTCGTCCGAGTGGAGAAGTATCTTTATAGTTATTACTCTTGAAGTTGATGTAGAAAAAATCGCTTCGTTAGTTTTCTTATAATTATATAGAGAATACGACACCGTTGACCCCGGCGAACGTAAACATGTAGCTCGCTACAAGACGGATTCGTAGAAATGCGAGTTGTTTTAATTAGCTTATCTAATTGATGAGTAAACAAAACAAAGACCTCCTGCGCTATCGACTACTTGGCACTTACGAGATTTTACAATTGTAAGGTAGTTGTTAGCTCGTTGTATCTACTTAATTACTTATGTTTTCGCCTCAGATAAGTTTTATTAGCTATGACTACTCGAAGGTCAACATTTAGAAGACGATGGACTTGCTATTTTACATTAACTACTTCAAAGATAGGTTTTCATGCAAAATAAGAGTGTTTATACCTACAGTTGTAGGTATTACCTGCAAGATTTTTGTTTATTTGGTGCCTATAATTTTAATGATTAGGTTTTTCTCAGCTCCGCTCCGTCATTTTGCGTGCAATCTTGGAATACCAGCTATTTAGGGCTCCGTTCCAAATGACCTCATTAAAAAGTTAATAAAAAATACTTTTTAATGATCCGTTTAAGCCTTTAGTGTCGAGCAATAACGATATTAGAGAAAGTGGAATATAGACTCTGGAGCTCTTAGAGCCCCTTATATTATCTGTAACGTTTTATTAATATGTGTTATCATATCAGTTTGTTTGGTTCCTATTGAAGCACCAGCACGGCAGTGCGCAGGTCAAGTTCTAAAACCGTTCCACACGCACGGTGAGCATCCTTTATACACGACACTTCTCCCCCGTAGTAGGTACTCCGTACTGTGAAGGTTGAAGACCTCCACGTCGCCTCTGTGGCCCGGTATTTAAAATAGGAACACTCCTGAAAGTATAGATGAATTACCGAGAGCGTGGAATTGCATTGTAGTGGTAATAATATGTCTTCACTGGCATTCTATATTTAAATTTTCTAAACTTCTCATACCATTAGCATAAAAAGAGTTTTGTTATACATTAAAAAGTAAGTACTACAAAAATAATATTCGTGTCAAATTCTAAATAGGTACTTTTTACAATGCACTAAAATATACGTCTTATTTTATTGTATTCGCAATTTTCTGAATTATTTTGACTGGGCATGTATGACTGTAAGTTACACAGACAGTTGCAGAAATTATGGCAGAAAGAAGAGTCTAAGTAAACAAATATTTTTAAGACGCCACCTGTGGTGCCACGCCACAAATATTTTGAACTCGAAATAATGAAAAAAATTAATTCATCTTACACCGCTGCCCAATTAGTTGAAAAAGCTACAGGTTTTTCTCTCTCGACTCTTTATAAAATTATGACTGAGAGAAAAATTCCCCTCTCCGAGTAAGGAAAAGTTACGTTCCTACTTGTCCGTCGGCAGTACATGATTTTGATCAAGAAGTCATCAGGAGAACTACATATATTTTTTATCCGTCCCATAAGCAATATCCAACCTTAAGGATGAAAATTTAAATAAATGATAGCGACTTAAAGCAAAACCGGCCAAGTGCCAGTTGAACTCGCGTGGAGAGGGTTCTTTACATACGTTATTTTTATTGGTATAATTCTTATAGGTTTTCCTGTAATCTACAAGCAATGAACTAGGTATAATTTGTATTTTTTCAAAATTTTAAGCTGAGTTGTTTTGGAGATCCGGGGGGGGGGAGGATTGTCAATTTTCGTCTTCTTTCATGACTAAAATAAAAACAATTTACAATAATAACAAAAATAAATTCGAGATCCTTATAATGAGCCCTTTCATTTGATATATGACACAGTAAGGTTTGCAAAACTTTTATTTCAATTTCCTAATTTGTGCCTCGAAAATGATCAATAAAAAAAAAACTTTGCAAATCTGTGTTTAGGTCATCAATTTACTTGTGTGTACATGTCAACTCAATCGGTCCATTAGTTCCGGAGCAAATTGGCTGTGACAGACGGACGGACAGACAAACGCATGAGTGATCCTATCGATACCTTAGTTCACAATTCATCTATTACAGATAGCTGATATGAATTGAACTAGAGAGAACCTCATTAGATATGGACGTAAATATATATAAATAAAATAAGCAACCACATTTATATTTTAATAAAATATATTAATGTAGTATAAAGGAAAAAGCAATGGTGATACTTATAAGATTTCATTTGTATACTTACTAGCATGTATAATCATTAATTATTATGTTTCCACGCAGACTGGCTTATTTAACGATATTGTTTGTCTTTATCAATTTACTGCACAAGAAGTAAGTGTAAAAAACCCTTAAAAGGATTATTTTGGTTACATAACATTATACAAGATGGTGTGAATAGGTAAAATAGACGGATGGAATATGTGTAGAGCGTTATGAAAAACAAGGGAGTGAATACTGAGAACACGGCTGCTGGGGGTTGGAAGAAAACTAGGCACGAGACCGACAAGACGGTGTATGAATAGGTAAAAGATAAAATTTATGAGTTTTTTTACATGTTTCATTTAATTTAACTTTTAGCATTTTCTTTATGTTCGTTTGTCAGCATAATACTTTGGTTTAAATATTGCAAGTCCTGTTTAAAACAGAAATTGTTATCAAAAACCTTATATTTAAAAAATACACTTAATCCCGATTGCGATGCCATAATCATCGTAAGAATATAAAAGGTAGTCTGATGATAGACTCGAAAGGCGGCAACTTGTGACAAAGGGATCTCCGCTGTGCTTCACTCGTTAAATGAGTCTCGTTAGCGCTCGTTAAATGTGTCTCGATGAATGTGTAAAACAAATCAGCAACGGAAACTTCAATTCAATTGCATTTTATGGAATTAATATTCTAATTTAATTTACACACGAGAGAGGCCCGATAGCGCCGAGCACACAACGCGCCGGGCGACGTCGTCATTCATTTGGCCGACAAGGTTTGATCGTTTGTGTTTATATTTGCGCCTTATAAAGACGGCCCAAACAAGGCCTGGATTTAAATATATCAATAAAATCGAATTGTACAAATCCTGTTACCATTCTCCGGCACCCTCGGCACTCCCTCACCGTGTTCGGCTTGCAGTAGTCAACTTGATTACATGTGATATGATCATTTTAAATCTATTGAACACTGATTATTTATAGAAACCTTAAGTAATCATTTCCTATAGTTAGTACTGGCACAAAAAGTGTGATAAAATATGTATCCATCAATTTACATAATGCTTTTGTTTTGTTTTGATTACTTAGTGTGCGTATTTGATATTACGCGCGTAATGGGTTGAAGGCTTATACCTAAATGAGAAAATGCCATATACTAATTTGAATAACTGCCATAAAACGCTCTAATTTTGCCTGGGTTTAGTATCTTTTTCATTATACTTAGGGAGTGGTTCAATAAAAAAGTAGCAATGTATTATCTGATCTGTTTTTTTATTGCTAATTTTGAATCAGTTTTTTATTTAGTAATCTGTAGATTTAATACTATGAAATATAAATACAATCATATTGAAATGTATGAGATTCTTTAAGTTTTCTCAATATTTATTGCAGGTACTTTATAACTTTTTGAACAACACAATTTGACAATCTTCGCTTGGCGTTTTCTGCCATGCCACAATTGAATTTCCATTTTCTCAACTTGTTTCATGCTTTTAGGAATATCATCTTACGGATAAGTTATACCAATAAACTGGATTTTACTTTGCGTAGTAAGTAAGTCTCTCCAATCTAACCTGTGACAGAGGTTTTTCTATGGGAGACAAATTTCTATAAAAATGGTAAATACACCAATGTTGAAATTCCATGTAACTACCTCAAAGTGAAGTCAAATCAACAAAGTTAACCATTGATCAAAAGACAATTTAATAAGATATTAAGTAGCTCATCAAACTTAAAGGAAAAACTATGTTTATGACAAACACCTCATACATTCTCCAGAGGACGCTATTCAAAAAGTTTTAGGTGAGATGTAATATAAAAGGCGAAAACTTGAAATCGCCCGTTAATTTCTACGATTGTTTTTTATTTTATTGAATAATATGTACAGATTACTATAATAAATGCACTGCTTAAAAATTACCACATAATATATAAATAAAACCATATTATGTGCTACTTTTTTTCCGGACTTTAGTCTTAATTTTTCCAATTTCATTTGGTGACCAAATGGTTTGCGTTAAATATAAGTACCTATTGTTGCATATGGCAAAAGAATCGAGAATTTGAGATATCAGCCCCTAAAGGGTATAGGCTACGAGTAGTAGGATATCTCACAGCCTATGATAATAATGTTACGTACATACGTGGGGATAGGTAACTGATAGAAATGCACGAATACACCGATAATCAAAAGTAGACTTTAATTACGCACTCACTTAAACCGTTACAAAACAATTATCGCACAATAAACTTCGAATACTCAGATAATCGCTTGGGTCGCTCTTATTCGCACTGTTCGCTTTCCAAGTAAAGACTGACTCTCGGTTGCCGGTAGGTCCGCCTTTTATACTTTACTTCCCGTGTCCGATCTTTCCAGAATGCCTTCCGGAATGTTCGATGTACTTCGCCCCGCCAAGGATGTTCTACGCCTTGCTACCTTGTTCTGTTTACAATCGCGTTGTCCTTGACTCACGGGTCTGGATGAGTCTGGAATGTTCCGCGTATTGCTGTCTCATTTCGTGTTACCTCTTTCACACGCTTATCGAAGGTTCTCAGTATCGCCGTCTCTTTCTAGCCGTGTTTTCTCTTTCCCACACTTCTCGAAAGTTCTCAGTATTGCTATCTCTTTGTAATCATGCTATCTCTTTCACTCTTAGTGGAAAGATTGCCATATACTGAAATGTAGGTACTTCAAAGGCCCATAAAGGGTCCTGAAAACGCCTGAAAATAGGTTTTCAGGTTATGGCGTAATCTGATAGAGGGTGGCCTGAAACGGCTTGAAAACATGTTTCAGCCGCCTGAAAACAACGGCAAGTTGGTCGAAATTTTGATAATCTGGTATGTGATAGAGCTACCTCTGAAACGGACTGAAACGATATTTCAGCCTGCTGAAAACGCTTCTAAAGCACCAAATTAACGATAAAAAATGAGACGCCTTATCCCATCGGCGTAACAATAGTTTTTAAAAACGATTTCAATCGTGTATCCAGATATACTCGTATTTTATTATGTGGGTAGTTAATAGAAATTTTTCAAAATAATGCTTGAGAGGATTGTGAAGCTAAATATTTCCATACAAAATGCGATAACGTTTGTCTTCCCTTCGATATTATGAAAAACTAGGTTTTAGGTTTTCCTTTCCAAGAAAATATTTCTGGGAAAGAAACAAATAAAAAAAATGAAAAAGGGAAACGTACAAACCTAGTATAACAAAAACAATTCTACAACATATTCAAAAATCGTGAAAGTCGGACTTGATTTAGGGGGGTGAGAAACGAAATAGCCCAGAAATAATAAATTTGTATGGAAAAAAATTAAAGCTACATTATGTACAGTCACGAACTTTAATTTGGGACCCACCTTAGGTCCAAAGTCATTCTGACATTCTACAACAATAAGGTTGAGTGTCCTATAAGTTACACATGATTTGGCATCTCTAATGACATTGAGGACTTCAAGCCTATTTTTCTTGAAATGGGTCACAAATTAACATTCGCGATAGTACATTTAACCGTCGCCTACCAAATCCTCTTATGTAGTGAGTGTGAACTCATAGAAAACTTCTACATTTACCCCTTTTTTTGGATTCCAAGTCAAACTAGTAACACTTCTAGTTTCGCCATGTCCGCCTGTCCGTCTGTCCACAGTCTAACTCAGAGACACAACAAGGTTTCTTGGTACAACAAGGCTTTTGTTTGGCATTGCTAAGTAATAAATGTATTTTAATATTAAAGTTGTAAAATTTAATCTTGAAAAAAGTTTTTTTTTATATAGGCTCTAAATAAATATATGTTACTTATTATCAATTTAGCCGTTCAGAAAGTGTGTCATTTTCGCTAGAGTTGCGTGTTCCTCCCACCTGCTGCAACCAAAATTACGAGCATGGTCCGCAAATGCTCTTGCCCGGTTTTTTTGGTAAGTAGACCGATTGACGTTAGATCTTGAATGCAGCATCCTTGTCTTTGTCGATAGATACTCGTGTGTAACATTATTTTCTGACTTTTCGTCGTGACCAAATATTCAGAAATAAGTTTTAGCTTGATTATTGCCCAAATTTGCCCAAAATTGAGAGTAATTATTCGCTTGGTTCTAATTTTATTTCGAAGAGAGGTATCGCACCGCACTAATTGAGCAGACAATTAGAAGAGCCCCGCCTTCATTAAAGTAGGTGAAACACCATCTGATTCTCATGGAACCGTCAGGGGTTCGTAACGTAGCAGTATGTGTGTTGTCTTCAATCAATTATTTTAGGTAAAGTATTTTATTACGGCAGATATTTAAACAGATTTCATCTTATTTTGCTAACCATAACCCAGTCAGCATAAAAAAAGCAGCGTCAAAACTTTGCATTGTATTGTTAAACGGTATTTACTATTGGTTTAAAAAAATTACTATCTCAAACAAAAAAAGGCTTGTATAGGTAGTATTGTTAGGTGATGGGCTTGCAACCTGTCACATGGTAAACATCTTAGCCTAATTTTGTAAAATGTGGTTACAGAATAAACAACAAGTTTTTAGAGTTGTTGGTAATTCTGTAGCTTTGCCTACCCCACTCTGGGAATGAAGGCGTGAGTGTATGTATGTATGTGTATGTACTATCGCAAAGAAATTTACATTTCACTTGAGGTCTTATTTAAATTAAAACACCATTTCTCTAGTGAGCATTTGTGTTTCGGTAATATTTATGATAAAGATAAAACTACCTTACATTACGGACTATAAATAAAACATAAAATGCATAAATTGATGAATGAAAAGGAGCTAAAAGATCTCCATAAATAAATACCCTTAAGCTCGTGAAGGAAAGGCGTAACATGATACTGCAGTCCTTGGAAAATGCTTCCCTGTATCGGCGGCTCAATAAGCAGATTTCAGATTCAGCTAGGTAGGTCCAACATCGAGAAAGAGGTCAATCGCCGAATTCAATCCGGCTGGGCAGCGTTTGGTAAGCTACGGAGCATATTCTCGTCCTAGTTACCGCAGTGTCTAAAGACAAAAGTCTTTGACCAGTGTGTGCTACCAGTGATGACTTATGGAACAGAGAAGTGCTCTAGGTCACCCAGAGGCTAATGGAAAGGGCTACGCTCGGCGTATCTCTGCGAGATTGAATCAGAAATGCGGAAATCCGCATAAGAATCAATATCATCGACATAGCCCAAGGAATTGCGAATCTAAAGTGGCAGTGGGTGGGGCACATTGCTCGTAGAACTGATGACCGTTGGGGCGGAAAAGTTCTAGAGTGGCGGCCGCGGACCGGAAAGCGGAGTGTTGGCGGGAATTCCAAGGTGGACCGACGATCTGGTGAAGATTGCAGGAAGCCGATGGATTCGAGTAGCACACAATCGGCCGTCGTGGAGATCCTTGGGGATGGCCGATTTCCAGCGGTGGACGGCTTTCAGCAGATATGATGATGATGATGATGAATGTATAATGGTTTATGGTTACGTATGTATTTTTTTATTTTTAGCCTTAAAACGAATGTATGAGGTTTTCGGGATATTTATCGTGAGTAAGTTATTATTAAAACCAAGTATGCAATTAATCTAGATCAATGATATTAGTTATGCAATGTCCAAAGTAAAAAATACAAGTATCGTCAGCATAAGGTTATTTCACCGTGTAGTTACGCTGTCTAATACCTACTATTCAAATATGTAGGGGGCAAAAGTGATCCAAGTATCGATCCTTGAGGGACGCCACAGCTAATATTTTCAGTCGAGCTTTTATATTTTCCGATTTTTTGGCGATTGGATAGATATGAAGCAAGGAACCGCTTTTGCTTTTATTCCGATGTTCGTTATTTGTTTTTACTAATGAATGACTTGCTGTGTCGAAAACTTTTTTAAATCTATAAATACTCCCAGTGCGATCTTTTATGCATCTATATTAATTTTACTGATTTTCACCACAATTTAAGACCTAAATTCGTTAAGTATGTTTTTTCTTTATTTTAAACGAATCCTAAAGAACTGTTTAATATTATCTGCGGATATTAAATTTTTTCGCGCGGGTTTTACGTGTACAGTATAGTCATCGACACATCAAAAACTTAAATAAGTGAGAGTAAATTTTAAACTTTTATTTATACATACTTTTACTTAAGTCTGTAGAAAATTCGTGTTTGTTATCGCCATTTTTGTTGGAAAATAAAAGGGCAGAGGACTAAATCGAGTAAAAAAGTTTTTTTTCAATATTTTTCTGTACCTATGTCAAGACGGATTTCTGTGAAATTTGGTTTACACGTAGATTATTTATTATATTACTGAATATCTAGGGTACGTTTTATTCGAATACGATAACCCAAAAATAAGGTTTTTTTTAAAAAAATATTGTGCTCTATTCTTTGTATCGTTTAATCTTAACGATACTCTGTGGATTATGGTCGTTCATTATTTTATTGTTCATTAGAATTTTCAAAATTGCACCTCCTATATAAATCTTTCATTTTTAGGGTTCCGAAGTCAAACTAGGTACCCTTATAGTTTCGCCATGTCCGTCTGGCTGTTTGTTTGTTTGTCTGTGTCTTCAAACGAGATCATTACCGTAACGCAGTATATTTATTTTCATCACACTTGCTCGTCAAAAGTGGTCTAATATGTTAGAAAAATAGACCGTTAATCCAAAATAATACCCGCGGGCCTATTTTTTACCATTACGCCCTATCGTGCGTAATAGCTTTTTTTTTTAAATATAATACGTGGACTCAAACTATCATACTACGCCGGGACCCCAATTATTGTGCCATTCGATATGAAGTTTCATTCGAGATGAAATGTCAGTTGCATACAATTTTCTAAAAATCTCGCATATGAACCACTGAGTCTACTAATCTCGACTGTCAGTAGAATCGAACTCCTGAACACGTTTGACATTATCTGTGGTAAGTCATAGACAATGATGTAGTCTGCCGCTAATTTATAAATACCGATTATAAACTGAGTGATTCCAATATAATAATTAAATGGGTGTCTTTGGCCACATATTAAAATTTATATATCAATAAAAAACATGACGTCATCAGAAGAAATGGATAATGCGAATCCGCAGCTCCGCCGGACATCGCCAACGCGGCTAAAATTACGAGGGCTGCCTTTTAAGTTCTGTCGTTTGCAAAACTCCCGTGATTATTTAAAAAAAAACTAGTATCATCTTAAAATATTTGAATTTAGAATTCAAAAACAAAAGAATGTCTCGAGATCGGCCGATTCGTTTTAGTACAGCGTCGGTTCAAAGTTGACAAGTCGGTTGTGAAAATGGAAATTTCGAAGGAAAATTTACGTGCGATAATATTTTACAACTTTAAAAGGGGTTTAACGCGTCTTCAGTGCTTTGAAGAGCTGACTACGGTTTTTAAAAATGAAGCACCATGCATCCGAACTGTGGAACGTTGGTATTTGGAATTTCAACGTGGTTGCTCTAGTCTTAGTGATAGGCATCGTGAAGGCCGACCAAAAACAGCTGTAACCCAGGAAAACATTGATGCTGTACGGCAACTGATCGTCGAAGATCGCCATGCGACATACCGCGAGATAGAAGCTTCATTAAGCATTTCAGGGACCAGTGTTCAAAATATATTGCATGATCACTTAGGTGTAAAAAAATTGATCTCACGCTGGATACCACATTTACTTAGTGAAGACCAAAAACCGGCTCGCGTTAGATGGTGCCGCAAAACTCTGCGGCAATTCAACCGAGGAGACTCTAAACACGTTTATGACATTATCAGTGGTGACGAATCTTGGATATATGCCTACGATCCGGATTCTAAACAGCAGTCGACTGTTTGGGTGTTTCAAGATGAGCCAAACCCGACCAAAGTAATACGCTCACGGAGCACTTCGAAAAAAATGGTCGCCACGTTTGTAGCGAAAAGTGGCCACGTTGCGACCATCGTGCTCGAAGATCGTAAAACAGTTAATGCTGACTGGTATACCACTGTTTGTTTACCAGAAGTTATCGGCGAGTTCCGAAAAAATAACCCAAGACGTCGTATAGTACTGCACCACGATAATGCTAGCTCGCACACCGCCCGGCAGACAATTGCGTTTTTAAAAGAACAAAACGTCGAAAATTTGGATCACCCGCCGTACAGTCCAGACTTAAGCCCTAATAACTTCTTCACTTTTCCAAAAATCAAGCAACGACTTCGTGGTCAACGGTACCGGCCGCCTGAAGAAGCGGTTGAGGCATACAAAACGGCCATTTTGGAGACCCCGACTTCGGAATGGAATAAGTGTTTCGAAAACTGGTTCGATCGAATGAAAAAGTATATTACATATCACAGTGATTACTTTGAAAAACAATAAACACCATTTAACACTTAAATTGTCTTTAGTTTTTTCAAACGACAGAACTTAAAAGGCACCCCTCGTATTAGTGACAATCGTAAGTTAATATATGATATTTTGTCTGATTTTATTTCATTTCCTCGCAATTGTGATGAAAAATATTGGACCTATGTTACACGGGTGGTAACAGATTCGGGCTTCTAACAGATTCTCGTTTGTAATTCTGTCTTTACCACCCTTAATACACAATGTACTATTACTCTTATCCCGTACAGATTTTGAAATTGATAGCCAAAACTGAAGGTATTTACTGCCTATATATTAAAACGGTAAAAAACAGAACTCCTTAAAAATATTGCGATTACATGCTACCGTGGCCTACTCCAGCGGATACTCCGAGATACCTACCACAAAAAAACGTTGATAAAAAGTTATTTTGCCAAATCGCGTGTTGGAGTAGACTGCGGCGTTCGTACGCTAAAACTATTTATAACGTTACTAAAAAAAAGATTTACTTAAAAATAAATCAACTAAAAATTTTCGCCGATTTCATTTATTACGAATACCTATAGTACCTATAGGTAGTTCTTTGCGAAGTTACCGGAGAAAAACTTTTTGTAAAAAAACTGTTTTCGGGCGCCATTTCTCCATTATGGCGGTGCGAGCGGCAAAGGTAGGTACGAGGTCGCAAGGTAAAACTTCAAAAAGAGCACGTCGAAATCTATAACACCAGCAATTTTCAAAATTCCCGGAAAAGTTTCTAGGTAAAATTACCAAAAGTGACTGAACTACAAAATGTAACAGAATACGAGTAGAAGTTGGTATTGACGTTGCAAAGTTGCGGCTACGTATAAAACATTATGTACATTTTTAAATATTTCAATCATCAAAGGAAGAACCTCAACTTATGCCTCTATGTTGCAACTTAACGTTCGCACAATGCAAGGCCCATTGTTGTCAAAGCAGGAGGAAGGACCTACTACGCATTAAATTAAAAGGAGGATCCAGATTATCCAGGTTTTTAAGCGACTTTTGCTTATCTAAATAAATGCATGTGATGAAGTCGTTTAATAAAAAAGTACGTTACGAAAATCATGACTTCATTACTAAAAATGCTTTTTTTGGTAAATCCTAGAATAAAGCGTATATTCTCAAGTGATTGGAATTACGTTTATTTTCGTACAAATAAGCTTATTTTATAACCAACTTCAAAAATAGCAGGAGGATCTCAACTTGGTTGTGTTTTTTTAATTGTTAGTTACATCGGATTTCCGTCATTAAGGGCCGATTTCACCAATGAAATTAAACGCGATCAATTTAAGATAAACTCAATTCACGTGTTAACTCGAGTTAAAACGACAGTTCTCGTATGAATCTGACGTTTACTAACTCGGTTAGTGTTCTTAACCTGGGTTAATTTTTTGGTGAAAGTGGCCCTTATAGACCGATAAAAAATAAGTATTTTTTTATTTTAATGGGCATGCTTCGGTCCTTTTCTTATCAAAATTCAATTGCGATGATGGCATATATGAGGAATTGAGGGAACTCCTAAAATATTATACACATAAGTACCTATACATGTCGATTTTGGTATTTTCAGTAACAACAGTGTGTTCAATATAATAATATCTTTAACGGCCCCTCAAATCTTAAAATTGATAATGATATTTTAATAGTTTTATTTGATAGAAAGAAAATTTGATCTGTTTACCTTTCTACGGTATTATACTCGTAAACTATTAAGAATTAAAAAAAAAACTCTTCACGTTTCTCTGCACTCCCTTACTTTTATTACACCTTTTATTACACCTTTCTTCTAATTTTTTGACGTTTTGCCTCCATTCCCATTCTGATCGCGGACTAATAATAACCGTACCTATACCATTTTTTTTATGTCAACCCCAGTCTTGTGATTTAAAATTTATTAAATTTCCGATACATATCCCAAACAAAGTATTTATCGACTGACGCCGATTCGCCGAATAAGTAATGCGAAGCTTTGACTTCGGAATACTTCGAAAACTGTAAAGTATCTACTTTATAAACAATTCTTGACCTGAATTTATTTGAAACTTCTTATTTTCAACAATGCATGGCTACCGTCCTTCAACACGTTACCACATGATGCCCGTAAACAAGCCGGACGTTTATTTACTTTATGAAACTGATAGGGTACTGCGGCTTTAAAGTAATTCGCAGTGTAGACTACGCAAATCTAATCAACAATTTAATAAAGTGTATAATTATATTGTTATGTCAAGCGGGGTTATTACCTCAGTGGGGCAATTACGTCGAGTGGCTTTATCTCCCGTTTTAAAGTTCGTATTGAAAAGTTACATCTATTGACAAGCAGGTAATTTTTTTTTCTCTACGTCATTCTTCGATACGAACTTTAAAATGGGAGTCAAAGCCACTTGACGTAATTGCCCCACTGACTTAATAGCCCCGCTTGACCGTATCGAAATCGCTTGTAATACGTATCCAATTGCGCTGAATAAAATATTTCCAGTGCACGGCTATTGCGTGGAGACGTCCGCGCGGCTGTCATGTCCACTGCAAAGAGTATAATAATACTTATATACGTATCAGGAAAAGAGAGCCTTCTTGCGTTAAAAACTAGACCCACGCGAGCACTAGCTCCCCAGATGGTTATTGAGTGAACTAAATTATAGGTACCTACTGTACATACGTATGTGTGTACACTACACCGTGCCTCTGCTTATTTAAATCCTTGTATTGTATAAAACTAGTTTTCAAGCAATGTTTGTGTTCGTGTTTTGCAACAAAAAAACATAAACGTCTGGAAAACTAGCTTTATACTGTACAAAACCGAGATGAAGTTTCCAAGACTTTAAAGAAATAAAAAACAACTTCTAAAAATATATTTATTATTACATAATTTTAAGGAAATGACAACTTCTGGTCGATACCACATTTTCAAAAGTAACACGTAGATTGCATAAGCAAGTAAACACAACAAACCAAAAATTCAACAAAATCAAGTAAAATAAATGTTTTAAAAAACAAAAAACCGCCTTCAAAAACGCAAAAAATAACTTCTTTAAAATTGTAGGCACCTAATAGGTTAGTCCAACTGATGTCGGCTTCGATTTTGAAGGCGGATTTTGTTTTTTAAAACTTTTTTTTTTAATACTTTTTAGTGATCATAATACGCTGTTACGTAGTCCCACTTCTTAGTTGAAATGAAACTTTAAGTTATTTCAAGCGCGCCGCAAGCAACACCGCGGGAAAGTCATACTCATATTTCAATAACCTCCTTTTTTGAAGTCGGTTAACAAGTAAATATTCTTCGTTGTAGTCGCTCAACTATCTTAATCGAGATATATTATCGCCACCCTTGATATCGGTACCGTTAAGGAGTTCCGGTGGCCATCTGTGGTCTTCATCATCAGTTCCACTTCACCAAATGATACTTTCTGAATGAAAATGCTGGATTTGTTACTAAAAATACTAAAATCGCTATATGTTTGCCTACAATATTTGAGGAGTTCCCTCAATTCCTCACGGATCCTCTCATCAGATTCAGATTTGGTGACAATGGGACCTCCTCGAAAGTATACTCAACAAAACCAAAAAAAAATTTTGATATCGGTCGACAATTGACGGAGTAATCGGTGAACATACATAATAAAAAAAAAACATACATTGGAACGTATAACCTCCTCCTTTTTTGAAGTCGGTTAACAAGTAACATTACCTTATTTCGCAAACAAGTAGGTACCTAACTTATTTATTAGTTGAGGTTTGAGTTTAACGTCATGGATTTCACGTTTCTGTTCACCTTAAGAAATAAATAGCAAAAATATTAAAATGGAAAGTTAATGTTATTTTAAGTGGAAGATTGTAAAAAGCGTATAAAATAAGTTAATCAATTATTGTTAAACATTTACTTAATAAATTAACAAAACGATGCCAACTAGTAAGTCATTCATTAACAAATCACCAAGTATTAAAATAATGTTTACCATTTCGCAGCAGATGTCCTTACTGTCTTTGTGATTTGATCTTTGTTCTAGCTTTCCCTCCCCTTGTCCACTGCCGTCTGCAGGCGAGCAACCAAAGAATACTTATTCATTAGCAAGGGTGTTTGCGCTTGTTTTATTTCTTAATTAACCCTTTTTTAGGTTTTTAAACTGGACGTTACAGCGTTACAGCATTGTGACTTAAAAACTAAACGAAATAAATAAGGTCACTCCAATAAGCTTTTTATAATATTTAATGGTTCTACTTTTGATCAAATAAAATATATAAAATGAAATAAGATAAGTGATTATTTTTGAAAACTCTACCCAACTATATTATATACCCCACATGACGATATGTTATAAATAGGTTAGTGCTCAATTTTTTATATCTCGTAGGTGTTGACCTATTATTTTTACATCTCGTAGGTGTTGACCTATTATTTTTATATCTCGTAGGGGTTGACCTATTATTTTTCATTTGAAAATCGTACTAGTTCACAGGATACATTTTTCTTCCAAATTTCAGTTACATCGGTCTTAAAGTTTCTACATAAAATGGCTACTGATGACTAGACAGACAGGCATGATCAAACGACATGGGATATTCTAGTAAGATCATTTCAAACAAACCATGATATTTTCTTGAAATTGAAGAGTGTCGATTTTTTGTACAAACGAATTCATACAATACAATACATTCTTAAATGTGTTACATAATGTGCTTTAATTTAACATATATTCCAGATGTTTAGTTTTTGTAATTTTGGCTGTAGGTGTTGGGGACGCGCAACTTAGCGAAAATTACACTTTTAGTTTTGAACATTTCCAAAACGGCCCCACAAATTAGAAAATTGATTATAACATACACTTAAGGATTTTTTTAAACCACTAACTAATCCTCCCAAAATGTTGTAAAATAAAAAAGATACTTTTTTAGTTTCTGAGACAAAGAAAGTGACAAATAAACAGACAGATTGACATGACGGGATGGCTTAGGAACGTTTTAAAAATTTACTGGTCCGAGAGGAATCGATTCGCGAGCGTTATGATCGCGCTGGGGTTAACCTGACATTTTTAGTTTTTGATTCTTCCTGCAGTTGGATGGGGTGGCGACTTAAAATGATAAGGCCGGCTTTACTTCAAGCTGAGTAATTGAAAATACCTAATAGGGTAGGAAAGACGTCGAATCGATGGCGGTGTGATTAATTTAGCGAGCGAAATTAACCGTTATTACGAGCAAGAACAGTTTTATTTCGCTCTTCGATCAGAACCGAAATAATATCGCCTCTGTTCGAGCGGAATCAATATGAAAATACTCTATTTAAAATTTATGATGTTTTCGACGAGCTGATTAATAAGATTAACCAGGTTTCCGAGCCCTGCATGACGGTTACTAGTTTGACGACGGATCCTAAAAAACTTTATGTCGAAACTTTACTAGGATATCATCTCATAAATAAAAATTCCCTCAATGTGGTTAATAAAGTAGCATGTAGAAGTACTGTGTAAATTTTTTAATTTGACACCATATCCCTGCCAACGTTGTCTGGAAGCGATCGCTAATCAGGGATAAGACCGTCTGTTGTTTACCTGTGTTTTTTTTCTTTTTATTGCACTGTTTCTGTGTACCTAATGTTTTTCTTTGGGGTACAATAGAGTGTTTTGCATTGTATTATCTATCGTATTATATAAAGTAATAAGAAGGGATTTTTCGAAATTCAACCCCTAAAGGGGTGACATAAGGGATAAACCATTGTATCGAAGTCTGTATCGTCCGATTTTTAAAGCTACGATTATGAAATTTGGCATTAAGACTTATAAATATGAGGTTGTAAATGTACCATATTCATTTTTAGGGCTCCGTAGACAAACTAGGAACCCTTATAGTTTCGCCATGTCCGTCCGTCCGTCCGTCCGCAGCCTAGCTCAAAGACTCTTTGTACAAGAAAGCTGTAATTTGGCATGACTATACATATTAGTCTCGCCAACAAAGTGGTAAAACAAAATTTGAAAACAATTTTTTTTTAGTCTGCCGCCCCTACTCTTAACGTGGGGATGATTTTTTTTCTCGTCTACCCCATACTTTGGGGTTTTGTTAGATAGGTCTTTAAAAATCGGAAACAATTTTTCGATTATGAAATATTAAACTTTAAAGTGCTATTTTTTGTTAGAGTCAAAACTACAAATACAAAAAATTTAAAAATATCCTAAATGAAAGCACTTATAATTAATTTAATAGGAAAACAATCACGACTAAGTAGACTTCATTGGTTCTTGAGTTACAAACGATTTAAATGTTTATACCTACCGAAAACTTATTTGCAGTGTTGGTAAACTGACTGCGACCTATGTCGATGTAAGGGGATAACAGAGGGCCCTGCCAAGATGCATTGCGCTAACTAACGTTTCTATTCGCTTCGTTTTTAAACCAATCGCGTCACTGGTAGATCACGTGACTTTTCGTATCACGTCATCTAACAGTTAAAGAACTCCAACGGCAAAGTTAAATTTGTGGCGAGGTCTAATTTGTTTGTAGTAACGGCTTCGGAACCCTTCACTGAGCATGGTCCGACATGCACTTGCCCGGTTTTTTAATTTCATCTCTAAAGGGACGATATAATGGATTAAAGTTTGTATGGGAGCTATACGCCATTTTTGAAGTAAATTACATCAAATTTAAAATGTAGGCTCCTGGTACGAATTAAAGAAATATAGTTTTACCGTTTATGGAAATTCAACCCTTAAGAGAATAATAAAGGGGTTGAAAATTTGTACGGGATTCCCGTTGTTTCAAAGCCGCTGACACAATAAATTATGTTTTCAAAAATCAGATTTAAATTATATTAAAGTGTTGTTTTATTATTGCAAGTAAATTTATCTTTGCTTACCTAAACAATCTAGGTAAATAAACGATAGGTCTAGGTGGTAGCCAAGATTACCAACGTTTACCTTTCGTTTAACGAAATCGACAGAAAATGTACAGTCAAGGTTAAAAATAAATAACCGCACAAAGTTGCAAAAATATGTACACATAGACCTTATAGCTATAGTCATAAGGTCTGTGTACATATTTTTGAGACATTGTGGTGTATACATATTGGTGACCTTGACTGTACCTATGGACTGACATTCGAGGACGCCTGTTAATCCTGGATACATTATGTTTCTAATCTATTTCTTATAATTATGATGACAATATGATATTTGGATATGATGATAACTAGGATTAACTTTAACCTAGAATAAACATACTAAACCACACCCGAGCGAAGCCGGGGCGTGCCGCTAGTATTGTATAAAGTAGCCTGAAATTATGGTTTTTCAAAAATGTTACGATTTTTGTAGCATTTGTAAATTATCTATTAATTAATAAAAAACCGTAAAAGCAGGACAGCTGGACATGGTGAAATTATAAAGTATTCTTGCTGACTAAGCAAAAATGTAGTATAGTATCCTATAATAAAACCCTAGATACTATATTGATACTAACATAGTTATCAAAAAATGTGATGTTCTTGTAAGAAAGCAGTTCAAATAGTCGCGTACATTAGCGTGCAGGGCGCGTCGGGTACACCCGTCTGCGGATCATGGCGGACTAGCTAAAATTGCAAAGAAATCCCACTCGCTGCCGCCGACCCCTCGCCCGCCTAATTGTGGCTTGAGTGTCGATTTATTTGCGAGTCATGTGCTACACTGTTTACTTTATAAACAGTGGGAATGATGCAAACAGATTCTTGTAGTTTGCAAGTAGGACACATCTTTACAAATTTATAACAGTGAATGAGGTCTTTTAATTAAGTAGGTACATGTAAAATATCGGTTCTCTTATTTATCGCAGATTTGTAGCAAATTTTATTGCCGATTATCACTTCGCAACCAATTATTCGCAGAATTTCATTTCGCCGAAAGATAATGTGTCTTACTTATCAAATGATTTCCTTTTATTTCCCAACCTCACGTTTACCAACTGTATGTTTGGTTTTAATTTTTACAAGCTACTTTTTAAAATGCCACCTTTCGTGTAGTAGAATGGTTTACTTACGAGTACGTATTTTTTTTATAAAACCACTCTTTAGAAACCATCTTTCAAGTAATAGAATGGTTAACAAGGATGACATTTTGACTTCGGACAAATCATATACCTAGTGGTATCTTTTATTGTTTTAGTAGAATATTTTTTTTACTGGACTTGTGTTTTGGAATGTCTTTTACAAATATATAAAAAAAGTTGATTCTGTTTGGTCACTGTTAACCTAACACGCTCCTCCTCGCTTCGCTCGTCGTGGCACCTAACAGGACCCTGTCTTACTATTTGGCATACCGTTTTTTTTCCCCAGACAGTAAATATTTCAGGATTTTTATAAAACTAAACTAACCAAACATAACCTATAGGGTTCTATAAGATGTTTGGGAAATGAATCAGTTCAGCGAAATGATTTTAGGAGAAAAGGGAAGGGAACTGTTGTACTGATGAAATATTATTCGTTTAATAGTTTTTTGGCCTAGTGAAAGATTTGGCAAATAATAGATAGGTATCCCAAAAGTTTCAAGTCATTATAATAATCGGCTTTAAAATAATTCGACCAAATGAAACGTTGTCATACAAAAAGTTGCCAATAATTAGTTGTCAAAGTGAATCATCGGCGAAAAGTTGGTTGGCAAGTGAAATTAGGACAATAAAAGTTCGGCGAAAAGGCCGGACACCGTATATCTTATATGTTCTATTAGTTTAATCTCGTTTTCTTTCGAAACGGCATTAACAATTTTGATGATAATAACATAAAACCCCTATTATCTTATTTTCATCAAAATTCTACGTACTGAAATGGATCTTTAAAGTTGCTATATTCAGGAGGACTCCTAGTCCTAGGTACGTTATAACTTATAATAATTGTTAAACCTGCTGCTAGTTGTATGGTGTATCCCTAACTTGTAGGTATACCCCTTTTTAACCGCCTTCAAAAAAAAGTTTAAAAAAACAAAAACCCGCCTTCAAAAAGCAAAAAATAACTTCTTTAAAATGGTAGGTAAATAGGTCAGTCCAACTGAAGTCGGCGTCCAACAATATTTTAACCAAAAGCAGACTTCAGTTGGACTGACCTATTTACCTACCATTTCAAAGAAGTTATTTTTTGCTTTTTGAAGGCGGGATTTTGTTTTTTTAAACTTTTTTTTATTTTATACTTTTTAGTGATCATAATTATGCTGTTATTCTCCCACTTCTAAATTAATAAGAAAAAATAGAACATTTCAATCTCGCCGCAAGCAACGCCGTGGGAAAGTCATAGTCATACCTATATTTAAACCTAAATATGCTTCGTCATAGTCGCTCAACTATCTTAATCGAAATATCTTGTCGCCACCCTCGAAATATATACCGTTTAGGAGTTCCGGTGACTATCTGTGGTCTTCATCATCAGTTCCACTTCACCAAATAGTGCTTTCCAAGACCAAATACTCGAGTTACAATGAAAAATACCGAAATGGCTATAGGTGTACCTATAAATTTTGAAGAGTTCCGTCGATTCCTCATGGATTTCACCATCAGGGGGCCGATTTTTGACTTTCGAGCGCTCGAAAGTTTCACTCGGAAGTGAGCAAAATCTTCGAAACCGTTTTTTGAAATGCGGGCGGTAGAATTGAAAACGAATGGTGTGGACCACTCGTCTTTAAATTTTCTATCGCTCGTAATTTCAAAAATACGGTTTCACAGATTTTGCTCACTTCAGAGTGAAACTTTCGAGCGCTCGAAAGTCAAAAATCGGCCCCCAGATCTTCATTTTGATAAAAATGGGACCAATCGGGAAGCACCAGCTTTCAAATAAAAAAAGAATCATCAAAATCGGTTCACCCAGTCGAAAGTTCTGAGGTAACAAACATTAAAAATAATAATTAAAAAAGAACAGACGAATTAAGAACCCCCTTCTTTTTTTGAAGTCGGTTAAAAAGGAGGTTCTATGTATGTATGTTTCTTTGTCCGCGATTATCTCGCGAAAAGTAATTGTTACATTCTGGAGAAGGTTTTAGTATACAACAAATTTTGGTATACATTTGGTGAAGTGGAACTGATGATGAAAACCACAGATGGCCACCGGAACTCCTCAACGGTAACTATTTTAAGGGTGGCGATAACATATCTCGAATAAGATAGTTGAGCGACTATAACGAAGAACATTTAATTGTTTAAATATGATTATGACTTTCCCGCGGCGGTGCTTACCTCGAGCTTGAAATGTCTTAAGTTTCATATCAACTCAGAAGTAGGACTACATAACAGCTTATTATGATCACTAAAAAACAAAAAACCGCCTTCAAAAACGCAAGAAATAACTTTGTTTAAAATGGTCAGTCAAACAGAAGTCGGCGTCCCACCATATTTTTTACCTTAAGCCGACTTCAGTTTGACTGACCATTACCTACCATTTTAAAAGAAGTTATTTCTTGCGTTTTTGAAGGCGGTTTTTTGTTTTTTAATTAATTAGATTAACTAAACGGAAAAAAAAACAACTCAAATATTGACGACTGAATGTACGTATAAATGATTTAAGAAAACTACTTTTTAATTTTTTAGCAGATAAGGCCTACTACAGTGTGCAAGAATATTTATGCGAAACCAATTGACAAATTAGTTTAATGTTCAAGCATGGCGCATGTTAAACATATAAGATATTTGTATACCTCTGGGTGGGATGTAGTGGTACTTAATATAAAAATGTAACATCTGTTTTATCTACGTAACCTACGTTCAACAAATTAATAATTTGAATTTGAATTTCAAGGCGGCAGTCACAAACAATAGCCGTTGTAACTGGGGTAAAAACAAAGTAGTACAGGGCCCTGGCCCGCATAACGCCTTAAGGATACCCTAGACTAACGTCCAAAATCAATGGAGCACACACATCAAACGATTTGCCTGTGCCTGCTAGCAATATTCGTACGGCCGACTTTAAAACTGTCGTTCCTCACTCATTATTAGTTTTCAAACGACAGTTCAAGATTGACGATTGACAGGCCGCCTGTCGCAACGTATAGCGGATTTAGCCGTCAGGCGTCTGACAGTTCGAACAATTCGTCGGGCCAATATCGTCCGGCAGGCAGACTGTTAGTTTCTGTTGCCACTTATTCTGCGATCTCTTTCGATGAACTGAGTTTATTTTTTAATTTTTTTACAACTCTACTTACAGATGCCTTTTTGGCTTAATCGTAAGTAGTAGGACGCTTCTCGACTTTATTCAGGCTCAATCGTTATCATAAGTACATCCTGCAGTATGTAGGAAGATATAATAGTGACTTATATGAGTGCATTTTTATTTTTACATTATTTGCTCTTCGTTGCATTAACAGTTTGTTTAATGCTTCTGTTCGTAACTGAATAATCTGAAGTAATTATATACATACATAACGTGGTATAGATTTTGAGGTATACCTACGGGCTGTAGATATTATGAGTTAGTTAAAAAGTAAGGTAGTAAGTTAGTTGTCGGGAACCCTCTGATTTTGTCCTTTTAGATTTTTTATCAGGCTAAATCTGTCAGATAAAAATTGCATTTTTTATTTAATCATGTATGCCTTGTATTATAACTTACAGTATCCAAATAAATGGCTAAATCACTAAGTTTACCGACATCGATCTGAGGCTTCAAAGATATATGTTCACATTGTTTCACCTTATTTCCTCCTTCTCCTTCTTCGCCAGTCGGGTCAGAACACTAAACTGCTGGAACATTCAGATGTTCGGCGTTCATGTACTTATATTAGAGTAAGGTTAAAGGTTAGAAGAAGGCTAATTTTCTACCTTTAAAATTGCGCACTTATGTTGAAATACTAAATTAATAAATAATATACAGGATTGATAAAAGGTAGTCATGCTATCAGTGCTATCACAGTTTTTTTTCCATGATTCTTCTGAGTGAACTCATCAATGCTGTAACAAGCACGGTCAATTAGAAGCGATATAAGCTTGTTTTTAAAAATACTTTCTCTTTTGGAGTCATTAATTTCGGTCGGTACTGAGTTGTAAATAGTTGGTCCGATGATGTTAATGTAGGCGATCCTCGAGACTTGGCGAGCGGCGCCGCGAGGCGACCAGCAGGGGCCGCCTGCGGGCTGCGACTGTATTGTCGCGGGGCTTTTGCATAAAAGCAAAATAAATAAAAATAAAATAAACATCAGGGGACAATATCGCACCAATTGACCTTGTCCCAAACTAAGGTCTAGTGGGCTTGTACTATGGGTACTAGACAACGATATAAATACTTATACGGGGTGTAATCGTTAAGTGTGACCAGGCGATTATTCCGTAACGATTACAGATATCAAACAAATTTAAACTGATATCGAAAGTACGTTACCTAATCAGTAAAATGACATGAATAACTTTTTTTAAATCAAACATTTAGTATGAGATTAGTAGACAGGTTAAATACATAGAATACATCCATGATCCAGAAACAAATATTCGCGCTCATCACACAAATATCTGCCTTTAAGTAAATATTAAGCTCAAAAATATTTAAAATGACCTCCTCTGCCGTCCATGAAGTCCTCGCCATTGACCATAAACACCTTGTATATCATTACTTAAATTAATCCTAAAAAAGAAGTATAAAAGGCTTCCATACAAACATTTTCAAACAGGCAAAGGAGTAAACTAAAACTAAAACTAAATCAGCCAATACTGCCGATAATTTCCGCCAGATTGCGCTTCTATCCACTTTTTCAAAAAATTTGGAAATGGTTATGGCTAATAAATTAAATTCCTTTTGCGAGAAGTATAACATCTACGATGATAGCCAGAATGGTTTCAGGAAAAAAAGATCCACAGTATCTGCGCTGCACACATTCACAAGCGAAATACTAAATATCATTAATAGCAGGAAGTACGCAGCGGCTCTGCTGCTAGACATGAGCAAGGCGTACGATAGAGTGTCCCACAAAATTCTATTGGATAAGTTGTACGGAAATGGTGTGCGAGGTATAGCGCATAAGTGGTTTGCGTCTTACCTAGAAAATCGTGTTCAGTTCGTAGACATCGAGCATCTCGATGTTAACACAAACCAATTGACTACCACTCGATCCCAAGCTCTAGATATGAAAAACTCAATTCCGCAGGGTAGTGTTTTGGGTTGCATCCTGTTTTTGATTTATATCAATGACTTACCTAAACACATACATCAAAAGTGTGTGCTGTACGCAGATGATATTACCGTAGTTTTACAAAGTAGCGATAGCAACGAATTAGAACAAAAATTAAACACGACTTTTGATGAAATACTAAACTGGTTTAAGGATCACAATTTACTGTTGAATTTATCAAAAACTAATTTAATTCAAATTAAACCACACCAGAAATTGCCATTAGAAATCGATTATTCCTACGATAATAATAAAATACCAACTGTGTCTGTGTGTACGCTACTAGGAGTGGAAATTGACTCAAATTTAAGTTGGAAAGCCCACGTCGATAAATTGTCGGTAAAATTGTCTCAGTTTGTGTATGCACTGAGCCAGTTAAAAAGATGTACAGATTTAAAAACATCTCTTTCCGCCTATTATGCGTATGCCCATTCTCGCCTTAGCTATGGAGTTATTTTGTGGGGTAATAGCACATGTGCTAAAAATCTGTTCACATTACAAAAAAAGTGTATTAGAATATTGGTTAATATAAATGAAACTGAAAGTTGTAGGCCATATTTTATCCAATTAAAGATTTTAACACTGACATCAATATACGGTTTTGAGATCTGTAAATTTGTAAGAAAGAATCCTATCATATTTACTAGAACAAGAGATAATCACCTTCGACCTAACAATTTAAGAAAAAGGAACAAGCTTGTAAGTTCTTTCACTAATATGAAAGTAGTCAGCTCAGGGACCCAGCACATGGCGGTTCAAATTTATAATAAAATACCATCGACATTGAAATTAATAATAAAGGACAATATATTTTACAATAGATTAAAGGATTTTTTGACAGAGAACAGTTTTTACACTTTGAATGAGTTTTTGGAATATAATTGATAAGTTAAGTAATTATGTAATTTAATGTACCTAATGTAATGTAATTTAGTTATCCAATAGGTATCTTAATATAATATGTAAGAATTAACTGCAGTGCCCTAACAGGGTTTATGTTGGACATGAAATATTTTAAGACCATTTGTAAACACATAATGCAATAAATGATATGACTATGACTATGACTATAAAACATCACACACCCTTGTTACTGAGGTGACAGTTATTATCTTTTTCTTCTAAAAAAACCAAAAGCGCTAGAGCAATTCCTTTATTTTTGCTAAAATAATTAGATTAATTTTTCGTATGTCTATGTAATTTCCCAAGATATTTAATAACAGTAAATCCTAAAAAAAAATTGCTTTCTCCGCGTTTCACGCTAATTACCTAAGTACTAATTTCACCAAACGATGTTAAATTCAATCAATGTTAATTGACTGTTAGTTCATACATTTTGACAGATGTTAACGCTCTAATTGTATGTTAAGTGGTTAACATCGTATGGTGAAATTGGTACTAAATATCTTAAAAATACTCATGTTTAATTTAACAGCTTTTAAATGATTTATTACACGATACGTACATTTTTATTCGGCTACCCGGTTCTTTACGCTACAAAAATTAATAGGTAGTTCCAAACAAATGATTAGCCATTGTTTGCACTAGGAACTTAATATTTACTAGTACAAATATTTATAATTTTAGCTTAAGCCGTTTTTGAGGACAGACGGACGGACGTCAGGCGGACAGAAAGACAGACAGCAAAGTCATCTTATAAGGGTTCTGTTTATCAGTTTTTGGTATGAAACCGAAGCGCATGAAGCACTCATAGGTACTACGGGAAAAATAGCATATAATGGAGGCAAAATTTAAAAATTAATTTAACTGGATTTAGAACTTTACCTTGACAGTAGGAACGAGGATCTGCCAAGTCCTAACAAGATTTAGGGGTCCTTCACCCTCCTCTATAAGATAAGTAGAGGATGAATATTTTTCGAGATATAAATGGTTTTTGTTGCAAAAAAATTTAAAAAACAAGATAGCATTCAACGATTTTGTGTAATACGAGGGCTGCCTTTTAAGTTTTGTCGTTTGCAAAACTCCCGTGATTATTAAAAAAAAAACTAGTATCATCTTAAAATATTTGAATTTAGAATTCAAAAACAAAAGAATGTCTCGAGATCGGCCGATTCGTTTTAGTACAGCGTCGGTTCAAAGTTGACAAGTCGGTTGTGAAAATGGAAATTTCGAAGGAAAATTTACGTGCGATAATATTTTACAACTTTAAAAGGGGTTTAACGCGTCTTCAGTGCTTTGAAGAGCTGACTACGGTTTTTAAAAATGAAGCACCATGCATCCGGACTGTGGAACGTTGGTATTTGGAATTTCAACGTGGTTGCTCTAGTCTTAGTGATAGGCATCGTGAAGGCCGACCAAAAACAGCTGTAACCCAGGAAAACATTGATGCTGTACGGCAACTGATCGTCGAAGATCGCCATGCGACATACCGCGAGATAGAAGCTTCATTAAACATTTCAGGGACCAGTGTTCAAAATATATTGCATGATCACTTAGGTGTAAAAAAAATGATCTCACGCTGGATACCACATTTACTTAGTGAAGACCAAAAAACGGCTCGCGTTAGATGGTGCCGCAAAACTCTGCGGCAATTCAACTGAGGAGACTCTAAACACGTTTATGACATTATCAGTGGTGACGAATCTTGGATATATGCCTACGATCCGGATTCTAAACAGCAGTCGACTGTTTGGGTGTTTCAAGATGAGCCAAACCCGACCAAAGTAATACGCTCACGGAGCACTTCGAAAAAAATGGTCGCCACGTTTGTAGCGAAAAGTGGCCACGTTGCGACCATCGTGCTCGAAGATCGTAAAACAGTTAATGCTGTTTGTTTACCAGAAGTTATCGGCGAGTTCCGAAAAAATAACCCAAGACGTCGTATAGTACTGCACCACGATAATGCTAGCTCGCACACCGCCCGGCAGACAATTGCGTTTTTAAAAGAACAAAACGTCGAAAATTTGGATCACCCGCCGTACAGTCCAGACTTAAGCCCTAATGACTTCTTCACTTTTCCAAAAATCAAGCAACGACTTCGTGGTCAACGGTACCGGACGCCTGAAGAAGCGGTTGAGGCATACAAAACGGCCATTTTGGAGACCCCGACTTCGGAATGGAATAAATAAGTGTTTCGAAAACTGGTTCGATCGAATGAAAAAGTGTATTACATATCACGGTGATTACTTTGAAAAACAATAAATACCATTTAACACTTAAATTGTCTTTAGTTTTTTCAAACGACAGAACTTAAAAGGCACCCCTCGTATGTAGGTATTTATTGTTTCTTGACCGCATTCTGCAGTAGAGCGAAACCATTACCTGTCAAAGGTCCCTGCAGTCATTATATTTGATGGGTACGAGGACAGCACCAAACATAGTGCACAACTTCGCCGGTACCGATATTTTGCTCCCCAATTCAAAATTAACATAACCACTCCGGTTCAAGTAAACCAAGATCGATTCCTCGTAAATTCTGAAAAAAAAAAACAGTTGATATATATTTTGACCCATAATCTCAAGCAGAAAAACTTCGAAGTGAGGCAATTCCCAGGTGATGCTGATGTTCTAATCGTACGAACAGCAGTAGAACAATCTAAAAATCTCTTGCCAATAACAGTTCCTCAAGATGTGGATGTGATGGTTATCCTGATTGCTCTCAGTAATTCTATGAAAAGAAAAATGCCCCCTAAATAAGGTTAAATTTTGGTAGGACTCGGCAGATCCTCATTTCTTGTGCCAAGATAAAGTTATAAACAAAGTTAAACATCTTTTAACCAAAATGAGTCTATACGACAACACAGACTGTTCAATGTGTGCGGTGAAGAGATGAAAACAGAAACCCTTGCTGTGAAAATGTGATGCCCTCGACAATGTGCTACAAAGTTTTGGTGTACTAAAATTCTTAACAAGGTGACCCGTTATAATCGTAGCTGTAGCTCCTTATCTCTTGACAGTGAGAGCTACTGCCGTATCAACAATATCATGCCGATATTAAAGCTGACGGGCTAAACTGAAGTAGAATAGAAGTTAATGAGAAATCTATCCACTTGCAAAATAGACGAACGTGCGTTTTGTTGCGAAAACCAGCCCGCTATAATAAAACTGTACTGAGGACCTAGACAAGTTGCTTAACGCTTAGGTACGTTAATAGTTTTCAAAAACTGTCAATATGTACGGAATTGACACAAGCACTCGACGCGATCAGGTAGTTTACGTCAATCTTCTTTTTTTTAAGTATTACGTTTTTGCAATGAACCTTGCCTAGGGCCACTGAAATTAGATATTTAAGATAGACAACTAATGTTGATTTTAGTTTATAAAATACGATCGTTTTTATAACATGAATTCTCACTTACACGTTGCGGGGTTTATTTTAGTAAGAAGTAACTGCGCCAAAAGGGGCAGCCGAATCGTTATAAAGGCGTGGCGTATTCGAAGCCCTCGACCAATCGCCAAACTCTTATTTGGCTCGTGCACGGAGAATATCCACGGGTAAATAAAACTATTTGATACTGAAAGACCAGCAGAAGCACGATAACTGTTAGCTGATCGTAACTATTTGGTGAACCTACGAACTTATTACTTATGCGTAATTTGAAAATCATAAGTGTGGATATTGTAATTATGTCGATGTCTATTCAGACACTGACCGCTACACTCAAAGACCGACTGGATCCAGTAATCCATCATAACTTATAAAAATGTCCGTGTTACAGGTGTCTGCCGAGGATATATACTGGGAAGGAGAGGAAGACGCATCTAACGAGTTTCTTGAGGTGAAAGAGGACGAAAGCTTCGCAGGCCGCCTGATGCGGATGAAGAGGGACTTATTGTTCAATCCATTGGAATTTCTCTGTAAGTTACTTTTATATCAATTAATTAGCTTCTGCAGTGACAATATTTACAATTGTTTTAGGTATATCTTATTTATACACAGTAAATAATTAAGCCATGCTGCGACTTTTAAAACATTTCGATTAAAATCAGCTTTCTGACCGTATGTGATGTTGTTGTGAAGGTGGCAATACCCGATTATCCTTGGCTGGTTGCATATTTTGTAGATTTAAATGAAAAGTTTTCAAAACTTGCCATTACTGTCATTAGCATTGCGTAAAATAATGAAAACAACAGCAACAGTTAATTCTATGGCGAGTTTGAAATAAAACAATGCTCTTGAGAAAAACTGAAATTCTACCCGCAACACATCATATAACAAATAATTATACTGCTATGCCATTGTGAGAACGTTACCTAAACGACTCTGTGAAAAAAATACATTAATTTGACCTCAATGTTTTTTTTATACCTTTCGCTGTGGCAGAGGACAAAAACCATTGAAGACTAAAACGCTGACGTCAAATTAAATATTTATGAAAGTGACGAAGGCTCGTTAAGGTTCTCATTTTCTAGTGGAACTATTTTAGGCCCTTTGCGAAAATTTAAGTAATTGTTACCTATTTTTAGATTGTGTCACTGTGAAGCTACTTTTGTCATAAGTACTCGTAATTGAGTCACAGAGCCTGTATTCAACTCGGTAAAACCATATCGCCTTTGACGTGTTATCGTATTTGTTTGTAATTCGGCCGCCATTACTGTCAAGTAAATAAGAACCACAGAAATGTTATTTTTTTTTACGATAACACGTCAAAGGCCTTATGGTTTTTACGTAATAATCATAATGTACCTCTTCTTCGGTGTGGTTAAGTAAATTATCATTCGTTTACTATGTATTTTAAAATTCAATATTTCTTCAATGTATACACAATATTACGTTCTATTTGGCTTATAAATAAATACAAAACTATCATCTAGTCCATGATGACTGTCAAAGTGAACATTTTAAAGATGCAATACAGAGATGTTACCTATTTACCATCATGAATTATGATGCATTGTTCCTAAAGCGATAGGTATTAGATATTAACCTGTCCGTTTACCATGGTAAAAGACAGCAATTAAAACTCATAATATACAATATATATACTGATAAAAGATTCAGAAAGCACGATTTAGTATTAGCTTTTCATTTTCCGAAAAATACCGGTAAATATTGAATATGATTGCACGGGCCTGTTGCTCTAAGCGTATAGCAATTTTAAAATATTTCTGCAAGATTGCTTTTTAAAGAAATTGCTAAATCTTATTGCCTTTGCCGTTACGATAGCTTTTATTTCGGTACTGGACTTGGTTCTACCTAGTAGAATACGGCCCTGTGTGGCTCATGGTTTTTTATTACAGCTGTTAATTACGATCGTTTAATGAGATATGTAAAACGTTTTTCTTTCCTCACATGCACTGCGAATTTACAATCAGGAAAAAAATGCGCTAAATTGCTTACGGAAAATCTCCGTCACGTACCTCGTGTTGTCATAATTCCTTATTTTTGTATTTCGCATGTATCTTAATAAATATTTTTCAATAGGTATACCAATGTTGTTAACTTTACATTTGATTCAGTAGTGTTTTTTGATTACTTCGCTTGTTCATCTTGTACATTATGAATGACCGCATGGCTATTAATTGCTAAGCAAAGCTCGAATGCAGAAAATCTTCTTGAATGGTTATAACATTATCTAGTTAGCAATGTATTTAAATTCAAATGACGTTATTATGTAGGTTTGTATGAAAACTGGGCGGGAACAGTACCTTAAAAGCGTTATAATAAAATCGCATAATAAGAAGTTATTCAGAAAGCCTTTCTCTCCAAATAGTTGTCGAATTTTTATAATGTTGTAAGAAACAAGTGTATCCAAATTATTAACTAATTGAAATGAGGCATTATAGTGTTTTCATTCCACAAAGTCGCGCCCCACTATTTAATGTAATATGTACTTATACATTTAGTTAACTGTGCAAGGTCAATTTGAGTGACTTAATAACACTATATTAAGTACCAATGTCACCATACGATGTTAACCACTTAACAGATGATTAGAGCGTTAACAGCTGTCAAAATGTATGAACTAACAGTCTATTATCATTGTTTAAATTTAACATCGTATGGTGAAATTGGTAGGTACTAAAGCTCTTGATGATGCAGTTCTTCTTGTTGGTAGTGACTCTGCCTACCCCCGGGTTCAATTCCCGGTCACGGAAAATATTTTGTGACGAGCGCGGGTATTTGTTTCTGAGTCTTAGGTGTTTTCTATGTAACTAAGTATTTATTTCTCTATATAAGCATGCTTACCATTGCCTAACTACATTGCTTACGACTACTGCCTTTACTACTACCCATAGCACAAACCTAGAGCTTAGTTTGGGACGGGGTCAATTTTTCTGAAATGGTCCCCCGGATATTTATTTTAATTATTGATACAAGTCTTAAAAAGACGTTATTGCACAGCATTGATCCGAAACTGAATCTCAAATTGTGTAAACATAGTTCAGTAAGTGGTCATACTACTTTGTGTCAGTGGTTGTGCACTGCACCTATACTCGTATCTTTATTTTCTTGAATCCGAATCGACGCGGTATGAAGCCTCGTAGCCTCATAGGTTTTCCCTAGCCGCGTCAGCGTATATTAAATTTAGTTACGTACCTTGTGTGGGTATGATATTAGCTTAAAGGATGTCGTACTCGTTCATTGCAGTGGGCTCGACGACGTCGACGACGACGGAAGCGCCGGAGGCCTTCGAGTCCGCCACCGGCGGCCGAGCCGACGAAGTCATTACGTAAGTGATCTAACGACATAATATACCTAATTAACCATTTGCAAGTTTTTTTTATTAAAACCTCTGTTCATTGTGTCCTTGAGAGACGGTCAAATTACCAAAGTAATAATAAAAATATGAACATTTCATCATTGCCTAAACAAAGTCGTTTTTTTTTGTTTATTCCGTTTTTACAGCCAATCAAATATTCTCGAAAATTGGCTCTTACGTAGTCTAATAGGTACTTATATGAAGACAAACATAGAATACCTACCTTTAACTCTGATATCTACGAGGTTTTTTACAAATCCTTAAAATACTATAATAGTTGGTATCCGTCCGAATCCGTTTTTCAATACAGTTTTTTATTTAACGTCAATTACCTACTGACAATGTCGATTCAAAATGTAGGTAGTTTGTACATAAGCTGTTATCAGACAAAAACAAATAAATATCAAATCATCGGCATTTATTCTCTTCTAGTCCAAAGGTTTGTTACTGCTTTTCATGTTAGGTTTTCGTGTCTTTACCACTATACTATACCTACTATGTTGGTAGTTAATGACTATAAGTACTTACTATAACAAACAACGGTTACTTTTCCACGTGCAATATCCGCTTCTTTGTCGATAGATCATTTTACCGACTACATTAAAATTCCTTTTCATGTAATGTAATGGATTATTTTCGAGTAAATTTAATTTTATGAAACTTTTATCAAAAGTCATTTTTGAAATTATTGAGGTGTTAAGTGTTCCTGTGCGTTTCACGTAAATTAACAAAAGATTTTTCGGTAACTTAATATCTTCCGGGTTGTGCGGACCACTTTTACAACTATTGTAAATTTCAACTCGGTACCTGTAGATATTTCTGAAGTAAGTAAAGGGTTTTGACTGACCGTCGAACATACAGACAGACGGACAACAAAAGTGTCTTATTGGGTTTACTTATTAATGGATATGAATACGATGCCGGGCCCGACTCGCAATTGACCTTTTATTAGCACGCTTTTCTTGACATGCTTAGATTTTTAAACTTGGTAACATTCTGATTGGTCTGTGAGAAAGTCGAATGTCTTTTGTTCGGGTCATGCTCATAGCGCCGTATTTTAAATTGGGGCTCCATTCAACCCGGTAAAGCTTTTAACATGTTATCATATCAACTTGCATATCAGTTTTTTTGCATTCCTACTTGAAAGACAAGGCGGCCTTGTTAAAAATCATACGATAACATGTCAAAAGCAATATAGTTTTACCGAGAGAAATAGAGCCCCTGATCATTTTCTACGGGTTGACGTTTTCCTTGACGTGTTCAGGGACGGACATCCCGGCCAAGATCGGTGATCAAAGTACGGCCCGGAGTCGCGACGAAATATTCGTTTTTGTATCTGTACTGGGTGGCAAGTAATTATATTTTGCGAACTCATCATTTTGAGATTAAGGGTGCGGCTCCACTGAGGCGGAGACGAGAGGAGCGGAGCGGAGCTGGGCCAATATTAACCAATAGAAGGCGCATGCGGTCACGTCGAGCGCGCCTTGCGCACGTTAGTTTATAATATATTGGTTAATATTGGCACAGCTCCGCTCCGCTTCGCTCGTCTCCGCCTCAGTGGAGCCGCACCCTAAACGTCTTTTTTTGAGTGACTAGATATAACTTTCCGTGTACCCTTCATACGATTACGATAATAGAAGCAAGATGGAATAGAGCCACAACTAAGTTTTAATATCTTCTCGATACGTGACATGAGTTTTAAAATATTAATCTCGTTATGCACGCGATATTGGTTTAAAGGAGCGAAGAGAGAGAGAGAAGGAGGAGGAGGACATTGAGTGGTGTGTAAGCATTGTAACGCTCGGCTCAACGTCCACACCACCCGAATATTCACGCGAATACCCTCAGTGAGGACGCTCCGTAACAGCATAAAGCTATGTCCAGGCGACCAGGGCCTCTATTCTAGGCAGTAGAAAACATATCGTCTTTGATCAGAGAGCTTATTGCCTACCGCACTCGCAATCGCAATCGTATTGTTTCTGACAGCCCGAAGGCCAATCTGCATACAAAATGAAAACAATTTGTTCCACTTTGAAGCCAATTATGATTGCGAAAGCGTTAGGCAATAGAGACGCTGTTATCGTATTGTCAACGTTCTGATAGCTCTTATTAACTTGATAGTAAAAACAATAAGAACTATAAGAAGTCAGAGACAAATTATGGTTTTTACCGCCTAGAATGGAGGCCCAGAGGAATAAAAATATGCACCTACCGATAACGTCAGTTGTTTGGGAAATGATACTCTTTAAGCTTGTAGCTAGCGGTCCAGGGTTCAATTCTCGGTATGGGCAAATATTTGTATGATGTAATGAGCGCGGAGTATTTACTCTTAGTCTTGGATGTTTTCTATGTATATAAATACATAGAAAACATATAGTACCTACAAGCCATGAGCTTAGTTTGAGTCTAGGATATTTTTTTTAACTTTTTTTTTTCATTGTGATCCAGGTTTTTTTTGTATTTCTAGTATTAATAGACAACAGCCGCTTGTAAACTTTTGACATCTGAATAATTAAATATATAGTTAAACTACCTGTTCGTGTCCGGCGCCGCACGGGTGATTTCTTTTTAAATAAATACAACCTTATCGACAATTTAAAAGAAAAACCTCTAGTCTAGCCATTCCCGATTTTTTGCGAGTCTAACCCACGGCAATCCCACTAATATTATAAATGCAGAAGTTTGTTGTGTGTGTGTGTGTATTTGTGTGTTAGTTTGTTACTCCTTCACGCTTATACCTACCCTCGAATAACACATAGCCTACTTTTCATCCCTTAAAGAAATAAAATTTCCCCAGGGAATAACGATAATCAAAATCTACTAGGACGAAGTCGCGGGCAGAAGCTAGTTGATTTAAATAATATATATATTTATATATATAGCTAGATTGTAATACCTGTCATTCCTTAATTCCATCACATAATAACTAAGTGTACACTTTAAAAAAAACAGTCATGATTTTATTCCGTTTCAGAGATGAAAAAGACGATGACGGGGACGCCGACGGATCGGGTCTGCCAATCTTTGGAGACGCGGAGCAGAGAGAAAGTAAACAACCAATTAGTTGGATTAGTACAAATATCTTTTTCAAACACAACAGAACACGTGTTGCTGCCAGAGCAGACTCACAGAGACAGAGACTCTACTGGGGATAAACCATATTGCCTTTGACTTGTTAATCGCTTCGGTCAAAGTTGGCGATAGCACTAATGTATCTGACAGTAGTGGCGGCCGAGTCGAAAACAATACTGTAGTAATTATGTCAAAGACGATAATATGACTGCTACCGCCTAGAGTAGAGTTGCCACCCCGCGCCTCTATTCTAGGCGGCGGTAACGGCCAAATCGTATTGTACCTTTTATGGTATTGTTTTTTACGCGGCCGCCATTACTGACAAGTAAATAATAGCTATCAAAACGTTGAAAATAAAAAAGAATAATCATATTATGTCACGAATTATATAAGTCACGAAAATAATGTGCATATTTACTTTAATTTAATGTTTTATTTTAATATGGTAAATGCATTTATGCATGAAAATAACTAACAGGATTTTTTTTAAACATAAAGTTACATTACAATGTGTAATTACAACCTGATACTACAGGCATCACCGGATTCACAAGATCAAACTGGCCGGTTGCAACTCTGTCAATTTGATGTTTTTCGTCGTACAGTCAACATCATAAATAAGTGATCATTTATGTACCTCGTCACTTTAACGTCGTGTTTGAAATGTCATACAAAATTGTCGAACGATTGAAAGCGACAAGGTACATAAATGATCACTTATTTATGCTGTTGACTGTATTATTCGAACCTATGTTATGCCTATGGGAATATTATCATATTCCGCTCTCGCTCGGTGTCATTACGCCAATGATGCGCGAATGATTTTCAAACTGTCGCGGTAAAAGTTGTAGTTGACATTTTTTTGTAATTTCTTGGGTGTTAAAACAAATAATCACTGTACTAAAAAGGGACATTATATTTTACTAAACACGCGGAGAGGAAGCGCTTAATAAAGCGCTTATCAATATTCAATTTCTCATAATCAATAGCCCTATTATTTAGAACTTATTCTTTATTTTGTTATGAGTGTAGTCGTATATTTACCATTAAACGTTCAACATTTAAGTGCCAGTTGCCATGGCACATTGCTCGTAGAAATTATACCCGTACCTACGTCAGAATGCAGAAACACTTATTGACGTTATTTTTATTTATGGAGAACAAATAAATAAAAAGTAAATGGTCAAAACGTAAATACCTTTACACAATGATAGTTTTAAGTTAATATACGCGAGCAAATATTTTAAAATTACCCCGTTTTTAAAGTTTGGAAATCTTCGGTTGTCGGTTATGACGCAGTACGTCACTTACGTGACCACTGCTTCTCGGAAGAGGATACCCAGCGAAGTATATTATTGTACCATGGAAAATACGATTACAGATCAAAAATTATGTTGTTTTTACCGTCTTGAATAGAGGCACTGTTCAGTGTTCACATCGCGAGTTCGGGTCTTTAGTTTCAGAGCTTATAACTAAGTATAATCCATCAGAGGATTTTCCCTCGTGAACCACTTTGCAGCCTCCAGCTCTGGTGGAAACGCAGCCTACAAAGTTGTATTTTTAATTAGACATGGTAAATTAACGTTAGCTGGGTTGTTATGTTCAAGTCACACAAATGCATTATCTCATTCTTAAAAACGACTCCTCAAAACATTTGAAACACGCGCTTTGCATAAGGTTGAAGAAAGGCCAACTCGATTTTATAGTTTGAGTTCAGAAATCTCTAATCACGCGTTAAATATTTACTTAACTTACAGTAAAGAATACCTACTTATGTCAAAGTCACATGAGGCCAGCTTAGTCGCTCCAGCACAATCATTTCATGTTTTCGAGTCGCCTTTACTATTTGAAAACTCGTTCTGCATCTATCCGTAGCATGAACCCCTAAAACAGACTTGCGTTACATAGGTACAATACATTATTTTTAAGTATGCTTCACCTTTATTGTTCGATGACGATAAAAGTGAACGTCAACTTGTTAATTTTAGTATCAAATACGGTCACAGGCTACTGATTCCAAGCGTACATTTTCTCAATGCCGATACGTTAACGTAACTAACTCGATAGAAGCGAAAAGTTCGTGCTGGGGGTACATGGGCCCTAGACAAGATGCATAACGGTAAAGTAAATGACTTTCGGAATGTGATAAAATGTATGGAATGATATTGCGCTCGATGTGACTTTCCGGTAGCTTACGTCGATGCTATAGAGGTAGGTACATTCTCGATAACTATAGCGTTCGCAGAAAGTATCTTTTCTAGGGCTATGGGACTGAACGGAATACGACACCAACTACCAACTAAACATCTGTACTTACCTTTTCCTTTAAGAAAGCCATAGAGAAAATTGTTAGCTGTAATGAAAAAGGATGTAGATACTCCTTTTCAAAACTTGATCTTTAATAATAACTTAGGTATGTATTGTAAGATGTTCTTACTGCGGCTTTATTAAGTTACCTTTACTTCGTTCGTTTTAAAATTAGAATATTAGCAGTCTTTGCACATGTTTCCTTTAATAGTAACGAAGATAATACTAAAAATATGCGTCTAAATATTCTCATTCTTATCGTTATTTATACATACATACATACATACATACTTTCACGCCTGTTATCCCAGAGAAGGGGAGGCAGAGCTACAAAATACCCTACAACTTTAAAAACTTGATGATAATTCAGTAACCACATTTTGCACAAGCAGGCTAGATGTTTAGCAGCGAATTAGTGACAGGTTGCAAGCCCATCGCCTAACAGTGCTACATCCACGGGAAGACATGGAGTGGCACTAATCTAACCGGGCAACCTAACGGGATTGCGTTATTTATAGATTTGTATTATTTTTTAATTTTGGCGGAATTACGGTCATTTCATTTATAGTTCAGTAAAATTGTCTTTTACCTTGCAAAAGGTCGGGTTGCCACCATTTTTTGATATGTTCTATAGTGAGACCCCAATTAAGTTTTATTTATTTCTTTGGAATACAACTTTCCCGTAAAATTCAAAGTTAAGGATTGTATTCAAGAAAAACTAAAAACATATTGAAAAAATTGTTGTCGTTGTTTGGATACGGCACAGCCCGCGGCAGGACCCTAAGGTCGACAATCCGTAGAGTTCTATTTTTTTATTGTAATTGAAAATTACAGTATGCATTGTCCCTTTATGTCAATTGGTAATGTCACAAAGACGCATAAGTTCAGAGCATATTTTAGCACATTTAGCTACTGTGCGTTTATAAATCGGAGGGAAAGTAGGTAGTTATTTATGATTTGCTAATTCTGGCTAGTCTTGCTGAAAACTGCCACGTATTCCAGAAAAAAACTTTAAATGTCATATAGGCCAGCACCCTCCCCCCGTGTTTATCTCTAGTATGGGGCGCGTACAGTAAAAGTGTTAATCCCGGATATTTATATTTCTATTTATATTTTTTTTGCAGAAACCCTACGAGTGAGTTTTGTGGTGATGCATCCATACCAGAAAGAGTATTCCAATAGAGACTCACCAGAGTTCCAGAACTTTTCCAAGTCCTTGGCAAACGCCGTAACCAGGTTGTATCAAGGGAACAGTGAAATCCACGGGTCGCAGAGGGCATCTCTTGTTAGAATACAGTTAGTACCGCACATTGCACATAATTTATACTTACCTAATTATTTTCTCAAAAAAGAAGACTGCCGAAATATAACATTTTTGGGTCAAGCCTTTCTTGATGACTATTTTTTTGCATATACTTATCAATCTTTTGTGGACGGGAGACTCACCATCAGAGTTCCAGAACTTTTTAAGCCCTTGGCAACGCAACTCCTGATTTAGTAAGATGGTAAACTAATATAATGATGGTATTTTAATTTCAGGTCCCGCGCCACGGACGACTTCTCGTGCAAGGTGACCCTGGACATCGTCTCCACCGGCTACGACAACATGGAGAAGATCAAAGAGATCCTGCAAGAACACATCCGATACTCGCGCGCGCTCGACAACCTGGCCGTCAGCGACAACGACTTCAATGCCAAAGTCATCGATCCAGGTCCCTGTTACTTACTGTCCTTGTCGTATTGTGACTCACATTCTATTTTTTTGTTTCTTACTTTATCTTCTGTTTTTAACTTAATATGGTCTTGTTATAATTTTATTGTTCGTCTTAAACGGGAGCGCAAATTTAACAACATACTCGTATCACACTGCATTCTTTTGACTTAAATAGAAGAAATTACAGCAAATGGTATATGTGCATCGGACGAGATCCGCTGCGGGGACGGAGACTGTTTGCCGTCCTCCGCGAGGTGCAACAGCGTGCCCGAGTGCAGCGACGGCTCCGACGAGGTCGGCTGTGTGCCGGGTACTATATTCTGCTTTATTTTCGTTTATGTGATATGATTTTTTTCGTTTTTTCCAAGTTAATTTGATTATTTTTTGTTTATTCTAATAAGACAATTGGGGTGGGCGGGTAAACGAGCGCCCGCTGTTATACAACTTCCCTGAGGATCGGGGAGATGTTCCCATAGAAAGTCCTGTTACCCCCGGTGACCAACAAGGTAAGATTTAAATACCTGGTCAGATAAGGTTAATATAAAGACAGAGCAAAAACTTGTCAAGTGGGAATCAACTGCGCACTACGGGTTATGGACTAATTGAAAATATCAAGGTTGACAAAAAATTGGTAGGTTGTTTTTTCGAAATATAATAGAATTGAATTTAAAAATATTTGTTTCACAAAACAAAATTACTTTCAAAATTATTTATTGTAATATTTTTATTCAGTAGGATAGGTATTTCTAAGAAACTTACCTACCTATTTCGTAAATTTTCAATTTTTTAGTAATCTTTTTTACTATCATATGCATAAACTATAATTCTTATAAGTCACAAAACTGGGATCCCTTTGACTGCCATACATTTATTGTTTCGATCATTGAAAAGTCGGAAGTCACACAAATTTTAGGTCATAACGCTTTTTAATTCGAACGTTAATTATCCATAATATAAAAGATTATAATAAACAAAAGTCATAACCTAAAACCCTATAACCTATAACATTCAAAGGCATATAATAAGTCAGAAATATTTTAGGACATATTTTTTATAGTATCAATTATTTTTATTCATACCGTTTTTCTACCAAATTACAGCATTTATTATGTTTTGGAAGTATTAAAGACCATAATAACGAAAACAACAAATACTAAATAAATTAAATTATTAAAAATAAACAGCTTAAATTTTTAATGTCGCGAAGCTACAAGTGACAAATTAGAAGCGAAACTCTCTTTACTAGCGAAAGGAGTTTATTACTTAACATTTACGTATATGTTTACCTTTCCTGTCAAAATAGTAGCATAAAAGTATTATAATGTATATATATTTGGAATGGGCTATTTAATAGCTTTCATTTGATACCCATAATACCCATAATAATAAAAAATCCCCCTCCATATTTTTTTCCGCGGACGCCATATTGAAATATTATATACCCTATGTCACTTCGGCAATTAAGACGAATCGAATGACACCTCGTATGTTAAATTCCGTCAAGCCCTTTAGGCTATAGAGCGTGCCCAGAAATACACATATATACGTATACGCTCGAAAAACATAACCCTCCTTCTGACGCAGTCGGGTAAAATGGTCAAATGTGAGTTGGGCTCGCGCTGATCCGATTCGAAATCAAAAAAAATAGACGACAAATTTAGATCAATAGGTTAGGTTAGGTTAGGTTAGGTTACTAACCTTAGTACTGCGTCAAGGCCGAAGGCCTTAACTACCCATGAATAAAATTTTAAAATTAATTTACTCCTTTGCAGCGGTATGGCCAGTGCCGGATTAGCCATTAAGCAAAGTAAGCAGCTGCTTAGGGCATCACAAGTCAGGGGGCACCAAAATCTCAGATCAAAAATCAGAAAATGAAATGTTTTTGCTTGAATAAGAAAAATTACAGTGTGTGGCAAGCTTCATAAAATTGCAATCGCTTTATGGACTTCTAAACGAAACGCTTTCGGTTTCAGAACGAGACATGCAATTTTGGTTAAACTAACTAATTGTTAACAAACGTGACATGGTTAAATCTCGAGGATACGTGTCAAATTTTCGATTCCTTTTTTGAATTTTAACAATTAGTTGAGTTAACTACTGATCAAACAACGGGCCCTTAGAGACCAATTTAAAGTTACCAATTTCTGTGAATTACCTACCTATTATAGATTATATACCTGATTTTACACAGAAATTCTTAAAAGAGGAGAAAATTATCAACAAATAGCAAGCAGGTTTTCATCTTTAAATTTAATCCCAGAGGGCCCTGCCAAGATTCATTGCGCTAAATAGCGTTTCTATTCGATTCGTTTTTAAACCAATCGCGTCACTGGTAGACCACGTGACTTTTCGTATCACGTCATCTTCCAGCGACGCGATTGGTTTAAAAACGAATCGAATAGAAACGTTTGTTAGCGTAGTGCATCTTGTCTGAGCCCTCTGATCCTGGATAAATTATGTGTCCCGGTCAAACCATAGAATACCAAAACACATAGCAGGTACAAAATTAGTAAACTTATATCCACAGGACCTCAACACTGAATAACCCACGAAAATTCAACAGCTTCGCTTATTTATGTGCCCAAAAAGTAATTCCAACGATATGTCTGCTAAATTTTTGACACACGCTGCGCACGCACAACTTTATTAAATCATTTACGACGACCCCCTTACTTCTACGTTCAATAATGTGGACACAGTGTTACGGATATTTCCAAGTTTAATGATGACCATTCAGCAGAGAGATCTTTTGAAACATGAAAATAACCGTTAAAAAAAAAAATATTTATAAAATCCGTCTACAATTGACAGAGAAATCGGTCAACATACATAAAAAAATGCATACAGTGGAACATAGAACCTCCACATTTTTTGAAGTAGGTTAAAAATACTGAAAAATTAAAGGCGTTCTACAATGAGGCAAGAATGGCTCGATGCATATACTTACGTTTATAGTGTTTATACATAGAATCTGATGTTCTACGGAAACTTAAGTAAGTATAATGTAGTTGTTCTTCGACAATTTGCATCCCTCAAAAGTAGCAAATTAGTTTTTAACCGACTTCAAAAAAGGAGGAGGTTATACGTTCCACTGTATGTATTTTTTTTTTTTTTTATGTATGTTCACCGATTACTCCGTCAATTGTCGACCGATTTCAAAAATTTTTTTTTGGTTTGATAGAGTATACTTTCGAGGTGGTCCCATTGTCACCAAATCTATATCTGATGAGGGAATCAGTGAGGAATTGAGGGAACTCCTCAAATATTGTAGGCAAACATATAGCGATTTTAGTATTTTTAGTAACAAGTCTAGCATTTGCATTCAGAAAGTATCATTTGGTGTAGTGGAACTGATGATGAAGACCACAGATGGCCACCGGAACTCCTCAATGGTATCGATTTCAAGGGTGGCGATAAGATATCTTGATTAAGATAGTTGAGCGACTACCTACAACGAATAATATTTACTTGTTGAAATATGACTATGACTTTCCCGCGGCGTTGCTTGCGGCGCGCTTGATATAAGTTAAAGTTTCATTTCAACTAAGAAGTGGGACTACGTAACAGCGTAGTATAAAATAAAATAAATGTTTTAAAAAACAAAAAACCGCCTTCAAAAACGCAAAAAATAACTTTGTTTTTGAAGGCGGTTTTTTGTTTTTTAAAACATTTATTATAAAGAGAAGTTTAAAATAGATATCTTAGATTTTTCTTCTTCTTGTCCTTGTCTTAAAGATTAGGAAGTCTTGGCGTCTGTGTGGTCAAACTGAATATCTGTACACACTGCACACTTGTGTATGTACGTAAGTACTTAATTGTACAAAATGTAATAAAATACAAAGATAACAGAGGCGAACTTTTCCTAAGGGATCTCTTGCAGTTAACCTATGGGTCATTGAGAAGAAAAGTAATTGAATAGGTATCGATCAATATGATCATGTGTAGTATATAGGTAGATATTTTTCCTTGGGTTGAAGAAAGGCAAACCAAAGTGTAATTTTACTACGAAATCTTAAGGAACGCCATCGGGTAGGTAAAAGCTGGGGTCACAGGGGGCACCACACACGAAAATGCTTAGGGCACCAAGGAGGGTTAATCCGGCACTGGGTATGGCGGCCATTTTGAACCGTCGGAAAAGTATGGCATGGTGGTTTTCGTGAACGGCTACTCAACGATAATTAGCTGTGCAAAAAGTAGCCTGATACAAATGGTTGAATTGTTTTTTTTTTAAAGTAACGTGTTTTCGTCGGTCTGGCGGGCTGTAAGCCACACCGGAGAAGCATGGCATTACGCTACCGCCTACTTATTTTTTCATCGACTATCGCAAAATACAAGAATTTTAGTGGTACAAATCGTTCAACTTTCGTAATTTATCCGACACGTTTGATTAACGCCCACGCGTTTAGGCCGCCGGTACCAGCGCTGTGACCATCATGTTCCTTTTCGTCATTACGTAATTAGACTCTTGAAGAGTCGCCATACTTGGTACAAATGACCGTTAATTTTGTGTCAGTATCTTCCGGTCTTTGATTTAAACCTTCAGTACCTATTTTCGTATTTGTAATTCATTTATTCATATAACCGCTAAACCAATTTAAATGAATTTTGGTATGGAGGATATCTCTGCTGTGAAAGCGTTACAAACAAGCAAATATTAGTAGTAGCCTAAGCAACGAAGACAAATCAGTGGAAAAAACTCGTGTATAAGCGAATTTTGGCATAGTTGTAGGGAATGGTGTTTTAAACCACATACTGAAAGTAATGATGGGTGGAGGTGGAGCTAACGGGTGGAGGAGGGTGTAAAGGTCCCTTTTTTTGTTTTTCGTAAGTAACTCGTAAACGGTGGCAGATGTCATTTAAAACACCATTCCTTACCACTATGCCAAAATTTGCTTATACACGAGTTTTTTCCCCTGGTAGGCAGCTCTTGGTTGGGTGGGTGGGTTCGTTGGGTGGGCTATAGGTATGGAATAACCGAACTAAAAATGTATTTACTTTATTTTGAGATATGAACATACTGAAGGTCAAAATTAAAGTGTCATGTATTATAATAATCAGGCAATAGTGACTCCATGGATTCTAGAACCACGATATGCCACCAAAAGTCTTAACCCTAATTATGACATAAATTGGTATGACTATGAATTTTATGACTTCCTACAAATATGACCCACAATAATTGACATTCCGATTTATACTCTTCAATATTATGTATGACTTTTAACATTATGACTAATAATAAGTATAATGTAAAACGTTTTGGACAACAATAATCGAAACTTTAACTTTGTGGCAGTCAATAGAGACCCGTCTTGATGATACAGCTGATTGAAGTCCGCTCCAGAGAAATAAGAATTTTATGGCGGACACATCTTATATCCTCTTCTAAGTCATAAGAATAATATTGCAGGTAAAAAATACATGCTCATTTATTTAAATGTAACAACTAATTTTGATTTGATAAAGTTGTCTAAATTTAAGATAATTATGTTTTCAAGAAAATGGAGAACGGACACAACAGAGTAGTAAGAATAATGTTTTTTTTTTGTTAATGTTTGGAATTAGCTACACTAAAATCGACCGATATCCCAGTTAAATATGATATGATGGATAGATATGCTTCGTATGGTGCGGCTTCCAAAAGATGGGGATAGCGCAAGCAGCAGCATGAGTTTTTTATGGTGGTCGAGTCCGATTCTGACCGGTTCTTTGAAGTTTCAGAGCTCTCTTAATACAAGAGTTCTTAGTCGGAAGTCATGAAATGTATTGTTCGCAGACTGCCAAACTGACCAGTTGAAGTGCGACGACACGCGGTGCGTCCCGAGGAACAAGCTGTGCGACGGCTTCTCGGACTGCCACGACGGCGCCGACGAGCGCGGCTGCGGTGAGTACCCACTATTCATTATAGGTACTCTGATTATTCTAAGATGATGCCTGTGACAGCCGTATTTCGTAATTTCAATCACTTAATATACTCACAAGCGAGGTATTTACAATAGGCAATTCATTATTAAAATTCCTGGACTTGGTTTGTGCCGATGTAATATTTATGTAAAGTTAAAGAAATAAGTGTAATAAGAGCTGTCACCGGCATCATCTTAGAATAATAAGAGTGTAGTCAAATACTAGACATGGCGCGTCAACCGCGTTAAACAAATGACAAACGAGATAAATCTAAAAGCACCGGCAAACAAAAGGTAAGACAATTTAACTATTTTACTGTTTGATATTTAACCTCTGTAGCCATTACATAATCGTACAATAGTACATTATTGCAAGTGTGTGTGTGTGTGTGTGGAGTGGTAATGGTAATATTTTTTTATATAAGTGGCAGATTAAAATAACACAGTATTCCTGTCTTAATGTTGCGATGTGCCATGTGTGGCGGTGATCACTTTTTACCGCACGCTGGTCATGGATTTTCATAGTTGCCTTTCTGGTAAAGAGGTCCTGACCTAGAGATACTTAGTGGAAGCGGGGGTTGAGGTTGTACGAACTATTCATCGTGAAAAGGTGTCTTCGATATTATAAAGAGTTGTTTTATAACCTCTCAATCTTCGATTCAATTCCATACATTAATTTTGTCAGTTTACAATATGATTACTATAAGGGTATTTAGACTAAAGACAAATGTCTCTCTCATAAACATTTGAGGCAAGGTTTTTAGTTTACGTTAAGTATAGCGGCGATGCCGTTGCCACCTTCTTACTCCATCATCAGATACGGGCCCTTATTGGCTCGTAAACGAGGACGTCTAGTCTTTAAAAATAACATTAACACTGTTTTAATAGTGCTCGATGATCGTTTAGATCGTTGATGCTGGCAACGATAGATCTTTGGATATTTGATAAGTACCTAACTCTTAATGGTAATACTAGAAATTATTACCTTGCGCAGTTCACAAACTGGTAGTTCCCTAATGCGTCAAACACAAGCGCCATATCGTATAAAAAACAGAATTAATAAAAGTTAGTTAATTCTGCATTATACGAGCTTTTTTGCATTGGGGCTCGTAGGCTAACAGCGTTCTCTACTTATTTATATGTAAATTATAAATTGTGTATTATTTTTTTCATTTCTCATACTCTAAAATTAGTCCTTTGTTTATCTTAGAAGCGTGTTGAAAGTGATACATGTCCACCCTAGGGAAAAAGAGTAATTTGAAATAAGAACTATGTCTATAGACCTGTGCAGCAGCAGAATCCTATACAGCCTCTCTGTAGTAAGATTATTTAAAAAGAAACTAAGTTTGTACTGAGCCATGGTACATAAAATCTTATACAGCCACTCTTTGGTAAAACTACCGAAGAGAGAGATAAGTTTTATTATAAAGCACCAGTTATATATTGAAATAACTTTTTATTTTCATATTAACTTTATTTTTATAAATCACTTTTTATTTAATTCCTATTTGATTGCTTGCGGTTTGTAATAAAATAACCGCCTCAAAACCGCACCTAATAAATAACCCTTCATGGTAGTTGGGTAAAAAGGCTGGCTGGCACTCTGGTGCTCTAAAAAAATTTTGTGTCAAAAACAAGAGCGGGAAAACAAGATACGATCTTCAGTACCTCTCTAGTTGTACTACTTAATATAGGTACTGTGTTCGCTATATTTTTCATAAGTCATTAGTGTTATAACAATGAGTTCCTCGTCTGATTCGGGAATAGATTGACGAGGGGTGCCTTTTAAGTTCTGTCGTTTGAAAAAACTAAAGACAATTTAAGTGTTAAATGGTATTTATTGTTTTTCAAAGTAATCACCGTGATATGTAATACACTTTTTCATTCGATCGAACCAGTTTTCGAAACACTTATTTATTCCATTCCGAAGTCGGGGTCTCCAAAATGGCCGTTTTGTATGCCTCAACCGCTTCTTCAGGCGTCCGGTACCGTTGACCACGAAGTCGTTGCTTGATTTTTGGAAAAGTGAAGAAGTCATTAGGGCTTAAGTCTGGACTGTACGGCGGGTGATCCAAATTTTCGACGTTTTGTTCTTTTAAAAACGCAATTGTCTGCCGGGCGGTGTGCGAGCTAGCATTATCGTGGTGCAGTACTATACGACGTCTTGGGTTATTTTTTCGGAACTCGCCGATAACTTCTGGTAAACAAACAGCATTAACTGTTTTACGATCTTCGAGCACGATGGTCGCAACGTGGCCACTTTTCGCTACAAACGTGGCGACCATTTTTTTCGAAGTGCTCCGTGAGCGTATTACTTTGGTCGGGTTTGGCTCATCTTGAAACACCCAAACAGTCGACTGCTGTTTAGAATCCGGATCGTATGCATATTATATCCAAGATTCGTCACCACTGATAATCTCATAAACGTGTTTAGAGTCTCCTCTGTTGAATTGCCGCAGAGTTTTGCGGCACCATCTAACGCGAGCCGTTTTTTGGTCTTCACTAAGTAAATGTGGTATCCAGCGTGAGATCAATTTTTTTACACCTAAGTGATCATGCAATATATTTTGAACACTGGTCCCTGAAATGCTTAATGAAGCTTCTATCTCGCGGTATGTCGCATGGCCATCTTCGACGATCAGTTGCCGTACAGCATCAATGTTTTCCTGGGTTACAGCTGTTTTTGGTCGGCCTTCACGATGCCTATCACTAAGACTAGAGCAACCACGTTGAAATTCCAAATACCAACGTTCCACAGTCCGGATGCATGGTGCTTCATTTTTAAAAACCGTAGTCAGCTCTTCAAAGCACTGAAGACGCGTTAAACCCCTTTTAAAGTTGTAAAATATTATCGCACGTAAATTTTCCTTCGAAATTTCCATTTTCACAACCGACTTGTCAACTTTGAACCGACGCTGTACTAAAACGAATCGGCCGATCTCGAGACATTCTTTTGTTTTTGTATTCTAAATTCAAATATTTTAAGATGATACTAGTTTTTTTTTAATAATCACGGGAGTTTTGCAAACGACAGAACTTAAAAGGCAGCCCTCGTAACGCCAGAATAGGCTCAAGCAGTGATGGAAAATCATCAACCACCAAAATTAAAGGAAAGATATTTCCCTTTTTTACTTTTTTTACTTTCCTCATAAACGAAAAGAAAAGTAGAGGGTTTAACTCGGATGAAAGTCACCATTTATTTCCCACTCGAAATATTAGCGCTCTCGCTTTGCTCGAGCGCCAAAATATCTCTTGTGATATAGGTGCCTTTCATCCCTTGCTGAACAATCTACTATTACAGCACATTGTCAGTGTATGGTTTTAGGAAAATGCTCCAGTTAATAATGATGAGGCTGCAATGACTGGCCTTCAATACGCATTAAAAGTACATCATCATTTAAACCAGTCTCACATTGCAATTCGATGGTATGATAAAATTAATTGGTTATCTCGAACTCTCTTAATAACTCTATAATATTATTGTCTGTCATATTTTTTTAGGTCATATAGTTTTTTAATAAAACCTTATTTTTTCTTCCCTAAAGCGTTAATACTTGTAATCCATCTCGGACAAGGATACTAATATGCACGTTATTAGGTACATCTTCATGAAATCGGGGTTATCATTAACATGTGACGTTTAGAGCAACCAAACTATCATGGGGGGGTGGTGGTACTTTTAGATGGCAAATTTACAGATTCTCATGTACCTGTGATATAACTAGGGGCAAACCGGCGGATAAAATAAATGCATGTCAGCATCAACAATATAGGTATATGTAAAAAAAAAACTGACTACAAATATGCCTATAACTACACAATCATACAAAGTTTAGGCAATATGCGGCAGCTCTTTTAAAAATTGGGGAACTGTCGGGTGGATAAATGAAAAAAAATACCTATATATTCGGTGGAAGATGGTGAGGTTGTGGAGTATCTCTCGGTAGACAATGTCATAGACACCGAGCAAGTCACGTCCTACCCTTAGAAATCCTGAACTCTTTGGCGCTATCGCGAGTGCCCTCCCATAAGTTCATGCTTAAAGTTGGTGTCTCTGTACTCCTGATGCGTAATCTTGATTATGTAATGGCCCACGGTTGCAAATTACGCACCTAGGTCGGAATATCATAATTACGTCTGGAATTGCTAAAGGAGAAAATGTTTTATTTCCCTGCATTCCTATAATCCCGACAGATTTACCATTTAACTTTACAAGAGAGAAGTTCCCTCTAGAAACAGCTTTTGCCATGACCATAAACAAAGCGCAAGGACAAACACTAGAAGTAGCCGGTGTATATTTAGAAGCAAACTGTTTTTCCCATAGGCAACTGTATGTAGCATGCTCACGAGTATCTAGCCCACGAAATCTTCATGTTTTAGCGAAAGATGGCAAAACAAACAATATTGGATACTAAAATGTAATTAACCCAGATATCGTTATCAAATTCAACTTCTTTTTAAATTTCGAGCTCAATATAACATGTGTTTAAAATATCATTCTGGCCAGGGAGAACGTCAAACTATAAAACTAGGTACAGTCGACGTCAAAGATATGTATACACTTTAGTGCCTTGCCACTTTATCCACTATGACAATTTCATATGGCAGTTAAAACATGACGTTAAATAGACAAGGTACTAAAGTGTAAATATATTTATGACGTCGACTGTACTTAAAACTATTAATTTACTGAACTGCGACAAACGAATTCTACGCGGACGAAGTCGCTGGCAAAAGCTAGTAACGACATAAAAGGTACTTGTGATAAAATTGGGATACGGTGTATTAAATATATGTTAATGATTTTTGCTTGTGAATCCCAATAGGGAATATGCATGGATGTTTTAAATCGCATTTCTCAACAAAATTTGAAAATACCGTAAAAGAGATCAGCAACCAGTACAATTAAAATTAAAATCGGCCAAGAAATAAGGATGATACAAGCATTTTAAACTGCTAATTAGACAACGATTAGACAGAGAGATAACTGGTCGGCCATACAAACTCCATATTAAATTCTGTTTTGCCAGACAGAGATAGTAGATAGGATCAAATCTTTGTTGGCTTATATCTTGGTTATTTTTATAGCTATTCAAAAAATGTTTATTCTCACCTGTTTGTTACATGAATCAGCTTTTATTCAAGCTGTGAAAAAAACTCATGCATGAACATTCCCTATTGCGCTGTATGCTACTTACATTTATACTTACCTACCTACTTTGAAAAAAACTTTAATACAATACTTTAAACTTTAAACGTGCAGTTAATGGGTCCTCTCGTCTGTCTAATGAAGTGAGCTTCTGTTCCTCTACAGTATTGGCTTGTTTAAAGCTACGAGTATGTTGGAATGTCGAGTGTGTCTGTGGGCGGACATGTGATTCTCAAGTGTTTTAATCATTCAATCTCGAGCTCGTGTTTCACTGTTTATGCTTGCCGCTCTTTGTTTTGCCATGGTAGGTTATGTCAAGACGAGTCCTTATGGGTTCATAGAAGTTTATTAGATTTATAAACTAATAAGTAAATAAAAATATTCGATGACGTCTATGTTATCGCAAGCAGGTATTGTACCTACATTATACTGATTCAATGAACCGAAAATGCGATGCGACTGTTATATATGTAGATTACGGTCGCGTCGTACGATAGGGATATACTTCCACACCAAGGAGCGAGCCGTCGCGTCTTCAGGTTTGGGTGAAAATCGGAACGCAGAAAAGCCACAAGTACTTACTTAGGTATATCTGCAATAATTGCTGCAAAATATATAAACATATTTAAGAATATGATATCAATGGCATACTCGTTATGGTTTGACCAACGTAACGTGACCTTAATTATGATGATTTTAACATCGTTTTGTTCAGAGTGAGTCAAGGAAGATTTATTTTGAAATGTACGACTGGTTGTATGTATGTACTTATATCACTGACATTTGATTTAAAAAACTGGCAAAACGCGTGTTTTGCACATATTTATTTAAAATTTAGAAGTCAAAATATGCTGGTTCTTTATTTCTAATAATAATTTGCGTTTTTTACACATGCCAATGTTTTTGAAACAGTTCTAACAGCATGTTATAGTGTAGTGCATCGTCAACTGCATGTTACAGCGCATTGTCAACTGCGAGTCGGACTCGAGCACCGAGGACGGTTAATCGCAACAGCGTTATATTTGTAAAAAATATTATAAACCTTACTAAGTATTTTACAATAACATTACAAAATATACCAGTACATTTTATGTTTATGACTAAAATAGCACTTTAAAGCTTAATATTTTATAAATGGATTCCTTAATCGAAAAATTGTTTTTCCAAACCCGCTATATTTTTAAATGACCTATCCAACGACACCAAACACTATTGGGTAGACGAGAAAAAAAAATACATCCCCACTTCCCGTGTAGAGGAGGTACAGTCAACAGCATAAATAAGTGATCATTTATGTACCTTGTCACTTTAACGTCCTGTTTGAAATGTCATACAAAATTGTGAAACGATTGAAAGCGACAAGGTACATAAATGATCACTTATTTATGTTGTTGACTGTACACTAAAATTTTATTTTTTTTAAGATTTTATTTTACCACTTTGTTGGCGTGTCTTATATGTATATTCATGCTAAATTACAGCTTTCTAGTACTAAGAGTCTCTGAGCTAGGCTGCGGACGGACGGAGGGACGGACGGACGGAAGGACATGGCGAAACTATAAGGGTTCCTAGTTTGACTACGGAACCCTAAAAACGAACCTATGATTTTACTCTTTGATTTCGATTGGGTTTTAGGGGTCGCTACCACGTGTCAAAGTTTGAACGTAACATAAAAAATATACGTATATATTATATCAGGCACAACTACCCTACCCCAAAAAAACGACATTATAAACCTAGTTTATTTTTATTGAAAATAATAGGTGGATTGTGAACTTAATAAAAGTAAATAATAAAATCCATATAAATGTTACTTTTTAATGGGCTGGTAGCGACCCCTAAATTATACTTTAAACATGCAAAAAAAAAAAGTTTTTTGTGTCTTAGAACAGATTAAAAGAGTGTGAAGCGATAAAAACAATTAATTAGGCCATGTAAATGACCACCTAGTAGAGTCCTTAGTTTGACTACACGTCATTAAGAGTTACATACTTAAGTCATACTACCTAATATTATAAATGTAAAAGTATTTTGTCTGTCTGTTTGTTACGTTATCACGGCTGAACCTCTGAAATTAATTCGATGATATTTGGTCTGAAAGCTGGAGTCCTACGGAACGTCATCGAATACTTTTATCCCGGTGAATTTGGATATTTAACGAGGGAACAGCGATAAGTGGACGAAGTTGTGGGCAACCGCTAGTTATAAATTATTTTTAAAGGGTGATATTGTCATATTGTTTTCATGCCTATTAAAAATTATTCCTTGTAAATAGTTGCCACAAACTGGCTCAGAACGTGTGTACCGACGACCCAGAAATGCATTCCTAAGAATTAACATTAATTGTCCGAGCCTGCTGTGATTCGAAGCGATCTAAATGGGGTGCCATAAACAATGTTTAGTGGATAAGAGGAACTACCGTTTCATTAGTTGCTTGAATGTCTCAAATCTATATTTTTCGATTTGTTTGTTTTACAAACATTACGCATGAATTGGACAACCTTCGCACTTCTTTCATCCATTTACTGAAATTTGAAATTTCATATTATTTGGCACATCACGTCATCCTGGCGCGCGACGCTACAAGCTACATGCGCACGCATCCCTGGAAGGTGAACGTGTGTCCTAAAGTCATACACCATACCACTTTTTGCCCTTAATAATGTATATCGAATTTTGTCTTATTTATTTCTGTTTTATTTTAACGCTTATTAAAAACAAGACAATTTTTAACTGCACAGAAACATGACAAATTAAGATCTTAAAATATTAAATTATTAAAAAAAAACCCGACTGCAATAAAGCAAATCAACCGAAAGGCGAAAAACAAGCTCTATAATCTATAGAAAATTGTAAGAGCAATTTAAATTTGGCTCTAACAATTTTCTATAGATTATAGAGCTTGGTTTTCGCTTTTCAGTCGGTTTTTTTATTGCAGCGAGGTTTTTTGTTTTTTTTTTAAATAATTTAACTTATTTCACTCTTTTTAGTTTTTATTAATTTATAATGTATTTTTTTGTTCAAGTTCTATTAGTAACTTTTTGTATATGCCCAATAGTTTGAGTTTTGACACTTAAAAGGTTAGAGTATTTTTTTTTTTGATTTTTAATTTGCTTTATCAAATTACATTTAAACATATGGGTTGTGCATATTTTTGTAATCGCCTTTTAATATTCTTCATTTTGATACTCTTTTGGATTCATTTGATAATTATAACGGTCATTCTCCAGACAGCCATTTCTGTATGTCCTCGGGCTTAAAAAATATAAAACTATTGAATTTGGTATAATTTATATTTTTTGTTCCTAGTAGGTACTCGTATTGAGGTGTACATGAATTTTCAAGTAAATATTCAATACCTTTCTAGGAGAAAAAAAAAATCAATACCCCATTCTCCTAATTAACACCGCGCGTCCCACTTCCGAAATCACTAATATAACTATTTTCCCCGATCATATACAAGAGGAAAGATGAATGAAAGTATTTTTATTTAATGAAAGATAAGATATCCAAATTACAAAAAAAATACCAAATTTATTTAGTAATATATCACTAAGATATAAAATAAAGAAACTTTGTCCCGATACGTGTACTAATTCACGCGCCGCTTTCATTCTTGTCCGTGCAAAGCCATTGAAGAAATAGACAGACGTCTGTAATGCATTTTGCGTGAGCAGACACTCATGTCAAGACCCTCTTGAGAGAAAGACGTGTTAATGTTGTGTGGATCGCACACTACAAATGTAAGTATCTAATTCGCATGTTTTGGTTCTCGTAAATTCTAATTAACACGTTCACGTTTTTAAAATCAGCCAATAACTCTATAGCTCTGTAAATTATTGTATACATTAAGAACCTCAGTATTTAACAGTTACTGGATTATGTAGTTTATCACATGTACCTAAAAGAAGTTATATTTTTTTTATCAAGAATCCCTAATACACACGTCTAATCCACGGGCCAAAAATGAACGCGTTAATTAGTTTAAGAGTAGTAAAAAAGGTTTTTGGTACATAAAAGTATTTTATTTCTAATTGCTCGCTTAAGCTAAACCAGTTTAAATTAATTTACAGGAATAATTTTTTTACAAAAATGTTATTCCTGGAAGAATGATGGCATGATTAAAATGACATATATTATGTCAAACTGGTGTTATTAGAGGGGCCCTAACCTTAAAATCATCCTTATGATCGTATCTGTGTGCTTAAGTGTTTGGACAATATGTTTTTTAGAGGTTATTTTATTTTTCCTAGCATATTTCTCTTGGAAAACATGAAAATTTTGCTGACCGCATTAAAAAGTTGCATTTTGACAATAAGTGACAGCTGTAATTCTAATCATGTAAGGAAAATCCTAGGGACCCGGCATCATTCTTCATATTTGTATAAATTATGTATTAAAACCACCCGCAATAATTAAACTACATACTTAAAGTTGAATGTCTGAATGTTATGTTACATAACTTATGTATGTAAAGCTTAAACGGCTCGACGGATTTTAGCATTATGAATTATGAGGTGTCCTTAGATTCAATAAAATTAACTAGTTTATTTATATCCTTTTAGTTCATCGGGTTTTTAAATTTTAAATTACTTTTTTTAAAGATAGATAGGGAATGTAAAACGTAGGAGGAAGAAGTATTATTTTTTCTTTAGCAGATACGGCAATTTATTTGTTATCGTTTGTTCATAATACCTAAGGTATAATATAAAGTTATTAATTCTGATTTTTTTTATCGTTTTCATTGTTGATTATAGAACGATTATTTCGGTGAAATATTAGTTAGCTTATTATGTATGTATATCGTGATGGATATTTAATGTTCCTAATAGTTTCAACGTTGCAATATAATAAATATGATAAAATTAATAGACAGTCTGACAGTTTTTGTCTTATTTCCTAAAAAATATATATTTCGCATGAACATTTATCTAATAAACGCGTAGTTTTTTTAATTCGCAAGCAAGTAAACCTAATTAACGCATCGCTTTTCTAATTCGCGCGTCACGCAAATATTAAAACCCTTCTAGTTAATTAACCGCTAATAATAATTAAGTGCCCAATAAATATTAAAGTTTGAATGGTCGATATGTTACTACATTTTGCATAAATTTTATCAAAAACCAAGTGGAAAAAAAGGGCGGTGTTAATTAGACTGAGAACACAATTCTGGAGAATGACCGATAATTTCTTTCGAACCGCACATTATGGCACCTTAAATCCGCCATGCTGATTTTTTTACGTCACTTATCCTAGGACACTTGTGTTGCCGAGACAAATTTAATGATACCTTAATTTTAGAAATCCGTCCAGCCGTTTGATTGATACGAGGTAATAAAGAATATTACATACATAGATACGCGCGAAAAACATTACCCTTCATGGCAGTCGGGTAATAAAAAAATGAATCATCAAAATATAAGTCCGTTTTGGACCTTCCGCCCGTAAGGTAGTCTGTGGGTGAAATTGACAAACTTAACAAACTTACATGACTTGACATTGACATTTGACGTCTGATAAAACACAGTGCTACCAGGCAAAATACAATCAATATCGTTTTAAAGAAACTCTCAAACGTTTTAACGCATGTCTCAATAGTTTTAAAGCATGTCTCAAACAAACCTATTTTGTAATGACGTCATAACGCCATTTTACTTAAAAATTATAATAAATTAATATATACTTATTTAAATGCAAAAACAACGAAATTAGTGTCTTCAATTAGTCTATTTTATCGAAAAAAAAATAAAAAAACTAGGAGTAGGTATTTTTTTTTGGTATATTCCAATTGCACTAGTTAAGCTTAAAATAAAACAATGTGGGGGCGACGTCAGACTAATTAAAAACACCTCCACAAACAACCCAACACACAGGTAGGTTTGTTAGTTACGTTGCGACTGATAATTGAATAGATAGACTTGTGCGCTGTAACCTCTCAATAGAGGTTATTATGTTATGATTAATAAAAAGCAATTTGACCAAATTTAGTAGGTCCTATTATTGTATATCAGTAATAGGACAAACAATATTCGTCCATACAATATGTTAACATAATCACATTAGGGTTATTGTCTGTGCGTTAAGACAAACAATAATCTGAATTTTATTTTATTACCAGTGGTATAGGTCAGGAAATATGAATTGGGCGTCTGTAATCTTCCTGCACTAAGATCTTTTCGTTAATATCAAACAAAAGGTAATCTTAAAACTGCCCTCGTTCTTCAAACAGCACAGTGGGTTGAAAGGTTAAGGTTAAGGTTAGGTCCGGTAAGTCTTAACGCGGAAAAAAAGATCGCAAAGTAGATAACAGACGGCCAAATCATATTTCCTGAAATATAACTATTACAGAATGAAAAACCGAGCAAGAGCATGTCTGACCATGCTCAGTGTAGGGATCCGAAGCCGTTTTTCACAAACTAAAAAAAAACAAGTGTGAACTAATTCCCTATTATTTTAAAGTTATTTGGTGCTGTCTCAGATAATTTTAGTAGGTATAAAAACTTAAGTCGCCTGTATCTCAGGAACCAATAAGGTCTACTTAGTCGTGATAGTGTTTCTTTTAAATTCGTTATATGCGCTTTCATTGAAGATATTTTTCAGTTTTTTTAGTATTTGTAGTTTTGACTGTATGAGGGGACTTGACTCTAACAATAATTAGCGCTTTAAAGCTTAATATTTCATAAACGGATCCCTTGATCGAAAATTGTTTGCACAAACCCGCAATATTTATGAAAGACATATCCAACGACACCCCACACTATGGGGTAGAGGTAAAGCTGGCAAGTATCACACTTTTAATACTAGCTAGTATTAAATGTGTGATACTTAGTTTTGCGGGCCAGTGTATTATATTCTGTGATCTCGCTCTAAAACAATTATATTCTGATAATAGTGGATTAATTGTAAAAAACAAGGTTTAGCCAAATTAAAGTGAAGCACACAATATTATTAAAAGACTCCTTTTACTGCCCTTCTTTCGAAAATGCATAGGGGTTGAAATTAAAAATGGAAGCAACTGTAGAGTTAACTTTTTAGGTTAAATGTCAAGCTCGGCAGTATATGCAAAAACGCTTGAGTAATTACTTCGAAGGTGTTTTATAGTTGACCACTCCTGAAGTCACTTGCCATATTGCATAGTCACAGTTTTAATGCCACGTACGAACGAACGTACTTCTTTTAAAAAGCTATATATGCTCTAGTTAGTAAAAGCATGTTTCACAACTATAACGATTTAACAAGAGTTTAAAAGTTTTGTCCGAGATGCTTAATTATAACGAAATCTTTTTGTCGACTGAACAAGTCTTGGGTTTAAGTTTAATTTATAATAAGAGCTTACGCGTGGCTTCGTTCGCACGGATTCTGCTTTCCGCGGAAACCCATAGGTGATCATCTCGACTGCTCTAAATTTTCTTAAAACCATCTCTTAACCCTCCTATATATTTATTATTAAGTAGGTACCGGTAATTGAACATTTTGAATATTTATTCTGTCTGTGGCAGTCTGTAAGTGATGATGATGAACTGTATTGATACTCGTATGTGGCTTTTTGACTACGACAGTTTTCGTACTAGTTGCGGAATCATGTCAAGAGGCCCGCGAGTGGCTCGCAATAGAGCCTGCGTGGCATCGCGCAAGGCGCTGATGCGGCGGAATCGAATCCTCTGTGCCTTTTTTAAAAATTACTGTTCAATTACCCGTCTGCTAGAGTCGGTGTTTCTTAAGTATAGGAGAAGGTAAGCCAAAGACAAATTATTCGTCTTCAGTGCGAAGTTCAGCTGCAAACATGCAAACATGCTTACGTTTACGTTTTATTTTACGAGGTATGAGTAATCATCATCATCCCGTCAGGCGCAAGACAACTCGACTAGAAAGTGTAGGTCTGTTCACAGTCTGCAAAGTTCATGCACCTGTTATTGTACACAATTAATAACAAATTGTGAATGAAGATGCAACAAAGCTTCCATAATCGATATTACAGTAAACACGACTCCCTTGTTTCAAATGACAAATCACCAAAAGTTTTTATAAAAGATATGAACCTAATTTTCATAATAAGACAATTGAAAAACTTGATGCATCGCTTAGACTAAGTTCTGTAGTAAAGTGCTCTAACTTATTCTTGAATTATCGATGTCTTACAATTTATTTAGGTTCTTAATCGTTTTTGCATATCAGACATCGTTTTAAACGAGTTTTTTAATTAAACGATAAAAATATATCTAGATTTAGCTTTACACTTAGACACGTGATTTGGTTAAGTGCTTTAAATTTTGACGTGAACCCGTCTATAAATTTCATTGAGAAGCCTTGTCAACATGTTTGATGTACTTACCTCACAAAAATTGGAATAATGAACCAATGTGAATAAACCGATTAAGTTGATAAAACTGGCCAAGTGCGAGTTGAACTCGCGTGGAGAGGGTTCCGGACATACTTTTTTTTTGATAGAATCCTTATAGGTTTTCCTGTAACCTACAAGCGATGAACGATATTTTGTATTTTTTTCAAAATTTTAGGCCCTATAGTTTCGGAGATCAGGGGGCGGATGGTAAATTTTCGTCTTCTTTAATGAATAAAATCCAAACTATTTATTTTACAATAATAACAAAACTATATTTGAGATCCTCTTAACGAGCCCTTTCATTTGATATATAACACAGAAAGATATGCAAAACATTTTTTTTTAATTTCAATTTTTTTCTGTTTACATATGTATACCAAATTACAACACAAACGGTCCAGTAGTTTTGAAGCAAATTGGCTGTAACAGACGGATGGACAGTAACTAAAAAAACACGAAACTTTATGATTAACAAATTTAACTAAAAGTAAGCTTTAAAATCCCAACTGTTCGTCTTTATGTCAATAAGCTTATTTACATATTTTTAATGCATTATTTTGCATCTTTTTTCAATTAATTTAGAATATACCCATATATACATTCGTGACGCTAAACGAGCATCCTCACTGAGAGAATATTCGAGTGGTGTGGACGTTATGCCGAGCGTTACAAAGCTTACACACCACTCTATGTTCGCACCGAATGCTCATCACACGCGAATGCTCTCAGTTAGGACGCTCCTTAAGACGAATCTAACAACACCTCGTTTGTCGAAATCAGGCCAACTGCTTAGCCTCTGCTAGTTAACAAAGATCCATACATACTAATGACTATAAATATTTGTATTAAAACATACAACCTATAGAGGTCAAAAACATTTCCCCTTTGTCTTCGGCGGTCAAAAAATGCCGATCAATAAAAACCCGAAAAGCGCCCAAGTGATATTGATTTCAAAACAAAATTTAATTACTACAAAAATCGTAGGTAACGCTCGGGATAGACTGCAAGCCGCCAATACGTTTGATCTTTCTGTTTGTTTGTTGTAACATTACCGAAGTAAAAAAAAAGCAGTAGCTGATCGCCCTATGATCTATTTTATGCTATGATGCAATAATGTTAGAATTCGACAAAAAAAGACAATCAAAATAAAAACACACCTGTATTTTTAATACAAGGGTTCGGGAACAGCCTACAAACAACGAAATATCTTATCTTCCAACTAAACCCCTTTGCAAATAAAACAGGCACTTAAGATTATTTTGAGTAGTTTAAAAAGAAAATTAGATATACTACAAATTAAAATAATACGATGATACTATGATTTATGTTAATTATATATAGTTATATATTTTTTCATTTATTAGCATAACATTTTATGTCCTTACAGTATTTTTTCTTCTTGAATAACTCAAATGTGCATCTTTTTGCAAGGGTTGTATATAAAATTGTATTTTAATTTGAATATGAATGGTAATCAAATAAAATGGCATTATTGAATATGTATTAACTAAAACCCAAACTGGCGACTAGTATTTAACTGAGCCATCGTCATAATTTGTTTAAAGCCCACCTTACTAGACTTGTTAGTTGTATAAAGCAACACTGATGCGAGTGATGCGTATCCAAATTTGTACTTGTGGAGTTGAGGCGCTATCTAAGCCCCTTGTCACGTCTATATACGTATTGAATACAAGTCAGTTCGTAATTGAAAGTTAAAGTGTTTTTTTTTATCGGACAGTCTGTTCTAATACGATGAACTGACGGGCCAAAATCGGCTGCCAGATTGTTAGTCTCTGTTGCCCTTGTGATACTCGTGTTTGACGTATCATATGACACGCTGTTTATCAAAACCCTTCTAATAGTTTGAGAGCTAGCGTGGAACATCCGATTTTATTAATATAATTCCTATACGAGTAACTATGAGTAGTATGTTTTGTAATTGTTCATGTGCAATAAAGAGGTTACATACATAGGTACATACATACGTGTACATAGATAAACCTTTAAATCCTTTTTTGGCTTCGCGCAGTTGGGTAAGAAGCGTCTAAGAATAGGGCTGCGGTTATCGACTACTGGCACAGCACTGTTCCTCCGGTTTGCGTGTTGTCATCAATCGATATTCGGTATTCATTATAATTGCATGTCGTTATTGTGCTTAAAAATATTCCTTGCTGCGCGATGCGCCACTGCTATCAGCACGTACATCTCGGTATGGTGACATCGCGGCCACTTTGCTAGCCGGATTCTAGTACTATTTAAAAACTATTTGCTATCGTTAAACTTAATACAAACAGGTTTTTGCTAGATTATTCGCTATCCTAGAAAGCAAAAGTTACTATGTGGTTGGATTGTAATTGGGATTGGCTAGCACATAGAAAATACTAGAGGTCTAGATTTGTTTAAGACACATTCATTACATTACATACATATTATCCATAAGTTGAAAAAACAGTGAGTTGAATAAACAGTTAAATGTTAAATATAGCTTTGAATTTAAACGGGTTCAATTGATCGAGTGAAGTGAGGTCTAAAAGTCAACTGAGATGGCATTCGTATGTTTGTTGACGATAGCTTGAGTTGCTGATGCGATCTGCTTGTATTTTGAGACGAAGAATAGATGTGGTAATTACAGTTTAAGTTTGAGTATCAGTAGATCGGATCTGGAGGTTGCGTCGGAGGCAGTGGAGAGTGCGCGAAGTGTCTGTTTGTTTTCATTAATATATCTAAAGTTGCTTAATGATAAATTCGGCTTTTTCGGTACCGTATCTTCGCATTTAATGGTGTTGAACTAAGCTCGATCGATTCTCTTTCCTCTTGTCAGAGACGGCGCTGCGAATATCATCGCTACGTGCTGAAGAACTGTCCGAAGTACTAATGATGTTAATCTGTTTCAGTACATTTTCCAAGCGCGTAAGTTCAATAAGATACATTGTCATGTTCCAATGAAGTTAAAACTTTCCAAGTTATGGTAAGTGGAGATTGGGCTTGTAACATTTAGGCTACACAAAGCGCGGTAGTTAAGTATTAACGGCCTGGCCTGTCTGTTACCGCAACATCCATTGCTGTAAGTGATCGCTTTTACGCTTTCCGTGAGCTAGCTGCCCCGTTGACGGAATATAAGTTTCTCTATAAAATTGAATAACTAAGGTGGATCGCGTGCCGGTTTTCATTTCCCGAGTTACCCACAACCAATGTCTCTCTTAGCAATAATGGGGTATCTAATAAATTGGCCGTATCGGTAGGTAAAGTGCCGATAGTAGCGGTCATTGATTAGGCGACCCTTGTTTAGAGGACAACTATAATTTTATGTAAGTCCAAAATGATAAAGAGACGTGATTTCGACGCATGTTGATCTACTTACATTTTATTTTTAACGTTGCGTAAGACATTTATCTATGAAAAACTGTTATCTGAGTATAGTTTAACAGTAGCTACTAAGTAGGTATGTATGTTATAATAACGATAAAAAGTATTTTGTTACTATGTGTATCTAGAATTTACCGACGAGAAACTTTGCAGCTTGTAAAAGTTCCTTATGAGGAATTCTTGGTCACTTCTAAGAAAATTTTTTTTAGATGTTAAGAATTTACTAAGAACATTCTAGTTTCCAAGAATGTTCTTAGTAAAATCTTGACAAGATGAATGACTTCTGGGAATGTTCTGCTATTTGTATATAGCTTGTGCATTTTGTTTATGCTGCCTAATGGTAACAGCATTGAAGAGTGACTCGTTACTAATGTAGGAATCCACTTAACGAAGTTTACTTTGTAGAAAACTAGATTACAATGTAGGTACATTTAAATAATGGGAATAAAATGCGATCCCTAATGAGAATAAAGCGTTGGTCATGATTGGTACTGCTGACAGCGGTCGCTGGCGGTGCGCCGCGGACGCACCGCGACGTCTCTTCCGTCGCCGTCACGGTCGGGTCGCGACGTTATCGGGCCCGTGTCGCCCGCGCACCTGATTTACACCACCGGCAGCGCATTCGTGAACTTTGCACTGCCTGTTAGCGCTTGCCGATTAGCGATGCAGTTCTAGGCTCGTCTGATTTATAACGCCGTCTTCTAACGGCGCGAGCTAAGCAAATGACACGAGAAAATTCAGTTAATAGGTTTATTTTATTTGCCATGTAGGACTCAAAAAACGATTTAAAACTGTGCTGTTATACGGCAGGCATAAGTCATTGATGTTATATAAATGTAGAGGTACTGCCCGTCTAAAACCTAGTTCCAGCTCCGCAGTTCTGAAGCTGCGGGGAAAATTATCCAAAGTCTAATATTGAAATTGGATTTTCAAAGCTTGCTTTTTGGTCGAATAATGTGCTCTTGCTTGATTTAAAATACAAAATCAGATCTTACGTTTGCATGAGTTTGAAATGCCCGAAAATGACTGAAAACTTTTAAAATCTTTTTTGATTAAAGTGTACATAGATGTATACATAGTTACCATTTACACGTTTAAATGGGTAAAAATGTTTTTTTTTATTCCATGGTGGGAATGGTCATAACGTCATGATTCGATTGAGTCCTAAATTCTATCCTATTTTGCACTTAGCACAATGTTTTTTTACGTATAGAATACAAACTTCATTAAAGTCTCAAAACACGAGACAGCCTGTGCTTTGATAAGTGAAATAATAATGTTTTCCGACATAGTATATCATCAATTGAACACATTGAGTTTTATGTAGAGTACAGAACGAGTAAACATTACTCGCTTGATAGTGCAGAATAATTTGCATTCATAGTCAAGTCGTTGATGAAATCATATCCGCAGTGAATCCAGTTGATTCATCAATTAATTTATGGACTGCAGCATGACGGAAATAAGTGTGCAGTCACCGGGAATGAAGCTGTGGTTGTTTTTATAGAGGAGCGTCATTTTTAATAATTAATGTGCCGTTCTACTTAGCAGGCTTGTAAAACTAGAATAATTGCCCTAGGAGCAGATATGAACATGTGCGAACGGTGGCTGTAGGTAAGGTAAACAAGCGCGTCTCCGATTTTCGCCGTATTTTTAGCCGCCGCGCCGTGGTCGCGGTTCCATTCCGCAGCCCGGCCGCTGCGCGTTGCGTGTGCCGCCCTCGTTTAACACAATTTTATGACATAGTTCCGACTCAGTATTTCACTTTTTGTTTAAACTATGTCTGTCAGGGCATGTGCTAGTAATCATGTCTTCTTTTATTACATGCAAAAAGTATTATTTTATAACGCTAATATGTACCTACCGGGGGGCCGCGGTCTTAGTAATAAAATTTATGTAAAACGTACATGGTACGTATATACTACTTACCGCGTTCGGCTGCTCAAAGCATAACCAAAGGACCTATGACCTCCTGGTATCAAGAAATTGCGTTGTATAATTTTAAAGTAAAACATAAGATAATTTCAAGTAAAATTTAATTTATGATAAGTATACTTGGAGTCTGCCTTACACAGCAGAGTTATTTAAATCCAAATGATGTTTCCCTTTTAACATACCTACGAGTTGCTATGCCAAACTCTTACATTATCCTACTAATATTATGCGAATAGGGATAGCTTGTACCCTGGATTAACATATAGGCTACCTACTTTTCATCCCGGAAAATTTAAAAGTACCCGAAGAAATAACTATAATCGAAATCTAAGCAGACGAAGATGCGTTCAGAAGCTATTGTCCACTAATCCTACTAATACGAGTATCCTACTAATGCTACTAATATAATAAACCCTAAGGGTTAAAAGGAGGGTGTAGAATTTTGTATGGGTTCGTCAAGTTTGAAGTTAGATACGTGAAAATTGGTATTATAGGCTACACTTTACCAAAAAATAATAGCTTTCAGTGATTTTGGAAAAACTATCCCTAAGGGATAAAAGGTGGGTGTAGAATTTTATATGAGTATGAATAGTTAGAAACGTTAAATTGGTACAGTCAACAGCATAAATAAGTAATCATTTATGTACCTTGTCACTTTAACTTTTTGTTTGAAATGTCATACAAAATTGTGAAATGATTGAAAGCGACAAGGTACATAAGTGATCACTTATTTATGCTGTTGACTGTACAACACTCATAAATAAATAAAAAACTTTTGGCGTTTTTGATTTAAAAAAAAACTTATGGGTTGAAAGGGGGGGTAGAGGTATGTATAGAAGTTAAATAAACTAATAGCTATGAGCTATGATAATAGCTGCAATGTCCTGGGAGTAAGTACCTATAGTCAGTTGGTTAGGTTTTTTTTGTGCACCTTTTATGACCCGTCGTTCTCCGATAATTATTTGACCATCCAGAATCCGAATAGGCTTGGTTAGGTTAAGTTTAAGTTTAAGTATAAGAAAATTAAACATGTAAAAAATTTAATACATTATCTATTCCTTATTACCTATTCCACTTTAGACGGAAAAACTAATTGGGCACTTACATCTAATATAATACTTTACGCACTAACATCTAAATCGTAAAAATCGTTCAGTGTGAAATTGTGCGACTTTAGTTTATACATGAATATAGTAATTAATATACGGCGACAAAGTTCTTCGCAGCGTGTCGCGGACGCCGGGAGTTTTAATTCTGTTGTATCGTAAAAACGGTAAAACACACGCGTCAAATTTGGTATGATTATGTATATGTACATTAGTACAAACCCTAAAAAAACTACAATACAGAAAACCGGTCAAGTGCGAGTCGGACTCGCGCACCGAGGGTATTTCTATCGACTAGGATTTCGGCAAGAGCGATTGTGTGCCTGGATGTACCTATTTACATTATATCCTACATATATTATCAATGCGAAAGGTTATGCGTGCAAGAGTTTGTTACTTCTTCACTAACGGCCGAACCCTATATTCAAACCGCGGATAGACAAGGCTTACTTCGGTTAAAATTTGATATTTGCCCATACAAAATGTGTCAAATTTTAATCCGAAGTAAGCCTATCTGTCCGCGGTTTGAATATAGAGTTCGGCCATAAAAAGGATGGCCGAATTTGGTTGGATACAATTTGGAATAGAGTTTGCTTTTATACACTGGATTAACACATATGCTACCTTGAATCCCGGAATAAATCAGTGTTCCCGTGAGATGGCAAAATTCTTAATTCTACGCGGACGAAGTCGCGGGCAGAAGCTAGTCTCAAATAAAAATCGGCATAAATTCAAACTATTTTGATTTCGAAACATCATAAAATTGGTCACAAAAATATAAAAAAGTTAGGTCATCTACAAACCGCCAAACGATGTACACCGCCAAGTCAACCGATATTAAAATTAGTTTTGGGATAGATTCATTAATGCATATATTAATAAAATAAGGAACCTTAAAAAAACGACAACTACTTAATAGACCGTATGAGGCCTTATATATTTCCTGTAATATCGACATCGCCGCTTTAAGTTCGCGATAACTTAAATGAATTCGCAGCAATCCGATAATAAATTATTGTTTTTGTGCACTTAATACATTCGGCAGACCAGTGATGTAATAAAGATTATAAATAACTAGCGACCCGCCCTCGCTTCGCTTCGGTTAATATAAGTTAAAATAATCCAAGTTCATCGGGAATAATATATAATTTTCAAAATAAAGGTTTTATTTTATGACTATTTTAGAAAGACGTCTGACACTTTTTGCGAAATTGAGTTTTTGATACCTTTAGATTTTAAATTCAATTTAAATCATGACTGCCAGTTCTTCTTGCCTGTAAGTGACGCGCAAAAGGGCTACATACGTCCGTGGGAAACACACTCAACGCTCAGGAGGCTCAGATGCACTACGCTAACTAACGTTTCTATTCGATTCGTTTTTAAACCAATCGCGTCACTGGAAGATGACGTGATACGAAAAGTCACGTGGTCTACCAGTGACGCGATTGGTTTAAAAACGAATCGAATAGAAACGTTAGTTAGCGTAGTGCATCTTGTCTGAGCCCTCAGGTCTAAGCCCGCAACTTTGAATGTTTGACCTTGTTGTGACTTGTAAATTGTCATTGATAACGATAATTTTACGGGACATTGCAGTCGTTTAAACTGGATAGGTAGATTCGTTGGTATTTATGGAATCCGGGGAATTAATACGACTTTTGAAGCCGCACATCCGGTCAGTATTGTGCACTCTATTATGAACGTTTTTAAAGATGTTATTTGGGTTGATTAAGGTTCCGTAGTAGAATAACAGGACAACCTTCTTTCAAAACCAATTTATGTGGAGCGATCCAGAAGGTTGCAATGAATTGAGAAATTCCTATGGGAAATGGAGAGCCTCTTTCAGGTCGAGCACAGTGTCTACAGAGTAGTCTGCTTGTGTCGGTGCATTGGTCATCGATAGAATTAAGCCATTTTCTATACCTACTTGACTATTAGTTGGTGATAAAATAGCTCTCTCCTTAACCCAGGGTACAGTCTTAGAATTAATATTATTAATTTCGGAATAAACATTGTCGACTAATTCTTTTACTTAAACGAAAAGGTTTTCATTTTGAAGATTAATGCTTCTTTTATCTTGGGGCGTCTGTCCATTTCCTATTTTGAGCAATAACTCTGCAAAGAGCCGGTTTTCATACATGCAGACGACGAAACTGTCATATTTGTTTTGAGTTTTAATCTATGTTGCGCGTAATTTTGAATCTGCCATATCTTCTAAAGTATTTATTTAACTAATATATTTTACGGACAATATTAATCTAAATTAAATGCCCAAGGTAACCAAAGTATTTATCTGGATAAGGTTAAATACTGAATTGGACAGAATAGCTTCGCTAATAACCTAATATTTTTAAATAAAATTATAAACATAAAAATGGTTACTGTGAGCCAATCTTAAGAGATAGACATATGCCATCGCGGACTTTTCTCTAGGATTTTGAAGAACTACTATTCTTCAGTATATTATTTCGACACATCTCTTAAGGTTCAGCCAGCGTAAGCTATGTAAGGGCCCGAAAACGGTTTTTGACGACTTGGTAGGAAAACATTAAGTTTTCTCAACTATATTAAAACTTAATTAGAATGAAATGTACATATGAATGAAAAATGCCAATGCAACCACATTCCATTCCATTCTTCGAATAAATTCTCTAATTGACAGTCAACGACAGTGAAATCAGTATCATAATCCGTTGCGTGGTTTAAAAGGAGTTAGCGGAGAAATAGGCAGATAGGCGCGAAGCGACTTTAATTTATACTACCTATTTAGAAAAGAGATTAGAGAAGAGATGCATGGTTTCGGTTAAGTTTAATTAAATGTTTAGATACTTAAGTAATAGATTTCTCATCATCACATACACTCTTGAAAGTGAAAAGAAAGAAATGGTCACTGCCTACCCATCTGTGAAACAGGCCTGATTTAATGTACCTATGTATGTATGTGTGTACATACACTCTTTGATGCTCTGCTGAGGGATAAAGGCGTGATGTTATACCCATTTACACAATATGTAGGAACCATTAGCCTAATTTTACGTGTCTATCTATTCTCTGTTGTAGATAAAACCAATTAAAGTCACTTAGAGGGCTGTTTCTTAAATTTCAATTTTGATAATTATTACACTCATGATAACTTTTGAATGGTATGTCCGATTTGAATAATTCAAAAAGTAATTTGCAGGAACTGATATAGCCTTGAAAACGGAATGATTTATTTGGATAAGGATTAATAGCAAGGTACGAAGAATGAGGCCTAATTAGTACCGGCGTTACTGTTGCATATTTTAACATGAAAAAGTAGTTATTGAGACATAACTGTTATAGTTAGACATATGGTATCGCGGACTTTTTTTTAGATATTTATGTCTTCTATAAAACTGTAGTACATTACTTTGCTCTATTGTCAATAGTTTCCGCAGCGTACGCGATATAAGGATTTTTTTTGGTGTTTTTTTCACACCTTGGGTTACATTATCCAAGTTTTCATACGGATCCCTAACTTTTTTGAAAATATTCTATAGCCTATGTTCATCGGGGATAATGTAGGATTGTAATGCTGCCCTACTAAGCATAATGGTGATATCTCAGACAAAACATCTGTCGAAATTGCAACCTAGTTTCAAACATAAGAGAGTTGAATCTGCTTTGGCTATTTTATTTAGTTATTGCATTTTTGCTTAGGAGGGCAGAATGGTGAAAGAATTTTCCAAATCGGTCCTGTAGTTTCGGAGCCTATTCAATTCAAACAAACAAACAAACAAAAGATCAAATCTTTTCTTTCTCTTTCAGCGACCCGCCCTCGCTTCGCTTCGGTTAATATAATTTAAAATAATCCCAGTTCATCTGGAATAGCATAATATATGTATAGAGGTTTTATTTAATGACATTTTTAGAAATCGTGACTGCCAGTTATCATAGAATCTCTCTATATCAATGTTTACAGCGGACTTTTCATTGCACAATACAAACGAACTTTGCCTGGAAGTGACGCGTGAAAGGGCTACATAAGTCAATGGGAAAACTCTCAACGATCAAGTCTAAGCCCGTAACTTTGAATGTATTGTTGTGACTTGTAATTTGTCATTGAAAACGATAATTGTACGGGACATTGCAGTCGTTTAACTGGAAAGGAATATTTATGGAATCCGGAGAATTAAAAAGACTTTTCCAGCCTGGACGTCAGTATTGTGCACTCTATTATTAACGTTTTTAAAGATGTTATTTGGGTGAATTAAGGTTCCGTAGTAAAATAATAGGACACCCTTCTTTCAAAACCAATTTATGTGGGGCGATCCAGAAGGTTGCAAGGAATTGAGAAATTCCGTTGGGAAATGGACAGCCTCTTCCAGGTCGAGCACAGTGTCTACAGAGTAGTAATATGTGTGTGTCGGTGCATTGATCTTCGATATAATTAAGCCATTTTTGTCGACTAATTATTTTACTAAAACGCAAATGTTTTCATTTTGAAGATTAATGCTCCTATTATGTTAGGTCATTTGTCCATTTCCTATTTTGAGCAACAACTCTGCAAAGAGCCGGTTTTCATACGTATAGACAACGAAACTGTCATATTTGTTTTGATTTCTAATCTATGTTACGCGTAATTTTGAATCTACCATATCTTCTAAAGTATTAATTTAAATAATATATTGTACGGGACAATATTAATCTACATTAAATGCCCAAGGTAACCAAGTATTTATCTGGATAAGGTTATTAAATACTGAATCGGACAGAATAGATTCGCTAATACCCTAATTTTAAAATAAAATCATAAACATAAAAATGGTTACTGTGAGTCAATCTTAGGAGATAGACATTACGAGTATGCCATCGCGGACTTTTCTCTAGGTTTTTTAAAGAACTACAATTCTTCAGTACATTATTTTGACACTTCTCTTAAGGTTTTAGGTTATGGCCAGCATTAGCTATGTAAGGGCCCGAAAAAAGATTTTTGACGACTCGGTAGGAAAACATTGAGTTTTCTCAATTATATTAAAACTTGATTTGAATGAAATGTAGAATAAATTCTCTAAATGACAGTGAAAACCGTATCATAATCCGTCGCGTGTTTTAGAAGGAGTTAGCGGAGAAACAGGCAGACAGGTTAATTTATACTATTTAGAGAAGAGATGCATGGTTTCGGTTAAGTTTAATCAAATGTTTAGATAATTAAGTAATAGATTTCTCACCATCACATACACAGAACATAAAAATCAGTAGAAGTGTCAAGTGGGCGTGTAACGTGTGGCATGGTTATGCGGAGTTCCGCGCAACCTACCATACTTTTGCCGCGATCACTTCAATATTTCGATATTTCTAAAAAGGAAATAAATCCAGAAGCATGCCTTATTGTGCTATTTTGGAATGTAAAAACGATAGCCGCACCAAAAACATTTTCCATGGTGGCGTGTTGTTTTTATGATAGTTTGAGTATTGGCGACAACAGGTCTGATACTAAGCGAAGCTTATGGCACTTCCACTGTTTTTTTATATTCCGTGATCACCAGTGATCGGAATTAGGTGAGCTAAAATACGTACTCAGCGCTAGAGGACACAATATATGTATAGTGGTTACAACCGGGTAGAAAAATAGTTTTTTTTTTGAATACCGGGTATTCGGTATTTATCCAATGATATTTTATATTTAGATACGTTATGCTCACACTAAACGCATTCAAAACCCGTGACCAATTACTGACAGTTGCTAGGCAATCATATTTCTACAGACAAAGACGGCAATCCATAGCAAGCGCTATTGTTAGAAAGAGATAAATAGATAGAAAGTAAGGTACTTTTGCGCGCAGATGACGTATCTTAATATAAAATATCATTGTATTTATTAGTCGTAATGTTAAACATTCATGTTTTTACTTACAGTACGGGATGTTTTATGTTACTCTAAAAGTTGTAACTATTTCTACTTGTTTTTTATCTTCAAAGTGTAAATATTATATCTTTCGATATGTTCCGTGCTTGGGTGAAATCACCTGCGTACCACTGTGCCATGTGAAACTAATAAAGACAATAATTATACCTCACACTTTTCCCTTCCTTCCATAAAAACCTTATGTCTAGCCCATTTACTACAAACTAACATAAAATATCCCGTACTGTAAGTAAAAAGATGTATGTTTAACATTACAACTAATACCCGGATAAATATTGAATACCTGGTTTTCAAGAAAAAAAAAATTTCTACCCGGTTGTTACTACTCTATTTTATGTCCTCTTGCGAAGAGTACGTATTTTGGTACGATTCCGATCACTGGTGATCACATACACTCTTGAAAGTGAAAAGAAAGAAGTGGCCTCTGCCTACCCATCTGTGAAACAGGCGTGATTTAATGTAGGTACCTATGTATGTATGTACATACACTCTTTGATGCTCTGCTGAGGGCTATAGGCTTCATGTTACACTCATTTACACAATATACAGGAACCATTAGCCAAATTTTATGTGTTTTATCTATTCTCTGTTGTAAATAAAACCAATTAAGTAACTTAGAGGGCTGTTTTTTTAATTTCAATTTTGATAATTATTACTTACACTCATGATAACTTTTGAATGGGATGTCTGATTTGAATAATTCAAAAAGTAATTTACAGGTACTGATATAGCCTTGAAAACGAAGTGATTTATTTGGATAAGGATTAATACCAAGGTACGAATAATGGGGCCTAGTTAGTACCGGTGTTACTATTGCATATTTTAATATTAAAAAGTGGTTATCGTGTCATTACTTTAATAGTTAGACATATGGTATCGCGGACTTTTTTGTAGACATTGATGTCTTCTATAAAACTGTAGTACATCACTTTGCTCTATTGTCAGTTTCCGCAGCGTACGCGTTTTTTGGTATATTTTTCACACCTTTGGTCACATTATCGAAGTTTTCATACGGATCCCTAACTTTTTTGAAAATATTCTATAGCCTATGTTCATCAGGGATAATTTAGGATTCCAATGGTGAAAGAATTTTCCAAATCGGTCCAGTAGTTTCGGAGCCTATTCAATTCAAACAAACAAAAAAAAAAACAAATCTTTCCTCTTTATAATATTAGTGAAGATGTAGATGTAGATAATTTGTATTCAAAAATATGAAAAACAACATAAAACTAACTTTGAATCAAAACCTAAACTCAATCTAACTACCTACCCATTTCCCTAATTTAATAATTTGAAAAGCTTGTATTTCTTTATTACCTAATATAAATATAAGTAAGTAAAGTTTTTAAGAATTAAATATTAGCCGTATAAGAAATAAAGATTTTTTATTTTGAATAACAAAAGTATAATTTTTTGAAAACGATAATGATTAAAAAAGAATACATTCATAAATTAAAAAAATATTATAGACAGAATCGACCTCCCGACCCACGGCCTGACCCTGTGATTAAGGCAGGATATCAACTAACTACGCCAGCGGCCCTTCAGGGTTAATTGGCGAAATTATCGATTCTAATACTAAAACGTCAAATAGTTGTAGCAAACAATAATCGAACTGCCTCAGTTAACAACGCCATCTAGGTTGTTTCTTACGAAAGCGGGCTCACGTGTTCACAGCATTATAGACGTTAAGGTGTCCATGCACTTATGAAGGCCACTGTACCTACTAAAGGGCGAAACGCGGCTGCTTGGCCAAGCGTTTCGATAATACCGGTTGGGGTTGCGCGTAATTTTAAATCTGCCATATCTTCTAAAGTATTTATGTAAATAATATAGTGCAAAGGACAATTTTAATCTACATTAAATACCCAAGGTAACTAACGTATTTATATGGATAAGAGTAAATACTGAATTGGAGAAAATTGCTTAGCAAATAACCTAATATTTTTTAATAAAATTTTAAAGATAAAAATGGTTCTCTACTATACTATGCATGTATTATACATATTAACCTTCCCCTTGAATCACTCTATCTATTAAAAAAACCCGCATCAAAATCCGTTGCGTACTTTTAAAGATCTAAGCATACATAAGTACAGACAGACAGCGGCAAGCGACTTTGTTTTATAATATGTAGTGATAATGATAATCAGATGATGGTTTGCTCGCATGTGGCTTGTGTAGCCAGCTAGCGAGCGAATCTCCTGAGTAAAGAACATTGTCGGACATGACATGTAATGTAAGGACTCCGTTCTGAATGCTTATGAGTACCTACTCGTAACTTTAAATTATGATACGTAGGTACGTTTTTTGAACATTAAAAATGGATGCTGTGGTTTTGACCAAAAGTTTCCACAAACCATACTAACACCACTGTAAAAGCTCTAAGTGATTTCTACAATTTCTTTGTGTTTAAAAATAATAATATAAGAGAGGAATTAATTTTGATTGGTCTGTCACATGGACGGACATTCGTCACATTATTCGGTCAACTTCGTGACAGTAAAATTAATATGCTCTACCTTATCCTATGAGTTGAAGGCTGGTTTGTTTTGCCGAGCATTGCTGCAACCAGAATTATCTTGAAATGACGTCAAGTGTTTTAGAGCTGGCTCGAATGGGCATTATCCATGCCCTCGCCACTTCAGGTTCTAGCAACGCAAATAACCCGCGCACTGGCTGGACATGCAGCCCGATCATCGTTTCTGCCGTTACAGACGAGTTTTGTTTTAATCAAGTTGAATTTGCATATGCATAAGGGGATTCTAATTTCAATCGACCTGTAATGTTAATTGTTTTTGATTACATTTAGTTTTGCATAAGGCTTTTTTCAAATGACGTCTTCTATAGCCCTTTTGCTTTTACTCATCCAAACTTACTTATTTGATATTAAAATTAGCAGAGACATTTTTAAAACTATTTTTTAAGTAAAATTTTTAAATGGGTATATTCAAGAATCGCGTATGTACGATTTTCCGAGCGAGCTCCTGGTTCGACAACGCTTCCAGCAAGTCAGCCACCGCGATTTATTTATTGCGTGTCCCGGATAGCAAAATGTCTGCGAAATAGTGCACAAAAGACATCGTAAAACGGACTAACATTAAACCGCCGGGTCACTCGTTGCTGCGCTGAATCTGCTAAATTAGGGTCTCAAATTTCAAGGTTCGGTGACCGAGAGACCCCAGTTCGTTTTAAATATTTGGTTGGACAGTAACTAGTAATTAAGCTGCAATCTTACGAGTCATACTCGGTGCAAAGAGCGCATGTCATGTGTGAGGCGGCTGATGTTTTTAACTGCGGTTAACGAATGCATTCAATTGTTATTCCCCTGGCTGCGCTGATGTTCCAATTCTCGTTTGACAACGAGCGTTTGTTCCGAGCTTTATTTTAGCAATGAACCACTATTCAAAACGTGTATTATTGGTAATCTGGTTGCATAATGCTGAACATTTTAACTTTCCGTGTTATGTTAGCGCACTACCTATATAATTTAGCCTAACATCATGTTCTATAATTATTCGTTCGCTCAAAATGTGACTCAATCTAAGATGTTATTTTATGTAGGTAATTCCTAGACCTAGAAGTATAAGTCACACTTTCAATAATAGTAATTAAAGCTAACACTTTAAATGTACGTTTAAATCGGGAGTACATTACTACGCTCCAAAATCACGATAGCTAGTAAAGCCGTAGCAGCCACCATGTTCGAATGGGAAAGGGCTAGACATGTCTGTCATATACCAGGGAACTTGTGGGCTTGCCCTGTTATTCATAAATGCACAATAGCTAGAGTGTGCTAGAAATATGCTCTGTCCTTATCCGACATGAAAGAATGATGGGCAAAAATGTATGAACGCTGGCCTAGAAACCAATAACAATAAACACTATATCATCGGATATCCTTTTTGATTCTACAACGATTTTGTGTAGCGGGAAACCTCAAATAACTGGGAGATTTTTTTTTAAATCTTGATCATCGGGACGCCTACATAGACGACTTTAGCATAATTACTATGAAATGCTGCCGTCTTTGCATGGCGATAATTTATTTCGCCCAAAGATTTCGAACTACCTGCCATAGTAATAGTGTTACAATTTAGAATTACCTATCCGGTGACATATCGCTTGTCCTTATTGGTCATATAGGCCAATTTGCCCATCATTATTTCTATTAGACAGAAAGAGACAACTCTTACTTAAACTAAATAAAAGATACACTCACGGATTTTTATTGTATTTTCTTTTTCACTAGGATAAGGTAAATCGGGAATGCTTGTAACACGTCCACCGTTATGTACACTCGTTGTGTCTGGCCCCACGGTACAGGGGTAACCTAGTGCGTTAATCTATGCATGAAAAACGATTACCAACTTACATATATTATAAATTATAATATATGTAAGTATTATAATTTATAATACTTACTTATACTGGCTGATGTACTTTTAATGTTACATTTAACTGTTTAACTATGTGTATGTACCACCGTATTATTTTAATATTCAGTTTTGTTGGTTAAATAAATTAATGTTGTTGAATTTTGTTGAACTAATAATGAACTAATATTACCTTTATGAATAAAGGGGTTAATGGGTGTCACGCAGTAAAATCCGGTGCCGTGGTAGGTTAGACCCTACTATAGCCCTTTGGACTACTATAAGATGGAAGGGACGCCTTGCATAGCTGCACTTGGTAAGTCAGGCTGTTCAATCAGTAGTTACTAAAATAAAAATCTGTAAATTTAGCGTAAAATAAATAAGATTTATTTTAGCACGTCTGTCAAAGCTTCATGTATGAAATACTTTTCCTTACATTTTTCATGCGCACTTTGATTTTATATCCGATTTTTATTTTTATAAAGTTAATTACTTACTAAATGTGAAGACCCGTTCGGAGTCTGCAAGGAATCACAGACCCACGCAAACACAGTTTCGAGATTGTAATATTGTTGCTAAATGTGTATTTGAGAGATAAGTTCTGAAATAAGCATGCAATTTAAATTAGGAGATACCGGTAGGTTAGAGTTAGTAGCCAGCTAGGTACTCGTTGTGGTACCACGCTGTACCTAATTATAAACGTCACACGCTGCCCAACTGAGTTGTTTGGCTTTAATATTGCCTCCCATTTGCTGCACTCTGGTGTACCTAGGTTCTTATTGGATTTTATCGTACATTCAGCTTTATCTAACGATCCGCGCTAATGTATTTACTCGTAATCTATGTGTAGGTACTGTTTATAATTTTTACTTTGGCCGCATCCGTTTAGGCGAACGATATAATTGTTGTGAAACAAAGTTACTGTATTGGTTAACTACAAAACCAAACTAAGAGCAAGCAGTATAGGATTAAAACCACTTTAAAAGTTTTAAAGATTATCGACTCTACCATTACAGACAGTATACAAATGAACAAATAAACCGGTAAAGTGCTAGTCGGGCTCGCCACACGAAGGGTTCTGTTGTCCGTATTACCGTGCAATATTAATATCCAGGAAAACGCTGAAAAAAATCGTTAATTTTATTACTTACAGGTACACACTCTGGGAAAATTGAAAGTGTCTGGCTAATACGGCTCAAAAGATACAGCCCTGTGCCAGACGGACGAACGTTGCGTTTACGTGTTCGGCATCACGCTGCTCGTTGAAATACTTTTCTTTAAAGATTTGTAATCTACTTGCTGAGGTGACAGAGTTGATTATCCATTAACTAGCGACCCGCCCCGCTTCGCTTCCGTTTATATGTGAGTTTTCTGTAAAACCCGTACATAATCCAGAACTTATTATATATATAAACCTTCCTCTTGAATCACTCTATCTACTGCTGAAAATCCGTTGAGTAGTTTAAAAGATCTAAGCGAACATACCGCGGAAGCGACTTCATTTTATACCTACTATGTAAAGAAGATAAAGAAATTCTGTCAGACTAGGTAGTTCGCCTAAAATTAAATATGATTTTTACTATAATGCGTACAATTTTGTTGTGTATTTTATTTGGTTACCAATCTGTTGCATATCAACAGCTGGCACCGCCGCGCCGTGCCAGATATTTTGGTGAATAAAAAAAAAAACTAATAATACGTATAGGTTACCTGGAATCTACAAAAAACTTCATAAATACCAATGTGTAAATATAAACTTATGTCAATTACTTAAATAATTGTGTGATAATGACGTTTTTATGGATCTTTTGGATTTGTTTGGATTTTAATTAAAATAGCACTTTCAATACTGCCTCTGATTCTAAGTCGTGTCAAGTGCGGGACATTGGGAGATAATGAATTAGTTCGCTTAAACTAAATCTAAATAGCTTTCACAATTGTGTCCCATGAACTGAAACATATTGGATTTGTAGGGCTTTGTTCTCAACCTGATAGTTATTATAACGCTCCACTGAGGGCCCGAGGAGCACAGAATTGCTGCATTCATGGTGGATCCAGTGCGATTAATTCATTAGGTGTTTGACGATAGTGCTAGGGCACACTCTGTGGGACAGTGGGTCTATTGTATCCAATATGGCGGATGTTATAATACAATAATGGTAAATATACGGTTCCTTAAGATAACTATTAAGTATTTATGCTGCTTTAAAGCTCCTTCTGTAGTACATACATACACTCACGCCTTCATTCCCAGAGTGGGGTAGGCAGAGCTACAGGATTACCAACAACTCTAAAAACTGTAGTAAATGAGTTTAAATAATCGATGACGTGTGTTAAAAGTCCTTACCGTCGTAAATACCGAGTTTCTTAAACAGTCTTCGGAAATAATTTTGACGCTCCCTCAAGATCACATCAATAGGTAACTATGTAATAAAATACGTTAAAATAATAACTATTCCAACTGAAATGTTTAAAACTGAATATATTTGAGTTGAGTTTTGTTGGAAAAGGGCCAGGTTTTTTTTAATAATAATTAAACAATCTTTTAAAGTTCTCAAATAAATAATGCAGTGGTTAGAATTGACGTCCGTCTGAGCACAGCAGGTTTACCCTGTCGTTATCGCTCGAATATTTAGGTGGGTACTTCTTTCATACCTAGAAGCCAAAGCGCAGTCGAGAATAGAGAGATGGCGGATGTTAACGTGACGACGTGTCCAGCGCGGGTGATTGACATGCATCATAGACGACAATATCAAAACATGCACTGGGTCTTTTAAAGCCCGCTTTTTCTTACACTTGTTACTCTTCCAAAGCTCCAAGTATTTGTCTGCCCCCTACTGTGCGATTCAAACCTCTTAAAGGTGTGACGTTTCATTTCTTTAGCAGGCATGAGGTATAATTTAGGTAGTATTAGTATGTGGTCAGGTTCAACCTATTCCTGCATTTTTTGTGTCAAAGTAAAAATCTTTATTTTACGTAAATAATTTAAGTTGAACTACTAATATGTATGATTAAAAACCATAGGTAATTAAATCGTTTCAATAACCGTGACCCGTAAAGGATTGTTATAAGATTTTATGTTATTAGATTCTAGTTTGGTTACGTCATAACCACGGCATTTATTCCATGGGTATGGACACTACAGCCTCTAGATTGCAGGCTTAGATCATACGCGTATAGATGCATCAGTTCATACTTTTTCTTACATGGAATTTAAAATTACAACGCGACGGCCACAAAGTTCAGTGTTACCTGTTACGCTGTAGAGGAGATACATCTTTATACTCGGTGGCAGTGGACGGCTCGCAGAGAAACCCAATTAATGTTACTTAGAGCGATCCTTGAGGTGTCTTTCCTCAGATGGCGTACACATTTTCTTACTTAGATGCCTATGCTTCAAAAAGAAAGAACGCAAAAGAACATTTATTTTCATGCTATGCAACGTTTTAAAAGGTTTTAATTTTAGGTATTTCTCATACATAAATAATATTTTACGGTTTTACAAACGAAATACTTACCGAAATAAAACTAAAATTATTATTTTTACGATAATAATAGTAATTCGATCTGTTAAAAAACACCACATTATACTCATAAGTGGTATTGATAGGCCCATCTTATCTCGCTCGCACAGCTTTAACAAAATAGGATTCATTGCAGCTCGATGGTTCTAAGTAGGTAATTAAACTTTTTTATCTCGTGCCGAACAAAGGCCGGATGTTTTGAAAGGCAACTAACACCTTCTCCTTAACAAACTCGAGCACCTGTAGTCCAGTTTCATTACACCTCTCGCACACTTGTGAGGGTGACCGTCTAAGTAATCTGCCCAAGTGTCGTTTGAAACTCCAGAAAGTGCGACCGCGATGCCCGAGCGGGTGATGTCGGGTGCCTTGTAAAATCGAGCTCTAGAAAACTTTGTCGGTATCGAAAGCATGTGGACGACGGCTACTTAAAATGTTCCGCCTTCGTTCACGTGTGGGCCACGAGTGCGATCTTTAAAAGTAAGTATTCAGTGCCGTTTTCGATCTCACCAGCAGTTTGATATGAAAACTCGGGCAACTTTCAACGCATTCAATATTTCAAAACCAGACTCGGTCTTGACCGGTTGTCCGGTGCCTGTTCCTCTTTGTTACCAGACACCGATAATTTGACTTGTGCCATACCTACTATGAATTCAATTATCTAGTAGGTAACATGATTTTGTTACGAATTTGTAAATACGTTCATAGGTAGTTAAAATTAAATACTTACACACATTTTAATCAAAAAACAAACAGTCTGCATACTTATGTCACCAATAAAGACTTTAAAATATAAAACAAGGGTAGACGGATGCTTAGTTTAATGATAAAAATGTACCTATCTTACCCGTAAAATGTTATTCCGAAGACTTGATGGATGATCGATCTGTTTTTCTTCCCGATTTGACTGACAGTGTAAATTGACATCTACCTCAGTGTTATGTTAAACTAACGTTGTTTTAGCACTTCGCGCACCCTCATTGCACTTTCACTCAAAAAGGTAGGTAAAACAAAATTGTATACTTATATTATAGATATAAATATTATTTATACTTATTCCTATATTTCGGGTGTAATTAATAGAGTGAAAAGTGATTTTTTCAAGTGTGTTAAAGACTCTTAGTAAGTAGTCGGTAGGTACTTTTTAATTTTGATTAGGTGTAAAAATACAAAAATGTTTCAATTTATTTAGTGTCACGAATTAACATTGTTTAAAAAAATCGAAAGTTATGTCTCTTTCTCAAAAGTACAATGCAAAAATTACTGGTGTCATCTAAGTTGTAACACGTTATTTAATAAAATCAAGTTGAAAATATGCCAGAATTCGGTAGGAATTATTTCATGGTGGAACATGTCAAAACAAGAAAGGAGTGTTGACTTATTATTTTCAAAATAGTTTTCCTACGAGTAGGTGCAGGTAGGTAGGTTAGGAATGTCATTTTCATCCCACAATTTTTAAATAAGTGCGTATGGAAAATACCTAGGTTCCTACTAACTTTCTAGACAGGAGATATGAAAACTATACAGATAGGGACCTAGGTAAGTTGGGTGTAAGTTTGTGTCGCGATGCAGGTGGATGCGTATGACTGCGTATATAGTATTTGAAATGGGGTTCGATTGTTGGAGGAAGTTTTAAGTTGTCGAGCGGAGGGTCGCCCCGTGCTTGGCGAGTCCTCCGAGCGGCGAGCGGCTAGCGGCGCCGGGCGTCAGGCCGCCAGTCCGCGCCGGAGCGAGCCGCTGAACGCACGCCGCGCGCGCGTCGCCCTCACCACCCGTAAGTTTAGTGCCAACTCTCCCAAAGTTAACACTCCGCACACTGGGTAAACCGTCTCGAACTGTTGGGCTGGGATTTGTTAAGATTAAAATATCTAATTATATGAGCATATTCATAAATTCATATTTACTTTCATCTAAAAGTAGAGATGATTTTGCTGATCACTGAAAATTACGCCAAAAGTCTAAAGTTGTGATCAACTCGACAATTTATAAACGATGTTTTAAAAAAGCACTGAATTGGCAAACATAAATAAGCTACTACCTATTACGTCCTAGAGGCATACGTTAAAATATGGAACCCTAAAAAAAGGAATATAGGGTTCTATTCTGCCATGTCAAACCTATCTCATGTAACTCACAAAACCTAGTTTCGAGAAATCGTGGATCAAAGTTTTGTAATGTACCTAATTTGTAATTATTCAAATATTTGAGACTAATTCTAAAAAAGAATTTACCTACATGAATACATCTGTAAAAGATATAGATTATTTTTTCTAAAACATTTATGTTTTTTTTTAATATAAGCTATAACAGAGTTAAGCCTGACAGACCCGCCATACGATGTTTGTCAAGCGACACCCTGTATTTTAAGATACATGGCAAGCAAATCATGCTCAATACTTAATGATATGCCTTTTATAGTTAGCTAAAACTTACCGGGTGTGCATAGCAGATAGTGGGGTAGGAAGAAAAATGTCATAGATACTTAAAGTATGACAAAAAGTCGAAAAGAATAAAGAAATCAAATGATTTATTGATACTATTTTGCAAAACATACCTTGAAATCAAGTTTTAAAAACCTTTTCTTATTAAAATATAAATTCCATTTATGAAACGTAACATAATTGAATGCTTACAAACTTTTTTTTGCTGTAGGTAATTGTAAGTACATACTTTGTCATTAAAAGAAACTTAAAATAATCTTATTTTGTTAAAAAAACAACCTCTAAAACAAGCATACAAGCATTTTGTACTCGTATAAGTAGTTATTTGGTGTTATGTATGATAGATGATTTTCAGTAGGACTGGTGTACCTATTAACATTTTAGTCGCCGGTGCCTGTAACGCAAGAACCAATGAAAACATGGCTCTTTGTCATGAAGTTGTGATAGTACTCCTTTTAAATTTGTTATAATAGGGAATATTCATGATTTTTGTTCACACCTTCAATTAAAGCTGATTCATGTAACAAACAGTTGAGAAAAAACATATTTTGAATATTTAGCTATAAAAATAACCAAGATATAAGCCAACAAAGATTTTTTCCTATATCTTTCTAGAAAACAGAACTTAACATGGAGTTTATATGGCCGATCTGTTACATGACATCACAGTGCACATCGGATCTGTCTGTCTATTAGCAGTTTAAAATGCTTGTATCATCCGGTATTTCTGGGCCGATTTAAATTTTAATTTCACTTTTGGTGATCTCGTTTACGGTATTTTCATAATGTTGTTGAGATATGCGATTTAAAAAATCCATGCATATTCCCTATTGTATGCTTTCGATAAAGATATTTTCCAGTCGATTAGTAGGTATTTGTAGTTCTGGTTATACCTAATTGGTACCTTTATAGCGGTTGGAAACTACGGAACTCTGTTGAAAATAACACTTCTAGAAACGGTCCCTAACATCTTTATAGCTACCTATTGATAATGACGTAAGTACACATGTTATTTAAGAGCAACGCAACAATAGCTCACACATGTTGTAGAACACCCCCTTGCTCGACATTTAGGGGGGTACCCACCACACTGATTTTTAAAATCTATTTTATTATTGGTCATAGGGCGCGGTATAAATATCTATATGTGTATAAAATTTTAGCTTTGTGACTGATCTTTTCTGAGAAAAAGTGAGTGAAACAGACATACATAAGTACAGGTAGACAGACGGACATGGCGGGGTTATAAAAAGGGTGCCTATAGGTAGTTCGACTACGAAATGGAAATGGTACCTATTTGACTGTAGTATTTTTTAAATTGCGGTTTATTCAATGCTGAAGCGAGCGATCCAGAACAATAAGGTATGCCCTGTTATACCTACAACCATAATATTATTTATAGAAACCCACATAGAAAAGAAGGTATCACACATTATACCTGTTACGGCAGTTTCTGTCACGACATAATTTACAAGTACGTTTATTAAGTAATAAAGTAATAGTAAAAGGCGCATCAAAATCAAGTACTAAAATCAAAATTGATTAAGTAAGTTGCAGCTATAATATTAATAAATATTATGTCGCATGTGAAACGGTTTTGTAATGCCGAATAATAGCAAAGCAGCGCGTAAACCGTGCCGGTGACACGCTGCGTTATCCTTCAGTAATCTACTGGAAGCCTAGTTAACGCATTTTTAGAGCCTGCAAGATATCACTTATCAGAGCAAACATTAGTCAGATCACATTGATAATTTTTCTCGTCTTGAAGTAAGAATTTTCGTGACTTGGTTCGTAAATTTACGTCACAATTTACCTGCGAAGTTCCTACGCGGTGATAGTAGCATTTTGTGATATGGTTGGTAATAATAATTTTTTTTTAAATTTTTGTCAATGCGTGGTATATTACTAATATTATTACACTTAAAAATGTTTTGTTACCTATGCGAATTGTAATTTATGATTTATGAAATCTTAAATTTTCCTATTTTTTTACAATTATTTCGCGCATGACCCACTGACATACCAGTATATGCCAGATAATTTGTTTGAAGCAACAATTAACAGTATTTGGGCGACTGGGCGTTTATTTGTTAACTTATTGTATAATCCTTATGTCAACGAAAAAATTAAACCGGTGAAAAATTATAAATATGGGGATAATCTTACACGAATTGAGTTAATCCCAAACGAAACTCTAGGCTTGTAATGCGGTCACTAGACAAAGATGCACGTACTTTTATAGAGAAATGAATGATACATCAGTCAGTAATATGTGTTTACCTACGAAACACATTACCCACCGTCGTTCTGGGACAGTGGGGTAACAAGGAAGCCATGCGGAAGCTATTCTCGCGAAGTTCTCAAAAGGATGCGCGAGACAAAGTTTAGGTTCTGTAAACTTTTATTTCATAAACTATGCCTTTGGCATTTTTAACATAATTAACTGCTCGATCGTCAAACTGAAGTTCGAAGGTAAAATGCGCCATATGCAGTTTCATGTTTTAGTTTTGCACGTAAAATACCGAAGCGTTCCGAATTGACATGTTACCGGGGTCAAATATTTTATTTCAGTTGTTAGTTCAGTATCAAATAGCCCATTTTGTTTGATTTCCTCGAACGCAACAAAAACACAATTGGTCCATGTTCCTTTGATACTATAATTGGCACATGAACTCTTTTTGGTACCCAGATAATCAATAAATCTCTTTGCGTTTTAGTTAACTTAAATTCAAATTTGAATACATTGCTTTAGTTATCAATTGATAAAAGTTGATCTTGATTCTATATTAGCCTAAAGAGACGTTCTCTTGCTAACTAACATGTTAGGTAAATTATAAAAGAACTTGCTTTTTTTACCATTAAATAAACTATCAGGGACAATTAACTTTGGTTGATACAGCTAAATATCATCTTAGGTGTTTATTTAATATTTAACAACTTAGTGAAAACCGCTCTTGTTTGGATTTCATTTTTTAGGGTGTACTCAAAAAAACCCGTCAGCTCTGCTTTAGGTCCGTTTAGCTTTTTTAGACAGGCGCGTCTGCTTTGCTGGTAACACATGGATCCGTTTAGTTGCAACTGTTTTATTATCCTACCGTGTATGGGGCGTGTGATGTAAGGGATATCTGTGGCTTGCATTTGAGCCGGCGCTTCTCGTATAATGTTCTAAGAAGTGTATGTCTCAAAGAGTCGATTGTGCTGTGTGCGGTCCGGCGGCCGCCGGGTGTCTAACGGTATTCCGGTTCAGGTTAACAACCCTGTTCGACACGACACTTACCTGAACGATAGCATGCAACTCGCACGGATTACCTTCTGCCTGAAGCGTAACTCCTTGTGATCTTTCAAACTATTCCATGCTAAAGTTAAACATATTGTGTACTTTTGGGATAAGGATTCCTAACTAACATGTTATAAGATTCGGAAGTGCGTTTGTCCTTTATTCGCGCAAAAAAAGAGTGATGCATCAACGAGTTATTTGTGCGCTAAGTAATAAAGGTCGCTAGGGGGGCCTGGAAAATGTATCAGCTAATTAACTGTCTAGGTAAATAAGATAGATGATGGATACACGAATTATGGCAGGTTTTTCAAGTCCACCCAACATCCAAAAGATAAAAACTAAAAAAACTTGTTATATTTTTGTCTATTTTATAATGACCATGAATAATATTTTATTCATGGTAAGGAAAGGGCCTTTTTAACCCTAATATTTACGTCAAGTTCTGGGTCTGTCTGTATGTTTAACACAATGATTATAACCTCCGATACCACGGTACGGTGAGCCTACTCGTAGTCGGTAAACAGCTAGTGCTCCTGGGTTTATCTCCGTTAAGAGCAAGTAAAATGTATTTACTTCTGAGTCTCGGATGTTCTTTTTACATTTAAGTTTTTATTTCCTTATGTCGGTATGTTTATCGTTGCCATGCTAGGTACCCAAGAATAAGAGGAGGGCTTATTTTTGACTTGGTATTTTTGTGTGGGATTGTCCCTTGATATTTATTTTATAGATTTACATTGATATTTTTACTTGGCTATGTAAATTGTGTTAGAATCATACCTAAAATTGATTTAGTAGTAATAATGAATATAACACTGAACAAAAAAGGGCTTGTAGGGATCGTCGTTACTATAACAGTAATGAATGTCTGTATGTACATGTATTGTATTATTATAATTATTCCCCTTGCCTGTACATATTATTGTTGGTATAGTTCGGCTTTCGCACTAGAGTTTAGCCGTTCCTTACTATCGTACGAATGAAAATAAACCCCGAAAATCTTGAAAGTAAAAAAGGTTTAGTCGGTATACGAGTATTGTAAAAGGTGTTAATACAAGAGCCGCGGCCGCACTCGGCGCGCACAAAGGCGCGCTGCTCGGAGAAACAATGTCTCGAGCCCGGCGACAGTACCATAAACTGTTATTTTGATGCCACCTACATTTAAATAAACTTTGATGTGTGAATAAGGTGTTTGTAATAGATACGATCCATCTACTGAAGAACACTCGAAATGTAAATTTGTGTTTGTGATCTGTTAGCAGCTATCTATGCATTCCGAAACATGTTGTTTATGTTTGCTGGTAGACAAGAGATAATTATACAAAAATGGTAAACTTCTGTGTTGAAGACAGTTTACTCGTTTATTTTAGTATACAAGTAGGCATATATTTAGGAATTGTATAAAAAAACATATCCTAAGCTTTTTAATGAATCTACTATATAACGTTGTGTGATCATATTGAATTGAACTTCGTTTTATAATTAGCTATTTATTTCACGCATTAGGTACGTATTATGCGTAGCGTAATTCGGAAAAGTCTTTAAAAAAAATGCAAAGTCATTTTAAACAACTTTAATTACCTACATCGCTGTCAGTATATAAACAGCTGACTTATTCTCTTATGCCAAAATTAACAGAAATCAATGGTTTCATTATGTTTTAATCCAGCGTAAATTCGAGGGTAAAGGTATCTACAAATAGATGTATCAACTTGAACACGTCAAGAATTTTCGTTAGATTTGCGTTTTCCAACCATTTTATCTCAAATGCGGAACCCTCGGTGCGCGAGTCCAAATCGCACTCGACCGGCTTTTTAACCGACTTCAAAAAAAGGAGGAGGTTCTCAATTCGTCGGGTTTTTTTTTTTATGTATGTTCCCCGATTACTCGAAGACCACTGGTTCGAATGGTTATACTTTCTAGTTGGTCCCATTGTCACCACGTCGGGATCTGATAATGGGATCATGGAGAAATCAAGAGAACTCCTCAAATATTATAGGCACACCTATAGCGATTTTGGTATTTTTCACTGTAACTCATGCATTTGCTTTTGAAAAGTACTATATGGTGAAGTGGAACTGATGATGAAGACCACAGATGGCCACCGGAACTCCTTAACGGTACCTATTTCAAGCGTGGCGATAAGATATTTCGATAAAGGTAGTTGAGCGACTATGACGAAGCACATTTAGGTTTAAATATGACTATGACATTCCCGTGGCGTTGTCTGCGGCGAGCTTGAAATGTTCTATAGTTTCTCATTAATATTTAGAAGTGGAGCTACGTAACAGCATAAATAGGATCACTAAAAAGTATAAAATAAAATAAATGTTTAAAAAACAAAAACCCGCCTTCAAGAAGCAAAAAATAACTTCTTTAAAATGGTAGGTAAATAGACGTTCAGTCCAACTGAAGTCGGCGTCCAACAATATTTTAACCAAAAGCAGACTTCAGTTGGACTGACCTATTTACCTACCATTTTAAAGAAGTTATTTTTTGCTTTTTGAAGGCGGGTTTTTGTTTTTTTCTTAATCTAGGTTTACAAATATTTAAAATTAGTAATCAGTGATCAGAATTAACTTCAATGTTCACTCAGGCGAGTTATAAAAAAACACTCACGTATATGTATATAAACGTGTACCTATACAGCTTCAAAGATTTATTTTTGGAGTTATTATAATGAGTTTTTCGCTGTGAAAATGTAAATTGGCCGCGGTTTTAAACAGAGTTCAATATAATTAGATGCTCCTCGTAGAGTCTATTGTTGCGTTGATCCTGCACCGACCAGTTCCCTGACACACTTAATTATCACGTGGCCCTTACCCTGGACCCAGATAAGTATATATTTGTGGGTCACTAGCATTAATAAAATATTATCAACAACAAGTCAAAACAATATTTTTATATCAGTAGGAAGCGAATAATAACAATTATTAATAAATTACTTTAGGTAGGTACAGTCGACGAGAAAGATATGTTTATATTTTTTCACCTTATTCCATACACTGAAATCAACTATAACAATACCTTTGATTTTGCCTAATATATCAGAAAACTCTCTTGTAATCATCGCACCTAGGCGGCCGCGACTCCGTCTACGTAATATATGTATAAAATATTAGAAACCCAACAAAATCCGCTCTTTAAAGTAAACAGAGCTGTCACATCCATTTCTGTACCTTTTGCCTGTCGACAGACTAATCCAATAAACATTTTTTACGACAAAATTTGCCCTGTGATAGGTGTTAAATTTAAAAAACCAGTAACAGTATGACTATCGTATTTAACTCGAGAGCTCTCGAATGATTTATCACATAATAGGTTAAAACAAATTACTTTACTAGGTAACTCGTTTATTTTTGCTGATAAAATAGTTTATTAAATATTTTATATTTCTTAAGGATGGCGCTGTATTTGGGCCACTAAATACCTACTACTGATAGGTTTTCAAAATCTCGTTAGGCGTTTCAGAGAAAAGGGTTCTTGGCAGACAGATGGACAACAAAGTAACTTCATAAGGGTTCCGTTTTTCAGCATTTGGTACGAAACCTTACAAAAGATTACAGTTCATTTGACAATTACTTTTTTATTTAATTGACGCAATTTGTTCTTCGCGAATTTGTTTGAGGACGCGTTGGCCTAGGTCGATAGCGGCCCTGCCTACGAAGCTAGCGGTCCCGGGTTCAGATCCCTGTAAGGGCAGATATTTGTGCGATGAGCGCGAATTTTTGTTCCTGAGTCATGTGTATATAAGTATATATATATATCAGTATTTATATCGTTGTCTAGTACCCATAGTACGAGCCTGGAGCTTAGTTTGGGACTAGGTCAATTGGTTTCGTATTGTGCCCTGATAATTTTATGCTTGTAACAAAACTTTGCATGTGATTGGCCGACAAACGTTAATGTAAAGAAAATGCCCAATTATACGCAAGGTTTTTTTTTGCGTGGGAGGAGAATGTACGTAAGTAAATTTAGTTTAGAGCCAGTCCGATCTGACCGAATCTGCCCGACTCGACTGGAGATGGTGCCGAATGACCGAAACCTACGGACTGAAACCTCCTCCCACGTGGAGTGCGCATCGTTGGAGTTGGGGTGCTATCGGTGTACTCCTTGTGCCTAACTGCATATTTTTGCTTAGTGAAATTTCCTTCAATTTCTGAGTTAGAACAATATTTCTGAATACAAATTCACTTGCCAATACTCCTAATTTTGCATCGGCACCATAATCCTTTCGCTCCTTTACGCCCGGTTGCCGAAAGAGCGCAATGTTTTGACCTGTACGAGTATGTACGTATACATGCCTATAGGCTAAACGGATGGTCCGATTTCGATAAACGGTTCGTTTTAACGTTGCGAGTGTCATTGGATACTTTAAAATATAATATAAAAACATGACATTTAAAATGGAAACAAAGAAAAATAATACCCGTGGGATTATTAAACTAACTAATACCAAAATACCGAATCATAGAATCAAGCCGTTGTATAACTGGTAGTTTGAAACATTGCTGATAGATAGACCTAATATCCATATTATGAATGTGAAAGTGTGTATGTTTGTCCGTCTTTCACGCTTCAACCCCTGAACGGATCGTGATGAAACTTGGCACACATATTGGTTAGGTCCTGGAATAGGACATAGGATAGTTTTTATCCCGGAAAGCTAGTAATAAAATAAATCACTAAACACAAACCTAATCTAACCTAACCTAACTAATTTCTAAACATATAAATGTAAGAGAAGGCCCTTTAAACAAAACAGTAAAGTTCTCGAGCAATGTTCACCAATCGTGAAAGGAAAGAGTGGGAGTAAAACAAATAAACTATGGGCTGGTCACCTAATTACTGCTATCTGAGTGCAGTGCGTAGGAGACGCTCGCGGGGTCGCGGGCCCGCGCGGAGTCGCCGGCGTCGCGCGGTCGCGCTCCGGTGGCTGGGGCTGCTTATCGCAGGCGCTACACTGGAAGTGCAACTTATATCTACTAAGTACTTGATTTTTCTATATCCGGGATTTGTTTTTGTATCTAGTAGGGCTATTAGTTAACCTAATTCTCGCTAAAAGTATCGTTGAATTATATTTCTAGCAGTCGTTTATCGCTATTATCCAGTTTTTCGGGGATAAAAAGTACTATATGTATGTCTCGGGGCTATGAACTATCTGTTTCAGTGATAGGTCGAAGCGTTGAACCTTTAAAACATAAACAAACACATTTACCTATACTAGTCAACGACCGCAGCAGCGTGTAAAATATTTGACTGCATTGTCACTGGTCTGGATGGGAGGTACAGGGTAGGGGGTATTTTATGCGACTTGTCTTGCCTTGTCTTTACTTGCCTTTTTTATGTGATCAATCACGAAATGCTTCTGGGCAAGTTGCACTACACCACAGCACTACACTCACTGTCACTACAGCATCCTTGATGTCAGCTACCCTCTACTCACATCGTTCCTGTCCGGCCGTCAACAGGCAGTAAAGTTGTCTGCAAAATGCGTAAGGATGCAGTCTATGACCGGAAGTGTTAGTCTAGGGATCTCTCAAGGGTGAGCATTAGGAAACACAGTATTCCTAAGTTAGTCGAATGACATTCCGACGGCCATTACAGCTAACCTGCCATTACAGCTCGGGGAGAAAATCCATGGTGCATGCGAACAGTTGCAAATGTGGTTTCCGGCTAATGGTTTGGTTAACTTGTCGAAATCCAATACCATCGTTTTCTCAGGCCAAAGTATCTCCCTTTCTCCGTGCGTAGCAAACAGTCCGATGCTAATATGCAATGAGTGTAGGTTCCTCGACTTCACACTTGACTTAAATCTTAACTGGAAGTGCCATGTCGAGAAACTGCGCAACTGTGCGATAGACTGAGTGATGCCGTCTTTGCGTTGCGTATACTGAGGAGGCTTAGGTATTGTGCAAATGATGCATTAAAACAGGTCTACTTTGCACATTTTGTATTCTTTGATTATTAGTAATTAATTATGTTGACGATCTCAATGTACTTAAGTATTTTTTGACATGCAATGCAATTAATATTGTAATATTACATTGATGAATAAATAAACTAAACTAAAGTTGGTAGTTAGGGTAGCGATTTTCCAAACAGTAATAGTTATTTGAAAGAAACGCAATCATTTAATCATTTATTTATTTGCTAAAACAGCATAGTTTAGTTGACAGTATGTGATCACACCAATGTGGTCAAGCTGCATGCAGGCGTGCATATACTTTTAACAAAAATGAAAACAAAGATCAAAGAGAAAAAAGGTACAAACTTTCCATTTAAAAACAGCCTGGCTTTTGCAAATGTAAAACCATTTTATAATATGATTTAACATAAAACATATTAAACCCCATATTCATAACCGCAATAAACCTATTTTAGTAAAAGTATTGTAGGTCACTTTCTGTCAAATTTCTGTCACATTGTATTGAAAGATACAATCCATACTACGAGTATAAGCTATTTTGCGTTTATTAGAGGGTAATTCTTTACTATGTAAACATAGTAAAGAATTACCCTCTAATAAACTATGTAAACATAGTAAAGAATTACCTCTCAAAAATGTAAAGGTAAACCTTTACATTTTCGAGAGGCAGAAATGTGTGTTCGTTTCTTTGTATGAAGGCCATCTCTGAACCTAAAGTACCCTTTTTTAATGATTTCACCGATAGAAAGTTACACTACACGTCTTGGCTTATTTAGGCTATATTCTATTCCGATAAGCCAAAGTAAGCGCGGGCCGGTCACTAGTAAGTAGGTATTAAAGTTCTGTTCTTTCACCGGATTCGCTCGCGCCTTGAGCTCGCGCCACGAAGTATGAGCTAGTTCTCGTTTGCTCGTCGGTGCTAACTTTTTGAATGAGACTAGAGAATTGCGAATAGACAGTACTTAAGTCTTATTCATTTAATTAAAAGTTATGTTGAATCATTGAACATTGACAGTTTAATGTAAACGGCCCAACTTTATTGAATGAACGGTTGAAATAATTTTAGAACTCATTCTTTACTTTAAAAACCGGGCGGGCAGGTGCCGTGGGTATAATATACCTAATGTAAGGTTTCGGCACCAACGTTACTAAAAACAAACACAAAAATAGTATCTCCAAAAACGAGAAGAATGAGCTGGTTTTTACATTTACTGATATTTAATGCTATTTTAGATAATTTTCAAAGCTTGGGTATAAATAAATAAATATCAGGGGACACTCTCACCCAAATTGACCTAGTCACAAACTAAGCTCAAGGCTTGTACGTACTTTGTGTACTAGATGACGATAAACATACTTATATATACACAGAGAAATACACACTAAATTATATAAACATAAGTACTGTGGGGCTTTTAGAACTGAACCTTGCAAAAAATTTAAACAGTTTTTTTTTTTCTTGAATCATGTATAGTTAGCTCTTCAAATAATAACGAAAAATTAAAACACTTTCCATGACCGGAACAAGGTAAAAAAAAATGCGTTGTTTTCAATAAAATTTAAGGCAAAATAGTATACGGAAAATCTTTAGTTACTGTACATAATGAATTGGTAGAAGCCATAGAATTAAACAAATTCGTCCATGGCAATTAATTTTTTTTTTTGTTGTACAATAAAATATTAATAGCGTTTTGTTTACATATAATAATGAAACTTTATTTATATATCAATACGATCACAAACAAAATTAAAAAAAATGAATAAAGCAAATTAATATTAAAAGTTTTGTTTAAATACCGGTTTAGGCAAAATTGTAACAAAGATGAATATAGTATAACTTCTATTTATACGCTATATATATATATATATAACTTATTTACAAGAAAATTAAACGCATTAATGCAAATCGTTTGTTTTTAACAATTATTAAACAACTCCTAATCTGTTTAATTTTGAGACATTACGATATGGGTTTATATATTTTCCATTATTCAACAACTGTCAGTTTTGTTACATTTTTGCCTGAACCGATATTTGATATTTTTTGATATTTCTGAAGTGCAAATAGATATACTTAAGTTTAATTTTCTTAATAATTGCTGAATATATGAATTGAAATGCATTTAGCATTGGCAAATTATAATATTTTTTTTAAAAAGACATTGTTGCGCGGACTACAAATATTTAATTTCCTAATTTACTGGTAAAACTTTATCTCTTCCACAAAAACTCCTTACAAACTAGCCTGTTAATATTTTTTTCTACTAAGTTAAATTCATAAACGTAATTTCCTTAAAAAAAACGTATGCGCGGGGGTGAACTGCTCGAGGGATACAATTGAATACACTCTCTTGTCTATACTCAAGACATTTAATGAAAAAAATGCTGCTTTAATTCGTGCAAGGTTGGCCTAATTTTTGGTTCAATTTCCCTGGTCTAACATCCAAGTCTCAGGAATAAATGCTCGCGCTCATCCCACACATATTTGCCCATTCAGGGAATCGAACCCTCGACCGCTAGCTTCGTAGGCAGGGTCACTACACTACGAAATAGGCTAAACACGCCGCCGTCGAAACCATAAACCGTTTAGTCGCCTGCAACTTCAGAACGAATGAAGTCTAAGACTTAGCCTCCTATTCATAAACGCACACTGGCCAAAGTGTGCTGGAAATACGCAAGTATCCAAATAAATATGACTTTCTCTGTTACTAGCCTTAATGCGCGGTATAAATAAATAAGTATCTTTATTAATACAAAATTTGAGCTTTATGACTTCAAAGTGTTATGATTTTCTCAGAGTATGACATACAGACAGACAAGGACAAAGCGGAACTAGTTGAATACGGAACCCTAAAAAGGGTGAAATAAAGTTATTATTTATTAGAGTTAGATTCAGAGAGGAAACTGTAGAATAATTAATTATTATTTATGGTATTTTTTGGTATTCTAATTCTAGAGGAAACTGTAGCCTAGCCTGCAATATTTGTAATCAATTAAAACATTTGCAGGGATACGAATGCTTATCCAAAGTTAGTGAGCAATTACGGGTTGCTTCACGAAGAAACTGCACCGAGCTCGACGTGTGCTCACAACACCGACGCTCCTGTATAAATTATGATAACTGTTCTGGGGTTTTGAAATACGGAATTAAATCGTATTGAGAGCAGTACCCATTTATTTTCTAGGAAGGTCAAAACGATTGAGTTCCTGGTTTAATTGGTACCAAATTAGCGCTAGTTTATTTTCTATAATCCGTAAAAGCAAAACTTTTTTGTCAAGACCTACCTATGTCGTGTTTTTACGAAAGCCTGTTGCCACGTCATAATATCAGTATGAGACGACTTGGTAGTAATTCTTGAGAAAATGTTAGGTAATTCAAAGTGCTGCTCTCTCCTGGCAATGATTACGGCGAGCTTTCGTGTCAGCCAAAGACGCAATGAAAAGGGATGACATACTTTCGTCTGCCGCGTACCTATCTTCATTTTTTGCTCCTGTTTATTATTTCACAACGGACACCTCTACTGGAAAGTCACTTATTTCAATCGGTACGCTGCTGCAAAGGGACTTCAAAATCAAATAAGAATTAATGAATTGGTATTTGTGTACGTTATCGTTTTTGATGCTTTTTACGATTATTTCCTTATTTGATTAACATTGAAGTAATATTAACATTAAATATCAAAGTTCTAATCAAATTTAATCAATACGTACATAATTTATGTCGAGGCGAAGTTTACTCGGAACCGGAAGTATTGCGGGCGATCTTTTACTCATAATCAGTATCCACGGTTCATACTCGTATTTGAGGATGCCGCGAATTCTTACGCGTACAATTAGTTCCCGCTACTCCCCCAATCTGTTCCTGCTGGTGGTCGATCTTCAAAAAATCCTTTCTTAAGGTATCCAAAGAATATTATCTCCAAAAGTCCCAAGGTTCAATTCAATTCAGGGTGTGAATGGTCGGTCGGTCAGCCACGGCGACAACATGTTTTTTACCTTCTGATAATCATCTACAATAGAATAACTTTAAATAGAAAATAAGCTCATACTTATAGGCATAGATTTCATGGATTTAGTAATAGTACTAGTTAACAGTATGATATCGATTTGCTTTTTAGATTAAACCGGTACAAAATATAGTTTATAAGCTCTACTACTGACCTTCTTTAATACATATAAAGTTCAAGTTCTCAATTTAGCTCTCCCACATGGTTAAATAAATCACCAGACGAGCGTGAGAACGGCACCGATGACGTCTATATCTTAAACGTAACATGCAACCAGAAAACCAGATGCTAAGAGGGCTTTAGGATATACTTACATATTATTAATAACACCGACGATTTTGATTAACGTTGTACACCTCGTTTGATATTTCGGATATTCAACGTGAAATTCACCTGCGTCCACCTACATATATGTACTTAGTTTTTCTCACACTTTACACTACGTCCAGAAGTCACCGGGACTTTTTCTGACTTCACTTAATCCATACTGCGCTAACCCATAGAAGCGCTTACTAACTCAACAGCTGAGGCAGCCAACCGTATCGTTAACAAAATTGCTCGTATTGCTTTTTACTATCTTATATATTTTTAGTTTATTTCACGTGTTAGTTTGTTCGGGTCTAATCTTCCAAGTCGCTTGATCCACTTTTTAATGTACAGGGCTGGAAATTGAAATATATACTCTACCTTGGAACTGATCTGATGATGCATCATGAATTCGTGATGGTGTCGGAAAAAAGGAAGGTTGCGACAGGATCTCTGTGGTACTTGATGTACATAGATCCACTGCATTGATATTCGATACTTTCGTCTAGATAAGCAAATAATGACTGCAAAAAACATTCAGTCGGCAACAAAAGCTTGACACAAAATATTATTTTTTGACAGAAATTTATTACTATACGTGACTGGTCGATGAATTTCGAAATTCATAACACGTGCAGCACTGGCAATCAGAACGAAAAGGCAAAATCCTTATCAACCAGATGGTAATAAGGAGATGACTCGGTAAGGGTCACGCCGCGTTAGGTTCTCGGAAGCGCTCATGTAGGATAAGCGATGGTTTCATTTAGGTACTAACAGTGAACTCGAGATGCACTTGTCACATCTGATTATTATTAGCGGCTCGGCTCTTTGAGTAGTCGTAGTTAATATCTAAGTAAATAAACCATTTAATTTATATTGGTCCTAAAAAACTCAATTATATGTACTTTAAATCTAAAAATGATTTATAAATTTAATTGGCTATTATTACCGGACTTAATTCACGAGGAATCTGTCAATAACTCGTTCGGGATATTCGTACTTAGAGCAGTTTCGCTTTCTGTCTCTGAAATCTCTATGCAACAAACACTTCTTTTTACTATTAGTAACACTATGTTAAAGTGAAAAATTCAAACACGTCATTTGTCCTCTATTGATTAGAACTCATTTTTCTATTAAAGTCTTCTCCGTACGCCTGATCAAATCAAACAACTAGTCATGAGGCTCAAATTGAATGTACATTTATTAAAGACCAGTTAATAGCTGTTACTCATACTATTAAATGGACAGGGAAGTAGGTAGTTCGACTTGATTGCCTAAATAAGATGCTTAACTGAGTAACAAACACCAGCCAGCAAATCAACGGCGAAACAAGCTGGCGACGAATGACCATTAAAATCGAAGTGATTTAGTGCCACCTTATGGTCGTCACGTAGGCGCAGCAGCTCAGAGTTAAATAGTCAAACAACAGGTTCAAATGTTTTGTTATTTGTTTCACGACTGCCCAAAATAAGGAGTGTAATGTTTTTTTGAAATACTCGTATGATACTGTTTTGAACATGTTACTTATATTTTAAGCCGAATTGGCAGATAACATACTTTAATATCCATAATTATATACAAGAAACGCGATAGTATTAATTTTGTTTAACTGAAAGAAGCGGCATGAGTATATTTACGTTGTACTGCGCAATAGATGGGTTAAGCTATAAAAATGAAAGTTTAGTTGATGAGCGACAGATTCATCAAGAAGGAGAGCTGCGACTACACGCGGCTACAAAGGCACTAGGGGTTCATTTATAGGTGGCAGTTGACAAAGACGAACGACCGGTCAACCTGTATCGAAACTTCATCGCCGGGACACTCGGGAAATAAAGACTAAATGACAACGTACTTAATTAGCATCAAGATGATTGATTAGCCTTTGCCTACGATTGCGGATATAATGGGTTAGAAATAATCGACATACCTGCATTTACTGCGTTAATTTGCTTATGTTGTCAAGCTGGCAATATCTAAAATGACCGATAAATTAAAAACTATTTGTGCGCTTTTAAATATTACTGAATGAGTTACCTCATCGTATGCTGTGGTCTTCGCTTCATTTTGTAAAATAATAATTTCGAGGTACCAACCTCCCATGCGTGCAAGGGTGATTTCATAGTCTTACGAAATCGAATGAGAAGTTATTGGATAGCTCTCAAAACATATTAGGTATGTCCACGAGTATGACATTATAAATTCGATTTTGGGGACCGTTTAATATGTATTAAATACTAAAAGCGTTATATTTGCTAGAGTGATGTGTCCCGTCCCCACCCCAAAACATACAAAATATTAAATTTTTTGAAAAAAAAACCAGACGTAATGCATACACTATTGACAATTTCCCACGCAGGAACCGTGTGGTATCGTAATTTAATGTTTTAAGTTAAACGGAATCAAATCGGTAAATGTCAAGGTTAAGATAAAATTATCAAATACAGCATTTTATCGTACTTTATAAATAAAATACGTTTCAAAACCAAATAATTGAGTCTATATTGTCTGCCATTATTATTTTAGTCATAATGTGCTTGTAGGTCATAATCATCGTGAGGCATAAAGTATTTTTTAAAGAAACTATTACTTTTACAGGATTTTTATAAATCAAACCTAACCTAGCATTGTCTACGCGTTAGATATTTCAGAAATTCTGAAAGTTTACTGTTTCAGCGATATAAAAAAATATGACTATCAATAATTATGTCAACAATGACATAACCAATAAAATTATGGGAAGCAACGGGCTCCCTAAATAATGAATAACGATACCATTTCACCGTCATCATAAAAATGTGTACTTACCTACCTACTTATTTACAAGGAGCCTTAAAACGCATAACTTTATACTCCTATTAAAATGGATATTGTCAAATACTTATTAACCGCATAATTATTAATCTGCATTATAAAAAATAAATGTGCATAGCTGAATACTATTATTTACCCAATAACTTAGAATAGGCACTTTTGGATGAACGCCACTTTGCACAGACAATTAATATTACATAGACAATCTACCCGCCGAGCCTCGTAAGGCCCAGTGTGCAATAGGATGTACATAACAAAGGCAATTAATTTGAACTGTATTGCGATAAGAATAAGGTTTATTTTCCTGTCTTCATAATTTGGTTTGATTGGTTTAAAAACGAATCGAATAGAAACGTTAGTTAGCGTAGTGCATCTTTGCAGGGCCCTCTGATCTGACTGTGAGATTACAGTTGAACCTTACACTGCTCCTCGCTACGCTCGTCATCGTTCCTAATTTGTGCTGACTATGACTTAATTGATTATGATCAATAATTATGAGCTTCATTTATAAAACTTTAACTAAACGTAACCAGAAAATTTTGTTTTAGCAATATCATCACTCTAAATTTCAGTAAGATACTCGTATTTAATGTTTTTTTTTCTTTTTTATTATTTAAATTAAATATATATATTCGACAATTATGACGCGAATTGAAATTATATTTTTTGGTATTTATATGGAAGACCAAATATTATGCAAAATCATGTTATGCCAAGTATGTTATGCGGATGTTAAATACGGCAATTAATTTTATGTTACATACATAAGATAAGAGACACCCCATTGAAAAGTAGGGCGGAGTGTTAACAATAGTAATAAGTTGGTGTTAAATGCAAAAATCCGACACACTGTTGATTATAAAAGTCTTAGAATTGAAGACCTTTGAAGACCGGACGGCTGTCAAGCAAACCGAAATAGATGCAACGTCGAAGCGACTACTGATATGAAAGCTCACCTGGGGGCGGTTCTGCCCCTTCTTATTGTAATATCCCGTGTGCGGGCGCAGAGTCATACCATAATACGTAAGTACCTTAATAATACGTTTTCCCTCCGTCGTTGGATATCATATTCGCAAAACATGATATTCTCAAAAATATCATAATCCAAACATCATATTCGCAAAACATGACATTTGAAAATCAACATAGTAGCGAAACATCATATTATCAAAACATAATTATTAGTAAGACACGAATTAGACAGTGTAGACGGAGCTCCGCTACTGCGGAGCTCCTATTTCTGGGTGGTTTGGCCCTCTGGGCCTACTGTAACTCTAACATAACCTACGATTCTATAACCAAACCCGACTATTTGTAAATATCATGTTTTGCGAATATAGTGTTTTTCTAGTATGATGTTATGCGTATATGATGTTTTGCTAGTATGCCGTTATACGTATATGAGGTTTTGCTACTATAATGTTTTGCGAATGTGATATTCTGTGTAGTAACGGGTTTCACCGAACCGTTTCACACGTCACGCCAAAGCTTTGTTTGTTACCAGAGCCAACAGATTCGCAAAACAAAGCCTATGTATCTAATGCAGTAAATTGAAATGACAATCACAATATTCTCAAAGCTGTTTCAAAAAAAATGCGCTATGAAAAAAATGAATAGAAGACTGAATGGCAAACGTGGCATTGATTGACATACGTACTTTATTTATTTATTTATAATTTAATCTTGGGTTGCAAGGAAGGAGCCTCCCCGGCGCAACCAAAATGCCAAAGGCGTTCGTGTTTCAAGCGTCTGGCGCACCCCGGAAAACGTTCAAACACTACAGAAAACGGCTAATCCTTCCACCACGATGGTTCCACCGAGGTATAAAGCTCCAGATAATAAAATAAAAAACAGACAAAGCGTTACCCCTCTCGGAGCTGTGCCGCGAGACGCGCTGCGACATCTTATGCGTCCAGGAAACACATCGCGACAAAGGCCAACCACGGCCGCATACCTATATAAACACGGACTAACGCTCACTGCGGAAATACTTCACCCGAAGCATAGCAGTAGTGCAATCTTTACTAGACCCGACCTTCTCGTGCGTTCTTCTTCATCTGTCTCCCAGGGTCCCATGGAACTGATCGCCTTAGACTTTGGCCAATTTGTTGTAACGTCCGTATAACTTCCTGGGAAACTTCCTCACCGGGTGACCAGGGCTTATTCTGGGTGATTTCAACAGTCATAGTACAACTTGGGGATATCGAAACACCAATCCCGATGGAGAAAAGGTAGAGACGAGGGCGGAGGCCAATTGGCTTGCTCTACTCTACAACCCAAAGCTTCCGGAATCCTTCAATAGCGGGCGGTGGAAGCACGTTTATAATCCCGACCTGATCTTCGCCAGCGAAAAAAAAAGCTCACGGTGCATAAAATCTATGTGAATGCCGATTCCACGAACACAGCATAGGCCACTTATGTGTCGCATTCAGCCGGTCGTGCAACCCATTAAAATCCCGTTCCGCCGCGGCTTCAATTTTGTCAAGGCGGACTGGACCCGATTTGCGGAGACCATTGATGAGACCCTTGGCTCACTGCAACCAATGGCGATAAATTATGACGAATTTATTAAAGTCATACAGACAGCATCCCGCCAATGCATACCACGTGGATGCCGTTCCCAATACATCGCCGGACTAAACCCAAAATCGTCCGAACTGCTTAAATCCTATGAGGCATTGTATAGTACCGACCCTTTTGCCATGGATACGGTACTGACGGGAGAGGAGTTGATGCGGGCACTTTCTGAAGGTCGACAAGAAAAGTGGAACGAGTTAGTGTCTAATACCGACATGACCCATAATGGCACGGGCTAACCTGCGTAAACTTACAGGTGATCCGAGCCCCGCAACGAACCCAGGACTGGTGTCTGCTAACTAGGTAGCTTCTCAGTTTCTACTCAACGGTAAAGCTTCCCACCGCTTACATAAAAGTCACCTCCCCAAGACCAAGGAAAATGGCAAAGACCTAAGCATGCCTTTCTCTGCTCAGGAACTCGAAAGTGGAATAAAAACCATGAAAAATGGCAAATCAACTGGTGTTGACGACCTTACTGTGAGCAAATTAAACACCTCGGCTCGACAGCAAGAAACTGGCTGCTGGAGCTGTTTAACAACTGCCTATTTACGTCTAAAATACCCAAGGCTTGGCGTAAGTAGTAGTAGTAAGTCTAAGGTCATTGCACTCCTCAAGCCTGGCAAATGCCCAACAGACCCGAAAAACTACCGAGCTATTTCCTTACTATACACCTACAAACTGTTCTGGCGCCTTCTCCTAAATCGTCTCATTGGCAGAATCGAGCCGCTTCTAATCCCTGATCAAGCCGGATTCCGACCAGGAAAGTCTTGTACCAGCCAGGTGCTCAAATTGACACAACATATAGAGGACGGCTGTGAGCGTGGCCAGGTGACGGGAGTGGTATTTGTAGACCTAACAGCTTCTTAAGATACGGTCAATATACAGAGACTACTTCTAAAACTAGAACACTTGACCAAAGCTCTAAAAAAAACGGGCTCCCCAGGGTAGCGTGCTGGCTCCAATCCTGTTCAACATTTACACCAACGATCAGCCAAAAGCGTCGGGGACCCAGCGATTCCTATATGCGGATGATCTGGCATGAGCCGTGCAGGGCGAAGATTTCGAAAATATTGAGGAAACATTATCCACCGCACTTGAGAATCTCGGCGAGTATTACAGGAAAAACTGTTTGAAACCGAATCCTGTGCATTTCATTTGCGTAACCGGAATGCAAACAGAACCCTCAATATTACCTGGAGAGGCGTACCGATCGAGCACTGCCCCTATACAAATTATTTTGGAATCACTCTCGACAGGGCCCTAACTTACAAAATCCGTGGCAACACACGACAAAAAGTGAACTCACGAAACAACATTTTGCGGAGGCTCACATCGACACACTGAGGAGCAACTGCACACACTGTCCGGTCTACGGGTCTAGCGCTCTGCTTTTCTGCGGGAGAATACGCGTGCCCGTTATGGCATCGCTCCACACATGCGGCGCAGGTCACCTTGGCCCTCAACGACACATGCCGCATCATTACTGGATCCCCCAAGCCGACACGGCTCAATAAGCTAGAACCCCTGGCTGGTATTGTGTTGCCTGCAGCCAAGAAAAATTGAAACAAGAACAGGATATAAGGCATTCTCTCCACGGCTAAAACTAACCCCCTGTCCGCCTAAAAAGCCGCAAAAGCTTTCTGAGAGCCACCACTCACATCACAGGTCCACCTTCAAGAGCTAGAATATCCTCCTGGCAATATTTCTGGCTTCCCCCTGAAGAGTTTGTTCAACCTTCAGAGACACTTCCTGCTGGACACAAACAGTCATGGCCTACGTGGAAAGCCCTTAACAGACTCCGTACAAAGGTCGGCCGTTATAAGGAAAACCTTGTCAAATAGGGTTTCTCTGGAGACTCTAGCACCCAATACATTTGTGGGACGGCCATCCAGACAATGACCCATCTATTGTCCTGCCCGGCCTGCCCACGCTCCTGCTCCGAAATAGACCTCAGAGGTGCAACGGACAGGGCGATCAGCACTGCGACCTTCTGGGCGCGAGTAATATAGTGTAACCATCGACACGAAAAGAAGATTTAATCTTTATTGCACGAAGATACAATTTTGAGTACAAACGGTGAACTTAATTCCTAATGGCATTCTCCAGTTAGTCTAGTTATGTAAATCAATGCTACATGCTACACTAGTACTAGTAGCAACCGGTGTAGCCTTTTCGTGATAATCATTTCAGATCTTTATCAAGGCAAGGTTAGATCATATTAGACTTTCACAGGCAAAAAATATAAATTTTCAGTACTTGTTAAAAGCATTTTATGCTCATATTCTCAATTTTTAAATGTTATTATTGGATGATCTACAAAAGTAGAGTAGTAACTTTACTACACAACAAATGTTTCATCAATTGTAATAATGTACTTATAGGTACTTATGGCAGGCTACTGTGGATTTATCGTGCAGATATTTCGGTGAAACTCATAAAAAGTTAAAAAGACAAAAGACGAAAAAATAAAGTTAGCTATTGATGAAAATTTAATTTTATAACTGTTTCTGAAATAGAAGCTGGGACTTATTACTGCACCTGTCGGCGAACTTGACCGAATTATTGCGTTTATCTAAACATACACATGTTGGTTGAGGGCAGCGAATTAATTTACATCCAATTTTTCTATGTATTTTTTCGACGAAAACTGTGTTTCATAACAGTGCTCTTAGGGGCGTGTTTAATCACATTGTAGCTTCAATTTGACCTCTCCAACCATTGCTTAGGAATATCCAGACAATCCTTATTAAAGATGATTTTGAATAATAGTAATTTTAACATTGCATACCTATAGCTATCTCAATATAATGTTTTCCAAATCAACCAGCATGGAAATATTTGTGAAATTAAGAAGTAACTAAAAAAAAGGTATGTATTTAGAAACAATTATCTACAACTAGTAAAGTAGGTACTTTACAAATATTATTATCTTCTTGAGTTGCCGGTGTTCATGGGAGCTGGTGATTACTTCCCATTAGGTAACCCGCATGCTCGTTTGCCTGTCTCTCTTTTATACATTTTTATAATTCAAACTTATTTATACATTTTAAACGTCGACAAGCTTAAAATAAACTTGAAAATAGCATACCACCTACCTATTATTATGTCCATCGTTATTTTTTACTGTATTTAAAAAGTAATAAAATACTGAAAATGAGATACTTAAAATTTACTTATCAGGATACTATGAACGAAGATTTTTTTTTCTTGTTTATTGGTTCCAGATTACGGACGGCTTTACGAACAAAATTTAAACGTGCTCGTAGTTTTTCGCTGTGCGACCCTGTAAATTTTTAAATAAATTGTTCAATTGTTTTCACATATTTTCACCTTGCCAATAATGTGATGTTATAAATACAGGCGTGATTTAATGCACGAGTATATGTATGTATCATGGTAATTCTCATGAAAACAAATATTTTCAAAGTATCGTTTTCACAGAAAAATTAAATGAATTGCCAGGTACTTGTTTTATTTTCAAATTGTTTTAGTCATAACATAAAACACATTTAGTTTTGAATCCGCTCTATGTATTGTTGTTTCTACAAATATGTCTAGGGGAGGGGCACAATCAGGCGGTTGCGGTCCACGCTCCAATCTCGCTACAAAACATAATTGTTTTGTTACTGCCGTCGCCGCCGAGCGTGGGCACACCCCTAGCCGTCCGACGGCGCTATGTATGACCCTACAGACGACGTAAAAAATAAATCGAAACCGATATGTATTTACGTTTTAGTTTTTTTTTCTTGCTAGTAAAAAGCGTAGCGAAAGCTAGGATTGCATCAATATTTTTTTAAGTTTCATTGCCTTTTCCAGATCCAGTTTTGGATCAGACTTAAGATTAGCTCACCGGTAGCCTCAATCAGTCACAATTACGAGCGATCGATTAACGCCGCCGGCCAGCCGAGACGGGCTTGAGCTGTTGCGTCTGGCGCAGAAGTGTTAAAGTGTGGCATTATCAGCTTCAGGAACGACAGGAACCCGTCAGTTTCAGTGACAGGTTCAACGCAGTATCTAGTACCTTTTATTAGCTTATATACCAAACCCTATACGTGTCACCTCAAATTTGATTTGTTAGACGTATTTCCTGACATATTTTTTTCCTTGTAGAAAAAAATCCGTTCGACTTCTTCTCTGCTCGATATACCTATTTACTGAGATATTTTTACTTGCAGAAAAATTTCCGAATCGTCTTTTTATCTAATCGTTATATTTACTGATAGATTTTTATACCTGTAGATAAATTTCAGAATCGTCTTTTTATCCGATCGTAATATTTACTGTTATTATTAGCATTTGGCCCGTTCCAAAAAAATAATTTGACAGATTCGACGGAGCTCTGGCGGAGCTCCTACTTGTAGGTGTTTTGGCCGTCCGGGCCTGATATAAAAACGAACCTAACCTAACCTACCCACGTATTACGATGTAATTACTAATTACTATTGGGAAAAAATCGCTACTATGACAAAAATGTCTTCTGTGAAAATGATCTAACAAGATAAATATTTAACAGTAAATATGTCCATAGGAAAAGAAAGCGTCGGAAATTTTATAGAAGAAAATAAACATAACAGTAAATACGTCTATAGGGGAAGAAGGCGCTCGGAAATTTGTAAGAAAAACAAACCGTTTAAATAATTTAGTGGGCCTACCGATTTTTACAAAGTTGAGTCAAGAAACACTACCGGGTTGCAAGCTTTAATTAAAAAATAAACCGCATTGTATTGAAATCGCTTGACTTTTCCGAGCAATGTCGAACTAACGAAAAAAAAACCGCCCGTAGAACCGCACGCTAAAAGTTGACACAAACTTTGTAGAGTTCTTTAAATCCGTTACGAAAGTTTTAGGAAATACTGACTGATTTAAAAGTAGGATCAGTGAATAATGCATATGGCGGGCACAAAATTTAAAAATCGCGTCATTGGCGTGATAATTGATCTAATGAGCAGAGGGGTTTAAATATTCATGGGGTGTGTGTATACGGCGAGCGAGCTGCAAAGCGGCTGATTCTCCAATAAGTCGCGGCCCCGCGCGGAGTGCTGTCACCAGACACTATTATATCTACTGCTGAACTAAAACTGCGAGTCGCCCTCGCGATTCTAATAAAATGTTCGAATTTATCGGATTGAATATACACAAAGAGTTCGACTGAGGTATTCAATTTCATTTCGCGCTCGCAATACGACAAGATATTAAAAATATGTTCTACGGAAGTTAATATAAAATTAGGATTCGTCTTCATATTGTGTACATCATTGCGTAGAGGTTTTAAAGCCTCTATGACGAAGTAAATGCTCGTATTGTTATGGTAATAAGAGTGCATTTTAACTCAACCTAATTTTTGTAAACGACCCGACGGGGTTCACGAGAGATTAACCACAGACGCGGGTGATGAATATTAACATAATAATATGTCAGCGAACTTCTTCCTACAGATGTTTACGTACTCAGACCATATAAATAGAACAATTTAAGATTTCATTTACTACTAAGTATAGTCGGATCAAAATTTAATAAAGTAATCAGCGAAGTTCGACCTTAATCCTCATTCACGTCTGACTGAGTAGATACCTAGCCTCTACAAACTATTTTCTTATTCTTAGTGTAGAGTGCCCGTTGCATGTTATCGGAACGATGAAATACTCTTCGATATTTAAGATCGGTAGGTATTAGTGCTAGCGGTACACCCGAAATTCAGTAAAATGCTGACAATGGTATTAAAAGCATGAAAATCGGAACGATTGATCTTTAGGCCATACGAAACAATTTGACCCGTAGCACGAAAAAAAAAACGAAAACTGAGACGAGTTATGACGTCATCTTTATTTTGTAGGCATGGGAAAATAAAAAAAATTGTTCTGGAACCTGTCGTGTGTGGTACCTAATGAAAGGGCAAGCCGATTCTAAAAATGAATCAAATCATTATATTTCAGTCACTTGTTTTAAATTTAAATAAAAATCATTTTCAAAACATACCAAGTTTGGGCTCCTCCAGATATGATACGGTTAAATCGGTATTTGTTAAATATACCTAAAATTATACGTAATAGCCTCATTTCCAACCCCAAGAAAGCAATTTTGAAAATATTATTTTTTGTATTTTTTTATAATTTTTTCATATTACAAAATGCGATAAAATCACAAGTTGTTGAAACATGTATAAAAAGTTCAATTTTAGACACTGAAGATGATAAATACTAATGCGAGAGGAGTTTTCAATCATATTTATATTATTTACTTGCTTTCGCCCACGACTCCATCCGCATAGAAGTCGTTTATCACTGCTCCCTCGGGAACTGTCCAATTTTTCGGGATAAAAACTCGAAGGAGTCGCGGGCGAAAGCTAGTAAATAATATAAATATGATTGAAAACTCCTCTCGCATTAGTATTTATCACCCTCAGTGTCTAAAAGTGAACTTTTTATACATGTTTCAACTACTTGTGATTTTATCACATTTTGTAATAACAAAAAAATATGAAAAAATACTAAATGTAAATATTTTCAAAATTTCTTTTTTTGGGTTGGATATGAGGCTATTACGTATCATTTTAAGTATATTTAACAAATAATGATTCAACCGTATCATATCTGGAGGAGCCAGACCTTGGTATGTTTTGAAAATTATTTTTAGTTAATTTAAAACGAGTGAAGGAAATAGAATGATGCGATATATTCTTAGAATTAGCTTAGTAAGCCCTTTCATTCGACCCCTTTTTTTTTAATGTGGACATCGGGACGCCTACATAGACGACTTTAGTAAAATTACTATGAAATACCGCCGTCTTTGCATGGCGATAACTTATTTTACACAAAGATTTAGATCTACCTGCAAATGTAATAGTTTTACAACTTGGAATTACCTATCCGGTGACATATCGCTTGTCCTTATTGGTCAATAGGCCAATTTGCCCACCCTCCTTTATTTATCATATTTCGAGGGTTATAAATAGTAACCGCGATAGTTTAAGCAACTGTTTCTAGACATTTGAAGAGAATTTTGGCATGAAGAAATGACCAAATTGAAAGTAATGGTTCACGTGTCTTGATTGATTAATCTGGCTAGTGGAAATTATTGGAATTAAGTCGAAATTGTGAATAAATAATGCTATGGCTGCTTACAAAAGTATAAAGGATGTCCAGAATAAATAACGTATTAGCAGTGAGTGAACCTACATGAATATTTCACCTCTAATAAAATAAATAAAAAATATTACTTGTCAATAATTGCAGAAGCTTTGCTTGTGCTGTACCGACAATACGCAGCAACAATGAAATTGGTAATTTATTTTTTTGTGAACTGAAAAGTCATGAAAAAGTTACTTCCTAATAATCTGTATATGTTTTTCCTGGGGTAAAATAAACTGGCCAAGTGCGAGTTGTTCTCGTGACCCGACGGTCCCAACATTTTACATAAAATAATTTAAAGAAACAAAGAATTGCCTTCAAAAACGCAAAAATAACATCTTTGCAAATGATTACCATCACGACCGAAATCGCTTTGTCATTGCCTATAATATTTGAGGAGTTCCCTCAATTCCTCAACGATTCCATCATCATCAGATATTTACTTGGTGACGATGGGACCACCTCGGGAGTAAGTATACCCTTTCACAATCCACACAATTGGTCCACAATTCACGGAGTGATAACGTAACACATGCAAAAAAAAACGATCGAATTGAGAACCTCCTTCTTTTTTGAATTCAGTTTAAAAGGAGTTTCATTTTTTTTTCGCTGTTTAATTAATTATTATTTTTTAATGAGGCCTTGTGCGAACCACTAAATAGAAAGAAATAAAGAAGGAAGAAAGAAATTACCGTTGACTATTCAAAAACTCGTTGTATTGTTGGTGATTAAATTTTTAGTTAACTTCATAATAGGTGTTTTCTGAAATTATCTGCATTTTTTTGTGTTTCCCGCTTATTTGTAAACCGATTTTGGTGATTATTTTTTATAAGTTGGATATACCTATTTATTATTATCTTAACTGCGGTCCTATACAAATTTCTTTAAGATCTGGTCATTGTATCTTATAAAATCAACGGAACTTCCTAATCATTTGGAGATAGTAAGTATCTTATGATTTCAGCGTCAAAACCATTTTTTGTTTTATAAAGCGTCTGCTTTCGTCTAAACTGCAAACGCTTAATAGGATTACATAACAACCGCTCCATGCTCGCTTTGCATATTTTATCAATTACCATTGTGCCGCGTCTCTTCACTAACGATGTACAAATAAGTAGCGATGTCCGCTTGGATTATGAAGACCCCTGTCTTCTTTGACATTCTATGTCGCGATTTAATAAATTTAAATCTGGCGGTCGAAATATGGCACAATATGATCAAAGTATTTGTCCGGTTGTAATAAATGCACGCGTAACGACGACGTGTCAACCAGTATATTTGGTCACGGTGTCTTATAAATTTGTTCGAGCGAAAAAGATATATAGATATATAGGTAGGTATATAGATTAAGGTGTAGATGTTTTCAAACGATATTTGTGTTAAATATCGTAAACAAAGGAATGACTCGCCTAAATCAGTGTGCAGCACACCGTTTGCACCTTTAGAATCCTGTAAGCACGTCGTTCCATGGCGGAGCTGGTAACTTTGCATTGGGTATGCCGACAGTATGCGAAGTGGGACGTAAATCAAGCAGGATTTAAATAGATCGTCGCATGTTTACGTCCATAGAGGGCCGCCAGGCACGGGTCCGCTTGACAGCCACCTCCACGCCGGCCGAATACAAACAAAAAATTCGCATCGAACATTCGACAAGATTTATAATATTAATGCAAATATTGTTGGTTTATTGTTTTACATATCCAGGTACCTATATCAATAAAATTGGAACAGTGTTCGTTGGTGAACGGATCATTTGAGAACAGCTGGACAGATTTAGCATATTTTTTAAATGGTGTTAGTTTGCTGAATAATTATGGATTTTGGTTGTTTTATTTTTGGTAAGTTGCCTGGAGAAAAACAGATAACGTCTGATCGTCAGCTAGTTTATAATCCACATGCCTCGCGTTTTGCGCAAAGTACCTGTCATCATAAATTGGTACACTTGTTTTATCAAATTACAACACACAATATGTACTGTGACAGATTTAAATTTTACATTTCACGCGAACGTCGTTCCTAGCAATTTGAGCCGTGAACTAAGTTATAAAAAACTTTTCTATAAGTATGGTAAATTGGTCCCAAAAACAATAATTACTGTATTAAGCATTTAAAAATAATAATTATGTAAAACTATGGACATATTTCTTGAAACTACAACAAAATAATTACTTATATGCGAAACGGACCGTTAATAGTGTTTGACAATAACCTCGTTTTTCAAACCCATACGATTTTAATAATTGAATGACATTGTGTTGAGTTTTATTTTACCACATAAAACAACTACCTACCTAGACTTTACCATACGATGACAGTAGTTCTAGCTTAACGTTAGACGATTTATGATACCTTATTTTATAACTAGTAGGTAAGTAGGTAAAATTAAGTTAACAAAGGGCATTGGGTAAATAATATTATCTTTTTGTTTTTCAGCGGCCACGGATGATTTTTACATAGTTATTTAGAGGACATCTAAATACACATAGATATATATAATTTATGGCGTTAAATAATATCGGAGCGGAGATTTTAAAGATTTAAGTATTCAGTTTTTAGTACAAAAGTACGCCCAAGTATGAATATTAAAATATCTCGGCTCCGATGCACTTTAGAGTATTATATTACATAACAAAATATATTTATTTTTAATAAGTCTATCATAATTTACCACTTTTATGAATGGCCGCTAACCTTGGCTTATCAATAATGTATTTTATGATCTAAACGAATTCTTTGGCCATGTTACATGTATAAATAATTAAATTATATGTTTTTAGATATAATCATACTAATTGTATGCTCGCAATGGGCAACTGTTGATGCTATTGTCTTTTTAATTTCCATCTTTTGTACACAGTTTACAATTAATAAATACTTACTTACTTACTTACTTACTTACTTGAAAATGTATGAATTTTACAAATGACAACACTTTTACCCAAACCCCTTTATAACAGAATACGAATCGATTACATTTCCTTTATAAACCTCATCGATAATCGAAAAAATGAATGTGATTTTAAGTAGCAGCATCACTTAATTTTCCAAATGACATCAAAAATATGAAATATACTATATACCGATAAACAAATGTATTTAACGTATCATTTTTAATAATGATAGCTCTTCACCGTGACAGACAAACTTTGTTTGAGCTCCAATAGCGAGCATGTAAGACTGCAATATGCTCCATGGCACAATCAATTTCCCCAACTTCGGTATCTGCTGTCCTAGTTAAGTTAAGCACTTTTCATGACCGAGTAAAAGAAAGTGGCCTGCTCACGAATCACGGTGGGGACAATTTGGTAATGAGGGGAAGCCGGTGCCTGGCGCAGGCTCTTCTACTTATTATTACACTGTTTAATTTATTTGTCGAATCCACCTCGTCTGGGACCTATTACGTTAGTGCTCGCCGCGTATTAAACCTCAACGGTTGGATGTGGCATTAGATAGTTCACATCAAAGGAAATAAATTGAAATATACAATTGATGAGTTTTTTACTATTGGGATTTTGATCTTGTATATTTCAACACCAAAATCTGTTAAAGTCATTATTCGTATGCTAGCCTATCAAACGCGTTTAATGTTTACGTTTTTACCAAAAAGCTCTTCAATAACGAAGCAAAGAGATACTTATTCGTAATTAGCCACGCATATTTTTTAGAGCTTGCTCGTGTTTATAGAAGGTATTGACAGGCGACTACAAAAACATGTATCCACTTTTGCACTTTATTTCAATGCACTCATAAAAAGGGGAAAAGTGGATAGGTACATGTCCTTGTAGCCGACTGTACCTACTGCATCTGTTGATGAGGCTGAAGGTATTATCATAGCTATATACAGTAGCTATGATGTTCTTTTTATCAATAATGGGTTTAAGAGCAACAATGTGCTACAATTAGGTAAGTGCTTACAAAATAAATGGCAATCATTTCATTATACTTTATGTTTTTAAATTAAATTAAATTTGCTTTTTAAATTAATGAATAAAGTAAAAATATAACGCACAGAGCCCAGCAAACCTCAAATGTACCCACAGGCCAGTATTATTTATTTTATATGACGCAAGGCGGGCGCATTGAGGGGGACGAGAGTTAAACAACATACGAAACGTAAACGATCGAGAGTCGATCGGAAATGTCCTCGACGAGTGACCAACAAAGAGATTGTTTACCTACGCTCCCTAGAACTGTCTAATTCTAAAATACTGCTAATGGTAGCGTGTCGTCCCAGATTGGGCTAAAGACGGCAGTTCCAATTTCGCATTCAAAATGGACTGCCGTATCCAAACTGATAATAACGAAATATGAATGTAAACTAACATCGTCGGGGCTGCGTTCGTGCCTGCCTTCGCTAACCTTGGTGGAGCCGCTGCTCTTTGTAGCGGTGCGGTAGTTAGCCGATTAAACTTTTGCCGATTTCACAGAATAACAATTATTATGAATAATGTGATTAATAGTTTTTTTTTGGCTTAATGTTTACAAGAACCCCAATTAACCCGTCGAGCGCTCTATGTGCATTATGCACATGGTGCACGTAACGATTTTTGCCCTACATCGCTATGTACACACCGTGCATACAATGCATATGCGCCAATTGTTGAAATGTTAAAAAAACTGAAGTGCTTCACGTGTATCGTGAAGGGCGCTTGCTGGACTCATATAGCGCATACTCATACTCGTCCCGCAATGGCCGTTTTTCCTGGCCTCTGCAGTAATGAACTTTTATTTTTATATATTTAGATCTAGCTACTGCCAGCGACTTCGTCCGCATAGAATTTGTATTTTTGTCGTCCCACGGGAACCGTTCATTATTCAGGGATAAAAAGTAGCCTATGTTACTCAGGGATTAGAAGAAGAAGAAGAAGAAGAAATACCTACATTTATTCACCAACCATAAGGCACACATATACATTTTTTTAAAGAAAATAGTGAAGGTAACAGAGAAGGCACGCAATGTGTGTCCTCGCGGCGGTGAAACTGACACTGGCTCAGCAAAATGCTGAGGTGTCAGACACCTACAGCGCTGATTTTCAGCCAGTACCGGCAGTGACTCACGGAATGCTGTACAAACAAACTATATTATACGTGTAAACTACTTACATAATACTAATTGAAATACTAATTGATTATGTAACAGTCTAATGGTGAAAGAATTTTTGAAATCGGTTCAGTAGTTTATTCGTTAAATACATATAAATATACAAAAATGTAAATCCTTCTTCTTTATATTGGTGTAAATAATTTTACCTATATAGATTGCGTTTGCGTTTAGCTGCCTATGGCCTATTCCGAACACGGGCGTATGAAAAATATGTACTTAGGTAAAATTCAAATGTGTGACAGGTACAGTTAAAATTAATAAGCATTAGTTACAACGTGATATAAAATGTGATTTAATTGATTATTAAAATATGTCGTTGTTTTATTGAATTTCTGTCTTATGTAAGTAAAATATTTATTGATTAGCGTTGTATGCTAATTCTGGTCGCATTTTGAGGTCGCAATATTAATTGTAGACCTCGACATTCCGATTGTGACCCCGTTTATGGTAATATTATCGCTTAGCAAACTTGGGTTCCATCGCCAACTGAAGCAAATTGTAAATTGGCCGTACATACTATAAGTACCTACCTCAAACTTTCGTCAAACAATTGATAATGGGTACGTGCGCAATTCCATTACTATTGCCCGTCTTACAGCGAAACTAAAAGTACGTACCCCTAATAACAAGTCACATCTCGGAGCACGCCCCGCATATAAACATGATGAAATACCTTGTAATGTTCGTTATCCGCCACGTTGGCAGGGTGAGCTATGCAATGGGCCAGTATGGGCAATTCGGAAAGTATAAAAGTTAGGTTCCTAATTTATTCTTACGACAGGTTTGTTTTCTATCGCATGGCACATCCATACTAATATTATAAATGTGAAAGTGTGTGTGTTTGTCCGTCTTTCACGCTTCAACCACTGAACGGATCGTGATGAAACTTAGCACACATATAGGTTAGGCCCTGGAATAGGTCATAGGATAGTTTTTATCCCGGAAAATTGAACCGTTCCCGAGGGAGCGAAAGCTATTGTATTATCCACTAATCCTATGAATGCCAGTATCCTACTAATCCTACTAATGAGACTTATCTTTATTACTTAGCCAATTCGTTTGACGTTAAAGTGACATAAAATGCTACCGGTTGCCGATCATTAAATATTATAAATGAAAATTTTTGTGTGTTAGTTTGTTACTTCTTCACGCTGCAACGAATGGATGTACTTGGATGAAGTTTGAAATGGAGATAGCTTAGGTGTACCCCGGATTGAGCCCGGATAAACACATCATCGCAATCTACGCGGAAGAAGTCGCGGGCAGAAGCTATTTAAAAAAAAGGTACCTTTTGCAATTTTGGAAAACTACCCCTAAGGGGTCTTTACCTCCTTTGAGGGTGTAGAATTTTGTGCTTATGAGGGTTTCGTCATTTTCGAAGAAACGTGAAAATGGTATATAGGCTACTATTACCTAATATATTATATTATAGGATATTATTACTAGACTATTTATAAATAAAAAATATAGCTTTCAGCGATTTTTGAAAAACTACCCCTAAGGGATAAAAGTAGATAAGGGATTGTAGAATTTTGTATGAATTTAGTCATGTTTGTGGTTAAAAAAGTGAAAATTGGCATTTAGGCTACTACGCATAAATAAAAAATAGGTATTACTTTTGGGGATTCAGAAAAAAAAACGTAAAGGGGTGAAATAGAAAATAGAAGTACTATATCGAAGTTAAAAAAACTCATAGCTATGAGCTATGATAATAGCTGTAATGCACGGGGAGTAAGTACAGTTGGTTGGTTTGACCGAAATTAAATACACTAACTATTCTTTATTCTTTAAAAACGAATTGGGCACTTACACCTACTATAATACTTTACGCACTAACATCTAAATCATATAATTGGTTTAGGGTGAAATTGTGCGACTTTAGTGTATACGTAAAAGTACAGCGACAAAGTTCTTCGCAGGGCCGCGGACGCCGGGAGTTTAAATAGGACCGGCAAAGCCCGCTCGCGCTCAACGCGCTCATTTATCGAAGAACTTCGTCCTTATTGCTTTGTTTGGGATATTGTCAGTCTGTATTATTACTAAATTGTGATAAAAAAATCTGCAAACAATTTTTCTTTTTGTTGTATCGTTAAAACGATAAAACGCACAAGCTTCAACATTTGATATGATTATACATAGTACAAATCCTAAAAAAAAACAAATACTGAAAACCGGTCAAGTGCGAGTCGGACTCACATACCGAGGGTATTTTTATCGACTACGATTTCGGTCAGAGCGATTCAGTGCGCTGGATGTCCCTACCTATTTGCATCCTGTACTACATATATATTATAAATGCGAAAGGTTATGCGTGCGCGGGTCTCTTACTTTTTTGCTAAAAAGGATGGACGAATTTGGTTACATACAATTAGGAATAGAGTTTGCTTATACACTGGATTAACACACAGCGCTACCTTGAAACCCGAAATAAATCACTGTTCCCGTGGGATGGCAAAATTTCTAATTCTACGCGGACGAAGTCGCGGGCAGAAGCTAGTTGTATATACAGGATCGCTTACTTAATGTACAAACTTAGTAAGCGACCCAGTTCGCTTACAAAAACTGCAACTAAAGATTTAAAAAATAATCGTAGGTACTTCATTTATTTTGATTTGATTTACATTAAAATTGTCAATTGTAAACATATTGCTGTAGCTGTAACTGAATTTTCAAAGAGGCTGCTACTGTACAATAAGGAGGGTACTGAAAAAGCTTTTAATAAATATTGTTACCTTGGATGTGCGGCGCGCGACGGGGAACAGAAAACCTAATTTATGCGCGTACTATGGCGGAGACGCCACACGAGCCGCCGCCGCGCCGCGCGCCGCCGCACCGGTGCGTCCGTCGGCCGCCGCTTCTAACGCGGCCGCCGCTTTACGCACGCTGCGCATTTTTACTAGTTTATTTTTATTTGCCACTAGCTTTTGCCCTCGACTTCGTTCGTGTAGAATTAGTAATTTTGCTATCCCACGGGAACAGTGATTTATTTCGGGATTCAAGGTAGCCCTGTGTGTTAATCCAGTGTTTATGCAAACTCTATTCCTTATTGGATGTAACCAAGTTCGTCCATCCTTTTTAGCAAAGAAGTAACAAACTCGCGCACGCATAACCTTTCGCATTTATAATATATAGATGATTATATACATCCTTTACTACATATTATGTAGCATAGGATGTAAATAGGTAGGTACATCCAGCGCCCAGAATCGCTCTGGCTGAAATCGTAGTCGATAAAAATACCCTCGGTATGTGAGTCCGACTCGCACTTGACCGGTTTTCAGTATTTGTTTTTTTTTAGGATTTGTACTATGTATAATCATATCAAATGTTGAAGCTTGTGCGTTTTATCGTTTTAACGATACAACAAAAAGAAAAATTGTTTGCAGATTTTTTTATCACAATTTTGTATTTGAGTAATACAAACTGACAATATCCCAAACAAATAAATAAAGACGAAGTTCTTCTATGAATGAGCGCATTGAGCGCGAGCGGGCTTTGCCGCTCCTATTTAAACTCCCGGCGGCGTCCGCGACGCTGCGAAGAACTTTGTCGCTGTAGGTTCATGTATAAACTAAGGTCGCACAATTTCACACTGAACGAATTATATGATTTAGATGTTAGTGCGTAAAGTATTATAGTAGGTGTAAGTGCCCAATTAGTTTTTAAAGTATAAAGAATAGTTAGTGTATTTAATGTCGATCAAAAATACTTAATCTAATCATCTGTACTTACTCCCAGTACATTACAGCTATTATCATTGCTCATAGCTATGAGTTTATTTAACTTCTATATACTACTTCTACCCCCCCATTTCACCCCCTTAGGTATATTTTTTCAGTATCGACAAAAGTAATATTTTTTATTTATGCGTAGTAGCCTAAATACCAATTTTCACTTTTTTATCCACAAAAAATACGAAAGTTATACAAAATTCTACAACCCCCTTTTATCCCTTAGGGATAGTTTCTCCAAAATCGCTGAAAGCTGTACATTTTATTTGTAAATAGCAGCCTATATAGGTACCAATTTTCACGTTTCTAACTTCAAAAATGACGAAACTCTCATTCTTACAAAATTCTACACTTTCTTAGGGGTAGTTTTTGCAAAATTGCAAAACGTTATATTTTTTATTTGTAAATAGCTTCTGCCCGCGACTTCTTCCGCATAGATTTTGATGATGTGTTTATCCGGGCTCAATCCGGGGTATACCTAAGCTACCTCCATTTCAAACTTCAACCAAATCCATCCATTCGTTGCAGTGTGAAGAAGTAACAAACTTTTGCATTTATAATATTTAATGATCGGCGACCGGTAGCATTTTATGTCACTTTAACGTCAAACGTAATGACTAATATAGATAAGTCTCATTAGTAGGATTAGTAGGATACTCGCATTAATTGGATTAGTGGATAATAGAGTAGCTTTTGCTCCCTCGGGAACGGTCTCATTTTCCGGGATAAAAACTATCCTATGTCCTATTCCAGGGCCTAACCTATATGTGTGCCAAGTTTCATCCCGATCCGTTCAGTGGTTGAGGCGTAAAAGAGTAACAAAAATCCATAATTACAAACTTTCACATTTATAATATTAATAAAATAAGGAGTAAGTATTCACGTTTATAATATTAGTAAGGATATAAGGAAGTAAGGATTTATTTAGTCAGTTGTAGTCCAATTTTAACTCGTGAACGATATAAGTAGACCCCGTTATCCCGTCGCACCGACGTCGCTTTTTTGTTTATTTTATCAACTATCTTAAGGTCGATAGTATTGTACTTGGAGTTATATGTTATGTCACTAACAATGATTCAAAGACAATAACTTCTAAAAATGTGGTAAAGAATAATGGGATAAATAAAAGTCGCGGGTGTTCGTTAACATCGTTACAGTATAATTGTTTTCGAATCTTCCATTGTAAAATAGTAACTAATACTAAATACAGTATGTTTTAGGCAAATAAACTCGACGCGACGGCATTATTAACCTTTTCAACGCCACAGTCGGCTCTGGCCGTCAACTAAAAGTCGTGCCACTGACGCCACGTCGGCTATAGCCGACAAGAGTTCAAGATTAAAAGAGACTTTGTTTGGTAGCAATAAGGTGTAATTTGCATAGCATAGCAAACATGTTTGACGTGTGGGTGGCACATTTTGTATTCGACGTATGGCGTTCAAAAGGTTAAACAAACAATTATAGCCTGTGTTAATTGAAATCGCCAAAGATGTAAAAAAATTAGTACTGTTTGACACATAACCTCAAATATTAATCAAGCGTGTTTTTATTTAAAATAACGTATAATTTATAGTTATTAAACCTTAAGTACCAACTTCAACAAACGATGTTAAATTTCGCGCTTCTTTTAATTAAATTTGTTATCTAAATATATAAAAGAAGAAACTGACTGACATATCAACGCACAGCCCAAACCGCTAGTAAAGAGATTCCAAATTTGGCACGTAGATTCCTTATGAGATATAGGAGTGCTCTAAGAAAGGATTTTCCGAAAATCGACCCCTAACGGGAAGAAATAGGGGGACTAGCGGAAAACTAATTCTAAGCGTAGAAGTCGCGTGCGTCCTCTAGTAAATAATATTACTGACGTGGTGGGTGAGAATACTCGTCGCATGGCTGCAGAGCCGTGAGATGCAGTAGCAATAACGTAGATATACGGTAATACATTTGTGAAAGAAACACACTATAAGTCTGTCAAAAATGTAATGCACCACCACATCTCCAATAATAATAACTCTATTCTATTTAATAAGGTTAGTCGTCGACGTCAGTAGTAGGTAGGTATTATGTTTATGCATTCCTGCATTTGTTTTAATGCATTCCTGCATAGGCCGGCCGGCCGCGTGCGCCGCCTAAATTGCTACACGTTTACGCCATTTGCTTTGCATGCAATAATATCGACAACCAATACCCACCATCAAAGTTCCGTTTCAAGGTTTCAAACCGTCACTCGATAAATATTTTGATTATCCTTTAATTACACCATTACAATGCTGGATACATTATTATGCACATTAACATAGCTACTGTTTATTTACGTCGTGAAGTCGTGCTTTACTTTAGTAAATATTACTATAACAACACAATGCTTTTGTACGTACCTACATCTTCAAATCTAGTAGGTAATTTTAATTTTAAAACTTCTGTAAACATTTTTTACATAAATGGTAGTTCAAATCCTGGCTCAAGTCTCCGTAATGACGTGCAATGAATACCAAGATCCACTAAGTTGTCCGAAAAGAGGAGCGGTCAGAGTGCGGAGGAGGACTATCAAACACGCGGCGACGGCGCGGCGGCGCCCACGGCTCAGGCTTCCGAAGTTCCCCAGCTGGCGGGCTTACAGGCTCGCTGTTTAGGTTTTCTGAGCTAATCCTGTATCAGTCTACAGAGTAAAACATGTAAATATCACATATCAAACCTTAATCATGATTTTGCATTAAAATAAAAAACATGTCAGCATAATGTAAAGTAAAATCTAAAAGATTTCATAGTTATTAAAATGACTGTCAAAGTTTACTTCTAGAGCGATTCCAAGTCCTCCGCTTTGGACAGCAAACAGAGAAATCAGTGTTGGGAGTTGAACCTGTTAGTATGTTCGTATAGTATACTTATAGTATTATTATTTTATATGATTAACGAGTCTATAATACTCATACGTTCTATTTTAAATTATATCATCATCAGCGAGTTGCGAGTGATGTTTTAACTGAGTTATGTAAGGGTCAAAATTAACTCATGGAAAACCTGTTCAACTGTACCTGCTGACCTGAATTCAGCGAAGGAAAATAGTATGTATCCAGTATCCACCCCAGTATCGAAATTATGTATGTATGTATGTATACTCTTTATTGTACAAGAAGAAATACAAAACACAGGCAATATAACAAAATACAAAAACCCGACTGCAATAAAAAAAGCAACTGAAAAGCGAAAAACAAGCTCTATAATTGTAAGAGCAATGTATTATTGATATTTATATAACAATTTAAATTTAACTTGAATATTGGAAAAGGTGTTCCAGGCCGGGACAAGCTAGTCCAAATGTTAATTTTTGTCAAGAAATGGGTTTTGTTATTTATTGCTAGTCTGCAATACCTTTTCCAATATTCAAGTTAAATTTATTTTTTTATAAATATCAATAAGTACATTGCTCTAAAAAAAATCTATAGAGTATAGAGCTTGTTTTTCGCTTTTCAGTTTATTTTATTTTATTGGACGCATTTAATGAAAGATTTTTTTTCGAACCACACATTATGGCACCTTAAATCCGCCATGTTGATTTTTTATGACGTCACTTATCCTAGGACACTTGGGTTGCCGAGACAAATCCAACGATACCTTAATTTAAGAAATCCGTCCAGCCGTTTGGATGATACGAGGTAAGAATATTACATACATACAAACATAGACACGCGCGAAAAACATTACCCTCCTTGGCAGACCTTATCCGTTTAAGGGATTTCTTCCAGATAACCCTTGTTGAAAAAGAAAAAGAGAAATAGATTATAAAACGAAATAAGAAGGAAGAAATTATGTACTCATACGTATATACCTTATAATTATTTATAAGGTAGATAAGGTACTAGGCTAGGCTTATTTGGAGATTGGAGCTTTTTGTATGTTGTGTTCGGGAATTTTAAAGTTTATAATTTTTTTATTATTTGGATGGTTTCACGGATTGTTTTGTGCTGTAATATTTCAAGACAAAACATGGCAGTAGCCGAAGCCGCGCGCCCGGCCTTGTGTCACGCAGTGCTAAGTATATCACGTACTAGGCTCATCTGCGCGGTGGGCTGTGGAATTTTAAATACAAAAAGGTGTTTCTGAAAATGTTTATGCTTGGAAAAAATGTACAGATTTCCCTCTGAAACGGGAGCATTCGTTTTTATTGTCGATTTATGTTAAAGCACATGCAGTGACTGCGAAAACGTGATCACAATGATATCATTTGCTTCAGGTGTAACGTTTAATGATATCTATAAATAGTTAGTATAGGCGCTTACTCGGGTTCTTGTGTCAGACGACGCTTAGTCAAGTCCCAGTTTTAATAATAACTAATTCGTTTCTAAATTACTACTTTTTAAATATCAAAATAATATAAAAACTTTACATTGTACAAAACGCAAATTAAAATACAATAGGCGACGTTTGACACTAAGTATTTTTTTACCATGTTTGTAACACTCCTAGATGTTTCTACCCCTTATACTGTAAATCCTTTGATTCTTTAATACTACTGGTATTTGTCAATATATTTGTCATACCAGGGGCTGTGTGTCTGTGTGCTGTTACTTGTAGCTTTATAAAACGTGCCAAGGGTATAATCAATATATTGACAAATACCTACCAGTGAGAGTGTCACCGCGATGGACAGCCGAGTACCTTCTCTGATAGATATAGGGTGACGGAACCAGTAACGGACAAGGACCAATGATGATATATGATTCTTATTTTACAGAAGATAAGGGTTATCCATTTGTTATGCAACAATTAATTTAGGACCGTATGAAATTTGAATTATTCCTGATGCCAGTCCGGTAAAAGTGTCCATCATTGGTGCCGTTGCGAAATCTATTAAACAAATAAATAAAACAGTTAATTAAATATTTTATACACACCCATTATACCCACGCACGCTAACGCCGCTATTTTGTTGAGTACTCATAACTACACTGGCCCGCAAAACTAAGTATCACACTTTTAATACTAGCGAGTATTAAAAATTGTCATACCTACTTAGTTTTGCGGGCCAGTGTATTTTTTGCGTTAGTTTTACTTTTTACCCGAAAACTGGCAACATTTAATTAAGTATAGTGTCGTATTGAGTTGCCACTGCCATCTAGTGGATCGGCTGTAGAATTCTTTGCCATGTTAGTCACCCCGCTAGCGACGAAGGGAGTGGCACTGACTAGTCGCTCTTCTCGCTGACTACGCCGACCGACACTTAATGACCATTCCGTGTACGCATTGGCTCAAAGATGGCGCTGTTACCGCAGAGATCTTTTTGTACCATAAAACAGAAGGAAGAGTAATAAAATTGTCTTCACATTTTGCAAAACTTAAGGCCCATTTACGTTATAAAAATGAGGAAGTAAAAAAAACTCTTACGTTATATTCCTCTTATATATCTCTGATATTCTTCTCAAGTTTGAAACTAACTTTGGGATAAGGTGTAAAAATAGAGGCCAATAGTCAATTGAATATAAGAATTGCCGGTCCATCTATCTTTCAAAAGATGGAATCCGTGCGTGAAGTTGTGCTCATTGTTGCTGTGGTATTGTCAATGTATAGCTAATTTTCGTCACAAAACTGACTAAAAAGTTCCTTAATTTCAGTCCTTAATTGGGTATACTTTTTAGTGAAAACGCCCAGGAGGCCCTGCCAAGATGCATTGTGCTAACTAGCGTTTCTATTCGATTCGTTTTTAAACCAATCGCATCACTGGTAGATCACGTGACTTTTCGTTTCACGTCATCTACCAGTGACGCGATTGGTTTAAAAACGAATTGAATAGAAACTCTAGTTAGCGTAATGCATCTTGGCAGGGCCCTCTGGTACTTGTGATATGTATCTACACATGAGATCTTAGGTGTCTGTGTCGCAATTATAGGGGTCTGCTGCACTGAATTGAGCATATTTTACACATTTTTAACTCCAAATTAACTCAAGAACACGCTGTTAAAATACTTCGAGTCCTTCCCGGGCACGGACATAGTTCAGAAACGGGCATAGGGTACTTTTTATTCCGAAACGCACCGCACCGCGTTCCGAGGAAATAGGTACTAAGACCTCTATGGATATACGGAGAAGGTTAAAAATATCTTAAATTCGCATGAAAAGTAGACAAGTTTGATTTAAAGAAGTCAATTTTCTCAAAATAAATATTGGTATAGTCAAATGCAAAAATATGTATCGAAAGAATCCTGACATAAATATGTAACGAAGTTCTTATTACGCTGGAATAAGGTGTACTGGGACATATTTTTGAGATGTTGCGTTCTCCCATATTTTTACACTTGACTGTATTAGGAATTTGAAAACAGATAACATACCAGTAATTAGGTTTTTCATATTATAACACGGAATTTATTCCAAATCTTATATTTTGAGAACAATAACACTTTAAAAAGAGTGACCATACGGGTAGTAGGTCATATAATCATACTACGTAATCAGTCTCCTATTATGGAAATATTGTAATAAATTAAGTAGGTAATTCCTCTTCGATTTGTATTTTTTTGACATAATTATAATAAAGATTGTACAAAAAAGTACAGTCAGCAATAAAATCTTGTAACGAAAATGTTTTTTCTGCAATGTTTTTTACAGAAACTTGTAAATATTGCTACAGCATGTCAGGCAAGAATAGTAATGACTTCCAAGTATTTTAAAGCATAACTAGTATTTGGTCAATTAATTTTAATAGATGATCCGTTGTCCACAGAGTCCTGTGGTGCTGACGACTTCCACTGCAATGATAACAAATGCATACCGAACACAGCGAGGTGCAACGGCATCGTCGAGTGTTCTTCGTCCGAAGATGAACAAGGCTGTGGTGGGTACCTAAGCTTAGCAGTTTAAACTTTAATTATTTATTTTCTCTTGAACATCAATAATAAAAAAAAACCTGGCAAAGTGTGTAGGGTTCCGAAGCAGTACTACAAACACGAAAAATATATCTCAAAAAACAATACGTATGAACAAATTTCCTATTTATAGTTATTTGGTGCTGTCTAGATGATTATTTTTAGGTAGATAAGTAACTATAAACACTTTAGTCGCCTGTATCCCAAGACCAAATCAATTGTCCTTAGTCGTGATAGTCCTTTAAAAATCGTTATATCAGGTGCTGGCATTAAATATATTTTTCAAAAAAAATATGCTTGTAGTTTTGGCTGTAGGTTGGCGAAAATTACACCTTTCTAGTTCAATGTTTCCTAAACGATCCACAAAGTCTAAAAATTGATAATACCATATACATCATGTTATTTAAGAGCTACCTAATGATACCTCACTCGACGTAGGTAATTATGTAAAAAAAAAAAGTTTAAAAAAACAAAAAACCGCCTTCAAAAAGCAAAAAATAACTTGTTTAAAATGGTAGGTAAATAGGTCAGTCCAACTGAAGTCTGCTTTTGGTTAAAATATTGTTGGACGCCGACTTCAGTTGGACTGACCTATTTACCTACCATTTTAAACAAGTTATTTTTTGCTTTTTGAAGGCGGTTTTTTGTTTTTTTTAAACATTTATTTTATTTTATACTTTTTAGTGATCCTATTTATGCTGTTACGTAGCTCCACTTCTAAATATTAATAAGAAACTATAGAACATTTCAAGCTCGCCGCAGACAACGCCGCGGGAATGTCATAGTCATATTTAAACCTAAATGTGCTTCGTCATAGTCGCTCAACTTCCTTTATCGAAATATCTTATCGCCACCCTTGAAATAGGTACCGTTAAGGAGTTCCGGTGGCCATCTGTGGTCTTCATCATCAGTTCCACTTCACCATATAGTACTTTTCAAAAGCAAATGCATGAGTTACAGTGAAAAATACCAAAATCGCTATAGGTGTGCCTATAATATTTGAGGAGTTCTCTTGATTTCTCCATGATCCCATCATCAGATCCTGACGTGGTGACAATGGGACCAACTAGAAAGTATACCCATTCGAACAACGAAAAAATTTTTCAAATCGGTCCATTGGTCTTCGAGTAATCGGGGAACATACATAAAAAAAAAAAAAACCCGACGAATTGAGAACCTCCTCCTTTTTTTTAAGTCGGTTAATAAATAAGTTACCTTTGCCTTACAGGTATTATTTTCAAGATTTAATTTTACAAACATGGTCGGCGTAATTCGAATGTACGAGTATAATATAACTATACCAAATTACAGCTTTGTACCTAGGTATGTATGTTAAGTATATGTGGGGGATACCCCTACCATAAAAACCCATACAACACTATTTATTGCGTTTATTTTTTCTTCGTTGACTGAACTATTAGCACCTATTATAATTGTCAAGGTTTGTAATAACGATATTCTTTTTTAGGGTTCCATAGTCAAACTAGGAACCCTTATAGTTTCGCCATGTCCGTCCGTCCGTCCGCAGCTTAGCTCAGAGACTTTAGCATGAATATATGTACATATATTAGCCAATCACATGCTTTGTGTAACTAAAATTACCAGTGACAAGGACTGCTTATAAATAAGGTCGATCAAATTTGCACGAGCAATCAAGTGGTTAGTCACGCCGACAAACGGGTAATTTAAAATATAGAAACAAATATTTTTTTAGGCTACCTTCCCCTACAACGTAACGTGGGGATGTATTTATTTTTCTCGTCCACCCCGTGGTGTGGGTTGTCGTTGGATAGGTCTTTCGAAAATATTGTGCGTTTGTGAGCACAATTTTTCGATTCAGGAATCCTTTTGTGAAGTATTAATATTTATTATTATTTTGTTAGTGTCAAGTGCCCCCCCCCCCCTCTCCTCCTACATCCAAAACTACAAAAAACTTAAATGAAAGCACATATAACGAATTTTAAAGAACACCTATCACAACTAAGAAGACTTGATTATTTCCTGAGACACAGGAGACTTAAAGTGTTTAAATATACCTACTAAAATCACCTAAGACAGCAAATAACTTTAGAGAATTTTATTCATACTTGCTACGTAGAAAACTTACCAAAAAAATACTCACCCAGGTACTATATTATATCAAGTCCTTAAATTTTAGCCTTTCTTTAGTTTAACCGCGTACTTTATTAAATTTGACTTAAAAGAAGTTCCGTTAACTCGAATGCTTCTTTGAAAATGTGTACTTATTTATTTCGTAGTTTGCAAGCCTGGTTACTTCAGATGCGTCCAAGATGGCCTGTGCATAGAAGGAAGAAAGCAGTGCGATAGCGTCAGCCACTGCAGAGACGGATCCGATGAAGCAAATTGCCCCAATGGTAAGAGAGAAATTTAAACAACTTTGGGCAACTTACGAGTTATACTTCAAAAACTAATATAACCACGTTTGTGCACGCTTCACTCTGGATTGTACGGTAAGTTTCTCGTGTGTTCACGTGGTCTGGACACCACGTGTGTCGGGACAGGGGCAGGTTCCAATGCCGTGACGGGACGTGCATCTCTATTCTGTTGCGCTGCGACGGGTACCGGGACTGCGCTCGCGACGGCAGCGATGAGTTAGACTGTCGTAAGCAGATCATTATGTTTGAGGCTGTTGTAACTAAAATTGTTGCTGATGTTTAAAGCTCGCTTAAATAAACCTATTTAAAGCCTGCGCATCGGACCAATGGCAGTGTGACCACGGCAACTGTATCAAGCTGAGTAAGCGCTGCGACGGGCGTGTGGACTGCCCCACTGATCGGTCCGACGAGCGGAATTGCATCGGTAAATATCTCGTCTAAGTACATACATAGCTACAAATGTATTTAAAGACGAAAATAAATACACACATGACGCGAGAGCCTGGAACGTGGAGAGCAAATTGTCGACATAGCTACTTACCCAGTATATAATTTGTTTGACTGCCAAAATTTTATTAAAAAAATAAGATCTATTCAATCAAGCTCCTAAAAATTTGACAGATTTTTGGTGGTGCCTAAAGGCATATGAAGTAAATAAAAATAAAAAATACCACGTTTTTGTTATTATACTCAATTATAGCTGGGTATTATAGTTATCGCGCATTTGTAGCGCAGGGTTCTTTGACAATTCTTTATTAATAATTTAACATTCGGCTACCCGCATGCGTTAAATATTTAATAAAAAAACGAATTAACGCAGCTTTACAAAATGTGCGATCGCTATAATAATAAAAGTAAATAAATAAGTATAAAAACGAGTGATTATAAACTTAATGTGGAAACAATTCGACGACATTGCTACTTACAACATGAATCTTTATTAGTAAATAATGCTTTAGGTTAAGGTGACAGAGTTCAAATTAAATTAACTATGGAATTGTTTTTTAAATAATTAAAATCTCGGAAATTATGCTTTATTGGACTACTTGTTATACCACATTATATACTCCAAATAGGCGCTAGGATCGATGGTTAAAATCTATCGGTATACTCCTTCCAACCCTGTACAACTGAATATTAAGAAAATTTGGTTACATCATCGTTGTTGAACAGGATTTTAATAATATCTTCCTCATTGGATATTATTTGATATATAGTCTAAGAACTTGTACTCTGACGAAAATCATTAATATAACAAAAACTGTTCATAGATTCATAGATTAACCTCAAATCTTAATAATTTTGAAAAGATTATGGAAGTTAAGAACAGTTCGATAAGTTCTACATTTACTTTCATACTGTAATATTTAAGAAGTCTAAAGCACTTTAATATTTGCCCTAACCGGGAATCGAACCCGGTAATGCTAGCTTCGTAGGTAGGGTTATTCTCACTGCCAAATTGGCTAATCACGTAAGTAAGCAAATTTATTTATTAACCTTTCACTCTATTGATATTTAATTAGGTGGTCTGAAGCATTTAGAGGGTTCACCTGGTACGCACTGGCAGGTTGCTGTTGGATTTTATGTTCGTTTTTCGTTTATTTTAGGCCCCATAACCATTGAATTGCATTTTATCATCGATAACAATGTAAAATTTGCATGCATAATGTAATGAAAACTTTGCGCAGTACTGCATTTTGGAAATGAATAAAAGGACGAAAATTATTGTCATAACTGACTAATTATCACAGCAAAAATGATAAGGTCCTTTTACTCATTTGAGCCAATGCATTCTGTCCTTTTATCAAACATTTTAATACCGAATCATGAAAAATTAATATTTAGTTGCTTTGCATGTCTTTACAGCCGATGAGTACTTTAGGTGCAGCAGTGGAAAATACGTTCCAAAATACCAACGATGCAATAGAGAATACGATTGTTTACCAGAAGACTTATCAGACGAACAAAATTGTCGTAAGTTACAATATTCCACGGGATATCTCAATGTTGGTCTTGCTATTTTCTTGTTTTCCTAATGTACCTAATAGTATTTAGATAATTTCCTTTGATTTTCTCTAACAATTAAACGAAACTACTCTGAGCCTTTTCTATTTCTTCTTCTCTTTACCGTTTTAGTTGAAATCTGTTATGTTTCTTTCCTTGCTATGTTGGCATTTTCTGTATTGATTTTAAATAGTTCAAAATATGTAGTCACTGAATTGTGAGATTAACCGTTTCTTTCACCACTCAGAATGTAATGCCGGCGACTTCCGCTGTAAGAACGGCTACTGCATACCTGCGTCTAAGCATTGTGACGGCACGCATGACTGTCAGGACAAGTCCGATGAAATCGATTGCCAATACGGTTTGATAATTTTCAAAATTCCGATTCATTCGAAAATTTAATATCTACTGTACAGCTCAGACGTGGTGGCTGGTAATTTCCTTAGCACTCAGTCTAAAGGCTTTTGGCGGGTAATGATTATCAATCTAGGCCGTAAAGGACAATGCCAGGTCTCCATAGAGCTTTGCCCTAAGAAGGAATTGTGACGGATAATTATAAAATTGGATTTATTTTATGTAGAAAAATACTTAAAACGATGCTGTGGTGTTACTTTTACTGAAGAACATGTCTTAAAAAGAATATTTAGAAATAATCGTAACAACACGTTACTCGCGAGATGTCTTTTATTTCAAAGTATGTAAATAGATGGCTCTATTTTTCGTATCAGTTCTCTAAATGTGTAAGTAATAAAAACCTGAATTTAAATTTCAAACGAAATAAGTCATATCAAAATCTTTCGTACCCGCGTGCTTTTTTTTTAAAGTGTTTTAAGCCAAGATCTGGCATTGTCCAACCACCAAACTACTAAACTAAACTATTGTATTTCGTTTTCAGTTTTGCTGTATTCACTTAAGGATAACATATTGTGTTTATAAACAAACCATTTTTTGTGGCACTTGTAATCTACGGTATTTGTAAATCGATAATCATATGCTTATATTTTAATCATTTTATTTTACTGACTGCGTGATTTAAGTTTTGATATGCGGTTCACAAAAACAATTTGGTTTTCCTTAGACGGATGCGATGCGGTCAAACTAAAAACGGAATACTTTACCTATATAGTCAGTTTTAAATTCTTGCCAAAGAATTTGATTTGGAAATTCCCGTAGCAATGTATTTTAAGGCGATATGAGTTCGGGTTCAAAGGGATTATAAATAATGATCTCTAATTTCTACGTGGTCAATCCAAACGCCATGTCCTCCCAGGACCCTTACTCATCAACTCTTAACCAAATTATGCCATCATGTAAAAAGAAAGCTATACGGTTCATATTATCTGTTAAAAAAAAGATGTTTATTCAGTATGTAGGCGGCATGTGCACATTTACACGTCAAAATCTACCAGCGCTTCGCAACAGACCACTGCTGAGAAGAAGCGCCGCAAGAAACTCAACAGTCAGTCGTTTTTTAAGTCTGCTTATATTACACAATTACAAAACTTAAACCTAGCATTATATAAAATAATCAATCTAACATAAAATAAAAATAAAAAATATTCATGCGTAGTTGAGCAGGAAAATCTGTCAAAACTCAAAATTTTAATGAGACCTAATAAGTAGTAAATAAAAGTAAATAATAAAAGAATAAAAATTATACAAATTATACTTACCTTTGACGGTGCAAGACAACCGCATAAAAAGTTTCGGTAAATTCTCCTACAGAAACCGTGTCCCCTAGACTATATACAATGTTTACATATTTTTATGACTACGTTATTGTTACTCGTAAGTTATTTAGGTGTTTAGTCAGGCCAAGCATTTTTATCTGTTAGACAGTCCTCGACCCTATAGTAAGCTTTAGACATAAACAACTATTTCAAGTAATTTTTAAGTACTGGAAATGGTAACTTTAAAACTATGTCGGATCATTTATTATAGATATGGACGCATTGACCTACAAATGATTTATAAACCTTACGGACGCGAATTTTTTTTTAGCAATTTTATTTTTATTTCTTGTATTCAAACTATGTATATCACAATTCTTAATAAAAGAGTCTTGATTTTTAATGACATAAATAATATTCTCATAAATAAATTGTGACGCTACTGTCAAAATACTAATTTCTTTAAATAGTAATCTTAAGGAATCACGGGAGTTTAGGTTATATAGAACGAACGGCTCTTTTTTGTATCTCGTATAATGTTCATTTTATTGAATTCTTGACTTGATGCTAATTTCAGTCTGAAATTGATACTTAAATACATAGTAAACATTCAAGACTCGGGAACAAATACTTACGCTCAACACGAATATTTGCTCATGCTGGGAATCGAAACCAAGCCGTTTTAGTCCGTCAAACCTTTACAAAAGTATACAAAATTTAAAAAGTATCAGTATGCCACGGTGAGTTTTATATGTTTTCAGGGTCATAGTTGCAATTTTTGGTTTAAGAGCTAGAATATTATACGAGTACTAGCTCAACATCGTAAATTTGATATAAACAATAAGATCTTGAACATTATTGAATGACCACTATCAGCGCATACCTTTTAACGTATTTTTTATCAAATTGTTTTCTAGATTTGTTTCACGCTGTTTTCTAGTTTTTTTTCTATCGAACAAAGTTCGAAATATAATGTAACTAATTTGTATATTGTAAACAGAAAAGCCATAAGATTTTACTTAACATGTTATTTTCGTCTTCTGAACTCATTTCGCCTTAAAAGAATAATTGTACAATTTTAAATATACGGAATACTTATTTATTTTTAATTTCATTTGCATTTGCCTGTTTTATTTGCCATTTGCTTAGCCTACTAATTATTATTCACCATACCTGTAATACCATTCGAATAGTAGAAATGATTTCACGCCCTATATTATTAACTAGTACCTATGTTTAATGAAGGTGTTACAATGAAAACTAGTGATTTGTAATCGCCTTTCATAATTTACAAGTTCATTAGACATAGGTAAACATACTTTTTAATACAAGTCATGAAAGTCCAAATTCACTCTTATTAATTATTTTAACTTAATAAGTGATGGTTGTGGTTTAAGTGATAATGTTACGGCAGGCACAATATGCATGGCTTCTTATGAATATAAATGCTCGAGCGGGGAGTGCGTGCGAGCCGAGGCGGTGTGCAACGGGACCGCTGAGTGCGCCGACGGCTCCGACGAGCGCGACTGCCCCTGCGCCCGCGACTCGTTCACCTGCCGCGATGGCCCCTGTCTTAACATTGCTAGTCTGTGTAACGGACAGAGAGATTGTCCTCACGGTGAGGATGAATCGAACTGCGGTGAGTACACTCTCGACGGGCAGTTAATCGTTATTATTATCCATCTATTTAGTTACCTCAGCATGCGCATGTGTTCCACCATTCTATAAAATTTATTGCACGGCATGATTATCGACCAAAAGGTAAACGTTGAAGATGATTTTTAATTAAAATCTAGGTAGCATCTAGGGACCTTTCTTGTTTTTAAAGGAAAATATATGAACATCTTTCTGCCTCGTTATTGTCTAATGCGTGCGTCAATCGTTTGCTGACGAGTTATGCGTCTTATCAGCGTTAAACAGAACTATATAGACATTCATAAAATTCAAAAAGAGGCCATTTCAAAAAAAAAAGTTCATATAACTATATAATTTAATCCTCTTGTCCTGAATGATGACTATGATGAGTAAAAAAGAGTGCTTCAGGAATTTTGAATTTGTGTTTTTTCTAGTAACCATTCAGCATGATGATGATGAAATCCATTTATCCCTCAGCAGGGACATAAGGCTCGTAGAAGAGAATTCCATTTCGCTCGACCCTGAGCAACTATTTCCAATTCACTCCAACTCTGTCCAACGGAAGTGGTCTCTTTTTCAACCGAGCGCCTCCAGGTGTTAAGGGTCTTCCTTTCCCCCGAGCATGCCAAGTCAAGCCTTGTTTGAAGATGTGGTTATCGGGCAACCGCAGTACATGACCAATCCAACGCGATTTCCTCACCAAGATCTCGTTAGCCAACGCGGTTTCTGGTTTGTCAGCTCCCACAGTCTAGTATTCGAGATAGTCTTTGGCCAACACATTCCCAGAATACGCCGCAGACTCTTGTTAACGAAGATCTGGAGCTTGCTAGTAGTCTCCTTTTTAACGGACCATTCAGCATAGAGTACCCATTTCTCGATGTGTCTTCATCTACTTTAAAACCTGATTTTTTACAAAGGAATTGTTTCTTTTTGTATTCTGAACCGAAAAATTTACTGTTATAAATAGGGTACACTACATACATAATTCCGAAGAGTCATAATTCCGAATTTTTATAATTCCGAACGCAATTTTTTGATAGAAGACTTAACTTTTTGCTATCAGTTATAAATCAAACCTAACCTAACCTACGTATGACAATTAAATTTTGCATTTAATCTAAAATAGCTCCAGTGTAACATAGCTAACTGAGCATGAACATTCGGAAAAAAGTTATTCGGAATTTATAAAAAATATCATAGTATAAGGCAACACAGCTCATGTAAAAACGACTTATTTACTTAGGAAAGTTAATTTTCAATAAGAGCTAAGTATTTAGAAAATATTTTTATAGCACACGAGCCCACAGGCCTCCTGATGGTAGGTAAGTGGGTTCTGAGACGCATATACATTTGCATTCTCAAGACTACGATCACAAGATTGCAAACATTTCATGCTCGATAAGAATCGCTTCGAGCAGTTGAGAGGTTCAGGGTCAGTGGCCCTTGACATTCTGGGAAAGATATCGTTATCGAAAATGTATAGGATTGACGTAAGCTGCCAGATGGTCGCGTCGAGCGATTATGTCAATGTCATACATTTTAACAGTTTTCTAAAACCGTTTACGTTAACGTTAAGATGCATCTTATCTTGTGCTCTAGCTGAGCGTTAGTCTACCTGATTCGACGTACAGCTTGTTGACTGTCTTTGTTGAGCTTGATTTTAACCACTGAAAACGATCAAGAGTCAAACGCAAATTTTGATAATTACTGGCTACAAAATCTATATATATAAAAGGCAAACCTGACTGACTGACTTAGATATCAACGCACAGCCGAAACTACTGTACCTAGAAACTTGAAATTTGGTACAGGGGTTCCTTTCATAATGTAAGTGAGCACTAAGAAAGGATTTTTGAAAATTCATCCCCTAAGGGGTTAAAATAAGGGGAGTAGCGGGAAACTAATTCTACGCGTACGAAGTCGCGGGCGTCCATAATATAGGTACTTATTTTATCCGGTAATTGATAACTACTAAAAAGGGTTAAATATCTAGAAGTCAAGTTGTATTATTAGGTACTTACTTTGCTTCTAATGTTAACTCTTATTGGTGTTAATTATTTACCTGATAACATTTAAATAGTGTTTGATAGATCACAGTTTTGAATACCACAAGCATTATATTGTATTTCTTAGTAGGTATATAACAGTGATCCTAGAGGAAGTTATTTAAGTCAGTTGCAATAACCAGATAGTTGCAATTTTACAAGAGTACTTTAATCGATGTAACATTGAGAGTTAAATATTTTGGGGCAAAGTTAAATTGTTAAATTGTCCCTAAAATTACAGTTTTGTAATCCGATCAATATGTTATTTGTGTACCACCGAATACAAAAATAAACAAAACAGTTGGCAGTTAAGACTGGGATGGGTGGGTGGTGCATTAAGTGGGGTAGGTACTGAGCTAAGTGGTGTTGCAGGCGGTCAGCAGTGCACCGCGGGACAGATGGCGTGCGCGCCGGACACCTTGGTGCCGTGCGCGTTCCGCTGCGACGGCTATCCGGAGTGCGCCGGCGGGGAGGACGAAGCCGGCTGCCCCGAAGCAGGTACACTTAACCACACCAGGCCGCCTTCACCCATAGCTGCGCTAGTATTAACCAGCGAACTATTTCTTACTCGCAAATACTGCTCTAGTATGTTAGCAACATCATACCTAGTTGGTTTATCTTTTTTCATCTCCTGATTCAAACAATTGCTGCTTTGCTCAGAAAAAATATTTCACCATTAGAATGCTACATTATCCCTGAGTAACATAGGCTATGTTTTATTTTTCTGCGCGGACGGAGTCGCGGGCAACAGTTAGTAAGTAACATAGAGAACATTTCCATGTGTTTGAAGATCCCCGTGGGAATAAGTTATGAGGTTCATTGCTTACGGACGGCGTTCAAAGAGAACTTGTTCTGCTGTTGAACTCTGGAACACCATCCAGTGTCCAGACAATGACTCTCAATGGCCCATATTATTTATGTCCATGAAAATTATTTATGCAAATCTTTCAGTTTAAGAATTCCAAGGAAGCTGCAGGACTGCAAATTAAGGACTCCGTTATATAAATAAAAAATGATAAATATAGATATATCAATTCCTCTGAACAACAAATAGATATCATAGCAATATCAGTTAATTATTCATATCTAATTTTTTTTCTGTTTGGCAACACATTTAGGTACATTAAACTCGTGAACCCTATGTAGCTAACCTATAGGACTTAGGTGGCGTCTCGTGCGTGCCTGCCGCCCTAAGCCATGTGTTGTGGAAGCCTCGGCCTAAGCTTGGAATGAGACTTCCACGGGAATAGAAAATGTAGAGTAAACATCAGGACTGACTTCATTGATCATCTATCAGGCAATGCTTGGCGACCCATCGCGTCGGTAGCGAATCAGGAGAAACCAGGTACAATCAACACCCGAGCCACTTCGACAGCTTTTAAAGGTGGCTGCTCTATGCACAGAAGTAGGCTTAACCCGTGAGGGTTTTCACGGAGTTAGCTTGGATTTGGCACCGTTAGGCCAAACGAACTCCGCAGCGAACTCACGCTGTTCAACGACATCTTTGACGAAATTTACTTTCCAAAAGGCACTAGTTTGTTGTAAATAATAATTATTAAAAATAAACAAAAAACCCGACTGCAATAAAAAAACAACTGAAAAGCGAAAAAGAGCATGTACTTATTGATATTTATAACAATTTAAATTTAACTTGAATATCGGAAAAGGTGTTCCAGGCGGGGACAAGCTAGTCAAAAAGTTATATTTTTTCAAGAAATTGGTTTTGAAATTCATTGCTTGTCCCCGCCTGTTATTACCTTTACCAATATTCAAGTTAAATTTAAATTGTTATAAATATCAATAAGTACATGCTCTTACAATTTTCTATAGATTACCTATATAGCTTGTTTTTCACTTTTCAGTTGTTTTTTTATTGCAGTCGGGTTTTTTGTTTATTTTTAATAATTTAATTTATTTAACTCTTTTTAGTTTTTATTAATAAAATAGTGGTTTAATTAATTATTACTAAGCAATACATGAGCTCTGGAGCTTAAATTTTTAATGTCGCGAAGCTACAAATGATTTCGCTTGTAATTTGAAGCGAAAGTCTCTAGCGAAAGGAGTTAATATTACTTAACATTTACGTATTTTTCGACTTTCCTGTCAAAATAGTAGCATAAAAGTGTTATAATGTATATATATTTGGAATGGGCTATTTAATAGCTTTCATTTGATACCCATATTATTATAATAAAAAATATTTTTCTTTATTCTCCCTCCATATTTTTTTTCGCGGACGCCATATTGATATATTATATACCCTATGTTACTTCGGCAATTAAGACGAATCGAATGGCACCTCGTATGTTACAAGTCATGTTACTCCGTCAAGACGTTTAGGCTGCAGAGTGTGCCCAGAAATAGACATACATACATAGATACATACATACATACTTACATACGCTCGAAAAACATAACCCTCCTTCTGACGCAGTCGGGTAAAAAACGCTCGTTATCCCTCGACCAGTATTCGTTCCCGGGACTACTGAGTTGATAAACAGCAGACTTGGCATTCGACTGCTTGCCTTGTGCACGGAAATTAAGGAAATCATTTTATCAATATTTATTATAACTTTAAATTACTAAAACAATAAGAATGATAAACGGGAGATTATTGCATATTGATAGTGTCGAAACACTCCCCTATCTAACGTGAAATCTGGACAAGCTCTCACACGAGTATATTTCCTAGTCTACAACAGCAGTGCGATTTATAGAGATAATAGATAACGTAGAGCGCAAATAATTTGTATATTAGGTCGTTACCTGAACACCAGTGGGATAAAGGTTCTTTTGAAATGTAGTAAGGTAAGATGACAATGCATTCAAAACGGTTTTAAGTACATATGGTTTATGCAACCAAACTAATTAATGAACTTTAAATGTTAGTTAACTATAATTTGATTACATTTAGGTTTCCTGCCTGCAACTACAATTATGCGAATCGCTGATATTTAAACATAAGGACTAACTGCAAATGCGAATATCATAAATTTCATTTATAATTATAAATTGTTTTACTGCAATAGCTTATTTTCTGTAAAATAACCTACAATCCGAATCATAGTTATTATAAACTATCAACACAATTACTATTAAGAGATAAATTTAGCAAGAAATATTAATACATTGTTTCGGCTTGTTTTATTTTATGAATTTAATTACTGATCCTTAAATTTACAAACTATAGTAGTTAGGTAATATGCTTGATGTATTTGCAAAATAAGTATTTTGAACTGACGACAAAGTGAACACTCAGTTTGTATTGGCTCCGCCTAATTTCGGGAAGAAAAATGTACTGCCAAATATTTGGACCCTGCTCTATTAATTTTGCGAACAGTTTCATCTAAAAGATTGGATTTACCCAAAAAAAAAAACGAGATCTGGGGTCATATAAAACCTATCAAAACTTAACCAGTTCTAAGCAGTGAAAAGTACACATGACGGTCCTTTTCACCGGCTGGAAATTGTTAAGTTTTCCTAGCCCAGAAATTGGCCGCAAAGGCCGATTTTACACGGCTGCCAGTTACAATTATTTAAGATGGTAATTTGTGGCTCCATGAAATCCAATATCATGTTGGTTTCGGTTCGTGTGTGACTGGTGCGTGTTATTTTTGAAGGGTGCGAGCTCGAATGCGACGGGCAATGCCTGCCCAGCGAGCGCATCTGCGACGGGCGGCCTGACTGCAGTGATGGCTCCGACGAGTACCAGTGCCACCACTGCCCCGGGCCCGACGACTACAGGTTGGTACCGCGCGCCGTCCTGCCATCGCTATGCGAAATCGATAATATTTGGCGCTGTAATAAATCGTTTGACTCTAATTGTGTTGATAATTATGCGAATGCAACGCGCTAGCGAGGTAGCTGCTCTTGTATCGTGAGATATTGATAAGATCAGTCAAGGGCTGTACTATAAAGGCTATAGAAACAGCATGATGAATTTGTGAAGTAGATGTTTGTAGTAACGCGCGATATGTAAGATATGACAGTAACGATAGGTAGGTACGTGTCTAGTATAGTTTGGCGATGTTGCGCATTGCGAGACATTTCACGACTTGAGCCAATAACGCCAATCAATGTACACTTTGTACAAATACTGTGGGCCTTTTAGAATTGAACCTTGTAAAAATCTAAACAACGGTATTTTTCTGAAAACACTTTGCTCTCTTAACTTTAGTTAAGTACCTACTGTATGTAGGTAAAGAATTGGTAGAGACTATATATTTTTGTAGAGTTAAAAAAAATCGTCCATTGAAATTAAAATTAAAAAATATTTTGGATTTATTTGAATTGCACTCCAAGCAAAGATATTAACAGCGATTTTTTTTACATAAAATTAAACAGATTGGAATCAAGTAGATTAATATTAAAAGTATTTTTCAATACCGGTTTAGGCAAAAAAAATACAAAGGTGAATTTAGTTTAACTTTCATTTATAGGCTATATCTTACTTATTTACAAGAAAATTAAACACATTTATGCAATTGGTTTGTTTTACTATATTAAATTATGAAACAACATACTTTAAACTATAATCTGTTTAATTTTGAGAAATAACGATATGGGTTTGGGTGGATTTTTGACGGCAAGGTTTTTCGTCATTTCGGTGGTTGTTTTTGTTTTTTAGGTTTTGATTATAATTATCATTTGATAGGTTTAATATTTAAATAAGAATGTTAAATATATATGAGGCACCGTTTTAATGACAATACTTTAGAAGCAATTAAATTTTGAAAAAAATACGTCACCGAAATGACGGCTGCTTTGAAAATCAATATATAATTTCATATTAAGACCTTGATATGTTACATAAGTCAAACAAAAACCAACAAACTTTCGTTTTTATATAGAATGGATAGTTTGGTGCTAGCAGCACATAAACAATCGTGATGATTTTCGCAACAGAGCTATGTCGAACATTAGATGTGTTTTGGATATCATGGTGACCATGTAAGTTTAAACATTTTTAACAGTGGTCATAATGCATTTTGTACATATTATAACGTCAATCGTCATTTAAGTGAACAAAAATACCACCGAAATGATGCCACCGAGATGACGATAATCGAGTATTTTTAAAATAACTACTAAACAAATTACGCAATAAATATACGCCCGATTTGCGTAAATCATATCAAAGTATTCTATTAAATATTAAAAGATGAACTGAAATAAGACATTGTACATTATTATAATAATAATCCACGGAAATGACGTTTGAGAGAACCAAATGTTCGACATAGACATAGGATAGCAAAGATGGCGGTAGGTTAGTCGACTAATTGGATAACAGCAGGTGTTTGAACGTTATGAATTAGTTGCTAATCCGGGGACAAAGACATACTATTAAATAAAAAAATACTAGCATGAGTAATATTTATTGAAACGTGTTGTTTATTCTTCTTTCTTATGATGTATGTAACTTATTAATAAGCTGGCTAGAAGTAAAGATATAATAATTTGTTTGGAGAAAACCGCGAGTGGGACAGGCCTCACAGACTTGCTGCTCCTAGTATTATGAAATTTCGTAATTTATTTTCCAGCTATGGTTTAAAACAGCAGTGTTTATAATGTTATGCCTCGTTGTATTTGATCCTGTTTAATGTAAAAAAAATATGTTTCTCGTAGATTGATCACTGGGTTTTTTTTAAAGCCTTGGGACATCTAAAAACCGTTCCTGAACCGATATTGAATATTTTTTGATATTTCTGAAGTGCAAAGTCATATAAGTTTAATTTGCTTAATAATAGCTGAATATAATGAATTAAAATGCATTTAGAATTTTTGTATCCTGTTAGTATTGTTGCTTAACGAACTATGTAGAACTATAAGATTTTTCAAAAAAAATATTATTGCGCTGGCGACGAATGTTTAATTTCCTAACCTACTGGTAAACTTTATCTCTTCCACAAAAACTCCTTATAAACGTGCCCGTTTATATATTTTCTTCGAAGTTAAATTGATAGACGTAATTTAAAAAAAAACGTATGCTCGGTGGTGAACTTTTCGCGGGATACAATTTAATACCCTCTCCTGTTTATACTCAACACATTAAAGAAAAAAAATTGGTGTTTTTAATTCGTGCAAGGTTGGCTTATTTTTTGGTCCACTTTCCCCGGGCTAAAATGTCCGATCTCTTGTATGTTGTGAATTCGACGTGAAATTTCCGTTAATTTTTTTCAGATGTATGTCTGGAGAATGCATCAGCAATAAACATCGTTGCAACGGCTTGCCTGATTGTCCCGACGAAAGTGACGAAAAGGGCTGCAATCAAACAATAACAGCTACACGTAAGATCATGATTTATATACACTATCCATTTTGGCATTTTATTATTCACTTTGCAAATAGGCTTTCGTTTCATTGGAAGGTAGGTATAAACGGAACTCTTATTGTGAGACAGTTGTTAATCTTTTAGAACGCTTGTCAAAAACGCGTAACTTAAAAATAAACTGGCCATATAAGTTAAAGTTCCTTAATTTCAGTCCTTAATTTGGTACACTTCTTTAGTGATAACGCCCATAATGTGTGTCATAAAAGCATTATGAAGACCGCGCCGCACGGCTATGATTCACCGAAGGGTGGCAATAGATAATCCAGGAATGAAATGGTACCTCATCATTAAGAGTTCTACGAGTAAATGGACTTTTACGTGTCAGACATAAAACAAAACGGAATGATAAGTAACATTCCCACAAATTTTCAACGGAACTTATCTATCATATCAATATCATTTGGCTTCATTTACCAGTCTATTGAAAAACACGAAACAAAATCAAAGATTGTGTTTGATTTACATCTTCCTCACTACAGTTCACGTGATTAACAATATTTTTCACTTGAGATTGAATGAGAAAAGAGAGAGTTAGAGGTTTTAGGACATTTCCTTGATAACTAACGCTGTAACAATTACAAACCCGTGGTGAAATTTGAATTGACGGGCATAAGATAACAACATGGCAATTTGAAATTCGATATCTTTTTCCCCATGCACATTTTTATTACTTTCTCATACAAAACTCGTTTTAGATTGGAAGAGACAAATGAAAGAATTTGAAATAAAATGAACTAATTTAAATACATGAAGGAGTGCCATTTTAGGATGATACATCCAATTGCAGAATACATTTTTTTTAAAGAACTACTTTCTTTTTATGATATTGTGTTGTTTTTTTTTAATTAATCCAGACTTATTCCTAGTAATAAATACTTATGAAGCCGCATCCACATTAACATAGCGTTTATTGAGTCTACGCGAACTTTGGGTACCTAAATAAGGTCCAGTTTCTCTGTTCATATTGTAACTTTAGACCTACTACACTCTTGTCAGTGGAGTGACCGCTCTCTTTTCTATTCTTCCCTTCTTTTTATATCCCTAGCTACTGCAATATTTTAAAGAAGAACATATTGTAATCAAACTGTTTCCTTTCAGCGGAATGCAGGGAAACAGATTTCGTGTGCCCCAGCAGCGTTTGCCTTGACATCCAGTTTAGGTGTGACGGACGCAACGACTGCGGTGACAATTCAGATGAAGAAAACTGCCAAAGTAATTACTCTTAATTACTTGTACAGTCAAATACATAAACATTATTGTCAGTGACATAGAGGCGTGTGGATATTTTTGACGTCTTGGGAACGTATATATATTTATGACTTACATAACGCGGACCAACGGCGGGGGCGGGGCGGCTTGTTCTTTCCGTATAGTCGTAATTCCATATTACACGAGTCGAACAAGAACCATGCCAACCGCCGGCGGTCTGTCTGTCTGGAGGTCTGTTTTAAAATGGACAGCAACTCTATAACTCACTGTGCCCACAAATATCTGACATGTCTCTACTACTAGAGGCGCACGAGCGTGTCATATTTTTGTGTGCGCTGTTGCAAAATGTTATATAATTGTTGGTGACTGTACATACCCTACTTGCCTGTACCAAAATGTCTGATAATTATAAAGTATGTATTATAAGCAGTGATCGGAATAGGTAGAGCTAATTTGCCTAAACTTGATGCATATTCATTCAATAATGTATTCCCATCTCATTCACGTATGAATGAATATGCGTCAAGTTTAGGCAAATAAGCTCTGCCTATTCCGATCTCTGATTATAAGTATAGTGGTGATAGAAATACCTACTCATTTTTAGAGCGCCGTACCAAAATGGAAAAAAGGAACCCTTTATGTTATATTATCTTAAATACGGAACCCTCGGTGCGAGAGTCCGACTCGCACTTGACTGGTTTATTGTTTGAATTTGCGCAATATACTTGAAAGCTCGAGTTCAAAAGTACTTTTTGGAATTGGATGCGTCGTAGATCGACTATCGAGACCAAATTGCAAGCTTGTGTAAAATGAGCCTTCTAATGTAGGCAATGGAGTCGTTATTCCGATGAATTATTTTGTATTATATTTACTTTTATTTTAAGCTTAGAATTTTTTTAGTGAAAGAAAACAGTTATTGGAGCACATTTATTTTTTTGTATCTAGGGCTGGTCCATGCAACATGAGTCTAAATTAAATTAAATATTCATAGAAGCCCGAACGGAATTAACATCTCGTTAAAGCCACAACGGTGATTGGGTTAGGTTAGGGCAGTCTTTTCTTAATATGTGATGCCCCTGGGACACCGTCGCTTCGCACAGTTATGGAAATCCTGGATTAGCACTAAAATTGGTACAGGCAGGTTTAGGTAACAATTTGTTTTTTTTTTAAGTATGTTCCATTAACTACTAAGACCTTGCACTAGCAATAATTTGCAATATCGCAAATTACTACATCGACAAGGTCATGCCGTATAAGTTTAAGAATTACTTAAGGCACATTTTAAGCAATATAATCTTTTAGGCCCACTTGCGCGGACCGGAGTTAGCGTCTTAACCCGAGGTTAGGCGGCAAACCACGTACAAAAGTAGACGCTTAACTCTGGGTTAAGGGTTAACTCTGGTCCGCGCAAGTCCGCCTTATAGCACTGCCACGCCTAGTTAAGCAGTTACGCACTGTTTGATACTGCACAATATCACTACAAATTTTGTTAATACCTCTCACTAATCGGCACATTACTAGTAAGTGCACATTTGCTAAGATTCAGATTCTGCATTTCTATTCTTTCCTTTCCGTTATTTAAATAATAAAGTGCTAGAGCAATAATGCAATTGATATTATATCGAATACCTATTCTAAATAGTGGATTTAATCAGGATTAACGAATGTTAGAACAGTTGCAAATTATCGAAACTTCTTTGATTTTGTCGTGTTGCAGTAGAAATTACAATTATCTCTTGTTTTATAGGAATTGTTAATAAAAGGCATTTTCAAAGCATAAAAAAATTACCTACCTAAACGGTTTTTTACGCGATTTTACAAAGTGATCATAATGTAGCAGGTACTTTACTTATACTCGTTGTTTTCGATGAGGAGTGAGGACGTATCCTGTAAATTCTATTCAGTGTATTTCGTTGATTTCATAAATATTACCATTTATTAATTAGTCGGTAATTGGCAAATCACGACTGATGACTGATGACCTGATGACCAAATGGTTTCATTGAGACTAAGGACAGTAAATTATTGAATAAGTTACTTTCATAAGTATAACGTAGCATGCCCATTAATAAAGAAATTGGCGAGGTGTTTGGTCAGTCGAGTTAGGTCGCAGCGCGCAAGAACGCCACGAGCGAGCTTGCGCGCTGACGCGGTTGATGCGCAGACGTCGCGGCGCGCCCGCGCCGGCCCCCCGCGCCGCGCACGCCGTGCCACGAATCGCAATTCACGTGTTACAACGGTCGGTGCATTCCGCACGCCCGCCGATGTGACAATGTCTATGACTGTTTGGACTTCTCTGATGAGCAAAACTGTTACAATTCTGGTATTATCACCTTAATAATGGAATGCTGAATGCGTGTTCGAAAACCCAGATTATTTCGGTACTCCCATTTCTTTTATACCAATGCCTTACTTTATTTTGCATATTTATTTGGAAGCCAATTTTTACTTTATTTTGCTTAGGTGCATTTAAGTAGTCAGCAGCTAGCATTTTTTGTTTAAAAACCTTAATAACAAAAATATTTCAACATTTGTTGTTTTTTAATGGAATCAAATTTTATATCAAAATGTATATTGCTTAGCATGTTTATTATTAGGTACTTGTAATGTGAAGTAGACCATACATACATACATACATTAAATCAAGCTTGTTTCCCAGAGGGGTAGGCAGAGACCACTTTTTCTTTCTTTTCTATTTGAAGTAGACCAAAAAGTTGTTTAACCACTTTTCGACCTAAACGTCATACAAATGGAATAGAAAAGAGGTAAAAGTTTCTCGGTCGACTATACATTTTAGATAAATATGATGACTTTTCTTATATCCTCCAGACTGAAGAGCCCCAACATTTACAAATAGGTTTCTTAAAGTTATCTATCGATAAAACGAATTACTTGTTAATACTAACAAGTAATAACGTGTAAAAGTTTCTTGCGTTTCTCGTTCACATAACCTACTACGCTGTAACGAAAATCTGAAGTTTAAAATCTTTCAGCCTATTTATTTCCGAAAGCAAATAGGTTATTACTGTTATTAGCGGTTAGAAAGTCGGCGCATTGATCTAATAGCGGCCCGCACACGTAAAGTTCGGACCGCGGGAAACGCCACGCGTCATTCCAATCTTCGCTCCGAACCGTACGTGTAAATGCAACGTAATAGTAAAATAGTAAAAAATGTACGGTTCGGACTGGCGCGTGGCGTTTCCCGCGGTTCAAAGTTTATGTGTAAAGGCCGCTAATGTCTAATGTGGCCGCCAAACAGAAGGATAGACTATCATCATAACCATCATCTCGAGCGTCTATGTGTCCAGTATTGACCATATGCCTTCCCAATTCACTGATTCACTATATTGGTTTTAAATTAGGTAGGTACTTAAAATAACGCAAAACCCTCTGATAGTAGCGTTTTTGAGAAAGAAGCGGTTTAAGAGGATATGCGAGCAGTAACAGTTTATAATAAGTACGATAGATACAGATCTACATAAGAGGATTGTAAAGCAGAAAATCACCACATAAAATAACTCTTTTAAAAAACAAAAACCCCGTCTTCAAAAACGCGAAACACAACTACTTTTAAAATGGTAGGTAAGTCAGTTCCAGTGGCCACCGTGGTCTTCATCATCAGGTTCACTTCACCAAATAATACTTTCTGATTGAAAGTGCTGTACTTGTTACTGAAAATATATGTATGCATATAATATTTGACAAGTTCCCTCAATTCCTCACTGATTTCCTTATCAGATACCGGTTTACTACCTTACTCAAAAGTATTGTCAATACTTATTCCCTATCAATATAAAAAAAGAATTTCTTAAATCGGTCTACATTAAGAAAATCAAGCAATATAACATAAAACCTCCTTTTTTTGAACTCGATTAAAAATGCGATAACCTTTCTCTCCCTTAAACCTAGTCCGAAAACTTTACTGTGGAAAAAGTTCAACACAAAACCACAAAATTTAAATTTTCAACAATGCTGAATTTACATATCTCTGTACTTGTTTCTTATGGTTTGTATGTGTTTTATTAATTACATCTTGTTTACAATTAGTTTATTGAAGGATCCTTTTATCCACTTGAGTGCCCGTGCAAATTTGATCGACCTTATTTATAAGCAACTGGTTGCACAAAGCACGTGAGCGGTTATACACATGTATGCCTAAAACGATCTCTAACGATCTCTTATTAAAATACAACGGCGAGGAATGGGCAGGGTCAACGTGACATGGTCCCAGGGATGGCGGGGATACGTGTAGGGATATTGTCTTGCTTTAGACTACAAAAATATGTAAGCGTGTTACCTACTCATAATCACATAACAACCTTGTAGATATATTTTTTAATTAAATAATACTTAATCAACAAATTTAATGTTTTAATAATGTAACTAACGTTTCATAGTGGTTTTACGTTAGGATCTGTAAGCAATAAAAATACTTTTTATATGATATGCATAAGGCCACATGCGCACAGGCCACCAGGGCAAGATGTTAAGTGGGATCTGTGACCCAAAGAAACTTATTAATGGGGTAATTTGGTCCCAGGGATCATTTTATACACATGAAAATGGATAATTTTACCTTAAACACCAAATTCAAGGTCGATCAAAATACAACTTTCAAATTCACCATGCTGTATTCAAAAATAGTTTAAAGTAGCTGAACGTCAATGGAATCCGCCAATAAAACAAAATTTAAAGCAACTTATATATATGTATACACTCTCCCCTACTCTCGAAAAACATAACCCTCCTTCTGACGCAGTCGGGTAAAAAGACGCCATGAATATCTTGTCACCGGCGCTTCTTCCCAGCAATGTTGGTCTTGGTCGAAGCGCTTGTGTTACGACGTATTGACGACCAATTTACTGAATATAATTATTAATTATTTGAGTTTGGACTTCGTACATTTCTCCCTCAAGACTTTATCGATTTTTTGACATAATTTTTGAGTACAACAATATAAATATTAGGATATTTTGTACTTGTCGAATGCCTTGCTTAAATTGCTGGGCTGGATGTCTAATAACAGCGATACTATAGTTCGGCAAAATTAGACATTTAATGGTTTCGAAATTAATTCAAAGAATCTGTGTCCAAACAAAAATTATATTATTATATTATTATAGGTATAAAATTATTATTTCAGTTTCGTATCCAAACGTTGCCAACTATTCATCGGCCTATGCCAAAAGTAAGGAAATACCTTGTATTAAAGAATGCCAGTTGTTATTTACCCGACTGCGGCAAAGCCCAAAGGGGTTATGTGTTTGACCTGTATGTAGGTAAGTGTGTAAGTATCCGTTCCTATGTAAGGTCGTAACTCGTAACTAACCTACTCAACGGCTCAACCGATTTTGATAAATGATTCGTCATAGTTTCGTGATTAAGATGGCGCGAGTGTCACTGGGTATCACTACATAAAACAAAGTCGCTTCCCGCTGTCTGTCTGCCCCTATGAATGCTTAGATCTTTAAAACTACGCAACGGATTTTTATGTGGGTTTTTTAATAGATAGGGTGATTCAAGAGGAAGGTTTTAATGTATAATAAGTTTTGGATTATGTACGGGTATTACAGAAAACTGGCATAAACCGAAGCGAAGCGAGCGCGGGTGACTAGTAGGCTTTTATAGCTCGCTTTTTATTTAGTTATTAAATAATGCTATTGTAATTTTCTAGCAAAAACCTTTCAAATAATAATTCAATAAAATTATACAACTTCCTCTTACAAGAAATCTCGGAAAATGACTTTCTCGTTCCTTTTTTTACGGGCCGTGTAAACCAAACACAAACATTACCAATCAAATGTAGAAATATCACAATTATGAAAGAAAATCAAAGCCAAGTATTTAAGGCGGGCCAGCCTATGTAAGTAAATTGGCTCTTGTGGTAAATTACCTTTTTTGATCTGACATTTTTATTGGGTTGGCATTTAATTGTTCCTGAACCATTTATAGTGCTGCGGTACGACATCATCGGTGCGCGCGTGTCTAGCTCACGCTTGATCGGTTTTTAATGGTTGTTGCTAGCATGAATGTAGTTGTTTAGTGCTTGTACTACCTATGAACCTGAAACATATATGTTTTAATTAGTCCTAGTGATTGAACGAGGTTATTATTTTAGGATGTGACGAGAACCAGTGGCAGTGCCGCTCGAGCCACTGCATCCAGCTCAACCAGCACTGTGATGGCTACGAAGACTGCCCGGACAGCTCGGACGAGCGCGACTGTCCCACTACCACAACGGCTCGCCCGCACACAAGTAACACTCTTGTTCTAATCTGATACTTTGCTTTACTAGCAAAAACGATCGACTAGCTACCGCGATGACACTCGCACGCGCAACTCATAGTATATTTGTCACTTATGTTATAAGATTGCCTATAACTAAAAAAACCGCCTTCAACAACGCAAAAAATAACTTCTTTAAAATTGTGTGCACCTAATAGGTTAGTCCAACTGAAGTCGGCGACCACAACATTTTCAACAAAAAGCCGGTTTTTTGTTTTTTAAAACATTTATTTTATTTTATACTTTTTAGTGATCATAATACGCTGTTACGTAGTCCCACTTTTTAGTTGAAATGAAACTTTAAGTTATTTCAAGCGCGCCGCAAGCAACGCCGCGGGAAAGTCATAGTCATATTTCAATAACCTCCTTTTTTGAAGTCGGTTAACAAGTAAATATTCTTCGTTGTAGTCGCTCAACTATCTTAATCGAGATATCTTATCGCCACCCTTGAAATCGGTACCGTTAAGGAGTTCCGGTGGCCATCTGTGGTCTTCATCATCAGTTCCACTTCACCAAATGATACTTTCTGAATGCAAATGCTAGCCTTGTTACTAAGAATACTAAAATCGCTATATGTTTGCCTACAATATTTGAGGAGTTCCCTCAATTCCTCACGGATCCTCTCATCAGATTCAGATTTGGTGACAATGGGACCACCTCGAAAGTATACTCTATCAAACCAAAGAAAAATATTTGAAATCGGTCGACAATTGACGGAATAATCGGTGAACATACATAAAAAAAAAATACATACAGTGGAACGTATAACCTCCTCCTTTTTTGAAGTAGGTTAATAAAGTTGAACTTACTTACACGGGCAATTTTATGAGCAATGGTTGTCCCTCCACAGTACGGGCGTCTCATTCTATTACATCAAATTACAGTAAGATAGTTATTGTTTACGGGCAATTATTGCACCACAAATTACCCGTGTAAGTACACTCGAGTTCATAAATATATTATGTACACTTTAGTACCTTGTCAATTCATATTATATGGCATTTTAAAAAAGAAATTAAATTGACAAGGTACTAAAGTGTACACATATTTATGAACACGACTGTACATCTTTAAGGAACTGGTAGTAGGTACTGTATATACGGGCTGTCCCAGAACTTGACCTAAATAGTATACCTACCTTTAGTGCCCGGCCGATAAGAAGTCAATCCTGAGTGACACCTGTCCTTGCAGTACAAGAGAAGTACTGCGATGACAGGTGCCACTCAGGATTGACTTCTTATCGGCCGGGGACTATAATGTAGACTTTCTCATTATTTATTTAATTATATATATATATATATACTTAGGTAATTAAGAACCAGTGGCAGTTTCTTAAGGTAAACTACATTATAAAATAAATATAAATAAAAACTAAAACTATGGCAAATAATATAATTAAAGCAAAATAAACCGAAGAAAAACGAATATAAAAAATTAATTAAAAAAAAACTTACTAAATAAAAACTTAAAAAGAGAGGACTCTTCTGCCAAAGTACCACAGATGCTGGTAGCCCTTCCTAGTTGAATAGCAATACGTAAGCGTCAACCGAAGATCGTGCCAGCTCTGTGGTCTTCAAATATTGTAATTATAGGTAGGTAGTTTAGGGGTTATTAAGGTTTTAATAATTCTCGTAAACTACGCATTTTCAACGTTATGATAGCTCTTATTTACTCATAGGTGTCAGTGCCTATGACGGATGAGTTAAAAACAATACGATAACATGCTTGTACCGAGCAGAATGAAGCTCCAGGTCCTGACATTTCTAATAATCAGACAAAGTAAAATATTGTGTACTTAATGAAAACATTGTACCTAATGACTATGTGACAGTAATTTAGGGTTGTTGAGGGCAACGATATGATTGACGTTTAAAATAGTCTAAAATAATTCATATTATGTCATGATTGCTTCATCAATTATATTTTAAAGTACAAAATATTAATAATATATTTTTTCATAGTAATTTATCCATTGTTTTCAATCAATTAGTCGTAGGTAGTCTTTTTTTTCACGCATCAACAGTATTTGTCTTAGATATAACTTGGCAGAAAGTCAATGGCTTAAAGACTACTCCGTCCATTCAATTTTTTAAGTCAGAAAAGTTAGTAGGTACAGTACGTATAGCATTTTCTAATCATTAAGATAAACTCGAACCTCTGATAAAGATTTCTTACAACTGCATTACATAAATCCAGTCATTGTCACATAATATTGAATAACCAACTACCCTCTTAGTTAATCCTAATGACTTTCAAATTTATATGATCCAAATTATTTCTTTGTTCAAACAATTTAATATACTGTCAACCCTAGCACTGCAATAAAAATGCTATGAAATCTACTACGTATATTTGCTAATAATTTAGTAAATTATTGCTCACTTCCCGCGCATAATATAGAGGGTAACTACTCAGTCCCAAAACAGAAAGGAAACCACTGGCGGCACTGAACGATCCATCACTGACTGATAGTTATTTAGATGACGTCACTCCTCTGTGGAAGTTAGGTGTGGCTAGGCGATGTTGTCGTCCAATGAAATGTGTCCGGACCAAAAACAAATTGTTCCTTTACTGTCACGGCTATGCTATTACTCAAAGCGCTCTCGTGTCATCCATTACACCGGGTTCGGCCAGATTAATTATTTCCGCAAACTAAAGCAAAGCATCAAAACCTTTTAGCGAGCAATCTGGGTACCAATTGAACAAACACGACATGACTGGTTACGTGGACACTAACAGTAAAACTTTATAATACAGATACTAGTTTTTAGAGTTCCGTACCTCAAATGGAAAAAAGGAACCCTTATAGGATCACTCGTGCGTCTGTCTGTCTGTCCGTCTGTCACAGCCGATTTGCTCCAAAACTACTGGACCGATCGAGTTGAAATTTGGTACACATATTTAAGTCAGTGACCCAAAGACGGACGCGTAACGTAAATAAATGAATTTTGGACTAGGGGGCCACTTATGCGGGGTAAATGCTCACAACAAGCCCTTTCATTTGACTAGTCACACAATAAGGTTTGCGAAACTTTTTTTTTAAATTTCCTAATTTATCCCCCAAAAACCCGCCTTCAAAAAGCAAAAAATAACTTCTTTAAAATGGTAGGTAATAGGTCAGTCCAACTGAAGTCGGCGTCCAACAATATTTTAACCAAAAGCAGACTTCAGTTGGACTGACCTATTGGCAGAACGTGGTTTTTGTTTTTTTAAACATTTTATTTTATTTTATACTTTTTAGTGATCATAATTATGCTGTTATTCTCCCACTTCTCAATTAATAAGAAACAATAGAACATTTCAATCTCGCCGCAAGCAACGCCGTGGGAAAGTCATAGTCATATATTTAAACCTAAATATGCTTCGTCATAGTCGCTCAACTATCTTAATCTAAATATCTTGTCGCCACCCTCGAAATATATACCGTTTAGGAGTTCCGGTGGCCATCTGTGGTCTTCATCATCAGTTCCACTTCACCAAATAGTGCTTTCCAAGACCAAATATACGAGTTACAATGAAAAATACCAAAATCGCTATAAGTGTGCCTATAAATTTTGAAGAGTTCCGTCGATTCCTCATGGATTCCACCATCAGATCTTCATTTTGATAAGAATGGGACCAATCGGGAAGCACCAGCTTTCAAATAAAAAAAGAATCATCAAAATCGGTTCAGCCAGTTTCACCCAGTCGAAAGTTCTGAGATAACAAACATAAAAAAAACAGACGAATTGAGAACCTCCTCCTTTTTTTGAAGTCGGTTAAAAAGTAGCCCCCTTGTTCAAAATTAATTAAAGGGGCTTGGGTAATAGTGTTGTCTTTTGTAAAATTCATACATTTTCAAGGTGAGCGGCCATTCGTAAAAGTGGTAAATTATGATAGAATTATTAAAAATAAACATTATTTTGTTATGTAATGTAATAATCATAAGTGCATCGGAGCCGAGATATTTAAATATTCATACTTGGGCGTACTTTTGTACTAAAAACGGAATACTTAAATCTTTAAAATGTCCGCTCCGATATTAAGTAAAACCATAAATTATATATATCTATGTGTATTTAGAGGTCCTCTAAATAACTACGTAAAAATCATCCGTGGCCGCTGAAAAAAAATATGACAATATTCTTCAAACAAATTTACCCAATGCCCTTTAATCCGTCTTTGAGTCACCGACTTACATATTTGTACCAAATTTCAACTCGATCGGTCCAGTAGTTTTGGAGCAAATTTGCTGTGGCAGATGGTCAGATAGGCAGACAGACTAACAGACCGGCATATGGTGTGGGGACGGAACCCTCTTCACGCGAGTCGAACTCGCACTTGGGCGGTTTTTTATGTAACAGTTGCTTACATAACTTTTTCTACAATTTTAAAAGGAAACTACAAAGTTTATCGTAATTAGTTCTTTCTGGTGGTTTTTAAATTGACGATCGATTTTTTTTAGGTTGTGATGCAAGCGAGTGGCAGTGCGACTCGGGTGAATGTATCCCCATTGTACTACAATGTAATGGGAGATCGGACTGCTCGGACCGGTCGGACGAGTACGGCTGTCCCGCCGCCAGCCACCCCGACGGCCCTCCGCTCAGAAGTATGCTATATTTGCACCACCATTACCAATGCCTTTAAGGCCTTCATTATTCTGGATCCCAATATTTACGTGTCTCTTTAGGTGTAAGAATGCGACAAACCTGAATACGTCTGGATTAAAGGCAATTAAAAACATGGTCGTCTAGGCTCTGAGAGTCTTCATGCTTACAGTCATTAACGTTCATATTGTCCGGTGTTACTTAAAGACTTGCCTACTCGTTAAAATTCGTTAGGTGTACTCCAAAATTTACTAAATCTTTTCACCTTTTTCTAAACAACGTTTTCTTTAGCGTGTGACGAGACCCAATGGCAGTGCCGTTCGGGTGAATGCATCTACCGCCAGCAGAAGTGCGATGGGTACCGCAATTGCGCGGACGGCTCGGACGAGTACAACTGCGCAACCCCCGCCCCCGAGTTCCCCACCGAACGCTACCCTCCTGCGCGCCCGGAGCCTCAACAACCCATCTATACCACCACGGAGCGAGCGCCTTACTACCCGCCATCCCGACCTAATCCTGACTTTAGAGGTATTTATAACCAGTTCATCTAAATATTTATTTAGTTATATTGAGAAATATATACTTAAATACATAGAAAACATCCATGACCATAAGAATAAATACTATTAGAAACGTAACTTCATCCCCACCACGCGCGCTCTCGCGTGGCCTGTCAGCAGTCCAGGACTACATATAGCAGCAAACACTAGCGGGTTACCACCCAGAATCGGCGCTTGGAGTAAACGTGCAACAATATTTCAAATGAAGCTCTCAAAGGCGCCACTGTCTACGCAAACTGTAGTTTTACTATACGAAATTGTTAGCGTCGTATTTGACGACGTGCTTTACGATAGTAATTGTAGGACGATATCAACGAAGTTTGAATCTTTATTTATTATTTGTAACATAAACACATTAAGTAAAGAGCGTTAAAATGAAAGAATTAAATAAATACATTATTTACTTATGCACTTTATGTTTTATCCAATATTAATCGTAATTAAGTAAGTCTAAGATAGTATTTCAGTGGTTATGTTATAAAAGGAGGAGTTGCTAAATTAATTACTAAAATGGACAAATACGTCCTACATAAATATATAAATTAGTTTTATTGACTTTGCGTTTTTTCTTATAACTTTATATTTGATTTAATTGTAATAAAAGTACTTTAATTTTTACATATACTACTTAGTTATCGCAAACTTGTACCGTTGTCATCCGCTGTCACACTCATACGTCCGTGGAACTATTGGAAAGTCTTACGGATTTGAAATTTTACGGACATTTTAGTTTTATTTAGTAGTTATATATTATTTTATAGTATAGTTTTACAGGTAAATAAACTAATTCTACGCGGACGAGCTTGCGGGCTCAGTTAGTAATATATACTTGTGACAACCCAAATTTTGCGACAGGCGAGAGAGGGGTAAGGTGGGGCGTGGGGCGCTTTAGGTAATTATTTGACGGCTTTGCTGTCAAATCCATACAACGTCGTCGAAGATGCCCTTCTAATAGTATTTATTCTTATGCCATGACTCAGGAACAAATATTCGCGCTCATCACACAAATATCGGCCTTTACCTGGATTTGAACCCAGGAGCGCTAGCTTCATGGGCAGGGTCACTACTAACTAGGCCAGCGCGTCGTCAAATCCGGAGCACAAACCTAATTTCAGATTTGTGCTCTCTTATACAAATCGTGTATGTCTTACATTGGAGTTTGTGTTCGTAATGTTAATAAAACTATTAAGGGTGTCATTAAGTTTTATTGACTTAAGTTAATACTACATAAAGTGCGACTCGGGTGAATGTATCCCCATTGTACTACAATGTAATGGGAGATCGGACTGCTCGGACCGGTCGGACGAGTACGGCTGTCCCGCCGCCAGCCACCCCGACGGCCCTCCGCTCAGAAGTATGCTATATTTGCACCACCATTACCAATGCCTTTAAGGCCTTCATTATTCTGGACCCCAATATTTACGTGTCTCTTTAGGTGTAAGAATGCGACAAACCTGAATACGTCTGGATTAAAGGCAATCAAAAACATGGTCGTCTAGGCTCTGAGAGTCTTCATGCTTACAGTCATTAACGTTCATATTGTCCGTTGTTACTTAAAAACTTGCCTACTTGTTAAAATTCGTTAGGTGTACTCCAAAATTTACTAAATCTTTCCAACTTTTTCTAATCAACGTTTTCTTTAGCGTGTGACGAGACCCAATGGCAGTGCCGTTCGGGTGAATGCATCTACCGCCAGCAGAAGTGCGATGGGTACCGCAATTGCGCGGACGGCTCGGACGAGTACAACTGCGCAACCCCCGCCCCCGAGTTCCCCACCGAACGCTACCCTCCTGCGCGCCCGGAGCCTCAACAACCCATCTATACCACCACGGAGCGAGCGCCTTACTACCCGCCATCCCGGCCTAATCCTGACTTTAGAGGTATTTATAAGTTTTATAACCAGTTCATTTTGATATTTAGTTAAAATTATGGCCCCTAAATATGTTGCTATTGCAGGTTCCCTTTATACTGTAAAACCCCTATGATGTATTCAGAATAGTGGTGTTAGGCCCTTATACATTGCCCTGAGGAGCGCTACCACCATCTTATACTTTAACCTACCGCTAAGCAACAATGATCTCATTGTTGAGTTCCGCTGTAAACGGACACGAATACCTAAGACAACTTACTAGCACAGAAGCATTCCATGTTAGTCCTCAGGGTTGGCCACGCATTTGCAGTCTTAGGATTGCACTAAACGTCAGGTGGCCGGTGTGCTCGTGCGCCTTCTCTATGCCGTTAATAAAAATAATGTATTCAGAAACAGTAGGGGACCAGCATTACGTTTACGTCAACCAGTTGTCATAACTAATTATCTTAATGATTATAATTCCGAAAAAAATACTAACTATTGCCTGTAATCATTCAAGTTTTGTATGGTTCCTTATCAAGTTTTAATACTAATGAAATTGGAGTCAGAAATTGACCCTGTCTAAACCTAAATACCTTTAGTCTAGTGAGTTAAGGGAAATGGGACCCTGTCAAAGCTAAATTGGCGCGGACTAGACGTTGGATTTGACAGGAAAAAGTGGTAAAAGGTGTTATTGTGAGCCAGTGCAAACCAATAAACCATTACTAATAAAGGAACAGGCATTCTACAAGTGGCAACGAGGATTAAGGAAAATGACACATTTAACAGCCAACAATATGTACTAAATACTTAGGCGTCGAACATTAGCTGGTCAAGTTAGGACTTATTGCGTTTAGTTTTAACTACACAAATAAGACAGTTCTAGTGTATTAGTGCCTTATTTTAAACAAAAAGATTATTAATTAACTAAATATTATAAGCGAAGTTCTGAGGTTGGTTTTACAAAAAATTACACAATAAGAACCGGCATAACCTTGTTTTCTTGTTCGTTGTACAATTATTTAACAATTATTGCTTTTGCCAGTAGGTACCTAATAAATGAACTACATATTTATTTGATTTTGTCTAAAGTGGAAGTGCATTATTAGCGTATAAAATAATAAATGAATGTTCTTTCGTACTTTAATAAACAATACTTACTAATAAAATAATTTCGTACTGTATGGAAATTACAATTAATCAAAATAATATTTACATTTTATGGTAACAGAACTATTAACTACCTGAAACCCATCAAGCGTATCTAAGTAGGATATATTGTTCAAGCATATTTACACAAAAAGGAGTTTCTGAATCATAATCAATTTAATAAACAGCAACCTTTAATAGATATGATACACCGGTTAAGTGCCTTAAATGGGTTTTGACCTTGATGCTAGGTTTTTTTAGTCAGGCATCCAAGTACCTTCCGAGGTCATGGGCTCTTTTGAAGCGTTGATAATAAATAAATAAAAGATTGGGTCATTGCACCATATATAGGTATATGTTGTAAAAATCAGAGCATGTAATTTACGGGGCAAAGATACAGCAATTAATTTTGGGGTTTTGAATGTAGGTAGGTAAAGATGTAAATCAGATGGAGAAAGAAAATAAAATGCATTCCATCAGGTAGAATTCCATCCAAATTCAAGGCACTTAACAACATTTATCACTTCAAAAGGCCTTTATACGTACAAACTACTAATGTTTGGAGTCAAAGGCGCTCCAGAATTATTTCAAAAGATTTTGGAGAAAATGCTCATTAAGTGTGACGATATTTTATTTTTTGGGAGCACTGAAAAAGAACATGTCTTGAGAAGAGTGTCAAAAGTACTAATGGTTTTGGAGGATAATGTTTTGTTTAATGGGGATAAATGCACCTACTTTTCTTTGAATGGTCAATAATATAAATAAGTGGTTTTCAAATTTGGCGACCAGCACAGGACCCTTAAAGAGTTGCTAAACATGAAGTTGGGGAAAACGCAAGCATCAAAAAACTACTGGACAGATGAACAAAATGGCGCTTTTAGAAACTAAAAGCAAATCTGGACGAGAATAGAGGATAGCTTAGGATATTATAATGTCAAAGACCAGAAACAACTCATAGCGGATGCTAGCCCGGTTGCTCTTGGGGCAGTTTTTGTACAATTGATGAAAAAGCCCTAGAATCGTAACTGTAACCACATGTGAACGGAAATATAGTCAAACCGTAAAAGAAGCACTGGATTTTGTCTAGGCTATAGAACACTTTAACACATTCCTTTTTGTAGAGGAGTTTGACTCAATAACCGATCATAAGCCCCTAGAGTTTTTGTTTAGCTCGAAATCAAGACCTCGCGCACGCGTTGAACCATGGGTTTTGGGGTTACAGGATTATCGTTACAATATAAAATATAAGCCAGGAAAGACTAATAATACGGTAAGACTAGATTGAGGCTGGGCTAATTTGTCTGAGACAAGGGAGCAAAGCGAGGATGCCCACAAAAATATTACGCTTCATGTTAGTTAGCAGAGATGTACTTTTTGTTTGGTCACCCTAAAACCAGATTTAAAATACTCCCAGTATATTTATCTCTCGGACACACTTTTTTTCTTGTAGTTATCAGCCCAGTTTGACGAAAAGGTCCTTGCCCAATTCAAAAATGTTATCTAGTGTTGTCGTAATCCGAACCAAATCGGAACATAACTTAGGTATAATACTTAACGTTCGATTAAAATTCGCGCGACTTTTTCGCAAGATACCCAATTACTCGTAGGAATAGGAACTGAACATTTATGAATGCCCCACTGTAGGTGGTTGTGCGAGAAACCAATGGCGTTGTGAGAACGGCCCGTGTATAGACCTGGCCCGCGTGTGCGACGGCCGCGTCGACTGTCCACGCGACCGCAGTGACGAACTTGACTGTCCGTCCAGTAGTAAGAATTTGCAACCCAAAATCACTTTGATTACTTATAAGCCCGAACACATGCGAAACCTTTTAATTAAACAAAAATAATCATGATCTGTTTTACTATTGATGTAAAAATAATCCCAATTTTTCATACTTTTTTCAAAGATGTACAATACCTTATAGCGGCCAATACACAGAGTTTTGGGAATAAACGTGACATAAAGTCAAAAACGAGACATGTGGATGTGTGTGTTGTATATAGCAGCACGTTCTTAAGGTTTGTAATTGGATTGTTAGCCAATTCTTACGTTTTGCGAGTTTTCGGGCTTTTAAGGTGCTTTTTCACCGACACGTCGAGGTGAAGAGAGGATTGGTATGGGGTGTGCATCTTGTGCATCTTCGGTGGAAATGGTCTGGAGCAGCGAGGATGTGCGAAACAAGAAATAAAATATTTGTTGTTGTAATATTGAACCGTAATACTAATACAATAAGTGCTTATTAACCCTGTAACGGAAAAACAATCCTCATGATGATATAAATCGCAAGTTTTTAATGGCTCGCGATGGCAATTTTTATTCAAAATGGGCCTGCGAGATTTGAATTCTTGTCATATTTGGTCCCGTCCACCTCGCCCAGTGAAAAAGCATCTTTAGTGTCACGATGTGCCGAAATTCTTCAGAATTTTAATATTTTTGGTGTAAAAATGTTGTAACTGCATGAAACTGCGTCATTTAACGTCCTTACACTTATATCCTGAAACGAATCTTGTGTAAGTAATTCAGTAATACAATGACCAAACTAAAATATGTAGGTACCAACAATTGCAGGATAGTGTTAAATGTGCTTAGATATTATTACCTATGAAACCGCGATTAGTTTGGGATTGGAATAGCTGTCAATTTACTCGTATATGCACTTTGATATTTTTTGATACTGACATATGCACCTAAGTATATGGTAAAACTGTCACCTCTAATCCCTTTCTAATCGCTGCTAGATAATACGAGTACCACCTGATTTTTTACCCGACCGCGCATCCTACTGAATTAATTCTGTACGAGTGTTAGCATCCGTATTACTTGTAGAAATTACAAGCAATAAGATCACTAAGGGGCCTATATATATATTATATAATATAATCTGAATCTCGGAAACGGCTCCAACGATTTCGATGCGGGGGCGAAAAATCGATCTGTCAAGTTGTCATCTTCGGGAAATTCGACGCTCGGTCTTCCAGGTACTGTATAAGTACGAGCATGACGGATGCTTTATCCACATTTTGTCACGAGATGAACGCAGCTATTTTAGGCCCCTAAGACCACTTACGCATTGCGTACGAATCGGATCTACTATTTTAATACAGGTAATTAGAGCTTTTGAATTATTGTATTCCGAAAACAGACCGTATTTGCGGAGGTTATGTAATTTAGGCATTGATATATATACTCGTAGGTACTATACGTATGTAGTTATAATATAACCACTCATACATACAAATACGTAGGTCATACTTAAAGTTTTCCATTTCTCTCTTATATTTATTGGAGCTTTGACTACTATTATCATTTTAATAAAAATATAAAATACTAGACGATACCCGCGACCTCATACGCGTAGAATTAGTTTCCCACTTGTCTTCCTGTTTCTTATCGTTCAGAGTAAATTAAAAAAAAAAACTTTTTTAGGTTAGGTAGTGTCGAGTAGGATTTAGGATAGTATTTGAAGTCCATTGGTGGACCAGTTTAGACTGTGCATCGGTCAGTCAGTAAATAGTTTTATATTTTATACCTAGATATTTTGTAAAACTTAATTGTTATTTGCTGAAAATAAGCCCTTTACGCTGACAGGGAGAGATATTGCAGGGCAACAATTTTATGAGATTTTAAAAGCATTGTTTCGCTGCAACGGTAACGTGATTGCCTTTGGAACACTTTTTGGCTTGATCTTTTAATAAAAAATGTGGATAACCGCTGATTAGTATGACTGTCCTCTGGGAATGGAGGTTAAATGACAATTTATTGTATTTACTATTATTTATTTATTAAAATAAACAATATGGTACAATAATATTCAAGGCCCCGCAAAACTGTTAGAACATTTTGACTGCAGGAATGTGTCCGTGAATAAATCACTTTTTTTTAAATATACTTAGCTTATAGTATGTCTTATAGTAAGTATGTCTAGTACGGAAGTGACTCTAATAAAAAAAAATGACTAGCCTCTTAAATCTACGAATATTTGGCTCCTGCCGGATATACTCGGGCAAACTATTCAACACATATGGCACACGTTTCCTTAATGTTCTATCACCAAAGAAATGGCCATTGGCGGAAGCATTGGAGGTTTCAGTGGTACACTGTGCAGAGAAATATATGGCTTGGCTAAAGAAAGTAACGTGATGACAGGAGGGACTTCAATATCATCCGAATAGTGCCCTAATTTTTACAAACGGTTGCCGGGTTCTAGAGAGTGGTTTTACAAATCATGACATCGTAACAGGCCGTAAAGTCCAGAGCCGGGATTCTCGGGACCAGCTAATATAAAATCAGTCCCGAAAATCCTGAGCCAAATGCCATAATCGTGGGATAATTATTTCCTTCTGTCTACGATAACGTGGGATTATTTAAAACAAATAATTCCTTTTGGCTCGTATATCCTAGTCTTCTATGGTACCATAAGATAATTAATTTAAGGTTTTATCATTGTAGTCTGAATAAACTAACTGCAACAATACGGTACCTACCTGCATTAAACACGCACTGGCCCTCTATTCTACTTGTTAAAACCATATTGCCTTCGATAAGTTAAGGTATTGTTTTTAACTCGACCGTCTTTACTGTCAAGTAAATAAGAGCTATCGTAGCGTTGACAACACGATCACATGTCAAAGGCAATTAATGGTTTACCCAGTAGAATAGAGGCCCTGCTTGAAATAAGTGCCGGAATGTAGACTAACGCATAATGAGCCCGTTGGCTATATAACATTGTCACTTATACCACTCTATATACTTAATATACTATAATTAATAATTAATAATTTAATAATAATAATAATATATGATATAATAAAGAGGTAAAGTTGGTGACGTTGTAAGGGGTAATCTCTGGATCTACTGAACCGATTTTGAAAATTCTTTTACCAATAGAAAGCCACGTTATTTGTCAGTGTCATGGGCTATATATTAACCCAAAAATTAATGTTTATTGCCCAACGAAGTGGGCACGGGAACAGCTAGTATATCAATAAACTTGGAATTATAATTTAAAACATGTCACCCATCCCATCACTATACGAGTATAAGAAAATGCGTAACGTTTCAAACAGTTTTTAAGAATATAATGTGCAGGATGAACCAATGATTGTCGACCACCCGAGGTAATCTAATTAACCTAATTAATTTACCTGCATATTGAATATTGGGAACGAACATTTACTAATGTCCATTCCCTACATTTAAATCGCGCAGTTCCAGGAACTTAAATCTAAACATGTCATTTTTTGCCTAAAGTTCTTGAACTTACTTTATTGTGTTATTTTATTGTTTATGAACTGCCAAATCGTATCATCGTCAGCCTTTGCCAGGTGCGCAGGAGCAAGCATGAATTGTGACGGTATTAATGGGTGCTTCACTAGTAACAAACTTCAAACAGGAGAGAATTTCTATTTAAAAAACCAGAATCTATTAAAAATGCAATTAAAAAAATTTACGTATAATATTGACGTATAAAATTTGCTTCAGTAACAACCTAATAAAATAACGTTTTTCTAACTCATTGCACCGCATTTTTAGATTTCACAAATACGTTTACTTATTTTTTCAGAACCTGCTTTGCAACTGAGGACTTATCCGGATGCTCAAATCGTAAGACACGGTAAGTTACATAAAAATAATTGTAATAAACGATGTCCGTTAAACTTAAGCGATACTCGTGCAAGGTTTTAATTGAACCGCAACCATCCGCAGCCTCATAAATTGTAATACGACATTTCGTACAAAAAGGTCAACGAAAACATACGAAATACTTAATATGTCAAAGTCCAAAATAATTTGAAGTTTTGACTCCGCGTGGAACTCCGAAACATTTATTTTGTGTAGGTACTTACAAAAGATCGTATATTGTAGTGTTTTCAGAATTTACAATGGCGTGGCATACCTACTGATTAAAATTAATCACGTAGGTGTCATAATTATACATTTACTTACGCAATCTTTTAATCGCGTCGTAAGTTACTATAGACGAGAAATAAAAGTGAATCTTGTATTTTATTCCCGTCACTTCTACTTATTGTGTCGTTATTAGGTCAAAGCATAGATCCATTTTATAGTCGAACATGGAGAGAGTTTTTCCTTCCAGCCATAACCGTATGTATGGCCAAACCCGCTCTCCGGAGCTCCAGAGTTTATCTATTCAACGACGCTTAATATTAACTGGTTCTGTTCTTTAAAAACCAACACCTGAAGAGACTCTCGCTAGATGGCTGGATCAAGGGCCAGGTACAGTAGGCAGTACTCCTCGACACGGCACGCATTGTGAGGAGGTTCCTCTCTCCGTAGCTTGAGTCCTGCCCCGCTGCCGGCGGCACTCGTTTTTTATAATGTTTATTTTTTGTATTAGTGTTGTTATTTTACTTTTATATTTGAATATTTATTATAAAAAACCTAAATTACAGAAAATTAAATAAATATCTAAAATTATAATAATAATAATAGTCCCTCAGACATATAATTTCGCATTTGGCCAACGGCGAGTACTTGCACAGACATAACCTCGTAGCCAAGATCATCCATCAGCAACTTGCTCTTCAATATGGTCTTGTTGAGTCTGAAGTGCTGTACTATAAGTACGCACCGGCGCCAGTTCTCGAAAATGGTCGTGCTACGCTCTATTGGCATCGATCTGTCATCACGGACAGGACTATTGTAGTCAATAAGCCTGATATCGTGTTGTCAGATCGATCTCAACGCCGGGCAGTGCTCGTCGACGTCACCATCCCGCATGACGAGAACCTCGTGAAGGCCGAGAAGGACAAGCTCAGCAAGTACCTTGACTTGGCTCACGAGGTGACCGCCATGTGGGATGTTGACTCGACGATCATTGTCCCGATAGTTGTTTCGGCAAACGGTCTTATAGCGAAGAGTCTCGAGCAACACCTCAAGAGACTCTCGCTAGATGGCTGGATCAAGGACCAGATACAGAAGGCAGTACTCCTCGACACGACACGCATTGCGAGGAGGTTCCTCTCTCTGTAGCCCTAACCACCGGTAGCTTGAGCCCTGCTCCGCTGCCGGCGGCACACGTAGCTTAGGTTTTCTATAATGTTTTTTTTTGTATTAGTATTGTTATTTTACTTTTATATTTAAATATTTATTGTAAAAAACCTAATTTATATAAATTTAAATAAATATCGAGAATAATAATAAATTTTATTTCGAGCAACGAAGCGCGAGGCCCATAGTTACAAATACCTTAAAGACTTAACATACATACAGTATAAAACTTAAAACTAACTCTGAGGTCACAGAACAGCGTGTTTCTGTTTTGCCAAAATTGGCGTGATGGTCGCTACCGGTAGGTTGCCCCGAAACCGCCGGAACACGACACCTTTCGGCCAGAAGTCAGGACACGATGGTTCCCAGCCTAAACAGCATAATAAAGAGCACTCTAGCAAATCTAATGTTACAACACTTGTTTAACTCATTATTATGTGACTGCCGGAATAAAAACCTACTTTAAAAAATTAAACCTCTGATAACACGTTTAGAAGGAACTGTAAACATTTGTTGTATAAAAATATAAAACATCAGCAAAGTAATTATTGCCATTTGCCTACATTGTTTTATGCTTTTATGTACCTACCTATATGAATGTGTTGATATTTTTATATCGTACATTAAGGCCAGGAGAGCAGGTGAGCTATGCTTAGAGGTAATATTTTTTATTTGAATATTAAATATTGAACTTGAATAAAATCCGAGGATGATCCATTTAAAATACGTAATTTAGTTGTGGAAAAATATTATCATAGTATAATTAACAGAAAGAAACAAGCCAATAATTAATCACTACCTATGCAAGTTCAAAATTTTAAATGAATATGTTTTTCATGTCCAAAAGCATCTAAAAATAATAAATACCCTACTTGTGTTTGTGTGCCTTTTAGGTGTATTATTTGTGGTGCCAGATTTTATAGCGGACCTTGTAAGGTACCTACCTATGTATATCCATTAACAATATTAAATTTTCTTTCATAATTTCCTTGGGATTCTCTTTTAAGTATTTCATTAATGTTCTTTCAGGAAAAGACAGTTTTAAGACCCTGGTTTTGCAAATATAAATAGGAAAACCTTTTTCATTTACTCATAAAATTTTTGTTTTTTTAGATATTTGGGTAATTTAAGTGAAACGCGAAGAAAAACACCCCTAATATTTCAGGAGGTAAAAATCTCACAAAACTAAATAGACACTAGGGCATAACTTATATAGTTTAAGAAATAAAAAGGATTTCTGTAACACTTAGGTAATTGCTATTTTATGGAAAAAATATCACTGGGTTACTTAGTATTAAGGTTTAAGTTAAAGTGAAGTTACGCTCTGTTGACTTTAAACTGCTCTGTTTGCTTCGCAGAAGTGGACGACAGCTAAATAACTATAAATTAAACTCATTTGTGCTTACTTGAACGAACATATTTTGTATGTTTTTTCATAAATCAGATACGAGCGATGGCCCAGGTTGTGGGCGGCGTTTTGTTTTTAAGAATTTATTTTGCTTGTAAGGCATCAGAACTCTTTCCAACGATAGTACATACTAAACAGTTGGATTTATATTTATTTAGCAGGGTTCTCCTTTTATTTAACAAACGAAACTTGAAGATTGTGCAGTTAAGATGATGGTACTTACACATACAAATGGTGATCGCACACACAAAAGAAAACATTATAACACCCAGTGTTTCATGTTTTAGACCTCTTATTTTTTAAACAGGAAATACCTAGTTAGGGAGCAGGAAATAGAGAGTCTTGTTCTTCTATGTCATTGGATTGGGAGATGGTTTTGGAGAGAAATAACAGTTTTGGGGCTAATTGTGTGGTGTGGCCCCCTAGAGGATAGAAGAATGATGAAACTTTTTACGAAGTCTTATCTCTGGGTAAAGCATTGTTTGGTCATCGCTTTGATCCCCAGGCTTTGGGGGCACTCTTTCAAAGGCTATAACACCCTTCAATTAAAGCCAAGGCCACATTAGGAATTTTATTTTATACTTAATTATCGACTGAAATAAACATGAGATTATTTTTCTTATCACAAGCCTATCAATTTTCACGGTTAGTATAGTAGTAGGTACCTAAAGAGAAGTTTGTAAATAATCGAACAATTGATACTTTATTCTTTATATTTCATTATACCTATTATTTCTCAGAATACAAATTAAACGCAGACGGGGTCACCATAAGGAATGCTTTTCTTAACAAATTACTCTACAAACATTTCTGGCTTTTTTAAGATTAAAAGCAAATGGTTATGGTTATGTAATTTTTTTGTTTTGTAATGTGCTGTAACATAATATAACAATACTTTGTATGTTAGTTAATTTACTGAAACACACCTTAAGAACTGTAATAATTGTGTATGTTATTTTATTTCATGGTGGTGGAACAGCCAAATACCAAACTGGTGAGTCAGCGTGCCTAATACTTGCGGATACTAAGGCGTGCATTATGGGTTTTAACATAACACTTGATATCACATATAATATTATCACCGGTTTATTTAACGATTGATCCATCGCACCTTCACCCTGCGTTAATAAGGATTGCCCCCGGACATCTTTAAAAAAAGCACGTTGCTCATTTAACTTACTAAATAGTTGAGTAAATCTGAAATAATAGGGTAAGCATACTGGTACCCTATTGCCTAGCCGCCACTAGTGATAGGAAATTGCAGAAAATATTTCCAAGACAGTAATTGTTTAATACAATTGCTAAAGTTCCGAGCATTTTATTAACTAAACTCCATTCCAATTGACTGGTCTTACTTAATAAACAATTTTATAACCTCAAATTGCATCACGTTTGGCTAAAATAGCCGTTTTCTGATAAAAGCAATAACCATCCATACGACCATATTTCGCACACCATTCTCCTTATTTTACATCACGGATAGTTTATTTTATAACAAAATTGTTATTTTAGGCGAAAAAGGAGCATTTTGAGGTTATAAAAGTGTTTACTAAATAAGACACGTCTATTGGAATGGGTCGCACATTGGTTCTTTTCCTTGGTTTTTTTATCAGAGTCGTGAATGGTTTAACAATTTTTTCCTTTTAAGTATATGATATGCACAGAACATGATTAATTCACATATATGTAAATTTTGCTTATTTTTCCTTAACGCAAGATTAATAAGTTTTTGCTAGCCCATGTCTAGTTGTCTGTAGGTATAGATTTCTGTCTAAGCTCTAAAGTACCTACAAAGTGGTGCAAGCGGCTCGTGTTTTCGGTTCAAATGTAAGTATTACGGTTGGTTGCTCTCTTACCTTCACTTTGATAGGCTAAATTAATAATAATAATAAAATAATGTTTTGTCCGGGGAGATCCTCAGTAAAAATCATAAAGTCAGCTTTAAAAAATCTGGAAGGGTTTTTCCAGATTATCTACAACCTACATCAAAAGTTGTTGTAATTGTTCTTACTATGTGTTAGAGCTATGTAGGTACTCATTAAAAACCCTTTTTAGTCATTAAATTGAATATTTTCTACATCAAACTATTAATTATTATTTGTTTACAAATAAATATAAATAAGTTTTTATTTGTTTCAGTGAAGTTTTTTAGTCATTTCTAAGAACAATGAAGTTTTTTAGTCATTTCTAAGCGGAAAAACAAATTTATATTTAAATTTGCTAATACCTACTACGTGTATACATATACATATAGGTAGTCTTTTTAATGGTCAAACAATCTTCCGCATTTCAAAAAGTTGAGTTTGAGTTAAGCACTTTAATATAAAATTAAAATCGCTTTCACAATTTATTAGCCTGCTTTTGATACGAATAACAACAATTCCAGTGAGTAGAAAGGTGATGAATAGAATTTAAATAATTATTAACTATACCTATATAAAATAATAATGTTGTAAGAACAATTACAAATAAATTGTGAGTCATTATCATTACTTTATCTCATCACTGGTTTAAAATATTATGTTTACTTGGTCGCATTGAATTGGATTCATTGCATGGTACATAAACAATATTAAAAAGTAATGTTTTATTAAAAAACACTTCTTTTAAACCCTGATTTAGCCTGATTATGCAAAATGTGGTTACAGAATTATCAACAAGCTTTTAGAGTTGTTGGCAATTCTGTAGCTCTGCCTACCCCAAACTGGGAATAAAGGCGTGAGTTTATGTATGTATGTACTTCTTTTAAAATAAAATATACAATATTTGCATTTTGAGACGTGATATGATAGGGTACCGTTGAAAAGCGGCAGTGATACTCTTACTTGTGGAAGAGCTTTCGTCCTCGCAGCGCCTCTATTCTACGCCATAAAATTCAAATCGTAGTGGACCGGTTATCGTATTGTTTTTAACTCGGCCGCCATTATAGTCAAGTAAATAAGAGCTATCAAAACGTTGAAAATACGGTAACAGGTCAAAGACGATATGACTTGTACCGTGTTGAATGGAGGCCCAGGTGTGGCGCCTCGGTGGAACGCACGTGTTGGTAGAGTGACTGCTTATCGTCCGCATTTCCCACTCGGTTCGCTATACACGAGTGCTGAGAAGCTTTGTGCAACATGTAAGGGTTTATCATAGTTATTAAAAAGATCTTAACTAATTTTATTGTGTGTTTATTGATTAAATACACTTATCGTTAACTTATATTAAAACGTAAGGTTTAAAATGATGTAAGTACAGTTTATGTCTATTGAAACCTAGCTTTCATAAAATCTCTGGCGTTCATACAACATTGTAAAATGTTGTATTGACGCGTCAGTTTTTTTTTAAATCTCTGTATCATAGTTTCATGTCCATCAGCTTAGACCTTACTTCATGATCTGAAGTAAATCGACAACAGGAATTTTTAAAAGGTGTTCTGAAAAAATCATGCTTAGAGGTTTGTCTCAAAAGCATACTATTATAATTATTTTTTTTGGATATTGTTAACTAAAGTATAATTACTTTCAGTGTTTGGTACCCCCGCTTCGGACTAGTGCTCGGAATGACGTCATTTTGTTTATAACCGCGTTACGTAGCACTAGCTGAGATGTAGAAAATACTGTGTGGCGTTTATGCTCTTTAGCCATTAGCAGAAATGTGTTTATTTATTGTCTCGGTAAACAATGATCAAAACTTTTTTAACAAAAATTAGTATGCTTTTGAGACAAAACCTCTACAAGAATGATTTTGTCTAAAAGATACTTTATAAGTTTTAAGGGGTAAAGTTCTCACTTTCTAACTGATTGCCTAGTTAAACTACTTACGGGTCAATAATTTAATATTTTTAATTACGTATATAACCATTATGTGAGTATCATTTTGATTGATGGACGGAAAGGTAATTTATAATAAAATGTTTGTCTACTTTAAGCTAACGTAGTTTTTGCATGATTTGGCTTAGTACTTTGGGACTTAATACAAACATCATAAATAACCCTATATTATCTTCGCCCTGCCCAAGCATTTTTTCAATAATTCCGGTTTCTGCTCGACGTCCTCTAAAAAGGAAAATTTTACATATAAAGGACACCGCACGGAAATTATGGAAAAAAAACTTTGGTAAATATTGATAAAAAAAATAATGTTACGTGTCTTGATTAATATATAAAAATACTTGGAGGGCAATAAAATCCTAGGACTAGTTTTTGAGAAAAATTATATTTAGTGAAAAATTATGTGGATATTGGTTCCATAGAAAAATGTATGGAGTCAAAAAAGTTGCCTGTTTTGAACGAAAATATTTTTTAAACTGTCCATAGAATATGTTTCAATTCATTTATGTTAACAATAAAACAAGTTATGAAATATTCAAAACCCACAATTTTTCACGGATTAAATTAAAAAAAAAACATGAAAAGCATTTTTCGTTAAAAATAATTTCTAATATAAATGCTGAAGAATAGGGGTCTGTGATAGCAAACTTTTTTAAAAATATCCACAAAGTATCTCTTTACCTATTTTTCTATTGCAGAAAACGGAAACATCACAATGAAATTTAAAAAAAATGCAGACCTATTCTACTTATTTTTATGAAACGCTACAACTTAAAAACTAAACACTTTTTTATGAAGTTAATTAATTAAATTCCTAAAACATTATTTTTTTCAAAACTGGCTACTTTTCTTTTCTTTCATACATTTTCTATGGGACCATTTCTATGATTTTTTACTAAATATTTTTTTCTCAAAAACTACTCATAGGATTTTATTGCCCACAGAGTATTTTTATATATTGACCAAGACACGTAACATATATTTTTTCGTATCAAAATTCACCGAATTTCTTTTTCATACTTTCCGTGCGGTGTCCTTTGATTTCCCTGGCAGAAACTACCAAATCGAATGTGTCCTTTATTAAGAACACTGGGCAGGACGAGGATATAAGTTGATCCTTCGACATTTATGATGTGTGTATATTAAGCTAGATATTATGTTGCTTGGTAACACATGAGCTTGTCACTGGGTTCTGAAATAACCCAACCAGCGCTGGTTTCGGAGGCATCGGCCTGGTAGTGGAGGCGGCCAGCTGCGAACGCCCGCGGGGTTGAGCAGGGTTGAGCGGGGTTGAGCTCAGGAGGTCCATGCTGACCGAGTTTCGTCGCAGGTGGAGACGTGGTGTTCCAATGCCGCGACCAGGGGCCGCTGCGGGTCCCCGTCAGGTGGGTTCGAGAAAACGGCCGGCCACTGAAACCTGGCTCTTCTGATGTACGTGGAAGACTCGAAATGAGCAAAGTGACAGTAAGTAAAACTTATTTTTATTTTAATTTTGTAGGTTTTAAAAGTTATTATTATGTTAGGTATTATAGACCGATTAATATGTATAAGTAACTGTTTCACTATATTGTTCTCTATTTCTAGGTATCGGATAGCGGAGATTACATTTGCCAAGCTACAGGTTATTTAGGCCAACCAGGAGCGGAGTTGAGGGTCACGTTAACAGTTCAAACCATACGTTAGTATATTCTCTTAATCCATTGGTATCATGAATGTACAAGTATTTTATTTGAATCAGCGGTGAGGACGAGGCTTCACTAAACCGCGACGCGACATTATGCATCCAATACTACTTGTGGTACCTATTTGAAATGAATACATGCGACCTAAATATCATAACTATAGTTAAAAGCGCAGTGGGTACACCGCGCGCTGTCTCTGACTAACGCGATTAATTTTACCATTAATTTTTGAACTGACACCTTAGCGCTTATAAACTAGTACTTATACTAGTTTATAAGCTATAGGTGAAAAACTTGAGTAACTGACCTCTTGCATATAGTTGTAACACATCTGTATAGACCGTTTGACATTCTACGAGTATATTTGAAATTTGACGTAAATTCCATATTAGTTTAGTACACAACTACATGGAAGAGGTCATTTACTTAAGTTTTTCGGGATCCCTTTGACTGCAATACATTAATTTTATTGTTTCGATTATTGAAAGTTAGACTTTTGTACCCATATTATTTTATGTTCATAAATATCTAATGTCATACAAATTTTAGGTCATAACGCTTTATAATTCGAACATTAATAATCCATAATTGAAAAAATATATATTATAATATACAAAAGTCATAACCTAAAACCCTATAACCTTCAAAGGCATATTTATAATCAGTCAGAAATATTTTAGGACATATTATTTGTAGTCTCAATTATTTTTATTCTCTTTATTTGAAATCATTAAAAGGCAACACTTAGTGGAAGCGGAGGGGGGTACGGGCGGCGGAGCCTCCGCCTAATCAAAAAACTCCCGCTATAGACGATAAATTTAGATCAATAGGTTAGGTTAGGTTAGTATTGCGTCAAGACTGAGGGCCCTAACTACCCAGAAATAGGAGCTCCGTTGAGCGGAGCTCCGTCGACCATGTCACGTCATACATATCTATTGTAAGTTGTATGTGTTGTACTTTTATGAGTAACAATTTTTGACCTAATAACATTTATTATAAGTACTATTATTTATTGACTTTGACAGTATGAAGTTTAATTATTATGATATAAATTGGCATGACTATGAATTTTATGACGTCCTACAAATATGACCCGCAATAATTGACATTCCGATTTATACTCTTCAATATCATGACTTTTAACATTATGACTAATAATAAGTATAATGTAAAACGTTTTGGACAACAATAATCGAATCTTTAAATTTATGACAGTAAATAGAGACCCAAGTTTTTCACCTATACCTGGTTTATGTGTGGCTATAGTTAACCTCAAAATGTCATCTGATCGTAGTTTTTGAAAGCAATCATTTCAATATGTAGTTTTGAGAATTGAAATGCTAAATCCGATGCGTTGTTTGAAAGATCTAATCGTACATAGGCACAGAGAGATAGACGGCGGGAAGCTACTTTGTTTTATACTATTTAAAGAAGACTAATCGTTCTAAAATCTTATAAAAAGACGTGCGTAAAATAAAATGTTTTATTAATTATTTTAGCGCAACAATCAGCTGGGAATTCTGACTCATCCATAAATTGCCAGGCTCATGAAGCTACTTGCGGTAATAGACAATGTATTTTGAAAACGGCTGTCTGCGATGGCAAACCAGATTGCGATGACCGATCCGACGAAGAAAACTGCCGTATGTGTTTTCTATAATTTTGTCGAATAAACATTTATGTTCAAATTCTGATGAATAATTTTGCATTTAGATCATAATGGGCTGTGCGAGCCCAACCAGATCCGCTGCGCGAACCGGCGGTGCGTGCTCAAGAGCTGGGTGTGCGACTCCCAGGACGACTGCGGGGACGGCTCCGACGAGCGGGAGTGCGGGCAGGCCGCGCCCGGCCAGCCCTGCCTGCAAACCGAATTCACTTGCGGAGACGCCCAGTGCATACCAAAGAGCTTTCACTGCGACGGTCAAGACGACTGCATGGACAAGTCTGATGAAATGGGTTGCGGTAAGTTTATGATAAGGTTTGCTTATTATTGATAATGTCAACGTACCTATATCACGAATACCGTATCTAAACAAGACATTATCATCAAATAAATATTAGGCAGGTTATAAATCTGTATTAAAAATTATATATAATTAATATGTATTATAAATTAATTATTTCATAACAGGAATGATGATTTGTTGAAATTAAAATTAAAATTCATATTCAGCATTTAGAAAATACTAGCTAAGAAGGTAGGTATATATATATATAACAACACTCACGGATAAATATAGTAGAGGACCGCAAAAATCCAGTTGACTATATTTTTATGATCCACCTTATAACTATTTCAAATAATGTTTTAAATAAATAAATATCAACATGATCATCTCTACTTATACCAGTCATCTGGAGTCGGCGCAGCGCCTCTTTTTGTTTCAAATATCCCTGGCAGCCGGCATCTCAGTATTCATTTAAACATATAAAACATCTAAGACTCAGAAACAAATGCTCTCGCGCGCGTTTTGTTCCTTTTGTTTTAGTATTTATAATAAGTAGTACGATTTTTGTACATTTATAATAGTTTGGTTTCTGTACAGAAAAGGTACTTAAGTACTTATTTTTTGACATAGTACAATGTGATGGTGATTTAACTGATTTAATATGTATTTTGAATTTAGCTCCGGTGCATGTGACGAAAACGCCGAAACCGGCGCACGCGCGGCTGAACCCGGGCGAGACGCTGACGCTAGAGTGCGAGGCCGTGGGGGTGCCCACGCCGCTCATCACGTGGCGCCTTAACTGGGGCCACGTGCCCAGCAAGTGCATTTCCAACAGCTACAATGGTATCGGCTCGCTGACGTGTCCCAATATGCAGGTAGCTATTTAAAACATTTTCCCAGCACCCGATGGGTCCGGAACAGTGATTTTAATATCAAACGTGACGTTAAATTAAAAAGGTCCTTACCACATTTTATGTGGAAAACACGTTTAATAAAAAACCGGTCAAGTGCGAGTCGGACTCGCGCACTGAGGGTTCCATGTTTAAGATTTTTTTTTTTTCAAGTTGATAGCATTTGTAGGTAGTTGCTGAGAAAACCTGCTGTGACATACAGACAGACAACGAAGTTTCATAATAACGGTTCCTTTTTTACCATTTTGGTACGGAACCCTAAAAAGATGTGTTTCTTCTTCATGAGAATGCAAATTACCTACCTACCAGGAAATTCTAATACCAGTACGGCAGATTAACAGGTTTTTTAGGGTTCCGTATCAAAATGGTAAAAAAGTATATCACAGCAGGTTTTCTCAGCAAGTACAAATAATATCAACTTGAGATTTAACATAGTTGTACATCTTGCTTGCCCGCATCTGTTTTTAGTAAAAAAATATGATATTAATTTTATAAATAATTGAAAAGGGGTCTAGAATGCGGGGTTGTTTTTTTTAGTATTTGTTTTTTTTTTCAGGGTTCGTACTGTAATTATACCAAATTGGCCGCTTGTATTTTAGACGGTTTTTACGATACAACAAAAATAAATATAGGTTGAAATAAAACGTTTCATGAATGGGGACCCCTTTATTATTACACTATCTTCTAAAAAAAACTTCAATGCATCCGCCGTAATGACACACAACACATTCCGAAAACAAAACAACCCGCCATCTATTACGGTTTAACTTTAAAAGATACAACTCTTTGAAGTTAGGTCGGACAGCGTCGGCATATCAATAGGGTCCCGTTGGGCTCCCCTCCGGTTACGAAACCCTGAAGAGGCTTGAACCGGTATATAGATCTCAAAATGTTTATTCCATCATTTTCGCCTAAAAGGCACTTAGGTAAGGTGAGGAAACCATGTTTAAGTATAGCATTACCAATACCAATTACCAATTTACTATTTTCAGCCGGAAGACAGCGGTGCCTACTCATGTGAGGCCATCAACAACAAAGGAACGGTGTTCGCGTCGCCGGACTCCATCGTCCACGTTAACAGGACCGATGTTTGCCCCAGCGGCACCTTCAACAGGTAAGGTTTCGTATATCTTAATGTAGTAATTTGTTATGATAGGTACGGACTAAATGACTGTATTGAAACAACAAGTCTTGTTAAGTAAATGTACCCATACCATGCCTAGGTGGGTCAAGTAGTTAGGTACAGCTAATAAAAAACATAATTTATCGATTAAACGATTTTCGAAACCTGTCAGAGTAACGAATTGACATAACCGCTCAGCGCGGCCCTACGGCAGCCTAAGACATTCCTTGTCAATACCACATTGTCAATAACAATAACGTACGAGTAGGGGAGATGTGTACAATATGATCTTTCAAGGAAAAATGATTCCCCATCATATCCGAGTTACTGTTAGCGATATCTATCCCAATACTCATTAACCGTATTCGCCGCGACCCAGCCAGTTGTCTCTCTACACTTGGAGAGGTGGAGGCACAGAGCGGATTTATTAAAAAAAAAAAAAAAGTGAGTGTCTAATCTATGGTACGCCTATTTTTAAAGTTTCTTTACTTTCTGCATGTTGATTTTTATTAAAATTTGGTTTTATTGGCATATTCCATTGACGTTCATCTATAATTCAGCGATGTTATAGTAGGTACCACATGTTGAACTCATATTTTGATCGATGCCTTGAAATTTGATGATTGAGGTAAAATGATCCTTTTCCGTGAGTATAAAATGATCCCTGGGATCAAATTACCCCATTAGGAAATGTCTATTGGTCAGAAGTCCCACTTACCATCAGGTGGCATGTGTGCTCGTTTGCCTTCCCCTTAACATAAAATAAATATTTTTCATTTTTGCTGATCCTGCCGCGAGGTTAGAATCGAAAAATCACTTTAAAACGTTTTTTACAACTATTTAAAGTTTAATTTTGTTTATTATGTATTATTTAATTTAAAAAAATATCTCCTTGTCGCTCACAACTTAACATTTTATGTGTAACAAACGCTTACATATTGTCGTAGTCTTGAGCAATCATTATGATTAAAGTAAACGCCTGGATGTTATTTTTATTAATGTTAAATATCACGGTATCCAGGGGATAATTTTATACATGCATGGGTTTAAAATGATCCCTTAGTAAACTTTTAGAAAACATGACGTAATTAAAAAAACACATACAAATCATAAAAAAATAAGTATGCTGTTCCCTAGATATATAAATTCACTATCCTTAACAATTTAAATCTTGTGATTATGTCTTAAACTCTGACCACAGTAAAGATTTCCCTTTAGGGGGATCATTATGTACACATCTCCCCTACGCAGAATGAGTCTAAAATGAATTTAAGCGGTGAATCATACTAGTAACCCTGGAAACGTATATTTCCCTTTGTTTATCGTGGAAATATGTTTAATTCATAGAGATCCAAAATATTTTTTTCATAGAAATTCGGATTAATAATTATATTCTTAACGTTCAGTTATTATAATGATGATTACGAACATAAAATTGCAGTTTATAACCCTTAAATCAGCTAACAGGAAATATTTCTTCAGTTTTAGAAAACGAAATAATATTAGACCTGTTAAACGATTGTTGGTACGTATGGTCGGCCTTATAAGTAGCTACGCTCTTTAATGTTTTGTCCCTTAACCGTAATGTTTGAACCGCTGCACTAATCTGTTGAAGCTGTTAAAGCGACAAGGTACAAAAGTGCGCAGCTACGGGTTATTCGTAACTGATATAATATTAAATGCTCAAAATACACTTCGCGTATAATGTCGCAGAAATACTTTTAGTCGAATGACAATTTCGCATAAAGATATACTGAGGATATTTATCACAGCATATTATTTAGTAGGATTATAATTTATAACCCCCTTACTTATAAACGTGGAATAACCTTGGATTAGCTAAACCATGTTTTGTCCTTATCTGTCAAACTCAAATGTCACAATGACAGATAAGGACAAAACATGGTTTAGCTACCCCATGGTTATTTCACGTTTATTAGTAAGGGGGTAATTGTATTATTGGCATCAACTGCATGTTGAAGTATGATTCTGAATTAGAAAAGAATGCGCTGTAATTGTATGCTAAAATAAACTAAGGTCAAGTTGGGTAAGTGAAACATACTTTATTTGTTTCTAAAGAAAATCAACTGGATTTACTAAAATGTTAGGTCTATCACAGTAAGGTAATAAGGTGTATATTTGCAAAATTAAGAAGATTATAAAATTGACAAAATATTACTCTACGAGTAGATGCCTTCATAACAGGCATATAAAAGAAACTGTACGCACACAAACAACTGTTTTACTTGCGTCGCGATCGGGGCAAGTGAGACAGCCGTGTTTGTCGTTCAGTACTTGTTTGCACTAAAAGTTATTTTAGATGCATAAGACGTTTTGTACAAAAATAATTAAGATGTTTTGATCTTTGCAACATTAAAAAAAAAATGGTTTTTGCATAGTTGATGATAAAAAAGGTTATTTTGGGACAAGTGAAACATATCCGTTTGTTTACCTACTTAACCCGCAAACCGCAGCGATATACCTTTTTTGAATCCAGAACTATTATGACAATAACTGCTTTACCGACACGTCTGTGCTTTATAAAAGCTATTATTTTAAGAGATATTTGAAAGTGTTCCACTTGTCCCGGAGTTTCACTTACCCAACCTGACCTTATGCGATAGGTAATTCTGCCAAAAGATATTTCTGCCCAGTAACATAATGCATTAGAAAAATATGACGATAAAATGTATGCAACACATTAGTGAACCTGTGTGACTGTATAAAAACTCATCAGCTCATGCACGCTTACCTATTTTTGTAGCGAGGCACGTTCACCAAGAGAATGTATCAGTTGCTTCTGCTTCGGTGAATCGAGACAATGCAAGAGTGCCGACCTGTTCATCTACAACATGCAGACTCCGCTCGGGCTGGGCGGCACCAGGCTCGTGGGCGTCAAGCAGACCTACAACGGCGAGGTTCGGCTCGACTCGCAGTCCATCACCGACCAGTATTACTACCAATCACTGAGGAACGGTGCAACGGTATGATTCCAATCTACAGTAAAACAGTCACTTAAAAGTAGCGAAAAAGTAAGAATATCGCAACCGTAAATAATTATTATTCCACTATTAAGCACTATTCAGTTTATAAATGCACTGCTGCCCTTAACGCGCTGCGGATACTATACGAGTAAGTATATTTGATACAGTTATTTAGTTTAAATATACACCCGACGTTCTGTTTTTCAAAGACAGTTACGGTGAATAAAAGTCAGTTACGAAACCTAAGTAGCCCAAAAGTATATCTTGATAATCTTGGTATGGTCCCATTGGTACCTATTATGTTAATAATATAAAATAATAATGTAAGAAATTAGCCACCTACACAAACATTGGTTGGTTACTTAGTAAAACTTAGATTTAACTATATTGGCACCCAAAAGAGTACCAACCAAAATCTTAGCCTAAGCTGTTTGTCCGTCCGTCCGCCTGTCCTTTATTTAAAGATTTGTTCCTTTTGAACTGTAATAGATAGCCGCTTGTTTTTGAATACAAATAAGTTTTATAACGGCGAAATTCCACACAAGTTTTTTTTTATTGCTTTCGACGTGCGTGGAAACCTTCCAAATTAACTAGCCTACCCCACGTGCTTTGAATGAGTGTTTTGGTTGTAAGGGCACCCTCTGTTGTTTCGTGCAGGTAACCAAGCTGGAGAACAACGGCGGCTACCCCGCGGCGGCGGGCCCTCGCTCCTACCCCTACCTGACTCTGCCAGAACTTTATAACGGCAATCAGCTTACCTCCTACGGAGGACACATAAAGTATAAACTTTCGCCACAGTCTCCGAGATTTAACTCAGGATATGACAATATGCCTGATATAATTATTAAGGTACCCTTTTTAAACTTCTGGTTTCTGGCATGATATTATAATGTACCTATTTAGGCTTTTAACAGAAAGGATTAAATATTTTATATTATAAATAATCATAACAACCACCTTACCTAGTACTTACCTAAATTAATCTCTCTAAAATTTTATAAGTTCTATTTCCCTTACTGTCATAGATCCACATATTTTACTCTACTAAGTGTAGTTTTTCTAATTGACAAGATTTCATATTTCTAAGACTATAATTTTATTAGTTCTCTGTATACTGTTTGGAAAAAGGAAGATCTTAATTATTTGTATGGTATGCATTTTCAGGGCAAGTACGAAACCCTTGTTTATAACCGGCGTAGTAGTGTCGCGAGGGAAATGAACATCGAGGCTCGCTTGACGGAAGCCAACTGGCAGAAGTCCGGAGCGAACGGCCTCGTACCCGCCACGAGAGAAGATATCATGATGGCGTAAGCTATATTAGTGTTTACCTTCTACATTCACTTTAATCACCTTTTATTTTCTTACAAGGCATACCAACTCAATAATGTGGGTTTATTTTAGATTGGACAGCGTCGAATTGATTTTATTGCGAGCGAGTGTAAATGATGTCGGTGTCAATATCACTGATTTCGTTATGGAATCGGCTCAAGGATTAAATGTCGGTCTTGGCTCTGCCAACCTCGTCGAAGAATGCACGTGTCCACCTGGATATGAAGGACTTTCCTGCCAGGTATATTCTTATTATATGTACATGCTTTCCTCTTGCTTCTAAAATATATTCTTTGCATACATAACATGAAATAGCAAGAAGGAGTTGCTTGTTTAAATAGGTTTAATTGTCTTTTAAATGTGATTCCGAACGAAATTTATTTATTTATTTATTTATAATTGCGTCCCGTAACACAGGGTTTCCTAGCTCAGGATGCAGGGTCGTGCTATATATATCCACTGAAATGGTTCACAATAAACTGTTTTATTTTTTTGTCATTTTTGAAATTGGAATACATGTTATAAATCACTATCATTAGAAATGTTCATCTGGATACGTACGCGAGGATTCGGGCGCATGGCTCGGCAACTGCGTGCGTGAAGAGCCGCGGTCGTGCCCGCCGGGCTCGTACGGCGCACCCGCTGCCGGCGTGGCCTGCCAGCGCTGCCCATGCCCGCTCACCAACAGCGACAACCAGTTCGCACGCACCTGCTCGCTGGGGCCCAGGGGAAACGTTATCTGCGACTGTGCACAAGGGTTTGTACCTACCTACTTAAACTTACCAACTTTGCAGACTGTTATTTGGAGCATTGCAAGGGATTCAAAGGCATAAAGACACACAATATTACTTTGCTACCGTGGGCGAGAGTAACGAGTATTTATACCAAGAGTGGCTATTGGTACAATTTCCCACGAAAAACATCTGCCTGCCTGTATTTAACGATTATCTACCTACTCGTATATAGGTGAAAATCTTAAGTAAGTCAATGACCTCTGGGGCCCGTTCAAAAAGTATTAGTCTAATAATATTTGTGTTTTGTCTCATTTTTTAGTTTTATTTACGAGACAAAACACTAATATTATTAGTCTAATAAGTTTCGAGAAATGGGCCCCTGTACAGACCGTTAGACATTCTATATTTGAAATTTGAATTATATTAAATAAATTCCATATTAGTTTTGTACACAACATTATTGCATAGGTTATTTACTTAAGTTTTTCACTGTTATAGGTGAAAAGCTTAAGTACTTAACGGGTTGATTTTTCCTTTCCAGTGGTTTCATCTGTCGGAATTTTCATAAGTTGGAAAGGCATTTTTTCGGAAACTGTTAAGTTTCCAAGATTGTTATAAAAGAAGGTTACCTAAACTTTATTTATCCCAATACACATTTTAAGGACTTCTCAAATTATATTCAAGTTATCAACCTCGACTTTCGTTAGCAGTTTGTAACTCGATCAGGGTATTTATTTGTGCGCAAACCACAACTTGACTTAACATTGATCCAACATACTTAAACATATTTAAAAATTTAAATTGAAAAATAGTATGAAATGTGTTAGTAGTGCCTACTTAATATAACTGTTAGAAATATTTTAACAGCTACGAAGGTGACAATTGTCAGAGATGCGCGCCCGGCTACGTCGGTAACCCGCTCATCCCGGGCGACTCCTGCCAGCCCCGACGTGCCTCCAGCTGCGACCCAATCGGCACTTACCGAATCAATCTCCCCGATGAATGCGAATGCAAAGAAAATGTTCACGGCCAATATTGCAACCAGTGCAATAACGGTTCTTTCCACCTTTCAGAGGATAACAGGTACCGTATTCTTACATTTGGTTTTGTTACATTACAGCTTTTTTATATTTTTTTAAAATCATATAAATCTCGAATCGTGTTTCATCGAAAGACGTACGAGTATACCTACCTGCCCTCCCCGCTTTTCTTGCGGTCAGCGGTTTCTCGCATTTTTCACCAGAATCGTCGATCCAGACTGCCTCACTAGGCTCGCCTAGGCTCGCCTACGCTTAGCCTTTCGATGATACCTTGCGCTTAACTAAATTAAGATTGCTCTTTCCAGACACGGTTGTGCACTTTGCTTCTGTACTAGAAATTCACAAGAGTGTACTAGTAGTAATCTGCGACGCAAGACCACATCTGTTGCCTACAACATCCCGGAGATCGTAGAGCAGGTGTCGGTGTACGAGAGCGCACCCTTCGCAGGCGCGGGCGTCTTGCGCTACGATGCGCCCGTGCCGGCCGCTCTGCGCCCGCGCCTCCTGCGCGGCGAGGTCGCGCTAGCGGCGCCTGCCGACCGCTCGCCGGACAGCATCTACTACTGGAGCCTGCCCCCGAGGTATATAATAGCTCTCAAACACTTAACTAATTAATGTAAATATAACAATCACTTTTAATTAATCATTAAGTGCTTATCTATAAAACAATATGTTTAGATGACAAGCCATAAATAATCAGGGCTCGGACCCGCTGGTCAGAAATTCCATACATTTCAAATAGAGCATTTTCATTTCGATTCCGCTCGAAAATAATTGATATTACCTACTCGTATTTCAGTTCTGATTAGGTAAAGAGCAAAATAGAACTGTCCCTGCTCGAAATAACGGTTAATTTCGCTTCGCTCGCTAATTTGTTCGCACCGCCATAATTTTCTCTTGCTATCGTATTATTATCGTATTATCGTATTATTTTTAACTCGTCCGCCTTTACTTACAAGTCAATAAGAGCTACTTATCAAAACGTTGATAATACAGAAACACGTCAAATACAATAGGGACCTTGTAGAGTCTCGGCCCTGGTTTCATGTCGAGTTCTTGATCAAAAATAATATTTGTTAAAAACTCTATTTAAGAATGATTTGTATTAAAAACATATTTTAATCCAAACTAAAATAAAAATATACATCAGTAAACCCTTTGTTAAAAATAGCAACATACTTAAATTATCAAATTATTTCACTTTATTTAACATACATACATACATTGAATGACGCCTGTTACCCAGAGGAGTAGGCAGAGATCACTTCTTTCCACCTGCTTCGATCCTGACAAATCTCTTTCGCTTCTTCCACAGTCATACATTTTAAGAATAATGATATCTCCCTTTAATTGAAGCTTCGCCGGCGACCTCGTGACAGCGTATGGTGGCTATCTGCGCTACGTTCTGCGCAACGTACCCACTTCCGGAATCCAAAATAATGCGGCTGATATTCAACTGATCGGTGTAAGAATTTTGGAGTTTATTTATATTTGTTAAGAATGGTCATATTTTATATTACCTACTTCGTCTTTACTTTTTAAAAAACAATTAAAATTGTGTGTTTCAGGACAAAAACCTTAGATATCAGTACTTTGGTGGCTATGATTTGTCTAGCGACGGTACACTGACTGGTACAGTACGATTAGTCGAAAAGGGATGGCAAAGGTAATTTTGATATCTCTAAGTTTTCATATAACTTCATCTCATTTATGACGCTTTAAAACAAGTTCTTAAATTAAAACAATGTTTTTAGGGCCGATGGTGAAGAAACACCCCGTCACTTTTTCTTGATGGCTTTGGCTGATGTAAAGGCTATTTTGATAAAGGCGACGCGCACAAGTGACTTGCAGACAGCAACGCTGGTGAGCTCCAGCATCGACACGGCGGCAGCCGACGGCACCGGACCGGTGGCGGAGGAAGTGGAGCAGTGCGCGTGCCCGCCCGGCTACGTCGGCACCTCCTGCGAGAGCTGCGCGCCTGGCTACACCAGGTTATTCCCGACATTCACATTTCGGTGGTTTTAGGGATCCGTAGTCAAACTTGGAACCCTTATAGTTTCACCATGTCCGCCCGTCCGTCCGTTCTTTCGTCCGCAACTTAGCTCAGAGACTCTTAGTTCTAGAAAGCTTTAATTTGGCATTACTCGTAACGTACATATCAGTTACGCCGACGAAGTGGTATAATAAAATTTAAAAAATTGAAAAAAATAATGTACCTTCTTACACGTAAGGTGGGGATTTTTTTTTTTCTCGTCTACCCCGTGGGGTGTCGTTGGATAAATCTTTTAAAATTATTGCGGGTTTGTTTTGTAAACAATTTTTCGATTAAGGGATCCGTTTGTGAAATATTAAGATTATGATGATGAGGATAATTTAATTTTTGTCCCCCCTCCCCACTAAAGCCAAAACGACAAATATTAAAAATCTGAAAAATATCTTAGATGAAAACACATACCTACTTATAACGAATTTTAAAGGAAAACTATCACAACTAAGTAATTTGTCTGGTTTCTGAGATACCTACAAGCATACAGCTAACTAAAGTGTTTATATATTTACTAAAATCACATAAGACAGCATCAAATAACTTTAAATAGAGAATTAGTTCATACTTGTTGTTTTTTTAAATAGTTTTTGCGTAGCGGCTTCGGAACCCTACACGGATCGTGGTCAGACATGTTCTTGCCCGGTTTTTATTTCTATCGGTACTTATCTAATGGGTAAAACACGTTTCTATACACAAAACTATTGGCTAAATCTGTATCTAATAAGGTCAAAATGTATAAAAGTGTAGGTAGGTATGTTGTGTACTCTTACTAGGTACGCTCGCTTTTGGGTTTCGTTTTTGCTAAGGCTCGGTACTGACTGACTGCAAAGTGGCAGTTCGAGTGCAGTTCTGATGCAGTTCACGTAACTGCATCAAAACGTACGTACTACAACTGCACTCGAACTGCACTTGAACAGCCATTTTGCAGCTGGGTTGCAGTTCAAATGCTGTCCGTCTGTACCGGCCCTAAGATAAACAAACATCCACTCAGTAGTGTTTTTGCTTAAACTAATGTAGGTATAATACTGTTGTCTTTTAGGACCTCATCTGGACTGTATTTCAAACATTGTGAGCCATGCGATTGCAATGGTCACTCCGATACTTGCCACCCAAAAACAGGCGTTTGCTCCGTAAGTAATCAGTCATCACATCATCCACTTATCACGTAGAGACATATTTTCTGAATGCTGAACCTAGGTACACTTGAATGTTAAAGTTATAAATTACTCATTAATTGATTCACACAAATAAATTATAATAGTTATTTATTTAACTGGTACATAATGAAGGTACGAGTGCCGAGGTTAGAGCGCGAGCTTGCGAGCGATGACATGCCCGAGTAGTGAGTACCTTAAAAGCTAATCATGTACCGTCGCATACATAAGTTTTTCTACAAGCTTAAAATTATAATACAAAAATAAGCAATGGATAACTTTTCTTTTACACTTTCCTTGATTTTCAGCTAACAAATTGCTTGTCAGCAGTCATTTTTATTATTTCGATTAGCCTTAACCGTTTGTGAATTTTACCTACTGTTAAATGATTACAAATTTAATGCGAATTTCTATATAGTTACTAAAACTTATTATTCTCAAACAAAACTAAAATATTTTTAACGGTTTATCTATTACTTATACAAATTAGGAGGTCAAGTGTTCACTAAACGTCAAGACCAAGGCCAAGAAGATATCCGGAATAACTCTAACCTTGATAATAAAAATGCTATAATAATTATTATAAAACTGTTATTACCATGGAAACGCTCATTATAGAATTGTTTTCACGCTTCGGTTACCCTATAGGTGGTGTTTTGATACCATTAACGATATCGATATTAGCGGTTTATAGTACGCGTGAGCCGTTAGTTTCTTGAACATGACAAGACCTGACATTATACACTTCATTATGCTGTCCCTGACGCGGTATTTTACTTTTTTTATATCTCGTGTTTGTCAACGAAGTTAGTTGCTGTTTGGATCAATTTAATTCTTACTGTTCCGTTTTAGAACTGTCGGGATAATACAGCTGGAAATAGTTGTGAAGAATGCAGACCTGGGTACGAGCGCGATGCCTCTGGTTACTGCGTCCGAAGGCGTCAAGATCTGCCTGATGATAATTGCAAGTAAGCATGACTGGTGCTTATTAATTTTTTGGCCGTATACCAATAGCCATTGTTTTATGAGGACCTTGTGTTGAGTTTATTCAGGGATTTGTTAAAATATATGTGCAGGCGTATCTTCGTTTAATTCAATGATAAAGAATCACCATCATCTGGAACAACAATAATATTCCCAAGCCATAAGCTGAGGGTGTTAATCCTGGAAAATGTACCGCATGGCTACTATGCACTATTACCATAGGTACAATGTACATACCATGTAGATGATTTTATTTATTTATTTAAAAAACCCCAAATTCACGCAATACACGATTCTCATGTCAAAAAAGGTTTGGAGCCACCGTATGTTACCAAAATAAGTTCAAATATGAAGTTATGGTACAACAATTAGTTTGTTTTTTTTAGTTTAATTCACCGCAACAAAGAATTTCAGAACTAAAATAAAGCCAAGGTCCCACAACTTTATTGCCATAACAATAAATGCTCAGATAGACAAGTTATAACATAATATTGCATCATTTCTCTTTGGCGGGCACTAATACATTTGGACCAAAAATTTATGAAACTCCGATGTCCCAACACTAATTTTTGTCAAAAATATATTTTTACTGAGCTAACCCGAAACTAATGTCGATGATCAATAATTGTTCTTTTAAATAGTTTTTAAGGATTATGCTTGGGAATTATTGTGTTCCAATAAATAAATAAATATTGTAAATTAAATAAGAGTTATCATAGCGTTGAAAATAGGTACCTACTAGGTACAACATGTCAAAAGCATTATTATTATTATTATTATTTATTTATTGAGTCTTATCAAGTAAAAAGAGCCCCTGGGCGTAGCCCGCCTACATAATTTTAACTTTCAATTCAACAGTCTTTTAAGTTTATTTGGCTAAACTAGGTTAAACTATACATAATGTTGCAGGTGTTGCCACACAAAAACATTGGCTTATCTAGAGATATTTTCCAGTTCTATTTACAAGTGATCAATGATCATCCTGAGGTGGGCACGCCCCCCCCGCCCCCCTTATATACGCCTATGCACAAAAAATGTAAAAATAACCTGAATTCTAGACTGTTTGACAATTTTAACGTTTTGATCACTTGTCGTATACGTATACGAACTGTACGAGTAAATAGGCACAATCTGATGTTTGTTCAACGATTTTTTCAGTTGTGATCCTCGTGGTCGATCTGGACCTTGTGATGCCCGTGGAAACTGTCCCTGTAAGCTAAATGTAGCAGGACAATCCTGCGAACAGTGCATAACTGGTACATTTGGGCTCGATCAGGGCAATCCTGAGGGGTGCACTCCTTGTTATTGCTCCGGAGTTACGAGAGATTGCTCCGAGGTACCCAGATCACTTAATAATTGAATCAATTGTCATTTGTGGAATTAATTAAATATTTTTCTAATGTAATATTCGTTATTTTTATTATTATTTGACGTTTGTAATTTTTTGCAGGCCACTACCTACGGCAGATATCCAATCCCAGTACCAATAATTGGAGAAACTAATGGCGACTACACCATAACAGATTTGAATGCTTTACAAGTCTTCGATAATGATATGGTGTCGAATGTTAATGAAAGCGAGCTTACGTATATATTTAAATTTGAACCATCTGGGGACCTCTACTGGTCTTTGCCGCATTTAAACGGTAATCCTTACTACACTCTCTTAGGTCTAGTTAATGGGAGTAAAAAGTGCTAAGTCATCTTCGGTATAAGTCCTACATTGATCCAATTGCACCAACTTATGTGAATTTCTTACTTTTTATATTATTTCTTTCTAACTTATATTATTTCTTTCTTACTTTGTTTATAAGGAAACATGCTGTTGTCGTATGGGGGAAATTTGGTGTTAACTCAAGGATTCAGGTCTAACGATCTATACGCGACGACGAGTACCCCGGGGGTTGACGTTGTTCTCGTGGGCGATGAACATACAGTGTACTGGAGCAATCCACAAACAATCACTTCTGAATCGCCATTGGTAAGTAAAATAACAATATCCTAATGTGTTTATATTGCTTTTAGACTTTACGAGCCAGCGACTTCGTCCGCGTAGAATTCGTAATTTTGACATCCCACGGGAACCGTACACTATCCGGAATCAAAATGGGCTTATGCCCAAGCCTATGTGATATTCTAGACTATAATCTATATCTGTGTCAAATGTCATCTGAAACCGTCCAATCGTTTTGGCGTAATTGGGTAACAAACATCTAAACTTTCGCATTCCGATTATCGTTATCCCCACGGGAACTTTTACATTTTCCGGGAAGAAAAGTAGCCTATATCTATGAAGTAGTATATGTTAATCCAAAGTATAAGCTATCTCTATTTAAAATTTAATCTAAATCTATCTAGCCGTTGCAGCGTGAAGGACTAACAAACAAACACAAACTTTCGCATTTATAATATTACCTACTAGCTTAATCTGACAGCGACTTCGTCGGGGCGTAGGAATCGTATTTTTGTCATCCCACGGGAACCGTTCATTTTTCCGGAAAAAAAAGAAGCCTATGATAATTATTATTATAGAACTGTTATTATTTATTTATTTATTTATTTATTTGGCTCACAAAACAAGTAACAGTCGGAAATGGTACAGAGTATTGATACAGGTAAAGTTTAGATCTAGATTGTCACTCTTCACTATGTGTGCCCATAATGGCTAATATGTAATGAAATAACAAAATTGAGGGTTAGCTGTGTTAGTAAAGCATGATAAATTATTTAATTGAGTTTGTAAAATAATTGTATGAGATTGTGACTAAATGGATAAGGCCTTAATTATATTTAGTTGACTAAGTTAATGAAGTTAGTAGTTTATTTATACATAATTGCATGAATTTCTTTCTTAAATTTAGGTAACTTACCACTAAAAATATCCAAAGACGAATGGAGCGCAACAGTGTCATTGTATAAGCGGCACATTCTAGTAATCGGGTTATAGAAGGAAGTGTTGTTGATGTACGTTTGAAGTACAAATATTTTGGGCGAGGGATTGCGAGGATTATATCTAGTGCGGAAGTTAAGAAGGGATAGAAGGGTGGGGCTATCAATATATGAGTGCAGAATTTTATAAAGATTCAATAAGTCGATGCACTTTCGGCGCGAAACTAAGGATGGCAAACCAAACTTTCTGAGCCTACTTTCAGTTGACTTAAACTTTCGACCGAGATGAAGTCTATAACAAAGAATGCTGAGGAATCTTTTCTGGACCTTTTCAATTCTATTGCTATGCGCTTCATAGTACGGAGACCATATAACTGACCCATACTCAAGAATGCTTCTGATAAGTGAGCAGTAAAGATGGATATACGTTAGTTGATTTTTGAAGCCCCTTGTGGATCGAGTAATAAAACCAAGTAATTGGTTGCACTTAGATATGATATGATCATAATGGTAGTGAAAAGTTAATTTTTCGTCAAAATATACACCAAGATCTTTGACTACTGAATTACGTTGCAGTGTATTACCACCCAAAGAATAACTGAAGCTTTTTTTCTGCTTAATAGACCCAAAAGATATAACAAAACATTTATCAACATTTAAAAACATTCTGTTCGATGCACACCACTCCGCTATTCTAGTTAGATTTTGTTGTAAGGTTAAGCAGTCGTTGTCGTCATTGATGGTGGTGTAAATCTTGAGGTCGTCAGCGTACAGTAAACAGGGACAAGTAACTATCTGTACAAGGTCGTTTATAAAAACTACAAAGAAAAGGGGCCCGAGATGAGAGCCTTGCGGAACTCCAGAGCTGACATGACAGAGCTGAGCATGGCAATGGTCAATTGTAGAATTGTTTTCATGCTTCGGAAACACTATATGTAGGTAGTATTGTGATACCATTAACGTTATCAATATCAGCGGTATATAGTACGCGAGTAGAAAAAAATACAAAATTACAAATCTTTCCTCTTTATAATATTAGTCTAGATACTAAAGTAGGATATTATAGTAAAATTCTTGCTAAGCCACCGAGTCTTTACTGTCACTATTACATTATTAGACATACGAGGGCTGGACTGAAAGTTTTGGGAATCTAATACTTACAAACATATTTTTGACACATATTATACATTTTTATAATCTCTAAAGTTTCATTATCTTAACACACTGACCACATAGAAAAAAAAAGAGATGGTTCGGTTTCAATTTTAATTAACCGACTTCAAAAAAGGAGGAAATTATACGCTCCACTGTATGTATTTTTTTAATGTATGTTCACCGATTACCTACTCCGTAAACTGTGGACCGATTAAAAATATTTTTTGGTTTGATAGAGTACCTATATACTTTCGAGGTGGTCACCAAATCTGTATCTGATGAGGAGATCAGTGAGGAATTGAGGAAACTCCTCAAATATTGTAGGCAAACATATCGACGACCGTAATCTAAATTGGTTTAAGGGACCAAAGGCCAAAAATGAGTTATGGATGCAGTTGTATTCAGTTTTTTTTTCTCTTTCGAATGGTATAGGTTACATCTCGATAACTTGTAAAAACATGCCCCTTACACCCTTAAAAAAAGGTTACTCAGACTCAGTATTTGAAAAAAAACAGACGTATCAACCATAAAGAAAAAATAATCAATTGCTTCTTGGTATAACCGTTGTCTTCGCAAGTCACCTAACATCGTAAGAAGCGATCAAATAAGTAAAAGATCGATACACCATTTTACGTTCTCAAAAAGTATTTACAAACATACATTTGATTAGTCACAAATAGCTGTAACTCTCATTTTCTTCATTTACCTGCGTCGTAAGGGACCATTCTGTTAGTAATCATCACTACGATACGCAGTTTTGGTTTCAGAGATGTAAGACAACACAGAACTTACGGCCATCTGTCGTTGTTTCAAATATATTATGTTTTCATGGCATATACGTATTTTTTTCACTAATTTGTACTAAACTACCGGCCCTTACGTAAAAACATGTGGCTTTCCATCACAAAAGGGTCCTTATGGCAGTTTCTAGTTACGGAGATATTGACGATGTTGTAAAAATCATTAAAAATATATATTTTTTGTTTTATACGAAATAGTAAAATAAAGGGATAGACGTCTATTCGTAGCTTGGTTTCACTCGTGTATGTTAAATATTTCTAAAGTAAAATTGGGTACAAAGTTTAGTAGAAAAGGGTCCTTATGGCAGAGCACATTCAAGAATGATATATCTGGTGATAAATTTACTTGCAATGTTTGCTTAAGTTATATTGGTCCACTTACAAAACGTGCCTAATAACAAAAAATACCCAACTTAGGTAAGTACTGTCAAATATCTTACGAGCTATAAAATATGACAAATGAATAGGTAGGTCTGATAGATTAATAAGGAACCAAATACGAAATGGTGTTTATTTTTGCAAAAAAAGGCAATCAGAACAAACTAAATAATCAACAAAAATGTTTTTTGAGACAGGTACTCTTTATAAAACAAGATTTTAAGTAAACTTGTAAAAACATTTTTTCTTGGGTATTCTGTTTTAATATAAGATTAATAATAGATAATGTTACTATCGTGATATTACTATACTACTGTAATTATCAGCAATTATCTGTAATTCCCTAATGTATGGGCGTGAATTTGTGATTTTAATGTAACTCAAATCGTTTGTAACTATAGAAATAAGACTTATAGAGTAACAATGACACTTTAGTGATACTTGCGTAGATTGATCGAATATAATTTAGATCTAACCACACAAAAATTGTTAATGTTACAGAGCAAGATGAAAAAAATAAAAAATATCATATTTAATTTAAAAAAAAAGGATTTTGTTAACTATGTTATTTTATTTCTATCCTTAGACGTAAACTCAAATATCCCCAACTATACACTATGGTACGAATTACAACATATTAAAGAACATTCCGAAAATCTTATTTTTCTTAATTTCGTTCATATTAGTTGCTCTAATCAAAGGCTGATTTTTCAAAGTCTAGAAGTCACATTAAAAAAACCATAACTGAATATCAAAGAAAAACACATTGAGATACATAATCAATCATCATCTATGTAACTTCCAATGGGAACATGCTTAATATGAGTTTCAAACTTCTTTTAACGATTTCTCAAAAGTGCAATTTGTAAATTTTGGCTTTAAAAAAGTTTGGGACTTAGGGTCGTGACTCTTTCTTTATTAGATAGCCTATTTAACGCAGATTTAGGATCAATGCTTAACTCAAAATGTATCATAAGGACCCTTTAGCCATGGAACGCCACACATAACTGCCTTATTTGAACATTTCCCATAGGTAGATGATAGCGTTATCTCTTTCATTAGATGACAGACGCAGTATTCGTTGATATAGCTGAATTACTCGCAAGCATTTAATGTTGCTTTAGGGTGAAAGAGATATTCACTATGGCCACGTGTACGCAACAAAAAACAATGTAAGAGCATGTTGCTGTTGGTTGTAGTTGAGTGCTGTGATGCTCAGTTTTGTTTTGCACGCATGCTTGAAAAGACGCATGGTTCAAGTACTTCTGGACAAGAAGGCAACCGGATTTTGTTAAAAATGTATGAGAACAGCATTACTCTATACAGAATCACTCTTAGGCCAAAGCGATAAAACTGCGGGAATGAGACAAGTTATTGCAGTAAGTACCTTCTCTTATTAATATTATAAATGAGAAAGTGTTAATGTTTCGATGTTTGTTACTCAATAACGCTTCAACCACTAAACTTGGCACACATATAGTTTAAGTCCTAGAATAGGACATAGGATAGTTTGTATTCCGGAAAATTAAAAAGTTTCCGAAGGAATTACGATAGGTAAACGAACTCTACGCGGACGAAGTCGCGGGCATAAGTTAGTTTTTATGGTTTCGTACCTAAAGGGTAAAACGGGACCCTATTACTAAGACTCCACTGTCTGTCTGTCTGTCTGTCACCAGGCTGTATCTCATGAACCGTGATAGCCAGACAGATAAAATTTTCACAGATGATGTATTTCTGTAGCCGCAATAACAACAAATACTAATAACAGAATAAATTAAAAGTGGGGTAGGTCCTAATAGGTTAGTCCAACTGAAGTCGGCGACCACAATATTTTCAACAAAAAGCTGACATCAGTTGGACTAATATAAGGTACCTACAATTTTAAAAGTAATTTTTTGCGTTTTTGAAGGCGGTTTTTTTTAATTTGAAGCCGTCAAGTCGCTTCTGAAAATGGAATTGTCCCGTGAAAATTTAAGAGCTGCTTTTAGTAATGAAGCACCTTCAAAGACGACAGTATACAGGTGGTATTTAGATTTTCAACGTGGCCGTGTATACGACGTACGTGAAGGTCGACCAAAATCGGCAGTCACGCAAGAAAACGTCGATGTTGTGCGTCAGCTGATAAAGGAAGACCGACATGTGTCATATCGCGAGATTCAATAGTGTTTGGGCATTGGAATGAGTCAGATACAAATTATTTTACAGTTAAAATTAGGCGTGCGAGAGTTGTTTTCCCGTTAGATCCCTCAATTATTGTTTGACGAGTAGAAAACGACTCGTGTCAATTGGTGCCGCAGAACTTTGAATAAATTGAACGGAGGAAGCTCAAATGCAGTTTTAAGCGTTGTATAAGGTGACAAGTGTTGCATATGAGCCTGAAAATAAAAACCAATCTCGAGTATGGGTCTACGAAGACGAGCTCAAGCCGACAGAAGTTCTCGCAGCACGGCCAAAAAGATGGTGGCTACGTTTATCTCCATATCGGGTCCCGTGGCTACCTACTGTTCCTCTTGAAGATCGTAGCACGGTCAATGCCGATTGGTACACCACTATTCGTTTTCCGAGTATCTTTGCTGAACTCCGAAAAAAAATATTCTAGTCGCCGCATCATCCTTCACCACGACAATGCCAGCCCTCGCACCGCTCGGAAAACAACTGAGTATCTGGATGGTGAAAATTACTGGACCATCCTCCATACAGCCCCGACTTAAGCCCTAATGACTTTTTCGCATTCCCCAAAATTAAGGATAAGTTACGTGGTGAGCGGTTTCAGACGCCGGAAGCACCAGTGGAAGCTTTTAAAATGGCCAATTTGTCGACCCCTATTTCAGACTTCAATAAGTGCTTTAACGACTGATTTGAACGCATGGAAAAGTGCATAAAATATAAAGGAGAATACTTTTAAAAACAATTAAAATATTTTATTCAATTTAACTGCATATTTTTTTCTATTCCCGAAACTTTCAGTTTGACCCTCGTAATATATATATATATATTTCTTGTGCTTTAAGCTTAATGTTTATTTTGTTCTTAAATAATGTATTGATAATTTATAATTAAAAATACAGTTCTCAAACCCAGGAGGTATAAAGCCGTGTCAGATTTTTTTGAGCCCAATGACTGTACCAAAAGTAAAATTTAATTTAATCTCTTCCAGAGGTATCGCGTTCCCATACTTGAAAGGGGTTGGTACATTCTCAACAGTGTGACACCGGCAAGTCGTAATATCTTCATGTCAGTTTTGAAAAACTTACGACGGGTTCTTGTCAGAGCCACTCTTACGCCGAAGATCCTTTCTGCTTCGATTGCGGCTGTGCAAATGGACACAGCTACAGAAGGAACTGGTTTACCGGTGGCTAAAGGCATTGAGGTAATCAATTTAATGTACTTTTTTGTTAAAATAAACATATTGTAATTTTTTTTGAAAAGTTGCCTTATTGTTGTTCTATGTTATTTAGTTATTATTCATCTGTATAGCCAGTAACACACAACATGTTTAAACGCCAATGATTTAAGTCGGAGTATATTGCTCTGCTTCTTCTCGTCGTTTTTATGCAAGTAAAAAAGGAGTTTATAATGATGTCAATACAATGTTTTGTATCCTACTATCTTCTACAATAATTCTAATACTTACTTAGTATTATTTTTGTATTAAGGTTTGCAGGTGCCCACCGGGATATACAGGAAAGAGTTGCGAGAGTTGCGCGTCCGGTTATTATTTCCAACGAGAGCGGTGCCAGCTATGCCCCTGCAATGGGCACGACTGCCACGTGGGAAGTAACAACGAGGTCATTTGCGATTGCCGTGGACAATATTCTGGAAGAGACTGTTCTAGGGTCGCCGGTATGTTATTAAAACTGACATTCCAATAAAATAAATTAAACTCGAAACTTTGTGTGAACTTACCGCTTACCGCTACTACTTTCATTTCGGCTGTAAAGCTACAAACTTAAGGCGCGGATCGAACGAAGCAGTTAAATCGGGGACCTAGCATTGTGTAAATATTTTTGTTTTGAATGTTAATCTGATTTTGCAAAATGTGGTTACAAAATTATCAATAAGTTTTTTAGAGTTGTTGGTAATTCTGTAACTCTGCCTGCCCCACTCTGGGAATGAGGGCGTGAGTTTATGTATGTATGTATATGTATGTTAATAAATACTAATGTTATGCAAAATCTAAATGTTATGCGTAAAGCTGGTTATTTTTAATTCACGATGCGCGCCCCACCACTCAAATTGATGTTGCACACCTGCGTCAATGTACACTTGTACATTCAACCAATTTAATTTCTAGGCTACTACTACTAGGTAACTATGTTCAAGTGACGTTGGCAACCAAAACGTAAGAGACTTCCTATGATTTGGTTTACAACGTCACGTTGACAAAGTGCACAGGTAGCGGCCTAGGAATCAAATTGGTTGACTGTAGGTACGTAACATTAAGTAGTGGTGCGCGCCGGTGAGCGAGGACATTATGTATTCAGGAGGTGCCTGAACTTGGCGTCAATACAAAGGCAAAAAAACCCTTTTGACCAGGTTCCAGAATATATCTATCTACTATTATCTTTGTATGTTAATTAGTTTAGGAGTTATTAAGGTTTTATCGATAGGTACAGATCTAGTGAATAATACTTTCACATCGTGAAAACTCAAAACTCACGTCTACTTCCGAATGATGTCGACGTGTCTATGAATTATTGAATTATTAAGTGACATGTTTCTATTAAATACATGGAGTACTTTAGTTATCAGTGTCAAATGTCAAACCACGAGTTTGAAATATATCAAACCGAGATGTTAAAACCACCAAGTTCAAATATATAGAAATTAGGTGTAGGTAAACAAGAAGAAATATAAATAAATGTTGAAAATAATTTCACAGGCTTGTCGATCTAAACGTTTCCCAGATCTTAATGCTTTCAGCATGACTATTAAAAATAACTGAAAACAAACTTAATCTTAATTAACAGAAAAATACTCTGGTATTAACCACTCTATATCGATTATCACTCTCGCGATGCAACGATGTCTTGATGGGTACTGAGTCAGACTGAAGTAGTTAGCATGACAAATACGAACATTTCCGAGAAAATACGATGTGAAAGGATATTTCACTACATCTATACCTACTCGTTAAGAGCATTAATTACCTAACTTGTTTAACCTTTGGCTCCCTTAGCTGAAAATAGCTGTAGTTTTATGATCCCCAAACTTACTATTTAATTCTTAATAACGAATAAATGTTCTGGATTACATTATTATTCCCCAATAGCAACACTTGCAGTGTGGTGGCCGGCTTAGAATAGTACCACTCCATGTCTTCCCGTGGAAGTCGTAAGAGGCGGCTAAGGGAATAAAGGCTTGTAGTATTGTTAGGCGATGGGCTTATAACCTGTCATTAATGTACACTGGTAAACATCTTAGCCTGTTTGTGCAAAATGTGGTTACAGAATCAACAAAAACTTTTTAGAATAGTTGGTAATTCTGTACCTCTGCCTACCCCACTCTGGAAATAAAGGCGTGAAGGTATGTATCAACACTTGTGAAATAAATCCAAACTTTCGAGGCTACTGAAGCATTACGTTTTCTACATTCAACAACTTTGATTTCATACTGAAAAAAGCTTTAGGTCAAAGCATAAATACTGTGTCGTAAATTGGTAATCTTTACGTCTAGGTATTGATAAGAGTAAGAATTATATTTAGAGGTAATTTCGCGCGATGTGCTTAATAAATTACATATTTCTATTTCAGATGATCAAGTAACAGTTACAACCAGGCAGCCTCCGTCACCTCAATCTACAGTGACGGTAATCATTTCAAACCCGTCTATCAAGATCGAAAATGTAGGTGGCACTGTAAATTTCACTTGCGAAGCCAGAAGCCGTATGACACAAAGACCTCTTCCGGTGACTTGGACCAAGGTGGACGGGAACCTGGCACAAGGGCGCTACCTCGTCGACCGCCGCACCGGCTCGCTGATCATCACTCGCGTCCAGGAGTCCGACAGCGGCACGTACGTCTGCCAAACACAAGATGGCTATTCCACCGGACAAGCATACGCTACCCTTACAGTCGGATGTAAGTATATTTTAACTGCATAAACGAACTGATTATTTAATTGATTTATGTCATATGCTTATAATACATTTTTATCATGGACCTTTTCTCTCGCAATGTTTGGATAGTTATACCCGACTGGATATATCACGCAAAAGGTAATCTTTAGGTTTAATTTTATTTTAGTAGTGGTAGAGCCCAATTACATTATGTCAATTACTGGTTGCTTTACGAATGGTCTGTTCGACCGTTGACGTACAGTGGAGTTCATAAATTGTGTACACTTTAGTTCCTTGTCTGAAGTAAGGCTAACGAGACGAGATAAATAATGTAAACAAGCTTTCAAAAATCGTGTCACTTCGAACGCAATCCAAACAGGAATGAACTTCACAAAATGACGGCCCGAATGTTGACAACTTCTGCACTGACAGCTTTCCTGTACCACGAATCACGCAACGACAGCCGTTATCGACCAACTGAAGATATTATTTCGTACGAGAAATAAGGACAGATATAATAATAGCCCGTTATCGCAATATAACTCAGTAACGGTCATTCTTTATCTCGTCTCAATGGCCGTACTTTATTTAATGTCATGTTTAAACTGCCCTGTATGAATTGTCACAGCGATTAAAGTGACAAGGGACTAAAGTGTACAGATAGTTATGAACTCGACTGTAACATGAACTAGGTTTGCAGCGTCTCCAATGGAGACTGACAAAATCAGCGTCAGGTCACGAGAAAGTTATACGTAGACCGACAAGACTTTGTTTTTAAAAGTGTGGGTGAACCTTACATATGTAGGAAATACTGATCGTGCATTTTACTAGTTTTGGCTCGCGATGTCGTCCGCATGGAAGTCATTTATTCCTATTACCTCCCTCGGGAAATGTACAAGTTTTCTGGATAAGAGATTTCGGTAATTTTTGTGCGATTCGCGACAGTTTCTTGGTTGATACTAAATGAGTTGTTTGTAACCTATGGGTTATGTCTAGCCAATCGATAACGTAGTAATACGGCGACAGTGATTATTTGACGGTGAGCTCGTGATGTAAAATGGTTTGTCACGACAAAGAAACAGCAGAGAAACTTAAGGTTGTACAAGTACGAGTACAAGATGAGTATAAAAGAAAACGAGATGATTTCATTCTGTAATTCTTAACCAATGATATTTTTTTACCCGACTGCGTCAGAAGGAGGGTTATGTTTTTCGAGCGTATGCATGTATGTATGTATGTCTATTTCTGGGCACGCTCTGCAGCCTAAACGGCTTGACGGATTTTAACATACGAGGAGTCATTCGATTCGTCTTAATTGTCGAAGTGACATAGGGTATATAATATTTCAATGTGGCGTCCGCGAAAGAAAATATGGAGGGGGAATAAAAAAAAAAATTTTTTTATTATAACAATATGGGTCTCAAATGAAAGCTATTAAAAAGCCCATTCCATATATACAGTGGTGGTCACATAATTAGGGACACTTGTTTTTTTCCCATACAATTGCCTACAAATATGACTTTTCAATTTTGACCACCATTCAATTATATATGTATAATAATAAATAAATATATATATATATATATATACATTTTAACACTTTGATGTTACCATTTTGACAGGAAAATAAAAATAAACGTAAATGTTAAGTAATAAACTCCTTTTGCTAGAAAGAGAGTTTTGCTTGTAATTTGTTACCTGTAGCTTCGCGACATTAAAAATTCGAGCTCCAGAGCTCATATATCGCTTAGTAATAATTAATTAAACCACTAATTTATAAATAAAAAATAAAAAGAGTTAAATTAATTAAATTATTAAAAATAAACAAAAAACCCAACTGCAATAAAAAAACATCTGAAAAGCGAAAAACAAGCTATATAATCTATAGAAAATTGTAAGAGCAATTTACTTATTGATACTTATAACGATTTAAATTTACCTAACTTTAATATTGGAAAAGGTATTGCAGGCGGGGACAAGCAATGAATTTCAAAACGTATTTCTTGAAAAAATTTAACATTTGTACTTGCTTGTCCCCGCCTGGAACACCTTTTCCAATTATTATTATTTGAGCCTATTTGTGTGTCCCACTACTGGGCAAAAGCCTCCCCTCTTTTCCGCCATTCGTTCCGATTGAGTGCATGCTCCCGCCATTCGCTTTGAAACGCGTCTAAGTCATCACGCCATCTCCTTTTTGGTCTACCTCTGCTCCGGTGGCCATCTTGCGGGGTCCATTCGGTGGCAGCCCTGGCCTATCGTTCCGGATGCATTCGGCAGACGTGTCCAGCGCAGTCCCACTTAAGCTTAGCGGTCTTGGCACCCACATCCGCAATACCAGTTTTGGAGCACAGCTAGTTCGGTGTTTTTGATCTTGTCATTTCTGCGAACACCGAGTATGCTGCGCTGCATTGCTCGCTGGCAAATCTTGAGTCGGGATCTTGAATCCAATATTCAAGTTAAATTTAAATTGTTATAAATATCAATAAGTACATTGGTCTTAAAATTTTCTATAGATTATATAGCTTGTTTTTCGCTTTTCAGATGATTTTTTGATTGCAGTCGGGTTTTTTGCTTATTTTTAATAATTTATTATTATTAGGACATGTTTCAACAAGCATTTTACCATGTAAGTATATATAGGTATGATAAAACGACATATTTTATCGATTTGCTAAACAAAACCCATAAATGACTGCTACTGTTGTTCGATAAAGAGTTACCCTATGTGCGTCTCCGGGCTATTAAACTATCTGTACACCAAATTTCAATTAAACCCGTTGAAGCGTGAAGCCGGGACAATGGCAAAATAATCCGGCCTTTCTAAGAAGCCCAATTGAACAGTGCAAAATATTGCCAATACTTTATTTAAAAAGAAAAACCTTTTCTTTTTCGACAGCAAATTCCATAACTCGACCCACTGTGTCAATAACACCGTCTGTAAATGAGTACTACGAAGGCGAACGGGTCGAATTACAATGTGAGTCCACCGGCAACCCCACACCGGAGATTACGTGGCAACGGGCAAACGGACAGCCTTTGCCCATCGCTGTGCAAAGTACAGCATCCTTCCTTGTAATAGACAATGTTAAACTCGAAGATGCTGGTGAATACAGGTAGTAATTGTTATTGTAACAGGTGATTCATTTGGGTTATCCCAGAATTGTTCTATAAGTATGATTATTTTCTTCAGATGTATTGCAAGGAATAGTGCTGGTCGTGCGTCTCATGTAGCTGCCATCAATGTGCGACCCAGACCATCCAGGCCATCTCCCGACAGACTTATGATTAGACCAAGCTCACCCAATGTTGTCGAGGGCCAAAGTACTAACATAATTTGCACAGGAACCGCCAGTGTACCAGCCGGCTCCATAGGATGGGTCAGGTACATATTTAAACAAACTGCATTTTTCAGGATTCAAGATTTAGATGTAATACGGACACAGTTTTGATGTTGTTGTTTGATTCAAGGCAAGACGGCGCTGAACTTTCATCGAATGTGCGCACCGCTAATGGTATCCTGTACGTAGACGTAGCTCGCCTCGAAAACCAGGGAGTCTATGTATGTCAGACTTCCACGCAACAAGCTGCGTCCGTGCCCATACTCTTGTCTGTCATTTCTTTGAACACACCTCCTCCTTCCGAAAGGTCCAATATACAAGTTAATAAAGAAATAGTTAAAATAGCAACAGGTGACAGTGCGAGTATCGAATGCAATCCTTCAGGAAACCCGTTACCGGACCTACAATGGATAAAGGTATTAATCTCGAATTGATATTGCCTTGTATAATTTTAATTTACTGAGTTGTTAACAAATTTTGATGTTTTTATTTCTTTTACTTTTTATTATCTTATGAGGTGAATTTTTATTTAAAGCATGAAAGTGATTTTGGGCCAAGTACCAGCCAAAGAGGAAACACACTCACTATTGCTAATGCACAAGATGATGACCGAGGATACTATGTTTGCATCGGCAGCGTTGATGGAACTGAAATCGATAGAAAATATGTGAATGTGGAAATAGAAAGTAAAAATACCTTTGAAATATCCAATTTTATTTTTTACCACAAATATTCCGTTTTCTAATGTTACTTTTTATTTTCAGGACGTATTCGTCCCCAGGTAGAAATTTATCCAGTAGGTGAACAAGTAGCTCCTCTTGGGGGCCGGGTAGAGTTTACCTGCCGCGTGTTGGCCGGGGTACCACCGCCAGTAATAACATGGTCAAGAGGAAGAGGACGACTACAGGAAATATCGAGATTCGCAGAGATTCTACCGCATAATACTTTAACGTGCGTTTTTTTTCTGTTAAATTATTATACTACTGTTATTCAGTCCAATTCTGCACGCAATTAATTAATTAATTGGGATCAATTCGACGACGCGCTGGCCTCGTTGTCAGTGACCCTGCTTACGAAGTTGGCGGTCCTGGGTTCAAATCCCGGTAAGGGCAGATATTTGTGTGATGTGATGAGCACGAATATTTGTTCCTGAGTCATGGATATTTTCTATGTATTTAAGTATATATTTCTCTATATAAGTTACAAGCCTAGAGCTTCGTTTTGGACTAGGTCAATTGGTGTGATATTGTCCCCTCATATGATATATTTAATTTACCCACCATCATAATAGGGAATATGCATGTTTTTTTACAGCTTCAATAAAAGCTGATTCATGTAACAAAAGCGTGAGAAAAAAATAATTGAATAGCTATAAAAATAACCAAGATATAAGCTAACAAAGATTTGTTCCTATCTCTTTCTAGCAAAACAGAATTTTACGTGGAGTTTATATGGCCGTACTGCACGATGACGTCACCGGTACACTTCGGATCTCTCTGTCTAATTAGCATTTTAAAATGCTTGTATCATCCTTATTATTTGACCGATTTTAATTTTAATTTCACTTTTGGTGATCTCTTTTACGGTACTTTCATATTTTGTTGAGAAATGCTATTTAATAAATCCATGCACATTCCCTATTATTAGTCATCATTACACAAAGGACTTCTCCTGCTGGACAAAGCCCTCATATAAACCATCAAATAAATGTACTAAAACCAATTTTTAACCGTGTCACAAGAACACTTCATTTGCAAACACTATGGTAAATTTGACCCGTAACTTGCCGAGTGTAGTTCAAAGTAAGTTGGTACCCAACCATTGATTTAATATTAGACTAGATATACAATCCCGCACAAAAATGATGTTATAAACTGTCCCAAATGACATGGTCAGCTGTATTCAGATAAATGCTAACATCGCTAATTTTTACCTTAAACATTAATAAACAGCAAAAGAGGTCTCAATATACTATCCGTCAAGTATCAAATTTGCAAATTACCGTTTCAAAATATTAAAAACGATTTAGTGAAATGGCCATTATCATAATATTGACGACAAAAGTGAACATCGGACGAATGGAATCCCATTTCTCATTTTTACATTGTATTAATTTTAACGAAATGACAAACAATAAAAAAACTTATGAGATGTTTTATAAATGCTGTAATTGTATTAGATATATATACAATAATAATTAACAAAACAAGGTCTTACCCTAACTAGCTAAACGTAAAGTAGAACCTAATTTCCTTGAAATAAGTTTACTTTATTATATAATTCGCACTACTAGATCAAAACAGTATCAACTTAAAATCTTTGCTAGTTTTGTTAGAAGTTGTACTCGTATTAAATTTAATTTTAAAACGTTGTATTTTGAGTTACTACTGTTTTGATCTAGGAGTGCGAATTGTCTTTTAGACCTACAAGCATGATGCGAACATTTTTCGGATATAACTATATGCTGCCGAAAGAAGAAATGTAATGTCAATGAAAATTTTCTAGCACCTGGCAGATATTTAGCAAAGGGAATCTTTTTAAGTTATGATATTTTAATTTTTACTTACATTCAAGACAGGAATTGCGGATTTAGTCATTATTAGATATATATAGATTTAGCCTTAATCTGTGGTATTTCCGCCTGTGTACGAAAATGGGTCAAACACACAACAGACGACTTATTTGACTTGAACAGTCGATCACGCCTATCTCGTGCTAATATTGTGACCCATTTTGCACGTCGTAGAGGATTGCGTGGAAAGCTTTAATTTAAAAAAACATAAATATTATTAGAAACACTTCTTTTGTCATAAGTCAAAACAAAACAAATCGATTTATTAAAATTTAAAAAAGTAATAGCTTGTCCATATATATTTTTTCCGTGATGAAGAGTAGTTTAGAATACATTTTTTTATTAATATTTTATATAAATCTAAGTTTCGATAAATATACAGATTTATGAAAAAATCCATTAATTTATTTTTTAAATTATAATAAATCACAGGTTGCATTCGACCAAACTGGAATAAGGTCTTATACCTAGATTAAACGCCGAATTTGTATAGACTAATCTCGGAGTAAGCCTTATTCCGAGTTGGTGAAATGAGGCCTTAGTAACAGAACTTATGACCCGACTAGGTATATACTAAATCAATTTACCTACCCAACAAAAATATTAGTAAGATAACGTTAGCCCAATCTCTTCGTCTCCCTCTCCTAGACTACGCTAACGTTGCATATATGGACCTCTCAGAACAGCTCCTTGATAAACTTGAGCGACTGCTAAACGTGTGCATTCGATACATTTTCGGCCTACGTAAATACGATCATGTCTCCCTCTTCCGTGCACAACTAAACTGGTTACCTATTCGTTTTCGCCGAAATGTTCACATCCTGTCGCTGCTTTTTAATACTATTTTTAATCCTCGTTCTCCCCTCTACCTTTCTGAGCGATTTAGCTTCATGGCCACCGGCTCCCAAATCCGGTTGCGCTCAAAGGCATCGTTGCATTCTGTCAGGTTGTGGAACCGGCTGCCGGCGGCATTAGGCAATCACAAGCGGTAGATTCCCTAAAATGCAAATTAAAGAAGGTTTGGCTTGACTCTATCTCCTAAATATCAACTATCCTCTAGGTGCATAAAAGGTAGTTTATGTATGTATATTTAAGTATTAATATATATTTCTGTATCTATTTATGTAGGTATTTGAATGTGTTTTTATTATTATTTTATTTTTATAGGATTTATTGGTTAATGTGTTATGTTCTTTTAAATAATTTTGTACACTAGCTTACTCGATTTTCACTTTTCTAAATCTCTCAAGGGTTAGCTGGAAGAGATCCCTTAAAGGGATAAGTTCGCCTTTGTACATATTTTTATATTAATTGTATTGTTCTGGTTTTTCTTTTGTAAAATAGTGTTTACATACATACATACATGCATCAGCAATTTATTTCAGTTTACGTTAGTGATTTATTTAGCTCAGGGGGGAAAATACCCCGCAAATGTAAGTATGTATGTACAAAAACCATGGATGTCCATTGAATCGGACTGGTTCACTGGATACATAGCTAAAATATTTTAATAACTATTTGTACTATTTTTTATTTCTTCTTAGATTCCAACAAGTTGAAATAAATGACGAAGGAGAATATATTTGCACGGCCAGTAATTCAGCCGGTTCGGTTAGTGCTAATGCTACGCTGAAAGTGAGGTCTCGGCCCGTTATAACCATAACACCGAGGTCTTTCTTCGAGGTTAATCGAGGCGATGCCATACACCTCCAGTGCCGAGCGGACGGGTACCCGCAACCTATGGTATCAATCAAAAGTGAGTAATATTGAGGAAGAAAGATAATATTTTTGGGTATTAATGTAAGTAGATGGGCTTTTTTCCCATTTTTTTCTTGTTACCTCCTGTTGACTAAACCAAACCACTTCATGTGTTTTTAGTGCGATGTTTACGTTGTTGAAAAGGTATTTTTCCCAGGATAGTCTCTTAGGCTATTATATTTTTCACTTTTATCTTGAACGAATATATTAAAATATGGGCGTTTAGGATAGGCTGGCTGGCAAGAAAACATATTTACGAGTATCTAGGCGATTTAAAAAGAAATAGCTATTGAACCATCTTCAATTTGTAAATATTATCCGTTTATTTGATTTGATATCGGCAGACAAATACGAAGTGCTGGTCGCGTCGAGCCTAAGCATGGCCCAGCTGAACATCCCGGAAGTGCAAGACGGCGATGCCGGTGACTACACCTGCGTCGCGAGCTCCGCCGCCGGCACCGAGCAGGAGCAATTCGCCATCCGAGTCAGTCGCGGGGACGCGGGTTTCTCGCAGTACGGTGAGAGAACCTAACCATGTTTGCCTTTTAATAATCTTTATTTTTCATTAAACATTACATATAGTTCCTACAAATCAGTTGGTCGGCACTTTTGCTCTTTAGATATTTATCTGTTACAAGTATGGCTTAACCAAACGTAACAAGCTAAACGTAATAATTGATATTTAAAAAATACATAAATTACACCAATGTTTTCTTTTCTAGTTATCATGGTGCGTGTTCAAAAACATTAACATATTACCTATAGTAGCTTGGTAAATGAGTGCTCAAAAGGGGGGGTGTGGTTGGAATGGCCGGAAGCAGAAAGTTTGACTTCGGAATTTTGTTCGGACTAGTTAGGAGGTAAACATACTAAAAGTCCCAACCCCTCGGAGGTGAGCCCTAGGGGGGTGGGGCACAAAGAAGGTCCTGTTTATTTGTTTTTTGTTTACATCTTGAAAACGATGCGTCATAGGAAATGTGGTTGTATCGCATTATTAAAGCTGATAAAATTATCTAGCACTTTGATTCTATACATTTTTCACCTATTTTCAATCGTTGTCTAGATATAAGCTCAGAAAAACGGTCGATTTTCAAAAAAGTGTTTTTAGCTAGGGTATTACTGCACGAAACGATGAAAATAAATGGAAAAAGGTATGGAATCAAAGTTATAGAGAATTTTATCAGCTTAAATAATGCCATACAACAACATTTCCTATGTAGCATCGTTTTCAAGACGTAAACAAAAAACAAAAAATGGGACCTTCTTTGTGCCCCCCTCCCTAGGGCTCGCCACCGAGGGGTTGGGACTTTTAGTATGTTTATCTCGTAACTAGTAAAAACAAAGACCCGAAGTCAAACTTTCTGCTTTCGGCCATTCCATAGACATTTTTTCATTGCTTGGACTATAGGTACATATACTCGTAAAAGTCAACTAGTTATTTAAAAAATGTTTTTTATTTCCGTTTTGACTTAAGTATAAACATGTTTTTTTCCTGAAATACGATCGATGTCATTAATGAGTTTACTCGATAGTTCATTGAATATTTAATTTTGAGAGATCAGATAATTAATTGTTCTACGACCATAATAATTAGAATATTGCGGCATAACTTATAGTTTAGTCTTTTTAGGTCGATTTTACGTTTTGCACTTCAACCTAATAAGGGGTTAGCGGGTTCCGCACCAAAATAGGTAGTATCGACGTGGGATAAAAATGTTATATTTTGCATTTTATTGTCTATGATATTTGTAATATTTGGCTAATGAACGTAATGTTGTATTTTACATGATCGTAATAATAATCCATTTAACTTATGATTCAGGAGAGGGCAGCGGAGAGAATGAATTTGATAATCCCTATGATCAAGGCCCAGATCGCACACCGAGTGATATGATTATTACAGCTGCTGAAGGTCACGAGAGTAGAATAGCGTAAGATTTATTATTTCCACGCAGTTGAAGTATTATGAAAATTCTGTTTTATTGTAGTTTGACTTTACCGACACATATTATTTAAATTTTAGCTGCGAGGCTCCCTCCGAATTCGAAGTGCGATGGGGCAGAGTTGATCGTCAGCCCTTACAACGAAATGCGCAACAGAATGGCAACGAGCTGATCATTCGTAACGTAAGCTACTACCAACATTACGGCCCCCAGGCCACATTTTTTTGGAAATTATCCGATGTCAGTTTAACAAAAAAGCTATTTAACTTTTTTATGGTGAAAATGCATACCGATATCCAAAAAAAGTATCAGTGGACTTCAAAGAAAAATTAACATAGAGTGGCAAATTATTTTCATAGGTAAAATTTTACCCAATATTCCTTTTTATTATTAATTTTATTAATTTTAACAATATCAATGTAATTTCGTATTTTTTGACATGCAATGCAATTTATATTGTAATATTACATTGATGAATAAATAAACTAAACTAAACTATTTTCAATTGGATTTAGATCAATATTATGACAAGAAACATGTATAAAACATTAGCTTACCGAAACTCAACCCACGATTATTTCACTCGAGTTATTTATGCTATTCAATGCAAATTAATATTTTATTTCTGATGCAGGAACAAAAATAAGTGGATTTTGTATGTATATGAAAGCAAATTAATAAATCTAGATATTTTTAAATAAAATAATACTTATTAGCATTTTTGCTCTTTTGGTTTTACTGTCGCGGGCATAAATGTAGGTGAATTAATGAAAAATGTAGTTATGTACCAATCTAAGTTTTGACATATTCAAATTCCTGATACTACCAGTAAATTTAATGTATCACAGAGTATTAATCTTGACGACTTCCTTCATTTGACTACGTGGCATTTGAATAAATATAAATCGATTGATCGACGATCTCGCACAAGTCGACCTAGTCTCAAACTGAGCTCTAGGCTTGTACTGCGGGTACTTGACAACGATATAAATACTTATATATGTAGAGAAATAAATACTTAAATACGTAAAAAAAATCCAAGACTCAGAAACTAATACTCGCGCTCATCACACAAATATTTGCTCATACCGGGAATCAAACTCGGGACCGCTAGCTTCGTAGGCAGGGTCACTACCAACTAGGCCAGCGCGTCGTCAAATAATATAGATAAATTGTTGTCTCTTGTGGGAGCCTATATGTTAAGTTATTGGTTCTATTTGTGCATAGTCAAATGAAGTACGTATCAAGATTAATACTCGTACACTTAATCATAATGTGTTAAGAATCTTTAACTTGTATTTATTTTCAAATAATGTTATTAAGGCGTCAGATTAAGAGCGTGTGTGTTCCTACGCAGACGTCTAAAAGCGACTCGGGGCAGTACGAGTGCGTTAAGGTGAACCGACGCACGGGCTTCGAGCAGCAGGCGACGTTCGCGGAGCTGCGCGTGCTTGCGCCGCCGCGCATCACACTGCGCCCGCCCACACAGACCGTGCGCCCCGGCCAGTCGCCCACCGTCGAGTGCGTCGTCGAGGGTGACGGCGACCTCGATGTCTTCTGGCAGCCAGACCAGAAACCTTTCTCGAGGTATTTTTGAAAACGCAAAAGAGCACACCGGCCACCTAATGGTAATTGATCAATCAGAGCAAAGTTCAAGAGTAGGTATCTATATAAAAGCTAACAGTGATCTCCCGAGTGGTCTATATCGACCCCCAGGGGTCGACGATGACCTGAAAGGGGTTGATGTGAGCGGAAAAAAAAAATGGATCCATGAGAGGAAAATGGGTGTCCACGATAGTGGATCCCATTTAAACAGGTCGAGACTTTAACTTTGGCTTTCCATTAATGGAATAATCCATATTCATACACAGATAGTAGGCACCTATTTACTTACATAATACTTTCTATCAATATAAACATTTTTTAAATTTTCTCTGTGTGTAAGTTTTTATTTTGTAAATAATATTTTTACTCGCTATATTTTTTTGTAACTCTTGTCAATTTTAGCTGACTAGACCTCCATCGTTATCCGTGCAAAAATCCCGAAGATTTCTTGTTTAATTTTTACGTGACAACGTAAATATTAGGTATTCAGGGGGTCCATCCAAAACCAAACAAAGTGCCAAGTGGTCTACGAGCCAAAAAAGTTTGGGGACCTCTGAGCTAAACCAAACCCTTTTCCACCACATAATTACAATAACAGCATAGAAAGTAAATACTAAAGAAATGTTTCAAAGCGAGTCAACAGGCGGTTTTATCGCTAAATAGCGATCTCTTCCAGACAACCTTAAAACCATGGTAATGGCAGTTATCTTTTTGCTTTCCAGTGGCGGAAATATGGATAGTTTTTTCAATTGCGTATATTATTTTTTAAAATTGAATACTGTTGAGATGTTTAAGACATGAAAAGGATTTTGAATTTTTCATGTTTTGAACAGCCGCGTCCAGCCCCGAGGGACCACTTTGATATTCCGCCAGATAGAAGTGGAAGATGCGGGCAGATACGTCTGTTACGCCAGGAACAGAGCTGCGAACGCCAGTGCAACCGCTCAAGTCATCGTCAGTGGTATGTTAACTGATATTTTCTATAATATTTAGAAGATATGTACGCTTTGATTAGATTTGAAAATATAAAAATATTTTATGAAAGAAAGCACATTATATGCACTCAAACTACCCACAAGTTTACACAGCACACAATGCTCTTGGTACGTATGTATTCAAAAAGCTTTTTGACATGAGACGGAAACAGGTCGCACAGTGTTAGTATTATAATTTATGACGTCATGTATTCATTATAAGTATACATACTTAGAAAACCATTTTTTATATACATTGGCATAATTTTAAAGAAACCCAAGACTAACCCATTTCATTATAGTATGAACTAGGGATGTTACGGAGCTTCGAATCTGGTTCCGATAAGTCGAGACTTCTGATTGATAACCTTCGGTTCCGATAATTTTTAATCGGAGCTCGAAACGCAGCGGCGGTGGTCAGCGTGTACAAACAAATTTATACGAGTATTTACGGCGAACCTCGCATCTCGCGTGCTTATGTACACATTACATACACAACTCCTTTTTACCTCTGACTTCGCCTCCGGCTCCGACTTTGTTGCGGTTCCGGTTCCAACTCCAATAAACCAAATTTAAAAACTCCGACTCCGGCTTCGGTTCCCATAGAACTACCTCTATAACATCCCTAGTTTAACACAGCTCGTTGCATTGTGATCGATTATCCTATCATCATTGAATGTAAGAGGCGGCGTATCGAGCCGTCTGCATCAACTGCATGTGACACTGAGCATTAATATCGTAGAAGAGACCGATCGCGCGGCGTCGCACGCTAACGAGCAGGTGGCGCACGTGGGCGCCTCCGTGCGCTTCGGCTGCAACGTGTCGCAGCCGCACCTCGCCGTTTCCTGGACCAAGGACGGGCGCGCACTGCCGCGCTCCGTGCGCCAACTCCCTGGCGGCTGGCTCTACATCAAACTAGTCAAGAAGTCCGATAGCGGCCGCTATGTCTGCATTATCAGAGACAGATATGGACGAACCACTAACAATTACATCAACCTCCACATCGAGGGTCAGTGCTTCTAAAAAATACTAAACCGAACCTCATTCGACTACTTTTTCTGTAGTTTGAGCTTAAAAAATGTTAAATGAAATGATGGTGATGACTAAACTGGTTAATGCTTTGACCGCAATGCTACATTTTCACAATAACCCAGGCATGTTTAGCAAATCGTTTATATTCTAGTTTTTTTCTTCTTCGTATTTTCTTCATACTCTCTTACAATTTGGTTAATGACGTGTGTAATCGACTTTACTATTTTAAATAATTATACCTACGTTTTAAATTGTGATATTCCTTTGCTTATTATGTATTTTGTTCCTCACTCACGAAGGTATTGAGTGCTTGGAAACTCAATTCTCTTGTACCGATGGGAACGGTTGCATAGACAAGAAACTCCAATGTGACGGATCCAACGACTGTGAAAATTATAGCGATGAAGATAACTGCCCAAACACGGAGAAGCCGTTCTCGGATTACCCAACGTACACCGGTAATACATGTGCGGGGCTGTGGGCTTGTTGGTCGGGGCTGTGTCCGTTTTGCAGTGCGGGAGTAACTACGGATACCTACGTGTTTTATGTGACGTGACTAAATTAAATATACATATCAGTATGCAATAATAATATATTTTGCTTTGTATGTATAAACAACATAATTTTGCTACACCTAAAGTACAACAAGACGTCATTTTTTATTATACGTTTCAAGATGGTTTTACCAGTGCGGCCATCTGTGCATTTGTGTTCACGGAAATATTTCAAACCAATTTTTGTTGTTTCTTATATCTCTATCTCTTTGTTGATACTAAAATACAGACCTGTTGCTTTAAGTAGTTAATTTGCATGCTTCCTACTTATAATTATGATGTATTAGGCTGTCTCACCACCTAAACGTATGTGCAGTATCCAATATGTACCACCTGGGCGTGAAATTATTTTTTAAATAATAATACTAATAATTTATAAGTTTAGAATTACTAAAGTACCCCTTTTAGCTTCTAACGAGTAAGTAATCTTGACGTATCGTCATCGAATTTTATATGGCTATCAGATTAGCGCCCCCGTGACCATATTATTTGTGACAACAAGCAGTTTCACACATACAATGTAGATTAAAGTACCTACTATTGCGAAACTTAGTAGATGTGCAACCAACAATATTAGCCACAAATTAAAATTTTAAAATTCCAAATTGTTAGCACTACTACTAGCTGTAAAAATATATAGGTACAATCAATTAATCAGCGCGGCGCGCTGCACAGGCTGCTGCCGTCATACAGGGTGTTGTGACACGTTGTGCAGGACCATAGCATCTAAGAGTACCAATCTGCTATGCATCTCTGGTAGCTGGTTCCTCTTGAGAAGATGACAATAGGATAAACGGGAGCAATAACAACGATAGTGCATGGTGCGCAGATTTTTTCCGGACTCTCTCATTCAAATCACTATGTATTTATTATACAAAGGATTCCATGCTGACACTGGCGATTCGAGCTGAGATCTAATCAAGGAAAAGTACAAATGAAGATAGGTAAAGGGATGTTTAAAATCCACACCGAGACACTTAAGAAAACGATACATGCTGTAAGCTCTTCTAGTAATGTAATTGACATGTGCATCGAAATGTAAATTACTCTCCAGATACATTCTCAGATCTTTTATTTGGGAGACTATTTATATCCAAGACCGAGCCACAGAGAATGTAGAGATACTTTTATATTCGTTTAGACTAAAGCTAAGTTGGTGTTTAAGGCAATCTAGCTAGCTACTGAGTCGACCTAGATCCTCCTGAAATTTAGTTTGATCTTCATCATTTCTTATTGTATGCTATAGTTACCTTGTGATTATCTGCGTAAAGCAAAATTAAAAACATTGAAGTATATTGTAAATAAATAGTGGACATAATCAACCTTTGAGGGATCCCGGAGGTAATACGGGCAAATTCCGACTCGTATCCATGCAAAAAACCCTATGAGCCCGTTTAGTAACATACTCTCAGTAAAAATAAAAAACCATTGAAACCATCTCCACCAATTTGCGCAGATACCGTTGAAATAGATCTTACCCAGGTGGATTTTGTGATCAACCATGTCAAATGTCTTCATAAAATATTTTCTAAGAGTGTGCACTGAACTGCTCATTGAAGCACCGCAAGCGCACACTTCCCGGAGTCGTCACTGGCCCCGGGGCTCTCGTCCGGCTGGGCGCGTACGCTGCGGACTACCGTACGGGTGTTGTCTCCTTTACGACGAGTGACATTGTACCTTCAGTAATACCTTACTTTACAAGCTTGGCATGTAAGCATGGTTATCTCGTTTGACTTTTCTATTCGAAAACGTGTTCTGAACCTGTCAGTAGTACAAATAAAACCCTAAAATAAACTTACGTATTCATAAATGATAAAAAGATAAATATATTTATTCAGTAAGTGTCCGCTCGGGCACTTTTACACGTCAAAATCTACTAGAGCTTCCCCAGGGAACACCACTGACCACTGCTGAAAAAAAAATCCGCAAGAAACTCAACTGTCAGTTTTTTTTAATTTAGCTTTTGACTTTGGTAATAGTTAACCTACCATTATATTATTATAAAACAATGAATGTATAGTGTTAGAAGCTGCAGTTTTACTAATGGGGCAGTACATACTAATATCGATATATAAATAGATAGGTACAGTCGGCCAAAAATGTGGTCTACCACCCTACGGTTGAAGTTCATTTGCACGTTATGATTAGCGATGGGCAATTTCTGAAACATTTCACATATTACCTTAACTGTGAAATATTTCAACTTTTGAAAATTACAAAATTGACAAGAAACTTTTCTGACAGTAATGTTACCGAATAAATTACACTTAAATTTCATGTCACGTGTCCGCTACTTCTGACGCTAGTAGAACGGGTTATGATTATAGATTCGAGACTAAGTATACCTATGTCAGAGGCCGCTTGGCCTAGGGGTGTCTGTTCCCAACTTCCCAGTTGCTATACGAAGGACGGAAGTTCAAGACCAAGTTAAGAAGTGCCTTATTTTTTTGATTATTTATTTATTTATTTATCCTTTATTGTACAAAAAGTACAAATGGCGGACTTAATGCCTAATGGTATTGTTTTGTATGTTAAAAGTAGGTAGCTATATTGTGTTATCTTTGTCGTAATAGAAAACACAATATACAGAGTAATTAAAGGAATTATGTTAAAGTGGTTGCTGAGATAACTAATAAGAATGTTGTTGTTTATCATGAAGTATAAAATTACTCACAAACATATAATTTACACCTAAAAACTACAGAAACTTAACAGAAATTTTCCATTAGAAACTTCCAGTAACTTACATGAAATATAAATGAAAGTTTAAATTTTTTAACTTACAAGCTACCCATCACTAGTCATGATACAACAAGTTATATTTTCCCTTGCAATAATATTATGATACTGACAATTGTCAACTTTAGCGATAATTAGATCTCACAGAAACTTTTGTCAAAACTGGTAGACCACATATCTTGGCCGACCGTACTCTATAAATAAAAACATAAAAAATATCCAAGTCTGGAAAATAAACGTTCATGCTAGGACTAGAACAAAGTTTACTAAATGCTAAAAAGTAATACATCCGCGTAACTGGAGCGTAAAAGATCTGATGCGAACCCTTGATTGGACCATTCAATTTTCTAGAGACAAATAGGTAATCGTGCACAAAAACAGATACCGTACCGTAGGTAACGGCTTATAGATACGATTTTCTTGGGTTGGAATTTAAAACAAGTAAGCATCAAAAGGCATTTACGCATGTTTTAGATTTCGTTATTATGTTTGTTGTATGCAATTTGGTACTTAGTGTGTGTCCAGTGACGTTAAAACATAGTACACGAGATCTTAGAATATACTTTAAATTTTAGACATGAACTTAAGATTCAAATTCAACTCTTTGATATTATGGCTTCTGCCCAGTGGAATAATTTTGCCAGTGTCAAGGTTGGAAGTTACAAGTGATCGGTGCAAATGTTTTTCCATCACTTGATTAGAAGTACGACTATTGGTGACATTAACTCTGAAATCTCAGGTACCAGTGTAAATTAACATTTGCTTTTTAATTTTAATTTGCTAACAATACTTTGTGTTTGATTGATTATTTAAGGTCAAGCGGGACTATTCCGACAGAGGGGTAAATGCGTCACTTATTTTTTTCAAGGGCGTTTTAAAACTATTTATGCTTCTTAATATAGAAATTAAGGTACCTACTTAAACTACTATAAAAGGACAGAATAGCCCCGCTGGACCTAATTTATTATTATGTAATGAATAGGATGTTTAGTCTGTTGAGACCATACTGTTTTCCTTAATTATCTATAATTAATTATAAATAAAACATCGTCATGTCACTGCCTCGTTGGAATATTTTCAAAGCTCTGCTGGAATGTACTAATAATACCTACTAGGCTACTAGGGTGACGGCGCCAATGATGGACACTTTTAGCTGAAGGCAGGCACCAGTAATGGACAGTTAGCTTTTAATTCAAAGATCATAAGTTATGAGTCAAGCGTCCATAACCGGTCCTTGTTCATGACTGGTTCCATCGCCCTAGCCGCGAGTAGGTACGCGAGCATATTCGTAAATTTGGGACAAACAGTCTACTTTGGTAAGTTCAACTTCAAAAAATATCAACCGCCATTAATTTGGTGGTCGTATCTTTTGTAAGATGAAAACCTTTTGTGCATTTGTTTACGGCGCTGACGCGTAAATAAATTATATTAGATAGGTTTATAAAGTTGGTTTAAAATGGAGTTAATCTACGTAACTGAATCAGAAATTATGAGCTCACAATCATCAAAAAATCGACTTGTCAGTGGTCATAATGCCCTGTCCAATAGACCATATAATGGATGGCCGGTAGAAGAGTTTTTAAATAGCGACCGCATACGTACGTAGTATGTGTAGCCCCCATTTGCGAGGTGCGAAGGCCTGGTGAAAGTCGTAATATTTAAAATAGCTGCTCAAACACGTACATACATAGGGTTACATTATTTAGGTAAATAATACTATATTGCAGGTTCTCGCGGGGAAGACCCAGCGTTAGTGGTAATTGAGCAGCCGCGTCGTTCATTTACGGTCGACGAGGACGTAAGAGTGTTGTGCAGAACCTCTTCCAGTGACGTGCACGTCTGGTGGGAGAAGATCGGCACCCCGGAGCACGTCGAACATCGGGTAAGAGTCAGCCCTGCTCGCCTGTCACCCTTGACCGCACTTTCAAAGCATTTTAGTATTATGTCATTTCACAGGCGTATGGTGATGGTTCGATGCTAATTATATCAAGAGCGGCGGAATCTGATTCCGGGGTGTACAGGTGTATCGGTGATAAACCATATAGTGGCCGGTCTTACGATGACTTTACACTAGAAGTCATTCCAGGTAAACTTTATTTTGATGATTTTAAACATTTTTACAGATGTAGTGAAATATCCTTTCACATCGTATTTTCTCGGAATTCATGCTACTTCAGTCTGACTCAGTACCCACCAAGACAAAGTGGGGAAACGTCGCATTGCGAGAGTGATAATCGATATAGAGTGGTTACCAGTGGATACCAGAGTATTTTTTTGTTAATTAAGATTAAGGTTGTTTTCAGTTATTTTTAATAGTCATGCCGAAAACATTAAGACCTGGGAAACGTTTAGATCGACAAGCCTGTGAAATTATTTTCAACTTTTATTTATATTTCTTCTTGTTTACCTACACCTAATTTCGATATATTTGATCGTGGTGGTTTTAACATCTCGGTGTGATATACTTCAAACTCGTGGTTTGACATTTGACACTGATAATTAAAGTACTCTATTTATTGAATAAAAACATGTCACTTAATAATTCAATAATTCATAGACACGTCCGCATCATTCGGAAGTAGACGTGAGTTCCGAGTTTTCACGATGTGAAAGGATTATTCACTAGATCTGTATTTACATATGCAAAAAAAGTTGAGAAGTGGGATTATTATTAAACTACTTACCTACTCAAAAACAAAGTTCTTAAATATTAGTTGTTATTTAAGGACCAAGGGGACCTTCGCACCCGGATAGCGATATGGATGAAACATATACTGCGCGGCTCGGGGATCCAGTTGACATCCCCTGTCCTCATGACCTTGAAGAACCCGTGTCTTATGAATGGAGACTTGAATTCTCATCTCTACCATCATATGTCAGGCCTTATGAGGTATCTTTTATTATTATAGAGTGAATGGCCTAAAAAAACAAAATAGCAAGATATTTTATTATAATATTGTATTGCAGCGCAACTTATACCTAAACTCTGTAAGCGAAGCGGACGCCGGAACGTACATCTGCAGTGCACGGAACGAGCGCACGAGCACGGAGGCGCGGGTGGTGCTGCTCGTCACGGGGGTGGTCCGCCAGTTCAGCGGCGCTAGCTGGCTCTCCATGAGGACCTTGGAGGACGCCTTTCTTCGAATAGATATAGAAATCTCCTTTAAGCCCACTGGTATTTTTTCTTTTATCTAGGTACCAGCCACAAGTGCGTATGCGTTTTTTAATGAGCCTGGGAACGGTATTTGTATTCGTTTTAAGGGTACCGTACCCAAAGAGTGCTAGTTACATTAGGTAGACTAAAGACTTTTTAAGATTTCTTCTCTTTCTTCTTTTCCCACTTTGTCGGCGTGACTAATATGTACCTATATTCAAGCTAAATTACAGCTTTCTAGAGCTAAGAGTCTCTGAGCTAAGCTACGGACGGAAGGACAGACATAAAAAAAATCTAACTGCGTAACTGTTGTTATAAATACGGAGTAACTTTTTTACTTTTTCCCAGCTCATGTATTTTTTAAAGTAATCGTATACGAACTTGTGAGGTGTTTTTTTATATATCAGTAATAAAGTCCTATCTTAAATCTCTCTGTATCGCACTGCGTAAAACTAATGTGAAACATTATATTTTAACAGATTATAACGGTCTCATTCTGTATAATGGTGAAAATGCGGGACCTTACGGGAACTTTATAGCTCTGCAATTAATTAACGGGTACCCTCAACTGACCATCGGAACATCAGCCAGCCCGGTCATCGTGCACGGAGACCAGCCTCTAAGTTTGAACACTTGGCATACTATTCGGCTGAGCAGGGTGCACACCAAAGGTATTCCTTTAAATTTCTCTCAAATTTAATTCGATATTACTTAGGGCCAATTCGGGTCACTGGTCAGTGTTCTCTAATTTTGTATGAGTGTGTCATGATTTGGATAAAAACAAATGTAGATAATAATTTTCATTTTGCGTAACACTTATTGAATAATTTCGATCAATATAATAATCAAATGATATACCTACAGGTAAAATGCAAAACAAAAAATCGCATAATTTCTTGAAACCAAGTGATAAGTATCCATAATCTGTAGCTGCATAATGTACAAATTCGTATTTATAGTACAATAGTCGCCTTATATGATCTTTAATACGCTACTCATTCTGAACCGATTCAGGCAAAAATGTAACAATATTATATTATTAAACCGTCATTCGGCAGCACTATCAAAACAGGTCAAATGATACTAAGATGTTAGTCGTAATACCCACCTAACCCACTAGATGGTAGTTATAGCTTTGCAAATCTTATTAATACTATTATTAATATTAAATATGAATAAAAATGAAATGTGAAAGTAATTTTGTCGGTTTGTTACGATTTCACGGTTAAACTGCTAATCCGATCTCGATGGGTATGGATACAGCTTGAACCTCGAGGAAGGGCATAGGGTACTTTATACCGCGAGGAGCGATAAACGACTTCCACGCGGACTGACGCGGGCACCACCTAGTTTACATACTGTAGGTATGCATACACGCATACATACATAAATATATATAAACTCACCCTGCAAGATATCAAAATGGAGCATACACAAAAAACAAGTACCTAACTACTTAGTTATTAAATTTATTCAACACAATTTTTCAGACAGACATACAAAAATTATAAAAACGGTTGTAAGTGAGGACTGAGGAGTGTCTTTTTAAAAGAGCTTATTTTCACTATAAACTTTTTTAGGAAATCGAGGAAAACATAAATCCACGGCTTCCATTTCGAAATTATTATTTTATTTTCGATATTGTATTAAAGTAAGTTAACATAAATGTTATGGCACTACATACATTGCTTTATCTACCTAAATAATTATGTAAATTACCCTACATTTTTAAGAGTTAAGCTCTTTTGATGCGAACTTTGATATTTGAATCTTTTAAGCAGAGAGTTTTCAGAAGTTTAACCTCACAGAATATATGTATTTTTCTGGGTTTACTAATGTCTGGTCAAAAATCTTTTCCCAAAGTATCACTTCCCAAACTATTTTACTCAAATTATCATTTGGCAAAAAATCATAAGTCAAAACAACTTTTCGCAATTTAACAGTTAGCAAATTTTTTTTAGCAAGTTACTGTTTAACAAATAATTACTTGGTCAAGTTTCATTTTACTAAATTTCATATAGTCAAATGTATCGTTTGGCATAACATACTCTTCCCAAAATATTGTATGGCATACGATTTACTTGAGTAGTGCATAGGATAAAATTTAGGGTAGTATGATGATGTCTTTCGTTAAGTGGGTAGTTTTCTTACTGCGTGCTGGCGCATAACCATCGTATATGCGCAAACTTGGTATTTGTTTTTACTAAAAGTAGATACGATGGATGGAGTTATTTCCGTGACACAGTCGACGAAGCCCCGCTATGCGAAACTTCTATTCTGCGTAGATTGGCCTTTCGGTCCTGAAGAACTCTAACCTAACCTAAACCTACTTGCCTTATTTTAACCTAAACTAACCTTACTGGATATGCTATAAATTGAGTATGCGAAATAACAATTTGAACAAACATTTTTTTGGAATTTTTTTTTTCCAAAGGAAAACATTTGCTTAATAAACGTTTGTCTTAATAAAACTTGACAAAGTAAGATGATGCCAAATGATAATTTGACCAAATGAATAAAATGCGAAATGTAAATGTGCTAAAGATTCGTTTGGGGAATGAAACTACTGCGATAAGTTTTTTGGGAAGTGAAACTTGACGAAAAATACTTTGACCAAACGGCAATACACCATTTTTCTGTTTTAGGCAGAACTTCATTTATAGTTTAAAAAAAATGAAAAATGGAAATAAGCCCTTTTGAAAAGACACTCCTCATTAGTATCAAAATTAGGCATATCTAGTGGTATAGATTACAATTATGGTAATTATAGTTACTTATGCATTACGGGATTCGGAAGTGTGTTAATCGTGTTTAAGCGTGTATGAGCGCGTAAGTGTGCATTTTAATAATATTTTGCAGTGTCGATGAACGTCGACGACACTGGACCGTTCACCAAGGAAATATCTGAACATTACACGATGAACCTCCAGCAGCCGCTCTACATCGGAGGAGTCCCTGACTTCAGTCAGCTACCTCCCGCGCTGTCAGGCTCCTCGGGGTGAGTGAAACTCCACGAGATTGATGCATCTGCTTATGATGTGATGAGTATTAGGTTATGACATTGATTCAATAAGTATGTATGATGTAGGTGTGCTTATATTTCTCTTTGTTTTAGCTTCGTTGGTTGTATTGGAATGCTAATTCTGGGCAAACAAGAAAAGGATATAATAAGAAACAGTATCAACTCATACGACGTGTCGGAATGCAATACTTGCGCGCCTAACCTTTGTTTGAACCGCGGGATTTGTCAGGTGAGCAGCGCACAATCGAGTATATACGAGACAATCGAGTTCACTGCCTCTAAGTAAACAGTTACAGTATGTTTGTGAACGCGGTTGTACTTATTAATCAAGCACGTTACCCCGTAGCAGAGCGCAGTGTACAAAATAGGGTAATGGGATGTGGATCCTTGTTATATTATTAAGGTGTAATTTCCTTTGTTCCATGATCTTGTAACTATGAAAACAATTGGAAATCATTGATAATTATGGTTAAAAACAAAGTGGAGGAGAGACTCTGGGATCGTATATTGTTGACTTAATTTGTACTTTTTTATCCTCAACCATGACTATTGTTTATCTAGGAAAGTTAATTTTAAACAAGAGCTGGGTCAGAGATTACTTATTACCTCGGTTTTAGCTACACGCGGTTGCCTACATTGCAACGTTTTCAATTATATTATATCGAATAGCGTGACATTCACCTGAACTTGCGGCGTAGGATACAAAAGATTACAAAACCTTTGTTCGAAAGGCGGGGTCGAGATATAAGGAAGGATGTTCATGCAATGTGATGACGCAGGAGGCGCGCAACGAGCGCGGCTACGTGTGCCTGTGCCCGCGCGGGTTCGCGGGGCGCAACTGCGACCACGCCGGCGAGGGCTGCCGCCCGCGCATCTGCGGGCCCGGCAAGTGCACCGAGACCGCCGACAGCTACAAGTGCTCCTGCCCCATCACCTATACCGGCCCGAAGCAAGTACCACCCTTTCCCAAAGGAACCTCATTCCCGAATACAAAAACTGATCGACCATCATACATAACTTGTTGTAATGTGCACATACACAAAAATAAAATTATGATGTTAATATTTCAAAGTCAGTAAAAGTAAGTCTACTCGGTAAAAGCATATGGTTATTAGTTCTGACATGTTACCGTATTGTTTTATATCAGCCGATGTTACTGTCAAGTATATAAGAAATGGTTTTACCGAGAATTTGACGATTTGGTTAGCCTGGTTGGTACTCTGCCCTCAAAGCTAGCAGTCCCGAGTTTGATTCCCGGTAAGGGTTTAGCGGCGAGTAGGTATTTTGTTGAGCTTTGGATTTTATTTATGTGTAAAAGAATTGATTTCCCTAAAGTAAGTTGCCCGTTATCTAACCCATACTACGAGTTAAGAGCTTTATTAGGGGCTAGGTCAATTTGTGTGAGATTGCCCCGTTATTTATAATAAATAAATAATATTTTTCTACAGCTGTAATATAAGACAAACCATCGAGTACCCGGCCTTCACTGGACGCGCGTTCTTAGCGATCAAACCGCCAGTGACGACGCGGTCCCTGCACATGTCGATGAAGGTCCGCGCGAAGAGCCCGGCCACGGACGGAATCATCGTCTACTGCGCCGAGTCGGAGCTCGGCTACGGCGGATTCACGGTGCTCGCCGTGCGCGAGGGCCGCCTGGAGTTCCGCTACCAAGTAGGAGAGGGTAAGTTAATAGAATATAACGTGTCTTATCTCACTGCACTGCGTGTTTACTTAAAAAACATTTATGCGCGCAGGAAGTAACCCTGTTATCCTGACCAGTCGCTACCCGTTAGCCGCCAATGAGTGGACCGAAGTTAATATATCACGTGTCGGAGGTTATGTATCTTTGCACATAAATCCAAACAACGAAGACGTCAGCGGCCGACTAGCTAATTCCAAGGTAAATGGATCCCACAGAATAGTAACAAAAAATGAGAAAGGTATCACAAAGCAGAGAAGAAAATATTCAAAGTTAAAAACATTCTTAAGTAGTCATTTAACCTATGAATTATTTACCTACCTATTATGCCGGTACATACAATCGACAAGTAAAGCGTACGTATTTTACAGATAAATTTAGCCCTTTCTCTTTCTTACACTTGAAAATAGACAAGGAGAGAGCCAACTTTAAATGGCAGATAAATTTACTCGTCGATTATGAAACAAGCCCTTAGCTTTGTTACTGCTTCAGCTTTGACACGCTCACCGCCGGCGGCACGCCTAGCGTGTTCAAATCGCATTCGCTAGTAGTAGTTAATGTTTAAAATTTAAACTGAAATTGTTTTTTTGTGCTTTCAGGAACAACAACGTTTGACGACAGCGCTTTATGTAGGAGGAGTCGACGACTCCGATATCGTCCTTAACAACAACACGGGAGTATCTGGAGGCTTCAATGGATGCATCAAAGACGTAAGTAATAAGGGGCGGTTCTCGTTACTCGGTTCTATCGGAAATTGGGAGATTCTACCTACTGTTAAGGTCATGTAGCGGTTGGTTGGTTAAAACGAACGTCTTCCAACCCTGAAACACGACCGCCCAGGTTGAAACGTGAGTATTGATGTTTGCGATGGTGTGTACGACCAAGCCAGACAGTGTGCAAATGAATATCCTTCGCGCAACTAAGCTGTGGTATCAATTTAATGTGAAAAATGGTGCAGTCCGGTTTGTGTCTGTAGCTACTGGTTGCGGGTTCGATCCCCGGTCAGTAAAGGCATTTTTTATGGTGATGTACATGAATATTTAACTTTTCCAGGGTCTTGGATTTTTTTTTAATTGTCTTGTTCTGTATTTAATATTGTTTATCATCAACCTTCTTAGTCCGTAGTCCTTGTAGTTTCGCAATGTCCGTCTGTAGGTACATATGTCCGAATGTCCGAATGTCCGTCTGTCCGCGGTTTATTTATCTCAGAGACTCTTGGAACTACGATGCTGATATTGGCATAGTTATAAATTTAAATTACGCCAAAAAAGTATATAAAATATCTCCAAAAAATATTGGTGAGCTCTTAGCAAGTGTTGAACTCAAAACGTCCCCCCCCCTCTCTTACAGCCATAACACAACGACAAGTAATAAAAATCTGAAAAATATCTTAAATGAAAGCACGTAATATAATAATTTTTAAAAGATTTCTATCACGACTAAGGGCTGATTTTTCAATCTCCAGATAAGAATATAGCTGTCAGGTAAATTGTAGTTCTGTCCTTATCTTTCTTATGACAAAGAAAAGGACAGAGCTACAATTCACTTGACAGATAGTGTCACCTGGAGATTGAAAAATCAGCCTTAAGTTAACTTGATACCTGACATACAGGTGACTTAAGTATTTATACCTACTTACTAAAAATCGTCTAACACCCGTATTTCAAGTCAAGTCAAGAAAAGTAATTACCTAATTGAGTAAAGTAACGATTTTCCTAACATTACTGATACTCAAGTAATTACTTTTCTTGACTATACGGGTGTAAGACAGCACCAAAAAACTTTAAATAGAAAATAAATTAGTTTGTAGTACCGGCATTGGAAACCTACACTGAGCATGGTCCGACACGTTCTCACCCGGATTGTATATATGGCGCCGCATATCACTTGACCAGTCGTTGCGACGATTGCTCCAGCCGCGCCGGTGCGACTGTCGAACTTGTATGGTCCCTTTATTGTTTGAAGTACCTAAACAATAATTGTTTATATGGTATGGTCCCTTTAGTGTCTGAAGTAAACAGTAATTGTTTATATGTAACTAATGTGAGGCTTTTTTTTTATTTCAGCTTATTGTTCAAGAGGGTCCTATCGACATAGTAAATGCGACTATAAATGCAGCCGATGTTAAAGATTGCACCCAACACGATCGCGGCGATATTCCTGAGGTATGTATAACTAGTCTTTGCTCGTGATTTTGTCCGTTTTGAACTTCCTTTTTGTTTTACAATAAAATAGTCAATGTGTAGTGCTAATCCAGAACACCAACTTTTTGATCTATTTGCCGAATATCTTTCGAATTCGTTCCAAAGCCTCGTTCCAAAACATTGCCCGAATTTTATAAAAAGAAAACATTTTCTTTATTTTTTTTGCTACAACAATTGTTTTTTTTTAAATCTTTGCTGAAGCTATATCGTCGTGTGCTCCCATTCATGTTGAAAAATAAGTCCTAAGTCTTAATTTAAACACTAATTTTATCGATTTTAATGGAGGGCAATGTTATCTGAACTTTCAGCAAACATTGCCCTTGATGATTTTCGACGCAAATATACGCAGTTGAAATGAGCAACAGGTCAAGAATTAGGGAAGTTATCATCGAAATATAATAAGTATGGAAGGGTAACCTCTAACAAAAACGACTGACAAATCCGCTCCAAAACGCCCACTTTTTGAAATGAAAAGATCTTATGTATCGAGTGGTTTCGATAATCAACTAAATATTAATTGAGTTAAGATTTGAAGTCATTTATGTTAGATATTGATATAACGTTTGAGTAGATAGTAATTTCAGTAAGGTTTTATACCGTTTAAAAGACAAAAATCTGCAATTGGTTACAAGCATTTTGACTCAAGAATTTCTTTTGATACAAAAATAACACAGTAATAAAAAAATTTATTATAGTAATATTTTTTATAGTAAGTAATGTTTCATAAACCTACTGATTATTCCCCTTGAATCATTTAACATTCTTATGTTACAACATTATAAAGTAACTTATAACAGATCTTTACAGTCAGCATCAAATCGTTTTTAGCTTCCAAAGTGCCAAATGTATCGCAGCACATCTTTGTTCTTATAGGCATAAAGATACGTGACAACATATAAGTTGTTTTGTTGTGATAAGTAAATTAGCTTTATTACGAAGATCATCATAGTTAAATAAGTTTTTGCGAGAATAAGATTATATCTAAGCATGCATATGCATATCGATCATAACTTAAGAGGCTCAGGTACGAGCTAATAGATGTGTGATAAACCACTCGACGTCTGATTCTCGGTGTCATTAATAGTATTTTTCACAATCGTGTTATAATAGGGAGCTCTTTAGTCGAGTACCGTGTTTAGGCCACGAAGCTTGCTGAGTGGCCTAAGTAAGGTACGAGATTAAAAAGCTTTATTATGACACTATTGTGAACAATACTTTTTGTACGAGTTCATTAAAATTAATAATTTAAGTCATTACTACGAGAATATAATAAAACTAAATATCGTAAGTACTATATGATCTAGTTCTACTATCATACTTCACGTCCGTAATGTTGCAGTACTGGGGGGGTTAGTATGACATAACAATGCAGTTCAGTTTACGCTGAGAGAAAAGGACGGAGCTATATAACTGCTATAGCTCTGTCCTTTACGCTTGCCGTAAAATGAACTGCATAGCTATGTCATAGTAACCCCCCGTGATCGGCTAAATACTAGCCAGTCACAAAGCGTAGTTTTTTTTATGCCCTGGATAAAGCAGCAAGTTTAAGTAGATTTTTGACAGATGACGCGACGCTGCTACGTTCCGAAACACCATAGATTGGCAATTTTGTATCGGATCGAGTCTCCTTAAACAAGGTCACATAATTATTGAAATACGAAGTTCTATTATCAAAAAAAATTGTCTAGAGCGTATCGAAACAGTTATTTCGGTTGTTTTGATAGTATAGGCTATTCAACGATGAAAAGAGTGACGTTACAGTTTTCTCTATGAAATCTTAATACACAGATTTTAATCGACGAGTACAAAAAATATTATTTATTGATATTATAATATTGTAAATAAATGTTGACAACGTACTGTGTGTACAATTTGGGACTGCTGCGACTTTTAAAAAATGTCTTCCCGGTTTGAGATGACGTAATCCGATTCATCAAAATGGATGCTGCAAATCCTGCAAGGTTTGCTAGGCATCCAATTTTATCTACCTACGCAATTTGCGACGAACTGCATCCACCCAAGCTCGCCGGCGTTCTTAATTTTTTGGAAAACTTAAAAAGATCATAATATTACCTATTTGTTTTGTTATGTAAACTAACTATAGTAAAGATGACATAATATTTAATTTCCTATTCATTTGAGTAGTTGTTTGTAATTCACATTTTTCAAAGATATTTTGAATTGGCCATGACATTTTAGTATGGGAATATTTGAATTTCAATAACTTACTAATGAAAATGAATATCGCTTTGCTTTGTATCTGTGAGGGTCCTGCACAAATTTACAATGCATTGTAGCATTATTTAAAGCCGGTAATTATTAAAATGGTTTTTTTTGTTGTAATTATAAACAACTGTCTGACACTACTTCAGAAAGTCGCCTGATAGTCGGTTTGGCACTCAGCATTAGCCCCACCCCCACTGGCACTAGGTCAGCGGGGTAGATTTCGAGCGTCAGTTACTCTTCCATACTTATTATATTTCGACGGAAAATATACCGTTTTTTAATCGTTGAGTAGATATCTCCTTAACAATCGCTTAAAAATGAGTGGGTAATGTTATCTAGGTATTTCTGCTCTTTTCCATACAAGTCACCAAAAGCGATTTCAAAATGTCAGAGTTGTAACATTACGTCATAAGAAATGCACGCCCCACCATTTAAATTGGCGTCGTAGGTTGCGACAATGTATCAATAATGAACTAATAGGACTACGTCCTGGATTAAGAACACTACAAAATCTACATATTTACATACATTAAATCAAGCCTGTTTCCCAGAGGGGAGGCGGAGACCTCTTCTTTACAAAATCTAAGTGATATAGTATACCTAATAACCCTATGTAAAATCTAACCACTTGTAAGCAATTATCTAAGCAATTATTAAGATGGGTTTCGCGCTCTGTCCAGGATGCGAACGTGTGTTCGCAGTGCGGTCCCCACGGGTACTGCAGATCGGCCGAGTCCAGCACGTGCGAGTGCCTTGAGGGATTCACCGGCGTTTACTGCGAGGACCGCGTGCCGCAGAGCACGAGGCGCGCGCCCGCCGGCGCCGCGAGCGATCCGTGTGCGAGGCGCCCCTGCTTGCACAACGGCACCTGTCGCCCCGGCCGCCGCGATCCCACCTCTAACCTGAACTACTCCTGCGACTGTCTGCTCGGATTTTCAGGCGCTACTTGCCAGATTCGTAAGGACTACTATGATTGAACTGAATTTCATTGTACATTCCTGAAGCTATGCTAATACTAAAAAACCTGCATGACCATCTTAATCTCAAATATTTTTTAGCAAACCTATCAATTCTTTGCTTGTACTTTTTCAAGAAATATTTTACATACCTACCTACTTACATTTATCAAGTTTATTTTTATTTTGACATAATTACAAACTTATAACGCGCTCTAGTTACCACCAGATTGTATGAAGGTGAATCTGTTTTTAATGAGGTTTTTTGATGACTGATGCCCGGGGATCGAACATAATTATGGTGACGAATTTATCAATTTTCATATAAGATGATTAAAAATTAAGGGCTAACTATGAAAGGTTGAAATTGGGCCCGGTTATTGCGGAACCGGTTCAGCATATAACCCTTACCCTTAAAATAAAATATAATTTTAGTAATTATGGAAAAGAAAATTATGCTGCTGTTGTGGTCCGTATTTTGATTGCGATGAAGCTGTATTTAACTGTAAGAATTAAACCACTTTTTTTATAATTTGTAACAGTTAATACCAACCTACCTTTGTGTTCGTGATACCTATAACCACCTTGGTGGTGCAGCACACTGTATACAAAATTTAGTTATTTTGACGACATCTGCATCAAACGTTCGACCCCTGTTTTGTCCGGCGTATCCGTTCCCCATATTCAAACCGCGGATTCTGGTTAAAATTGGTTATTTCCACGTGTAAAATCATACCTACTTCCGCGTTCTGGCTTAAGGGTTTGAGTTAAGAATGTAATAATACAGTGTGTCCCAGGATAAAGTGTACATCGAAAGTCCAGAGGTAGAGCACCTTAAGGGGCATCCGAATCCCTCCCATGTAAATTCAGCGATTTTTAGTATTTTCGGAGATATTGATCATTTTAATCGGAATTTTTGTAATTTTTCCTTATGTCCATGTTATGAAAAACTTTTAAGTTCATGTATTATTTTAATATTTTTTGTGGTTTCTTACATTGATACAATCATTATGAGCTTAGGATGTTTTTAAAGCTACATGCCGGTTTTTTTTAACATCACGAACTTTTGTGTAATCACACAAGGTTACTTTCACCATACTAAGTGTACCCCATGTTTGTTTTTCATATAGTATGGAAAAACAAACTTTGTGTGATTACACAAAAAGTTGTCATGAAAAAAAAAATACAAAAATTCCGACAATACTAAAAATCGCTGAACATACATGGGGGTAATTCGGATACCCCTTAAGGTGCTCTGCCTCTGGACTTTCGATGTGCCCTTTATCCTGGACCACACTGTATGTTGACTGAAGTCATTTTAACTTTTTAGTACCTACTTAATAGTTTCATGGCTTAAAATGTTAAACAGCCCTGCAGCTCGGCGTTGACGTTCATTTCTCCGGAAATGGTTATTTGGAGCTGCCCGCCGAGCTATTGGATTACTCCCATGATGATCCGGCGTTGATAGCGCTCGCAGTGAACATCAGCAGTGAGGATGCAATTGTCTTGTACCAGTGGGAGCAAAGTGCCGGCGGCAGAGGGGACTACATACTCCTACGAGGTGAGTAAAATATAGCACCTACTGTTTACATTTTTCTCTATCGGTTGGTATTTTTTTTTAAATCACACGACGCTTAAGTAGCTTCGCTCGTCCAGACCTGGGGGCCCAATATGGCTGCGTTTATCGCGTGACAAAGTGTGGATAAGGCATCCGTCACCTTTCGACACGCAAATAAGTACAGGGAACGCGGTGGATGCGAAAAGCACAAGACCGGTCTGAGTGGAGAGCCTTGGGGGAGGCCTATGTCCAGCAGTGGACGTCTTTCGGCTGACATGATGATGAAATTGATGATGATGACGCAGCCATACTAGGCCCGCAGGGGCAATATAAACGACAAGGATATTATAAATTGCACCAAATCTATATAATAACGTAATGGAACCAGTAATCGACAAGGACCCACGATCGACACTGGATTCTTATTTTACAGAAGATAAGGGTTATTCATTTGTTTTGTAACACTCAATTTATGACCGCATGATCTTTGAATTAAGAGTTAAGTGTCGATTATTGGTGCATGTCAGCTTAAACTGTCGAAAACTGGTGCCATTACGTTACCTTGTAGTGGGAGATTTTCTATCACCTTGCATTTTTGGGACAAATCAAACCGCTTCGACCAGGTGTTCCTGGGGGTGATCGATCATAGCTGATTCAGCCCGGTTGCCAGGAGGTCCCATTAATATCTCCCACTAGTCGTGTCGTCGGCGTTGGTTTGACTGGATGGTCTGTACTTACGGACAATTAATTTGTTTCAACTCAGGAATCATTTAAATAAAATAATGGTGCATTTTATAAGACCGTCGGTGTACTTTTTGTAAGTAATCTAATGCTGTTGAAATCGATCTTTTAGTGGAGTACGGACATGTTGTATTCGAATTGGACAAAGGAGCTGGAAGCATGAGTGTGGCAATTGAGGACATCTATGTCAGTAATAGAGAGAGGCACCAGGTGAGATGAATCTTAAATACAGTTTTATTAAAACTTTAAAAAAATATGTGTGTGTAACAGAACGGCTGAAACAACATTATCGCAAAATAGTTGTTATACCTACTTCAAAAAAAAAAATGGATTTGGTGTAAGGAATTATTTGCAATTAGAAGTAAAGTTTAAACCATTATAAATATAAGTTATTTTTTTAATTGTTTTTATTGCAAGCTTTTACTGTTCATTTTTTTACAGATTGTTGTGAGAATGTACAGGAATAATACAGTTGAATTACAAGTAGATCACCGGGCAAAGAGCGAATGGTATCAGGGCATCTCAAATGTCATGAATGCTGACTCTAATATATACCTAGGTAAGTTTTACCAAGTTTTTAAGAATCAATATAATTAGGCGTTAAATATAGCAAAGCGCAAAAGGTGGCTTAAAAGTAATCTACCCAGTATATAAAAATTTGAAAATAATAGGTACTGGTTAACTGATGAATGAGAGTTCATAGCTCATATTCCTCAGTTATTCTATTTTCATTTTTTTAACATTCAGTTGTTAGTTGCAACACGTTCGTTTCGGATTCTTGGTTAGATGTTTCTAACATGTCAACTACAACACGAAGGAATTTAGGAACATACTAATTTTACAACGCTAAAATTTACTAGGTAGTGTTTAAAAATCGACGGACTAATTGTCGCATGCATGCATGACTTGTTTTCCATGTCAATTAAAGACAAGAAAAACCGTGATATTCGCGCAAGGTTGTGTGGAAAAACCGTTTATTTTGCTGCATCATTGCTTCCCATTGGATGTAGGCGACAAGTTTTGCTACCTAGGTTCGATCGTAACGAGCAATCTCTTGCTGCATGCGGAGATCGACACATGCATCGTAAAGCGGCGACCATATTATATTTTGTAGTCACCAAATAAATGTCTTTAACATCAGACTTTGCACTAATCGTCTGCCACAGATGCCATAAGCCAATGATGATGATAGGTGACAATATCGTTGATGCAAATGTTATATTAAAAGTACTTATTTTTAAAAACAGAAACAAGTAAATAAAGGTATAATTAAACTTTAGGTACTGCCAATGTACCAGAGGTGTTGGACGAAAGTGCTCGCTGAGTACAACGGCACCTACAGGGATAAATAGGAACGTGACTGGCGATTTGTATGGCGCACCTGGATATTATTGTTTGTTAGCTTTACACGTTCTTGAAAAATCTGATGACACCCTATTTATTATTAATCGGGCTACCTAATAGTTTAAAAGCTAGAATGGAACATTTAAATTTTGATCACATACAAACAGTCTAACGTGCAATAGGCTGTTACACTCGTAAAATCATAACCCTTCTTTAGCTTTGCGCAGTTGGGTGATGAAGCGATCTTTCTGGAAAACCGCTAGTCTTGATGGAATGATTAGAGCTTCTTTGCTCTCGCAATGTTTGCCGTATTTACAGTTGTTAAAGTGGTGGTATAGAGATTGTGTTGTGACAGGTGGCGTCCCAGAGTGGCTGAACGAGCGGCGCATCCCCAGGCTCACGGGCTGCGTGTTGGACGTGGAGTTCACCAACATGGCGAAGTCCCTCAACTTCACACAGGCCGTAGCCGGCCGCAACGCACAGCGCTGCAAGGAGTAAGCCCTAACATTCTTTATTTTTCATTTTAGGAAACTTTTACAACTAATCCTTATATTTTTCCTATTAATAATGTTCTTAAAACTACATTGGTAAAATTGAGATCAAAGTTGATTATTATATGAATCCATTGAAACCACATTTGTCGTCTCCAGCAATTAGTAACACCCGTAGCGTTTGGTTATCCTTCATTTCACTTCATCTGATTTAAAAGCCGCCTGAACACCGGCGCCGACGGCAGATTTGTTATAGGATCTTTTCGCTCGCTCGGCTAGTGCGTTATTTGTTGCAGTTCAACGTAACAATTTGGCCGCCGTTGTACGGTCGACAACTTTAATTGTTGAGCACCTATAGAACCCTGTCGCAGAAAGACAATCTTTAATTTTAACGTAGGTACCTAATTTATTTCTTTAGACTTGACGCTGTCATTGACAGGGTTCTATAGGTGCTCAACAATTAAAATGGTGGACTATACTTAACTTTAGTTATTTTTGTCATTGCATTTGACAGGGCAATTCAGAATTATGACAAACATATTTATTAGATAAAACATTATTTATCACTACCGTAAATTAGGATATTATAAATTATGTCACAATTTTGATCTAGGCAACCTTGATTGGTAGGTATTGCACGCTATGGTAGTTAGCTAACATCCGTTTCGATGAAAGTGTTATGGCAAATGACCCTAGAAAAAAGACACTAGCAAAAGCAGGAACCCTTGTTTTAGTACGATAAATATAAAAAAGGATGAAAATTTTCTTCACTTTTACTTTGGAATTTTGCAATTTAATACGTTACGATATGTTTTAAAGTATCAAAATAATGTAGGGATAGGTAGGTATATTTAATTCCGGGACATTTTTGATGTATATATATTAATAATAGCAGAATACTTTTCAGGAAAACAGCATTTTTGAACAAGAATACATAGGTAATAATTTAAAAAATATATTATTTTCATGGCATGGCATGAAAAAAGTACCGTAAACCGGGGTTTACTTTGATCAAATTTCAAGTGTAACACGAGTTTTTATAGAATCTCAAAGACAAAATAATAAAATAAAAATATGCAATAATCGTAAAAAAACACTATGATCATTGTTAAACTACGAATGGGGTTTGTAACCAGTAAATATTTGAATGAAAGAAATATAGAATATATGTTGTTCTTTTTACCATACAAATAACATGCGTTTTTGCATAACATAGGTAGGTACTTTAGAAGTTTTTTTAACACTGAAATCAAGACACAAAGCACACTAACCATTCATATTTTTTCTATACGAAATACACGCGCCCTACTTTAACTTTCTTAAGGAGCAACTATTTCCGTTACCAGTGAAGAAAAAAAAATGGAGGCGTATTCCAACTCCTCAAAAATACTTGTTTGTGTGGAATGATAATTGCTATCAAAATCACCCCGCAAATCAAAGTAACCCCGGTTTACGGTATTCAAAAGATTATCTACACATTGTATTACTTTTAATCGATTCCAAGACTGAAATAAATTAAGAGCGTAAAACAATGAGGGATGCAACGATCCTTACGACTACGATAATATATGAAATTTACTGTTTTGTATCTTCAAAGACACGCACTAAGTACTTACTTAATACATTGACGTAGGTAATTTTGCAATGTCACACTCAGTGGCGGGATGCGTCTTCGTAGATTAAAGTCACTATAGGCTGACGACAGATTTAACGACAATGTATTGTTTTAGATATTTCAAGCTAACTATATAATATGTAATTGACACTGGTGTTTTTTTTCACGCTGCGTGGACGATTAGTTCCCGTTTCACCGCCCTAAATCCTTACTTTGATGAGGTCGAGGGGTGCGAGTCCCCACCACCTGGATACTTCTTCAATTCGAACTCTGTTCCCAGTCCTTTTTTCGATATCCGTTTTACCGTTATCCTTTCCTTCCTTAACAACATGCATTCTTGCCTTTTGGAGAATGCGTAGGTATCAACTACGACTGAAAACGGTAGGTGTTATTGTATATGTATATATTTTAATTTCAATAAACTGTCAAACATATCTTATTTTATAACTGTAAGTAGGAAACTAAATCGTACGAAAAATAGTTCTATAAAAAAGACCATAATCGAAATACTCAAGAGAATCGTGGAAAGCGGACTTGATTTGGAGGTGAGCACCGTTATCGCCCGGAGCTAAATTTGTATAGTTTTTTTTTGACAGGTTCGCTTATTTTAGCGGCGCTTCACAATCCTCTTAATGCAAAGTAATGAAATAACAACATTGAAGATATATTATGTTATGACATTATGTAACACATTGAGTTTTAGGTAGTGTTGATAACGACTCGAGTTTTTGAAGTCTACATTGCAAGAACTCGAGTCATATTTACGGAACTCTGAGCTGAAAAGGCTTCCAAGTCTCTTTAGTCGTGAGTCGAGTCCTTTTTGAGTCTTATAGAGTCCTGAAATCACAACTCAAGTTTTAGAAAAGACTCAAGTCTTCATTATAGGACTCGAGTCTTTTTGATGCATAAATGAAAAAAAACTATAAAATATACGACACGTAATGAAATTGACACGTTTGAAATAAAAATAAAAATAAATACATGAAATGATTTTAAACAATAAGTAGGAACTAACTAAATCTTAAAACAAAACACTCGAGTCTTTATAGAAGACTCTAGTCTCTATAGAAAACTGAGGCTCTATAAAAGACTACAGAGGACTCAAGTCCCTCCCAAGATTAAAATAACTCGAGCTTCGATTCAATGACTAGAGTCTATAAAACCAAGTCGAGTCTTAGAATTGGAGACTCCAAGGACTTGAGTCTTTATCAACACTAGTTTTAGGCACCCTAAATATTTTACATTTTTCTCAAGGAAACAAAAGGTACAATAATATTGATTTTTTAATTCGTGTTTGGGTCAATTATTGCTAGTCAATAGTGAACCATTTTCCTAAGCTAAGTAGATGTTATATGTTTATGCTTTTCAGTTAATACGTTTATATTTCTTCCAGCCAGCGGCCCTAGCGGATAGAGACTGTGGAACTCCTAGACTACACCACCGTTTATACATCGCACTCACAACAACTGACAAAATCATCCTTTCTATAATTTCCAAAGAAATATTTAAACATAGTTCCATGAAAACAAATGGTCAATTGAAAATCACATTTACATATACAAAGGATGTACCCAAAGCTATACAAATGAAAATAAATAAGTAATGTAATTAAATATTTTAACGACGTTAAAAGGTAAAATTATTGGGTACCTAATTATTTGTTAATCGATGTCAATCCAAAACCTAAGTTCATTACAAAAGGAAAGTTATGTAATTAGAATTAAGAAATATTAACTTTTCGGGACAATACAGCCTAGTCTAGTAAATAAATAAAAGATTAAAAAAAATTAATGCAATTGAAATAAATGGCAAGTATAAAACACTGCTGTGCTTAATGTTTACGAAGGTAAGTGTTATTTTGTAAACGTAATGGGTGCTCTCACGAGCACAACGTCTTTGGTGCCATACATTTATAGTTAGGAAAATATTGTAAACACTTTATAGCTGTTTAGTTAGTGGTTATCAGCGCGTTGTGACTGTGGATGTGGCGCGGCAAGCCTCGCCTTCCTCGCCGTGAAACACATTTCATTCATTACTTGTGTGAACGAACATGTCACTTGCTAAAATTCTGTTTTTGTTGTATTCGTTAGATTTAAAAAACACTGCACATTTCTTTAATAGCACAAAACTGAGGTAAGAAGGGACTGTGCCAAAATAGCTTTTGTATATTAATTTACCACTGCCATTTTATGTTGCATTTTTTTATTTTTAGCTGTACCTATAGATAAAATAAGTAGGTAGGTCTGAGGACTTTATTTTCGCTTTGTAAGGCAAATGTTTTAAGCATTCACACCAATATAAACTGAACAAATATATCACAAAGTCATATCTGATAATGGTAGTGTTTTTCTTCGTTCTGTAAAATGAACCAGTGGTGGCCGCAACACAAAGTGTATAAATTCTTGCTGCTAGGCTTTACTTATAATAAAATTAATAAATCACGTTCAGTAATAACGTGAAACTGAGCTATGGTTAATAATTAAATATTAATGTTTGTTGACTATTCAACCCCACTTTAATATCTATACTTACTAAAGTTCTGTTTATTGATGTTAAGGTAACAAATGGAATTAACAATTAAATATTTGAAATAAAGTTTAGAATTGTTTTATTTTTCAACTTCATTTAAAATGCTCATAGGTACTATCACTATGCAGTTAGCCGCCTTCTTTGGTATCGCGGCAGTATGAACGCGTCGGCTTTATAATTTAAATCCCAATAAATACAAGGTCGGTTTTTTTAGAGTTATATGTGGGAGCTCATAATAACACACGCATAGTTAGTTAATAAGTATATTGATACGTTTAAACTAGTACACGCTCGGGAGACGACTGGGGTACCGCGTTGTGTCCTAACGTTACGAGTACTGAGAATTGCGGGACGAGCTAAATGCTGAAAACAGTATTCCTAGTATTCCTTGTCGTGAACCGTAGTATATGATTAACCTACATAATTTGCTTAACGAATACATTAATATGTCTACATGCGAAGTTTACTCGTCACAATATTTTATTTTTAGAACTTCAATAAAATAGTAGGCAGGTAACCAATCACGGAGTGCCAGCAAAAATGTAGCGTGTTTAGTTTCATAAGTTAATGTAAACCTTAAATCATTACATTGCGAGTGAAGTTTATCTTGGAGCTTGAATTAACAATACAATTCTTGACATTGTGATTTCAGACAAAAAGTAATTACCCAGAACACAGGTTGTACTATCGGGTACAGCACTCGTAAAACGAGCACCAAGAAAACATCATTTCATTAGTAGCAAGTTTATTTTAGAATAAGCTTGAAATTTTATATAAAAAAAATGTTTTAAGTGAAGACGACTGTAGGGACAAGGAGTACTAGGAATACTGTTGTAGCTCCCCCGCACCTCTCTGTACTCGTACCGTTAGGACACAACGCGGTACCCCAGTCGTCTCCCGAGCGTGTACTAGTTTAAACGTATCAATATACTTATTAACTAACTATGCATGTGTTATTATAAGCTCCCACATATAACTCTAAAGTTTCTAACATAAGTATAAAATAATTCCTTGGAACACGTTTTTGAATAGTAACGGCGATTCGGAAACTGGACTTATGATTGAGATGTTCGTGCTCGAGCTAAACCTAAATGTATTAACGTCATCCCTGTCAAGAGTCTGTTTTCATCTTATATTTTAGCAAATTTAGTCCTCTCTGAAACTGTTTTACAAACTTACTGTCGAAAACGATTCCTTCTAGGTTAAATCGAAACAAGCAGGGCTGCGATTCTCACGGTAACAAAACCTAATTGTTATTTATTATGTGTTACTGCGTTGCACAGAATAAAGACTAAGGCATAGAAACCGTACTAAATAAGCAGAAAATACATTATGGTTCACTTCTTTTCATTACTTATGGTTTTCATAGTGAGTTGGAAAGAGATGAATCTATAGCTGTTCTGTCGTTATTTGGTATATCGTCACAAGTAAGGCGTGATTTGGACCTATAAGCACCTATAGTATTTGGACCTATAGACAAGGAAAGACAAATCCTTCCTATAGGAAGGACAAAGAAGTCCCCATGTAAAACCTTGTGACAATGACAGTTAAAGAAGAAAAAACAGCCTACTTTTTGTTTCATTATTTCTCTTGTAATACGTAATCTAAAAAGTAGAGAAAGATAGCTGACGCAAAGCACGTCTTATAGTCCGGTTTCTATGCTATATGTTCTTATTCTGTGCTGTATTGTCAACATTTTGATAGCTCTTATTTACTTGACAGTAACGGCGGCCGAGTTAAAAACAGTACCATAACAGGTCAAAGACAAGAGTTGTTTTAATGAGTTGAATAGAGGCCCTGAACAAAAATGGTCGTAAATTTTGAAGTTTTTTTTGAAAATGTTGCATTACTTGCATTTGGTGCTCGTAGTCAAAACTTGGGAATTTTATTTAGCGTACATTCTAAAGATCCCCAAAAAATGAGAACTACCGAATCTAACTCTACGAAAACTATTATAAGTATTTTTTCTGGGCCTCTATTCTACTGGGTAAAACCATATTGCCTTTGGCGTGCTCTCGTTTTATCGATGTTATAGTATCCGAATAGGACACGACCTTCATCGGGCCGGTTGAACCATAAAAAGTATTTTTTATATCTCTAATATGTTAAGTAATAATAAATGGCGAATAGGTCTAAAAAAATTCAGTCCAGTATATAATTAAAAATTTAAAAACGAACTTTTTTTTAAATTACAATTGCTTGTTTAATAGACAAATTACACACCAATCGAAAGTATGAAGTAGAATGTGCAAACGGTAGGTTGACAATTTTTTCCATATCTACTTATTGTGTAGGCAGGTATAAACAGGTAAGTAGGCAAGAATAAACCGGTAAGTACTAATAATTTGCACCAAACCTTACATTTGCATATACTATAGACTTCATACTCTCGATAAGTAGGTATGTAATTTGTCTATACAAAAAGAAATTTCAATTTAACAAAATAAATTATAAGTACTGGACTGAAATTTTTCAGCCTACCAACCAACATATTAAATTAGATATAAAATACATACTATCGATTAAACAGCCCGGTGAAGGTAGTTTCCTATTCGGATCTTATACTATTAGGATAACTCTTATTAACCTACTTGACAATGGCGGCCAAGTTATACAGGGTGACTCCGAAGTCGTGAACCCAAATATGTGCTTCTGGCTCTTTACCGTTAGTAGTGTTGCATAGTGTTACTCGTATGTAACACTATGCAAAAATCTGTAAATGTAATACCTATATTGTAATAATTAATAAACTTATTACTGGGTTCGGAGTTTTCATAGCACGGTCAGACGAAAGAGAGCTGTGCAGTTGACATAACCATAAAAATTCAACTCTTACTCATACTCATTGGCTTTTTTTTAGCCTATTTTGGTGTCCCACTGCTGGGCAAAGGCCTCTCCTCTTTTCCGACATTCGTCCCGATTGAGTGCATGCTCCCGCCATTCGCTTTGAAACGCGTCTAAGTCATCCGGCCATCTCCTTTTTGATCTGGCTCTGCTCCGGTGGCCATCTTGTGGGGTCCATTCGGTGGCAACCTTGGCCCACCGTTCCGGATGCATTCGGCAGACGTGTCCAGCGCAGTCCCACTTAAGCTTAGCGGTCTTGGCACCCACATCCGCAATACCAGTTTTGGAGCGCAGTTCGGTGTTTTTGATCTTGTCCGTTCTGCGAACACCGAGTATGCTGCGCTCCATTGCTCGCTAGCAAATCTTGATTCGGGATTTTTGGGCTTCATTCAATGACCAAGTTTGGGCACCGTAGGTTAGGATGGGAAGAATACAAATGTCGACGAGCTTGCGCTTAAGTGAAGGTGGAAGGTTGCCCTTCATTAGCGGCTTCATGGACCAGAAGCTCTCCCAGGCGTTTTGGATCCGTCGATCAATTTCCTTAAACTGTCTGTTGTCGAAGAATATTATCTGGTCCAAATAGATATTCGATTATTATAATGCAAAATTAAATTTTATTATAAATAGGGATGATATCTTTCACTTTTCATATTTATAACATTATGAGATTAATATTAAATAATAATGTACATGAAAATATTTTGTTTATAATTGTAATCTTTCATTACTTAGTTTAGCAGCTTTACTCAGGGGCTCAGGGCGAATATAAAAGCATTTTGGAATTAAATATACAAATGGGTGACTCCACAGGGGTTTCAACAGCCGTCAGTCCGCTGTCGTAAGTATTTAAGAAATAGGCGATAATATACTTAAATTTCGATCAATTGTGGCAAGAAGTACGATAACAGTATAGCTCTGTGTGAATTTTAGCTGCTTGGTGTAGCTCATTCTTTCAATATTTATGACAGCGGACTGACGGCGGTTGAAACGTCCGTGGAATCACCCAAATGAGTATGAGTTGAATTTTAATGTTAATGTCGAGTCCACAGCTCTCATTAGTCTTACCGTGCTACGAAAACTCCGAACCCTGCTTATTAATTTTAAATTTACCGAGTCTCATGGTTACCCTACCTCTTACGTTAAACTGTAAGACTCATACATAATTCGTCTAGTAGTATAGGGTGACCACAAGTTTGGTAACTTTTACTCTTTAAAGAAATTAAGTTATACTTCGAAAAAGTTTAATTGTTGGCACTGAATTCGCCTTGAAATGCTACTTTAGAAACCATAATTTCAATTCACGACTTAGGAGTTCACCCTGTAGACAATACCATAGCGTTTCAAAGGCAATATTGTATTACCGAATATAATAGAGGCCAGTACTATAGTAGTACGTGAACGAACGCTGAACAGAATAAATTAATAAAGGAATATTTATGCTGGTAGTAATATAAAGTAGAAAGGGAATTATAATAGGACACCTGCTTCCATACGACCAATTTTTAAAGAACTGATGTTAACAGGAAAGACCAAGGAGAGATTTGAACTTTGAACAAATATTAAAAAAGAAGGTTAAGGTTTTGTCGTATAACATAAAGTCAAGCAGTTGACAGAAGATTGGAGCGGAAGGCGATAACTCCACCGACAAGAGCTTGGCTCTTAAACAAAGAGAGAGAGAGACAGAGGAAGTCACAAATCCGGTTTTATTCACATATTTTTACAACTGTCCGAAATATAAATCACACTAAAAGTTTATTAAAAAGCTTTAATCTCTAACTTTTTGTAAAAGATGATTCCTTATTCCTTGTAAAGTACATGAATCTAGCCAATTAATGCATTTCTTTTCGATGTTATAATATATGTCGTTAGGTACAACTGTTACGAATGGGTCGTTATTTGGTTGTTTCATTACTAGATAGTCATTTTTTCCTTTATGCATGAGATATGGCGTGTTCATTAAAGAAGATCTTTGTTTATTAACAATATTTTTTAATTCGGTTTCATCCTGAACAGCAAGCTGCTTCTGATCTTCAGTGAGAGGCTTCGATCGCAACGGTGGTGGCGCTGTATGGTGACGAAGAATCATGGCGGGGTCACGTTTGCTATTATAACTTTGTATATCTCGCTTTAAGGATTGAAACAAAGCATCAGCAGGAGCAAATGCTTTATGATTCGTCCTACGGACCAATTTTGAACGGTCATCGGATTTGGTCATTTGTATAATAGCCTTAAGAAGTTCATCGATTTTCTTGTCACTGAGTAACTGCTTTTCTTGGGAAAGGATACCTGATGCTAATGCTATTTCTAGCACAAAGCAACATTTAAGCGCGAACACCTGAAACCAAAAATACAATACTGTTTTCTATGATCTTAAAAGCTGTTTTTGATCGAATATCGAACCGCCGGGTAGTGCGCAGGTTAAGATCAGGCCGCCAGTATGCCCGCCGGACATTATTTAATATCTTTAAAGCGGGTGAGCCATACTCCTACTTAGGTGTGTAGACGCATGTGCACGGTGACTTTTGAGTGCGTAACTGAGCAAGCAGTGCTAGTTACTTGGTTCGCGACAAAAACAAAAGTCGGGTATAGATGAATTACCGAGAGCGTGGAATTGCATTTGTAGTGGTAATATGTGTTTAAAGGCATTCTATATTTAAATTTCCTCAACTTCTCATACCATCAGCATAAAAAGAGTACTGTTATATATTAAATAAGTAAGTACAAAAATAATTTCAGCGTCAAATTCTAAATACTTTTTACAATGCACTAAATAAGTATACGTCTTATTTTATTGTATTCTCGCAATTTTCAGAATTATTTTGACTGGGCACGTACGGTTACACAGTTTGCTAAAATTATCGCAGAAAGTAGCAGTAATTTTGGTTCGATTGAGAGTCAAAGTAAACAAATATTTTTAACTGTCATAAATACTTTGAACTCGAACTAATGAATTTTTTTAATTCACCGCTGCCCAATTAGTTGAAAAAGCTACAGGTGTTTCTCTCTCGAATATTTATAAAATTATGACTGAGAGCACGAGTGTCAAATTCAAAGCAACGAAAAAATTCCCGAAAGAAAGAAAAAGTTACGTACCTACTTGTCCGTCGGCAGTAGATGATTTTGATCACGAAGTCATCAGGAGAATTATATAATTTTCATCTGTCCCATACCTAAGCAATTTCCAACATTAAAGATGAAAATTTAAATAAATGATAGCGACTAAAAGCAAAAAAGGACATACCTATTCCACTTGTTTAGAGTAATCTCATTAAATTTTGAAAAAACTTAAATGGTTTTCCTTGTCATGCGAACGGTTAAACCACTACACATGCAATTCCACGCTCTCGCTAATTCATCTACTTATATCATTAACATGGCAAGTACGAGTGAAATAAATAAAGTTGTTCCCAGTGAGGTAAGAAATATTAATGTTAAGTTACTAATCTAATACTAAAATATTAATGTGATTCTATTATTAATCATCAGTCTATTTTAAGGATCGTCAAATGATTGCTAGTATATTTAATTTTCTAAAAAAATTACATGAATTTACAGAACTTTATCGAGACCCAAATTGTGATTTACTACGTTTGTGTAAAATTACAAAGCCTACCAGAAGCGAAGGGACTTAGTGAAAGACTGGTCTGTACTGCAAAAAATAATAATCGCAGAACAGAACAGTAAAGTAAGAAAGATAAATATTTAATAAATAAAGAGTTTTATGCCGTTGCAACATTGACTAAGTGGGTTAATTGAGAGGTGAATGCTGGTATGCTTTATTTGGTTCTGAAGTCAAACTACCCTCATAGTTTCGCCATGTCCACCTGTCTGTCTGCCCCTCAGTCGTGGTCTACCTAGCTCAGAGACTTGGTAAGTATTACAAAGCTGTAATTTGGAGTAGTTGTACATTTAAATTACGACAACAAAGGATTGTGGGCAACTTTGTATGGAGCCTGGCCCCAAAACCGACAAACATGAGAGTTAGGTCATTAAACAGGTCAAAAATGTACTTCATTTCGTTATATCCACTCCACGCCAATCTACTTAATTTCGTTATATGTGCACCAAGTCGATCTCCACGGCAGAACTGAGATATTCATGTTTTAGTCAGAGTGAAATACGATCTCTGAGAAAACAGGGCTCTCTTATAGCCGAAGTCTAGGGCATGCATCCTGGTATACCGGAATCTCGTAATTCCAGGATCTCGGACGATTTTTTCCGATATTTCAATTCCGGGATTGAGCGTTTCAATATCGTAATTCCGGGATTGATTGAAGACAAAAATGTATCTTTGTTTAATTTAAAATAAGCTTTTGCGTTGCCATACTTGCCATTTGAGACCTCGAGCAGGTAGTAATTTAGTTGTTAGACAAAGGAATGTGTTGTACCCGAGAACCTTCCTGTATATACCTCTCTCTTTCTCTCTGTATTGTCCGGCTATGCCTGTCTTTGTCGCTCGAATAAGGTATGCAAACTCAGGTTCACCCTGCTACCCTGCGCAGTCGCTCAAATATCGTTATCGGGAGTGTTAGTTCACGACGCACGTGCAGTGTGTACTGTTAAATATTTATTAAAGGATGAAAAAAATGATAAGCAGTTCGCACATTTTATTCAATTTGGTCTTAATCGTAAGTTTTTATGTCGAAATAAAGCACTATCCCAGCAATTTTGGATTGTAATAATTTTTAAATTGTCTTATTATTAAATTATTGAATTGTAAGACCACTCGTATCATATAAGAAAACAAGGAGTGATTGAAACTGTGATTAAAAGCCAATGTTTATTTGTAATTAAAAACACGAATAGCAAATGTTGTTTTTTTTTATTTACCTATTCAAAATCAGCACGCGTGGGGCATTTTATAACCTGAAATAATAAAAAACTCAATCCCGGAATTAATACCGGTATTCCGGTATTGGGATTTCAATATCGAAACTCAATACCGGGATTGAAAACCTTGCGATATTGCATGCCCTAGGCCGAACCCTATATTCAAACCGCGGATAGATAGGCTTACTCCGGTTTAAATTTGACACATTTTGAATGGGTAAATGTCAAATTTTCACCCGAAGTACCTAAACCTTGTCTGTCCGCGGTTTGAATATAGGGTTCGGCCGTTAGAGAATACAGAATTAGGGTGCCGAAGTGTGTAAAATATTTTTTGTAGCTAATTAATGGATTTATTAATAATATCTATTATTTTATTTACAAATAAAAATAACAAATAAATAACACATTAACCGAACTAATTTAATGTAAGTTAACCACGCCACATTCGGTGTTCACGACTCAAATCCAAATATTGTTATTGTACGGTTACGGGTTCTACAAAGGTTCTTATCTGCCTTAGGTCTAATTCTAGTCTTCATATTAATATAATTTCGCACACATGTCAAAGTTTGTCATTCTCCAAATGAATCCCGTTTTCTTATACTTAGTTCGTATTCACTCTGAATAAAACATGAATATCTCAGTTCTGCAATGGAATTCGACTTAGTGCCCATAGAACGAAATTAAGTAGAATTAAATACCTATTCAATGACCTAACGTTCAGCACTGTTGGTTTTGTAAAATAAAACCTTAAATTGAGAAAATGTTTACTTACATGTTATACATGTAGGTACCTAAAGCAAAGGTATTTTTTATTTGTCATTATAACGTAGAGTGGGGTATCACTTGATAGCTCTCAAAAAATAATTTTGGGGACCGTTTAGGAAATATGAACTCGAAAAGTGTATTTTTTTCTAGAGTTGCGTGTGCCCCCACTGAGCATGGTCCGACATGCTCTTACCCGATTTTATTTTGATCTAGGGTCGATTGAAAATATGTAAAGGTTACTTTAGCGTTAAACATCTTGAATAGGGCTAATGTAAAGTTGGCAAAATGTTCTTTCGTCAATTAGTCGTTCCAGTGTCAACATTTCTATGCAAAAGTTTGTCTCCAGAATATCAGAAATAAACTTACTATTAAACTCATATTTGAACGGTTATCAGGCCGATATTAAAGTTATCAATTATAAACTTCCGCCCGCCAATGGTTAATGGAATATGACATGAAATAATAAATCAATTACTTTTCCTATCATGTAAGCAATTGATTTTTCACTTGAGCTTGAAATTGGCATTTTTAATTAGATTTAGGTACCTAAGTAAGTAAATGTTTTTCAAAACAAGGGATAATTTGATACTCCTTTTATTTGGTGAAAAAAATATCGAAAAATAGGTATTATGAATAAGACCGAACTGAAGCCGACAAACGATATTGATTTGAGTTGGCTGCACTCGCCTGCATGACACAATTCGGTGATATAAATCTCCAAAGAACAGCCGATTTTATATCACACTTGTCGTTTACGACATAAGGGTGAATATCAGATTTCGTGTTTTGCACTTGTCCACCCATGTTAACTTCATATATAATAAACTATTCTGCCCTCCTAAGCCAATAAGCAGTAGGTATTTACATTCAATCCTCAAAGCAGATTCAATTCTATGTTGTTAGTAATATGGTTGATATTACTGCATAAAGTTTATCGTAGTTACTAAGCATTGGCTAAGGACGGCAGTATTGTGGTTAAGTTTTTTTTTGGTTGAAGTTCATTCAAAAACCCGTATTGCCATTAATAAAATGACAGTTTTTCGAATATAGGATATTTATAAAAAATATGAAAGGTCAAAAATCTAAGTTCTTTGGTCCTTCATTGTGTTCTGTTTTTGATATATTTTTTTTTCCAAAATTCTCCTATTGAACAGATTTTCCTATATTTAGGAATGTTGAACTATATGTAGCTTTAACAAAAATTTTTTTTGATCACCTAATCGAAAGTTATTGTTAATTCAATTTTGTCCACCCCAAAAATTTCTTTGGCGTATTTGTGCAGTCTCGCAAAATGCCATCATGTTACGTGGACAATCCCTGCCTCCCGCCCCCGCTCCGTTTCGTTGAGATCTAACGCCCGACAAGTGCAAACCTGTCCAAAGTTCAACGTGTTTCGAAAGAATATTTTGTTATCGGTGTGCTCGGGTTTTTTTCCGGTCAGTAGGTACCTGAATTCTTCGGTAATCGATTTTATACTTAAATACGAGTTGTATTTTTTTATATTTTTTTAGTGTATACACGCCGTGATTGCTCGCTTCCGTAATGGTAAGATAATAGTAGTTTACGTGACGGTTGCGTAATTCTAGTTACTAGTAATTACGCAGAGTCTCGTACAATACTTTATCTACAAACATATTATAAGTACTCTAAGATGGGTTCAGAAGTCGAAAGGCAAATGACCAGCATTACCTTACCTGTGATAGTAGGTAACGGCGATGACAGCTGTAACGTAATTTTGAAATTACGTTATCGAATATTGTAAGATAATGAGATGAGATCCAAATTTGGAACATCTTCTAAAATTAACAACTGTCATCGCTGTCACCTACTACCACAGGTAATACTGGTCATTGCCTACGGGTTTTGATTTTGAACGCATAATAGAGGACTTATGATATGAGTGTAGATAAAACAATTAGTTAAATACTCAGAGACAAAAAAAAATAGGTACTATTCTAATTTCTTTGTTGCTAGTTTCTTCAGATTGCTTTGGCATTGAGTTCCAAAGAAATTAGGTTTTCTCCAAAGAAATTAGGATTTGGTTGAAAATTCTGCTAAAGGGTTTAAAATTTCTTGCTTTAGTGAGCTTTTATTAACTTTATTGCGTGTTTTAGGGTGCATTTTGTTAGTTATATTTTCTATATTAGTTACTACATGATCAACAATAGAAGAAACAAAGATCATTCGCTGTTTAAATTATAAATAAAATCTTTAGGTATATAGTTTTCTACGAGTAATGAATACGGAGTCAAAAAAAAGTGGTTTTGAACATGTTCTTTAAATAATTGTGAGAATTTTATCATTTTCGAGAAAATATTTTTGTATTTAAACACTTGTTGCAGATTTGAAATAAAAATGGTAAGTAGGTACGAAGAAAAAAATATCGGCTATTAAAAAGAAACCAAAGCCAATAAAATATACTGTTTGCAGTAGTAGTAATCAACCGCAGCACACTATTAATAAAAAATAGTAAAGCAGACCAAAGATAAAAGACTAGAAAAAAAAGGGAAACACAGAATAAAAGCGCTTAGAAAAAAGTCCGATCATGAAGTATGGCGATTGGCCACTTTCAGAGTTGTGCAGTAACACATTTACTGCTACATAAACGCATATTGCTTGTCTCAGCGACAATCCAACGTGTATATAAAGTAATATATTATTAAATAAAGCGTTCTTCACCTGACATTCTAACAACTACTAGTTTCACTTGGCTCCTCTCACCGTTCCGCTGCCCAACTCCTGAGCCCTGACATATCATATATTGCAATCTGGTACGTTATGCAAAATCTAAAAAAGCAACGGGAAGCTACCACAAAAGAAAAGCGGATTTCGTCATATAATGTAAAAGAAGACTGGCATTTAGTAAGTAGTAGAGATAAAAACACATAAATTGTTTAATAATTTAATACAAGTGAGATTGAAGAAAGAAAAAAATGTCATAACTCATTTTTAATAAAGACTGATCGAAATATATGCCGTTTTATTTAAACATAACTGATTTATATTAAATACATAAACAAAATCGAATTAAACTTATACATTCATAATTTGTATGGCGCAATATTCTAATATCTTTGGCGCGAGTTTTGCATTTGTCTAATTTCTTTGTTGTATTTTCTAATTTCTCTGGACATGTCCTAATTTCTTTGGCAATGTAATTTTCAAAATGATAAAACTTAAAAACTCCTGATGTTATTTAAGGCAGAATAACAATATTTATACATGGAATTAAATTGTTTACAAGGTATGTTATCTCATTTATAGAAAATATTAAAAAAATGCTATAGAAATTAGACAATTTCAGACTAAATCTGATATTTACCCATGAATTAAAAAATACAGTTAAATATTATTACTTAATCACAATAATTAAAAACTTTAAATGAGCGAATGCAAAAAGACACTTAAGTTACAAAGTTATCTGTAACTAGGTAAAATTGTGTAAGTATTTCGGCTAGCCAGGCAGCGTGATGATCTTACAGTCTATTTTTTAGAGTTCCGTAGTCAAACTAGGAACCCCTATACTTTCGCCATGTCCGTCCGTCCATCCGTCCGCAGCCTAGCTCAGAGTCTCTTAGTACTAAAAAGCTGTAATTTGGCATGAATATACATATTAGTTACGCCAACAAATTGGTAGAATAAAATCTGGAAAAAATTGTTTTTTTATTTTTCCTCCCCTACACGTAACGTGGATATGTATTATTTTTTTCTTGTCTACCCCATAGTGTGGGCTGTCGTTGTATAGGTTTTTCAACATTTTTTTGATAAAGGTATCCGTTTATGAAATATTAAGCTTTAAAGCGCTAATTTTCGTTAGAGTCAAGTGTCCCCCCCCCCACTACAGCCAAAACTACAAATACTAAAAATCTGAAAAATATCTTAAATGAAAGCACATATACGACTAAGTAGACTTCATTAGTTCTGAGTTACAAACGGTTTAAATATTTATGCCTACCGAAAACTTATTTGCGGTGTTGGTAAACTGACCGCGACCTATGTTGATGTATGGGGATAACAGTTTTCCAACGGCAAAGTTAAGTTTGTCGCGAGGTCTAATTTGTTTGTATTGTCTTTATTTTTTGAACTGAGCTTATCCTCTACACAAAGCCCATTATTGTTTGTGTACAATACTATTATCTTCTTTTGTTTCGGTAACCGCAAGCCGAATTCATACAAAAAAGTTAGGACTACATTGAATGTACATTGAATTATCAACCCTATCTTTTTATTCAGTAGGTTGAGAATGTAAAGTGTTAAAATACAGGTATAAGTCTCTATTATTTGAACTGAGCTTACCTTCTACACAATACTATCATCTTCTGTCGCCAGGGTCGTACTCGCGTATACGACCGTATTATGAGGTACTGTAATGAGGTAAGGTCCTGCTACTGAAGGTGGACCTTATCTCATTAAACTATTTGTACGAAGTGTCCAATTTGGTTTTAAATTTATAGATTTGAAATCAAATTGGTTCGAAGGAACAACGGTGCTTTGTTTTATGGGAAAAAATGGACAGACGCCGCTGTGATACCGCTTAGGTCACAACTATTGTATTCGTAAAATCTGAAAAGCAAATAAAAAGAAGAATACTACAGCTATACCTGTGCAGCAGTTAACTGCTACAACCCCCAACCCCCATTATTACAGTACTTACATGATGATAATTATTTATTAGTTTAGTTGTGTTATTTATTATTAGGGTTCGGAGTTTTCATAGCACGGTAAGACGAAAGAGAGCTATGGAGTCGACATTAACATTAAAATTGAACTCTTACTCATGCTCATCCTCATTTGTTTATATAATTGCAAAATTTAAATATGGATAATAACTTTCACTTTTAATATTCATAACATTATGAGATTAATATTAAATAATATGTACATGAAACTAATTTTGTTTATAATTGTAATCTTTCATTACTTAGCTAAGCAGCTTTATTCAGGGGCTCATGGCGAATATTAAAGCATTTAGGAATTAAATGAACAAATGAGTATGAGTATGAGTAAGAGTTGAATTTTAATGCTAATGCAGACTCCACTGCTCTCTTTCGACTTACCGTGCTATGAAAACCCCAAACCGTATTTATTATAGAAAAACAATGTTTTTTTTTGTGGTCTAATAAATATATTTATTGCATATATTGTTCAAAATGTTTTAATACCAGTGTGTTCCTGTTTTGTCCATGACGGTCATGAAATACAAAAATGTTGAACGTGCCATTTTACCTGCCGGATACTAGTTGCAACAAGTAATAATATTTTAATTTGCCAATTGGATATATCTTGGATTCATCACACTATAATGGTGGTTAAAATGCAGGTTTACTCGAAAATCCTAAAAGGTGGCATTAACACATTTTGCTCCAAAATATCGAGTTATTCCTAGTTTTATTTGAAGTGAAACTTTAAACAACGCGAGTACGACCCTGGCGACAGAAGATGATTATATCGTGTAGAGGGTAAGCTCAGATGGAATAATAAAGACTTATACCTGCATTCTGACACTTTACATTTTAAACCTACTGACGAAAAAATACGGCTGATAATTCAATGTACATTCAATGTAGTTCTAACTTTTTTGTATGTATTCGGCTTGCGCTTACGGAAACAATGGAAGATAATAGTATTGTACACAAACAATAGGCGTTGTGTAGAGGATAAGCTCAGTTCAAAAAATAAAGACTATACCTAGTAACGGCTTCGGAACCCTACCTGACCTTAGAAGGTAAGCAGATATGGTGTAAACATAAAAACCCTCTCACGGATTATACGCAGATACGATAAGGTCGATAAGATATCTGTATCTGGGTGCATATCTTTCAATATCGCTCTCTATAATTAAATTCATTGAGCAATGCACACTGCGCAGATAATTTATATTTTATAGTAAAGCATCTGTAAATAAGCTCCGACATATATCGAAAGATGTTGAGAATATTATCTGCGTATACAAATATACTGCCGTCCTACCAAAGAAGGCGGCTAACTGCATTGTAATAGTAACCGCATTTTAAATGTAATGTGGTTACCAATAAAATATAGAATGGTTCGACTACAACATCGCACCTAGCCGCCTTCTTTTGTAGAACGCAAGTATATCAGCAGATAACAGATAAGAGTCAATGTATTATTAGGTATATTATCGTATCTGCGTAGTGTGTGATACTTTCAGATAATGAAGTTTTTATACGCAGATAAAATATTATCGCATCAGCGTAGTCTGCACGGGTAGCACAAGTTGTATTTTCTCGCTTATCGCTCAGTGCGTCTCTATCGTTATTGACTAGATGGAAAGGGAGATCTGAGCGACAAACAAGTCGCGGGCAGCTTGTGCTAGCCGTGCAGTGAGAGGCTTAAACTTTGCCATTTCATAGGGTTGGGAACCATAGAGTGAATGTGTGAATTTATTTAGTGAATGAATGGAATGATTAATTTAAGCTGTTTAGATTTTATTAACGATATTATATGTGCTTTCATTTAAGATATTTATCAGATTTTTAGTATTTGTAGTTTTAGCTGTACGGGGGGGGGGGGGGGGGGGGGGGGGGCTGGGCACTTGACTCTAACAAAAATTAGCGCTTTATAGCTTAATATTTCAAAAACGGATCCCTTAATCGAAAAATTGTTTGCACAAACCCGCAATATTCTTGAAATACCTATCCAACGACGTACCACACTATAGAGTAAACGAGAAAAAAAATGCATCCCAAAGTTACGTGTAGGGGAGGTACACAAAAAAATATATTTTTCAATGATTTATTTTCCCACTTTGTTGCAGTGTCTATAATAATATGTATATTCATGCCAAATTACAGCTTTCTAGTACTAAGAGTTTCTGAGCTAGGCTGCGGACGGACGGACGGACATAGCGAAACTATAAGGGTTCCTAGTATGACTAGTATGACTACGGAACCCTAAAAAGGTATAAAAAGTGAATGTTATGGTCTGCACGGGTAGCACAAGTTGTATTTTCTCGCTTATCGCTCAGTGCGTCTCTATCGTTATTGACTAGATGGAAAGGGAGATCAGCACGGCTAGCACATGTTGTCCGCGACTTGTTTGTCGCTCGGATCTCCCTTTCTACTTACTCTGTAACGATATTACTTAACTACAAAGCAAAGATCATGATTGTAGATTAATTTAAGCTGTTTAGATTTTATTAACGATATTATATATGCTTTTATTTAAGATATTTTTCAGATTTTTAGTATTTGTAGTTTTGGCTGTAGGGGGGGGGGACACTTGACTCTAACAAAAATTAGCGCTTTAAAGCTTAATATTTCAGAAACGGATCCCTTAATCGAAACATTGTTTGCACAAATCCGCAATATTTTTGAAAGGCCTATCCAACGACACACCACACAATGGGGTAAACGAGAAAAAAAAATGCATCCCGAAGTTACGTGTAGGGGAGGTACACTAAAAAAAATTTTTATCAAATAAATAGATAGAGGTCTCGATATCGTCTATCCACCAGCAGCATCGTTTGATCCCCAACCGGTGTCACACCGTGTATGGCCAAGCGCTGGTAGGTCTTATCTTATCTTATTGGCGGGGTCCTTACGGATACACTTCGACCCTATGGGATCTTTTGTGTAGTTACCCCTTCCTTTTTTTAGCACTTAGTCCAATGCAGCCTCTACCCCTTCCAGAAAGCGGATAGTGGAGTGCAATGGCAGCGCCTTGAAATCGCTCGGCTCTGGGTAGCCACAACCGAGGACTTTCATTCTTACTCCGGCGAGGGCATCACATTCACACAATAAGTGTTTCATTGTTTCCACCTCTTCGCCGCACATACTACAATCTGTGTTGTCATAATGGCCCATCTTTTCTAGGAGATGTTTAACCCCGAAGTGCCCGGTAAACACTCCTATAATATATCGGAGTTGTCTTCTGCTGAGTTTCCAAAGTTTATTGGTCCAGCTCTGGTCAACTCCATCTATGAAGAGCTTCGCATGCCCTAAGCCTTCCGTAGTTTTCCACTCTTTTAGGTGATTTACTAGGGAGTTATTGTTCAGGGCTGCTTTTATGGTGCCCGGTGATGGTGCCACAAATGGTTCAGGTCCGACGTAAGCGCCCTTGGACCCTTCCCTTGCGCTGGTAGGTACCTGGGCTATTCTACTTTTCAGTGTACACTTTTGGTATCGTCCGATAAAAAGTATACCTACCAAATTATGAATCCGCGTATAAATAAATAACATGAACAACATTATTAAATAACATTATGTTTAAGTTTATCGGTTTTCAAAAGAACAACTCTTAAACTACTCAATTATCGTTGAAGAACTCAGTGGTAAGTTGCACTTTTTCCATAGAAAAGGCGGGGACATCAACTTCCACTGCGTTACTCACTTTATAGTACAAATAACTTTTTATAAATTAGGATAATTCTAAATATAAGCTTATTTACGTCCCTTTTCCAGTTTCAAGTTAGAAAACGCAGCACTTTTTGAAATAAAAATAGTTTATTGAGAAGGTGGCTCTAAAAATGATGTACAGTCAAGGACTTTAATTGTTATACCACTATGGAACCCTGTCATAATGACAGCGTCAAACCACGTGACAGAAATTACGCTAACACGAATGATTAACGTTATGCGACAGGGTTCCATAGTGGCATTACAATCAAAGTCCTTGACTGTAAAACTGAAAGTATAAATGGACCACCTATTTACGGTCTGGCAAGGTGTAAGAACTATCTCAACTGTTTGGCTAGTAAGGAAACCTTTTATCTATACTTACATGTTTCATAAGTCCCGTATAATGCGTTCACAACTCGCTGGCAATGACCAGCATAAGGTACAAAAAAAATACTATTAGTACTTAAATAATGTTTTATCTACACTCATATCATAAGTCCTCTATTGTGCGTTCAAAACCCGTAGGCAATGACCAGCATTACCTGTGGTAGTAGGTGACAGCGATGACAGCTGTTAATTTTGGAAGATGTTCCAAAATTTGATCTCATTACCTTACAATATTCGATAACGTAATTTCAAAATTACGTTACAGCTGTCATCGCTGTCACCTACTACCACAGGTAAGGTAATGCTGGTCATTTGCCTTTCGGCTTCTGAACCCATCTTAGAGTACTTATAATATGTGTGTAGATAAAGTATTGTACGAGTCTTTGCGTCATTAGAATTTCAACACTCGTGTGATCTATCATGAAACTCATGTTGTAATGCCTGTCATTACGCAACCGTCACGTAAACTATTATTGTGGTGCTATGTGATGTTGGTAGGTGTGCTGGCTGTAACGTAATGTAAACATAAAGTTATAAGTTTCAACTTTGGAACATCTTCTAACACCAGCACAATTTAAATAGGCTGCCTATTTAAGTTCTAGTTTCAACTGAAATAAATATTTAATCACTACGAAACCTCAGCTCGTTATGTTTTATAGATTACCTATATCGCCTACATTTCATAAATAAACCCAACTGCAAAAGCCAAAACCTTTAGCAACATGACATGATAAGTAAGTATGAAAGAAAAATACATGTTGCGCCGACCCCAAATAAGTTGGGATAAGGGCAGGAGAATGATGATCGCCCGATATTTGATCTCGAACGACGTAAGAATAAGGAGGTTATAAGAATAAAATAAACTTTATTTATGTAAAGCATTCTACGACTGTAGTATGTATCTATTACATTAATTAAGAAACAATAGAGATAGTTATATCCAACTAAGTACAGAATTCAACATCAATGCAATTAAAAATTAAAACTAGACGTATTTAAATTAAAAGTAAACTAAGCTACTTAAATATTAAAGTTATAAATAATAATTACCGCTATAAAAGGAGTTAATAATAATAATTAATAAAAATATTTTTTAGATAGGTGCATTTGCATAGAGGTTTGCAGAAGGATGCAGAATTCACTTTAGTTGGCCACAAATTAGAAGTTCTTGTGGACTTACGTTCGGCCTACTTTCATGTTCAGTAGAAGATTCTCTGGCTCTCTGAGATCTGTTTATCCCTGTCGCTTATAAGCCGAACGTCACGCTCAGTAGAAGATTCTCTGGCTCGCTGAGATCTGTCTATCCCTATCAACTCTAAGACGAACGTCACGTTCAATAGATGATTCTCTATTTCTTCGCAAATAATTACTTTCTCTTCTATTTCTCAGCCTGACTTCCTTTCTTCTTCGATTTCATCATTAAGACATATTTTTTTTCTATTATTAGCCCTCGTTCGACGACCTATATAAGAACGACTTCTTAGAGGCATACATTCATTATGAGTTTTCTCCTTAAAAAAAACGTGTTCGTCTCGGGACGCCCGACAGAAGTGATAACTTAAACTAATCTAAGTTGAACTATACGGCCCGCACCGCCCCGCCCCGCTGCCGTATGCGTGAGAGAAAGGGAAGCCAGACAGAAAGGCACCGTAACGCGTTACGTAACGAAGCGGTTTACCCTCCCATAAGAATGTATCACTTCAAAAAATCTATTAACCCAAATCCACAAAATTATACAAACAAAAACATATTGCTACTAAACTAACACTCGCCAGGTTATGGTAACATGCTAGAAATTACCTAAATTATTTATTAACCAATATATATTATGTATTCAAAAAATATGAAATACAACATAAAAGTAACTTTTAATCAAAACCTAAACTCAATCTAATCTAACTAACCTACCCATTTCCCGAATTTAATAATCGGAAAATCTTGTATTTCCTTATTAATATAAATAAAAGTAACTAGGCAACAGGAGATCAGCTCCGATGCACGTCTGATAATTTCAAAATGTTTGTTATTATAGGTACAGTCAAGGACTCTAATTGTTGAGCCACTATGGAACCCTGTCGCTTAGCGTTAATCATTAATTTTAGCGTAATTTCTTTCATGTGTCTTGATGCTGTCAATGATAGGGTTCCATAGTGGCTCAACAATTAAAGTCTTTGACTGTACTTTAGGGCGAAGCGCGGTTATAGGCCCGGCCAACCGTTTCGATAATACAGATTTAGGTTGCGCGTAATTTTGAGTCTGCAATATCTCCTAAAGTATTTGTTTAAATGATATAGTGTAAATATAGGACAATTTTAATATACATTAAGTGCCCAAGGTAACTAAGGTATTTATCTGGATAAGGATAAATACTGAATCGGATTAAATAGATTCGCAAATAACCTAATATTTTTTAATAAGATAAAAATGGTTACAGTGAGTCAACCTGGCATATGGCTATCTCCTAGATAGCCATATGCCATCGCGGACGTTTCTCTAGGTTTCTTTGAAGATCTACAATTCTTCACTGCATTATTTTGATATATCTCTTAAGGTTTAGCCAGCTTAAGCTATGTAAGCGCCCAAAAATCGATTTTTTGACGACTTGGTAAGAAAACATTGAGTTTTCTCAACTTTATTAAAATTTAATTTGAATGAAATGTACATACAAACCATCCGGAATAAATTCTCTTAATGACAGTGAAAACTGTACCAAAATCCATTGCGTGGTTTAGGAGTTAGCGGAAATACAGACAGACGCGGAGGGCAACTTCATTTTATACTATGTATTGATGATGATTGATTGATGAATTTGATGATGATTGATTAAGGTTTTTTTCTGTTTTGATTTAAGTATTTCTTATTTCAGTTCATACATTATAAATCCTGACCGATTTCGGCCACAGCGACTGAGATCCGACTATTTAGAGCGTCGCTCGTGAGCTCTGTGATGACTGACATAGCCGATCTTTGCATTAAAAGTTCGACCACATTCACTGCAAGTCAGCACCCCTTCGATATAATTGTATTGCATGGCCGCAGGTGTACGGGCCTTGAGCTCGTCTCGCTTTGCATCCAGCTCCTCACGTCTCCAAGACGGCCGGTCTGCTGCCATTGCCTGCCACTGTGACGGGTCGATGTCACACCGCTTCATATATCGCTTAAGCACATCTATGTACCGCAGGAATTGGCCGCCTCGTTTCCGCTTGCCATCCTGCAGTTCTGATAAATGATGCGCCTTGCCACTCTGTTATCTGTCATGCGGGAGACATGGCCGCCGCACCGCAGCTGTCGATGCATTAGATAAGCCTCTATTCCACCGACATTAGCTCTTCGAAAGACTTCCGTGTTACGAACACGGTCAGATCAACGAATGTTCATAATGTCACGTAGGCATTTTAGGTGGAATTTATCTAATGTTCGAATATGCTTGCGGTAGAGGCACCACGTTTCGGAGGCATACAAGAGATTTGGCAGAACTATCGCCATAATATGTATACAGCTATTATCGTAGGGAGCTTTATGTCGTGTGAGCGAAACACCTTGGAACGAAGTTTGCCGAAGGCTGCGGCAGCTGCTCCAATTCTGCCGTTGACTTCGTTGTCAAGGAGGCACCGCGCTGTTATGGTGCTACCCAGATACTTGAACTTGTCTACCTGCTTAAGCGAGTTATCACCGAGTTTGATGTCGACTGGGGCCCCATTCAGTGTGTGAAGAGTCAATACTTCGGTCATCGGGACTCGTCATAAGCCTTTTTAGACCCTCTGGGGATTCCGCCACAAAACATAGATCATCTGTATTCATCAACTCCGTAATAGTTGCGTGAGACATCTTGGTGCGAGCTTTTAGTCTAGCAAGGATGAAGACTCCGCCACCAATGGTACGGAAACGAATACAAATGCCATCAGACAGAGTCTTTAAAGCCTCCCGAACTACAACTGCAAAGTACAGAGCGAAGAGAGTTGGGGCGAGCACGCAGCCTTGCTTTACGCCGCAGCTCACCGAAAAAAACTCCGAGCCCTCGCCCTGCACACTGACACAATACTGCATGTCATCATGCAGGAAACGGATCATTCTCACAAACTTGTCAGTGCATCCAAGTTTCGTCAGTACCACCCATAAAGCTTCTCGAGGAACGCTGTCGAAAGCTTTTTCTAGGTCAACGAAACAAAGGTACAGTGGTTGACCCTGCTCTCGACTTTTCTCTTGAAGTTGTCGAACAGAGAAAAAAGCCTCACACGTGCCTCGATTCGGTCGGAAGCCAAATTGGGTTTCAGGCAAGATGTCTTCGGACAAGTGCATTAAGCGCTTCAGTAGTACTCGAGCAAAGACTTTTTCTGGAGAAGTGAGCAAAGATATGCCCCTATAGGAGTTGCAATCCGATCTTTCACCTTTGTTCTTGTACAAAGAGCAAATACGTGAAACTCGGAAATCATCCGGTATCCGCTCTTCATCCCACATTCGAACAAAAAGTTCCCAGATTGTTTGATGCAAATCCTTACTACCATACCTCAGCAATTCTCCAGGAACGTTGTCAACGCCGACCGCTTTCTTGTTCTGCTGTTGTTGAACGGCAACAACGACTTCTCGCAACAACAAGTGGGGAGAAATGCCATCGAGCTCTGTGTGACATGTCCGCAGCTCGATCAACATTGAGCAAGTCATACAGTGCTCACCCCATCAATTAAGTACATCATGTTTGCTGGTTAACAGTTTTATGCCGTCGAGTGATCTCTGGGGCACTCTATTACGAACTATTGTACGAACAAGCTTGCGGACATCCTCGTAAAATGCACCCAGCTATTTAGTATCTGCAAGCCACTGAATGCGAGTAGCCTTATCTTGCCACCACTTATCCTTTATTTCCGGTACATATGTCCGTAGCTCGGCACCACTGCGTTTGACTTGCTCCGCCTGGTGATCTTCCCGGCTCCGGCGCAATATAGATCGGTGCTTCTCAATTGCCCTGATCAAATGTTCGTCATTGTCGTCAAACCAATCTTCGTGTCTACTGGGCTTGAAACTCAGTGTCTACGAGGCGGCAGCGACTAGATTGGACGACAACGTTCGCCAGTTAGCAACAGCATCCCCGCTCTCAATGTCCGTCGCCTGAACAGCACCACTAACTGCCTGAGCATAGGTCTCGCGTAACTCTAGACTCTGTAGTTTTTCTATGTCTAGGCGCTTGGGCTTTACTCCATGGAATCTGCGTGGAGGACGAAGACGAAACCTCAGTTTAGTAACGACAAGCCTGTGGTCTGTCGAGCAGATCGCATTTGCATCGCGCATAACACGGGTGATATGTACTTGGGAAATATCTCGTTGTCGGACAATCACATAGTCAATCAGGTGCCAATGTTTCAACCTTGGATGCATCCAAGTGGTCTTATATTTTGCCGGGAGTCTGAACATAGTGTCGGTAATTGCAAGCTCAAATTGAGCACAGAGGGATAGAAGGAGTTGCCCATTACTATTCATGTTTCCTACACCATGTCTTCCTAAGACCTTAAGCCAAGCTTCAAAGTCTCGCCCGACTCTTGCGTTAAAGTCGCCCATCAACAGTACCTGCTCTCTATGGGGTATCCTAGAGAGGGTTTGCTAGACCTCTTCATAAAACTTGGCCTTTGGGGTTATCATCCTTGTCCATTGGTGGCGCATAAACACCGATGACATTTAGATAATTGTCCTTGTCCAGATGTACGCGCAGCGTGGTGGCGCGGTCGGAGATGTGAATCGGACACTTCTCCAATTTAGACACAATGTGATTTCTGATCGCAAAACCGACACCTGACCTCCTAGGCTCCGAAGCAGGAGTACCTTTCCAAAAGAAGGTATACCCGCCCCGTCACTCCACCCTCTCCCCCTCGTCAGCCAGGAGTGTGTCACTGAGAGCAGCGATATCCCCACCGTAGCGTCGGAGCTCTCAAAATACGAGGGCGGTCTTACGAGGAGGACACAGACTTGTTTCACGATCAAGGAGGGTGCGTACGTTCCAAGCCGCGAAGGTTATAATCCGAGATTTAAAGGTGTTATTTTTATTACTTTTTTCTTTCGACCACGAGTTGAGTGATGCAGAGACAGCCGTGGTAACTACCTCCGAATGTGTTGGGTTAAGCCTGTTTAAGACAACTTTTCTAGTCCCCTCCCTGGTTTGGGGGAAGCAGGGCCTCTCTAAATAGAGCTGCTTCGTCGCCCAGGGTGCTGCCGAATCGCACTGTTAACCCGTGCAGTGCAAAGCGACCACTCTCCCTAAGCCGCCTACGTGCTGACATAAGACAAAGCCTGGCTGGCATCACAACCAGACCTCTCTACCTCTGTCCATCGCCAAAGGACTTTTACAAATCGGAGTTCATTGTCGGAAGCCAAGTCATTTGCGCAGGATATATAGCAGCACTAAGCATTACATAACATAATGCCAGTGTGCGCGCGAACACGGGTGCACTCTTATCTCTAACTCCCTGTACCTAATGGAACGGGGGACCGCTACAATCAGAGAGAGATAGAGACGTTTGCGTTAGCAAGGCCTCTATCGCCGACCCGAGACTAAAACTGTCGGACCCTAAAGCTGGCCGGGAGCACCAGACGATTTCAACGGGAGGCTTCCGCTATGAAGGAGTGGTGGGGATCAAGGAAGAGGACATTACTGCCACGGGGAAAGGGGAAATGTGGCAGTAGCAGCTCGAGTAGTCCGGGGGCGCATCCCCGTAGCGGCTCTTTATCAGGCACATACCACAAATATATCTGATAAAGAGCCCCCATCGTGGAAGCAAGTTGTGTAGTACATGTAGTTCATACATTAGCTTAACACCTATAGATATGTTACAGGTAGCTCTGGTAACAAATCAGGGTTCTGTTTTTTATATAAAACTATATTATTGCATTTGACGTGTAGTTGTATTGTCAACATTAGGTACGATAGTAGGCCAGTTTATATCAACACAAAAAAGCCAAACATCGTAAACGCGCATGTAATTACGGTTTTTTATATGTTGTTTAATCTCTTGAGAGTAGTTAACACCCAAGTTTGCAACCCTGAAAACCCTGTGCTACCCCCCTTGAGCTCGAAAACCCAAGCAACACAAAACGGTTGTATAGCAGCCGTTGAACGGTTTTCGATTAAACCTAAAGCTGTATAATATGGCTGTATAACAGAACTATATCCGGACATAGTTCTGTTATAATGCTTAAATGGGCACAAATTATAAAGCTTTAAGTTCACTTTAAGTTCACATGCCTGTAAAATAGCATCTTAATAGCATTACAGTAGCATTATAACCAGTGATGTACAAGATACCCTATACAAAGTAGCTGGAATACAAAATTCAAGATACTTTTAAATTAAGTATTTCAGATATCAGATACAAATAACTTTCTGGGATGGTATCTAAAATACTAGATACAAAATAAGTATCTTTCAAATACTTTTTAAAGATAAAATACTTTTGTAAGAAAACAACATTTTATTTAATGTAAGTTCATTATTTACAATAATTATTTACGAATACGTATAACGTGCAATGCATATGTGCCCAGTCAAAATATTATATTTTTAAGGTTTTAATTGAGACTTAAGTAAAACCAGTTCTTCAAATATTTTATTACTTACTCATTTTACTTCGATGAGGCCTCACAATCATACCCCCAAAAGAGAAGAGTCGCTCCACAGGGGCAGAGGGCACAACTTGGCAAACAAGTGTTATATTTGAAAAATATATTTTTTATTGTAGGGTGACGACATTTGTCATTTTAAGAAAGAAAGAGTCGCCATCTATCAATTTGGTCCTAGACTAATTTTGCCGTTTTATCTATGGTGACATTTAAATCTAATATCACCATACAATCTTGTCACATTTTGTGAATAAATTCATAGGTAACTATACTAGAAGTACACTTACAAACATTAACAACAAACATAGTATTTACAAAATACTAAGATACCAAACAAAAGTTATTTAAATACCAGATATAAAATGAATTTTAAAAAAGTATTTTGGATACAAGATGAAAATACATATTTTGTATATGTTAAAAAACATTTATTGCATACAATTTTACATGATCAAATGACATATTCTGATTTATTTCTAATGTAAATAAACTAACAAAGTATTTCGTAATATATAATATTACATACATACATACATAATCTCACGCCTTCGTTCCCAGAGTGGGGTAGGCAGAGCTACAGAATTACAAACATCTCTAAAAACTATGCAACTCAACTCTATATTAATTATGATTAAAATCTTTATTAATATAGAGAAATACAAATATATGCAATATATACACTATACAATTATAATTAGAATACCTAATTAACAACTATGTTGTTAGATAAACCACGATGTAACCTATTATCTACTTAAAACTAGAATTATTAAATTAGGAATTATTAAATTATTAAATTTACTTGAATTATTTTGTATATTGTATCTGTATTTCAGATACTTATATCTTAAATAAGTCACATCTCTGATTATAACGGGTAACAGTCGTTAAAAGAGCTGAATATTAGTATTATAAGAGGGCACTGGTGGACTAATCTACAGGCTTAATACTTACAAGAGGATAGTTTAATCATTTTAAGCGTCATTTTCACCAGCAATATATTGAGTTAATATTATGCGCTACGATTAAATTCATCAATGGCATTTATAATCTTAGTGATCCCATAAACGTGGTGGAAGTACAAAATATTGTTGGGAGGAAATATTGATTATTATTTTCTAAGCCTAAGTACCGTTTTTTATGTACCTATTGTGAAAAATTTTGGTGGTAAGGAAGTTTTACTGTCATTATACATATATACATATTTAATGCAAATTAATGAAGCGCCACGGGAATAGTGTGGTTTTTATTATAAATATGAAGGAAAAAATAGCAGTGACCAAAAATATAACCTCAATTTATCTATGTTTACAACATAAAATTACAATGTAAGGTGTATAATTATGGACTTTATATCGTATTATTTGGCCTAGATTTTCTTCATGTATTCATAGTGTAATGTCTAAAAAATCAAAACTAATCAAACAATACAAGTTTTAAGAAGGAAACATGGAGGCCGATCTTATACAGCGATGTGAACCAATTTAATTCCAATTTAATTCTAATGGCCGTACTACGGTTCACCTGGGGTTTATTATTCTACCAAAATCGGTTAAGTGTATTTTGTGTGAACTAATATGCAGCTCTAAGCCGTTATTTACCCACATGAGAACTTAAAGCATTATAAAATTCTTTACGTAAACTGTTAAAAAGAAATTGGCTGCACGAATGTTCATTGTAATTCTCTTATAAGTTTCAATAAAAAAAGCTGAATAAGGGGAAGTACCTTGCTCACATTAGAACTTTATGAATTATAACACTCTAAAAGTACACTACTATTCAGCAAATAACTTTATAGATGTTCACAGTAACGCTTTTAGAATGCTGACATCGAAGTGGTATAATCCTACTCATTTATACAGAAAAAGGTGTAGCTTTAATCCTCTAATATGCTTTTATGAAGCTATTTAGAATTAACCTTTAAAAAGGCGTCGTAGAATACTCTTTTTACGCCAATAGTATTACAAAAGTCAATATTGTTGCTGTTATAATGCCGTTATACAGATTTGTTATTTACAGCTTAAAGTTCACGGATGAACCTTAGTAACTAATACCTAGTGCTAGGAGTTCACATTGCGACCAAATGTGAACAATAAAACAGCAATTTGTGTTGCTTTGGAAACTGCGAAATTTCATCACTTATTTTAGTATTTTCGAAAAAACTACCCTAAGGAAGTATTTTTCAAGTATCTTTGTACGATTCTTTATAACGATAACTAAATTTGCTATAATTTGAACGTAACCAGAGCACACTATGTTCATTGATTTCGGAGATACAGCATGTCAAAGATGCGCAATGTGCGCAGAGCTCGCTCCTCAGACCCTGCTTAAAATGGTGGCTTGCAAATGCAAAAAGAGGTTTCTTAGGATCGTGCACAGCCTGGGCTCAACTGCTCTATCCAATGTTCCTTTTGCCATGGGTGAAATTACAACAACGCCATCTCTATCGTCCTAGACGAGGAGTACCAGGATTTGGACGACCGAAAACCATATGGCGACCCGGCTCCACCTCCAGAGAATATTATCCCTCCTCCCCACTAATCTAGACTGGATGAGACCTGGTCCTTCCAAAAGGGTGAAAGTCTAACTGTATTTGCTTGACCGTGCACTGAAAAAAATAATTGGTCGCTTGTAACAAGATTGTGATTATTGTGCATAAGCGTCTTGATCCGATACGAGCCTAACAAGATGATAGACACATCAACTAAGACGTAAGATACATCAACTAAGATGTTAGTTGAATCACTGAAGAAATTGCTATTGTTATTATCAGCTTTGGTTGATATAACTAATATCTTAACTATTGTATTCATTTTTTGTCAACTAAGTGAAAATCTCTCTTTGTTGGCTCTCATTTTTTTGAGTGTGTAAATAGTATTATTTTATAGTTTCAATCTATGTTTATGTTGGTTTTTTTTATGTTTACGTTTATTTGTTTTGATACCATATGTTTCATCTTAAAAGTCAAATTTACACTCTTGGTAATTTTTAAGAAATACATACAGTTACATTTGGGATTGGGACCCACCTTAGGTCCAAAGTCATTCTGACATTCTACAACAATAAGGTTGAGTCTCCTATAAGTTACAAATCATTTGGCATCTCTAATGACATTTACGACTTCAAGTCTATTTTTCTTGAAATGGGTCACAAATTAACGATCGAGATAGTTTACACATTATTCAGTACAATGTTTTAATCATTTAACCAAAATCCAATATTTTACTATTTTTATATTTTTGAAGAAACTGTAAAATCTTGGTATTGAATTAAAGCTAATTAAATTACCTACAAATTCTTTTCATATGACTTTTGCCTAGGAGCATTAGTTAAGCCGGGACGTGTTTTGGAAAATGACCCTACCACAAAAAATCACTTTTTGAAAAAATTGCTCATCCTTGACTTGCTGTATTTCCGCAACCAATAAACATTGCGCGCATTACGCTCAAATTGTAGGTAGTTATCTTTATTAAAGTACCGAACAAAGATACTTGAAAAACACTTCCTTAGGGTAGGTAGGTTTTCAAAGAACAAGTGACAAAATTTCGCAGTTTTTCGAGTACCATGGGGTTAGTACAGGGTTTTCAGTGTTGCAAACTTGGGTGTTACTCCTCTCAAGGAACCTAACAACATATAAAAAAATCCCAGTTACATTCGCGTTTGCGTTAGCTTGGTAAATGATTGCTCTAACGGGTCCTAGGGCTTACCTCCAAGGGGTGGGGACTTTTAGTAGGTACGTTTATCTCCTAACTAGTCCAAACAAAGTTCCGAAGTCAAACTTTCTGCGTTCGGCCATTCCATCCACAATTTTACGTTGCCAGGACTAATTTAGATCTTAAAACATTCGAGTGATCTAATTATGAAACTCTCCTTCAGCTTATTTTATAAAACCTCACTCGTGTTTGAAGACCTCTCATTACGTATCTACTGATACGCACACGGCACACTGCTTATACGGAAGGCCTTTAATTGTTAGGTATAAACTTTAAAGTGCAATTTTGTAAGTAATAAATTAATTTTGCAGTATGCTGAAAACTATCTGGAGCACCAAGTTCGTTTTGCACCCCTGGGCAAATTATGGCACATGTATTTTTCATTATTTTATAGATTGTACTTTAGGGCCAATTAAGGTAGGTAGTCGTGTAGATTTAAATATGATAGAGTAGATTTAGACACAATTTTAGACACAATTTTAGAATTAGACACTTTATAAAAGAAATAACGGGAAGTTCATCAAATGTAATCGCAGTGAATTTCAGGTATGCATGATCTCGATAAGAATGCCATTTTTTTATGGGGTGCGAATTTAAAGCAAATCAAATTAATACAATTGTGTCAATTTCAATAGTTTCAAAATTTCCCCCGAATTACAAATACCGTTAGGGTGGTGGAACCAGTAATGGACAAGAACCCAATGATGGACACTTGATTCTTATTTTACAGAAGATTAAGGGTTATTCATTTGTTTTGCAACAATCAATTTAGGACCGTATGAAATTTGAAATAGGGTAATTCCGGGGTATCTAGATGGCCATAAGGGAGAGATAGCCCGTTGAAATAATTCCTGAACGGTTGGCGAACTAGTAATAGTTAAATTCGCTTCACGAAGGGCGTGGGAGCAAGCGAGCGTGCAACATTTTGGCGGCAACAAAAAGTAAGTAAAATCCTTGTTATTTGTTTCGTGTAGTGGAAATATTTTTCAGAGGGGTCATATTTAAGGTTGTTATATTAGTTTCGTAAAATAATGTTTATTTTTTGTTTGCTTGGAACAGTTTGTGCTCACCTCAAAATTACTCGCATCGTGTTGTGATTTGTTTTTTTTTAGGTGTGGCCATCTCTCCCTGAGGAAAAAGAGGGATGGCTAATATTAGTCTGTATATGATGGCCATACGGTATCTGGTAATAAAGAGGCAAGAAATAATACTGTTCGGCGCGTTAATAAAAGAAAAGCTATCCGAAGACTATAAAAGACGAAAAAGAAGTTGAATGAAAGAGATAATTGTCGCGGGTGTGTTAAAAAATATTATGAAACTCTTCTCTTCGTGGACGGGCTTCAATGCACGGTGTGCCAGTTTTGGGTACACGAAAATTGTACTGAATTTGAAGACATGTGCTCTAAATGTGGTGCAGAGAAAAAAAGGCTGTTAAAAATAGGAAATAAGACCAAAAACTATGTTACAAATAGAATTAAGGATATGGCCATCTTACCTCGTATGCCATGGTCATCACACTCGGACATATCGGGAGAAATGGCCAATCGTGAATTTAAAAAATATATTTTGTTATATGTGATCTCATTAGAAATTGTTTTTTTGTTTCTATAATTCCAAAGTCGGTTGTTTAAAGTTTAATTACAAATAAAAAAAATCTATAATAATATGTAAGGTTCTTTTTTAACAGAATTTAAGAAAAACTATGGCCAACTACCCCGGAATTACCCTAAGAGTGAAGTGTTCATTACTGGCGCCTGCCTGTCAGCTAAAAGTGACCATAATTGGTGCCGTCACCCTAAACGTGTAACTTCTTTCCGGGGGTTGCACCCCGGTGCAAATTTGATATTGTACCTACCTACTTAGATTTTTTTTCTAATCATTTCCTTTATTTGCACCGCGTTCTATATTTTCCCCAGACGCAGTGGCCGAAAGTAAGTTTTTATTTATATTTATTTATTTATACAATTTTTTTATTTATTTTGATTTATATGTTCCGAAGGTTTTATTAAATTAAATAACAAGTGAAAATGTGGTAAATTGAGATGGCGTAAAACGTATGCTAAATTGCACCGAGAACACCTTTTTCTCTCGTTTGTTATGACCATTGCATGGTTTTTAATTGTACCAATTAATTGTACCCCTTTCTTTAAGAGATTTGTCAGGATCGTAGCAGGTGAAAAGAAGTCGTCTCTGCCTACCCCTCTGGGAAACAGGCGTGATGTAATGTATGTATGTATGTACCCTCGTGTAATGTATGTATAAAGCTCGATTTTTAACCTATACAAAGCAATCAGAAATATTTTTATCATTTCTTACAATTATTTCCAGACTTTAGTGAAATTTTATCTAATTTGACTATAGGTAATTACCACAAGTAGCACTGGCTTAAAAAAGAATAGCGATGTTATTAAAATAAAAGATTTTTGTTTTATTGCATAGATAGACTAACTACTCTAGCCAAATTGTACGGTAGGAAAGTTGCGCTTTGCAGTTTTCTGACACTTTTCTAGTTCGCAAGATTCTACAATATTTTTTATGGAAAATATTATCCCATTCACATTTGTGGCTGAAGTCGCATGTGCTTTTTTATGAAAATGAGTTGCATATTTTGCATTAAACTAAATTTCACGATCGTGTTTATTCAATGAAAAACGGCATGTTAGAAAAAAACGACACTGTTGTTTAAAAGTTAGGATCAACCTATAGTCACCATCAATAGAACTTGTGAACAATGTAAATAAAGCGCCGTACCTATTAATATTGTCTAAAGTTTGATGAGTTTACTAGTGATGGGTACCAGTAGACTAAGATTAAAAATCCCTTAAAATGTATTTTTTAATCAGAATCACTAGACAAAAACAAGGTCCCGTTTTTTTGTTTTTTGTTTACATCTTGAAAACGATGCGTCACAGGAAGTGTTGTTGTATTGCATTATTAAAGCTAATAAAATTCTCTACAACTTTGATTCTATACATTCTTCACCTATTTTCAATCGATGTCTAGATAATTATGAGCGCCGAAAAATGGTAGATTTTCAAAAAATTGATTTTAGCTAGGGTATTACCACCCGACACCTTGTACTTGGGACTATGTGCTGAAACTTGGCACAGTTGACTCTTAGCTGGTCTTGAGTAGATACAAACCGGGAGCCATCAAGAGCCACTGCGCATTTAGTGGGGGGAGGGGGAGGAAGTTCGACGCTACCGCGCTTAAATTCAAGCAACATTTCTCTAAAACTTTACATATTAGGGCATGCAATATATCATTTTCGGATAAACTAAGGACGAGGATTCTATCTTTCGGACAAAAACAATAGGTATCGACTTAACCCTTAATAACATAACAATTAAAAAAGTCGTGAATTCAAACCCTATTTGATTTTGAATTAGCATAAAAAAAATAGTACAAAAAAAAGAAGTTGGCATTATGTTATGATGGAAATTTCCATCACCATGCATGTCTGCCGATATAAATCTCAATTTAGAAACAACGATCGATCGTCGATGTCAAGCAGGAACATTTTCTCTGAAACAGCCACAATAAAAGCAACCTGATTGCCATTCTCCGATCTCAACTTAATGGAGAGCAATGTATGATAAAAACTTGCGATCAAAATAGCTGGTTTGATAGAGCATCCGTTGTATGGGAATCTTAAGGAATGAATTTCCAAAAATCCCTTCTTAGTGCACCCCTAGGGTACCCAAGGAATATTCCCTCCAAATTTCATGTCTTTAGATCCAGTGGTTTAGGCTGTGCGTTGATCGATCAGTCAGTTAGTTCAGTTTTACCCCTATCCATTCCTTCGTGGATGAAATTATCGAAAACGCTGTGACACGTATAAATTAATTTTCAATCGTCGACCTAAACACAAAATTTAAAGAGTCTTAACTTCAAAACTGACGGACTTTTATACAAATTTTCATCCCCAATTTTGGCCCCTTAGGGGTGGAATTTCCAAAAATCCTTCCTTAGTGGATTACTACACTGTATAAGGTATCTCCGTACAAAAATTCAAGTCCTTAGGTCCAGCGGTTTAGGCTATGCCTCGATCGATCAGTCAGTCACTTTTACCCCTTTTCATCCCTTCGGGAGTGAAATTTTCAAAAAACGCTGATTTACATATGAATTAAAATTCAACCGCTAACCTAAACACAAAGTTTGAAGCGTTTAACTTCAAAACTGAAGGACTTTCATCCCCTATTTGACCCCCTTAGGGGTGGAATTTCCAAAAATCCTTCTTTAGTGGATCTCTACACTGTATAAGGTATCTATGTGCAAAATTTCAAGTCTCTAAGTCCAGCGGTTTGGGCTGTGCGTTGATATATCAACAATCAGTTTGCCATTTTATATATAGATGGTTACATCCGTTATGTTTTCCTCGATGTAAAAATTTCTGATTAATAAAAGCGAACGAAATATTACTTTAATTCCTAATAAAATAACTTAAGTTTTGATTTTCGATTGGTGAAATTAAAATCCAATGGTCATACCGCAATAAACCAATGCAGGGGTACATTTTAATTATACCAAAAATTAGGGGTACATTTTAATTATTTGTCGTTTTAATAGAACAAACAACAGGGCAAAAATAATTGAATGATAACATAGCACAAGTTTGGCGACTGAAGGTGCGCGGAGCAGCGCCAACGGCTCACTCGGAACGACGCCCCGTGGCCAGCGGACGCGCGGCGAGCAATCGCGGGAGTAGCGAGAGTCAGTGATCGGAGCCGACCACTCAAGTTGAGAGCGCTTACTAACTGACTTTGTTTTACCGGTGCCGCATCGATCAGAGGTATCAAGTGTTTTAATTTATATCCATGTGTTAAATTAAATTTTCTCAAACATGCTCGGTCAGGATGGCCTTGCTTTTGAAAAACGAGGCCGCGAAGTGCCTCATTTTCCTCCTAGGAGTAAAATAAAGTATGAAAACACTTTCCGTCCATGTCCATATTTTATTTTAAAAGTGCTCTCTATTGCATCTAAAATCGAAAGGACCATGAATAAATCCTGTACACCCATCTTGTAGGTGGGTGCAGTGAGGGTCGGCGGCGGGCGCCTGCGGTGGTGGCGGCGGCTCGTTGTGCGTGAAACTATGTTAACTCATAAAAACATTTTCTCCGTATTTGTCAAAAAAAAAAACTTTTAATGATGTATTTTATCAGTAACTTCACATTGTTTCAGAAAAGCATTATATATGCTTTTTATAATTACCGCTTTTATGTTATGTGTAGTAATCAACAAGCTGGACCGAAGATTCCGCAGTCAAACTGTGTAAACAGTTTTGTGGAACAATGCATAATATGTAAACTTTGTGTTTGTTATAATAAATTAATAAATAATAAATTATAATAATGCCTCGGCGGTAAGTGGGATTGCCTGACTCGGATTTTAGGGGTCCTCGCCAAGGCTCGGCCCGCCAACCACCTCGGCAGGCAATTTCCTACTTTCCGAGCCTAGGCAATAATGTACTATTGAGCATCTTTTAGAAATGCTCGTAGAATAGTATAATTTCTTTATCGTAGCCGACGGACATACAGGGCCTGTGGTGGCCCGCAAATATCTTGTAATAAAAAGCGAGTATCACTTACAATTTAAGTTTAACTGACAACTACAGCAAAATACGTCTTTATTGCAATAACTCAATTTTAAAGGAAAGGAATTTATGTGAATTTGTTTAGAATTAAAACCCAATAATAACCTAACGCAAACTGAATCAAACTTTTTTTTACTAATGTTCAGCCGAGCGCCTCTATTCTAGGCGCTAAAAACGATATCGTAGTTTGCCTGTTATGGTATTGTTATGACGTCAGCCGCCATTGCTGTCAAGAAAATAAGAGCTATCAAAACGTTGACAATACGATAACAGATCAAATACGATATTGTTTTTACCGTGTTGAATAGAGGCGCAGGTTGTGTCGATTTTAACCCGAAAATTATCTACAGTAAATATATACAGGGTGGAAAGTTGAGATGGGGCATTAAGGGCAGCTACCAGATCCCTTGCTGCAACGCGAAAATGATCTTAGGAGACCTTTCCCAACTTTTTGAGTGATGACAATCGACATTCACAGATTTTTGATAAAATGTACAATCAGCGAGAAAATCGTCAGAATTAAGTAGATTTTTTTTTAATGCCAATCGATCCCATTCCCATAAAGGAGTAAAACACTCTTTGAGACCAACTGAGGTTAGAGTACTAGAACACCCATAAATCAAAGAAAACGTTTTCCATACATTTAATAGGGTAATAACACTAATAACAGAGAAGAAAGGTCTTCGCATGTGGTTTTTATACGCGTATCGGTCCTTTATACTTAGAGAACATAAATTGAAATAAAACATCAGATATCGTCACTGTTCTAAATACAAAATTTAAATTTTCTTCGTACATTCTTTTTTAATTATTAAGCTTTTTCACCTATGACGGCCAGCTTTATCTATGTAGAAAAAAGTTTGTATCGTATTTAGTGGTTTTTCTTATTTGTAAGAATACCGATTTTGCTCATTTTTAATGTCCTAATGGAAGTTGTCCCCATAAAAATTAATGATCTTTAAGCTTAAGAAAATTTCACTTTGGCTTTACCCTATACTAAATGTATGGAAAAAGTTTTCTTTGATTTGTGGGTGATCTAGTCTCTAACTCACTCTAACCTCAGTTGACCTCAAAGAGTGTTTTAATCCTTTATGGGAATGGGATCGATTGGCATTTAAAAAAAAAACTCAATTCTGACGACTTTCTCGCTGACTGCACATTTTATCAAAAATCTGTGAATGTCGATTGCCATCACTCAAAAAGTTGGGAAAGGTCTCCTAAGATCATTTTCGCGTGGCAGCAAGGGATCTGGTAGCTGCCCTTAATGCCCCAACTCAACTTTCCACCCCGTATACAGTATGTCCCAGAACTTGACATAATTATTGCGGCCTAATAAAGCCTATTCTGGAGCAGTCCAGAATATAGTTTTAACTTTCCATTAGGTTAATTAGTTTAATGTTAATAATGATAATAGTAAAGATCACTCTTGCTACTACTAATTACTTTTGGCTGCCCTGGCTAAAACAACTATAAGTAATTTGGAATTCATTGACTTGATATAACCTCATCCACGATGATGTAATAAATAAAAATGTATCGAATTAACCTTTTGAACGCCATACGTCGAATACAAAATGTGCCACCCACACGCCAAACATGTTTGCTATGCTATGCAAATTACACCTTATTGCTACCAAACAAAGTCTATTTTAACCTTGAACTCTTGTCGGCTGTAGCCGACGTGGCGTCAGCGGCACGACTTTTAGTTGACGGCCAGAGCCGAGAGTGGCGTTGAAAAGGTTAAACCCCTCCTACGGCCCAGCATACAACGAAATTTGACAATGGAATATGAATCTATTACGAATGACATAAAGTCAATTTTCCAATTTCATCTTATGTCATAAAAACAAAAGAAATTACACTTTATTTTTTTTGCACTAGATCTTTATTTGAATGGCCGTATTTTGTACTAGTTTTAGTACAAGGAACCTCAGGAGGATAATGCCAAAATATTAAAGCTTTTAAAATATAATTATCCAGCATTTCTAATCAAGTAAAGCATTTCTAGCTTTTCGAGATTTTGTTTAGACCATGTAAGTACTATGGCAGAAGGTGGGTGATTGATTAGAAATAAACACTTTTAAATAGTATATCTTCTTTTAATTCTTGGTTCTTAAAAATAAGTATATACAATAGGTGTGCCTTCTATCAAGGCTTAGCGGTGTCTCACTACTTTCCTACAAAACAAAGCACCGCTGTTCTATCAAATTGGACATTTTGCACAAAGAGTTTAATGCGATAAGGTCTACTTTTAGTAATAGAACCTTATCTCAATACATCCCTCGTCAATCTGGGAACAAGGAATAAAACCTACCTATCCCTACAAAACTACCTATGCGGGTTACAGACCTAGGGGTTACTAGATGGATACCCGTCTTGTTTTACAAGATAGCTTGCAGTGTGATTATTATGTCGGTTTAAATTACATAGGTTTTCAATCCGACATCTTCAACACAACGAGCTTCGGCCCGTCAAAAAACCCGCTAAAAAAGAAAGGCGGCGGGCAGAAACTACTACCTACCTGTCTAACCCTATAAACTAACTAGTTTGACAGTCCATGCATTGAGGATGCAGTACTTGCCTTAAAAAGGTAGTATTTATAAGATAAGAACCAGTTTCGCCATTATTTAAAGAGTGCGAATATAATTACTTAAAGAAACTGTGTCTTGATGCGAACCTGTGTCCGACTTATCTGTGAGTGTTTTGACATTAGTCAAGTCACTCCCAGATTACTTAAAACCTAACATAAAATATTAGTGGACCTGTGCCCTGTCATCCAGCCATGACTTGACCTTTGTCAAGTCACTTTTGCACTCAACTTACCTATAAAGAATAACGCAGACAAAAATAAATGTTTCACCTCCACCATATGGCAAAAGGTGGGTGATTGATTAGAAATAAACACTTTTAAATAGTATATCTTCTTTTAATTCTTGATTCTTAAAAATAAGTATATACAATAGGTGTACAAAGAGTTTAATGCGATAAGGTCTACTTTTAGTAATAGAACTAAGGTTCTATCGTGGTGGTAAGGTTCTAAGGTTCTACAGGTGGCTTTGCCGATAACACAAAAAGTGTTTTTATGGTTTTTACTCTTAGGAGGAAAATACGAATTTGACAATATATTTGAGTTGTGATATGAGAACTGTCATTTATACTATTGCCATATTTTAAGCATGCCTTTTTTTCGAGCTTGTATTTTGTGCCTGGGATTTAATTAACACACAACACAAATACGTTATGATATTGGTCCACAGCATAATAAAAAAAATACACGTCAAAAATCTACCAGCAGCGCTTCCCAAGAGTAGACCCCTGCTGAGAAAAATCGCCGAAAGGCCCTGGCCAGTCAATAATTCGATAATGATTAAACTTAATATTAGGGTAAGAATTTGAATTTAATAGTAATAATTAAATAAAATATCATGCTTAGTTTTTATTATTATTAAGATTAAGAGCAAATAAATATAAATTCAAAGTATAAACTTGAATACTACTTGTATAAAAATGACTGTTCCAGACAACCACAGAAAAAAATCAATGTTTTGTTTTTTTATTTTTATGACTAATATAAGTTATTTAGGCCAAGTATTTTGGGCTGTTAGATAATTGACCCTGCAGTAAGCTTTAGACATCAACGACCTTTGCAATTACTTTTAACTGCTGAAAATGGTAACTTTGAACCACGTCGAGTAATGTACTGTAGAAATGAATGCATTGACATACAAATGATTTATATAAACTAGAGGGCGCCCGCGACTTCGTACGCGTAGAATTAGTTTCCCGCTACTCCCCCTCAGTGCCGGATTATAGGTCTAGAGGCTTGAGGGCAACAAATGAGTGGAGGCCCCCTGGCCCCAAATTATTTTCCAAATTAAATGGACAATTTTTTTCAGTCGAGTTTTCCAATAAATAATTTAGTGTGAAACCAAGTATAGATTATTTTATTATTTAACAAACATATAAATATAATCGAAAACAATAATTATTTGATATAATTATTTTATTAGCGTTAACGAATGGAAACTTCCGAGCTTTTTTCGCCGAAAAATCGTTGATGATTTCGCTGAAATCCAGTTCCCCAAGTAAGCTTTGATAAACGATTTTGTTCCATCGTGGTACGAAGCATATTTTTTATAATTTTCATTTTTGAAAATTAGCGCTCTCCAGTGCAATTTCAAGTACATTCTCAATGCAATTTCAAGGTATGGGAATGTAGCTCTGAAATTTTGATCTTCGAGAATTTGTAGTAAAATAGTACCGGAGATTGGTCTTTTCCATAGTCCTTTTTGTATGAGTTGCCAAAACCACGTAATTATTGTACAGTGGAAGTCAAAAAACATTTCCTCATGATTACTTATAAAAATTATTAACACGATTTAGCATATTTTCAACGACAAAATTTAATAACCTAGAATTCAGAGAAGGAAAAAATGTATCTATATTTTTTTTAAAGCCAAACATATTTAAGCTAATGTAAATTACGTTGCTATTCCGCGACAAAGGGTAAATAGACTAAAAAAAAGTCGCCGCCGTTTTGCCCGCAGCGCGACCCACGTGCAAGCGCGTCATCGAACGAATGCGCTAAATAGTAGGTAGAACACCTTATGACGATTTTGGTAATGAAACGAATGTAGTGAAAAAACCATTACTTTTTATTTGTTGATCAAATATCAAAGGAAAAGTTGTTTACTAGTGTTTACTAGTCTGAATTTGTTTTTTTCCGAAGTATCTTTCGTAGGCTCGGGGCTCTAATCCCGTTTGCCCTCCCCTATTTTCTACTTTCTTTCCGTGGGGGTCGATTCGGAAAATCCTCTCTTAGTGTACCCCTAGGCCTAGGGTACCCAAGGAATATTCTCTCCAAATTTCAAGTCCCTATAGGTCCAGCGATTTTGGCTATGCGTTGATATGTCAGTCAGTTTCTTCTTTTATATATTTAGATGGACACGAAATTTTATAACATTACTAGCTGTCCTGTCCGCGGCCGGCGCCGCCCGGGTGTATTTTTTATTTTCATACAATCCTTAAGAAATATTACAACATCTTCGCAGACCTACTGAATATACACACAAAATTTCATAAGAAACGGTCAAGCCGTTTCGTAGAAGTTTTGTTACAAACACTGTGACACGAGAATATTATATACATATTAGAGATTTATTGAAGTATTTATTTTAATACTAGAGTAGGTATTTAAATTATGTGTATATGAGAATTCTTAATAAAAAAGTTTTGGTTCTTATAAAATAATATTCTCATAAATGAATTGTGACTTAACATACGCGAGGCGACTGATAATTTTTTGAATCATCGATTTTGTGCAATGTGTGAGCAGTTATTATTTAGCAAAATATTAATGGCCTGTTGTTTGATCGGTAATTAAACCAACTAATGGTCAAAACACGTTACTAATGGTTGAGATCTCAAGGAAATGTGTCAAATTTTCCATTCCTTTTTCGAATTTTAACAATTAGTTTAACTACTGATCAAACAACAGGGCCATTCGTTTCATATGTTTCATATGCGAGCTCAAAATATTAAGAGTTTAAGTATTTTCAGACAAATTGGATTTAAAAACTTTGAATCCAAAATCCACTGTTTTTTGGCATGCTTCAGGGGTGACTTTGATATTTTGATATAAACAGAGGGATAATTAAAGTAGCCTCATTTTAAGAAACAATATTTTAAGCTGCGTAATTATTATTTTCTACTAAACCGTCCACCGTAGTCTGCCTCTAGCTGTTTTAAGTTACTCCGAATAAGTAGTCGCCAATATAATGTTTGTAATAATTTATTGCGCGATTAAAGAAGATTTATTTTTATAATTAATCAAACTATCCCCATTTTACGGTACTGTTAAAATATTATTTTATTTTTAAATTTCTCTAATAGAATCACGGGCCTTTAAGTTATATATAGAACGAGTGAATGAATAAACAAGAGTCAGAATCGCGCACCGAGGATTCCGTACTAATTATCATAATTATCATGAATTAAATAGTAAAGAATACTACCTAGTAGTTATGTAAGGTACGACTTATAGTGGGGTAGGCAGAGCTATATACCTACAGTATTACCAACAACTCTAAAAACTTGTTTATAATTCCGTAACAAAGTTTTGTCGCAGAGAATTAGTTTTACATAAGTTCTACAACGTAAATTTTTTTTCTCTTATATCTTGTTCACATAAATATTTTTATGCTTAAACACAAAACTTTTGAAATGTAGAAGTGTTTAAAAAACAAAACAGAAAAGTTCATACCTACTTCTTTATAATAACTACAACATATTCAAAAATCGTGGAAATTGGACTTGATCTAGGGGGTGAGGAACGTTATCAACCGGAGCTAAATTTGTATGGTTTCTTTTTGACAGCAACGAGATTTTTGCGGCGCTTCACAATCCTCTCAATTGCTCCTAAAATGTCCTAAGAACCTTAACGAGCTGCGTTACCAATTATTTGCATAGACAAGTTTATAAAAAACGTTTAACTTTGCCATCGTCACCAACTCAAGATTCTGAGGTCGTAGGCAAGATGCTTAACGCTGTCGTAATAGTTATTTATGTAACTGGTACATAATGATGCTTCTTAAGGTACGAGCGCCGAGGTTAGAGCGCGAGCTGGCGAGCGCTCTAATTACAGGCACGAGTACCTTAAGACCTAATTATGTACCGTTGCATACATACCTTTTTCTACAAGCTTAAAATGATAATGACAAGAATAAACAATCGCTAACTTATCTCGTATACTTCCCTCGATTTTTCTGCTAACAAATTCCTTGTCAGCAAAGCCATTTTCATTATTCCGATTGGCGTTAATTGTTTGTGAATTTTATTGTTATAATTATGTTTACAGATTTCATGCCAATTCTAATAGGTAATAAAACAGTTCTGACAAATTATCACAAAAGTTGGAATGCTAAATGAAACGCCATTTTGTTGGTATCCATATTGAACGTAACCATGGTAACCAAATAACAAATCGATGGATATTAATCATCTATTTTTTGTAATTTGATAAAAATGTAATTTTAAACACATAATTAGTCTCAAAATTAATTTTGTTTTTAATATAAGTACCTACATAATTTTAATTGGTATTAAAATATTTTTATCAGTTTATTATACAAATTAGGATGTCAAGTCTTCACTAAACGCCAAGATTGATATCCGAAATGACCGTAATCAAGGTAATAACAATGCTATAATAATTATTATAGAAATGTTATTTCCATGGCAACGCTCATTATAGAATAGTTTTCACGTATCGGTTACGCTATAGATGGTATTGTGGTACCATTATCGATATCAATATTAACGGTTTATAGTACGAGAGTAGAAAAACGATTTTCCAAAACTGTCAAAGTGTATAAAATTGACATAAAACGCTTGACGTGTCCAATATAATTCAGAAGAGTTGGGCAAAATTTATCTTTTTACGAATAACCGATAAGATAACTAAATCATTCCTTATTTACAATAACCAAATAATCAGTCTTTGATTATTTTGAATTTATCTAGATGAGCTTTATTCTTATCTAGATAAATTAGTACAGCCATGTAGACCTAAAAGTTGTCGGGCACAATGAAAATAATCTACAACAAAAGTAATGAATGTTTTGGAAATAAATAGGTGAAATATAAATACGAGTATATGTGACCTTTTTAGGGATCCGTAGTCTAACTAGGAACCCTTATAGTTTCGCCATTCCCGTCCGTGTACTAGAAAGCTGTTATTTGGCATGAATATACTTATTAGTCACGCTGACAATGTGGTAAAATAAAACGTGGTAAATTCAAAACTTTATTTGTGTACAGTCGTCCAAAAATGTGGTCTACCACCCTACGGTTCAAGTTCATTTGCACGTCATAATACAACAAGTTCGATTTTCCCTTGCAATAATATTATGACAGTTACAACTGTCAACCTTAGCGATAATTAGATCTCACAGAAACTTTTGTCAAAACTGGTAGACCACTTTCTTGGCCGACCGTACCTCCGATGCGCGTAAAGTGGGGATGGTTTTTTACAAAACGATTTTACGAGCAATGTCAGTGTGACAGTTTGACCCGACATGACATTCTATACCTGTACATATATTTTCATCACACTTGCACGTAAACAGTATCTAAACATACCTACAGGTTAACTTGGCCGTAATGCCCCATATAAAACCCTCGAGCTTTCTTTTTGTCACTGAAACTCAAACTATCACAATACGTCAGAACCCCAATTCTTGTGCCATTCGATATGAAGTTTCATTCGAGATGAAATATCAGTTGCATACAATTTTCTAAAAATCTCGCTTATAAACTATTGATCTCGACTGTCACCAGAATCGGACTCCTGAACACGTTTGACATTATCTGTGGTAAGTCATAGACAATGATGTAGTCTGCAGCTAATTTATAAATACTGATTATAACCTGTGTGATTCCAAAATAATAATTAAAAGGGTGTCTATGTGCGTGCACGTATTAAAATTTATATATCAATATAAAACGTGTCGTCGTCAGAAGAAATGGATAATGCGACTCCGCCGGACATCGCCAACGCGGCTAAAATTATTAGTGAGAATCGTAGGTAAGTTAAAAATATGATCTTTTGTCTAATTTCATTTCCTCGCAATTGTGATGAAATACATTGTATGTTTCACGGGCGGTACGGGAATTACGAACCCCGACTCAGAAAGCCTACTAGAGCCTCGATCGTAATTCCTTGCTTACCGCCCTTAATAAGCAATGTACTATTATGTAAGCTTACTTCAATAACAAACGAGGTTTATCTTCATCTAGATAATTTATTTAAATAAAAGAGTTGACAACACATTATTTGACATTGACTTTATCTTCGAATAAATTATTTTCAAATGATTTTATTTAAGATAATTATCTAGATAAGAAATTATTCAAATAACGCCCGACTCTGTAATCAGAGCATGAGAGGTAAAATTAAAAAAATAAGCGTTCCACCTTCTGACACATTTTTGAGACTGAAAACGATCTCACAATGCATCTTGTCTTGGACCACTGAACACTTTCGTAAATAAACCGACCAACCAATCACTGAAATGGTTGGGGATTTATTAAGACAAACATACAGATAGATAGAGAAATGGCGCGGCATAGGGTAAGTAGAAGGGTCCTGTTAGCACCTTTTGGTTACAGAAGTCTAAAAAGCGCATCCGTGGGGTATTGCGTTTTTACCTGGGAAGCAATCAACTAACAAAAAGCACTCTTGTTGTTACTTTTTCTTGATGTGGGTATCGGATTTACAGTAATACTTATACTTGTATATGCAGTACACTTCAAAGAATGTAAGTAAGTATGTAATGTCGAACAGGATTCGGCCCAACGGCTCGCGGATGGAAAGACGGAAGCGGGCGAACCCCCTGCCTACAATGATGCCCTCTTCTAAAATTACGGGTAGTATGCTTCTTGGTTCTCTGCTTAAACGCTGAATGTATTGCCGATACTCACTTTGCAACCAACTTATCGCACAAATAATTTTATTTCAATGCCTTTTGTACTTAGTAGAATGATTTAGAAAGCGTACCTAAGTAGGTACTAAAGATTGCGTTGAGGGAAGTAGGGATAGAAAAAAACCTCGGATGAATGAATTTTGATAAACATCTACTTGGAGGACAACAAAATTCTATGACTAAAAAGAGAAGAAAAGAGAAAAATGTTTTGAGAAAAAAAATGTTTTTGTAAAAAATAATATCGATATTGGTTCTACTTATACAAAATGTATGAAGGAAAAAATGAAGTGACCTGTTTTTATAGTAAAAAATATTGTTTTAGAAGTCATTTAAAATAAATTTCATCAAACATAACTATGCGTTCGGTCTTTAAGTTTTCGTTTCTTGAAAATACATTAAATAATTGGAAAAAATAAGGATTTTACATTTTAATTGTTATATTTTCAGATTCTGCATTAGTAAAGTTAGCTAGAGAGAGACTATGTGCATTTTTTTTATAAAATTAAACAATAACAAAACAAACTATGGCCCGCCATTTTTTTTTATCTATTCAGCAGAACTCGCAACATATATTTTTAATCAAAATTCAACGATGTTTTTTTTCATTGGTTTCTATTCTTATAGTTGAATTTTTAATTGATTTTGTTCGTTCATTTCATTAATTCTGTACGCGAAATCTGAACCAAGTAAAGTCAGTCGTTCATGTTTTAGGTAAAGTTTTGTAATATGAACACTAGCTATTTATTTTTGTAAAGCCCAAATTATTTTTAGGACTTATTTTTATTGAATATCAATGATTGTGATACCTATATTCTCTTATAAACAATTAAAAAAGACCGATTTCATTAACGTGCGTTTTATTTATTTCGAAAGCCTTTTAATAATTTTATTTATTTATTTAGAGCATTATACAAAACACTCATAATTAAAAAATCAATAATAACAATTAGGCATATAGATTTTTTAATCATTTTAGTTCAACTATTGGGGTCAATCCGTTCAGATTTAGGGCACCTTAGATTGTTTTATTATATTAGTTCAACTATTGGAGTAAAATCGTTCAGAGTTAGGGCATCAACGTTCATGTATTGGGTAAATTGGTACATTTTTGGTTTCAAAGATTTTTAGAAAAATAATGTGTTATAATAATGAACTTTATAATATTTATCTCCAATCTAGAGTACATACTTTAGCGTATAAAATAAAGTAATTGGGTGAAATTCGTTAAGTTCACTGAGAAAAAAATGTCCAAAGTTGGTGTAGTCGCTTAATCGTTCGAACACACCCCAATAAATGAACGATAGATCGAAATAACGAAATAATTAAATCGTGACAAATATTGCATAGTCGGGGTTTTTTTTTAAAACGGCAACTCTATGCCTACCCCGCCATTAGAACTCACTGACAATTACGCGTCTACCGCGGCGACAATCGGTCGTTGTTCTGTGGTGTCTCGTCAAAAACGTCGCTAGTATGGGAATGTAGATAAGGTAAGTGTACTTCAAATTTCAGCTTTTAATTACGTATAAAATTCAATGACTTACTTTCTTGCAAGGATATTTTAGTATGAATTCTTGACTAATCCCTCTTTTATTTTATTTATACGTAATTTAATGTTCGTTGTTAATTTCAGTGCAATAAGCCGTTCAAGTTATGGTTCCAAAAATATGTACCCAAGCTAAAAGCTGAACGATGTTCAACTACTAGGTAGAGCATACATTTTTAAAAGCTTTGTAATAAATCGTACAGAACCGGCATATAGAAACTTTATAGCGTAAACTGATCATTTATTGCTTCTGAATTTTTCACCTAAAACATAAACGCAACTTTTGGTTATTTTGGAGTTTCTTTTAGTATGAAAACTAAATACTGTTCAACAATGAAATATGTGCCTAATACTTGAACTAATTACATTTACTACTCGTAGTTCAAGTTTTGGGTTCCATTTCAATAGTTGAATTCTTAATTAAATTTACTAGTTCATTTCCGTGCGGTGTCCTCTAAGCCAGGTAGAAAAGTCGATTCGCAGTTTTGGTCCCAATTTTACCTCAAACCTAAAACCTAACGTTATAAGGCCAGTCTATAACGACATCATAGATCACAAACGCGCATGTAACTAAGATTTTTATATATGTTGTTACGTCCCTTCAGAGTAGTTAACACCCAAGTTTGCAATCCTGGAAACCCTATGCTACCCCTATAGTGCCCGAAAAGCTGCGAAATGTTGGCACTTGTTTCAGTTTGTTCGAAAAAATTACCCAAAGGAAGCGTCTTTTAAGTACATAAATTTGTACTTTAATAAAGATAACTAAATTTTATGGTAACTAAAACTAAATTACTACCGTCAACTGCTGCAACATTGCACGGAAATACATTTTTTTAAATAACTCTAAAAATGTACGTTATCTGTGCTCTTTTTTGCATTGCTAAAATATTTTAAATCATAAGGCATATGAAATTCAGTACGAAATGCTTCAAATCATTATAAATTGACTTGTAGAAACTGTCAAAGTTGCAGGTAAAGTTGTAGCCAAAAACGTTAACTTTGCCTGGCGGATTATCAGAGATATTACATGCAGTATCTAAAAAAGGGGCCAATTCTTAAATTCATTACTGTTATGTCTATGCCGGGATGTCATTGGAAATCACCAAACTACCATATATATATTTTTTCTAGCTGGTAGGCAATGTTGTAGCGTGTTTTTCTCCATACAAATTTTTAAGCATAGTTAGGGTTGTGCCAAACAGAAAAACAGAATAGGTAGTTCAGAGTACCTAGGTACTTTACTGGCATTTAAATTTACGAATGAATAAGAGTCGAATGATGAAAAAAAACAATTTGTATTTTTATTAAATTTTAATGAAAATGGAATTATGTGTATTAATGAAATGTAGTATTATAAAAAAATATATATTAATTGCAAGTGCAAACTTAATTGCCTACCAAACTTTGGTAATCATCAAAAAAAAAATAGAAAAAAAAAGGTTGGCAAAGCTAGAAACTTTATCCACAAACAAAAACAAAGATGGCCTTTCTAAAGTCTTCAATTACCAAACGAATAAAGTCTAAAAAGGATTTTTAACATTTAAATCTACACAAAACTGCATTTTGTTGTCACACAATGTACATCAGTTCATTTATAGCAAAAACTAAAATATAACTTAATTTGAGAATTACGTAGGTACCTATGACTAATAAAAACCATTATTCAACACACAAATATCCGCATATTAAGATCCGCACGCGTCATCAATCTTTTTTTTTCGTAATCGAGTAAATAGTGACAACCCTAACCCTAGGCAAACTTGTAACATGTATGTTCTAAGAAACACTTTGCAACATTACCCATCCTCGTAATTAGCTGTAAATCATTACATTATTAAAAGTACATGAAATAACAAAAAGACCATTATTACTTACCATATGAACACTCACCAAGTAGCTCTCTTATGTATTTTCTGAGTAATGACAAAAGTTTTGGAGACACCGAAAAATCACATGTCTGTTTTACAAGCTTTGACAGCGACTGAGTTCAAAACTATCAGTGTTGCCATATATTATGTTTTTGAAATGGGTTGCCAGGTAAATGATAGTATGTCTCCCATTAATATTAGTAAAAAATAGATAACGCTTTGGTAGAAAATCAAATTTTTACAAAACGGGTAATGTTGTAGCTAGTTGGCAAAGTTGCAGCAGTTGACGGTATATAATATAAAGATAACTAAAACTAAATTTGGCATTAACTACTCACTAAAATAATTATGAAATGTGACAACCCTGACGCTCTTTCGACACCGGGCAAAGTTGTCGGCCACACGTTCAAAAATTAACGGATAACATTACCCACGATCATAACTTTAGTTATATAAAACCTGGAATGTTAAATCCTAAGTTAAAATACTCTGCAAGGTGTATTTTATTACATATAATTGGATAAAATCACCTGCGTCTTTGCCATGATGAATAGTAGACTTGCACTTCTGACGAAATTTTTGCCCGCAACACACATCACCTTCAACGAGTCGCAACAAGCTACTGAGTGAACTTAAAGACAAATGCCAACCGCAGTTTTGTCACAAATATAGTTTATTTTCTACCATAGTAAATAATGTTGGCATAAAGAAGAATATTTTTTCCACATGAACGAATTTGTTTGTAAATGGCATTATGGGCAATGATACCCCAGAGGCCCGTTTCACGAAGCTACAAGTTACAAATTACAAGCGGAAGTCTCTTTCTAACTCCTTTAGGTAGAAAGTGAGTTCCGCTTGTAATTTGTAACTTGTAGCTTCGTGAAACGGGCCAAGGTGGCAATGTTGGCGTATTTCACGTATTCAGAACAATGTTATTATCATTTAACCAAAATCGAATATTTTGATATTTTTGATATTTTTGAGGAAACTATGAAAGCTAGGGGCACTACTTTTTATACTAATTCTTATCTCAATTTTTTTCTCTAGGAGCATTAGTTTAGCCAGTACGTAACTTGGAAAATGACCCTAAAACGAAATATTCATTTTGTTGAAAAAAAAAGTCGGTCTTTGACTACCTGTATGTATATCCGCAACTAATGGACGTACAGCGCTCAAATTAAACTTAAATTGTACCTAAAACAAGTTGCTTAAATTTTAGCAGTTTTCGAAACAACGTGGATAAGTATGTTCATTTCTTTAGGGTAAGTTTATTTGAAGCCACTTGATCCTTACGGGACACACGGTACACGGCATTTACAAAGCTTCTATGAATATTCTGCTAATTTTATTTGGCAACTTTAGAAGGGTATGGTACCAGCTAACTTTTTAAAGTTACGTCACCTGTGAAACTTGTCAGTTTGTCAAATGGCGGACGGTTCGGTCGACGGTGCGCGAGCAAAATATTTTTGGTAGGTAAGTTTTAATTTTGATTGTAAAGTGGTTAAAAATTTATGATTTAAGACAATCTAGTCGCTTAAAAAAGTGTCTTTTTATATAGTTTTGGTTCTTCAGAGAAAGTCGCTTAGTTGTTAATAGTTTTTTTGTAAATTCAACTTGTAACCTCAACCTGGTCTGGGGACACTTGATCCTCCTGGCTATGGGAGATTTCATCCAGGATCAAGTGCGCCATACCTTTTTTTTTTTTTTTTTTTTTTTTGACAGGGTGGAAAATGCTTTATGCATTCCCCTCACCATGGGAGTGGCGAGGGGATATGTGGGACTCACCCCGTCACCCCCCCTACTGAATTAGAGGGGGCATCGGAGCGCAACCCACTAAAAACCACCCTGGCGTACCCCCCTGCCGGATTGGCAAGACGCCGTGGAACCCGCCAAAGAAGTGCGCCATACCTGGATCAAGTGTCCCTTATCTATTTTTATTTGTTTATTTTATTAGGATCGAGGATGCCGAGAATACGCAAAACGCGAGATGGTGCTCGAAAGAGAACACCCATCGATGCAATAAACACGGAGTCTGCTGTTCAGGAGGTCTTAGGCGGAAAAAGTATTCTAGGGTCAGCATCAAGTGCCCCTAAATATGGGAGACGGGATCATGTCTCCCATATTAAGGATCAAGTCATGCGTAGTTATTTATTGTTATGAAAGCATTTCTTTAAAAATAATGTGTGAAAATGTGAATTTACAATATTATCAAATGAGTATATTTAATAATACTCAACGATTATAACAAAATATATATGATTCATTAATAAATTATGTTGTTTTCTTTCATAATAACACTTTAACGTAGGAAGTAGTATCAAAGATCCTTGAATATGGGAGATATGATCCCCCAGGATCAAGTCATCCATATGAGGGGATCAAGTCACCCGTACATAAGGGAGACTTGGAACTATTGGCTTCCTCCAGTTTTTGTGATCTGCTCACAATGGTTATTCGCCGACATGAAAAATAATTTCACTACTTATACCTTATTAAATTTCACGTCTTTGAGTACTGTACAATTTAAAATAACAAAAAACAAGGAAGTTATGGAGAAAAATTAAAAGGGGTGATCAAGTTTCCCCAGTGTCCGTTACATCTAAAATGGTAAATTCACATTTTCACTTTTTTTTTTAAAGAAAATCATTCCAACAATATTCAGTACAATGTTTTTATATTTAGCCAAAATCCAATATTTTACTATTTTTTTATTTTGGATGAATCTATGGGGCTTTGAGGCACCACTTTGCTATTAAATTGAGGCTAAATTAATTCTCTACAATATACTCGTATTTTAATATGACTTTTACCGCGCATTAGTTCAGTTGGTACGTATCTTCGAAATTACCCTACCAACACATTTTCACTTTTTAAAGAAAATTGACAATCTTTGACTGGCTGTATCTCCGCAACTAATAAACATAATGTACTCAAATTACGCTCGAATTGTAGCAAATTTAAGTATTTATCTTTATTAAAATATAGCAAATATATTTGAAAAATGCTTCCTTAGAAAAGCTTTTTCGAAAAAACTGAAACAAGTGCCAAAAATTCGCAGTTTTTCGAGCACCATGGGGATAGCACAGAGTTTTCAGGGTTGCAAACTTGGATGTTAAACACTCTCAACGGACCTAACACCATAACAATGGATTTATTAAAAAATCGTAGTTAGAATGGGTAAACATGTTTGGGGAAGGTTGAAGATCTTACTGGGTTGAACTTCACTCAAGAAGGCTAGGTACTAATAATAAGTTTAAAAACAAAGAGTAAGATTTTACGGTTTGGAAACTCCTTGACGGAGTCAGTAACATCTAAGGCCCTAGGCAAGGCGCTTAGCGCTATTAAAACGATTTTCGAAAACTGTCAAAATGTATGGAGTTGACATAAGCAAGTCATTCCTATAATAATATGTACATTACCGATAACGCCGACGATATCCCAATGCATTTTGTCAAGGGCCACTGTTATGTTTGAATTCGTATGAAGTTACACAGTCGCAGGCAGGGAAAAATCATGGTTCTTAGCGCAAAAACCGCCTCAGTGCCAAACCGCCGCACCGCTCCTGTGCGTGTGTGCGTTATAATTATAACGTTAGGCATATTTTATTACCGGAATTCTACTGCGGCGCACGCTTCGCATGAACACACTACGCACGTGACCCACTTGGATCAATAGTTTAACGTGTCACTGACGTCATGTTGTGCGTTTTCCGTTGTAATTTTAACCGACTTAGAAAAAGATTCTTCAATCTTCGCTTTGCAATTTTACTCTTTTTCGTTATTTTTAATATGTTAGTTAGTTAAACTTTATGTCATATTTCGTTTATTTTTAATTGATTTGACTTTGTCTATTATTATGCGTTAAACTTAGGGCCGAGTTCACCAACAATTAAACGGACGATTAGCGGTTTAACGGGTGTCAAATGTATTGATTAACAGCTGATTAAGACTTAATCGTCCGTTTAATTGTTGGTGAACTCGGCCCTTAAATTTATTAATTAATTAGCCTTATTATTTAACATTTGTGGTCCTTATCGACCCTATTTAATTATTTACCAGTGAAATACAGTCCATACCTACTTATGTAAAAATGTTAGAAGATTGGAAGCACCAAAGTACATCGCTCAAGGTAAGGATTACGCGAAACAAAAAATTTCTAGCGTATCCCGAGATTCAAAGCGATATCGGCGAGGTTAAAGTGCGCCTCGAAAATCTCAACAATAAAATTAAACTACATACATACTCCCGAAACGGTCCCTTGTCATCAAGTCAGTATCTATATTATAATAACCGCGAGGAATTGAGGGAATTCCTCAAATATTACTAAGCGTCTTTGGTATGTTCAGTAACAAGTCTAGAATTTGCATTCATAAAGTATAATTTGGTTAAGTGGAACTGATGATGAAGACCACAGATGGGCACCGGAACTCCTCAGTAGTACCTATTTCAAGGGTGGTGAAAAGATATATCGATAAAGATAGTTGAGCGACTATGACAAAGCCATTTAAATGGTTTGAATATATATACTTCTTTACTCGGGCGTTGCTTGTGGCGAGCTTGAAATATCCTATAGTCTCTATTTACACAGTTGTATTTTTACAAAAAATCGGTTTCAGTTTGACTGACCCATTACCATTAGAAAAGAAGTTATTTCTTGCGTTTTTGAATTTGGGTTTTGTTTTGTTCATATGATATTTTCATTTGATATTTTTTACAACTCCAACACATCGAGAAAAAAAATATATCCCCCGGATGTATTTTTTTTTTCATCTGCCCCTAGTTTGAGATGTCGTTGGATAGGCCTTTCAAAAATATTGCGGGTTTGTGGAAACAATTTTTCGATTAAAGGATCGGTTTATGAAATATTAAGCTTTATAGCGCTAATTTTTGTTAGAGTCAAGTGTCCCCCCCCCCCCCCTACAGCCAAAACTACAAATACTAAAAATCTGAAAAATATCTTAAATGAAAGCACATATAACGAATTTTAGAGGAAAACTATGACCACTAAGTAGACTTGATTGGTTCCTGAGACACAGGTGACTAAAGTGTTTATACCTACTAAAATGACCTTAGACAACACCAAATAACTTTAAATAGAGAATTAAATACGACATACTTGTGGTTTTTTGAGATAGTTTTTGTGTATTAACGGCTTCGAAACCCTACACTGAGCATGGTCAGACATGCTCTTGCCCGGTTTTTATATGACGTTACAGTGCATATCGGATCTCTCTGTTTAATTGTTGTCTAATTAGCAGTTTAAAATACTTGTATCATCCGATCTTGACCGATTTTAATTTTAATTTTACTTTTGGCTCTTTTAAGGTATTTTCATATTTTGTTGAGAAATGCGATTTCAAAAATCCATGCGTATTTCCTATTCATCATAATTCATGCACAACTATAAGAAGCTTGTGCTTTTTCAAATGAACGCAACTGGTCTGGGTTCACTGTTACACGAAACATATAGTATTAATGTTGAAATTCTTTGTTATGGACACAAATATAGTTATGTTGTAATTGGACATGGGGTATATTCAATAGACCCCGTAATTTAACTTCATGCCTAGCGTGTTTTTTATTGATATCATTGCTAATTGGGAGGATTGGGCGTGTATTGAATAACTTCAGTAACTTTATTTTTAAATCACGCCAGGAAATCGAGAGATTAACGGATTTATTTTGAAATACTTTACATTCCTCAAATAACCGACGGGTGATCAAGTATCGTGAGTTGATCTATTTATTTTAACAAGTGCTCGTCGTCTTCAAGGAACATGACGTGTATGTGTTTATTTTTAGGCGATTTCTTTTACTACTGCTGTAAACGTGTTGATGTGATAAAGAGGAACGTCTGTTCAACGTCTGCTCAACATAAAAATTTACAGTGAAAAAAATACTTCGAATCCGAAGGACTCCTGATTGAAACTTTTAAATGTATTTATACATTAAACATACATAGATACATACCTTCGCGCCTTCATTCCCAGAGTGGGGTAGGCAGAGATACAGAATTACCAACAAGTCTAATAACTTGTTGTTCATTATAATTATAACCACATTTTGCAGTATATATTAGTGACAGGTTGCAGGCCCATCGCCTAACAATACCACAAGCCTTTATTCCCTTAGTCGCCTCTTACGACATTATACATACATCAATACACAGTATAAAATGAAGTCGCCCTCCGCGTCTGTCTGCCTGTTCCTCCGCGAACTCCTCCTAAACCACGCAACGGATTTTGATACGGTTTTCACTGACATTTAGGGAATTTATTCCGGATGGTTTATAATGTATATTTCATTCTAATTAAGTTTTAATATAATTGAGAAAACTCAATATTTTCTTACCAAGTCGTCAAAAAATCGATTTTCGGGAACTTACATAGCTTACGTTGGCCAAAACTTGATAGATATATCAAAATAATGTAGTGAAGAATTGTAGTTCTTCAGAAAACCTAAAAAAAGTCAGCAATGGCATATGTCTATCTGCTAAGGTGACTCACAGTAACCATTATCTTTAAAAATTTATTAAAAAATATTTGGTCATTTGCGAAGCTATTTTCCTCAATTCAGTATTTATACTTATCCAGATAAATACGTTAGTTACTTTGGGCATTTAATGTAGACTAAAATTGTCCCGTACACTATTATTTAAATAAAAACTTTAGAAGATATGGCTGATTCAAAATTACGCGCTACCTAACTCTGTATTATCGAAACGCTTGGTCGGACCTATGGCCGCTCTTCGCCCTTTATGTACTTAGTACCTACAGCCTACAGCATCCTTTAATAACAAAATTTTTGGAATTATCTATCAGACGTGCACCGGAGCAGCTCAGCTGTGACTTAGGCCGGCTGTTTTGAGACGCAACTATGGGTAAGAGAGTGCGTGACAAATATCGGCATCTCTCTCTTGCATATAGCTTTGTTTCAAAACTTAAGTAATAACAACAGGTGTAATTAAAGTTATTGTTATGTTGTTGTTCATATTTTTGAATACAAAGGTAAATAAATCAATAAAGGTAATAGGTAAATAAATTGATATGGGTAAATAAAATGAGTTTCTTTTGTCTAAGTGTTTTTTTTAAATCGTAGTGTTTATTATTTAATTTTTAGGATTTAAGAGATAAAACTCAATTTTTCTTTATTTAATGTTGTTTGTGTTGTAAATATTTCGAATATAGGTACGGTAAATCCGGGATAGATGCCACACTTTTTGAAAAGGCCTCCTAATTTCAAAACTATCATGTTTCCATGAATATTTCCTTTCGATATAGCTAGTTTAGTCTTTAATCTTACATTACGGCTTGTTTTTGTTGACCTAATAATTACTGATTGTGAACAAATTGAGTTTTTGCAGGACCCTTTTTTAGGATAGATGCCCCCCACCATGAAAATTCTAAGGAGGATAGTTGCCCTTTGGAAAAAAGCAATATACGCTAAAAACATATATGCTACCATTATTTATATAGGAGTATGGGGGGGATAGATGCCCCAAGGGCACGTATACCCTAGCGACTATCGTTTTTGATATGGAACGGTGCCTTTTTATTTTTTATCTAAACCAAATACAAAAGAGCGATAATTAATACATAGTTGTACACTTAGTGAACCAGTATATTGATATAATAAAAACAGAACAGAAGTTAATACTCATTATAAAGTTATGAAACTGCAAATACTTCCGTTTGAAAATTTGAGGCACTTTTTGCGCTCATCGCGGAGATTTTCACACACACAAGCGATACGCGTCTTTTCCTCGCGACGGCCTTTGGGGGGCTGAGGTGTGTGGCCCTTCCTTGCGCTCCCTATTTAGACTATTATTTTTTTGCTGTGATTTTGGGAAGTTAGGTTTTTGAAAAATAGGCGCCTATCCCTTTGCGGCATCTATCCCGGATTTACCCTACTCATGTATTTCAGATTGTAAATTTAAAAATAATTTTTGTGGATTTGGGTTAATAGGTATTGTTTGTATTTTTTAATATGAAAAGTTATAGGTACTTAACCTATGACGCGAAGAAGTCGTTCTAATATAGATCATAAAATTAGGGATAATAATATAAACAATTTACGTCTTAATAATGAAATCAAAGAAGAAAGGGAAATCAGGCTGTGTACTCGTAATAGAAGAGAAACTAATTCTTTGCGAAGAAATAGGGAATCGTATTTTGAACGTTACGTTCGTCTTAGAGTTGATAGGGATAGAGATAGATCTCAGCGAGCCGGGGAATCTTCTACTTAACGTGACGTTCGGCTTATAGGTGACAGAGATAGATATAGATCTCAGAGAGCCAGAGAATCTTCTACTGAACATGAACGTAGGTCCACAAGTACTTCTAATTTAATTATGGCCAAATAAACTGAATTCTGCATTCCTCTACAAACCGCTTCTACAAACCTCTACCTCTATGCTGAGCCAGTGTCCGATTCACTGCCGCGAAGACACACTCACTACTCTTTTTATTGCTGTTTTCTGTTTTTAACCGACTTCAAAAAAAGGAGGAGGTTCTCAATTCTTTGGGATTTTTTTTTTATTTTTTTTTATGTATGTTCCCCGATTACTCGAAGACCACTGGACCGATTTGAAAAAAAAATCGTTTTTTGAATGGGTATACTTTTTAGTTGGTCCCATTGTTAACACGTCAGGATCTGATGATGGGATCTTGGAGAAATCAATTGAACTCCTCAAATATTATAGGCACACCTATAGCGATTTTGGTATTTTTCACTGTAACTCGTGCATTTGCTTTTGAAAAGTACTATATGGTGAAGTGGAACTGATGATGAAGACCACAGATGGCCACCGGAACTCCTTAACTATTTCAAGGGTGGCGATAAGATATTTCGATTAAGGTAGTTGAGCGACTATGACGAAGCACATTTAGGTTTAAATATGACTATGTCATTCCCGCGGCGTTGTCTGTGGCGAGCTTGAAGTGTTCTATAGTTTCTCATTAATATTTAGAAGTGGAGCTACGTAACAGCATAAATAGGATCACTAAAAAGTATAAAATAAAATAAATGTTTAAAAAAACAAAAACCCGCCTTCAAAAATGCAACAAATAACTTCTTTTAAAATGGTAGGTCAGTCCAACTGAAGTCGGCATCCCACAATATTTTAAACCAAAAGCCGAATGCAGTTGGACTGACCTACCATTTTAAAAGAAGTTATTTTTTGCATTTTTGAAGGCGGGTTTTTGTTTATTTTAACATTTTTTTTTTTCTTTTTTTTTTCTGTGTGTCTTATGTGTGTAGTGAATAAATGTATTTTTCTTCTTTCTTTCTTTCTTTTCAAATGCACCTATCTAAAAAATATTTCACCATTTGAAAAGTATATTTATTCCAGATGAACTTGGGTTATTTTTACTTATATTAACCGAACCGAAGCGAGGGCGGGTCGCTAGTACACATATAAATTTAATTATCATTATGTTTCGCACTATAAACGTGAAAGTCTAGGCGGTTCTGCAATCATTGTTATTTTAACAGTTTTACTATTTAGCATTCATTCGGTAAAGTTCACGTTTCTGAAAAAGGTTGAAAAATGGTCAAAAGTCGACTTGATGCACCTAAAGTTGATCACCTAGTAGGTATTTATTTATACAAATTTACTTCGTTAGACAAATTTGATGACTTTCTGTTATTAACGTCGTTAGCGATACAATGTATCTTTTTACAAGCTTTTATTAACCTTGCAATGTATTTATGTATGTACGGGTCAAATCTTGCAAGTTAAATTTGACCCACTTCCCGTCAAAGGAATGGGCTGAAATTTGGACCACATATGTAAACCCGACGATAATGCAATATTATGGTATCTAAGAGGTGGTCTGATGATGGAGTCGGAAGGCAGCGACAGGATTCGGACCGCTATTCTTAACGCAGACCCACCGCTTTAGGACTCAATAGTTTGGTCTTGATAAACAGATAAAGATTTTGCAAAAAACAGTACAGTCGGCAACAAAAGCTTGTCCCAAAAATGAAGTTTTTGACGAAAACTTTTTTAGATTAGGTACTGTAACTAATTATTCGTCTTGGCCTATAGCCTTCGATTACTTTATTTTTACGATTACTCATCCCTCACAGGACATTACTACAGAGACCGGGAAAATGGCTGCTGCGTGTCGAGTCGGTATAAGTTAGCGTGCTCCATACACGAATCCAGCAACCGCTCTACCCGGCTGAGGCTTGTATGGGGTGACGGCACCAGTAATGGACACTTCACTCTTAATTCAAATTTCATACGGTCCTAAATTGATTGTTGCAAAACAATTGAATAACCCTTATCCTCTGTAAAATAAGAATCAAGTGTCCATTATTGGTGCTTTGTCCATTACTGGTTCCATCACCCTAGAGCTTTTTCAACAATGCTAGAAAATATAATATAATTTTTAAAAGGTAATCTTCATTTTATTTACATTCGAAACAGGTACGATTTAGTATAAAACTGAAATAAAGCATTAAATAAAATCACAAATTTAAACGTTATAAATTCAATTTGGATAAAATATAGTTTAAATTATAGCATTTATTACGCCTTTAAGTTATTTCAGCAATTTATTTTCTTTATGAACGCAATTTCCTTAAAAAAGAGTCAAACTATTTGATACACTTTTAAATATGCTGTAAACACTGTTTGAAAAGGTTTACCTTTTTAGTCTATGAAATAAAAAAAATAAAAAGGAAGAATTTTGATTGTATGATTGTTTGGCTGTACAAAGTTAGTTATCCTAGTCCAAACATGGTTTTAAAACTTAAGACACCTGATATGTAATGTTCCGTTCCATACATTTTCGCGGCCGCTCCCGTTGGTAAATAATAACTTTTTTTTAATTTTGCCCGGGCCTGACTGTCACGTGACTTTTAGTATCACGTCATCTACCAGTGACGCGATTGGTTTAAAAACGAATCGAATAGAAACGATTGTTAGCGCAATGCATCTTGGCAGGGCCCTCTGAGATAGATTAGCAAAAACGTTCAACGCACCAGTTGGTCAAAAATGAGTTATGTGATCAACTATTTTCACGTAATGATTTTCAAGCTACCTTGTGTGTATGAGTAGATATCACCGTACCAAATTAGTCCAAACCCACACATATGGGGGTGTGAATAAAAAACACTGATTCTTTCTAACGTAACTGAAACGTTTTTGCTATATGGTACCGTTGATGCTTGTTCACAATATATTATCACGAATAGAATCAAGTGGCCTGGAACGTTTTTAAGAAAACAATTTAGGAATACGTCCGTTTAGGCGTAATTCACAAAAACGTTCTCAGTTTGTTGAGAAATACGTATCATGATTATAAGGAATTCACAGAAATGTCCCAAGTAACCTGTGTCCGGTGTGACAAGTTGCCATCGAATACGAACGCTAGCGTTTGACGATTACCTGTCGCTTTGCGTTGTCAAAAATGAAAAAGCTAGCCAAGTTGCATGTCAACGATTAACACGCTCTCGCACGGCTGTGTAGTTTTCTTTTTCTTAAAATGATTTTATTCACACGTTCATTATTTTTTGAGGTAGCTTAGGAAAATCATTTCGTTCCTTGAATAAAAACCCTGTTTTTTATTGGGATTTAATTAAAAATGTACAGTTTTCAGATTTTTCCCTACACTTGTAGTATAAGACGGCATTACTTTCCAAATTTATAGTTCTAGGTCAACGGAAAATACCCTATGAATTTTGATTCCCTTGAGAGTGTCGAAATATACTTTTCACAACACTGCTCGGAAATATGGCCATAGATGGTCTTATTTGGGGTCACAAAAGTCACTTATAAGGACAGACCAATAATGTTTTTGTCGGCGTGTTTGCTGATTGGTCGAGAACATTGTTGTCCAACTTTAAGAACCAATGAAAATCAATCAATAAATTTTTGTGTCATAGCTTCTTAAAATGAAAAATTGAAATCGACCAATCAGAACACACCATTTTGTGTCGTAAAATATTAGGTGTACCTATTTTTGCTAAAAGATACACAGACTAAAAACTATGTCACTGCTTTTTTTTTAAATGTAATTCATACTTAGCCCCTAATCTCGAACCACTAGAGATGAAATTACATGGGAGATATGGCGAAACAAATACAATTTTATATGGAGTTGACATCTTCATCAGTTAGTTTTTTAATCTCGAGTGCCACGAGAATAGGGGTCTAGATTTAAAAAAAAGTTATCTACGGTAAAATTGGCGCTCATGTCACAATAACATGAATTAAAATTTGAGTTTTGAATATGAAATTGAATTTTATTTCCTCTCAGTAGTTGTGAAAAGCACTATGTCGGCCTCGGTAGAAAGTGCAATTTATGGACTCGTACACTAGAGGGCCTCAACTACGTTTCGGCCCTCTATATGACTCGTCCAAAAATTGCGTACTTTCTATCCTCTGCAACAATGTACTATTTTTTGCGGCATAAACAGCCGTATCTTTTATTCACGTTAACTTAGAAGTTTGTTTTTTTTACAGCTTGAAGGGACTGTACACTTAAGTATATGGTTTTAATTTCAACTCAGTACCTCCACGCGTTCCCCAGATAAAAGGTCTTGACAGACAAACAGACGGACAGACAGACCGACGGACAGACAGACCGACGGACAGACGGACAACAAAGTGATCCTATATAAGGGTCCCGTTTTTTCCTTTTGAGGTACAGAACCCTAAAAATCACGTTTATTCTAATTAAATTATTTATTTTTGAAGTGAATTTCCAACTACATATTCCGTGAATATTTCAAGTTTCTACCTGTTGCCGTTATTAATATGGAGCAAAAAACGGCAAAAAAACTCGTTTGTTGTATAGAAGCCCCACTTAAATATTTATTTTATTCTGTTTTTACACGACTGCCCAAAAAAAGGAGTGTAATGTTTTCAGGGTTCATGTATGTATGTATGGATTTAGTATTTCTTGTTATAGCGGCAACAGAAATACATCATCTGTGAAAATTTCAACTGTCTAGCTATCACTATTCATCAGATACAGCCTGGTTACAGACAGACGGACAGTGGAGTCTTAGCAAAAGAGTCCCGTTTTTACCCTTTGGGTACGGGCTCCTAAAAATGTGAAAGTTATAGAACACGGGCAGAGCCGCGGGTGAAAGCTAGTAGGTATGATAATATAAAATAACTAGTTCCTCTGATGTTTGTTTCCAGATACTTTTAATCCGGAGCTACTTTCAGGGACACAAAACCATAATATCGCCTTTGACCTGTTATCGCATTGTCTACGTTTTGATAGATCTTATTTACACGAAATAAATAGCCGTCCAGTTAAAAAAAAATATAACACCTCAAAGACCTATAACAATACATTACTGCACAGGCCGGGAAATAGGCCGTTGCGGGACGAGTAGAGTTAGCGTGGCCGAAATGCAGTCGAGGCCGCGCTATATATGAGTCCAGCAACCGCCCTTCCCGGTCGAGGCTTTTATAGTGGTTTACTCCAACAATGTGAGGAAATTTAACACAATTGTTAATAATATTAAGCACAGCCCCAACATTTCCTTGAAAAAAAGAACAGAAACGTATGATTTAGTATAACAATGAAATAAAGCATTACATAAAATCACCAATTTAAACCTAATAAATTGAATTTGAATAAAATATAGTTAAAACTATAACATTTATTACGCGCTTATGTTATTTCGGCAATTTATTTTGTTTATGAACGCAATTTCTATTTAAATAAAATAAATGTTTTAAAAAACAAAAAACCGCCTTCAAAAACGCAAAAAATAACTTCTTTAAAATTGTAGGCACCTAATAGGTTAGTCCAACTGATGTCGGCTTTTTGTTGAAAATGTTGTGGTCGCCGACTTCAGTTGGACTAACCTATTAGGTGCCTACAATTTTAAAGAAGTTATTTTTTGCGTTTTTGAAGGCGGTTTTTTGTTTTTTAAAACATTTATTTTATTTTATACTTTTTAGTGATCATAATACGCTGTTACGTAGTCCCACTTCTTAGTTGAAATGAAACTTTAAGTTATTTCAAGCGCGCCGCAAGCAACGCCGCGGGAAAGTCATAGTCATATTTCAATAACCTCCTTTTTTGAAGTCGGTTAACAAGTAAATATTCTTCGTTGTAGTCGCTCAACTATCTTAATCGAGATATCTTATCGCCACCCTTGAAATCGGTACCGTTAAGGAGTTCCGGTGGCCATCTGTGGTCTTCATCATCAGTTCCACTTCACCAAATGATACTTTCTGAATGCAAATGCTGAACTTGTTACTAAAAATACTAAAATCGCCATATGTTTGACTACAATATTTGAGGAGTTCCCTCAATTCCTCACGGATCCTCTCATCAGATTCAGATTTGGTGACAATGGGACCACCTCGAAAGTATACTCTATCAAACCAAAAAAAATATTTTGAAATCGGTCGACAATTGACGGAGTAATCGGTGAACATACATAAAAAAATAATAATACATACAGTGGAACGTATAACCTCCTCCTTTTTTGAAGTCGGTTAAAAAGTCAAACTATTTGACACACTCTTAAATACGTTGTAAACGCTGTTTGAAAAGTCTTTACTTTTGGGTCTATGACATTTAAAAAGTAAATTATACAAGGAAGAATTTTGATTGCACGGGTGTTTGGCTGTTTGGAGATAGTTATCCTAGTCCAAACATGGTTTTTAAAAGTAAAACACTGGGTAGGTACGTAATGAAATTTCATACATTTTCGCGGCCGCTGCCGTTGGTAAATAATAATATTTGTTTTTTTTTAATTTTGCCTGGACCTGGAACTCAGAACTTCGCGGACTGATTTGACAACAGTAAGGTTAACATTTCCGAGCATGTGGGAGAAAATTAGTTTTTACGTCCTAGAATAGAGGCCCTGTCCTTTTTAACATGGAATAGGTATCCCATAGCGAACTTGTATTCGTTTGCTAATTCATTGAAGTAGGCCAAAAATACATTTTCAGAAAATAACAGGGCCGCTTTTCCACTAGATAATTTTTCCGTAGGCTATCATTGTATTGTTCTTTGGATTTAGTCGGCTACCGGCGGCTGGCCTGTTGCCTAATGCGCTCGCAATAACAATCGACTTTAAACGTTATCATTCGCATTTTGTGGCCCTGTAAGTAGGTACATCTGCCGGCGCAGTTTTTATTTAGATTTTCTTTATTATTTAAACCGTAGATTTTTTACAGTAATCACAAAACAAAGCTATAATTTTTTTATTGATACTTAGCCCTGAAAAATATTGGCAGAGATTTTGTTTCACTTTTCACGTGCCCTAGTTTTAGTTGTTAGTATGTGCGCGAGCAAGTGTAACTAGAGGCACTGATGAAAAAAGCATAATAAGAAAATACATTTGTTGTAGATATTTTCACTAAGCCGACAATTGTCAATTTGAGACGTCACAACTCTTTGATGAGTCTACTCTAGTGTGATACTTAATGTAAAGTAAAACCCATGCGTGTTTAATATGGTTTACATGCAGTGTGTTGTCGTGTTCAGCTGCTCATTTAGAGCCTATTGTATTATCAAGTTCATATCTTGAATATACTGTTTTTCCTTCTACAATTTTATAACATAGACATATATTAATTAATTAATTAATATCACGGGACAATCTCACACAAATTGATCTTAGTCCCAAACTAAGCTCTAGGCTTAATTGTATTATGTATACATATAACACATCGATAAACATACCTACATATATAGAGAAATACATACTTAAATATATAGAAAACATCCAAGATTCAGGAACAAATGGTCGCGCTCATCACACAAATATAGGGATTTGAACCCGGGACCACTAGCTTCATAGGTAGGGTCACTACCAACTAGGTTAACGCGTCGTCAGTATACTCGTAGATAGATAGATCGATTATTTTCTAACTACCTACTTTTCAAGGCAGCCCGCATTAAGTTTGTGATGTACAGCGCGTTTGAAGACATAAGCGCGGAAGTATAACAATTAATACTAGCTTACGGAATAAGTCAATTAATGTTTACCCTGCATCTCGTTACGAGAAAAGTCCCGAGCGAGCACAGAGGGGCCAATTAACAATTCAACCAGACCTATGGAGGTATATATAGCCGTGGAAAGGTTTCAGGCAATTTGTTTCAACACAGAGAGAGTTTTTAAAGTAATGGTTTCTTTCGCGGGCTTCGGCATTTAACCCTTGTTAGCTCGCGCAATGACGTCATCGCACTTCTGTGCCACTTGTTTCTGTTTCAATTGAATATGAAAAAAAAAGCTAGGTTTACTACTCAATGTACTCGTAATAGCTTCTTGATTGCTATAACTCTCCTTCCTTCCTTTTCATAATTCGTCATTTGTGTTATAATTAGTTTTTTCCGGTTTCAAAGAAAGCCGTTTATAATACCTAAAAAGTAGAACATACCGAATACATAGAAAAGTGATAGCACTTATAGTTTTCAGTTAGCAGACACAGTCCTATAAGCAGACAATACTGTGCGCGGTTTTACTCCGAGACTATTGGTACTCACTCAAATTAGCATACTCAAAGCAGCATAGTTATGAGTTAGACCACCAAATATTGTAAATGTAACTCTCGAGACATTAAGTGGTAACGCTCGAGACGTTATAAAGCTATGTTTACATTTTTAGGGTTCCGTACAAAAAATTAAAAAATCGGTAACCTTATAGGATCACTCGTGCGTCTGTCCGTCTGTCGTCCGTCTGTCACATCCAATTTGCTCCGTATCTACTGGACCAAATCAGGTGAAAGAACGATGGGCAAAAATGTATGGAACCCAGCCCAATCACCAATAGAATTATAACGTATGTAGGCTTATTGATCCCACTATTTGCTGGAATTTTTATTATGACGACTAGACTGTGAAGGCTGGGAGAATCGAGATATTTTTTACCCCCGACGCAAAAAAGAGGGGTGTTATAAGTTTGACGTGTAAGTGTGTGTGTGTGTGAGTGTGTTTGTTTAAACGGGGTAATTTCTGGAACTACCCGTCGGATTGGAATAAATCTTTTTGTACATGATAGCCAGTTTCATGATTTGAAACTATTGTTTAGTCTAAAAAATCGGTCAAAAGTGAGTAGGATATTCGGGAAATAGCATTGCAATGCATGCGGGGCACAGCTAGTGTAGTAATAAACGTGTGTGTGAATATTTGCAGGCTGACCCTTCTCCGGGGTTTTTGTAGTTTGTCCCCGTATTAGAAAATGAAGCTTATGTAACTAGCTTTCACGTGGTATACATGAGATTTGTATTGGTTATATGGGCCAATTTGCCTATCATGGTAGGATGGTGTAATACTATGATCCAGAGATGTGCATGGTATTTTTTTTTTAAATAAGGGTCATTTTCGGTGAACAAATTAGGAAATTAAAAAAAAGTACTAGGTAATAGACAGCAAACTGACGTACAATTCACACATAAAAGAGCAATGCAGAAAAGCTATTATATCCAGGGACCCGACCACCCATTACCCGATAAAAGCCTTTAAAAGACTTACCTCTCGAAGTATAACCCCTTTGGAAGAAATATATGACTTAGTTATTTGTTAAACTTACCATTCACATAAGGGAAACCTAAAGAGCTAAAGCTCAGATCGTCAGCAGTAAATTTATATCCCTCTCTTATTGCATAACCAAATATAAGGGTAACCCTTATAAATAGCGCTTAAAAAGCCAATAGAACGGCTTTTTTAAGTTAAAGGGATATTGATATCAGTCAAAATATAGCGCTTTAAAAGCAAAATCAAACAAGACCTATACGAAATGAATTTGGATAGTTAATCCTTTCGAAATACCCATTCCAAATCCTTGGTAAGGGTCACCCTTATAAATAGCGCTTTAAAAAGCAAATCGAATGGCTTTCAAGCGATACGGATTTTCTAAATAAATCCGTATAAAAACTCATTCGAAACCCCTTGAATGGGATAGCGGGCGGTCCCTGATTATATCTCTATGGCGATGCAGGAAAGCTACAACCAGGAACTGAATGAGTGCACAACAATATCTACCACTAGGCGGCTACACAAGTGTTGTCCAGGCCGAAGTATATGCCATAATGGAGTGTGCACGGACCCTTAAGGAAAGAAGCGATATAACGGGAAGCAACGTCATAATAATACTCAAATAGTCAACCAGCACTCAAAGCACTGGACAACCCGGAAGTCAAATCCTCGTTAGTTCAAGAATGCAGAAATGTACTGAATACCCTAGGCGATACATCACAAGTCATGCTGGCGAGGGTACCGGGACACAACGGAGCAACAGGTAACGAGAAGGCTGATGAATTGGCTAGAGCAGGAGCGGCCCAGCCAGAACTGTCACGAAGGGAGTCATAGCTAGAAACAAAGACCAATGGGGCGCGGAGAATAACACAAGGGTGTAGACAAACTAAGCTCACGATTGGAAGGGTAAACAAAAACAGAACAAGTTATCTACTAAATCTTGGTAAGTACAATCTTAGTATAGTAACAGAGGGCTCAGACAAGATGCACTACGCTAACTAACGTTTCTATTCAATTCGTTTTTAAACCAATCGCGTCACTGGTAGACCACGTGACTTTTCGTATCACGTCATCTTCCAGTGACGCGTTCATCTGGAATGTTGACTGAGCATTGCCAGCTCAATAGACACCTAACGGTAATAGGCATCAGGCAAGATCCCCTCTGCCCACATTGTGGCAAAGAGGAAACAAGCCAGCACGTCCTAGCCGAGTGTGTGATGTACTCGTCACTGAGATACCGCACATTCGCTCAAAAGCTGAAACAACAGGACGCACTCCTGTTCTGTAAGAAAACCAGAAGATGGGATCCATGTTGGATGGGAGCGTCGCGCGGGCCATTAACCTACAGCTCAACCAAGGGGAGCTGAGCGAAATGACCGGGAGACCGATCGACCGGCCACCTGATCCGGCCGGGCGTACCCAATTATCCTCATCATCATCATAGAGTAATAGAAAGGCTAGTGATTTATGTTACCTATCAGGCGAAGTCTTTAGGATGTCTTTACTTAGAACCTGTTGTTATTTTTGTTTCATTTTTATTATAGTTTACTAATTAAGATAAATGACGATTTCATAGTTGACTGATGATTACCAAGTTTCTATAGTTCACATATTCACGAGAATGTAAGTTTCAGAACAATATTTTTATTTAAATAAAACGAAATATCATAGAATAACGAGCTATGTCATAATATTACACAGATTGTTCCGTCGAACAACGTGCTATGTTACCATAATGCATACATGTTTTTTGTTTGTGAACACAAAGTACCTGTGTTCTTAGATGAAGACCTATGGCTGCAGGGGCTAAGTATATTTCGAAAATTCGTGCACTTTCAGAATTTAAGACCGAACAGAAGTTCTGTGAACGGTAATTCTAAGCAGTTAAATTGATAAAATATATAAGCTAGTAAGTTTTAATTGCATAAATGTTAAGCGTTCAATTGATAACATTACGGAGTTGCGTAAGTCCTGTGACGTAATTAGTAATTACACTTCAGGAGATATGGTTGCAGCCAGGTGATTTATCCTATCTTGATGGCATAGATAGCGAGTTTGGCAGCACGGGAACATCAGCTATGGATAGGTACCTCATTGGAAATAGTGCGAGGTCGGCCATTCGGTGGAGTAGCTCTGCTGTGGAGAAAGTCCGCCTTTTTTCATGTGTCAGTGATTAAGTGCATTAACCCCCGCGTATGTGCTGTTAAGATAGTGTTAGCGCACAAGCCTTTATTGGTTGTGAGCGTGTATATCTCTACGGATAAAGCAAAGAACTTGTCTGAGTTTACAGAATGTCTCGGTGCGGTGAGCGCTCTTGTCGCCGACAGTAATATTGAGTCAGTATTTGTGCTAGGAGACTAACTCAATTATGGACATGTCGCTCACCTAATAATAAACCGCCTTAACTCAAAAACCGTAAATTGCGGCAAATTGAGTTCAAAGTTTAAAAAGTCATAATTCCGTACTTGCCATATATATCCTGAAGCCGATAATGGTTAAAACGTAGTTTTTTTGGAATACACTATATACTCAAACTTTTACTTAAAAACAAGGGTACATGTTTGTATTTAAGATTTATTATAAAGTAAACAAAAAAAAGTTACGAAGATACTTCACTTTATTGTAAAAATATTTACAAAGTTTTAATATTAAAAAAGGCTCAACTCTAAATGAGGCGGTTTATGTGAAATAATAAAAACAAACAGAGATGTACATTTTGTGTTAAATCATTTTAATAATAAAGATATGTTAGTTTCCTCGTATTCAATGAATGTGGAATATAGCGTTTTATTTTTAATTTGGGGTTAGTAAAATGTGGTATAACTCATGAATACCTGAGATTTCTAGTTATACCTCCAAACCTAGTAAGTTACCATTAAACTATCGTTTGTCCAGTAAAAAATGTAGTTAATCACCTTACCCATTTAAAACCGCTAGAAGTGCGTTCGGCCGAGGTTTGGTCAAGCCACTCTGAAGCGAGGCGCCGGCGCAACAATAATGGATCAGGGTCAATATTATGTTTTTAGCTGGATACAAAAATATTTTATCTAAAATGAAGTACCATTTGCAGTTTCACCGATCAAAACAAATGTAAGACGCAATTATAAACAAAAAAAACCGGCCAAGTGCGAGTAGGACTCGCGCACGAAGGATTCCGTACCATTATCTATACAATATTAGCAAAAAGCGGCAAAAAAATCACGTTTGTTGTATGGGACCCCTTTAATATTTATTTTATTTTTATTTAATTATTTATCTTTAAAATGCATATACGACTAAATATTCTGTGAATATTTCAGGCGTCTACCTGTTGCCGTTATTAATATCGAGCAAAAAACGGCATTATATATTAATTTTATTCGGTTTTTAGTATTTGTTGTTATAGCGGCAACAGAAATACATCTTCTATGAAAATTTCAACTGTCTAGCTATCACAGTTCATGAGATACAGCCTGGTGACAGACAGACGGACAGACGGACAGCGGAGTCTTAGTAATAGGGTCCCGTTTTTACCCTTTGGGCACGGTACCCTAAAATGGATGGAGCATAGATGATTGCAAATTCATGACTGCCATTGTGTTGTTAATACTGAAGACAATCAAATAATTCTACGCTTGTTATTTCACCAATTAGTTGTGTAATCCCAAGCTGAAACACAACAATGCAAACACATTTGCTTAGCGGTAGGTTAAAAAGCACGATTATGGTAGTAATGTGGTTGGATCCCGCACAAGGTCCTACCACCGCTTAATCAGCTAAAAACATAAAATTTATTTAAAAAATAAGCATTAATCTTGTAGTGTCGGTAAAAACTAATCCGAGACGCTAGCGCAGCCCGACCGACAATATCTGGATGGAGTTAAACTTGTCTGCTTTGCTTTGTAAGTAATCATCGGCAGGCTATGAAGGATTTGGTATGGTAGTTTTTACCGACACTACAAGATACTATACTTCGTTGTTACGGAGCGTAAAGGTACAGGGGCTCTAGACAAGATGCATAACGCTAACGTAAACGATAAAAAAAAAACAGTCATAATGTACGTCCACCACACATGCACTCGACGCGACCGTCCGGCAGCTAACGTCAATCCTATACATTTTCATCAACGATAACGTTCGCAAAATGAATCTTGTCCAGGGCCAGTCAAAGAACGGTCACTGTATTAAGACTAACCCCCTTATTCATAATTATTTTCATAGCAGAATATTGACGGTAATTTGACCAAGTTTCAGTTTATTTTATCTTGTTATATTTTTACATACATACATACATTAAATCCTGTTTCCCAGAGGGGTAGGCAGAGACCACTTCTTTCCACCTGCTACGATCCTGACAAATCTCTTTCGCTTCTTACACATTCATACATCGAGTCATGCATGCACGTCGGTTTCGGGTACTTAAGATCCGGCCCTTTTCCAGTATTTCTCCGATTTGATTCGAAAAAGTACTCCTAGGGCGGCCCCTTCCGACCCTCCCACTCACTTTTGCTATGTATATCACTTTCGTCAATCTTCTTTCATCCATCCTTTCCAAATGACCGAACCATTGAAGCATGCCGTTTTCAATCTTAGTCACTACATCTTCTTTTAGTCCACATTTTTCTCTGACCTTTTCATTCCTTACTCTATCAATCAGTTTCACACCACACATACTACGCAAAGAGCGCATTTCAACTGCGTTTATATTTTTATTCTTCACATATTTGTTTATTTCACAATAAATTAAGTTGCGTCACTACTAAAAGCCCATTAATTGATAATCTTAAAACTAGACTGCCTTATGCTAAATGATTCTGGCGATCGTTATTTTTTATTTATTTTATTAGGAGAAAAAACAGGATACAAATATAGAAAGTAACTAAAAAGGTAGAGTAGTACAATCGTAATGAACAAATTAATAAAATTTATGGATGAATCTTTCGGAGAACGACGTTTTAGTTGCTTTGGTTCTGGGTGACTAAAGCGGAGATCAGTAAGGAATTAATGATTACTAAGTAAATTTAATTATAACAAATAATTGGACAGTAGTTTCATTGAGCAGCTACGATACGCAAAGTTTCAATTGAAAGATTGTAGGCACAGTTATTTATTATTACTTAACATCCTATTATGTCCTCTTGCTGGGCAAAAGCCTCCCTCCCTCCCTTTCACGTAGCCCTATCTTGGGCAGTCTCCCACCCGTCTTGATGGAAGGCATCAAGCGCATCTCGTCAACGTCGCCTTGGTCTGCCGCGACGACGCTGAATTTTATCACGTGGGACCCATTTGGTACGCACTTTAGCCCACAATTCCTCTGGCATGCGATAGACATGCCCAACCCATTCCCGTTTGAGCTTGACGGCTGCTTGGGCTACATCAACTATTTTAGCTTTGGAGCGTAGTATTGTATTCCTGATGCGGTCTGTTAATTTGACTCCCAAAATGCTACGCTCCATGGCTCTCTAAAAAACTTTGAGGCCAGATTTCTGAATATTTGTCAAAGACCAAGCCTGCTCTCCTTAGGTCAGGATCGGAAGAATGCACGTGTCCAATACTTTACGCTTAAGTGACGTTGGAAGGTTTACCTTCATCGACCAATAACTCCTCCAGGCGTTCTCGGTGAGTTTTGCGACCTCCTGGTATTGTCGAGACTGGAAAGAGACTATTTGGCCTAAGTATATGTACTCATGGATATGTTCCATTCCTACACCCGTCCACTGGACGGCTCATGACCAATAGTGGAGAAAGTGGGTACATTACGAAGTTAAAAACCTAGCAGGTACTTTCTTCTCCCTATCTTACTAAGTTTTGAAACTAGATTTTACATGTTCATGTAAAATCTAGTTTAGGCGTATACAACGTGTAATAATCCCTGTAGAAGAGCATGATAACCGCAAAAGCGGATTTGATTTGATTTGATTGTCTAGGAAAAAAAACATGTTTTTGTTCATATTTTAAATATTACTGTGCCGGTAGGCACGTTTCGTAATTGTTATCAATTCACGTATTGATGAATTGCATTTAGATTAGATATTATCTGTACGTGTATCTAGTGCACATTAGTTAGTACTGTAGTAAGTTAACATTGTATATATACGCATGTGTAATTGTAATTAAATTAGATTGAAACTGACTGACAAAGTGGTTAATCTCTCACCCCCCATCAACATGGACATCTCCGGTAAAGTGGTGACCCCGACGTGATTACACGTCATAGACAAATTTTATGATAGTCAGCTTTAAGAATAACTTTTTTAAATGAATTCTAAAATGATTTAGTGAAACACACGTAATATATGCCAGAATGGAGGTATTTTAAAATTAAGCACTTAGTAAAAATTAATCATTTGAGATGTATAATATTGATTCTTATTTTATTCTCCTGATATATATCTAGACCAAAAACCAATATTTTTATTAACAATGTCATTTTATTTAACGGATTATTAGGATACAATTAGGTAAAGATAATTGTCATGAATAAGCTAATATGAGCTTATTCTCGTATCTTGAATCTTTCTTTTGGTATTGTAAATGCGTGAACCGGTATCTCGTGATTTCCCTGCGTAACGTTTTATTTTCTGTATTTGTGTTACTGGTAAAACGAAACAATCAGAAATATGTCACGAACTTTACAATAATTTTTATTTAATAAAAGCTTATGTTGTAATGTAACTATAGAATATGACGTATGTAACTAATAAATTGACATATTGCAAAAAAACCACAGCAAAATGCCTTATTACATAAAAATAAACTAGCGTTTTTCGAGATGACACAACGAACATGAAATAGATTTTAAAAATGTAACGGGCTAAGTATGATTACTTCACAAAAACTGGAACATTTTGTACAATAAAACGAATTAACTCAAAATGTGCGCATATTTCACAAAAAATATTTGAAAATCTTACATGATCTTTAAAGAAATATCGATATAAATCCGATTGCCACACGCAAGCGCCGTCCTCTTTCGACGGCGACTGGCTCGTGTCTGAAGTAAGCCGCTTTAGGACAAAACAAACTTAGCGAATATGTTAAAAATGAAAAGCGTTAACTAAGGCTATCTCTTTTTCTCGCTCGATTATGGCCGTTCTAAGAAAGAGACATGATAGTCCTATTGGATTAATGGCGTTTTATTACTAAAACTCATTTTTTCCAAATTTTGAGTTAAGCCGGTTCATTATTAAGTGAGCGATGTGTTGACACTGAAAGTTTGGGTCTGTGGTACAATACCTATACTTTTACTAGCGAGGAACACCGCTCTAAAAGGTGGCTGGGCTACTGCCTGGCGACTACCTCGGCGCTTTGTGCTATTGACAATGTATTTGTAAAATATGATGCTGTATGGTCAGACTATTTTCCGCTTATCTTAAATTGCAGCTTTAACTCATTAAGACCTAAATTAAGTAGTTACATACCAATGCAAAATAATTTATGATTAAACGAACTTACCTATTCGTAAAGTTCACTCATTATTACTCGAAGGGCTTCATGCGAAGATATTAGCATTATATCCACACATATAGTTTCACTATAGGCTCGCTATTTCGCATTTAATTCAGAGATATAAAAATTAAAACACAAATCTGTAGGGTAGATCGAGCTGCTCCGGCCTGGTGCCCGTCATTAGTTAGGAGACGTGCTGAGCTTCTGTTCCTATTCGAAATGCCAATGACAATAACAAGTATACCTGACTGTAATTGTCTTTAGATAGAGGATGAAATAGTAATAATAATAATAATAATAATAATAATAATAATAGTTTATTTCAGATAAAAGAATCCATAATTTGTTAATGAGAATATTGTTACCTCTAATTAGTTTATTAAAAAGGTTGAATATATATTCATCATCATCATCCTATTATTATGCTGGGTGCGACAGAGACGAAAACCTCACTTATCAATCAAATCTATCAAACCTAACTACATTTTCAATGTCAGAGATAGTTCGAAAAAAAATATCTTTATGACAATAGGTACTCTGTCATTGTAACGTTGTTTTCAGCGAATGTGCTTTTCATCAAAAAATACAATATTAAATAGAGATTACTAGGTAACTTAAAATGGACACGAAGACAATGATAAAGTGTATAAATAAATAATATGACTAGGCTCAACCTTCAAAATTATGCGAATATGGAGTTATAATGGTAAATTGATTTGTTTATAAGAGTGACGGAACGAATAGGAACAGACTTTATATATATATATATGTATTTCACGACCTGGGTACAGGCTAGCCTAAAAGGAAGGGTGGATTTGCTAATATCTTTGAACGAAGCCCTTCGAGTAATTATGATTGAACTTCACGAACAGGTAAGTGCGTTTAATCATAAATTACTCTCAGGGTTCGTTCTCGATATTAGCATATATCCACACATGTAGACATTTAGAGCAAAAAAGGTCGTGAAATATTAATAAAATTATTATTCAATTCATTAAAAAACGATTTAGGGCATGAATAAAATGATGATCGTAATTTGTACTAATCAAAATCGTATATTAGCAAAAGAAAACAATGTACCTATGTAAGAATAGGTTAGTAATCAAAATTTCACATTCTCTTATTTGAATTAGATTGATATTAATATTTTTTGTCTTTACTTAGCGATATCTTAGAAATGATGATTACATTTTATCTAAGTATCTAAAATATTTCTAGCAAAACCACCATTGCTAGAACTGTTATTATCGAGAACAATTTTATTATAATGCTTAGCAAAGACTGCAGTGGAAGTGCTCCAGCCTGCAGTCGTCCTGATAACGTCTAGGCTAACATCTGCCTTGAACGCCCTGGAGGTGGCGGCGTGCCGCGTGCTGTGCGCCGTGAACGTGAAGGGACGTGTCAACGCCACTCATCGCTAGAGTCTTTTTTCCCGACCTGCTCAAGGTCTGGGAAGTAACCTGGCGATGGGGCTTCCTAAATGAAACGAAAAACGTATGACCATCGTTACGTACGCTTTTCTTTTTGTCCAGGTAAGACTGTAGTGCACTGGCAGGGCATATTTGTGGTCTTCGTGAAAATAAAGGTAATGTTAGTACCGGTTTAAGTGCACCTACACGTGAAGTTTTGATAAGGTCTGGGATTTGAATAATTATATTTGAATCCAAAAAAATATTATTATTTATATTTATGACAGAGAGCGTCTGAACTCTGTGAGCAGTAACTTACGCTAACAAAGTAATTAATTTAACTTAATTTTTCCAGTTCAAGATCTTGATTAGGATACCAATCGGCTATATGGGCGTTTCTTTAAAAGTTTGTACCTAGTTAAAGGCTAAAATTAAGAAACGTTAACTTTTCCGCTGAGTTACGAAAATTAGTTATACTTGTTATAAGATAAATGGCGGTATCTCAGATAAAACTCCTGTAGCAAGTGCAAGCATATTACTAACGGGTGAGGATTGAATCTTCTTCATTGATTGAATTAGAGATACTGCTAATTGGCGCTGAGAGGTAGTATATAAATGTACGACTAATTTTCGTAACTCAGCGGAAAAGTTAACGTTTCTTAATTTTTGTCCTTAACTAGGTACAAACTTTTAAAGAAATGCCCATATAGGTAATTTAAAACTTGGTCAATGTTCCAAGTAAGGTTGTACATAATGTGGGACGTAAACGAAAAATCCCTTTTAAATACCTCTTAAGAGGATTGTGAAGTGCTGCTAAAATCGCGTAGCTGTCAAAAAAAATCCATACAAATTTAGCTCCGGGCGTTAACGTTTCTCACCCCCTAAATCAAGTCCGATTTCCACGATTTTTGAATATGTTGTAGTTATTATAAAGAACTAGGTCTGTACGTTTCTGTTTTTTGTTTTTTCAATTTGTTTCATTCTAAGAAGTATTTTCATGTAAAGGAAAACGTACGGACATAGTTTTTCATGATATCTACAACATATTCAAATCGGACCAGGTTTAAGGGGAGAAAAACGTTTTCGCATTTTGTACGGAAATTTTTAGCTTCACAATCCTTTTAATTAGGTGATTATTTTAGTCACTTCCTGCCCGAGAATTAACGACAAAGCGGATCTACAGCTATTAATCGTTCCGTGTCTCGCACCTGATTCATAAGTTTGCGTCAATGTTTGTGCAAAAGTGACGTCCTGATAACTTTCCGACAACCAGTGTAATCTGCCGGTTAACTGCGCGTTCCCTACAATGAGAAATGATGGTATCACCTTGAGGGGCTAAAATCAATGGTTTACAAATAAGTAGTCTCTTGAACATTGGAAACCATGGCTGTGTCGGCCACTGTGGCACTACTACAATCCCAGTTGCTTTATCCTTAATAACCTTGCGTAAGGTTTTTAATATAACTGATACTGGCGGAAACGCGTAAAAGAAAAATTGATTACATGATATGGTAAATGCGTTGATCGCGAAGGCGTCTGGATCTCTGTGCCACGAGACGTACCTTTCGCATAAAACTAATCCTACTTTCGAACAAATCTATGTCAGGGTTACCAAAATACTGAGTGATTGTAACGTAAGCATTATGGGATAGTTCCCATTCGATATCGGGATGGGATTTCCTCGATTCTGCATCTGCGATTACGTTATCAGAGGATCGAATGTAATCTGCGTGAACCATGATTTTACGCGATTCGCACCACTGCCACAGCTGTTGTGTAATATTTGTTAAATGGGTATATTGGACACCACCCATCTTATTGATATAGGATATAGCTGTCGTGTTGTCTATACGCATTAGTATTTGGCAGTCCTGGAGATTTTTTGCAAAAACTTTAAGGCCTAAGAAGGCTGCCAATATTTCTAAATAATTTATGTTTAAAGAACGCTCGTGTTCATTCCACGGAGCACTGGTAGTTTCATCCGCACATGCTGCCGCCCACCCCGTAGTTGAGGCGTCTGCAAAAAATTCCAAGGAATAATCATCACTTTTTATTTTGCTAATAGATGTATCTATAACGTTTAACCAGCAATCAAATACAGATGTTAAGGTATTCAGTATAGTCATAATCCTGTCATAATCATCATCTCCTTTTAAATTTAAATATTTACACCTTTCCAAATCCTTAGTATAAAGCCATCCGTAGTCTACTGCTTGGCATGCAGAGGTAAGAAAACCTAAAAACCGAGCAAATTCTCGAATTTTACACCGACTTAATTTTTCTCTTTTTTAATATTTTCATTTTTCTCTTCCGGCAACTTTACTTCTAAATTATATGATTCTATAATATTGCCAAGAAATTTGCAAGATGTTTTAGGAAATGAAGAACTTCTTTCAGTATTGATGATAAATCCTAAAGATTCTAGAAGCAAATTTGTATCATTAACATTTTGTAAACATTCATTGTAAGATTCACCGACCAGAAGTAAATCGTCTAAATAAAAAGTTGAGAAATATCCCTTGGATCTTAATAGTTTGGCAACAGGTTTAAGAATTTTTGTAAAAACGTGTGGGGCTGTGTTTAGCCCAAAGGGTAAGACGTTAAATTCGTACAAGTTGCCATCCCATTTAAACCGTAAGTATTTCGTAGAGCTTGGATGCACCTTAACCAGAAAGTAAGCATCCTTTAAATCGATTTTACTTATAAAGCAGTCCTTTGAAATAATCTTGACTCAGCCCCGGATCTTTTAATAGTCTTTGCTGACTTCAAAATGTCTGCTAGATTGGTACTAAATAGCATATCGTCAATTTTAGTATTATCTAATAGATCTTTCAAGTCCTTCTTAACGGTTGAAAGAATAAAAAATCTTCTTAACACCGAATCGCTATACTGGATATCCCCTAATATCCTAGTTGTGTTCATCAATAGCTTCAGAAGCTCCTGGTTTGTGTTATCAGATGATAGGACTAATGTGATGGCCTTACTGAGGGCTGAAATGGCGCAAGCATTAAAATTCTGTTTATTTTCTATGCTCTTGTCGCGTTTGGTTTGACTTTCCACGAGTGGCGCACGTATTTCGGGATTGAGGGTAGGTTCCTTTATCATTTTACAGTTACCCGGAACGAGGTGATTTTCCTTTAGCTCCTTGCGATTTTCTTTACTGAGGTCCGAAGTGATAACCCGATAGCAAGCTCATTTTGTATATCCTCGCCGTATTCTTTAACAGTAGTCGGGTCCTCGCCTAGGAGGGCCAACTAGTCAGGATCCGGACTAGGAACTGTTGGCATAGACGATGTGGAAGGTGCGGACTCACTACCTGGCGGCGTGGTGGCGATAAGTGGCGCGAGTCGGCAATTTTGTGCCTTAAGCATACTGTCAAATATTACACGAAGCGAAGCACGCCCGTATACGCATGTTTCCTGGATCTATCTAAGGCATTTGACCTGGTTAGTTATGATAGGTTGTGGGAGAAGTTAGGGGTCACTGGCTTGCCAAGAGATATCATATCAGATCTTAAATATTGGTACGCAAATCAGGTGAACTTTGTCAAGTGGAAAGACAGCGTTTCTAAAATCTATCTAGGTTGGAATGCGGGGTGACGCAGGGGGGGCTGACGTCACCCTCGCTCTTCAACCTGTACGTGAACGAGCAAATCGTGGCGCTCAGCACCCAGCATGTCGGCTGCCACGTGGATGACGTATGCGTCAACAATTTCAGCTACGCCAAAGATATGGTGCTACTGAGCGCCTCGATGTGCAGGCTAAGAACGTTGGTTGGAACTTGCGAAAAGTATGCGACAGATCATGGTCTCGTTTATAATGTCGTGTGTAGGAGCGAGATCATGGTTTTCAAAGCAGGAGTTAAATGCCCACAGCGTGTTTCACCCCCTAACCTAAATGGTACTGCTCTCATCAGAGTAAAATAATCTAAGTATCTAGGTCAGCTGCTAACCGAAGACTTAAAGGACAATAAGGACATGGAAAGGGCGCGTAGGTTTTTTCACTAACCATATGAATCATAGGTATAAGAAATAAATTATTTGAATTTGAATTAATAATTAGATCTTTCTGTTTTTTCGTAAACTTTTTCACAATCTGTTTAAGCGTGCTCCTCCTGCCCTTTTATATACTTTTGCTCCGATAATTTAACAAAAAATTGAAAAGCTGAATCATTAACCCTCATCCTGGCCATAAAAGATCTTGATATCTTTAATTTTACTGCTGTAACTCTAACAGATGTCATGTGTGTTCTCCTTGTATTTTTTTATTATTTTTTTTTTTTTTAAATGTGGTGGCGGGAGCAAATGAATTACGTGCGACTGTCATTTCGCTACATATGGCGGGAAAAAAACCAATGGAGATTTTCCGGGTCTTAAAATATTTTTTGATTAGTTGCATGTTTATATATTACACCATAAAACATTACAAGGAGACTGATTCTCTGAAAGATCGCCAAAGGAGTGGTCGCCCGCGGTCTGTAAGGACGACTGCGAATATAAAAAATAATCATAGAGTGACTTCGCCGAAATTCATGTCGCAGCTCTGCAGACTAACATTTCGCGTGTTGCGGTAAATAAAATACTGAAATACAATCTCAAGGTAGGGTAGACAGGGGCCAATAGTACCAATTTAGAAATAATGACCTGTAACTCAGAAACTAAAGCTACCACGTAAAAATCGCTTAGGATATAACAGTTTAATTGGCTATCCGAATGTAGAAAATAATTTTCATTTGATCGCATCAGAATAGTGCAAATTGAGTTTTTGTCCATGAAGTTCTTGTGTTACAATTGACCCCCAGTACGGGTCAATTGTACCAGAACAACACGGGTAAATAAAACCCAAAATAATGGACTAATTAATCAGTATTTATGGTTAATTTCTTAAGACGAATCAATCTGTTACGTTACATCAGTCTTGAACGTAGAGACTCGTATTTAGACTAGACAAAGCGAGCATGAAATGAACTATAGAAAAAATAATATTCTCCAAGTTTTTGAAACATATTGTGACGAGTTATTATAAAAATCACTTAGGGGGCTCAAAGCATACCTCTCAAGTAATAACAACACCTCAATACAACAAAAATATCGAATAATTTAACAATTACGAATCCCATACAGTTACAATTGACCCCTGGTACAATCAACTCCATCTTTCACAGCAAATTATTTTTAAATAGTACTACTGAAACGGATGACATTGCGGGTATTATAATTTATAAACATCCCGAAGTATCGAAATGAATCGTCGGGATGAATATTATGTAAAAATTTAAATACCCGAGATGTAACTTGTTACAAAAATAATTTGCATCAGTTGTCTAATTTTTTAAAACTCTGGATCAATTGTAGCACGGTGTCAATTGTAACGTTACAATTGACCCCTAATGTGGTGGTACAATTGTCCTTTTTTTACTCGCACTCACTAAACTTCACAAATCTCGATTTCTATATCTAACTGACCCGCACACTGTGTCACATTACAATCTTTAATAACTAGATCACAATTCTGTAAAACTTTCACACTACGACTATTTAATTATAACAGTAGCACAAAACGTAAATCGTAAATACCTCCTTTGGTCAGTCAAAAATACAAATCGTCATCTAGCTCGTGCGTGTAGCGCGGCAGCGAGTGGCCGGCTAGTGAGCAGGTCGAGACAAGCTCAAGGCACACTCATGTATTCAAAGACTTGCATATTTCGATGTTGTTGCAGAGATATAGGCGATGGTACTATTGACCCGTGTTACTATTGTCCCTGGTAGGCTTACAATCGTAGGAAAGTTCACTTCCTTAATGATCGCCTTCGTAAATTACAACGCGAACGTTGTCCTATGCTGCTTAGTTAAGAGACACGAAGAGAAAAAATTACGCATCACCGATGAAAAAAAATTCACGTTCGAAGAAAAGTTCAACCGACAAAAAAAATTAGTTTATGCCGAAAGCAGCAAATATGTTCCAGCTCCGGCACGAAATGTATCGCGTTCCCATCATTCAGCGAGTGTGATGGTATGGTGGGGCGTTTCGTACGAAGGTGTCACTCCACTCCATTTTTGCCAACATCGCGTCTAGGAGCTCGTATAAAGAATAGAGGCTGTCATTTTGAGTAATAATTGCTTGTTGTTATTGGTTATATTGGTTAATGTATACTTCTTAAAATCTGAAATTTTAAAATATACATAACTTGAAAAAAAAATCTTCTAGGTATGAACATTTTATTTTGTCTCAAAACTTATGAACACACGAGGTACTTGTTATTATCAATTTTTAAGATTTGCGAGAAGGGAAATATTGAACTCGAAAGAGTTGCGGTTATTATTATTATTATTTTGTTTATTACCGTAAAATGCTGCAACTTTGCACGGATTTTGATGTTTTTTCCTTATATCTGTGAAACTATTTATCTTATGGGGTTTAATGAGTATTAGTCAGAAAACAGACTCTATGCCTCGCCAGATTGGACTCAAATCTCATTGTAATCATGCAGTATTTCCGAATTACAAGCAATCAAAGTGGCTGGGAAAGTAACTTTGCCTAGACGGATATCTCAATAAATAACGTTTTGCTATTTGTAATAATATTTAATTGTGTACATGAGACATTGTGCTTGTCCCTGGCAGTCAAATTGGGGATGTCCAGTAAAACCACCTGATAGGATCCCCCACGTTTTTTCACAGGCAATAGGCAATGTTGTAGCAGGTTCAACAAACTATCCATACAAAAATATTGACAACTGTAGGGTTGCCCCAAAAAAAAGATTGTTATTTTAAAAAAAAAGTATTCAATTTTTGATACAAAGTACGCCCAGGTATAGATATTTAAATATCTCGGCTCCGATGCACTTAAGAGTATTACATTACATAACAAAATATGTTTATTTTGAATAGTTTTATCATAATTTACCACTTTTACGAATGGCCACTCACCTTGAAAATGTATGACTTTTACAAATGACAACACTTTTACCCAAACCCGTTTTGAGTCAATTCGACCACTGGAAGTTGGTGAAAATCGATTTGCAATCGACTTATCAAACATTGCAAGTTATTAAAAACCTTGTAATAAATAACTCACTTAAGCAATTTAGGCACACCTATTTTTACTCATATCTGTTCATTTATAAAACCCAGCTAGTGGCAGCCCTAGACCCAGGCAAAATTGTGTCACTCAAGTTTCCAGAACACTGCCCACTATTGCCTACTACGTCATTATAATGAAATCGTGTCCTATTCTTGAAAATATTAACCTTACGGAAAATAGACAGTATTTACTTACCCTGGGACGTTACTACTTATTGAAAACCACCTTTTTTGTACACAAAAATTCAAAAGTTGCGAGACACTAAAAAGTGCAGCCACTCCCTCCAACTTATGATGCACAACTGGGGCCTGTTATATAAAGCTGCAAATTACAATTTAGTTTCTATTTGACACAACCTCGACCAATGACGACCAGCCATTTGAACAGTGTTGCCAGTTTAGACCAGTAAAATTGTAACTTGTAGCTTTATAAAACGTGCACCTGGCGGCGCAACAATGGAGTTACCAACGTAAGAAAATGAAAAATGTGTTGCCAGAATAATGAAAATTACTACCAAATGGTAAAAAACAAAAAAAAACTGAGCAAATGCGAGATATCGTAATTTAAACGAAATAGGCAAAATTGAGCTTAAATGGCAAAGTTGCAGCATTTTACGATACGCGATTAGGTCCCGTTTATAATATTATTTTATCTTGTAACGAATTTCACCGTCAGCCGGTTGTTACTAGTATATTTTTGTAATCCCTATGTGTGTATTCTGTTTCAAGAGCTTTGCGCCCAAAGGCCGCGCAGCCTGTTTGCACTGGCCGGCACGACGACGGACGCGAGGCTGTCTGCGCCCGCGGAGGACGACCCGCACCGAAAATGCTTGGACAAGCACCAGGATTTCGTTTACCAGCCGGGCAAGTTACATTCTGTGAATAACGAGTTATCTGAACATATGAGACTAATGACACTTAGAATGATAGTTTCATACAGCCAATCCGTCAAACGCGAAGCAAAAAATGGGTTCAAATAGGCGTAGGCTTCTCGTACTTACGCACTACGATATGCACACAATTAGTAGGTACACAAAAAATGTTGATAGCGGATCGCATATTTTTATTAAAAAAAATTAAAACGTAGAATTAGGTACTTGTATTGAAGACTACGAGTACCTATGTACCTACTGTACTGTACTTATCTTTATTTTACACTGAAGAACATATGCTACTTTTTACCCCGTAAAAATGAACGGTTTCCGCGGGATGACAAAAATACGAATTCTACGCGGACGAAGTCGCTAGCAGAAGCTAGCATTGCATAAGTAAACATTAATAACGGATAGGTACCTTTTAATCACCCAAATTAGATACCTAATTAATAGATTCAAAAAAGATTATATCAAACCATCCTTTTTGGAAAGTCGGGTAAGATAACTCCAGCCTTTACGACCTCTTCTGTCAGAGCTAAATTATAGGGAAAATATAAGAAAAGAACTTACCAAGAGTTTATGTACAATATATGTACCTATACACTAAGGTGAGGATTTTATTTACAAGTTCAATAACTTGAAATAACACTAGCTTCTGCCCGCGACTTCGAGCGTGTAGATTTAGATTATCGTTATTCCCGTGGAAACTTTTATACTTTCCGGGGTGAAAAGAGTAATAAACTAATACACAGACACGAAACTTTCGCATTTTAAATATTAGTAGGAGTAACATAATTCCAAATTTAAAATAATACGAGTTAAAATTACCATTAAAGAATAAAATAAAAATAGAACTAAGCAACTTAAATATTAAAAAATATAAATAATAATCACCACTATAAAAAGAACACCACTCTAGCAGGTCCGCACGCGGCATATGGTCCCTATGACACTGGCTGCACCTATTACCTCTCTGGATAGCTAGACTAATCCTTAGAGAGAGGTAAGCAAGCACCAGCTCTAGGATCCTCCGGGATGACAGGGCCTTAATAAAGCTTTTCATATATGCTGACTAGCTGGCCTATTGCCTAACGCACTCGTAATCACAATCGACTTCAAAGTGAAGCAATAGTTTTCATTTTAAAAGCCTACTCGCCTTCGGACTGTCAAAATGAAAACGATTGCGATTGCGAGTGCGATAGGCAATAAGCCTGCTGGGTCCCATGGTCTTCTCTGCAAGCGCCGCATAATTCGTAATAATTTAATAAAGATGAATAATTGCGGCGCTTGAAGGAAGGGTGAATCTGTCAGCACACGTCGCATCCTACACCAGTGCCCTACCCAGTTTCCACAGCACCAATGTAGCTCCGCCTGGCCGCTTGCCGTCGCCCCTAAGCAAACCTGCGGGTTCGAGAATACCTGGTACAGAGGCAGTGGCAAGCGAACGACGGATCTGATCATTAATTGTGCCTTGGCGGTACAAACAGCCGGCGCTTCTAAAGCATGATAATACTCACACCAAACATCCCTGGCCTCTACCGGGTCCGCGATCTCAACGTCAAGTACTCGTATCTGGTGGAGCATCGAATACCAAGTCCACCGTAACGAATTGAGAGAACCGCTTGAACCCAGGGCCTTAAACTAAAATGAATGTATAATATTTTAGACAGACTTAATTAAGGGTGATATTATCTATAGAAGTCATGATGTCAGGAAATTTCCAAATTAGGCAACTGCGTAGCAAATACATGGATTTTAGGCATCGTTCACACCAAACGTATTGTCCGCCGCCGACTGTGAGAGCGCGTTACGCAGTTTATCGTTTTTCAATATATATTTTACTTCTCGTTCACACCAAACCGACAATACGCTATTTCAACAAACAATACAGACGATGAGCATGCTTACAGTCAGCGGCGGACAATACATTTGGTGTGAACGATGCCTTAGAGTGAAAAGAAAAAACCAAATAATAAATTCTTCCCGTGGATGTCGTAAGAGACGACTAAGGGAATAAAGGCTTGTAGTACTGTTAGGCGATGGGCTTACAACCTGTCACTAATACGCTGGTAAACATCTTAGCCTAATTGTGCAAATTGTGGTTATAGAATTATCAACAAGTTTTTAGAGATGTTTGTAATTCTGTAGCTCTGCCTACCCCACTCTGGGAACGAAGGCGTGAGATTATGTATGTATGTAAATAATAAAGATCGCCATAACGGGGTTTTTTTCTTACAAAAGGTTAAAAGTATTTTTAAACAGATTTAATTTACAATTTGTTTGGGATTGATTGCTTCTTTAAAAATCGGTGAACCTAAAAGTGTTAAAGATGAATTTGAATGGACCGAAATGTTGGATGAAGTTGCATTCAAAATTAGTGATGATATCAATTTCTTATTTATAAAGAAATGTGATTCGGTATATAAATTTCGCACTTAAAGTTTAATGAGAGGCCCATGTTAGAAAAATGATCGTTTTCTAGGTCTTGTAAATAGTACAGTTGAGGTGGCACCGCAAAGGAAACCGTTATCAAAGTACCACAGATTGAATTAAGGATTTAGATCTGAAATAATTGGATGTATGGCTGAGCTAAACACGACTAGCCCGAGCGGGTCTCCCTATTGGCAACCCATGCCTGAAGATATGATTTTGTTGCATATAATTCTAGAACTTCCTTTTTGACAGCAGCTAGAAAAACACCACAATTAACCGAATTAAAGGTATTTTTGCTATCAATTTTTTAAAGATAAAAAAAAAGATAAAAGAAATTTATTCAGTAAGTAGGCCGCACGGGCACTTTTACACGTCAATAATCTACCAGCGCTTCCCAAGAGAAGACCACTGCCGAGAAGAAACGCCGCAAGAAACTCAGCAGTCAGTCATTTTTTAAACATATTTCTTATTACAATGGTACTACTTAGTCTAGCATTATATAAAGCTATAAATATTAAATTAAATATAGTATCAAATAACATGCGTAGTTCAGCAGGAAAACATGCCAATTAAGAATCTTACGGGAGAGATAGAGAAAAAAAAACACATACTCGTACTTATGTGTATATAAGATGGTGCGAGGCGACCACATAAAAGTTTCGATATGTTTTCCTACATCAACGGTGTCCCCTTTAAAATATCAAATTGTCCGGACTGCTCAGAAAAAAGCGCGCGGCTTGGACAGCTGCCTCAAAATGACTTGACATTCACGCGACCTGCCAACATAAGGGTAATCAACTCATGGCAGTGACGTTCTGTAGCCGAGACTAATATGTATATTCATGCCTCTGAGCTAAGCTGTTGACGGACTAATGGTTGGAGTTGGCGAAACTATAAGTTCCGTGATTGACTACGGAACCCTAAAAACAACGCCACCTTACTTGAAATTTCACGCCCCTTTTTTATTTAATTACACACAATTAAAAAATAGCTCACTTAAGCCTTTGTACGTGCATTTATCACAATTTATTTTAATGAAAAAACCATTACAAAGGCCTATGTGTCACTTTGGGACATGGTATAAGTGTATGACTTTAAAACCGGCTGAGTCTTCCGGTAACCTTCGGGGAGCTTTAATCATCTGTAACAAACTATGCTAAACTCTGGAAATAATTATGTCGTTGGTGTATTATAATACTTAATATAATATTTATTTATAATATTTATTTATTTATTATAATAAATAAATAAACAAGTAAATAGTACATTTTAATGCAAGTGCAGCAAGTATGTCATTTTACACGAGTCCAGAGTTGTCTCGGCCCGAGCTGCAAGCGAGGAAATAGACTCGAGACGAGTAGAAATGACAGTTCCGCACGTGTATCAATCACCGTTTTTAGTACTTTTGCGAAAAAAATCTCAATGAAACAAAAATAAAACAGCAATTAAAGGAGACAATTTTACGTAAAGTGGTTCAGCACGCGAACTCTCTGTATGACTTGGAATAATAGTAAATAAAAAAAGGAAAAGTTAAAAATACTAGTGCGTATACACATTCCGCACGATGATATGCAGCTACAAAAAGTAAAAGCATCAGTTCAAAATTATTCTGAGAATTGTGAATAGGTATACAATTAAATAAGACTTATATTTCAGTGCAACGTAAATAGAATTTAGAATTTGACACTGACATTATTTTTGTATTTACTTCTTTAATATATAACAAACCTTTAACATCCAGTTCCTTCTGACATTAGTCTATATTCCCTTTTTGTGATTTTCCTCAGTAAATGACACCGCACGAAAAGTATGGAAAAAAAAACTTCAGTGAGTTTTGTTTAAAAAAATTATGTTACGTGTCTTGGTCAATATATAAAAAGACTTGGTGCGCAATTAAATCCTATGACTAGGTTCTGAGAAAAAAATTGTGAAAAATTATGTAGATATTGGTTCCATAGAACAATGTATGGAGGAAAAAAGTGACCTGTTTTGAACGAAAATATTTTTTAAACTGTCCATAGAATATGTTTGAATTTGAATCATTTATGTTAACAATAAAACAAGTTATGAAATATTCAAAATCCACAACTTTTCACCGATTCATTTTAAAAAAAACATGAAAAACCAAGTATTTTTCGTTTAAATTCATTTCTAATCTAAATACTGAAGAAGAATACTAATTGTTAAAATTCGAAAAAGGAATGGAAAATCTGACATATTTCCTTGAGATTTTAACCATTAGTAACGGTTTTTGACCATTAGTTAGTTTAACTACGTTTAACTATCGATCAAACAACAGGCCATAAATGTTTGTTTTGTCTTTTGTCGTTGATTTTCTTTTGAATCTCGCGCCTTTTTTATCATTTACATTGGCGGAATCATCGACAGTCTCGATGGAGCCATAACCTACAAAAATTGAATTGAATTGAATATAACAAACCTTTTTTATGCTGATAGTAAGAGGAAGAGAAAATTCAAATATAGAATGCTTGTAAACACACATTCATCATCATCATTATCATGACAGCCGAAAGACGTCCACTGCTGGACATAGGCCTCCCCCAAGGCTCTCCACTCAGACCGGTCTTGTGCTTTTCGCACCCACCGCGTTCCCGCGATCTTTACTAGGTCGTCACTCCATCTTGTTGGAGGCCTACCTACAACTCGTCTCCCGGTCCGCGGACGCCACTCAAGAACCTTCTGACCCCATCGGCCATCAGGCCTGCGAGCAATGTGCCCCGCCCACTGCCACTTAAGTTTGGCTATTCTTCAGGCTATGTCGGTAACCTTAGTTCTACTGCGGATATCATCATTTCTGATTCTATCACGCAGAGAAACCCCGAGCATAGCCCTCTCCATAGCCCGCTGAGTGACTTTGAGCTTCCTTATAAGGCCCATTGTTAGCGCCCACGTCTCAGATCCGTAAGTCATCACTGGCAACACATACTGGTCAAACACTGCGGTAATTTGGACGAAAAGGTGCTGCGAAGCTTCCCAAACGCTGCCCAGCCGAGTCTGATTCGACGAGTGTCCTCTTTCTCAAAGTTGGACCTACCTCACTGGACCGTTTGTCCCAGTTAAATATAGTCGTCAACAACTTCGAGCGCAGAGCCTCCGACTATCACGGGAGTTGGCGCGACATGGACATTGGACATGACTTTCGTCTTGTCCATGTTTATCCTCAAGCCAACTCGGTCGGAAACTCCACTGAGGTCAGCGAGCATTGCACTGAGATCCTCCATGGTCTCAGCCATGACTACGATATCGTCAGCGAATCGAAGGTGAGTGATGTACTCGCTATTTATGTTGATGCCTCGTCCTTTCCAGTCTAGAACCTTAAAAGCGTCCTCCAATGCAGCGGTGAACAGCTTTGGAGAGATCTCCTTGTCTGACTCCCCGCTGCAGAGGAATAGGCTTCGTGCCCTGGTCCTGTAGTCGGATGGACATAGTGGCGTTTTCGTACAGACACTCATTACCACTACATATGTAATTCCGCGCTCTCGATAATTTATCTATAACCACAGAGCACGGGCCGCGCCCAGAACCGCACGGTGATGATGATTCATGATGATATTAAACGCCGGTTTTTAATACATTTGCGAAAAAATGTCTATGAAACTAAAATAAAAGAGTCAATTTGACTTAAGTAATTCTTGGTCGCATAAAAATTCACAGTGCAATTTGAATAATTTAAGGGTAAAAAAATGGTAAACTAAAATACACTGGTGCGAAAAATCTGTTTTTCCGCACGATATGCAGCTACAAAGAGTAAATAAAAAGCACTAATTAGAAAAATACGACTTTCCGCACTATGTACAGGTACATAAATTATCACTTTTGAGCAATTGTATTAAACAATATGTATAATATAATATAAAAATACTGAATACTAAATAAAGCTATAACTGTAAAAAAAAACTATGACTAATTTCTGAAAAAAAAAATGTTTCATAATGAATCATGTAGTTATCTACATAATGGTTCCATAGAAAATGTATGAAGGAAAAATGTAAGTGGCCTGTTTTATTATACACTTTTTAAACCGTACATAGAATCTTCAATTTGAATAATTAATGTTGTTATTAATAATACAAGTTAAAAAACATTCAAAATTCACCGATTCATTTAAAAAAATGATTTCTAATCAAAATCTCTAGTTATTTTTACTAATGAAGAGACTCTTTTATATATTTTAATAAAAAGTTACAACTAAAAACCAAACACTCTTTCCACGATCGAAGGTTTCCGCGAATTTCTTTGATGAAGTCTTTCTTTGAATTTAATGGTCTAAAATTATTAAACTTTTTTTCTAATAGGCCCTTTAATTTTCCCATCATATAGATAGAAGGAACCAATATTACGCATAATTTTATTTTAAGTTGTTTTATCTCAAAAACTAGTCATATATATCATTTTAACGCCCTTCCAGTATTTCTATACAGGGTGACAGCGTGGTCGTGATACAAATGATCACCTCTGTGTTCTACCCACGAATATGAACAACTTTAACTATGGGACCACGAAATGTGGAATCACGAAAAATAAAACAGCTGTTTCATAGAAAAGTTCCATACGTACTCGATCAAAATGTATGAAGTAGCCGATTTTTTTTTCCTGATTTCGAAGAGTTAGTTTATCTAATCACGTGACATATATTTAATTACACATATGTTTTGCTATGAAAATGCATCGATGTCTTTTAGGGTTTCGTACTTCAAAAGGAAAAACGGAACCCTTATAGGATCACTTTGTTGTCCGTCCGACCGTCCGTCCGTCCGTCTGACTGTCAATCAATACCCTTTATCCCCGGAACGTGTGAAGGTATAGAGTTGAAATTAAAACCATATACTTAAGTCTACAGTCCCTTGATGCTGTGAAAAAATAAAACTTCCAAGTTAACGTGAAAAATAGATACGGACGTGTATGCCCCAAAAAACGTATATTTCGACACTCTAAAGGGTATTAAAATTTATAGGGTATTTTCCGTTGTCCTAGAACTATGAAATTTGGCAAGTAATAAATACCGTCTTATACTACAAGTAATTAAAGGGAAAAATCTTAAAACTATTAATTTTTAATTAAATAAAAAAAAATAGGTTTGATGCAAGGAACGGCAGTCCAAATTTTGAATTGAGTTAACCGCCTCATGTGGGGTATCGTATGAAAGTGCTTCATTGGCACTAGCTTAAATATTTTTTTAATTATTTTTATGATGTAGGTACCTATAGAAATTTGTACGGAACCCTCGGTGGGCGAGTCCGACTCGCACTTGTCCGGTTTTTACTATACTTTCCTTGTGGTGTCCTTTATAGATTTTGCATTGTAGTTTATAATCGTAAAGTAGGTATACTCGAAACTGTAATTAAAGACCAACGTGGGTTGCCACTAATATAGCCTTAGTATATTTCCACTTTTTAAAAGACCGCACTAAGAATATTTATTTGTAGGTAGTTTTAAACCTTCCATTTAAATAAACAAGTTAATTCAAGTTACTTACACAAATACAAGATGGCCTATTAAATATTTAACCATAGAAGATTTTTGGTAGCAAAACTGTTATTGCACTTGTAATACTTCAGGTATTAATAACATTTGATACGATAAATAAACAATAGTTGTAAACAACGTTAGATGCAATTTAAATATTACATACGTTTAGCTATTCGACAAAATAACAGGCCAAAAGTGTGTAGCTCACGTTATAATGACAATCATCGGGCATTTTACCAGCCATGACACCATGGGGTCCATGGGTAACTGTCAAGTTTAAATCAAGCATAAGTGTAAGGCATCCGAATTTAGCTTGTCATTTTGTTTTAGCTGATAAAAAAATCGCCATTGAACACACACACCCGCCCTTTAATTACTTAACACACTATATGAGAAAATATTTGTTTTGGGATATATGTTTTGAATATCGGGTAGAAAAAACATTGAATGCATATTGTTAAATATAACTTTTGATATTGAAAATGTTAGAATTATCTACAAATATTAACAACAATTTGATTATCAATGCAAAAAGGTTTTTTTTTTTAAATTCTTAATTAATGGCTTTCACTCCTGTTAAGGTGTATTTCGCCAATGTCGAGTTATTTATAGACACTCCCATGGACTTATTAGAGCAATAAGTCCATGGATATCACACGCGAAGACAATTGTTCGGTAAAAGAGAATTTTCTCAAATGGACTAAACAGAAGCACATGGGGTTAGCTCCACGCGCTTCTGTCAAGTCCCTAGGTTGGCTTACTCTGAAATGTTCGATTGACGCTGACATAAGTGACTTTGACACTTATGACAGTGACGTATCTGTCGTAGTTTTTTTCGTCTTAAATTAGAATTTCGAGTATAGGTACCTACAAAGTAACGATCGATGAAATAAACTGACTGCGGTCGACTTCTTCTACACGCGAAGATAGGCTAGGTTATTTCGGATATAAGGAAGATAAGGTAGATGGGTGAGGTGATTTAGGATCTAATAAACTAATCTATTTTTAGGTTTGTAAGTGCGGAAGAAATCTTTGTACTCCGGCACGTAAACCAGAACGAATCCTGGGAGTCCACAGTTGCTCATATTGTCTTCGACTGACTTTTGATCCAGCTCTTTTTGGGAACAAAAAACTTTTAGAAATTCGTTCCACTCGTTCCAGTTCAACTCCGTTTTGCTGAAATATAACAAAAAACACCTTTATAAAGTTCACTCGAACCATCAAGAAAATTGTTTATAATGAAATAAAATACATTATCTCAAGTATTTCAAAATACAAATATAAATAATAATTATTAAGTACCTACATCTTAATTTACCTAAAACTACTAACTTTAATAGGCCAGTAAAGATAGTTCCCAAAATGATGGATTGGAAATTATACTTTTAAGCCAAGTAAATGCCAGAATTTTGGTCACGAGTTGCGTCATCAGGCGCTTTGAAAGATCCTTAAATATACGGTCCCCACTCAAATACGTAAAATCTCGCGCCGGTAAAATCTCAACTGATGACATCATTAAGACTGGAATGAAGGGAAAATCCTCCAACACTTCGCGTACAGCACAAACCGTGATGAACAAACGATCAACGCTAGCTCCACACTGATAGCGGTGAGGACCATGACGAGCACAACATGTGCACCTAAGCGGAGTGGAGTTGCAATTCTAAAAGTACCTAGATGAATCCTATAAAATATCCTGCGTTCGGCAAACAAACCCCGTTGCCACACTCCAACCGCTAGCAGACGAACACGATTTGCGGAGCTGTTGCACGTTTCACGCATGACATTATTAACCTCAAATATGTGTTGGTTATAATCGAATATGACATAGTATTGTATTTAATTTATCTACAAGTTGGTAGAACCGTTTTATTTTTCTAGTAACCGAGAGATAGCACTACAGCGGGGCTAGACAAGTTGCCATCGAATACGAACGCTAGCGTTAGGTGATCACCTGTGATGACACTGGCTCAGTTGACAATTTCTTCGCATAGTTACCACCCTTGGATACCGACGTTTATATTTTGGTAGTGCTCGTGTTGAATTCAACCTGTCAAGATAGTACCGCGTAACGACCGTAGTTGTCAAAACTATGACTATTTGATTAGCGCGAGTGATAGTGATCACTTTACAGCGTGTCAGTTGTAACTAGTGATATATGACGTGACTATCTTACGTCAATTCCATAAATTTTTCAAAGCGACAGGTGATCACTTAACGCTAGCGTTTGTATTCGATGGCAACTTGTCTAGCCCCGCAGGTCTTTATGGCCTATTAAATTTTTCATAAAAATAAAATAGCGTAAGATAGTAACTAGCCTTCAGCGCACGGAACTCATAAATGAGGTCCGTCTTGGACCTCAATCCTAGTGGCATTTGCGTCACACGCGTGCGTGATTTAGTTTATATTTTTTGTGATTTTAGGCGAAATAAATATAAACACCGTAAAATTCCGTTCCTTTTTTCGAAGATTCATTTGCCAACTTTTCATTTTTCCGAAAGCTATGTTATGCTAGAAAATTAGGTTTAATGCATAATGAAATTGCTTTACGTAGTTAAGTTTGGTTTGATTTATTAAGCGACATCAAAAAATAAAGTATTCTATAAAAATGTTGCTTCTGGAATTATAAAACGTCGGAATTTGAATCAATTCGGAATTATAATGACTCTTCGGAAAATAATTATGTAGTATATTGAAAATAAAGCCGGAGCCCCACTGCTGCGCACGCTACGCACGGACACACTATACACGTCGCCCACGTGGGTCCATTGGTCTGGATACGTGTGTCAACATTTCCACAGAAATCAATGCACGTACACGTAAAACGTGTGGGCCACGTGGCTACGTTGGTCAGCTGCGTGTGTCTACATTCCCCACTGCACTTCGTAATCAGACCACGCGTGTATCAGTGACGTCATTTCGTGCGCACCGTGCTCGTGCACTACTGTGGAAGTATCTACCTACATTTTCATACAAACAATGATATTTTATATTAAGATACGTCATCTGCGCGCAAAAGCGTACCTCAAAAAGGAAGGCAAATTGCCTTACTACCGTTCAGTCGCGCCGCGGCCGCTGACACGCACGCGTCGAAGACAATAAAATTTTATTACCGAAAAGTGACAAATATATTTCATAAAAAAATCTGTCTTCTATTTTTTGAGGCTGCCGAAATTATACTGTAACTGTAGAAGGAAGAAAGGTTGTCTCATTTCATTCGTAAGTACCGTAAATATTTTTATCATTTTCTGTTTACATCGCCATATTTTGTGGCGGCCATCAAGCGGCCATGAGCGGGCACGCCACGTCATTCGGGTACGCAATTTGAAACTACTATTTATCTCTTTCTAACAATAGCGTTCGCTACGGATTGCCGTCTTTGTCTGTAGAAATATGGTAACGTAGCAAGTAGCAACTGTCAGTAATTGGCGACGGGTTTTGATTGCGTTTAGTATGAGCATAACGTATGTAAATATAAACTAATCATTGCATACAAAGCATTTCTGTACCTACCCACGTGTGTAGCTTGACCGTGCGTAGCAGTGGGGCTCCGGCTTTAAGATACGTCAATATCTTCATGTGCAATTTACATGTTATACAAATAATTTACGAAGAAAAGCAAAATTACACAGTATTACTTTTCACTTGTAATAATATTACCTACGTTGTTATTAAATATGATTCATTTTAATTCATTTTGTTCGTCAGTACAGGACAGTAATATACCTACGATATGCAAATATCCATGATAAAAATAAAAGAAACATAATTAATGTTAAAAGACTCAATTATTTGTAATTTTTAAGAAATAGTACATCGAAAAACAAACAAGTAAGTAAGTAGACTTCTTAAAATAACTCATGTTACAAAAAAATATTAAAAAATATTTCGCAGTATTGATCGCTTTTAAATGATGTTCCGGGCATGCAGACTGAGTAAGTAAGCCGCGCCTCTGCTAAACAATATTGTTTTTACCGTATAGATGAATTACCGAGAGCGTGGAATTGCATTTGTAGTGGTAATATGTGTTTAAAGGCATTCTATATTTAAATTTCCTCTACTTCTCATACCATCAGTATAAAAAGAGTACTGTTATATATTAAATAAGTAAGTACAAAAATGATGTCAGCGTCAAATTCTAAATACTTTTTACAATGCACTAAATAAGTATACGTCTTATTTTATTGTATTCTCGCAATTCAGAATTATTTTGACTGGGCACGCACAGTTACACAGTTTGCTAAAATTATGGCAGAAAGTAGCAGTAATTTTGGTTCGATTGAGAGTCAAAGTAAACAAATATTTTTAACTGTCATAAATACTTTGAAATCGAACTAATTCTTTTTTTTAATTCACCGCTGCCCAATTAGTTGAAAAAGCTACAGGTGTTTCTCTCTCGAATATTTATAAAATTATGACTGAGAGCAAGAGTGTCAAATTCAAAGCAACGAAAAAATTCCCGAAAGAAAGAAAAAGTTACGTACCTACTTGTCCGTCGGCAGTAGATGATTTTGATCACGAAGTCATCAGGAGAACTATATTTATACAATTTTCATCTGTCCCATACCTAAGCAATTTCCAACCTTAAATATGAAAATTAAAATAAATGATAGCGAATAAAAGCAAAAAAAGGACATACCTATTCCACTTGTTTAGGGTAATCTCATTAAATTTTGAAAGAACTTATATGGTTTTCCTTGTCATGCGAACGGTACAACCACTACACATGCAATTCCACGCTCTCGCTAATTCATCTATAGTATGGGATTGTTTTTAAGTCGGCCACCATTCAGTCAAGTAAATAAGAGCTATCAAAACGTTGACAATACGATAACAGGGGCCCTAACATGGCTGCATTTATCGCGTGACAAAGTTTGTACTTTGGATAAGACATCCGTCACCTTCTCACACGTAAAAAAGTACGAGAGTGACGGATGCTTTATCCACATTTGACACGCAATATGGTCAAAAGTAATATCGTTTGTCGTTAGAAGCCCGACCTGTACAATAAAATGTGGTATGTACAGTCGAGTTCATAAATATGTATACACTTTAGTACCTTGTCATTTTATAAAGTGTATAAAGTGTGAACTCGACTGTACGTGATCACAATAAAAAAACTTAAAAAAACCTGCGATTGAACAAGTAAAACAATTTCGTTGCTTAACCTACCCAAACTTTGCCCAAGCAATTCCGGTATCAGTCATAGTGACGTTTCTGTCGTCTATGACCTTGCTCTGGCGCATCCAATAGTCAGAGTTGTAGAGCGTGATGGTCTGCCCGGAGCGCGCAGGGTCCAGCAGCCGCGCGAACTCGGGGAACTGCGCCTCGAGGGTCACGGACGCCTCCTCTTCTTTCGACTGCTTCCGGACTTTTTCATCCGACATCTTTTGTAGCCTGAAAAAGAAGGTAAATGTCAGCTAGTCTATCGTAAACATTTAAATTTCAACTTGTCTGATTGATAATGTGGAACTTTTCGTTAACGTAATTATATGCTTTTGCCGGGTTCACATAGGTAAAGGGGTCATCAGAGGTCATCATATATGAAAAATGTTTTTCATACTTTCGTATAATTTCAATAATCAAATTACCTCGAGAAGGCCCCATAAAAGCTCGGTTACAGTATTGATTCGATATGATATCGAGGGTTTTTATCCATACATTTACTAATAGTTATACCATCTTAAGCCATTCTCTCACTCAGATCATGGCGATCAAAACGTTACGGTGGCACTTACCAGTCCGACCGTCGCCCGGGTTGAAACCAAGTTTTTCAAAAAATTACCATTAATCAGATCGATTTCTTAGTCCGAAAAAACCATAAATCAAAGATTAATAATGTAGAATTACTTTGAAACAAACTTGTGTTTTGCAATGCCTCTGACGTTGATTGATGGTCATAGTGTAATGTAATCAGAATTTAGCAAGACAAGTACCTATTGAATTTGTTTGTACGGAACCCACTTCTATTATTTGAACTAATTACGTTGTTATGAACATATAAAAGGACAAATAGGTCAGGTAGTTGTGTGTCGAAAAGATTCAATAAAGCGATAAAAATTGTGTAACGTGACTAAGAGATAAATAAAGGTTAGGTTCAAAAAAAATGACAACCTTTCAGTACCTAAGTAATAAAAGGGCGACCACGATAAAGTTAAGTACTTACGCGTATTTGTACAATAGTAGCTACATGTAAAGGTTTATTGCTTGTTCGATACATAACGGTAAAGTAAACATTAGCAACAGTAGTAGGTACACTTTATACCGATCGCATAGTAGTATTTTTACACATACGAGTATATTGTATATTTTAACACTTGCGTTAATATACTCAAGCGACAATGAAACATTTATTTTTACGCATAATTCTGCTTAGCATAATTTTATTTGGTATATTATCGATTGTCCGAAACTAACTTGGCATACCTACAAACTCAAATGCAAACAAAAAGTAAGTTAGGTTAGGTTAGAACTGTGACGATTACAACAACGACCTGATTCTAGAAAAGTGGGATAGTAGCACAAAGCCTAATATAGCTACGTAGACTATGCCGCAAAGAATTATTACATACTTACAGTCAAGGAATTTAATTTGTGACCCACCTTCCAACGTCAATCTGACATTCTACAGCAATAAGGTTGAGTTTCCTATCAATTACAAATGACTTGGCATCTCTATTGACAATGACATCTTCAAGCAGATTTTCTTCGAAATGGGTACCGTAAAACTACACAACTATGGTCCTAGTCTGCAACAATAGTCCAATTTTCCTCATTAAATTATTCTAAAATATGATACCTTACTGCTATTATTGCTGTGTATATGTACAGTTCAGCCTAAAATCAATTGCTCTAAACTCTAGCTATAGCTAAAGCTATCATATTTTAAGAATAATGTGATAAGTAAAACTGGACTATTGTTGTAAGCTAGGGCCATAGTTGTGTAGTTTTACGGTAGCAATTTAACTTCCGTGACAGTACAAAATTATGCAAAATTTACCGGGACACCAACTTTAACCATGAACTTACGGGAGGGCTCTCCCGATACCTCCAAAGAGTTCAGGAGCTAAGGGTAGGACGTGACTTGCTCTGTGTCTATGACATTGTCTACCAAGAGATAGTCCACAACATCGCCTTCTACATGAGACATTTTTTTATTTATCCGCCCGACAATTTCGTTTGTCGGTGCTAATATTGCCCTCTCGCACAAACATTCTCTATTCTTTATATTGTTTTTTAGATCGGGGTACACGTTATTTTTTAGATCAACTATGTTTTGTACAATATTACAGAATTCGCGGGTTAATGTATTCAATCGTTACTATCTATCATTATAAATGGCGGAACTCCCAAACATCATCCGTGGCCGCTGAAAAAAAAAAGACTATTCTTCAAACAAATATACCCAATACCCTTTAATCTAATTCGGTTCTGCAGTTAATCCGTGAAAGCGTAACAAGCAGACAAACGACAGACAGAATTACTTTCACATTTATAATATTAGTATGGATTTTCTTTCTACAGCAATATTATATGCTGGTACCTATCGATGTTTAGATTTTTTACTCATTGAGTATTGTTTAAACTGACATTTTTAAAATTACATAACCGACCAATTTCCGCCAAAAAAAATATGATAGTCCGTATTTTTTTTAAGTGATCATAATAACCGCCCTAATATTAAATAATAGCCGAAGAATAAGTATTTTAAACAGCGGAGGAGCAGCGTCAGATTGACGTTGACAGCGTTGACGTATTCAGAATTTAACTTTTAATTTTATTCTGTATATGTCAACGCTGTCAACGTCAATCTGATACCGCTCCTTTTGATATAGACTAACAAAACTGAATGTACAAAGCCTGTCCCATGTTGTCACACTGGGTGGCAGAAGCAACAGAAGAAATTTGTCAAATAATTATTAATCTTATTACACTATATTAGTAATTATTTATGTAAATATGATGTCATTTTCAAAATCTGCGTCCCAAAAAACTAGGAAACATTTACCCATGACAACTTTTTTATCATGGCCGCCATTTTGAATTTATACCTGTACTTTCACATCATTTTCAAAATCAGCGTCCACAAAATCTAAAAAAATGACAATTATGTCCACTTTTTAAAAAAGATCATGGCCGCCATCTTGAATTCTAAATTTGACATAATTTTCATAATCTGCGTCCCCAAAATGTAAGAAAATGATACCAATGACGACTTTTTCAATAAAGATCATGGCGGCCATTTTGAATTCCAAGATTGATATTTTTTCGAAATTTGCGTCAGCGCACCTAAGAAAATGACACCCATGATGACTTTTTCAAAAAACACCAAACATTGTCGTTATTCCCTCGGGAACTTTTAAATTTTCCGGGATGGGATTTTCCTATGTGTTAATTTCAAGATTCAAGATTCAAGATTCAAGCATTTATTGATAAAATGGTACATTTTACACGTCAAATTTTTATAATACAATTAATTATTGAGATATTAAATTATTGCTTAATAGATAAACATTTTTCTTTAAATTTAGGTAAGTATACATTATTATTATAATTAGGTTAAATCCAGCTAAGTATACATTTAACATTGTTCTTATAATTAAGTGGTGTACAAACTTAGTAGTAGATTATTGTCTATGTTTGGGTCAATGATTTGATGTCATTGACAAATTCGTCAATTGAATAACACGCCATCTGTAGCAAGATGTTTTTCAATTTATTTTTAAATAATGCGTCACTTGATGCTTTTTTAATGTTTGACGGGAGAGCGTTATATAGCTTAGGGCCTACTACGTCGAGTGATTAACGAGCCTTTGCCAGTCGCCGCGATGGGATCACCAGCAAGTGCTGACCGCGCGTGTTCCTGCCGTGCTGCTGGGCTCGAGTCCTGTACGAGTCAAGATTCGACCTCACGAATAGACAAGCCTCCAGAATGTAGACACTTGGTAGTGTTAGTATTCTATGTTCTCTAAAAAGGTTCTGTGCAGGGTAGTCAAAAGGTTTATTAGCGATTATTCGAATAGCCCGTTTTTGGATTTTGAATACATTTTCACGATCTGCCGCAGTAGCCCAAAGATCGATACCATATATCAATATGGAGTGAAAGTAGCCGTAGTAGGCTTTTTTTAAATTTTCAATTGATAAAGACGGGGCTAGCCTTGACAGTGCATAGGACGCCGAGCTCAACTTGTCACGGGTCATATCAATATGATGCGCCCACGTGAGGCCCGCATCAATTTTAAACCCTAAATAGCTCACTTGGTCAACTTGAGGTATTCCTATGTTGTTTGACAATATATTTAATTCATCGTCATGATCTCTACGCAGCCGAAAGTGGATTAGGTTAGTTTTCGAAACATTTAGCAGCAAACCGTTAGCTGAAAACCAGGACGACAGATTCTCAATAGCTTGAGTTAAGCTGTGTTTAAGGTTCAATATATTATCTGCGTTGACTATAATACAAGTGTCGTCAGCGAACATTACATACTCCGGGCCAGCACATGCTGCGGTGATGTCATTTACAAGTAATAGAAATAGGTAGTTTCCGACTGTTGATCCCTGAGGGACCGCACAGTCAGTTAGCTTCTCAAGGTTAGACTTGGAATTTCGCACGTATGTACATTGCCTTCGATTGCCCAAAAATGATTTAATCGTTTCAAGAAAACTGCCCCCCATACCGTAACGCGCCATTTTCCGGAGGAGTAGCGAGTGATCAACCATCTCGAAGGCCCGAGAGAGGTCACAGAAGATGGCAGCCACCCGCCTCCCGCGCTCCAGGTGCGCGAGCACCCGCGCCACCACGTCACGCGCAGCGTGCACCGTGGAGCGCCCCGACTGGTAGGCATATTGTTGTGCATTTAATATATTGTGAGAAGTTAGATAGTCTATTATTCTTTTGCTAATTAAACGCTCAAACACTTTAGAAATGATCGGTATCAAGGAAATAGGTCGGTAAAACTTAGGTAGGTGCATTTCTCCTTTTCCCTTGTAAATAGGTTGCACCTTAATTATCTTAAGAGGGTCCGGATATACACCCCTTATTACGCAGTCGTTAAACAGTTTCAACAATAGGGAAACTACTATTGGAGGTAGGTAATTTAGAATATAAGTAGACATATCATTTATATCCTTGGACCCTTTTTGTTTTATATCTCGAAAAGTTGCTAGAATTTCATTTAGGTTAAATGGTTTAAAATGGAATTTGGGAATCGTTGATTGTAAATAATGTTCGAGATATTGAAGCGCATCATCGATGCGAGGTTTCTCATTGTTATCATTAGCCGTTATGTAATAGCGATTCAGCTGATCGGCAGCGGCGGCGGCGCGCGCGGCCTCGCAGTCTCCCGGCGACCTGCTCACGACCACGTCCAGCGCACTGTTCCCGCTATTTTTCCTACATGTCTCGGATGCAATGACGCGCCACACAATACGACACATGTTTTTGTTATTACTACTTGATATTAAGTTATTAATGAACTCGCTTCTTGTGCTTTTTAACAAGGACGAGTACTGGGATTCGAGTTGCAATAAGATCGCAAATAACTCGGCGTCGTCCTGGCCCTGGGATAACCTAAGTTTAAGTAGCCGGATTTTATGTCGCAAGTGACGAACGTTACCATTGACCCACACATTTACATGTTTCCGCACAGGATATTTTTTTAATGGGAAATTAATATCAAAGTAATGCTTTATTACATTAAGGACAAACTCAATTTGATTGCTGGGACAACAACTATATTTAATCAGCAGTTTGTTCCAATTGTATTCATTTAAATTTAAGGTGAAGTTACTTATGTTAGTACTTGAAAAAGATCGTTTGTTAATGGAAGTATTATCTATGCTACAGTTATTTATAACGACAACAACCGCTACGCTTAGATGGTCCGACAATTGCATATCAACACAAGATACATTTTTTGTTTCAAACCTAGATAGGTTCGTATATACATGGTCAAGACAAGTTTTGGATGTGTTAGTAATTCTAGTAGGCAAGTCAATTAATTGTTTTAGTCCAAATTGTTTTGCAATGTTAATTAAGGTCTTTATATTACTGTCTTTTACAAGGAAATCAAAGTTGAAATCTCCAACTAGTACTACTTTATATTTTTTTAAAGCCTGCAAGTTACATAGTTCGTTAAGTTTAGAAAAGAATAGAGGTACATCACCGCTCGGGGGCCTGTAGATACACACCACAATCAGGTCAAGACCGATACACTCAACACTGCAGGTCTCAAAGTGCATTTCCACTGACAAATCGGTGACTTCACGGCGTTCAATGGTGATGATCTCATGTCTCACATAAATACAGGCACCACCCCCTCTATGTGAGGATCTTGAGAACTGGGCACGGAGACTGTAGTTCTGGATATTTACGGAGGTAATCTGCGCAGCATTTAGCCAATGCTCGGTCAAACATAATACGCCAACAGGGTCACGTAGGGCGATCTCACACTCGAGTTTGTATGTCTTGTTTTCAATCCAGGGTATAAGCTACCTCCATTCTAAATTTCATCCTAATCCATTTAGCGGTTGCAGAGTTAAGGAGTAACAAACTAAAATCCCCTTTCACCCCCTAAGGGGTAGTGTTTTCTAAATCGCTGAAAGCAGTATATTTTATTTATAAATATTCGGTAGCCTAAATACCAATTTCCAAATGTAGCCATTTGGATATCTCCCATACAAATTTCTATTCCCCATTTATCGCCTTAGGGGCAGTTTTTCCAAAATCACAGAAAGTTTTTTTTATGTTATAAACAGTAGCTTAAATACCAATTTCCAACTAAAGAAATTAACATAAATGACCAAATTCTCATATGAACTACCATCCCAAATCTCACCCCGTTGGGTGATTTTCGAGATACAAAGTATAAATTTATTCTAATTCGGTTCCGGATTTTCTTTCTACAGCCATATTATGTGTGCCTATCGATGTATAGATTTTTACCCCTTGTGTATGGTTTGAACTGACATTTTAGAATTAAATAACCGACTAATTTCCGACGAAAAATAAAATGACTTTCCGTAATTATTTTCAAATGATCATAATAACCGCCCTAATATTAAATAACAGCCGTAGAATTAATACGACGTGAATAGTATTGAAAATAGCGGAAAAAAGTTAAAATCTGGATATGTTAACGCTGATAACGTCAATCTGACACCGCTCCTTTTGATATAGACTGACAAAACTGAATGTACAAAGCCTCTTTCATGTCACACTGGGTGGCAAAAGCCATAGGAGAAATAAAGTATTCAATTGTACAATTTTGTCAAATAATTACTAATCTTATTCTATATTAGTAATTATTTGCCTTCCCAAAAACTAAGAAAATGTTACCCGTGACAACTTTTTCAAAAAACATAATTGCTGCCAGCTTGAATTCTAAATTTGACATCATTTTCATAATCTGCGTCACCAAAATGTAAGAAAATGATACCAATGACGGCTTTTTCAATTAACATCATGGCGGCCATTTTTAATTCCAAATTTGATATTATTTTCGAAATCTGCGTCAGCGCAACCTAAGAAAATGACACCCATGATGACTTTTTCAAAAAACACCAAACATATTGTCGTTATTGCCTCGGGAACTTTTAAATTTTCCGGGATGGGATTTTCCTATGTGTTAATCCAGGGTATAAGCTATCTCCATTCTAAATTTCATCCAAATCCATCCAGCGCCATTGCAGCGTGAAGGAGGAACAAACTAAAACTCCCTCTTTCCCCCCTTAGGGGTAGTTTTTTCTAAATCGCTGGAAGTAGTATTTTTTATTTATAAATAGTAGCCTAAATACCAATTTCTAAATTGCTTATTTAAAAAAAAACTAATCTCCCATACAAACTACCCCCTATTTTAACCCTTTAGGGGATGAATTGCCAAAAATCCGTTCTTAGTGAACCCCTAGGGTACCCAAGGAATGTTCCCTTCAAATTTCAAGTCCCTAGGTACAGCGGTTTAGGCTGTGCGTTGATCGATCAGTCAGTCAGTTTTACCCCTTTCCATCCCTTCGGGGATCAAATTATCAAAATGACTGAGACACGTATAAATTAATTTTCAATTTCCAACCTAAACACAATATTTTAAAAATCTAAACTAAAACTGATGGACTTTCATAAATATTTTCATCCCCTTAGGGGTGGAATTTCCAAAAATCCTTCATTAGTGGATGTTTACACTAAGTAAACTTAGGTATTTATGTGCAAAATTTCAAGTCTCTCGGTCCAGCGGTTTGGGCTGTGCGTCGATATACTATCAACAATCAGTTTAGCATTTTATATATTAGATTAAGTCTAAATTAATTGCAAGTTAATTGAGGGTTAATTGAGCTATTTATGATACATTGCGTGGCGAATTAGTAGAAAAAAAAAGGACAACTTATGTTACAATACACATGTTTTATGTTAATTAGGATGCATATTAACTATTGTCAAAATATATGTTCGTATGGATGTCACACACTGTATATTATCAATGCGAAAGGTTACCTGGGTGAGTTTGTACTTCTTCGCTAAACCGGATAAATTTTGTAATAGAGTTTGCTTATACACTGGATTAACACACAGACTACCTTGAATCCTGAAATAAAAGACAGTTCCCGTGGGATGGAAAAATTGCTAATTTTACGCGGACGAAGTCGCGGGCAGAAGCTAGTAAGGTTATTCAGTGGATGCATGATAATCGGTTGGAGAGCTGCGTTAAGGCGGCTTAATCTTTACATAGTATAAAACAAAGTCGCTCCCGCTGGCTGCTCGCTTACATAGATCTTTTAAACTACGCAACGGATTTTAATGCAGTTTTCAGCAATATATACCTAGAGTGATTCAAGAGGAAGGCTTTGATGTATAATGAATGCTGATTTATGTACGGGAGTTGCAGAAAACTCACATAAACCGAAGCGAAGCGAGGGCGGGCCGCTAGTTATACGTACAACATTGATGTAAACGTTTTACTACTTATAAATATAATCAAAACGCTCTTTAATACATAAAGCTTCAATCTTTACATGGTATAAAACAAAGTGGCTTCGTCTGCCCCTCTGTATGTACATACGCTAAGATCTTTTAAAGTACGCATCAATAGACAGAGTGAATCACGTTCAAAAAATAAATTCTTGATTATACACCTGGCCCGGGACGTACCCGAAGGATTTTAACAGCGTGTTCCTGAGGGTAAATGGAGTTAAAGATGTTATACTCATTAGGTCATATTCGGCTTCTTGAATATTAATGTATATTTTTCATACAAGTTAAATGGAATATTTTCGCTTCACCAGCGGGCCTAGTATGGCTGCGTTTATCGCGTGACAAAATGTGGATAAAGCATCCGTCACTCTCGTACTTATATACGTGTCAAATAGTGACGGATGTTCTATCTACGTTTTGTCACGCGATAAACGCAGCCATATTAGGCTCCCAGGAAATACAGCCTAAGGACGAGCTGGCAACGCTTTTCTTGTAATAAGCACTTGTTTATGGGAAATCCCCTTGAAAGTTATGAAAGTGGGTAATTCTTCTCTTTCTTACTTGTGATGTTGGAAGAGTTAATTGGAGAAAGAGACTATACTGTGACATGAATAAGAAGATGTTAGCGTATAATTAGCGTGAGAAACATAGATTATTTCAAAGCAGGGTTTACTTAAAAGTCAATCATAAATCCTTTTTAAAACCTGCTTAATTTAAAGGCTTGGCTCACAAGCACCGTATTTCAGATACCTACATGTGTCTTTACACAAATCGGCGCATAACATACGCTCCAATTAATTTTGTACATTAGGGCGGTATTCCACTTGTCCAATATCTTTGTCCAATGTGTATTGCGTCTCACATTTTTTAAAGCAAACTGTGAGACGCAAATACACATTGGACAAAGATCTTGGACAAGTGGAATACCACCCTTAGATAAATAAAATAAATACGTAGCAGACTTAAAAGTGATGGTGATGTGATGGTGCACTTTAATAGTTGTGAGATTTAATTCGTTGACGGTCCGCGTATTTATCTGCATGATGAAAGTAATACCGATATGGCTGTACGCGCCGGTGGCGCCAAATGAATAACCAATGTTGGTCAATCAATCAATCAATCAATCATTCATTTGTGGTAAAATATGTATAGTATTACTGTAAATTGCCGGTAGGCTGGTATCAGTGGTGGTATACCTATTTCACCTCTTTTGCAGTAGTGGCAACAGTGATCTAGCCTCTCTTGCCCTGGACCCCACCAAATACAAGTTAAGGTTAGCAGGCTTAGTGTAACTATGAGTGGGCCACACTTTAAGTTGGAACGGAAACTTAGTTAAATCCTGTAAGAGCCACTAGACATAATTGATCGCCGCTTTATCCAAATTAGTTCCCACTTAGTATTAACTCCGTTTTACCACACATAAAATTATACGTTTCATTCACACAGGTTATCTCTTTTTAGGTCTAATAGCACTCCGCATTAATCCGGATTAATTTTTAGGGTAAAAATGGGACCCTATTACTAAGACTCCAATGTCCATCCGTCTGTCTGTCTGTCTGTCTGTCTGTCTGTCAACAGGCTGTATCTCATGAACCGTGATAGCTGGACAGTTGAATATTTCACAGATGATGTATTTCTGTTGCGGCTAGAACAACAAATACTAAAAACAGGATAACATAAATATTTAAGGGGGCTCCCATACAACAAACGTCATTATTATGCCTTTTTTTGCTCGATATTAATAACGGCAACAGGTGGCAACAGGTAGACGCTTGAAATATTCACAGATTATTTAGTTGTGTATTCACTTTAAAAATAAATAATTTAATTAAAATAAATTAAATATTTAAGGGGGCCATTCAACAAACTTGTTTTTTTTATAGATAATGGTACGGAACACTTCGTGCGCGAGTCCGACTCGCACTTAGCCGGTTTTTTAAGATACGTCTCTTTCCGTCAATCGATTACTTCCTATTTTCTTACAACCCCTTAGTGCAAACCCTATTTCTTACTGTCTTGCCTGGTGAATTCCATGGTTCATGGTAGAGTCTCTACTCGTAGGTATGTATGCACGTACGTACCTACTTGTTCGCTATCATCTAGCGCTGCCGCTGTCGCCGAAAACTCAAAGTCGAGGCCAGAACATAAAATTAACCATTTTTAGGGTTCCGTAGCCAAATGGCAAAAAACTGAACCCTTATGGATTCCTCATGTCTGTCTGTCTGTCCGTCCGTATGTCACAGCCACTTTTTTCCGAAACTATAAGAACTATACTGTTGAAACTTGGTAAGTAAATGTATTATGTGAAAAAAAAACAATAAATTTTGGGGGTTACCCATACTTAGAACTGAAACTCAATTTTATTTTTTTCATCTAACCCATACCTGTGGGGTATCTATGGATAGGTCTTCAAAAATGATATTGAGGTTTCTAATATTATTATTTTTTAAACTGAATAGTTTGCGCGAGAGACAATTCCAAAGTGGTAAAATGTGTGTCCCCCCCAGTAACTTCTAAAATAAGAGAATGACAAAACTAAAAAAACAAATATGATGTACATTACCATGCAAACTTCCACCGAAAATTGGTTTGAACGAGATCTAGTAAGTAGTTTTTTTTTAATGCGTCACAAATCGTAAACCGCAATTTACCTTTCACGGAATCCTTCATGAGCGAGTCCGACTCGCACTTGGCCGCTTCGTGTTACCTACTCCCAAAGAGCACATATTGAAAAATTGTAATGCGAATAATGCAAAGTTGTTGAAATTGATCACACTTATTAAGAATATTGGTGGCCGTCACAGAGCTTATTTTATTTTTATAGGGTAATATTATTCTTGGGTTTATATTTACGATGGTAAATGCTTCAAAATAAATTAATAAAGTGGGTAAGTCGATTGTTTCAATTACCGGTCCATAGTAACGGCTATGAAGCTATTAACATTTTTTATGCAGCTATTTCCGATTGAAAGAAAATGATTTAAATGATAAATTTTAAATGGTGAAAAATATTGAATCCTATAAAAATCGCTGAACATAATTATATGGGGGTGTTTTGAATCGGTCTAGGCATGAGGCATCTAGATTTGAAATTTTATTGTCAACTCTTGGACCACCCTGTATAAATAATAACGTAACGTAATAACGTGAAATGAGTGTAATAATTTGTTTAAAATCGATAACCGCTACTCATTGTCGCTAACTATTACCGACTCACATAGGTCGGTGATCTATCTATATATCGACGGTAAAAAGCGTAAACGCTGTAACCCACAATGTACCAAAAATTTTTTTTTGCATATTCGGAATCAGATTTTTTTTCTGCGTCGAATGGTCCGGGTCTCGTGGCTCTACGACGATTAGAAAATTCTGTACAGCGTTGAAATTGTATGTATTTTTTTGACATATAGCAAAATTAATTGCTGTAAGCCGCCAAAAAACAGGTCTTTATTTTGCATTTGCATTTACACCAATTCATATTTTACAAATTTTTCGAGTCCAGTAGGTTACTGCGTGCGTAAAACCATTTCCACTGTCATTTACAGCGTTTACGCGTATTGAAAAAAAAAGTGACACTACACTTACTACGTTTTCTGTAAAATATATTTAGATGATAGTGACTTACTACGTTTTAATCAGACACCATAATGTGAATACTCACAAGTTACACCAAATATGAAGTAATACGCAAAAATATTACTGACCTTTACCTCATTTCTTAAACGATTGCTTATTATTGATCGCTTGAGTTTACCGTATTTTAAATACGCGCTCATGCTGTGTGGGTAACGGCTTACCGCCCCGATCAGTCAGTCTGAGACCGCCGTGGGATCAAGTTGTGTGTGGTGTAACGGTCTTTCACCGCGTGACAACAAAAGTTTAAAATGTAATTATATCTATTTTAATAGTAAACCAGTGTAAATAATGTGAATAGTTAATACTATACTAATGAATTTTTATTTCATTTAAATAGTAACTACTTAGTATGTATGATAAATTCTGAGAATTAAGTGTTGCTTTACATAATTATAAGTAATTAAAACTACTTTACGAATTTTAACAATACTTTGATAATAGTTATTAGTTTGAAGAAACGCTAGTATAGTGCCTTAAACTTTTCAGTTTGTTAAACATTGATGTTTTTAATTTTAATTGACTTTATTTCATGAGTAAGTTAACTTGTGATATGTAATTTATCATAATAATATACTTCTTTTATACGAAGTGTTTGTAGCGATGCATAATTATCGTTAAAATAAATGTATTTCTTTTTTTTCAACTAGACTTGTATTGTAAATGTTTATAAGCATGTATATATTTATATGTACATGTTCGGATGTTTATATCTAATGGAGGATTGAAAATATATTTACATACACATACAAACACATTCGTATTAATTAATTCTTTAGGATAACATTTAAAAAAAGGATTAATAAATGTTATCTCATATTTACGTCGTTTTAATATCAATAACCTTTTTTGACATCTATCATTGAATACAATTATGATTTTTTTAAACTGCAAGCACTGCAGCGTAACATCAATTTAGGCAGTGCTCAACATTTAAAGAATGGTGGTTACATCACTTACGCTTATTAGAAATCACACTGATTATTACCTTTCCATACATTTAACAAAATCATTAACAGCGTTTTATCGTATTGAAAAAAAAAGTCAGGTTGCTGTAACCGACACTAAAAAGAAACCTAGTCACTTCTGGTACACGACAGGCATATGATATAATAGGGAATTTGAAAATACATATGTAGTTTAAAAATGGCACCGATCGCTCAAATAAAAAAAAAGATATGATTTTTTTTGTAAAATTTCAAAAGTTTTTTGGCTCTGGTGTAAAGTTTGATTTTGCGGGTTACAGCGTTTACGCTTTTTACCGTCGATATGTATTTAAAAGGCAAAGCGGGCTGTCTGATCTATCAACGCACAGCCCAAACCGCTGGACCTAGAGACTTGAAATTTTGCACATAGATAGCTTATACAGTGTAGAGACCCACTAAAGAAGGATTTTTAAAAAATCCACCCCTTAGGGGGTAAAACAGGGGGTGAAGTTTATATGGATTTTTCTGATTTCTAGATTTAGAAGTATGAAAATAGGTAATATAAGTTCTCGATTACAATTAAAAATTATCTGTGTAGGTGAAATGGACAAAATTCCGCCCTAAAGGGGTTAAATGGGGAGTAAACTTTGTATGGAAATTTTCTTATTGTTGGACTTAGAAGTATGAAAATAGGTATATAAGTTCTCGATTACAATTAAAAATGATCTGTGCAGGTGTAATGGATAATATTCCTCCCTAAAAGGGTAAAATGGGGGGTAAAGTTTGTATGGAGCTACTGAGCCGATTTTAAAAATTCTTTCACCTTTTGAATGCTACATTATCTCTGAATTACATAGGCTACTTTTTGTCCCGGAAAATTAAAAGTTCCCGACGGAATAACGATAATCGAAATCTACGCGGACGAAGTCGTGGGCAGAAGCTATGAAATTTTGTGTGTATATTTCAATGGGTTCCTGGATGGTTTGAATACAATTGGACCCTGTAGGTGGCGCTGCTGTCGGTATGTCACCAACTTCTCCTAAACGGCTTTGGATGATTTGGATGGAATTTTGCGTGTATATTTCAATGGGTTCCTGGATGGTTTGAAAACCTAACTGGCCCGGGTAGGTGTAGCTGCATGCAGTCGGTACCGATGTCACCAATCACCTAACTTCTCCTAAACGGCTGGACCGATTTGGATGAACTGCAACGATTAGGATTCAAGATGGCGGTCAATATGTTTTTCGAAAAAGTCGTCATGGGTATCGCGAAAACGATTAAAAACTTGGCATCTAAGATGGCGGGTATCGTGTTTCGTGTTTTCGGGGATGGCCATTTCAAAAATGATATGAGATTCGGAATTCAAGATGGCGGCCATGATGTTTTTCGAAAAAGTCGTCACGGGGTATCGTGTTTCGTGTTTTCGGGGATGGCAATTTTGAAAATGATATCAATATTGGAATTCAAGATGCCGGCCATGATGGTTTTCGAGAAATTCGTCATGTGTATCGTGTTTCATGTTTTCGGGGATGGTAATTTCGAAAATTATGTCTGATTCGGAATTCAAGATGGTGGCCATGATGGTTTTCGAGAAATTCGTCATGGGTATCGTGTTTCATGTTTTCGTGTATGGCGAATTCGAAAATGATGTCAAATTCGGAATTCAAGATGGCGGCACTTTTGTTTTTCGAAAAAGTCGTCATGGGTATCGTGTTTCATGTTTTCGGCGATGGCAATTTCGAAAAAGATAACAAATTTGAAAATCAAGATCGCGGCCATGATGGTTTTCGAAAAAGTCGTCATCGGTATTGTTTTATGCTTCCAGGATGGCAGTTTCGAAAATTATGTCAGATTCGGAATTTAAGATTGCAATGTAGCTGTCCCTGGAATAGGACAGGATAGTTTTTATTCCGGAAAAACGTCTCAATCCTATGGGAAATCAAATTAATCGTTAAAAGCTGTGAATTTTCTCACTTTATATGGAACAGTAACAAAATTAAAAAGATGAAATCTGGGGTCCTAGTGAAAAAGGGTACAAGTCGACTTAAGTCGTAATAAAGAAGGGTATACTTATACATGAAGTATACTAGACATAAACCCTTTTTCACTTGATCTTCAGACGACTTATACCCTTTTTCACTAGGACCCCAGAAATCGTATCTAGCTATGTGTGGGTAGTGTGTTTTTATTTCGGTTTACGTTGTCATCCTGTAATCCTTGCAGTTTGTATTCATTGATGTGTGCGTACACAAAACATATTACAGAAACACGCTTTTAGTTCTCCATATACGAACTAGATGGCGCTAGCTCTGACACTCTGTATCGAAGTGTTGCCTTTTCCCTACACAGCGCTATATTTCGTTCTCTGTTCGGATAGGACAACCTTATATTATTCATCCTGGTAAGATCAAATTCTGAAGTCGACGAAGCCGCAGGCGGAAGCTATATAATATTATACAGAGGTAAAGTTTGTGACGTTGTACGGATTAATCGCTGGATCTACTGAAATGATTAAAAAAAATCTTTTACTTGTAGTAAGCCACGTTAAGGCTATATATTAACCCAAAAAAAAGTTTATTGTCCAACAAAGTGGACACTGGTACGGGTAAGGAGACTTTCCTTTATTTTTAAAAACTATAAACTCTGCATTTACGGATTTTTGAAAAATCGTCTGTTTCAACCGGGACTCGAGCCGGTCGGTCAAATGCGGTAAAATAACATGCCGTATTTTATGATGCAGATCGAAAGGGTTACCGATATGGTTCACTTATCTCTAAATAACAAACATAATCAAAATAAGGGAAGGCCATGAATACTAGCAATTATCATTTAACTTTGTTTTCATTACCCCGTCACGGGAAATGTACCGCAGCTACCTTAAATATTGGAAATAGCAAATTTTACACAATGGAGACTTACTAAGTAAGTAAGATAACGTATAATGAATATTTATTTCATCTTAAACTTAATATGGAAATAATGATCTAGTGGATAAATCATTGCAAAGACCTCACTTGATCTTTAAAAGTACGTGATGATCGAGTAATCATGGTGAATTGGTTCGTTTGGTTTTGCTTACATCTTTTGCAAGTTCTATTGACGGCGACTTTAGTACCAACCTTAACCACAGCTACGACGTGAAGCAACCGGACCCCTGGCTCGGGTACACATACACATCCAGCTTATCACCAATATGTGCAAGAACCTTTTCTTCCCAAGGAGTTTTACTCTTTACAACGTTCTGGTCACTTACAGTATTGCTGAACACGGTTTAACTCCATAGCAACGTATTAACAAGACTGTCACCTTGTCATTGAAGTAGTTACTTCGCAACGTTCACAACATGCCACAAAAAAAAGATACAATTCAACGTTCACAACAGCTGACAACTCGAATATTTCCTGTTAAATAACAAGTCTGCTTACGTGTCGCATTCGTATTGTTTTTATTTGTAAAGGTAAACTTTGTTACATTATTTAGTAGGGATGAATTATAATATAATAATTAGCGGTCTCCAACGCGGAGCAGGTATGCCTCAGGAGTACGGTAGCTTTAGCTGCCTATGGCACATAATTGATAAATAAATATGAGAATTTTTGGAGAAAAATTGAACCTCCAACAGATTTTAGGAATAGGGAATAATGCGACTAATTAATTTACCGACTGCGGAAAAAACCAATATAACTAAAAACGCAATATCGTTTTACCCAGTAGGCGAAAAGAGGTCCTGATCACTTTCTATAGCTTGGCAAATTCATTCGTGACACTTCCATAGTCCGCTCGGGGGCGGGGGACGTCTACTAGTCGATGACGTGTTGCTCACCTCTACCATAAGAATAAATCATAACTACACGTAGAAGCGAAACTCCCAGCTCCGGACGCGCGCTTTTCACGTTAGATACCTACCGCCTGGCGACACCTGAGGTGTCTAGTCAGTCAGGGGCGTCACACACGGAATATATATTAACCAAGATATTGATATTGTGCCTTGAAATGGTTTTCGTATTTGTGTTGATTTTAGTGTTTATGGTGGAACTAAGATAGTGTTTTAAAAAGTGAACGACTATTTACGGCAAAATATATCTTAATATCATCAAAAGGTATTAGTATCTAATTTAGCGCAAATGTAAAAAATAATTTTGCAACAATGTTTATGTTGAAGTAATAAGTTAATAACATTTCGTGACTAAACTTGTATACCACAACCATAAAACGATTAAAATATTTCGCAAGTGACAGCCCTAACTTTGGGCGCGGAAGACAGAGGGGCGTAGCGGGGTGAAGGGGGAAGTAGGTATTTAAAGCGCGGCATTTTGGACCTGCGTAAAGGAGATTCGCTTCTACGTGTAGTTATTATTTATTCTTATGCCTCTACACTCGATTTGAATTACGATAAGGATATGTCTGCAGAGAACCCTAACAATATTCTGCATTATACCCTAATTTATATGTATAAACGAATATTGTGTAAGTAGACGTGATATCAATTAATACCATTTTTTTGAATGGTGGGAAATGGACCAAAACTGGAGAAATAAAATATTGGTTTAATGTTTGTTTATTAATATACTCACTAAACAGACGTCAACAAAACTAAATTAAATGATTCACTGTCGTCACATTCCAGTATTTGATAAACCTGTAATATTAGCCACTAGTTTTGCCCAACTACTTAAAACCATTTTAATGTCCACTGAAGTTGGAATATCAAAATGGATCTTCCTTGCGTTTAAAAAAATAGCTACCTATATTCATTATATGAATACAATTTATTTGGCTTGATTTCCAATAACTTAGCCTTTCGGGGGACTCATCTTTGCGTAGAAATCTCGTATTAATTTTGTTGTCTGCGGCCGTGCTTATGTAGGTACACGAGTTCCTGCGAACAGTGACGGCGGCCGACTGACCTCCTGTCAGTCAGACGGCCCCCGTCGCACGCACACCTTATACCACCTCCGCTGTCTTCCGTCCCCCGTGTCACCCGTGGACGATGGGAAAGTCATGAACGAATTATCCAAGCTATAGTTGGCTACAGCTAGATGAGTTCGGAAAATGCTGGTGTGATAATGAACTCCTAATATGCGGACATGATGTGATGTGATATGATGACAATGATAGCCGATACAGGTATGAGCGCAACTATATAAAGTGTCACAAAGTGGGTAGGTACCTAGTATTTATGAAAATACCATAGTATAAATAGAACAGTAGCTCGTTCGTCTTCAAACAAATGTACATAGCGCTGCTTGCATGTGTGCGTATGTGACCGTGGTTACGGCGCGAGCCACAACAATCAAACTAAATCTAGCTCGGTCTCTGTAGGTTTAGTTAGAGATCACTAATTTCGTAAATCTTAAGTAGGGTCTTGGTGGCATAAGTGGTAATGTGCATACATCAGCCCGGATAGCCAAAGGAGATGTAGGTTCGAATCCTACCTAAGACCGACGAATTTTTTTCGTCATAATATACCTACTCGTTGTTTAGAATTTTGTAACAGATGTTTCTGTTAAATTAAAGTTTTTTTTTTTTACCTTATCCCGGTCATGGAAAGTGTTTAATTTTTCGTTATTTTTTGGAGGGCAAAGATTTTTCATTTCCATGTTTAGATTTTTTGCAAGTTTTTTTAAAAGCCGCACAGTATTATAGCCAAGTATGTAGATAGGTAACTAAAATAAGTTTGAACAACCGTAGGCACCCGAGCGGCAATTGGTATTAAAATCTCCTAAGAACTACTTTTCTATGAAAATACTCAGGTAGAGAGGTAAATGTGAGACATACCTACCTACGTTAAAAGTTTGGAACTACTGAAAAATACCTCGCAGTGACACTACTGACAGTAGTGGTAGGGTAATATCTAAAAGTTTTCTTATGATCCCAAAGAAACTAAGGACTGTCTAAATTTTTTTACTACAGGTACCTGAATACAATGGGTGATGATGAACAAGCCACACTTGACGGGCAGTTTTACGAATTTGCTAAGCTGATGGAAAAAGAAAGAAATGGCACAACGATAAATCTATATCGAAGCGATTATTGGATGCGGCAAGCCAAGATACTGGATGATAGAAAACTTACTATGACGGAAACGGGAAATCTCTTTTTTAAATCAAAGTAGGTGCTTTGGATAAAGTTTATATTTTTTAAGATAAAGGTTAAGTTTCGAGTGTAACCCTAAGGAGAGGAGGAGAGGAACAGCGGCAAAAACTATCCAGGAACAATCTATCACAGGTTGCTTTTTAGGTGGTTTTATTGGCCGGATCGATAAAACAAGTATTTTTTGATAATTTGCTAATTTCAAAGGGCATTGGGTAAATTTGTTTGAAGAATATTGTCATATTTTTTTTCAGCGGCCTCTTATGATTTTAACGTTGTTATTTAGAGGACCTTTAAATACACATACTGCCCCCGATAGTAAAAAGGGCGCATCTAACACTTTTGCCAAAAATGAGTTAATTATACTGCCGTGATCAGCAGAAAAAGACCCACCTACTGATATTTTTAGTTTTTTCCTAGGTAGGCTAGATTAGAAGTTACCATAAGCAAAAAGGGCGTAACTTCAGTCACTTTGTTACATAAACTTAATTAAAAAGACGCATTCAGAAACATGTAGGTGGTCTTCGTAAAAAAGACGTACGAGTAACTACGTATTATGCGCCCTTTTGTTTTGTCAAACTTTCAACACTTTAATAAAAGAAAAGACGTAAGGTATAATCCATCACCGTATACTTCAATAAAAGGACGCATCTAAGTACTTGTGCCTTTTCAACTAAGTTTTGTGTTAGACGCATCTAACATAAATACTTAATGAAAAGGGCGCTAGTGGCCACTTGCGTCTTTTCAACTTAGCCAAAGCTCGATCACGTTATATTGACGCGGACGCATCTACACGTAAAACTAAGTAGAAAAGACGCAAATGACCACTTGCGCCTTTTCAATAGTGTATTTTTCCTAATTCACTAAGATGCTCGTGGTATTTGCGTCTGATTTTGATGTAGGCATGTTTTATTTTTGCGATAATACAACTAAGTTAGTGTCATTATTTTTTTGGGTGTTTGTTACCGGAAAAATTATAAAAAAAGTCTTTATTAGTTTAAAATTGTTAGTTTGTCCACGTATGTCAAGTATACTGGACAAGTGGACATTGCCAACTTTGCGGAGAATAGAAAGTCGGCTTTAATGTCAAACATTATGGACATTGCCAAAGATATACAAGATATATTTTCTGAATTGTAAATATTTTTTAGTCCAAATATCAGACGAAACTCTATCAAACTTTTAAGATATAAAACATTAATAAAAATCCGCTTGCAGGTTTAATTTAATAAAAATTTAAACATGATAGTATTTTGTACTTTAGTGTTTGCTGGTGAATTTGTCCGCATGAAATTGGTTTATTGAGTTTTCCTATAGAAATTATTATATTTCCAAGATAAAAAAATCATATTATCATGTTCATCCCTGGAACTCAAACTATTTTAATTTAAATTCATTTCGGTTCGGCTGTTGAGCCGTGAAGAAGAAACAAATAAACAATCAAGTTTGCTGATGGCAGCGTTATTTTACCGGCGTCGGTTAAAGAACTTAGGAACGGCTAAGCGGGCTAAGCAAAGTAAGCTTTGAGTTAGGACTACTAATAAACATGTCAAAGACCAAGTTCATTTCCGACTGCATCAAACAGAGCATTGAAGTCTTCCCCCAAGCTCTTATACACAAGTTTAGTTGCAGACGTTTACGATGACGACAGAGTTGGCAGGATGAACAGCAATTGTTTGGAAAAGATTGATCAGTTACCGCTTTGTGAGGAGCAGCATGGGAAGAAAAGGAGAAGTCTTTAGCCAATAATGGGGCAGAATAGGCTAATAATAAATACAAATAAATAAATGGCGTTAAGAGGAACAGATTCCCAGAGGAACGCTATACTATTTCTCCTTTATCTGAATTCTGATGGGGCATTGAGTTGTAGAATCTATTTTTTTTTTTGACTTCTGTACTTTTTTCAAAGAGCAGAACATAAATCAGTAATCTTGAAGATATAGAAACTGTCGTTTTAACAAGGAAATAACCACATTGACACCCGAGACGCATTGTTTGAATAAATTACTGCACTAATATTTGTGGTTTATAAATATTTCTAGGTTCTCATTCCAATCTTTCTGGGACCATTATCGGTTTGCATCGAATAGTTTGATTAAGTCTTATTTTGACAGTCAAGATAGGATATAAAAATACAAAACAAAACAATGCGGAAGCGATAATGATTGTATAGCTTGGAGAAGGGTGACCTGAGAAACCCCCTAACACGATAAAAGCTCTCACTTCCTTGTCTAAATACGCTTCAGTTTATTATAAGCAGTAAAACCTAGGCGAACAATCCTTATTTTTTACATAAATACTTTATTATAAGACTTAACAGGAAGTATAAGTTTTTTTTGTACGAATTAATTGGCAATGGGAAGTATGCTGGTCATAGCAAACACAAATTAGAACACCGTGACATTAGCAATGGGAAGTATGGGAAGTTATTTTTTGTACGTATTACCTAATTGGCAATGGGAAGTATGCTGGATATTAATTATTTAAAATGTATTTTTATAATAATATTTTTTAAATTTTAAATTATAATATATGTAAATAACTCATTATGTTGTCATATTTAATATAAAAACATACAAAAAATCATTTACCGAGGATAAGTGAGAAGCGACTTTCCTCATTTATATTCTGACGGCAATTGACGAAAAATTACCGTCCGCACTGGCTTTTTGTATTATATTAATATGAGATTCCATAATCTAATAATTTTAGTTTTACGTGTAGATTTTTGTCTTTACAACGTCCAGTACGAGTATACTGGACAACGTCAAATTAAGGGTTAATAAACTTTACTTTTTCATACGGTTTTTTATTATTGTTTTTCCTGATTGTACCTTAGAACATTGTTAATGTGCAAACTATTCTTTCAAAACGTTTATTTCACAGGTAGTTGAACTACCTACATGTCAAAGTAGTAGAAAAAGAGAAGATATTCCTTTTTTATTTGAGTAAAAGTAGTTGTTTAAAATATCAATTACTATATTGAAAAGACGCTTGTGTCCAAATGCGCCCTTTCATCTTAGGAGAAAAGCAGGAAATATCTGTCAAGCACTTATATTAAAAAGAAGTTTGTGATTGTAGTTACTCAGTTGAAAAGGCGAAATTGGTTACTTGCGTCTTTTAAACGGAGTATCGTGTATTTTCCAGACATTTTTTTTGCTAAGATGAAAAGGAAAAACTTAAATAAATAAATAAATAAGTACAAACAAAAAAATATTTTAATACCATATTGACAATATGGTACATATCTATATAACTTCGTTTACGGAAAGTGTTTATGTCTATTTGTTTAGAGACAGCATATTTTTTTTTAATTTTCAACTAAAACATTTAATTTCTCGATTTCGACTTCATGTTAGATGCGCCCTTTTTACTATCGGGGGCAGCTAGATATATATAATTTATGGCGTTAAATAATATGGGAGCGGAGATTTTAAAGATTTAAGATTCAGTTTATAGTACAAAAGTACGCCCAAGTATGAATATTTAAATATCTCGGCTCCGATGCATTACAGTATTACATTAAGAGTATTACAGTACTTAACAAAATAGGTTATTTTTAATTATTCTATCATACCTCGTGTGTTCATAAGTTTTGAGACGAAATAAAATGTTCATAGAATATTTTTTTTGGTTTAGTCGTAATTTTAAAATTTTCAGATAATAAGTATATATTAACCAATAACTACAACCAATTATTACCCAAAATGACAACCTCTATTCTTTATACGAGCTCTTGTTGGCAAAAATGGAGCAGAATGACACCTTCGTACGACAAAATGGGAACGCGATTCATTTCGTGTTGGAGCTGGAACATCTTTGCTGCTTTTGGCATAAACTTTATTGTTTTGGCGGTTGAACTTTTCTTCGAATGTGAAGATGTTCAAATTGGTGAAGAGTATATTTTTCGTAGCGAGTCTCTGAAGTAGCATCGGACAACGTTTGCGTCGTAATTTACGAAGGCAATCATTAAGGAAGTGAACTTTCATAGGATTGTAGGCCTTTACCTTGAGATTGTATTTCAGGATTTGGTTTACCGCGACACGAATTTCGGCGAATTCGCTCTCTGATTAATTTGATGATCGCAATCGTCTTTACAGACCGCGGGCGACCACTCCTTTGGCGATCTTTTAAAGAATCAGTCTCCTTGTAACGTTTCATGGTGTAATATATAAAGTTGCGGCTGATCCCAAAATATTTTAGGACACGGAAAATATCCATTGGTTTTTTTCCCGCTATATGTAGCGAAATGACAGTCGTACGTAATTCTTTCGCTCCCGCGATCACAAGAAATTGAATTGAAGTAAATAATAAAAACTTACAAATAGAACAACAACATTCCAAATACAAAACTGAAAAAAGAATTGCTGCCACTATTATTATGTTTTGTTTTTTAAAGTAAAAGTTCGTCTCAAAACTTATGTACACACGAGGTAATTTACCACTTTTACGAATGGACGCTCACCTTGAAAATGTATGAATTTTACAAATGACAACACTTTTACCCAAACCCCTTTGAATTAGAAGAGAATAGACCTAAACAAAATTTGTAAATTTGCACTATAGATACATAATGTGTATCTCACTATGAAGGAACACATAAAATACGAAAATAAAAATACAACATACAAAGTACCTAAGTAAGATTTAAAAGAAAGATAAAACCAATCATAGCACATTTGATAGTGACACTCGGGCATCGAAAGCCGTACTCAGGTAGATCGTTGCTGTGTAGTGCGTCCACGACCAATTGATAATGACGAAAGGCTTCTCTTAATGAGTTAAACTTTTTCAATTTCATCCTTGTTACTTGTAGAAGACGGTAGCTATTTGTTTGCATTGTTTGTTACTTGCTATGATTTGTTATTAGCGGTGGCCTTCAACAAAAGAGGACAATTGCATTGTGTATAAGATAAACTCTCAAGTGGATAACTACCAGCTTATAAAATTTCTACTATAGTTCATACATTTTGACAGCTGTTAACGCTCTAATCGTCTGTTAAATGGTTAACATCGTTTGGTGAAATTGGTACTAAATCCTAATATGTCACAAACGGATCTGTTAATCGAAAATTAGTTTTCACAAATCCGCAATATTTTTGAAAGACCTACTATCCAACGACACCATGGGAGAGAGGAGAAAAAAACATCCCAAAAGATACAATACAATAAAAATTATATTTTATTCAATATTTTATTTTATCACTTTGTCGGCATGCGTGAACAATATGTATATTCATGCTAAATTACAGCTTTCTATAACAAAGAGTCTGAGCAATGCTGCGGACGAACGGAGGGACAGACGGACATAGCGACCCTATAACGGTTTATTTATTTTACATTGCAAATGTACTTAATTGTTGATTTTATCACTATCCGAATCATAAAACGTATTCGTTATGTTTACGTCGGTCACCTTCTCATTATTTATAATATAATACTTATTGACTTATTTGTTGGTACACATTTTGGTACATTAATCCCTCAGTATCATTTTCTTCAACCGAGTCGAATAAAAAATCCAGTTTTTCTTTTTGGTATTTTTCGAAGTTAACAAACAACACGTATAAGTAGTGTGGAAGTAATAAATATTTTTAGGTAATTATAAAAATCGTCTATCACTGGTTGCGTAGGTACAGCGCATCAACTACCCTTTGACATTGGTACACACTCAGTGCGGATGGGGTGTATAATGGGTCGAAGGTCTTTTGGACCACTTCACGCATTGAAACGGAAAAAAAAAAACAGTGCGAGAGGGGGGGTCCAATGTGCCTCTCGCGTAAAACACTCAGTGCGGATGGGGCCTGTGATGGGTCGAAGGTCTTTCGTACCCCTTCCCGCACTGAAACCAAAAAAAATATTCAGTGCTGGAGGGGTCCAATGTGCCTCTCACGTATAATAACTAAAATGTATGGAACCCAGCCCAATCACCAATAGAATTATAACGTATGTAGGCTTATTGATCCCACTATTTGCTGTAATTGTTATTATGACGACTAGACTGTGAAGGCTGGGAAAATCGAGTTTTTTTTTTTAACCTTCTACGCAAAAAAGAGGGGTGTTATAAGTTTGACGTGTAAGTGTGTGTGTGGATTTGTGTTTTATTAAACGGGGTAATCTCTGGAACTACCCGTCGGATTGGAATAAATCTTTTTGTACATGATAGCCAGTTTCACGAGGAATAGTTTAGTCTAAAAAATTGGTCAAGCGTGATTCGGATATAATACGGTAAATAGCATTGCAACGCATGCGGGGCACAGCTAGTGTATATAGGTAGGTCTACCAGAATCTCATGGCAAAAATGTAAATTTAAATTTAGGGCTTGCAACTCCGGGGTAATAAGATTTAAAAGTCTTGATACTTGATTTTACGCGTTCATTAAAAGCAAGGTGTGGTGTGGCGGTCTCAGTCCGCGTGGAAGTCTTTATTTCTTTGGGAATTATTAAATTTTCTAGGATAACATTAAAATATCATGTTTGTGCTACTAACTATACAGGGTGGAAAAAACGAATGCCGCATGGACAGCAACTTCCTTAAACATTGGAAATAGCAAATTCTACGCAAAGGAGCAAACTTTTTTTTTTAATATTGGATTTTTGCTTTATTGGATTTTTGAAAAAGTCCTCTGCCTTAACCGAGAATCGAAGTGGTTGAATATGAAAAAACAATAAAGTCGCGTTTTATGATACAGATGGAAAGCGTCATAGACAGTGATCATTTATATCTACAACACATACAACTTTAAATTAAATAAAGACCGTAAAAAACTCTCCTTTATTATTTTGTCATAATCGACCAGTTTGATTCCCGGTAAAGGCAGACGAATTTTCAAAAATTCATGAATGCAGAATTTGTTAGTTTCAAAAATAAAAGTAAGTCTCCTTTACGTAGAACTTTCTATTTCCAATACTTAAGGTGGTTGCCGTCCATGTGGCGTTCGTTTTTTCCACCCTGTACATGTATGCAGTGAAGATGGAACAAACGAAGATTTATAATATTAGTAACGATTAGTTACCTACGTAACCCTTTAAATCAACTTTGGACTTGCATTTCCTAATAAATAAAAGTAGTTTAAATTGAAACAATCGTGTGCTAATAATATGTACTTATGTTTATTAGGATTTATTTCAAAATTACTTCAAAAACCGGTCACGTATCGTTGCTTAGCTAACAATACCGTACACTGTACAGGTCAAAATGGAAGTTTGTATTATATTAACACTTTAACTGTCCTTCGGTTTCATCACTTACATGGATCGGTACGTCCATGCATTGCAGGTAATGCACTAATGTACAGAGCTATCTATTTCTGACGTCACGTAGACGTAACAGAGCTACTTTGACGGTGCATTACATATACCTAATGCACGGACAGTTAAAGTGTTAAATTAACTCTTATTTCGCGTATTTTCTTATTTCATTGACTTACGCGGTATTTTTAGCTAAGCAACTATATTATGCAACTTTAACGTATATCAATGTCGTATTCTGAGGAGGTGCGAGATATTTCTTTTTTTTCTATTCCTCATAAAAAATTCATGAAGACCAGGCCGCACAGCTACGATTGGCCATATGGTGGCAATGGGTAATCCTGGAATTAAATGGCACCTAATTATTAAGCGTTCTAAATGGACTTTTGCGTGTCAGACATGAAAGTCAAATAAGGTGATAAGTAACGTTTAAAGTCCTTAAAGTATCAATATTATTTGGCTTCATTTACTAGTATTTTATAAACACGACACTAAATCAAAGATTGTGTTTGATTCATTTCTTCTTTCTCACAGTTTTTACAGTACACATGATTAACGATATTTTTCGCTTGAGATCGAAGGGCTTTAGGGACATTTGCATGATAACTAACGTTATATTTGTGTAGAAATAACAAACAATAACAAACTCTGACAAGCAGTGTAATTTGAATTGACAGTAACGCAACATTGCCATATGAAAATCGATTTCTTTTTACTTTTAAATTTGTCATGAGATTCTGGTAGACCTATAGTAATAAATTTTGTGTGTGTGTGACTATTTGCAGGCTGATAATTCTCTTCTCCGGGGTTTTCTTGATTTGTTCCCGTCTTAGAAAATGAAGCTTATGTAACTAGCTTTTTTGTGGTATACATGAGATTTGTATTGGTTATATGCCCATATTTTTTTAAGAGCTATACAGTAAACAATATTTGTCTCTGTCCTACTCCAACGATTGGCCAAAATACGCTCCCCGCACCGTAGGAAAGTAAACTATTTTCGCTGGCGCTCAGAGTTTTGGCCACGCATGGTGCTTTTTGTGCCTTTTCCCGCAGTGCACTTGTTAATGACAATAATGCTAAGATAATGCTTCTGTAATGTGATTAACAACTTAATTAGCCACAATAATTATAGCAGGTATATGCTTCTATAATGCCATTTAATAGCCTATGTAAACCTATTAAGAAATAAAAGCTGTTTAATTTGTGCCTTAATTAGCATTACAGTAGTCGTACAAGTAAACGTTTAACTTGTATAAAACTAGATTGTAATGCTAAAACTATATATATATATTTCTTTATATTTCTTTTAGTGTCTAGGACAGAAATAGGGAGATGAGAAGGAGGGATAATATAATATGTGTGACAAATTTGCAGTGCATAAAAACAATGACGCGATTTTGTATAAATAAGGACTGTGCGAAATAGCGTACATATATGAACAAATGCAGTTGTTTAAAATCCTGGTTGTGCAGAATAGCGAAATGGAAGAAATGCGACTGTGTAAAGATGAAAAACTGCGGAATAGCGAATGTGATCAAAATTGTGCAGAATCGCGAATAGGAAGAAATGAGATTGCGAAGTGTGTCTAAACTAAAAATGGGACTCTAAAATAATTAGGACATGGTAAACTGCCAAGCCTGGGTGCGGCAGATCAAGTTTTTCTTGTCATACATGTCGTAGTTAATGGTAATTCGATTATACTAATTGCAATGTTGGACACTCGTGACATATTCGGAGATATATTTTTTCACTGTATGACCTGGCACTCTTATTATGGTCCCCTTTATTGCAGTGGATAAAGCATCCGTCACTCTAGCTCTTAAAGTTCCTTTCAATAGAATCTAACAGGGTTCCCTTCATCTTGCATAATATCGATTGTCCGAAATACACTTCGCATAACTGTTATCGCAGAAACATTCTTAGCCGAATGATACTTTAGCAAAACTGTCATGACGTATAACATTCATTTGGCAGAATTTTGAATAGCAGAATACTAATTTCACCGACTTTAATTTCGCAGAATTGGATGTTGCAGAATATAAGTTCCGTCAAAATTATTATGGCATAATTCTACCATAGCATAATTTTAGTACCTAACGAATTGCTACCAGTAAAGTAGGTTAGGTTAGGTTACAACTGCGACAGTAACAGAAACAAAACTGTGTCAGAAAAGTAGGTTAGGTTAGATTAGAACTGCGACCCTAACAGAAACGAAACTGTGTCACGAATGTAGGTTAGGGCAGGTTGGAATTTCAACCCCATCAAAAACGAAACTGTGCTAGAAAAGTAGGTTAGGTTAAAACAACATTAGGATAACTAAATGGACAGAAAATTATAACTCTACTAGCTTTCGCCACTGTCCAATTTTCCGGGATAAAAACTGTCCTATGTCCTATTCTAGGACCTAACCAATATGTGTGTCCAGTTTCATTTCGATCCATTCAGTGGTTGAAGCGTAAAAGACGGACAAACATACACACTTTCGCATTTATACTATATTATTATTATTTTAGATATTTATTTAATTTTCTGTACATTAGGTTTTTTATAACAAATATTCAAATATAAAAGTAAAATAACAATACTAATACAAAAAATAGACATTATAAAAAACCTAACCTACGAGTGCCGCCGGCAGCGGGGCAAGGCTCAAGCTACCGGTGGTTAGGGCTGCAGAGAGAGGAACCTCCTCACAATACGTGCCGTGTCGAGGAGTACTGCCTTCTGTATCTGGCCCTTGATCCAGCCATCTAGCGAGAGTCTCTTGAGGTGTTGGTCGAGACTCTTCGCTATAAGACCGTTTGCCGAAATAACTATCGGGACAATGATCGTTGAGTCAACATCCCACATGGCGGTCACCTCGTGAGCCAAGTCAAGGTACTTGCTGAATTTGTCCTTCTCGGCCTTCACAAGGTTCTCGTCATGCGGGATGGTGATGTCGACGAGCATTGCCCGGCGTTGAGATCGATCTGTCAACACGATATCAGGCTTATTGGCAACAATAGTCCTGTCCGTGATGACAGATCGATCCCAATAGAGCGTAGCACAACCAGGGCTTGGAACCGGTTCCAAAAATACCGGTACTTTACCGGTATTTAAAGGTATTTTTCATTTAGGTTCGAGAGAACCGGTAAATATAAATACCGGTAATCCAAAGAACAGGTAAATACGAATACCGGTATTTGTACCTTAAAATACCGGTTCCTAATAAAGGTTCCAGCTACGTTGCCGTTTTGTGCAACAAGGTCAAGTCTCGTCGGCGGCTCGATGCTCGCGCCGCTGCTTTGGTTGTCGACTTGTCACCATGTACCTACACCGAACGCGGCGTTGTTGCCGGGCGGCGCCTTTAGCTTGCAGCTTTTGAACAATTTCAAATTTCAATCGTGTCATTAGTCCTACGACCTTGGCAGCGCCGCGTCAAAATGAATCTAAATCCGAAGGTCCGGGTGTACCAAAGCACTAAAAAAGACTAACCAAAACTGCAAAGTGGTGGTGGTGGTGGTGGTGGTGGTGGTGGTGGTGGTAATGGTGATGATGGTGATGATGGTGATGGTGATGATGGTGATGGTGATGATGGTGGTGGTGGTGATGATGGTGATGATGGTGATGATGGTGGTGATGGTGGTGATGGAGGTGTTGGTGGTGATGGTGGTGATGGTGGTAATGGTGGTGACGGCGGCGGTGGTGGTGGTGGTGGTGGTGGCGGTGGTGGTGGTGGTGGTGGTGGTGGTGGTGGTGGTGATGATGGTGATGGTGATGATGGTGATGGTGGTGATGATGGTGATGATGGTGATGGTGATGATGGTGATGATGGTGATGGTGGTGATGGTGATGATGGTGGTGATGGTGGTGGTAATGGTGATGATGGTGATGATGGTGATGGTGATGATGGTGATGATGGTGATGGTGATGATGGTGGTGGTGGTGATGATGGTGATGATGGTGATGATGATAGTGATGATGGTGATGATGGTGATGATGGTGGTGATGGTGGTGATGGAGGTGTTGGTGGTGATGGTGGTGATGGTGGTGATGGTGGTAATGGTGGTGACGGCGGCGGCGGTGGTGGTGGTGGTGGTGGTGGTGGTGATGATGATGATGGTGATGGTGGTGATGATGGTGATGACGGTGATGATGATGATGGTGATGATGGTGATGATGGTGATGATGGTGATGATGGTGATGATGGTGGTGATGGCGGTGATGGTGGTGATGGTGGTGTTGGTGGTGATGGTGGTGATGGTGGTGATGGTGGTGATGGTGGTGATGGTGATGATGGTGGTGATGGCGGTGATAGTGGTGATGGTGGTGATGGTGATGATGGTGATGATGATGGTGATGATTGTGACGATGGTGACGATGGCGATGATGGTGATGATGATGATGATCACCTCCTTCATCATTACCATCATCATCACCACCATCACCACCATCACCACCAACACCTCCATCACCACCATCACCACCATCACCACCATCATCACCATCATCACCATCATCATCACCATCATCACCATCATCACCACCACCACCACCACCACCACCACCACCACCACCAACACCACCATCACCACCATCATCACCATCATCACCATCATCACCATCATCATCACCATCATCACCATCACCATCATCACCACCACCACCACCACCACCACCACCACCACCACCACCACCACCACCAACACCACCATCACCACCAAATGTCAAAATTGTAATCGAAATAATATTATGTTAGCGTGCCTCAAGCCGTCGACTATCGACAAGTAACCTAAATCTAACTGACCGACCATCAGGCCATTTGCCGCTTGAAACATAGGTACCATGCCTATACTATTCTGTCTTTTTTATCCCTTCCTCGCACTTATACCCACTATTACTGAATACCGGTATTTGTACCGGTATTCGAGCCTTATTGGTACCGGTATAGTACCGGTAAAATACCTGTATTTCTTACAAAATACCGGTACAACGAGTACCGGTACCAAGCGTGGTACCGGTACCCACGGTACCGGTACCTAGACTGGTACAGGTTCCCCATCAAGGTCACAGTACCGGTTCTCAAAAATACCGGTATTTCAAGCCCTGAGCACAACCATTTTCGAGAACTGGCGCCGGTGCGTACTTATAGTACGGCACTTCAGACTCTACAAGACCATATTGAAGAGCAAGTTGCTGATGGATGATCCTGGCTACGAGGTTATGTCTGTGCAAGTACTCGCCGTTGGCCAAATGCGAACAACCGGAAATTATATGTCTGAGGGACTCGCCGGGGCAACGGCATGCTCGACAAATGTCAACCGTGCCATCCCTCAGAATATATTTCCGGTAATTGTTCGTCATTATGACCTCGTCAGCAATTGCACAGACAAAACCTTCGGTTTCCCCAAAGAGGTCACCAAATCGTAGCCAGTTCACAGACGCTAAAAAGTCTACGTCAGGCCTTGTTAGGGCCCGGTAGAAGCGTCCGTGTAGCTCCTATTATTATTATTATTTTAGATATTTATTTAATTTTCTGTACATTAGGCTTTTTATAACAAATATTCAAATATAAAAGTAAAATAACAATACTAATACAAAAAAATAGGCATTATAAAAAACCTAACCTACGAGTGCCGCCGGCAGCGGGGCAGGGCTCAAGCTACCGGTGGTTAGGGCTGCAGAGAGAGGAACCTCCTCACAATACGTGCCGTGTCGAGGAGTACTGCCTTCTGTATCTGGCCCTTGATCCAGCCATCTAGCGAGAGTCTCTTGAGGTGTTGGTCGAGACTCTTCGCTATAAGACCGTTTGCCGAAACAACTATCGGGACAATGATAGTCGAGTCAACATCCCACATGGCGGTCACCTCGTGAGCCAAGTCAAGGTACTTGCTGAGTTTGTCCTTCTCGGCCTTCACAAGGTTCTCGTCATGCGGGATGGTGATGTCGACGAGCACTGCCCGGCGTTGAGATCGATCTGTCAACACGATATCAGGCTTATTGGCAACAATAGTCCTGTCCGTGATGACAGATCGATCCCAATAGAGCGTTGCACGACCATTTTCGAGAACTGGCGCCGGTGCGTACTTATACTACGGCACTTCAGACTCAACAAGACCATATTGAAGAGCAAGTTGCTGATGGATGATCCTGGCTACGAGGTTATGTCTGTGCAAGTACTCGCCGTTGGCCAAATGCGAACAACCGGAAATTATATGTCTGAAATTATAATTATATTATTATTATTATATTATATTATATTATATTGTAATTTATAAAATTATAATATAAACATATATGGATATGGATTATTTTGGTATTTTTTTTATGCCTGCTAAATAATATGCGATACAAACTTCGATTCGATCATAGGACTATTATTCTTATCAAAATTATGCCAAAGAAAATTGTACAAAATGACAGTATGCTAAGAAATTTATTCGAAGAGTAATTCTGCGAAATGATGATTCTGCCAAGGGTTGCTATGCGAACCGAAATTATGACAATCAATTTTATGCAAAATAATGCAAAGCAATGCGATATTCATTTTCATTAGTAAGTTATTGAAATTTAAATATTCCCATACCAAAATGTCATGGCCAATGATATGCAATATATCTTTGAAAAATGTGAATTACAAGCAACTAAGGTAAATGTACCATATTACGGCATATTAAGGCATTTTATACTTTAGGGATGATTCTTAGAAAAAGTTGTTTATAGGACTGAAAATTGTTTTATTTTGTAGACTGTTATTATCATAAATCGGGGTTTTCAGTGCGGGAATGATTTAAGAAAGAGTAGAGATAAACAGATAGGTTAATATGAGAAAATATATATAATGCCTAATGAATAACTACCTCTCTGCGAATTGTATACTCACTATGATATAATTTTATTTTAACTCACGTAGTACTTTGGCTTTACTACCAAGGCTATGAGATAATAATTAAAATAACTTTAATTAATTACTTGCAGTAAATTTAGTAGTTGATACGATTTTCAGAATAAATTATTAATATTTTTCATTTCATCATTTCATTTCATCTTTCTACGTCGGCAGTTGTAATAGGTGCATATAAATGTCATATATCAACCTTTACGCGTCCGATATCTGTGACCTATTTGCTTCTAAATGAGTTGGGACTTAACTGAAGAGGTTGATAATGATTGACCATTTTATATATAAAATACTTTTTTTTTCAATTCCTTATTCATTAGGTAGAAACCTTAGGTATATTCTGTTTTTTAAGTCAATACCTACTCTTTGGCTAATGTCAAACATTCCCGCACCGAAAACCCCGATGTATGGTTATTATAAGATGGACTTAGAACCTTATTTTGCGTCGTAGCCTCTTGTTTGTAGAAATAATCGTTTTTTTGCGGAACCTCTAGTTTGTCCCTAATTCCGTGATAAAATTTGGCTCCTGACTAAATTCCGGGAAGCGTTGTACTTAATTCCGTGATAGGTATATTCGAAGGACACGATTTTATTAAAAGTTAAAAATGTTTTAAAAAACAAAAAACCGCTGTCAAAAACGCAAAAAATAACTTCTTTAAAATTCTAGGCACCTAATAGGTTAGTCCAACTGATGTCGGCTCTTTGTTGAAAATGTTGTGGTCGCCGACTTTAGTTGGACTAACCTATTAGGTGCCTAGAATTTTAAAGAAGTTATTTTTTGCGTTTTTGAAGGCGGTTTTTTGTTTTTTAAAACATTTATTTTATTTTAAACTTTTTAGTGATCATAATACGCTGTTACTTAGTCCCACTTCTTAGTTGAAATGAAACTTTAACTTAGGTATATCAAGCGCGCCGCAAGCAACGCCGCGGGAAAGTCATAGTCATATTTCAACAAGTAAATATTATTCGTTGTAGGTAGTCGCTCAACTATCTTAATCGAGATATCTTATCGCCACCCTTGAAATCGGTACCATTGAGGAGTTCCGGTGGCCATCTGTGGTCTTCATCATCAGTTCCACTACACCAAATGATATTTTCTGAATGCAAATGCTAGACTTGTTACTAAAAATACTAAAATCGCTATATGTTTGCCTACAACATTTGAGGAGTTCCCTCAATTCCTCACTGATCCCCTCATCAGATACAGATTTGGTGACAATGGGACCACCTCGGAAGTATACTCTATCAAACTAAAAAAAAAATTTTGAAATCGGTCGACAATTGACGGAGTAATCGGTGAACATACATAAAAAAAAAAAACAGTGGAACGTATAACCTCCTCCTTTTTTGAAGTCGGTTAAAAAATATGAGTGCCTTTAAGAATACTTATACTTACTTAAATGGATACACATAAGTATGAAATTCAATTTAACACAATTAGATATATCGCGACTGACGGCGGTTGAAACGCCCGTGGAATCACCTATATAGTTTGAAGAAAAAAAAAACTTGACCAAAAACAAAATGATGCTCGTAACTATACAGTACAGATATACTGCCGTCTTTATTTCTTTCAACGCCTTTTGAAAGGTTTCAGGCGTATACTTAATGGGAACCATTTTTTTCTGAAAAATCAAAAAGCTTGAAATGAAATTCATACTTAGAATAAATATTTACTGACATAAGTATTTCATTTTGAATAATTATTTCACCATTAAACCGCTATATTATTCAAAACTAGTATCAGCCATATTTTATTTGACTCAAATTAACGATTTCTCGTATCGTTAGTTAATTTATTTATTTTGTAAAATAATTGCTTTATTGTATTTAACGGAATGAACTACTATTTTAGCATTAAGGATGAGATGTAATGAATATTACCAATAAATTATGAATTATAAATTATTCTCAACATACAACCCTGCAACAGACACACTAAAAATCCAATGGATCCCTCCCCCACTTATTTTTATTATTTTCCTCAGAAATTACAGATATTTTTTTCTTCTCCCCTTACTCCGGGTATACCGGAATAAAAGACATGAATGAAAAATGACGTGTACCTTATTACGTCAGTAAAAAAAATGGTTTTAATTTAATATTCTTAGTAAAAAAAAATGGATTAGAAGTAAATATAAAAAGTATATGACTGTATACCATCGAAATAAATAGGTATTTTATTTTTATTATATAAAATATAAATAATTTAAGTTTGATGATCGACTTCATCGATTCATAAGCATGACAGAAAGAGTATTCACTTCAGACTTGATTATAAGAGGTAAAATGAAAAAAAAAAACATATACCGTAATTAAGTCCCAATAATCTGCGGTCATTACTTAATTTATTTACATCAAATTTACTAGATAATTTAATCCCAGCTATAAATAAAAGATTAAAACATTTCGGACCGATTTTCCCTTACTGCGTGATACGCACGCAATTAGGTTCACCGGCTCAGATCGGTGAGCATAATGCCGGGACTCATAAAACTGACGATTTCACTAGAAATATGCTTTGTAACAACTCGAAATAGCTATAAAACCTTCCGTTGATAACTACTTATCAATAATTTCACAAATTTTATTTATTTAAACTCACCGGTATCACATGGGATCCTTATGAAAATTTCCCTGACACCTTACGCTCACCGACAACACAACCGTACGGAAATGCATTGTGGTTGTGACGGACGCGTTCGGAAGTGCGACACGGCTTTGATTACTATATTATTTGTATTCAAAAATTGTATTTTATTTGTACATAATCTGAAGTTGAATTGGTATTGCATATTATAATCATAATTTTACTGACTGTTTTCTTATTTTGCGATAAAATTCAAAATGTCCCTTTATAATGTACTATGCCGGCATAGTGTACATTTACCTTACTTCGAATGAATAGGAAATAAAATTAAATTGTATTTCATCTTTACTATCGTTAGTTTACATAGTAAAACAAATAGGTAATTATGATATTTTTAAGTTTTCCAAAAAATGACAACGCCGTCTGGCTTGGGTGGATGCAGTTCGTTGTGAATTACGTAGCGAAAATTGGATGCCTAGCAAACAGTGCAGGATTTGCAGTATCCATTTTGATGAATCGGATTATGTCATCTCAAAAACGGGAAGACATTTTTTAAAAGTCACAGCTGTCCCAAATTACTTTGTCATCATTTATTTACAATAATATTACCTACTTAATAATATTTTAATGACATCGAGTATGAGTCATCGAGTGGTTTATCACAAATCTATTAGGTGAGCCTGCTTAACTTATGAGTATGACCAATACGCATATGCATGTTTAGGTAGGCACAGTAGAGTTCATAAATATGTATACACTTTAGGACCTTGTCACGTTAATCACTGTGACAATTCATATATGGCACTGTAAACATGACATTAAATAGACAAGGTACTAAAGTGTACACATATTTATGAACTCGACTGTATAATCTTATTCCCGCAAAAACTTAATTAACTATGATGATCTTTGTAATTAAGCTATTATCATAACAAAACAACCGCATATATATGATCACGTATCTATATGCCTATAAGAATAAAGATGTGTTGCGATATATTTGGCACTTTGGATGCTAACTCTTTGATGCTGACTGTAAAAAAATACGCTTTTACTCGTTTATATAGTGTAAAGTGTAATACAAGAATATTAAATTATTCAAGGGGAATAATCAGTGTGCGTGTGGATTGAGTGAGCACCCTTCTGAAAAAAAAAACAAAATGCTGTTCATTTAGTAAAAGTTCTAAAACAATTGTAAAACTAATCTCTGTATTTGTAAAACCATAAATAAAAAATAAAAATCTTTAACATGCGCTCACTCAGTTCTCACAATCTGCCAACGAAATCAGTGAACGTATTCATTTAACATATAATATTTATATACTAATATAGTAAAACCTATGCTAACTTACCTTTATAATCTACAAATTTTGTAGATCACCTAGTAACGTATTTTAGGTTTTACAAATAATTTCTATGCTCACTCAATCCACACACTTTCGAAAACCCGATTTCATGAAAAAATGAAGATTTAAACTGCTATATATGTGAATAGATAAGTAAAATTCATATGGGACTTTGTAAAATACAAAACGAACCACTAACGTGGCAGGTTTTTGGATAATACATTTTTGTGAGTGCTCACTCAGTCCACATAGTTATTATAAGTAAGTTACAAATGTAAATATCTTAAGATTTGTAGTACCACAGAAACTATAAATTAGTTTAACTTTTAGTAAAAAAAATACTAAATATCCACCATCTAATATTTTATATATGTTTTTACAAATACAGAGATTAGTTTTACAATTGTTTTAGGACTTTTACTAAATGAACAGCATTTTGTCCTTTTTTTTCTGAAGGGTGCTCACTCAATCCACACGCACACGAATAATCAGTAAGTGTGTCAAAACACTAAAAAAAGTTGAATCCGAATTTCCATGCTTACTGACACTTTTTTCTTTTTTTGTACGCAATGTACCTATAACTCATCGTTTTTTTTAGCAAAACTGAATTGGTTTGGGACGAGTGGTTAGAATTCTTGTCAGATCTTTGTCAACTGAAGGGTTGGGATGAAGAGCTGATCAAAGACACATTGACGAACTGCGGTATACCTGGACAAAATCCTGTCGTAGTTCCACAGTACAGGGATTTCTTCCTTACTTACAAGCCAAAAGAAAAAATGCTTTTCTAATATTTTTTCTTCATTTTTAATTAATAAAGCTCTAATACTCTGTGAATAAAATGAGAATCCAAAGAAGATGGGTCGTAGGTTAAATAAAAGGATACATTTTGATGGCAACGCTTCATCTGTAAATGGCGGCTTTTGAAGTTCTTTTTATTTAATGCAAAACAATTAGTTACTCCAGAACAAGCATGTAATAAGGCGATTAAAACTTGATTTTAATTATTTACAACCAGTTTCCTTTTTTTTTATAATCGTCATTATCATCGTCATCATTATCATCATGATGGCCTTTTGATGATCCAATCTTGGATGTACTTAGGCCTCTTCCTTCTTCTTCCACCCCTGGCGATCTTGTGCCCGTCTCGTCCAGTCTCGACCTCCGTGCCCTCGAATGTCGTCCATCCAGCACAGCGGTGATCTGCCGCGCCCTCTTTTTTTTGGTAAAATAACTTGTATAATTATTAAATAATAACAAGTAAGTACCCTGTCTCCGTACAAAAACGTATTTTATACCATTCCCCCTATAAAAAGCTTACTTTATTCGCTAAAAACAGTGAATAAAAAGCACTTTTAATCACTATTTTGAAACAGTGAATAAAAAACACTTTTAATCACTATTTTGGTGTTTGAATTTAGAACACACCAATATATTCGAGATCCATCTCAATACAACCTCCTTGCGCGAAAAATGCGCGATACAAACTGTGCATTTTAATTAATTTTACCTTCCATTTTTCGTCATTAAATGTTTATTTTCGCTTAAATCTTTGTTTTTCTCGTAATCATGGTATAAAGTATAGTATGCAACTCTTGAATAAAACGGATTTATATCGAGGGCTATGAATCACTCGCCTCGCTTAGGATTCTAACACTTGAATCACTCGCTACGCTCGTGTTTCAATCATCATAAATCACTCCCTGCGGTTGTGATTCAGTCGTTAGTATCCTTCACTTGCTCGTGAGTCATCTATGGCCCTCGCTTTAAATCCGTCCTTTATTCACTAATTGCATAATATACTATTTATCGTCGTGCGTCCAATGCTTACAAACTTCTATATCGACGGTAAAAAGCGTAAACGCTGTAACCCGCAAAATCAAACTTTACACCAGAGCCAAAAAACTTTTGAAATTTTACAAAAAAAATCATATCTTTTTTTTTATTTGAGCGATCGGTGCCATTTTTAAACTACATATGTATTTTCAAATTCCCTATTATATCATATGCCTGTCGTGTACCAGAAGTGACTAGGTTTCTTTTTAGTGTCGGTTACAGCAACCTGACTTTTTTTTTCAATACGATAAAACGCTGTTAATGATTTTGTTAAATGTATGGAAAGGTAATAATCAGTGTGATTTCTAATAAGCGTAAGTGATGTAACCACCATTCTTTAAATGTTGAGCACTGCCTAAATTGATGTTACGCTGCAGTGCTTGCAGTTTAAAAAAATCATAATTGTATTCAATGATAGATGTCAAAAAAGGTTATTGATATTAAAACGACGTAAATATGAGATAACATTTATTAATCCTTTTTTTAAATGTTATCCTAAAGAATTAATTAATACGAATGTGTTTGTATGTGTATGTAAATATATTTTCAATCCTCCATTAGATATAAACATCCGAACATGTACATATAAATATATACATGCTTATAAACATTTACAATACAAGTCTAGTTGAAAAAAAAGAAATACATTTATTTTAACGATAATTATGCATCGCTACAAACACTTCGTATAAAAGAAGTATATTATTATGATAAATTACATATCACAAGTTAACTTACTCATGAAATAAAGTCAATTAAAATTAAAAACATCAATGTTTAACAAACTGAAAAGTTTAAGGCACTATACTAGCGTTTCTTCAAACTAATAACTATTATCAAAGTATTGTTAAAATTCGTAAAGTAGTTTTAATTACTTATAATTATGTAAAGCAACACTTAATTCTCAGAATTTATCATACATACTAAGTAGTTACTATTTAAATGAAATAAAAATTCATTAGTATAGTATTAACTATTCACATTATTTACACTGGTTTACTATTAAAATAGATATAATTACATTTTAAACTTTTGTTGTCACGCGGTGAAAGACCGTTACACCACACACAACTTGATCCCACGGCGGTCTCAGACTGACTGATCGGGGCGGTAAGCCGTTACCCACACAGCATGAGCGCGTATTTAAAATACGGTAAACTCAAGCGATCAATAATAAGCAATCGTTTAAGAAATGAGGTAAAGGTCAGTAATATTTTTGCGTATTACTTCATATTTGGTGTAACTTGTGAGTATTCACATTATGGTGTCTGATTAAAACGTAGTAAGTCACTATCATCTAAATATATTTTACAGAAAACGTAGTAAGTGTAGTGTCACTTTTTTTTTCAATACGCGTAAACGCTGTAAATGACAGTGGAAATGGTTTTACGCACGCAGTAACCTACTGGACTCGAAAAATTTGTAAAATATGAATTGGTGTAAATGCAAATGCAAAATAAAGACCTGTTTTTTGGCGGCTTACAGCAATTAATTTTGCTATATGTCAAAAAAATACATACAATTTCAACGCTGTACAGAATTTTCTAATCGTCGTAGAGCCACGAGACCCGGACCATTCGACGCAGAAAAAAAATCTGATTCCGAATATGCAAAAAAAAATTTTTGGTACATTGTGGGTTACAGCGTTTACGCTTTTTACCGTCGATATGTAAAGTTAAATCCAAATTTGATTAATTATCGTATCAGACCTGGGTTGTGATTCTCTCAACAAGCAAAGGTGATCGTTCGGTCGAGTGAAGGTCCAAGCGGCGAGTTTAAGTATTCCCGACAGAGCGAACGAAACACATTTTAGCGCGTGTATTCAATTTGGCAGAATGACTTCTCGAACGTATAAGGCTCCCTAATTGACAATGCACTCGCTAAAATGTGTTTTGTTCGGTCGGACGGGACTACTTAAACTCGCTGCTTTTATTCGCTCGTCCGTCCGACCGGCCGCCCTTTTTTAAGAGAAAAACACACCAGGGACAAAACTGCGTCTATAAATTAGAATATGTGGACCCTAATCAGCATACGTAACTACTATAGGTATAGGTAAACTGGTACATAAACACTCACGGTATATTGTTCTCTGCCGTTTGGCAGAAATATATTTGCCAGAATTTATCGTTTCCCGACTATTTCATTTGCCAACCACATTTTTTCTGTATCTGTAAATATTTAAGGATTTTTATTAGAGATGGGCCGACTAGACGACGATTAGTCGGGAAAGCCGACTATTCGGCATAATTTCTAGTCGGTGATTAGTCGGCGACTAGTCAGCAAAAAATGCCGAATATTCGGCACCGTATTGCCCATAGGAAATATCGTCAAAAAATGTACACACACGCGATTTTCTTTTCGACATAGTTATAAAAAGCACTAGGTAATTCGATTTAATACTATAATTAGGGTTCTAATTGTGTTTTTTGTCGTGCAGAAAAAACGTAAACAAAACTGGTCAAAACATGGTAGGAGTAAGTAACAAAGCGCGACGGACGAAGCGAAACGAACGTTTCCGAGTTCACCCGAACTTAGGAAAATCCTACGATCGGCATTGCCGACTAGTCGGCCGATTAATCGGCAAATTGAAAACCGATTAGTCGATGTTCTACACGATGATACTGAAATAAATCCTGAAACATTTACAGACAGAAAAAAAGCGGGTTGGCAAATGAAACGGGTGGGAAACGATACATCCGGCTAAACATATTTCGGCCAAAAGGCAGGATACCACATTATATACAGGTCCACCCGAATCTCATGACAAAAAAGGAAATTAAAATTTAGGGCTTGCAAATCCGGGGTTTACATGATATTTTATATTTAAAAGTATGATGTGATAGACGGATATAATTGAAATATCACGTTTGTGCAATTAACGATTTATGCCGTGAAGATGGAAAAAATAAACATTTATAATTTTCGAATCAAATCGGAGAAATACTGGAGAAGGGCCGGGTCTTAAGTACCCGAAACCGACGTGCATGCATGACTCGATGTATGAATGTGTAAGAAGCGAAAGAGATTTGTCAGGATCATAGCAGGTGAAAAGAAGTGGTCTTTGCCTACCCCTCTGGGAAACAGGCGTGATTTAATGTATCTATGTATAATATTAGTAACGATTAGTTACCTACATAACCCTTTAAACCCACTTTGGACTTGCATTTCATACTATTTGCAAGTTAAGGTTAAATTAAAACAATCGTGTGCTATAATAATATGTGAGTGAGGCCGTAGTTTTTGCCCCCGCATTAACACTTTCATTGCCAAGGTCTCCGATTTCATACAAAATCGACCCACCTAGCGTGTTGGCGGCAATGAAAGTGTTAAGAGGCCATCTATGATAAAGTCTTTAGTGTTTCGCGATCTGGATCTCAATAACCATAACGCCTTTGTATCTGTTCTTTATATATTTGCTTGAAACTGGCAAACGTGAAAACACGATTAAGAATAAAATCCACATGACACCTTTTTTGCATTTTTTTGGTTGAATCTTCGAAACCGATTTTTAACGATGATTTTCCATTCAATAGTTGAGTATATGTAACTTCTTAATACTGGCAAACCAAATTTTCAATAATTGTTGTGGTTTTAAAGTAAACAGCGATTAATTGAATTTGACGCACTTTCTTCTCACATTTTTCTCGCGGAAGCACATAAAGCCATCCCTTTTCGTTCTCGTGGGGGCTTGGCACGATAGGTGTGGCCTCTTAAGCATGACCTAACTCTCCGCTACTTTTATTGGGACTTATAATACTTATATGTATATATTTGTCAACCACAGCATTGTATTTCCTAAGAAATAGTGAACCGCGGCCGCTGAAGATATTTAAATAAATTCATAAACTGGGAGAGTTATACGATATTTTATACAAAAAATGATGAAATGTTCATAAGAAACGCGTATTCGCTTCGGTACGGGTGCACTTTACGTAGTAAAATTGACAAAATAAAAATATTTGATCCTTTCGTGTTTCCTAAGAAAAAACATTAAATTTTATACTTAGGTACATTAGAAAAAAACGATCAAAACCATTTCTTTGCTCTATTTTTTTTGCGCAGCTTTCATCTGCCCGTTTTGTGAGTTAATCTTTCAAAGCTAAATTGATATGAAAATAGAGCTTATATATCGAGTTATTTAGTTTTCTTTGCACCGCGATTGCGCAAAAATGACATCATGCCACTTTGGGATACCAGTGACGTGTGCTACCAAATAAAGGAGCATGCAAACATTATATTTGCGGTTTCCGGATGTTTTCTTTCACTTTTGTAATGGTTTGCAAGCCACTCATTATGATAAAAGAGTGAATTTCTTTTTTTTGGGGTTAACAGAAGAAGATTTATTTGATTTATGTTTTGTGATCTCGGAGTCTGTGTTTTCTGCAGTGTTTTTTTTTTTTACTATATCATACCATAATCGTGTTTTTTATTTTGTACCTACCTACCAAACTATGACGCAAGTCCTAAGGCTTACTAGTACTGTAAGGTAATTCCACTGCTTTAGTTTGAATATCGCAGTTATATATAATTTATGATATTTCCCAACTTTCTGTCTTTTCTACTTTCCTTATATTTGAATTGAAACGAAGATAAGTTAACTCGGAAGAAACAACCAATTCCAGCAACGAACTATTGGCGCTCGAATTGAAAATGGTAAGATATTGACCGGCCTCCTAGAAATTGCCTATTTGGTGCCTAATAGGTACTATCGGAAAAAGGAAATCCTGACCCACCATAGAACAGCGTCACAGTAATTATTACAAAATAATTGGTTTGAAACTTCTTACGATTTAATTTGATTTGATAAAGGAATCTCATTGCTGCTGGGAATTACTTACGACTACGGAGTTCCATCAGTTTCTCTTCAGCAAGGGGTCGTTTTAGGATGCTAATTCTTATAGTGGCAGTTGTAGCAGATGAAATACGGCGTTTTGTGAACTAAAGATTTCCTTTGGCGGGATTGGTCCTTAGGACCCAAGGATGGATTTTAGAAGTGGTGCCACCAAGATTTTTGATGTAAATATTTGAGGGGGGGAGTTTCAACTTTATCTTCATATATCTACATCGGTTAAGCGACTAGGCCAAGTTTGGTATCGTTTTCGTATAAATTGGGGATGCCGAAATCGTTTATCACATTGATATCGTTCTGAAGTAAAAATATATAAAACAAAAGAAAACTTGTTTTTTTAATTCCCTATTTCACAAGGAAAAATTCCATAACTTATAAATAATTACGAATGTTGAAAAAAAAGAGATGCTTTAGAGAGCCCTATTATTCGTTCAAAAAATAATGTAATGTCAAATTAAAATGTTTCGTATGGGTGTAGTACGAAAAAACTGTTGACGGCGCTAAAAATTGAAATGGAAAAAATCTAATTAAAACGTTATTTTGCGATCCTAGTATGATAGGGATATGCGTTCGCAAACATGATATAGATGTAAAAAATATAAGTAATGGTTATGCATTCTGTTTTAGGCCAATTCGTGCCATACCTAATATCAAAGGAAATTTAACTTAATAATATCAAATGAATTAACTACGCCAAAACTTGGTTACTATGGTATTTATTACATAAAAAAGTTTAAAGTGGTCCAGGTGTTCCCTCATTTACTTCGCCGAATGCCTCTGAATCCAATTCAGCCTCACCTTCGATAGTTACAAAAAAAAAGTTTTTATCTCATTGTTTTTTTTGTGTTTTTAGTAGATTGATGCAATTTTTATTCCAGATACATCTTTGATTTAGTTAAAAAAACTTGTCTTAGAACCTAAACTTAAACAGTTATTAACCTCAGACATCGCCGGGGCGCAAAATCCTCCCCCCCCCCCCCACTTGCATGAAAAATCTGCGTGGCTCCACTTCTTAAAATCATCTTAGGAACCCAAAGATTAACCCTGCAGAAGGAAATCTTTGGTTCAGAAAAAGTCGATTTGACCTTTTTATGTCGTGTAAAAACGCAACTATTAAGGTCTTACAGGTAAAACTAAATCACCGTATGTGTGCCTGAAACTTTTCAGCAGTTCTCTCGATGTATCTAGGATCCCATCATCAGATCCTGAACTGATGATAAATACCCTTAAATGCAAAAAATATTATAGTAATCAGGTAACACATACATATTTTTTATGTCGGTTTAATATCACACATCATGTGTGCGGACCTTAACCGACCGACCGACTTGTACAAGATTTTGTGTCACCGTTGCGCTATTTGTGGCAAAATCTACTACGGCCTGACCCATGTATGTTTATTAGGATTTGAATTAAAATTACTTGAAAAATTCAATGACGTACCCATCGTCGCATACCTAATAAATACCGCACTGGTCAAAATTGGACGTATACAATTTTTAACTTTGTGTTATATTAAATTAACTCTTAATCCGAATTCTACTGTTGACTTACGCGGTATTGTTGGAGCTTATTCTGAAGAGGATGTGTGTATTGTTTTCGGTTCCTCATAAAAACATCATGAAGACCGTGCCGCAAAGCTACGATTCGCCGTATAGTGCATAACCCTACCTGGAATAAAATTGTACCTAATTATTAAGGGTTCTAAATGGAGTGATAAGTAACGATCCTGCAAATGTAAGTACAACGGAACTTAAAGTTCAAGTCAAGATTATTTACTAGTCTATTAAAAACACGTCACTAACTCAAATATTGTATTTGATTTATAAGTATCTTATTCCTCACTGGATGATGACCGTTTCTGCCCTCGTTTATTAGCATGTCCATCAAATTAATTAATTATTACTAATTATTTTCAATTCGATTATAGATGTTAGTCTGAGACTAATAGATGCTGTATTTTATGATAAAACATAGAGAAATCCATTTCCGATGCAAAATGAATGTGACTGATGATGCCAGGCCATTAATTTAAACATTAAATAAAAGATACCTACATAATATGTTCCCACTATGTCACTTTGCACTGCACTGTGTACTACAGTAGTAACAGTTGATGTAGGTAGTCATAGAAAAGAGTTGTCACGAGGTTAGCATGTTTTCGTTGTCGTTACGATTGCAACTGTCAGAACTGTTTGTACATTCTTACGCCTAACTAAAAATATTAGCAAAAACTTCGTGACGTACATTTTGAACTCGTGATAGTAGGGGGAAGCGGGTCAGTTTGATGCATGGGGCAGAATAATACACCAGCACTACATATTTCGTTAAAAACAAATAGTAGTATAATATCGAAATATCACTAAAACATGACTATACATAAGCGGGCTTGACAACTGTAAACGCATCGCTAGTTTGTTGTTCTTTAGCATTTCTCAAGTATAATAGTAGATTGTTCAACGAGGGACTAAAACAAGCCATAATGACAAGAGATATTTAGCCACGCGAGCGAGCGAGCGAGCGAGAGTGGCTATAGTTCGAGTGTCATTATGGTTGTTTAGACTCGCGTTAAACACTCTACTTTTCACTTTGAATGCCATGAAAAAAAACGACGTTCAGTGCCAGATTAGCCACGTAGAAAGACTAGCAAATGCTACGGGCCTCGCGCATTGGGTGGCCCCGCGCACCCACGTCTGACCTCTAAAAAAAGCGGCCTGTACACGTAGAGTTCGGACCGCGGGAAACGCCACGCGCCATTCCAATCTTCTTGCCGAACCGTACGTGTAAATGCAACTGTAATAGTAAAATAGTAAAAATGTACGGTTCGGAGCGAAGATTGGAATGGCGCGTGGCGTTTCCCGCGGTCCGATCTTAACGTGTAAAGGCCGCTATTCTCCTATTTTGGTACTTACATCAGTATGCGTGCACTCATATCCACCAGGGTTGACGATAGGATGAATAATCCAGTCGATATTCTCCAGCAGAATAACCTAAAGCAAACCCCCATACAAAATAGGCGCATATCTAAGTCGCCCAGTTGCAGAAAAGAACCCGCCACAACCTGTAACCTAAAGCAAACCGGGGTCTCTTTATAGAATGTGCTGCGGACCCCTCGCTTGCTCAATCCGGCACTAACGACGTTCTATACAAAACTACAATATTGATTGTAAGAAAGTTTCTTACTAGGTAATTCGTTCCGCGGTTTTTCTTTTTTTTCTTTTTTTTTTGTACAGTGCCGCTTTAAATGCTTTCATATTTAGCCAACAGGTTCAAACTGGAAAACTATTTTAATACTAATTGCACCATGCATAATAAAATGAATTCATCCTTAATATAATTAAATAGATTCATATTCGTAATTATTATTCGTGTTTCACGAAATTAAATCGTTTTTTTTAATATTTTTGCCCAGTTGTCATTTTGAGGTTATTTCCATGGCCTAAAAATGGTCCATACACAATTACTGAAAATGGCAATAAAGCCAATAATCCTCCATTCACAAACACTGTGATTGGCTGTTAGGGGTTTCAAAAGTAAATTAAAAAAAGTTTATTTTAATCCCTAGAGATTAATAAGGAGCTTTAGTCCCGATGTGCAGAGACTAAAGTAATATTTTAAGAGCATGAGAAGTGAAAAGTTTATTTATTTAGTAATGTCGACTGTTAGGTCATACATTACATACAGCTGTTAACGCTCTAATCATCTGTTAAATGAGTAACATCGTTTGGTGAAATTGGTAATTAAAATTAGTGTTTCTTTTAATTACACTTAAATGTTATAAACTAATATTATAACTATAAACTATCATGAATATATAAACTAATAACACGTATGTATACCCACGCGCTGGTTTGTTGTGAAAAACCAGTGACCATTTTTAGTTAATTTATGTCATGAACTTTATAACCCTAATTATGAAATTAAAATTGTTGGTATTGAACGTTATCGTTATCTCATTAACTTGATACAGTAAAAGAAGCAGGGCCTCTATTCTTCTACGTAAAGCCTTATTGCCTTTGACAAGTTTTCGTATTGTCAAAGTTACGATAACTCTTATTTACGTAATAGCGGAGACATATTCCCTCACTATGTGCCTCATAAAAAAGCTCAGGGACGCTCAGCGAGCTATGAAGAGGGCAATGCCCGGAGTTTCTCTGCGTGATGGAATCAGAAATGAGGAGATCCGCAGAAGAATTAAGGTCACCCACATGGCTCAGCGCATTAGTAGTTTGAAGTGGCAATGGGCAGGCTCGAAGAACTGACGGCCGTTGGGGCAGATAGGTTCTTGAGTGGAGACCACGACCTGGCAAGCGCAGCGTGGGACGACCGCCTGCACTGCACGCTGAACGCTGAAGTCGGTGGATGCAGGCCGTATTGGATCGTTCTCGCTTGAAATCAAAGAGGGAGGCCTATGTTCAGCAATGGACGACTACGGGCAGTAATGAAGATGATGTTGACGTAATAGCGGTCGAGTTAAAAACAATACGATAACATTTCAAAAGCAATATCGTTTTATTGAGTAAACAAAGTACCATAGAAGCCCAGAATCGAAAACACCTGAGAACAGGGTTACCTATATCGAATTATCTGCTTTCAATAAAACGAACAGATGCGATAATTGGCTGGACTTTGTCCCGGTGAACAGTATTAAAAAGGTAATAACGACCCTCGAGAATAATATGACACCGGCGGGGTATCCGTTTCTTGTCCACTATTGAATGCCAGCACGGCCAACGCCCTCCGATGATCCGATTCTCCTTATATTGTAAAACTAACTATCAATTCCCGGACTTGATTTGATTTCATCCGGAGATATAGGTTTGTTTACTCCGAGTAGCTATGCTAATACGGGTCAATTTCAACATTTCTGGTTTCATTTCAGTGTAATTTTTAAATTATGTATATTTTGAGCGTTTTTCATTTTAAATTGTGTTTTGGAATATACTCTAGGCGTTATGTTAAGGGGCACTCAATATCATGAATAGTTTGTGAAATATACGAGATAGAATATTTGATGAGACGTCGGAATTATAAATACACACCGAAATGATAAAAGGTACCCACTGAAGTGATAAATACCCACTGGAATAATAGAAACGACCCACAGAAATGAGTGCTTATCCACCGAGATTAAAATGTTAATAATTATAGCCTAATACATTATAATTATTAGCCTTTATTTTAGTACAAATGACAAATTTATTAATACAAATGTTTTCAAACCAGAAGCTAATTAAAGATTTTTTTTTTAGTTCAATCAATACATCAGATATTTTTTTTAACAAATAAACCAGATTGATTAATACTTTTTTTATGGTTTTCGAAAGTTAATTATTATTGTGTTTTTTATATTTATTTATCATAAACTAGTTTTAACCTTGTTAAGAACAACAATCTTGTAAATGCGATAGGAATAGATCGCTGACCAAGCGAAATATCCCAGTAGCAAATATGTTTTGTGCAGATTTTAGTCTTAAAAATCACTTAAGGTAAATGCAGCTATTAACGACCCTCCTAAGGCAATTTTGAAAGTGATCATACTTATTAAGAATATTGGTAGCCGTCACAGTATTTTGTTTATTTTTATATGGTAATATTGTATATTGTTTATATTTACGATGATAAATCCTTCAAAATAAAGTGTTCTCTTGTGAAAATTAATTAATAAAATGGGTAAGTCGATTGTTTCTATTACCGATCCATAGTAACGGCTGTGAAGCTATTAACGGTTTTTATGCAGCTATTACCGATTGTAAGAAAATATGGCAGTGGCCTAGGGGACATTTGTTCATATTATAGTTACTTAGAATAAGTTAATTTATTTTAGTATTTAGATATAGTTATGTTTTTATTAAATTCCGTATTTTGTTTTTGTCTTAATAAATTAAGAAATTGATACATTTTTAAATGGTGAAAAGAATTAAAATCGCTGAACAGCGTTTTGGATCGGTCTAGGCTTGAGGATCTAGATTTTCAATTTTATCGTCAACTCTTGGACCACCCTGTATAAATAGTAATAAATAACGTGAAATAAGTGTTATAATTTGTATAGAATCGTTAATAGCAACTCATTGTCGCTATTACCGACTCACATGGGTCGGTGATAGAATATGAAGGTATAATAGTAAAATGTATTACCGACTTATAAAAAGTACGTAGTGTTTATAATCGGTGGTTTCCTGACTACTAGAGACCATGATTAACTAAATTAATATAACATTTAGCTATAAACATACAGTTTTATTAAACATGGTTAATTCATTATTCTCTTTAACCTATATTGATCTTGAAATAACGTAACACATCATCTTCGGCTACTTTATAATGCCAAAACAAGAAAACTACACAAATTATTGTGTATCGCTAATAAATTTGTACAAAGGCTAATTGTTTGTAATTAAAATGGTTTATACAATACTTGTATAATTGTCAAATTTCAACAGACAAGATATAAAAACGGGACATTACGTGGCGGCCATTACCGACTCATGGATCGGTGATGGCTGCAAGTACTAAAATTGAAGAAGCTATCACCGCTCTATTTTTTTCTTACGCAGAAAAGTTAGGTACTTACCTGCAGGAGCAAGGGCAAGTATGACAAAACCTGTGTCCACGTCAGTCGCACAGAAACATATGTGTTTTAACTTATTTTCGCACTGCCACGCACACGAATGTAAGATTATGCAATGCTCAACGAACAAACATGTCATGCTCCCTGGACACCCCAATGTTGGTTTTGTAATGTTTTAAAGCATAACCCTAATGTACACAATATGTACCGAGTTTGTACATACTTAAAAAGAAATGTACCTCAATAGAACGAGAGTACAAATTATAATATATATAATTAATTTAAGAATTTGTTATTTATTAAAACATAACGCTGTTGTACCCAATATGTACTCAATTAGTACGCACTTTATTTTAAATGTACCTCCATAGATCGAGAGTACAAATGATCTAAACTAGGGGTTGCCGTGGAGCATCTCGCCAGCAACCCCAAACATTGAATTTAAGAAATTGTTATTATAACCAACATGGAAAAAGACGATTTTATTCTGACGACATATTGTGCAAAAGCTTTATTCTCTTTATAAAGTACAGCATACGCTTGCAAATCAGAATCAAATGCGAAAGTGTTTCAGTTCATTTGTACTCTCGATCTATGGAGGTGCATTTAAAAAAAAAGTGTGTACTAATTCAGTACATATTGCGTACAACAGCGTAATATTTTAATAAATAATAATTTCTTAAATTCAATGTTTGGGGTTGCTGGGGAGAATCTCCACAGCAACCCCAAATTCAGATCATTTGTACTGTCGATCTATGGAGGTACATTTAAAAACAAAGTGCGTACTAATTCAGTACATATTGGGTACAACAGCGTTATGTTTTAATAAATGACAAATTATTAAATTAATCTTAGGGGTTGCTGGGGAGATGCTCCACAGCAACCCCAAACTCATATAATTTGTACACTCGATCTGTATCATCGATCGATCATTCTTTTTAAGTATGTACAAATTCGGTACATATTGTGTACATTAGCGTTATGCTTTAAAACATTAAAAAACAGACAGTGGGGTGTCCAGGGAGCATGACATGAACAAACACGTATATTTGTTCTATTACCTGTGGCTCAAATACTTAAAACGTTAAAATTTCAAATTGCGCTAATGGGTCAGTAATACCTGCAGATCTTCGATGGGTCGTTGATAGCTGCGGTTACCTTAATACTTAGTGGATTTGTTAGATGAATTTCGCGAACGCATTATTCAGTTGCAGCGAATTTTAGAATCGCATTTTTATAGAAAGCTTCATTTATGTTCCTATAATTTATTATTAGATGAATTTTGCGACCTCCTTTTTTAGTTGCAGTGAATTTCCGAGTAGCATTTTTAGCGAAAGCCTTATTTATGTTTTTTTTTCCATCTATGTAAGGGCCTATAGGTAGATTCACTAAATCTGGCACGAATAGAATGAACAAAAGCAATGTCACCTATCATTGTACGAGTCCTGCTCGCATTTCAAACCGAAAGCCATTTTTTATTACTTATTATATATACTTGTATACTTTCGTTCACTGGTTCACTCACTCATTCAATCCATTCGTGCCAGCTCTTGTGAATACCTACTTATACCTACCTACTTATACCTACGTTTTTCATTTTTTTCTTACATAGTTGAATTAAATTTATGTCATCTTACGGTAATAAAAATATATACTCGGTATTAACTCTTTATTTTTGAATAACTAAATACGAAACCAAACTGTTTACTCCACTATAAAACTAAAAAGACATTTTCCTTACTTAAATTATTAATTATCACTTAATAATTAAACTGTTCTTCACTGCTCTTCTGGTTATCTATTTTTCTCGTTTAAGTCACAGAATAAGAACTAGCATAGGAGTAATAAAATAAAAAACGATAAAACAATAGCGGTCCTCTTTACTCTTCAGGGAAATGGAATATGCTAAAAAGAGAACACTACATATATGTCTGAAAAGTAAGGTTGTACAAGGTTTTCTTATGTTTTTGGAGGAAAATTGACACTTTTGTCAAAAGTTCACATTATGTAAACATGGTGTAGACGTGGGACTAGGCAATAATATAGATATCGACACTACTCGATTGCGACTTGTATATAAATAAGTATGTTTTGTTGTTTTGCCGTTTTTTTTAAAATATTCGTCAGTTAAGTAACCGTAAAAAACCTATTCCAATTTGTGTTAAGATATTTTAGGTACCTATGTCTTCATTATGGTAACGCTATAGTAGCTCTTACTGACAAGTGAGTAAGATTTATCATTAACAATTTGATTACGAAATTGAAACAATTTGGAATAAATGCCCTTATGTAGTGAGTACCTCGTTGTTTTACTGAAGCTGAAAACTCGAAATAAACAAGTTTGATATCAATAAAGTAAAATCGTTTCTCAATATTTACATATAACTTTATTGCTAATTAAGTAAGTTGGCACGGCATTTGGTCGGAGTCTACGTTTGGAACTGGCAATTTTAAGGAAGCAGTTGGTTTCAAAATGTTTTGAATACACTCGGTGATGTTTTTTCCAGCACCAATTGGCCCTGGACACGCAAATGGCCGCAACCCATGTTTCCCTTAAAAAACTGTCATTTGGAAATCTAAAATGAAAGGTAAAGAATTTATTAGGCAACCAAGTCAAATTGGGTTCCATTTATACTAAGATGAATAACTAAATAAAATAAACTTATTTGTCGATATACTTTTTCAGTCCTATTATATCCAATGGTAAATTTATAAAACATTCAAAATAATACGTGTTACGTTATAAATTATAATTGTGGATTATACTTACGTCTCAATAAAAAAAAAGTACCTCGTAGATACTATTGTTTTGAAAGCTATTAGATAGTATAACACAACGAAAGACAATACACCGCAGCTTCTTTGGAGGTTGGTCTAATATGTCCAAAAGTTGATAATTTTTAAATCAGTCGGATTTTGACACCACGGTGGCCTCACATACACATTAGGGGGTAACATTGCCCACCCTTAAAACTATAACAATTTTAGTGGTAGTCATCATAAACTGGTTCAAGAATTTTAGAACTCCATAAGTAGCTTATGTCGGATGTAACATTATAGAATTATTAAATTTTAAAGATGGTTTTTGGAGTGGGCAATGTTACCCCCTAGGGCTTTAGCCCGTAACCGTAGTAACCCGAGTTTACGTTTCTATGTTACTTAAGAAGAATTATTATTATTTTGTTCATTCTTTCGATTGGCATCATAAAAATACGGGTGATGTTTTTTCACATTTAAGTCGGTTCGATTCCCAGACGAAGCAAATAATTTTTAGAATATCTTTGAATGCAGTTGTACTAACTTTTAAAAATAACATATAGTCTTTTTTCAAAATATCCTATCTACGATATTTAAGGTACTTTCCCTGCATGTCCCATAGTCCTGGGACGCCCTGTATATACTAAGTAGTATGGAGGGTAGGGGTAAAGGATGATAGACTTATGACAGCCTTCTATGGGATGACAGCTATTCGACGGATGCCTGCGGCAAGGCTCCTATTTCTGGGCGATTTTGCGCTTCGGGCATTTAAAGATACCTAACGAACCTAACCTACCTACTTTGGACAAGCGGCTATTAGATATTCAGGGAATGGACGTATGGCGACTAGGCATTCGGGGAATGGACGTATGGCGACTTGACATTCGGGGAATGCATGTATGGCGACTAGACATTCGCGGAATTAGACGTCCGCAACCAATACCTACAAAAACAGTTCCAGTTATTTATAGACCGGGAGATACTGACACAAAATTTCCGGTAATTTGTACCAAGTATGGCGACCCTTCAAGGGTCTAATTACGTAATGACAAAAAGGAAAATGATGGCCATAGCGCTGGTACCGGCGGCCCAAACGCGTGGGCGTTAATCGAACGTGTCGGATAAATTACGAAAGTCTAACGATTTGTACCACTAAAATTCTTGTATTTTCCCACAGTCGATGAAAAAAGAAGTAGGCGGTAGCGTAATCCCATACTTCTCCGGTGTGGTTTACAGCCCGCCATACTGACGAAGACTAGTTAATTTAAAAAAAACAATCCGACCATTTGTACCAGGCTTATTTTTGCACCGCTAATCATCGTCGAGTAGCCATTCACGAAAATCACCATGCCATACTTTTCCGACGGTTCCAAATGGCCGCCATACCGCCGTAAAGGAGTATATTTTTTTTGCAAATCGATTAAAGGACCATGCAAAAAAAAACCCAGCGTCGATTAAAATCAATCATATATGGTTAGGTAGAGCATATCCAATAGGTCACAAATGTGTAATTGGTTTTCGAGAAAACAATCAAGTATTAAAAATAACTATATGAAAAGCAAGCTTTATAAACCCGACTGCATTTTTTATACTGTCGTCGATATACCTACATATGTTAATAATTGTCATTTTGCCATTGTTGTTACATCAGTTTTAACAGTTTAGGTATCCTATGTCACCCGGGATGACGTAAGGATTCTAACGATACCTCACACATCTAAATCGGTCAAAGGATTTAGAAGTTATAGTGGAATAAAGAAACTCACATACATACATACATACATACATACAAACATGAACCCTGAATACATTACACTCCTTTTTTGGGGCAGTCGTGTCAATTAATCTTTTAGTAAGCACCTTAACGGAAAAAAGTGAACACTTTTTCTGATAAGTTGATTACACGAAGGTGAAATGTTATAATATAAAGTTATCTAATGTATAATCGTATTTATTGAGTATTCATTTGTACCTCAAATCAACTTTGATTTCAAGAAAATACTTTAGATATTACGAAACACGATAATAGTTCCTAACGAGGACGACGCGTTGCCCTAGTTGGTAGTGACCCTGCCTACGAAGCTAGCGGTCCCGGGTTCAATTCCCGGTAGTGGCAAATATTTCTGGGTCTTGGATGGTTTCTATGTATTTAAGTATATTTTTCTCTAAGTATATCAGTATTTTAATCATAGCCTAGTACCCACAGTACAAGCCTAGAGCTTAGTTTGGGACTAGGTCAATTGGTGTGACATTTTCCCCTGATATTTATTTATTTATTAAATCAGGGCGGCCCTGATAGTCGGTGTTTGCTAGTTGTAGTCCCTAACGTATAAGCTAAGCTAGTAGGCTAGGCATTAATGATTTACGGAAGAGTAGTCTAACAAACGTCGATTATATATTTAAATACATGGAAAAACGCTTAAAACTTTGGAAAGTCGCGTTCGGATACAAAAAAAATGGTTTATTTTATATCCCGCTATGATATAATCTCTTATCGTAAAGCATTCTGTTAGAGCCATCTATTGAGTTACTTTGTAAATAAAACATCTTGCGAATAACGTGTTGTTACGATTACTTCTAAATAACTTTTTAAGAGAAGTACTTCAGAAGAACGAACACCACATCATTGTCTAAAATATTCTACTACATCAAATAAACATATAATTATATCTAATTATCCGTCACAAAACAAGAACATCATCTACATAGGTATTATTTTCTGACTACGCGAAGTTTTCACTTTTTTTAATACTTGGGGATTGTTTCCTCGAAAACAAATTATACATTTGTGACGTATTTAATATGGTCTACCTAACCCTATATGATTGATTTTAATCGACGCTGGGTTTTCGGCCCATATATTTTTTGTCATTGTCCTTTTAAAAATGGTTTTTGGGGTGGGCAATGTTACCCCCTAGGGCTAAAGTAACCCGAGTTTACGGTATCTTAAAAGAAAGGAACAACGTGAAATTAATCATTTTAATCAAATTAAAAACGTATATGAAACTGCCGAAGTCAGTTGAGTATTTTTTGTAAATTAATTATTTTTTTGTAAATTAATGCATACTAAGTTTTATCATTTTATCTGCACGTATAGTCACGTTATATCTGCACGTGTAGTGTGCCAGTATAGTCGTTTATTAAGTGGGTACTTATTTACGAATAATCAATGCTATTTATGGAATGATAACATCGCTATTTTTCGGACGTCGTCGTTGGTAATAAATAATTTTCTTAAAATTTGAATCAAACATTTTACGTTATTCCTTTCTTTTAAGATACTATGTTACTTAAGAAGAATTATTATTTTTTGTTCATTCTTTCGATTGCCATCATAAAAATACGGGTGATTTTTTTTCACATTTAAGCCGGTTCGATTCCCAGACGAAGCAAATAATTTTTAGAATATCTTTGAATGCAGTATTACTAACTTTTAAAAATAACATAAAGTTTTCTTTCAGCAAAATATCCTATATACGATATTTAAGGTACTTTCCCTTCATAACCCATAGTATTGGGACGCCCTGTATAGACATTAGATTTAGACATTAGCGGATTTAGACATTCAGGGAATTAGACATTCAGGGAATTAGACATCCAGGGAATTAGATATTCGCGGATTTAGACATTCGTGGATTTAAACATTCAGGGAATTGCACATAATAATTTTTTCGCAAAATCGGGAGGAATTATAACGTCCCCACAATTTTGGAAGCTAGAACTAGCAATACTTTTACCCCGTGCTCTATACAAGGCATCACGCTTTGAATGAAATGACGGATGTTTCGCAGCATATTCTTCAGTCATTACAGGCATCATTACTTTGCGATGCAACAACGGTATTGTTCTGTAATCACTTTTTACTATTTCTTTTAAGTATGCGTATCGCTGCTCGATTTCATCTATCAGGGATACATCAATGACTACTTACTCTCCTTTAAAATTCAGTTCTGTATTTAACTTAATAGTTCCATTGCAATTTTTACTGATGCATAACCATACCGTAGAGCCATTTTTGTTGGACCTATTGAAGCAGTATCTATGTCCAGCTCGTTGCAAAATGTTTCCTCCGTGAGAAATTTGCACAAAAGTATATTCAGCTCAGTTATCACTGGTAGATGCACGTGATACTGCCTGCATTTTACAATACATAAAATATTGAATTAAAAGCAAACTGCAAGTATTATAATTATATATTCTTACAGAGAAAGAGAAAGGAGACATTTTTTTTTGTATGGGGATTAGGCCCCACGCAAATTACAGGGTATATTAATAAAACATAACTCATTTTTTTTCTCTTAATCTCTAGATTACGGTGGATATTTTAGATTTACCTTGTCTAACCGGAATGCTGTGAAATATGAATATAAAATATCATTTTTTTTCAGTACGATTAATTGATATTGGCAATTCTCGACGTTCATCGGGAGTGATCGGCAGTGCAAATGACACGAGATACATTGCTGCATATTCATAATATCATAGTCTGCCCTTACAAGTCTTAAACAGTAATGTAGATCACCTGCCACAATGACATTTTTTTACAGTAGACCTATGAATAACACAGATGTGGCTTGATTTAATTATTACACCGCATTACTAAAAACACAAATATTAAAGATAATTGATTTCTTTAAAAGCGTTATGTAGAGTTAGTACTAGGTACCTAATTGTATAATAAATAATGAAACCATACACGCTCAATCACTTTCACTGTCTGAATTAGAGACATTAATATAAAACTATTACAATCCTTTGATTTTGAAAGCTAATAAGTACGTCATAAAAAGTTGTTTATTGTCTATTTGAATATTTAGAATATATACATAAGTTGAGGTTTTATTATTAATTACTAAATAGGTTTGAATATTTTATGCGAGTAAATTCTAGGATTTTATATACTCTATTATGTGAAAACACGAACCACTTTGACCGTTTGAAACCGAAATGTCCCAAGTGCCAAAGTAGAAATAATCGTGCTGTAGTAATAGTAGTATAGAGGGTTCCATCGTGTAATGTTGAAATAGTGTACTGTGCAATGCAATAAACAGACAGATTCATTCTCGCATGTATAATAATTAGTGTGATTTGATTAGGTACCCAGTAAAAATATATCAAAATGTAAATAACAGGCGAGACTGTCTAAGTAACAAAATATTTATTCACTCCGAATCATCATCAATTTCAAAGTTCCTGATAAGTAGTAGTACCTACTTGGTCTAAAAGTGTCGCAGGTGGCTCGAGCTCATTTTGAGGCCGAGCCCAAGATAAAACCAACAATAGACATTTGTGCAGAGCAGCCGACAGTGATTCTGCGCACCAAGCATTGCAACGGACAGTACCCAGCAATAGCGGCTCTAGTGTTGTTGACGGACCGCTGCAACTATCTCGGACAGTAAATATCTTCGTGCCTTGCGTTGAAATCGTACTCCACAGTTAAAGCAATGGTTCTGTGGGGCGGGTGATATCGTTGCATATGCCATTTTCACAAAATATTTCAAATACGGGAAAACTGCCCTAAATTACCATCACACATACCGGCGCTCTAACCAACAGCAAAATACAGCAAAATACCATCATCATCACGCAATTCGAAAATAACGTTTGAGTGAAGTCGATGTTGACAAATACTGCGCACAGATTATAAGGGTATATATACTTACTGCATTCCGTTTCACGGTAATTTTTTAAAAGTTGTTTGTGACGAAGTATCAACGACATACCCTTAAAAATGAGACTAGCAAAATGTTAAACCTTCAAATACTTATTTCTATTAACTAACAGTTGTGAATTGTTATTCTATATAATATGTAGAACTATCGAAGTGCATAGTTTTATTTTTATTAGTATCACCAAAACGTTCCTTTATACGTATTTTATTTGCATAACACTTTATAATAACAGGATTCAAATGTACAGCAAACAATATCAAAACATTACTTTTTTATTTGTATTTTATTTTCCGGTTACATTTTAATACAAGCTTTCGCTCATTTGTTGTAATAATTTGGCAATTTTTTTGTGTTTATTATGATCAATAAACGTAACCGTTTCGAAGTGGGCCCAAAAATAATGATCTTTATTTAATATGACAATGTTACGTCACGTCATTATTCCATTATTAGCATTAATCTAGTCTTCAGTCAATATCTAAAGAGGTTTAAAGTGCGAATTGATAGCGTTCAGCGCCTCTATTCTAGGCGCTAAAAACGATATCGTAGTTTGCCTGTTATGGTATTGTTATGACGTCAGTCGCCATTACTGTCAAGAAAATAAGAGCTATCAAAACGTTGACAATTCGATAACAGATCAAATACGACATTGTTTTTACCGTCTTGAATAGAGACCCTGAGTATTTATCGAATAGTACCAGCAGGTTTTCCTGCAGTAGGTAAGTAATTGATTAAAATAAAGGAACAAAAAATAAACAATCGTTAAAAATACAACCGTGAAATTTTCTTACGCTTTTAAATAATGCGATCTTGAAATCCGCTGCAACTAAATAAGGCGTTCGCAAAATATGTCTGACATGAAAAATTGATTCGCTAAAAAATGCGATTCTAAAATTAGCTGCAACTGAATAATGCGTTCGCGAAATTCATCTAACAAATCAATCAAACGCCGGTATGAGGTTTTTTTGTCCCCACCCCACTGGAACCATTTGGGTACCTTTATATCGGATCGACACAAACGCGCAAAGCTGAACCGATCATACCGAACCGAACATACGATAAAATTTTTGAACGCATAATGTTTGCTAGATTGATTAAATTTTCTGACAAGCACTTTATTATAGTAAATGAACAAAATGGGTTTCGTAAGAATAGGCCTACAAACTAAGAATTTTTCAATTACTTCAAACCATATATGATTGTGTTGATAAAAAGGTTCATGTATCTACGTTATTTACAGACATGTCAAAGGCATTCGACTGTGTAAACCATAACATTTTACTTCACAAACTTGAATTATATGGTGTAAGGGGTGTAGCTATAGAGTGGTTGAAATCGTATTTGGTAGACAGAAAACAATGTACAGAATTAAGCAACTTTTGTAGTAAGAGTAAAGATAGAGGAATACCACAAGGTAGTATCTTAGGACCACTTTTATTTCTATTTTATATATATGATCTCCCTGCATATAATGAAGAGAAAATGGTTTTGTACGCCGATGACAGCACCGCAATAGTTAAGTGTAAATCACCAGATCAATTTTTAAATAACATCAAAAATACACTTGAAAATATTATAGATTGGCTTGATAACAACGATTTAAACATTAATCTGTCAAACACAAACGTCATGCAATTTCACACTTTTCAACGAACTCCATTGCACTTAAATATATCTTACAAATTCACAAATGTAGAAGAAGTTAAGCAGGTAAAGTTTCTTGGACTTTTTCTTGATTGTTACTGTAATTGGAAACCGCATATAGAGGATATCTGTAGTAAATTATCACGTTATGTTTTTCCTTTGAGACGTATAATAAATAATTCCTCATTGGAAGCAGGATTAATGACTTACTATGGGTTTGTGCAATCTAGGTTAAGCTATGGTATTATATTTTGGGGGCATTCTAGCGACTTTATAAAAGCATTTAGAATGCAAAAACGTTGCTTAAGGGCACTTGGTGGAATTTCTCAAAGAGATTCTTGTCAGAGGCTGTTTAAAGATTATAGAATACTCCCTCTTCCTTGTGTATAGGTATATTAAAGAAATTTAAATTTTTGTAAAAAAACACCTACATTTTTTTGAAACAACCAAACATAATTTTACTTTTAGAAATAAACATAAATTAGTAGTAGTCACTTCTCATCCCACAACCACTTTAACAAAAAATATGTTCTGGATGGCTGTACAAATTTATAATAAAATCCCAGACGCGTTCAAATTGTATAATTGTGATAAATTTAAATCTGTCATCCATAACTGACTATTAAATAAACTTTTCTACTCTGTACAAGACTTTTTAGAAAATGCCGGAAAAATTTAACAATATTAATTTGGAAAAGTAAGTTTAGAAGTTGTTGGGTCAGTTACTTTAATTTAGATATAAGTAATTTGCCATTTTACATATGTAAGGCAAATATTGTACACCATTTTATGGTAGACTGTAGCGGGCAAGCTCACATAACATGTATATCATCTTTCATATTTACCTGCAGTTAAACAATAAAATAGTTTGATTTGATTTGATTTACCAAACTCTTGCGCGTGACTAACTCTAGGTGTGCGCGAGAGTTGGGGTGCCTACATATTGAAGCTTACTTCAAAGTTCGTAGTTATAACTACGCATGCCTACTTACTCGCATGTCTAATTGTCTAATAGCCCCTTTAACTGTAGGTAAAGATAATGTATCACTTTGGTCATGCCTTCCATTAAAGTTTTCTTCGGAGATAGGGAAGGGAAATGCTAGTCGAACTCTACGTGGTATTCAAAAACCGTTTATAGTATATTTGCACTAGTCCATGAACTTCTTAATGTTTTTTTAAGTAACTAGGCGATGAGATGAGATTTGCTAAATATTATCGTCAAAGATAAGTTACTTATAACCGGATAATATAGGATTACCTCTTTATTTTTAAGTTATGATTATGTACCTACTAGCTGTCCGTGTCCGGCACCGCCCCAGTGGTTCTTTTTTCTCATACAAACCTTGTCCGATAATTACAAACCCATTATTTATTTATTTTATTCAAATCGGTCGAGCCATTCTCGAGTTATAGCGTGACCAAGAGAAACAGGAATATTTTTTTATTGCACAAACAGAATTGTTATTACAAATTAAAAAAGAAACAGAATCACAAAAGGTATGTAAGGCGAACTTTATCTCTTCCAGTGTTTTGTGCCTCTGAAGATGGTTGCTTATTCGTTATAAGTAGGTATTTTGTTCAAGTAAATAACGTATATCCATGATGCATTGTAATTCCGAGATTGCAGTAGTTAAGTATTGTAGTATAATCTACGGGCCCCATAATGGATCTGTACTTGCAGAATTGGCGTATTGCAACGCGACGTTTGACACTTTTCTGTGCTGGCCTCCCACGCCGGCGGGCGCGGTGGCCAGCCAGCATTGCCCCCTGGCGCGCCTCAGCGACACCTCACGTGAGTACGCCTCCCCCTCTATCACTACATACTTATCCGAAGAGAGAGCACAGCTCCCTGGGGGACGCTAGCAGTAAGAACATTCCAGTCTGAGAAAGTGTCCATTCTGACTCACTGGCGCCTCCCAAGAAAGTAAGACTGACTGACACCAGGCTAGAGCCGGTGAAGAGAGATTGAGAGATTTAAGAATGCTTAGAAGGATCTTAAAGTCCACTGTAATGAAAGCGCTACTAAAGACAAGTGAAACCAACATAGTGAGCTTCTAATTTTCTATATTAAGACGAATCTCTTCATCTTAATGATCTTGACTAAAGCCGTACCAGTGCTATGGCCGGGGCGCGTAAATACAAACCCGGACGCAACACAGATAGATACTCATAGTCTGTGCTGCATTATATTGCGAATGGCTTGAAGCAGTATTAGTCCGAACCCAGCTGCAACACAGCGGTCTGTAGTGCAGCCATGTTTATTCACTACAATGCAAAGATAGCTGCGACACAGACACCCTTGGTATATCTCGAATAAATTATACCTGCTCATACATGTGTTGACGAAAAAAAAAAATTAATTTGATTTGATTTGATTTAATGGCTTGGCTTTGCTCCCAACTTGGCCTTCGCGTTTTTCTTGTAATTTGTTTTAGATATCCAGAATATGCAACGAGCAAGACGAATGGGTAGAACCGACTCGGTTAGGTTAGGTTAGAAGGCCAAGGCAGGAGCTCAGCTCTCGCCTTGGCCTTCAGGTTATTTTTTTTATATGTTAATATTATACGTGTATTATGGTTTTCCATGTTAGATAATATTGATTTATATAAATTTTATTTGTAGGGTGTCATGTAAATTATACGCTTTAATAGGTATATTGCTCGGTATTATATCTGATGATCTGTCACGCAGTAGCGTTTGTTTATTGTAAGGTGTACGCATCAGGCTGTAATACAGAGCAGTATTGGTTGTACTGCAGTCGATTTTGTTATAAATATGTTGTTCGAAGCCCATCGTAATACAGACAGTCTTCGAGTGTCTGCGGTGTAGTCGTGCTTGTAATACTTTATTCATAGGAATGTGGCTGCGTTACAGATCGGCTCATGTCTGTGGTGCATCTGGGTTTGTATTTACGCGGCCGGGGCGGAAACCGGATTGGAAAGGGTTAAAATTGTATGGTTGTTAAGAAAACGGGAAGATTTGCGGTTAAGTTATTCAGTTTAGAGAAACTGTGTAGATATTCGATGAAACTAAAAGAAAACATTTTCGCGTTTTTGGTGTAGTCAGAATGAGCCAGTCCCTGCCCACTAACTCAAATATTGTTGCATAATATGTCGTGTATAATCAGCAAAGTGACAGACGGCGAAGTTAAAAAATAATTGGGTGAATTTCAACAAGCGTCAAATTATCCTAATTTTGGTGGTATTTTTTATTTTCTTAGTAGGGTTTACAATTAAACGTTTAAGTGACGTCATTAGTCATTATAAAAACAGTGTTAAAATGGCCCTTTATTATACCAAGTGTTTTTCAAGATATAACGATTTTACTAATTATGTACCACCAAAATTGTTATTATCCACCAAAATTACTTTTCTTAGAAAAACTCACGATCAATAATAACATATCGGGCTAATTAAAATATAATCGTTAGGGAATCTTCCTTGTTATTTTTGAAAATCCAAAACGTAAGTTTCTAATATAATAAATAATGATTATTTGTTGTTTAAATAATTTTGGTGGAGACCAGAAATTTTGATAATTTTGGTGTTTCGCAAATGCCACCAAAATTGTACCACCAAAATTATAAAATTTCACATTTTTTTAAAATTAAAAACAAATGTTTTAGTTTAACAAAAACTTAACTCGTTACAGTTAAAAAGACACCATAAACATACTTGAAAAAACTATCACACAACAAAACTTTTTGCGAAATAATGACTTATCTAAGTTATCACGATTAATAAAGTGTATCTCATACCACCAAAATTAGATACTTATGTGCTTAGCGGGAAGACGCAGAAAGATGGTACAAATCTTTCACCGTCTATTGCTCGAGTGAAACTGAACGAACATCTGACGCTATATTTGTTTGTTTAATCACGTTTCGTTCGATCATAAAATCAATTTCAATATTCACCACCAAAATTAACTATTTCGCTTGGACAGTTTTATTTACACTGCTCCCAGTTTCCTTTTTCTTGCAAATGCAATAATTGATACATTTTAAAATACCTCAACTAATAAGGAATACAGATAACTAAAATATAAGTCTAGTTGAGGCTTAATAAGTTTGTACCACGACATATCAGTATATGCGGGAAGTACAGGACACGACACCAAAATTGATTTTGGATTGAAAATATTTTTTTACGATAAATATAATAAGTTAATAATAATTTTAACTTTGGCTCAATATGGTACTTTGAGTAAGATTATTTATAAAATAAATAGTTTTCCAATACATGTACTTTACACCCCAATTATCACGTCCGCCGCTCAAAAAATGTGGTTGAGATAATTACCCAATTACTATAGGTAATTATGTTAAAGCACACAACACGAGGTAGCGCTCCGCGATGTTTCATCGCAAAAAATTAATGCATTGCCATAACGTTGACCATACTAAAAAAACATTTTAAAAGCTAAATGGTTGGAGATAGTGTTAATAATTCGTTATAGGTTTTGTTTTGTTTTTTTACAAAACACTTTTTTAAAGATTTTATTTTACATCTTTGTCGGCGTAATTGAAATTTATAATATAACTATGACAAATGACATCTTTGTAAAACCAAGAGTATATCTGAGTTAAACCGCGGACAGACGGACAGAAGGACGTGGCGAAACTATAAGGGTTCCTAGTGTGACTTCTATTCCTCATCTACATAAATGATTTACCATACCTTATAAAGGACAACCATGATATAGTATTGTTTGCTGATGATACCTCACTCGTATTTAAAGTTAAAAGACAACAGGAGTTCAATGTTGATGTAAACAATGCTATATCAAAAGTAGTAGATTGGTTCAGTGTTAATAATTTATTACTGAATGAGAAAAAGACTAAATGTATTAAATTTATGACAACCAATGTGAAAAATAGACAAACTACTATAACTATTAAAAATGACAAACTAGACCTAGTTAATGATACAGTATTTCTTGGTTTAACGTTAGACTCCAAACTCCAATGGGGTCCTCATCTGGCTAAATTAGCAAATAGACTCAGTTCTGCAGCTTTTGCAGTTAATAAAATTCGGCAACTAATAGACTTGAAAACCGCTCGATTAGTTTATTTTAGTTACTTCCATAGTATTATGTCATATGGTATTTTACTATGGGGTAGTTGTGCTGACGTAAACAGCATCTTTGTTCTGCAGAAGAGGGCTATTCGTGCTGTTTACAAGATGGGTCATAGAGACTCTCTTAGAGATAAGTTTAAAGAAACCAATATATTAACAGTATACAGTCAATATATTTATGAAAACCTTATGCATGTTCATAAAAACATCGTTAATTTTAAAAAGAACTGTGACATACATAATGTTAATACTAGAAATAAACATAAGCTCGCAGTGCCCTTTACACGGCTTCATAAAATAAAAAACTCTTTCACGGGTAATTGTATAAGGTTCTATAATAAGCTCCCAAGTAGTGTTACTCATCTATCAGTAAATAAATTTAAAAGTTACGTTAAACGTAAACTAATTTCTAAAGCGTATTATAGTATCAAAGATTATATGAATGATAACAATGCTTGGGACTGAATTGTTTGTATTACAATTATTATTGACCGTGGAGACTATATACATCTCCTTTGTATGCTTATTATTTTAATTTGACATCTGGAGACTCTTTACATCTCCATAATTGACCGTGGAGACTTTCTACATCTCCTATGGATGTTTATTTCTTAAATTTAATTTTAATTTGACATCTGGAGACTCTTTACATCTCCATAATTGACCGTGGAGACTTTCTACATCTCCTATGGATGTTTATTTCTTAAATTTAATTTTAATTTGACATTTGGAGACTCTTTACATCTCCATAATTGTATTATTGACCGTGGAGACTTTCTACATCTCCTTACCTATGTCTATTTTTAATTTTTATCTGAAATTTGGAGACTTTACATTTCCAATTTAAATTGAATATACTTTAATTCTCATAATTGCTCCTGGGACCTGTACATCCCTGTGACATTTAAATTAGTTAGCTTAAGTTTATCATAGTAATAAGTTACTCATATAAAAAAAAAGACTTCCTGTTGAGTTTCTTGCGGCGTTTCTTCTCAACAGAGTCCCTTGGAAGCGCTGGTAGACTCAGACATGTAAAAGTGCCTACAGGGCCTACTTACAGAATAAATGAATTTGAATTTGAATTTGAATTTGAACAAGTCTTGACTTCGCGTAGATGTCAAAAAACATACAAATTTAGTTTATTAGCTACGCTATTTTTAAGCGTCACTAAACAATCCTCTCAAAGCAATCACAACGCGTAGAAAGTAGTATAGGCTACTACTACATACCCTAGGTACCCTACCCTTTTTTTGTTGTAGGTATTTATGTAAAGAATCGTATAATAACCCACGGGATGTTAACAGGGTTCGCGTTCCGGAGCTGCGGGAAAACCGGGCAGTGGCTAGGGCGGTGGCCTAATGAGCCCAGCGCCGCGGGCTGGACCAACTACACGCCCTGTTTCCCGCCCGAAGTGCAGACGTTGCTCGTTCAGGTCTACGACGATGAGCGCGACGCCCAGGTGCTCGCACACTTCCATGTTATCCATCTTCCATCTAAACATCTTCATCACACTCTATGTACCTACATATATTTGACATATTCATCAGGGTGTAAAATTTATCGTGATATTATCTTTTTTGTACTTAGATTGCAATCAACTATCTATTTTTAATGAAATGAGGCTTGTATAAAGTACCTAATGTTTTGATTTTCTACTTGTAGAGGGGGCAACTTTTGAACTCGCATCTAAGATCTCCTTTCTTCTACGCCTCTACGACGCTATTCTGTCTCTTTACAGCTCAAATTTGAAATAGCAGAGCGCACCAGACACATGGAAATAGCCGGATTCAGCATATCTCTCATCGCTTTGATCGTGTCTCTTGTAATATTCTCATACTACAGGTAAATCACTAAGAAAATGTACCTTAAAACTGCCTTTAGTTATTGTTAAAAGAGCCAAATTATTTTTACATCAGACGGTTAAACGAAACCACCATTTTACGAGTAATAGACAAACTGGTTTCAATAGCTATCAGTCTTCAAATTTTAATTAAATACATGTAAATACATGTAAATAATCCTTTTCATCAATGGCTTTTTACAAAATTGTGCGTTAGATGTTTTTAAGGATCATTTTGGCATATAAAAAAGTGTGAATAGTATTTACGAAGCTATCACCTATACCTACTCGTAGGCAAAATTAAAAAAAATTAAAAAAATATGCCATAAAAACATTTCAAAAAAACTTTATATTTTGTCCTTCATGAACATTCATAAATATTCTTAAAGGACGTATATTTATTTAATCATAAATGATTTAAAATATTTTAAAGGTAAAATGGGCAGATTTGTTTATTCTACTTGTAAAGATACTAAGATCGACTCTAGTTTAGCATCAGTTAGAAAACGCGCTTTGGTGGGTAGGTCGCTGCGCAACAACCGCACCCGGATCCACAAGAACCTGTTCAGCGCCATGGTGCTGCAGGTACTGATCCGGCTCACGCTGTACATCGACCAGGCGCGCGTGCGCGGCAGGCCCACGGACCCCGCCGCGCACGCCGACCTCACGCTCGGCATCGACAACATGGTATAACTTCAATTTCTACCTACCTGACGTTTGCATAGTACGAGTATATGTTATCAATGGGCCCACTGCGTTATTTGACCATACCGTGTCGTGTTGTGTATGAGTCGACTCAATATTTCTGAGTAACTGATTTGGCTTTACGACTACATACAAAGACCGCAATCCTGAAGTAAATAACTGTACCTAATATAATAGTTATTTATGTAACTGGAAGATAATAAAGCTTCTCAAGATACGAGTGCCAAGGTTAGAGCGCGATCTGGCGAGAGCGCTAACGACAGGCACGAGCACCTTAGGAGCTAATTATGTAGTGTTGCATACATAACTTGTTCATGAGCTTAAAAAGGAAACTGCAAAATTTGAGGTAATTCGTTAAGTTGTTACAGGCGGTTTCTAAGTTAACAGAGACCACAGTGAAATCTATGGCGTCCTACTAGTTACGTCATACAGCTTAGTCGATTTATATTATTTTTTGTCGATTCTTTGTGATTATAAAATATAGTGCTCTTTGTTAAACTTATTAATTTAATATCTTGGAGATATTTCGACATCTCTTTTTTAAATACTTCGAACAAGAATTGGAATGACAATTTTATTCACCAAACGCTATTTATGGTACTGCTATATTTCCATTTTTCAAAATAGCCGAACCAATTAATTTTATTGATCTTTTCTCAAATATTATTTGTTTTAAAGTTTTTTTTTTTTTTTTACCATTGTCATCTCAGTGGTTCACCAAACACCATCACTAAAATGGTTCATGTGCGTAACCATAGTAACAACAATGGTATAATAATAATTATTAAACTTATATCATGGCAACGCTCATTATAGAAAGGTTTTCACGCTTCGGTTATGCTATAGGTGAAATAAAATGAAATGAATGAAATGAAATGAAATGGTGGTATTCTAATACCGTTTACGATATCAATATTAACAATTTAAAGTACGCAAGTAAAAAAGTCATAAATATACCTCTCTTTTTCACAGAAGCCTACTTAAAAAAAGAACATTATACAATCGTGCGAGACCCTAGCCCTCCTATCTTTTTAGGGTTCCGTAGTCAAACTAGGAATCCTTATAGTTTCGCCATGTCCGTCCGTCCGTCCGTCCGTTGCGCAGCCTAGCTCAGAGAGTATTAGTACTAGAAAGCTGTAATTTGGCATGAATATGCTTATTAGTCGGGCCAAAAAAGTGGTAAAATAAAATCTTGAAAACAAAAAATTACCTCGCCTACACGTAACTTGGGGATGTATGTTTTTTTCTCGTCTACCCCAAAGTGCGGGGAGTCGTTGGATAGGTCTTTCAAAAATATTGCGGGTTAGGTTAGGTTACGTTAGGTTAGGTTTCCGTGGGGATCCGTTTATGAAATATCAAGTTTTAAAGATCCTTGATTTTGTTAATTTTAAATTGGTTTTTTTGCCAGAAAATCCGCCATTTTAATAATTGTTAAAAGTACCGTAAAATCCAAAGAAAGGAAAGATATTGTTAGGCAATCCATAGAAGAGAGGCTTGTACAAATCTCATGCATAGAACCAGAAAATTACATAATTATTTGTTTGCAGACTGATTTTAGCACATTTGAATCCAGAATGGAAAATCTAAAAGCATGTTATTGTCAGTGGAGATTTTAATGTTAATTTACTGGAATCGTCAAATAAAACTATTAAGATCTTAAGTTTATTTAAATCTTTTAACTTAGGTAATTTGTTCGTTGAACCTACACAGATAGGTGTTTCAAGTGCTACCTGTTTAGACAATGTTTTTTGTAATGGCGAATGTTTGGATAGGGAAATATTTAAGTGCATTAATTCTGATCATAGTGGCCAAAAGGCTTCTTTATTAAATGGTTTTCATCAAGAACCGCAGACAATAACATACAGAGCCATAACTAGCAATTGTTTAGAATTATACAAAAATAAAGTTGAGAGTAGTAATGATTCTAATAGTATTTATACAGATTTGTTTGGTGTAATTCTTCATCAATTTAATAACAATTTTAAGATGAAAACTGTTTCTGGGTCAAAAACTAAGTTTAGTGAATGGGCTACTGTAGGCATTCATAGAAGTAGTTATAGGCTTTATAAACTGTACAGAGAGAGGGAGGAGAACAAGAACGCTGACTTCTTAGTATTCGAGGACCTTCAAGCAGGTTTGCTTAACTGCTAAGACAAACTTTTTAAGTCTTAAACTCAAAGCTTCTGATAATAAGGTAAAAACTGTCTGGAAAATTATAAACAGAGAAACGGGTAAATCTACTCGTGATAATCAAGTCACCCTAAACTAACAAATCAAACAAATCACGTCAAACAAAGACGTGGCCGTAGCGTTCGCAGATTATTTCTCCACCATAGCCATTAATACAACGAAATGTCTTCAATCATCTGCGATTGTAGCTCAAAAATTACTTTATGCTAATGTTACTCAATGTAATGTAAGCTTTGATTTTAGCTACGTAGATTCAGTTTCTATTGTTAAGGTATTTAAATCGCTCAGTGTTAAAAAAGCTGAGGATTTATGGGGAACGTCAGTGAAAGTGATCCATCATATCACAGATATAATTGCACCTCACTTAGCTTTAATCTATATGTATATATAAAAGGCAATGTCCCGGGTGACTCATCATCGCCCAGCCAAAACTACTAATGCTAGATATATGAAAATTGGACAGAACTTTCTCATTGTGACGCAGAGATCCACTAAGAAGGGATTTTTCGAAATTCAACCCCTAAAGGGATGAAAGTGGGTTGCAAAGTTTGTATGGGAAAAAATATTTTTATGGTCCAATTTACTTGAAACTTGGTAGAAATGCTTTTCAATGCAAATAAAGAAACACGTATTTTAGCGATTATTAAAATTCAACCCCTAGAGGGATGAAAAGGGGTTGCAAAATTTGTATGGGAAAAAGTATTTTCTTAGTCAAATTTACTTAAAAATGCTCTTCAATAAAAATAATGAGACACGTATTTCAGCGATAACTAAAATTCAACCCCTATAGGGATGAAAGAGGTTGCAGAGTTTGTATTATGATTTTTTTATGTTCAATTTTACTTGAAATTTGGAATTGCTCTGCAATACAAATAATGAGAGACGTATTTCAGCAAATACAACCCCTGGGGGATAGAAAGGATTTGCAAAGTTTGTGTGGGGATTTTTTTATGGTTAATTTTACTTGCAACGTGAAGGAAATGCTCTTCAAGGCAAATATAATATACCTATGTAACACAAAAGGCAATATACATATAAAAATATTACTTTCGGCGATTCAGAAAAAACTACATCTGAGGTGGTAAAATGGGGGGTAGAAAATTGTATGGTAGGTATATATTTTTGAAGTGAGAAACGTGGCAATTTTTGTGTATTGCTTTTAGCGATTTTGGAAAAACATAGGAGCAAATTGGCGTTAGAAGTTTGTATGGGATTTTGGACATTTGTAAAGGGAGAAATGTGGTGAGACTACTGTTTTTACAAAAACAAATGTAATTTTCGGGCGATTTAGGAAAAACTACCCAAAAGATGGTAAAGGGGTGGGGGGGGGGGGCAGGTTTCGTATTTTGGCCATTTTTGAAGTGAGAATTGTGAAAATTAGTATTTAGGCTACTGTTTATTAATAGAAAATACAACAGCTTGCGATTTTAGCGCCTATCTAAGTTAGTAGGTAAATAAGCGAGTTCGGATATTTTTTTAAGTGAGAAACGTCTGAATTTATATCAGGGCTACTAAATTGCTTTCGGAGGTTTTGGAAAAACTATCCCTGTCAATGGTGGTGGTAAATAGGCGGTAGTTTTAAATGAACTATCGAAATATGTTCTGCACGATGATTTATGGCTTTTTTTTTTCATCTGCTGTCACATGTTGTAGGGAGTGCCCAACTTAGAAATATTCATATTTGTTATTTCACTACCAAACTAAGTAGCGGCTTCTACAAGACACCTATTCCTACTCCAAATTTCATCAATGTACCTCTGTAGATTTTGAGTAAAATGCGTGTGACATACGGAAGGACGCACGGACATGACGAAACTATAAGAGGTTTTGCCATTTTTGTTACGGAACGCTAAAAAGGCGTTGAGCGATTTTGAAAAACTACCCCAAAGGTGGTAAAATTGAGGGTTAAGCCATTTTTAAAATGAGAATAGTTTACGACATAAATGATTAAAAATACGGCAATTTCGGAATCGGGGGTAAAATGGGGGTAGAAGTTTGTGTGGGAATTTGGTAATTTTTGATGAGAGAAATGTGGACATTATTGGTATTAAGGTTACTTTTTACCTATAAATAAGAATTATGACTGGGGAAGTTAGATACATGAAACTCGGTATCAACACCATTATTGATTAAATATAAAAAGAGGTTTTAAAATAAGCCCTTAACAGTGTGAAAAGCGGGGTAAAAGTTTGAATTTAAGTTGTTTTTTTTCCAGATACATGAATGTTAGCATCTAAAAAAGTGCAAGCTTCAGTGTTTTTTAAACACTTGCCCCTCAAAGAAACAAATAGTCAAGATCAAACCCATCATCAATAAAAAAAACTGTAGGGAAAAACTCGGGATCTTAGACTACTGATACTGAATGTAAAGTTTTTATGGAAATAAAGTTACTTTCATTCAAACGTATACAGGGTGGAAAAAACGAAAGCCACATGGACGGCAACTACCTTAAATATTGAAAATAGCAAGTTCTACGCAAAGGAGACCTACTTTTATTTTTTTAAACAAAAATATGCATTATTGGATATTGGAAGCTAGTCTACAATAATTGCATTTCAGAACTTTTTCCAAATCTTATGAAATATAGTAAAGTCATACCACTTTTTAAATCGGGCGACATGAGTGATTTGACGAATTTCCGTCCCATTTCTATTCTACCGGTTTTAAGTAAAGTTTTTGAGAAGTTAATATTAAAAGATAATGTTAGGTCACTTCAATAGAAATACACAAATAAACAAACATGCTTAACAGTAATCAGTTCGGCTTCACCAGAGGACGATCCACAACTGATGCAGCATCTGTACTCATTAAATATACAGGGTGGAAAGTTGAGATGGGGCATTAAGGGCAGCTACCAGATCCCTTGCTGCCACGCGAAAATGATTCACAGATTTTTGATAAAATGTACAGTCAGCGAGAAAAAGCATCTCTTTTCTTTTTTTATATTTTTAATACGCTAATTTTTGTTAGAGTCAAGTGAAATTTAAAGGAAAACTATCGCGACTAAGGAGACTTTTTTGGTTCCTGAGATACAGGCGACCAATGTGTTTATACCTACTAAAATCGTCTAACAGCACTTACTGCGAGTATACTGGGGTGTCCCAAAAGTAAAGAGACAAAGTTAAGTTAGAATTGATTTGTTCATAATACATCCTGTAGGTATTAATAAAATGAAATAAACTATATCTTATTGGCGCCTACTTAAACTGTGTAATCAATTGTTTCAGGGTTAATTGCTGCCTGTCTCATCATCAAAGAGCGGAATTCTTCATAGCAAAAATCAAACTGTCAGAGGGATTGACCTAACTGTTTTATCGACTTATCGATGTTACGGAATAATATCGCATTAGGTATCCATAATCAACTTAAAAGATTATTCTGTAACATTTGACCTCTTTGATAAGCAACTTGCATCTCCATATTAAAGTAAATCATGTCAGCGTCACATATGTCATTTATGTCACTTGAGTTTTCATGAGTGATTTCCGTGCCGAGCTACTAAAATGGTTAATCCTAAAAGAAAAACAATAAAAAAATGGATACAGAAAGATTCTTCTCTTAGTTTCAAACAAGATTCTTCCACAATATATTGCTCTAAATGTGACGTTAATTTACATCAGCTAAAGAAACATTGTGTTGAAAGTCATTTAGTGAGTAAAATTCATTCGTCACAATGCTCAAAAAGTACGAGTTCAGACACATTCTATATAGATTTAATCATATTTTTAGTTTCATGCAATATTCCATGGAAAAAGATTAACAATCCACAGTTTATAAAAAAAAACCAAAAATATATTTGTTGTTCCTGTACATCAAAATCACTTCCGGATGAATCATTGCCGAGAAAAGTATACTTAGGTATAGTTTACCAACAAACAGTTCAAGACATACGCAAGAACCTGATAGGAAAATATATATGGATAACAGTCGACGAAACATTAAATAGGATGGGCAAAAGTGTCACTAATTTGATTGTAAGAGAACTAAAGAAAAATTCTTGTTGCAAATCTTACTTAATCAGAAGTAAATTTTTTGAAAAAGTTGATGGTAACTCAATGGCCGAATACTTAAAAAAACAATTGCAGTTTATTTGGCACAATTCATATAATGAGCATGTTAGAAATGTCCTTGTTTTGAGCACTGATAGTGCCGCGTACATGCTAAAGGCTGGTAAAATCTTAAAAGCTACATTTCCAAATCTACTAAATGTTACATGTCTGGCACATGGATTACATAGAGTCTGCGAGCACATACGATCTCAATATAAAAGTGTTGACGCCTTAATAAACAACGTAAAAAAAATATTTTTAAAGTCTCCACATAGAGTCCGCTTATTCAAACAAATTTGTCCATCCGTACCATTGCCTCCAAAACCTATTATAACTAGGTGGGGCACATGGCTTAATGCAGCTATATATTATGCAGAAAATTTGGAATGTATTACAGAAGTAATTTCAAACTTAAATTCAAAAGAGTCGGCTGCAATAAGAGAAGCTAAAAGAGTACTTAAGCACAATAATTTGAGATATGATCTGTTGTACATAAAAGAAAGTTATGGCATTTTACGTGACGCAATAATCAAATTACAAACATCCTGTTTATCCTTATTAGATCCTCTCTTCTAATACTTGACCAGGTGAGAAGTATTCTTAATTGGTGTGGATCTCAGACAGTGCAAATAAAACTTGAAAAAGTACTAGATAGAATTCCGGACTACGACATGATACGCAAATATGCTGATTTTATAGAAAAAAGTGATTACAGCCAAAGCACCGTTATCGAGTACTACAAATCGGTCATTCTCCAGAATTGTGTTCTCAGTCTAATTAACACCGCCCTTTTTTTCCACTTGGTTTTTGATAAAATTTATGCAAAATGTAGTAACATATCGACCATTCAAACTTTAATATTTATTGGGCACTTAATTATTATTAGCGGTTAATTAACTAGAAGGGTTTTAATATTTGCGTGACGCGCGAATTAGAAAAGCGATGCGTTAATTAGGTTTACTTGCTTGCGAATTAAAAAAACTACGCGTTTATTAGATAAATGTTCATGCAAATATATATATTTTTAGGAAATAAGACAAAAACTGTCAGACTGTCTATTAATTTTATCATATTTATTATATTGCAACGTCGAAACTATTAGGAACATAAAATATCCATCACGATATACATACATAATAAGCTAATTAATATTTCACTGAAATAATGGTTCTATAATCAACAATGAAAACGATAAAAAAAAATCAGAATTAATAACTTTACTAACATAATAACTAAGGTATAAACCTTAGGTATTATGAACAAACGATAACAAATAAATTGCCGTATCTGCTAAAGAAAAAATAATACTTCTTCCTCCTACTTTTTACATTCCCTATCTATCTTTAAAAAAGTAATTTAAATTTTAAAAACCCGATGAACTAAAAAGATATAAATAAACTAGTTAATTTTATTGAATCTAAGGACACCTCATAATTCATAATGCTAAAATCCGTCGAGCCGTTTAAGCTTTACATACATAAGTTATGTAACATAACATACAGACATTCAACTTTAAGTATGTAGTTTAATTATTGCGGGTGGTTTTAATACATAATTTATACAAATATGAAGAATGATGCCGGGTCCCTAGGATTTTCCTTACATGATTAGAATTACAGTTGTCACTTTTTGTCAAAATGCAACTTTTTAATGCGGTCAGCAAAATTTTCATGTTTTCCAAGAGAAATATGCTAGGAAAAATAAAATAACCTCTAAAAAACATATTATCCAAACACTTAAGCACACAGATACGATCATAAGGATGATTTTAAGGTTAGGGCCCCTCTAATAACATCAGTTTGACATAATATATGTCATTCTAATCATGCCATCATTCTTCCGGGAATTACATTTTTGTAAAAAGAATATTCCTGTAAATTAATTTAAACTGGTTTAGCTTAAGCGAGCAATTAGAAATAAAATACTTTTATGTACCAAAAACCTTTTTTACTACTCTTAAACTAATTAACGCGTTCATTTTTGACCCGTGAATTAGACGCGTGTATTAGGGATTCTTGATAAAAAAAAATATAACTTCTTTTAGGTACATGTGATAAACTACATAATCCAGTAACTGTTTAATACTGAGGTTCTTAATGTATACAATAATTTACAGAGCTATAGAGTTATTGGCTGATTTTAAAAACGTGAACGTGTTAATTAGCATTTACGAGAACCAAAACATGCGAATTAGATACTTACATTTGTAGTGTGCGATCCACACAACATTAACAAGTCTTTCTCTCAAGAGGGTCTTGACATGAGTGTCTGCTCACGCAAAATGCATTACAGACGCCTGTCTATTTCTTCAATGGCCTTGCACGGACAAGAATGAAAGCGGCGCGTGAATTAGTACACGTATCGAGACAAAGTTTCTTTATTTTATATCTTAGTGATATATTACTAAATAAATTTGGTATTTTTTTTGTAATTTGGATATCTTATCTTTCATTAAATAAAAATACTTTCATTCATCTTTCCTCTTGTATATGATCGGGGAAAATAGTTATATTAGTGATTTCGGAAGTGGGACGCGCGGTGTTAATTAGGAGAATGGGGTATTGATATTTTTTTTCTCCTAGAAAGGTATTGAATATTTACTTGAAAATTCATGTACACCTCAATACGAGTACCTTCTACGAACAAAAAATATAAATTATACCAAATTCAATAGTTTTATATTTTTTAAGCCCGAGGACATACATAAATGGCTGTCTGGAGAATGACCGAAATATGCTCCTGTTACTTCAACTGAGGTAGAACGCTCGTTTTCATCTTATAAATGGATCTACAATGAAAAAAGGAGTAATTTGAAAGGTGACAATGTTGAAAAAATAATGACTATTTTATTTTACTACAGGGAAGATGAAGAAAACATATTTAGTACAGATTTAGATTTCGACTTTGTTATTTTGAATGAAGATTAGTTACCTACTCTTAGCAATATTTGTTTTTAATTTTTAATGATAAGTTTCATATAGAAAATTTAAAAGAAAGTATTTTCTGTTTTATTCTTTACTATTATACTAATTATGGCGGTCAGCTTATTAGGGACACCGTTGATTTGTTTGTATGTATATCCAGAAGCCTGATTTCATTACTTTAACTTTGTTTCGTTAAGTGACAAATATTTATCAATAAGTCGATAAAACAGTTAGGTCAATCCCTCTGACAGTTTGATTTTTGCTATGAAGAATTCCGCTCTTTGCTCATCATACCTTTTTTAAGATCTCGACGCTACAGTTTTGGCCACTTTGGTTTACCGATGGTTAAATGCAGCGAAAGATTTGGATTTATCCACTTGCTTTTTGACAAAACATCTATCTACCTCAATTAAAAGCAAAAATATATCGCAGTTATAAAATTGCCATCCGCTATTAAGAAACTAGTAGGAATATCATGTACCCCTAAATTGACTTGCACCTCATTCACTTTCTTATTAAGTTTAAAAAGTAAGAATCAAGAAAATTTTTTGGCGCCGTACAAGTGACGATCAAAGAAGCTTTACTATTTTCTAATACCTCGTACAGTTTTTATTTCATTGGTTGGCTGCCCTGTGGCAATATTTGAAGGTTGAAAATTACCCTTTTGACATAATTTGTAGACACGCAACTCTAGCGAAAATTACAGTTTTCTAGTTCATTATTTCCTAAACGGTCTCAAAGTCTATAAAAAAGGCTAATGTTATCAGACGTTTTTTACCGTGTAAGTACATAATAACTTTTAAGGAGCTATGCAATGATGCCTCAATCAATATTAAAAATGTAAAAAATAACTAGCTGTTATAAGCTGTACCCGAAAAACCTTAAAAAACAAGATTTTATTTTACTACTTCGTCGGCGTAATTTTAATTTATAACTAAATACCAAATTACAACTTTGTAGTACCAAGAGTATCAGAGCTGGACCGCAAAAAGCAGACTGACGGACATTTGACTTCAGAACCCTAAAAAGATTCAAACATCGGCTACCTGCCCCACAAAAAAAATTCAAAAATAGGGTCGTCGGCTTAAACACGTGGTTTCACAATTGAATAAGTTTGAAGGACACTTAGCGAATCAGCAAGTCCTGCCGAGTTCATGTTTCCCGGCCGCATCTACAAGAACTTGGACAAGTTCCGGGGCTAGCACAACTTGGCTAAAGTGGGCACTCGAGTGCTCGGCAGTACCAATATATCCGAAATAACGCGCGGCTACTGGCTCTTTTAAGCGACTGCTTTATGAACACACATAATAGATTGATTCGACATATACATATTTTAAATGAATTATAAGTACATATGATGAATAAGCGATTATATTTCTAGCCCTATCTGTGCGAAACCGCATACGTGCTCCTGGAGTACGCGATCACCGTGATGTTCATGTGGATGTTCATCGAAGGGCTGCACCTGCACAACGTGGTAACGGCGAACGCGCTGCGCGAGCGCATCTCGCACTGGTTCTACTACGCTGTGGGGTGGGGCTTGCCCATAGTGTTCACTGGCGTATGGGCTACGATGACTGCTCTTCACTATGGACAGGAAAAGGTTCAGGCGTAAGTATAACAATCCGGACCGATTATTATATCCTATACTGTTAAACGAGCAATATTTGTATACATTTATATACAAATATTTGTATATATTTATATACAATCACGCTTTCGAAAACGGCTCTAACGATTTCGATGAAATTTGCAATATAGAGGCTTACGGGGGCGAAAAATCGATCTGTCAAGCAGTCATCTTCGAGAAAATTCGAGCGACGCTCGGTCTTACGAGAGGGTACTAGATAAGTTATACGAGTAGTACATTATACATAAAGCGCGGTAAGAAGGGGATTGCTAACGAGAGACTATTAGAAGCCCGACGCCGAAGGCAGAGTGCTTTTAATGACTCGAGTTTGTAATCCCCATACTGCCCGCGTGATTCACACGATGTTTTTCATCACATTTGCGAGGAAATAAAAAAAAAATAGAAAAATTACAAGAATCAAACAAATGAACTCGACTCGCTAAAAGAGTTTGTCAACTTTTTTCAATATATTCTTCCACAGACAATGCTTAGAACTGCTTTAGTTTTTAAACTTGACAGGCCATACTGCCAAATTGTACCGATTTTCGAAATAAAATTTAATAAAACAATTGCAAATTATGTCTCTGAAATAATGGTAAAATATAAATATAATGCAGATAAATGTACCGTATAAGTTTAATTATACAGTAAAAATGGTTTGTACCCAAGTTTTGAATATAGGAAATAAACCTTGCCTGATTATACACCTCCTTAGTCTAAAATTATGTACGAGTGGATTCTATACTTTAAAACTAAACTCATAACTCCCTAGGGAGTTATAAAAATTCATATCTCCCGCGGGAGCTAAATCGGCTTTAACTGCCCTATACGCCTGCATGTTGTAACACCCTTTCGACGCGGTTACGTTTATCAAATAGAAATTGCATTTAAAGGTCGGTACAATTATTACGTAAGTTAATTGCTTGAAATATTAAATTTATCAGCACTTCAAGGCTTTCACACGAAATTGCATGATCGTAAGCTTCTCAAAGAAACCTAGCAGAGAAACAATTTCCATTAGCTTAAGTTCTTACAAGGTACGCATTTGCATGGAAAAAAGATCGCTCATTTCATGGTAATTTCTTACGTTTGAAGGACTTGTGAAATATTAAATTTATTACCTACTCAATCAAACTCAACGTACTACCCCAATCGCACTGGCTTCATGTCAAATTCTTTTGCCCTTCAGGCTACCGCTTCGTATAAGGCAAGCACTTCTTTGATAATATACAGGATTAAGTCTCTGCTTAATGTTCTTATAGCAGGTAGGTATGTTTATTGTAAGTACCCATGTATTTAAGTATGGTATATTATTGTATTGATATATGTATATTAATTTTATTGTATTTAATTAAATGTTATTGTATTGTAATAGTACTTATACCCATATTCTATTATTTATGTTTAGCTGATTTCTTATGCTAGGTTTACACGAGCTTAGTACTTGTCATTAGTGTAAGTGATTAGGGACTTCTCCGCAGGGTGACAAGTGACAAGTAGCCGTCTACACGTTGGTGTTGGAGTATGGTATTAGTAGTTACAAGACTTCACTTGACATCAATGTTCACACCACCCAATAAGTGACAAGTATTAGTAGAGTTTTAAATGGGGGTAGGCAGTTGTCTAGTTTCTGTTTAGCCAGTTGGTTGTCTGGTAGAGAATGCCTTTAGGCATTAAGTCCGCCATTTGTAGTTTTCTTTTATTGTCTGATCCGCAGATCCACAAATTCATTAAATGCGATACCTACATTTTCGCAAGAAAATAAGTCGCAGCGTTTTTGATAGTTTTCGTGACAACTAGAGTTCATGTATTATACCCACATTTGCGTAAACAAGAAATTCAGGATTTTTTACTACTTACTACTACAGTAAGTATGGCCTTAATCTTTAAGTCTTAAGTCTTCCCGTAGATCTGATGTCTTAATTGGCGATTATGAGAATAAAGGCTTGTAGTACTGTTAGGCAAAGGGCTTGCAAACTATCACTAATACACCGGTAAACATCTTAGCCTAATTGTGAAAAATGTGGTTACAGAATTATCAACAAGTTTTTAGAGTTTTAGGTAATTCTGTAGCTCTGCCTACCCACTCTAGGATTACAGGCGTGAAGGTATCTATGTATGTATGTACGTAGGTATGTGCATGTTTGTAAATAGTTACTATTTATTATTTGTTGATATTATTGTATAGGTAAAGTGGGCCTTATTAGTAGCTGCATACTTCTGCACCTTGTCGCATCGACTTGACAGATCAGTGGAGCAGTTCAAACAAGACATTTACGCGACAAAGCACTAAATTGTGCAGCTACTTATAAAAGCCTGACAGTATCAACGTAACAACACAATTCTATAAAAACGACTTAAAAAGAAAGGAGGTCCTCCGTTCGTCGTTTTGTTTATGCATATTACAAACATTCAATGTCCAAAAATAATACTTTAAAGTTGTATACAACTCATTTTTAACCTACACGCTGTTCTTTTTACCTACCTAGTCCGGCCATAAGTTCTAAAACTAACTATAAATATTAAAAGCTCAATTAATGTACATTTTGAAGAACAAATAAACATTCTATATAGGTTCCTATCCGCAGCAAAATTACGAAACGATCTTTAAAAAAAATTACCTACGTGCATGACTTTTCTGTAAATTTCACTTTTTGAAAACGCTTAAAAGTTAGTCTTTGTTTAACAAGGAACTTTTTTTGTTTAATATTATAACACTTTCTGTCTCCGTGTATGTTTAAAGACCAAAATTATATTTCTCAACAAGACTCAATTCCAACTTATGAAGGAAGAGATTTGGTGTGTTGTCGTATTGCCGCAAATTCATGTGAAATCGTAAAGTCGATTTAATGAGACATCAAGATTGATCTTTAGTTGCTTGAAATACATTTGTTTCGGAATTTAAAGCAAGAAGTCTTATCAATATGTCACGCAAATTTGAACTCTCTACAAGAACTCTTACATACATTTTGGCCGTTATCAGTATCATCGTCGTGCGTCATTTGAACCATGATTTTCTAAACCCAAATGGGAATAGCTTCTTCAAGCTCGTACATCAAATAATAGCAATATTTTAGAAAACATTATTTTTATTTATATCCTTAATGAAACTTGGCACACATATACGTTAGGTCCTGAAATAGGACATAGGATAGATTTTATCCCGGAAAATTGGACATTTCCTGAGGGAGCATCGATAAACGACTTCTATGCGGACGGAGTCGCGGGCAAAAGCTAGTTTTATGTAAATGAAAGTTTTGATTAATATAGGTACAGTACAACCATTTTCTTAATAGCGATCGGCAATCTTCGTTTTTCTATGACACACGAGTGACAAAATATATACTGTCAGTGGGGAGTGCAAGTGAGCTAGTGATAGCCAGCAGAAAGCTATTAAGAAGCTGGGAATACTGTACAGGTTTATGAAAAACTCCTTTAATTTATTTTTTAAATTGTAATAAGTCTCAATAACAGAACTTATGAACCGACTAGGTATTCCCAGGCATAATAATGATCACACACTATTTTGTTATTACAGTTGTTGGTACGGCTATAATTTCACTTCGCTGTATTGGATTCTCCAAGGACCGCGACTCGGAGTCATAATGGTATGTGAATTACGTATTAAATTGTAACGTAGTAGTTGGGAATACGCATCGATGAAAGGAATCGATGAATTGTAAAAGTGCGAGAGTGGTTGGGCTGTGTGCTGCAACACACTTTGCGGGCGACGGGCGGCGGGCGAGCCTGCGGCTGACAAGGTCCCCCGCGGCCCATGGGCTCGCCACTTTAGCCTATCATGCTATAGCTTAATATTTATAATCAGGGGACTAAAATAGCATATAATGACGAGACATTTAGCCACTTGTCATGTCGCACGGTGAGAACGAAAGTGCCCTAATACGAAAATCAAACTCATCGGGAAATCAACAAAATGTGTTTAGGTCTTAGGAAGTTTCTCCTTAATTGGGTGAATTTTTAGAGCAGTTTTTTAGATGTCCCAAGGCTTTAAAAAAAAACCAGTGAACAATCTCCGAGAAACATATTTTTATACATTAAACAGGATAAAATACCACGAGGCATAACATTATAAACACTGCTGCTTTTATACCATAGCTGGAAAAAACACGAAATTTCAGATTACTAGGAGCAGTAAATCTGTGAGGCCTGCCTGTCCCATTCGCGTTTTCCTCCAAAAAAAATATTATAACTTTACTTCTAGTCAGCTTATTAATAAGTTATAAATATGTATATTATACATCATTCATTAGAAAGAAGAATAAACAACGGTTTAAATAACCGTTACTCAATGCTAATATTTATTCATTTAAAAGTATGTTGACCATTTTGTCTTTGTCCCACGATTAGCAACTATTTCATAACGTTCATCAAACACCTGCTGTTATCTAATTAGTCGACGTACCTACCGCCATCTTTGCGGTCCTATTAAGCCGACCCTTAGATCTGCGTCGGTCATTCACACGACGTATTTGGTCGTCCCAAACGTCATTTCCGTGGATTATACAAGAATGTAGGTACAATGTCTTATTTCAGTTCATCTTTTATAGGATACTTTGATATAATTTACGCGAATCGGACGTATATTTATTGCGCAATTTGTTTAGTAGTTATATTAAAAATACTTAATTGTCGTCATCTCGGTGGCATCATTACGGTGGCATTTCTGTTCATCGAAATGACGATTGATGTTATAATACGTACAAAATGCACTAAAATGCATTATAATCGCTGTTAAAAAGTTAACACTGTTAAAAAAGTTATCATGGTCATCATGATATCCTAAACACGTCTAATGCTTGACATAGCCCTGTTTCGAAAATAGTCATGAAACTATAAATAAATAAATAAATTCTATATAAAAACTTAAGTTTGTGGGTTTTTGTATGACATATCTAATAATAATAATAATATATTAAGGTCGAAATATATAATTTCACATTGATTTTCAAAGCAGCCGTCATTTCGGTGGTGTATTTTTTTCAAAATTTAATTGCTAATAAAGTACCTATTGTCATTAAATCGGTGCCTCATATATATTTAACATTCTTATTTGAATATGTAACATATCAAATAATAATAAAAATCTAAAAAAAAATTACCACCGAAATGACGAAAAACCATGCCGTCAAAAATCCACCCAATTATATCATAACTTCCCGAAATAAAGAGCTTAAGGGAAAAAAAGAGCGAAGGTGAGTGGGAAGATCAGAAGGGGCCAAAGTTGTCAGGATCGTCGCAGGTGGAAAGAAGTGATCTCTGCCTACCCCTCTGGGAAAAAGGCGTGATTTAATGTATGTATGTATGTAATGAAAAAAAAACAACTTCTTTGTGTTCCTACGCATTCCTTAACCAAGTCTATTTGTATTTAATGTTTTAAATATTAAAATATCCTAAAGTTAACATCTTCCCAAAAAAACCTTCTAAATATAAGTCACTGTAGCATTAGAATTGGCATAAATTATCCATGACCTATATTGAATTAGGTCACTTTAAGACTAAAGAGTCATTGGTTTAGGCACAGCTTAAAATGTAAAAATTCTCAACTAGTTTTAAGTCAGACCGAACACCATTTTTTTATTACGTGCGCACACTTCTGACGCGATACTAAATTCATCATTATTGCAATGGCGAGAGGGGCGGGGAGCGCGGCAATGAAAGAGACCCGAAGTCTACGTTTGTCCTTTTCCAGCCCGATTTTGTCAGTTTTTGATTGAGTAAGCAAAAGAACATGCTTTTTTTAGTCATTTTACATATTTAACTCAATTTACAAATTTTTTGAATTGAGTCACTTTCGTTCTCACCGTGCGATGTGACATTATGGCATTTTATGTAGAGTTAAACACTTAACTTTTCACTTCGATTGCGTGAAAATACCTAAATCTAAAATTAAAAGAATAATCTCAAGACAAACAAATGAATGAAATATAACTTATAGAGCAAATATCTTTTCTCTTTACCCGTTGTCACTCTAAGGGCCTGTTGTTTGATCAGTAGTTAACGCAACGAATTGTTAAAATTCGAAAAAGGAATCGAAAATTGACACATTTCCTTGACATTATACCATTAGTTTTTAACAAATAGTTAGTTTAACTACTGATCAAACAACAGGCCCTTATGAAGAAAGACAACTACACAGTTATTTATGGGGTTACGTAGGAAACCTAATACATGGTAAGCACCAATACAATTTTTTACAAAATGAAATGAGGTGGTGGGTCACAAACAGCCAACAAGGTTCGATTCCGGTATGGGTAAATATTTGTGTGATGAGCGCGTGTATTTGTTCTTGAGTCTTGGGTGTTTTTACCTATATATTTACGTATGTAGTTCTCCTTAAAAGTATGTCTATCTTTGTCTCGTACCCTCAGTACAAGCTTAGAGTTTTCTTTGGAACTAGATTAATTTGTGTGATATTGTCCCTTGTTGTGGTTGTTGTATTGGACGTAAGTTGGGTTGTTCGCGGTTCCGAATATCCAGTACACGAATAGAATTCGTTAGGGTGGCGGGACCAGTAATGGACAAGGACCAATGATGGACACTTGATTCTTATTTTACAGAAGATAACGATGATTCATTTGTTATGCAACAATCAATTTAGAACCGTATTAAATTTGAATTAAGAGTTAAGTGTCCATCATTGGTGACGTCAGACTACCTACTTTTTTTTTTAATCTGCTATGCACAAAGTACGCCTTCTGAATTTTAGAAATGTGCAACGACTTACAGTTTGTTTGAATAATATGCTTCCATTTTTATTTCAGATTAATTTAGTCTTTCTCGTTAACATAATGAGGGTTCTCATTGTGAAATTGAGGCGCACTGCGAGCACGGAGTTGGAGAAAGTAAGGTACGTCAATAAACTGTGTTGCATGGAGAATTTACTTTTATTTTATAAAGTACTTTATTGAAAGGTTTTAAAAAAAATGCTTGCCTCATCTAGAAAGCCTAATCTTGTACGGTTCCGAGCGAAAGGGTAAATTTTGAGGATTGATTCCTTCTAAGTAACATAACATCTCAAATTGAAGGATCGTAGCATTAAGGTTAAAAATGTGTGTGAGCGCAGGTCGAGAACTGTTGGTGCGGTGGTTACAGGAAGGCGGTGCGCGCGGCGCTGGTGCTGCTGCCGCTGCTGGGCATCACCAACGCCTGCGGCATGACGCGCGCGCCGCTCGACAGCGCCATCAAGTTCGCGCTTTGGAGCTACTTCACCCACTTCCTGCGCTCCTTTCAGGGGCTCTTCATCGCCCTCATCTATTGCTTCTTAAATGGGGAGGTGAGTCACTATCACGGAATGAAAGCAATTTGTCAAATTAAATAAAATCTAGAATTGTAGCGTCGCCTAGGGTTATAAAGGTATAATGTTGAATAAACAAAGACATATTTTAAATATAAACGTGAGCGAGGATTTTACATTCTAAAACTTCATATTATACTAAACTAACATAAATTAATACTTATGTTATTTTACACCATGGTTTCGGATTTATTATGAATTTACGCCCGAAGCTCTTATTTATATACCAAAAACAATATTTACACTGACAGGTGACAAGTGATAGGTGACAACATGGCTTACAAAGCGTAGTTTTAGCCCAAAGATGTAAGAACTTATCAATGTTGCAATGGATTGAATGCGGTCTGTCACTGTACGCTAGGAATGTGGTAGGAATCATGTACGTATATTTATTTAGATTTACTCATAAGAGGTCATCATTAAACATCATGAAATACCTGAAGTTTTAAGGCTCGATATCAGGCTAATAAAATAAACGTTTTATTCCACATTAAACTATTTCATTGCATATTAAACTAATCCTAAAATATAACCAAATGTGGTCAAACGACGTGTCTTTCATCGCACGTTTACTGTGCTATGTTACAATTTTGTTTGGGTACAAATAAATGTTTGTCAGAAGAACTGCAAGCAGATATATGAATATTTTTCGTAAATGTAAACATTGACCTTCGCGCGCCTTTTGTCAGCGGGGCTCGCCCGCCTGCCTCCATTATGTTAGGAATAAGGCTGGCTCCTCGAGGCTCTCGAGGATCGCTAACGAGTACCGCCGGTACCTGCGAGGGCCATCGTCGAACACTCTATGTCGCGGGCACTTATCTATTCAAGAAAGCGTGCATAATATACTTCTATAGGCTTCATTTGAATATCGTGTCACTAGGATAAGTTACCCCTTACCCCTTTTCCGTCTTTCAACTAGATATCCACGCGTTGAACTGTTCCCATAACACCGAAGTAGCTAGTTATTACATTAAATTGCCAAACATAATCTTTGTTACTCCAATCAGAGATGCAACTATCCAATAACTGCATAGCACATCCAAATGACACTAATCCGGCTAAGCCCATTATCAAACACCAATTTAAACGTATAATTTTTGCTAACTTTAAGGTACTTTACTTTAAGTATGATTGTGAAAGAGCTTTTATCTATTCGCGTACTATAAACCGCTAATATTGATATCGTTAACGGTATCAGAATACCACCTATAGCGTAACCGAAGCGGGAAAACAATTCTATAATGAGCGTTGCCATGGTAATAACAGTTATATAATAATTATTATAGCATTGTTATTACCAGAGGTCGGAATTTTCACGGCAAAACATAAGACTGTCGCAATCTTGCTAGTGTTAGAACCTTTTTTTTATCGATATCGAGTATTATTATATAAAAAAAGTCGAGCCGATATATTTACCTACATTATTTCGATACCTTAGTTCATAATTGTACTAATTACATTTGAAAAGTTATTGTAATTAGGATGTTTGTGCACAAACAATAAGTTCGTAATTTTACTGGCAAAAAAAAAACATTTAGTACGATTGTGCGCTAAGGTATCGATTTTATAATCATTCGTGACAGTTAATTTAAAATATGCAAAAGAACTGGTAAGTTACATGATTGTTTTATGTGTTATTACATCTAAATCTCAACTACCTACCTATACTTTATCATAATAACCCTTCATTTTGGCTTTGGCGTAGTCGGGTAGCAAAGAGGTAAAACTTTTAATGAAGTGACTATACCACGTCATTAAAACATTCAAATTGGTATAGTAGGTTTAGTATGGCTTTATAGTGATAAACGAAACAGTCTACTCCCAGAGAATGTAGAGAAATTAATGATTATCTACTGTTATTACTATGACAAACCAAATAAAATGTCATGTGCTGCTGTGTGTACTGACGTGGAATTCGAAGAAGCAATTACATCTGTCTCTACATAATTTTATACAAACCTCAAGTAATTTTTTATTTTATTTGGTGGACCGTTTTTTCTTCTATTACACAACTATCGATATCTATAAAAAAAAGTTTCTAACACTAGCAAGATTGCGACAGTCTTATGTTTTGCCGTGAAAATTCCGACCTCTGGTTATTACCATGGTTACGGTCATTCCGGATATATCAGTCTTGACGTTTAGTGAACATTTGAGATTCTAATTTGTACCTATAATAAACAGTTAAAAATATTTGAATACCAATTACAATTACGTATATTAAAAACAAATTTAATTTTGAGACTAAATTACTAAAAATAGATGGTGTACATCGATTCGTTATTTGGTTACCGTTGTTACGTGCAATATGGATATCAGCAAAATGGCGTTTTGTTTGGCATTCCAACTTTTGTGATAAATTGTCAGAACTGTTTTAAGTAACTATTAAAATTTGCATGAAATTCGTTTTACCAATAATATTTACTTAACAATAAAATTCACAAAGTATTAAAGCCAATCGGAATAATGAAATGACTTTGCTGAGAAGTAATTTGTTCTAGCAGAAAAATCGAGTAAGTTATACGAGAAAAGTTAGCGATTGTTTATTTTTGTCATTATCATTTTAAGCTTGTAGAAAAAGTCAAGTATGCAACTGTTCATAATTAGCTCTTAAGGTTCTCGTGCCTCGTACCCTAAGAAGCTTAATTATGTACCAGATAGGGTACGGACACCAAAAGATGAACGATTAAGCGACTACACCAACTTTAGACAGTTTATTCTCAGTGAAATTAACAAATTTCACCCTATTTTATTTTTTTATATGGTACAGTATATGGTCTAGATTGAAAATGACTATTATAAAGCCTGTTATTATATGACCGTATTTTTCTATAAATCTTTGAAACCAAAAATGCACCGATTTGCCCAAAAGATGAACAGCGTGCCCTAATTCTGAACGGTTTGGGCCCAAAAGTTGAACTAACATAATAAAAAACCTATATCATTGTAATTCTAAGGCACTTTTAGAAATAAAATGCAAGTTAACGAATTTTTTTATTTTTATTGTTTACATTTATTTAATATTACTTACGTACATGAGGTTCCTATTTTGTATGCTTATATGTGTCATAAAAACATCGATTTAGTATTTTTATCAATAATCATTAGCAAAATTACTTACTTATCTTTTGACAAACAGATAAACCGACAAAAAGAGTTACTTTCACATTTATAATATTAGTAAAAATTTCCATAAATACTAGTAGTGTTCATATTATAAAACTATGCCTAAAAGTTGAACGACTGAATTTACTCAGTTCAACTTTAGGACACACAATTTATGAAATGAACGAACCAAATCAATTAAGTGTTCACATATTGGAATAAAATCCAAAACATGAACTAGTAAATTTAATTCGTTCAAGTATTAGGCACACATTTTTTATTGAACAGTGATAGTTTTCATAGTAATTGAAACTCCAAAATCATTGGCTTAGACATCAAAAGCTATGTTCATCTTTTGGTTTAAAAATACAAGAGCATTTAACGATCATTTTAAGTTCTAAACTTTCTATCTGTCATTTCAGTACGATTTATTACGAAGCTATAAAAAAAGTACGCCTTGCCTAGTAGCTGAACACCGTTGTATTGGCTTAGGTATACATTTTTGAAACCATTACTTGTACGGCTTATTCTCCTTAACTAACAAAAAAAAAAGAAATATCGTATAACTCCAATAAAAGAGTAATTAATCAAGAATACATACCAAGCAAATTCGTCTAAGACTGTCAATTATTGAATTTTATACGTAATTAAAAGCTTAAATTTGGAGAGCACTATCCTTATGTATTTTCCCATACTATCGACGTTTTCGGAGGGAAGCTCAAGAACGTCGACCGATCACGGCCAAAAAGAATATAATACTATGTTAAGATTTAATGGAGGTGTAAGCAAAGAGTTGCTGTTTAAGAAAAATAAATTCCGAACTATGTAACATTTGTCAAGATTTAATTATATGATTATTTCGATCGAGTGTTCACCTTTTGGGTGTCGGTCATCTTTTAGTGCCCCTACCCTACATAAATAACTATTAATATTCTCTCAAATAATGTTTTTAACCAATTTGTATGTCTGTATACCAATCGTTCACTTATAAATATGATATTACAAGGAAGGTACTTAAAAAGTTAAGTGATGACTGATGAAGTGATGACACATATTAATAATAATATAAAAGGAAACTTTAAAAATTGAGGTGTGGATGGAAAAGTCAAAAGCAGAAAGTTTCACTTCGGCACTTTGTTTAGACTAGTTAGGAGACAAACATACTAAAAGTCCCCACCCCTCGGAGGTAAGCCCTAGGGCGGAAGGGGGAGCTATGAAATCGTATCGTCAACGTTTTGATAGCTCTTATTTACTTGACAATAATGGCGGCCGAGTTAAAAACAATACCGTATTGAATGACCGTGATGAATTTTATAAATTTAATAAAATACGTGACAAATTTATTATTGCAGGTGAGACAGGTGTTGAAGAAACACTATGACAACTACATGTCCATGCGCATCGACAACCGCCAGAACCGGGACTCCTTTTTCAACTTCTTGTCCAGCAGTGGCGACCAGAAATCCTCGAAAGCCAGGTAAAAAAAAAAGACTCGATTATTTATTAAATCACCAAATATATGTACATAGTAGGTAGTAGGGTAAATGTAGAATGAATGATTCAGCACGATTACTAGCCTGCTAAGAGCTTTAAAAAGTTGTCATTAAGACTATAAGACCCGACTTACTTCCTATAAATCATTTTTTTACCATCATTGGCCGCTCAGACTTGTCTCAACTTTCTTTGCGTAGAAAACTAGTTTTTAATTCTATTTTAACGTGAAAGAAGTGAAGTATCTATTTATTTGCGTATTTGACTATCCTTGTCACACGAGTCATACTCTACAAGAAGAATTTATACCAATGAATTGTAAAATACGTTCAAGAAAATGAAATCCCAACAAAAACATTATCTTGTAAAATGTTGCCAAGACTAGACTATGTATAGTGGAGTATACATATACAAAAAGTTATCAGATCTTATGTAGAGCCAAGCTTCTGACTCTACACGCCCTAACTCTATTAGCCCTAACTTCACAAACTCTACACCTTAGGTACTCAAAATTATGTGGCTTGGCCGTTTCGTTACTACAAAAACTATTATATAGGTAACAAAAGTGGCACCTTACGTCCGTGTGACGGTAGCGAAACGGCCAAGGCATATAATTTTGAGTAAGGTGTAGAGTTTGTGAAGTTAGGGCTTGTAGAGTTAGAAGCTTGGCTCTACATTAATATCTGATAACTTTTTGACAGTGTGAGCCATATAGTCTCGTCTTGGCAACATTTTACATGAAAATGTTTTTGTTGGGGTTTCACTTCGTTTTGTAAGTTGCTTTTAGGTGTTTTCCGCTTTTGAAGGGCGGGGGTGACTTACTAAAAATCCAGAAATATGTACCTATTTTATTATTTATAACTAGGAGCCCTATATCAATTTTCAGACCTCTAGTGTCAAAATTTTCAATCTCATACATACTTCCATCCCCTAGTTTGGGGATAAAGTTTTTCAATTATTTTGTTGTTTGTTTACTAGCTTACATACCAAATTTCAGCTTTCTAGGACTTCAGAAAGTACCCTAAGAATTTTGATGACCATCAGCATACATCGGGGTTTTCGGTGCGGGAGTGTTTGACATTAGCCAAACAGTAGATATTAACTTAAAAAACGGAATATACTCTAGCAGGTTTCTACCTAATGAATAATTGAAAAAAAAAACTTGAAAAAATTAAGTATATCATAAATTAAATGGTCTGTCATTATCAACCTCTTCAGTTAAGTCCCAACTCATTTATAAGCAAATAGGTCACAGATATCTGTCGCGTAAAGATTGATATTATGACATTTATATGCACGTATTACAACTGCCGACGTAGAAAGATGAAATGAAAAATATTAATAGTTCATTCTGAAAATCGTGTCAACTACTAAATTTACTGCAGGTAATTAATTAAAGTTTTTCTTATTATTATCTCAAAGCCTTGGTAGTAAAGCTAAAGTACTACATGAGTTAAAATCAAATTGTATCATAGTGCGTATACAATTCGCAGAGAGGTAGTTATTCATTAGGCATAATATATATTTTCTCATATTAACCTATCTGTTTATCTCTACTCTTTATTAAATCATTCCCGCACCGAAAACCCCGATGTATGACCATCGGTAAGTCAGTGACGAAATCGGGGTTTTTTAGATATCAATTAAATCTAAGGTAGAGAGAGGTAGAGCTATGCATTTGAAACTTTATATTTTTAATAAGTCCACTAGTGACATGATATCCCGAGAATTTTGTTTATCTGGTATAATCCAAACCCAAGTTATAAGGGTTCAAAAAACCGACGAATCGCTTCGAGAAAAGGTAGTTAGTGCCCTTGCGCTTCGGTTGGCTCGTCTTGGCGAGGGCACTGCCTTTCCCTCAGATTCTTTAAAAATCAAATGACGAGTTTAATTAATAAACTTGTCATTTGAAAATACGGAACCTGACAACAATATTTCAAATACGATGGAAATTTAAAGCAGCAGTTTGCCACCAAAATTTGCCTTCACCAAAATCTGCTTCAGAAACAAGAAGAGCGATGAAATGGAATTCGCGGAGACCATACCACCGAAGGAAGAGACCAAGCTTGACAATACTGCCGTGAAGCCGGATCAAAATTCTGCGTAAGTATACATATACACCAGCCAGTGAAGTGCGAGCCGAATGCTGGCACGTTTTAATAAAGGAATACATAACATTTAATGTTTTTTTACTAAAATCCGATCCTTACCAGGAACAAAGGGTGTATGTATGCACAATTTGTCTTGAAAATATGTATTGTAGTCCCTCCCTCGGTATTTTTTCTGCTCGGTAGATTGTCAAAATTTCCAAAAAAAACAATTTCAGAGGTTTTTTAAGTTTTCATCAATGGGGTCAACTATGGACCCATTTTATGGCATAAGTCTATATACGTTAATAAAGTACACAAAAAAAACGGTCAAGTGCGAGTTGGACTCGCTCACCGAGAGTTCCGTATTTATAATATATGGTGGAAAGCGCAAATGAAAATACTGATTAACTTTAGTTTCTATGCAATAAGGTCCATTTTGACTAGACTAAATTTTAATACAGATTTTAAAAGTTATTTGATAAATTTTCCAAAAACTTTTTTGACAACTTCATTTTACTTTTCGCGTAAAATATAAATAATTATCTTTAAATCAGGAATTTTACAGATTTTTTTAGCCCATAAATTTCGGAGATAAGAGGGGGGGCAGTAAATTTTTGTAAAATTTTGGCTAAAAATCAAAACATAGGTCACGAAAAAAAAAATTTCAAATGTGCAGATTGAGCCCTTTCATATTATGAAATCACTTTAATTTTTCAACCCCCCATTCTAGATTCCTTTTCAAATATTAGAAAAATAATTGCATATAGTTTTTACTAAAAACAGATGCGGGCAAGCAAGTTGTACAAGTATACCAAATTTCAAGTTGATAACTTCTATAGTTTCAGAGAAAAACTGCTATGACATTCAGACAGACAGACCGAAGTCTCACCATAAAGCTTCCTTTTTTACCATTTTGGTACGTGGGTCAATCAACATTTTACCCACACTTTTATTTTACCGGATTTTAACAAACATGTTTGTTTTTAAATATAATATCACTGCTTATTTTCGTTTTTAATGATGTAGTCAATTTACTAGTTTATCAATCTATCTTTGTCAAGTACCTACCCATATCATAATTTCTAAAATGTGTGAAAATTGGGTAATTACGTGTCTACTGAGTTACTGTCCGCGAATTTGTGTGATAAATAGTGAATTGTCAACTGAGTTACCACATTTTTATTACAAATATTTTCAATAATACATCATAATGTGATTTATAAAATGAGTTAATGATATTACTACAATTCTAAAATAATTTAGCTTACAATAAGTCCCCAGATTTTATTTTATTTATTAAAATCTGAACGGTGGGCAGCGGACAGAAATGTGTGGGTCAAAAAGTTGATTGTCCCCCGTAACCCTAAAAAGGAACAAAACGAGATCAATTAGGTCTATTCAGACTTGATAGTTTCTTTTTTTATTACGCACGATAGGGCGTAATGGTAAAAAAACGGCCCGCTGGTATTATTTTGGATTTACGGTCGATTTTTCTAGCATATTGAGCACTATTTACGAGCAAGTGTGATGAAAAATACATTAACGTTAGAGGGCATTGAATTTATTAGTATGGCGTTCTTATTTAGATTCAGTTTTAATAACTGTAATATGTAGGTACAATTCAAAAATTGATTATTGTTCTTTATTAATAATGTTTTGTACAATTCGTTTGAAGGTGAGAAGCTTAGGTACAGTTAAAATTTATCCAAAGAAGAAAGCTTGAATGTGATTTCATTTTAAGACCGGCACATTTTTATAATAAGATTTTAAAAGGACGTATGTTTTATTTTTAAATACTTGTAGTTCAAATAATTCGTGGGTCGGGTTTCGCGCTATGTAGCGTGGTGTATTTTAAGTCATTTTTAAGACAACGATTTTACTAATTATGTACCACCAACATTGATTTATCCACCAAAATTACTTTTCTAAGAAAAACTCACGATCAGGAATCACATATCGGGCTAATTAAAATATAATCGTCGTAGAATCTCCCTTGTTATTTTTTTAAATTAATAACGTATATTTCTTAATATACTAAATAATGTTTTTTTTGTTGTTTAAATAATTTTGGTGTAATCCAATAATTTTGACAATTTTGGTGTCTTCGGAAAGGCCACAAAAATTGTACCACCAACATTAGAAATTGAACTTTATTTATATATTAAAAACACAATTTTAACTTAATACTTACAGTTAAAAAGACACCATAAACATACACTTGAAATAACTATCACACAATAAAAATAAATGAGGAATAATCAAAGTTATCTAAGTTATCATTATCACAGTTAAAAAATGTATTCCATACCACCAAAATTAGATACTTATGTGTTTAGCGGGAAGACGCAGCAAGATGGTACAAATCTTTCACCATCTTTCGCTGGATTGGAACTGAACGAACCACTGACATTATTTGTTTGTTTTAATCACGTTTCGTTCAATTATAAAATCAATTGCAATATTCACCACCAAAATTGACTATTTCACTAGGACAGTTTTATTTACTCTGCTCCCAGTTTCCGTTTATTTGCGAATGCAATAATTGTAATATTTTAAAATACCCCAACTAATGGGGAATACAGATAAGTAAAATATAAATCTAGTTGAGGGTTAATAACTTTGTACCACTGAATATCAGTATATGCGACAAGTACGGGACACGACGAAAATGATTTTGGATTGAACATTTTTTGGGTTCCATACAAAAAATGAAAAACCCCTTATAGGATCACTCGTGCGTCTGTCTTTCCTTCCGTCTGTCACAGCCAATTTCGAAACTACTGGACCGATTGAGTTGAAATTTGGTACACATATGTAAATTGATGACCCAAACACAATTGTGCAAAGTTAATAAATATTAGGAAATTAAAAAAAAAGTTTTACAAACCTTACTGTGTCATATATCAAATGAAAGGGCTCGTTATGAGGACCTCAAAACTCTCTTCTTCTTATTATTGTAAAATAAATAGTTTTGATTTTATTCATGAAAGAAGACGAAAATTTACCAGATTACAGAAAACCCTCTAAGAATTCTGTCGTAAAAAAACACGTATGTATGGAACTCTCTCCAAGAGAGTTCAACTCGCAATTGGCCGGTTTTTTGGAAGATGAATATGATTTGTTAATAATAATTTTAACTTTGGCTCAACATGATAGTTTGAGTAAGATTATGTAGAAAATAAATAGTTTTCCAATACATGTATTTAACACCCCAATTCGCCCCTCAAAAATGTGGTACGGATAATTACCCCAAACCATGTAAATGTCAAACAGCAATGGGCTACCGTACTTTGACGACTTTTTGATAAAAACAATGGTTTTCTTTTTTATGCATCAGTTAAGATATAGCCCAGTCTATAAAAACACAAAAAAGGCAAACATCGCAATCCCACATGTAACTACGATTCGCTTATATGTTTTTAGATCCGTTGTGAGTATTTAACATCCAAGTTTGCAACCCCAAAAACCCTGTGCTACCCCCATGGTGCTCGAAAAACTGCGAATTTTTGATACTTGTTTCAGTTTTCTCGAAAAAACTTCTCTAAGGAAGTATTTTCCAAGTATCTTTGTCTATACTTTAACAAAGATAACTAAATTTGCTATAATTTGAGCACATTATCTATGTTTATTGGTTGCGGAGAAAAAGTGAAAATGTGTTGGTAGGGTTATTTCGAAGATACATACCGGCTGAAATAATGCTCCTAGGTAAAAGTCACGTAATTTTTTTTGTTGTACAGAATTGAATTAGTCTCAATTTAATACCAAAATGGTGCCCCTAGGCCTCATAGTTTCATCCAAAATAAAAAATAGTAAAATATCGGATTTTGGCTATGAGAATAATTTTGGGACGATTTTCTTTAATAAAAATGTGCAAAAATGTGAATTTACCATTTTAGATGTATAAATATGGCTTCAAATAAACATACACTAAAGAAATGAACATACTTCCACGTTGTTTTGTTAACTGCGAAAATTTAAGGCACTTGTTTCAGTTTTTTCGAAATAATTATATAAAGGAAGCGTTTTTCGAGTATCTTTGTACATACTTTAATAAAGCGTACTGAATTGGCTACAATTTAAGCTTAATTTGAGTACTGTACGATTATTAGTTGCGGAGATACAGCTAGTCAAAGACTGCCATTTCTTTTCAACAAAATGAAAATTTCATGTTATGGTCATTTTCCAAGTTACGTACTGACTGGCTAAACTAATGGTCCTAGAATAAAAGTTGAGATAAGAATTAGTGTACAATTTGACTAGCTTCAATTTAATACCAAAGTAGTGCCTCTAGCTTTCATAGTTTTCTCAAAAATATAACAACTGTTAAAATATCTGATTTTGGTTAAATGATAAAAACATTGTTCTGAATATAATGTATGAATGTATTTCGTAAAGAAAACCAAAAAGTGTAAAGCCGTGTTAGGAAGGCAGTTTCGCCTTTGGCGAGAAAATGATTTTCCTTCTACTCGGATAATTTGCCTTTGTTTACTTTGTAATTTCACCAAATATTAGCCCCAAAATGGCCGTAGTTTTTTTTAATAAAAAAAAAGGAATATCGTTTTTTTCTTTTACTAAACTTCGGGCTTTAGGTGGCGACGCCTTCCAATGTTAGATATTTTGTGAACCATTTAATACTGTACCACATATATTTTTTCCAAAAAATATCACGCGGATCCAAAGGTTAAAAAATACTAATTTGTAACATCTCGTACATATCTTTTCCTACACTACATACGTAGGTTCCAATAGCCGTCATTAAGGTAGTTTATGTACTAATAAATGTCAGTGACAATGAATCTCACGCGTACTTTCAGCATTAGGTACAGGTAATGATAAATAGTCGTATGATTTCTTTGCATACTATAATTTCTAGAAATAAAATTGCTGAAATATAACAGCATTCACATTAATACTAATAAATAGGGAGTACATGAAAATATTTCAAATCAAATGACAGCCTCCTAGTTCAGTGGGTAGTGACGCTACTTAGGAAGAAGGTCCCAGGTTGGAATCCTGGTAAGGGGATTTGACATTTTAGATGTAACATATATGGTTTCAAACCAAATAAACGTAAACATAAAAAAACAGACACCAAACATATATTTTAACTATAAAATAACTATTTACACGGTCAAGGAAAAACAGTTTACGCTTTCGTCCTTTTGGAGGAACCAGGTCTTATCCAGTCTAGATCAGTGGGGACGAGTGGGGGAAGAGGGATAATGTTTTCTAGAGTGGAGGCGGGCCAGCTCATGGTGTTGGGTCGTCCACATCCTCGTCATCCTCGTCCAGGGCGATAGGGATGGTGTTGTTGCAATTTCACCCGTGGTAAAAGGAAAATAGGATAGAGCACCTGAGCCCAGCCTGTCTGCACCAGTCACCTGTCACCAGTTTAAGCAGGGTCTGAGGAGCGGGCTCTGCACACATTGCCCATCTTCGACTTGCTGTATCTCCGCAACCAATGGACATAGTGAGCTCAGGTTACGCTCAAATTGTAGCAAATTTAGTTTTATTAATTAAAGTAGCAACAAAGATACTTGAAAAAGTCTTCCTTAGGGTAATTTTTTCGAAAAAACTGGAACAAGTTCCAAAATTTCGCAGCTTTTCGAGCACCATGGGGGTAGCACAGGGTTTTCAAGGTTGCAAACATGGGTATAAACTACTCTCAAGGGGCCTAACAACATATAAAAAAATCGTAGTTACATGCGCGTTTGCGATCTACGATGTCGTCATAGACTAAACTAATAGATTTGTCGGCTAAACAATTAAAAAAATCAGAACTGCGACCGAAATTAGCATTCACTAAATCTGCTTCAGAAACAAGAAGAGCGATGAAATGCAATTCGCGGAGAACATAACACCGAAGGAAGAGACCAAGCTTGACAATACTACCGTGAAGCCAGATCAACATTCTGCGTAAGTATACATAATACACTAGCCTGTAAAGTGCGAGTCGAATGCTGGCACGTTTTAAAACTGCTCAATTTAAGATTTTATACAGAAAAGTAATACAACAATAAAGAGCACGTTTGTGCGTATGTTTTTTTGCCAAGCTATGCCTTTTTTATTGTTACACTTATACGTGATGAGCGATATCGTGTGATACGTGTGACATCTTAAATTTACTCCTGTAATTTTGGCATGATTTAACTACTCAAGACGGCATTTTGTCAGCGTTTTTTTTTTTTTCTCTCGTACTGTGGCTCGGCGCGTAATGGCGGCGGGTCGTTAGACCTAGGCAACTGTCACATAGATACACAGTGTGATAGTAGCCTGTATATAACGTACGAAATTGCCGACCTCGCACGCTTCACACCTTTTTGGTGCAACGTTACATCCGTATTTTTTGTAGGTCTGTGCCTGTGCCACTAAACACAAAAGTGTACACGCTCTGAAAGCAACACACACCAAAGAGTGGGCAAAAACAACCTTGGAGGAGCTGCGGCATGTCATTGACCATTTTAACAAACGTTTGCATCTGTGTATCAAAGCTAAAGGTGGATATTTTGAAGACGATTTTTTTTTCATTTACCATAAGCAAAAATATAGTTTTCAATTTTTAATGTCATATTGTAAAAGTCTTGCAATAAAAACATTTTCTAACAAACCTTTGTCAACGTATTTTTGGTCCACCCTGTAAAATTGTGACGCGCTTATATACGCGATATTTAATATTTTTTATAAAAATATGACGGTAGATATTGCCATATTATGATTAAATATTATGACTAGGTAGGTTTTATACTTCTAAATAGGCGCGCTAAATAGGCTTAGTTAATTGATCTACAGACTTACAGGTTAAAAAGGGCTGTACCTATATCTACCTAACCGCGCGCGCTAACATCGAGCAAAATATTTTGAAGTTGCCATTTTAATACGATTCCCAAAGTAAATACCTACTACGGTGTGATTTCATCGAAATTGTCGTAAATACTGATCGCGGATATATTGACCCGACCGCACTACGGCCTGGAATTGGAATTGCATCATCTAGGTAGATATCTAAAAGGGGTGATCGATGGGCGAGTAAGTACGCCGTACTTGGGCATTTGCACGAAAAAGTGTACCCAATTTGGGACTGAAATTAAGGAACTTTAACTTTGTCAGTTTTGTGACGAAAATTAGCTACACATTGACGGCCGCCAAAACTGTTAAAGATAAAGTTCCTTAATTTAAGTCCTTAATTGGGTACACTTTTTCGTGAACATGCCCAAGTACGGCGTACTTACTCGCCCGTCGATCGCCCCTTTTAATTAACATCTTAAACCCCGCGCTATAGTCAGTAAATGATGGCTTTAATATGTGATAACTCTACTGGCGCATAGTTCAGTGGTGTAACATGAACAGTCGTTCACTATTTTGATATTTTACAATTTACCGCAACGCATTATATTGCATGATAATATGAGCGATATAGAGAACGAGAGGCTGATACATTTTTCATTTGTGTAAAAATGTATATTAGCATTAGGCATGCCGCCATATTATATATAAAAATAAAAATATCAGTAGCTTTATACCATTACGTAATTACATGTTCTTTTCGCACGAACACAGCCTATTTTGTACATCGCCTTTTTTATATAAATTGAAAATAATACAGAGGTAAAATCACTCTTCTTTGGGATTTCTTGACACCCAGCGAGAAAATCACACAAATTTAAGCATAGAAAGAAATTACAACTATAGTTACTCATCTAATCTCACATAATATTAGAATGTAACCATTACATTGTTTAATTTAGATTAATATATGTAAACTCTTATATTAATATTCCTGTATTAGAAATAAGGGGAAAGTCGAGCAGTCACGCCTAATAGAAGAGAAAAACGTTTCATGTAGTAATAATGCCAAACGGATTGTAAAATGGATAGACATATGTTAAACATCTGAAGTCAAGTAAGTATTATGAGGCATTCAATTAATAGATGAAATATCTTCTAACCATAAGAATATATAAATATCTCAATTTATGTACGCGTTCCTATATTATACAATATTAAACCGACTTATTGTGTTTCTCTTTTCTTTTCTTGAATAACAAAAAGGAAGAACTTTTCTTCCTTACGAGTATATCTACTTACCTAATTTGTTTAAAAAGGCAGTTACAATTGCATTAAATACCTACGCATTTTAATACAGTGGTTAACCTGCACCGTAAGTGTTAGATCCGGTAGTTCTAAATATTTTATGAATATTAGGTATAGGATATTTCGTCTACTGAATAAAAAAACTAAACGACTAACAAACCACCAAAAACCAGTCCTTCCGGGTTAAAATTAACTTGATCTGAACAATGTCGAAAATTTAGCATTTCGTCAAAATGAAATGCTAAATAAATTTTCGACATTGTTCAGATCAAGTTAATTTTAACCCGGAAGGACTGGTTTTTGGTGGTTTGTTAGTCGTTTACCTCGAAATCATTAATTTCTTGTAGGTAGCTATTCACCTTAAAATTGCTGTTTTTTTATTTTACCTAGTGTAGCGCTCCATAAAAAAAGGGGCACGGAACACTACACGGGGTGGCTGCGATAAAACCACCAGCACGATAATTTAGACCTGTAAAAGGAAAATAAAACTGAACGAATTTTTAACGAGGTTATATTATTAGTCTTCAATTAAAGGTTAAATTAAAACAAATTACATTACTATTAAAAAACTAGATTCACAGGCTGACACAGATCTTCACTTTTTATGAAACCGGAAAGAAAAATATAACGGAAATTGCAGATTGTCACACAATTTAAAGCTATCTTAATTAAAGTACAGCACATAATAAATGTGGACATCCACCTCAGGACACAGTCGGCTAAACATGTATAAAAATTCTATTAATAAATATATTAAAACTGAACTACGTTAAATCCTATCAGAAATAATTCAAGAAGCGCTTCATGAGTAGTACTGACAAGTTCGGAGTGAGAAGAAATACAGGTATGATTTTAGGTGTTACTTGGTAAAAAAGGTACTGCATCGTGTTTAAATTATGGCCGAAATAATAACCAAAGGTAACCTACATCGGTTGGGGTGGAGTTCGCGGACTCCGAACTTTGAATTTTGGAAGTTAAAAGTTAGCGATATATAGGACTATACTGTTAAATTCCGTAGTTGCCGATTCGCCGCCGTACGTTGTCGCATCTGTAGAGCTGCGATTGCCGCAACCAGAATGTAACCGACGTTGCGTGTAAAATCTGTGGGCTCTACCGCAGATGACGAGCCATCGCCCAGCGAACCCGTTGGCGAATCACACGGTGAATTGCTAAGTCACCCGTCCAGATCTTCCGTTCAGTTGTGAAGTGATGAGTGATATGGGGTAAGCGGGGGTGCTGAAAAGAACACCTTTACTCACAAAGTAGAACAGACAACATGGGAGATGGCTTCCTAAAGAAGGGGAGCAGTAAAAGCAGAACGGCATCAAAAGCCAACTCACCCGCTATCCGGACACACAAAGAGGACAACAGCATTCCATCGATCTGTCTATAATCGATTCCACGGCGTTGGAACAACGGCGTTGGCGTAGTTGACCACTACCGGACGCGGCACTTGAATAAGCCTTATTTACTTTTTATGTAGAAAAGATTCCATTGAATAAGAAAAGGTTCGATAAAATTCTTCAAAGTCTCAAGGCAAGAGCACGAGATCGAATGTCAGTATTATTACAGGGATCGGATTTAACAAAAACGAATTCAAAATTCAAAACTGGCAGTAGAAATGTCTATCTCTAACCGGTCAATGAACAAGCCCATAATACCAAAAAGGCTGAGAAACGGAAAAGGCAAAATAATTTAGCGATAACTAACGCGAACCAACGCGATTTGTAGCGGTAATGCTACACTAGGTAGTATTATTTCTTATCGCCAATCACAACGGTGTATATAATTTATAGTAGGTAGGTATATTACTTTTCTTGTAGTACTTTAGTCGCGTTTCACCGCGATATATATTTGTTTGTAAGGCGTTATTACTTAACGCTATATTTCATTTAATCACTATACATAATTCTGTAGTTAAACGGCTCTGTTTTTTAAACGCATTTCGCACATTAGGATAACACAAAAAAAGGCAAACATCGCAAACCCGCATGTAACTGCGATTTTTCTAGGCATATGTTGTCAGGTCCGTTGAGAGTATTTAGCATCCAAGTTTGCAACCCCAAAAACCCTGTGCTACCCCCATGGTGCTCGAAAAACTGCGAATGTTTGGCACTTGTTCCAGTTTTTTCGATAAAACTCCTCTAAGGAAGCATTTTTATTTTATTTATCTTTGTCTATACTTTAATAAAGATAACTAAATTTGCTACAATTTGAGCGTAACTTGAGCACATTATGTAATTATTGTTTGCGGAGATACAGCAAGTCAAAGATGGGCAATTTTCTTCAAAACGTGAAAATGTGTTGGGAGGGTTATTTTGACGATACGTACCGACTGAACTAATGCTCCTTGGTAAAAGCCATGTCAAATTAATTTGTAGCGAATTCAATTAACCTCAGTTTAATACTAAAGTGGTACCTCTAGGCCTCATAGTTTCATCCAAAATAAAAAAAATAGTAGAATATCAGATTTTGGCTAAATAATTGCATTGTACAGTCAAGGACTTTAATTGTTATGCTACTATGGAACCCTATCATAATGACAGCGTCAAACCACATGACTAAAATTACGCTTAAATGAATGATTAACGTTATGCGACAGGGTTCCATAGTTGCATAACAATTAAAGTCCTTGACTGTACTTACTGAATACTGTTGGGATGATGTTCTTTAAAAAAATGTGCAAAAATGTGACTTTACCATTTTAGATGTATAAATATGGCTTCAAATAAACATACACTATATAAATGAACATACTTCCACGTTGTTTCAAAAACTGCAAAAATTTAAGGAACTGTTTCAGTTTTTTCGAAATAATTATATAAAGGAAGCGTTTTTCGAGTTTCTTTGTTCTACAATTTAAGCTTAACTTGAGCACTGTAAGACCGTTAGTTACGGTGATACAGCTAGTCAAAGACTGTAATTTTTTTTCAACAAAATGAAAATATTCATGTTAGGGTCATTTTCCAAGTTACGTATCTACTGGCTAAACTAATGCTCCTAGAGAAAAGGTTGAGATAAGAATTAACTAGCTTCAATTTAAATACCAAAGTAGTGCCTCTAGATTTCATAGATTCCTCAAAAATATAAAAAAGTATTAAAATATCTGGTTTTGGTTAAACGATAAAAACATTGTTCTGAATAATGTATTAACGTATTTCTAAAAAAACCAAAAGTGTACATTTGACATTTTAGATGTAACATATGGTTTCAAAACAAATAAACTTAAACATAAAATAACACACCAAACATAATATTTAAACTATAAAAAAATACTATTTACCCGGTCAAGCAAAAACAGTTTAGACTTTCTTCCTTTTTGTGCTTTTCGCATCCACCGCGTCGTCACTCCATCTTCTGGAAATCCATCTTCATCTTCCATCTTCATCTTCTTCTGAATGGTCTTACAGTGCTCAAATTAGGCTTAAATTGTAGCCAATTTAGTTAGCTTTATTAAAGTATGGAACAAAGATACTCGAAAAAACGCTTCCTTAGAGATTTTTTTTCGAAAAACTTAAACAGGTGCCAAAAGTTCGCAGTTTTTGGATTACCTACCATGGGGGGGTAGCACAGGGTTTTCAGGGTTGCAAACTTGGATGTTAAATACTCTCAACGGACCTAACAACATAAAAAAAACTGGTAATTACATGCGGGTTTGCGATGTCTGCCTTTTTTTTTGTGTTGTTATAGACTGGGCTATAATGCAAACGCGCTAGTATAACAGCGTCGATTTCGTTTCTGTCATCTTCAATTCAAATAGCACAATGAAAAATAAGGCATACAATTACTGTGGTAAACGAGTGCTCAAAAGGGGGGTGTGGATGGAAAAGTTGAAAGCAGAAATTTTCACTTCGGAACTTTGTTTGAACTAGTTAGGAGATAAACATACTAAAAGTCCCCACCCCTCGGAGGTGAGCCATAGGGGGGGGGGGTGGCACAAAGAAGGTCCCGTTTTTTTGTTTTTTGTTTACATCTTGAAAAATGTATTAACGTATTTCTAAAAAAACCAAAAGTGTACATTTGACATTTTAGATGTAACATATGGTTTCAAAACAAATAAACGTAAACATAAAATAACACACCAAACATAATATTTAAACTATAAAAAAATACTATTTACCCGGTCAAGCAAAAACAGTTTAGACTTTCTTCCTTTTGGAAGGACCAGGTCTCATCCAGTCTAGATCAGTGGAGAGGAGTAGGGGAAGAGGGATAATGTTTTCTGGAGTGGAGGCGGGCCGACTCATGGTGTTGGGTCGTCCTCATCCTCGTCCTCCTCGTCCAGGACGATAGGGATGGCGTTGTTGCAATTTCACCCGTGGCAAAAATAACATAGGATAGAGCACCTGAGCCCAGCCTTTCTGCAAGTGCACGACCATAAGCAAACTCTTTTTGCATTTGCAAGCCACCATTTTATGCAGGGTCTGAGGAGCGGGCTTTGCGCACATTGCCCATCTTTGACTTGCTGTATCTCCGCAACCAATGGAAATAGTGAGCGCAGGTTACGCTCATTTTGTAGCAAATTTAGTTATCTTTATTAAAGTATCAACAAAGATACTTGAAAAACGCTTCCTAGGGTTTTCGAAAAAACTGAAATAAGTGCCAAAATTTTGCAGTTTTTCGAGCACCATGGGGGGGGTAGCACAGGGTTTTCAGGGTTGCAAACCTGGGTGTTAACTACTCTCAAGGGACCTAACAACATATAAAAAAATCGTTGTTACATGCGCGTCTGTGATCTCTATGCTGTTGTTATAGACTGGCCTACATGTAGTTTATCTCCTGGGTCTCATTTTTTATATAACCTCGTTTTATAATATCACTGATATGACTAACACGATCTAGACAATTATGAAGTCGAGGTAAACTGCGATTACTATTAAAGGTGATTAATAAAAATACGATTAATACAATACACTACAACAGTTTAATATATGCGACCGAGGTAAAATGCGACTAAAAATATTAGCGGCTAACTAAATAGACGATTGATAATCCATGCTCCAACAAAATATGCAATTGCTGTAAAACGCGATTAAAAATATATGCGAGTAACAGAATATACCACCGGTATTACCTACCTACATGCTACGGCAAAATTCGCTATTGCGGCAAAACGCGAATACGTGGATACCTAACTACAAGAAATTAATGATTTCGAGGTACCTACACGACTGCCAAACGTTATTGGTCATTGTTAGGAAAGACTGAATTTGCTATAATTGAAAACTAGTACCGTCTCTGTAGGTACTGTGTCGAAGGTACATAACAGTTTTAGAAATAAGTAGGTACCTAATTCTGCTTTCAAATTGTCGCAAATGGAGTCGTCCCTGAAGGGCTCTTATATACTTAAACTCTGTTCAGACTTCCTTGTCTTATATGGTAAACAACTTTCTAACCTCAAAATGTAACTTTTTTGGCTAAAACAGCTCTTTTATCGTAAATAAAGTAAACTGAGAAAACATTTTGGACATCACTTGGCCAATGAATTGTCCGTGATTGCTTTATTTTATTTTTAAACTAGCTGTTTCATACATAAAAGTTGCATTTTGAGGTTAGAAAGTTGTTTACTACTTAAGACAAGTAGGTAAGTCTGAACAGGGTTTAGGTACTCTCGATCTATTGAGGGATATTTTTATAAGTATTTACAAATTCGTTACATATTGTGTACCTACCTACATAAGCGTTTATGCTTCAAAAAATTACTAAACAGTCAGTGGGGTTTCCAGGGAGCATGACATACCTAAGTAGTTCGGTCTTAATGACAACTATATTTTCAAAGGTCTTCCTGACGTTATAAATTATAATTTTACGAGACTGTAAGTAATAAATGGAAAATACTTATAGTGATTTTAAGTCTTGTTTGGATAGGTAACTCAAAATTGCTGTTTTTGTTGTACATTATCAACGATCGTACAGTTTCAGACTGTTTGGAGATGCTAGCCTCCGGAGAGACTTTGGATCTCTCTGCATTTTCTACCGTCTGTATAATGGGGAGTGTTCCGAGGAACTGTTTAAATAGACTGGTACGAACGGCCTCATTCTACCATCACACTTCTCGTCATCATCGGCAGGATGTTCATTCCCGAGTCCCGGCGCGTACTATAGGAATTTCGAATGAGCTTCTTACTGAGACTTTCGCAATGCGCTATAATATGGGGCTCTTTAAAAAGGGTATCATTGGACACCGCACGAAAAGTAGGTATGGGAAAAAAAACTACGGTGAATTTTGATAAAAAATATACGTGTCTTGGTCAATATATAAAAATACTTGGTGCGCAATTAAATCCTATGACTAGTTTCTGAGACAGAAAAATGTGAAAAATTATGTAGATATTGGTTCCATAGAAAAATGTATGGAGGAAAAAAGTGGCCTGTTTTGAACGAAAATATTTTTTAAACTGTCCATAGAATATGTTTGAATTTGAATCATTTATGTTAACAATAAAACAAGTTATGAAATATTCAAAATCCACAACTTACCACCGATTAATTTAAAAAAAAAAACATTAAAAACTAAGTATTTTTCGTTAAAATTCTTTTCTAATCTAAATACTGAAGAATACGGGCTGTGACACCAAACTTATGTTGATAAAAAATATTCACAAAGTATCTCTTTAGTTATTTTTACTATTGCAGAAAACGAAAATATCACAATTATAAAAAAATCTAATAAAATGCAGACCAATTTTACTTATTTTTATGAAACGCTACAACTTAAAAACTAAACACTTTTTCAATCAGTTTTTTTGATGAAGTTGATTAATAAATCGGTCCCTAAAATATATATTATTTTTGTTCAAAACTGGCCTTTTTTTTTTCTTTGATAGTTTTTCCTATGGCACCAATATCTATATGATTTTTTACTAAAAAATTTTTTTCTCAAAAACTTATCATAGGATTTTATTGCCCACCAAGTATTTTTATATATTGATCAAGGCACGTAACATATATATTTTTTATCAAAATTCACCGAAGTTTTTTTTTCTATACTTCCCGTGTGGTATCTTTTCTTCGAGACCGGCAACGCATTAGTGAGGCCTCCGGCGTTGCAAATGTCCATAGACGGCGGTGACCACTTCCCATCAGGTGGGCTGTCTGCCTGGCATGTTTGCCCGTCGATAGCAATTAAAAAAAACTCGAGTTCTGATTTCCGTCCTTGATTTGGTTCTCTACAATAGTACGCAGCCAAGAGCGTGCTGGCAACTCTTAAACGCTGAATGGCTATTTAACATTGTTTAAACTACTTAAATTACTACTAGGTAGGTAATTTAAATGCGATAAAGGTAGACGCTTATATAAAATTAACATAGGTACGCTTTTAAAAAATTCGACATTGAAAATAGGACCATCAAGTGACTGTTCTACGATTAAAATGCCACACCAAAATTTAAAGAGGGTTTATTGAAGACATTGATTCTTTCATTCAGAATTTAAATTGAATACAAAACTATTTTAATGGACAATTATTTTTACGTTGCTATCTTGGCAAAATCGTGCAAATAAACGCTCTTAATATTTGACATAAGAAAGAAAGAAGTGGTCTCGGCCTACCCCTCGGAAACAGGCGTGATTTTATGTATGTATGTTATATTTGACATAATTACGCGTTTAAATTATTCGGTTTGGCCGTATTCGAGTGCAACTCGTTTTCGGTCGAGAAATGTAAACGGTCCTTTCATAGTAAATAACAAATCCGGTTAAACCAAATGCGCCCGATGCATTCGCCTCTGAGCTAATAGGCCAGTCTATAAGGACATCATAGATCACAAACGCGCATGTAACTACGATTTTTTTATGTTGTTGGGTCCCTTGAGAGTAAGTTAACACCCAAGTTTGCAACCCTGAAAACCCTGCCCCCATGGTGCTCGAAAAACTGCGAAATTTTGGCACTTGATACAGATTTTTCGATTTCGATTACCCTAAGGAAGCCTTTTTCAAGTATCTTTGTTTCTACTTTAATAAAGATAACTAAATTTGCTACAATTTGAGCGTAACCTGAGCTCACTATGTCTATTGGTTGCGGAGATAGAGCAAGTCAAAGATGGGCAATGTGCGCAGAGCCCGCTCCTCAGACCCTGCTTAAAGTGGTGGTTTGCAAATGCAAAAAGAGATTGCTTAGGGTCGTGCACTTGCAGACAGGCTGGGCTCAGGTGCTCTATCCTATGTTCCTTTTGCCACGGGTGAAATTGCAACAACGCCATCCCTATCGTCCTGGACGAGGAGGACGAGGATGAGGACGACCCAACGCCATGAGTCGGCCCGCCTCCACTCCAGAAAACATTATCCCTCTTCCCCCACTCCTCTCCACTGATCTAGACTGGATGAGACCTGGTCCTTCCAAAAGGAAGAAAGTCTAAATCTAAACTGTTTTTGCTTGACCGTGTAAATAGTATTTTTTTATAGTTTAAATATTATGTTTGGTGTGTTATTTTATGTTTACGTTTATTTGTTTTGAAACCATATGTTACATCTAAAATGTCAAATGTACACTTTTGGTTTTTTTAGAAATACGTTAATACATTATCCAGAACAATGTTTTTATCGTTTAACCAAAACCAGATATTTTAATATTTTAATATTTTTGAGGAAACTATGAAAGCTAGAGGCACCAATTTTGTATTAATTTGAAGCTAGTTCAATTTAATACTAATTCTTATCTCAACTTTTTTTCTAGGAGCATCAGTTTAGCCAGTACGTAACTTGGAAAATGACCCTAACACGAAATTTTCATTGTTGAAAAAAATTGTCAGTCTTCGACTAGCTGTATCTCCGCAACTAATGGTCTTCATCATCATCATCATGTCAGCCGAAAGACGTCCACTGCTGGACATAGGCCTCCCCCAAGACTCTCCACTCAGACCGGTCTTGTGCTTTTCGCATCCACCGCGTCGTCACTCCATCTTCTGGAAATCCATCTTCATCTTCTTCTGAATGGTCTTACAGTGCTCAAATTAGGCTTAAATTGTAGCCAATTTAGTTAGCTTTATTAAAGTATGGAACAAAGATACTCGAAAAAACGCTTCCTTAGAGATTTTTTTTCGAAAAACTTAAACAGGTGCCAAAAGTTCGCAGTTTTTGGATTACCTACCATGGGGGGGTAGCACAGGGTTTTCAGGGTTGCAAACTTGGATGTTAAATACTCTCAACGGACCTAACAACATAAAAAAAACTGGTAATTACATGCGGGTTTGCGATGTCTGCCTTTTTTTTTGTGTTGTTATAGACTGGGCTATAATGCAAACGCGCTAGTGTAACAACGTCGATTTCGTTTCTGTCATCTTCAATTCAAATAGCACAATGAAAAATAAGGCATACAATTACTGTGGTAAACGAGTGCTCAAAAGGGGGGTGTGGATGGAAAAGTTGAAAGCAGAAATTTTCACTTCGGAACTTTGTTTGAACTAGTTAGGAGATAAACATACTAAAAGTCCCCACCCCTCGGAGGTGAGCCATAGGGGGGGGGTGGCACAAAGAAGGTCCCGTTTTTTTGTTTTTTGTTTACATCTTGAAAACGATGCGTGATAGGAAATGGTGTTGTATGGCATTATTAAAGCTAATAAAATTCTCTACAACTTTGATTCTATAAATTTTTCACCTATTTTCAATCGTTGTCTATTTATGAGCTCCAAAAAGATGTCGATTTTCAAAAATGTATTTTTGACCTCACCTATTTTTTCTTACATTTCTCTCCAACTTGCATATATATCGTCTGTAGAAAACAGCCCCCTACATAGCTTGCACGAGGAAGGCAGCTGTCAGAGAGAAGTGGCACCGAGTTGTGCAGCTTTCCACCAGACAACGATTGAAAATAGGTGAAAAATGTATAGAATCAAATTTGTAGAGAATTTTATCAGCTTTAATAATGCCATACAACACCATTTCCTATCACGCATCGTTTTCAAGATGTAAACAAAGAACAAAAAAACGGGACCTTCTTTAGTGCCCCCCCCCCCCCTAGGCCCACTAACCCCTTAGGCCCTTACCTCCGAGGGGTGGGGACTTTTAGTATGTTTATCTCCTAACTAGTCCAAACAAAGTTCCGAAGTCTAACTTTCTGCTTTCAACTTTTCCATCCACAATTTCTTATTACCAGGACTAAATAACGTTTATGTATAAAAGGGTTTTTTGTTACCTAAATAATAAATTAATTTGATAGTAAAAAAAACGTGATTATCGCTTGTTTTATATTTTTATACTTTGTCTCTTACACACGAATCCATACGAAAAATATATATATTTTAAATTAAATTTGGAATGTCACTTAAACTCGAACATCTAATTCAAGACCAAAATCCTAACCTCAACGGGCGCACATTCGCTGTGATTACTGGATTTTGGTTTAAGTGTAGGTATTTTCATCACTAAAACTTACCCTAATATTACTGGTTACACGAGTTCTCATTAATATTTTTAAGAAATAATGTTAAAATAACTAAATATTAATCAATATGGGAACTGTCGGATTTTGGTCTTGAATTAGATTTTCGATCATATTATGTATAAGTTTGTCTCCACACTGATCAAATATCTTAATATTGGTAGTTAAGGAATACTACAATTAATGTGACAGTCGTAATAGTAGGAGATCCGAATAGGAGAACATTTGGACCGGGCTGTTTATTCAATGAAAAGTATTTTATATCAAATTGAATACGCTAAATAATATGTGGCGCATAGGTAGGCTGAAAAATGTCAGTCCAGTATATAATTAAATATTTTTTTTTAAATTAACTTTGTTTTAAAATCATACAATAGCTTGTTTAATGGACAAATTACATACCAATCGAAAGTATGAAGCCTATAGAATATGCAAACGTTAGTTTGACTATTTTTTCCCCGTCAAACTATTGGGTAGGCAGGTATAAACAGGTAAGTCGGTACTAGTAATTTGTACCAAACCTAACCTTTGCATATTCTATAGACTTCATACTTTCGATTAGTATGTAATGTGCCTATTAAACAAACATTTGCAATTTAAAAAAAAGTTCATTTTTAATTATTTTTTTAATGATATAAGTACTGGACTAAATTTTTTCAGCCTACCCATTCGCCACATATTATTTAGCGTATTCAATTTGATATAAAATACTTTTCATCGAATAAACATCCCGGTCCAAATCTTCACCTATTCGGATCTTAGACCATAATATATTATTAACCCTGCTCGTAAATTTCAAGGAACATAGTGCAATTTTCTTTCCTGTTTGCTAAATTTCTGAGACAAATAATATATAACTTCTTTCTTTTTATAGTATTTTCAATTCACGAGGTGCCACTCGCGCTTCATTTTTCATACATTGGCGAAAGCGTGCAACGTCAATTCGACCGGCGCGGCGTGTCGTCGTGGATTGAAACTACTATACTGCTTTAAGATGAAACCTTGGTCTCCAGCATTAAAGTTTTCGGTGGTATTTATATTAATAGGCTATCTGCTTGTCATTGTAAAAAATGTAATTGTAAACTTAATTTATTTACATGTGCAGTAGGTACGAATAGTAATGGGTAACTGTCGGTAGTTATTTTTCAGTAACTTTTTTAGATGTTTGACTTTTTCCTTTACTGTAGAAGATATCCAAAAATAAACCTGAAACAAAACAAAAGCCGGTCAATAGGAGTCAGTCTCACGCACCGAGGGTTCTGTGCTATTACACAATATGAACACGGAGTGGTAAAGAATACTACAAATGTTCACAGCTATTTTAGCTGAGTAATTCTACATATGTATTCCATGTATGGGAATATCAAACAAATTAATAAAGTTTTAAAACTTGTGTAATATGATACATTTGGGTGTGGTGTTTAAAGTTCACTACTCACTCCCCCCCCCCTTCCCCCAGGCTCTTCACCCTACCGTGAATTGTGCCCCGATAACGATTTTTTAACATTCTTGGAACAACTATACCTAATAGATACGAAAAAAGTGTCAGGGGCAAAAATGTTCCTTATTAAATTCTAAAAAGAAAAGGTTATATGATTTTTTTTTGTAGGATCGACGGTATTCAAGCTATAGCTACAGTTCCGGACACTAATTTTTCACCCTTGTACGTACTTACGTACATCTCATACGATTACCTATAAAAATGACTTACCCAAAATTGACAACCAGTCAAGAACTAGTTGACCAATTGTATAACAGCAATGCAATTGGTCAATTAGTTCCTGATTGGTTGTCAATTTTGGTAAGTCATTTTTGTAAGTAATCGTATGAGATGTACGAAAAAATTAGTGTCCGGAACTGTAGCTATAGCTTGAATACCGTCGATCCCACAAAAAAATACATGTATCCTTTTCTTTTTAGAATTTAATAAGGATACATTTTTGTCCTTGACACTTTTTATCGTTTCTATTAGGTATAGTTGACCCAAGAATGATAAAAACTCGTTAACAGGGACACATTTCACGGTGGGGGGGGGGGGGAGAGTAGTGAACTTTAAACACCACACCCAAATGTATCATTATCACACAAGTTTTAAAACTTTATTAATTTGTTTGCCAAAAAACATAGAATTACTCAACTATTAAATGACTTGAAAAATATCCAATCAGCAAAAAAAAAAAGGTAGTCAAGCAAAAGAGCCAGGCCAAAAGAGAAACGGTGACAGACTAATAACATCGGAGTTAGCTAGATTGTTTTTGATACTATAGCAACGTTACGATTTATTTATTTTGTGTTGTTTTACACATAAATAATGTAATAAATAAACTTACTTATATAGAGAAATACATAGAAAACATCCATACATAATACCGGGAATCGAACCCAGGATCACTAGCTTCGTAAGCAGGGACACTACACACACCACTAATTAGGCTAACGCATAAGAATAAGTACTATTAGAAGGGCATCTTCGGCGTCGTTGTATGGATTTGACAACAAAGCCGTCAAATAATTACCTAAAGCGCCCCACGCCCCGCTTAGGGTTGTCACAAGTATACAACGTGTTACAAAATACCCCGTAAAAAATATAATAAATTATCAAAGCCAAAAATATTGTCAACCCTAGTAAGCTGTCATGTCAGGGAACCGGAGTTAGCATAGATTATTTAACAGAGAGGCCTACCTACCAATTTTAATAATTGTCAACTTTAATGGTTTTTCTGTTTTTCATCCACAAAGGTTCAATACTATGATGTCATTATGCTTAAAGTACTGGCTTTAAAAAACGTCAAGACGGAATAAAAATTATGTTGTCAATTTCAAAACTTCTTATCGATATTCTACAATTGTTCCGTGTTTTTCCATATTTTTTTCCAAAATGACGATGTTTTCTAACTCAGAATATTACGAACTGATGTTATGCGTAGGCCATGAAGATAGCAATTTAAATCGTGCTCGCGAACTGTATCGGCAACGATTTATCGATGGAAGACCACCCGCTGAACAGCGACGGCTACCTTCGTACCAGTGTTTTCTCAACATGGCAAGACGCCTACATTCCATAGGCTCCTTTCATCGGCCTTCTGGAAGTGGACATCCAAGCACAGTCGATGCCAGGCAGGCTGAGTTAGTGTTAGACCATTTTGAAGAAGAGCCAACCACGAGTACGAGACGAGCCGGAGCAAGATTCGGTATGAACCATGTTGCAGTTTGGCGAATTCTTCGTGACGACAACCGTCACCCTTATCATTATCGCCGTACACAGGAGCTGATGCCCTCTGATCTTGCTCCCAGGAGGAACTTCTGCGAGTGGTATCTGAGGCAGTTAGAGGAGAACCCTAATTTCGTAAAGTATGTTATGTGGACGGATGAGGCAACTTTCACGAGGTCAGGACTTTCAAATGTGCATAACGATCACGTTTGGGCTCGCGAGAATCCACACGCTTCACGGCAGGGCAGATTCCAACATCAGTGGCGACTGAATGTGTGGGCTGGCATTTATGACGGGCATGTCGTTGGTCCCGTCATTTTGCCATCACGTCTGAACGGGGGCAACTACCTAACGTTTTTACAAACGGAATTCGATGAGGCGATTGACGACTTTCCTGTGGCCGACAGGGATTACTTTGACAACCAAAGGAACATGGTGTTTCAACACGATGGAGCTCCGGCTCATTTTTTTCGCGACGTGCGAGAGTATCTCAACGTTCGCTTTCCACGAAGATAGATCGGACGTGGAGGACCTCGTACTCCGGACATCACACCCTTGGACTTCTTCTTATGGGATTATGTGAAGGACAGAGTCTATTTCTCCGATTGTCCAACGGTTTTCGAGATGGAGCAGCGTGTAAGATCGGTGTTCGCGTCAATAACAACAACGATGGTGCGAAATGCCACACAAGCCATATCCCGACGAGCGAGGTTGTGCATTGAGCAAGGCGGAGCTCTCTTTGAGCCGTTCTTGTAAATTTGACGTTCATTACGAAAAAGTGTTAGTTTAGGTTTCTTCGTTTAAAATCTTCCAAAACTCGACTTGTAATATGTATCTAATCGAATTCTGTTCATTTTGTTTATTTCGCGAATTAGGTAAAAATGTACTTAACATTCTGCGTAGTTTACTCTTTAATTTTACTGAAATACTTAGGGTTAGCACATGACTGAAAAAAATAATGTTTTTTTTTTGGCGGTAAGTCATATAGTGATAGTACGGCTCTCAAATATTGTAAATGGACTTGTTATAAGGCACCATTTAACCCCCTTTCGGCTTTACGGGTATTTTTGTAACACCCTGTATAATACACTAAACTGTTCCCGCAACCTCGTTCGCGTAGAATTAGTTTATTTACCTTTAAAACTATACGATAAACCATAATCTAAATCATAATCTAAAGCTAAGCAACTTACCTTTCCTTGACTTTTGGCACTCGAAAACAGCCCAATTCCGGGTTCTGTTTTTGACTGTTCAAGCACCCACACACAGCACAATATGTCCCTCCCATTGCTCACTACTTACTTAATCATCATTACTTAATAAAACTAAGGGCCGGTACAGACGGACTGCATTTGAACTGCAACCCAGCTGCAAAATGGCAGTTCGAGGGCAGTTCTGATGCAGTTCACGTAACTGCACAGTCGACCTAAGCGGGCTGCGCAGTTGGTTCGCAGTTTTAATGCAGTTACATCAACTGCATCAGAACTGCCGTCGAACTGCCATTTTACAGCTGGGTTGCAGTTCAAATGCAGTGCGTTTGTACCGGCCCTAAAATGTCCGTACCTACAGTTTCAAATCCGTAAGACTTTACAATAGTTCCACTGAAGTATGAGTTTGACAGCGGATGACAGCGGCATAAGGCGGCGCTAACTAGGCTATGTAAAAAATTAAAGTACCTACTTTTATTACAATTAAATCAGATATAAAGTTGTAAGAACAAACGCAAAGCCAATAAACATAATTTATGTATGTAGGACGTATTCGTGCATTTTATTAATTAATTTAGCAACTCTTTCATTTAATTCGTTCATTTTAACGCTCTTTACTTAATGTGTTTATGTTACAAATACTAAATTCGTCCTACAATTATCGTAAAGCACGTGGTCAAATACGGAACTATCAATTTCGTATGGTAAAACCACAGTTTGCGTAGACAGTGGCGCCTTTGAGAGCTTCATTTGAAATATTGTTGCACGTTTACTCCAAGCGCCGATTCTGGGTGGCAACCCACTACAGTAGCGGCATCGAGCACTTTTGACGTTTGCTCGCTCATGAAGTTCCCTAAATATTGACAGCAAGTATAAAGGAACAGATGTCAAACTTCATTGTTGCAGGTACCGGAATAGTGATGTAACTACTGCTGGCGCTGTAATTTACCGAAACGCATTTAGTAACTAGCTTCATCTTGAGGTTGTTTTTATTAGCTCGCACTCTAGCGTTCATCGTTTTAATCATAACTAACAAAAAACATTTCAAACAACAATTCGCGTGATGATAACAAAGGACCGCTGACTGGTACAGTCAACAGCATAAATAAGTGATCATTTATGTACCTTGTCGCTTTCAATCGTTTCACAATTTTGTATGACATTTCAAACACGACGTTAAAGTGACAAGGTACATAAATGATCACTTATTTATGATGTTGATTGTGCAACAACGTATGACAATGAAGTCACGGCACTTTCACGTCACCGCCGCTGGCAAACTCGACAATTTATAAATAATTTCACTTTTTGTATAATTTGACTCCATATTTCAAATTTCTGACAATGTCGTCTTCTTCTAGCCACACAGTTTATTTCGAGAGTTCGATCTACAATTTATGGACTTTAATTTTTATGCGTTATTTCTTTAATAAACTTTTTAAAAATATACTTCTCGCACTTGACTGTAATATTTATGATGGAGTGTTTCACAACACTAATTGTCAGTTATCAAAATTGCCATCACTCGATGCCGCTACTGTAGTGTTTGCTGCGATAAGTAGTCCTGTACTGTCGACAGGCCACGCGGGAGCGCGCGTGGTGGGGATGAAGTTACGCTTCTAATAGTACTTATTCTTATGGCTAACGCGTCTTTTTGTTTATGTAATTCATAGTTCAGAAAGTCACCGGAAAACACAATAATAGCGCCTAGCCACTGGCGGGCGAGCAGCACGTTGCCGAAGAAGACGACGGACGCGAGCACGGTGAAGAACTTGCGGGTGGTGGTCACCACTGAGCACGGCAGCGGCCCGAACTCCGACACCTGCAATCAAATCGATTACCTACACTCTCAACTGAAACTTAATCCTGGATTTCATTTTGAATTACTCTTAGATAATGTACAAGCCTAACAGCAGCATAGTAAAAAAGAGTAACAATAGAGTGTGAAATTGAGTTAAGGCACCCCTTTATACGAAAAACTAAACTGAATCAAAAGTAAGCTAAACCATGGCGCATACTGCCTATCAAAACAGAAGGCAGTATGCGCATATGGACTTACAAGGAAAGGTACCCAACTGTCCGGCTGCGATTTGGTTTATTTTGATATATGTTTGAGACTAGTCTAAAATAACAGACACGTATTTTTTTTAGCTGGCCAATCTCAACCTGTTGGGTGAAATTGACCTCCAAAGTACTGAACAGTAACTAAACCCTCTAACTATTATAGAGAGTTTTTAAAAAAATGCTATTTTTCTAGTTTTTTTGATTATATGTTTAAGAACATGAAAAAATAATGAGCACGTGTTTTGTTATATCGGCTAAAACTCATATTTAAAAAAAATATCAAAGAAAATGTATCTTCGATGAGAAGTATAAAATTTAGAAGGGTATTTTTCTTTAATATAAGTTTTAGCCGATATAACAAAATACGTGCTCATAATTTTTTCATGTTCTTAAACATATTTAATAAAAAAAGTAGGGAAATAGCCATTTTCTCAAAAATGATACGTAAAGTCGCCATTACATCTTTAAAAAGTCACCAAAAAGTTAAGAATACCAGACAATGATCAAAAGTCTCCGGTAAGTATAGAGGTTTTGAATTCGGAACGAAAAAGTGTCCAGTAAGTAAGTATGAAATTCCTTAATAACATATCATATTATTTGAATTTAGAACTATCGGTACAGACCTTTGACAGTCTTCAAAAAGACTACCAGAGGTAAGCAAGAAATATTCAGTTTCAAGGAGACACAGTTGCAACGGGACAAGATCTCACAGAGACACAAGCCCAAATACGAGTAGACACATCAAATATTGAACTGTTGGTTACGGAAGTGGTTGGATGGAGATCGTTGATAAGATATATTTAAGGTATATATAATACATACCTGGGCATTTTAGCAGACCTTAACCTTTTCAACGCCATTGACGGATATATCCGCACCACTGGTACAACGCCAACGACGGATATTTCCGTCGTGGTTGCCAGCGCAAAATAGACCTGATGTCTATGAGGCAAGGTTGATATTCGCTTTGGTTTTAAGCTGTCATTGGCGTGTGAGTGACGTCTTTTGTATTTGACACAGCGTTGAAAAGGTTAACTAAGTCTACGGAGCTCCGCTCTCGCGGAGCTCCTACTTCCAGGTTATTTTTGCCCTTCGGGCCCTCTGAAGAACTAACATAACCTAAACCTACCTGTTGATTTTGTCCAGTCTTCTCCGTAATCCACATACATGGACAAAATAGGTGGACCACTGGCAATAAAACAATTAGACGCAATTTTACTGTAGACATAGGTATTTTCTATTTTATTGATGTTTAGGGATTGCTGAATAGATTAATATAAAAGGTATTGACAATATTTTTCCTTACGCGGCGCGGAGAGTGGCTTTTCGAACTGATTGTACTGTGCCAGTTTACAACTGTGTCCTTTTGGACTTGTGTCTCTTTGAGATTGTGTCCCGTTGCAACTGTGTCTCCTTGAAACTATAAAGGACAAGAAAAGGACACATCACATGGCACATTTTTTTTAAATGAAAGTGAAAACTATTTTGATTATCCATTAGGATTTCATGAAATCTGCACATTCAGCTCTAGTTGGCAGTTTGATACTAGAAATTCCCCACAAAAGTACCAAGGCATCATAAACCAAAAGCAGTTCTCGTTCAGAGCAGAAGTCGCGCGATGTCACTATATTTACGAGAACGTCACTTGCACCATCTCCGTTTTATGCGCGCCTAGTACATCTCGACCGGTCTGACGAATCTCAAATTGTGAATCGTTTAAACTAATTAAAAAAACCGGCTAAGCGCGAGTCGAACTAGCGCCCTGAGGGTTGTGCACATGTGGTCTTTAATATTTTACAACTTTAATTTAACTTTTTTTAATCATTCTACTTGTTCTATTTTTGAGAAAAGTACTGTGCACAACATGCTTCGACCATTAAGAGCCATCCTGGACTCGTATTTATAAAAGCCCTCGCCTGGGGGCTCAGGCTTTTAACTCATACCCGTCCAGGAATGCTCACTTACTGGTCTTTGCTAATGCTAGTAATGTACTATTTCCTTAGTCATTAAGTGTCATTTCTTTTCCATTATTACCTTAGGGCGCGTACACATAGAACGACCGTTTTAACGGATCTTTTCACATAGTAATCTTCTTTTTTACTGGATCCAGAATACTGTTTTGGATGTGAATTCGCTCATACAACTACATACGCCATCAAATAACGGACCTGTAAAACGCATCGCTATGTGTACGCGCCCTTACATATATTTCACAACCCATTAACAGACTATCAAATCAATCTTCGGTTTTCTATGAAACACGAGTGACAAATCGTCGGTGTAAAGGTAAAACTCACTAAGTACATACAAATTATTGATGGCTTACTGAGTTTTACCTTCACACCGACGAAATATGCCTACTGTCATTTGCCAGTGTGATAGGATAGCGATAGCCAGCCGAATGCTTTGAAGAAGCTGGGAGGGCAGTAAACCCCAGATTTGATACTGTTGATACCGCAATCTGAGCTTATCTGTTACTTAAGGACTATCTCATTTTTGTATGAAGTACGATCCAAGAAGCAACAGAGCTGTGGTCATTAATTATATATTTTTACTTACTTAACTTCCTAGTTGAGTTTCATTGATTTCCATTATTTTAGTTGCATGAGAAAATAGCGACTGACTCGTGGACCCACTACTTCAGTCGCACTGCTATTCGCTTACGTCATAAACTCGCCAGAAATAATTTTTATTCCGCAAAAGTAGGTAGGTTTAGGTTGGTTAGGTATCTTTAGATGCCCGAAGGGCAATTCGCCCGGAAATAGGAGCAGGCAGGGCTCCGTCAAATAGCAGTGGGACAATGAGTAGTGTGCCCACGAGTAATGAGCGGAGAAAATGAGTTTTCACCAGTTAATAAGGCGTTTTGTAAAATGTGCCACCCGATTTCCTCATGAAATTCAATTTGGTGCCTATAGTTGGCAATTAAGGACATGAAAAGACCTTTTTAATACTATGGATTTCTCGATGTCGGATATGAATCGATGAAGTTGATGATCAAGGACTCGCCATGAAGAATATGAAGAGTTGTCCGAGCGCGCCCGTCAGCGCCAGCGCCGCCAGGTACAGTAACACCTCGGGGTACTTCGAGATGAAGCCCACGAACTGGAAGATCTCCCCGCTCAAGATAACACCAACCGATAAAATTATGGACGACCTGAAAAAATACTTTAAATTCTTTACCCATAACAATTTGAATAAGAATAAATGTATGAACATGCTGCAGCGCAGGGGCTTAGAATGTACATCGAAACATACTCTACTAGGGCGTTATTTTTCTTTGGTTTTACCTCTAATGCCTTCATTGGCAATACAATAACAATAGGTATAAAAACAATGTAGAATAAGGCCGCCTAAGGGCTTCTTTATATCCGACTCAGGGCGATTAGCACGTTACCTGGTCGGTGACTTGTCTCTAGTTCGGTAATCCGACTCTATCCAGTCAATAACGAAAGAGACGCAATGAGCAACGACGGGCGGTACAGGAAGGGAAACATCAAGTCATCAAAGGCCCAGGCTTTTCCTTCAGGCTTTTAATAGGCTCTCGATTGTGATCCTTTGCACACACCAACCAATGTTCAATTCTGAATGTATTTCAGGGTTCCATCCTACATCAATTTCAAATTCCTTTACGAACAAATTAATTTCTAAGCACTTTCAGAAAATACGACTAGCATAGCATTAGCGAAGTTTAAACACCTAGATCACACATCCCTTTATCGGCTTGGCTCAGTAAATATAAGTGGCACTGCCAGATCAATACAGCATTAACTCAAAATACGACTACATTTTAAAATCGACTCTATTACATTTCCTATGAACTTGAAACAAAACAAGCTAGTTTTTTGAAATGATACTGTGTTGATCTGGCAGTGCGAAGTGCAACCATGTTACTTACGGGTGAGAAATGTGAAGATTGAATCTGCTTCGTTTAGTGAATTTGAGATGCTGCGTATTGACGTATGAGGGCAGTATTATGTACCTATAGTCATAGCTGTTATGATCTTATGATTAAAAAGCTGCATTTTGTGATGGAAGCAAGCCGCTTTGCACAGTGTTAGTAGAGGTTAAAATAAGTGATTTTACCCGCAGCAGCAAAACTTTCACCCCAGATGACGCCACTTCCATTTTCATTTTTCAAAAAATTCTACAAACTAAACGGCTGCTCCGATTTCAATAATGTTCATAATTGCTAGCGAAACCCCGCTTTTTTTGTAAAAAATATAAGCTATTCACCAGTTTTTATTTAACTAAATTAAAAAATGCAAATGTAGCGTATTATTTTGCTTACTCACATGATGACTTTGTTAATAACACACTTAATAAAAAAAACTGCATGTAATAGCTTAAATATTTATAGAGATACATACATACAGATGTAGTGAAATTTACTTTCACATCGTATTTTCTCGGAAATGTTCGTATTTGTCATGCTACTTCAGTCGGACTCAGTACCCATCAAGACAACGTGGGGGAACGTAGCATCGCGAGAGTGACAATCGATATAGAGTGGTTAATACCAGAGTATTTTTTTTTTAAATTAAGATTAAGTTTGTTTTCAGTTATTTTTAATAGTCATGCCGAAAGCATTAAGACCTGGGAAACGTTTAGATCGACAAGCGTGTGAAATTATTTTCAACATTTATTTATATTTCTTCTTGTTTACCTACGAGTAGGTACATCTAATTTCTATATATTTGATCGTGGTGGTTTTAGCATCTCGGTAACTCGTGGTTTGACATTTGACACTGATAACTAAAGTACTCTAATTATTTAATACAAACATGTCACTTAATAATTCAATAATTCATAGACACGTCGGCATCATTCGGAAGTAGACGTGAGTTCCGAGTTTTCACGATGTGAAAGGATTATTCACTAGATCTGTACAGTCAACAGCATAAATAAGTGATCATTTATGTACCTTGTCGCTTTCAGTCGTTTCACAACTTTGTATGACATTTCAAACACGACGTTAAAGTGACAAGGTACATAAATGATCACTTATTTATGCTGTTGACTGTACATATATTAAATCACGCCTGTTTCCCAGAGGGGTAGGCATATTTATAGAGATATTTAAGATTATATGCGGTGCGGCGATGGGGTCATTGACCTCCAAAAATTGATCCTTTTGACGATTTCAAAAGCTTAAAAGTTGACGTCCTGGTTAATTCTAATCATGGTGCATGCTAGTTACTAATCCGATTTATTGACGAAACAGGTAATTTTGTTGTTCTTTTTTATAAGATAAATAAATACATTTTTAATCCCATAATTAAAAATGTTTAACTGAATTGAAATAAGTACCTAACGTAGTTTTTAATTATATTCATTGCATAAGTTTGCAACTCTCCTCTTTTATGCTGTTTTTGGTGAGAGATCTGAAAAGCAAATGACTACTTATTATAAATAAGGAACTTTAATTGTACTTATTATGTTGGTTAAAAGAGTATTTTGGAATTGAATAATTAATCAATAAAAAACCTAAAAGTCTTTCTCCGTTTCAAAGGTAATCCGTTTAAATGGTTAAATTGAAAATACAAAACTATCGTTACGAATAACGATGTACCAATATCATAATACTCAAACAAAATTACCTACTTTTAACACTGCATTTAAAAAAAAGGCTTCTTACGTTTGATAACCACAGGCGCCTTTACAGGAATTACACCGCACAGTGCATGGTATGTACGATGATAGACCAACGTGATGGACATGGGATTCGAACTGCTAAATTTAAAGCATTGCCCCATATATGGCCTGTTTAGTAAGCTACACAAAGGGCATGTTTATGGAGGACAGCTGACGTAAGTAGGAAAGTTTGTCACTAGTCTGTTTTTTAATGCCTCATGGGATAAGATTTCGATAGGACTTGAATCTTATCCAAAACATTACATGCAAAAGCAGTGATATGTACGTTTTAAAACAAGATTTCATTCCTTTTGAATTAAAAAAAGACGTTGTGTCACACCCTGTGAAAGCATGAAAGATTTTAAATGCTTAATATCAGGACCTAAATTATTTACTATGGGCACTGCCTCGTATCGTTGTTTGTTAGCCTTTTTTTGTCTGGTTTGCATTAAAAAACAGGCTGGTGACAACCCTTTCACCTACGTCAACTGCTTTTCATAAACATGCCCTCCGTGCAGTTTACCAAGCGCGCCATTTATGGGGCAAACCTTTAAATTTAGCAGTTCCAATCTCATGTCCATCACGTTGGGAATGGAACAAGACCTCACAAGGCAGATGGACACCCCAATGGTCAGACGTTACAAAGATTTGGTTAGATTTGACGCTTCTGGACCAGTTTTATTTTTAAATGCAGTATTATAAGTAATTTTGTATTATGTATGTATGTATGTAAACACTTTATTGTACAAAAAACAGCAAATCAAATACAATATTTACAGAATTGGAATGTACAAAGGCGAACTTATCCCTTTAAGGGATCTCTTCCAGCTAACCTTTAACACTATTATACCTAACACTATTTATTATGTTTTTGGTACATCAAAGTTTTCAGTTCAAGCAATAGAACAGAGGTTGTTTACTAATTATTTTTTCAATTCCAAAATCCCTGTTTAACTAACATAATTATATAACATGAGTTCCTTATTTAAAATAAGAAGTCATTTCAGATTTATTTTCAAAAACAGCGTATTAGATTGGACTTGACTCCAAATAACAGGATTCTAGAACTAAGAGTCTGAGCTAAGCTGCAGAGGGACGGAAGGACATGACGAAACTATAAATGTTCCTAATTTGACTACCGAACCTTACAACCAACAAATTTACCAATTCCGACGATAAGTCTGATCAGTAGCATGCACCATGATCGCAAGTAACCGGGAAGTCAACTTTTAAGCTTTTGATTTTGTCAAAAGGATCAATTTTTACCCTTTTTTGACCAAAGTTGTGGTGGAGCTTTCCTTGCATTTTTTTAATGTTATTAAATAAAAACGAATGGAGCTTATTTTTTTTACAAAAAAGCGGGGTTTTCGCTAGCAATTATGTATTTTACTTTGATGTTTTTTTAATAATACGCTTTTTAATTTTCTTTCCGTTGACACCCTAATTATTGAAATCGGTGCAGCCGTTTAGCTTGTACAATTTTTTTGAAACATGAAATTGAAAGTGGCGCCACCTGTGTTCCTAAGGGGTTAAAGTTTCGCTGCTGCGGGTAAAATCACTTATTTTGACTTCTACTAACACTGTGCATAGCGACTTGCTTTCATCACAAAATGCAGCTTTTGCACGAAAATTTGCTAAGTATAACAACTAGGACTACTATGACTAACTAATTGTCGTGACGCTATGGTAAAGTCATCGTTTTCTTAATTTTAGTCCTAAACTAAGTAGGTAGTTTTTTTTTGAAAAGCGCTTCCTTTGCACTCTACTCTAAGTAACTAGCGGCCTAGTATAACTTTGTTTCATTTTAACAATGAAACTATTGACTTGATTGAATGGATTTTTATTTTGTTATCTTTAACTAAATGGGTAAGGACCAAAAAGTTGGACCACAGCTAAGCGCAGTTAACCATACAAACAACGAAGTCGAAAAAAGTTCCGTTGTGCGACGAAAAGTATCCCTACAATTGTATGGCTAATTTTCGTGTCACAACGGAAATCTTTCATAGAAAATTTAAGAGTGAGTTAGTGTGCCCAAGTTTTTGGTCCTTACCCAAATATTGAATAAGTCCTATTTTTAGTTTGAGCAAATAAATAGATAAACAAACAAGATACTGATTCATAAAAGGCACAGCCATAATAAAATTAAAATTGTGTAAGTTATTATATTAAGTAACATTGCTATTTTGATAACGGTTTTAATGCATGCATTCTAATATAATGGAGAGCAAGTCTTACCACCAGTTGGTGTTCACCATCATGGAGTATGCCGTTGGTGAAGATTCACTTTTTATTCGTTCCTGGAAGATTACAGTACACATATACATAAAAAATATAATAGTAATCAATATAAATATAATGAAAGTAAAATTGTCTAAGAGTATGTTAATAGTAGCTAACCTCTGGATTTACTGATTAAATGTCTGATAATGTACAGTACAAAGCTACACTATTCCTGAGTATCACCGACTACTTTTATCTTTAAAAAGTACAGTTCCCACTGAATGAACAACTTTATTTAGAAAAGCTAGTTTGCAATACAAGGTTACAAGATACATGATAATACGCGAAAAACCTGACTGGATTTTTTGATATTGTCATCCATCAATATATGTTAATCCACAATCTGGGGGGCTCATTACTTTGTGTAAAATATTATACTCATTAAAGCCTATATATCAATCCCAGAACTAAGACAAATCTAATGCCACCTCTTATGTTAAAATCTATTGTTTACGCTGCAGAGCGTCCTACAGAAATAGACAGTTATAGAAATAGAAAGTTTTAAGTCAAGAGTGTATATGTGTCTGCGATAGTTAATTTGGAGTCAGTATTTTTAAAGTATCTTAACTAGGTTTCATCAAACCCAGTTGGGTCGTTACAAAGGTATCTCATAGAAGGGGTCACCATTATATTGGGGGTTTTTATCTATTCAGTTTGTTATCTCATGTTATCTATGTTTGTTTCCTATATTCAGCAATAAAAAAAAATACAGGTAGTTCTTTAATTAATCCTCCATTATGGCCTGAAATATAATGTTTGATATTGATTACTGAATGCTATTTTGATTTTTATCTGCTATAACATTGTCCCTCAAGGGCTTTAGGTGTAAAAAGTTCAACAGATTTATTGCTTTACCTGCACAGCTCCAGTCAGGCCATCCATTGTCAGTGAAAGGAAAAGTAACAGCTCTCCGATGCCCAGACTTTGACTTTCAGTTTGAGTCTTCTTGCTCTGATCTTTATACATAAATAGAACAACACCCAAAACAATGAGAAACACAAATAAGTATTTCCGGAGAGGATATGCTTTACGGCCAATAAGTACTCCAAGCACCATTACAGGTATAGGCTTTGCTGCTTTTCCTACAACCTGAAAATAACCAAAATAAATCTTAACATTAGTATAAACAAAGTTGCTTCCCGTCATCTCTGTATGTACCCGTACATCTTTCTAACTACACAACAGATTTTAATACAGTTCTCATCAATAGATGGGCCATTTTCAAAACCATTGTACATAGTTAAGGACAATTGGCGTATTGGATGTTACACCAATAGTAATCTTACTTATGATTATTTTTTACTTTCGTTACGAAATGAAAAAAAGTTAAGGTTTTTAATTGGGCTTTAACTATGTACTTTTTTTTTAAACTTCCCACTTGGGGATTCTAGAGGAAGGTTTTTATCTATAATAAAACCTGGTTAGTGTCCAGGTGTGAGAGAAAACTCACATAAACCGAAGCAAAGCGAGGGCAGGCCTCTAGTAACAATAAATAAATATCAGGGAATAAATAATCTAACACAAATTAACATTAATGGATACTAGACAATGATATCAATCAAGAAATACATAGAAAAAATCCAAGACTCAGGAACTGATATTCGCGCTTATTATGGTCAAGCACGGCAAATTACTTCAGTGGGGCAATTACGTCAAATGGCTTTATCTCCAGTTTAAAAGTTCGTAGTGAAAAGTTACTAGGTAGATATTTTTTTTCTCTACTTCACTAACTCACTTCACTCTTCAATACGAACTTTAGAAGGGGAGTTAAAGCCACTTGACGTAATTGCCTGGGATCACTAGTTTCATAGGCAGGGTTACTACAAACTGGGCTAAAAGCTTCATAAAGTTAAAAACCAATAAACAAACTTAATAAAAGCCAATAAAAAACGAGGAGCAACAGTTGATTAAGGCAAGAAATGGCGATACTTGCTTGAGTTGGGTAATTGATCCATTGCAACGCCATATTGGAGCAAACCATACCCAGAAGATATGTTAATGCTGATGAAAAGTAGTAGATCTTGCTTGTGGTGTCTTTTTCATGTTTCCAGGACAACTAAAAATCAAAGTCAAGAACTAAATATAACAGGCAACTGAATGGGCAGATTTATTCCGGAAGTATCAAATCTACACCTGTCCAATGACCTTACCATTAAAATTTGAGCAAAAACATAGTTTGCAACGCACTGAACTAGCACCAGTGACAAAGCGCAAGTAAACTTATCGTTGTCTCCGTATTTCCCACGTGTTATCTTCTCTTGTAGCATGCCATATATAAAGTAACAGAAGAATATAGCACCAGCATAAAAAGTAAATTTAATTTCACTAGTCGTTTTGGCCATTCTTGTGTACGTTTAGGCTACTGAGTTTAGAGTCTTGAATTATTATTATTATGAAAGGAACAAGAACTGATCTTAATTTTTATAAGACGTTAAATGTTCTCAAAGCAAACAGCATTGAAAACGGAGCAGTTGGTAGGACACGTACTATGAATTTTTGGTAAAAAGAAAGTTTTGAATTGCCGCACCAAATACGAAAATAACACGTACTACTTAAATAATGTGACGTTTAAAACGTTTCGTTAGACGTCAAAATTTGGTCAAAGTGTAGTGGTATTTTTTAATTTATCTCGTCGTTGGTAAGGGCAACGATCCAAATTTATACAGCCAGACTGCATTTGGCACAATCCCTTTCTCTTTTTGTAACCTCTTCTTTTTCTTCTGTTCCTTGTGTACAAATGCAATCGATTAAAATAAATAAGAAAAAAAAACAGTTCCACTCGACTAGTTAAAATCCGTGAGTTTTAATATAGCAACACCACAAAAGGAGGATTAACAACTCGTGATACTTGCTTTGATTATTTTATTTAACGCAAAATAGTGAAGTTATCACTGACGTGACTTACCCTCTGTCCATTTGTTTAATTCTTACATCCAGAATATTCTAAACGATAAATTATGTAAGTAGTGAGTTATGTATGTACAATAGGGAATGCATGTTTTTTTTTACAGCTTCAATAAAAGTTGATTTATGTAACAAACAGGTGAGAAATAACATTTTTTAAATAGCTATAAAAATAACAAAGATATAAGCCAACAAAGATTTGTTCCTATCTCTTTGTAGCAAAACTTAATTTTAAGTGAAGTTTATATGGCCAAACTGCATGATGACGTCACCGGTGCACTTCGGATCTCTCTGACTAATTAGCAGTTTAAAATGCTTGTATCATCCGTATTTCTTGACCGATATTAATTTTAATTTCACTTTTGGTGATATCTTTTACGGTATTTTCATATTTTGTTGAGAAATGAGATTTAAAAAATCCATGCATATTCCCTATTATGGAAACTGTTTATAAGGTACACATAAACAATGACAAGACATATAAATTTGCATCGATACATTAGGTAGATGTAAATTGGGAAACTTAACCAATACGGATTCCCTTTCAGTTAACCATTATCTGATCACTAGAGGTCGGAATAGGTAGTGCTTATTAACCTAAACTTGTTGCATCTTCATTCAATAACGTATCCCCATCTCACTCACGCATGAATGAACGTGAGTCAAGTTTAGGTTAATAAGCACTACCTATTCCGACCTCTGCTGATCACACCTATGTAATTAACTCGTCATTATTAGACAGTAATGTTATATTTCTTGTACCTAGTGATTGTTTGTTAACCGAACAATTAAAAAAAAACTTGGAATAGAGTAGGTGAGCACGATGCAAGAGGATATACTAATTAACAAAATAACAGAAAATAACAATTAATACATACCCATGCCCAAGAAACAGAAACAAAAATAATCCACCTCTTACTGGATGTCTTTTAAAATGATTTCATTTGATTGTCCTTTCATTTCATTGAACCTGCAAATCGATAAATATGTAAAAAAAATGGTGCAGATATCATCATGTCGCTAGTCGATGGTCTGATGTGTGTTTTCAGTGTCTTAGGTTCTGTGAGAGAATGGATGGAAGTGGAATTTACGGTCGAAAACTTTTAAATAAAAACTGTAATCAGTTTGTGTGTGCTATAATAATAATATTAAGTTTATTTTCTCTATATAATATTAAGTTTCTCAGTGCATTGGTTTTACTGTAATGCTGTAAATTTCTTGTTTGAATAAATAAATACGTATTTATTTACAGAATTCAACAATAATACAATTATAAATTTAAACTAAACGTATTTAAATTAATAAATAAATAAATCATCATATTCAATTTCTAAGTCTAAGATTAAATAAAATTTATCCCGGGCACAACAATTTGGTCTTTTCTACTTATATTAAATTTAGCGTAATAAGAAACTTCACTTTAGGTACTTATTTGTAACTTGAAACCTAATTTCTTAACGCAGGAGAAATTGGTCTTGTACTCGGTACCTACTCGTTCATATCACATGTGGTACCAACCGATTAGTAGGCTTTTGAGGGGTAATTTGCATTTGAGGGTTAGATTATCACTCAATCTCTCGTCAATCTCACACAAATTGTCCTAGTTTCTTTAAATTTTAAGCGGCCCTAAAATAAACATTTCATGGCACTGTACCTTCGATCATTCGAATATTTAAAAAAATATTTTAATATACTGATTACGTACTTCCAATCATAGCCAGCATTTTAGTGTTTAGAAATTATGTTTTTATTGATGTTTTTGGTTGACATTAAACGCTTACTATCACTCTTTTTTTTAATATTTTTACAAGTACCTACCACGTTTAAATACATATTTTTATAAATAGCCTTTTAATTTATTGTTTTTGAACACATAACATGTTAAACCTTGGATTTTAAAGCAAAACGACACATTAAGTATTTTCAAATTGTCGTCAATGATTAAGATTGTTCAGTTCACTCACACCGTCATCACCTCAATCTTTGAACAAAAATGTAGCTCATTAAATAAGCAAAAACCTTGTCCTGTGATACTTGTGATTCTTGAGGTTGAAAATATTCAGAATACAAATTAGGTATTGTAGTGATTATCCGCACTCAACTTTTAAATGGTTTCAACGTCATTATTACTTTTACAAAACCTAACTTCCTCCTTTTTGAAGTCGGTTAGGTAAATTATAGTGAGTTACAAGAGCAATCTGACAGAAAATCTAGCCAACTACATTGCTATAATAATATATTTAATTTGTTTATGGAGTTGCCAAATTCTTCAAATGCAGACTTAGCTTTATCAGACTAGATTTTACTCTACTAGCTATTTTATTGCGCTACCTATATTTATTTTAACATTTATTACGTACAACGGAACGTAAAGTACCGCTCTACCTGCGAAGCGCGCTGTCTAAAATCAACTTTATTAATATCTGTCACAGGGTTACTTAATCCATTTACTAAACAGGCCCAAAGTATTATGGCCTTCTAACTTGTAAAAAAAATATTAAAGCTATGATGCAAATATGCACGTAAAAGGTTATTTTGAATGTTGTTATTACTCCGCAGCGTTTGACGGACGATTTCCGTTTCGAGTCTAACTTGAGAAGGCTATGTTAGTTATCAATGAGTCCGACCGCGCACACGCCTTAACCTCCTCCATCCTCGATGTAACAATCGGCAGTTAAGTTAACAAGACATGTTAGCATTTGGCATAAATATTTGTGTTAAGTGATAAGTTGTAATTAGTGAGTGTAAGTTAAGTTGCACTAGTTTAACAAAACAACGTCAATAAACAAAGTTTGTGTATGTTCCGATAAAGTTCATAGGTTGGTATTTAAGTAGATTGCTTAATTGAATATCGCACGTTATGATCTAGAAATGTCAAGTAAGATGATTGAATAAGTCGTGTACTAATGTAAGTGCGCCAAAATGAACATGATGTGCCGAGGAGCTGGGCCTCATTACCACTTTTCCTTTAACGATGGGTATCGTTATCCTATTGTTAAAGTTAGGGCATAAGTACCTATTTTATTCACTTATCTGTAAAGGCGACGCGACCTTATCGTCAATAAGTAATGGTTTCAAAAAGAATGTGGGTTAAAAGTATTAAAACCAAGCGCAACAGAGACCCGCCCGGCTGCGCGGCGGTGAGCGGTGACTCATGCGCGCGCTCGAGCGCGAGAGAACCTGCAGTTAAATAACTTCTGTTACAACTGCGGTGCGGACTGCGGCTTTAATTACACATTTGGTTTAGAGTAGAATCAGGTCAAAGTTAAATTACATGCGGCTATACCTAAACCGTGTTAAAGACTCCTTGTGTGTAACATACAAAAACAATAGTTATTCTGTAAATAAAATTAGTAGGTACCTATGTAAGTATGTAGTTAGGTACGTTAATATTATCAGGCGCGCCTTGAACAAGATACATGATTATGGGGGATTCTTTATCGCCGCTCCGTATCTACCGGTAGGTACCTAAATACATGGCTTGTTTATCAGCGAGACGACCCACCGTATCGCGAACTTTACTTACGTAGGTAGGTACGCACAGTACACAATGAGCTCACTGTGTTTCATAGGTATTTCGGTTTAAGTAAGAAATTTAGTCATAATTGTGACTTTAGGGTGCGAATTCCAAACCTATAAGTAATTAAGCAAAACCGGTTCATGTGCGATATCATTTTGAATTTTTTCAAGCACTAAGTACTGTAGGTACAGTCGAGTTCATAAATATGTGTACACTTTAGTAGGTACCTTGTCTACTTAATGTCACGTTAAGTCTGCCATTAATGTGAATTGTCACAGTGATTAAAGTGACAAGGTACTAAAGTGTACACATATTTATGAACTTTACTGTACCTAAATTCACACGCGTTTTATCAATGCGCGTTGACAATTCAATTTCTTGACTCAAAAAATACCTATACATTTCTTGTTATTATTACCTACGTAGGTAGGTACCTCACCACCCTACTCGTACGCTCCGATGAGACAACTTAGGTAGGCTCACCGGATAATCATTCGAAATACTTAATAGGTAATTTAATTAATAGGTACTTTCTCTAAATTCATTTAAGGTACCTACTTTAAGTAATCATTGACTTAAGCAGGGTTTCCCAGGGAATGATGTCACGCGAAAGTCCTGAGGTACCTAGAGCACGGGGCATCCGAATCAACCCATGTAGGTTCCGCGATTTTTCACAGTTTAGGAGTTATGGTTTTATTCTCATTTTGTACTAAACTATTTTGCTCATACTGACTACAATAATTATATTTGGCTTTTTTTTAATGTGATGCTAAATAATAAATAAATGTGACACGTTTAAAAAAACCGGGCAAGAGCATGTCAGAACATGCTCAGTTTCGGGGGAACCCTGTGTGAAGAAGCCGTTGCTAAAAACAAAAAAAAACTTCCTCGTATGAACTACGAATTTCTTTGGACAGTTTACCCCAAATCTTAAAATTGATAATAACATGTACTTAATGATTTTTTAAGAGCATGAATGTTACCTCACTCTATGTACAAATAATTTTTAACTTTGCTTCTTTGTGCGGGAGGTACCGAAAAAAAACACGATTTTATTTTACACCTTTGTCGGGGAAATTTATATGTATAAGTAAGCTAAATTACAGCTTTCTAATACCAAGAGTGTTTGAGTTAATCCGCGGACAGTCTGATTGACGGCGAAACTATAAGTAGGTAGGTACCATGTTGACTACGGGACTCTAAAAAACACGAGAGGCCCGTTTCACGAAGTTAAAAATTACAAGCGGAAGTCTCTTTCTAACTCCTTGTGCTAGAAAGAGACTTCCGCTTGTAATTTGTAACTTGTAGCTTCGTGAAACGGGCCACAGCTTTTTATTTTTTCTTCCGCCTCTCTTAATCACGGTATTAGTTCCGTTATGTTTGATGTATCTTTTAGGTAAACTAATTACTTTTAATAATTCCAGACAAAAAGTCAATAGACTTAGATTGGGAGGCCTTGGCGGCGACCCCATAGCCCATCACGGCATTCACGGCCTATCCACTTTGTCTTGAAATCGTACGTCTACATATGCTCTAACAATGTCGCTTAATCGCATGGAACACCATAATTTTAGAACACTATGTTCCTGCGTGTGAGCAACTCTACATCCTCTAATTAGTCGTCAAGACCGGGTAGTTCAAATGGATCAGTTGGCTGTTCACTATCCCAGACCAAAAGTTTACACTAAATAGCTCTTGAAATTTGGACGCACGTGCGTGACACGTGTGGATTTTTAATTCTCCACGAATGGTTAATGTAAGTTATGAAAATCGGGACTCGTCTGTCCATAATATTCCTAAAAACATTTTTATTTTCAACTTGACAGCGCAACATTTCTTGGCAAAACGCTATACTCCTCAACGGTAGTCGTGCAGTAGGTAGGTAGGTATACGACGTGCCGTTGATTTGGAAATTACCGGATCAGTTTGAATGTTTCGAATACTAACCGTTGGATCCCTTTCAACTTCAGCTAAACTAAAATCCTGTATTTCTAAAGAACGACTACATCACGTACCAGGCAAGCGACCTTCCATGTAGGAATTATATAGGTACTCTTAAAATGGTACGGTGGTGATCAGGATATAACGCAGGTTCTGGCTCATCACTATGCTCTACATGCTCCCTGAACATACAGGGTGGTACTCTTTAAACTGTACATATTGAAAGGGATGAAATTTTAGGTTAATTTATCGGGTTTTTTTAATTTAACCACTTTTTATTTTACAGTTTTTTAACTTTTTAATAGGTACCTAAATATAAAACAAAATGCATTGTATTGATATTGGTTAGGTTTATAATAATTGATAACAATATTAGACCAATAAAAAAAACTGAGTAACTGCTTTTTTTGCGGAAAGTTACTGCAAAAATGTCATTTGGTTTTCATAAAAACACGATTATCTCAAAATTTTGAGATATTTTACCATTGCTTTTTGCTTATGTTTAATTTTATATATAAAAACGATTTCAAATTATTTCGACATTTAGGTACATAGCTGAACTCTTTTCTTCTTTTCGTAAGTTTTAGATTAACTTTTTCGATTAGTCGAAATAATTTGAAAACGTTTTTAGATCTAAAATTAAACGAGGAATAATAATAAGCAAAATAAAAGTAAAATAGGTATCTGCAAAATTTTGAGAAAATCGTGTTTTTATGAAAACAATGTGATTTTTGCAATAATTTAAAAATTTAAGTAATTTTAAAAAATTGAAAAAATAGAAAACTATTATACAGAATGTCCTAGAAACCGACGTCAACCCGCCTAGGGCTGATAGAGCAGCTAAAAAGCTATCGATTTAATGTCCATGTATGTTCAGCGATATTTACTACTTTTCGAGATATTGATCATTTTACTCTGAATTTTTGTTATTTTCCCTGATGTCCATGTCATGAAAAACCATTAATTTCATGTATAGTTTTTAAGTTTTTCAGTGATATCTTACATAATTAGAATCATTACAAATCAGAGAAGTTTTTAAACCTACTTGCCCGTTTTTTAAATATTTTTATTATTAATCACATAAAGTTTGTTTCTACATACTAGGTGTCCCAGTGTTTGCATTTCACTTTGTATGGAAAAACAACTTTATGTGATTACTTAAAAAAAGATTTAAAAAAAAACGGGCAAATAGGTTTAAAAACTTCGCTGATTCGTAATGATTGATTCTAATTATGAAAGATACCACCTGAAAAACTTATGAAACAAAACATGAAATTAATGGTTTTTCGTGACATGGACATCAGGGAAAATAACAAAAATTCAGATTAAAATTATCAATGTCTCCGAAGCTAGTAAAATTTGCTGAACATACATAGGGGTTAAATCGATAGCTTTTTAGCTGTTCTATCTGCGCTAAGCGGGTTGACGTCAGTTTCTGCGAGACCCTGTACATTAGTTTTCTATCTTTTCAATTTTTAACGAGGGAAAGTGTTCCGAAGCCCAGCTCGGTCTAGTCAAGATGTATAATGTTAAGTCAGCAATTTACGAACAACTACAAAATGTATCCGAACATTCTTTCGATTTTCGAAAATCCTTTAGGATTGACGTAAACTGATCCAGATCGCGTCAACCGCTTATGACAACTCCATACATTTCGCGTGGATAGAAAACAGAAACGTTAGCAGCGTTTGCATCTTGCCTATAGGTCTACTGGTTTCAGAGCGCATAACTTTACACATATTTCTACCAAACATGACTAAGGGCCCTATTAATAAACTAATCTCGACTGTTTGTTTTTTCTGAAATGTCTCATTTTCATGTCGGTAGTTTTTCCGTACTTACAATCTGTCCGCATTTTCACGCATTTTGTCTGCTCCGCCGGAGCAAACAAGAACATTTGTGTGGACGATCTACTACGATTTAAAAATTGTTTTTTCGAAAGTGTTATGTTTTTACTATTGAAGATCAGACTTAGAAAGAAGACTCTAGTCTCCCTCGGAAATGATTTTAAGATGGTCAAATGAATCCAAAGGATTCGAAGCTAGCCTTGCAGAAGACAGATCGAAGTGGACGTCAAGTCGTCGCCCGACCGTAGTTAGCGCAGAACATGTACGGGCGACTGAAATGCTTGAGCGAGAAGATCAATCAATCGCATTCAAAGAGACAACATATCCTAGGCAGTTAGTAGTGTAGAGTCGAGTTTTTCCACCTCATGAGAAAGAAAATAAATACGTAAATAAATATACAAAAATAAAATAAATACCAGGGGACAATCTCACACAAATTGACCTAGTCCCACTGGGACCTAAGCTCTAGGCTTGAACCATGGGTACTAGACAACGATATAAATTATATTCAAATACATAGAAAACATCCAAGACTCGCGCTCATCACACAAAAATCTGCCCGGGAATCGAACCCGGGACCTCTAGCTTCGTAGGCAGGGTCACTAGGTATAGGTACCAACTAGGCCAACGTGTCGCCAAAATAACTGTGTAGGTACCTATCTATAAAGAAATATAAATAGGACAAGAAGTATAGCGTACTTAGCGGGTAATGTATATTTAAATATAGGTAGCATTCTTTTGTGTATTGGAAATATACTTACTGTTTACTTATACTTTAACAACGATAAGCATTTTTTCGTTCGTGATATTTCAACGTGACCTTGCATGCGACTGTCAAAATGGTTTTTTCCAGCAAAACAAAATAATATTTATGTTACGAGTAGGTACTTTGACTAAGTGGAATGGTGGTTAGTTTACTTAGTTCGGTGGTGCTTAATTTACTCTCTAGACATTTCAAAAGAGTAATAAGTAGATGCATAAAAATGCACCCTGTCAGGTATAGGGCTAAAATCTTTATTAATTTCTTTATTTGTTTAATTAAAATCGATAATTTCGTAAAATAAAATCTCGGATCAGGCATTTGTTTTTCCAATTAAATGATCTTGTGACAGATACAAAAAAAAATTAACTATACCAGTTTTAAAATTTCGTTTGTGGCACAATTGATAAAAGGTTTTGTATCAAGTCCACAGGCACTTCGAACATGTTGATTTTCGTGAGTTGTTTAAGAAAATGTACATACATGATGAGATCAGGCATAATTAAAAACAAACCAAAAAAGATCTCTTGCCAAATAATGGAGATAAAATAATGTTAAATGGTAATGATATACTTACACGAATACTTCCTTAATGGCTCATACTGAAAAGTAGCCGTTTTGTACAGCCAACTTTGTTAAATAGGGATCATCTAAATTCTAGGTAGGTAGGCTAAATCCTAAAGCCACGTTAAAACTATTTGTATGATCGTATACAACCTGCAATGTTTTGCCTGGGCTGAGCTAGGTACCTTTATACTCGTATAAGTCACTTTTCGTCTTTCCTTACCACAGTGACTGTATTCTTCCGTTACTAGATTAGATAGGGATACCGTCAGTGCCCTGTGGGTGTATATCCAATTAGCCCGATATTTGATATATCACTTATAATTATATTTTACTTATTTCTTTGGTTCGAATCGTAAACGACCCAGCGGTCTCTGTCCGATTGAATTCCCTCTCCATCCGAAGGGACATCAGTTCACTTTGCGTGCTGTATAGGCTTTACAACGGGAGTGTTCTGAAGAGTTATTCGGACTTTTACCGGCCGCTGAGTTCCACCATCGAACTACTCGACGTAATGCCAGGTTCCATGAACATCACCTCGATGAATGGCGTTCTTTCACCGTGCGTTCACTAGTTACTTTTTGTCTCGTGCAGTGAAACAATGGAACGAACTCCCTTCGGCGGTATTTTCCAACAGTTATGACACGTGTGAATTCAAGAAAAGAGCTTACATTTCCCTAATTGGCTGGCAACGCACCGACAACTCTTCTTGAGATGCTGGTGTTTATGGACGGTGGTTACCTACTTCCCATCAGGTAACCTACATGCTCGTTTGCCTCCCACTCTTATAAAAAGAACGTGGTTTTGGTTTTTAAGCAGGTTTCCAAAATATGCATTCGGAAAAGTTCAAGATGATGAAATCGATGTGCTTATTTTACATGATGCTATTCGTGTTTTGATGTTATTGATCCAATTGTGATCGTCTCTACTACGCTGTAACTAACGAAAGTGCAATCTACACTCACGAGGACGCAGTAATCTTATACAGATATTGGCCTTCGGTCCGTCAGCAACACAATACCTTTTGCTGTCTACGAAATCAAAGTTTTTCAAACTTCGTGATGAAGCGGTATCAAGCTGCTCAAAGAACTTTAATTTCTCTTACTTCATCTTTTTAAAAGTTGTATACCTACTCTGGGTAAATTCTAAATGCTCACAATTCCATTAAAACAGCCTATTTCTCCTAGGTACCTACTGCGAAATCACTAAAGGACCCTAGCCGAGCAATCAGCGTATTTGATCTCCAATTTCGAACAATATTCCAAATATGTGAGCTCATTACAAAATCCATTACGAGTAGAAATTATTGTAGGTATATTTGCTAAGTTTTGCGTCTGGAAACGTAATAGCGGCCTGCACACGTAGAGTTCGGACTGCGGGAAACGCCACGCGCCATTCCAATCTGCCGAACCGTACGTGTAAATGCAACTGTAATAGTAAAATAGTAAAAAACCTACGGTTCGGACTGGCGCGTGGCGTTTCCCGCGGTCCAAACTGTGCCGTGTAAAGGCCGCTAATGAATAAGAAAGTAGATAATTCAGTGCTAGGTTTCATATTTTCGTAAATTCAATGAATCTTTGCTAAAAAGTTACGTAGGGTAAAAAAGAGTATGCTCTTGGATGATAGTAAAAACTCTTTTCCTAATTTTACTTTGCCTAACAATTTAAGGCATACATACTTAACAATTTGTCTTATATCATTCCTCATATTTTTTATTTGGTGTAACAATCGTTTGATCGATATAGTTTAATCTTATCGACATTCCCCCTTACTAATAAACGTTGAGTAACGGTGGCATAGCTATACAATGTTTTGTCCTTATCTGTCATTGTGACGTTTGAATTTGACAGATAAGGAGAACACATTGTATACCTTTATTCTAATCTTATTAAGTACATGTAATGATCATAACATGACAATGTATCCTTGGCGGTGATTCTCTTAAGCGTGTCACTTTTCAACTAGACGCAGCTAATATTAACCAGCGAGTTTAAGTTGTCCCTTCAGAGCGTACAAAACACATTTCAGGGCGTGAATTCTCTTAAGTAGCTTATTCTTCTTTAGTATAGGTACTTATTTAATGTTTATTTGATAACATTGTGTAAATACAAAAAATCATCAACAAATCGTTTTTAGGGTTCCGCAGTCAAACTAGTTATAGTTTCGCCAGTCCGTCCGTCCGTCCGTCTGCAGATTAGCTCAGAGACTATTAGTTCTAGAAAGCTGTAATGTGGCATGAAAAGGTAGGTACCAATACATATTAGTCACGCCGACAAAGCGGTAAAATAAAATCTTGAAAAAGAGATTATCTTATGGTATCTTATCCTACACGTAACATGGGGATGTATTTCTTTTTTCTCTTCTACCTCATGGTGTTGGGTGTCGGTGGATAGGTATTTCAAAAATATTGTGGGCTTGTAAAAAAATGTTCGATTAAGGGATCCATTTGTGAAATATTAGCATTTAAAGTTCTAATTTTTATTAGAGGCAAGTGCCTCCCCACCCCGGGGTTTCTACAACCGAAACTACAAATGCTAAAAATGTAAAATATCTTAAATGCAAGGCACATATAACGAATTTTAAAGAATTACTTTCACGATTAAGTAGGCTTGATTGTTTCCTGAGATACAGGCGACCAAAGTGTTCCTATGCCATGCCTACTAAAATTATCTAAGACAGCACCAAGTAATATTAAATAGAGAATAATAAGGTCATGCTTGTTGTTTTTACGGTTCCGTACCTCAAAAAGAAAAAACGGAACCCTTATTGGATCACTTTGTTGTCCGCCTGTCCGTCTGTCTGTAAAGACCCTTTACCTCGGGAACGCGTGGAGGTATCGACGTAAAAAAAGATACGGCCGTTTTTGCCGCAATAAACTTGTATTTTGACACTCTCTAGGGAATCAAAATTTATAGGGTATTTTCCGTTGACCTAGATCTATTAAATTTGGCAAGTAATACCGTCTTATACTACAGGTATAGGAAAAAATCTGAAACTATACATTTAAAATTAAATCACAAAAAGGGGTCTTTATGCAAGGAACGGCAGTCCAAATTGAATTCAGTTAACCGTGTCACGTGTGGAACCCTCGGTGGGCGAGTTCGACTCGCACTAGTCCGGTTTTTTTTGAGATAGTTTTTGTGTAGTAACGGCTTCGGAAGATAACCCATCATTTTATCGAATTTTACATCATTGATGGTATAATTTCATCGAATTTCATTTCATCTAACGCAATTTTCAGCTGTACCCGTCATGTTTTCAGGATAAGTATTGGTAACATTCATTACCTAGGTTAGGTTAGGTTAGGCTTGTGACTACCAAAAAGAAAACCGCATGCGGCGAGAAATACCCTTCGATGAAACGAAAATCCCGCGTTAATACGATCGCTGAAAGGTGTTGCGATAAAGTAAACGAGTATCTAGTGGGTACCCGCTTCGGAACCCTACACTAAGCATGGTCAGTCGTATGCTGTTGCCCGGTTTTTTAAATATTATGTATGATATTGTTATACAAGCATCCGTCACTCTCGTACTTGCGCACTGGTCAGAAAGTGACAGATCTAGTATCCACGTTTATCAACATCGATAAATAACACCATAATAGGCAGGTATCGACTATCGACATTATACCAAAAGCGCGGTCGCGTTAAATTGCCTAATTATTGTACCTATATATTATTTTGGATCTCGTCCTTTAATTAAACCCCATATCGCCAAATTAATAATTGAAAACGATTAATCATTCGACGAAACTGTGAGTCGTCGAGTCGGGTCAATATTACTAGTATTTACGAGTAAGTACGAGCACATATCTTCCATAAAATAAAGTGCGAATTAAAATAGGTACAGTTTAACATTTAACAAGCAATATTTACTTAAAGTTATCTTCTTTTCTTATAGAAAGTAAGAAAATTATACTTACACGGTAACGATACATTTTATTAGTCATTAATGCTTTTCATCATTCATCATTATTTATCAAAAGCACCCGAAACCGACGTACGTGCATGAAGACATTGATGAATGTATGTAGAGGAAGCGAAAGTTGTATGTCTAGACCGGGGCACCTGGCGTTCCCTAGTCTCTGCCTACCCGATGGGAGACAGGCGTGAAGGTATGTATGTATGTATGTATCATTATTTATAAGTGTTACTTGTTATAAGTATATTAGATATTAATATGGAGTTCTGATTGTCATTACACTTTTAATGGTTAAAGGTAATAAGAATAATAAATAGTTATAAATACAATTCTTGTGGTATGGTCTAAACTTGTGAACATAAAAGTAAAATAAGTACTTACTCGTACATAAAATTGAAGAACCTAATGTTTGCAAGTAGGTATGTAATACCACTAATATCAATAGTTTCTAACATCCATTCTAACCCTATCCCAACTTACCCAACAGATTCGATTTTACATTGGGCAGACAGTCTGTGTTTTAGGTTATTTATATATTCAAGTTTTAATTTAAATATTTATGTCATGTATATTCATAAACATAACATATACGTTAATATATGTTTTATTCATATTCCACATTGATGTTATTTTATATATTTTATTGTTGAGTAGAACTTGTATGCATCTTAGCCCCATGCATGATTATCCTCACTCATCTAGGTACGTTAGGGTTTTCTGGAGAAGATCCCATTTAGGAATGAGTTGACTTTTGTTCTTGAGCTCACACTGAGTTACTTACTTAAAGTACTACTCCACTGGATTAAAATATTACATAATTCCACTCTTGTATTAAGGGTGCATTTTTTATCGTACTGTTTTTCTGTCCTGAATGTGTTATGTATTTGTTTTCAGATAAAAAGCAGTAAAAAGATGTCTGATACCAGTAAAAAACGCACAAATAGTTTTCGAAAAATATTTCCTCGTCTATTTTTTTCAAGTAAGGCAAAAGAAAAAACGAACAAGGGGTCTGAAATGGAATATAAAAAATGTATTATGGATAACCCTTCTAATAGTAACCAATACGAAAATCCTCGAACAGTAATAGATAACGTTTCACTTACTAACAATGATATCGGGCGCATGTATGAAAACCTGTCAGTTGGAAATTACCAAAACGATATTGACTCTCGGTGCAACATTGCCTCGAGCAACAACTCTTCAAGCAGCACTTTGGTGTCGGAGAGTGTAAAAGAAAAAGATAGCCATAATGAGATTAAAACCAAGTTATCAACACATGATGAAATAGCTAGCCCCCAGATCCCACGAAGGCCTTACAATGAATTGACTTTGCCAATTAGTCCCCATGTTAATACATTTTCAAATAAAAACCGATACCCTGACGTGTATTATCATTCCGTTGAAAAAATAACAGAAAAAGTGTCACCGCTGGATGAAATTAAGATATACACAGCTGTTGAATCTTACGCCAAACCTACGTCTGTGGGCGCTGAAATAAAGAGGGTTAGCACTAAGTTTTTGATTTCTCCAAAGAAAGAAGCTGAAGTCCGTACTATTCAGCCAACACGAGCAAGAAGTTTTTCGTTCGACAATAATGAGAAACAAAAATGCCATAAGAATAACAATTTAAAAAACCCTGAAGAAATCAGTAAAAAATCTTACAATTACTCTGCGCCTACTTCCCCCATTCCGACATATCACAAAATTCCAATTATGCCTAAAACAGTTTCACCGTACGGGCACGTAAAAAAATCTATGAATGAAGCAGAAGAAAAGAAAAACTCCCTTAATCCAAAGAGCTTACGTAAACAAAATATACAAACAGGCATCCCAGAAAAGATCGAAAAAACGAATGTGATTCAGAACGATCACATCGGTTCAGGGCAAACGACGCAGAAGGAAAAAGCGCGGCAAAAACTTGAAGCCTTTTACTGGCAAAAATTGAGAGAATTGAAGGAAAGAGAAGACGAGTACTTACAACATCAGTCATTAAATACTGCTAAAAGCAATAAACTAAATGACTTTGCCCCATATTTAAATAAAACTATTTCATATGAGACCAATAGTTTGCCAAGGGAAAAAGGCATAAAAGGAAGCCCTGATCCTAATGCGATATATTCATCAAATCCATTTATAAGAGGCGCTTCCGAGAGGCGAACTGATACTTATTTACAAAATAAAACCTACGTCGATGAGGCTGCTATAATATATAGGCACCCTGAAAAGCTCTTCAATGCGTATAACATTAAAACTAAATCACGGGATCTTACTCCACTTCCAATACTATATCAGAATACATCTTTTAAAAATGAACCCCGGGGGCCCGGTGTCCAAAGCCTGCCACCTAAACGAGTGAGTTTTGAAGAAAAATTACTTGAACATGAATTTAAAAATTATAGACAGGGTGAACATTACTTCCCAGATGGCGCTAGTAGTTTAGAAGTCAAAGATAGATCCTCGATTCCACCTCGCCCTCCAGTTCGCACAACGAGTGTCTGTAGGAGTAGTAAAACTGTTAATAACCCCAAACAAAGGGGTGTAACCAGTGGAAACCACTTGCTGTATTCGGAGTCTGAGAGTGGCTCGGAGGCTGGAGAGATACAAAGGATATTGAAAACCAGCTCACAGAACGGTAAGGAATATTCTTCGTTACTTAAATAATGAACGACGTGCCACACGGTGCGGCGAAATCATTGCGTTGCGACGACGCAGTGCACTGGCAACGCCCGTATGCCATGGCTCTGCGTTGTCGATCCGTCATCGCACCGCAGCACCCCTCCCCGCCTCGTCTCTCTGTCTCCTTGTCTTTGCGCGCTTGCTCCGTAACCGCACGTCGTCTGCGTCCCGGAACTTTAATACGGCCTTAAAATATTATGGTTAGTTAGGTAAAGTACGAGTAAATTAATTGGATATTTCATGAATTATTGTTTTTTTCTTAAACTGGTAATATTTTACCGCCGCATTAATTTGATAAAAACCTAGCAAAACTATTATCTTGACAGGTGTTTACGTTGCCTACCGACCTGCTTCCTTTGATGGATTTGCAATTTGCATCCTGTATATTTATAGATCCCACCGGGCGAAGCCAGGGCTGGTAGCTTGTTAAAGTTATATTACATCATGCATTATGTCGCTACACTTTACTAAGTTAGTCTGAGGCAGTAGGTACCCCACACTCACGACTTCATCCTGGGGGATGACAAACTTTGTTAAACGTGGTGTGCCTAAACGACCCCGTCGACGAACCCGTCAAGTACGAAATTATAAAATATCCGTGCCATTTGTTTATTTATTTTTGTACAATTTACACTTGCATTGCAGTCTTGCTAAACATGTAAATCACTAATAAACTTACTGGAGCAAAATATGAACAATGTAAGCAAATAAAGCTCTAAACTAACTTCATCATCATCATATCAGCCGAAAGACGCCACTGCTGGACATAGGCATTCCCCTAGGGTCTCCACGACGGCCGGTGTTATGCTACTCGCATCTATCGGCTACCAGTTTATCATTATCACATACAAATGAGACATAGGTACTTTACCTATTATTGGCTGAATCCTTAAAATCTCATTGGCCTGTGTCGGCCGATTGAAATGTTTTTAACAAATTAAAATGTTTGAATATCACACTTCGAGGTTTTTGTGTACTGATAATAAATAAAATTAATTCTTTTATAATATGTATATTAAAATCATTCAACTTTATAAGTCGTAATTTTGTATGACTTTATGCAAGTGGTACGAGAGACTTGCGACTTCGTTTAAGAAATCGTTGTGTTTTTTAATTGGTGGAATGCCTTGTTTAATTACAAGGTTTTATTTTAATTCCACTGTTTATACATCATTACGTACGAGTACGTAAGTTGTCCGCTTCAAATCTTGCAAGTCAATTATGAACTAGTTCTCGTTAATGGAATGGGCTGAATTTTGCAATTTTGCGTGCCGTGTATTTGGCATAGTTTATTTGTCCGAAACGTATTTGGCATAACATAATTTATAGTATAATATATTATTTCAACCAATATTGACATCGTAGAAAATATAATAAGTATAATCGGTACATAGTCGAATGATTGTTTGGTCGATTTTTAAATAATACTGAGATCGAATTTCATCACGAATAATTTTGTTTAGTATAGTCATATTGCAAAATTTCGTGTAGCATAATGGGAGCGAGCAAAGCGAGTGAGCAATATGGGTCGGGGCAAAAGCGACACGGGAACGGGTTAGTCTGTCTAGGCTTTTTTTTTTGATAAGCCGGGAAAATATACCTGCTATTTTTTATCTCATCTATGCTGAAAAATTAGCTATTCTGATTAACAAGTTTATAAATGCGTTTCATTGTTTATTCCTTAGGAACATAGGACTCATCAATGGCAAGCACAAAGATTATACGACCAACTGAATTTATGCGTAATGATAATGATACTAATGATTTTTGCGAAACAATACTATGCCACATGCGTTTCTGCTTATTGATACTTACGAGTATGCTAAAAATCTACCAAACATAGTGTTGAAGACCGCATAGGTATTTTTGTGGTGGTTTTAAAGGTTTTTTTCTGTTTGACTTGTGTCAGTGAAAAAGTAATGAAATAAAGAATTACCAAAAGAATTTCCTTGTACTAAATTCGGCAATAATAGTTTAAACAAGCGGCGACCGTGACGAATTCGTTCGAAAATCCAATTAATGAATAGTAAGATGGATCTCGAACGTTTGAAACGAGAAAGAACTGTATGTCGGAGCTCGTTTACTCGAACCAAGAACCGTTTTTTGGAGAAGCGTGACACGGCCGAGGATTTGGACCTAGATGGTATTAGATTGATTTACGAGTTACTTCAGGAAAAAGCAGACCAGTTATTTGACGTAGAGGAGCGCGTGAAACAAAAGTGGTTGGAAGATTTAGATTACACGAGCTATAAAGAATTGGACGATGACTGGGAAACTGCAGACAAATATAAATATGCTTGGGGAGAAATAAAACTAAAATATACGAGGGTCTTCCCAAGTCGTGTTCGTTCTAAAGAACCGTCAGAAAATCTTTCCGTGCATGACGAAGCTACGGTGAACTCTAGAGGAAGTAAGAATCCTGACATTTATTCCGTATCAAATAGTTCCTCTTTAAATGGATCAAAAAAAAATTAAATTTATGGAGTTCGATGGTAAAGTCAAGAACTGGCTTAGTTTTTGGGACCAATTCAAGAAGATTGATGAAGCAGATGATATTGATATTGATGACAAATTCCAATAATTGATTTAAGTAACACTACCTGGATCTCCAGCAAGAGAGTTGAAACTTTCCACCATCAGGTGAGAACTATAGAGCTGCAATAAATCAGATGGAAGAACGTTTCGCTAGAGACGACTTGCTTATCGAGATTTACGTAAGAGAACTACTGAAAGAATATCTTCACTGAGGTCTCTGTATGACATGAACACGAAGTTACGAGCCTTAGAGACACTCGGCGTAACAACCGATAAATACGCCGCTATGTTGTACCCGCTTGTAGAATCAGCAATACCTGAGGACGTACTTAGAGCTTGGGAGAGATTGAGGCCACGCAGTGAACACTGCAGACAACTTGCAGAATCTTCTTGAGTTTGTAAGAAGGGAAGTTGAAAGTGAGGAGAGAATAAAAATATCTCGAAATGGTTTATCTGGAATTGACGAATATAATTTGGCCAGCACATCAAATAGTTTGATACAACCGACTGCATCTTGTCTTGTTTCCACAGAGCCGAAAAGGGACGCAATCAAGAGTAACATATACGTATGGTGTGAAAAATCACACAGCAGTCTAGATTGTCTAGAATGTTTTAAAGCGGCGAAAATGACACTTGATGAACGCAAAGAGTATTTGATGAAAAGGGGCGAATGTTTTATTTGTTTAAAAATTAACCATACCGCAAGAAATTGTAAAAGTTTTATAAAATGCATTGTTTGTGCAAGACGTCAAAATTCGACGAACTCAAAATAAGACTAATACGCTGTCTACTAAGTCCAATCAAAATCAACTAAAAAATAGTTCTCAAAATCAAACGATTACTGAGGCATCAGCATCACAGAGTACCAATACTACCACTTTGTTATAAACACTTTGTTACAAACAAGTCACTGACTACACGAGCATTTATAGACAGTGGCGCTCAGCGGTCCTATATACGATGTGATATTGTACAAACTCTCGGATTAGTTACTACCGGTTGATCGAGTGAAGTTAGCACATTCATTGTTTGGCGGCATAAAAACTGAAAAGGAAGATTATGGTTTTTACTGCATTAAAATAAAGAGCTTGAATGAAGAATTCGAATTTGGAATGACAGCATTAGGGCGCGTTCACATAGAACGTCCGTTTTTACAGGATCCGTTTTAACGGATCTTGATTGCGTATGTAGTTGTATGAGCGAGTTCACACCCAAAACAGTATTCTGGATCCAGTAAATAAGAAGATTACAAGGTGTAAAGATCCGTTCAAACGGATCCTGTGAAACGGACGTTCTATGTGAACGCGGCCTTAGGTGGCCTTTACAATGAAACTTACGGCTTACGTAAGTAGGGACGCAACTATTGGTTAGAAGTAGATAGAAATATTTTTTCTCATTCTAACAGATAGCTGCGTCCCTACTTACGTAAGTCGTAAGTTTCGGTGTAAAGCCGGCCTTATATACGGCGACTACTTGAAAGTGATCGCTTGATGACTCATTTGATTAAAAATAATATTTATTTGAGTGATAAAGGCGAAAATGCACCTGAACTCGCACTGTTAATTGGAGCAGATTATTCAGGGATGATTTTGACTGATTGTTTCATACAATTAGAAGACAATTTGAAGGCAATTAAAACAAGATTGGGATGGACAATTCAAGGAAGACAAACGACTAAGTACGTGCCAGAGTACCTAAGCAATCATTATGTCACGGACTTATGGGACCTAGAAACGATAGGAATAAGAGATCCGATAGAAGTAAAAGCTAGAAAAGAATCGGAAGAAGAAATAATTATTTTTTATGAGAAAACTGTGAAGTTTAATGAAGCTGGATGATATGAAGTTCATTTACCATGGAAATTAGGACATCAAGACTTAATGAGCAACAGGGACATTGCAATGAAACGATTACAATCTACAACTAAAAAACCAATTCAAACAAATAACTATGATGAATATGATAAAACATTTAAAGATTGGTTAAAAGAGGATATCATTGAAATAATTGAAAATGATGATGGGAAGGGACACTATTAGCATCAAATACAGGTCTAACACGAGTTAGACCTGTATTTGATGGTTCATGTAAAGATAGAAATGGCAACTTCTTGAACTCGTGTTTAGACAAAGGCATAAACATATTAGAATTAATTCCAAACTAGCTCATGCAATTCAGAAAATATGTTTTTGGAATTAATTCTGACATAAGAAAGGCTTTTCTCCAAATTTTGTTGACGCCGCGTGATAGAGCATACTTAAAGTTTTTGTAGTGGTCAGATGAGGATGAAAAGAAAATAATCACCTACAGACATTGTCGAGTTGTATTTGGAATAACTTTAAGTCCATTCTTGTTGAATGCAACTATAGTGCATCATTTAAATAATGCACCAGAATCGCTAAAGGACACGGTAAATAAATTGAAAAAGAGTTTTTACGTTGATAATTGCGTAATAAGTTTAGAGACAGAAAATGAAGTTAATAAATTCATAGAAGAATCGAAATGTTTAATGAAAGCAGGAGGTTTTGATTTACGAGGATGGGAAACAGCTCGATAGATACGACGAATTACAGAAGACCGAGATTGTTTCTATATTGGGGATGTTGTGGAATACAGAGACTGATGAACTATCTTGCAATGTGAGCGCGAAACAAGACAATGATATTAAGATGGCTGAAAGGGGATTATTATCTATTGCTCAAAAAGTTTTTGATCCACTTGGATATACGTGACCTGCTAACTTAATTCCCAAGTTATTGTTGCAGAAAGTGTGTAAAGAAAATCGTGGCTGGGATGATCAGTTACCTGAACACGTTAAGAAAGATTGCAATAAATGGTTGGAAACCGTATAGGTAAAAAACATAAGTAAATGACCTCTTGCATGTAGTTGTAAACAAAACTAAAATGGAATTCGTCAAATTTCAAATATAGAATGTCAAAGGATCTATACAGATGTATTACAACTACATACAACAGGTCATTTACTTAAGTTTTTCACCTATACACTATTTAAAACAGTGTCGCGTACCGAGGCGTATTTCGAAAGAAGCCATAAAGAACTGCGAATGTCCTCTTCACATTTTTTGCGATGCAAGTAAAGATTCTTATGCTACTTGTATATTTTTGAGAACTGTAAGTAAACGAACTAGCGATCTAGCACCTGTTCGACTTATCACAGCCAAGGCAAGAGTCGCGCCGTTGAAAGAGGTTACAATTCCAAGACTGGAGTTACTGGCTGCAATCATTGCACTGAGAATTTATCGACAAGTAGAAGAGTCATTAAAACTAAACTGTAAATATTACTTCTGAACAGATTCGTCGGTAGTGCTAACATGGATTAGAAGAGAAGGTGACTGGAGTGTTTTTGTAAAAAACAGGGTTAAGGAAATCAGAGCAATAACAAATCCTGATAATTGGAATCATATTCCAGGTAAAGAAAATCCGGCTGATTTACCTTCGAGAGGCGATGCCAAAGCTCTATTTGAAACAGAATGGTGGATCGGCCTAGAATAGCTAAAAAGAAGTCCAGATGAGTGGCCTAGATCAGATTTCATTATAAATAAAACGGAAGTTCTTAAAGAAAAAAGTAAAGCCTATTGTGCAAATATGACGAATGAAAATGAAGATTTTATTACGAGATTGTTGCATTTTACAAAATATACTATTATTGTCCGCATGATCACATGGCTACTGCGATTCAGTTATAATGCTAAAAACAGGTTGTACAAGAAAAGACGAGAGCTATGCTACGACGAATATAAATATGCAGAAACACTACTTATTGCTTAAATTGATACACGATCAAGCTTACGGACAGAACGATAAAAGATCTTTTGAAAAAATGCACACTGTTCTAGATAAGGAAGGATTGATTCGGGTAAAAACGAAATTATTATTAAGTCAAGAAGACGAAGATTTTAAATACCCCTTTTTTTACCTGGAAATAACGAGATAACAAAGAGATTGGTTCACAAAAACACTGTCAGTTAAAACATGCAGGAATAAATACACTGATCTGTGACTTGAGAAATACCTACTGGATTACAGGAATAAGAAAAATCGCTAAAAAGGTGGAATCGAATTATTCATTTTGCAAGAGATTTAGCGTAAAGAAAATAGAAACTCCAGTTGCACCATTACCAGAAGATAAAATTGCAAACACAGCACTATTTGAGGTAAATGGCGTTGATCTTGCGAGACCGTTATATTTGAAGGGCAATGCTAAATGTTGGATTGTGTAATGCCTCTGTAAACTGCACAAGTATATATACTTACAGACTGTTTACAGAGGCATTCATTTAGAATTGGCAAAAACACTTTCCACGGAAGCATTTTTGATGACATTTCGGAGGTTTACAGCCAGAAGAGGCAGGCCAAGAATCATGATGTCTTATAATGGCACAAATTTTGTTGGGATTTGTTTGGAGGAATAGATTGGGGCGAAATTCATCAATTTTCAACGATACAAAGAGTGATATGGAAGTTTAATCCTCCCAGTGGTGGGGGGGATTTTGGGAGAGGATGGTGCGAATGGTAAAAGATATATTGAAGCGAATTCTGGGAAAATCGGAAGTCAGCTATTGTGAGTTGGAAGCACTTTTATGTGAATGTGAATCTGTCATTAATTCAAGACCGTTAACATATATGGCAGAGGGAGATAATTTAGAAAATTTAAAGCCTTTGGATGAAACACTGTGGTGTCAGACCACAGTGTTTCATCCAATCTATTCCAAGCGGTGATTCAGCAGACTTAGATCAGATTGATAGCAAAAGCTTGAACAATCGACTGCGATTTATTCAGAAGTTAAGAGTCGATCTTAGACAAAGATTTCGCAGCGAATATTTAGGATTGCTAGTGCACAGACGCTGTTCTAAAATTAACATGAACATAAAAGTGGGCGATGTTGTTCTTTTGGAGACAGAGAAAAAAAGATTACTTTGGCCACCTGCAATTGTACAGGAGTTGTACGCGGGCTGGGATGGTATGCCAAGAGTGGCTAAGATTCGGACAGCAGACACAGAGTATAAACGGCCACTACGAAAACTATATCCGTTGGAGATTGCGAACAATTATTTACAAACTAAGTAGAGACATAAGAATAAATACTATTGGAAGGGCATCTTCGGCGTCGTTGTATGGATTTGACAGCAAAGCCGTCAAGTAATCACCTACGGCGCCCCATGCCCCGCCTTACCCCTCTCTCGCCTGTCGCAAAATTAGGGTAGTCACAAGTATGTAATACTAACTGGAGGACTAGTTTTTTTACCTGTAAAACTATACGATAAAATAAAATATATTTAATAAAACTAAAATGTCCGTAAAATTTCAAATCTGTAAGATTTTCCAATAGTTCCACTGACGTATGAGTGTGACAGCGGATGACAGCGGCACAAGTCGGCCCTAACTAGTCTATGTATAAATTAAAGTACTTTTATTACAATTAAATCAGATATAAAGTTGTAAGAACAAACGCAAAGCCAATAAAACTAATTTTATATATGTAGGACGTATGTCCATTTTATTTATTAATTTAGCAACTCCTTCTTTTATAACATAACCACTGAAATACTATCTTAGACTTACTTAATTACGATTAATATTGGATAAAACATAAAGTGCATAAGTAAATATTGTATTTATTTAATTCTTTCATTTTAACGCTCTTTACTTAATGTGTTTATGTTACAAATAATAAATAAAGATTCAAACTTCGTTGATATCGTAAAGCACGTGGTCAAATACGGAACTTACAATTTCGTATGGTAAAACCACAGTTTGCGTAGACAGTGGCGCCTTTGAGAGCTTCATTTGAAATATTGTTGCACGTTTACTCCAAGCGCCGATTCCGGGTGGCAACCCGCTAGTGTTTGCTGCGATAAGTAGTCCTGGGGGGTTATTATGACATAGCAGTGCAGTTCAGATTACGCTGAGAGAAAAGGACAGAGCTATATAACTGCTATAGCTGTCCTTTACGCTCGCCGTAAAATGAACTGCATAGCTATATCATGATAACCCTGCTGGACTGCTGAAAGACCACGCGAGAGCGCGCGTGGTGGGGATGAAGTTACCCTTCTAATAGTATTTATTCTTATGGTAGAGATTAGTCCTGCCTGATCCTGAAATCACCTTCTGTCGCCCGGAGGTTGTTGAAGACCGCATAGGTATTTTTGTGGTATATGGTTCTAAAGATTTTTTCTGTTTGACTTGTGTAAGTAAAAAAGTAATGAAATAAAGAATTACCAAAACAATTTCCTTGTACTTACTAAGTTCGGTAATAATCTAATAACAGTTTAAACACATGCTTAAGAAGCCAGGAAGACATAAGTAAACCCGATAACAATGCAATGTTTTAGTATCTAAGACCTGATCTGATGATGGAGTCGGAAGGTAACGACAAGATCTCCGCGATACTTAACGTATAGCCACCGTGTTGGGACTAATTAGTTTGGTGTTGATAAGCAGATAATGACTTTGCAAATAAAGTAGGTATAGTATTAGGCAACAAAAGCTTGTCCCAAAAATTGTTTTTTTTTTGCAGAAACTTATTATTCTCTTTCTAAAGATGTAACTTGCTTATTGATGATTTGCCTAGATAAAGTTATTCAAAAGTGTTTGGAGAAAACCGCAAGGGGACAGGCCTCACAAATTGACGAGGCCAAAAAGTGGAAAACGCATCTCGAAACAATGCAAGCGGCAAATCATGTAACAGTTGGATCACAACTTTATCAGAGGGTTTTGAGCCTGCAGAATACGGATCTGCCTGTCACCATGGGCCCGGCCCCATCGGCCATCTGGGCTGCGAGTGATGTGCCCCACCCACAACCACTTGAGTGTAGCAGGTCTTTGGGATTGTCGGTGAATTTGGTTCTCGTGCGGATCTACACATTTCTGATTCGATCACTCAGATAAATTCCGAACATAAACCTCTTCATTGCCCAGCCTCGGTGGCTGTCATTTCATCTTATCAGCTGCCTGTCTGACATCAGTCATCGGCAACATCGTGATGTTAGACAGACGAGAGATTAGATTTGGAATAACCATACAGCATTACATTTTTACACTACCTAAAAAAGTGACGTATAAATTACGAATCTATTTGTAGCTGGGTACTTTAGATACTTATTGGATATAAAAATTTTCAACATGCCAGAGTAAGATCAGTGTGTGATTCATTCGCTTGCTTACTACTTACCTACATACGAGCACATTATTCGAGCAAAGATGGCCCGGGGCCCGTAACCCGCTTATTCGGCCGGCGTACCTAAACAATTTGATTAAGAAAACACTCAAAAGAAGATCTCTTACGAAGTATACAAATCCTACCAAGGTATTCAAGCGTTTTTAAAAGGCCTTGCTACTGAGGACATTCTCGGACATATTTTCTGGGCTTGTAGCCCGATTTTTTGCGGAACAGAGACCTTCTCTCTCTTATTGAACAACTTTTAGGGTTGTCGCAGATTTGTACATGGTTCGCTAGGTTTTTTTAACAATATCTATTTGTATGTGATGTTAATGGTGACAACTATATCTCTGGAGCGATAAACATTATTTTGTTTAATATTTTTCGTCAAGCAAAACTGCAGGTTCCTACTATAATCTCTTATTCAAGAATCTAGAGGCATATTTAAGTAGAGAGCTATAGTTAATCGCCTACCTACCCACATTACAATCTTATTTCTAAAGATATGAAACTTGCGCTTGGAAAAATGGATAGAAAATCGTTGAACACTATTTTAAGAGAAATTCATAATGAGATATATCGAAATATAGTTAACGAGATATATAAATAACTCTCTTATTGTATAATTATAATTAAAATAATAAGGAGTAAAATTGTGCGTGTGTCTGTTTGTTTTTTTGTATGTTGGGGGAAATATTTGGAACTACAGCGCCCATTTAAAACATGTTTTATTAATTGAATAATATACTATAATGGCTTATGTAGTTACGTGTGTTACAGAAAAACTCATGGTAAACCAGAGCAGAGGGTGGGTTGCTAGTCAATGTACATTTTTGTAACGTTTGTAACTATAAAAATACATTATACCTTTCGGGTACCTACAGTTTCCTCAAGTGTCTTAATTAAAATTAAATACCTTTTTACATAATATCAAGCATAGCATAAGGACCATAAGCAATACCCATAGCGTGGCCTTCTGCGGCGCTTACTTATACTCGTCCCGCAACAGGTTTATTCCCGGTCTCTGCATTAATATACTACACCTGCTCCTTGTAAAGTAGGTACCTTCTGTAAGTAAATGAAATTTTATGCTACAACATTTACGAAATAATATATTAGTATCCCTACATTCTTTGGCAAATTTTTGTGTCACAACGGAAAAGTTTCATAGAACATTTAATTGTGTGAGTTAGCATACCCAACTTTTTGGACCCTTACCCTTATGCCCTAGAGAGACCCAATAGGACCCAAACGCATAACGTCCATGTTTCTGTCATCAAAACTAGCCGAACGTCCGTACATAAGCGTGTACTCTATGCAGGTAGATATTATTTTCCAAAAACCAAAAATGCGGTATATTCATTTACAAATTATTTTTTAACTTTTTAAAGTATTATTTATTGAGGTCTCATAAATTACATAGTTCTATAACCTATTCCACATCTTCACTTTAAGAGGAAGATTTTATTAGAAACCCTCAAAGTGTGTTTCGGTTACAAAAATTAAGTACTCTAATTACAAACATTAAGTACTTAAATTAAGTACTCTAATTAGTTAAAAATAAGGGTAAAATAGTTGAAACGTATAATTGAACACACAGCTATAATACGGAAAGCAGTCTACTGGCAAGTAGCAAATTGAGTCCCTGCATATCCAATGTACGAAACCCTTGCTTCACGAGTGCGACTCGCTCTTGCGCGTTTTTAGGGTTCGTGCCTACCTAGGTACTCGTATTGATTTTGGCTAAGTATTATTGTGTATATCCAAGGCAGTGTCTTGGCGCGCAAAGCAATTAGGATTTGTTTTACAAAGATAGCCGAACTTTTAAAGATGGGCAATTAAAAACATGACGACTCTAACCAACGCGCACTTGTGACCGGTTATTTATTCTTATTAATGACTGGTAATATTCAGTTCATACCAAAGAAGTAAGAATAAATGTATGTGAATTAAAAAAAATACTTTATGAATTAAAAACTCTATCCATCTCGTTTATGTAATAATATTATTTTCAAAGAATATTAACAATATCTTAAGGATGGGATTAAAATAGAATATTCTTAAATAGATACTAAATACATACAAGCACCAGTCAAGCGGAGCAATGTTATACACTCTTTAAAACCTTATAAGTACCATGTTTAGTAGGAAATGCATATCGAATGAAATCCTTGTATGATGGTTTATTAAAGTAACAACCCTAAGGCGGGTGGCGTCAGCCCCGCGGTATATCCGTCGCGCAAGGTCGACGCCCGCATCGATCGCGCGACTACCCTCGCGCCTGTGCGGCACCGCATATACCGCGCAACAGGCCATACCTAACCTTCTCTGTCTATAGTCAAAATACAAGCCGGCTTTAGTCTTAAAGTGGGCGTCCAACGGCGCAGACGGCGCCGGGGCCGTCGCCACGTGTAGTAATATACCAAACAACGCCAAACGAGTCCCGCCGGCTCCCCAAACACCTCCAACTGTGATAACAAACACCAAATAACGTTAAGTAGATTGGTTTGCGGTTAGCGAATAGATGTAGCTTCTAACAACCCTCGAACGGGTGGGGTGTAACTTTACGGCGTAGGTTGTTTTGTTTGCGGTCGTCGGCCATGGGAGTGGTTCAACGGCACTAACGCAACGGCGCCCGCGGCGGGCGGAGCCGGAGGCGCGATGCTGCCCACGTGATTACTTATAATGATACCCTCTTCCTCTCCTCGATACAGCGGTGCATCAATCCGCTTCTGCGCGCTGCACCAAAGCTAATTGCTGTACCTATTCCGGGGCGAGGAGGGGTAACTGTGCTTCAGCCAAGTGGAAAGACAAAACTCGGTCGGTCCCTTTCGTTATAACGCCTATAATTATTTTTCATTGGCCTAAATTCACGGTTACGAGTTTATCCACTGATCTACTGTTTTGTAATCTTATTGGGACATAGGTAGGTATTTTAAATTTTCTGTCTGTTTTATTTTATTGTCTGCTGAGAACTGCGAATGGGAATTAACTTAAAACAATGTACTCACATCTAAATATAACTACCTATATTCCATTAGGTATACGATATGATATGATAGCTCTACTAACAGAAAAAGGAAGCCGTATCGTTATAAAAAAGGAATTACTGATTTTGAAAACCATATGGCTTAACAAAAAGTGTAATTTAGTTCTTTATCTAGCTAGGGCGGATTAAGCCAACGACAACGGAAACTGGTTTGTCAATTAGGTATGCACTTTTGTCAAAGTCAAACTATAACGAAGGTGTAGGTAATTGTTCTAGTGCCATTAAAAAAAAAAAGTTCTAGTCTACTCAATAACACCTTATTTCTATTTACGTAGGTATGATTAGTTTCGACTAGGCTGCCATTACGATAACATTTTAAAAGCAATTAGGTTTTACCGAGCAGAATAGAGCCCCTGAATACACGTTTTAAATTAGGTACCTTCTTATTGGTATACCACTTGTTTGAACCTAGATGTCTGAGAGTACTTAACATTATTTTAAATGAAACGAGCCTGGGCGTGTCTGGACGCATTATCCGGTTGTAAAGCTTGGTTACAAGAAATCGAGAATATTTTTCCTTTCATAGTGAAACAAGAGCCTCCTTGCGAGATTAAAGCAAGGTGTAGCTGGATAAGTTACACGAGAAAACCAATGAGCTTATTTTAGCTAAATAAAACAACGTCCTTTAAGAAAAATACAACAATAGTACATATTATATAATAGTATTACCTAGAGAGCGTATCAAGTTTTGGTCAATTTTTAACTGTGAGTTAATCAGATGAAAAATGTGCCATGCTTGGGGCAATGTTGGTGCTATGAGTACCTAGTACAGTACCTACTCGTACTTAAGATTCGACTCGAAGTTTATCTCGGAAATGTAACCTTCTCTTGGATGTCCCGTTTAAAAGAAATAGAAATTTGTTGCAGCCATAAACATTCAAGTTGCATTCTCGTCAACTTACACATAACATTTGTTATCTCAATATTAAAATTAGTTTTCAGTGTAGTGTGTGTTGTCTACCCGGTAGGTACACATCGTAAAACTCGCTAACCTCGCCGGCAATTTGTCTTCCTTTTGTAAATATATCTTAGATTTGGCTAACGTTGACTTGTAGATTTTTTTTTTAGTACTTCACTACTATTTCCTGTAGATGTTTTTGTTACTAATCATGTTTTGGTCTTCGCCTAAGAGCTAAGTGATATGTTGGCTTCCTAGTCATAATGCCTTTTTGAACACTTTAGGCCCTCTCTGTTTTTCTACGATCTTCTTTCAGTTTGCCCTATTTCCGCTTTGACAAGTTTGCGCGTTTCTTTGCATAACTTTCTATTAAAGGTGTCGAAGGCTTTGTTTTCGTAGGTAACTATCGCCGTTCCTCTAGCATATAAACGGTAGTATTTTTGAATTTACGACGGTCTGTTTTACTACTTGGTGCTATATTTAGTGCGCTGCAGTATATAGTGCTTTTTGCAGTACTTAGCCAATATTTGAGCTGGTAATATCGACATGTGACAACTGCTGTCCCAATTTAACTTGATATTTACTTTTATCTACACTCATATCATAAGTCCTCTACTTATTATGCGTTCAAAACCCGTAGGCAATGACCAGCATTACGTGTAGTAGTAGGTGACAGCGATGACAGCTATTAATTTTGGAACATGTTCCAAATTTGAATCTCATTACCTTACAATATTCGATAACGTAATTTCAAAATTACGTTACAGCTGCCATCGCTACCTACTACCACAGGTAAGGTAATGCTGGTCATTTGCCTTTCGGCTTCTGAACCCATCTTAGAGTAATTAGTCTGTGTAGATAAAGTATTGTACGACACTCTGCATAATTAGCATTACGCAACCGTCACGTAAACTACTATTATGCAGTTCTAAGACATCGGTATTCAGTTATCTTGGTTCTCGCAAATGTATCTCTCCAGTTTCGCTTTGATTTCAATGTTGGCTCTTATAAGACGGTGATCGCCCCCGGTGCAAATGTTGTTTCGTATACTAACGTCTGACAATGTATTTAAAGTGTACGTGTGCAGCAGACTTAATCTTTTTCGTTCTTATATCCTTGCCCTGGTGATATCCACGTCCACTTTCTTGCAGGTATTTTACAGAACAAGGAGCTCATGTGATATTAATCTGTGCTGTTCCGGAAAGTCAACAAGCATGACTCCTCTTGGGTTGCTATCATCGTAACCAAATTGACCCATTACGATTTCAGAGTCTGTTTATGTGCCAATCTTTGCAATAAAATCCCCAGTTAAGATCGTATAATGGTTGTGTTGATCATTTGCATACACTTGCTAATTTCCTCGTAAACCTGTTCAATAACCTCATCAGGGGCTGTGCTCGTAGGAGGACCATAGCTAGATACTGTAAAATGCAGAGAAGATATGAATGCAAGAGTGCTAGTTAACGGATTTGGTCATTTAAGTTGCAACGTTCAGTACAAATTTAATAGGATTTTAAGTATTTTTTAACTTAGTCGAGTAGGGATGCCCATTACAGCGAAACCCCAAGAAGCTACTTGGTGCAAACAGGGTTTAAATTATTTATAATAATGTTGGCTTCAGGTGTAAGTAAACATTTTATATTCATGGGCTATAATCTACTAAAGTAGCCAAGGAAATTTCTACCAAACTAACATAAATTGTAACTTAAACTTTTCTACAGGGTGTTTGGTGGTCAAGTGCAAGGACTTTTAGGGACGGGAGATAGATTTTTTTAATATTTACAAAGTATCTAGGTACAAGACTTTATTTACATCCAACTAAGTACAGAATTCAACATTAATACAATTAAAAATTCAAACTAAATGTATTTAAATTAAAATTAAACTAAGCTACTCAAATATTAAAGATATAAATAGTAATCACCACTATAAAAAGAACACCCCCTCTAGCAGGTCCGCTCGCGGCATGGTCCCCATGACACTGGCTGCATTACCTCTCTGGATAGCTAGCCCAATCCTTTGGGAGAGGTAAGCACCAGCTCTAGGATCTCCGGAGGAGTCTATGAGCCGGGATGACAGGGCCTTAATAAAGCTTTTCATATCAGCTGACCAAGGCCCCATGGTTTCCACTGCAAGCGCCACAAATTCGTAATTAACTATTTAATAATGACGAATATTTGCGGCGCTTGAGTGTTTGGGCATAAGAATAAACAATAACTACACGTAGAAGCGAAACTCCCGGCTCCTGACGCGCGCACGGCGCGTTAGATACCTACCGCCTGGCGACACCTGAGGTGTCTAGTCAGTCAGGGGTGTCACACACAGAATATATATTAACCAAGATATTGATATTGTCGCACGTTTAATCAAACAAAGGATTAACTCAAAACCAAAGTCAGTTTTAGATAAAACTCTATTATCAAAAGTTAGGGTTAAAACTCGAATGTATTTTTATTTAGAGATATTTATTTGTTTGATTAAACGTGCGTTGTGTCTTGAATTGGTTTTCGTATTTGTGTTAATTTTAGTGTTAATGGTTGAACTAAGATATTGTTTTAAAAAGTGAACGACTATTTAGGGCAAAATAATTAGAAATAATAATTGTTTGAATGATTGAGTTTTCTGAGATAATCTTATTATCTAAAAGTATTATTACCTAATTTAACTTAAATGTAAAAAACTCATTTTGCAACAATGTTTCCACGTTGAGGTAAAATATTAATAATAAATCGTGACTAAACTTCTATACCACATTCATAAACCGATTAAAATATTTCGCACGTGACAGCCCTAACTTTGGGCGCGGAAGACAGAGGGCGTAGCGGGGCGAAGGGGAAGTAGGTATTTAAAGCGCGGCGTTTGGGGCCTGGTCAAAGGAGATTCGCTTTTACGTGTAGTTATTATTTATTCTTACGGTTTGGGCCTGATCAGCTGCTGGACCGGCCCGATTACGGGTTGACTGGACGTGGGAAAGGGAGAATGTGTCAAGGCACGTCGCGTCCCACACCAGTGCCCTACCTAGTTTCCACGGCACCAATGTAGCTCCGTCTGGTCGTCATTTTAAACTGTCTTGACTACATTTACTATTATGCAAATGCTTATCGTTTTTGAGATATTGCCCGGTTTATTTGAAATTTTGGTTTTTTCCTTATTGCAAAAGAAATAGATGAAATTGTTTTTTCCAATGTTTTAAATTATATCTTACATTTTAAGAACGACAAATATTGGACACGCAAGTCGCTGTATGTGCCTTGTACAGTCGGCCCACAAGCCGCTCGTGTCGAATGATTGGTAAGCCCTAAAAAGTTATCGCATTCAGTTTCATTATCTTGAAGGAAATTGGAATATTTTTTTAACTTTTGGTAAGTACACATTGTCATTTATAAAGAAAATTACTGTTCAAGGAATTCTTACACGATATCAAAAATGGTTTTCTATAAAAAATACCTTTCTCGTAAAAAACAGACGCATATAGCGTCTAAAATTGATGTAAAATCGAATTTTGTAAAGTGGTTACATTCATACATACATTAAATCACGCCTGTTTCCCAGAGGGGTAGACAGAGACAACTTCTTTCCATCTGCTACAATCCTGACAAATCTCTTTCGCTTTTTCCACATCCATAAATCGAGTCATGCATGCACGTCGGTTTCGGGTACTTAAGATTCGGCCCTTTTCCAGTATTTCTCCGATTTGATTCGTAAAAGTACCTATGCCTAGCGCGGTCCTTTTCGACCTTTAGACTCACTTTCGCTCTGTATATCTATTTCGTCAATCTTCTTTCATGCATCCTTTCCAACTGACCGAACATAATAAAAAACAGGAAATAGTGGTTAAATTTAAATAAGCTTAAAAACTTCCAGTTCTTTGTGTTACCAACAATGTAAGACATTATTGGAATTATAAAAAAGAACATATTGTTTTGCTGTATGGTCATAAGGAAAATTTACCGAAATTTAAACTAAAACGAGCAATATCTCAAAACCTATTTAAGGTTTTACGTAATAGTAAATTTGTACGGTCTAAAATTATCAAAATTATCCCTTTCGACCATCAAACACCCTGAATAAAAAAATTCGCCGCAGGGGCTAATTAAGAATATAGGTGACAGGCTATTAATAGTTTAATTTGACGCTATTATTTCCCATTGACTCGATCACGTCAATCTAAAATCTACTTTTGAAACATTCCCTGTAAGTAAATAAACAAGATACTTATGGTCTAAGATCCGAATAGGAGACGATTTGCACCGGGCTGTTTATTCGATGAAAAGTATTTTACGAGTATATCAAATTTAATACGCTAAATAATATGTGGCAAATAGGTAGGCTGAAAAATTTCAGTCCAGTACTTATATCATTAAAAAAAATTGTTAGAAATGAACTCTTTTTTTAAAGTAATGTATACCAAATTCAATATGCTAAGTAACGTCATGTTTGTCACGTATGCTAAGTCACCATATAGGTGAATACGTAGGCTGAAAATTTTCAGTCCAGTTGTTTTAAAAAATTGTAATAGCTTGTTTAATAGACAAATTACATACTAATCGAAAGTATGAAGTCTATAGAATATGCAAACGTTAGGTTTGGTGCAAATTATTAGTACCGACTTACGTGTTTATACCTGCCTACCCAATAGTTTGACAGGGAAAAAATTGTCAACATAACTTCATAATTTTGATTGGTATGTAATTTGTCTATCAAACAAGCTATTGCAATTTTTTAAAACAAAGTAATTTTTTATTTATTAATTATGTACTGGACTGAAATTCAGCCTACGTATTCGCCATATATTACTTAGCATATTAAATTTGGTATACATTACTTTTTATCGAATAAACAGTCTGGTGCAAATCGCCTCCTATTCGGATCTCCTACTATTAACTATTTTTAACAGGCCATAATTTAACACGTTTATAAAATCTCAAAACCTTAGACCACTTGCCGCAAAAGCATAAACCTAATTAATATTGTAACGTACGTGGTAGGTAACTGATACAAATGCACAATTATTACACCGATAATTAAAAGCTAGACCTTACTAATGCACTCACTTAACCGTTACAAACAATTATTGGACAATAAGCTTCAAATGCTTACATGACCGCTCGGTTCGCTCTTGTTCGCACTGTTCGGTGTCCAAGTAAAGAATGATCGTAGCCGCAATCGTTCCGCCTTTAATAGTCCCAGTTTTCGACAATTCCAGAATGCCTCCTGGAATTATCGATGTACTTTGAACCGCCGAGGACCGAGACTTGTTGGAATTTTCTACGCATTACTACCCTGTTTACAATCGCATGTCCGCGCAATGCTGTCTTATTTCGAATCGTGTTATCTCTTTAACACGCTTCTTGAAGGTTCTCGATATGGCTGTCTCTATCTAATATACTGAAATGTACTTCAAAAGCCCATAAGGGGACCTGAAAACGCCGGGCGTAATCTGACTTACAGTGGTTCCTGAAATTGACTGAAAACTTGTTTCAAGCGCCTGAAAACAAAAGCAACTTGAGACGAAGTTTTAATATTTTAGTATTTGATAGAACTACTCGTACCTCTGAAACGGACAGAAACGATATTTCAGCTTTCAAAGCACTAAAAATCAAGACTGAAATTTAGACGCCTTAATCAACCGACGTACTGGATTTTGAACGACTCTTAAAAATGGGGTTCGTAATTTCTTTTTTTACAATTTAAGTATAGTTAAACCACATGTTTAGCAGTGTCGATTAACCTAATTGGTCATCAAAGTACTCGTAGTACCATTTTAACACTTTCATGGCCGCCGACCGGCTAGGCGGGTCCATTTTGTATGAAAATCAGAGACCTTGGCAATGAAAGTGTTAATTATTGACTTCTTCGTGTCACAGTAACTTCGAAGTACTTCCCAACAGCAAATAAATAACGTTACCTTTCCGGAATTGACTAAACAAGTAAACATATCTAGTTTATAGTAGTGTATCCACTTACCTTCAACTCTTGGAGAAGTAAATACTAAAAATAACTTTTGTACGAAATTAAACGAGTACAATGAATCAGTGTTCCTAAGCGGTGAACTTGTTTACCACGCTCGTGAGTTAAGTGCTGTCATCCCGTCAAACGATCTGTCAACGTTTGCGTAAGACTTTCAAATGTACTTTGTGAAGCTAATTGAAGTGTGTTAAAAATGTTGAGCCGGTGGAAGAGCAAAGACAAGTCTGAGAAGACGAACAAGTCCTCTAGTTCCAGCGGGAAAAAGAAACGGAAAGGACGGGAGAATGGTAAGTGCGAGCAGGCGTACTCACAAAACATTTGCTTACGTATTTATAATCATCATCATAATCTGGGTCAATTTATTACAATATCGATGGCGCATTGTGTTAAAATGTTTTCACTTGCATGAAGACTCGTACCTAATCATCATCATTTACGCTGATAGAGGACACTGCTGGACATAGGCCTCCCCGTGATTTGCCAAGAACGGTCACGCTTATAAAAGCATTATCATTAGGGTTTCGTACAATGACTATTATCTGTTGCCCGCGTAGAAGTCGTTTATCGCTACTCGCGGAAAAAGTACACTGTGTCCTTTTTTGGGGTTCAAGCTATCTCTATTCCAAGTTTCATTAAAATCGTTCAGCGATTTAGCTATGAAAACGTAACAATTTTATAATAATATATAGTATGGATAAACTTACTCGTTTAACAAAATGAAATGTCATTGCAACAGCTAAATAATAAATAATAATGTCATCATCATTTCGTCATTATCACTGCTCCCAATCTTCAGCGTCTCTCATCCATCTACACCGGCCCATCTGCCCAGGGTGTCCTACACGACGTTTGCCAAGACGTGGTCTCCATTCAAGAACACTCTAACGGTCGTCGGTTCTGCAGCAAACATGACTGGCCCACTGCCACTTCAGCTTGCTAATTCGGCGGGCTACGAGTATGTCGGTTACTTTGGTTGTCTGTCGGATCACATAATTTCTATTGCGATTCTTCAGTGAGACTCCAAGCATAGTCTTTTCCATAGCGCGCTGAGCTACTTGGAACTGGTGGACCAGTCGAGCCGTGAGTGTCCACGTTTCGGCCCCGTAAGGTAAAACACACTGGTCGAATACTTTAGACTTGAAGTTTTGAGGAATGGGCGATGTGAAGACTCGGTGAATCTTCTCAACGCGGCCCAGTCTAACTGAATTCTTCGTTAAGCCTCTCTCTCAAAGTTGTTTCTCCCTAATTGGACGTTTGCCCAAAATAAAAATGTTCGTGGACAACCTCGAGAGATAAACCATTAATAGCTATTGGTCCCGGATTAAACGTGCTCGTTGAACATGATCTTAGTTTTGTTGAAGTTTATCCTGAGACTGATGCTTTTGAAAGATTCAGCCAGGCTGTTCATCATCTGTTGTAGGTCCTGCAGGGTTTTAGCCATAATGACGATATCGTCTCCAAATCTCAGGTGTGAGATGTACTCGCCGTTTACATTTATACCACGTCCATCCCAGTCTAGCGTCCTGACATGAACATATCCTCAAGCGCAGCGGAGAACAATTTCGGGGATATGACATTCCTTTGTTTCACGTCTCGACGCAGCAGGACGGGCTCAGTTCTGGATTTTGGAAATACATAGTGGCGGCGTCATACAGACCTCTCAACACTTCGACATATCGCCAATCAATTTGGCACCTCTGCAAGGACTGTATAACAGACCAGTTTTCGCCGGAGTCACAAAGTCAAGACACAGGGGCTCATTCATACTCTTCGGACTTCTATATATTATTATGCCTCACTGTGTGTATGTGGTCTATGGTGCCATAACCCCTTCGGAACCCTGTTCCAGGGGTTGTGCTTCGTTAGTTCTTCGCGCATAACGATTTTAGACGAGTCTCTGGAACAGCTTATAGATATGGCTAAGGAGTGAAATTGGTCGGTTGTTCTTCAATAAGGTTTTATCACCTTTCTTGAAAAACAACATGACCAAGCTCCTGTAACATGCCTTTGTGGTTCTCCCGGAGAAAAGTACAGAATTAAAAATAAGCTAGAGCTCTTTCAGCAGCGGTTTCCCGCTAGGTTTCAGTAGCTCCGTGGTAACTCCGTCTTCTCCCGGGGCTTTCCATGCATTCCTATTACCGATTCACTGCAAGTCTATACTCCCACTTTAGAGAAAAAGTCCCCCATCACCACGATGATGACTCTGATTATGTCGTCATAAATAACTGTGACATTATCGTCCGAATACGTTGACGTTGGTGCTGTACATTTGTATAACCTTAAAGCTGTACCTGTCGGTAAGGTTAATCACAAGATTCACAAGGTATGCAGCCCTCGCCGACACATTGGAGACGCAACGTTGATAAAGAGAACCTTGTTGACCTTCTAAACCCGACACCGCCATGGGAGGGTTGATCTCCCTGTCTGAAGTACCTACATATATCCTCGATGGCAAGGTTTTGGTGTGCTAAGAAAAATCAGCCGAAATTGTTTAAAACGCGCCATTTAACAGCAATTTAATGTATAATGTAATTATATAAACAAAATCTTATTTTAATAATGGTTTTCGGCTCATAAAAACATTAAGGATTTTGTTTTTATCAACAAAAATAAAATCAACGTATCAAATTAACATAATATTAAAAAGTGCTATGAGCTTCGCTTAGTATCAGACCTGTTGTCGGCAATACTCACACTATCATGAAAACAACACGTCACCATTAAAATGTTTTTTGTGCGGCTATCGTTTTTACATTACACAATAGCACAATAAGGCATGCTTCTGGATTTATATTCTATTTTAGAAATATTTATTCGCACAACTTTCACGCACAAGCAATCGCAGCAAACTATGGAAGGTTGCGCGGAACTCCGCATAACCATGCCACACGTGACACGCCCACATCACACTTCTACTGTTTTTTCTGTTCTGCCGTCACGAGTAAGTAGAACCATGCTCAGTGCAGGGTTCTTGTGGCGTACAATAAACATAAAAATCTATGAGCAAATGTTCTATTTTACGTTATTTCAACATTTTACTCGCCTTAAAATGACAAAAAGAATGAAGTGTTAATAGTGGTGATAAGTACTTAGTCCTTTTATGAAATTCATTTTAATATGAGCCTTAATATGGTGTTAATAGTTGTGATACTTAGTTCTTTTATGAAATTAATTTTAATATGAGCCTTAATATGGTGTTAATAGTTGTGATACTTAGTTCTTTTATGAAATTAATTTTAATGTGAGCCTTAATATGGTGTTAATAGTTGTGATACTTAGTTCTTTTATGAAATTCATTTTAATGTGGGCCTTAATATGGTGTTAATAGTTGTGATACTTAGTTCTTTTATGAAATTAATTTTAATGTGAGCCTTAATATGGTGTTAATAGTTGTGATACTTAGTTCTTTTATGAAATTCATTTTAATGTGAGCCTTAATATGGTGTTAATAGTTGTGATACTTAGTTCTTTTATGAAATTCATTTTAATGTGAGCCTTAATATGGTGTTAATAGTTGTGATACTTAGTTCTTTTATGAAATTCATTTTAATGTGAGCCTTAATATGGTGTTAATAGTTGTGATACTTAGTTCTTTTATGAAATTAATTTTAATATGAGCCTTAATATGGTGTTAATAGTTGTGATACTTAGTTCTTTTATGAAATTCATTTTAATATGAGCCTTAATATGGTGTTAATAGTTGTGATACTTAGTTCTTTTATGAAATTCATTTTAATGTGAGCCTTAATATGGTGTTAATAGTTGTGATACTTAGTTCTTTTATGAAATTCATTTTAATGTGAGCCTTAATATGGTGTTAATAGTTGTGATACTTAGTTCTTTTATGAAATTCATTTTAATATGAGCCTTAATATGGTGTTAATAGTTGTGATACTTAGTTCTTTTATGAAATTCATTTTAATGTGAGCCTTAATATGGTGGTAATAGTTGTGATACTTAGTTCTTTTATGAAATTAATTTTAATATGAGCCTTAATATGGTGTTAATAGTTGTGATACTTAGTTATTTTATGAAATTCATTTTAATATGAGCCTTAATATGGTGTTAATAGTTGTGATACTTAGTTCTTTTATGAAATTAATTTTAATGTGAGCCTTAATATGGTGTTAATAGTTGTGATACTTAGTTCTTTTATGAAATTAATTTTAATGTGAGCCTTAATATGGTGTTAATAGTTGTGATACTTACTTCTTTTATGAAATTAATTTTAATGTGAGCCTTAATATGTTAATTTACAGATTTTATTTATTTGTAGTTTTGTCTGTAGGCCGGGGGCACTTGACTCTACCAAAAGAGACACTTATAGAGACCAAGGTTTCTTAAACGGTGTTTTAGTGCGCGGTTTAAATATTTATAAGAGCTCCCTTAAAGGGACATCACATCATAACATAAAATATACCTAAATAATTTCTTTTTGAGAAATATATAGGTTACTTACTAAGGTACCTACTATATACAGGGTGGAAAGTTGAGATGGGGCAGTAAGGGCAGCTACTAGATCCCTTGCTGCTACGCGAAAATGCTCTTAGGAGACCTTTACTATTTTTTTTAAGTGATGACATTCGATATTCTCCAATTTTTTTATAGAATGTATAGTCAGCGAGAAAATCAACAAATTTGAGTTTTTTTTAATGCCAATCGGTCCCATTTCTATCAAATATTAAAATACTCTTTGAGACCAACTAAGGTACCTACTAGAACACCCACAAATCAAAGGAAAACCGTTTCCATACAGTTCGTAGGGTAATTAATTACAAAGTGAATTTTTCTTTAGCTTAAAGATCATTAAATTTAATAATGGAGACAACTGCAATTAGGATATGAGAAATGAGAAAAATCAATATTATTGTAAAAAAAACAACTAAAGTAGCGGCATCGAGTGATGGCACTTTTGACATTTGCTCGTTCATGAAGTTCCCTAAATATTGACAGCAAGTATAAAGGAACAAATGTAAAACTTCATTGTTGCAGGTACCGGAATAGTGATTTACTGCTGGGATTGTAATTTACCGAAACGCATTTCGTAACTAGCTTCATCTTGAGGTTGTTTTTATTTGCTCGCGCTCTAGCGTTCATCTTTTTAATCATAACAAACAAAAAACATCTCAAAAAAATGAATTCGCGTGATGATAACAAAGGACCGCTTCCTGGTACAACAACGTATGACATGAAGTCACTGCACTTTCACGTCACCGCCGCTGGCAAACTCGCGTACTAGCTCTGAGTTAACGTGGTTTTATTATTATTTATTCACTCATTTATCAATAATTTAACATTTTGTATATTTTGACTTAATATTTCAAACTTCTGAAAATGTCGTCTTCTTCTAGCCACACAGTTTATTTCGAGAGTTTGATCTACAAACTCTATTGGCATACATTAAAACGTCTCCATATTCATATTATTATGAAAATTACCCATCTATTAATAGTGATTTAAATGAATCGGATTAAAATACATTAAAATAAATACTTTATTTAATCATAGAATATGGCCTTTTTTCATGCGTTATTTTTTTAATAAACTTTTTAAAAATATACTTCTTGCACTTGACTGATTTTTTTACGATAATAAAATGGAGTGTTTCACAACACTATTTGTCAGCTATCAAAAGTGCCATAACTCGATGCCGCTACTGTAGAGTCCGTGCGGTAAGATACTACAGGCAAGGTGTTAGACAGATAAAGCTGGCCGTCATGGATAAATCAGTTTAATAATTTAAAAAAAATTAAATACTGAATTTGAATTTTGAAATTAGAACGATAACGATAATCATGCTTTATTTGAATTTTCGTTTTAATAATTAAACCTAATCTCACGGCTTTTGCGATGATCTTTAAAGTTTACGGTTACATAAAAATAAGACTTTTGGACAAATGAGCACATTATGGCCTATAAAATTCAGACAAAGGTACTATGTTTTTTATAGTGTCCGACCGAAGATTTGGCTTCGGCCAGTTTCGGCTCAAAAATCATGTTTCGGCCAAAGGTTCGGTTTCGGCCAAAAAGCGGCCGCGCCGAAACTTGCAACATCGTAGTTTCGGTTCGGGTAACGTCGGGTGCACTCGGCACGGCTGGCAATATGGCGTCGCTCGCCTAACTTCGCCGTTCGCTGGCCACTGAATCAGTGATCTTTCGTCGTCCAATGCCGCTTGTGTTTGTTCCCCGAATAATAAAATAGTATTTGAATTAAGTATTTTATTTTGTTTTTGTTATGAATTCATCATGTCATAGTTAATTCTTAACGCTTATTTTCGTAATTTACCAACAGCTTGACGGATATATTGGTTATTTAGGATATACGTGTGAATGTTTACTTTAGAACTTTACTTTTAATTTAGAATTCGTCTTAGTTGCTTGTATGTAATATAATAAGTAATTACTAATAATGATTGTAGGTACCTATGTAATAAAATGATGGGTAAATAACTTAAAGTATTTCTTTTAATTTAATATAGACGTGGAACGTAATTTCATTTTATTGTTTTGTTTTGGTCAAATTTTGGAAGTCAAATAAAAGAGGTCAGTCAATTTGAGTAGGGATTTCGATGATTTTGTACGCTTTCGGTTAGTCTTGGTATTGATAATTTCGAATATAAGATATTATGATACGGTCAAGCTGGTTTCATGATGAATACGGGAGACAGACGTAAGCAGATTTTTCTCAAGATACAGTTTTAACTGATTTAACTTTAAATTTGACATAAATTAATAAAAGTTGAACATAGAAACCCGTAATAGGCCGGCGAGATGTTTCATTAATGAAATATCTGGAAAGAACGGCGGCACACTGACATTTCTATTCAACGTTTTAATCACGTTTATAAAGTTTCGGTTTCAGTTTCGGTCGAAACTATAATCAAACTGGAACTTCGGTTTCGGCAAAAAACATGTTTCGGTCGGACACAAACTCATTGTACATGCTACAGATTCGTTAAAGCAACATTTCTCAAGACATGTTATTTATTTTAGGCGGACTTGCAAAAAGTTCAATACTGGGTTAAGAAGATACTAACTCGAAAATGATAGTTTTCGTATGAATCTGACGTTTACTAAAAGGGGCTATTGCCTGACGCACTCGCAATCGCAATCGTTTTCATTTTGAAAATCGCAGGCTTGTCTGCATACAAAATGAAACCAATTGTTCCACTTTGAAACCGATTGCGATTGCGAGTGCATTAGACAATAGCGACGCAGTATTAATATTTTGGTGCAAGTGGCCTTTAGTCGTCTACATATTGTTTAACCTGCGCAAGTTTCACCTCGTAATTACCCTACAAACTGTTTGAAAAAAGTTTTCTTTGATATGTGGTTGTTCTAGTACAGTCAAAGACTTCAATTGTTATGCCACTGTGGAGCCCTGTCATGATGACAGCGTCAAACCACATGACAGAAATTACGCTTAAATGAATGATTAATGTTAGACTTGACAGAGGCGCGTGGAGCTAACCCCATATGTTTCTGTTTAGTCCATTAGAGAAAATACTCTTTTACCGAACAATTGTCTTCGCGAGTGATATCCATGGACTTATTTCTCTAATAAGTCCATGGGAGTGTCTACATATAAATAATTTGACATTGCATTGGCGAAATACACCTTAAAAGGAGTGAAAGCCAACAATTAGATGATTAACGTTATGCGACAGGGTTCCATAGTGGCATAACAATTAAAGTCCTTGACTGTACTCTAACCTTAGATGGTTTCCAAGAGTATTTTAATCCTTGACAGAAATGGGACCCATTGGCATTAAAAAAGTACTCAAATCTATCGATTTTCTTGCTGACTGTACCAAAAATCAGTGAATGTCGATTGTCATCACTTAAAAAGTTAGTAAAGGTCCCCTAAAAGCATTTTCGCGTACCTAGCAGCAAGGGATCTAGTAGCTGCCCTTACTGCCCCATCTCAACTTTCCCTCTGTATGAGTATGTGGATATTTTTTTTACCGTGTGACTTGATAATTTCTGAGAAAATTTGAGTGTGAAATACATACAAACAGATAAACAGACAGTCAGACGAACATATATGGTGAAACTTAGTTAAGTTTGACTTAGTTAACAATTTTTAATATTCCACGCACTAAAAACTGAGAATTAATGTAGGAAGAACGTTAATACGGGGTATCACAACTGTAAGATGCTCAAATTACGATTCGGTTTAATTATCCTTCGTCAAGATTGTATGACGCCGATAACAATACGATGAATTAGTGTCCCGCTCCAGTGCGGTGCCTTTAGAATATTAATGACCGAAAGTTATTTTTAGGGTTCCGTATCTAAAAATATAGGATCACTCGCGTATCTGTCTGTCCGTCCGTCTGTCAAAGCCAATTGGCTCTGAAACTACTGGACCGATGGAGTGGAAATTGAATTTGGTTCACATAAAATGGCTTGTAAAAATCTATAATGCCTTTTTTTATAAAAATAGGCGCTAAATCGACCTTTCTTTCCCTCTCTTATTTCCGAAATGACTGGGCCTAAAATTTTGGAAAGAGTACACAAAATTTTAATTTACCTATGGATTACAGGAAAACCGATAAGCAGTCAATGGTATAGGTTAATAATCCTAACTATTAAGTTACTTAAAACTTATGAGCAGAGTTCGGCTTACTGCGAGTAACCTTACTCCATGTACGCTCGCAATATTCATACCGCAGATAGATACAACGAGGGTTTTAATTTAATAGTTTAAACAAGTCTGAAGAAAAACTGCTGTTTGGATAATGTCGTCAATGTAATGTTAGTAATCATGTACATATTTTTTATTTCGCCAATTTCACATTTTAAAAAAGTTCCCCAAAAATAGTACCTAGTGACACCCGCGACGCTAAGACGAATCTAACGACACCTCGCTTGTTGGAATCGGAACGTCCGTTCGGCTTTTAGAAGGCAATAAAGAACCATACGTACATGCATACATACATACATACATTCCAATTTACCCTCCTCCATCTAGAGGCGTGTTAAAATAAAATTAAAATATGTATAAACACGTATAAACAAACAATATGTACAAATGTAAAATTTTAATTTGAAGTGATTTAATCTATCCGTGGTTTAATTAATGAGAACAGACATTAAAAGCAATAAAAGTTCCTTGAAACAAAATTAAAGTTGATGATAATTTATAAATATTCGCAGCATTTTGAATTAGGGACAATTCAAAATGCTGCGTCAGATGATAAATAAGATATTGAGAAAGCTTTACTTGTTTCAGGAGATGATTGGCTTGCAGATGGTCTACGAATTGATGGTGAGTTTCAGAAATAAAAATAACGTTTCCCTGCGCTCTGTTTTGAGTCGAGGTGAAGGTGAAAATGTCATGGTTTCGTTTTTCAGCGAAAAAATATTTTTACGTTATTGGCCTACTTTTATTATTATTTATGGTCATTGCAACAAAACAAAGTAAGAAATCGTTAACTTCGTGTTAGTCGTCTATCGTAATGATAGTGGATATATGTAGGTAGGTAGTTTGCTGTACAGCAATGCTAAAAGCAGAATTAAGTGAAAGACGTACCTAAACGTGTCATTATTTTTCATTATTGTTTACTGAGAAAAAAATATTGTTTGAATGTTGAATCAGTGTTTGCTACGCCTGCTTTGAGCTAGCGGGCGGCGCGGCGTCGTTGTGTTTGTAGCTAAGAAATGACCATGTGGCTCTTTAGCCATTAGCAGAAATTGGTTTATTTATTTTCTCACAAGATATTGAAAAAAAATTAAAAAAATGTAAGTATGCTTTTGAGACAAACCTCTATAAGCAAGATTTGTTTCAGAACACCTTTTAAAAAAGTTCCTGTATCAATTATCATTTGAAAAATAAAACATTTAAAAGTTACCCTTCTTATTTATTTTTATTAAAACATGTCCCTTTAAAAAAGGTCATGTTTGAATAAATATATCAGCAACGGACTAAAAAATTCATAGTCCAATCCAGTAGGTCTATGATCCATTAATCCGGAGTTAATGGATGATAGACCTACTCTATCATCCATTAACTCCGAAGTCATTATCTCCGCGACACCCTGTATGAATACTTATACGATATGCAATGAAATGGTTTTGGAATAAGGAAATGGGTTTTAAAGCATAAATTATAAAGATGGTCCCAATCCTAATAAAGCTACGTAGTAAATTGAATCGGCCGGTACTCCGTGCAAGAGGCACATCGAACCACTCGACGCACGAAAATAATTACTTACAATGCTTCCCTCTATCAAACTAGATTCAGAACTTTCAGAATGGGACGGATAACGCCGTTCAGAACTATAAATAAAGTTGAGAGCACCGGATCGAGCGTACTCCGCGCGCGCCGCGTCCTGATGTTTACTCCGCAAGTTCTTCGGTCCAGCGCTGCGCGTGCGCTCCCTAACCTTAACCACAATTTCTCAATTCCTGGATACCTTATTCGGTTTGATAGGTATCTTGATGATTAATATTTAACTAAAGCAAGTTAAACAAGCCCAATGCCTAAAGACAGAAACGGTGTTCGTAACATTGGACTAGGAAAAACGTAAATAACATAACAACCAAATTCTGTGTAGTGCGCTATATGTGGAAATGTGTGTGTTACTTTGAAATTCCATGTTGTAAACACAGTGTAAACGTATGCGGAAAGCACGTTTGTATGCGAGGTGGGGTTTCGAAAACAGCTGGTGCTGCCAGTGAGCCGGACTCGGCATCTGACAGCGTCCTGCCTCCGGGTCTCTGCTCCGGACTCCAGGCATGCTCGCAGCCACCACCGTTTACCTACTTTCAGTTAAATAGTAAGTTTTGTGTGTACCTTTAACTAAGAAAGTAAAACTTCAGATACGGAGAAGACCTTCGGAAATGAAGTTGCCCATTCTTAAAAAAACTAACGCAGCTATTTTAATTTGATTACTAGCTTCTGCCCGCGAGTTTGTCCGCGTAGAATTCGATTATCGTAATTCCCTCGGGATAAAAAGTGGCCTATGTGTTAATCCAGTGTATAAGCTATCTCCATTTCAAAATTCATCCAAATCCGTCCAGCCGTTGCAGCGTGAAGCAGTAACAAACTAACACACACACAAACTTTCGTATTTATAATATAGTAGGAAGTAGGAAAGGAATAGGAAGTAGGACTAAGTGTTGTGCGGTTACAATTATATCAATTCCAAACCGCCTTGACATTGGCAGTCTATTTAATTTGTTTGTAGTTTATCCTTCGCCATCCCCTTTCACGCTTTATTTCTTTCTTTCCTTCAATAACGTTTTCCTCTTGTACTCTCTACATACTTAGTCCATTAATTGCCAATTCTCTTCCACTCTTTTCAGTTCTTCTTCTTTTTTTTACTATTTTCCGCCCCCTAATCCATCCGACTCGAACACCAGTATCATAAGCCCTCTAATAAGTACATACCTACCTACTCGTACTTCTATATAATATAGGTACATCTCATTTGGATCCTTGTCTAAATCATCATTTATGTCTCGCTTCTGACTACTACTTATACCCCGTACATGGGTTTAATTTAAAGCACTTGTCTACCTAGTAGGTATATGTTTTTTTAGTTCTGTTATACTTGCTTTGCTAATTTAGAGGAGAAAGTGAGCGCCATGCCACCCCTTGCCTTACCCATTGCCTTATTTTAGTTGTTCTCGTCTTCTCGTCGTCGTTTCATAATGAATTTTCTCTAATTTTTAAGTTTTCTGCCCATATTTGCTTCGTTTTAAAAAGGACTTACATCGAATTCTTTAGTGCCGGTGACCAATCGATTTGCCGAGTTTCATTTCGCAGACAACGATTTGCTGAGGGCTCAGACAAGATGACTACGCTAACTAACGTTTCTACTCGATTCGTTTTTAAACCAATCGCGTCACTGGAAGATGACGTGATACGAAAAGTCACGTGGTCTACCAGTGACGCGATTGGTTTAAAAACGAATCGAATAGAAATGTTAGTTAGCGTAGTGCATCTCGTCTGAGCTCTCAGGTTGTTCACTTTGGTAGAGTAACGTTTTGTCCGTGAATCGTTTTATCCACTAGTCAATAGGTAGAAAACCGATACACATTTTTATTCGATTGTTCGTTGGGTATTTGGGATACACCTGTATCCCAAATACCCCACGAGCAATATATCCCACGGTGCGGTTTGCGGCGAGCTTGATGTCTTAAAGTTTCATATCAAGTAAGTAGTGGGACTACATAATAGCTTATTATGATTACCTACTAAATTGTATAAAATAACAAAAAACAAAAAACACCTTCAAAAACGCAAAAAATAAGTTATTTTACATGGGTCTCACAATATTATTTAACCAAAAGCCGACTTCAGTTGGACTGCCCAATTAGTACCATTTTAAAAGAAGTTATTTTTTTGCGTTTTTGAATGTGATGACAATTTTTTTTTTAAATCGGTTTACAATTGATGGAGAAATCGGTGAACATAAATAATAAAGAAATACCTTCAGTGGAACATGGAAGCTCGTCTCGAAGTTCGTCTGTTATGAACAAACCCCGGATTGAAGAGAGCAAAAATGTACGAGTGCTAGTGATTAATTAAATATCGACTAAGTTTTATGGACATCGTTGAAAAGCAATTTTAAATCATCATAATTAAATAATGGCCAAGTTTATATACTTTTTAATAATTTGCAAACGTTTTATATTTATACTTATCGCAACTGTTAACAACCGATATCTGACTTTGACTCTTGACTTGAGTCATTTTGACAACCTTTAAAATTACGTTCAATAACAATCTATTCACTACAAAAAAATCCTTATCATTTCGACGAATTGAGAACCTCCTCCTTTTTGTTTTTGAAAGTCGGTTAATAATGCCTCGCAAGAACAAAGATCGTTTATCTTCATGGATAGCTGATTATTCAGATATAGAAGACGATATAGAAGTCATTTTTATCGAAATCAACTTATAAAATTAGTTTAAGTTGTCCTCGCACTATTGAAACTTGAAACTTCAGTAGGTACAGAATTGGTCCCGTCAATCCGGGGTTTGATTATGAATTTATGACTTTGAAAACAGATCACAGATAGTAAAAAGTTTAAAAAACAAAAACGTTATTTTTTGCTTTTTGAAGGCGGGTTTTTGTTTTTTAAACTTTTTTTTTTTAATAGTTTTTAGTGATCATAATTATGCTGTTATTCTCCCACTTCTCAATTAATAAGAAACAATAGAACATTTCAATCTCGCCGCAAGCAACGCCGTGGGAAAGTCATAGTCATATATTTAAACCTAAATATGCTTCGTCATAGTCGCTCAACTATCTTAATCGAAATACCTTGTCGCCACCCTCGAAATATATACCGTTAAGGAGTTCCGGTGGCCATCTGTGGTCTTCATCATTAGTTCCACTTCACCAAATAGTGCTTTCCAAGACCAAATACACGAGTTACAATGAAAAATACCAAAATCGCTATAGGTGTGCCTATCAATTTTGAAGAGTTCCGTCGATTCCTCATGGATTCCACCATCAGATCTTCATTTTGATAAAAATGGGACCAATCGGGAAGCACCAGCTTTCAAATAAAAAAAGAATCATCAAAATCGGTTCACCCAGTCGAAAGTTCTGAGGTAACAAACATTAAAAATAATAATAAAATAAAAAAATACAGACGAATTGAGAACCTCCTCCTTTTTTTGAAGACGGTTAAAAATAATCGTCTTTCTAAATAGCTCCGCCATTTTATCGTAGTAAGTAGGCGAGGCTACTTTTATGTAATAAATTATTTTTAATTACAATAACACTTTTAATAATGAAATGCTTTAAATTAGATTCTTATTAAATGCAAAAAATTAAAAAGCGAACTTTATTTTAGGTGTGTGCCAATTGTCTTAGTTACCTACCCGACCTACTGAGCTTCTTTTCTACAAGGGTAAAAAAGACTCGTTATGGTATTGTTTTTAACACGGCCGAATAGAGAATAGAGCCCTTATTGGTTTGTAAAACCATAATTCGAGTAATCATTTGGCGTGATTTGATGAAATAAAAAAAAACCTACTAGTTGGTAGGTTTGGCTTAGTGTACAAGATTTTTCTGCGAAAAAATGTAATGCCAAGACCTGTCATAGTAGTTTACGTGACGGTTGCGTAATGCTAATTACGCAGAGTCTCGTACAATACTTTATCTACACACATATTATAAGTACTCTAAGATGGGTTCAGAAGCCGAAAGGCAAATGAGCAGCATTACCTTACCTGTGGTAGTAGGTGACAGCGATGACAGCTGTAACGTAATTTAGAAATTACGGTATCGAATATTGTAAGGTAACGAGATCCCAATTTGGAACATCTTTCAAAATTAACATCTGTCATCGCTGTCACCTACTACCACAGGTAATGCTGCTCATTCACATTCACATTCACAGGTATTGCCTACGGGTTTTGAACGCATAATAGAGGAATTATGATATGAGTGTAGATAATAGTACATTGTGTATTAAGGGTGGTAAAGACAGAATTACAAACGAGAGTCTGTTAGAAGCCCGAAGCCGAAGGCTGAGGGCTTTAATGACTCGAGCTTTGTATTTCCTTTACCACCCGTGTAAAATACAATGTTTTTCATCACAATTGCGAGGAAATGAAACAAAATCAGACAAAAGATCATATTTCTAACTTACGATTCTCACTAATAATTTTAGCCGCGTTGGCGATGTCCGGCGGAGTCGCATTATCCATTTCTTCTAATGACGACATGTTTTTTAATATGTGCACAAAGACACCCTTTTAATTATTATTTTAGAATCACACAGCTTATAATCACTAATCAGTATCTAGAGTCTGGCCATCGAAACGAGATACTGAAAATGGCCGCGAATTTTAAAAATGTAGCTATAGTAAGCCTGAATGAGCTTCAATTAAACAATTTTAATGCTGTTGTCATTAACTTATAACTGAATACTTAATTACAAAAGCATCAACATTGTTTATTTCTAGCCCACGCAGGCATACCATAGCTACAATTTTAAAATTCATCATTTTCAGTATCACGTTTCGATAGCCAAACTCTATAAATTAGCGGCCGACTACATCACTGTCTATGACTTACCACAGATAATGTCAAACGTGTTCAGGAGTTCGATTCTAGTGACAGTCGAGATCAATAGTTTATATGCGAGATTTTTAGAAAATTGTATGCAACTGACATTTCATCTCGAATGAAACTTCATATCGAATGGCACAAGAATTGGGGTCCTGACGTATTATAATATTTTGAGTCCAAGTATTATATTTTTAAAAAAATCTTTTAGGCACGATAGGGCGTAATGGTAAAAAAAAAAAATCTAGCATATTAGGACACTATTTACGAGCAAGTGTGATGAAAAAATCATTACGTACGAGTATGTTATTGTTGATTAACCGAATTTTATCAATAAGAAAGTTAGACCAGGTACGACTTTAGGCGAAGCGATAAGGGTAAGGTGGAATTATGACAAAAGACCGCCGAAACCGTACTCTGGCGTAACTAAGTTTGATTTGATTTAACACTATAGGTGGATGTTATAAAACAACTTCAATTTTGCATGCATCTACGAAAATACCTCTACAAATCGTTACTTGGTGAAACGTTGCCTGTGGATCAATAATCTGCAAATTATTTGTAGAATCATTACAGCCAGCCAAAACATATAGCATTCAGACGTATAAAGAAGATAATAATAATGCCACAGTACTTAGGTACTCATTTAGTGCCACTTGAGCGTTAAATCTAGATTGAGGCTAAAGCTAATTTTGGTTTCAGTCAAAATGTATGGAGCTGTCAGTTTGAAATTTAGTTTAAATACCGAATCTAGATTTATGTTTTTCGACCAAGTGACCTCATAAAATTGGTAACGGTTACCTTATTTTTTGTAGCTAATAGCAGGTTCTTATAAGTATTGCACATTCGTTTAAATTTTGTGGAAGAATAACTAATAGGTACTCCATGCGGACAATTAACAGCTACTCCAATTTAGATTGAACAATACTGCCGCGCAGCTAAGTCTAGATTTGAGGATGATGTCATCAATTTAACCGAGAATTTTATTAGCTTTATTACTAATTTCTAAAGCATGAACAAGGAGTCGTATATTAACAGGTCCACATCAACCTGTATATAGACAAATGCAGATTAACATAGGTCTAAGTTAAAGTCTCACGGTTGGGGTACAAGATTGATACCTCAAAAATAATTACTAAATTTTTTAAGCGTATAATTATCGAGTGACAGTGATTAAAATTGTAAAGCATACACTTAATCATTCTAATATTAATGATCGATTCCGTTAATGACTATAAATTAAATAGTCTAAAAAAAAAATTCTAAAATAGTCTAAAATTTTTATAAATTTTTATTTTACATCTACCTTTACCGTATAACTATTTATGAGGGCGTATATTATAAAATCATAACATTTTTATTCGTATGTACATTGTTTTTAAAGTTCATAAAGTTCGTGTAAAGTGAACGAGCGCAGCGAGAAAACAAGTCCGTACAATGCAAAACAAACATTGTTAGGTTATGATATTGGACGGTATGTTTGTATGTTCATCTGTTCCCTCATAACTTCTAAATTACTTATCATAATTGGGAATGGGATACACCAATTTTTGACAATGTATGAACACTTAAAAACCATTTCGAGGAATAGGCTTCTCAAATCGATCCCTGTTGATAGATTAAAAAAATATGTTACAATTAATTAAATATAATAAAATTAAGAAATTACCTTCATTTAACCCCTAAACGCTGGTCCGAATTGCGTTATATCAACCTCTTTTGTGGTTTTACATAAAACGTATAAAACGTCTCCAATATTTCATTTTATTAGTACAATTTAGATATCTAGCCGACACGTGGGCCATTCTACTTTTCGTTGTACATAAGTTTTAGCCACATCCTCACTAAACTATTTTTATTTCAAAAAACGGTAAAGTGCTGCGTTTTCTAGCTTGAAACTTGAAAAGGGACGTAAATAAGGTTGTATTTAAAATTATCCTAATTCATAAATAGTTATTTGTAAACTATAAAGTGAGTAACGCAGTGGACATTGATGTCCCCGCCCTTTCTATGGAAAAAGTGCAATTTACCACTGAGTTACCAAGATTCTTCAACGATAATTAAGTAATTTAAAAGTTGTTTTTTGAAAACCGTTAAACTTAAACATTCTAAGTTCATGTTATTTATTTATACGCGGATTCATAATTTGGTATACTTTTTATCGGACGATAACAAAAGTGTACCTACACTGAAAAGTAGAATGGCCCACCTACGTTTGAAGACAGCTGTTATCATGTAAATTTTTTGTTTACAAATTGACTGTTATTCTTATGTGCCACTAAAACAAGATTCGATTGGATTGTAATTTTTATGATAAAATTAATATATTAATGAGACTATTTCTCGTTTTAGTTATGTGTAATGAAATGTAAATAATTGATGTGGTGAGGTTTTCCAAGAGGTTCAAAACGGCGGCATCAACATTCATTGTATACACTCATAATTAGAAGTATGGAATCGGCCTTTTCAACAAAGTTAATGTGATTGTGTTAAGTAAATCTAGTCTAGGAACAAGGGTCATGTAGGAAGTGTTGTATTAATTGAGGTCTAGGTAATAAGCAACGGTTGAATGCTTATAGGTAATACTCTGAAATAATAATATAATTAGGGATTGCAATCCGGTCCTGCCGATCCGGTAATCCGGCCGGATCCGGCAATTTTTGGGAGCTACCGGATCCGGTAAAAATCCTCGGATCCGGTCCGGATCCGGTAAAGCAAGATAAAGTACGATAACACGCGTTATCCAGCACGCACGACACGGAAGCTTACATACAACAATACTAGAATTAAAGTAAATCGCTGCTAAAATACATAAAGGGCACATTCCAATCCAAAACCAAAAATCGAAATGTTTTAATTTATTAGGTAAGCTTCTGCCATGTTTTCAACAGTTATGCTTCGCACACGGTATTCAGTTGGCTGTTGTCGACGTTCTGCATACAAGTCAGGATTGAAGAAGACAACTCGGGAATTTACCATCTGTTCAGACTGTAACAGATACAGAGAATGACGAGTGCGATAAAGACTCGTATTTGATAGAAGAAGAACAAGGAACGGCGGATATGAGTGTGATAATGGATCTACATCCCCTTAATCTTACATCCGTCGAATTAGCCCCTGAATAAAATTCTCTTCTGCACAAAGTGCGAAAAGTTGTAAAATTATTCTACAAAATATGACTTATATCTCCAAAAATATGCTAAACAGGAAACAGGTAAAGAACTAAGCCTCATTTTAGATTGTCAAACACGCTGGAACAGTCTATTAAACACGATTGAAAGATTTTTTATTCTAAAAGCCTGCGTATATAAATCGTTGATTGATATAAAATCTTCTGAAGTTGAGTTGAGTCATGGACTGTTTGCAGCCATTTAAACTGGCAGTAGAAGCTATATGCAGAAGAGATGCGACACTTCTTACAGCTCAGACATCCTCGAAATTCATTTTAGAAAAGCTGGACAAACAAAATTCCTCTTCAAGCAATAAATTTTCAGTAACATTAAAAGTAAAAAGTTGTATTTCTGGAACTTCAAATGAATTTTTACTTTACTGTTTTTCCTTCGTTCCCCATATTACCCTAAAAAACTAGAGAAAAAATAAAATTTTGGTTAATTTTAACACCGCGACACCAATCCGGTTTGCAATCTCTAAATATAATCCTCGTATTGCGATTACATTATATTTGAATGACGTTCGTCTATTATGACTTTGAAAACAGATCAGAGATTCTAAAAAATCGTCTTTCTAAATCTTAGACGAAGTACTTATACCCATTTTTCTAAATAGCTCCGGCATTTTGTCATAGTAAGTAGGCGAGGTTACTTTTATTTAAGAAATTATTTTAAATAGCCATATAATACTTTTAACCATGAAATGCTTCAAATTAGATCCTTAGAAAAGGCTATTCTTTCGAATAAAAATGTAAAAGCAAGAAGTTATTTGTTTTGGGGTATCCCAATTTGGGAATTGAGGTATCGTTGGAAGCGTCTTAGCGGTTATAGGCTAGGTGATGGTGTGTAATGTTTAGTATAAAAACAAATGGTCTAATTTTCATTTTACATAACACGAATTGCATAATTTCGATCTCTATAAAAAACCAACGATATAATAATCATGATGCATAAAACGAAATGCATAATTTCTAAAACTATAATGTTCATAAATTAAAAAATAAGTATATCTAACGGCTTTCATTACTATTAATGTGGTCACAGTTCTAACCTAACTTAACCTAGTTGGAAGAAATTGACTAGAAATGCATAATAACAAGAAAAAATATAGTTATAATAAATGAGTTTTATGTTATTCGATCGTATGCTTGATGAAATTATACAATTTGTTTTTATGCTAAACGTTCATTATGCTTTTCGTGATTAGTTAAATGAAATTATACAAAACGCTTTTAGAGTAATTAAAACGCACCCGCTAGAGGACGTTAATTTTTGTAGGCGGCTCAACAGCAGTTGCATTTTGCGAGTGTTCCGCAGGCGGGCTGTCGGACGGTGAGGCGAGCCGCGGGCCGGCGCGCGCGCGCAGCTCGCGCCGCGACGACCCGCGCCGGCACACGCTCGCCGGGAACCACCTCCACGTGCACGGACACCACGCACCGCACCTCAACTCGCACGAAATGGAGGTAACTTTACAATAATCAATAATTATTTTACTTCTTTTAATTACACACATCACAAATCCTCTATTATGAGTTCAAAACCCGTTGGCAATGACCAGCATTACTGTGGTAGTAGTTAACAGCAATGACAGCTGTAACGTAATTTTGTAATTACGTTATCAAATATTATAAAGTAATGAATTTCAAATTGGGAACATCTTCCAAAACCAACACAATTTAAATAGTATCAATTGAAACGTCAACTCAGTGTACTTTTTAGATAAATATTGTACGACATTTAATTTCGAACGACATCAGAATAGGGACTTTATTAGTTCTTCTAAGGTTTAAAAAAAACCATTCTTATTCGTGACATAGCACATGTTTTGCCGCCATTTTTCTTGTCAAGTCGTCATCAATCGTCGTCAATTTTTAACATCACAATTAATTAATTAATTGCATCGAGTAAAAAACACTAAATACAGTCTTACAACTTTATTTTAATTCATAAATATTAGCATTCAACATTAACCTTCATTCTTGTTGTAAAAACGGATAAAATGTTCTAACAGTCCAAGTAAGTCGATGTGCGAACAAAACGCAACCGAAATAATAAAAAAAAACTTAAGTCAAAACTTTTCAATTAAGCCGTCAATGTTAAATATTCGCATGTTTTTCTAGTTTGTTTTGTTATTAAAAATGATTGATTCGAGTGACGAAGACGTATTAACACCTGTGGAATTACGGGAAACCGTGCAAAATGCGGAGTTGAGCTTTTTTCTTATTTTCCTCGCTGTAGTGTGGTGTAAAGTTTTGTGTTATACACGGGTGAAAGGTTATTTTACGTCTCGTGTGTTGAAACTCGCTTCGCTCGTGGTCAATCATAGAATCCTTTCTCTAGCTCGTGTTTCAAATGAACACTCGCAGGTAAAATACAACTTTCCCCCCTTGTATAACAAATAGGTAACTATTGTTTGTAGAGCCGCTTCAGAAACTTCTTTTTCAAAGTAAGTAAAACATGAGCAGTGATACTAAAAAAAATATGTAATTTCTCTGATTTGATTTATTTTTTATTTCAGTTTATAATAATATTAGCTTAGCACCTATAGATATGTTACAGGTAGTACTAGTAGTAGCAATGCAGGTCATTTGCCTTTCGTCATCTGAACCCACCATAGAGTACTTATAATATGTGTATAAAGTAATTTATGTAACTCTACATAATTAAGCACTCGTTTAATAAAGCAAACCTCGTGTTTTAAGGACTCTCATTATGTATCAGTTACATAACATCGGCCTAAATCGCATACCTCGTAGCTCCATTTTTTTTTTAAATCATGTTTTGTCACTTTTAGATAGTACTATTCTGAACGCATCTAACGGCAAAACTCTTAATTACCAAAAATAAACCGTTTACGTTTAAAAAGCAAAATAGAAAACGTCGCAACTCCCAACCGCCATTTTGTAAAAGATATACCTCGTATCTCCTCCCCTTCAGTACAGTTTGCGATGGCGTTGTGTCTGCATGTCAGTTTTGCGTAAATATTTAGGAAGAAAACGGGTCCTGAATAAAGGATATGTGTAATAAGGTTTACTGATTTACTGATTTTGTATTCTTGATAGATATTTATCATATTTAAACTCATTAGACTATTGAAAATAAATGTCGTTAGGTTGCGTGCCGTGGACATACGAGGTTTGCTTTGCGTGCATTACGCATAAAGATTTGTTACGTGGTTTTCTACGCAAATTATTTAATCTTTCTGCGACTTTGGTCGAGACTTTATCTCGTGTTAAAATAAGTGTTTTCTGTTTAAAGTCTAATAAATATTTTTTAAATTGCAAGTTTTTAATTTTTTCAATCTACAATTACCTTGTTCAGATCAAAAGATTATCCTCTATTTTTACGGCTTTTTATAGCAAAACTCCTAACTCCTGATTAGCTTTCTAAAAATTTCAAGAAAAACTCGTAACTCCAAATTTTCAAGGTTCTGATGATTAAAAAAAAAATAGGTTTTAACAATCTGACGGCTTAATTTAACTTAACATTATGTTAAAAAATACTAAGCAAGTCTCCATGCAAAATTTTTGGTAATGAAGTTTTTTGTGCCTCCTGTAAAATTTGGTCAGATTGAGTTACGAGGTTTGCGATTTAGGCCGACGATCCCCCTCACTTTCGAAGCCCTCATGCGAGCCAGACTTCGAGTAACCGGGAGCCCAAAGAACCATATTTCTGATACGCCGCGAAACTTGCTTGAAACTACAGAAAGTTATACCGATACCGTTTAACAAATAATACGTTACGGCTTGATGAGTTTACGAGTATGCTTGTATTTTTTTAGTGTTACGTTTACATTACGTTACGAGCGTCCATATCTAGGATACCTACGCGTGCTTGATACGATATACCTGAACGTGATATGCGGTGAGCCACGGTGACGATATGACCCGACTCCCGTCGTCCCCGACTTTAGGGCCCTATAGCAATAATTGACAATATAACCATCATTTTGTTTACGAGTAGTTCAGTCTGTTGTTTGTTGATCAATATTGGCAAGTAATGGGGTCCTAATAAAAATCCAATTTTTCGACCTTATGGGGGGGAGGAAGCATTAACCGCCATCTTGAATTGAAGGTGCCAAAATGGGTAACGCAAAGTTAATTCTTCAACAATTTTATTGACTTTACGACAAAAGTGTCTATGAAAAGTATAAAAAATACAAAATTGCGCACAGTTTATGCATACATGTTTTTTTTTATGTCTTCGTGATAGAAAGTAACGAGCGGCGAAAGAAAATTCTTTTAGAAAAAAATTACAACTCTCAGTTTTCGACGCATCGAGGAAAGAAAACATTAGCATCATGCATGAAGTTTATACTTTGACGTTACGTCTACTGTCGTATTCTTACAAGCATTATTTTGCTACATTTGTATGTTAGTATGTATGTTTGTTTTCTTTATGGGCAGCGCCGGAAAATTAGAAATGGGTTGTAATTTTTTTGTTTCAATATTGTTTCTGTTGCTCTTAACTTTTTATCGGTAAGTAAAGCCTTTTTAAGTCCACACCGACTGACTATATACATATATGTCATTTAAATACGTGATATATTTATAAAGTGTGTAGACTATCCGATTAGGAGACGTAACCGATCAAAATGGGGGTTTTCATTGCCGATTGAGGTATCCAAGTGACATGCATGATCAACTAAAATGGTTTTAAAATCTATCTTACGATAGCCTATAGGTACCTACTTATTTTATTCGTTAATTCCATATGTATTAGATTTGTAATGAATAATTTTACTAAGTATATCTGGCTAAATAACGTAGTCATTTGAATATTGTTGCCCATGTTTAACAGCTATTTGCGGTGCAGGGATCCGTCACGCCCGAGTACGCCACCGTCGACAAGAGCCGGGGTTATGGACAGTATACAATTAAAGATCCGCGCACTGAAAAGGTAGAATAATGCAATGCTAATGCTATGTACCTGTTGTACCTACATGGATTAAAATAACTGCTAGCTGCATAGTCAACAAATTACAGATGCATAAGTACTAACACAAATTGAATACTTGAAAAGCTTTACTAACGCTAGCGGGAGTTTATGTTGTGAGTTATGCTCACTGGCCATCTAACCAATTTTATTATTATATTGTAATTACCGCGTGAAGCTTACTGTAGCGAAACTATCATACTTACGATAATATGTTTTAAAGGAAATGATACCAACCCCAACGGATCGGTATAAGACATTTGTCGCGTGGTTTGGATGAAATGTGTGAGATTGAAGAATTATGGAAGTCATTTACGGAAGAAGTTGTGGATGTTGGCAATAGAATTTTGTAGTATGTCTAAGAGGAAGAGAGGAAGAAACAAAAAAAGCTGGACTGATAAGAATATGCAAAAAACTGTAAATGGAAAGAAGAAGGCGTGGTTGGATTGCAGCAAAGCAAAGAATTGGTTAGCAGCAAAGGCTAACCAGAGAATACACAATGCGACAAGACAGGATGTAGATGAAACAAGAAAAAAATACAAAAGTTTAAGTGTTAGTGAAAAAAGTTGTTAAGAGAAAGAAAGATGAGCGGAAAGATGAGTTCGACAGGGGGATTTCTGGTTCAATATTAAGATGTTCAGGAATTTCATTCGCTCAGCTCGAGGAAGATCTACAAACTGGAGGATCTACTAAATGGAGCACTGCGTACCTTTGAGAGCCGTCAGAAAATGTTAAAGAAGGCTCGTTGTCCACAGGTGCTAATTCCGACACTAATGTTTGGCAGTGAAAGTAGGTTATGGCAGAAGGTAAAAGAAAGTGGAGTGAATGCAGTAGAAATGAGGGCGTTGAGAAGTATGATTGGGGTAAACGTGTGTGATAGGATTAGGAACAGGGTAATTAGAGAACGTTGTGGTTTTAAACAAGACGTAGTGAAAAGGATTAATATACGAATGCTGAAGTGGTTTGGTCATGTGGAGAGAATGGATGGAGTGAGATTAACAAAACAGATATATGACGCAAGTGTAAATGGTATTGCTGGAAGGGGAAGGCCAAGGCTAACGTTCCACGATCAGAACGGGGACGTATTAAGAAAGGGCCAGGTCAGGAGTACCCTATACCGATGCACGTGTATGAAGAGTGCAAGTAGAAGGAGGCGGTATCTGCCTACCCCTACGGGAAAGGAGCGTGACTGTATGTATGTATGTATTATTTATTATTTGGTGTATGAAACCCAACGGTCGTTCACAATACTCAATCAGCCAGGCGGTCACTTACTTACAATACTGTTTTTGCCAGCGGTCACGCATGAAGGTAGATTCACGTTACGCCGTGCTAGAGCCGGGCCTGCCTTAATACTAATCTAACCCATCATTCGTAATACTCATTCAGCAATATTTATGAAAACTGTTTTGAGGATTTTTTAAATATTAGTGAACTCATAAAGTAAGGAATGCAATTTATATTTTTTAAATAATATTACCTACCTATTTGTATAGTTTCAATGCTTATTAACAATGAAGTAATCAAAAATTAAAAAAAGTGGTTGAGTATGCAAGCTCTTTGGTTGGATGCATGATGCATGCATGCATAGCTTGGAACAACAGTACCTAAACTCAAAAAAAAGGAAAAGTAAAAAGCACTGTGTAGGTAAAATCCAACTTTCCGCTTGAGTAACTGTATTAAAAAAATATTTCTCTCAATCAGTTCTAACGTTCTTGATACAAAAAAGTGAAACACCGCATGATTGAAATAAGATAGTAATTCCTTGAGAAAAACCTTGTTACGATTTAAGTGGATGAAGTTGCCATTTTTAGGGTTCCGTAGTCAAACCCTTGTAGTTTCGCCATGTCCGTCCGTCCGTCCGCAGCCTAGCTCAGAGACTCTTAGTACTAGAAAGCTGTTATTTGGCATGAATATACATATTAGTCATGCAAACAAAGTCCCCTACACGTAACGTGGGAACGTATTATTTTTTCTCGTCTTCCCCATAGTGTAGGGTGTCGTTGTGAGGTCTTTCAAAAAGATTGCGGGTTTGTGAAAACAATTTTTCGATTAAGGGAGCCGTTTATGAGATATTAAGTCAAGGGTACCCCCCCTTCCCTAGAGCCAAAACTAAGTACTACAAAAAATCTGAAAAATATCTTTAATGAAAGCGCATATTATAACGAATTTCAAAGAAAAATTACAACGACGAAGTAGACTTGATTGGTTCCTGAGATACAGGCGATTGGGCAGAGTTCACCAACCAATTGAACAGATGGTTAAGTCTTAATCAGCTGTTAATCAATACATTTGACACCCGTTAAACCGCTAACCGCGCGTTTAATTTTTGGTGAACTCGGCCCTAAATTATTTTATTTATACCTTTATACCTACTAAAATCATCTACTTAAGACACACCAAATAACTTTTAATAGAGAATTAGTTCATTCTTGTTGCTTTTGAGATAGCTTTTCTGTAGTACCGGCTTCGGAACCCTACACTGAGCATGGCCAGACATGCTCTTGCCCGGTTTTTTATTTTATTTAATGCTCAAAATTATTGGTAACCATTCATGGTTATTACCTACTTATGTTTTGCGCCATTTGTGTTATGTATCTGAAATACGCTGCTTGTGAATCAATCTTTCAAGCTATCCAGCATTTAAAAAGGATTTATGATTGACAAACTTTGTTGAACCTTCTCAATAAATTTTGCTTCGCAATAATCTACGCTTGTAACGTTAACATAACGCTAGCATCTTCTTATTCATGTGACGGCCTTGTTTTGTCTCTTTCTTCCACTTAAGTCTTCTTACATTACAAATTATTTAAAAAACAAAAAACCCGACTGCAATAAAAAATCAACAGAAAAGCGAAAAACAAGCTCTACGAGTATAATCTATAGACAATAGGGGTGTGTCCTGGGTAAAAAAGTAATAATTCTAATTAGTCCGTCAGTAAGATCATCAAAAAATATTGAACACGTATTTTTTACTTTTTCAAATCAATCAAAATTTTTAAATTTTGAATCAAATTCAAAAAATAACGCGCATCAAAATTCGGGAGTGGGGGCTCGTGACGTCACAACGTGGTATAAAGTGTGCCACGGCATGACGTCACGCGAAACTTCAACGCACTTTATATTCGTAATTTTTTGTTTAATTGACAAAAGAAAAAATACTTATTCAATATTTTTTGATAATGTAAAAGACGGACTAATTAGAATTTTTTAGGACACTAGCCTATTGTAAGAGCAATGTACTTATTGATATTTATAACAATTTAAATTTAACTTGAATATTGGAAAAGGTGTACCAGGCGGGGACAACATTTAAACATATAAGATGTGTATATTTTGTTAATCGCCTTGTAATATTCTTCATTTTGATACCCTATTGGATTCATATGATAAAATATATTTTTTTCGAACCGCACATTATTGCACCTAAAATCCGCCAAGTTGATTTTTTTTCGACGTCAATTATCCTAGAACACTCGGGTTGCCGAGACGAATAAAACGATAACTTAATTTTAGAAATCCGTTCAGCCGTTTGGATGATACGAGGTAATAAAGAATATTACATACATACATAGAACCGCGCGAAAAACATTACCCTTCTTGGCAGTCGGGTAAAAAAGGGACAGCCAAATCATAGTAATTATTTACCTGGGGATTTCCCGTATCAAGTGAAAGTTACTAGAAAAGTGTTGCCAACTCATTCCTAGAGAAGAGGAAATAATCTGTTTAAATGATCAAATTTACCATTATTAGTAACTCATAATCATATACTTTTAAAGATCAAGTAAGGTCTTACCAATGATTGTACACTTGATAATTACTTTAAAATTAGTTAAAGATTAAATACGTTATTTTAAATAAAAACACGCTTGATGAATATTTGAGGTTATGTGTCAAACAGTACTAATTTGTTTAAATCTTTGCCAAATTCAATTGACACAGACTAGTTCATATAGGTCCCTTAATGATTGGAGCTATGTAGTCCATATAACATTAATTCCTTATGATTATGATCTCAAAAATACGCTGATGGAATTCTTCAGGCCGTACTGGGCTGGTTTCACATCATTCAAGACGTACCTTATTTTTTATTGCAAACCGACATGGTTCTTTGCTTGTAGACCGAGCTTAACCCTTTAATAACCTGGTTTAGACTATTTAAGATAATGTACGTACACTAACTTGGTGTTTTCCAGGGCTTGGTCAACTTTGTTTTTCCGCAGTAACATTTTTTTTTAAACAAATGATGTTGTGTTATATGCGCAGCCGCCACTGCCGCGCGGCTACCCGCCGCCGAGCAGCGCGCTGCTGTTCGACGACGACCCTGGCATCATGTCGGAGGTGGAGACGGCCTCCACGGGCTTCCGCCGCGGCGGCAAGCAGCGCTCCTCGCTGCCGGTCGTCAGGACGCCTAGCAAGACGCTGGAACGCCCTCTAGGTAACAATTATGTTTTAAATGCTTTTACAGTGCCCTGATACAACTACCATGTTTTTTCCCAATTACGAACATGCCGTAGTATCCTTATTTTACCTACGAATCTTCATGTGTTCTACATTGAATTGATGCTGCCCGGCAGGGGGCGCGTTAGTGCGCGCGAGGAGGGCTTCATATTTTTATTCTGCTTCATGCCCACTCAAACATAAGTATTAAGAACGTACCTATGCCACGAAAAATTAATAAATCTGTATATTTATTAGTATTAAAAAAATAACTTGAATTTTGGTAACCACTACAGGGACATTTATCAAAAAGCTTTTATTGATTTATTTCTATTATCTGGTTGTAATAAGTCCAGGAAACACTTATTTGTTTTAGATACTTTTGTACTTTATTGTATTTACATATTTGACATTTTTATTATCATTGCTTAAGTACGTTTTTTGTTTTTCGAAAAAACTTCTCTATGGAAGTATTTTCCAAGAATCTTTGTATAAACTTAATAATGATAACTAAATTTGTTACAATTTGAGCGTAATTTGAGCACATTATGTTTATTGGTTGCGGAGAAACAGCAAGTTAAATATGGGCAATTTTCTTCAAAAAGTGTAATTCTGTTGGTAGGGTTATTTCGAAGATACATACCGGCTGAAATATATACGCAGGTAAGCCGCAGGCCTATAAGCAGGTAAAAGTCATGTTTTTTTTTTGTAGAGAATTGAATTAGCCTCAATTTAATACCAAAATTGTGCCTCAAGGCCTCATAGTTTCATCCAAAATAAAAAAAATGTAAAATATCGGATTTTGAGTAAATAATAAAAACCACGAAGGGTTTGATAGAAAAAGTGGTACGCGTAGCGTGTTTAAGGAACAAATAGTTCGGTACCCGGACTAATCTGGAAAACGCTACGCTGAAATCTGACACCACGCAAACCCTTCGGCCACAGGACCCGGGCAGGATTCCACGCCGAAACAACCCACAGACCTCCCCCAATCTTCCCCCAAACCTTCGTACTCGTACCCCCCCCTTCAACCCTCCCTCCCCTCGCTTTATCCAGTTTCTCCAACCCAAACATTGTTCTCCCACATATCCTCAAACCATCGTACCTGTATCTCCCCTTCCATCCCCCCAATTTTCTTCTCCCTCATCCCAAACCGAAAACAACAAATCCCTAACGCACCCGTAATCTTGTAGGATGATGCAATAAACTTTCTTTGTTCTAACGTAATGACATCTATATGTTAAACCCAGAGCTAGCTCTAACCTTCAGTGTTTAACATACACTTAAGGTTAGAGTTAGCTTTATTATAAGCAACATCCTGACGCACGCACCTCCCGACTACCTAACGGGTGTCGGTAGGACGGGGGATGGGGAATCCTGCGGCCTCCTAAACGGGGGAATGATTTTCTCTCCCGGCCCTTCAGCAATGGCTGGGGTAAGGCTCCGCGCGCGATTCACTGGTCCCTCGTCAAATTGACACCTGCCCCCTCATTAAATTATAGCAGATGTATAGGCTAAGTTGCAATGGAAGAGGTCACAAAAGAGGGCAGCGCTAGGAGACACGCGCAAAAAGTAGTATCTCCAGGCAAAAGAGAAAGCCTCAAAACGGGTAGCCCCACCCATAAAGATGGTATGTGGATACCATCACACAAGTGGTCCAAAAAGATCTCCGACCCAACCCTTCCATTGTCGGGCAAAAGAAAGGAAGCCCGTAATCTGTAAGCATGCATGCGTCAGGATTCCCACTCCGCGACTCACATAGCTATAAGTCTCCCCCCATCCCAACCCCCATTCCTATCCCCCCTTTTTGGAAAAACCCCGCGGATAAGTAAACGGAGGAAGGACTTTCTCCTCCGGCCTTTCAGCACTGGCTGCGGTATTATCCGCGGGAGTCTAAATTCTAGTTGGAAATAGGGGCATTGGTGTTTTTAGCCGGTGCGAGCCCGGCAGTACCTGGGACCTCGATTCCCAGGTCTCCGGAAGGGATTTTCACCTCTGCCCCTTTTTCTTAAAGTAATTAAAGCAAAAAGCAAACAAAAGCAAGGACTTTTGTCTTTGGCCCTTCAGGCGACTACAAAAAAAAAAAAAACATTGTACTGTATAATTTTTGACGATTTTCTTTAAAAAAATGTGCGAAAATGTGAATTTACCATTTTAAATGTATAATTATTATTATACACTAAAGAAATGAACATACTTCCACGTTGTTTCGTTAAATACGAAAATTTAAGGCACTTATTTCAGTTTTTTCGAAATAATTATGTAAATAAACCGTATTTTGAGATTTTTGAGTATCTTTGTTCATATTTTAATAAAGCATACTAAATTGGCTACAATTTAAGCCTAATTTGAGTCATCATGATCATCATGTCAGCTGAAAGACGTCCACTGCTGGACATAGGCCTCCCCCAAGGCGCTCCACTCAGACCGGTCTTGTGCTTTTCGCATCCACCGCGTTCCCGCGATCCTTACAAGGTTGTCACTCCATCTTGTTGGAGGCCTACCTATAGCTCGTCTCCCGGTCCGCGGACGCCACTCAAGAACCTTCTGGCCCCATCGGCCGTCAGTCCTGCGAGCAATGTGCCCCGCCCACTGCCACTTAAGTTTGGCTATTCTTCGGGCTATGTCGGTAACCTTAGTTCTACTGCGGATATCATCATTTCTGATTCTATCACGCAGAGAAACCCCGAGCATAGCCCTCTCCATAGCCCTCTGAGTAACTTTGAGCTTCCTTATAAGGCCCACTGTTAGCGCCCACGTCTCAGATCCGTAAGTCATCACTGGCAACAGTCACTGGTCAAAGACTTTTGACTTCAGACACTGCGGTAATTTGGACGAAAAGGTGCTGCGAAGCTTCCCGAACGCTGCCCAGCCGATTCGGATTCGACGAGTGACCTCTTTCTCAAAGTTGGACCTACCTAACTGGACAGTTTGTCCCAGGCAAATATAGTCGTCAACAACTTCGAGCGGAGAGCTTCCGACTATCACGGGAGTTGGCGCGACATGGACATTGGACATGACTTTCGTCTTGTCCATGTTCATCCTCAAGCCAACTCGGTCGGAAACTCCACTGAGGTCAGCGAGCATTGCACTGAGGTCCTCCATGGTCTCAGCCATGACTACGATATCGTCAGCGAATCGAAGGTGAGTGATGTACTCGCCATTTATGTTGATGCCTCGTCCTTTCCAGTCCAAAACCTTAAAAGCATCCTCCAATGCAGCGGTGAACAGCTTCGGAGAGATCTGTCTGATTCCCCGCTGCAGAGGAATAGGCTTCGTGCTCTGGTCCTGTAGTCGGACGGACATAGTGGCGTTTTCGTACAGACACTTCAACACTTCGATATATCGGTAGTCAACTTGGCACCGCTGGAGAGACTGCAGTACAGCCCAGGTCTCGATCGAATCGAAGGCTTTCTCGTAGTCCACAAATGCAAGGCAAAGGGGGAGGTTATACTCTTCGGTCTTCTGTATAACCTGCCGCAACGCATGTATGTGGTCTACGGTACTATAGCCTTGTCGGAAACCGGCTTGTTCGGGAGGCTGGAAATCGTCAAACCTGCGCGCGAGACGATTTGTGATGACCCACGAAAACAGCTTGTAAACATGGCTCAGAAGTGAGATGGGTCTATAATTCTTCAGCAAAGTTTTATCACCCTTCTTGAAGAAGAGAACCACCACACTTCTGTTCCATGCTTTCGGCGTTCTCCCTTCGTGGAGGACGGAGCTGAACAGCGTCTGAAGGCCCCTAAGGGTGGGTTTACCACCTGCCTTCAGAAGTTCGGCTGTAATTTCATCCTCACCTAGGGCTTTGCCATTCTTAAGCTGTTTGAGGACCATACTAATCTCGTACAGGCTGACGTCGGGGAGATCTTCGGTATAGTGTCGGGTTAATCTAGCCCTCGGGCGGGTCTTTAGCTCGATTTTCGACGGGTGTTCGGGTTGTCGTGTACAGCTGTCCATAAAACTTCTCAACTTCCGTTAATAGCTCAGGTTTGGATGAAATGACTCTGCCGTCGTCGGTCTTCAGCTTCGTCAGTTGGCTTTGGCCAACAGACAGATCCCTGGCAAACACCTTAGAGCCCCTGTTACGCTCAATAGCCTCTTCAATACTTTTAGTATTGAATCGGCGCATATCACGTTTCAGAGACTTCGAGATCTGTCTGTTGAGCTGCCAATAGCGACAAGCGTCACCAGAGGACTGCATAATCATTTCGCGCCTCACCTGCATGAGCCTTAGGGTGGAGTCCGAGAGCTTCTTGGTTTTTGTACGTCGGATCTTGAAGCACTTAGACCCGACCGTTTGGACAGCTTCCACGAACTCGTCGTTGTAATCGTCCACGTCGCTACCTAGGCACTCGAAACGGTTTTGAAGTTCGAGCTGAAAGCTCTCGGGGTTTTGGAGCTGAGCGGGTGCCGTGCGGAGCGTAGACTTCATCAGTCTAGACCTTTCAAGCTTGAACTGGATATTCAATGAGCCTCGTACCATACGGTGATCACTCCCGGTTTTAACCGCACTGATCACGGAGACATCACTGAATATAATGAGAAATTGTCGTAGAAACCGTGTATTAAAAAGTCGTTTCTTATACAGCATAAATTTACATTAGTGTTTGGTAAATCTTCCATGAATAATTTGTCGTAAATACCAATTTAAAAAATAACCGGTTTTTACGCCAAAAATTATCATGAATATTTTTTTTCTAATACAATATCAAAATGTAGTATTAGTCAAATCAACAAAAAATATGTCTTTTAAAACATTAATTTTAAAACTTTACGCTCCAACTTGATCATTACGACATTTAAAAACAAGAAATCTAGGTTTTAAGCGTGAATGAAGTGCGTCGTAAAAGACATTTTTTTGCGAATTTGAACATTTCAAATATACAGTTCGATAGAGCGCAAAAAACTGCATTAAAAACTCATTTTGGCCAAAATGGCTTTTACGACATTTGATACTTTAAGGGTCGATATGTGCTTTTTCGTTGACATGATAAAGTCTATCTCATTCCTCGTTACACCATCAGGGCTCATCCAGGTCCACTTCCTATGCTCACGTTTTCTGAAGAAGGAGTTCATCATATAGAGTCCCTCCTTCTCCATAAAACTGGCCAGTAGGTGGCCCCGGTGATTCCTGTGCCCCACTCCAAAATTCCCCACTCTCTGCTCTTCACCGTCTCGTTACCCAGGTTTGCGTTGAAGTCCCCCATAACAACCGTGAAATGAGTTTTGAAGCTATGCATGGCTCTGGAAATATCCTCATACATAGCCTCCACCTCATCGTCGGAGTGTGTCGAGGTCGGCGCATATACCTGTATAACCTTCAACGAATATAGTTGGGTCATTCTGAGTACAAGGCACGCTACCCTGCTCGAGACGCTCTCGATCTTCACCACGTTGTTCACGAGGGACAATCCTCCCCCTCTCTACGGACTTCTGACAACCCTATGATTCCCCATCGTAACCTGCTCAATTCGTCCACCATATTAAAAATTTGAGTACTGTAAGACTATTAGTTGCGGAGATACAGGTAGTCATACTGTCATTTTTTTCAAGAAAATGAAAATTTCGTGTTATGGTCATTTTCCAAGTTACGAACTGGCTAAACTAATGGTCCTAGAATAAAAGTTGAGATAAGAATTAGTGTACAATTTGACTAGCTTCAATTTAATACCAAAGTAGTGCCTCTAGCTTTTATAGTTTAAAAACTATTAAAATATCTGATTTTGGTTCAATGATAAAAACATTGTTCTGAATAATGTATGAATGTATTTCTTAAAGAAAACCAAAAAGTGTAAATTTGTCATTTTAGATGGAACATTATGGTTTCAAACCAAATAAACGTGTGTACGCGTGACTTAATATTGTTTTTATTTTTCATCTAAATACTGTACAAAATTGTCGCTAGTGTTTGTAATGTTACTTATTAATTGTTTACTGTTACCCGTTTTATGTTTAATTTAGGTTAGTTTTTTAAGTCAGGGTCCCTCTGAAAATCAGCGCCGCAGTTCCGTTGCGGCACAATGCGGAGGGGCCCTATTCAACATAATGTCCTCTTTTTACTTTATATATATATTTTTTCTATTGTTTTTGTTCTGTGTGTGTTGAATAAATATTTTCTATTCTATTCTATTCTATTATATTCTATTCTATATATTTAAACTATAAAAGAATACTATTAACACGGTCAAGCAAAAACAGTTTAGACTTTCGTCCTTTTGGAAGGACCAGGTCTCATCCAGTCTAGATCAGTGGGGAGGAGTGGGGGAAGAGGGATAATGTTTTCTGGAGTGGAGGCGGGCCGGCTCATGGTGTTGGGTCGTCCACATCCTCGTCCTCCTCGTCCAGGACGATAGGGATGGCGTTGTTTCAATTCCACCCGTGGCAAAAGGGACATAGGATAGAGCACCTGAGCCCAGCCTGTCTGCAAGTGCACGACCCTAAGCAACCTCTTTTTGCATTTGCAAGTCACCATTTTAAGCAGGGTCTGAGGAACGGGCTCTGCGCACATTGCCCATCTCCGACTTGCTGTATCTCCGCAACCAATGGACATAGTGAGCTCAGGTTACGGCCAAATTGTAGCAAATTTAGTTATCTTTATTAAAGTAGACACAAAGATTCTTGAAAAACGCTTCCTTAGGGTATTTTTTTCAAAAAAAAACTGAAACAAGTACCAACATTTCGCAGCTTTTCGAGCACCATGGGGGTAGCACAGGGATATCAAGGTTGCAAACTTGGGTATAAACTACTCTCAAGGGACCTAACAACATATAAGAAAATCGTAATTACATGGGCGTTTGCGATCTATGATGTCGTTATAGACTGGGCTAATAAGAGGGTGTCTACTATTAATTTTAATGTAGGTACGAAAATTTCGTGTCATAGTGTTATCAGTTACCAACTACGTTTTGGGCCGTGGTTATAATTATACTAGTAAATAAGTATAATTGGTCTTTTCAATGCCTATTTGTTTATAGGATTGGTGTTCCTGCAATATAGGAATGAAACTAAGCGCGCGCTTCTCCCCAACGAGATAACATCGATAGACACGGTGAAGGCGCTGTTTGTGCGCAGTTTCCCGAAGCAGCTCAGCATGCAGTACATGGACAGCCCCCTCGTAAAGGTCTACATCCACGACTCCTCGAAGGACATGTTCTACGAGCTCGAGGACGACAGGTAACCTTGCCGCATTGTTTCTCGATATACAGTTCCCGCTAAAGTGCGCTGTCTAGATAGGAAGACGATTGGCAGGTTGACACGTCGTTGCCCCGTCGTCTACATTAGTGCGTCACTCTTTTGTATTCGAAACAAAGGTTAATCTAGACACATTATTATTTGGTCCGTATATTATAATATTTTGCAACTTTGTTTTTCCAGTTTTCTATATAACCAGCTAGCCAAATACTACTAAAGTGAAGCCATCTTTTCTTGTCACGAAAACTTTTAAAGACGATTTCAGTAAATGCCATCTTTACAAGTTTTTGAAGAAACTTCTCAAGTGCGTCTCATTTGTATAAATATTAGAAAAATAATGAAGTTGTGCTGTTGCTTGCTGTCTTTATCTTTTAAAAGCCCACGGGACATGATTACAATTCTTTGAAGTAAACATAAGCGGTAACTTTTTTTTCTACAAAACACTTTTCTTTTAGATTTTTGGCGATAAACTATTTTACAAACCGCAATAAAAACTTTGCTCTGTGACAAAATTAGTATATATTTTTAAAAGGTACGAGAGTGACTTTTATTTTCCCTATAAAGATCACTTTTTAGTCAATGCGTGATTTTTTATCCTGAGAAGTTTCTGAAATAGAGGGGGAGAAAATGGGGTGTTTTTCTTTACGTTTCACCTTTGTTACCGAGCTATTTAATTTAGACATAAATTTTACATATGTTTATTACGTACACAATCTTGAACAAAATTCTTGTATAAACTGGCTCAAAATGACATTGACTGGCTGTGCTTAGATAAACGCCAAAACAGCTAATTTAAATTTTTTTTATTGTAAAGCTGAAACAAAAACTGAAAAACAGAACGCTATGTTGCGAAAGTTACGATTGATTTATACGAAGACTACATTAGGGTTTGGACCGATTGAGTTGAAAGGAGAATGCCCAAATAATGCCTGGAATGTACAAAAATGTACAATATTTCAAAAAATTTGTCGTAATTGAATATAACTAAACAGATTAAATAGAAGTCTGCTGAACTCCGGAGAAACAAACACTAATTAATTAGTATATTACTGGAACATCCGTTGTCTTTACGGTTTTATCATTCGTTACGTCAAGTTGCCACTTAGAGGTGCGCGCCGCGCAGTCGTCGACCCGCGCCACGCCGCGCCGTAACATCCACACGGCGCACCGTGAGCGACTGACGTACCATTCGATCAAACGTTGCGGCACTGATGGACCCTCGGTTCACCGGCTTAAGACTGATTCATATCTCGACGAAAAGTACTACCCGTGCTGCATTCCTCGCAGAGTACATTAAAAAACAGGCCGATAATTAAATTTTTTGGTACTTCCTGCTGTTATTGCTACTTCCTCAAATTAATCTGTTGTGTCAAAGTTATCAAAAAACACAGCAGCAGCATTTTCAGCTCTAGATTAACTGCCGAGTTTAATCTGTACTTGACTTGCAAAAGGAGAATAAAGTAAATTTTGCCAAGACCAAGGTCATGGTGATAGAGAAGGCCGAGGAGATGACTGAGTGCGTGATAAATATAAATCTTGAACAAGTAGAGCAACTGAGTGAATTTGTGTACCTGGGAAGTATGCTTACAATGGATGGTAAGTATTAAAAGGATTTTGAGGGGAGGGTGAACACGGGAAATCAGATTAAATGGGTCCTGCCTATACTGCTTTGTGAGCAGAAGCGGCATTTCAAAAAAAGCCCGACAGGCAGGTTACAATGGAGTGTTGGCCCCTACTCTGATGTATGGTAGTGAATTTTGGGTGTGGCAGGACAAGCATGAAAGTCGTAAATATGCAGAAGAAATGCGCTCTTTGCGTAGTATGTGTGATGTGAGTCTGATTGATAGAATAAGGAATATCAGAAAGAAATGTGGACTAAAAGAAGATGTAGTGACTAAGATTGAAAAGGGCATGCTTCGATGGTTGGGTAATATGGATTTTTTGGAAAGGATGGATGAAAGAAGATTGACCTTTAAAGAGATATACAGAGTGAAAGTGAGTGAAACGGTCGGAAGGACCCACCCTAGGCGTACTTTTTGGAATCAAATCGGAGAAACCGACGTGCATGCATAACTCGATGTATGAATGTGGAAGAAACTGAAAAATCTGGGAAACAAGTGAGATTTAATGTATGTTAATTTTGCTTAAAAAGTTAGCAAAATATGGTTACGCCGGCGTGGCGCCGCCACGCCGACCTTGATGGGTCGGCACGCCGCCGCCGGCAAATTGTTGCTCGGCGCGCACCTCTAGCCACTTTATATTAAAAAACAAATAATGACGCTATCACTCACGCATAAAGTATTTCTCATGCGTGACAATTGTCATTAGTTTGTCTTAGCGAACAAAATAGGTCAAGTTAAATAGTTCTTATGTCACATTTTAACATTCACATAGATCTTAGCGACATCTATTGTAGTTTTTTTATGTCAACATAACCTTTTGATTGTAAAGAAAAATCTTAATAATAGCAAAATCCCAAGTTTTTAAATAATTTTTGAAGGAGTTTTCGAAACCACCGTTTTTTCTAGCGTATTTAAATGTATTGGGTCTAGTAGATAACAGGCATTTCCTTGTATGGCCGGTGGGCATTCCCCTTTGGTATACATTATGTACATTGATGACCAAACACAGAGGTGCACAGTAAATATATGTATTTTTTAAATAAGGGTCATTATCGGGGGACAAATTAGGAAATTAAAAAAAAAGGTTTTGCAATCCTTACTGTGTCATATATCAAATGAAAGGGCTCGTCATGAGGATCTCAAATATATTTATCTACACAGATTATCATAAGTCCTCTATTATACTTTCAAAACCCGTAGGCAATGACCAGAGGGGCTATTGCCTAACGCACTCGCAATCGCAATCGTTTTAATTTTGAAAATCGAAGGCTTTTCTGCATACAAAATGAAAACAATTGTTCCACTTTGAAACCGATTGCAATTGCGAGTACGTTAGGCAATAGCGACGCAGCATTACCTGTGGTAGTAGGTGACAGCGATGGCAGCCGTTAATTTTGGAAGATGTTCCAAATTTGGGGTTCATTACCTTACAATATTCGATAACGTAATAAAATAACGTTACAGCTGTCATCGCTGTCACCTACTACCAAAGGTAATGCTGTCATTTGCCTTTGGGCTACTGAACCCATCTTAGAGTAGGTACTTATAATATGTGTGTATATAAAGTATTGTACGCGACTCTGCGTAATTAGCATTACGCAGCCGATAACCGTAAACTACTATTTTGTTATTATTGTAAAATAAATAGTTTTGATTTTATTCATGAAAGAAGACGAAAATTCCACCATTGATCTCCGAAACTACAGAGCCTAAAATTTTGAAAAAATACAAAATATCGTTCATCGCTTGTAGATTACAGGAAAACTTATAAGAATTCTATCAAAAAAAAAGTATGTAGGTACGGAATCCTCTCCAAGCAAGTTCAACTCGCACTTGGCCGGTTTTTTTAAGTATGACGCTAGTGAGTTTTTTCTGTATGCTATTTAGGCACATCACATCACATCACAGCGGAATTATCTTTAAAACCTTCCTGCGCCTGTGTTGAAAACGGTACTCGATAAGAACCCTACCCAAAACTGAAGACGAAATACATTTACCTATTCAATGATTACACAGACGACAGCGTGCCAACGTGCCAATGTTCAATGACAAGATCATAATATGTGACTTAGTAATGAAGTTGGAAGGTTTATTCAAATAACCTGCCCATGTTCTGACACAAGCGGTTTAACAGCGGCTTCTAATACACATGGACTTAAATTTATGCGTCTCGATAAAATAAGAGGTCGGTCTCACGATGGAAATCTGTTCAAGAGTTCCTTGTACATGATCGAAGCTGTGATTGATTTACGTAGCTGTTTCCCACAAGACTGTTTCATCAACCGAAATAACTAAGTTTGCGAAGTTTTTTATTTTATTTTAGCGCCCTCTTGGATTCTCTATATTTGTATCTACGTGTATGTCGTGCGTTAATAAATATAGCGCTCAAAATTACCAACTTTTACTGGGCGACTGTTTTAAGTTTTGAGCACGTTTATTTCTATTTTTCTACGAAAGTATGAAGTTAGTATACAGTTGTAAAATATCATTTCTTTGAGCGTTTTATTCTCTACATGATGGATTTAAAATTAAATGCAAATAGTCAAAATTAAACTTTATTGTACCTACTACCAATTGTCACTATTCCAAATAACTTCTTTAAACCGATGTATTTTCCTGAAATAAAACTCAAAATATGATAAAAACTACTTTTTAACCGACTTCAAAAAAAGGAGGAGGTTCTCAATTCGTCTGTTTTTTTTTTTTTTTTTTTAATGTTTGTTACCTCAGAACTTTCGACTGGGTGAACCGATTTTGAAGATTCTTTTTTTATTTGAAAGCTGGTGCTTCCAGATTGGTCCCATTTTTTTCAAAATGAAGATCTGATGGTGGAATCCATGAGGAATCGACGAAACTCTTCAAAATTTATAGGCACATCTATAGCGATTTTGGTATTTATCATTGTAACTCGTGTATTTGGTCTTGGAAAGCACTATTTGGTGAAGTGGAACTGATGATGAAGACCACAGATGGCCACCGGAACTCCTAAACGGTATATATTTCGAGGGTGGCGACAAGATATTTCGATTAAGATAGTTGAGCGACTATGACGAAGCATATTTAGGTTTAAATATATGACTATGACTTTTCCACGGCGTTGCTTGCGGCGGGATTGAAATGTTCTATTGTTTCTTATTAATTGAGAGGTGGGAGAATAACAGCAACATAATTATGATCACTAAAAAGTATAAAATAAAAAAAAGTTTAAAAAAACAAAAACCCACCTTCAAAAAGCAAAAAATAACTTCTTTAAAATGGTCGGTAAATAGGTCAGTCCAACTGAAGTCGGCGTCCAACAATATTTTTACCAAAAGCAGACTTCAGTTGCACTGACATATTTACCTACCATTTTAAAGAAGTTATTTTTTGCTTTTTGAAGGCGGGTTTTTGTTTTTTTTATTTTTTTTATTTATTATAAATACAAAGCGTGAAATAATACCCGCATAAGACGATTGTCAAACGCCGCTTAAATCAAGTAGCTGTCGAAAAAACCATACAAATAGTTATATAACTCCGAACGATAACGTTTCTCACCCTCTAAAATCATGTCCGATTTCCACGATTTTCGAATTAGTTATGATGTAGTTATTATGAGAAACTAGGTTTGTAAGTACGTTTTCGTTTTGTTTTTCTTCTAAAGAACTATTGTAAAGAAAAATAAGTACAGAGCTAGTTTTTATTAGTATTTACTTACCTTCAAAATATTCAAAAATCGTAAAAAATGGACCAGAATTTCACTATATAGAAACGTTTTCGCATTTTGTAAGAACATTTTCAGGTTTAGGAACAATAATCTTAATCTGTTACTGCCTATGGCAAGATCATCATCGGCATGGGCCCGCGTCAGTATAATGTTGGAGATGAGAATTTCTTATCGCATCCTGCTGGTAGCCTTCAGCCACTCTGCGCTAGCAACTCTGTTTCTCCCGCATCGCGGGAAGAATATTTTTTAACTCAGATTAATGGATTGTTCTATTCAGAATGTTTTATAGAGTTTTTACGCATTTTATCCAAATTAAACAAAAACACTCAGTAAAATAATTAAAAAAGAGCCATAACACCAATCTTCACTTTCGAACATATTGCTACAGCAACTTTCTAACCTCAAACCATAAAATTCATTTCCAATGTTGTATTGCGCCGCAAGAAGGCCGCAAGGTTGAACTTTACCAAAACAATAGTGTCGTCTTTTTAAAATGCTTCTTAAATTCAAATTCAATGCACCACCATATTATCTATTAACCCACCATAAAGCAGCACTGTTCGCGATGTTGCGTTCCGGTGTGGGGATAAGACAACCGGTGGAATTTCTTGCATAGAGGCATTCCATCTTAGTGCTCAGGGTTGGCAACGCATTTGTAGTCTTAGGATTGCAGACTTGAAATTGTAATCTTGAGAATTCAAATGTCTATGAGTCTCAGATTCCACTTGTACTCGTAATTTGTAGCTTTATAAAACAGGCCCCAGGTGGCTTCAGTGCTCGTGTTCCTTTTCTTTGCCACAAAAGAATAATAATGCCATTTTTAACCGACTTCAAAAAAAGGAGGAGGTTCTCAATTCGTCTGTATTATTTTTTTGTGTTTGTTACCTCAGAACTTTCGACTGGGTGAACCGATTTTGATGATTCTTTTTTATTTGAAAGCTGATGCTTTCCGTTTGGTCCCATTCTTATCAAAATGAAGATCTGATGATGGAGTCCATGAGGAGTTGACGGAACTCTTCAAAATTTATAGGCACATAGAATTTTGGTATTTTTCATTGTAACTTGTGTATTTGCTCTTGCAAAGCACTATTCGGTGAAGTGGAACTGATGATGAAGACCACAGATGGCCACTGGAACTCCTAAACGGTATATATTTCAAGGGTGGCGACAAGATATTTCGATTAAGATTATTGAGCGACTATGACGAAGCATATTTAGGTTTAAATATATGACTATGACTTTCCCACGGGTTGCTTGCGGCGAGATTGAAATGTTCTATAGTTTCTTATTAAATGAGAAGTGGGAGAATAACAGCATAATTATGATCACTAAAAAGTATAAAATAATAAAAAATAATAAAAAAACAAAAACCCGACTTCAACGAAAAAAAAGTAGACTTCATTTGGACTGATTTATTACCTACTATTTTAAAGAAGTTATTTTTTGCTTTTTGATGGCGGGTTTTTGTTTATTAAACTTTTTTCATTTAATACACATATTCTGTTCTCTTGTATTTTGTAGGTTAATGCAAAATATGTCACTTAATAATAGAAACGCACATTTTACGCCAGCAAATGCGAATGGGACACTTATTCATAGAAAAAATTGTAGAAACTGCGAAAAACTGCAAAGCGCCACTATACTACCATACGATTTGGTTGGTGTGTAGTCCATTTATGCAACCAAAAATCTTTTTTTTTGGATAATGTCGCTTTTTCTGTATTAATTTAATTAATTTAACTTCATTACTTACTTAATACTTAATTGTAATTACTTAATGCGTGAATAACCTAATACAGGGTGGGCCATATTTTTTTGCAAAAAGCGACACTGAATTTTTCGGAAACTGTCAGAGTGGCGGAAACTACCTCACTCACCTCGCGCAATTTTATTTACAATGGAGCGTTTCACGGTAAAACAAGGGGATTTTTGTGTTAAACAGTTTTATAAAAACAAAGATTCCTACGTTTTTGTACGACGCCTATTTAGAATTGAATACGGATTACGCCAAGTAGTCCAAGTTTTAGGTTTAATTAAATCTTGGGTCAAAAAGTTCGAGCAAACTGGTTCGACACTGAATATCAAACAAACAGGGCGGCCACGTTCAACAAGAAATGATGAGAACATACGGCACGTTGAAGTTTCTGTAGAGAACGATCCAGAATCATCATCGCGTAAACGTTCAGCAGCTCTAGCAATACCAAAAACTAGTCTACGGCGAATTTTACATCTGGATCTGAAACTGCACCCATACAAGCTTCAAATTGTGCAGGAGATGTAACCAAACGTTTACATTCATCGTAAGTTTTTGGCTGACACTATACTGGAGCGATTCTCTAGCCTTGAGAATGTATTGTTTACGGATGAGGCCCATTTTCATATCAATGGGCACGTTAATAAACACGATTGTCGATTTTGGAGCAGACATAACCCTCGCTTTAAACACCAAAAGTCACTTCATTCACCTAAACTCACAGTTTGGGCTGCCATATCAGCAAAGGGCATAATTGGTCCACCTTTCTTTGAAAAATATCGAGGGAATTGTGGATTCAGTGGAATACGTGAAGATGTTGCGAGAAATGTTGGCACCAAAGTTGCATGAATTTTAAGGTTACATAAGCAGAACATGGATGCAACAAGGTATGGAGCAACATGCCATACGTCAAACATGAGTTTACCGGTAGTAAAAGAAATGTTTCTGAAAAAGTTGATTTCTCGCAGAGTTGACATTCCATGGCTGCGAAGAAGCCCGGACCTAACACCATGCGGTTTTTTCCTGTGGGGATATTTAAAGAGTCGAGTGTACCTTAATAAACCGATGACAATACCCTATTTAAAACAAAACATTCAGAATGAGATAACCGCGATCCCTCGCAGCATGTTTCAGCGAGTTTTCCAAAGTTTGCGTAGTCGATTGCAGGAGTGCCAACGACGAGACGGAGGACATCAGGATGACGTAATTAAAAAAAAATAGCAACTCTGTTACTAGGTTAAATTAATAAAATGTAGAAAAACATGTATAGTTTAATTTTTACTGATGTTTCAAAAGTACAATCATTTTTGCCCACCCTTAGTACTAGAGAGTATTGAAACCTCACAATTTTATTTACTTTAATAGTTCCCAAAATAAAAATGACTTACCTACTTTAGAAATACTGCCACGTATAGGTATCCCAACCTACGTTCGTAGTAAAAAATGTGAGTACAGCTTAAATACGTAAAGTATGTTATGTACCAATGCATAGCGACCTCTTTAAATATAAGTGTATCTATTCATCCTCTGGTCGCAAAGATGATCAGTCATCTTCAAAATATGCCCAAACATTAAGTAGGTAAGTATGACGATATTTAATATTATTTTTACTCTACAATATTTTACGAAGTAATCACCGTCTAGCTCTGTCTCACACCCTATTGAACAATCTGAAATAGACGGGCATAGTGCGATTCGTCCGGCAGACGTGCGGCCGCAGGCTTCAGCGCGCGCTCGTGTCCACCGCCGCCGCTGCCGCCGCCGGCGGGCGCAGCAGTGCTGTCCGCGCCGCCCGCCCGCCCAAACGACCCCGGAGCACGGCGGGCTCCCGCTACTTCTGTTGTGAACACTTTTACAAATTACGTTTTAAAATGAAGCCCAGTAAATGCTTCTCTCATGAACACGATTATCGCTGTCCGTAAGTAAAAAATTAACGCTTTGCGTTCTAAAGACGTACCATTATCAAAAAAGCAGTGGTATACTTACGAATTGCTGTACTTAATTAAAATGTTTTATAATATTTTGCCGTTGATTTAAATCAATTCTACAAAACCTTGATATAAAACCTTGTTATAGGCATTAATTTTAAATAAGGAACAATACCTATTTTAAAAGCGAATGCAAACGAATAAATGTGAAAGACTTCCTTATGTATAACCCGTAGGTACTAATCCTACCCCTAAATTGCGGTGCATTTTCGTATATATGTAGATTCAAATAATAGATTATTTATTGCTCTATGTAATGTTATAGTATAAGTTGCACAGCATGTTAAATTATTGAGGTTTTCCGGTTTACAAATATAATATAACTTAAGTCTTAAAAAAATATGTTTACGTTATTTATAAACAATTATTTGTTTTCTCCGTAAGAGTCGTCATTTCAAACATTGTCACACAAGTAAAATATAATTAAAAAACTTAACTAAACTACAACGTCAAATATGAATAAGTAGCGGAATAAAATTATAAACAAAGTCGAACTACTTCATCAATATTTATGTCGAGATTCATATAGGTACCTACTCATTTACTGAGTGTAGTGAAATTATTAACAACTGATTTCTCAGCCGGTGCCTAAATATTTCGTCGGATGGTTCGTGTTTGCGTTCAGCGGCAAGACTCGTATTAGGTGGGGTCGCCGATGACGCGCGGGGCCCTCCTTGCAAGTGCCAGGCGACGAGGAACCGTTCTCAAACGCCCGGTGTGGCGGAGTTATTTGCCGAGGACATTTAAGTGAAGACAGGTTTGATTGGACACTATAATAATTTCGAATAAACAAATGGGCGTCGTAATACGTTGTGTTGCAAAAATGCCCCGGCGTTGAAGATGAGTGTTCTTTGCCTCTCCTAATGTGCGCATGGTACGTTTTTGCATCAGCATTTCTCTGTTGGCATCCGTAGAGTTTCCACATAAAAGTGTTCCGTACGACATCAGTGAATGTGCATAGTAGACCTGGTTTAGAGCATCATCAGACATAAGCAACGTAACTTTCGCATCGCAGACTACTCAGTTTATCGCATAACTTGTCAACTTAGTACTTCCAGTTAAGATTCGAGTTTAGGGTGAAACCTCGGAACTTATAACTACTCATCGTATACAGGCATCGGACTGTTTGCCACGCACGGAGGAATCACAATACTTTGCCCCGAGAAAATCAAAACGTTTACATTCGTATACTTTTATCTTTTTCTTGTAAATCGGCGCCCCTTTTGAAGGACTTTTCAATTTTATATCTAATACCTAGTCATCTTTGTATCGTTTCAAATCACTCCAGGCCGCCGTATTACCATAAGAGCTCCGCAGGAATATTGATGTTCTTTCACCCAACGTTACAAGTGTTGAGAAACACAGTTTCTCCCAGCAGATCAACAAGTGGCATGCGCCCGGACTAGTGATCCCAGTGAAAGATCAATTGGGTCATTTCAGGTCACAAGGTTTGGTGAGATGATAAAAACACGGGCACTTTTACACGTCAAAAATCTACCAGCGCCGCAAGAAACTCAACAATCAGTTGTTTTTTAAATATTGCTTGATTGCTTATACAATTATTAAACTTAACCTAGCATTATATAAAACAATGAATCTAACATTAAAATTTATAAATATTAATAATTTATAGTTGTTCGTCATTATGGCCTCGTCTGCAATTGCACAGACAAAACCTTCGGTTTCCCCAAAGAGGTCACCAAATCGTAGCCAGTTCACGGACGCTAAAAATTCTACGTCGGGCCTTGTTAGGGCCCGGTAGAAGCGTCCGTGTAACTCCTTGCTCTTCCATACGTTCTAGCGGTCTTCAGTGCTCAACACCATTGGTTTGCGCCAGTTCTCGTTTGCCAAGGAAAGAGGCGTGAGGCTCTTGTCTACTGAAACCACATCACGATGTATCCCACACTCATTGCTAAGGAAATAATCCCTGAGATTGCACACCTCGCGGTTGTGGAGATTTATCATGCCTTGACCCTCCTCGATGCTCGATGTCCTCGGGATGTACAATCTCATAACAGATGAGCGTGGCTGCAACATGCGATGTGATTTAAGCAGTGGACTTATAATTTCCGGTTGTTCGCATTTGGCCAACGGCGAGTACTTGCACAGACATAACCTCGTAGCCAGGATCATCCATCAGCAACTTGCTCTTCAATATCTCAATATCATGAAGTGCCGTACTATAAGTACGCACCGGCGCCAGTTCTCGAAAATGGTCGTGCTACTTGTTGCCAATAAGCCTGATATCGTGTTGACAGATCGATCTCAACGCCGGGCAGTGCTCGTCGCCATCACCATCCCGCATGACGAGAACCTCGTGAAGGCCGAGAAGGACAAATTCAGCAAGTACCTTGACTTGGCACACGAGGTGACCGCCATGTGGGATGTTGACTCGACGATTATTGTTGGGAGCGCCAAAGTTCAACTAAAATTGCAACTCCTATTATCGGAACTCCGAAAATGAAATTTTTATACCGCTGAAACCGTAAACTTTTTAGAAGTTCTGAAATATTCAATGTGTAGATAAGACTAGGTTAGGTTAGGTTTGATTTATAAAAATCCTGAAAATGTAACAGTTGCTGAAATAAATACGTTAGGAGTTGCGATAATTAGGACTTATGAGTCGTTATGAGTAAAAATAATTAGGTGAGCCAATATGGAGCCATTATTGTTCCGATAGTTGTTTCGGCAAACGGTCTTATAGCGAAGAGTCTCGACCAACACCTCAAGAGACTCTCGCTAGATGGCTGGATCAAGGGCCAGATACAGAAGGCAGTACTCCTCGACACGGCACACATTGTGAGGAGGTTCCTCTCTCTGTAGCCCTAACCACCGGTAGCTTGAGCCCTGCCCCGCTGCCGGCGGCACTCGTAGGTTAGGTTTTTTATAATGTCTTATTTTTTGTATTAGTATTGTTATTTTACTTTTATATTTGAATATTTGTTATAAAAAACCTAATTTGCAGAAAATTAAATAGATATCCATAAATAATAATAAAAAAATAAAAAAATAATTACTTATGACGGTGCAAAACAACCATATAAAAAGTTTCGATACATTGTCCTATAAAACCGTGTCCCCTAGACAATGTACAATCAATACTATCTATACTCGTACTAATATTATAAAGCTGAAGAGTTTGTTTGCTTGAACGCACTAATCTCAGGAACTACTGGTCCGATTTGAAAAAATATTTCAGTATTAGATAGCCCATTTATCGAGGAAGGCTATAGGCTATATATCATCACGCAAAGACCAATAGGAGCGGAGCATCAATGAAGAATGTTTGAACCTTCTACGTAAACAAAGTCGCGGGTTAAAGTTAGCGTTAGCCCAAAGTAACTATTCCACGGGGACAAAGTCGCGGGCAGAAGCTAGTAATATTATAAGGCTGAAGAGTGTTTTTTGTTTGTTTGTTTGCTTGAACGCGTTCTTTCAGTTTTAGATAGCCCATTTATCGAGGAAGGCTATAGGCTATATATATATATATATATATCATCACACTAGGACCAATAGGAGCGGAGCATCAATGAAGAATGTTTGAACCTTCTACGGAAACAAAGTCGCGGGTTAAAGTTAGCGTTAGCCCAAAGTAACTATTCCACGGGGACAAAGTCGCGGGCAGAAGCTAGTAATATTATAAGGCTGAAGAGTTTTTTTTGTTTGTTTGTTTGCTTGAACGCGTTCTTTCAGTTTTAGATAGCCCATTTATCGAGGAAGGCTATAGGCTATATATATATATATATCATCACACTAGGACCAATAGGAGCGGAGCACCAAAGAAGAATGTTTGAACCTTCTACGTAAACAAAGTCGCGGATTAAAGTTAGCGTTAGCCCAAAGTAATTATTCCACGGGGACGAAGTCGCGGGCAGAAGCTAGTGTTTACATATTTTTCTGACTAAGCTATTATAAAGTTATTTAGGTGTTTAATTTAGGCCAAGCATTTTTATCTGTTAGATAGTTCTCGACCCTATAGTAAGTTTTCGACATGAAGACTTTTTCAAGTAATTAATATAAATTACTGGAAATGATAACTTTAAAACTTGGTCAGGTAATTTATCATAGAAATTAATGCATTGACCAACAAATGATTTATACCTATACCTTACGGACACGAATTTTTTTAATAGCAATTTTATTTTTATTTCTTATATTCAAATTATGTATATCACAATTCTTAACAAAAGAGTCTTGATTTTTAATGACATATAAATAATATTCTCATAAATAAATTGTGACGCAACTGTCAAAATACTAATTTCTTAAAATAGTAATCTTAAGGAATCACGGGAGTTTAGGTTATATATAGAACGAATGGCTCTTTTTTGTAACACGAATATAGTCTATTTCAGCAGCTTTGCCCCAAACCAGATGTAATAATAGTTATATTCTGGTTAAATATAATTATCAGTTAACATAATTCTCTTTTTGTCTAGTGACTTCAAATTAAGGATTGTTTCTCTCGTAGAGAAAGATAGTGATAACACTGGAGTTTAAAATTTAATACAGAACATAGTTTACAATATATTTAACGCTGAGTTTTTATTAATGTAGTTCTTTATCTTTTTGTACCTACATTTAAAAAGCTCAAATTATACTGACAGTAAAAATTGCGAAAGTTGATTTCTGTCTTCTTTAACTTCAGTTCTACTCGTAGAGCGAGAAGCACAATTTCGCTGCCAATTTCTGACTAAAACGTTGGAGTAAGACAGCGACCAACTTCTACAATTTGTATTGCCAGTCCCGTAAACCTCGCTTTAAATATAGCGCTTATCTAAGTCTCAATTCTCTAAAAAATATTCCTGGTTTGAAATCTATAGAATTAGTTTACAAGTTGATACGAGTACCTTTAAAGAACCAGTGGATTTTTAAAATAAATACATTTTTAATCACTTTTTGTAACTATGCGTTATCTTTTCTAAAGTAATATTCATGGAAATAAAAGCCAACATATTTTTTAAATGTGTAATTTTATCTCGGTGCAAGTGACGGATTAAGTGTCTACTGATTAGGTTTCTGTACCAAATACTGAAAAACAGAACCCTTAAAAGATGACTTAGTTGTCCGTATGTCCGTCTGTCCGTCAATAATATAATAATAATAATAAAAACTTTATTTAGCATAGCATAAACAGTATATTATAGCTACTCATAAATTTAATTACAATCATAGTTTATGGTGCTTATTCAAAGCCATTTCTATAACTGTATCACGGTGGGACAGGATTCACCGTCCTCTAAATTATTATATGTTATACAGTTCAAGTAAGTAACATGAACTACTAATTGAGCCAACGTACGGGTATGCCAATATTCAATATCGGTTCCTAACATGTAAACAAGTAGTATATTCAAAACACTACATCAAACTTAAATGATTAGGAACTACATATAAACTAAGTATTAATTTAACGAAGGGATAAAGTATGAGACTGCGTATGTGTGTGTGGGTGTTTGGGTGTTTGTGTTTGCGCGCGCGGGTGTGTGTGTGTGTGTGTTTGTGTGTGTGTGTGTGTGTGTGTGTGTGTGTGTGTGTGTGTGTGTGTGTGTGTGTAAGTGTGTGTGTGTGTGTCTAAGTGTGTGTGTGTGTGTGTGTATGGGTGTGTTTGTGAGTGCCAATTTTATTTTATTAGTTGCTTTTACAAATAGGGTGTAAGTGACCTTGGATTAAGGTTTTTACTTAGTTAATTATACAAGGTTTTTACTTGCAAAGTAACTTTTGTGGTGTCGTGTTATGTAGGTACACGATGTCGGTTCTTCTACGTGATGTAGGATAATCAGGCGGGTTTTTATGTTGCTCAAATAACAGTTGTTTCATAAATAACTGCCTCACTATGAGAACACACGTGTCATTGTATCAGGTATGTGTAGAATGACGGAATTGCTTAAAAGTCATAACTTTGAGAACCGCCCTCTGTGCTCTCTCAAGTTTAAGCATTGCCATTTTTGACGCGCATCCCCAAGCTGTAATGCAATACCCTATACCGATGGGCACAGTGTAAAGTAAATAATAGTTTTCGATCATGTCGCAGGTTCATAAAATAAAAATCAGATTTCGTACTTTTCCTGACTTGTGATTTGATCATGCCAGTTGAGATTTTTATCCATTTGGACGCCCAAATATGTGATCGTCGGACTTTGTTTAATTTCTTGACAGTGACAACTTGTAAGCTCTTGACAGTATGTATGTGCTTTAATAATAATGGTATCTGGTAATGGTTGATGACTATTATCGATACTGTAGGTCATCATTTTAATTTTACTCAGGTTGAGAGTGAGTAGATTATAAGTTAACCATTTAGTAACTTTATTAAAGCCTTCTTGAGCAACGTCATTAACACTGTGGCAAGACTTAGAGTAGAACAGGATAACAGTGTCATCGGCAAATGTAGTTATTTGAGCATTAGAAAGAGATAAACGGCACGGGTCATCTATATAGATCAAAAATAAAGTGGGCCCCAGAATACTCCCCTGTGGTGCTCCATATTAGGTATTTTTTTCAGAGCTTGACAAGTCTTCTACTCTAATTCACTGCTTTCTATTAGTTAAATAATCTTGGAAAGACTCAAGTCATGACCCTTTTTCTTTGAATTGGCTAAAGCTAACGGTTTAAAATTCGGCATAAGTGTGGGATACTGTGGTCCTCACGAGCCCTCATCGTTAGGAATTTAAGCAGCGAAAAAACATTATACCTACTCGTATATCTTTCATGACACGTAACTAAAATAATGATATAAGTATACTTGGGAGCAAAGAAATCAAGCCGCTTTCTATGGAAATTCAGCACTAAGTAAGTGGCTCGATTTCTTTTCTCCCAAGTGTATATAAAATAAATTTATAGCATGTACTAAAAATAGTAAATTTGTTACTGAAAAATTAATAAAATACTAAAAGAGTAAAAGTTTTTGTAAGGCAAAGTTTTTATTGCGGTTGGTGAAATACTCTTTCGGTAAAGAAGCAAAATGTGCGTAAGGTATTTCTTTACAGTTTCTGTGAACCTACTTGCCGCTGAAGTGTAGATATGTCCCGTGTACCAGCAGGACTTTATATGTCATATATTACTATATAATGGTTTTATTGTCAGGGCGCACCTGCGCGACATCCGCGACCGCTCGGTGCTGCGGCTGTTCGAGTCGGCCGACATTGGCGGCGGCGTGTTTCCCGGCGCCGTGGGCGTGGGCTCGCTGGCCATGCCGCCCGGCGCCGCCACCTGCTCCGGCCCGCCCAGCTGGGATCAGGTACCTCCTCCAGCGTCATTTGCAGAGTGTCTAAAAAGCCGATGGCCGATGAACTCAAAATTAGATAGCTTTAGATTGTATTCAACTTTCGCGATATTTAAACATACCTATTTGTAGTTAAGTTAGTAGTTTGGGTCTAAATCGGGTGCAATGAACCGATCGTATTGCAGCAATCATGGTCACGAGTAGTCTAGATACGAGTAGATACCATAAGAGTAGTTACAGCCGGGTATCAATGTATGCTGGTAGTGTTAGTGGACCCATGTTTAGGAAGTTCACAAACGAAAAGGATAATACACGAATGAGGATTTACTACAAATATCATTTGAGTTTTCTGAGTTGACGTCAAATTTTGGGGCATCCTGTACAAAATCCGCTCATTTTTAGTCTGTGCGGTCGGCGTTTTAAGTAGCTGCACTTTTATTAACGTCATGTTGAACTGTTGCACTAATCTGTCCATAGGCGTCAAAGCAACAAGGTACAAAAGGCCGACTGTATTTCTTAGTTTTACTATGGTTTGCAGCTTAGCTTACTTGTACTCGACTTATAATTATGTGCCAGCATCAAATGAATCATCATCATCAGAATTCACTAGATGGTGAATTTTGTTTTCCGGGAATGCACATCATGTACTTACCGCGCCTGATGATTCGGCGTCAAGCCGTAAATCAATCATGCTCTTTTTAATGAAAAATAATGTAAGTAATCCCGAAGCTTCTTTTCCCGTAGCTTGAGCACGAATATTTACTCCTAATCGAAATCAAAAGGACTTTTATGGAATCTCACGAAGCACGAATCCCTAAAACAGACTTTTCATACAGACGCTTTCGTACAATGCTTTAAGAAAAATGACAACTTAAAATCAGTGCTTAGAAATGTTTGTCCTAAATATCGACACGGGGCGCTGTTCCAAGTGCCATATTTTTCTCAGATGACGAATACGTATAAGTTATTCTCTATTGAAGGAAAAAGTTCGTCCTCGAGGTACTGATGGTGTTTTCAGTTAAACATTGAAACAAACAGATGTCATGAAATTGTAATGTTAAATGAGGAGTGCCCTGATACGTGCCAGGGCTTGATCCTAAAGAATTTAAAAACAAACATTCCTTTCCCAGGACCAGAGTTACTTCAGCGAGCCGGAGATCGACTCGGAATACCACCACCAGCACGTGCACAAAACGAAGGTAAGTGGCTCACAATAACAGGAGTAGGCACACAAAGTCGGATCGAATCGCTTTGATATTATGATCTATATATCAGTGCTGGGGTAGTTCACCGAGGCTTCTGATGAACGCAGTGGCGGATCCACGGGGGTGGTCAAGTACGTCATGACCACCCCCTTCGGCACTCGTAGATATGGGTCAGAAAGTAAATAGTTGTGTGGAATTATCTCGCACTTGACCGAACTTCTTCATTCAGCAGTTAATGACCATCCCCTAATCTGAAAGCTGGATCCGCGCCTGGATGAACGTGGGAGACAATAATATTATTACGAACTGAAACAGCTTTGAGTTGTTGTTAATAAAAATACCTACTTTTAAAATTAGAAAACAAGTACCATTTTATTTTAAGGCCCGCTTGCACGTAAACGTTAACCCTACGTTAACCCCAGGTTAACAGGTTAATTTGTTAAAATTGACAGTTCTTATATGAATCTGATATTCTTTAATAATTTAACCTGGGGTTAACCTAGGGTTAAGTTTTCGTGCAAGCGGGCCTAAGATAAATACAATTCTTTCGTAAACGCACTTTCCGTAGAAAAAGTTTTTTTTTTTAAATTTGATAACTACATAAATTCTTCACCAATTTAGAGTCTTAAATATTTTTGGGATATTGTATAACATTACAAAAAATAAACACATCTAGGTCACAAAAAACGATTTCAGACTCAGCTTCAGTCATCCTGCCTGCGCATAGATCGTAGGTACTCAAACTAATGAAACACACCATATACAATGTATAGCGATTCGAAAACAACTCGATTTGAATATTTGTTATTCGTTTTTTCATCAAACGCGTCCGAACGTTGCACGATATTAAGCGGCTGCTACACGGTGAGCAACCAAGCTCTCCACCAAGGTAACCTTGGTTGGGGGCTCGGTTGCTAACGCCGTCGCGTTTCCGTCTACACGGTTGCCAACAGCAGTGTGTCTTCTGCTCGCGGAGAGAAAACACGTATCGTACGACTGCACAGTGCACACGATATGGCTTTTTGCTTTTCACAATTTCAGAAGGTTGGCGTAGCTTTAGCACTTTTGTGCGCAAGTGAGGACAGACAAGAAAAAAAGAAAAGAATATGGATGAAGCGATGGCTGAAGGAAAGACTATTACTAAGTCATTTAAATTTATTGAATTTACTGGACTTTGACGATATTCGTACTATCTGCTGCTCGTTCGCCATTTTGTTCCCGTGCGTTGTTGCGTGAGGCCGTGCGCACTCTCTGCCTGCAAAGACACAACTGCGTTCGCGTGGTTGGCAACAAGCGTCTACACGGGTTTGCCAGCGCACGCCCGTCAACCAAGGGCAATGAAAGGTCAAATGATATTTTGGTTGCAAACCACCTTCTACACGGTCGCAAACCAGCAGGGTCACCTTGATGGAGAGTTTGGTTGCTCACTGTGTAGCAGCTTTAAGTTGGAACAAAAACTAAAAAATATAATTCAATTAGTTCCTAAACATGGTCACTTTCTTACATGAAACATGTGTTCATTATTTAAGGCGTAAGTTTCTCATTTTAGTTATTTGTCTTGTACTAGGTTGCGTAGGTATATGCATACACATTGAAATATTGGCAACTACCCACATCTAGGACACTTCTTCTCCATGACCTGTTTTTTATTCATGATTGTGTTTTTTATTCAACTGATGATTTGACTTATTGAAACCGTTATGAAAATGTAACGTTGCTATGTTCTAGTCACCCGACAAGAACGTGCGGTGCGTGCTGATCTTTCACTTTCATCTGCCGAGTGGCCCTAGATAAGATGCATTCGACGAATGTTATCTCTGACGAGAACATAGGATCGACGCAAGCTGCCGCACGCGCGCGTCGGATGATTTTGTCAATTACGAGTATATAAGTATAACCGTTTTCGATAGACATTTAAGTTAGCGTTATGCATCTTTTTCTTCAAATTGGTTAGTTCCAGAGGGAGTAGCGAACGACTGGGATCATAAGCTAGTAAATAACAAACAAAACAAAATATTAAAAAAATGTATTCGAATGTAACTCAACGGGTAACAGTGTAAGTACAGTATAAACCTAACTTTACACGTAATATTATAATAAACATGATAATTACTAAGGACTTAATTCTAAAATAAATTAAGTAAAATGACTTGCAAATGGCAAGCTCAATCGAAGTAACCGCCAGTTTGATCTAATTGCACCGTCATTGCAATCTTTAGACTGTTCACGAAATCTATAAATAGGTAAAAGGCATATCATTATGATAATAAAACCGCTATACAGATAAATGGGTGTCATTTTCTCCGCGATCTTTGACAAACATAATAGTCATTAGGGCGTTTTGTACGATTGGCCGCAAAATTTGACAGTGCTTTGTGATACTTCGTTATATTAGGTGTATGTGGCCCCTAAAAGGCTCGGCAAATGGGTAGTCCTTTGTAATAATGAGCTCCACTGTGGAGTTTCTTGGGCGTGGTCCTCCATGAAAGTACGAGAGCCTTCTTGAATGGCTCGGAAGAGCATCCACTGCACACCTGCATCACCGCCTTTACCTCAGCCTCGGCAGGCTCTCGCTCGTCCACCTGAATCGTAACGAAACCCAACTGATTAATTAATAACTACTACACGTTAACCATCTACAGAACATTTTCTTAAGTCCTTGCGGGTAAAGCTCAATGTAATTAAGAGAGGACTAACAGTTTCCTTTTGTAAATTCTGGATTGGGAGATTTCCAACGACGCCAGCAAGGCCATTTAACAACGACTGCTGGAACAACGCTTCTTCATTGTCATCCGCCAGGTTGGGACTCAGCAGAGCCTCATCTACTATTGACCCATCTGATAAAGCTACCAGACCACGTTTGTCTTTCTTTCCTGAAACTTTAAACATGAAAAATCAATATGTTTTTTAAACTAAAATCAACAACAAGTTCTATAGGAAACCAATCAATTAAATCCACGTTATTCAGTTGAATGAAAAAGTGCAATATTGGTGTTTTTATTTACACATAGGCTACCTACGGACGAACGCATAGTCAACAGATTGTACGTTGCAGTGATATTTTAACTAGGGAATGTCTTGTTGACCTAGGAACGCAAATTTAAACGAGATCATCGGAGCCAACCCAAGACGACAGTGGAATAAAACATTGGCACCGAAAATCATTCCTTTTATATGGATGTAATTTAATTTTTTGATTAACCCAACGCCAATAATAGCTTGGCTTAAATAGAATGGTGAAAATGCCAACATCAAAATACATGATTATTATACCTGGACCAGGCTCTTCTAACTTTTTTTCGGGATTATCTCTTTTGTCTCGTTTGGAGTCGCGTTTGTATAAATTATGCGATGAAGTTTCATCAATATACTGTACATTCGCTGGGTTAAGTAAAGAGCCTGATAGCATCACTGTAGAGACTTTGGAGGGGCTCAAAGCTTGCCTTATTGAAAACCTTTGACCCTGGCCGACTGAAGGAGAAGTACGTAGATCAACTAGGGAAATGTGAGGAATCGCGCCAGCACCGGGTGGATTTCCAGGAACATGTTGGATGCTATTGAGAAGTTGTTCTGAGACAATTCTGTTACTCAGTTGGCCATTTACATATCCCTGTTGAAGCTGAAGCCCATTGGGCAGTTGCGCCGGGATCATTTGCGGCTGCGGTTGGGCGCCGGCTAGGTTGAGGTTCGGCGCTCGCTGAAGCTGTCCTCCGATTAGGAAGTTCCCATTTCCTAATGGCGTTGCTTCTGGCGGGGGCGGCTCGGTAATGGCTTCAGTAGAGGATTCAACCGGAGTTCCGTCGTGTTTAAAATGGTGAGCATGATGGTGCTTGTGGTCTTTGTGAGCTTTGCCCGCAGTCAGGGCAACGTGATACAGTTGGAGCATTGTAACTTCACCCATTAATCCCGATTGTTCTAAAACAATAATACATTTATAGTTCGTGACATTATTGTAAATCATGTTAAGTAAGAAACTGTTTGTTAATTTAATCTAAAACACCTTTGTGCTAATAAAATACTTTTTTGACCGGTAGATTACTATATCTCACTGACGCATACTCTCCTGACAAACGGGGCCGTGCTAACCATGGTACCTATTAGTGAGGTATAAGTCCTTTTTAGTTTATTTTTTTATGAGAGATCAGAATGTTAATGCGCTACATTAAAAAGGGCCTAAATATTGACTGGTAGAGAATGCCATTAAGTCCGTTGCTGCCTGTAAGTCCGTCATTTGTTTTTGTTTTTATACAATAATTATATAAATTAATACTATGGAAATAATGAACATGACATTAACACCTTTTCACTTCTCATGCTCTTAAAATATTCCTTTAGTTTCTGCACATGGGGACTAAAGCTTCTTATTAATCTCTAGGAATTAAAGTAATTTTATTTTAATTTACTTTGGAAACCCCTAAACAGCCAATCACACTGTTTGTGAATGGAGGATTATTGCCTTTATTGCCATTTTCAGTGATTGTGTATGGACCATTTTTAGGCCATGGAAATAACCTCAAAATGACAACTGTGCAAATATTTAAAAAAACGAAACACGAATAATAATTACGAATATGAATATATTTAATTATATTAAGGAAAAACCGCGGAACGAATTAGAAAGAAACTTTCTTATAATAAATATTGAAGTTTTGGAAAGAACGTCGTCAGTGCCGGATTGAGCAAGCACGGGCTCCGTAGAAAATTCTATAAAGAGTCCCCGGTTCGCTTTAGGTTACAGGTTGTGGCGGGCTCTTTTCTGCAACTGGGCGACTTAGATATGCGCCTATTTTGTGTAGGGGTTTGTTTTAGGTTATTCTGCTGGAGAATATCGACTGGATTATTCATCCTATCGTCAACCCTGATGAATATGAGTACACGCATACTGATGTAAGTACCAAAACAGGAGAATAGCGGCCTTTACACGGAAAGAACGGACCGCGGGAAACGCCACGCGCCATTCCAATCTTCGTTCCGAACCGTACATTTTTACTATTTTACAGTTGCATTTACACGTACGGTTCGGCAAGAAGATTGGAATGGCGCGTGGAGTTTCCCGCGGTCCGAACTCTACGTGTACAGGCCGCTTTTTTAGAGGTTAGACGTGGGTGCGCGGGCCACCCAATGCGCGGGGCCTGTATCATTTGCTACTCTTGCTACGTGGCTAATCCAGCAGTGAACGTCGTTTTTTTTCCTCGCATTCAAAGTGAAAAGTAGAGTGTTTAACACGAGATTAAACAACCATAATGACACTCGAACTAAAAAAAAAAACACATTTACACTACATATTGATTTGTATGCGTGTCCAAGAGACATAATCACAAGCAGAGAATAGGTATAATTACTCATATAGAGATCACAAGGCAGCAAATGGCCGAACGATATGCGGTTTGATGCATTAACATTTTATGGCCCCGTGTGCCAGGAAAATTTGCGGCAAGTAGCAGCACTGTATTGAGGTATTCTGTTTTAACCGTCAGAGTTCACTTGGGCGGCGACTGTAGATATTGCTCGTTTCGGCCGTTTGTCACGATGTCGATTCAGTTGCGGTAAAATCGCAAAGTATCGATTCAGCATCGATGCCGGAGGGGATGCCAAGGGCGACGATCGCGAAGGTTGCTGTATCATACTGTATCGCAACTGTATTGGTGTTCTATATTATCACGATGGTAGTGATACAAAATCGGGCAACCGTGGGCGACTGACACTCACCAAAAGTCTCCGTGTGGGTGACCTTCGTTAGCGCTACATTGTGCCATGAAGTTTCAAAGTCGAAAAAATAATATCCAATAAAATAAGTGTCTCTCTTAGAAGTATTTTTTTTGTATTTGGCGGTACTTACTGTCAGAGTCCTTTCCTACGCAACCTACAGTGCTATTATTTTACTTATTTATATGTGTGGACTTCTTGATCGAAGGTGGACTTAATCTTAATAAAAAAACCTATAATTTTACAAAAACCAAATAATATACCCTGAATTTATTAATGAAATAAAAACATACTATACTGGCAAAACTAAGTACCACACTTTTAATACTAGCTAGTATTAAAAGTGTGATACTTAGTTTTGCGGGCCAGTGTATTACGTTGCAAAAATAAATAAATAAACTATTTTAAAGATATTCTTTTATCAAAAAAGATTAAGATGTAATAGAAGTTTTAATAGGGTACCATCTATCTGTCATAAATTTTAATGTCCGAAACGTATTAGGAATAACAAGTTTTGCATAACTTATTTACGCCGAATCTTAGACTTGCCGAAAATTTATTTGGCATAAATCTATATTATCCGAATGGTTGTTTACCCGAATAGTATGTTAGCATTATATTGACATGTCAGAATTTCATTATGCATAATGTTGTTTAGCATAAGTATCTCAATTTTAGCAGAATTTTGATTGCCCGAAATCCTGTCCGCATTCATGTCCGAAACAACAGAAGCACAATTTTTTTATTAATGTAAATTTGGTAATTATGGAAAAAAACTGAAATTTTTCATAGTTACATTGGGCAATAAGGCATAGGGTTAAGGCAATTTGAAAAAAATAGTAGGTTTAGGTTAGGTTAGAGTTGAGTCCAGGCACGAAGCGCCAACCTACGCGGAATAGGGGAAGCGGGACATAAGGCGACTTTCCTCGCGTAGGTCATTAGGTTATGTTAATATTGAATAACTTAAAAATATTTACTGATCATGCTTTATATGTTATATAAAGTACATTAAAAAAACATCATTGCTACTACAGGAAACTCAATTTATTAATACGGCGAAATAAGCTTATGCAAAACCTAACTTTCTGCTAAACTAATTTATGCGTAAGTCATTTTATGCCAAATTATTATTCGGAATTCAGAAAATATGCGCAAAACCAATTCGGCTACAAATGGATATATGCGTGATAGAATTCGTAGACATCAAATTATGCGAAAACAGTTTCTGCACAAATACAATTCGGGTTAAACAAATTATGCAATATCGAAATATTACTCAAAAAAATATATATGCGTAAACAGGGGGAACCGTTTTAAAACGGCCTCGATTCGGTTTTTGTCTTACGCGGCATTTCACTTGGCTGCTTTTTGCCAAAGATTTTCGTTGTATTTCTTTAATTAAGTTTATTTATTGAGAAACAATTTGGCAAATACAGTATATATGTATATATATGCACAGTACCTAATAGTTTAAGCAGATAGTTATAAAGAACTATAATTCCCATAGAAACGATTATTACAGAACTGTCATCACGCCTTGGTTACGCTATGACTGAGATTCTGATACAGTTAAAACACTTAAGTAAGAATACATACTTATAGTCGGCTCCAGGCCATCTTTGCTGTACAGAAGGCTCTGTTCTTGGCCAGTGACAGCCACGCCGCCTCCTTTTATTATGTGCCCAACCAACTGTCAACAATTTAAGTGTAGTGTTTATATGGAGAAGTGTAATTTTGTCAAAAATATACCTATACTATCTACCTATATCTATCTATAACTTTAAAAAGCATAGAGCACTTAAATAAGGAAACTCTTTTCCTACTTCTGAAACTCGATAACATCTTAGTTCAGGCATATTGGTTTTATCTCATTTGCTAACGCAAGAGTACATTATATTGTAAAATACTTGAGTGTATTGAATGAATATTTTTGAATTGCCTCTAATTTTGAAAAGTTCAACTGTAGGTAAAAAAAAACCAATAACCAAGATAAATGGTAGTCCAAGTTCTTTGATCCAAATTTATTCAAATATAATTAATGTGATATCCATTAAAAAGGGAAGGGATTCGTATTAGTAAAGTTTACAACCATACCCTGTTGTGGAATCCTCGTCCGACGCGCTCCGCGTTCACCCAGATTTGCCATTCTCCCGTTTTTCCATTCCAAGATTGGCAAGAGTGATACCAACTATAATTTAATAAAACAATTCTGTTAATGCAATATCATGACTAACCGCCGCACTCAGAGTCAGTCAGTGACGATTAATTCATTGCTTAGTGACGATTTTTCTCTTCACAAGTTTGTAAAAGGAATGAGTTGAATGTCTTTAAAAGGTCTCTCTCTGATCTCTGATGATTGGTGGGAAGACTGGCTGCGGCAAGGACCGGTCATGTCAGGTTAGCTATTTATACTACGGGCGGTAACGACCATAGGTCAAAATTTTGGTATTGGATGAATTCACTTGGCACAGATATATCCTAGGACAAACTGAGCTGATTTAGCCCGGTAGTCATCAGCCACCCCCTAGGGTTATTCAAAGTTACACGCCGTCGCGCTTCAGATAAAAAAAAAATATCGGCTTTAATTTATTTATCACCTTGAGTGTGGTATCATTTTCTGATAAACCATAGATGTGGCTTTCATTTCTTATATAATAATTACACTCTATCATATAAATTTCTTAAGGTACATAAAGAATTTTCACAACATCAGCTTATCTTTTTGGTTTCAACACACAATATTTTATAATATATGTACAGAATCATATTAAAAAAATACGGTTGAAAAGCCCAATTTATGCAGATTTAAAAAACATAAAGTTTTAATTTATATAATTTATTTGAGATACGTAGAATAAATAAATATACCCGCGCTGCAGCGCGAATTAAGTCAGCGGGCGGAACTAACTCAGACGAGGACTCGCCGCGCAGTCTGCTGCACTATACTATTTATATCATAAATTACATAACAAATTAAACTTAAGGTGAATTCATAATACAGAGTTATTTTACGGCCGATAGCTAAAGAACATTCCGCCTACGGATGGCAGTTTCCGGCAGCATCTCCTAAGAGCTGTTTACCAGGGTGTGCAAGTATGGGGCCAAGTGATGGTGCTGATTCTTCTTCCCAGTCCATTGGGGATGGGAAATACAATCGGATCTCAATTGAAAACCAATTCCGACTACTGCACCCGTTGCTGCTACAGCTTGTCTGGAACTACTTAATGTGACAATAGGTTACGTTTCTAAGATACATTTTTATGTCTAGGTCTTTATGGTTCATATTGTAATTTATGACATTTTTTGCAATTTAGGCTTAATGGAAGGACGTATTACCACCTGGTCGGCCTGGGATCTAATATTTGACAGTCACGACGACCTTTTGTGATTTGATCATTTTGAGATCAAGTCTGTTTGTTTTGATTTGAAGACCAATGTTTTTCAGATAGACGTTGTATGATAAATCAAACTATGGAACGGGATTAAGAATTTTATAATTTAACCACAGCATAAACTTTATTTCGAATATAACAATCAGTTAAAAAAAACACTTAAAAAAAAACATGAAATGGTGCGGCATCGTGCCGAGGATACTCGCAGCGTTACTCCGCTGCACTGCGATGCTTGGGGCAAAAAAGGAGCCTTGCCTGTGGTCGCCAGAGACGCTGATTAATTTATCTGACACTTCTTTTATACATTTCTCTGTGACAGATGACTACGGCCCAAAAGTTTCTATAGCAAGTGCAGTAACTAAGTAATTTGGCTTTAAAAAAGCGTATTTGGGGAAATTGATGGTTTGGGCGTGGTTTGCGGTGGTCCCTGGCTTGCGATCAGAACCTTGGACATGAGACTGTGCTAGCGTATCAACGTAACGTAACGGTCGTCGACTGCATTTCCACAACGGCAACAAGGATGCAGCTCGTAGACTTTAAGACCGTGGCGGAGGCACACTGCTATCCTGAAAGTATTAAGATCTAAAAGAGATCCTCCTTGGGTTCGTGAAGGGAGCAACGGGCCTTCTGGGATTAATTTTAACTATTTTCCAAAAGTTTGCGGTGGTAAATTTTGACCGAAATTCCGTCCCATGCTGCTTGGGTAGCTTTTTCGACTGGCAAATTCTCACCCGGGTTACAGACACGCCAAGGATCCTCTGTATCGGACAAGCACAACTAGTAGCCCAAATGCCAAACCCACCGTACTTTACGGGGAGGGTTGCTTGCGACCAAGAGGTGAATGTGAGATGTTGAAATTTTTGCTAGAAGTTAATTTTAAAATATTGACTTGGAAGTTCGATTTTTTTTCATGTAGATGTTGTGTGATAACTATATATAAAATATTTATTTTTTTAAAGCTAATTAAATGTTCTTTAAGATATTATTTTTTTCATTGCAAAATCTTCAGTATTCTCAAAGATACTGACTATTTAATAAAAAAAATATAAACCAGTTTTGATATTTTCGTCAATATTTTACTTATTTTCTAGAAAACTGTATATAAAATGTCTCAAAAATGAATTCCTCATGCCCAGTTTATCAAAACATGACACCACACTCGAGGTGGTAGATAAATTTCAATGCTTCGTGGCGAGTTTGCGTCTCAGTTAGTTCCACCCGCTGTCTTAATTCGCGCCGCCGCGCGGGTATATTTATTTATTCTACTTGTCTGAAATAAATGGTAGTTATAAAATTATAAGTTTTTTAAATCTGCATAAATTGGGCTTTTCAACCGTATTTTTTGTGAATATGATGTTGTACATTATAAAATATTGTGCGTTGAAACAAAAAAGATGATGTTGTGAAACTTCTTTATGTATCTTTATAAATTTATATGGAGGAGTGTAATTATAACATTAAAAATTAAATCCACATCGCGCCGGATTAAAGGTAAAACCAACTAAATGATAATTTTTGTAAAAATGAGTTAAGTATACTAATCGATTCAGGATTTTTTCCTCTTTCTACTGGTAAAACCGATTAAACGGTGTGACGTCACGTTTCAGAGATACTGAGTGATAGAACCGACTAACCTCAAGGTACTTACAACACTTAAAGACGAAATAACGAATATCAGTATTAATTCTACACCTTTGATTATTTTTTTGGTGGTAAAAAGTAACATCTAAAATTAATTCGTTTTCAAAAAGATGTTCTAAAGAACGTTCAATAAAAATAATCACACGGTAAAAACATCTAACCATGTTAAATTTATTTTAGCACTAAGATTATTACAGACTGTCGGCCTCAAACCTACTGCTAATTAAAGCTATATGATGATAACACTTTTTACCTGACTGTCTTCTAGTATACCTACCATTTATTGACAACAAGTAAAAAATACTAAATCAGTTTAGAAGTTTTCAAATCCAAAAAACACACTGTAGTTTGGGCAAAAACTGAGGAGTAAAAACGAACTATCTGCGCGCAGCTGGTACTAGCGCAAGTTTGTCACAACTTGCGAGTGCCGTTTAGTTGTTTTACGCTTACGCATGACGGGGACGCGTCTTAATCTCCCAGGGATTTTATTGTTATTAACAAGTGTGCTTTAAATAAAATGATTTTATCAATTTAGGAACCACCTCCCGGGTCGATTAGCAATAGTATACATATACTTTAAAAGATTATCAATCGGTCATACATTAATAATTATGCAAACAGGATGCAAACTAGATACGAGCAAACTCTGGTGTTTGTTAATTTAATTACCTATTTCTAATTTTAACCAGCGACTAACGAGAGGGGTGTTATAAGTGTAACCCCTTTCTCTGTCTGTCTGTATCTAAGTCCGTATGCGCCAACGTAGCTTAAGAACTGATTTTGTGTATGATTCAGACCCATGACTTAAAAGTATTTCGGGTTCTATCATGCCATATACAAATAACGACGAGGAAGATAATATAAGGTTAACTGTAAGAGATCCTAGTAGAGAATGCCATTAGGCATTAGGTCCACCATTTATTGTACTTATTATTGTGCAATAAAGATTAAATAAATAAATAAATATATTTTGTTTGTACAATAAAGTGTTTACATACATACATTTACTGACTCAAGCATAATATTATTATGATGAGTTTTTAACTCTAACTAAAAATAGAATAATTGATCGTATTGGCCATAAGCCTAGAGCTTAGTTTGGGACGAGGGCGATTGGTATGACATTGTCCCTTGATATATTCATTAGTTTATTTATATTATTACCTACAGTTTATAAATGGGAAGTAAAGTCAGTTTATAAATAGGATAATCTTTAATAAATACCTACTTACAAAGCTCTTTTGTTAGATTCAAGTGTCCCCCCCCCCCCCATCCCCCCTACAGCCAAAACTGCAAATACTGAAAAATATCTTAGATGAAAGAACATATAAAGAATTTTAAAGAAAAACTATCACGACTAAGTAGACTTGATTGGATCCTGAGATACAGACTCGCAAGCTCGTCCGTTTAAACCAATACTCGGCCCGCAATTGCCTACTTCCCTACTACCTTAGGCAATAATGTACTTTTATAGATTGTACTTCGGGGCAAATTAAGGTAAATAGTCGTGAAATTTAAACATGGCAGTTATTCTAAAGATACTACATTCGCATTACGAAAATATAACGGGAAGTTCTTTGTGTTGTGTAGGATATATGATCCCGGTAAGAATGCCAGTTTTTTATGGGGTGCGAATTTTTAAACAAATCAAATGAATACGGTTGCGACGATTTTCAATAGTTTCAAATCTTTACTTACCTTCGTAAATTTTGTTAATATGTTCCCTAGTTTGGTTTAAATTAAGTAACAAGTGCAAATGTAGATTGAGGTGGATTAAAAAGTATGCCAAATTGCACCTTTTTTCTCTAGTTAGTTATGACCATTGCACGTTTTTTAACCAATTGCACCCCTTTCGCGCTGGGGGGAGGGTGAATTTATCAAGGGATTTATTAAAGCTCGATTTTCAACCTATACAAAGCAAGCAGAAATGTTTTTATCAGTTCTTAGAGTTATTTCCAGATTTAAGTGAAATTGCATCTAAGTTAACTATACTAAACGTCGCCCGCCGCACCGCGTCGGTCCGCGTGCCTGACCATGGTCTGACCACGATTTATTTTTGCTGTTATGCTACTTATAATTGAAAAAGAAAGAACAACTATTTTTTTCTCCATTTTCTTACTAAAATGCTTGAGTTAATTTATTTTCTTCTATTGAATAGTGAAGTAAAAGCAACAATTTTTTTTCTTTTTTGCAGATAACTTAAAAACTTATAGGTCTTTTGAAGTCAATATCTGTTGGCCTTAAAATAAGAATTAAACTAGCAAACCTTATTACTCTCAATTTGCTATAATATTCTTTATATTGAAGTTATTACCTTTTTACTATATAGAGGTAAAACCAACTAAAATGGGGGACCTGCGCGGAAAAACGTATTTTTCATGGACTTCTATTACTTTTTTGTACATTGAATACAATCCATCAAAAAAACGACAAATGAATATTTCAGTAAAACTTGTTATGATATTTTTATCTCTATTGGTTTAATTATTATAAAAATACAAACTTTTAAAACGCTATAACTCAAAAGTACAATTTTGGCAGTTAATTGGTTTTACCTTGAATCCGGCGATCTATGGTTTATCAGAAAATGACCCCACGCTCGAGATGATAGGTAAACTGAAGCCGATATAAACTTTTATCCGAAGCACGGCGGCCGCTCATTCCCGAAATACCAGTATTTTAAAATACCAGATTCTCAATATATCGGAATCCCAAAACTAAACATTCAAATTACGGTATTGTTTATTATCTTCACCCAATATTTCGAATCTGGTTATTTGAGAATCTGGTAAAAAGAGTATTTTTTTATTTTGAAAAGCTGGTATTTTGGGAATGAGCGAGGGCGCCTTGTAACTTTGAATACCCCCCTCCCTACTCCCCAGCAGGTGGCCGATGGCTACCGGACTAAATCAACTCAGTTTGTCCTAGAATACATTTGTCTGTGCCAAGTCAATTCATCCGATACCAAATTTTGACCTCTCCATACATTGGGTGACACTACCGCCCGTACTATCATCAACCTTTCTGCGTTTGTACTGAAGCATGAAACTCCGATATTTACAGTAGATACGCGCAATAGTACATTGTTGCCTAGGCGCGGAAAGAAAGGGATTTCCTGACGAGGTGGTAAAATACGAGTCAGGAAATCCTCGTTTCCGCCGAGGCATACATAATGCTTTTCTCAAACAATGCGAGGAAATTATACAAATACATGATTATAAGTATTTTTAAAAACCTTTGACAAATTCGGATAGTATGTTTGTTTGCGTCATACGAGTATTAGTTAAAATAGTTTCACGCACAACGAGCCGCCGCCCGCTGCCGCCGCTCCGCAGAGCCCCGCCGCGCCGCCGCCCCTCACTGCGCCCCCACAAGTTTGGTGTACGGGATTTTTTTCATGGTCCTTTCGATTTTATATGCAATAGAGAGCACTTTTGAGGAAACAATATGGACATGGACGGAAAGTGATTTCATATGGTTTTTTTTTACTCCTAGGAGTAAAAAGAGACATTTTCCGTCCATGTGTTTCAATCGGAAAACCGTTATTTCCGAGCATGTTTGAGAAAAGATAAAACACAACTGTGTTTCATAACGAAACTACCTATTTTTTATACCACTGTGGCCATTTTGCGTAGATAATGCTGTTTTTCATCTTTTTGCGTTATGGAGTTTCATTAAAAGCCGATGATGATATCCACGACTACATACTGTCAATAAAATGAAAAAATACTAGCGAAAACCAATTTAGTATGTATGTATGTATATAAACACTTTATTGTACAAAACACAGAAATTCAAATACAATATTTACAGAATACGTAACAACCTATTAAAATGCTAGGCAATGAGTGTTCTCCTTGAAATAGCGTATTTGGTACCTACCGGCCTTACATTTAGTTAAGTGAGCCAGTCACAGGAAAAAAGACGGGTAGGTACGTAATAATATATATATTTAGCTAACATATTAAACGGTTAATCCTAACTCCTCGTAATACCGATACTCTTTTTAAACACACTTGATGGTCTTTTGGTTTGGATGGAGTTTGAATTGTTTTTTAATACTATTTTACGACTATAGTTACTAGGTAGGCTAGAATAGGTAAGTAGGTACCTACTAAAGTTTTTTAAAATTCAACGGAATTGTCAGTACCTGGCAATTATTATTTTCATTACAGTCATGTTACCGGCACAGTTGCATAATGTTTTTGCTTCGAAAGTTGTAACGAATTGACATTTGAAAAAATTGTGCAATTTCGACCGCATTGCATGACACTCTGTATAATGTCATGTAATCGTCATACACATCGAGCAACCCCTTCGCAATAAACAGTTGACGCGGTCACTGGTACAACTACAATAATAATTTAACAAGGAGCAATGCAGTTGGGTAAATTAGTATACGAAGGTGTTATAAACACAACGTGAGCAATCTTAAGTCACTAATTGTCAACCTCAGTAACACTATATTAAAAAAAAGCTCTTACAGCTCCTAAAACACAACCACAATATCCACTTTCAAAATTTGGTTAGGTTATAATTTTAGAATGTGGTATGACGGTGTTTAATATTTTTACTGTGGTTTTACTTTAAAAGTTTGGCACAAACTCGGTTTTACCGATGATGATTTTGTAGATGTCGGTTTTACGAATACGATACGATTTTAACTATCATGAAATGCGCTTACGTTTAACCGGCGCAGCAGACTCTATGAACTTAAAGTGGATCGCATCCAGGGTTCTTTGAATTGGTATTTACGAGCTATAATTTAGACGTAGCGAGGAGAGCCCGTTCAAATACCTAATAATTTAAGATTAACTACATGTGCGCATAATTTCTCATTATTACTTTTCTCCCGGTTTAACTGTTGACAATTAAACAATATTTTATTAAAGCATGTGTTTGTGTTTAATTTTAAAAACAAGTAAGTATTAAATTACTATCAGTTGGCGAAGAAAGTGGTTTTAGCCTTGACACAACTTCCTACCAAATGAAAAAGTCGGTAAAGTTGACATTTTAAATTGTTACCTACATACTTATCTACATCGTCAATTGAATACTAAATAACAGTATAAATAACTACTAAAAAAACCCGCCTGCTGCATGATTTTAACTATAAAGACAAAAACAAGATTTTTTACTATAGGCCAGTATATAACGACATCATAGATCGCAAACGCGCATGTAACTACGACTTTTTTATATGTTGTTAGGTCCCTTGAGAGTAGTTGAGACCCAAGTTTGCAACCTTGAAAACCCTGTGCTACCGCCATGGTGCTCGAAAAACTGCGAAATTTTGGCACTTGTTTCAGTTTTTTCGAAAAAATTACCCTAAGGAAGCGTTTTTCACGTATCTTTGTTTATACTTAATTAAGGATAACTTCATTTGCTACAATTTGAGCGTAACCTGAGCTCACTATGTCCATTGTCCCGTGGCAAAAGGAAAATAGAATAGAGCACCTGAGCCCAGCCTTTCAGCAAGTGCACGACCCTAAGCAACCTCTTTTTGCATTTGCAAGCCACCATTTTAAACAGGATCTGAGGAGCGAGCTCTGCGCACATTGCCCATCTTTGACTTGCTGTATCTCCGCAACTAATGGTCTTCCAGTGCTCAAATTAGGCTTAAATTGTACCCAATTCAGTTAGCTTTATTAAAGTATCTTTGTTCTATAGAACATTATATAATTATTTCGAAAAAACTGCAACAAATTTTCGCAGTTTTTCAAACAACGTGGAAGTATGTTCATTTCTTTAGTGTATGTTTATTTGAAGCCATAATTATACATCTAAAATGGTAAATTCACATTATAGCACATTTTTTTTAAAGAAAGTCCTCCCAACATTATTCTGTACAATGTTTTTATTATTTAGCCGTGATCCGATATTTTACAATTTTTTATTTTGGATGAATCTATGAGGCCTAGAGGCACCACTTTGGTATTAAATTGAGGCTAATTCAATTCTCTACAAAGAAAAAATAACATGACTTTTACCTAGGAGCATAAGTTCAGCCGGTATGTATCCTCGAATTAACCCTACCAACACATTTTCACTTTTTAAAGAAAATTGTCCATCTTTGACTTGATGTGTCTCCGCAAACAATAATTACATAATGTGCTTAAGTTATGCTCAAATTGTAGCAAATTTAGTTATCTTTATTAAAGTATACCCAAAGATACTTAAAAAATGCTTCCTTAGAGAACTTTTTTCGAAAAAACTGAAACAAGTGCAAAAATTCGCAATTTTTCGAGCATCATGCGGGTAACACGGGTAGTAGATGTTAAATACTCTCAACGGACCTAACAACATATAAAAATATCGTAGTTACATGCGCGTTTGCGATGTTTGTCTTTTTGTGTCGTTTTATAGACTGGCCTACTAGAAGGTAATCATAATCTGTTATAAGAAATACTTGTGACTTTATTTATTACGACAAAATTAAGAACTGTTTGTATTTTTATCGTATAATAAACATAGGTACTGATACATTAATGCAAATTATTAAGTTAACCTTTTACGATAAGGAAAGACGTGCCTGACTTTTTTTCACACAGCAAACGACACTAGTTTATATTTATCTGGTGTACCTACCATACTGATCCAGTTATAATTTTAAATAAGTTTTAAGCAGTCGGGACCCTTATACGTAATTCTAGTACATATTATAATTATATATATATGTGTCATTTCGGGAGCGTATCGCAAAAAAGCCCAAATTTTACACTCAAAATTGCCTCATTCCAAAATATATTTCTAGTTCCATATTGTTTAGAAAGCTGAAGTGCCACATTTCGCGGTGTGACCGTTCTGTACATACTTTCAAATATGATTGTAGCATTATTTTGAAAATAAAAGTGTTGTGCTGTTCGTAATTGTGATGTGTCCGCTTTGAATAAAAAACTACATACCTACCTGCCCGAAAATTATCACATTATTTCAAACTCTCGTGTGACTTATGATGAGATGCTTTGCATAAAAAATATTGTTAACGGTTTAATACGTTATTAAATCTAAACATTAATTTCAGAAGATGCGACCTTTTGGCGTAGGTACATAATTACAGAAAAAATGGTATTGTTTTATTATTGCTGTATGATTTATTTACTTACTGTTGATATCATTATTTTAATACAAGTACAATATGACATAATAACATAACACATCGCTTCTTAACTTTTGTTTACAAGCACAACGATTTTTGAGTAAATTTTACCTTACACCGAGGAGACAGTTTATAGGCAAAAGGTTCAATTTTAAAGAGAGTAAGTTAAGTTGTGTTGAAATTAAAAATTAATGTCACAGAAAGAAAAATCTTATCGTCTTTATTCTTATGTGACATGCATACAAAATTTAACCTTAGGTCGACCATTACTTTTGTAGTTCACTGTACGTAGGTTGACCTCTATGTTCCATGACTCAGATAAGCCGGAGCCCGGTCGACGCATAATAATATAAATTGCTTATCTGAAACAAGGGATTACAACGTTTTCCTTTTGACCCAACGAGATAAACGTATTTAGGAAGATATGTTCAGACGGTTTATCATGAGAAGAACGATACGAACTGCAGTTAGCTTCTTCTATTTGGCATAACTTTTGACACGTGGACATACATTGAACACAATATTTAGCTTTGTTGGACTGATGGATCTTCGAGATAAGATTATGCACAGGAAAAGATTTTTACTAATCCTAGTTTTACTCGACGCCTTTGTACATCGTACCTTTGTAATAGCAATTATAAATTATGAAGTAAACTTTAAAAGTTGCAACAAGGTATTGTTAAATAGCAGGTATCGGGTAGCAGGCTCTCAACTCGCAACGCGGGCAAACCTATTGCGCCGCCGTCAGCGCGCATTAAAGTGGTGTTAAGTTAGCCGTTATAATATCATTCAGTTTAGAAAAGCTTTGCGCATTTGCGTTGTTATTAATCTTAAAAGTAACGTTAATATAAATGTCAGATAGTATTTTTGTTTACTACGCGTATCTAGAAAATACATAGTACATAATTATGTTGATAATAGCCAAATTGTCTAATAGTTAACTTCTGTACCTTTGGAGCGGATATTTTATTGAACTAGTACGTAAGTCATTGTGACGGTTAAAACATTACATTTCGTCTCTTAATTGAGGATTGGCGTACAAAAGTTAATAATTATCTTAATAATACGTCATCGATCCATCCTGTGCGTACATTCGTAGCTACTTACGTGTTTAACTTGAGTGGATAGTTCAGCCTGAAGAACGTCTGCCCGTGAACTGCCATGCTGAAAAAGCTGGCTTCGGCGTTATTCGAAATCCAGGCCGAGATCTCCTTGGGGCTATCTCCGACTGAGGGTACACATTACACTTCATGAGTAATGAGATTATTAGGGTACTTGACAGACTAAGCTTGTTGTGGATAAAAAAAAAATATTGGCATCAATAATTGAATGTCAAATATCAGGGGGCGCGTAAGAGGGAGTGAGAGAGAAGGAGATAGCATGAAATCAACAAGTCGCAAAACACCTAGAACCTACCTCAATCAGTAACACGTAAATTGGGAACACCTTAAAATTCAGAATAATTCCCGACAATAATCGGTGAATCATATCATAATAGAGAAAAAAAAATCTACATAGGCAATAAATATAGAAGACAATATAAAAGTTATGTTTATGTACAAGTTGAGTTGATTCACGACTCGTAAAACTTTTAATTAATAGCTAGTTAGATAACAATAATGTTTGATCCTAATTGACCTAATTTGTCGTCGTGATTCCTGCTCGTAGGCTACCCTGAAATGTCTAGAGCAGGGTATCTTTTGACCAAAAGTCAGAAGACTCGTCGCTCCCCAGCAATAATCGGGGCACGCGCACTACAAGCGATCTACGGTGCGGTGCACTGCAGTGCACGTAACGAAGTGACACTAGCTGAAAAACTGTCAAACTGCATGCAACCATCCAAAGGACGTAAGTAGGCACAAGGAAAATGTTTTTCGCCGTAGCAGAGTGGTGCAGGCGGAATACGTAGAGCGCTGTGTTCAGTATCTTGTAGGGATATTTTTACTCCCTTATTAAAACTTTATAAATTGTGTGCTACGTTAACACGTTATTATTATAAACACGTTTGCCTACTTACCTACTAACTAAATACCCTGCAAGGTCATCGAGAATAACACATTAAAGTTCCCTCAGACCACATACGTATTACACAATGAAACGTACTAAGTCGGTTTCGCAATTCGTGCGTGACCGTAAGTAGAGTGATCGCGCGACGAGGCGCCTGCGCCGCGGGCACGGCTCGCCGTCCTCACCGTCACTTTCTTATATAATTTCAACATTTTTTTGTACGTTAAATATTGGACCAATTCACACTAGAAAAAGTAACTGGTCTTCCCAGATGGAGAAGTTGTTCAATCTCTTTTATATTTCATTTGCAGCAAGTAATATCAGACATCTCTCTCACAGAACTTCCAGATTGAACTGGTTTCGGGTATTAGCTAAGTTCGATGATTGACGGTGTAAGTAAGGTGTTAATATCGAAATGCCCATCGCAAACAACCGTGAAAGGTTGCGTTCGTTGTGCAGTTAAACTTTTAATTAAATTATTTCATTTGCTTGTGTTTGTTATCAAAAACAAACGTTACCTGCATAAGAGAATAAGGGGTGATCTTCGGAGTGGTTGTGGAATTTTGACCACATGCATAGTGTGAACTCTTTTAAGTCAGGTAAATCTTTTTCGTATTCCAAGTACTGGTAGAAGAGTTCTTGGTTCATGGACACCTTGTTGATGCTGCAGGAGTCGTCCGCCAGCTGGCTGCCGGCAAACGACGCGTGCTCGGCCGGCCTTCGGTTCAGTATTTTAAAATGCGAGCTGTAATGCACAAGCAAAATGTACCAATATATTCACAAAAACCAATGTACTGGTCTACTGTAAATTACAATTACCCAGACTCCAAGGATCCCTCTGGTGATTTGACGTACGTATTATACGTAAGGGAGGATTCAGGTATGATTGGCTGCCAACCATCTTCCCTGGCCCAAGCGGTCCCTGCCAGGACACAAAGTAGCAATAGCCGCATAATCTGAAATATGAGCAATCTTTATGATATTTTATTAAACATAATAAATTAGAGAAGACATTTATTACGTACTAGCTTTTGCCCGCGACTTCGTCCGCGTAGAACTCGTTTATCGCAGTTAAGTAAATTAATAGTTTTAAGTAATTCTATAGTTTGACGTCCTCCCTGGCAAGAATGATCTTTCAAACAATATTGAGATCGAAATTTACCGGGACACCAACTTTAACCATTCACTCTTACGGGAGGGCACTCCCGATACCTCGAAAGAGTTCAGGAACTCTAAGGGTAGGACGTGACTTGCTCTGTGTCTATGACATTGTCTACCAATAGATACTCCACAACATCGCCTTCTACATGAGACATATTTTTATATTTATCCGCCCGACAATTTCGTTTGTCGGTGCTAATATCGCCCTCTCGCACAAACATTCTCTATTCTTTATATTGTTTTTTAGATCGGGGTACACGTTATTTTTTAGATCATCTGTGTTTTGTACAATATTACAGAATTCGCGGTTTAATGTATTCAAATCGTTACTATCTCTCGCCATACGATCTTCGACCATTTTTAGTAGAGCTGCCGCATATATTGCCCCGACTGTGTATCATGGTGTACTCGTAGTTCCTGGCATATTTGTAGTGAGGTTAATTTTTTATATATATACTCATATCGTAGATGCTGAAATGCATTTATTTTATCCGCTGGTGTGCCCCTAGTTATCACCGGTAGATGCGAATCTGTCTAAATTCGCCATCTCAAAGCACCATCCCTCCCATGATAGTTTGGTTGCTCTTAAAATATCCATCATAGTTCAATATTACATATATTATATTATGAGTCTTAATACTAATTATAATGTAGGTATCTATCATTATAAACGGCGGAACTCCCAAACATCATCAGTGGCCGCTGAAAAAACAAAGACAATTATATTCTTCAAACAAATTTACCCAATGCCCATTAATCTCATTCGGTTCTGCGGTTAATCCGTGAAAGCGTAACAAACAGACAGACGACAGACATAATTGAATTGCCATTTTGAATTTCTACTTATACTTTCACATCATTTTCGAAATCTGCGTCCTCAAAATCTAAGAAAATAACAATTATGTCCACTTTTTAAAAAAGATTATGGCCTTCATCTTGAATACTAAATTTGACATAATTTTCATAATATACCAATGACGACTTTTTCAATAAACATCATGACGGCCATTTTGAATTCCAAATTTGATATCATTTTCGAAATCTGCGTCAACGCAACCTAAGAAAATGACACCCATGATGACTTTTTCAAAAAACAGCAAACATTGTCGTTATTCCCTCGGGAACTTTTAAATTTTCCGGGATGGGATTTTTCTGTGTTAATCCAGGGTGCTACCTTCATTTTAAATTTCATCCTAATCCATCTAGCCGTTGCAGCGTTAAGGAGTAACTAACTAAAACCCCCTTTTACCCCCTTAGGGGTAGTTTTTTCTAAATCGCTGAAAGCAGTATATTTTATTTATAAACAGTAGCCTAAATATCAATTTTGCTAATGTAGCCATTTCGATATCTTCCATACAAATTTCTACTCCCCATTTATCGCCTGAGGGGGAGTTTTACGGAAATCAATGAAAGTTTTTTTTTATGTTAAACAGTCTTAAACAGTAGCTTAAACACCAATTACCACGTTTCCAACTAAAAAATTTAACATAAATGACCAAATTGTCATACAAACTACCATCCCAAATCTCGCCCCCTTAGGGGTGATTTTTGAGATACAAATTTAATCTAATTCAGTTCCGCGGTTTATCCTTGAATGCATAACAAACAGACAGACGACAGACATAATTACTTTCACGTTTATAATGTTAGTATGGATTTTCTTTGTACAGCAATATTATGTACACCTATCGATGTATAGTTTTTTTACCCCTTGAGTATTGTTTGAAATGACATTTTAGAATTAAATAACCGACCAATTCGCCGAAAAATGAAATGCCTGTCAGTAATGATTTTCAAGTGATCATAATAACCGCCCTAATATTAAATAACAGCCGTAGAATTAATACGCCGTGAATAGTATTGAAAATAGCTGAAAAAAATGTTAAAATCTGGATATGTCAACGCTGACAACTTCAATCTGACACCGCTCCTTTTGATATAGACTAACAAAACTGAATGTAGGTACAAAGCCTGTCTCATGTTGTCACACTGGATGGCAAAAGCCATAGGAGAAATAAATTATTCAATTGCGCAATTTTGTCAAATAATTACTAATATTATTCTATATTAGTAATTATTTGCGTCCCCAAAAACTAAGAAAATGTTACCCGTGACAACATTTTCAAAAAATATCATTGCCGCCAGCTTGAATTCTAAATTTGACATCATTTTCATAATCTACGTCCCCAAAATGTAAGAAAATGATACCAATGACGACTTTTTCAATAAACATCATGGCGGCCATTTTGAATCCCAAATTTGATATCATTTTCGAAATCTGCGTTAACGCAACCTAAGAAAACGACACCCATGATGACTTTTTCAAAAAACACAAAGATATTGTCGTTATTCCCTCGGGAAACTTTAAATTTTCCGGAATAGGATTTTCCTATGTGTTAATCCAGGGTATAAGCTATCTCCATTCTAAATTTCATCCAAATCTATCCAGCGCCATTGCAGCGTGAAGGAGGAACAAACTAAAACTCCCTTTTACCCCCCTTAGGGGTAGTTTTTTCCAAATCGCTGAAAGAAGTATTTTTTATTCATTATCAGTAGCCTAAATACCAATTTCCAAACTGCTTATTTTAAAAATAACTTATCTCCTATACAAATTTCTACCCCCTATTTGAACCCTTTAGGGGATGAATTTTCTAAAATCCTTTCTTAGTGTACCCTTAGGGTACCCAAGGAATATTCTCTTCAAATTTCAAGTCCCTAGGTCCAGCGGTTTAGGCTGTGCGTTGATCGATCAGTCAGTCAGTTTTACCCCTTTCCATCCCTTCGGGGATGAAATTATCAAAAACGCTGGAACACGTATAAATTTATTTTCAATTTTCAACCTAAACACAAAATTTGAAGCGTCTAACTTTAAAACTGATGGACTTTCATACAAATGTTTTTCCCCTATTTTACCCCCTTAGGGGTGGAATTTCCAAAAATCCTTCCTTAGTGGATCTCTACACTATATAAGGTATCTATGTGCAAAATTTCAAGTCTCTAGGTCCAGCGGTCTGGGCTGTGCGTTGATATATCAACAATCAGCTTAGCATTTTATATAATAGATTCTCATACCACCTGTACAGTCGAGTTCATAAATATGTATACACTTTAGTACCTTGTCTATTTAATGTCACATAGAGTTAAACGTGAGTACAGGTAGATTCACTAAAGCTGGCATGAATGGAATGGACAAAAGTAATGTCACCTATCACTGTGAGTGCCGTCCTTTGATCCGATGTTCGAATTTCAAACCGAAAACCTGTTATTATTTTACACACTTGTATACTTTCGTTCACTCATTCAATCCATTCGTGCCAGCTCTTGTGAATCGACCTGTATTTGAAATAATTATATATCTTATGATATGAGGTTTCAAAATATTCAAAATATATGACTTTAAAGTCGTATGACAGCGGTGATACCAAAAACATGTACATACAAAATGAAGAGTTACCTACACTAAAATATCAAAACACTATGTACCTAATGCTTTTCTCAAACAATACAAATACAGGAAATAATACTGTTACGTACCTACGTGGGGGTAGGTAACTGATCGAAATACTTAAAGTTACTATCGCACTCATTACCTAACCGTTAAAACAATTATCGCACAGTTAAGCTTCGAATAGGTACTTAGATTATCGCTCAGTTCGCTCTCTGTTCGCTGTCCACGTAAAGAATGAATTGTTGCCGCAATCATTCTGCCTCTTTTAGTCCTAGTTTCCGATTATTCCAGAATGTTTTACTTAACTTTGACCAGCCGAGAATGACTGAGACTATTCGTTGCTGTTCTACGCATTTCTACGAGTGGTTTACAATCGCGATGTCCTTGACTCACGGTTCTTGAAGGTTATGAGTATCGCTATCTCTTTCTAATCATGCTATATCTTTCACTCTTAGTGGAAAATTCGCCATACCTGTACTGAAATGTACTTCAAAATCCCATAAGGGGTCCTGAAAATACCTGAAAACGGGTGGGCCTGAAATGGACGGAAATAATGTTAGAAGAATGGCAAGTTAATTGAATGTTTGATATCCTGGCATGTGATAGAGCTACCTCTGAAACGGACTGAAACCATATTATACGCTTGCAAAGCACCAAAAATCACGACACAAAATTAGACAGAAATTTAATCCACCGGTGTAACAATACAAATACATATCTTTTAAGGATTTCAATGAATTAAGAATCTATTTTTTGAACTTTTTTAACAAGCAATTAAAATTATTTCACGCCTAATAAACCGCCGCCGCCCACTGCTGCTCGCAAGAGCTTAGCAGTTGCCTTGGCCGTTTCGGATTATTTCCTTAGTGATTTCGATTTTGTATGTAATTAACAACATTATTTTTGTAATTTAGCAGCAACAATAATGGGTTTCGATAGGGTACATTTATTTTACTCTCCCACTAAGGAAGAAGAAAATGAGGCGCCATATTTTTTTAGCATGTTCAAAAACAAGTTTTTGGAGTCATACCTTAATAGACAACATATAACGTTGATTCTGTATGTATAACGACTACTACAAAAATTAATTTTAATAAGCACGCGTTTTTAGTAGCTATTTACCGGTTTTTTAACCGACTTACAAAAAACGCGGAGGTTCTCAATTTGTTTTTAATTTTTCTTAAAGATTAGAAAAAAAAAAGTTTATTTGCGGCGAAATAATTAGAATTTAATGACCGTAGGCCTCTTATTTATGCAGGCAATTAAGTGTTTATCAAACACGTACTCTATTATTTAATAATTTAAAATTCTATTTGATTAAAGTTATTTAAAAATATGTAAGTATATGTGATTTTTTGTTTAAAAAAGGTTCTATAATTTTATTTAAGGGTCGGATTTTTACGATTTTTGAAAGTTGTAGATATCATGAAAAACGATGTCTTACGTTTTCCTTTCCAAGGGAATATTCCTCAGAATGAAAACAATTTAAAAACCAAAAAATAGAAACGTACAGGCCTAGTTCGGATCGGGCGTGATTTAGAGGGTGAGAAACGTTATCGCCCGGAGCTAAATTGGTAAGTACGGTTTTTTTGCCAGATACGCAATTTTAGCGGCGCTTTACAATCCTCTTAACAGCAGGATAACATCATCATCATCTACGTTTTGAATAGGTAATAAGCTGTTCTCGTTTAGTTCTAATTTAAATCCGATGATTACAAAAAAAACCGGAATCAATGCCCTACATACTTAAAAACATAATTATTCGTAGTTTTATGTAATATTATATGATCGGCAACTTAGTGATGTTACAAACATAGGTTTCTTGTGTTACGTAACCCAAATTACCCTATCGGGTGCCAGCGGGGCCGGCGGCCGGCGCGCTGCGCCGAGTGATTATTGAATTAAAGCCGCATGCTCCACTAACACTTGCTTTTGTTTCCGACGGGAGAAAAATCATTCTCAGTTATCTAATATTAGCAGTCCGTGACTTTTACTATTAGATTTTGACTCTGAGGAGTGTTGGCCGATAACGAGAAACAAGCTGCGGGTGGGGTCAGCGTCACCACTGGTTATGCCGTTTTTGTGCCCGGCTCCCGCGGCCGCCCGACGCCGACCGCTGCCCGCTCGCCCGCCCGCTCTCAATGGAGATATCTTATCGCCACGCTTGAAATAGGTACCATTGAGGAGTTCCGTTGGCCACCCGTGGTCATCATCATCAGTTCCACTTCACCAAATGATAATTTCTGAATGCAAATGCTAAGACTTGTTACTGAAAATACTAAAATCGCTATATGTAATGTATACAATACCTACAATGTTTGAGGAGTTCCCTCAATTCCTCACGGATTCCTATATCAAATTCAGATTTGGTGACAATGGGACCACCTCAGAAGTATACTCTATCAAACTACCACTTCCTGCTGAACTACGCATGTTATACGATATTATATTTAATGGAATATTTATAGCTTTATATGTGTAATGCTAGACTAAGTAGTACCTTTGTAATATGAAATATTTAAAAAAATTACTGACTGCTGAGTTTCTTGCGGCGTTTCTTCTCAGCAGTGGTCTCCTCATGGGAAGCGCTGGTAGATTTTTGACGTGTAAAAGTGCCCGTGCGGCCTAATTACTGAATAAATGTCTTTAGTTTCGTTTAGTTTACTTTATTTATTCATCAATGTATTATTTATCTTTCTTTTGTATTTCTTAAAAAAGAACATACATAGGAACATAGAACCTCCTCCCTTTTTTGAAGTCGTTTAAAAATGCAGTAAATGTGAATCATTTAGTATTAAAATCTTTGAGATTGGATAAACTGTATTTTGTTTTATTTTTGTTATTATCTCCAAACCTCAACCACTATCTCCAGGCTTCAGTTTGGTGTTAGTTAATTGTGATTATTTTCATTTTCATTGGCAGAGTTTCTGTTCAATTTGACAATCCGTTTAACTAAATATTAAAACGTGATTCGTACATTGGTGAGTTTTTTAACCGACTTCAAAAAAGGAGGTTCTCAGTTTGAACTTTTTACAGTGTTTACAGATTTTTTGTTGGTTTGATAGAGTACCATTTGTCACCAAAGGGTGTAGCAGGATAGCCCTTCAAAAATTGCCCCCAAAGCTTTGAGGTTGGAACTATTATGTTTACTAGGTACCTACTACTTACGTTACTTAGTATTTTTATTTAAGTTCTCAAGTACTGCAAGCGAAACAAATTAGAAAAAAAATCAGAAACACTTGCTCGAATAAGTACCTAATAATGAGTTTTATTCATATTGTGTTTATTTAACACCTCCTTTGCAAATTGAAAAATCGAACACGGGTGGCTTCCCGGCTGCGGGCCGTTGCCTAATAATGTCGCCTGCGTTATACATACATAGTATGTACTAAACAGTACATTTATTCCACCTTTGCTAATTATACGAAACTTACATATTATGTGGATAAGTTTTTGGTTCAATTTTGAAAAAAAAATGGTGTTTGTACGACGAGCCTGAATGATAAGTAAATGATAAAATACAGAGTGTTTTACTTTTTATTTTTTTTCGATTAAAACAAGTAAGTAGAGGGCTGATATTTTTTTAATAGTTTCTATTCGTTACAGCAATATTTATGCAAAATTTGGTATTTGTCCAATTCATGCTTATTGAGAAACGTTTTAGGGTTAAATGGATGCCGTGAGGTTCCAGGGGGCAGTAGAGGGTTAAAAATTGGTATGAAGAATTTTCTCCTCAAGGGGCATCATCTGATAATAGTTCCGACCTCAAAGCTCTAGGAGCAATTTTTGAAGGGCTATCCTGCTACACCCTTTGAATCTGATGAGGGGATCCGTGAGGAATTAAGAGGATTGTGAAGCGCCCCTAAAATCGTGTAGCTGTCAAAAAAAACCATACAAAACTAGCTCCGGGCGAAAACGTTTCTCACCCGCTAAATCAAGTCCGATTTTCAGGATTTTTTAATTTAAGTAATGTAGTTATTATAAAATACTAGGTCTGTACGTTTCTGTTTTTTGTTTTTTAAATTTGTTTCGTTCTAAGAAATATATTGTTGGAAAAGCAAACGTACAGACATAGTTTTTCATGATATCTAACACATATTCAAAAATCGTAATAATCGGACGAGGTTTGACGGGAGGGAAACGTTTTCGCATTTTGTATAGAGATTTTTAGCTTCACAATCCTCTTAAAGTTTTATATCAACTAAGAAGTGGCACTACATAACAGCTTATTATGATCACTAAGAAGTATAAAATAAAATAAATGTTTTAAAAAACAAAACATCGCAAAAAAGTTATATTTTGTGATATTTTTTGTTTTTTAAAACATTTATTATAAGGTATAATCTGGATCAACTAGAATATTTTCGCGTTAATTAGCACGCTGTAAGTCGAATTATTTGCTTTTAATTAAATAAATGGGATATGTGTCACTAACATGTAGGTAACCTATGCATATGTTTGTAAAACATTCTGAGTAGGTAACCAACAGCAAATCTCTGTGAAAACGTTTTCATTGTGTTCTGGCACTAATGTCATTAAGTTGTTTCAGTTTTTGTAACAATCATATTATAATTGTCATTATAGAGGTAAAAAAAATTATTTTATTCGAGTGATCAATCAATCGAATTATTTTAGAACACCATCTCAATCTCTTTGTGCTCCGAGAATCCTTTGGCGAGCGTGATATGGCGACTCGCGGACCGCACGTAATCACTGAAATGCAGTTACATAATAATTCGACCAATCGTTAGTCTCCATAAGGAGAGACATACTTTTAAAATATATGCCCAATTTATTCATAATTTACATGCATGAATAGTGAAGTCAATGAATTTCGTTCAGCATTATGGTGATATAAACGTTTGTTTACCGACTTGTTAATTTTAATGTTTACAAAATAATAACAAACTTTTCTACACAAACAAGTAAATACATGCGATAATTTTGATTTCAATAAGTGCATACTTAGTTCATTATGAGGAAGATAATGACATGTTGATGTGAAATAGCTTCTTGTGGTGGAAAACAGTGAGAGTGACTTGATTGAAAGAAGGTGACACTAGTGAACGTACAGCAGCAGCGCACGCGCACTGTGTGTAGTGCGAAAGCTAATTCCAGTGAAATGATTCCGGCCGGTGCGTTACGTAAGCGCACTGCTTCCGCCCGCGTCTCCGCGGCTTCCTGCCGCCCCGCCGGACTAGACCGGACCGGGCCGGACCGGCCGCCGACTGCTGACGGGTGAGCCGGCCTCCGGTTCGGCTTATAACGCTTTGTTGATAAATGAAAGCAGCTCCACAGCGCAGCCGTACTATGTAGGTATGTAGGTGCCTTAGTGACGCAAATTATGTAACTGATTTTAATAGACGTGTTCCGCAATAATGTTTATCTAATTATTTGCACGTAATTTATGCAAGAGCGTATTGAATATCGCCCAATCTACACGTTTTCCGGGGTTCGGCGATGTGTTTAAGTGACGTCTAGTATCCATTTCGTACATAAAAACCTTTGTGCGTTGATGGCGTAAGTAAGTAAGTAAGTAGATAAGAAAAATACGGCATCTTAACTCGACGGCATATGACTCTACTTAGGTACCCAAAAGGTAATTTAATTTTTATTAGAATTAAGAACTCGATCGTTCATTCCGATATACCTAATAATAATTTTAAATTCGAGATTTTCAACTGTTATGCTGGAATATTTGTACCCCATATTTTGAAATTTAGTTAAATATTGAAAATGAGCGCAGATATTTAAAAATATGTCATATTTAACGGCTAGGTATACATAGTCAGTTGAAATTCATAAAGAGTCTCGATAGACGAGACACCGAAGCAAAAAAACATTTATACAAATCAGCTAAGTCATTGAACAGTGTATCTACCTACGGGTTCATTTAAATACCAACAATTAAACTATACATGCTATTATTCTGACGTGGTACAGTGTGAAAACGATTAGATGGTCACAGATAAAATACGTATAAAAACAACAAACCATTAAAGGTTTTTAAAATCTAATTACACAATTATTAGTACTGACAATCGCAAAAGCCAACACCATAATAACGTAATAATCGCAAAGCTTCCATTCACAAGTTGCGAACGATAGCCTGGTCACCAGTCGGTCGTCGATGCCAAGTTACACTAAAATGTAATAAAAACACTTACGATATGAACCAAACAAGGAATATCCAAAGGCGCGCGTGGTTCTTACTGCGGATGGCTCGCACACTGGCCAGAAGCGTGGTGCCGGAGACCACGCGCGCCCCTCCTTGCAGCTTTCTTCCAAAACCAATTGCCTCCATTCAGAGCGACGTTCGCGATCTCATCCCACCACGCACACACACAAAACCTCCTTTGCCTACACGGTATTATTTTCAAAACAAATCAAGATCACCAGATATTAAATAAATATAATAGATTGCAGGTATTATTTTCTTGTTAGAATTGCTAAATACACTGGCCCGCAAAACTAAGTATCACACTTTTAATACTTTTTCTAATGAATACCTCGGTGAATATTCGGGCGTTTCAACTGCCGTCATTGTTGTCTTCAATATATTGACGAAAATAATGATAACTACCAGCAACTATTGATGTCAAAATCAGCGGACCTGGGGTTGTATCCATTCCATTTAAAAGAACAAGAAAGATAATAAGTTTATTTTGAATAATATGCGAAAACAGTAATGACGGCAGTTAAAACGCCGAAAATTCACCCACCTGTATGTACCTGTCTGTTCAGGAAGAAGATATTCCTAATTTCTTTATTTTTCTATTATACCTACCCGTACGTTTGTTCTCGTATTTCGTTGCTTCCTTCGGGACGATGTCAGTTCGATTATCCCATGATTTTTAATTCTTATTTATTTTTATGCAGGTTTTGCGTCTACGTTCATGGCATACTAAATTATATATTTTCGATTTCGTGATTAAAACACGTTAAAAGGAAGGTTTTATTTTCACCTAGATGCAAGGTAACTAAACGAACGACATCCCAAATAAAACAGTTTTAGAAAGTACTAGCCGATGCAAGAGAACGTGTGAGAAATAAGAAACAAGCGATATTCTAATCATGGGACTCGTGGAATGTAGCACCGTCAATTTCTTCACGCACTAGTGCAATATAACTCTCGCAGTGGTTTACTATGGAACACTTACTTTGCGATCGAGATAATCTATAAATCTATAATGCATAAGTATATATATTTCTATGTATTAAAATATGCACTCTTCTGTGTAAGTAAATTTATCGTGTTGTCTAGTACCCATAGTACAAGCCTGGAGCTTATCTAGTTTTGGGACTAGGCCAATTTCTGTGAGATAGTCCCCGACATTTATTTATTTATAGGTGTGGCTAGCAGAGACATTAGGGTTGGCAACGCATTGGCAGTCTTGAGATTGCTAAGTTCTCAGACCCTACTTACCATCAGGCGTCCTAGGTGTGATGGTTTGCATACTTCATATACATATAAGCTAGTCGTAATAAGTAGTTTTCCTTTTATGTTCGTTAATATGTGCATTTACTCGTATTTAAGATACTTTTCAGAATTTTATTACTTGTAGTGTTGGCTGTACATGTAGGTAACACTAAAAAAAAAAAACTAGTATATATAGAATGAGTTGTTCAATGAGCTGTCATTCGATGTTATAGATGTCATAATGAAAAGAAAACATTGTTTATAAAGTTTTTGTTTTACAACTTTGCTGGCGTAATTCAAATGTATAACAATGCCAAACTACAGCTTTGTAGTACCATCAGTCTCTGAGTCAAACCGCGGACGGAAGGACGGATGGACAATGCGAAACTAAAAGGGTTTATTGCTGACTACGGAACCCTAAAAAAAAATCCTGCTGCGTTCACCTGCCACCAGACGCTTATGTGCTAAAAGGACTCTCGCGAACTGGTCATTGAATCGACTACACTTTACAATCCACTAAAACTAAGTTTATAGACATCTCTTGGTATAATTACAATTATATAACATACTTTACAAGATGTTGGTGACCTTAGAAATCTGTCGTAATGACGTAACATGAAATCACGATATATACATTACGTCAATATTTTATGGGCTTCCAGCGATAAAGTTATATCCTGTACTCCTGGTTTAACAATATGTATTGGAAGCCGTGGGCACAGCCGTGGGCGTAGTGAGTGACTGCTTCTCATCTTTTTCTGAATTTTCGAGTTACATATTTACAGAGGCGACTAAGGGAATAAAGGTTTGTAGTCAGTATTGTTAGGCGATGGGCTTGCAACCTGTCACTAACATTGCACTCGACCAAACTGGAATAAGGTCTTATACCTAGATTAAACACCAAACTTCTATAGACTAATCTCGGAGTAAGTCTTATTCCGAGTTTGGTGAAATGCGGCTGAGTAATATACACTGTTAAACATAATTATTAGGTTGATTGTGCAAAATGCGGTTACAGAATTAACAACAAGTTTTTAGAGTTGTTAGTAGTTCTGTAGCTCTGCTTTACGCACTCTGGGAATGAAGGCGTGATTGTATGTATGCACAGTAAAGGAAAATGATTCCTTGACCACTTTGGACTATGTCAAAGTGACGTACCTCTAATCATTCAAAATGTAAGAGACTTCTTATGATTTTATTTACAGTGTCGCTTTACATGTATATGACGGTATTGCCAGTATCCTATCCTGTTCTACTCGACCAATAATTTATTTTGTAGCAAATAAGAAAAAAAAAAATGGAGACTAGAAGAAGTGAATAGATAGAAAACCAAACCGTACCTATAAGTGGGAGTAAGCCTTTCCGAAGGTCCGCAACTGCCCGACCCACACTCAACTGGTTTTTATTATTTGTTGTTTTTTTATAAGGTTTGCGCTAATCACACCTATTTTAACACTTTGAAATGATCGAGCAGTGTGAATCAACATTAATATTAGAACATGATCAAAAAATAGTATAAAAAGACTTTTTTGTATTTATCATTTATTTTATAATGTTTTGTTAGGAACTCTATAAAAAATACAATTGGCCTCTATTACGATTCAAAAGTTAGGTACAGCTCTTTAAAATCTTCGGACAGAAGGACGGATGGACGGAATTAGGTGCATTGCGCCTGAATCAGATCATAGACAAAATTTTCCGAGGGGAATGATAAACGAGTTTGGTAGAGAAACGATCGACTGGTATCAATCAACAGCATTGGTTTCAAGCTACAAAAATGAACATTTTTATGGAATCCTTTTAGTGTTCTGATCAGCCGTGATATTCGCTTAGAATTCACTTCTCCAGTCTACGGACGGATTATTAACCGGTGAGATCGTGTGGCCCCGTCAGAGCGGAGCGGACAATCAACATTAGAGTGCATTCTCAATTAGGTGGCTGTAAGAGAAACACCATTAATTTGGAATGTTTTATTAATTACTAGACGACGCACGTGACTTCGTACCTACGTGAAAAAATTGTTCCCCGCTACTCCCTTTTCTTCCCGTTGGGGGTCAATTCTTGGAAAATCCTTTCTTAGTGCACACCTAGAGTACCCAAGAAATACTCCCTCCAAATTTCAAGTTCCTACGTCCAGCGGTTTAGGCTTTGCGTAGTCTGTTCGAACCAGTCACTCAGTCACGGCACTGTTTTATAAGTATGTTTAGATTTGTATTCATACCGGTCGCGGCACGGTTCATTTTACAATGTTAATTACTATTGAGTGCTAACAGCGTCCGGTTATTTCACGGACTGCGACCCGGTGCCGGCCGACGTAATCAAACGCTGCTCGTTGCTTCATGCTTTAGAGGTAGACTGGCTCGGCAGCCGTCGCGCGACTCTTCCGCCAGTCGCTAAAACAACATTAACAACCTTTGACGAACCTTGAAGGGCAAGCTCACTAGTTTTTGTTGAAACCTGGTAAGACGAAACCATATTTCCAAATGCAAAAAAAAACATTAATTGTCCGCTGCTCTAACTTTTTAAATTTGCTTACTAACATTAAACTGAAAAAGGCAAATTATTATTATTAGGTTGCAGTTTTGAGATTGCCATCGTAAGATTGTAGTCTTGAGATTGCCATCGTAAGATTGCACAGTCTTGAGATTGCCATCGTAATATTGCAGTCTTGAGATTGCCATCGTGAGATCGCAGTCTTGAGATTGCCATCGTAAGATCGCAGTCTTGAGATTGCCATCGTAATATTGTAGTCTTGAGACTGCCGTCGTAAGATCGCAGTCTTGAGATTGCCACCGTAAGATTGCAGTGTTGAGATTGCTATCGTAAGATTGCAGTAATGTACTTTTGATATTTCCTCACATGATGCTTGAGAAAAGCACTATACAATCCTCGGCCGGAACAGGGATTGAAGGACTCGTTTTACCCGGCCTCGTCCGTCTACCCCAAACTCGTCCTTAAATCCTTTACTTCACGGCCTCTTCAGTAATGTACTATTTTTACCCGACTGCCGGAAAGTACTGTGTTTCACAGCAATATATATTATGTACCTATGTTTGTTCCTTTGTGGCGTTCTAGAAACTAAACGCGTGAGGGACGCGCGAGGGACTCGCGGGACATATGATTTCCGATTGTTCGCATTTGGCCAACGGCGAGTACTTCCAGTAGGTACTCGTGGCCAGGATCATCCATCATCAACTTGCTCTTCAATATGGTCTTGTTAAGTCTGAAATGCCGTACTATAAGTACACACCGTCGCCAGTTCTCGAAAATGTTCGTGCTACGCTCTATTGAGATCGATCTGTCAACACGGAATCGTGCTGACAGATCGATCTAAGGCAGTGCTCGTCGACATCACCATCCCACATGACGAGAACCACGTGAAGGCTGCGAAGGACAAGCTCAGATATAAAACCTTGGTAAAAATATAACTATAAACCATTAAAGGGATTTAGCCTTTTTTTACTTGCGATTGCAAATGATCCCAATTTTATGACAAAAATACTACGCTAGTAGACGGTTAAGGTATACTTTGCTACGTTTTAGCGTTCAAAGTATAGATTATTTCTCATTTATTTGCAAATCTAGAACACATAAATCTTTTTATAAAATAATAGAAGCAGTATTTTGCGAAAACTTTTATGAACATTATAAGTACAACATTTGTTTTAACAGTTACGCAAAAACATGATAAATCTTCAAAAAGTCTAGAAATACCGGTTTTTAGGTTTTTTTATTTTTTAATCAAAACTTTGATTTGTGGCTTAGTGGAGTTTTAGCTAGAGCACGGCAGAGTTCTCGATGGCTTTGTGCCTAAATCATTTTGCGACTAAATCTCAAAAAGTTTATGTCAGACTTAACAATGTCGACAGATAGCGATCTGCCCCCTATTTCGCCATCCTGGCAATGACATGTGACAGTGGACATTTCAGTGTACATGGCACAGGTTATATCAAAACCTAGTGATGTATCAGCGTCTGTACTTTGCAATGTACCTATACCGAATTGTCACTTATCACATGTCAAGCTCAAGATGGTGAAATAGGGGGCTATCGTATTTGCTACCTGGTACGAACGAGATGTGGACCTAAACCTTCTATCCTATTCATAACGACTAGTAATGTGATACATATTTACATTTAAAAAAAAACAAAATCGATTTCGTCTCCTTTATACTGGGTGTCCCAAAACCTAACGCCAAAACTAAGAGGGCTGATAAACATCTTAGCCTAATTGTGCAAATTGTGGTTATAGAATTATCGACAAGTTTTTGGAGATGTTTGTAATTCTGTAGCTCTGCCTACCCCACTCTGGGAACGAAGGCGTGAGATTATGTATGTATGTATGTATCTTAGTAATCACGTATAGTGTTTTTTTCCATACAAAGTGAAAAACAAACAGTGGGATACCTAGTATGGAGAAACAAACTTCGTCATTACCATGGTCATTACTTAAAAAAACCGGTCAAGTTCTAGTTGGACTCGCACACCGAGGGTTCCGTATTTAAGATAATATGCTTGGTAACCGCAAAATAAAATACCTACTCATTTTGTTATGAACTTTATTTTCTATGCAATAAGATCCATTTTGACTAGCCTAAATTTTAAAACAGATTTTCAATGATTTTGTTATTTCTCAAAATCTGTAAATAATTATCACTTCATTTTATTTATTTTTACCATAAAATATAAATAATTATCTATACACCAGTTTTTTTTCAATATTTTCTATTAATAAACTTCGGAAATAAGAGAGGGGGGAATGGTAATTTTTGTACATTTTTGCATATAAATCAAAAAGTAAATAACAGAAAATTAAAAAAAGTTTTGAAATGTCCAGATTGAGCCCCTTCATATGACACCCCATTTCCTATACCTACTCAAACCACTTTCATTTTTTAACCCCCATTCTAGACCCCTTTTCAATTTTTTTTTTATTTTTTTTATTTTTTACTATAAACAAATGCGGGCAAGCAAGTTGTACAACTATGCCAAATCTCAAGTTGATGGCATTTATAGTGGCTGAGAAAACCTGCTGTGACATACATACAGACAGACAGACAGACAAACAAACAACAAAGTCTCACCATATGGGTTCCTTTTTACCATTTTGGTACGAAACCTTAAAAAGAGCAAATGGGTTCAAAAACTACGCTGATTCGTAAAGATTCTAATAATGTAAGATACCACTGAAAAACTTGTGAACTAACATGAAATTAATTATTTTTCGCGACATGGTCAAAACGAAATAAATAAAATAAAGTTATAAGGCGAAATGCTCCGTATAAAATAACGTGTAAATTACCCTTTGTGCGAGTCCGACTCGTACTTTACCCGTTGTTTATTTAAACAAGACCAAAAATGCAGTGACATATTGCGAAAACTTCGTGCCTACAAACACATTTTGAGACTGCGAAACTTTTAGCGTAGGTAACTTATATATTGTTTTGAACTCTAACAGCCCTCTAATTTGGTTGAATTTTAAATCTAAGACATTATGATCTTTCAAACACAATCTGATAATATGTAGGTATTCAAAGAGAGAAATAACACGTATCCCGAGTTTTCTGTAACTCCACGCCGAAGTTAAAAATACAAAATTATCACAGCAGGCCGTGGGATCCGCCGGCGGCCAGTACGAAAATGCGTCTAGCAGGCCACGGGATCCGCGACAATACTCAATATAAACTAGTTTTTTACAAGTACCTACCGGCCTGCTAAAAGAAAAGTTTTGGGGTCGCGAGCGGACCCCATGGCCTCCTGATAGAAAACGTTGAATATTGGCCTGGCGTGCTGTGCAAGATCAGCTGGGGGTTGCTGGTGGATCCCATGGCAGAAACAAATTCAATGTCCTAGAAATGCACTAAAGACCATTCATACGTATAGCGGCAAAATATCACCTAAACATAAGCGTTTACCTAAATAAATAAAGCATGCAACAATAGAAACACGCAAGTGCGTTTGTACAGAATTATATATCTAATATTAACCTTTGTGGCTGTTTCAATCAAAATTATGTTATCTACCTAGTATTAATTTTTCGACTCAAATTCTGGTAGCCATCATTATTAGACTTCTAATGCCAGTTGTAACGAAACTATTAGGGACTAGTGCTGGAAAAATATGCAGGGATGACCAAAAGTAGCTCAATCGGCACAATAAGTGCTAACCTAGGTAGGTACGTGATATAATTCATATATTTATATTTGCTTTGGCTCTTTAGTAATTTACATCCGGATCCTAACGTTACGTAGCTAACGTGTGTAGACCGCTGCGAGTTCTGATCGTCCGCGAGTTTAGTTAGTTCAAGCAGTTATGCGATTGTGACCTACTAAACTAAAAATCTAAATAGTTGGACGTTGAAAGTGCACAATTTCAAACTCTGGTGAAATAATTATTACGTTATAAAATAAGTAATCCCACTAATAATAAATGCGAAAGTTTGTGTTTGTGTGTGTGTGTGTGTGTGTGTGTGTGTGTGTGTGTGTGTTAGTTTGTTACTCCTTAACGCTGCAACGGTATTACGGATTTGGGTGAAATTTGAAATGGAGATAGCTCATACCTTGGATTACTTTTCATCCTGGAAAATATAAAAAATCCCAAGGGAATAACGATACTCTAAATCTGCGCGGACGAAGTCGCGGGCAGAAGCTAGTTTGTATCTTCAACCACCTTTAACTTGTCCACAATTTGAGTATTTTACGATTTTGCCAACGTTAAATCTAAAATACTACAATCCGTATGTGGGTCAGTACCTATACAATACAATATTGTAAACCCCCGCCGCAAGCCCTACGTACTCGACCCCATTGCAGACCTTAAAGTATAACTCTTGATTGGCCTAACCCATTTTCATGAGACTTAGATGATATACATGCCCAAATACAAATTTTCAAATAAAAATTGGCCAAGTGAAACCCATTCCAACTTTCATTAAAAAAACTAAAGTTATACAAGAAGACTAATAGCCTGTTGTTTGATCGGTAGTTAAACTAACGAATGGTCAAAAAACGTTACTGATGGTTAAAATCTCAAGGAAATGTGTCAAATTTTCCATTCCTTTTTCGAATTTTAACCATTGGTAACGTTTTTTGACTATTAGTTAGTTTAACTACCGATCAAACAACAGGCCTTAAGAATCTAGGCGTAAAACTAATAATGATTATAACTTTCCTCTTTTTTGGTGGGTCTTACGCCTGCAGTGGCTTTAAACCGATCTCTCCAAAAATAGGTGTCGCAGTTACCTACATTTCAAATGATTTTTTTTAAAATATATTTTTAATTTGTAAAAATAAAGAAGTACCTAAACACAAACATACATATTACATACATTAAATCACGCCTATTTCCCAGAGGGGTAGGCAGAGACCACTTCAAACACAAACAAAGTGAACAAAGTAGCTGATATTTTAAAATCCCTATTATTTAACAAAAAGGTTTGAAAAAACGAAAACCTCTACTTATTCCGGTACTATATGCCCCAATGTATGTCCTAAATCGTACACTAAATTTGTTATTGGGAGTTTAACAGCAGATGGCAATGGTGTCACGAAACGTGCAGCAGAGGTCGGAAGTGTTGGTTTAACGACAGGCGACACAGAAGTGTCCCCAACCCAAAGTGTGTGTTGTTGGTGTGTTGGACCAACGAGATACAGCCGAGATCGATAGCGCTGAATCTGCGAATGTCGAGCAGGTTAATGTGATGTTTTTTGATAAGGCTCTTAGTACCTCTACATTTTGGTGATTCTCTGCTGTAAAACGTTTTGATTCACTTTATCCGGGCCATAACCTCATATGGGCCGATTTTGCCCATTAAGGGTGTGACCCAAAGCTGTACAATTATACACCTGTGTACATTTGTCTAGTACCTACTTAGGTATGATTAAATCTCGCCAGTATATTGTAAATGCACCCTTTTTAACATAGACGACGTGTAACTTATTACTATATTAGTAATTTAATTAAATTTTATAATTAATGTTTAAATGCGACGAACAGATTTTGTGTACAAATGGCTCTAAGCAGCGCCTCTATTCTAGGCGGTAAAAACGATATCATAGTTTGCCTGTTATGGTATTGTTATGACGTCAGTCGCCATTACTGTCAAGAAAATAAGAGCTATCAAAACGTTAACAATACGATAACAGATCAAATGCGATATTGTTTTTACCGTGTAATAGAGGCGCAGTTTGTACACGGAACATAATATACTCGTAGGTACAGTTAAGGACTTTAATTGCTGAGCCAGTCAGTATGGAACCCTGTCGCATAACGTTAATAATTAATTTTAGCGTAATTTCTTTCGTGTGGTTTGACGCTTTCATTTTGGGGTCGTTCTTGCATTTCGTTCAAATCACGTTTCCAGGGTAAAAAGTGGTATGATTTGAAGAATTTTTACAGTTTTTTTTTAATAGGCTTATTACAGCCTAAAAGTACTTCCTGTATCATCTAACGCGTATACAATTTAGTATTTATAAAACAAGTATATGATAAAAAACATGCCAAAATCTCATTCCCCTTCTGTTTCCAACGCGCATTCAAAGGCTTTGATATTTTTTTATTCCCTAGACCTCCATGTAATTACGATTTCTGTCATTTTATCATGTTAAGCAACAAATAAACAATATATAATTCGGGTTGATTAATTTGAAATACTTTATTAACCTTGATATAATCAAGGTTTTAGTTTTGTCAAATCAAAAACCTCATTCTCGTCCTCGATGAAAAACGTGCAAGTTTTAAGTTACTTCTGGACACTCAACGGCGGCATGAACCTACAGCGCACCTCCCTCCCGCACTTCGAGCGCCACATCTCTGAGTGGAAGGGCGTAAGTCGCCCGAAATTTGGTATCGCCTAAACTTCATCGCCATCCTGCGTCTTATTGAGCAAGTAATTTTTTTTAAACTATTCGTTTTAGTTTACCGAGATCCTTTCATTGAATTTTTATTGCATATTAAATCTAGTAGAACAAGCACACCACAACACAGTAAAATTAGGGTTAAAGGGCAAATACTCATTACCTTCCGATTCATTACCTTCTATTTTACGGAAAAATATATAAAACCGAAAGTAAGAATGTAGGCGTGTTTATTTCTTTGATAGCCTGCCCTGCTTTGCTGATTTTAATCAAAATTGATCTGAGAATTAGCGTGCAAACGGTTTTTAAACAATCAGTAAAGCGAGCTACCTTTTACTTAATAACTATTTATGTATCATCCTTTTTCGTGTTCCTTACCTCAAAAAAAAAACTGATCGCATAGCATCACTCGCTTGTCTGCCTGTCCGTCCATCCATCACAGCCAATTTCCTCCGAAACTACTGGAACGATTGAGTTAAAATTTGGTACACATATGCAAGTCGGTGACTTAAAGACGAAAATGTAACGTAAATATGTAAATGAATTTTAAACATTTTGGGGGGCCACATTAGAAAATTTAAAAAAATATATAAACTATATCGTGTGACAAATCAAATGAAAAGGCTCGTTATGATAATCTCAAATATATATTTTTTTATAATTTTAAAATAAATAGTTACCAAGTTGTTTAAGAAAATAGGTGAAAATTGACCATTCCACCCTTATATTTCCGAAACTGGGCCTAAATTTTGAAAAATTTTGAAAGTAGTTCTGTACTTAAGAATTACAGGAAAACCAAACCGAAAAAAAAGGAAAATAAGAAAATTTTCAGTATAAATCACATTAGCGCAAGAGCATAACGTGAGCAAAAGAAAATATAGAGGAAAAAGTCTTAAAACTATTTAAATAGAAAGCAGAAGGAAAGAGAACTCGAGAAGATCTCAATTGATAATTCTCCCCCTGAAAGTCATAAAGATTCCAGTCCCCAATGACATAAAAGAACATGATCCTCTTGCTCTCGACAATTTCGAGTCAATTTCACAAAACAATAGTCAATTGAGGCGTGAATGTAAAATATCTTATACTTATTTCAGAGGCTGATTAAAGATAATATACTCCCTAATGTGTCTTTATTAATACATTGAATATAACCAATCATGTTGTCATTCTCAACTTCATCATACTTTCAATCCGATATCATTACCTTCCATGCGGTTTTCATTACACTCTTAGGGTTCATTACCTTCCGGCACTTTATCATGAATATACTCAAGTTACAAAGGTGCCTTTCATTAGTTCATTTAATTTTTAAATACATGAAACTTGTACCTCGTGTGGTTGCCGAGTTAGAATAGTGCCACTCCATGTCTTCCCGTGGATGTCGTAAGAGACGACTAAGGGAATAAAGGCGTGTAGTACTGTTAGGCGATGGGCTTGCAACCTGTCACTAATACGCTGGTAAACATCTTAGCCTAATTGTGCAAATTGTGGTTATAGAATTATCAACAAGTTTTTAGAGATGTTTGTAATTCTGTAGCTCTGCCTACCCCACTCTGGGAACGAAGGCGTGAGATTATGTATGTATGTATGTATGAAACTTGTATATTTTTTTTTTTATAATAGAATGAAAAAAAAACGATTCTCAAATTTGTTGAAATTTGAACGAAACGCAAGAACCACCATGACAGTTTTCCATAGTGGCTCAACAATTAAAGTCCTCGACTGTACATAAAATACCAAAATAGACATGCCGTTCTGTATAACCCTAGTTTTCTCCATTATTATTTTTACAAATGATTCTGTGTTTAAATTTTTAAAAAGCTTATTTATTAAAAACTTACGTTGATATTTCAAACACTTGTGTCTTGAAAATGAACAAGCTAAAGTTTTAAATGAATAACTATATACGATATTACTCCGGTCTCCCTATATGAAACTGATATAGCACGCATGCAAGTATGTATTATGACCAGTGATCGGATCTAGGATGCAATTTAAGTCCGTTATTTTAACATGGATATGAATATGACTTACAATCCCGCGAATCTTTTTGTTACCTACCTTTATAAAAAGGTAAATAACTCGTAATTTTAAGTAGTTTACACTATAAAATTAACAAAATATGTAATAACTAAAAAAAAATACAGTACTGCATAGAAGAACTGAACGTAACTTGCACGTCTTGTCTTTTATAGTATTTTTATTATTTTTATTTGTTTATTAGGTTAACCCTCAACAAAAGTTATTAATTATTAACAATAACCCATTTCCCAAAATCCCGGGAAATCTCGAGTCACATCCATGTTAAGCATAACGTTTGAGGTAGTTCACCCCAAATTGCATCCTAGATCCGATCACTGATTATGACGTTGCGGTGCACGTAATTAAACGGCGGCGTCCAGCCTGGTGCGCTCGAAGCTTGAACCTCGATCTATTGACATACAACCCCTCCTAGCCAATACTATAAAAATTGCTTTTGTGTTTTCAATCCACGAAAGTTTACACCGCCACTCAAATTAACGTTGCTCCGATGCGACTACGATTCAAAGAAGACTAGGTACATTACCTCCAGCACTACCTGTGATCGGCAACCTTTGTTTTAACTGAAACAAAACCAGGTAAGAGCATGTCGAACCATGCTCAGTGTAAGGTCCCAAAGCCATTACTACAAACACAAAAAACTATCGCAAAACAACAATTATCTATTTTAAGTTTTAGATGATTTTGTAGTAAGTACCTAGAGTCTCTGGTTTAACCACGAACAAACGGCAGACCCACATGGCGAAATATAAGGGTTCCTTGTTGACTATGGAACACTTACGAGTGAAAAAATATACATAATTATTATTGCAGCAGTGAGCTGCGAGTGCAAGTGTGATAGCGATAGCTAGCCGAACGCTATTCAGAAGCTGGGAGTACCTACCTACTGTATACGAGTAGGTACTGATTATCTTATCTAGGGTATAAATTATAGGAACTATATAATATACGCACCGTTACTATATTGCAATTTTGTAACTAATTAATTATCCAGCCGGTGCAAATCCTATTCTTACATCATTAGCGCTTGTATCTAACTCGCCAACTTGTTTTCCCTACTTATTATTATGTAAGAAGTTGAACGTTCTTTCAAAGCTTCTTCGTCATAAATTGGACTGGTTGCAAGTCTGAACGCAAATTAACTTTTACGCGATCAGTGCGACGAACTTGTTTGGTCACTTTTACTTACTTACCTTCGTACGTTTACTGTCTCTTTATTACGCTCCACCTCTGCGAAAACCCTTTTTATTGGACAACCATTACTTGAAGTCCGCGCACCCGTCTCTGTAGCTAAAGCCAATATGACACCACGAGAATGAGTGGTCAACGCGTAAATATATTGTATTTAGAAACATTGTCGGTAAAGATAAGGATCCGTTACGCGTTGGACGAATATTGCCATCAGCCTTTAGTTAATCGCTAGTAGATAGATCGCAAGGATGTCTTCAAGTGTCCTAACATAATGGCGTTCTAAATAACTCGTGCACGACTTAATTACCGTGAAGCTGCTTGCGCTTTACGCTGCAAAATTGCAGAGAACTGTTTCTAAATTTCTAGACCTGTTCGGTAGATCATAACTTAATTCAGTATGGTTTGATGTTGCCACAGACGCCAATCAGACTGAAGAGTTGTATTGCGAAAATTCCGAGTTCTCTTGCAAACCTATAATTTCTTTCATACTTTGCTTACGTACCTACATACCGCATTGTAAAATCACCATTATTAGTGTTTCTCTTATTCAGTGAAAGTATTCCATAAATAAAATGACTTATAAATCTTTGGGTTATGAAAACGACATAAGGCAAAAAAGTAAAAATAGAATTAAGATACATTAATTTAGTATATATCTAATACACAATCAGCAGGAAAAAATGGCAAGCCAAAACTATTGCCGAATCGACTTGCTATTAAGTAGTGACGAAACGTGCGGTGAAAAACTGCAAAAATAACAACAAAAAAATAAAAAAAATGATGTAATGTCTTATTTTACGTATATTATATTTATTTTTAAACAGATTCTAGTTAAACTTATAATGCTTTTATGATTTTTAGCAATTTATTTTGTACATACAAATTATGAGTACCTCGGGGTTTTCGGTGCGGGAATGATTTGAGAAAGAGTAGAGATAAACAGATAGGTTAGTCAGAGAAAAGTCATATTATGCCTAATGAATAACTACCTCTCTGAGAATTGTATACACACTATAATACAATTTTATTTTGACTCATGTAGGAGGTACTTTAGCTTTACTACAAAGCCTTATGAGATAATAATAAAAATAACATTAATTAATTACCTGCAGTATTAAAGTCCGGTAACTGTGAACTATTTACTTATAAATTACTAGGGGCTTAAAGAGGTATAATGACTGATCTTTTTCATTTATATATAAATGAAAGAGATATTAAGATTATAGATTAAGATATTAAGTATTCATGTATAATTTTTTCAATTAATTATTCATTAGGTAGAATCCTGCTAGAGTACATTCTGTATTTTGTCAATACCTACTCTATGCCTAATGTCAAACATTCCCGCACCGAAAACCCCGGGGTTTGATTATGTATGACTTATCACGGAACAAAAATATATGGAGTAGCTATTACTTTTTTTAATTAATTAAATCGAGTTGGTTTGATTTGACCTACGAAAAAAAAAGTGTTTATATTAATATTTCTTTTATTTTAAAATTAAAGCTTTTTACGAAATCGTGTACGGCGTGCAAAATGGGTCGCAATATTGGCACGACATAGGCGTGATCAACTGTTCAAGCCAAATAAGTCGTCTGTTGGGTGTTTGAACCATTTTCATACCATAGACGTATATACCACGGAGAAAGGCTTTAGTAGACTGACTAAATCTGCAATACCTGTCCTGAATATAAGTTAATTAAAAATATCAAACTTAAAAAGAGTCCCTTTGCTAAATATCCAGGGAATTTTCATTGACGTTGCATTTCTACTCGCCGGCAGCATATAAATATATTTGAATTTTTTTTGATTCACGCTTGTAGGTCAAAAAGACAATTATAATGTATAGTACATTTAACTTATTTCAAGGAAATTAGGTTTTACCTACTATACATTTAGCTAGTTAAGATAAGACCTTGTTTTGTTTATTATAACTATTTTATATATAGCTTCAGTTGTGTAATACAGTTACTGTAAAACATATCATAAGTATTTTTATAATTTGTTATTTCGTTAAAATTAATACAATATAAAAATGAGAAATGCGACTCCATTCATGTTCATGTTCACTTTTGTCGTAAATATTATGTTAATTGCCATTTCACTAAAAAGTTTTCAATATTACGATACCTTTGTTTGCAAATTTGACACTAAGCTGCTAGTATATTGAGTCCTTTTTGCATGAATGTTTAACGTAAAAATTAGCTATGTTAGCATGTATCTAAGTACAGCTGCCAATGTCATTTGGGACAGTTTATAACAATATTTTTGTGCGGGATTGTGTATCTAATATAATATTTTTAGCACCTGGTCGACCCATCTCGTGACAAAAACGCTGTCCTTTATTTAGCACAAAGATTAAGCATTGCCATTCAACGTGGCAATGCTGCCAGCATTTTGGGAACGATGCCCACTGGCAGCGGTTTATTAGATTAGTGTAGTTTTAAGTTAATTTTAGGTATATTTTAAAAGTAGTTGTACTATTAAATCATTTAGTCTCACTTTAATTACGTCATATAATATTAAATCAATGTTAAGATAAGATAATCTCGAAAACCGTTGATAGACTTTTACTAGCCCCATCGTCTGTTTAGATAAAACGAAGGCCCGTGTCCCGGTTGATCGTAGACCTTCCTTTTTACCTTTATTAAAATGTTTCGATTCAACCATTCGATAAACAAGAAGTGGTTTAAAGCTTGCCTTATGTAGCAAGCGGTCTAAAACGTACCTGGTCTAAGTAGCAAGTGGTTTAAAACGCAGCTTGTCTTATGTAGCAAGCGGTTTAAGTTCGCAACCTATGTATTTTCAAAATTCCTGTCTTATACAGATCTACTGAATAATCCTTTCACATCGTGAAAACTCAGAACTCACGTCTACTTCCGAATGATGCCGACGTGTCTATGAATTATTGAATTATTGAGTGACATGTTTGTATTAAATAAATAGAGTACTTTAGTTACCAGTGTCAAATGCCAAACAACGAGTTTGAAGTATATCACACCGAGATGTTAAATCCACCACGATTAAATATATAGAAATTAGGTGTAGGTAAACAAGAAGAAATATAAATAAATGTTGAAAATAATTTCACATGCTTGTCGATCTAAACGTTTCCCAGGTCTTAATGCTTTCGGCATGACTATTAAAAAGACTTGAAAGCAAACTTATTCTTAATTAACAAAAAAATACTCTGGTATTACATACATACATACCTTCACGCCTTCATTCCCAAAGTGGGGTGGGCAGAGCTACAAAATTATCAGTAAGTCTAAAAACTTGTTGTTAATTGTGTAACCACATTTTGCACAAACAGGCTAAGATGTTTCCTAAGTAGCAATTGTCCCCTTAACTTGGTATCGAAGATATCTTGAAGACTAAGTATGAATTCATGCTATTGTCTTGGTTAAATCAAATATTGACTTAAAGATATCTATAGGAAGCCTTGAAGATAGAGTTAAGTAAAAATGGGCACCGTTTTGAAGTGCAAATTAAGAGGGACGACTTCTTTCAAGTAAGACTAGGTATAACCTTTTTTAAGACAGTGGTATTAATAAAGGCCTTAACTGTGTCTGCAAGACATCTTGTATGCCAACTTATATCAAAGTTTTTGTCTTCAAGATAACTTCAATACCAAGTTAAGAATATTAGAATCAAATCGTGAAAAATTATCCTAGTCAACTGAAGATTGATTTAAAGCTACATTTACTTTACTTAGTTAATATAAAGAAAAAATATGGCAATAATGTTTATGAACTACAATTCTCTCACAAGGAAATATAATGGTGTAGCTTATTAAAGTTATTACTTACCAAATACGCAATAGCAGTTTCTTGTCGAAACTTACAGTCGAAAGTTTAACGCAAATTAGTTGGTCGCGTAGAATTAATAGGCATTGTTGTAAAATACACGGGCTTTAAAGAATGTTAAGAAATAGTATCTAAAACTTCAAATATTATCAAAACACATGAAAACTTTTGTAGGTTAACTTAAAAAAAATGTTTTTCATAGTTTGTCACATTTATATTTTTACTTAATTGACGTTTTGAATATTTATACAAAATACTTAACATGAATATACACAAAAAATATAAATTTATAACTTCTTCACAAACATTTTTAAATGAACTTCAATCGAATAAGGCGTTAATTCAACTGAGGATCAAATAAATAAGACTTAAGGCAATGTTGATTTAGCAACACAAAGTTAAAGATGAGTTAATACTGTTTGTACTCAACTTGTTCCTATTTAAGAGATTGTTGCATTAACTCAGTCTTAAAAAAGATTTGTAGTAAGCAAAGTTAAGAAAATATCGAGTTTACTCATTCTTAACTCAATTTTCGCGATACCAATTCTACAGTAATAGGTTACGTTGTTTTTTTGATTTTGGGAGTGGTTATGCAATAAGAAACCAATAACATTATTAACAAGCTTACTTCCTATAAGTAATGTGAATCCGTCAATGTAACAAAAAATCGTTTTATAATTTCTACCTGGTTCATACCTATATTACGGTAAGTGTGTACAAAGCCATTAAAAAATGTATTGTGACTGTAGATAGAAAACATCCATGACTCGGGAACGAATATTCGCGCTCATCACACAAATCTCTTTCTAACTCCTTTTGCTAGAAAAAGAGTTCCGCGTGTAATTTGTAACTTGTAGCTTCGTGGAACGAGCCACTGCCCGTACCGGGATTTTAACCCAGGACCGCTAGCTTCGTAGGCAGGCTCACTACCAATTAGGCCAACGCGTCGTATCGTAATATTTAAAATGGCGTATAATAATGGAAAATAAATGTCGTATTGTAAACATTACGTACATTAAATGAGACTTTTAGAATTAAATATATTCTGAACGGTTTTTAACCACTATATTCATGTATTTATCGACTCCGTCGTCGAGTATTTTTTTGCCATATTTTTTTAATTTCTTAACGTTTCGACTATCCATTTTGCATAATCCCGTCCTCTTAATTCTTTTAGGATTAAAAACTTCTTCTTAAGCACTTTTTTACTTCACTGGATTAGAAATAATACTAGTTGAGAAACTTAAGTACCGTAAAATGTGCTTACTTTGCTCCAAAATTTGCTCCAAATTTCGAAATCATTTTATTTTTATGAAAATCATTATACTGTGGTATGTTGATTTATGTATCTTTGTAAAGAAGAACATCCCCACTATCATGTTGTAATACTTAAATGACATTGAAATATTGTTTTAATATAAATATATAAGCTTGATTTTAGGAGCAATGTTACCCAGTGTTTGGGAATCTTTGCCCTTGAATTAAATTTGCTTTTAAACTTGTATTAGAAAGCGTTTGGTGCAGTTTCACACTGTCGTCAGTCAAAGACTGCTCCAGTAACAATCATGTAAGCCTAAGTTTGAGTAGGTTTGGAGCAAAGTAAGAAATTAATTAAGTGTTAGGAATAAAAATATATTGGTTTTTACTTAAAGTTTATTATTTTTAATATAATCACAATATTGTATTGTTTTTAGTATTGCTTCGCTTAGAAAATAAAATGAAATAATCAAAAGAAAATAAAAGTCTTTTGAAAAAGGGTACCTATTACCCTGTTAATCACTTTACTTACGCAATATTCAACAAAAAATAAAAATGATCGCTGAGAGGGTATCATAACCCTGTTAATTAACATTATAGGATATAAATAATCTCATGCTGTAAGTTATCTTATCCCCTATCCCCAAATTTGGTTTAGTCCATGAACTGCAAAAATTTCACGTCGACCATTTCTTTTTGGTGGATTTATGGACTCTAAAATTTTATTCCAATGATAATGGATTTCGTCTTTCGGTTTTGGCCACGTCCTATATTTTTCATGAAAGATATATAACTATGTTCCTGGATCAAAGTTACCCCAACACGTGGAGTAAAGTAGGTACGTATATTTTTTTTTAAGATTAAGCCTTGAAAAAGCTAAAATCTACTAGAACTATTGTTAACATGGAATAGCTGATTATATACAGGAACACATCAAAACATACTAACCGTGATTCGATGAACAATTGCTTAGATGGAAGTGGCTTTTTCTCATAGTGAATTTTTAGTAAATTTTCTTGTTGGCACTGAGCGACGCCTGACAGGAAACGGAAATGGCGAAACGAACAATTCACGTTCATTTTTGCCTCTTAATTTGCAAATGTATCGAATGCTTTCGGCAATTTTGACGAATTGACCCAAAGACTTCGACTTGCAGGGCAATGAAACTAAATACAGAATCGGAGCAAAGTTACCCAGTAAGGAGAAAAGTAGGCACATTTTACGGTATTCGTTTGTTTTTAAGAAATCTTTAATTCTTCCAAATTCAATATTGACTTTACTTAACTATGTTAAATCAATCAAAATCAAGTAAGCCTCAAATCAATCTTCAGTAAGCGTAAGATAAGAATAACCATCCTTAAAACCGATTTTTTCTAGACGTACGTAAGGCTGACTTAATTCTAATTGGACAAATAGACTAAAGTCGCCTTATTTTAAGACTACTTTGAATTAAATGCTATCTAAATGGATTTTATGAAAACCGACTTAAATGTTCATGTCTCAGTGGAAACCTACTTCAGTCATTTTTAAGGCATATAAGATTTAGCTTTAGGCTCCATTTGCTACTTGGGTTACCAGTGTATAATAGTGACAGGTTGCACGCCCTTCGCCTAACAATACTACAAGCCTTTATTCCCTTAGCCGCGTCTTACGACTTCCACGGGAAGACATGGAGTGATACTATTCTAAGCCGGCAACCACACAGCTAAAACTCTGGTATTAACCACTCTATATCGATTATCACTCTCGCGATCCGACGTTCCCCCACGTTGTCTTCATCGGTACTGAGTCAGACTGAAGTAGCATGACAAATACGAACATTTCCGAGAAAATACGATGTGAAAGAGATTTCACTACATCTGTACAACAAGTTGACGGATCCCCGCTAGGCGGGACTCCTATTTCTGGGCGGTTGGCCCTACGGGCATCTGAAGCTACCTGACAAACCTATCCTACCTACTTTGTGTGTGTCTCAGACACAGTGTCTGTGTTTTAAACTGCACATAGTGCCTCTTGTAATTATTTTAGACTTACTGCTACATAGACAAGCTTCGTTTTAGACCACTTGCTACTTAGACTAGCGGCGATTTATACCACTTGCTAATTAGACCATTTGCAATTTGGACGACTTGATAATACTTGTTTATACGAGTTTCTTTTTAGACCGCTTGCTGCTGTAGACCAGTTGCGGTTAAGACAACATCATACCAACCCCTTAATTCAAGTTTGTCTTTTCTCCTACTGTTATCGAATTGTCACCGCTATGACTAACTTAACGTAACTTGTCAGTAAGTATAAGAAGCGGAGTTAAGAAAAATTCGTTCAAAATACTCGTAGGTGCAAAAATTTACTTTTTAGTCATTTTGCTAATGGTGTTGTGAATTGTGCGTTCGATTGTACGTTCGTTAGTAGGTAATAGGATATTATAAAATTAGCTCGTAACGAAACATTTATTCATAAAATTACTAAAAATCCTTGGGATGGCATTAAAAGTATACATGTCCGTCTTCATGGTACATATTTTCTACGTACGGCGACAATTTGACAATTATTATGGAAATCTGCTAAGCCGTTTGCAAGTGGACACGAAACTAACGATGACGCTTTCACGTTCGTAATATTATTAAGGATATGGGTAAGGATAGTAAGCATTATAAAAGTGTAGAATATTAAAAGTAATTTACTTATAGGCTAAGATAAAGTCTGTAGGTATGTTTTTCTTTAGGGCTTCGTTCTAAATACTAAAAAAGGGAACTCTTATAAGATCACACAATTATCTGTGTGTCTTTCTGCCCATTTGTCTGTGAAGGCCCATTTTCGTTAGAGCGGCTGAAGCTTACAAGATAAAATAGTTGTATAGGTAGTATTTCGTGGCCCGTGTTTTTGGCACCATGCTTACCTACCTATCACTTAAAAGCTCTGGGGCGCTGTTCTAGGCGGAAAAACGATATCGTATTTGACCTGTTATGGAATTGTTTTTAACTCGGTCGCCATTACTTTCCAGTAAATAGGAGCTATCAAAACGTTGACAATACGATAACAGGCCAAAGACGATATGGTTTTTACCGCCTAGATTACCGGCCCTGTAATTATGTAAGTTACTCAATTTTTTATTAATTAACTTGTGACAGGACCTTGTGAAGGGTACATTCGGATCGCTACCACGCAGCTGTGTTCACAGTGTTGTGTTCCGGTGTGGGGACGAGGCACCCGATGAAATGGCTCGCATGCCCCCCTAGTTCTCAGGGTTGACAACAAATTTGCAGTCTTAGGATTGCTGATCTGTGCTTGTAGTCTTGAGAACGCACATAGAACTATTACTGTGTTTTGGTATGATTAAATTTTGCATATGTATTTAACTCTACATATTCTTTTATTTTCGTTTTGTGCTTGACTTATTATTTTCGCCTAACCTATTCTATGTTATCCATTCCAAGGTTAACTGGAAGATATCTCTTCAGGAGATTAGTTTGCATTTGTACAACAATATCTTTATACAAAGGGTGAGGCATGAATCCGGCTAGAAAATGAGAGTAACTATTCGACTTTCATATTGTAGCAAGATTCATGCCTCACCGACACATTTATATATAATAGTACATGTAAAACAATGTCCTTTGTACAATAAAGTCAACTTAATTACTAACTGTTGATACTCGCTTATTTTATTACGAGTAGCAGCTGCTGTTTATACTCACTAATTCAGATTTGCCTTGATTTAGTTTTGGCACAGACGTTGAGTAACGCTCTACGTATAATAACTAGTTGACCGTGAACCGATTCTTCTAAGCCATATCATTATAACTAGATCAATTTAGACCAATCAATACAGTGCGAGGGCATTTAAATCACATGCTTGTTTAACTACTTTCTTTACAGTTCAGTCCTGAGGAGACACCGTGGTGTCAACGTCACATGATTACTATCACGCATAATACCTCCCTATACCTCGTGTTTCCAATCCACGAAGTCCCTTAGTGAATTCTAAATATTAATGTGCACACAGTATATTAGAAAAGTAAATAATGGGACAAATGGGTTTGGCAAATTAAACTAAGATGTTTTGGAACCGTCTACACACTATGGTCACATGTTACAGTACCAGTAGCAATACTAAACATAATACAGACTAATTGTGCACAGATCTTATAATGTCGAAATAATACGTTGACTTCAGGATTTTTGATTGAGTTTAACCGCAGACAGACAGACTGACAGATATGCCGAAGCGTATAAGGTTTCCTTGTTGACTATGGAACCCCAAAATCAGGTATATTCTTTATATTTTCTCTAGTCAAAATAAATACCTAGTTTATGTTATATATAAATAAGGTCTACTTAAAGTGTAAAAAACTAAAATAAAACAACTTGTTAATTTATCACAAAATGTTGTAAAGGTTGTAAACTTTATTTTTTCTAATAGGTAGTAGGTATATAAGTAACTTTGGACAAAAAGGGGAAAGCGGTACTTTTTGTAATTTTTCATTATATAAGTGAACACTGACGTTTAAAGAACACTTTAATTTGATATCTCTTTTAAAGAGCCCTACTCGTACCTTTCAATTTAGACCCCACGCATTTCACCTTCTTTTGCAAAGAACATAATACAAAATGTTACTTTTTTAATCTGTAATAAGAGTTTGGGCAACAAATATTCAAAATATTTCCAATTTATAAATTAAAGCAGAAGAAGGCCCCTAGTTCTTGAAATAACTATAATGTGCCCTTGTGACGGCTGTGACGCACCATAACCTTTTTCACCTTACTGGGTACCTACCTATCTTAGGAACCCTAAAACGTAATATTACTAAACTAAGGGTGATGTCTAAAAAAAACACACGTGTATAATTTAGTGAAACTTTATTTTTAAATACTTACATTTATTAGACGTCACGACTCTAAATACTCGAATAATAACACAAACCACCACCATTTTACAAGTCTGGTAGAAAAATGGCTGTTTATAAGCATAATTATGTATATTATTCATCGCTCGTTTTTCGTTTTATAAAATAACATTACTAGCCTACATTCATCCAACTTATAGAGCAGGACTTTCTTTTTTACTCTGCCCGCCGCCACTCAAATACAGAATGAGGATAGTTGTTTTTGGGGTTACCTAGGAAACCTAACAAATAGTACATACTAGACTGCTACCTCAAAACGTTGACCGAGGAGGTGGTTCGTCACAAACAGCCTGCTAATGTTGTTTATATCCTCGGAGTGGAAGGTGGAGGGCAGGATGGCCCTATACGAGATTCACGATTGACCTACAACTCAACCGCCTTCTCCGACGATGCGGGCAACGTAGGTACCTAGCTGGCTGTTTGTGGTTTTCAAAGGAAATTCAAAAGAAAACATACTTTAACACAAAAGTATCACTTTAGTGCGCTTTTGGGTGTCCCATAAATAGAATAACATTAATTGTCATTTAATTCATACGCATAAACCATAATTTAAATTCGTATAACTAATATAGGTATACAATAAAAAACCGGGCAAGAGCATGTCTGACCACGCTCAGTGTAGGGTTCCGAAGCCGAAGCCGAAGTTACTACATAAACACCATGTCAGAAAAAACAAGTATGAACTAATTCTTTATTTCAAGTTATTTGGTGCTGTCTCAGATGATTTTAGTAGGAATAAACATTTTAGTCGCCTGTATCTCAGGATCCAATAAAGTCTACTTAGTCGCGAAAGTTTTTCTTTAAAATTCGTTATACGTGCTTTCGTCTAAGATATTTTTCAGATTTTTTGTATTTGTAGTTTGGGGCAACACTTAAGACCGTAACAAAATATTAGCACTTTAAATCTTAATATTTCACAAACGGATCCTTTAATCAGAAAACCCAATTTTTTCACAAACCCGTACGATTTTTAAAATACAAAACAGGGTAAACAAGAAAAAAACATCCCCACGTTACCCGTAGGGGAGGTATCCTAAAAATATATTTTTTCAACATTTTATTATACTTTGTCGGCGTGACTGATGTATATTTATGCCAAATTACAGCTTTCTAGAACTAAGAGTCTGAGCTAAGCTGCGGACGGACAGACGGGCGGACATGGCGAAACTATAAAGATTCCGAGTTTGACTACGGAACATTAAATTTGAAATTCAAATATTCCGGGTATTTTTTGATCAGCCTTCTCGTACATAATACTTACAAGTAGCATCAATGTTTACGTTAAATGCATCAGCAATCACGGCGTTAGCCAAAAAAGTTACAAGATAAAAACCTAACGTTTAAGTGGTCTTGAGGACCGTATTATGTACATAAAAATATACGGCAGACTTATAAGCTTGCTGTGGAGATAATAGGATTCAAAAGAATCCACATAGATCTTTGGTTCTTTTCGGATATGCTCCTCCAAACAACCGTACTGGCGTTCTATTCCATTCGATAAGCAAAGCAGGATTATTTTGTAAAGTCGAATCTTGCATAGTGCATCTTTTGTAATTCTGTAAAATGAACTCTATGCCAAGATTTTTCTCCCGTAATGGTGATAGAATGTGAGTCATATCGATACTTCCATCAGGTTGAACGTACAATACACGGTCATATAATTCGACGTTTTTGCAAACTCTTGGTCCAAGAGATGAAGGAATGTTATGGTTTTTGCTTTCCCAATCAGATCGGTATCTATTAATATCAGGAATCTCGTCATTTCCTCCCACAAAACTTTGTCTGCTTTGTTTTACATCTCCATCAATTATCTGTTGCTCATTTAAAGCGTTTCCTAGTTTAACTTGTTTATAAAAATTCGCAATACCTTTCGTATGTACATCGACGGGGTTAAAGGTAGAACCTAATTTATTGATAACTTTTTTACTTTTATTATATCCAGGTAAAAAACCGTGGTTATATTTTAGAATAGAAATAAAATCTTTGTTCTCATTTGCTTGGTTTGATACTTCTTCAGCGAGAATCCGACCCTTAACCATGGTTTCATCATAATGCATTGGTACTAGTTTACGATGATCTTGTTGATATTTAAACTTTATTGAAGGGTGTCGAGTCACTTGATCTATTTCATCATTAGCGACACTTTTACCATTTGATTCCAGTTCTATTTTCCTTGGAGTATAATCATTACTAAACGTTTTCACATTATGCCACTTGTTATCGTTGGAAAAACTTTTAGAATACATAAAATTTCTGTGAATGGTTTTATTACTTTCACCGTCACTTATAGAATATTCTTCTGGAGGAAGAGTACTCCTTACATAATTATCTGTGTGCATCTCATGGATTGTTTTCATTTGTATGTTTTTTTGACTAGACGCCTCTGAAAGCAGTTTTTCTGCATTTTTGTCCATCGTGATTCCTTTGTTTTGTTCATTTTCCCCTCTATTGGTCACTTCCACAATTTTAGGTTGGGTTTTTGAATGTAAATTTAAAATATCATTTCTAAAATCAGCTTCGATGATTTGAACATTAATTTGAGGTTGGTGAGTATCCCTTTTTGTTACAATGCGTTTTACTTTCACTGGGTTTTTATTAAACGCTATCGGGGGTCGTATTTTGGAAATCTTTAATTCGCTCTGATATGGATATGAATCAGTAAACTTCATTAAAGGAATAGTTGTTGGATGGTCCCATGGTTGTTTATTTTTATTAAAGCTTATGGTTTTCAAATATTTCAAGACATTACCAACAAATTTAGAACTTGTCCACTGGCCGTAAACCTGAGATTGGTCTTCAGGCGGAGGAGGTTTTTCTATATCAGAGATAATATTCGCATACGGCTCAGTAAACATTTTTTTATCGATAGGTTTTTGTATTTCTGACTTTGTATCCGAATAACCAAACGTAGGTGCGTTGAGTAACGGTGGTGTTTCATACTCGGAAATATTCGGTAAATCTCGATTCCGGTTTTCTGTTCGGTGATTGTACATTTTTGGTATGTTCCACATATCAACATCTATTTCACTTGATTTTGCTTTATTATTGGTGGGTATTTCTTTTTTATTTAATTTTGATACCGTTTTGTGGTTTTTAGAATAAAAATCAATGCCAACATCATGCTCAATAATGTTAACAGGTGTTGTATCGTGTATATAACTTTTCGATTTTGTGAATACTGGAGGTATTGAAGTTCCATGTAAATTGTCACGTATTTCATCAGTTTGCAAATCACCCAAAATTAAGTATCTGTTGTCTCTATTACTTTTTTCCTTTAAACGGTTCTTCCTAAATAGTTTTTGTTCATATTTAGGATCTTTTTTCATAGTAAAGTTTCGTTCGATTGTAGAAATCAATATCATGGAAGCACCGTATATTTCTCCTTCCAAACCGTTGGGAGAACCTGCAATATTTAGAAGTTGAAACATTTTTAATAACACGAATACTCTATGGGTCTAGTGTTAAAAATCACGGTTGTGGTAAAACTTAGAGACCTTCTTGGCGCTTTTATTTGCCTCACATTACACGCTCAGAAAGTATTGTTGACTGGCGGAAATCGCACGAAGGTATGCTATTAAGTAACTGGTAAGGCAATAAGTATGCGCTGATATCTTAGGTAAAACAGATTTTGTGTACCTACTACTACGCCTAGTTAAAGGGATTTCCTAATATACAGGGTGTAATCGTTAAGTGTGTGCAGGCGATTGTTCCGTAAATATAACAGATATCAGAAAACTTTAAACTGATATCGAAAGTACGTTACCGAATGAGTAAAATCACATCACTAACTTTTTTTTAATAAAACCTTAAATATCCCAAATATTAACTTCAAACCCTCCCATACATTTAGTACGCCGTTCGTTGAGGCTTTAGTTTAATAGTCCTAGTTATTTCACCATTATCATATGATTCATGATTTTTTATATTTATCACAGTTTATTCGTGTAAATTATGAATCTTAAGCAGTTTGATTATATTCGAATAATTATTCGAATAATAAATAATTCGTTATATTTTTATTCGCGAATAGTTTATTAGTCGAATAATTTATTTGCGAATGATTTAATCTTTCTACTACTTTTTGAATAACGAATAATGTATTAATTTATTAGAGAAAAATGGAGCAGGTATTTCAGTACATAATAAATATTAGTCGTAATTCATTCAACGAATAAATCATTCGCGAATAATTTGGTTATTCTTATTCGTTATTCGTCATTCGAATAAATTTTGCCCATCTCTGCAGATAAAGCTGTTTAAGATTCATAATTTACACGAATAAACTGTGATAAATAAATAAATAAACATGAATCGTATGATAATGGTGAAACAACTAGGCCTTTTAAACTAAAGCCTCAACGAACGGGGTACTAAATGTATGGGAGGGTTTTAAGTTAATATTTGGGATATTTTTAGCACAAAGAAGGTAATGATGTGATTTTACTCATTGGGTAACGTACTTTCGATATCAGTTTAACGTTTTCTGATATCTGTTATATTTATGGAATAATCGTCTGGACACACTTAACGATTACACCCTGTATATTTCAAGGACGGTGGTAGTTTTAGTATATTAGTTAAAACGTATAGGCAAAAGTTAATAGGAGTATTTAGGAGGAACGTCCAGAAGGGTTAGACCGAATCTGTATACCTAATGAACTTGTCTAGTACAGTCAACAGCATAAATAAGTGATCATTTATGTTCATTGTCGCTTTGAATAGTTTCACAATTTTGTATGACATTTCAAACACGACGTTAAAGTGACAAGGTACATAGATGATCACTTATTTATGATGTTGACTGTACCACGACGTACACAATATTTTCTGTAAATGTAAGTGCAGCATTGAATTAAAATATAAAGATTGATTACCAGTTTCTGAAGTCCCATATCCAAGAATTACGCTTCCTCCCCCGGGCAGCACGTAACCAAGGAGCTGTGAAGAAGATTTCGGTTGAGAAAAGGATAGTTAATTAATTATGTTAGTATCGTCATGGCGTCGGGGCTGGTCACCAAGTGAATGCAACGAACTGAACCGGCTCTACCGGTTTTCGTTTTTCGACTACTTAGCCCTAAAAACGAGATTTGCCAACAACGAAATAATATTTTTATTTAAGGAAATAGGTAGGTACTTATTGTTTTTTTAAATCGCTCAACTTTAAGAAGGTGTAGGTAAGTCCTTCGTGAATTAATATTATTATGTCATAGTGCTCAGAAAATATCGTGAAGAGAAGTACGTTCCATAGTTTCAAAGAACGAGGAAAAAAGGACCATTGGAAACAGACTGTAGTCGATATTAATGGTTCCACGTATTGTGGATGAATCTTTTTCTCTTATATTGGTCTTGTTTACGTTGATCGCTTTTTAATCGGTTGCTGTTGCTAGGTATCACCCGCAATTTTATTAAGTTTGAGTTCTTACGCTTTGAGAAACTTGGCAGAATAGAAGACGAGAGTCGAGGTAGAGAGCCCAGGCACCGTAGTCGGACTGGTAGGAGAGGCAGACGTGGTGCCAGGCTCCGACCACAAGCTGCACGCGCGTGCCGGCCCCGGCGCGTGCGCCCAGCACCACGCGCATGCGCCGCCCGCCCGCCTCCAGCCACACGCGCACGAGCCGCGCGCTGCTGCCACCTGCAACACACGCCCACTACGTAACCGGTCTCTTACAACAGCCGCATTCATCGAAAAAAATGCTTATTCTACCGTGAAGTTGCTTTGATTGAGTCATTGATTATTAATGTAAAGGCAACTAGTTCAACCATATGCAATGGGCGCGAGAAACAGGATTCGGATTTTCTTAGTCGTTTAGAATGATTAATCTTACTTTACCATCTGCTTCATTTTAAACAAATTTTAGGATTACTACCTGTTACATGGTAGATGGAGTTACATTTAATTGACTTCTACGACAAAAAAAAAGGTTTGTTATACCTACAAGGTTAAGGATTTTTTGCAAACTCGACATTTGTAGGTTATTTTTATTTATTTTATTCCTTAAAATCAACAGAATGAAGTAATGATTTCATTATCTTTAATTTTGCTTAGTCTTCTGTAACGTTCTATATTGGGCAATGATAAGCCTACTTAAAACAAGTCCGGATGAAAGTGTGTCAAATTAATTGTTTTGACGCAATCTCGTTTGCACAATAAAAAGTGATTTCAACGGAGGTTGGCTTTTCTTGACATATTTTGAACCCGCGTCTTTGAAAGACACGCGGTGCCGGCGACGCTATCCGAGCGGGGGCTCGGGGGGCGGGGGGGTCGGGGGCTCACCGACGTAGGTGAAGACGGACTGGTCGCTAGCCAGGCCCTGCAGCCGCAGCCACGTGCACAACGTGAACTCCCTCAGCGGTGGCACCTCCACATCGTACTGCACGAACTGAAATTACATAATATCTGGATTGCTAACAATTAAGAGTAACAGATTTTTTTGAAATTTAAGTACCTAGGTAAAGGTTTTTTAATAGTGACAAGCGCCGACAAAATAAATTGTAAAGCTGGATTAATCCTGGAACTAGCTCACGTCACCGAGTTTGTGTTACTGAGAATATAATGTTTCCGACCACTGTGGAGCAGATGCGTACCTTAATTTATCAGGTAACGTCTCCATAGTTGACGCAATCACCAGACAGTGTTCCACGTAGGTGATTTAGAATACTACAGAGAGCATGACGTAATATAAGTACAGTTCACGCGGCTTGCTTTCAGTTCGCTCAGAGAGGTGCATGTGAAACACGATGTGTTAATCTATCAAAGCATGTTTTGATCTAAATTACTTACGCTTACAGCTTTTATGACTTCAATACATATAATTATTATTTAAACCAAATTTTACAGGAGAGCGTTTTAAAGTTTTGAGAAATTTAAAATCGTCATTGCGCGGTAACTATTAATACTACAAGTATGAAATTTGACAAATAATAGTATAAAATGATAATATACATTTGTGATTTTTTACCTTATTTTATGTTTAGTACTTTTCAAGTTATATCAGTTGCATACTTATACCTGATAATATTTCCTTAATTCCATTGTGTAAGTGGCAGTTACATACATGTTCAACGTTATTTTTCCCTTATGTCTTAGAGAAAAACAAGGGTAAATGCCAAATAGAATTATAAACGACAAAACATTTTTGTATAAAATTGGGCAAGTTACTGATATTCAATAGTAGTCTACAATTTACTTATCCCTACTTTCCCCTTTTTTGTTTTCTATTTACACAACTAATCATTTAATTCATTATCAACAGATTTCCTTTTTTACTTGTAGGTATTTGCTATTGGTTTTTTTGCGTTTTCTCGTTATAGACTGTTGATTAGCAGTGGTTCCTTGTGTCTTGAAAAATTCAGGTGATCTTAAATAAAAAGTCAATACCGACGTAGATGGACTAGTCTGGACTCCACCATGGTTAGGTGACTCATAGCAATGTCTCGTAGCAATGTATCGTGCATGTAAATAAAATGGAGTGTGGTTCTATTCACGTGCACCTAACTAATCATGTGCTGATAAACCAGCGTAGTGAAATACAATTAATTTGGTTTGCAATAAATATTATTTTAATAAGTGTACTTAGATTTAAAAAAATGCACAATAGTGAAGGCGAAAGTGAAGGTGATTCTTTGTAATTTAATGTCCCTTAACAAGAAACAGAAGGATGCGTGCGAGCTAAAGAGCAAGCAATGTGATTCAACATGGATAGTATACATGGCAGGTGTAACTTCTTCATCTTGCTGTTGTAGAAGAGAGAATGAAAGAAAGAAAAATCATAAACATAAGGCCTGTTGCCATGAAATGGTTCAAATGGTTGTCACTTATTTGCTACAAATTTGTTGGTAGATGAATCTCAATGTTATTGCAAATCATTTCTTTTTCAAATCATGGAGCGGTAACCCACTCAAAAAGAGATTCAGTAACATTTCAATAAAGAAAACATAGATTTGTTTTGAACACACTAGAAAAAAAATGTTTACGTAATAACGTTATTTAGTTAATGAGCTAGGAGAGGGCTATACTGAATTAAATCGGTTACAATGGTTTCAAAGAAGCAAATTTGAGTGCATCAACAAAGGGAACGTATCATAATATATAAAGTTCAAAATATATAATGGGTCATAATACATAATGGTTCATAATATAATAATGGTTTTATTTCTGAAGCACAATCCCGAAAAGTTTACTATGATTAAGTATATTATGAACCATTATGTATTATGACCCATTATGTATTTTGAACTTTATATAATTATGATACGTACCCATTAACTAATCATAAACTTCGTTTTATTGAGTAACACGTGATTTAACCATTTACCGTGTATATAGCATGTTTTTGTGTGCCCTTGGTTATTTGAAGCATAATATATCGAAATATTTACGGTTATAAAAAAATATTTTTATGGTAATTACTAATTATTTTTTAAATTTCAATTGTATGGAGTTATTCACTTACGTATATAATACATAGATTTTTCCTGTGAATAAGTGAGTAAATACTCAGATATCCAACAAATATTATCGAGTTTCCACCGTTCAAGTCTATATCTGGTCAGTTACAAACTAACTTTTACTAGATGCCGCTGTACAAACGTGTATGTGGATAGTTACCTACATATTATTTGGAAATCAACTTAATGTGTCGTGTCTTCTCCACCGGATTAGCACTTTACCGCCTAGAAATTCTTCTTATTTTCTTTGGAGATTTATTAGCAACGGATGCGAATAGTTAGTTACACATTTGAAAAAATATATGTTCTGGTAACTTTTTTTAGGTTTTTCTTTGTGTATGTGGTAAAGTCGATGCCGTAGATTACGAAAATGCCCTAGTAGTATAACTGTGTATTGGGGAGATATACACTTTATCTTAGGACGTGTCGAATTAAATCGAAATAAAAGGAGGGCAACAATCATTTACAGCCCGCGCACCTCCAGCCGGCGGCGACGGATATCTCCGTCACAATAGAAAGAGAATTTTCCGTAATTATTGGCCCTCTTATTCAACTGCAATCAAACAGGTTCCAATGATTCTCATCAACACGTTCATCCTACTTCCTACGCCTTTTATTAAACACCTTATTATTATTTAACTCGCATAAAAGATGAGTAATACTAAGAATATAAAGGTGGTCCTCATGCAAGACACGTTTTTTGTCAACATACTTTTTATTTTTGTTGTATCGTAAAAACGGCAAAACATACAAGCAAAACCTGAAGAACAACAACAAATTCTAATATTGGTCCAGTACGGGTGAGAGTAGGGCTCGCGCTGATTTGATTCGATATCGAATTCAAATCGGAATATAATAATACATATTTGGCTCGCGGCGCGGACCCTCGGTGCGCGAGTCCAACTCACACTACACCGGATTTTTCTAGAAATACGTTTTGTATTTCGTTGTTTATACCCGCCTGCAATACCTACCTTTTCCAAAATTCAAGTTGTAAGAATTACATTGCTCTTACAATTTTCCATAAATTATAGAGCTTGTTCTTCGCGTTTCAGTTGATATTTTTACTGCAGTCGGGTTTTTCGTTTATTTAAATAGTTAAGTTTATTTCACATTTTTCAATTTTAATTAATTTTAACATTTATGTACTGATTTGATTATGCTGTCAAAATCAAAGTAATATAATGAATGTATATATATTTTGGAATGGACTAATTATTATATTTTTTTCGAGGAAGACATTTTTGAATTTTACATATTCTACCTATTAGGCCAGTCTATAAGACATAATAGATCGCAAACGCGCATGTAAATACGATTTTTTTACATGTTGATAGGTCCCTTGAGAGTGTTTAACCGCCAAGTTTGCAACCCTGAAAACCCTGTGCTACCCCCATGGTGCTCGAAAAACTTTGGCACTTGTTTCAGTTTTTTCTAAAGAATTACCCTAAGCAAGCGTCTTTCAAGTATCTTTGTTTATACTTTAATAAAGATAACTAAGATTGCTACAATTTGAGTGTAACCTGAGCTCACTATGTCCATTGGTTGCGGAGATACAGTAGGTAAGTCAAAGATGGGCAATGTGCGCAGAGCCCGCTCCTCAGACCCTGCTTAAAATGGTGACTTGCAAATGCAAAAAGAGGCTGCTTAGGGTCGTGCACTTGCAGACAGGCCGGGCTCAGGTGCTCTATCCTATATTCCTTTTGTCACGGCTGAATTTGCAACAACGCCGTCCCTATCGTCCTGGACGAGGAGGACGAGGATGTGCACGACCCAACACCATGAGTCGGCCCGCCTCCACTCCAGAAAACATTATCCCCCTTCCCCCACTCTCTTCCACTGATCTGGACTGGATGAGACCTGGTCTTTCCAAAAGGAGGAAAGTCTAAACTGTTTTTGCTTGACCGTGTAAATAGTATTATTTTATAGTTTAAATATTATGTTTGGTGTGTTTTTTAGGGTTCCGTACAAAAAATGAAAAATCGGAACCCTTGTAGGATCACTCGTTTGTCTGTCTGTCTATCCGTCTGTAACAGCCAATTTGCTCCGAAACTACTGGACCTGGATTGAGTTGAAATTTGGTACACATATGTAAATTGATGACCTAAACACAGATGTGCAAAGTATTTTTTTTTTTTTAAATAAGGGTCATTTTCGAGGGACAAATTAGGAAATAAAAAAAATGCAAACTTACTGATTCATAAATCAAATGAAAAGGGTCGCAATGAGGATCTCAAATATATATTTGGTATTATTGTAAAATAAATAGTTTTGATTTTATTCATGAAAGAAGTACTGAGCCAATTTTTTTTTAAAACTACAAAATATAGTTCATTGCTTGTACAGGAGAACCTATAAAAATTCTATGAAAATAGAAATCAAAGAAAATTACCTATTTTCGGAACCCTCTCCACGCGATTTCTACTCTCACTTCGCCGGTTTTTTTGTTTATGTTTATTTGTTTTGAAACCATATGTTACATTAAAAATGTCAAATTTACACTTTTGCTTATTTTTAAGAAATACATTCATACATTATTCAGAACAATGTTTTTATCATTCAACAAAAATCAGATATATTAATATTTTTTATATTTTTGAGGAAACTATGAAAGCTAGAGGCACTACTTTGATATTAAATTGAAGCTAGTTAAATTTAGCATTAGTTTAGCCTGTACGTAACTTGGATTAAAAAACAAAAAACCGCCTTCAAAAACTTTTTGCGTTTTTGAAGGCGGTTTTTTGTTTTTTAAAACATTTATTTTATTTTATACTTTTTAGTGATCATAATACGCTGTTACGTAGTCCCACTTCTTAGTTGAAATGAAACTTTAAGTTATTTCAAGCGCGCCGCTAGCAACGCCGCGGGAAAGTCATAGTCATATTTCAATAACCTCCGTTTTTGAAGTCGGTTAACAAGTAAATATTCTTCGTTGTAGTCGCTCAACTATCTTAATCGAGATATCTTATCGCCATCCTTGAAATCGGTACCGTTAAGGAGTTCCGGTGGCCATCTGTGGTCTTCATCATCAGTTCCACTTCACCAAATGATACTTTCTGAATGCAAATGCTGGACTTGTTACTAAAAATACTAAAATCGCTATATGTTTGCCTACAATATTTGAGGAGTTCTCTCAATTCCTCACGGATCCTCTCATCAGATTCAGATTTGGTGACAATGGGACCACCTCGAAAGTATACTCTACCAAACCAAAAAAAAAATTTTGAAATCGGTCGACAATTGACGGAGTAGGTAATCGGTGAACATACATAAAAAAAAAACATACAGTGGAACGTATAACCTCCTCCTTTTTTGAAGTCGGTTAAAAATGACGCTAACACGAAATTGTTTAAAAAAAATGACAGTCTTTGACTAGCTGTATCTCCGCAACTAATGGTTTTACAGTGCTCAAGTTAGGCTTAAATTGTTGCCAATTTAGTTAGTTTTATTAAAGTATGGAACAAAGATACTCAAATAACGCATCATTTAAATAATTATTTCGAAAAAACTAAAACAAGTGCCATTTTTCGAAACAACGTGGATACTGAAAGTACGTCCAATTCTTTAGTGTATGTTTATTTGAAGCGATAATTATAATAAGCGAAAATCATCCCGAAATTATTCATTACAATATTTTTATTATTTGGCCAATATCCGATATTTTACTATTTTTTTAATTTGGATGAAACTATGAGGCCTTCAATTCGCTACAAATTCTTCTGTCATGACTTTTACCTAGGAGCATTAGTTCAGCCGGTACGTATCCTCGAAGTAACCCTCCCAACACATTTTCACTTTTTGAAGAAAATTGCCCATCTTTGACTTGCTGTATCTCCGCAACCAATAAACATAGTGTGCTCAAGTTACGTTCAAATTGTACTAAATTTATTTATCTTTATTAAAGTATTTTTCAAAAATACTTAAAAAATACTTCCTTAGAGAACTTTTTTCGAAAAAAGTGTAAAAATTCGCAGTTTTTCGAGCACCATGGGGGTAGCACAGCGTTTTCAGAGTTGCAAACTTGGATGTTAAATACTCTCAACGGACCTAACAACATATAAAAAAAATCGTAGTTACATGCGGGTGTTCGATTGTTGCCTTTTTTGTGTCGTTATAGACTGGCCTACTAGTAGGTAATCATAATCTGTTATAAGAAATACTTGTGACTTTATTTATTTATTACGACAAATTTAGAACTGGGGCCTGTTTTATAAAGCTACAAATAACAATTTACAGGTTACAAGTTTCCATTTGACACAACCTCGACCAATGATGACCAGCCATTTGAGCAGTGTTGCCAGTTTAGACCAGCGCCTCTATTCTAGGCGGTATAAACGATATCGTAGTTTTCCTGTTATGGTATTGTTATGACGTCAGCCGCCATTACTGTTAAGAAAATAAGAGCTGTCAAAACGTTGACAATTCGATAACAGATCAAATACGATATTGTTTTTACCGTCATGAATAGAGCGCTGTAAAATTGTAACTTGTAACTTTATAAAATGTGCCCCTGTTTGTATTTGTATCGTATAATAAACATAGGTACTGATACATTAATGCAAATTATTAAGTTAACCTTTTACGACAAGGAGAGATGTGCCTGACTTTTATTCACACAACAAACGACACTAGTTTACTATTAAAGTATAAACAAACATACTTGAATAATGCTTCCTTAGAAAAGTTTTTTCGAATAAACTGAAACAAGTGCCAAAAATTCGCAGTTTTTCGAGCACCATGGGGATAGCACAAGGTTTTCAGGGTTGCAAACTTGGATGTTAAATACTCTCAACGGACCTAACAACATAAAAAAACCGGGCAAGAACATGTCGGACCATGCCCAGTGTAGGGTTCCGAAGCCGTTACTACAAATTAGACCTCGCGACAAATTTAACTTTGCCGTTGGAAAACTGTTATCCCCATACATTGACATAGGTCGCGATTAGTTTACCAACACCGCAAATAAGTTTTCGGTAGTTATAAACATTTAAACCGTTTGTAACTCAAGAACCAATTAAGTTAGTCGTTATTGTCCTATTATATTCATTATATGTGCTTTCATTTAAGATATTCTTCAGATTTTTAGTATTTGTAGTTTTGGCCGTAGGGGTGGGGGCGGAACACTGGACTCAAACAAAAATTTGTTAATATTTCATAAACGGATATCTTAAACGAAAAATTTACTTAGCAAACTCGCAATATTTTTGAAAGACCTATCCAACGACACCCCAAACTATGGGGAAGACGAGAAAAAAACACATCCCCACGTTACGTGTAGGAGTAGCTACACTAAAAAACAGTTTTTTTCAAAATTTTATTTTATTACTTTGTTGGCGTGACTAATATGTATATTAATTTATGCCAAATTACATCTATCTGGTACTAAGAGTTTCTGAGCTAGGCTGCGGACGGACGGACGGACGCACATGGCGAAACTATAAGGGTTCCTAGTTTGACTACGGAACACTAAAAATCGTAGTTACATGCGGGTTTGCGATTTTTGCCTTTTTTTGTGTTGTTATAGACTGGCCTTTATGTCTCTTTGACAATCATAGTGCTAGCGGTACACCGCGATTTTTCAGTGAAATGCTGCAAATGGTGTTAAAGTCATGAAAATTGGAACGATTGATCTTTAGGCCATAAGAATCAATTTGACCCGTAAAAACAAAAAAGGAGACAAGTTATGACGTCATCTTTATTTTGTACGGGAAAAAAAATATTTTTGTTTTGAAACCTATCGTATGTTATGTACCTATCTAATGAAAGGGATTACTAAGCCGATTCTAAAAATATATCACATCATTATATTTCAGTAAGTTGTTTTAAATTAAAATAAAAACCATTTCAAAACATACCAAGTTTGGGCTCCTCCAGATAGTTATGATACGGTTGAACCATTATTTGTAAAATATACCTAAAATGATACGTAATAGCCTCATTTCCAACCCCAAGAAAGCAATTTGGAAAATATTTACATTTAGTATTTTTTTATAATTTTTTAAATGTGATAAAAACGCAAGTAGTTGAAACATGTATAAAAAGTTCGACTTTAGACACTGAGGATGATAAATACTAATGCGAGAGGAGTTCATCATTTAAGGTATATTTTACAAACAATGATTCAACCGTATCATATCTGGAGGAGCCCAAACTTGGTATGATTTGTAAATGGTTTTTAATTTTATTTAAAACAAGTGACTGAAATATAATGATGTGATATATTTTTACAATCCGCTTAGTAGGCCCTTTCATTGGATACCACACACGATAGGATTCAGAACAATTTTTTTTTTCCCGTACAATATAAAGATGACGTCATAACTCGTCTACTTTTTTTTCCGTGCTACGGGTCTAATTGGTTCGTATGGCCCAAAGATCAATCGTTCTCATTTTCATGCTTTTAACACCAGTTGCAGCATTTTTTGGCGTACCGCTAGGACTATTAAGACAAATCGAATAACACCTCATATGTTAAAAATCAGTCAAGCCGTTTAGGCTGCAGAGCGTGCCAAGAAATAGACATGTATACATACATACGCTCCTTCGGGCACTCGAGTATAAAGCCGACTGGAATGATCGAGTGAACGCGCCACACCGGCGAGTTTAAGAAGTTCCGCCAGAGCGCACAAAACACATTTTAGTGCGTGCATTCTCAATTAGGCAGCAGGGCTTCTGTCAATTAGATCGAACATACAAGGCTGCCTAATTGGGAGTGTACGCGCTAAAATGTGTTTTGTGCGCTCTGACGGGACTACTTAAACTCGCCGGTGTGGCGCGTTCACTCGTTCACTCGTTCGACCGACCAAGCGCCGTTTTTAAGAGAATAACACCCCAGATAACGATGAGCTAGAAAGGACAAAATTTGACTTTTACTTACCTGAGCAAATCCTCTCTGATTGAGGACAATTTTATGAACCGGTCTGTTGATAGTGTTGCTGGTTGCCAAGATACTCAGGAATGTTGCGAAGCGCGACCACATCATTATACTGTCCTTTTTATGTTTTAAGTAATTGTTACTTCTTCCTTGAATAAAATTTAAGGTTAATATCAATAACAACATTATAATTATACCTACATGTGTCGTGTTGGATCCGTGATCTACTAGCACAATACTGCCCTTCTAAATAAAAAGGACGTATGTGCATTTTCATAGTCAAAGCAAATTTAACCTTCTGCCTTAAGAAATAAGGTCAATTATACTTACGTGGTTCTATGAGACATGCGCCCTTTTTTTCAAGGAGGGCAGAATAAGTCAAGGCAAGTCCATAAGAATAAACAATAACTACACGTAGAAGCGAATCTCCTTTACCAAGACCCCAAATGCCGCGTTTTAAATACCTACTTCCCCCTTCACCAAGCTACGCCCCTCTGTCTTCCACGCCCAAAGTTAGGGCTGTCACTTGCGAAATATTTTAATCGGTTTATGGATGTGTTGTAACGAGGTTGTTACAACCTCCTTTGTTTGCGTTCCTGGCCAATCTCACATTTCGATCTAAATCTTTCCAAATTCATAATTGTTTATGATCTATTCGGATATCGATCCTTAAGCTCATTCTCTAGAAAATTTCAATAGAACCAGACACGGGAACTCGTGTCTTGGTGCTTCTTTAAAATTAATTATTTTATTTTTATTTATTTATCTTCCTGTTATCTTATTATTAGAAAAAGTATTAAACACATAATTTATAAAAAGTGATTCATTTATTAACAACTTCAATACAACTCCTCTGTGTGGGGTCTCAGCGATACTACCCTATACCGTCAGAAATGGCTCTCCGGCGGGGAATCGAACCTCGGTCTCCCGCGTGAGAGGCGGGGATACTTACCATTACCACTATACTACCGCAAACCGGCGACAGAGTGTTATACAAGTTTAGTCACGAAATGTTATTTATGTTTTTCCTCGACGTGGAAATATTGTTGCAAAATGAGTTTTTTACATTTACGTTAAATTATACTCGAAACTCTAATTTAAGACCAAAATCTGACAGATCCCATCTTGACTATGTCGTTATTTTAACATTATTTCATAAAAAATCATAAAAATATGAATGAAAACTCGTGTCACCAGTAATATTACAGTAAGTTTAAGTGATAAAAATACCTAAACTTAAACCAAAATGCAGTAATCACAGCGAATGTGCGCCTGTTGAGGTTAGGATGAGATTTGGTCTTGAATTAGATTTTCGTGTACCTATAGGTAATAATACTTTTTGATGATATTCGGCCATTCTCAGAATAGAGAATTTTTGCGTGTCCGGCCTGATATTTATCCCTAAACATGGTCAGAAATAACTGCATATATTTTTCTTTTACATTTTAGAACTCGATTTTACAAAAAGTAATAATTGGTGCGGGGGGGTGGGGGCGTCACCGGCGTAGAATCACCGATTGTGCGGATTTGTTACTCACGATGTCGCAGTGGTCAGGAGAGCATCGCGCGTTCGCTGTCGAAGCGTTTTTTAAGCGCGACGTTTCATGTATTATTGCGCGTCGTCGGTTTTGTTCGCATTATAAAATTCGCCGCTTAGGTGATGGACCAAGTGTTATTTTGATTCGTTCCTGGGTAGACCGGTTTCGCTCCACCGGTTCGGCTAGGAATACCTCCCGACCCAGACCTAGTCGCTCGTCAAGGATGCCGGAAAATGTGAAAATGGTGGAAAAAAGATTACGTGAAAATGCGCGACTTTCAATAAGGAAACGTGCAGCGTCTTTGGGACTTCCGTAAGCAGTCCGTATGAAATTTAAAAAAAGAATAATAAATTCCATCCTTTTAAAATTCAAATTGTGCAACAGTTGAAAGATAATGATTACACTACACGCAAAAAATTCTGTGGTGTTATGTTAGCGAAGTTCCGAACTGTTAATTAATTTTTTTGGAAAGATGAGGCCCATTTTCATTTGAATGGGCACGTAAATAAGTAGAACTGCCGTTATTGGGCGCCGAGAACTCAGAAGCGACGACAGAAACACCAAAAGCCAATGCACTGTCCTCGGGTTACGTTAAGAAAGAGTCGCAATCTATTAATTTGGTCCTAGACTAAATTTGCGTTCTGTTTTATCTATGGTGACATTTAAAATTAATATCACCATAAAATCTTGTCACATTTTGGGAATAAATGCATGGTTAACTATACTAAAAGTATTTTAACAAACATAGTATTTACAAAATACTAAGATACCAAACAAAAGGTATTTAAATAAAACATACAAAATGAATTAAAAATATGTATTTTAGACAGGTACAAGATGAAAAAACAGAACGCAAATTTAGTCTAGGACCAAATTGATAGATGGCGACTCTTTCTTTCTACAAATGTCAAATCCTACAATAAAAAAATGTGTTTTTAAATATAACACTTGTTTGCCAAGTTGTGCCCTCTGCCCCTGTGGAGCGACTCTTCACTTTTGGGGGTATGTTTAAGAGGCCTCATCGAAGAAAAATGAGTGATAAAATGTTTCAAGAAATGGTTTTAATTAAGTCTCAATTAAAAACCTTAAAAATGTTATATTTTGTCTGGTCACATTTGCACGCTTTACGTATTCGTAAATAATTCAATGTAAAAAAGTAAACTTAGGTACATTCTAAGTATTTTGGGGCAAGTGCTCTTTTCGCGGTTTTCGTTTTTTTGCCTTTTTATGACTATACCTAACCCAAAAATTTCGTGCTGAAATTCCTGGTTCACTAATGTTTCACCAAAACTTGTTTGACAAAAGTTCATTTTACAACCAACGTTTCATATACTATTCATTTCACAAATAATTATGTTGTTGCCAGCAATGTTTCGATTTAAAACTTATCGTTTGACAACTAGTACAACAACAACAGTACTGTGGGAAAGTGATGCTAGTGGGTGCGTCTCAAAAAATATAACATCATTCGATATAACTTCTTATTATAAACGTTCATAGGGTATAATAAACGTTAGGTATACTTAACAGAAAAATAAGTATAATTTCAAAAGCTATGATGCTTAATTAGTATAACATTAATGTTTTATAGGTATATCATATGGCATTCCATTCATATGGAATAATAACTTTTAATACTCGTATAACATACACAAGGCATGTTCTAATAAGCCACCTTATCATATGGTTTACATTGGTAAGGAATAATATTTTCTATTATTCCTAAAGTTTATGAATTATAATCTATAATATTGTATGAAACACTCCATAGGAGAAATACTATAATTTAACACATTCAGTGCCGAAACCCCGACTATCGGGTATTTCACGATTTTGTTCCCAGGCCGGATGACCCGATAGTCGGGATCGTGGTACTATAGCTATAGATGACTAAAGCCCACGCCGGAAGACTCAATATCGGGTACTGTTTTTGACTGTTTTTGAAAGTATATATTTTTGAAGTGATAACTTCTTTACGGAGGGTAAACCATTTCGTTACGTAACGCGCGTTACTAGACAGCCTGTCTGGCTTCCCTTTCTCTCACGCATACGGCAGCCGTTAGTACTCATTTTTAAATACAAAAAAGATACTGGAATCGGATGGGATTTGAACCGCGGCACCATGGCGTCATACTCGTAGACTTACCTCTCAGCCGCTAGGCCAATCGTAAGTTACAGGTATAGACGAAAATGGTAAACGGTATTTGATCTTACCTGCTGACGTCACCCCGTATTGCGTTTCAAAGCATACTGTTGACAGCATGTTGTCAGTGAGCATAGAACCTAAAACTGTCACCGTTTTTGAAAGTGATTGTTATAGGTTAAGTTATTTTTGTTACTGCTTCGATTGTCTTGAAAATCGATATCTGAGGGCCCCTTGGGACTACAAATCCAAACCCGTAATAAGATTTTTAAAAATTGGCCGCCATTTTTAACTTTTTTGTTACTGGTTCGATTGTCTTGAAAATCGATATCTGAGGATCCGTCGGAACTACAAATGCGAACCCGTACCTACTCAGATTTAAAAAAGTGGCCGCCAATATGAAGTTCTTTTTTACTGGTTCGATTGTCTTGAAAATCGATATCTGAGGATCCGTCGGGACTACAAATGCGAACCCGTAATCAGATTTAAAAAAAATGGCCGCCATTTTGAACTTTTTGAAGTGATAACTTCTTATATGGGAGGGTATAGATAGTTCAACTTAGATTAGTTTAAGTTATCACTTCTGTCGGGCGTCCCGAGACGCACACGTTTTTTTTTATTACTTTATGAATGGTAACAGAGGTACAGGGAAGAAAACATTGTGAAATACTGCCCATTGATTAAATTAAGTACACGATTGATTTTAAAGCGAATTAATACTTTTACTGCCTTATACCTACTTATTTTCAACATAAAGTAACAGGAACGTAATTATTTGCAGTTTCGTCAAAATAAATTACAAGTAAACGAACAAAGAGTTTCGACTAAGCTATTTAGTTAGAGCACAATCGTACCAAGCGCTTAATTATAGTTACGGTAATTCGTAAGTTCGTAATTTCTTTGAGCACGTTATTATGTTTTTTTATGTTTTATTATGTAATTATGTTTGAGCACCAGATTTAAACTTTTTAAACGCACGCAATCTTCTTTGTTTTGACGTTTATTTTGTGATTCACGATGACAATGAATGCTTCGATGTGTTGTTACCTAACTGTTGTTAGACATTTCAGTTAAGTTTTCTTTTTTATAATATGTTAGTTCTTACCTTTGAGTATGTTCTTACCACCGTAAAATATAAAAAAAGTTAAAAATAATACGCGGTTATTTCACTATCTTTACTATGTCACTGTCCAAAGGGACGCTGCACTACGTGGGAGCGAGATGCACAACTCCGCTCTCTTACTACCGTATAGCTGCACCCCTCTTGCCAGTGGCTCAGTAAGGATAATGTAATAGCTGATTTGAACTGGCGTGTGACCGTGAAGCGATAACGAATTTCGCTAGGTTATCCCCGTAATACGTTCATTATCAACCGCAAAAAACCGAGCGTGTGAAACTGTGAAATTGGCTAAAATTGTTCTAAAATTAGGTATAGATGTGTATTCTCTATCAAACATATAACGTAATGAGTGAGCGAACCAAAGTAGTAACCAATGTTTTTAGCGCAACCCTATCTTGTACCCGACTGTTGGGATCTTGACGTGCAGCGTCGTTTCGTTCGGTAAGTGTACAACAGTACCCGACTACCGGGTATTATCTAGGTCTTGTATATTTTTCTGGCCTGGCGCGATGTCTTTGTTTGGCTGGGCGGCAATGAATGTGTTAAAAAAAAATATAACGTTTTTTTAAACCCTTCTGACCCATTTGAGGTCACAAAAAGAAATTGTTAGTCGCAATTTGCAAGCGAGCGGAGCGAGCGAGTTAGATGTGGCTGGGCAGAAGCGACTTTGATAGGTTAGTTAGGTTAGAAGGCTAGGCGGGAGCGTAGCTAAGCGTAGCGTATATATATGTATTACAATGTCAAACTTATTTCGAAGCACTCCCAGTTCCAATTTCAAATATTGTAGTATCCAACTTTGGATACTAGGACGCGTGAAAGCTTAGGTGAGGAAACTGTATAGATACCTCCCTTGCGGTTCACATTACTTATAGCGGTGGTATTGTCAACCCGCCATAAGATTGCACAATTAGACATATCACGGGCAAAGCTCTTCAAACCTAGGTGTACAGCTAGTAATCCTAAATGTTAATTGATATAAGATTCCCGTTCTAACGCTTTCCACGTACCGTTCACCTTATTTTTACCGCAAACCGTGCCTCAGCCGTAACGAACGTGTCGACAAAAATTTCTAGCTGAAAATGAACAGATATCTCATATTTTAAGATGATATCATTTGATGTGTAAATATTATTTAACCACCAGTTCATGTCTTCAAGTATGATATTTGAAGGTTTTATTTTAATGTCTTAATTATTAATTATTAATGTTTTTGTAAGTAAGTTCGAGATATCTTTATATTTTGATATAAACCCAACCGAATGGAGGTAATAGACTTAAGAATTGGAGCATTTTTTACCGTTTTTAATTTATTATTATTATTATTTTTGTGTGGTTTAATGACCTATTATCTTAATTAACGATAAACCCTAGACATAGTCATAACTTTAGGGTTGTATTTACATTATTTATCAGAATATCATACTTACAATGATTTGTAAATTAATTATATACCTATAAGAGATTTGAGGATCACTTCTTTCGTTATTTTCTCTATATACTCTAGGGGCCACAGATAAACCATGCGGCAAAACGCAAGTATTATCTGTCATTATTTATTTATTGGCACAATAAGATAGACTTATTTCAAATCTATTGTGGCTAAATACCCATTTTCAGGGATGAGGTTTGAGGATGATCGTCCATCTTAAAATGATAAGGTGCCCTTTTAAATTTAAGATGAATCGCTTACCTAAATTAGGTTTCGGAGCAAGAATATACTTGAAAATAAATTGATCTTTGATTGGGGAACACTCGGATATGACCCCTAAATCAAACAGCTTCTGTATTGCTTACTTAATATCAGCTTCTTAACTCTGTGAGAAGGTGTTTTTTGGTACGGATATTTTGTTTTACCTGTATGCTAAACAGAGTAACCATATCAAACTCCATCTATGATCATTTATATGTATTTATTTATTTTAATACCTTAATGCACAAAATTTAGGTAGTGTACAAAAGGCGAACTTAATGCTTTAAGCATTCTTTACCAATCAACATTATTATTTGCTGTTATTTTAAGCTCGCAGTCGCAAAAATAACAAAGACGTCCAGCATGTACCTGTGCTACTGTGTCTGCGCACGTGTTTTGTGCGTGTACTTTTTTGGCCGATTGTGGGGCGTTTGTTCGCAGTGGCCGGCCTGCGGAAACCTCCTAGCGACCCCCCCCCCCCCCGTTGTTTGACTGGTATCGGGGGGGGGGGGGGGGGGCTGACCAGTCTCCCGAGTAGGTTCCTAATTTGAAACCCCTGTTTTTCAATGGTCTTCGCGGACTTGAAGTTTTCGGACAATTTAGTACCGAACGTACTGCGTCTTGCATAATTTGCAGGCACGTTTTATCCAAACTAGGTGTGATAAGTTTTATGCGATTCTGAGTAGATTGCGCATGTAGATCACACAAAATACGACCGCCGTTGCTGAAGTTTTGTCGGCGGCGTCGGCGCCGTTTAAGGAGAATATATTTTTATAATGTACCTTAACGGTAACTAAAGATTTGTAAAGTTTTCGTGAAACTTTCTCCGAACTGGGGTGTCCAGAGTGGGTTATTCCCAGAGTGCCGATACCATGTACGGGTCGAGTTCAGAAAGTAACAGCTCTGCGGGAACGTCCGAATTTTCATACTGAAAGTTAGTTATTTGATTCCGGTGCCTACCTATTTACTTCATTGAAGTATACTGACGCGAGAATCAGCTGTTTCCGATTCCGGTAAAGCAGAGACATACCTCATTGTAGAACAGGCTACCTTTTAATCGATTTTATCATCGAAAACAATAAAGAAATGATTATTTTATGATGTTAAAAAAAAACTTGCAGAAAAATAATCGTGTCGCAGACGAACGTGTATTTCTACTTAAGAATGCACGTATTTACTGCTTTATAACATCATTGAAGACTCGCGGCAACCCCTATGTGTTTGAAACATAGATGAGTCATTGTAGAACAAGCTACATTTTATTCGATATCATCATCGAAAAATAATAAAGAAATGATTATTTTTAATGTTGTAAAAAAAATTTTTTTTTTTTGAAGGTAGACTTAGAAGAATTTTCATGTCGCAGAAGAACGTGTGTATTTCTGCTTAAGAATGCACGTATTTACTGCTTTATAAGCATCGGTGAAGACTCGCAGTCAACCCCGATGTATAGGAATTGACTCGCAGTCACTCCCTATGTACTTAGGGTATTACCATTACAATCACTTCTGAGCACTAAAATACAAAGCAATGCTTTATAACATCGTTGAAGATTCGCTGTCAAGCCCGGTGCACCTCTATAGGAAGTTGACTCGCAGTCAATTCCTATGTAGGCTCGTTACAATTACAATCACTTCTGAACACTAAAATATAAAATAATAGACTTACCCTCATCTCAGATGACGATGAGTAAATAGTCCTCGACCATCACTGCCTATTGTTTTGAAGTTTTTAATCTTATCGTGATGATAAGTCATTTATCTTCTCTTCGTATCTCATATTGGTCTATCGTGAGAAAAGAGAGAAGGCGCGTGCGCTTGTCGCCGTGCACGAAAAAATAATGAGGGACTAGGATGGTGGGATGGAATGGAATGGTGGACTGAACGAACGAATTCATTTAATAGTCAATTAATAGTCTTTTTAATATCGTGTAATGTCGCCTGTAGGTTGAAAGGACTACATGGTTAAATAAAATATCTGAAGAATGAAACGACGAAATAATAATATATTATTTTACCTACTCTTATTTGAAATCATAATACGGTGACAATTATTGTAGTTACCTACCGGTGAGATTTTAAATATATAATTTTAGAAATCGGTGAAAATTGACCATTTTGCTGAGCTACAGTCACGGGATGAGTTTCAAAAACGCAACACTTATAGTTTCGTCATGTCCGTCCGTCCGTCCATAATAATAATATGTCACAGGCATTTGAGGTACTCAAAAACTGCTATAGTTACATTGATGAAACTTGGAGTATAGGTGTCTTGTAGAACCACTAAGGGTGAGTGTGGGTGTGAAAAAGGGTTTAAGTCTAGTATACTCCGTTTATGTACATACCCTTTTGTAGAATAAGTTAAGTCGTCTTATACCCTTTTTCACTAGGTACCCAGAATTAGTGTTGTGACACTCCATTTTATTATAGTAAAAATTACAGTCAAATGCGAGAAGTATATTTTTAAAAAGTTTAAGAAATAACGCATAAAAATAAAAGTCCATAAATTGTGGATCAAACTCTCAAAATAAACTGTTTGGCTAGAAGAAGACAAAATTGTCAGAAATTTGAAATATTGAGTCAAAATATACAAAATGTGAAATTATTGATAAATGAGTGAATAAATAATCATAAAACCACCTTAACACAGAGCTAGTATGCGAGTTTGCCAGCGGCGGTGACGTGAAAGTGCAGTGACTTCATTGACATACATTGTTGTACCAGTCAGCGGTCCTTTGTTATCATCACGCGAATTGTTTTTTTTTAGATGTCTTTTGTTAGTTATGATTAAAACGATGAACGCTAGAGTGCGAGCTAATAAAAACAACCTCAAGATGAAGCTAGTTACTAAATTCGTTTCGGTAAATTACAGCGCCAGCGGTACATCACTATTCCGGTACCTGCAACAATGAAGTTTGACATCTGTTCCTTTATACTTGCTGTCAATATTGTTACGCCGATGGCATAAGGCGTCGCATATTTAATCGTTAATTTTGATGCTTTAGAAGCTTTTTCACCAGTCTGAAATATCGTTTCAATCCGTTTCAGAGGTAGCTCTATCACATACCAGATTATCAAAATTTCTACCAACTTGCCGTTGTTTTCAGGCGGCTAAAACATGTTTTCAGTCCGTTTCAGGCCACCCTCTATCAGATTACACCATAACCTGAAAACCCATTTTCAGGCATTTTCAGGACCCCTTTTGAAGTACATTTTAGTATATGGCAATTTTCCAATAAGAGTGACAGAGATAGCATGATTAGAAAGAGACAGATATACTGAGAACCTTCCAGAAGCGTGTGAAAGAGATAACACGAAATGAGACAGCAACACGCGGAACATTCCAGACTCATCCAGACCCGTGTGTCAAGGTCATAGCGATCGTAAAAAATAAATGTTAAAAAAAACAAAAACCCGCCTTCAAAAATGCAAAAAATAACTTCTTTTAAAATGGTAGGTCAGTCCAACTGCATTCGGCTTTTGGTTTAAAATATTGTGGGACGCCGACTTCAGTTGGACTGACCTACCATTTTAAAAGAAGTTATTTTTTGCATTTTTGAAGGCGGGTTTTTGTTTTTTTAAACATTTATTTTATTTTATACTTTTTAGTGATCCTATTTATGCTGTTACGTAGCTACACTTCTAAATATTAATGAGAAACTATAGAACATTTCAAGCTCGCCGCAGCCAACGCCGCGGGAATGTCATAGTCATATTTAAACCTAAATGTGCTTCGTCATAGTCGCTCTACTACCTTTATCGAAATATCTTATCGCCACCCTTGAAATAGGTACCGTTAAGGAGTTCCGGTGGCCATCTGTGGTCTTCATCATCAGTTTCACTTCACCATATAGTACTTTTCAAAAGCAAATGCATGAGTTACAGTGAAAAATACCAAAATTGCTATAGGTGTGCCTATAATATTTGAGGAGTTCTCTTGATTTTTCCATGATCTCATCATCAGATCCTGACGTGGTGACAATGGGACCAACTAAAAAGTATACCCATACGAACAACGAAAATTTTTTTCAAATCGGTCCAGTGGTCTTCGAGTAATCGGGGAACATACATAAAAAAAAAAACCCTGACGAATTGAGAACCTCCTCCTTTTTTTGAAGTCGGTTAAAAAGAACAAGGCGTAGAACATTCCAATAACGAACAGTCTCGATCGACCTTGGTGGGTCGAAGTACATTGATCATTCCGGAAAGGCATTCTGGAATGATCAGATACGGGAGCTATAAAACGGCGAACACCGGTTGCGACGAGTCAGTCTTTGATTGGAAAGCGAACAATGCGAAAAAGAGCGACCCGAGCGATCATCTAAGTATTCGAAGTATTTGTGCGATAATTGTTTTGTAACGGTTTAAGTGAGTGCGTTATTAAAGTCTACTTTTGATTATCAGTGCATTCATGCATTTCTATCAGTTACCTACCCCCACATACGTAACATTTGGTGTCAGAAGTGCGATAGAAAATGCCAGTAACTACGCGAGATCAAGAGCAGGAGGGGGTCAAAACCCGAAGCCATACTGCAGCCGAGGACTCTGCGGCTGCTGCCGGTACGTCTACCGCTACTGCACCGGCTACAGCAGCCTCAGCTATGCCGGAATTTGACTTAAACGCGATCTTAATCCTCTCGAAGGAACAATCTAGAACCCAGAAGAAATTCCAAGAAGAACAACTCAGAGCGCAAGATGAGCAATCAAGAATTCTCCTAGAGGTACGAGAGGCCACTTCCGAATGGAAAAAGGAAATAGCTGAGGTTCAGGGAAAACTTTTGTTGACTTGGACATTAAGTTCGAGAATCGTCTCCAGGTCTGGAATGATCAGATACGGGAGCTATAAAACGGCGAACACCGGTTGCGACGAGTCAGTCTTTGATTGGAAAGCGAAAAGTGCGAATAAGAGCGACCCGAGCGATCATCGAAGTATTCGAAGTTTTTGTGCGATAATTGTTTTGTAACGGTATAATTAATTAAGTGCGTTATTAAAGTCTCCTTTTGATTATCGGTGTATTCGTGCATTTCTAACAGTTACCTACCCCCACGTACGTAACAATATTTAGGGAACTTCATGAGCGAGCAAAATACCTATCGCATTGTTCTCCATAAGACTTGACAACCTTAAGCATAATAAACAACACAAAGCGCTGAAAGCGATAGGAATAAAAAAGAGTAGGTAGGTGCAGTAAGTATCCTTTATTCCCCTTCAAATAGATTTTTTGTGACTTTTTATTAGTACACAGTTGGTCTTAAAGATTAATTTGATCCTGGATAGTAATAGGATCGATTAGCGAACGAAAATCTGTTAATGCCGAATAACGTAACTTAAAAAGCTAGGGTTGTTGTCATGAGGTCGTTCTCGCATGGCGGCGAAGGGTTCTAGTAGCTTCCCTGACTGGCTGATATAAAATCTGATGTTATAATTTCATAATCTCTAAATTCGTTTGCTAAAACTGTCGCTTGCTCTAAAATTAGAATCTATGAATCTCTAATTCTTTATTTTATTATTATTATAAACATTATAATGTAAATGAGGTGGAGCAGAACTAAAGATAATTTTGACCTGTTTTCATATTTAACTCATGAAGAGTTTCTATTTAACAACACCTATTGCAACAAAAATTAGCAGTGGTCAAAGACACAAATTGAAATAATAAATCTAAAAAGTTTCGCAATAAAGTAGCCTCAAAAGAACGAACGAACGATTAAGAACGATTAAGGATCAATCTTATCACAATACATTTTGTGTTTTTGTCATAAAATATAGGTTGGTACCTACGTTTAAAGCTTAACGAAACTATTAATTTAGAATCAAAGTAAAGAACCTAGCGGTCCCGGGTTCGATTCCCGGTACGGGCAAATATTTTGTGTGATGAGCACGAGTATTTGTCTTTGATGTTTTCTATGTAGGTACCTATATAAGTATTTATTCCTCTATACAAGTATTTATATCGTTGTCTTGTACCCCTAGTACAAGCCCAGAGCTTTGTTTGGGGCTAGGTCAATTTGTGATAGATTGTACTTAGCTACCAAAATTTATTTATTTATTCATTAAATTAACTCTTTCTTTTTAGGGTTCCTGAGTCAAACTAGGTTGTATAGTTTCGCCATGTCCAAATTGTCCGTTTGTCCTCGGTGTAACTCAGAGACTCTTGGTACAAAGCTATAATTTGGCAAAGTTATACATTTAAATTACGCCAACAAAGTAGTAAAATACAATCTTGAAAGCAAAATGTTTTTGTGTAGCTCCATACACGTAAAAAAGAGGTATTTTTTTACATTATAACATTTAGAGCGCATTTCACCAAACTTGGAATAAGACTTAGGTACTCCGAGATTAATCTACTTATACAAATTTGGCGCTTAATCTAGTACTCCAGTAACTTTAGTCAACATGTGTGTGCGTCAAATCCGGTGCTTCTGATTTTTTGCTGACTTGTTTATACTGTTGGCCCAATGAATAATCCAAGTTTGTGACCTCGAGCGCCGAACGCAACTTTGTCGAAATGAAAAAAAAAACCGCGAAAATTTCGGACTTTTTGGCGATTATAACCCTAAAGGACGAGTTTTTGAAAGTACCTTCTCACGACGTTTTTAAAGCAAACTAAATTTGCTACCATTTGAGACTGGAATTGTCTCTGTAGACCCAATTGTTTCTGAGATAAAAAGCATTTCGAACTAACTACGCAATTTTTTGCAATTAGGCGTTCTGTACATACTCGTAGTCCACTTTGTGAGACCAGCACCAAATTTCACCAAAACCGTCGGTACCACTCTGTAAAGTGCCTGGATCCGGAGATATGACGTCATCAAAATGGCGTGCGCTGTATTTTAAAAATTGCGTTTAATTCTGATTATATGAACACTATATCTATAGAAACTCACTATTTTCGTTTACAGCCTCGGAAGTATACACTATATACTAACATGATGTATGGCAGACATAACGAAAATTTACTGGCTATCTAATAAAAAAAAACCGGAACCCAATCGGAAGAAAAATGATTGAATTTATCTGAGATAAAATAACAAAAAACCGCCTTCAAAAACGCAAAAAATTACTTCTTTTAAAATTGTAGGTACCTAATAGGTTAGTCCGACTGACGTCGGCTTTTTTGTTGAAAATATTGTTGTCGCCGACTTCAGTTGGACTAACCCATTAGGTACCTACAATTTTAGAAGAAGTAACTTTTTGCGTTTTTGAAGGCGAGTTTTTGTTTTTTTAAACATTTATTTTATTTTATACTTTTTAGTGATCATAATACATAATAATAATACTTCTTGATTGATATGAAACTTTAAGTTATTTCAAGCGCGCCGCTAGCAACGCCGCAGGGAAGTCATAGTCATATTTCAACAAGTAAATATTCTTCGTTATAGTCGCTCAACTATCTTAATCGAGATATCTTATCGCCACCCTTGAAATCAGTACCGTTGAGGAGTTCCGGAGACCATCCGTGGTCTTCATCATCAGTTACACTTCACCAAATGATACTTTCTGAATGAAAATGCTGGACTTGTTACTAAAAATACTAAAATCGCTATACGTTTGCCTACAATATTTGAGGAGATCCCTCAATTCCTCACTGATCCCATCATCAGATTCAGATTTGGTGACTATGGGGCCACCTCGAAAGTATACTCTATCAAACTAAAAAAGAATTTTTAAAATCGGTTCATAATTGACGGAGTAATCGGTGAACATACATAAAAAAATAATACATGCAGTGGAACATAATAACCTCTTCCTTTTTTGAAGTCGGTTAATAAAATGTTATATAATTTTTAATATTTCAGTAACTGTACTACTCAGTTGATGTTGTATTTTATAGAATTATAGAACATTCAATTCCCGTTCATTTGATACCTCACACATGTATATTTATAGAATCAGAAATATTCGCAATTTTTAAAATACAGCGGCCGCCATTTTGATGATGTCCTATCTCCGGGTCCAGGCACTTTCAAGATGGGGCCCCGACGGTTTTTAAGATAGAATAACATGTGTAGCAACATACAAAAATTTGGTGCCGGTATCACAAAGTGAACTATGTTACCCTAAACAGAACGCCTAATTGCAAAAAATTGCGAAGTACGAAAAAATTATGAATTTTGAAAAGCTCAAAGACACAACTCACAGAGAAACTATTGAGTCTACAGAGACAATTCTAGTCTCATATGGTAGCAAATTTAGTCTGGTTTAAAAACGTCCTGAGAAGGTACTTTCAAAAACTAGTTCTTTAGGGTTATAATCGCTAAAATCTGAAAAAAGTCCGAAATCTTCCCGGTTTTTTTTAATTTTGACAAAGTTGTGTTCGGCGCTCGAGGTCACAAACTTAGACTGGGGCGTTCTCAAAATAGTGGCACCGCTGAGTTAATATTACATATTTCAGAAAATTTTCGATTTTGTTGTTTTTTTTAATTAAGATCGCTAGAAATAAAATCGAGTAATCGATATCACGTGGAGGGAAGTGATTAATATCATTGTTTTAGAAGATACAGGTATTTGAACTATGCGGTAGGCAGGTGAATGACTATTTGTAACCAGGTTATCGACAATAGGGGCAGGTTGGCGACAAATACGTACAAATAAAGTAAAACTGTTAGCAGTTAAGCGACAATGGGTGCAGTTAAGTAAATTGTTAAATAAAAACTACATTAAACTGACAACAAGTGCTTAATTTGAATATTTTTGGTTCGTTTTTTTCCTTATCTAAATTATTTATATAAAATAACACACCTTATTTACCTTTCGAGCGTAACGGCATCTCATATGTTGAAATCCGGTGAACCATATAGGCTATAGGGTGTTACATACATATATACCTACATACATACGCTCGGAATACAACCCTGCTTCGTGCAGTCGGGTAAAAAATATTTACGCCACAAACATCTTTGGTTTACAGTATAAGTTATTAAATAATTGTCGTTCGCCTGCCGTAAATGTCGTTCACATGTTTTTTTTACATACAGGTGATGTAGAAAATGACAGTTGTATCATCAATACAAGTTAAGTACTTGGTTAATGAACTGCATTTTTACTGACATAAAAGCAAACCATGTTTTAAGTGCCATAAATACAATAAGTCACACAATTATCAAAATATGGAAGACAGAATAGCGACTACGTACCCATTACAAACTCCCGCTCGTTATATACGATGTTTGCTACGTACCCATTACAAATTGATTTTATGGTTATTAATATAATTTAAATTTATATCAAACCATTTGGCCTCTATTCAAAAAGTGTCTTTTAATATGAATTGATAACTCAATTATTTGGATGACGCTTTGTAAAAAAAAAGTTCTAAGAGGCACCTAATTGACAGGTGGCGTTGCCACTTTTTTGAGAACGACCCGATTATTCATTAGGCCAACATCATAAACAAGTCTGCAAAAAATCAGAACTACCGAATTTGACGCACGACGCCGTACTTTGAAATCCCAATTTTACTGGAGTACCTATAAGTATAAGACCTTATTCCATTGTGGTGAAATACGGCCCGAGTGAGGTATCATTCGATCAAAATCAGTATGTAGGTACAGTCATGTTGCTATTAGGTAACTTTTAGATTTGGGGGATCGATTAGGAAATATTGAACTGGAAAAGTGTCATTTTCGCTAGAGTTACTTGACTTCAGACGAAAGTACACGTAATAAAAATCTCTAAAATAATGTTAAATGAAAGCTCATATTACGAATTGAAATGGAAAACTATTACGACTAATGAGACTGGATTGGTTCTAGAGATACAGGCGACGGAAGTTTTTATTCCTACTAAAATGTAACATAGGTTTAAAAAAAGAGATTTCTAACGAAAATACTAATTTACTAAATGGAAACTAAATATCTTCTTCATCAGATTGCTGGTCTTCTTCTTCATTAGATTAACTAAGTGTATAATTTACTTTTCTATCGTAAGCCATATTTAAAATGGAGGTTGGCACTATTGGAAGTTTCTTTGAATGCATTGGAAGCAAATTAACCCTTAAATGCATGATGTAGGATGCATCCTACATAACAAAAATTTGGAAATGTTTACCTATAATCAGCATAATATTTACTACTAACAATGACTAAAAAAAAAAATTATGCCTTTAAGGGTTAATGGATTTCAGTTCTTCAAATTAAAAGTTGAACGTTTATTAGGAAAGTTTTGGAAGAAAATGCAGTATCAGCAAAAATAAACAAATGAGATCTTTTACATCAAATTAAAAGTTAACGTTTAGGTTTTAACATTATTTTACAAAATAACGTGTTTTAATTGCACTTTTTGTCGTGTAGTAAAAACCATTTTTTTCGATACAGATCGTTAGAGCTGAGACGGAACAAGGTCACACCAATAACTCATATTCGCCACTAATACTACATTTCATCCCCGAAGCGTCGTTATTATCAAAATATGTAATTTACGTATCAATGGACTATTACGAAATACTTACGTTTTTGACATGTTTTATTGAAACATTGTACTTATGTGAAAGCCACTAACACCAATGTTATTCAATATTTATGTGTTTTCTTTGGAAAAACGGCACGACAACTGACGACTCTCCGGCATAGTTTGAGTAATTGTCATTGCTTCGGAACCGTGTTTACAAACCGTGAAGCAAACACTTACAGTACATTGTTGCGACCTGACTGTACGCAAATACTTACAACAAATTATTAGTTTCTCGTAATAACAAAATTTCTCTGCGTGACACCCATTCCTTATTGTGTAGGCGGGCAATTATCTAAAAGTTTCCGTTCCTTCTTTTACTTTTGTGGGATTGAATCGGTTTTCAATTTATTAATTTAGGTTACAAACAGTCGCATCACACGTATAGAATAACTAGCTTCTGCCCACGACTTCGTCCGCGTCGAACTCGTTTACCGCAGTTAAGTAAATTAATAGTTTTAAGTAATTTTATAGTTTGACTTCCTCCCTGGCCAGAATGAGCTTAAAATATTATGTTATATTCAGCTCAAAATTTAAAAAGAAGTTGAATTGGATAACGTCTTTTAGGTTAATAAATTTTAGTAAACAATATTGTTTGTTTTGCCATCTTTCGCTAAAACATGAAGATTTCGTGGGCTGTTGCCTATGGGAAAAACAGTTTGCTTCTAAATATACACCGGCTACTTCTAGTGTTTGTCCTAGCGGTTTGTTTATGTTCATGGCAAAAGGTAATTTGCACTCTTTTAAAGTTAAATGGAAAATCTTTCGGAATTACTTATAGGAATGTGGGGAATTAAAACATTTTCTCCTTTAGCAATTTCAGACATAATTATTGCCCTTACGATACGATATTCATGGAGTACCGGAGTACCGGGACACCAAATTTAAGCATGAACTTCTACGTGAGACATATTTTTTTCATTTATCCACCCGACAATTTCGATCGGTGCTAATATTGCCCTCTCACTCAACCATTATCTATTCTTTATGTTGTTTTGTAGATCGGGGTACACGTTATTTTTTAGATCATCTGTGTTTTGTACAATAATACAGAATTTAAAAAGATCATTTTTAATAGGTTATTTAACTAATTTTAGAAAACCTTTTTAAATGAATCTTTATTACATAACAAGCACACTACATTGATATTTCCTAGAGATTCTACTGTATTATCGATAAAAATCTATGTTAAAGTTTAAATTTTCAAAACCGAGCTAAAACGCTGTTTTTATCACGGCGTTGGCCATATTACAAGTGTGACGTCACACGCAAGTAAACAATAAACAATCATTTTAAGAGATATACCCTTATGATCTGTGGTTACTTGCGCTTGACGTCACCAGTAAGTAACCACAGCTGCAAACCAACACGAACGTTTCTGCCACAGATAAATAAACAAATACACACACAGATACAGATAGATAAAATTTCAAAAAGTATTACGTTTTTTCTCGTGTAGTTACCAACAAAAAACCATGATTTAGTTTAAAATATAGTGAAATATGTTGTTTTTCGCTACTATCATATAGGTTGACCACAATTTGTAGTATATTTTCAATGTTGTCAAATAGCATATTGTAATCGAGAACTTATGTACCTACTCGTATTTTCATACTTCTAAGTCCAGAAATGAGAAAAAAACCATACAACCTATACCTCCCCCCCCCCTCCATTTTACCCCTTTAGGGCGGAATTTTGTCCATTTCACCTACTCAGATCATTTTTAATTGTAATCGAGAACTTATAAACCTATTTTCATACTTCTCAGTCCAGAAATGAAAAAAAAACATATAAATTTCACCCCACCCCCCTTAGGAGTTGAATTTCTAAAAATCCTTTCTTAGTGCTCACTTACATCATGAAAGGAACCCCTGTATCAAATTTCAAGTTTCTAGGTACAGTAGTTTCGGCTGTGCGTTGATATCTAAGTTCGGTATTTGAGGTATTCTGGCTAACAAAACAAGTAATTCTTATATTTATGATATGACAGACATGTTATGGTGCACCGTGAACGACTGGGACAAACATGCAACACGCGTTTATGTGCCTACTCATGCAACAGTGCGATTATTTTGCCCAAAAATTGGTATCACCGGATCCGGTAAACGTTTAGTGATGCCGGATCCGCCGGGATACAGGATGTTCTTTTCCAGATTGCAATACCTATTGAATAGGGAATACGCATGGATTTTTTAACAAAATAATTATGAAAATGAGATTAACATTTACAAAAGAAAGTAAGATCTTCAACCGCGGCGTGACATGAAAAATGCGATTCAAGAAGTAACAAAGAGCGCAGAAGGCAAAGCAGAATCTATTCTCAAATGAGAAGGGGAAAAAGACAGTAATACACAAAAAGTTAAGGAAAATTTACTAAAAAGAAGATAAACCCAAAGACATCATCCAGTAAAGACAAAGAAGATGTTCGATATCTTTATTGCCCTCATCTATTTTCTGAATCAACAGAAGGATGGGTTCAGTGTCCAGCAGTTCCTTATGGGCACGCTGTAGTTGTGCGTGTGTTGAAGGCGATGATGAAGCCGTTAGATTTATTTGTAAAGGTGTGATGTTTGAGTAAGTGCACAGAAAGTCTTTTTTTTCTTTGGGCTGCCATAGGTTCAGTTGACCTTCACGTGTGGTCCTTAACATGTGGGAAAACGGACTAATCCGAGGATTTTGGAAATCATCTTATATGTAATTTAACTGAAGTGATCAATACTTATAAGTTAAATTAATAAATTCTCAATTATATTATGTAAAAAATAAGAATAAAGTAGTTATGTTTTTTTGTATGTTGGTTTTCTCTTAAGTGGTCCGTCTTACCTTGCTATCCCCGAAGTCCCGGCACACCACGGCTTAGGTCTGCCGCAAACACAGATCCCGTGCGGTACTTAACTACAGAATAACTACCTCTTATCTTTTTGCCTTTTAACACATTCAGTACCAGCGCAATCGATTAATTTGTGGAATTGAATGTGGTAAAGGGCGCCGGATTAATTGTGTTGAAAAGAGTGGCGCTAACGGTGCGCTTGTTACAGGTGAAGGCGCCGGCGTATTACATGGGCACGGCGGCGCCCAGCACGCTGCCGCGCGGCGGCTCGCTGCTGCGCGCCTACTCGCCCGCAGCGCCGCCCACGCCTGCCGACCGCGCCGGCGCCGGTACGCACCACCACACTGATATCGATAAATACGCCATCACGAACCTACTATAACCCGACGATGCAAATACTCTCGTTAAAGTTAACCGAATAGACATAGGTATCCTCATGTCGTTGTAAAATAAGCGGAGCTTCCGAATAACTTCGTCACAAAATGAAGTATACAGAAGTCTATGTGTAGGTCCCACGACACCCGTCAAGCCTTTGCGCGCCCGTATGGTGGCCGGCGCGGCGGAGCCCTGGCTCATGCCGGCGGCCGCGGGGCCTCGCGCGCCCGGTGCCCGCTGGCTCCGCACCCCGGGTAACTCATGATACCCGTATCTCACTTGATCAGTATTGATGATTCATTCGCTTGGCGCTTATTAACTTTTTAAATAGGTAGTTTAATAAATTATTAACTAACATTTCAAAGATCGCCGTGAAATCACTAATCTAAAATTCAACGATATACCTAATCCAATCAGTGGGGACAAAAAAGAGGCTTTGCCCTACAAAAGGTGGTGTAGAAAATGTTTTGATGACTATTCATGACTAGCCTATAGTTATAGACTAGTCATGAAAGATGTAAGTTTTAGACCTCGAGGGGTCACAGCGTTAGCCGCCATCTTGAGTTGAAGGGGCCGAAATTGAGATAATGCTTCAACAGTTAGTTGACTTGATGACAAAAATGTCTTTGAAAAGTATAAAGATAACAAAAATTTCAATTATCATCCGCGTTTGTATTTATTCTGTACGTCGTATAGATAAAAAGTAACAAGAACTGGAAAAATTAAAAATACAAAAAAAAGACCCCTTCAATTTGACCTTGCTAATATCTGATATCGCTAATAGAGTAGTAAGATGTTGCCGTTCGGCAGTCTTCGACTTGAAAAAAAAGGGAGGGTATAGAGCTGATGTCGAACATGGCAAACACATACGAAAATGTTGAGTCCTGCAAAGAAACGCAAAGACAAAGTCCTCGCACTAGCAGCAGTCAACAACAGTATACAAGTCAGTGAAGTAACAATATCTGTCGATCCATGAACTGTTTTTCAAAGAATGCGTATCGTTAAAAAAACCGACGATGAAGTAATAATATCTTTCAACTGTAGAAAAGGATGCAGTAGAGCGTGTAGCTGCAGAAAAGCTGCATTGAAATGTTCTATTGTGTGTGGATTGTGTAGTGGCCAGGCATGCTAAAATGCATTAGAATGAGGCACTGGTCCCACCGCTAAATACTAAGGCTCACTCGCTCAGCTATGAACTATAAAAATATATCTCTCTCTTTTATTTACACGGGAGCGATTATCTTTGGTTCGTTTCTTGGGCAAGAAAATTGCCGATAGTTCATCGCTTACTCGCCGGCGGTGGGACCAGTGCCTAAGGGAATATGCATGGATTTTTCAAATAGCATTTCTTAACAAAATATAAAAATACCGTAAAAGAGATCACCAAAAGTGTAATTAAAATTAAAATCGGTCAAGTAATAAGGATGATACAAGCATTTTCAAATGCTAATTAGACAGAGAGATCCGAAGTGCACCGTTGACGACGTCGTCGTGCAGTACGGCCATATAAACTCCACGTAAAATTCTGTTTTGCTAGAAAGAGATAGAACAAATCTTTGTTAGCTTATATCTTGGTTATTTTATAGCTATTCAAAAAATGATTTTTCTCACCTGTTTGTTACATGAATCAGTTTTTATTGAAGCTGTAAAAAAACATGCATATTCCCTATTGAGATAGGGACCGAGGATAATAATGATGAAATTTCACAATGCAAGGAGACGGAAAATGCCAGCGCGGATAATGAAGTTATCGAACTTAACCTACCGGAAACCTTAAATCGGTTTAAAAATAATTAGTTTAAAACATTTAGTTTAAAAAATCAATCTTAACAATACAAATGATTTTTGTAAGTATAATTTTTTCTCCCTCTTGTAACTTTGTATCTATAAGACGTACAGAATAAATACAAACACAAAAAAATAATAGTACATTACTGCACAGACCGGGAAATAGGCCGTTGCGGGACGAGTAGAGTTAGTGTGGCCGAGACGCAGTCGATGAGAAATAATGCTTTTCTCCAACAATGTGAGGAAATTTAACAGAATTGTTAATAATATTAAACACAACAATTCCTTGAAAAAAAGAAAAGAAACGTACGATTTAGTGTGACAATGAAATAAAGCATCAATTAAATAAGATCACACATTTAAACGTAATAAATTCAATTTGAATGAAATATAGTATAAATTATAACATTTATTACGCGTTTATGTTACTTCGGCAATTTATTTTGTTTACGAACTTAATTTGTTTTAAAAAAACGTCAAACTATTTGATACACTTTTAAATACGCTGTAAACGCTATTTGAAATATTTAACTTTTTTAGTCTATGACGTTTAAAAAGTAAAATATACAAGGAAGAATTTTGATTGCACGAGTCTTTGGCTGTCTAGAGTTATTTATCCTAGTCCAAACATGGTTTTAAAAAGTAAAACACCAGGTACGTAATGAAATTTCATACATTTTTCGCGGCCGCTGCCGTTGGTAAATTATAACTTAGTTTTTTTTTTAATTTTGCCTGGACCTGGAACTCAGAACTTCGCGGGCTGATTTTACAACAGTAATGTTAACATTTCCGAGCATGTGGGAGAAAAAGAAGTTTTATCGTCTTTATACTTCACATAGACATTTTTGTCATAAAGTGAACTGTTGAACCATTATGCAATAAAAAAATAGAACCAATTTTGGCTCCTTCAATTCAAGATGGCGGCTAACGCTGTGACCCCTCGAGGTCGAAAACTTACATTTAGCATGACTAGCCTATACTTAAGCACTACAAATTAAAACATTTTCTACACCACCTTTAGTAGGGCAAAACTACCTACCTGCAGACTGAGCTAATATATTCGATTCTACTCTCCAATATATGGCGTAGCCCAAGTCAATAACTAGGATTAATACAAGACTAAAAAATATACTTAGGTCATCCTGGCGTAATATTTAGTGTTCGCCACAACGCCTCCACTCGCGTGCCGCCTGCGCTACGTATAACGGTCAGCCTTATCGGCTTTTAGGGTCCCATGTGATGCGATATACGAAATAATTACCGTGGGCTTTAAAAAGGTCACCCACCATGCTCATTCAAAACCAAATTTCATCTTCCTTATCAAACCACTTCTACTTCTGCGGTAATTTCTCGTCGTTTTGGAAAGGGTACATTGTCCAATACCTAAAGCCAATGTAAAGATGATTCACCCAACAAGTAAGCTAAATTGCCGGCTCAGTAGGAGCAAACACTGCAGCAACAGATTGATGATTATTGATTAAGTACCTACAAATTTCACCAAACGATGTTAACCACTTAACAGACGATTAGAGCGTTAACAGCTGTCAAAATGTATGAACTAACAGTCGAATAACATTGATTAAATTTAACATCTTTTGGTGAAATTGGTACTTATGCTCACAGATCATCATTAAAAAAAACAGGTCAAGTGAGAGTTGAACTCGCGTGGAGAGGGTTCCGTACATACGTATATTTTTTTTTGGTAGAATTCTTATGGGTTTTCTTGTAATGTATGTTCAAGCAATGAACTATAATATTGTATTTTTTTCAGAATTTTACGGTCAGTAGTTTCGGAGATCAGGGGGGGAATGGTCAATTTTCGTCTTCTCTTATGAATAAAATCAAAACTATTTAAGTTACTATAATAACTAAAATATATTTGAGATCCTCATAACGAGCCCTTTCATTTGATATATGACACAGAAAGGATTGCAAAACTTTTTTTTAAATTTCCTAATTTGTCGCCGAATATGACCCTCATTCAAAAAAAAATGCACATCTGTGTTTGGGTCATCAATTTACATACGTGTACCAAATTTCAACTCAATCGATCCAGTAGTTTCGAACAAATTGGCTGCGACAGACGGGCAGACAGACAGACGCACGAGTGATCCTATAAGGGTTCCGTTTTTTTCATTTTTTGTACGGATCCCTAAAAAAACGAATTATGTCATGAATGTCAGTATACTACTTTCATTAAATATAATGTAGCTATTGAATACTTCTTGTTGCACAGCTGGTGAAATATTTAAGTTGAGCTTTATTGACATCTCTGTTTTTTTCAAACTTTTACATTTAGCTTCGAAGCGCCCAAAAGAATAAGTTCCACTAATCGCTTCTCTTATCACTTTGGTATATTATATAGGTACTAAATTACGTCATTATTCAGTTCAATGTATCTCTATCCTTAGTAAAGTTTACCGTAAAAAGCTTTTCTTCCTTAGGTTATAGGAATGCTACCAATAAAAGCTTTTTGTATGTTTTGACAGATATTTGATTTGGCGGCGAATGCGGACCTTGTTCTGTCATTAATTATGGTCCATAAAAATAGGTACACTTATTAAGTTTAAAAGCGCAGGTTTTTTAATCTGAGATCCTTTATTATGAGACCCAAATTAGGAATATCTTCCAAAATTAAAAGCTGTCATCGCTCTCAACTACTACCACAGGTAGGGTTGCCAACTATTTTTTGGGCAAATATAGTATTTTCCAACCCAAGCGTATAAAAAATATAGTGCACAGTAAGAAAATAACTTTGAAGAAAAACTTTTACTTACTAACATTCTACCTGCTATTGGGGCCACCATCTGAGCTTAAAAAAGCCTATTTTTCCACTTCAACTACATTGTTGCTTAAAATCAGGTTGAAACGGCCAACCCAAACCGCATATGTATAAGGACTGACCGAAAAATAGTATTTTTGCGTAATATATATTTCTTCAACAGTATAAAGTACACAGAGTCAAAATATGGTACAATACTATATATTTTAGTACGGTTGGCAACCCTAACCACAGGTAATGCTGGTCATTGCCTACGGGTTTTAAACGCATAATAGAGGACTTATGATATGAGTGTAGATAAAAATAGTAGTTTACGTGACGGTTGCGTAGTGCTAATTACGCAGAGTCACGTACAATACTTTATCTACACACATTATAAGTACTCATAGATGGGTTCAGAAGCCGTAAGGCAAATGACCAGCATTACCTTACCTGTGGTAGTAGGTGACAGCGATGACTGCTGTAACGTAATTTTGAAATTACAAACAAGTGCCAAAAATTCGCACGGGGGTAGCACAGGGCTTTCGGGGTTGCAAAGTCGGATGTTAAATATTCACAACGGACCTAACAACATATAAAAAAAACCGGGCAAGAGCATGTCGGACCATGCCCAGTGTAGGGTTCCGAAGGTACATGCGGGTTTGCGATGTTTGCCTTTTTTGTGTTGTTATAGACTGGGCTATTACACAAAGGAAAAACAATCGAAGAAGGTTAACGTTGTCTCAATTAACTCCTTAACTTTGTACAATATATATGCAATTCACCGTTGTTACACTTAGGAGAAGGTTTTTTAACCGACTTAAAAAAATTAGGTTTTCAGTTTTTATGTATGATCATGATTACGCATAACTTTTTACAGAGCTGTCCGATTTAAAAAAATCTTTTATGATTTGATAAAGTGTACTTCCGAAGTGGTCCCATTGTCACCAAATCTGAATCTGATGAGGGGATCCGTGAGGAATTGAGGGAACTCCTCAATTATTATAGGCATACATACAGCGATTTTAGTATTTTTAGTAACAAGTCCAACATTTGCATTCCGAAAGTATCATTTGGTGAAGTGGAACTGATGATGAAGACCACAAGTGGCTACCCGAACTCCAAACCGGTACCTATTTCAAGGGTGGCGATAAGATATCACGGTTAAGATAGTCGAGCAATTGTAACGAAGAACATTTAATTGTTTAAATCTGACTATGACTTTCCCGCGGCGTTAACTGCGGCGAGCTTGAAATGTCTTAAAGTTTCACTACAACGAAAAAGTGGAACTACATAACGGCTTGTTATGATCACAAAAAAACGGCTTATTATGATCACAAAAAATATAAAATAAATGTCTAAAAAAATAAAAAACCGTCTTCAAAAACGCATAAAATAACATCTTTTAAAATGGTATATTTTATCCAAAAGCCGACTTCAATTGGACTGACCTATACCTACCATTTTAAAAGAAGTTATTTATTTCGTTTTAAAAGGAGTTTTTTTTTCTTAAAACATTTATTTGTAGCACGAACACTACATATTATAACCATGATATATTTATTTAATAAGCATAAATTAGTTATTTATAAGCTTTTTGCGAAGTTTTCGCGTATTTTCGCTATTGAACAAATTAAGCTTCCCACGAAATAATATAATTAAACAATTTTAACCGCCTTAGTAGTACCTAAAAAGTAATATGCAGCGTCATTCAGTATAAGAACATAAAAAAATCGGAGATAATACGTTAATTGCTTTTAAAATGCTTAAGCATTTTTTTCAAAGCCCCTTTATTTTTAAGATGCTTTGTTGCCTATGACGATCCGAAGAAATCTGTAATTTACGGGCACAATGCTTACAACTCCATGCCATAAAAAAGACGAGACTAAAATCTTCCGAATGGGATTTTTTTTAACCATATCAAAGACATAATTCTATAAAGGCGGCTATGGAGACTTTGCTGCCTCATATCAGGGTAGAATAAGTCTTTGATTAGTATTTCTTCAGCAGTTACCAGAAACTACATCTTTGTTTAAATCATACAAAGACATTTCAAATCGAGAAGAAATTTAAAAATTTATCGCTTGGACGGTTGGTTAAATTACTCATGTTCAATATTAGCGATTGAGGTAAATGGTACCAAGGAGATAAGTTTAATGAAGGAAGCGTATGCTCAGGGCACCCGAGCGAGGGATACCTGTCGTCGCCGGAGCGCGGCGCGGCTCGCGCGCCCTATGAGGACCCCTACTACACGCAGTTCCTGGGCCCCGCCGCGGTCCGACCCGCCATCGCGCCCGTCATCGACGAGGAGACCAGGTACAGCGAACCCTTCGATCCTTCACAAGATCCCACTCGTCATCGGTGGGCGGGCGAGTAACCAGATACAACGTAGCTATTTAATTCTCATTCATAATTTGCTCGGGCACTATTGCGTGTTACAGTGAGGGCGTGATCATGGAGGACGCGTACCAGCTGTACGGCGTGGCGCCGCGGCCCATGCCGCGCCCGCCTTATGAAGCCAGGTAACTTGGCACTACTCGCCTCGCGCACCGCCGATTCCTTAACGTAATCCGATTTTTGCTTTCTCCCCGAAATCAACACCATTATTCAACGAAATGTGTTCAGATCAGAAGTCAGAATAGAGGTTTTAATAGTTAAAACATTATCCGATCTAACACAGTTCACCAAAAGTGCTTGCGATATTGATTGTGGCCACAATACCAACGTTATTTATTGTACTCACTCATAAAGCATTGCGATATAATGAGCTGTAGCGAATTACGAGACAATTACATGTTTCAAAGATCCAGTTATTTAGACAATTACTATGCATTTCGCGGGTTTCAGAATTAACCCTCAAGTGGAAGATATACAACGACTTAGGGTCGAGAAGATGGAGCGGCAACTCGCAAATTTGACGGGCCTCGTGCAGAAGGCGCTGCAGGTGCCGGGCATTCCCGCGCCCCCCGCGGCGCCCGCGCCCGCCGCCGCGCCGCGCCAGCTGTTTCACTCCTATCAGCCCCGCACGCCGAACCAAGGTACCTTCACCATATTCGTTAACATATTGAATATATTCAATCACTTAGCTGCATAAAATATGTATTATGTATTAATACTAAATTACCGATTATATCGTACATATGGCAAATTTATTAAATGATACAATTAAATGTTCAATTTGCCGTAAGAGCTTAGTTGGTTAATGTGGCTTGCGTTTTCCTGCACTCAGATGCTGCGCGATTTCCCAGCAACGACAGACCTCCCAAATTAGGGAGGGACAAATTTCGTAAGTGTGACTTGTCGCGGCCCCGATCAATAAAATCAATGCTAATGTTTTGCTAATGTATTGCTAATGTCAATTTTAATACTTTCTCTATTTTATTATGTTATGAAAATGGTAATTTAATCCGCCCTCTCGCTTCGTGACGTCAGTAATCACTCCTTGCCGATCGCCTGCGAGACGCTATGAACATACCACAAGTTGCGGTTGCGCATTCCATTTTCTACATTACCTAAGTGATTGAAAAACCGGTGGTGATGAGTTTCCTTGGCGGGGGCCGACCGGAAGCGCTTTCTCCCCCCTCGAGCAAGCGGCGGGCCTGTGTTCTCAATTAACACGATTTTCCGCGTCCGACTCGAACCTCATTCAATTCAATTCCAATCCCAGAAAGGAAGAACAAACTTGATCTGCTATAATAAAAAAACACACACAAAAAAGTAATTTAGGTTACGCCTACAAAATACTAGAGGTAGTTAGTTTGAGCAATTTAAAGATACTCATCGTTAATTTGGTTTTTGAGTTAGTAGTTTCCTTTAAATCAATGTTTATTAATGTGTATGTTATATATGGCATTACAATATTCGATTTATAATAGGCAATTAACTTATTATCTAAAATGTTTTAACCCAATTAAACAAGGATTAGGGTTTAATCCTTTAAATGCTTAGGTAGTGGCTAAATTGTAACAATTTAGTTTGTTATTAAAAACTAGCGCCAGGACATTTGGTAGCACACCGTGAGTCTTAAAACCATGAAGTTGCTATTTCCTAATTCTTATTTACCTATATTTAAGTACTATCTGCCCAATGGAACCCTGGCCCACCATAGAACGTGTCTCGGTGACATTATAAAACAATTTGTTTGACACTTGTTACCACTTGAATCACGTCACTGTGACTGTAACACAGTTGGTGTTATGGTGTTATGGCGGGTCAGGGTTCCATTGGGCTGATAGGGCATACCACCTTGATTTTGAATTTCCGGGTTGTCATATTTCAAAATAACTATCGAAAGTTTTAGTTAAGTTCATCATACCGACTAATATCGATGGCTCCACCGAATAAACGTGCAAATAATATACCATTGTAATACACCCCCCTAATTTTTTGAGGGGGGTATGCTTATTATTTTCTGATTTATTAAAGAAAATATTTTTATTTTACGGAAAATATAAATAAGTAAGGCGACACGAATATAGGTATTCTCACTTGTTACACAAAATTACAATCCTCATATTGTGTTATATCGGTTGCAGCATAAAGTTTTCTCTATGTGGATATTGTATTAATTCAAATACCAATATTCACTGATAATATTATATGCGTCAAATTTCGTTTGACGTGCTTAGAATATCTTCGCACCTGTTATTAAATCAGCAATGGCTGCTTAGACGAAGAGGGAGAAGGACAGGGAGAAGGAAACAAAGTTCGGCGGGGTTATGCGGTAAAGCGAATCCGACAACTTACTGACGTCGAGACGGCGAAACTTGTTTGCTATTGTTTTAAGTTGGGGCGGGCTCTTTTCAACAAATCGACGACTTAAATAAGCGCCTATTTTGCGTGGGGGTTGGTGGCACTACTCCTGCCACCCCAGTTCTACCAGGAAGCCTTGCAAACCCTTAATGTTGCCGACGACTTCTGGTATCGATCTCGGTTCTACTCCAGGGTATCGCGCCCGGTATGTTGCCACCTCTGGATATTCCATGATGACGTGGGCGGCAGTTTCCTCTGCCGTCATGAAGGGTCTGCACAGAGGGCTGCCTGTGACACCTAAAGTGTGTAAGGTAAGGGCACCTAATACCGCTCCCCCCAAAATCGGCACCCATTACCGCGGTATTTTTAAAACTGCATTTTATGAATAAATCGATTTACTCACTAAGAAACTTATTTCACACGAGCAAAGCTCAGTTTGTAGAGTACCGGTTTTTTTGGCTCTAGTGTTTATGCATCAAATCAACAACTCGCAAACCGCCAAAATCCGCGACGCCGGCGCAGGAGCAGATTGTGCCATAGAAACGCGAGACGCCACAAGTAAGAAAACTCACATTTTATTTAGTGATTTGCGTAATAGTTGTAATGACTAACCTAATGCTAAGATTGTTAAATTATTTATTATTGTTTTCTTTGCGAATTCCAAATACTATTTTTGTGTGTTTTTGTCTGGAAATACGTTAAAATTAGAATATTAAATACCGCGGTAATCGGTTTCGTTTTTTGCTATGGCTCCTAAATCCGAGGCATACCACGGTAATAGCTAAAATGGTACTTTAGGTTCAATGGCCTTTATTTTTTACATCTGATGTCGGTTATTTACTTTTTTAGTGTTATAAAAAAACTTTATCCATCTAAGCATTTCGGTGGTATGAAAAATACTAATAAAGGCCTTATTTTTTATTAAAAACTAGTGCACTATACTACTTGTTTCCATAGAAAGCCCTAAATGTTTGACTCGTTTAAATATAAAGATATATTTAAAATTATTCTTATTAGTTTTATGAGTTTAGTTTTATTAGATGGTTAAAATGTTAAGTATTTATTTGTTTAACCGACGTCACGATAACTTTATTTTTTTATGGGTCGTAATTAGGTTTTATAGTACCGTGAATTTATCCTATTACCGAGGGTAAGAAAAGATAACCCTCGGTAATAGGATGTATGGGAACCTACTTCCGAGGTATTTAGGTTTTTTATGGGTCGGCGTTAGGATCCCATACTATCTCCTATTACCGTGTGATATTAATTGAAATAACAATATTAGGGTACCGTAGTCCGGATTCCTTAATAAAATTAAGTTTTTTTTGATATTAAAGCTTACCTGTTGGAAACTGTTGTACTAACTGATGGTACAACGCTAAATCTGGTAGATTGGGTTTTATGTTAGTCGGTCGAAAACTGGGATAATAATACTAGGCGTATGTTTATTTTGTATTTCAAAACTTTCGATAAAACTTGCTCTTTTTATTGTTTTAATTTATGTTTTGAAGTCACCGGCATCCTAATTATTTTAAACTCACTATCAAACGTGGATATTCATAGCTACGCACGAGAGAATATATCGTTACTACTAAAGAAAAAACTTGTATCTGATATTTCGAGATGTATAAGTTTGAACCTAATTCTGTACTAATGTGGTTTTTCTTCTTAAAAATCAAACAATAAAATAGTTATTTTTTACATGACAAGCCTGTTAGGTAGTTAGCCAGTTTAGGGTAAAACAATGTTGAATGATCCGCTTCCAGGTATCGCACTGATTTGAAATTTTTATATACAGAATTATGTAAATCTGATGACAATACAGTCATCTTGTACTTATCGAAATTGTTATATTGTATTTAGCAGAGATGGGCTTTATATTGTATTAAACAAATATATTAAATATTTCATGTACGGAACCAAAAATACTTTAATCCTTTACCCTCGGTTATAAGAACCTCATCCGCGGTAATAGGATCAAAGCCCGTCCAATACCTCGGTAATAGGAGAACCCGACTTTTTGTGTTTAATATTTATTTTATCCCATAATATAATCACCTAAAACAGGCCCAAAAAGGTGCAAATTACAAAGTTCAATCACCACACTCTTATAAAAAAAATCCTTTTGGTCGTTAAGGTGTCTTGATACCCTTAATTTATGGCTCTTATTTGAAAACTACCTTAACTCCCACGGTAATAGGTGCCGTTACCTTAGTGTAAGCCCGAGTATGTTGGGTCCTTTTTAACTGTTGTAGCTTCCTCGACCATCCGGGATTGATCGTTGGGAGGGCTTCTTTGGCCTGCCTACCTACAGGTGCTTAGGTTTCTCGAGTACCGCTGGTGTTCTACTTTGGTCGTTCGTCGCAGTTTGTTAAGCAGCCGTCCGAACGGGAGAGGCAAGATAAGTAGGCTCAGGACCCAGTGCTCTGAGCCCTTTCTCGCCAGCTCGTCAGCCGCGTCATTACCACGTGAGTTGCTGTGTCATCACTGGATATCATTTATCAGTGAATAAAGGGCCACTGTAGTATGATGAGGTTGTTGTTGCTTACCTTCGTCAGGGCAGTACCAAGCCTCAGGTTACAGTGAGGCTCTGTAGGACCTAGAGCACGGATCGGCTGTCGCAGAGTATTTGGATCGGGCATTTACCTCCTGTGCCTCGATTGCTGTTGTAGCCATTATGATGCCCATGTATTCTGATTCTCTGCTATGATTTCGGTGTGTGGGACCTTGGTGGTTTTCCAGAGGTTTAGTTTTTTGAGACGTTCAGGCTGTCAAGGCCTGTTTGATAAAGAGGTGCAGGGGCGGTAGGTCAGGTCAAGTATGACTTCCAGTGCTGCTGTGGGTGTTGTCCTCATGCATGTAGTTTGGTGCGTGGCCACCAGACCACCGCGCCGTAGCTTATGATGGGTCTTATAACTGACGTATACAGCCATAGAGTAATCTGGGGGCTTAGTCCCCTGGTTTTACCTAACATTTTGCGGCATTGCCGAAATGCTTATCTTATCTTATCTTACAGATGGGCCCTTTCGGATACACTTCGACCCTTTAGGATCTTTTGTGCAATTACCCTCTTACACACTCAGCTCTTAGAATGTGGAGGTTTCCTCACGATGATTTTCCTTCACCGTAAGAGTATCGGGTAATGCACTTAAGTTAGAAAAACTCATTGGTACATGGTGACCGCGGGGGTTCGAACTCGGTACCTTACGATCACGAGTCGACCACCTAAGCCACTAGGCCACCGACGCTCTCCGGAATGCTATCGTGGCTTTGTCAGTTTCGCTGTTCAGGTAATATTCTCCAGCTCAATATGTTGTCCAGTATTACTCCGAAATACTTTTTACCTCAGTCGAGAGCTGGAGCTCTGTTCCAAATATCTTGAGGAGTTTGTAATTGACTTGGTTGCGATTATTTGTGAACATTACCATCTCCGTCTTTTTTGAGTTGACGGATAGTTTGTTTTGCATGCACCAGCGTTCCACAATATGCAGGGCTGAGCGAAAAACGTCACATACTGTACCAGTGACGTTACCACTAGTGAGGATCACTATATCGTCGGCGTAACCCACCGTGCAGTAGTGACAGTCGTTCATTATGGTGATCAGCTTGTTAACGACCAGGTTCCAAAGTAGCGGTGAGAGATCGCCTCTTTGGGGGCATCTTTTCGCCACGAGTGCTTGCTGGGTCTTATCCGCTTGAAGCTTGATTTTTTTTTGATGAGCAGTTATGTAATCTATCCACTGGGTCATAACTGGGGCATTTACCCCGTGCTTTTTCAGTGCTGCTGTTATTCTACTGTAGTTTTTCTTGTCGAAGACTTCCTTTATGTCGATGAAGATACCTAAACACGGTGCTTTATTTTTGATGGCTTTCTCAAGCGTGGAGAACACTGCATGCAGTGCTGAGTAAGTGGATTTCCTGGACTGTAGGCATGTTGATTCTGGTGTATTGGTGTGTTCACTAAGTCCTTTTCACGCAGGTGCCTGTCACGTCACATAGACTCTTCAGAGTTATAAGTAAAAATGAAGTGAGGCTAATAGGTCTGTAGGATTTGGGGTCCGAGTAGTCAGCTTTACCTGGCTTGGCTATGAATACTGCTTTGACCTCCCTCCACCGCCATGGCACGTATTTGGGCGCGAGGCAGGCTGCTAAGATCACCGTAAGTAACTGTGTTAGGTTTTCACCACCCAACTTTATTAGAGCGGGGAATATCCCATCCAACCCTGGTGATTTGAAGGAGTCGAAGCTGTTGGTGGGCCACTTAATTTTCATGGGGTTGGTTACTTCGTCCGCGTATTCCCAGTCTGTTTTTGAGGCGATGACCTCCTCATGCTTCAAACTTATCGGCTTCAAAATTACGCATCCAGGGAAGTGAGTTTGTATGAGAACATTTTCTGCTTCCTCTGGCGAGCCGGTTAGGGTGTTGTCTGGCTTGCGTAAGGAGCCCATGGTGTGTGATATCTGGTTGGAGAGAACTTTCCTTACCCTATTAGCCTGTGTACATGTTCCTATGCTGCTGCAGAAGTTACGTCATGAGTTTGTACTCCTATATTTTAGGCAATTCTTGTACTTTGACTTGGACGCTTTGTTGTTGTCCCAGTGTTGGTCTGCGCCTGTGTTCATCGCTCTGTTTAATTATTGCTTCGTCTTTTTCCTGAGTCTCTCCAGTTACGGGCCTCACGCAGTTGTTACGTTTGTCTGGCGGGTTAGACAAGGGACATGCTTGGTGGTAACATTCCACTATGTACTATAGTTATTTCCAGTGTTATGAGCAGTGATCGGAATAGGTAGAGTATATTTACCTAAAGTTCGCAAAAGGACATAATATAGAGTGGTTACAACCGGGTGAAATATTAATTGATTTTTATTGAGTTCCGAATTTCCGGTATTTTTAATGCTAAGTATACGTAATATTAACTTACGATGTTAGTTTGTGATAAAAGGGGCCTGTAACTCATTCCTTATATCTAATTATGTAATAGGTGGAGTATATTTACCTAAACTTCGTAGAACAGAGATAAACTGGAGACTTCCTTGCGACTACATTTACTAGTACCAGAAAAATACCGGAAATCCGGAATTCAATTAAAATAAATTAATATTTCACCCGGTTGTAACCACTTTATATTATGTCCTTTTGCCAACTTTAGATAAATATACTCTACCTATTCCGATCACTGGTAATTGTGGTTAACGGTGTTGGTCACACAAATATCATCTTACTTTTTAAGTTTGTTTCTGTAATTAACAGTGATCGGAATAGGTAGAGTATATTTACCTAAGATTCGCAAAAGGACATAATATAGAGTGGGTACAACCGGGTGGAATATTAATTTATTTTTATTGAGTTCCGGATTTCTGGTATTTTTCTGGCACACGTAAATGTAGTCGCAAGGAAGTCTCCAGTTTAAGACTCTGTCCTACGAAGTTTAGGTAAATATACTCCACCTATTACATAATTAGATATAAGGAATGAGTTACAGGCACCTTTTATCACAAACTAACATAAAAAATCCCATACCGTGAGTAAATATTACGTATATTTAGCATTAAAAATACCGGAAATCCGGAATTCAATCAAAATAAATTAATATTTCACCCGGTTGTAACCACTCTATATTATGTCCTGCTGCGAACTTTAGGTACCTAAATATACTCTACCTATTCCGATCACTGGTTATGAGTGATGGTTTTTTTTTGTGGAGATAAGCGGCTGACATCTTAACCAGCAATCAATCATTAGTTTAATATTAATATTGTAATATTTTATTTTTTGTGCAAAAAAGATTTTACATACATACATACACACATACATACCACATTTGCATTACAGAAGCGAGCTGTACGTGCTATTTATCAATTGGGATCTCGTGATTCACTTAGCGATTAATACTCTTACAGTCGCATCTCAGTATATCTTTGAGAATATCATCGTACGCAAACACATACATGAGTTTAGGCATAACCGGGAAGTTCACTATTTAATTACTAGAAATAAGGATAAGCTCGCTCTTCCAGGTCACCATAACCGTTTGAAGGGAGCTGTATACGTTTTTACAACAAGATACCATCTGGTATCGTCATTATTACGTTCAATAAATTTACGTCTCACATCAAGCGCTGCTTGTAAGGGCATATTATACGAGTATAGTAAATGACTTCATTGTTGTGGTGACTAAAATGTATTTACGTAGTGTCTAGGATATTTTTAATATTTGAGCCTGTAGTTTTATAGCAACTATATTCAATGGTTTTAATAAGACACAATAATAAAATAAGATACTATTTTCAAACCTATTGACGTTAACGTTACCAAGCCTGCTGTTTCTATACCGGTGATAAAACCAGGTTGAGTATTTGTTTTCTTTATAAATCTGTTTATACAAGCATTTTTCTTATAAAACTCACTAAACAAAAATCTTTTGTTAAATTTTAACAGTAAAAATCAAGACAGTTTTAGTTATAAAACAATATTTAGAACGCCTTAGTTACTGTTAAGTATGTTTACACAACATTCAATATCAAAAAATCTTGGTAAAGTAAGTTGCTGTTTAAAACAATCGTATATTTCTACCTAAAGAAGCATGCGAGAGCTTAGTACCCATCAAGGCAATAGTCTTGGTTTTACGCAAAAACGAACGTTACATTGCATTGCATTTAAAGAAGACGGGCCTTGTAACACGAAAAAACGTGTAAACGTTTAAAACACAAACTACTGGCGCTTACCTGCACTATAATAAAAAAATAACATGCATTTTCTAAATTTTCTTGAAAACGAGGTTTCATACTTAACGTATTAAAATTTTAATAGAAATATTATTTTATTACCTATCTTTTTTGTATACATGTTGTTTACCTATGCCAACCCAGTTGTTCGTAATTACAATTCTGACGTGTGTATTTTTTCCTGTAAAATCATCTTTTTTCACATACACGTTTATTCGGTGGGTGGGACCATCGATATTTGTTTGTTTCTGACTTCCTTTACCTTCAATCATTAAACTGCTGCAGAACCAATTTTAATTAGGTAATTTTTATATGGAAGATATGTGTCTCCGCTGTGAAATTGGGTTATCCCATAATTTTGTAATATATAGTGATTCAAAAACCATTTCGAGAAAAAGGGTTGTAGAACCATTCCCTGTTATCAGATTATTTTACAAAATTAGTATTAAATAGTTATTTCTAATTTATCATTTGACATTATTTGACCTGTAATGAAGTGACGTCACGATCTTCATTGGTAAGTTGTGTCCAATCTGTGATCAACCATAGTACTGCATATAATATGAGTCCGAAATGCAGTAATATATAAATAATGTATATCGAATTCTGTCTTATTTATTTCTGTTTTATTTTAACGCTTATTAAAATTAAGACAATTTTTAACTGTATGTAAACATGACAATGTAAAATCTTTAAAAAAATGGAATGATTAAAAAACGAGTCCGTTTTGGAACCTCCGCCCGTAAGCTAGTCTGTGGGTGAAATTGTCAACCTGAGCCCCTACTTTGAAATTCGAAGTTCGAAGTTACGATAGCTTCATCCCTTTCTCTCGATTTAGTCTCGAATGACGAGTGACAGGGATGGAGCTAACGTAACTTCGAACTTCGATTTTCAAAGTAGGGCCTCTGAACAAACGGCCGAGGGAAATTACATGACTTGACATTGAGATTTTACGTGATCTGACAGAAACGCGTACCTACTCTCAAACGAATTCAATAGTTTTAAAGCATGTCTCAAACAAACCAACTTGTAGTGACGCCATAAAGCCATTTTCTTTAAAAAATAAAATAAATTAATATATTGATTTAAATGCAAAAACCGTGAAATTAGTGTAAAATAAATAAAAACTAGGGGTTTTTTTTTTGGGATAACCCAATTGTTATAAACGAACTATATAATATTTGTACATATATGTATAAACCAAACGAAAAATGTCATACTGTACTGTACTGTGTCTGTACAGAAAGTCAAAATCAAGGTAATCATGGTCTAATAAAACGAGGTCTTCTCTTCTATCTACGTTATTAGTGATTCACTTATCACTCAGTTGCCACTTAATTTACCACTACCCAAAAATAAGGAGTCATTCCGTTAAGGATTCAATTTAAAAATCTTCTCTGTTTCGTCACAAGCTTAATAAATTTAGATAACTAGTCACTTTAATTCAATATATTATATTAATATAATGAATGCATTTTTACATGAAAATAACAAGCAGGCATTTTTTAAAATACAGTCGAGTTCATAAATATATGTACACTTTAGTACCTTGTCACTTTAATCGCTGTCATAATTCGTATATGGCAATTTGAACATGACATTAAATAGACAAGGTACTAAAGTGTACACATATTTATGAACTCGACTGTACAAGAGTTTAAATAATAATGAGGAATTACAACCTTAGGTACTGGACTAGGGCCAAAACTAGAAAACGCGTCTCTAAACAATGCAAGCTGCAAATGATGTAACAGGTGGGGTGACAACGTTATTAGAGGGTATTGACCCTGCTGAATACGGATCTGCCTGTCGCCATTCCGAAATTTGAACCGGAATTACGGTATATTGGAAAAGGTCCAGCCCATACGAAACTTTTCGTCGTACATTTAGTAAATCGTTGTTCCGGTAGGTACGCTAAAAAAGGTCCAATTGTTATGGTTTTTTGATATGTTGCGCTAAAATGCACTAAAACGTAAATATGGGAGGAAAACCTACAAAAAAGTTGCAATTTTTAACGCTAGCTCCCCATAGACGATCTCATATCTTCGTCCCTAGGGGTCCTGGAAAAAACTTTGAACCCAAAAGTTCAAAGCTCTGGCCCTGTTGTTTGATCAGTAGTTAAACTAACTAATTGTTGAAATTCGAAAAAAGAATGGAAACATTTCCTTGAGATTTTAACAGTAACGTTTTTTGACCATTAGTTAGTTTAACTACCGATCAAACAACAGGCCATTAGTGTTTTGAAATTAGGAATTGAATAACTTTAGGGTGACCCCGTTCAAGTTGTGTAAAATTTACACAAGCTGTATTATTATTTACCTTTTAAATATACATAGTTAAAACTATAAATACCCTACGAGCCAATATTTTAAAATCACCCAGATTTCAAAGTTTGAAAACTTTTAGCAGCCGTCTACGTAAGTGTATGAAGTAGTACGTTTCGGATCTCGTGAGTTGTGACCATTGTTTTTTGGAAGAGAATACTAGGCGAAGTATATTATTTTACCATGTTTTTAATACCACTGCTAATAACGATTACTTTTTATTCAGAAATTAGAATAATAAGATAAATAAAATCGTACCGAATGCAGCCTCCCCTTACATGAAATAAAACAAAATGATAAGTTAATAGTGCCATACAAAAAATAGCTCGGAATGAATATTCCTTAGCTACACCTAGGGGTGCACTAAGAAGTGCACTCCACTGTGAACCCCCATTAGAAATAATTGATAAATAACGGGAAACAAACTATAAACGCACGAGTTGAATATACAGCGCTCAATTGTAGTTTATTTCGTACAATGACGTTTTTTCTATCCTGAATTTGTTTCAAACCACAAATGCCTGCAGCAGGCCTCTCCGTCGTGCACTTGTAGGCGGTGACCTCATGACATTAGCAATTCATTCTGCACTTTCCATTCATTTACTTATCACGCAGAACGCTTGCTTGCTCAATCGTGTGATTTTCTTATTTTCAGCTTACTTTCGACAAACAATTGTATAGGTTTTATCATCATTCCTCTTCTATCCTCGTCTTAAACAATAGTTTCGTCATAACTTAACAATGTCATTTTGTAAAAAGTAGGAAAGCTTGGGCAAACATTATTTAAAAACCGCTAGCGTATACGTCAGTCTTAATTGCTTCCAGTAGTCGGCAATTGCTGGATGACATCCAATATGTTGTAGTTAGCAACATAACGAGTTTGCTATGTGGCGTCTCTGGTACAAATATTAATAAACGTCATTCTCAGCTTCCCTATGGATAACCGTTTAACAAACCAATTTTTTTAACATTCAATATTTTTTTAGCGTTAATAGTAATAATGAAATTACTATACTGATTCTTCAACAAAACTCCGCAGCTAAGAAGATGAAGGGAACCTAAACCATAATAACAGTTTGTACTTAGGGCGTCGTCATTTTATCGCCATCGTCATCTGTGTTATGTCATGACCCCGAAATTACATAATTCCGTTAAAATCTTTCCTGCAGTCTTAGATCTACTTAAATGCGACCTAGATTTACAACACCATACAGAATAACCCCATAAAAGCTTGAAAATAATTGGAATAGAAGAGACTCAATAGGTACCTAAGTATTTTTACTCCATCATCCATCTTTTCCACATTCCGTAAATTAATTTGATTGAGTAAAATTACAAGTACGTTTACTTAGTTTATTTCGTTTGAAGTCCCTAATAAACTATCAAACTCTACATACATACGTACATTAAATCACGCCTGTTTTCCAGAGGTATAGGCAGAGACCACTTCTTTCCACCTGCTATGATCTACGGGGTGTCTTTATGTACGGTTAGCTTTATATACGGGGTGTCCCAGAACTTGACGTAAATATGAAGGAGATAATAAAGCGCCTTCCATACCGGTCGAGAACATAGTTTTTACTTTCTTATATGTTTATTAGTTTAGGAGTAATTAAGATTTTTATGATACTGGTAAAGCACGCTTCTTTGCGGTAGGCACACCCGTGCCTTCCTTGGGTAAAAATACCAAAAATTTGTGGTTCCAAAACTCTATATCTAAACCTCAATAACGAGCAATGAATTGAATTACAAAAGACCATTCCAAATTATTAATATTGCCATTGAAATAAATCCTACTTTCTAAGCCACTCTCGTTTCTCGTTTTACGTTCAACAGCTTAGAATCTTTGTACTGAAAAAATATATCAGGGGACAAACTCACACCAATTGACCAGGTCAAGTGTGAGATTGTCAATTTGACCTAGTCCCAAACGAAGCTCTGTGCCTGTACTATGGGTAGGTACTAGACGATACGATAACGATATACATACTTACATAGAGAAATAATACTACAATACATAGAAAACTTCCAAGACTCACAAACAAATACTCGCGCTCAACACACAAATATTTGCCCATACCGGGAATCGAACCACTAGTTTCGTAGGCCGGCCGGGTAGCTACAAACTGGCAAACGCCCTGTCTGAGTGCTTTAGACCAAGGTGGCATGTACACTACTTGGTATGGGTATTAAATAAAGTTACAGCCACTTTCCTTCGTGACAATTTTTCATATAAGTTCTTTCCTTTTGAAAAAGGAATGAGTGGATTGTCTCTAAAATGTCTCTGAGTACGGCGGTTAAAGATTGAATTTAAGTTCTGATCGACATCACACACGATTTGATGCAATTTTACCAATTCACATGAAACGTAGCAACAGAAAAAAAAACCTGAGTGACCCGGGTATATTAGGTTTAAATAGACAACATTCATAAAAATATAATAATTCTCGCGAAATTACTTAACATGTTTTTATATTGCCAATTGTTATTAAATTTTATGTACCTAGGGTAACGGAATCAGTAATGAACAAGGACTAATAATGGACACTTGATTCTTATGGTACAGAAGATAAGGGTTATTCATTCATTTTGAGACAGTCAATTTGTAACCTTATGATTTTTGGTGCCTTGAGCTAAAAGTGTCCAACATTGGTGCCGTCACCTACTTTTGTCTATCTTAACCTAGAAGTAAGAGATACCTGAAGGCTCAGACAAGATGCACTATGCTAACTAACGTTTCTATTCGATTCGTTTTTAAACCAATCGCGTCACTGGAAGATGACGTGATACGAAAAGTCACGTGGTCTACCAGTGACGCGATTGGTTTAAAACGAATCGAATAGAAACGTTAGTTAGCGTAGTGCATCTTGTCTGAGCCCTCTGAAGCGACCAAGAGATTGTAGTTTGGACCCTTTATTGCAACGTTTCACTTGTATTTGTTAAGTTGCTTCAAATGGCGTCTATTCACATCGATCAGAACTGCCTGATTCAAACCCTGAAGCATCACTGGGGATGGTTGCGAAATATAACCGTAATAAGGTCGCTTGGACTAAAAGCAGTTGTCAAGTAACTTTATTTCATGCCTCCATCAAATAGTACTTATTCCATACTTTCAAAATGTTAATCAACTGCGCCAAAGAGACATGATGATGCCACCATGGTATAAGCCATTTTTGTTTCAGTATTAAAGAAGAGAACATTTAAAGTAACGAATGAAAAATGAAAACTGCTTTAGTGGCTATCAGGAAGGGATTTATTTTAAATTCGGTAATATTTTAGAAGTATGGTATAATTCAATACATTGCGACGTTATTAAGGGTAACATCAACTTTTAGAATTGCAAATTATACCTACTGATAAGGGAGCCAAAGGTATACCGCCAGTATTATTAACAAAAAAAAACTCCTAAAGTAATTAATTTATTGGGGTGTCAAAACTATATACAAGACCGGTATAGAAAGGGTCAAAGGGAGTCTAGGGTCTATGTTACAACTAAGCAGAAACGTAATTTATAACTTAAAACAATTAGGGCATGTAAATAGTTAAAAAAGTGACTATAGGTAGTAAGTGGTTTAGTATTAGCCATCCGTACTCGTACTTATTTAATCATTGTTTTGTCAACCATTACTGCACAGTTTATTAAAAAATCACTTATCCACTTGTTGAATCTTATACGAATACATTTCCATTCATGAAACTAATTTGCATTATGTCATTTATTATCTTGTGTTAACCAAAACCATATTTCCATTTACTGATCCAATTAGAATACTTACTAAACCTTCGGCATAAACTACACGAACACATCACTCAATCTATTTAAAAAAACGAATTATTTGTATTGGCACGTTTGTTTCATTATTTGATTTATCTCAATATAATACTTGTAGTTTACTTGCATAGAATGATACCATCCGTACTTAAGTACCCCCCTATTTCCTATAAATTGTGTGGGGTAATCGCAATGTCCTTGTGGCTTGTTGCTCGTTGATTCAAGTCTAGAAAGCTTCTTAAAAAGCCAGTAGGTATTGAACAGTTTCTGTTTCATGCAGGAAACAGAATAAACTGAGAAGGAACTAATTTTTGTTTTCAGAAAAATCAGTGTCATTTGAGAAATCGGTGTCCTTTAGTGATGACCCACCAGATATGAACTCACCCATTCAACACTCGCCCCAACACTCAGGTATGCATATCGATTTAATTTATTTAATTAACTCAAGTAGTAATATATTTCGTTTATAGATTTGGAACATAATTATATTAGTATTAACGATGATACAATTATATCTTCAGCTTACTCTGGTGGCGGTCCTTAGTTAACCCTGTAACAGACTTGATCGAATGCAACAAGCGTATTTGTAATCCGTCTTACTCTTATTTATAGTAGTTTTATTTTCCTATACCGAATCTTATCTCCACAACCCATTGTTCGAAGAAAAACTATTGTGTGTGTAAGTATGTCCACGTGTCAAGTGTTTTAAAAGCCCCTTTTATTTCTAAGCACTTTTGGGGCATGGACATACCATGGCATAAGCTTTTTTTGAGTGATGGTTTTTCGAGACAATATTCAGCATAGGAAAAAGATTTCTACTTTTAAGAGTACAGTCGGTCTTCGTAACGAGCGTTCCGGGCGCGAGGGGAGGCCCGCGCCACCCGCGCCTCTCTGGTAGGTACGAGTAGATAGCTCCGCTAGTTAAGGTGCTGAAGGACGGTAGTCAAAAAATCTCTCCTCTTTGATCCCAGGCCTCTAACATTACATCAATGCCTTCCTTATTCCGTCCACTTAACTTTCTTATGGTACACGTATAATGTAATCTGTAAACAACCGCGTTTAATTTAACTGTGTATTATTACAACTTATTTAATATAGACGTCGTTACCCCATTCATTGTAAAAAACGTAATCGAGTTCATTGGAAATTCATCTCTAGTATTTCCCGATTGCGAATCTTATATCATGAGCCATTCCCATATGTGTTTCTTTAAGTACCTGGTTGTATTTTTGGTTTTCATGGAGTTTTTTTTAGTTTATAATTGATTACCCTATTGGAGCGAAAGTCATAATTTTACTTTGAATTACATTGTCCACTTTACTTTGATTTAGTCAGTGCTGTAATCTGTCTGTCTTGCCACTCCTAGATAAGATCATAACCATGTTCATAATTCTTGTATTTGATTTCTTTCCGCTTACTTCTTTGCCATAACAAGCTGATACAAAGCCAACAAAACCGGCAATCAAGTCGTCTACATTGCCGAGGACCTCGTCACAAGGTAATTTTATATTTTTTATTTAGGAACCATTAAATACTGTTTTATTTGCATTTCCTAAAATTAAAATTAATATTTATTTTTAGAACATAATGTTTTGGTTGCTTGCAAACCGTAGATATTGAGGTTACGGGTATATCCGATTTCGTTAAACGTGTTTTACTAATAGCTTGGTAAATGAGTGCCCTAACGGGGGGTGTGGATGAAATGGCCGAAAGCAGAAAGTTTGACTTCGGAATTTTGTTTGGGATGTGAGGGAGGGGAGGGGGGCACAAAGAAGGTCCCGTATTTTTGTTTTTTGTGTAGATCTCAAAAACGTTGCGTCATAGGAAATGTTGTTGTATTTTATTATTAAAGTTGATAAAATTCTCTACAACTTTGATACTATACATTTTTTACCTATTTTCAATCGTTGTCTGGTCTGGATATGAGCTCCGAAAAACGGTCGATTTTCAAAAAAGTGTTTTTAGCTAGGGTATTACTGCACGGCATGTTGCACTTGGGACTATGAGCTGAAACTTGGCATAGTTGACTCTTAGCTGGTCTTGAGTAGATTCAGACCGGAAGCCATCGACAGCAACTACGCATTTAGTGGGGGGAGGGGGGGGAAGTTTGGCGCTGCCGCGTTTTAATTGAAGCAACATTTCTCTAAAACTATACATATTAGGGCGTGCAATATAATATCATTTTCAGATAAATTATGGACGAGGAATCTATTTTTCGAATAAAAACAATGCTCTTTGTAACAAAAAACAAAAGTAAAAAAGATTAAAAACTATCCAGGGAGAATGTGTATTCGATGGATATACCTAACTAACTATGTAACTATGTAAACAGCACAAAGACAGCTGCAGATGAGCGTAGGTATCGACTTAAGCAGTCTGCCGATATAAATCTCAATTTAGAAACAACGATCGATCATCAATGTCAAGCAGGATTATTTTATCTCAAACAGCCACAATAAAAGCAACCTGATTGACAGTCTCCGATCTCAACTTAATGGAGAGAAATTAATGACAAAAAAAGTGAGTTCAAAATAGCTGGTTTAATAGGACATCCGTTGTATGGGAAGCTTGCAATTTTTGACTATGCGCTGAAACTTGGCACAGTTGATCCTTAGGTGGTCTCGAGTAAATTCAGTCCTGGAGCCATGGAGAGCCACTGAACTTTAGAACGAAAAATAAAGTTATATATTATAATTATAAGTTTTATCTATATATATAAAAGGCAAACCTGACTCACGGACTTGGATATCAACGCACAGCAGAAACTACTGTACAGTCGAGTTCATAAATATGTGTACACTTTAATACCTTGTCTATTTAATGTCATGTTTAATCTGCCTTATATGAATTTGCACAGTGATTAAAGTGACAAGGTACTAAAGTGTATACATATTTATGAACTCGACTGTACCTAGAAACTTGAAATTGGATACAGGGGTTCCTTTCATGATGTAAGTGAGCACTAACAAAGGATTTTTAGAAATTCAACCTCTAAGGGAGTGAAATAGGGGGTTGAAGTTTATATGGAATTTTCTCATTTCTGGACTTAGAAGTATGAAAATAGGTATATAAGTTATCAACTACAATTAAAAATGATCTGTGTAGGTGAAATGGACAAAACTCCCCCCTAAAGGGCTAAAATGGAGGGTAAAGTTTATATGGATATTTTCTCATTTCTGGACATAGAAGTATGAAAACAGGTACTTATATAAGTTCTCGATTACAATTTAAAATGATCTGTGTAAGTGAAATAGACAAAGCTTCCCCCAAAAGGGCTAAAATGGGGGGTAAAGTAAATATTGAAATTTTCTTGTTTCTGGACTTAGAAGTATGAAAATAGGTATATAAGTTCTCGATTACAATTTAAAATGATCTGTGTATGTGAAATGGACGAAATTCTCCCCTAATGGGTAAAATGGGAGGGGGCGGGGGGGGTAAAGTATGTATGGAAATTTTCTCATTTCTGGACTTAGCAGTGTGAAAATTGGTATATAGGGTCCTGATTATAAATAAATATTATGATCTGCGTAGACAAAGATAAAGAAAGAAGAAGTAGCTTTCTACTTATTAGGGGGGAGTTTCTTTGGGACTTCCTTATATTTCTGGACTTAAAAATATGACTGGTCACAATTTAAAATGATCCGTACGGCGAAGTTGGAGACTTTAATGGGGGAGGGGGCTTTTCATACAAAATGTACAACTAAACTATGGAAATTAAATTGATATTTAAAATGATGTGAAATAAATTTGCCAATAAGTTATGCAGTACCTAACTTAAATATTGCTTATTAGGTTGTGCATAATAAAATCAATAATATTGAGGGAGCGTAATATTGGTGTGTTTATCCATTTTTATTTATGTTTTACCTAATTTACGAAATATTATGTACAGTGAAATCTATCTATCTATACATATAAAATGCTAAACTGATTGTGCATATATCAACGCACAGCCTAAACCGCTGGACCTAGAAACTTGAAATTTTGCACATACTCGTAGATACCTTGTCAGTGAAGAGATCCACTAAGGAAGGAATTTTGGTTATTCCATTGATTTTTGGTCATTTATAATGTTATACATTAAAATTGGTTTAAAGACCCATAATATATAATATCGAACTATGATGGACATTGAGAGCAACCAAACTTTGAAGGGGGGATAGTGCTTTAAGATGGCGATATTAGACAGATTCTCAGCTACCAGTGATAACGGGACACGCCAGCTGATTTATAAATGCATTATAAATGCATGTCGAAATCTACAATATAGTTATATGTAAAAAAAAAAAATCTATCTGACTACAAATATGCCAACAACTACACAATGTTACACAGTCGGGCCAGCAGCTCTACTAAACATTGGCGAAAACCGTAAGAGATATAGTAACGGTATGATTACATTACAACGCGAATTCTGTAATATTGTACAAAACACAGATGATCTAAAAAGAACGTGTACCCCGATCTACAAAAAACATAAAGAATAGCTAAGGTTGTGTGAGAGGGCAATATTAGCACCGAAAAACGAAATTGTCGGGTGGATAAATGAAAAAAAATTGTGTCACCTAGAAGGCGATATTGTGGAGCATCTCTCGGTAGACAATGTCATAGACACCGAGCAAGTCACGTCCTAACCTTACAGTTCCTGAACTCTTTGGAGCTATCGGCGGTGCCCTCTCATAACTTCATGCTTAAATTGGTGTCTCGGTACTCCAGTACTCCATGAATATCGTAAGGGCAATAATTATGTCTGGAATTGCTAAAGGAGAAAATGTTTTAATTCCTCGCATTCCTATAAGTAATTCCGAAAGATTTACCATTTAACTTTAAAAGAGTGCAATTCCCTTTAAAAACAGCTTTTGCCATGAACATAAACAAAGCGCTAGGATAAACAGTAGAAGTAGCCGGTGTACATTTAGAAGCAAACTGTTTTTCCCATAGGCAACTGTATGTAGCATGCTCAAGAGTATCCAGCCCACGAAATCTTCATGTTTTAGCGAAAGATGGCAAAACCAAAAATTTGTATACTAAAATTTATTAACCTAGATGAAGTTATCCTATTCAACTTCTTTTTAAATTTCGAGGTAAATATAACATGTGATTTAAATGTCATTCGTGGCCAGGGAGGAAGTCAAACTATAAAATTACCTAAAACTATTAATTTACTTAACTGCGGTAAACGAGTTCTACGCGGATGAAGTCGCGGGCAAAAGCTAGTATTCTATATATTACAAGATGAACAGATTCTGAGCTTGTGCTAACACTGCTATCTGACCCCAAACATGAACCCATTGATATATGACTCTTAAAAAATGCTGAATAAAGTAACTTTAGTCGGAGGGATGTGTTTTATCTGCCGGTCTTTCTTCGTAAACAGATTTTTACGGAACTCATTTACTGAAGTAGGTTACACGAAGCTAATCTAAAATAATAATTATGAAATGCAATAATCTGGTTTAAACTTTGAGATCCTATTATATCTGTTTAAAAAAGCGGAAAATCTGTGCTATCATAATATAATGTTACAACGTATTTTTCGATGAAATTTTTCGAACGAAATATTTATTACAAAATTATAAAACATAGAGTATTTACAATATTTGAACTGTCAAGGATGCTTACTTATAATATGTTTTGTCTATGCGAATTAGATCCATGCCCATGTTAGACGTAAAACAAAACTATATATTTTGAATAAGTAGATAAATGTGGCTTTTCACATATTTTTTTATTTTTAACGTATTTTACGTGATTAAAATATATGAGGTAGAAATGAAAAAAAAACATGAATTTTATTTTTTGTTATAAAGTGCATTATAATCAGCGTTATGGCTTGCCTAGGCATAGAACTGAGTGGGTCCCTTATTGATGCAACGTACGGCATACATGAAAAATGTTTTCGTTTTAATTCCTTGTTATTGTAAACCGTATCGTTTTTGTGTCAATAAATAAATTTTCTTCCTTTCTTTCATTATTTTTATCCCAAAAATAGACTTCCCATCCTTAATTTATCCGAAAATGATATATTGGACGCCATAACAAGTATAGTTTTAGAGAAATATGGCTTCAATTAAAGCGCGGCAGCGTCAAACTCCCTCCCCCTCCCCCCACTGAATGCGCGGAGCTCTCGATGGCTCCCGGTCTGAATTCGCTCGAGACCACCTAAGGATAAATTGTGCCAAGTTTCAGCGCATAGTCAAAAGTGCGAGGTTCCCATACAACGGATGCACTATCAAACCAGCAATTTTGACCTCACGTTTTTTGTTATCATGTCATCCATTAAGTTGAGATCGGAGAATGGCAATCAGGTTGCTTTTATTGTGACTGTTTGGGATAAAATGTTCCTGCTTGACATTTATGATCGATTGTTGCTTCTAAATTGAGTTTTATATCGGCAGACTTAAGTCGATACCTACGCTCATCTTCAGCTGTCTTTGTGCTGTTTACATAGTTGGTATATCCACCGAATACACATTCTCCCCGGGGTAGTTTTTAGCCTTTTCTACTATATTCATTTTTTTTTGTTAGAAACTGCATTGTTTTTGTTCGAAAAATAGATTTTTCCTCCCTAATTTAACCGAAAATGATGTATTGCATGCCCATTTGTATAGTTTTAGAGAAATGTTGCTTCAATTAAACCGTGGCAGCGTCGAACTTCCTCCCTCTCCCCCCACTAAATGCGCAGTGGCTCTCGATGGCTCCCGGTCTGAATCTACTCAAGACCAGCTAAGAGTCAACTATGTTTCAGCGCATAGTCCCAAGTGCAAGGTGCCGTGCAGTAATATCCTAGATAAAAACATTTCTTTGAAAATCGTTCCTTCTAAAATCTAGACAACGATTGAAAATAGGTAAAAAATTTATAGTATCAAAGTTGTAGAGAATTTAATCAGCTTTAATAATGCAATACAACAACATTTCCTATGACGCATCGTTTTCAAGATCTAAACAAAAAACAAAAATTCGGGACCTTCTTTGTGCCCCCCCTCCCCCCCTCCCCCCCTCTAGGGCTCACCTCCCAGGGGTGGGGACTTTTAGTATGTTTATCTCCTAACTAGTCCAAATAAAGTTCCGAAGTCAAACTTTCTGCTTTCGGCCATTCCATCCACAATTTTTCGTTGCCAGGACTATAAGTTGCATTGTGGTCGATCTGGAAAAAGAGGGTGTAACAGTGTGATTAAAAAAATAACGAACACTAAGTGATAAATAATTATGTTTGTATCCTTGTGCAAGCGCATTTTCTAATCTTATAAGTTCTTTTCGAACTACCTTTATTTCATCAATTAAGGCAAATCGTATCTCTAGTTTAGGGAACAGAAAGAAGTTACAGAGGACATTTGCAATGATTGCTGTGGCTAAGGTAAAATGAGTAAACCAAAGGTTAGTTAACTACCAAAAAATTGAGAGGAAGAAGTGAAGTGTTACCGGTATCATTATCATGGCGCAATTTCGGCGAGTGAAGTGGCAGAGTTTTGGTCGAAGTGATCCATGCCTCTAGGTTACATTCCTTATCTACTTACCTATACTGGGTGTCTCGGAACTGGACGCAAATATCACGCCATGAATAAACCATCCTTATATCTGCGCAGAATATGTTTTTTCATCACACTTGCTCGTAAATGGTGTTATTCCATGCCTGTATACAGAAGGACAATGGCCTAAATTGTTCCCGCGGGAATTATGGCGAGTTTGTCATCCATAGGGAGTAATGACTTTCTTTTTAAAATTTGCAACTCTTTCGTACATCATTTCTGACTACGGAGGTTTAATTTTCAGCCAAAAATTAAATCGGTTTCTAATTTCATCTTTAAAAATTAGCTATAGACTAACTTACATTACACAAAACCTATACGCTTCATTAAACTTCATTATTTTTATACCTATTTCAAGTTTATATCAACATTTATCATTAATTTTAGTAGTTATACATTTTTATCAAATTGGCTAAACTTAACCCTACATGTTTATCGTTGTCTAGTACCTACCCTTAGGTAATACAAGCCTAGAGCTTAGTTTGAGAGTAGATCAATTTGTATGAGATTGTTGCCAGAAAAATATTTATTTGTTCATTATATTAAAAACTTAAAACTATATTTTAAACCGGTATAAAAAGGGTTTTCTTGTGCCTTAATATTTACGTCACGTTCTAGGGCGCCCAGTAGGTATAATATAAACCGTGCCCGGGATGTGCGCAAAGAATTATACCAGTGAATTATAAAATGTATAAGGTAGGCTGGATTTCAAGCTTTTGACATTATATCCAATTTTGTGAAAAATAACTTGTTACGAAAACTTAGGTGCGACAGACCCTTTTAATTGCGACATTGCCACTTTTAAGCCAACTAAAGTTATTAGTTGTAATACATAAATATCACAAGTAACTAAATAAAAAATATACGCGAACGCAAAAGTCATCCATAACTTTTCAAGATAATGGTTTATATGTATACGAGTACGTCTGCAAAATTTCCTGAGCCTAAGCTAAGTATAAGAAACTAATTTCCTATACTAAACTCAGGATATGATACAATTTTGTAGTAACGGCTTCGGTACCCTACACAAAGCATGGTCAGACATGCTCTTGCCCGGTTTTTTATCAACCTGGAGTGAAACTTAAAAGTAGAAATAGGTAGTAGGTATGTTACAGGACACATTTCGCTGTCTTGTATATTATAAATAAATTTAGTACTTTGGATATACTAGAAGTCATCAAGGTGGAATTCGACTGCGGCGCTTGGTCAATCCGACCGGGTGAATTACACACGCGGATATATTTAAATTCGCTTCGGCAAGGGGTTTTGAAAATGGCGCCAGTGATATAAAAAATAGGAGGTATTGATTGACAGGAAAGAGATGGATCTTGCAAAAATAATAAGATTAAACCCAGAGGTCAATTAGACTTAAAATGAGCCTAATAACCTGTGAGAAATTTGTAAAACATAATGTGGAAATTGATTAAATACGAAGTAATGAGGGCTAATAGAGATGAGTGGAAGCAGGAAACATGCTGCGATGACTCTAGATTGAATTGGATGAGAATAGGATAAAGCGGTAATTTCAATTAGTTCTAGCAGGTTTTAAGTGACTTTTAAGTTCATATTGTAAGTTCTGTTTTAACTTTAGCAAGATAGGGAAAAGAAGACAAAAACAAAATACCATATTACACAGAAAACGATCGGACACAATGTTGTTTAAGCAATATCGTAACGTAGTCCTCAAATAGCCTAGCTGCTCGGCGGGCTCGCTTTCGGACTGAGGACTGCTAGCGAATTTGCCTACTTCGGTCGCTGCAGGTGCCCTGATCATTTCAGAGGCCTTTCGTCTCAAAGTGGCACCCGCTCATAGTTACACTAAGTTCTGCTCATCTTAACATGTATTTAGTGGGTTCCAGAACCAGAAAGTCCAGATAACTATCGTCACTATTTATTGCATAAGAAGTAACCATCACTGGTGACAACATTGGTCATCACTGTTCGTTTGGCGTCATGGGCGCATCGCAACGGCGCAGCGCATGTCGGGATTTGCAACGATTAAATTGCGCGATCGCTTTTTTAGTTGCTGTTTATTTTATTTACCTAAACGAGTAAAATTAATTGTAGCATATGTTATTATCGCCGACTTGTAAAGTCACATGACACAACCAAGAATTCAAGTTATTCAGCAATTAAAACGGATTTATAAGTGTCAATTCTAACGAAATCCTGTTTTGAAATAATCTGTGCTTATATTATAACGCTAACTATGCTTACGCTAACATCTTCTTATGCATGTCACAGTTTAGTCTCTTTCTTCGACTTAACTTTTCAACATTACAAATAAAGCACTCGGTTTCTCGGTTGTTTTATGATATAAAAGCTACGTTTGACGCACAGCATTTTACATCAGATATGATGATGATGATGATTGTTCCGACCGATCTCGGTCACGGCGACCGTTTTAAAGAAGACCCTGTTGTCGCTCGTGAGCTCGCATGTGGCTTACGTAGCCAATTTTCTTTGTGAAAGTTCTTGTGCATTGCGGGCATGTGAGCTCACCATTAACAATATTATAAGAAATTGCCGCAGGTGGACGGGCTTTCAGTTCGTCGCGCTTGGCGTCAAGCTCAGAGCGCCGTTGATTTTCAAAATTGTGGACTTTGGTTTGCACCAGAGTCCGCCACTCGTGTCGTTTGGCAGCCTGTTTCTCCCAGCGAGACGGCTCAATGTCGCATCTTTTCATATGCCGTTTAAGCACATCCTTGTACCTAAGGAGTTGTCCGCCATGCTTTCGCTTGCCCTCCAGGAGCTCTGAATAGAAGATGCGCTTCGCCACTCTCTGCTCCGGCATCCTGGACACATGATGTGACCACACTACCGAAGTTGACGCCTCATAATGTAAGCCTCAATGCCACCAACATTGGCTCTGCGCAGCACTTCAGTGTTCCGCACACGACCAGGCCATCGGATTCTAAGTATTTTGCGTAGACATTTGAGGTGGAATCGGTCCAGCATGCGGATGTGTCGGCGGTACAAGGTCCAGGTCCGGTTTCCGCTGAGTATAAGATGTTGGGCAGCACGACTGCCATATACACTGAGATCTTAGTAACTAGTTTCAAATTGTGTGAACAGAAAACCTTGGCGTCCAGTTTACCGAACGCTGCTGCAGCAGCACCGATCCTGCTGTTGATCTCTGCATCAAGGTCGCACTTAGAAGTCAGCGTGCTCCCCAGATATCGGAACTTGTCGACCTGCTTCAGTTCATCCTCGCCGAGTCTAATGGTCAGTGCCTCGTGACCGTCGATGTCCAAAGACATGACTTCCATCTTTTTGACACTGACTTTAAGGCCGAAATTTCGGCAGGACTCGTCGAAAACGGACATAAGCTGTTGCAGACCGTTTGGGGATTCTGTTATGAAACATAGGTCATCTGCATACATGATCTCAGTAATTTCAACGCAAGAGACTTTTGTGCGGGCTTTGAGCCTCGCGAGGTTGAAAATGTTGCCGTCTGTGCGGAAACGGATGCGGACGCCTTGAGAGGTAGTTTGTAAAACCTCTCGGACTACGACTGCAAAATACAACGCGAACAACGTGGGCGCCAGGACGCACCCTTGCTTTACCCCACAGGTAACGGGGAAAAAGTCCTATTGTTCGCCGTCGACAGCGACGCAGCACTCCATGTCGTCATGCAGGAGTCTAAGAAGTCTCACAAACCTCTCCGTGCACCCTATCTTCCCCAGCACTACCCAGAGGGCTTCTCGAGGCACGCTGTCAAAGGCTTTTTCAAGGGCGACAAAACAGAGATACATGTTACGACCTTGCTCTCTGCTCTTCTCTTGAACTTGACGTAATGAGAAGATAGCCTCACAAGTGCCTCGATCAGGTCGGAAGCCAAACTGAGTCTCAAGCAACAACTTTTCTGACATTTTAATTAGGCGGTTTAGCAGTATTCGGGCGAAAACTTTCCCGGGAACTGATAGCAGCGAAATGCCGCGGTAAGAATTGCAATCAGAACGATCGCCTTTATTCTTATATAGGGCCCTTATGCGCGACACTTTAAATGTGGATGGCACTTGTTCGTTTTTCCACATAAGATCAAAGAGCTCCCATACAGCTGAATGCAATTCCTCCCCGCCGTATTTAAGCAGCTCACCGGGTATAGAGTCGACTCCCACCGCGCGTTTGTTCTGTTGTTGCTTGATGGCAACAAAGTCAGTCCTACCAACTTTCGAACCTCACTGTAGAACTCCCCGAGCTGGTTTGTGTCTGCGAGCCACTGCATGTGACGATCTCTATCTTGCCACCACTTGTCCTTCATTTCCCAAGTTAGTCTACGCAGGTCCAGGTCACTACTTGATCTCCGCAACATCTCGTTGACTTGGCTGTCTATATTGCCGAAGAAGACGCCGGTGTTTATCGATTGCCTCTTTAAGAGCTCCATCATTCTCATCAAACCAGTCTTGGTGCTTGCGGACTTTTAGACCCAGAGTAACTGTGGCGGTGTCTAAAATATGAGAAGATAGAGTCCCCCAATCAGCATCAACATCCCCAGCGTTCCTCTTCGCCAACACAGCAGTCAAGGCTTCGGTATATTATTCCCTGGTCCCGATAGCATTAAGCCGGTCCACGTTTAAACACGTCGGCTTTTCCTTATGGGATCTGCAAGGACGTCGGAGGCGCAGACGCAGCTTTGTGACAACAAGCATATGGTCAGTCCAACAGTGCGCACCACGCATAACGCGGGTGATTAGGGCTTGGGAAATGTCTTGTTGTCGAACGATCGCGTAGTCAATTAAATGCCAGTGCTTGGATCGAGGGTGCATCCACGTATTTTTGTATTTGGCTGGAAGCCTAAACATGGTGCTTGTTATTGCGAGATGGTACTGTGCACAAAGCTGAGCAGCAACTGTCCGTTGCTGTTCATGCTACTGACTCCGTGCCTACCCAGGACTCCGGGCCAAGCATCGTAGTCACGTCCAACCCTGGCATTAAAGTCGCCCAACAGAAGAATCCGTTCTCTAGGCCTAACGCTCTCGATTTTTTTTGAGAGGTCGTCATAAAATTGATCTTTAATGTCATCAGACTTGTCTAGCGTTGGGGCATAGACACTGATGACATTAAGATAATTGCTGTCATCTAAGTGTAGGCGCAATGTGGTAATGGGATCCGAGATGTGAACCGGACACTCTTGGAGCTGTTTGACAAGCTTATTCTTGATCGCAAATCCAACACCTGATCGTCGCGGTTCAGAGGCAGCGAGTCCTTTCCAAAAGAAAGTATACCCGCCGCCGTATTCTTCCAGCTCCCCTTCATCAGCTAAATGTGTTTCGCTGAGAGCAGCCACATCTACATCGTAGCGATGAAGTTCCCGGGCAACGATGGCAGTTTTCCGCTCTGGACAGGCATTGTTAGTGCGATCAAGGAGTGTGCGCACGTTCCACGCACCAAACGTCAATTCACAGGTTTTATATGTATTATATTTCTTGTAACGTCGACAACGAATTTGTTGATGCGGAGACAGCCGCGGTTGCTACAATCCTTAGACGTGGGGAGAGCAATGTTTAAGGCACCTTTTCTAGCCCCCTCCTCGGCTGAGCGAGGAGAGCAGTGCTTCCCTAAATAGGGCTGCTCTGTCACTCCAGGTGCTGCCGAATCATCCTGATCAGAGAGAAAGCGACCACGGCATTCTAGGAACACCCCCGAAGTCGCCCGCATGCAGGCCTCAGACAAAGCCCAGTCTGCACCAAACCGGACCTCTCTACCTTGACCCATCGCCACGGGACTTTTCGTCATTTAGAGTCCATATTCGAAAACAGTCATCTGCGCAGGAACATTTTAAAGTGTATAAGCGGATGCGCAACCGCAGATACCCTCTCTCTACCTAGTCCCCCGTAATCCAATGGAACGGAAACCGCTACGATCGGCGGGGGGTTCGGCTGCAGTATCTGGCCGACAGTCACTTCCGACCTCGACTGCCGCCCTTGACCATCAACATTGTCTTGCTAGCTCGCCAGATCCGCCAGGATCCGTTGCTTATCAGCGTGGCCTGCCATCACTGCCGAGCCAGACTTTATGCACAATTCGGGAGATATCCGAAACATGTCAGCCGAAGCCTTCACATCCCCTCACCGGGTTTAGCCCCCGAGTTGACGTGGTTTACCGGGGTGTGGCCGTTGGGTGCATACCAACTACTTGGAGCCACCGGTGAGGTTGTGGGATAACTAGTCTTTAGGACTTGCCCCCCTTGTACGGGTCGACTGTCTATAATCCTATAGGTACCCCACTACACCCCTATACACATCAGATAATCTAATTACCAAACATTGTTTTACGCGATGAACGCAGCGGTAAGCGCAGTAGGTAATACCCGATGTAAAATTGATGTGCATCAAACGCATCGCGGCCCAGTCTATAACAACACAAAAAAAGGCAAACATCGCAGACCCGCACGTAACTACGATTTGCTTATATGTTGTTAGGTCGTTGTGAGTATTTAACATCCAAGTTTGCAACCCAAAAAACCCTGTGCTACCCCCATGGTGCTCGTAAAATTGCGAATTTATGGCACTTGTTTCAGTTTTTTCGAAAAAACTTCTCGAAGGAAGTATCTTTGTGTATATTTTAATAAAGGTAACAAAATTTTTTACCATTTGAAAGTAATTTGAGTACATTATGTTTATTGGTTGCGGAGAATCAGCAAACAGCAAGATGGACAATTTTCTTCAAATAGTGAAAATGTGTTGGTAGGGTTATTTCGAAGATACATTCCGGCTGAAATAATGCTCCTAGGTAAAAGTCATGTCAATTTTTTTTGTACCGAATTGAATTAGCCTCAGTTTAATACCAAAATGGTGCATCTAGGCCTCATAGTTTCATCCAAAATAAAAAATAGTAAAATATCGGATTTTGACTATGAGAATAATTTTGGCACGATTTTCTTTAAAAAAAATGTGCAAAAATGTGAATTTACCATTTTAGATGTATAATTAACTTACACTTCAAATAAACATACACTAAAGAAATGTACATACTTCCACGTTGTTTCGTTAACTGCGAAAATTTAAGGCACTTGTTTCAGTTTTTTCGAAATAATTATATACTCGTAAAGGAAGCGTTTTTCGAGTATCTTTGTTCATACTTTAATAATGCGTACTAAATTGGCTACGATTTAAGCCTAATTTCAGTACCGTAAGATTATTAATTGCGGAGATACAGCTAGTCAAAAACTGAATTTTTTTTCAACAAGAAGGTCCTAGAATAAAAGTTGAGATCAAAATTAGTGTACAATTTGACTAGCTTCAATTTAATACCAAAGTAGTGGCTCTAGTTTTCACAGTTTTCTCAAAAATATAAAAACTATTAAAATATCTGATTTTGGTTAAATGATAAAAACATTGTTCTGAATAATGTATGAATTTATTTCGTAAAGAAAACCAAAAAGTGTAAATTTGACATTTTAGATGCAATATATGGTCACGAAACAAATAAACGTAAACATTAAAAAAAAACAGCAAACATATATTTAAACTATAAAATAATACTATTTACTCGTACACGGTCAAGCAAATACAGTTTAGACTTTCGTCCTTTTGGAAGGACCAGGTCTCATTCAGTCTAGATCAGTGGGAGGAGTGGGGGAAGAGGGATAATATTTTCTGGAGTGCAGGCGGGCCGGCTCATAGTGTTGGGTCGTCCATATCCTCGTCCTCCTCGTCCAGGACGATAGGGATGGCGTTGTTGCAATTTCACCCGTGGCAAAAGGAACATAGGATAGAGCACCTGCGCCCAGCCTTTCTGCAAGTGTACGACCCTAAGCAACCTCAATTTTGCATTTGCAAGTCACCATTTTAAGCAGGGTCTGAGGAGCGGGCTCTGCGCACATTGCCCATCTTTAACTTACTGTATCTTCGCAACCAATGGACATAGTGAGCTCAGGTTACGCTCAAATTGTAGAAAATTTAGTTATCTTTATTAAAGTAGATTCTTGAAAAACGCTTTCTTAGGGTATTTTTTTCGAAAAAACTGAAACAAGTGCCAAAATTTCGCAGCTTTTCGAGCACCATGGGGGTAGCACAGGGTTTTCAAGGTTGCAAACTTGGGTATAAACTAATCTCAAGGGACCTAACAACATATAAAAAAATCGTAGTTACATGCGCGTTTGCGATCTATGATGTCGTTATAGACTGGGCTATAACGTTTATTGCAGAAAACAACCGAGCGCTTAAGAATGGGACAAAAAATCATGTTCATAATTTTCAATGGGATTTTAAGTGAAAATTACAATAAAAGCGTTGCCCATTCGTCCTTAGGCTTTGTTTCCTAAGCCTCTATTCTAGGCGGTATAAACCATATCGTCATTGATCTGTTATCGTATTGTTTTTAACTCGGCCGCCATTACTGTCAAGTAAATAAGAGCTATCAAAACGTTCAAAATACGATAACAGGTTAAAGACGATATTGTTTTTATCGCCTAGAATCTAGGCCCTGGAGAAGTGAAAATATTTCATTTAATTTGTAGGAAAAAATGAATAGTTTAGAAAAATCCGAATTGAACCTATGTTAATATTTTTTCTCAAACATGCAATGAAATATTGATGTTATGTTCCTTATATTAGGCCGCCAAGACGTTTTAGGTGTGGCTAGGACAAGAGGTCGTTAATGGAATTTCATACAAATCGTGCAGGCCTAGGCCGGCAAAGTCCTCTTTTTTAATTTACATTCCACATAAATTTGTGGCACAGGCATCATTACACTCTGCCACTATGCGTATTAAAAAAAACAATATACGTTTTTTTTTTAATTTTAGTGTAATCATGGCGGCTGTGTTTATAAACAGGCTAGATAGCTTTTTTTTTTAAATATATTAAGCCGTGCATCCAACCGAAGCGTTTGCATGTTTATTTAAAGTACCAAGAGAACAAAGGTAATTAGGGATGCGTAGCGCAACTTAGATCGCAGGCGGTGCGCTGCGGGGCACCGGCGGGCGGGCGCACACGACACAGCGCGGATGACTCAGCACTGTAGGTTACTTTTAACGTTTATGCACTTCATAATTTTTGTTTAATTTTTTTTAATGAATTATTATTATGTTTGAGAAAAGCACTACACATACCTTGGCGGGAAATATGGGGTTGCCCGCCTCAGATCTATCCGGCCGCGCTTTGCTCGGCCTATATATGTCTCCGGCCGGCAACCCCGGCCTCTGTAGTAATGTACTATATTTTAACTCTTTGTGACCTCAGAAATATGCAGTTAAAATCCGTTGAGTACGTCCCGGGCACTTCGTAATAGTCCGCATAAGGTACCTTCGGAAAAAAATAATTGAAAATTGTCCTGGTAACAAAAATGGACAGGACAAAATCAGTCGGGTCAGCTAGTTGATAATTATGACTACGGTGGCAACTACGATATTTAAAACAAACAAAATAGAAAAGACACCCTCTATCGTTTGATCGAGCTCTCCTTCTCATAATTTATCCTTCGGCTTAAACTAGTCAACTCTTTTCTTACTTAGAGCAGATTTGCCAGAAACAATAATCGTTCGTATGCTCGTTATTTTTTTATCACATCTGAATTTATTTACGGAAAAACAGTCTCATCTTTATCGGTATGTATTTATGTATACTCAATAAAGAGCTTATGTTGGGAAAAATTATTTAACTTATAGAAAGCTACAAATTGACTAATATACCTAGGCTATTTATTTTGTTTAAGCCGTATTTATGAGGGCGGTCGCTAGTTAAATTATACAAGACGTGAAGATGTCTATTAGCCAAAGTTAACTGATGAGTAGGTATATCCACAATGTAGAAATGCTGTAAAATACCTAAATCAGTTATAAGCGTCGTCTGTCTGAACGGAATATTTGATTTTAATATGATTGTTTATAAAATAATTGCAGAACGCGATCGTTTGAAGCCGGCGCCGCCGCCAAAGCCGGCCGGGCTGGTGGGCCAGCAGCTGACGCTAGTATCTCAAAAGATGTATTCCATCAACGTGACGCCAGATTTCTTCAACGACATGCGCGTCCTACAAAAGCAGAGCCACGACTTAAAGATTGAGGTCTTGTAACCTTCAATATTTTATAACACTACTGTGCGAATGTAATAATGGCATATATGTGACTACATCTTAACGTGGCGAGAATGCTGTTGCGAAAATTTTACGGTTTATTGCGGTTAGATATTGAAAATTGTATCATTGTTTACTTATTTGATTTGCAGACGCGAAACCTGCGCCGGTCAACGCTGTCGCATGCCATCCAAATGAGGCAACTGATGGCCGACACCATCGTCAAGATCGGCGCGCTTGCCGCCAGCTTTTACGAACGCGACCCAGAATCGGTGAGACCCGTATTTAAAAAACCGGACAAGAGCATGTCTGGCCACGCTCAGGGTAGGGTTCCTAAGCCGTTACTTTACAAAAACTTTCTTATTTAGATGATTTTACAAGGTACATTTTAGTCGCCTGTATCTCAGGAACCAATTAACTCTACTTAGCAGTGATAGTTTTCCTTTAAAATTCATTATATGTGCTTTCATTTAAGTTTTTTTTTGTTTTGCTGTAGAGGGGGGGGAGGCACTTTATTAAAAGATAAAAAAGATAAAAAAAAAAAGGTAACAAAAATTAGCACTTTGAATCTTAATATTTCACAAACGGATCCCTTATACTCCAGTAACTTTAGACATCATGAGTTTGCGTCAAATCCGGTAGTTCTTATTTTTTGCTGACTTGTTTTTGATGTTGGCTCAATGAATAATCAAAGTTTGTGACCTCAAGCGCCGAACGCAACTTTGTCAAAAATAAAAAAAACGTGAAAATTTCGGACATTTTTCAGATTTTGGCGATTATAACCCTAAAGGACTAGTATTAGATAGAACCTTCTCAAATTAAAAAAATTGCTACAATATGAGACTTAGGGCCGAGTTCACCAACCAATTTAACAGACGGTTAAGTCTTAATCAGCTCTTAATCAATACATTTGACAACCGTTAAACCGCTAACCGTGTGTTGGTGGACTCAGCCCTAAAATTGGCTCTGTAGACCCAATAGTTTCCGAGATAAAAAGCTTTTCAAAATTCAGTTTTTTTTCGAACTTCGCAATTTTGTAATGTGTATTAGTGAATGCAAGGACAAATTTGCACGTGACGGTGCTGAAATCGAGCAGAGAGAGTCTCGTGTGGGAAGTTACCTGGCCAGATTGAAGCTGGTTTTCGTTGCGTGCGAATAGTTCGTTGGTTTTGACAAAGTTGTGTTCGGCGCTCGAGGTCACAAACTTGGATTATTAATTGGACCAACATCCTAAATAAGTCCACAAAACATCAGAACTACCGGATTTGACGCAAAATACCCCGTACTTTCAATTGACAAGGTCACTGCAGTATTAATCAAAAAATTGCTTTTACAAACCCCTAATATTTTTGCAAGACCTATTCAACGACACTTCACACCATCGTGTAAACAAGAGATAAAGAAAACATCCCCACTTTACGTATAGGGGAGGTACAGGGGGAGATATTTTTTTTTTTCAAGATTTTATTTTACCACTTTGTCGGCATGACTAATATGTATATTTATGCCAAATAAAAGTTTTCTAGAAGTCAGAGGTTCTAAGCTAAGCTGCGGACGGACGGACAGACATGACGAAACTATAAGAGTTCCTATAAGTGTGACTACGGAACCCTAAAAAAGACATACCATAGGTATTATACTGCGTTTATGTATATTTTTCAAGGAAGGACTTCCTTTTTTTTAGGAATAAAGTAACGGCTCTGGTTAAACATACCTACTTGGTGCGATATACATTACTTGGTCAGAGTTTGCGGGCGATGACTGCAATAAAATATGTTATGGTGATATTGAATCGTTTGTCTAAAGGTAGGTACGTGTTGGTCATTTTGCTAAAACGAATAAAAAAAGATTTACAGCATTCTGAGGCTCTATTGTAATTTAATTTATCCCATCTGGCTTCCATATGGTAATTTTATTGCTCACGTTATAAATACGTAAATTTTACTATCTATCAATTGAAAAAGAACTATGGGTCTCAGATTCCACTTACCATCAGGTGGCCTGTGTGTTCGTTTGCCTTCTCCTTGCCATAAAAAAACTAAGTACCATGTCGTTATCAGTATGTTTACGATATCGAAGCAAGATGGGCTCTAACAAAGAAGAGCAAGTCTGCTAAACGGTAAAGACAATCGAAATCAGTTTTTTTTTAGATTTAGCGTGACCTGCCGAGCGATCACATCGGTCACCTGTGTTAATTCAAGATGTTTTTGTCAGATTTGTACAGTCACGACCGTTTGCAGATTGCAACATATCTAGGCCCCCCAACCTCTCGTGCGTCTTATTTGTTCCTATTGAGCGTCCAAGTCGTTCCGTCATCATACTTTTCGGTCTGCTATGGTATGGGTATTCATTCCACGGGATCCATCCAGTATCAACCTTACTGAACCGTTTCATACAGACTTACGATACAGCTAGTATTTACAGCACAGTGCCTAGTATATCCTGCTGGTCTACCGCGACCCTTAACGTTTCGCGCCATTGGTAATTAAATCAAAGCCTTTTGCATTACTTAACTCTTTATGGCACGCTGAGATGAGATCTGCGAGCAATTGGGGTAACATTACGGCGATTGTAGCTGGCAAAAAAAGATATAGCAATTTTTTAATGCTGTGTTGATGTCTCCCTCGAAACGATTGTTAGATATTTAAAAAGCCGCTATAAGTGTAAATAAGATTTTATATTCATTTCAGCAACTCACCCGTGAAGAAGAAATATATCGACAGGACATGCTTTTACTAGAAAACGATTTGTATGAACTAGAAGCTACTGTCGAACGCCTCCGTGGCCAAGCTGCTAACAGGTAAATAACCCTGTCACTATTAATATCGAACAATGGGAAATCCTAACACGTTGTAGTAAAACCTAAATTGGTCTACGAAATAAAAATCAGAACTGTTCTTCAATAACAGTTAATATCGAACTTTTACTGGCATCCACTTGATAAACATTGGTCTTGACTTCCTGCCGGGATTCCCGCTGCAACACAATGTATACTCGAAAATCTAATTAAAGACCAAAATCTGTCAGTTACCATCTTGATTATTTCGTTATTTTAACATTATTTCATAAAAATATTAATGAGACCTCTTGTAACCGGTAATATTAAGGTAAGTATTAGTGATAAATATACCTACACTTAAACCAAAATGCAGTAATCACAGCGAATGTGCGCCGGTTGAGGTTAGGATTTTGGTTTTAGATTTTCGAGTATAGGGTCTTCTAGTCAATTTTTTTGTTTTGGCAATCGGTCGCTTTATATTGCTTTAGGTTAGCAACCAGTACTGTAATGACACCTGACAGCAGCATGGTGCATATCGTGTATGACCAGTTTTTATTTTTAATAAGTTGTTGGTCCTAAAAAAAGGTTGCAGATAGAGTCCGACCACGCTAACTCTGCAGCTGTCAAAGACCGTTCAGTTTTGAAAAAAATTACATGGCAACACCACGAATTAAAGAGAAATAAGTTTTGATACTTATATTATTACTATTATTTTATTTTACATACTTATGAAACATTTTTCACTCTTTTTCCTGTGACCATGACCATTGTTAAATGTTATTTAGAATTTAATAAGTGGGTATTTTGTTGGCATTGAATACATTATCATTATCATTCCTTCTTAATATTATGTAAAAACTAAAAATACCATGTCATTTCATTAAAATAATAAATAACTTTAATAAATTCTTTGTTTTTTGAAGTTAAACGGTAGATTTATAAACAAAACGCCACTTATTGATATCAACCAAACAAACATGAGCGAGATTGTCTAAAATTCGACAATTTCGAATTAAAGATTAAGATTGTTCAGTTGCTAACCTGTCAACGCCTTGTTGATAAGTAAACATTGTCGTTTTTGAGCAAGAACAGAGTCCTGTGATTCTTCAACATGTTGGAAATCACTCAATATGCGAAACAGTAATTGCAGCACATCACTCTTAGAAGGTTTCACCATTGTTTTTACTTTTATTACAATAAATAGTGAGTTACGGAAGCCATCTGACATACCATGTACTTGTCAAAACCAGTTTTAAGCCAGCCAAAAAATATTGCCATATAAAGTTTTACACGCGGTTGCCAGGTTATTCTATTGCAGAGTTAGCTTGGCACGACTCTACGTGTGTTTGTTGTGCACCTAGAATAGACAAACACAAGACATATAGACAAGACCAAACACTTAAGACAATACAAGTCGAATGAACAGATGAGATCGGGAGCGACAAAAGCGGGTAAAAGCACCTAGAGTTTGATTTTTTTCCCCTATAAATTTAATTAAAGAAAGTAGAACTTTTTTTTGGGTTGGGTTTTAAGGTTGATAGGTTTTTTAATACAGGGGAATAGGATGTCGTACAAGGACACCGATCTAATCGGGCAGTTCAAAATAATGTGGTCTGCAGAGGCTTCCTCCAGGCCACATGAACAGAGGGGGGATTGAAATGTTGGGTCTTGTACAGTATTCCCAGCTTCTTAATAGCCTTCGGCTGGCTATCGCTATCGCGCTTGCACTCGCAACTGACAGTATATTTGTCACTCGTGTGTCATAGAAAAACGAGAATTGCCGATCGCTATTAAGCAAATGGTTGCACTGTAAATAGTGTGTCTTAAAATGTCATCGTGATGGCTAGGTTTAGCTTTAGCTTACTCGTAGCAGCGTCCCTGATGCTGCTCATGGTCAAAAGCGGCGGCAACCGCTTATCATAAAGTCGACCGTTTGCCTGCTTGCCTAACACTGGCTTTAAAAAAAAAAATCAGGGGAAAATGTCACACCAATTGAGCTAGTCCCAAACTAAGCTAGGGTAAATCCAGGATAGATGCGCGCAAAGGGATAGGCGCCTATTTTTCAAAAACCTAACTTCCCAAAATAGCAGCAAATAATTTTATTAATAGTCTAAATAGGGAGCAAAAGGGCCGGACCACACACACACACACCTCAGCCCCCCGCAGGCCGTCGCGAGGAAAAGACGCGTCTCGCTTGTGTGTTCGAAAATCTCCGACATCAGCGCAAAAAGTGCCTCAAATTTTCAATCGTAACTATTTTGCAGTTTCATAACTTTATAATGAGTATTAACTTGTGTTTTGTTTTTATTATATCAATATACTGGTTCATTAAGTGCACCTACATTTTATAGTGGTGATTATTATTTATATCTTTAATATTTGAGTAGCTTAGTTTTATTTAATTTAAATACGTGTGGGATATGGTAAAGTCGGTGAGTGGAACGGAACATAGAGTTGTATGAAAGGGATGGGTAGAATGCGAGAGAGGCAGAGAATGAATGGACGATAGATGGGTGCAGTCGTGCAAGTTTTCTCCGCCCAAAATGTGTTTTTTTCCAGTTAACACGTTCACTGCGGGTTGAGCAAATATACCAGCTACGAATCGGAAGCCCTAGCCATAATGGAAGGCATAAAGAAATTCCCGCATTATTTGGTTGGGATTCACTTTAAAGTCGTTACGTACTGACTGTAAAACATTTGAAATGACATTAAAGAAGAGATACCTATCTAGTTATGTCAACACGGGTGGCAGGAAGAATTATTCTTCTACAAGACTTTGAAGTGGAGCATAGAAGTGGAAGTAAATTGATGCTTTCAGCAGACACCCCTATGTTGCAGTAATCTTTTCAGATTTGCATGATAGCATTAAGTATACCCAAGAAAATGATGATGGCACAAAACCAATAATAGAGGTGCTGAGGGAGCGCCCATTCCAGGATTATTCCCTATACAATGGTCTGTTATACAGGGAGCCTGAGAGGCACTTGGTTGTTCCAAAGACATTGGAAGGCGAGATAATTAAACGAGCCCATGATAAAGCTCATTTCTCAACGAGAAAGATGATGCAAATACTTAGCAAAGATTATTATATACCCCACCTGGAAAAGAATGTAGAAAGATTTACTTTGGCCTGCATTCCGTGCTTGTTGGCAACTAAAAAAGAAGGTAAGCAAGAAGGCTACTTAAACCCTATATGTAAAGAGGATGCTCCTTTACATACCATTCACATTGACTATGTGGGGCCTATGACGGAGACAAAGAAACGGTTTGCGCGCATAACGTCCCACTCGCAGAATATCCCGTTGTCCCTTTCGCGAAATGTCCCTTTCCTAAATGTCCCTTACGCAAAAAGACCCTTCTGCAATAGGTCCCGTTCGCAAAACGTCCCTTCACACAAATAAAGTCGCGTTCGCAAAACGTCTCTTTCGAAAAATGACCCGTTCGCAAAACGTCCCTTTCGCAAAATGACCCGTTCGTAAAACGTCCCTTTCGCAAAATGACCCGGTCGCAAAACGACCCGGTCGCAAAACGACCCGGTCGCAAAACGTTGCTTTCGTAAAATTAGGTTAGGTTAAGTTAGGTTAGGTTAGGAATAGCTTAGTTAAAAAAATAAAAAAATGTAATTAAACTTTGCCTTAGTCATTTATTAATAAAACTAGTGACCTGCCTTCGCCTCGCTTCGGTTTATATGACTTTTCCGAAAAACCCGTACATAATCCAGAATTTATTATTCATAAAAACCTTCCTCTTGAATCACACTATCTATTTAAAACAAACCGCATCAAAATCCGTCGCGTAGTTTTAAAGATCTAAGCATACATAGGGACAGACAGCGGGAAGTGACTTCAAAGGTGAGTGGATATGTGAATTCCCCATTCCACACTAGGGATTTTATTGGTCATCTCTTATCCCATGAGAAGACTCCTAGACTCTAATTAAACAAGCTTTTTCCAGACGGGACATTTTGCGAATGGGTCATTTCGCAGACGGGACGTTTTGCGAAAGGGGCTTTATGCAGTAGGGACTTTCAGCGAAAGGGGCGTTATGTAGTTAGTAGGGACTTTCAGCGAAGGGGGTGGAGGAGTGGTTTGAGAAAGGGATGTTTTGCAAATGGGGTATTTTACATAAGGGACCATTTGCAGAGAAGACGTTTTCCGAATGGGACGTAATTTGTGGAGGGACGTTTTACGAGTGGGACGTTATGCGCCCAAACCAAAGAAACATATCTACTTGTTTACTATTGTAGACGCTTAGTTTAGTTGGATCTTCCCTACAAAAAGCACCACAAGAAAAGAATCTATTGAAAAATTGAAAGTACGCCAAAAAAAATTTGGCAACCCTGTCCGAATAATATCAGACAGAGGAACTGCCTTCACTAGTGCAGATTTTGAGGGATATTGCAAAGACGAGGGGATACTACATGTGAAAATCATAACTGGAATACCACGCGGGAATGGACAAGTAGAGAGATTGCATAGATCAATCAAAGCCATTCTAAAAAAACTATGTATTGAAAACCCTGCTCTGTGGTATAAACATGTAAGTCGTTTTCAGAAATCTATAAATAGTACGTCCAGCGAAGCATAAATACATCACCATATGAACTATTAATAGGGACAACTATGAAATGCAAGAAAGATGTTGAAATCTATAACTTAATACAGCAAGAAGCTAGAGATAACTTTATGACAGACCAAGAGGAACAACGTGTTCTAGCCAAGCAATCCATCTTGAAGGTTCAGGAAGAAAACACAAGGAATTTCAACAAGAAAAGGAAGCCGAGCCAGATCTATGCAGTTGGGGATGTGGTGGCCATCAGGAAAACTCAGGATCAGGTCCATATCGGGTCGTAGCAGTAAAGGGACGCGATCCGTATGACGTGGAGAAGCTCGATGGCAGCCAAGAGGGCCCTCGCCGTACCAGCTCTGCGGCAGATTCCATGAAGCACTGGCATGTAGCTGATGGATCTGGCAGTGACTAATGCCTGAGAGGGTTTGTGTTTCGTTACCCTGCCTCCGCTTGATTAAATATCATCTTGTATAATTCTATGACCATAACCGTGCTATTAAACTGCTGTGTTACTCAACTTTTACAATGTCACATTCTAATTTCTCCACATTAGAGAAATGTATAGATGTTACGAGTATTATTTAGTGTATATTCCCATAAGTACTAGGAACCATGCATAGATGGTTAAATATTGTATAAGCCTTAAAGCATCAATATTGGGTATTCGTGTTTTAATTTTTGGAGCTTAAGTCTGTATGTGGACTGGGCTGGTAGAGTTTATTTGTCTTCGTGTTTTAATTAATGGTGTGTGTTAAAATTAGTTCCTTAGTATTCGTTGTTTGTTAGTTAATTCATTATTCGTAGTCTGAGGGCAGACTGGTTGCAGGATGACCGTGTGTGGGATATGGTAAAGTCGGTGAGTGGAACGGTTAGGGCGCATAACGTCCCACTCGCAAAACGTCCCTCCACCAATTACGTCCCATTCGCAAAACGTCTTCTCTACAAATGGTCCCTTATGTAAAATACCCCATTCGCAAAACGTTCCTTTTTAAAACGTCCACCCCTTTCGCAAAACATCCCTTCCTGAGAAAGCCCCTTTCGCAGAAAGTCCCTACTGCTTAACGCCCCTTTCGCAAAACGTCCCGTCTGCGAAATGACCCACTCGCAAAATGTCCCATCTGGAAAAAGCTTGTTTAAGTAGAGATAAGAGATAGCCAATAATAATCCCTACATTGGCCTTAGTTTGGAATGGGGACTTCACATATCATCTTACCTTTGATTTACCCTGGCGGTCCAACTAGTAACAATATGACTAATATGTCCTTTATTTGTCCCGTTTGCAAAACGTCCCTTCACATAAATAAAGTCCCGTTCGCAAAACGTCCCTTTCGCAAAATGACCCGTTCGCAAAACGTCCCTTTCGCAAAATGACCCGTTCGCAAAACTTCCCTTTCGCAAAATGACTCGTTCGCAAAACGTTCCTTCGTTACATGCATTACGTGGAGGTAGTCCCGTGTAATTACGATCTACTACTTTGCATGTTATTACTGCTACGATTGTTGAGCATGGTAAATAAAGGACATATTGGTCATATCGTTCCTAGTTGGTCCGCCAGGGTAAATCAAAGGTGAGTGGATATGTGAAGTCCCCATTCCACACTAGGGCTTATTATTAGCCATCTCTTATCCCATGAGAAGACTCCTGGTCTCTACTTAAACAAGCTTTTTCCAGACGGGAGATTTTGCGAATGGGTCGTATCAAATGGGAGTAGGGATTTTCAGCGAAAGGGTGTAGGGGTGTTTTGAGAAAGGGCCGTTTTGCGAATGGGGTTTTATATCGTTGTCTAGTGCCCATAGTACAAACCTATATATAGGGTAAATCCAGTGTAGACGCCATACTTTTTGAAAAGGGCTCCTAAATTCAAAACTATCCCTAATTACCCTTTTTTTTAGGATAGATGCCCCACCATGAAAATTCTAAGAAGGGTAGATGCCCCTTGGTAAAAACCATATACGCTAACAATATCAGAGTAGGTATAGATTCTTAGAAGAAGATAGAAACCAATAAATAAAATTAGATTTAAAAAAAAACAATAATAGTTATAACAGAAAATAAAAACATATGCTGCGATTATTTATATAGGGGTATGGGGGGGATAGATGCCCCAAGAGCACGTATACCCCACGTAAATCGGGCGCCTATCCTTTTTGATATGGATAGGTGCCTTTTTATTTTTTACCTGAACCAAATACAGAAGAGCGATAATTAATTCATAGTAAAATTTGTCAATTTTTTATTTATGTATTTAGATAATTCAACAATAATACTATTCAAAATTAAAATTAAACCTATGTAGGACCGAGAGTTATTGAAACGAACTTTTTAAAGTAATTCACTGTTTTAATTAACTAACCCATCTATCGTCCATTCATTCTCTGTCTCTCTCGCACTCTTTCGTCCGTTTCATACATCTCTACGATCCGTTCCACTGGTTAGGGCGCATAACGTCCCACTCGCAGAATGTCCCTTTGTCCCTTTCGCGAAATGTCCCTTTCCTAAATGTCCCTCACGCAAAACGACCCTTCTGCAAAAGGTCCCGATCGCAAAACGTCCCTTCACATAAATAAAGTCCCGATCGCAAAACGTCCCTTTCGCAAAATGACCCGTTCGCAACACGTCTCCTTCGCAAAATGACTCGTTCGCAAAACGTTCCTTCGTTACATGCATTACGTGGAGGTAGTCCCGTGTAATGACTTTGCTTGTTATTACTGCTACGATTGTTGAGCATGGTAAATAAAGGTCCCATTCGCAAAACGTCCCTTCACATAAATAAAGTCCCGTTCGTAAAACGTCCCTTTCGTAAAATGACCCGTTCGCAAAACGTCCCTTTCGCAAAATGACCCGTTCGTAAAACGTCCCTTTCGCAAAATGACTCGTTCGCAAAACGTTCCTTCGTTACATGCATTACGTGGAGGTAGTCCTGTGTAATTACGATCTACTACTTTGCATGTTATTACTGCTACGATTGTTGAGCATGGTAAATAAAGGACATATAGTCATATCGTTACTAGTTGGTCCGCCAGGGTAAATCAAAGGTGAGTGGATATGTGAAGTCCCCATTCCACACTAGAGCTTATTATTGGCCATCTCTTATCCCATGAGAAGACTCCTGGTCTCTACTTAAACAAGCTTTTTCCAGACGGGACATTTTGCGAATGGGTCATTTCGCAGATGGGACGTTTTGCGAAAGGGGCGTTATGCAGTAGGGACTTTCAGCGAAAGGGGCGTTATGCAGTAGGGACTTTCAGCGAAAGGGTGTAGGGGTGTTTTGAGAAGGGGACGTTTTGCGAATGGGGTATTTTACATAAGGGACCATTTGCAGAGAAGACGTTTTGCGAGTGGGACGATATGCGCCCAAACCGTATAAGGATGTATTCATATAAGTATAAGGCCGTATAAGGACGGCAGGGGCCGCTCCTCGAATGTATAACATTTAGGTACAGCTGATAAAATAACGTTAATCCTGAATGTTAAAATCTTTAGTGCATCAAGACTACTTTTCCGTTTGAAAGCATACGCACGTTTATTTATTCGATACGATAAAATAGACTTGGGTTTTTAAAATCACATTTTCAATATGACAAGCAAAAAACTTGAAATAAAATATCTAGAAACCCTCAAATAACACCTTATGTCAAGTTTAAAAAATGTCTCATTACATGACATGAAATACAAAAATAACGTCATTTTCTTAATCTGCATCCCCGAAAATCAGTACAATTACCATGACGTTTTTTCAAAACCGTATATTGGCTATCTTGAATCCAAAATATGACACCATTTTCAAATTTGGGTACTTCCTCAAACGTTTCAAAAGTACCGCGATAACTTGAAACAAAAATGATGGTTGCCATTACAAGCCAAAAACGGAGAAAAAAAACGGAGACTTCTCGTACAGTCGAGTTTATAAATATGTGTACAATTTAGTACCTTGTCACTATAATCGCTGTGACAATTCATATTATGGCAGTCTAAACATGGCATTAAATAGAGAAGGTACTAAAGTGTACACATATTTATGAACTCGACTGTACACTTAGTTTCTTTGATTTTCGACTAACAATTTAGTCACCTAGAAAACAGTTTCCAGCATTTTGGTCGGTGTTAATAGTTCTTTACTTTACTGCGAAACTACACCTTTCGCATTGAATACGTATAGTAGAAATATAGAACGAAACAGAAGAAAAAAAATTGGTCCTTATTAGTTCATTTCCGACATTCGTGCTGACCGCCGCATACAATCCGTAAAGCGTAGCCGGTAATAAGTAATTGTCTTTTCTTCACTGTTGTTTTCAAAACAGTTTAAAGATATATTTTTATCTAGACACACGGAATCGTGCACGGACAAGTTCGAAGGATATGGTCTAAGATCCGAATAGGAGACGACCTTCACCCGGCTGTTTATTCCATAAAAAGTATTTTAAATCAAATAGGGTGGGCTGAAAAAATTCAGTTCAGTATATAATTAGTTAGTTGATAAAAAAATTAAAAACGCACTTTTTTTTAAATTGCTATTTCTAGTTTAATAGACAAATTACATACCAATTGAAAGTGTGAAGCCTAAGTTTGGTGCAATTTGATATAAAATACTTTTTATCGAATAAACAGCCCGGTGAAGGTCGTCTCCTATTCGTTTCCCCTACTAATAAGCCATTCCGGCCCTAACTCCCAGTCTCATAACTGTTTTCCCAATGTAGATACTTAGAAAATATTTTATTTTCAGATTATTAAAAAGAAATAATAACTTTGGGTCCAGAAAAACAAAGTTCTATAATTATCCCATAAATGTTATTAATTTCCAAAAATGGCATGTTTGGTAATGATTGTCTCATCAAAACCTATTAGGGATATCCCCATGACCTACATACATCCCTGAAATTTTGCACCTAGGCAGGTCTTGCAGCACAAGAAAAGAAAAAAAACAGAAAAACTACAAAATCTGTTACGCTTGATAAAAATATATATCTCCATATTGAAATGTATAAAACATCTTTAGATCATTCATTACCAAACATCTAGCTAGTATTAGGTACCTAAGTATGTTCATTTCTTATATTTTTCATATCTTATTGTACCTGTGACAGATGTCATTTGCAAATTTAATTATGGTGCTAATTCAAATCGCATTAATATTTTATATTTTTCGATTATCGGTAAGGCTTACAAAGGAAATGTAATCGATTCGTATTCTGTTATTTATTAACTTAATTTATCTACCTAAATACTATAAAATAAGGTATCATAAATCGTCTAACAACAGTTAACATCACGCTAGACCTATTACCATCGTATGGTAGTCTCGATAGGTGTTCATTGTATCAATGATATTTTATATTTAGATACGTTATGCTCATACTAAACGCATGTACCCGAATGACGCGGCGTGCCCGCTCATGGCTGCAATATAGCTACCCGTCTGTATCGCACTCATGCGATATCTAATTGTGTATCTCATGTTTCACAGGTGACAGTGACGCCACCGGCGCAAATTAAACAAAGTATGGCGATGTAAAACAAAATGTAAAAAATATTTTCGGTAGTTACGAATGAAATGAGATCCTTTCTTCCTTTTATAGTTACAGTATAATTTCGGCAGCCTCGAAAAACATAAGACGGCATTTTTTATGACTTATATTTGTTGCATTTCGGCAATAAAACTTTACTGATTTTGACGCGTGCGTGTCAGCGGCCACGGCGCGACTAAACGATAGTAAGGTAATTACCTTCTTTTTCGAGGAACGCTATTGCGCGCAGATGACGTATCTTAATATAAAATATCATTGGTTTTTATGTGGTAAAATAAAACGCAAAGACTTTAAATGATTAAAATCGTATCGGCGAATCGATTTGGTCGAAGAACGAGGTTATTGTCAAGCCTCAGGACTTTTAACGTTTTACCACAGATTACTATACTCTAGTTTTACGTTTTGTTAGCTGTCAAATATCACTTAAGCTGCCTTCAAATGTCAAAACTCTTTCTTCACAGTCATGTGGATAAAAAGCGATTTTCTCAATAGATATCAAACAAACAAAAAGGGCTTTCCGAGCTAGTGAGGTGAAAAATATTATAGGTACTGTACCGTCCCCAAGGGGTAGGCCTTATAAAAATTTAAAATATTTCATATTTAATTTATTTTGACAGGCCGGTTTGACAAATGAGATTGTCAATTGATTAGGATCCTACGTTGTGTTTTGTTTTTATGTTTTGGTAGTTCCAAGTTCCTAAGGCGAGACTGAGGGATAACAGATTCCACTGGTTAAAGAGATATTCAAGAATAAGGGGATTCAAATAGTTCTACTAATTGAAATAAAAGAGATTAGAAAATCTTCAGTTAAAAAGGTATTCGATATGACAAGTGAATGATTTCTGGTAAAAGCAGGGCCCCTCCCCGCCCTTACTCATGTGCTCGTCTCCAAACTGGATACACTCTGCCAGCCTGCCTCTAGCTTGTCTGGGGAGCGTTTCCATTACGTCGCCAAGTCAGTCTAAGTTGGTTAATGTAACCAAAAGTGAAGAGGGCCCATAAAATTATAGTCACTCCAAGAGACAGGATTTATTTTATCTCCTAATAATTTGGATGGAGAGACTATTAAACCTAAACTACCCCTCTTGTATCCTCGGATATTTCGGGTCGACGAAATGTGTGAGTTTTCTGCAATTCAGTGTGACAGATACCAAAGTTAACCCAGAATTTTGGTGGTCTCCTCCCCTTCAAATCCGTCAAGGCACTTGATATCACACGCTCAGCTTTCGCTTCGCTTAGTCGAGTCCCCACGAACCGACATGATAGCCGGGAGTAGAAAGCAGTTGCCGAGCTAAACTCGCAGGCATCCTTGCCAACATGAGATCATAAAAACCCAGCCAGCAAGTCACCTCAACTAACTAACGTCTTTCGACCAGAGGTGAAATCAACTCTTGACGCGACTTAAATCTGACCCCCGTTTCCCCAAGCTGAATTTAGAAGTTATTAGCTTTGAATCTTCAACACATTGAAGCAGTCTGAAGTCTGAATTGATACTGATCATACGCTGTATAGTAACTCTGCTTGCTAACTTAGTCCAAGATGTTTAGTGTCGGTAAGATGTCATCGACGTCTGTGACCCGCTGATAACTTTCACCAAGACACTAAACCCTCTTCGACTCGGATAGGATATGAAGAAATTTCCGTAACTTAAATGGAAAAGATTGAGATAAATTGTAATTTAGATAGCTAGGACACAAGTATAATCTGTAATCCCCAATATAAGATCCGAAAGAAATAAAATAATCTTAACCAAACATCATGGGAAAATTGAGAAAATGTTTACCAAATAAACTAAAGATTAAACAAAGAATCCTATAAATTGTACACAAGAAAACTACACGAAATAAAGCTGTCTCGAAATATTACTCATCCTTTGAAATCCCTTGATTCCGAAAATTAACAAGAAACAATACCAATAAAATAATAATGTTATTTACCTTTTAATTATTTTAAAGCTCGTAATAGATTTAAAATCCCGTGAAATAATTCAAAGAAATTTGTCACAAAATTGGATATCCAACGACTAACGTGTATCACTGATGTTTTAATTATGATTTGTTCCTAAGAAATTATTTTATAAAATTGTTCTGTTTTTTAAATAATTTGTTCCTTTCAAATCAAATTTCGAATCTCATGAAATATTTTGAAAATAATTGTAAATAAAAAAAAATATCAAAATCAAAAAAAAATATTCAAATAAACATGTTCTAACAAGGGCAGCTCAGCTAAGAATGATATTCAAATTCAAATTCAAATAATTTATTGCGTGTCACATTACGTTACAACAGGTGGAACGATAACTACAGGTATACATGTGACGCCCTGCGAGGGCACAGCAACATTCAACATTATTATAATCTTGTTGTCAAAATTGCAATGACAACTTCAATAATTCAAAATATTTTGAATGTGATGACATCAAATGTCATTCGTAACCATCTGCATTACTACATAGAGTGCAACGGCACTTATCAAATAACCACTTAAAAGACAGCACTTAGCTTCGGTTCCAGTCGAGATGTCAAGGGCGCGCAGCCGCAACCCGAACTCTCACAACAACTTCACCGACCGAACTCTCCGTAGAAGATGTCAGGATACATTGTTCGATGCACCCGTGCGTAGCGCATTAAAAATAAAGAAAGGTTAAACTACTGTTAAAGTTCCCTAACCTACGATGGTTTTCCCTACCCTGATATCATACCCCGAAACACAACACTCATTCAACTATACAAATTATCACCATTTGGAACTCTTTCTTGACGAAGTACATCACCCTTCCGTTCGTCTTTCAGATTCTCAATCAGAACACTCTTACCCAAGCTTCCTTATACTAGTAAATAAGACTTATCTGTATAGTTATAACACCTATGAGAAATCATTAATTCAATATTCATATTCTCAAACCATTAACCAAATTACTCGTGAACATGATTTCTTATAGATAATTATTTCCATCAACGGTAGGATTACAATATTTACCTTTTTAGGTATCTAGGCTTTGTCTACATGAGAAAACTTACGTGAGCCTCCAAATGACTCTTTACAATATTCCTATGAATCACTGGGTTTTTACATCGTTCACAATTTTACGTATTACTTTACTAATATTCAAAGGAAATTATTATGCTATAATCACTATTATTATTAAAAAAAAGGAATAAAAATATTAACTAGATTCATTTTTAAAAGTCCGGACGGTAACCAAGTCAACACCTAACACCCCTAGCAACCCCCACACTGACAAGCCCTTTTCTTTCTAACCAGTCAAATACCAAAGACAATTTAATTCTTGTTTGGAGGTTTGACTCGAGATGAGGTCAGTACAGTACCTATCAAAGTATAATAATATCCCATTAAAAACACGAATGTGATTAAATTATTAAAAATAAACAAAAAACCCGACTGCAATAAAAAACAACTGAAAAGTGAAACACAAGCTATATATAATCTATAGAAAATTGTAAGAGCATGTACATATTCATATTTATAACAATTTAAATTTAACTTGAATATTGGAAAAGGTATTGCAGGCAAATGCTTGTCCCCACAAGCAATAAATTTCAAAACCTACTTCTTGAAAAAAATTAACAATTGGACTATCTTGTCCCCGCCTGGAACACCTTTTCCAATATTAAAGTTAATTTTAAATTGTTATAAATATGAATGCAGTCGGGATTTTTGTTTATTTTTAATAATTTAATTTATTTAACTCTTTTTAGTTTTTATTAATAAAATAGTGGTTTAATTAATGATTACTAAGCAATATATGAAGCAATAATGGAGCTTAAAATTTTAATGTCGCGAAGCTTCAAGTGAAATTACAAGCGAAAGGAGTTTATTACTTAACATTTACGTATTTTTTTGACTTCCTGCAAAATAGTAGCATCAAAGTGTTATAATGTATATATATTTGGAATGTGCTATTTAATAGCTACCATTTGATACCCATATTGTTGTAACAAAAAAATTTTTTTTTTATTCCTCCTCCATATTTTTTTCCGCGGACGCCATATTGAAATATTATATACCCTATGTCACTTCGGCAATTAAGACAAATCGAATGACACCTCGTATGTTAAAATCCGTCAAGCGGTTTAGGCTGCAGAGCGTGCCCAGAAATAGACATACATACATACATACATACGCTCGAAAAAAATAACCTTCCTTCTGACGCAGTCGGGTGAAAATAGGCCAAGTTCTCATGTACCTACTGGTACATCCAAAAGAAGAGGTAGGTATCAAAATTGGCCCCAGGGGCCCGTTCCAGAAAGCCACTCTGCAACTCTGTACTCTGCACTTTGCAAATCCACGATAATGCAAAGTGCAGAGCAAACGTGTTCCAGAAAACACTCTGCGTAATTTGCACACTCTGCAAAGATTCTGTTCCTAAAAGCTACTTTGCAAATCCACAAATCCATACTCTGCATTTGGCTCTGCCTCTTCAACTCTGCAATAGCATTGTGGAACAGAAATACTTTTGAAGAGTGGGATTTGTGGAGTGCAGAGTTGCAGAGTGGCTTTCTGGAACGGGCCCCAGGTTGTTGACAGACAAACCAGTTTATTACCTCTAACTTGTCAGTTTTTTTAAATACCTAACTATAGGGATAGGTGTTTCGTATTTCATCTAGCCCATTTTCATTATTTTTGAGGGCTTGAAGTTTTATAAAATCATCGCTCTAGGGTTATTAACCAGATAGTAAACAAGCAAGGGTGTTTATTATGGAAATAATGCCGCCCCAGTTCGATTCAGTCCAGTTAACAATTTAAAATATTGTTTTGTAGTATTTAATTAATCTGGTAAACATGTTAGCCTAATTGTTCAAAATGTGGTTCCAGAATTATCAACAAATTTAACAGTTGTTGGTAATTCTGTAGCTCTTCCGACCCCACTCTGGGAATAAAGGCGTGAAAGTATGTATGTTTGTATGTGTTTAATTAATAATAAAATAAATAAAGCCTACGTATTAATTGCAGAGAGACGCGCGTCAACATGGCAGACATAGAACGCATCGCCATGGTGCTGTCCAAGAGCAGCAAGACCGTGGCCGACTGGAAGCTCAAGTTCCCGATATTGCAGGACACCATGAAAGTTAAACTGGCCTCGGAGATGGAAAAGGTAAGATTGGTATAACTACCTAGGTAATTCTATTGTTTATTTTGGAAACCCCTAAACAACCAATCACGGTGTTTGTGAATGCCTCCATTCATCCTCATTATCGCCATTATCAGCGATTGTGTATGGACCATTTTTAAGCCGTGGAAATAACCTCAAAATGACAACTGTGCAAAATTATTTAAAAAAACAATTTGATTTCATGAAACACGATTAATGATTACGAATATGAATCTATTTAAATATATTAAGGATAATTTTATTTTATTAGGTATGGTTCAAATTAGTTTTTAGGTTTGAATCTGTTGGCTAAATATGCACGCATTTAAAGTGTCACTTTACAAAATACCAACAACCGCGGAACAAATTTGTCAGAAACATTGTTGCATATTTGTTAAATATTGTAATTTTGTATGGAACGTTGTTTTACATTTAAAGTGAAAAGTAGAGTGTTTAACGCGAGACTAAACAACCATAATGACACTCGAACTATAGCCACTCTCGCTCGCTCGCTCGCTCGCGTGGCCAAATATCTCTTGTCATTATGGCTTGTTTCAAGCCGGAGCCCCACTGCTGCGCACGGTCAAGCTACACACGTGGGTACAAAAACGCTTTGTATGAAAATGTAGGTAGATACGTCCACAGTAGTGCACGAGCACGCTGCGCACGAAATGACGTCACTGATACGCGCGTGGTTTGTTCCGAAGTGCCTGCCACGCACACGCTAGCGCGCGTGGCAGGCAAAGCCCTGCCGCGACCCACGCTGCCCGTGAGTTGCAGTGGAAAGGTGGCTTCAAGGGCGTCGCACCGCCCTCGTGCGCGTGTATGTGCGTGCCCCGCAGTGGGGAATGTAGACACACGCAGCTGACCAACGTAGCCACGTGGCGCACACGTTTTACGTGTGCGTGCATTGGTTGCTGTGAAAATGTTGACACACGTATCCCGACCAATGGACCTACGTGGGCGAGGTGTAGGTATAGCGTGTCCGTGCGTAGCGTGCGCAGCAGTGGGGCTCCGGCTTTAGTCTTTTGTTGAACAATCTACTTTTATCTACACTCATATCATAAGTCCTCTATTATGTGTTCAAAACCCGTAGGTAATGACCAGAATTACCTGTGGTAGTAGGCGACTATCTCTCATCTCGGATCGGCATTAAGGACGCCATATACGGTACGATTCGTCGTTACGATCTGTCGGTTCAGACTGAAATCGAACGACGGATTGTACGTGTGTGGCAACATCGCCAAATTCGCAAAATTCAATAGAAATATGAATCGTCACGATATCGTTTCAGATCGATCGATCGATCGTTCCGTATATGGGGGCCCTTAAGGTAGCACTAGTCATGAGACATGTTTTTTAATTGCCGTTTCAGATAAGATAAAATAACTAATGAATATCTATTGGGTTTCAACCTCAACCATAGTTGTAACATATCTGTGAAGAAGCAGGATTGAGCGCTTTAAAAAAATATCAATTGTCAATTTTATGTATATGTCATTGTCATCAATTCAATAATTATCAAAAGACGTGTCGCAATAGTATGTTAGATTTTGTTTCGAATAATGGAGGTAAACATAAATAAACATCCAGAACTCCTGCTACAGGGTGATAAGATAAAATGCAACCGTTGCGATGTTTTAATTGTTAGCAAAACACATAATATAAAGTAAACAAACATTTAAAATGCAAAAAGCTCATCAGAGAATCAATAAGTGTTATCAATCAAAATTTTGGTATTTTGGCCACGTCAATTAAGGAATTAGAAGGTACCTTCAGCTCAAGGAGTATTTGGGTATCGTTTAAAATTTAAAAGTCATTTTCGTTACTCAGACTGCATCCAACAGGTAAACTGGTTTATAAAAGTAGTATTATCAAAAAATCCAGGATATCTAACAGTAAAAAATATCAATAAACTGTTAAAAAACAAAGAAGTGGAAATCACAGAGAACACCAACAAAAACACGCTGCAACATTACAGAAGAATGCTTTTCCTACCGATCACCTCCGTCGAAGTTGAAAGATCATTTTCGTACACCAAATGGATTTACACAGAGAGAAGACGTAGAATAACTTCTTACAATTTAGAACAAAATATTGTGTATCACGAATGTCATATATTAAATGGTTGAAAATATTTTTTCTAATTGGTTTTCTTTTCTCGCTCCTCACTCGTACCTACTCGTAAAAATACGACTACATCACTAGTCTGTCAGAAACGTCAAATGCTACCTCAATGCCACGAGCCCTCGATGTATGCTCATTACCTTACAATATGCGATAACGTAATTTCAAAATTACGTTACGCTGTCGTCGCTGTCACCTGTAACGTAATTCTGGTCATTTGCTTTTCGGCTTCTGAGATCTTAGAGTACTTATAATATGTGTGTAGATAAAGTATTGTACGCGACTCTGCGTAAGTAGCATTACAACACTCGTGTGATCTAATATGACACTCGCCTTGCGGCTCGTTTGTTATACTACGCTCATGTTGTAATACTATTGTGCGTACAGATGTAGTGAAATATCGTTTCACATGGTATTTTTTCGGAAATGTTCGTATTTGTCATGCTACTTCAGTCTGACTCAGTACCCATCAAAACAACTTGGGGGAATGTCGCATCGCGAGAGTGATTATTGATATAGAGTGGTTAATACCAGAGTATTTTTTTGGTAATTAAGATTAAGTTTGTTTTCAGTTCTTTTTAATAGTCATGCCGAAAGCATTAAGACCTGGGAAACGTTTAGATCGACAAGCCAGTAATATTATTCTCAACATTAATTTATATTACTTCTTGTTTACCTACACCTAATTTCTATAGAAGTTTGAAGTATATCACACCGAGATGTTAAAACCACCACGATCAAATATATAGATATATTTGATCGTGGTGGTTTTAACATCTCGGTGTGATATACTTCAAACTCGAGGTTTGGCATTTGACACTGATAACTAAAGTACTCTATTTATTTAATACAATCATGTCACTTAATAATACAATAATTCATAGACACGTCGGCATCATTCGGAAGTAGACGTGAGTTCCGAGTTTTAACGATGTGAAAGGATTATTCACTAGATCTGTACAAGAACTTCAAAGTCTTATCGTATTTATTAAATTGTGGATTTTATAAAACCACATTGCAATATGGTTGCAATGCGGTGCGATGGAAACGGTCAATTTATTAAAATACGATAGTAAACAAGTACAGGGTTTACGGAATAATACACAATTACACATTTATTTACTTCTTTTCCTTCTATAATCGACAGCTATTCGTTGGACATCATCTTCAACATCATAAACAGTTCTTAAGCCACATAGTAATTTATTCAAATCTTTACACCGATTAAAGATAAATAAATTAACGGATATAGATCGAAACACACAAACGAAGAAGTACATCCACCAAGTACAAAAACAAGTTAAGACAAAGACTGCCAAATGTCATTTCGAAATAAGGCGGCTATCACGTTCCATTTTTTTCACTTTCATTTAAGTAGGTACACGTATTTACACACCGTATCAACACTTGTATTTTAACTTAAATATTTTAACATAACTTTACATATTTTATTTTACACACAAAGTTGAGATAAAATTTGGTGGACTAGAACAAACAATTTACTGCGTGTAACGAAGCACATTGACGTTTAGATGTTCTGATGCTATCACCCTAAAAATGTTCTTGTGATACCAGCATTAGAAATTATGTTATAAAAAATCGTGTTAAACAAATACTTTAGTTATTTAAAATATTGTGAACACCACCATCTGTTGCTGTGTGCGAGCAAGCTTTTTATAAAGTAATCCGACCAATTTGGTTACAGCAAGATATGCACTAGGATTGATAGTCGGGACACCTCTTTAAAGCAGTCGGTTTCATGTGGGTTAAATTTGTTCGGAGTGAAAAGATTGTGGATTACCGTAAACATAAAAACAATCAAACATTTAGGGCCGTATTAATAAACTCATCTTGGTTGAGATGCCAATCACAAGACACGTCAAAAATGACAGCTTTCTATGGGTTGACGTTTACTTTGACGTCTCTTGAGATGGGCATCTCAGTCAAGACGAGTTTATTAATACGGCCCATACACTCACAATTTTATCGTTTTATAATATTAGTATGGAAGTATATATATATAATATAAGTACTTAGATATAAATAATTTACAATTACAGGTTGTTCGTAAAGAAAAAATGCTGGAAGAAGAACCGGAACGACTGGAACTAGCTCTGCGTCGCTGCAAAAAACTAACTGGAACTTTAGTCACCCTTAAAAGGTACTCTAATTTTAAGACGTCAGAATGTTGATGAATCAAAACAAGTTCACTATAAGATTCGCGGGTTCGTAGAGAACTCTTTCTATACTTCGTCTGTGCAATCCGAGAAAAAAAGCACGGATGCTGCCAAGTGTTGTATTATCACCATAGGTACTCACTCGTAAATTAGAATAGATGGGTGGGGTGGAGGTACTTGTAGAGAAAGATAAGAGTGCGAATGTTGTTGCGCAGGCTGGCGTGCGTGCAGGAGCAGCGGTTGCCGGCGGCGGACGGGCGCACCTCGCCCGGCTCCTCGCAGAGCTCGTGCACCGCCGGGCCCTCCTCATCCGAGGAGCTCGCCTCCGACGTGCCCGCCGTCCCGCCGCCGCAAGGCAAGGTAACCGCCTCCACTATCGACACCTTCATCAACACATATTTATTCCAAACGGTAAAAAAATCTTTCTACCTCTACACTACATCCAAACTTGTAAGCTCGCACGCCGTGTGCTACAGAATAGCGCTATGTCAATATATTCCTGCCATTTTACAACGATAAAACCTATCATACTTCTTCAATATAATGTACGTTCTTGTTTACAGGCGGGTTCCTTTGTGTTAGGGATTATTTATATTGTACTATCTGATATCTTTTGCAGTCGAAGTACCTACGCTTAACAATTGCAGGTTTGCCAAAAGTTAAAATTAGCATTTTTTTCCAACACTTCGCCTTATTTGACGAGTATTTAATATAATTTGCTCCCTATAGTGCCTGTAGCTCGGCCCGACCAACTCGCATGCGCTTCTTGCACTCGCTCGTGCGTCCGCGACATGCCGCGACCGGGGCTCCTCAGCCTTCGCCCTATCGAATATTACATAAACCACAAGCGAAACTATACCCTGGGGTTGTTTGCACAAATTTGCACGTTTATAACAGAATAATGAAATAAAATATTATAACCGCCACCAAATAACCGCATGCAATGACTCGCCAATTATTTCGCTTGGTAATATGATTTCTGAAGTTTATCTTGTATGTTTTTCAGTAAATGAAACTATTTAGGTATAAATAAAATGCAAGGAAGGTATGTAAGTTTCAATTCGATATGTGCGTAGATGCTCCGCCTCGACTATCCGTGGCGCAAGCCTGCTGTACTGCAGGACTAGCCCGAATTAGTTGAGTCACTCAGTCCAAATAAACATCGCAACAATCGAACGAATCGAACATCAGTACTTAACGTAACGTTTCGTAGTTTGCAACATACTTTTGAATGACTGCAAAATTCTAACTATACGGCAGTTTTCCGATCGATTTTATATTTTCTATAATAAAATTGTAAATAAAATCATTATCAATAAGTACCTACTTAGCTAATATCTCTCTAAAGATTCGCCCTCGGGGGCTCGCAGCGCTCGCGGCATGCTCCGATTCCCCGCTAGATGCATGTCACACTGGACTCTCTGCTCACAGAACCTTTGCTTTGCTCTCAAAAACCACCAAGAATCAGTTGCTCACTATTTTACAAGCTTTTTCTTTCTTTTTAATTATGACATTACATATTGTGACAATTGGCTTTCTCAAAGTTTATAAGTTTTTATATGCAATATTCTAGGTAGAAAATCTCATATGGTTATTTTCGCTTGACCTTAAATCACTGAGTCAAAATATAAGTAGGTACCTATTTAAGAACGTTACTACGAGATTAGTACTTAAAACCAGTAGTTACTACAGAATTGGCATACTTACATTTTATTGTATAAAATAACAAAATTAAATTAATTATGGGAGTTATGTTACGCTCTGTTATGAGGAGCACATGTACATCATGACTACATTATTTGTGTGTACTTTTCTGTCCTTTGTTGTTGTTTGTCAGATAAATGTTATTCTTTTTTTTTTGTTAAGACGGTATTTGATTTTTCTCGCTATTCTTGGGCAGTAAAAGGATAAGATAAGGATAAGAGAATATAAAAAGACAGTTATGATTATACTCACTTTTCTATTTATTTACCTTCTTTTTGTAGGGTTTCGTACCAACAAAAACGAAACCTTTTAAAATGACATTGTCCGCCTGTCTGTCAAGACCTTTTTATACTGAAATCGCTAAAGCTAAATAAAATTGAAGTGTTTAGCGTTAAGTTATGCTAAGGCTAAAGTTGAGATAAGTGTATATAGTATTTAGTGGTCTGAAAAAGGCCTTATCGTCAGAAATTGTTTACCTCATCAAATGAAAACCAGAAAAAATTATGAGACATGGCACTAGCAATGTTTTTACTGCTAAGGCACAGAATAACATGAAAGTGAGCCACTAAATTAATGTGGGTTAAACCATTTTCTTTGTCATGTTTAACATAACAAGAACTTACCAAATTTATTTATTTTGTTTTATGATTCGCATCTACATACACTGGCACAATCCTAAATTAATTCACTATTATGTAAGTGCTTATTTTATCCCAGAAGTCTCGGTGGCCATCCTAAGCACATCCTAAGTGACATTTAAGTACAGTTGTAGTAATTAATCAAACGACATCGTATTTTGTCGTAGAAGTAAAGATAGTCGTAGAAGTTCGTATTTATCTTGATTTCTCAGATGGCTTCAGTGCCCTTCAACGGTAAGCTAATTAGCTACCTAATTAAGAAAACAAGATTAATACAAACTTTTCCGACAAAAAACGATGTTTTTTGATTATTCACTTCACCTAAAAGTAGAAATCTGTAATATAACAAAAGTACCAGAGTGTGACATTAACCCTGTGTCGGACGGACGGACGGACAAATGATTGTTTTGCACTAATCCTGCAACCAAAGCACCTTCCGTTAGCGTTGCGTTCTATGATTCTCGCTACAGGAAAATAATGCCAATTTTAAAACAATTATCCCATGCTAATATTATAAATAGTTCCTGAGACCTGCAACTCTTTAATACCAGGCTTCGTATCGGCGTGCTTTTTGTGGGCCGCTGCTGAGATAGATCAAACTTTATTAATATCGACGACGACGCGTGAGTATGTCAGAGGGCTCAGACAAGATGCACTACGCTAACGTTTCTATTCGATTCATTTTTAAACCAATCGCGTCACTGGTAGACTACGTGACTTTTCGTATCACGTCATCTTCCAGTGACGCGATTGATTTAAAAACGAATCGAATAGAAACGTTAGTTAGCGTAGTGCATCTTGTCTGAGCCCTCTGATGCTACATATGCACACAATTAGGATCTGGGTCCCCACGTAGTTATTCAACAAATACAGGCAAATTCTAAGAACAGTAATGGAATTGATTGAGATAATTATTATGAATACTGACACAGAGCTCCCTTATTCCCCACCTTTTCCTCTACTAAATGCATTTGCGTCCGCCGTGGCCTAACGTTTCGAGAAGCGCACCTTCCAATTAAATTTCGTCTGCCTCAGCTCCAGTGGTTATACTGCGGATGTCACGTAATCAGAGACAACTTTTGCCCACCGTTTCAGATACCTAGTCGACGCGTAGTGGCCTCGACTCTCATCTCTATGATAGCGGTTCTGAAGCGCAGTAATACGTTTTTTAATCGATCTGCGAACACCTAGTGAGCTGAGCATTTGTGCCCTCACAATGGCATTTTTGATTTTCTGAAAACTGGATATTAAATAATATCTAATTTTATACCATCTGGGTCAAGTATAGATATTGACATATTTTACCACCTACCACGACCTTACTACTAGGTAATCACTAGAGTAAGTTACGTGCAGTGTAAGGTAATTGATCAATAAGACGATGTCGTCTGTGATAGGATAATTTAACCCAAACTTATACTGCCGTTTTTAATGCTAACGCCTTTGTCCTCCGCAAGATTGCTATAGTTCTTGCATTAAAGCTTGGTGCGGCTGACACAAGGCTGACAGCGGATAGGTATACGTGACTAGTAACGAACAGTGTTCAATCTGGATTGTAAAATATCGATTAAAGTTCGAAATTTAATCGATCTAAAGTTTCGAACAAGTAAAGACCGTCATCTCATGCACCATAGATAAGTTTTAGAACTTTAAAATATTATCAGATTGGAAAACAAACAGTCTTACTGCGAGTTTTTACCAATCTTTTTCGTAAATACTGTCATTACATGCAGAAGGCTCAAGTGTACTAACTGGGCCTTAGTGCCATGTATGTAATGTTTTTATCTTATTACGATGTGTATCGTGCATAATGGCTTTATGTTAGAGGTAATGTTAATGACCTACATCAACAACATGATAAACACTTACTGCCCTACGTCGTGCCTCTCGATATGAAGCACCATTCATTATAAAATGTCAGCTGGGTACATTAAACGAAAATATCTTGCAAGTAATTATGACAAGAATCATAACTGTCTAGATATCTATTTATGACGTTGACTATAGATTCTTATTATAATCGTTTGTAGTAAATATAGACATATATAGGTGACTATCTATCTCATCACTAAAAGAGTCTCTGACGTTACGTGAGACGCAAAACAAGGTGTGACGCCTATTTTTATTTTTGAATTTATTTGTAAGTATTCTAATGGATGAGGTAATTTGATTCGTACATTTATAATGGGTTTCTTAGAGTAATGTACTTTTCGCCAATTATATATTTAGGGCCCACCTCACATTATATTATCTCCATACGTTTTCGATAGCAGCAACCCCCACAAGTATAAATTACACCAAGCTACAGTGCCGGAACTATAAAAGAGTCTGGAAATATTATTGTGGCAACTAGTAACCGGCAGTTTCAGATAAAATGGGTTGCCTAGTTGGATCCTTCTGGGTCCTTAGGGTCGGAAATCATGGCCAACGAGGTGAACGTGGGCCCCATAAAAATATATAAAGAAACAAACTAAATAAGTTAAGTTCACGGGCACGTTCAATTTTGTCAAGTCATTTAAAAATACTGTATTTATTTAAGCAAGATTTAATGATACAAATTTAAAAATGAATTATTTACAGAAACTAATCGTAATAAAATCTCATTTCCTGACACTATGCAGTTATATTTAATCCATTCCAAATAATCGTAGGTACACGTTTTCTTTGCAAAGGGGTTTATATTTTTTATTTAAGTAAATAATAGTTTTTGGTTCTACAATTGTTTGTATTTGTTTGAAACCGTGGTACTACATCTCTCTGGCTACTTAATTCAAGTCCGATACGAAGTCTGCGTAATGTTACTGACACATCCATTGTCTGCTGTCTTGATTATAACAAATAATTTTGAATTAAGGGTAAAAACGGGACCCTGTTACTAACACTCCGCTATCCGTCCGTCTGTCCGTCTGTCCGTCTGTATGTCTGTCACCAGGCTGTGTCTAGTGAACCGTGATAGCTAAACAGTTGAAATTTTCACAGAAGATGTATTTCGGTTGCCTTTATAACAAAAAATACTAAAAACAGAATAAAATAAATATTTAAGGGGGCTCCGACACAACAATTGTGATTTTTTGCCGTTTTTTAATCGATATTAATAACGGAAACAGGTAGACGCTTGAAATATTCACAGAATATTTAGTTGTATATTTACTTTAAAAAATAATTGGTTAAAATAAAATAAAATAAATCTTTAAGGCCCGATACAAAAAACGTGATTTTTTTGCCGTTTTTTGCTAATGTTGTATAGATAATGGTTCGGAACCCTTTTTGCGCGAGTCCGAATCGCACTTGGCCGGTTTTTTCATAACGTAGGTATTTTTGATAGTACTTTTTAGCGCCTACCTCAATTAGTTTTCTTTATCGAAATATGTCGAGTAATATGTTGAGTACAAAGATGTGTGTACATACTAACGACCGCACTTTGGGGCCCTAATATGGTTGCGTTTATCGCGTGACAAAGTTGGATACGACATCCGTCACCTTCTGACACGTAAATAAGTACGAGATTGACGGATGCTTTATCCACATTTGACGCGCGATATAGACGCAGACATACTAGGCCCGCTGGGTCAGATAATGACGATAAAGTCGTTCCTCAGTGACGATTTTTCATACACAAGATATTTTATAAAGGCTGAATATTCCTCTATGTATGTCCATAACACAAGTAAGAATGATCCTCGACTATGAAATTTGGGTAGCGGTCTGGCTACTGAGGAAACATCTTTAGATACCTATTTAGTCGCCCAAGTGACATTTATAAAAATCGGCCTTTATACTACAGGGTGGTACTCGATAGGGTGAGGACCAAAAAGTTGGACCACAGTTAAGCGCAATTAACCATACAAACAACGAAGTCGAAAAAAGTTCCGTTGTGCGACGAAAAGTATCCCGATAATTGTATGGCTTATTTTCTTGTCACAATAACAAAACCAGTGTACTTTACAAAAGTTAAACATACGAACATTACAAAGAAATAAAATAACTTAATATTGGGAAATTCAAATATCAAATAAACAGATAAACACTGCAACAATTAACTATTACATAAGGAGAATATTTTTAGTAAGCTACACTAAAAACACTTTTTTACTTGTCAAATGCTAAGGAACAACAACCTAGCGACGCGTTTACAGCTGTCGAGCCCGCTTATGTATAGTCATGTTTTAGTGATATTTCGATATTACTACTATTTGTTGTTAACGAAATAGTGCTGGTGTATTATTGTGCCCCGTGCATCAAACTGCCCCGGTTCCCTCTACGACTACAGGTTAAAATTTGACATTTGCCCATACAAAATGTCTCAATTTTTAATCCAAAGTAAGCCTATCTGCCCGCGGTTTGAATATGGAGTTCGGCCGTAAGGTATCTGACGGGGATGCAACCGGACGTACTAAGGGTCTGGCAATGAGCGACGTAATTTCTAAAATAATTCCGAATAAAATATATTTAAAAACTGAGCTGTGTCCTATACATAACGAATTTGAGGTGCAATTATAACCACTTGATTGCTTGTGCAAATTTGATCGACCTTATTTATAAGCAAATAAGGGCTATCACTGGCAAAGCCAACACTACCCAAATTTTATAGTCGGTGATCATTCATACCTTTGTGGACATACGTAGAGAAACTTTCAAACTTTATAAAATGACGAAGGTCTGGCTCGTGCTCTATTTTGTTTGTGACCTCAGAACTCCGACGTTTATGAACCGATTTGAAACGTACCAAAATAATATTATACGATACAACCTATTATTATGTAAGCATATTAAATGTAGTATCTTTCTTATAATCAAATATTCAATGTGGTCACAACAGTCAGTAATTTCATGCTTTGAAAATACAAGTAATACAAATAATGCATAAATGAATGCATTCAATAAAATAAAATCCAATTTAAGACAAAAAATATATTGCTTTTAAAGTAGGTAATAAACTGGATAATGATGATGATGTCGAGTGCGAACGCCAGGCTGCAGCAGGCAGGCGGTCGATCGATTCATCGGCGACGCTCCCGTCCAGCATGGATCCCGTCGTCTGGTTTTCCGACAGAATAGAAGGGCGTCCTGTAGCTTTCTAGTGCTTCAGACAATAAATCGTCCTCTGCGAATATAATGACACCTCAGTGACTATTATGACACACTCACTCGGCTAATATGAAACTCGAATCACGACCTGTGTTTGTCCTCATATCATATCTAAACTAGGTACCTAATAAACCAGACGTTTACAACGAATATCAAAACGCTTTTTATCATGATTGAATACCACCAAATTAAGAAGTTTCATTCATGAAACTATTAGGTAACTCAATCGTTAATTTTGATAACCTACCATTAACTACTACTATACAGTCGTTTTAGGGGTGCAGATATTAAAAAAAAACCGGTCAAGTGCGACTCGGACTTCGGAGCCACACAGTAGGTATTATTATATTCCGGTTTGATTTCTATTTCGAATAGAGTCCGTGCGATCCCAGCTCACAGTTGACCATTTTTTAGTAGGTATTTGATGTTTTATTCAGGGTTCATACTATCATCATAAAAAATTGGACGCTTGTATGTTTTACCATTTTTACGACGCAGCAAAAATAAAAATGCGTTGGTATAAACACGTTTCAAGTATGGGGACCCCTTTATTAATTAACTATCTTCATTTTTTTTATTTGTAATTAAATCCGCCGTAATACACTACATACAAATCAATCCGCTGTCTGTCTATTACGGTTCCAAAGATACAGCTCTTTAACTTTGGGACGGACGGACGGACGGACAGCGTAGGCATATTAATAGAGTCCCGTTGGGCTTCCCTTCGGGTACGGAACCCTAAATATGACATCTAATTTGCCCGCGACTTCGTCCGCGTAATAGTCGATTATCGCTAGTCGCGGTAAAAAGTAGTTACCCTTTGTCCTTACTCAGGGTTACAGCTATCTGCATACCAAAAATCATTAAGATCGGTTCTGAGGTTTACCCGTGAAAGCGAAACAGATAGACAGACTAGAGTTACTTTCGCATTTATAATATTAGTTTGGACGGATTTAAAAAATAATTTATTATTTTAGAATTCATGATAGGTAAGTACTTAGTAGGCCAGTCTATAAGGACATCATAGATCGCAAACGCGCATGTAACTACGATTTTTTTATGTTGTTAGGTCCATTGAGAGTAGTTAACACCCAAGTTAATTTTTGCTAATTCAATTCTCTACAAAAAAATATGACTTTTACCTAGGAGCATAAGTTCAGCCGGTACGTATCCTCGAAGTAACCCTACCAACACATTTTCACTTTTTGAAGAAAATTGCCCATCTTTGACTGGCTGTATCTCCGCAACTAATAAACATAATGTACTCAAGTTACGCTACTATCGTAGTTATTTTATATATTTAGTTATCTTTATTAAAGTTTAAACAAAGATACTTGAAAAATGCTACCAAACAGAAGTTTTTTCGAAAAAACTGAAACAAGTGCCAAAAATTCGCAATTTTCCGAGTACCATGGGGGTAGCACAGGGATTTCAGGGTTGCAAACTTGGATGTTAAATACTCTCAACGATCCTAAAAACAATATAAAAAAAATCGTAGTTATATGCGGGTTTGCGATGTTGTCAAACTAGGGACCCTTATAGTTTCTCTATGACATTGAGCGCCATCTTGAATTCTGAGTTTTCGCGCGAAATTCGGAAGTGCCAACATTGAAATTCGTATTAAACGAGTCCAGAGGGCCCTGCCAAGATGCATTGCGCTAACTAACGTTTCTATTCGTTTCGTTTTTAAACCAATCGCGTCACTGGTAGATCAGGTGACTTTTCGTACCATGTCATCTACCAGTGACGCGAGCAGGGAGGCAGGGCCCTCAGATTAGTAGAAAACATTAAATTTGGCCCGGCCAAATGTCACCTAAAATGCCACTAGAAAATTGTAACCCGTCGAATAGTGGACCAGTCTATAACGCGCACTCAGACCGTTAATAAGATAAGGAATATTTTTTTACGAACGGTGAATTAAAAAGGAAAATCATTACGACTATTCATTCATTCATTGGTTATTAAGTAATAGGCGACTAAAATCTCTTTATATACAAAATTAGCTCAAACAACTCATACAAAATTGTGGTTTTGGAGATAACTTTCTGTCTTTTTAGTAACGTAGTAGAATTTAAATAAAAAGTCGGCGTCACCTGCATCCCCAACAACCCGGAAAATTACTCCCACGCTGAACTAAAAACCAAAAGCAGGTCATTTTCTATCTGTTAATCCACTGCCACTTTGGCGTTCTAGTTCGATGAGTACTTATAGGTCAATGACTTGGGAACTGTTGGATCTCCTCGTTATGGTTATGTTAAGAAAATATTAGTTAAGTATATTCTTAATTAAAAAAAAAACGGTTTTCAACCCCTGGATTTCTTGTCTTACTAAAATTGTAATAGTATAAAAAACTTAATTATTGAAAGTGATGTTAGTACCTATGCATACCTAAATAGCTAAACAACTACAAACATATTGCTCCCTGGGTACTTATACAGTGCCACTCGAGGAAGGCGTCGCGGCGGGTAGTCGATGTATGTTGTTACGATATGGTAGCTCTTGTCGGCAAAGGTAGGTAGGTTTTGTAATGCAAAAAACCATATTTGACAATTTTAAACTCGTTTATGTTTAACGCTGGTTTAACTTATATCAGTAGGAGATACTCGTAATTAAAGATCTAGAGAGAACAACATAAAAAATGTATACACTTAGTTAAAAAAACCGGACAAGTGCGAGTCGTACTCGCGCACCGAGGGTTCCGTATTTAAGATAAATTGCTTGGTAAGTAACCGCAAAAGAAAATACTCAATTTGGTATGAACTTTATTTACTAGGCCATAACGTCCATTTTGACTAGCCTAAATTTTAAAACGGATTTTCATAGTGTTTTTGAATTTTCTCAAAAACTAAATAATTAACACTTCATTTTATTTTTCCCATAAAATATAAGTAAATAGGTGAATCAACTTTTAAGGTGCTCCATTTAGTGGTTTAAAAAAATATTTTTTGTAAAAAAAATTACATTGTTTTTAATAAAATTGATATTGCGAGAAAGATAATTCGTTGTATTTTCTGATTTTTGCAGTAGCCACGATGTTTGGCTCCAATTACCTTGAAATTTATCAATTTTTCCTGGTAGTATAGGCAAAAAGCACTTTGCGTTACGTAATTGAAATCTTATAATATACAAATAAAAAGAAGTCTGTAATAAAATCAAATTGGCATATTTATTTGTGTACTTATGGAGAACTATTTTGTGCAACTAAGTTAAAAAACAAAATGTAATTATTGCAATAAAAAGCGACAACAAGTCACTGCGTTACCCAAGTCTTTTAACTGCATGCATGCGGCATTTTCGGTTCATATATTAATTGCTGAAATATAAATAAATTGATTTAATTAAAACCAATACATTATATTGTTGTAAGTTATACCCCTTTGCTTGACTCGGGCATATTACCACATCAAGTTTTAGGCATCAAAATGATATTCTTAAATGGCAAGTGCCCATTTTTTTTCAATGGAGTGTGTATTAATATCGTAAAAATTAATTGAGTTTCAGTTTATAAAACTTATTTTCGCTAATTTGAACACATTCGAAGTTAAATGGAATTAAATCATACCGTCTCCCGCGTTACCGATAACGCAAGAGACATTATCCCCTATGTTACCGGTAACGTCAGAGAATATTTAACATAATATATAAACTATTACACGAAATACGCGTAAAGTTATATTGGTATTTGTATCACGCCAAAATTAGACAGCAAATGCATTTGATTTAAGTACTATTATTAAAATTGCATAAAATCTTACCGCAATTTATATCGTAACGCAGCCGACCACCAAAAAACCCACGCAACCCCTGTGACCGCTTGTGGCTGACTGGCACCCCCTGCAGCGGAATTGTCCTTGAAGGGTCCAGTTTTTGAAAACTTAGACGCATTTCGATTGTTTGTGAGCGACGATCAACGCCATCTCTCCAAAAGATTTATTAACTTTTTATGGTAACGCAGCAGACGTCAAGTTTTAAGCATGCTCGGGGACAAGTTTTTGAAAAATGCTACAAAAATCATTATAACGGGAATCGAATTGTTTTAGAGTGGATTTATTAAATAAATTCATGGCGTTTCCTGTCATGTTTATAAACAACATGAAAGGAATCATATGTGTTGTCATATGATTTAATTCAGAGAAGTTGGAATTGTGACGGTGTCTAGGTTCGGGGACACATGAATTTTGTACGAAAGTACACTTTTGTCTACTATGTTACCGTTCAAATTGAACTATTTTTTAATCAAATAGTTCAACGACGTATGTAAGTATAATGCCTATAGTTCTAACATTACCTATTATGAGTAAAAATTAATTAAATTTATACGGTTTGTGATATTTTTATTTTTGTTTTATTGGGACACTAAAGGAGTACTTTAAAAGTTGATTCACTCAAATACCTATACGCCAGATTTTTTTTTAGATTTTTTTGATTAGTAAACTTCGGAGATAAGGGCAGCGGTCATTTTTTGTACATTTTTGGCTATAAATCAAAAAGTACATACCAGTTTTTTTTTTTTTGTTTTGAACTGTTCAAATACAGCCCTTTCATATGGCACCCCATTTGCTATAATCAAACCACTTTCATATTTAACCCCCCACTCTAGACTTCTTTTCATCAATTTATAAAATTAATTTCCTATTTCTTTTATAAAAACAGATGCGAGCAAGCAAGTTGTACAACTATGCCAAATTTCAAGGTTATAGTATTTATAGTTGCTGAGAAAACCTGCTGTGACAGACAGACAGACAGACAATGAAGTCTCCCAATAAGGGTTCATTTTTTACCATTTTGGTACGGAACCCTAAAAATATCACTACATTATTTTAATACTTTCTATTATTAAAATATTACAATAATGGACCCGATTCTACGTGCACATCGCTTAAATAGCCTACAATTAAATTGTCTAATTTTTTGACATAGTTTAGACGGCAGATTTAACAAGTGCTATTCCAGAATGTCAATACAATATTTTATAGACCGTCTAAAATAAGAAGCGTCAGATTCAAATTAGCGCTGTCATTTGATTATATTGACAGCTGCTCATAGAATAGCAAAGTGTTTTAGCGACACCTAAATAAAATTAGGAAGTTTAGAGGTCACTGTAGAATCAGGTCCATTGTAGGCATATTTTTAGGGTTCCGTACAAAAGATGAAAAAACGGAACCCTCATAGGATTACTCGTGGGTCTGTCTGTCTTCTGTCCGTCCGTCTGTCACAGCCAATTTGCTCCGAATCTACTGGACCAAATCAGAGGCAATTTGGTATTATCCTATGATCCAAACACAGTGTGCTAAGAATTTTTTTTTTTAATGTGTTTCATTTTCGTGGGACGTATTAAAAAAAGTTTTGCAAACCTTACTGTGTCATCAAATGAAAGGGCTTGTTATGAGGATCTTTTGAAATAAATACGACATATAGTTCATTACTTGTAGGTTAGAGGAAAACCTATAAAAAATCTATCAAAAAAAATACGTATGTACGGAACCCTCTCCACGCGAGTTCAACTCGCACTTGGCCGGTTTTTAATCCTTGGATATTATTTTTGATGTGTGTAGTTCTCTTCCCATTGGTATCTACTCGCTTATTCGACTCGCCTTGAATACCTACAATCTTAAACATGACACTAGCCTAATACGCACGCGCAGCGTAGTTCTTTACAGATGTATAAGTACCTACGCTAATCTTTAGTCGTTATTTAATACTAACAACTTAAGATATTGTGAACATTTGAAATACTCCGACCGCCCGCCCGCCTCGGGCCCGCAGCAATCCGTTTGTAATTGTTGGCCGCGGCGCAGCCTGCCGGCCCGTCTAGCGCCACAAGTTGCATTCTGCGATCGCTACCAACTACAGAGATCAAACAACAATGTATAATCCAGTCCACGGGTATTTTTGTTTACAAATGGTGGAGCATAGTTGAGCACAGTTTCTGAGTAGTTTTTTGTAAGTACAAGCGGCGGCTCAATTTAGCTCATTCCTGATTCCTGAAAACGGCAGCATCATGAACTATGCTGTGACGTTACGTCTATAGTCATATTTTTTAACAAGCTTTTACATTTAACTACGGATAATCGGTTAAAATCTTGCAAGACAGTTGTAAACCCACCGAGTTTGTATTTGTTACTTTGGTTGGTCACAAGAAGCAGATAATGAAAGTGTAACAAAAATTACAGTGAGCAACAAAAACTTGTATCTCTTTTGGACAGAAACTTATTAATTAGGCGATTAAAATAACAGTGAATGTTTACTTATTAATCAAGGTTAATTAATCAAGGTATTAAAATTAATAGTAAGATAAAAGACCATAAACTTTAAAAACACGACTTAATTTGTTTGCCTTTTAAAATCGTTAAAGCGCTTAAACTCCGCCATTTCGATTTTTTATTTTTTTATTTATAAATCTACCATTCTTGGCTTCACCGCAGTCGGGTAAAAAAACGAAAACCACCTAATTAATAAGATCTTGTAAAAAATAAAACAAGTTTTGTTGCCATGTATACTGCCTATTCATTAGTTCATTCCACATTAATCATCTGCTTGTCGAGAGCAAACTAACCAACTCGTCGGGTCTACGTCGTGTGCGGCGGAAGTCCTGTCTTCAGACTCCATTATGAGATCAGCTCTTAGACATCATCGGGTTTACATCGGGTTATGTAAACTCGTTACTTCAAATTTTAGCCCATTCCAAAGGTTCAAAATTTACTTGGAAAAAGTGACCCAAATATTATAATTATGTTTTTATCACACTTGCTCGTAAATAGTGTCCTAACATGCTAGAAAAATCGACCGTAAATACAAAATAATACCCGCGGGCCTTTTTTTTACCATTACGCCCTATCGTGCGTAATAGTACATTGTGTATTAAGGGTGGTAAAGGCAGAATTACAAACGAGAGTCTGTTAGAAGCCCGAAGCCGAAGGCTGAGGGCTTTATTGACTCGAGCTTTGTATTTCCTTTACCACCCGTGTAACATACAATGTTTTTGATCACAATTGCGAGGAAATGAAATAAAATCAGAAAAAAGATCATATTTTTAACTTACGATTCTCACTAATAATTTTAGCCGCGTTGGCGATGTTCGGCGGAGTCGCATTATACATTTCTTCTGATAACGACATGTTTTTATTGATATATAAATTTTGATATGTGCACAAAGACACCCTTTTAATTATTATTTTGGAATCACACAGTTTATAATCAGTATTTATAAATTTGCGGCAGACTACATCATTGTCTATGACTTACCACAGATAATGTCAAACGTGGTCAGGAGTCCGATTCTAGTGACAGTCGAGATCAATAGTCTATATGCGAGATTTTTTGAAAATTGAATGCAACTGACATTTCATCTCGAATGAAACTTCATATCGAATGGCACAAGAATTGGGGTCCTGGCGTATTATGATAGTTTGAGTCTACGTATAATTTAAAAAAAAAGCACGATAGGGCGTAATGGTAAAAAAAAGGCCCGCGGGTATTATTTTGTATTTACGGTCGATTTTTCTAGCTTGTTAGGACACTATTTACGAGCAAGTGTGATGAAAAAGCTTTTTTTAAATATAATACGTAGACTCAAACTATCATAATACGCCACGACCCCAATTCTTGTGCCATTCGATATGAAGTTTCATTCGAGATGAAATGTCAGTTGCATACAATTTTCTAAAAATCTCGCATATAAACTATTGATCTCGACTGTCACTAGAATCGGACTCCTGACCACGTTTGACATTATCTGTGGTAAGTCATAGATAATGATGTAGTCTGCCGCAAATTTATAAATACTGATTATAAATTGTGTGATTCCAAAATAATAATTAAAAGGGTGTCTTTGTGCACATATTAAAATTTATATATCAATAAAAACATGTCGTCATCAGAAGAAATGGATAATGCGACTCCGCCGGACATCGCCAACGCGGCTAAAACTATTAGTGATAATCGTAATAAGTTAAAAATATGCTCTTTTGTCTGATTTTATTTCATTTCCTCGCAATTGTGATGAAAAACATTGTATGTTACACGGGTGGTAAAGGAAATACAAAGCTCGAGTCATTAAAGCCCTCAGCCTTCGGCTTCGGGCTTCTAACAGACTCTCGTTTGTAATTCTGTCTTTACCACCCTTAATACACAATGTACTAATACGTATTCATTTTTTTGTTACAAATTCATTTGTTTGTTACAAATTAAGTAAAACAAACCGTGTGAAACGGTCACAACATAAAATTAAGTAAAAATATATTCTTTCGCTGGTTGTAACGTTTTACTTAGAAGGCATGTCTATTGAAGAGGAATTATTTAAAAAATGAACTAAAAAAAGCACCTTTAATTCAAGGTGCCGCCGGCTCGCGCCTATCAAGTTCCGAAAGTTGGACATTTATTAGGCACTTAATAAAATAGATCAAAAATGTATGTACTATGCTCTTCCTTTTGTAAAGCAAAAAAGGCCGTTAGTCACTACAGAATAGTTTGCCTAAGTCAATTTGATACATTTTGACAGAATTCTAGAGTCGTTAACTTTCGCTAATTCGACGGTTAAGATTAAATATCGTCTATGTATGAGTAATGACTCCTTGCGTAATTGAATTTAATATTTAAAATCCAAAATAGTAAGGCGTTATTGATAACCGTCGAAATGCATCTTGCGGGCTAGCCTAGCTCCGCCGGGCAGCGCCGCGCCGAACTCACTCCGCGGTGCCCCAGGTACAGCCCCGAGGTGACAGGTACCAACAATACAAGTATATTTTAGTTAAGTATGTGTGTACCTATTATAATGTGTATCAAAACCATTTATGACTGGCCTTGAGTAAAGATCTTGAAAATGTCTGTACTTTGGATAGTACCCTTTTACGTTATGTCAATTTAACGAGTTATTTTAACAATGGATTTCGTGGTTTGTTTCTGTGATGGTACTCTTCAGTTCGCGTGGAAAGACAGCCGATACTTCAGAGAAGCGATAGTTATTAACGAGTAATGAATCTCTTCGTATAATTATATCCATATATATTATTCATTTACATTTTAACTTACTTTTTTTATTTCTTTTTTTATTCCACACCATTGTTTAAAATGTTCATATAATGAAACTTATCACTGATTTTGCTATTATTATGTAGGCATGTTGATGCACTTTATAGTAATTGTACGCTCTAGATCTATTTATTCTAAGATCGCTTCAACGAATAAAAACTAAGTAAGTACCTTCATACTTAGTACGCTCACTATATATTTGCTTCTTTTTACAGTTCTGACAGTTTAAAATGAAGCGGTATGCATGATTATTTATTTTTGCTATAACATTTTAACCTTATATTTCATTTCATATAAGTAACCTTTAATGGCCTTATCCACGATGGATCATTTTGGTCCAGCAGCGTAAGGGATGCTCTCTAACCTTAGATATCAGAACAGAAAAATTAAGCAACTATTGTAGTCATATGTTAAAGCAAAACACCTATAGTTGGCTGCTATTCTTTCCCGTGATAATGATCCACGTTAAGAAGCCTCTACAGTGTAAAGCATTATTTCATCACTTACTCTTGCCCACGAATGCCCATCGTGTAACGGGCCTTATAAGAAGGGCGGTGCGCCGAAAGGAACTCTTCCATCCAAGTTATTTTGGGCATTGGCTGTTTATTCGTTTTCCGATACCATGGCCAACTGGTGAGTTCGTTTCGACGCCGTTTACTACCACCTTCTAGCTTCCAGTTACAAGCTTAATAATTTATGTAAACCATCGACATCAATGCTCGAATAACCCTTCTTAAAAACGTTATGCTAAGGAAAACTATATTTTTTATGCAAGCTGATAAATACAGACCTATTAAGTATCTAAAGATAGATCTTTAGATATGAGGTCTATGCCTATGAAGAAACTATTGTACGCCGCCTGTTCTAGCACAGCATTTAATTAGTTGAATGGCCCCGTGCGCCCAAATTTACTTCTAGCGAATCGTAAATGTTTCTTAACTAATTTGTTTCATTACAATGAGTATACCTATAATTGATAAACTTAACGTTTTTGGGACCAAGTACAGGGTTGGGATCACGCTTATCGAGTATTTTTTTAAGTTGGTTAAAAGCTGTTCTTACATTCTAGTTTGAATTAAGAAATGTTATCAATCATTCATTACGTTTTATTAATAATTTTTGACACTTATGAAAAAAGATCCCTGCTCAATTCGATTACTTAATTCTAATATTGTGTTGTAGATTAAAATTAGTAGCTTTAAACTTACTTAATTATTGAATGTCACTAATCAACTTGACATTGCCTTTTACACGGTTATTATAACGAAGTGATTGTATAGAGTATTGTTAAAAAAATATATCGATGATTTGAAATAAATTAATCAAATGGAGATATATAAGAAACCAAATAGAACTCAATGTCAAATTGTAACTTTTGTTATTAGTTTGGTTGTGTTGAATAGTGACACGCATGCCGGCCGGCGCTGCGGCCGTAGTGCATCCGCCGTTTGTTTTGTTGCAGCGCGCGCTCGGTAGCGGAGCCGCTCGTCACCTAGCTCTTCAGGATTAGAATGATAGCTTGCCGAACACTGTTCTCTGATCACTTCAGTGTCCTCTTCTTACTATTAACCAATATAATCATTCCAATCCTTTCCGGTTACTCTGTCCTTCTTACTGCCTTTTCTCCCTTTACTACACAAAGATATCATACTACTTGTGTGTATAAGATTTCCTTCGTGCGAATCCAATTGGCTATTATTTTGATTTTAATATCATAAAAGTGATATTCTAAACAATCGCAGGATACAGCAGCACAGGTAATTCCTCCTTATACTATTATTCGCTTTTATAGATTTTTATTATCCCCAAAAACTTAATAAGCAATGATTATATGCACTTTATTTTTATTACTTCTCTTTAAATTATATTTTAGAGTACTGACCACTAGTTAAAGCAGACCACTTAAGCTTAGCACTAGATAGTTTCACTCGTAGCAGTGTCACTTTGACATTAGCTTCAGTATTTAGACATGCCAACTTTACTTGATACCACAGTTTTTGACTAATGGCAAAATCATCACAATTGTTAAGAGTGAATAAATACATTTTAATGTTAAAATATCACTTTGATGCATCTTACCTTTTTTTTCACAAAATTAACGTACATTTATTATTTTATAAATCACATAATATTCAATGTTCTTTAAACCTTTTCTAACTAAGTAATGAAACAAAAACCGTCTTCGTCTACCAACCCTCTCCGATGCTAACCACGTTTTAGTTCCTATTACCTCATTATTTTGCCTTTGGACTTACTTGTTGCTTTTTGTTGCCGGAAAATATTTGCGAAAATAAAAAGTTTTACATGTACATAAGCATTTACGAAGCATATTTCACTTCATTGATTCCCTAAATATTATTCAGCAACAAAACAAATTTTGTTACTATTTAATTCTACCCAAATATGTCTGTATATTTTTACTAAATATGTGTATTTTTAATGTTTTATTCATTTAATGTGAATGTTTTGATGGAATAGATGTTTGAAAAATAGTCTTCTAAAAGTGTGGTTGCACTAGTTTAATCAAACCCTGACTTTCACGGCTAGATTTAATAAATATTCGAACGTTATTTGCAACCTCGCTTTTATGATGTCTGTTGGAGATTGCGGGACACAGCTAGAAGTCCGTGGAATGGTGCGCAGGGCGCCGGCGGCGGGCGAGGGGCTGCGGGCCGTGGAGCGGCGGACGTGCGGCCAGAGAACGCCCTCGACGCGCTACTAGACGAGCTGCAGACGTTCGCCAAGCCCGCCGAGCGCGGCGCCGCCCGCGCGCCGCGCGCACCCGTCGACCCTCCGCTGCGCCGCCTGCACTCGTACCCCAGCGGCAGCGACACCGACGCCTCGCCGCCGGTGCGCGCGCGCGGCCAGCATCCGCCGAAGCCGCCCGTGCCCGAGCGGCACCCGGAGCTGCTGGCATTGGCCGCGCGCCGCGCGCCGCCACCGCCTCCGCCTCGCACCACCTCACGCTCGCCCCTGGCTTCGCCGACTTCTCCCTCTTCACCACCAACGGCCGGCTCCTCGCCTCCAGATCCCGACTATTACGAAAAAGAAACGGCTCTTCGTCAATCTCTTTTAGAACAGCGTCACCAGGAACTTTTAAAGAAGCAAAGAGCGTTGCAAGAACAATACGCACGTTTGCAAATGATTCAGCGCAGCGGACCCGCGCTACCGCCGACAGCCCAGCCCGATTTAAAGAAAACCGGAAGTGAATCTAATCTATTAACTAAAATGAATCTGAACCTAGCTCCGGCAGCCCTTTCCGGCAGCATGACGCACCTTGCCGCGACCCCCGCGTCTCCCGCGCCTCCCGCGCCCTCCGCGCCCGACTCACTGCCTACTACCAACAAAGTTTACGAGACTGATATTCTGTGACCTTGCAGCAATGGTTTTATATCTGTATAATAACCTAACTTAAAACTATTTTAGGATAGTGCTTCCTGAATATACTACAGACATTGATTTATGTTAGATAAAGTTGATAAAATTAACATTAATATTACACTATGTAATATACCCTCTTATTCATAAATTCGAAATAGCTTGAGAAGATTGTGAAGCTAAAAAATCCATAAAAAATGCGATAAGGTTTCTCTCCCCTTAAACCTGGTCCGATTTAACTTTTTTTTAATACGTTGTATATATCATGAACTCAAATAGGTTTATCGTGCGTGGTGCGTTTATGAATAAAGGGGGTTAAGCTTTAATGTCGATCAACATTTTAAGCACACGATAGTATCAGTTATTTAAATGTTAAAAAATGTGAATTTATATTGTTGCACAACGACATTTATTAAGAGAAAAAGATAACTACCACATAGAACATAAATAAACTAATCCCTCTTTTTAGGGTATTCGTGGCTCTTTTTAAGTACTTAGAGTAAAAAAGTATTTTTTACCCACGATTTTTACTGTTGTAGGTGTTATGTTTAGGGGCATGTTTCGGTTAAGTACATAGCATGGAGTTGTACAACTGCGAATATCTGCCTAAACATGTCTGGGATACGCCTGAAAAAGTACTATCAATTTTATACTTCTATTCAAGATAATAGGCTATTTTAAGGTCAGGTACCTTAATTTCCAGTAGTATTTAAAAACCTTTTGTTGGGTTCACTAACTTGGGATTTAATAAAATCTTTTACGTCGATTTGAACCTTCTTCTATATTATCGGATTGAAATATTGCATAGGTTCTACTTAATGTAATTCCAATGACTATACAATAAGAAACTCCTCAATGGCTAAAACATCGCTTACAGTGGTCCATTGAGTTTGGACGCGTTCGGTTAGTCTTATCCAGTCGGCAAAGTACCTACATCATATAAACATTTTTAATAACTTTATTAAGAATCGTGCATTTCAGGGATGAACGCATTACCTATAATAAATAAATAAATGAATATCAGGGGACAATCTTACACAAAACCTAGTTCTAAACTAAAGCCTTAGGCTTGAACTATGGGTATGGGTAGACAACCATAATATAAAGAAATAAATACATAGTCACATCCAAGGCTCGGAACAAATGTTCGCGCTCATAACACAAACCGGGAATCGAACCCGGGACCCCTAGCTTCGTAGGCAGGGTCACTACCAACTTGGACTAACGCATATAATAAATGTGTATTTGCTGAAAACATTAAATACTTAGCTGCTTTACAATGAAATCTTTTAGCTAATGAATGAAAAGAATGGTGATAAAAAACTTTTGAATGGCATTCAAATTATCAAATCCATCAAGAATTGAAGTTAAAACGACCTTATTTATAAGTTTAGTACGAACATTGGAAAGACTAATTATAAATAAAGCTTAACTATAAAATCCTGTGATGAAAGGCTGTTTCGAAAACAAGGACTAAAGGCATGGACCTAGAAAAATACGGACGTAACGTTGCACTAAAAAGGTATGAAGCATGCAAGGTCGGCAATTTCATTCATTATACACGACTAGTGATGGGCGGCTCGTAAGTTTCAAAAGTGAAACTTTCACCTAAAATTTCACGCAATGTACTGAAAGTTTCAAAAATGTAACTTTCACCTAAAATTTCACGCAATATTCTGAAAATTACCAAAGTGAATTCGTTTAATTTCTGAAAATTACTACAGTTTTGACATTTAACGCAAGTAATGGAAACTTTTCTTGAAAATTAAAATGAAATTTACTTGTGTCAGAATCGTTTTCATCGAATTATATAACTTTCAGAAGCTGTAATTTTCGCAGTTAAGGAAAATTTTGAAATGTTTCAGAACTCGCCCATCACTCACGACCTACCGTCCCACAGATAGGTACACTAGGTCTGACAACCCGCCGCCGTTACGCGCCGAGCCACAGCACGCGACATTACATTTTACGCCGAAGAAAATGCAGTCTTGTGTAGTTGAAGCATGCCAAAATTACAGGAGTAAATTTAAAAAGTCACACGGTTTCGCTTACCACGTATAAGTTATGATGATTCGTGTATTTTTCATAAATACCTATGTTTTATTTACTTTGATGCAACAGTGGTGTCAGTTTTTTTACAAGAAAATATCCCTAAAAGTGGGGAAATCTGCTGTAAAATATAACGCCGCTAGTTATGATTTATGATACGGAACCCTGCTTATGCGAGTCAAACTTGATTTATCACTAAGTCATAAACAATCTAAGAAACTAACAGTGTTACCAAATTTTGGAAATCTGTTTTAACTTAGGTACACTCAGCATCAAATATAAAGACACAGTAAAACTTTCAATAATATGTAAATACGACTCTGCTGCGATGGAATAAGGGTGTATATTTATTTCTGAAACCTTGTTAACGTATATATATTTATGACGCTGACCGTACTTCTAATTTATCAGATTGTCTTGACATTTTGCATACCTATGTAATTGCGATTACAATTCAATATTATTATGATGGAGACAGGTGTTATTAGAAACCCTCAAAGCACGCACACACGTAAACGAGCGGCCATTTTGCATGATTTTTACTTTAGAATGACGTTTTCGGGTGTTTCGGTTTCAAATATCGACCCGCTGATACGTTGACGAAACTACACGCACTTATGTTTTTTCTCTTATCTTTAATCTTAGTTTAACAGAGACATTCCTTTTAACTGTTAGTTAGACGCATCGGCTCACCATAATCCACTAAGTAAGTAAGTTCGTTTGATTATTAAAAATGCTCTAACGAGACAACTTAGGCTCAACGGTTATTAAATAATTCGTGGTCAAATTGAAAAGTAATTTGTCTAATATATTTACCTAACAGGTGTATCCCAATTCAATTAAACAACAAAAATGGATTTTGTACCATTTATTCATATATTTTTTTCATATTTGCTTCTGAAATCCTTGTTGTAGACCCACAGTGAAAATGTTGAGCATTTTAATACTTTGTCATCGTGAATATCATTGTCATCGTAATGCTTGTCATTTACAAGTTTATTTATGACAATGCACTAAAGTGCTTATCGTTTTTGTTGGGCTACCTACTGTAAGTCGTGAAAAAAATGAAAATATACTATATTCGATTTTAATAAAGTTTTTACTGAATTATTATTTGCTTACGACGGCTTTTCTGTTTTCTATTTTACCATAAAAGCAAATTCAAGTTATTATTATTATTTATTTATTTAATGGCAACCGGTCGCAATATCGAGCAACTATTTCTGCCAATGTCAAGTTTGTATTTTACTTTTACATATCAAAAAAAATCATAAGGCAACGTTGTACGGTGATCCTCTAGCCTCCGTGAAGCGATGTAAGTAGGTAGAACTTGCCAGAACCAGATGGGATTTTCCTGGAGCAATCCTTCCAAAGGCGATACGTGTTCAAACTTGAATTCCTCATTATACTGCACATTTGAATGTTAATTTACTGCATATTAATACATCGTTACTATCCATTAAACAACAAAATATGCAAAAAAAAACAATTAAGAAAGCGACACCATCTTGTCAAAAAACCCAAATTCAAGTTAATCAACTAGTCTAGCAGGTCCGGAGGGGTGTGTGCAACGGTCCGCTTCGGCGGCTCGGGGAGCAAACCGGCGTTGCTGCCCACTCGCCTACACACAATACTACTTACTTTACTTTATTCTCAAACATTTGGGTTTTAAAACGGTGTTTTCAGTACTAATACAAATAAAATATTCTGTTGCTTTCTAAATGGTTTCCGTCCATTACCTACCTATGTGGTTTACATTTGTTTTTGGAGACGAAAGGTGAAACTGTTTCGTTCGACCAACTCACAGTCGCCGTAACAATTTAGGGGGTATTTCATTTGTATTTAATGTCATCTTGTTGCAATGTTAATTTCTTCATTACTAACATAATCCATACGACAATTATCAATTCTTACGACGTATTTTTAGTAATAAAAACGATACGTAATATAAGTATGATTACCTACTTGGACACCGTTTCTTAAACTAGTGGCCGCGCGGAGATCACCAGCAAATCTAAAGATGGGTGAATAGAATCAACGAGTTGTCCACTAGTATATCACACAGTAACTCGTTCAAGATGTTCGCACTTAAATAAGTTCCAGAATAAATCGTTTAGCACAATTCATAATTAAGTTTTGATAACAATTATAAATCAACATTTACATATTGGTAAAGTACGTCTAAATATACTAACTTTAAAAAAATGCTTCTTACAGTAGGTATATTATATAAAATTTCCAATTTACGAAGCAACAATCTGGCGCTGTCTTACTACAATTTAATTTAAGTCTTTAGGTAAATAACTTAAATGAACTATAATTGAAGTGGCGTGTCTGTTAATGTTTGTTAGTTTTTTGATATGTCAATAGGCAATAAAATATCACAATAGTCTACAATAAAAAGGTATTCTCAACAAAAACATCTTGACTTGACCTATTCCATTCGTCTCAACTTAAATGTATGAACGCTAGAGGTATTTAATTTAAGTTACGTATTAAGTATAAGCAATAGACTAGCTTTACCTTGACTAAGCTTCTAGTAATTTTACCGTAACTTAAAAACGGACAGTTTTATAATATTTCTAACGATAAAATATGTGCCAAACATACTGATCCGTTTATCGTCTTACAAGTAAAGGTACCGAACCGTCCGGCTCCGATTAACTTTATTTTAATATATGTTAGAGAGTAGGTAGACTAAAATAACAGGCAAGTTTTTTTTTTAATTAGGGGCCCTCTCGTCAGGCGAAATAAGTTCTGTTTGGTCACACTTAATTTGTAGAGATAATTAGTTTCATTTCAACACGACTACTAGTTAGTTAATTAATTAATTAATTAAATTTCGAATCAACAAGACAGTGTCGACGGAGCTCCGGTACTGCGGAGCTCCTATTTCTGGGTGTTTTGGGCCTCCGGGCCTGCTGCAAAACTAACATAACCTAAACCTACCGACATTAGCGTGACGAATAGAAACAAAATTTATTAATATTTTATTTATTTCAAAGGTGTGACCAAATAGAACTTATTTCGCGTGACGAGCGGTCCCCTAATCGTTTTTTTTAGCTGCCCAATTGCAACCTATTGGGAGAAATCGTCCTCCAAAGTAATGAAAAGTGAAACTTCTGCACGGGTAGCACAAGGTGTATTTTCTCGTTTGCTCGCTCATAAACTCATATCTTCCTAAAAAAACACCCTTCAAAGTTGTATATTTTTCATAGTTGAGAAACACTCTGGGTATTTATTCTTTTTTTGTTACAAAACACGTGCTCTTTATTTTTTCATGTATTCAAACATATAATCAACGCAGTAATTATCTAGCAATTCGCGTAAAAAAAACTGTCTACAGAAGTTAGAGGGTTTACTAAATTTTTAATACTTTAAAGGATGATTTCTCCCAATTGAGATTGAGCAGCTAAAAAAAATAAGTGTCTGTTATTTAAGACTACCCTCTAAACTAATATATATCAAAATACCTAAATTAAATCGGAGCCGGAACCTTTCCTTGTTAGAAATGCCGTAAGTAACTAGAAATATACACCAATCAAACCATACATGATACGAGCTAGTATTATCGTGCCTCATAGGATATAGCAGAGCAACGTTCGTGCATCTACGCTAATTTAATAATAGTAACAATTAAATATTATATTATAGTACATTTAATTAACAAATAAACACACGTAACTATTGAACAGGTAATATATAGTATATCAAAACTTATAGTGAGATGTTGATTTCTGTAGGAGTAAATGGTATTCCACTGACTTAACGACAGATTTTCGAGAAGACTCAGGAAATCTATAAATTGCTCCAAACCAACCGACCATAACAAAATATCCAAATATTTTGCCATGTCCCTGAATCATAATAACTGTTTCAAACATTTAAGGTCACATTTATATGAAAACATAGCTGATAAAACAAAACCTACCAGCCCAAGCAGATGATAGTATCAAGTTGTTAATACATTGTGAGTTAGGAACATCCGAAAGAGATGGGGTTGATACTACCGTAACACAAGCAATACAAGCGCAAGATTTCCGTACCAAATACTGAATTCTTAAACCATCCACACGGTTATGAAAATCGTATTGCGACGAGAGATAACTGTCAATAAATAAGGCGTAGGGTACCTATTCTATAATATAACCTGAAATATGACAGACCATAAATTCGCTATCTATAAAATTGAAATTAAATAGTCTGTGTCGTCAAATGTTATTTCATGGTGAGTACACTTTATTTCTATACCATCTCAGACGTGAATTGTTTGAATCATCCAACCGTATCATAAACGACAAGGATAAGTGACGTGAACAAAACTCACGTCGCAATGAATGGCTCGCGGCTTCAGGGTTCTGTAGGCCTAAGCAATTAAAATCCGTAACGGGACAAACGGTGGACTTTCTTTAAATTTAGCTCACACAACTTTTTCTAATAGGTACGAAAAATTACGTTGCACTTACATTATTCTGACTCATACATTTTATGGGCGTAATTTTAACCTATTGATTATCGTGCATGTAAAGAATAATAAGTACAAGCGAAAAAGACACATTTGTTCCAACTCGCTTTTGCCTGAATAACGTAACGTTGTTAAGGTCAGTGAACGCCTACGTTTCACTTTATTATTTTAAGGCCTCATTTTAAACTGAAGGTCAATGGGTTGTTAAAATATGTAAGGATAACAGAAATAAGGATATCGCACACCCGCTTGCAATACTCGTCTGGCTTGAATTGAACTCAATATCTGATACTTTATAGTACCGAAATCAGTTTTTTTAGAGCTGCAACAAAAGGTGGTCGCTGAGGTTGACCGCCTAGTGCTGAGTGCTTCCGTGTTATTCTCTTAAGGACAACTACACTTCGTCTCGACGGATTCTCAATTAGGTAACGATCCACCGATGTACGAGAAGCGGTAAAAATTACCGGTTCTGCCTATAAACCAAAATTACAATTTTTTGACACACCTAAAGTGACAGATTTTTAAATGTTAGTACTAAACACGAGGCCAACGTTTGTTTTATTTTTCCCTACCAACACAGTTTGACTTCCAATCGAATAATTATGTAAATAATAAATATGCAGTGCACGTTAATGTACAGAATTTTGTTTTCCAACCAGCATAGTATAAATGACGTCAAAAATCGTTATGATAAAAGAATTATACGTGATATAGTTATAAATTAAAATAAAATGAATTCAAATATCCTTATTTTTAGACTCAAAATATATCTGCATTAGTGAAATATAGAGTCTAGACAATTAGGCATAATGATAGTCTGTAACTAGTGATAAATATGCTTCTCATAACTTTGTTGCAAATCACAAATTTAATATTCACTTAATGTTATTATATATATTGTACCTATGCACAAAATGTTGAGCACACTTATTTGAAGCACGTGTTTGAGTGACTGGCCGGCGTCGCTCGGCGGATTGCCCTCCGCGCGCCGCCGTCCGCGCCGCCGCCCGCGCCGCCGCCCGCGCCGCGCCGCACCGCGGCTTTAACCTGTCAGACTTTGCTATCGAAGAATGGTTTTTTATTGTAGAAATGAATACACAATTTGTAGGGTCTACGATATAATTTAATAACAATTGAACCATGAGTAACTTGAGTAAGTAACGAAAAAACGGTGGACATCTTTTTCCGTTAAGTTGACTTCACGAAGGTTAAAAAATATTTAACTCTGTCAAATATGCTATACATTGTGTATAGATTTGTACAGTGTGTAAAGTTTCTTAGAAAACACAATAATGGTAATTAGGGCGCTAGCTCGGCATAGCTAGGTACTCTGAAATAATATGTTGTGTTTGACTTTATGTCATGCCTTTGTACTTTTACTTAAATGAGAAGATATTCATGATCATCACGTACCTAGTTGTTTAGCCTAATTGAAAAAAAAACTTAGAAACTGGAATAGAAAAATATATTTTACTATGGAATAATAGCTCCACAGAATTACAAGCTACACATGTGCATTGTTTGCTCGGATTTAAAATGGCATAGGTACTTATAATACTCCAGGTTTTATTATAATATAAGTATCTAAATAAAAGTTAACTCATTTACGGCCAGCTATCTAGATGACGATTTTATAATTTTGCAATATGAGCTCGAGCTACTGAAAAAATAATGTTGTAAAGGACAACAAAAACCGCTTTCAAAAACGCAAAAATCAAAAAGTTTTTTTTGCGTTTTTGAAGGCGGCTTTTTATCTTTTATAACGTTTTTTATTTTATAAATACTTTTCACTGATCATATTAAGTTGTTATGTAGTCCCAATTCTTAGTTGATATGAAACTTTAAACAAATAAGGAAAAGTCTAAACAATTTAATTTTCTTCGTCATATAGTCGCTCAACTATCTTACTACCCTATTTATACACAAGAAAAGTAATTACTTGAGTAATAGTAATGTCAAAAGTCGTATAAAAATCGTTACCTAAGTCATTACTTTTACTCAAGTACCTAATTACTTTTCTTGTCTATAAATACGGGTATTACTCGAGATATCTCGATATATATTGAAATAGGTACCATTTCGTAGTTCCGATGGCCATCTGTGGTCTTCATCATCAGTTCCACTTCACTAAATGATACTTTCTGAATGCAAATGCTGGACTCACTACTAACAATACTAAAATCACTATATTTTATGTAGTTATGCCTATAATATTTGAGGAGTTCTCTCAATACCTCACGGGTCCCCCATCAGATTCAGATTTGGTGACAATGGGACCATTTCGAAAGTATACTCGTAAATTGATCCACGATTGATGGAGAAAACGGTGAACATACATAACAAAAAAACATAAAGCGGAACATAGAACCTCCTCCTTTTTGAAGTCTGTTAAAAATAACGTTCACTTCTTTCAATCATGAGATGGTTTGCATTAGTTACTGCAATAAAAAAGGAATTGTTGTTAATAATTTAGGTTAATGTTTTTATGAAAACAGTAACAGCGAAACTGGCATCGTATTAACTTTTGTTTAATACCGTCACGGACTTTAATGAAGTACCAGCGTCAAGTCATCTACTTTCTGCTATGAATTACTACTGAGTTACAATTATTTACTTTTTTTATTAGTTTATGTACCTATATTCTGTTCGCGTTAAGAATGCAGTACTTCAGTAAATCATTGTTGTCCGCCGGCCGGGCCTAGCCACGCCCTCTAACCAATCAGGTCGCTCAAAATTAGGTTTATTTTTATCCATTAAACTTAATCTTTTTAAATATAATTTGTTTGAATTTAAACTCCACTGCGAATAGGTACACATTTACCTACCTTTCAGTTGCATTGATTGAGTCACAGCATTCGTTACGCGAACGGACTATATAATGAAGGTATCCAAAATACAAACCAACAGAATCTTTAATAATTTCAAGTATTTAAAGTCCGTGATCGTACAACAAAGTGCCTTTCTATCAATTTACAAGGTAGTAAATTGACTGAATTTTTACTAAAATTGATAAAAGGGGCTTCGTATTCTTAAAGTTTCGTTGATGTTGACATTATAACTTGTTTCATAGAAATGTTTCAAACAACTAATGTTTGATTGAATACTATTCAAATGTGTTTGCTTAATAGCTAAGGGAAAACAGAGTTATTTGGAGGCTAGTAGGGCGGCGGTGTCAAGAATGAATTTGCAACATGATCGAACAAAAACGTCTGCATAATATTGTGGCTGCCAACTGAGAATATGGTCTCCCGCCTTTGCCGCCGTCGATCTGTTGTTTGGCGAAGCTGCCTACTGCAGTATACACGTTTGAAGCATCTCTGACATTGATTTGAAATGCTTTAATCGTGCATGCCTTCGTTTGAGCGGTAAAATTTACTTTATATTTATATCATTATTATTTTACAATTATATTGATTTTTTTTACTAATTTATTACACATATGCCAGCCATAATGTACTCTTAGATAATGTCAACATGATAAATGTAATACAAGTAGACACAAAAGGGTTTACCTCTTTTCAGGTACATACTTAACTGTCATAACAGGTTGTTAGTATAAAATTTGTGCCAAAACATTTCATTCACTTACTATGTGTTAATTCGTAAGCTTTACGTATAATTAAGATTATATAAGTATATTGTGATACAATTATTATATAATGATAATTTTATCTAAGTAACTCACGTTCTTTGTAAGTGTAATCGATCATTTTGTAGCTGAAAGCTGGCTAAGAATTTGATGTGTTTGTAATCTTGTTTAATACATTATGTACCATTCGTGCATATTTCTTTTTCACATTGAATAATGTTTTGTTAAGTAAAATACAAGTGAGTAAGTATGTGTTATGTAAATTAAAGCATAGCACCGAAAATGTTTAATTGTGGTATAAATAAATATACATTTCAAGTTAAGTACAAGCTGTTTCTTTTATTCGATTAAATATTTATCTACCCTCTTTGATGAAAGTAACATTACTGGAGAGCCGTAAGGCGTAAAAATTATAACCTCAGAATCCAGGGCGAGTCAATAAATCTTTATCTACACTCATATCATAAGTCCTCTATTATGCGTTCAAAACCCGTAGGCAATGACCAGCATTACCTGTGGTAGTATGTGACAGCAATGACAGTTGTTAATTTTGGAAGATGTTCCATATTTGGATCTCATTACCTTACAATATTCGATAACGTAATTTCAAAATTACGTTACAGCTGTCATCGCTGTCACCTACTACCAAAGGTAAGGTAAAATGCTGGTCATTTGCCTTTCGGGTTCTGAACCCATCTTAGAGTAGGTACTTATAATTCTGCCCCCGATAGTAAAAAGGGCGCATCTAACACTTTTGTCAAAAATGAGTTAATTATACTGCCGTGATCAGCAGAAAAAGACCCACCTACTGATATTTTTAGTTTTTTCCTAGGTAGGCTAGATTAGAAGTTACCATAAGCAAAAAGGGCGTAACTTCAGTCACTTTGTTACAAAAACTTAATTAAAAAGACGCATTTCAGAAACATGTAAGTGGTCTTCGTAAAAAAGATGTAACTACGTATAATGCGCCTTTTTGTTTTGTCAAACTTTCAACACTTTAATAAAAGAAAAGACGTAAGGTATAATCCATCACCGTATACTTCAGTAAAAGGACGCATCTAAGTACTTGTGCCTTTTCAACTAAGTTTTGTGTTAGACGCATCTAACATAAATACTTAATGAAAAGGGCGCTAGTGACCACTTGCGTCTTTTTAACTGAGCCAAAGCTCACTCACGTTATATTGACGCGGACGCATCTACACGTAAAACTAAGTAGAAAAGACGCAAATGACCACTTGCGCCTTTTCAATAGTGTATTTTGCTAGTTCACTAAGATGCTCGTGGTATTTGCGTCTGATTTGATGTAGGCATATTTTATTTTTGCGATAATACAACTAAGTTAGTGTCATTATTTTTTGAGGTGTTTGTTACCGGAAAAATTATAAAAAAAGTCTTTGTTAGTTTAAAATTGTTAGTTTTCCAGAAAACTTATGTCAAGTATACTGGACAAGTGGACATTGCCAACTTTGCGAAGAATAGAAAGTCGGCTTAAATGTCAAGCATTATGGACATTGCCAAAGATATACAAGATATGTTTTCTGAATTGTAAATATTTTTTTGTCAAATATCAGACAAAACTCTATTAAACTTTTAAGAAATAAAACATTACTAAAAATCCGCTTGCAGGTTTAATTTAATAAAAATTTAAACATGATAGTATTTTGTACTTTAGTGTTTGCTGGTGAATTTGTCCGTATGGAACTGGTTTATTGGGTTTTCCTATAGGAATTATTATATTTCCAAGATAAAAAATCATATTATCATGTCCATCCCCGGGACTCAAACTATTTTAATTTAAATTAATTTCGGTTCGGCTGTTGAGCCGAGAAGAAGAAACAAATAATCAGTCAAGTTTGCTGATGGCAGCGTTATTTTCCCAGCGCCGGTTAAAAAACTTAGGAACAGCTAAACAAAGTAAGCTTTGAGTTAGGACTACTAATAAACATGTCAAAGACCAAATTAATTTCCGACTGCATCAAACAGAGCATTGAAGTCTTCCCCCAAGCTCTTAAACACAAGTTTAGTTGCAGACGTTTACGATGACGACAGAGTTGGCAGGATGAACAGCAATTGCTTGGAAAAGATTGATCAGTCACCGCTTTGTGAGGAGCAGCATGGGAAGAAAAGGGGAAGTCTTTACCCAATAATGGGGCAGAACAGGCTAGTAATAAAATACAAATAAATAAATGGCGTTAAGAGGAACAGATTCTCAGAGGAATGCTATACTATTTCTCCTTTATCTGAATTCTGATGGGGCATTGAGTTGTAGAATCTATTTCTTTTTTGCACTAATATTTGTGGTTTATAAATATTTCTAGGTTCTCATTCCAATATTTTTGGGACCATATCGGTTTGCATCGAATAATTTGATTAAGCCTTATTTTGATAGTCAAGATAGGATAAAAAAATACAAAACAAAACAATGCAGAAGCGATAAAGATAGTATAGCTTGGAGCAGGGTGACCTGAGGGTCACTTCCTTGTCTAAATACGCTTCAGTTTATTATAAGCAGTAAAACATAGGCGAACAATCCTTATTTTTTACATAAATACTTTAATATAAGACTTAGCAGGAAGTATAAGTTTTTTTTGTACGAATTAATTGGCAATGGGAAGTATGCTGGACGTAGCAAACGCAAATTAGAACACCGTGACATTAGCAAAGGGAAGTATCGGAAGTTATTTTTTGTACGTATTAATTGGCAATGGGAAGTATGCTGGATATTAAAAAAATATACCTATGTATTTTTACAATAATATTTTTTAATAATATATATGTAAATAAGTCATTATGTTGTCATATTTAATAGAAAAAAATACAAAAAATCATTTACCGAGGATAAGTGAGAAGTGTCATTCCTCATTTATATTCTGACGGCAATTGACGAAAAATTACCGTCCGCACTGGCTTTTTGTATTATATTAATATGAGATTCCATAATCTAATAATTTTAGTTTTACGTGTAGATTTTTGTCTTTACAACGTCCAGTACGAGTATACTGGACAACGTCAAATTAAGGGTTAAACTTTACTTTTTCATACGGTTTTTTATTATTGTTTTTCCTGATTGTACCTTAGAACATTGTTAATGTGCAAACTATTATTTCAAAACGTTTATTTCACAGGTAGTTGAACTACCTACATGTCAAAGTAGTAGAAAAAGAGAAGATATTCCTTTTTTATTTCAGTAAAAGCAGTTGTTTAAAATATCAATTACTATATTGAAAAGACGCTCGTGTCCAAATGCGCCCTTTCATCTTAGGAGAGGAAGCAGGAAATATCTGTCAAGCACTTATATTAAAAAGACGTTTGTGATTGTACTCAGTTGAAAAGACGGAATTGGTTATTTGGGTGAATCAACTTTTAAAGTACTCCTTTAGTGTCCCGATGAAAAAAAATATAAATATCACAATCCGTATAATTTTAATTCACTTTTTCCCATATTAGGTAATATTAGAACAATAAGCATTATAATTAATATACGCCGTTAACTATTTGACTAGAAAATAGTTGAATTTTCACGGTAACATAGTAGACTAAAGTGTACTCCCATACAAAATTCATGTGTCCCTAAACCTAGGGACCGTCACAATTCCAACGTCACTGAATTAAATCATTTGACAACACATTTGCTAATAAACATGAAAAGAAACGCAATGAATTTATTTAATATATCCACTTTAAAGCAATTCGATTGCGGTTACAATTATTTTTCTAGCATTTTTCAAAAACTTGTCCCCGAGAATGCTTAAAACTTGATGTCTGCGGCGTTACCATAAAAAGTTCATAAATCTTTTGGAGAGATGGCGTTGATCGTCGCTCACCAACAATCTAAATGCGTCTAAGTTTGCCCAAACTGGCCCCTTCAAGGACAATTCCGCGGCGGGGGGACGCCAGTGAGCCACAAGCGGTCGAAGGAGGTGCGTGGGTTTTTTGGTGGTCGGCTGCGTTACGATATTAATTGCGGTAAGATTTTATACAATTATGTTAAAAGTACTTGAATCATATGCATTTGCTGTCTAATTTTGACGTGATATAAATATCAATATAACTTTACGCGTATTTTGTGTAGTAGTATAAATATTAGGTAAAATATTCTCCTACGTTACCGGTAACATAGGGGACAATGTCTCTTGCGTTATCGGTAACGCGGGAGACGGTATGGATTAATCCATTTAACTTCGAACGAGTTCCAATAATCTAAAATTAACGTTTTATAAACTGAAACTTCCTTAATTTTTACGATGCTAATATACGCTCCATTGTAAATAAATGGGCACTTGCCATTTAAGTATATTATTTTGATACCTAAAACTTCATTTGGTAATATGCCCAAGTTTTTTAAGCAAAGGGGTATTACTTACAACAATATAATCTATTGGTTTTTAATTACATCAATTTATTTATATTTCAGCAATTAATACATGAACCAAAAATGCCTTTAAGTGCAGCGGAAAAACAAAAGCGCTACCGAGAACGGCTGAAAAATAAAACAGAATGTTACGAAGAAACTAAAAGGAAACAAAGAGAACGATATCATAAAAATAAAAGGTTAGTGAAAGATTTAACTGCCAAAGAAAAATATAACGCAAATTTGATTTGGCGTTTACGTAAAAGAGAACTGCGAAGAAAAAAACAAAATGTAGAAAGATTGTTACAACATACACCACCGAGTTCGCCAGTATCGGAATCTAGATTTTATCCGATTGATGTTCAAAATGAGGTTACAACACCGCCCCCTCTTTCACCATCAACGCCTCCGCCTCCGACCTCTCCCCAAACTGCTGCACATCCTTCACCAGCAGTTACACCAGCAGTAGCTCCCGCTACAATTACGAGATCAGCAGCAGCAAAGCAATCTGGTCCTTCGTCATTAGCATGTATAAACTTAAATATTCGACAATTAACTGACTCAGTTAAACAACGGGGACGGAAAAAAGTAAAAAGAGATAGAGCAAAAGTATGCAGAGAAAATGTAAAGTTAACAAAGGAAAATGAAAATCTGAAAAGAAAGTGTGAAAAATATAAAAAAAGATATGTAAGAGTAATTAAAAAGAAAATAATACAGAAGACTGATAATGATGACGACTTAAAATACGTGATATTAAAAAAGGCAATAAAAAAAACTTTTAAAAATACTAAATCTAGAAAAGAACGACGTGCAATTAAAAAAATTTTTGCCACCGCAGATATACAAACTTCACGGTTGAAGAAAAAGTTACTCAAGGACAATTTGGGCACAGACAAAATTATTAAGGAAAAAACATGCTTTGATAGAGTGACACTTCTAAAGAAGAAGATTAAAGAGTTCTTCTCAAGAGACGATATAACACGAGCGTCTGCTGGTAAAAAAGAAGTTTTGACCAAACAAAAAGTTGCGGTTCAGAAAAGGTATTTATTAGATTCGATAAAGAACCTATATGGGACTTTCAAAACGGAGAATCCTGAGCTTAAATGCTCTTATTTCTATTTCACGCGGAACAAACCTTTCTTCGTTGTGAGTCCTTCGGTTGATGCTAGAGAAATGTGTATGTGCAAGCTTCATGTAAATTTTTTATACAAGGCGAATGCTTTGAAGAAGAAAGGAATCCTTGGAACCGACAACCCTAATTTAATGATAGAGGCAACAGTTTGTGATGTAAACTTAAAAGATTGCATGTACGGGACTTGTGATAAGTGTAAAAACAAGGCAAATAATTATAACATCGTTAAAGTAGATGGCATAATAAAATGGACTGAATGGACTCGGAAAGAAGAAAAATATCACAAAGAGGGAAAGATGATTAAAGCTATCAAAAATGTTCGAGAAGTAAAAAGTGAAGATGCAAAAGATTTCATGATTAGATTTGAAAAAGATCTAGCTGTCTTTCAGAAGCATGTATTTAACATAAAAAATCAATTTAGGAACTTCCGGCAGTGTTTGGAAAAAATTCAACCAACAGAATGCATGGTTCTGGTCGATTTTAGTGAAAACTACAATTGCAAGTATCACCAGGAAATCCAACATCATCATTTTGGAGGGTCCCGGAACCAAATTTCATTACACACGGTTGTTGTGTACACCTATAACTATGAAACTGGCAAAGGTCATGAAGTGCACACCTTTTGTACCGTCTCTGCCTCTAACATTCATCAACCTGCTGCGATTTGGGCCCATTTAGATCCAATTTTAAAGTTGATAAGGTCACAGTTTATCAGTGTCGATACTGTTCACTTCTTTTCAGACGGTCCAAGCACGCAGTATAGGCAAAAACAAAACTTTTACTTGATGTGTACCAAGTTGTTTGGTTATGGGTTTGAGCATATGACGTGGTCTTTTTTTGAAGCTGGCCACGGCAAAGGGCCCGCTGATGGCGTTGGGGGTTTCCTTAAAAGAACAGCTGATAAAATTGTGGCTAATGGCGAAGATATTGCTGACGTTTATCAATTTTTTTACAAAATGATGAATGTTAGTAAAATAAAGCTGTTTCTGATTGACGAAAAAGATATAATTGACCAACAGAAATCCCTCCCAAGTAATATCCCAGTACTCCCGGGAACACTTAAAGTACATCAAGTTTTCAGTAGCTGTCATGGCATCTTACAATACAGGGAGCTGAGCTGCTTTTGTGAAGAGGAAAGTTTGGGTAAAAAGGGATTTTGCATGTGCCTCGAGCCCAAAACATATGAAGTGAGATCTGTTTTTGAAAATGAAGAAGATAACGTATCTATTAACTCAGAAATCATAGAAATGCCACTAAACGATTTGATAGTCCAATTAAGTCCGGAGGTTCCAGATTCATCTGATGATGATATACCTTTGCAAGCATTGAAATTGCAAGATATAACTAACAAAGAACACCAAAGCATTTATAAAGATATTTACGGCTGTTCCTCAGACGATGAACAGCCCTGCTCTAGCTACGATAAAGAAAACTCTAAAATAGGAAGCGGTGACTATCTACTGGTAAACGTTTACGTAGACGTAACTAAAACCAAAGTTAATACTTATAAATATGTATGTAAGGCGTTATCAGATATTGAAGACGATGGGGAAATTAAAGTGATGTTCCTGAGAGTAGTCGACAAAAGTGCAAAAAGATTTCGGTTGGATGAAAAAGATGTTTCTTATGTTGATTACAAAGATGTTATATTGAGTTTACCGAACCCCGAAATCGTTAAAAGAGGTCATCGTACATATTATGATTTCAAAAATTCTGTTGATGTTTTTGAAAAGTAAATGTCACTCATCACCATTCCCTATAATTTCAATATTTTCGTCAATGAATGCAGATTGTTTAAGTTGATCCTAAATAACAATCTCAAAGTCAACAATTATTTTGTTTTTAATTATGTGTATCCTATGTCATATTTTAAGTTTAAAATGATTCCTATAACTTGATCTCAACTTAAGTTTTATTGATCTCGTAAAATGTTAAGAGCTTTGTTACTTTGAGTAAGAAACTTTTTATTTTATAAAAATATAGCAGATGTTATGGTATTTTAAAGTGTTTACCCATTGACATTTATTTTTACGAAGAAATCTATTGTTTTGTTTGCTTAGTTAACCTTATGTGATTCCGCATAGATTCTCTGGCGTTACCATTTTTATGTCTCTTGCGTTACCGCTTGTCCCCAAATTAATTTGGCTAATCTTGCAGATATTTCATTATAAATGGCTGTTTTTCTGTTTAATATGTTATAATTCGTTGCTTCTTAAATTGGTCTCACTTCAGAAGTATATATTTTTCCAAAGCAAATGTCGATTGACGATTTATTTAGAAGTTCAACTAGTTAAAAGACTTGGGTAACGCAGTGGACTTGTTATTGCATTTTATTATAATAATTACATTTTGTTTTATAACTTAGTTGTACAAAATTGTACTCCTTATCGAGACAAATAAATATGCCAATTTGATTTCAATACAGACTTATTTTTATTTGTATATTACAAGATTTAAGTAACGTAACGCAAAGGACTTTTTGACTGTATTACGAGCAAAGATTGATAAATTTCAAAGTAATTGGAGCCAAACATCGTGGCTACTGCAAAAATAAGAAAATACAACGAATTATCTTGCTCACAACATAAAATTTATTACAAAAAAATAATATTTTTTTTAATAAAAATATTTTTTCAAAGCCTCTAAAAGGAGTACGTTAAAAGTTGATTCACCCATTTGCGTCTTTTAAACGGAGTATCGAGTATTTTCCAGACATTTTTTTGCTAAGATGAAAAGGAAAAACTTAAATAAATAAATAAATAAGTACAAATAAAAAAATATTTTAATACCATATTGACAATATGGTACATATCTATATAACTTCGTTTACGGAAAGTGTTCATGTCTATTTGTTTAGAGACAGCATACATTTGTTTAATTTTCAACTAAAACATTTAATTTCTCGATTTCGACTTCATGTTAGATGCGCCCTTTTTACTATCGGGGGCAGAATATGTGTGTAGATAAAGTATTGTACGAGACTCTGCGTAATTAGCATTACAAAACTGGTGTGATCTATTATGAAACTCGCCTTGTGGCTCGTTTCATAAACCACACTCATGTTCTAATGCCTGTCATTACGCAACCGTCACGTAAACTACTATTATATAGGTGAACTTTTGAAATGTGTTTTAAAAAATATATAGAATAATGTTGAAAAAAAAATATGCGATCCTAAGGAACGATGTTTGGAAATTCCGCCTCTAAGGGGGTAAAAAAGGGGATGAAAATTTGTATGAAAGTCCGTCAGTTTTGAAGTGAGAATCTTTAAAATTTGTGTTCAGGTCCTTAGGGGCGGAATTTCCAAAAATCCTTCCTTAGTGGATCTCTACACTGTATATGTATAAGGTATCTATGTGGAAAATTTCAAGTCTCTAGGACCAGCTGTTTGTTTGGGCTGGGCGGTGATATATAAACAATCAGTTTCAAATTTTATAAAAACAAATTAAAAAAAAAATAGGATCGCATTTTATTAATATTCTTTTATATATTGTTAAAAACACATTAAGAAGTTTAAATAAAGATTCATTGACTGACCCTGGATTCCGAGGAATAAATCTGACGGCCCTCCACTACATAGCGGAAGATGAAGGCGCGCGTGTCGCTGCACCAAGGCCGCGCCAGCGAAATGGATGCAGTTCGTTCTGTCGTGGCTGCGACGGAGCAGCGACGGGCATCGCTTCTTCACTCATGAATGCGTGGAAGCAGTCCATTCGTGCGTTAGTCCGTAATTGGGGTACACGTTTGAGTGAAAACGCCCAGCTAGGTATTCGTCAATCTTTCTTATCAGTTACCAGTGCGTCTGTAATCATTTTGATGAAGAGTATAAGAACACATGTGGTCAGCACAATCAGAAAATTCGGTAGGAAAATGTATGGCCCTGAACTAGCACGAACAATTTATTTATTTATTCGGGTTAACAAACAGTGATCACAATTAGGCCTTATTACTAGATTATCCTAAGAATATATTAAGTTATTGTACCACCAACACAACCACATATTACTTTAAACAAAATATTAAACGTTGAAAAGAGGTGGTCGAAAAACATTTGGTGTATGTAGGGTTAGTGTTGATGAGCATTTTTAGACTCAAGTAAAACAAACAACTTTACAGTTTAACTGCGGACTAAACTAGGTACTTACATGAGTTTTAAGATATTCCTTAAAGAAAAAAAATAAAGAAAAAATCGCTACTGGAAGCTTCCAGCACCATTGTGTTAAACAGCTTGCAGTATTACCAATACTTATTTTTAGGGTTCCGTAGTCAAACTAGGGATCCTTTTAGTTTCACCATGTCCGTCCGCCCGTCCGTCCGCAGCCTAGATCAGAGACTCTTAGTACTAGAAAGCTGTAATTTAGCATGAATATACATATTAGTCACGCCAACAAAGAGGTAAAATGAAATCTTGAAAAATGACTAAAGTCAAAATCAAAATCACAATCAAAATATATATTCAGTAAATTGGCCACATACGGGCTCTTTTACACGTCGGTAATATAAAGTGAATCTACTAGCGCTTCGGACAAGACCATCATTGCGGAGAAGAAGCACCGCAAGAAACTCCAGCAGAAGGTCATTTTTTCAAACATACTGGTAAAATACAAAAACACAATGTACTACGTAATACTTGAAAGTAAGTTACATTACAAGGTAATAAAGCAAAAAATATAAATTATTAGAACTATCACAAATAAAAACATTACTAATTCAAAAATTAAAAACATTACAAATAAATGTAAAAATTAAAAATATTACATGTCAAATACATTAAACCCCACAGAAGTGATAACTAATCTAAATCTCTGGGTTAGAGTGAGAGAGGAGGAGCCTGCCTGCCGCTGCCGTATGCGTGAGAGAAAGGGAAGCCAGACAGACTGGCGCCGTAACGCGTTTCGTAATGAAGCGGTTCGCCCTCCCATAATAATAAGAAGTTATCACTTCAAAAAGTTCAAAATAGCGGCCACTTTTTTAAATCTGATTACGGGTCCGCATTTGTAGTCCCAACGGGCCCTCAGATATCGATTTCCAAGACAATCAAACCAGTAACAAAAAAGTCAAAAATGGCGGCCAATTTTTAAAAATTTGATTACGGGTTCGCATTTGTAGTTCCCACGGATCCTCAGATATGGATTTTCAACTCAATCGAACCAGTAACAAAAGAGTTCAAAATGGCGGCCACTTTTTTTAAATCTGAGTACGTGTTCGCATTTGTAGTCCCGACGGATCCTCAGATATCGATTTTCAAGACACTCGAACCAGTAACAAAAAAGTTCAAAATGGCGCCCACTTTTTTTAAATCTGAGTACGTGTTCGCATTTGTATTCCCGACGGATCCTCAGATATCGATTTTCAAGACAATCGAACCACTAACAAAAAAAGTTCAAAATGACCGCCACTTTTTTAAATCTGAGTACGGGTTCGCATTTTTAGTCCCGACGGATCCTCAGATATCGATTTTCAAGACAATCGAACCACTAACAAAAAAGTTCAAAATGGCTGCCACTTTTTTTAATTCTGATTACGGGTTCGCATTTGTATTTTATGCTTAGAAACGCCATATGGGGTCGTGAGCAGTTAAGATCAAAATACCGTTTACCATTTTTGAACATGCCTGTAACTTACGATGGGCCTAGCGGCTGGAAGGTAGGTCTATAACGCCATGGTGCCGCAGTTCAAATCCCATCCGATACCAGGGTCTTTTTGTATTCACAAGAATTGGGGTCCTGACGTATTATGATAGTTTGAGTCCACGTATTATATAAAAAAAAAAAGCTATTACCCACGATAGGGCGTAATGGTAAAAAAAGGCCCGCGGGTATTATTTTGGAATTACGGTCGATTTTTCTAGCATGTTAGGACACTATTTACGAGCAAGTGTGATGAAAATCATTGTATGTTACATGGGTGGTAAAGGAAATACAAAGCTCGAGTCGTTAAAGCCTCTAACAGATTCTCGTTTGTATTTCTGTCTTTTCCACCCTTAATACACAATATACTATTAAAAATTGTTTAAAAATTAGTACTATACCGCTGCCGTATGCGTGAGAGAAAGGGAAGCCAGACAGGCTGTCTAGCAGCATGCGTCGTTACGTAACGAAATGGTTTACCCTCCGTAAAGAAGTTATCACTTCAGATAATGACTAGGAGAACAACACGACGAGATCTCTACGTCAAAAGCCATAACTGGAATAATTAACTGAGCAACAAGTCCTTGCAGACGTGAACAGACCGGACCATACAAACAGCACCCGTTCACGAGTATGACGCATATCTCAGCCATCGCCTCCATCAACCATATGTTCGGGAAGGTGGCGATCCGATCAACGACGCCGCCGTAAGCAAAGACCTTTGAGCGAGCATGACGTGCTCATGCTGCCGGACAACATAAAAGTAATATTGTGTGATATAGCTGCCCGGCGAGAAACATCACAGTGTGCTCTCATTTAAAAGCGTCTTGTACACATAAGAACTAAAAAAGATAAAGTACAAAAGTAAACATACAAGTTCGTGTTTGAATACACAGTTTGCTTAAAGGCATTTTTATCAAGATAGAAATATCATATCAAGTGTTTATACAGACCTACTAAAATGACCTAAGACGCACCAAATAACTTTAAATAGAGAATTACACCCTTAAATTGGCAGTGTATCTAATAATGCACATACTACAATGTTCACTTTTTTATATTTTTTTGTTTGTATTTTTTTATGCTGATTTCAAATCAAATAGGGTTTGAATTCACGACTTTTTTATTTTTGCCAATATAAGGGTTACTTTTTAATTTAATGGTTTTTACCCGACTGCGTCAGAAGGTGGGTTACGTTTCTCGAGCGTATGTATTTATGTATGTATGTATGTATGTATGTATGTATAGTGCGACCAAAAAGAGTAGAAATTAAATGTGGGCGCCACTTTCTACGTAACTGTCACATTTTTGACGTAAAATGCGTAAACATGGCAACAATTTTGTATGGAATTTTTTTAGTTGCAGCTGTCACCACTGGCTCGACTTTTTGGCCAGGCTATATGTCTATTTCTGGGCGCGCTCTGCAGCCTAAACGGCTTGACGGATTTTAACATACGAGGTGTCATTCGATTCGTCTTAATTGTCGAGGTGACATAGGATATATAATATTTCAATACGGCGTATTTTTAAATTATAACAATATGGGTATATAATGAGCTGTTAAATAGCCCATTCCAAATATATATAGAATAATAACACTTTGATTCTACCATTTTGACAGGAGAGTCAAAAAATACGTAAATGTTAAGTAATACGAGTAAACTCCTTTTGCTAGAAAGAGAGTTTCGCTTGTAATTTGTCACTTGTAGCTTATCATTAAAAATTCGAGCTCCAGAGCGCATAATATATCGCTTAGTAATAATTAATTAAACCACTATATTAATAATAAAACTAAAAAGAGTTGAATAAATTAAATTATTAAAAAAAAAACAAAAAACCCGACTGCAATAAAAAAAATAACTCAACAGCGAAAAACAAGCTATACTGTGTGCCCCTAAAACCAACGCCAAAACTAAGAGGGCTGATAGAGCAGCTAAAAAGCTATCGTTTAACCCCTATGTTTGCGATTCGGTTCAGCGATTTTTACTAGTTTCGGAGATATTGATCATTTTAATCTGAATTTTTGTAATTTTCCCTTATGCCCAATTATGACATGTCACGAAAAATCATTAATTTCAAGTTTTACTTAATAATTTATGCAGTGATATTTTACATTATTAGAATCATTAAAAATCAGCAAATATTTTAAACCCATTTGCTTGTTTTTTATTAAATCATTTTTTTTGTAATGACGTAAAGTTTTTTCTCCATACTGCGTGTCCTAATGTTTGCTTTTCACTTTGCATGAAAAAAAACATACTTTATGTGATTACTTAAAAAAAAGATTTTGTTATGTATGTACTTATAGAAATGCGTGTAGCTGCGCCTACACGCCGCATCTTATAGTTAATAAAAAAGTGTGTAACCAGCCAGCTGTCGTCTCACTCGTCCCCGCGCTCCCATCCTTATCAGTGGCGACCACTACCCACAATCATAAAAAAAAAGTAAAATGTCCAGTGCTGTATTCGGGCTTTTACCAAGTTTTGATCATAACGTTCAAACATGGAAAACGTACATAAGTTGATTGCGCCAGTGGTTCATCGCGAACGGAATTAGTGCAACGACGGATACGGCGGGCCAAAAAAGACGAGCTATTTTGCTGAGCGCACTCACCGAGAGCTCGTACGAGCTCGCAGCGCACCTGGCGCTGCCTAAAGATGTACAGGAAGTACCTTTCGACGACATTATCGGCTTGCTGGATAAGCATTTCACGCCGAAGCGGGTCGGCTTTGGTGAGAGGCACAATTTTTACACCGCTACGCAATTACAAAACGAGTCGTACCTACAATGGGCGGCAAAACTAAGAGGTCTCGCAGCGCATTGCAATTTTTCTAACATAGAAGAAGCGTTGCGTGATCGTTTTGTAATGGGCATGCTACCCGGTAGGGAGAAATAAAAATTGTATGCTCAAGATTTAACCGACTTGACGCTAACGAAAGCAGTGGAAGTAGCCAAGAACATTCGATGCGCGAGGGCAGGCGCCGCCGCCGCGGGTCCTGCCACTGCGCCTTCCGAGCAGCTGTTCAAGATCGTACGAAGTGACCAAAAAAGTGGAACAAATAGGCCTAAGTGTTCAGCGTGCGGATCAACCTATCATAGTACTTCACAGTGTCGTTTTACGAAATATGAGTGCAAAAAGTGCAACCAAAAAGGTCATCTGCGAAGGATGTGTAAAGTGAATTACATGGATACAGTTGCGGATGATGAGGGCGGAAACGATGACGACGGTGAGTTATTTCATATACGATCCGTTATGGGTGAACCTATGGTTGAAACCGTAAAAGTAAATGGGTTAAAATTAAAATTTGAAATTGACAGTGGATCCGCAGTAACAGTTATACCTGAAACATTGTGTAAAATGCATTTTAAAGACGTGCCATTGTCACCTACCAGTAAAAAACTAGTTACTTATTCTGGTGACAGATTATCATGCGTAGGAACTGTGTTGTTATCAGTAGAATTCGCGGGCGGCACTAGCGCTCTGGCCGTGTTCGTTGTGCGCGGCGGCGGGCCGCCGCTGTTAGGCAGGGATTTTATCTCTTCATTCGGTTTGCAATTAACGCCAGTTAAGTATTGCAACGATAAAGACACACCTGTTGTTATGCTAGAACGACAATATCCAAAATTGTTTTCAGATAGGTTAGGGTTGTTTAATAAATATAAAATCAAATTAAAAATTAAGGAAAATGCGCAACCAATTTTTTTTAAAGCCCGTCCCGTTGCTTTTTCGCTTCGCGATGCTGTCGGGAAAGAAATCGATCGATTGGTTGCGTTAGGAGTCCTACAACCTGTCGAATACTCAGAATACGCTTCGCCTTTAGTCCCAGTGTTAAAGAAAAACGGTACAGTGAGATTATGTGCTGATTACTCTGTTAGTATTAACAAACAGCTACTCGTGGAGCAATATCCACTTCCCACAGTGAACGAATTATTTTCTAAATTGTACGGAGGCGAGCGGTTTGCTAAGCTAGATCTGTCTATGGCATACAATCAGTTCGAGCTAGACGACGAGTCGCAAAGGTTAACGTGCGTGAACACGCACCGCGGGCTGTACCGGTTCACGCGGCTGGTGTTCGGGCTGGCGAGCGCGCCCGCCTTTTCCAGCGCGCCATGGAGGCCGTGCTGGCGGGCCTGGACGGCGTGCTGTGCCTGCTCGACGATGTGCTCATTACGGGCCACGACCAAACCGAACACCTCACCCGGTTAAAACTGGTTTTACAGAGGTTACAAGACGCCGGTTTAGTTTTGCAGCGGGAAAAGTGTGAATTTTTTAAAGAAGAAATTACCTACTTAGGTTATATAATTAATCGGAAAGGGTTAAAAAAATCACCCGAGAAAGTCAAGGCTATAGTTGACGCACCCGTACCATCTAATATTAGTCAACTACAGTCTTTCCTAGGGTTAAGCAACTATTATCGCAATTTTGTGCCATCGGCTTCGACTATACTCAGCCCCTTGTATGATTTGTTAAAGAAAGGTAATAAATGGAATGGACCGATGAGCATAGGAAAGCTTTTAATAAAATAAAAAAATGCTTGGTATCTGAACAGGTATTGGCTCATTTTAACCCAAAGGCAAAACTAATTTTGACGGTCGACGCGTCCCCGACGGGGTTGGGCGCGGTAATGTCAATAGAGGGCGCTGACGGTGTGGAGCCGCCGATTTCTTTTGCGTCACGCAGGGTGCGTGACGCAAAAGTACGTAACGCCGCCGAAAAACGTTACGCACAAATACAAAAGGAAGCGACCGCCATAATATACGGCGTTCGATGTTTCCATCAGTATTTGTACGCTCGGGCGGAACCCTTTGTACTGCGAACGGATCATAAACCCCTAATTTCTATTTTTGGACCTTATAAAGGTTTCCCGGAGGTTTCAGCCAATCGATTGCAAATATATGCACTATTCCTTAGTGGTTATAATTACGTAATTGAGTACGTTCGCAGCGCAAACAACAGCGCGGACTATTTGTCGCGCGCCAGTCTGCCTGAGCCCGCCGCGCCGGCGCCGAGCGGCGCGCGCTCCGAGCCCGCCGAGCCCGCCGCCGGCGTGCTTGCCGACCGGGCGACGTATGTGTGTTTCGTTACAGACAACGGCAGCATACCAGTAACGGTTAAGGATCTTCGGGAAGAAACGGAGAGGGATGTTATTTTAAGTAATGTTATAAGGTTTATAAGGAACGGCTGGCCTTCAAAAATAACAGACTTAAGAATAAAACCATTTCATATGTGTAAAACGCAACTAGCCGTTGAAAATGGAATTATAATGAGAGAGCATAAGGTAGTAATTCCGGAGATGTTACGTAACAAAATTCTAGCAGAATTACACACTTCCCATCTCGGTATAGTGAAAACAAAAGCGGAAGCTCGTTCTAGGTTTTGGTTTCCGGGAATAGACGAAGCGCTTGAACGGTACCTAGGGTCATACGAGGTGTGCTGTCAGCTGCGGCCCTCCCCGCCGCGCGCACCGCCAGCGCCCTGGAGGCCGCCGGCGCAGCCGTTCGAGCGGCTGCACATAGACTTCCTCGGACCGCTTCACGGGCAAACTTGTTTCGTGGTTGTGGATGCTTACAGTAAGTGGGTAGAAGCCTATCAGATGACCACTACTACATCCACAGCCACGATAGATAAGCTATGCGATTTTTTTTCAAAATTCTGGTTACCAAAGACTGTAGTTAGTGACAATGGCACTGCTTTTTGTTCTAATGAATTTGCTTCGTTTTGTGATTTTAATGGTATAAAGCACGTAACGTCACCGGCCTACCACCCAGCAGCAACGGTCAGGCGGAAACATTCGTGAAAATTGTAAAAAAGGGTATAAAGTCGAGTATTTTATCGGGGAAAAACGAAAGACAAAGACGTTTGGCTTTGTTAAGATATTTAATGGATTATAGGAATTCAGTAAATACAACCACAGGGTTCACCCCGTCTCAGTTAGTGTTCGCTGACGACGTAAGCTGAGGTGGGCGGTGACTAGACTTAACGAGTCCGTCGTCTGCGTCACCGCCCTCATCCTCTGACAGTCCTTATTTGAGTGAACTTGTTCAAACACAGTCTTTACCACCTAAAACAAAAAAAACACGTCATTTTAAAAAAGGAGATGTCGTATTATACAAGCAATATGTAAATAAAGTTCATTATAACTGGTGTAAAGGGTTAAACGATAAGAGACTTGGGTTAGTTTTGTACTTAGTTAAAGATTTAAAAACTGATGTAAGTGTTAAAAAACATAGCAACCAAATTGCGAAATATAATGGAATACTACAAAAAAAAAGTCACTCAGACTTTGACTCACTGGATGATACATACCACTCGACGTCGCCGCTGCCGCCGCCGCCACCACCGTCGCCGCTGTCACCTTCGACGCCGCCGCCGCCGCCGCCGCCTCCGCCGCCTCTCTCGCCAGAGCGAGGACGCTTGTCGCCATCACCACCGCAACTACCGTCGCCGTCGCCGCTGCCGCCGCTAGCTTCACCCGGCGTAGATCAGTTTTTGAGCGGGAGCGAAGATCGGATTCGAGAGAGCGAATTAGAAGTCGCTTCACCTGCGATAGCGAGTGATTCAGAGTACCAGAAGGCAGAATCGACTCCTGAGGCAGTGGTCGAACCGGCCATTGAAACACCCGCAGCCGATGTCGATGATCGACGCTCAACTATTCAGAGCAGGTTACGTAGTCGTTCCAAATTGAAAGTAGATTTTAAGAAGTACTTTTAGTGTATAGTTTTGTTTGTTACAATTGGGGGAGGGATTGTTATGTATGTACTTATAGATATGCGTGTAGCTGCGCCTACACGCCGCATCTTATAGTTAATAAAGCAGTGTGTAACCAGCCAGCTGTTGTCTCACTCGTCGTCGCGCTTCCATACTTATCAGATTTAAAAAATACGAGCAAATGGGTTTAAAACCTTTGCTGATTTACTTATAATGTTTCTAATAATGTAAAATTCTCTGAAACAATTATGAAATAAACCTGTAACACCTTTTCCAATGTTCAAGTTAAATTTAAATGGTCATAAATATCAATAAGTACATTGCTCTTACAATTTTCTATAGATTATATAGCTTGCTTTTCGCTTTTGAGTTGATTTTTTTATTGCAGTCGGGTTTTTTGATTATTTTTAATAAATTTTTAAGAAAGTTTTTGTGTATTAACGGCTTCGGAACCAAGTTCAAAAAGTTGTATAGGTATGTTAAGAGATTGGTCGTTGAACAATCTAAATATTATTTGTTTCGAATCTCGCTCACCCCAAATTACCTTATTACAAGAATAATTGTTAGGATATACAATTTTTGCACCTATGAACTTGAATTCAAAATCCAATAACAAAGGATCGTGGTTAGATCAATAATAGTACATTACTACAGAGGCCGGGAAGTAAGGGGTTGCCGGCCGAGTTCATATAGACGGCCGAGCGAAGCAAGGCCGGATAGTTACGAGGCTGGCAACCCCACTTCACGCCGAGGTTTGTATAGTGCTTTTCTCAAACATATAAATAATTCATTAAAAAAATTAAAACAAAAACTACAATGTCAAATACTAGGAGTGCATAAACATTGTCGGGTGCGAGCGCCCGCCCGCCGCCGCTGCGCCGCCGCGCGGGCCGCACCGTGCTACATACACCGCCTGCGATCTAAATTGCGCTACGCACCCCTAATAACCTCTGCCCTCCTAGTACCTGGTGCCTTTATGCAAACGCTTTGGTTGGAAGGACGGCTAAGTATATTAAAAAAAACAGCTATTTAGGCTGTTCATAAACACAACCGCTATGTACACATAAAATTTTAAAAAAAATTACTTCCAGGCCTAACCCTTCAATTTTGTATGAAATTCCTTTACAGTTCTCTCGAGGTGTTCCGCCCGCAACGTGATACTTTAAGGCCTAAAATGACTAACATGACGCCAACATTCCATTGCATGTTTGAGAAAACGTTATTATAACACTGAGGCACTAATGACCTTGTCGTTACCACGCAGTGGTCGACCCAGCGCCTACACGCATGAACTTGGTTATATCGATATTGTTCCATAACGTTATGCTACAGCACAATGAAATCAAAATTGTAACAAAATCAGAACAACGTTATAATATAACATTATGAATTGCGCGCTGTTGCTATTTTGTACCTGTAATGCTCTAAATCAAAGAATCGTGCCACTGCTGCCGACTCTTATGACGCACAATAAGTAGATGAGCGGCAATGACGGCCGCGGGCCACCGCAGTATTGTACGAATTAGGTAAAGAAAATAAATGCAGTAAAAGATTATAGTACCGTAATAAAAAATATCTCTTGAAAATTGAATTTTAGTGCCATAAAATTTACCCCTTTGTGAAAAGTCATATCAGAGGGGGTTGAAATACGCGTGAAATGTTTCCTGCAAAGGATGGCGCGGCAGTACCTACCTACTCGTCCGGTTGCTCTTGGTCCGGGCACTACCGTACCCCAGCTTCCGAAAACGACTGGTAGGTGAGTACAGGTGAGTATAGCAAAAAAAAGTATAATGGCGCTTTGGAGTTGCGTAGCGGGGCTCGTTCCGGCCAGACCTGGTACAGTCAACAGCATAAATAAGTGATCATTTATGTACCTTGTCGCTTTCAATCGTTTCACAATTTTGTATGACATTTCAAACACGACGTTAAAGTGACAAGGTACACAAATGATCACTTATTTATGCTGTTGACTGTACTATAGGGCCGTTTCAATAGGGCTGTGGTATCTGCAGGAGCAAGCGCCGCTATGGGGCCAGGCGCCGGCTGCGCTCGGGACAAATCTGAAGGTGACAAAGTAATCGGCGAGCTAGGATAGCAGTCGGAATCAAGAAAAGCTGGTTTGACGCGGTCGACGCTCACTACAACCTTCCTGTTCTTGACGCCTAAGGTCAGGGTCTTCCCGTCCTTGGAACGTTGTAGTACGGCCAAAGGACCTGTATAAGGAGGTTGCAATGGGCGTCGACACGAAGAAAGACGTAAGATGCGGTGGGTAAGTCCTTTGAAATGAAGACAAAAGGAGTTGAGTGGCGACAGGCGGGAGCTGGGCGAAGTGATAACATCTTCCTTCGCAGCTGGACGACGAAATCAGCGGAATCGACCAGCCGGTCCTCGGTAGAATCGGGAACCAACATTTCTCCGGGTAAACGCAGAGGTTCTCCATACGTCATTTCGGCAGGCGTAGCCTGCAAGTCTTCATTGTCAGCCGTACGCGTGTCGAGTAGGGCGAGAGGAAGAGCACGTGCCCAGGAGTCAGAGTGGCACATAAGTGCGGCCTTTAACTGGTGATGGAGTCGCAAAATCATTCCGTTCGCACAAGGATAGTATGCGGTTGTCCGATTGCGCTTTGTCGCAAAAGTTTGCATTTATGAGGCGTCGGAACAGGCCGGATTCGAACTGGGTGCCCTGTCAGTTATTATGAAAGAAGGGACACCAAAACGAGCGACCCATCCTTGGACGAAGGTATCAGCTACCTCATCGGCAATGATGGAGCGCATGGGCCATACCTCTGGCCACCTAGAAACCCTGTCAATAGCCGTGAGACAATAACGAAAATCGTCGCAGACGGGGAGGGCCAAACTATGGACATGGGTGAATCGACCAGATGGTTGCTGTATCATACGTAGAGGAGCCGAAGTATGTCTTGAAACTTTGCTGCGCTGGCACGCGAGACAAGACTGTGCCCACCTGCGACAATCTTTCCGAATGGAAGGCCAGACATAGCGTCCTACCAAGAGTCGAGTGGTGGCTATGACGCCGGAGTGACTCAAGTTGTGTAACTTTTAAAACACCGCGCGACGAAACGAAGGGTTCAGATAGGGACGAGGTTTGCCAGTAGAAACGTCACAAAGTATGGAGACGTCAGTACCAGGAACAGCAATACGAGACAGCTGAAGGCTTGAGGCTCCTTGACGAAGGTCGGCGAGTTCCAGGTAGAGAGAGCTTCATAGTCCTCTTCTAAAGAGATGGCTTCGATCCGCGTTATCCTCTCCTTTTATATAGCGGATGTCAGTCATAAACTAGCCGATGTATGACAGCTGGTTCAGCTGAAACGGAGGAAGCTTTTCACGGCGCTGTACGAAAGCGTACAGCAATGGCTTGTGGTCAGTATAAATAGTAACGTGCTGAACCTCGAGAATATGACGAATATGACAATATTCATACACCGCCAGTAGCTCTAGGTAGTAAGCTGGCCACTGAGCCTTTTGAAGGGTTAACTTTTTGCTGAAAAAGGCAATAGGACACCATTGGTCGTTAACAAACTGCTGAAGGCAAGATCCTTAATGGACACTAGACGCGTCCGTAAACAGGTCAAGGGGTGCGTCGTTGACCGGATGCTGCAGTAAGGTTGCGTTTGAAAGGCTTGATTTGCAGGCTTCAAAATGCACCAGGAGCTCGGGTGTCCATAAGAATGGTTAAGTACCCTTACCATTGGTTGCGACTACTGCATCAATCAAAGGCGCCTGAGACTGAGCGGCGTGAGGCACGAAGCGGCGATAGTAACTTATCATGCCGAAGAAACGGCGCACGCCTTGGACAGTCTCGGAGGCGGGAAATCTATATAGGCTTGGATGCAATCTTGTGGACGGCGGGTGCCTTGTGAGCTAATGTGGCAGCCCAGGAACACTACTTCGGGTGCGCCTAAAATTCACTTTGAGGGATTAATCACCACCCCATAATCATGCAAATGTTTGAAGAGCGTTCTGAGGTGTTCCCTGTGTTGAGCCTCATCTTTCGAGTAGACGAGGATGTCATCCACGTAAGGAAATACAAAATCGAGGCCCCGTGTGACCTCATCGATAAACCGTTGAAAACTTTGTCCGGCATTTCGTAGTCCAAAACTCATAAAAGGGAATTCGAAGAGGCCGAACGGGGTGACGATGGCGGTCTTGGGGATGTCATCCTCGGCCACTGGGATTTGATGGTACGCCTTCACAAGATCGAGGGTGCTAAAATGGTTGCTCCAGTAAGATTGTAAGCGAAGTCGTTTATGTGGCTCACGGGATACCGGTCAGGAATAGTTCAGGCGTTCCAGGCGCGGTAGTTGCCACCGGGACGCCAGGAATGGTCTTTCTTCTTAGTCATATGTAAAGGAGACGACCAGGCACTTTCGGATAGTCGCGCTGTACCACTGCGCACCATGTCCTCAAATTTGGCAGCAGATAAGTTGTGGGGTACTGTAATGTGGTAAGGTTCTGCTACTGAAAGTGGACCTTATCACATTAAACTTTTTAATTTTCATTAGCTGTGAGCTGTCAGAAAATTTACGAGTATGACTTAATGGAAATAAGGAACGATAAAATGCAAATTTTAATGATAATTTGATGTGTTATTCATCCAGGAAGTACCTAGTCGAGGAAAAGTGAATTAGTAGGATTATGGGTAGGCGAAGAATTGTTTTATGGAATGTTGGTGTGAATGACTTGACCGGGATTGTTTTTTATAGTTATGTAAATCGCGTGCTAATTGAATAAAAACCCTAAATGATTTCATAGTAAATCAGGGGAAAGACGCATTGTCTTTCATTATTCAGAACGGCAAATGATTTACACGGGGGTTGAATAGTAATTTCTTATAGTGTAGGTGGACCCATATGAGTTCATAGTAAACTCGGGTTATAACAATGGTTCGATGCCTTGTTCACTTATAACTGTATGAAATGTTGGGGGTTATATTTTATATATAGGGTCATTGGTCGTTAGGATAGAAGGCTTCAGGAGTGTAAAACGGTTAAGCAGACATGATGGAAAAATTGATTAATAATAAAGTTAAATGTATTGTGAATAGAGTAAATAATTTATAATAAAACTCTATTGGAAAATGTATGAAAAGTAATGAAGTTGTTATTTTGTATAGTCAGGTAAATGTCCCTGCTAGGTAATGCTAATGAATCATGATATTGAATGGCTAATTAAAATAATAATAAAGAGTATAAGGTGTAATAATGATTGTTGTTATTCTCACAGAAAAGTGTGAGAGCTATATTTGGACTAAAGCAGACGGATTCATGCAGGCCATATTTTAAAAAGTATAATATCCTCTCTTTACCCAGCTTATACATTTTAGACGCAGAGTTGTGTATAAAAATGGACAACTCTTTCCCCAGTTAAAAGAATTGTACAAGAGACCAGTACGGCCTCAATATCGCAACAAATTATATGTTCCGCTCTCCATATTGTCACTTATTTCAAAGAATAGCTACGTTATGTGCATAAAAATCTTCAACAAGCTTCCTGACTCAATAATCTCACTTTTTGGAAATTTAAACGGACATTGAAAAAAAGGCTTATTGAAAAATGTTTTTACAGCATACAGGAATTTTTGGACTATAAATAGACTTAAGGTTATGTTATTTTTGACATGCCTGGAAAGGTAGATTTTAGTGAGACTTTGCATTTATGCTATGTTAACCAACATGTTATACCTAAAATCATGTAAAATAAATTATTTCATTTCATTTCATTTCATTTCAGAATGGCAAGTTGTGACAAGCATGAACAACCATAATTAAAGAGAGAGGGGAAAGGAACATGATGCATGGGCATGTCTCCATGGTATGAGTCCAGTCTGTCTGGTTGTGAGAATTCCTTTACGCCCATAGGGTTGGAAGAAACTCGATTGGTTTCATCTCACATATCGCATGGCACATGGGTTCCTTCATGGTAGATGGGTCATGTAGTCCATGTTAAGGTGGTGATGCTTGGATGCGTGTTCATGTTTGCTATTTGCAGGTTCTGTTTTTTTACCTTATTTGTATTTATCATGTACTAATCACGCTTTCTTTTTCATGTACTTAACAATAAACAAGCTGCGCAAACTAAGGCATGTGCCATGCAGTTTTCTGATGATGCGATCACCTGATGTCTCATCAGGAAGAGAAAGCAGAGCATCATCATGCTGCGAAGATGCTATGTCCATGTCTCAGGCTGAGATTTTTGACATAGGCACATCATAATTTAATAATTATTTTATTCATGTTGTTTACGTTAGGTGTTGACGAAAAATAAAAAAATATTTTTGGCTGCGTTATGCTTGCTAGGTAACTTGGATCCATACGTGACTTGGCAAAGGTCAAGTCATGGCTGGATCAAAAGGACAGAGGTCCACTAAAATTTTGTTAGGTTTTAAGTAGTCTGAGAGTGACTTGACTAACGTCAAAACACTCACAGATAAGACGAACACAGGTTCGCATAAAGACACAGTTTCTTTAAGTAATTATATTCAGACTCTTTAAATAATGGCGAAACTGGGTCTTATTTAACCTTTTCAACGCTTTTATCAAATAAAAGGGTTGTCATTCGCGCGCCATTGACAGCTCAACGCCAGAGCTAATGTCAACTTTACCTCATAGACAACCATTCTTATTTTTATTTTTTATTTTCAACCATGACTGATATGTCAGTCGTTGGCATTGAGCCTGCGGTGCTGATATATGAGTCCTTAGCGTCGAAAAGGTTTAGGCATTCCAACATTCTCCATGTTGGGACTGTCAAAATTTGCTAGCTAGGGTTAGGCAGGTAGATAATTTAGCTTGTCAGTCGCGGATCCCACTTTTTGTAGAGTTTTCGGGGAACCGAAACCAGCTGTGCTATTTTATTTATTAACGGGCAATCTTATCCCGTTCTAACTTAAAAGAAAAGTTTAGCATAGGAGGTTATCCCATAGTGGGGGACGATTGTTTAGTTATTGTAATTCCTTCCTCTACATAGGTAGTCTTTAGGAATAGGTAGGTTTCATTCCTTGTTCCCAGAGGGACGAGGGATGTAATGTGGTAAGGTTCTGCTACTGAAAGTGGACCTTATCACATTAAACTATTTGTACAAAGTGTCCAATTTGGTTTTAAATTTATAGATTTGAAATCAAATTGGTTCGAAGGAACAGCGGTGCTTTGTTTTATTGAAAAAATGGACGGACGCCGCTGTGATAGCGTTTAGGTCACACTTATTTTGTATTCTTGAATCTGGAAAAGAAATAAAAAGAATATTCAATTACAAACTGCTTATTTGCTACACCCTAGTCACCCTTTTCCACAGTACCAGGCAACGGGGACGGCAACAAATAGGTGACCCTTCAGTTGTCCTAATATGATGTACCGTGCTATGTTTACCAGACCGTGGAAAACCAGGAGGTTTGGTGATGTCTGGGAACTCAGCGAGCACCTGTGTAAACGAAGAGTTCTGAGAATCAATAGACCTGACGCTGACTGCAAGGTCGTAGCAGAAGAAGCAATGGCCTTAAGGCCAGTGCTGCCGTCAAGAAGCCTCTTATGGTGACAGTCAGGTAGCAAATGGTAATGGGACAAAAAGTCTGAACCCATAACGGCTGTATTGACGTCAGCCACCACAAACTGCCAGGTAAAATTGCGCAAGTCAAGATTAATATTGACAGTTCCGAAGGTCATAATTGTGCTGCTGTTGGCTGCGCTGAGTTCCCATTCGGTGGGTGGTCTCTGCTCTCTATGCCAGCGGTATGGATAACAACATAAATCGGAACCTGTGTCGATCAGATATTGATGCTTGGTAACCTTGTCGGTGACAAAAAGGCGGCGGCTGTGGGGTTCGATCTGGCAGCAGTCAGAATCCGTCTTTACTGACTGCTGGTCGAGTTTCCCGCTGTCCAGTTACATGGGGATATGCACTTGGCTGCCTTTGTACCAAATTTCTTATGGTACCAGCACGCTTTAGCAGTTTTGGTTGGAGTGCCGCTGCGGTTTGCGCCCCTAGATGCGGATCTACCATGGGATCTTCCACTCTGCTGTTTGTCAGTTAAAGCAGCGACCTGCTGACCAAGCTTGTTTAGGCGTTGCATGACAGTTTTTAGGTCACGTTGTCCACTTGTAGCTTTACTGTCCACCTTATAGACACTCGGAGGTCCGGGAGTAACCTCAATGATCTTGTCCGCCAGCTCTGCCAATTTTTCTAAGCTGAGGGATATTTTTTATATACAGAGTGAACTTGTAACGTTGGCGGTAGATAAAACGAAGCATGTCGGTCAGGGGCACGTTTTATAAAGCTACAAGTTACAATTTTACAGGTCTACTTAAACTGACAACACTACTCAAATGGCTGGTCGCCATTGGTCGAGGTTGTGTCAAATGGAAACTTGTAACCTGTAAACTGTAATTTGTAGCTTTATAAAACGTGCCCCTGGTCATAGCATCAAGACCTCTCGATTTAACCCCCATGTATGCACAGTAACCCTATTGTTGGAGATAGTTTACACTGGACATATTTAAAAAAATGTAATTTGAATTTGACTTATGTCATAGTAGAAATAATGGATGGGTTTGATAAATGAATAATAAATGGTATTCTTAGTCAGAATATCGCTGCAGCATATTTTATTTTATATTTAACATTAGTGGCGACAGTGACTAAATAAAATGGACCGATTTCTTCGGAAACGGAAAGAGCTGCGGCGAGTTTTTACGCGATCGGCAAACGCGTTAGAAGGTAAAATAAATGAGGACTCAAAGGCCGATGTAAAAAGCGACTATGAATACTTGGCGGAGAGAATGCTCGCAATAGACCGGGACATCTACAACCTCGCTTTGGACTCGGAGGAATTATTTAATGAAAGAGAATTCGAGAAGTTAGTAGACGAGGCGGAGGCATATATAAAGAGATGGATCTCGATTCGGACAAGATGCGAGCAAAAAGAAGAAGAGGCCATGAAGGAGACATACAGTCTCATACAGGATCAGCTGTGACAGCCAGAAGCTGCCGAAATCTAAAGTTACCCAAATTGGAGCTACGAAAGTTCGACGATGACCCTAAAAATTGGCTCGGCTTCTGGGGGCAATTCAAGAAGATTCATGAGGACAACATCTTGAGCGACGATGACAAGTATCAATATCTGGTGCAAGCTATGAAGGAATACTCCAATGCGCGTGAGTTGGTGCAATGTTTCCCGCCATCTGGAGAGGAAGTATTGGTGCAGACGTACGTGCGCGAACTGTTAAGTCTGGTGTTGTGTCAAGCAAAAGGAGACTTCTTAATGGACATTAGATCACTGTACGATAAGTTAATGACTTATTTACAGGCTTTAGATTCGTTAGGTGTGTCGAAAGATAATTACGAAGCAATGCTTTACCCACTAGTCGAATCGGCACTCTGAGAGTATTTTACTAGCATGGGGTAGATCGCGGGCACAAAAACCTAAATGTTCCTATCAATTTTCACAGCTGTTAACGTTTTTAAGGTACGAGGTGGAATCAGAAGACCGGATCAGGCTTTCTAGGTCAGAGTTTAATACATAGCCGTCGAGTTCGTTAAATAGAAGCCTTCGTGAGAACACCAAGATAACGCCTACAGCAGCGTGTATAGTTTCAACTGAAGTAAAGGAAGTAAGCAAGAAAATAGAAGGTAAATGTCAAATATGTTATTTCTCACAACGTTCTTACGTGATGACCAACATAGTCGAAGAACTGAACCTTAAAGTGGTTGGCACCGAATCCTTGGGACATTCGTTATTTGGAGGTATGGAGAAACAATGTGAGCCACATCGACGCGTACAGGTAAGTGTAAATAATCTCGATAGCTCTTTCGGTATGATACTAACCTGCCTGGAGCAACGCAAACTGTGTGGAAGCCTCCCTAAATTAAACGATATTGATTTGATGCACAAATTAAATAACAATGAATATAACTTTAAGCGACACCGATTGTGATGAGATGGAAATAGGTCTTCTTATTGGATGTGATTATTTAGGTGCTATAATGATTGACGCGCAGACATTACAGCTTGGAGATAACCTACTCGCAGTAAAAACAAAATTAGGTTGGACTGTCCAAGGGCCGTCGATAACAACTTTTTCAGGATGTAAGACAAATACATTATTTTGTTATCCACAGGACATGTAGGACATGGAAGTTTTAGGTATTACAGATCCCTTTACGCAAAAGACACATCAAACTATAGAAGAAGAACAATTGAAAGCATTCAACGATAAAATAAAAGTGAACGAGGAAGGAAGATACGAAGTAAACCTCTTGTGGACGGAAGATGCAGTTAATATGGACTCCAACTACGAGCAAGCACTGTCAAGACTGAAGTCAGTGACGAATAAGTTAAAGAACACGGGATACCTACACGGTTATGATGAGTTTTTCAAAGATTGGGTGAAAGATGGCATTATTCAGCGAGTTTTTGACGTTAATAAATTTACCGGCCACTACCTACCGCATCATAGCGTCACCACAAAGATTCGTCCTGTATTTGGCGCTTCTGCGAAAGATAAGAATGGAGTTTCTCTCAACAGTTGCGTTGACCGAGGTGTTAATATGATCGAGCTTATACCAAGATTATTGATAGCATTTCGACTTGGTACTTACGGCGTTACTGCTGATATTAAAAAGGCATTTTTACAGATCTCCTTGAAAGAAGAAGATCGCAAATTCTTAAAATTTCTATGGTGGGATAATCCAGAAACATGTGAAAAAATAATAACGTTCCAACATAACAGAGTGGTATTTGGAGTGACCTGCAGTCCCTTCCTATTGGCGGCAACGATTAACTATCATTTGGACTCGTGGCCGGAAGATGAATTCAAAGATACAGCAAGAATATTAAGGCACTCGTTTTATGTAGATAATTGTATTGCGAGTTTTAATACAGAGGCTGAGTTGGATAGATTCATAACCCAGGCTAAGCACGTTATGTTAATGGGAAAGTTAGAATTAAGGGAATGGGTGATGGCTCCAAAACAAATTGCACAGTATCAAGAAATGTCTGTATTAGGCGTAACATGGAACACAAATAATGACACTTTATTCTGTGATGCAAAGTTCAAGAAAAGCATCCCGAGTAAAGTCACGAAAAGAGTGTTGCTGTCCGTTACGCAACAGGTTTTTGACCCATTAGGGTTTGTTTGCCCAGTAACTCTCATACCCACACAAACAGGCGTGGAAACATAACATTAACCAACCCAACCGCGACGAAGAGATACCTGACATACTAAGCAATCAGTTTAAAGCATGGACCGAGGCTAAAGTGTTATAGAACAGTGCCAAATACCAAGAAGACTGACAATATTGGTTGTACAGGAATATGAGGCAAGTATTTTTGTGTTCTCGGATGCAAGTCAACACGCGTACTCAGGTTGCGAATTCGCAGATTGGCCGATATCAAATATCTTGACGCTTGAAATGGACGATGAGGCCGTCACTTGCGAACAAAGCGAACTACAGTTACGTGTACAGACTCAATCGCACCGAAATTTAGTTGCTATCTCACCAAATTCTCAATATATACAAAGACAGTACGTTTAGTGGCATGGTTGTTAAGGATGAGCCCGAGAGTACGAAAAGAATACGTACGAACTACTTATATAAACAACAATAAGTTCATACACGCTGAAAAAGTTGTAATAAAAATATTACAAAAAGAATATTTTTATGACAGTAATGCCATACCTGGAAACGTTAATATTATTAAAGATAGCGATGGCATTATAAGGGTTAAGACAAGATTGGACAATATGAATGAAAGTGACGATTTTAAGTATCCAGTTTTCTTACCTGGAAAGCACCAGATTGTAGAACGTTTAATTGAACAAAGACACATAACACTATTGCATGCTAACACATCGACACTAATGACGGATTTACGAAATAAGTTTTGGATTTAAGAATCCGTGTAAGGCGTGCCTGTAAGAAAGTATTGTCGAGATGTGTAGTTTGTAAACGTTTTAAAAGCAAACATTACGATATGCCCGAAGCTCCATTACCTGCCAACCGGCTCGAAGGCGCCACGGACTTTCAAATAACTGGAATAGAATTAGCGGGGCCCTTATATCTGCGAGATCGACAGAAGGTTTGAATCGTTTTGTTCACGTGCGCAATATAAATAGAGCAGTTCATTTGGAACTTACAAGCTCTCTGTCTACTGCAGATTTTATGATGGCTTTAAGGCGGTTTATAGCAAGGAGAGGCAGAGTAAGCACGATATATACAGATCATGGTACAAACTTCCGAGGAGCTGCAAACCTACTTCATAAAATTGATTGGCATCAAGTAGAAGCCAGTACCACAGCGCAAGCTATCAAGTGGCATTTTATACCCCCTTGTGCGCCATGGTGGGGTGGTTGGTGAGAACGGCTAATTAGAGTTGTCAAAGATATATTGAAGAGAATGCTGGGAAAGATGTGCGTGACGTCACAGGAACTTGCCACGCTGTTATGCGACTGTGAGGCAGTCGTGAACAGCCGTCCTTTGACATACGTGTCAAATGATCTAGATTTTTTGAGGCCACTTACACCAATGACGTTTTTACTTGGTTTACCCAGTAGCGACGTGCCAGATTTAGACTTGATTGACACACAACATATTAAGTTAAGGTACCGTTACCTTCAAAAGCTTTGAGACGATTTCAGAAAACGTTTTAGGAGCGCTTCGATCAACAATTCTGGGATCCTAGTGAAAACGGGCTTAAGTCAACTTTGCTCATAATAAAAAAGGGTGTAAGTAATATGCGGAGACTACTAGACATATACCCTTTTTCACTTGAACCTCAGAAGACTAAACCCCCTTTTCACTAGGTCCCCAGAATTACAAACTAGATAACGGGTCAGCGCAAAAAATACTTCTTGGATACTAACGACTCACTTGCGGCGTGAGGTCTTAATTTCGATTAGTTCTGTTGACAGACAGCCAATGTCAACACGCATCAAAATGCCACAATGCTGCAAAAATAATTATCGAAAACGAAATGTATCGGTCGGAGAGTCTTACTTTAGGTAAGTACATGTAGAATATTTTATTTTCAAACTTTACACTAACAATTAATGTCATAATTCCAACAAAATAACAATATTGAAACCGCAGCTAAGAATGTTTGGCCAAGGTCGGCCAATATACGCGCAAACTTGTTTAACGGAACATTAGATGCATGGAGTGGTTTTTTATTATTGTACCACTACTACGCCTCTATTCTAGGCGGTAAAATCCAAATCGTATTTGACCTGTTATGGTATTATTTTCAACTCTGCTGCCATTACTGTCAAGTAAATAAGAGCTATCAAAACGTTGACAATACAATAACAGGTCCAAGATGATTTGGTTTTGGTGTTCAATAGAGGCCCTGGTGGCCTTTTAGAGTTCCGAAGTTAAACCTAGGAACCCTTATAGTTCCGCTATGTCCGTTTGTCTGTCTGTTTGTAAGTCACACCACTTTTCCTGAGAAACTATCAAAGTTACAAAATCGAAATTCTGTGTACATGTAGATATTTATACCGCGGACTAAAATCTATTGTGGAATGAATATAAAAAAACGGTTCGGTATTATGTAAATCAAGGGTATAGGTAAGTATTTTTTTTTACTAAGCAACCCTGTGTGATGTCAGTTGTTGTTCTGCGAAATAGTTATTTGTATATATAATAACGGCGACGGAACCCTACACTGCGCATGATCTGACGTGCTTTTGCCAGTGTCTTTTCGTATTCGAGAATAATCAACCGGAAATTTACTTTAAAAAAATATTTAAAGTGGTGGACATATAATTAGAAACAGTACATAAAACTTAGGTAAACACAGAATGAACTATCGTTATGAGTAAAAAATATACCGTCAACTCCTGCAACTTTGCCAACTAGCTACAACATTACCCGTTTTGTAAAAAATTGATTTTCTACCAAAGCGTTATCTATTTTTTACTAATATTAACACGTTTACTGCGGGTTGAGGCAAAACCGCGTCAAGCTCGACTTTACGCTGGTGCGGGGCTATAAGTTCGTGTTATCTCTCTCGTGCGGGAGCTGTCACCGTTTACTTACAAGGCGTATGATGAAGTCAAATATCCATTTATTTATGTTTTTCAAACCCGGATTCGTTGGTACAGAAAAAATATTTGAGGTCTAAATAGACCCCAAACGCACTGGGTATATATTTTTTTCACTCAGCGCGGCTTGAGGTTTATTTACATCTCAAGAAAGTTGCCTCAAAGCCGCACTGAGGGGGACGCAGGCGACGCGGAAGTCGACAGCTTGACTTTAGTGCGGTCATAGTTATCGATAATAATAATAAAATAAAAATTATACTTACCTATGACGGTGCAAGACAACCACATAATTTTTTTTGATACATTCTCCTACAGAAACCGTGTCCCCTAGATAATATAAAAAAACAACTACTAGATAAATAAATACTTACATAGAAAAACAACCATAACCCAGGAACAAATATTCGTGATAACACTTACTGGGAGTCAAACTCTAAATAATAAATCTGATACATATGCATTAGATTGACAATCGATTTCTGAGATATTATTGTATCAAGGATGCTCGACGAGATGATGATTTCTTAATCGACAATTTAGCGATAAGTGCCTTTCCCTGCACTAGTCTCAGATAAAATTTTGTACGTTTTGAGGCCTAAACGATCTCAAAATCTCTTTAGGTATTTTTTCTTTAACTAGAGGTCAGAACCAAGGGCGAAGCTAAGGATATATTGAACATTTACTGACAAATGAAGACCACATAAAAAAAAACACCTAAGCCTCATATTGGCAAAGTTATGAAGGATCTAAGTAAGTACTAAAATTTGAGGTCGATAAGGCCTCACCCGCACTGTAAAAGAGCTTAGGTTTAGGCTGATTCGATCTCAACCGCACCAGTTAAAAGTTCTTTAAGATTTGTCCCGCGGTGAACGTGTTAATGGGAGAAATACTACCATTTACCTAGCAACCCATTTAAAAAAAAAAAAATATGGCAACATTGATAGTTTTGAACTCAGTCGCTGTCAAACCTTGTAAAACGGACATGTGTTTTTTCGGTGTCTGCAAAACTTTTGTCATTACTCAGAAAATACATAAGAGAGCTACTTGGTGAGTGTTCATATGGTAAGTAATAGTGGTCTTTTTGTTATTTCACGTACTTTTACTTGTAGATGTAAAGATTTACAGCTAATTACGAGGATGGGTAATGTTGCAAAGTGTTTCTTAGAACATACATGCTACAAGTTTGCCTAGGGTTAGGGTTGTCACTATTTACTCGATTACGAAAAAAAAAGATTGATGACGCGTGCGGATCTTAATATGCGGATATTTGTGTGTTGAATAATGGTTTTTATTAGTCATAGGTACCTACGTAATTCTCAAACCAAGTTATATTTTAGTTTTTTTTCTTATATATAATAAAAAATGTGATTAAAATAAATGAGACTGGTACTTGTTCCCAAGTAGTAGAATTATTAATATTACTATCATTGTGATTTTATATAAGATTTTATTTAGTTCCGACATACTTTAAGAGATGTTGGTTTTTTCAAAATTTTTTTTGAGGATTACCAAAGGTTTGCACTTGCAATTTTTTTTTATTTTTATAATACTTCATTTCATTAATACACATAATTTCATTTTCATTAAAATTTCATAAAAATACAAATTGTTTTTTTTCATCATTCGACTCTTATTCATTCGTAAATTTAAATGCCAGTAAAGTACCTAGTGTAGCATTACCGCTACAAATCGCGTTGGTTCGCGTTAATTATTGCTAATTTATTTCGCCTTTTTCGTTCTCAGCCTTTTTGGTATTGCGGACTTGTTCATTGACCGGTTAGAGTTTGTAATTTCTACTGACAGTTTTGAATTTTGAATTCGTTTTTGTTAAATCCGTTCCTTGTAATGGTACTGTCATTCAATCTCGTACTCTCGCCTTCATACTTCGGAAAATTGGATAGTCTCTGTTCAATTTAAGTTTCACTATAACATGGAATCTTAAGCCAGCTTCGAGTGCCGCGTCCGGTAGTGATGTTACGCGAAAGCCTATCCTATTACGCCGTGGTCTCGATTGTTGACCGATCGAGATAGTGCTGTTGTCTTCTGTATGTCCGGATAGCGGGTGAGTTGGTTTTTGTTGCCGTTCAGCTTTCACTGCCCCCATCTTTAGGAAGCCTTTCTTCCGTCCTTTTCGTTCAATTTTGCGAGTAAAGGTGTCTTTTGCAGCACCTCCGCTTACCCCATATCACGCGACTCTTCGCCCCAACGGAAGATTTGGACGAGTGGTTTTGCCGATCACCGTGTGGTTCGCCATCGAGTTCGCTGGCAACGGGTCGTCGTCTGCGGTAGTGCCCACAGGCTTTTCCCGCTGCGTCAGTTGCGACGAACGCCGCGTTACGGCAACATCTTCGTACGGCGGCAAGTCAGCGACGACGGAAGTTTACAGGATAGTCACACTTTTCGTTGATATTTATTATTTTCAAAATTTTAAAATGAGTCCGCGAACTCTCCCCTAACCTACCTATGGTTACTTTCGGTTATATTTTGGCCATAAATTTAATTAGATTTCCGGACTTTTTTTTACCGATCAACACACCAATTTGTTATCCATATTTCATTATACTCTGAACTCATCAGTTTTAATCATGAAGCGCTTCTTGTATTTAAACCGATTCATTCTATTATAGTTCGATTTAGTTTTACCTATAAATTGAATACAAGTTTTGGCCTGACCGTGTTCTAAGGTGGTCTTTTACCTTTATTAGGCGATGTGTTTTAAATTAAAAAGGCTTTATTAACGTGACAATCCGCAGACCGTTTTATATTAAATCGTTTTGGTTACCTAAGCAAAGTTCTGTGTCAGCCTAGTAATCTAGTTTTTATAGTTGCATTGTAAGTAATTTGTTTTAATCTAATCATTGTGTGTTTTTATAACCTTGTTGAAATTCGTTCGGTTTTATTTTACTTTTACAGGTCCAAATTAACGTGCTGATGGTTTTATCGCAACCATCCCGTGTAGTGTTCCGTACCCCTATTTTTTATGGAGCGCTACACTAGGTACTACCTATTCTGTTTTTCTGTTTGGCACAACCCTAACTATGCTTAAAAAATTGTATGGAGAAAAACGGGAATGCTATTGGACACGCTACAACATTGCCTACCAGCTAGAAAAATATATATATGGTAGTTTGGTGATTTCCAATGACATCCCGGCATAGACATAACAGTAACGAATTTAAGAATTGGCCCCTTTTTTAGATACTGCATGTAATATCTCTGATAATCCGCCAGGCAAAGTTAACGTTTTTGGCTACAACTTTACCTGCAACTTTGACAGTTTCTACAAGCCAATTTATAATGATTTGAAGCATTTCGTACTGAATTTCATATGCCTTATGATTTAAAATAGCTTAGCAATGCAAAAAAGAGCACAGATAACGTACATTTTTAGAGTTATTTAAAAAAAACATGAATTTCCGTGCAATGTTGCAGCAGTTGACGGTATTGATTAAATCACTATTATATTATCTATGCCAGAATATTATAGCCAATGAGTTAAAAAACTCATAAAATATTATTAAAAAATAAATCGGTTCTATCTTTAATTATTAAAAGAGTTTAAATATCATGATAGTTGAATTTCTATTACTGGCCGCTTGGACAACTAATTAGACACAGGACCCATGGTTCGTCCCATTTTTGAAATTTAAAAAAAAAACTCTTTTTACGCTTTTCCTATAGTTTCGGCGGCAATTAAACGTCAATTTGGAATTACGTGAATAATAAGTATTGTTAAAAATGGGTAAAATAAGAGTTGTGACGAGTCAACTAGGCAATTCTTTTCAAATAATGATTCTAATAGTATTTATAAAGATTTGTTTGATGTAATTCTTCATCAATTTTACAACAATTTTAAGATGAAAACTGTTTCTGGGTCAAAAACTAAGTTTAGTGAATGGGCTACTGTAGGCATCCATAGAAGTAGAAATAGGCTTTATGAACTATATAGAGAGAGGGAGGAGAACAAGAATGCTGACTTCCTAGTTTACGATAAGAATTATTCGAGGACCTTCAAGCGAGTTTGCTTAACTGCTAAGTCAAACTTTTTAAGTCTTAAACTCAAAGCTTCTGATAATAAGGTAAAAACGGTGAGGAAAATTATAAATAGAGAAACGGGTAAATCTAAAACTCGTGATAATCAAGTCACCCTAAACAAGGGTGACAAACAAATCACGTCAAACAAAGACGTGGCCTTAGCGTTCGAAGATTATTTGTCCACTATAGCTATTAATACAACGAAATGTCTTCAATCATCTGCGATTGTAGCTCAAAAACTACTTTGTGCTTATGTTACTAAATGTAATGTAACCTTTGATTTTAGCCATGTAGATTCAATTTCTATTGTTAAGGTATTTAAATCGCTCAGTTTAAAAAAAACTGAGGATTTATGGGGAGCGTCAGTTAAAGTGATCCATCATGTCATAGATATAATTGCGCCTCACTTAGCTTTAATCTACAATAATTGCATTTCAGAGAGGGTTTTTCCAAATCTTATGAAGATTGTAAAGTCATACCACTTTTTAAATCGGGCGACATGAGTGATTTAACGAATTTCCGTCCCATTTCTATTCTACCGGTTTTAAGTAAAGTTTTTGAGAAGTTAATGTTAAAAGATATGTTAGGTCACTTCAATAGAAATAAACTGCTTAACAGTAATCAGTTCGGCTTCACCAGAGGACGATCCACAACTGATGCAGCATCTGTACTCATTAAATATATATACAATATTTGGGAGAAATCCTGTGATGGAATAGGAATTTTTTGTGACCTTTCCAAAGCTTTCGATTGCGTAGATCATGCGACTCTTATATTAAAATTAGAACATTATGGTCTATCAAATAATTCTCTAAATCTTATGTCTTCATATCTTAGTGATAGAACACAAACGGTTGTTGTAAACCAAACACAGTCCATTGGAGCAACTGTTAAATTAGGTGTGCCTCGGGGCTCTATATTAGGTCCTTTCTTATTTCTGGTCTATATAAATGACTTACCAGCCACGGTAGATAACCTTTGTGATATTGTGCTATTTGCTGATGATACTTCATTAATTTTCAAGGTGGACCGAAAATCCGTCGATTACAGTAGGATAAACGCCACGCTGGTTAAAGTACTTAATTGGTTTACTATTAACAATTTGCTACTTAACGCTAAGAAAACTAAATGTGTTAGGTTCGTTTTGCCTAATGTTAGACCGGTAGAATCTAGTATATTTCTAAATGATGAGTGTTTGGAGATGGTGGACAAGGCGCTTTTCTTAGGGATAACTATAGACAAAAACTTGCAATGGAGTCCCCATATAACAGTACTAGCAGGTAAATTAAGTTCGACAGCTTATGCTGTTAGGAAAATTCGTACGGTATTCTGGTTTGGGGAAAAGCTGCTGACATACAAATCCTACGTCCATGAAATTTGTCGTAATTAAGTAGGTACATATTTAAAGATGAGTTATTAAACTAAAGACAACCTATTTTATTGTAGGTACTTTTTTAAGGAATTCAATATTAATATTAAACGGAGGTTCAAACTTTGTCCAGATTTCTCTCCGCATACGTTATGGTATAAAAACAATTCAGTTGAAATATCAAGGTCGGTTAAAACAAAGTGAATAGACAGAGAAGGTAGAGAAGTTCACCGAGCAAAAAATCACCCGGCTTTTCACCGTCTTACATTTACAATAACAAGAAATATTTTTTTTAAATGTTTTTTACCCAGATTTGAATTTATTCACAAATAATAAGTTAAAACTAGAGAGGTACATGTATTATCGATCTTCATATAGTTTATAATTTGGCAATGATCATGATTTTCTGTTTCATGCTTTTCGAAAGTCCTCCAATTTTCATATCGGCTTCATTCAAGATGAATTCAAGCCTCGGTGCTGTATACCTACCTGCAAAAAGGGAAATAATAATAATGTAGAACAACTCAACAATAAAACTAGAATTGCCTTAACAAGGGGTGTCTCTTAAATAGATATGTACTTAATTGTTGTTGTACGGTTGAAGTTTAAATAGTAGTACACAAATAAAAAAATGGCTAACGTAGTTAACCTGTCGTGTTACGTGGTCTTCCGATAATTCGGAAGACCAGGTACCAGACGTTAATGAAAGATCAGAGAAAAAGAGAGGTAGATTAGAGAGAAAAGGATAGCAATAGTAAATCAGGGTCTGGGTATTTATTTAACACTTAAAGGCTTTCTTCACACAGATATAATTATTACACATAAATTAAAAAATAAAATAAAACAAGTCCCTATTATCACCAGGGTAAAGTTAAAGATTTGGTGGTGAGGGTGAAGGTAGTTCCTCCGGGACTTCCTTTAGTTCGCGTCCCGGAGTCGTCGGACCAGGAACACTGCTGGCGCTGTAATGAGGGGCGCTAGAGGCAGCGGCCCTGGTGGCACACGAAGGTAGGTGGGCCCGAGGTGGGACCCGTCAGAGAGAGTAGCGGTTCCCGAGGAAAGCAGGAACCTCGTAGATGAAGGATTCTTAAAGCGTACGGCCCGACTTGGCCACACTCAAAGTCGACCTTTAGTATGAGGAAGATAGAGGCTTCTAGGGGTCCGACTTGACCCTATCTTCAGAGTTTCAAGTTTCCACTTTAGAGGCTGAGGGAGAACTCCTCGCTCTATTCCGAGCCACCGTATATATACCCTGGTGATCTAGCTTTTTAATTTACAAATTCTAAATTCATAAAATTTCAAAGTTATACATGCCAGATTCTATGGTCAAACTGTCGTTTTAACTCCATGGCCCAGTATAAACCTAGGATATCGTCTCTGCCCGTTGTCTAGACAACGAAAATAACAAACCCGGTCAGATGAAAAAATATACACAAAAAGTGAATATTTTCGGCTACAAAAGTAATATCGTTAAAAAGAATAGCAATCATTCAAAGGAAAAAGGTACGCAAGAGCCACGGAAAACCAATACACCGTACAGCTTCAAAAAATCAAGAATTATAAAAGTCTCTAAAGTTAGTAGGTCCAACCGACATGTGAACCGCGCCGGCAAGATAATCAGGAGGAACGGGACAAGAAACCCAGGAATGCAGGTACAAACCATACAAAGAACGAAGTCAAAAAAAGTTCCATTATGCGACAAAACTATTCTTCCTACTAGTAGGAATTGTTATTTTTTGTCGCACAAAGGAAAATTCCTAAGAAAATTATATTACTTACGCGACTTATCATTTATCGTGCCTAACTTATTGAACTTGCACTCGCGGTGTGCTCCTTACATAAAACAGACAGACAGACAGACAGGGTATTCTGTAGATAATTAGCTGTCCAAACGAACGAGTTGCGAGTTCAACTTTTACTAGTAAATAAATAGTCTAACCGTTTTTCGACCTACAAGATTTTAACTTAGATTAGTTCTCAGTACTCGGGCCCCAACACGGAGCTCTATTACTAAGCTGACGCTGTCTGTCCGTCCATCTGTTTGTCCTAATTTAAAAGAGCTATAAGTATATTCAAATATACTTATAGCTCAAACCATACGATATATTTAATTAATTAACTGCGTTAAGAACATACATATACTTACTTTGCCTAGTAATTCGCAACCAACGTCTTTGCCATTGAATGACAATAACTAGAATAGGCTATATAACCTCGTGACGACCCGTGTACAGTAAAGTACATAAAAATCAAATCTTTTCTCTTAAAAAACTTAAATCCTCAGGTAAACATGGCATAAATCGATAAGAATCAGACTCGCGCACTGAGGGTTCTATACCTACGGCCGGGCTCATAATAATTGGCAGGTATTTAATATTTGTGTTTTTTATTATTATTGTTATTCAATGGCAAAGACGTTGGTTGCGAATTACTAGGCAAAGTAAGTGGGAGCGCCAAAGTTCAACTAAAATTGCAACTCCTATTATCGGAACTCCGAAAATGAATTTTTTATACCGCTGGAACCGTAAACTTTTCAGAAGTTCTGAAATATTCAATGTGTAGATAAGACTAGGTTAGGTTAGGTTTGATTTATAAAAATCCTGAAAATGTAACAGTTGCTGAAATAAATACGTTAGGAGTTGCGATAATTAGGACTTATGAGTCGTTATGAGTAAAAATAATTAGGTGAGCCAATATGGACCCAAAGTAAGTATATGTATGTTCTTAACGCAGTTAATTAATTAAATATATCGTCTGGTTTGAGTGTTTCAATTATATCTCAAACAAACAAGGGCCCAAATAACGTTTGCTTTAACTAAACATGTTGACACCTGGATGTTTTTAGGGAAATGTTTCAATAATTGAACTTCTGGCATTAAATATTAGTTAGAAGAGAGCGACATTTAATCTAAAATAATGATAGCAGTCATTATCAACCTAGGTTACCTGCTTTATACAAGACGTGGGCATCGGCTGAACGACGAGGTCTCTAACTACCGGAGATCGGACAAGTTGGCGTTAGTACTCGCAAGAATGTGGTCATGACGCCCAAGAAAATAATATTGTATATTTACTAAATCTACACAACAACAAGTCTCTGTATTATTTATTGCAAAGGATCAAGATTAAATTTCAGGTAAGAAATCAATTAATTTGAATGTCCACATTATTGCGAGTAAAGATGCCAACATGTCCGATCTCTGCTAATTACGTAACTACGAGTAGGTAATATCAACAAAATGGGCGTCTCTCGCAATCCCCAATAATCTTTGTCCGAATTATTGTTTGTCATAAACTACTGGTTTTCAGCTGAGTCAGACAACTTTTTAAACTTTTCAAAATTACCTGCGGTTATATTAGGTAATGTTGTATTACAACCACACTAAAATGTTTTAAAATTCATGTAGAAATGGCTTTATAAACGAAAATTGGGACAAACGATGCATTAAGGATAAATGACGATTAGGGATTCCAATATAGACCCTGATCAGCATGTTTACTTGTTAATTAATTGAATGATGTACTTGGCGTTTGAGCTGCTACGAAGACGCGTTGGTAGTGACTGCCTACGAAGCTAGCGGTCCTGGGTTCAAATCCCGGTAAGGGCAGATATTTGTGCGATGAGCACAATTTTTTTTTTCAGATTGATGGATGTTTTCTATGTATTTAAGTAGGTATATATTTCTGTACGTACCCATAGTACAAGCTTAGAGCTTAGTTTGGGACTAGGTCAATTGGTGTGAGATTGTCCTCTGATATTTATTTATTTACTTTATTTACTTTAAGAGAGGCTGTGTAGCTCCCGAGGGCGCGGTAGAGAAAGCGGTACTGCGCGCGACTCTGCACCATGCCGGGGCGCTGCGCTCGCGCCAGCCGCACGGCCGCGGGCACGCTCGCGGAGGCGCACACCGCTCCTTCGGCAATTAATCACACATTATTTATCTTTTGAAATGTAACGAAAAAATAAATGTATTACGGATTCGGAAGTAGTTACATAGAATATTGATATCGCTTTAAGCAGCTTATTTAGTCTAGATTTTTACAAAAAACCGTCTTCAAACACGCAATAAATAATTTCTTTTAAAATGAATTCTGCTTTTGGTTAAAACGTTGTGGGACGCCAACTGAGACGCTGCCTTTAGGTGAACTGATCTAAAAATACAATTTGAAATAATTTTGTGCACTTTTGAAGGCAGTTTCTTGTTTTTTTCTAATCATTTGATTTACACTTGCTTGCTGTTACGTAGTCCCACTTCTCCATTAATAAGAAACTAAAGGTAATTTCAAGCTCGCCACAAGCAACGCCGCAAAAAAGTCATAGTTATAAAAACCTATTTAAATGTGCTTCGTCATAGTTGCTCAATAATCTTAATTAAGATATCTTATAGTCATTCCTGAAGTTGAGGAGTTCCGGTGGCTATCTGTGGTCTTCATCATCAGTTCCCTTCAACAAATAGTGGTTCCCAAGATCAAATGCCCGAGTTACTATGAATAATACTCAAATCGCTGTAGGTGTCCTTATAATATTTGATTAGTATCCTCGATTTCTGTAAGATTTCATTATCGGATACTGACATGTTGACAGTGGAACCAACTAGAAAGAGTAGAAAGCATAACCTTTCAAAAAAGAAATCAGTCCAGCGGTCTTTGAGTAATCGGGGAACATACATATTTAGGCAAAAAAAATTGATCCCGATGAGTTGATGAGAACCTGATCCATTTTTTGGAATCGGTTAAAAAGAGGAATAAAGTAAATTTTCATATTCTGGCCCCATATGTGGTGGCCACATAATTACGTTCTTTTCCATACAAATATGACTTTTAGGATTTAAACATCCAATCAAAAACTGCTTTACCAATTTTATTGCTACTGCTACTGTTCATAAGTTTTGAGACGAAATAAATTGTTCAAAAAATAAAAAATTGAGTTATATTTTTAAAATTTTCAGATAATAATAAGTATACATTAAGCAAAATGATCACGTTTTGGCCAGTTTTCGATCGCGGCACGAATCTTTTCTAGTGGAATTCGCTTCACTTCTTTGATGAGGGTGCGTTTTAGAGAATCCATGTTAGGGTGGGACATTTGGCAAGCCAAGGCAAAATTCAGTCCACAGAGAATCAAGTGGGTTGAGATCAGGACTGGAGGATGGCCATTCTTCCCCTGCGATGAGGCCCGGCAAATTTTACCTTAAGGAGACTTGAGTCGTTTTAGTCTTATGAGCCGATGCTGAGTCTTGCTGGAAAATACATTTTTTGTTGTGAAAAAAACTATTAGACAGGAGTTTCAGAACAGTTTGTAAAATGTCACTTTAATATTTTTTGTTTTCACATTGATGCCGTTTTGTCGGTTGAACTTTTCTTCGATCGTGAAGATTTTTTCGTCGGTGAAGAGTATCTTTTTCGGAAAATGTTTCTCAAGCAGCATCGGACAACGTTCGCGTCGTAGGTAATTTACGAAGGCTGTCATTAAGGAAGTGAACTTTCCTACGACTGCAAGCCTTTACCTTAAGATTGTATTTCAGTATTTTGTCACAAGACGCGAAATATTAGTCTGCAGAACGATTTTTTCTGGATGCTACATGGATTTCGGCGAAGTCGCTCTCTGATTATGTTGATGATCGCATTCGCCCTTACAGACCCCGGGCGACCACTCCTTTGGCGATCTTTCAGAGAATCAGTCTCCTTGTAACGTTTTATATAAAGTTGCGGCTAATCCCAAAACATTTTAAGACACGGAAAATCTCCATTGGTTTTTTCCCCGCCATATGAAATGACAGTCGCACGTAATTCTTTTGCTCCCTCCTAGTGAAAAGTGATTGAAATAAATACTTAATAAAAACATACAAATAGAACACAAACATTCCAAATTCAAAATTGAAAAAAGAATTAGACAGCTTCCAGTATTATTGTTTTGTTTTTTAAAGTAAAAGTTTGTCTCAAAACTTATGAACAGACGAGTTAGGTTGTTATAATTTACTGTACATTTTCTTAATAACTATCGGTAATATTCGTTTTTCTATGACAACGAGTGACAAGTATACTCTCAGTTGTGAGTACAAGCGTGATAGCGATAGCCAGCCGAAAGCTTAGGAAGCTGGAAATACTCTAAGATTGAAACTGATATACAGTAAAGAAAGATTAGAAAGGCTCATTTAAGAGCCCTCATACCAGAAACCTCGGACCTTCTGTCCGAATTTTGACGAAGCTACCAAGTGGGTCAAATTTACCAAATATAATCTCTGATTAGCAGTAATTCTTTCTTATTTTCATACGATTAAATAGATAAGTGAACTACAGTTGAAAACCTAACTTTTATTTATTTAATATTTTTTTAGGCTGACGTGTCCATACAGAATAGTTTAACTTTGTATAAACGCCGAAGATACATTTTTTAAAACCTCAGAAAAAAAACTACTTCTAACAGAGATTCATTATAGTACATAATATTAAGCCTTGCTTTATTACTTAACAGTAAATCCCGCTTGCACGTTACTGTTAACCCTAGGTTAAACCAGGATAACAGATTAGGCCCGCTTTCACGTAAATTTAACCCTAGGGTAACCCCAGGTTCAATTATTAAACAATGTCAGATTCCTATAAGAACTGTCAATTTTAACAAATTAACCTGTTAACCCAGGGTTGACCTAGGGTTTACATTTACGTGCAAGTGGGCCTTAATTTGTTAAAATTGACAGTTCTTTTATGAATCTGACATTCTTTAATAATTTAACCTTGGGTTAACCTAGGATTAAATCTACGTGCAAGCGGGCGGTGGGCCTAAGTGTATTTAAGGTAAATAAAAAACTGGTCGAGAACTTACGAGGTGTGATCAATAAGTTTTTAGAATCGGTATGAACCATCCTCATAATCTTATTGTTTTAATGTGGACTATACCATGGCACTAATCAACGTTAAATTAGAGATTTTGTTTTTAACAATATTCATTTGGTTTTCTGTGATAGCTAAACAAAAAACATCTGTATGAACAATTTTACAAGACAGCAAAAATAAGAGTTAGTTTTGTAATTATTTGGAGCGGTGTGGAGAAAGTCCTGATGCCCTAATAAAAAAAATGTTATTGAAAATGAAACCTTGGTTTATCATTATGATTTTAAGGATAAACAAGTTATCTTCGCAGTGGACATTTTTATTTCCAGCTCGGTCACCAACATTTAGGGTCGCTTTTTCGGCCTTTTCCGGGATTATTGAGGCCTACAAATAAATACTGTTATATTAGCTTTTAGCAATTATCAAATAACCTAGGAGAGTTATATAACATTATTCTGCCGTATAGTAAAGGAAAAAATAATTTTTTTTACGTATTTTCTGCAGGAATTATGCTTCAGAGCCATATAATTCACAAGGATGCTGCTCTCCGACCTAAGTTCAGAACTGATAACCGCTCCCTCTGTTATTTAGCCCTAACTTTTGACTACTACTTCTCACTCACCAATGTTCAAAAACAACTACGTAAAAATCACAAGCTGAAGATGACTTAGTGAAGGTACAAAATTTGACCTCCAAAAGTAAATATATTTTTATAGGGGTAAAATAAAACATTTCAATGACGTTAATAAATGTTTTTAAATATAGAAAGTGCGCATATTCCAATTAAAATATAACGATTTACATATCTCCCATTTTTATACCGATTCTAAAAACTTATTGATCAACCCTCGTAAATGTATTGTTTGACAAAATTGATAAGTCCTATTTTTAGGCAATTGTACATAGGAACAACGCAACCGTTCCTAATTGTGTGGCGACCGCTGTACATTTAAAGATCAGGTATTATTGCTACTTACCTGAGGATTTAATCTGGTCAATAAGCATGTCTAACACTACAAACGTTCCGGTGCGCCCCACGCCCGCCGAGCAGTGCACACAAAGGATGTTCTGGAACACATTTGGACAAAGTCTGATAAGGTGGGTCTACGCTAGGCGAGCCGAGCACGAGCGGAGCACGAGCCGAACACAATTCGTCTAGTGTGGACCTTAGACACACACAACATGTACTTATTCATATTTATAACAATTTAAATTTAACTTGAATATTGGAAAAGATATTGCAGGCGGGGACAAGCAATAAATTTCAAAACCAATATCTTGAAAAAAATTAACATTTCGACTATCTTGTCCCGGCCTGGAACACCTTTTCCAATATTCAAGTTAAATTTAAATTGTTATGAATATGAATAAGTACATGCTCTTACAATTTTCTATAGATTATATAGCTTGTTTTTCGCTTTTCAGTTGTTTTTTTAATGCAGTCGGGTTTTTTGTTTATTTTTAATAATTGCTGGTTTTATCCGTATACCCAAAGCACGAAGTTTAACATTCTATAGAGTAAGTAAGGTTAACGCATCGTTATCGAGAACGTCGTATGGCATTCGGTTAAAGCACCTCATGTCCGCGTTGACTTTCCTATCGTCATCGATATAATTATTATATTAATTATTAATTATTAGTTCACAGAATTATTCTCAACATCACCCTCAGACGTACACATGCAAAAATGATTAAGTACTTCTCTTTCAGGATTCTAGTAGTTTCGCTATGACCGTCTGTCCGGCTGTCCGCGGTTTTACTCAGAGACTCTTGGTACTACAAAGTTGTAATTTAGCATATATACATGTATAATAAGCCGACAAAGTTGTTAAACAAAATATTTATGTATGTGTAGGTGAGGTGTCTCATACCTACACATAATCATCATCATCATCATCATCTTCATCATCAACATTATCATGTTTATTTTTAGGTTATAACACGGAGTGAGGTTTTCATTGGATCGCTCTTCATTATGTACCTACATAAATATTATTGTCAATTTTTAGACTTGGGGTGCGTTTACGAAATATTGAAGTCAAAAAATGACGTTTTTGCTAGTTGTGTATGCCCCTCTCCTACAGCCAAAAGTACAAGTAATAAAAATCTGAACCATATCTTAAATGAAAGCACGTACCTATAACGAATTTAAAAGAAAATTTGTCATGACTAGGGGTAGACTTCATTGGTTCTTGAGATAAAGGCGACTACCGTGCTAACATTTTCTTAATAGCTATCGGCAATCTTCGTTTTTCTATGACACACGAGTGACAAATATACGGTCAGTTGCAAGTGTAAGCGTGATAACGATAGCCAGCCGAAAGCTATTAAGAAGCTGGGTATGCTGTAAGTGGTGTATACCTACTAAAAATCATTTAAGACAGCACCTAATAACTGTAAACATAAAATTCGTTCATATTTCTGGTTTTTCGAGATAGTGTTTTGTGTTTATAGTTAGTAACAACGTCGTAACCTTAAACTGAGCATGGTCCAACATGCTCCTGCTCGGTTTTTTTAAACATATTTTAAGCGCTGTAACATAAAAACGCAGCGACATAGGTCCATAATTGACTTAAACAAATCGACTCTTACTGCTCTGAAGCTCGATTTAGCGATAACAGCCAGCAAATCAACGACCCCTGCTAACAATCATATAGGTTCCCTTTTGTGAATTAGTGAAACCCTTTAAATTTTCCAGGTCCAGGTAATTTTTAGGAATTTCAGGGAATATTTATTTATAGTTACGTGTTCTGGAGGATTTTCGTCATCCTTTATATTGGTCATCCGCTTGTTCACCTCTTCAAGAAACGCAAGCAGCCCGTCAGGTTCTGCAGGTGTGCTGTGGTCAGCCCACGTCTGCAAAAAAAGAACATTCGATTATTACACAATTATGTCCTCTTTTTTTAAACAAATGCATATGCATTGTCTGAGCCCTCGATCAGGCAGCGTCGACCTGACCATAAACTGGTACTGGTAGATGGTCCTTCTCAGGCCGGCGTCGCTGCGCACGTGGAACTCCCGCAGCACATAGCCCTCGCCGCGCCCCTCTGCAGCGGCCCGCACGACCAGCTGCCCGTGCCGCTCTCGTAGCCCCAGTGACGGCCAGTATCGATCACACTTCTCCTATAATTAATCCCACTTTTAGGGTTCCATACCAATTAACTATACAGTATGAATAAACTTTAAATAGACTTAGACATTGCTTACACACACTAACAGGGAGGGACAGGATTTCTAAGTGAGGCTACTGGTAGCTTAAGTAGGATATCCTATAAAATAAAAAAGGGATTATTGCATATTCCAAGACCGCTTCTTTCTTCGCCGCGTATTTTTAGAATTATATCATGATGGAAATTACAAAAAAGAAAGTGAAGTTAATGAGCTGAACATCTATTTTGCCTGAGTAGAAGTAGGTAAAGTTGATTTAAACAAGGACGAAACGGGCGACACACACTTGACCGGATTTGTAAATAAGCTTTAAACTTTTAAATCTTACTTTTCCATTCTCAACTTCGTTTGTGATCATAGCTATGACTCTTATATCATCTTGCCAAATCATTTGCCAGAAATCATCTTTAGTGCTTGACAGACAGCCTTGCGTAGCAACATATATCTTGTCTTTTACTGAAACAACACACATTTACATCAACATTAACACATTTCTATCTACTTACTTAAACAATAACATACCTAGTGATGTTTTTTTGTAAAGGGAGATAAAAAGAAAATAAACGTTATTAAATATATATTTACCTGTTCCTTTACATACATTTCCATTCGCCTCGTCCAGTCTGCTGATCTGCTCGATCTCCATCAATGCGTCATCGGTTAAGGACTTTGAAACCATAGGTATCTTCAAAATTTCATCCATCGGCGGTAAAGCTGAAGTATTAATCAAATGTTGCAAATCTCTTACTCAACAAGAAAGGTATTCGAAGACAACATTGGATGTTCTGCTGTACTAATGATCCCTCATCATATTTTTCCGTGCTTATGACGACATTAAGAGAAAAATTGCGCTAACCAACCGCGACCAAAAGCCAAAGACTCACACTGACCACTATGTAGACTCTCATTCGAGGAGTGCGACGAGCGCGCGCAGCCGGAGTCGCGGGCGGCGCGCACGTAGCTCGCGTTGATGTAGTCACCGCCGGCGCGCGCGCGCAGCACCACGCGGGTCTGGTCGTCTGGGAATATTTAGGTATTTACCAAAGAACAATCCGAATTTGTTACTTATTCAAAATATAGGTACTTAAAAAGAAATTATGTTAGCGTGCCTCTCTTCCGAGTACACCATACTTGGAAGAAGATAACCCTTGTATGTATTCGTTTGTGGTCGAACTTAACGAACATAATTAAAATTGGAAATAAAAAAAATACTCTTGATGTTAAATGAGGGAAGGAGATTATTATTACTGGCTCGACACACTTTTGGCCATTTCTGAGGTACCTACCCAAAAAGTACCAACTGCTGCTGTCCGTTTGTGTCTGACAGCGGGCTGTAGGTACCTATCTCATGAAACGCAATTAAAGCTAGACACCTATAATTTTCACAAACAGTGTACTTATTACTGTTAGACTGGTCCACTATTCGAAGGGATACAATTATAGAGTCAGTTTGGGTTAATACCATCTGGCCAAATACTTTTTTTTACTAATTCGGACTTGCTGAATACGAATTTCAATGTTGGCTCTCCCGAATTTTGACAAGAACTTCAGAATCCAAGATGGCGGACATTTTCTTAAAAGTACAACATTTCCATTCCAGAGGCCGATTTTTTAAGAAAACCTCTTCTATACCGATTCACAATATACTTTTAACTTTGCAATAAATTCAAATTCGAATTCAAATCATTTATTGCTTGTCAATTTACGTTATACCAGGTGGAACAACAACGTATACATGTGATGCCCTACTAGTGCTAGCGGTACGCCAAAAAATGCTGCAAATGGTGTTAAAAGCATGAAAATAGGAACGATTTATCTTTAGGCCATACGAATCAATTTGACCCGTAGCACGAAAAAAGAAACAAAAAAGGAGACAAGTTATGACGTCATCTTTTTTTTGTATGCGAAAAGAATATATTTTGTTCTGAAAACTATCGTGTGTGTTATCTAATGTGTCTTAGCCGATTCTAAAAATATATCACATCGTTATATTTCAGTCACTTGTTTTAAATTAAAATAAAAAACATTTTCAAAACATACCAAGTTTGGGCTCCTCCATACGGCTGAATAATTATTTGTAAAATATACCTAAAATGATATGTTATATATCATATCCAACCCCAAACAAGCAATTTTGAAAATATTTACATTTAGTATTTTTTATAAAGTATGTTTTGAATATTACAAAGTGTCATAAAATAACAATTAGTTGAAACATGCATAAAAAGTTCAATTTTAGACACTGAGGATGATAAATACTAATGTGAGAGGAGTTTTCAATCATATTTATACTATTTATTCATATTAACGTATTTATTTTTAATGTTTTATGCTTTTTTTTTAAATACTTAGTTGACAGATTGTTTTTTAAATAAAAACATATTTAAAAAACAATCCTAACAATAATATCAAAACAATATTAATTTTATAACACTTTGAAATATTAAAAAAATTATCTAAATGTAAATATTTACAAAATTGCTTTTTTGGGGTTAGATATGATATATAACATATCATTTTAGGTATATTTTACAAATAATGATTCAACCGTATGGAGGAGCCCAAACTTGGTATGTTTTGAAAATGATTTTTATTTTAATTTAAAACAAGTGACTGAAATATAACGATATCATTTTAGGTACATTTTAAAAATAATGATTCAACCGTATCGTATCTGGAGGAGCCCGGAGCCCAAACTGTGTACAATATGATCCCTCAAGGTAAAATGATTCCCCATCATATCCGAGTTACTGTTAGCGATATCTATCCAAATACTCGTTAACCGTATTCGCCGCGACCCAGCCAGTTGTCTCTCCAAGTGTCATGGAGGTGGAAGCACTGAGCGCGGATTTATTTAAAAAAAATGGAAAAGTGAGTGTCTAATCTATGGTACGCCTAATTTTAAAGTTTCTTTACTTTCTGCATGTTGATTTTATTAAATTTGGTGCTATTGGCATATTCCATTGACGTTCATCTATAATTAAGCGATGTTATAGTACCACATATTGAACTTCAAATTTGATGATTGAGGTAAAATGATCCCTTTTCGTGAGTATAAAATGATCCCTGGGATCAAATTACCCCATTAGGAAATGTCTATTGGTCACAAGTCCCACTTACCATCAGGTGCCATGTGTGCTCGTTTGCCTTCTCCTTATTTTAATTTTTTTAATTTTTGTAGATCCTGCCGCGAGTTTAAAATCGATAAATCACTTTTAAACGTTTTTTTACAACTATTTAAAGTTTAATTTTGTTTATTATGTATTATTTAATTTAAAAAAATATCTCCTTGTAGCTCACGACTCAAATTTTTATGTGTAACAAACGCTTACATATTGTCGTAGTCTTAAGCAATCATATGATTAAAGTAAACGCCTGGATGTTTTTTTATTAATGTTAAATATCACGGTATCCAGGGGATCATTTTATACATGCATGTGTTTAAAATGATCCCTTAGTAAACTTTTAGAAAACATGACGTAATTAAAAAACACAAAATCATAAAAATAAGTATGCTGTTCCCTAGATATATAAATTCACTATAATTAACAATTTAAATCTTGTGATTATGTCTTAAACTCAGACCTTAGGGGGATCATTATGTACTCATCTCCCCTATGTTTTGAAAATGTTTTTTATATTAATTTAAAACAAGTGTCTGTAATATAATAATGTGATATATTTTTAGAATTGGCTTAGTAAGCCCTTTCAGTAGATATCACACACGATAGGTTTCAGAAGAAGAAAAAAACATCAAATATCGCACACAATCGCTCTGGCCGAAATCGTAGTCGATCGAAACACCCTCGATGCGCGAGTCCGACTCGCACTTGACCGGTTTTCAGTATTTGTAGTTTTTTAAGGGTTTGTACTATGTACATTATACTTTATCATACCAAATTTGACGCCTGTGTGTTTTACCGTTTTACAATACAAAAAAAAAGAAAAAATGGTTTACAGTGTTATTATCTTAATTTTGTATTGAATAATACAAACTGAGAATATCCCAAACAAAGCAAGAAGGACGAAGTTCTTCGATCAATAAGCGCGAGCGGGCTTTGCCGCTCTATTTACACTCCCGGCGACACGCTGCGAAGAACTTTGTCGCTGTATATTTCTGTACTTTCATGTATAAACTAAAGTCGCACAATTTTACACTGAACGAATTTTACGATTTAGATCTTATTGCGTAAAGTAGGTAATGTAAGTGCCCAATTAGTTATTACTTCTAAAGTTGAATAGGTAATAGATAAAAGTTAGCGTATTTAATTTTTTACATGTTTAATTTTCGGTACTGGTTGGTCAAAAAATAACTTAACCTAACCAAGCCTATTCGGATTCTGGATGGTCAAAAAAATACTTTACCCTAACCAACTGCATTCGGAGTAGATACACCGGGTAATACCAGGGCGATCAAAAAAAAAAACCTAACCTACTTTCTCCCAGTACATTACAGCTATTATCATAGCACATAGCTATTAGTTTATAAAACTTCGATACATACTTTAACCCCCGTTTCAACCACTTAGGAATACTTTTTTCTAAATCACCAAAAGTAATATTTTTATTGATCAGTAGAAATACCAATTTTAACATTTCTAACAACAAAAATGAAAAAAACTCTCATATAAAATTCTACACCCCCTTTTATCCCTTAGAGGTTATTTTTCCAAAACCGCTGATAGGTATATATTTTATTTGTAAAAAGTAGTCTTTATACCAATTTTCACGTTTCTAACTTCAAAAATGACGAAACTCATATAAAATTCTACACCTTTTACCCCTTAGGATTTATAATGTATCAGTAGGATTAGTGGCTAATAGCTTCTGAAGGCGTCTTTGTCCGCTTAGGTTTCAATTATAGTTATTCCCTCGGGATTTTTTATATGGGATCTTTTATATCAGGATGTAAAGTAGTCTATGTGTTAATCCAGGATATAAGCTATCTCCATTCCAAATTTCATCCAAATCCGTCCAGCCGTTGCAGCGTGAAGAAGTAACAAACATACACACACACACAAACTTTCGCATTTATAATATAGTATAGGATAGGATGTAAATAGGGTCGTAAAGTTGAAAAGGTAATAAAGAATTGTTAGTATATTAATTTTTTTATATTTAATTTTTGGTACTGGGTGGTCAAAAAAAAAACTTTACCTAACCAAGCCTATTCGGAGTGCCTCGAGTCGATTAAGGGAGGTCAGATAAAAAATACTTCACCTTAACCAACTGTATTCAGAGTGTCCCGAGTCATATCCGGTTGGTATAAAAAAAACTTAACCTAACCGAATGTAGTTATTCCCAGTACATTACAGCTATTATCATAGCCCATAGCTATTAGTTCATTTAACTTCGATACATACGACGACGCGCTAGCCTAGTTGGTAGTGACCCTGCCTATGAAGCCGGTCCTGGGTTCAAATCCCGGTAAGGGCAGATATTTGTGTGATGAGCACGAGTATTTGTTTCTGAGTCTTGGATGTTTGCTATTTATTTAAGTATATATTGCTCTATATACTGCCCTGCAGAACCCCTTAATAAGGCCCCCTTAAAGTAAAAATACTAGACCAAAATGAAACACAGTCATGGAATCGCAAGTCTCTAAGGAGTAATAATAGATGATGTTATATTTCAGGAAAATACAATATATATAAAGTAAAGTTCAATTTCAACTTATTTTTATGTGGTAAATATATACCCTCTGCCTCATTAAGGGTTAAACCGCATTAAGTCCAAAAGTAGCAACAAAAATTATTTTGCTAGTCTTCGTCACGAGATTAATACGCATATGTATATCTAATTAGTATCTGATTCTGAAGACGGGAAATAAAAAAAAACCTTGTTATGCAGTAGGTACTTACAAATGCTCAATGAATAATGCATGTTGAAACCAACTAAAACGCCGTACCTAATAGTCCTTACCTCTTAAGTTTTCCAAAGGTTTACTAGTTTAAAAGCAGTAATTATGTTATTTTAAGTGCAATTTAGCTAACGGCAACCATATTTTTTTACATGACTTATTAAAATGAAGCGCAGTTTAGGAGTTAATACATAATTTTAGTCGGTTCATTTCGATGTAAGTCTCTCAATGATTACAATTTAAACTGCAAGACGTTTTATCTAAAGTTTAATCGGTAGCATTTTGGTAAAAAAATAATAATTACTATCTAAAGTGCAGTGTCAGTCAGTATTTACTGAACTTTCTTTTTTTCTTAAAATTGTACCGTGGTTGTGGTTTGTTATTTGTTGCTCAATCAGTGGTGTCCTAGATGCCGTGAGGAGGGCAGGTGCTCGGTGCTTGGTTTGTCAAGTAAGTAGGTACATCAAAATTATACCGCGGTGGATAGGCTCGTTAATTAACCTATATTGATTTTCATATTTTCGTTTTTGAAAAAAGCAAGTGTTCATATTAGGTACCTATTAATTATTTAGTGAGCGGACTAGGTTCTGGTGGATGATATAATAGTATAGGTACCTAATGCCTACGTTTCTTTAATTTTCAACCAAGGAATCGTGGGTTTTTCATGCAATCCAATTTTGATTCACTGCTACTTATCCAATTGAATTTAAAGTTAGGTTATGATATCTATGTGTATAATTTTCTCTAAGTTACAGATAATTACTTTAGGTATGGTAGATGTTTACCATGTAGGTATATATTAGTGGCAAGTTGCAAGGTTGCAAGCCCATCGCCTAACAATACTACAAGCCTTTAATCCCTTACGACGTCTACGGGAAGACATGGAGTGGAACTACCACACGGCATCGGCACGATAAAAAAGTTATAGATGCCAAAGTATTTTATGCAATTTATACCTATTATTACCTACTCAAGACGACAAGTTTAGCCTAGTTGGTAGTGACCCTGCCTATAGGTAAAGCTAGCGATCCCGGGTTCGTTTCCAGGTCAGGGTAAATATTTGCGTGATGCGGGTATGTATTTTTTCTGAGTCTTGGATGTTTTTTATCCCAAGCAACAAAATTATCCCAAAGAGCACACTTTTTAGGCCTGTAGCACTAATAACTTTCTCTTAATGGTTTTAGTTTTTGCTACCACGCTTATAATAGCATATGCGGAGCTTGTTTGGCCTCCAAGTACATCTGTTCTTATACGTACTAATTATCGCCTATATTTAAGTCAAAATTAACGGCACAATATAAGCGTATGTGTCCTATAAAAGTATTGAAAAGGTGTAAACGCGCTTGAGAATACGTACTCTGGTAAGCTACCTATATACTTATAATGGTCTACCAGAAGCAATATAAAACCTTTATAGGTAAAGTATGCTTATAAAAGCAACAAATAAGACTAAGCGTACCGGGAATTACTTGCACTTGTTACTTAAATTTATAAGGGTTTATAAGTTCACTTTGTGGATTATTTAGGAGTAAATTTAGTTCTTTAACGGCTTATTCTAAGATTAAATATACTTGACTTTTTGTGCATTTAACAATGCTGCTATAATCTTAATACATTTATAAGTGCTTAGTGTAATATAATTAGTATCCAAAATTATCTTCGTGAAGTTCCGTAAAAGAGTACGACTGTTTGTAATAATCTTGCAGATACTGTTATGGTCTCACCGAGGACATTTTGATTTTATTTTACAAAATTTCGGTATAAATATTTTACAAAAATGAATTTTAATAAATGGAAGGGGTTGAAAAAAAGTGGCTCATATAAAAGAAAAGTTCAGAAAACATATCAAAAAATAATTCAGGTGTCGGGTTCTAGCTATATAATGGGCCAAGGTCGTACCACAGAAGTTGGCGAAGGTTCCGACGGTAAAATGAATGAAAGGAGATCATTTTGTGCCCACTTCGAAACGGTTAGGTACGTTTATTGATCATAATAAACACAAAAAAATAGCCAAATTATTACAACAAATGAGCGAAAGCTTGTATTAAAATGTAACCGGAAAATAAAATACAAATAAAAAATTCGGCCTCAAAATGATGTCGAGCCACCTGCGACACTTTTAGACCAAGTAGGTACTACTACTTCTAAGGAACTTTGAAATTGATGATGATTCGGAGTGAATAAATATTTTGTTACTTAGACAGTCTCGCCTGTTATTTACATTTTGATATATTTTTATTGGGTACCTAATCAAATCACACTAATTATTATACATGCGAGAATGAATCTGTCTGTTTGTTGCATTGCACAGTACACTATTTCAACATTACACGATGGAACCCTCTATACTACTATTACTACAGCACGATTATTTCTACTTTGGCACTTGGGACATTTCGGTTTGAAACAGTCAAAGTGGTTCGTGTTTTCACATAATAGAGTATATAAAATCCTAGAATTTACTCGCATAAAATATTCAAACCTATTTAGTAATTAATAATAAAACCTCAACTTATGTATATATTCTAAATATTCAAATAGACAATAAACAACTTTTTATGACGTACTTATTAGCTTTCAAAAGCAAAGGAATGTAATAGTTTTATATTAATGTCTCTAATATTAATGGTTTCATTATTTATCATACAATTACCTAGTACTAATTCTACATAACGCTTTTAAAGAAATCAATTCTCTTTAATATTTGTGTTTTTAGTAATGCGGTGTAATAATTAAATCAAGCCACATCTGTGTTATTCATAGGTCTACTGTAAAAAAATTACATTGTGGCAAGTGATCTACATTACTGTTTAAGACTGTTAAGGGCACACTATGATATTATGAATATGCAGCAATATATCTCGTGTCATTTGCACTGCCGATCACTCCCGATGAACGTCGAGAATTGCCGAGTGTCTAAGTTCAATTAATCGTCCTGAAATAAATGATTTTTTATATTCATATTTCACAGCATTCCGGTTAGACAAGGTAAATCTAAAATATCCACCGTAATCTAGAGATTAAGAGAAAAAAACCGAGGTATGTTTTATTAATATACGCTGTAATTTGCGAGGGGCCTAATCCCCATACAAAAAAATTGTCTCCTTTCAAATTTAATTTCATCGAATATAAAGCGTAATAATCGTTTTTAGTCAAAATCAAAAAGCGGTCGATGTCCCGGAAGATTACCATGACTGGCATGACACTTTAACATAACAAGTATATTAAAAATAAGATAATAGCAATATTACAAAAAAAAGTTGGGGTTTTGAAATAAATGTGGAACCCTAATTCCTAACAATATGGCGATATACGCCTATAACGGAATGGTAATGTACTTGAAAATGCTCGTCTAAAACATGGTGACTTTTCATTGTACGTTTCATTGAAACCAATATTATTTTCAAATTCAACTTATTAAATACGCTAATTTCAAGAGGCGAGTAAAAATTTTGATCTAAAGCATAACATACTTCACAGAAAATATTCGTTAGCCATGCAGACGCATATTATAAATCTTGTGTTGGTACTTATTATGTCTCACTCTACATAATAAATTTATAAAGAAGATGAGTAGTTAACTAACCTTTTTATTAAATATTTTATATTTTTATGACACCACGTTTTTGGAAGAGCTTGTAATAGAAACACGCAGTGCGCTAGAGTTGTGGTAGGTTCTATAAGCCGCTTATAGTTAGCTTCGTAACTGTTCTGCGTAGTCCAACTATAAGGTTTCTATAGACCAAATAGCGTTATAATCCTGAAAAAAAGGTGGTTCCAGGACAGTTACTAGTCCACTTTTTGCTGCTTGGGATGTATATAACTATACTAGAATTCTTTTATATTTATTAGGACCTTAAAATGCAGCATTTGAGTTTGGATGCTAAGAAGTTTCCCTTACGTCTTACGTACCTTATTTTTCATCTTGAATCTCTTGGATTTTTTAGAAAGACATTTATTGTACAAATGTTGACTCTCATTGTTGGATTTTATATGTGATGTATTAAATGTTAAAGTTGGGCTATGATAGAAAACAATTACAAGAATAGTGTGCCTTTAGGCACTCTCTATAAATCTGATTACTTACCAAGTATTTTTGTTGTTAATAATTAGCCTTATCAACATAAATTTATTTTTTATATTGTAGCAAAGATGCGTGTGTATTTGAGTTTCAAAATTAACCAATGCTTGAGGCAGTTTTATTTTAGAAGGATTTAAATTGCAATGCAAATAATTATAAAAATTATAAGAATATGCCTTAGATCTCAAAAAAGATTATTAAGTATGTTATTGGTCGTATTTTATAAATAAAATAGGCTTTATTTAAAATAAAGTTATTTACGCATTTCATTTAAGTATTTGAAAAAACAGTACCTGCAGTTCGTAGTACATACAGTCACGAACTTTAATTTGGGACCCACCTTAGGTCCAAAGTCATTCTGACATTCTACAACAATAAAGTTGAGTCTCCTATAAGTTACAAATGATTTGGCATCTCTAATGACATTGACGACTTCAAGCCAATTTTTCTTGAAATGGGTTACAAATTAACGATCGCGATAGTACGCTTTAATCATGATACTGACTTAAATGCAGTTAAATGACTCCGATACTGCATCTTAGCTTGCAATTGACAGCATATAACACGCGTTTTTGCAGTATTTGGTAAATTTACGGCATTTTAATCTGCATTGCTCATTCTTTAGGGCAAATTCAGAGTGCCTTAACGGCTTTAAATTTAGAAAAACCTATTTTTTTTGGGTAATTACACACTCGGGGCATTTTTTTTGTCCTAATCATATTTCCGTATTTAGTTCTTTTTATTGACAGTCTAACATTAACACAAAAAACAATAGAAAGATAGAAAAAACTATTACAATTTATACGTTTTCTCAAAATGAACTTTTTCTTTTTCAAGTCTCGTGTGGTTGCCGAGTTAGAATAGTGCCACTCCATGTCTTCCCGTGGATGTCGTAAGAGGCGACTAAGGGAATAAAGGCTTGTAGTACTGTTAGGCGATGGGCTTGCAACCTGTCACTAATACGCTGGTAAACATCTTAGCCTAATTTGTGCAAAATGTGGTTATAGAATTATCAACAAGTTTTTAGAGAAGTTTGTAATTCTGTAGCTCTGCCTACCCCACTCTGGGAACGAAGGCGTGAGATTATGTAACTTATATTTTTCATTTGTAAATAGCAGCCTAAATACCAATTTACACGTTTATAACTTCAAAAATGACGAAAATAATACAAAATTCTTGGGTCCCAGTGAAAAAGGGTATAACTCTCCTGAAGATCAAGTGAAAAAAGTTTTAAGTCAATTTGTGTTTATGTAACTAAATACCCTTTTTTAGAACCAGTTAAGTCGAGTTATTCCTTTTTCACTAGGACTCCAGAATTCTGCAACCTCCTTTTACTCCTTAGGGGTAGTTGTTCTAAAATCGCTGAAAGTTTTTTTTGTTGTAAATAGCGACTTCGTCAGCGTAGATTTCGAATTTGTGTTTATCCGGGGTATGAGCTATCTCCATTTCAAACTTCATCGAAATCCGTCCATTCGATGCACCGTGAAGAAGTAACAAACTGAGACATAAAATTTATAGTATTAGTAGGATTGGTAGGATACTCGTATTAGTAGGATTATAGGATAATAGTTTCTGAACGCGTCTTCGTCCGCATAGATTTTGATTGCAGTTATTCCCTCGGGAACTTTTAAATTTTCCGGGATGAAAAGTACCCTATGTATTAATCCAGGGTATTCTAAGCTATCGCCATTCCAAATCCGTCCAGCCGGTGTTGCAGCGTGAAGAAGTAACAAACTAACACACACACACACACGCACACACACACACACACACACACACACACACAGACACACACACAGACACACACACACACACACACACACACACACAGACACACACACAGACACACACACACACACACACACACACACACACACACACACACACACACACACACACACACACACACACACACACACACACACACACACACACACACACACACACACACACACACACACACATACTTTCGCATTTATAATATAAGTAGGACATTCTGAGTTAGCTTTTGCCACGCAGTCAGCGTGGTCTGGAACTCAGTGAAGCGTTTGAGAATTTTTTGAAAGCTTTTGGATATGCCCATAAGACGTTTTTGATGAAGTTTAAGTTCTTATAACTCCGTCAAAAACAAATGTAAATTAATAAAAAATATATTATAATTATTCATATATTCATCTTAGATTGTGTCGAACAGAATTTCACAATTTCCCATGGTTTTTTTTTTATATTTTTTAAAAAACATGACTATAAAAACACAAAATTGGATATAACTTTTTCATCTTGGCGTCAATTAATATGGAAACTACATCTACATATTCTTCAATATATCTAATAAATCATTGAAGGTTTTTTTTATAAAGTGAAAAATATGGAAATAAAGGCCGAAAAACTACTTTTTTCGTAAAAATTACAAACTTTGATAGCATAAATCTCGATATCAGTGACTTGTAAAAGAAAAATTGAGATGGCAGCCAAGGATGGCAGCTAGTTTAGAACACCAGTGTTAATGCAAATAGGTTTTAACAACAGCTGAAAGTTTAGAGCTGCAGATCGAAGGTCATCTGCTCATGGTAGCCCCTTGATTGGTGTTCAGATCTATGCTATGCCCAACAATGGAGCAAAGTTTCCGGTTTCCAGTTGGGTATTGTTATAGTTGAAAGATTCTTAGTGCAGATTTTTGATATGGTTTGAATTGACCATAAGTTTACTTACTAATATTTGAGCATGGCAGAAGTACAGACATATCATCTGCAAAAAGTACGCAATGGTTATCCAGTATATTCGAGAGATCGTTTACATAGATCAGGAATTAGATAACATCCTAAGACGCTTCGCTGAGGGATAGAGCCTGTAACGGGAACTCTATCAGATCTTAAATGCTGAATTCTCCCTGACTCAAAATCTGTGGACTCGATTTCAACACAATGGGATCGATTGCTTGCTGATTTAGGATTTGAACCAGTCTTGGGTTAATCCTCTAATACCCGTATTATATAACTTATCCAATAATGTTTCGTAGCAGACAATAATCTATCGTAGGCTTTGCTCGTGTCGAGCAAGAAGCCTACAGCATATGTTTTTACTGTCTGCATTTATGATTTGTTGAACGTCATAGTCTCTGCCTACCCCATTAGGAGACCGGCGTGAAGGTATGTATGTTGTATGACCCGCGTCGTTACAAATTGCCAGAGCCGTAAACCGGCTTTGTCTAAACCCATTTTTGCTGTCATGTATTTTTTTTTTCGTAATATAGATAGAAATTGGAAGAAGTGCAATTGGAAGGTATTAACGTCGGTGGTTTCGACTTTTTTACCCGACTGCGTCAGAAGGAGGGTTATGGTTTTCGAGCGTATGCATGTTTGTATGTATGTCTATTTCTGGGCACGCTCTGCAGCCTAAACGGCTTGACGGATTTTAACATACGAGGTGTCATTCGATTCGTCTTAATTGTCGAAGTAATAGGGTATAATATAATATTTCAATATGGCACCCGCAAAAAAAACATGGATCAAAAAAAAATTATTATTGTAACAATATGGGTATCAAATGAAAGCTATTAAATAGCCCATTCCAAATATATATACATTATAACACCTTTATGCTACCATTTTGTCAGGAAAGTAAAAAAAAAACGTAAATGGTAATAAATTCCTTTTGCGAGAAAGAGAATTTCGCTTGTAATTTGTCACTTGAAGCTTCGCGACATTAAAAAATCGAGCTCCAGAGCTCATATATTGCTTAGTAATCGTTAATAAAACCACATTTTTTTTAAATAAAAACTAAAAAGAGTGAAACAAAGAAAAAACCCGACTGCAATAAAAAAAACAACTGTAAAGCGAAAATCAAGCTCTATAATATATAGAAAATTATAAGAGCAATTTACTTATTGATATTTATAACAATTTAAATTTAATTTAAATATTGGAAAAGGTATTGCAGGCGGAGACAAGCAATGAGTTACAAACCTATTTCTTGAAAAAAATTAACATTTGGACTAGCTTGTCCCCGCCTGGAACGCCTTTTCCAATATTCAAGTTAAATTTAAATTGTTATAAATATCAATAAGTACATCGCTCTTATAATTTTCTATAGATTATAGAGCTTGTTTTTCGCTTTACAGTTGTTTTTTTTTATTGCAGTCGGGTTTTTGTTTTAAATATTTTTTATTGATAGGTTTTATTAAAGATAATTTTAACGCATCAGGAAATATACACTCTAAAAAATGACTAGTTTATTACGGCACGGCCAGTATTCTGAGAACAGCTTTCAATTAAAGTAGGAGCGATTTCATCAATTCCAAAGAAAGATTTGTTTTTAAGGTTATTTAGTACCTAATATGTATATTTCACTGGGTTTAACCGGGCTCAGATAAAAGTAATTGAGTTGATTAAGGAGGATTTATTGGTATAGATAGTCTAAATGTGAATTCCCAATGGAAGTGAAAATGTAATAAATAAGTTAATTTGTTTTGTTTTTTATCTGCCGATTTGATATATTTATTTTTATATTTTTAAATGTAATTTTTTTTGTCTCTCTGTTTATTATCTGCAAATAGATTTTGTTTTATTTTGTGAGTTGACAAATATGTATTTAGTATGTTTGTAACAGTAGGTAGGTATTGTTTTTAGTAATGGCGCAAATATCATTTTTGGACTGCAACAATCATGACTTTAGAAGTCTTTTATGACATATTTAGCCCTAGTGTTAAATAAAGTTGTAATTACCATGTTTTTTTTGGTTGAAACTTCTTTATCATTTACAGTTTGGTTTATTAAAATTATGTGATCCCATTGTACATTTTTAAGCTCGTTCTCCTGATATGTTATTTAATTTTGGAGTTATTAAGATTTTAGTCATACTGGCAAACAACGATACCTTGCGTTACACCTTTGCAAACTAGCTATTATTAGTGATTCCAAATGTTATAGGTATATATAATCTTCAATAACGTAGTAATTTATTGAATAACATTATAATTCCAAAATATCAACGCATTTGAAATAAATCCATACTTAAGGTACTGAGCGGCTAAAGTATTACTTGTTTTTCTTTCATTCACCAACTTTGACTCTTTGTACTGACAAAAATCTGCTCTGGGCCAGGCTGGCATCTAAAATGTTAATTCGAGCTACAAGTACCGCTTACTTATAAAAAGGTACCGTAAAATCGGGGTACTTTAGCCCTAGCGGGCAACTTTGGCCCGAAACGGAAAAAAGATCAAACTTCCTGCCACGTCGCACGTCAGGAGCTATCGATGTAGTTCGCGCTACTCATCGATAGACGGTCGTATGGGGCGGTCGGTAAAATAGTGTCACGATAGCAAAGCTGATGGGTCAATCCATTATTTTGGAGACAAGTTGCTACCAGCAAACTACGCGAATTTATAATGTGCAAACTTTTTCACGACACAAAGAAAGCAGGTAATTTTAAGTGTTTGATTGTGATCAATCTTAACAGATATGTATTTGGGATGCTAATGTGATATAAATTAAAGAGTTTAAGACATTTTTGTGAGTAGTATATGATTATTAAAATCACAGTATTCTTTGGATATCGTTTTCGGGTATCTTTGACCCATGGTCCAAACGATATTTTTTTCTGTTACCAAACTCTTTTTATCAGCTATATATACTTTTTTCATCATCACACGTGCAAAGATGCCTAATTTATTAAAGGAAAACAGGAAGTCGTCGTTACATTGCTTACACAAACGGACAGTTAAGTACAGCAATGTCTAAGCGATTTGAGATACAATATTCCTCGCACTATAAAGAATAAACTAAGGAATAAACACTGCAACAAACCTGGCCACCCGACAATAATTACAACAGAAGAACAAGCATTTTGTTGTCCATAGCACTATCCGAATATGGTTTTCCGATAACGGAAATCGACCTCAAAATGATCAAAAAAATTACTTATTCTCACATAAAATAATAACAGAAAAATAATATGATAGGATACCTATCTATTTTTTTATGTTAATTATAGTTCCACAAGTCATGTTAACTACTTCAAATTTAAAATGGATAAGTTTAGAAGGTTTTTCTGTTTGTTTTGGCAAAGTTTTAATAAAAAGAGTCATGTTTGATAGATTTTTTTACTTTGTGATAATTGTTTTGAAGTTTTTTAGTCTAATAGAAACAAATCAATCAAGCTACTATGTCTTTCTTTGGCATGTGAATCAATATAAACATGTTTCTTTGTCCTTCCATTGCAAACCGTTACGTTTTACTAGATGAAAAATCGAGAGCCAGAGTAACGCGCTTCAAAGTGTAATTTTGGCACAAATTATGCAAAATAAAAAAAAATTGTTACTTAGGGTTTGTTTTATTTATTTTTGCGTGTGTGCATGAGTTGAATATAGCCACAACTAAACACCGATGCCTATGAAAGAGTCGTAATGTTATTTAAACGGAAGTACTCAAACGAGAAGTAAAAAGTATCATGATTATGGGACAAAGTACCCCGATGTTACGGTATAAAGTTAAGTTATCTTCAGCTGCTTTTCTTCGAAGTGACCTACTACTTCCAGTAACTTTAGACATCATGAGTTTGCGTCAAATCCGGTAGTTCTGATTTTTTGCTGACTTGATTATGATGTTGGCCCAATGAATAATCCATGTTTGTGACCTCGAACGCTGAACGCAACTGTGTCTAAAATAAAAAACCGATATTTTTCAGATTTTGGCGATTATAACCCTAAAGGACTAGTGTTTGATAGAACGATTTTAAAGCAGACTAAATTTGCTACAATATGACACTAGAATTGTCTCTTTGGTCCCAATAGTTTCCGAAATAAAGCTTTTTAAAATTCATAATTTTTTCGAACTTTGCAATTTTATTGAATAACCTTTACGAGCTGCGGTACCAACTATTCGCCAGGGCTGCGATGAAAACCAGCTTCAATCTGGCCAGGTTACTTCCTACAAGAGACTGCTCGATTGCACACGAGACTCTGCCCGATTCCACTCCTTGCGGACATACCATTAGGTACAAACTTGTCCTTGCATTACTAATACACATTACATCTCATTCATCATTGTCTATTCAACTGCTCATGTACAATCTTCTCCCCTGCCTTCCTACAAATGCACGAGTTCCCACAACCCTTCTGGCAGCCGCAGGAAATCATCCGCAAGATTTGATGTGGGACTGCGTCTCTGGCCATCATTTTGGGGTTCAGGCCTTGTGGTGTGGATATCCAACCCCAGGAGAGAGGGTTTAGTCTGACTCCCAACCACGTCTGTACTGTAAAAATAATGAGATGTAATGTGTATTAGCGAATGTAAGGACAAATGGTAAGTATCTATGTCCGCAAGGAGTGAAATCGAGCAGAATTTCGCGTGAGAGGTAACCTGGCCAGATTGAAGCTGGTTTTCGTCGCTGCCCTGGCGAATAGTTGGTAACGCAGCTCATCAAGGATGTTAAAAAAAATGCGTGGTCGGAAATATTATGAATTTTGAAAAGATTTATCTCGAAAACTATTGGGTCTACAGAGACAATTCTAGTCTCCTATTGTAGCAAATTTAGTCTACTTCAAAAACGTCCGAGAAGGTACTGTGAAAAACTAGTCCCCTAGAGTTATAATTGCCAAAATCTGAAAAAAAAATCCGAAATTTTGCGATTATTTTTTATTTTTGTCTATCGCACGCGAACGGAGAGATAGATGTAAACAACCTAACAAATTATGCGGGTCCGCGCGTCACATTACATCCTCCCCCTCTAACCCAGGCGTTGCGTCCCCGAAGCCGGGTTAGCTTTACGAGGTCTCCCCCTCCTACGTTTTTCTTGGACAGGAGCTTGGACGGGCCCAACAAACGGAGTGAGCAACGAAACGTGATACCTCCCTAGCGAAATGCCGTCACTAATGCGCTCTAAGGAATAGGTCGTGGTACCGACTACTTCTACAATACGATACGGACCGTCCCGGCGGGGAATGAACTTCGGCGTCTGCCCTTTGCTGGTGTCGTACCTTACGACTACTACTACCTTATAGTCCGGCGCTGGACGACGATTTTCGTCAGCGTACTTTTTCTGTGCTGCTTGGGCCTTCTCGTGCACGTCCCGCGCATCAAGCAGCACCCTAGATAATTTCTTGAGAAAAGGTGTAATCGATGCGACAACATTATCGTTTTCAACGATTGTTCGCATGTCAGACAACACATCAGTAGTTCAATAAGGCAGGCGAACAGCCTGTACTCGCAGTAACTGCAGAGTTCATCGCGAACCGGATCGCGGGAAGGTGAACGTCCCAGGTGTTGTGTTCCTTACCTACCAGAATGGCGAGCTGTGGCTTAAGGTCACGGTTCTTACGTTCGACGGGATTTGACTCCGGATGATAATATGAGGTCAGGGATTGCTTGATGCCCATGACGTGGCAGGTCTGCTGCATCACTTCGCTCACAAATTGCACACCGTTATCGCTGATAAGCCTCCTGGGTGTTCCATACCGCAGGTATACTTCATTCACCAGGGTCTTAGCACACTCTTCAGCTGTGGCGGTGGGAAGAGCGAACAACTCTACCCATCTGGTGCAGGTGTCTTCCATTATCAGGATCCATTTGTTACCTGAGGGTGTCTCTGGCAGCGGCCCAAAGAGGTCTACTGCTAGGACTTCAAATCTGCGCGTCGTGGCTGGCACCTGTAGCAAGCCGGCCGGTTTTCGCGTGTCTGCCTTGTACCGCTGGCACGCCGCGCAGTCCTTTACATATTGGCTGACGTAGGCTCTCATCCCAGGCCAATAGTACTTACCAATGAGACGCTGCAACGTCCGCTCTACGCCGAAATGACCAGCTGTAGGGGCGTCGTGGTACTCGGCCAGCACGTCCTTGCGCTCGTGCTCCGGTACAACCAAGCTCGCGTCGTCATTATTCTCATTCTCGGGGCCATAACGATACAACACACCGTCGGCCAAAATATACCCCTTGTCAGCCCATGCCCTCCCCCTAAACGGTTCGTCGGATTCTATCGCCTCGACGATTTTACGTACCTCGGGGTCCTTGAGCTGGTTTTCTCGGACATCTTTTGGGCTGCGTGAGGGCAGATCTACTACGGCAAGACACAAGTCGCAAACGGTGTCGGTAGTGCACGCGGGGCGCGACAATGTGTCCGCAATCACGTTTGCCTTACCTGGAGTATACTCTATCTTCAGGTTGTACTCCTGGAGGCTGAGTGCCCACCTGGCCAGGCGACCGCTCGGTGACTTCAAACTCATGAGCCATCTGAGCGGTTGGTGATCAGACTTCACCACTACCTCTGCTCCATCGATGTACCCACGAAACTTGGACACCGCCCACACCACGGCCAGGGCTTCTCGTTCCGTCGTGTTGTAGTTTCTCTCTGCGGCCGTAAGGAGACGGCTGGCGTACTCGACTGGTCGCTCATCAACCCCCTCCCCCTGGAGTAGAACTGCTCCGATGGCGTACCCGCTGCTATCGGTCCTAAGGACGAACGGCTTCGTCTCGTCGGCCTGGCGGAGGATCGGCGCTGAAACTAGGAGGGACTTGATAGTCTCAAAGGCGCTCTGTTGTTCAGGACCCCAATGCCAGGTGCTCGCTTTCCTCAGCAATGAAGTTAACGGGCCACTGATCTCAGCGTAACCTGGCACGAAGCGCCTGAACCAGTTCGAGGTTTGCAGAAAACACTTCAAGTGCTTCACGTTCTGGGGAGGCGGCATGTTGGCTATGGCGGACGTTTTATCCGGGTCGACCTGAATACCACCTGGTACGATGACATGGCCAAGAAACTTCACGGATTCCCTCGCGAAGTGGCTCTTCTCACGATTCACCCGCAAGTTGAACATTGCCAGGCGATCGAACACAGCCCCTAGATCTGCGAGGTGTTTTTCGAACGACTCTTCGGACAGCACCAGTAAGTCGTCCAAATACGCGACTATCGTTATACCTGGAAGGTTGGACTTGAACCGGTCTATCAATCTCTGGAAGGTAGCTCCCGAATTGCAAAGACCCGAAAAAAGAAGAGGCATGCGCTTAAACCTAAAGGTGCCCAATGGCGTCGTAAAGGAAGTGAGGTCCCTATGTGTCAACGCTCACCTGAAAGTATCCAGACCGCAGGTCCAGCGTGGTCATGTACTTAGAGGTCTTGGCGGCGTGAAGTACATCTTCGATCCTGGGGAGCGGGTAACGGTCAGGCTCCGTGACCGCGTTGAGCTTGCGGTTGTCGACGCAAAGCCTGAAGCTACCGTCCTTCTTCTTCACCAGGACGACGTTAGCGGCCCACGGAGACTCGCATTCCTCGATGACATCGGCGCTGAGCAGCTTCTGCAGTTCCTTCTCCAGAGCTTCTTTCTTCAACGGCGACAACCTGTAGGGTGGCGAAGCGAGGGGCTCCTGGTTATCACTCACCTTAATTTTATGGGTGGCGAAGTCCGCAGCAAACTGGGACACTCTGCTACGCAAAAATGCGTTGAGCGCATCCCTTTGCTCTGGTAACAACTTCGTTCCCTCCTCGCTGCGCAAGGAGACGTCGGAGATATCCGCTCGCATTAGCTCCGTATCGTTTAGAACGACAGATTGCACGAATGGGAATATCTGTTCAGGCGTATCGGAAAAATACCATGACTCCTGGGCTATGTCCAATGTGACCCCTGCCTTGGCAATAAAGTCACGGCCTAACAAGGTTCGGGTGTTTTCACCGGGAAACACCACGAACTCGGTGGCTACCTGCCTACCTTCTAACAACACCGGTACTGTCGCTATCCGTACCGTCTTTAGTTGGCGAGACCCGTCCGCAAGCCCTATGGTGCGTTCCGCCTCGCGAAATAGTACCCCATCCGATAGTAAAATCGAATATAACAAGGAACCAGCAACACTACAAGTAGCCCCCGTGTCGAGTATCGCGACGCCTACCCTATTCGCAATAGCAACGGATACTGTGGGGTGTGACGGTTCCATCACGTGAGGCGCGCGTGGGTCGTTATCACCGGTCACGGAATAAAAATCGCATGACTTCGTTGGTACATTTTTCCCACGACAATTCTCACATTTCGACTTTACTACACCGGGTTGACCGCATCCATAACAACGTATCGGGTTAGGCCTGGTAGTAGCGCTCGTATCGTTAGAAACCGTATTCGAGACCTGTGGTTTATTATCTTTATTTTGTAAATTGCGACAATCGGCTATAACATGACCATAAAACTTGCAGAACGAACAACGAACGCGCCTATCACGTTTCAAGTTTTCGTTCGAGTGAGAAGTGACTTTCGGACCAGTAGTACCGCTCGGACCTATGGTAACGCTTCGCTCGGCCGGGTCGACGAACTCACGCGGCGCGCGCGGGCGAGTCGCGTTGTTACTTGTCTCGATCGCCGCCGTCGTCGAAACACTCGGGTTCGCGGAGTAGGTACTTACTTTTACATCGGAAATCGCATCTTCAATGACCCTCGCCTTCTCAACAAAAGTATCAACATCACTAATCGTATCTCTAGGTAAACGTTTCCTAACACGACGATGTAACAATCCGTAAATCATATCTATCTGCATACACGTAGGGACTGCGTAAGGAAGTTTAACTATTAGAGAACGCACTTTACAAATAAACACTTCGGCTCTTTCGGAGTCTTTTTGTTCCGTAGCAAATATTTCACGTAAAACCTTATGAGCCGGTTGTTGTACTCCGTACATGGCGCGCAGGCGCTCCACGGCGTCGCGCCAGGAGGCGGCGCCGGCGCGGGCGCCGCGCCACCACACGGCCGCGTCGCCCTCCAGCAGCATGGGCAGGCCGCGCAGCGCGTGCTCGTCGCTCACGCTCGCGCACTCCTTGAACACCTGCACCGCGTCGATGAACGCCTCCAGCACCTCCGCGTCGCGCGACGCCCCGCTGAACCTCGCGGTGCACTTGGAGAAGTTTCCTGCGGTGACCGCGGACGAGCGCTCGGCGGGCGCGCGGGGGTCAGGCGTCGGCGTCGAGGTCGCCGGGTTCCAGGGGCCGTTGTAGGGTAGTGATCTCAGGGTTTCCATTAGGGTTCGGTTGGTCTCCGCCTGCATTTTGACGAAGCTCTCCATGACGCCGGCCAGTGACGTCTTGGCGTCCACGTTCGTAGATGCGCCGGCACGGCCGGGCGGCGGGACGGCGGCGGGGGCGCCTTCGGCGCGCGGCTCCTGCGTCTCGTCGTCGTGAGGTTCGCTTCTGTCATCGCTCATCTCGTTATTAGCGGCTCGCGTTTTCCGTGTTTTTGGCATGCCAACAGTTCATAACACGCGTTGTGCACTTTTCGTAACAATAGTAGGTATGTACTTGCCGCGGCACTCGCGACGAAAACGTACGTAAAGTTCGAGGTTAGGATTCGAAGCCTCTAGTTGGGCAGCCACTGTAATGGTTTAAAACACATTAACTGTTCACAAAACGTTTATTGGTATAACAATACACAAGTTTAGGCACAAATTGAACGAAGGCGTGGATTATAGAAGATAATTGTTGCGCAGCGAAAATGGCGCGTGCCGCGGACGGAAGCTATCTGTAGATCGCGGGCGGGGAGAGCGGGAAACGCGAGCCGACCGTGAGCCGAGCGAGAACGAAGACGGGCGAGCGCGGCCGAACGCCTTTTCTATCGCACGCGAACGGAGAGATAGATGTAAACAACCTAACAAATTATGTGGGTCCGCGCGTCACATTACATAGTCTATTTACCTGAGCCATAATATATCTCTTAAATTGTTCAATACTCTAATAAATAACCAAATTACATTTATGATTTTGTTTATTATTTCACCAACAAAAAAATATCATGTACCTTTTACACCGTTTAATAGATCAGTTCAAATGGAGTTACGTCCATTAATTTTTTATTTCTCTCATTTTATTTCTTGATACATCAAATTTACTCCAAAGTCAACTATTAAAGAAGAGTGTATTGGACATTTTTAATAATTATTTTAACGTAAGGGACATGCTATCTCAGTAACTAAGCGTTCAATGATAAGTTGAGTTATTTGTAGTTAAATAAAGAAAAAAAAAAGTTATTGGCTATTTTTAGACAAATTATACGTAAACAAACAACAAAATTATGAATTTTAAAAGAAAACAAAAACTGTTTTTTGGCTCTCCTGAAAAGTAGCCATTTGTCCGTTACGTCAATTTAGATTACGGTCGTCGATATGTGTCCAGTTGGTCTGAATAAACAACAACCTAAACCTATTTTTATGTCTTGTAAGTTAGTACCTGGGTGGATTTCTGGAACGTTGTTCGTTATGTAGTGGAGTTCCACAATTTGTGAAATTTGTATTTCTACTAAAACTGTGTTTTATTTGATTAATTATTTATTACTATGTAATAAAATAGTACCTTTTTACCTGAAAAATGATTAGTTTGTCTATAATTTGAAGTCAAAGTCGTACTTGGATAATAAAAAGTTCCATTACGTCACGAATTTAAGTAGCTATTTAATATTGAAACCGAACTATAACAAAGATAAAGCATTTATTAAATTAATATTGAATACAATCAGATTCAATTAAAAGTATCAAATTACAACGAACCTACATAGTCAATGCAATATCGCTCATAATGTACGATTACGTCACTTTCTGGTCCCTATCGGTTCACATTATATTTCTTAGGTTTTATACGGCGTGCAACTAAATACGAGTATGTATAAGAACAATTTAGCAGAATACCTTTTGTTATTTTTATAAAAACCCTAATAGTGCATAATACTTTAGTATATTGGAATTATTTACATTTAAATAACACGGTTAACGTAGGACACGTCACAGTAATGGAAAGAAACGTGTCGTAAAGGAATTTTAAGGCTTAGTTTTCAATATATATAAAAAATATTAGAGCTCCCACATTTTTTATTACAGATGTGGTATAATTAAAGAACTTTAAGATATTATTTGAGATTAATTGAAATGCTACCTTCTACATTGACTAGAATAGGTACCTAACGTAGGTTCATAAGATTAAATTGGGAACTTTAAATCATGTGCATACTGCCTTTGAATTCCATTACGTCACATTTTATGATCCTTTATACATTATGTTACGTAATGGATGTGACGTATGTCTACCTGTTGTTATTCAAAATAAAATTACTTGTAAATTACTGATTATTATTTCAAACTGATACTACTACTTAAATTATTAATAGTTTATAAAAATATAACTAGAAAAACATAACGCTAAACAGTAATATTACCTTCAGAAACGGTCGTTCGTTGTGGAAGAGATATTTAGGACACGTGACGGACTTCTATTTCCGCCCAATGTTTTGCGTAACTAATTATGTGATTAAACGAACTTACCTAAGTGAAGTTCTATCATAATTATACGTAGCTCCTTGTCCGAGACGGACATGTAGTAACGCTGTATGTACCAGCGCCATAGTCACTCAATCAAAGCTAAAAAAAAAAAAAAAGACAACTCTCGCTTGACGACTATCTGACAGGACGTCATTACGTTTGAAGGTGTATGAACAACCCTATCCTATATCTGGGATAATACTAAAGTATTAGAGGGTGGGATTTTTGGGAATGCCATCTCGGACAAGGAGCTACGTATAATTATGATAGAACTTCACTTAGGTAAGATAAAAGATAAAAAAAGATAAAAGAAATTTATTCAGTAAGTAGGCCGCACGGGCACTTTTACACGTCAAGAATCTACCAGCGCTTCCCAAGAGAAGACCACTGCCGTGAAGAAACGCCGCAAGAAACTCAGCAGTCAGTCATTTTTTAAACATATTTCTTATTACAATGGTATTACTTAGTCTAGCATTATATAAAGCTATAAATATTAAATTAAATATAGTATTAAATAACATGCGTAGTTCAGCAGGAAAACATGCCAATTAAGTATCTTACGGGAGAGATAGAGAAAGAAAAAACACATACTTATGTGTATATAAGATGGTGCGAGACGACCACATAAAAGTTTCGATATGTTTTCCTACATCAACGGTGTCCCCTAGACAAGATAAAGATTTTGCATTTGAATAAATTATTATTGACTAAGTTTCGGATTTAGGCCATGCATTTTTGTCTGTTAGATAGTCCTCGATCCTATAATACGCTTTAGACATTAACGACCTTTTCAAGTAACTTTTAAGTGCTGGAAAGGGTAACTTTAAAACTTCGTCAGGTAATTTATTATAGAAATGAATGCATTGACCAACAAATGATTTATATACACTACGGACGCGGAATTTTCGGATAGCGATTTTATTTTTATTTCTGGTATTTAAATTATGTATATCAGAATTTTTGGTGAAAGAATCTAAATTTCTAATAACGTAAATAATATTCTCATAAATAAATTGAGACACTACAGTCAAGATATTAATTTCTTTAAAAAGTTCTCTTAAAGAGTCACGGGAGTATAAGTTGTAAATAGAACGAATGGCCCTTCGTTTTTCCTAAGTTCGTTTAATCACATACTAATTATACTTCTCTCCTTGTCCGAGACGGTTTACATGTAGCTGTTAAAAGCCAGTAGGGTTGTGAAGAGAAAAAAAAAAAAAAAAAAAAAAAAAAACAACATCTACATAATGAAAAAATAAAGTTTTATTTTAAAAACCAAGATAACCTTGTTAGGTTTTTAAAACAAAAAATAATAATGACAAAAACAATAATCTAAGAGTAATTAAACAAATAATCAACATTGCCACGTTAATAGACGCTAAAGGTCCAGGGTGGTATCACAAACAACTTCACTAAACCTGGATAAGTTATATGTAATCGGTCTATTATAATGTCTTGCGAATGTAACAGAACTTTCCGACCAGCCCACGGTTCTTTGAATCTGCTCTATACTAATACCGGACCTGAGCGCAGCGGACGTGGAAGCATGTCTAGTGCTGTGGGCCGTAAATGTATTGATGTCAATACCAGCCTTTTCTAGAGTAAGCTTGATCCACCGACTTATGGTCTGCGTGGATGCAATTCGGTAAGGTTTCTTGTGGGTTATTATTAATCTCTTAATATCTTTTCTCAAAGGTTCAGTAACACTAATAAATTGTTTTAATGTAGCAACTGGGCAAATTTCTATTTTGTGGTGATAACTTTTAAGGTGGAGCATCGGCTGTGGACTATTTACACGGGATGTCTTGATAAAGTCTGGTAAGAAAATCTGAACTTTATCACTATGAAACACTATATTATTTAATGAAATTAAAGACAAAGTTTGTTCCCTATGACCCGTAGCAAGTGCTAAAATTGTGACTAATTTCCTGGTAAGACATTCCAATGAGATGTCCATAGTTGGATAGCCTGCTAAGTAGTTTAACACTACTCCAGGGTCCCAAGTAGAGTTGTATTTGGGAGCTGGAGGTTTTGAACGAAACACACCTTTCATGAACCTTTTTACTCTATAATCACACCCTATTCTGGGTCCAATGACTAAGGACAGGGCTGATCTCATAGAGTTTATTGTCCCATAGGAGGTACCATTATCAAAATGTTTACTTAAAAAACGAAGCACAAACGGTACAGATGCTTGGTAAAAATCTATGTCATTACTGTAACAAAATTTCCACCAAAGTTTTAAATGAGAATTATACTGCTTAAAGGTATTATTGGAAAGAGAGTTTAACATGATTGTTAATGCTGAGGCTGGAGTTCCTCTTCTTATATATGCCTCGCTGACAACTTCCCTGCAGCCAGGGTAAGTTGGTCGTGGAGAGGGTGCGTTAGCCTGAAAGGTGAGGATAGCAAATTTATTCTAGGTTCAAATAATACCAGATCTCCAACTAACAGGGACATTACAAGTGGAAACCATGGCTGTGATGGCCAATACGGAAAAACTAGAATACCCGTGGCTTTATCTATCTTAATTTTATGAACACATTTTAAAATTAGAGAGAAAGGTGGGAAGGCATAAAAAAACCATTTTTTCCAATCAAGTGTAAAAGCATCCACTGAGAAGGCTTCTGGATCGCATTTCCATGATACAAACAAATCGCATTTGCTATTAATCCTAGAGGCAAACAAATCAATATCAGGGTAACCAAATCGTCTAACTATTTGAGAAAACGCCTTTTTACACAATTCCCATTCAATATTAATCCTTCTGGATTCAATGTCAGCTTCTATGTTATCTTTAGTATTTATATAAGAAGCGTAGACCCAAATGTTTCGGTTTTCGCACCAATTCCAAAAATCTCTAGTTATGTTGTTAAGATGAGGGAATTGGATGCCTCCCATTTTGTTGATATAGGCTACGGCTGTTGTGTTATCTACCCTTAGTAATATTTCGCAGTCACGTAAGTGTTCTGCAAAACACTGAAGCCCAAAGAAAGCAGCCTTTAACTCTAAAAAATTTATGTGATATTGCAACTCCGATTCTGACCAAGAACCAGATGACCTTTCATTTCCACACACAGCCCCACAGCCTGTGAGAGATGCGTCAGTATGGATTTCCAAGGTGAAATCATGTTGTTTTATTTTATTTGAATTATCTAAATTATTGTACCACCAATCTAGTTCAGAAAATACAATTTGTGAAAGGGGCATCAATGCATCATAGTTGTCATGGAACTTTAATAGGGCCAAGTATTTTTCCCTCTCTAATAATTTAGTGTACACCCAACCATAGGGGATAGCCGGACATATAGAGCTTAGTAAACCTATCATCTGTGAAAACTCCCTTATTGAACAATTACTCATTTGTGTAAATAATGCAATATTTTTTGATATACTTAACTGCTTTGGCTTGGACACTGAGAGAGAAAGGCTTACAGAGTTTAGTATGAAACCTAAATATTTACACATGTTACAGGGTGAGAGAACACACTTATCATAATTAATAACAAAGCCTAAGTCTTGTAGTAGTTTACACGCTTGTTCTACATTTTTATTTAGAGATTCCTTAGAGTCTCCAAAAAATAATATATCATCTAAATAGCTAGTCAACAAGACATTGTTATTTCTAAGGTATGTACTAATAGGCCTCATAATTTTAGTAAAAACAAAAGGGGCTGTACAAAGTCCAAAAGGGACACAAACAAACTGGTAACATTTGCCATTAAAAGTAAACCTTAAATATTTTCTTGAGTTTTCGGATACTGGGACTGAGAAATAGGCCTCTTTCAAGTCTATTGCAGCCATATAACAGTTCTTGGACATTAACTTGCACGCTGTTCTGACATCTTCCAATTTGAAATGTTCAGTATCTATGTATTGATTTAACTTTTTTAAATTTAATATGAATCTGTGTGACCCGTTACTTTTGGGGACTAAGAAAATGGGTGAGGTAAATTGATCTGGGCTATATGTACACTCGGAAACTGCACCTAGGGCTAACAATTTCTGTATCTCCTGATTCATTAACTCAAAATCTTTTTTAGGCCAATGTTGTGCAGCAGTTTCAAAAGGAGGAGGAGTAGTATGAAAAGGAATTTCATATCCTTGGATCCAACTCAGTATAGTTGGATCATTAGTAATCTCGAGCCAATTATTAAAAAAGAGCTTGAGCCTACCCGCATGTACCTGAGGGACGTCTAGCGGCAGTAGCTCAGCTTGGATCTCTGGTACTGGTGCCGCCTCTGGTGCTGATAGTTGTTCTGTCTCCTCGGTGGTTGAGCATGGTGACCACCGCGAACTCGTTGGTGAAACTGCTGTTGCGGTGGTCCTCTCCAGTTTCCCTGTTTCTTAGCAACAGGCGGCATCTTTAAGGGAGCTTTAGCTGAGGTTGTCTCCGAGCTCTTAATTTGATAGCTAGACTTCTTAATGGCTTGAGCTGCTCTTACTTTCTCAGCACAATCCTTGCCAAGGAGAAACTTATCAGGCTTCGAATCTTTAACCGCCTCTTTCACGGTCTGGTTTGATCCAGAGAGGGCAAAGAATCTCCGTGAAGAAGAATCTTGAAAATAAATCTCTGCTGCTAGTTTAGCGGCATCATTTGTCTGCTCAATAAGCCACTTTGAGTTAAAGTCTCCTTTTAGAAGGCCAGTTAAGGATCGACCTAGGCATGTCATCAACTTGCCGATGGTGTTTTGGCGAATAATAATCCTCTTATCTCTCTTAACCGTTGGTTCTGACAATGAGGCTAAAATTTCAGGGTTCATTTCAGGTGCTATGGCCCGTGCGAAATTCGAGGGTGTAGGGTATTTTTTGACAATAGTCTCCTTTCCTACCTTCCCAAGCCTTCATTCATAATCCTGGTCCAACGGAGACTCAGTTCAGGGTTAATAGCCTCTCCAACCTCTATGATTTCTTCGCCTTCTTTTCCAAGAGCTTGTAAGTACTCCTCTGGTATAGCATCTTCATCTGCAAAGTAATATATAAGGCTTGGTTAAACACGAGTCTATCCATAAAATGATAGCGCATTAAATAAGTCTCTTTTGATGTCTATCCACTGGGTGATAGCACTAAAGAAAAAAATAAGAATAATAATGTTTCAGAAAAAAAAAAAACTGTTATTTGTCTATCCACTATGTGATAGCGCTAAGGATAAAACATACTAACATCTTGATATTATTTCCATTAAGTCTATCCGGTAATGTGATAGCAGTAGGAAACAGGAAAGTTTTAACTTAGCATGTCAGCTCCAAATTAATCCAAGCGTTCGAAGTAGGTACTAAGTATTAGAAAGGCATCAGCCTATCGCCACATACCTATGTCCAAGTCGTGTTGTGTTACAGTTATATCAAGATTATGATCTTCTGATAGTCCTGGTGCTCCTAGGGCAGAGGTCGACGCTTGAACTGGATACTACGGCTGCGACAACTCGCTCTGCTGTGGCTCCGGTTGTACCGACCGAGTCGAGTCTTCCCGAGACTTCCGTTCTTCTTCTAACTTTTTCTCCAGCTTTCGAATTTTCTTTTTAATATAATCTTCGCCTTTTTCTCTGCTTCTTTTGCCCATTTTTTAAAAACTTTAAAAATCCACTAACTAAACACAGCCGCAAATCGGTATCGCAAAAAAAAAAAATGGCCGGCACAGGGCGGAAGTTTAATTTTTGAAAGAGAAAAAATAAATAAAACGGTTTTGTTTTTGACAAATTTTACACAAGGATAAAATACCAACATGACAATAAAAGGATTATAAGCTTTGAGTTTTACATGAGTCAGTCTATTTAATCTGTGCCAAACATAAAAATATACCCACAAACCGGAAGTAGGCTATAACGACATAACATATTAAAAACGTTTATGCTAATATATAGTAATCAATAAAATCATTTACAAAAACAACAATCTTAGACATTCCTTGTATAAGGAATCTGTATAAATCTCTACATACCTTTAGTAATCTTCGAGGTAACTTTGTTTACCAACTAACCTGTCCGCATCACAACGAAACATCACACACAAATATTACAACTCGCACGACCGTCAAAAAACACTAGATCTATAAGGTAATAAATAAATTGGATTTGCAAGGCAACGTTACAACGATTAACAATGAAATACCCTTGTTTTTATGCAATTCAACGAGAGTATTTAGTGACCGGCGCTTGCACTCGAAGCGTAATGACGTCCTGTCAGATAGTCGTCAAGCGAGAGTTGTCTTCTGTTTATTTTTTATTTTTTAGCTTTGTATGAGTGACTATGGCGCTGGTACATACAGCGTTACTACATGTAAACCGTCTCGGACAAGGAGAGAAGTATAATCTGTCACATAACAATACAAATTTTAATGGCTGTTTAAAATCTAACTTTGGTAGTTTTCACATTGGATCTTGATATAATCGTCGTGACGAGTTGCGGAATTTCTTCACGAACGTATTTTAAGACTTGCAAATTTTGTAGGTTTTATAGTATTTTGAGCTCCAAATGTCTTGTCATTCGGTTGGTTTCAATATTTTGAATATATGACTTTTTACAAAATTAAACCAGAAGGTATCAAAGAGTGAGACAACAATATAAAATTTCACTTCAAACTTTGCATAAGGGGTGTTGGGCGGGACACTTGAAATTTCGCTCCCAATATTTTGTTTTTACCCAATTTTTCAGTCGGTTTAGGTTTATAGTTATAAATAGTTAGGTATAATAGATAGTCAACAGGTTATTAGTTGCTTAATCGATAGGTACCAAAAATATGATGTTATAAATCGATGACTCTGTAGTAAACAACTAAGAAGTCGAAGGACACGCTATATTACGGTGTACAAAAGGTATTTATTAAAAATTAGTTAGAAGAGGTATTTATTAAAAAATACACTAGTTATAATTATAACCACACCTTTAAATAAACTTAGCTTTATATTTACTTCCAGCTCGAATCCGAGCGTCGGTACCATACTCCACCAAGATCAAAGGGAAAATACAGCGCATGCTAACAGTATTACCACGATATTCGCTGAAAGACGAAGATTCCGGAGCACTATAGTAGTAGTAGTTACTGTACATTATACTAGTAGGATAGCCCAGTCTATAACGACATCATAGATCGCAAACGCGCATGTAACTACGATTTTTTTATATGTTGTTAAGTCCCTTGAGAGTAGTTAATACCCAAGTTTGCAACCTTGAAAACCCTGTGCTACCCCCATGGTGTTCGAAAAGCTGCGAAATTTTGGCACTTGTTTCAGTTTTTTCGAAAAAAATACTCTAAGGAAGCGTTTTTCAAGAATCTTTGGTTCTAAATACTTTAATAAAGATAACTAAATTTGATACAATTTGAGCGTAACCTGAGCTCACTATGTCCATTGGTTGCGGAGATACAGCAAGTCGAAGATGGGCAATGTGCGCAGAGCCCGCTCCTCAGACCATGCTTAAAATGGTGACTTGCAAATGCAAAAAGAGGTTGCTTAGTGTCGTGCACTTGCAGACAGGGTGGGCATAGGTGCTCTATGCTATGTTCCTTTTGCCACGGGTGAAATTGCAACAACGCCTTCCCTATCGTCCTGGACGAGGAAGACGAGGATAATTATGGACGACCCAATACCATGAGCCGGCCCGCCTCCACTCCAGAAAACATTATCCCTCTTCCCCCACTCCTCCCCTCTGATCTAGACTGGATGAGACCTGGTTCTTCCAAAAGGACGAAAGTATAAACTGTTTTTGCTTGACCGTGCAAATAGTATTATTTTATAATTTAAATATAGGTTTGCTGTGTTTTTTTATGTTTATTTTTATTTGTTTTGAAACCATATCGACAGTGGAAAGGTAAAAATGCTTAAGCGCCACTTTGGCCGAAAATGAGTTATATATACAGTTTAATTTCATTTTTTTTTCTGCGTCGATCTGTCTAAGACCCACGTCGATCGGAGCACTTTTTTGGCGCTTAAGCAGGCTAATTTTTCACGATTTTTTGAGAACGTGACAACTAAAGCGACGTTTATTTTGATGTTTTTCGTGTTGAAGCATGTTAGTCATTTAACCTTAGGTAAAATTTTGGTATGCAATCGTATTAGATTTTTTTATTCTTATCTTTAGTCGAGTTATTACTGTTAGCAATTTCAAATTATTGTGATACATATTTTTTTTTCGTATTAGCATTTTTATCTTCATGCAATAATTTACTATTTGGCGCTTAAGCAAAAATGCTATTCCACGTTTTTAAAGAAAAATGTGTTTAAGCACAATCTAGGTCATCTCAATCTGTAGAATTAGGATGTTAGAAGAATATAAAACCAAAAAAAATACTATTTACTTTGATTTAGTGAAAGTGGACATATTTCATTTTAGACTGTTACACTGCGTAAGTCTTATTTCGGATTCAGTTTCTTATAAAAATATGGGTTTTCAGTACTAGTAAGAAAAAACTCGAAAAACATTTAAGAAAATACAAACTTCGCTTGAGTGTAAGCTCCCATTTATCGCATAAAACCTGTTGAATCGGGACACTCAGTCCATGCTGACGACGAGCGCGATAGTGATGATGTATATAATAAGTAAGTGCATATCTTGTGAACTTTGCGATGTCAAGCATCTTGTGTGATAATACTGATAATAATAATACGTATGTGGCCACAGCAGCAGCTAGTAGCGAGCTGTTGGTCCCGAGGGAAGGTCCTGTTCCTCACCTCACGCTTGCCTTCACCGGCCGGTTGGAGTGTACGATGACGAGGAATAGACTCTCACCTCTGGCTATCTTTTATTAGCCGGTCAGAGTGGAGTTGCAAGAGCGTCGTTTAAAGTCCAGATGCACCTTTTTGACCTTATCAACCCCTCTGGAACTAATATTGCCTGTGTGGTACTACGTATTAAGGCTATTTTAGGAGACCCATTTCATTGACTTGGCGAGTCACTGTCTGTCATTTCAACCAAAGTAATTGGCATTGGCGTCATAGGTTTATCAATAGCCTAGTTTACCAGTCCATCTCATTTAGTCTTACACTAACTAGTGACTGCCCGTGGGAGCATACATCTATAGTGTGAACTCAGGGGCAAATGCCAGTTATTGTCCCATCACTTTACTAAATTAATATTGACTAAAGGGCCTCTGCATGTTGGCTTCCGCTCCATGTACGCCTTGCAAAGTTTTCCTTCCCATACATGCCTACGTATGTAATTTTTAAATTTTATTATATTAAATTAAAAAAACGGAATTCAGTTCCGATCTTTCGAAGTAAATACAAGTAGAATGTTGGCTAGTGGGTATAAAATCAACTTTGTTGTGAACGTATCCCCTTATTTGCTATAAAATCAAAGACTACAATTACATTTCCTCTTAATTAATTTGCTGTAAATTCAAATGTTATAAAAGTTAATTTCTAAAATCTTCGCTTAGCATAAATTTTATATACTTACCAAAGTCATTTCGTCTACTAATCATCAGCCATAAGATTTATTTAGTACCTATATTACCTTCAAATCTCGAGTATTTACTTGCTATAATCGAACCAACATAGCGAGTGGTTGTGGAAGGCGAAGGGCAATCCCCGCATTGAAACGGAGATAGGAGGGCAAGGCTCGCCATGAAAAATGAACCTTACCAATTTTTTTTGTAAGGTAGCTAGGTTTTTTAATATTATTTTATTCTTCAGAGCACGAAATAGGAGCCGAAAGCCAAAAGGGCCTCGTCAAACACAAATATATAAAGACAATAATAAGTATATGAGTTAGGTTTCATATTATCACTTTTAACCGTATTCATTATAGCGCGAAAAGGTTTTAGGTTTAATCGATTAAACATTGTGAATATTATAAAAAATAATGATAAATGTTGTAATTGTATTGTATTATGAATATTAGACATATTAAAAATATAATTTTTTGTATTGTAACAAAAATTATAGCAAGTGATTTAAAAACATATGACTATTTAGAATATAATTCTATATCATTTGAATTTATAGCAAATATGTTAGATCCTATTTTGAATGGTAGGTTCTAGGTAGACTGGTAATTCAGGCTGGTATAACTTAGATTCCTAGTGAACTGTTAATAATTATTTTTATAGTTAGCAGAAGGAATTCTATCGATTCAATAGATTTTTGATGATGTTTTAATTGCAATCTGCAAAAAAATATATGAAAAGGTTATTTTTCAACCGACTCCAAAAATTCGACACGTATCTGGGTCAATCAACTATTCTTTCTAACTAAAATTTTGCAAGTACCTAAGAGTTGCAGGTATCTAAAACTTCTACCAATAATAATGGTTTTATTTATGCAGCTATAAACTTTTCAGGATTCTTTTAAAGGTCATTGTATAGAACCCATTATGTTAGGTTAGGTTTATGTTATAACAATCCCGAAAAGTTTACGATTTCAGATAAAACACCATTTCATATTATGAACCATTATGTATCCCATTATTATTGAACTTTATATATTATGATACGTACCCGTTAAAAAACATTTTGGTACTTCTCTCTCTTAAATGACGTCAAAGTCACTAAATATTAATGTATTAGTTAGAATTTAAGCTTTTAGTAGTCCGTGTTGAAACAAAAATGCTTGCTATAAACCATTTTATACTTGAATTATGAGTAAAATTAGGCAGTTAAGTGATATATAATTTATAAATAATAAATAATTAGTGACTTTAAGTAAATTCACCATCCAAGATAACAGTAATTATCATTCGTTAGATTTTTTACTTTACCAGTTTGTAGAAAGATGAAGTAATATAAGTAAATTTTGTATTTTCTAGACATAAAAAATATGTACCGTTAGTCATTTTTGTTTATAGTTAGTTGCGATTTAAGCATTTTTACCTGACTGACATTTTTGGAACTAGCTACACAATTATTGCTTAAGCGACATCTATCTCTGTAACTAGAAGAACTAGGTCAGAACTTGTTTCATAAATAAATAGCTGGCATATTCTAACTTATACATTTTGATTTTCATGGAAATAGTCGTAAAACTTTTTGAGATATGATTTTTTTTCTCAAAAAAAAAACTTTAAACCTCATTTCTGTAAAGTTTCCAATATGGCGCTTAAGCATTTTTACCTTTCCACTGTCGAATGTTACGTCTAAAATATCAAATTTTCTCTTTTGGTTTTCTTTAAGAAATACATTCATACATATGTTTTTATCATTAAGCCGAAATCAGATATTTTAATAGTTTTCATATTTTTGAGAAAACTATGAAAGCTAGAGGCAGTAATTTACTATTAAATTGAAGCTAGTCAAATCGTACCCTAATTCTTATCTCAACTTTAACTCTCGGACCATACGTTTAGCCAGTACGTAACTTGGAAAAGACAATAACACGAAATTTTCATTTTGTTGAAAAAAAATGACAGTCTTTGACTAGCTGTAATTTCGCAAGTAATTAGTCTTACAGTACTCAAATTAGGTTTAAACTGTAGCCAATTTAGTACGCTTTATTAAAATATGAACAAAGATCCTCAAAAAATGCTTGCTTTATATAATTATTTCAAAGAAACTGAAACAAGTGCCTTGAATTTTCGCAGTTAACAAAACAACGTGGAAGTATGTTCATTTATTTAGTGTATGTTTATGTGAAGCCATAATTATAGATCTAAAATGGTAAATTCACATTTTTGCACATTTTTTTTAAAGAAAATCGCCCCAATATTATTCACTACAATTTTTTTATTATTTAGCCTAAATCCGATATTTTACTATTTCTTTATTTTGGATGAAACTATGAGGCCTAGAGGCACCATTTTGGTATTAAATGGAGACTAATTCAATTTTCTACAAATTCTTTTCACATGACTTTTACCTAGGAGCATTATTTCAGCCGGTATGTATCTTCGAAATAACCCTACCAACACATTTTCACTTTTTGAAGAAAATTGCCCCTCTTTGACTTGCTGTTTCTCCGCAACCAATAAACATAATGTGCTCAAATTACGCTCAAATTGTAGCAAATTTAGTTATCGTTATTAAAGTTTAATAAAGATACTTGGAAAATATTTCCTTACTGAAGTTTTTTCAAAAAAACTGAAACAAGTCCAAAAATACGCAGTTTTTCGAGCACCATGGGGGTAGCACAGGGTTTTCGAGGTTGCAAACTTGTATGTTAAATACTCACAACGGACCTGAAAACATATAAGCAAATCGTAGTTACATGCGCAATGTGTGCCTTTTTTGTGTTGTTATAGACTGGGCTAGTATGTATTTGTATAAAACAAACTTACTTACAAGGGATAATATTGCTGTATCTGTTTTTTGAGATATTTTCGGGTCTGTTTCCTTCGATTGTAGTAAATACGTGTATTCGCTCAAGCATTCTAATATACTGGAATTCTCGATCAAATCGATATCCACCATCGCGGTTTTGTGAATCTTCTGCTTCCTGGAAATTAACATATACGGTAGATCAGATAACGATAAAGCTTTACATAACATTGTTATCTAATTTAAACATACCTCCCTAGATACATTTTTAAGTATTCGAGATATTTTAAATCTGTATATAAGATTATTGGCCACTCTAATACGGGGGGGGGACGGGACGGATTCCAAAATATGAAAAACATTCAAATTAATTCCTAGTAATGGAATACCTCTAAAGCATTTTCTCGTTATTCATTCAACAATAACTTATACCTCCTCGAACCGTTAAAAGATTCTCTAGACCAAGGTGGTATCTTTTCTCGAAAGCTGGCAGTGCACTCGTAGGGTGCCTATCCATGGAATATTCAAAATACTATTATGTATAGACAACACAAAAAGATAATTCGTAGGTATATGTCCCAGAGTGATGTTGTTGATCGGGCAGAAGTGAGCACCTCGCGGTCGGGGCGGCCGGCGGGGCGGAGGCCACGGCGCGCGAGCGCGGCGCCGGCGCCGACCGGCTGCAGAAGGCGCAGCGCGGCGCCCTCGCCCTCGCGCCGGTCGCGCAGCGGGTAGGCGCGGCAGTGCTCGATCAGCGCCACCAGGTCGTCGAATTGCTCACCGCTTCCCACGTCGTACTTGTTGTGCTGATAAACAAGAGCAAATAATAAGTGCATGTCATTTCGATTTTGTTTATATTACTAAGTAGCTCTTAAATAACTTTTCGAAATTCGTGCTGTACCTAAATGCGAATTTCTATGGGTCTCTCGGAACCCACTTACCATCAGGTGGCCTTTGTGCTCGATGCCTTCTCTTCGGCAAAACAAAATAAACAAATACAACACCCATAAAAAATACATTTGTTTAGGTAAAATGCAAACTGTTGCGAATAAAACTTGCTCTTACATTTGACAGTACATTTGTCATTTGTGTTTCTTAGAAATATTAAGAAAGCTGAAAACTATTAATACCTAAGAGTACTAATAGCAAAAAAGGTAGTGAATGAACGAATGAGTGAATGAAATTTAAGTGCACGATCAAATTATATATTTTCGAAAAATAGGTAAAAAAAACAGGCAGAAAATAAAAATATGCTTTAATAAACTAGTCACTTGACATATCTTCATCTGATTCATTTAGATTTATTTCAAGGATATGGTTTTCGGACAAACTATCAATCATAGGTTCCATTGACCTGTATCTTTCTACTTGTTCTTGAGTTTTTCTGAAAATACTGTGAAACGTCTCTTGATTAAGTGCTTCAATTTCTTCTTCTAATTTTCTCATGACGCTGTTAAATGTGAACTCAGTATTACTGGCCGCTACTCTTCCTTTTATGATTCAAACCCAACAAAGTTCAATGGGATTGAGATCGGGATGGTACGGTGGCAGACGTAATACCGAGTGCCCATGTTCTTCCAGCATTTTATCCAGAACGTATTTCTTATGTCGTGGCTTATGAAGCTGAATAATATCATATAAAACGGGCTTCGTGTTCTTCTCAGGGTATGTTATATTCTGCTTATTGAGCCAGGCCAACATTTCTGCTTTGATTGAGTTTTTCGTTGAACACTGTTCATACTGTACATTATGATAAGAAGCATTGTCTACAACTTAAACTGAATTTGGTTCTAGACTTGGCAAAAGCTTCTCCGTGACCCATTTTCTGTAATTGGCAGAGTTCATAGACCCATGATAATCGCCAGTTTTTTTATTTGACTTAAACGTGATTAGTGCGTTCGATAAAAAACCATTTTTAGTACATGCATGCACAATAAATAATACTACGTTAAACTTTAGATATGGGCACTTTACATCCTTTATTTGTTTTATCAGTCCAAGCCTTTGCAGTTGCATGCGAGCTATCAATGTAGGATTCATAGGTGTACACGATAGGACGCCCCTGCTTATTATATTCCTCTAACTTGTTTAGATATAGCGTCCGTTTTAATCTAATATCATGATTTTCAATAAGACACTGTCGGTTTGAATGCGATTTATTCCAGCGAAAACCTAACTTACGTACAATTCTCCTTAATCAATGTTCCGATCCTGCGAAGTTCATGTCACGTTTTAAAACATCGTTCACCATTTTTATTGTGGGATTAAATCAACTAAGGCCTGAAACGTTACGGATTCGCCAAAGTAAAAATTCAATTATAACATATTTACACACTTTATTGTGTTTTATTATAAACTAATAGATAAAAGGTAATCATAAATGTATCATTTAACTACTTTTTCTGGGGTCCTTCTTCTTATCCCATTCCTGCCGTAACTTGTGTCTGATGCCCTCCATCAAGCGAGCGACAGTGTCTTTGGAGACTTGCTTGCATGCCCAATTCCACTTTTTTAGGAAATCGGTATGGTCGCTTGCTGTTTTGCCTGACTTTCGTATGATCCCTTTAACTAGAGCCCAATATGGTTCGATTGGACGGCACTGTGGAACATTTGGAGGGTTCATGGTTTTTGGTACAATTTTAATGCTATTACGTTCAAGGAAATTAATAGTATCCTTTGCGTAATGGGCTGTTGCCAGATCTGGCCAAAACAAGGTCGACATATTATTGTGTTTTTGTATAAAAGGCACGAGCCGCTTCTTCAAACACTCCTTAATATAAACTTCCTTGTTGATTGTGCCCCTCGCTACATAAGCACGGCTACGATCACCGCAGGGGCAGATGGCTTGCCAAACTAAATATTTAGTACCAAATTTTTCCATACCAATTGTGGTTTCAGAATCAGGAAGGCTCTCTCCATCTACTATTGTATAGTACTGGTCACCGGGAAGTGTGGAAAAATTGGCTTTCACATAAGTTTCATCGTCCAGAATCATGTGAAAGTTTTCAGTGCCCAAAAAGTCATAGAGCTTTCGAGACCTAGTTTTAATTGTTGTTCGTTGCTTTTCTGAAGTTTTTGGGACCTTACGCTTTTTTTGTCTTCATAGCAGCACGCTTCTTTACACGTCGAACCATTTCTTGATTGGTAGATGTTTTTTTGCGATATCTCTTTCGGACATATTGCGGTTTTTACGTATGGTTCTTAGAATTTTATTTTCCAGTGCGGGGTCATGAGGATCGCTACGTTCTTTGGTTCTCGGTTTCTGAGCCGTAGACAAGGTCCTGAAGTACCGTTTTAATACATCATCTACAGTTCTTCTTGGCAATTTCCCTGCTAATAAAATGTATCGGGCGTTGAGGATTTTCTAGCCATTTGGCGACGATTAGTTCTAGACGTTCAAGTTTATTCATTTTTTTTCGGTATTTATTTATTTATTTATTTTAATGGCGTCTACAAGTTATGTAATTTTGCCAATGTCAAGTATATTAAGCAATTGTACGGTGAATCGTCGTTGTCGTCGGCGTCTTCCAGTCCCAGTCGGCACACCATTGAAGATGGCGGGCATCCGCTTCAATGGCTTGGAGTGTTCTTGACCGCTTGCTCATTCAGAATCAACTTTTCACTGATATTTTATTTGATGCATATTCTTCGTCAGTGTTGGAGGTTACTTCACAAAGTTGCCCTGGATTTGCGAACCAAAATCAACGATAAAGTAATTTACAAAAAATGAAATAAAAAGACAGATGTTTTCAAAATGACAGCTAGACAAGAACCTCCTTTTCGGTATTAATTAACTTTTTTGTCGTGTAATAAAACTAAAGACAGTTTTTACAGTTTTTATTTAAAAATAAAACGTTTATCTTTAATAATGATGAATAAGCCTTGTAATTTTTTTTTTTTTTTTTTTATCCGTCGGGGGCTGCCACTATTTTAAATTTAAATATAAGTAGGTATAAATAAGTATAGCAATAAAATATCTCATAGGTATTATTCATGTTACTATAAAACAGCAAAAAAAACTAGTTCATTTAATGGCAGGCCCGAACGGATATTCTTGGGTTTTTATTAAGTTCATAGGCAGTTCAATATGTTATTGCCACATCTATATCTTCGAAAACCGCATAGGTACGTAGGGAAGTGCTATGAAAACTGATACTCTATAGTTAATATGACCGACTCCGCGAGAGACGAACTCTACTTATAAAAGCTTTTTACGTTTGTTATCTCTCGTTACATAAATTATTTTTTCTACTCGCGTACTATAAACCGCTATAATATTGATATCGTTAATGGTATCAGAATACCACCTATAGCGTATCCGATGCGTGAAAACAATTCTATAATAAGCGTTGCCATGGTAATAACAGTTCTATACTAATTATTATAGCATTGTTATTACCATGGTTACAGTCATTCCGGATATCAGTCTTGGCGTTTAGTGAACACTTGACATTTTCATTTGTATAATAAACCGTTTAAAATATTTTAATACCAACTGAAATTACGTGTTTTAAAAACAAAATTAGTTTTCGGACTAAGTATCTGTTTAAAATTACGTTTTTATTAAATTACTAAAAGTAGATGATCCATCGATTTGTTATTTGGTTACCATGGTTACGTTCAATATGGATGTCAACAAAATGGCGTTTCGTTTGGCATTCCAACTTGTATGATAAATTGTCAGAACTGTTTAAGTAACTATTAAAAGTAAATATTTAACAATAGCATTCACACACTATAACCACCATTCAGAATAATGAAAATGAAGTAGTTTGCCGACAAGTAATTTGTAAGCATAAAAATCGAGGAAAGTAAACTAGAAAAGTAAGCGATTGTTTATTTTTGTCACTATAATTTTAAGCTTGTAGAAAAAGTTATGTATGCAACGGTACATAATTAGCTCTTAAGGTACGAGACCCGAGGTTAGAGCGCGAGCTTGCGAGCGCTCTAATTACAGGCACGAGAACCTTCATTATGTACCAGTTACATAAATAACTATAAAGGCCTATTTTCACTATACAACTTTCTTGCACATTCCATACAATAAAATTGTGGAAATAAAAAATTGCTCAGTCTAAACCTTACGTTTGGTACAATTCTTAAACACTATTATTGTAACAAAATAATTGCATACAATTATTGCCGATTCTTGAACAAGAAACTTGCATAATCTAAATGGGCCTTAAGTCGGGGGGATTTTAATTATTTTATCCTTTTTCAATAACGTTTTAAAAGTCGAGGGTTTTTTCAAAAAAATAAATTTTGCTCTTTTTTACATTAATGATTTCTCTTTAAAAAAAATCAAGCTACTTCGATACGTAATCTTATATAAAAATGAATGATTCTAGATAAAATTTAATCATAATAAACTGATTTCTACATGAATGTTCCTATCATAAAACCATAACATTCATGCCAAAAAAATATCTAAACTAATATATGTTATTATATAATTACTCATTGTAGGCAACATTGTGTCATTATTTTCTGAAATAACGTCATTATTCTCACAAAACGACATTATCAGCAACACCATCTTTTTATAATTTTAAAAAATATCCGAAATGAAAGTACTGATTTTGGTGCTTTCATCACGACTTAACATATATTTGATATATACGTAAAATTGGACTTATACAGGGTGACTGCGTGGTCGTGATACAAATGATCACCTCTGTGTTCTACCCACGAATATGAACAACTTTCACTATGGGATCAACTCTGAAATCACGAAAAATAAACAGCTGTTTCATAGAAAAGTTCAATACGTACTCGATCAAAATGTATGAAGTAGCCGTTTTTTTTTTCCTAATTTCAGAGTTGGTCCCATAGAGAAAATTGTTCATATTCGTGGGTAGAACACAGACCTGATCATTTGTATCACGATCACGCAGTCACCCTGTATAGAGTCTCCAAAGAACTTATAATATTCTTAAACAGCTTTTTGGCAAAATAATGGCCGTTAATACATTATAACATTCAGTTTTTTATATATAAGAAGGAGACTTTGTAGGTTTTTCAAAAGAGAAAACGACGCAGAATTGAATTTTAATAAACACGGAAAAAAAAACAAAAACTTTTTTTTAAATTAGTGCTATTTTGAACTAAGCCATCGTATAACGAATTTTAAAGGAAAACTATCACGACTATACTCAAAAATCTAATTTAAGACCAAAATCCTAACCTCTACCGGCGCACATATGCTGTGATTACTGCATTTTGGTTTAAGTGTAGGTATTTTTATCAATAAAACTTACCCTAATATTTACTGGTTACACGAGTTCTCGTTCATATTTTTATGAAATAATGTTAAAATAAGGAAATAATCAAGATGGGAACTGTCAGATTTTGGTCTTTAATTTTATTTTCGAGTATAAGTAGACTTAACTGGTTCCTGAGATACAGGCGACCGAAATGTTTATACCTACTAAAATCATCTCTAAAGGAGCGCCCACACCGACGCGTAAAATACGGTGACGTTGCATAAACAAAAAAACGGGTCATTGTAACAACATGGCGTAAATTTTGATGGACCGTAATTTACGTACCGTTAAGCTCCTGTGTGGTCGCAGCCAAAGACAGCATCTAATAACTTTAAATAGATAATTAGTTCATAATTGAGACTGTAGTAAGTGTATTAAAGTACTACTACTTCATTATTATGTGGTTAAGTTATTGAGAAAGCTATAACGGCTTCGGAACCTACACTGAACATGGTCAGAAATGCTCTTGGCCGGGATTTTTTTTAGTCGTCAAGGTACTATCGGTAAAACAAAAAAGAAATGATTAAAGTTAGTTATAATTTTTATTTTAAACTCATACCTAATAGCTAATGCTCAGTAAAAGGTAGGTTTTTCATAAATTATGGCATATTTCGACGGTCCCTACGTAAATCATCGAAAACATATAACATTTCCGTAGTAGATCATCGAAAACCTACATTCGATTGTTTACGTGTTAATAATTGTCGTGCAAGCGAGACGAAACTAACAGTTTCAATAGTATACGTCGCACAAGCCTGCGAGGCGGTCCGTTGGCAACAAGCGAAACTGCCAGTTTCAATATTGTACGTTGGAATTTACTATTGATTTGGTATGGAAACTGCCAGTTTCAATATTCTACGTTGGAATTTACCGTAAACATTTTATCGAAACTAGCAGATTTGATATTTTACCTCGAAATTTAAGATTGAGTTTATATCGAAACTACCACTTTCAATGTTTTCCTATTATCGTAATTTTATTCTGAGTTTCGATAAATTTCCAGGTAAAGTTCTGTTTAATTTTCCTTAAAATGCTGTTATTAGTTGCCTTAACATAGAAACTATTATAGTAGTGGTGACCAATATATCAAACTATAATTAGGTACTTTTTTTTTAATGTCAATAAAATATTGTTTCACATTCTCCGCTACCCGCAACTTGTACCTTTGGAGACGCAGAATGGGCCGCCCTCGAGGGAATAGTTGACGAAGAACTATCTTCAGACAGAAACTTGGCTACGCCAAATTTCTCTCTCCTGGAAGCGACGGTAGAAAAAACACCAATTGTAATAAACAGTGATAAGGAGTCATTTATTTTAAGTAGCTCAGAAAATAATCCTGTGCCATCCCCATTACAAAACTTTTACATCTCAATACAAAGCCAAACTGAGGAAAATAGCAACATGAGAAGTTCGTCTTCTCCATTGACATCGCTTCCGACTGAACCCGAGATTTTACCTACACCTAAGTACTACTGGGAGTCCAGGGCCCATAGCTAGCGTTAGCTCTCTTATAACAGTATACTGAGTGTGATTCGCCTAGCTCGACCATTTCAAGTGCGTTCTACGTGCAAATTAAAATGATACGTTAAATTTGATACCGACACCCGGCAAAGAATATTAACCAATTTTTGGAAATTAGGGGAACATACTCAGCAGTCCAAATATGTAAACAAATTTACCGAAACGCAACAATAAAAGCGTTACTACTGAGGGCCCTTCCCGGCGACAACACACTACAAATTATTATTTACCCCTATCACTACCTAGTAACGTTTCTGATCAACAATGTTTGCCTTATGATCCTGTACAAGTCTGCCTCAGATTTTTTTTGAATACTTTGTCTATATCGGATTTTGGTGCGCACTGCCTATGCAAAATTGAGCCGAGAAGGAATTACTTTACCGGATGAAAGAGAAAAGCACCCTAACCATCTTCTCGTAATAACGGCTGAAATGGTAAAGTGTATGTGACCACGTATCTTCATTTAAACCGGTCCCTTCGCACTATACGCCAGAAGGTAGTAATAGTTAGCTAGTAGTAACTGTACCTAGTATAAAAATGAATATTCCATGATTAGGTACCCTTTAAAGAGTTATTAATTTCTAAAAACAGCATATTTTGTACTGACTGACCTAGTGGTTTAAAAATTGGCCATGGAGGTAGGTCTTACAGCACAAATAAAGAAAAAATCTGAACCTTCAAATATTTTTATACTTGATCAGAAAATAGTAAAATGATTATCCCTTATTAAAAACTGTATGAAAAATGTATTAAGTAATTGCTAGTTAGTATTCTGACATGTCTTGTTTTATTTTTAACAGAAATATATATTTAGAAGGTTCATATTATTATAAACGTCAATTGACTACCTACCAAAGAGTACTGATATCCAACCAAAAACATAAATGTAAAAATAGGCCAAGTTCTAAAGGGCCACCAAAAGTAGCGTAGCGATGTATAAAAAGCTTCCAAGTTTGGCACTACCTACATTTTTAACAGTCAGACTAATTTATTGCCACTAATTGCATTTTGAGCCGTAGGTAACTTGACAGTTTTCTATACAGTATAGTACAGTACACTAGTACAGTGCCCGCCTCCTAGCGGTCGGAGTGTGGGAATCGGGTTTGCGGCTACAGACGCCTCCATCGCAGAACACAGGCACTTTATTAGATTCTTCAACATTTTGAATTACAACTTCACTCCGCTTGGGTGCACAATGTTGTGCTCCTCACCGCTACCAGTGTGGCGCTAACGATGGTAAAAAACCTGATGGGATGGCTCTTATTTCGTGGACGGTGGACGGCCGTTGGGTTGGGATGCCACTTGCGTGGACACACTTGCGCCTTCACACCTTCCCGGAACAAGTACTTGGGCTGGTTTCGCGGCGGAATCAGCGGAGACCCTCAAATTTACATATTTGAGCCTTTTGGCGTCAAAACTTTACGACCGTAGGGACCAGGAGCATACCGTATTTTTAAAGATGTATCAATGCGCCTGGTCGAAGCAACTTATGACCAAAATGCTGGCCTGTAGGTACTGGGCACAAAGATTAAACATTGCCATTCAACGTGGCAATGCTGCCAGCATTTTGGGAACAATTCCCACTGGCAGCGGTTTTTTAGATTTATGTAGTTTTAAGTAAGTTTGTAAGTTTGTTCGTTTTTTATTGTTTCTTTAGACTGAAAATGCATTTATTGACAATAAATTGATCTGACTGTAAACAATCTACTCCCAAAAATGGCACCTTTTTAGATATCGCTACTTTTGGTGGCACATGAGAATTTGACTTGGCTATTTTACATTAATGATTTCTCTTTTTATAATCTATATAATATATATCTTTTAAATCAAGGGCGTTCGATATGTATTCTTATATAAAAGTGAATGATTCTAGATAAAATTTAATAATAATTAACTGATTTATACATGAATGCATTTTATTTTCTCTTTCATATCATAAAATCATAACAAACAAATATGTAAAACATATATTTGTAAATATCTTAATTACTCATTGTCGGCAACATTGTGTCATTATTTTCTGCAATAAAGTCATTATTCTCACAAAACGACATTGTCAGCAACACCATTTTTTAATATTTAAAAAAAAATCCCAATTAATGTACTGATTTTGGCGCCTTCATCACGAATTAACATATATTTGATATAAACGTAAAACTAGCCTTAAATAGAGTCTCTGCCGCGAGGTTTACAAAATCTTGATTTTTTTCGTCAAGAATATTGTTTTGAGGAGACCTAAGATTCATAGTTGATAGATACGATAAAGAGTATTTAATAAGCAATCATAAATTAATAAGACTTAATAATTAAAGCTGTGATGATAAAAGTGTTTTAAAAGTCTGATTTCTAGAAATAAGAAATTTGTTTTTCCGAATAAAGGTTTCAATTAACAAAACAATACTGATTTTATTTAAGTACTTATACTAAAAAGTGTCTTAAAAAACTGTGCGTTTATATCGAAACTAGTAAAACAACTATAAAAGAGATATTTTTTGCGGCGTAAATCATCGACACTACCTGTTACGTTAGCTACCGCAATACTACTGTCGAAATAAATAATCGAAACTGCCATCTTTGATAAGATCTTTAAAAATAATACCGGCGTAAAAAATCGAAAGTAGCAGTTTCGATACATGTAATTCTATTTATCACGACGTATACTATTGAAACTCAAATTTCCAGAAAACTAATATAATTTTCCTTAAAATAAAAATGCCGCAAGATAAGTGCTTTATAACCGACTTCAAAAAAGGAGGACGTTCCACTGTATGTATTTTTTTTTTAATGTATGTTCACCGATTACTCCGTCAATTGTCGACAGATTTCAATTATTTTTTTTTGTTTGATGGAGTATACTTTCGAGGTGATCCCATTGTCACCAAATTTGAATCTGATGAGAGGATCCGTGAGGGATTGAGGGAACGCCTCAAATATTGTAGGCAAACATATAGCGATTTTATTATTTTTAGTAACAAGTCTAGCATTTGCATTCAGAAAGTATCATTTGGTGAAGTGGAACTGATGATGAAGACCACAGATGGCCACCGGAACTCCTTAACGGTACCGATTTCAAGGGTGGCGATAATATATCTCGATTAAGATAGTTGAGCGACTACAACGAAGAATATTTACTTGTTAACCGACTTCAAAAAAGGAGGTTATTGAAATATGACTATGACTTTCCCGCGGCGTTGCTTGTGGCGCGCTTGAAATAACTTAAAGTTTCATATCAACTAAGAAGTGGGACTACGTAACAGCGTAATATGATCACTAAAAAGTATAAAATAAAATAAATGTTTTAAAAAACACAAAACCGCCTTCAAAAACGCAAAAAATAACTTCTTTAAAATTGTAGGCACCTAATAGGTTAGTCCAACTGAAGGTGCCTACAATTTTAATTTCATTAGTTATTATGGATATATAAAGTCAATATAATATTTATGTTTTCCGATTTATACCATAAACCAACTTCAAAACGCTGTACTGAAAAGTGCCCAAACTTACTTTCGATGATTTAAATAAAATAGGGCCTAAAATTAGGGATAATTAGGTAAAAATATATTTTAAGATTATGATGATTAGTAAAATTAAGGCTAGTGAAATTAGTTCTGAAATCTACGAGCTATTATTCGAGGAACCATTCTGTGGATAAGGCTGCGCCGAGCAAACGCCGACCGTCCAGTGGCGCCCTCATTACCTTTTATTATTGTGTTTTCTAATAAACTAAAGTGTTTTTCATGAAATCGAATAATGGTTACTTGTAGTCCTGGCAATGAAAAATTGTGGATGGAAAAGTTGAAAGCAGAAAGTTTGACTTCGGAACTTTGTTTGGACTAGTTAGGAGATAAACATACTAAAAGTCCCCACCCCTCGGAGGTGAGCCCTAGGGGGGGAGCACAAAGAAGGTCCCGTTTTTTTGTTTTTTGTATACATCTTGAAAACGATGCGTGATAGGAAATGGTGTTGTATGGCATTATTAAAGTTGATAAAATTCTCTACAACTTTGATTCTATACATTTTTCACCTATTTTCAATCATTGTCTAGTATGAGCTCCAAAAAGCGGTCAATTTTCAAAAATGTATTTTTGACCTCACCAATTTTTTCTTACATTTTTCTCCAACTTGCATATATATCGTCTGTAGAAAACAGCCCCTACATAGCTTGCACGAGGAAGGCAGCTGTCAGAGAGTAGTGGCGCCGAGTTGTGAAGCTTTCTACCAGCGCCGGATATGGTGACCACTCCCACTCTGTCAAGAGTGAAAACGACGAAGAAGAAGACTTAGCTTGTAGAGAATTTAATTTTCTTTAAGAATATATATACATATATTATTATATCATCTACCGTTAAAAAGTTATACCACATTTAAAAATTTCGGCAAATTTAATTAATTCACACCAATATATTGCAAAGCTCATTACTTTCGCTATTATCAGATGCAACCGTAGATTGCAGGTTATGTTACATTTTTTTTTTTTTAAACTATTTTTTATTAAGATTTGAACTCATTTAAAAAGGTTTTTCTCAAAAATATCCGTAAAGGTTGTAATTATTTATTAAATTTCAGAAGACGAAGTGCTTAGTTTATGGTCATTCTAAAATAAAAAATAAATTAAACATTACTGGCTCGATTTACTCGACAACAAATAAATTATTGCATATTTTCGTTTAATTAATATTCCTTGTTGGGGGAGGGGGGGGACATTTTTTTATTGATATGTAACGTTGAAATCTACGGTTGCATCTGATAATAGCGAAAGTAATGAGCTTTGCACTATATTGATGAGAAATATTTATACGTGCGGAATTTTTTAAATGTGGTATAACTTTTCAACGGTATATTATACATTAATATATGTATATATATTCTTAAAGAGAAATAAATTCTCTACAAGCTAAGTCTTCTTCTTCGTCGTTTTCACTCTTGACAGAGTGGGCGTGGTCATCATATCAGGCGCTGGTGGAAAGCTTCACAACTCGGCGCCACTACTCTCTGACAGCTGCCTTCCTCGTGCAAGCTATGTAGGGGGCTGTTTTCTATAGACGATATATATGCAAGTTGGAGAGAAATGTAAGAAAAAATAGGTGAGGTCAAAAATACGTTTTTGGAAATCGACAACTTTTTGGAGCTCATACCTACTCGTAGACAACGATTGAAAGTAGGTGAACGATGTATAGAATCAAAGTTGTAGAGAATTTTATCAGCTTTAATAATGCCATACAACACCATTTCCTATCACGCATCGTTTTCAAGATGTAAACAAAAAACAAAAAACGGGACCTTCTTTGTGCCCCCCACCCTAGGGCTCACCTCCGAGGGGTGGGGACTTTTAGTATGTTTATCTCCTAACTAGTTCAAACAAAGTTCCGAAATTCAAAATTTCTGCTTTCAACTTTTCCATCCACAACCCCCTTTCGAGCACTCGTTTACCACAGTATTGCTGTACAAATGAGTACACAATGGTTAACAACCTATTTAGGTACGCTTCGTTCGTGTAAACCATACCCTCCTATTCATGAAAGTGCAATAGCTAAAGTGTGCTTGAAGTATGCTCTGTCCTTGACTGTATCATGACATTCGAATTAGAAAGGGACACTTAATACTTTAACTAAAACAGGTTTAACTATTGTACGTTTATGAATAAGGGGGTTCGTTTCTAAGCAAATAATCGACTTGCTTTTAAAACGCTTAGTATTTTAAAATACTGTAGTTATGAGTGACGATTTTAGTAAGGTTGTCTGTAGATGCCTTCAGGCACTTGTCTCATCGCCGACGATAAGCGAAAAGCGATTAGGGCCAGAGATCAACTGTTATTATAGGTATGCGTCTGTTTTATTGACTCGGGATCTATATCTTTTTTTCGTTTCTTGTGCCAGGCAATAGTCCATGCTTAATTGCTTCCTAGCCGGCTGGCGGTGGGACAACTGACAAGTGCCTTAGCTAATTTAATTGCATGAAGCGCTTACCTCCTCATGTATTTCTATGTGCGCGACGCGCGCGCGCTCGCGCACGGACAACACCAGCAAGCCGGCGCGCGCGCGCGACTCGCGCACCAGGAACGAGCCGCTCTTGCCCTGCTCCAGTAGCAGCGCCTCCGCCTCCTGCGCCGACATCGCGCCATGAAACCACCTGCAGACCAAATTTCTTCATTACTCACTAATAAATCAGGTATAAAAATATCCACCAGCCGCAAATAAGTAAACTAACAATAAGGGCCCGGCTATACGCTCAATCATACTTGCGTAAATTCTAATTTGCACAAGCAAGCATGTTCGTTAAGACGGCAAAACGGTATACCGCACAAATGGCATTCCATACAGTTTTGCAATTTTGCACAAACCGTTTGCGCATGCAAGTCACTGCGAGTAGCCGGGCCCTAAAACCATCTTCAAACAACTTAACAGCGTGAGATAATGACTGGTCTGATTGGAATTGTCTATTTGGTCGCAGTACCATAAAATTTCTAAACGGAATAAATTATTAAGTACTAAGGAGTCCCAAGGAGGAAATGGACTCAGATGAACTGGGTGAAATCGGTATCCAATCACTTGCTAAACAACATTTCACAAACAACATTTTGCAAAACGCTTTTTTCCGAAACTGTAAAATAAGGGTTCCATTTCGGATGAGAGATAATAACCTGAAAACTCTTATATGTACCGTGAAACCGTCCAAGTTTGCCCGATTTTCTGCTATTATCTTGATTTTCTTTAAAAATAATAATGTTTCGCTATGCTTTTTCATTTCAAGGGTGGCCGTTTGACCATTTGCGTTACCGTTCAGTCTTATTTATATAAGATTACAAGCAATTTATGATTTCCATGGCGGGCAAACTTACCTTCACTTGCGTCCATGTTTGCCTATTCCCATTATCTGCTCTTATGGCGTTCTTGTTTAAGAAGGAGTAAAAATTTGTACTATGGGTAGTAGACACCGATATAAATACTTATATAGAGAAATATATACTAAAATACATAGAAAACCATCCTTAACTCAGGAACAAATATTCGCGCTTATCACACAAATATCTGCCCTTACCGGGATTTGAACCCAGGACCGCTAGCTTCGTAGCCAGAGTCGTCAAATACTTTTGTGAAATGAATCAGTTTGTGAAAGGTTTTTAGCAAATGATGGTTAACCGGTGACACGTAACTAAAATTACACTTTTCACGTTCAATATTTTCTAAACGGTCCCTCAAATCATATTGTAAAATAATACCTTTGCTTTACTTTATTTTACAACTTTGTCGGCGTAATATAAATGTGTAACTATGCCAAATTACAGCTTTATGGTACAGTCACAACACGGGATTGTTGAGCCACTTGCCACTGTACGTATTTGGGCCGTGTAATACAATAATCGTGTTTAGTCGTTTATACTCGTACCTGTATCCAGACAAGGAAAGTCTTAGGAAATTATTCCATTTTTGCCATCGTGTTTGACAGACGAGAAGTGCCATTTAGGTTAGAATCACTTGATTTGATTAATGTTAAATGTTATATTTTCATGCGATTTAACTGTTGTCTAACCCTAAGACCAAGCCTGCCAACCTGACAATAGAATGATTACACCCAAAGCCAACCAGTTACAGGTCTAGAAACGGTAACCTAGCGACAATTGTTATAACGTAACGATATCAGCGGAAAAATCATGATTGGTCATACGACATCGGGAAAACTCGCAATCAACGACTTTATCCAAACGTTGTTTACGAGTCTAATAATTAATAAATTACGTAAATTACCGATGATCTGTCAGATTATTTTTGACAGTTGATTTGATGGAAATAGCGATTGAGATAGAATACTCTTTCTATTACACGAATATAGACATGTCAACATCGGTATTAGTCGTGCACGACGATGTCACACGAGTATTCCCGATTTGCATTACACGGCTAAATTATGAACAGTAGCAAGTGGTTCAATCATACAGTGTGGTGAGATAAACAGCGGACAGGCGGAAAGACGGACATGGCGAAACTGGTATAGTTATCTATTATATAAAATGCTAAACTGATTGTTGATATATCAACGCACAGCCCAGACCGCTGGACCTAGAGACTTGAAATTTTGCACATAAATACCTTATATAGTGTAGAGATCCACTAAGGAAGGATTTTTGGAAATTCCACCCATAAGGGGATAAAAAATTGGATGAAAGTCCGTCAGTTTTAGTTTAAGTTAGATTATTTAAATTTTGTGTTTACGTTGATAACTGAAAATTAATTTATACGTGTCTCAGCGTTTTTGATAATTTCATCCCCGAAGGGATGGAAAGGGGTAAAAACTGACTGACTGATCGATCAACGCACAGCCTAAACCGCTGGACCTAGGGACTTGAAATTTGAAGGGAATATTCCTTGGGTACCCTAGGGGGTGCACTAAGGTTTTTGGAAATTCATCCCCTAAAGGGTTAAAATAGGGGGTAGAAATGTGTATGGGAGATTAGTTATTTTTAAAATAAGCAATTTAGAAATTGGTATTTAGGCTACTGTTTATAAATAAAAAATACTACTTCCAGCGATTTAGAAAAAACTACCCCTAAGGGGGGAAAGAGGGAGTTTTAGTTTGTTCCTCCTTCACGCTGCAATGACGCTGGATAGATTTTGATGAAATTTAGAATGGAGATAGCTTATACCCTGGATTAACTAAATTAACATAGGAAAATCCCACCCCGGAAAATTTAAAAGTTCGGGAGGGAATAACGACAATAATGTTTGGTGTTTTTTGAAAAAGTCACCATGGGTGTCGTTTTCTTAGGTTGCGTTGACGCAGATTCCGAAAATGATATCAAATTTGGAATTCAAAATGGCCGCCATGATGTTTATTGACAAAGTCGTCATTGGTATCATTTTCTTACATTTTGGGGACGCAGATTATGAAAATGATGTCAAATTTAGAATTCAAGCTGGCGGCAATGATGTTTTTTTTAAAAGTTGCCATGGGTAAAATTTTCTTAGTTTTTGAGGACGCAGATTTTGAAAATGACATCATATTTAGATAAATAATTACTAATATAGAATAATAAGATTAGTAATTATTTGACAAAATTATGAAATTGATTAATTTATTTCTTCTATGGCTTCTGCCACCCAGTGTGACAACATGGGACAGGCTTTGTACATTCAATTTTGTTAGTCTACATCAAAAGGAGCGGTGTCAAATTTTATTGAGGTTGACAGCGTTGACATATCCAGATTTTTACTTTTTTTTCCGCCGTTTACAATACTTATTCTTCGTCTATTATTTAATATTAGGGCGGTTATTATGATCACTTTAAAAAAATATACAATACCTACATATAATATTGCTGTAGAATGAAAATCCATACTAATATTATAAATGTTAAAGTAATTCTGTCTTTCGTCTGTCTGTTTGTTACGCTTTCACGGATTAACCGCGTTTAATTAGATTAAATTTATACTTATTATCTCGAAAATCACCCCTAAGGGTAATGGTAGTTTGTATGAGAATTCGGTCATTTATGTTTGGGAGTTCGGCCATTTATAATGATAGATTTATATTTATATTTATAGACATTAAAATTAGTATTAAGACTCATAATATACCTAATATATGTAATATTGAACTATGATGGATATTTTAAGAGCAACCAAACTATCATGGGAGGGATGGTGCTTCGAGACGGCGAATTTAGACAGATTCTCATCTACCGGTGATAGCTAGGGGGCCACCAGCGGATAAAATAAAAGCATTTCGACATCGACGATATGGGTAGGTATATATAAAAAAAATCTCATTAAAAATATGCCAGGAACTACGAGTAAACAATGATACACAGTCGGGGCAATATATGCGGCAGCTCTACTAAAAATTCGTAAAGATCGTATGGCGAGAGATAGTAACGATTTTAATACATTAAACCGAATTCTGTAATATTGTACAAAACACAGATGATCTCAAAGATAACGTGTACCCCGATCTAAAAAACAATATAAAGAATAGATAATGTTTGTGCGAGAGGGCAATATTAGCACCGACAACCGAAATTGTTGGGTGGATAAATGAAAAAATATGTCTCATGTAGAAGGCGATGTTGTGGAGTATCTCTTACTCGTACGTCCTACCCTTAGAGTTCCTGAACTCTTTGAATGTATCGGGAGTGCCCTCCCGTAAGTTCATGGTTAAAGTTGGTGTCCCGGTAAATTTCGAGCTCAATATTACATGTGTTTGAAAGATCATTCTGGCCAGGGAGGACGGCAAACTATAGAATTACTTAAAACTTTTAGTTTACTGAACTGCGATAAACGACTTCTACGCGGACGAAGCCGCGGGCAAAAGCTAGTACTTACATAATAATCACCGACAAATTAACAAAATATTCTAAAATATATTATTTTCCGTGCAGCTTTGTATCCCACACACACATTTTCAATTCAGGGATCCGTTTGCGAAATATTGAGTTTAAACCCCCCCTAAAATGATATATTATAAACCACTTTAAATAAGAAATTAGTTTATAAATACTTGTGGTTTTTGGCCATAGTGGTTTGACGTTGTAGTAACGGCGACGGAATTTTAAACGGGAAGTAATTAAATGGTCAGCCGTTATTCAAATTGATTCGCAAAAAAAAAAGCAATTTACTCATTTGGGCAGCATACAAAGATTTGGCAGGCAATAAATAAAAATCGGGCTGCAACTCTTGTTCAGCAAACAATTTACAAACGGTTAACATTTTAAACAATATCAATCTGCTTCTTTCGTCATTTGTCTGCCTAATAAACAGTCGAGCTGCAAAATAATTACTTGGGCAGCAAGATTTTACAATTGGTCAGCAGAGAAAACATGTCTGTACGCAGTTTAATTGAGAGGTGTGCATATTAAAAAACGGTTATCTATATAAATAAGTGGATTGCGTTTAGTTTGAAAAATCAGCAGTGTTCGTTATTTGCGGGCGGAGCGAACTCAGACCACGTAATGCGAGCACCCAAGCGTTTGTATTTTTGAGGCTAGTAGTAATTACAAGTTACGTTTTGTCACACAAATTTCACAGGAATCACAATCACACCCTAGATTAACCAAAATTTGTATCATATATATGAGGTAGGTTAGGTTAGGTTCGTTTTTATATCAGGCCCGGAGGGCCAGAACAACCCAGAAATAGGAGCTCCGCGTAAGCGGAGCTCCGTCGACTCTTTTAAATTTGTAAATTTGATGGTGGGTTTGGCATATGTGCGTTGCCGGCACGGCAGTATATTTGCCCCCTTTTTTTTGATGGACAAAATGAAATATTTTGCTTACCTACTGATTGCTTACCAAAATTTGATTAACTGCGGATCGCTCAATGCAGCTCAAATATTTAATTTGCTGACCAAAATGATTTAGAGCAGTTCAGTATATTATTAATTTCAGACAGATTTATAAATGTTTGCTAACCCTTAGTTGCTTACCAACTAGCTATTTTGGCTGACCAAATACATATTTCTGTTCACCAAAATAAGAATATTTCGCTGATCGATTAAATGATACCCATTTTAAACTGAGCATGTTCAGTTTTGCGCATTCGACTATAACCCCCGTCGGCAGGCCCACGTTGTTGCGTGGGCGCGACATTAAAAAAGCGCCCCAGAAGAATTCAGCAGGCCTATTATGGTCGTCTTTATCGATGTGGATAAACGTGGTTAAAGCATCTGTCACTTTCTAACTAGTATTTAAGTGCGAGAGTGACGGAAGCTTGAATCCACCTGATAGCCTTTATCCATAGCTGAAGAAACAAAATCAACAAATTCACATAAATTGCTGTCAATGGAAAGTTTTGTTACAAAACTATGCTGTTGCGGTAAAATATGAGGTCTAATAGGTACGAACTATTATGATACGTACGATTTTTTCGAAAAGTCTGGGGATCAATGCCAGTTTTGAGAAAGGACGATATTTGCTGACGCTATGCTTCCAACTCTGAGGGAATATACCATGAGAAAGAGAACAGTTATTTAATTTTTAGTGGTACGGATAGTTAAGAAGAGATGATAGGAGGCAAACGATCAAGACTCGGTCCCTTACTTGAGTAAAGATTGTTAAGGTAGTACCTTTAATCGTGTCGGGACACAATGCGTCTAACACTCTAAAATTAATCGGTTGTCGTGGCGCAAGTTGTAGGCGCGTGCCTCAAAGAGTGACCGGTTCTAAAGACCGATTGGAAATGTGAGTGGGAAAATCCGCTATCGTTTTACCTTCACAAGAATGAACTTCATTTAAGTGCATAAAATTTGGCAAAGAGTTAGCGCCCCGTTTGGTCTTAACAAACTACCAGTTTTTTTTGGATCAGCTTTAATGATTTCCTCACTAGAGCCTTTGAACTTTTCATACTTAGTAAGATATTTCTAATGATCTCTGACGCTTCCTCAGATAACTAAATGTTTCATAATCAGACTTCCGTGAAGTGGTTTTTTGTGCTCATAATCAATACCGATCAAAAAGAAACCTGTTTATTATGACAAGTGAAAGAACTAATTACGTATTTTTTTACGAGTCTAAATAATGTGTGAATTTAGTAGAACAGTTACCTACTGTTGAAGAACTATATACAGAACAATATAATATATTGGAATAAGATTTATAAGCAAAAAAAAAACAAAGTATATATAAATATATATAAATAAAGTCATAGTGACAGCCATAAATAAATACAAAGCATCCTTAAATGAAAATAATGTCTAAAAATAAGGCATTAAAATGGCTAAATACCTTTCAATAACTTAACCTGCGTGCGGTTGCCATACTAATTATATACGTATGCCTTCCTTCACTAAGCAATTGTACACAGACAAAGACAGGGGTAAAAGTATGTTGCACTCAATATGCAATGCGTCTTTACCGTGTCCATTTGGTTACATTTGCAGGTCAGGCTATATGTTACGCGATAAAATGTAACCAACATGACGAAACGATTTCGCACAACGAATCTTAAAAAAATAGGTATAATATTATCTAAACCGTAACATTGAACTTGTTTACACAACAAAAAACAATACTTTTTTAACTCTCTTTGCGTCTGTGTAAAAAAAATGAACCAACCGGACCAAAACTTTGTTAAAAACTCATCTACGCATATGCAGCACGTTGCGAAGTCAATAACTGAGTGATTAAATCAAAATTCGCATTTAAAGTGAACTTAACTATGGAAAGAGTGTTAACAGTTACCAAGAAAGCCCTTTATAGCCTAAGCAACGAACACCAAAAACTGCCCTCAGGGGAAAAAACTCGTGTATAAGCTTTTTGGCATAGTTGTAGAGAATGGTGTTTTAAACCACATACAAAGTACTGATGGGTGGGGGTGGAGCTAACGGGTGGAGGGGGGTGTAAAGGTCCCTTTTTTAATTTTTCGTAAATAACTCGTAAACGGTGGCCCATAGCCAAAACTGTTCTATTACTTACATAATTAATCTACATAAAATTATCTACAAAAAAGATTCAATACGCTTTTTTGCTGGGATCAATATTTAATGAGATATGGAGGGAAAAATGATTACCGAAGGGCCATAGTCGGGTTTGCATAAAGTAATCAATCATAAGTCGAGAACTGTCACAATTAAGATGTTGATACTAAGCATAAATATTCTTCACTATAAGAGGTACTCACAAAAAAAACCCGAGCCCATTTGATGTACCGTAAACGGGGTGAGTAGGGATTAAGGGGTGAGTAGGGATACAATCTAAAATAAGTCATAAAATGTTACAAATAAGAACAATTATTAAATGGACAATAACGTTACATTTATTGGAAATAATTTCAGTCTTATAATTAGTAACATATGCTTCATTTTAGGTTGTGTCCCTACTCACCCCTTAATCCTTACTCACCCCGTTTTACGGTATGCAGTCAGCATGTCTGAACTCAGGAAAAAAACGCAAGGTTATTCATAGTGATATAACATATTTTTATTTTGAAGTACGCTAAAATAAAAATAGTAAATTTATGAGGTAGAACTGTGGGCCTATCCGTGTTTATCGCGTGACAGAGCTATATTGCGTGTCAAAACGTGGATAAAATTTTCGTCACTTTCTGACAAGTATATAAGTAGGAGAGTGACGGATGTTTTATCCACGTTTAGTCAAACGATAAACACGGCCATAATAAGCCCTCTGAAATAAAGACAAAACCTACTGATAGGTAATTAATTCACATAAAATTGTACGTAATTCTAGAAGAGAAAATACGGAGACATTACAAATGTCATCTTCGCGACAAGACAGAGAATAATCGTAGAAGGTGCGACCAAGGAGGTCGCATCTCAAGGCAAGAAAAAAAATAGTTTGTTGTTTTCGATGTTTTATCTTATTTTATATTGTTTATAGGGACGAGCAATAATGGTCGCCAAAGTTTTCACTATGTTCAAGAATAATTATAATTTACTCTTTATTTTTTTATGCTTACCATACCCACTTTCGCTGTCACGTATACAGATATGTGTTTACAGATCTAGTGAATAATCCTTTCACATCGTGAAAACTCGGAACTCACGTCTACTTCCGAATGATGCCGAGGTGTCTATGAATTATTGAATTATTAAGTCACTGTTTGCTTCATGTTTGTATTAAATAAATAGAGTACTTTAGTTATCAGTGTCAAATGTCAAACCACGAGTTTGAAGTATATCACACCGAGATGTTAAAACCACCACTATCAAATATATAGAAATTAGGTGTAGGTAAATAAGAAGAAATATAAGTAAATGTTGATAATAATTTCACAGGCTTGTCGATCTAAACTATTCCCAGGTCTTAATGCTTTCGGTACGACTATTAAAAAGAACTGAGAACAAACTTAATCTTAATTAACAAAAAAATACTCTGGTATTAACCACTCTATATCGATTATCACTCTCGCCATGCGACTTTCCCCGACGTTGTCTTGATGGGAACTGAGTCAGACTGAAGTAGCATGACAAATACGAACATTTCCGAGAAAATACGATGTGAAAGGATATTTCACTACATCTGTACCACAAGTAAAGCCCAACACACAATGTAGTTGTTACGCTGCTTACCTGTGTACCTGTTTTGCAATTTATAAACAAACAACGGTAATATTAACTTAATATCACTTCACTTTCACTTAAATTCACAATAATAAACAGATATTATGTTTGTTAATTACTAATAACTGATAACTGTCAACAGACAGCACATTGCCATAGATTATTGGAGATGTGATTGTCATAGATCGACTTTGTCAAGTGTTAGCGACGCTTACCTGATAGATGGCGTTACTAGCAACTTTGTTATTTTTTTACTAATCTTCAAATCTTTATTTTTTAACAGTAAATTTAAATGTAAATAATCTTTTAATCGCTTATTCATATTAATTGTAATTAAATATTTTATTAAATTCTTTTTCATTCAGCGCATGAGAAAATAATGTAGGGTATGTTGGTGTCTTACTTACATGACCCGTTACTTTAGCTCATGACATGACGCGATTAGGCTTTCTAAAATTCCTTTGTTCGCCCTTCTAATATTCAAAATTAACCGAAAAGGGCGAAAGTTTATAAATAGGCCGCACTCATTCGACTCGCCCTCTTTACCGCCTCAACAACTACGGAAACATCGTGCATCTAAGCTGTTTAATAACTAAGTATTTAATATCAGTGCTATTCTTTAAATCGGGTAAGTTCAGTGCAAGGAATTAACTAACTATCCTATCCTCATTCTATTTTTCTGTGTAGTGTTATTGTGTTTTATACTTTTCTTTGTGTGTTCTTCTAGATTATTCCAAATTGTTCTTCTAACCTTTTTATTTCTAATAACCGACCGTTACTTCATAACGGTCGGTAGTACCTTTTAAATTGTTCTGTTTGTTCTTTTGGCTTAGCTTCTTTTCTTTATAAATTGTAACTCTGTTCCGGTAGTTCTTGCCATCGCCAATAATCAAATTAGTTGCTATTCTCTCGGCGCTTCACCCCTCAACGGCGACTGGCAAGGACTATCCCAATGCTGGACACCTGGCTCATACACCCAATCCTTGGGATTTCCAGGGTCCACGGCTTGGGGTACCTACGTCCACGGTTTGGGGTACCTACGTCCATGGTTTGGGGTACCTACGTCCACGGCTTGGGGTACCAACGTCCACGGCTTGGGGTTCCTACGTCCACGAATTGGGGTACATACATTTACGGTTGCCTACTGCTCCGCTGGGAGCATAACACGGATCGCGGATGCTACGCGGCTTTACATTTTGGAGGCGTGTACTTTTGTAAGAAAGCACATGGAACTATTCATAATGAAAGACAATCACAATAAGCGAACTATTACGCAAAAGCCATTAAAGTTACCTGTAGCCAAACTGAGCATGGTTAAAATTAATTCGTATTAGGTACATGTTAAGTAAACTTTATAATGCAGTCCTAAGACTATAACAAATCTAACTGGAAACATGTTTTATGGCAAACTTAGACAATGGTTACAAGAGGAATGTTACTACTCAATGAATGAATTTTTCGGTAAAAATAAATGATTGACTTTGTTCGTATAATACATTTGAAATTATGTTCGCTCTTTTTAATTTAGTTATAAGGACTAAAAATTTGTATGCCTCTAAAGGCTGACCGGCTGTACTGTATGACATAAATAATAAGACCATGATGTAACCCGTTCAATGCAAATAAATTATTTCATTTCATTTCATTTCATACGCCTGACTACTTCTCTACTTGGCCAGTGCGGTCTCTACATACGCGACCAGAGGGCTCAGACAAGATGCACTACGCTAACTAACGTTTCTATTTGATTCGTTTTAAAAACCAATCGCGTCACTGGAAGATGACGTGATACGAAAAGTCACGTGGTCTACCAGTGACGCGATTGGTTTAAAAACGAATCGAATAGAAACGTTAGTTAGCGTAGTGCATCTTGTTTGGGCCCTCAGGATCGTCGAGTGGGATCCGGTGCTACACACCGGGTACTACCCCCCGACGCCAGGGTCCTGTCGTCGCGCACCGTCGGGCTGCCGTCGGTTTCTTCACCGCCGCTCCGCGCCACTAAACTGAGAGGGAAGTGCTAGCTCGCCTCGCAGAACCAGACCACCCCCTACGAACCTACTACCCTCTTCTGTTCACACTACCGGCGTACTTCCAATAAATCCTTTAAACTTCTCCTTAGTTTTTACTTGCCACCCGGTAGGACGTGACACTCGCCATCGTAAATTGCACGATTTATACAAATATGCCGTCACCAAATGGCCATGGTCCGGAATAGCGTTTTCAAGGGGACACAGTTCAAATCTAAATTAAACCTTGAAGAACACAGAATTGTAGTTATGTTCGTTCAATAAAACAAATATTCAATGCGGCAACTTACTATCTCGGCAAAGCATCTCCAGCAGGACCGTTGTAGGGGACAATACTGGAGCGAAATTTTTGTAATTTAAATTTTTTTTCTTCTTAAAATACTTAAGCATTTTATTCTGCAGTAATTAACACCATTTAAGAGTCTGAAATGTTAATTTTTCCATAAAATTACGTTTTTTGTTATTCAAAACTCATATAAAGAGAAAATAGTATAAAATGGTAGGGGACATCTAAAAATGCCAAGTACAACTTTGGATAGAAATGCTCCTATAGGCGAACAAACGAATCTACTTCGTATGTTTTACGTTCGAATGGAATTGAATATCAACATGAATTTGGCAGATTGAAAAAAGGCATATATTCTATAAAGACTACATCCATTAAGTGATTTACCTAAAGGAATACCGTATTAATCATAAACGCACAATAGCTGTAGTATGCTTAAAATATGATTTGTTTTTATCGGTCTATGACATTTCCATTTGACGGAAAAGGACAACGCATACCTTAACTAAAATAGGTTTATAGTGCGTTGATAGGGTAGTGTTTTCAATCAACGACGGCCTTTCCCGCTACGTAAGTAAGTACCTAGTATTTACTATTCTAAGTCAATTTTATTGTTTAGTGATTTTGTTAGGGTTCTCTTGGCCTGGAAATCGCCCTCATACAAGAATATCAACGCCAACTCCATGGTAGCAGGTATGAGTAATGCAGGTAAGATTTTGGTACATGAAAAAGGCTCAAAACCAATCGTGTTTAACAAAAACATCAGCTTTTTGTCTGTTTTAGAAATATGCAGTGATGATGCAGTCGTGGCCTATGTGGATCTCAAAGGGCAAGGAATATCGAAGGTCCTAGTCTGCTCGGCCTACTTGCCCGGAGGGAAACAGAACTCTAAAGAAAAACTGACTAAAGTCGTGGACTGAGCCCAAAGACAAAAGTCAGAACTGATCGTGGTTTGCGACGCCAATGCCACCACACCATCTGGGGCAGCACTGGAATCTACAGAAGAGATGAGTTACTCTCTGAATTTATCTTTACTAACTGTCTATACTTGTTAAATCAGGGCCACGCACCAATCTTGGTAGGGTAGGGCTAGACAGGAAGTAGGTACTTGATATAACATTCGCAACTGAAAAGGTAGCTAAATGCCTAGCCAACTGGCATGTCAGTTCCGAAAACTAAATGTCGGACCACAAACATATTCTATTCGAGGTAACAAGATCAACTAGGTAAAGAACCACCAAAACTTAGGAACCCAAAGAACACTTGCTGGGGCACCTACAGGGTCTATCTCAAAGACTAGGTAGTGGCCTCCGACGGCCTAGTGGCCTCCCAAAATATGTTATAACTCCAGATTCTCTCAACTGGACAGTAAACAAACTGTCAGAAGGCATTATCAAAGCCTACGAGAGGAGCTGCCCGCTGAAAGAATAACAAACTAAAACAAATAACACAATGTGGTGGAACCAAAAGCTAGAAATGCTTCGCAGCTCCACACGGCGTATATTCAATTACTGCTCTAGGCCGCACGATTGGGAAAAATACGGTAGAGCTTTGGCGAAGTATAATAAAGAAATCGTAAAAGTCAGAAGAGCCTCTTGGATACGATTCTGTGAAGATATAGCCCACAAAACACACAAAGGAGCCAGAATTCACAGAAAACTCGTCAAGATACCCACAAACTATCTCGTCCTTCTCAAAAGATCAGATAATACCTTACGAGCACAGAGAGGGAAACTCTTTAACTCCTCAGAGTAACCCACTTTCCAGGATGTATACCTGAATACCTCCACGACCCTCAGCGATGTACCCAAAAAAATGACCCAGATCACAGAGCGCATAGAGCTGATTGGAACAAGGCCACAAGCATCTTCAGACCTAACAATGTTAAAAGGGCTATTGAGAAATTCCAGCCATTTAAATTATAGCGGGCGAAGATGGAATCTTTCCGGCCCTTCTTCAAAAGGGAGCTAACATCCTCCTCCTGCATCTGGTTAGAATACTTCGGGCAAGCCTTGCCTGGGGTATAATATCAGAACCATGGATACGAGTCAAGGTACGCTTGATCCCAAAAGCAGGGAAAAAGGACTACTCTCAGCCTTAATCCTTCAGACCGATCAGTCTCACATCCGTCCTGCTCAAGGCCATGGAAAAGATTACAGACCAGCACATCAGAGCTAAACCCCTCAGCTCAAATCACGCTTACCAAAAAGGGAAATCCACAGAAACTGCCCTTCTCGATCAGGTCGACAAAGTGCAGAAAACCTTAGAGGATAAGCAAAAAGCCCTATGTGCTTTCCTTGATGTGGAAGTGCCTTCGACAACACGCCCACAAATACCATTCTAAATGGAATTTTATCAAAGGGTGTGGACGGTACCACCATCAACTGGGTTTTAAGAATATGCTCTCTAATAGAGCGGCATCTCTAACTCTCAATGCAATTTCGCATGAATTTCACACCACAAGAAGCGTCAAGGAGGCGTCCTACCCCCATTATTGTGGACCCTAGCAGTGGATCAACTACTTTCATTAATGACGGACCAGGATTATGACATACAGGGCATACAGGGATACGCCGACGACCTTGTAGTCATAATCAAAAACCTCAGCCTCGAGACTTGACAATTTCATGTCAAGTCATTCAATAAATGGTCGAATTGTCCATAAAAGCAAACAAAACTGTGCTAGTTCCCTTCACTAAGAAAAGGAAACTCGAAAAGCTATTAAATCTTAAGCTAAACGAACAAACTATACCATTCTCAAGTGAAGTGAAGTATCTAGGGGTCACACCAGACCAAAAGTTAAATTGGAACTCGCACATAAAAACATACCTAACTTAAAAAGCCAAATTGGCTATGTGGACTAGTTGTCGAATGGCGGGGTCAAGGTGGGGCCTAAGGTCCAACATTGCCCTCTGGCTATACACGGCAGTGGTAAGGCCTATAATTACATATGCCGCCGCTGTCTGGTGCAACTCGTGCATCAAAACCAACCAAAATACAACAATAAAAACCCTGAATAGTCTGCAACGCACAGCCTGCGTAATCGCAACAGTAGCTCTATCCTCAACACCGGGAGCAGCCCTGGATGCACTGCTATACCTAACACCACTGAACCTATAAGTGCAGAAAGAGGCTGAGCAGTGCTTATACAGAATCTGCACCACGACAAGGACTAAATCGAGCTCTCAAGCACTGACCAAGCTCATGAAATCGGTGTTTGAACATAAAACCTTATGCATGCCAATTGATAACATGCATACTGATAACTTTAAAAAACTATACTTAGTGTAGATACCCTCCAGAGACGTTAGGCTGAAAGGCCAGTTGGACTACAAAGAGGATTGCCACATTTTGGTATACGGATGATTCCAAAAAAGGGAACTATGTGGGGTGCAGTATCTATGGTGAGAGACCACGACTCAAAGTTAGCGTGAACATGGGCACGGAGACCTCAATCTTCCAAGCGGAAATATTCGCCATTAACAAATGCGCGGAAATCCTTAGAAAAAAGGGCGTAGGTATGTCTCATAGAACCGCTTATTTATTAGTGACCTTATTTCTTAACATGGAGGGATAAATTTGCTTTTACTATCAAATTACACATACGTCCTTTTTATTAAGAAGGGCAGAATGCACATCCTCTGTTCTTGCGGACCACTAATGCGCAACAGAAGTACGAGTATCTACCTAGGGTAATATATCATGGGCCCCCAAGAGATACAACTCCTCACTGCCCACAGCGTCAGGAAATTCTTGGATGCAACGGGCCTTTGCGGAGAGCTCTAAAGAAAGGGCTGCCACAAAAGATCAGCGATGGTCGAAGTGGCACACAAGGCCCATCTCAACTCACTAATACTTAATAGGGTTCTCTTCGTCTTTTTAAGGCCCACCAATAGTATTTTTCCTATCCATGTTTAAATACTTATTTGTTTTACGAATGTTTGTTAGTCAGACTTCTATATAAATATATACCTAAATTATAGCTGTACCTAACATATTATAGAATATAGATGAGCTGGTGATCATAACGTTTCTGTGTAATGAGTATAGGTACTCGTATAACCAAACTAATTCAACATCATCAGGCAACAATGGGCCATAAAACTGCAAGTAGTATTGATTTATTCTTTAGCGAACCTAACAAACAATGATGAGCTGCTGGAAACGCAAACAATAACTCTTGTGCCTTAAGTTCTTTACGGCCTCTCCAAATCCCTCGCTCTGACACCATTTAAGTAAATGCTAATAGTATTTAAGTAGCCTCTGTCGCACTGACCATCCACATCCTGGGGATTTATTCTCTTAAAAATCGGGTTCGGTCGGTCGAATGAGTGAACGAGTGAATGCGGCGCAGCTTGTATAAACCGAAGAGTTTAAGTAGTCCCGTCAGAGCGTACAAAATAGATTTTAGCGGATACATTCTCAATTAGACAGCAGGGCTTCTTTCGAACGATCGAACGTAAGAATAAGGCTGGCTGCCTAATCGTTCACTCGTTCGGTCGACCGACCCCGTTTTTAAGAGAAAAACACCACTGGTTAAAACCTCGCTGATAGTACAAGGTGTCCAGACAGGGTATGAGGTATTGGCTATTTCAATACAAAAAATACTATTAGCATTTACTTATCAATTATTGAAATACAAAATGAAAAATTATTTACAAATATTTACAAGATAATGTTATCTACATGATGACCGTTACGCTGCTGGCACTCTTCCAATCTGGACCGAAGATTAGTGATAACACGCAGGCACATAGCTCTCGGTATCGCTGACATTTCGGACGGACCTGATGTTGTGTTTCAATTGCGTTAGGTTTGTCGTTTTATTCTCATACACCTTGCTTTTAACGTACCCCCATACAAAATAGTCAAGCAGGCTGAGATGGACTTCTGGGAGGCCAATTGATTAACATCAATCAAGGTAACCTTCGTCGAATGTAAAGTCGATTTTTTAATGTAATGCTTTGCTTCGTTTTCGTATGGATAACCTCGGATTTTGACGAACTGATGCTGCCACTGCATCGATTGTTTCCTGGTCGGGGACTGGACGAGGTCGAACAGAGTTTTGAATTTTGACCGTCGCACCTGTATTTTCGAACGTCCGAATCCATTCTCTAATGCTACCGTCACTTGGTGCATTGCGTGTGCGATATTCTGCACGATACACACGTTGAAAAGACACTAGTTAGTGAGCATTTTGATAATATGCTCGTATGCAAAAAGCACGATGCGTCCCCGGGTACTGCTCCATGGTGAAGCCCCGGATCTAGGGGGGGCTAGCCGGGGCCTATGCCCCGGGCGGCAAGCTCAGGGGGCGGCCAAATTCACACTTTATAGACGAATGGACAACTCATCATTTACTTAACTTTGACCACAGAATAAATGCTTGGCTCTCTCCTTAAATCTTGTAGGTGTTCATACTGCCTCATCATGCCAGGAAGCTATTAACCTATTAGACTAGGCCCAAAACTGAAAAACGCGTCTCTAAACCGTTGCAAGCGGCAAATCATGTAAAAGATGGGGTTAAAACGTTATCCGAGGGTTTTGACCCTGTAGAATACGGATCTGCCTGTCGCCATTCCGAAATTTGAACCGGAAGTATGCTATACCGGAAAAAGTGCAGCAACAGTATCCATATGATTTGCGGTATCCTCATACCACAATCCACAAGTAAGATGAGTTTCTTTGGCTGCTGGTCCATAGTTTAGAAGATTTTCCATATAAGCACGGTAAGCATATGTATTGTTTGGGGGTGATATGAGTTTTTGATTTAAATATACATCTAATTGACTGAAAAGGGAATGTAACCAGTTATTGACGGGTGCAACCACGGTGTCTGGTTTTAATTTTGTGCCATCCTGATTCAATATTTTAGCATTAATATGTAACATTGTGTGGGATAGATCAACATAGTCATCTCCTGATCCAGGAACTGAAATTGAAATTCGATGGGAGCATCATCACTTAAAGATGAAATTGGTTTGTAATGAACCCACTGTCCACTTTCAATACTTCTTTGAATTGATGGAAGAGCAAATATATCTAATTCAGATTACTTTTGTTTTTCTTACTTCCTCTTCGTCTCGATGCTTTCAATGTATCTAATCTAATCGAACTATCCATAGGGCGTGAATTTACCATGTCAGATAACAAACCAACCTGCACCTAACGTTTCTTGTCCAATGGTTTTCAAACCAATAGATAACAAAGGGAGCACTGATCTAAATAGCCCCCCCAAAAAACTCCCTATACCATGTCCACGTTGAAATGGAACTCCTTTATAGACAATTCCTACGCCAGAGCCGGCTTGTTGCGAATAATAATGTTGGTAAGGGCAAGAGACTGACGATCTGTTATAATTCATTTTACTCGTTGAAAGTGTAGCTTCACGCATGAGCTACCAAATTGAAATGGTACATTAACACCGGTAGTTGTTCTTATATCTATTTCAATAGTATCGAACTCCCTACGTAAAACCGGTACATAGTGAGCAGGTGAGAAAATGTGGGTTTTATATGCACCATAAATGAATTTAGTTGGATCTAGTGGTATTATTCTAAGCAATGCTGTTATAACATCTCCAACCACTTGTGGATGAATAATATCGGTGTAAACAAATATTTGTGGTGGTAATCCTAAATATAAATTGGCAGGGTTTTTTCCATATGTTTCAAATTTGATTTCGGTTTGAAACCCAGCTGGAGACTTAGTATCGGTGTAGTTATGATAGAGGTTATTTCATTATTTGTTGTTGTTACCCCAACCATTTTTGTCAATGTATCATACCTCAATTTGACATTATTTTTTAGTTGTGGGTTCTCATTAAATGCTTGAAGGAAATGATCAATATTATCGTATGTAGTTGCTGGTATATGAGTTTTTATATCAACAATTTTTGTTGACTTGTTGGTGGGTGATACCACCTTTTTCTTTATGTAAATTATATTTTCATGATCTTGAACATTATACATGGAACACGGGTATTGAAATTTCACTAATCCAACTACCCACTCCCCTTCTAATTTTATGTTGTTAGGTAATTTAGTTAGAAAATGTGCAGTCGTGTTGTCATTATAGTAATCCGTTGAACTGTTGCTTAACAAAGTTAAATAAAAACTATTTTCATTCATATTTTTTTCAAGCTTGATGCGAGTATCCAAGAGTTAAATTTATTGGGATAACCTTGCCACTTCACTAGTATTTCCTTAATGCCTCTAATATGGCGTGAACGTATTATTTTATCAATTTTATACTCGGTGGAGGGGAGGTAAGTCACTTTTTGTAACTCTTTAGAATAAAATGTACCAATGATGGGTTCGCCTTCCAAATCCTTTAACATATAAACAACTCGCGGTGATCTATTAATAATTGAATTAATTATGAATATTTCATCACTCCAATTACTTTCATAACCCTTTTGAAATACATGCTTATATTTAGTTATTCTAACATGATCGCCTACATTCAATTTTGGGGTTTCCAATGAAATTTGTCTATCTTTTTTCGATAATATAAATTATTCCAAACGGTCATAATATTATTAGAATTAACATCAATTGGTCGCATTTTAATGCTGGAATGATAGGTATGGTTGTAAGAATGAAGAAGATCTTGTAAGATATTTGTGTAATTATATGTATTATTATGTGTGAAGTAACGCCACATTTTCATTTTAAGAGTTCTTTGAAACCTTTATACTATACTTGCTTTAATGTCGGGATTATTAGTGGTATAATAATTAATATTTTTGCTCTTAAAGTAATCTCTCACCACCTATGCAACAAATTCTGTACCTTTATCAGATTGTATATGACGAGGAACAGAGTTGGCTTCAGTAAATATGCTTTCAAAACATTCTTTGACTGTTAATGAATCTTTCTTTTTCATAGCTCTCGCAAAAGCATATTTACTGAACACATCAATAACACAAAGAATATATTTGTATCCATGATTGTATTGACTATACGTACTCATGTCACTTAGATCAGCTTGCCAGAGTTCATTAAAATTAGATAGGATATATCTATTTCTGGTGAATCGCTTATGAATAGGTTTATGTAGCGTGTACGTATCTTGAGATTGTAACCATTTTTTTACTTCCTCTTTGTTCATTTGTTCTTTCATTTCCTTCGCTATATTATTCAAACTACTATAATCAGCTGGATTGGAAACATCATAGTAGATCCTATTAATATCTAATAAGGGGTCCATTTTTCCCAATCTATTTTCTTATGATGACGCTTAAGTAGCCCTGTAGTAAGTGGTGTAGTTCTTTGTTTTTCTTTATCTGTTGATGATCTCGTACTTGTTGATGCAGGTAATGACAGGTGCTCAATCGGTTGAGCTGTTTTAATAAATTCCAAGTTTGCAGGATTACCTATGCAACTTAAAGGAATCCTTATATCTCTTAAAAGTAATGCAAACTCTTCCCATCCTGTTGGTTTAGGGCGTTTAAGACATCTAACCACGTCGCTTACCAGATCAGTAATATTACTATTTGAAATAGTACGGTTGTTTATTACAACTTCACCAGTCGGTTTCCACCAAATTTTTGGTTTACTTAAAACAATGCAATCCAACAAAGTTCGAGTTTTTTTCTCATATGATTTGGGTAATATATCTATTATTTTTGATGGACTAATTGGCATCGGTTCTGGATTTGTTTTAGCAATCGGTGTAACTGCTGTGGTAACATCTCCTTCTGGTAAAGGTGGATTTGCAACTGACTCATTATATTCATTAACTTCCGTTTTGTTCACTTTTGAGTTTAGATCTTTACTTTCTTTGTTGAGTTGAATCTCCCCCTCCGTCACGATTGGTTTTCTAAACGGTTTTCGATCTGTTTCAATGAAATGCAAAAATCGTTGCAATGCTTGAAAATATAGGGTCCACTTTTCACGATCATTAATTTAACTTTTAAGTATTTTTTGCATCTCGGCATCTAGACGGGATGATGAATTTTCAGGTGGACTCTCATTGCGTTTGAGTCTTTCAATAAAATCTGATTCTACCAATAGCATTTTTTTCGTATTTTCCATTTTGTTTATTATAAAGAGTTAACTAATGCACTTAAAACTGCTCCTAATATAATAGGTAGAAATGCACCTCCCTTTTGAATTATAACAGTTTTTCTTATTTTATGTTTCCCTTTTGAAACTAATTTTCGCAAGATATCTTTTTATTTTTTTAATTTAGATTTTTCTTTTTTTTCTAAAGGATTTTTTCCATTTAGAACGTTGTAAATGCACTCACAAATAATGTTGATCTCATCATAATCACAAGATTTAAGTAACGCCGTGCGATATTTTGGTTTAAGCAACTGCAAGGCTTCAAGTAAATGTTTATATGTGTTTACTCTCGCATGCATCATGTAGAACTGACAAAAATTTGTTGATTTTTATCGTATTTAAACCCCTTTTTAGGAACATACACTGTGCAATGTCCATCAAACGGAAATATTTTAGTTTTAAAACGACATATGTCATTTGTATTTTGTTTCAGATCAATCATGAGGTAACCATGTGGTTCTTTAGTAGCATCTTTGTAGGCTTCATCTACAAATTTTGAGTTTTCAGGGTAAACTTGTCGTGACAAGTAGCGTGTTTGGGTTTTGTCCCTGGGATTCTTAAAATATACAATGTAGCTTGTATTCAGTGAAATATCACGTTGGCCTCTCCCTTGATGAAATATGTTTTGAGTAATATAAAAAACACTTATGTTTCTATGATGACTACCTTTTGTGAAAATGTCAACGATTCGTTCATTCGATTCTCTCATCAGATCATCTATTATAAGAAGCTTAGGTTTCTTCCCATCAAACATTGAAAAATCTGGTATTCCCTGACTATAATTTACATTTTCCAGATTGTACAGGGGTTGCATTTCATCATAACACCAAATATTTTCATCAAATTCAACATTACATACTTCTTTGGAATTATTTAAAAAGTTTGTAACAAATTGAGTTTTGCCACATCCACTCGGACCAGCTACAATGGTTGTGAAAGGATGATAAAAATGTATCATAATTAAAACTCCTAATACGTGTTGATATGAAAACAGATAAACTTGAAATGGCACAATTTATGAACTCGATTACTTTTTAAATAAATCAAACAAAATAAGGATAAACAAATTAAAACAAAAAACAAAGATATCATAGTAAAATATTTTTTTATTTCGAAATTTACACTTTTTTGAGCATCCTTGTTGAGAAGAAATGACGCAAATAACTCAATATAACATAAGTCTCTTTTCAAGTTACAAAAAAAAATACAATTGTTTGTAAATAGTTTACTTAACTAAAAACAAATCGGTCATTCTCCAGACAGCCATTTCTGTATGTCCTCGGGGTTAAAAAATATAAAACTATTGAATTTGGTATAATTTATATTTTTTGTTCGTAGAAGGTACTCGTATTGAGGTGTACATGAATTTTCAAGTAAATATTCAATACCTTTCTAGGAGAAAAAAATAATCAATACCCCATTCTCCTAATTAACACCGCGCGTCCCACTTCCGAAATCACTAATATAACTATTTTCCCCGATCATATACAAGAGGAAAGATGAATGAAAGTATTTTTATTTAATGAAAGATAAGATATCCAAATTACAAAAAAAATACCAAATTTATTTAGTAATATATCACTAAGATTTAAAATAAAGAAACGTTGTCCCGATATGTGTACTAATTCACGCGCCGCTTTCATTCTTGTCCGTGCAAGGCCATTGAAGAAATAGACAGACGTCTGTAATGCATTTTGCGTGAGCAGACACTCATGTCAAGACCCTCTTGAGAGAAAGACGTGTTAATGTTGTGTGGATCGCACACTACAAATGTAAGTATCTAATTCGCATGTGTTGGTTCTCGTAAATGCTAATTAACACGTTCACGTTTTTAAAATCAGCCAATAACTCTATAGCTCTGTAAATTATTGTATACATTAAGAACCTCAGTATTTAACAGTTACTGGATTATGTAGTTTATCACATGTACCTAAAAGAAGTTATATTTTTTTTATCAAGAATCCCTAATACACACGTCTAATTCACGGGTCAAAAATGAACGCGTTAATTAGTTTAAGAGTAGTAAAAAAGGTTTTTGGTACATAAAAGTATTTTATTTCTAATTGCTCGCTTAAGCTAAACCAGTTTAAATTAATTTACAGGAATAATCTTTTTACAAAAATGTAATTCCCGGAAGAATGATGGCATGATTAGAATGACATATATTATGTCAAACTGATGTTATTAGAGTGGCCTTAACCTTAAAATGATCCTTATGATCATATCTGTGTGCTTAACTGTTTGGACAATATGTTTTTTAGAGGTTATTTTATTTTTCCTAGCATATTTCTCTTGGAAAACATGAAAATTTTGCTGACCGCATTAAAAAGTTGCATTTTGACAAAAAGTGACAACTGTAATTCTAATCATGTAAGGAAAATCCTAGGGACCCGGCATCATTCTTCATATTTGTATAAATTATGTATTAAAACCACCCGCAATAATTAAACTACATACTTAAAGTTGAATGTCTGTATGTTATGTTACATAACTTATGTATGTAAAGCTTAAACGGCTCGACGGATTTTAGCATCATGAATTATGAGGTGTCCTTAGATTCAATAAAATTAACTAGTTTATTTATATCTTTTTAGTTCATCGGGTTTTTAAAATTTAAATTACTTTTTTTAAAGATAGATAGGGAATGTAAAAAGTAGGAGGAAGAAGTATTATTTTTTCTTTAGCAGATACGGCAATTTATTTGTTATCGTTTGTTCATAATACCTAAGGTTTATACCTTAGTTATTATGTTAGTAAAGTTATTAATTCTGTTTTTTTTTTATCGTTTTCATTGTTGATTATAGAACGATTATTTCAGTGAAATATTAGTTAGCTTATTATGTATGTATATCGTGATGGATATTTTATATTCCTAATAGTTTCAACGTTGCAATATAATAAATATGATAAAATTAATAGACAGTCTGACAGTTTTTGTCTTATTTCCTAAAAAATATATATTTGGCATGAACATTTATCTAATAAACGCGTAGTTTTTTTAATTCGCAAGCAAGTAAACCTAATTAACGCATCGCTTTTCTAATTCGCGCGTCACGCAAATATTAAAACCCTTCTAGTTAATTAACCGCTAATAATAATTAAGTGCCCAATAAATATTAAAGTTTGAATGGTCGATATGTTACTACATTTTGCATAAATTTTATCAAAAACCAAGTGGAAAAAAAGGGCGGTGTTAATTAGACTGAGAACACAATTCTGGAGAATGACCGAAATACAGAGTAGCACCACTTGATTTTAATTCACCTTCACCAATTTATATTTACAAAAAAATAAAAATTTCTTACATTTCCTACAATTATTACATAGGGATTCACAATAAAAAAATAAAAAATACACTATGTACAAAAAATAATGTTGAATTTTTTGAATGTTCTGTGATTATAAATTACATGGAAAAATTATTTTGTGATGATCCAGGGGGTATTTTATAATGTCCCCACGCAAGAGTGTCCGAAGAGTTTTGTAACAAGTACCGTTTTGTATCATAATGAGATAATGATACTTTATTTATGTTTTGCGTAAATATTACATGTTTTATTGATTTAAATCTTAACATTTGGGCTTGTTGTACATTTTTTTCAAATAAACACTTTTTATAATCGTTGAGGGTCAGTTTGTTAGTAACATATTTATTGACTCCTTTAGCTTTTGATATAAGACTATGATTTTCAACATCTAAGGCATAAATTTTAGATCGTAGACCAACAAACTCTTTAAAAAATTTACCGTTGTTTTCATCTTTGAAAAACCCTAACCGCTTTTTATTTATTAATGGTAAACCATATTCATTGTTAGACGGATAGTCTGAAGTGTCAAAATATAAATCAAGCTCTGATTTTATGTCCTCATAATAGTTTTCAGTGAATATTTGATATACTAAACTATCTGTATCTGTATAAAGAAGCTTGAGATTTTCTTGATATTTGGTTTTCATGTAGTCGTAATGAAATTTATACATGAAAGTTTTCGATATATCTAAAATGCAAAATCCTAAGTAAATTGGTTTATTATAAAATATTTTAGTTTTATTCAATTGAACAGCAGTATATTCTCCGAAAATATTGATAAACTGTGGAACTCGGGTTTCGCTATCATAGATTCAACTCCCAGTGATTTCCCATGATTTTCCCAGTGATTTAATAATTTGACGTTCACATATTTCAAAACATTTTCCATGGTTTTATCGAACATTGAATTATTCATACTTTGATAGTGATCTTTATCAGAATCACAAGTTGCCAGCGATCGCATGCGTGTGTTTAAGTCTATGTAAGTTTTTAACCACTTAGATTGCTCAAATTTCAAAATGCGATGGATTTTAACTAATTGCAAACCATTATTCAAACATTGTTTTAGATTTCTGTAATGTAGAACATAATTCATTTTCCTATTTAAATTGGGAATCATTTTTTTTTCTTTGGAACCCCCTAAGCAAACATTTTCAGGACAGAATGGTAAATCCGAATGGGAGTCATGCAATTCGTTGGGGTATTCTAGATCGACTTCTAAAATAAATCCATGTTCAGCATCATCAGAAACATTAAAATCAGTATCTACATTAACCCATTCGAATTTACCAGTAGGGAGACATTGAGACAGCCCACCCATAAAGATTATTTGCATCCAAGTACATAAGAAATGAAGAAGGAATATTTTGATCATATTCCGGCATAAATTTATTATTAGCTTTCGCGTGTCTTTTACTACATTGTGATATACCCCCTCGAATATTTTTAGTTATGAAAGCTATTTTATCAATGTCCGTTAAGAGTTCTAGATTTATTCTTGTAGTTTTTAGCATCGCGTCCCAACTTAATCCCGGAGCAGTATAGTAATGGGCCGGATCTAATCCATATGTCCTAAGACAAACATTTCTAAAATTTTCAAATATTTCAGTTAGTAACAAAACATCTGTTTTTAAATATAAATCAGAATAATCACCCATATTTTCACAATGAAAATGATTCAAAACATCTTGCGCATGTTCGTCCTTCTGAAATATTGCTATCAGACAAAGAACTGTAGAATTTATCTTGAGCGGGAAGAGAAGTTAACTTTAACGAATCATATGATGTCATGTACTCATAGGGATAGATACCCTTTCGTATTAATCGTTTAAAATCCTCTTCACTTGGGAAACTCAATTGTAATTCACGAAATTGTTCTGGTGTCAGGGTTTTGGCTAATTTTTCAAGACTACAACTCATAAATTTTAGTGAATCAACAAATTTCAATTTTTTTGTGCGAAGAAAGAAATTATTGATATTATATTGATTCAAAGATTTAGAAAAGGAAATGTATTTCTCTTTATTCTCCGGTATCAGTTCAATGTCTCCCTCCTCAAATCCAAGCCCATGTACTATAAAATGACTATCATAGTTACTCAAATTATGAAAAAATACAGGTACAAAATTAGGTGCCCTGTATTTTTGGCAACAAAATTGATGTGCTACTCCTTCATAAAAACCTGTATGATGATTATAAGAAATAGTGGAATCACCATTTAATTTTTATCACAAATGTAACATGTGGAACTCTGAGCAATATCTAAATTATTTGCATCAGATAAAGGTAAAGGGGTTTTGACAAAAGTATTACTCCTACAAATGTTTTCTAAATCTATTTTAATGTATTTCATAAAAGTCTGAGCACAATCTTTACCTTTATATGTTCTATATATTGATAGCTAATCATCATAAGAACACTTAATGTAGTATCCAAAACTATAAACCTCATGTTTTTGTACGTTTGTGGTAGAGGATGTACTAGGATTGTTGAAACATGAAGGAATTGGGTTTAAAAAAGCCTCAAAATCAGCATAAATAACAAAAGGTACCCTTAATTTACGATCATAATTATTGAAGGTAAGTTGGTTAGATGGAACATTTTCATTGAACCAGTTTTTCCTTTTATCCTGTTCTGAAGGTAAATTTGTACAAACATGGAAACAGTCGTTTCTTTAGTGCTTCATTAAATTTTCATGTTAAACAACCATCACAAATATGTGTAGCATGTTGTGTATTGGATAATCGTTTAGATACTAATCTGGATAAATTTTTGATAAAGCAATAATGTGCTTTACTACCTTTGGTTATATATAATAAGTTTAAGTGTTTGGTTTTTTTGCATTTAGTTAAGTGTAACGGTCCTATCACATCATGTTTTTTACTTTGTAAATTGTACTCTAGTCCAAGTACATTTATGCTTATATCATTCATTTTTTCAAATTTATGAACATCGGTTAATTTAAATGGGAAAGACAAATTTTCAAAGTTTAATTTATGTTTATGCGCTATATATGAATTCGCTGTATTTGAATGATGGTTTGTAGATGGATATAAACCTGACAATACAGCCCATCTAAAACATTCATGATCATTGTTTTTTACATTAATAACTGCCTTTTTATTCATTATATCTCGAGGGAATTTTATAAAGGATACATCTAGATAGTTGAATTTTACTAAACTCCATCCACTATCTTTCCTTTCAAAGTTAGATATTCTTGTTAAAATTTCGTCAAGTATAGTTATAAAAATATCATTTTTGTCGCTGCTACGATTCACCACATTGTTACTGAATTGAAAGTCAAACGTATTATTTAGCTGTTTGGTATCTTGAGTAAAATCTGCATTAAGAATAAAATTTACTTTAAATAAATAAATCAATTTTACGTTTTCAATTAACTGTACAATTAACCCATTGTATATCAGACCTCAAGACATTATTTTTGTGGAAATTACTATTCAAAATGGTTGGTGAAATATCTTTTGGATACGTATTTACTACACACAGAACATTCGACATTATCATTATTTTTTGTACTCACATTCCCATCTAAGATTGGTTCGGATGATGTTGATACTGCATCACGACTAGTTGAAGGACGGTTTTTCTTTACCAGCACTTCTTCCGACTCCGAAACTGCAGCTGTCCTCTTTATTCCACCCCCGACTTGGGAAGATCTATAAAAATAAGAAAACATGAAATTAAACAATGTACGACTTAATAACAAATACAAAGTTATAAATTAATTGGTTGCCATATTAAGTATACTAACCCAAATCTTGTCTACATTGTTGGCAGTATGCCTGCATTGTTAAAACTCCATCAATCACATCTGATGACGTACTATTCTGTTTGTCTTTAATATGACCATCACATGGTGTAAAATATGATCTTATATCAGAATCTTCTAATAGTGTGGTGGGTAATTGATTTGATATAAACCACAGCCGTATACTTCTATGAAAATTAGTTATAATAAACTGTTTACTTAAACACTCAATTTGATCACGAGCTAAATGGATTATAATGAACACCATGATGGAATAAACCGATACTTTAGTTACTCAAACACAGTAACCCAAATAATGAATTATTTCAACACCGAATATCCCATTTATATAGGAACGCCCCACCTAATTGTTTCCATAACAATAAGATCAAGTCCCTACAAGTCAGAAACCCATCCTTTGTCAAGTCCGGTCAAGCGCTTTTACACAGGTTAGAACAGGAATATTTAGGGTTAAAAATATTACTTACGCATCGCGATGAAGTTGGCTTATAAGTTCCCCGATGGCAAGTAATTCTTGATCTTCTTCAAGCTCTTCACAGAGTCTGATGAGATGAGGATCATAGGTGTCACAGTTCAAACTATCCATTTTGTTTAATCTACACAAACACTTTTTTATCACTGCATCTTATAGTCAATAAAGTATTTGCCACAATTTAATTTTACAAAGAAAAGATAATTGTTTAGACTGGAAAAAGATCTTGAATTCTTAAAAGGTAAGGTTTTTACATGTAATACAATAACAAGCTTTTGTTTAACCTACACAAACACTTTTTATCACTGTTTCTTATTGTCAATAAAATATTTCACACAACTGTCTTTAGAAGCTACTTGTTTTGTGATGTTAAATATAACATCACGTGTAGCTTGGAGGTGATCTTCGTCATCGGAAATCGCATAGGCTTTCAATCTCACATCAGCGTGTTTCCAGTGCTCAGTGGGCGGAATGTTTTTAATTTTTTGCAAGTCATATATCTCGATTTTAATCAAATGAGAAGCGTATGCCCCGTCATCTTGTCCGCTTGATAAGTATGCGACACCATCGGCAGAACTTTGACATACGTTGGAGGACCGTTTTAGTACTTTAGTTTTCTTCTTGGGACGTTCAAAAAAGCTGTCGATGTTATTTACTGAACGCTTTTTTGCCATGGCCTGCTTAACTTTAAAACCAGGCGTGCCTTCTTCGTCGGTTGAATCATCTTTATTTTCCGGGTAGTAATAGTTCTTGAAAGTATTTTCAGAGAACTGAAACAATATCAAACAATAAATTACACAACTGTTTACAATACTCTTAACAAAACACGGTGAAGAAATGCTAAAAAAACACACAATTAAGTTAAAATAGTTGTACATACTCACATCCATTATTAGGCCTTTTTATAAACACTTCACTGCACGAAACAACACTATTATGTCTATATACTGCTATAGGTACAGGAAGCTCCGGTAACGAGGGCTGTTGCGATCCCAATACTTGATCATACACAATATCCCATCGCTTTTATACCCTCCGTTAGTAAAGCGTCTTTCTAAAAACACGTTTGAACTTGTAATAACACAGACGCCGAGTTATTCACCAACACCCAAAATAATAAAATGTGCAAGTAACAATCGGAATCCTTTGTGACCATAAAACATAATAGGTGGCTACTAATAAAACAATTAAACCGTTTCAACCATACACTCAGGTACGCAAAACTTGTCGATACAGGCTTTTTTGATTGATATGCTCCATAGTACTTTGAATCAAGTCAGAACCAGTTTACATGCCAGTTTTAGTTTTACATACTACCGCGTTACAGTAAAATTAAAATGTATGTAAAGATGAAGCCCATATAATTATGTACTAGATAGATAATGTTATAGCTAATGCCAGCCGTAGATACATACCCGTAGATAAAATACTCGTACGTAGTTTACATTGCATTTAACCGCTATATTTTTAACAATATAAGTGTAGGTTTATTTAGAAATATATGCAATTTATGGTTTTGTTATGTATTGAGAATAGTCTCTAAGTAACCACAGCGTAAGATGATACTACACTTAGCTAGATTTACTAACATTAACTTAAGTAAATTGAATTAAGTTAAGCTTGGGTCTTAAGTTAGATTTAAATGGGCTCTTAGCTTAGGTTAAGCTCATGTAAAGTTAAGCGATTTTTTAATAACATTTGAACATGGGGTGTTTACATTTAAAACCAATCGTAGCTTCTTCGTTGGTTGATTCATCTTTATTTTTTTAGGCTGTGACCCTTAAAAAACAGTAGGTATGTGAAAACTAGGTTAGGTTAGCTTAGGTTAGGTTAACCTCAGCAAGGTAGGTTAGGTTGGGTTAGAACTGTGAGCCTTAAAAAACAATAGGTATGTTAAGCTAGGATAGGTTTCAAGATGTTCGGTTAACTTTAGCAAAGTAGGTTAGGTTAGGTTAGAACTATGATCCTTAAAAACAGTATGTTAAGAAAACAACCATGGCTACTTAATTAAATGATACGATAAAAACATAGGTAAATTAAAAATCACACTAAAACAGTAAATAACACATAATCAGCTAATATAAAAAAGGTAGGAACTAGAAACGCGTCGATTACCGTAAGACAATGGTTTGGGCGCGCCGCCAAGAACAAAGGAAGTTGGCCCTCGCGCACAATAGGGTCCGCCTCGAAATCGGACAAAGGGATAATCAGGTAGTTGATAACCTTTTGTATTGAGTATGTGCACTATTGCAAGGTATGGGAAGGAGTGATTTGGGAGTCCCGGGACCCGCCCCAAACGCTCTAAGTGGGGGGATAAACACCGAAAAAAATACAAAACTTTTTTTTTTTTAGTAGCGAAACTCCGCCTCTCGCCCGCCAGAGCACCTTTTTTTGGGGGAGCAGAGGTGGGGACCAGAAACGGCGAATACCTACTACTTACCGCTTGCATTCTAATTCATCAAAAAATGGTCCTAGACTTTATTTGGACTGATTCAAAAAGTATATTGCTTTTTTGCTGGCTCCACTACTAGGTGGGACATTATGAAAAAATACGTTAAAACAAATTTAAAAATCTTCTTCAAGAAAATCGAATTGCACACGAGTTAAATTATGACATGTCCATAGATTTATTTGCTGAACAAAAAACTCAAAGAGTAAAATTGTAATTTCAATTCACAAATGCAATAATATACATACATATTTTAATTTTAAATCCTATCCTGTGTTGTGTATAAAATATATATCCTACACGTTCATGCCTATATGTCTGTAAATAAATAGGCTTATCACAGAAATAACAGCGATGAATTAGTGGACATTTGATAGCTGAAATTATGATGATAAAGGTAAAAATAAATATAAAGGGCGGGGGCGGCATTTTTCAGTATTTGCCCCACCTAAAAAAAAAATGAAGATCCGGGGCTTCATGGTGTCAAAAACTCCACAAAATGGCGGACTCCATGACATCAGCCCCGCCTTTATTTCTCACTAAATTTCAAATTTAGAACAAATACAAATACCTCATACCCTGTCTGGACACCTTGTATAATGGCAGTAGGTACAGTACAACCATTTTCTTAATAGCAATCGGCAATCATCGTTTTTCTATGACCCCTCCCTCTTCCCCCCGGACCGCCCGCAGGGTTAGTCGTGTGCAGTGAATTTATTACTCAATTTAATTCAATATTTTAAATCAAATAGCAAAAATTATTCAACATAAAAAAATAGGAGATCATAAGTGACCAGGAGTTATCAAGCAACTTCGGATTGTGCTCTCATACACCAAAGCCCAACTTCTGCCTCCCTGGTACTTCAATACTGTGAGTCATATTCAGAGAGATAACTTGCGCACGCGCCTCCTATTGGCCCTTTGGCTCCACCCCATTGACCTTAGCCACTCCCACCTTGGCCGCTATTGGTTTGGGAAAATACTATCGCCATAATATTTGCGCTCGCGCTAATTAGCGGACCAATAGCGAGGGCGCATGACACGGTGACATCTTATACCATTACAACCCCTGACCTCTGATAGCCTGGTACCTACCATGAATAGTCCTATTGAAAAGTCACAATCTGAATCGGACATTACTGGAGCGAATAAGACCCCAAACAACTTAACCACGATGCGCAATAAGCGAAGGCGAGAAGACGATTTTACCCAATTCAAAGACGAAATCACAGGAATGCTGTCAACCATGATGGCGTCACAATTAACCGAAATTAAAAAAAACACAGAGATGTTAAATGACATTAAGCAAACAAACCGTAGTATCGAGGACGCAATAACTTTCTTGTCCGCCCAATACGAAGCATATAAAAATAAGATCGAAGAACTGGAGACTGCAGCTGCTAATGATAGGAAATATATATCCACGCTAGAAACCAGGATCGCGGACCTGCAGCGTGATAATCGCAAAACAAATCTTGAGATCAAAAATGTTCCCTCTATACAAGGTGAATCTAAAGAAACACTCATAAACATGATAACCCATCTAGGAAAAACAATAGCCTGCCCAATAAACAAAACTGATATAAATGATATATATCGCATCAATAATAAGAAGGAAGGAGCAAAAAACTCCACCATCATACTGGAGACCACTTCCACACTGCTCCGCAATGAAGTCCTGAAAATGAGCAAGGCGTTCAACTTAAAGAATTCAAGAAATCTTAGTGCTAAACACCTTGGCCTACACACAAACCCTGATACTCCCATCTTTGTGTCGGAGCATCTCACTCCGCACGCCGCCCGGCTATATTTTCTAGCACGAGATCTGAAGAAAGCAAAATTATACAAACACTGCTGGACATCGTACGGCAAAGTCTACGTAAGAAAAGAAGATAACTCACATGTGATTTCTATTCATAGCGAAGCTCAAATTGAACGACTTGCCAAGGAAGTGAGATGACTAAATGATATTTACTATAATACCCCAGCTACATCATGCGACCCTGGTAACGTACCCTTAGTTATTAAGTACCACCACGAGTCCATAGCAAAATATAATTGTATCGATTTCGCGGATATACTATATGCACCGTATGGGTTGTGCTCTCCTGGTACTCCTGTGAGAGAACAGTTCCTTAGAAAGATAAACGAAAATTGCAAGAGTATCTGCTGGATGGTTTTAATAGTACAAAGCCCCTCATACTCTCCTGGTACCCAATCAAGTCTAACCCCTCGGCGTGGGTACATGAATCATTTGACGGATATACTAGTAAAATTATATAATTTATTTTTGTTAAGGCCCATAAGTCTTCTACTATTATGTGTTCCTGGTAACTGCAAATGTAAACAAATCCTATTAGAACCAGTAAATATTGTTACAATGTATTATCACTACTATTCTCCATATTGGCAAACTGTCCTGATCTATGTACTCCTGGTAGTTTGTTCCTTAAATTATGAACACTTTTTGATTTTAAATTTAATTTTAAGTACACCACTCCACACACACACATACAACACTCATCAAGTTACTCGAAACTATAGTCCAAACACACCACAAATAAAAATATCACGAGGCTTTAAAAAAACCAAACATACCCCTAAACGGTTACCACACAAACTTATTTCTAATATAGATAATGAATGACCAACTTATGGTGATAAATGAAATTGATGACACTGAAATAGCACAATCCTTCCAATGTGATCCCCAGAACCTCAGTAAATATATAAACATTACTAGCAATAACATAACGATTGTCTCGCAGAATATTCGGAGCATCTATAGCAATTTTACTGACTTCCAAATAACCCTATCACAACTTAAATTCGAGCCGGATGTACTTATTTTTACCGAGTGCAGGCTAAACACATTAAAACCTATTCCTCACATCCCCAATTATAAATCTCTGTCAACGTTGAATAACATTAACCAAAATGATGGCGTCGCTGTGTATGTTAAGAAACACCTAAAATCCAATATTATAGAAATTAAATTACAACATGCATCTTGCTTACAATTAAATTTGAACAACTTAATCGTCCTTGGGATTTACCGGTCCCCCTCTAATACTAATGCACTAAATTTCATACAATCACTAGAGCAACATTTGGAATTAATAAAAAGTTCTAATACTATAGTAATCTCTGGTGACATAAATATTAATCTACTACCGAGAATAAATGAGCAACATTATGAATATATAAATAGGCATAATTACCTAAATATGCTTAGTGTCCACGGAATTCTCCCAGGTATTTTAACACCGACGAGAGGAGGCAGTTGTCTCGATCATATAATGCTAAAACTAAATAAAATAAACACGTTGGCTAACACAGTTGTTTTGAATACGTCCGTAACTGATCATTCTACTACCTTGCTAGTTTTAGCTGACCAAAACAAAAAATGTAGTACCCTGAAATCCACAGAAGTTATAAATTATGAAAAAGCATCAGCGGACTTATTAAAAAAGAATTTGGAAAATATCTTATTCTCTAATGACCCAAATTTTGTAATAGAACAGCTCACACAAAAATTGAATGAATCTATTAATGATAATAAAACTACTAAAGTAATACCTCGTAATCGTAGAACTATCAAGCCCTGGATCACTCCGGGTATTCTGCGATGCATTAAAAATAGAAATAAAATGCAGCTAAAACTCAGATTGGATCCTGACAACGAGGTGCTGAGGCTCACATTTAAGAGGTACCGTAATTTCATAAATAATTTAATAAAGAAATTGAAACGCAACTTTGATAGGGACCTATTAGAAAAAACGGAAAAAAATTCAAAAGCCTTATGGTCTTCTATTAAAACAGTTACTAACTACAAACTTACAAAAGATAGCAACATGGAACTTCTTAACTATAAGAGTACTCCTCAAGATTCAGTAAACCACACTAATGACTTTTTGACAAACATCGGAAAAAAACTGGCAGAAGATATCTCAACCAGACACACGCAGCCTACTCACGAAAATACGCATTATGATTACAACAACTTTCATTCATCATTCGTACTACTGGACACCGATCTCAAAGAAGTAGATAGCACTCTAATGTCCCTTAAGTCTGATAGTGCGCCTGGTTATGATGGGCTATCCACAAAATTTCTTAAGCTATGCAGATCTGCAATAGTTCCCATAGTTAGTCATCTAACAAATCTATGTTTCGCACAAGGAGTTTTCCCGGCGGCACTAAAAAGATCTTTGGTAACACCAGTTTATAAAAGTGGAGAGAGGACCGAGCCGAACAACTACAGGCCTATATCGGTTTTAACAGTAATTTCAAAAATAATTGAAAAAATAATCAACAAAAGGTTAACTAGCTACCTAAACAAATTTAACTTAATTTCGAAATCACAATTCGGTTTTAGACAAAAGTTATCAACGGAAGACGCTGTGATTAACTTAACTTCACCGATATATAAGGAACTTGATAAGGGAAACAAATGTCTTGCAATTTTTTTAGATCTAAAAAAGGCATTCGATACGGTTTCCCTACCAACTCTTGTAAACAAACTTGAACGTATTGGTATCAGGGGCAAGCCACTGGATTTGTTGGGTGACTATCTTCGGGACCGCAGGCAAAGAGTCAAGATTGGCAGATATATTAGTGATGACTCTGTGGTCACTGTTGGAGTCCCCCAGGGCAGTGTTCTCGGACCCACTCTCTTCCTGGTCTACATTAACGACCTTACTGACTTAAGCATGAAAAATGGTCATGTCACATCATACGCCGATGATACTGCAGTCGTTTTTAGCGGCTCGACCTGGGATTTGGTGTTCAGAGATGCCGAACTGGGACTACATAAAATTAATGCTTGGCTTACTTCCAATATCCTAACTCTAAACATTAGCAAAACCAATTACATGTGCTTCTCTATAAACAACAAATCTCAACCCTCAAATAATTTAAAACTCAAGCTTCATAATTGTTACCACACTGAAAACATGCCTTGCACCTGTACAGAACTAGTAAGGGTTACCACAACTAAATATCTTGGAATTATCATTGATCAGCGTCTTTCCTGGCACCAGCACGTGGAATACATAAACAACAGAATTCGCAAACTCACCTGGATATTTAAAATTCTTAGACAAGTTACCACAACCACCTTGTTACTGAAAGTGTACAGTGCACTTGCGCAATCGGTTATGACTTATTGTATTTCGGTATGGGGAGGCTCATCTAAAACGAAATTTCTTGAGGTGGAGAGAGGACAAAGATACTTACTGAAAACTATGTTTTTTAAGCCATTTATCTATTCTACATCGGAACTGTACAAAGAGTGCAAAGTATTAAGTATCCGAAAACTGTATATCTCTGCTGTGGTGACAAAACTTCACAAATCATTAAAATATAACCCAGCGCTGCTCAATCGTAGGAAGGTTAGTGTGGTTGCACCAGTGCCTTCAAGTAAAACTGTTTTCGCAAGAAGGCAATTCGATGTTCAATCTGCAATATTATATAACAAAATCAATAAGGAATTAAATATTTATAATCTAAAACTTCATGATTGTAGGAGTAATATTATTGAATGGTTAAAGGGACTTAGCTATGAAGAAACAGAGGGACTACTATCTTCAACTAGATAATGTCATATGCACACACACACACACCCACACACACGCACACAAGCACACAAGCACACACACACACACACACACACACACACACACACACACACACACACACACACACACACATCATGTTATGTTAAGTAATAAGTAGTAATAATAGTAATAATTTTTAGGCCTTGAATAACAATTAGTATCTACTTAAATGTTCTATATTTGGAAGAGCGAGGTCTCCTGTCACAGGTCTTAGTACCTACTAGGAGGTCTCAACAACATTGTAAACAACAACCAATTGTTAATGAAATAAATAAATTTTAAAAATTTTAATGACACCCGAGTGACAAATATACTGTCAGTTGCGAGTGCAAGCGTGATAGCAATGCCAGCCGAAAGCTATTAAGAAGCTGGGAATACTGTAACTATTTAGCAACCAGCGTCGTCCTAATAATATAGGTAAAGCAAATAAATACGTGATCATAGCGCGAATCAACGTCGCGATCATCGCGCGAGTTCGCGATACCAAAATTCAAATTCAAATTCAAATTCATTTATTCTGTAAGTAGGCCCCTGTAGGCACTTTTACATGTCTGAGTCTACCAGCGCTTCCAAGGGACTCTGTTGAGAAGAAACGCCGCAAGAAACTCAACAGGAAGTCTTTTTTTTTATATCAGTAACTATGATAAACTTAAGCTAACTAATTTAAATGTCACAGGGATGTACAGGTCCCAGGAGCAATTATGAGACTCAAAGTATATTCAATTTAAATTGGAAATGTAAAGTCTCCAAATTTCAAATAAAAATTAAAAATAGACATAGGTAAGGAGATGTAGACCGGGCAAGAGCATGTCGGACCATGCTCAGTGTAGGCTTCCGAGCCGTTACTACAAACAAATTAGACCTCGCGACAAACTTAACTTTGCCGTTGGAAAACTGTTATCCCCATACATCGACATAGGTCGCGGTCGGTTTACCAACACCGCAAACAAGTTTTCGGTAGGTATAAAAATTTAAACCGTTTGTAACTCAAGAACCAATAAAGTCTACTTAGTCGTGATAGTTTTCCTACTAAATTCATTATATCGACGGTAAAAAGCGTAAACGCTGTAACCCACAATGTACCTAAAATTTTTTTTTGCATATTCGGAATCAGTTTTTTTTTCTGCGTCGAATGGTCCGGGTCTCGTAGCTCTACGACGATTAGAAAATTCTGTACAGCGTTGAAATTGTATGTACTTTTTTTACATATAGCAAAATTAATTGCTGTAAGCCGCCAAAAAACAGGTCTTTATTTTGCATTTGCATTTACACCAATTCATATTTTACAAATTTTTCGAGTCCAGTAGGTTACTGCGTGCGTAAAACCATTTCCACTGTCATTTACAGCGTTTACGCGTATTGAAAAAAAATGTGACACTACACTTACTACGTTTTTTGTAAAATATATTTAGATGATAGTGACTTACTACGTTTTAATCAGACACCATAATGTGAATACTCACAAGTTACACCAAATATGAAGTAATACGCAAAAATATTACTGACCTTTACCTCATTTCTTAAGCGATTGCTTATTATTGGTCGCTTGAGTTTACCGTATTTTAAATACGCGCTCATGCTGTGTGGGTAACGGCTTACCGCCCCGATCAGTCAGTCTGAGACCGCCGTGGGATCAAGTTGTGTGTGGTGTAACGGTCTTTCACCGCGTGACAACAAAAGTTTAAAATGTAATTATATCTATTTTAATAGTAAACCAGTGAAAATAATATGAATAGTTAATACTATACTAATGAATTCTTATTTCATTTAAATAGTAACTACTCAGTATGATAAATTCTGAGAATTAAGTGTTGCTTTACATAATTATAAGTAATTAAAACTACTTTACGAATTTTAACAATACTTTGATAATAGTTATTAGTTTGAAGAAACGCTAGTATAGTGTCTTAAACTTTTCAGTTTGTTAAACATTGATGTTTTTAATTTTAATTGACTTTATTTCATGAGTAAGTTAACTTGTGATATTTAATTTATCATAATAATATATTTCTTTTATACGAAATGTTTGTAGCGATGCATTATTATCGTTAAAATAAATGTATTTCTTTTTTTTCAACTAGACTTGTATTGTAAATGTTTATAAGCATGTATATTTATATATAGATGTTCGGATGTTTATATCTAATGGAGGATTGAAAATATATTTACATACACATACAAACACATTCGTATTAATTAATTATTTAGGATAACATTTAAAAAAAGGATTAATAAATGTTATCTCATATTTACGTCGTTTTAATATCAATAACCTTTTTTGACATCTATCATTGAATACAATTATGATTTTTTTAAACTGCAAGCACTGCAGCGTAACATCAATTTAGGCAGTGCTCAACATTTAAAGAATGGTGGTTACATCACTTACGCTTATTAGAAATCACACTGATTAATACCTTTCCATACATTTAACAAAATCATTAACAGCGTTTTATCGTATTGAAAAAAAAAGTCAGGTTGCTGTAACCGACACTAAAAAGAAACCTAGTCACTTCTGGTACACGACAGGCATATGGTCTAATAGGGAATTTGAAAATACATATGTAGTATAAAAATGGCACCGATCGCTCAAATAAAAAAAAAGATATGATTTTTTTTGTAAAATTTCAATAGTTTTTTTGCTCTGGTGTAAAGTTTGATTTTGCGGGTTACAGCGTTTACGCTTTTTACCGTCGATATGTGCTTTCATTTAAGTTACCTATTTTTCAGATTTCTTGTATTTGTAGTTTTGACTCTAACAAAAATTTGCGCTTTAAAGCTTAATATTTCATATACGGATACCTTAATCGAAAAATTGTTTTCAAAAACCTACAATATTGAAGGACCTATCCAACGACACCCCACACGTGGGGTAGACGAAAAAAAAAGGCTGCGGACGGACGGACGGACGGACATGGCGAAACTATAAGGGTTCCTAGTTTGACTATGGAAACCTAAAAATGGGTGTCTAATAATAACAGATAGGCGCACGAATCTGTATTCGTGTGCTCATAGATTCGGTCGCGGAACCTGCTTATCGCGCGAATGTCAATAAGGACACCTAAGGGCGCGCACACATAGCGATCCGTTTTACAGGTCCGTTATTTGATGGCGTATGTAGTTGTATATGAGCCAGTTCACACCCAAAACAGTATTCTGGATCCAGTAAAAAAAAGATTACAAGGTGAAAAGATCCGTTAAAAAGGATCCTGAAAAAACGGACGTTCTATGTGTACGGGCCCTTAGGTAACGGCGCCTGTTACCGGAGCTATCAAAACCGATCGATTTTCTAAAAAAAATATTTTCTCTTACGAAGCTTATTTAGTTGACTAACCGACCTATTAGCGATAGTGTGTTTGAATGAAACAAAGTGCTCGGAATTCGTCAGTTTCCGCGACGGCAGCGCAGAAAGAGATCGTTCCAAACTAACGCGTGCCGCCACATGTAAGTGAACTCGAATCTTATTTAGTATTCTACGTAATAGTTATGGCAATTGAACGAATGTTATGATATTTAAATGGTTGTTTATTTTTTTCTGCATGCCTTCTGAGTACTCTTTATATATTTTTTGTCCTGGAAATACTTTTAAAATGGAAAATAACAGCGGTAATAGGCGCCATTTTAAGCTGTGAATACTAACACCGTAGTCCGTAGTATACCACGGTAATAGTTAATAGTGATTTTGGCTTTATGCTTTATTTTTAATATATGTGATCGGTTATTCTTATATTTTCTTACGGTTATTCCAATCTTAATCTATTGACGCTTTTAAAGAACGCTATATTCGTGGTATGGAAATTATTCAACAAACCCTTAATATTGTAACGTTACAGTTCCATGAGTGTATGTTACAATAAATTTTAACCTTAATTTATAATTTTTTAACAAATTAATAACAAAATCTGTAGTAAAATATATATATTATCTTAAATAATTAACTATTTTACACTGAAATATAAGTACTTATCTAATATAATATAGGTACTACAATTAAAAGTTAAAACTAAACTTATTTAAATTAAAATTAAACTTAGCTAATCAAATATTAAAGATATAGAATAATAGGCTGAATGAATTAACATTTTAACATTTTATTAGTCTAGGTTACAACTAATTAATCAACTAATAGTAATTTATCAAATTATTAATTGTTGTTTTAATACGGCTTTTATAATCATACGTAATTTCAATTAAAATTAATTCTAGTCATAAATTATTCAATACATTTACATTCTTAGTCATGCTAGCGTAATGTTATGAATTTAACGCATCTAACTGTACCAGTGCAGCGCTTGGGTGGTCCGCCTTTGTTCTCGCTTGCATAGCGACAGGCGGGAGTGTGCGCTGGCGTCGCCATTCCGCTTCGAGGAGCTGTTGACGCTGGACGTATGTCGGTGCGCTCGCGACTCATTTAGTTCGCGACATCTCGCGCGCTGACGTGTTGCGTGCGCTCGTTAGTCAAAGCTGTTCTAAACTAGACTTACAAATTATAATATAACAACGTTCATCTCGCACCCCGATTTGGGTAAGTGTTGGAAGTTACCCATTTATAGGAGCGTAGTTTTATATAGTGTTAACTTTAAAATGTGTTGTGAATTGGTACCTATTCCATCTTTAACTTCATAAGTTTTCCGCTTTAACGCAAGTCACTGTAGTGCTTTTGGGCCTGCTTACGATTGTCTTCCTTACATTCATAATTCTTAGTTTCCGCTTAATTTCATTGTACCTCCGTTCTGATTGTGAGCACCATCACCAACTACTGACCGGTCCCCTTTTTGCTATCGCTTCGCTGAAACCGGGTGCTCATCATCAACGGTATTAGGAGCGCACTCTAATGCGAGTCATTAATTCCCAGGGTGTTACGTTTATGCTGGAGAAGCCGCAACTGCCACCGAAATTCCCCGGAGCGGCCATTTTGTGTTCACCGTTCTGCCTGCGTCACCACCAGCTGCCAACTGCCACCGCAATCCCCGGGGGCGGCCATTTTGTGAACACCGTTCTGCCTGCGTCACCACCAGCTGCCGACCACCTTCGCAGCGATCAGCCAGCCAGGGGAGTACCGGACTGCATAGGTGGAACTAGACGGGCTATTTTATAAATCCACGCAATAAATTCGTGTCGGCAATTTTGGTTGGTTTAATTTCTGCTACTCGCAAACCCCAAAGGTCACAATATTTAACGAAAACATCAGTACTGAATTTGTAGTTTCTATGGAAACCCTTATTTTGTCAAGTTGTTTAAATATTGAGATAAAACAGTATATTTACTAACCAGCTATGTAATTTTGGTTTAATACCAAGGTCGTAATATATATTTTTGGATTCTAACGAAAATACCACTGTATCCATTAGTTTTTATGGGTCGGAATTAGATTTTACAATACTCCAAATGAAGCCTATTACCGATGGTACGACCAGATAACCCTCGGTAATAGAATGTATATTACCGACCCATTCAATATTTGTTTGGATCGGTAATAGGTTCTTAAAGAAGTATCTATTATCGAGTGATATTTTAGTCTTCTATTAAGATTAATCACATTTAGGGTACCGTAACTACAGATTTCTTTGATAAAATTGAGACTTTTATTCATCAGTTGGAAACCTCCTTTATACCACCATAAAAGAGGTTAGTACATAATTATGTAGTTTTCATTGGTTGTACATACTGAAACGTATTATTTAAATATGTTTCTCATCTGTAGAGTTGTGAAAAGAGGTGAATAAGTATTATAGCAAAACAGATTCTAAAACATATTATGTTTTATACATTTTATAATTTTACTACTCAGTATTAGTTAGCTAGGTAAATTAATTATTTGTAATTGTGACAACTTTGACAAACGAAATATAAATTCTAAGTTTAATCATATTGTAACGTTTTATAAAGATTTCCTTAAAAAAACTTAATGTACAAAGATAATACAGAGAACCAAAGCCAATATTATTTTTTTAACCCTCGGTAATAAGTTCGGAATCGTAAGTCAGGTTCCTATTATCGATGGTAGAAAATTACTGTTTTTTATACTCTCGGTAATTGAAGCTGAATTCGCGGTAATAGAATCACAGCCTGTCCATTACCACGATAATAGAAGCCTTGGGTATTTTTGTTTCAATAATTATTTATTAAAATATAATAAACTAAAATGAGCCCAAAAAGTTACGATTCTAAAAGTACAATAAACACTCTTCAATAAAAAAAAACTCAGTCGTTAAAGGGCTTTGATAACCTTAATTTTTTCGACTCATTTGAAAACTTCCTTAAGTACCACGGTAATAAGCGCAATTACCTTATTCCACATCAATATTGGGTCATGCGGTCAAAATGCGGTTTTAGTCGTGTCCTCATTGACGTTCGCGAGAGAAAAAAACACGCAAATTCACGATGGTCGCGTATTTGCGTTCTATTAAGACGTCGCCCGACAATACCATTATTAAGGTAAGTCCTCAAGAGGTCTTCGTGCAAAAGGCGGTGTGGTTTTAATTTTTAGGATTCCGTAACTAAATGGTGCCAAACATGTCTCTATTACTAAGCCTACGATGTCCGTCCGTCTGTCTATTTGTCCTCCTTTTTTTGAGCTGTATATGTACCTCTTGAGTAATAATAGCTAGTTTTTTATGCTACGGAAAATAATTAAAACTACTAAAAAATGATAATACAATCAAAACATAAAGTGAAAAGGTAGACACTAATAACGTCTTTGTTTGTCTGTTTAATTGAAAATATACCTGCTTTTTCATTCGAAATGGGTTCGCGTTTGACCTCAGTCTCACCTGATGTTAAAAATATTTTAAATTTAAATGAAATTTACGTCTGTAGAGTTATATCTAATTTGATTTAGAAAAAAAATACGTGTAGTGTTACTCGGATTGAAGTTCATAATCGTTCAAGAACTAAATTGTTAGAGTGGGTTTTAGCACCACAATAGAAGTCATTAAGATCAAATATTTTGATAACGTTAATATTATGAACAAAAGTGATGTTATGTTACTCTATGAGATATTTTCTTGTAGGTTCTTGTGCTTAGTTAATCAATAAACTTATCTTTATCTTATCTGATCTTATATTCGCGATGTGCCTACTTATTTATGATCTATCGAACTAAAATTTACCTAATTGTCTCTCAAATGTCTCTGAGTACCTGCTGCAGACATTTTGGAAACAAGGAGGAGGTAACCCGTGCCTTTTTCAAATCGATTTGTTAGATCATTCGCTGATTGCGAAATAAATTATGATAAACTATTTCCCTTATGTAAACTTTTACCCGTGGATAAAAAGTCACATACCTTAGGTTTAGAGCATTATTACAGTGAAAAGTACAAGTAATTAGTTAACAATAAATATAATACTAGTATTGTAAGAGACGAAAGGATAGTACAGCCGAAAGTTAAAAACTATTATGGCAAAAGAACTTCAAAATACACTGGCCAGTGTACTTTGTACCAAAAATTTAATTTATTTAATATATAATATATAAAAATGAACCCCTGTTTCTCCTGGTCACGCTATAACTTGAGAACGGATGAACCGATTTGGCTGATTTCTTTTTTTCTGTGTTCGTTATTGTCAGGAAAGGTTTATATGTAAGAAAAAAAAAAATCCAACGGGAAGGTCGGTAATTTGCAGCGGGGCCAGGCCGCTGGCGGCCGCTAGTATTCAATAAAATAGATTATTAAGATTAAGTCCTAAATTAAGTAAATCAATGATAAAAACTAGACTAAAAGAGTGTCTTCCCGACTTGTCATGATTGAGTGTATGTATACATAATCATGTGCATATGCCCATGCATGTGTTTTCCTTTATGAAGGCACGTCCTTCTTTAATATGGCCCATGAAATACTTATGTTTTTTATAGGATAAGTTTAATTGGTTAATTTGTATAAACCTGAGCGCGTAACAGTTTGGCGGGAATATAAATGTATAAGTAGTATGTAAGTTGCAATTTGAATAAATAAGAAAAAAACACACTAAGAATCTTTTCATAAAATAGCGAATTTTCACATAGATTTTCTTCATGTAGCTTTTTTTATATACCTAGCGTTATAGATTGTTTTATTAATCGCATTTTGTCCCATTCAAAAATCTAATTTGACAGTCGACGGATTCAGTCCTATTTCAGGGTTATTTTGGCTCTCCGGGCCTAATATAAAACGTACCTAACCTAACCTACCTTCGTATTAGCATGTAATTAATTACTATTGGGAAAATTTGCAATTGTGAAAAATCGCTACTATGAAAAAATGCGAATAATACCTAAAAATCACTGAACATTGAGTAACGCTATATTAAAAGTAGCTACACGAAGAAATGTTATGTAAACACAACAAACTCGCCCAGCTAGCAAAACTATCTTATATACAGCTTATTTTAGTGATATAAGCAGTCGTATATCCATGACAGAAACGTTTCTATCATTGGGAAGTGGCCACAGTTTTACAGCTTTTTGATGCTATATTGAGTGTATTTTAGCACAGCCTTTTTTTTATGGTATAAGAGGCAAACGAGCAGACGGATCGCCTGATGGTAAGCGATTACCGTCACCCATAGACACCTGCAGCACCAGAGGAGTAGCAGGTGCGTTGCTGGCCTTTTAAATGAGAATACGCTCTTTTTTTGAAGGTTTGAATGTCGTAACGATCCGGAAATACCGCAGGCGACAGACCATTCCACAGTTTAGTTGTGCGAGGCAGGAAATTCCGAGTGAAACGCACAGTTGTGGACTGCCATCCATCTAAATGATGGTGGTGGAAATTCTGTCGCGTAGGACGAAGGCGGAAGGATGCAGCAGGAATTAATCCGAACAGCTCCTCTGAGCACTCCCTGTCGTATAAGCGATAGAGAATGCAGAGTGACGCTACATCTCTACGCAGCGCCAAGAAGTCAAGCCGATCAGAAGCACGCAGGCAGCCAACAATTCGAGTCGCTCTCTGCTGGATGCGGTCCAGAGGGAGAAGCTGGTACTGGGGGGCCCCAGCCCACAGATGAGAGGAGTATTCCATATGTGGCCGAACCTGCGCCTTGTACAGCTGCAGGCGGTGGGCCGGAGTGAAATACTGTCTCGATCTGTTGAGCACACCGAGCTTCTTCGAGGCCAATTTGGCCTTACCCTCTAAATGACCGCAAAACTGGACATCACTCGTAATGTTGCCACCAAGGATTCCGATACTGGCTGAGGCAGTGAGGGGAGTGCTCTCAAAACGAGGTGATGTATCAAACGCCAACTTCTTAGCTGTGAACGCGCAAACTTGAGTCTTTGTGGGGTTAAAAAGGACTAAATTAACTCGACCCCAGTCCGAAACTTTTTTAAGGGAAGTCTCAATTTCAGACACAAGTTTGTTTCGGCTCTCGACGACGTTGTCCCGAGAAATATTGGCGCGGCTGGTGTAGAAGGTATCGCCCGTGCTATCATCCGCATAACAGTGAATGCCGCAGATTTGCAGCATGTCATTGATATGCAGAAGGAACAGCGTGGGCGATAGCACACAGCCTTGAGGGACACCAGCATTAACCGAGAAGGAGTCAGAGCATGCACCGTCAACTTAGACTTTTATGCTTCTGTCTGCTAGGAAGCTAGTGACCCACTCGCATAATTTCTTGGGAAGCCCATAAAATGGACGCTTGGAAAGAAGTGCTTTGTGCCAAACCCGATCAAAGGCCTTCGCAATGTCCAAACTAACTGCTAATGCTTCGCCCTTAGTCTCAATCGCCTGTGCCCAACGATGAGTGAAGTAAACTAGAAGATCACCAGCCGAGCGACCCCTATGGAAACCGTATTGTCGGTCACTAAGCAGCTGGTGATCCTCTAGGTACCCTAAAAGCTGGCAGTTGATAATAGACTCCATTATCTTCAAAAACAGGGAAGTTATGGCTATCGGCCTGTAGTGGGACGGGTTTGAGCACTCACCTTTTTTAGGGATCGGGTGCACCAAAGCTGACTTCCATGAAGTCGGGACTACGCCAGAGGAGTAGGAGAGTCGAAAAAGACGCGTTAGAACCGGTGCCAACTCTGGAGCACACATCTTCAACACAATAGGAACCACCATCGAGCCCACTCGACTTATGAACGTTGAGGGAAAAAAGTGCTTTACGCACCGAGCTTTTGTGGAACCGGACATCCGGCATACTGCTCTCGCATCGCGGTACGGTCGGCGGTTCGCGACCCCCATCGTCCAAGGTCGAGTTGGACGCAAAGAGTTAGCCCAGAAGATCAGCTTTATCCTTTGCGTCGTAGGCCAACGAATTAATTCCCATGTGCACGGGTGGAAAAGATGGCGTGCAGAAGTTTCCCTGGATAGCTTGGCAAGAGACCAGAAAGCACGAGTTCCCGATGGGAGGCATTCCAGTCTCTCGCCAATTCTACCAATGTGCAATTATTTCGCCCTGGCAATAACCCTCTTGAATGACCTGGAGGCAAAGTTAAATTGCTTTTTTAACGCGCTGGCCTGATTATCCCGTGCCGTCGCTGCATTTACCCAGGCTTGGTAACATTCCTGCTTCCGGCAAGAAGCCTTTTTGCAGGATCGACCAAACCAAGGTTGGGACTTACCACCAACTGGAACCGCAGAGGACAGAATACGGTTTACGGTTTAAGATATTTATTTTCTCAAAAGAATACAATTCACTTAGAGAGAAAATACAAGTTTAGATCATAAACAATGCGTACTTATTTTTGCTTAAGCGTAGGTAGAATATAATTCAAACGGTTAACTTAAGCTCAACCAAGCTATGCTATTTGTTAGCAGGTTAGCGTAAATTAAAAAATAAATAATTATATTCTTAACTAGGTATATAGTTACATGGTAAACACTAAATATAAATATTTTTTAAGATTAGAAATTATGAATTACTTAACATGCAGGTAGAAATTATTCTGTTGCTTCTAACGCAGTTTTGTTTACTAAGCCTGCGACTTAGTGCGTACGCAGAGCGGATACGTACACTAGTTATTAAATAATGTTTATAGATATTAAAAAATATTATTATATGTATATACACAAAGGCATGCATGATTTAATTAAGCAAAATAAAATAAAATAATTTAAAATAATTATGTTTTATGAAAAATCCCTTGTTACGTAATGGTTTAGTAATTTTTTAAACGAGTTTAGTGTTTTCGTCTCTTTTATGTCTTTTGGCAATGAATTATAGATCTTGGCTCCCTCGTACATAATACATTTCTTGCCGTAAGTTTGTGTCCTATGCATCCTTAATAATATATTATTAGCCTGTCTAGTGACACGTTTTTGAACCTGTGCCCTTTTCGTGAACGTTATGTTTGAGTGTATGTCTTTTGTCATAATTTTTCGAATTAGTATACACGTATTATATATATATAGCTGTTTCAAATTAAGTAACTTAGTTTCTTTGTAGATTTTAGTAGTTGGAGTCAGATATTTATAACCGAAAAGCGTTTTTATAATTTTGTTTTGCGCAGTTTGTAGTATTTTTAGATTCGATTTAGCTGCTGATCCCCAAACTTCAATTAGATATTCTAAGTGTGATTTAGCTAAGCAATTATAAATGGTATACCGTACTGTCGTCGGGAGGCATCGTACCATACCGCGCAGTGCGCCTGTTAAAGATGTCAGTTTGGAGCGTATTTTTTCTATATGGGGTTTCCATGTCAGTTTATCATCAAGAATTAGACTTAGGTATTTTTCTTTACTCACTCTATGTATTGGTACCCCGTTTATAGTAAGTTCATCATAATTGCCAATTTCTTTGTTTTTTGCAGCAAAGATGATATAATTAGTTTTAGCTATATTTATCGTGAGCAAGTTTGACTGCAGCCAGTTATGTAACAGATCTAAATCATGTTGTGCTTGGTTAACAATTGACTCCATTGAACTTCCAAAATAGAAAAGACTTGTATCATCGGCATATAGGGTGATGTCTCCCTCAAGGCCTATTTCTTGTATATTATTGATATATATTAAGAATAATAAGGGGCCTAAAATTGATCCTTGGGGAACCCCGCAATTTATTAATTGCTCACGGCTTTGGTGTCCATCTATCCTCACGACTTGACATCTGTTCGTAAGATATGATCTAAATATTTCAAGTGCAGTACTTGTAACACCTACGTTCTCTAGTTTATTTAAAAGTATATCGTGGCTTACAGTATCAAATGCCTTTTTCAAATCAATATATATGCCTAATGCAATGTTTTTTTTTGTCAATGTTGATTTTAATGTTTGTGACTAAATCAACAGTAGCTGAAAGTGTATTAGCCTTCGGCCGAAAGCCATATTGTTTTTTATAAAAGAAGTTAATTGACTCTAAGAAGTTACTAAGCCTTTTGTGTAATATCTTTTCCACAATTTTTGACAAAACTGGAAGTACTGATATCGGCCTATAGTTTCCGGGATCCATCTTGTTTCCTGATTTAAAGATGGGTGTAACTTTAGCCATTTTCAGAGAGTCCGGAAAGTGCCCATCATTGATACATTTGTTTAGACAGTTAGTTAAGTTTACAGATAGATGATTTTTTAAAGCCTTAATAATTTTAACATTTATTCCATCTATTCCACTACTTGTATTAGTTTTTAAATTGTTTATTATTTCAACTACTTCGTCTACGGTGGTGGGACTAATAAAAGTAAATTTTTGGTCTTCTGGTTTGGAGCAGCTAGTTGTTGATTGGTGGACAGAAGACTGTGTCGGTATCTGAGATGCCAAATAAAAAACTCCATTCCCTGCAGCATCACATCAGCAACGAAATCAGCAATGACGTTGGGATCATCGAGCGTGAAGCAGACTTGCCCCCAAGGGTAGGACGAAAAGAATGTCTGCATCCCATCCTAGTCTGCTGACTTGTAATGCCACACACGGCGGCCACGAGCAGCTCGCCGATGCGGCGGGTGCGAGAGTGGCATCGAGCTCCGGACTAGGCAATGATCCGAGGACCCGAGTGGGGCTTCAACGGATAATTGGTAGCCAGCCGGATGCGTGGTCAGCAGAAGGTCCAACGAAGATGGTTCCTGGCTCTCCACATCTGGGATTCGCGTGGGTGCAGTAACCAGTTGTGTCAAGCCATATGCCAGAGCAAAATCGTGCACAGATCTCCCCGCATGATCGGTTTTACTAGAGCCGAGCCATTCGGCGTGGTGGGCGTTAAAATCGCCAAGTATTACGATCTCTGCGGATGGGATCTGCTGTTGCAAGGAGTCTTCAGCCATTTGGATCTGTTCTGTGAGTCGGTCAGTTTCGGTATCACCGCTATGGGACCTATACAAGCACGCACATCTCCGGTCGAGCCAGCCCATTCATGCCGAAGCGTGGCTCTCCCACGTTGAAATCACACCCGCCTATCACAATTTTGTTACAAATCCGTGATATTAAAGTGCCATTTAAGTCTTTTTAGTGTTATATTAATGATATTTTGATCACAATATCACTAAATAATCATATAATAGTTGCCACGACGCTGATATAGAACTATTTGTAGCTATTTTGATTAGTGAAGAAATTATTTTATAGAAAATAATTAACGAAACGGAGTACAAGATATGTTCTGTTTTTTTTTTATCTTGCTGTTCATGTGCATGTATTTGAGATTTCGAGGTGAATTTCACTTGCACTCACGATTTCATCGATGAAATAAAATAGCATTATAAGTATTTTTTTCAGGCGCCCCCGAATTTTAGATATTTGATTAAATAATAAATAATTTTAAAATATGTATGAAATGAAAATCACCAAGGTTACTGATATATCATTGATTTGTAGCACTATGGCGCCATGATGAAAAAATACTTGGAGAGTAATGGCTGCCTTTTTGTTATAAATAGATGTTGAAACTTCTCTTAACGAGCATAAACTTTCTATATAGAAGTCATTTGCAGCTATTATGTGCTGTTTTAGCGTTATATCAAACAAAAAAACGTTTTCAAGTTACTATATGGCGATACAAGGGTCTTGCAAAAGTAATTTTACAATCCTTAGTGTTACTATAGATTACTTATCACGTTTATAGTTAAGCGAAAAAATAGATGCATATTAGCTGCAAGGTATTGTTTTTTATCACGGATTAGATCCATGCGTACCAGATATGTCACGAGCGCTAAACGAGCGTCTTTGAAACCACAATAGATAAAGTTTGCTGTATAAGTGTATCATTAAAACCTGTTATGCAAAATATCAGCGCTAAATCGTTGTTTTCAGAACTTTTTTACAGCTGTGTTATATGTGCTGTAAAAAGCGGTCAAGTAAACGTTTATGCCGTTACTTATTATCCCGATTATACAGCTAGTAGCACAATAGCATAGGTGACAAGGAAATGCTGTTACACCATACATTTGCTGTAAATCAGTTGCAATATGTTCATTTATATCACCGATTAGATCCATGCGCGCCTGATATATGACAAACACTAATGCAGCGACTTTGCAATCAAATTAGATCTACTTTGCCGTATAAATGTACCATTGAAACCTGTTGTACAACATAATTACACTAAATCGCTGTTGTAAGAACTTTTTTACTGCTATGTTATATGTGCTTTACAAATCGGTCGAGTAAATTTATGTTATGATTTAATATCACTATTTGGTTGTTTAACCTTATACAGCTAAACAATGGTACGAATCACCAATATACAACAACGCTGACGGAAGCAGTCGCCACGTTGCTTTTAAATAACTTTTATATCACTGTTTAGTGCTAATAAATTTTCTTTTATCATTACTTTGCTAGCTGGCGTGATCTTTTGATAAGTACTAAGTTTGCACCTTAGGGGTTGCCATGTGCCAACGAGTTAAGTAGCCGTTGATCTTACGGTAAAGGAAAAACATCGCACGGTAACATTACTCTTTCGAATTGCACAAAAAGGCTCATCTGTAAAAGCATAAGATAAGATAAGATATAAAAGAAACAAACGGAACATGCTTAATGGATTCCTAACTATTTTTTTATTGTTACCACTTTAGCCATACCACTTTAATATACACACAAAATTCCACGGAAACTTGTGTACCTATAAAGTTTGTGGTAATGAAAAAGGCATGAGCACAGCTTGACTTTAACTCACCCGTGGTCAGCGTGGCGGTTCACAGTTTTGGGATTGCCACAGAGCCCACTTATGTAGCACTAAGTGGCCTCTGTAGTTTGCCTTACATACATAGGTACATACTTTCACGCCTGTAATCCCAGAGTAGGGTAGGCACTGCTACAGAATTACCTACAACTCTAAAAACTTGTTGAATTCTGTAACCACATTTTTCATATTTATGCTTGCCTTTTCCATGCCACACAAATCTAAAAAAATCTAGGTCCCATGCATGGTGCGAGATGGGGCACCCCTATGGGCCAGATGGGGTACCACTTTGGAGGCAAGATGGAGTACATAATAAACGACTTGCTGCTTACAATATTCACACGTGAAGACTGCATCAGCATCTTCGTGCGACACAGCTGATATGAGTTATTTTAAAACGTGAGAATACCGTTACGAATACGGGGCATGATGGGGTACCTACCCTGTCTTGCCCCTACCTATTGTACCCCGTCAAACCCCAACAGGTCGTTTAGAATTTAAAAAAAGACTGGATAAAAGCATTGTACAATACACAGACAAACAAGTTCTTACCTTTTTGCGAAGATATTGTCACCATGTGGATAACTTTATGACTTGTCTGAAATTTTGTTACTTAAGAACACGTACATGCTTTAATTTACAAGAAGGAATGACTAGATATTTGCAAAAAAAACTGTTATTTCCGGAAAAATAAATAAACCGCGTGGTTTAATGGACAACATGGCGGCGCGACGTCATGGTAACACGCACTTGATTGGTTAATTCCTTCGTGATTTAAGCCGAGTGTCCCATCTTGCCCGACACCCCGTCTCCCCCCCCCCCCCCCATCATGGCTACTGTATATGAATAAAAAATAAGTTTCTGTCAGAAATTTCATTTTTGGGACAAGCTTTTATTGCCAACTTTACTTTTATTGCAAATTCTTTATCTGCTTGTCAAGACCAAACTATTGAGGCCTAACACGGTGGGTTCACGTTAGGAATAGCGGAGATCCTGCCGCCACCTTCCGACTCCATCATCACATCACCTCTTATATACCATAATATTGCATTGTCATTGGATTTACATATGTGGTCCAAATTACAGCCCATTCCGTTAACAAAAGGACGGTCTAATTTAACTTGCAAGATTTGACCCGTGCATACAAACATAATACATACATACATACATTGCAAGTTAAATAAAAGCTTGTAATATTGCTTTCGGATTTGGAAAACAATCCGTGTAAATGGCGGCGGTAAATTAGCGGAAGTTTGTGTGGGATTTTAGTCATAGTTTGAGCGATAAATGTGGAAATGTAGGTATATTTAGGATGTTTAAAAATAAAAAATATAATGGCGTTGGGTGATTTTTAAAAACTACGCCTTAAGGAGGTGAAATTTAGTTTGTAAGAGAGTTCGGTCATTTTTGAAATGAGAATCGTGAACTTAATTGTTTAGGATATAAATAAAAAACACTTACGGCAATTTCGGAAAAGGGGGTACAATGGAAACTTCGTATAGGAATTTGGACATTTTTTAAGTGAGAAATGTGGAAATTGCCATTAAGGATACTACTTATTTACCTATATATAAATGAGAATTATGACTGCGTTAGATACATGAAGCTCGGTATAAATACCATTATAAGTTAAATTAAAAACCCGTTGAAGGTGATGTAAACTATAATGATATAAATAAAATAAATTAAATAAAATATCTGTACTTTTAACAGAAGTTCTGACTCTCCGCAGACGAACTCGCGGGCGGAAAGCTGGTTATTATTTATAATAACCAGATCGACAGCACCACCAGCGTCAGACCGCGCAACTAAATCCGCCAGTGCGCTACATCGCGCTAGCGAAGTTTGCCCTGTCAGTTGACTTATATATCACATCAAACTGCGTCCCAACGGACTTAGGTCTACAGGCATAATACCCGCCTGGAGAGAGATTTCTCTATTGTCCTATCTTCCTACCTAAGCGTAACAATTATAACACGGGAAATCCCCTATTAAAACGGTCTGGGTCACTATTTATTTCACTTAGTTAAAACCATATTGTAATCCGATTGTTAACGTTGTGGAACATAGAAGAAAGAGCAAAGTGCTTTCGAAAACGAAATGGTTTTTTTAGAACAGTGACAAAGCAAAGCAGTGGCAAAGTGATATGTGTTAATATTTTTAATTATGACTATCAATTTAAGAGTACATAATTAATTGGACACTAATGCATAACATAACTTTACTTTTGGGCTTCTTGACTAAAATTAGATATATCAATTCTAAGCGACGGGTATATTTGCGAAAACCATTAAGTACACTATAGTTATGATTATTTTCTACTATTCCATCCTAAGATACTAATGGTATCTCAAGAATCCCGATTTAGGCCGTTCTACACCGTTTAATTCAACCTTCGTACTGGCCGTGATTACACTGGCGACAAAAAATGTAAAAACAGTGCCTTAAAGTGTACTTAAATGGTCACTTCCTATTAGGGCAGCGGAGCGCCGAAAACATCTCGCGAGCAAACATTGAGGCCGAGGCCACCCGGCAGTCACGGTTGCGGAATCTCCACTTCCACCGCCGTGGTCAGTTTAATAACGAGTTTTACGGTGTTCTTATCCATTAAAATTCCGGTACAGGGCATATTGCATTGACTGCGCCGTGGGTCGTGGATTAAGTAAATCCCACCAGGGCTCAGTTTATAGATGTTTCATATCCCAATAAAAATCGAATCAGACTGGTTATTAATTACTTCAAATTTGATCACTTTGAGACTGATATAAAATAAGACCGAAATCAGCGCGCATTACGGAAACAAAGCAGAAAGCAGCTTTGACTTCGTTGTTTGCCCCGACTGGTGCTTACGGCACAATTTTAAAATTTATAAATTTGTTTGGAAAATATTGATAACATTATACAACTAGCTATCCTCATTTCACTCCGGTTTAAGCGAAATAAAACATATTCTGTACGAGCAAGTCCATCGGTAACAACCTGTTTGAAAAATTAAAAGATTTGTCAAATAGGTTCCGTGGTTCCGGAGTTTACCGGTCGGACAGATGCAAACTCGCACAATTCGCACTCTCTCTTTATAATAAATATTATAGATAATATCCAGGATATCCACTCCAAAATTTTGTCCAGCATTTTGGGCTGTGCGTTTTCAGACAGTCAGTCGGTAGCTGTTTTTCCACTCCGACCAACTACAACTGACCTACGGATCAACTGACCAACATTTATATTTTAAAATCAAATTTAACAGAGTAGACGGAGCTTCGCTATCGCGGAGCTCCTATTCCTAAGTGTTTTGGCCCTTCGGGCCGGCTGAAGGTCTAACATGACCTAAACCTACCTCATATTTATGATACAAATTTTGATGAGTTGATCAGTTTAGTTATTTGGACTGGAAGTAGTACCCTCGGTTAGCTCGCTATTCACAGGAGAGTTTTATATGAGTCCCTATATTAATTGCCGTCGTCATGTGGTTTGTTAAATGCCACATTTGGGAGCGGACAGCGGGTTTGTGGATGCAGGCTATGACATCACAATTTCGTGGAAAAAAAAGCTTGTTAACCAATACTAACACAGCGGCTCCGTAGTGGTCGCTTGTCTTATCCTGCCTTTGACCCTTGTAAAGCACACTCATCGAAAATGTCCTGGGATAACATATCGACCCTTAAAGTATCAAATGTCGTAAAAGCCATTTTGGCCAAAATGAGTTTTTAATGCAGTTTTATTCAGTTTTTTGCGCTCTATCGAACTGTATATTTGAAATGTTCAAATTCGCAAAAAAATGTCTTTTACGACGCACTTAATTCACGCTTAAAACCTAGATTTCTTGTTTTTAAATGTCGTAATGATCAAGTTGGAGCGTAAAGTTTTAAAATTAATGTAGTAAAAGACATATTTTTTGTTGACTTGACTAATACTACATTTTGATATTGTATTAGAAAAAAAATATTCATGATAATTTTTGGCGTAAAAACCGGTTATTTTTTTTAATTGGTATTTACGACAAATTATTCATGGAAGATTTACCAAACACTAATGTAAATTTATGCTGTATAAGAAACGACTTTTTAATACACGGTTTCTACGACAATTTCTCATTATAAGACCTGTAAAAAAATAATGATCATTTTGTTTTAACCTCTTAAGACCCATCAATCAACGAAATTTGTCAAAAGTAAATTTTTGATTGTTAGTCTTCAAAAAAATATATTCTACTTTTTTTCCCCGTGCACCAGATCTTTATTACAATAGCCGTATTATATACTATTTTTAGTACAAAGGATCTCAGGTTAGGAGGTTAAGTGCCACCATATGCTTTACAGCAAGGGCATCAACTGGCTTTTACAACAAACGCTCTTTTACTGCTGGGGATTCAATCGGCTTTTACTACAGACGGTCCTTCACTACTAGGGATTCAATTGGTTTTTACTACAAACTGTCCTTCACTGCTAGTGATTCAATCGGCATTTACTTGAAATGGTCCTTTACTGTTAGGGATTTAATCGGCTTTTACTGCAAACGCTCCTTCATTGCTGGGCATTAAATCGGCTTTTACTACAAGCGGTCCTTCACTGCCAGGGATTCAATCGGTTTTTACTACAAACCGTCCTTCACTGCTAGTGATTCAATCGGCATTTACTAGAAATGATCCTTTACTGCTAGGGATTCAATCAGCTTTTACTACAAACGGTCCTTCACTCCTAGGGATTCAATCGGCTTTTACTACGAACGTTTATAATTATTTTTATGGCATATATTATTTTTTACTACTATTCATAAAAAAATATGCATTATGGCTGAAAAGAATATAGTATTGTAAAATAATGTTTGTTTTCTAATGCAATAAGTTAACTGAAAAATATCCCTTAAAGTGATCTGAAAAACTCGCATTTATTATTTTTATTACTAAAACTGTTACGTTAAAAACTGTTACAAATGATTATAAAAAATATAAGAAATATTAAGGATGAACCTATATTTTTAAGTGATCTCTTACAGTTGATCAATGCATTAGAAAACAAACATTAATTACCATACATACATTATATACATACATAAACTCACGCCTTCGTTCCCAGAGTGGGGCCAAGCAGAGCTACAGCTACAACTCTAAAAGCTTGTTGATAGTTCTGTGACAGCATTTTGCACAATTAGGCTAAAATGTTTACCAGCGTATTGGTGACAGGTTGCAAGCCTATCGCCTAACAGTACTACAGGGTTTTTTTCCCTTAGTCGCGTCTTACGACATCCACGGGAAGACATGGAGTAGCACTATTCTAACCCGGCAACCACACGGGCCTTGTTTTCTTCGTATAAGGAACGAGAATCAAATAATCAGTTCAATATTTTGCGCCAAATTATAAAACAGAAAAAGTCATAATTTAAAGCATAGCATCTTGTATTCGTAATTATAAACTCAAAATTTATGTAGATAACACGTAGGTAACATTTATATAAAAAATCATTAAATAATGCCATTTTAAGTTTTGAAGGTTTAAAACGAAAACTTCTGAGAAGGCTACTAGACTTGGCATTTGTCCGTAACTTTAAACCAAATTTTAATCTCCGTAATATTTGTTTTTAGAGCTCTGTACCAAATACTGTTAAACATTATAAGATGACTTTGTTGTTCGTCTCTCCGTCTGTTCGTCGGTATGCCAAGAACCATTTTTCTTTGAAATTTAGAATAGGTGTAATATTTCGACTTTTTAAATTATTTGCCTTTGTAGGTACTTGTTTGTTTTTATTATATTGCTTGTGTTTTTTATTTCTTTTTTTCTTGTACATTAAAGAGTATACACTCATGCATTTACGTACATATTTGCTTTAGTCATTTGAATGCTGTCCAGTTTTAAAGGGTAGTCACATTTTTTAATTTCTGACATCGATGACTTTTACAAATTCTATGTAGATAATGAGCGTAAAATACTAATAATGATACGCAGCCCACTTCTTGTTTGTTTTAATTAATTATACAAATAAGAGCGAAATAGGTGCTATAAACTTGATGCTCGGTTCTGACTTGCATTGCAAATGCCCATTTATATGAAAAGCGAATATTGTCGCCAGCTACCAATAAAATAGCCGTACTGTTCAGGATAGTAAGCAACCTTCTGACAATGCTCTTCGATAAGTCGTTGGAGTTTACACGACAAGAAGTTATTGTCGTGTGGACGGCAGTTAAATCAAAGTTTTCACCGTCTTGCTTTGATATTGTATTCATAATGTTGAGGTTATGACAACTTTCATTCACGAATAGTTGTTTAATTACGATGTCGAAGCAAGTTGGGTTAATTCAATATCCTTCAATGGAAATCCTTGAGCATTATTGAAATAAATCTTAACGTTTCAATACTTGATCGCTGTTATGCCTTTTAATAGAGCCGTGTCAGATATTATTAGGGCCTGGCCATAACACCACGGCACGGCGTCGTTAACGTGAAATGGCGCGGCGCCGTAGAAAGGCACGTTGCCGCGTCGTGCAAATACACTGTGCCGTGTGACAACGGCTTCAACTATTTTAAACTCTACGCGCAGGATATTGGGCTTAGTATTGCACTTTATAATGAATGACGGCACCGTGTATCTGCACGTCGCGGCAACGTGCCTTTCTACGGCGCCGCGCCGTTTCACGTTAACGACGTCGTGCCGTGGTGATGTGTCCAGGCCCTTATTGTTGAGCCCAATGTTGGTTAAGATTATTATTAAGTCGTTGCATGTAGGTACTACATGCAACAGCTTCTCTTTTTTGTATTATGATACCTAGCTTTTTTGTACGCACTTATTTTTGGTTCGAAATCTCATTGCAGAGCTTTTTCCGAAGCTACCACAGGGAATCTAATTACAATATGAAAGGCTCTCAACAATATTTGATATTTGTCAGTGACAGTAATGGCGTCAGAGTTAACAACAAACAAACAATAACATATCGAATGCAATACTTATTGTTGTACCGCGTAGAATAGAGACCCTGGCTCCAAATTCTACTCAGTGAAACAATATTGCCTTTGACATGTTTTCGTATTATCAACGTTATGACAACCCTTATTTCTAGACAGTCATGGTGGCCGTGTTAAAAACAAAACAATAAAAAGCAGATTGCAAGCTTCTGACAAAGCTCTTCGATACGTTATTGGATTACATAAATTTTAATGACTAATTCTACTGTAGTTTAACAAAAGTTTATATAAATGCTGATGTACCTTAACCGAAACCCAGATTATTCACAAAAATGTACCTAGATACTTAGTTCTCTCTATAAAGACCAATTACTTATAGATATATATTATGAGAGACGAAGTGTGTTTAAGTTTTTAGTTGAGTTCAATTTTATTGCATAACAAAAAATAATTATCTGCGCATCGTTTAGACGGTAAATCTTATTTTAATTTAACTTTATAATAATTAATTATCTGTGCATCGTTAAGAGTTGAAGTCTTATTTTAATTTGTCATTCTATTAAAAAAATGTTATAAAACAAGCATATTTCTTAAAATGGGTACTGCTTTTACTACTCTTAATTTATTGTTATGATTACATACCTAATGTCTTTTAATACAATATTACCTCCAATAAAACCACGTAGATTCCTTTTACAACAAAGGTTACAGTTGTACACTATAAAAAAATGTCTTAAAAGCCATTTTCAATTCTTGTTGTCCGTCTTAAAAGCCATTTTCAATTATTTTTTCTGTAGTAAAAGCCACGCTATCTCTGGATCTATTAAAGCTACGGAATTTTAAATTTATAATTATGAAACATCTCAAAAACTTAAGCATAATGAGGTCAAGTGGTTTATAATAGCTTGAGTATTTCAAAAAAATATATGCAATAATAAAGCAACCATTTTCGTTTTTTGCTCGCCCTGAAAAAGTGCATTTTAGCTTTTACGACATTTGATACTTTAAGGGTCGATATATCCTTACATTTTGATTTTTTACAATCTTATCACTGTGTTGTGATACTTACATTGTAAAAAGTCAAATTAATGTGGGTATAAATTTGACCCTTTGAAGTTTTGATGTGTGTAAGGTATGTTGAGGCAAGAGCGGATCGGGTCGAGAGCGGATAATTCAAACTACTACTTAACTAACAAAGGTTTTCGATTCCTGTCAACACACCTGCCTACGTTATCTCGTTGCTCCTCACACCTTAAGAAGCCGCTTGTTTTAAAGCGACTTGTCGCGTGTAAAAGTGAGAGACGTCGAAACGGAGTTTTATTCCGAATGGTTGTGAAATCTGAATTTTCCCGTGGCTGCGTATTTCAACAACCAAGGAAATTTAACATGTTTTTGCGTATTTTTCGTGCATATTATTAATAAAATACGCGTTAGATTAGCGTGTACTATTTAATCCGATCTTTTCCTTTCGTGTCAAGAACGAACTAAATTCGACCGATCTTTACCCGTTTCAAACGCGGTTCTCAAATAGTTGATGTTATGCCGCAGTACCTACCTACACAGCATGTTTACTTATAAGGACATCGTTTGAAAACATTTTCACGTACCTAAGTTTCATTAATTACAAGCCTGTGTGACTGGCCGTTGATCTTTTTTGTGTTTTTGGGGTTCCGAAGTCAAACAAGGAACCGTTAGTTTGGCCATGTCCGTCCGTCTTTCCGCAGCTAAGCTCAGAAACTCTTAGTACTAGAAAACTGTAATTTGGCATGAAAATACATATTAGTCACGCTGACAGACTGGTAATGAGCAGTGATCGGAAATAGGTGAGCTAATTTGCCTAAACTTGATGCATGTTCATTCAATAATGTATTCCCATCTCTCTCATGCATGAATGAATATGCGTCAAGTTTAGGCAAATTAGCTCTACCTATTCCGATCACTGGTAATGAGCCAACGTGCTCTTGCACGGCTTTTTAAACTTAAGCTGACTAGTTTTAAATAAAGATGTAAATTAAGTACCACTTGAATTGATATACGTTTAATGTATACACACTTACTTATTTCAATTGCAATTGTATCATGCCGAATTACATTAGAAAATCTATAAGATCAACAAATTATTCGCAAGAGGACTTGCAAGAAGCTAATAATAGGGTAACAAGCAGAGAGCTCACGAATTATGCTGCTGCAGGTAATGCGGCATTCCGAAGTCGATTCTGAACGACAGAGTAGGTACTTTTAAATGTTATAATAACTATACTCGGAAACTGAATACGAGTCATTTTAGAATATAGTCCGAAGTTTCCCGGGAAAAAACAACACAAACACTGTTTCTGACATAAGTATATTAAACAAAAACGGCTGCTTAGATGAAGAAATCAAAAATAGGTACTGAAAATATATGTCATACTTATTTATAACAAACAATAACAATTGAAGGCAATGTTAGCAATGTTAAAAAAAAAAAAACTGAAGGCTTACCGAAGTGTCGAAATTTAGTCCGCTATTACCCCAACATACCTTACCTATTACAGTTTTTACGATTGAAAAATAATTTTAATTTTAATAATTTTTTATTTTTTTTATTTGAATGGTAATCCGCCGGTGTAATACATTATTCTTAAAAAAAGCAACCGGGTACCTATGCAAGTTGAAAGATAGCTACAGCTCTTTGAAGGTAAGACAGACGAACAGACGGGCGGACAGTGTAGGCTTCATAATAGAATGTCGTTTGGCATCCTTTAGGTAGGTATGGAATTCTTATAACTCATTAATTACTTAGTTCTTCTCGTATTTAACTGCCTTGGAACGAAACGAAAGTTGTATTTTTAGGGTCCCGTACCTCAAAAGAAAAAGACGGGACCCTTATAAGATCACTTTTGTTGTCCGCCCGTCCGTCCGTCCGTCTATCAAGACCCTTTATCTCGGGAACGCGTTGAGGTATCGAGTTGAAATTAAAACTATTTATACTCAGGTCTACAGTCCCTTGAAGCTGTGAAAAAAATCAATCTTCTAAGTTAACGTAAAAAAAGATACAGCCGTTTATGCCGCAAAAAATGTATATTTCGACACTCTAAATGGAATCAAAATTTATACGGTATTTCCCGTTGACAAGAACTATGAAATTTGCAAGTACTACCGTCTTATACTTCTAGTATAGGTAGGGAAAAATCTGAAACTATACATTTTTAATTAAATCACAAAAAACAGGGTCTTCTCGTGATTTAATTTTTAAAAAAAATGAGTTAACCGTGCCATTTGTGGAACCCTCGGTGTGCGAGTCCAACTCACACACACACAGTGGTAATTTGTAATATCTTCAATTAAAACATTTTCAATACATTATTTATTAATAGAATCAAATAACAACAACGTCAATGTCAAAAACGTCTCACTTCACAATCTCAAACCATAGAGGTATATAACAGCGCCTCTATTCTAGGCGGTATAAACGATATCGTAGTTTGCCTGTTATGGTATTGTTATTACGTCAGCCGCCATTACTGTCAAGAAAATAAGAGTTATCAAAACGTTGACAATTCGATAACAGATCAAATACGACATTGTTTTTACCGTGTTGAATAGAGTCGCAGGTCTCTGCCCTAAAAATCTGAAGCCCTCTACTAAGTCTTACCACCTTTGGGATACTTTTTCCTAAATCACCGAAAGTGACATTTTTATATTTATAATTACAGTAGCCCTTACAACATTTTCCTAAATATACATTTCCACATTTTTTCCTTCAAAAATTACCAAAATCCCATATAAACTTCTACCGCCAATTTACCCGTAGGTATGTTTAATCAAAATCGACGAAAGCAATATTTTTAATTTATAATTACAGTAGCCCTTACAATATTTTACACGTTTCTCACTCTGCCGTGTCAAACCTAATATCATGTAGTATCTGAAAAACCTAGTTTTGTGAAATCGGGGATTGAAGTATATTATCGTAATTTGTAATTTTTTTAATATTTGATTGGTACTAATCCTAAAAAAATGTACATGAATATTTCTGTATAAGGGTAAAAAATATAATGGGAGATATTTTTTTTCTAAAGCATGTATATTTTTTAAAATATAAGCTATAACAGAGTTAAGCCTGACAGACCCGCCATACGATGTTTGTCAAGCGACACCCTGTATTTTAAGACTTAATCAAATCATGCTCAAAAATAATAAAAATTAAACGAATAAAAGATAGAAAAAAAAACAAAAAAAAAACATGCTCAATACTTAATGATAAGCCTTTTAAAGGTCTAAGTTACCGGGTGTGCATAACAGAGAGTGGGGTAGTAAGAAAGATGACATAGATACTTAAAGTATGAAGAAAAACTACTTCTATAACAGCTAAGTGTAACAGTCAAGAATAGAGATATTTCAAACGAAAACTTCAAATTTACTTTTTAAATAATTAAAGAAGGTCCTATTTCTACAACAAATAATGGCTTCTTGGTTATTTTTATAACTTGAGAACTGTTACAGAAGTTGTGTGTTTTTTAACAAAATAAGATTCTTTTAAGTTTTTTTAAATTAAAAAGCATTTTGTAAATACAATTACCTATTACAAAAAAAAGTTTGTGAAAAAGTTTTATAAATAGAAGTTTTATTTTAATTAAAAAAGGTTTTTAAAACTTGATTTTATGGTATGTTTTGCAAAATAGTATCAATCAATCATTTGATTTTTTTATTCTTTACGACTTTTTTTCATAATTTTAGTACCTAAGACACTTTTCTTACTACTACACTATCTGTTATTAGCTAGGGTATTACCACACGACACCTTGCACTTTGTGCCTATGCGCTGAAACTTGGAACAGTTGACTCTTAGCTGGTCTTGAGTGGATTCAGACCGGGAGCCATCGAGAGCCATGGCGCATTTAGTAGGGGGAGGGGGAGGGGGAAGTTTGACGCTGCCGCGCTTTAATTGAAGCAACATTTCTCTAAAACTATACATATTAGGGCATGCGATAGATCATTTTCAGATAAATTAAGGACGAGGAATCTATTTATTGAACAAAAAAAATGCACTTCTTAATAAATAAAAAAATAAAGTAGAAATGACTAAAATACATAATTTGTCAATTTTTTATAATAACCTATTGTGCTTAAAAATAATAACAGAAATCTAAGAACAAAAATGTAGTCGTAAAGCTACACTTATGTCGTTTTCAAAAATATATAGTTTATCATATACATCTGTTAACACATGGGAGACAAAAAATAATATTAAGCGTCGGTCAGGGTGACCTTAATGCATGATCATCCGTGAGAGTAGGGTTTAGGTACTGTTTTAACACATGAAAGGTGACGCAATGCAAATTCATTGTATATATTAGAAGATCCAATGCACAGACAGAGGTCTGAACATTTAAGCTGACTTTTTTTTACAACTGCACCTTCCACGGCTCTGTTTTTTGCATTTGCACCTGACAATTTCTAGACATGCTTCTGCAGCAACAGGCAAGTCCGTCCATGTAGGCTTCCAGTTGTTTTCGACCTTCGGCTAACCCCAAGTAGACCGATAGAGCAGATTTTGAGCTGGTGCTAACACTGCTAACTGGCCCCAAACCTGTACCCATTGATATATGCCTCTTAATAAATGCTACTACTGCACTATCTGCAAAAAAAAGCACTTTCTGTGGAAAAAAATCGGCCTAAGACCAAATTGTGCATCGTTACTTTTCAAGTGCTTGTCCATTTACCGGTCAAACAAACAGTCCAGTACCTTAGCGATTACAGAGGTGAGTGGGATTAGTCTGTAGTTGGACAAGGCTTAGGAGTCTCTGATATCCTTAATAACCGACTGACTTACTGAGAGACTGGCTTAGTTACGGCACTCATTTACTGAAGTACTTGAAGCTGATCGGAAATAATAATTAAATGCAATATTCCGGTATAATCTTTGAGATCATATTATATCTGTTTAAAAAGGCAGAAAATCTAACCTATTATATAATGTTACGACGTATTTTTCGATGGAAGCTATTGACTCCTCAATGCGGCCCTCGATCACTGACTCGAAACCTATAGGGTAGGGGTTAGGTCAGGAAAGGCTTCCCAACCTTCAAAATTATCTTATTATAATTATCTTACCATTGAACGAACTTTAGGTAAAATTGGCATGTGAAAGGATACATTAGAAACGTCTGTATTCAGTACCCTTACCATGAGTTACAATTACCGTACCTACTCGCTAGCGAGTCGAAGTTCTGTCCCTCGCACTCTATAAGAATACTGCGAGGTCTGCGAGGGACAGAAGAGCATTAGACTCGCTAGCGAGTACGGTAATTGTAACTCATGGTAAGGGTGCAGAATGGAGTGTTAGTAAAGTTTTATTGTACTTACTTACCAAATATTTATAACAAAATTATAAAACATACAATAATTACAATATTTGAACTGCCAAGGATGCTTACTTATAATATGCTATGTTTACGTTTACGCGAATTAGTTCTATGCCCATCTTAGACGTAAAACGAAACTATACATTTAAAAAAGAATTGATACCTAGCTGTAGCTTTTTACACACATATATTATTATTTTTAACATATATCACGTGAGTAAAAAAAAGGTAGAAATTAAAAGAAGATGTACGTAACTTTTGTCATTTGGCCATTTTTTTATTTTTTGGTCTAATGTGCATTATTTTTATTCCAGAAATAGACTTCCCATCCTTAATTTATCCAAAAATGATATATTGGACGCCCTAACAAGTACAGGACCTCTATTCTAGACGGTAAAAACGATATCGTATTTGACTTCCTATGGAATTGTTTTATACTCATTCCGTCATTACTGTCAAGTAAATAAGAGTTGACAATATGATAACAGCAGGCCTTTCGCGTAACTCACTCGCAATCGCGATCGGCTTCAAAACAAAACAATTGGTTTCATTTTGTATGCAGACAAGCCTTCGATTTACCAAATGAAAACGATTGTGATTGCGAGTGTGTTTACGCGAAAGGCCTGCTGCAGGTCCAATACGATATGGTTTTTACCGCCTAGAATACCGGTCCAGTTTTTGAGAAATTATTATGGCTTCAATTAAAGCGCGGCAGACCCAAACTCCCCCCCCTTCCCCCAACAAATGCACGGTAGCTCTGGGTGGCATTCTAGACCACCTAAGGATCGACTGATGCCAAGTTTCAGCGCATAGTCAAAAAGTGCAAGGTTCCCATACAACGGATAGCACTATGAAACCAACTACTATGCTTAATATTATTTTATCTCCCATGTGTTAACAGATAAATATGATATGATAAACTATATATTTTTGAAAATTACATAATTGTAGCTTTAGGACTACATTTTTGTTCTGAGATTTCTGTTATTATGTTTAAGCACAATAGGTAATTATAAATAAAAAAATTTTTTAAAGTATTTTAGTATTTTCTACTTTATCCATTTTTTTGTTAGGAAGTGCATTTTGTTGGAAAAATAGATTTTTCGTCCTTGATTTATCTGAAAATGATTTATCGCATGCCATAATATGTATAGTTTTCTTTGAGGTATATGTATACTAGAGGAGACACCACTCATCACCACTGAGTTCCGTTTAATTGCGGCGATCGCGCCGCACTTCACTCAGTCGCTCGTCAATCTTGCTAGCTATCTATACTCGAAATTGTAATTAAAGACAAACGTGGGTTGCCACAAAAAAAAAAATTGCCTTTGTATATTTCCACTTTTTAAAAGACCGCACTAAGAATATTTATTTGTAGGTAGTTTTAAACCTTCGATTTAAATAAACAAGTTAATTCAAGTTACTTCCACAAATACAAGATTGCCTATTAAATATTTAACCATAGAAGATTTTTGGTAGCAAAACTGTTATTGCACTTGTAATACTTCAGGTATTAATAATTTTGGTACGATAAATAAACAATAGTTGTAAACAACGTTAGATGCAATTTAAATATTACATACGTTTAGCTATTCGACAAAATAACAGGCCAAAAGCGTGCTCACTTTATATTGACAATCATCGGGCATTTTACCAGCCATGACACCATGGGGTCCATGGGTACCTGTCAAGTTTAAATCAAGCATATGTAAGGCATCCGAATTTAGCTTGTAATTTTGTTTTAGCTGATAAAAAAATCGCCATTGAACACACACACACCCGCCATTTAATGACTTAACACACTATATGAGAAAATATTTGTTTTGGGATATTTTAATGTTTTGAATATCGGGTAGAAAAAACATTGAAAGCATATTCTCTATTGTTAAATATAACTTTTGATATTGAAAATGTTAGAATGATCTACAAATATTTACAACAATTTGATTATCAATGCAAAAAGGTTGGCTAACTCTGAAATGTTCGATTGACACTGACATAATTGACTTTGACACTTATGACAGTGACGTATCTGTCGTAGTTTTTTTGGTCTTAAATTAGAATTTCGAGTATAGCGCCTAATAGATTGTGATTGTTTTAATCGAAAATATTTTAACACACTTTACATATGCCGTGGTGTGTCTTGAGATATTGTACTAATAATACAAGGAATACTGCGAAGTGCAAAGGAATAACTTTTCACCTCTAAGTAACTATATAAAATCCTTTTAAAATTAAATACGAACAAAATATTTAGCAGACGCCATGATATGTCAATCGACATAGAGTAAAACATTCAGACGTGAAGTATAGGTAGCATTAGCTGAAGTTCCTGTATCTATACCTAGCGGAAAATAATATATTTTCTAAGTTCGTGTAATTTTATCCATACTAATATTATAAATGTGAAAGTGCTCATTTGTTTGTCTGTTTGTTTGTTTGTCCTTCTTTCACGTCAAAACGGCTCAACTGATTTTGATGAAATTGAGTATGGAGATAGTTTGAACCCTGACGATGGATATAGCTTACCTTTCATCTCACTGCTGGGCATGCGCGCGATAATGTGTAGTACACGCGGGTCACGACGGTCAGAGTCCGAACCGTAGGTTTTCTACTATTTTACTATTACAGTTGCATTTACACGTACGATTCGGAGTGAAGATTGGAATGGCACGTAGCGTTTCCCGCAGTCCAAACTTTACGTGTGCAGGCCGCTAATTACTAATATAGAATAATATATAATGTTACTAACAATTTATGGAACTCTATGATCCTGAAATAAATATATTAATACAAAAATGTTTGCGTTATTAGGGTTAGTTTATGCAGTAGGTACTGTTTTTTTACTACTACTAACGAATTTATTTTTTTATTTCAAAATCTGATTGATAAACAACTAATACCCTAAAAAATTAGGTATTTGTAACATACGCTATAGATGTGAAATTATAAAGTTTATCTTTTTACTTTTATGCTGCGGATCCCAAAGGAGTGAATTAGTAATGATCTAAATTGGGGTCCCCTTCGTCTGTATAATGTTTTTCGGAATAATTGCATAAGGCATAATAACTTTAAGCATAAGTACGCATACGGTATAGTATTGTTTCGCAGAAATCATTACGCATCATATTTGTTGATCGAATAATCTTAATGCATAAAATTCATGAGTCGAATGTTCGTAACGAATAAATAATGAAACGCATAAACTTATTAAGCGGAATAATGTTTTGGAATAAACATTTTAAACAGCATAAGCATGAAAATAAGGCAGGAAGAATTTCCCGGCTTATATAAAAAAAAACCTAACAACCTAACCTATCCGAGTCGCTTCTGCCCTGACCCATGTTGCTCGCTTGCTGCGCTCGCTCCTATTATGCTACATAACATTTTATACAATTTGACCATTATACTAAATGAAATTTTATTCGTTATGAAATTCGGTCTTACCAACAGTTTACAATATAAAAATCTACCGAACAATCATTCGGATATTTACCAATATGTTTTCTATGATGTCAACATAATAAATATGTTATGCCAAAGTCGTTTAGGACACTAAAATTGCAAAATCAAAGCTAAGTTAAAATAGAAGATTGGTTGTCCAAATATTGTCTTCGTTATAGATTCTAACTTTAACTCTCAATATTAAGCGTTAAAACAATGATTTCTAACAATAACGTGACACCGTTAGTTTCAATCACAATGTCGCTTCTTTAACGTTAATCTATGGTCGCGTGCTTTTTTGTCTTGATCGCTCCAGTTATGGCAGGGATATGGTTGTCCTATTCTTTGATGTCGCATTATCATGGCGTCGCATTTATTACAACAACAAATTGGAACAATTTATTTTGTCAACTTTCTATGTAATAAAACTTTGATACCTATTTGTAATCACCCAAATTAATCGACGGCCCTCAAATAGGGTTTTTAAGAAATACCTAGATTTTTTACATCTTGTTTGTGATTTATGGACCATGTTAAAACTAAAGCGTCCCACAGACTAACAGGTCAACGGCCACTTTTAGCTTGACAGTTCACCGTATTAGAACACGAACTCTCAGGCGGCCGCCCATCCAACGCGGCCTGACAATCTGATAATCTGCGGGAGCCTTAAATGCGAAAATAGTAAATGTTCAACTAAACAGTAAAAGAGAGAGAGAGAGAAAGGTGACACCGTTAGTTTGTATTGCAACGTCGCTTATGACGTTAATCTATGATCGCGTGCTTTTTTGTCTTCATCGCTCCAGTTATGGATATGGTTGTCCTTATCTATGATGTCAAATAACATGGCGTCACATTTATTACAACAACAAATTGGCATAATTTATTTTGCCTCTTTATTACGTTTTGTACATTGAAATTTTAAAAATCCTTGAACTTAGTTTATATGTAATAAACGGAGAATAAAACTTTGAAATAGGGTTTTAAAGAACTACCTATAATTGGCCTTATTTAATAATTTCTTAATTGTTTTAACTTTAATCGAGAAATCCTGAAATATGTATAGCTTAATTTGTTACGAAGAGTAAATATACAAAGTTTCAAGTGACCAGCTGAATCCGGTAACTTTTTTCCATACTAACTTTGACCCCTCTTTTCCCCCCCTTTTGTTATCATATCTTATTTTTTTAATTCATATGAACCTGGTCACCGTTTATTGAAACCTTTAGTGAAAACCACATTAAAATTGGTTCAGTGGTTTTCAATTGATGCGAGGAGAAACAAAATTAAACAGACAAACAGACACCAAGTCTAAAAATTGTAGAAACGTGTTTTGCTGTTCATTCTGAGGGCCCCTATAGTATTTTTAATTATTTATCTCGAATGTACAGATTTTTTCCCTTCTACAACTTTATTATATGTATAGATATAGATGTAGAGATATTTTCCCTTCTACAACTTTATTATATGTATAGATATCATTGATTAAATGTCCGTTCTGTAGTCTGTAAAATTAGTCTATAGCTGAGTGACATTGTCACGTGGTTGTCACAGTACGTTGATCGAAAATGGAAAAAGCGCTATGAAAATCACGGCGCTTCCGACCTTTTAGTCGCGAGTAAATTACATCCTAACAGCGATCTAGCGCAGCGTGTTTATACTCGTACAGTATGGTTAGACGGCTGTCAGCGCTGCAGCGGATATTAGTATTGACTCTTATCAAAATGGAGCATGATTTTTGCATATGATGAACGTTAGTACAATAATACCTCAATGATAGTTTTAGAGAAATGTTGCTCCAATTAAAGCGCGGCAGCGTCAAACTCCCCCCCCCCCCTCGATGGCTCCCGGTCTGAATCTACTCAAGATAAGCTAAAAATCAACTGTGCCAAGTTTCAGCGCATAGTCCCAAAGTGCAAGGTTCCCATACAACGGATTGCACTATCAAACCAGCTATATGCACACCCGGTAAGTTATAGTTTACTTACCTGTAAAAGGCATATCAGGTATTGACCATGATTTGCTTAAGTCATGTATCTTAAAATACAAGTTGTCGCTTTACAAACATTGTATGGCGGGTATTGCAGGCTTAACTCTGTTATAGCTTATATTTGCAAAAATATACTTGTTTTGCTAGTTTTGTTTTAAGTTCATAGAAGTTGTATTAAAGTTGATTTTAAAATAAAGTTGTGTTTTGAGTTAATACTGTTTTGATCTAGCATTGCGATATTTGTTGAATTTCTGTGGAACTCAACGACTCTTAGTGCTTCAATATACGAATTACGTGTTATACACGCCTAAGTCCTGTACCTATCTTTAGTTGACTGATTAGAATTTGCTCGACGCGTAAAAAGCTTGTCGCTTCTATGTGATGTAAATTAAGATGCAGCACTTAACCATAATTTAATATGCGGAAATAAAGATACATGACTTGCGTGATTCTTCGTACAAGCGAGTGAAATGCGTAAGCTTAGTTTTATATGTCCCACGCTTCTTAATTAAGTTCTTTATATCTATGGCTTTAATGAAATTAGCCAACAAATAATTAAGGCAAAACCTTGTACCTAGTCTCAAAAAAATTAGGTTTAAGATGGACCTATAGAGTGAATAGAAGTACAAGCACGATGTAATGAGTTGCTAGGAAAAATAACAAGATTATAATATTTATGCAACAGTTGAAGAAAATAAAGGAAAGAATTGGAATACTTAAATGAGCATATTAAATGAAGCGAAGTGAGGGTGTGCGTAAAGTACGTGCGAGATAAGCAAGCCCTGCACGGGTAGCACTAGTTTTACTTTCTCGCTTGTCGCTCAGTGGGTCTCTATCGTTACAGACTTGATGGAAAGGGAGATCCGAGCGACAAACAAGTCACGGACAACGCTAGCCGTGCTGATAAAGTACGAAACCGGTCCGCGCGGCGCGTAGCAACCGCGGCAGCGTCGGAAGGTTCTATACTCGAAAATGTAATTAAAGACCAACGTGGGTTGTCACTAAAAAAAAATATATTTGACTTAGTATATTTCAACTTTTTAAAAGACCGCACTAAGAATATTTATTTGTAGGTAGTTTTAAACCTTCGATTGAAATAAACAAGTTAATTCAAGTTACTTCCACAAATACAAGATTGCCTATTAAATATTTAACCATAGAAGATTTTTGGTAGCAAAACTGTTATTGCACTTGTAATACTTCAGGTATTAATAATTTTGGTACGATAAATAAACAATAGTTGTAAACAACGTTAGATGCAATTTAAATATTACATACGTTTAGCTATTCGAAAAAATAACAGGCCAAAAGCGTGCTCACTTTATAATGACAGTCATCGGGCATTTTACCCGCCATGACACCATGGGGTCCATGGGTAACTGTCAAGTTTAAATCAAGCATAAGTGTAAGGCATCCGAATTTAGCTTGCCATTTTGTTTTAGCTGATAAAAAAAATCGCCATTGAACACACACATCCGCCATTTAATGACTTAACACACTATATGAGAAAATATTTGTTTTGGGATATTTTAATGTTTTGAATATCGAGTAGACAAAACATTGAATGCATATTTCCTATCGTTATTCGTTTTGATATTGAAAATGTTAGAATTTTCTACAAATATTTACAACAATTTGTTTATCAATGCAAAAAGGTTGGCTAACTCTGAAATGTTCGATTGACACTGACATAAGTGACTTTGACACTTATGACAGTGACGTATCTGTCGTAGTTTTTTTGGTCTTAAATTAGATTTTCGAGTATAGAACGTGCGAGAATAGTAACGGTTAACCAACGCAACAACAGCTCGCACACACCGGTGACGCCCGCTACACCTAGGAACTCTGAAATGAAATATCTAATTTAGATTTTGAATGAACCACAATGTTGCCTATTGCAAATAAACTAATGTGAAAAATAAAGCATTTACGTAATAAGTAACTAGGGTTATTCCTGATTCGACTTAATACGGAATTAATTTGCTTGTAAGTTAATTTTCTGTTCTTTAATGGCAGAACTATAAGATAATAAGTTATTTATTACGATAAGGAGAAAGCGCACAAAGACCACCTAATAGTAAGTGGGATCTATGATTCATGGAAATTTAAAATCTCAGAACTACAATCTTATGACTGCAATCCTAAGTCTGCAAATACGTACGGTCGAGGCCATATTTGCATGGATAGCTGTCAAACAGAATCCTATGAAGTGAAACCGAGAGAACGTGCGAGAACGTAGAACGTGCGAGAATAGTAACGGTTAACCAACGCAACAACAGCTCGCACACACCGGTGACGTTCGCTACACCTAGGAACTCTGAAATGAAATATCTAATTTAGATTTTGAATGAACCACAATGTTGCCTATTGCAAATAAACTAATGTGAAAAATAAAGCTTTTACGTAATAAGTAACTAGGGTTATTCTTGATTCGACTTAATACGGAATTAATTTGCTTGTAAGTTAATTTTCTGTTCTTTAATGGCAGAACTATAAGATAATAAGTTATTTATTACGATAAGGAGAAAGCGCACAAAGACCACCTAATAGTAAGTGGGATCTATGATTCATGGAAATTTAAAATCTCAGAACTACAATCTTAAGACTGCAATCCTAAGTCTGCAAATACGTACGGTCGAGGCCATATTTGCATGGATAGCTGTCAAACAGAATCCTATGAAGTGAAACCGACGCCATTTTTGTGCTCGTGTTGTGTTATTACTTACCTATGGGGCTTCTTATTTCAATGAGATCATGGTAGATGGCGCTGTACCACCACCTAATGTGAAAAATACTTTTTTCTACATCTTTACTTTTCTGCCCAAACAGCATGTTCCTTTATTATTGTCTTAACGTTATAAACTTATACAACTCTCAAAACATTTTAAATTTTAACTTACAGAAACACTGGAGTTGTGCATGGATTCGAACCCGTATCTTTACACATGGAAAACGCTCCTACGTGCCATTCGACCACAACGACATTTACTTAGTCCGGCGAAATTGTGTATCATGCTATTTTTACTTTTAGATTATCTTCCAATGAATACGGTTAGTATTAAAATTTGCGAGGGTAAGTTGTAAATGTCTGAACACCGGATCGGTTTTAATAAACATTTACTTACGCCCGTTCGTTGCTCACTGTTAGATTGCCTTTGTTGTTAATTGATACTTAATGTTGATAATTTTTAATAATGAGTTCTCGTTCCAATATCGACTTGGTGAAAAGATCGCAAATAATTGCTTTGCATAATCAAGGCAAAAATTTGTCTGAAATTGCCGGTGAGAGAGAACGTAACTAGTTTTTGTACATATAATTTAAATTACTAATTTAAATAAGTTATTATATTTAAATATTTATTTTAAAGATAATTTAAATATCTGATATTTTGTTAAAGAGAAAAACCGTTGTTTTATGGGTCCGACGATTTGAAGAGGAAGGTTCTTTATTACATCGGCGAAGAACTGGCCGAGCTCAACTCATAACCACACAGCAGCGTCAAATCATGGTGAAGGATTATGAGGAAAATGGATTCACCGCGACAAGGCACTACACCGGTTTATTCGATACCAGCATACGCACTGTGCGACCACGGACCTAAAAAAAATACGGACGTAACGTTACACTCAAAAGGTGCGAAGCAAGCAAGGCCTGTTATTTCGTTCCGTCATACACAATCTACCGTCTCACAAATGCACTAGGTCTGTTAACCCGCCGCCATTACGCGTCCAGCCACAGCCCGAGTGACATATCACTTTACACCGAAGAAAATGCCGCATTGTGTAGTAAAAACGTGTAAAAACTACATTAGTAAATATAAAAAGCCACGCGGAATCACTTATCACTTGTAAGTTATGTTTATTCGTGTTATTTTTCATAATTGTGTGTTTATTTACTTTGACGCAAATTACAAACAAAAATGACAATCAGTGTTGCCAGTTTTTTCACGGATTTTTTTTCCTAAAAGTTCAAGTTTTTAAGTTTAAATAAGAATTGCTTTATTCGTTAAAATTATTTTTGTCACTAGATACCTATGTTCATAAAAATGTGGTTTGATATATCAATATTATTAATATTATTCTGTAGTGCAACCGTTGAAATTTAAATTGTCATATAATTTTCTCATCTCTAGTTCCCATTATTTTTTAGTTGAAATTGGTTTTGTCATTACAAAATGAGAAAACCCAATTTCAATTAAATTAAAACGGTTGCATGACACAATCGAACCCAATGCTGAAGTAGTACTAAATGATAACACGATTTAATTGTACGAAGTTTTTGCAGAGATACAATCGCGATTCAGTCTCAATGCAGTACCTATCGATACAGTCACAAATCGTCTAGGTTTAGTCGCGATACAGTGCTGCGGCTGTCGAATGCGCATTTGTATCGCTGCAAAAAGTTGCAGTTGGTAAAAGGCCTTAAAATAGGAAAATTTACGATTTATATGGCAACCCTCAAAGCACGCTCACTCGTAAATGGACGGCCATTTTGTGTGCTTCACTGATGATTAGACTAGGTTACGTCCGTATTTTTTTTAGGTCCGTGTGTGCGACGTGCTCTGCACAGCGAGGGCCTGCATCACCGCCGGCATGCCGTCAAACCCTTGCTTACTGAAGCTCACAAAGGACCAAGGTTAGCGTTCGCCATGGAAGATTTAGATTTCGACTGGAGTATTGTCGTCTTTACTGACGAAAAACTTTTAAATCCAGCCAACACGGACGACTTATTTTATGGCGGCGGAATAATACCCGCTATGATAGTAATCACGTTGTGCCCAACATGGAGTCTGGTCGGATAAGTGTGAATATGTGGGGCTGGATGAGCGCAGCCGACCCGAGGGAACTAGTGCGAATGCCCAGACGAGCGACCAGTGCTAATTATGTGGACGTGTTGGAGGACACCATGCTACCCACTGTTCGCAATGTGTATCCGGAAGATGAATTACCGGCTATATCATTCGTTCAAGATAATTGCCCTATACACCGTTCGCGTGGTGTGCGGGAGTGGTTCGGTCAGCACAATGATATAGCGGTAATTCCTTGGCCGGCTAGGTCACCAGACCTAAATCCCATCGAAAATTTATGGGGTGTGATGGTTCAACGGTGGGATAACCAGAATGAGCGAACCCCAGAAGCATTAGAGGCTCATTGTTTGCAAGTCTGGGAAAGCATTCGTGGTTCGAGCTTGTGCAGGGATCTTATTGATTCAATGCGTTCTCGCATGCTGGCCGTTATCGAACATAATGGGGGCTACACTAGCTATTAAGGTATACCTATTAAGTAGGTAGATAGATAATATTATTTGGTTGAGACCGGGTTATATATTTAAATATATTTAAAAAGTGACTAGAAAGTGAACGCAAGCAAAGTTTTATTTCTAGTGCGCAAAACGAAATTAAAACTTAATTTAATTTCATAACTTAACTCACTAATTGTCTTATTGCCCTGTAATTTGTTTAAAGTAGGTAGTCAACCTTGCACTGTTTATAAACTAGCTCCACCACGACTAAAAAGCTACAAACACGTTTTTGTAATTAGGATAACCCGGTTTTTAGAAGTTTATATTTGTTTTTTATTGTGGTCAAGCTTCAATCATCTTTCCGAATCTGGAAACGATACTTAAGCTTCTGGCCTCGATAAAATGATAAATGGGTAAATAGGAGTTGTTTTACTTGTTTTATTGTAACTTGGATGCGTAATATTATCAAATGATTATAACTAATTTCAGTTCAATGAGGGAATAAATGCTTAAATTACAAAAATAATAGTTTTATTTCATTAATAAATGTTTTTAAAAGCATGCCTGCCTTTTGCTATTTTATTTATTTATTGATTTATTTCATAGGGCCACCAACATTATTTATCGCAATAACATCGTTCTGAAAAAATACAAAAAGAAAAAAGACTAACCCCAAGAGATTCGAACATACTCGTAGGTATAATCAGATGAAAAAATTTTAGTCAGACGTAAAACCACTGAGCCATTACTTCGTCTAAGAGGCTGAGCGAAATATGGAGTTTAGTACTAATATCTTAGGAAATTGTAATAATAGTCAAATGAACTGGTTTAGTCAACAGCGCCATCTAGTTTAATGTTTGAGAACGTGTACGCAAGTGTTCAGAGGATTATCGCCTTATAGGTGCCCATGCAATTATGACCGTGACCGTACATGAATAGTACGTCGCAAAATAAAGGATTTGTGAACACTAATTAATTAATCACAAAATAAGGGATTTGCGAAATTTAATAAAATGAATAAAGATAGATGAAGGTGAAATCGGAACGAACTCACAGTACCGCCACTCTCAGGACTCACTGCGACCTGTTTTCCGTAGGCGTGGCTCCTCCCGTTAACGGCTTGTTCTTGCTATCTTCTTAATGTTTAAATTAATTGTGTTATTGCAACACTAAGTATTATTATCTTCGGACACCGTCGATGTGTCCAGCTAATAATTACTTGATGAATGTGACTCGTTAATCTTTTCCTCCAAGTAACGACCGCTTGACACATCAGCGCAGTTTTTCCTTTGTCTTTGTCTTGACCTTTACTTTACTTTGTTCCCTGGCAATCCGGTTCGTGTAGGCCCAAAATGGAGACTCTAGGACTGCAGGCTGGACGTAGTGTAGCAGGTGGAGGAAATTAGTGAAATGGTGTAACTTTTTAGTGCATTTAATGAAGCACAAACGATACAAATCTAGGTAAAATCAAATAGTATATGCGTCGTCGCGTTAGACCGTTCGAAAGGCGAGTGAGCCGTGGGGGACGCCGCTCAGAGATTTCGACGTGAGCAAGTGTGTGTGAGTCGTATACGTGATGGAGCATACACAGACGGTAGGCGTTAACACATTAGTTCTTAATTATTCTAATTATAATAGTATATATATTTAGTGTATATATTTTTTTTTTCATTTCTTAATTTGTGATTTTGTTGTGAATTAATAAATTGAATCGTATTCCATGATAATTAACTACATTTTACTCGTTTCTTTTTAACCCCCGACGCAAAAAGAGGGGCGACAATAAAACTAAAGCGACTAATGTATGTATCTGTGCATTTGTGTATCTGTTTGTTAGATTAGTTATAATGATATGATAGAAACATGATATAGATAAATGTCTACGAAGGGGCGACATAGACCCCGCAATAAGGAAATGGGTAATGGCCATGCTTACAGGAAGGGCAATCACAGCACAACTGGGTGGGGACTCGATAAGGATAAAGACATGTAGAGGCTTCCCGCAAGGGATTGCCTGTCACCACTCCTACGGTGTCTCCTACTAGATTCGCTCATCAAAGAAACGAACAGTGGAGGTGCACCCATGCATGCTTACTCAGACGACGGGGCACTGCTAGGGGTAAAATCCTAAGTATAATCAGAGAAGTCATGATAATAGGGATCCAACATGTACTATACTGATTCCAACATAGAGGGCTAAACCTGAACCCAAACAAGATGAAAATACTACTGTTCCCCAAAAAGAAAAGGCGTAGTACTAGACAACAAACTGATTTACAAGACACACATAAAAGAGCAATGCAGAAAAGCCGTTATATCTCTATGGCAATGCAGGAAAGCTACAACCAGGAACTGAATGAGTATATAACAATACCGCTAGGTGGCTACACAAGTGTTTTCCAGGCAGAAATATTATGCAATAATGGAGTGTGCACGGACCAAGGAAAGAAGCGATATAACGGGAAGCAACGTCATAATATACTCAAACAGTCAAGCAGCACTCAAAGCACTAGACAACCCGGAAGTCAAATCCTCGTTAGTCTAAGAATGCAGAAATGTACTGAATACTCTTGGCATACACACATCACAAGTCACGCTGGCGTGGGTACCGTGACACAGCGGAGCGACGGGTAACGAGAAGGCTGATGAACTGGCTAGAGCAGGAGCAAACCAACAGTTAGGCCCGGAGCTAGTACTCCTGATATTATGTTACTGTCACGAAGGGAGTTATAGCTAAAAGAATAGAAACAAAGACCAAATGAGACGTAGAGAACAACACAAGGGTGTAGACATTCTAAGCTCATGATTGGAAGGGTAAACAAAAACAGAACAACGTATCTACTAAATCTTGGTAAGTACAATCTTAGTATATGAACAGGAGTGTTGACTGGGCACTGCCTGCTCAACAGACGCCTAACGGTAATAGGCATCAGACAATATCCCCTCTGCCCACATTATGGCAAAGAGGAAACAAGCCAGCACGTCCTAGCCAAGTGTGTCGTGTACTCGTCACTTAGTTACCGCACATTCGGGGAGGACGTGTTACCAATTAAGCACTCAAAAGGATAAACGGGACGCACTTCTGTTCTGTAAGAAAACCAGATGATGGGATCCGTGTTGGATGGGAGCGTCGCCGGGCCAGTAACCTACGGCTCAACCAAGGGGCGGAATGACCGGGAGACTGATCTACCGCGCGCCCGCCAGATCCGGCCGGGCGTACCCACTCATCCTCATCATCATTATAGAGAGTAATAGAAAGGCTAGTGTTTTATGATACCTATTAGACGAAGTCTTTAAGATATTTGTATTTAGAAAGTGTTGTTATTTTTGTTTTATTTTTATTATAGTTTACTGATTAAAATAAATGACGATCTCATAGTTGACTGATAATTTCCAAGTTCCTATATATAACATATTCACGAGAATGTAAGTTTTAAAAGAATATTTTTTTGAAGTGATAACTTCTTTACGGAGGGTAAACCATTTCGTTACGTAACGCGCGTTACTTGACAGCCTGGCTTCCCTTTCTCACGCGTACGGCAACGGTAGGTAGTACTAATTTTTAAACAATACAAAAAGATACTGGATTGGGTGGGATTTGAACCGCGGCACCATGGCGTCTTAGACCTACCTCTCAGCCGCTAGGCCAATCGTAACTTACAAGTATGGACGAAAATGGTAAACGGTATTTGATCTTACCTGCTGACGTCACCTCGTATTGCGTTTCTAAGCATAAACTGTTGACAGTGAGCATATAACCTAAAACCATCACAGTTTTTGAAAGTGATTAGTTTAAGTTAGTTGTTACTGGTTCGATTGTCTTGAAAATCAATATCTGAGGATCCGTGGGGACTACAAATGCGAAACCGTATTCAGATTTTAAAAAAGTGGCCGCCATTATGAATTTTTCTGTTACTGCTTCGATTGTCTTGAAAATCGATATCTGAGGATCCGTCGGGACAACAAATGCGAACCCGTACTCAGATTTAAAAAAAGTGACCGCCATTATAAACTTTTTTGTTACTGCTTCGATTGTCTTGAAAATCGATATCAGAGGATCCGTCGGGACAACAAATGCGAACCCGTAATCAGATTGAAAAAAACGTGGCCGCCATTTTGAACTTTTTTGTTACTATTTCGATTTTCTTGAAAATCGATATCTGAGGGCCCCTTTAGACTACAAATGCGACCCCGTAATCAGATTTAAAAAAGTTGCGGTGAAGTGATAACTTCTTATGGTACGGCAAACCGCTTCTCTCACGCATACGGCAGCGGCAGGCAGGCTCTTCCTCTCTCACTCTAACCCACATCATTTATACTCAAAAATGTAATTAAAAACCAACGTGGGTTGCTACTAAAACTATCACTATTTGCCTTTGTATATTTCCACTTTTTAAAAGACCGCACTAAGAATATTTATTTGTAGGTAGTTTTAAACCTTCGATTTAAATAAACAAGTTAATTCAAGTTACTTCCACAAATACAAGATCGCCTATTAAATATTTAAGCATCGAAGATTTTTGGTAGCAAAACTGTTATTGCACTTGTAATACTTCAGGTATTAATAACATTTGGTAAAATAAATAAACAATAGTTGTAAACAACGTTAGATGCAATTTCAATATTACATAAGTACGTTTAGCTATTCGACAAAATAACAGGCCAAAAGTGTGTAGCTCACTTTATAATGACAATCATCGGGCATTTTACCCGCCATGACACCATGGGGTCCATGGGTAAGTGTCAAGTTTAAATCAAGCATAAGTGTAAGGCATCCGAATTTAGCTTGTAATTTTGTTTTAGCGGATAACAAAATTTCATAGAACAACGAGCTACTTGTGTCAAAATATTACACACAAAAAAGTGCTAAGTCCGTAATAAAACGGGTCATGTATACAAGTAACTCAGCAACTCGGAAAATAATAAAGAAATTAAATATTTTATTACTTTTATATAATCATTATCATGCTATTAAACACCTCTTAGAATTTTAAAAAGCTAACTTGTATACTTTATGAAATATACACGATTGAATCTTTGTACTCCTCTCCTGAAATCTTGACATTTTGCAGATAGGCCTTTATTCTATCAACCCGTCGATATGTTTATTTGGAATACATCAATGACTATATTAACATTAACGAATGGCCACTCACCTAAAAAATATACTTGACTTTTTCAAATCACAACACTTTTACCCAAATCTCATTTTGCATTCAACTCACAGTATCATGTAAAACTATGTTAATTAAGTGCACGGAGTGTGAATTATTAAATATTTCTTATTAAAAACAGTAGAGACTAAAACATGACGGGTTTAACCTATGTATATTCTTCGCTACTACGCCTAGATTAAGCAAAAACACTTTATAGCGTACTCGTCGCATATGTGTAGGTACAATCCAGCGTAGCATCACTAGCGATTGCGGCAATTATATGTATTATGAACATAATACGAACAATGTTACAACCGCGGCTATACACATATTAAACTATTTTATGAGAACGCCAAGAGCGTATACATATATACGTGATTCGCTGACGCAGCTTACTTTTTCAGCATGAAAGCCTTGCTGAGCTCGCTGATGAGGGTCGAGACGATGGCGCCGGCAGCCGGCACGGCCAGCACCGATGCGTCCACGCACGCCGCCAGCGCCGCCGGTGCCAGCACGCCCAGTCGGCTCAGGCGCGCAGAGTCCTTGGACATGCTTCACTCTAGATCTGATCTACTTGTCATGTACCTACTGACGAGCGCGGGCCTGATCACGCGCAAGACCGACACCACAGAGCGGTCCGCTTCGCAACCGGACGGAAACTGGAATGCCAGCCTGCGGCGTGCGCTGCTCAATGGTAGGCGGTGTTATCAATACGTCGTCGTCACATCATTCATTTAAATTATTATAGTGACATCTAGTCCGCTATTGTTCTTAATCAACATTTTATTTTTTTATTTTGTTTTGAGATTACTTAAAGGGCATGCGCGTCAATAAGTCTAAAAACATATTGCATAATTTCATTTACTTAACTACCATTCCGATGACAGCGTTTAATCACTCTAATACGTACCTAATACTTTACCTGTACCTAGTACCTATACCTAGTACCTTTACCTAATAATAATAGCTACGAAATGGATAATTAACGTCCAGCATAATAATAATAATTTTAATTTATTGTACCTTCCTAGGTATCATAAGTTCATAACGGTCCAAAATTATAAAATAATCATTTATCATATCATAACATGATTTTGTAACTATGTATAACATTCATAGCGAACAATTTTATTTGATTTATCCATACTAATATTATAAATGCGAAAGTGTGTCTGTCTGTCTGTCTGTCTGTCTGTTACCTCTTCACGCTTAAACCGCTGAACCGATTTAGGTGAAATTTAGTGCAGAGATAGTTTGAATCCTGGGAAAGGACATAGGATAGTTTTCTTCCCGAAATTCATCCCCTAAGGGGTTGAAATGGGAGGTTAAAATTTGTATGGAGATACTTAAACCGCTGAACCGATTGAGATGAAATTTGGTGCAGAGATAGTTTGAAACCTGGGAAAGGACATAGGATAGTTGTTTTCCCGAAATTCATCCCCTAAGGGGGTGAGATGGGGGGTTAAAATTTTGATGGAGATACTTAAACCGCTGAACCGATTGAGATGGATGAAATTTGGTGCAGAGATAGTTTGAATTCTGGGAAAAGGACATAGGATAGTCTATTCCCGAAATTCATTCTCTAAGAGGTGAAATGGGGGGTTAAAATTTGTGTATGGAGCTACTTATTCCGCTGAACCGATTTAGATGAAATTTGGTGCAAAGATAGTTTGAATCCCGGGTAAGGACATAGGATAGTTGTTTTCCCGAAATTCATCCCCTAAGTGGGTGAGATGGGGGGTTAAAATTTGTATGGAGATACTTAAACCGCTGAACCGATTGAGATGGATGAAATTTGGTGCAGAGATAGTTTGAATTCTGGGAAAAGGACATAGGATATTTTTTTCCCGAAATTAATTCCCTAAGAGGTGAAATGGGGGGTTAAAATTTGTGTATGGAGCTACTTATTCCGCTGAACCGATTTAGATGAAATTTGGTGCAAAGATAGTTTGAATCCCGGGAAAGGATAAAGGATAGTTTTTTTTCCAGTATTAATACACTAAGGAGTTGAAATGGAGGGTTAAAATTTGCATGGAGCTATTAAAACCGCTGAGCCGATTTAAATGAAATTTGATATAGGGATGTTTATATGTAGTTCCGAGGAGGGGCATACGATAATTTTTATCCCGAATATCATCCCCTTACTGGTGGGTGATGGATGGAGGGCCCCCCTCCCCCCCCTCGGGTTCAATATTTTTTTATGGTCTACTTTTTCCGATTTATTTCCATGAAATTTGGTATAGAGATAGTTTGTGGCCCATGGAAGATAATAGGGCAGTCTTTGTCCGGAATCATTATTCCCTATAAAATTAAAATTAAATTTGGTCTAGAGATATTTCGAATCCGTAATTCCGTTTTCATCACTTATAGGAAGTTTTTAAGATGGAATCAACATTTTAAATATGTATGTACCCCCTTATTCATAAATGTCCATCAAACCTACTACGTTAATATTTATTCAAGCTGGTTAGTGCCTCCCCATAAGTTGAGACTTAAAGTAGGCGTTCCAGTCCTGTTGATGCGAAATCTTGACGCACCGAGACTCTGTAATGGCACACGACTGCAAATTACACACCTGGGACGCAATATTGTAAAAGCAATCATTATGACAGGAACAGCAAAGGGAGAAGGTGTACTAATTCCCCGTATTCCAATAATCCCGACCGATTTACCATTCCAGTTTAAAAGAGTCCAGTTCCCCCTAAAATCAGCATTCGCGATGACAATAAATAAGGCACAAGGACAAACACTGAAAGTTGCAGGTGTACATTTAGTTAGGCTTTGTATGAAAATAGTAGATTGTTCAACAAGGGACTAAAACAAGCCATAATGAGATGAGATGGCTATAGTTCGAGTGTCATTATGGTTGTTTAGTCTCGCGTTAAACACTTTACTTCTCACTTTGAATGCGATCAAAATAGAAACGTCGTTCAGTGCCGGATTAGCCATGTAGCAAGAGTAGCAAATGCTACGGGCCCCGCGCATTGGGTGGCCCCGCGCACCCACACCTAACCTCTAAAATGCTATTCTGATAGACATTCTCCTGTTTTGGTACTTATGTCTGTATGCGTGTACTCATATCCATCAGGGTTGACGATAGGATGAATAATCCAGTCGATATTCTCCAGCAGAATAACCTAAAACAAACCAACACGCAAAATAGGCGCAAATCTAAGTCGCCCAGTTGCGGAAAAGAGCCCGCCACAACCTGTTACCTAAAACAAACCTGGGGTCTTTTTATATAATTTGCTACGGACCCTGTGCTTGCTTAATCCGACACTGACGACGTTCTATACAAAATTACAATATTGATTATAAGAAAGCTCCTTACAAATTTGTTCCGCCGTTTTTTTAATTTATTTTTTGAGGTGCCACTTTAAATGCTTGCATATTTAGCCAAAAGTTTCAAACTTGAAAACTATTTTAAAACTAATTGGAACATGCATAATAAAATGAATTCATCCTTAATATAATTAATTGAATAGATTCATATTCGTAATCATTTTAATCGTGTTTCACGAAATTAAATCATTTTCATTTATGTTTCTGCACAGTTGTCATTTTGAGGTTATTACCACGGCCTAAAAATTATCTATAGAAAATCACTGAAAATGGCGATAATTCTCCATTTACAAACACCGTGATTGGATGTTTAGGGGTTTCCAAAGTAAATTAAACAAAAAAATACTTTAATCCCTAGAGATTAATAAGGAGCTTTAGTCCCGATATGCAGAGACTAAAGTAACATTTTAAGAGCATGAGAAGTGAAAAAATATATACATCGGGCGGCACCGGGTGCGGACAGCTAGTATATTATATATATATATATATATATCTTGGTTGTAATGAGTTTTTTTTGCTTATTATTTGTGTTATACGGGGTTATTTGTAAAATCACTAACATCGTAAACAACAACTTTTGTTCGAAGACTTTTTACAAAAAGTTACTTTTATGTTTTTGTTGTACTATCTGACAGTTTTTAGATCTGTAATTTGTAGTACCTAAGTAATCATTTTTAGATGGGGGTACTTTGCGCTCGCTTCATTCATTCATTCCACGACCACATTTCTTGTTAGTGATCATTGTAACTTGTTACCATTACCCACTTGTTAAACAAAATCATTGCTTCCATTTTAGTACTTTGTCGCTTTAACTCCTCAGTGGCAGTTCAAACGAGACATTAAAGGTTCCCCTTGTTTTCGCATAATCATAAATTAATTGTCCGAATGTATGATTTCGCATAATTGTTATTATACTGATACCTTTGACTTTTTTGAAAAGTTATAAATTAAACCTAACCTAACCTACTCTACTCTACCAGGATTACACAAAACATTTAAAAAAATATTGTCCGTTTAATCTGGAGAAAAATTATGCGATAACAAAATTCGGGGTAACTAAAAATTCGGCGTAAAAAGATTCGGCGAAATAGAGGGAACCCGACATTAAAGCGCCTAGGTACTAGAATGTAAACGTTATGACTTCGACCGTACACTGAATCCACAATCCCTTCATACTTTACCAGGCTTAGAACTGGCTTAATTCAAAATAAACTACACTCTTTTTCACCTAAGATGAGTCCTGTGACAGTTGATAAACACGTATTACACTTGTTTCTTTAACTTTACATAAAAAAACACACTGGTACACACCTCGCGACGCGGTTTAGGAACTTAAATAATTAATCGCCTATTTTTAAGTACCTCGTATGTGAGCGTAGTAAGTGATCGAAATTACGAAACACGGCTGTCACAGGACTCATCTTAGAAGAAAAAGAGTGTAAGAACCATACTACATCAGTGCATCATTGGTGCTCGCTGCTGGATTGGCGTCAAAGAACTCCACTTACTGCGAACTCCAGTTACTGTTTTCCTGTTCACGTACTACTGTGCGCCGCGGTGGACGACCACGATCGTTGAATCTAGGCTGGAATTGCCCGTGATCTCGTAATCGCTGTGTGCCAGCTAACATTTCATATGGCTCGGTGTACTTACATCAAGCAGGTATCCGATATCTTGTTATCACCACCTAGCAAGCATTCGCACCATAAAGCGTCAAGGTCGTCTTGTCTCCCTACCCCTTTCCCCGCCCGCCGCTGTGTTTCGCACTGCATTTGTTTATTTGTCTAGCGGTATTCTTTGGTTACTGTAGAGCTACTAACATTTAGAACGATCAATTTAGTTTTTTTTTTTTTGTATGAAAGTAAAATATGATGAATTATTAAAAGTCACAGAACAAAAGTTGTTGCTTATCATGTGAATAATTAAACCCTGAGAGGTTATTACTATTTTAAAAATAACGGTGTAGATAGCAGAGAAATAAACTATTTATTTGATGTAACAAACATTACATAAGCCAGTAAGTATACTTATTAAAAATTATAAGTACATTTAATAGTAGTGATCAAGAGATATAATATCATCTCGCATATCCTGATGAAGTCTAATTATAATAGTACTATTTTTTATAAAGTTAATGTAAGCCAATCTCCTACATTAAGCATCTCACCTTGATAGGTTAAGTTAGGTTCTTAGGTTAGAGTGGCGTCAAGGCGCGAACCCCTCTCTTCACGGAATATGTGCTGCGCACAGGGAAGTTCCGCCGACCATGTTATACGATTCTTAAATGTTTAAACGTTTTACTCTCGTACTAATATCAAATGCACATTATACATGTTATTGCAATAGAGTAGAATATTTTGATCAATAAAGGAAAAATGGACCAGGCTTTCATGATTATACGGCAACTTGAAAAGATATGCAAAAAGTTCTGCCATATTAAATGAAGAGGGAAAGATTTTATTAGACAGTAATGAAGTGGCAGAACGGTGGAAGGTGGCCAGAGAAGGATTGGATGTTACTGATATAGAAAAGGAAGAAGTGGTTAATGCAAATGAGTTAGGTCCGTGCCTAATTAGGGAAGAGTTTGATAATGCTATAAAATACCTACAAACCGGAAAAGCTGCTGGCAATGATGAAATTTTTATAAAGTTCATAAAATACGCAAGTTGTGATGAGCTTATAAAGCCTGACCAGAAATATATGACTATTCGCCATATTGCGGAATTTAGTTGGAACGAGTTTCTTACAATGGCAATAATTTTAATGATTATTAGTGTCACTGAGGCGGTTTCTTTGAACTAACAAAAATGCCCAAAACGATTCGTAGACAACAACGGATCATTGTAAATAATGTTTATAATGGACTACTGGGAACAAAACGCTTCGGGAATGAAATGAAACCTTTCCAAATTAACATCAGAGCCAACAGGTAAACGTTGTGGACAAGTCAAGATGTCATTGTAGTCTGGTTATCATAAATTGGTTCTGGTTTTGACCCTTAATAAAAAATAAGCAGTAATTATAGTTATTAATAAACTTTCTAGGTATATCGGAGTCATCGATAACGCGAATTACGAAAGAAGGTAGTTCCTACTCAGGTTTTATTAGGTCGCCAAAGAAAAACAAACCGAAAATAAAAACGAATATACAATTAGACGATTTTAACCTCTGTCTCATACATAGGAATATACACGAATTTTATACGGTAAAAAAATTATTGAAAGAGGACATAAATTTCCCTGAAGGCAGAGTCATTACGTGTTATTTTGAAAAAGTTAGGCTATAAATTGAAAAAGTGTCAAAATCAGAGACAAATTTTAATGGAACGATTTGATATCATTGGTTGGCTTGGCGAGAAAAACAATTTAGACGAAATTGACAATATCCGCAAAAATAACATACCAATAGTTTATAGATGAGTGATATATTCATAAGTCGTTAAATCATAGCAAGTGTTGGCAAAGTCATGAGGAACCAGGTGTATCTCCTTCAATCCGTAAATCCGTCATAAAAAGAAAAAGGTACATAATGGTACACGCAGGTGGAGCTACTGGTTTTGTACCAAATGCTTTGCTTTTATACAACGACAAAGAAAAAACAGTGACTTTCATGAATCCATAAATAAGGATAATTTTAAAAAGTGGGTCACCGAAATGCTTCTTCCCAACCTGAATGAAAATTCCTGTGTGGTTGTAGACAACGCAAAATACCATTCTTACCAAACCATCAAAGCACCAAATGATTCTTGGAAAAAGCCGTTGATACAAAAGTGGCTTCATGACAACAATATTGTTTATCCAGCCAATGCAGCCAAGGGAACTTTAATGACTATCGTAAGATAAAATAAAACATTGCCGAAATATGAAATCGATGAAATGTTGAAAGATCATGGCCACACAGTACTCCGTCTGCCGCCCTACCATTGCGATTTTAACCCTATCGAAAAGATATGGGGTATAATAAAAGGCAAAGTGGGATCGAAAAATGTTGCAAATGGAGGAGATGGCTTTTTGAATTTAATGCAAAATATTTTTGAGTTATCTATTTACGTCAAATCAACGTAAATGTTTTAAATAGCACACATATGCGAAATATACATATGTTGGAAGTAACGGTTTATATTTTCAGTCAATAACTGCCAATACTTGGAAGAGCTGTTGCGACCATGTGATCAAAATAGAAAATTACTGTAGGAAATCAGATCATAATATAATTGATATCCACGTGGACAAGTTCGTGATTGAAGTTGGTCTGACACCAGTGACACGTCTGATTCTGAAAATGATTCCAATAAGTCGCTTTCTGGATCTGAATTTGAAGCCAATTGCCCAATGGACAACTGATATTTGGATTCTGATTTTCACTACGATGAATGAAACTAAGTCAAAACGAGTGGCCAATTCGCAATGTTCCGACTATACTGAAATATTGCCATTTAAATAAGAATAATAGCGCCCTCTTGACAATAGTCATAAATATATTTCTGGTTTACCTTTAAATGTAATTTATGCTATTATAACTCAGATATACGACACTGGCATCATCCCTGCTGATTTTCTCATTTCAAGAACAGTAACTTTACCTATAAAAGCGAATACCATAAAATGTGAAGAATATAGAACATTGAGTTTAATATCACAAGCGGGCAAAATTCTACTTAAAATAATACAAAATAGAATTAGACCAGTAACTGAAGAATATCTAAGCCCTGATCAAACGGATTTCTAAAAAACAGAGGCACGATAGAAGCTACAGTGCGACCAAAAAGAGTAGAAAATAAATGAGGGCGCCACCGTCGTTCGCATAGTAACCCTGCGTATACTATCAAAATGATCTTGATACTTGCTATTTTTTAATTAATATTAAATAGTGGTCAAATTTCATGGAAAGCCCTCCTAAGTAATAATTGATTGATAGTGATTCTATTTGTTGGTACAGTCGACGTCATAAATATCTTTACACTTTAGGGATCGCGACCCGTGCACCCACTACTTCAACCCACTGCTCTTTTTGACGGAGTCCTGCCTCGCGGCACGATCCCTGGGCGGTTTGCCCTTCGGGCATTTAAAGGTACCTAACGAACCTAACCTACCTACTTTTGAGGAATAAAAAATATTTTTAACGAATTTCTGACGAAAGCGAAAACAGCAGTGGGTTGAAGTAGGGTTCACGGGTGCTCACTTTAGTACCTTGTCTAATTTTAACGTCATGTTTTAACAGCCATATGAAATTGTCATAGCGGATAAAGTGACTGTACATTAGATTAGAATACCTGTGGCCCGTTTCACGAAGCTACAAGTTACAAATTACAAGCGGAACTCCTTTTCTAGCAAAAGGAGTTAGAAAGAGACTTCCGCTTGTAATTTGTAACTTGTAGCTTCGTGAAACGGGCCTCTGGACCTCAATTTATTACAGTAGGGATTAACACGATTTCAGCACTGGCACCATCATAACATTATTTACATTGCGGCAATGTAATGTTATTAAGGTGCCAGTGCTGGCACTGTATAAATTCAGCATTAGCTGATGGTCTCAAGTTGAAACTCTCAACTACTATCCCTTGATGACTATGAATCGTGATGTATCCTACAAGTCAATCATTAATTTTAGTTAAAGGTAAAATGTCCTAAAATGAATAGTAGAAATAAAGTTAAACTTTGACATGAATATTTTAATAAACCATAAATAAACATAGGAATTTTAATTTAAATGTCCAAGAGCTTTGAGCGACCTACCTGCGCAGGGAGCAAATTACGGACCAAATTGGTGGGCGCGGCGGGGTGAGCGTAAACAGCTTCGCTTTACTGCCACGCTATTGGTTCCCAGTAAAACACTTTTATCTATGATTGGTTTGTTAGTAGACAACATGCGCAAACATATCCCCTCTACTAGCTCTTTTTACGTGTGTCGACTTGTATTCTTCTTCTTCCATTGTTACCTACAGTTTCTTCGTGAGATTGTTACTCGTATCAATGACTTCATCAGATTGTTTATAAAAGTTAACCTCCTCCTCAGACTTGGATTGAGAACTCTCTGTTTGATCCAGTTTGTATGTCTAAATGTTCTAAATGTGTTCCAAATTTGCCTTTGTTTTTACTACCTTCATTAGCAATTTGCCTCACAGTGTTCTCGGATTTCCCTGTAACAAAGTTTACCGTTTCCATTAAATATTTTAACTAATAAAATCAATCAATTTTAGCGTAGTGGTCACAATTTAAAAAGTACCAGTAAAATATCAAAATGTATATGGTTACGCTATGTCAATCTCAAACAATAACATTAAAGTAACCTCAAAACACTAACGACGATTAAAATTTATGAAACCAATTGATTTATTAAGTTTATAAGACATTGTTGTCTTTATTTATCAATACCTAGTTACAAAGTTGTGTTTTATGCAAAACATACCTGTCGTATCGGCTGTTCGTTTGTAAACATCGTCTAAATCAGACAATACTTTGCCGGCTTGAAACTCCGCTAAGTAACGTAAAAACGCTTTATATACCACTTCCCTTATTCCACTATGTATTATTTTGTTAATTTTTATACTAATAACTTCTTATACCCAAGCAAAAACTGTTTAAATAGAAAAAAAAATTAAAAACCCGCAAGACGCTCTATTTATTTCAAACATTACATTGCTTTTTAGTTCTTAACTTCTTTTTAGGACTGTTTATTCGCCTTAAGAATGATAATTGACTGTAGAATGGAACTTGATCTGGATACACACATAAGGTAAGGGCACCTATTACCGCTCCCCCCAAAATCGGCACCCATTACCGCGGTATTTTTAAAACTGCGTTTTATGAACAAGTCGGTTTACTCACTAAGAAACTTATTTTACACGAGCAAAGCTCAGTTTGTAGAGTACCGGTTTTTTTGGCTCTAGTGTTTATGCATCAAATAAACAACTCGCAAAACGCCAAAATCCGGGACGCCGGCGCGGGAACAGGTTGTGCCATAGAAACGCGAGACGCCACACGTAAGAAAACTGACATTTTATTTAGTCATTCGCGTAATAGTTGTACCTAATGCTAAGATTGTTAAATTATTTGTTATTGTTTTCTTTACGACTTCCAAATACTATTTTTGTGTGTTTTTGTCTGGAAATTCGTTAAAATTAGAATATTAAATACCGCGGTAATCGGTTTCGTTTTTTGCTATGGCTCCTAAATCCGAGATATACCACGGTAATAGCTAAAATGGTACTTTCGGTTCAATGGCCTTTATTTTTATATCTGCTGTCGGTTATGTACTTTTTTAAGTGTTATAAAAAAACTTTATCTATCTAAGCAGTTAAAGAGCAATTTCCGTGGTATGAAAAATACTAATAAAGGCCTTATTTTTTATTAAAAACTAGTGCACTATACTACATGTTTCCATAGAAAGCCCTAAATGTTTGAGTCGTTTAAATATAAAGATATATTTAAAGATATTCTTATTAGTTTTATGAGTTTCGTTTTATTAGATGGTTAAAATGTTAAGTATTTATTTGTTTAACCAACGTCACGATAACTTTATTTTTTTATGGGTCGTAATTAGGTTTTATAGTACCGTGAATTTATCCTATTACCAGTGATCGGAATATGTAGAGCTAATTTGCCTAAACTTGACGCATATTCATTCATGCGTGAGAGAGATGGGAATACATTATTGAATGAACATGCATCAAGTTTAGGCAAATTAGCTCACCTATTTCCGATCACTGCCTATTACCGAGGGTAAGAAAAGATAACCCTCGGTAATAGGATGTATGGGAACCTAGATCCGAGGTATTTAGGTTTTTTATGGGTCGGAGTTAGGATCCCATACTATCTCCTATAACCGTGTGACATTAAATGAAATAACAATGTTAGGGTACCGTAGTCCGGATTCCTTAATAAAATTAAGATTTTTTTGGTAGTATAGCTTACCTGTTGGAAACTGTTGTACTAACTGATGGTACAACGCTAAATCTGGTAGACTGGGTTTTATGTTAGTCGGTCGAAAACTGGGATAATACTTAATACTAGGCGTATGTTTATTTTGTATTTCAATAATTTCGGTAACACTTGCTCTTTTTATAGTTTTAATTTATGTTTTGAAGTCAGCGGCATCAATAATGTACTTACATTATGAACACAAGTACTAATTATTTTAAACTCGCTATCAAACGTGGATATCCATACGAGATATCGTTACTACTTAAGAAAAAACTCGTATCTGATATTTCGAGATGTTATACATATATACATTATACATGAACTTATTTCTTGTTAAGAATCAAACAATAAAATAGTTATTCTTTACATGACAAGCCTGTTAGTTAGCCAGTTTAGGGTAAAAAAAAAATGAATGTCCGCTTCCAGGTTTCGCATTGATTGGACATTTTTATATACATAATTATATAAATCTGATGATAATACAGTCACCTTGTACTTATCGAAATTGTTATATTGTATTTAGCAGAGCTGGGCTTTATATTGTATTAAACAAATATGTTAAATATTAAAAAGGTACGGAACCAAAAATACTTTAATCCTCTACCCTCGGTAATAGGAACCTCATCCGCGGTAATAGGGTCAAAGCCCGCCCAATACCTCGGTAATAGGAGAACCCGACAACAAGCCCAAAAAGATGCAAATTACAAAGTTCAATCACCACACTCTTATAAAAAATATTCTGTTGGTAGTTAGGGTGTCTTGATACCCTTAATTTCTGACTCTTATTTGAAAACTACCTTAACTCCCACGGTAATAGGTGCCGTTACCTTAGCTTTTATAGATTTAGAAAAGGAGTTTGATAAAGTTAATTGGAAAAACATGATGGTAATTTTAAAAGAAGCCGGATTAGATTATAAAGACTGAAGAATAATTTATGAACTCTATAGAAAGCAGGAAACCATAATTGAAATAGGAGAGGAAACCAGAAAGGCACGAATTAAACAAGGAGTTAGACTAGGTTTTCCAGTTTCGCTGCTGATTTTCAACATCTTCATAGAGTGTGCCCTTAGGAAACCAATCGAGTCGGGAAAAGACGGGGATGGGGCGGGAAATGGAAATAAGATCCAGTTTGTCCGTTTTGCTGATGACATTGCCGCATTAGCACACACATCAAAAGATTTGGAAGATCTAGTTGCACAAATGGATACCATTTTCAATGACTTTGGGCTTAAAATTAATATCAACAAAACTAAAACAGTCACTTCAAATAAAACTTCACGACATAGACCAATTACATTAAACAATAGTACAATAGAACAAGATACAAAATTCAAATACTTAGGTAGCCTCATTACAAATGACTCTAGATGTACACAAGAAATAATAACTAGAATAGCAATGGCTAAAAAAGCATTCAATGCTAAAAAATGCCTTCTTAAAGCCAGAATATCAATCAAAGTCAGGAAAAAGCTTATAAAAATGTACATATGGAGCATACCATTACACGGTAGCGAAACGTGGACAATGACACAACGGGATAGACAAGGACTAGAAGCCTTTGACATGTGGTGCTGGCGACGGATGGAGAGAATTAGCTGGACTCAAAAAATTACCAACGAGGAAGTGCTTAACATGATTAAAAAGAAGAGGTTCCTATTGGAAACCGTTGGAAATAGAAGAGGGAAGATGATAGGACACCTTTTAGGACACGACAAATACATTAAGACCATAGTGGAATGGAAGCGGAAGAGAGGAAGGCCAAGGAGAACGTTCATGGATCAGATAAAAGAAAAAGTAGACGTCGAGTCGTATCAGGCTCTAAAAGAAAAGGCTCTAGGAAGAGAGTCATGGAAATTGTTATCCGATTTGTTGTTATGCCTTGTACCTTTATCATTTGGCTATTATACTGATCGAAGTTATGCAATTCGTGTTATGCAGAATGAAACTGGACACGAAAACCGAATGCACGACTTGAATGCACGACGTTGTCTGAATTTTGCGTGCGTTATAAGGAGGTAGGTAATTGGGATACACCAATTTTTGACAACATATGAAAATTTAAAAACAATTTCGAAGAATAGGCTTCTCAAACCGATCCCTGTAGTTAGATTTAAAAAATAAGTAACAATGTTTTAATTATAATAAAATTAAGAAATGACTTCATTTGATATATGCCATTCCGAATTGCGCTATATCAACCTCTTTTGTGGTTTTACATAAAACATATAAATCCTTTCCTAATATTTTATTTTATATGTACAATTTAGATATCTCGCTAACACCCACGTTCGAAGACAGCAGTTGTCATGTCAAAATTATTTGTTTACAAATTGACTGTAATTCTACATAGAGAAAAAAGACGAAGAAGAATAAGACTGTATTCTTATGATGAAATAAATATATTAATGAGACCATTTTTCTTTTGAGTTATGTGTAATGGATGAATGTTAATAATTTGCGTAGTGAGGTTTTTCAAGAGGTTCAAAACGACGGCTTTAACATTTATTGTAGAAACTCATGATTGGAAGTATGGAATTTCCTACCAATAAATTTAATGTGATTGTGTTCAGTGAATCTACTCTAGAAACAAGGGTCATGCGGGAAGTGCTTAAAATACTCTGAAATAATAAATTAATTGTATTGCGATTGTTTGTTTAAATTATGTTTGAATGATGTTCCTCTATTATGACTAAAACAGATCACAGGTAGTAAAAAAACGTCTTTCAAAATCTTCGAGGAAGTATACCCATTTTTAACAAACTTCAAAAAAGGAGGAGGTTCTCAATTTGATTGTATAGGGTTAATTTTATTTGATAATTTATTTGAAACTAGTGACCCGCCCTCGCTTCGCTTCGGATAATATAAATTAGAATAATCCAAGTTCATCTGGAATAATATACTTTTCAAATTATAGATAGGTGGATAAAAGAAAACAATAGAGGTTTTATTTTATGACGATTTTAGAAAGACCCCCTGTCAGACACTTTTTGCGAAATTGAGTTTTTGATGCCGTTAGATTTTAAATTCAATTCAAATCATGACTGCCAGTTATCACAGAATCTCTCTATATACAATGTTTACGGCGGACTTTTCATTGTACAATACAAACAAATCTTGTCTGGAAGTGACGCGCGAAAGGGCTACATACGTCCATAGGAAAAATACTGAACGCCCTATCTAAGCCCGCAACTTTGAATGTTTGACCTTGTTGTGACTTGTAAATTGTCATTGAAAACGATGATTTTACGGAACATTGCAGTTGTTTAAACTGGAAAAATCTGTTGGTATTTATGGAATCCGGGGAACTAAAACGACTTTTCCAGCCGCACATCCAGTCAGTATTGTGCACTCTATTATGAACGTTTTTAAAGATGTTATTTGGGTGGATTGAGGTTCCGTAGTAAAATAATAGGACACCCTTCTTTAAAAACAAATTTATGTGGGGCGATTCAGAAGGTTGCAAGGAATTGAGAAATTCCGTTGGGAAATAGACAGCCTCTTCCAGGTCGAGCACAGTGTCTACAGAGTAGGATGTTTGTGTCGACGCATTGATCTTCGATATAATTAAGACATTTTCTATACCTACTTGACCATTCATTGGTGATAAAATAGCTCTCTCCTTAACCCAGGTACAATCTTAGAATTAATATTATTAATTTCGAAATAAACATTGTCGTTTAATTATTTTACTACAACGCAAAGGTTTTCATTTTGAAGATTAATGCTCCTTTTATCTTGGGGCATCTGTCCATTTCCTTTTTTGAGCAGAGTAACAACTCTGCAAAGAGCCGGTTTTCATAGTTACAGACAACGAAACTCTCATATTTGTTTTGAGTTCTAATCTATGTTGCGCTTAATATTTGATCTGCCATAATAATCTTCTAAAGTATTTATTTAAATAATATATTGTACGGGACAATATTAATCTACATTAAATGCCCAAGGTAACCAACGTATTTATGTGGATAAGGTTAAATACCTACTGAATCGGACAGAATAGTATAGCTAATAACCTAAGATTTTTAAATAAAATTATAATCATAAAAATGGTTACTGTGCGTCAATCTTAACCTAAGATGCATGTCTATCTCCTAAGATTCTTAGGAGATAGACATATGCTATCGCGAACTTTTCTCTAGGTTTTTTAAATAACTACAATTCTTCAGTACATTATGTTGACACATCTCTTAAGGTTTAGCCAGTGTAAGCTATGTAAGGGCCCGAAAAACGATTTTTGACGACTTGGTAGGAAAACATTGAGTTTTTTCAATTATATTAAATCTTTATTAGAATGAAATATACATATAAAATATCTAGAATAAATTCTTAAATGACAATGAAAACCATATCATAATCCGTTGCGTGGTTTAGAAGGAGTTAGCGGAGAAGCAGGCAGGCAGGTGAGAAGCGAATTTAATTTATACTATTTAGAGAAGAGATTAGAGAAGAGATGCATGGTTTTGGTTAAGTTTAATTAAATGTTTAGATACTTAAGTAATAGATTTCTCATTATCACATACACTCTTGAAAGTGAAAAGAAAGAATTGGTCTCTGCCTACCCATTTGTGAAACAGGCGTGATTTAATGTACCTATGTATGTATGTATGTACATACACTGTTTGATGCTCTGCTGAGCGATATAGGCTTGATCTTACACTCATTTACACAATATACAGGAACCATTAGCCAAATTTTACGTGTCTATCTATTCTCTGTTGTAGATAAAACCAATTAAAGTCACTTAAAGGGCTGTTTCTTAAATTTCAATTTTGATAATTATTACACTCACGATAACTTTTGAATGGTATGTCCGATTTGAATAATTCAAAAAGTAATTTACAGGTATTGATATAACCTTGAAAACGAAGCGATTTATTTGGATAAGGATTAATACCAAGGTACGAATAATGGGGCCTAGTTAGTACCGGCGTTACTTTTGCATATTTTAACATGAAAAAGTAGTTATTGTGACATAACTGTAATAGTTAGACATATTGTACCCCAGATTTCTTTTTAGATATTGATGTCTTCTATAAAACGGTAGTACATCACTTTGCTCTATTATCAATAGTTTCCGCAGCGTACGCGATATAAGGTTTTTTTTGGTATTTTTTTCACACCTTGGGTTACATTATCGAAGTTTTCATACGGATCCCTAACTTGTTTGAAAATATTCTATAGCCTATGTTTATCAGGGATAATGTAGGATTCAAATGGTGAAAGAATTTTCCAAATCGGTCCAGTCGTTTCGGAGCCTATTCAATTCAAACAAGCAAACAAACAAACTAAATATCAAATCTTTCCTCTTTATAATATTAGTGTAGACAACACTTCAAATTATGGGCAGTTAGGACTATTCGAAAGTATTTGATGGTCGTTTAGTTTCTGTCAGTTCCTGTTTTTTAAAGTGAAGATAAATATTCTGCACACAAGCCTGCGCCGCGATGCCAGCACCGCTCGGTGTGAGGGGAATAAGTAATGGCTGATCTACCTCCAACAATGCAGGGCTCCGCAAAAGGTCACGTTGTCGCTTTAAGGAAGGTCAGCACAAGTAAAGGAGGCACGTAGACCTCACTAATCGTTACGATGAACATCAGCTGAGGTGCTAGCCAAGTTACTACCTACTCAATAAGGTTCAATCATGGAGCTAAAAAAAATACGGACGTAACCTACCTAGTCTAATCATGAGTGAAGCACACAAATTGGATGTCCGTTTACGAGTGTGCGTGCTTTGAGGGTTGCCATATAAATCGTCAATTTTCCTATTTTAAGGCCTTTTAGCAACTGCAACTTTTTGCAGCGATACAAATGCGCATTCGACAGCCGCAGCACTGTATCGCGACTAAACCTAGACGATTTGTGACTGTATCGATAGGTACTGCATTGAGACTGAATCGCGATTGTATCTCTCTATCTCTGCAAAAACTTCGTACAATTAAATCGTGTTATCATTTATGTACTACTTCAGCATTGGGTTCGATTGTGTCATGCAACCGTTTTAATTTAATTGAAATTGGGTTTTCTCATTTTGTAATGACAAAACCAATTTCAACTAAAAAATATTGGGAACTAGAGATGAGAAAATTATATAACAATTTAATTTTCAACGGTTGCACGACAGAATATTATTAATAATATTGATATATCAAACCACAATTTTATGAACATAGGTAGTGATTAAAAATAACTTAACGATTTGATATAACTTAAATGATTTAACGAATAAAGCAATTTATTAATTAAATTTAAAATCTTAAACTTTTAGGAAAAAAAAACCGTGAAAAAACTGGCAACACTGATTGTCATTTTTGTTTGTACGTCGCGTCAAAGTAAATAAACACATATTTAATTTAAGAAAAATAACACGAATAATCATAACTTACACGTGATAAGTGATACAGTGTGGCTTTTTATATTTACTAATGTAGTTTTTACACGGTTTTAAAACACAATGCGACATTTTCTTCGGCGTAAAATTAAATGCCACTCGTGCTGTGTTTCGACGCGTAATGGTGGCAGGTTAACAGACCTAGTGCATTTGTGAGACCGTTGATCGTGCATGACGGAACGAAATAACAGACCTTGCATACTTCACACCTTTTTAGTGTAACGTTACGTCCGTATTTTTTTAGGTCCGTGGGTTCAATAGCATACTTTTAAATTGGGAAGTTTCCGTGGACCCTCTAGCGACTAGTTTTGTAATTAGTATAATTCATTTCAGAATTCAGGTTTTTTAGGGTTCCGTCGTCAAACTAGTTAGGGTTCCGTAGTCAAACTAGGAACCCTTATAGTTTCGCCATGTCCGTCCGTCCGTCCGTCCGTCTGCAGCCTAGCTCAGAAACTCTTAGTAAGGTACTACAGCCAATTAACGCCCACTTAACTTAAAATTATTATTTTTCCTATAAATACAAATTAAATTTAAAAAATAATGCGATAAACAAATAAACCATACTTTTCTGAACCGAAACATATTGATTGAAAATATAATTCTTTAAAATTTCCGTACTTATGGCATCTTTTTAAAAACTTTGTCTTTGGGCGTTATAAAAATACCAAGTTCACTAACGCCCGTTTACTTACATATTCCTGGAGAATAAATATAATAATAAAACATATCAATCACATACAAATTTCTTTATCAGAAATGGAAAATATATAAGAAATCAAAATTTAACACTAAAATTATCATAGTTCCAATAGTAGTGAAACTACTGTTAAACTTCTCTTTATAATCATTTGAACAAAATGTTTTGGTCCTAGGATCTTAAATCAACATTTACATCAAATAACAATAACAATTAACAATTTTCTAAAAAAATTACATAAATATTATCCTCCATTGGGCGTTATTGAACAGAAAAGGGCAATTACGCCCTGAGGTACTAGGTTAATAACGGTATGTAGAAAACAAATTTAATACTTATTATGTGGTTTCTCATTACAAAAGAAATGATAAGTTAATATGTTTTTGAATGAAGTAAGTATGCTTATGTTTATATATGTATAGTACTTATAAAATTGATTACATATAATTGGGTCAATAACGCCCACGAAAGGTAATATCGCCCAGCGCACATTTGAACGGCCGTTATTAGCCGAACGGGCGTTAATGTCCTTTCTCGCATTTTTTCATTAAAATATGTACCTTACCTAAAAAATATTAGTGGAACATTAAGATTAATCACTTATAACACTACGCATAACATAAATATATTAGAAGAACTATAAGGAAATAATTAAAAACTGAAAATTTCGTCGAAGCAGTTTTTATAACAGCAAAGTCCGTGAGCGATACCCTCGAAGCGCGGTGCGTCACTGGCAAGATGGCGGCTCGAGAAACTCGCTTTTACGATAGATGCGTTCCTATTGGTGTTAACTATGTGTGCGTACCTACGCTGTGACACTGCTCGGTCTTTTCTCGGTTTTGGGCGTTGTTTGCCATACCTACCTTACTAGAAAACTACAAATTCTAAAAATCTAAAAAATATCTTAAATGAAAGCACATATACTGAATTTAATAGGGAAACTATCACGACTAAGTAGACTTCATTTGTTCTTGAGTTACAAACGGTTTAAATGTTTATACCTACCGAAATCTTATTTGCGGTGTTGGTAAACTGACCGCGACTTATGTAGATGTATGGGGATAACAATTTTCCAGCGGCAAAGTTTAGTTTGTCGCGAGGTCTAATTTGTTTGTAGTAACGGCTTCGGAACCCTAACCCTTTTTTTTAAATTTAGTATACATACAAAAGAGCTGCAGACTGAGGGGTAGCAGATTAAGCAAAACTCCATTAAAATATTTTTTAAATTATAATAAATCTCAGTAATTAACAGAACTTAGTAACCGACTAGGTAGTACAGTCGAGTACAAAGTTACAGTTTTTCACCTTATCCCATTGAAATAGGGTGCAAAAGTGTACTCGACTGTACCTAAGTTAGTTCCTAGAAATTACTACCTACTAACTATGTTTAGTTTTATTTTTAACATTAGATCAACTCAAAGTGAGCGAATTCCTCCTAATACAAGTGTTTAACTTAAAAGGAGGATTCGACACCTCTTGCATAGAACTTCGTTGAAAAGATAAATCGATGGTTATAAAATGGCAATTGACGTATAGGACATTTGGCCAAAAAAATTTTTTTACGTGATCTTAAACTAGACGCATAGCTCTATTGACTAGTAAATATAAAGTTTCTTTCTAAATTATATTGACCGAGATATGAAATGATTAAAATTAAAAAAAAAAAATTTTTTGGTCGTGTACATTATAAATGAAATTGAAATAGTTCTTAAAGGACTTGATTCTAAAAGTCTTAAGGACATTGCCAAATCAATGTTCTTCATACAACCCACATCTAATTTTTCTTTTTAAAGTAATTTGGGGCGTATAAGATTCAAAATTCGATTCTGACACCTTTACAACTAAAATACAGGATGTTAGGCGAATGGTTGGACAAAAAAATGGCGAATAAGTGGTGCCTTGTACTACGTTTTCAGGCCTGATAAGGAGGTCCAGGACCACAGGTTTTAAAAAAATGCTTCTTCAAAAAATGTCCAAAATTCATTATTTAAAATTAAATAATTAAAAAGAAAAATGAATAGAGCCGCCTTTTTTATTTGTATCTTGACTGTTGCATCTGTGAGAGTTGATATCTGGTGCAAATAATTACTCTAAAAAAGCCCAGGCCACAGTAAAGTTTTAAAAAGATGTAAACTAAAACTAAAAGCCCAACAATACATCGCTTTAAAAAAAACTATAAGAGGTCAAGCACTTCAAGTTATTTGAAATCTTTTCTGATTAATATTCTTTCCAACGATTTATTATATACGTTGATATTTTTTTATTAATTTGAGTTATTTACCAATTTAGCTGAACACTTGCCAAAATTGGCCTTGGTCCATGTTAGGGACTGTTAATATTTGATAGATTATTAGTCATCTCTGAGATCCTCAGTGACCCAGTGCCCAAGGTATTTAAACCGAGTTACTCTCTTAAGAGGAGCTCCACACAAAAGGACCGTGGGTACCGTATTTATTGCCTTGTTACCGGCTTTAAATACCATCAGCTCACTCTTGCTCGCGTTGTACCTTAGGCCATGGGCCACCGCATATTCCTCGCAGATACGAATGAGCCTGACAAGGGCACTGATTGCCGGGCACAGCAGTACCATAATTATTATCATCCGCGTATATAATGAACATAATGATTTTAGAGTTTCAATTACTATGAAAACTATCACTGTGTAATTATAAAACGAGTGCCTAATTTTTGAACGAATTAAATTTACTAGTTCATGTTTTGGTTATTATTGTATTCCAATAGGTGAACTCGAATTGATTTTGTTCGTTCATTTCATAAATTCTGTGTCCTAAAGTTGAACCAAGTAAATTGAGTCGTTCAACTTTTAGGCATAGTTTTGTATTATGAACACTACTGGTGTTTCTTATGGAAATGTTTACTATCATTATAAATGTGAAAGTAACTCTATTGTCAAAATATAATTAAGTAATTTTGCTTTTTGATATAAAATATTAATTCGTTGTTTTGTTGATTTCGTGTGTTTGCCTGAAAAATAGAAACCTTATTAGGTAGGTAATATCTAATAAATGTAAACAATAAAAAAACAAAGACTGATTTCGTTAACTAGCATTTTATTTCTAAAAATTCCTTAAAATTACAATGATATAGGTTTTTATTATGTTAGTTCAACTTTTGGGCACAAACCGTTCATAATTAGGGCACGCTGATTATCTTTTGGGCAAATCGGTAAATTTTTGGTCTCAACGATTTTTAGAAAAATACTCCGTTATAATAACAGGCTTCATAATAGTCATCTTCAATCTGGACCATATACTGTACCATATAAAAAAATAAAATAGTGTGAAATATATTAATAATTTCCCAGAAAATAAACTGTCTAAAGTTGGTGTAGTCGCTTAATCGTTCATATTTTGGTGCCCGTACCCTACATATCTATTTTTAATACAGTTAAGTTACCATAGTTAATAGTAATCGCGCGAGAAAAAAAGGTCTAACTAAGGCCTAGCACCAAACTAAGTATTGCATTGCTAGCCATTGTACCTACGTTACTAAATGTACGCTGCCAAATGTAACGGGGCACTATTGGCTCCTCATTAACATTAATCTCGTCCCTTGTATTTTGTACAGTGAGACTGGAGTTAGTTAATAGAGGTTAGCTCAGGAGGATCAGGGTTTCAGGGTTTGAAATAAGAACAACAAAGTTAACAATAATAGACTGAGGCTTTATGCCTGTTTATTGAAAATAACTTAATTGATATATTCAATGATTAAACCTACGATCGCATATAAAACGTACCCCCTTACTTATAAACGTGAAATAACCATGGAGTAGCTAAACCATGTTTTGTCCTTATCTGTCATTGTGACATTTGAATTTGACAGATAAGGACAAAACATGGTTTAGCTAATCCAAGGTTATTCCACGTTTATAAGTAAGGGGGATAGAGCCTACGGGGGAAGGAACGCCCTGGATGGGTAAAGGGTTGTTTATTGGGAGGTTGGTGGTTACAGAGCGGCAGCGAGGGGAACCGCACCGCCCTAGATTTGTTATTTGAGGAGGGGGAGGTTGCTCACCACGGCAGCGAGGGGAACCGCACCGCCCTGTGTCTGACAAGAGGGAAGGGGAGGAGTTGGGTGAGCACTACCTGATGGGCCCCTAGCTTCGAGAGCATTTGTTAGACGTCTGTTCAGCCGCAGAGCACACCACGCAGTGCCGGCTTGATACACACTCGGTCTTTTCACACGCCCCCCCCGGTGGTGGGGTTGCCTTTTCAGGGTTGTTGTTCCCCTTCAGGCGGTATCTTGCGCGGCCCGTCCGCCCAACTACGGGCCGGTCTTTATTTTAGTGGCTGTGCCATCTTGGCTCTATTGTAGGCCTTTCTGCGGCTTTGTGGTTATGCGTGTCTGCGGCGTTTTCCTTCAGCGGAGTTTTCGTGTGGGCCTATCGTGGCGTCAATGGTTCCTGGGTGACAGGAGACTAAATTTTGTTTATGAGCTCTCTTGCCAGAGCTCGGGTTCGTCGGTCCGGCAGACGCGCGTGGAGCGGCGCTATACCCTGTAAAGAGGGGTATAGCGAGTGGTCGGCGCGGTCAAACATGCCGCGCGCGAGGCACTCAACAAAGGCGTCCAGGCCCTTGAGTCCGAGGTCGCGCTCTATTGTGCTGTTACGCACATAGCGCGGAGCTGCGACGATGGTGCGCAGGGCCATGTTTTCCTGCGCATGTAGCCTCTTCCTTTGCGTTTTCGCTGCTAGCGCATACCAAGCCGGGGCGGCGTAGGTGATGCGGGATCGAATGTACGTCTTATAAATCCCCAGCTTGGTGCGCAAGGGGAGGCCGCTGGCGAGGACCGGACGCAGTAGTGTTCGTGCGCACTTCGCGCACCGCACTGTTTCGTCCACGTGGTGTTTCATAGTTAGTCTCCTATCGATGGTGAGTCCCAGGTATATTTAACCGTGTGGCTCCACGGTATTTCCTGGCCATGTAATCGGAGAGGGTTCGGTAGGTTGGTCTGTCCCGTTATTAGAGCCTGGGTTTTGGCAACGTTCACCGGCCGGCTTGATGGCCGCAGCCGCCGTATATAAAGGCAATCGGTGGCGGGTGACGACCTACATTCCCCCCATACGGAGATTTTTACCTGTAAAATCACAGTTGTATTTCTTGGCATACATATGTTCAATCTGGTATAGCGGATGGGGTACGTATTATAATCCCGAAAGTTCATAATATTTACATTTGAAATACCGACGATTAACACATCGGAAATCAAAATACCGAAAGGACAAAATGCCGATACCCGATATACCGAAGTTTGAAATACCTATTTTCATATGACCGAATGTTTAAAATCCCGAAAGAACGTTTGACCGAAGGTTGAAATATCTATTTTCAAATGACCGAATGTTTATATCCCGAAAGTACGTATGACCGAAGATTAATATACCTACATTTGATGCCGGGTGTCCAGATAAAAACTTATATACCGAATTGGCTGAGCTCCGACTCCACGTGGTCTTGTCTGCTTTACCCCTAGAGTGTATATAAAAAGCCAGAGGCGCGCAGGGAGGGCAACCCTCGCCAACTGTAAGAAAGTGCAGGCAACAAGGGAGCCGTAGCGGCTGAGGCCGGTTGCCGAAGGCGACCAAAAAGCCGAAGCTGCGAGGGCGAGCGAAGGAGCCGTGCTTTCTTACGCAAGGGCGGATGGGTTGCATTTCCCGCAGCGCCGGAGCAGACCGGAAGGTATTTCAGGTGTAGGTATATTTTTTGTTCGGGATTATAGTCTTCGGGATTATAGTTTTCGGGATTATAGTCTTCGGGATTTCAGGCTTTCGGTAAAACAAACTTTCAAATTCAAATTCAAAATTCAAATCCATTTATTTGTCAGAATACAGTAATACACGGTCTTAGTTACAAAATTAAAGCACTTGTATTCAGCATGCAAGCAAGCGTAGGTACAAATATTGTAAATAATCTATAAATTTTCATAATACTTTCCCAATTTCATAAATTCTAGTCAATGATAATACAAATTTAAACCCCTAAATATTCCTTGACACTATAAAAACATTTCTCCATCAGCCATTTGGTCAAGTTACGTTTAAACATTTTTCCCGACAACATTCTTAATTCATCCGGTAAGTGATTAAAAACTACAATGCTCATCCATACTATACTATACTATATATAATTATATACTATTATACTATATACTATATACTTATACTATAATATTATATATACTATATACTATACTATACTATAATATTATAAATGCGAAAGTGTGTCTGTCTGTCTGTTACCTCTTCACGCTTAAACCGCTGAACCGATTTAGGTGAAATTTAGTGCAGAGATAGTTTGAATCCTGGGAAAGGACATAGGATAGTTTTCTTCCCGAAATTCATCCCCTAAGGGGTTGAAATGGGGGGTTAAAATTTGTATGGAGATACTTAAACCGCTGAACCGATTGAGATGAAATTTGGTGCAGAGATAGTTTGAATCCTGGGAAAGGACATAGGATAGTTGTTTTCCCGAAATTCATCCCCTGAGGGGGTGAGATGGGGGGTTAAAATTTGTATGGAGATACTTAAACCGCTGAACCGATTTAGATGAAATTTGGTGCAAAGATAGTTTGAATCCCGGGAAAGGACATAGGATAGTTGTTTTCCCTAAATTCATCCCCTAAGGGGGAGAGATGGGGGGTTAAAATTTGTGTATGGAGCTACTTATTCCGCTGAACCGATTTAGATGAAATTGGGTGCAAAGATAGTTTGAATCCCGGGAAAGGATAAAGGATAGTTTTTTTCCAGTATTAATACACTAAGGAGTTGAAATGGAGGGTTAAAATTTGCATGGAGCTATTAAAACCGCTGAGCCGATTTAAATGAAATTTGATATAGGGATGTTTATATGTAGTTCCGAGGAGGGGCATACGATAATTTTTATCCCGAATACTACTGGATTTATTACTGGTGGGTGATGGATGGATGGGACGGTTCAATATTTTTTTTATGGTCTACTTTTTCCGATTTACTTTCATGAAATTTGGTATAGAGATAGTTTGTGGCCCATGGAAGATAATAGGGCAGTTCTTATCCGGGAAATCATCATTCCCTATAAAATTAAAATAAAATTTGGTCTAGAGATATTTTGAATCCGTAATTCCGTTTTCATCACTTATAGGAAGTTTTTAAGATGGAATCAACATTTTAAATATGTATGTACCCCCTTATTCATAAATGTCCATCAAACCTACTACGTTAATATTTATTCAAGCTGGTTAGTGCCTCCCCATAAGTTGAGACTTAAAGTAGGCGTTCCAGTCCTGTTGATGCGAAATCTTGACGCACCGAGACTCTGTAATGGCACACGACTGCAAATTACACACCTGGGACGCAATATTGTAAAAGCAATCATTATGACAGGAACAGCAAAGGGAGAAGGTGTACTAATTCCCCGTATTCCAATAATCCCGACCGATTTACCATTCCAGTTTAAAAGAGTCCAGTTCCCCCTAAAATCAGCATTCGCGATGACAATAAATAAGGCACAAGGACAAACACTGAAAGTTCCAGGTGTACATTTAGTTAAAAAACTGTTTTTCCCATGGACAACTATAAGGACGGGAAAACAAAAACGTAGTTTACAGAAACGTGATAAACTAAATTATATGTCGCAGTTACTAATAATTTATTTATCTGTTCATTAAATTCTGGTTGTACGCATTATTGATGATTACAAATGAAAACAATCATTTTCTTTTATTATTTAAAAGTAAGCAATGATAAAAAATCAGCTTGGATAAAAAATAAGCTACCCAAATTACTAATTCTACGCAGACAAAGTCGCGGGCAAAAGCTAGTATTAAATATATTTCTTTTATAATATTTGTTAGAGTCATTTTTTTATCTGCGGCAGTAATCTTATGGATTCATAAGAACATCAATTTCAATATTCTTATGACATTCAAATTTCGAACATCTCTGAAATACAAAGAAATTTGATTTGACCGCTATTCCAATATCAGTCGAGAGGACGTTTAGTTCGAAATGAATTGTCAATTTGCATACAAAATTGGACAATTTCGCACGTAAGTAAGATATCGAACGATATGAAAGTTGGAGCCGACTCTAGTTTGTCTCCGAATTAAAAAAAAACTATGACAGCTGCCAGAAAACTTTTCAATCTTTTCATTACCGCCATTACCGGTTAAAATATGCGGCTCCTGAATGCATCATGGAGGCTTATGATGATATGTGGGTAAGTAGTGTATGTAACTGTACATAATTACGTATTAAACACTTGTGTCATGTTATTATGAAACTCGCCATCGGCTTGTCCCACACTCGTGTTTAATGACCTTCATTATGTACAGTCACATAAACTACTAATATGCAAGTATAATAATTAGGTGTTTTATTTATTATAATCAATATCAGCAATTACCCATCCTCGTTGACTGCCGTAGTGAAGTACTTTTGGACTGCGTTCTTGCATCAGTTCTTGTTGTTACTATTTATGATCCTTGTTTAGTACGTCGTCAGGTAATTTGAAAACAATACGTTACGATACGTCACGATATGAAACGATGGTTGTAAAATGAACTTTTGTCAAACAAGTTTCAGTGAAACATTAGTCAACCATAAGAGCTACTATGGACGACCGATTATTTAAACCACAGATATAAATACACATAGATAACCCAAATGCATCTACTTCGCGTGTCCGAATCCGGACTTGAACACCGACCAAGCGTCGGGGTTGGCCGTCGCTACGGACCTTCCGCGCGCCTGTTGTTTGAGTCGGTCGGCCGTGAAAATTATTTAAGAAAATGCCTCGTTGCGTGATAATAAACTGCAATAGCCCAAAAAAGCGACGACTTTGAATCGATTTGTGCGAAAAACGGAAAATTCTCTTCAGTTGGTAGTATAAAGTGACACGGTTGGTTTTCATACAGATTGAGGTGTTTACGTTATCTATGTGTTATTATATCTGTGGATTAAACTTAGGTATGTATGAAAATAAAATCTTAGATTCGGTTGGTAACCGCATACTGAATGATCTTTCCAACATATCGGTGACTATATGACTCACTCGCACCAAAATAACTAGTATGTACAGTCGACGTCAAAGATATGTTTACACTTTAGTACCTTGTCACTTTTCCGCTATGACAATTTCATATGGCAGTTAAAACATGACGTTAAATAGACAAGCTACTAAAGTGTAAACGGCGCGCGCAACCAGTCGATAAGCGATGTGACTTTAAAAGGGCGGTTACTATAAGTAGTGCTAGCGGTAGGTACACCCCGAAATTCAGTAAAAAGCTGCAAATGGTGTTAAAAGCATGAAAATCGGAACGATTTATCTTTAGGACATTTGAGTTTTTTTTAAGTAGTAGTAATAGTGTCACCCAATGTATGGACAGGTCAAAATTTGGTATCGGATGAATTGCCTTGGCACAGATATATCCTAGGATAAACTGAGCTGATTTAGCCCGGTAGCCATCGGCTACCCCCTGGGGGGGTAGGGAAGCGGGGTATTCAAAGTTACAAGCCGCCGTGCTTAATATAAAAATTTATATCGGCTTCAGTTTACCTATCACCTCAAATTTGGTGTCATTTTCTGGTAAACCATAGATGTAGCTTTCATTTTTGATATAATAATTACACTCAATCATATAAATTTATTAAGATACAACATCAGCTTGTCTTTTTCGTTTCAACACACAATATTTTATAATATATGCATAACATCATATTCACAAAACATACGGTTGAAAAGCCCAATTTATGCAGATTTAAAGAACATATAATTTAGTTTATACTATTTATTTGAGACGAGCTGAATAAATAAATACAGCCGCGCGGCGGCGCGAATTAATACAGCGGACGGAACTAACTGAGACGCAAACTCGCCACGAAGCATTGAAATTTATCTACCACCTCGAATGTGGTGTCATGTTGTCGTGTTACGTGGTCTTCCGATAATTCGTTGTCACGCAATAAACGCAGCCATATTAGGCCCCAGGTCTAAGCCCGCAACTTTGAATGTTTGACCTTGTGACTTGTAAATTGTCATTGAAAACGATAATTTTACGGGACATTGCAGTCGTTTAAACTGGAAAGTATGGAATCCGGGGAATTAAAATGACTTTTCCAGCCGCACATCCGGTCAGTATTGTGCACTCTATTATGAACGTTTTTAAAGATGTTATTTGGGTGGATTAAGGTTCCGTTGTGAAATAAAAGGACACCCTTCTTTCAAAACCAATTTATGTGGGGCGATCCAGAAGGTTGTAAGGAATTGAGAAATTCCGTTGGGAAATGGATAGCCTCTTCCAGGTCGAGCACAGTGTCTACAGAGTAGTATGTTTGTGTCGGTGCATTGATTTTCTATACCTATTTGACTATTAGTTGGTGATAAAATAGCTCTCTCCTTAGTACAGTCTTAGAATTAATATTATTAATTTCTAAAGTATTTATTTAGACAATATATTGTACGGGACCATATTAATCTACATTAAATGCCCAAAGTAACCAACGTATTTATCTGGATAAGGTTAAATACTGAATCGGACCGAATAGCTTCGGTAATAACCTAATATTTCAAATATTATATGATAAAATCATAAACATAAAAATGGTTACTGTGAGTCAATCTTAGGAGATAGACATATGCCATCGAGGACTTTTCTCTAGTTTTTTTAGAGAACTACGATTCTTCAGTAAGTACATTATTTTGACACATCTCTTAAAGGTTTAGCCAGCGTAAGCTATGTACTCGTAAGGGCCCGAAAAACGATTTTTGACGACGTGGTAGGAAAACATTAAGTTCGACTATATTAAAACTTAATTAGAATGAAATGTACATATAAACCATCAAGAATAAATTCCCTAAATGACAGTGAAAACCGTATCATAATCCGTTGCGTGGTTTAGAAAGAGTTAGCGGAGGAACAGGCAGACAACGCGAAGCGACTTTCATTTATACTATTTAGAGAAGAGATTAGAGAAGAGATGCATGGTTTCGGTTAAATGATTAGATACTTAAGTAATAGATTTCGCATCATCACATACACTCTTGAAAGTGAAAAGAAAGAAGTGGTCTCTACCTACCCATCTGTGAAACAGGCGTGATTTAATGTAGGTACCTATGTAGGTATGTCATACACTCTTTGATGCTCTGCTGACTCATTTACACAATATACAGGATTCATTAGCCAAATTTTACGTGTCTATCTATTCTCCCTATAAAACCAATTAAAGTCACTTAGAGGGCTGTTTCAGCCTGTTTCTTAAATTTCAATTTTGATAATTATTACACTCATGATAACTTTTGAATGGTATGTCCGATTTGAATAATTAAAAAAGTAATTTACAAGTACTGATATAGCCTTGAAAACGAAGGGATTTATTTGGATACGGATTAATACCAAGGTACGAATAATGGGGCCTAGTTAGTACCGGCGTTACTATTGCATATTTTAACATGAAAAAGTAGTTATTGTCGTGCGGCTGGGCGTAGCGCGGTGCGTCGGGCGTTTGTTCCGTTAACGGAGAGGCGCTGCGTGCAGCGGACCGCGTCATCACACGCGCAAACACAAACATGGCAATGTACGGTGTTGCTTATGAAGATGCGGGGCGTGATGCGGCGCGTGGTGCGGGGCGTAGAGAGTAGCGGTGCCCGCCGCTGCATCCGCGGCGGACTCTCGAGCGTGTAGCGGAGCGCGCGGCGGAGCACAAGACTGTCAGGGTAATTCTAAAAAAAGTGGCACCGTAACCTGTCAATGAGTTTTTGAATACAAAGTATGTTAAATGTTTGTTTTACAGAAAAAGTAAAAACGTTCATAGATAAGCACAGACCTTTTACATCGATGCCAAGCCATTTTATTTATTTATTCTCCTTTATTTTGTTAAAAAAAAATGGTAGGTACTATTTTTTACTATAACCTGTCTTGTCCAAATGAGACATGTTTCCGTTTTTTAGGTCTTTGAACTATTTGTGTATATTTTATTATATATATTTTAAAATATATTGCAAGAAGAATATTATGACATTCAATTAGTTATGATATGGTTTTAAAAATATATGCTTATATCAATATTAACACGACAGTTTATCCAGTGATGTTTTTACTTTAACCTGTGTGTCCGTGATATTGTATCTCACTCACATACGGAAAATAATAGGCATAATCCTCGATAAACATTCGGCCAGTATGTGGCTCACCACTATACGAAACGGTTGGATACGATCTGTCATACTTTTGTGGAGATTAGTGATCAAATGCAGTAATCTGGAGTTTGTAACGGGTATGTTAACTTTATATTGTCTCAATTATTTAATGTTAACGGTATGGGACGTAATTAACCAATCATTTGAACGTGGTATTCTGATGTATCTACTTATATTACTAAGAGTGGAACGTTCAAATTATCACCGGTTTAAGAGTAAATGTCTTGTAAATCTACTTTTAACATTAACCTATAACTAGCATAGATTAGGTTATGCACAGGTTAATGTAACTCTTGGCAGGTTAAAGAGACATATGTGTACTAATGTGCAGGTTAGTGTGACTATTGGTAAGCTAAAGCGAATAACTATTTTAAATAATTTTATTTTAATATCTTGCATATAATTTCCCAGAAAAACTTTACAGATGCTTTATCAAGCAGTACCCATTAACAGTGCTCTACCTAAGTAAATGTTGGGAATTGCTTTTTTAAAGTAATTTGTATTTTAATATAACTCTCTTTAACCTGAAAACTTTTCTCTTCTAACCTGTCTAATGAAACTTTCACCTGCATCTCAATATTTCAAAAAGCCCTAATTCTTATATTTTCATGTATATTCCGTTCCCTTTTATAAATATGTAACAATTGGAACACCAGGAAGCTTATTTTAAGCAAGACAAAACACAACTTTTTTTTTGGAGAAACTTTAACCTGTCCGTGCCACTTTTATTAGAATGACCTCAGAAGGTTCCGCCGCGGGCGCCGCCGCGGGCCCCGCTGCGGGAACAGTGGCGGGAACCGCTGTTATTGATGCGTGCGATGCTGCGTGCAACGCGGCGGTGCCATCCGCGGGCTCCGCCGCAAGTAACGCTGTATTTGAAGCAAACGCGCGTAAAACCGCTTCTCCGTAAGCGCTTTTATACAACGTCATATGTTTGAATTTAGTGCAGACCGCGCCGCCCAACGCTACGTGCTACGCCCCGCGTCTCCGTAAACAAGCACTTAAGGTTTAGCCAGCGTTTGCAATGTAAGCGCAAAAAAATGTGTTTATTTACGACATCACATTAGAAACCTCTAAAATTATCAGTGTTCCTGTACTATATTATGCATGTATTATACATATAAACCTTCCTCTTGAATCACTCTATCTATTAAAAAAACCCGCATCAAAATCCGTTGTGTACTTTTGAAGATCGAAGCATACATAAGTACAGACAGACAGCGGCAAGCGACTTTGTTTTATAATATGTAGTGATAGTGATATTTGGTTATTATACAACTTCTATATGAAAAAAAAATCGAACTTCCACGTCAATATTTCAAAATTAACTTCTAGCAACAATTTTAACATCTCACAGTCACCTGTTGGTCTCAAGCAACCGTCCCCGTAAAGTACGGTGGGCTTGGCATTTGGGTTATAGTTGTTCTTGTCCTATACAGAGGATCCTTGGCGTGTCTGTAATCCCGGTGAGAATTTGCCAGTCGAAAAAGCTAGCCAAGCAGCATGGGGCAAATTTTTGCCATCGCAAACTTTTGGAAAATAGTCAAAATTCATCCGAGAAGGCCCGTTGCTCCCTTCAAGAACCCTAGGAGGGTCTCTTTTAGATCCTAATACTTTCAGGATAGCAGTGTGCCTCCGCCACGGTCTTAAAGTCAACGAGCCGCATCCTTGTTGCCGTTGTGGAAATGCAGTCGACGACCTAGGATACCGCGGCCTGTGTTACCAATCCAGTGCTGGTCAAGTTTACAGACATGCATCGATAACCTATTTGACCGTCGGGCTTTCGTATAATTTCATTCCCGGCTTCGCTTGAGCCCACTGGCCTGTCTGCCTCAGATGAAAAGAGACCCGACGAATGCACTTAAGTACCGTGGCATGGTCGTCCCTTGGCGTGGGACGTCACTTGCGTTGACAGGCTAGCACAATCTCATGTCCAAGGTTCTGGTCGCAAGCCAGGGACCGCCGCAAACCACGCCCAAACCATCAATTGTCGCAAATACGCTTTTTTAAAGCAAAATTACTTAGTTGCTGCACTTGCTATAGAAACTTTTGGCCCGTGGTCATCTGTCACAGAGAAATGTATAACAGAAATGTAAGATAAATTAATCAGCGTCTCTGGCAGGGCAAGGCTCCTTTTTTGCCCCAAGGCTGAGCATCGCAGTGCAGCGGAGTAACGCTGCGAGTGTCGTCAGCACGATGCCGCAACGTTTTGTCTTTTACTTTTATTAAATTGGTTTTTGTAACTGATTGTTATTAGGATAAAGTTAATGCTGTAGTTGAATTATAAAATTCTTAATCCCTTTACACAGTTCCATATATCATACGCCTATCTGAAAAAAATCGGTCTTCAAGTCAAAACAGACTGACTCGATCTCAAAATGATCAAATATTAGATTCGTGACCGTCAAATATTAGATCTCAGGCCGACCAGGTGGAAATACGTCCCTCCATATAGTCTAAGTACAAAAAACGCCATAAATTACAATATGAACCATAAGGACCTAGGCATAAAAATGTATCTTAGAAATGTAAACTATTGTCACATTAAGTAGTTCCAGACAAGCTGTAGCAGCAACGGGTGCAGTAGTCGAAATTGGTTTATAATTGAGATTCGATTGTATTTCCCATCCCCAATCCGCCGGACTGGGAAGAAGAATCGGCACCATCGCTTGGCCTCATACGTGCACACCCTGGTAAACAGCTCTTAGGAGATGCTGCTGGAAACTGGCAAGCGTAGGCGGAATATTCTTTAGCTGTCGGTCGTAAAATAACTCAATATTATGAATTCACCTTAAGTTTAATTTGTTAATTGCGAAAATAATATGTAATTTGTGATATCAATAGCAGCAGGAGGCTGCGCGGCGAGTCCTCGTCTGAGTCAGTTCCGCCCGCTGACTTAATTCGCGCTGGCGCGCGGGTATATTTATTTATTCTACACGTCTCAAATAATAATTAAAAAAAAAAAAATGTTTTTAAATCTGCATAAATTGGGCTTTTCAACCATATTTTTTTTAAATATGATGTACATATATTATAATATTGTGTGTTGAAAAAACATAAGCTGATGTTGTGAAACTTCTGTATCATAATAAATTTATATGAAAGAGTGTAATTATTAGATCAAAAATGGAAGCCACACATCTATGATTTATCAGAAAATGATACCACACTTGAGGTGATAGGTAAACTAAAGCCGATATAATTTTTTATCTGAAGCGCGGCGGCTAGTAACTTTGAATACCCCCCCTCCCTGCCCCCAGGGGGTGGCTGATGGCTACCGGGCTAAATCAGCTCATTTTGTCCTAGGATACATCTGTGCCAAGTGAATTCATCCGATACCAACATTTTGACCTATGGTCGTTACCGCCCGTACTAAAGAGACGATACTGGTATGTTGCCACAGGAAGAGAGAATGAGTCAAAAAAAAGTTCATTTCAATTTTTGTTTATTGTTTGAATCATTCCATACCCTATTATAGATGGATGACTAACGCTAAAATACCAACTTTTGTTTAAAAAAATTGTATCAGAACTTTCGGTGGTTAAATCGTAAGACACTATAGGTAAGGTCTGTTCATCCTTAGATGTCTTATCATGTAAACAAACACTTCTCGAAGACACTATCACACTTTTCTCTCGGATTACACAATACTTAAAATGTTGTTGTACACTTAAAGAAACTCACGAAGTATTGAAAACAACCAAGTAACCACTGAAAAATATCATTTCTAATAAGATTATCTTCAATAATCGAAGGAACGAATGAATAACCTGAAAAATATCTGACATTGCAATGTCTAGACTGTCCACGCATCGTATTGATGGGAAACGACAACTTATCGATATGGATAAATGTGGCCTGTATGGTGTTCAACCTTTTTCTTTTCCCCTAGAGGAAAGAATAATAAATAAATAAAAACTAAGTGGAATCTAGAAATGTCATTCGTTTCACTACTTCGCTTGATGTCGTACGTAACGGGTGCTCTTTTTATGATATTTCTGACGACTTGGCTTGCTTAAGGATTTGTAATACCTTTTGTGATTTGGACGGTGATATTCTCTGAACTGACAACTATTGGCTACTCTTCAAGGACTTCGATTTGCAAACGATCGGATGTTTGTTCGTTTGTGTTGTTCCTAGTTACGTTTCCCAATACATATTTTTATGTTTTATGATAAAACAGAAATAGTTAAGTTTTAGCGAAACCTTGACCTTCTATACACAAGGACTTCGCATCAGCGCGCAAAACGCGGGAGACGGTACAACTGTGCTCAATGACGGTTAAGCACACTTCTTACCTTAGTCGTCTGTTGATCGACGAAGGCGTAAGATGCCGAAGTGTGTCATCAAAAAGCGCTGACATAATAACATAACGACTCAACAAAAAAATGGTGTGACTTACCACCGGTAATTTTATGTACGCAAAACATATTACAGAGTCGTTAGATTTAAAAAAAAAATTTTGGTTTGATAGAGTATACTTCCGAGAAATCTGAATCTGATGAGGGGATCCGTGAGGAATTGAGGGAACTCCTCAAATATTATTGGTATTCATACATCGATTTTAGTATTCTTAGTTTTAAGTCCAGCATTTACATTCAGAAAGTATCATTTGCTGAAGTAGAACTGATGATGAAGACCACATATGGCTACCGGAACTCCTCAACGGTACCTATTCATTTAATTGTTTGAATGTATGATTATGACTTTTCCGTGGCGTTGCTTGCGGCGAGTTGGAAATGTCTCCAAGTTTCATATCAACTAAGAAGTGGAACTACATCGCAGTTTATTATGATTTCATGATTACAAGAGCGACAGCGATCATCTGAATATTCGAAGTTTATAGTGCGAAAATTCTTTGTAACGGTTTAAGTGAGTGCGTTACTAAAGTCTACTTTTGATTATCGGTGTATTCGTGCATACAGATTTATATATTTGTATTATTTCTTATTTCTCTCTATAAAAATATTAAATAGGTAGTACTAAAGTACTACTATAGGATTGGATAATGAAATAGCATTAACCACAGCATTTGAGTTAGAAATGTGAAGAAAACATTCAACTGTGTTAAAATTGTTAGTAAACTTAAGTGTTTATAACAAAATCAATCAATATATTTTATCGACATTTCCAATCACTCGTCATTGTCTAGTATCACCCATGACGTCACGTTTGTTTACACGATAAGACAAGTAAGGATGAACAGACCTTACCTACCTTGTAGATAGGTATAATGAAAAACTAGGTCTGTACGTTTTAATTTCTAAGACAATATTTCTTGAAAAAAAATACAATTTTAAAAAAGCGAGAACGTAAAGATCTAGAATGACTAGGTATGACGTTTCTACAACATATTCCAAAATCGTGAACATCCGACTTGTTTCAGGGAGTGGGAAACGTTTTGGCCCGGAGCTTAATTTGTATGGGAAATTAATGACAGCTACGGTATTTTAGCGTCTGTTCACAATCCTCTTAAACATTTAATTTACTATTTATATTCTTCATTATTTTATTCATGCGATTAAATAATAAAATAGTCTCATCTATCTGTCTCGACTTCTCAACATGACATTGAGACAGATCACGCATACCTACTTAGTTACTGTTTTTGTCTTAGACCGGGAGATACTGACACAAAATTTCCGGTCATTTGAACCAAGTATGGCGACCCTTCAAGGGCCTAATTACTTAATGACAAAAAGGAAAATGATGGTCATAGCGTTGGTACCGGCGGCCCAAACGCGTGGACGTTAATCGAACATGTCGGATAAATTACGAAAGTCGAACGATTTGTTGTTTAAAATTCTTGTATTTTCCGATAGTTGAGGAAAAAAGAAGTAGGCGGTAGCGTAATGCCATACTTCTCCGGTGTGGCTTACAGCCCGCCATACCGACGAAAACATGTTAATAAAAAAAAACAATACAACCATTTGTACCAGGCTAATTTTTGCACAGCTAATTATCGTCGAGTAGCCGTCCACGAAAATCACCATGCCATACTTTTCCGACGGTTCCAAATGGGCGCCATACCGCCGCAAAGAAGTAAATTTTAATTTTTTTGCTTTCGTATTTTATGCGTCACGTTCGATTAACGCCCACGCTTTTGGGCCGCCGTTACCAGCGCTATGACCATCACTTTCCTTTTCGTCATTACGTAATTAGACCCTTGAAGGGTCCCCATGCTGGTACAGTCAACAGCATAAATAAGTGATCATTTATGTACCTTGTCGCTTTCAATCGTATCACAATTTTGTATGAAATTTTAAACACGACGTTAAAGTGACAAGGTACATAAATGATCACTTATGTATGCTGTTGACTGTACAAATGACCGGAGATTTTGTGTCAGTATCTTCCGGTCTAACTGTAAGGTGCACGCTATTATTGTGATTAATAGTGATTATGCAGCAATGTTTTTCGTGTAATTTGTACTTCCGATCTATTTAAAGTCTACGTCAAAGGCAATATGGTTTAGAACTTTAGCCCAGAAATAGAGCCCCTGAGTTGCTGTTAGTTCAGTAACGACCGTATTATTAAGGTTATCTTGGTCGAGATGCCCGTCTTACGTCATGTCATAGACAACTGTTTCTGGAGACGGGCAATTCAGCCAAGATCAGTTTATTAATATCAGTAAGTGATCATTGAAAATTCGAATATTATGAACACGATTTAATGCATTTTTCGTATTCAAGAGATCGGGAGTCGGCAGCGGGTGTGTGCGCTAAAACGCGTGCGCGTGGCGGCACACGCCGCAGCCGAGCGCGAACTCCTCGCCGGTGGGCGGGTGCAGAACGTGCAGCGGACACTCCTCCGCGGCGCCCGGCATCTGCTCGCCCTTCGGACCTGACGACCACCACACATTCACAATCATCCATTTATTTTACGAAATCCAACACATACAACAAAAACATATCACAAAAGAATAAGGAACACAAATGTACTCGTAATAACAGGATTTCAGATGTAAGAAGTCACTGGATGTCAACTTTTACTTACAAAAAGACGAAATAAAATTGTGTGTGTCACCAACTGAAGGTAGTTCATTGTAAGAATATGAAGCATAGAAAGTAAAAACATAATCTGAAACCTCAGGTTAACAAGATCTCACACTTATGTTGATACATTACATAGTATAGTAATACAACATCACTTGAATTACTAACAGAGTGAGAAGTTCGTTACCTGCCGGACAATGCGGTAACTGATGCTTAGGGATGTTGGTGACGCGCTGGAAGTCGTCGTGACAGGCGTTACAGAAGTGCGACGTGCCGAAACAGAAAAACACTGCCACCTAGACAAACCGTAGTAAGTTATTAAAGAAGAAATAACAAGCTTATCGAATCAAGGAGTTACAGCAGTAAATTGAATTGTTGGTGCGGTACCGAGCAACAATAGCGGCACTTGTACTCGAGGAAGTCGGCGCCATGCTTGGGGCAGACGCGCGCGCCGGCCACATCGCTACAACCGCCGCATACCAGCTCTGACGGCTCCCACCAGCCACTCGTCTCCGCTTCGCAGCGCGCCAGGCCGCCGAAGTATGCCTACAACACAACGAGTGATTCCCATTTTCTAACCTAGCCATCCCACGCAAAACTCCCAGGTCTCGACGCGCGCTCGGCGCGTTTGATACAGATCTAGTGAATAATCCTTTCACATCGTGAAAACTCGGAACTCACGTCTACTTCCGAATGATGCCGACGTGTGTATGAATTATTGAATTATTAAGTGACATGTTTGTATTAAATAAATAGAGTACTTTAGTTATCGGTGTCAAATGTCAAACTACGAGTTTGAAGTATATATCACACCGAGATGTTAAAACCACCACGATCAAATATACAGAAATTACGTGCAGGTAAACAAGAAGAGATATAAATAAATGTTGAAAATAATTTCATAGGTTTGTCGATCTAATGTTTCCCAGGTCTTAATGCTTTCGGCATGACTATTAAAAAAAACTGAAAACAAACTTAATCTTAATCAACAAAAAAATACTCTGGTATTAACCACTCTATATCGATTATCACTCTCGCGATGCGACGTACCCTCACGTTGCCTTGATTAGTACTGAATCAGACTGAAGTAACATGACAAATACGAACATTTCCGAGAAAATACGATGTGAAAGGATATTTCACTACATCTGCGCCTCTATTCAACAAGGTAAAAACAATATCGTATTTGATCTGTTATCGTATTGTTAACGTTTTGATAGCTCTTATTTTCGTGACAGTAACCTGAGGTGTCTAGTCAGTCAGGGGCGTCACACACGGCATTGTATATTATTATGCCAAAATGTAAATACATTACCTATTGCAATTTATCTTACGAAATATTTTCCGTACTAGTTAAGAGTCCACACACGCAGCTATAATATATATATGTATAAAATTATAAAAAAAAGATAAATTATATTTATTCAGTAAGTAGGCCGCACGGGCACTTTTACACGTCAAGAATCTACCAGCGCTTCCCAAGAGAAGACCACTGCTGAGAAGAAATGCCGCAAGAAACTCAGCAGTCAGACATTTTTTAAACATATTACAATGGTTACTACTTAGTCTAGCATTATATAAAGCAATAAATATTAAATTAAATATTATACTTGTAAAAATAACATACTTAGTTTTGCAGGAAAACATGCCAAAGATCTTACGAGAGAGACAGAGGGAAAAAAGGAAAAAAAATCACCTATTTATGTGTATATATAAGACGGTGCAAGACGACCACATAAAAGTTTCGATATGTTTTCCTACATCAACGGGGTCCGGTGTCGGAGACAAGATAAAGCTTTTGCATTTGAATAAATTATTATTGACTAAGTTTCGGGTTTAGGCCATGCATTATTGTCTGTGTAATTATCCCAACCACATTTTTTGAGCGGCGGACGTGATAATTGGGTTGTAAAGTACATTTATTAGAAAACCATTTATTTTCTAGATAATCTCATACAAAGTACCATTTTGCGCCAATGTTAAAATTATTATTAACTTATTATATTTATCTTAAATAAATATTTTCAATCCTAAATCAATTTTGGTGTCGTATCCTGTACTTGTCGCATATACTGATAGTCTTATATACCGTGGTACAAAGTTATTAAGCCTCAACTAGATTTATATTTTAGTTCCCTATTAGTTAAGGTATTTTAAAATATTACGATTATTGCATTTGCAAATAAAACGAAACAGGGAGCAGTGTAAATAAAACTGTCCTAGCCAAATAGTCCATTTTACTGGTGAATATTGAAATTGATTTTATGATCGAACGAAAAGCGATTAAACAAACAAATATGGCGTCAGTTGTTCGTTCAGTTCTACTCCAGCGGTAGATGCTGAAAGATTTGTACCATCTTGATGCGTCTTACCGCTAAGCACATAAGTATCTAATTTTGATGGTATAAAATACAATTTTTTAATTGTGATAAATTAGATAAGTTATCATTTCGCAAAACGTTTTATTTTGTGATAGTTATTTCAAGTATATTTATGGTGTCTTTTTAACTATATTGGTTGAATTTGTGTTAAACTACAAGATTCGCCTTTAATAATAAAACATATTTCAATTTCTAATTTTGGTGATACAATTTTGGTGGCTTTTCTAAAGACACCAAAATTGAAAAAAATTCTGGATACCACCAAAATTATTTATTATATTAAGAAATATACGATTTTTGTTTTAAAAAATAAGAAGAAAGATTCCCTAAAGATTAAATTTTAATTAGCCCGATATGTTATTATTGATTGTTAGTGTTTCTTAGAAAAGTAATTTTGGTGGATAATAGCAATTTTTGTGGTATATATTAGTAAAATCGTTATATCTTAAAAACCACTAGGTATAATGAAGGGCCATTTTAATACAATTTTAATTATGACTAATGACGTCGCTTAAACGTATAATTGTGAACCCTACTAACAAAATAAAAAAATATTACCAAAATTAGGATAATTTACCGCTTGTTGAAATTCACCCGTCTGTTAGATAATCCTCGACCCTATAATACGCTTTAGACATTAACGACTTTTTTAAAAAGTACATTCATGGTTTGTTTATTATTTATTTATTTTAATGGCGTCTACAAGTTACGTAATTTTGCCAATGTCAAGTATATTAAGCAATTGTACGGTGAATCGTCGTTGTCGTCGGCGTCTTCCAGTCCCAGTCGGCACACCATTGAAGATGGCGGGCATCCACTTCAATGGCTGGAGTGTTCTTGGCCGCTTGCTCATGGTTTGTTTACATCTTTGCCAATTTCAATTGACACATACTTTATATACGTTTGTCAGGGTTGGGCAGATTAAGTGTCCTAGTTTTAAATAGCCATAAATTAAAAGAAAACTTCAAATTTCAATATTGAACATGTTTTTATTTTAAGCATGCTCTACTATTTACAAATTAATTCTTTACCTCAAATCGCTCTCCTTTAGCTAGTATAACTTTACGCATTCTACTATAAAATGAATTGCACGCGGCACGCACTACCTTATCGGGTATGTCATAACATATCTTGACCAACCGATCCTTGAATGAATTTAAATTCATAGCCAGTTCTTCCAATCTTGCTAAGCATATATCCCCATATCGAAAAGTCCAATGCATTCAAGTCTATTGAAGATAGCCAATCTGCCAAGGTATAAAATCCGTCAAATTTGTTCGACACCAGTCTGGAGTACGTTTAGCCTTGTGAGATGGAGCACTGTCTTGTTAAAAACAATAATAGTCGTTTCCATACAATTTTAGGTCATATTCTAGCATATGACCCTGCAACACGTTCTGAATATAGTAGTCTTGATTGATTTTGACTCCCCGATCAATGAAAAGCAATAGTAGCTTGCCTCTAGGCGATATCGCACCCCATACCATAACAGCTGACGCACTTTGAAACCGTCGTATGGCTAATTTGTCCACTAGAATATCCCTCAATGAAGCACCATAAATACGATCGTTTTGTTGATTATGTTTGTCTTGTAATTGGAACATCTTTTCATAGGAAAAAATAATTTCACCGCTCTCATGCCAAGCTAGCAAATCCCTACATATTTTTACTCTAGTTTTTTTCTGGGCATCTGTTAATCCGTGTTTTTTTTTGTTTTCTGTAGGCCTTCAATCCAAGATCATATCGTAATATACGACTCATTGATCGTCGGGATATTTTCAAATCTTTAGCGAGTTTACTTGCACTTTGCCTAATACGCTCACGAACGAGCTTAATGGTCCGCGCTTACAATGATATCTAAACGTTTCAGCTTCTTAAATATCTCGCACGGTCGGAATTTTTGCTTGTATAAATTAACAACGAGCTGGCGTTGCGCGTCCATAGTTGAAAACAATATTAAAAAAAAAGATATCAAGCTGATGTCTAGAAATCATAAAGACGAATAAATTCTCAATTAAAAACAACATTAAGGTTCCGTTATATTTAAGTAAAATGCCGATACCAAAACTAGGACACTTAATCTGCCCAACCCTGTAAAATTTGTCTGTTTATAGTTTTTTAGGTTTGCAACGTTGGTTTAATATTTTTTATGTACAGGGTGTTTGTGACCATTTGCTTTAACTTCGTGCTTGTGCTTGGAACATTAACGTAAACCGTTTTACGATAATCCAAAAACAAAAAAAAACTGTCTCATACAAAATAATTAAATAATTAATTGATGGATATTGTAAAAGGTCCTTTTGAGTTAGGCAAAGTTAGTGTCAACTAGTTGTCATTTAATGTCAGTGTTAAAACTTTAAGCCACGGATACACTAGGCGACAAATGTCCCACTACATGTGTCGGCGACATGTCAAGACAAGCCGGCCGATTTCGCCTGACATATCTGGCGACATCATGTTCAGATCATGTTCAGATTAGATAACACAATTTATTTCTGTAAGTAATGTTTTTATATATTTATGATAATGACAGCATTTGTGATTTTTATCATACTTTTGTGGAAATACGAGTACAATCTAGAACGAGGTAGACAAATGTTCTGGGTGTAAGAAAACCCTTTTATTTACATTATTGACTTTAAAGCGGGCTTATTAATTAAAGTTAACTTGGATTAACATGTAATTTCAGTCACCGGTGAACACATCTTTACAAAAAATATTATTCCTTAAGGACAAAAAACAATTAGATTTAACATTATAATATAAATTTATAACATTGATTATAATATAAATATATAAAGTACCATGAATTATTTTTAAAATGAGATAATAGCGATTCGATTCATTATACATATGTATCCCTAAAACAATACAAATAAAAAAATGAAAAATAATAAACTAAAGTTAAAATTCCAGTCATTAAAAATAAGAAAAATGAAAATTCATAAAACTACAATATATATTAAAACAGAAAACAATAAAAATGAAGATAAAGTTAAAAAAAATACAGAAATACAGTAGACACTTAACATTGATGTACTAATTTCATTAATTAGCGAGGTATGTAAGTACTTAATTTATTTACATATAATTATTTGATTTGATCTGAAAATAGGAGTCACCATAGGGTTTATAACTTTTGAATAGCGCGGCCTTACCTTCCTTTTAAGGGTTCCGTACCAAAATGGTATAAAAGGAACCCTTATGGTGAGACTTCTATAATAATAATAAAAAAAATATTTCACAAGAAAAAAGTACACATTACTACTTACATTTTAAGTTATTTTATTTCTATGGTGAAAACCAAAAGTAAGTGTCAACTGACCCCCGTACTAGTTTGCACTGTATCACGGTGGGTCAGGATTAACCGTCCTTATAAGTATCACTTAATAGTAACGCTTTTACATGCAATCACACAACATTCGATCAGTAACTATCGTTGTATAAGTAAACTAATGTGGGTAGAGGAACAATGCCACGGCAACCCGTATGCATGGCCGACTTAAGCGTAAACAAGTAGTATATGCAATACATCGCGCGCCTTATGTCCATAGCGACGTCAGGCGAAGTCGTGCGACTTCGCGAAATTTCGCCTGACATATCTGGCGACATCGCGCGACTTATGTTCATTTGGCTACTCGTGTCGTGCGATGTTGCCAAACATATCGAGCGTAGTCCGACAACGTCGCGCCACTTCACCCGACGTCGCTGGCGACACGTGCCACGCGATGTTGCCAGACATGTCGAGCGAAGTCCGGCAACCTCGCGCCATTTCACCCGACGTCGCTAGCGACACGTGTCGCGCGACATTTGTCCCCTAGTGTATCCTTGGCTTTACGATGACACATTATGGATTATGAACCTTTTACATTGGTTTAACGGTAATTAGTGATTAAATTTAATAATTGATTATCTTCTAAACGGTACGAGTTAGTACCCTAGTTTCTTGGAGGAATTAACTTTATTTGATCTTAGGAATGCAACGTTAACATTAAACCAAATCAAAAAAAAAACGGTGTATTATATATTTTATCTCCTAGTTCAATCAAAAAGAAAACCTAGAAAAGAAAGTTTCTTAAAAGAACACGTAGTGATTATTATGACTAAAAATAATTTTGCCACACAATAAACCCATATTTATAAAAAAACATGAATGTACTTTGAAGGGAATACACAAATTTGTAAGCTAGCGATACGCGACTTTGAATGATACTAAATTGATTAGTCGATTATTAACATCATTCGATTCATTCGAATCACTTTGCAGATCATTCGATTATCCATCATACCTACTACTAATTCTGAGAATCGTGGGTGACGAGAACCACTAACCCGAGTCGGCACGATGATTCCCGAGTCGAACCGAAGTTCGGTACTAAACGGATTAATATGGCGTCAACCGCGCCAACGACCATTATTGACATTAGTTACTAATTAGTAGTCAATAATCGATTATCAACATTAGTATAGTACTAATTTCTAACTCGATTATTTATGTTAGTAATCTTCGATTATTCGATTAGTCTAATCATTCATAATCGCGCATCACTATGTAAGCAACCTGAACATTGATTTGTATTTTTTTTTTTACTGACTGTTCAAAAGTATAAGTTGGAAGATGAGAAGAAAAATAAATAATAAATTTTATTCCCACTATCCAATCTGAGGCAGATTGGAAGATGGCACTATGATTTCCCAATATCCAACCTGCGTGGGATGGCTAGGTTGGAAGATGGGAATCACTCAACACAACACCCGCTATTAAAAATTTAAAACCATTTTTAATAAAAAGATAACAAGATAAAAAAAAATATTCAGTAAGTAAGCCGCACGGGCACTTTAACACGTCATGAATCTACCAGCGCTTCTCAAGAGAAGACAGTGCCGAGAAGATACGGCGCAAGAAACTCAGCAGTCAGTCATTTTTTAAACATACCTATTTCTTATTACAATGGTACTACTTAGTCTAGTATTATATAAAGCTATAAATATTAAATTAAATATAGTATCAAATAACATGCGTAGTTCAGCAGGAAAACATGCCAATTAAAAATCTTACGGGAGATATAGAGAGAAAAAAAAACACATACTTAAATGTATATAAGATGGTGCGAGACGACCACATAAAAGTTTCGATATGTTTTCCTACATCAACGGTGTCCCCTAGACAAGATAAGGATTTTGCATTTGAATAAATTATTATTTACTAAGTTTCGGGTTTAGGCCATGCATTTTTGTCTGTTAGATAGTCCTCGATCCTATAATACGCTTTAGACATTAACGACCTTTTCAAGAAATTTTTAAGTGCTGGAAAGGGTAACTTTAAAACTTCGTCAGGTAATTTATTATAGAAATGAATGCATTGACCAACAAATGATTTATATACTTTACGGACGCGGAATTTTCGAATAGCGATTTTATTTTTATTTCTGGTATTTAAATTATGTATATCAGAATTTTTGGTGAAATAATCTAAATTTCTAATAACGTAAATAATATTCTCATAAATAAATTGAGACGCTACAGTCAAGATATTAATTTCTTTAAAACGTTCTCTTAAAGAGTCACGGGAGTTTAAGTTGTAAATAGAACGAATGGCCCTTTTTTGTAACACAAATATAGTTTGTATGTCAGCTGCCTTACCCCAAACCAGAATACCGTACGACATGACACTATGGAAATAACTATAATATACTAAGCGAGCTGTCTCAACATTGGTTAGTTTTCTAATTTTCCTAACAGCAAAAGCTGCCGAACTTAGTTTACCTGCCAGTACTCATATGGGGACTCCATTGCAAATATTTATCTAGTGTTATGCCTAAGAAAATTGCCTTATCTATCATTTGCAAACACTCGTCATTTAGAAAAATACTAGAATGTACCGGTTTAACATTAGGCAAAGCGAACCTAACACATTTCGTTTTCTTAGCATTTAGTAGCAAATTGTTGCTAGTAAACCAATTAAGTACTTTAACTAGTGTGGTGTTAATCCTACTGTAGTCTACGGATTTTCTATCTACCTTGAAAATTAGTGAAGTATCATCAGCAAAAAGTACAATATCACAAAGTTTATCTACTGTTGGTGGCAAGTCATTTATGTAAACCAAAAATAAAAAAGGACCTAAAATAGAGCCTTGAGGCACACCTATTTTCACTGTAGCTCCAACAGATTGCGTTTTGTTTACAACATCTGTTTGAGTTCTATCACTTAGATAAGAAGACATAAGGCTTAAAGCTTTATTGGACAATCCATAATGTTCTAATTTTAAAATAAGGGTCGTATGATCCACGCAATCAAAAGCTTTAGAAAGATCACAAAATATTCCTACTGCATCGCAAGATTTCTCCCAACTGTTATATATATGTTTAATGAGTACAGATGCCGCATCAATTGTTGATCGACCTCTGGTAAAGCCAAACTGGTTATTGTTAAGTAGTTTATTCCTGTTAAAGTGACCTAACATATCCTTCAGCATTACTTTCTCAAAGACTTTACTTAAAACTGGTAGTATGGAAATGGGACGGAAGTTCGTTATATCACTCATCTCGCCCGATTTAAAAAGAGGTATAAAGTAATACACTTTACTATATTTCATGAAATCTGGAAAGACCCCCTCTGATATGCAATTATTGTAGATTAATGCTAGATGGGGTGCAATTACATCTATGATATGAAAGAGTACCTTAACTGATGCGCCCCACAAATCTTCAGTCTTTTTTAAACTAAGTGATTTAAATATCTTGACTATTGAATCTGAATTTACAGGGCTGAAATCAAAGTTTATATTATATTTACTGACATTAGTGCTAAGTAATGATTGAGCTTCAACCGCGGATGATTTAAGAAATTTCGTAGTATTAATGGCTATGTTAGAAAAATAATCTTCGAATGCTAAGGCAACGTCTTTATTTGACGTGATTTGTTGGTCACCTGTGTTCAGGGTGACTTGATTATCACGAGTTTTTGATTTTCCCGTTTCTCTATTTATAATATTCCATACAGTTTTTACCTTGTTGTCAGATGATTTAAGTTTGAGACTAAGGAAATTTGCCTTGGCAGTTAAACAAACTTGCTTAAAGGTCCTTGAATAATTCTTAACATAATTTAGGAAGTCAGCATTCTTATCGTCCTCCCTCTCTCTATATAGGTCATAAAGCCTATTTCTACTTTTATGAATGCCTGCAGTAGCCCATTCACTAAATTTTGTTTTCGACCTAGAAATAGTTTTAATTTTAAAATTGTTGTTAAATTGATGTAGAATTACGCCGAAGAAGTCTTTATACATACTATTACACTCATTCTGTAAAAAAGGTAACACTGAAAGATTACTCTGAACTTTATTTTTGAATAATTCCAAACGATTACTAGTTATAGGTCGGTATGTTATTGTGTCAGGTTTTTGATAAAAATCATAGATGAAAGATGCCTTCTTACCACTATGGTCAGAATTAAAACAATTAAATATTTCTTTATCCAAACATTCGCAACTACAAAAAATATTATCTAAGCAGGTTGCACTACTAACACCTATCCGTGTGGGTTCTAAGAACAGATTACCTAAATTAAAAGATTTAAATAAACTAAGTAACCTAGTGGTATTATTTGACGTTTCGAGTAAGTTAATATTAAAATCTCCACAAACTATAACATGCTTCTGGGTATTACATGCTAATTTTAACACGAGTTCCATAGTAGATTCAAATGTGCAAAAAACCGCCAACGGTGGTCTGTAAACACATATTATTATATAACTTTCTAGTTCTGCGCAAGAAATTTCTACAATCCTTTCTATCCATAGCTTTACAATATCCTTTCTTTCTTTGGATTTAAGAGTACTTTTTACAATTATTAAAGAGCCACCATGAATGGCACTTTTTCTGGCAAAAAAACTAACTAATTTAAAATTTAAGAAATCAAAAATTAATTGCTCTTGTCTAAGCCAATGTTTAGTAATGCACATAATTTGTACATTTTCATTATCTAAGAACAACCCTATTTCTAGTTCTTTGCTGGAAAACCCTTGAATATTTTGGTGAATTAAATTTATATTCAAGGGTGTTTCCGCTGTCCTATAATTTAGTTTAAATCATGAGGCAAGGCATTATTGCCAATAATGACTTGTTGGGGCTGGTTACTACTGTATGTATTTGGTTCTATATTAAAAGCTAATAGGTCAACCAAGGTCAAAATATATTTCCTGGGCAAATGATTTTTTCCTGATGTTAGATCAAGTCGCTTTTTAAATTTGTTTAAGTCAAAGAAATGATATTTATTATTACAGCTTATAGCATTATATATTAAAGAATTAAAGTGTGCTATTCTATTATTATGACTAAATGGCATACTTTGTGAGTATGGTAGCGCACATAGTATAATTTTACCTATGCCCCTACCTTCAATAGTGTTTAGTGTTGATATTAATTTATCTACGCCGGACTTGTCCACACTAAGACTATTTCCTACCAAAATTACAAAAGTGACCAAAATTACTAATGTATCTGACTTGACCTAAATATCTGCAAGCGTGTATGTAAATTGGTAATTGCGAATACAATAATAAAAGAAGAATAAACGAAAAGGGTATTAATGATCATAGGGCTATCGTATTTCCAAAAGTCAAACGTACAGCAATAGTAGTGTACGAGCCCCAATGCAAAAGAGTTCGGCTACTATTTAAAATTGAAAGTAACTTTTTTTCAAAGTCAAATCTAGTTAGTAATTTTAATAGCATGGGAGCAAGAAATAAAAAAAAGTATTGTAAAATTAATCAAGTTTATTTCCTATATAATACAACCAAAAAATATTTCTGTATTGTAATAAAAAAAATACAATTCTTCTATCAACGACAACGCATAATAGTTCGGCTATCGATCTTGAGTATGCAAAATAGTTCGCCTACCACTTAGTTGTCTCGCCTTTACTCTTAAGAACAGCCTTGATCCTCAATGGCATCGTCGCTACCAACTCTTCACATTCTTTTGGGGTTATAGACTCCCAGACAGCGACGATTTTCTCTTTTACATCACTTTTTGACCTCGATGGAAACTTGCGTATTTTTTTTTTCATTTTCCACCACTATGTTTCAATGGGTGACAAATCTGGACTATTCGACGGCCACTCCATAGTGGAGATTCCTTTAGACTCGAGCCAAGTCTTCGTGGTCTTCGCAGTATGGCAAGAAGGCCCCGTCTTGTTGAAAACTGTAGACATTTTCATATTTCAAGCTTGGAATAGATGGAATTAAACTTGTTTTCAAAATGTCCTGGTATTTCACTGCATTAACAGTCCCTTCTACAAAATGAAGGCGGCCTACCCCTCGTACCGACATGCAACCTCATATCATCACAGACCCCGGAAACTTCACTTTTCTCTTAATGCAGTCTTTGATGAATGCTTCGTCTTTCTTTCGAATGATTTTTTTCGTTCGTTGCCGACAGTTACTTCGAATTTTGATTCATCACTCCATATTATTTGACGCCATTGCTCAGTAGTCCAGTTTGAGTGCTCGCGAGCGAATTTCAGCCTCTTCTTTTTCTGTAACTCCGTTAGTAAAGGTTTTTCCTTGGCCGTGTAAAAACCATATCCCATTCTTTTGAGAACCCTTTTGCAGGTATCCACTGAAACGTCTTTCTGGATCATATCACGCCATTTTACGGTAAGTTCCCCCGCACGAGCACGGCGGTTTTGTTTGATAATTTTCTTTAAAACCCGGTTTTCAGCTGCACTCGTCATACGCGGTCGACCCGACTTCTTCAAACACGAAATTGTGCCGTGTTTCTTGCGATGCTGGATGATTGACTGGACAGTAGATCTTGGCAGTAATAAATCTCTGGCGATTTGGTTGGTAGATTTTCCAGTCTCACTACTGGAAATTATAATTTTCCTGACTTCTTCTGTGACTGGTTTTCCGCGGCCCGTGTTGCTCTAATTAATTACTTATAATAATGAAAAAATACTTGGAGTATGTACTTATATATACCCTTTGACATGTTAAATGACAATGGGTTCCTAATTTATGTGAATCTTGTTATATTTTTTGAGTAATAAAATTAAAGAGGCTTAACGCTAGGCATGTAAGAACTATTTTGCATCAATTAAGAACCTGTCGAACTGTTTTGCGAAACCATGTATGAATTAATATATCTAGGATTTTTTTCTTATAATGTATTTATTGTGCAATAGTGTAAAAGCAACGTTGTATTTATGGAGTATAATATTGTATAAATCGTTTGCTGCTAATGCCTTTCTAGAAATAAAACGAGTTGATATAAGATTCATATACTTAACAATTTATAACTTGACGAACTCTTTTGCATTGGGGCTCGTATATACCTGAAACATAATGAGAGACCTACAAACACTTGTGTCATCTTTTTGTGCACTCGTGTTTTAAGGTCTAATTATGTACAGCTTTTTACATTACTTTATCAGGCTATACACATGTCATAAGTGCTCTAAAATGGGATCAGAAGCCGAAGAAAGTACTACCTTTAACATATTTGTATGTACTAAGCCAATATTATGAATCAGAGAAATAATATACCACGGGTTTTTAACGCATTTTTGAGGACTTATGATAATAATTTGTGTAGATAAATTATATTATCTACACTCATATCATAAGTGTATTATGCGTTCAAACCCCGTAGGCAATGACCAGCATCATTACCTGTGGTATTAGGTGACAGCGATGACAGCTATTAATTTTGGAAGATGTTCCAAATTTAGATCTCATTACCTTACAATATTCGATAACATAATTTCAAAATTACGTTACAGCTGTCACCTACTACCACAGGTAAGGTAATGCTGGTCATTTGCCTTTCGGCTTCTGAACCCATCTTAGAGTACTTATAATATGTGTGTAGATAAATTAGTATTGTACGCGACTCTGCGTAATTAGCATTACAACACTCGTGTGATCTAATATAAAACTCGCCTTGCGGCTCGTTTCATAAACCACACTCATGTTGTGATACCTGCCAGTACGCAACCGTCACGTAAACTACTATTTTGATACAGTTACTCAAAAAGTGGAAATTTTGTTTTATTGAATTTTTTTCGCAATTTTTTTAAAAAACTGTCATAAGAGCAGTTCCATGTCATTTTGTAAGGATCGTTCCGGTATTTTACCTTCCCGCACTTGTGGCAGACGTAGTAGGCGTACCGCTCCATGGCATAGGTAGCGGGATCAGGCAGCTGGCGCGCCTTGCCTCCGGTGCCCCCCGGCTCGCCCGGCGCGGCCAGACCCTCGTACTCGAGCCGCATGAGGGCCTTGCGCCGCACCTCCTCGCACAGCCGCCTAATGGGCGCCAGTAACTCTTCCAGCGTCCAGTGGCACATGTCCTCCTGATTTAAAAAAACAGCATCATTCACCTGTTATGCGAAATATTATCTATACATATAAAATTTGTCCTGAATGACTGACTGACGGATCAACACACAGCCTAAACCGCTGATCGTAGGGACCTGAAACTTGGAGGGTGTGTTCTTTGTATGACGTAGGCATCCGATAAGAAACGGTTTTGTATGGGCCAAAGTGATTCCTTGGTCCAATGTACTTCAAATTTGGCATAAACATTCTTTAACAGAATTGATGGAAGACGAGTTTCGTATTTTATTGAAATTCATCCCCTAAGGCCCGCTTGCACGTGTATGTTAACCCTAGGATAACTGCGGGATAACAGGATTTGTTAAAATTGACAGTTCTTATATGAATCTAACATTCTTTAATAATTTAACCTGGGGTTAACCTAGGGTTAAAGGGCATTGGGTAAATTTGTTTGAAGATTTTTTTTTTTTTTTTTCAGCGGCCACGTGTGATTTTTACAAAGTTATTTAGAGGACCTCTAAATGCAACACATATATATATATATATATATATAATTTATGGCTTTAAATAATATCGGACAGGAGATTTTAAAGATTTAAGTACAATAGTTTTTAGTACAAAATTACGCCCAAGTATGAATATTTAAATATCTCGGCTGCGATGCACTTAAGAGTATTACATTACATAACAAAATATGTTTATTTTTAATAATTCTATCATAATTTACCACTTTTACGAATGGCCTACGGCACACCTTGGAAATGTATGAATTTTACAAATGACAACACTTTTACCCTAACCCCTTTACGTGCAAGCGGGCCTTACGGTGTTAAAGAGTGGTAGAAAGTTAGTTTGGGGGGATTTGCTTCGAAGTTGATATCAATACTCCTCAGTGCTTTTGATTTAATTTACATATTTTTTTACTTTGACACACGTCAACTCAACACCACCAACACAACACAATCCGATTTTATTCAAAAAAGATTGAAATCACATAAAGGCTTGGTGCAATGCAAATCTATCTTTATCATAAGTTTTATACATATAATAAAGTTGTAGAAGGAAAAAAATCTGTACATTCGAGATATAAATTGAAAAATACTATACGGGCCCCTCAGAATGAGCAGCAGCACACGTTTCTACAATTTTAGAGTTGGTGTCTGTTTGTCTGTTAAATTTTGTTTCTCGTGGCATCAATTGAAAAGCACTGATCCAATGTTAATGCGGTTTTCAATAAACAGTGACCAGGTTTATAGACATGGTGGTACTCAATAAACTGTACATATTGAAAGAGTTAATAAAAAGTAAAAAAAAATTTTTTTTTTTAATTTAGCCACTTTTGTTTTTCTTATTTTTTTTAAATAAATTACAGCAAAAATGACATTTTGTTTTAATAAAAACACGATTTTCTCAAAATTGTATAGATATTTCACAATTTTTTTTAGCTTATTTTTCGCTCGTTTAATTTTAGATCTAAAAACGTTAAAAAATGTAAAATATCTGCAAAATTATGAGAAAATCGTGTTTTTATGAAACATAATGATATTTTTGCTGTAATTTTCCACAAAAAAAGCAGTTCCTCAGTTATTTTTTTTAATTGGTCTAATATTGTTATCAAATAACCCTAACTAATGCCAATGCTATGCATTTTGTTTTCTCTTTTTTGGGCTATTAGATCAAAAGTTACACCGTCACAAGTAAGTGTACTACCCAAACTTTATTAAAAAGTTTGACAACCTGTAAAAAAAACCAGTGGCTAAAATTAAAAAAAAAAAATTGTTTTACCTATAAATTAACCTAAAATTTCATCCCTTACAATATGTACAGTTTATCGAGTACCAATACCAAACCGAAAACATGTATAGTTCAAAAAAAGATACGATAATTAAAGGGGAGGAAAAGAGGGGTCAAAGTTAGTACGGAAAAAAAATACCGGGTTGAGGTGGTCACTTGAAACTTTGTATAATTACTCTTCGTAACAAATTAAACTATACCTGGCTCGGGATTTCTCGATTACAGTTAAAACAAGTAAGAAATTATCAAATTATGCCAAAAACAGGTACTTATTCGCGTAGTCAGCACTTGCTGGTCATTCCGTCGCGACGACTGGCAAAGGCTCGTAAATTACTCGACGTAGTGGACCCTAAGCAATGATATAATATAAAAAGAGGTAGATATGTTATACGCGCTTCGATAGTGGCACCGTAAAACCGAGTCAATTAGTACACCTTAACTCAGTCTCGCGCCGTCAACGGAACCATGAACTAGTCTGTGGAAAGGTGGAACTAGTGTCAGATTATGCGACCAAAACATAAAAAATGCCATCGAGCGTGATGAGATTTTGCACCAACTACTCCAATAAAGCTTCTAAAAGCCATGGAATAACGTATCATTTGTAAGAAATCTACTTTGTTAATTAATTCAACTTATTCAAAAATTACGATGGTAAAATATTGCGTCAAAAAATGATAGGGAAGCAATACATCGCCGGCCAAAGAATAATAAAAAAAAAGTCTTGACGAGACTCGTTGGCTGGCAGAGTTTGAAGGCTGAGTCAGTGCGATTTATTGTGTTGTGAGACGGTGGCTAAATGAAACGGATTTTATTTATTAAGGTTAAACACTACCACTCAAATGACGTCTGTCGTAATTTTGAAATTAATGATTTAAAGTCGGAAGTATAGGTAGTGTAGGCCGATAGGTACGAGTATACATCTGTCTTTTTATATAGTAAGGTAGGAAACGATAAGAAAAACCCGGGTTCCGACGGCAGTGTACCTACACTTTCGATTTTTTGCATTATTAATTATAACATAAATTTTACATACTTACATCATATGTTTTATTTATTATTTCTAGTGTTTCATGAGGGCGCTGTTTATGCGGATTAATATAGCATTGCATCATTTAATATAGTCGGCCCGTATTATGGTCGCCTTTGTGGCGGTGGATAAAATATCTGTCACTTTCGCACTTACCTACTGGTCAGAAAGTGATAGATGCATTTTCCACATCGATAAACACGACTATAATATGCCCGCAGGGCACTTATGAATAGACAGATGTTCTTTTTTATTACAATAATAATTTGAATGATAACTTTTTAGTGCAGATTGTGATTTTACTTTTTGAACCTAATGGCGACTGTAATTATGAAAATTAATCACGATGCGTATTCCCTATTGATTGATAAAACAGATGGAAAATTGTTATTAGTGTATAAAAAAAAGTTCAAATGAAATTACGCAATATGGTCGCACCTATATTTTTCTGTTTAGGCTTTATTAGGTTGGTTGAGTGCACATAGAGCATTACGAGACACTCCATTAGTAGGCATAAATGAATAAGAGGCAAGATATCCGGTCTGATTTATTACTCTTTGTCCATCGTCAGTAAAGGTCGAACAAACTAGTGACAAGTAAAAGCAGGACGGTATGCTAATTTCCGGGAGCATAACAGAGACGAGTATATGTTGCTCTGCTCTGTACTACATACGATGCAGAGCAACATATACTCGTCTCTGTTTCGCAATATTTAAAAATAAATTGAAAAACATCTTGCTGGAGATGGTGTGTTATTCAATTGACGAATCTTTCAATAACGTCAAATCGTTGACCCAAACATAGACAAAAATCTACTATTACAAATTATGTACACTACTTAATTATAATAACAATGAATTACCTAAATTTAAAAATGTATATCGAATAAGCAATAATTAATATTTCAATAATTAATTGTATTAGGAATATTTTGACATCTAAATTGTACCATTTTATCGATAAATCTTATATCATTGTTTGACTGCTGTCCAGATTATCCATATTCAGAAACTTCGAGGTTGTGCAATGTGTCAGAATTGATCGGACTAAAGATGAATCATTGAACAATTATTTTCACATGATTTTTCAAAGTTATCTTATTAAAGTACTTGATTTTGACATGTGGACATGAATTTTGTTGCTACAATAAATGAACTATAGAATTATAATATAAGTATTTTAACATGAATTAGGAACAGATTACAGATATAGACGGAATATCGCTTACCTTGCATATAGGGCACATCGAGAACGAGAAGGTGATCCTAGGTCCTATCCACTTGTTGGCTAAGACTTTCTTGCAACAATGCAGATGGAACACGTGGCCACATGTCAACTGTGGGATAGGAAAAAAAGCAAACTGAGTGTTCATAAGTTAGACAAACAGTATAGTAGATTGATAACCAAGGGTGGAAAGTGACCCATTTCACCCGAGATATTTCTGGCGCTCGAACAAAGTGAGAGCGCCAATAGTTCGCGAGGGGAAATGGGTAATTTCACCCGAGTTAGACACTACTTTTCATTTCGACTGTGAGTAAAGTAAAATACTACACGAACATTTTACAAAAGAGATGGAATATATGCGTGACGTAATAAAGGTCAAATTTCTTGTTTCGAACGGATGTTCGGCGTTCAACCTCCAGTGTTGTAGGTATATAATAAGCTCCTTGGTCGTGACCAACTCGATTAAACTTTTCTAATGTTGGCAGTATGTGTATTTTCTAGATGGCATGCCGAAACGTGACAAAAATGTGCCATGCTACGCTACTATCATGGCATTATGGCGGGCAGCAGAATAGAGGAATAATTTTAAATGTTGATTTTCTGTAATTGCGGAAAAAATAGACCAGTCGTAAAATGATTTTAATATGAACCTATAGATCGTAATAAATACGTCGTTTAACGTTTAGCTGAGTTTAGATATATATGAAAGCTTTTATTTTAATAGCTCAATTATCTGAATCCGTGGCCAATAGTAACTATTTAAAAACAAAAACCGCCCTAGAGATGAAAATGCAATTTTCCACCAGGCTATCTACCCATTCAAATTAAACTTTCCGAACACGAGAGATGAAAAATATTTATCAACAATGTAGGTAAGGTCAGGTGGGGTAAGGGGAACATACTTTATTTTAAACATCTCATTTTGAGTTCTACACTATGAAGTTTAATGTTTTTATTAGTTTTGCAAAAGACAAAATATACTTATTTACGTTAGCTTTCCAAGATCAAACGACATTTTATGCTAGTTTTAATGTATATAGCCAGAAAATATTATATGGTTATTCATAGGGTAGTTCTATTGTTTCCTTTTCCCCTTTTTTGGAGTAAGGGAAACAGTCCCCATAAATCTACAAGTATGAATACTAGTGTGGATATACATGGATGTACCTACGCAAATAAAATTTAAAAGCATCTTTAATGAAATGTGTACACCTATGCCTAATGAAATACGGTTGCAAATAGAAAATATTTGTCAAAATCGGAATTCGGGTAAGGGAAACATACGAGTTTCGAACAGCGGTTGTTCGATACTCCAGAGGAGCGCCCCACCTCAGCATCCCCTCGGCGAGCCGCGGCGACGATCCAGATGGTCTACGGCCTTAGACGCGAGTGCGCATGTGACCTCATATCAACTACTTCTAATATTTACTGTTAAATCTAATTTCTAGACCTAATTCAAGACTAAACTGATTGATTTTGAAGTCATCTATTTATTTAAAATTGGCCTAATCATAAAGTGGCCTTACGAACCGGAAGCGCCTGAAGATCGATGCCAAACCAGGATCCTCTACTTTAATCATTAAGAAGATCTCTTTATGGATGGCAATAATCAGTGCGGCGTTATGAACACGAACCAGATGACTGGATTATAAGTTTTATGTCTACAAGCTAAGTAGCAAGCAGTCTGAGTAAGTCCGATCCATTAAGTTTGCCCTTTAATCTCATTTTGTGCCCCACTGTTATAGGTTTTACCTATTTAATTTATACTGCCTTGTAGTTTAGATCCTCCTTAATTAAAATCAACAATAAACCGCATTAAGGAATCACACATTTCGTCAATATTCCGATATTAAAACTTTTCATCGTAACTTAATCGTTAGCGTTAGCCACGTCGCGCGGCGCAGTTAGCGTAAACAAGTTACGTCACGCAGGCAACAAGTACTCCGCCCGCGATATCTACTCGTACCTGAGGGCCCTGCAAAGATGCACTACGCTAACTAACGTTTCTATTCGATTCGTTTTTAAACCAATGGCGTCACTGGGAGATGACGTGATACGAAAAGTCACGTGGTGTACCAGTGACGCGATTGCAGGGCCCTCTGATATTTAGGGCCTAATAATTATTTTTATAACATTTGTTGTTTATTTAGTTCGACTGGTGCGAATTATAACAAGTTAATTGATACATGAGTCTATGCTGGTGTAATTCCATTATTTTAATCAATAATATATGAATCAATTTGTATAATAATTTAAATTAAAAGCAAGAAATATTTGTGCAATAGGTACTTTATTGCGTGTATAATTCATAGTTTTGTGTTAAGTTTTCTTTATGTGGGCAATGAAGGATCTAGTGCATAAACGAGGAACGTATAAAGGTCGTTTAACCAAGTTTGCCACATTTGTTGACACCTTTAAAAATGTTACAACTTGCAGTGAAGTCCATGCATTGGAATTGAAGCTGCGCATGGCCGGAATTGAAGCGATGTATACCTACGGAATTTGAGGAAGTCCAGGCTAAAATTGAGTGCCTGGCTTCGACGGAGGCCGACACTCAGAGTCAGGCGTTACAAAGGTCAGATTTTGAGTCTCAATATTTTTCTGTTATGACTAGGGGCCAAGAGTTATGTAACATGTTTAAAAGGTCAAGGAAACGTACTAGACGTGCTTCTAAGACTTCCTTCTCCTCGGCCAGCGAGAGTGGTGATGATGAGGTAACACACCAGGGAAATTTAGGCACTAAGGGTATCAAGTTACCCACCATACAAATACCTAAATACAATGGAGAATTCGGTAACTGGCTCGAGTTCCGCGATACTTTTGTATCTCTTATCCACTCTAATCAGTCTATCAGCAGCATACAAAAGTTTCACTAGTTATTTGCATCTTTAGAGGGAGGCGCTGCTCAGGTAATTAGTGCATTGGAATTCTCCGCGTCCAATTACATCTTAGCGTGGAACTATTTGTGTGAACGATTTGACAACACGAGACTTCTAGTGCATAATCACGTGAAAGCAATTTTTGACGAAGACGTGATTAAAAAGGAATCTGCTTTGTCTATACGCAGGATTCTAGAGGGATACACTAAAAACGTGCGCGCTTTGCAAATCTTAGGGGAAACCCACCGACAGTTGGGATATGTTAATAATTTATATTATTTCGTTGAAATTAGACGCTCGCAATCAGCGGGAATGGGAGGAACATAAAGTGACTCATAAGATTTTAACATTAGATATATTAACGAAATTTCTTAAAAATAGAGCAGATTTATTAGAGACCATCGAATCGATTCGAATTAAGTAATAATAATAGGGAATAACAGACATGTTCGCGGTTTTACTGCAATTACTGCAACGCAAGGCTATAAGAAATATAAATGTTATCTTTGCAAAGCTGAACACCCATTATACTTATGTAATCAATTTATGCAGATGACATGTGCTCGAGAGCAGTTTGTTGCTAAAATAAAGTTGTGTAGTAATTGTCTTAGAGCAGGGCATAATATACGCATGTGTAGGCTGGGTCCTTGCAGGCAGTGTGGCGGTAAGCACAACACGTTGCTGCACAAAGACGTAGGCAGCGCGGGCACTGCGGCCCCGCGTGCAGCGGCAGATTGCTCGTTCGCGCCGCACGCATCCGCGCTCCTGCCTTAGTGCTTGTTTACGGAGACGCGGGGCGTCGCACGTAGCGTTGGGCGGCGCGGTCTGCACTAAATTCAAACATATGGCGTTGTATAAAAGCGTTTACGGAGAAGCGGTTTTACGCGCGTTTGCTTCAAATACAGCGTTACTTGCGGCGGAGCCCGCGGATGGCATCGCCGCGTTGCACGCCGCGTCGCACGCGTCAATAACGGCGGTTCCCGCCACTGCGCCCGCAGCGGGGCCCGCGGCGGAACCTTCTGACAGTCTTGTGCTCTGCCGCGCGCTCCGCTACACGCTCGAGAGTCCGCCGCGGATGTAGCGGACACCGCTACTCTTTACGCCCCGCATCATGCGCCGCATCACGCCCCGCATCTTTATAAACAACACCGTACATTGTCATATGTTTGTGTTTGCGCGTGTGATGACGCGGTCCGCTGCACGCACCGCCTCTCTGTAAACGGAAATAACGCCCGACGCGCCGCGCGACTCCAAGCCGCACGCCACGCGCGACGCTCCGCGTCTCCGTAAACAAGCCCTTAAAATAGAATAGTGCTCAGATTAAAAACATGTCAGCCGTGAACACAAACAATAATTCCGGCCAGGTTCTTCTTGCGACTGCTTTAATTCAGGTTTTAGACGTTCACAATAGACCTCACGAAGTCAGGGCCGTCCTAGATTCAGGGAGACAGGCTTCCTTTATGACCGAGTCCCTTCTTTGTTCATTAGGTCTAAACTCTGAGAGGGCCAAGGCCACGGTTGCCGGCATTAATAACTTGGTTTCAACAGTTCACAAACGATGCGAAGCTACAATACAGTGCAGAATCAATACGTTCAAAATAAACATTACGTTTTTAGTGTTGCCTAACATAGCTTTTACCAATAATGAAGTCTTTAATGTAAGCGCCTTAAATATTCCGCCTAATATTATTCTCGCAAACCCAGAACACTATAATTCATCAAGTTACGATATTTTACTTGGTGCAGACATCTTCTGGGACCTGCTGTGCGCGAACCGACTACGATTAGGGAATGATTGTCCAGTGTTGCAAGAAACGCAGTTTGGTTACATCGTGTCCGGACCCACCGGAAAGCGTACTACAAAAAATATTGCTTGCAATTTGTCTCAATTTAATGAAATTCAAGATCAATTAGCAAAATTTTGGACCTTAGAGGAAATTCCGGATACACTAAAATCTTATACTGCCGAGGAGGATGCATGCGAGCAGCATTTCTTGCAACATGTCACGACAGGATAATGGTAGATTTTCTGTAGGGATTCCGATGAATAAGGACGAGACGCAATTAGGACATTCATTCGAACGCGCTAAACAATGTTTTATGTCATTAGAAAAAAGGCTTCAGAAACAGCCTAACTTAAAGTCCATGTACATTAATTTCATGAACGAGTATTTATCATTAAGTCACTTGTCTCCAAGTGACATAAATAACTGTCATGACAATGCTTATTTCATGCCACACCACGGTGTGCTGTGCGATTAAAGCACAACGACCAAGCTACGTGTCGTATTTAATGCTAGCACGCCCACGACTTCCGGCCTATCATTCAATGATTTACAGATGGTAGGGCCGACGATACAAAGTGATCTGTTTACGATCCTACTGCGGTTTCGACAACACCGCTATGTTATGGCAGGTGACATCGAAAGGATGTACCGCCAGGTCTTAGTGAATGAGGATCAGCGGCATTTGCAACAAATAGTTTGGCGTGAGGACCCATCATTGACGTTCAGACGTTTATGTTAAATACTGTCACGTACGGCACAGCCTCTGCTCCGTTCTTGTCTGTTCGTGGCCTTAAGCAGATTTTGGACGAATGCGACAGCGAACTTATGCGTACAATCATTAATGAGGACTGCTACGTCGACGACTTATTAACTGGGCAGGAGTCAGCACAGGGCCTAATGGAGCTTCGTGCTCTCATCTCGAAAGAGCTTTTCATATTTCATATTTATTCATTGATTTACACGGGTATATAGTACAGGAAGTTGTTATTCTAATATAAAGTTCAGCCATGTAACCCTGCAGGGCACCGCAGTAGGTATTGTTACTTACGTACTTAAATTCACTTAAACTTTAAATAAGCAAGCTAAAATTTATCCAAATTAAGTTAAATATACATTTACATTACAATAACATTTACATTATTAATTTACATTTTAGTGTTATACATTTTATCAAATAATAGGGACTAGGTGAGAATTTAAATTAAATTAAATTTGAACATTTGCAAATGACATTCACAAATATTTTAAATAATTTCGTCTTTGTCATCAAAAAATTCTTGCAACGTATAAAAGCTTTTACGGACTAAGTAAGCAGTATTTTTTTTTATTGAAAGTGTTGTTGTTAACCTCGTGTTTTATGTTTTTCTGGGTATTATTATAAACTTTTATGCTCATAGCATAGGGGCCAGAACTATGCATTTTTAATGCTGAAGGTGGTAAAGGTATTTTATGCCTCGGACGTAGATTGCTTGGTTGTTGCTCATTTGGAAAAAGATGTCGGTATTTCCTTATAAATTTACAAATCTCTAAAATGTAAATGGACGGCAGTGTGAGTATATGTAAGGTCCGGAAATGTGGTTTGCAGCTTTCAGTCTGCTTGATGTTAGCCAGTATTCTTATGCACTTTTTTTGGCATACAAATAGGTCGTTTACGTCGGTACTGTTTCCCCATAATATTACCCCGTAGCGGAGCCATGCGTCAGCATACGCGTAGTACGCACTCAGAGCAGTTTTAAGGTCAGTACTTTTTTTTAATTCCAGAAGGGCATAGGTGAAGCTACATAATTTAGAACATATTTTTTGGATGTGTGTTTTCCAATTTATATGGGTATCGATTTCCAGACCTAGTAGTTTGGACGTTTTAATGCATTCGAGGGCTGTGTTGTTATAAGATAAGTCAATACTGAAACTACGTTTTTGGTGAGGTCTGAATTGCATCAGTTTGGTTTTTTCAATATTTAATTCCAGGTTGTGAAGTTTTACCCAATTTCTTACTTTATTAATGTTGTTGAGCTGAATACTTAGAGATTTTTCATCTTCAAGCGGGAATACAATTGATATGTCATCTGCAAAAAGGACGCACGGTATATCGAGTACTTTAGGCAGATCATTTATATAAATGAGAAATAGCAAGCAACCAAGCGCACTACTCTGGGGAATGGAACCTGACATAGATGTCCTGTTACATTTTACATTTTGTATCAATCTTGTATGGGGATTATGGAATTCTATCTGAACATATTGTTCGCGGTCAGATAGGTATGATTGAAACCATTTATATGCCATACCCCTGACTCCTATACCATGTAATTTTGATAATAATATCTTATAGGACACTTTGTCGTAGGCCTTAATCATGTCAAGTAAAATTCCGATTGCGTAGTTTTTATTATTGATTATATTAAGTGTTTCGTTGATGTATTTGAATAAAGCTAAGGCCGTCGATCTGTTTTTTCTAAAGCCATTTTGACTTTCGCTAAATATATTGAACTTTTCACAGAAGGAATACAGTTTATTTGAGACAGTAATTTCGATTATTTTTGCAATAGTGGGTAATAGGGCTATAGGTCGGTATTGGTTAGGGCTATTTGTGCTACCTTTCTTATGGATGGGCTTAATACTCGAAATTTTTAGTGAGTCTGGTACTATGCTTTCATTAAAAGATTGGTTGATTAAGAATATAAGGGGTACAGTTAATTCTTTTACGCACTTCCTTATAAGAAAAGAGCTTTCCTCAGGTTGCTTCAATATGAGAAAATTCAAATCCAATTTACCAACTTGCAGCAATAGTTTAGATGCAGCTGACCGCCCCATCGTCGTTGACTTGAGCGAGTACGAGCAGTCCAAGACTCTGGGTCTCAAGTGGTCACCATCAACTGATACTTTGCTTTTTGACATTAAAGCTGATCCTATTTCTGATATTACAAAGACGGTGATTTTGTCGACCATATCTCAGATCTTTGACCCCTTAGGGCTTTTAAGCATTTTTATTATTCTCGGCAAAGTCATTCTTCAAAAGCTCTGGTTACACAAACTAGATTGGGACACTCCGTTGCCCCAAGATATTGTTAAATCGTGGCTCAAGTTCATTAGTGAACTGGTCCTCCTCAATAATTTAAGAATCCCTCGACACGTCGTGTGTGATATCCCAGAAGATGTTCAGTTTCTCATTTTTTGCGATTCTTCTAAGGACGCTTTTGGAGCTACGTGAGGTCCACTAATTCTACCGGTAATGTCCTTGTTCGACTGTTGTGCTCCAAAACGCGAGTAGCACCAATCAAGGCAGTCACCATACCACGCCTTGAACTCTGTGGACCTTTGGTGGCAGCTAAGCTCTTGGAGAAGGTCTTAAGGACAACTCGTATGAATGTTAATAACTGTTTTCTCTGGACGGACTCTTCTGTCGTTCTTGGTTGGCTTAAAACAGCCCCCGAACAAATTAAAGCCGTTCGTCAAAATAGAGTTGCAGAAATTCAGGAGAGAACAAAGGCATCCTTATGGCGACACGTTCCCACCTCATGCAATCCTGCTGATTTATTAAGCAGAGGTGTTAGTGCTGCTCAATCTGAAAAATTGGACCTGTAGTGGAATGGCCCGAAATTCCTAATGGAACCCGAAGGGTCATGGCATAGTAAAAGGCTGTCATGTTACGTGGTCTTCCGATAATTCGGAAGACCAGGTACCAGACGTTAATGAAAGATCAGAGAAAAAGAGAGGTAGATTCGAGAGAAAAGGAATAGTAAATCAGGGTCTGGGTATTTATTTAACACTTAAAGGCTTTCTTCACACAGATAAAATAATTATTACACATAAATAAAATAAAAAAATTAAACAAGTCCCTAATATCACCAGGGTAAAGTTAAAGATTTGGTGGTGAAGGTGAAGGTAGTTCCTCCGGGACTTCCTTTAGTTCACGTCCCGGAGTCGTCGGACCAGGAACACCGCTGGCGCTGTAATGCGGGGCGCTAGAGGCAGCGGCCCTGATGGTACACGAAGGTAGGTGGGCCCGAGGTGGGACCCGTCAGAGAGAGTAGCGGTTCCCGAGGAAAGCAGTAACCTCGTAGATGAAGGATTCTTGAAGCGTAGGGCCCGACTTGGCCACACTCAAAGTGGACTTTTAGTATGAGGAAGATAGAGGCTTCTAGGGGTCCGACTTGACCCTATCTTCAGAGTTTCAAGTTTCCACTTTAGAAGCTGAGGGAGAACTGCTCGCTCTAGTCCGAGCCACCGTTTATATACCCTGGTGATCTAGCGTTTTAATTTACAAATTCTAAATTCATAAAATTTCAAAGTTATACATGCCAGATATTAATTCCATGGTCAAACCATAGTTTTAACTCCATGGTTCAGTATAAACTAAACTAACTAAAATATAAGATATCGTCTCTGCCCGTTGTCTAGACAACGAAAATAACAAACACTGTCAGATGAAAAAAATATAAACAAAAAGTGAATATTTTCGGCTACAAAAGTAATATCGTTAAAAAGAATAGCAATCATTCAAAGGAAAAAGGTACGCAAGAGCCATGGAAAACCAATACAACAAGAAAAATCAAGAATTATACGTCTCTAAAGTCAGTCGGTCCAACCGACATGTGAACCTCGCCCGCGAGATAGTCAAGAGAAAGAAACCCAGGAACGCAGGTACAATATTACAAGGTTTGATCAGTCACTTTGTGACCTACCTGAAATTACGTCGCGATGACGACAAATTGTAATGAATTATTTCCATTTTCACGTTTTTCTTAATTTCATAAAGTAAAGCACACGATGGCTTATGTTTTGCGTTTTATCTTCAACTGTCGGAATAGTAAAAAAATGAAAGAACCCCTTCTTTCTTACTCTGAAAAACTGATCGCATCTAACACGTTATTAAAGTTGTCGCAACAAGAATCTTTCGAAGAGTATAACACTTTAGCAAGCGGGAAACACCTGTCAGCAAAAAACAAATTATTGGCTTTGAGTCCTTTTGTTGACGAGGTCGGCCTCATTAGGGTAGGAGGTAGACTCAAAATGGGAACTTCACGTTCGACAAAACTCACCCAGTATTACTCTCCGCCAAACATGTAGTAGCAAAATTAATTTTCCGTACTGAGCATATAAGTTTAATGCACGCAGGGCCTCATTTGTTGCTTTCTTCCATTAGGAAACAATTGTGGCCTATCGGCGGTCGTAACTTATCAAAATCTACTGTTCACAAATGCCAGCGTTGCTTTAGACTTAATGCACAAGCAGCTCGCCCAGCCATGGGCAACTTACCTGAACAGCGCCTCCAGCCTGGCTATCCATTTCAAACAAGTGGGATGGACTACGCCGGTCCACTCTTAGCACTCAACAGAAGGGGTCGCGGTAGTAGGACAGAGAAAATCTATGTTGCCATATTTGTCTGTTTTGTCACCAATTGCATCCACCTTGAGCTCGTTAGCTCTCTGTGTAAGGACTTCTTTTTATCAACGTTGCGTCGCTTTATTGCTAGTTCTAAACCAATTACCTTATATTCCGACAACTGAACGCAATTTATTGGTGCACCGAATGAACTTTATAAGTTCCTCAATGAAAATGCGCAATCAATTACCAACGATATGTCGGATGAAGGCATACACTTCAAATTTATACCAGCATATGCAGCTCACATCGGTGGTCTATGGGAAGCAGGCGTAAAATCCTTTAAGTCACACCTGCACCGCGTGTTAGGGAACGCTCACTTAGTTTTCGAAGATCTCTATACCGTTCTTGTCCAAATAGAAGCGATTTTAAATTCGCGTCCCCTGACAACTTTATCGACTGACCCACATGACATGACGCCTCTGACCCCAGGGCACTTTTTGGTAGGGCGACCGATGACTGTCTTGCCAACGCCTGCACTTGATAACGCCAACGAGAACCGACTTACACGTTACGAGAGACTGGAGCAATTACGCCAGCACTTCTGGGCAAGATGGCACAAGGAGTAAGTTGCTGAACTTCAACACCGGACTAAATGGCGCACTAGCAAGGGCCAGCAACTGCAAAAGGATGCGGTGGTGCTCATCAAAGAAGAAGGTCTTCCCCCAATGAAATGGCGTCTCGGACGAATCGTCGAGGTTCACCCTGGCACTGATGGCGTTGTCAGAGTCGCGGACATCAGGTCCGCTAAAGGAGTGATACGCAGGAGCTTCAACCGCATCTGTCCCCTGCCTAATGACAATGATGGGTTGAAAGACCAGGCTTTCAACGCCCGGGGGCTTGTTTGAGACTCTAGATGAGCGCCCTACCTCAGCATCCCCGCGGCGGGCCGCGGCCACGATCCAGATGGTCTACGGCCTTAGACGCGAGTGCGCATGTCACCTCATATCAACTACTTCTAATATTTACGGTTAAATCAAATTTCTAGACCTAATTCAAGGTTAAACTGATTGATTTCGACGTCATCTATTTATTTAAAATTGGCCTAATCAGCGGTCGTCAACTAAAAGCAAAGAAAGTAAAAACGAAGTGCAATGTTTTTGTTGTACTTAATGTTTATTAATAGTTAAAATAAAGTTGCCTCACTCTAATCAATAATTACTCTTAATTTCAATGGGGTAGGATTCCAACTAATCAACGTGTTATTTCTTTTAATACCCTTGAAATCTACCTAATAGTAATTACTTTTCTTTGGCATTACAAAGTTACTACCTACTCAATTAAGACAATTAAAAATTATCAAGGACTATTAATTCGAAAGAGACCTTACTGTACCTATATTAAAAGAAATAAAATACATTTTAAAATACATTTTAAATACAATTTGGGCTCTACGGCAAATTCCAATTTAGGCCCGCGTGCCCCTCCAAACAAATTTTGTTCTTTTTGGCTATCGATTTAGGCCTACAATAACACGGCACAGCCGTTCTTTAGGTTCCTACTGATAAATTAATTGTGTATAATTGGTGTTTGCCTAGCGAATTGTCAGTTTTTTTCTTAAAAGCAGTACAGGTCCCAAGGCAAATTCTATTTGTTAATACTTGTTGAGAAAACAGAGTGCTTTTCAGTAATAACAAAAGATATACATTCTTACAACTGAAACATGGCATAAATAATTGTATATTGCACGTAGCGCGGAGAATTGTAACTATAAAAAAAAGGATATAATATTCTTATCTTAACAAACCATACTAAAAACCAAAATATTTGCTTAAGTCTGCCTCTGAACGCATGCGGCATCGAGGCGCCCCGTGCTCTTTGCGCGCGAAAACATTTCCGTCGCGCGTCCATACGTATTTCCACCGCGCGCGGGTCGCATCTTCTCTCGCTTTATAAAACACCTGTTGGTTTAGTCGGGTCAGCCGCTCGTTTACATAAAAACGACACACAGCAGACGTAAGGCCCTGCGTAGTGGCACCACGCCTGACTCGCGCCGCAGCCAGCAGCTGATCTCGATGCGCGCGCCAAGCGAGGCGCACGACGAGGGGGCGCGGGCGCGGCGTGCCGCTGCCCTCCCTGCTCGCAACCCGCACGGGGCCGGTGCGCTCCGCGCTCACAATATCATGCTCATCTAATGAATCACCTAGCTTAAATTATAGACTAAGTACGATATGTAACGCACGATCATTTTTTCCTCTGGGATACCGGCAACTTCAATATCGTTACATAACATTTTCTGGTCGCGGTCGTTGAGATCTAACTTGAGATCGGAGATAGTTTGCTTCAAGTCGGCGACGTAGTTGGTCGAATGTTCTTCTCGCTGATGGTTTTCCACGGCGTCCATGCGAGCTGACAGATCGTCGATTCTCAAATTGCACAAATTAACAGCAGCGGTGAGACCCGAGATAGCACTCCTAAACTCTTGCATTTCAGAGCGTGTTGCTTTCACTTCTTTGCGTAGCAGACGTATTTCATATAAAAGCTCGGTTGACATCTCAGTCTCAGCATCAGACGTATCTTGGGGTGGAGACAGTCGAGAGTGCGAGCGTGTCGCACATTTAGTAGAGGCAGCGGCGGCAAGTGTGTTGGCGTTATCGAACTTGGGTTTAGGATGTAAAAAGGTCATTACGTTAAGAAAACGCTTTTCGCTTACATTTGCACACAAAAGCTCATAATACTTAGTGCATAAATTGTATATAAGAAATCGACGGCTGTCGATTACATGCAAACATCCCGCACAAGTTTTACTCGGTGAAACTGATGGCGCCATCTTTCGTTACAAAATTGTAGTTTTTACCCGGTGTAACTTGTTAGCAACAAGTACGTAGCACGGTAGTACAGGGCGAAGTTAAATTCAATAAAAAAAACACAGATGACGACGGTATGGTATGGACCCAACAAAAGATATAGATGGCGCAGTATGTAGAGTTTTAAACAGGGCATGAATGCGAGCACTTTGTTTACAATTTCGAATTCAAAATTACGAACATTGTTAACGGCACAAAAACAAAAACCAAACAAACTCGTTTTAAAAGTGCAATTGTGGTAATGTTTATTCGTTGTTGGTATTATTGTCTCGGTAAAGCACTAAAGAGTTAGGTACGCATTTAGTATGGGTCACGGCAAAATATGAATTAACGTTTATTTCAGTGAATTTAAACACCCGTAAGTCTGTATCTTTGCAGCACACTATTATTTTACTTGGACAGCATTGACACCGGTTTACTCTCTCTGTTTAAATGAAGAAATTTATTGCACTGAGAAATTAAACTGGGAAAGTAGTAAATAAAATCGAGAGTTAAAACACAACACGGTTAGTCAGGTTATAATCACTTATATAAAGTCTAAGTAAGTATTGTTTGATAGATATAAACTTTCACTGTTACTTTAGAGTCTGAGACTTTAAAGTGTGGCCCACTAAATACAAAAGGTTAGCAGAGCTTATTGTAACTATGAGTGGGCGACACTTTAAGTTGGAAGGTCAGATTCAGGGCACCTGCGGCAACTCCGCTACCGTACCGAAGTAAGCGAATGGGTTAGCAAAGTCCTCAAATGAGACCACAAGGTAGCTAAGCTTTTTGGGTACTCAGTTTGGACATTTTACAACAATGTTTTCTGTGTAACGGAGTTTTGTCCTCCAAAACCAAAAAAGCACTTATAATATGAACGGAAACTTAGTTAAATCTTGCAAGAGCCACTAGACGTGATTGATCGTCGCTTTATCCAACCCAATCTAGGGTCATCGCAACATGTTTTCTGCTTACACTATCATCACTATTAGCCTTCATTATACCAATTTAGTGTTGAAAAGGAACTCATAATAAACCAATCATGTGGATGCTCCGGCAAACGCGACGTGAGTGGCAATGGAAGCTAGACCTACTCGGAGCGGGACTACGTCACGTTCATGCTATATCCGCGCGCGCGCTTTATTTACAAGTATGTTGTAGTTAGGCCCCCTTCTCACCGGGACAGCATGGCGGCGCAACCAGTCTATGCCACCAACAAAATGTATGACACGATGCGCTACAAAGCAGTCACCAGGTGAGATATCTCCTATAGAACTGTATACATTTTGTGAGCGGCGACTGATTGCGCCGCCATGGTGTCCTGGTGAGAAGCGGGCCTTATGCCCTGTTGTTTGATAAGTAGTAACTAACTAATCGTTAAAATTCGAAAAAGGAATGGAAAAGGGCATTGGGTAAATTTGTTAGAAGATTATTGTCATTTTTTATTTCAGCGGCCACGGGTGATTTTTACATAGTTATTTAGAGGACCTCTAAATACACATAGATATATATAATTTATGGCGTTAAATAATATCGGAGCGGAGATTTTAAAGATTTAAGTATTCAGTTTTTAGTACAAAAGTACGCCCAAGTATGAATCTTTAAATATCTCGGCTCCGATGCACTTAAGAGTATTACATTACATAACAAAATATGTTTATTTTTAATACTTCTATCATAATTTACCACTTTTACGAATGGCCGCCCACCTTGAAAATGTATGAATTTTACAAATGACAACACTTTTACCCAAACCCCTTTGACACATTTCCTTGAGATTTTAAAGATTAGTAACGTTTCTTGACCATTAGTTAGTTTAACTACCGATCAAACAACAGGCCATTAGTGTCGCTTAAATAAGAAACCTTAATTATTATTTTGTGTTTCCTTTTATTATTAACTCCGTTTTTACCACATATAAATGATATGTGGTAAAATTCACACAAGTTATCTCTTTTTAGGTCTAATAGCCCTTCGCATTAACCCTGATTATTTTTGTAAGATACGTCTCTTTCTATCAATCGATTTGTTTCTATTTTCTCTATGACCCCTTCAGAGCTCTTGCAAACCCTTAGTGCAAACCATGTGCTAACCCTATTTCTTACTGTCTTGACTGTTCTATGGTAGAGTCGCGTGGCATACATGATTTCTTCATCTCTATGTATGTCGCTACTTGTTCGCTATCATCTATCGCTGCCGCTGTCGCCGAAAACTCAAAGTCGAGGCCAGAACACAATCTTAACCATGTCTGTTATGCTAGGTTAAAGCCGGAGCCCCACTGCTGCGCACGCTACGCACGGACACGCTATACACGTCGCCCACGTGGGTCCATTGGTCTGGATACGTGTGTCAACATTTTCACAGCAACCAATGCACGCACACGAAAACGAAAACGAAAACGTGTGGGCCACGTGGCTACGTTGGTTAGCTGCGTGTGTCTACATTCCCCACTGCGGGCCACGCACATACACGCGCGCGCGGGGTTGCGACGCCCTTGAAGCCACCTTTCCACTACAACACACGGGCAGCGTGGGTCACGGTGGGGCTTCGGAACAGACCACGCGTGTATCAGTGACGTCATTTCGTGCGCAGCGTGCTCGTGGACTACTCTGGAAGTATCTACCTACATTTTCATACAAAGCGTTTTTGTACCCACGTGTGTAGCTTGACCGTGCGCAGCAGTGGGGCTCCGGCCTTACATGGGCTTAGTGTTTGTCAGTAATGACAAGATGACGATGAGGGTGATTTGGTAGTCCCATTATTACTTATAATATTAGAAGATTTGGATTAAAGAGACGGAACTGTGATATGACCGGAAATCCAGTTAAAACATGAGAAAGCAAATTAAAACTTCCCTTTTCAATTCCGGCGGGGGCACGGTAGTGCCCCAGCGAAGACGAGCCATTCGAAGCGCAACGGCACTGCCGACCTTTTCTCGAAGAACTTCATCAGTTTTTTGAACCCTCATAACTTGGGTTTGGACAATACCAGATTTTCAGGGTACGATGTCAATAGTAGACTTATTGAACACCTAAAGTTTCAATTGAATAGCTCTTATCCTCGTAAGGCCCAGTGTGCAATAGAATGTACATAATCAAGGCAATATAATTTGAACTGTGTTGCAATGTGAATAAGGTTTATTTTCCTATGTTCATAAACTGAAAATGTCATTATCGAACAAACGTAATTGAACTTTATTGCGTTGATGGTAGATTCAAAGTCCCATTCACAAAAAACTCCCTGTTTGTAGTATGGTGGGCCTTACGAGGTTATACTTTAGATTTTATTGATATCTAAAAAAAAACACCGATTTTCGTCACTGACCTACTGATGGTCATCAAAAAACAAATCATTCTTAGGGTGTAGGACACAAACAAAAAAAATATTCTACTTAATACTTGAAACTTTTGCCCGCCAACCCCTTAAACTAGGGGATGGATGTTAGTATGAGACATCCGCAAATTTTGATTCTAGAAGTCTGAAAATTGATAGGAGAATTGAAGGAGTCCCTTATTTTATAAAAATAATAAAATATATACTTAGGATTTTTAGTAAATCATTCCCCACCCTTTAAATTAGGGAATGGAATTAAGCGCGCGCAAAACGCTTAAAAGCAACTTACATAAAATAAATGTTTTAAAAACTAAAAAACCGAATTCAAAAACGCAAAAAGTAACTTCTTTTAAAATGGTAGGTATAGGTCAGTCCAACTGAAGTCGGCTTTTGGGTAAACATATCCATTTTAAAAGAAGTTATTTTTTTAGTTATTGAAGGCGGTTATTTGTTTTTTAAATAATTTATTTTATTTTATACTTTTTAGTGATCATAATAAGCTGTTATGTAGTTCCACATATGAAACTTTAAGACATTTCAAGATCGCTGCAAGCAACACCGCGGGAAAGTTATAGTCATATTTAAATTGATTGATTATACATTAAAATATATATACGGGTTGACCTGAGAACTTCCTCCTTTTTTCGAAGTCGGTTGAAATAGAAGTGAAATCCCAACTAAAACATTTTCATGTAAATGTTGCCAAGACGACCATTGGCTAGCATTGTCAAAAAGTTATCAGATTTCATATAGAGACAAGCTTCTAAGGGTCTCCCTACACCTGTCGACCCGGAATCGGCGTCAGCTGATCAAAAAGCTCTTTAAAATAAGAGCGAAAAAGTCGTCGATCGGCTCGGCCGACGCGAAGCGACGTCTATCGACTGGAAAACGACGATTTGCTGTAAAGCTGTTCGCATTCGTACGACGCTGTTAGCAGCCAACCGTACGCGTTCGCATTCTTACATCGCCGAGCACCGCCGATCGGCGCCGGCGAGGGCTGAACAGTTCCGACCACAGCCTAGTAGCTACGATGAGAGCCGATTAGTGCTGGCGACAGCCGTTCAGCGTTGATAGGTGTAGGGAGACCCTTACTTTTACATAGAGGGCTATCTGACGTCTCGACGGTAGTACGGAGCACGCGAGACCCGACGACCGTAGGTTTAAAGCTGCTGCGATAGCAAATCGCAGGCGATCGGGCGTCTCCGCGGCCGTCTATGAGACTGCTGAACGTAGGTTTACAACCGCTGAGTTGGCCGATCGGTTAAATGCGAATAGTGTGGTGTAAAACACTCGGTGAAAGCCGATTCCGCGTCGATAGGTGTGGGAAGACCCTAACTCTACACGCTCTAACTCTACAAGCCCAAACTTCAAAAACTCTACACTTCAGTCAAAATATGTGGCTTGGCCGTGTCGTTACTACTAGAACTATTGTATTGCAGAAAAGTAATGAATAGTGAATATATTTTTCACCTTACGCCCATGTAAGAGTAGGTAGCGAAACGGCCAAGCCACATATTTTGACTGAGGTGTAGAATTTGTGAAGTTATGGCTTGTAGAGTTAGGGCGTGTAGAGTAAGAAGCTTGGCTCTACATGAGATCTGATAACTTTTTGACAATGGCAGCCATATATGGTCGTCTTGACAAATTTTTACATGAAGATGTTTTTTTTTGGGATAGTATTAACTCAGTTTTACCACGTACCATACTTCACACTCTAACTCTTTTATGGAATTTAAGCCTTCCGCATTAACCCTTATTATTTTCGTAAGATGCGTCTCTTTCCTGACGTTTGATAATCTCTTCTTTTCGTTATTAAGGCCCAACTTTAAAAACCCCTCTTACAAATCTTCCTTACTGCCGGACCTGCCACAGTCCGTACAGTCGGACTTAAGTAGTTAGCTGCGCCTTTTGTACCTTGTCGCTTTAACACCTTATACAGATTCGTGCAGCAGTTCAAACACGACGTTAAAGTAACAAAATACTAAAATGACTACCTACCTACTTGTTACTGTCGCTCGCCGCCCATCACTGCCGCTGTCGCCGTAAACTCATCATCGTGGCCACCATAATTATACTCATTCTTGTTACTCCCTAAGAGCGCATAAGAAAACATCATTATGGGAACAGAATAAAGGCGCTAAGTCCGCCATTTATACGTACATTGAGTTGGTGATGAATAAAAGACAGTTGAAATAATTAAACAAATTGTTGGAAGGCATCTGAAAACTGGTAAACCTGTCTATGGGTTTCTAACGTGTTCTAACAAAATAATTTAAGAACTTATGACATAAAGACACCGAAACTCAGAATTCCATTGCGGCGCACGCTACACACGCACAAGTTACATCTGTGAGCCAAGTAGATCCATACCGCACAGAACAAGAGCACAGCCTAGAAACCAATACAGTCGTCCGACGACGACGTCTAGACAGGGCAATCGTGCGGGGTGTGAGGGGCGAGGGGCGGGTAGGGCGTGCCCGAGCTGCATACGTCGCCATTGTTAGTAGCTCGGGACATATCTATCAGGGCTGACGCGTGTCGTGTTTTGATGAGATTTTTTTATATAGTTAAGTTCAACAACAGAAGTTTCAAATCTAGTAAATCTAAAACCGAAAATATTTGACTGTTGCCCATTTATAATATGTGTATATATATAATAGTAGCCAATCTGTAGGTTAATATGAATTAATGAACGATTAATGAGAAAACGGAAACTGCTTCAATAGGTAAAGTATTAAACACTGAATAATAAAATTGTATTTTATTTATATTGTTAACAAGCACTTATTCCCAAATAAAATACAAGACTGCCATGAAAAAGAAAACGTGTGCGCCTCGAGACGCCTGACAGAAGTGATAACTTAACAATGAAATATTTAAACTTACGCACACTAATCCAGAATGACACACACTAACAAACCTAAAAAGTAGTTTGATCTAAAATTTTCACCAACATTAAAAATGTTTCAAAAGTAAGTTATCTGTGGTTTTGTTAGGCGACCAATTTTTTAAATCTGATTACGGGTTTGAAATTTTTGTCCCCACGGGCCCTCAGATATCGATTTTCAAGACAATCGAACCAGAAACAAAAAGATTCAAAATGGCTGCTACTTTTTGTAAATCTAATTACGGGTCCGTATTTGTAGTCCCCAGGGACTCTCAAACATCGATTTTCATTGCAATCGGGCCAGAAACAAAAAAGTTCAAAATGACGCCACTCTTTTGAATTTGAATTACGGGTCCGTATTTGGAGTCCCCACGGACCCTCAGATATCGATTTTCAATGCAATCGAACCATAAATAAAAAAGGGAAGCAAAACAGACTGGCGCCGTAAAGCGTTACGTAACGAAGCGGTTTACCCTTCCATAAGAAGTTATCACCTCAAAAAAATAACCAGCGTCACTCGGGACGATGTAAAAATTGTAACTATAGCCCATAATGTCCATACTGTTGAGGCAGTTAGAAGTAATAGCGGAACAAAGAAACGTACATACATATATGAAACCTAAAAACATTACCCTCCTTTTTTGGGCAGTTGTGTACAGTTTGTGACAACCCTAGGTAAGTACTGTGGCCTTTTGCGGTGTTGGCATTTACGCAAACATCAAAGGCGTCGGCCCACTGTTAGTTACTCTTTACATTGTGACAAGAGGCATGTTCGTTTGTTCATATATTTTGCATGCTTTGATGTGCCGCTACAAATGCTACAAAGAAGCCGCCGGCCGCGGCGCGCACAAAGCTGTGTTGGCGACTTCGAAGGATTGTAATGCGTACGTAGGTATGTCAATTAACGCCCTCTGTCAAATAACGCCCAAAACCGAGAAAAGGTACTTTAATTCGAATGAGCAGTGTCAGCGTACGCACACATAGTTAAAACCAATAGGAACGCATGTAGCGTAAAAGCGAGTTTCTCGAGCCGATATCTTGCCAGTGACGCACCGCGCTTAGTGGGTATTGCTCACGGACGTTAATGTTATAAAAACTGCTCCGACGAAATTTCAAGTTTTTAATTATTTCTTTATAGTTCTTCTAATTCATTTATGTTTTGCGTAGTATTATAAGTGATTATTCTTAATGTTCCACTAATATTTTTTTAGGTAATGTACATAATTTAGTGAAAAAATGCGATAAAGGACATTAACGCCCCCTCGGCTAATAACGGCTGTTCAAATGACCGTTGGGCGATATTACCCTTCGTGGGTGTTATTGACCCAATTATATGTAATCGATGTTATAAGTACTCTATATGAACATAAGCATACTTACTTCATCCAAAAACATATTAACTTATCATTTCTTTTGTAATGAGAAACCCCATAATCAGTATTAAATTTGTTTTCTACATACCGTTATTAACCTAGTACCTCAGGGCGTTGACCAATTTGCAATTGGGCAATTACTGCCCTTTTCGGTTCAATAACGCCCAATGGAGGATAATATTTATGTTTTTTTTTTTTAGAAAGAATAGCCTTTTAATTGTTATCTGATGTAAATGTTGATATAAGATCTTATGACCAAAAAAGTTTTGTTAAAATGATTATAAAGAGAAGTTTAACAGTAGTTTTACTGCTTTTGGAAGTATGATAATTTTTGTGTTAAATTTTGATTTCTTATATATTTTCCATTTCTGATAACGAAATTTGTATGTGACATATGTTTTATTATTATATTTATTTTCCAGGAATACGTTTTCTGCGTCCAGAATTACATTTAAGTAAACGGGCGTTAATGAACGTGGTATTTTTAATAACGTCCAAAGACAAAGTTTTTAAAAAGATGCCATAAGTACGGAAATTTTAAGGAATTATATTTTCAATCAATATGTTTCCGTTCAGAAAAGTATGGTTTATTTGTTTATCGCATTATTTTTTAAATTTAATTTGTATTTATAGAAACAATAATCATTTAAAGTTAAGTGGGCGTTAATTGCCTGTTGTACCTATTTGAACGAACGAACTGTACGTGCGTGGCTTTGCCGTGCGCTACAATTACTTCAATAGGGCCACGCGCGTCGGTGTGTGCGTGCGTGCGTGCGTGTATCTTTGACTTCTTTTCGTGGTTGGCGTCTTAGTGTACCACTGTAAGAGAATCTAAGTACGTACACTTTGATACTATGTGAGTAGTATGGAGCTCGACCGTGCGCCGCAGTTGAAGTCTGGCTTAATGATTTCTCGTTTAACAAAAACTGTACATTTAATCATAAATAATTCATAATGTTACTTTTACTACAATGTGAGAAGTATTTCCTCGGTAACTTTAGAACTCGTTGCACGTTTAAATTGTCCGGCTGTAACTGACAATGGTAAAAATCTAGCATATTGAATTTACATGATTTAACATTGCGTTTATGTCATTGCTAGGCAAAAGCATCTCTTTGTTTCTAACACGTATCCATTATTTTTTTGGACTTTCTCCCACCAGTCTTGAACGAAGGTACCTATCAAGTTCACCTCGGTTACGTCGGTCGCTTTGGTCTGCCGCAATGCCGGATTCTATTGCGCGGGACCCATTTGTGCACACTTTTGGTCTTCGGAACAATAAATAATTAATATTATACGTCCATTCTGTGCGCAATCGTTGTTGTAATTAAGCCACTTTGGTTGCTGGCTTGATGCAGTTTTCTCACGTCCGTATGAAAAATATTATTGACTGAGAGTGGACAAGTTACTGAAGTTAATGCAAATGATGCATAGATGCTTTTGATTCTTCAGAATTCTCGTCTTTTTTGTATTTTTTAAGAAAACAATCACATTGGTTGACATGTAAACAACGTAAATGACACTATCTTACTTGTCATATTCATTCATTCTCATGAGTGACATAATTATAAAAGGTTAAGGTAAACTAAGTTCATGATAAGTTGCAGACGAATTTAAACCATATTTCAAGAAGTGATGGAGGACTTTTGCATGCGAGTTTACTTTGTCTTAGTTTTTTTTAATATGAATCTACACATGACTTTACTAGGCTTAAAAGGCAACGTCGCATTTATAAGGGTGTGTTGCACCAAAGTTTTCGCAACAAGTTTTTTTCACAAAAATGGATATATCTCAAAAACTAGACCGAATCGAGCCTACTTTATTAGACATTTTTAACTCCAAATTAACTCAGGAACACGCTGTTAAAATCCTTCGGGTACGTCCCGGGCACGGTGTATAACAATGCTTACTGACATTTGCACACTGGTTACAAAAGTTAAGAAAAAATACCCGAGCAATGGACCAAATCAACAATAATTCTCTTACACAAAAAAGGCGATATGAAAGAAATAAACAACTACAGACCCATAAGCCTCATGCCCAACTTATATAAAGTGTTTGCCAAAGTAGTACTGCGACGGATTACACAGGTGCTAGATGACAATCAACCGAGGGAACAAGCTGGATTTAGGAGTGATTTTGCAACCATTGACCACATCCACACAATAAAGCAAATTATAGAAAAATAAAACGAATACAATAAGACATACTATTTGGCCCTCATAGATTACAATATAGCTTTTGACTCCATAAAACATAGTAAGATCAGGGAAGCTCTTGATGCACAAGGTGTACAAAGAAAATATATAAACATCATTCGTGAAATATATAGAAAATGTTCAGCAAAAGTACGAACTGAACGAGTAGGAGAAGAGTTCAAAATAATGAGAGGTGTAAGACAGGGCGATCCGCTCTCCCCTAAATTGTTTTTGGCAGTACTCGAACACATCTTCAGACAACTCAACTGGGATAATCTTGGTCTTAACATCAATGGCATGAAATTAAACCATCTGCGGTTTGCTGATGATTTGATCTTACTCTGTGAAAACCCAGATGACCCGCAAGCTATGATTCAACAACTAGCAAACGAAAGTGCACTGGTAGGACTCACAATGAACACAGATAAAACAAAACTCATTCCAAACCATGATGAAACAACAATTGTAGTCAATGGGATGCATATAGAATATGTAGACCAATATGTATACCTTGGCCAGATAATATCCCCGAGGGACCAAATGAATAAAGAGGTACAAAGCAGAATAAACAACTCATGGAATGATTTTGGTCCCTCAAAGAAGTTATGAAAAACCCTTGTGTACATATAAAGGCAAGAGAAAGGTCTTTAGCTTTTGCATAATGTCATGCCTAACATATGGTTGTCAGACGAGGGCTCTCACCAACAAACAAAATAGTGTGTTGAAAGTGTGCCAAAACAACATGGAGCGAAGTATACTCAATCTCAAAGTCAAAGATAGGATCAGGCTAGAGACGATAAAGAGTAAAACTAAATTGCCAAAGGTTACACACACAATCAACACACTTAAATGGAAATGGGCTGGACACATGTTTAGAAACAACAAGAACAGATGGGCTAGAGATGTAACTGTGTGGTACCCTAGAGACGGGAAGAGAAGTAGAGGAGGACAGAAACGCAGATGGGATGACGGCATAAAAAAGGTTGGTGGAAGTACATGGTGAAGATTGACTGCGTATAGAGAAAAATGGCGCATTCCGGGGGAGGCCTATGCCAAGGGGCAAGTTGACACGTCCTCAACAATAGAGACACCAAATAATTTGTAACTGATGTCCTTGATATAGAAATAAAATAAAATGCATGTACTAGTCAAGCAATAATTTAATTTTTAATAACAGAAACGAAATAAAATAATAATAATGGTAATGCATGCACTTAGAAAATATTAATTTGGTGTAAATCTATAAATAATAATTAATAATGTAATGAAATGAATTAATTTATTATATTTGTTGTGTAGATAATTGTTTTTTGTCAACAATAAACGCTTTTTCTATTCTATTCTATTCTGCGTACAACAGCGTTTTAATAAATAACAATTTCTTAAATTCAATGTTTGGGGTTGCTGGAGAGATACCACACAGCAACCCTGAATTCAGATCATTTGTACTCTCGATCTATGGAGGTGCAATTTAAAAAAAGTGCTTACTAATTCAGTACATATTGGGTACAACAGCGTTATGTTTTAAAAAATAAAAAAATCTTAAATTAATCTTAGGGGTTGCTGGGGAGATGCTCCACAGCAACCCCAAACTCAGATAATTTGTACTCTCGATCTACTGAGGTACATTTCTTTTTAAGTATGTATAAATTCGGTACATATTGTGTACTAGTGTTATGCTTTAAAACATTACAAAACAGTGGGATGTCCAGGGAGCATGACATGAATATTTCTGTATATTTGTACCTAATTCGCGGAACGATAAAGAGACATAATATCAAAATGTACAGAATTCGATTAGATACTTATTACAAGTCGAATTTTGGAAGATTTAAAGACCTTACCCAACATGGTTTACTTTCTTCTTAGTCAAAATGAAAAGTACAGTGTTTAACTCGGTTGAAAGTATCAATTGCACCCTAACTATAAGCGTACTCTCTCACGTTTGTGTAGTCTAATTATCTCGGGTGCAAATTGATTGATTGATTGATTTGGTTAACGATCAAGTAGTGAGTTTGATTGTACAAGATTGTTAATTGTGGAGAGCTACTTACTTGTATGGCAGGCGCTGCTTGCAGCGGGTCGGTGAAGCAGATCATGCACATGTCGTCGGCATCCTGGCGCAGAGGCGCGGTAGGCTCACCACCGCCCGCGCCGCAGCCAAACAGGCACGGCAGGCAGGCTCGCTCGCCGCGCACGCCACCGCACGGGTGCCCGCAGCGCAGCACCCTAGCGCACGCCGAGCGCCCGTGTTCCTGCGCACAACAACCACGCTCAAGTCTACCTCAACTGCATACTCTCACTCGATTATACCTTCGGGAGGTAGTGAAATATTACATTACTCTAGAGATCAGTAAACAAGCCTTCCTCGATACATACGAGTCCAGGATGGCTCTCTTAATGGTTGCAGCATATATTGTGATTTACTCAAAAATAAATCATTAAATTAACTTACATTTCGTAAAATTACCTACAAATCTACAAAAAGCCACCAAACTTATTTTTTTAAACAATACTCTTACATGTACAACATACATTTAATGCCAATTTATTTTTTATTAAAAGGACTGCGTTTTAGTATCATCAAACTGCCAGCCTCTGTAGAGCTGAATATTCCGTTTTGAAGTAAATAAAAAATGCATTATAAAAACCTTGTCCTGGTAATTAAGAACTGAACCAATCAGAAATTATTTAAATAGGTCGAGCCATTCTCGAGTTGTGGCATGAACAGCACACAGGGATTCATTTTTATGTATTTGAGTGCCCATTATAATAATTGTGTTTTTTAATAATGATGAATTGAATTCTTTTAACTAAAAATAGTGTTCAATAGTTATTTATGTACCGTTGCATACATAACTCTTTCTACAAGCTTAAAAAGGAAACTACAAAGTTTATCGTAATTAGTTTAGTTCTTTCTCGCGGTTTCTAATCTATCAGAGCGAACACAGAAAAAACCATCATATATGGCTCTGTTCACCACTGCAACGTGCGTTGACACTCCTCAACTACATTATGGACAGCACAGTAGACATGTTTTTCAACTCGAGTCTAGATTCCTTGCTTCAGCCGTCATCACCTAAATATCACATAAAGCTCAGTCTACTGTCACATCAAGCTCAGTTTGTATTTAGTGTTTGTATTTATTTATAACTTAGTTTCTCTATGGTCGACATGTGTGGCATGACTGTTAGGTGTTAATTATATGATCAATAAATGAATAAATATCTGGTGCTGCCATATTTCCATATTGCTACCGGCTAACCAAGTTATTTTATTGATCTTTTCTTAATTTGGATCTCCTGCTATGGTAATTAGTTAAATACTTTTCGTATTTTACACATTTAAGTTGTTGTAAAAACAGTTTTTGACAAGTATAATATAAAAATGGAGATGTCATTTCATCACCGAACACCATCACTGACATTGTTCGTGCGCGTAACAATGCTATACTTAATGGTTTTATTGATTCCAAATTCAAAATCACTCGACTTTACTGGGCACTTTCGTAGTAATCCAGGACCTTCAACCTACTGGCTCTTATTTACTGGTGTTAAGAGAAGATTACACACATTTTTGTTTAGAAAATATTATTTTTACTTCTCATGCTGGAATGTATCCCATAACTAGCCATGAAAGGGCGGACTAAAGTAATACTTTTGGTCTCTAGGAACTACAGTTTTATTTCTGAAGAGACCGGGAAAAAGGCTGTTGCGGGACAAGTACGAGTTAGCGTAGCTGAGACGCAGTCAAGGCCGCATGAGTTCAGCAACCGCCCTTCCCGCCCGAGGCGTGTATAGTGCTTTTCTCCAACAAAGCCAAAAAATAAAACACAATTGTTAACATATTTAAGCACCGTCCTAAAGAGGCCCTTGGAAAAATTAGGTACAGTCGAAGAGATGCATTCACTTTTGGACCTTATAATATTACCTACAATGCAATAACATAGTCTGCTTTTGGTAAAAATATTGTTGGACGCCGACTTCAGTTGGACTGACCTATTTACCTACCATTTTAAAGAAGTTATTTTTTGCTTTTTGAAGGCGGGTTTTTGTTTTTTTAACCTTTTTTTTATTTTATACTTTTTAGTGATCATAATTATGCTGTTATTCTCCCATTTCTCGAGAAACAATAGAACATTTCAATCTCGCCGCAAGCAACGCCGTGGGAAAGTCATAGTCATATATTTAAACCTAAATATGCTTCGTCATAGTCGCTCAACTATCTTAATCGAAATATCTTGTCGCCACCCTCGAAATATATACCGTTTAGGAGTTCCGGTGGCCATCTGTGGTCTTCATCATCAGTTCCACATCACCAAATAGTGGTTTCCAAGACCAAATACACGAGTTACAATGAAAAATAGCAAAATCGCTATAGGTGTGCCTATAAATTTTGAAGAGTTCCGTCGATTCCTCGTGGATTCCACCATCAGATCTTCATTTTGAAAAAAATGGGACCAATCTGGAAGCACCAGCTTTCAAATAAAAAAAGAATCTTCAAAATCGGTTTACCCAGTCGAAAGTTCTGAGGTAACAAACATCAAAAATAAAAAAAATAAAAAAATAAAAATACAGACCAATTGAGAACCTCCTTTTTTTTTTGAAGTCGGTTAAAAATGATCAATATCTCCGAAACTTACGGGTCTTACGAAGCTATGTATGTAAAGTTATTAAAGTAGTACCTGGAAGACCGAGCGTCGCTCGGGTTGAAAACGAAATTTCCCGAAGATGACAACTTGACAGATCGATTTTTCGGCCCCGTAAACTTATTTAAAATTTCATCGAAATCGTTGAAGCTGTTTCCGAGATTCAGATTATATATATAAGAATTTCTCGTTTAAAGGTATTAGATTAGATATCAAAACAGGCCTCATCAAATTCAAATTCAAATCAATATCTCCAAAACTAGCAAAAATCGCTGAACATAAATCGATAGCTTTTTAGCTGCTCTATCATCCCTATTCGTTTGTCAACTTTATCCAGGGCCACACTGTGCCCTGGACGTACCTACCCGAAGGATTTTAACAGCGTGTTCCTGAGTTAATTTGGAGTTAAAAATGTTATATTAACATAGGTCCAATGTGGCTTTTTAAAATTTTCATTATTTTCATACTAGTAAATGGAATATTTTCGCTTCTCTAGGAAACAAATCCTAAGGACGAGCAGACTACGCGTTACTTGTAATTAGCACTTGTTTACGGGAAATTCCCTTGAAAGTTATGTATGTGAGTAATTTGTCACTTTCTTACTTGTGATGTTGGAAGAGTTAATCGAAGAAAGAGATTAAACTGTGACATGAATAAGAAGATGTTAACGTGTTAGTAAGCGTAATAAGCATAGATTGTTTCAAAACAGGATTTAGTAGAAGTTTCATTCATTAATCCTTTTTAAATGCTGAATAATTTATAAGCTTGTCTCACAAGCACCGTATTTCCGTATTTACATAAATCGGCGCATAACATACGCTCCAATTAATTTTGTACATGAGATCAATAAAATAAATAGCAACTTAAAAAGTGATGCTGCAATTTATTTGTGGCGAGGTTCGAATTCGTTGATGATCCATGTATTTATTCACATGATAAACGTAATACCGATATGACTGATGCCGATGGCGCCAAACAAACAATGGTGACCGTTGTTGGTATCAGTGGTGGTACACCTACCTATAGCCTAGTCTATAACAACACAAAAAAAGGCAAACATCGCAAACCCGCATGTAACAAAATTTGCTTATATGATTTAGGTCCATTGTGAGTATTTAACATCCAAGTTTGCAACCCCGAAAACCCTGTGCTACCCCCATGGTGCTCGAAAAACTTGGAATTTATTGGCACTTGTTTCAGTTTTTCCGAAAAAACTTCTCTAATGAAGGATTTTCCAAGTACCTATATTTGTTCATACTTTCATAAAGATTACTAAATTTGCTACAATTTGAGTGTAATTTGAGAACATTATGTTTATTGGTTCCGGATAAACAGCAAGTCAAAGATGGGCAATTTTCTTCAAAAAGTGAAAATGTGTTAGTTGGGTTATTTCGAAGATACATACCGGCTGAAATAACGCTTCTATGTAAAAGCCATGTTATTTTTTTTTTGTAGAGAATTGAATTAGCCGCAATTTAATACCAAAATGGTGCCTCTAGGCCTCATAGTTTCATCCAAAATAATAAAATAGTAAAATATCGGATTTTGGCTAAATAATGAAAACATTATACTGAATAATTTTGGGACTATTTTCTTTATAACAAAATGTGCAAAAATGTGAATTTACCATTTTAGATGTATAATTATTATGGCTTCAAATAAATATATACTAAAGAAATGAACATACTTCATCGTTGTTTCGTTAATTGCGAAAATTTAAGGCACTTGCTTCAGTTTTTTAATTATATAAAGGAAGCGTTTTTCGAGTATCTTTGTGCTATACTTTAATAAAGTGTACTAAATTGGCTACAATTTAAGCCTACTTTGAGTACTGTAAGACTAGGTATTAGTTGCGGAGATACAGCTAGTCAAAGACTGTCATTTTTTTTCAACAAAATGAAAATTTCGTGTTATGGTCATTTTCCAAGTTACGTACTGGCTAAACTAATAGTCCTAGAATAAAAGTTGAGATAAGAATTAGTGTACAATTTAACTAGCTTCAATTTAATACCAAAGTAATGCCTCTAGCTTTCATAGTTATCTCAAAAATATAAAAACTATTAAAATATCTGATTTTGGTTAAATGATAAAAACATTGTTCTGAATAATGTATGAATGTATTTCTTAAAGATAACCAAAAAGTGTAAATTTGACATTTTAGATGTAACACATGGTTTCAAAACAAATAAATGTAAACACAACAAACATAAATTATATTTAAATTATTAAAAAAAATACTATTTACACGGTTAAGCAAAAACAGTTTAGACTTTCGTCCTTTGGAAGGACCAGGTCTCATCCAGTCTAGATCAGTGGGGAGGAGTGGGGGAAGAGGGATAATGTTTTCTGGAGTGGAGGCGGGCCGGCTCATGGTGTTGGGTCGTCCACATTCTCGTCCTCCTCTTCCAGGACGATAGGGATGGCGTCGTTGCAATTTAACCCGTGGCAAAAGGAACATAGGATAGAACACCCGAGCCCAGCCTGTCTGCAAGCGCACGACCCTAAGCAACCTCTTTTTGCATTTACAAATCACCATTTTAAGCAGAGCCTGAGGAGCGGGCTCTGCGCACATTGCCCATCTTCGACTTGCTGTATCTCCGCAACCAATGGACATAGTGAGCTCAGGTTACGCTCAAATTGTAGCAAATTTAGTCATCTTTATTAAAATATCACCAAAGATTCTTGAAAAACGCTTCTTTAGGGTAATTTTCTCGAAAAAACTGAAACAAGTGCCAAAATTTCGCAGCTTTTCGAGCACCTTGGGGGTAGCACAGGGTTTTCAGGGTTGCAAACTTGGGTACCCATTAACTACTCTCAAGGGACCTAACAATATATAAAAAAACGTAGTTACATGCGCGTTTGCGATCTATGATGTCGTTATAGACTGGGCTACTACTTCACTTCTTTTGCAGTAGTGGCGAGTGATCTGGCCGCACTTGCCCTGGACTCCACTAAATAAATGTTAGGACTAGCAGAGCTTAGTATAACTAGGAGTGGGCCACACTTTAACGTTGCTGGACTCATATATTTAGTCGGGACCTTCTCGATCCGTCACTCATCAAACCACTCGATATATCGATCTTTTCATTTCAAAAAGTAGGCGTTTTGGAGCGGATTTATCAGTCGTTTTTGTTAGAGGTTACTCTTCCATACTGTTATATTTAATTGTCTTCATGTCCATTTTGAGGTAGTAATCTCTATTTAATATAGTATTTTTTGATGAAAAGCATTTTAGGTGAAAATACAATTCGACTGGCAGATTCTCGTCATAAAGATGTTTTTTTCGAACTATTTTTGACATTGAGAATGTAGTTATGTTTTGATAGATTTGATTGATAAGAGAGGTTTTATCTCTGTCGCAACCTGCATAATAATACGATGATGATGATGAACCTTTTTAATAAACTAATTATAGGTAACATTAATCGCTTCAATAATTCATCCTCTATCTAAAGACAATTACAGTCAGGTATACTTGTTATTGTCATTGGCAGTGTGAATAGGAACAGACTTTAGCGCGGCCTTGACTGCGTCTCAGCTACGCTAACTCTTACTCGTCACGCCTTTTTCCCGGTCTCTGCTGGAATAAACTATAGTTTCTAGAGACCAAAAGTATTATTCCTCCCTTTCATGGCTAGTTATGGGCTACACTCTAGCATGAGAAGTAAAAATAATATTTTCTAAAATAGAATATGTGTAAACTTCCCTTAACACCACATGACATTCAACTGGCAACCCAAAGAAGTGTTCAAAGAAATAAAATTAAATATTAACCCAAAAAAAGCGCCGGGATATGATCTAATAACCGGAGAAATATTGCGCAATCAACCACATAAAGCTATTGTAAAACTTACTAGGTACTCTGCTCAATGCTGCATTTCGACTTAAATATGTGCCTGACTTGTGGAAAGTAGGTAAAGTGATAATGATCGCTTAACCCGGAAAAACGCCTCATAAAGCATCATCGTATAGACTTATCTCACTATTATCAGTAATATCTAAGTTATAAAATAAATATTATTGAAAAGGTTAAAGCCTATAGTAGAAGGCAAGAACCTTATCACGGACCATCAATTTGGATTTCGTGAGAAAAATTCCACCATAGAACAAGTGCACAGGATAAACGTCATCGAAAGGACGTTAAATGAAAAAAGTTTGCTCAACGTTATCCTTGACGCAGCTCAAGCATTTAACAAAGTATGGCACAATGGCCTCATATGTAAACTAGAAATGATGCTAACCAAACCTTTTGCTCCTATACTTAAATCATTTTATCAAACCGCGTGTTCAGAGCCAGGTAAGATGAGGCTTATATAGAACTTAAAGAAATAAACTGGAGTTCCGATCCTGTATTTACTGTACTCCTGCGATATTCCAAAAATACAGATAATCACACCAACGCGACCTTCGCTGATGACACAGCCATCCTGGCTGTAGGAAACACCAATGAAGAAGCAACAGAAAAGGTTCAAATAAATAAACAGAGCAAGTGAAAATGATGGTACCTGGCACTGGTGGTCGGCGCAGACGTTGCCGATGGCAAGCAGCCCGGAGCCACCGCGCGCACCGCAGAAGCGGCACACGCCGGCCAGCGCGGGCGCCCCTGGCGCGGCAGCCGCTGCCGCGGACGCGCCGCCCTCCACGCCGCGGAACTCGGCCAGCGCTTTAAGCGTGCGCCGGTCTACTAGCAGCAGCAGCCAGAACAGCTTCGCGCGCCCGCAACCCTCGTGGATGTCGATGCGGATCGCGCTCTCCTCCTCTTTACATATCTACAAATAAAATATAACAGTATTATTACACGTTTTTTTAGGTGATCCGTAAAACATTAGTAAAATGTGAAGCCAAACTTCTCGTAATATATTTTTGTTTGTAAATTCATTTACTTTTTGGATTAAATAACTGAAGAGACCCTTTTTTATCCACCCCCGCACACGAAGTTATGGAAAATGGGCATGCATTCAAAATGACACGTACCTAAACATTCACAGTATAGCAGAAGAGTTACCTACTTAAATAAAAGTGCACTGTTTAAAGTTTACTCGTATATGGTTTTTTAGTTATTAGACGTAGTTCTTAAACATAGAAATCATAATAAGCATACACTAATGAATGACAAACAAAAATGACGTTGAAATACAGTGGTGGTCATATAATTACAAATACTCCGTACAATTACAATTATATACTTAAAGATCAAATTGAAAAGGCATAAAAAAACCATTGCTAATTAGCAATTGTAGCCACTCAGTTAAAATACCCACCTGTACTAATATTATAAACGGAAAGTAACTCCGTCTGTTTTTTCATTTTGTAAAGCTTTCACGGCATAACCGCTTAACCCGCGAGGAAGGATATAGGGTACATTTTAACCGACTTCTACTCGGACGGAGTCGCGGGCAACAGCTAGTACAATATAAAATTCATATTCATATCTGATAATTATCTAAGTTTAAAACTTATGAACATTAATTTCCAATAAAATTTGCCGCCTAACTGAAAAAACCTCACCTCCTCTTTTTATGAAGTCGATTAGTAAAAAATGCAATGAGGTATTTTTTTTAACCAATGTCAAAAAAAGAGAGGGTACTATGTTAGGCTGTCTGTTTTTTCATTTTGTAACGCTTTCGCGGCTAAACCGCTGAACCAATTAGCTTAACCCGCGAGGAAGGATATAGGGTACTTTTTAACCGATTTCTACTCGGGCGGAGTCGCGGGCAACAGCTAGTACAATATAAAATTCATATTCATATCTGATAATTATCTAAGTTTAAAACTTATGAACATTAATTTTCAATAAAATTTGCCGCCTAACTGAAAAAACCTCACCTCACCACTTTTTATGAAGTCGATTAGTAAAAAATGCAATGAGTTTATTTTTTTAACCATCTTCAAAAAAAGAGAGGGTACTATGTTAGGCTGCAGTACCGCGTAACTAACAAATTCAAGACGTTGCAAAATGTACCTTGATTACTTACTTGCTAAGGTGTACTTTGTACCTTATTTAATTTGTTAGTTATGCGGTATTGCAGTATCACCGACGATAATCAAATCGTGACAAATATAACATAGTTCGGAATTTATTTTTCTGAAACAGCAACTCTTTGCCTACACCACCATTCAATCCTATTGTAGTATTTATATTCTCCATGGCCTTGATCAATCGTCGTTCTGGAGCTTTCCGACTAAAACGTCGATAGTATGGCGCTGCGCGCCGCCCGCGCGCCGCAGACCGCAGCCTCCGCTTGAGACCGTTCACTGCAGCCGAGGTCTTTCTGACCATCACTAGAAGCATTCCACGCAAACCGACCAAAGACCTATACGATGTGTCCATGGAGCTTCTAAATCTTGTCGCCGCCCCACTGACGTCGGTGTTCGCAGATCCGTATAATCGGTGTATCTATGAAGGGGTTTACCCCGCTGCCTTGAAAATGAGCAAGATCTCACCTGTTTTTAAAGGTAAGGGCAATACAGAAGACATCGATAGCTACAGACCTGTCTCCATCATACCTGCAGTGGCAAAAGTTTGGAAAATGGCATTAGTTCGCGGTTGACTGAGTTTTTAACGGCCACAAATGCTCTGTCCGCGCGGCAATGACGCGGGAGCTAGTGCGCCGGGTGGTGGACGCCCGCGAACGATCGTTGCAGGTGGCTGTTCTGTGCTGCGACCTGTCAAAAGCTTTTGACGTCGCCGATTATAGCATGCTCGCGATTAAACTGCGGCACTACGGGATTGACGGTAAGGCGCACACACTTGTAAGCGATGCTCTGCACAGATCACAGGTGGTTGTGAGCGATGCAGGGAAAGTGAGATCAGCACCAATGTCCACTGCTATGGGCGTCGCACAGGGATCTTCGGTATGTAATATACTTTACTCGTTGCTCCTCAATGACCTACCAGAAGCGTATGCCGATGATGTTGCCGCGGTGGTTAGCACCCCCGATATCGACAAGCTTGAGCGATGCCTCAATGAGGTAGCTATGCAGGTCTCAACCTCAAAAAAACCCACTTCCTTCATTTTCATCTCGGAGGAAGGGTCCCAAGGGGACTTGAGTTCCCCGTAGACGGTACTAAAATAGAACAGACTCAGAGTACCACATTCCTGGGCTTCGAGCTAGAAAGAGGCCTTCGGTGGAAAGAGCACACCACTAAAGTGTCTAATAAGCTAGGGAGCGCTTACTTTGAACTGCGACGCTTAGCGACAATGGTATCCAGGGATGTGGTACGATCGTGCTACTTCGCAACCGTGTAGCCGCTCTTACAATACGGCGTGCAGCAGTGGGGGCGCGCTGCCGACTGGGAGCGTGTCTTCCGTATGCAAAAAAGAGCTGTACGAGCGATTGCACAGGTAAACTAGGGTACCTCAGCGAGACCGCATTTCAAATCCCTCTAGATAGTCATGCTACCTTCTATAGCGATACTGCAGGTGGCCATGTGCGCTGCCACCTGGACGAGTACATGACAGGGGCCGAAGTCCACGGTCGCAACCTGCGTAATGCTCACAAACTTGTGGGCGTTCAGCACAGACTGGCGAAGTTAGCAAAACTGATCCACGTCATGGGCCCTGCGGTCTACAACCGACTGCCAGCACGCGTCACGGATGCACCGTCATTAACTGCCTTCAAATCACGGCTTAAACACTGGCTTATCAAGCACACTTTCTATACCTATAATGATTTTTTACCAAATAGGTACTATTAAATGTTAATGTAGAAATATTTATTGGTATTGTTACGTACGTGGGGGTAGGTAACTGATAGAAATGCAGTAGACTTTAATAACGCACTCACTTAAACCGTTACAAAACAATTATCGCACAAAAACTTCGAAAACTTCGATGATCACTCGGGTCGCTTTTGTTCGCACTGTTCGCTTTCCAAGTAAAGACTGAATCACTCGCAACCGGTCCGCCTTTTTATAGTCCCTGTGTCCGATCATTCCAAAATGAAAGAAAAGAAAGATAGAAAGAAAGAAAAACATTTATTCGTGGCCAAAATAATCCAGAACAGATACAAAAACGTAGGTACAAGATGAAAGTAGTCACGAAATGGTCCCAACTCGTGTAATGCTGGCATTAAAGTCAGCGCTGGTCTTCCGTTGGAACCGTCAGGTGAAATCACGGAAGATTACAAACACATAATTAATTGTACTATAACAAGAAATAAAAAACAAATAACAAAATGAGAAAAAATAAATAAACGTAAAATTCACAAATTCAACGGAGAATTCCATGCCTGTCCGTATATGGCGGAATGGGCAACAGTCCCTTAGCCCTACACGGCGCAAACAAAGAAAACAGACATGACCTGTTTTATCTATGGTAGCGCCCATCCACTGTCACCACTGTGCCATTTGTTTTATTTTGATACAATCAATGCAAAAGTGAAATGCCTATCTACCTACCTATACCTACTACAAATTTGCTATTTAACTGTATTTATTAAGAAAATAAGAAATGATCTTACGACTATGTACTATCTATACTTAAAGTTAACTTATTATAATTGATAGTAAGCGCCAGGACGGATTTGACGCGAATGCTGGAACCCTGCCTATCCAAGATGCCACCGGCTAGCGTTAAATATCCACTGAATGCTCTTAAATCTCCGTGTAAATATGAACCGTAATAGAAGGGCAGTTCCATAGGCTAAAACAAAAGAGATTCTGTTCTATTTTTAAACTTCCTAATAAAACAGAACACTTGTAAATATTATTATGTTACTCCTTTTGTCTTACGAACTAAACTCACCCCTTCGCCTAAATGTCACTCACAAAAGTTTAAAATGTCCGCAATTACGCACAGTAATTGATATAAATACTCATATAATTGAGTTTTATTTCCACGTGTGGGTACAATTACATTCCCACATATACCACACACGTTATGAGGCTATGAACCTACTTACTTGAGAGACCGGCTAGAATGCCCTGCGTACCTGCCGTTATATTAAAGGCCTGTTGTTTGATCGGTAGTTCAATTAACTAATGGTCAAAAAACGTTACTAATGGTTAAAATCTCAAGGAAATGTGTCAAAAATTTAATCTTCATTGAAGTTAGTTGCAGTGAATAGTATTTGGTAGAATGAAACTACTTTAGCAAAAACCGCGTTTTTATTTATCTATATATTTAAAATATGGGTACATTTATGCAATAACACAAAAGCGTCATTTTTTGTTTTCGATTTCGTTTTTCTTTTCTCGTACCTGATTCATTGTAATTTTTTATGTAACTGTGACGATATGTAACATTTTTGTTGGTTAAAATATAGCCCAGTCTATAACAACACAAAAAAGGCAAACATCGCAAACCCGCATGTAAATTCTATTTGCTTATATGTTTTTAGGTCCGTTGTAAAATTTGTTACAATTTGAGCGTAATTTGAGCACATTATGTTTATTGGTTGCGGAGAAACAGCAAGTCAAAAATCGGCAATTTACTTGAAAAGGTGAAAATGTGTTAGTAGGGTTATTTTGAAGATACATACCGTCTGAAATAATGCTCCTAGGTAAAAGTCATGTCAAAAGAATTTGTAGGGAATTGAATTAGCCTTAATTTAATACCAAAATGGTGCCTCATAGTTTTCATCCAAAATATAAAAATAGTAAAATATCGGATTTTGGCTAAATAATAAAAACATGGTATTGAATAATTTTGGGACGATTTTCTTTAAAAAAATGTGCAAAAATGGGAATTTACCATTTTAGATGTATAATTATGGCTTCAAATAAACATACACTAAAGAAATGAACATACTTCCACGCACGGACCTAAAAAAAATACGGACGTAACCTAGTCTAATCATCAGTGAAGCACACAAAATGGCCGTCCGTTTACGAGTGAGCGTGCTTTGAGGGTTGCCATATAAATCGTCAATTTTCCTATTTTAAGGCCTTTTACCAACTGCAACTTTTTGCAGCGATACAAATGCGCATTCGACAGCCGCAGCACTGTATCGCGACTAAACCTAGACGATTTGTGACTGTATCGATAGGTACTGCATTGAGACTGAATCGCGATTGTATCTCTGCAAAAACTTCGTACAATTAAATCGTGTTATCATTTATGTATTTACTACTTGAGCATTGGGATTGATTGTGTCATGCAACCGTTTTAAATTAATTGAAATTGGGTTTTCTCATTTTGTAATGACAAAACCAATTTCCACTAAAAAATAATGGGAACTAGAGATGAGAAAATTATATGACAATTTAAATTTCAACGTTTGCACGACAGAATAATATTAATAATAATGATATATCAAACCACATTTTTATGAAAATAGGTACCTAGTGACAAAAATATTTTTTACGAATAAAGCAATTCTTATTTAAACTTAAAAACTTGAACTTTTAAGAAAAAAAATCCATGAAAAAACTGGCAACACTGATTGACATTTTTGTTTGTAATTTGCGTCAAAGTAAATAAACACATATTTATGAAAAATAACACGAATAAACATAACTTATAGGTGATAAGTGATTCCGTGTGGCTTTTTATATTTACTAATGTAGTTTTTACACGTTTTTACTACACAATGCGGCATTTTCTTCGGTGTAAAGTGATATGTCACTCGGGCTGTGGCTGGACGCGTAATGGCGGCGGGTTAACAGACCTAGTGCATTTGTGAGACGGTAGATTGTGTATGACGGAACGAAATAACAGGCCTTGCTTGCTTCGCACCTTTTGAGTGTAACGTTACGTCCGTATTTTTTTTAGGTCCGTGACTTCCACGTTGTTCCGGTAACTGCGAAAGCAACTGAAGGCACTTGTTTCAGTTTTTTCGAAATAATTATATAAAGGAAGAATTTTTCGAATATCTTTATACGTATTTTAATAAAGCGTACTAAATTGGCTACAATTTAAGCCTAATTTGAGTACTGTAAGACTATCAATTGCGGAGATACAGCTAGTCAAAGACTGTCATTTATTTTCAACAAAATGAAAATTTCGTGTTATGGTCTTTTTCCAAGTTACGTACTGGCTAAACTAATGGTCCTAAAAGTTGAGATAAGAATTAGTGTACAATTTAATTAGCTTCAATTTAATACCAAAGTAGTGCCTCTAGCTTTTATAGTTTTCTCAAAAATATAAAAATTATTAAAATATCTGATATTGGTTAAATGATAAAAACATTGTTCTGAATAATGTATGAATGTATTTCCTAAAGAAAATCAAAAAGTGTAAATTTGTCATTTTAGATGTAACATATGGTTTCAAAACAAATAAACGTAAACATAAAAAAACACAGTAAACATATATTTAAACTATAAAATAATACTATTTACACGGTCAAGCAAAAAAAGTTTATACTTTCGTCCATCGAAATATGATAAATAAGGAAAAGTAACTGACGCTGAAAATCTGCCCCACTGACTTAGTGCTAAAGGGGGTGAAGCTAATACTTAGTGCTAAACCGTCTATATGTCGACATTCTGACGTGTGTCAAAGAATTGTTTATAATTACAACAAAAATAATTCGATTTTAATGAGTACCGGCTTTAAATAATGCTGCAAAAATACCAACTTGCATTGTAAATTGGTGCAGGACCCACACAGATGCAAAACTAAGCGATATTTACTTTCATTAGGAAGTTATTGAAATTTAAATATTCCCATACTAAAATGTCATGGCCGATGTTATGCAATATATCTTTGAACAATGGGAATTACAAGCAACTACTTGGAATGAATTGGAAATTAAATTTTCTGATCTTAGCTATCGTCAGTTTACATAGTTAAACAAATAGGTGATATGATATTTAAGTTTTCCAAAAAATTAAGAACTCCGTCTGGCTTGGGTGAATGCAGGTCGTCGCGAATTGCGTAGCGAAAATTGGATGCCTAGAAACATTGCAGGATTTGCAGCATCCATTTTGATGAATCGGATTACGCCATCTCAAAAACTGGAAGACATTTTTTTTTAAAGTCACAGCAGTCCTAAATTACTTTGTCAACATTTATTTAGAATAATATTACTTAATAATGTATAATGAAATGAAGTATCAAACGTCGAGTGGTTTATCATTATCAGTCACACATCTTTTAGGTGAGAAAGGTAGCTGAGCCTGCTTCACTTATGACCGATATGCATAATTATGCATGTTTAGGTATGTATAGTCGAGTTCATAAATGTATACACGTACCTTGTCACGTTTATCGCTGTGACAGTTGATGTATGGCACTGTAAACATGACATTAAATAGACAAGGTACTAAAGTGTACACATATTTATGAACTCGACTGTATAATCTTATTCTTGCAAAAACTTAATTAGCTATGATGATCTTTGTAACTAAGCTATTATTATAACAAAACAACCGTACTTCCGTCAACAACAACCGTCTTTATGCCTATAACAATAATGATGTGTTGCGATATATTTGGCATTTTGGATGCTATCTCTTTGATGCTGACTGTAAAGATTTACTCTTTTAAAACTTTACTATAGTGTAAAGTGTAACATAAGAATATTAAATGATTCAAGGGGAATAATCAGTAAGTGTGTCAAAACACTACCATAAAAAAACATTAATATAATTAAACCATCCACGTCAAATGTTGAAATACTTGGCCGCGTTCAAGTAAACCTTATGCAAAAATATATTGTCAAATAAAATTCTTGTGTCAGAGAGCTTGTAACCAATTGCAGGTTTTTATCTTTCAAACGGTATAAAACCTTACTGAAATTACTGTCTACTATCTGACAAATTATTTCAAACCTTAATTCAATTAATATTTAGTTGATTATCCAAACCACACGATACACAAGATCATTTTTTTTCAAAAAGTGGGCGTTTTGGAGCGGATTTTAGCAGTTGTTTTTGTTTGAGGTTACCCTTCCATACTTATCATATTTCGATGCTTTCGTCCTTTTGGAAGGACCAGGTCTCATCCAGTCTAGATCAGTGGGGAGGAGTGGGGGAAGAGGGATAATGTTTTCTGGAGTGGAGGCGGGACGGCTCATGGTGTTGGGTCGTCCACATCCTCGTCCTCCTCGTCCAGGACGATATGGTTGGCGTTGTTGCAATTTCACCCGTGGCAAATGGAACATAGGATCTATCCTATGCTCCTGGGCCCAGCCTGTCTGCAAGTGCACGTCCCTAAGCCACCTCTTTTTGCATTTTAAGCAGGGTCTGAAGAGCGGGCTCTGCGCACATTGCCCATCTTCGACCTGCTGTATCTCCGCAACCAATGGACATAGTGAGCTCAGGTTACGCTCAAATTATCGTATTTTTTTCGAAAAAACTGAAACAAGTGCCAACATTTCACAGCTTTTCGAGCACCATGGGGGTAGCACAGGGTTTTCAAGGTTGCAAACTGGGGTATTAACTACTCTCAAGGGACATAACAACATATAAAAAAATCGTAGTTACATGCACGTTTGCGATCTATGATGTCGTTATAGACTGGGCTAATAGTACTTTTGTAAAACTTATTCTATTTCAATCTGAGTAATATTCTCAGAAACAATGGGAATATTCCCGGGAGAGATCGAAATATTCAAGGAAGCATGGGGAATATTCCCGGGAGTATAGGGGTTGAGTTTCACTTCTTAATGTGTCTAAAAAGTTTAAAGGTTTCAGTTTTAACTGAATTCTCGAAAACACAATAATATATATTAATATATTTGGTAGCAACCCTGCCTATGAAGCTAGCGGTCCTGGGTTCGATTCCCGGTATGGGCAAATATTTGTGTGATGAGCACGAGTATTTGTATCTGAGTGTTGGATGTTTTCTATGTATATAAGTTTTAATTTCTCTATATATGTATTTATATCGTTGTCTATTTAGTACCCATAGTACAAGTCTACAGCTTAGTTTGGGACTAGGTCAATGTTTATTCATTAAACATTAGGTACTAAGCGCGAAATTTATATACCTGATCACATTACTATAGAAAAAAAAATGATGTCGTCACTAATTTTAATGCAGCTTCTCCCAACATTTCGGTCCATTCAAATTCATCTTTAACACTTTTAGGTTCAAAAGATTTTTGACGAAGCAATCAATCCCATTATACTTAAATTGTAAATTAAATCTGTATTTCTTGTACGAAATAAACCCGTACATGGCGCTTTTTATTATTCGGTTTTGCCTTTTCACTCCAAAGTTCATGTATTTGCTACGGAGTTGCCAAATTTGGAAATTTCCAGACATTTTGGCTTCTATAGATTTACCCTTCAATCAACTCTGTCTAAATTATTAACCATTAATTTTAGTTTAAGGCCTTAGACTCAAGCGGTTCTCCCAATTCGTTTCGGTGGACTTGGTATTCGACTCCTTCTTTCTTGCTTTCTTGCTTTCCTGCCCTCCGCTTATGGTTCGTTGCCTCTCGTCAGTATTATCTTAAATCTCGCACAGATACTATATACAGATACCTGGTGGAAGCTAGGGATGCTTGGTGTGAGTCGTGTCCGGGAGTGGATATGCCAGTCAATAGGCATATCCAGAGAGCATGGGATACACCTCGCCTCATATCAATTCATGCATATCTCATACAAAATAGTCGCGCCCGGCTCCTCGCTGTCTCAGAAGGCGAATCAGCTCACTGACTCCACGCTCTTCCTTCCCGCAATATAGGCACAGTCTTGAAACCAAGCAGCTGCATAGCAATAAGCTTGCGGCTTGGGGCTAGACTCTGTGAACCTCATCCTTCCGCGTGCGGGAAGCGAGTGAGCGAGCTGGGACGACATGGCCTTTCATGCTTTAGAAGTGCCGGCCGTTTGTACCGTCACGGCACAATTAATGATCTGATCCATCGTTCGCTTGCCACTGCCTCTGTACCAGCTGTCCTAGAACCAGCAGGTTTGCATAGAGACGACGGTAAGCAACCAGACGGAGCTACATTGGTGCCGTGGAAACTGGGTACTGGTGTGGGACGCAACGTGTGTTGACACATTCGCCCTTTCCCACGTCCAGTCAACCCGTAATCGGGCCGGAGCAGCAGCTGATCAGGGGGCCGATTTTTGACTTTCGCTCAAAGTTTCACTCAGAAGTGAGCAAAATCTGTGAAACCGTATTTTTGTAATTACGAGCGATAGAAAATTTAAAGACGTGTGATCCACACTATTCGTTTTCAATTCTACCGCTCTGAAACTTTCGAGCGCTCGAAAGTCAAAAATCGGCCCCCAGGCCCAAACCCTCAAGCGCCGCAAATATTCATCATTATGAAATAAATACGAATTTGTGGCGCTTGCTGTGGAGACCATGGGAACTTCGTTAGCTGATATGAAAAGCTTTACTAAGGCCCCGTCATCCCGGCTCATGGACTCCTCCGGAGATCTTAGATCTTACCTCTCCCAAGGTGTCATAGGTAGACCTCGTTATCTCAGGGCAGTGACGTCAAAATAGGGAACAAGGGGGCAATTGGCACTTTGATATTTATTGTAAAGTAATTTATTTAAAAAATGACAATCACAAATTACAAGAACATTGCTATTTAAGTGTGGACTGTAAGGCTCTAAAATTAAGATATGATGATGAAAATATTCGAACGGGAATTATACAGTATGTAAACATACTAAATCCATCTCTTTAAACCAGTTGATGGCCAAGTCGAGTTAAGCGTTTTACCAAATGTTTTGCTAGTATGTGTCGAATATTTTTAATTTTATCATTCTAAATTATAAAAACTTACCTTTTTCAAAATCAGTTAACCCTAAAAGTACCACCCGTGTGTAATATTTACGTCGTGACAGATTTATGTGATTTCAATTTCACTGGTGACACTTTATTGTTAATTATAAGGGCGATTACCAGACTGCGTAACAATAAAACCAATTTTCAGAAAATGCTGGCTCAAGCACTAGAAAAGCATGGGATTGTATGATATTAGTTATGACTAATCACAAAATTCAAAACGGGACCAACAGCATCCATTTTCTGTGGTCAAGGCTGAAACATGCGTTGAAACAAGACGATTTATCGAATAACTTAAAATAATGTAAAATTCATATTTTTTTCAGTTAATTCCGCATATTATATATCCCTATTATCCCTACTAACATTATAAATGCCAAAGTGTAGTTGACTATGTTTGTTATCAGATTCCCAATTGCATCAATAGTATGTTGTGTTTTGAAAAGGGTTAGGTACCTTTCATTGTTTTTTTAAAGTGCCAATTATACTAAGTATTCAGACTGCCAATAAACTTGAAATAAATATAAAATTGTTCCAATTGGCCCCATACTCCCCTATTTTGACATTTGTGACATTTGACTGCCTTGAGATAACGAGGTCTAGTCATAGTGAGCATGCCGCGAGCGGACCTGCTAGAGGGGGTGTTCGTTTTATAGTGGTGATTATCTTTAATATTTGAGTAGCTTAGTTTAATTTTTATTTAAAAACGTTTATTTTTAATTTTTAATTGTATTATTGTTGAATTCTGTAAATATTATCTCGATTAAAGTCATTTATTTATTTATTTATATACATACACAATTTGAAAATTCCCCTATGTTCCCGTTGCATGGGAACATTCCCAGGAACGTTCCGGGGGCCTTCCCACCTAAGGAATATTCCCGGAACAGCACATCACTAATGATGCGGCGACAAGGGATTTTTTTCGAAGTTCAGCAAAGATAATCGGCAAACAAATAGGTGTGTGTCAATCGGCATTGACCGTACCACGTTCTTCAAGAGGAAAAGGCCACGTTACCCGACTTGGCGACAAACGTAGCCACCATCTTTTTGGCCGTGCTGCGAGAACGAATAACTATTGTCGGCTTGAGCTCGTCTTCGTAAACCCACACCTACTCGAGATTGGTTTTTAGTTTCAGGCTCATACGCATATATCCATGACTCGTCACCAGATACAACGTGACGCTAAAAACTGTATTTAAGCTTGCTCCGTTGAATTTATTCAAAGTTTTGCGGCACCAATTGACGAAAATCGTTTTCTGCTCGTCAGACAATAAATCTTCCCTATTAAAATTATTTCCATTCGACTCGAGACTCATTCCCATACCCAAATGCTCTTAAATCTCCCGATATGTCACATTCCGGTCTTCCTTTACCAGCTGACGCATAACAACGATGTTTTCTTGTAGCTCAGTCTATAACAACACAAAAAAAGGCCAACATCACGAACCCGTATGTAATTACGATTTTTTTATGCGTTGTAAGGTCCGTTGACAGTATTTAACATCTAATTTTGCAACCCCGAAAACCCTGTGCTACCCCGAAAACCCTGTGTAACATATATTTATATTTAAATTATAAAAATTTTTACTATTTACACGGTTAATCAAAAATAGTTTAGACTTTCGTCCTTTTGGAAGGGCCAGGTCTCATCCAGTCTAGATCAGTGGGGAGGAGTGGGGGAAGAGGGATAATGTTTTCTGGAGTGGAGGCGGGCCGGCTCATGGTGTTGGGTCGTCCACATTCTCGTCCTCCTCGTCCAGGACGATAGGGATGGCGTCGTTGCAATTTCACCCGTGGCAAAAGGAACATAGGATAGAACACCTGAGCCCAGCCTGTCTGCAAGTGCACGACCCTAAGCAACCTCTTTTTGCATTTGCAAGTCACCATTTTAAGCAGGGTCTGAGGAGCGAGCTCTGCTCACATTGCCCATCTTTGACTTGCTGTATCTCCGAAACCAATGGACATAGTGAGCTCAGGTTACGCTCAAATTTTAGCAAATTTAGTCATCTTTATTGAAGTAAATATAATACCTTTCAAAGATTCTTGAAAAACGCTTACTTAGGGTAATATTTATAAAAAAACTGAAACACGTGCCAAAATTTCGCAGTTTTTCGAGCACCATGGGGGTAGCACAGGGTTTTCAGGGTTGCAAACTTGGGTATTAACTACTCTCAAGGGACCTAACAACATATAAAAAAAATCGTAGTTACATGCGCGTTTGCGATCTATGATGTCGTTATAGACTGGGCTATTGCGTGATTGCCAATTTTTGGCGTATTGTAGCGTCGTCGTGAGGGATGCACGGCCAAGTTGAATTTACGAATACCACCTGTATTTGAAGGTGCTTCATTAATAAAAGCAGCAATCAACCGGTCTTCACATTGTTTTTGTGTTAACTCACTTTTAAAGTCGTAATATAATTAGCTCTTAAATTTTCACGGTTCAATTCCATTTTCAGCCGTGAATGGTTCAGTCCTTTTTTCTATGTGGCCAGTGTTTTAAGATAGTGAAACATTAAAGATATATGTCAAAAATAAGTTTATAAGTATTAGGTTGCCGAAACCTTCAGTGCAGCCCTCGTATGATGGGATTTCTAAAGTATGAGCCGCAGCAGGAATTTATATTGGGTTTCTAATCCGGTGCTCGAATACGACTCGCACTTGACCGGTTTTTTATATTGTATTGGTATTCTAATAGAGTGGCTATTAAAAGACCAATACGATATATAAAAATAAACACTGATTATAATTTTTGTATTAGAATCAGTGTTTTTTTATGACTATTCCCACTTCATTTTGATGCATATACCTCGTCGGTTCATAAGTTCTGCAACTGAGATTTATTACAATTTAAAAAATAAATAAAAGAGTTTCATAAACCTGTAGTACATCAATCAATCAAAACCTTATTTTATTATAAAAAGAAGCGTAAATTGTATTCTTTACTATTGCAATCATTTGATGAATGAGCTTTAAGCATTTCATTCGGAGCAGGAAGTCATGGGTCAAACCACGCACGACCACGATACTACAACTTTTGTAAGAGTTCTCGTATTGAGTCGAAATTTGCGTGACATATTGACCAGACTTTTATCTTTAAATTCTAATACAAATGTATTTCCAAGCAACTAAAGATCCGCTTATAAACCGGTCAATCTTCATGTCTCAATATTCATGTCTCAATAAATCGACCCTACGATTTCACATCAATTTGCAGCAATACGAAAACAAACCAAAACTTCTAGCTTCATAAGCTGGTTTTTGAGTGTCGTTAAGAAAATAATGCTGGTCTCTAAACATACCCATAGATAAGAGGCTTCACAGTATTAAAAAAAAGTTTCTTAGTTAACAAAAACTAATCTTTAAAGCGTTTTCAAAAAGTGAAAATTTCTGAAAACTCGTGCTTATTTTAATCGGTGCCGGCCGTGAATGTTAGAAGATCGTATCGGAAATTGCGGTGACTATGGGGAATAATTTTTAGTTCTTAAAGATGCAAATTAATGAAGGTTTTAATTTTTATATATTTTGAAATTAAAAAATACACAGAAGTTAGTTTTATTTGACTAAACCTTTGTGACAATATTTAAGGACCGACTAGGTATAATTTTATGGAGTGTTTCTAATTTGATCGCCAGCAGAGCGTCAGTAAAGCTTTTATACTTATGATCAGACATAGGAATCCAGGGGGCAAAATTTTATGACAGGTAGGGAGTTCCTATATCGATAAACTCAATTATCGATGCTTGTTTTAGGTATATACTAGTGATCACTCCAAGTTTTGCCTGTAAACCGTTTTTTTTATTTAATTGTAAATATTAAACAAAATAATAACTTAATTCTCTTCTTCATTTTTCAAAAAGATTTTTGATACTTTACTCATTATTATTTTTTTCTTCATAATTGTCCCATCTACTATTGTTAAAATAAACAATCAGAATTTGTTACAAATTCTCGGGCATTAAACCTCTCCGTCTTGGCTGATAAAAGTGATAAATCTATTTCGGGTGGCTAAATGACTTTTCAATTTCTGTGGAGATTATAGGGGCAGAAGTTTTTTTTTGAATATGCAGTGTGAACTTCATACTTACTCAGAACAATACTTACAAAAAATACATACAATGCTGGGGGCGATCACTAGTATTATGGAAAAGGCATCGATAATTGAGCTTATCGATATAGGAACTCCCTATCTGTCATAAAATTTTGCCCCCTGGATTCCTATGTCTGCTTATGATATTTGGAAGTTTTTGAATAAATCATCAAGAGCAACCTGACGGTGGTGCGTGCGCGAGGCACGGTTGAGGTGCAGGAAGCGGTCGCACTCGGCGCAGAGCGGGCCGCAGGAGCGGCACTCGATCACGGCTGTCGTGGTGCCGTCGTCGTGGTTGGCGCAGTGCGGCCGCGTCTCCTCGGCGCCTGAGCTCGCCTCGCGCCCCCGCGAATCGCGCGACGTCCCGCTACTGTTAGCACGACAAAACAACATTAACTGTTATTAGTCCGCGATCGGAAGGCGAATGCTAAAATTCGCCAAAAAAAAAATGGGCCAAGTAAAAATCCCATAAAGCCAAACTTATTATACTAACTAAATGAAAAGCAAACTTTAAAAACCCGACTGCATATTTCATATTGTCCTCGATATATCTCTACCTATGTTAATAATTGACATTTTGCCATTGTTGTTATTTCAATTTTTACAGTTAAGGTATCTTATGTCACCCGGGATGGTGAACGGATTCTAACGATACCCCACACATCTAAATCGGCTCAGGCATCAGCATTTAGAAACAGGTGTGGAATAAAGAATCGTACGTACATACAGTCGAGTTCATAAATATGTGTTCACTTTAGTAACGTACCTCGTCATATTAAACGCTGTGACAATTCATGTATGGCAGTTTATTTTATTTGGGATCACCTTCTTTTATAGACAAACATTTCATAGATACTATCACTTCACAGAATTTTAATTTCATAGAAAACTATTTTCTGCTGAACTTGTGTTGATTTTAGGTTATCAAATATGATTCACGTAGGTTAGGTTTAGGTTGTAACCATCACAAGCAAAACTGAAATCAACACGGATTCAGCAGAAAATAAATTTCTATGGAATGAAAATTCTGTGAAGTAATAGTGTCTATAAAACAAGGGTAAACTATTTTATTTATTTAATCGTATGGCAATAAGAAAGAAGACGTACATCTATCAGATATTGAATTTGGTAGATTTGAGTCACTTGGTAGCTTCACATTAACGCAAAGTAGATCCTCGGGGGGGGCACTGGTGTATCGTGTAATTGGACAATCGAGAAGGTTGTGATCGATGTCTTACACCTCGGCGCCGCACTTGCATGCGGGAGAGTCGATCCAGCCGCAACGATGTGACCAGTGCGAAGTCGGTTAAGGTTGCACCAGTCTTGTCTAGGCAAACCGTATCCCTACATTTTGGTACCCGGGACAAGCGTGGAGCCGAACTTACCCGACATAGACCAGGCCCATGACTGAGACCAATCGCGCAATATATTAAATTCCATCTGCAAGTGTTTGTGTGCGATATTGTACGGTGGATTCCTAGATTTTAACCAGTGTTTGGTAGGGGTTGTAAACTCCAAGAACAGGGGAAGACTAGGGTTGTTCCTGATTTTGCGAGACTCCCTTAGTAGCGCGGCCTTCCTTCTTAAATCGGGAGGAGGAATCCACCAGAGTACAGGCAACCAGTGTGTTTGAGTTAAGTTGAGCGTGCCGGAGATGCTTCGCATGGTCTTATTTAGCTCGACATCAATCTTGGTGGTATGTGCGCTGTTCAACCACGCCAGAGCACAATACTCTGCGGCAGAAAACACCAGTGAGAGAGCGGAAGTACGAAGCACATCGGCACTCGCTCCCCAGGAGGTCCCAGTAAGTTTCTGTACTAAGTTGTTGCGATTCTGGAGCTTGCGTGCTGTCCCAGATAGGTGTTCTTTGAAGGTAAGGGAACGGTCAACAGTTACGCCAAGGTATCTAGGGCTAAATCTGTGATTTAAGGTGTAACCATCGAACAACACTTTAAGCTTGCTCCTGGCAAGTTGATTGTGGAGGTGGAAGTAGACTGGCTCTGTTTTTGTTATGCTAAGTATCAGACGCCACGTTTTGAAGTAATTTCCAAGTATATCCATGGCCCGTGACAGAGTACGTTGCAGGCTGGGAAAGGCCTTGTTTTGGGTCATGAGGCTGATGTCGTCAGAGTCTGGAGCTGGTGATTGGAATGTCGTGGATATATAGGTTGAACAGGACAGGGGCGAGCACAGAGCCCTGGGGCAGAACATTACTAAGGACTCCCAGGTGAACTTGGAACCGGCGATCTGTGAGCAGATTGAAGATTGGTTGGCAGTTTAAACATGACATTAAATAGACAAGGTACTAAAGTGTACAGATATTTATCAACTCAACTGTACAAACATGAACCCTGAAAATATTACACTCTTTTTTTGGACAGTCGTGTAAAAAGGAGGTGGCCGCGGGCAGCGTTTCTGCATAAAATTATAATTTCGCTTCAAAAAGGAGAAGGTTATCAATTTGTCGTAATATTTTTTACAAATATATTTCTATAACTTTTTCACGTTGTTTGAGAAAAGTATTATATTATATGACTCAATGAAAACGGGGTAAACGTGATTCGTATATTAGCAAGCCTCGCTAGAGCAACCTCATCAGGCAATTCCCCATTTTCCGGGCCTCTACGATAATGTACTATAATTTCAGGTATGACATTATGATGATGTAATGTAAAAAGTAATGAATTTTTATAAAAATAAAGCGATCAAATAATATTTATTGAGATAAGTGTTGATGATCCGCCACTATTTTTTTATTTTCAACGCTCGTTTCAAAAATGCCTAAGGGTCGAAATATACAGGGTGTATTGCAAGTCGTGTGCCAAATGAATAGGGTGGGTAGTTAGGGTCACTTGCAACAAGTTTTGGGCCAATTAACACTCATCCTACCCACGGAGTTTTTTTAATATTAAAAAAAAAAAAACTCGGTGTCTTCCAAAAGTAAACCATTTTGTTTACATTTTTTTTTTAAACGTGATAGCACAAAAGTATTTATATTTCTTTTATCTCTAATGTATGCGTATTCTAATGAAATGTTACATTTATTCATGTAGTAACAAATAAAAAAAATATTAGCTGACAAAGTGTGAAGGACAGAAAATAAAAATCGCCACGGTCAACTTTATGGAACAATTAAAAAAAAATAGAAGGTTTTCAGATCTTCAACAGCAACGTCTACAGCAACGTATTCTTCGTTGCTGTATGTAGCCATGCCAATAAATGTCGATAAAAACAATAAAAATAAAATAATCCCTATCTCTGTTTATTTAAATGTTTTCCCGCGCAATTAACTTTTTGATTTTCTTTTTTATTAAGTGTATTTTTAATTTGGTAGTTACCCATGCAATAAAGTAAAGAAAAAGAAATTTGCGTTATTTTTGGTGGTAGCTTGCGTACTTACCTATCGGATACTTAGTTATTGAAATAAATTAATACTATTATTAGTTTTTTAATCATTTTAGATGACTATTTTATGCTTTTTTATCATTAGTAAAAAAAAAATGTTTCAATTCATTTATCTGATCGAATCTTACTTTCAAGTAAGTAGGTAGTTTCAAAGAAGTACTGGGTAATGTAAACCACCATTTTAGATTGAAGCCATATTTAGCCGAAAAGTTGAACGTGTTTCTAGACATGTGGTATACCGTAAACATAGTCAGGATCTGAAGAAGTTTTTGTGATGTTGGAAGATCTGAGGACCTTCTATTTTTTTTTTAATTGTGCCATAAAGTTGACCGTGACGATTTTTATTTTCTGTCCTTCACACTTTGTCGGCTAATTTTTATTTTATTTGTTACTACATTAATAAATGTAACATTTCATTAGAATACGCATACATTAGAGATAAAAAAATATAAATACTTTTGTGCTATCACGTTGAAAAAAAAAGATATGTAAACAAAATTGGTTAACTTTTGGAAGAAACTGAGACCTTTTTCAAAAAAAATATAAAAAAAACTCCGTAGGTAGGATGAGTATTAATTGGCCCAAAACTTGTTGCAAGTGACCCTAGCTACCCACCCTATTCATTTGGCACACGACTTTCAATACACCCTGTATAACTGCGTTGTAGATTTTGCCACTACATTTTAAATTATGGTTCCGAAATATAAAAACCGGGCTTCACAACTACCGCAATTAATCATGAGTCATGATGATAAAAAAAATTCAGTAAGGTGTTTGTAAGATTCTCTTTCTCTACCATTGGTTCCACTGGTACTGCTGTTGTAGTTTGATAAGAGCTGGCACGTTTAGCACGAATAAAAATAAAATAAATGTTTAATAAAACAAAAACCCGCCTGCTGTCGGGTCCCACGATATTTTAAACCAGAAGCCGAATACAGTTGGACTGACCTACCTACCATTTTATAAAAAAAGTTATTTTGTGCGTTTTTGAAGGCGGGATTTTGTTTTTTTAAACATTTATTTTATTTTGCAAACAGCTATTTATGAATTAAAGAAATTATTTTTATTAATCTTTATGTAGTATGATACCCCAGTAAGATCGGATCGGGTCAACACCGGATAATTCAAATTACCTACCACTAAACTAATAAAGGTTTTCGATTTCTGACTACTCCTGCCTACTCTATCTTGTTGCGCCCCACACCTCCGGCAGCCGCATGGTTTTATAGCGACCGGTCGCGTGTAATAGAGAGAGACGTCGAAACGGAGTTTTATTCCCAGTGGTCGTGAAATCCGAACTTTCCCGTGGCTGCGTATTTCATGAACCAAATAAGTTTTACCTATTTTTGTGTATTTTTTGTGCATATTATTATTAAAATACGTGTTTGTTGTATGTTAGAACGTGTACCATTTAATCCGATCTTTACCCGTTTCAACTTGTATGGGGAATAGCAGCGGTTCTCAAACAGTTGATTTTTTGCCGCAGTACCTACACAGCAGGCTAAAGGATTTATTCATTAAGTGTTTACTTATAAGGACATGGTTTGAACATATTTTCACGTACGTTTCATTAGTTACAAGCCTGTGACAGGCCGTAATTTTTTTCGTGTTTTTAGGGTTCCGAAATCAAACTAGGAACCCTAAGTTTCGTCATATCCGTCTGTCCGTCCGCAGCTAAGCTCAGAGACTTTTAGAACAAGAAAGCTGTAATTTGGCATGAATATACATATTAGTCACGCCGACCAAGTGGTAAAGTTAAATCTTGAAATGTATACACTGAACATGCTCTTGCCGGTTTTTTTTTAACTTAGGCTGACTACAGTTTTAAATTATGATGATAATTACCACTTAAATTGATATACATTAAAGCTGTACAAACTTGCTTTTATCGTTGTCGTGTCGTTGACGGCGGCGGTGGACAAGTTCAAAGGTGTTTTGTATTGCCGGTACATTGGCCCGTCACAATATCGGGACGATTTCTAGCGGTAGCGACAATCTACTCGAAAAATCGCGTGCGGTGGACAAGCGGAAATAGTAAATGTATGTGCAGCTACTTCGGCGCCGTCATCTCGTTCTCGTCTAAGGGTTCTTTCCACCTATATAGAACTTAGTTATGGCTATATATTTCACTTAAGTATCTAAATAGATATGATATACGAGCTATTTCCCACCCAGTATGCTACTTGGGTTATTATATTCCCCAGACCCAGATTATTTTATAGTTTTGAGTTGTTGAGTTTAAATTTTCCGTTACAGTTTGTTGTTATTGTTATTATCGTATTAAAACATTATAATATACATTATCTTTTGAAGAAAAAGGTTAACGACACCTATTTCAATTCATAAGCTTTCCAAAAAGGTGCAAATGTTGTCCACTTTAGTACAGGTTTGTAAAATTACATAACATAACATAATCTCACGCCTTCGTTCCCAGAGTGGGGTAGGCAGAGCTACAGAATTACAAACATCTCTAAAAACTTGTTGATAATTCTATAACCACAATTTGCACAATTAGGCTAAGATTTTTACCAGCGTATTAGTGACAGGTTGCAAGCCCATCGCCTAACAGTACTACAAGCCTTTATTCCCTTAGTCGTCTCTTACGACATCCACGGGAAGACATGGAGACATGGGGTTTGTAAAATTAAGCTTATTAAACGAGCAGAAAGCGCGATTTGATTAACAAAACTATCTGCCTAAGGCCTGATTTTTCAATGTCCAGATAACAGTAACTGTTGAGTAAATTTTAGCTTGGCCCTTTTCTTTTATTTGACATAGAAAAGGACCAAGCTAAAATTTACCCAATAGTTACTGTTACCTATCTGGACATTGAAAAATCAGGCCTTATAAAAGATTGCAAAACTACGATTTGCGCTAAACTATAATAATAAAATAATAAATATCAGGAAACAATGTCACACCAATTGACCTAGTCCCAAACTAAGCTCTAGGCTTGTACTATGGGTACTAGACAACGATATAAATACTTATATAGATAAATATATACTTAAATACATAGAAAACATCCATGACTCAGGAACAAATATTCGCGCTCATCACACAAATATCTGCTCTTACCGGGATTTGAACCCAGGACCGCTAGCTTCATAGGCAGGGTCACTTCCAACTAGGCCAGCGAGTCGTCAACTACACTACAACGTAAATATGGGAAGAAAAGGAAGCAATTTTCGACGGTAGCACTCCATGATTCCATGTTTTCTTTCCTGGAGGTTGTGGAAAAAATATTTCAATTCTAAAGTTTGCGCTAAAATGCACTAAAACGTAAAAGAAAATTTTAACGCTAGCTCCCCATAGACGATTCCATATCTACGTCCCTAGCATTGATTTAGTATATACTAGATACACAATCAGCACGAAAAAATGGCAAGTCAAAACTAATGCCGAATCGACTTGGGCCGTAGTTTTGCTATTAGTCTTGTTCCGACCACAGACAGTGACAGTTGTCAATCATGACAAAATGTACGGTGAAAAACTGCAAAAATAATAGCAAAAAAACAAATAAAAAGGATGGAATGTCTTATTTCACGTAAGTTGTATTTATTTATAAACAGTTTCTAGCTAAAATTATAATGTTTTCATGATTTTTAGGAATTTATTTTGTGCACACAAATTATGACTTACCAAGGAACAAAAATATTATGGAGTAGCTATTACTTTTTTAAATTTAAATATTTTTTATTTTTAAATTAAAGCTTTCCACGATATCCTCTACGACGTGCAAAATGGGTCGCAATATTAGCACGAGATAGGTGTGATCAACTATTCAAGGCAAATAAGTCGTCTGTTGTGTGCTTGACCCATTTTCGTACCACAGACGTATATACCACAAATAAAGGCTTTAGTAGACTGACTAAATCTGCAATACCTGTCTTGAATGTAAGTACCTACTTAAATGTTACACAATAGTTGTCATATTAATCTCAAAAAATATAAACGACCATTAAAGGTTGATTTTACAATCATCGGATAAAAGTATTTGTCTGTTAAAGTGAGCTCTTTCTGTTTGTTATGTAAAGAAAAAGGCGAAATCTAACGACAAAAAGAGAGATATTTTAGAGATGTATTGCTAAGTTGATCCGTCGCTTAACTTCTTTTCTCATCTTTGCTTAATAGATGTCGCTGGTGCATGAGGTTCAAACATCAAATAGTGAAACTATAAATGACGCCCAAATTTCACAAGTACGTATAAAAATAAATATTCCTATAAACGTAGAAGGTCCCAGAGCTATATTTTTTTATCAAGAATAATATTTTTTCTTTCATAGACTGCTTCTATTGCCTCCGGATCAGGGGAAACAAGTATCCCACCATTTCCAATAAAGAGCCCAACACCATCAACATCGTTGAGTATCGGTTCCGTTTTAGACAGAACCGTCCGTTTTAAACAATTCTGAAGAATGAAGTTCGCTTTTGCCGTAAAGTGATTAAAGATAAAAATAAAACAATCAACAATTTAATAAAACAAAACAAGAGATTAAAAAAAAACCAGTTTGAAGAATCTCATGTCAATTTTAAATAAACGCGAAAACATAGAGTTTTCTGCATTTCAGGAGTTATCAAAACACGTAGAAGTGGCCGAAACATTCAACGCCTTGTATTTAAAAAATATCAAACTTAAAAAGAGGCCCTTTGTTAAATATCGGCCAGGTGCCAGGAAATTTGCATTGACATTGAATTTCTACTCGCCGGCAGCATATAAGTATATGCGAAAAATGTTTGACACATGCTTGCCTCATCCGAATACTTTATGCAATTGGTACAGAAGTATAGACGCGGAACCTGGTTTTACAGCTGAAGCTATTGATAGACTTAAAGATAAAGTAAAATACAGCAAAAAAGAAGTAATTTGTACTCTGGTTGCTGATGAAATGCACATAAGACCACAAAAAACTCATAAGTCGGGTAATCTTTATGAAGGGCTGGTCGACATGGGTTTAGGAACGGATGCCTCAAATGAAATTGCGACTCAGGTATATGTCATGATGTTAGTAGGGTTAAATGACCCATTTAAAATCCCATTTGCATACTTTCTGGTCTCAAGTATGAAAGCGGAAATGAAGGCAAATTTAATCAATATTGCCTTGGAAAAGTGTCATTCAATAGGTGTCAAAGTAGTTTCTGTTACTTTTGATGGGTGCAAAACGAACACTTCAACAATTAAAGTGTTAGGTTGTCATTTTGATGACCCTGCAAACATAAAAACTCACTTCAAACACCCTTCAGGTGATTATGATGTGGTAGTTTTACTGGATGCCTGTCACATGATTAAATTGATTCGCAATACGCTAGAGAGCAAAAATGATTTTTACAACGCCGATAAAACACCTATAAAATGGGATTTCATTCCTGCTCTTCATGATTTACAGGAAAATAGGGAATTGCATTTAGCTAACAAGCTCACACATCGGCAGATAGCTTTTAGAAACGAAATAATGAAAGTTAAGTTGGCAACACAGTTATTAAGTCGTAGTGTAGCAAAGACAATGGAATTTTGTGAAAAGGATCTGCGTTTATCAGAATTCAAAGATTCCGGGCCAACCGTTGAGTTTATCATGTTTGTAAATAATATATTTGACATTCTTAACACAAGAAATCTCAAGGACCATGGGTTCAAAAAACCACTCGGTAAAGACAATGCCGCAGATATTCTTGCATATTGCCGAAGCCAAATGTTATTTTATTCCCTTAACTATTAGAGTGCACCGAAAAAGGACAATCAAAACAAAAAAAGAAACTCGGGTTGTTAACTCTACAGAAGAAACACCGCTCTGGAAATCTCAGTCGGGTACGGGCATTATCGGACTTATTGTATGTCTAGAAAGCATGGAATACGAGTATTTGTACAGATCTCTTGTCGTCGAATCGCAAAGCATATCGTTCCTCTTGTCCTATAAGCCAAGATCATATCGAATTATTTTTTGGCAAAATACGTAGTCAGGGAGGATACAATAACAACCCCAACACCGTGCAAGTCAAGGCGGCCTACAAAAAGCTTTTAATGCATTTAGAACTTGGAACCAAATTTTCTGGTACCGCCATTCCTTTGGAAAATATTCCAATTTTAAGTGGTCAGAACCCAATGTCCCATTTAAACATTACGTCTGTTGGGTACCGCGAGGATACCGAAAGCGAAATTAATACCCATTCACAGGAAGAATCAGCGATAGAAAAAAATATTCAAGCAAACTGTGACATTATGTCTTCAGATCTCGATGAGTCTGGAAATTGTTGTGATTATATCAAACAAGTCATAGGATATATTGGCGGATACGTAGTTCGGAAATTAATAAAATCGATTCGGTGCAACATATGCACAAATTCTATTTTAGCTAAGGAAAGGCACGATTTTCATAAATTAATTGACATCAAAAACTTAGGTGGGCTTTTTTACGCATCTCAAGATGTATTTGCTGTGTCCAAGAAAACAGAAGCTTTCATTAGAAACAACATACGAGCGGGAGAAACTCAGAACCATCACAAAATAGGATCAAATGTTCTAAAAACTTTTATGGAAGTAGATATTTTTAATGCGAATATGGAAGAAGACCACAATAATAGTCATAGAATTCTGTTGATTAAATCTATTACCGATCGATATTTAACCGTCCGTTTGCATTACATTGCAAAAAAAAGAAAGTATCTTAAGTAAATGTAGGTCTAAAAGACAATTATATAATAAATTAAACTTATTTCAAGGAAATTAGGTTAGGTTACGTTAGGTTGGGATCGCATCATAATATATAAAGTTCAAAATACATAATGGGTCATATTACATAATGGTCATAATAAGTAAACTTTTCAGTACTTATTTTTAAAAGCCCATTGTATAGAAATTAGGTTAGGTTAGGTTTGTCGTATAACAATCTTGAAAAATTCAGGGTTTCAAAAAAAAAACCATTATATATTATGACCATTATGAATTATGACCCATTATGTATTTTGAACTTTATATACATATTATGATACGTAACCGGTTAGGCTAGGTTGATTATGATAGGATAAGATCTTGTCTTGTTTGGAGTAAAGTGTAATGTTTTAATTTTTCATTTATGTATGTATGTATAATTCTTTATTCCAACATAACTTCTAAACACCTGAGCCAATTTATATGTGTGTGGTATTGTTAGAATCATTTCACCATTCCAGGTGACAAAGGATACCTAAACGTTAAAATTTGAATAAAAACAATCGACGGGTCGGGTTTTTAAACCTTGCTTTACATTAATTTATTCATTATTATTATTGTATATATATATATAGCTTCAGTTGTGTAATACAATGACAGCATTTATAAAACATCTCAAAAGTTTTTTTTCGTAATTTGTAATTTTGTTAAAACTAATACAATATAAATAGAGAAATTCGTCTCCATTCATTCGATGTCCACTTTTGTCATAAACAGTATGATAATGGCCATTTCACTAAAGAGTTTTAAATATTTTAAAACATTAGTTTGCAAATTTGACACTTGACTGCTAGTATATAGAGTTTTTTTTTGCATGAATGTTTAAGGTAAAAAATAGCGATGTTAGCATGTATCTGAATACAGCTGTCAATGTCATTTGGGACAGTTTATAATCAAGTTTTGTGCGGGATTGTGTATCTAGTATATACTAAATCAATGGTCCCTAGGGATAATCTTTGAACTCAGAAGTTGTAACAAATTTTTCATTCTACAATATTGCAGAACCATGATTAGCACTAGAATGAACTTTAACGACATTAAAAGCATAAAACCGAAAAAAGTGACAACTTTACAAGATGGCGGAGAAAGATATGGAGGTGGAGGGACGAAAAATTTGGGTTATCACGACTATGTGGTCAACACAACATATCAAAAAACCATAACAATTGGACCATTTTTAGGGTACCAGAACAACGATTTACTAAATGTAGGACGAAAAGTTTTGTATGGGCTGCACCTTTTCCGGTATTAAATTACGGAATGGCGACAGGCAGATCCGTATTCTGCAGGGTCAAACAAAACCCTCTGATAACGTTGTCACCCCACCTGTTACATGATTTGCCGCTTGCGCTGTTTAGAGACGCGTTTTCCAGTTCTGGGCCTAGTCTAGTACATACAGGATGTTTTTTTGGTCAGCAACTTCCACAATAGGGGTTACTATATTCATGATTCTGAGCTCAAACACGGAAAGTCGAAAGAAAGTCCTCGCTATTTTATAAATCATGGTATCTCGTTTCTGTAGCTACGAAGGGGGTAGGCCGCTTATCGTCACGATCAGTCTATGTTATTGTTTGATACTACCCTCACACAACTATGCGCGAGCGATGTAAGTTCTGTGTTTGTTTCGAAGCGAATGCTTGTTAAGTGAATTGAATCATTTAATTGATAAAAAATGGCGGGGATTTTTTTTACCCTGGACCATCAGGAAATGTTTGATTTTGTAAACATTTACTTTGTGAGTGGTCAAAACATTGCTGACACCGTTAGAATTTGGACTAAACGATTTCCTAATCAGCAGGCCATTACGCGCTACAATGTAAGGTCTATAGCTAGCAACCTTTACGAGTAAGTATTTGTAATTTTTTAACAATCGTTGTACAAAGCTGATTCACCTTTTTAAATACGCCAAAGACAACTCTTGTGGTTTTGTAATCCATACCGTTATTCTGTAGTTAAATGCCATTTCAGAACGATTTTTAAAAACAATAATCTACAATTTTTTAACCTAAACCGCGTTTGTAATCTTTGACGGTCCTAAGCCCGTAACAAGTATGAAGGGAAAGTTGAATCATAACATTGTGCACGGTGATTACGTCATTAAAGTCTTCGGTAAACACGGCGCATGGTAAGCACAATTAAGTGAAATAACGGGAAAATTTGAAAACGCATTATCTCTGACCTCCTAAGGTTTTTGAATTTTTAAATCGGATTGATATTCGGATTCAGCATTAATTTAACTATCTCTCCTGTTTTGGAAGTTGTCGACCAAAAAACACCCTGTATATAGAGATGAAGAAATCATGTAAATGCCACGCGACTCTACCATGGACCATGGACCAGGCAAGACAGTAAGAAATTTGGTTCACAAGAGCTCTGAGGGTGTCATAGAGAAAATTGGAAGTAATCGATTGACAGAAGGAGGCGTAGTTATCTTATAAAAATAATCAGGGTTAATGCGGAGGGCTGTTACACCTAAAAAGAGATAACCTGTGTGCATTTTACCACGTATAATTGGTAGTTAATACTAAGTAATAATGAAGACGTAATACTCGTATTATAAGTGCTGTTTTGGTTTTAGAGGACAAAACTCCGTTACACAGAAAACTTTGTTGTACAATGTCCAAAAGAGTAACCGAATAGCTTAGCTACCCGGTGGACTCATTTGAGGAATTGCTAATCTTCTGTAGCGGAGTCGCTGCAGGTGTTCCAACTTAAAGTGTGGCCCGAAGATAGTTACACTAAGCTCTGCTAACCTTAACTTGTATTTGGTGGGGTCCAGAGCAAGAAAGCCTAGATCACTGTTGCCACTACAGCAAAAGAGGTGAAATATGTACAACATCACTTAGTAGTCTACTGATACCAACATTGGTCATCATTGTTCATTTGGCACCATCGGCGCGTACAGCCATATCGGTATTACTTTTATCATGCGGATAAATACGCGGACCGCCAACGAATTTGAAGCTTTCTCATTTAGCAGCTTTGTAATTTTCAAATTTCGTTAGTTCGAAACAGAGTCTTGTGTCGGTCAACTAAAGTAAAAATTCACTTTGACAAGTGTCCTAAATTTAGGACGTTGGGCCTTACAAGATTAAAGTTCACCATCACTTTTTAAGTTGCTCTTTATTTTATTTATCTAATGAACAAAATTAATTGGAGCGTATGTTAGGGGCCAATTTGTGTAAAGACACATGTACGAGTATCTGAAATACGGTGCTTGTGAGCCAAGCCTTTAAATTATGCAGGGTTTAAAAAGGATTTATTGACTTTCCTAAGTAAATCCTGCTTTGAAATAATCTATGCTTATTACGCTAACTATACGCTAACATCTTCTTATTCATGTCACAGTTAAATCTTTTTATTCGATTAACCCTTCTAACATCACAAGTAAGAAACGGGCAAATTACTCACTTTCATAACTTTCAAGGGGATTTCCCAAAAACAAGTGCTAATTACAATAAAAGCGTTGCCAGCTCGTCCTTAGGCTATGTTTCCTGGCGAAGTGAAAGTATTCCATTTAACTTGTATGAAAAAAATGAAGATTTTGAAAAGGCGAATTCGGCCCATATTAATATAAAATTTTAAACTCCATTTAACATCAGGAACACGCCGTTCTTGTTTCGGGTACGTCCCGGGCACGGTGTATAGATTTGCTCTAGTCCCCTTCAAGGCCCCGAGGGCCTTTTCAAGAAATAGGTCTAGTTGCCTATCACTCTGTGTATCGTGCCATAATTTTACACACATACGTACATATATACTGCCATTTTAATAGACGTGATTTTATTCACATAAACAAATTGTAAAGACCATTACAAGAAAGTATGTGCACTAGCGAAAATGTATGCAATGTTATGACTGACAGATCGAGATGCGATTGATCGCAAACGCAGAGCGCGGCGAGCGCCATCCAGACCACGGGCGCAGCCAGGCAACGCTCGGGCAGCCGGTCGGGCTCCGCCGCGTGCGCCAGCGCCGTCAGCGCCTGCGCCAGCGCCGCGCGGCTCTCCTGCCCCCACGCCACCGACAGCTTGTCCTGTCCACGTAATAAATCGCTTCAATATTTTATTCACTAAACAAAATGTATCTAAAATGCAACGAACTTTTTTATTAAACCTTTAATGTTTGGTGTACCCGGACTAGCAAAGTGACATTACCACCATGAGCATCAAGACAAGATAATTCTTATCGCTAACTAATTGGACCGACTTTCAAAAAACTGTCAAAGTGTATGCAATTGATATTAAGCGCTAGACGCGCGCGCCCGTGCGGCAGCCGACGGCCGCCGGCGGCACTACTCGTACAAACTCTCGATAACGATAACAATCGCAGAATGCATCTTGTACGGTCATTGTGCCCAGATTTTTTTAATGAGATATCAACTAATATTTTTTAAATCTGTATTATACAAGTAGCAATACATAACGTTTACATATTTTTCGTTGCGTTCACCTACGAAATAAGTAGGTACGCCACGGGGTGCTTAACTAAATAAGAATAAACAAGCGGTTGAGCGAAAAGGACAGGCGTATGACGTCAAGCTACATAATTATTATAGCGTGATCCCATCTACATTTTACAATCTAACTGCAATTATAAGCCTCTTTAGTTTACATTGAGACAAACATTGAGTATAAAAAAAACATATTTATAACTGACATTGGACCCGATTCAACAGTGGCCTCTAAACTTCCTGATTTTATTTAGGTGTCGCTAAAACACTTTGCTATTCTACGAGCAGCTGTCATAATCAAATGACAAGCGTTAATTTGAATCTGACGCTTCTTATTTTAGGCGGTCCATTAAATATTGTATTGACATTCTGGAATAGCACTTGTTAAATCTGCCGTCTAAACTATGTCTTAAAATAAGACAATTTAGTTTTAGGTTATTTAAGCGATGTGCACGTAGAATCGGGTCCAATGTCTTATTAAACACGAGATAGTTGGAGACAATAACAAATTTATGTTTAATAAAATTGTTTACTTGTAAATTAATAAATATTTGCTGAAGGTGAGGTTGTAGAAATTATGAGGAGTACTACAGTTTTTACTACTGGCGGGAGATTCAATAATTAAGTATGTTGTCCTAAATGCATTTAGCTTGGTAAATGAGTGCTCTAACAGGGGGTGTGGATGGAATGGCCCAAAGCAGAAAGTTTGACTTCGGAACTTTGTTTGGACTATGTAGGTTATAAACATACTTAAAGTCCCCACCCCTGAAAGGTGAGCCCTGGGGAGGGGGGGCACAAAAAAGGCGTCATAGGAAATGTTGTTGTATTGCCCCGCAGCCAGAAGTAGAGATCACCGACTACCTGGCTGACTACTTCAGAGTACCCATCACCCCGGACGAAGACCCGGTGACCTTCTCCCCCGGCCAAGTCGCCAGGACATTCCAGCGGACCAAGAAAAGGAAAGCTCCAGGTCCTGACAAGATCCCCAACGAAGTGCTGGCACGCCTCCCACCGAGGTCAGTTGCCGCCTTCACAAGGCTGTTCAACGGGATCCTCAGGACCAGCCACTTCCCTCGCCCCTGGAAGCTGGGGCGAGTCATCATGCTTCCAAAGCCGGGGAAGAACATCCTGAAGCCGGAAAGTTATCGCCCCATCACCTTGCTCAGCACCGCCTCCAAGGTCTTTGAGAGGCTGTTGCTGCAGCACCTCGCACCACACATTCTCCCACGCGAGGAACAATTCGGCTTCAGGGCCGAACATTCCACCACCCAGCAAGTCGCCAGAGTCCTGCATGACGCGGCCGTCGCCCTCAACAAACGAGAGCACACGGTAGCGGTCATGCTGGACATGGAAAAGGCTTTCGACCGAGTATGGCACCAGGGACTCATCCAAAAGTTGGCCACGTCTACTACTCCACGTCGAGTAGTTAAGACAGTGGCCTCCTTCCTCGAAGATCGCCGCTTCCAGGTAGCGGTCGAGAGGGCGCTGTCCACGGAACGCCCTATCAGGGCTGGCGTCCCACAGGGCAGCTGCCTCTCCCCTGCCTGCTACGCCAGATACACGGATGACATCCCCCTGGAACCCAGGACATCCCTGGCCCTTTACGCCGACGATGCTGCGTACTACGCGGCCTCCATCAAACTTCCGCACGCCGCCAAGAAGATCCAGCGGACCCTGGACGCTCTCCCACCGTGGCTTGAGAAGTGGAGACTATCGGTCAACGTGGGGAAGACGCAAGCCATCGCCTTCTCCTACAAGACAATCCTCCCTTCCAAGCTGCAGCTCATGGCCCAGGAAGTCGACTGGTCCCCCTCGGTGAAGTACCTAGGGGTCACGCTAGACCGTCGGCTGACCATGGCCCCGCACATAAATAAAATCATAGGCCAGACGAGAGCAGCCAGAGCACTCCTCAGACCGGTGCTGGACTCCCAGCTACCGATGAGGGCGAAGATTGGAATATACAAGGCCTACATAAGACCTCGCCTTACGTACGCAGCTCCAGCGTGGTACGCGCTGGCCAGCGACGGCAACAGGCGACGACTCCAGTCTCAGCAGTCACAGTCGTTGAGAACGATTGTGGACGCGCCGAGATACGTAAGGAACACCACGATCGCTAGGGACCTAGCGGTCGAACCCCTGGACGACTTCGTGTCTCGGCTGGCCACAAGGCTGTTCGAGACTGCCGACGGGTCGCGCTTCCGCCACCTCCGTGAGCTGGCCCCGCTTCATGCCCGACCACCTGACAAAAAACCACTGCCACGTGACCTAGTCCGTGAGCAGCCACCGGAATAGCAAGAAGATGTACCCGTCTCCTACCGCCACTGACTGATGGACGCCTGCAGGTCTTCGGACAAACAGGCTCGACCTCGCCAGCCCGGATCGTGTAGGAGAGACGGAGGACCATGGTCAAGACAAGGCCAAATCAACATCGGGACCTAAACGCCCAACCCATTGCCCTGTCCGTAGTAGCGGACAGCGTCAGACACCGCTGGGAATGGGGGAACAACCCAGGCCAGCCTCCCCGACCCCTTGCGGGGTCGAGAAGACTACCCCTGCTGGTTGTTGTATTGCATTATTAAAGCTGATAAAGTTCTCTACAACTTTGAGTCTATACATTTATTACCTATTTTCAATCTTTGTCTAGATATGAGCTCCGAAAAACGGTCGATTTTCAAAAAAGTGTTTTTAACTAGGATATATTACTGCACGACAGCTTGCACTTTGTGACTATGCGCTGAAACTTGGCACAGTTAGCTGGTCTTTAGTAGATTCAGACCGGGAGCCATCGAGCGCCACTGCGTATTTAGTGGGGGGAGGGGGATGAAATTCGACACTGCCGCGCTTTAATTGAAGCAACATTTCTCTAAAACTAAATACATATTAGGGCATGCAATATATCATTTTCGGATAAGTTAAGGACGAGGAATCTATTTTTTTAACAAAAGCAATGCACTTTCTAACAAAAAAAATGAATAATGTAGAAAAGGCTAAAAACTACCTAGGGAGAATGTGTATTCGGTGGATATACCACCTATGTAAACAACACAAAGACAGCTGAACATGAGCGTAGGTATCGACTTAAGCAGTCTGCCGCTATAAATCTCAATTTACACGCAACGATCGATCATCAATGTCAAGCAGGAACATCGAGATGGAAGCCAAGATACTTGACACAGTCACATGGGTTAAGGGCTCGCTACCAAGTGTTACTGAAGGGCAGTTAAGTTTTCTTAGAGTAAAACTGATATGAATACGCCATTTTGAGAGCCAGTTATTTGTCCTATCTAGCAGATGTTGGAGTCTGTTGCTAGCCATTGAAAGAGATTCATCTACAGATAGATAAGCAATGTCGTCAGCATAAGTCGCCGTAGTTACTTCTTTTGATGTGGGTAGATCTGAAGTGAAAATGATATACAGGACGTCCCAGGACTGAGCCCTGAGCTACTCCAGCCTCAATATCATGTAGTTGTGTTATGCATTTCTTTGAAATTTCTTTCAGTATATCGCTGGTAATCAGGTCTAACCCTGGTGCCTTATTAGATTTCAACATCCTTATTTCTCTGGCAACCTCTCTCGGAGATGTCGGTTTGATCGGTAAGGACATTCCGAAGTCTTGGCTCAAAGTGTTCTCTAGATCTGAGTCGTCGGTTATGCCATCATTGGGTGTAAAGACGGCGGCCAGATGAGCTACAAACACTTCTGCTTTCTCAGAGTCTGTGGCAGCCCAACCTCTTTGGGACCTTATTGGCGGGAATGATTCTTGAGGTTTGTTTAGGTTTTTTGTCGCTTTCCACAAGGAGTATTCACCGCGATCAGATGGTGTCATCATTTCTAGTTTATTCTGTAAAGTAGAGCTGACTGAAACTTTTATTATAGCCTTTAACTATGGCTGCCCAGTTGAAAATAGTTTTGTCTAGGGGACATCGGGAGTTTTGCCAATTCCGCCTAAGTCGACGTTTATCAAGATTTTTTTGTTTGATATCTAATGGGTTTGAGCATGGTTTAGATGTGATTTTTTGAGATGAAGATGTCATCCAAGCAGCTACTTGAATGAGGTTAGTAATGTATTGGCAGGCTTTATCGGTCTCGTTTTGTTTTTTTTATGAAATTGATAAAGTAATATTGTCATCAATATATGCCCGAAAGCTGTCCCGGTCTGTTTTGTGGTTAGTCAAAGTCTCCCCTTTTTCACGAATGATCACAACTGTGCTTAAGGTCAGGATCACTGGGGTGTGATCAGAAGATCCATCTAGACTACTCTCAATGCTTGTGTAAAGGCGATCCAAACGCCTGGTAACGAATAAATCCAGAATGTCGGGTAATTTTTTAGGGTCACTTGGCTTCAAGTCACTTCGCCACTCGACATGGGTTGCAACCCATTCACGTCGATGCACCGTTTTAATTCACGCCCCCTGATAGTTGCGCAACGGGAACCCCAGTATGTGTGCTTAGCGTTCCAATCTCCGCCACTAATGAATCTGCAGCCTAGAGTCCGTTTTAGAGAAATATGGCTTCAATTAAAGCACGGCAGCGTCAAACTCCCTCCCCCTCCCGCCACTGAATGCGCGCTGGCTCTCTATGGCTCCAGAACTGAATTCACTCGAGACCACCTAAGGATTAACTGTGCCAAGTTTCAGCGCAGAGTCAAAAAGTGCAAGGTTCACATACAACCGATGTACTATTAAACCAGCTATTTTGACCTCACCTTTTGGTCATACATTTCTCTTCATTAAGTTGAGATCGGAGACTGGCAATCAGGTTGCTTTTATTGTGGCTGTTTGAGATAAAATGTTCCTGCTTGACATTGATGATCGATCGTTGCTTGTACATTGAGATTTATAGCGGCAGACTGCTTAAGTCGTTACCTACGCTCATGTTCAGCTGTCTTTGTGCTGTTTACATAGTTGGTATATCCACCGAATACACGTTCTCCCTGGGTAGTTTTAGCCTTTTCTACATTATTATTTTTTTTATCAGAAAGTGCATTGCTTTTGTACAAAAAATAGATTCCTCGTCCTTAATTTATCAGAAAATTATATATTGCATGCCCTAATATGTATAGTTTTAGAGAAATGTTGCTTCAATTAAAGCGCGGCAGCGTCGAACTTCCTCTCCCTCCCCCTACTAAATGCGCAGTGGCTCTCGATGGCTCCCGTTCTGAATGTACTCAATACCAGCTAAGAATCAACTATGCCAAGTTTCAGCGCATAGTCCCAAGTGCAAGGTGCCGTACAGTAATATCCTAGATAAAAACACTTTCTTGAAAATCGTCCGTTTTTCGGAGCTCATATCTAGGCAACGATTGAAAATAGGTAAAAAATGTGTAGAATCAAAGTTGTAGAGAATTTTATCAGCTTTAATAATGCAATGCAACAACATTTCCTATGACGCATCGTTTTCAAGATGTAAATAAAAAACAAAAAAACGGGACCTTCTGTGCCCCCCCCCCTCCCCCCTCCACCTAGGGCTCACCGCCGAGGGGTCGGGACTTTTAGTATGTTTATCTCCTAACTAGTCCAAACAAAGTTCCGAAGTCAAACTTTCTGCTTTCGGCCATTACATCCACAATTTTTCGTTAATAGGACTAATTTGTTAAATATACCTTTGTGTGGATATAAATAAAGAGGAATATGATAAGTTCTGTGTGGCATTATAAAACGTGTTAATATTTTACACAGTTTATACCACTATTCTCACCGATAGCTTATAATAGGTACGAGTGTCTAGCGCTCGACACATAAATATTTGAAATACCGAGTTTCGAACCCGGGACCGCTAGCTTCGCATACGGGGATACTTCCAACTAGAATAACCACGACGTCACTAGGACGCAACGTAATGGTAACTAATTAAACACGGTGATTTTTAATCGGTAAAAAGGAGTTGAACAATATTAATTACCAACCAAAATTGAATTAAATAGTTGAGGTTTCACACAATTACCTCACTTTTTAATTAATTAGAATTAATGATATTGTTAAAACCAATAACCACAGAAGACATGGTCATCCTACATTCATTATTGAAGTGAAGTAGATACGACACGGCAAGTGCCATCTAGGTCTACCAACCTGACATGACAACGAAATGACTTCACACAACGTCAAACAATTGCAGGTCTTGAAACCGTAACCTAGCCACCATTGTTAGCATACGGAGAAATTATGATTGGTAATTTCGACATCGGAAAAACGAAAAACCCACGATTTTATCCGAACGCATCAAGTTGCTATGGCTACGTTTAAACAACAGCTACTATTGGTCTTACAACGCCCAATTAGCTATTCTTACTGAACAGTAGTTATTGGACGTTTTATAAGGTTGCTATGCCCACGTTTCAACAAAACTACCAAATTTTCATTGACGTTTACTTTATAACAGAAAATTATTTTCTTCTTTTCTTGATTAAATAGCATCTGTCACGTAGAATATTGTGTGAATTTAATAAAATAATGTCAATGAACCTAATTTCTTTAACCTTCATGTTATGCATACCTAAGAATCAGAATTTATTATAAAAGGTGTAAACTAAAAAAATAATAGGGTGACAATTAATTTCGATAAAGTTAAAACAAAAATTAAGTATTACAAAAAAAGGGTGGTCCCATGTAACTGCGACTGGACCGTGATCGACATCAATTACCGAATTAGAATAACTATTATGAAAAGCCAGCTTTAAAAACCCGACTGCATTTTTTTATACTGTCGTCGATATACCTACATATATTAATATTTGTCATTTTGCCATTGTAGTTATTTCAATTTAAACAGTTTAGGTTACGTTGGGTCAGGTTAGGTTAGGTTACGTTAGGCTGGGGTGCAGGCCGGATTCCTCCACGTTGGCCGGGGTGTTGCAGTCTCTCTTGATCTCGATCCGGAGAGATTGCAGCATCTGGGCTGGTGCACCCTGGGCATCGGCTGAGACTTTGCCCTTATGGGGGATTCCTTCAGCCTATGGCGAATATCCGGCACTGGGGAGGTGACAGGGGTTTCTTGAAAGGTTGCGGTTATGTGGAGACCACTTCTGCCCCGGAAAGTTTCCTTCTGTCACCTGGGGAAGCGGCGAAAGAGGTCGTTGGAAGGGGAGGTTGCGGGTGCATCCGACCGTTTCTGCCCTGGACAGTTTCCTTCTGTTGCCTTTTGAGGATTGGTGACTGGGGTAGCTTGATGGGTCAGTTGCGTGTGCCTGCGAGGCCGTTTCTGTTCCCGGAAAGCTTAACCATGTCACCTGGAGGGGGAGGTGTTACAGGGTCGTTGAAACGGGCGGTTATGCTTCGGGTCCGAGTTCCTGCCTTCGAGGACATTTCCGCCCCGGACACCTTCCTTCTGACACCTTGGAGGATTGGTGACTGGGGTAGTTTGAAGGGCAGTTGCGTGAGGCCGCTTCTGTTTTCGGAAATCTTAACCATGTCACCTGGAGGGGGGCAGTGACAGAGGTTGTTGGAAGGGGAAGTTGCGTGTGCCTTACTGAAAGGGACGAACGGACCATTCGACCTGAAAATACTCTCATGTCACCCGAGGGTCCTTCTACGTGTCTCTTGGAATCCCGCGGGGCACTGTAGTTATTGAGGGGACAGCTGTGGTGGGGTGTATTTGAAGGGTATCCGGAAAGCACCATCCACCGCAGGCAGACCGTTGAAGCCAGTGAGTTGGGGGCCCACATTGCACGGCTTTAGCGGTCTGGGGAGATGGTCGTGGGCTGTTCACAGTCGTCTCCTCCTTAGGCGGAGAGAAGGAAGGGCTCTTCGGAGCAGGCCGGGAGGCGTGTCAGTGGCGTATGCTTAGGCAGGTACCGCGGCGCCTCACTACCGGGAAGAGAGTTAAACGCCGGAGTGGTTTTAAACGGTAGTTTTTTTGAGAGTCCGTCATACCCCAATATGCACAGGCGTCCCCAGGCTGGGAGGATGCGTAAACGCATTTCCACTCCGTCAACAAAAAAAAAGGTTAGGTTAGGCTATGTCACCCGGGATGACGTAAAGATTCTAAAGATACCTCACACATCTAAATCGGTTAAGGGATTTAGAAGTTATAGTGGAATAAAGAAACTCACATACATATATTTTTTACATACATACATACATACATACAAACATGAACCCTGAAAACATTACTCTCCTTTTTTGGGGCAGTCGTGTAAAAATTGGTACCTGATCACCGATTAAAAATCACCGTGTATAACGCAATGCAGAATGTAAAAAATTTAACTGTGGGTCTACCTCAGTCATGTCTGTAAGCAGTTTGGCGACGAGGTGCGCGTGCTTCTTGTTGGTGTGCGCGCGCATGAACCAGGTCGCTGGCGGTGCGGGGGCCACGCTGGCGCCCAGCGACGCAGCGCCCGCGCCCGAGCTCGACCCCTTCACCTTCACTTGCACAGACAAAGCCTTGCCGACGTAGCTCACCAGGTGATCCATCAGCGTCACTCTACAAACAAGCCGTTTTTGCATGTTGATGATATGAAAGTACAATAAATCCGACCTCCTCATAGCCACGATAATCCAGCAACTTGAGAAAAAATGGTGTACGCATAATTAAAACTAATTTAGTAAAGGAAAATATCAAAGGAGTATCTTTCAAATGAATAGAAAAACTTTTCGTTGAGGTCAAAAATAAACTAGAACCCTAAAGCTTAAAAAAATCTATAAAATCCTCTTGTGAAAAATATAGTTATTGAAGTTTTGGTAAATAAGGAAGGAAATAAGGTTAAAATTCTTTTGTTTCATGATTCACTATGCCACTGGAAATGCATCAGTATCATAATTATTGTTACGTACGTGTAGGTAGGTAACTGATAGAAATGCACGAATACACCGATAATCAAAACTAGACTTAATTACGCACTTAAACCGTTAAAAAAATTATCGCACAATAAACTTCGAATACTCAGATGATCGCTCGGGTCGTTCTTATTCGCACCGTTCGCTTTCCAAGTAAAGACTGAATCTCGGTTGCCGGTAGGTCCACCTTTTATACTTCCCGTGTCCGGTCTTTCGCCCCGCCAAGAACGATCGAGACTATTCGTTTCTGGAATTTTCTACGCCGTGCTACCTTGTTCTGTTTACAATCGCGATGTCCTTGACTCGCGGATCTGGATGAGTCTGGAATGTACCGCGTATTGCTGTCTCATTTCGTGTTATCTCTTTCACACGCTTCTGGAAGGTTCTCAGTATCGCTGTCTCTTTCTAGTCATGTTTTCTCTTTCACACACTTCTCGAAGGTTCTCAGTATTGCTGTCTCTTTCTAATCATGCTATCTCTTTCACGCTTAGTGGAAAAATTGCCATATACTGAAATGTACTTCAAAGGCCCTAAAGCGGTCCTGAAAATGGCTGAAAATGGGTTTTCAGGTTATGGCGTCATCTGATAGAGGGTCACCTGAAACAAACTGAAAACATGTTTCAGGCGCCTGAAAACAACGGCAGGTTGGTCGAAATTTTGATAATCTGGTATGTGATAGAGGCACCTGTGAAACGGACTGAAACGATGCTTCAGCCTGCTGAAAACTCTTCTAAGGGCTGATTTTTCAATCTCCAGATAACATGATCAGTCAGGTAAATTGTAGCTCCGTCCTTATCTTTCTTATGACAAAGAAAAGGACAGAGCTACAATTTACCTGACAGATCGTGTTATCTAGACATTGAAAAATCAGCCCTAAAGCACCAAAATTAACGATAAAAAATGAGATGCCTTATGCCATCGGCGTAACACTACCCCCTCCTAAGACATGCTCGTCCCGAGCATTATCAGTTCCGTAGTATCTCGCCAGTCGGTCAACGTGGAGAACCTTGCAGGGACTTCGCTGGCTCCGCTGTATACGATACGTAACGTCGTTGATCTTTGTGATTACTATGTATGGCCCTTCCCAATTCAGTGATAGTTTCGGGGATTTCCCTTTTCTTCGCATGGGGCTATGCAGCCACACCAATGAACCTTCCTCGAACCGCACTGGCTTGAAGTCCATGTTCACGAACATGACTGTGAACACCGTCTATCCGGTGTCGCAAATCACTGGCATACTCGGTGATCGATTTCGGCGAATCTGGAAGGGGTTACTAATGTCTTGCACAAAATTTATTCGCACATTTTCGTTTCGCATAGCAACCATTGGCACAATCATCATTTCGCACAATTGCTTTTTGCCTAAATTTCTTGGCACACTATCATTTCGCACAATTTTCTTTGGCAGAATAATACATTGGCATAATGTTGATTAGAACAATACTCCTATGGCCGAATAATCGTATCGCCGAAATTGTTATGGCATAATAATCATTTCCCACAATTTTCATTGGCATAATGTTGATTAGAACAATACTCCTACGGTTGAATAATACCCTAACCTAACCTAACCTAACCTAACCTAATTTTCTGGCAGCGATTCGGTTATGTGCGGGACGCAGTTTCAACCTAACCTAACCTAGTTTTCTGGCAGCGATTCGGTTCTGTGGGGATGTAGTTAACCTAACCTAACCTAACCTAACCTAATTTTCTGGCAGCGATTCGGTTATGTGCGGGACGCAGTTTCAACCTAACCTAACCTAGTTTTCTGGCAGCGATTCGGTTCTGTGGGGATGTAGTTTTAACCTAACACCTTCAACTTTGCAACTCGTTATACATTGGGATATTGTGCTATCGTACAATTATGCCGCAATAAACTCAGCGGAATGTCTATTGTGCTACAGAAAATTCTGCGATATAAAATTCGGCGGAATACATATTGTGCTACAGAAAATTCAGCGGTATAAAAGTCGACGATAGTAGTAGTATGCTATTCAAATTTGTGCCAAATGAATATTATGCGACATAATAATTGTGGTAAATATATAATTATGCGATAGTATCATTCGGCTGAAAGTAATTGTGCGAAAACGGTTATGCGAAGTGTATTTCGAACAACAGAGATTGTGCAAGATAAGGGGTACCCATCTGGAAGACGCCCAGTTAAAAGGTCTGCAGGTAAACGGAGTACTCTTCCGAAATTCACATAAGCTGGGGTGACAGCCGTACTCTCATGAGTTGCCGACCTATATGACATCAGGAAGAGAGGAATATGCATATCCCAATCTTTTTGGTGACTTTCAACCACCTTGGCCAAATGTCTTTCCAGCATCTGGTTGAATCTCTCGTCCATTCCGTCCGATTGAGGGTGATATGGCGTTGATCTGGTCTTATGAATTCCCATGATTCGGCAGGTTTCCTGGAACATCTGGGACTCAAAATGTCTGCCTTGATCACAGTGTATTTCGAGAGGCACACCAAATCGACAACATACCTCCATCACTAATTTCTCCGCTACTGTGACTGCTTCTTGGTTAGGGATCGCAAATGCTTCAGGCCACTTGGTGAAGTAATCCATTACAACGAGGATGTACTTATTCCCGGAGTCGGATGTTGGAAACGGGTCCGCGACGTCCAAAGCAATCCTTTCTGTATGCGGCCACTTATCTGATGAGCAGACAGTGAATCCAGTAGAAACGTTGCCGAATTTTCATTAAGGTCCTCTTCACTCTAAGGTGCCCACCGGAAATTCCGTCATGGAAGGATCTCATAACATCACTTACTCTTTAACTAACTAACTAACTAACAACCACCTGTAGGTTAGGATCTTTGCCGTCTCCCATTTCCTGCACAGTACGCCATTATGCATAACCAAACTTTCCCATTGGGCCCAGTAGCTTTTTGTTTCAGTACTCATCGGAGCTACTTCACACCATTTCGGTTTGGGAACGCCTGCTTTAATCCAATCGAAAATGGGTTTAATGTCCTGGTCTTCTCGCTGCGCTTGTTGCATGACTTCATTGCTCCAGTTTTCACTTACAGTGTCAGTCCTCAACATTCACACACAATCTTTGCCCTCTTGTCTTAAACAATGTTTACAGTCATCCGGACAAGGTCTTCGGGAAAGGGCATCCGCGTTGCCGTGTGATTTTCCACTGCGATGTTCAATGATGAAGTCATATTCCTGTAGTTGTGCAATCCAGTGCGCTACTTGACCCTCAGTATTTTTAGACTCCAATAGCCATTTTAAAGCAGCATGGTCAGTTCTGATACGAAATTTGCGCCCAAGCAGATATTTACTGAAGTGCTGCAACGTCTTGACAACTGCCAGCAATTCTCTCCGAGTGACGCAGTAATTCCTCTTTGGTTTAAATAGTGACTTACTAAAGTAGGCGATAACAACTTCCTGATCTCCTTTCTTTAGTAACAAAACTCCTTCGACACCAGTATTACTTCCGTCTGTGTCAACTATAAAATCACTCTCAGGGTCTGGGTATGCCAATATTGGAGTTTCACAAAGCCTTTGTTTGAGATCGGCAAAAGCTGCTGCACACTGATCATTCCAATCAAATCGTCGTTTCTCTTCCGTAAGCTGGTGCAAGGGTTTTGCTTTATCTGAAAAGTTTTTCACGAAACGTCGATAGTACGAGCAAAGTCCCAAAAAGGAACGGACTGCGGTCTTGTCCTTCGGTGTCGGCCAATCCTTAACGGCGCTTATCTTCTCAGGATCTGTCTGGATACCGTCTGTTGACACCACATGTCCTAAATCATTCACCTTACGTTTGAAAAGTGAGCATTTTTTCAGGCCGAGTTTCAGGTTCGCATCTTGCAGCTTAGCCAAAACTTGCTCCAATGCTCTAAGGTGATCGTCGAAGTCTCTCCCAACAATTATAATGTCATCCAGATATACTAGGCAAGTATCTCCTAGTAGACCGGCAAGTATCTGTTCCATCGATCTCTCAAAGGTTGCTGGTGCATTATACAATCCAAACGGCATAACATTGAACTGCTACAGTCCCTTTCCGGTCGAGAAGGCCGTTTTCTCCTTATCGTGGTCTTGGATTTCCACTTGCCAGTAGCCACTTTTTAAATCCAACGTGGAAAACCATTTCATTCCATTTAAAGTGTCTAACGTGTCGTCGATTCGTGGCAGTGGATAACAATCCTTTTTGGTTTGGTTGGTTATTAAGTCAGCGATAGTCAACACAAAATCTCATGGTACCGTCCTTCTTCTTTACCAAAACTACCGGTGAACACCAAGGACTTGTTGATGGCTAAATAACTCTGTTCTTCTTCATCTCTTCGATCATGTCTTCCACTTCTTTTTCGCGAGCTACTGGAACTCGACGAGGACGTTGTCGGATAGGCATTGATCCACCAGTGTCGATCTCATGTTGTACAGTCAACAGCATAAATAAGTGATCATTTATGTACCTTGTCACTTTAACGTCGTGTTTGAAATGTCATACAAAATTGTGAAATGATTGAAAGCGACAAGGTACATAAATGATCACTTATTTATGCTGTTGACTGTACAACTCGAGTTCTTCCAATATCACCTTCGTGCGCAGAGAAAACATTCTTGTAACGCAGCAGTAAATTACACGCGTTCAGGAGTTCTTCCTTGGTGAGATTGTTTTGGCAACCATCCAATAATCCTGTAATGTCCACTCCTGCACATGCAGGTTGTCCGCTTCCATTCGTTCCCTGGCAACCTTGTATCCAAGAAATTTCTTCGCAAGTCCCAATAAGGCTTCCATTACTAAGGGCGTATTTAGTGTCATTTAGATTTAGGACCCTTATAAACGCTGCAGAAGATGTTGTCACAACCGTGCGAGCTGTTATCCATCGTTGACTACCATCATTTTTTTCTACCAATACGCAGCGACGAGATTCTCGTCCGGCATAGTGTGGTAATTTCACAGGAACTAGGGCTTGCGATCTTGGTTGAAGAATGGTCCTTCCTGTGCAGTAGACTTGTCCACTTACGCCACCTTCAATAGGGACTTCATCAACTCCGAATATCAGGACTACACCTTTCAAGTCGATTTTGCAGCCATGTTTTCTCATGAAATCCAATCCAATAATGCAATCGTCGATGATGTTAGCAACGATGACTTTGTGCCAGTAGTTCTTTTCCCCAATTTGCACCGCCACTCCTTGCTCCCCTAGGACGGAAATGTACTGGCCGGTAGCCGTTTGCAGCTGAAGATGATTGGGTCGTACTAGATGATGTCTGGTTAAATGTTTTAGTAGCCGAGAACTGATCACAGCCCGAGAAGCTCCGGTGTCGATAGTAAGGTGACATGGTATTCCACCAATTTCTCCTTTGACGACCAGACTGTTCCCATCATTCACCTGTGAGATCATAACTGGGACATTTTGACCACCAGCCAGCACTCGTCCCTTAGTCCTGGCTTCTACTCGTTTCCCTGATACGGCTCTAAAGAGCCTGCTGGCCTCTCCCTTGGGCCTGCTGCATCTCATCTTTGTATGTGCCCGCGTTCTCCACACCAATAACACCTTGGCCCAAATTCACGGCGAGTAGCAGTCGGCTCCCTGGCCGAAACTTCTCGCACCCTAAAAGGCCTCGAGTCCTGGCGTACAGCTTCGACCTCCAAGGCGTGGGCAACTGCATCCTTCAGGCTCTCATGATGTCCCAGTCGCACAGCAGCTCTCACTTCTAAATTACGGATTCCGTCAATAAAAGCCTGTACTAGCATGCTGTCCACAAATGAAGCCGATGCACTTTGGTAAGCTTTTCTGACCAGTTTTTCTATTTCGTGGGCTCACTGTTGTAATGACTCACTTCGTCCCTGGGCTCGATCCTTCAGTTGAGCTCTGAATACATGCTGTAGATGGCTGTCCTCGTAACGTGCCTCCAAAGCTTCAAGAAGGCGGTCGTATGTCCTACTCTCTCCCAGAGCTTCCACCACGGTGAGGGCTTCATCACGAAGTGCCAAAGTTAGAGCCGTCTTCGCCTGTTCCTTGTTTCAGCCTGCCTATAAATGAATTTCGCCTAAACCGGTATTTAAAAAAAACTTTTAATATTAATTTGCTTAATTCCACTTTGTTTAGTTTGGTTTTTAAGCGTATCAATTATGTTTATTTTAATTATTTTATGTAAAAAAATCGATGTTAATATTTTTGCATGAAGTGCAATAAAAAAAACGAATATTTTTTTATTTTCTTTCGGTGGACGAATTTGTTAATTCTGCAAAAATATGGTGGTTCTACCAATTCTTAACATACAGTAACTAAAAATAACCTGTTCACTAGTATTCCTTAAATTGTATTCACGAAAACAAGGTTTTATTTCTTTTTACCTTGTTGCGGTCATGGTAAGTGTTTAATTTTATTATTGGGAGAGCTAAGTTTAAATAAATGATTCAAGAAAAAAACCGCAACTTAGATTTTTTGCAAGGTTCAAATCTAAAAGCCCACAGTATCTGCCAAAGAAAGAGGTGGCAGAAATCACATAGACAGCAGACTCCCATGTTCCATTGGTCTCATCTTATCTGGATTGCTCGCTGGTCGGTTACCGTTTTTGGTTGGTAATTGGGCCATTCTTCTTTTTGATGCCTAAGAAAACATCCATTAACGTGAACGTTTGTTTAAAGTAATAATTTACAACAAAATTAAACGACATTAGAAATGCACACTATTTTCTGATTTTGATCTACGTAACTGAATAATGTTTTATACCAAATTGTATGGGGTAGGGTAAAAAAGGCTAATATAGTAACGCAGTGGTCGTTATTTGCAAGGGGACATGGATACTGGTAAAGCAATGGTAATTTGAGAAGAAAATCCTTTTTTTATATAAAAAAAGAACAAAAATAGCGGGTAAACTTACAGTAACAAGTGAGACCTGGTTAAGACGTAACGTGGGGCTCTTGTAAAATAATCTCAAGACATCTACGATTTTTTTAAATAGATCTTACTTTTCATTTCTATTTTAGGCATCAAAAAGTAGAATGGCCCAATTCGTATTTATTTTTCAACTCCTGATCACCGATTAAAAATCAGTTAGCACGTTTTTGCATTAAGAGAACTCGCTTAAAACAGTTGAGTTTCCCCACATCAATACCTTACGACAAGGTTTAATGCACTTTTTAAGCTATTTGTTGGAGTTTGATGGTGTAAGTTGTTTAATAATGTAAACCCCTTTTGCAAGTTTTCCGCACACCATTCCATGACAGGGCTGGATCTAAATTAAATCCTAATAGTGCACATTAACATTGTGCAATTTGACGTAATGTAATGAGACGGCATTATTATTATTACCATGACGTGCACTAAACTGCATGATGCATGTCTTTTCTGAATTTAGCTACAATCCATTTATGCTATTTCCCAGTACCGAATCTTATCTTATTGGTGGTGTCCTTACGGATTCACTTCGACCCTATGGGTATTTTGTGTAATTTAATTACCCCTCTTTTTATTTAGCACTTAATCCAATGCAGCCTCCACCCCTTCCAGAAAGCGGATAGTGGAGTGCAATGGCAGTGCCAAGGATTTTCATTCTTACTCCGGCGAGACCATCACGTTCTTGAGGTACAGTCAACAGCATAAATAAGTGATCATTTATGTACCTTGTCGCTTTCAATCATTTCACAATTTTGTATGCCATTCAATCACGACGTTAAAGTGACAAGGTACATAAATGATCACTTATTTATGCTGTTGAATGTACTCCTCCCGTGCTTACTGTGGTTTCTACTCGTATCTTTTTCCATCTCCTTTTACATATCCACCGTTTTTGCTCTTCCTGACAAAAATGTTCACTATAGATTTACGACCTGACCCGCACTCTCAGTAGGCACGTAAAACATCCAAAAGTAAATTATGGTTTAGCCATTACCATACCGTTGGAAGTCATCCTCAAATAAAGTCTGTGTCAATTGAAATAGGCAAAAAACAAACCCAAACCGACCAATGTACCATTACTACCTACACAATAATGTGAGATTTTTGCATTGATTTAATAATCATAATAATAATAATTCTTTATTTCAAGTAACAAGACTCATAACTTGAGTAATTTCATGTTAACTTGAGTAATTTCATTGTAAGTTTAAGAGCAAATAACTATTACTAGTACCTACGTTTTTTTAAATAATAACACGCTTGATAAAACTTTGAGGTTAGTAAGTCATGATATTTTACTAAAAAAACTAAGTAACCTAGGCATAGCAGATAAAGCATATGATATCTTTAAAAACTATCTCACAAATCGTCAGCAAGTAGTTAAAATTGACCAGTATCAAAGCAACCCCCTACCAGTCACTTGTGGAGTACCGCAGGGTTCAATTTTGGGTCCGCTTTTGTTTCTTGTTTACATCAACAACATCCAAGAAGTGGGATTAAGAGGGGACTTGACTTTATATGCTGATGATACTAGTCTATTTTACCATGCAAATTCCATTGAAGATATTATTCTCAATGTACAATACGATTTAGCACTCCTTAACCAGTGGTATCAGTCAAATCTCCTTACTATAAATATTGCGAAAACTAACTACGTTATCTTCTCTGCAAAAAACAAAAAAATCAACGACTTCATACAACCTTCAATAAATGGGCGAGTGATTAATAGGAAAACACATGAAAAATATCTAGGCTTAATTTTAGACTCTCAACTTACATGGAAACCGCATATAGAGAAAGTTAAGGCAAAACTAGCGTCTCTCACGGGGGCACTTCGTAGCATTGCTGGTTGTTTTCCACGTAAAGTTAAAAACTTAATATATAACTCGTTGGTCAAACCAAATATTGATTATTTAATTGAAGTATGGGGAACCGCCGCCAAAACGAATATAAGCAAAATCCAAATAGCACAAAATAAATTGATTAAGGTCTTATTTAACTTTGACTTCCTTACATCTACGGAAAAAGTTTACACCGAAACAAAAATAATGAATGTCAGACAAACGTATATATACTACACTTGCTTGCTTATCCGCAAAATCCTCAATAAAAACATACAAACACAAATAACTTTTACCAAAAAACACAACTTTCAAAAAATTAAACTTAGAAATGCCGACAATTTAACACTACGTGCTCCTAGAACGAATTATGGAAAAAACAGCTTACTCTTCGAAGGTGCTAAATTGTATAATAAATTACCAAAAGATATAAAAGAGTCCAAGTCTATGTATAGCTTCAAAAAATACTTAAAATTTCACATACTTAATAATTTCAAACTATATCAATAGATAAAATATACCTAATTCAATTAGAAATTTATTTCAAATCACGTTTAAAACCAAATAAAATCACTTAATGATTAACATCGCTGTTAATAACGATACGTTAAATAAATAGCTAATAAATATTTTTACCTTAATATATATATGTAAAATTTAAAAAAAAATGCTATATATATAATATACCTACACAATACCTACCTTTTTTTGGTTGTGCGAATTATGTACCTACATACATAATTGAAACAAATAAGTATTTATTAGTATTAACTAGAAAACTCTGTGCAATAACAAATATGTACACTAATGTTACGTTAAAGCCGCATCCAATGAAATGTTATTCTTATATGAATGTTACCAAGCTTCTTATCTTTGTAAGCTAACGAACCACGTTGCATGATAATTGTCTGCCTACCTGCATTTACTAATTTTTAAAATAATTTTGTGCGTTTAACCTTAAATATTAACTTAGTTTTTAAATGTTCTCATGTAAGTGAATTGTAATTCGAATGAGAATAAAGTTTCTTTAACCATAGGTTATGTATCAAAGACTACTAACTTAATTACATCTTTGCCAATTTCAATTGACACAAACTATTATTATACGAGGGGTGCCTTTTAAGTTCTGTCGTTTGAAAAAACTAAAGAAAATTTAAGTGTTAAATGGTATTAATTGTTTTTCAAAGTAATCACCGTGATATGTAATACACTTTTTCATTCGATCGAACCAGTTTTCGAAACACTTATTCCATTCCGAAGTCGGGGTCTCCAAAATGGCCGTTTTGTATGCCTCAACCGCTTCTTCAGGCGTCCGGTACCGTTGACCACGAAGTCGTTGCTTGATTTTTGGAAAAGTGAAGAAGTCATTAGGGCTTAAGTCTGGACTGTACGGCGGGTGATCCAAATTTTCGACGTTTTGTTCTTTTAAAAAAGCAATTGTCTGCCGGGCGGTGTGCGAGCTAGCATTATCGTGGTGCAGTACTATACGACGTCTTGGGTTATTTTTTCGGAACTCGCCGATAACTTCTGGTAAACAAACAGTGGTATACCAGTCAACATTAACTGTTTTACGATCTTCGAGCACGATGGTCGCAACGTGGCCACTTTTCGCTACAAACGTGGCGACCATTTTTTTCGAAGTGCTCCGTGAGCGTATTACTTTGGTCGGTTTTGGCTCATCTTGAAACACCCAAACAGTCGACTGCTGTTTGGAATCCGGATCGTAGGCATATATCCAAGATTCGTCACCACTGATAATGTCATAAACGTGTTTAGAGTCTCCTCGGTTGAATTGCCGCAGAGAATTGCGGCACTGTCTAACGCGAGCCGTTTTTTGGTCTTCACTAAGTAAATGTGGTATCCAGCGTGAGATCAATTTTTTTACACCTAAGTGATCATGCAATATATTTTGAACACTGGTCCCTGAAATGCTTAATGAAGCTTCTATCTCGCGGTATGTCGCATGGCGATCTTCGACGATCAGTTGCCGTACAGCATCAATGTTTTCCTGGGTTACAGCTGTTTTTGGTCGGCCTTCACGATGCCTATCACTAAGACTAGAGCAACCACGTTGAAATTCCAAATACCAACGTTCCACAGTCCGGATGCATGGTGCTTCATTTTTAAAAACCGTAGTCAGCTCTTCAAAGCACTGAAGACGCGTTAAACCCCTTATATCTATTATATATATTATCGCACGTAAATTTTCCTTCGAAATTTCCATTTTCACAACCGACTTGTCAACTTTGAACCGACGCTGTACTAAAACGAATCGGCCGATCTCGAGACATTCTTTTGTTTTTGAATTCTAAATTCAAATATTTTAAGATGATACTAGTTTTTTTTTTAATACTCACGGGAGTTTTGCAAACGACAGAACTTAAAAGGCAGCCCTCGTAGATAGTATATTTTGTCTTACTATTTTATAAAAAAATGTAATATACATAATTTGAATACAAGAAATAAAAATAATATTGCTATAAAAAAAAATACCATTTCCAGTACTTACTTAAAAAAAATACTTGAAAAAGTCGTTGATGACAAAGCTTAATATAGCGTCGAGGAATATCTAACAAATAAAAATGCTTGGCCTAATTTAAACACCTAAATAACTTAATAATAACTTAGTCATATTAATATGTAAACATTGTATATTGTCTAGGAGACACGGTTTCAGTAGGAGAATATATCGAAACTTTATATGTGGTTGTTTCGCACCGTCATAGGTAAGTATAATTTTTATTATTTTTTATTATTACTATTTATGAGTTCTTGTGAAAATTCTGAGTTTTGACACATTTTCCTGCTCAATTACCTACGCATGATATACATTGTCCCGCAAAACTAAGTATCACACTTTTAATACTACTATTATATACGAGTACAGGGTGTTTTTGGGTCAGCAACTTCCACAATAGGGGTTAAATACCATATTCATAATTCTGAGCTCAAAAAAAAAACATTTTTTTTGAAAAGTCGAAACAACATCCTCGCTATTTTATAAATCATGGTCTCTAGTTTCTGTAGCTACGGAGGGGGTAGGCCGCTTATCGTCACGATCAGTCTATGTTATTGTTTAATACTACCCTCACAAAACTATGCGCAAGCGATGTCAGTTCCGTGTTTGTTTCGAAGCGAGTGCTTGTTAAGTGAAATGTTAAATCATTTTAGTTGTTAAAAAAATGGCTCGGCAAGAAAATTTACTTCTGGATAATCTGGAAATGTTTAATGTTGTAAACATTTACTTTGCGAGTGGTCAAAACATTGCTGACACCGTTAGAATTTGGAATGAACGATTTCCTAATCGGCAAGCCATTACGCGCTAGCAACCTTTACGAGTGGGGTACTTTTGAAACGCCACGCCATGCTCAAGGTTTGTAATTTTTTAACAATCGTTGTACAAAGCTGATTCACCTTTTTAAATAGGCCAAAGACAGCTCTTGCGGTTTTGTAATCCATATCATTATTCTGTAGTTAAATGCCATTTCAGAACGATTTTTAACAACAATAATCTACAATTTTCTAACCTAAACCGTGTTTGTAATCTTTGTCGGTCCTCAGCCCGTAACAATTATGAAGGGAAAGATGAATCATAACATTGTGCACGGTGATTTCGTCATTAAAGTCTTCGGTAAACACGGCGCATGGTAACCACAATTACCTAAGTGAAATAATGGCAAAAATTGAGAATGCTATATCTCTGACCTCCTAAGGTGTTTAAATTTTTTAAGGCGATTTTCGGATTCAGTATTAATTAAACTATCTCTTCTGTTTTGGAAGTTGTCGACCAAAAATCACCTGAATGGGAACTACCTTAAATACTTAAGTAAGATCATTTTACTTAAAGGAAACATTCTTTTATTTTAAAAAAGAAACCAAACTGCATTCAAAGATTTTCTAAAATACGCTTGTCTCTCCTGGGAATCGCACCAGCTAAAAATTCAAAAAATAAACACTCGCTATTTTATTCTAATAATCGATAGAATTATTGTCCAGGACAATATATATACATATTTTTTATGTTAGATTCATTGTTTTCTTTAACCTCGTAAGGCCCCACGTCAAATCTCGATAGTTCAAAAATGATATATAATTATATATCATAAGTAATGTTTAACAAACGTCTGTTGAGTTTCTCGCGGCGTTTTCAGTAGTGGTCTCTTGCGAAGCGCTGGTAGATTTTTGAAGTGTAAAAGTGCCCGCTCGGCCGTTACTGAATAAACATCTAATTTTTTTTTTCTTTTATTTAATTTTAGGAAATACACTTTGTGGTTTACCTTGTCGTCAAATCATTTCCGTAGTTGAGGGCTGCTAGCATTTTTTGAGGTGGTATTTCTATTACTATCCGGCGCAGCAGGGAGATTATCTGAAACGTTTAATTTTGTATGCAAATTAGAGTGGTCGTTTTTAGGTGTGCGGGTGCCATATTTGGGAACACTTAAAAATCAAAATGAATAATCAACAGGTACTCAGTAAGGACGAGGGCGGTACCTGACGCTGCACGCGCTCGCTGCCGGTGTGCAGCAGCGCCAACAGGTCGGACAGCAGCTCGGTGCGCTGCGCCAGGTGCGCGCGCCCCACAGCGCTGCCGCTAAGCGCCAACAGCTATAAGCAGGCATTAAAGGTTCTTTGATTCAGATAACGGTGCGGTGTCCTATCATTTTATCGCCAGTCATTTAGCAAATTTTCGTTTCGCAACCAACGATTGACAAATACATAATTCATCATTTTATATTTATACAGCTACAGACTTACCTAGCAAATAATTCGGGGGTACGAATAATAACTTGACAAATTTTAATTTTTTATTGTATAATTTGTCAAACAGATTATTTATTATTGATATCAAATAGTCAACTAACTTACTTCCTACAAACGTTTGGTATATTACTTTGTTTGTCATAGATTTCATTTTATAAAAGCTTTAGTATAAAATATTTTGTACAGTTTGTATAGGCAAAGCCACAAAAGGGGAGGGGGGAGCAAAGCCAAATACCAAATGAATAGTATATATGACAAGTTGGTTTCAAAATGAAATTTTGTCAAACAAGTTTCGGTGAAACATTAGTGAACCGTAATAATAGTATGTAAAGTAAACCATTTGCTTTACGATGAGTTTTTAAAAGCCATGTTTTAAGCCAAAACGTTTCTAAACTGTACTATTTGCTATATGATTAGTTGTTAAACGGCGTATTTTAATCTGATTCATTTGTGAAACAATATATTTGTGAAATTAATAGTATATGAAACGTTTGTTGTGAAAGTAATGAACATTTGTGACACAACCGAACCGTTTAGCAAACCTCCCGGGTAAGGCAACGAAATTTCAAAAATCCATCAAGGCAGGATTTATGTTTTTCAAAAATAAAAGTAAGTCTCCTTTGCGTTGAGTTTGCTATTTCTAATATGTAAGGTAGTTGCCGTCCATGTGGCGTTCGTTTTTTCCACCCTGTATACGAAAAACTGATAAGAAAGCCCAAACATAATCTAGGAGTTTGTACACGAAAGCGTCGGTTATTTTGGATCATACATACACATAGGTTGTCACATAATTAAAAACACTTGCGTTTTTTCATAAGATTGTTGCATAGAAATATCTATAATAGCTGCGTTCTAAGAGGCCCGATTTGATAGCTGTCAACGCAGTACAAAATTTGTTTGAGGCATGTTTGAGGCATGTTTGAGGTTATGTTTTGTACTATGTTGACAACTGTCAACTCAATACTATGTAATGTGTTTGAGGTTATGTTTTGTTCTGTGTTGTCAGCTGTCAACTCAGTACTATATCTGAGTTTATGTTTTGTACTGTGTTGACAGCTGTCCAATCTGAACTCTAAGAACGGTGAGACTTTAATTTGACCACCAATTAAAAATAACTTGACCAATTTTGTTGCTTGTTAAAAAGTACCTACTTTAGATCATTAACTAAGGTCTAAACTGATGTACGTACAGTGAACATCGATTAAAAACGAACCTTATGTTTTGTAAGGATATCACACCTAAGTGCATGAACGCCAACGGTTTTTCATTTAGATCCTTATGATACGAAAGCTTCGTTTTCATAAGGAAATAATTGTGCATGCTTCAGAACCCGAATTTTTTTAGATAATTGAAACTAACAATAAAATTGGATCAGCACTTTTTTGGTCGTCAAAATTTAAAAGTCATATATGTATGTAAGCAATTGTATGGGAAAAACGCAAACGTTTCTAATTATGATGCCGCCTATATTGTACCTAAATACATATGTACAGTAAATAGACTATTAATAGAGTTCGGCTGTCTTTCGCTTTCACACTATTCTATTCTATTTTTAGGGTTCCGTACTTTAAAAGGAAAAAGCGGAACCCTTATAGGATCACTTTGTTGTCCGTCCGTCCGTCTGTCCGTCAAGACCCTTTAGGGGCTTGTTTCCGGAGACGCGGAGCGTCGCGCGCGGCGTGCGAGTTGGCATCGCGAGGCGCGTCGGGCGTATTTTCCGTTTACAGAGACGTGGCGCGTGCGCGTGCTGTCATAAGGTTGCGCCGCGGGCGCCGCCGCGGGCCCTGCTGCGGGCGCGGTTGCGGGAACCTTCGTTATTGACGCGTGCGACGCTGCGTGCAGCACGGCGATGCCATCCGCGGGCTCCGCCGGAAGTAACGCTGTATTTGTGATTCCACGAGCGTTTCAACCGCCGTCAGTCCGCTGTCATAAATATTGAAAGAATGAGCTACACCAAGCAGCTAACATTCACACAGAGCTATACTGTTATCGTACTTCTTGCCACAATTGATCGAATTTTAAGTATAATATCGCCTATTTCTTAAATACTTACGACAGCGGACTGACGGCGGTTGAAACGCCTGTGGAATCACCCTTGAAGCAAACGCGTGTAAATCCGCTTCTCCGTAAACGCCATACAACGCCATATGTTTGAATTTAGTGCAGACCGCGCAGCCCAACGCTACGCGCGACGCCCCGCGTCTCCGTAAACAAGCACTAACTCGGGAACGCGTGGAGGTTTCGAGTTGAAATTAAAACCATATTCTCAGGTGTACAGAACCTTGACGCTGTGAAAAAAATCAAACTTCTAAGTTAACGAAAAAAAGAACCGGCCGTTTATGCCGCAAGAAACGTATATTTTAGGCCAGCCTATAAGTAAGATATATAGATCGCCAACGCGCATGTAACTAAGATTTTACGCTTCCTTTATACAGGGCGTCCCACGGCTATGCCACATGGAAGGAAAGTACCTTGAATATTGTAGATGGAACATTTTACTGAAAGAAGACATTATTTGAATTTAAAAAACAATTTAAACTGCATTCATAGATATTTAAATAATTACATGGTTGTACCGGGAATCAAACCCGTTACACGAGAAAAATAATTACCCTGTAGCTTTATCATACCGATCGAAAGGCTTCATTATAAGGATTAATTTTTGCTAAATAACATAGTGTTTTTTCCAAAACTATAAGAACTATACCGTTGAAACTTGGTAAGTAGATGTATTCTGTGAACCAAATTAAGATTTTCACACAAAAATAGAAAAAAAAACAATAATTTTTGGGGGCTCCCCATACTTAGAAATGAAACACAAAAAAAAATCAAACCCATACGTGTGGGGTATCTACAGATAGGTCTTCAAAAATGATATTGAGGTTTCTAATATCATTTTTTTTTCTAAACTGAATAGTTTGCGCGAGAGATACTTCCAAAGTGGTAAAATGTGTGTCGCCCCCTGTAACTTCTAAAATAAGATAAGAGAATGATAAAACTAAAAAGAAAATTATGATGTACAATACCATGCAAACTTCCACCGAAAATTGGTTTTAATGGAATATTATTCAGTACAATGTTTTTATTCTTTAGCCAAAATCCGATATTTTACTATTTTTTTATTTTGGATGAAACTATGAGGCCTAGAGGCACCACTTTGGTATTAAATTGAGGCTAATTCAATTCTCTACAAATTCTTTTGACATGACTTTTACCTCCCTCCCAACACATTTTCACTTCTTGAAGAAAATTGCCCATCTTTGACTTGCTGTATCTCCGCAACTAACGTTTATTAGTAAGGGGGAATGTGTTTAAGTAACGTTCAAATTGTAGCAAATTTAGTTATCTTTATTAAAGTATACACAAAGATTCTTGAAAAATGCTTCCTTATAGAAGTTTTTCGTAAAAATTGAAACAAGTGCCACAAATTCGCAGTTTTTCGAGCACCATGGGGGTAGCACAGGTGTTTTCAGGGTTGTAAACTCGGATTTTAAATACTCTCAATGGACCTAACAACATTTAAAAAAATCGTAGTTACATGCGGGTTTGCGATGTTTGCCTTTTTTGTGTTGTTATATTTAGACTGGCCTATTTCGACACTCAAGGGAATCAAAACTTATAGGGTATTTTCCGTTGACCTAGAACTATGAAATCTGGCAAGAAATACCATCTTATACTACACTAGAACATAGTAGTTTATGCAACAGTTGTATAAGTGAGGGCAAGAAAGGTGAGTGGCGTGCTGGCGTGGGTTAGGATGTGAGCTGAAGGTGAACATCGTAAAGAAAGACGCCACGAGTGTTTTCTGTCTTAGTTATACACCGTTACATACAATACTTTATCTACACGCATATCATAAGTCCTCTATTATGCGTTCAAAACCCGTAGGCAATGACCAGCATTACCTGTGGTAGTAGGTGACAGCGATGACAGCTGTTAATTTTGGAAGATGTTCCAAATTTGGATCTCATTACCTTACAATATTCGATAACGTAATTTCAAAATTACGTTACTGCTGTCATCGCTGTCACCTACTACCACAGGTTAGGTAATGCTGGTCATTTGCCTTTCGGCTTCTGAACCCATCTTAGAGTACTTATAATATGTGTATAGATAAAGTATTGTACGAGACTCTGCGTTATTAACATTACAACACTCGTGTGATATATTATGAAACTACTTACTAATTACCACACTCATGTTGTAATGCCTGTCATTACGCAACCGTCACGTAAACTACTATTTCCTACGGATAGGTTTTAAATAAAATGCAATATTAATGAAACAATTAACAAGCGGGAAACATGAAAATCACAATTATTAACAAAATATATATCTATGGTTAACTTTGTTTTTAATTGATGTCCATTTGCCAGGTGATTACAAATATTATTAATAAGTTAACTTCATAGTTTTTTATTTTTGTAAACTATGTTTGGACAAGGAAAACCAACTTGAAATGGCCATATACTCATACAGTTCTCCAAGTTTCATTTTATTTTTTACTTAGACTAAACGGCGTTTACAGCGGTTTTAAATGTCTCAAATAGTTTTACTTTTTTTAACATTTTGCGTTCATAACTAAATTGAACGGCAAATTAACTTACACGTATGAATTATTAATATTTCGAATTTATTCAACTAACATTTTTTTTTTTATATGATTTTATTTCGTAGTAAAATTCAGTTTTATACCTACTATGTCGCATCTATTATTTCTGAACGAAAATATTATTGTTGTAGGTTTAAGTACTTAATCTGTGGCTTGGCGTATCGTTTTGGCGACGTAAAAGTACGGTAGCGCCGTACTTTCATGGGGACCAGAGTATAGACTTTTCTTCGGTCCCTTTATGTATGTTCTTTATGTGTGTTCGTGACTATAGGTATATAAATGACAGATAAAAGTACCGTAGTAGGAAAAGTTAATAGAGAATATTCGTGTCTTTTTTTCGCAGCTTCAATAAAAGCTAATTCATGTACCTACTTAACAAAGAGTTGAGTTTTTTGTTTTAATAGCTATAAAAATAACCAAGATATAAAACAACAAATATTTGTTCCTAGGTATCTCTTTTTAGCAAAACAGAATTTAACATGGAGTTTAAATGGCTGTCGTGTTAAATGGCGTCATACGGCGTAAAGGATCTCTCTATTTAATCGCTATCTAATTAGCAGTTTAAAATAGTTGTATGATCCGTATTTTTAGGCCGAATTTAATTTTAATTTAACGTTTGGTGATTTCTTTTACGGTATTTTCATATTTTATTGAGTAATGCAATATAAAAAAATCATGCATATTCCCTATAATGGCCTCGATAGGAGGTATTTGTGTACAGTCACCGTCATAAATAAGTGATGATTTCTGTACCTTGTCGCTTTTAATCGTTTGACAATTTCGTATGACATTTCAAACATGACGTTAAAGTGACAAGGTTCATAAATGATAACTTATTTATGCCGGTAACTGTACCAGCGAGAGCATCTCAAAGCAGTAGTTGTCCTGGTGGTGCGGCGGGGCGTCGGCGTCGGCGCACAGTAGAGCGGTCTCCCAGTCGTCGCGCGCGCGCGCCGCCTCGCAGCCGATGGCGCACACTATGTGCGACATCACCTACAAATATTATAAAACCTTTGATATTAAAGACCGTATCGGAAAGAAAGTATACAACTTTAGGCATCTCTAAAAACTAGCACGAAGGTAAAATAGGCATTAACTTTTTTCTTAATACCGAACTACCTACATCCTTTTCTTTAAATTGCACCAAAAATAATGGCTATTTTGTCAAACTCTCAACATAGGGCGAATAAACTAGTGTCCTAAAAAAATCTAATTAGTCCGTCGTTTATATTATCAAAAAATATTGAACACGTATTTTTTCTTTTGTCAATTAAACAAAAAATGACGAAGATACAGTGCGTTGAAGTTTCGCGTGACGTCACGCCGTGGCACACTATACCACGTTGTGACGTCACCAGCCCCCACTCCCGAACTTTGATGCGCGTAATTGTGAATTTTGATTGATTTGAAAAAGCAAAAAATACGTGTTCAATCTTTTTTGAAAATCTTACTGACGGACTAGTTAGATTTTTTTTTTTTACCCAGGACAGACCCCTAACATTCGTAAAAAGGAGGTTACTTGATAAGATAAGGCCATCAACATCGAGAAATTCGGCAAAAAAGTATTAGTGTGGCAAGCGATTTGTCAATGCGGTATGCGATCGCAATCCTTCTTCACTACAGGGACCTTGACCGCTACGGTACACCGTGACAAGTGCTTACAGAAAATATTACTAACACTCATAAAAAAGCACAGGATTAGCACTTTATTTTGGACGGATTTGGCTTCTTGTCATTACTGTAAAACAACGAAGGAATGGTATAAAGCCTATAAGGTAGAAGACGTGGATAAGGATATGAATCCAAATTGCCAAGAAGTTCGCCCATTTGAGCGATATTGAGCTATCATGAATCGATACCTCCCAAAAAACGTCAAAGCTGCCACATCAGTTGACGACTTTAAAAAAAAGTGGAACAGGGCATCTAAAAATGTATCAAAAGTGGTCGTCTATAATTTAATAAGACACATTAAAAAGAAAGTTAGGTTGCACGCAAAATAGATATAATACGACGAATTCATTCAAAACAGTTTTTTATAAAGACCATATTTTTCAGTTTCTTTTTGTTTCATTATAAGTTTTGACACTTAATAAAAATAATATCATTTTGAAGTTGTCTACTTTCTTTCCGATACGGTCCTTAAACTTTATTTCTAATTAAGCTTTAATCGAGCTTGTCAATCTTATGAACGCAAGAAATATATCGTCTTTTAAAGAAAGCGACAAATAATACAGCCTATTTATCGAAGCCATACGTCTGACCTGGCTAATGTACACCTTGCCAAGTGATTTGATTTGAAGCCGAGGTAGATACTTTGACAGACGCGATGATCGTAATCGTCATGTGAAAGCGAACAGTAGGCAGGGTTCCCAACCGTCCGGTTTTCGACCGGACTGTTGGGTTTTAGAAGGAATTGTTTGGGTCAGGTCGTAAACTTTCGACCGGATGCAATTTGTCCGGTCAAATAAAATTGTGAACGCCATGTTCGTAGAACGCATATTTAGCGTCATGAAAAATATTTGGCAGGACGAAAGAAATCGTCTGAAAGTCGAAATGGTGAAGGCGGAATTGATAGCGATGTTCAACTATAATATTACATGTTCAGAGTTTGAAGAATTTCTAAGAACAGATGCAGGAAAATTACTTGTCAAAAATGTTAAAAGCGAGGGCAAGTACAATTTTAAATTAAAAAAACCTACCCCTATTTTTGTTAAGTTGATACATATGTATTTTTCTTAATAAAACTCTTTCATTGATACTCTGCGTGTTTTTTGTTTTGATTTTCACCAAGTATGACCAGATTAAATTTGTTGTCCGGTTATGGCGGCTGGAAAAGTTGGCAACCCTGTCAGTAGGATGTAAAGGCCGACCTGGCTTTGCAGCGAGGTTAGCTTGTGCCCGGCGAAGAGGATGCCGACGACGTGTTCGCGCAGGTCGCTGTCGTCGGCGCCCGCCTCCTCGGCCGCCGGTACATCGCCGCCGTCGCTGCCACTCGCCTCCCACTCCAGCAGCTTTCCGAAAACCTGGCCAACACAAACAGATGTGCAACCCACTCGACGGTACAGGGTTACTATAATATAGTATCCAAAGAAATGCCATTGCTAAAATAACAACAGTATCCATTAGATTCATATCTGCACTTCTGAATTCCTTTTCGAGCTAGGTAGTCAATTCCTTCGGAAGGGAAACCACGGCTTTAATTAATTGAGGTAAGTATTAACAAGCGATTATGTATGTTCCCCGATTACTCAAAAAACGCTGAACCTATACGAAATATATTGTTTTGTTTCTCCATGGTCCAATTGTCAACACAACAGGATCTGATGATAGGATCTTGGAGAAATCGGGGGAACTATTCAAATATTATAGGCACGCATATAGGAATTTGGTAATTTTTCATACCCAGCTAGCAAAGTAACGATAAAATAAAATTTATTAGCACTAAACAGTGTTATAAAAGTTATTTAAAAGCAACGTGGCGACTGCTTCCGTCAGCGTTGTTGTATATTGGTGATTCGTACCATTGTTTAGCTGTATAAGGTTAAACAGCCAAATAGTGCTATTAAATCATAACATAAACGTTTACTCGACCGATTTGTAAAGCACATATATCATAGCAGTAAAAAAGTTCTTACAACAGCGATTTAGTGTAATTATGTTGTACAACAGGTTTCAATAATACATTTATACGGCAAAGTAGATCTAATTTGATTGCAAAGTCGCTGCATTAGTGTTTGTCATATATCAGGCGCGCATGGATCTAATCCGTGATATAAATGAACATATTGAAACTGATATACAGCAAATGTATGGTGTAACAGCATTTCCTTGTCACCTATGCTATTGTGCTACTAGCTGTATAATCGGGATAATAAGTAACGACATAAACGTTTACTTGACCGCTTTTTACAGCACATATAACACAGCTGTAAAAAGTTCTGAAACGATTTAGCGCTGATATTTTGTATAACAGGTTTTAATGATACACTTATACAGCAAAGTTTATCTATTGTGGTTTCAAAGACGCTCGTTTAGCGCTCGTGACATATCCGGTACGCATGGATCTAATCCGTGATAAAAAACAATACCTTGCAGCTAATATGCATCTATTTTTTCGCTTAACTATAAACGTGATAAGTAATCTATAGTAACACTAAGGAGTTGTAAAATTACTTTTGCAAGACCCTTGTATCACCATATAGTAACTTGAAAACGTTTTTTTTGTTTGATATAACGCTAAAACAGCACATAAATAATAGCTGCAAATGACTTCTATATAGAAAGTTTATGCTCGTTAAGAGAACTTTCATTATCTTTTTATCACAAAAAGGCGGACATTAGGTACTCTCCAAGTATTTTTTTCGCCATGGCGCCATAGTGCTACAAATAAATGATAATTATATCAGTAACCTGGGTGATTTCCAATTCATTCATATTTTAAATTTATTTATTATTTAATCAAATATCAAAAATTCGGGGGTGCGTGAAAAAAATAAGTATAATGCTATATTATTTTTTATTTTTTTGTATGTTCTTTTGCAACACTGTCTTAGAGACATTCAGCAAATGGTCATGAAGGTGCGCATTGACTTGAAGAGCGACAGTCCAATGACGTGTGCCCTATATGTTGTTGTCTGTTATAGATCTATGGGAGCTTTTCTTTTCAATATTGAGAACTTCGAATTACTTTGCATTAACTGCATTGCAAGTATGTTTGGGTGATTATGTATTCTTCTCTTGTAGGATTTCATTGTGTGACTTATCTCGTCTATAATGTTCTGTTTTGTTCTGATTTTTAGGTCATGGTTAGGTCATGGTGTAACTGTTTGTTTGTAACAAACCAAGGAGCGTTAGTTATCATTCGGAGAATCTTTGACTGGAATCTCTGTAGTATCTCTATATTTGAGGTTGATGCGGTTCCCCATAACTGAATACCATACGTCCATATAGGTTTTAGGATGGATTTGTACAAGAGCATTTTGTTTTCCAGAGACAGCTGGGACTTTCTCTCGAAGAGCCAGTGCATTTTTCTAAGTTGCATGCCTAAAGCTTTTCTTTTCGTGAAAATGTGTTTTTTCCACACTAGGCGACGATACACGTACAATCCAAGATATTTAGCTTCATTTGCTTGAGGAATTTGTGCTCCATTGAGTGTTACTGGAGGACAGGTGTCACGTCTAGTGGTAAAGGTTACCTGTACTGACTTGGTCTCATTTGCTTTTATACGCCAGGTTTTCAGCCAATTTGTAATGTTATCTAAACACTCTTGAAGAATGGTGCTTGCTTGCGTTGGATTTTCATGGGTTGCTAAAGCTGCCGTGTCATCTGCGAAGGTGCCGATTATGGCTCCTTCCGAAAGAGGTAAGTCAGCGGTAAATAATAAGTACAGGATGGGGCCGAGAACACTGCCCTGGGGCACTCCAGCATGTATTTTATGCAGGGAGGAGAATTCTTCTCCTTGCTTTACAAAGAAATGTCTATCCGCAAGGTAGGATTTAAGGAAGTTGTAGTAATTTGAAGGAAGCTGTGTTTTTACTTTATACAATAAGCCTTCGTGCCAAACTCTGTTGAATGCCTGTGAGATATCTAGAAAGACGGCGCAGCAGTATTCCTTCTTTTCAAAGGTCTTGTGTATTTGCTCTACAAGTCGGTGGACCTGTTCTATGGTGCCATGTTTTTCTCTGAACCCGAATTGGTGATCTGGTATAATTCGAGTTTTGGCGAGTACAGAATGTAGACGTTTTAGAAAAAGGCTTTCCATAACTTTGGATGTGATTGGTAGCAGGCTAATCGGTCCATACGACGATACTTCCTCAGGGGGTTTTCCAGGCTTAAGTATCATTATTATTTGCGCCACTTTCCATTGTTGCGGGAAGATACCTCTCACAAGAATGAAGTTGAATAGTTGCGTTAGAAAATCGATTGCTAAATCAGGTAGTTCCTGTAAAATTTTGGCCGTTATCCAGTCGTATCCTGGTGCTTTCTTTTGTTTTAGCTTATTTATGGCTATTGTAACTTCGTTTTTGGTGAACTTTTCGATCGGTAAATTCATTTGGTTGGGTACCATGAGACGATTTAAGATTTCTTCACTATTTGATACAGATGCGTTAGGTACAAAGACTTCATCTAAATGGGAAGCAAACGCCACGCCTTTTTCCTTGTCATTAACAGCCCAGGTTCCATTCTCATTGCGAATTGGTGCTTTAGAAGGTATCGGTCGTTTAAGTTTTTTTGTAGCTTTCCACAAGGAGTAGTCGCAAGCTGATGTAGTACCTAATTTTTTTAAATAATATTGGAAGTTTTCATTTCTTTCACATTGTAATCTGTGTTTTACCTTGCTGCTAAGTTATTAAATCTTCTTTTGTCTTCGGGGTATCTACTGGTTTGCCACTGTTTACGGGCCCTTCGTTTCTCGGCCAGTAATCCCCTCACAGGTAATGAGTAGACCAGTGTGTCTCTTTTTTCAATAGCCGGTGTGCTTTCCCAGGCAGCATTTTGGACACATTTATTGAAATGTTCTACTGCAGACATAATCTCGTCTTCAGATTTAAGGGGGAGTTTAGTGTCCAAGGAGGAATCCACGAGCAAGCGAAACAGGTTCCAGTTTGTTTTATGATTGTGAAGCGTGGCTGGTGGTTTTACTGGGAAGAATTTATGTCGAACTTCTACTAGTACAACACTATGGTCAGATGATAAATCTTGAGAGGAAGAAAAATTAATATTGTTCACTGGGATTCCTTTAACAATGCAGAAATCCACTAAGTCTGGGATTTTCCTAGGATCTGTAGGCCAATAAGTAGGTTCACCGCTGGACACAGCATTTAGATGTAGATCTCTGAGAGCTGCTTGCAGTTGCCTACCTTTCGGAGTTGTCAACCGCGAGCCCCAACTGGTGTTCTTGGAGTTGTAGTCTCCGCCTGCCATGAATCTTGGGCCCTGTGTTTCGAAGAAGCGTATGTAATCTTCTTTCTTCATTGCATGTTTAGGCGGTGAGTATAAAGCGGTTATCTTCAATTGGCCCCGACGATCTTCTATAACTAAACTTGTGGCTTGTATTTCCGGAGTTCTGTAGGATTCAGCTTCGTGATGTCTGATATTAGTGCGGATAAGTATTGCAGATCCTCCATGAGCAGTTCCGTCGGGATGCATTGTGTGATAAAACGAGAAATTGGGTAATTTTAAATAATTCTTTACAGTGAAATGCGTCTCTGAGACCAGTAGGATATCTATTTTATTTAATTCTACGAAAGACTTAACTTCGAGAACATGTTGTGAGAGCCCGTTGGCATTCCAAATGGCTATTTTAAGTAAATCGAATTTGTCATTTTGGTCATAAGTAGGTTTGTCATTGCACTCATTTGCTGCATCAGCTGTCTCATGGCATTCATCATTTCTTTTATGTCACTATAATTTGTCTGTAAATTATTATTATCTGCATTTTGGTTGCCTAATGCAGAACATGGGGCTGTCGTTGGATTCTCAGATAGTAACGCCTGTTTGTATGACATTTTATTACTATTGCCTATCCCATTATTTGAGTCTTGATTTGACCTGCCTGCTTGGTAGTAGCTGTGAGGCTTAAGTTGGGGGCCTTCTACATGGTTGTTGTTGCTCACCTTAGTTGTTTGCCTATATTTTGGTGGCTGAGTAGGGTACTTAATTTTTTGAAGCTCTTTATACACAGAGCACCCTTTGTAATTTGCTGGGTGGTTTCCATCACAGAGGATGCATTTGACGGAGTCTGACCTCTCTTTGCGTGCACAGTCGGCCGATGCGTGGTCTCCGGCGCATTTAATACATTTTGGCTTTCTGAAGCAAAATTTTTTTGTGTGCCCGTATTGTTGGCAGTTGCTGCACTGTGGTATTTCTTTTTTGGGTCTTGGCGGTTCGATTGTTATTTTACAGTGTAGCAGGGCCTTGATATCGTATATAAGTTTATTATTACTATTTGATTCTATTTCTACGAAAAATATCGCCGGAGGTTTTTTGGTAGACCTTTGTTTAACATTCCAGATATTAGTCACTTTGTGGCCATGCCCTTCTAATTCGGTTTTGATTTCGCCTAAGTCGGATGACGGGTGGAGGTTTTTGATCACAACTCTAAAGGACCTTTCCTGTTTTGACTTGTAAGTATAGAACTCTGTTTCTCTCTCTTGGAGACTTTTAACTATCTTTGTGTATAGTTCTGAAGTATTGGGTTGTATTCTGACTTGTTCCTCCCGTAAGACTTTGACAGTATAATTTCCTTCTGCAACTTCGTCCAGCATTTTTAGTAGAGGTTGGATGTTACAAACTTTATCCACATAAATAGGTGGCGACTTAGCAGGTTTCTCTACGGCCATACTATCTTCTTGAGGCACATCATCAAGTTCAGAAAATCTGTTGGAGATTGGTACAGCTTGGCCGAGCCAGTAAGTGTTTCATTTCTGTTGTTTTTGAGGCACATTCTTTCCTGGGCTTTCGCGTAGTCTTTTTCTTACTAATGTGAAGTCATCTGCTTCAGTATCATCTGGGTTTTTTTGAGATTGTGCTTGCTCCTCAAGATTACATAAAGATTGGGATCTCGTTCTGTTAAACAAGGATGGATGGAAGATTTGCTGAGTAAGTATTTTGTTTGCTGGTTTTTCAGCTTGAGAAGGATGTTTTGATGTTGTTGAAGTCATTGCTATTTCCCCTGACTAATATTTGGGGTATTTATTTTTATGTTACTGGCAACACTATTTGATAGAAAATTAATGGAGGGTAGAAAGTTGATTCCATAATTTTGTGGGTAGGTGAATTTATCACAGATATTAATAGTGTCACTAGAGTATTGTTAGGCACTCTTTTTTACACTGTTTGGTAAAATTATAGATATATAACACAAGCACACGAAAGTCAAATGGTAAGGTTCACTTTTTTATAATTTTTAGATAGAAACGAGTGGAATAATGGTAAGAATAGTTAAAAAAATCGAGAGCACTTGTGCACACTTTTGACAGTTGACAACCAGATGTATAACCATTATTTAATCGATGAAATTGTGAGCGCAAGTGAAATTCACCTCAAAATCTCAAATACATGAACATGAACAGCAACATAAAATAAATACTTTTCGGAACATATCTTGTACTCCGTTTCGTTAATGATTTTCTATAAAATAATTTGTACACTCATCACATCAATACACAAAGAAGTTGGATGGATCACAATCACCAAAATAGCTACAAATAGTTCTATATCAGCATCGTGGCAACTATTATATGATTATTTAGTGATATTGTGATAAAAATATTCTCGTATACATAAGTAATCTGCATAAAATATTCTACAAAAAATACACTATACAATTTTTTTGGCTGGGATCAATATTTAATGAGATAACGCGGGAACTATATTACAGCGAAAAAACTTCCGTCGGTCCTAGGCGGGATTCGAACCTACATCTCATCTGGCTCTCCGGGCCGATGCAGGTGCATTACCAATTATGCCACCAAGACCCTACTTAAGATCCACGAAATTAGTAATCGCTTGCTTTTTCATACTCGGAGGGTATGCTGACGTCATCTATCGTTGTTTATTAACAAACGGCATAATTGGTAATGCGCCTGCATCGGCCCGGAGGGCCAGAGGAGATGTAGGCTCGAATCCTGCCTAGGACGGAAGATTTTTTTTTCGCTTTAATATAGTTTAGAATTTCGTAACAGACGTTTCTGTTAAATTTAAAAATATTTATAACGAGGGAAGATGGAAAAAGAAAAATTAACTTACATTTCTTTAAGTATGGCAAAAAAAAACCTAATTATCTTGTAAATCTAAAATATCATCATCATCATCATCTTCGATTCAATTCTTCGGCTACCCAGCAGAAGCTACTTAAAAGAGGATGGGCACTGTCGTAACCCATGGATCCAGTATCTTCCACGATAATCTCAGCTGCTTTTCGTACAATTCTCTCACATTCTGACTGTTCATTTGTGACGCATCGTTCAAAAACTTTTCACCAGTTGCATGAAAGCAGACGATTGTTTGTTTGTTGCGAATTGTACAATAAAGAGTAAAAATAAATATCCGCACAAAGGTGCAAAAATATGTACACATAGGCCTTATTGTCATCGTAACAAGGCCGGTGTACATATTTTGGAGACTTTGGAAAGTATACATATTAATGCCCTTGAATGTACCTACTGAAAACGATTTGTCTCCATATTTCTCATTCCGGCTTTGATGGTTCTGGGGCGCTGGCTGTCCGACAGCGCTCTCACTCACACCTACTATTATTATATTTAACATTTCCCTTTAATATCTTTTTAAATATTGACCCCAGCGAAAAGGTGTTTATAATCTTTTTTGTAGAGAATTTTATGTAGATTACTTAATGTTTAGGAACAGTTTTTGTTTTGGGCAAGCGTTTACGAATTATTTACGAAAAACAAAAATAAAAATATAAAGTGAAATAGCATATGGATTTAGTACGCAAGGTCTGTTCATCCTTACTTGTCTTATCGTGTAAACAAAGGTGACGTCATGCGTCATGGGTGATACTAGACAATAACTAGTGATTGGAAATGTCGATAAAATATATTGATTGATTTTGTTATAAACACTTAAGTTTACCTACAATTTTAACACAGTTGAATGTTTTCTTCACATTTCTAACTCAAATGCTGTGGTAAATGCTATTTCATTATCCAATCCTATAGTACTACTTTAGTACTACCCATGTAATATTTTTATAGAGAGATATAAGAAAAAATACAAATATATAAATCTCTATGCACGAATACACCGATAATCAAAGTAGACTTTAGTAACGCACTCACTTAAACCGTTGCAAATAATTTTCGCACTATAAACTTCGAATATTCAGATGATTGCTGTCGCTCTTGTAATCATGAAATCATAATAAACTGTGATGTAGTTCCACTTCTTAGTTGATATGAAACTTGGAGACATTTCAAACTCGCCGCAAGCAACGCCGCGGGAAAGTCATAATCATATTCAAAAAATTAAATGAATAGGTACAGTTGAGGTGTTCCGGTAGCCATCTGTGGTCTTCATCATCAGTTCTACTTCACCAAATGATACTTTCTGAATGTAAATGCTGGACTTAAAACTAAAAATACTAAAATCGCTGTATGAATGCCAATAATATTTGAGGAGTTCCCTCAATTCCTCACGGATCCCCTCATCAGATTCAGATTTGGTGACAATGGAACCATCTCGGAAGTATACTCTACCAAACCAAAAAAGATTTTTTAAAATCTGACAACTCTGTAAAAAGTTATGCGTGGTCATACATCAAATTACCGGTGGTAAGTCACACCATTTTGTTTTGAGTCGTTACGATATTATGTCAGCGCTTTTTGATGACACACATAGGCCTTCGTCGATCAACAGACGACTAAGGTAAGAAGTGTGCTTAACCTTCATTGAGCACAGTTGTACCGTCTTCCGCGTTTTGCGCGCTAAGTCCTTGTGTATAGAAGGTCAAGGTTTCGCCAAAACTTAACTATTTCTGTTTTATTATAAAACATAAAAATATGTATTGGGAAACGTATCTAGGAACAACACAAACGAACAAACATCCGATCGTATGCAAATCGAAGTCCTTGAAGAGTAGCCAATAGTTGTCAGTTCAGAGAATATCACCGTCCAAATCACAAAAGGTATCACAAATCCGTAAGCAAGCCAAGTCGTCAGAAATATCATAAAAAGAGCACCCGTTACGTACGACATCAAGCGAAGTAGTGAAACGAATGACATTTCTAGATTTCACTTAGTTTTTATTTATTTATTATTCTTTCCTCTAGGGGAAAAGAAAAAGGTTGAACACCATACAGGCCACATTTATCCATATCGATAAGTTGTCGTTTCCCATCAATACGATGCGTGGACAGTCTAGACATTGCAATGTCAGATATTTTTCAGGTTATTCATTCGTTCCTTCGATTATTGAAGATCATTTTATTAGAAATGATATTTTTCAGTGGTTACTTGGTTGATTTCAATACTTCGTGAGTTTCTTTAAGTATACAACAACATTTTAAGTTATGGTTATTGTGTAATCCGAGAGAAAAGTGTGACAGTGTCTTCGAGAAGTGTTTGTTTACATCATAAGACAACTAAGGATGAACAGACCTTAGTGATGGAGAGCTAGTGTAAAAATTTACGAAGATATGTTGCCTAAAGTGTTTGTTTACATGGTTTACAAGTTCTATTGATGGCGACTTTATGTGTACTTATCGTAATTTACCTGCGATGTGAGGAGGCGGAAGACGCGCAGCGTGTCGGCCTCGGCCAGTGCGTGCAACACGGCGGCGGGCGAGGAGGGCGCAGCGCGCGGCGCCGGCGCGGGCGCGCTCAGCACGCGTAGTTGCCGCACGCGCACCGCCGCCTCTGGCCCGCGAAGCTCGCAGCGCACACGCACGCCCGCGTTTTCCACCTCTGACATACCAACCACTTAAATGGTCAACCAGGACACCACCACTACACCCATACCACTCCACCACTGGGCATACCACTTAGGTATTGTGGAGGTTTTAAGACTTCTACGTTTCTTCTATGATCCCATATTAAAAATAAGAATACGGGGTGTTCCTATAGAGGTGATAGATAGGCAAGGACAGAACTTGGCCAGAGTTTTGTAAGAACATATGAAAATAAGCAACATTCATAATATTTATTATCAGTTTTGATAAAGTTACCAATATTTATAATCATTCGACACCTCCTAAGTACACTGAGGCAAGTGCAACATCATGATTTTACAGGAGAGCTGTGCAAAGGTAAATATATGCGTAACTTTTTTTTCTTTAAAGGTAATGTAATGAAATTTTAGATTTATCCTAATGAAAGCACTACAATTTTTTCTACATTAATAAAATTTAAATAACTATGGTAGTTTTTGAGAAAAGCGCAGATAAACTAGTATACGCGTATTAAGTGTGTTTCAATTTATAGTATACTGAGCTAACTAACACTTGATCCAGTATACATTTCAGCATCTATTTATTATTTTTATAGGAAAGTAGGTGATTATGAGTGATATCTATACATATAAAGAGGCTTGTCCTGACTGATTCATCATCGCCCAGCCAAAACTACTAAGGCTAGAAATATGAAAATTGGACAGTACTTACTTTTTGTGACGGAGAGATCCACTAAGAAGGGATTTTTCGAAATTCAACCCTTAAAGGGATGAAAGGGGGTTGCAAAGTTTGTATAGGAAAAAATATTTTTATGGTCCAATTTACTTGAAACTTGGTAGAAATGCTCTTCAATGCAAATAATGAGACACGTATTTCAGCGATTACTAAAATTCAACCCCTAAAGGGATGAAAGGGGGTTACAAAGTTTGTATGGGAAAAAATATTTTCATAATCAAATTTACTTGAAACTTAGTAGAAATGCTCTTCAATGCAAATAATGAGACACGTATTTCAGCGATTACTAAAATTCAACCCCTAAAGGGATGAAAGGGGTTGCAAAGTTTGTGTGGGGATTTTTTTATGGTCTATTTTACTTGAAATTTGGAAGAAATGCTCTGCAATTCAAATAATGAGACACGTATTTCAGCGATAACTAAAATCAACCCCTAGAGGGTTGCAAAGTTTTAATAGAAAAAAAATAATTATGATCAAATTCACTAGAAACTTGATAGAAATGCTCTTTAATAAAAATAATGAGACATTTATATCAGCTTTTACTAAAATTCAACCCCTTAGGGGATGGAAAGGGGTTGCAAAGTTTGTGTGGGTATTTTTTTGTGGTCAATTTTACTTGAATCTTGGAAAAATGCTCTGCAATACAAATAATGAGACACGTATTTTAGCAAGTATTAATATTCAACCCCTAGAGGGATGAAAGCGGGGTTGCAAAGTTTGTATGGGTTTTTTTTATTTTATGGTCCAATTTACTTGAAACTTGGTAGAAATGCTTTTCAATGAAAATAATGAGACACTATTTAAGCGATAACTAAAATTCAACCCCTAGAGGGATGAAAGGGGGTTGCAAAGTTTGTATAGGAAAAATATTTTTATCATCAAATTTACTTGAAACTTGGTAGAAATGCTCTACTTTAATAATATTAAAAACCTATTTCAGCGATTACTAAAATTCAACCACTTGGGGGATGGAAAGGGGTCGCAAAGTTTGTGTTATGTTTTTTTTAATGGTTAATTTTACTTGAAATTTGGAAGCAATGCTCTGCAATACAAATAATGAGAGACGTATTTCAGAAAATACAACTCCTGGGGGATGGAAAGGATTTGCAAAGTTTGTGTGGGGATTATTTTTATGGTTAATTTTACTTGAAACTTGGAAGAAATTCTCCTCAATACAAATAAAACCTACCTATGTAACATAAAAGGCAATATATACATAAAAAATATTACTTTCGACGATTCAGAAAAAACTACATCTGAGGTGGTAAAATGGGGGGTAGAAAATTGTATGTTAGGTATATATTTATGAAGTGAGAAACGAGGAAAATTTTGTGTTGGTTAATGTATATAAATTAAATATAATACATTGCTTTTAGCGATTTTGGAAAAACTTAGGGGTAAATTGGCGGTAGAAGTTTCGGACTTTGGACATTTTTGAACTGAGAAATGTGATAATTAGTATTTAGGCTACTGTTTATTAATAGAAAATACAACTGCTTGCGATTTTAGCGTCTATCGAAGTTAGTAGGTAAATAAGCGAGTTCGGTTATTTTTTAAGTGAGAAACGTGTAAATAGGTGTCAGAGGGCCCTGCTAAGATGTATTACGCTAACTAGCGTTTCTATTCGATTCGTTTTTAAACCAATCGCGTCACTGGTAGATGACGTGATACGAAAAGTCACGTGATCTATCAGTGACGCGATTGGTTTCAAAACGAAACGAATAGAAACAATAGTTAGCGCAATGCATCTTGGCAGGGCCCTCAGGGCTACTAAATTGCTTTCGAAGATTTTGGAAAAACTATCCCTATCCCTGTAAATGGCGGTGGTAAATGGGCGGTAGAAGTTGAAGTCGTGATTTAAATGAACTGTCGAAATATGTTCCGCACGATGATTTATGGCGATTTTTTTTTCATCTACTGTTACATGTTGTAGAGAGTGCCCAACCTTGAAATATTTATTTTTGTTATTTCACTACCAAACTAAGTAGCGGCTTCTACAAGACACCTATTCCTACTCCAAATTTCATCAATGTACCTCTGTAGATTTCGAGTAAAATGCGTGTGACATACGGACGGACGGAAGGACGGACGGACATGACGAAACTATAAGAGGTGGTAAAATTGAGAGCTAAGCCATTTTTAAAATGAGAATAGTAAACGTCGTAGTTTACGATATAAATATAAAAAAATACGACAATTTCGGAAAACGGGGCAAAATGGGGGTAGAAGTTTGTGTAAGAATTTAGATATTCTTGATATGAGAAATGTGGACATTATTGGTATTAAGGTTACTTTTTACCTATAAATAAGAATTATCACTGGGCAAGTTAGAAACATGAAACTCGGTATCAACACCATTATTAATTAAATATAAACACAGGTTTTAAAATAAGCCTTTAACAGTGTGAAAAGCGGGGTGAAAGTTTGTGTTTAAGTTAGTCAGATACATGAATGTTAGCATGTAAAAAAGTGCAAGCTTCAGTGTTTTTTAAACACTTGCCCCTTAAAGAAACAAATAGTCAAGAACAAACCCATCATCAATAAAAAAAAACTAAAGGGATAACTACCTTCAATATTGAAAATAGCAAATTCTACGCAAAGGAGACTTACCTACTTTTATCTTTTTTAAACAAAAAATATTCATAATTGGATTTTTGAAAAAAAATGTTCTTCTTTACCCGGGAATCAAACTGGGCGAACAATAAAGTCGTGTTTTATGATATAGATCGAAAGGGTCATTGATAGTGAATTATTTATATCTGTAACACTCTTTTTTATTACATTGTCATATTCGACCAGTTCGATTCCCGGTTAAGACAGGCAAATGTTCAAAAATCCATAAATGCAGTAATAATTATTTTCAAAAATAAAAGTAAGTCTCCTTTGCGTAGAATTTGTTATTTCCAATATTTAAGATAGTTGCCGTCCATTTGGCGTTCGTTTTTTCATCCTGTATACCTACGAGATATGAAAACGTGTATTGCGACTGAAAACAGTAACATAAAGAAAATAATTCCAGCTTAGATGTTCTTCGAAAATCTCCTGCTAAGTGGGTTAATTGTTTCTATAGATATTTAGTAAATAGACGAGATGACTAAATTATCAATCTATTGAATCTAGGGTCGATCAAAAATAACGTAATAGTGAAAGAGCGGTAGTGAATTTATTTTGTATGGCAATTTTTTTGTTTTAGAGTCATAAAATAAAAGGTGTTTGTGGACCGCTTACTTAAAATTCACGTTTTGGACTTTTTTCATAAAAAAACTCTTTGAAGGTGATGTAAACTACGTCTGTAGGTACTTTTAACATAAATTCTGACTCTCCGCAGACGAAGTCGCGGGCGGAAAGCTAGTCATTTATAAATAAGTATATTGCTTTGCTCTGTTACCCTTTATTATTATTTTTTGGGTTATAATAATCACTTGTACTAGTATAAAATAAAAGTCATGTCACTTAAACCTACCTACCTACTTTTGCAATATTTTCATGTTTTATGTATATAAAATAATAATGGTTGACTTATAAAAATTTGCTTTAACTCTTGTTTTTAAAATGGAAAGATAGTAACTTGCAAAATAACCAGAGTCCGGAATTTTCGTAGCACTTTTGAGCTGTCATAGGGACTTCTCGTCTATCGACTTCCGAGACGAGAAGTCCCTATGACAGCTCAAAAATGCTACGAAAATTCCGGACTCTGGTTATTTTGCAAGTTACTATCTTTCCATTTTAAAAACAAGAGTTAAAGCAAATTTTTATAAGTCAACCATTATTATTTTATATACATAAAACATGAAAATATTGCAAAAGTAGGTAGGTAGGTTTAAGTGACATGACTTTTATTTTATACTAGTACAAGTGATTATTATCAATTTTCGCTCAAAGAAATGGGATCCTAATTACAGGTCTGCGTGTGCTCGACATAGTATGATGAGTCTCGAGGACCGTAGAATGCTGCTTGACATGTCACTGCTACACGATATTCTATCAGGGCGTATCGACAGCCCCGCGCTGCTTTCTGATATAACCTTTCGGACACCTTCTCTAAGAACTCGGCATTCAGAGAGATCTCTTTTTAGCATGCCGCTGGTTCATACAAAATACGCCCATAATTCTCCTATCTTGCGCATCCTTCGCACTTACACTAGAATGTTTCACTCAATTGATTTATTAGATTGCTCTAAACCTGCACTGAAAAATCGTATACTAAAACTACTTTCAAAAATTTTATGGGTTCCCTGCACATACACATTCTGAAAATTCAAACACTCACTCACTCACACGCGCACATACATCCATACGCACAAACACACTCACACACACACACACATACACGCTATTACGCTTTCATAATATTGAATTGTTAAATGATTCTTCTTTCTAGTGTTAATTGGTTTCCATTGTTACTGTTATTCCTCACATTAACATTGTTCCATATGTTTTGTATTATTGCGGTCATCTGTCATTGGCTTTATTTATAGTGCCTTTTTATAGTTCACATTAAACTGTAATGCTGTTGATGTCCCAAATAAAAATAAATGAATAAAATAAATAAATAAATAAATAAATATTAATAACTATACTCGAAACTGTAATTTAAGACCAAAAAAACTACGACAGATACGTCACTGTCATAAGTGTCAAAGTCAGATATGTCAGTGTCAATCGAACATTTCAGAGTTAGACAACCTTTTTGCATTGATGATCAAATTGTTGTAAATATTTGTAGATAATTCTGACATTTTCAATATCAAAAGTTATATTTAACAATAGGGAATATGCATTCTATGTTTTTTCTACCCGATATTCAAAACACTAAAATATCCCAAAACAATTATTTTCTCATATAGTGTGTTAAGTAATTAAATGGCGTGTGTGTGTGTTAAATGGCGATTTTTTTATCAGCTAAAACAAAATGACCAGCTAAGTTCGGATGCTTTACACTTATTCTTGATTTAAACTTGACAGTTACCCATGGACCCCATGGTGTCATGGCTGGTAAAATGCCCGATAATTGTCATTATAAAGTGAGCTACACACTTTTGGCCTGTTATTTTGTCGAAAAGCTAAACGTATATTTAAATTGCATCTAACGTTGTTTACAACTATTGTTTATTTATCGTACCAAATGTTATTAATACCTGAAGTGTTACAAGTGCAATAACAGTTTTGCTACCAAAAATTTTCTTTGGTTAAATATTTAATAGGCCATCTTGTATTTGTGTAAGTAACTTGAATTAACTTGTTTATTTAAATCGAAGGTTTAAAACTACCTACAAATAAATATTCTTAGTGCGGTCTTTTAAAAAGTGGAAATATACGAAGGCAAATATATTTTTTTTAGTGGCAACCCACGTTGGTCTTTAATTACGTTTTCGAGTATAGACGTGCCCGCGGCTCCACTCGCGTGAATGAATTATATGAATGTATTTTTGTCACAATTGTATTATGTTCATGAGCCCTGATTAGCAACGTAACGATATAGAAAAAAAAAGAGTATATATTTTCATATATGTACATTTATTAAAATGTCAACATGAAACTCAGTAATTAAAACCTCTTGTAGGTACTCTGCGGCCACCGTTCCATAACCTAGCCACTTCATACTAAAAATGAACTCTATTCACTTATATAATAGAATTCATTTTTAGTATAAAAGGTGTATTTTCACCTACATTTATTTAAATTTCAACTGTGATAAATCACTCACCTTAGGCCGTGCCAGTCTGCTAGAGGCGTTTAGTTAGCATTTGTCATAAATACAATTTGTTTAAAATAAATACAGGGCCCTGAGCGGACACCCGCTCCTTGCGAACGGCATGGCATTAAAACAAAAAATAAGAAACGAAAGAATATGCAAACTATAAAACGATGCGTCCGAAGAAGAGACACCTTTCCTTCCACAGAGAACATAATAACTCTCGTCGGACTGCCGAAGCTGTAAAACCTGTCCCATGTAACGTTGCATTTATTGCGTAAAACGGAACCTAAAGACTGGGGAAATATTTAAAGTGTATATGGCAATACTGTTCATAACTTTTGATTGTCAAACGTCAACACCATACATTTGTAGGTTGGTGTTGCCGCGTTAGGGTAAATTACTATAGGATTGCGGGAATATTAAATATTTGGAATTAATCAATAAATGGAGTAAATAGTTATTTACATTAATTGAATAAACAAAGCAATTCAAAGATTTCTTTTGACAGTAATTGTACATACAATAATTAAACAAACACATTTCAGTCAAAGGAACATTTAATTTATTAGGTAATTTAGTAATTAAGTACCTGATTACCCAGATTAATTAGACTAATTTGTATAGCTACATTCTATGCATTTTGGTTGCATCTATGTTTTGACTAGCTTCATCAAAATTCATCAATCATTATAAAATCAGACTTAAGCTGAATGACAGCGGAGGAGCCATCCTCAATAATTTAACCAAGCTCATGCTGTGGAGATATAGCATATACTTTCAGTCATATTTCGGTGAAAGAAACTTTTAAGTATTAATTAATAACATCTTTCTAATGGAGGCATTTGTTGCAATTATTGTGCAATTCTCTGACCATATGGTTAATTTTCAGTGATTGTTTCTCACACGTGGAGAGGAGGGAATGTCTTAGCGTCGAGATTACCAGGGGTTTTCCTTGAAGTTTTCCGCTGGACTGGGTTCTATTCTATTCTATTCTATTCTATTCTGTTCGGTCTATTCTGTCTATTCTATTCTGTTCTTCTGTTCTACAGTATAGTTTCAGTTTCTGTTATTCTGTTTAGATACTTCCAGAATAATTTAGCCTTCTGATTTGCCATTATGGTTGGATGATTTATTTTGTAGTATGCATTCAGTTATTCCGATTCAGGGTCAAACCATACGAGTATTCAGGTTCAGTAAAGCTATAAAGTAGCTTATTTAGTCATTCAGTATTTCGCAGGAACACTGTTTAGATCTGTAAGTAATAAATTCATGTTTAGGTTCCTGATCATTCAGTAAACATTCAAGTTAATGAAGTAGGATATAAAGGTATAAACCAACCTTTAGTAGGCGTGCCATAGGCACGAGGATTCTGTACATCTTCACATGCTGCTGTGAGCTGACCGAGGATACTGTGGCTTGCAACACAGTGTGCTCGGACCGCTCCACCAGTCTGCCGACCAGGACTACATCGAGTCGATCGTCCAGGAAGGAAGGTTTTCTTCAGATCAAGGTCTGTAAAAATAATGTTTATAATTCCCTAATTAATATATTCTGATATCAATTATAGTTATTTGGATATCAATTATAGTTATTTGAACAATCAGATTGGAATTGGTGGCAACTCTATAACTAGGGACTAACAAATTACTATCTAAGAATTGTGAATTATAACTTAAGAACCTTTACTCGTGTAACGACCAGCTTTCCGCTGAGCTAAACATATTTTCTGGTAGAGTAAGAATTATGAGCAAAGTTATGTTCACAATTTAATAACATCTTGTATAGAGCTGCATAGGAATAAAGACTGTGATATTTACTAACCTGTTTCATTAAGCACCTCATACGTCGTCCCAGTTAACTCCATCTCTTCATCTTATTCTACAAACATTCTGTTACGTTATTTCGACTCTTTTGAGTATATTCTGTTTTTGTCACGAGGTGTAACCATCCGGGAAGTACGCCCGTGACACCCAGACGAACTAATTTAACCTGCATGCAGTCCTTCAATAACAGATCGGAACTTATAGCTCCGTACTAAGAATATGAACATAAAGCATAGAAACCGGACTAAAAGAACAACGAGAGACGTATGTTTGACCTTTTTCTATTTATGGCATTTATAATGAGTTAGAAAAAGATGTGCTTATAGGAATTCGTTCGCTATCTTTCATGTTGTCACAAGGTTCGAATTTGATCTGACTCCTATCCGTCAACGTTAGTGATGTTGCTGAATCGACAATAATATGGATGTCGATACCTTTAATTTGTTCTAATGGACAAATGAACAATTTTTATAAAGCTATGAATTACAATTTACAGGCATAAGAATAAACAATAACTACACGTAGAAGCGAAACTCCCAGCTCCCTTTTCTAGTCGGAGTGTATAAAATATTTGATTTATTATCTAAAATGTTTTAAACCCTCTCCTCGCAGCAAACGACAGGTTGTACGACAGGGACAGAGATAGCCTCAGCGGGCGAGCCCGACAAAGAGAGCGCAACCCGCGGAGGTCTAGTTGCGCTGGTTTTAATCTTGTTAACGGTCTCTGGGGATTTTTCTGATATGCGGGGTAGACTTATCGGCCCGCTCTCGAGGCATTAACTATCTATTAACGCAGCGCCTCTTTTTCCATTTACATTTATATAATCGAAATTAAATCCCCGGACCTGCATTTACACGACTTGTAATATACATGCGCAACCCTTAACCAGTTTCTGCTTCAGAGACCTGTGTGCCATCAAGGTACGCGGGGCGCAAGACTCCAGCCTGCCGGAAGTGGTACTAGCTTCGGTTTACATGCCAGAGGCAGAAGACCCGCCGCCGCATGACATGTCCAGGCTTATAACCTACTGCGAAGAGGCCAAGCTGCAACTGATCATAGCTACAGACTCGAACGCACATCACCCCATCTGGGGTATGAACTCAGGCAACGAAAGAGGTAAGCTTCTCGTTGAATACCTAATGACAACTAACCTCAATATTCTAAACAGGGGATCAGAACCTACATTTGTAAACAAACGCAGTAAAACAATCATTGACTTAACTTTAGCAACTGAAGAAGCATCGAACCACATCTGGAACTGGCACGTATCAAATGAGATGTCGTGCTCGGATCACAGATGGATACGATTCGACATTCAGGTAAATACAATCACCGCAACCCCCAGACGAAACCCACGCAGGACTAACCGCGCACAATACGCGGAACTGCTGAACCTGGCCCTGCCGGCGGCAGGGACTCTGAACCGACTAGTGAGCTGCGACGAGATTGAAAACCAGGTAAACCTCCTAACGGAATCAATAGTGGAATGTTACCACCAAGCATGTCCCTTGTCTAACCCGCCGAGCAATCGCAATGAGCGTGTGAATTGGTGGGGCCCAGAGCTGGAGAGACTCAGGAAAAAGATGAGGCGGCAACTAAACAGAGCGATGAACACGGGCGCAGACCAAGACTGGGACAACTACAAAGCGTCCAAGTCAAAGTACAAGAAACGACTAAGGTACAGAAGTACGAACTCATGGCGCAACTTCTGCAACAACATAGAAACATGCACACAGGCCGACAGGATAAGGAAAGTTCTCTCCAACCAAACAACACACACCATGGGCTCCTTACTAAGGCCAGACAACACCCTAACCAGCTCGCCAGAGGAAGCAGAGAATGTTCTCATACAAACTCACTTCCCTGGATGCGTAATATCAGCACCGGTAAGTCGGATGAGGGAGGAGGTCGTCCCCACGAAAGCTGAATGGAAATACGCACACGAGGTAACCAGCCCCACGAAAATAAAATGGGCCATCAACAGCTTTGACTCTTTCAAATCACCGGGACTGGATGGGATATTCCCCGCCCTACTTAAGTGGGGCGGCGAAGACCTAATACAGCTACTCACGGTGATCCTAGCAGCCTGCCTTGCGCACAGATATGTGCCATGGCGCTGGAGGGAGGTCAAAGTAACATTCATACCCAAACCAGGTAAGGGTGACTACTCGGACCCCAAATCATACAGACCTATCAGTCTCACCTCGTTTCTACTTAAAACGCTGGAGAGAATTTGCGACAGGCACCTGCGTGAAGGGGACCTGGTCAACGCACCAATACATCAGAATCAACATGCCTACAGTCAAGGTAAATCCACAGACTCAGCCCTGCACGCAGTGGTCTCCAGGCTTGAGGAAGCCATCAAGAACAAATCACTGTGCCTGGGCGTCTTTATCGATATAGAAGGAGCATTTGACAAGACCAACTTCAGTAGCATAACAGCAGCACTGAATAGGCATGGGGTAAACGCAGTAATGACCCAGTGGATAGGTAATATGCTCAGCAAAAGAATTATCAAGCTAGAAGCGGATAAGACCCAGCAAGCACTTGTGGCGAAAGGATGCCCCCAAGGAGGCGTTCTTTCGCCGCTGCTATGGAACCTGGTCGTGAACGAGCTGATCACCAAACTGAACGACAGTCACTACTACACGGTGGGTTACGCTGACGACATAGTAATCCTCACGAGTGGTAACGTCACCAGTACAGTATGTGACATAACGTCTACGTGTCTCGCCTGCACCGCTCCGCAACAGTAGACGACGTGGTGGAGTACGTTCGTCAGAAGGTTGGATGCAGCCTGACGGTGTTTCAGCTGCGGTCGCTTCGCTACGTGCACTTCAGTTCGTTTGTAGTGCGCGTGCCGCGGTTTATGCTGGGAACCGTCGAGTGTCCTGACTTCTGGCCGAAAGGTTTCGTGTTCCGAAGGTTTCGGGGCAACCTACCGGCAGCGACCATCACGCCAATTTTGGCAAAACAGATACCCGCTGTTCTGTCACATCGGTGTTAGTTTTAAGTTTTATATTGTTATCTATGTTAGTCTATAAGGTATTTGTAACTATGGGCCTCGTTGCCTGAAATAAAAATTATTATTATTATTATTATTATTATTATAACCCGTTCAGCCCTGCAAATCGTGGAACGCTGGTGCACACATAACGAACTGTCCGTCAACCCAAAAAAGACGGAGATGGTAATGTTCACAAACAAACGCAACCTAGGCAACTACAGGCTCCCCAAGATATTCGGCCCAGAGCTGCAACTCTCGACCGAGGTAAAGTATCTAGGAGTAATACTAGACAACAAATTGAACTGGAGCAATCACCTAAATAGCAAAATTGACAAAGCCACTATAGCATTCTGGCAGTGCCGAAGAATGGTAGGTAAAACCTGGGGACTTACCCGCCAGATTACCCTATGGCTGTACACGTCCGTCATAAGACCCATCATAAGCTACGGCGCGGTGGTCTGGTGGCCACGCACCAAACTATCGACTGTCGAGGCTAAACTACAGAGACTACAGAGGTTAGCCGGCATGGCAGCTACGGGATGCATGCGGACAACACCCACAGCAGCACTGGAAGTCATACTCGACCTGCCGCCCCTATACCTCTTCATCAAACAGGAGGCGGCCGCCACCGCTGTACGCCTCAGTAAACTAAACCTGTGGAAAACCACCAGGGTACCACACACCAAAATCCTATATGAGCTGGTAAGTAACGAACCACTAATGGAAGCGGTGACCGACAGAGTGCCGAAGATATTTGTCTTCGACAAGAAGTACAAAATACAGCTCCACGAAGATCCCTGGGAGGGCCTGAACCCCAGAGAGGTAAGAATCTTCACAGATGGATCCAAAACAAGTTTAGGGTCCGGCTCCGGTACATTCTCAGAGGACCTAAACATACACATCTCAACACCATTAGGGACCCACGGCACAGTCTTCCAGGCAGAATGCATGGGCATCATAATGGCTACGACAGCAATCGAGGCACGGAAGGTAAAAGATCTCCCGATCCGAATACTCTCCGAGAGCCGATCAGTGCTCCAGGCCCTACAGAGCCACACCGTAACCTCAGGGTTGGTACTTGAGTGCCACTATGCCCTGACAAAGGTAAGCAACAGCAACCCACCCACCCAACTACAGTGGATAAAGGGACACAGCAACTCACGCGGCTATGACGCAGCCGATGAACTGGCGAGGAAAGGCTCGGAGATGGCTGCAGTGGGTCCCGAGCCCATCCTGCCTCTCCCGTTCGGATGGCTGCGCAACAAACTGCGACATAGAACCAAGGTAGAACACCAGCAGTACTGGAGAAACCTAAACACCTGCAGGCAGTCTAAGGAAGCCCTCCCGACGATCAATCCCGGATTGTCACGGAGGCTGCGACGGTTGGAAAGGACCAAACTGCGACTCATAACTGGGGCTATTACTGGACATGCCCTATTTAACAAACACTTACACACTTTAGGTGTTACAGACAGCCCCCTGTGCAGAGCCTGCATGGCGGCAGAAGAAACTGCTGCCCACGTCATCATGGAGTGCCCAGAGGTGGCAACATACAGGGCACGACACCTCGGACTGGAACCGAGGTCACTACCAGAAGTCGTCGGCAACATCAAGGGTCTGCTAGGCTTCCTGGTGGAACTGGGTTGGCAGAGTAATGTCACCAACCCCTCACGCAAAATAGGCGCACACTTAAGTCGTCGAGTTGCGGAAAAGAGCCCGCCACAACCTATAACCTATAACCTATATATCGAAATTATTTATTACGGAAGTTTGTTGCAAATTTCTCAATTCTTTTCTTAGTTCGTCTAACTGTACATCCGTCACATAGGAATTCTTGATAGCCTGCAGGTCATTCTGCATAATTAACATGTCTTTTAGAAGCCTCGTCGCGTCTATGTGATCGAATGTTACGGGCGGCAACTTATGTAAATCTCTCGCAACGAAGACAGGCACCTCATCTGGATGCGTCTTCAACAGAGTTATTATATCGTTGAGGTCTCTGTTAGATTTACCTTCTCCTTTCCTAGTTGTTATTTTTCTGCCCGAAATCGAGTCGAATAAAAGATATTTCGCTTCTGTGATATCCTTCGCTGAGAACGTTGAGGTAATGATTCGCACCAGATTATCATCGTTCATTATATCCAGCTTGTTTTGGATAAACGCTAGCACTTCACACACCACTAAGTTGAAAAGAGTTTTAAATCCAGCTAACACGGACGACTAAGCTTGTAGCGCCGAAATTATACACGGTATAATTACGATCATGTTGTGCCCATCATGGAATCTGGTCGTATAACCGTAAATATGAGGGGATAGATGAATGCGGCTGAGCCCTGAGAACTGGTTAGACTTTCCAGTCGAGCGAACAATGTTCATTATGTGGAAATAATGGAGGACACCATGTTGCCCACCGTTCGCAATGAGTATCCAGAGGAGGAATTGCCGGTGATAACGTTCGTGCAAGATAACTGCCCCATACACTGTTCACTTAGTGTGCGGGAGTGGTTTGGTCAGCACAATAATATTAGGCTTATTCGCTGGCCTTCAAGGTCACCGAATTTACATCCAATCGAAAATTTATGGGGTATTAAATTTATCGTCAATATCAGGGTGTTTTTGATTAGGCGGGGGCTCCGCCCCCCGTGCCCCCTTCCGCTACAACTAAGTGTTGCCTTAATGATTTTAATTATAGAGATAAGAATATTAAAACCAAAATGAAGGTATGATTAAAAATAATTGGCACTATAATAAATATGTTCTTAAATTTTTCTGACTGATTATCAATTAGCCTAGCCACAGCAAATAGTTGAGACAAGCCACATTTGCCACAGACATTGCCTTACACAATACACTGTTCACCAACATCTATTCACACACATCCTTGCATAAAATAACCTGATTATCAAAATTCTTCTCCACTTACTCACTAGTTTAATATCTTTCAGTGTGATTGTGGAGTAGCTGTGAAACCATGGCCGCATCGAACATCAAATCGCGCAAAGCCACTACACGCCAGGTTGAGATACAACTTAAGGCTACCTTAAAAGATCTGCAAGCTGCCAATACCTTAAATGACCGGCTACTAAGGGAAAGGGAAGATTGCGAAGAAGAGCAAAAAAAAAAGTTGGCTAAAAACACAGTGTTAAAGATCGACCTGGTAGAGTATGACTGTAAACTAATAGATGCACAAGATAGGGTGGAGCAGTTGCAGACCCTCGTAGATAATTTTACCCAGTGCGCTTCTACCCATGAAGTTGCATTGAATCGTATAATTAACCTCGAAGAAGAACTCGGTGCTGCTAATGAAGAGTTAAATTATCTACGGAGAGAACGTGAGTGTTATGACAGTTCAATTACACAAAATTTGTATCAGGAGATGGTAGGTGATAAGGATAATAAGGACAGTAATATTAAGAACTTAATCTTTTTCAATAGTAACAATAAATTAAAAAAATATGTTAACATAAACAAATACATAAGGCGTACTCAGAAGCTAATAAAAAGTCAGAGGTGTCTCAAGAACTATTCTAAAATGAAATTAGAGTTATCGGTTATGAAAAATAGGGTGAAAAAATGCAATAAAAAATTAGATTTAGATAGGACTACTACTCTAGTGATTCTAGTAGGAAACAGTCTTGGTATAGATAAGTCTAGTGTAGGTAGATTAACGTCAACATTAAACCTTATTGAAGAGGCAGGCATAGGTAAAATTATACTTTGTGCATTACCATATTCACAAAATATGCCATACAATTATAATAATAAAATAGCATACTTAATTCTTTAATGTATAATGCTTCGACTTAAATAAATTTATTAAGCGCCTCACGCTAACATCTGAAATAAATCATTTGCCAAAGAAATATATTTTGACTTTGGTAGAACTTTTGGCTTTTAATATAGAACCAAATAGATATAACAGTGGCACACATTCCATTCCTAATCATTTAAACTAAAGTATAGGACAGCGGAAACACCTTTGAGTATAAATATAGTTCATCAAAATATTCAAGGGTTTTCCAGCAAAGAATGAGAAGTAGGATTATTTTTAGATACTGAGAATGTACACATTATGTGTATTACTGAACATTGGCTTAGACCAGATCAATTAATTTTTGATTTCGTTAATTTTAAATTAGTTCGTTTTTTTGCCAGAAAATCCGCCATTCATGGTGGTTCGTTAATAATTGTTAAAAGTACCGTTAAATCCAAAGAAAGGAAAGATATTGTTAGGCTATCCATGGAGAGGCTTGTAGAAATCTCATGCATAGAATTAGAAAATTACATAATTATCTGTGTTTACACACCACCGTCGGCTGATTTTAGCACATTTGAATCCAGTATGGAAAATGTGTTAAAATTAGTACGTAAAACCCAAAAGCATGTTATTGTCTGTGGAGATTTTAATGTTAATTTACTGGAATCTTCAAATAATACTATTAAGATCTTAAGTTTATTTAAATCTTTTAACTTAGGTAATTTGTTCTTTGAACCTACACGGATAGGTGTTTCAAGTGCTACCTGTTTAGACAATATTTTTTGTAATTGCGAGTGTTTAGATAAGGAAATATTTAATTGCTTTAATTCTGATCATAGTGGCCAAAAGGCTTCTTTTTTAAATGATTTTCATCAAGAACCGCAGGCAACAACATACAGACCCATAACTAGCAATCGTTTAGAATTATTCAAAAATAAAGTTGAGAGCAATCTCTGTGGGTTATCATTCTCAAATAATGATTCTAATAGTATTTATAAAGATTTATTTGATGTAATTCTTCATCAATTTAACAACAATTTTAAGATGAAAACGGTTTCTGGGTCAAAAACTAAGTTTAGTGAATGGGCTACTGTAGGCATCCATAGAAGTAGAAATAGGCTTTATAAACTATATAGAGAGAGGGAGGAGAACAAGAACGCTGACTTCTTAGTTTACGTTAAGAATTATTCGAGGACCTTCAAGCAAGTTTGCTTAACTGCTATGTCAAACTTTTTAAGTCTTAAACTCAAAGCTTCTGATAATAAGGTAAAAACGGTGTGGAAAATTATAAATAGAGAAACGGGTAAATCTAAAACTCGTAGTAATCAAGTCACCCTAAACAAGGGTGACAAACAAATCACGTCAAACAAAGACGTGGCCTTAGCGTTTGAAGATCTGCTATAGTGCGATCTGCGATTGTAGCTCAAAAACCACTTTGTGCTAATGTTACTAAATGTAATGTAACCTTTGATTTTAGCCATGTAGATTCAGTTTCTATTGTTAAGCTATTTAAATCGCTCAGTTTAAAAAAACCTGAGGATTTATGGGGAGCGTCAGTTAAAGTGATCCATCATGTCATAGATATAATTGCATCTCACTTAGCTTTAATCTACAATAATTGCATTTCAGATGGGGTTTTTCCAAATCTTATGAAATATAGTAAAGTCATTTACCACTTTTTAAATCGGGCGACATGAGTGATTTAAAGAATTTCCGTCCCATTTCTATTCTACCGGTTTTAAGTAAAGTTTTTGAGAAGTTAATGTTAAAAGATATGTTAGGTAACTTCAATAGAAATAAACTGCTTAACAGTAATCAGTTTTTGTGACTAATTATTTGTGACCTTTCCAAAGCTTTCGATTGCGTAGATCATGCGACTCTTATATTAAAATTAGAACATTATGGTCTGTCAAATAATTCTCTAAATCTTATGTCTTCATATCTTAGTGAAAGAACACAAACGGTTGTTGTAAACCAAACACAGTCCATTGGAGCAACTGTTAAATTAGGTGTGCCTCAGGGCTCTATATTAGGTCCTTTCTTATTTCTGGTCTATATAAATGACTTACCAACCACGGTAGATAACCTGTGTGATATTGTGCTATTTGCTGATGATACTTCATTAATTTTCACGGTGGACCGAAAATCCGTCGATTACAGTAGGATAAACGCCACGCTGGTTAAAGTACTTAATTGGTTTACTATTAACAATTTGCTACTTAATGCTAAGAAAACTAAATGTTTTAGGTTCGTTTTGCCTAATGTTAGACCGGTAGAATCTAGTATATTTCTAAATGATGAGTGTTTGGAGATGGTGGACAAGGCGCTTTTCTTAGGGATAACTATAGACAAAAACTTGCAATGGAGTCTCCATATAGCAGTACTACCAGGTAAATTAAGTTCGGCAGCTTATGCTGTTAGGAAAATCAGGCAACTTACCAATGTTGAGACAGCTCGCTTAGTTTATTATAGTTATTTTCATAGTGTGATGTCGTACGGTATTTTGGTTTGGGGCAAAGCTGCTGACATACAGACTATATTCGTGTTACAAAAAATAGCCATTCGTTCCATATATAACCTAAACTCCCGTGATTCCTTAAGATTACTATTTAAAGAAATTAGTATTTTGACAGTAGCGTCACATTTTATTTATGAGAATATTATTTATGTCATTAAAAATCAAGACTCTTTTGTTAATAATTGTGATATACATAATTTGAATACAAGAAATAAAAATAAAATTGCTATTAAAAAATCTCGTGTCCGTAAGGTATATAAATCATTTGTTGGTCAATGCATTCATTTTTATAATAAATTACCTGACGAAGATTTAAAGTTATCATTTCCAGCACTTAAAAATTACTTGAAAAAGTCGTTGATGTCGAAAGTTTATTATAGGGTCGAGGACTATCTAACAGATAAAAATGCTTGGCCTAAATTAAACACCTAAATAACTTAGTAATAGCTTAGTCAGAAAAATATGTAAATATTGTAGGTATAATTATTGTCTAGGGGACACGGTTTCTGTAGGAGAATGTATCAAAACTATGTGGTTGTTTTGCACCGTCATGGGTAAGTATATATATATATATATTTCATTATTATTTTAGATATTTATTTAATTTTCTGTACATTAGGTTTTTTATAACAAATGTTCAAATATAAAAGTAAAATAACAATACTAATACAAAAAAAAATAGACATTATAAAAAACCTAACCTACGAGTGCCGCCGGCAGCGGGGCAGGGCTCAAGCTACCGGTGGTTAGGGCTGCAGAGAGAGGAACCTCCTCACAATACGTGCCGTGTCGAGGAGTACTGCCTTCTGTATCTGGCCCTTGATCCAGCCATCTAGCGAGAGTCTCTTGAGGTGTTGGTCGAGACTCTTCGCTATAAGACCGTTTGCCGAAACAACTATCGGGACAATGATAGTCGAGTCAACATCCCACATGGCGGTCACCTCGTGAGCCAAGTCAAGGTACTTGCTGAGTTTGTCCTTCTCGGCCTTCACAAGGTTCTCGTCATGCGGAATGGTGATGTCGACGAGCACTGCCCGGCGTTGAGATCGATCTGTTAACACGATATCAGGCTTATTGGCAACAATAATCCTGTCCGTGATGACAGATCGATCCCAATAGAGCGTAGCACGACCATTTTCGAGAACTGGCGCCGGTGCGTACTTATAGTACGGCACTTCAGACTCAACAAGACCATATTGAAGAGCAAGTTGCTGATGGATGATCCTGGCTACGAGGTTATGTCTGTGCAAGTACTAGCCGTTGGCCAAATGCGAACAACCGGAAATTATATGTCTGAGGGACTCGCCGGGGCAACGGCATGCTCGAGAAATGTCGGGCGTGCCGTCCCTCAGAATATATTTCCGGTAATTGTTCGTCATTATGACCTCGTCAGCAATTGCACAGGCAAAACCTTCGGTTTCCCCAAAGAGGTCACCAAATCGTACCCAGTTCACAGACGCTAAAAAGTCTACGTCGGGCCTTGTTAGGACCCGGTAGAAGCGTCCGTGTAGCTCCTTGCTCTTTCATACGTTCTTGCGGTCTTCAGTGCTCAACACCGTAGCCGATCAAGTACAGACTGATCCAGCCGCCGAAGCCGCTGAATGGCCCGCACTTGACCCGATAATCGTTGGGCAGTTACGGTTATGGCCGGATCAAGGGTCCGAAACAGAAGCAGCATTCGATCACGGCACGCAGTGAGGTTAGTTCCTCCCTCTGTACCCCGTAGTATGCTCGCATGCAATTTTCATTATTTGATGTTGATCATCGCATGCGGCGCACTAAACCACCGGTAGCGGGAGCCGTGCGCGGAGCAGGATGCCCCGCAGGCCCCAAGCGTGCCGGCAGCGGTGGTCGCCCGCGTCGCGCAGGTGGTCGCGGCGACGGAGGCGGCGGCACGCGCTCATCGCTCGACTCGCTGGTGTCGGGCGCAGTGGCGAACTCATCACCCGACGACGATGGCGAGGAGCTAGATGAGGCGGGCAAGGGTGGAGGGCGTGCGATACATGTATCCGCTACTTGACGTTGTCTGGACCTCGTTAACATTCATTTTGGTTCTTCGAAAATGTTAGTAAATTCATTTTTGTTGTTATTTTTCATTTAGAGTTATTTGACAAACGTCTGTCACGGTCAGCGGTTTTTTTTTAAATTATTATTCTAGATATTTATTAAATTTTCTGTACATTAGGTTTTTTATAACAAATATTCAAATATAAAAGTAAAATAACAATACTAATACAAAAAAATAGACATTATAAAAAACCTAACCTACGAGTACCGCCGGCAGCGGGGCAAGGCTCAAGCTACCGGTGGTTAGGGCTGCAGAGAGAGGAACCTCCTCACAATACGTGGCCCTTGATCCAGCCATCTAGCGAGAGTCACTTGAGGTGTTGGTCGAGACTCTTCGCTATAAGACCGTTTGCCGAAACAACTATCGGGACAATGATCGTTGAGTCAACATCCCACATGGTGGTCACCTCGTGAGCTAAGTCAAGGTACTTGCTGAATTTGTCTGTAGGATGATGATCACGTCGGGGTCACCAATGTAGGAAGAGAGGTCAATAGAGAGATCTCTCTCCAGGCGGGTGTTATGCCTGGGGACCGAAGTCCATTGGAATGAAGTTGAAAGTTGTATATATGTCATCTGACTGGAGAAACTTCGTTAGCGCGTTGTAGAACACTTAAGTTGCGCTGTCTGACGCTGGTGGCGCTAGCGAGGTAGCGAGTTGGTTGATACAAGTTGCCGTTAGATGTCGCTAGGTCGCCACACCAGCCCCCCTTTGAGACCGGAGGTTGATGGTGATGACGTGCAGTCTGTGCGTTGAATTGCCGCTTGCAAGTGCCAGTAGGGATGTCTCCAGTAGTGCTCAGAGCCGCGTTGGCGAGCGTAGCAGGAGAAGAGGAGTGAGTGGAGTACACAGTGAGTCGTGTACCTGCTCGTGAAGTACTCGTAGTACTCGTACGTAGTACTCGTAGTAGTAGGACGCAGTGAGTCGCGTTGTTGAGTGAGAGTAGTGTGCACACTGTAGACACCAGGCATGGAGATATATCAGAATGCTAGTGGTGCACAGTGCGGGTTGTCTGGCTTGCTGTGAAACTGCGTCATAGTTGCTTGAAGGTCGTCAGGTTGCGTAATTGTTCATTGTCGAGGGTCACCAATGTAGGATGATGATCACGTCGGGGTCACCAATGTAGGAAGAGAGGACAATAGAGAGATCTCTCTCCAGGCGGGTGTTATGCCTGGGGACCAAAGTCCATTGGAATGAAGTTGAAAGTTGTATATATGTCATCTGACTGGAGAAACTTCGTTAGCGCGTTGTAGAACACTTAAGTTGCGCTGTCTGACGCTGGTGGCGCTAGCGAGGTAGCGAGTTGGTTGATACAAGTTGCCGTTAGATGTCGCGAGGTCGCCACATGTCCTTCTCGGCCTTCACAAGGTTCTCGTCATGCGGGATGGTGATGTCGACGAGCACTGCCCGGCGTTGAGATCGATCTGTCAACACGATATCAGGCTTATTGGCAACAATAGTCCTGTCCGTGATGACAGATCGATCCCAATAGAGCGTAGCACGACCATTTTCGAGAACTGGCGCCGGTGCGTACTTATAGTACGGCACTTCAGACTCTACAAGACCATATTGAAGAGCAAGTTGCTGATGGATGATCCTGGCTACGAGGTTATGTCTGTGCAAGTACTCGCCGTTGGCCAAATGCGAACAACCGGAAATTATATGTCTGAGGGAATTAATTATTATTCTAGATATTTATTAAATTTTCTATACATTAGGTTTTTTATAACAAATATTCAAATATAAAAGTAAAATAAAAATACTAATACAAAAAAATAGACATTATAAAAAACCTAACCTACGAGTGCCGCCGGCAACGGGGCAAGGCTCAAGCTACCGGTGGTTAGGGCTGCAGAGAGAGGAACCTCCTCACAATACGTGCCGTGTCGAGGAGTACTGCCTTCTGTATCTGGTCCTTGATCCAGCCATCTAGCGAGAGTCTCTTGTGGTGTTGGTCGAGACTCTTCGCTATAAGACCGTTTGCCGAAACAACTATCGGGACAATGATCGTTGAGTCAACATCCCACATGGCGGTCACCTCGTGAGCCAAGTCAAGGTACTTGCTGAATTTGTCCTTCTCGGCCTTCACAAGGTTCTCGTCATGCGGGATGGTGATGTCGACGAGCACTGCCCGGCGTTGAGATCGATCTGTCAACACGATATCAGGCTAATTGGCAACAATAGTCCTGTCCGTGATGACAGATCGATCCCAATAGAGCGTAGCACGACCATTTTCGAGAACTGGCGCCGGTGCGTACTTATAGTACGGCACTTCAGACTCTACAAGACCATATTGAAGAGCAAGTTGCTGATGGATGATCCTGGCTACGAGGTTATGTCTGTGCAAGTACTCGCCGTTGGCCAAATGCGAACAACCGGAAATTATAATAATATGTCTGAGGGACTCGCCGGGGCAACGGCATGCTCGACGAATGTCAACCGTGCCATCCCTCAGAATATATTTCCGGTAATTGTTCGTCATTATGACCTCGTCAGCATTTGCACAAACAAAACCTTCGGTTCCCCCAAAGAGGTCACCAAATCGTAGCCAGTTCACAGACGCTAAAAAGTCTACGTCGGGCCTTGTTAGGGCCCGGTAGAAGCGTCCGTGTAGCTCCTTGCTCTTCCATACGTTCTTGCGGTCTTCAGTGCTCAACACCGTTGGTTTGCGCCAGTTCTCGTTTGCCAAGGAAAGAGGCGTGAGGCTCTTGTCTACTGCCAACCACATCACGATGCATCCCACACTCATTGCTAAGGAAATAATCCCTGAGATTGCACACCTCGCGGTTGTGGAGATTCTTAGCATTTAACATGCCTCGTCCTCCACATTTCCTCGGAATGTACAATCTCATAACAGATGAGCGTGGGTGCAACATGCGATGTGATTTAAGCAGTAGACGGACCCTCCTATCCAGGGCGTCCAGCTCAGTCTGAGTCCACCTTAGTATGCCAAAGGAGTATGTGAGCAGCGGCATCACCCAGCCATTGAAGGCGCGCACCTTATTGCCACCCGACAAAAGACTATTAAGAACTTTTGTCAAGCGGCAGAAGAAGCGCTCCTTCACTGACTGCTTGACATCGCCGTCCACAATACCCAAAGACTGTGACATACCAAGATATTTGTAGGTTTCAACTTCAGAGAGAGATCTGAGAGTCATTGTCTCAGAAAGCTGCAAATTCGACGAATTTACAACTTTCCCTCGTTGAACATGCATGACCGCACACTTATCTACACCGAATTCCATCTTGATCGCATTACTGAACTCTTGTGTGATTTTCAATAATGCGATAAGATCTTGGCGCTTCGATGCAAACAGTTTGAGGTCATCCATGAACAATAAGTGAGAAATGACTTCAGCTTCTCTGCGAAGTCGATAGCCAAGCCCAGAATCCGTCAGCATAGAGCTGAGGGGATTCAAGGCTAGGCAAAACCACAAAGGACTCAGACTGTCACCCTGGAAGATGCCTCTTTCAATCTTTATCTTTATCTTTTTTAATTATTATTATTATTACTATTTAGGTATGAGTTCATCTGAACATACCTACTGAGTTTTGACACATTTTCCTGCTCAACTACGCATGATATATATATTTTAATGTTAAATTCATTTTGTTTTATATAATGCTAGGTTAATTTCTATAATTGTATAAGTAATTTTTAAAAAACGACTGACTGTTGAGTTTCTTGCGGCGTTTCTTCTCAGCAGTGGTCTCTTGCGAAGCGCTAGTAGATTTTTGACGTGTAAAAGTGCCCGTGCGGCCTACTTACTGAATAAACATTTTTTATCTTTTTTTATCTTTTTTATCTTAAGCAACGAAGACCAAAAACTGCCCTCAGTGGAAAAAACTCGTGTATAAGTGAATTTTGACATAGTTGTAGAGAATGGTGTTTTAAACCACATACTTACTGAAAGTACTGATGGGTGGGGGTGGAGCTAACGGGTGGAGGGGGGTGTAAAGGTCCCTTTTTTTAGTTTTTCGTAAATAACTCGTAAACGGTGGCCAGAGGGTCCTTGTCTAGCTGTCATTTTGAAAACATCTGTCTTTTTATTTAATTTTTTGTAAATTACTTTATCGTTGATTTTGGTTCGCAAATCCAGGGCAACTTTGTGAATTAACCTCCAACACTGACGAAGAATATGCATCAAATATAATAACAGTGAATAGCTGGTTCTGAATGAGCAAGCGGTCAAGAACACTCCAAGCCAATCAAGCCATTGAAGTGGATGCCCGCCATCTTCAATGGTGTGCCGACTGGGACTGGAAGACGCCGACGACAACGACGATTCACCGTACAATTGCTTATATATGTATACTTGACATTGGCAAAATTACATAACTTGTAGACGCCATTAAAATAAATAAATAATAATAATAATAATAATAACGGTAGCCGATAGCAAAAAATGTTCCATATTTAGTCTACATAAAATTCTCTACAAAAAAGGTTCAATACACCTTTTTGCTGGGATCAATATTTAATGAGATATGGAGAGAAAAATGATTCCGGAAAGGCCATAGTCGGGTTTGCATAGTAAGTCGGCCCTTGACATCAAATGGGCTCGGGTTTTTTTCGTGAGTACCTCTTATAGTGAAGAATATTTATGCTGAGTATCAACATCTTAATTGTGACAGTTCTCGACTTATGTTTTTTTTAAGTTTTTTTTTTTTTGATGTACTATTTTTCGGGATGTATTCAAGCGATTTGTTTCAAATTTTGAAATTATGTTCTTTTCATAGATTCGCATCGCCTCCCAAAAAACAAATACTAGTTATCATATAAAAAAAATAAAACAAAGACCAAATAAAAAATATACATTATTTTTTATATGGTTGTGAAACCCTTAGATATTTTTTCAGAATAGTCCGTAAAATGGCCTACTACTTGCTATAATATCAAAATTGTCCAGGCGGTACTTCCTATCAAAAATCAGCAATATGTGTATTCAGTTCTGTATTCAATCGGTTCTGTTTTCTTTTTTTTATACGATAACCAGTATTTGTTTTTTGAGAGGCGATGCAAATCTATGAAAAGCACATACATTATTTCTAAATTTAAAGTAAATCGCTTGAATACATTCCGAAAAACAGTACATCAAAAAAAAACATAAAGTAATCATAAGTTGAGAACTGTCACAATTAAGATGTTGATATTCAGCATAAATATTCTTCACTATAAGAGGTAAGAACTCACGAAAAAAATCCGAGCCCATTTGATGTAAGGGCCGACTTACTATGCAAACCCGACTATGGCCCTTCGGGAATCATTTTTCCCTCCATATCTCATTAAATATCGATCCCAGCAAAAAAATGTATTGAATCTTTTTTGTAGAGACTTTTATGGAAATTAATTAAGTAATGGAACATTTTATGCTATGGGCCACCGTTTACGAGTTATTAACGAAAACTAAAAAAAGGGACCTTTACACCCCCCTCCACCCGTTAGCTCCACCCCCACCCAGCAGTACTTGTAGTATGTGGTTTAAAACACCATTCCCTACAACTATGCCAAAATTCGCTAATACACGAGTTTTTTCCACTGATTTGTCTTCGTTGCTTAGGCTAAATATGCCTTTGAATGTTATAGGGTTTTAGGTTAATTATGCCTTTTTTTATATTATAACCTTTTACATTATGGATACTTTACGTTCGAATTGTAAAGCGTTATGACCTAAAATTTTTATGACTTCCGATAGTTATGAACATAAATAATATGGGAACAAAAGTCTGACTTTCAATAATCGAAACATTAAATGTATGGCAGTCAAAGGGTTTCCGTTCACAGGATTATAGACATCAAGGTGTCCAATTGCTGTAATTTTGCAGCTGACCGTACAACCGCTTACCCGAGACGATTATAACAGCGTCTATTAACGCCTTTAAAATTAGATTATAGAAATGGTTGATCGAGCAGGCATTTTACGGGCTTGACAATGTTTTATAAATTAATTTATACAATATTGTTATTAAATGTAAACTTTATCTGACGTGTAATTTACCATTATCAATAAAGAAGTATCTGAATATCTAATATAATACTCCACGGGTTTCACGCGGCGTTGCTTGCGGCAAAGTTACAACATCCTAGATTCCTCGTGATTTATCCGCGCTTTTCTTCGCAATTACGATCACTAAAAAATAGGAAATAATATTTTTTTCTTCATGTAACCCTTGTCGTGACAGTAACAAACAAAACAAATACGAGAATTATTCAATTTAGTGCAGTAGGTAGGTCGGAAGTTATACGCGTACATACATTTCGGCAATTCATTTTTATTTATATAGATATAGATTATATAAATTATAGTTATACAGTATAAAGATTTCTTAACAGTCGCGCAGCGCATTCCGAGTAGCGTACATTCGAGATTATTACCTAATTCTATTAAGGATAGGAATCGACCTTACTCCATTGACATGAAGTACATTTTGGTTTGTACTACATCATGTAATGTCTTGCGGAAAACATAAAATGAGAAGTATATTAAAATAAATAAAAAAAAGAATTCCCGATGATACGACACGCCACCAACTGAAATGTTATTGGTGCGGCTATCGTTTTTACATTCCAGAATAGCACAATAAGGCATGCTTCTCGATTTATTTCCTATGTTCGCGCACAACTGTCATGCACAAGCGATCGCGGCAAACTGAGCTGGGTTGCGCGGAGCTCCGCATATCCATGCCACACGTGACACGCCCACTTCACACTTCTACTATTTTTTTTCTGTTCTGTGATGTAATGTATGTAAACTCTTTATTGCACAAAAATATAAATATTTCAATATTGGTTTTAAACTTATGTACAAAGGCGAACTTATTCCTAATACCTAAGTTTCCGCGGTTAAATGCAAATCGGTAAATTGCTACAAATGAATTATGCTTTTGAGGAAAACTTCTAATATCGGCTACCTAGTTCGCATCACTTGCTTTAACACTTACTTGGTAAAGTGTACACAAGCCACGCGGCGGCCTTTGGGTCCACCTCCATGTCTTGCATATGAAACAATTCACTAGAGCCACCGCTGTACAGGAACGACACTAACAAGGTTTTATTCTGAAAACATAAACAAGATGTTAGTTAAGTGAGTTGCTAGGTATTGAAAATAACCCTTTACGTGGAAAGAAAACTATAGTTAAGTTTGAAATTTGAATTAATGTCATAAAGTATTATTGTTTTTTGACAGCAGCCGTTATACGGCTGCTTGCCACTCGAAGGGTTAATGCAGTTATATTAGTAACGCGTGTTTGTTTACAAACGAATAATTGTTAACATGAATTTGAAATTTAGTTTAATAATCAACAAATTGCAAGTGTGCACTCGAGCGGTCGTACCGCGGTGTCACGCGTGTTGTCTAGGTGCAGCGCGACCAGCGCGGGGTGCGGCGGCGCCGGCGCGGGCGCGGGAAGCGCCACCTGCACCCACTTGGCCTTGTTGCGGTCTTCGTCGCCGGACTCCCAGAAGGTCTCGGTGCTGCCGTCCGTGAGCGCGCCCGCCATGCCCTGTCGAGACGACACGCTCACCTCGCACCACCCTGTCACGTCGCTGCAGCTCCACACGTAGTTATCCTATAGTATGACTCTCTCATTATCAAATTAATTGCAGAGTTGTTGATAATACCGACAAATCGAACATTTTTAAACCTAAAAAAGTCAACATTTTCTTCTATGATTATTGTCATCGCCCAACGTTAGTAGATAGAGCTTCTAGTAGAAACTAAAATCAGGAACTCGTGACAATATCTATAGAAAAATGTCTAAATATAATGAAATAAATGAACTTGATTTGATTTGAGTTTGAAAGTAATTAATTGTACCCTATTGTAGAAATTTAAACCCCACAAGCGCCAACGAGTGCGCCTAAGTTCGAGAGAAAAATTAATACTTTCATACGAAAATTTACGTTGTTATAATTATTTTCATAAAAAAAATATTACATTAAACACTTGACATTATTTAAAAACGAGTGTTTTAGATAAACAAAAATTATTTGACCTTGGCTAGATAAAATTCTTCATGGTCTAGTAACACGTCAGAACTGGCTGAAACATCGGGCAATTCTTTTTTAAAATCACAGTCAAATTCCATTTTCACCCGACTTTTGAGATATGAAAATTCTTACTTTTATAACAGGAGAGCTCGAAAATAATAAGCCTATTTACTCTTTACTAGCGGATAGTTGACCGCTACTGTAAAAATAAACTTAAGGCGAATTCACGAATACAGTGTTCCCAGGTTTGACCTGACCTGGTAACCATGGCCACGTAAATATCAACACTGAGAGCTCTTACAACAGTTGTACTTACAACAGTGATTGTGTCCAAAAAAAGTGACTACGGAATATCTTTCTCTAGACATCAACATATAAAGTCTGTTCCATGGAATTAGTAAGTACATCTGGAATGCTTACTTCCAAAATCGCGACAAATAAAATTGAACTCAATATCTGAAGACAGAAGGCTGACTTTGTGGTAATCAAGTGCACGAGCCTAATGAGACTTACTTTGTCTTTGTTTGTCCCTCTTACACAATTGCCATGTTAAAAAGTTACGTTTTTCTTAGTACGTAATGTTAAATAGGTAGAACATGTTAATTTTTAAAATTGTGAGGATTATCACAGTATATATATTTAAATTAGGCACTAGGAATGAATGAAAGTATTACATATTAAATTAATGTTAAAGTTAACCCGCTTCAATCATTGCTCATCATGGTAATTTGGTAATGGTAGGAGTTTATAAAATAAAACTAGCAACACTAATAAAACAAAATGGCGATTGGCGGTCACTTTAATAATCTCTCACTGTTGCAATGAGACCTATTTCGGCTTTTATGTGTTAATAAGTGATTTTCTTAAAACCAATGGTAAATACTAGTTGTGCTGTGAGTGGCTGCAATAAAGAATCATATACAGGTTGTGGGATATCCTTTCACAGGCAAGTTTGTAAGATTTCTGTTAGTAGGGTGACCATGAGCAATCATTAATATCATTATTGCTAGCGTAGCGAAGTTACCTAACAAAAACGATTTGATTTCAGACTGCCTGCGAATGTTGAAGTAAAAAAGAAATGGATTGAAGCGATTCCTGGTAAAGTAACTAACAACTCTGTTGTATGTAGTGTTGTATGTCATTTCAATCCTGAAGATTATCTGACGCCCGTTCCACGAAGCTACAAGTTACAAATTACAAGCGGAATTCTCTTTCTAACTCCTTTTGCTAGAAAGAGATTTCCGCTTGTAATTTGTAACTTGTAGCTTCGTGGAACGGGCCACTGGAGTAGTTCCATCTATTTTTCCTAAGGTAATTTAAGGTAATACCGTGTAATTACTCATTAAATATGTTGATTAATAAAAGCTTCAGGAGGACAGAAAAAATATTTAAAAAGAAAACTAGTTTTTTTAGATTTTGAGAAAAACTATGTCCGTCGCACCGGACATTGCCAAATATGCGGGATATTATTACATGCCCGCCGTGCCGGACAATGCCAAATTTTTACATAAAAAAGGGAGAAAATGTTAAAATACCGTTACTTACGAGTAGGTATATTATTTATGTTGTATGAAACTATGAAAGCGTTATTGACAATTGTGTGCGCGAACTTTGTAATACTTTTTTGATAATTTGAGAGAGTCGTGAGGTATCTTTAGACATCGTCAAAGGCTCATAAGAAATGAATTTTGGGAGATTTAAATAAATATTTAGTGTAGTCTAGGTAAATATGAAAATGATGAAATAGACAGAATATTGTAATATTTTGTTCAAAGAATCATTAATATCTAGCATGTTACTTCAAGACTGCATGCCGGATTGTAATTTTGTACCTCGTTATCAAGTTGGGAACTATTAAATCATACATTCGGACAGTTTATGATTATGCGTAAACAAGGGGAGTAAAATTTGGTAGCTTCTGGTCGTATTCGTAGATTAACGGTTTGACTTGAGTTTGACACTGGCGGCTAATTTCAAAGAGTACCTTTTATATATACTGGGCTAATTCAAATCCACTTTTTGCGTTTGTTTCGGCGTTGGCGTGTATTATATATATGCCATTCAGTGTTTTCTATAGTATTCAACTAGTGCTTTCTCTACCTAAGTTCGTTGAACGTTGTTAGTGTTAAAATCTAACTGAGACAGGACTCTTCTTTTCTTGTGTTTACCGTAGATAGTTTTGGTTTTCACCATCATGTCCAGCAAAAAATGTTGCGTTCCCGGATGTGTAAATAGTTTAGTTTGGTTTGGTTTAGTTTATTTATTCATCAATGTAATATTACAATATAAATTGCATTGCATGTCAAAAAATACGAAATTACATTGATATTGTCAAAATTAATACTAAATAATAATATAATAATACAAAAATAACACTCAAATAATCAAATTCAACATTAATAAACAAGTAATAAATGGTCAGTTTCCGATGTCAATGTAAAAAAAGTAATAAAGTCAAATAAACAATAATAATTTTACAATTTAAGTTCCATATATTCGTCGACAGAGTATAATGGATTATCCAATAAAAGGTTTCTCAGCTGATGTTTAAATGCTTCGTCGGATGGAACATTTTTAAGTTTAGCGGGTAGACGCTCATAGTATGTGGGACCGATGACACGCGGGTTCTTACCCGCAAGTGCCATGCGACGTGGAACTGTTCTCAAACGCCCGGTGTGGCGGAGCTCCTTGCCCGGAATGTTGACGCGTGCAAAAGATGAAATATTGTTTCTCACGAACATTAATATTTGAAAAACGTAAACCGAGTAGTGCGTCAATATGCGGTGCTTTACAAAAAGGCCCCTGCAAGAGTGCCTAGGTTTCACCCCGGCTAACGTGCGTAAGGCACGCTTTTGCATAAGCATTATCCTGTTGGCATCCGTGGAGTTTCCCCATAGGAGCGTACCATACGACATCAGAGAGTGAAAATGTGCAAAGTACACCTGTTTTAATGCATCATTTGCAATAAGCCTCCTCAGTTTACGCAACGCAAAGACGGCACCACTCAGTCTATCACACAGTTTGTCGACATGGCACTTCTAGTTAAGATTGGAGTTTAGTGTGAAGCCCAGGAACCTACACTCATTGCATATCGACATCGGACCGTTTGCTACGCACGGAGGAAGGCATACACTTCGGCCTGAGAAAACCATGGTATTGGATTTCGACAAGTTTAAGATCAAACCATTTGCCGAAAACCACGTTTGCAACTGTTGGCACGCGTCATGAATTTTCTCCCCGAGCTGTTCATACGTGCGCGCACTAACCACGACAGTCGTGTCGTCCGCAAAGAGCACAGAAAGGCCAGCTGAAATGGCTGTCGGAAGGTCATTCACATAAATTAAGAACAGTGTGTTTCCTAAAGCTGATCCTTGAGGGATCCCAAGACCTACACTTCCGGTCGTAGACTGCATTCTTTTGCCGTTTGCGGACAACTTAACTGCCTGTTGACGGCCGGACAGGAACGACGTGAGTAGACGGTGGCTGACATCACTGATGCCGTAGTGATGCAACTTGTCCAGAAGCATTCCGTGATTGATCACATCAAAGGCCTTGGACAAGTCGCATAAAATACCCGCTACCTTGTACCTCTCATCCAGACCAGTAACGATGCAGTCAAGCATTTTACACGCTGCCGCGGTCGTTGAGGTCTTCTGCCGATACGCAAATTGCCGGTCCGTCAAAAGGTCATTGTTCTCAAGGTGGCCCATGATGTGCGACGACAAGATTGACTCCACTATTTTAGAAATCGTAGGGACTATTGTTATCGGCCTGTAGTTGTTGACGTCACACTTGTCTCCTTTTCCCTTGAACACAGGACACACTCTGGTACTTTTAAGGACATCAGGGTATACGCCAGTAGCAAAAATATAATTAACTAATATAACTAAAATATCACCAATAATCGGCCAAATAAATAATAAAATATCAAGTGAAATGTCATAAGTATCAGTAGTTTTACGCGTTTTTAACATAGACTGTAGCACCTGGTCCAGCATGCCCCTCGTGACGACGGGCAGGACGAGCGCGGGCACGTCCGCGTCGCGCAGGTGTCTGCGGAGGTAACGCTGGCTCAGGGACTGATCAATGTCGATGACATATTTCGAGGCTATGTTCAAAAAGTGAGAGTTAAAAATGTCAGGAATATCATTATCGGGAATAATCATTCGCGTTGTTGGGTCTCTGAGGTTTATATTCATGGAGCGGGTTTTTGTGCCTATTTCTTCGTTAACTATCCTCCAAATTTCCTGGCATGGGTTTTTGCTACCTGCTAGCCTTTGCTCAATGTGGGTTTGTCGAGCTCGCAACGTTTCAGTCTTAATTAAATTATAATATTTATCTATACATTCCGTTATTATTACATTATTAGGGTACTGACGACGTATTTCATGCAGGTCCCTGTGTTTCTGGGTATACTCCAACAGTTTGTCGGATAACCATGGGACAGCACTATGTTTTTTGTTTAATTTCAACGTTTTAATCGGAAAATGAATATTTATGTAATGAGTTATAATCAGAATTAATTTATCAAATTTTGTGTTTATGTCAATGTTTTCGTCATCAATAAAATAAAAATCGTAATTGTAAATATCATAATAGAAAAAGTAAATAGATTCATTGTTGAATAATCGACGTTCGACTGTGTCATTTGATTGACTTGTATGCTGCACGGCGAACTCATACCGCTGTGCGTTGTGATCACTTATAGCAGTATCCACTGGTGATACAGTTAAATCATTGCGGTCGAGGTTCGCAATGCCGCAATCAATGGATGACGCACAGTCGGCCGTCACGCGAGTCGGAAACGTAACGGTATTGGCGCACCCATAACAACTCAATATGTCATCTACCCGCCGTCTCAAACAATTACCAGATAAATAATCCACATTTTGATCACCAACTAATAGAAACCTTTTCTTTTCGTCAACAATCTTAGTCAATAATAATTCTAATTTTTCTAAGTAAATGTCAAAGTCACCCATACCAGTTCTATATAAAACAATAATTATTAATTTATGACAACAAATTTCAACGGCAGTGCATTCAAAATGATATTGAACGGATAAGCTTTGCAGGTCGTTTCGCTGTCTATATGCTATGCCGTCGCGAACATATAGCGCGACGCCGCCGTGGGCGATGCGCGTTCGGCAGTAATAGTTTGCTAGTGCGTACCCACTTAACCTTACCCGTTCAATCTCGCTTTTTTTACACCATATTTCACTTAAACCAAGTATATCCGGGTTTTCCGTGCTAGATAACAGATCTAACAATGATGTTTTGCCACAAATTGATCGTACGTTTTGGTGAATAATAACAAATTGAGTGACTATTTTTGTTCTATTGTGACACGTTTTGTTAGGGAGTTTTTTGGCTGCACGACATTAAAAAGACGGACAGACACCTCCTTCGGCCAGGTTTTGACATTCCTGGCCACCTTCAGTTTGTCAGCCGGCACATCCAGACGAAACGACGTGTAATTACCGCGAGTGACGATCAGCTGCTCACACACGGGCGCCTGGATATCCATCTGGTCCTGGACATGGCGGACATATCTCAGGTATGTACTTACGTACTTAAACCAGTGATTGATTGCGTTACTCAAATACGCCACGCGTAAAGTGTTGAAATATATAGGTTATTAACAATAGCCACTAAGCCACTTATTTGACTCACTAGTTTCTTTTCATTCAGGATCCAAGGAGACTTTACATAAGTTTCCGAATCCGGGAAAGGATAAGGAGATGTTTAACACGTGAGTCTACAATGTTGGAGGTCCCATATTAGGACTTGAAAATTGTCATATTTTCAAGTACCGACGTGTTTGTCATGTGCACTTCGAAGAAAAATATTGGTGCCAAAATAATCGTATCAGTAACATAGCTGTATCAACAAAAAAAATGCCAGGTTAGTGAGTAAAATTATATTGTTATTTAAGTACCTATTAATTACGCCCTGAGTTATTCTTTACCACTTCCATGTAAAATTTCAGGGCCTGTATCATGGTCGCCTTTATCCTGGTGGATTCACTCTTGCTCTTACATACTCATACATTTCGTCCCAAATTTGTATGATAACATTTTTTTAAATGCTCCAAATTCTTAATTTTATAGTTATTAAGTTTCGAGCATATACGACCTTACAAAACAGTCCAGTACATTTAAATCCGGATAACTTGGGGGCATTCATTTTTTGCAGTGGAAACCATGGGACCTTGGTCAGCTGATATGAAAAGCTTTATTAAGGCCCTGTCCTCCCGGCTCATAGAATCCTCCGGAGATCCTAGAGCTGGTGCTTACCTCTCCCAAAGGAATGGGCTAGCTATCCAGAGAGGTAATGCAGCCAGTGTCATGCGAGCGGACCTGCTAGAGGGGTGATTATTATTTTTATGTCCTTTTTATAGTGGTGATTATTATTTTTATCTTTAATATTTGAGTAGCTTAGTTTAATTTTAATTTTAATACGTTTAGTTTTAATTTTTAATTGTATTAATGTTGAATTCTATACTTAGTTGGATGTAAATAAAGCCTGTAATAAATAATGAAATATTCGAAGTGTTATGATTTTATCATCTTTAGCGTGGCATGATCTATGTTATTAAATCCAAAATCAGCAAAAAAGTACACCACGTTTAGAATAAATTGAAAAGAGTAATTCAAGGTGCCTATGCTTGTATATATATAGGTATATGAATCTGACAGATAGTTACAAATCATAACGATACGAGTATCGTACGAGATCAGTACTGTTTCTGCACAATTAGCCAGCGCGCACGCGGAAATACATAAAATATACTACGAAATTATGAACCTAAATAAAAATTTGGGCAACCAGCAAAGAAAAATTGATGTGTATTAAAAACTCCTGACGGGGAACGTACCACGGGCTCCAACCCCTAAAAAAATAGTAAAAACACCTGCACGCCGTCTCTCACTCTAAGTGAAAACTCATTAAAGGATTTAAAGGCAGTAGTTACTTCACCTTCCCAAATTAATAAAAAATAGAGTGTCAATCAACGCCAGTAACAAGCCAACAAAAAATCAACAAGGACACTGAACAGCTGCTACTCCCTCAATCTCAACCTCTGACAAATCTATCACATGTATCTCTGATAAACCCGTCATAGCTTTCTCTGGCAAACCCATCACAACTATAAACGTCACACCTAATACGAGCGACCCGCATTTGATGAAGAAAAGGAAGATCGTCATCTTAGGAGATCAGGAAGCCAAAAACCTCCCGTCGTCACTACTGCACCTCAGAAAGAATTACAAGAACCTCCAGAAGTACACTGTCACAGGAAATACTTACACCGACGCAACGCTTCCCTACATGGTAACACAGTGTGATATAACAGCACAAACATTTGACAAGGATGACTGGGTTGTGTGTTTGGGCTCGAACGAGAAAAATCCGAATAAGTTCTTTGCAGAATTGACTGTAATGTTAACAAAACTATCTACACCGAGGTTTATTGTTACTAATGTGGTGGAAATTAAATTATATTAAATTAATTAAATTATAACCTTGCCATGCTTGTACGGCTTTTTCCTAATTGTAGGTACATTGATCTGAATGGGACAAGGAACAACTTTGACCGCCAATTAGACGTAAGACGCCGCCTTATTCTGATTAATAAGGCAGTAGATAATGACGACTAACAAAAGCTTTACCTTGTTAGTGGTCTAACCAATAATCACGGCAACTTAGTTCAGACCACTGGAAAATATTCGGGTAAATTAAATCTCTCTAAAAGCAAAGTAGTACAATATAAAAAATAATTACAAAGCAAAATGTAAAGAGCAAATCCGTCAATAAAATAACAAAATATTTAAAAAAAGAGGAAACTGTTAAGGACCGCCATGTCATAAAAAATCCCATTTTAAATACGGATTTGAATGACAACCATGCTCGCAATAACAAATAAGAGAGTACTTTTTTTTCGTGTATAATAGAAAATTATACATATTGCACCAAAATATTGCCGGACTAAAAGATGTTTCTTGAGAAAAAACAGCCCTACTTGCCTTTCACTCGTATATTATGTCCAATCTGTGATGCGGACTTATTTTGTGGGGTAATGGTAGCAGCAAAGATAGACTCTTTCTGATTGCATAATATATGCCTTCGTTCTGTGTTCGCCCTAAGCCAAACTGACTCATGTAGGTCAATATTTGCGAAAAATAATATCCTCACTTTTCTTGCCGTAGTATATGTATATGAAGTTGGTAGATTTATAAAAAATAACAGGTATGCATATGTTTGCTGTAAGAAATCCTACACAAAGGCTACGGTCGAAATACGGGCATGACGTAGTGTGTGTCCCTTCTAAATCTGCTCTCCTTATACCTTTTAAGAGAAAGTTGTTCGATTGGCTTGTTACAAAAATATTTTTGCAGCATAAATGAGTTTCTGCAAAGTTAAAGCTCTTAATTATAATAATTTCTGTATCTGAACATTAATAATATTATATGTAATACTAAATTAACGATCTAATAATAATATGATCAGCTAATAAATATGGACTAATTTCAAATAAATTAAGACTTTTACATGAGCGTGAAATTGTATTTAAATCAAGAGTAGTATTATATTAGACCTTAGACTGACAATATTGTACGCCTCTGTGAGGTAGGATATGGCGAACTGTTATTATTTATAAGATCCTCTGTGGAACCCATAACGTACAATAAAAAAAAATGAATTTTGAATTATTGCATTTTTTGTATGAAATTTAATAGTGAAGTTGAGGTGACGATTTTTCAGTATCGACTCGTCTTACAAGGCCTGTCAAGTCTGAGTGGGCTCCCTACTTTTATAACAGGAATATCAAATATATTTTGGATTTTTTTAAATAATAACATAAACTCTGCACTTACGAGTATGCAGCCCTCATTCCTACTGTCATTTTTTCAACGCGCGGTAATAATACTACACTTACCTAGTTACTGCTTTATAACTTTAACTGTTACATAGGAAACAGACAATATAACGGTGTTCACGGGAAGTCAAAATAACCCTGTTCAAATCATATTGTCACACATTTTACACCTGCAGCCTGTGTGTGTGGGCTGTGGGCTCCGACTCGGAGGTCGCTAAATCGGCTTCGTGTGCAATATAATGACGCGTTCAGGGTGCTCATGGGGCTGCCTCGCTGGTGCAGCGCGTTCGCAATGTTCTTGGAGGCAAGAACGGACTGCTTTAAAGCCATTAAGCGCAAACGTGTTGCCTCCATAATGCGACGAGTGCGGGACAGCTCCAATAGCCTTCTGAATGTCGCACTTGAGAGAGTTAGTTGTCCAGTGTGATGCGACACTGGAATCACATACATATGGGAGATCGAGTCGCACTCTTTAGCATTTAGTTAATGATATGTGGCATTATCTATGTTAAGGGTCCTTATGGCGGATGGCGCTTCCGCCATTACTAAAGATGCTCCGATATGCAACGTCGCGTGACGCAGTGCGGCGTAAGCGCCATCCGCCATAAGGTCCCTTTACATAGACAACGTCACATATAAATAATGCGTCAGTGTAATTTAATTTTAATTTTAGTTTATGTATTTTTTTTAGAACTGACACATTTACCTAACATCGTTTTAAGACATAAATAACAAAATTTGTAACTTTTATCTATGGACTTTCAAGTCTGAATTAAATGAATTTTATTTTATTTTATTTATATAATGTCAATTACCGACTAAAACGATACAATGCTATGACAGATCAGGTCAAATGACGTAAATATAATAATACAACCATAATAAAAAACCGGACTATAACATAATAAAGTGGGCCGTGAAACATGACGATTTAATTCAACGTATTTTTATTTTTGCTGTATCGTAAAAAAAGTAAAATATACAAGCGTCAAAAGTGATATGATCATAGTACAAAATTATGGAGGGAGATGTGTACAATATGGACCCTGGAGGTGAAATGATTCCCCATCGTATCCGAGTGACTGTTAGCGATATCTACCCAAATACTCAATAACCGTATTCCTCGCGACCCCGCCAGTTACCTCTCCAAGTGTCATGGAGCTGGTAGCACTTAGTGTGGTTTTATTTAATAAAAATGTAAAACTGGGTGTCTAACCTATGGTACGCCTATTTTTAAAGTTTCTTTACTTTCTGAATGTCGAGTTTTATTTAAATTTTGTTTTATTGGCAGTTTTCATTGACGTTCACCTATAATTCAGCTACCTATGTTATAATACCACATGTAAAAAAAAAAGATAAAATAAATTTATTCAGTAAGTAGGCCGCACGGGCACTTTTACACGTCAAGAATCTACCAGCGCTTCCCAAGAGAAGACCAATGCTGAGAAGAAACGCCGCAAAAAACTCAGCAATCAGTCATTATTTAAACATTACAATGGTACTACTTAGTCTAGCATTATATAAAGCTATAAATATTAAATTAAATATAGTATCAAATAATATGCGTAGTTCACTAGGAAAACATGCCAATTAAGAATCTTACGGGAGATATAGAGAGAAAAAAAAAAACACTTACTTATATAAGATGGTGCGAGACGACCACATAAAAGTTTCGATATGTTTTCCTACATCAACGGTGTCCCCTAGACAAGATAAGGATTTTGCATTTGAATAAATTATTATTGACTAAGTTTCGGGTTTAGGCCATGCATTTTTGTCTGTTAGATAGTCCTCGATCCTATAATACGCTTTAGACATTAACGACCTTTTCAAGTAATTTTTAAGTGCTGGAAAGGGTAACTTTAAAACTTCGTCAGGTAATTTATTATAGAAATGAATGCATTGACCAACAAATGATTTATATACTTTACGGACGCGGAATTTTCGAATAGCGATTTTATTTTTATTTCTAGTATTTAAATTATGTATATCAGAATTTTTGGTGAAATAATCAAAATTTCTAATAACGTAAATAATGTTATCATAAATAAATTGAGACGCTACAGTCAAGATATTAATTTCTTTAAAAAGTTCTCTTAAAGAGTCACGGGAGTTTAAGTTGTAAATAGAACGAATGGCCCTTTTTTGTAACACAAATATAGTTTGTATGTCAGCTGCCTTACCCCAAACCAGAATACCGTACGACATGACACTATGGAAATAACTATAATATACTAAGCGAGCTGTGTCAAGATTGGTTAGTTTTCTAATTTTCCTAACAGCAAAAGCTGCCGAACTTAGTTTACCTGCCAGTACTCATATGGGGACTCCATTGCAAATATTTATCTAGTGTTATGCCTAAGAAAATTGCCTTATCTATCATTTGCAAACACTCGTCATTTAGAAAAATACCGAGATACCATAGAATGTACCGGTTTAACATTAGGCAAAGCGAACCTAACACATTTCGTTTTCTTAGCATTTAGTAGCAAATTGTTGCTAGTAAACCAATTAAGTACTTTAACTAGTGTGGTGTTAATCCTACTGTAGTCTACGGATTTTCTATCTACCTTGAAAATTAGTGAAGTATCATCAGCAAAAAGTACAATATCACAAAGTTTATCTACTGTTGGTGGCGAGTCATTTATGTAAACCAAAAATAAAAAAGGACCTAAAATAGAGCCTTGAGGCACACCTATTTTCACTGTAGCTCCAACAGATTGCGTTTTGTTTACAACAACTGTTTGAGTTCTATCACTTAGATAAGAAGACATAAGGCTTAAAGCTTTATTGGACAATCCATAATGTTCTAATTTTAAAATAAGGGTCGTATGATCCACGCAATCAAAAGCTTTAGAAAGATCACAAAATATTCCTACTGCATCGCAAGATTTCTCCCAACTGTTATATATATGTTTAATGAGTACAGATGCCGCATCAATTGTTGATCGACCTCTGGTAAAGCCAAACTGGTTATTGTTAAGTAGTTTATTCCTGTTAAAGTGACCTAACATATCCTTCAGCATTACTTTCTCAAAGACTTTACTTAAAACTGGTAGTATGGAAATGGGACGGAAGTTCGTTATATCACTCATCTCGCCCGATTTAAAAAGAGGTATAAAGTAATACACTTTACTATATTTCATGAAATCTGGAAAGACCCCCTCTGATATGCAATTATTGTAGATTAATGCTAGATGGGGTGCAATTACATCTATGATATGAAAGAGTACCTTAACTGATGCGCCCCACAAATCTTCAGTCTTTTTTAAACTAAGTGATTTAAATATCTTGACTATTGAATCTGAATTTACAGGGCTGAAATCAAAGTTTATATTACATTTACTGACATTAGTGCTAAGTAATACAATAGAATAGAATAGAATCATTTATTTCGAGTAAATTTACACTCATATTATATTGTTAGTAGTTCCATAATCCTAATTGTTAGTAACTAATTAATAACACTAATTGTAAGGGGCATGTAGCCCACAACAATGACGCATGTAAGGGCAGTCTACCCTACTCCCTATCATGCTGAGGATGATGTTGGGGCTGGCCCGCACGCGGCGCACCAGGGACGCGGCCCGCTTGCGCATGGTAGTGTGAAAGCAGTCGACCCCGGCGGCCGCGAACATCCCTGACGCGCTACAGAAGCGAGGCAGCCCCACTATCACCCGGAACGCATTGTTGTACTGGACACGGAGGGCTCCATAGGCCCGTTGCGTGTATTGCATCCATAAGCTGCACGTGTACAGGGATGTACAGAAAGCTCTAAACAACGTAACTTTTACCTCCCTTGTACAGCGCGCAAACTTACGAGCTATCATATTAGCCCTAACTGAAAGAGCCCTCCGTTCCCGCTCAACGTCCTTGTCGTCCTTGAGGTCAGACGTTACTAAATGCCCGAGGTATTTAAAGGCATTTACCCTATCAAGAGACACACCGTTAAGTGTAATCGGAGATAATACAGCTGTTCGACTTCGTCCGACCTCAAACACCATGTATTGGCTTTTGACCACATTATATTTCAGGCCATGGGATTCGGTATAAGATTCACACACGCTTAGCAATTTTTGTATACCGCAAACTGACGCGCTCAGCAGAACCATGTCGTCAGCATAACTTATATTGTTGACACAAACGCCATCAATATGACAGCCGACACGCATTCTGCAGAGAATCTCGAGAAGCCCGTTTATATACAAATTGAAAAGCGTGGGTGAACTCAACCCCCCCTGCCTCACCCCACACTCCAACCTGTATGGATCTGACAGTGTGCCCGCCCACCTAACGCTATTGACCTGGCCTCCATACCAGTACCGGAAGATCTGTATAAATTCTGGAGGGAGCTTTATGGCTTCTAGTTTCTTCCATAAAACTTCATAGGAAACCAGGTCAAAAGCCTTAGACAAATCGAGGAAACAGGCAAAAACGGGTGATTTTCTATCAACGTAGTATTTGATAGTGTGCTTAAGACATAGTACAGCACTTTCCGTGGATAACCCCGGCCGAAAACCAAACTGGTTGTGACATAACTGCACGTACTTGTTTAACTGTGTGTTAAGCACACTATCGAACACTTTTGCTATGACAGTAGCAAGAGATATTGGCCTATAGTTATTTACGTCTGACAAGTCTCCCGTTTTATTCTTGACTATAGGCACAACTATTGTTCGCATGAGAGGATCAGGCAAGTAAGCATGCCGTACACATAGGGTAAAAAACATTGAAACAGTAATGATTGAGCTTCAACCGGTGATGATTTAAGACATTTCGTAGTATTAATGGCTATGTTAGAAAAATAATCTTCGAATGCTAAGGCAACGTCTTTATTTGACGTGATTTGTTGGTCAGCTGTGTTCAGGGTGACTTGATTATCACGAGTTTTTGATTTTCCCGTTTCTCTATTTATAATATTCCATACAGTTTTTACCTTGTTGTCAGATGATTTAAGTTTGAGACTAAGAAAATTTGCCTTGGCAGTTAAACAAACTTGCTTAAAGGTCCTTGAATAATTCTTAACATAATTTAGGAAGTCAGCATTCTTATTGTCCTCCCTCTCTCTATATAGGTCATAAAGCCTATTTCTACTTTTACGTATGAATGCCTGTAGTAAAGGGTGAGTACTATTAAATTGTCGCCAACATTTCCCGTATTTTTTTTTCGGCCACGCAACCTTTTTCATTAAACTTATAATATTTCAAATTTAGAACGTATTTGCATGTCTTACTGTTTAAAAGAACATTCAGTTGTTTTTATCAGTCAAGATGTCGTCAAACGAAAAAAGCGTTCGTGAATTAATTTTGCGAGAATTTTCAATAAATCCCAATATGTCCACTTTGGATCTTGCGAAATCGTGCAATACAAGTCGGAGAACAGTGCAAAGGACCCTAAAAAAACTAAAACAAGGTGGAAATATTGAAAGAAAGCAGCGAGAGGGCCATCCTACAAGGAAACGGAACAAAAAATTGGATTTAAAAGTGTGTAAGCTGTTTGATCAGAATCCGGCAATCTCTTCTCGAGATGTGTCCAAAAAAGTTGGTAATTGTCAAAGAAATGTACAAAAAATAAAAATAAAGTATGGTATTTCTACTTACAAGAAGCAAAAAGCCCCCAAAAGAACTGTAGAACAGTATAATCGAGCAATTAGACGGTCTAGATTTCTGTACACCTTGTTAGTTCAAAAAACAGGTTGCTTAATTATTGATGACGAAACGTATGTGAAAGCTGATTTCAAATCAATACCTGGAAACCAGTACTTTTCTTCTCGCAACGTCTCGGGTCTACATGAATCAGAAAAAGTGATTCCAGTAGAGAAATTCGCCAAGAAGTTCCTCGTGTGGCAAGCGATATGCCAGTGCGGCATGAGAAGTTCGCCTTTTGTAACCACTGGCACAATAAACACGGATATTTATATTTCCGAATGCTTAAAAAAACGGTTATTACCACTTGTAAAAAAACATACTTTTTCTACATTGTTTTGGCCAGATTTGGCAAGTTGTCACTATTCGTCGCGAGCTTTGGATTGGTATAATCAGAATTCTGTCGATGTAGTGCCGAAGAATATGAATCCGCCAAATTGCCCAGAACTACGGCCGATTGAAAAATACTGGGCTAATATTAAAACAAAGTTGCGGAAAACATGCCAACCGGCCACATCATTGCCCGATTTTAAAAGAAAGTGGATGAAATGTACAAAACTGATCACTAATGAATCCGTGCAAAATTCTATGAGTCGCGTGAAGAGTAAAGTCCGCGAATTCTCTCGTCGTGCTCTGGAGAAACCTTAATTGTGTTAGCTGATCTATTTTACGTCCTGAACTTTCTTATAAGAAAAAAAAAAGAGTTATTATAACATTATTTCATTTTGTAAACGTTAATTCAAAAGGCGACAATTTAATAGTACTCACCCTTTAGCCTATTCACTAAATTTTGTTTTCGACCTAGAAATAGTTTTCATTTTAAAATTATTGTTAAATTGATGTAGAATTACGCCGAAGAAGTCTTTACACATACTATTACACTCATTTTGTAAAAAAGGTAACACTGAAAGATTACTCTGAACTTTATTTTTGAATAATTCCAAACGATTACTAGTTATAGGTCGGTATGTTATTGTGTCAGGTTTTTGATAAAAATCGTAGATGAAAGATGACTTCTGACCACTATGGTCAGAATTAAAACAATTAAATATTTCTTTACCCAAACATTCGCAACTACAAAAAATATTATCTAAGCAGGTTGCACTATTAACACCTATCCGTGTAGGTTCAAAGAACAGATTACTTAAATTAAAAGATTTAAATAAACTAAGTAACCTAGTGGTATTATTTGACGTTTCGAGTAAGTTAATATTAAAATCTGCACAAACTATAACATGCTTCTGGGTATTACATGCTAATTTTAACACATGTTCCATAGTAGATTCAAATGTGCAAAAATCAGCCAACGGTGGTCTGTAAACACATATTATTATATAACTTTCTAGTTCTGCGCAAGAAATTTCTACAATCCTTTCTATCGATAGCTTTACAATATCCTTTCTTTCTTTGGATTTAAGAGTACTTTTTACAATTATAAAAGAGCCACCATGAATGGCACTTTTTCTGGGAAAATAACTAACTAATTTAAAATTTAAAAAAACAAAAATTAATTGCTCTTGTCTAAGCCAATGTTCAGCAATGCACATAATTTGTACATTTTCATTATCTAAGAACAACTCTATTTCTAGTTCTTTGCTGGAAAAACCTTGAATATTTTGGTGAATTAAATTTATAGTCAAGGGTGTTTCCGCTGTCCTATAATTTAGTTTAAATCATGAGGCAAGGCATTATTGCCAATAATGGCTTATTGGGGCTGTGTACTACTGTATGTATTTGGTTCTATATTAAAAGCTAATAGGTCAACCAAGGTCAAAATATATTTCCTGGGCAAATGGATTTTTCCTGATGTTAGATCAAGTCGCTTTATAAATTTGTTTAAGTCAAAGAAATGATATTTATTATTACAGCATATAGCGTTATATATTAAAGAATTAAAGTGTGCTATTCTATTATTATGACTAAATGGCATACTTTGTGAGTATGGTAGCGCACATACTATAATTTTACCTATGCCCCTACCTTCAATAGTGTTTAGTGTTGATATTAATTTATCTACGCCGGACTTGTCCACACTAAAACTATTTCCTACCAAAATTACTAAAGTGGTGGTCCTGTCAAAACTTCCTTTTAAAAGTAAATCACTTAATTGCATAAGAGTTGCATTATGGTAACAGTAATTAGTAACATTTTGTTTTAATTTGTTATTTAACAATAAACCTAGTCCAGATCCAAGCTGGTCGTAATAAATAATAGTTTTATACCTACTTATAATTTGTCTAGGGGACTCCTTAGAAGTATCAAAAGCCATATCTGGCTGAATCACAGCAGTTGGTGAAGTTCCTAATCTATCACAATTACCATAACCACTGTTCATTAAAGAGTTAAAGCGCTCTTCATTCAATCTACTTTCTTCCACCAATTGAGTGAAAGCCAGGATCTTATGCTCCTTGACTTCCTTCTGAGCGGTTAAATACTTTAAAGAAGTAACTTCAAGCTGGCCCTTTAACTTATTTATCTCAGCATCCAGTTTCTGGATATTTAAATCATATGTTATCCTATTGTAATCTAACTTTTCATTGCAATGCCGCACCCTATCTTTGATTATTGATAATTCTAATTTCACTGTAGAATAGTTTTTTATACATTTTTGGCTCTTAATTAATTTTTGTGTACGCCTAATATAATTATTAATTTTAACATATTTCTACAATTTATTATTGCTGTTAAAAAATATTAATTTCTTACTATTCTTATCGTTATTACCTACGAGCTCTTGGTATAGGTTCTGTTTTGTTAAACTATCATAACACTGACGTTCTTTCCTTAGATAATTTAATTCTTCATTTGCTGCGCCAAGTTCTTCCTCCAGGTTTGTGATGCGCTTCAAACTTGTGTTGAACTTGAAACTTATATTTTGATCGATGCCTTGAAATATGGTGTTTGAGATAAAAGAATCCCTTTTCGTGCATATACAATGATCCCTGGGATTAAATTACCCCATTAGGAATATTGGTCACATATCCAATACACTCATTATCAGGTGGCAAGTGTGCTCGTTTGCCTTTTCCATATTTGCAGATGATACCGCGAGTTTAGAAACGATAAACCACTTTAAAACGTTTTTTACAATTATTTAAAGTTTAATTTTATTGAATAAGGATTATTTAATTTAAAGAAATATATCTAAGTCGCTCAGGCCTTAAAATGTTATGTGTAACACACGCTTACATATTTTTGTAATCTTAGGCAATACATATGATTAAAGTAAACGCGTGAATGTATTTTTTATTATTATTAAATATCATAGTATTCCGGGGATCGTTTTATACATACATACTTACATGTGTATAAAATGATCCTTTAAGTAGTAAACTATTAGAAAACATGATGTTATTTATAAAAAATATGCAAATGATAAGAAATAAGTATGCAGTTACAAAGTTATGTAAATTGACCATTCTTAACAATTTAAAATAGGTACCTATTGTGGTTTTGTATTGAACTTTGACCACAGTAATCTTTTTCCATTAACCTTTTCAACGCCACAGTCGGCTCTGGCCGTCAACTTAAAGTCGTGCCGCTGCCGCCACGTCGGCTACAGCCGACAAGAGTTCAAGATTAAAAGAGACTTTGTTTGGTAGCAATAAGGTTTAATTTGCATAGCATAGCAAACATGTTTGGCGTGTGGGTGGCACATTTTGTATTTGACGTCGGCGTTCAAAAGGTTAAGGATCATTATGCACACATCTCCCCTACCGTCGACTACAAAGAGATGTATCCACTTTTGGACGTTATTACAATGCAATAAGGTGAAAAAGTGGATGTATCTCTTTGAAGTCGACTGTACAGTAATACCCCTCCACAATATCAAGACATTTAAGTCGATATAAATCCTAAATGATCATAAATATGTTGTTTAAATACCTATTCAATGATTGTGTGACCCCACTTGTTGTGTTCGCCGACTCGTTTTTTCACCGTATTGCGTTTGGTTGCCGCCATATTGAATTTTGCTTACTATCATATCTTTAGTGACACTTAAAGATTAAGGCAAATCGATTGACATAAGTATCATCAAAATCGGCCCACGCGTTTAGTTTCGGGAGTGCCACAAATGAATAAATATACATATATAGGCCGATAAACACACTACTCTCCTTTACGTCGCGCAGTCGGGTAATAACAAAATACGAATTTCAAAACTGTAAGGCGTAAAAAAGTCCAGGAGAAGTTCATTCTCAGTGACCATTTAAATTTGATGTTGTGATCGTGACTTTGACCTTCTGTTAAAGAAGAAAAAACTGCTTGTTGTAGTCATTTTCTCGAAATAAATTGTCTTAAAAGTAGACAAGAATTTATTATTATATTCATTTATTGTGAAGTAAATTTATCACAATACGAGTATCGCATTGTATTAGTTTGCTTGTATACAAATAAAACGACGCCGACATCCACCTCTTCACTATTTTTAATAAATTAAACGAACTTTTGCGTTCCACATGTTGAAATAAATAGAAATAATACGTCATTTGCGGTGATATTAACGAGGATCTCAAAACATCAAACATTTCAATAGAACTTGAACAAATATTAGAAGCATATGACTTGAAGCATGTAATAAAGGAACCGACACGAATCACACCACAATCTCAAACATGCTCCGATCACATTGTAACCAACGTACAGCACGGGGATGCTATGGTCTAATGACCTTGAACTTTCGGACCACACGGCTTAGTCTTTTCTTATACCTGTGAAGAAGCGACGTCCTCCCCCTATCACGTGGTGGTATATATACAGAAGAGACTATAGTATTGACAGCATAAGAAGATTTTCAGAAGTTGACGCTAGTAGTGCATTTAACGTATTTTATGATTTATACATAGGTATAAATCATAAATACACGTGTATATAGATACACTCTACTAGAACTTATGTTTCCCTATAGTACCTAAATATTAAAATTTCGAACAAATCTCGTAGCTCTAAATGGTTGACAAGGGGAATTCAAAAAAGTTGTCACACCAAAAGGCAGCTGTATTTTATGAGTAGGCATTCTGCTGAAAGTAAAAAGAAGTACAAATTATACTCGGGAAAATTAAAAAAGGGTAACCAATTACTTCAAAAAACTGAAAACACTAAGTATATACAAAAAACAAAAAGTAAATGTAGAGCACCTGAAACGTTATTAAAAAGTATACCACCGCCAGCTCTGCCTTACAATCCTTTTGGAAAGTAATAGTTAATTATAAAGTTATAGAAGATCCTAACTTGATTGCAGAAAATTTCAATAACTTATTTGTAAGAACTGTAGGCGACAATTGTACATCTTCTGAAGACTGCTCTGTAAATGTGGATAATATCTTGACTAGCATATTTTTGAATCCTGTGAATACATCTGAATTAACAAAATATGTTTACAGCCTAAAGAATTCGATGGCATTTGGGTATGATGATCTAAAAATAGATATCATTAAGCAGAGCCTTTTCACTATATTAAAAACCCTATAGTATATGTCATAAACTTATCTATGATCCAAGGCGTTTTTTCCTGAAGTTTTGAAAAAATCTATTGTGAAACCTTTGTACAAAACCGGGCAAGAGCATGTCTGACCATACTCAGTGTTGGGTTCCCAAGCCGTTAATACACAAAAACTATCTCAAAAAACCACAAGTATGAAGTAATTCTCTATTTAAAGTTATTTGGTGGTCTTAGGTCATTTTAGTAGGTATAAACACTTTAGTCACCTGTATCTCAGGAACCAATCAAGTCTACTTAGTCGTCATAGTTTTCCTCTAAAATTCGTTATATGTGCTTTTATTTAAGATATTTTTCAGATTTTTAGTATTTGTAGTTTTGGCTATAGGGGGGAGGGGGGACACTTGACTCTAACAAAAATTAGCGCTTTAAAGCTTAACATTTCATAAATGGATCCCTTAATCGAAAAATTGTTTTTACAAACCCGCAATATTTTTGAACATTTATATTTTAGACCTATCCAACGATACCCCACACTATGAGGTAGACGAGAAAAAAAAATACATCACCACGTTACGTGTAGGGGCGGTAACAAAAAAAAATTTTTTTTCAAAAAAAATTTTTACCACTTTGTTGGCGTGACTAATATGTATATTCATGCCAAATTACAGCTTTCGAGTACTAAGAGTCTCTGAGATAGGCTGCGGACGGACGGACGGACGGACATGGCGAAACTATACGGGTTCCTAGTTTAACTATAGATGTTTGTGACATAGATAAGTATAGGCCGGTTACTTTAATTCCAATATTTTCCAAGATACTTGAAAAGGTTTTGTACACCAGGCTTCTGAGATTTTTGAACGAAATGAAATTTTAATGGGGGGACAACACGGTTTTAGGAAATGTAGTAGTACATCTTTGGCAACATTTAAATCAATCAAGCGTGCCCTTGAATGTATAAAAAAAGGTTATCTGTTGCAGTTTTGTTCATGGATAATGAGCAAAGCATTTGATTTTGCCTGTCACAAAAGATTACAAATCAAACTTTCTAGGTATGGCATACGGCATATAAAAATTAAATAGTTATCACTAATCCTATTGTAATCTTCATATCGGGCCTTGTTATTTGAAATGAACTATAACACTAATTGTTTTGTTTGTATTGCTTTGTTTATTTTAAAGAATGATGGGCAAAAATTTATGAACGCTGGCCTAGAAACCAATAAGAATAAACACTATATCATCGGATATCCTTTTTAATTCTACAACGATTTTTTGTAGCGGGAGATCTCAAATAACTGGGAGATTTTTTTAAATCTGGACCATTGGGACGCCTACATAGACGACTTTAGCATAATTACTATGAAATGCTGCCGTCTTTGCATGGCGATAACTTATTTCGCCCAAAGATTTCGACCTACCTGCCATAGTAATAGTTTTACAACTTAGAATTACCTATCCGGTGACATATCGCTTGTCCTTATTGGTCATATTAGGCCAATTTGCCCATCATTACAAAAAGCCAATACAAAAAGCGGCCCGGTATGAGCCACCAAATATGTGGATTATAAATCCTTTACTTATATATAGCATCTCCTACAGTACTGAATATTTCCATTATATCGTTAAAGTAATAATCAAATCTAATCTTAGAGTATACCTAGAAATTTTCCTAGCACGAACGTCATGTTGTTAGTGTTTGACATAATAAAAATATCGACAATCCTGTTATCGATAAGTACCACTTCAATGTCATGGAGTGATTTTCACTGAAGTATGTAAAATATTAATAAATTGATAGTTATGTTATTATTCTTCTTTTATTAAAACGCACCACATTGTTATATGAACCATATGAAATATGTCTGTAACTTTTTCCTTGATAAAATGATTTCGTTATTTTCTTATTAGGTACTTCAATGAGTTCCAGGACATTGTGAGTATTTTCTCAATAACTATAATAATGATGTACAATTATTTCCTCTATGTCGTTAAAGTGGTGGTTATCGATAACAAGTTTGTCGATATTATAATAATGTCAAGCACTAACCACATGTTGTTTCTGCTAGAAAAATATCTAGGTATATCTTAGAGTCACAAGATTCGCTACAACCTGTAAGACAATATTCTTTACCTCTATAACAGCAATAAAAAGTTTTACACTACCGCTCTTAAATAACTAAAGTCGTTAGTGTTTTTTATTTACAGAATTCAACAATAATACAATAGGGAATATGCATGTTTTTTTTACAGCTATAATAAAAGCTGATTCATGTAGCAAACAGGTGAGATTTTTTTTTTGTTGAATAGCTATAAAAATAACCAAGATATAAGCCAATAAGGATTTGTTCCTATCTCTTTCAGCAAAACAGAATTTTACGTGGAGTTTATAAGGCCGAACTGCACGATGACGTCACCGGTGCACTTCGGATCTCTCTGTCTAATTAGCATTTAAAAATGCTTGTATCATCCGTATTTCTTGACTGATTTTAATTTTAATTTCACTTTTGGTGATCTCTTTTACGGTATTTTCATGTTTTGTTGAGAAATACGATTTAAAAAATCCATGCATATGGACATAATTAAAAATTAAAACTAAACTAAACTAAGCTACTTAAATATTAAAGATATAAATAAAAATCACCACTATAAAAATAACACCCCCTCTAGCAGGTCCGCTCGCGGCATGGTCCCTATGACACTGGCTGCATTACCTCTCTGGATAGCTAGCCCAATCCTTTGGGAGAGGTAAGCACCAGCTCTAGGATCCGCAGAGGAGTCTATGAGCCGGGATGACAGGGCCTAAGGCAGTTATATTAAATGCAACTTTTCATATCAGCTGACCAATGTCGTTAGTTGTTCTATTATAGAACCTCTAGCGTTTAATGAGGGTTTGTAACCGTCAACATAGGACTTTAGAAGTTAAGAGGTCTATGTTATTACCTCTATAAATCTCAGAGAGTTAAGTTTCGCTAAGAGCATGCTATATTTACAAGATTCTTAACCTGCATAGAAGAGATCATAGTCGCTGTATTAGGTGTTAAAGCTTTTCTAAGCGTTCTTATAGACATGTTGTTTGGTGTTAAGTGATACTATTGTCAAAGAAAACTTTTGTATCTCCATCACATTCAATGACTGCTGTTATAGCCTCTTGATACACTTTAATGTATAAAACAAGCTCTAAATGTCGCTATTATGTTTGTGTGGTGTTTCAATTCTTGACCAATTACTGGGAAAATGATAATCTAGTGTCAATAAATTATTATTATTTTAGGTTTGTCATGGTTTTACTATGAAAAATAAGACTATGTGGGTAAACCTCATGTTCATGATACATTTCCTACTTTAGTTGCAAAGTTTGTTGGGCCTGCCTATATTAAACGCGCAATGGAAATATAGGTAGGGGTACTAATTATCATTTAATATTTAACATCGTCCTGACCTAATTTAGCTCGGCAACCTATTTGCAATGTGTCAATGTATAAGTATATGTTGTCTAGCATATTTTGTTTATCATTAATACGTACCTAACTGATGAGGGGAAAAAAATCTAATACCGTATCACGTACTATAACGGGAAGATAAGAAGGTCCACCATGCATTTTAGGCGTAAAATCCTTGAACATAATATTGATAATCGTACGCTATTAACGCTACGTACAAAATCACTCCTACACGCTTAAACCAGTTCTGAAGATATAAAACATACCTTATTAAGGTAGCTGTGAAAGCTTTCGTGTAAAGTTCCCAGGACTCCTTCTTCATATACGCCATCTTCGGAGTGCGATAAAATCTTGCTTATCACATTAAAAACTTGCGATCTAAGTCCGAGCAGCATTAAAACGGTCACAGAATTTTGAAATATATAATAATGTATATAATGTGTCAAGTCAATCTGGATGGTAGGCAGGTATTAAATCTACGAATGGCAATAAAAAAAAATACAGTGCCATAATCAACGCCCGGAAAGAAGCCAGTCATTTTGAAAAAATAACCCTGTTCCGTATAGCAGAGGCTTCCTTATGATCAGGGGTCGGAATAGGTAGTGCTTATTAACCTAAACTTGACTCATGTTCATTCATGCGTGAGGGAGATGGGAATACGTTATTGAATGAAGATACAACAAGTTTAGGTTAATAAGCACTACCTATTCCGACCTCTGCTTATGATGATACAATATTATATTTTTATTAATTACTAGAGGACGCCCGCGACTTCGTACGCGTAGAATTAGTTTCCCGCTACTGCCCCCTATTTTAACCCCTTAGGGAGTGAATTTTGAAAAATCCTTTCTTAGTGCACTCCTAGACCTCATAAGGAACCTATATGCCAAATTTGGAATCACTAAACCCAGCGGTTTGGGCTGTGCGTTGATATACAGGGTGTATTGCAAGTCGTGTGCCAAATGAATAGGGTGGGTAGCTAGGGTCACTTGCAACACGATTTGGGCCAATTAACACTCATCTTACCCACGGAGTTTTTTTAATAATTTTTTTGAAAAAAAATTCGGTTTCTTCCAAAAGTTAACCATTTTGTTTAGATATTTTTTTTTTAAATGTGATAGCACTAAAAAAAAATTTTTTAACTATAATGTATGCGTATTCTAATGAAATGTTACATTTATTCAAGTAGTTACAAATAAATAAAAAATTAGCCGACAAAGTGTGAAGGACAGAAAATAAAAATCATCACGGTCAACTTTAAGGCACAATTAAAAAAAAAATAGAAGCTCCTCAGATCTTCCAACATCATAAAAACTTCTTCAGCTCCTGACTATTCTTACGGTATACCACATGTCTAGAATCACGTTCAGTTTTTCGGCAAAATATGGTTTCAATCTAAAATGGTGGTTTACATTACCCAGTACTTCTTTGAAACTACCTACTTACTTGAAAGTAAGATTCGATCAGATAAATGAATTGAGACTATTTTTTTTACTAATGATAAAAAAGCATAAAATAGTCATTCTAAAATGATTAAAAACCTAATAATAGCATTAATTTATTTTAATAACTAAGTACCCGATAGTTACGCAAGTTACGATCAAAAATAACGCAACTTTTCTTTCTTTAGTTTATTGCATGGGTAACTACCTAATTAAAAATACAAATAATAAAAAAGAAAATCAAAATGTTAATTGCGCGGGAAAACATTTAAATAAACAGAGATAGGCATTATTTTAATTTTATTGTTGTTATCGACATTTATTGGCATGGCTACATACAGCAACGAAGAACACGTTGCTGTAGACGTTGCTGTTGAGGAACGTATTGAAGTAAAAAAACGACAAAACTGCACACGTCTGGCATAATCATCATCTTCAAGACCTTAAAACAAATTAAAAACATCAGTGCCTAAAAATGTATAGTAAAAATATAATGCATTTTTTTTTTTTGGTTCATATTTGTTGTATTTATTGCTAAATCGAAAAGCTAATTAAAACCTAAGCCTACCTAAAGTACATTGTTTATACTTAGCATAAATGCATAATAAAAAGAAAAACCAAAAAGAACAATACCTTGCATTGGAATGTAGTGGAAAGCATGTTTTTCTTCCCTTCTTAAAACCGACCACACTTGCAAATGCTGATTCTCAGCGTCTCAGCTACATTTCGTATGCTGTTAGTGGGATCATCATGAAATGCAGCAAGAATGCGTTCTTCAACAGCAACGTATTCTTCGTTGCTGTATGTAGCCATGTCAATAAATGTCGATATCAACAATAAAATTAAAATAATCCCTATCTCTGTTTATTTAAATGTTTTCCCGCGCAATTAACTTTTTGATTTTCTTTTTTATTAAGTGTATACACTTTTTAATTAGGTAATAAACTGTAATAAACTCAAGAAAAAAAATGCGTTATTTTTTAGTTACTTGCGTACCTATCGGATACTTAGTTATTGAAATAAATTAATACTATTATTAGGTTTTTAATCATTTTAGATGACTATTTTATGCCTTTTTATCATTAGTAAAAAAAATAATCTCACTTCATTTATGTGATCGAATCTTACTTTCAAGTAAATAGGTAGTTTCAAAGAAGTACTGGGTAATGTAAACCACCATTTTAGATTGAAACCATATTTTGCCGAAAAACTGAACGTGATTCTAGACATGTGGTATACCGTAAGTTTTAATTAGGTAATAAACTGTAATAAACTACAGAAAAAAAATGCGTTATTTTTTAGTTACTTGTGTACCTATCGGATACTTAGTTATTGAAATAAATTAATACTATTATTAGGTTTTTAATCATTTTAGATGACTATTTTATGCCTTTTTATCATTAGTAAAAAAAATAGTCTCACTTCATTTATGTGATCGAATCTTACTTTCAAGTAAATAGATAGTTTCAAAGAATACTGGGTAATGTAAACCACCATTTTAGATTGAAACCATATTTTGCCGAAAAACTGAACGTGATTCTAGACATGTGGTATACCGTAAGAATAGTCAGGAGCTGAAGAAGGTTTTATGATGTTGGAAGATCTGAGCAGCTACTATTTTCTTTTTAATTGTGCCATAAAGTTGACCGTGACGATTTTTATTTTCTGTCCTTCACACTTTGTCTGCTAATTTTTTTTTTATTTGTAACTACTTGAATAAATTTAACATTTCATTAGAATACGCATACATTAGAGATAAAAAAATATAAATACTTTTGAGCTATCACATTTTAAAAAAATGATATGTAAACAAAATGGTTAACTTTTGGAAGACACCGAGATTTTTTCAAAAAAAATATTAAAAAAACTCCGTGGGTAGGATGGGTGTTAATTGGCCCAAAACGTGTTGCAAATGACCCTATAATAACCCTATTCATTTGGCACACGACTTGCAATACACCCTGTATAAGTCAGTCAGGTTTGCCTTTTATATACACCGTGGGCCCGAGTAACACGAAAGATTTTAACAGCGTGTTCCTGAACTTATTTTGCGTTAAAAATGTCATATCAAGTTGGTTCTAAACGGACTAGTTTTTGAGATATATCTATTTTTATAAACTTAACTTGTTACGAAAACTCAAGAGCAACGAGCCTTTATAATTGCGACGTTGCCGCTATTACGCCAATTACATATTGGCCGATTCTTAATTAACGGTCGCAGGCGAAACTCACCCATAGGACTTGAAAAAGTTTTGCAAACGCAGATTATAATCGTCTGCGACATGTCCTGAACTTAATTGCACTTCATGTAAAACTCTTATGAGTGTCATTTATCAATGAATATGATAAGACAGTATGCGTCTGTCATTGTCACTGTTCACATGTCAATAAGTGGAAGAAAGGGACGGAGGCCTCGATTAGGGACGTTTCAGAGTTTTATCAAAACATAATGGAAAATGAAAATACATACTTAACATCTTTCAACATGAAAAGGCGGACAATTTAAGATAAAGTATAACCTGCAAGGTCTAAAGTTACCCATAGTGACATAGTTTTTTTGAGATTATCGTAGTGAAAACATAAAATCCTTATGTTCAGAAAAGGAAAGAAATTAATAAAACCTCCTTTGTAATTATCTATGCTTTTTACGCAAATACTTTTCTTATTTTCTCTTTCTTTTACTTAAGTCTTTTAATATTACAAGTAAGAAAGGAACAAATTACTCAAATTCATAATTTTTAAGGGATTTTCCCGTAAACAAGTGCTAATTACAAGAAAGGCGTTGCCACCTCGTCCTTAAGCTTTGTTTCCTGGAGAAGTGAAAATATTCCATTAATTAAAGATACAACCACATTGACTTGAGAAGAAAAACTCATTTATTTTATAAGTGCCCACACTGTCATTCAAAACCATTTCATAGAGTACCCGTCTTAATGCATCATATACCTTTCCATCATAACAAACAATTTATAGGCATACAATTAATTAAAACTTATATTTAGACATTACACAAATACACTCTAGTAATCAACATGAAATTGTTCACTGTGCTTAGCACTGATATTCGGTATTCCAAGTATATCTGGCCATAATTCAGGGGGTGGTATTTCAATGAAAGGGTCTGATATAGACGTGGACCTCTCGCCATGCGGTTGTTCATCATCGTTTGGTGCTGCTGGTTCCGATGCCACAGCTCGAGCCACTATTTGATCTGCATGACGACGATGAAGCCCATCTTCTTCATCTTCCATCTTCCATTCTCACCACATAAGTCGTCGGGCCTTCTGGCCTTTCCATCGTGCCTTTCAGCCATTTAACTCCGGGTCCATACATGCGCACCAACACCGGCTTGCCGCGGCGGTAGATATCAATCAAGAGTAAAAACGTTTTACCCTGGAATGGGCGAGAAAACTCTACATGCACCCCGACTCCATGGTTTCTCAGGCATTATCCACATTTGTAGATCCTTAGGTGGGTTGTTTCTAACTGACTGGCAGTTTTCACATTCAGCCACTACTTTTTCAATTTCTTTATCCATACCGGCCCACCAAAGGTATCTTCTCGCATACGCTTTTGTCTGAACAATACCTGCGTGTGGAGCATGTAATAATTCGAGAACCTGTCGGTACAGTGAGGCAGGTATAGTGACCCTGTTGCCCCACAATAAACAATCTTTATCGTGTGAAAGGGCCTCTCTGCGGATCCAGAACGGTTGCAGTTCGGGGTCGGTATTTGACCTTGACCACCCATGAAGCACTTTAAAAAGTACTTTCTGCAGCAAAAGATCTTTCTTTGTTTCCATAGCAATCGCTTTTGAGTCTAGATTCCATCCCTCCAATCGATCATCAAGTAATAGCACTTCACCCAGACACTCCATGTCAGGTCCCACCGATGAAGCGTCCCGCTCAGTCCATCTGCTTAATGCGTCCGCATTACCAATTAATTTTCCAGGTCGATATTTAATGGAATAGCTGTATCCATTGAGCTTTAAACACCATCGCAACATTCTGGGCGATATTTGATCGGGGGATGGGCTTTTCGGGGTCAAAGAGTCCCACAAGACGTTTGTCATCGGTAATAATACAGAATTGGCGGCCGGCTAAAAATTTGTGAAACTGTGACAGCCCAAATATAATTCCCAGTGCCTCTTTATCAATTTGTCCATACCGACTGTCATGGGGCTGTAAAGTCCGTGAAGCCATCATCACCGGACGCTCCGATCCATCTCCCATCACGTGGGAGATTCATGTCGTATCCTACTAAGGTGCAATCAGACGACAACAACGTTTTGGCTTTATCAAACGTAGCTTGCTCCTGTTCACCTCACTTCCAAGGTCTCTTCGCCTCTAGCAGGCGCCACATACGTAGATTTGACCGATTTAGGCGGCCAAAAACATTTTTTCTTCTAATCTTGTTTAAATTGGGGTACATAATTAAAATATGTTGTATTTAATTCAAATCAGTTATTATTTTAAAAAATATACAAAAAAAAACAGATTTTTTTTACTTTTTTTTTAAGTAAGTACAATGATAAAACAGTTTCTAATTTACAAAAAAAACATATTATAATTAAATTACTGACAGTACCTATGTAATAAAGTCTATATACTGCCAGGTAGCAATAATTCAATTGCTTCGCTTGAAAAAGCTTACCATGAGCTTTTTTTATTAGTCTTCATACTGCTCACAAGAGGATCCGAAGTAAGCAACAGTCTATGGTAGATGTCGAGGTTGCACTCTTCCCTCGAAAACTTACTTGCAAAGTTTTGTCTATATGTTCGAAAATGCTTATTTCGGGCTTCTGCCGCCTCCTCCGACAGTTGCCCAATTGGTAATAACGCATTTTCAATTATTCTTGTACCATGTAATAAAATCTTGTGCATGGTCGGAGTCATGGGGTGCCACCCATATTCCTCAACGTACAGCTTTGCCGTGTCAAAGGCGTATGCGTCGTATTTTGAAACATCAATTTGGTGTCCACTTGAAATTGCTTCCAAAATTACTTTGCACCTATGAATTAATTCATGGTTAATCCCTAAAATATCAGTAGCCAATTCAGAGTTCTCAAAAAACCTTCGACTTATATTACCGCCGTTGGTATTGCCGAAGTTGGCTTTAGGCATATCTACCAATGGTAAAAATCATTAATTTTATCCCCGTTACATACTTACTGAAATGAAATATATTATTTTCCTTTACCGATTCGAATGCCGGAATCCCAGGGAATATCTATTTTAACATAATGATAATGATTGAGGTTATTGACACCATGTGGCATCGGTCGTGTCGATCACTGCTCATAAGTGAAATTTTGGTCATAATTTTTGTTTGGGAGAGTTTTTTTTCTATAATCATTCCGGTGTCATTCATTAATTAAATTGTCGCTGAATACATATAAATATGTTAAGTATAATAAATCTATAATAGTACATTATTGCCTAGGCATGGAAGTAGGCAATTACGGGCCGAGTATTGGTTTAAACGGACGAGCTTGCGAGTCCGTTTAAAAATACGAAGCCCGCAATTGCTGTTCCTGCCGAGGCAAATATAGTGCTTTTCTCAAAAATCGCCAGAAAAAAATTGTGTTGGAGTAAAATCTTCATCGCATGAACTCATTTTTTAAATTGCATATATACAGAAACTTCATGTGAAAAAACCATCACTCTTTACCACCTTTTTGTTTATGACAAGGAGAAACGCAAGCATTGTTTTTAAAAAAACATAAGCTATTCCAGATACAGATAAAAAAGTTATGTTTCGAATAAAATTTGGATGTATAAGACTTGTGCCATCATTTTATTATGGGCTTTTTCACTTTTTAAAAAGTTACAAGCTAGATAGTAATGGAATTTGTATGCAACATTGGGGGCTTGTGGAGCGAGCACGCAATGTTATTTTTTTAATTTGAGAACTGTCAGTAAACTAAATATGTACTTCGCGTCTCATTATGTAGATAGTAATGTCAACATTTCCGAACATTTTTGAGAAAAATACCTTATAATATATTTTTATTAACATCATAAGGAAGTCTCTGCTGTACGGAACAGAGTTTTGCAAAATGACGGGCGTTTTTTCCGAGCCTTGGTCATATTTGTGTCTGTGGCTATCTTGTTAGTTTAGTTTAAGAAGAATTCAATAAAATTGGTGATAATATTACTAAAACCGTGCGTTGTGATGAGTGATGCTTGGTATAGTGTGAGGTGCATACGAAACAGCAATCAAGTTTCCGACGTTACATTTATTTGTGATTTGCAGTGTTATAAAGATGCTTACTGTCGTTGTTTAACCTTTGCAAATAATGCTTTCATTCATTTTACCGATTATTTTAGCAATGTGACACAAAATAGGCTATCAAGATTTAAGTTCCTTTTGCAAGAATGACCACAAGAAACAGAGACGTTTTCAATTTCATAAAACATTAATGGATTCATAGCATTACTATTATATCGCTCGACGTCGCTGCGCGGCTAAAAATACCACTTAAGCAACGGATAGTTAAATAGAAAAATTACCGGCCAGTGACAACAACGGTTAATAAGAAGATTAATAAGAAGAGGTATAGAGAGTAACTATAAATTTGAATACTCTTATGGTGGTTTGAGCAGTTTTTAAAGTCCATACCTGTGCAGGAAGGAGCGGTCGTGCGGCGAGTAGTGCAGCGCCCAACAACGCACGGCCTGCAGCGAGGCTGCGCTGGCTGGCGGCAGCGCGGGCGCCAGCGCGCTCACCGAGCCTAGCAGCGCGTGCAGCGCAGCGCGAGCGCCGCGCGCCGCGCGCCCGCCGGGACACAGCGCACACGCCGATGCCGTCGCGCCGCTGCCGCGCGTCGTCTCCGACCCCGCTCCCTGCGCACAACACACCAACCATCACCGCTTTTACCACGTCGAATTTGGTTTGGTTGCATTTTATTCCGCTTATAAATAAAGAGGCCATATATGCTGCCACGACCACAGAAGGATCAAAACGAACAGCTTTATGTGCTCCCGCGTGAAAGACGTGAGATCGAAATAGTTTGCTGTTTATTATAAGATTAGTGTTCATTATAAAACCACAACATTTCATACCAGGATTGAAATAGTTATTTTCTCCCACATGCTCGGAAATGTTAACCTTACTGTTGTAAAATCAGCCCGCGAAGTTCTGAGTTCCAGGTCCAGGCAAAATTAAAAAATATATATATATTATTTATTTACCAACGGCAGCGGCCGCAAAAATGTATGAAATTTCATTACGTACCTGGTGCTTTACTTTTTAAAACCATGCAAACATGGTTTTAAAAAGTAAAACAAATCCTAGTCCAAAGACTAGGATAACTAACTATCTAGAAACAGCTAAACACTCGTGCAATCAAAATTCTTCCTTGTATATTTTACCTTTTAAATGTCATAGACTAAAAAGTTAAGCCTTTTCAAACAGCGTTTACAACGTATTTAAAAGTGTGTCAAATAGTTTGACTTTTTTAAATAGAAATTGCGTTCATAAACAAAATAAATTGCCGAAATAACATAAACGCGTAATAAATGTTATAGTATAAAGTATATTTTATTCAAATTGAATTTATTACGTTTAAATTTGTGATTTTATTTAATGCTTTATTTCAGTTTCATACTAAATCGTACGTTTCTGTTTTATTTTTCACGGAAATGATGGGACTGTGTTTAATATTATTAACAATTTGTGTTAAATTTCCTCACATTGTTGGAGAAAAGCACTATACATGCCTTGACCGGAAAGGGCGGTTGCTGGACTCGTATATAGCTCTACTCGTCACGCAACGGCCTATTTCCCGGTCTGTGCAGTAATGTATTATTATGTAACTGGTACATAATGAAGATTCTTAAGGTATAAGTCTCTAATGTATATCTCTAATTACAGGCAAGAGTACCTTAAGAGCTAATTATGGGCGTATTCACTAAAACGTGTATCCCAATTAAGGACTAAAATCAAAAAATTGGAGTACACGCGACTGAGAAAAATGAAGATTACTGTGAAGCAGCGACAAGAAGAAAAATAACAACGAAATTACAAATAAAAGATCCAAGGGAAGAAAGAAACTATTTGAAGATGAACAAATTTTACGAAGAATTTTGAAGACAAAGCCTCCTCACACTACCAAGAAAATACTAATTAAACTACAAAGAAAGTTATGAAGAAAATAATAGAGAAGAATTACAATGAAGAAGAACCAACAATAAGAAGATAAGATAAGAAGAAAGAAGAGCGTTGTCCAGGGTTTCCCGGCTCGCAAATCAAGAGGTGTCCAGGGTTATCCCGGCCCATGTCAAGCGGAGTCCACCATGCCGACAACCACCGCGGATCAGAGCAGCATGCAAGAGCCGACAGCGAGGATCGCACCGATGCCACGCGACCAGCTACCAACACCAGGACCAAAACGAGGATGGCAGCGTCGTCACATCACAACAGTGACGTAATTTTTCATTTTTTTTTAAACCATTTATATATTTTAAACTTTTAAAATTATTTTTCGAATTTTGTAGGGGTTGTCGCTAATAATTCAAACAGTTTTATTTTAATATTCATAATAATTATGCACGTCAAAAATCATAAATTTTAATTTATTCCAGTGTCACTGAACTTTTTCTAAGAGTCGTAACCAGGTTACGTGGATGGCGCAATAGTTGCAATATCCAGCGCGCGTCGCGACAGGCGTGCGTACTCTGCAAATTTTACAAGTAGGTCGAGCGTATTCGCCGCCAATTAGAGAATTAACATTATAGAGTGAATGAAATTTGATACCACATAACGATATTATCATGGTATAAAATAAATGTTTAAAAAAACAAAAAAACCGCCTTCAAAAAGCAAAAAATAACTTCTTTAAAATGGTAGGTAAATAGGTCAGTCCAACTGAAGTCTGCTTTTGGTTAAAATATTGTTGGACGCCGACTTCAGTTGGACTGACCTATTTACCTACCATTTTAAAGAAGTTATTTTTTGCTTTTTGAAGGCGGTTTTTTTGTTTTTTTAAACATTTATTTTATTTTATACTTTTTAGTGATCCTATTTATGCTGTTACGTAGCTCCACTTCTAAATACTAATAAGAAACTTGAACATTTCAAGCTCGCCGCAGACAACGCCGCGGGAATGTCATAGTCATATTTAAACCTAAATGTGCTTCGTCATAGTCGCTCAACTTCCTTTATCGAAATATCTTATCGCCACCCTTGAAATAGGTACCGTTAAGGAGTTCCGGTGGCCATCTGTGGTCTTCATCATCAGTTCCACTTCACCATATAGTACTTTTCAAAAGCAAATGCATGAGTTACAGTGAAAAATACCAAAATCGCTATAGGTCTGCCTATAATATTTGAGGAGTTCTCTTGATTTCTCCATGATCCCATCATCAGATCCTGACGTGGTGACAATGGGACCAACTAGAAAGTATATCTATTCGAACAACGAAAAAATTTTTCAAATCGGTCCAGTGGTCTTCGAGTAATCGGGGAACATACATAAAAAAAAAAAAAAAAAAAAAAAAAAACATCCCGACGAATTGAGAACCTCCTCCTTTTTTTGAAGTCGGTTAAAAATTGAATTAAATGATTTACAATATTAATTACTTATCATCAAAAAATAAAGAATAATAGAGTATTAACTCCACGATATTATTTGAATTTATAATTTTAACTTATAGACTAACAACTGCAAAATTAGGAAAGGTACGGTACATATTTATTGGAAAGTTAGAACGCTAGTCCTATCTTGATCATGGTGAGGCCGAACCGTAGCCCTCTGTGAAAGTATTTGGAGACTTATAGTCTTAATGTATTTGTGATTCTAACTTTTACAGGCGCACCAAGATGTGCGACCTGATATGCCATGCCCATGTTTATGGATGTATATTGAGAATAGGGTGACCGTGCCTAAAAATATGATATTGAGCTAGTTTTTTTTTTTGAAGAGCAGTAGACTCCACGCGCTAATACGGCATTAGGATTATAAAGAAAGATGTACCGATACCGCACTACTGATATGCATTGGATAATATTAAAAAAAAGGAAACACGGGGAAATAGTTACCCAGTAAAATATGCATTGAGTTTAACGGTCCAAATTTAATGAATTACCTTTTTATTTTTATTTTAATATTTTTCATTCAGATCATTTAACAGTGACACTGGGAAAACATTGCAGAAGGAAAGTTTTTTTTTTTATATTGTATAAACTTACATTAAGTAAATTATTAACCATTTCCCTGTCCTATGATTTTTTATCTACAGATTTCAAAAAAATATGTAAACAAGTAACATGCGTTTATAAAAAAAAAACTGCCACCCCGGGGTTGAAGGGAACTTTCCGGGGAGGTGAAGTATGGCGATTGGCCACTATCAGTGTTGTGCAGTTACAGAATAGTTTACTGCTACATAAACGCATATTACTTGTCTCAGCGTCTACCCAACATGTATATATACTGGGATCCAGTAATAAAGAGTGTCTTCAATCATACATAACGAGTGTTATTACTTGCTCCTACACCCTCACGCTGGCCTCAGGAACCCAATAAGATCCTGTTATTACATAATGCCATCATTTTTTTTATGGGATTCGTCGTTCGAGATCAACGGTCATGAGCGTTGCTCGTCTCAGCGGCATGACTCATGTTGCGGTTGGGAGAGGCAACGTGGGTTGCGGCCCTGCGAGAGCTGGGTCCGTGTCGGATCCGGGTTCGAGAGAGGTTTCACCGCTAATGGTAGGCGCTGGGAGCTTAGGAACAGCGAGATCAGGCGCGACCAGTCAGAAGAGCTTTCCCAAGCTACGAAGCTAAGTTATAGTTGCGGATTGAGGTTGCCATCTGATGTTGACAAATCAATGATGGTCTGCCATGTTAACACTCAAATGGAATCCTTATATTTGCAAGCATTTAAACTGCATTCTAGTTTAGAATAGTAGTCAGTTGACGTCATTAAAATCTAAAACTCATTCCTGGAAATTGACATTAGTAAGGAATACCCATTCTGAACTGGAAGATGGTAGCTACTAGCTATTCATCTTGATAATTAATTTACAATTCTTTCTAGGATCAATGATATTTTAACTACTAATCTAAACTTCAAATATCTACAACCTCGTCATAAGGAGAGAATAACAAATTTATAGGTAGTAGTAAATCATAACGTTAGTATTGAGTGTAAACAATGAGTCACGGAATTGTTAATGATTGAATAGGACCGCGGAGTAAATAACGTAATAAGTCCCCAAAACTTTCCAAATATTCTCAAATGTTAAAATCATTACTAGGATAATTCTAGCAACAAACCTAGTCATCATAAGCTAAATAAGACGCAAAATAGTTAAAATAATAGTTAAGAGAATACAGTCAGTCAAATAATGTGACATATACCTAGGCAAGAGTTAAGGCGGATCTTACCCATACCGCCTGCCTGCGTAGATACGGACTCCAATAATAATAATAATAGTTTTCCAAAAATGTCCAAAATTGTCCAAATGTTAGAAAACGCTATTAGAGTAATTTTAAAAACAATTCTATTTAATATAAATAAATAAGTCGCGAAATAGCTAAAATAGCAAGTTTCCAAAATTGGCCAAATTTGCCCACGAGTTAGAAATGATAATAAAGTAGGTTGTGTAACAGACCTGTTCAATATAAGACAAAATAACCATTATTGTCCTTGGGAATTCCAAAGAGAATAAATGCGCGCGACTTATTATGATCTCGTGAACTACGTATAGTGTCATATCAGTGGTTTCTTTGGTTAGGCTTCACATTCACCCAGGGTGATGTACCTTTTCTAAATTTCCCTCATGATTTTGGCTGAACATTATTAGGTCTTTACTTTGGGGTTTTGTTAAAACGCATCCCTGTACCCTTGCCGTTCAACTTACTTAAGGTAAGGAAAATTCTCCTACATTTTCCATCCGAGTCTAAAGTGCTTTCATTGTCACAGTGAGAGGTATCCTCAAGCACAATTGTCGATATCATCTTACAGGAAATAAGTGTTTGGACTACGGATTCCTAGCAGTTACACTGGACAAAGTACCCTTTCAGACTCTACACGTTGTGATGTTGTGTAGTAATGTCGGTGGGTCTTTGTCTAAACGTTCTTAGGGATAGAATACTCCTGTGAGCGTTGTTGTCCGGGGTTGATGTCGCCTCTAGTCGTAAGACGTTAGTTCGTTGAGGTGACTTGCTACCTGGGTTTTTATAATCCCTTGCTTGGTAAGGATGCCTGCGAGTTTAGCTCGGCAACTGCTTTCTACTCCCGGCTATCATGTTGGTCCGTTGGGATTCGACTAAGCAAAGCGTAATGCTGAGCGTGTGACACCGAGAGTCCTGACAGGACGCTAGGGGGGGAGAGTGTTCACCTTCTGGGTTTGCATTGGCATTATGTCACACCGGATGATAAAATGACACAAACATTATATCAAGAATAGCCCTTGTTACAGGGAGAGGTAGCATGTGTTTAGGACAGTCACTCACAAATTGATAACAGTTAGGGAAAACCTGTCCTTGGAGTGACTGCTTTATTGAAGGGCTAGTCCTTTGTGCACGAGTACGACAACAGACTGGACAAAGCGACTTAATGAAGCGAACCCCAGACTGTTTAAGGACAGGCCGGCAGAGGGTATCCCGTCTGGAGTCGAGCCCATGGGTAAGAGGGGGGGCGGGGCCCTACCTTAACCGGAACCTATACTATATTCTAATTACAACAGCCTAAGCAAAGAACATCTGATTGAGCATTATTGATTAATAATCCAATTAGGAATCCCTATTCTCAAATATCCCTATATTAGCTGAATCTAATTTCCTTTCTAACTCGCCTAAGCGGACTGGGTACAACAAAATAAAAACACAATAGAGGGTCAAATAATTCCACTAGACGACCACTTTGCCAAACAGGCCGGCCAAAATAAATAAATAAAAAAAGTTTTTTTTTTTTTTTATGATCCCTACCCCTCAGGCTCGGTACAGTACTAAAGTGAACAATAAAAGTAAGTACAACAATAGTCCAATTTTCCTCATTACATTATTGTAAAAATATATGATAGCCATACATCGGGGTTTTCGGTGCGGGAATGTTTGACATTAGCCAAAGAGTAGGTATTGACTTAAAAAACAGAATATACCTAATGAATAAGGAATTGAAAAAAAAAGAAAAAAAAGTATTTTATAAAAAAATGGTCAATCATTATCAACCTCTTCAGTTAAGTCCCAATTCATTTATAAGCAAATAGGTCACAAATATCGGACGCGTAAAGATTGATATATGACATTTATATGCACCTATTACAACTGCCGACGTAGAAAGATGAAATGAAATGATGAAATGAAAAATATTAATAATTTATTCTGAAAATCGTATCAACTACTAAATTTACTGCAAGTAATTAATTAAAGTTATTTTTATTATTATCTCATAGCCTTGGTAGTAAAGCCAAAGTACTACGTGAGTTCAAATAAAATTATATCATAGTGAGTATACAATTCGCAGAGGTAGTTATTCATTAGGCATAATATATATTTTCTCATATTAACCTATCTGTTTATCTCTATTCTTTCTTAAATCATTCCCGCACCGAAAACCCCGATGTATGATGATAGCTCACGCTATAGCTAGGTTTATAATAATAGGCTAGTGTCCTAAAAAATCTAATTAGTCCGTAATTTACAATATCAAAAAATATTGAACACATATTTTTTCTTTTGTCAATTAAACAAAAAATGGCGAAGATACAGTGCGTTGAAGTTTCGCGTGACGTCACGCCGTGGCACACTTTATACCACGTTGTGACGTCACGAGCCCCCACTCCCGGACTTCGATGCGCGTTATATTTGTCAATTTTGATCGATTTGAAAAATCAAAAAATCCGTGTTCAATATTTTTTAATAATCTTACTGACGGACTAATTAGATTTTTTTTTACCCAGGACACACCCCTATTGTACGGGCAAAAATCATTTGCTGTTAAGTCTAGCTATAGCTATAGCTAATATATTTTAAAATAATGTAATGAGGAAAACTGGACTATTTTTGCAAGTTATATGGTTTTACGGTATTTTAAGTTTGCACAAAAGGGAGCTTTTATTTATTGAGTAATTTCACATTATATACATAGTTACATTAAAAAATCCGTTTATTTCTTACAAAAAAACAAATACATTATTAATTTATGAAGAAGAAGAATTTATCTGAAATTAATCAAATATTTTATCAGTTGATTCCCATGAATTCTACGGTTTGTTAAAAATACGTTTTATTTATTAAGATTGTAAAATTATATTTCGCTTTTTTTTAAAGTAAGTAACGTTTTATTAAGTTATTTAAATTAATAATTTTCTCTTGAGCCTGATCACACACAAGCATAAAGGAGGGTGCAGCTAAAATCGTTTTTCATGTACCGACATCTCGTGCACAATTCTTTACATTTACAAGCTTCTTAGCTTGCAACTGTTGCTGGCGTCAGGAATAGTTTTCCATCAGGAGTGGACAGCAGCCCGTCCGCGTTCCTTTTACTTTCCCAACCCCAGTTGCAAGGGTCTATTTTTAGCCGTGTGGGAGTCAATTGGTCCATTAGTCTGTAAAATTGCTCTTTCCACATCTTGTACAATGCATCTTGCATCAGCGGCATATTTTACATATTTCTATTATTTTTCGTGAACAGGGCTCTTTTTGTTGTGTTTACGCTGGCAGAGTCACTGGTGGGTTCGTACATGTGAACTACAAACTTTTCGATCATTCTGAATTCTTCGCTAGTTTGAGACGGTTCTTCTCCGTGAGGGGAACTTTCAAAAGCTGCGTCTACATCTCTCAACAGCAACCATGTTGGCCATGCACTTTTCTTTCAAAAACAAGACTGATTAGTATAGTACGCGCATGATTTGGGTGCATATGGGTATAAGATAAAGCAATTTAGCGCCTTTTTATAGATCGTTACATCGTAAAGCCATAGTCTGGATACATAAAGTAAGCGAAAACAGTACTTAGTGTTGAACGCTAAGGTCCAATGCCTTTGCAGGGGAGACAGAAATGCAAGTTTTGATCTGCGATAACATCGAGTCGAGAAGGACGCTAAGACGGCTCACTCAAAGGACCTGTTTCAAAGAGTCAAACTCATTACAAAGGAGGACACGTTATAGGTGCCAAAGTTTGGAGGGCTGGCCAGTGGCCCGATGACTGGACGAAATCCATCATTGTTCCCTTGCGCAAAAGGTTCCACGCGTGAACGTGAGAAATCCGGACCATTTCTCTCATACCACAAGCGCGTAAAGTCCTGCTACACATTATTAACAAGAGGCTAGAATATAATATTAGCGGTTAAATAGCTAGAGAACAGGCCGGTTTCGGAAAGAGGAGGGGCACTCATGAGCATACAATAAGCTAATGGTCCTACGTTTCATTGATTACGCCAAAGCATTAGATTGTATTAACTAGCCCACTATGTTTCGAGTTATGAGAGAGATGGGTATACCTTGATCTCCTGATTTCTCTTGTGCAGGACCTTTACGCTTGTGCTCAGACTAAAATTTGATCCCGAAGACGCGCTATCTTACCCGTTCAAAAGAGAACGAGGTGTGAGGCAAGGATGCATAAGCTCTTCACAACTTTTCAACCTCATATGCGGAGCACTGGAAAACTGGGGGATGGTATTTGAGTGGAAAGACACCGAATTAACAATCTGCGGTTTGCTGATGACACTACTATCATTGGCGGAAATGTGAGTGAAATAGCAGAGCTGCTGCAAAAAATGTAGGCCGTCAGAGTGAAGTACGGATTGAGGATTAACCGGAGCAAGACCAAAATGCTAGGGATCTCCGGGACTGAACGTCACACAATGGAGTCGTATTTGTTTACTTTGACTCTCGGTAATTAACGTGAAACTAACACCCTACACCAGTGAGGACTAGAGGGAGCGCCTTACTAATAACTGCGTAACTAAGACATTTTTCATCCGATCGAGTTCGGGTTTTTTTTATTAGATAGCTGATAAATTTTTCGTTACGTCTGCCATACATAATTTTAGTATATAGAGGGTAGTGTATACTTCCGAGGCTGCAAACGAAAATAGTGAGTTTTCATAGACTACATTTTTATATAATTAAATATATTTCCGTAACTGTTCTACTCAGCTAATGTTGTATATTATAGCAATATCTTGTAATATTACAATATAAAGTTAATATTTGGGATATTTCTGGTTTTATTAAAAAAAACTTAGTGATGTGATTTTACTCATTGGGTAACGTACCTACTTTCGATATCAGTTTAAAGTTTTCTGATATCTGTTATATTTACGGAATAATCGCCTGGACACACTTAACGATTACACCCTGTATAGGGTTCATAGAATCATAATTAATCGCAATTTTCAAAATACAGCGGCCGCCATTTTGATGACGTCATATCTCGGGATCCAGGTACTTTACAGGTAGGGTCCCGACGGTTTTAACATGTTTAACAACATACTAAAGTTTGGTGCTGGTATCACAAAGTGAACTATGTTTCCCGTATCAGAACGCACTATATAAAAAGTATTAATAAATGGATGAATTACCGAGAGCGTGGAATTGCATATGTAGTGGTAATATGTGTTTACAGGCATTCTATATTTAAATTTCCTCTACTTCTCATACCATCACCATAAAAAGAGTTTTGTTATAGGTATATTCAAAAGTAAGTACAAAAATGATGTCAGTGACAAATTCTAAATACTTTTTACAATGCAATGCTAAAATTATACCTCTTATTTTATTGTATTCTCGCAATTTTCAGAATTATTTGGCTGGGCATGTACGACTGTAAGTTACACAGTTTGCAGAAATTATGGCAGAAAGTAGCAGTAATTTTGGTCCGATTGAGAGTCAAAGTAAACAAATATGTAATAAATATTTTCAACTCGAAATCAAGAAGTCATCAGGAGAACTATATGTAATTTTCATCTGTCCCATAAGCAATATCCAACCTTAAAGATGAAAATTTAAATAAATGAAAGCGACTAAAAGCAAAAAAAGGACATACCTACTTATTCCAGTTGTATAGGGTAATCTCATTAAATTAAGAAAAAATCCTAAATGGTTTTCCTTTTCATGCGAACGGTACAACCACTACATATGCAATTCCACGCTCTCGGTAATTCATCTATACGTACTACGTAGCGTGATCAAACATTAATACGCGGAAATTGAATATTGAAAAGCAAAACCTTTTATGTATTCCTTTATATTAATACTGTCCCATGCGAAGTAATCGCCTTAAGATATAATACACTTCTGCCAGCGTCTTTTCCTATCTTTGAAGCATTTAGAAAAATAAATAAATTATTTCCTATATCGTCGAAAAATGCCGCCCTTTAAAGGTCTCTTAATTTTTGGGAACGAGAATAGTTGCATGGGGTCAAATCAGGCGAATACGGTGCCTGAGGCATCAATGTGGTCTAGTTTTTTGTCAATAAATCAAGGACAAGCCGCAAGGTGTGAGCGGATTCGTTATCGTGGTCCAATTGGAAAGATTTTTTTTCCACAATTCTGGTCATTCTCTACGGATGGCCTCACGCAAACGGCCGCGTAAAACTTCCAAGTAATACTCTTTGTTAACCGTGCAACCTGGGGCCGATTGAGTGGTTTTGTATGGATTTTTACTAATAGTTTGGGCTTGTACTTTATGCAATAGGCCCCTGGTGGTAGGAATTCATTATGTACAATCCACAATTGTTTTGACTTACAACTGTGTGGATGCGGTCATCAGTGGTCGATGTTTTTGGGCGCCCATTTTTATTTATTTATTTCAAAATATATTTACACAGCATTAAAGTCATAAAACTAATACACTGTGAAACTAAATTAATAATATATTTCAAATAAAACATTACAAAAGAGTACTCGACTGCCTGTCATCCATCGCCTCGCAAAACCTCAGGCACTCCGAGCACACAAACGTCCATCGCCACGCGAGTAGGTCACACTCCGGTGCGGATGCCAGGAGCGCATACAGCAGCCCCAGGACACGAAGCAGTGGTGAGTTTTTGTGCGCCACAGTGCGCGCAGCTGGCAAGGCCAGTAAGGAGCGACTGCGGGGTCTCAGAGTGTAATCCTGTGTACCTCAGGGACATTCAGCCTCGCAATTTGTTCTACCAGTTCCGGAGAATCACCCTCACCCTGCAAGACACGACACACGTTAAGAAGCAAGCTGTAGTTGCGCCTGACGTCCAACAAAAGAAAACCCAGAGTATAAAAATGGATAGTAGGATAGTTTATACCAATGGTAAACTGCCGTTTTCTTCATAGCAGACTCTCCAACAGCGGTCTGCATTTAATTTTATTTTTAAAACAAAAATTTTAAAAGTTCTTTGCTCCGTCATTTTCACCCTGGAAAACTCTTGAAAATTCGCCGATCACAAGAAAACACGTCTTACTAATATTTCTACGAATAGCCAACTACGCATTCAGTGTACACAGAATCGCGCGAAACCAGTGAAGTCAGCAATATTAGTGTTAGGTGATCGAGTCCAGGTGCAACACGACCCACAGCTAGTCACGGAGAACATCACGGCGGCACTTCTGAAGTTTAGTAACGTATCAGTTGGAGTAATCTCGGTTTAATTCGAGCCAGACCAAGACTTAGAGGGATACATTCCCAAAACAAAGGAGATCATGCTTAAATTGGGTACAGACAGCTACATCGTGGGAGGTGATGTGAATGCTTGGAGTTACTGGTGGGGAAGCAGATCGGAGAACCACAGGGGGGCAGCTTACCATAGCTTCCTCAATGAGGTAGATCTGAATGTTTTGAATGTTGGATACACTCCGACATTCGAGACATACCGGGGAGGCAAGCTATACACTAGCATCGTTGATATGACAGCGTGCAGTACCAACATTCTGTCCAGGATCCAAGCCTGGGAAGTCGACATGAATGTTGTCACGTCCGATCATAACACTATAAAATTTGCAGTGGGTAGTGAAGCGGCCCCGAAGCCAATACTAAGACCAACAACCAGGATTTACAACACAGGGAAAGCTGACTGGACCAAGTTTAAGACCGTTCTGTCAGTGGAGCTTGTGGAAAGAGACTTGACGATGCATTTTTTAAATAACATTGGAGACACAGAAGCACTGGAGCAGGCGACCAACGCCTACATCGGTGCGGTGGCGAAAGCATGTGAAGAATGCATACCGAAACCGGGAACTCCCAAGACAAATGCAAAGCCGCCGTGGTGGTCCAAAGATTTGGACCGACTGAAAAAAGAGGTGTTAAGAAGGAAAAGGCGAATAAGGAACGCAGCCCCAAACCGAAGGCAGTACGTACTTGACCAATACCTCCAGGTAAAGGAAGAGTATGCCATGAAAGCGACAGAGGCTCAGACAGCTAGCTGGAAGGATTTTTGTACCGCGCAGGATAAGGAGTCTATGTGGGACAAAATCTACCGAGTAATCAGGAAAACGGATAGACGTCAGGAAGACACGTTGCTCAGAGACGAACTTTAACACCAAAACGATTCACCTTCGTGTATCTGCGACCCGCCCCTTGATTAGGACATCTGGCACATTGTCTGCGAGTGCCCACGTTTCGGCATGGAAAGGTTCGACCTTGAGCTAAAGACCGCAGTCAAACTTTCTCCGGATAGCTCAAGCTGGAAAGCCCTGCTGGGAACAGAAGCCAATCGCGAAAGCACGAAGGGTTTTATAGAAAAAGTGGTACGCGTAGCGTGTTTAAGGAACAAATAGTTCGGTACCCGGACTAATCTGGAAAACGCTACGCTGAAATCTGACACCACGCAAACCCTTCGGCCACAGGACCCGGGCAGGATCCCACGCCGAAACAACCCCCAGACTATATGTTAAACCCAGAGCAAGCTTTAATCTTCAGTGTTTAACATACAATTAAGGTTAGAGTTAGCTATAATATAAGCAACCTCCTGACGCACGCACCTCCCGACTACCTAACGGGTGTCGGTAGGACGGGGGATGGGGAATCCTGCGGCCTCCTAAACGGGGGAATGATTTTCTCTCCTGGCCCTTCAGCACAGGCTGGGGTAAGGCTCCGCGCGCGATTCACTGGTCCCCCGTCAAATTGACACCTGCCCCCCCATTAAATTATAGCAGATGTATAGGCTAAGTTGCAATGGAAGAGGTCACAAAAGAGGGCAGCGCTAGGAGACACGCGCAAAAAATATTATCTCCAGGCAAAAGAGAAAGCCTCAAAAAGGGTAGCCCCACCCATAAAGATGGTATCCACAGCCACACAAGTGGTCCAAAAAGATCTCCGACCCAACCCTTCCATTGTCGGGAAAAAGAAAGGAAGCCCGTAGTCTGTAAGCATGCATGCGTCAGGATTCCCAATCCGCGACTCACATAGCTATAAGTCTCCCCCATCCCAACCCCCTTTCCTATCCCCCCTTTTTGTAAAAACCCCGCGGATATGTAAACGGAGGAAGGACTTTCTCCTCCGGCCTTTCAGCACTGGCTAGGGTAGTATCCGCGGGAGTCTAAATTCTAGTTGGTAATAGGGGCATTGGTGTTTTTAGCCGGTGCGAGCCCGACAGTACCTGGGCCCTCCATTCCCAGGTCTCCGGAAAGGATTTTCACCACTGCCCTTTTTTCTTAAAGTAATTAAAGCAAAAAGCAAAAAAAAGCAAGGACTTTTGTCTATGGCCCTTCAGGCGACTACAACAAAAAAAAACTACTCATTCAAAATGACCGTAATTTGACATATTAACAATGAAAAACGTCTTCAAGAAGTTATTTTTTGCGTTTTTGAAGGCGGTTTTTTGTTTTTTAAAACATTTATTTTATTTTATACTTTTTGTGATCATAATACGCTGTTACGTCGTCCCACTTCTTAGTTGAAATGAAACTTTAACTTATATCAAGCGCGCCGCAAGCAACGCCGCGGGAAAGTCATAGTCATATTTGAACAAGTAAATATTATTCGTTGTAGGCAGTCGCTCAACTATCTTAATCGAGATATCTTATCGCCTCCCTTGAAATCGGTACCGTTAAGGAGTTCCGGTGGCCATCTGTGGTCTTCATCATCAGTTCCGCTTCACCAAATGATACTTTCTGAATGCAAATGCTAGACTTGTTACTAAAAATACTAAAATCGCTATATGTTTGCCTACAATATTTGAGGAGTTCCCTCAATTCCTCACGGATCCTCTCATCAGATTCAGATTTGGTGACAATGGGACTACCTCGAAAGTATACTCTATCAAACCAAAAAAAAAAATTTGAAATCGGTCGACAATTCTGCCGTCCTCTAATTAGAAAGCCGTTAAGCCCAAAAAGTTGTTTCGGAGATATTGGCAAAAAACGCGCGAAATTTTGTTTCTAAAAAACTACGCTACCTAGAACACTGATTCTTGCACAAATCATTCACATTTTTATACATGCATCTTATAAACTTTTATCTATTGAGAAAACCCTTTTTAATTATTATTAAAATCGTTTTTTGTTTGTTTAGTTAAGCATGCTGCAGGAATTTTACATCTAATTACTGCTCTAAACGGCTGTTAACCTACACTTAGCGGCTCTTTAGTAAAGGAATTTCCTTAAATATTTAACAATTATATTTTTTGGTAAAATTATGTAAAGATACTTAGCTATAAAGTTGCTAAGCGATATAACTACTTTATAAGTAAGTAAATCACTAAAATTAAAATGATAATACCTTCTGTAATAAGCGGCTATGATACCTTAGACTCTTTCTAGCTATTTAAAGAGCGTTGTAAAACTGCTTTATAGGTAAGTAATGCGGCTTAACTGCTCAATAGTTAAGTATTATATTAAATTATTCCGACCGATTTGATAAATGCCTGTAAAATATTTTTGTAGCAAAGTATTACGAAAAATTACAGTATTAAAAACTTATTTTAAATGGCGTTAAGGGAGGATAACTGCAAATAAGTTAAGTTTTTCTCTAAAACTGCATTTGTTTTTAAATTTCCTTCACTGAATGTCTTAGACAATGCTTAACTAAAAAGAAGTTAAAGTTGCTTTGCGCCTTTTTTGGTAAGAATAATCTGATAACGTATTTGTAGTTAAGTAGAAGGCCAGAAAATATTCATCAAATTCGGCAGTTAGGGTATTTTAACGTACGTTAAGCTAAGAAATGTGGGTTAGTCGCTTTAAAGTGAAGGAATCGTCAGAAGTTCTGTCACTTAACGGCCTACGACGTTTTTATATCTCTGGATCTATGTGGAATTGGAACATGAGTCTTAGAGTGAAAGATAGAGAATTAAAAATTGTATCGGTTCGTTTCAAAAAGTCAAAATCGACCAGATGAGGGTTAACGGCTTTCTAAGTAAAGGACGGCAGAATTGACGGAGTAATCGGTGAACACACTTAAAAAAAAAACATACAGTGGAACGTATAACCTCCTCCTTTTGTGAAGTCGGTTAAAAAGGATGTGAACCAACCTTAATAAAAAAATGGACCCTTTTAGCAGCATACTTAAATTCGTAATTTAAATATTCCGGGTATTTCTTGATCAAATTCATTAATTGACTAATGTGTTATTTTTGTACTAAACCATCCACGTCAAATGTTGAAATACTTGGCCTGGTAGGGCTATGAAAAAAAAAACAAATAAAATTCTTGTGTCAGAGAGCTTATAAACAATTGCAGATTATAGTCTTTCAAACGGTATAAAACCTTACTAAAATTACTGTTTACTCACACGTATATCAATATCTGACATCAATGACTTCAAACCTTAACTCAATTAATATTTAGTTGATTATCGAAACCACTCGATACATAAGATCTTTTCAATTCAAACGTGGGTATTTTGGAGCAGCGGATTTGATAGTCGTTTTTGTTTGAGGTTACCCTTCCATACTTATTATAATTCGATGGTTTTGTTATGTTGTTCATTTAATTTTATTTTGCGTAAGGTTTCCCAAGGCATGTTATTTTTAGTTTTTTTATCACTTGCCATGTTGCTTAAGATTTATTTTTAGCGATTTCTATAAAGTTGTGATTTTGAGAACGTTGAGTAAGTTTTATGATCGTTTTTAGTCTTTTTGAGTATGTTTTTAAATCAATTTCAATTTTGATTGCTACTTCTTTATTTAAGATTATATTTGATCTGTAAATCCATAAAATTTTACTTTTTTGCGGCAATTTTGATCCGTTTTGTCACCCGTTTTTCTTGGCTTTTATGTTCTTTTTAATATAGATGTAGGGTAAACAGAGCTCATATAGGCATTTAAAACTAACAATAAAAACATTATAAATTACGTTCACGTCTTTACAGCCCTTTTATTTTAAAATTTGGACCATGATTTATTTTAAAATTTGAGATAAGATTATGAAGACTTAAACAAAAACACTAGGAAAAAGTGTCATGTTTGAAAAAGGAAACATTTATAATGACCACCTAAAAAAGTTCAAGGTCCCCCAAGTATTCTTACCTAAAAAAATCGGACAAGTGCGAGTAGGACTCGCCCACCGAGGGTTCCGCACATGATACGGTTAACTCAATTCAAAATTTGAACCGCCGTTCCTTGCATGAAGACCCTGTTTTTTATTATATATATTATTTAATTTAAAATGTATAGTTTTCAGATTCTCTCCTATACTTGTAGTATAAGACGGTATTACTTGCCGAATTTCATAGATTTAGGTCAACGAAAAATACCCTATAAATTTTGCAGCAAAAACGGCCGTATCTTTTTTTTACTTTATATTAGAAGTTTGATTTTTCACAACTTCAAGGGACTGTAGACCTGGGTACATGGTTTTAATTTCAACTCGATACCTCCACGCGTTCCCGAGATACAGAGTCTTGACAGACAGACTGACAGACAGACGGACAACAAAGTGATTGTAGGGTTTAGTTTTTTCCTTTTGAGGTACGAAATTTTACATATTTTAGTCATGACTGTGCGCTTCTAATTATATTTAATCATCAAATTTAGTAAACGATCCCAAAATTTTGTAAATTACCAAATGTTGACGAGTAAATTATTGCACTATTACTATCTAAAAATACCACTATGATTGACATAAAATGTAGGCATATTATAGACAAGCGCGGAATTGCATTTGTAGTGGTTGTACCGTTCGAAAGAAACGGAAAATAATTTAAGGTTTTTTCTTAATTGAATGAGATTAACGTATGAAATGAAAAAAATATGTTTATAAAGACTGTACACGATAAAATCCGGGCATGCATGCTCTGGTGTATCTTTACAATGAATGCATAATTTCAAGCAGTTTTTTTTTATTAACTTATATAATTATAATACTATATAATAAAATAAAATCGTATCATAATGTATGGGTATGTGTGAGTTTTCGCCGAATATATTATATCATACCTTTCATCCCCTGTCCAGCGTTTTTTGACAATCTTCACTCGCATTCCTGCTACAATGTCACAACTGTATTTATATTTTTACAAGCTGTTTTACGCACATTACAATGTCGTCTTACCAAAAAAATGCTTTTTGAAACTCATTTCTGTTTGTAGTAGTCAGGAAGACTTTTTACTCCAAGCACTGAAAGTTATTTTTGTATGGGAGGCATTTATTTGTCAAAAAGTCAAATTCACCAAAGTTAAAAAACCTCAGAACTATCTCAATCTTAATACAATTAGAAAAGTTTTAACTATTGTGAAAAGATAATGTAATAAGGTATTATTTGGCTTGTATAATTAAAAATAATAAAATATTTATAACAGGAGAATTTGGTAAAGACTGTCAGTAGACCGTGTACAAAAAAATATTGGTACTGTGGATTATATAATGGTCTAAGTCACTAACGCCCTAACATTTTATTATGATTGTATTTTTACTATGAAGTTTCATAACCACTGACTATTACAAAAAAGGGCTACTTGAAAATTAGCATTCATTAAAAAAATACACCAGAGCATGCATGCCCGGATTTTATCGTGTACAGTCTTTAATAAACTAGAGGACGCCCGCGACTTCGTACGCAAAGAATTAGTTTCCCGCTACTCCCCCTATTTTAACTGAATGATGATGAATTATTTAAAAATCCTTTCTTAGTGCTCACTTACATCATGAAAGGAACTCCTATACCAAATTTCAAGTTTCTAGGTACAGTAGTTTCGGCTGTGCGTTGATATCTAAGTCAGTCAGTCAGGTATGCCTTTTATATATATAGATAGATAGATAGATAATGTATATAATAATATATTAACAAACAATGTTTAAGCAATAAAATATTGACTCCTTTGCGAGCTGCTTTGCGACAGTTCCGTGGAACTTTGTCAATGGCTGACGTAAACACAATTGTCGGCATTTTATTTAATTCTAATTAAATCTTTCGAATTGAACTTTGTTCTATTCGCCGAAAATTATTTGAGTAGACTCACCGTTTCAGATTTGCTCAAAAAATCTTCGATTGGGCGAAGTTCTGGGACGTTAGGTGGATTTGCTAATTTGGGGACGTAGGGGATTTTTAGCTCGTCGATTTTGCTTAACTTTTTTTTGAGTAGTGACTGGTAGCCAAATCTGACTAAAACACCACATTAGCTCCTGTATGTTCTAATTTTATAGTATACTAGCGACACGCCCTCGCTTCGCTTCGGTTAATATATGTAAAAATAACCCAAGTTCATCTGGAATAATATACTTTTAAAACGGCGAAAGAATTTTTAGATGATTAGGTGCATTTGCATAGAGGTTTGCAGAGGGATGCAGAATTCACTTTAATTGGCCACAAATTAGAAGTTCTTGTGGACTTACGTTCGGCCTACTTACATGTTCAGTAGAAGATTATCTAGCTCTCTGAGATATGTTTATTGCTGTTGCCTACAAGCCAAACGTCACGCTCAGTAGAATATTCTCTGGCTCGCTGAGATCTGTATATCCCTATCAACTCTAAGACGAACGTCAAGTTCAATAGATGATTCTTTATTTCTTCGCAAAGAATTACTTTCTCTTCTATTTCACAGCCTGATTTTCCTTTCTTCTTCGATTTAATCATTAAGACGTAAATTGTTTCTCTTATTATCCCTAGTTCGACGACCTATATTTATTTGTTTTTTAATGAATTATAAGGTGTTGAACGTATTCTATGCATTTTGTGGTTTTATTTCCAAAAACAAAAGTTTTACGGCAATGTGCCTTGTATAATGTGAAATACGTTGCAAGCGTTTCTAATTATATGTCCACCACTGTATATTAGAACGACTTCTTAGAGGCATAATTCATTTTGAGTTTTCTCATTAAAAAAATCTATTAAGCCAAATCCACAAAATTAGACAAACAAATCAAATTGCTACTAAACACCCGCCAGGCTATGGTAACATGCTAAAACCATATAAGTTAATATTTATTTTAAAATTTACAACTGAAAATATGTAAGTACCTATATTCGAAATATTTACAACACAACCTTAAAATAAGAAAAATGGAGTCTTATCACTTAAATCCACAAATTATATAATAAACACTACCTCTCGTTGATAACCTCATACGTATTTAAAAAAACACAGGGAAAAAAACTTACGCCAGCCAGGCTATGCCAAAAGCATAAAACTTAATTTATTTACCTATTACCTAAACTAATTTATGTACCTATACTATGTATGTATTCAAAAAATATGATATACAACATAAAAATAAATTTTAATCAAAACCTAATCAACTCAATCTTACTAACCTACCCATTTCCCGAATTTAATAATCGAAAAAGCTTGTATTTCTTTATTAATATAAATAAAAGGATTCCCAGCTTTTTAATAGCTTTCGGCTGGCTATCGCTATCACGCTTGCACTTGCAACTGACAGTATACTTGTCACTCGCGTGTCATAGAAAAATGAAGATTGCCGATAGCTATTGGCAAAATGGTAGCACTGTAAGTAGGCAACAGTAGATCAGCTCCGATGCACGTCTGATAATTTCAAAATGTTTGTTATTATAGGTACAGTCAAGGACTCTAATTGTTGAGCCACTATGGGATCCTGTCTCTTAACATTACTCATTAATTTTAGCGTAATTTCTTTCATGTGGCTTGACGCTGTCGTTATGACAGGGTTCCATAGTGGCTCAACAATAAAAGTCCTGGACTGTACTATAAGGCGAAGTTCAGCTATAGGCCCGGCTAACCGTTTCGATAATACAGATTAAGGTTGCGCGTAATTTTGAATCTGCGATATCTTCTAAAGTATTTATTTAAATAATATATTGTAAAGGACAATTTTAATCTACATTAAATGCCCAAGGTAACTAACTTATTTATCTGGATAGGGATAAACACTGAATCGGAGAAAAAGCCTTCGTTAATAACCTAATGCATTTTAATAAAAATTTAAAGTTAAAAATGGTTACTGTGAGTCAACCTTAGGAGATAGTCATATGCCATCGCGGACTTTTCTCTAGGTTTTTTGAAGATCTACAATTCTTCACTGCATTATTTTGATATATCTCTTAAGGTTTAGCCAGCGTAAGCTATTTAAGTGCCCGAAAATCGATTTTTAGGGAAAAGGTAAGAAAACATTGAGTTTTCTCAACTTTATTAAAATTTAATTAAAATGAAATGTACATGAAAACCATCCGGAATAAATTATCAAAATGATAGTGAAAACCGTATCATAATCCGTTGCGTAGTTTAGGAGGAGTTAGCGAAAATACAGACAGACGCCGAGGGCGACTTCATTTTATTATACTATGTATTGAATCCCGCACATTTGGCAAATATCGCTGCATGTATCGGTCGGCATTAACGGCTAACCCAGATTTAAAAAATCGAACAAGGGCATGACCTCTGACCATGCTCAGTGTAGGGTTCCGAAGCCGAAGCCGAAGTTACTACACAACACCATCTCAAAAAACAACAAGTATGAACTAATTGTCTATTTAAAGTTATTTGGTGCTGTCTTAGATGATTTTAGTAGGAATTTAAAATTCGTTATATGTGCTTTCATCTAAGATATTTTCAGATTTATAGTATGACTTGACTCTAACAAAAATAAGCGCTTTAAAGCTTAATATTTTATAAACGGATCCCTTAATCGAAAAACTGTTTTCACAAACCTGCAATATTTTTGAAAGACCTATCCAACGACACTATAGGGTAGATGAGAAAAAAAGCATCCCCACGTGACGTGTAGGAGAGGAACACAAAATTTTTTTTTTTCAAGATTTTAAGTATTTTGCCAGTTTGTTGGCCTGACTAATATGTATATGCATGCTAAATTACAGCTTTCTAGTACTAAGAGTCTCTGAGCTAGGCTGCGGACGGACAGACGGACGGACGGAAGGACATGGTGAAACAATAAGGGTTCCTAGTTTGACTATGTAACCCTTAAAACTGCCTTAAGACTTACCAAGAGGGCCGATCACAACCCACAGTAAAACTTTTTTGGGAGCCTTCGTATATGCTCCACATATTTCACGTTTTCTTCAGTTGGACAATTGGTGTTTTTGAAATAATAATTCCCTTGCCATTGATTTCCGTCTAATGTTAAATTATTATTAAATTCGTCGTTCATAAGCCGTATTATTAGACCTAAGTATGTACCAATAATATTGAGAATACTGGCCCTCTATGGACCAGACTAACTCAAAATAGGGCAAAATGGAAAAGAATTGGAGAGGCATATACCCAACAGTGGGCATGACAATAAAATGCTGCAGAAGAAGAAGAAGAAGAAGAAGACCAATAATATAGTTAAACTCATCTAGTCAAGAACTAAATAAACCTACTAGTTTCGAAGAGCGAGACCCGAGACCTCCTGATACATTCATGTGCATTTCATACCTACTAGGAGGCCTCAACCGTTATGTACTTTCCACCTTTGTTCTTGACACCGAATAAATGATTTTTATTTTTATTTTGATTACGCACAAGACGTCGTTTTTAGCGTGAAATGTATCTTTGACCAAATTGCGAAGCAGGATTTTTTGAGTAAATTTTTGATTTTCAGATGCAGTTGTCTTGATTTATCTTGATTGTTTTTCAATGCCTGAATTTGCCGTCGCATTTGAATTTTCTTCCGAGCTCTCTATATGATTTTGCGAAACGGCCTCTCAGTAGACTGAGTTTATTTATTTATGATTTATTGGAGATCCAACAGCTTACAAAACAAGATAGACATTAAATTACGTAACAAAAAGCCAATTAAAGGTTCTCACCGATAGTAGTTAAACTGGATAGTCTTTCAGAACCGGACAGTCTTGTAGTCGTTTTTCTGAGTGAGTAGGACGCTTAAATACTATAAACTGTGCTTCGACTCCCAACCTTTTGTGTAAAATTCTCCACGACCTTCGCATTCCACCAGAGGGGATGTATATCGAAGAAATTACAAACCGTTTCGCGACCCATTTTTTCTCGATTTGGCTTGGCTTAATTATTGTGAAAAAAATCCTACGCCCATGAGATTTATCGTAATTATTTACAGATGACTTGTTAAACAAAAGACAACTTAACTTTGTAGTTTTTTAAGGAATTTAATATTTTAAACAGAGGTTCAAACTTTGTCGCATGCGTTACATACCCTAAACAAGTAGCATTAGTATGACCTTCCTTTGCTTTTAGTCGCCATCATTTAAATCTTCATCTAAGCTGTCACAGATATTGATAATAATCAGTGATCGGCGATCGGAAGCATTTTATGTCACTTTGACGTTCTACGTCATGAATAGTAATGACTAATATTTTCTACGTTTAATATTGTCAATCGTTTCCTTTTAACATTGAGGATCCATTTATATAAAGAGAACGACCGTTCGACATCAACAGATGTGAGAGGTGCATAGTCGTAAACTGATATTTCGTTGTTATCATTATTACTCAAGTTTCTAACAAATTCGTAATCAGGGATTCTATCGATTACTGACTCCATTTTGTTACTTAATGAATTCAAGGACGTCATTATTACACACAGCCTTACCTCATCTAGTAAATGTAATGATTCTCTGATAGATAAACCAAGCTTTAAAAAAAAACATACATTTTTAGTAAGGTATTTTTTTTTACAAGAAATGAAATAGTCATTAATACGCTGGTAAACATCTTAGCCTAATTGTGCAAATTGTGGTTATAGAATTATCAACAAGTTTTTAGAGATGTTTGTAATTCTGTAGCTCTGCCTACCCCACTCTGGGAACGAAGGCGTGAGATTATGTATGTATGTATGAAATAGTCATGTCCATGTAATAATTTCGTCAACAATTTGACATAAAATGCTTCCGATCGCCGATCACTAATAATAATACAAGTATGATCTGAAGTTCGATCCATTTCCATTAACATCTATGTATATTTATTTTGTTCACTTTCGACACGGCGACAAATATTTTCCAAGCCCGCAGCAGTAATTGTATTAATTCGTTCAGTTGCTTAACTCATAATACTTTGCACGTATATTGATATGTTTCTTTTCGCTAGATATTCTTTAACCATATACCAAATATGTTCAATCGGATAGAATGTTTGGTGACACGGGGGCCATCGAAGAATTGAATGATCAGGTTCTTTAAAAATTGCATCAATGTGGTACTCACTAAACCATTATATATTTTGTTTAATTAATTCATACAAACTTGTTTTGTACATCAATCAACGAACTATAATAAGTGTTATGTTCCGTCAACCAATCCATAATTTCTTGTTTACGAGAATCTGACGTTCAAAATTATTCTATAAATTGCGAGAATACAATTAAATAAGACGTATTTATTTATTTTAGTGCAGCGTAAATAATATTTAGAATTTGACCCTGATATTATAATTGTATTTACTTCTTTAATAAGTATAGCTCTTGCAATTTACGATGGCGAGTGGGCTTTACTTGTGGTAAACACATATCTGTATACGTGTCAAAGTGTGCGTTAGACCGAAAGTGGGTATGGTAAGCATAAAAAAATTAAGAGAAAATTACTATATTCTTCTTGAAATTAAAAATTTGGTGACCATTGCTCGTCCCTACAAACAATATAAAATATGATAAAACATTGAAAACAACAAACTATTTGTGTTCTTTTCATGATACAGAACTATTTAGTCATGCATGTAGTAGCGCCCTTCCTGGTTGCATCTTCTACAAAATTGTTGTAACTCTATCTTGTCGCGAAGATGACATTTATAATGTCTCCGTATGTTCTCTCCTTAAATTACGTCCACTTTGATGTTAATTAAAACCTATCTGTAGGTTTGGTCTTTATTTCAAATAGCTTATTATGGCCGTGTTTATCGCGTGACTAAACGTGGATAAAACATCCGCCACTATCGCACTTATATACTTGTCAAAAAATGACGAATGTTTTATTCCCGTTTTGTCACGCGATAAACACGGATAGGCCCACAGTTCTACATAAATTTTCATTTTTTATTTAAGCTTACTTCAAAATAATTGTACGTTATATCGCTGTCACCAACTGGCATTATGAGTTGTGTAAATGGGCCTTAAATTGTAAAAAAATTGTCTCTGCCCCCCTCTATGATTGTTTATGTTAGAATAGAAATGGCGATATTTGGTGATATTCAATAAAAAGTGCAACTTGACGTGCGAATTTTACTTCATGCAAGTGATAAGTTATAAATCCCTTACCTAAACCACAATCCTACGAGCTATCGAAGAAGTAATAAGTGGTCCTTCGAGCCGTATTACGTGGGATTTCAAGCCTCACGCCGTGAGTGCGTTTCTTCAGCATGGCGGAACATAAAATTTCAACAAGTTCACGCAAGTCAAGCAGTTCTAGAGCCAAAAGTAATCTTCTAGAAATGAAATGACACATTGGATCAATTGCAGATACTTTTAGATAAGAAGGAAGAAGTTTTGCAACAGAAAATAGCCATATTGCAAGAGATGGGTTCAATGACCTCGGAGTCAGCCCATAATACATCGTTCGCCAGCTTACCAGCAGCATAGATTGATTGTTTTTTGGAAAGATTTGAAACACATGCCAAATGTCTGAAAATCAAAACCCGCCAATTCCCCGGCCGCGTGCGCGAAGTTCGTTGTTAAAGTTTCAAGCGCCATTCTCAGAAGAACACGACCGGACCTGCCCGCCAAAGTTTGAATTCGAGGTCAAACGGCCGATGTATGAGCCGATGTGAAGTGAGGCACAGTTAGCGGCCCTGGGAGCAACTCAAGGTGACAACCGTCACGAACCACGGACAAAATCCGCGCCTCAAACGTCGATGAATGACATTGACAGACATGAAAATGACAACATAACAAAGTTAGCTCACGCCATACAATCAGCTGTGTCAGGAGGGATAAACAATCAAGTTTTTCACACAAAGTTACCTCAATTCGATGGAAATCCGAAAGATTGGTTACAATTTAAGGCAATGTACACGGAAACTACCAGGAGATACAACATTTCACCGGCGGATAACCTTTTGCGGCTTAGATCTGCACTGACAGGAGATGCGAAGTTGGCGGTGTCTGCGTTGTTGCATTCGTGTACGGAGCCGTTGGTCATCATAGATACGTTGCAGTTACGTTTCGGTCATCCTTCGCGGCTTATGCGAGACCAGATAAATGAGATACAAAACTTAAAGACTGTTTCGAACGACCCGTGGGCGATAAGTGAGTTTAGTTGCAAAGTAAGTAACTGTGTAGCGGTGATACGTGGACTGGGATTATTCGAGTATTTGTGTAGTGCGGAACTGTACGAGAGCGTCGTTTCAAAGATGAACACTAATTTGCGTTCGCGTTGCCTACGTTGTCGGACTTTTTACGGCATGAAGCAGAGCTTGCGTTGCGGTATATTCCCGAGTTGCCGACGAACCGTCCCTCTACAACCCCTGCGGTACCAGGTATTGGAGTGAAAAGGTATGTAGTGCATCCTGTTCTTAACACTAGTAATAGTAAAGTGAAGAGCTGTTCGTTTTGTAATGAGAGTGATCATAATATTGTAATGTGTTCTAAATTTCAAGATTTATCTGTACCTGATCGCATGAACTGGGTAAAAGATAACAAAAAATGTTTTAGGTGCCTAGTATATCAACACCCAGCAAAAAACTGTAAGATTTCTAAATACCTTCATAAATTGTTGAGAAAACCTGTAGAAGTTGTAGCTCAAACTAAAGATGTACAGTCAGAAAATAAGAGTGAAAGCGCTAAAGTTAACACTGTTTCTCAAAATGTTGGCGCAATGCTGAAAGTTGTTCCGTTAAAAGTAATTGGCCCTAAAGGCACATGCCAGACGTTTGCTTTGTTGGACGAGGGAGCCTCTATATCATTGGTAGATTACAGCATTGTTAAAAAAGTTGGTGCTTGTCCTATAGGTAATCCTGAAAAATTAAATTTGCAAGGTATAGGTACCACATGTCAAACAATAGATAGTGTGACAGTAAGCTTAAAAATTTAAAATACTCAAGGCACACAATTTGCAGTTAATTTTAGAACTATGAAAGAGCTATGTTTACAAAGTCAACTTTTAAATAAAGATAAAGTCCTCTCATACAGTCACGTCCAACCCATAGAACACTTGATCGACTGGTACTCTGAAGCGTCCCCACAGCTGTTGATAGGTCAGGATTATTGGAATCTTATTGTTTCTAGGCAACTTTATGCAGGACAGGTCAATGAACCTGTAGTATCCGAGACATTATTAGGTCATGTTGTCCATGGCAACATAAATTGCATGCGCAGTTCAGTACTGTCATGCCATCACGTTTCAGTGAAAACAGCAGACGATGAAGATTTACATACTCTCGTTAAGGAAAGCTTTCAGCTTGATACATTAGGTATTGAAGCCAAGGAACGTTCTAACCCACTCACCGAGAGGGCAGTTTCAATTTTGAACGATCATACGAAGAGGTGTTCTGACAATTCATGGGAAACAAGTTTACTGTGGGCAAAGGAAGATAATGATTTTCCACAGACTGATCGTTATGCTTTGAAAAGATTGTTTTCACTCGAGAAAAGTTTTTCTAAAGATGTCATTTTTGCAAAGGCCTACACAGCACAAATACAGCGGCTACTTGATTTAGGTTATGCCGAATTTTATGAAGAAAAGATTGATACGGAAGAGTCTACACTAAACAGTAGTCAAGGGTGGGTGCTCCCACATTTTGCCGTGGTAAATCCTAATAAGCCCGGGAAGGTGCGCGTAGTTTTTGATTGCGCTAGCAAAGTAGAAGGCAGATGTCTTAATGATTATTTCCTCACAGGGCCAGAACTGCTGCAGTCTCTATTGGGTGTGTTGTGGAGGTTCCGTCAGCGTGACATAGCAATTGCTTCTGATATTAAAGATATGTTTCTGAAAATTAAGATAAGAAAAGAAGATCAGAAATATCAAAAATTCTACTGGAGAGAGCCTGGGGACTCCGAAGATCCAAAATTGTATGTGATGACGTCGATGCTCTTTGGAGCCAAATGTTCACCGAGCTCAGCCATATTTGTTAAGAACCGAAACGCGCGGGAGTTTCAAGATGTGCACCCTGAAGCTGTAAAAGCTATAGAAGCGAATTTTTACTGTGATGACTACCTGGACAGTTGCAGCACAGAGGAGCAAGCCGTTGAAATGGCAGCAAATATTATCAAGATCCATGAACGAGGAAAATTCGATATTTGCAACTGGGCAAGTAACTCGCTGGCAGTCATGCAGTCTATCCCGGAGAACAAAAGAGGTGCAGGCAATGTTAAAATTGGTTGGGAGGAGTCTAAGGAAAGAACACTAGGAATGATTTGGACAATGTCATCAGATACATTGAGTTATAATCTCTCCATGAATAAAGTACCAAAAGAGGTCGCCAGCGGCCAAACAAGACCTACAAAGAGGCAGATGCTTGCGGTCATCGCCAGCATATTTGATCCCATTGGTCTCCTGTCACATTTTACTGTAGGAGGCAAGATAATTTTGAAGGATACTTGGAGGAGTGGTATAATGTGGGATCAACCATTGAAGGACTCAGAGTATCACAAATGGCAAGCATGGCTTGAAGATTTGCAGACCATAAAGGATTGTGCCATTCCACGCTGTTATGCACCTAATCCAGATAATGCGTCCATTCAGCTTCACACCTTTTATGACGCCAGCAGTAAAGCGTATGCGGCCGCCTGTTACCTGAGGTTGACTTATAAGGATGGAACAGTGAAGACCGCATTAGTAACAGCTAAGGCTTTGGTCACATCACTGAAACCTTGCTCCATACCACGCCTTGAGCTTCAAGCTGCTCTACTAGGCGCAAGGTTGGCAGACTCTGTAATAAAGGAACATCAATTGAACATAAAGGAAAAATATTACTGGTCAGATTCTTGTACAACGTTGGCTTGGATTCGGTCAGATCCAAGAAGTTATAAAGCTTTTGTAAGCCACAGACTAGCAGCTATTGATGATTTGACAGAAGTGTCACAATGGAGATGGGTACCCACAGAATTCAATAGTGCTGACATTGCTACCAGGGATACCACAAAGTTGGTCATGTCTCTCGAAAGTCCTTGGTTTAGCGGTCCTAGTTTTTTGAAGCTGAAAGAAGAAAAGTGGCCAGTAGAGAAGAAAAAGATGATACCCGCAGTCGGAGCAACCTGTGAAGAAAAAGAAAAGGAGGTTAAGATACATGCTATTACACAAAAATAATATAGCTTACCTGATATTACTGCATTCTCCTCCTGGAAACGGCTTATCCGTGCGACAGCTTATGTGTTCATTTTCATCAATAGATGCAAGAAGAATGGAGAAACTACACTTACCGTGAAGATGCTGGAACAAGCGGAGAAGCTGTGGATTAAGAAAGCTCAAGTAGATGATTTTAATAAAGAAATAGGTTGTTTAAAAGAAAAGAAAGACTTACCCACAGATAGTAAACTACTTACCTTGACACCACTGCTAGATGAAGATGGAATAATGAGGGTCGGTGGCAGGATAAATAGAACGCCAGATGTATCTACCGAAGTGAAGCGTCCTGTTATTTTAAATGGAAGCCATCCTTATACAAAGTTACTGCTTCATAATTTTCATAAGCTGCATAACCATTCTAGCGCAGAAACCGTGGTGAATGAGGTCCGGCAAAGGTATTGGGTGCTGAAGATGCGCTCAACAATAAGATCAGTAGCCCACAACTGTCAGCATTGCAAGATCAAGCGTCCCAAAGCTACATATGGGAGATCTGCCAATTGCAAGATTGCAGCACCACCAAAGACCATTTTCATTCTGCGGTCTTGATTATTTTGGACCTGTAGAGGTTGCTATTGGTAGAAGACGAGAAAAGAGATGGGGTGCTCTTTTTACATGTATGGTAACAAGGGCAGTCCATATGGAAGTAGCAGAGAGTTTGACAGCTGATTCTGTCATTATGGCTATTCGTCGCATGGCGGCTAGAAGAGGTTGGCCTACTGCTATCCATTCTGATAACGGCACAAAATTTAAAGGAGCGGACAATGAGCTTAAAAAAGCATTTGCTGAGCTAGACAAGAACGCTATAGCAGATGAGATGTTATCAAAAGGCATAGAATGGCACTACACACCTGCGAACGCTCCACATATGGGAGGTACGTGGGAGCGATTAGTCCAGGCCATAAAGAAAGCCTTAGCAGCTACGCTCCACGAAAGGGCCCCGCGAGAAGAGGTGCTAGCGACGTTAATAACAGAAGCTGAACACTCTGTAAATAGCAGGCCACTGACATTTGTATCAGTAGATCCAAATGACTCTGAAGCATTAACGCCAAATCATTTTTTGATTAGTACTTCGTCGGGCATGCCTGTACCAGGAACCTTTGATGACAAAGATTTACTGCTTAGAAAACAATGGAAGGCTGCTCAAAGACTTGCAGACATCTTTTGGTCTAGATGGATCAAAGAATATTTACCGACTTTACTGGACAGGAAAATGAAGAATACTTCTGATCAAGTTATAAAGGAAGGTCACCCAGTTATTATTATGGATCATACCATGCCCAGAAATGTATGGCAGCGTGGTTTTATTACCAAGACATTCCCAGGTGACGATGGCAAGATTCGTGTGGTCGAGGTGAAGACATCAGGGGGTTCACTTCGTCGACCGGTAAATAAAATTATTATTTTGCCCGTTGAACCAAACATTGCTTCAGTGAATTGTCTGTGCGATGTGATGTCACGCTTAAGTGAGACAGAGGCGCGTGACAAGGAGGGGAGGAGTGACAATCCACCTCGCGACAATTTAGGACACTTCCCTGCATAAAGTTTAGTGATAGGATAGCATAGGTTAAGTATTTCTATATTCTGAAGTGGCAATAAGTACAAAAAGTGTAGTGTAGTGTTAAGTAGTGGCTATTACCCTAATTTTCTGATTTTGTTCATAAACATTTAGTGAAGTAATTACATTAGGTTTAATAAAGATCTAATTTCTAGGTCTAGATCTTAGACAGATTTCAAATCTGTGCACAAGAACTAAGTTTGAGTCAAATTGTAGCTTGTAAACAGTCAAAATTCTTAGATTAGGAGCTTAGAGTTCATTTTAGGTCTTAGGTTTAGTAACTTAGGATTCTAGATTGCCTAGATAGACAGAACTGAATAGAGTAGGTTTCCTGAATATTAGTAGGTATAAGTATATGACAAGACTGAAAGTCTGTGTTACTAAATAAATACATGCTTAGATTGAGTTAGGCCTAGGTAGATTATAGGTTTCAAGAGTAAGATTTACATTAGCAGTTAGGGTTCTGATGGTCCTGAATCTGTTTGCAGCTGCTTCAATGAGTAAAAAGATGGCATATTTTTTAATTTCTGCCAACAAGAGAAATTAAATTTCTTGTGTTTTTTTTTTGTGGGACAAGCATGGTCTATTGCTTAAAATTGATTTCAAGTTTGCTTCTACTTTGAAGTTCCTATTTTTCTAACACTTTGAGTTCAATATCACCTGACATGAAGGCTCTCTAAAATTAAAAATTAAGTTAAGAATTTGCAAGATGTCATACTTTGTGTGTCAATGTAAATTAAAGTTTAAGAAATACCTATAAAGTGTATGTTTGATAAAGTAATTAATTGTTTTAAAATTGATAAGTTCTACTTATTGTTTCCTGTGAAATAGAGCATAAGATAACTTTGCAAGTATTGAGAAAATAATAAAATCTGTTTGTTTCTTAAAATTTATTACATAAAATGTAAATTACAAGTTAACGCTGTTGATATTTATTACAGTTTTTGTTATTGTTGCCAGTTGCTTGTTTGTGGCACATAGTTATACTTATGGATGTGCCAAGGAGGGGGTATGTCACCAACTGGCATTATGAGTTGTGTAAATGGGCCTTATTTTGTAAAAAAATTGTCTCTGCCCCCCTCTATGATTGTTTATGTTAGAATAGAAATGGCGATATTTGGTGATATTCAATAAAAAGTGCAACTTGACGTGCGAATTTTACTTCATGCAAGTGAGAAGTTATAAATCCCTTACCTAAACCAGAATCCTACGAGCTATCGAAGAAGTAATAATCGCTATGAATAACTTTGCGTTTCTTCCGGAGATTAGACATGCTGACGGTACTTCGTGGCAGTTAGCGCCGTGGAAACAATATGCACAAGTGACTCGAGCGACGGCGCGCTCGTGACTGATCGCTCCGTCAGACTCGCACACTAACGCAATGTGCATGTACACGTTCAACCACTAATAAAGCCCACTCGCCATCGTGAATTGCAAGAGCTATAACAAACTTCTTTTTAAGCTGATAGTATGAGAAGAGAGAAAATTCAAATATAGAAAGCCTGTAAACACACATTATCACTACATATGCAATTCCGCGCTCTCGATCATTTATTTATACCAAATATAGTACATTAACGAAGTCACGCGGCTAATATGCCCTTCCCACTCTACTCTCGAACACCGCACGGAGGTACACGTAGGTAGGTTAGGTTAGGTTCGTTTTTATATCAGGCCAAAACAACCCAGAAATAGGACGTCGACTCTGTCATATAAGTCTTGTCATAATTAGAGTTTTTGAATGGGAAATACTAATCAAATAATCAATTTGTTCATTTTGGAGATGGTTGGGGGAAGTCCAATTGAAGTCGGCTTTTGGGTAAAATATTGTGAGTCGCCGACTTCAATTGGACTGACCTATACCTACCATTTTAAAAGAAGTAATTTTTTGCGTTTTTGACGGCGGTTTTTTGTTTTTTAAAACATTTATTTTATTTTATACTTTTTAGTGATCACAATAAGCTGTTATATAGTTCCACTTCTTATTTGATATGAAACTTTACTTTAACCCTTAAATGCATAATGATGTAGGTTTACATCGTATATTTTAAAGTTCATTTTCAAACATACATTTTGAGTAAAGGGGTTTGGGTAAAAGTGTTGTCATTTGTAAAATTCATACATTTTCAAGGTGAGCGGCCATTCGTAAAAGTGACAAATAAACATATTTTACTATGTAATGTAATACTCTTAAGTGCATCGGAGCCGAGATATTTAAATATTCATACTTGGGCGTACTTTTGTACTAAAAACTGAAAACTTAAATCTTTAAAATCTCCGCTCCGATATTATTTAACGACATAAATTTTATATATCTATATGTATTTAGAGGTCCTCTAAATAACTATGTAAGAATCATCCGTGGCCGCTGAAAAAAAAATGACAATATTCTTCAAACAAATTTACCCAATGCTCTTTCAAACTTATAATTTATGCAGTAAGATTTGTAGCTTTGTCAAAATTCAAATTTGGAAATGAACTTTAAAGACGCGTTTCACTTTCGACATGCTATGCATTAAAGGGTTAAGACATTTTAAGCTCGCTGCAAGCAACGCCTCGGGAAAATCATAGTCATATTTAAACAATTAAATGTTCTTCGTTACAATTGCTCAACTATCTTAATCGGGATATCTTATCGCCACCCATGAAATAGGTACCGTTGAGGAGTTCCGGTAGGCATTTGTGGTCTTCATCATCAGTTCCACTTCACCAAATGATTCTTTCTGAATACAAATTCTAGACTTGTTACTAAAAATACTAAGATCGCTGTATGTATGCCTATAATATTTGAGGAGTTCCCTCAATTCCTCACGGATCCCCTCACCAGATTTATATTTGGTGACAATGGGACTTCCTCGGAAGTATACTCTATCGAAACAAAAAATATTTTTTAAAATCGGACAACTCTGTAAAAAGTTCAAACTGAGAACCTCCTTTTTTCAAGTCAGTTAAAATACTAAAACCTTCTGTTAAGTGTCATAAATACTTTTCTGAAAACCGCATCAAAATCGGTTGAGCCAAATGCGAGATAATCGTGAACAAACAATCATACATACATACTACCCTCCTAAGACCCAGACTTTTGAAAAAAAGTTGTCAGTAAGACCCAACTTCCTTTCTAAAGAACAAAATGGTTATCTTCATTGAGTCCCGGCGGTTCTGTAGTGGGGGTTGTCACTATGTATGACCTAACGTTCTATGAGTAGAACAAAATAGTTTTTTGATTTGGGGCAATGTGTAAGAAAGTGAAGTAGCAGTCACACGAGTCATTTGACCAAACATTAAGTAGCCATACTCTTTATCTATGGCAATAAGTTCGTAACAATGGCGATTAGTTATAGACACTGTAAGTAAATCCAACATTATCTTGTGAAAATATCAAGATCGTAATGAAATTTCCTTTATCCTTTTACTACTAAATGTATACATATAGTCTATGATGTTTTATTTTTTCTAAATATGCAAGGGAAATTGAACAATAGGGAATATGCATGTTTTTTTACACCTTCAATAAAAGCTGATTCATGAAACAAACAGGTGAGAAAAAAACATTTTTTGAATAGCTACAAAAATAACCAAGATATAAGCCAACAAAGATTTGTTCCTATCTCTTTCAGCCAAACAGAATTTTAGGTGGAGTTTATATGGGCGAACTGCACAATGTGGTCACCCGTGCACTTCGGATCTCTCTGTCTTAGTCTCTGTCTATAGCAGTTTAAAATGCTTGTATCATCCGAATTTCTTGACCGATTTTAATTTTAATTTCGCTTTTGGTGATCTCTTTTACGGTATTTTCATATTTTGTTGAGAAATGCGATTTAAAAATCCATGCATTTTCCCTATTAGGAAGTTACTGAATTTGTTCTTTGTAAGTGTGTTCGGTCTTTACACGGTTAATTTGCTACTTTCAGATATTCTTAGATAAATCACATTTGGCCAGTGTTATCTATGAAACAAGCACGGTATTATTATTTTTAAATCTCAAGTCAAAAATACAATATTTAAAGGAGGAATTATTGTTATCTACAATACAATGAAAAATAAACAAAAATTCTAATCAGTCTCTCCAAGTTTAAGTTTAAAAAAATACGTTTTAATACGCACACGCATAAATAGACTTCTGTGCACATTATTGTTAATTTTACATGTTTGAAAATAAATTTGTTTTATTTAAGCATCATGGGAAAAGAAAATAAATCAGCTTTTAAATGAGTCTGAAGCAGAAAATGCTGAAGACACTAAGCATTTGGCCAGTATTACAGTAAAATTTAGGTTATAACAAATTAAAATGTGCAATTTAATTAAAATTAACACAAATTACTTTAAAAAATGTTTAGTTTTAATATTTTATTTATATTTTTTACTAACGACTAAGACCGAGTGTTCTTTATAAAGTACGAATATATCAATAATTTTACCTAGTGAAATATCATTCTTTCATAATAGTGAACAAAGTTTGTTCTGGCGAAAATCTTAAGGACTAGTCTAATATAACTTAAAACGACTCTAAATGTTCAGGGCTCAACGAAGGTGTTTCTTTTGTTCTTTTAAAGGGACGTTCGGTCGTCATAGCATCTTCCATTCCTCCATACCCGGGTCTGAATGATGAACTTCATCTTGTTCTTTTAGAAGGCCGCGGGGCCTTAGGAGGATACAGGTCAAACTGAGAACCTCCTTTTTTTGATGTCGGTTAAAAATGATGGTAAATGACCACCATTTACCATTTTTGGGAAAACAATAATTAGATTTCCCTTAAATTTTTATTTTGCTCACCATTTTACATTAAAATGGGGGTTTCATTTTGGTGATCATTTAATAACTTAGGCAGTAGGTACAAAGTAAAGTTTTTTGCCAATATATTTTACTATATCGGGTGATCAGTTAAACATAAGCCTTTGAAAAATAAAACTATCGAACCATTTGATTCTAAAGTGCTACCGGTTAACAGTTGCGAGAACATTTACCGAATATCCGAAGAACATACATCTGAGACGTTATCGTTTTATGGAATCCAAACCGCGGAACGCTACCGACTTTAGGAGATGTGGCCTCTTGAACATTACAAATAAATAAAAGAAATAAACTAGACTTAAAAAGGATATAAGTATCACGAAACTACTCACAAATAAAAATATTACACTGTTACGGGATTTGCTACATTTACGGCTTATACAAAGTTTATAGCGTTACAATAAAAAATCATACGAGTATTACAAATCATCAATTACATGTTTTTTTTATAATTGTAATTTAATCTAGATTACATGTTTTTTTTAAATTGTAATTTAGTCTAGTAAAGAATACAATTGATTAAATTTACCTCTTTATTATCTTCTAAAGTCGTCAGCTGTGGCACAATTCTGGCATATTTGTCTAAAGCGGTACAGAACCACCACATAACGTCGTGCACGCAAGTAGGCTGCGTCGCCGATCTTAGCAACCAATTTAAGGCCTGCAATAAATACACTTATTTATTGATAAAAGATTAAAACCTTTGTAACTTTGTAATTACCTTATTATTGATTTATATTGAAGCGAACATGTTATGAATATGTGCAATCACATCGGGCCAAACGAGATAAAAAATGGATAGCAACATGATGGGTTTAGGGGGCTTTAGGGTGTTACCTCAAAAGCATATTGCCTGACGGTGTTGATCCGGACGGCGGCATCCATCTTCTGCGTATAGGAGTGCAGGTTGCGCGCGGCCAGCACGAAGACGAGTACAGGCGTGCGCATTAGTGCGTGTGGGTCGAGGCGCGGCGGCTCGAAGGCCGACACGCCGCGCTCGCCGGGCCACGTGCCGCACCCCACCAGCCGCTGCAGCGCCGCGCTCGGCTGCGCCAGGAGCGACGAGCCCGCCCCTGCGCCGCGCCGTACAACCAAACTTATTACTCAACACTGCTCGGAAATATTTCCAAACATGGTGTGGTTTCGGCTCCCAAACTTCTCCTTTATCCCTTCGAGTGGCAAGCAACCGTATAATGGTTGCTGTCAAAAAAACTATTAATACTCATTAAGACAACTCAAAATTAAACTAACTTTATAGTTTTCTTGCCACGTGACGGGTTATGGACTGGCCAAGAATGTTTTCGTCGGCCTGATTGCTGATTGGTTGACAACATTGAGAACCAATAAAATTCAATCAACAAATGTTTTCTCCCACATGCTCGAAAATGTTAACCTTACTGTTGTAAAATCAGCCCGCAAAGTTCTGAGTTCCAGGTCCAGGCAAAATTAAAAAAACAAAATGTATGAAATTTCATTACGTAGGTACCTGGTGTTTTACTTTTTAAAACCATGTTTGGACTAGGATAACTACTCGTATCTACAAACAGCCAAACACTCGTGCTATCAAAATTCTTCTTTGTATATTTTACTTTTTAAATGTCATAGGTAGGTAGATGTCATAGGAATAGGTTAAGCCTTTTCAAACAGCGTTTACAACGTATTTAAAAGTGTATCAAATAGTTTGCTTTTTTTTAAATAGAAATTGCGTTCATAAACAAACTAAATTGCTGAAATAACATAAACGCGTAATAAATGTTATACCTAGTTTAAACTTTATTTTATTCAAATTGAATTTATTACGCTTAAATTTTTGATTTTATTTAATACTTTATTTAAGTGTCATACTAAATCGTACGTTTCTGTTCTTTTTTTTTTCAAGGAAATGTTGGGACTGTTTTTAATATTATTAACAATTGTGTTTTTTCCTCACATTTTTGGAGAAAAGCACTATACAAGCCTCGACCGGGAAAGGCGGTTGCTGGACTTGTATATATATAGCGCGGCCTCGACTGCTACTCGGCCACGCTAACTCTACTCGTCCCGCAACGGCCAATTTTCCGGTCTGTGCAAATAATGTACTATAGTACCATAAAGCTATATAATGAAAAATAAACATCAATCAAAGAGAACTCATCTTTTGTTGCGTAAAAGATCTCTTTAGATATGTCTTTTAATAATAAAAATAATGTCACTAGGTACATTTTATTTTATTTTATTCTCACTTGGTGCCATTCTCAAACCACTCGAGATAAAATAAAAACCGGACAAGTGCGAGTCAGACTCGTCCACTGAGGGTTCCGTACAAATTTTCAATTCAAAATTTGGACCGCCGTTCCTTGCATAAAGACCCTGTTTTTTGTGATTTAATTAAGAATGTGTAGTTTTAAGATTTTTCTCTATACTTATTTATCTTCTTTACATAGTAGGTATAAAACGAAGTCGCTTCCGCTGTCTATTCGCTTAGATATTTTAAACTACTCAACGGATTTTAATGCAGTTTTCAGTAATAGATAGATTGATTCCAGGGGAAGGGTTTATGTATAATAAATTCTGGATTATGAACAGGTTTTACAGAAAAGTCACATAAACCGAAGCGAAACGGGGACGGGTCGCAAGTGTAGTATAAGACGGTACTACTTGCCAATTTTCATAGTTCTAGGTCAAAGGAAAATACCCTAAAATTTTGATTCCCTTGAGTGTCGAAATAAACTACGACCGGCCGCCTCTTTTTTACGTTAACTTAGAAGTTTGATTTTTTCACAGCTTCAAGGGACAGGGGACCTGAGTCATGGTTTTAATTTCAACTCTATACGAGGGGTGGCTGAAAAGTAATCTACCTAAGTATGAAGTAAAAGACTGACATGGCTAGTTTTTTATTTTATTTTTCAATATAGGCTCCTGCAAGAGAAATGCACTTATTGCATTTGTCATAAAGTGACATTAGACCGTTAAAATAATATTCTTTTGTTTTCTCGTCAAAATGATCATTTACGGCGGACTTCATGTCTTCATCAGTCGAGAATCGTCGCCCTCTTAGATCTTTTTTTAACAGCCTGAATAAAAAGTAGTCGCAGTGGGCTAGATCTGGACTATAAGGTGGATGATCCAGCTGATTGAAGCCATTTGCACTCATAGCTGCCTTCACTACTCGAGCGGTGTGCACTGGGGCGTTGTCGTGCAATATTAGAACTCCTTTGCCCAGTTTGCCTCGTCGTTTCTCTTTTATTTTTTCCCGGAGCTGAATTAACAAGTTAGCATAGTAATTAGCATTCATTGTAGTATTTTTGGGTAAATAGTCTATCAACAAAATTCCATCGACATCCCAAAAAATTGTGGCCATGAGTTTGCCTGCTGATGGACGGACTTTAAACTTGCGAGGAGGCTTCTCTCCCTTAAATATCCATTGCATAGATTCCTGTTTGCTTTCAGGATCCCATTGGCGAATCCATGTTTCGTCACAAGTCACTATTTTAGAAATAGTTTCATCCTCCATACCTTTGCTCATTTCTAAAAATGCCTTACAACACTGGACACGTCGATCCTTATCAAATGGAGTCAGCATTCTGGGCACCCAACGAGCACTGACCTTTGACATTCCCAAATACTCATGAATAATTTGGTGCACCCTTTCTTTACTAATGTCAATGTCTCTTGCAATCTCCCACTGTTTTATACGTCGGTCTACCATAATAAGTTTTTTGATACTGGCCACGTTTTCATCAGTAACCGCGGAAACCGGCCTTCCACTGCGATGATCGTCTTCAAGGCTCTCGCGGCCATTTTTAAATTGCTTCGACCAAAACTTTACAATTAATTCGGAAGGACAAGAGTCACCAAACACCGCTAACATGCGTTGTCTGATTTGCGATGGAGTATTACCCTCCTTAGTGAGGAATTTAATAACCGCACGTTGCTCAATTTTAACCATTTTACTTTTTTCTTCCGACATTTTCACTGCTCAGAGCTACCAATTAAAATCGAAGCGTAATAAACAAAAGAATGACGGCAATTTTAAAAAAAGAATAAATAGCCAATACGATACCATAGTGGCCAGTAACATTTTTTTATTATATATAGACAAAAGAGATTACTTTTCAGCCACCCCTCGTACCTGCACGCCTTACCGAGATAAAGGGTCTTGAAAGAAAGACGGACGGACGGACGGACGGACAGCAAAATGATCCTATAAGGGTTCCATTTCTTCATTGTGAGGTACGCAAACCTAAAAAGAGATTTATCAACACACAATTTCATAGGCAGTTGTCATTTTCATCTCGAATAAATAATTAATGAGAATAGAAACCAAAAATTTAAGTTGGATTAAAAAAAACAAATGTCTCCCAATCCATGGCGGGGAAGACTCTCGGGATACTGATACTATTTCTCATATAAAGATAAAATCATCCAAAAATTAGCACTGCTTCATTTTAGACATTAAATCAGAGAGTAAATAAGATTGCAAACATGATGACGTCAAGTAATGTAGTGAAACAAACATCAAGTATCCGAAAACAGAAATCGCTGGAAAATAAGAAAAGTTTATGATTAATTTCTTCATCCCATGGAAACGTAATAAAAATAAAAGAAAAAGTTTTGTGAAAATGTATTTCAAATGCGTTTTTAGGGTTCCTACCGTAAAATGGGGGGAGTACGGATTTCGGGGCGGGAGGGATGCGAAGCCAGTTTTTTTTTTCTGTTGCTACATTAATTTTCTGGCTCAGGATGCTCTTAAAATTATTTTATTTAATTTTTAGACATGTTTCTTCTTCTTCTGGCAACACTAAGTAGCCAAATCATAAAATTAGTATTTAAAAAAATCATTGCCAAAGTTGATGTTTAAAAGCAGCGGATTTTTGTCTGAATTTTAATTCTTATTTATGTGATATTTGACAAAGTTGTTCATTATATGTCTTGACTTGTTCATTAAGCTTTCGGATATCGTTTATATACTTTCGAGGCTTATTTAAAACAGAAAAACATAAGTTATATTTTACTTATAATAATGGTTGTAACGTTAAAACTTTAAAATGAAACGACAGATAATAATTAAAACTAAAATTCATACGGCCGGAATATAGTTTATGTTTAAAAATCAACGTGCCACATGTAAAAATTAACTTTTATCAAGGTTTGAATGTTTGTTTCGTCCCAATTCCCCCATTTTACCGTATGCCTTCTACAATATGGAAAGGTGTTTGAATCCATCATCTACTCACACATCTACTCTCAACTGCGAGGCTGGTTTTGTTATCAGCAGCACGGATTCTTGCCCAAACGCTCAACCACCTCAAATTTGATAAACATTGTCACATTGGTTGAGAATAATTTGGATAAAAGAATTCAAGTTGATGTAGCTTACTTTGACTTTCGCAAGGCATTTGATAGGGTAAACAATGATGTCTTGCTATGGAAAATGGCAACGGCTGGTTTTTCTTCACCTCTTCTACTACTCTTTGCTTCTTACTTAACCGATAGACAGCAGTACGTCCAATTTAAGCTCTCGAGATCTGACTTGTATCCAGTAACGTCTGGGATTGGGCAGAGTAGCAGTCTTGGACCCTTATTATTTTTAATATTAATTAACGACCTGCCAGTCTCAATAAGGTTTTCTTCATGCCTCATGTTCGCTGATGACGTTAAGTTGGCCTGCCCCATTAGCAGTTCGGATGAATGTGTTAAACTGCAATGCGATATCGACCGGCTATGTAGCTGGAGTATTAGAAATAGCCTAGCCCTGAACGAGGATAAATGTTCAGTGATGTCATATACGCGCGCGCGCAGTCCGACACTTTTTAATTACCTCATCGAAAGTAACCTCTTGCAACGTGTCTCCTTGGTTTGCGATCTAGGTACCTGGTTCGATTCTCATCTTACTTTTAATTATAATATAGTAAAGACTTGTGATGCGGCGAGAAAATGCTTAGGCTTTGTAATCCGGCAGTCTAGGTCTTTAAATAGCCGGAGCGCCATCAGCATCCTGTTTAACGCGTTTGTTCGTTCTAGACGAGAAATGAATGCTGTCATTTGGAGTCCACATGAGCACCAATATGTCCTAAAATTCGAAAGAGTCCAGAAAACTTTCATTCGATTTATTTATAGTAAAATGCACGGATATTACCCATATCTCTATCCCACCCTTTTTATACTGGGTATGGTCAATTACACGTCGCTTGAGACCAGAAGGAATATATACCTAGTTAAGTACTTCTTCCAGCTGATACGTGGGTACATAAACAACCCGCCACTGTTACCTGTTATTCCCTGGCACGTTCCTCCTGTAGCCAAAGTACAGCTCCGTCCACGTCGCCGGCCTTTATTCGCCATCCCGCCGGCGCGCACGCGGTCACTCTCGCACTCACCACTGCACCGTGCGCTGACACTCCTCAACGACATTATGGACAGCGACAGCACAGTAGACATATTTTTCAACTCTGAGTCTAGATTCCTTGCTCTAGCCAGCCGTCACCTAGAGTCTATTGTCACTTCAAGTTCAGTTTCTTTGTAGTGTTTGTATTTATGTACTTATAACTTAGTTTTAGTCAATGTATTGTTTCTCCATTATTTAATTAACATGTGTGGCTTGACTGTTAATGTTAATTATACGATCACTAAATAAATAAATAAATAAATAAATAAAATAAATATAAGGGCTTTTAATGTTTGATAATTGTGTTAATTACCTAGGTCACATTAATATGAAGTAAATTTTACCTTTTATACTTATGCACATAGTTTTTGTTTTATTTCCTCGCACTAGTTTAGAAAATCAGTATGTCTGCCTCGACAGAAAGGGCAAACTTCATTTCGGCTCTCTATGTACTACTAAAAATGTTTTTGTCCTACTATTAAAAATACAAAATTTAAATATCGAAATGGATAAATCTATAATAATGTTAGATATACAAGATACTTCCGTAATACCTACGTTAGGTATAGTCCTAAAATGAAAATACCTTAATGTTTTAAAAATCAAAAATATCCTATCATTTTAATAGAAGTAATTTTTGAGTATTTGAAGGCGGTTTTTTGTTTTTTTAAACATTTATTTTTTAGTGATCATAATAAGCTTATTTAGTCCCACTTCTTAGTTGGTATATGAAACTTTAAGACATATCAAGCTCGCCGCAAACAACGCCGCGGGAAAATCATAGTCATTTTAAAACAATTAAATGTTCTTCGTTGTAGTCACTCAACTATCTTAATCGAGATATCTTATCGCCACCCTTGAAATCGGTACCGTTGAGGAGTTCCGGTGGCCATCTGTGGTCCTCATTACCGCTTCAGCAAATGATACTTTCTGAATGCAAATGCTGGAATTGTCACTAAAAATACTAATATCATGGTACCACCCTTGGGATATCCCCTTTCCAACAAAAAAAAAAACCATCAAAATAGGTTCCTAAACGACGAAGTTATCCGCGAAATCACATAAAATATATATACGCGGTCGAATTGAGAAACCTCAGTTTTTTAAGTCATTTAAAAATGAAGTTGCTTCCGCTGTCTTTTAGCTTAGATCTTTTAACACTTTCATTGTCAAGGTCCCTGATTTATATACAAAATGGACTCACCTAGCGGGTCGACGGCAATGAAAGTGTTAAACTACTAAACGGATTTTAATGCAGTGTTCAGCATTAGATAAAGTGATTCAAGAGGACGGTTTTTATGTATAATAAATTCAGGATTGTGTACCTACGGGTGTTACAGAAAACTCGCATAAACCAAAGCGAAGCAAGGGCGGGTCGGGTCGTTTTAAAAAACTATTAACTTTTTAATGTAAATTTTTCGATGTACTTTAAAAAAAAAAAAAGAGCTTACAGACGAACATAGAACCACCTTCTTTTTTGAAGTTGGTTAAAAATGTAGGTATAACCACCTAACTTTACATGGCTAAAGTTATAAAAATAATTGGTGAATAGGCACCGGAGAGCGTGTCGTGGTCGGCGGGGCGCGCAAGGCGCGCGAGTGGCGCGGCGTGCGCCAGGCCCTGCGCGCCCGCCTGCCCCATCGACACCGAGCGGTGCACGCGCGGGCCCTGCGCGCCTGCCGCCACGCCACCGAACGGTCCGCTCTGCAAATTACAAGTACCCACTTAGTGATACCTAAAAATAAAGGCGGTAACAGATACTTGCAGACCTACCTCGGATAGTCATAATAAATAAAATAGTATCTATGTACACATATACCTATGCGAAATACATTGCTTTGAAAAAACCTCGTATCTCATATTTCGTCACGTACGATTTTCAACTTAAACATGAAGAGAATTGAGTACAAACTCGTATATCTCGAAATATCAGATACCGAGTTTTTCTAAAGTAGTAACGATATTTTGGAAGTAACGGTTTATATTTTCAGGGAATTACTGCCAATACTTAGAAGACCTGTTGCGACCATGTGATCAAAATAGAAAATGACTATAGGAAATCAGATCATATAAAGCTATGTCCACATTTATATCCTTTCGTCGTATTGTATCTCCATCGCTTTGCGCCGACGCGTATCAAGGTCGCTAGTGTGGACGCAAAAACAGCGCGATCATGCGGCGCGCCGTATCTGATCGCTCGGGATCGATGTTGACACGCGTTCAAGGAGTGGTTCAGTAAAAAAGTAGCAATGTATTATCTGCTATATATTTTTTATTCATTGCTAATTATGAAGCAGATTTTTTTTTACTAATCTGTAGATATCATGCTTTAAAATAAAAATACAATCATATTGAAATGTATGAGATTCTTTAAGTTTTCTTAATATTTATTGCAGGTACTTTATAACTTTTTGAACAACACAATTTAACAATCTTCGCTTGCTGTTTTCTTTCACAATTTGTTTCATCCTTTTAGGACATCTTACGGGTAAGTTATACCAATAAACTGGATTTTACTATGGGTAGTAAGGAAGTCTCTCCAATCTAACCTCTGACAGAGGTTTTTCTATGGGAGACAAATTTCTATAAAAATGGTATTTACACCAATGTTGAAATTCCATGTAACTACCTCAAAGTGAAGTCAAATCAAAAAAGTTAACTATTGATCAAAAGCCAATTTAATAAGGTATTAAGTAGCCCATCAAACTAAAAGGAAAAACTATGCTTATGACAAACGCCTCATAAATTCTCCAGAAGACGCTGTTCAAAAACTTTAGGTGAGAAGTAATATAAAAGGCGAAAACTTGAAATCACCCGTTAGTTTTTACGATTGTTATTTTTTATTTTATTGAATAGTATCTACAGATTATACTATAACAAATGCACTGCTTAAAAATTACCACATAATAATAAAAAAACCATATCATGTACTGCTATTTTTTTTTCCGGACCTCTCTTTATTTTATACCCCGCACACTCACGATCGGATATGCGTATCAAGATCGGTAAGTATGAACGTTTTTTGATACTGTATCACGATACGAAGTTATGATTTGATACGCGATACGCTGTGATCGCTCTCGAGGCGGTTTTTCCCCGATCATCAAAGGGGATACGGATACGCATTTGATAAGTTTAGCTGGGTCCACATTTGTATCATTTTGCCGATCACGATCACGCGTAACGTATCGGGCTTCCGTATCCTAAGTATGGACGCTCACTTTGGGCACACCGTATCACTACCATCGTCGCGTGAAAAAATGCGTCCATACTTAACGTAGCATAGCAGCGTATCGTATCATAACGCCGTATTTTAAGTGTGGACACGTGTCCGTTTATAGGGTGTTAAAGTAGTTTTATTATTTTGTTCTTATTTAGTTCCATGAAAAATGTGCACAGTTTTACAGAATTTGGTTTAAAAATGCGTAAAACAATAATTATTGTTGTTTTAAACTAATTTAGAAAAGTATATTGTAAAGTAAGTTGACTGCTCGATTGGTTGGAACAACGTTCGCGAGAAAAGTAAAATTTCAATCTGTCAGGCACATTTATACGTGAAGAATATTATAATGGTATTGAAGAAAGGAGTGTAGTCGTTCTTACAATGATTCCGAAATTAAAATATTTTATTATTAGTATGATTGTAATTTTATTATTTATTTAGTAGACTATGCGACAACACCACACTAAAATTTTAAAAATTAATATCTCCGTGTTCCTGTGTTTGTGCGAGTGTTTGTGCCGTGCGCGGGGACCGGTACGGGTGGAGAACTAGATCCTGGTAGGCTGAGTTAGACGAGGGTCGGACAGTAGTTACCCTCAGAAAACAACACTCCGCTTCGGCTCGGGATTCATCTCATACGGGAGGTTCTAGCCCAGCCAGCTTGAATCAATCGGCTGTCGTGTCTACAGCAGACTGGCCGCGGGCGAGGGTTCTGGGGTGATGATGAGGGTAGTCGGCGGAGTACGGCCCTGAGTCGCCGTAGTGGTGACGAAGGGCTTGACATCGTGCGGACTCACTCAGCAGCTCACCCTGGAAACCTATATCCAATTCATATCCCTGGTGCGTCATAGCATCCCCAGTAGGGGCTCCGTGGTGGGTGGGGAGCGAGTTGGACGAAGGTTAAACAATATGTTATTATGGAGCACCAAAAAACCATTGGCGAAGAGTCCGGGAAAAAGGAGGTGGAGAGGGGGGCAGAAGTGGGAGGAAGGCCGAGCACCAACAAGACGGTGCAAGGGGGACCCCCACGGAAGTCGGGAGAAGAAAAGGAGAAGAGGGTAGAAGGTGGGGCAGAAGTGGGAGGAAGGCCGAGCACCAACAAGACGGTGCAAGGGGGACCCGCGCCGATGTCGTGGAGCATGGACTTAGGGAATCTGTCCTTGGAAGATGAGGAACATCTGCTGAACCCGCCGCAGACTTCGAAGGAGGAAACCGCCACGGCGGCAACCCCGACGGAGGGCGACGGCTTCACCAGACAGTCCACCAAGGCAGAGAAGAAGAGAGCGAGGCTGGCCCGCAGAAAGGAGAGAATGAGGAAGAAGGCGGCGGGAGTGAACCCTAGACACAGCCTGGCGAAGGGGAGGCCCCAGCCGCCGGAGAGGCTGCCGAAAGTGAAACGGCAGACAACAGGCCCGGACGAAGGTACCTCGATACGGCCTCCAGCGAAGCGACCGAACCGCGGCGAATCGCTGACGAGCAACCGTGCGACCGCAAGGGAAGCACGGGAGTTCGCAGTGACGATCAGCCGCGCGGATGGTGTACCGCTGGATGAGTCGCTAGGAACCGAAGTCAGGAGAATTGTCAGCCAGTTCATTACGGAGGCCATAAAAGAGCAGGGCATCCGTGGGAAGCCGCTTCAATTTGCAATGTCAGGGCTGGTGTCGGAAGGATTCTTCCTTGTGACACCATCCACGGCAGAAGCGAGGGAGTGGCTTCTCGGGAAGGACCTGGGTGAGCCAAAGGGGCACAAATTGCTAGCCCGAATGCTTAACAGCACGATGGTCAACATTTGGATCCCGGGCCCGCCGGATGAACTGAAGGAGGATCCGCTCCTCTACCTGAGAGCCCAAAACAGGGACATGGAAGAGGAGCTGAAAATCCTGGAGTGGATGCAGGTGAGCAGGGAGGATCTCGTCATGGGCATCCGGGTATGCTACTCGGTGCCTAAGAGCGTGGAGGATGCGTGGGGTGAGGAGGCCAGCCAGTGGCTGTTCTTCCAAGCCACACGCATCCGGGCGCGGCTGACGAGGCCCCCCCCTCACAGAGTGAAAGAGGCGGTGGAGACCCCGGTAGGGAAGGAGAACTGCAGCTGCAGGTGCAGCTGTGGTGGCTCAGTGCTGCAGCCCGGGAACCAGGCTGAGGCAGCCCAGGTCGGTGACCATCCACCGCAGATGGTAACCGAAGGGGGCTCCTCGGACTACGAGGACGGGAGGCGGCTTAGACTGCACAAATACACAACCAGCAATGGACAACACAGACAAGCAACACACACCACACAGCAACACAAACAGATACAAAAAAATAAGAATATGTCAAGTGAACCTCCAGCACTGCAAGGATGCAATGTCCGAACTGTGCCAATACATAGTGATGGGAAAGATTGACATTGTCCTGATGCAAGAGCCGTACGCATGGAAAAACCAGGTAACAGGACTGGGTAGCCTGGGGGGCGACCTCCACTTCGAAAGAATTGGTGAGCTGCCTCCTAGGGCATGCATATACGCAAGTAGAGACTTAAGAAATATGGGATGCCTAATGACCATATGTTTCAGAGACCTAGTGGTGGTAGAATTCAGCATCGTGACAAGGAACGGAGAGGGAGTTAAGGTAGCGTTGGCATCTTGCTACGTACCAGTTGAAAGCAACGCGCCAACCAGAGAACTGGAGGAAGCGGTCAGCAGATAAAAAGGTAAGAGAACACCCATTCTTGTAGATTGCGATGCGAACTCACACCATGAGGTGTGGAGAAGCAGCGACACCAACAAGAAGGGGGATGCTCTTCTAGAATTTATTGTAAGTAATGACCTGGACATACACAACACAAGTACAACCCCAACCTTTATAACCAGGGCAAAAGAGGAGGTATAAGATATAACGATAACCTCAGGGGAGATAAGCAAACATGTGAAAAACTGGAGAGTAGACCAGGAAGACAGCATGTCGGACCACTGGAGACTACTGTACGGCCTGGACTACTACACGGAAAGAACAAAGATAAGAAACCCAAGGAAAACAGACTGGGAGAAATATAACAGCATACTAAGTGAGTGGACACCGAGCCACAGAAGCCCAAGAACTAGCGAGGAACTGGACAGGGCCACTGAGGATCTGAACACAGCCATATCGAGAGCCTACCAGACGGCGTGTCCAGAGAGAACGTGCAACGGAGATAAAGGACAGCCATGGTGGAATAAAGAGATACAGAAACTACGGAAAAGAACTCGTAAGGCGTTAAGACTAGCTCTAAAAAAGGGCAATGATCAAGGCTGGAACGAATATAGGGTTATTAGGAACAAATATACTAATACAAGGGAGAGACTAAGAGCGCAAGGATGGAGGACCTTTACGGGAGAAATACAACGCTACTCAGAGGCGACAAGAATATTAAGGGTACTGGCGAACGAGAGATCCTGCCAATTAGGCAGCCTAATGGTAGGCTCGACCGAACTAACAGACCCCAAAAAAGTTGTTATGGGTTGACCTGACAATAGAGAACAAATAACACAACGAACTCTTACTACAAGGAAAACTATAATTAATAATAAAGATGTTAGTACTTAAGCCTACTTATCTAATTCTTAAACTAATGTTGAGCGCCAGGAGGGTTTAAATCTTTTACGGATCCCTGCCAATCCCAAGTGCCACCGGCTAGCAGCAACTTGCTTATTTGTTATAATAACTAAATTATTTCTGTATTTCGAAGGGCGTATCCAAAGGCTAGAACAAATAACCCTATCGTGACTAAGTGTAAATACATTTTAGATAAACAAAACGCTACGTCTTAATGACATCTAAACTCACCCCTTCGCTGTATCACAAACACAAAAACTATATCCTTTAATTACGTTAATATTTCCTTAACTACTTTCACTTCATTACAACTTGAGGGTAATTTTCGCTTTTGTTATTAAATTTAACACAGGTATGACCTCCTTAGCAACATGAGCTGGAATGAATGACTTCACCGAATTTTGGTTTACTTAAATAAAATTAGTTGCTTAAAATAAATAAATAGAAAAAGATACGCGCGCACGGCGCGGAATCGAACCCTCGACACTATGCGCTGTAGTCTCAGCGTCAATCCCCTGCACCACTGAGACAGATAAGAAACGTGTTGAATTAAGCTTATACTTTATGAAATAGACGATTTAACCGAAGAACTAGCAAAAATGGCCTTTATCATACTACAGCACATGGTAAGCATACATTTCCCCGACTGCAGGGAATACCGCATACATGAGGCTGCAAAGGATAACAGCAATGAAACAACATGAGCAGAGGAAACACTAAACCTAAGAATCAGCAAAGAGGTGGGGGAATGGGCCATAAATTCCTTCGCCCCCTACAAAGCTGCAGGCCCAGATGGAGTGATACCCATACTACTACAAAAGGGACTGAAACACATCTGGATTAGCCTAAGAGAAATCTAAGAAAAGAGTTTGGAATTAGGTCACATCCCGATCATCTGGAATGAAGTAAAGGTAATATTCCTACCTAAACCAGGAAAGAAAAACTACAAAACGCAAAATCGTTCAGAAGCATCAGTCTTTCATCATTTGCACTGAAGGCACTGGAGAAGATCATAGATGTACAGATAAGGACAAGCATGCAAGTAGGTAGATTGCCCCAACACGGGCATCAGCATGCTTACATAGAAGGGAAATCAACAGAAACAGCCCTTCACAACCTGACCACAAGAATAGAAAGAGCAATAGAAGATAAAGAGCTGGCATTAGGCTGCTTCTTCGATGTGGAAGGCGCCTTCGATAGAGCTACCTTTGCTGCAATAGAGAAATGCTTAGGGAGAGACGACATAGACCCAGCAGTTAGAAAGTGGATAATGGCCATGTTAACAGGTAGAGCGATCACGGCACAACTAGGGGGAGACTCGATAAGGATAAAGACGAGCAGGGGCTTCCGGCAAGGCGGCTGTCTGTCACCACTCCTGTGGTGTCTCCTACTAGACTCGCTCATTAGAGAAACAAACAGAGGGGGTATACATATGCAAGCGTACTCAGATGATGGGGTACTCCTAGTAAGGGGTAAAACCCTCAGCGTAATGAGAGAAGTCATGATTAGAGGGATAAAGCAGGTACTAAACTGGTGTCAAAGCAGAGGGCTAGACCTGAACCCGACCAAGACGAAAATAGTACTCTTCACCAATAAAAGGAAGCTGCCGACTCTGACACCCAACAAAATCAAAGGTGAAGAGATAGAAACACTCAAGGAAATAAAATACCTGGGTGTAGTACTAGACAGCAAACTGCTATACAAGACACATGTAAAGGAGCAATGTAGAAAAGCAATAATAGCCCTATGGCAATGCAGAAAAGCCATAGGAAGAAGATGGACTAAAACCACTGATAACACAATGGATCTACAAAGCAGTGGTCTTACCCAGACTGCTATATGGAGCCATAGTGTGGTGGCATAGAGCGAAAATAAAAGACATAGACAAGGAGCTGACGAAGGTCCAGAGACTAGCATGCCTAATGACAACCGGGGCAATGAGGACAGCTCCCACACAGGCCCTGGAGATAATGCTAGGACTGAACCCTGTACACCTTGAAGAGGAGAAGAGAGCCACAGAACAGTGGTATAGAATAAAAATGAGCAGAAAGTGGATCGGATCCGAGATGGACAAGAGACACGCAAGCATACAAAGGGAGTCAATGGTGAGCATGAACATGCTCATGATTAACAACGACCTAATAAAGAAAGGGAAGATTTTCGACAAGAAATATAGAATCCATATAGGAGAGAGAGATAGTTGGGAGACAGAGATACCGGAACCCAGAGTGACATGCTTCACGGACGGTTCATGGAAGTCCTCAAAAAGAAGAGCGGGGGCAGGCATTTATTACCTAGAAGCGAATGCGCATACAACGCACCACTAGGAGGCTTTACCAGTGTGTTCCAGGCAGAAGTGTATGCCGTCATGAAGTGTGCATAGAGCCTCAAGGAAAGAATCAATATAACGGGGGGCCACGTTATAATCTACTCAGACAGCCAAGCAGCACTAAAAGCGTTAGATAATCCAGTAATCAAATCCTCAATCTGGTGCAGAAGTGCAGAGATGAACTGAATAATCTAGGCATAGCATCCTAAATAACACTGGCATGGGTACCAGGATACAGTGGAGCAATAGGAAACGAGAAGGCTGATGAGCTGGCCAGAGCAGGGGCGGACCAACAATATCTGGGCCCGGGACCAGCACTTCCGATATCTGCAACGGTAACGAAAGAAGTCATCGCCAGAACAATAGAGACAAAGACAAATGAGGCGTGGATAACAACACAAGGGTGCAGACAATCCAAACTCATGATAGGAAGGGTAAATAGGAACAGAACAAGATATGTACTAAATCTTGGTAAGTACAACTTAAGTATACTGACAGGGATCTTGACTGGACACTGTCCACTCAACAGACATTTGACGGTAATAGGAGTCAAACAGGATCCTCGATGCCCACACTGCGGCAAATAGGAAACTAGTCAACGTCGTCACTGAGACATCGCACATTCGGGGAGGACGCACTGTCAGCAGAGACACTTAAAAGCATTAACCTTCAGGACGCACTATTGTTCTGTAGGAAAGCAAGAAGATGGGATCAGTGCTGGATGGGAGCGCCGCAGAGCCAGTAACCTGAGGCTGGATCAAGGGGAACTGGGCGAAATGAATGGAGAGCCACTCGACCGCCCGCCTGCCTCGGCGGCCTCCCCACTCATCACCATCATCATCACCCTAAAATTTTAAAAGTTAATATCTCCGTGTTCCTGTGTTGGATGCGTTTTTTTTTTGGTAATGTTTATTATCTTACTTAACAGTTGTGCACGCGACCGTGTAGAGAATTGCCGAAAAAATATATATTAGCATATCAAGGAAATTAATAAATTGACGCCTACAGAATAGTATTTTTTTATATTTAAATGGATATATTGGTGCTATTAAATAATGTCTAGCACACGTGGATCATTGATTGATTAATAAAAGATAAAAGATAAAAGATAAAAGAATAATAGCGCCCTCTTGACAGTAGTCATATACCTTTTCATCACACTTGCTCGTAAATGGTGTTATTCCATGCCTGTATACAGAAGGACAATGGCCTAAATTGTTCTCGCGGGAATTATGGCGAGTTTGTCATCCCTAGGGAGTAATGACTTTCTTTTTAAAATTTGCAACTCTTTCGTACATCATTTCTGACTAAGGAGGTTTAATTTTCAGCCAAAAATTAAATCGGTTTCTAATTTCATCTTTAAAAATTAGCTATAGACTAACTTACATTACACAAAACTTATACGCTTCATTAAACTTCATTATTTTTATACCTATTTCAAGTTTATATCAACATTTATCATTAATTTTAGTAATTATACATTTTTATCAAATTGGCTAAATCTGGCTCGAATCCAGGTCGAAACTAAACGCAGTTATTATCTGTGGTAGAGGTCACAAAAAAATATCGTTTCCATTTACGTTCCCGTTCGTCAAAAGTTATTTCTTTATATTTTGCAGAGTTAAAGTGTTTTATTTTAAAATAGATAGGTACAAAACAAAAAAGAAAATGGCTTCTTCATCCCAGGATTCGGACACAAGATTAATTATCACCAATACACCACCGGAACTAAGAGATGCAGCTGAAGTAATACATGGCAATATGTTACCCGCCAAATCGAAAGAAATGTACTATTTAATTTTCTCTTTGTTTTTTTTCCTCGCAAATGTGATGAAAACCATTGTGTGTATCACAGGCAGTAAGGGGATTACTAACTCGAGTCATTAAAAGCCCTCCGCCTTCGGCGTCGGGCTTCTAACACTCTTGTTAGTAATTCCCTTCATACTACCCTTGATGCACAATGTACTATTACTTCACTTCAATAATCAATGTAGGATGACCATGTGGTGGTTATTGGTTTTAACAATACCGTAAACCGGGTACTTTGATCAAATTTCAAGTTTAACATGAGTTTTTATAGAAACTAAAAGACAAAATAATAAAATAAAAATATGTAATAATCCTTTTTTCCTGTTATTTTGACTTGATTAATTAGAAAAAAATGAGACCTTTAGTTTCCCGTAAAAAAAAAACACTACGATTATAGTTAAACTAGGGTTACTTTGATATCACTAAATATTTGAACGAATATCTCAATTAAACCCCCTGAAAAGCGCGTAAAATCTGAAGAAATATAGAATGTTGTTCTTTTTCGATATTAACAATTAGATTTGCTTAAAATAAGACACCATATAAATAACATGCGTTTTTGCATAGCACAGGTACTTTTGAAGTTTTTTTACCTCAAAAATCAAGACAAAAAGCACAGTAACCATTAAAATTTTTTTCTATAAGAAATAAGACAGTAACACGCGCACTACTTTAACTTTCTTAAGGAGCAACTATCCCCGTTACCATTGACGAAAAAAACAATATGGAGGCGTATTCCAACTCCCCAATAAATACATATTTGTGTAGAATGGTAGTTGCTGTCAAAGTCACCCCGCAAATCGAAGTAACCCCGGTTTACGGTAACATTTATTGTAATTAATTAAACCGTGAGACCTGACCTATTGAATTCCATTTTGGATGGTTAATATTTTTCAACTCCTGATCATCGATTAAATGTTTTTTGTCGTGTTTTTAATCGTGTATTTGTTGTATCGTAAAAAACATCAAATTTGGTATGATTATAGTACAAACCCTGAAAAAAAACAACAAATTAATATAAATAAATTATCGAGAACGCAGAATTTTATATGTAAGTACTGGTAATGTGTGTTTACAGGCATTCTAAATTTAAATTTTCTCTACTTCTCATACCATCAGCATAAAAAGACGTTTGTTATATGTTAATATATTAAAGAAGTAAATACAAAAATAATGTCAGTGTCACATTCCAAATACTTTTTACGTTGCACTAAAATATACGTCTTATTTCATTGTATTCTCGCAATTTTCAGAATAATTTTGACTGGGCCCGTAAGACTGTAAGTTACACAGTTTGTAAAAATTATGGCAGAAAGAAGCAGTAATATTGGTCCGATTGAGAGTAAAAGTAAACAAATAATTTTAACTGTCATAAATACTAAACTTGAACTAATGAAAAATTTAAATTCACCTTACACCGCTGCCCAAAGTTGAAAAAGCTACAGGTGTTTCTCTCTCGACTATTTATAAAATTATGTCTGAGAGTAAGAGCGACCAATTCAAAGCAACGAAAAAATTGTCCTCTCCGAATAAAAAAAAGTTACGTACTTGTACGTCGGCAGTACATGATTTTCATCAAGAAGTCATCAGGAGAACTATATATAATTTTCATCTGTCCCATGACCAATTTCCAACCATAAAGATGAAAATTTTAATAAAGGATAGCGACTAGAAGCGAAAAAAGAACATACTTATTCCACTTGTTTAGGGAATGTAATCTCATTAAATTAAGAAAAAACTTAAATTATTTTCCTTTTCATGCGCACGGTACAACCACTACAAATGCAATTTTCTACGCTCTCGATAATTTATCTATACTATAAACCGGTCAATTGTGAGTTGGGCTTGCGCTTTTTTTTAAAGGGTAAAGTCATAACATTCAAATCGAAATACAATAATACCTCCTGTGCGGCGGTATGGAACCCTTGGTGCGCGAGTTTGACTCGCACTTGACCGGTTTTTTAACCTAAAAATATTTGGCTTATACGTAAAAGACTTACCAAAGGTGCAATGACAGGTGGCGGCGGTCTTCCAAGGGAATGGTACTTGGTGGTGTCGACTGTAGCGTTGGCTTTGGGCGCCGCCCCCAACGCTGGCAGACACTGGAAGGGCGGTGCCGGCTGCCACATGCTGCTCGGCGGCGTAGGCGGGCTGCGCCCGGAGGCCTCGTGCCATGGAGAAGAAGAGAGAGTTTCTGGGAATTAACCGTTAACCGTGAAACAAATGATACATTACACAAACATTAGACGACGCAATTAGATTGTTGTTAGTGATTCCCGGTATGATATAATATAATGTAGTTGTGTGATGAGCGCGAGTACTTATTTGTCTTCAATTTTGAATGTTTTCTACCTCGTGTGTTCATAAGTTTTGAGACGAAATAAAATGTACATAGATTATTTTTTTTGGTGAGTCATATTTTTAAAATTTTCAGATAACTATACGAGGGGCGGCTGAAAAGTTATCAACCTAGCCTATATGTAGTTAAAAAAAATACTGCCCACTATGATTCATCTTTATTGACTATTCTTTTTTCAAAATTTTGAACGCTCATTAATTTGTTCGTTGCTTTTCATTTGTTTTTTTCACGTCGTTGCTTGGAACATGTCCCTTGAAAAAACTAATTTGATTAAAATTGAGCAGCATGCAGACATCAAATTTCTTCTAAGGAACATAATACGCCATCGCAGATCAAACAGCGTATGTAACCCGTATTAGGTGATTCGTGCGCTTCGGATTTTACCATAAAGTTCTGGTGTAAACAATTTAAAGTTATTCTAAAAGGCCGACGGGTAAAACAGTAGGAGATAGCTAGAGATGTGGGCATAAGTAAGGAACGGGTAAACGAAATAATTCACGGTCATTTAAATATGTCTAAGGTTATTGCACGCTGGTGACCCAAAATGCTGACTCCGTTAGACAAAGACAGACGTGTCAGATGTTGTCAGGAGTTTTTAGACATGAGTCGCGGGAGAGAAGAAGAAATTATTTCCAGGATTTTGATATGTGATGAGGCTTGAATTAGACAATGGGACTCAGAAAGTAAACAGGAGTCTCTAAAATAGAAAGTCAAAGACGAAAAACCTCATCGGAAGTTCAAGGTTCATCCTGCGGCTTGTAAACTCATGGCTCTGACTCAGAAGTGATATTGCTCATTGATTATTTGCCACAAAAAACGACAATGAATGCCAATTATTACGCAAATTTACTTTTCCTGTTGAAGCACGCTGTAAAAGAAAAACGGAGAGGCAAACTTAGCAACGGAATTTTGATTTAGCACGACAATGCACCTGTGCATACGGCTCGCACAACACAGCTAGCCATGACCGGAAATGGCTTCGATGTCATCGACATCCCCCTTACAGCCCAGATTAAACCCCCTGTGACTATTTCCTATTCAGTCTTCTGAAGAAAGATCTCAGGGGGTGTAGATTTTCTACCCATGATGAGATGGTAGCCGCGGTGAACGACTATTTTGACGAGAAACCGATTTTTTTTTTTACCGGTTTAATGTCATTATTTGACAAGTGTAACAAGCGCATCTCGGTAGAAGGGGATTACACAGAAAAATAAAAAAAACTAGCCAGCTACGTCTTTTCTTTCATAGTCAGGTAGATAACTTTGCAGCCCCCCCTCGTAGGTATACATTAACCAATAACTACAAGCAATTATTACTTAAAATAACAGTCTCTATTCTTTATACAAGCTCCTTTACTCCTTGTTGGAAAAAATGGAGCGGAATGACACCTTCATACGAAACCCCGCACCATACCATCACACTCGCTGGAAAATGGGAACTCGATTCATTTCGTGCTGGAGCTGGAATATCTTTGCTGCTTTTGGAATGAATTATATTGTTTTGTCGGTTGAACTTTTCTTCGAACGTGAAGATTTTCTAATCGGTAAAGAGTATTTTTTTCACGTCGTGTCTGTTAAGCAGCATCGGAGTAATTTCGCGTCGTAAGTTACGAAGGCGATCATTAAGAAAGTGAACTTTCCTACGATTGTAAGCCTTTATCTTGAGATTGTATTTCAGTATTTTGTTTACCGCAACACGAGAAATGTTAGTCTGCAGAGCGGTTTTTTCTGGGTGCGACATGAATTTCGGCGAAGTCGTTCTCTGATTATTTTGATGTTCGCAATCGTCCTTACAGGCCGCGGGCGACCACGCCTTTGGCGATCTTTTAGAGAATCAGTCTCCTTGTAACGTTTTATGGTGTAATATATAAAGTTGCGGCTAATCCCAAAACATTTTAAGACACGGAAAATCTCCTTTGCTTTTTTTCCCGCCATATGTAGCGAAATGACAGTTGCACATAATTCTTATGCTCCCGCCATCACAAGAAAATTTATTATAATAAATAATAAAAACATATAAATAGAACACAAACATTCCAAATTCAAAATTAGAAAAAGAATTAGACAGCCGCAAGTATTATTATGTTTTATTTTTAAAAGTACAAGTTTGTCTCAAAACTTATGAACACACGAAGCATATATCTACAGCAAATAAATATTCTAGTGAGGCCCTATGACACTCCTGCACGGGTAGCACAAGTTGTATTTTCTCGCTTGTCGCCTAGTGCATCTCTATGGTTTCAGACTAGAAAGGAAGGGAGATCCGAGCGACAAACAAGTCGCGGACAACATGTGCTAGTCGTGCTGCAATAAAAAATAAACATACCCCTTACTTAAAAATCTGTCAAGCCTTTTACGGCCGAATCTTATATTCAAACCGCGGATAGATAAGGTTTACTTCGGTTAAAATTTGTCATTTGGCCATACAAAATGTGTCAAATTTTAATCCGAAGTAAGCCTATCTACCCGCGGTTTGAATATAGGGTTCGACCATTAGTCTACAGGAGGTTTACTTACATTTGCATCCTTTTATAGTAGTTTAAGTACATTAATTTCTATAAAAGGAAGCATAAATAGTTTTAAAACGTTGAATTCCCTTGAAAAAATTAAGAGATGCATTTACCTCTCTGTCACCAATGATATTTTATATTAAGATACGTCATCTGCGCGCAAAAGCGTTCCTCAAAAAGGAAGGCAAATTGCCTTACTATCGTTCAGTCGCGCCGCGGCCACTGACACGCACGCGTCGAAGACAATAAAGTAATATTACCGAAAAGTAACACATATATTTCATGAAAAATGCCGTCTCGTGTTTTTCGAAGCTACCAAAATTATACTGTAACTAGAAAAGGATGAAAGGATGTCTCATTTTATTTGTAAGTATCGTAAATATTTTTTAGATTTTTAGTTTACACCGCCATACTTTGTTTAATTTGCTCTAGCGGCGTCACCGTCACCTGTGAAACATGAGATACACAATTAGATATCGCATGAGCGCGATAAAGACGGGTATGGCGGCCGGCACCGGTATCTAGGCACGCCGCGTCATTCGGGTACGCAATTTGAAACAACTATTTATCTCTTTCTAACAATAGCGTTCGCTGCGGATTGCCGTCTTTGTCTGTAGAAATATGGTAACGTAGCAACTGTCAGTAATTGGCGACGGGTTTTTAATGCGTTTAGTATGAGCATAACGTATCTAAATATAAGATATCATTGTCTGTCACAATAGCCCCGCTTAACCTTATACAAGGTGGCGCAAAAGTAGTCACCCGATGTTCTTTGGCACACAGATCTGCTTGTTCACGTATCCACAGAAATGGGACTGGGGCTCGTCACTAATGATGATTTTCGATGAAAAGTTGTTTTCCTCGTGGTCGAGATTCAGGATGGCTTGAGCGTAGGTTACTCGCGCTTATTCCGCGTTCTTGAGGAGTAAAGCGATTCATGTTTTGTTGACGTGTATTTTGTATCTATTTACTTCACAAATGTCAAAGCAGAACTGACATTAGCAGCCATTTTTAAAAATTATAGCATTTTCCGATACTTTTGCGCCACGCGTAATAATTTCACAGGCTTTTTTAAAATAGAAAAGATCATTTTTCTGGAAGCATTTTAACTGAATTTATTTGTATTTTTACTTAGCTGTCAGCTCGTGATTCGAACGACTTGTAAAATTGCCTTGAAACCCAACACCTCATTTGTGCATTTCACGGGAGGTTGACATTAGATAACTTTTATTTGATAGCATAATGTATCTTGTTGCCGGTCTAGGTATTTACTTTACTATCAATATAATCTGAACTTATACCATAAGAATAAATACTATTAGTAGGGCATCTTCGGCGTCGTTGTATGGATTTGACAGCAAAGCCGTCAAATAATTACCTACAGCGCCCCACGCCCCGCCTTACCCCTCTCTCACCTGTCGCAAAATTAGGGTTGTCACAAGTATATAATACTAACTGAGCCCGCAATCTCGTTCGCGTAGAATTAGTTTATTTACCTGAAAAACTATACGATAAAATAAAATATACTTAATAAAACTAAAATGTCTATAAAATTTCAAATCCGTAAGACTTTCCAATAGTTCCACTGACGTATGAGTGTGACAGCGGATGACGGCAGCGCAAGTTTGCGCTAACTAGTCTATGTAAAAATTAAAGTACTTTTATGACAATTAAATCAGATATAAAGTTGTAAGAACAAACGCAAAGCCAATAAAACTAATTTATATATGTAGGACGTATTTGACCATTTTATTAATTAATTTATTAACTCCTTCTTTTATAACATAAACCACTGAAATACTATCTTAGACTTACTTAATTACGATTAATATTGGATAAAACATAAAGTGCTTAGGTAAATAATGTATTTATTAAATTTTTTCATTTTAACGCTCTTTACTTAATGTGTTTATGTTACAAATAATTAATAAAGATTCAAACTTCGTTGATATCGTCCTACAATTATTATCGTAAAGCACGTGGTCAAATATGGAACTAACAATTTCGTATGGTAAAACCACAGTTTGCGTAGACAGTGGCGCCTTAGAGAGCTTCATTTGAAATATTGTTGCACGTTTACTCCAAGCGCCGATTCCGGGTGGCAACCCGCTAGTGTTTGTTGCGATAAGTAGGCCTGGACTGTTGACAGGCCACGCGAGAGCGCGCGTGGTGGGGATGAAGTTACCCTTCTAATAGGTAGTATTTATTCTTATGCTTATACGCCAGTTTAAAAAAAAAGTGCAGTAAACGAAAAATTCTCCTATTCGCATATTTTGATCACAATAGGTTAACATTTTTGAGCGGGCGTAGCACCATAACACGACCAAATATTTGGTTAGTTTTACATAATTGACATAAATACCACCTAAATAGGACTTACTTTACATACAACATTCAGCCATGTAAGTAACTTATAGTTTTTTGGTCACAAAATTATCTGTGAACAGGTTCTTTAGTACTAAACTGGTCCTGCCCAAGCATTTTTTTTAATACCTACTTCCGGTTCCTGCCCAATGTCTTCTATAAAGGACAATTTTATATATAAAACCCGATTTCCCGGGCAGAAACTACCAAATCAAATGAGCCCTTTATTACGAACACTGGGAAGGACGAGTATAAATAACGGAACCAAAATTTTGGTCATTTTATATAATAAACCACAGGGCTCAATTTTGGGTCCATTTCTATTCCTCATCTACATAAATGATTTACCATACCTTATAAAGAACAACCATGATATAGTATTGTTTGCTGATGATACCTCACTCGTATTTAAAGTTAAAAGACAACAGGAGTTCAATGTTGATGTAAACAATGCTATATCAAAATTAGTAGATTGGTTCAGTGTTAATAATTTATTACTGAATGAGAAAAAGACTAAATGTATTAAATTTATGACAACCAATGTGAAAAATAGACAAACTACTATAACTATTAAAAATGACAAACTAGACCTAGTTAATGATACAGTATTTCTTGGTTTAACGTTAGACTCCAAACTCCAATGGGGTCCTCATCTGGCTAAATTAGCAAATAGACTCAGTTCTGCAGCTTTTGCAGTTAATAAAATTCGGCAACTAATAGACTTGAAAACCGCTCGATTAGTTTATTTTAGTTACTTCCATAGTATTATGTCATATGGTATTTTACTATGGGGTAGTGGTGCTGACGTAAACAGCATCTTTGTTCTGCAGAAGAGGGCTATTCGTGCTGTTTACAAGATGGGTCATAGAGACTCTCTTAGAGATAAGTTTAAAGAAACCAATATATTAACAGTATACAGTCAATATATTTATGAAAACCTTATGCATGTTCATAAAAACATCGTTAATTTTAAAAAGAACTGTGACATACATAATGTTAATACTAGAAATAAACATAAGCTCGCAGTGCCCTTTACACGGCTTCATAAAATAAAAAACTCTTTCACGGGTAATTGTATAAGGTTCTATAATAAGCTCCCAAGTAGTGTTACTCATCTATTAGTAAATAAATTTAAAAGTTACGTTAAACGTAAACTAATTTCTAAAGCGTATTATAGTATCAAAGATTATATGAATGATAACAATGCTTGGGACTGAATTGTTTGTATTACAATTATTATTGACCGTGGAGACTATATACATCTCCTTTGTATGCTTATTATTTTAATTTGACATCTGGAGACTCTTTACATCTCCATAATTGACCGTGGAGACTTTCTACATCTCCTATGGATGTTTATTTCTTAAATTTAATTTTAATTTGACATTTGGAGACTCTTTACATCTCCATAATTGTATTATTGACCGTGGAGACTTTCTACATCTCCTTACCTATGTCTATTTTTAATTTTTATCTGAAATTTGGAGACTTTACATTTCCAATTTAAATTGAATATACTTTAATTCTCATAATTGCTCCTGGGACCTGTACATCCCTGTGACATTTAAATTAGTTAGCTTAAGTTTATCATAGTAATAAGTTACTCATATAAAAAAAAAGACTTCCTGTTGAGTTTCTTGCGGCGTTTCTTCTCAACAGAGTCCCTTGGAAGCGCTGGTAGACTCAGACATGTAAAAGTGCCTACAGGGCCTACTTACAGAATAAATGAATTTGAATTTGAATTTTGAATTTGAATATTTGGCAATAGCACAACGAGTACTTAGTTTATATTAGTGCTGGCGGTATACCCCGAAATTCAGTAAAATGCTGCAAATGGTCTTAAAAGCTTTGGACTTAGTAATTTCGGTTTGGGGTACAGGCGTTAATGTGATTAAGTTACAATACTTGTGTATGAAGTCATGTTCGGAATTATTAATAATCCTTGTACACAGGAAGGAGGCAAAGTTCCCATTTATAAAGTCATTACTTTTAAAAAACTTTTTACTATATTTATTGATATCGATGAGAGGGACACCCTGGGATCTTAACACAATTATTTTTAAATTTTCATTTATTTCAGTCTTTCTGTTGTTACCGTTGTTACCTACTTGGATTATTACGGCAGTGTTTTTATTGTAGTGGTAGTTTTTGAAACTTGCAACAATTCATATAGTTGCGTTTCTACACGACATAAAAAAGATTTCCTTTGGCAGGATTAATTTTTGGGTTCCTTCGATGATTTTAAGAAGTGGAGCCACGCAGATTTTTCGTGCAAGTGGGGTGAGGATTTTCCGCCCCGGCAATGTCTGAGGTTAATAACTGTTTAAGTTTAGGTACTAAGAAAAGTTTGGTATAATTTTTAATTAAATCAAAGATGTACAATTCAATTCTGGTATAAAAAATCCATCAATCTATACTAAAAACACAAAAAATTCAAAAATAGTTAAAATCTTTATTTTTTTGTAACTATCGAAGATGTGGCTGAATTGGATCCAGAGGCATTTGGCGAAGTAAATGAGGGAACACCTGGACCATTTTAAACTTTTTTATGTAATAAATACCATAGTAAACAAGTTTTGGCGTAGTTAATTCATTAGATATTATTAAGCTAAATTTCCTTTAATATTATGGCACGAATTGGCCTAAAACGGAATGCATAACCATTACTTATATTTTTTTACATCTTTATCATGTTTGCGAACCCATTCCTATCATTCTAGGATCGCAAAATAACATTTTAATTAGATTTTTTCCATTACAATTTTTAGCGCCGTCAACAGTTTTTTCGTACTACACCCATACGAAACATTTTAATTTGACATTACATATTTCTTTTAGTGAACGAATAATAGGGCTCTCTAAAGCATCTCTTTTTTTTTCAACATTAGTAATTGTTTATAAGTAATGGATTTTTTCTTTGTAAAATAGGGAATTGAAAAAACAAGTTTTTTTTTAAATAGTTTTTTACTTCGGATCATCCCCAATTTATACGATACCAACGAAAACGATACCAAACTTGGCCTAGTAGCTTAACCGATGTAGATATAAAGATAAAGTTGAAACTCCCCCGCCCATCAAAAATTTACATAAAAATCTTGGTTGCTCCACTTCTAAAATCCATCCTTGGGTCAAAGGAAATCTTTGGTTCACGAAATGCCGTACTTCATCTGCTACAACTGCCACTAATAGCATACATTATATAACTAATTCTATATTGCTTCTCATTTGAAGCTATAATTACCACATTATCACCTTCTGTCATATCTTTTGTAAGGTTCACAATGTCTTTTACAACATCTCTTAATTGAGCACCTGACTTACAAAAGGAAATAACCGAAGTAAATTTAGGACAGTTATATTTTAAATATTCCGCTGAGGACTTGCCATACTCATCGCACAAAATCAAAATTTTCTTTTCGGTGGCTTTATCATCTTGTTTTGTACCTGTTCGTTCCTGTTGTTGCGTCTTTGGTGCCGTACCCGGGGTAGGGAGTTGATCCGGAAGTCGTCTTGGCTGCTTTTGAGGCATGGTATCTTCCTTATTGTACGACGGTACTGGCTGTAAACTGGGTTTTTGAGTGCGGTTTGCCGAGGTAAGTTTGTTGCCTTTTTTGCAACTTAGTATTTGGCTTCTTCGTGTGATTTCTGGGTAGTAATTGCTGAGCTTTGTTTAGTGGATTCCTCGGTGCTCGGCATTGTTGTAGCAGGTTGAAAAAAATTCTGTAGTATGTTTGGGGAGCCAGACGCCTTTTTTGACATAGATGTTGTTTTGATTTTAGTCATATTTCTTCTTGGAGACCTTTGTTCCTGATTTGGATTTTATGGAATTTGTATCCGTACTTGTTGTGACATAACTGTTTAGTGTTTTATTTATAGGTTTTTTGTGTATATGCAAGCTCCTTGACTTTGCTTACTGATGTTGCTTGTACGATCTTACATAATGTTTTGCTGGCTAGACTCGTATTATCTTCTTGTTCCTTACTCTTCGTATTGGCAACTGGGGGAGCAACGATTTGTGTCTTTTTCACTTTTCTGTTAGAGCTTGGTGTAGAAGGGCAGTCAAAGTTTATTTTCTTAAGTACTTCAATTTGCTTTTCCTGTCTCAGCATACACTCTTTTAGTTTATTTTCTTCCATATTTAGATTTTCAATTTCTGTATGTGCTGAGTGCAACTCTGTTTGTAGTGCTCTTAATGTACTGGTAAGATAACGTCATCTTCATTATCGGGTTGCAATAGTTGGTAAACTAATAAGGCTCGAGTCATATATTGTGGCATTCAGCAAAGATGTATTTAACGTATCGTTTCCCAATGAATTTGATCTGACTCTTCGTGGTCTTGTGTTAACGTTTTCTATTTTGTCAAAATAAAATAACAAAAAAACAAAATAACAAAAGGAAAACGAAGAAAATAAAATAAATAAATAATAAAGTCGCACTTTGTACGCGGTGCGGGATCGAACCGGGGTCCGCTGGGTTTGTCAGTTGATATAATTAGGAGCAACGATCGCCATACCACTAGACCAAGTGTCACATACAATTGGGGTGAATTACTCGCTTGTATTTTAAGAGTCCGGCTGATTTTAAAGTTAAAGTCGGTACTGATTTGTATGTACTACCCGTTTCTTCTATTTTTCTCACAGTTTTGGTGTACAAAGTAAACAAAGTTTAATTAAATTGCATATAATACACACATATCAGGGTGGCGGCCTAACAACAATATGTTTGCAGTATCATATCACTTTCTTTTCAAATAGTTTTTCTCATAATAATCACTATTTCTTGTGTAAAGTTCACTTTTGAGTATTTAGCTTTTCACTCTTTGTTTTGCTTAACCACTACACTTCAGACTTTCATAACACTTATAATTTATATACTAAATGTAAATATTTTCAAAATTGCTTTCTTGGGGTTGGATGAGGCTATTACCTTTCATTTTGGGTATATTTTACAAATAATGATTCAACCGTATCATATCTGGAGGAGCCCAATGGTATATTTGAAAATGATTTAAATTTTAATTTAAAACAAGTGACTGAAATATAATGATGTGATATATTTTTAGAATCGGCTTAGTGAGCCCTGTCATTAGATACCACACACGATAGGTTTCAGAACAAAAAATAGTACATTTTGATGCTAGTGCGGAAAGTATGTCATTTCAAACGAGTCCCGAGATGTCTTGGCCCGAGCTGCAAGCGCCAAGACTCGGGACGAGTTAAAATGACAGTTCCGCACGTGTGTCAAACGACGTTTTTTAATACATTTGCGAAAAAATTACAATACATAAAAAATAAAACTATTCAGTGTCAATTAAATTTCATGTAACTTTTTATAGGTAGGTATCAATATCATTTTCGTTTTGAATCATAGTTTTTAAAATTGAATATTTTAACCACATGGTAGATGCCTGATATTTCTTAGAAAGTTCAAAAAAGTAGGCCAAAAGTAAGTTTTCTGAAAAAGAAATCACTCCGTTTTCGCTTTTCCAGTCGATGAATTGGTCATAGACGGTCATATATTTTTCCTTTGACTTCTCCGGTAAAATACTATTATTTGCAATTAATGCGTTTGCATATAAATGTGGCGGTGTTAAATGTATTTCGCAATCGTCTAAATCGCTCATTTTTTCACAACAAAACTTTCAAGCCAATACGTAAAAAAATTAATCGTTGGCGAAAATGGCGGGTTTGTGTTTTACTTTTAATTGACAGACTTTTTTCATAATAGCAATGGTTGTGTCCATTCAGCCATATCAAAGAAAAAAAAGTCACATAGTAATTTAAGACCTATATTTAAAAATCAAAAAACATTACAACAAATTAAATAGTCTATTAGCCAGCGGTAACGCATAAAGGTGGATTCACATTACGCCGTGCTGGGCTGGGCCCGGCTACGACATGGTGTAACGTGAATCCACCTTAATACTTCAACTATCCGATCATTTGTAATATTCATTCACATTCAGCCATCTTTAACAACGCTGATTTTTTAAATATTACCTAGATAATTTGTGTGTATGTATGTACTTAATTGTATTTATGTAATTTAAATATTTAAAATTATATTACCTATATGTATAGTTACAATGCTAAATGACGTAATCAAAAAGAGATTGAACATGCAAACTCTTTGGTTGGATATACGGCTTGGAAGTTGAAACCAAATTAAATTTAAAAAAAAAATGGAAAAGTAAAACGCACTAGTGCGAAGTAAGAAAATTAAAAAGCAATAGTTCGAAAAAATCCAGCTTTCCGCACGAAATACAGCTACGAAAAGTACCACTTTTTGAGCAACTGTATTAAAAAAAATATTCCCGTACAATAAAAAGATGACGTCATAACTCATCTCCTTTTTTGTTTTTGAATTTGATTGGTATGGCCTAAAGATCAATCGTTTGAGTTTCATGCTTTTAACACCATTTGCAGCATTTTTTGGCGTACCGCTAGCACTATATATAAGATTCAGCTATTTCCCTTATCGTTTTTTTGGTAACAGAAGTATCTTTGAACAGGTACAGCGCCATAACGCAACCAAACTTTTAGTCTGTTTTTACATACTTATTTGGCATTGGTACAACTAGTACTTACTTCATATACAAGATTCAGCCATTTCACTTGTCGTTTTTTTGGTCACAAAAGTATCTTTGAAAGGTCATAGCACCATAACGCTACCAAAATTTTGGTCAGATTTTACATATTTGGCATCGGTACAACTATTACTTACTTTACACACAATATTCAGCCATTTCCCTTATCGTTCTTTTTTGGTAACAATATACCATCTTTGAAACGTCATAGCGCCATAACGGGACCAAAATTTTGGTCAGTTTTTGCACAAGAGTACTTAATTTATGTAGGTACAACATTCAGCCATTTTCTTTATCGTTTATTTTTGGGAACGATAACAAGTTTTTCAGCCGCCATTTGATAACGCGACCACTGTGCGCAGGCAGTGCGACATATTTGGAGTCACGGAGTTGCCCTCTATCCTGTCAGCCTAGCATAATCCATTCCCTAGATCGTTCCCAGTTTTAGTGTGACCTATGAGTCTATAACAATAGTCGCAACACAATGCTGGTTTGAGGAAGCCATCAAGAACAAATGATTGTGTCTGGGCGTCTTTATCAACATAGAAGGAGCATTTGAAAAGACCAACTTCAGTAGCATAACAGCAGCACTGGAAAGGCACGGGGTAAACGCAGTTATGTTATGTCCCAGTGGATAGGTAATATGCTCAGCAAAAGAATTATTAAGCTAGAAGCGGATAACAGCCAGCAAGCACTCGTTGCGAAAGGATGCCCCCAAGGAGGCGTTCTCTCGCCGCTGCTATGGAACCAGAGGGCTCAGACAAGATGCACTACGCTAACTAACGTTTCTATTCGATTCGTTTTTAAACCAATCGCGTCACTGGTACACCACGTGACTTTTCGTATCACGTCATCTTCCAGTGACGCGATTGGTTTGAAAACGAATCGAATAGAAACGTTAGTTTGAGTAGTGCATCTTGGCAGGGCCCTCTGGTCGTGAACGAGCTGATCACCAAACTGAACGACTGTCACTACTACACGGTGGGTTATGCTGACGACATAGTAATCCTCACGAGTGGTAACGTCACCGGTACAGTATGTGACATAACCCGTTCAGCCGTGCAAATCGTGGAACGCTGGTGCATGCATAACGAACTATCCATCAACCCAGAAAGACGCAGGTGGTAATGTTCACAAACAAACGCAACCTAGGCAACTACAAACTCCCCAAGATAATCGGTACAAAGCTGCAACTTTCGACAGAGGTAAAGTATCTAGGAGTAATACTGGACAACAATTGAACTGGAGCAATCCCCTGAACAGCAAAATTGACAAAGCCACGATAGCATTCTGGCAATGCCGAAGAATGCTAGGTAAAACCTGGGGACTAACCCCCAAGATTATCCTATGGCTGTACACGTCAGTTATAAGACCCATCATAAGCTACGACGCGGTGGTCTGGTGGCCACGCACCAAACTATCGACCGTCGAGGCTAAACTACAAAGACCACAGAGGTTGGCTGGCATGGCAGCTACGGGATGCATGCGGACAATACCCACAGCATCGCTGGAAGTCATACTCGATCTGCCGCCCCTTCACCTCTTTATAAAACACGAGGCGGCCTCGAACGCTGTACGTCTCGCTGTACACACCGAAATCCTATGTGAGTTGGTAAGTAACGAACCACTAATAGAAGCGGTGACCGACAGAGTGCCGAAGACATTTGTCTTCGACAATAAGTACAAAATACAGCACCACGAAGACCCCTGGGAGGGCCTGAACCCCAGAAAGGTAAGAATCTTCACAGATGGATCCAAAACAAGTTTAGGATCCGGCTCTGATACATTATCGGAGGACTTAAAGATACACATCTCAACACCATTAGGGGCCCACGGCACAGTCTTCCAGGCAGAATGCATGGGCATCATAATAGCTACGACAGCAATCGAGGCACGGAAGGTTAAGAGATCTCCCGATCCGAATACTCTCCGACAGCCGATCAGTGCTCCAGGCCCTACAGAGCCACACCGTAACCTCAGGGCTGGTACTTGAGTGCCACAATGCTCTGACAAAGGTAAGCAACAACAACCCCATGACACTACAGTGGATAAAGAGACACAGTAACTCACGTGGAAATGACGCAACCGACGAACTGGCGAGAAATAGCTCAGAGATGGTTGCAGTGGGTCCCGAGCCCATCATGCCTCTCCCGTTCGGATGGCTGTGCAACAAACTGCGACGTATAACCAAGGTAGAACACCAGCGGTACTGGAGAAAACCAAGCACCTGCATGCAGTCCAAAGAAGCCCTCCCGACGATCAATCCCGGATTGTCACGGAAGCTACGATAGTTAAAAAGGACCCAACTTAGACTCTTAACTGGGGCTATAACTGGCCATGTCCTATTTAACAAACACTTACACACTTTAGGTGTTACAGACAGCCCCCTGTGCAGCGCCTGCATGGCGGCAGAAGAAACTGCTGCCCACGTCATCATGGAGTGCTCAGAGGTGGCAACATACAGGGCACGACACCTTGGACTGGAACCGAGGTCGCTACCAGAAGTCGTTGGCAACATCAAGGGTCTGCTAGGCTTCCTGGTAGAACTGGGTTGGCAGGAGTAATGTCACCAACCCCTCACGCAAAATAGGCGCACATTTAAGTCGTCGAGTTGCGGAAAAGAGCCCGCCATAACCTATAACCACAATGCTGAGTGAAGCCCCATGTCATATCGATGACCCTTATAGATGTCATACTAACGAATCCTAAATGCTAAGATTAAATAATAATGAAATTATAAGTTTAAGTTGGTGATGGTGGTGTGTGTGAGATTGATTAAATACTTTTCTTGGTTGTGCGGAACTCCGCATAACTATGCCACGCGTGACACGCCCACTTCACACTTCTACTGTTTTTTCTGTTCTGGGTTCCCAAACGATGATTTACTGTACCTATATAACGTACAGGTAGAATCACTAAAGCTGGCACGAATGGAATGAACAAAGTAATGTCACCTATCACTGAGTGAGTGCCGTCCTTTGAACCGATGTTCGAACTTCAAACCGAAAACCTGTTATTACTTCACACTTGTATACTTTCGTTCACTAATTCAATCCATTCGTGTCAGCTCTTGTGAATCGACCTATAGCTTTACATTTATGTTTGTTGTATTTAATGTATTTATTATTGCTGATTGGCTGAGGTTTACGTACACATGACTTAAATAATGAATTGTATTGTTTGAAGTTTAAGTTTTGTTCAGTGTACCTATATTCGGTTTCTAATAGTGCAATGGATGGATCATAAAAACACCTCTACATAGGGAAAGCTATTTATCTAATAACTAACTAAACAAAAAAAATATCTCACCCGAGTTTGTTAGTGGAGCTAAATCCAATAAGAACACAGCATTCTCCTTCATGACTTGATGGTCGAATTCGGGCGATGATTCAATTTGTTCATAGCCCACGTCAGATCCAGGTTTGTTCTTCGACTGCTTGACTGACGATATTGCTCTTAACGTTTTTTCTCGACATTTCTCACAGTAAATGTACCAAAGTTGGTACGCTGCAACAAAGAAAATTAGCCTCACGGTCATGGCCTAAATGAATAATCGTCACATTTTTTTCCAAACTGCTAGTGTGGGGCGCGCGATGATGGATAGACATAGAAAACATTCACATTCATGACATAGGATTCCTTTGCCGCCATTTTTGTAGTTATTTATTTAATTTTGTAGTAACCGCCTTTTAAAGCCGCTTTAAAATTTTACTAATTATATTATTATAGGTAATATTTATACGTTTTTATTAATTTCTTATTTCAGTTCATACATTAGCTTAGCTCATATAAAGAATATGTTATAGGTAGCACAGGTAGCAATGCAGGTCATTTGCATTCGGCTTCTGAAACAATCTTAGAGTACTTATAATATGTGAATAGATAAAATAATGTATGCAACTGTACATAATTAGGCCAGTCCTAGCTCAGTTACATAAACTACTAATATGTGATAAATTTTATCAAATATTTTAATGATTTTCAACCATCCACCCGCTTGGGTTATATTTTATATGGTGGCAACCCATTTCCGAGTTTAGTCAATTACACTGGTAAATTAGCAGTGACTGAACCTTTGTAGAATAATTTAACTGCTTGTTTATTTCTGACTAGCTTTTGCCCGTGACTTCGTCCGCGTAGAACTCGTTTATCGCAGTTAAGTAAATTAATACGTTTAAGTAATTCTATAGTTTGACGTCCTCCCTGGCCAAAATGATCTTTCAAACACATGTAATATTGAGCTTGAAATTTACCGGGACACCAACTTTAACCATGAACTTACGGAAGGGCACTCCCGATACCTCCAAAGAGTTCAGGAACTCTAAGGGTAGGACGTGACTTGCTCTGTGTCTATGACATTGACTACCAAGAGATACTCCACAACATAGCCTTCTACATGAGACATATTTTTTATTTATCCGCCCAAAAAATTCGTTTATCGGTGCTATTATTGCCCTCTCGCACAAACATTCTCTATTCTTGATATTGTTTTTTAGATTGAGGTACACGTTATTTTTTAGATCATCTGTGTTTTGTGCAATATTACAGAATTGACATTTCAAAAAAAAAAGTATTTCTGTATTTTCGCGGATATAATAGCTCGTTAAATATTAGACTACCCGTGTTTCTCGATTTTTCTTTATTTAACTTAAATGCGTCGTTAATGATTTATTAAAGATATAGTCATTAAAAAGACCGTATATACAAAGTTAGGAATACTGATGTCGTGATCTTAGCATGATAATTATAAAATAAAAAAAAGTAACTTTAAACAGAAACAGAACTGACTGTCATGTCATGTCACTTGTCAACCATAACAACTGTAACAACATGAATTCGTCGACTTTGGGCAGATTGCGGCTATCCGCTTTTACAAATCCGTTAGTCACTTTCATTTTAAATAGCGTATATCAAAACAATAGTATTACGAGAATTGAAAGCGTGTCGTTAGAATAAAGTAATCCGTCAGACAGATGAAAAATTGACATGACAGTTGTATATTTTTTTCAATTCCTATGGTAATAAATGGACTAAGGGCATAAGTGTATTCCTAACATTCTCGATCCAACTTTTTTTACAGTTTTTCCTAAATATAAAAAAAAACTACTGCATAAAAAAATCCAAAAATATTTTTACTGTAATCAGCAGTGTAAAATCTACAAACGGTATTTTTATTTTACTACCTTAGGACATATGAATTGTTGTCAATGCGCGGTTTAATGCATTCAAATCGTTACTATCTCTCGCCATACGATCTTCGCCAATTTTTAGTAGAGCTGACGCATAAATATTGCCCCGACTGTGTATCATTGTGTAATCGTAGTTCCTGGCATATTTGTAGTGACTATTTTTTTTTATATATACCCATGTCTTAGATGCCGAAATGCATTTATTTTATCCGCTGGTGTGCCCCCGGTTATCACCGGTAGATGAGAATCTGTCTAAATTGGCCGTCTCTAAGCACCATCCCTCCCAAGATAGTTTGGTCGCTCTTAAAATATCCATCATAGTTCAATATTACATAAGTATATTATATTATGAGTCTTAATACTAATTTTAATATAACTATCATTATAAATGGCCGAACTCCCAAACATAAATGACCGAATTCTCATACAAACTACCATTACCCTTAGGGGTGATTTTCTAGATAATAAGTATAAATTAAATCTTATTCAGTTCCGCGGTTAATCCGTGAAAGCGTAACAAACAGACAGACGACGGACAGAATTACTTTCACATTTATAATATCAGTATGGATTTTCTTTCTACAGCAATATTATATGTAGGTACCTATCGATGTATAGATTTTTTACTCATTGAGTATTGTTTGAACTGGCATTTTAGAATTAAATAACCGACCAATTATCGCCAAAAAATAAATTGACTCTCCATATTTTTTTTAAGTGATCATTATAACCGCCCTAATATTAAATAGGTACTAGCCGAAGAATAAGTATTGTAAACGGCGGAAAAAAAGTTAAAATCTGGATATGTCAACGCTGTCAACGTCAATTTGACACCGCTCCTTTTGATATAGACTAACAAAACTGAATGTACAAAGCCTGTCCCATGTTGTCACACTGGGTGGCAGAAGTCCTAGAAGAAATATTATTAATCAATTTCACAATTTTGACAAATAATTACTAATCTTATTATTCTATATTAGTAATTATTTATCTAAATATGATGTCATTTTCAAAATCTGCGTCCCCAAAAACTAAAAAAATTTACCCATGACAACTTTTTTAATAAACATCATGGCCGCCATTTTGAATTTCTACCTATACTTTCACATAATTTTCGAAATCTGCGTCCTCAAAATCTAAGAAAATGATAATTATGTCCACTTTTTAAAAAAGATCATGGCCGCCATCTTGAATTCTAAATTAGACATAATTTTCATAACCTGCGTCCCCAAAATACCAATGACGACTTTTTCAATAAACATCATGGCGGCCATTTTGAATTCCGAATTTGATATCATTTTCGAAATCTGCGTCAACGCAACATAAGAAAATGACACCCATGATGACTTTTTCAAAAAACACCAAACTTAAATTTTCCGGGATCTCCATTCTAAATTTCATCCAAATCCATCTAGCCGTCGCAGCGTGAAGTAGTAACAAACTAAAACCCCCTTCTACCCCCTTAGGGGTAGTTTTTTCTAAATTGCTGAAAGCAGTATTTTTTATTTATAAACAGTATCCTAAATACCAATTTCCAAATGTAGCCATTTGGATTTCTCCCATACAAATTTCTACACCCCATTTATCGGCTTAGGGTCAGTTTTTCCAAAATCACGGAAAGTTTTTTTTAACAGTATTTATAAACAGTAGCTTAAATACGAATTACCACGTTTCCAACAAAAAAAATAACATAAACGACCAAATTTTCATACAAACTACCGTCCCAAATCTCACCCCCTTAGGGGTAATTTTCGAGATACAAAGTATAAATTTAATCTAATTCGGTTCCGCGTTCTATCCGTGAATGCATAACAAACAGACAGACGACAGACATAATTACTTTCACGGTTATAATATTAGTATGGATTTTCTTTTTACAGCAATATTATGTGTACCTATCGATGCATAGATTTTTTACCCCTTGAGTACTGTTGTTTGAACTGACATTTTAGAATTAAATAACCGACCAATTTCCGCCGAAAAATAAAATGACTGTCCGTAAATATGTTCAAGTGATCATAATAACCGCCCTAATATTAAATAACAGCCGTAGAATTAATACCCCGTGAATAAGTATTGAAAATAGCGGAAAAAAATGTTAAAATCTGGATATGTCAACGCCGACAACGTCAATCTGACACCGCTCCTTTTGATATAGACAAACAAAACTGAATGTATAAAGCCCGTCTCATATTGTCACACTGGGTGGCAGAAGCCATAGGAGAAATAAATTATTCAACTGTACAATTTTTTCAAATAATTACTAATCTTATTCTTTTTTAGTAATTATTTGCGTCCCCAAAAACTAAGAAAATGTTACCCATGACAACTTTTTCAAAAAACACCATTGGCACCAGCTTGAATTCTAAATTTGACATCATTTTCATAATTTGCGTCCCCACAATGTAAGAAAATGATACCAATGACGACTTTTTCAATAAACATCATGGCGGCCATTTTGAATTCCAAATTTGATATCATTTTCAAAATCTGCGTCAACGCAACCTAAGAAAATGACACCCATGATGACTTTTTTAAAAAAACACCAAACATTGTCGTTACTCGGGAACTTTAAAATTTTCCGTGATGGGATTTTCCTATGTGTTGAGCCAAGGTATAAGCTATCTCTATTCTAGATTTCATCCAAATCCATCCAGCGCCATTGCAACGTGAAGGAGGAACAAACTAAAACTCCCTTTTACCCTCTTTAGGGTTAGTTTTTTCTAAATCGCTGAAAGTTGTATATTTTATTTATAAACAGTAGCCTAAATACCAATTTCTAGATTGCTTATTTTAAAAATAACTAATCTCCCATACAAATTTCTACCCCCTATTTTAACCCTTTAGGGGATGAATTTCCAAAAATCCTTTCTTAGTGCACCCCTCCCTAGGTCCAGCGGTTTAGGCTGTGCGTTAATCGATCAGTCAGTTCTACCCCTTTTAATCCCTTATGGGATGAAATTATCAAAAACGCTTGAGACACGTATTTTTAAATTTTCAGCCTAAACACAAAATTTGAATAGTCTAACTTAAACTAAAACTGACGGACTTTCATACAAATTTTCGTCCCCTTAGGGGCGGAATTTCCAAAAATCCTTCCTTATTGGACCTTTACACTATACAGGTTGTAATCGTTAAGTGTGTCCAGGCGATTATTCCGTAAATATAAGAGATATCAGAAAACTTTAAATATTACGAAATTACGTTGTTACCCAATGAGTAAAATCACATTACTATTTTTTTTTAATATTAAACCAGAAATATCTCAAATATTAACTTAAAACTCTCCCATACATTTAGTACGCCGTTCGTTGAGGCTTTAGTTTAAAAGGCCTAGTTATTTCACCATTATCATATTATTCATGTTTTTTTTTGTTTATCACAGTTTATTCGTGTAAATTATGAATCTTAAACAGTTTTATCTGGAGAGATGGGCAAAATTTATTCGAACGACGAATAACGAATATGAATAACCAAATTATTCGCGAATAACGAATTAAATTATCGAATGATTATTCTTATTTGAATAAATTATTCGTCGAATAATTTATTTGTGAATAATTTATTCGCGAATAATTTATTCGTTGAATGAATTGCCACGAATAATCTTTATGTAATGAATTACCTGCTCCATTTTTCTCTAATAAATTAATGAATTATTTGTTATTCGAAAAGTACTCGAATAATTCATTCGTGGATAATTTATTCGAGAATAAATCATTCGCTAATAAATTATTCGACGAATAAATTATTCTCGAATAAAAATATTACGAATTATTTTTATTCGAATAATGATTCGAATAAATAATTTTCGAATAAGAATAATCATTTGAGAATTTAATTCGTTATTCGCGAATAGTTTGGTTATTCTTATTCGTTATTCGTTATTCGAATAAATTTTGCCCATCTCTGCAGATAAAACTGTTTAAGATTCATAATTTACACGAATAAACAGTGATAAATAAAAAAACATGAATCGTATGATAATGGTGAAATAACTAGGCCTTTTAAACTAAAGCCTCAACTAACGGCGTACTAAATGTATGGGAGGGTTTTAAGTTAATATTTGGGATATTTCAGGTTTTATGAAAAAAAAGTTAGTGATGTGATTTTACTCATTGGGTAACGTACTTTCGATATCAGTTTAAAGTTTTCTGATATCTGTTATATTTACGAAATAATCGCCTGGACACACTTAACGATTACACCCTGTATAAGGTATGTATGTGCAAAATTTCAAGTCTCTAGGTCCAGCGGTTTGGGCTGTGCGTTGATAGATCAACAATCGGTTTTACCCCTTTTCATCCCTTCAGAGTTGAAATTTATCAAAAACGCTGGAACACATATAAGTTAAAATTCAATCGCCAATCTAAACGCAAAATTTTAAGCGTCTAACTTCAAAACTGACGGACTTTCATAGTTTTATGTTTTTCCCCTATTTTACCCCTTAGGGCTTGAATCCTACCTTAGTGGATCTCTACACTATATAAGGTATCTATGTGCAAAATTTCAAGTCTCTATGTCCAGCGGTTTAGACTGTGCGTTGATATAATCAACAATCAGTTTAGCATTTTATAAAATAGAAAAACCTTAAAATATGTAGTTAAATTCTTAAAGTTGAGAAGAAACCGTTGTTGTTAGTCGCCAAAGGGTATTTCAGTAGAGAATTACAAACGAACACCTAACACTGCCACCAGCGAGTTCGTAAATAAAAACCTCAACTTAATATGAAAATGACAAAAAAATCGTTGTAATTTTTTGGGTTTTATACCAAAAGGGGAAATTGGAAACCTATTTCAATCACTCCGCTGTCCATCCGTCCGTGTGTCCGTTCTTAGGTCACGGGCCTCTAGCTCGTTAACAGAATTAGACACAGCCCTAAAAACAGAGTTATTAATACGAACTTAAATCTAATTTAAATTAGTTATTATTTAAAGCTCAAAGGTATTGTATTTTTAAGTTGTAACCATGACAAATTTCAACGAAAATCCGATTTCAAACGTTCTCTGATTGCCTGGAAGTTAAAGTTTGTACTGAACTGTAAGGTCTGTTCATCCTTACTTGTCTTATCGTGTAAACAAACGTGACGTCATGGGAGATACCAGATAATGACTAGTGATTGGAAATGTCGATAAAATATATTGATTGATTTTGTTATAAACACTTAAGTTTTCCAACAATTTTAACACAGTTGAATGTTTTCCTCACATTTCAAACTCAAATCCTGTGGTAAATGCTATTTCATTATTCAATCCTATAGTAGTACTTTAGTACTTTACCTATGTAATATTTTTATAGAGAGATATAAGAAATAATACAAATATATAAATCTGTATGCACGAATACACCGATAATCAAAAGTAGACTTAACGCACTCACTTAAACAGTTACAAAGAATTATCGCACTTTAAACTTCGAATACTCAGATGATCGCTGTCGCTCTTGTTATCATGAAATCATAATAAACTGTGATGTAGGTTCACTTCTTAGTTGATATGAAACTTGGAGACATTTCAAACGCGCCGCAAGCAACGCCGCGGGAAAGTCATAATCATATTCGAACAATTAAATGTCCATCGTTACAATTGCTCAACTATATTAATCGAGATATCTTATCGCCAACCTTGAAATAGGTACCGTTGAGGAGTTCCGGTAGCCATCTGTGGTCTTCATCATCAGTTCTACTTCACCAAATGATACTTTTTGAATGTAAATGCTGGACTTAAAACTAAAAATACTAAAATCGCTGTATGAATGCCAATAATATTTGAGGAGTTCCCTCAATTCCTCACGGATCCCCTCATCAGATTTAGATTTGGTGACAATGGAACCATCTCGGAAGTATACACTATTAAACCAAAAAAGATTTTTTAAAATCTGACAACTCTGTAAAAAGTTATGCGTGGTCATACATAAAATTTGCATATTTTTTTTGAGTCGTTACGATATTATGTCAGCGCTTTTTGATGACACACTTCGGCATCTTACGCCTTCGTCGATCAACAGACGACTAAGGTAAGAAGTGTGCTTAAAGGTAGCCTTCCGAGACGGGCCGCAGACCGCAACCGCAGGCGGCACTGCGGCAGGCCTGTGTAGATGGGCGGGCCGCAGTGTCGTCGCGCTCGGAATAAATTTCATAGAGATTCATAGTAACAAGTGGTGTCGCTTGTAGTTTGCTGTTGCAGTTTGCGGTCTGCAGCCCATCTCGGAAGGCTACCTTAAACCGTCATTGAGCACAGTTGTACCGTCTCCTGCGTTTTGCGGGCTGATGCGAAGTCCTTGTGTATAGAAGGTCAAGGTTTCGCCAAAACTTAACTATTTCTGTTTTATTATAAAACATAAAAATATGTATTGGGAAACGTACCTAGTAACAACACAAACGAACAAACATCCGATCGTATGCAAATCGAAGTCCTTGAAGAGTAGCCAATAGTTGTCAGTTCAGAGAATATCACCGTCCAAATCACAAAAGGTATCACAAATCCGTAAGCAAGTCAAGTCGTCAGAAATATCACAAAAAGAGCACCCGTTATGTACGACATCAAGCGAAGTAGCGAAACGAATGAACTTTTCTAGATTCAACTTGGTTTTTATTTATTTACTAGCTTCTGCCCGCGACTTCGTCTGCGTAGATTTCCATAATCGTTATTCCAACGGGATTTTTTTAATTTTCTGGGAATAAAAGTAGCCTATGTGATAATACAGAATAATAAGGTATCTTCATTAATTCCGTAGCCAAAATGGCAAAAAAGGAACCCTAATTGTTTCGTCATGTCTGTCCGTCCGTTCCGTATAGGTATCACAGGCCTTTTACTCGAAAACTCCAAGAAGTAAATGAATGAAATTTGGAGTAAAGGTGTCTTGTAGAAGCCGTTACTTAGTTTGGTAGTTAAATAACAAAAATAAATATGTGTAGAGGGGCAGTCCACACCTGTAATGTAACAGAAGATGAAATTTTTTTTTTGACCGTATTTCATCGTCTGGCACAAATTTCGACAGTTCTTTTGAAAATAATAAGTTTCTTCTCATTAGGTGAATAAAATAAATGATTTGAATTAGAACTGTGGTGTACCTTGCGCGAGTTGCCCGCAGAGCGCGGCGGGTGCAGGCGGGTCAGCGCGGCGGTAAAGGCCGGTGCGGTCGAACCCGCGCGTGCTGGCGGCGCGGCAGCCGGGGTGCGCGTGCCGCATGTGCGCCGCCAAGGGCGGCGGCACAGCGGTCCCACCGCACAACTCGCACTTCACTACCGACCAAACGACACGCTCGTAATAATTTACCGCAGGAATCAGGAAATACATTTGCACGAATAGTATCCTCCTAAGTTGCATTTACACGGGAAATTTTAATAGCAATAATTTCTCGTCCAAATTATAGGCATAGTAATATAAAATAATAATAGTACATTACTTAACAAGGGCTGTAAAAGAAAGAAAGCCCGAAATCGCAGGTATTTGAGACCCGAGCCGTAGGCGAGGGTTGTAAATATGCGATAGAGGGCTTTCTTTTTTACTGCCCGTGATGAGTACACAATTTTACGTCTTCACCTGGCCACAATGCGAGTTTTACCGTGCGCGCAGCGTGCGATAAAACTCACATTATGGCCAGGTGTTACGTAAATATATTTTAGCTTTATCTTTATCTCATTCTATTACACCAAATAAGAGTAATGATTGCTGCCAGTTTCATTTTTATACTGTTAAATTTGCAACTTCGTTTGTAATCGCCTTCTTACTATATGACAATAAAAACATCCACAGTATTGATATAAGTATCAGTGAAAAGTCGATCTGTCAACTCGATGTCGGGCTTATATATATATTTATATATAACAAGAGTCCTGTCCGTGATGACAGGTCAACCTCATTACAGCTTAGCACAAGCATTTTTGAGAACTGACGCCAGTGCGTACAGTCAACCAATTTGATTCCTTAGGCCACTGTACAAGTGTACAACCTCGTCTGTTTAACTTCCAGGCAATTACGACAACATGTGTCAGTGCGGGTGTTTCCGATCACAAAACGAATTAATACTAATGAGAATTAAACGTTTTTGGTCCATGATATCAGAAGAAAAAGTAATTTAGACAGAATTACAAATAAAAGTCTTAGTTCCCGCTGTCCATTTTATTCAAACAAGAACATATTTTGCTGAATAAGGAAATGCCTACGGGTAATTTGGGATACAGATGCGGCAACACTATGAACCGATCAATTCAATGTTTGTGTTGAAATTATTAGAAAACATTTGCATTCCATATTATTTACAAAATAGGTGCCCTTTTTTGTTTACATTTAGAAAACGATGCGTCAAGGAAATGTTGTTGTATTGCATTATTAAAGCTGATACATTTCTCTACAACTTTGATTTTATAATTTTTTTTCCTATTTTCAATCGTTGTCTAGATATGAGCTCCGAAAAAGGGTCGATTTTCAAAAAAGTGTTTTTAGCTAGGGTATTACCGCACGACACCTTGCACTTACGACTATGCACTGAAACTTGGCACAGTTGACTCTTAGCTGGTCTTGAGTAGATTCAGACCGGGAGCCATTGAGAGCAACCGCGCATTTAGAGGGGGAAGGGGGGTAATTTATCCGAAAATCACATATTGGACGCTATAGCAAGTATAGTTTGAGAAATATTAATTTAATTAAAGCGCGGCAGCGTCAAACTTCTCCCCCCTCCCTCCACTAAATGCGCGGTGGCTCTCGATGGCTCCCGGTCTCAATTTACTCGTGACCACGTAAGGATCAACTGTGGCATCTTTAGCGCATAGTCAAAAAGTGCAAGGTTCCCACACAACGGATGCACTATCAAACCAGCTATTTTGACTTCAAGTTTTTTGTCATACATTTCTCTCTATTAAATTGAGATCGGAAAGTGGCAATTAGGTTGCTTTTATTGTAGCTGTTTGAGAGAAAATGTTCCTTGACATTGATGATCGATCGTTGTTTCTAAATTGAAATTTATATCGGCAGGCTGCTTAAATCGATACCTACGCTCAAATTTGTTCGAAAATAGATTCCTTGTCCTTAATTTATCCGGAAATCATATATTGCATGCCCTAATATGTATAGTTTTAGAGAAATGTTTCTTCTATTATAGCGCGGCAACTTTCCCCCCCTCCCCAAACTAAATGCGCGGTGGCTCTCGGTGGCTCCCGGTCTGAATCTACTCAAGACACAGCTAAGAGTAAACTGTGCCAAGTTTCAGCGCGTAGTCCCAAGTGCAAGGTGTCGTGCAGTAATTAATCCCTAGCTAAAAACACTTTTTAGAAAATCGACCGTTTTTCGGAGCTCATTAGACAACGATTGAAAATAGGTAAACAATGTAAATAATCAAAGTAGCAGAGAATTTTATCAGCTTTAATAATCCCATACAACAACATTTCCTATGACGCATCGTTTTCAAGATGTAAACAAAAAGCAAAAAACGAGACCTTCTTTGTGCCCCCCTCTTTATCTCCTAACCAGTCCAAACAAAGTTCCGAAGTCAAAGTTTCTGCTTTCGGTCATTCCATCCACACCCCCCTTTTGAGTATTTATTTACCAAGCTATAAGGAAATAGAATAGACTGTTCGACACAAGACTGGCCAGATTAAATTTTGCTCGGCAGTATACAAATACAATTTTGAGTAGGTCGTACTGAGAGCAAAACGTCCTGTGTTGCATTTAGTCTGGCAGGCATAATGTCCGTTAATGAGAAGGACCGCAGTGAAGAAAGCCCAGGGAGCAAAACGTCCGCAATTAAAAATGCCCTTGAAGCAAATCGGCATCAACGAAAAATGACAAAAATGCATAACGTCCCCAACGCATAATACGAGTATACATTTTTATCCTCCTAAAAAAAATGTACATAATACGGCCATTGCAATAAAATATCAATTGTAAAGAAGATAAAGTTGAATTTCTCTTGTTTTTATGACTGGCAATTAAATTAGAAAATAGACTTTATTGCTATCGCAATAAGTTTATTTTCCACTGGAAAATTTCGTTGTATGGTGGGTCTTATGAGGAAGAAAAAGAAGAAGAAATACATGTATGTTGTCATTTTTGGTTGATGATGACATTGATGAACTGCTTCAAGGGCATTTTTAATTGCGGATGATTATTTACACACAGAACACCGTATCTGCAGTACTGGCTGGGTATAGAAATCAATTTGAAGTGGGTGAAACTATTTTGAAGCCGTTTAAATTTTATGAGCAAAAAAGCACTCGCCTGGAATTGACAGTTGACATTTTGATTCCTAGAAATACTAAATAAATAGCATGAGGAAAATAAAGTTTACATTAGTAGTTTACGCTATTTTGATTGATTGCATGTTATATGTATAGTAGGTACGTTGTTGTTTCTTCCGCTTGAACTATGGAGGATAAAACACCTAGCACTAGTAGTAGTAGAGAGTGTCCAGACACAAAGCTTGTTTTCATAGACAGTCAAAAGAATAAGCCTGCTCTGTTGGTTGGCGGATACAGGTATAACTTAATTGTCAAGAACAAAGATGGCTCTTCAAGGTGGCGATGTGCGAATCGCGATATTTGTAGTGCGACAGTCACCATCAACAAGGATAAAACATCAACTTTGCGGTCATCGGAACACACATGCAGGTCTAACCCTGTTAACAATAGGGTTGATGTTGTTATGGATCGTTGCAAAAAAAAAGTATGTAAAAAATATAAACCGGTTCAGCAGATATTTGAAAAGGAATTTGCAGCCGAAGTAAATGAAGATTATGTACCAAGTTTTCAGTCCAAAAAAGATACCTTACGTCGTGCTAGACGGAAATTCCTGCAAAAACGGCGAACTGAAGCTTCGAATCTAAAAGATGTAAACATTCCGGAAATATTAACAAGAAATTTTTTGCTGTGTGATGATGGTACAGACGACCGAATATTAATATTTTGTCCAACATTTATAAGGTCTGCCTTAAAAAAACTTGAAGATAACCTATTCTTTATTGACGGTACCTTCACACGAACACCGAAACCGTTTTACCAAATTGTGTCTATGCATGTTGATTTGCATAGTACCAGCGACACGGTCAATGTGGTGGGGGTGATTTACGCCTTACTACCTGATAAATTGCAATGTACCTACGAACGGCTTTTAGAACTAATAAAACAACATTTGGGAATAACAATAAATAAGATAAAATGCGACTATGAGATCGCTCTGATAAACGCTTTGAAAAAAGTATTTCCACAAATAAATGTATCAGGGTGCTATTATCACCTAAACAAAGCTGTTTGGAAGAAGGCGGAAGTTTTGAAGGCCGATAAAAACAAGGAGTCTAGAGATATAATGGGAATTTGCGCGAATTTTCCTCTTTTACCTGCAGTCTACTACACCGAATGTTGGTTGAACATTAAACAGTACGTTACAAGGTCTGACTGTATGGACAAGTTTTTAGTTTACTTTGAAAAACAGTGGCTTAGACCAAATGTGGATATAAGCTTCTACAATGATATTTTTCGTACAAACAATCCCATTGAAGGATGGAATAGACGTTTCAACTCCAGAGTGAACAGAAAACCAACGTTTATATTGTTTGTTGATGCCTTAAGAAAAGAAGCAAGATGGCAAGAAATAAGATTTAAAAACAGTATATTTCACGGCAGTAAGAGGAAAAAGGTAGACATCAGTTTTAACATACGGTACACCGATGAATTGAAAAAACTGGAACAAAGGCGTATTTTTAAGGAGGATTACAATTATTAAGAGGATTTTAAATATTGATAATAACCACGGTTGCTAAATACGTTAGCCTCGCTGTTTTTACAGTATTTAACTACGAAATGGTAATGTTATGTTAGTTTAAGAAGAAAATAATTTATGTTAAGTAGTATGAAATTAAATACAATTAAAACTTTTTTATATTTATGTTTTTGTTGTGTATACTGAAAATAATTTAAGCGATTTCCCCCATTTCTACAAATTCCCATTCATATAGTTTTCCTATTTTAAGAGGTTCCCTACAGGTTTCCATTTCGTCACTTATCTACAAAGAAACAGAAAATGTTTGACTGAATAAGATGTGAACTGAACTGTGAACACGGTCTAACTTATCGGTATTTATTCTACCAACTGAGCTACGAGTGATCTCCTCAGTCCTTCGATCTCTTTCAAAATTCCAAAACCACGGCTAATAGTTATTTGTTATACAAGTGGAGAAAGTTGTATTTTACCTGCGAGTGTTCATTTAAATCACGAGCTAGCGGAAGGAGTCTATGAAAGACCACGAGCGAAGCGAGTAGTTCAAAAATTGAATCCTGAGCGTAAATTTTCACCCGTGTATAACACAAAACTTTTCACCTCACTACAGCGAGGAAAATAAGAAAAAGGGTTTGTACTATCAATTATAATTTATTTACCTCTTTGTCAATACAATAATTTTGACGTACAAGAAGTATTGGTAAAATCAAAAATAATGCAAAATAGCCTATCATTTAAGCTGCCTTCAAATATCAAAACTCTTTCTTGGCATGTGGATAAAAAGCGATTTTCTCAATAGATATCAAACAAACAAAAAGGGCTTTCCGACTTTTCTGAGCTAGTGAGATGAAAAGATAAAAAGCGATTTTCTCATTAGATATCAAACAAACAAAAAGCTAGTGAGATGAAAAATAAATTGAAAATGAGACCTTTCTATGTAGCTAACATCAATAGAGTCTGTCTAATGAAAGCTGAACCTGGGAAAAAGCGGCAAATTCAAAAAATCTTGATATGGTATTACCGATCAATGAAGGAATAAACGATATTGATACTTTTATTATTTTATTTATTTTGGTGGGCACAAAGGAAGAGGAAACGCGTACTATATTTTCATATATATTATTACGAGCGCTATATTTTGATGAAAAGCACTTTAGGTAAAATACGATGACAGTGACTGGAGCACATTTGGTTTTTCGAAATATATTTGACATGAAAATATAGTGATCTGCACGTGTAGCACAAGTTGTATTTTCTCGCTTGTCGCTCTGTGCGTCTCTATCGTAACAGACTAGATAGTAAGGGAGATCCGAGCGACAAACAAGTCACGAGCAACTTGTGCTAGTCGTGCTGTTGATAGATTTCATTGATACGAGAGGTTTTCGTCTGTGTCGCACACAGCATAATAAAACAATGATGATGAGGAATATTATATTCAACCTTTTTAATAAAGTAATTAGAGGTAACATTATTCTCATCACCCTTACACCTCTATCTAACGACAATTATATCTTGGAGAAGAAGCGCCGCAAGAAACTCCAGCAGATCATTTTTTCCAATCATAAAATACAAATTATTTTATTTCGGATAGCTTGGATGTCAAAGCTATCCAAATTAGACACCGTGGCCTTGTGAGGTCGCTTTTTTCCGGGAGTACTAAAGACACCGTTGTTTAATTTTCCCTCATTACTTATTCTTTTTAAAGATGAAACACTGATATCTGTAAGAAGAAAGAAAGTGTTAAATAAACAGAACACCATTAGAAATACATTGTGTGGTTGCGCAGTACAGCCCCATTGTACAGTCCGACAGCCCTAAAAACATTTGGGTTTAGGTGAAATGAAATTGCATCGGTGAGGTTCTAATCGCAACGGTTTAAGAACAAGGAAGACTCATATAACCCGAACATCTTTTATATCTGGCCGATCAAAAATGACATTAAATAAATAGATAAGGTACTAAAGTGTACACATATTTATGAAATCGACTGTACAGTGTACATTTGGTTCATAAACAACAAAATGCTGTTTGCTCCGCACACAGAAAATACATATCAAATAATATGTTTATGATATCTTTTAACTAAACACCTCCTTATTGTTTTATTGAAACTATGAGTGTCAGTTACATTAATCATCTGTCTATTAAATTAATTTAATAAAATTGTGAATGCTAAGAGATTCAACATGATATAGGGACAGACAATAGGTACCTACACCTATTATATAGGGAAAGACAATGATAATTTTAGTAATTACCGGTCATTGAAGATACTTCTTCCAAATATTTCGTCTGAGTCTGGCAGGCTAACTCAGTTTCCTCAACCTCTTTCAGCTGCTTTACGTTTTCCAGCACACTTTTGTCAACGTGCACGTCCAGGTTTTCTGAAACGAATTTAATTTCGTTTAATTTCTTAATCTCATCGTATAATAGACAGAAAAAGGTAAATTAAACTTAGGATTGCACATAGAGAAATAAGAAGTATCAAAATGAACATGCCGTACTAAAGCCGTACTAACCTATAAATTTGGTCACCGTAACTAAACAATTAATTTTTTGCATCAATAATGCTTTTCTTTCTTCTTGTTTTTCTTTGTACTTCTGTATAATAGTATACAGAATCTCCCGGACACCGCCTCTTATCGTCGACGGCATGATTACTCCGTATTTTTATCAATTTAGATCTCGAATTGACAAGTTTCTAAAAACAACAAAGTCCAAACGACATATTAAATAGTGTTGCCAGACTCGTCAGCCAAGAAAAATCCAGGTTCAGCTTTCATTAGACAGACTCTATTCATTAAATTTAATATAGCGACTCACTTCCTTAAAAAAATAAACATGATAATTTTTTGCTAAAGATAATTCTTAGATAAGTGTGTAGTCTACACTACACACTTATCACAATAACAAATTTTAACTGCGGACGTTTTGCTCCCGTGGTCATTTAAATTGCGGTCGTTTGATCAATGTGACATTTTGATTTGTTGACACAGGGCCTTTTAAATTGCGGACGTTTTGCTCCCATGACGTATTACGTTGCGGTCGTTTGATCAATGTGACATTTTGATTTGTTGACACAGGGCCTTTTAAGTTGCGGACGTTTTGCTCCCATGACGTATTACGTTACGGACTTTTATTCAACGAGGACATTTTGCTATGAGGACATATCACTCCGAACCCTACAAACACCTACTACTAGGCTATGATTTTCAAACGGAAAACCTTCCAATCCAATGAAACAGATCGTTTGCACTTGTGGCAATATGAAAACACTTGATACATTGAGGATCGCGTTATCCCTAACTAAACTTTAGGCCGTCTTGACTTGAATTTATAGGGATGAGGATGAGTCTCGTAGGTGCGGATGAATTGGCAAAATATCTAGCTATAATGGAAGAAGTTATACTTTCAAATGCTTATATCCGCAAAATGAGAATCCAAAGTTTTATTTCATTCATGATAACTGGCCAATACATACATAAGGCAAGTACAGTGAGAAACTAGTTTAATCAATATCTTGACACAGTTACTGTTGAGCTGTGACCTTTATAAGGTCACAGCTCATTAGACCCACCCGACACCCGACCCGCATCGCCTCGCCTCGCGGTTAGTATTAAAAACGTTACGTAGCGTAGTTGATGTAGTGAGCGCATGCCCATACAAATCCATATAAAGAATACTAACCGCCACGACGCGTCGCGGTGCGAGTCTGGTGCCGGGTGGGTCCAATGAGGTGTGACCTTAAGAATCGCAGAATATTTGTATTTTTGAATTATTGTATGTTTGTAACGAATAAACTCTGAAACTATTGGACCGATTTCAAAAATTCTTTCACCATTAGAATACTACGTTATCCCTGAATAACATAGGCATAAGTCAAAAGACCAACAACGCCCCTAATATTTAGATTGTAAATAAATAAAAGTTGTAAAATGAGACATTCATATTAGAAATATTATACAATTTACTGACCCGAGTAAGGCGTTTTGTTAATGGATGATGACTTCCAATCTCTTTTATTTCGCAGTGCGCTGAGTGTCCTTATAATTTCATTTTCATTTTTTTCTAATGACTCCTTCTGAAGCCTGAAAAAAAGTTACGGTTTAAGATAATCGTAAACGGTGCAGTGTCAAGAAAAGAGTGTAATTTGTGCCTTAATTTTGTTTAGTGAGTACACAATATTGAAAAGATAGATAAAAGACAGGCAATCCCATTCTATCTGATGCATGTTAGTTTTTTCTCAAACATTCTAAGAAATTGGTATTCTTAGAATGTTTTTAATCAAGAAGTATAGTTTACTTGGAAGGTCACAAATATTTTTTTGTACTTTCGTGCTACAGTCGCATTTTAACGGTGTTCAGTAAACATTTTTGAACTGACTTCAAAAAATGAGGAGGTTTTATGCTCCTGTCTGTAAATTGAGGACAGATAGAAGTTATACACCGTGGGCCGGAGGAACCCGACAGCATATTATGATCATTTAAGAGAGTAAAATAAAATAAATGTTTTTAAAAACAAAAAAACGGCCTTCAAAAACGCAATTTTTAACCAAAAGCCCACTTTATTACCTGCACCGAATTGGATAACTATAAGTTGTCAATTAAAAAAAAACGAAGCGTTTGATATTTCCAGCAAGGGCGAATCCTCTAGTGGGCAGCTATTTACGAAATATTGCCTTTATAGCATTTAGTTGGCAATTAACATTGTATTTTTCAATATTAATTTATCGCTGACGAAACATAAAAATTTCGTTTGTAAACAGTATAATATTTATAAGCGCAAGATAACCCTACATTGGTTTCTATATTGACTCCAATAACATTAATCTTTCGATTTGTTTTATCCATAACGTTGCTTTTCATAATTGCTCGTCATTTTGCCTTTGGTCATAATTTCAATAGTCATAATTTCCTTAACCCCCTTTTCATTAGTCATAACTATCGAATGCCATACCGTTATTGGCCATAACATTGAATGTGCTGATTGTATTGAATGGTGGAATTTCAAAAGGAATATTATTATTTTAAATAACGCATACAAAATTGAAAATTATTTATCCGACAATTTTAGTGCACTAATGACCAATGATTTCTATTTCTAATTAAAATTTGACGGAGTCGACGGAGCTCCGCTATCGCGGAGCTCCTTTTTCTGGGTGGTTTGGCCCTTCGGGCCTGCTGAATAACTAACATAACCTAAACCTACCTCATATTTATGATACTAGTTTTGGTCAGTAGTGCGGTTTAGTAGTGCCGTGGGGCAGTCCTCCTGTAGATCTTTGCACCGATAAGATAAGCTATATTCCCCTCCTTCCCCACGGCACTACTAAGCAGGGGTCACAGTTCTAACCTAACCTAACCTACTGTTCTGACAGCCGGGGGATTTTTTGTAGGCCAGTGTTTTGTTTATGTATGACATGTATTCTTTCTGAATTTTAAAATTAGTCCTTTAAAACATTAGAGAATAAAAATAATAAATAGTGAATATAAAAATATGACCAACAATATTTATGAAAAATAAACGGTATGCCTTTTGATAGTAAATATGCTGATCAATTTTATGACTTTTGTCTTGTATGATATGTAGCATTACTTAATCATTATATCTATTTCGCGTTATACCTAAGGACGATTATGACTATTGATTATTATGACTAAAAATAATAAAATTATGGGAGTCGAAGGGCTCCCCCCTACATTTGAACGGACGTTATTTCAAGGTTTTGATCAAATATTTGACAAGAACAACACTAGCGGACTTTACACAGGCGTTCTATCGCGCGTTCTCAGGAGCGTACAGGATTGCGTGCCGGTAAGCCTGTTGCACAATCGTTCGCGATTATACTTTTGAAGTTGTTAAAGCTAACGTTCTTTCGCGCGCGATTACTCGTATCAGTTTTAGTTAAAACGGAAAGAACAAGCGTGTAAAGGCTAATCGTGCGTGATAGTTAGGGTTGCGAGATTTCAAGCGATAGTGTGGTGGGTTCAGAAAGTCCTCTGCCGCGGGGAGATCGAGGTTGTTGTGGATTTTTGTGGCTTTATTTAGCAAGGCCTGTTGCCGTCGCAAATGGGGTGGTGGAATGTGGCTCAAGGTAGGCAACCATTGTACCGGAGTAGACCCTAATGTACCAGAGATGCAAAGCATTGTTTTTCGGAGTTGAACATCAATTTTGTGCGAATGTGCACTATTCATCTACACAGATGCACAGTACTCCCCAGCGGAATCGACCAAACTAAGTCCAGTCGTGCGAGGAACATGAGCCCTAACTCCCCAGGTGGTGCTGGAAAGCTTATGCAGAAGGTTATAGCGCGTGCTCAGCATCCTTCTCAGTTTGTCTAAATGGGGTCCATACGTCAGAGATCGGTCCAATGTAACTCCAAGATATTTTTGGCGCGGGTTATATTGAAGTTCTTCCCAATTGAAGATTACCTTAGAGACATATGAGGGCAATTGGTTGCTAAGGTGGAATGCTGATACTTCGGTTTTAGATGAGTTTGGAATTAGCCGTCACGTTTTGAAATAGAGTTGCAATTGCTTCAAATCATTGGATAGCTCCCGCTCGGACACCTCAAAGAATCTGTGCTAGTAAGTAATAGCAATGTCATCCGCATAGAAAAAATTTCTTGAAGCTGTTTCAGGGAGATCGTGAGTATACAGGTTGAATAGTACCGGTGCTAGTGTCGAACCTTGCGGGAGTCCGTTGTTTAGCTTCCTCGTTTGGCTCTTTTTGTCACCAAGGTTTACAATAAAGTCCCTATTGCTGAGCATGCTGTTCATCAACAATGTGATCTTTCGACAAGGTACAGCGCTCATCAGCTTATAGCACATTCCTTGTCTCCACACAGTATCGTAGGCTGCTTACAGGTCCACGAAGACTGCCAGCGTCTTAAGTTGTTTTTGATAGCCTGTCTCAATATGTGTGGCAAGGGAAAAAACCTGATCCTCGCAATTGGGTCCTTCTTGAAAACCTGCCTGCTCAATCAGTACAACTTTATCTATGAGGGGGGTGATACTGGCAGATAGCAGCTTCTAAAGTGAGCTGAGAAGGGCTATGGTCCGCCGGTTTATCTGGTTTAAGAATGGCTATTATTTTCGAGAGTTTGAATCCTTTGGGCATTATGTTTCTATTTACTTAGTATATCAGTATAGTATATCATTTAACAAAATATGTAGGAAACAAAGTTTCTGACAAATTTGTTTCGCGGTTGTCAGTTTTTTGTACAGGTCATATATGCTTGCATATTAAGCCTACAGATACAAGCTTGAAAACTATTTGGACCATGCCTAATAAAATAAAATTATCCTTAATATATTTCAATAGATTCATATTCGTACTCATTAATCGTGTTTCACGAAATTAAATCTTTTTTTATATATATTTGCACAGTTGACATTTTGAGGTTATTTCCACGGCCTAAAAAAAATGGTCCATACACAATCACTGGAAATGGCGATAATCCTCCATTCACAAACACCGTGATTGGTTGTTTAGGGGTTTCTAAAGTAAATTAAAAAATACTTTAATCCCTAGATATTAATAAGGAACTTTAGTCCCGATGGGCAGAGATTAAAGTAACATTTTAAGAGCATGAGAAGTGAAAAGGTTTTTAGTATATCGCAATCTATCGATATACGGTTAATGCATATAATAAATAATAAAGTTGTAGAAGTACATATAAATAGTAAAGTTGTAGAAGTACATAGTTATAATAATGTTGTAGAAGGGAAAAATGTGTACATTCGAGTTATGAACTTAAAAATATTAGGGGGCCTCAGAATGAGCAGCAGAAGAGCAGAACACTTTTCTACAATTTTTAAACTTGGTGTCTGTTTGTCTGTTTAATTTTGTTTCTCCTCGCATCAATTGTAAACCAAGCCTGGCTTCAATCGTTAGCCGATTGTTAGTCGTAGGTCGCCCGTTTAGCGTTGGAATCGATAAACGGTGTTAACTGTGTTAAGAGTGTTTTCCATTTCATATTTATTGTTCTGATGCTTGATAGCATATCGGCTTTGCTGTTTAAAAGTTATTGAGTTTCGATATGAAACCAGTGTCGCAAATATCGTGGTGGAAGTTTTGTCCCTTTCAGTCATCGAATTGATGTTGAACTTGATAAACGTCAAAATTGATAAAAGCCGGGCAAAAGAGCATATCCGATCATATTGAAAGTATTTTTCTTTGAAAGTATTTATTAGGCGTTACCTTTTTGATTTTTATCATTATTTTTAGACATAGGTACGGTTTGAAAGATACATAATGTATGCAACTTTCGGAGAAATTCTTCGCGGAAATATACACCTTATTAAAAAAACTTAGTGTTTACAAAAGAACTGCCGAAAGATGTGCCAGACGATGACTTATGGTGTTTTTTTTTTTCATATTCTTTTATATTACAGGTATGAACTGCTCCCCCTAGAAATATTTATTTTAGTTATTTAACTACCAAACTAAGTAGCGGTTTCTACAAGGCACCTTTATTCCAAATTTCATTAATTTACCTCTTGGAGATATTTGAGTAAAATGCCTGTGATATACGGACGGTCGGACATGACGAAACTATAAGGGTTTCTTTTTTGCCGTTTTGGCTACGGAATTTGGAATGAAGATAGCTTATTATTCTGTATTATCACATAGGCTACTTTTATTCCCGGAAAATTAATCCCCCGAGGTAATAACGATTATCGAAATCTACGCAGACGAAGTCGCGGGCAGAAGCTAGTACTAACAATATATAGATTCCGTGGTCTGAAATAAATGCATTTTATTTATTTTTATTTATTTTATTGCTAATAAATCGTCATCCTCCATCGTCGTGCGTTCACCACGCTATCACTATCCGTATCGACTGTATAAATTCCGAATAAAGAAAAGCGAATGTGTGCGCTAGTCTCACGGAATTCCAAATCGGAATTCCGCATTCGGGAAACGAATACGGAAAACGTATGTATGCGGCCGGCCTTAATCACAAACCATGGTTTTACAGTCTAAGCAGGGCTTAAGGTATTATTCAATGATTAAAGAAACCAAGTTTCTATAGTCAAAGGTATTATTAGAGACCAAATGAGACCGATCCGAAATTACCAAATGCGTCTACTTAAACGTAAGGTATTAAGCGAGCCCGATCCGAACGTTAGCCGGAACATTTCCGAACAATGGCCGACGGTTCAAATTGTCAATGTTATCGAGATTTCATAACGTGATTGTAGAAAACATACGCAGCGAAACCGGTAAATTTTATGCTCTTGTTCTATTCTCATGTCTAGAAAATAGATTTAAATAGTTTATTCTTAGGTTACGTGTATTGTTTTCGAGAAACGTGTCAACAAAGTTCTTAAAATTTGTAAGGCACCATCTCGGTTCTTCCTTCGTTTTTTATCCTGTGCTGGTTTTTCAATTTTATATAATAGATAGTCGGTGCCATAACATTTTTTTTTTGAAAAGTGCTGTTTGTCATATTTCAGGCCTAATCTGCACCTTGCGTCTCGCATTCCCAGCGAAGCGAGTTTTAAACATATTCAAGTTTGCTCTTACAAACATCGAGACTTCGTATATATATAAAGATGGTACGGTCAATAATTGTAATGCCTTAAAGTGCGGCCTGCAGCTATCCGTTACGTGTAAATTACATATTGCTCTTATGCATCGTTTCTGCGCTAGAAATACCTGATGTCGGTTAGTTGAATTACCCCAAAAATTATACCGTAGCTCAATCTAGACATCACGAATCCATTATATGATACTAAAACAGTGCCACGATTGGCAACTTTAGACAATTGATACAGTGCATATGCAAAACTATTTATTTTCCTGCACATTTCATCTATATGCTCTTTCCAATTTAATTTACTGTCAATTACTATGCCTAGGAATCTGGTCGTCATTGTTTCCTCAATTTCACAATTGGCATTAATGACTTTGAAATGACTTTTACATGGTTTTTGGATAAAATGCATTATAAACGTTTTTTGTAAGTTAATTAATAGATTATTTGAAACCAGCCATTTCCTTACTGAGTCCAATGCATTGTTCATTTCTAGTTCATAGTTAGCGAAACAGTCTTGTTTGATGATGAGCGTACTATCATCGGCAAATAAGACCATTGGATGCTTTATATTTCTTGGCAAATCGTTGATATACTACAGGGTGGCCGGAACATAGATGTCCAAAAAAAATTATTTGGTCCCTCATGTCGTGGGGTATTCGAATCACCCCCATGTAAGTTCCGTGATTTTTAGTATTTTCGGAGATATGGATCATTTCAATCAGAATTTTGGTAAGTTTTCCTTACGTTCATGTATTATTATAATATTTTTTCAGTGGTTTCTTACATTGAGAGAATAATTATGAACTTAGGATGTTTCTAAAACATGTAGTTTTACCCAGTTTTTTTTTCATGACAACTTTTTGTGTAATCACATAAAGTTTGTTTGTCCATGCTAGGTGAAAAATAAACATGGGGTACAATTAGTATGGAGAAAGTAACTTTGTGTGATTACACAAAAAGTCATCAAGAAAAAAAAGCTGGCATGTAGTTTTAAAAACATCCTAAGTTCATTATTATTCTATCAATGTAAGAAACCAATGAAAAAATATTGAAATAATACATGAACTTAAGGGTTTTTCATAACATGGATATAAGGAAAACTTACCAAAATTCTGATTAAAGTGATCCATATCTCAGAAAATACTAAAAATCGCGGAACAGACATGGGGGTGATTCGGATACCCCACGACACGAGGGACCTAATTTTTTTTTGGACGTCCATGTTCCGGCCACCCTATTGATAAATAATAAGGGGTCGAGAACACTCCCTTGGGGGACACCAAAATTGACTACACGAGGTTTTGATAAGTATTTATACTCTTGTCTTGACTTAATATATTTTAATTATCTCCGTTTGCTGTATTCTGTTATGCAAATAAGAATTAATTAAATTTAGAATGTTACCTAGAATGCCATAAGACTCCAATTTAAATATTAATATGTCATGATCAACATGATCGAAAGCTTTGGTCATGTCCATGTACAGCGCACATATTGGCTCTCTATTATCCACACACTTCATAATCTTTTGCAAGAAATCAAATATTGCCATATTAATGGTATATGGCTTTTGCGAAAGCCTTTTTGTTCTTCAGAGAAAATATTCATATTGTGGAAATAGCTGTAAAGGGCCTCATGTAAGGCTTTTTCAAAGACCTTTGAAAATACCGGCAAAAGTGCTACAGGTCTGTAATTTGTGAGTAAGGATTTTTCTCCTTTCTTAAATAAGGATTTTATTATAGATACCTTCAAATTATCCAGCCTCCAGTCCGTTTTACGATTCTCTAGTGGCACTGTAGCCACATGGCCATTAATACCGAAAAAGCAGGCGACCATTTGCTTCAAGGTGCTTTTTGCACGAGTTACTTTCGTAGGGTTCGGCTCATTTTGAAACACCCACACTGTTGATTGTTGTTTAGTTTCCGGATCATACGCATAGATCCAGGATTCGTCACCTGTGTAGATATTATAAACAGCTTTTGAGTCACCACGGATATATTTTTTTAACATTTTCTTGCACCATTCGACGCGAGCCTGTTTTTGATCCTTAGTTAAATTGTGAGGGATCCAACGTGAACAATTTTTTTTTACAGCTAAGTGATCATGTAATATTTTATTAATGCTCGTCATACATATGCCCAGAGTCGCCTCTATCTCGCGATATGTAACATGACGGTCATGCATTATAAGTTTTCGCACAGCTTCAATATTTTGTGGTACAACGACCGATTTCGGGCGACCTGCCTTAACTTCGTCCGTGAGCATACTACGTCCACGATTGAACTCACTAAACCAGTGGTACACAGTGCTTTTCGATGGAGCTTCATCACCAAAAGTCGAAGTTAATTGATCTATGCACTGTTGTTGCGTTAAACCACGCCGAAAATCATAATAAATCATAGCACGAATATTTTCACGAGTGAGTTCCATTCTTGCAGCGAGATGACATTTTGATCCCGCCAAAAACAAAAGACTAGCGTACATAAGAAAAAAAATTATAGCGGCCAGTATTAAAAAAAAGTTCAAATTTTGCCATGTAGGTCATTAACGTTTATAAATGTTGGAATCCCAGATTCCGGATACATAAGTAGCAGCCCTCGTACATACACACGTGGAATAAAGAATTAATAGTAGAGTTACTAGCAATATACAGGTCTCTGGAAAATAAGGTCCGAAGACTATAAAAACAAAAACATCTATCAATTTTTCATCGCATCACTACTAGTAAAACTCCGTTACCTCAGTCAAATTGTGTGAACTGCACAAACTCCAACACGCGCCACGTTTGCGAGGTATATCACGCACGATTAGCCTTTACACGTTCGCTCTTTCCGTTTTAACAAAAACTGATACGAGTAATCGCGAGCGAAAGAACGTTAGCTTTAACAACTTCAAAAGCATAATCGCGCACGATTATGCGTACAGGCTTACCAGCACGCTATCCTGTGCGTTCCTGAGAACGAGCGATAGAACGCCTGTGTAAAGTCCGCTGATGATACTTAGCGGCCAGTATTACAACGTTTACTAAAAAGGTTAAAGGATATCAATACCGAGAACTTATTGAACGCCCTTCGTAAAACTTTAACATTGTTTTACGACAGAACTCTGAAGGTTTGCTAAAAATTATCAATTGATGATACACATTGTGCCGGTAGGATCATAAATAAATACAGTAAAATTTTAGTTGTGAAGAAAAAACAAGATATATAATATCAAAAATTTCATAGTTGCGATTTTCTGCGAAACCGTAAGACTTTTATCAAACCCATTCTAGGTTGTTTATATAGAGCACACTCGTCAATATACAGGTTGGTTTTGGACTTCTAAGTACAGGATACTCTGTATATGTATATGATACGATACCTAAGACAGTGGGAAAGAGGTCATTAAAACTATGAGTATATGTTTGGTAATAACGATCACATACTTGTCAGTAGCGGCAGAAAGTTGGTCCGCATCGTAAAGCGCATCCCATAAGGCCACCAACGCCCGCAGAGCAGGTGGCAAAACATTAACTACAGACGGAGATGTACTATTATCTGCAAATATAATGATATTAATACACGGTAACACCCTCTCGTAACAACAAATATCAGCCATCGTTCTGGACTGTGTTTGTGTACTAACTAGCGTCGCCGCCTTGCGCCTGCACCTCTTCTTCTCGGATGGGCACGTCGATGTCGCTTCGGCGCGCGCGGCTTGCGGTTGCCTCAGCACCAGACCGTGTCAGGGTCTCCAACGTTGATGGATTTATTCTTAAATACTGTCCTATAAATAGTGATAAACAATTTATTTGGTCCTTCTTATATCACAGTTATCACACTGCGTTGTGAAATAGTTACCAGCATTAGAAACTTCTACAGAATGTCGCTGCGGACGTGACACAGGAACGTCATGCGTGGCTCGAGTTACAACTCGAGCCCCTTGCTTCGGCAGCTGTGGGTGGAACTTTAGGAAAGCAGCGCAGGCTATCGCATCGTGGACTATTCCTAATAAAATAAAATAATACATGTTCATTAATAATCAATCAAATGAAAAGTTTCGATATATTAACACTTTTCCAGGCAGAACCTTTATATTGACCACATAGTATATACATATATACAAAACTTAGCGTTCAAACCTGTTTTAATTTACGCGACATGTTACTTGCTCTGAAATTAATTATCAAAATATGTAAATAACTTGGATATATATTGCATTCTTAATACCGACCATTTACTCATAAAATGACAAAAACACAGACTATAATACAACAGATATAAAAAAAAAAAAAATTAAGGTTACGTAAACATTAAATTGCTAGTCATAAATAAAATACTTAATGTAACCTATTATCTACTTAAAACTATAATTATTAAATACATTTGTGTACACAACTACAAAAAGAATACCCCCTCTAATAAGTCCGTTCGCGGCATTGTGAACATCATGCTGGCTACGTTACCTCTCTGGATAGTTAAACCTATCCTTTGGGACAAGTAAGCGCCAGCTCTGGGATCCCGGAGGCGTAGAAAAGTTTGGCAAACAGGGTCTTCATGAATGAAATCATGTCAGCAGACCAAGGTCCCAGAGTCTCCACTGCAAGCGCTGCATATTCGTAATCATTAAGTAATGATGAATATTTGCGATGCTTGAGGGCCTGGGCCTGATCAGCTGCTGCGCCGGCCTGATTTCGAGTTGCTTGTATGTGAGATAGGGAAAAAGTGTCGACACAAGTTGCGTCCCACACCAGAGCCCTACCAACCATCCATGGCATCAATGTAGCTCCGTCGGGGCGCTTACCATCGTCTCTGGTCATAACGGCTGGTTCTAAGACAGTAGGTATAGAGGCGGTGGCAAGCGAATGACGGATCAAATCATTAATGGCACCGTGGTGGAAAAAGCGGCCGGCACTCCTTGAACAAGAAAGACCATGTCTACCAAGCTCACCCACCTATCATGTCGCAGGAGCAAGAATGAGGCACACAGATCTTGGCTCCAAGCCAGAAGCAGATTTATATTCGCAAGCAGCTTGAATCCAGGACTGTGCCTATGTTGCGATAGAGAAGGGCGTGGAGCAAATGACCGGACTCGCTAGCTGTGACAGCGAGAAGACGGACGAGATCTGAATGGTCTGGACTATTTGCTAAAAGGTCTGCATGAATTGTCGTAAGACAATTGTGTGTCGTGTGTTTTTGCGTTGGCATATCCACTCCAGGGCATGCCTCACACCAGGCATCCCTGGCCTCCACCAAGTTCGCTATCTCATATACTTAATACTGAAGAGAGACATCGAAACATAAGCAGAGGACAGGAACTCCGGTAGAGCTACATTGGATTGGTACTGAATTCTTTGATTTCTTTGCATCTAGATTAGTTCGGCCTGAAAAAGGGTTAATTAGTTTCAAGGTATTAAATAGTACATTGTACAACAAGTGCATAAAACGCATCATTTTACGCGAGACGTTTATCCATCCAAGCGAGCTTGCGAGCGAGGATGGATATAAAGTCGAGTGCTAAATGGGTTTTATGGACGAGTTGTACACTCTAATTTTCACTTCGATTGCGAGGAAATGAAACAGCAACATGTAAATTATTGTAACACAAATATTGACAATGACAAAATAAGTATGGTTCGCCAATTAACTTTTTTGTCTTTAGGTACGTGACATCTAACTTAGGTCGTTACATACTGCTCAGTTATAAAAACGTTTCGTTTTTTATATCTATGATAACTTATTGTCATGCTTTAAATATATTGATTTACTCAAATATAATAATAATAATAAATGCGAAAAAATAAAAATTATAAGTTTATTTCATGAAGTCTTAGAATACTAACGAAACGAAATAAAATAAAGAGGTTATTCTATGAAGTTAAAGTTGTTCGTGTGGCTGTTGGACCGATTGCCTGGGCCTTCGACGAAAATTTTACTTTATGCACTAGAGCATAAAAAGCGACTTTATGTCGCCTACGCACGACATAAAGACGGCCTTTTGGAGGAAGAGAAGTGAAAAGTAATTTATAATAGTATATCTTGTGTTAAGGATGGTAGTCTATTAAAAGGGCTTTTTCTTCTCGCGTACTGAAATTGTTAACGGTATCAGAATACCACCTATAGGGTAACCGAAGCGGGAAAACAAATCTATAATGAGCGTTGCCATGGTAATAACAGTTCTATAATAATAATTATAGCACTGTTATTATTATTACCATGGTTACGGTCATTCCGGATATCAGTGTTGGCATTTAGTGAACACTTGAGATCCTAATTTGTATAAACCTTTAAAAATATTTTAATACCAATTGCAATTACGTAGTTATATTAAAAACAAAATTTATTTTGGACTAATTATGTCGTATGAGATAGATGGTTAATATCCATCCGTGGTTACGTTCAATATGGATATCAACAAAATGGCGTTTCATTTGGAATTCCAACTTTTGTGATAAATTGTCAGAACTGTTTTTAGTTACTATTAAAATTTGCATAAAATTTGTTAACATTTACTTAACAATAAAATTCACAAACTATTAACGCCAATCGGAATAATGAAAATGACTTTGCTGACAAGTAATTTGTTCTAGCAGAAAAACCGAGTACCTAAAGTATACGAGAAAAGTTAGCGATTATCTCTATTCTTGTCATTATCATTTTAGGCTTGTAGAAAAAGTTATGTATGCAAAGGCTCATAATTAGCTCTTAAGGTACTCGTGCCTGAAATTTGAGCGCTCGCAAGCTCGCGCTCGGCACTCGTTCCTTAAGAAGCTTCATTATGTACCAGTTACATAAATAACTATTATCTACGCCCATATCATTAGTGCTCTAAAATGCGTTCAGAAACCGTAGGAAATTACTAGCATTATTACAACCAATTTTACTATGAGAAATCTTGTCTGTGTTAGTAGGTAAAATCTGTACTGTAATGTTATTACAGTATCGATTTTAGTAAGGTTATGAGTTTAAATTTGGAACAGATGTCAAAACTCAAGAGGGTCTCTATTCTAGTATTCATAGACATTAAAACAGTTATCAATACGAAACGTCAATTCAGTATGTTTTTTTCATTGAGGTATATTAACGAGAGGGGCAGTAACCACGCATAACCCGTGCCACGTCTTATTATGAGCCTGCAGGCTCATATCGGCCATCTGTCAAGTAAATTGTCAAACAGACGCCGACAGTAAACAACCTGCGTAAAATGGGGAAATGCGGTGAAAGAGTGCTTATCAACGTCTAAAATACACACTAAGGCACAAGGAATTACTTTTTACAGGTTAATATATCGCTCATCCAATAGAATAATGACATAATTGCAAAAAAACGGGTTTTGAGTTTTTACCGTCATAAGTGTTCTAAAGGTCAGGTCTATCGCGTTGAACAAAGACATAACCGTAATCTCAACGATAACCGGTAGATGGCGATGGTTGTCATATTTGATTTTGCTTGAATTTTGGCCAATCCTGCTATGACAACGACGTAAAGGTCATTTGTACGGGGCGCCCCGCGTGGTGTGGCGGCGGCTGAAAGTATACTGACGTAAATGTAAGTTATGACAGATACTCTTTATTATAATTGGAGAAATAATGGCGTATTTGTGCAATTACGCATAAGCGGCATAAGTCATAATTGCACAAAAACGCCATTATTTCGCCAATTATTCATAAATCGCCAGTGTCATAAATGTATTTCAATCATTTTAGCGTGAAAAAGACGTAAGTGCAACGCATTTTTTTTGCTCCAGGTTTTTTATGGGTTATGTTCCGTTTTTGTGTTTTATTTAACCTATTCCTTGTAGTCAATTAGACTTTCTACCATTTATATTGAAATTTACTAGACGGTTTGAAATCTTTAAACAGCTCTACTGTAAAATGCTAAAAATGCAATTATGTCATTATTCTATTGGATGAGCGATATTGCTTATGGGTTAAAATTAATGTAATTAATAAGAATACTTTGATAAAATGTGGGATTCTATTTTCTTTGGCCCAGTGTAGCAAGTAAGTCATCATTTCATTTCCCCGAGTTTTCATGGGAATTCAATATTTTCGTGCATCCATAAAATAAATAAAATTAGATCAATTTGTAAATGTTTCTATACGACTACTCTTGTAGGCGCCTAACTAATTGATAATTTATTACTACCATTCTTATAAGCGACAAAATAAACAAAATAAAATATGTCAATGTAATTTATTAACTGTAACGATTCATATTACCAAACAATTTACAAAATTGTTTGTCTATTCCATACAATGATATTTTATATTTAGATACGTTATGCTCATACTAAACGCACATACAATCCGTCGCCAATTACTGACAGTGGCTACGTTGCCAGATTCCTACAGACAAAGACGGCAATCCGTAGCGAACGCTATTGTTAGAAAGAGATAAATAGTTCAGTGTTGTCTCGTGTGGTTGCCGAGTTAGAATAGTGCCACTCCGTTTCTTCCCGTGGATGTCGTAAGAGACGACTAAGGGAATAAAGGCTTGTAGTACTGTTAGGCGATGGGCTTGCAACCTGTCGCTAATACGCTGGTAAACATCTTAGCTTAATTTTGCAAATTGTGGTTATAGAATTATCAACAAGTTTTTAGAGATGTTTGTAATTCTGTAGCTCTGCCTACCCCCTCTGGGAACGAAGGCGTGAGATTATGTATGTAGATAATTAGTTGTTTCAAATTGCGTACCCGAATGACGTGGCGTGCCCGCTCATGGTCGCGTGATGGCCGCCACAAAATATGGCGATGTAAACAAAAAATGTAAAAATATTTACGGTACTTACGAATGAAATGAGACATCCTTTCTTCCTTGTATAGTTAAGGTATAATTTCGGCAGACTCTAAAAACACAAGCCGGCATTTTTTATGACTTATATTTGTTGCATTTCGGTAATAAAACTTTACTGTTTTTGACGCGTGCGTGTCAGCGGCCACGGCACGACTGAACGATAGTAAGGTAGTAATTACCTTCCTTTTCAAGGAATGCTTTTGCGCGCAGATGACGTATCTTAATATAAAATATCATTGATTCCTTATGACTGCGTATTACTTAGCGTTTTAGTGTAAGAGTTATAGTTTTTTTGTTCAAATATTATTGGTTTCAAAGCTACGTCGTGATTATTAGTAGTTGGCACGTTTTTTATGTGTCGCTTTGTAATAACATTTGCGCCTATCGTTAATATACCTCAATGGTATTTTGTAAATGTAAACCGCACGACAAATGGCCTCGAGTGACATGGGAATAGGGACTTCATTCGTTTGTCTATGATTTAAAAAAAAACATTCATATTCGTGACATTGACACAGCACAAGTTTGGTTTGCGGTCATTTTTGTCGTCAAATCGTCAGCTTCTGAACCCATCTTAGAGTACTTATAATATGTGTGTAGATAAAGTAGTGTATGCAACTGTACATAATTAGCAGAGATCGGACAAATTTGCGTCATTGCTCTGTCATTGACTCCAAAATTAATCAAATAAGTGATCATTTAATTAATTTATTACTTGACATATAATTTGATTCCTAGTCAATAAATACAAAAGTTTGTTAAAGTATAGATTTATTAAAGAAAATAATCAGTATTTTTTCCAAGTTTTCTGCAGTCAGTCTGTTTCTTTTTACATCAAAAATATATTTAAGTGCTGAAAAACTCCGCTCGCAATCCACTGATGGTAATGGAGCAAACTTAAGTAGTTTTATAGGAATATTATTATTCCAGTATAATTCAGAGTTTATTTTCTGTTCTAAGTTGTCAGAGATAACCTCAAAATCGGGATTTCTGTCAAGGACGGCTTTCATTTTAGTTTGCAAACGGTTAATTATTTCTCCTGACATACTGTCCAAATTATTTAATATATTTCTTATTTTACTTAAAGTGTATTCGAAAGTATTCGAAGAAGACTGTAAATTCTCTATTACAACCAAAATGGATTGGAAATAAGTAAATAAATAAATAAATAAACTACAGGGGACAATCTCACACAAATTGAGCTAGTCCCTAAAGCACCAAAATTAAAATGTTGTGAAATAAAGTGTAAATTGTCAACAACATCAGCCGACTGCATAATCTGTTTACATTTGCGGACATATACACTATCACGATTGCTAAATGTTTCTACAACTCTCTTTACTGCTGCAAAATTATCATTATTGTTACGCCGATGGCATAAGGCGTCGCATTTTTAATCGTTAATTTTGGTGCTTTAGAAGCGTTTTCAGCAGGCTGAAATATCGTTTCGGTCCGTTTCAGAGGTAGCTCTATCACATACCAGATTATCAAAATTTCGACCAACTTACCGTTGTTTTCAGGCGGCTGAAACATGTTTTCAGGCGGCTGAAACATGTTTTCAGTCCGTTTTAGGCCACCCTCTAACAGATTACGCCATAACCTGAAAACCCATTTTCAGGCATTTTCAGGACCCATTTGAAGTACATTTCAGTATATGGCATTTTTCCACTAAGAGTGAAAGAGTTAGCATGATTAGAAAAATACAGCAATACTGAGAACCTTCGAAAAGTGTGTGAAAGAGATAACACGATTAGAAAGAGACGGCGATACTGAGAACCTTCCAGAAGCGTGTGAAAGAGATAACACGCGGAACATTCCAGACTCATCCAGACCCGTGAGTCAAGGTCATTGCGATCGTAAAAACAACAAGGTAGCAAGGCGTAGAACATTCCAGCAACGAACAGTCTCGATCGACCTTGGCGGGGCGAAGTACATCGAACATTCCGGAAGGCGTTCTAGAATAATCGGACTCGGGAACTATAAAACGGCGGACACCGGTTGCGACGAGTCAGTCTTTACTTGGAAAGCGATCAGTGCGAATAAGAGCGACCCGAGCGATCATCTGAGTATACGAAGTTTATTGTGCGATAATTGTTTTGTAACGGTTTAAGTGAGTGCGTAATTAAAGTCTACTTTTGATTATCAGTGTATTCGTGCATTTCTATCAGTTACCTACCCCCACGTACGTAACATTTGGTGTCAGAAGTGGGATAGAAAATGCCAGTAACTCCGCGAGATCAAGAGCCGGAGAGGGTGAAAACCCGGAGTCAAACTGCAGCTGACGACTCTGCAGTTACCGCTGGTACGAGTTCGTCCACCGCTACAGCAGCGGCTACTACAGCTGCGTCACCTAAGCCGGAAATTGACCTCAACGCGATCTTTATCCTGTTGAAGGAACAATCGAGAGTTATTCAAGTACAATCCAGAGCACAAGAAGAACAATCGAGAATTCTCCTAGAGGTACGAGAGGCCACTTCAGAATTGAAGAAGGAAATAACTAAGGTTCAAGAAAAACTGGTTGACTTGGAAATTAAGTTCGAGAACCGTCTTCAGGGAGTTAATGAAAAGGTTGAAAATCACCTCCATGACTTCAAGGAAAAAGTTGAGGACCACGAGAATCGCCTCCAGACCATAAGATACGAAGTGAAAAAGCTAGAAATCAAAGTGGTCAACGGTACCTGTGGACCTGAAATATCCAACCCTGTAGCTGGAAGATTCAAATTACGTCCATTTGATGGAACTTCATCATGGACGGCCTATAAATTGCAGTTTGAGTCGGTTTCCCAGGCGAATGGCTGGAATAAAGACCAGGCGAAGACGGCTCTAACTTTGGCACTTAGAGATGAAGCCCTCACCGTGCTGGAAGCTCTGGGAGAGAATAAGACATACGACCGCCTTCTTGAAGCTTTGGAGGCACGTTATGGTGACATGGCTGTCACCATAGATGGCTATCGAGCACGTCTTTAGAGCTCAGCTTAAGGATCGAGCCCAGGGACGTAATGAGTCATTACAACCGTGGGCCCTGGAAATAGAAAAGTTGGTCAGGAAAGCGTACCAAAGTGCATCGGCTTCATTTGTGGACAGCATGCTAGTACAGGCCTTCATCGATGGAATCCGTGATTTAGAAGTCAGAGCTGCAGTGCGACTAGGACATCATGGGAGCGTGAAGGATGCAGTTGCCCACGCCTTGGAGGTCGAAGCTGTACGCCAGGACTCGAGGCCTTTTAGGGTGCGAGAGGTTTCGGCCAGGGAGCCAACTGCTCCTCGCCGTGAATTTGGGCCAAGGTGTTATTGGTGTGGAGAACGCGGGCACATACAATCTAGTTGCCCAAAACGAAATAGAACACAACGAGATACAACAGGCCCAACGGAGAGGCCAGCAGGCTCTGATGCATTAGAGCCGCATCAGGGAAACGAGTAGAAGCCAGGACTAAGGGACGAGTGCTGGCTGGTGGTCAAAATGTCCCAGTTATGATCTCAGAGGTGAATGATGGGAACAGTCTGGTTGTCAAAGGAGAAATTGGTGGAATACCATGTCACCTTACTATAGACACCGGAGCTTCTCGGACTGTGATCAGTTCTCGGCTACTGAAACATTTAACCAGAGATCATCTAGTCCGACCCAAGCATCAGCTGCAAACGGCTACCGGCCAGTACATTTCCGTCCTGGGGGAGCAAGGAGTGGCGGTGCAAATTGGGGAAAAGAACTACTGGCACAAAGTCATCGTTGCTAACATCATCGACGATTGCATTATTTGTTTGATTTTATGAGAAAATATGGCTGCAAAATCGACTTGAAAGGCGGAGTCTTGAAATTCAGAGTTGATGAAGTGCCTATGGAAAGTGGCGTAAGTGGACAAGTCTACTGCGCCAGAAGGACCATTCTTCAACCAAGATCGCAAGCCCTCGTTCCTGTAAAATTACCACACTATGCAGGACGAGGATCTCATCGCTGCGTGTTAGTAGAAAATATTGATGGTAGTCAACCGTGGATAACAGCTCGCACGGTTGTGACAACGTCATCTGCAGCGTTTATAAGGGTCCTAAACCTCAGCGACTCTAAACATGCCCTTAGTAAAGGAAGCCTTATCGGGACTTGCGAAGAAATTTCTTGGATACGAAGTTGCCAGGGATCGAATGGAAGCGGACAGCCTGCAAGTAGAGGAGTGGACATTACAGGATAATTGGATGGTTGCCAAAACAATCTCACGAAGGAAGAACTCCTGAAGGCGCGTAATTTACTGCTGCGTTACAGCAATGTTTTCTCTGCGCACGACGGTGATATTGGAAGAACTGGAGTTGTACAACATGAGATCAACACTGGCGGAACCATGCCTATCCGACAACGTCCTCGGCGAGTTCCAGTAGCTCGCGAAAAGGAAGTGGAAGACATGATTGAAAAGATGAAGAAGAACAGAGTTATTGAGCCATCAACAAGTCCTTGGTGTTCACCGGTAGTTTTGGTAAAGAAGAAGGACGGCACCATGAGATTTTGTGTTGACTATCGCCGACTTAACGATGTAACCAAAAAGGATTGTTATCCACTCTGCCACGAATCGACGACACGTTAGACACTTTAAATGGAATGAAATGGTTTTCCACGTAGGATTTAAAAAGTGGCTACTGGCAAGAGGAAATCAAGGACCACGATAAGGAGAAAACCGCCTTCTCGACCGGAAAGGGACTGTGGCAGTTCAATGTTATGCCGTTTGGACTGTGTAATGCACCAGCAACCTTTGAGAGATTGATGGAACAAATACTTGCTGGTCTACTTGGAGATACTTGCCTGGTATATCTGGATGACATTATAATTGTTGGTAGAGACTTCGACGATCACCTTAGAAAATTTGAGCAAGTTTTGGCTAAGCTGCGAGATGCGAACCTGAAACTCAGCCCGAGGTGTGAGTAAGGTGAATTATTTAGGACACGTGATGTCAACAGACGGTATCCAGACAGATCCAGAGAAGATAAGTGCCGTTAAGGATTGGCCTATACCGAGGGACAAGACCGCAGTTCGTGCCTTTTTGGGACTTTGCTCATATTATCGACGTTTGGTGAAAAACTTTTCAGATATAGCAAAGCCGTTGCACCAGCTTACGGAAGAGAAACGAAGATTTGACTGGAATGATCAGTGTGCAGCAGCTTTTGCCGATCTCAAACAAGGGCTTTGTGAAACTCCGATATTGGGATACCCAGACCCTGAGAATGATTTTATTGTTGACACAGACGCAAGTAATACTGGTGTCGGAGGAGTTTTGTCACAAAAGAAAGGAGATCAGGAAGTGGTTATCGCCTACTTTAGTAAGTCACTATCCAAACCAGAGAGGAATTACTGCGTCACTCGGAGAGAATTGCTGGCAGTTGTCAAGACGTTACAGCATTTCAGTAAATATCTGCTTGGGCGCAAATTTCGTATCAGAACTGATCATGATGCTTTGAAATGGTTATTGGAGTTTAAAAATCCTGAGGGTCAAGTAGCACGATGGATTGAACAACTACAGGAATATGACTTTATCATTGAACATCGCAGTGGAAAATCACACGGCAACGCGGACGCGCTTTCCCGAAGATCTTGTCCGGATGACTGTAAACATTGTGTAAGGCAAGAGGGCAAAGATTGTGTGTGAATGTTGCGGACTGATACTGTAAGTGACGAATGGAGTAATGAAGTCATGCAACAAGCGCAGCAAGAAGATCAGGACATTAAACCCATTTTCGATTGGATCAAAGCAGGCGTTCCCAAAACGAAATGGTGTGAAGTAGCCCCAATGAGTACTGTAACAAAAAGCTACTGGGCCCAATGGGAAAGTCTGGTCATGCATAATGACGTACTGTGCAGAAAATGGGAGACGGAAAATGGAAAGGATGCTCACCTACAGGTAGTTGTTCCAAGAAAAAGGGTAAGTGATGTGTTGAGATCCTTCCATGACGGAATTTCCGGTGGGCACCTTGGAGTGAAGAGGACCTTAATGAAAGTTCGGCAACGCTTATACTGGAGTCACTGCCGTGAAGATGTGGAAGACTGGTGCAGAAAGTGTACAAACTGCTCATCAGTTAAGGGGCCGCAAACACGCAGTAGAGGTGCGCTCAAGTTGTACAACGTTGGAGCACCTTGGGAAAGGATTGCTTTGGACGTCGCAGGCCCGTTTCCAACATCCGACTCCGGGAACAAGTACATCCTCGTTGTAATGGATTACTTCACCAAATGGCCTGAAGCATTTGCAATCCCTAACCAAGAAGCAGTCACAGTCGCGGAGAAATTAGTGATGGAAGTGTGTTGTCGATTTGGGGTGCCTCTCGAAATTCACAGTGATCAAGGCAGGAACTTTGAGTCCCAGGTGTTCCAGGAGACTTGCCGAATTATGGGTATTCATAAGACCAGGACAACGCCATATCACCCACAATCGGACGGAATGGTCGAGAGATTCAACCAGACGCTGGAAAGACATTTGGCCAAGGTGGTTGAAAGTCACCAAAAGGATTGGGATAGGCATATTCCGCTCTTCCTAATGTCATATAGGTCGGCAACTCACGAAAGTACGGCTGTCACCCCAGCTTACGTGAACTTCGGGAGAGAACTTCGTTTACCGGCAGACCTTTTAACTGGACGTCCTCCAGATTCTCCGAAGTCGATCACCGAGTATGCCAGTGATTTGCGAAATTGGATAGACGATGTTCATAGTCACGTTCGTGAACACGGAATTCAAGCCAGTGCGAAGATGAAAACACGATATGACCGAAAATCTAACCAAGTGGGGTTCGAGGAAGGTTCATTGGTGTGGCTGCATAACCCCATGCGAAGAAAAGGGAAATCCCCGAAACTATCACCGAATCGGGAAGGGCCGTACAAAGTAGTCACTAATATCAATGACGTTACGTATCGAATACAGCGGAGCCAGCGTAGTCCCTGCAAGGTTGTCCACGTTGACCGACTGGCGAGATACTACAGAACTAATAATGCTCGGGACGAGCATGTCTTAGGAGGGGGTAGTGTTACGCCGATGGCATAAGGCGTCGCATTTTTAATCGTTAATTTTGGTGCTTTAAAAGCATTTTCAGCAGGCTGAAATATCGTTTCAGTCCGTTTCAGAGGTAGCTCTATCACATACAAGATTATCAAAATTTCGACCAACTTACCGTTGTTTTCAGGCGGCTGAAACATGTTTTCAGTCCGTTTCAGGCCACCCTCTATCAGATTACGCCATAACCTGAAAACCCATTTTCAGGCATTTTCAGGACCCATTTGAAGTACATTTCAGTATATGGCATTTTTCCACTAAGAGTGAAAGAGTTAGCATGATTAGAAAAAGACAGCAATACTGAGAACCTTCGAAAAGTGTGTGAAAGAGATAATACGATTAGAAAGAGACGGCGATACTGAGAACCTTCCAGAAGCGTGTGAAAGAGATAACACGTGGAACATTCCAGACTCATCCAGACCCGTGAGTCAAGGTCATTGCGATCGTAAAAACAACAAGGTAGCAAGGCGTAGAACATTCCAGCAACGAACAGTCTCGATCGACCTTGGCGGGGCGAAGTACATCGAACATTCCGGAAGGCGTTCTAGAATAATCGGACTCGGGAACTATAAAACGGCGGACACCGGTTGCGACGAGTCAGTCTTTACTTGGAAAGCGATCAGTGCGGATAAGAGCGACCCGAGCGATCATCTGAGTATTCGAAGTTTATTGTGCGATAATTGTTTTGTAACGGTTTAAGTGAGTGCGTAATTAAAGTCTACTTTTGATTATCGGTGTATTCGTGCATTTCTATCAGTTACCTACCCCCACGTACGTAACATTATAATAACATGCCGCTTGGATCCAAGTACCCCATCGTGTGATTACGGGTTGAGGTGGTAAGGTAATGTTTGGATTCATTTGTCTAAACATGGAAATCTTGGAAGGAGCTTTGGAGAAAGTTTTTTTAACATAGTTGATCAATGTGTTAACGTCTTCAAAGTTTTTTCTTACTTCTTCGCAAATTCTATGAATTCCGTGTACCAAACAAGTTATATGCAAAATTTGTGGATATTTGGTTTTAATTTTGAGTCCAGCATTTAACATATAGCTTACCGAATCACTAGTAAACAAAAATATTTTCAAATTATAAAATTGTCTTCAGCAAGGTCTTCCCACAGCCATTGTAAACTTGATTAAAAAAAATTAAGATTGTGGAACCGTTTACCTTATCCAAAATTTTAGATGCACACAAATAGCAAGTAGTGGGCTGATTTTCTTTCAAATTTCTAACCAGAATATGTGCAATTTTGCGGTCTAAAGAATCCTTAGTCTCGTCGATTGAGACCCAAAAGTATCCATTTCTTAGTTTTTCTCGAATTTGTATCACTTGTTTTTCATATACCTGTTTAAATATTATTTTTCTCATGTACGACTCTGAAGGAATTTTAAGCCTAATGCAATATTTCTTCAAAAAATTTCGAAAGTAAGTATTATTAATTTTCTTCCATGGTATTGTTACGTACGTGGGGGTAGGTAACTGATAGAAATGCACGAATACACCGATAATCAAAAGTAGACTTTAATAACGCACTCACTTAAACCGTTACAAAACAATTATCGCACAATAAACTTCGAATACTCAGATGATCGCTCGGGTCGCTCTTATTCGCACTGATCGCTTTCCAAGTAAAGACTGACTCGTCGCAACCGGTGTCCGCCGTTTTATAGTTCCTGAGTCCGATTATTCTAGAACGCCTTCCGGAATGTTCGATGTACTTCGCCCCGTCAAGGTCGATCGAGACTGTTCGTTGCTGGAATGTTCTACGCCTTACTACCTTGTTGTTTTTACGATCGCAATGACCTTGATTCACGGATCTGGATGAGTCTGGAATGTTACACGTGTTGCCGTCTCATTTCGTGTTATCTCTTTCACACATTTCTGGAAGGTTCTCAGTATAGCTGTCTCTTTCTAATCATGCTATCTCTTTCACACGCTTCTGGAAGGTTCTCAGTATAGCTGTCTCTTTCCAATCATGCTATGTCTGTCACTCTTAGTGGAAAATTGCCATATACTGAAATGTACTTCAAAGGCCCATAAGGGGTCCTGAAAATGCCTGAAAATGGGTTTTCAGGTTATGGCGTCATCTGATAGAGGGTGGCCTGAAACGGACTGAAAACATGTTTCAGGCGCCTGAAAACAACGGCAAGTGGGTCGAAAATCTAATAATTTGGTATGTGATAGAGCTACCTCTGAAACGGACTGAAACGATATTTCAGCCTGCTGAAAACGCTTCTAAAGCACCAAAATTAACGATAAAAGATGAGACGCCTTATGCCATCGGCGTAACAGTATATTTGCACAAATCATCATCAAAGCCAAATCATAGCAAAAAAATCTTTTTTATTAAGATCATGCACTATTTTCAAGTGTAACTTGCTTTTTGTATGTCTGGTGAAATGAGTCTTTCGAGAGGTGTCAATATCAATTTTACATAAATTACAGAATAACGTCACACCATTAAATGAAAATTCGTCATACCCCTTAATCCAATTCCTGACTGTATCAGACCTAGCTTCATGACGCCACATATTGTCCAATAAATTCCAATAAAATGACCGACAAACATGGATTGGATAGTATTAAACTGACATGAGTTGCCGCCATGTTTTTATCAATGCAATTTTAATATCAGTGGCCAGTTTATCCGGGCACAATCTAAAGAGGTTGATCAATTGAGAGTTGAGATAAGAACCTAGACTTATCTATATACTTAGTACTTAAAGCAGGAAACGAATAGGTACATACTCTGATATTAAAATTCAATTTCTTACTATTATGTGGTTTACGTATATTCATACGTATTTTTATATTAAGTTTATTATTAATACCCAAAACTTTTCAAAATTATGCAAAGGTATCTTTTTTAACATAATACGCAATTTAGTCTCCGTTGTGCATATACATGTGGTATCTCTTGAGGCTTGAATTTGTAAAACAAACATCGACTTTTTATATAAAATACAAATATAAATCAATACAGCCAATACTACACATACATGCATAGTTCTTAGTGCATTTAACCATCAACTTAGTAATGTAGAAAGGTTACCTTGATTATCGTTGCATTTAAATTTACGAATAAGAGCGATTACCACTTCCCAACATTCATCGAATTTTGATAAATTGATTTGTTTCAAGAGAAACTTGAAACACCTTTCCTTAAAGTTTAAATAACAGCGGCATAAACAAATTCCTTTAATCCCTGAAGAAAATGAAAATATATTTAATTTAGTATCTGTATACTTGTTTTAATTTATATCACTATAAATACGCATTTATATACCATTTTCACGTCGTATTATATTAATTTCTATTTTCGCCATTAATTCATTTTCAAACTGGCGATATTCAGTACCCATCAGTAAAGAAAATGCCAATTTTTATTTTGCTGCCGTTTAGGTACGGTAAGTACGTAATTTAGGTACGGCAATTACGACTGTAATTTGGCAACTATCACTGTCAAAATAATATATATTTTGACATTGATAGTTGCCAAATATATATATTATTAAGAAAAAGTAAATTGACGGAGGTTTTATATCTATAGAACTAGAAAACTTCATCGTCAAAAATAATAATCATAGCAGGATATTTACCATGTAGTAGTTGTTGGGTATTATTTCTAGTCTAAATAATCGTGTCAGTTTAAAATCGTAACTTCTTTATTATATAAAAATATTGTTGAAAATGATAACCACTTTAAATAACATTTTTCTAATAATTATAAGCACGTATAAACGTTTCATCATCATTAAATTTAAGAGCCAGGCTCTTGTCGGTGGAGTAATTGCCACTTTTCTCTATCCTGTGCCAGCCTTTTCACCTCCTGATACGACACGACATTCGCCTTCCGTCTTATTTGGTTAAAGTATGTGAGCCTAGGTCTTCCTCTTCCTCTTTTTCCTTCGACTTTACCCTCCAAAATGTTCAAAAAGAAACTATCGTGCCGCATCAAGTGGCCCATCATCTTTCCTCTTCTACATTCTATAGTTTTTAAAATATGTCTTTTCTCGTTCACCATCTTCAAAACTTCTTCGTTGGTTTTCTTTTCCGTCCAGCTAATTTTTTCCATCCTTCGCCAACACCACATCTCAAACGCTTCCAACCTTTCTCTATCTCTCTGTGTTAGTGTCCAAGTCTCGCTACCGTACAACGCAATGCTCCAGATGTAGATTTTAATTAAGCGTTTTTTAGCCTTTTTTGATATTTTAGTTCTTAATAGGTGCTTCTTGTTATTGAAGGCTTTTTTAGCCATGGCTATCCTTTGAATGATGTCTGCGGTGCATCTGGAGTCATTGGTAATTAAACTTCCTAAATATTTAAATTTGTTTACTTGTTCTATTGTACTATTGTTAAGAATGATTGGGTTATGTTTTTTTGCATGTTTAGATGTTATAAGAGTTTTAGTTTTACTGCTATTAATTTTAAGTCCAAACTGATTGAAAATTTCCTCCATTTTTACAACTAGGTCTTGTAGTTGACTGTTGGTTTCAGCAAATGCTGCAATATCATCCGCAAACCTAATGAAGTGAATTTTTTGTCCATTAAATTTAATTCCCCCCAAATCTGAATCTATTACCTTTTTTATGGCATCTTCTATAAAAATGTTAAATATGAGCGGTGAGAGTGGACAACCCTGTCTGACACCTTGCCTTATCTTTGCTTTTGCTTGTTTTATAAACGTTTATCTCCGGAAATTCAAATTTTATGTCAAGTAATAAATTAATTAAATGATTACTTATTTGATTAATTTTGGAGTCATGTCTACATTATTGCGAGCAATGACGCAAATTTGTCCGATCTCCGCAAATAACCGAAAAAATCTTCAATGGGCCGACATTGTGGAAGATTTGTGGGGTTACGGCTTTTGGTACAAATAGAATATTATTGGAGTCCAGGTATTCTAACTTTTTTTTGGCATAGGAGGTCCATAAGTTTTGAGAATCAGTATGTACCATCCACATAATGATATTATTTTAATGTGGAATATACCATGGCAATAATCAAACTAAAATTAGAGAAAAAAAAATACATTATTCATTTGTTTTTCTGTGATAGCTAAACAAAAAACATCTGTATGAACAATTTTACAACACGGAAAATATGAGAGTTAGTTTTGTAATAATTTGAAGCGGTGTGGAGAAAGATCTGGTACACTAATAAAAAACATTGTTATTGAAGATGTAATCTTGATTCATCATTATAATTTAAAGGATAAATAAGGTATCATTGCAGTGGATTTTTTTATCTCCAGTTCTGTCACCAAAATTGAGGGTGGTTTTTTCGGCCATTTCCAGGATTATTGAGGCCTACAAAAAAATACCGTGACATTCCTTTTTAGCATTTGAGTTCAAATAATCTAGGAGAGTTATATAACATTATTCTACCATAGTAATCGGAAAATATTAAAAATAGCGGAAGGAAAAAAAACTAATTTTCGGCAGGACTTGTGCTTCAGATCCTTCTAATTGACAAGGGTGCTGCTCTTCGACCAAAGATCAGAACTGATAACCGCTCGCCCCGTTATTTAGCCCTAACTTTCGACTACTACCATATTAATAAATATTATTAGAAGGGTAACTTCATCCCCACCACGCGCGCTCTCGAGTGGCCTGTCAGCAGTCCAGGACTACTTATCGCAGCAAACACTAGCGGGTTGCCACCCGGAATCGGCGCTTGGAGTAAACGTGCAACAATATTTCAAACTGCGGTTTTACTATACGAAATTGTTAGTGCCGTATTTGACCACGTGCTTTACGATAATAATTGTAGGAAGATAATTATCAACGAAGTTTGAATCTTTTTTTATTTTTTGTAACATTAACACATTAAGTAAAGAGCGTTCTAATGAAGGAATTATATAAATACATTATTTACCTATGCACTTTATGTTTTATCCAATATTAAACGTAATTAAGTAAGTCTGAGATAGTATTTCAGTGGTTACGTTATAAAAAGAAAGAGTTAAACAAATACGTCCTACATATCGACAGTGGAAAGGTAAAAATGCTTAAGCGCCATATTGGAAACTTTACAGAAATGAGGTTTAAAGTTTTTTTTTTGAGAAAAAAAATCATATCTCAAAAAGTTTTACGACTATTTCCATGAAAATCAAAATGTATAAATTAGAATATGCCAGCTATTTATTTATGAAACAAGTTCTGACCTAGTCCTACTAGTTACAGAGATAGATGTCGCTTAAGCAATAATTGTGTAGCTAGTTCCAAAAATGTCAGTCAGGTAAATAATGCTTAAATCGCAACTAACTATAAACCAAAATGACTAACGGTACATATTTTTTATGTCTAGAAAATACAAAATTTACTTATATTACTTCATCTTTCTAGAAACTGGTAAAGTAAAAAATCTAACGAATGATAATTACTGTTATCTTGGATGGTGAATTTACTTAAAGTCACTAATTATTTATTATTTATAAATTATATATCACTTAACTGCCTAATTTTACTCATTATTCAAATATAAAATGGTTTAAAGCAAGCATTTTTGTTTCTACACGGACTACTAAAAGCTTAAATTCTAACTAATACATTAATACTTAGTGACTTTGACGTCATTTAAGAAACAGAAGTACCAAAATCTCTTTTAACGGGTACGTATCATAATATATAAAGTTTAATAATAATGGGATACATAATGGTTCATAATATAAAATGGTGTTTTATCTGAAATCGTAAACTTTTCGGGATTGTTATAACATAAACCTAACCTAACATAATGGGTTCTATACAATGACATTTTAAAGAATCCTGAAAAGTTTATAGCTGCATAAATAAAACCATTATTATTGGTAGAAGTTTTAGATACTTGCAAAATTTTAGTGAGAAAGAATAGTTGATTGACCCAGATACGTGTCGAATTTTTGGAGTCGGTTGACCTTTTCATTTTTTTTTGCAGATTGCAATTAAAACATCATCAAAAATCTATTGAATCGATAGAATTCCATCTGCTAACTATAAGAATAATTATTAACAGTTCACTAGGTATCTAAGTTATACCAGCCTGAATTACCAGTCTACCTGGAACCATTCAAAATAGGATCTAACATATTTGCTATAAATTCAAATGACATAGAATTATATTCTAAATAGTCATATGTTTTTAAATCACTTGCTATAATTTTGGTTACAAAAGCCATGTTCTAAAACTTTTAGAAATTATAATTTTAATATGTCTAATATTCATAATACAATACAATTACAACTTTTATCATTATTTTTTATAATATTCACAATGTTTAATCGTTTAAACCTAAAACTCAATCAAATGCCAATTTTCACACTATAATGAATACGGTTATATATTTGTGTTTGACGAGGCCCTTTTGGCTTTCGGCTCCTATTTCGTGCTCTGAAGAATAAAATAATATTAAAAAACCTACCTACCTCACAAAAAAATTTGGTAAGGTTCATGTTTTATGGCGAGCCTTGCCCTCCTATCTCCGTTTCAATGCGGGGAGGCCTTCCACAACCACTCGCTATGTTGGTTCCATTATAGCAAGTAAAAATTCCAGATTTGAATGTAATAAAGGTACTAAATAAATCTTATGGCTGATGATTAGTAGACGAAATGACTTTGATATAAAATTTATGCTAAGCGAAGATTTTAGAAATTAACTTTTATAACATTTGAATTTACAGCAAATTAATTAAGAGGAAATGTAATTGTAGTGTTTGATTTTATAGCAAATAAGGGAATACGTTCACAAAAAAGTTGATTTTTTACCCACTAGCCAACATTCTACTTGTATTTACTTCGAAAGATAGGAAATGAATTCGGTTTTTAATTTAATATAATAAAATTTAAAAATTACATACGTAGGTATGTACTGGATGGAAAACTTTGCATGGCGTACATGGAACGGAAGCCAACATGCAGAGGCCCTTTAGTCAACATTAATTTAGTAAAGTGATGGGACAGTAACTGGCATTTGTCCCTGAGTTCACACTATAGATGTATGCTCCCACGGGCAGACACCGGTTAGTGTAAGACTAAATAAGATGGACCGGTGAACTAGGCTATTGATAAACCTATGACGCCAATGCTAATTACTTTGGTTGAAATGACAGACAGTGACTCGCCAAGTCAATGGAATGGGTCTCCTAAAATAGCCTTAATACGTAGTACCAGACAGGCAATAGTTCCAGAGGGGTTGATAAGGTCGAAAAGGTGCATCTGGACTTTAAACGACGATAAGTTGCCCACTCACCACTTATGCAACATCCGCCTTTCGAGCATATATAGCTCTTGCGACTCCAATCTGACCGGCTAATAAAAGATAGCCAGAGGTGAGAGTCTATTCCTCGTCATCGTACACTCCAGCGGGCCGGTGAAGGCAAGCGTGAGGTGAGGAACAGGACCTTCCCTCGGAACCAAAAGCTCGCTACTAGCTGCTGCTGTAGCGTGACGTATTATTATTATCACACAAGATGCTTGACATCGCAAAGTTCACAAGATATGCACTTACTTATTATATACATCATCACTGTCGCGCTCGTCGTCACCATGGACTGAGTGTCCCGATTCAACTGGTTTTATGCGATAAACGGGAGCTTACACTCGAGCGAAGTTTGTATTCTCTTAAATGTTTTTCGAGTTTTTTCTTACTAGTAATGAACACCCATATTTTTATAAGAAACTGAATCCGAAATAAGACTTAAGCAGTGTAAAAGTCTAAAATGAAATATGTCTACTTTCACTAAATCAAAGTAAATAGTATTTTATTTTATTTTATATTCTACTAACATCCTAATTCTACAGATTGAGATGACCTAGATTGTGCTTAAACACATTTTTCTTTAAAAACGTGGATTAGCATTTTTGCTTAAGCGCCAAATAGTAAATTATTGCATGAAGATAAAAATTCTAATACGAAAAAAAATAATGTATCACAATAATTTGAAATTGCTAACAGTAATAACTCGACTAAAGATAAGAATAAAAAAAATCTAATACGTTTGCATCCCAAAATTTTCCCTAAGGTTAAATGACTAACATGCTTCAACACGAAAAACATCAAAATAAACGTCGCTTTAGTTGTCACGTTCTCAAAAAAACGTGAAAAATTAGCCTGCTTAAGCGCCAAAAAAGTGCTCCGATCGACGTGGGTCCTAGACAGATCGACGCAGAAAAAAAAAAGAAATTAAACTGTATATATAACTCATTTTCGGCCAAAGTGGCGCTTAAGCATTTTTACCTTTCCACTGTCGATATATTAATGAGTTTAATTGGGTTTGCGTTTGTTCTTACAACTTTATATCTGATTTAATTGTAATAAAAGTTCTTTAATTTTTACATAAACTAGTTAGCGCCGACTTGTGCCGCTGTCATCCGCTGTCACACTCATACGTCAGTGGAACTATTGAAAAGTCTTACGGATTTGAAATTGCACGGACATTTTAGTTTTATTAAGTATATTTTATTTTATCGTATAGTTTTACAGGTAAATAAACTAATTCTACGCGAACGAGGTTGCGGGCTCAGTTAGTATTATACACTTTTGCCAACCCTAATATTGCGACAGGCGAGAGAGGGGTAAGGCGGGGCGTGGGGCGCTGTAGGTAATTTTTTGCAGGCTTTGCTGTCAAATCCATACAACGACGCCGAAGATGCCCTTCTAATAGTATTTATTCTTTTGCTACTTTTGATTCACTAATGTTCAAAAACAACAAGATAAAAATGACAAGCTGGTGATGACTTAGTGAAGGTACAAAATTTGACCATTTTGACCTCCAAAAGTAAATAGTACATTACTACAGAGGCCGGGACAAAAGGGGTTGCCGGCCGAAGATATAGACGGCCGAGCAAAGCGAGGCCGTATAGGTCCGAGCCGGGCAACCCCATATTTCTCGTCAAGGTATGTATAGTGCTTTTCTCAAACATAATAATAATTCATTAAAAATATTAAAACAAAAATTACAAAGTCAAATAGAGAAGGTAGGCCAGTTTAGATTTTTGGCTTACCGTATTATTCATTAAAAATTAAACATACCTAGCTGTTAAAAAAATAATTTCGATACGTCAAATAGTTTTCGAGATATTGAATTTTAAACTTCGTATGCGGCGCTCGAAACCCGGCGGCTAGCGCTCACGGGTGATGACGTCATCGCTTAACAGCGGTACGCGCCCTTATATGAACGAGTAAGTTGACAGGGCTATAACTTTTAAACCGTAATAAGTAGCCAGTTGAAATTTGCACAGAATAAGTGTTATTATAAAATCTATCGTTTAAAATTATAAAATAGAAACAATAAATCAAATCCCAAGAGGGGTCCCCATACAAGAAACATGAAAAAAATACATTGTTTTTATAATTTTTATACGGATTGTATTTTTATTATGGGGCATTATTTTGATGCTATTTATTTTATATAGTCGTTCATATAAGGGCGCGTACCGTTGTTAAACGATGACGTCACTCCAGCAAGATGGCCTTCGCGCGCTTTAATATTATTGACCCAAATTTTAAACGTTCGTAGAATCAAAACTACTGGGTCTATTTGAATGAAATAAAAAGTAGTATGTTTGTTTATTTATAAACTTTACTGTTACAAAGTTTCAAGCGATTCGGCGTACCTACTGACATTCTTCATTACTAGGAGTGCATAAACATTAAGAGTAACCTACAGTGCTCAGTCATCCGCGCTGTGTCGGGTGCGCCCGCCCGCACATGCAAACGCTTTGGTTGGATGCACGGCCATAAGAAAAAATAATAACTACACGTAGAAGCGAAACTCCCGGCTCCCGACGCGCGCTCGACGCGTTAGATACCTACCGCTTGGCGACACCTGAGGTGTCTAGTCAATCAGGGGCGTCACACACGTAGGTTTAAAGAATTTATTTCTCATAAGAATATTTACAATTCACTTACATGAGAATTAAAAGTAAGTTTACAATAGTTTGGTCAGCGTATTTATGCGTGCGTATTTACATTTACACATAAGAAAAAAAAAAGAAAAATAGTACGTACCTTAAATTAACTACATACATTGTAATATATAAGATTTTAATTTTTATTTACTATTAAGACAGTATGTATATGTTTTTACGTGGTAGGTGGGTAGACTTAAATTAGTAGGTAGACAAAGTTGAGCGAGAGCGCGCCGCTCAGTTGCAGCGATAAGGTGTACACAGATTAAGGTTGAATGGATGTGGCTTAGAGCGCGTTGCAGATATCAGAGCGCACTTGGTCAGTTACATAGAATTTAAGTAATCTTTTGAAATTTAGCATGGTCTTAGCATCTTTTATGCTTACTGGAAGCTTATTATATAAGTTTGCACCTTCGTAGAGAATAGTTTTTTTTCCGTAATTAGTACGCGGAGTACGAAGTACTAGACTATTACAATTTCTCAATCTTATTTTTTGAAAGTCATTTTTCTTTTTAAAGGATAATTGGATATGGAGGTCTTTTTGCAAAATTTTACGTATTAGTATACATGTATTGTATTTATAGCATTGATTGATATTCATTATTTTTGTTTTTTTGTATAAAATGGTAGAAGGTGTAAAGTAATCATAATTAAAGAGAACTTTTATTAGCTTGTTTTGTGCTCGTTGAATAGCTTTTAAGTGTATAGCAGCGGTAGAGCCCCATATTTCGATAAGGTAGTCGATATGGGGCTTTACAAGTGTGTTGTAAATAGTATGACGAACTGTCATAGGAAGACAACGGGATATACCTCGTAAAGCGCCAGTAAGAGAAGTTATTTTAGATTTAATTTTGTCAATGTGTGTTTTCCATGTTAATTGTTTGTCCAGTACCAGGCCAAGGTATTTTTCGTGATCTACTCTGTTAATACATTGATTATTTATTTTTAAAGAGTCTGTTATATGAAGTTTTTTATTTTTAGGTGCAAATATTATATAATTAGTTTTAGTCACATTTATAGTAAGAAGGTTGCTCTGAAACCACTTGCTTAGTATGATTAAGTCTGTTTGAGCTTCAGATATTAGGCCCTGAATTGAATTGCCAAAGTAAAACAGGCTTGTGTCGTCAGCATACAGAGTTGGGTCCCCCTTTAGCCCGATCTCCTGTATGTTATTAATGTAAACAAGGAAAAGCAAAGGGCTCAGTATCGAACCTTGTGGTACTCCGCATGTGACTGTGAGTGGCTTGCTTTTCTGTTCACCTAGTTTAACTAATTGCTTTCTGTTCGAAAGGTAAGACTCAAACATCTTAAACGCAGTTCCAGTGACACCCATGTATTTTAGTTTGTTTAATAGTATTTGGTGACTGACGGTATCAAAGGCCTTTTTTAAGTCGATAAAAACTCCAAGAGCTACTTTATTTTGATCAATGGCTACTTTGATTTTAGTGACTAAATCTACTGTTGCAGTTAGTGTATTAGATTGTGGTCGGAAGCCATATTGTTTATTGTATAGAAAGTTGATTGATTGCAAGTATTTTTCAAAGCGATTTTTAATTAGTTTTTCCATGATTTTTTATACGTAACGTACACTTAATATATATTAACCAAGATATTGATATTGTGTCTTGGTTTTCGTATTTGTGTTGGTTTTAGTGTTTATGGTTGAACTAAGATAGTGTTTTAAAAAGTGAACGACTATTTACGGCAAAATAATTAGAAATCATTGGTTAAATGAAAGAGTTTTATGAGATAATTTTAAAATCATCAAAAAGTATTATTACCAAATTTAACGTAAATGTAAAAAACTCATTTTGCAACAATGTTTCCACGTTGAAGTAAAACATTAATAACATTTCGTGACTAAACTTGTATACCACATCCATAAACTGATTAAAATATTTCGCAATTGACAGCCCTAACTGTTGTAATTACTGGCTAGTTGGTAATCTTATTATTCTGTCATGTGTTAAGAACATTTTTTTTTAAATACTTCACTTGAATAAACAACTCTGTCAAGTCAACTATATTTTTCCTTATTTTCTTAAATTATTAGAATTTACCACACGTTATCAGCACGAGGTAAAAAGGAAAATAATAGAATAATTGTCACATAATAGGAAAGTTGTTAATTTGTTGTGAATGTGAAGAATAGTTAGAAAATATTTCTTGAGAAAATGTCACATTTACAAGGAAATGGAGATGCTTCATCTTCACGTTCAAGTAAGTCTTTTTCCATGCCTACCTTCAGCCTACATAATAGAGAAGGCTATCCGACATGGAAGTTTAAGATGCGAAACCATCTTTTGCATGAGGAGTTGTGGTATACAATAGTCGGTTATCCTGAAGGAGATACGACTCCTGCATGTCAGAAATCTAAGAACGACAGTAGAGCTCTTGCAAAGATATGCTTAACAGTCGACGGTGGAGCTATTGTTCACGTGCGATGTGCGACAACTGCTGCCGAAGCTTGGACATCTTTACAAAAGGCGTACGAAGATTAAGGAATGGGACGTAGATTGTCATTAGAACGCAAATTATATAGATTGAATTTATCCGATTTTGATGATATTGAAAAATATATAAATGCAGTTCTGTCCACTGCTCAGGATTTAGCGGATATTGATATAATTATTGAAGACACGTCCATAGCCGCTATAATTCTCGGGGGGCTTACGTCTAATTATGAGCCCCTCATCATGGCATTAGAAAACTGCAATATACCAGTAACTACGGATTTAGTGAAGACTAGATTACTGAATGAATTGTCCAAGAAAAACATGGCTCATCCAGTAGATACAGTTCACCAAACGCGATTAAAATCAAAATCTAAGAAGAAAGATATTGTGTGTTATGACTGCAAAGTTCCTGGACACATAAGACCTGACTGCCCTTTAAAAAATAAGAAGGAGAAGGCCAATACGGTGAATAATGACGTCAGTTCATTTACTGCATTGAATACTTCAGGAAGTTCTAATAAGGATATATGGTATGTAGATTCTGGAGCTACAAAACATATGAGTTCTAGACGCGACTGGTTTCAAACCTTTTCATTATTTGACACTGGTAGTGTAACCGTAGCAAATGGAGATCAGATTAAGTGTTGTGGAATTGGTAACATTTCTATAAATACGCCAAATAAAATTGTAGATTCTATAAATGATGTTGCTTTTGTACCCAATTTAAATGTAAATTTGATATCTGTACAGAAAGCTATAGAAAAAGGTTTTGTTTGCGTTTTTGATATAAATGGTTGTACTTTTTATAAGAATGATACTTTCTCTTTTACAGGTGATTCGGTACTTCATGCTTCGGCCTGTGGTGGACTGTACGCACTCGATTGTACTACTAATATTCCCCGTGATGAGGCAAAAAACTATGTAATACATGATGTTGCACTCTGACTGTCTGAAAAGGTACCAACTATGGCACACGCGGTTAGGGCACTTATGTCGTTTAGGTATGATGCAGTTAAAGAATCACCAGGTGGGTGTAAACTTTACCGAAATAGATAAAAGTAGTTGTATCTCTTGCGTGGAGGGCAAACAAGCCAGAAAACCATTTAAAAAAATAGGTTATATAAAAGCAACTTCACCTTTAGAGCTGATCCATAATGATCTTTGTGGACCTATGTCTACATCTTCCTTTCAAGGAAATAAGTATGTTTTAATTTTTGTCGACGATTTTACACGTAAAATATTTGCTTATTTTATTGCTTCTAAGACGGAAGTAAAAGATAAATTTGTTTTATTCCAAACATTTGTGGAAAAACAGTTGAATGCTCAAATTAAGGCTATTAGAACAGATGGAGGAAAAGAGTATGTTAATACCGAGTTTGTAAGTTATCTCTCTTCAAAAGGTATCGAGTTTCAAACATCAACGCCATACAGCCCACAACAAAATGGAGTTGCAGAACGAACTCATCGTTCTATAACAGAGAAGGCAAGGTCAATGTTGGCTGAAAGTTCTCTCCCCAAAGCGTATTGGGAGGACGCATTTCGGGTTGCAGTATATCTGAAGAATAGATCTCCCCATAGAGCCTTAAATGGACAAATACCGTATGACAAATGGTGTGGACGCAGAAGTGACCTTAGTCATTTAAAGGTATTTGGATGTCGTGCACTAGTGCATATACCGTCTTGTCGTAGGAGTAAATTGGATTTAAAGGCAGAAGAAGCTGTGTTCGTTGGATACTCAGAAGATCCGAATTCTTATATTTTTCGGGATTCGGTTAATCCGAGAAGAGTATTTAAGTCTCGAGATGCCACCTTTTTTGAAAATATGTTTACTAGTTTAAAACGAAACAATGATGAACCTGTGCAAACAAGTTCAACAATAATATTCGAAGATGAAACTGATGGTGAGGTTTCTCAATATTTTGACTGTGCTGAGGATTTAGCTTCCGAGCCTGAATTACCTTTGTCTACAGAGCTAGAGAATGAAATCGACTCAGTAAGAGTGGAGGCACCAGTACAACACATTGAGCCAAGATATCCAACTAGAAGTAGAAAAGCACCAGATTTTCTAACATATAAAGTTTCATCAAATGATTCAAATGAACCTACAACCTACTATGAAGCTACTCATACTGAAGATGCAGATAAATGGCAACTAGCAATGGAAAATGAGTATCAATCTCTTTTGAAACTTAACACTTGGAAATTGGTAAATAGACCAAATAAGAGAGTTATACCATGCAAATGGGTATACAAGCTGAAAAAAGATGCCTATGGTAATATTAGCAGATATAAGGCAAGACTCGTCGCTAAAGGTTTTAATCAAGTAAAAGGAGTTGATTATGACGAAACGTTCGCTCCAGTTATTCGCCATTCTTCCCTTCGCACATTATTCGCATTAGCTGCGGAAATGGGCCTTAAAATGAGGCACTTGGATGTGGACACAGCATTCCTGAACGGAGATTTAGAAGAGGAAGTGTTCATGTAACAACCTTCTGGGTTCACAGTGGAAGGTCAAGAAAATAAGGTTTTGCTTGCTTCGAAAATCACTCTATGGTTTAGAACAGGCTCCTCGACAATGGTTTAAAAAGTTAAACGAAACACTTATTAAAATAGGTTTTATAGGAACTCCTTCCGAACCTTGTGTTTATACAAAACTTTTTGATCGAGAACTTGTTATACTCGGGGTCTTTGTCGATGATTTGATTGTTTATTTTCTGTCTGACTTGACTTTTAACATTGTCAAAAATGATCTAAATAAATATTTTTCTTTAAAAGATCTCGGACAGTTAAAAACTTATTTGGGCTTACAGATAGAATGCAAAAATGATTCTATTGAAGTTTGCCAATCAAATTATATATTGGAAATATTAGAAAAGTTCAATATGAGTAACTGCAAGACAGTTAGTACTCCTTTGTCTGGGAAGAAATTAGAACGAGAACCCAATATGACAAATGAGATCTTTCCGTATCAAAATCTAATAGGAGGTCTCATGTATTTGGCAGTTAACACGCGACCTGATATCGCATATGCGGTGAGTTATCTCAGTCAGTTCAATACATGTTTTGGAAAGGAACATTGGAAGGCAGCCAAAAGAATTTTGCAATACCTTAAAGGTACTTTGAACTATTCTCTGATTTACAGGAAAAATGATGAATCCTTAAGAGGATATGCGGATGCAGACTGGGCAAATTGTTCTTTAGATAGGAAGTCGTACACAGGCTTCGTTTTTAAGTTAGCTGGAGGAGCAGTGGCCTGGGAGTCGAAAAAACAACCCACCGTAGCTCTTTCATCAACAGAAGCTGAGTATATGGCTCTTGCGACAGCTACAAAGGAAGCATGGTACTTACGACGTTTCATATCGGAAATTACTGGTAAGTCGAACTTTGTGAAATTACTATCAGACAGCCAGAGTGCCATTAGCCTAGTGTACAATCCCGTGCACCATAACAGGTCTAAGCACATAGATACCCGTTACCACTTTATTCGCGAAAAATTGTCTAATAATATTATATCTTTAGAATATTTAGAGAGTTCAAAGATGCCTGCAGATATATTAACAAAACCACTTGGTTCTGTAGCAAATAAAAGATGTGCAGCTAGCATAGGATTAGTGCCCTTGACATAATTTATTTGTCCTTGTCTAGTATTTTTTTTTTATAACCCTTGTTGTGATTTTTATTTGTTACTAAACTATTTTTTATTGCATTTAACGATAATTTCGATTAAGGGGGGCTGTTGTAATTACTGGCTAGTTGGTAATCTTATTATTCTGTCATGTGTTAAGAACATTTTTTTTTAAATACTTCACTTGAATAAACAACTCTGTCAAGTCAACTATATTTTTCCTTATTTTCTTAAATTATTAGAATTTACCACACTAACTTTGGGCGCGGAAGACAGGCGTAGCGGGGTGAAGGGGAAAGTAGGTATTTAAAGCGCGGCATTTTGGGCATGGCCAAGGGAGATTCGCTTCTACGTGTAGTTATTATTTATTCTTATGGCACGGCTTAGTATATTAAAATAAAAACAGCTATCTAGCCTGTTCATAAACACAGCCGCCATATTTACACTAAAGCTAAAAAAACATTTATTGTTTTTTTTAATACGCATAGTGGCAGAATGTCTTGATGCCTGTGCCATAAATTTTATGTGGAATGGAAATTCAAAAAGAGGACTTTGCCGGCCTAGGCCTGTACGAGTTTAATGAAATTCCATTAACGACCTCTTGTCCTAGCCGCACCTGAGGGCCCTACCAAGATGCATTACGCTAACTAGCGTTTCTATTCGATTCGTTTTTAAACCAATCGCGTCACTAGTAGATCACGTGACTTTTCGTATCATGTCATATACCAGTGACGCGATTGGTTTAAAAACGAAACGAATAGAAACCTTAGTTAGCGCAATGCATCCTGGCAGGGCCTCCTAAAACGTCATACTTCGCGGCCTATTATAAGGAACATAACATCAATATTTCATTGCAGGTTTGAGAAAAAAAAAATCACCCCTCGTAATGCGACTTTGTTTTGTCTGGCCAAAAGACATATATTCCATCAGAGTGATGTCTGCGAACGAAAGGCACCAATTTTTTTTCAAACTTTCGTTCTTATAGACTTTTTGGTTAACCGCTAAAACACTGTTTAACCGTTTGTTGGATAACGGCAATATATTTGCCGTCATAAATTTTATTTTTTTAACAGAAAAGCACCGTTACCTTTTGCATTTTTAAGTATTAAAGACCTTAATTATAAACCTACTAATTCAATAAAAAAAATGGAATCAGTAAAAGTCATTCCTTATAAATTAATAAATGATAGATTTTCGATAAGATTTGGGGTATTTTGCAATGTCCCGTTGAGTGAACAAAAAAAAATTGCTTTCCTCGTTTTTTCTGAAAATTATAACACTCATTTCAGAGATCATTTTGGTGGTATAATATTTTGAGAACAGAATCTGTCATTTGGAAATTCAATGAAATCAAGACGGCAATATATTTGCCGCTGTCCGTGAAGCGTCTGACATTTATTGAATGAAAGATTAGTTTGGGTTAACTATTAATTTGGAACACTGACATAATTTAATGCTTCAAATTATTATTTACATGCTAGCGACCCACCCCGTGCTTTGCTCGGATTACGATACCTACTATAAAATAAACACCAAAATAGTTAGAGAAAGCAACTCACGCCATAAACGAGCGCGCGGAGTACCTGATGAAGTTATGTACAATAATGTAGGCGTGCATTTGCCGGAGGAGCTGGCTACTTAAAGACGTTGTGCAGTGCAAAAATATACAAAAGGTCAAACGTTGGGTGCGAGACCTGTCAAATCCCACTTTGTGCCGTGCCATGTTTTGGAGATTTTTACGTCTCAGCATAAGCTTTCCACATTTCAAAACTTTCGTTTCGGTATAATATTGACGTTAACCACCGCATGACCATTTAGTTTTGCATTCCCGGATTTGACTACTATTTGTAATTTGTGCTCGAAAACACAATGTTTTGTATAAGTAGGTAGGTACTTCATAGAATAATTGAAATAAAATGAATAATTTCTTAAAATATCTAGTTACATTATTTTATTCTCGATAGTCGCCCGCACTTCCCCCAATGCGCTGTCAAAAATGTTACGTCGCTTTACTGCTTGGATGTGTCGTAGACGGACAGCGGCAAATATATTGCCGTCTTAAACTTGTAATTAAAAGAAAAAAAAAAGTTATTCCTTTCTCAAAAATCACTAAAAAAAAAAATGTACTGTGCGTAGTATCAGTTTTCAATTTATTCGTATAAAAAAAAATTACGTTTAGGGGTTAAACCACAGTTTCGAAATACCCTTTTCCGAAATAGCGACATAAAGCATAACTCTTTGCTCAAACTTGTTTATATTTGTTTTATATCCTCAGGTGTAGTAGAGCTATAGCTAGTATAGTATCCGTTATTTCCAGGAATATGGTTTTCGCTAAGAGGAAAATAACTTTCATGGACCAAAATGAATGATTTTGCTCAGTAATTTCGGGTCATCCAGCGACATAGTGGCATAATTAGTAGATTTTTGCTGGTCAGTGGTTTCCGGTGCTCTCACCTTCTTTCCTGCATTCCAGACCTATCTATTTTTAAATTCGGAAAATGTACGATTGGGAACAATTGAATTTTTTCGTGGCTGCATGGAATCCTTGTCAATAAAGGGCACTGCATACGTAACGTGATTTTTTCTCGGACAGAACAAGGATGGCGGAGACGGGACGTGGTTACATATACTCTGACGTGAATTTTAATGCATACGCAAAGTGACAGTGACTAACGTCCTAGTGCTGTAAACAAGATGAATTTTACATTTCAAGAATTGGCTTTGATTGCTATTGCTATAGACGACGAAGAACAAGAAGCTACGGCTGTCAAGAGAAAAAGGTGGTTTTCTGTACATCCTACATGGCAAACAAGAGAAACGGACGGGAACGTGGCATCAACGTGGCGGGAAAAACATCGTCGGCACGTCAGCACGTCCCGCCCCGCACGCAGGGCTTGGGAACGGTTCGAAAAATACCGGGTAGTATGGTTCTTAACCAGGTTTTTCGTAAACGCTCGCTGGGAGCGGAATCGATTCGCGAGCGTTATGGTCGCTGGGATTAACCTGGTTATATTTGAAATGACAAGTGGGTGGAGCATCTTTTGGCCGACGCTGCTTGGAATCATATAATCATAAGTCACGCGAGAGTTATTTTAGAGCTAGCTACTAACCTATTAGGAAAGACTGGTGGGACTGGTTGGCGGTGCGAACAAATTAGAGAGCGAAATTAACCGGTTTTTTGAGCAGGAACAGTTTCATTTTGCTCTTTGATCAAAACCGAAATAATATCGATTCTGTTCCGAGCGGAATCGAAATGAAAATGCTCTTTTTGAAATATATGGCGTTTCTGACGACCTGGTTAATAAAATTAACCAGGTTTCCGAGCCCTGCCCGCACGTGCCCCGTCCCCGTCCCGTCCGTGATTCCGTTGCGTATGTACGTTCAGATACATTTTCTATGAAACAATATTTGAAAAATTCCCCTTCCCGATCCGCCCTAGTAAAATCTCGTTACGTATGCAGCGCCCTTAATACTGTAATGGAGGATGTTCAAGTTTCTCTTGGTCATTTTATTCGCTAGTCGGCCACTGCCAGAGGGCTCAGACAAGATGCACTACGCTAACTAACGTTTCTATTCGATTCGTTTTTAAACCAATCGCGTCACTTTTAGACCACGTGACTTTTCGTATCACGTCATCTTCCAGTGACGCGATTGGTTTAAAAACGAATCGAATAGAAACGTAAGTTAGCGTAGTGCACCTTGTCTGAGCCCTCTGATTTGCGAACGGGTAGTCAAGGATGCCAGAATTTTATAAATAATAGAAACTAGTACCTTTTCTTTACAAAAACGCTCTACTCTGTACTTTTTTCCCAACTTTAAGTTTGATTTATAAAAATGTACAATACGCTTTCTCAGAGTTACCTGTTTCGACGACATTTTTAACAAATATAAAATGCGTTAAGAAAAAACAAATGAAGTGCAACATTCCTAAAAGAGGTAGCAACAACTCCCTAAACAACTTTTTTTCCTATTATGAATATTCATTTCTGGTGCTTACCTCTCCCAAAGGCTTGGGCTAGCTATCCAGAGAGGTAATGCAGCCAGTGTCCTGGGGACAATGCCGCGAGCGGACCCGTTACATAAACCGCGTTCCCAAGACAAAATGCAACTTTTGCATTAGCACAAATTATTAATGACTAAGTTTCGGGATTAGGCCAAGGATTTTTGCATGTTAGATAGTCATCGACCCTATAGTGAGCTTTAGACATTACAGACTTTTTCAAGTAATTTTTAAGTGCTGGAAAGGGTACCTTTTAAACTATGTCAGGTACCAACAAATTATTTATATATACTTTTTCTCAAACATGCTCGGAAAGAACGGTTTTCCGATTGAAACACATGTACGGAAAATGCCTCTTTTTACTCCTAGGAGTAAAAAAACAATATGAAAGCACCGTCCATATTGTTCATGCACAAGTGCTCTCTATTGCGTATAAAATCAAAAAAATCCCGTACACCCAACTTGTGGGGGGGCAGTGAGGAGCGGCGCGCGGCGGCGGGGCTCTGCGGAGCGGCGGGCGGCGGCTCGTTGTGAGTGAAACTATCTTAACTAATTCTCGTATTTTGCAAACAAACATTCTCTCCGAATTTGTCAGAGGTTTTTAAAAATAGTTATAGTCATGTATTTGTATATTTTTTATTTATTTATTTATTTGTATAATTTCCTCGCATTGTTTGAGAAATAGTACATGGTTGCGTAGGCGCGGAAAGTAAGGGATTTCCTGACGAGGTGGTTAGCAGGCCGAGCAATAGCAAGGCCTGCTAAAATACGAGTCAGGAAATCCTCGTTTCCGCCGAGGCATACATAATGCTTTTCTCAAACAATGCGAGGAAATTATACAAATGCATGATTATAAGTATTTTTAAAAACCTTTGACAAATTCGGAGAGAGTGTTTGTTTGCGTCATACGAGTATTAGATAAGATAGTTTCACGCAGAACGAGCCGCCGCCCGCCGCCGCCGCTCCGCAGAGCCCCGCCGCGCCGCCGCCCCTCACTGCGCCCCCACAAGTTGCGTGTACGGGATTTTTTTCATGGTCCTTTCGATTTTATTTGCAATAGAGAGCACTTTTGAAAAAAACAATATGGACATGGATGGAAAGTGTTTTCATATGGTTTTTTTACTCCTAGGAGTAAAAAGAGGCTTTTTCCGTCCATGTGTTTCAATCGGAAAACCGTTATTTCCGAGCATGTTTGAGGAAAGCATTATGTATGCCTCGGCGGAAGCGAGGATTTCCTGACGAGGTGGTTAGCAAGCTGAGCAATAGCGAATCCCTTACTTTCCGCACCTAGGCAACAATGTACTATTTCTCAAACATGCTCGGAAATAACGGTTTTCCAATTGAAACACATGGACGGAAAATGCCTCTTTTTACTCCTAGGAGTAAAAAAACCATATGAAAACACTTTCCGTCCAAGTCCATATTGTTTTTTTAAAGTGCTCTCTATTGCATATAAAATTGAAAGGACCATGAAATAAATCCCGTACACCCAACTTGTGGGGGCGCAGTGAGGGGCGGTGGCGCGGCGGGGCTCTGCGGAGCGGCGGCGGCGGGCGGCGGCTCGTTGTGCGTGAAACTATCTTTTCATCACACTTGCTCGTAAATGGTGTTATTCCATGCCTGTATACAGAAGGACAATGGCCTAAATTGTTCCCGCGGGAATTATGGCGAGTTTGTCATCCCTAGGGAGTAATGACTTTCTTTTTAAAATTTGCAACTCTTTCCTACATCATTTCTGACTAAGGAGGTTTAATTTTCAGCCAAAAATTAAATCGGTTTCTAATTTCATCTTTAAAAATTAGCTATAGACTAACTTACATTACACAAAACCTATACGCTTCATTAAACTTCATTATTTTTATACCTATTTCAAGTTTATATCAACATTTATCATTAATTTTAGTAATTATACATTTTTATCAAATTGGCTAAATCTGGCTCGAATCCAGGTCGAAACTAAACGCAGTTATTATCTGTGGTAGAGGTCACAAAAAAAATATCGTTTCCATTTACGTTCCCGTTCGTCAAAAGTTATTTCTTTATATTTTGCAGAGTTAAAGTGTTTTATTTTAAAATAGATAGGTACAAAACAAAAAAGAAAATGGCTTCTTCATCCCAGGATTCGGACACAAGATTAATTATCACCAATACACCACCGGAACTAAGAGATGCAGCTGAAGTAATACATGGCAATATGTTACCCGCCAAATCGAAAGAAATGTACTATTTAATTTTCTCTTTGTTTTTTTTCCTCGCAAATGTGATGAAAACCATTGTGTGTATCACAGGCAGTAAGGGGATTACTAACTCGAGTCATTAAAAGCCCTCCGCCTTCGGCGTCGGGCTTCCAACACTCTCGTTAGTAATAGGCTATTTGACTAAGTTTACAAAACCATTTTAAATGATTATTTATGACATAACAAGCACACTACATCGATATTTCCTTGAGATTCGACTGTATTATCAATAAAAATCTATGTTAAAGTTTAAATTCTCAAAACCGCGCTAAAAACACTGTTTCTATCATGGCGCTGACCATATGACAAGTGTGACGTCACACGCAAGTAAACAATAAACAATCATTTGAAGAGATATGCCCTTATGATCTGTAGTTACTTGCATGTGGCGTCACCAGCAAGTAACCACAGCTGCAAACCAATTCATAGCGTTTCTGCCACAGACAAGGTTTCAAAAAATATTACAATTTCTTTCGTGTAATTTCCAAAAAAGTATACATAATTTAGTTTAAAATAAAGTGAAATATGTTGTTTTACGCTATTATCTGATAGGATGACCCCAATTTGTAGCATATTTTCAATGTTGTCAAATAGTCTATTCCCTTCATACTACCCTTGATGCACAATGTACTATAACTAATACTCGTATGACGCAAACTAACATTCTCTCCGAATTTGTCAAAGGTTTTTAAAAATACTTATGATCATGTATTTGTATAATTTCCTCGCATTGTTTGAGAAAAGCATTATGTATGCCTCGGCGGAAACAAGGATTTCCTGACTCGATGTTCTGTATCTACGCACATATCATAAGCCCTCTATTATGTGTTCAGAAACCGTAGGAAATGACCAGCATTATTACAATCAATTTTACTATGAGAACTTTCTTGTCTGTGGTAGTAGGTAAAATCTGTACTATAATGTTATTACAGTATCGATTTTTGTAAGGTTATGACTTTAAATTTGGAACAGCTGTCAAAACTCAAGAAGGTGTCTATTCTAGTATCGATAGATATTAAAACAGCTTTATCGATACGTAACGTGAATTCAGTATGTTTTTTAAATATAAACCGCATGACATTTGACTCGAGTGACATAAGAATAGGGACTTCATCGGTGTCTATGATTTAAAAAAAAACCCTTCATATTCGTGACACTGACACAGCACAAGTTTGTTTTGCCGCCATTTTTGTCCTCAAGTCGTCGGCTTCTAAACCCATGTTAGACTAGGTACTTATGATGTGTATAGATAAAGTAGTTTTCTCAAAAATGTCTGGAAATGTTGACATTACTATCTACATATTGAGACGCGAAGGACATAGTTTACTGACAGATCTCAAATTAAAAAAAAAACACATTGCGTGCTCGCTACACAAGCCCGCAATGTTGCATACAAATTCCATTACTATCTAGCTTGTAACTTTTTAAAAAATGAAAAAGCCCATAATAAAATGAGGGCACAAGTCTTATACATCCAAATTTTACTCGAAACATAACTTTTTTATTTGTGCCTGGAATAGCTTATGTTTTTTTTAAAACAAAAATTGCGTTTCTCCTTGTCATAAACTTAAAGGCGGTAAGGAGTGATGGTTTTTTCACATGAAGTTTCTGTTTGTATGCAATAAAAAAAATGAGTTTAAGCGATGAAGATTTGACTCTAACACAACTTTTTTCTTGCGATTTTTGAGAAAAGCACTATATTTGCCTCGGCAGGAACAGCAATTGCGGGCTTCGTATTTTTAAACGGACTCGCAAGCTCGTCCGTTTAATCCAATACTCGGCCCGCAATTGCCTACTTCCATGCCTAGGCAATAATGTACTATTATGCAACCATTTAGAACAAATAAATACTACATCATAAAATAATAAACACGTTTCAAAAATTGAAACATACCTTCGTGCCAGAGCAGTGCTGCGAAAATAGCTCTTAAACATTCCGCCTGTGCAGGGCTCAGCGCGTGCTTGCGTGGCGGAGGTGGAGCCGGCGCGGTGCGCGTCGGCAGCGGCGGCGGCGAGGAGCAGCGCTTGAACGCACGGGACCGGTGCGCATAGCGCTCCCGAGCCAGACTCTTAGTAGTTAAATGCTCGTGTTCCTCCTGTACATCCGCACACACACATTTTATGAGAAGCGTTATATTAAAATATAATGTATGTCCGATCAAACGTCCTGTTCTCATTGAGCCTTTGAGAACGGTTCATCGTCACATGGCACTTGCAGGTAGGTGACCCGCGCGACATCGCATCACTACTACGAGCGTCCACGCACTAAACTCAATCGCGATTCGTGTTGAGTTTAGCGGGTAAATGAATTTTTTAGGCGCCGGCTGAGAAATCTTTTGTGTGATACTCAGGGGTAAAACGTACGTTAATTGATAATAGGGTGATTAAAAGAAATACTAGTAATGAAACGTTGAAATTGGGTTCGGGTATCGCAGAACCTGTTCTGCAAAAACCCTTATTAAACTTTCCGAATTCATAGATACCGACATTGAGATAGACAGTACAAAAAAAACATCAAGTACCATGATCAAAAAAAAATTATCTGTGTTATGATTCTGATACTAATTTGTTTGGTTCTTTAACAGAGACCGGAATTTTCGTGGCATAAATTTATTGACTTCTCATTTATCGAATTTTAATGTAGTTACATATTGATTAAATTAACTTCAAAATAGAATGTTAGCAACTTTTCGTAAACCAGATAATATAAAAAAAAAACTATATAAACAGCTTTGTAAACACTTGTTCGAACGAACACAAAATATTGAACATGAAATTGTAAAAGCAGCATCTGCCAACTTTACAAAGGGTCTAGCAGGCTAAGGAAGGAGAAGTGGCCCCTGTGACGAATATCAGATTTTTATAATGTCATTTGTTGGCTATCTCATAATATAGAAACACCCTAACTTTCAGCCCCCTATCTTGAACCGTCACCGAGATACTGTCAAAAACGTCATTTTATGGACACATTTTTCAAAGTCGTTTTTCTCCTGAACTATATAAGGTAGAGCAATCAAACCAAATCATAGCTACAAAGGATGGGTAGGAGTATAACTCTGATTAAATATTTAATTCCATGAAAAAATTATGATTAAAATGTCAGAGAATTTTTTGACAGCACTTTTCTACAAGTATTTGTAAAGGTACAGCTACGGAAAAAATCATATAAACTGCTAATAGTATTAGCTAGTACCATGCGAAAAATCAATACAATATAATTGGTGCAAAATACTTAAAAAAAAAAGACAAATCCTTTACAAATACTTGTTGAAAAGTGCTGTCAAAAAATTCTCTGACATTTTAATCATAATTTTTTATAAATTTATTATTTATTATATTAATGTTATAAAAGAAGGAGTTGCTAAATTAATGAATAAAATGGACAAATACGTCCTACATATATAAATTAGTTTTATTGGCTTTGCGTTTGTTCTTACAACTTTATATCTGATTTAATTGTAATAAAAGTACTTTAATTTTTACATAGACTAGTTAGCGCAAACTTGTGCCGCTGTCATCCGCTGTCACACTAATACGTCAGTGGAACTATTGGAAAGTCTTACAGATTTGAAATTTTACGGACATTTTAGTTTTTTTGTATTAAGTATATTTTATTTTAACGTATAGTTTTACAGGTAAATAAACCAATTCTTCGCGAACGAGGTTACGGGCTCAGTTAGTATTATATACTTGTGACAACCCTAATTTTGCGACAAGCGAGAGGGGTAACGCGGGGCGTGGGGCGCTGTAGGTAATTATTTGACGGCTTTGCTGTCAAATCCATACAACGACGCAGAAGATGCCCTTCTAATAGTATTTATTCTTATGACTCTTAATTTTTACATTTAATTGTATGTAAATTTCAAATAATCAGCTACCCTAAGGTTATATGGAAGAGATCGCTTTTAGAGATTGAAAGAGTGGTAAACAATAAAAGGTCTTATACCTACCTTTATTATTGCTTACCACTCTTTTAATCTCCTTTTTGTTTTTGCTTTCTGTATTGTATTACATCAATATAATTATTATGTAAAAGTAGGTATATCAGTATGCAGTATCACATCAGCGACGGAATCAGCGGACAAGTTAGGAATCCCCCTGAGAAGCAAACACGCTGCCATGGGTGGATGCTAAGAAGCTTTTAGTGCTAGACCCATCGGTTAGCCACAGGTCGCGAGTGTAAAGTTCTGTTGAAGGGCACAACACTCCGAAATTCCGAATCAGACAGTGGTCAAAGGAGCCAAGTGGGGCGGCATCAGCAGACACTTGATAGCCATCAGGGTGTGAGGTCCAATAAGGAAGGTGTATCATGTAGACGACGTCTGGGACCCTCGTGGGTGAAGTAATCAGTTGAGACAGCCCGTACGAGGGGCGGCTGGTAAGTTCGCGGCCTGAGGTACTGAGCAAAGACATATACACCCGTATTCACAAACGTCACTATGAGGTCTCACAGTGCACAGTTGTTCTTTGTTGTATCTCAGCTAGTTAGAGCAAAATCGATATCTGAGGCTCGTTTCATGAAGCTACTACATGGTGTGGTCTGCGACAACGAATCCGTTAACAGATTGAGAAAAAGTAGCCGCCATCCTGAACTTTTTAGTTATTCGACTGATCGCTTCCAAAATCGATATCTGGGGATCTGTGCGGTCTTCGACAACGAATCCGATGACAGAATCAGAAAAAGTAGCCGCAATCTTGAACTTTTAGGTTATACGACGGATTGCTTTCAAAATCGATATCTGGGGATATGTGTAGTCTCCAACAAGGAATCCGTTGACAGTATGTAAAGCATAAGCGGGGGTGCCGTGGGTTTACTTTTCCTCCTGCCTCTAGCATGTGGTGAAAGCGGATTTATTAGAGTACGTAGGGCGGCCTGAGCAAAAACAAGAGATTCTCCTACACAGAATATGTCGGCGCACCCTGGAAATATCTATTATTTAAAATCGCTGCCATGGTAGGGAAAGAAGGGAGGGGGGTACCGAAATTCTCACTGACCAAACGAAACACAACATGTGAAATAACAGCATCTAGCTGTTATTTCTCACTGATATTCTGTGAGAAGGTGGAACTTCCCCGGTTGAACCGGCTCATTTATGTTCCGACCAGAGTTGGTCGCAACGAGGCTACGACGATCCTTATGGATACAAACAAACTTCCTTTACTATAAGGTCCTACGTTTAAAGCTCACAGCTCATCAGAATCACCCGGAACCCGCCCCGCACACTCACTACATCAACTACGTAGCGTAGAACCACCCGGCGTAGCGTAGTTCATGTAGTGAGCGCATGCCCATACAAATCCATATAAAGAATACTAACCGCTCGAGGCGAGGCGGAGCTGGTCGGGTGCCGGGTGGTTCTAATGAGCTGTGACCCTAATTATATTCACAAAGTAAATGATTTGAACAAAGCACGAACTAAAACGGTATGATGAGGAAAGTTTTGTAGCTTAAGAGTAGAACTTATTTGACATTCAGTTTTACAACGTAAAAAACTCTACTCTAGTAGAGATTGCGAGATTGTCTTATGGCGCTCTTTGGTCGATGCTTTCACATCACGTAAATTGTATTTCAGTTTAAGTTGAAAGAAATATCGACGGTTCTGTGACTCAACCTCGTATATAGAATATTATGCAGTATAAACTGACACTCACTAAGTACGCGAGTGCATACTTAGTGCGTGTCAGTTTATACTGGACAAAATTCAATAGACGAGGTTGAGTCACAGAACCGTCGATATGTTGAAACAGTCTAAAATTTGGCTTCTTTCCTTGCCATCTGGCGCTCAGAGAGACCGCTCTTCTCGCTCTACCCCAGGGCCTGCGCTGCCGGCCCCGGCATTTTAGGAGGTGGCGTGTGGCACCTACCGCGTTGGCGTTGCCAATATAGAGGTGCACGGTGTTGAGGTCGCCGGCGAGGCTCTCGGGCGAGGTCTGTGTGCCCGCCTGCGCCAGACGACCACTACTGTGATGCTCCGGCTCCGTGCCTATCTCCGTCTACGACACAAGGGAAAAACCAAATAAAATTAACTCTCCAATACATACAGGGTGTCCGGTATATAGTGAACTACCTTACAGGGCTGGATAGTGTTGCTAGATAGCTCGGGAGTGTTGAAAATATGATAATTCAAGTTTAGTAAAAGTCGCATGGAAAAGGAGATATCTCAACTTTTCAAATTTTTGGAAATGCGGCTCTTTTGTTCACCATTTTCGATGCCACAACCAAAGTTATTAGAAATTTTCGTTTGCTGTGAAAGAAAGCTGATTAAATTTGCTTTAAGACCTTTTTAACGAAATGAATAAATAACCAGCAGTTTTTGAAAATTTTCATGTCAAATTTAAAGTTTAAGAATCTGAATCTTTCTACCGGCAAGTTTGATATCGCACAGAGTAAAAAAAAAAGTGTGAAAACCTGTAGGGCAGCTTTCTTAAAAATTTGGCTGTTTAATGGAGATTTTAAAATGATATCATAACTGAGATTATTAATTATAACAGCGAAGTTATTATTAAGTTTGTGCAACAAATACTGTGAATTCTATTAAAATAATCGAATTGAAAAAGCGACTTTTGCTTCCGTTTAATATGAAGATAACTGGTTATAAATGTTTAAAAGACAGTTTGACTGAATGTGAAAAGGTACAACACTACGATAAAAGGTAATACTACGACAATAACCTATTAGGTCGATAGAAAATATATCACATCATCAATATAGAACAAACGATTATGGAACAAGAACAAGTCTGCCAACAAGTTGATGGTGCGAAACAAGCTAGACTCAATACAGCGTGGTTTCGCCCAGAAGATTTGCAAAGCGTACAGGGCGGTCTCTCTGACATCGGCGCTGATCCTGTCGGGAACCCTCCCACTGGATTGGCGCATTCACGAAGCGGCAAGCCTCTACGAGGTCAAAAAGGGCTACAGTGAGGACCACATTCCACCAGGAAGAGAAATTGAGGGAAAAACTGCCGCCGTGAAGAGATCGCACCCGTCAAGGGTTGTGTCCATCGACTACGTCTGCTTGGAGGAATTCAACCAAGACGGGGTCGATAGATACGACCTCGATAGCCCTCAAATTTACACCGAAGGCAGTAAAATTGAGGGCTAGACGGGAGCGGCACTCACATGGTGGGAGAATGGAAGAGAAATCCGCCACTCAACCTTTAAGCTTTAAGCGCCGTGTTTCAAACCGAACAGTATGCTCTACTCAGGGGAGTGCAGATCGAAGGGTAACACAAGGCGCAGAGCGTCAGCATCCTCAGTGACTCAAGATCCTCACTGGAGCTCCTCAAATCACCGGACACGACACACCCCTTGGTCCAAGAGATCAAAAATGCCACAACCCAAACAAGAGCAACGGGGACCGATCTCAGGTTCTATTGGCTGCGAGCTCACGTTGGAACGCCAGGAAACGAGAGAGCAGACGAACTGGCAAAGCAAGCAGTCTTAGGAAAAATACCGCCCCCCAATATGACATGGTGTCGGTGTCCTACGCCAAGAAGTCAATAAGACAAAACACGGTCAAACAGTGGCAGGTTCGCTACGGGGCATCCGGGACAGGTGCGACAACCAAGAACTTTTTTACAACTGTGAGAGATGCGAACAGCATATTAAAGAAATTCAAACTCACAAACTTCTTGGTTCAAGCGTTTACTGGTCACGGAGGCTTCGCCGCCTATCTCCACCGGTTTACGATCAAAGATTCACCTTCGTGTGTTTGCGACCCGACTCTTGATGAGGACATCTGGCATATTGTCTGCGAGTGCCCGCGTTTCGGCATGGAAAGGCTCGACCTTGAGCAAAAGACCGGAGTCAAAGTTTCTCCGGATAGCTCAAGCTGGAAAGCAAACAAACGCAAGGCAAACAGGATTGTGTTGTCGAACGGTGGACTGCCGGGTGACGACCAGGATCTGGAGAGGGTATACTTCAGATTCTGCTTAGAGAAGGGACTGGACCGGGAACTGGTGGAGGGAGACCTGGTGAACGCTCGCTCAGAGTTAAACTCGAGGTGGCTAGCGCAGAAAAACGCAACCAGGAGGAACTTTGACGAGTTCCACGGTCTGAGGCAGTCGGTCTCGAGCCCAGGCCCACAGGCCGGGTGCAATCCTGAGTGCACCATTCTCTGATCAGCGTCTGAAGTAGACCTTTCGGCCCCCCTTCCTTCCAATCCTCAAACCCTCGTACCTGTATCCCCCCTTCCAACCCCCCAATTTTCTTCACCCTCATCCCAAAACCAAAACAAAAACAAATCCCCAACGCACCCCTAATCTTGTAGGATGATGCAATAGTAAAAAACAGTATAAAATCTTCCAACCCACTTACCCCCATCACTAATAACCTCAGTTAAAAAAAATCTCTTTCTTTGTTTTAACGTAATGACCTCTACATTTTATACCCAGAGCTAACTCTAACCTTCAGTGTTTAACATACACTTAAGGTTAGAGTTAGCTATATTCTAAGCAACTTCCTGACGCACGCACCTCCCGAACACCTAACGGGTGTCAGTAGGACGGGGGATGGGGAATCCTGCGGCCTCCTATACGGGAGAATGATTTTCTCTCCCGGCCCTTCAGCACTGGCTGGGGTAAGGCTCCGCGCGCGATTCAATAATCCTGCGTCAAATTGACACCTGCCCCCCATTAAATTATAGCAGATGTATAGGCTAAGTTGCAATGGAAGAGGTCACAAAAGAGGGCAGCGCAAGGAGACACGCGCAAAAAAATAGTATCTCCAGGCAAAAGAGAAAGCCTCAAAAAGGGTAGCCCCACCCATAAAGATGGTATCCACAGCCACACAAGTGGTCCAAAAAAGATCTCCGACCCAACCCTTCCATTGTCGGGCAAAAGAAAGAAAGCCCGTAGTCTGTAAGCATGCATGCGTCAGGATTCCCACTGCGCGACTCCCATCTCCCCCCATCCCAACCCCCATTCCTATCCCCCCTTTTTGGGAAAACCCAGCGGATAAGTAAACGGAGGAAGGATTTTCTCCTCCGGCCTTTCAGCACTGGCTGGGGTAGTATCCGCGGGAGTCTAAATTCTAGTTGGTAATAGGGGCATTGGTGTTTTTGGCCGGTGCGAGCCCCTCCATTCCCAGGTCTCCGGAAGGGATTTTCACCTATGCCCCTTTTTCTTAAAGTAATTCTAGCAAAAAGCAAATAAAAGCAAGGAAGGCGATTACAAAAACATTTTTTTTTATGGAAAATGGAATTTATGGTTTCGTCGTCATGGCAGAAATTAGTTGCTATTGTATTTCACATTCACGTACATTGTCTTTTAAAACATTTAAAACCAGTCAATTTGATTTTAAACGGAAGCAAGTCGTTTTTTAAATTCGATACCTAGTTTGATAGAATTCAGTCTTCGTTGGATATACTTAATAATAACTTCGCTCCTATAATCAATAATCTCAAATTCTGATACCATTTTAGAATATACATTGAACATGCAATTTTTTAAGAAAGCAGCACTACAGGTTTTCATACATTTTTTTTACACAGTGCGATGTCAAACTTGTTGGAAGAAGACTCAGTTTCCTAAACTTTAAATTTGACTTGAAATTTAATCAGCTTTCTTTCACAGTAAACGAAACTGAAAAATTCTAATAACTTTGGTCGTGGCATCGAAAACGATGAGTGCAGCATTTTCAAAATTTTGAAAAATGTGCTATCTCCTTTTCCGTGCGACTTTTACTAACCATAAATTATCATATTTTCAACACTCCTGAGCTGAGCTATCCAGTCCTTTAAGGTAGTCCACTATATATCGGACACCCTGTATACGTTAAGCAACCAATAGATACATACGTAAGTATACAGAAAGTAATTCAGTCTGAGGATTTTTTCACAAAGAGATTTAAGTGATTTTCATGTTTAGATAAAAGTACTTAAGTTCTATTGTTTCTTTTTTGATTAATTTGACATCTGTTATCTGTATTACCTTACTCTATCACACTACCTACTCTCACATAAGGATTACATAAGTCCCATTATCGGGCTATTCTGCACGTGACAAAACTCACAAAACACTGAAACAAACAAACTGAAACTTTTTGAATAATCATGCTTTATTTTGGGTATATAATCCTATTGTAGTTATACGAAGTCGGAATGAACAGTTGGAGGCCTCTTCACAGCACTTTCGATGACACGCCTACTCAGAATATTTACGTGCTGCCGTTTGTTAGCACACACATTCACTAATACGAATAGACCACAAGACCGGTTCATTGTTTTATTAAACATTGAAATACTATACATATCAGGGGACAAATTGACACCAATTGGGTACGAGACAAAGACATGCCATGAGGCGTTAAGTCCGCCATTTGTCTGTTTTTACAATAAAGAGGAAAAAAAAACTTCAACAAAGAAATAAATACTTAACTTATACCTATTTTTTATTACATACTCGCCGCTCATCCCATACCGGGAATCGAACCTGGGACCGCCAGCTTCGTAGGCAGGGTCACTACCAACTAGCTAGGCTAATGAGTCGGCATATTCCAGAATTAAATTATTATTATTAAAAGTAAATTCGTTTTTTCCTCCTGTGCATGCACTCGCCTCTCATCTATTCGTATGGTAAAGACACGTGCAGTTAATCGGATATCTTATTTACCAACCTCTTGGATAGTATTCACGTCCTGTATATTATCGCTTGACCGGTGCTTAACAGGAGACCACCATTCATCGCTATTTCCGTTACTGCGACGCTGGATACCTCTGAAACCATCAGTTATACTGCGTTTCAAGACTTATCTAACACGGCAGCTTGACGTTATATACACAAGTTTGAAAAAGGAACGATTTAATTGCCTCTAAAATGATTCCGAGTCTGATTACAGCGGTTATAGACCAAGAGCGGGCGATTATGCAACCCTACCTCATCGAGTAGTAAGATGCGAACAATATAACAGGGTGTTGCTTTTAAAAAAATATGTCTTAAAGTACATGGTTGCCAAAGCGTGGAGCGTTATGTGACCAAAAATATGATCATATTTTTGGGTGAAAATACCTCATCCTGTAATAAGTAAATACATAGCACAATCAAAAGGATTCCTCGCCCAGTACAATTGCTTAATTATGTTCCCGATTGGTCTTGGTATTTTCGATAAAAATCTTCCGTGTGATAAGTTATATACAATTGCAGCTGTGTGGGAGCGGCAGCTGACTGTTGGTACGTCAGCCGCAAGCACACTCACAGAAGAAATTCTTAGTATCGTGAATTTCATTGCAGTTTGGTATATATTCCACAAAACAACGATTACGTTTTCTAGACATAAGTATGTCGTGACTGGAACTGTTTTTTCAGGACGTTAGATTGATCTCGAACGAAATGCATGTTGATAGTACCATCCTCTAGAATCATTTCTCCAAAATACGACATAGCTTGACCCATTTCATATGTACCAATAAAAAAAAAGTCAATGATTTCAGTACTATTTATTGGTTGGAACGGCAATTTGAAAAACTGCAATGAAATTGACGGTAATAACAGTTTCTTCTGTGAGTGTGCTTGAGGCTCAAGCCGAAAACCTATTAAGGCACAAGATGGTCCCTTATTCTGCCACGGCCAATTTTACAGGTGCTTTAATTTAAGTTTTTTTTCTGATTTTTAGTACTTGTAGTTTTGGTTGTAGGGTGGGATACGCACGCTACTCTAGCGAAAATTACACTTTTCAAGTTCAATATTTCCTAAACTGTCTCCCAAATCTAAAAATTTATCATTACTTGTACGTAATGATATTTTAAGAGCTATCCAAAGATATTACTCGCATACTGTAAACCGCTACATTTATATCGTTCACGGTATCAGAATACCGCCTATAGCGTAACCGAAGTCTGAAAACGGTTTTATAAGGAGCTTTGCCATGGTAGTAGAAAGTTAACGTAATTTGTATTACAAGCGAAAAATATATACAAGCAAAGGAGATATTAGAAAACTTTGGCAAGTATTAAACTTTATGATAGGCAAAATATCGTCATCAATAAATGATACAATTAGTAGGGCATTTCATTTGCTTAGTTCTGACAAACCTGTGGCTGACTTATTTGCAAATAATTTCAAGCAAACAGCACAGAATATAATACCTAACCGTAGTTTATCACTGCTTAGTTCTAAAGTATATAGGAAGCCTATAGATAGGTCCACTTTCCTGAAAAATGCCACCCCAAACATTTTTTTTAAATAATTTTGAAGAGTCATAGAAGTAAAGCCTCAGGTATTGACGGTGTTCGATCTGTTGATATCAAACTGATAGCAGATAACATTTCATCAGCAATTAGCCTTATAAATAGTACCTTAGCATATGGGTATTTTCCTGAAGAGCTTAAGGTAGGGCTGGTTCGGCCAATACACAAGCGGGGTGATACAAGAAATTGTTCAAATTATAGATCTATTACAATGCTCCCTACTTTAGATAAAATAATAGAAACATATGTTTGCAATACTCTCTACAAATCAATTCGGTTTTCAGCCGAATAAGAATGCTACCATGTTGTTGTCCAGGTTTACAGATGAAATCAATCAACACCTTAATGATGAAAAACATTTACTGATTGTTTTTAGTAATGCGTTTGCCACTTTACGGCACATCTACTGATACAAAGACTGGAGGATACCGGTGTACGGGGACAACTTCTGGAATGGTGTACGACCTACTTACACGATAGATCAGTCCATGTTAAAACAAGATACTCTAATCTACTCAAAAACAAATACAGCTCATTAAAATGTTCCATTTTTAAATAACCTGCCTATGCAAGCAAATATGATAACTAAAGTCTGTTCCTATTCAGACTGCCAATGAAAATAACAAGTATACCTGACTGTAATTGTCTTTTGATAGAGGATGAAATAGTGATGGGAATAATTTTACCTCTAATTAGTTAGGTAATTAAAAAGGTTGAATATATATTCATCATCATGATCGTATTATATGTCCGAATGATAATTTTAAAAGGTGCTTCTCCACCGGACACACAAACAGAGATTTGGATTTGAGTAAATTGAATTACAATGATTTTTTTACGAATTCGTGGTGGTAATTTTCTGGGTTAGCGTTATGTTGCGAAATCAAATAACAAATAAGTTTGCTTTTAATTATTTTTTATCAGAAAATACAGTCCGTAAATCGCGTTGCCAAGGCGTCGTTTGGCAATGTCAGACCAGCCAGACAATTCGTTGAGTTGGTCTACTATGCCTATGGTCAATTAGACGTCACATTATTTTTCTGCCAAAAAGTTCTAAACTAAAGGGTTGGCACTCAGAAGGCGCAACATCCACGTGGCGCGATGCCAACGCAGTGCAAAATTCCGCGCCCCACGGACCCTGAGTAGGCATCGCGCTTTCGTAAGCGTCACACAGGTGACTAGGGTTGCCACTTTTTTTTAACAGAATAAAGTATTACTTACCAAAAGAGGAAGAAAAATTAAGTACGCAGCATAAATGTAAAGCATATTTTTAATTATTTTTAAATACTTACATATTTCTTACCAAGTTATCACTCATCAGACCTTGTTTATTCTAACAGAGTCTTTGGCAACAATTAAAGTATCAATCGCCTTCAAACATGGCAAAACAAAGTTTTTGTCGCGGGTTTTTGACGGTTGCGTTGACGTACAATTTTGTTTAAATTTATTAATTATTAGAAAAAATTACCATTGAAAACCGAATGTCATAAATAAAGTACTCTGCCGTACTTTATACGTACGGGAAGCTAAAATAGAGTAAAATACTTTATAATAAAGTACGGGTGGCAACCCTACAGGTGACCCAGGTGGGTTACTCCGAAACACCTACACCTACTCCAAATACCAATTATTCCACAGTTATGACGTGATCGAAAGAAAGGGACAGTGGGCTTAGCATGAAAGAACATGAGAATACGTCAAACGCGAATTAGTGACCAATATGTCTGTTCCATATTTTAACGTAAGAATAAACGTTGGATGTTGAAAATAAATATGTATTTTGTGTGACTTGGGTCCGTTTATTACTAAGCAACTTAAAGCAAGAGCTACGTCACATTTTATGTAATTTTTCGGTATTGCTAGGGTAATGAAATAAATCGTTCAAATCTATCAAGAAAGTTGAGATAGAAACCCATAGAATAAGAAAAGCATAGAAACCGGACTATAAAATGAACTTTGCACCAGCTATATTTCTCTACTAAATTTTTATATTGGGCATTACTTAAAAGAAAATAAAACTTAAAATAGGCTGTTTTTAATGGACCTTGATATGTCCGCGAACGTGTGTATGTATGTAAACACTTTATTGTACAAAATGCAGAAATTCCGTTTAATACGCCAACATTAGCACCCAGGGTATCATTGCTTAAAATGCCATTTACAAACAAATTCGTTAATGTGGAAAAAAATCTTCTTCTTTATGCCAAAAATACAAAAAAAGTTAACTAGAAGAGATCCTTTAAAGGGATAAGTTCTCATTTGCACATTCTTATTCCGTAAAGATTGTGTTTGAATTTCTGTGTTTTATACGATAAAGTGTTTGTGTTTACATAAGTACACACGTTCGCGGACAAATCGAGGTTAATCAAATTTTACGCCTTAAAACCTTGTAAAAATTTCAGTTAAAGAAAAAAAACAATCTGCTTTTTGTTTCATTTTCTCTTATTACATAACTAGAGAAAGATAGCTGGGGCAATGTGACACTAGTTCACGTGTATCATGCTAAGCACACTGGTCAAGGTTAACGTAACATCAAATTCGAATCCTCTCGTAGCCATTGTAGTAAGCTTGTGTTATTAAAACAGAAAACCTTTCGAAATAATTAAGAACACTACTGATTTTTTTGTTATTTAAACCGTTTAAGACGAAAACCTCTCTCTACCTTTTTATGACAAATTATATTTCGAAAAAAAAAATATGTATATGTCAAGCACGAGTCAGTGTCACCACATTTTGCCGAACGCGCTTTTCCTCAAAAAAGACAATGTTAAATAGAGATTACTGCCTAAAAATAAACATGAAGAGAATAAACATAAGAGTGACGGAATGAATAGGAACTGACTTTAGTTACAATTTCTTATCTAGGAAGTCAATCGTATTGTACTAAAGAAGTGGCATTAGTAATCGAAACTAAACTGATAGGTAAATGTGCGGAACGCCCCCAAACGCCGCACACGCGACCGAATCCGCCCAGTATTGTTTATACGCGAACACACGGTTAGCTTATATAGTTAGGTTTGTTTATACGGATACAGATGGTTAAGTTCTTAGTGATAGTTTTTGTACATTTCCTATAGCATATTAAATAGTTTAGTACTTTAATTAGTTAGTAAGTTTAATAAAGGTTTATTTTGTGTTTTCATTTTATTCCGAAAGCCCCTGCCGGGTAGGCTTTGCCGTAGTTTACAGAATGTAAACAAACCTACCCGGCAGTACGCATGCGCAGTGGCTCCCCTCCACAAGAGAGGGCCACCATGCGGAGTGGGGATGGACGCGCCTGCGCGTTAGGTGTTTTACCGACCATGAGAAAATGGCGGGAAAACACCTATTGGCGCGAAAACCGTATTTTGAGAATTTTCCGAAAAACTTGTTTGTAAATAGTTTAAGTTTTGTATACTAGTTTATAGCGCACATAGTTTGTAAGGTTTTCTAGTATGTAAGATGTATTAGGAAATAAGGAAATTTAAGGAAAATAAAGAAAAGTGGAGGGGAGGACGGAGGCTCTGAAAATTGGTATAAAATGTGGACCCTCGGCCATAGCAATTGCACTCGAGAGCCACTCCCAGCCAGGGCAACTAGAAGAGCCTCCGCCCTCTCCGAAACGTCTGATCAATCACACCGAGCATTTTTCTTCACCGAACCTACCCTGCCCGCTTCAGAACCAGTCACAGGTGCGAGTCCGCACAGTAAACATAAGTGTATCTCATTTAAACATCTATACTTTCCTTGCTTGTCAGAGATTAGAGTATCTTGTTTTTTCAGTATTCGTAAAATGTTTAGGTAATGACAACTCACAATTCACAAATTCTTAATTTTCAAGGTATTCTTTTAATATGTATGTATTGTAAACTATCGCTATGAAAGATCCTTTCGATTTTCATCTTAAAATACGGCATATTATTTTTGACATAATTAACCTGTTCGATTCCTGGTTAAGTCAGACGATTTTTCAAAAATCCATAAATGCAGTATTTATTATTTTCTAAAATAAAAGTAAGTCTGCATTGCGGATAATTAGCTATTTCCATTATTTAAGGTAGCTGCGGTACTTTTCCCGTGACGGTTAAAAACAAAGTTAAATAGGAATTGCTAGTATTCATGGCCTTCCGTTATTTTGATTGTGTTTGTTATTTAGAGATAAATGAACTATATCGGTAACCCTTTCGATCTGCATCATAAAATACGGCATGTTATTTTATCGCATTTGACCGACCGCTTCGAGTCCCGGTTAAGACGGATGATTTTCAAAAATCCATAAATAGAAGGTTATAGTTTTTAAAAATAAAGGAAAGTCTCCTTTACACAGAATGTGCTATTTCCAATATTTAAGGTAGTTGCCTTCCATGTGGCATGTACTCAAGCTCGTAGTGCCATTTAATATTAGGAAGAGTGTGAAGTGCACTGGGGTCAATTAACATCATCATCATTATTATTATCTCAAAAAACGGCGGTGGGGCGGACGAACGAGCGAATCGAAGCGGCGAGTTTAAGTAGTCTTATAATGGTTTAGAGAACCTCTACATACAGATAAATGTATAAATTTGAATGCGTTAAATAATATCTGAGCGGAGATATTAAAGATTTAATTATTCCGTTTTTGGTACTAAAAGTACGCCCGGGTAAGAAAATTTTAATATCTCGGCTCCGATGCGCTTAAGAGTATTACATTACATAACAAAATGTATTTATTTTTAACAATTCTATCATAATTTACCACTTTCACGAATGGCTGCTCATCTTCAACTACAAATGACAACACTTTTACCCAAACCCCTTTAAGCACCACATTCTAATCGAACAATATTTTAGGAGTGAAATCCAACATGTCATCTCACACCCAAAAACGACTAGACAAGTAACTAATCGCATACTAAAGAAACCACCATTTCGAAATATTTATGGTCGAAGAACGTCCGAATATATAATGCCTAATTTAATAAATAAAATACCAGATGAATGGAAAGTCAAAATTACACCAACCAATATCGCTAAGTATCTTAAAAAACAAATGTTAATTCAATTAGAAAATAGTCAAAGTCAGATATAAATAATACAACAAAATCAGAAACATTTATTTATTTTTTAATTTATGCTTTCTCATAATTACCGACATATGTAATTGGATCACCTGTACCGGTCGAGCATAGACCGGTTCGCGGCGCGGCAGGCCGGCCGGCGAGATATAACGATAAGACTCTCATGTTTTTTCTTACTTACCTACGTAGTTTGTGATTTTGGTTGTGAAGATTTGTAATAGGTATATTATAAATAATAGATAAGTAACTTAGTTTAAAGTATTTGTTTGTAGCTGTCGTGGAATGGTGCATCGAGACAAACCAAACTGTGGTTTAACGGTGCAGTATTTAATAATTTTTAAATTTTTGTTTGATATACTTTAATAATAAATAATAATAATAATTACCATATATGTTACGCTCTTGTTGTTAATCTATAATAAGAATAGTACAAACCGGGGTGTCGGAGCAGCCACAGATTCGTTCCGAAATATTCTTCCCCGTTTGCTAGGCTCGAGTCCGAACACGAAAGGACTTATGCTGGTATCACTCTGCAAGCATTCAATTAGTCACACACGGCTGTGGGTTAAGGGTCTACCCGAGCTATCATAGAGAAATCCCGTATAGCTTAAAAAATAACTTGTTCATACTGGTTTACTTATCTTACAATAAGATATCATTTCACCAAATATTAACCCTAAAATGCTTCTGGTTTCTGAGAAAATAAGGATTTTTTATTTTCTTTAGCTTATCCATATAAATGGTTGACTTCATAATTGAATGTTTTATGATATACATTTTTACCATTAAGACGCATTTGACAAAAAAATATAGTGAGCGTTGTTCCTAGTGTTTTTTTTTCCACTTTCCATACATATCCGTTATTTTATATACAGTGTGTTTTATGTATATATATATCCCGGCTTGTGGTTTGTACGTTTGTTTTTATATACAGGGTGGCTCATTTAGTTCGGCCAGTTTGGGAAAGTCTGAAAATATAAGACATACGAAGATCTGTTCTTAGGAACCATGTCATCGATTTTAGTAACAAGGAAGACTGCATTCATACATTTAAAAAAAACTTGTACTCAGCTCGGGAATCGAACCCGGACGTTTTGAAGCAAGCAGCAAATGTTATTATGAAACATGATGTCTAAAATTAATATTAAATTAAGGGTGGCTATATATATATATATATGATGATGAGCAAGATCTGTTTTCTTTATGGTAGCCCGGCTAGACCCTTTCACCTAGTACAAATTAAAAACTTTTTACCAAAATATGTACCAAGCACATCGTTTCTCTTGCGTCGTTGGCTAAATCACACTGAACTGAAATCGGAAATCTTCTTTCATGTATGCTATTGAAATCTGTGAAAATAGAAAGGCATCGTTAGTTTAAAAAAAAATCTTATGTGCATAAGTGTTCTTATAATTAGAAATATTTGCGTTTTTTCCATACAAACGGTAAAGTTCGGACCGCGGGAAACGCCACGCGCCATTCCACGCGCCAGTCCGAACCATAGGTTTTTTACTATTTTACTATTACAGTTGCATTTACACGTACGGTTCGGAGCGAAGATTGGAATGGCGCGTGGCGTTTCCCGCACTCCGAACTGTACGTGTGAAGGCCGCTATTAAAGCGCTCACAGGCTCGCGCTCTAGCCTCGGCACTCATACCTTAATATATTTTAGTTGGTTGAAATTGAAAAGTCATTTTTGTATGAAATTGTATGGAAAAAGGCAAGCGTTTCTAAAGCGTTTATATAGCCATCTATTTAAACCGACTTAAAAAAAATGAGGAGTTTTATGGTTTAAATATATGACTATGAGTTTCCCGCGGCATTGCTTGCGACGAGTTTTAAATATCTTATAGTTCCTTCCTCCTATCACTAAAAAGCATAAAATAAAAATCCGATTTCAAAACCGCAAAAAAAAAACTGCCACATTCTCGGAAATACCGTACTTAACTTAACGTAACTTACCGTCGTAAAAACCGCCCGCTAAGTTCCGAGTTCCAGGACAAGACAAAATTAAAAAAATATTATTTACTAACGGCAGCGACCGCGGAAATGTATGAAATTTCATTACATACCACTTTTTACAAGATTTTATTTAACCTTCAATGTACCCACTTCACGGTAACGCTGCTGCAGCTGAAATTTGGACCACGTATGTAAACCCGATGACAATGCAATATTATGGTATCTAAGAGGTGATCTGATGATGGAGTCGGAAGGTGGCGACAGGATCTCCGCTATTCTTAGCGTGGACCCACCGTTTTAGGACTCAATAGTTTGGTCTTGATAAGCAGATAAGGAATTTGAAAAAAAAAGTACATTCGGCAACAAAAATGACAGTAACTTATCTACTTTATAAAACCATGTTTGGGCAAGGATAACTAACTCCAAACAGCCAAACTCTCGTACAATCAAAATATGGGTGTGTCCTGGGTAAAATATATATATACAGTTGTGGTCATATAATTAAGAACGATTTGAAGTTGCAGAATATATTTATCTAAATCATGACATGTGTAGTTATAATGTTCCTTCTTAAAAGTAACTAGTTATGTTTTGAAATAGCCACATGAATAGAGCAAACGGGATTAGGAATATAAATTAAAATCGCTAACTATTTATTTTACAAATTGTATTTTTTCTCTATAGTAACAAATTCAAATAGTAATAAAACTGGACAAATAATTAAGAACGATTTATTGAACTGCTCGAGAGTTGTATTATATGAAACTTAGACTAAATAAATCACATTAATGGGAAGTGCGTAAAGGAAAAAAATATATTTAATACATTTTAAACAAAAATTAATAGTTAGTAGCGTGTCCACGGCTTTTAATTACTGCTTTACACCGGCGAGGCATAGACTCTATCAATTTTTGACATTTCGCAAGAGAGATAGACTTCCATTCTTCTAAGAAAACGTCGTACAGCTCTCTTAAATTGCCACACTGTCGATTTGAAACCTTTTTCTTGACTTCACACCAAAGATGCTCTATAGGGTTTAGATCTGGGCTGTTAGCTGGCCAATCTAAGACAGAAACTGATTGCGATGTGAGAAATTCCTTAACGGTACGTGCAGTATGTTTTGGATCATTGTCGTGCTGGAATGTCCAAATAACCGGAAGCACGTCTTCAGCATAAGGTAACATTGTTTCTTCCAGTATATTTTTGTATTGGAATTGATCCATGTTTCCTTCTATCAACTTAACAGGTCCAACACCATGTCCAGAAAAGCACCCCCAAATTTTTACATTTCCCCCACCATGCTTTAATGTCACTTTTGTGTACTTAGGGTCGAATGCTTTATTCGGAGGTCGTCGTACATATCGTTTTCCATCAGAACATACCCTGTTTATTTTTGTCTCGTCAGAAAAAAGAACATTTTTCCACTGTCTAACTGTCCAGTTTTCATACCTTCTTGCAAATGCAAGCCGTGCTTGCCTATGACACCGTTTCAACATGGGCACCTTCCTTGCTATCCTCCCGTGCAACTTTTCTTCTACTAAACGCCTTCGAATAGTGCGTGCCGAGATTGCTGAAGGATTGTTTTCACCAAAATATTCTTTTCTCAGCTCATTAGACCCTTTAAAAGGATTTTGTTTTGCCAAACGAATGATATTTCGATCATCTCGACGACATGACTTCCTCTGTTTAGGTTCACGCGGAACATTTGAAGTAGTTTGATACGTCGCAAAGTGCTTCACAGCGTGGAAAACCATTGTTTTTGAGCATTGCAGATGGTCGGCTATCTTTTTATATGACCAATTCTTCTCGCGAAGTTTTATTATTACTTCCCTTGTAGATTTATTGCAACTTTTATTTTTCCCCATTGTTTTTACACGAAGCAATCACCTTTTAAACTCTTACAGCACTAAATGGCGCCAAAATCATACAAATAGTGACCTACAACCACAGAGCCACAGAGTGTTCTCTATTTAAATTTTAATAAAAAAATAAACCATTCAGCGTTCTTAATTATGTGACCAGCCAGTAAGAAGTAATACTAGGTTCAGATCTAATGTAAAAAGTTTATCTATTTATTTTTTAGCCAATCATTTGTATCAGCGAATGAACCGGTAGTATGCAAAAGTTTTGCGATACAGAGAGAAATACAAAAAAATACATGCAGTTAGTTATACTTGTTAGTTGGAAAAAACTTCCCTTTAAATAAGCGTTCTTAATTATATGACCACCACTGTATATTCTAATTAGTCCGTTAGTAACATTATCAAAAAATATTAAACACGTATTTTTTGCTTTATCAAATCAATCAAAATTGACCAAAATAACGCGCATCAAAGTTTGGGAGCGGGGGCTCGGGACGTCACAACGTTGTAATTAATTGTGCCACGGCGTAACGTCACGTGAAACTCCAACGCGCTTTATCTTCGTCATTTTTTGTTCAATTGACAAATGAAAAAATTTGTTCAATATTTTTTGATAATTTAAATGGCGGACTAATTAGATTTATTTACAGACACTAGCCTATTCTTCCATGTTTATTTTAGTTTTTTAAATGTCATAGACTAAAAAGGTGTACCTTTTCGAACAGCGTTTACAGCGTATTTAAAAGTGTATGAAATAGATTTACTTTTCTTTAAGGATATTGCGTCATAAATAAAATAAATTGTCGAAATAGCTTAAACGCGTAGTAAAAGTTATAATCTAACTAATTTTTTTCGAAATTGCTTTTATTACAATTAAATATGTGATTTTATTTAATGCTATATATCTGTTTCATATTAAATTGTACCTGTTTCGAAGGTTAATAGAATTATGAGTCATGTTGATGATGAGTGCGAAGATGTTCTTTTTTTTTCAAGGAAATTTTGGGACTGTGTTTAATATTATTAACAACCTTGTTATATTTTGTCGCATTGTTGGAAAAAAGCACCATACAAGCCTCAGCCGAAAAGGGCGGTTGCTGGACTCGTATATACCGCTGCCTCGACTGCATCACGGCCACGCTAACTCATACTCGTCCCACAACTGCCTTTTTCCTGGTCTCTGCAGTGATGTACTAATTTTAAAATGGCCTACCATTTTAATAGGTCAGTCAAACTGAAGTCTGCATCCCACAATAATTTTAACCAAAACCCTGACCTGACTACCTGTTTGACTGTCCTACCATTTTCAAAGCAGTTATTTTTAGCAGGGGGTTTTTGTTTTTTAAAACATTTATTTTGTATTATCCATCATATATCAAAAACAAGCGTAAGAGCGATGCCACACGAGCTTTGCCGGTGCGTTGCGTCGGTGCAATATTTTTCATTTCAACATAGAGCGAGGCAAGTGTTTCAACGCATCGTGTGTCATGTCGTTCTTATTTATATGTAGAACAACGCAGCGGCGACGACGCAATGCGCAGGCAACGGTCGTGTGGCATCCCTCTAATATTATTACCGTTGAACGCTGTATCAAAATCATCTTCCTGTGTCCATGATTGCATGTCACCCTGAGCGTCGCCGTAGCCGGTCCATATACCCGTATATTCAGTCTAGAAACAATTAAATACGCAGAGTAAACCAGTGAGCCATCTCCACTCTCCATGTAAGAAGGGTGTGAAATGTATAAGTCGTTTCATCATAATCCAAGGAGCACTGTGGAAACTTGCATAGTACTTCTTGTATGATGTTACAAAGAGGCAGACCTGGCTGAAGGGTAATGGAGCTAGACCAACACTTGAATTTTTAAAGTAGTAATTTTATTCCCATAAAATGATCTTAAGACATTTTGAAATTTTAATGCCGTTAAATTTAATATTAAACAGAAGTTCAAAAATAAAATAACCAGATCATTAAATCAAGGCTAAATTAAGCCAGTGCCCGCCAAATTATTAAAAAGAAATCAAAACCTTTATTTGAATCTATTGAAATTTGAAAAATGTTGGTGCGAAAAATAAATATTTAAAAGAAGACAGGTCATTTTGGTGGTTCCACCTATCTGACAGGCAATCTCCGGAACCTCGGAACCTGTTCGAAAAACTCTTTCGCCATTTGAAAGATACTGTATTCCAGATGGATATAGGATTTTTTTACTCCGGAGTGAACCGAGGCCCGACGCTTGTAGGTATATAACATTCTCGAACACATGGCAGGTAAAAGCGTAGAACACAGAGTGCGGGCACGGGTCGGGCACCGAGCATGTCGTATTCATGGCGGGAATCGCGCCGGTCTGACTGACGCTTGTCTTGCGTGTAGTGATGTTTTGATAGATTTGATTGATTAATTAGATAAGAGAGGTTTTCGTCTCTGTCGCACCAACCATATAATACGATGATTATGATGAATATAAATTCAACCTCTTTAACTTTCTAATTAGAGGTAACAGTATTCTCACTACTATTTCATCCTCTATCTAAAGATAACTACAGTCAGGTATACTTGTTATTGTCATTGGCAGTCTGAATAGGAACAGACTGTACAATATCGCGCCAACTTGTGATCAAATTCTCAGTTTTAACGATTCATTAGATTTTTCGTAGAAATGAAATGTGTTTTCGGGATATTAACTATCATATATGTCGTATTCGAGGTCCTAACCTATATGTGTGCCAAGTCTCATTCCGATCTGTTCAGTGGTTGAAGCGTGATTGAGCAACAAACATCCAAACATCCAAAGTTTCTCATTTATAGTATTATAAGATAAGGTAAGATAAGATAAGATATAAGAAAGTAAGAAGTAAGATTTTAATGAAATACGTCACGAGTTTTTATCTAACTACAAAAGCTGATATGAAGATCGTCGATTTGTCAGATTTATTGATGCCAGTCCTCTTGAAGTAACGGCCGCAGTATATTCCGAAATGTCTACGTCATATATCTACCCTATTTACAAATAATTAGTAATGCAGGTTGTTGATTTGACCCCATCTAGGGTAAATTGTCTGTTACTGGCCACCTTCAGTAACTAGCCAGTTCTCAGTAATTTATGCAATTAAACTAGAATACCTAGATCCAAAGTTATAATCCGGTCTACTGTAAGTATCTTTACGAACGGCGCCTGTATATAAAATTGGCAACTAGTAACTAAATGACATTTTCTCAAGTGGATAGTTAACTTAACTATTGAAGATTTACCCTATTGCAGTTTCAACTAAATACTCCATCGGTCTTCTATACATATATACTCGCCATTAGCATCCGATCCCGATGACCCGCTCGAGATCACCCGCGTTCACCCGCGCTCACCCAACCGTAGCCTGCCGCGGTTTTTATGAAAGTGCTTTTCATAAAAATACAAGATTAAATAGAGATTACTACCTCAAAATAAACATAAAGACAGTGATTGTGTATAAAAAAATAATACGTATATAACCATGCTCAACCTTCAAAAGTACGAAAACAGTAATAGACTGCAGTAGTACAGTAATGGTAAATTGATTTATTTATATGAGTGACGGAATGAAAAGGTCTCGACCCGCGCCCACGCTTTGTGTGCTTTATGCTAAAATGTTCCACATAACCTGGAATGAATACCCATCTTTTTGAGATCATTTATTTTTCATTATAGTTTCCACAATATTCTAAGAGCAAAAAAGCCATAAAACTAATACTTACTTTTAAACAACATAACTCCTAGAACTAAAATAACATAAAGCATCTTTAATGCTTTTATAATATGGTTCAAACTAAAATAAAACTGCATTTTGCAGCGAGATAGAAACTGTTTTTCGCCGATAGGGTTGTAGCATATTCAGTAATATACCATAAGAATAAACAATACGCTCGATGCTTTAGATACCTACCGTCAGGCGACACCTGAGGTGTCTAGTCAGACAGGGGCGTCACACACGAAATACGAGGGGTGATCCATAGGTTTTGATAATCGGTATTAAAAATGGGAGATATGTAAATCGTTATATTTTAATTGGTATGAGCATACTAACTATATTTCCGAACACTTATTAACGTCATTCAATTGTTTTATTTTACCACTATAAAAATAATTTTACTTCTGGAGGTCAAAATGGCCAAATTTTGTACCTTCACTATGTCATCACCAGCTCGTGATTTTTATGTAGTTGTTTTTGAACATTAGTGAATGAGAAGTAGTAGTCGAAAGTTAGGGCTAAATAACGGGGAGAGCGGTTATCAGTTCTGATTTTTGGTCGACGATCAATTATCAATTAGAAGGCTCTGAAGCACAATTCCTGCCTAAAATTCGTAATTTTTTCCTTCAGCTTAATTTTATTATTTTGCCATAATTAGGATAGAATAATGTTATATAACTCTCCTAGATTATTTGAACTCAATTGCTAAAAACTAATGTCGCAGTATTTATTTGTAGGCCTCAATAATCCTGGAAAAGGCCGAAAAAACCACCCTAAATTTTGGTGACAGAGCTGGAGACAAAAAAAAACAACTGCAATGATAACTTATTTATTCTTTAAATCATAATGATAAATCAGGGTTTCATTTTCAATAACAATATTTTTTATTAGTGTACCAGAACTTTTTCCACACAGCTCCAAATTATTACAAAACTAACTCTTATTTTTGCCGTCTTGTAAAAGATGTTGTACAGATGTTTTTTGTTTAGCTATCACAGGAAAACAAATGAATAATGTATACATGTTTTTTCTCTAATTTAAGTTTGTAGGTATTTATTTCGGAGCATCTTTAATAATGGCGGAAGCGCCATCGACAATAAGGTCCTACGCCCAAATATATGTATATTATAGCAAGTTACCTATCTTAAGAATCCTTAATAGACCTTGCTATAAGATATATTTATCTCTTTCCCTCGCCACTGTAACGAATGGGATAGATATATATGTTCATATCTTGGTAATGCGTGGTTCTCTGCTGTAATTTATATATATATATATATATATATATATATATTCCGGTATATTAATATATATTATAGCACCGTTTGTGATGAGATTTAGGCCGTGCAGCGCGGCGCGGTCGTTGTATTTGTTTCACCATACCTATTAAATTAGCCATTGGAAAACATTATTGCAGTCTATTTGGTTGTAAAAGTAAAAGTGACAAAAAAAAATTAGATAAGAATAGTACTTTGTACCTAATAAAGCTTTTTCAACTTAATAACAATTCCAATTAATGGTCCGGAAAGGAGACTTAAAAAGTAACTCCGGATCCCAGACTACAAAACTTATTGAGCTTAAAAGGTTGTTTATAAACTCGTTTCCTTGATTTATAGATGATTAATAGCCACATAAGCCATGTAATTTTCTGGAGATTATCTTAATATCATCCAAAAATATGATTACCTAATTTAACGTAAATGTAAAAAACTCATTTTGAAACAATGTTTCCACGTGAAGAAAAACATAAATATCATTTCGTGACTAAACTTGTATAGGACATCCATAAACCGATTAAAATATTTCTCAAGTGACAGCCCTAATTTTGGGCGCGGAAGACAGAGGGTGTAGCGGGGTGAAGGGGAAAGAAGGTATTTAAAGCGCGGCATTTGGGGCCGTGATAAAGGAGATTCGCTTCTACGTGTAGTTATTGTTTATTCTTATGATAATACCGTCTTCATACTTAAATAATATTATAGTGTGTCGACTTTATTAGTGAATAACTTGCACGTTATTAAATTAGTGAATGACTGTTCAACTTGTGAGGACTAATTACAATGTTTCGTCCGTGGGAGGATAAAGTACCTATAAAAACCGAAAAAACCGTGTGCATTTGCGCAGCACTACGAGCAGCGCGCATCACTAGCGTCGCCGTATCAACGGAAAAACATAGCTGTCTTAGCCATAAACTTATTATACTACCGTAATAGACGAACAGTGGTGCGAGTGAAAATCAGAACCTTACAGCATTACCTATGTGTGAGAATGAGATAAAAAAAAATTACAGCAGAACCCAATTTGACATCAGTTAGCCTCCTTTAGCCTCCTGTTGAAAAGCCTCCTCATGCTTATTTTGTGTTTTTCTTTCTAATCCCGTTGATTTATTTTAAAAAACTATATAAATCAGCAATGGTATCGTGTTCTGTGTTGAACTGTGGGGTAACTTATGGCAATAACCCAAATAAACACTCATTTCACAGGTAAATATGATTTTACAATCACCATTTTCATATTCCTTATTTTCATTGAATGTTTTCTCTAATTTATTTTTAGTATGTTAATATCATGCGGTAAACAGCCTAGGTACTTCTCAAATATTGCTATATTAATAAAAAGATATTATGACCGTGAATTTGAGAACGAAAGGTGTAGAGTTTGAATTATTTTTATCGATATTTCCATATCTTCCAATAAAACTTTGTAGCCACCTATTACTTTTGTATTACCCATATAGAAAATTACCCGAAAGTTATATTTAAAGCTGCATGTATCTGATATCTAAAATAAAATAATTAAGATTGAATAATTTCTAATAAATCAAATATTTTTTTATTTCTGTCAAGGAAAAAGTCAGTAAGTATTGTATTTTTTATAGAACATAAATATTCTCGAATACCAATTTACCAATATTTCCAGGTTTCCTGTAAATCCAGTTATTAGAGAAAAATGGATAAGGGTAATAAATCGAATAGGCTGGGAACCTCGCGAAAAATCGGTGGTGTGCAGCAAACACTTCGAGGAAAACTGTTTTATGCAAAGAAATCGCCAACGTATTTTGAAAAAAGAATCTGTACCTACGGAAGATGTCCTGGTGGGTATTTGTTTAAATTATAGTTATACAGGATGGAACAGACAAGTTTGACATTGATATTGATGTTGATGATATGAACAATTAGCTATAATCTAAACAGTCAAGAGCAAGTCAGGTTCGCACAGAGAGTTCCGTACTGAAACAATAGCCGCACTGGACCGCTCAGTGTGGCGTTCCTTGGGGGAGACCTATCTCTAGTAGTTGACGTCTTTCGGTTGATATGATGATGATGATGGCTAAAACAACAAGGGCCAGCGTATTATTATAATACTTATACCATGATTTTTCGTCTAATTTTTGGTCTAATCGGGACCGCCTTTATGTGCGTAATTAGTTAAGGTTAACAAAATAACTTTATATATATTTTTGTTTATGAAGAAATTATCATTAAACAAATTGTGTCTGTTGCAGGTGAATATTAAGCTCAGGCGACATGTATCTTCGTATGTTTACAGAGATATTTCACCAAGACCTTCAACATCACAGCCAAAACCTTTGACGCCAAGGAAAAAAAAGTTGATTAGTAAATGTTCAAAAATAAAGCTAAAATAAAAGAGAAACAAAAAAAAATAAGAAATATAACAGCTAAAAGTAAACGATTGAAAAAAAAAATCGAGCGGAGGAATTGATTGAAGATCTAAAGAAACGTCCAGGACTAAGAGATCATTTAAATGAAATAATTGAAGCAGGCAGCAACGAAACTTTACAGTTATTGATAGATAGGGCAAACAACAAGAAATCCGGTGATTTAGCACATTCCTCTAAATAAAACGAGAAACTTAAACAAATCGCCCTGACTCTACATTTTTATAGCCCGAGATGCTATAACTACATACGTGAATTTTTTTATCTTTGTTTGCCACATGTGAATACATTAAGGCAATGGTACCAACGGGTAGACTGTGAGCCCGGATTTACCGCGGAGTCATCCAATACTATAAAAAATATAGCGAAGGAAAAGGATTTACTTGTCAATCTAACTTTTGATGAAATGAGTGTAAAAGAATACACAGAGTTTGTAGGCAATCAACATTATGGTACCGTAAATTTCGGAAATGATAATGACGCAGGAGATGAGTCAACAGCTAACCAAGTGCTTGTGTTTATGGTGGTAGCAAATAATAGTTTTTGGAAGCTTCCCGTAGGATTTTTTCCTGGTAGAAGTTTCACGGCATCACAAAAAGCGAATTTATTGAAAATTTGCCTGGGTTTACTCATAGAGACTGCGTGTACAGTCATCTCTATTATATTTGATGGAATTGCATCCAATTTAAACATGTGCAATATTCTGGGCGCAAAACTAGACAAAGTACCTTATAAAACCTATTTTACGTTTAAAGATAAAAAGTATTAGGTACATTGTACTGGACCCGTGTCATTTATTAAAACTTATAAGAAACATATTTTGTGACAAAAAGGTTTTAGTTGACAGCATCGGTAAGATAATAGATTATGGTTACATTATTCAACTTTTTGATTTACAAATGAGAGAAGGATTAACATTGGCAAATAAACTTACGTTTAGGCACATTCATTACCTAAAGCAGAAAATGAAGGTTAAATTAGCGGCGCAGTTGCTTTCCAGGTCAGTTGCGATAGCTATTGAATTCTGCCGTAGCTCTTTACATTTACCAGAATTTCTTTATTCCGAAGCAACTGTATTTTAAATCTAAATGACGTGTTTGACATATTTAATTCTAAGAATTTTCTCTCTGATGGTTTAAAAAAACCACTGTAAGCTGGAAATAAAGACAACATTTTTCAAAAAAATTACCGAATTTATGAATATTTCTTGAATCTAAAATTCCAAGATGGGACTTTAGTTGTTACTTCAACACGATTGTCGCGCCTAGGTTTAGCCGGATTCCTGATGAATATTCTAAGTTTAAAATGGCTTTACGTAGATTATATTGAAAAAGAACGTTTACGATTTCTGCCTTTTTATAAATTGTCACAGGATCATTTGGAGACTTTTTTTAGTGCGTTTAGATCAAGCGGTGGTTTTGATAATAACCCTACTGTCCGAAACTTTATATCGGCATATAAAAGGTTGCTCTGCCATACGGAAGTACGGATATGTGATACTGGCAACTGTTTAGAACTTGAAAATATCACAATCCTTTCTAGCGTACCTCCGTCCACAGAGGAACGTATTAATTGCTCTGTTAAATTCAACAATATCACAAAACAATACGAAATAGAAAATAAAACTAATCTATTGCAGCAAAACGAAGACGACATGAGCGGTGATTTTAATAGATTACCGGACAGTTTTAATGATTTAACGCGATTTATAAAATCCATGGACGAATAAATTGCAGGATTTGTAGTAAAAAAAAATAAAAAAAGGATTCATTGCGAAGATTATATTCAATCATTAGAGCATGTCCGGAATAATGAATCATTGATTAATCTTAAAGATTTTGATAAACACGGTGAAGGTTTCATGTGTTATCCTTCTACTGACGTAATCAAGGTGTGTGAAAATTGTGAATGTTATTTTAGAGAAAACATTAAAAGCAAAATAAATTTTTACACAAAAAATCTTTCGAAAAAGCGGTTTTACTCATTTTAAGAAATATTTAATAATAATTATAAATATAATATATGTTTTAATTTTTGTTATGTTATTCGGAGCGGAGACAAATCCAACAAATCATATCATATAGATCATAATTAAAATGTTAAATATGTATATATAAATAATAACAGTTTTATGCTATATGTATTTATTATATATATATATATATATATATATATATGTATGTAAATAAATATTTTGTAATTGGCTATTTAATACCTTTCATTTTATACCCGACCCATACCACTTAGTACCTACTTTTTTATCCCCCCTCCAACTTTTTTTCTCGGACGCCATTGTGATATTCGATAATGTACCCTAATTGCCACTTCGACAATTAAGACTAATCAAATGACACCTCATATGTTAAAAACCTTCAATCCGTTTAGGCTGCAGAGCGACGAAAAGAAATAGACATACCTACATATATTCGAAAAATATAACCCTCCCGGGCAGTCGAGTAATAATAATCGGTTCAGCCGTTCTTGAGTTATAAATGGTGTAACTGACCCGACTTTATTTTATGTATACATAGCTTTTATCTTTTCATTCTTCACCCTCTCGACATTAGGTACCCTCCTCCTGCTGCTGAGAAAATGCGTTCTTAACGTATCAACGTCGTCATTGATTTCCCGGATAACTGTGAAACCAGCCCAGAAGATTCATTTTCTACTACTCTCAACCGCCAAACATTACGATTTATTTGTAGGTACCTACAGTATAAAAAAGTAGGTACAGCAGGATACAATTAATATGGCGTGCAGATTAAGCAATTATAAACTTATGATCAACGGTATATATCATATATTAATTGTGTCATGCTGTACCTATGGTTATCGACAACTCACGTTGAGCAGTGAGAGCATCTCTAAAATTCACACACACATTTACAAATTGACACAGACAGGCTCATGTTACTTTTGGTGACGCAGTGAAGCGAGGTCTGTTCGTCTATTACGATAGTATAATAAGTTTATGGTCTTAGCAGATTAATTTTCATATCGCGATCGTATAAATCGAATTGTAATTCTAATTGAATCTTCTTATTCGGAGTAAAACTTTATATCTATTCAAGTGTTGCATATTATTTATTAACATTGCGTTCGTACATTCTCGCGATATTGGTGACCCCGACGCAAAACATTGTCGGAATATGAAGATTCGATATAAGAAGCTGGTCCGACACAAGACTCAGCTGCGGCTATAGATCCCGTAGCTATGAGGCTGCCACCATTCTGGGCGGACGACGCCGAAGTGTGGTTCGCCCAAGTAGAGGCACAGTTCGCAGTGTCGGGCATAAAAGCGGACTCAACAAAATACTTCCAAGTTATACGCGAATTAGACCAGAAAACTGAAAGGGAAGTGCGAGACATTATAACGAAGCCCCCAGAAAAACATAAGTATGAAAAATATAAAAAAAAAACTTATAAACCGCTTGTCAACGTCACAGGAGAACTAAAGACGTCAGTTGCTGCAGAACGAAGAATTGGGCGATCGCAAACCAAGCCAATTCCTCCGTCATCTTCGGGGACTAGCTGGCGATATTGTTACCGACGATTTCCTTCGCAGTCTTTGGTCATCTCGTCTGCCTACGCACGTGCAAGCCATCATCAGAGAGCAAACTTATTGTCAATTTAATCCAATCGAGTTAGTCTGACTTTAAACAACGTATATGACGCAAAAGTACACAACCACAGCTCAATTCGAATGTAGTCAAACTGATTCGCAATGAATCTTAAAATATAGCAAATGGAGTGCCTGTTTCCGGCATGTCAAGAGCATAGAGGACAGCTACATTGGATGAGATCCACAACGGCTCGTGATAAACATCATGTCATCGTCTGATAGTGATTCCGACCTTTAGTAGTCAGATTTTTTTTATCTATGTAGGTACCGCTACATGAAAAATATTGTATCTTGTCTTTTAAAATATAAAAGTAAACACTGAAGTAATTTTTATTATATCTATATAAAATAAAATATGACTTATTATTAAAAAGAATCTAATATTAGGACCTACAAACTAACAGTTAGATTGACAACCCTGATCTTTTGCCGTATTTTGTAAAATCCAACCTTATTACGAAACGCTTACATTACTTTGTAGTATAAAAAGTTGTGACTTAAGACGTTCTGGTATGCAATATAATAATGGCTTAATGGTTTTATTGCTATTTCCTCTTAAACTTTTGCACATACTAGGTACCAACATTGCTCTAATTTCCACATGACAAAACGATCCAGTTCTTACATTTTATGTGAAGACTATTAACCTTTTGAACGCCATCATATTTGAATGAAGTGATCACTCAGACGCCAAGCACTGTTGCTTTATCAAAAATGACGAATCTCGTAGTCCTGGGACAAACATTTATCGATAAATTGTACTCGCCTTGCTAATCGTAGTACAGGTACGAGAATGAGTGGACATTGGTAATTTTATTGACATTGGCATAATATTAAGACCTTCAAAAGGTGTCTTGGGCGGGCCTGTTGCTGTCAGTACAATTTATTTTTATGGCATGAACGAATTATTAAATTTATAGATCAGTAAGTAATTTCACTTGGATCTATTTACACTGCCTTTGTGACGTTTGAAACAAATGGTATACAAAGTATGTCACATGAGTCAGTATACTCTAAGCAAGTAATTAATATTCTCAAATATAATAAACGAAATAACATTTTCTATAATTAAAACAACATAATTATAGCTACTAGCGTGATGGAACCAGTAATGGACAAGGCACCAATAATGAACACTTGATTGATTCTTATTTTACAGAAGATAAGGGTTATTCATTTGTTTTGCAACAAATGAATCACAATCAATTTTGGTCCGTATACAATTTGAATTAAGAGTGAAGTGTCCATTACTGGTGCCTGTCAGCTAAAAGTGTCCATCATTGGTGCCGTCACCCTAAATAAAACGGATCAGACCTTTCCGTTTTACGAATTTTGTTTCATATTTATGTACACCACTACACCATCACTAGTACAGTATTTTTACCGTCAATGACGTGAGGCGATGAGGCGAGCCTTTTAAGTGGTTGTTGGCGTATAAGGAACTATGATTTCCGGCTATCATAGAGAAGTGACTGTTACGCCATACAGATATAGTTTTTATATCGACAGATCAATGCCAGCTCATCGTAATTAGATTCAAATTATGTCTCAGCTGCTTTTAGGTAGTAGGTAGGCAAAGACGATGGTTAATGAATGTTATAAAATAGATTAGGATAACAAATATTGTACAAAGGCACCTTCGTAGCAATGTTTTAACAATAATTAATAGGAAATTAAACCGGATCTGTTTAAGCGACCACTTTATGGGCTATTGGCGTATGGGACACTGACATTATTGCATCAAATTATATCATAAGATTAATCCTGATATTTTCATATTTTGAAGTGTCCAAACATTCGTCAATTATTATTAGGAACAAAATATGAATTGATGTAACGTTTAAACTACTAAAAACAAATAAATATAATTCATAGTAGGTTTTATTCACGATCAAAGTACACCTTTTTAGTGGTTGTTGGCGTGGTGGGTGGGCACGACAGCACACGACCACTATATAGGCTCTTGGCGTTCAAAGGGTTAAAATTTCAAAATGCCTCATGAATATTTTTTAAGAAAACAAAGAAAACCAGCGAGGTCTGCCTCTTTGTATTTATTTTAGACTAGCTGTTCCCGTGCCCACTTCGTTGGGCAATGAACATTATTTGGGTTAATATATAGCTTATGACACTCACAATGTCGTGTTACGTGGTCTTCCGGTAATTCGGACGACCAGGTACCAGACGTTAAATGTAAGATTAGAGAGAAAAGGACAGAAATAGTAAATCAGGGTCTGGGTATTTATTTAACACTTAAAGGCTTTCTTCACACAGAATATAATAATTATTACACGCAAATAAAAAAAAAAAGAGTCCCTAATGTCACCAGGGTAAAGTTAAAGCTTTGGTGGTGAGGGGGAAGGTAGTTCCTCCGGGACTTCCTTTAGTTCGCGTCCCGGAGTCGTCGGACCAGGAACACCGCTGGCGCTGTAATGAGGGGAGCTAGAGGCAGCGGCCCTGGTGGCACACGAAGGTAGGTGGGCCCGAGGTGGGACCCGTAAGAGAGAGTAGCGGTCCCCGAGGAAAGCAGGAACCTCGTAGATGGAGGAGGATTCTTGAGGCGTAGGGCCCGACTTGGCCACACTCAAAGTCGACTATTAGTATAAGGTCTTAAGGACTTGACCCTAACTTCAGAGTTTCAAGTTTCCACTTTTGAGGCTGAAGAAAAACTCATCGCTCTAGTCCGAGCCACAGTTTGTATACCCTGGTGATCTAGCTTTTTAATTTACAAATTCTAAATTCATAAAATTTCAAAGTTATACATGCCAGATATTAATTCCATGGTAAAACCGTCATTTTAACTCCATGGTTCAGTATAAACCTAAGATATCGTCTCTGCCCGTTGCCTAGACAACAAAGATAACAATGTTGTCAAATGAACGAAAACAAACAAATCATTGAAATTTTAGCAGTAAATATAAAATAATACTGTTACAAACACATGAAACAGAAAGGAAAAATACAGGTGAGTGTTATCAAAGTTCGTTTCGCCATAGATTTTAGTTTAAGAAATACGCGTCCCAAAAATCTATCGGTCGAACTGTGAACTAAATTTAAATGCGTGAAATATCCAAAAAATGGACCGTGTCTGCAAGTAAATGAGATATACGCAATAAATTAGAAATAATTAGGACTCAGAACCAAGTAATGCAGGTGCGATGTTACAACAAATAACGTGGCTTTCTATTGGTAAAAGAATTTTCAAAATCGGTTCAGTAGATTCAGAGATTACCCCTTATAGAATAGGCCCAAAACTGAAAAACGCGTCTCTAAACCATTGCAAGCGGCAAATCATGAAACAGTCGGGGTGTCAACGTTATCAGAGGGTTTTGACCCTGCAGAATACGGATCTGCCTGTCACCATTCCGAAATTTGAACCGGAAGTTTGCTATACCGGAAAAAGTGCAGCCCATACAAAAAAATTCAACGTACATTTCATAAATCGTTGTTCCGGTACCCTAAAAAAGGTCCGTTTTTTAATATGTTGTAAAGGACAATATTATTATAGCCATGGTAACCCAAATTTTTCGCCCCTCAACTCTATTTCTTTCTCCGCCATGTTGCAAAAACTGATACGTTTTTCTGTTTTTTGCTGATACTGTCGTTGAAGTTCATTCTAGTGCTAATCATGGTTCGGCAATGTTGTAGAATACAAAATTTTCTAAAACTTTTGGCTTCAAAGACATTTTTCCACGATCCCTAGGGACGAAGATATAGAATCGTCTATGGGGAGCTAACGTTAAAAATTACTACTTTTTTCTAGTTTTCCTTCCTTACTTACGTTTTCGTGCATTTTAGCGCAAACTGTACTTCGGCAATATTGTAGATTACAAAATTTGCTGTAATTTTTGGCTTGAAACATTTTTTCCATGACCTCTAGGAAAGAAGATATGGAATCATCTATGGAGTGCTACCGTCGAAAATTCGAACATTCACGGACACGATATTTCTTGTATTCAAACTATGTTTATCACAATTCTTAATAAAAAGAGTCTTGATCTATAACGACATGAATAATATTCTCATAAATAAAAGGTGACGCTACTGTCAAAATACTAATTTCTTTAAATAGTAATGTTGAGGTATCACGGGAGTTTAGGTTATATATAGAACAAATGGCTATTTTTTGTAACACGAATATAGTCTGTATATCAGCAGATTTTCCCCAAACCAGAATACCGTACGATATAACACTATGAAAATAACTACAATAAACTTAGCGAGCTGTCTCAACATTGGTAAGTTCTAATTCTTCAAAATGGTCCTAGACTATTACAACGTCAAAAACTTTACCTCTGTATAATATTATTACTAGCTGTTCCCGTGCCCACTTTGTTGGGACATAAACATATTTTTTTTGGGTTAACCACTCTACTTTTCAATTTAAATTCGAGGAAAAAAAACGACGTTCTATACAAAATTACAATGAAAAATTATAACAATATTTGTTACAAATTTGTTCTGCGGTTTATTTTTTTGTAAAGTGATGCTTTAAACGCTTGCGTATTTAGCAAACAGATTCAAACTTGAAAACTATTTTAAAACTAATTGGAACATGCATAATAAAATGAATTCATACTTAATATTCATATTCGTAATCATTAATCGTGTTTCACGAAATCTTTATTTTTCTATTTTTGCGCAGTGTTCATTTTGAGATTATTTCCACGCCCTAAAAAATGTCTAAACACAATCACTGAAAATGGCAATAATCCTCCATTCACAAACACCATGACAGGTTATTTAGGGGTTTCCAGGTAAATTTAAAAAAAACTTTAGTCCCTAGAGACTAATAAGGAGTTTTAGTTCCGATATGCAGAGACTAAAGTAACATTTTAAGAGCATGAGAAGTGACAAATATCATAAAAGAAGTACTGCGCCTCTGTTCTAAGCGGTTAAAACCATATCGTCTTTGACCTGTTATAGTATTGTTTTTAACTCTGCCAACATTTTTGTCAAGTAAATAAGAGCTATCAAAACGTTGACAATACGGTAACAGTTCAAAGACGATATGGTTTTTACCGCCTAGAATATCGACCCTGTACGAGTTTCCACGTTGCCTCAAACACCGCCTAAAAATAATGAACACCAGCGCTGTACTAACTATATTTTTGTAAACGATAATTTGGATGTAGGAATAGAAGAGTATGTCTATAAAAAATAACAAGTCAGCCTGTTCACCAATTATAGCTCTCTGTATAAGATAAGGTCGGCACAACAATATAATTAATTATGTTATTCGTTTAGTTCGTTCCATTCGCGCTCGCATTTGCTATAGGCCCTTGACACGTCAGCTCTTGGTACAGCGACAGGGAACAGGCAGGCGTTTATATTAACTTATTCCGGTGAGAATGGAAACTAGTAAGAGTAAGGGCGGCTACATACTCGTACATTCGGAATTCCGTTTCGAAATTCTGATGCGGAATATAGATTCGGAATTCCGCATATTTTCGTCCGGAATTACAAGCCACAGTTAAGAGTAGCTAGTCATCGAACTCTGACATTCTGGAAGCGAATAAGTATGGACTTCAACGACGACTGGACTTTTCTGATCGCGATTGCATTGTTGATATATTCTACAAGGAAAAAGAAAAACCCTCGCCGTTACTGGTTACATCCCCTTAACACCCAAAGACTGCAAGATATTCAATTTTATGTAAAAAGAGCCAAATCACGATACAAACCCTTTTTTAATATTTTTAAATGTGTTTATTATTATTTATGTTGATTATATTTTTATTACTTAGACTCGAAATACACATGCACTGGTTTCGGTCGCGCGACGCAAACTGAGCGCATTCCGTACGGAATTTACGAATGTGTGTTGCGACCCATCCAAAATCTATGGAAGACTTGCATTCGGAACGGTTTTTTTTTTGTGAGGAATTCCGAACGCATAGGCCATCATTCGGAATTCCGAATCTGAAAAAAAATAGAACGGAAAACTACTGTAAGTGAATGGTAGGGTCATTGATTTTGGGGGCGTGGTTCGTGATGCCTCGGTATGGTCAAAATGGACATATCAGCACAAGGCGCGTCAAGCGTTGCCGTTGCGGTCACCCGATGACCGCTGTCAATACACGAGCTCCGTTTAAATGGTAAAATTACTGTTGGTAGCGTGAAAGTGTGCAAAAATCGAAGTCCAAACCTTAATTTTAAGTCAAGGGGCATAGCATACCAACGGTAAATTTCGTTTATAACTAAACATTATTTCTTTTTTTAAATGAATATTTAAGATTTGTATGGATTTCTGAGCGTAAGGATGTGTACGTGATTTCTATCGACTATCAATAAATGGCTTGTTCTACAGCGATCAATATAATTATAAAGTGTTAACAGTTTAAGTTATTTATCATCAGTGCTATCACACGCTTAACCCTTTAATTCGCTATGTTAAGTATCGTCAACATCAAAAACAAAAAAATGCTGTCTAGTTATTTTAAATTATACCTAGAGTTTTTTTGCAAATTCTTTTTGTTTAATTTCTGAACGAATCTTTAGTGCTTGTTTACGGAGACGCGGGGCGTCGCGCGTAGCGTTGGGCAGCGCGGTCTGCACTAACTTCAAACATATAGCGTTGTTTAAAAGCGTTTACGGAGAAGCGGTTTTACGCGCGTTTGCTTCAAATACAGCGTTACTTGCGGCGGAGCTCGCGGATGGCATCGCCGCGTTGCACGCGTCAATAACGGCGGTTCCCGCCACTGCGCCCGCAGGGGGGCCCGCGGCGGAACCTTCTGACAGTCTTGTGCTCCGCCGCGCGCTCCGCTACACGCTCGAGAGTCCGCCGCGGATGTGGCGGACACCGCTACTCTCTACGCCCCGCACCACGCGCCGCATCACGCCCCGCATCTTCATAAACAACACCGTACATTCCCATATGTTTGTGTTTGCGCGTATGATGACGCGGTCCGCTGCATGCGTCGCCTCTCTGTAAACGGAAAAAAAGCCCGACGCGCCACGCAACGCCAAGCCGCACGCCACGCGCGATGCTCCGCGTCTCCGTAAACAAGCCCTTAGAGTCAAAAAAGCTGCTTACGGGCAAGTATTTTGACAGTTAGTGACAAAATTGCGCCGACGTCGCGAGCTAGCTTCGGACCTAATGTAATAAGTATTAATTGTTTAAAAATATTTATCTACCGTATATGAATTCCTATTTGGCTGAAACATGTTTATAAAGGCCTAAACCTAACCTTTGGCTAAATTTTTAGTCGATTGGAACTTAAACTAACACGTTGTAAGTCTGCAAATACGCATGTTGAGTACACTACTCATTTTGTCTGTTGAGTATCCTCAACATTGCGAGACTTTAAAGTTATAGTATTGGTATTGCATGTGACTAACTTTTAACTTGTTACGAGTATTGGCTGATTTTTTAACAATAGCGGGCAAAAGGGCGAGTTTTTACATACGAAAGGGTTTACATTCACTTAACCTAACCTAAACTAACCTTTATTTTTGACAGGGTAGAAAATGCTTTATGTAGTCTCCCCACCATGGGAGTCGTGCGGGGATATGTGGGACTCACCCCCCTAGAAGGGGAGCGCAACCCACTAAAAACCACCCTGGCGTACCCTCCTGCCGGTTTGGCAAGACGCCGTGGAACCGCAAGCATTGGCCACGATGCCTTCTGCTAGCCCCAGCTGGTGTCGGGGTTACCTGCGCCGATGGATAGAGGGGCCGAGCACACGTGGCCTAGCCTATGGCAGGTGGGGGATGGGAGTACCCCACGATCGAGTACGGCGGCGATTTGCCGTCCGCCTCAACCCCTGCCGTCTGCGCCGGAGGGGATGCGGCTCCGCGGCCTCTTTATGCGAGATAACTGACTCACAAAAGGAGGCCACAGCCTTCCAGGCAGGGCTAGGAACCGGTTTCAAAAATACCGGTACTTTACCGGTATTTAAAGGTATTTTTCAATTAGGTTCGAGAGAACAGATAAATATAAATACCGGTAATCCAAAGGACAGGTAAATACGAATACCGGTATTTGTACCTTAAAATACCGGTTCCTAATAAAGGTTCCAGCGACGTTGCCGTTTTGCACAACAAGGTCAAGTCTTGTCGGCGGCTCGAAGCTCGCGCCGCGCGCCCGCGCCGTTGCGTTAGTTGTCGACTTGTCACCATGTACCTACACCGAACGCGGCGTTGTTGCCGGGCGGCACCTTTGGCTTGCAGCTTTTGAACAATTTTAATCGTGTCATTAGTCCTACGACCTTGGCAGTGCCGCGTGAAAATGAACCTAGATCCAAAAGGTCCGGGTGTACCAAAGCACTAACAAAGACTTTTTGACCAAAAGTGCAAAAACATAGTACTCTCCTGTAGTAGTATATATGTACAATGATGATGATGATGATGATGATGATGATGATGGTGATGATGATGATGATGATGATGATGATGATGATGATGATGATGATGATGATGATGATGATGATGATAATATGTATATGACTGAGGCAGTAGACATAGGTAGTAAACTAAAATGTGTAATTACACTAACCGTCACCGTCCATTGAAAAAACCTGCAATACCTACTTATTTATAATCTAAAACAGAAATCCAAATGTTTTTTTTTTATCGATATAATATATTATGTTAGCGTGCGTCAAGCCGTCGATTATCGACAAGTTATTTGAATCTAACTGACCGACCAGCAGGCCATTTGCCGCTTGCCGCTTGCAACATTCTCGAGGTTCCATTATAAAAAAAATGAGAATTTTTTCTTGTTATTTTCCGCATAATATACACCAAAAACACTCACTACATACCTTTTTTGAATATTTGTCGGATATTTATACCGATTCCCGTGATGATGTATTTGTTGTTTTGGGTGATTTTAATATCAGTGATGCCATTTGGTTACCCACAGCTCCTGGTCAAAATAGTTTTATAATTTCAAATCCAAACCACAATGCTTTGACAAACAGATTGTGTGATTTTATGAGTTTTACCAATTGGCAGCAATATAATAATATCCCCAACATAAACAATAGACAACTGGACCTAGTTTTATCAAATAACCAATGTACTTTGTCCACTGTAGATCCACTGGTATCCATTGATGGTCATCACCCAGTCTTTTGCGTAATGACTTATATAGGGTCGATTGATTACTTCCTAAAACCGGCTTGCCAAGTCGTACGCCGCTTTTTCGCGGCGGACTATGACGTCATAAACTCGGAATTGGCAAAAATAGATTGGGAACAACTTATTTCCTCTCAAGATAACATTGAAAATGCGGCCGATAGTTTTTATAAAATTATTTACAATATTATTGACAACTTGGTACCATCTAAAACAATTAATTCGATTAAAAATAAATATCCCTCGTGGTATTCGTCACCATTGATTTGTTTAATTTAAAAAAAGTTAAAAGTACATAAAAAATGGAAAATATATAAAAGAGTAGTGGATTATAATAAATTTGCTAATATACGGTCTAAAATTAAATTAATGGAAGCCTCAGACTACAACTTATTTATATCAAGAACGGAAAATAATATACGTCATAATTCGAAATCATTTTGGTCATTTATAAAATCTAGAATGAATAATAGTGGTATTCCTGATACCCTTTACCTGGATAACAATATCGGCAGTAACGGGCAAGATATTGCAGACTTATTCAATAAGTTCTTTCAGTCCGTTTTTATTCAGGATACTGTAAATAACCGCGTTTATTCCAGAAATTGTTCCAATGGCGTACTTATTAATAACGTTAGAATAACGCCATCGATAGTCGAGGAGTATTTAAAAAATCTTGAGGAATGTAAGGGTAGCGGCCCTGATGGGGTGCACCCTATATTCTTGAAAAAATGTCACAGGACCTTGGCCTCTCCAATCAGCATGTTATTTAACATTTCCCTTAGTGCAGGTTGTCTACCATGTTCTTGGAAACGTTCAATCGTTGTACCTATTTACAAAAAAGGAGATAAACATGATATAAAAAATTATCGCGGTGTTTCTAAATTGTCTTCTATTCCAAAATTATTCGAAAAAATCGTTTACGACACACTCTACCATACCGTAAGACCGTTGTTGGTAAAAGAGCAGCATGGATTTGTGAACAAACGTTCCACTGAGTCGAACCTTTGCGAATTGCTCGACTATACTCTTGAGGCAATGGATAGTGGCTTCCAGGTCGACGCTGTCTATACAGACTATTCAAAGGCCTTTGACAAAATTTCGCACTCATTGCTAATTTTGAAATTGGAATCATTTGGCATCCATGGCAACCTCCTTAGGTGGCTCACCTCGTACCTACGCGATAGAACGCAAGCAGTTGCAGTTAAGGGTCACACATCCAGTTTTGTTCCGGTCTCATCTGGGGTCCCCCAGGGATCTCATTTGGGTCCTCTGTTATTTAACATATTCATTAATGACGTTACTGACTGCTTCCATCACTCTCGCGCGTTACTATACGCCGACGATACTAAAATATTTAACATCATTAAATCTGAGGCTGACTGCTTTAATCTACAAGCAGACTTAAACCGACTGAGTGAGTATTGCGATAGCAATAAACTTTATTTGAATGTAGGTAAATGTTACAATATATCTTTTTCACGCAAACGCGACCCCATTGCTTTTATATACTCTCTTGATAATCAAGCTCTTGATAAAGTATCAGAGGTGAAGGACCTGGGCGTGTATATCGACTCTAAGGTACAGTTTACTTCCCATATTAATAAGATCACGTCTCAGGCTTATAGAATGCTAGGATTCATATTTCGCCAGAGTCATGATTTTAAAAAGCCAGAAACTTTGGTAATGCTGTATAATTCTTTTGTTAGATCTCATTTGGAATACGCGTCTACAGTTTGGAATCCTCATTATTCGGTATATATTGACGCGTTAGATAAAATACAAAAGAAATTCGTTAGACGAATGAAATTTAAATTTAAATCCTTTAATGCGGATGGCATTGAGTCTCTTCAGGCGCGACGCGAATTAAGAGATCAAGTGTTTCTGTTCAAAATTTTAAATGGTTCGGTAGACTCTCAAAATCTTCTCTCTAACATTTCATTACGATGCCCTGATCGCAGAACGCGTTCTTTAAATGTTTTTGCAGTCCCATCTACCAGCACAGTGTATGCAAAGAATAGATTTATTGTAAGAGCATGTAAAAATCATAACGTTAAGTTTGTACATTCTGACATATTCCACATGTCGATAAGGAGATTTATCTCCGAAATAAAAAAAAAGGGAATAAAAACGTTTAGCAGATTTAAAAAAAAAAAGTGTTTAATAGTATATAGATTACTTAAAATACATTTAGTTTAAAAGATTAGGTAGAATAGGAATAAGTGAAAATAGAATACGATTATAAATGTATAATTTTGTTAATGGTTATCCAGTATCATTGTTACTGTAAGATATAAAGTTACTCCTTTTTGAGCATCAAATGTAATTTAAACCAGTGGTGGAAACTTCTTTGGCCTTATCTACACATGTATTATTTTGTGCTGTTTGTTTTCCTTCAATAAATAAATAAATAAATAAATAAACATAGGTACCATACCTATACTATTCTCTGTATTTTTTATCCCTTCCTCGCACTTATACCCGCTATTACTGAATACCGGTATTTTTACAGGTATTCGGGCCTTATTGGTACCGGTATAGTACCGGTAAAATACCTGAATTTCTTACAAAATACCGGTACAACGACTACCGGTACCTAGCGTGGTACCGGTACCCAACGGTACCGGTACCTAGACTGGTACAGGTTTCACATCAAGGTCACAGTCCGGTTCTCAAAAATACCGGTATTTCAAGCCCTGCTTCCAGGACCTGTCACTGCACAGCATTGCAGAGACAACGCTGTGCAGGGAGAAGTCCCACTGCCCTATGGCTAGTGCCATGGCACTGCGCTCCGAACTCCAACGACTTCACACCTCGAGGGTGTGCTGAGCCTTGTCGTCTGGATCCCTGCACTAATGGCACTGCGGGCCAGGCTCCCTCCCAATCTTGTGCAGGCAATGACCGAAACACAAGCCTGTACAACGTAGCGCCGACTGCCCTTTCCAACCACAGGTCCAGCGACCCCAGGATTGCCCCTATAGTACGAGTCCCATAGGGGGAGTTCTCAAGGTCGCTTTTCCATCTTAGTACGGTCAAATTAGGTTTTAACTTGTACATTTAAAATTACTAAACGGGACCTTTTGGAATATGTTTGGACACCTTCTGGGATGACGCTCACGAAAGTCCCAGGCTTTCCCTAGTGGGATAGCCGGGATATCCTGGAAAACCTGGAATTTCAAGAAAATTTCTGGAGCGGGCTTAAAATCGTTATAAATAACGCATTTTATTTTTTCATTTGGTCACATTTTTTTACATACAAGATATCTGAAATTTTAAATTTATTATCCAGTATATTCCAGTGTCAAAAAACCTGGATTAACTGGAATTTTCCTGGAACTGGGAGGAAAAAGCTAGGACGCCGGTTTTTTTAATACTAAACGACTATCTATTTTTCTATTTTAAGACTATTTTAAGTTCCAGGATTCCAGGGCACCTGGAATTTACCTTGGAGCGAGCGTAAAATAGTTAAAACATGAGCTACTTTGATAATTTCTTATGAATTTTTTGCGCTCTACGCAACCATTGCTTCTATACTACTCAGATTCAGGTCCATGCTTATTGCAGTACAGGATTCCTGGGAATCCTTGTTTGTCATGTTCATTAACTTTTCATATTACAGGATACTTATTATTCGTCTGAAATGAGTGAGGAATGTAATGATATGATATTTTATTTCAAGTAAGTAAATCCACCTAATTCTATTCGTTTGAACCTCTTCTGCAGAGATTTGTCTGGTCATAAGTTGATTTGAGAGTTCCCGCAAACTTTCCTGCATGTGTGGATTTGGCATGGTCTCTAACAACAAGGTGAAAATTGCCAATTGCACCAAGAAGTGGCCCCGAACAGCCCTGGCAATCGCATTTCCTGAGGTCATCTGCTCAACAGTATTCTTCGCATAGACCGTCGACAAGCATTCTTCGAGACCACTACCAACCATGATACTGCCGATGGCTCCCAAGAATGATTTCAACAAGTGAAAACCGCCAAGTCTAACGATGACACGGTTGAGAGGACTGTCGGAGGGTTCTGCTAAGACCATTGCAACCGCCTTACAGTAGAGTTGCTGATCAAAAGTAACTTACGACAAAAGAATAGACGTACGAGTATTTATTACAAAACTATGTTACTTTCATGGAGAATGAAGAAGTGAATATACTCACCATAATGAAGTCTGATTTTGCTTCACACATATGTTAGCTGCATAAGAGAGAGCGGTGAATATGGTGGAGCTGTTGGAGGGGTTGAGGTTAATGAAGGGCATCGGAATCACAGCTGACACTTGATAGGGCTGAGATTGGTGAGCGATCACCATGTATCCACTCCAACCTGGATGAGGCGAAGCTCCACTCCACAGTCCAGAGGCCCACAGGAAGTCAAGAGAACGTGCCAACTATTGCGTGTTGCAGTCTATGTCTACATTTGTCATATCCACAGCATGTAGCTTAGAATATCCGTCTTGATCTGGGGTGAGGTAATGTTGTATAGGAAGATACCCGTTCGATTCATTTTCTGCAGAAGTAACTCGGCTGCCAGAAGACGGTCGCCTTACAGGTTTGTCTGCATGTAGAGCAGACTTCGGTGTTGCGCACAAGATACCACTCATGGTATGCCATGTGCCGTAGCCATCAAGGGTTCTTACATTGTGGTCTGCATTATCAAAGACAGTTTGGACATATGCACTTTGGTCGATAGTTGCGGGAGCGCTTTTAGCCACTGAATCCTCATACTTCCTTGCTTCATTGTACGAAGAACAAAAACCTAAATTGTGAAGCATGTCAATGAGTATTTTCGAACCAAATAGTCTGTGCTAAGTTACGCCAAGTCCAAATAAGAGCGGAGAAAGAAAAGAGCGCGGCCGAAGAGCAGAAACTATCACTTGGCCAATGGCTACTGTCTTTCTCTGTTTATCTGCATGCACTTTGTTGCTTTTAGTTTGCAAGAGCTCGTCTAGAAATAATTGAAGAGAGTCGGGGACTAAGTCCTGTCCCCCTCCTAACATGTCTGAAGCAGATGGATAACAAGAAGCGTCATATGGTTTAGAGAGTATGTCCTGACGAAGAAGGCGAGCTGCTGTCTGGGTGACGCTCAGCCTCTCACTTTGAGTGTCCGCATTTCTGTTACTGTACCAGTTCTCACTTAAAATCTTATGAGCAACGCTCGTGAAACATACAACAGAAATATGTCCCTGTCCTTCAGTGAACACAACTCCCTCCCCGAACTTCTCTTTTATTTTTCTCCTAAGATGATTTTTACTGTAAGTATCGTGGGTTGGATCATACACCTTCAATTTTAATATTAGCTCTGCCAGAGTATACTGGCAGTCATCACAATCCTCTTCAAGATCTTGGCATAATTATTATCGAAAGCTGCACTTTTCACTGCATCGCCTTTTTTGCCCTTTACGCTATATGCGCCTGGGAGGGAAGATCCAACACGCTTGAAATAATTGTAGCACTCCCTATGGTATCTACCCGCAGCTGCCACTAAGTCTGAAACCGTGCTTAACTTTGTGGTGACCTGCTCACCCCACTGGTCATTTCTTTTGACAGCATACTCACGAATGCTCCGTATTATTTCTAAAGTCTCCACCTGGCAGAAAGGCATACACCAATGGTGTTGGAGTCACCAATCGACGGCTACTGAGCCCCCCCGCCACGACAAGGCGAGAACCTGTTCGAGGGGGAACATGACAAACAAAGATTTCCAGGAATCCTGTACTGCAAAAAGCATGGGCCTGAATCTGAGTAGTATAGAAGCAATGGTTGCGTAGAGCGCAAAAAATTCATAAGATTAAATTATAAAAGTAGCTCATTTTTTAACTATTTTACGCTCGCTCCAAGGTAAATTCCAGGTGCCCTGGAATCCTTGAACTTAAAATATTTAACGTCAACATCATTAAGAAAAATAGATAGTCGTTTAGTATTAAAAAAACCGGCGTCCTGCCATTGCTCTAAACCAATCCTAGCTTTTTCCTCCCAGTTCCAGGAAAATTCCAGGTTTTCCAGGTTTTTTGAAACTGGAATGTACTGGATAATAAATTTAAAATTTCAGATGTCTTGTATGTAAAAAAATGTGACCGAATGAAAAAATAAAATGCGTTATTTATAACGATTTTAAGCCCGCTCCAGAAATTTTCTTGACATTCCAGGTTTTCCAGGATATCCCGGCTATCCCACTAGGGAAAACCTGGGACTTTCGTGAGGGCCATTCCAGAAGGTGTCCAAACATATTCCAATAGGTCCCGTTTAGTAATTTTAAATGTACAAGTTTGGTCAAAATTTCGTCTAAATTTACTAGGGTATCTATCCTGCAGTCGGCGCTCCGTCACACGGCGCGTCTCCTCCAACTCGTTCACCCCTCGCCCGGACCCTGGACCTAACTATGTATGTCTCCGCCTACACCTCTGCGTCCAACTCCCAGGGTGGGGTGCAAGCGAGGAGGCAGGCCGCGGCGTGGGCCACGGTCATGTAGGCCCTTACAATTCTGAGGGCCACCACCCGCTGGGGCCTTCGTTAGTAGGGCCTTGTTTCGGGCGGACAGCTTATCGGCCCAGATTGGGGCCCCATAGAAGGCCATGCTTCGAGTAACGCCTGCGTAAAGACATAAGGCATAAGGAGCCTGGCCCGCCCATATTGGGCAAACACTGCAAAAACGGCTATACTAACATGAAATGCTCCTATAAAAATATTTTTTTTGTTTTTAGCCTCAATTATAGCATATAGAGCAATGTTAAATATACTCAACATTCTTTTACATGTTTGCTTTGTAGACTGATGGACAATGTTGAGTATTTTTAACATATATTTTCCAAGTTGTTAAATATATAAGATATTTTTTTTCAAGCCTTTTGTACCCTAAATAACTAACTTTACAAAAGAGAACTAAAAAAAAAAACAAAAAAAAACTTGGTCGTTAAAGAGAAACACAAAGAAAATAATTTAATTAATTTTCACGTTATATAAAATTAAATTTTTGTCTTAATCTAACGAACGTTATAAAAGTTTACGCTGTAAGAACATATTCTTAATGACGTTGGTAAATTCTTACTAAAATCTGGATTCGGTTCAACTGTATTGCTGATTTAATCCATTGATTGAATTTTAGATAAAAAATACTAATAAGATAAAAATAAATTAACCAACGACAAAGGCAAAGGGCTCGGTAGTGAGCTGCGCTTGCACACAGCGCTGATCGTCAGCCCGCGCCGACTCACCGGGATAATAACTAAGAGATAATTTAAAATAACAAAAAGCAAGCTCTCAAAACCCGACAGTTGCTAACCAACTTTAAATCGTTATAAATCCTAAATGGCTTTCATCGTATCTAAAAAATAGGGAACAGGTAGTTGAGATAGAACATTTTGATATTGCTAGCAAGGAAATAACAAGTTTTCGTTTAAACGTCATAATCATAACACCTGAGGCCTCAATTCCACAAGGTGTAATTGGGTGTCTCCTCTTCCTAATCTACATCAACGATCTTCCGTAAATCATAAATGACCCCTGTGTACTGTTCGCCGACGATATCTCAATCCTTACTACCTGCCATAATAACATAAACATAAATACGAAGCTCTGCTCTATTTTAGATTTAATTACAAACTGAATGATCGACCACAACCTGGAAATAAACTTTGTTAAAACTAAATTAATAACTTTTTACCCATACCAGAAACAGAAAGTGTTAATGAATTTAATCTACAACAATATTAAAATAGACGTAGTTAACCATTTTACCTTACTAGCAATAGATATTGATACCCATATTAATTGAAAAACACATAAAAAAAATTCATTCAAAAGTGTCTAAATTTGTTTACGCCCTCCGTGAAATTAAATAACTCTATGAGAAGCAAGTTTTAAAAACCCGACTGCATTTTTACCCGACTGCGGCGGAGGGTTATGTTTTTCACCGTCATGTATGTCCAGTTCTATGTTCCCCGCTACAGCAAATACGACTTGGACGATTTTGATAAATGAGGTATCATTGGATTCGTCTTCGCAGCGAGAGTGTCATAGGATACCTAAACTGTTAAAATTGAAATAACAACAATGGCCAAATGACAATTATTAACATATGTACGTATATCGACGACGGTATAAAAAATGCATTCGGGTTTTTAAAGCTTCCTTTTCATAGAGTTATTTATACTGTCGTCGATATAGGTTTTATTTCTCTACTGTTTATTCGCATTACTTATTTCGTCGATTCTTTTATACTGTTTTATAGTTATAATAAATAATTTATTTCTTAAGTAATAAAACCTTTCATTAGATTTTTCACGTTTACATAGCAAATTCTTTCTAGGCACATATCAAAGTTTGAGAATCACAGATTCACCAAATTTTTGTATCAGGGACAAGATCGGACACAGATGTAGAGAAATATCCTTTCAAATCGTATTTTCTCGGAAACGTTCGTATTTGTCATGCTACTTCAGTCTGACTCAGTACCCATCAAGACAACGTGGGGGAACGTCGCATCGCGAGAGTGATAATCGATATAGAGTGGTTAATACCAGATTATTTTTTTGTTAATTAAGATCAAGTTTGTTTTCAGTTCTTTTTAATAGTCATGCCGAAAGCATTAAGACCGTGGAAACGTTTAGATCGACAAGCCCGTGAAATTATTTTTTAAACATTTATTTATTTTTCTTCTTGTTTACCTACACCTAATATATATATTTGATCGTGGTGGTTTTAACATCTCGGTGTGATATACTTCAAACTCGTGATTTGACATTTGACACTAATAACTAAAGTACTCTATTTATTTAATATAAACATGTCAACTAATAATTCAATAATTCATAGACACGTCGGCATCATTCGAAAGTAGACGTGAGTTCCGAGTTTTCACGATGTGAAAGGATCAATCACTAGATCTGCCTAAATACGAAAAAAATAATCGATGAGAACATTTAAGTTTCTAGTTATTGATGGCTCCAAATTATATAATATGTGCCAGAACGAATGAAATCGGATTTATTCCTTTTAGAAACAGTTCTCTGAGCATTAGAAGCGGCTTTAAATCTCCATCCGGCATTACCCCTTGATGGCAAATTATTCGCCACATTCTAAAAAAAAAAAACAATAATCTGACGCGTACTGATATCCAGAAAAAAAGTTTTTAGCCTAGTCTCTCAACTAGTTTAAAATCCATCCGGTATAACCCCAACAAACCTTACATGTTATTTTGGAGCCAATATTTTATTGCCCACTGTACTGTGATATTAATAAGCTTCATCATGATCTATGATTTGATGTGACCCATAAAAATAGTAATGATTATAATTCAAAGTAAAGGTAAATACTAGATTTGTCTAATAAAGCATCATTGGAAGCCACAAATATCATTCTTGACTTGAGAGTTATCATTAGGGTCCCACAGATATTATTGTCGTCCCTCTCAATTTCGCCAATATAGTAATAGTCGAAACAGGTTTCTGTTTCAAGATAAAAACAAAATACCCGTTTCGCCAAAACAAAACCTTTGTTTACTTCAATGCAAATACAAACTTAATAATATATAACACATAATTATCGAGAAATAGCTACGAATGACAATCACGACAAAATTGTCAAAGTTGAAAGAAGTTTTTGGTGGCAGAATAATTTACCCGGTAAATGTTATCTCCTGGAAAGTAAAAACTGGGCGTTCCGACGATTCGCCCGGAAAAAAAAGAAAATTTCAAAAACTCAAGGAATAAAACATTCGTTTTTTTCTGCAATTTTCAACGCTAGTATTAAGTAATCAAGTAAAATCAACACATGAAAATCTTTAACAGTTCCAGCAAATTTACCAAAGAAATGCAGGCATTTTTGGTTACGTTTTAATATAGGTATGATTCCCAATTTCTTATAATCAACTTTATGTAAACCGTTTTCTTGCTAATAAAATATTAGGCTTCGGCTGATAATGTACAACACGCAAAATGCTAACGGCGCGCATAATGTGCAAACAGTCAAAATGTACATACGCAAAATCTACATCATGACGAATGTACAGTACGCGAAATGTACAGTACGCAGAATGTACTTACGCTGAAAGCACATAAAGCAAAATGTGTATAAAGAAAAATACACATTTCGCAAATTGTTCCATGCAAAATGCTTAATCCGCAAAATGTTACAAAAGCAAAATGCTCAATCGCCAAACGTACAAAACGTAAACTGTACAAAACGTAAAATGTGCAAAACATAAAATGCACAAAACGTAAAATGTACAAGAAGCAAAATGGATAATACTGCTCAGTAGGCAGGGTGGTTTACAAAAACCCCGACGCAAAAAGAGGGTAGTGTAAGTTTTACATGTGTATCTATGTGTCTGTCTGTGGATCGTAGCTCCTAAACGGATAGACCAATTAAGATGCGCAATTGGGTTTCTTTTGAAAGCTGGTTTAATCGGAAGTTAGCTAGGTATGTAGGTAGGGTAAGTTATGTTATTTTATTTTAATTCAATAACAGATAGCGTACGGATTCTTATTATTTTCGATAACGCCTAAACTGCGGCTGTGTGAGTGACCCTGTGTTACCCTGTCAGGATTTTTTAAAATTGCCGTGTTTTTCCTGGTTCAGCTTTCGTTGGCCAGACTCTACAAAGTATGTACATTTTGCGAATTGTTATTTATTCGTATTGTACATTTTTCGTGTTGCTCATTCTAACTTTGCACATTTTGCTACTATCGCGTGGAGTAATAGAAATAGAAATAGAAATAGAAACATTTATTCGACGAACACAGAGAAAAAAAAACAGAACAGAGAAAAACATAATTAAAAAAAAAGGATGGCAACACAAAAATAAAAACAAAAACAATATAGAAGGAAAGAATAATGTTGCCATGGGTGATTCTGTGACGTCGAAATTGACACCACTCAGCACTATGTCACAGCATAAACCGCGACGCTGGTTTTCAGTGGCGCCAATGTGACACACGAACGAAGAGACAGTGTTTAATTAAATAATATAATAAATAGTAGTAGATTCACAAGTAAGATAATAATAAATAAATTAAATACATTTTTTAATATGAAAACTGAGTAAAATAGGTACAAAAATCGGTCAAGATAATTCGAACAAAATAAAAAAGGAAGGCAACTGAACACAGATAAAGGAAGAAGAGATTGAAAACATGCAATAGGGTAAAGAGCCAAACGGTACCACCAACATTAACCCGCAATGGTGGGCGGCGGTCGGCAGCGGGATAACCGGTACCTACCCTCGTTTACCTCTTCTCACCTTGGGGTGTGACTGGATCACGAAACTAATTTATACTTATTTTATTAAATGTTTAAAGCTTAGTGCGTGTAATAAATTGTGATCTCTTGGTGTTACATGTGCAGCGGAACAATGGTTTACTACGATTAAATATCAGTCCAATAAGGTAAATATTACAGGTTTTAAAAAAAAAACTTGTTGCTTAATAATTATAAGTCAGGCTTTACTTTTTTGTTGGCATAAAAGAAATGCCTTACATTTAAATTTAAACGTGCCTACTGTTTGTAGGGTTCGGAGGGGCGGCGGAAGGTTGTTCCAGCATTTACTGGCGGCGTAGCGGAAACACCCACGAAATGCAGCAGAGTGATGGCGGGGGATTACGAGCTGCAGCTGCCTGAGAGGTCGCGTGTACCGGCTATGTGCGTTATGCGCCCAGATAAGCCTCCCGTACAGGTACGTGGGCTCCTTGGATTTGACAAGTCCGAACATCAGTGTGACCAAATGATGTTTTCTACGCGTGTCCATCTTTAAAATATTGTTACGGTTAAGAAATGGTGTAATGTGCGCATGCGGTGGAATCTGAAAGCAAAACCTAGCACACGCATTCTGTACCCGCTGTATAAGACGTTGTGTACGTGCTAGCAGCCGCGGACCAAAGACTATGTCTCCGTAGTTTAGCTTCGATAGTATCAGAGTGTCGCATAGTTGTATTCTGAGATTTGTGTCAAGAAACTTACGTATATTATAAAGAATCTTAAGCTTGTAAAAACAGTTGCGTACAGTATTAAGGATGTGGTTTTCGAAACGCAGTTCTTTGTCCATAAGTATGCCTAGGTTCCGAGCCTCTTGGACTTGTTCTAAGGGTTCATTATTTATATGTATTCTGAGATTATGGTTTGATAATAAGCTAAGTTGATGTTTAGAGCCTAAAAGTAGATATTTTGATTTCATGGGATTAAGCGATAGTGAGTTACATTGGGACCACGTGGCAATACGATCAAGATCTTCATTTAATTTGTTTATTGCGTAAGATATGTTCGAGGGTTTACTGGATATATACAACTGGATGTCGTCCCGCACATCCCGGCGCGCCCCGACTCTTTCCGCAGAAACCACGTACACGTACACGTAAGTACATTTTGCGTATTGTACAATTATCATATATACATTGAATTGTTTGTACATTTTGCGTACTGTACATTTTGACTGTTTGCACATTATGCGTGCAGTTAGCATTTTGCGTGTTGTACATTATCAGCCGAAGCCAAATATTATTCTATTCGAAAATTAATGTATTAAGCTTAAACGATGTAATAGTATTAACCTAGTAGTAAAATAAAAATTATAGTACCTATTGCCTGAAAATTGACAACATTTCAAAAAAAAAAGCATTTTTGTTTTTTCGCTTTTATAATAGCTGATTAAAAATTACACTACCCGTGTTTCTCGGTTTTTCTTTATTTAAGTTAAATTCGTCGTTAATAATTTATTAAAGAAATAGTCATTAAAAAGACCGTATATACAAAGTTAGGAATAATAATGTCGCGATCTTAGTATGATATAAAATAGAAAAAAGTAACTTTAATCAGAAACAGAACTGACTGTCATGTCATGTCACTTGTCAACAATAACAACTGTAACAACATAAATTCGTCGACTTTGGGCAGATTGCGGCTATCCGCTTTTACAAATCCGTTAGTCACTTTCATTTTAAATAACGTAAGTATATCAAAACAATAGTATTACGAGAATCGAAAGCGTGTCGTTAGAGTTAAGTAATCCGTCAGACAGATAAAAATTGACATGACAGTTGTATATTTTTTTCAATTCCTATGGTAATAAACGGGCTAAGGGCACTATAAGTGTATTCCTAACATTCACAATCCAACTTTTTTTACTGTTTTTCCTTAATATAAAAAAACTACTGCATAAAAAAATCCAAAAATATTTTTACTGTAATCAGCAGTGTAAAATCTACAAACGGTATTTTAATTTACTACCTTAGCACAAATGAATTGTTGTCAATTAAATAGTAGGTACCTATATTAGGGTGCGGCTCCACTGAGGCGGAGACGAGCGGAGCGGGGCGGAGCTGTGCCAATATTAACCAATAGAATATAAACTAACGTGCGCAAGGCGCGCTCGACGTGACCGCATGCGCCTTCTATTGGTTAATATTGGCACAGCTCCGCTCCGCTCCTCTCGTCTCCGCCTCAATGGAGTCGCACCCTTAACGGTGCAAACAAGTTTTATATGGTTATCAATGTATTTTGAAGCATTCCTGGTGGCTTCCTAAGTGAACAGCAGGAAAGAGACGCACACCTCATGAAAAAAGGATCACTAAATGTCGCTGTAAGAGTAATCCTTAATCTGTTGAACATAAGGACTACTATCTTGGCGCCATCTAGCTAATTTGTAATTAATTAATTACTCGTCGCTAGATCGCAGCTAAGTGACTAGTAAGCGCTACCTTACGTTCAGTAGCTGAACTACGATAGAAAAAAAAAGATCTTTCAGCATTTTTCAGCTTTGAAAACTTAACATTAAACTTAATTTTGTGCTACTATCAAAACTATGTTACGGCGTTTTTAGTTCGTAAGCTGTAACCAATTATGAGGAGGTTGTTTCTGTGGTAGTTAATAGAGCGTAAGCGTAAGAGGCACACAATGTTTAAAAGTGGCGACACCGGGTCTTGTACGAATTTTCGCTCATGACATATCTCCCTTGTTTCTGTGATCTGTGTTCCGAACCGATATAACGAAACGGAATTCCGAATGTTTGTGGCCGCCCTAATACCTGCGGCGGTGAGGACGCGTCGACGGGCAGCAGCAGCGCGCGGTCGAGGTGGCGGTGGTGCTGCAGGCACCAGGCCGCGCCGGCGCCGCCGTCTGCCAGCGCACGCGCCGCCTCCGAGCCCAGCCGCACCCACGTGCCGTCCTTGTTAACCACCTGCAAGAACCCACTAAGAGCCTCACGATATATCCCCTAACACTTTGTATCGTTCTTCAATTCAATAAAATACAGGACCTCTATTCTACGACGTTAAACAATAATGCTTTTGATTTTTTATGATATTCTCAACGTTTGAATAGCTTTTATTTATTTAACAGTAATGGCGGCAGAGTCAAAAAAATACCATGACACGTTAAAAACAATATACTCAGTTCTAATATAAGAATAAATAATAACTACACGTAGAAGCGAATCTCCTTGGACCAGGCCCCAAATGCCGCGCTTTCGTGCACCCTCTGTCTTCCATGCCCAAAGTTAGGGCTGTCACTTGCAAAATATGGATGTGGTATCAAGTTTAGTTACGAAATATTATTAATGTTTTACTTCAACGTGGAAACATTGTGGAAAAATGAGTTTGTTACATTTACGTTCAATTAGGTAATAATACTTTTTGATGATATTAAGATTATCTACAGAAAATTACATGCGTTATGTGGCTATTAATCATCTATAAAACACCGAAATGAGTCTATAAACAACCTTAAATTAATAATTAAGTTCAGTAAGTTTGATAGTCTGGGATCCGCAATTACTTTTAACGTTCCTTACCGGATTATTCATTTGATTTTTTATTAAGTTGAAAAAGCTTTATTATAAAATACTATTCTTATCTAATAATTCGTTTTTAAGGTTTCCGTTTTCTTTTTTCAAACAAAACTTTAGGACCACTGGTTTGGAGTCACTTACGGCGTCGGGTCACCTGTGAAAGAAACCTGTAAGTATTTAAAATAAATTGGTAACGAAAAGATACCGGGAAAATTGGAAAATTTCGATTGGAACTGAAATTGCTTTTTAATACGGGATTTTCTCACAGGATAACGTCTAGAGGATGTACTAATTAACAAATAAAACTCCTTCATTCAATCAATGATTTCTAATTATTTTGCCGTAAATAGTCTTTCATTTTTTTAAATACTATCTTAGTTTAACCATAAACACTAAAATCAACACAAATAAGAAAACCAATTCAAGACACAATATCAATATCTTGGTTAATATACACATATTCCGTGTGTGACGCCCCTGACTGACTAGACACCTCAGGTGTCGCCAGGCGATAGGTATATAACGCGCAGAGCGCGCGTCGGGAGCCGGGAGTTTCGCTTCTACGTGTAGTTATGATTTATTCTTATGGTTCTAACGAGTTGAATAGAGGCCCAGGTCCTGTAAAATTTTATTTCGCAATAAATTTATATACATAACATTAAACTTATAATAAGTACACTTTATACACCGGACGTACCCGAAGGATTTTAAACGCATGTTCCTGAGATAATTTGGAGTTTAAAATGTCGGATAAAGTATGCTGTAACTGGCTTTGGTTTTTTCGGCCGCCCACTTTTTGTTCGTTAAAAGCCAGTTTAATGTACAAATGTATGGTTTGAAGTAATATACCGACAGATAATGTTGATCAATTCACTAGGTAATTTTAATCGTGACTGACCACCGAATAATCGATTAAACTCTAATAAAACTCTTTATTAGAATTTATTCGCTTAGTAACCGTTCGTTTTTCGTAGTAATTAAACACCGTTCCAAATCCTCCCCAAACTACCCTTTGTGACGTCATTGCGACAAAAAATCGGGGTCTAGCAATCGTCGATTAAAGTGAGTAAAACGCGTTTGCACTAACGGTTTGCAAGATCTCTGAAGGGTCATCGACAAAATAGGAAGTAAACGATTGACAGAAAAAGATGTATCTATAAAAAAATATCAGGGTTAATGCGTGGGGCTACTAGACCTAAAAAGAGATACAGTTCAATTAATTGGACTTTGACACCACTCGGCAATCCTCGACATTCATCGGGAGAGATCGGAAGTGCAAATGACACGACACACGTTACAAAACAATTATCGCACAATAAACTTCGAATACTCGGATGATCGCTCGGGTCGCTCTTATTCGCACTGTTCGCTTTCCAAGTAAAGACTGACTCGTCGCAACCGGTGTCCGCCGTTTTATAGCTCCCGTGTCCGATCATTCCAAAATGCTTCTGGAAGGTTCTCAGTATCGCCGTCTGTTTCTAATCGTGTTATCTCTTTCACACACTTCCCGAAGGTTCTCAGTATTGCTGTCTCTTTCTAGTCATGCTATCTCTTTCACACGTTTCTGGAAGGTTCTCAGTATAGCTGTCTCTTTCTAATCATGCTATCTCTTTTACACGTTTCTGAAAGGTTCTCAGTATAGCTGTATCTTTCTAATCAAGCTATCTCTGTCAAACTTAGCGGAAAATTAGACGCCTTATCCCATTGGCGTAACAATAACGTTATAGTGTGCACTTAACAGTATAAACCAGTAATGTAGATCACCTTCCACAATGACATTCAACAGATAATTTCATTCGAAGCAAAAACCTTTGATTCTAACCAGTCACATGTCATAAAAAGTTGATTTGAGTCTATTTGGCAATAAAATGTCTTTGTCTTTGAATATCTAGAATATTAATATAGTTTCTATACTTAGGTTGATGTTGTGTGCTAAGTCATGTGTGTTGGGTTGTTGTGCGTTTTAGGTTGGTGGTTGGTTATTAATTATACTAAATAGGTTTATATAGGAAAATATTCTGCCCTGCTAAGACAAATGGCGGTATCTCTGACAAAACTCCTGTAGCAAGTGCAACCTTATTGCTAACAAGAGAGGGTTGTATCAGCTTTGGCTATTGAGTTTGAGATATCGCCTTTTGGTGTATCAGGGCAGTATTGTATGTGAGTAAGTTCTAAGATTTTATATATTTACTCTATGTAAAAACACGAACCTTTACGATTAAAACCGATATGTCCCGAGTTTCAAAGTGGAAATAATCGTACTGTAACCTGTGTGAATTTTATCACATATCATTTATGTGTGGTAAAACGGAGTTAATACTAAGTTGGTATTATGAAGGCTGAAGTGATGAGTGGAAGCAGAAAACATACTTCGATGACCCTAGATTGGGTTGGATAAAGCGGCGATCAATTACGTCTAGTGGCTCTTGCAGGATTTAACTAAGTTTCCGTTCATATTATAAGTGCTGTTTTGGTTTTGGTGGACACAACTCCGTTACACAGAAAATATTTTTGTATAATGTCCAAACGGAGTACCCAAATTAGCTTAGAAGACCTAGTTTTGTTTGTATACAGGGTGACTTCAAATTGGTAATACAAACACTTGATTGTATGTAATATCTGTTTCGAGTATTACTTGCAGCAGACGTCGTTCGGCTGGCACAATAACGCGATGTTCTTAAGTCTAAAAAAAATAAAAACCTTCCCCTGGCAACACTATACCCATAAACCTCATTCGTTGCTTTCGCACTTTAACGCCATTCACGCAAAAAAATCCATATAGTGTATTTATTGTTATTGAGTGAAAAATCAGCGTACTTCCTATCAAGATGCCTAAGAGAACAAGGAGGAGGACAACGAGGATAAAAGAAAAAAGAAGATTAGCAGGTTAGGTTAGAAAGGCGATTGGAAAAATACCGCTCACAAGACGCGATTGTGATTGACGACATGGCGGAGATTGCTGAATGTAATTTAATTATAAATAGTTTTCAACAGGTTTTTACACAATTGTGGGCGTAAATTGATTCAGCCAATTGAATTTTTAATAACTTTTTTCCAACTTTTACCCAACTTCCTTGTGAAGATAGCATTTTTAAGGTTGGTCCTTATTAGGACGCTTAGGTATGTACCTAATCTATGTCCACGTTGTGGCAATTAAGTAGAATGAACAACAAAGTTCTTCAACATAAAATTATACTTTCATACCACCAACCACCACCAACTGGGCGATTGGCTCGGTGGACCATACGACATTAACATTAAGTACATTCCTGGAAGAATAAATGTCGTTGCTGATTCTTTATCACGTCCCAGCTGTGAACCTGAAACTGAGGAAGACTGTGGACTTTGTACAGTGGTAGTAGACATGCCTGTAAAAAGTAAAGAAGTTATGAGAATGGAACAACACAAATATGAAGACATTGTAAAGATAGTACGAGTACAAAGTCTGGAAAGTACGGATAAAGAGAAGGCCAGGTACTGGAGCAAGAAAGGTTACCTAGTGGATAATGGTCCGTTGTATCGCTACAGTCCGGACATTGATACTGAAAGCAGCCAGTTAGTTATTCCCAAACAGGAGAAGGCTAGCATCATTACTACTTACCATAATGAAGCAACTGCCGGACACGGGGCAGACAAGACGCTTGATCGTATAGCAAATCGATACTTTAGGGAAGGAATGAGAGGATAGGTAGAAACCTATGTCCGAAATTGCCTGCAATGTCAACGCTATAAGGCTTCTAATCAGAAACCTGCTGGTTTACTCCAGACTACAGCCCAGAATCAATGTTTTGAAGTAGTCGCATTTGATTTATTCGGGCTTTTAGCTTTTTACCCCGGACTGCGGAAAACTATAACTGGATCTTCATTATTGAGGACGTTAATTCACGTTGGGTTAAATTATTTGCGTTACAACGAGCCACTGCAGAAGAATAAGCCAAGATACTGCTTGAAGAGATAATACTGAGACATGGTACACCTCGTCGATAGATCAGCGATAACGGCACGCAATTTGTCAGCAGTGTCACGCAGCAGTTGACATATTGCCTTAACATTCAACACGGATTTACGCCACTATACCATCCAGACACAAATCCGGTTGAACGAAGAAACCGTGACCTGAAGACTCAACTGACTATTTTGGTCGAGGAAAATCATACAACGTGGGCAGAGAAATTGCCTAGTATTCGCTTTGCAATAAATGCGGCTAAGTCGTGCGCCACTGGTTACACGCCCGCATTTTTAACGTATGGCCGTGAATTAAGAACGCCTCATGATGTACTCCACGCTTGCTGAGAAAAACTTTGCTTAGAGCACGGGAGATAGGTTCAGGAGATTGAAGAAGATAAAAGGAAGAAGTATGTTGACAAGAAAATACAAGCTTGTCCTGACTACCAACCTGGAGCCCTCGTGTTGGCTACCACTCATGTATTGAGCAAATCTAGTCAAGGGTTTAGCTCCAAATTGGGTCCACGACGCGATGGACCATACATTATTGTACGTCGACACGGTGCTAGTTCATTTGAAGTCGCAAGCACCGACTCTAATACCCCCGTTGGTATATATCATGCATCACCCTTAGTCCGCTACAGATCCGATGATGTTACTGCTGTACCTGAGCCTACAAGGGTGCCCTTCGACTGACCTAAAATTTTATGTGATAAAATTGTTTGGTCGAAAATGTTTCCTATAATATTGAATGGCATACTTCTTTTTTAGCATAAATATTTTTTTGCATACATATTTTTTGTTCTAAAGCACTTTTGGTCTAAAATAATTATTGTTTGGTCGAAGCCCCCCCCCAGTATAAAACACCTAGGTCTCAACTAATCTATAGGTTAGGTTAGGTTAGAATTGTGTCAAGGCGCGAAGCGCCACAACTACGCGGAATAGGAGCTCCGCTAAGCGGTCGGTGGCGGAACGGTCATTTTTTGTACATTTTTGCCTATAAATCAAAAAGTACATCCCGAAAAATTATTAAAAAAAAGTTTCGAAATGAGCAGACTGAGCCCTTTTATATGACACCCCGTTTGCTATAATCAAATAACTTTAATTTTTCAACCCCCCATTCTAGACCCCTTAACAAATACTTAGAAACATATTTTCATCCTTTTTTTACTAAAAACAGATGCGGGCAAGCAAGTTATACGACTATGCCAAATTTCAAATTGATAGCTTCTATAGTTTCTGAGAAAAACTGCTGTGACATACAGACAGACAGACAGACAACGAAGTCTCACCATAAGGGTTCCTTTTTTACCATATAATATAACATTTCAATTAAATAATATCTTTGTGAAACTACGTTTTGATGCCGTTTGTACACACTCTCGTCAAGAAACACAGAGACTGGCCAAGAAGGAGTGTGTACAGACTGCTCTTGTCTTGTCTCGGTCAGTCCCGTCTCGTCCTTCTATGTTCCGGTCGCAATCGGTTTCAGCGCCGGCGAGAGGCTCTCGACGATTTGACAGGCCTGCATGACATTTATGTCAATACTCAGCATAATTGCGACCGCCAGTGGCGCTGACGTCGCGCACATAGCCAATAACAGAATCCATTATAAGATATTTGGCTGTGAATATAATAACCTCTTCCACACAGGAAATGGTAGCACCGGGCGGCACGCGGCCCGTCTCTTCGGCCTGCAGGCTGGGGCTGGCACGCACGCGCAACCCCGCGCTGAATCGCGCCGAAAAACGCCGCAACTTCGCTGGCGGCGACTGCACTGTATCCCCGCCCGAGCCATGCTCCCCGACGCTATCTGACGTATTTTCTACTACTTCTATCATCAGCTCCTGTGAAATTATCAATGTGATGTAACTTAATGCCGCGAAAAGGAACACATTATAGTACATTACTGCACAGACCGGGAAATAGGCCGTTGCAGGACGAGTTAGCGTGGCCGAGACGCAGTCGAGGCCGCGGTATATACGAGTCCAGCAACCGCCGTTCCCGGTCGAGGCTTGTATAGTGCTTTTCTCCAAGATGTGAGGAAATTTAACACAATTGTAAATAATATTAAACACAGTCCCAACATTTCCTTGAAAAAAAATGAACAAAAACGTACGATTTAGTATGACACTGAAATAAAGCATTAAATAAAATCACAAATTATTTAAACGTAATAAATTCAATTTGAATAAAATATAGTTTAAACTATAATATTTGTTACGCGTTTATGTTATTTCAGCAATTTATTTTGTTTATGAACGCTATTTCTATTAAAAAAATGTCAAACTATTTGACACACTTTTAAATACGTTGTAAATGCTGTTTGAAAAGGCTTACATTTTTAGTCTATGACATTTAAAAAGTAAAATATACAAGGAAAAATTTTGATTGCACGAGTGTTTGGCTGTTTGGAGATAGTTATCCTAGTCCAAACATGGTTTTAAAAAGTAAATCACCAGGTACGTAATGAAATTTCATACATTTTTCGCGGCCGCTGCCGTTGGTAAATAATAACTTTGTTTTTTTTTTTAATTTTGCCTGGGCCTGGGACTTAGAATTTCGCGGGCTGATTTGACAACAGTAAGGTTAACATTTCCGAGCATGTGGGAGAAAAAACAGTAACGTTTATATGTGGCAAGCGGAGTACCTGCGGCGCGGGCAGGTCGTCGAGCGTGCAGCGGAGCTCGTAGGCGCCCGGCGCTCGTGGTGCCCAGGCGGCGGCGTATGAGCCGTCAGGCTGCGCGCGCACGGTCAGGCGCTCGGCCGGCACACGCGCGCCGCCCGCTTCACCCCACACTCCCCAGCCGCCGCTTCTCACCGCGCCCTCGCCCCATCTGCCACTCCCCATACGCAACTCCTCGAAGGAATACTTCTGGTACGCCTGGATGATCAATACGATTATTTCAAAATATTTTCGGTACACCATGGACATTTTTAGGGTTCCGTAGTCAAACTAGGAACCCTTCTAGTTTCGCCACGTCCATCCGTCCGTCCGTGTGTCCGCAGCTTAGCTCAGAGATTCTTAGTTCGAAAAAGCTGTTATTTGGCATGGATATACATATTAGTCACGCCGACCAAGGATCACCCTTCGTAAGGATCGAATTCACAAAAATATTCACGGGACGGTCGGCAAGCTGTACCAGATTTTTTTTTATATTTCATATTTTGTATCATCGTATTTCTAATCGATCAGACTCGCGACAGTTGCGACTAAAAGGGGCGGCGTTTTTACTAATGTTCTTGTTTTACGTATTCATATTGCACGATTTTCCAAATTCAAAAAGCCACCTTTTTTACGGCTACATGTTCCGATATTTCAGTAAACTAGTATTTCAGTATGAGAGTCAGTATATTAAGTGAAATTTATCTTTTAAATGTATTATTGGTGTAATATTAAACTCACAAACTCAACTAGGCTTTTAAATCAGACGAGCCTGAAAACCTACATTAGGAAAATTATTTAACGTGATATTCAGGACAAATAAAAGTTATTTGCTGCAATAGTGTTAGAATTGTTTTATGTCACGAAAGCGGGTCGGCCATACTTGTGTGAGTAGATGCACGTGCACGTTGTCTCCGAGTGCTTAAACTTGAAGCATTTAGTTTCGGGCGAGTCGCCGGCCGGGTTAGTAGTGCTAGTTAGTTCGCGCCAGACACAATTGCCGAGTACCATCAGCATGGCTAGTGCGAGTTATAGAAGAAAAGTTGTTCGCAGTGAGGTACATGTTATATTTAGTTATTTATTTTTGTTGTGGGTATTAATTAATATATTGAGTTTCAGATCAATTAAACGTGATTCAATCCATCAAAAAAAAAGGTTTAAGCATAAGATATGTGGTGCCTAGTTTTAGTCAGGTCTCCACTGAAAACCAGCGCGACGGCACGCCGTGGCATTATGCTGTGTGCGGACTTGGAATGTTTAGCGTCATTTATGATATTATTATTTGCCTATCCTATCTGATGTGACTTTAAGCAAACATTATAAAACTTTCCCTCGATTTAAGTTTTGAGGGTCGTTTTATTGTAGGGCTAAACCCATCAAAAACATAAATGTGAAATGAGAGCCAATTTCAATATTATGATATATCCCTTGGTTGTTTACTTCAACGAGTTCAACGACAAAAGAAGTGAGATCTAAATGGGTGCCAAGTTCAATGGTCAGTCCTGAAATTTATTTATAACAACTTAAAATATCATTTCTTCTTATAACTTAGGATATATTTAAGCCTAAGGTCTGACTTGGCTAGTTCTCATATACGAATTATTATTAGGTACCTACTAAAACAGTCATGGAACAGCCCTATGTTTGATGGCTAGTATCTACCAGCAAACCAAATTTCATGGCCGACCATTTAACTTGGCACCCATTTAGATCCCACTTCTTTTGTCGTTGAACTCGTTGAAGTCAACAAACAAGGCATATATCTTAACATTGAACTTGGCTCTCATTTCACATTTATGTTTTTGATGGGATATCATTGTAATACCAAATGGTTTTTGTTAATCTACTGTATTTTCCTACAGATCAGGCATATATCATACTAATATGACTATTTTTAGTCGATATAATCTATTTGTAGTACTATTTAGTTCTATACGATACTAGAGGACGCCCGCGACTTCGTACGCGTAGAATTCGTGTCTCGCTCCATATAAACGTCACCCCCCTATTTCACCCCCTTAGGGGTTGAATTTCTAAAAATCCTTTCTTAGTGCTTACTTACATCATGAAAGGAACCCCTGTACCAAATTTCAAGTTTCTAGGTACAGTAGATTCGGCTGTGCGTTGATATCTAAGTCAGTCAGTCAGTTTTGCCTTTTATATAATACTAGCTTTCCGCCCGGGACTTCGTCTGCGGAGAGTCAGAACTTATGTTAAAAGTACAGACATAGTTTATATCACCTTCAAAGAGTTTTTTAATGAACAAAAATTCCAGAACGTGAATTTTAAGTAAGCGGTTCACAAACACCTTTCATTTTTGACTCTAAAACAACAAAATTGCCATACAAAATAAATTCACTGCCCCTCTTTCACCATTACGTTTTTTTTAATCAACCCTAGATTTAATAGATTGATAATTTAGTCATATCATCTATTTACTAAATTGCTATACAAACAATTAACCCACTTAGCAGAAGATTTTCGAAAAACAGCCAAGTTGGATATTTTATTTATGTTACAGTATTTAGTCGCAATACCCATTTTCATATCTTGTAGGTATATACGTTTGAAAGGAACTTTATTTCCATACAAACTTTACAGTCACTATCAGTAGTCTTAGATCCCATGTTTTTCCCTTTAGTTTTTTTTATTGATGATGGGTTTGTTCTTGACTATTTATTTCTTTAAGGGGCAAGTGTTTAAAAAACACTGAAGCTTGCACTTTTTTAAATGCTAACATTCATGTAACTGGAAAAATACCTACTCAAATACCTACAAACTTTCACCCCGCTTTACACACTGTTAAGGGCTTATTTTAAAACCTGTTTTTTTATTTAAATAATATTGGTCTTGATACCGACTTTCGTGTATCTAACTTGCCCAGTCATAATTCTTATATATAGGTGAACAGTAACCTTAATACCTACGAATAATGTCCACATTTCTCACATCAAAAATTACCAAATTCCCACAAAAACTTATACCCCTATTTTACCCCCTTTTCGATATTGCCGTATTTTTTTTCATTTATGTCGTAAACTACGACGTTCACTATTCTCATTTTAAACATGGCCAAACTCTCTTTAATTTTACCACCGTTGGGGAAGTTTTCCGTAGCAAAAATGGCAAAAACTCTTATAGTTTCGTCATGTCCGTCCGTCCGCCCGTATGTCACACGCATTTTACTCGAAAACTGCAGAGGTTCATAGATGAAATTTGGAGTAGGAATAGTGTCTTGTAGAAGCCGCTACTTAGTTTGGTAGTGAAATAACAAAAATTAATATTTCTAGGTTCGGCACTCCCTCCCTATAAACATGTGACTGTTGATAAAATAAAAAATTCGCTATAAATCATCGAGCGGAACATTATTTCGACATTTCTTTTAATACACAACTTCAACTTCTACCGCCAATTTACAACCGCCATTTACAGAGATAGTTTTTTCCAAAATCTCCGAAAGCAATTTAGTAGCCCTAACAGGCTGACACCTATTTACACGTTTCTCACCTAAACAATAACCGAAGTCGCTTTTTTACTAACTTCGCTAGACGCTAAAATCGTATTTCCTATTAATAACTTTTCTCAATTTAAAATTGACCAAAGTCCGAAACTTCTATATGTATAAATGTATATTGCCTTTGTTCGTAGATTATATTTGCAATGAAGAGCATTTCTACCAAATTTCAAGTAAAATTTACCATAAAAGTAATCCCCACAAAAACATTGCAACTACTTTCCTTCCCCCTAATCGCTGAAATACGTATCTCTTTATATTCTTTGAAGAGCATTTCTACCAAGTTTTAAGTAAATTTGATCATGAAAATATTGTTTCTTTGCAAACTTTGCAACCCACTTTCATCCCTCTAGGGAGTAATAGATTTCCCAAAAAATTACTTTCAAGTTTTTGTTGTACTATCTGACACTTTTTAGATAATAATAGATTAAGATTTTTATAATTTGTAGTACCTAAGTAATAATTTTTAGATGGGGGTAATTTGCGCTCGCTTCATTCATACATTCATTCATTCCACGGCCTCATTTTTTGTTATTGATAATTGTTACTTGTTTCCATTACCCACTTGTTAAACAAAATCATTGCTTACATTTTAGTACTTTGTCGCTTTAACTCCTCTGACAATTTTATGTGGCAGCTCAAACAAGACATTAAAGCGCCTAGGTACTAGAATGTAAACGTTATGACTTCGACCGTACACTGAATCCACAATCCCTTTATACTTTACCAGGCTTAGAACTGGCTTAATTCAAAATAAACTACGGATCCTGTGACAGTTGATAAACACGTATTACACTTTTTTCTTTACCTTTACATAAATACTACATTGGTACACACCTCGCGACGCGGTTCAGGAACTTAAATAATTATTCGCCTATTTTTAAGGTCCTCGATCGTATGTGAGCATAGTACTGCCGTCGTACCAAAGAAGGCGGCAAAGTGACTCCAGCGGCTTGTTATTTTTATTACACTGGCATTATCAGCAAAAAATTCTGCGTCGAACGGTATTGAATATTTTTTTCTAGCATAGTTAGTTCTCGAGATACACAGCAGTTAAACGACACGTATTTTGCTTTTCGTTAGGCTTTTATAATCTAAAAAGCCATTAACGGTATTTAATACGGTAAAAAGACGTTATACAGGGTGGAAAGTTCGAATGCCACATGGAAGGCAACTACCTTACATATTGGAAATAGCAAATTTTACGCAATCGAGACTTACTTTTATTTTAGAAAATAATAAATAATGCGTTAATGGATTTTTGAAAAATCGTATGTCTTAACCGGGAATCGAACAGGTCAAATATGACAGAAATAACATGCCGTATTTTAAGATGAAAATAGAAAGGGTCTTTAAGACCGTTAAAATTAGTATTTCCGCTAAGGTTGACTGCACGCCAACTGCAAGTGGATTGCGCAGTTGGTTTGCAGTTCTAATGCAGTTACGTGAACTGCATCAGAACTGCCCTCGAACTGCCATTGTGCAGCTGGGTTGCAGTTCAAATGCAGTCCGACTGTACCGGCCCTTAAACATCTTTACTTTCCTTGCATGCCAGAGATTAGAGTATCTGGTTTTTTCGTTAAATGTTTAGGCAATGACAATTATAATTCACAATACAAGTAATTCTTAATTTTCACGGTCTTTATTTAATTCATGGTATGTGTCGTAAACGATCAATATGAAAGACCCTTTCGATTTTCATCTTAAAATACGGCATGTTAATCTGTCATATTTGAATTGTTCGATTCCCGGTTAAGACAGACGATTTTTCAAAAATCCATTAACGCATTATTTATTATTTTCTAAAATAAAAGTAAGTCTCGATTGCGTAAAATTTGCTATATCCAATATTTAAGGTAGCTGCGGTACATTTCCCGTGACGGGTGAAAACAAAGTTAAATCGTAATTGCTAGTATTGGTATTGTTTCCGTTATTTTGATTGTGTTGGTTATTTAGAGAAAAATGAACCATATCAGTATCCCTTTCGATCTGCATCATAAAATACGGCATGGTTATTTTCCGCATTTGACCGGTTCGAGTCCCGGTTCAGAAAGACGATTTTTCAAAAATCCATAAATGCAGAGATAATAGTTTTTTAAAAATAAAGGAAAGTTTCCTTTACACAGAATGTGCTATTTCCAATATTTAAGGTAGTTGCCTTCCATGTGGCATTCGAACTTTCCACCCTGTATATCATTAGCTGCTTTATATCATGCTTAAAATATAACACTTTTCTAAGCTAAAAAGCGCTTATCGAATATTTATACGTTAAAACGCGGTTAAGATCGTGCAACGAAGTTTTAACGAATGATCATAGCCAAAGTTAAAAACTTAATTAAAGTCTTAAAGGCGGTACTCTTTAAAGTATACTCTATAATTTCGTTATGGGAGCTTATACTCGAAATTCTAATTTAAGACCAAAAAAACTACGACAGATACGTCACTGTCATAAGTGTCAAAGTCAATTATGTCAGTGTCAATCGAACATTTCAGAGTTAGCCAACCTTTTTGCATTGATAATCAAATTGTTGTAAATATTTGTAGATCATTCTAACCTAATTTTTCTAATTCTAATTTTCAATATCAAAAGTTATATTTAACAATAGGGAATATGCTTTCAATGTTTTTTCTACCCGATATTCAAAACATTAAAATATCCCAAAACAAATATTTTCTCATATAGTGTGTTGTCATTAAATGGCGGGTGTGTGTGTGTTCAATGGCGATTTTTTTATCAGCTAAAACAAAATGACAAGCTAAATTCGGATGCCTTACACTTATGCTTGATTTAAACTTGACAGGTACCCATGGACCCCATGGTGTCATGGCTGGTAAAATGCCCGATGATTGTCAATATAAAGTGAGCTACACACTTTTGGCCTGTTATTTTGTTGAATAGCTAAACGTATGTAATATTTAAATTGCATCTAACGTTGTTTACAACTATTGTTTATTTATCGTACCAAATGTTATTAATACCGGAAGTATTACAAGTGCAATAACAGTTTTGCTACCAAAAATCTTCTATGGTTAAATATTTAATAGGCCATCTTGTATTTGTGTAAGTAACTTGAATTAACTTGTTTATTTAAATCGAAGGTTTAAAACTGCCTACAAATAAATATTCTTACTGCGGTCTTTTAAAAAGTGGAAATATACTAAGGCAAATTTTTTTTTTTTTTGTGGCAACCCACGTTGGTCTTTAATTACGATTTCGAGTATAGCTGCCTTTTTCCCTATAACACAAAATTGTATTACTTCTTACATACTAGTTGATAAAGCAGTGACCGCCTTTTTACTTCAGTATCAAAGGATTTGTTCTGTTTTTTTATGTTTCAAAGACTAAAATGTGCTTTTTTTATAAAGTACGCCTTTTGATTTCTAGTCATTAGGTACTTCTTCTCAAACCGCATCCCTCTCCATAATTGTAGTCCTATAATAACCTAAAATGCCGTTATTTACAGATTGATGCACACATTACGGCTTTTTTATGTAATAGAAGACAATATTTGAGTTGCTTTATTAATTTGGTGTAAGAAGTTAAAAAATAACTAAGCCTTAAAACGGTTATGGTACTTTAACTTTATTTTTATTTACAATGCAATGTCCATCTTCTGTAAGCAATAATAGTCATTACAGCGGCTATCCGTAATAACGATTTTCTAGTCCCGCACCTAACTTTTATTTAAAATAATTATACTACTTATAAAAGTTATGTAGAATACTCAGCTTAAAAGTCGCTGGTGTTCAGCCAACGGCCTTTTAACTTATTATTATTTGTACAATAATATTTCCAAATGCTACACAACTTACCACCAAGACCTATGAGGACCGTCTAAAAAGAAGGGACATCTTCACATAAAACCGAAACATATATAAATGAGTAGCTGTTCTCACTGGAGGACACACTCTGCTGAACATGACTCGCAAATAACATCTGCTTATAGTAGAAAATACTGATTGCAGATATTCAGAGAAAAAAAAAAATCTAAGCTATAACATAAAACCCTCTAAATTTAACACTATTTATAATTATTGTAGTATAAAAATAGATAAATATAAAAACGTGATTTTTTTATTTAAATATTAATGTGAACAGAATTTTGGTAAGTCAGCTTATGCCTATGATAAAGGCATTTGAAATATTTAAAAGTTTTTATCGGTTTTCTCGTAAGTTACTTTTGTCACTTTGCCGCCTTCTTTGGTATGACGGCTGAGTAAGTGATGGAAATTACGAAATACGGCTGTCACAGGACTCATCTTAGATAAAAAAGAGTGTAAGAACCATACTACATCATTGCATCATTGGTGCTCGCTGCTGGATTGGCGTCAAAGAACTCCAGTATGCTTTCCTGTTCACGTACTGGGCGCCGCGGTGGACTACCACGATCGTTGGATCTAGGCTGGAATTGCCCGTGATCTCATAATCGCTGTGTGGCGGCTAACATTTTCCTATGGCTCGGTGTACGTACTTACATCAGGCAGGCATCAGATATTTTGTCATCACACCTAGCAAGCATTCGCACCATTTCCGTGTAGGTACTCAACATTCGAATACTGACTGATACGCCATCGTAAACTAACTACCCGCATTATCGGAAATCGAGACACACGGTGCGCACCGGCGCCGGCGATTCAAGGCGAATGACTGCGCAGATAATTAGGTCAAGGTCGTCTTGTCTCCCTACCCCTTTCCCCGCCCGCCTCTGTGTTTCGCACTGCATTTGTTTATTTTTCTAGCGGTATTCTTTGGTTACCGTAGAGTTACTAACATTTAATAATAATAATTAAACATCGGTATCAACGTTCAACTTTCGTGGCACCCGGTAAGAGTAGCAAAAAAAGAAATACATTCGAATATTTAATTAATAATATTTTTTATTTGTTGTGTTATTTTTTGTTTTTATTATGCTGCAGCTAACTGTACCTATATTTATACTGTACTTATATACTTTTAAATAATGTCATAGAACGTTAATACTCATTTTGCATTCGAAAATTAATATGTGCCAAATAGGTAAAAAATGTCAATTGAATTGTCACACCAAATAAATATTAGTCACTATGGAAAGGTCATTTAGTCATTTAAAATGGATATAATATAACAGATGTCAAAAGGTTAACAGCAAAATTCATGGAACCACTTTTAGTAATTTATTCAAACCCTTAATTCATTTTTAGAGTCTTTCCTTTTGTTTATTAAAAATAAAGGTTTAAAATACTAGATGTATTTGTTTGTATTTATTTTTCTGCAAACCGTACTCTGCCATGAAAGTTGAACGTTGATACCGATGTTTAATAATAATAAATCAATCAATCGATCAATTTAATTTTCTTTTTTTGTATGAATGTAAAATATGATGAATTATTAAAAGTCACAGAACAAAAGTTGTTGCTTATCATGTGAATAATTAAACCCTGAGAGGTTATTACTATTTTACAAATAGCCCTGTATAAGAAAATATTAAAACCCATGCATGCTCCACGGCCGCCGCACCGTGCGCCGTGTTCCGAAATAGGTACCAGTTATTTAATTATTTATAAGTAACTAGCGACCCGCCCTCGCTTCACTTCGGTTTATTTTTCTGTAATACCCGTATATCGGTAAACTTAAATTTATTATACAAAATATTATACTTGAATTATTCTATCTATTGCTGAAAACTGCATTAAAATCCGTTGCGTAGTTTGAAAGATCTAAGCGAGCAGGCAGCGGGAGCGACTTTGTTTATACTATGTAAAGATAATCTTACAGTATTGATGTGCGCTAAATATTGAAATAATAATTAATACTAAATCCCAGTCAATAACGTAATAAATAGGAAAGTCGCCTATAGGTAATCTTAGATATAAGTTATAAGTAGTTATAAGTACTAAAACTGATATTTATTTATTTGTATTAAAAAAGAATTAAGGGTGGTATTCCACTTGTTATATATTCACGTCAAGACCTTAAGATCCACATGAAGACCGGCTGTCATCATGATTGCTTATTTTTATTGACAGGCACTATAAGTAAAGTGTTCCTAACAGAATTAATAAAACGGAAAATAAAATTTACTAGTTTCTGATTTATTCCTTTGTATTATCCCAATTACCTATCTGCATGCCAAAGGAGTTTGGGTAAAAGTGTTGTCATTTGTAAAATTCATACATTTTCAAGGTGAGCGGCCATTCGTAAAAGTAGTAAATTATGATAGAATTATTAAAAATAAACATATTTCGTTAGGCAATGTAATACTCTTAAGTGCATCGAAGCCGAGATATTTAAATATTCATACTTGGGCGTACTTTTGTACTAAAAACTTAATACTTAAATCTTTAAAATCTCCGCTCCGATATTATTTAACGCCATAAATTATACATATCTATGTGTATTTAGAGGTCCTCTAAATAACTATGTAAAAATCATCCGTGGCCGCTGAAAATATATATGACAATATTCTTCAAACAAATTTACCCAATGCCCTTTAAACTTTCTAGGTCAGCTGGAACTGGGTTAGAGTTTTGATCTATAGGTCAGTCAGCGATAAAAATGACGTTTTTTGAACGTTATATCTAAATAACCGTTTGAGGTGTATTTATGAAATTTGGAGCACATACACTTAGGTGCAAAACTGCCTCAATATTAGCACCTTAGTAGAATGTGAATATGTTGTTGATAATTAAAGGTATTTTCAAATGCTTAATACAGAATGGTACTCCTTGAAGTTCGCTACAAAACTGCTGAACAAATAATATACTTGTCATTTATAATTGTTTAGTCATTTTGAACCAAAAACTGTAAATTTTTAATTATTATTTTTTAATAGTAGTTTAGTTTTCTCTGTGGCAACCCCAAATAAGAAAACTATTTGAAATAGGGAATTCCATCCTCTTTAAAAAGAGGTATCAACTGCCTGAATCAGGAACGTAGTTTTCTAGTTATTTCAGAATTTTAATGTGAACTAACAACCATTTGTATGGCTAATTTGTCTCGGTGCAAAAGTGTACCGTGCACCGAACTAATGTCGCCAATAACTACCACCGAAAAAATATGGCTAATTTCAATAATTTCCTACTCATTTTAAAGAAGAAGACCTTATTTCGGGTTGCCATAAAGAGAATTAAAATATTAGCAAATAAAAAAAGTTAAATTTAACAGTTTTTACGTTAAAATTACATAAAAACTGTAAATGACAGGTAAATCATTTGGTAGGCGGATTTGTAGCGAATTTCAAGGAGCACTTGTCTATATTAAACATTTAAAAATACCTTTAATTATCATCAACATATTCACATTCTACTAAGGTGCTAATATTGAGACAGTTTTGCACCTAAGTGTATGTATCTCGCAAGTCTCAATATATGAGCCAAATTTGACATGTTTATGTGAAATAGTTATTGAGTTATGAGGGGGTTAAAAGTGGCTCCAAATGGTTCGTGTAATATTACACACGGTGCTGCCCGCCAGTTCTGTTAGCTTGAATTTGGCTTTAGATAAATCCGTAAATTGTCTCTGTACCTTCATCATGGTTATGGCGTGGAAGCACATAGTGTCCCGCAGGGTGGGTTGGTAGGGCACGTCGGGTACGCTGGCACGGCGACCCTCCGCGGCCACCGCCGCCGTGCGGCTCTGCCGGCTACCTATGTCTTCTAGACGCTGCACAACTACCTATAATGAACGACCCAAAAAGTAAAAAAAGCAAGTTTTTCAAATGGCAATAAACCAGTCAAACCAAAGTCGGCATTTTGTTAAAAAAATATTATCAAGGGTCGTACTGTTGATGCCGATGACGTCAATTTGCATATAGGTGATTAAAAATGAAAGAGTAGTATTGAAAGGTTAAAATTTGGTTAGGTTATTGCTGAAAAAGTTTTTTATAAAGCTATAGGGAGTTTATGTAATAAGTGACGAATACTGAATCTGACACTAATTAGATCACTGCTTTTTATATTTATTTTAAGTACATCGACTTAACTACTTGAGCCCCGTAAAAAAACTCATGTGCACATTCACTGCGATATGATTTGACGCAGCATCCTGTATCCCTAAAAACCCTTATTAAACTTTCTGCGTTTAGCGATACTGACATTGAGAAGGACAATAGCAAAAATCAACTAGTAACATTATAATTTAAAAAAAAACGTTTTTGTTTTAGTGTTGTAATAAAAAATAATATTATTAAAGAGTCATAAATACAATTTATGGCACGACATTCATAAAAGAAAATGGTCTCAATTTCCCATTTTTAGTAATGAGAGGCCAAAAAAATATGATGCTGCCGTGATCCGTATTTTGATCGCGATTAAGCTGTATTTAACTCCAATCATTTTACCGCTTCTTATTTTCCTTTTTTTATGTGTACCAGTTTATACATACCTAAACACCTGCCAAATAAAAGCAGAGCACTTTGTGTGTAAAATATCGTCATTTTGACATCATCACCATCAACAGTACGACTCCTGATTATTATTGAGATTCACTGTTTTTTAAAAACATTTAAATTTTATATTATACTTTTTTGTGATTACGAGTATAATAATATGGTGGTATGTATGTATGTAGTCTCACTTCTCAAGGATTAAAAATCTTTAAGATATTCCAAGCTTGCCGTAAGCAACGCTGGAGGAAAGTCATAGTCGATGAACTATCTTACTCAAGATATCCATATGGCCTCCTGTGAAATAGGTACCATTGAGAAGTTCCAACGGCCAACTGTGGTGTTCTTTATCAGTTCCACTTCACCAAAATATACTTTCTGAAGGCAACAAAAATTTCTTTGAGAGCCAAACTCAGAAAACGACCACCATAATAAATTGCCTCAGCAGACCAAATTAAAAACAACCAGTCCTGTACGAGTCGGACTCATGCACCGAGGGTTCCGTACCACCCGCACAGTAGGAATTATTATGTTCTAATTTGAATTCGATATCGAATCGAATCAGCACGAGCCCAAGTCACACTTGACCATTTTTAGTATTTGTTCTTTTACTTCAGGGTCTGTACTACAATCGTACCAAATTTAACATCAACACAACACAAACAAGACGTTTTACCGGATTTACGACACAACCAAAATAAAAATAAAAACTTTAAAATAAAACGTTTCATGTTCTGCCCCCCTTTATCATTTTACTTTCATTATTTATTTTTTATTTGTTAGTGAATACGCTGTAATAACACATTTTTCTGAATTACAAGATTAACCCGCTACCTGTTACGATTCTAAAGATACAGCTCTTTAAAATTAGAACGGATGGACGGACGGACCGAAAGCGTAGGCGTATTAATATGGTCCCGTTGGGCTACCCTTCAGGTACGGAACCGTAAAAAGGACTAACAAATCTTAGCAAGCAAAATTGCGAGCTATGAATGTTATAAATTGTAAAAGCTCTAGCTATTTCAGTGATGTATGAAAAGGTCTAGTAAAATGGCTTTGAGATTTTGGTCTGTTATTTAAGTTTACTTCAAAAAAAGGAGGAGGTTCTCAATTCGACTGTTTTTTTTAAATGTTTTTTCCTCAGAACTTTCGACTGGGTGAACCGATTTTTAATTATTTTTTATTTGAAAGCTGGTGCTTCCCGTTTGGTCCCATTCTTATCAAAATGAAGATCTGATGATGGAGTCCATGAGGAATCGACGGAACTCTTTAAAATTTATAGGCACACCTATAGCGATTTTGGTATTTTTCATTGTAACTCGTGTATTTGCTCTTGGAAAGCACTATTTGGTGAAGTGGAACTGATGATGAAGACCACAGATGGCCACCGGAACTTCTAAACGGTATATATTTCAAGGGTGGCGACAAGATTTTTCGTTTAAGATATTTGAGCGAGTATGACGAAGCATATTTAGGTTTAAATATATGACTATGACTTTCCCACGGCGTTGCTTGCGGCGAGATTGAAATGTTCTATAGTTTCATATTAAATGAGAAGTGGGAGAATAACAGCACAATTACAATATTTTAACCAAAAGCAATCTTCAGTTGGTCAATCGGTTTAGTGATACCTCTGTTTAAGTAAGTCAAAACAGCATTAGCATGCGATTCAGTGAGGCCTCTGCTAATATTTAGGATTGCGGGTTTTAGTTCCCAACTTCCTGGGACAAGCTATAAGGGATGCCTCTGCCCTACATTAAAAATAAGTTAAGTAATAATGTAATAAATATAATTCATGAGAATATACAGGGATTTTCTAGCAAGGAACTAGAAATTTGTTTGTTTATAGATAAGGACCGTATCGAAAAGAAAGTAGACAACTTCAAAATGATATCATATTTTTTCTGGGTGAAAACTGATAATGAAACAAAAAGAAACTGAAAAATAAGGTCTTTATAAAAAGCTGTTTTTAATAAATTCGTCGTATTATATCTATTTTGCCTGCAACCTAACTTTCTTTTTGATGCGTCTCATTTATTTATGGACGACCACTTTTGATAAATTTTTAGATGCCCTGTTCAATTTTAGTTAAAGTCATTAACTGATCTAGTAGCATTGACATTTTTTTAGAGGTATCGATTCATGATATCATGATATCGCTCAATTGGGCGAACTTCTGGGCAATTAAGAGGATTCATATCCTTATCCACTACTTCTACCTTATAGGCCTTATACCATTCCTTCTTTCTTTTAGAGTAATGACAATAAGCTAAATCCAGCCAAAATAAAGTGCTAATCTTGTGCTTCTTTATGAGTGGTAGTAATATTTTCTGTAAGCACTCGTCACGGTGTACCGTGTACCGCAGGCGGTCAAAGTCCCTGTAGTGCAGAAGGATTGCGATCGCATACCGCTTTGACAAATGGCTTGCCACATTAATACTTTTATGCCGAATTTCTCGATGTTGATGGCCTTATCTTATCGAGTAACCTCCTTATTAGCCGGCACCGTAATAAATTGAGGTCCTGGTAAGGCTTTAAAGTCCAATTTGCGTAGGTCTCGTCATCCATTATAATGCCCTTATTTTTCTTGTTGAATATACGGTCGTATGATTTCTTTGTCCGTTTTCTGACGGTTATTGTTTACCTCGTTTTGGTTGTTTTTGTTTTTTATAGATTTTTAGGTCGCATCTTAGTTTGATTCTTTGTACCATAGCCGAAGAAGTTTTGGCTCTTTTTGCCGCATCTCTTATTGAAAGGGACGGATTTTGTTTAAACGTTCTTGCAACTTCCTTTCTAGTGCCAAGTCGATTGTCCCTGGTTTTCTTCCAGATTTAGGCAAATCTTCGAGAATACACAAGTCACCAAATTTCTTTTTTATCTTGTGCACGCCCGCGGGACTCTACTCGTAATTTTTAGCCAGTTTTCTTATCGTCATACCGTTTATTTTGCACCAATCGTCCAAATATTTTTTTCGAATGTGTTAGTTAATTTGCCCCATGTTGACGGTTTGACAAAAATAGCAATTATTTTTGGTTGCAATTTAAAGAAAAGGATGTACTTCGGTATTTAAAAAAAAGTTTATGTCTATTTTATGTTCGTGCTAGTTTTTAGAGATGCCTAAAGTTGTCTACTTTCTTTACGATACGGTCCTTAGTGCTAATATACATGTTTTATGTGTTACTGAGCATTGGCTTAAGGGTCATGAGTCCATATTTAATTTTAATAATCACGACATTGTTAGTATGTTTGCTAGACAATCTTGCAGTCGGAGCGGATCCCCGATTATGGTCAAACGAAACATTAAATGTAAGGAGCGTAAAGATATTGTTGCGAAGTCAGTTGAACGTCATATTGAACTTGCGTGTGTTGAATTGGAACAATTTATTATTATTTGCGTATACAGACCCCCCACGGCGGACTACAGGCTTTTTGAGAGCATTTTGGAGAATGTTCTTAGTTGTGTTTTTAATACTAAAAAGTGTATTGTTGTATGTGGTGATTTTAATGTTAATCTGCTAGACGAATCACTCACGTTCATTAACTTACTGAGTACTTTTAAATCTTTCAATTTAGTCAATCTGTTCTATGAGCCAACTCGAATTACAGCAACTAGTGCTACGTGTATTGATAATATATTTAGTAATTTTGACCCTATTCAGAAATCCGTAATCAATATCTTAAGTTCGGATCACTGCGGCCAGCAAGCTTCCTTTAAGGTGAAGACTGATAATGCGCCCCAAGAGTTTATACTTAGAAAAATTACTAAAAATCGATTAGAATTATTTAATAATAAGGTCAATAACCAACTGAGTTATATGACGAGTACTGGGGAAGATCCGGATAGTTTAAGTACTTCTTTATTTAATTGTATTATTAAGGAATTTGATGCCTGCTGTTAGTCTGAAAAGGGTAAAAGCCAAGCAAGCTACGAAATTTAGTGATAGGGCTACACCGGAGATTCATGAAAAGAGGTACAAATTGTGTGAGTTATATGCAGTGATCGGGGAAAACGGTGCAAAACTTTAACATAACTTGTAAAGCTGACATAAAGGAGAACTTGCAACCAACTAAAATAAGAATATTATTGAAAAATAATAATAATATTGACAGGTTAGTGTTCAATTTAACTCTATATCAGAGTCTCGGATTTGGTATAAGGATATTATTAGTTTCATGGCTGTGAAGTAAGTTTTGTTGAAGTTTTGCATCGTTTTCCCCGATCACTGGTTATATGCTATAAGAGCTGTCGATCATAGGCCTGAGTACGTCAAAAATTAATCTAAGGAATTCAAGCAGATTTGTGCTGCCGCGAAGTCCGAATATTATTCGAATAAATTTTGTAAATCTGACAACAAGATTAAAACTGTCTGGAATGTAATTAACACTGAAACTGGTAGAACTAGATATAGAGACCCGCACTACGGCCTGCAAGTTGAAGATCCTCTAGTAAACTCGGACCTTGATGTAGCAAATCTTTACTATCATCTCCTGATAAGGCTGAAATATTATTAAGATCTAATGTTAAGGAATGCACGAATTTGTTTAAATTTTATCATGTCACCTCTAAAGTTGTGATCAGAACGTTTAAGTCTCTTAATATCAAAAAGACTGAAGATCTTTGGGGCCTCTCAGTTACAGTACTTAACTCCATTTTAGAGTCAACTGCGCCTTACCTAGCTACTATGTTTAACAAATGTGTCGATATTGGAGTATTTCCTGATTTGATGAAACATAGTACGATCATACCCTTGTTTAAGTCAGGAGCAAAATCAGACCCCACAAATTTTAGACCAATTTCGATACTACCAGCACTAAGTAAAGTTTTTGAGAAATTAATTCTTAATCAAATATCCTCACACTTTAATCAATATAAGCTACTTCATAGCAGTCAATTCGGATTTACCAAGGGACGATCAACTACTGATGCCGGTTCTACATTAGTAAAACATATATTTGATGCCTGGGAAAAATCACTAGATGTAATTGGAGTATTTTGTGATTTGTCCAAGGCATTTGATTGTGTTGATCATGTTACGTTAGTGCGGAAGTTAAGCTACTATGGCATTAAAAACGGTGCACTTGATCTTATTACATCTTACCTTGCTCACAGAACTCAGCGGGTATACATTAACAGAACACAATCCTCTGGGTCATCTGTTGCTATGGGAGTGCCTCAAGGCTCTATTCTGGGCCCGTTCTGATTTTTAATCTATATTAACGATCTCCCGTTTGTAGTGCGCGATAAACATGAAATAGTCTTGTTTGCTGACGATACGTCACTTATATTTAAAGCGGATAGGAAACAGGATAATTTTAATGACATCAATGTTGCGTTGTCTACAATTGTTGAATGGTTTACAGCCAACAACTTACTTTTAAATGCCAAAAAAACTAAGTGCATAAAATTTTCTGTCTAACGTGAAAAGTATGAATGAGTATAGAATAAGACTGAAGGATGAGACACTGGAATTCGAAGATAGAACAGTATTTTTAGATGTCACTCTGGACTCGAAACTGCAATGGAGTGCGCATATATCCACACTTGCAAGTAAACTAAGTTCGGCGGCTTATGCGGTAAAGCGAATTCGACAACTTACTGACGTCGAGACGGCGAGACTTGTGTACTATAGTTATTTCCATAGTGTTATGAACTACGGAATTTTGCTGTGGGGAAGAGCGGCCGACATCCAAATCATCTTTGTACTACAGAAGCGGGCTGTACTTGCTATTTATCAATTGGGGTCTCGTGTTTCACTTAGGGATAAATTTAAAGAATTCTTACAGTCGCGTCTCAATATATCTTTGAGAATATCATGTATGTACGCAAACATATACATGAGGTTAGGCATAACCGCGACGTTCATAATTTAAATACTAGAAATAGGGATAAGCTTGCTCTTCCAGGCCACCGTCTCCGTAAGGTAAGCACTTCGTTTGCGGGGACTATCATCATCATCATCATCATCATCATCATCATCATCATCATCATCATCATCATCATCATCATCATCATCATCATCATCATCATCATCATCATCATCATCATCATCATCATCATCATCATCATCATCATCATCATCATCATCATCATCATCATCATCATCATCATCATCATCATCATCATCATCATCATCATCATCATCATCATCATCATCATCATCATCATCATCATCATCATCATCATCATCATCATCATCATCATCATCATCATCATCATCATCATCATCATCATCATCATCATCATCATCATCATCATCATCATCATCATCATCATCATCATCATCATCATCATCATCATCATCATCATCATCATCATCATCATCATCATCATCATCATCATCATCATCATCATCATCATCATCATCATCATCATCATCATCATCATCATCATCATCATCATCATCATCATCATCATCATCATCATCATCATCATCATCATCATCATCATCATCATCATCATCATCATCATCATCATCATCATCATCATCATCATCATCATCATCATCATCATCATCATCATCATCATCATCATCATCATCATCATCATCATCATCATCATCATCATCATCATCATCATCATCATCATCATCATCATCATCATCATCATCATCATCATCATCATCATCATCATCATCATCATCATCATCATCATCATCATCATCATCATCATCATCATCATCATCATCATCATCATCATCATCATCATCATCATCATCATCATCATCATCATCATCATCATCATCATCATCATCATCATCATCATCATCATCATCATCATCATCATCATCATCATCATCATCATCATCATCATCACCACCACCCTCATAATCACCATCATCATCAACATGATCACCATCATCATCTTACATATCAGTCTTTTTTCAGTGGTTACGCTCCCTAACCTACTTAACAAATTATGATAATATAATGACTGAGGGAGTAGGCATAGGTAGTAAACTAAAATGTGTAATTACACTTACCGTCACCGTCCATTGAAAAAACCTGCAATACCTACTTATTTATAATCTAAAACACAAATCCAAATGTAAATTTTTTTATCGAAATAATATTATGTGCGTCAAGCCGTCGACTATCGATCGACAAGTAACCTGAATCTAACTGACCGACCAGGCAGGCCATTTGCCGCTTGCCGCTTGCAACATAGGTACCATACCTATACTATTCTCTGTATTTTTTATCCCTTCCTCGCACTTATACCCACTATTACTGAATACCGATATTTTTACCGGTATTCGGGCCTTATTGGTACCGGTATAGTACCGGTAAAATACCTGTATTTCTTACAAAATACCGGTACAACGAGTACCAGTACCTAGCGTGGTACCGGTACCTAGTCTGGTACAGGTTTCACATCAAGGTCACAGTACCGGTTCTCAAAAATACCGGTATTTCAAGCCCTGATTACACTATAAATGACTTCATTGATGACCAAGGTGTCTTTAAGTAGTGTCTAGGATATTTACAATACTTGTACCTTGATAAACATAGCCTTTAAGCAAACTGTGTATTTAAGCATTCAATTTTATGTTTACTATTTGTATTTTTTATCTTTACTAGTTATTGTGTGTACAAGACGCTTTTAAACGAGAACACACTGTGATGTTTCTCGCCGGACAGCTGTTTCATACAATATTCATTTATGTTGTCCGGCAGCATGAGCATATCATGCTCGCTCAAAGGTCTTTGCTTACGGCGGCGTCGTTGATCAGGTCGCCACTTCCCCGAACACATGGTTGAGAGAGACGATGGCTCAGATACGCGTCATACTCGTGAACGGGTGCTGTTTGTGGGGTCCGGTCTGTTCACGTTTGCAAGGACTTGTTGTACAATTAATTATTGTAGTTATAGCTTTTGACGAAGAGACCTCGTCGTGTTGTTCTCATATTCATTATTTTTAGTTTAGGTTTATTTACCTTAAATTTGTAATAAGTTTATTTTTGGTAGTTTTAAGAATTTATTATTTATTACTTTATTGCCTTATTATTACTTAATGTAATTTACTTTTAAGTATTGTTGTTGTATGGTTTATGATTGAAAAAAATGACCTTCTTCTGGAGTTTCTTGCGGCGCTTCTTCTCCGCAATGATGGTCTTGTCCGAAGCGCTGGTAGATTCACTCTATATTACCGACGTGTAAAAGAGCCCTCATGAGGCCTATAATTGCTGAATAAATATTTTGAATTTGAATTTGAATTTGCCCAACGCAAACGAGCATGTGGTTCAGTGAGCCCTCTGCTCTTACTTCGTTAGAGAGGTGAGACTGAGATCTCATCTTTCTGCAGTAGGCGAGGAAGGATGCCTCTGCACATACGCACGAGCATGCAATTCAGTGAGGCCTCTGCTTAGCAATTTAGTGGTAAGAAAAGTTGTGAGACGTCTCAGATTTGTAAAGGATGATGAATTGATGAATGATATAGTAATCTAATTCTAATTATGAAAGCCAAGCGTGGAATATTTACATAAAAGAAAGTGTTTGAAGCTTCCATGACAAGGTCTTACTAGTATGTTTGGGTCACAAGTAGGGTTTGCAATATCCGTTCGTTATTTAAATTCGAATAATATGAATAGTTCGATTTCCGATATTCGAATATTGGAATTTTTCGGATAATTTGAATATTTATTGAAATAAAACGAATTAATGATTTAAAGTCGTATAATCAAATATTACAACTTTTAAAAATACAGACATTGCCTTAAATATAAAAAAAACAGCATTCCGTGGTCAAATTAAACATTATTAGTTATTAATTTAGGTACTCATTACACGATATGGCACGACCATAAACACAACAAACAACTATGGCGGAGGTTGAGGAGCCGGTACCGGGCTGTGGCTGTGGGCCCCGACCGGGGTGATCTGCGTTAACCGTGAAAACGGCCGGGGGCCTGTTTATCAAGAGCTTGTAACTTGTAATACAAGGGAAAGTCTCTTTTTAAAGAGACTTCCACTTGTATTACAAGTTACAAGCTTTTGATAAACAGGCCCCAGGTCCTTGGGCTTGGGCTGCGGTTTGGAGGGTGGTGGTAGGTCGTTTCGTGTTTTGGAGGAGGCGGTGAGAAGCGGGATCTTTGTCCTGATGCCCGCGGCGTTCCAGAGTGTAATCCTCAGAGAGTAGCTGCCATTGCTAGATGACTCTAGCAATCCCTCTGAGAATTATGGCGACTACATCCTCGCCGGTCTGCAGGGCTATCAGGACTTAATATAGTCAGGGCTATCTTCACCGTCTCGGTTCTGTCGTCTTGGATTGTGGCTGCTGGGGCCGAAGCTGGGTTTGCGGGTTTGGCAGTGGGTGCAGGGGCGGATGTGGCGACTTCAGCAGGGTCCTTTGTTTCGCGCTCCGCGCTTTTCACAGCGCGTGGGAGGCTGCTTGGGGTCGTTTCCGGGGGCCATTAGGGTAGCGCTGTCTTGCGCTGCCTCGACGGTCCTGTCGCTGGTAGACTCGCTGCCTGGGTTTCGGGGGATGTAGTGAATTCTTAGCCCTCCGGTTTACCTTTAACAGGACTGGGCAGGACGCGCTATTTGCGGCGTGTGCACCGCTGCAATTTGCGCATGTTGGTGGCTCCTCTCGGGGCCGTTGGCTATGGGCCGGTGGCAGTAGTGAGAGGGGTGGGCGAAGTTTTGGCAGCGGTGGCAGTGCGCAAGGCGCCGCTTACCCCTCCAGGGTTCAACGATGAGCACCGGGCTGCAGAGTATCTCCGTCACCCTGAAAATCTTGGCGGCTGGTGCATCTTTTTTGACCGGGGTGTAAAAGATGCACCCAGGTCTGTCCTGGCGGGCCTTTATGTGCCTGACGTACTCACCAAGGAAGCCCTGGGCCGTCTGGTCATTGAGGATGTCTTCCGGTAGTGTATCCACTGGTAGGCCCTTGATGGCCAGCAATTGGCAGCGCTCACTGGGCAGTGAGAAGGAGTGCCACGCCAATCCGGAGTCCTCCTTCTCAAGGTCGGCGTGGTACCTCTGTACCACTCTATACTCCTCCTCCTCCAAAAACGTGGAGAAACGCACCCCGTTTCCAAGCGGGAGGGGGCGCGTCCCAGGCGGTCCTTCAGGGCCCGGAAATGGCGACCCCAATTGGAGATCCGCTGGACGACCAGCGGCGGGTATCTGGTCCTCTTGGGGGCTTGCACTGGCACCAATCCTGGACCCCCTTGTCCCTTGATAACGGTTGACTGACACTTGTTTGAGCTTTTGTTTATTATAATAGCAGGTAGCAGGAAGCGAGCGACCCAACTACTCACTGCAGGTCATTTTAATAAGTTTTAGTGAGCTAGAAAATGTTTTTTTTTTGTAATTAGTTTTGAAACTTCATATCATGTCATTCATGTCATGTTATATTTGCATTCCTGTTTTACTATTTGCTAGTATCTGTCAGTAGGTATGAAGAAAAGCTGATTCTGAGTTCTATTAAAAGTAGGTAACTATTTAAATCCTTTTTTGTACTATTCAAAATATCCAAAATATTCGAATAAGTAACATTGCCGTATTCGAATTTAATTTGTGTCGGATATTCGAATAATATGAATATTCGAATATTCGAATTGCAAACCCTAGTCACAAGCCCTAATTTTCGGGCGGCTTTCGACAAGTTGTAGGGAGAGAACACCGCTGTTTATCGATGTTATCGACAAATCTATAGTTTATTTATTTATTTACGTCTAGGTAAACAAGCCACCTAACTTTAAGTGGTCTTCACTTGGACTTGGGTCTGATTTCAAGTTATTAAATATAAGGGTTTTCGTAATTATTCTGAATTCAATAAAGCAATATAAATGGATTAAACTTTCCGATATTTCGAACTTTTTTATCATCGACCGCCGAAAAGAGACGTATCATCGGAAAAATTAAGGTTTTCTTTAATAAAGACATAAATAAATAAAAAACTTTCGATTTGTCGATAACATCCATAAACTGCGGTGTTCTTTCCCTACAACTCGTCGGAAGCCGCCCCGAAAAGTCTTTGCCCTACTCATTTCACTAGGAGCAACATGAGATGTCCCTAGCTCTCCAGCAGATGCAAGCTCTTGTATGCTGGCCGTGAGAACGCAGCGCCACTAGAGGACTTCACCGATAGCTGTCCACAAGATGCATCGAAGACGATGGCACAATGAGGAAAGGCCTTGTTGAAATTAACGTCTGGAGACGCCTTAGGAGCGTTACGTATGGTACCGCCTTAATCAAGGCGATGCGACGACAGAGGACTGTCGATTTGGACGGCAGTCTTGTCTCGCGAGCGGCTCTTCGTAATCCCATGTTCTACTCTCAATTTCCATCCTTTACAGTAGAATACCAGTTGCCAGTTGTTTATTTTGATAACAGTTTTGTATCCGATTGTTCAATTTAAGAGTTTGCTGATAAACCGTGGTAAATAGACTACACTCATTCACAGACAAATATTGACCTTTTTGTACTACATAACACATATTTTTACTCGACTGTATCTTTGGCGTCATGATTTTTTTTCTAATTCTTCATCAGTCCTTTTAGTTAGAGGCTTAATTCTAGATTACGTTCATATTAAATTATAGAATAAATACACAACCAAAATAGTCGTAATTTCTGAATGTCCAAAATAAAACGTTACAAAATAAATAAAAATATATGTGTCCTTGACTGCAGGTAAGTACTTCTGTGGTGACTAGACTCAATACGAATTTGTAACAAGCATGTTAAATTAATTTGCATCGAAGCAAGGCAATAAACGAGCCATACAAAATTGGTATTCATTACCATTTTCAAAATAGGCGCTAATTATGATTAGTCTGCCTAAAATCGTTTAGCAACTAATTAGCTATATTTAACAGATACATTTTTTCCTTCATTTAGCAAATAGTTATCTTTCAATGCAAACGTCATCATCACTTTAAAATCTCGGTTAAAATCCATTCAAAGTAGCGCACCGAGAATTTGCGAGTACCTACATAAGATAGAAACGTTATTTTGCATTTTGGTGCAAATCTATTTAAGCTTAATCACTTGCGACCTTTCAAATGACATCCTGAGTAGGGTGCTAAGTACTTCTAAGATTTTCTAGTAACCCGATTGTTCCACTGTCAAAAATGAAGTGACCTTACCAGAAATGATCAAGAAAATCCATAAAAGAGTATTGAATTGGATCACCGCCGGTTGAAAGTGCGCAAGCTAGCAGATACGGTAGGCATTTCAAAAAGTGCTGTACGTCGCATGTGACTGAAAATTTGGGCATGAAAAAGCTGATCGCGAGTTTGTCCACAATGAAACAAAAACGGCATCGTGAGGATGTATCGAGTGTTTGGCCATGTTTCTCAAAAATAAAGCCGAATATTTGCGCCGATTTGTAACTATGGACGAAACAAGTGTCCACCAAACACCAATGATTGTTGTGTGAGACCAAAGAACAGTCAACACAATGTATTCTAAGGACCCGGCTCCCTTTCAGGATTCCGTTCCGATGTTGTGCGTCAGCTGATAAAGGAAGACCGACATGTGTCATATCGGGAGATTCAAGAGTGTTTGGGAATTTGAATGAGTCGGATACAAATTACTTTACAGGAATAAATAGGCGTGCGAAAGTTGTTTTGCCGTTGGATCCCTCACTTATTGTCTGACGAGCAGAAAACGACTCGTGTCAATTGATGCCGCAGAACTTTGAATTAATTAAACGGAGGAAGCTCAAATGCAGTTTTTAGCATTGTATCATGTGACGAGTGTTGGATATATGCATATGAGCCTGAAAATAAAAACCAATCTCGAGTATGGGTCTACGAAGACGAGCTCAAGCCGACAAAAGTTATTCGTTCACGCAGCACGGCCAAAAAAATGGTGGCTACGTTTGTCTCCAAATCAGGTCACGTGGCTACTATTCCGCTTGAAGATCGTAGAACGGTCAATGCCGATTGGTACACCACTATTTGTTTGCCGAGCATCTTTGCTGAACTCCGGCAAAAAAAACCCTAGTCACCGCAACGTCCTTCACCACGACAATGCCAGCCCTCACACCGCTCGGAAAACAACTGAGTATCTGGACGGTGAAAAAGTCAAATTACTGCACCACCCTCCATACAGCCCCGACTTAAGCCCCAATGACTTTTTCACATTCCCCAAAATTAAGCATAAGTTGCGTGGTCAGCGGTTTCAGACGCCGGCAGCAGCAGTGGAGGTTTCAGACTTCAATAAGTGCTTTAACGACTGGTTTGAACGCATGGACAAGTGCATAAAATATAAAGGAGAACACTTTGAAAAGCAATAAAAGTAGTTTTATTCAATTTAACTGCATATGTTTTTCTATTCCCGAAACTTTCAGTTTGACCTTCGTACATGTAACAGAAGATGAAAAAAAAACTGCATAAATCATCCATCATGCGCAAACCCCGGATTAACGGGTGCAAATCTGTACTAACGTTTGATAGTGCGACACATTAAACAAATTTTATTAGTTGATATAAATAAAAATGACGTACAATCGTTGTGTTATCTAAAGAATTTGAATTAAGAAAACGACATACACGAAAATAATATTTTTGAGGAATTAACTTCTTTAATATTTTACATAATTTTCATAATATACGATCAACATTTTTTCTACATTTTCAGACTTTAATCGCCGTCACCTGGGCGACAATATCCATTTTAGCCAACTAAATGACCTTTCTAGGTCAACTGTAGTAATTGGAGCAAATTCAAACAATTTTTAGTGTTGATGAATTTCTTCTGTACGACTCAGTTCTTTTTCTTTTCCGGATACGAAATCATTTAATGTTTTTAAAGTTGAATTGCCGACGTTTATCTCTAACACTATTTGAAGTTTTTTGTGAATAATTTTACCCTGAGGATTCAAACGAAATCTTGATATAAATATGTACTTTTAACTTATGGACAATATGCAAACTGGCTTCTAGACTTAAATTTCGTGTTTGTAATTTTTCAATGTTACTTGTTAGGACGGATAGATTGTTAGCTATCCATTTCAAATTGCTGACAATGTTTATATCATTCATTGCCCGTTTTGCTTTCAATATACACGTCGATTCTTTGTTATTAAATGTTCGTTCGACTTGCTTGATGAGCTGGTAAATATTTATGATAGTTAAATAGTCGCTCTTATCTATGTTCCCCATAGTATTATCGTCGGCTGTGGTGGCAAAGGAACGCTCGGTAACATTTGGTGAAATATTTTTATTCTTTTAGGTGATTTCAGAAATAACTTTTTTGTGAAAGCAATTAAAGTATTTACAGCAGGAAACAATAATCGCATTTGTTCAACCACCTTATTTAGTCCATCTGCCAAATACGTGACGTGTACTAGATTCGGAAAAACCTTTTTCAAATTTTTACTAGCCTTCAGCATATAGGCTACGCCATCCGTAAGAAGTAACAAAACTTTATTATGTTTGGTGTGGTTACTTCCCCATAACGTCTCCAGGGCATTTTGAATAACATTTGTTATACTAACATTATTTACTTCCTTTAGACAAGCGCTAGATATTATGTGTGGGGTTACCCATTACATTTTCTAATAGTGCTCCAACCATTACATTCCCAATCTGACGCCCATTGGCATCTGTACTTTCGTCTAGACTCACATGATTTAGTCTTAATCTGTTTCATCGACTCCTTAAAAGCGATGTCGACGGTCGTTTTTCTCAAAAGTGATTCGCTGGGAATATAATTATGTTTCTGAACCATATTTCCCGAATATGCAATCAGATATGAAATTGATAAAAATGGGATTTCCCACCTGGGTACATGGTATATTGCAAGCTAAAATAAATTTTAGCTAGTCCACGTTAAATAAGTTTTGAATTTTAGCAACACTGTTATGCCTTTGGCTTCTTATACAGGGTGTCCCAAAAATAGCACGTCACAGTGACACCGGAGATTCCCCAGCCTAAGACCAACCAAACCTGCCGAACTCAATTCAGTAAAAGTTGCACCGTTATGCCAATTTAAAGTGTTTTCTTATTTTTCACCTCTTTTGACATTATAAGTGCCCGCTTTTACTTGGATAGCTTTAGAATTGAGTTTTTATTATTTGTATGCTGTCATGAATAGTTAATTAAGATGAAAGAAGCATTATTATGTCAATAACTTATGTAAAGTTCGAAAAATACTGCATTGAACTTGACTTAAATTATCAGCAAAACAGTCATTTTGACTTTGAACACGTGCCATGAAAATAATTAACTAGAAACGAAATAAGCAAATAGCTTCAAAAATATGCGTATGTTATGCCAATTCAAAAATGGTATGGTACATGATATTAATGTTCAAATTGTTTCCCTACGACTCTATTGCACAAATGACATCTTCTGATAAAATTACGGTTTAATTTTCTTATCGGTTTTGAATAAACTTTATCTTTTAACCTCGTAAGGCCCAACGTCAACTTTTTTTTAGGGAATGTTTAAAAATAATATATTGGACGCCATAACAAGTATAATTTTAGAGAAATATGGCTTCAATTAAAGCGCGGCAGTGTCAAACTCCCTCCCCTCCCCCCCCCCCCCACTAAATGCGCAGTGGCTCTCGAGAGGGCTCCCGGTCTGAATTCACTCGAGACCACCTAAGGATCAACTGTGCCAAGTTTCAGCGCTTAGTCAAAAAGTCCAAGGTTCCCATACAACGGATGCACTATCAAACCCGCTATTTATCCTAACGTTTTTGTCAAACATTTCTCTCTATTAAGTTGAGATCGGAGAATGGCAATCTGAGGGCTCAGACAAGATGCACTATGCTAACTAACGTTTCTATTCGATTCGTTTTAAAACCAATCGCGTCACTGGAAGATGACGTGATACGAAAAGTCACGTGGTCTACCAGTGACGCGATTGGTTTATAAACGAATCGAATAGAAACTTTAGTTATCGTAGTGCATCTTGTCTGAGCCCTCAGGTTGCTTTTATTGTGGCTGTTTGAGAGAAAACGTTCCTGCTTGACATCGATGATCGATCTTTGTTTGTAAATTGAGATTTATATCGGCAGACTGCTTAAGTCGATACCTACGCTCATGTTCAGCTGTCTTTGTCCTGTTTACAGAGTTGATGTATTCCTCGAATACACATTCTCCTTAAGTAGTTTTTAGTCCTTTCTACTTTCTTAATTTTTTTTGTTATAAAGTGTATTGTTTTTGTTCGAAAAAATAGATTCCTCGTCCTTAATTTATCCGAAAATGATCTTTTGCATGCCCTAATATGTATAGTTTTAGAGGAATGTTGCTTCAATTAAAGCGCAGCAGCATCAAACTTCCTCCCCCTCCCCCACTAAATACGCAGAGGCTCTCGATGGCTCTCGGTCTGAATCTACTCAAGACCAGCTAAGAGTCAACTGTGCAAAGTTTCAGCGCATAGTCCCAAGTGCAAGGTGTCGTGCAGTAATACCCTAGCTAAAAACACTTTTTTGAAAATCGAACGTTTCTCGGAGCTCGTGTCTAGACAACGATTGAAAATAGGCAAAAATTGTATAGAATCAAAGTGGTCGAAAATTTTATCAGCTTTAATAATGCAATTTTCCAGATGTAAACAAAAAACCAAAAAACGGGACCTTCTTTGTAAGTATTATCTTATCACATGGACCATCACGCGGGCCTTATTGGTTTGCCTTCGTGTGAAAATCGTCTCAGAGTTCAGACGGGGAGGGCTGCACTCCCGTTGTTAGTGCACACCTTGTTTGCAAGAATCATGTCTACAATTTATTCTACAGTAAAGTTAGAAGGCATTTTAACTTTTTCAACATTATTTTAATGAATCCGACGCGGACGTCAAACTTCAAATTGAAGTTTAAGTTTATGGAAGCAAGTGTAATTTTTTAGACATCGGCTTATATGCACTATCAAAATGCCAAAATATGCACTAAAAAAGGCAAATTATGCAATATGCTATAAAAATTGCGTTTTATGCATTCGCAAATGTAAATATGCAATTATGCATATAATCTGATGTCTATACTCGAAAATCTAATAGAGAATGTCAGCCAGTTTAGATTTTTGGCTTACCGTATTATTCATTAAAAACTAAAAATAGCTGTAAAAAAATCATTTCGATACGTCAAATAGTTTTCGGGATATTAAAATTTAAACTTCGTATGCGGCGCTCGAAACCCGGCGGCTAGCGCTCACGGATGATGACGTCATCGCCTAATAGCCGTACGCGCCCTTATATGAAAAAGTAAGTTTACAGGGCTATAACTTTTTAACCGTTATAAGTAGCCAGTTGAATTTTTCACAGATAACGTGTTATTATAAAATCTATCGTTTAAAATTGTACAATGAACAATAAATCAAATCATAAGAGGGGTCCCCATAGAAGAAACATGAAAAAAAAAAATGCATTTTTATACGGATTGTATTTTTATAATGGCTTCTTATTTTGTTGCTATTTTAAGCTTAAATTATAGTCTAATTTTCACAGTTTCCGACTAAATAGCAATCTCAAGTAAAACTGCTAAAAATATGTGACAAAACTGATTTTATCAACACGATGTTTTAGGCGGTCACCCATCCTGTTATAGACTACGCTTGTACTTTATTTATTTCCATGTTTCTTGTATGGGGACCCCTCTTGGGATTTGATTTATTGTTCATTGTACAATTTTAAACGATAGATTTTATAACAACACGTATTCTGTGAAAAATTCAACTGGCTACTTATAACGGTTAAAAAGTTATAGCCCTGTAAACTTACTTTTTCATATAAGGGCGCGTACCGCTGTTAAGCGATGACGTCACCCCAGCAAGATGGCCCCCGCGCGCTTTAATATTATTAACCCAAATTTTAAACGTTCATAGAATCAAAACTACTGAGTCTTTTTGAATAAAATAAAAAGTAGTATGTTTGTTTATTTATAAACTTTACTGCTACAAAGTTTCAAGCGATTTGGCGTACCTACTGACATTCTTCATTCAAGACCAAAATCCTAACCTCAAAGGGCGCACATTCGCTGTGATTACAGCATTTTGGTTTAAGTGTAGGTATTTTTATCAATAAAACTTACGCTATTATTACTGGTTACCCGAGTTCTCATTCAAGTTTTTAAGAAATAATGTTAAAATAACGAAATAACCCAGATGGGAACTGTCAAATTTTGATCTTCAATTACATTTTCGAGTATAGTTAGTAATTTTAGTGGTTTAACCTGACCGCACGCACACACAAAAGTTTTGTTACTTGTGATAATCAATACCACGAAATCTTTAAAAACATACTATTTACACACGTAGCAATAATCTAATAATTACTAACTACAGAGGGCGGTTGGAGTGCTTTCTAATGTTCACGTGATAATGCCGTCATAGTTGAAGTTGAAAATGAAAATGAAAAAATGAAATGAAAACTGCCGTCATAGTTGAAGTTGCGATAGTCGGATTATCAAGATGTTTAATTTTAATTTGTTTACGTTAACAAATTAACGTTCAACTGGCTTCACCGGATGATACAAGAATCATACACCGACTTTAAACAAAAGGTACCTACTTACTTACGATGTTATTTTTAGAATACTTAAACCGCACAAAAATAACTGGATATTAATAAAAAGTATGTCATGATGACATTATAACTACACTTCGCCATTAACTAGTTTTAAGCTTTGTTTCTCGTTTGGGTACAAAAATTCAGATTTCGATAAGTTAGGTATCATAATCAAAACCAATGATATAACATAAAAAGAGGTAGATATGTTACCTATACGGTATTCCGCATGTAAAAATGGCCCGGCTTACGCACATATAATCAGTAAATATTGCAATTACACACTAATTCATAAATGAGAAGTGAAAGCAGGATGGTATGCTAATTACCGGGAGCGAAACAGAGACGAGTATATGTTCCTCTGCAGACTAGTTCACCGTTCCGTTGACGGCGCAAGACTAAGTAAAGGTGTACCAATTGGCTTGGTTTTAAGGTGCCACTATCGAAGTGCGTATAACATGTCTACCTCTTTTTACTTTATTATAATATCATTGATCATAACCATATTTCTGATCTTCAATGACGGGTTTCATTATGTCTTTCGTTCAGATACATACTGTATATGCGCCTTATAATATGTAACAGGTAATAATAATATATGTCTGGTAAATAATCAAATATTCAATACCTACTTTAGGTTATCGTCGTTATCAATTGTAACTCCTCGCTACATTAGAAAGTTTACACTCGCCTCGACTTTTAGCGCAGGTGAGGCGACATTTTCTCCGTACTGGTCGCGCACGAGTATCGGAATATTGACTCGCGCAGTGGGGCGCACCGGGGTCGCCGGCGCCCTCAGCTCGCACTTGGCCGGCTCCACGCGAGGCGTCGGCGCAAGCCAACGGGCGAGACGACCGCCGGCTGTACTCTCTGCACCAGCCACAAAGTCTGACAGAAACTGACGTTCAGTGGAAACGCATCTGTGAATAAAGAAAAACATTCCATTGACTTAGGAACTTTTGTAGGTCGCTAGTTAGTACCGGCGTTACTTTTGCATATTTTAACATGAAAAAGTAGTCATTGTGACATAACTGTAATAGTTAGACATATGGTAACCCAGATTTCTTTGTAGATATTGATATCCTCTATAAAACTGTAGTACATCACTTTGCTCTATTGTCAATAGTTTCCGCAGCGTACGCGATATAAGGTTTTTTTTTCGGTATTTTTTTCACACCTTGGGTTACATTATCGAAGTTTTCATACAGATCCCTAACTTTTTTGAAAATATTCTATAGCCTATGTTCATCAGGGATAATGTAGGATTCTAATGGTCAAAGAATTTTCCAAATCGGTCCTTTCGTTTCGGAGCCTATTCAATTCAAACAACCAAACAAGCAAAAATCAAATCTTTCCTCTTTATAATATTAGTGTAGACTACCGATCCTAAAAAGTCTGGGGTGACTGGGATCTAGGATTTTACGGTACTTTTAACAATTATTAAAGAACCACCATAAATGGCGGATATTTAGCAAAAAAAACTAACTATTTATAATTTACAAAATAAAAAATTAATTGATCCGGTCTGAGCCAATGTTCAGTAACACACATAATTTGTGCATTTCAGTATCTAAAAATAATCCTACTTCCAATTCTTTGCTGGAAAACCCTTGAATATTTTGGTAAATTATATTTTCTCAAACATGCAATGGAATGTTGGCGTTATGTTAGTTATTTTAGGCCTCAAAGTATCATGTTGCGGGCGGAACACCTCGAGAGAACTGTAAAGGAATTTCATACAAAATTTAAGGCCTAGGCCTGGAAGTATTTTTTTTTTAATTTTTGTGTATACATGGCGGCTGTGTTTATGAACAGCCTAAATAGCTGTTTTTTTTTTTAATATACTTAGCCGTGCTTCCAACCAAAGCGTTTCCATAAAGGCACCAGGTACCAGGAGGGCAGAGGTTATTAGGGGTGCGCAGCGCAACTTAGATCGCAGGCGGTGTATGTAGCACGGTGCAGCGGCGGCGGGCCGACACAGGGCGAATGACTGAGCACTGTAGGTTACTTTTAATGTTTATGCTCTCCTAGTATTTGACATTGTAGTTTAGGTTATAATTTTTTTAATGAATTATTTATATGTTTGAGGAAAGCACTATACAAACCTCGGTGTGAAGTGGGGTTGCCAGCCTCGTAACTATCCGGCCTCGCTTCGCTCGGCCGTCTATATGCACTCGGCCGGCAACCCCCTACTTCCCAGCCTCTGTAGTAATGTACTATTATACTCAAAGGTGTTTCCGCTGTCCTATATTTTAGTTTAAATGATTAGGAATGGCATTTGTGCCACTATTGTACAGTCAACATCATAAATAAGTGATCATTTATGTACAGTCAGCGTCAGAGAAAAGGACCCCCCCTAGTCGTTAAAGATTATCGCACGACGGCGAACGTCACGTGACGTTCGCCGTGAGCGGCTAGCTTCCCCCGCCCCGCACCCACCTCTTGCCCGAGCATCCACCGATACCACTCGAATATCATAATTTCTTTATTTTACTATTTGGCATTTGGTTGAACCGAATACCAAGAATAACTTACAAAAAGACATTTACTTTATACATGCTGTTGAGGATACGAACCCGCTCCACTAGCCGCTAGCCGATTGCTTTTACATGCCTTTACCACTAGGCCATCGACTCAGTTGTCAATCTCGGCGAAAATTTTAATTGCATTACTCCATATATCGAACAATTTTAAAAACGATCTTATGTTGTAAACGTTATGGTTCAAATTTCAACTTCCACCATGTTCTACTCCTCAATTAACTATAAGGTTGAATTACGTATAGATTTCTCGTTTGGTTGAATATACTGTGCTTCTTGCCGATTGTTGCACTACCCTAGTTTTACTTCAGAAAAGTAACTGCTGCATAAACTGCGACTTAAGGTTGAATTTAGAATAATTTACTTCTTCGCCTTGTTTACTAAACTGTGACTGAGGGTAACTTTATAATAACCTTACAGTTTCTTTATATTTCATTCCGAACTGATTGAGTGTAAAACCTTCGTCGTAATATTATCTGATTTATTAAGTTTTCAAACAGTTGCTTCGATTAACCGATATTATGGTTAGATTAACAACTTTTTTAAAAGCTAAAATTATTGTTCTCTGGGAACAGGAACAAAGCATAAAGAAAATAGCACGAGATATGGGCATAACGGTAAGATTTACGTTATTTACATATTAACATACTTATTTATTGTTGCAATCATGTTGCAGTATTACGTATAGATACTTACAAGTTGGATTTACGTATTCCTATTATATTATCATTTTCATTACAGAAAAAAACTGTTAAAAGATGGATACAAAGGTATCAAGCCACGGGTGATGTGAAATGTGAACGCCAAGGCCCTCGCCCTAGTGCTTACACTGATGAATCGGAGCTACACCGTAATATTGTGGAAGCTCACTCAGTGGCACCGTTCAAAACTACGCGTTCAAGTGCTGAAACTTTTGGAGTGTCGCTTAGCACTGTTCGACGACATCTACACGCTGCGAATATCCATAATTATATACCGGCCAAAAAAAAACAGCTTAGTGACAATCACCGCACCAACCGAGTAAACTTTGCCACTCGTTATTTAAATTTCGACTGGGAAAACGAAATTGTGATATTTACGGACGAAAAGTGCTTCAAGTCAGATAAGGATGGTCGAAAAATTTTATGGAGAAGATGTGGGCAGAGGTTTAACCCTAAAAATGTATTAGACTTGAGAACAAGCGGGCGGTTAACACTAGGTAAATAATATTTTTATTGAAATTATATTAGGTATATATCTTTGACAATTAATGTGGATTACATCTTTATTACAACATATTTTAAACGGTTGACTGTTTTTAGGTTACTGGGGATGGATGTCTTCAATGGGCCCAGGCGAGCTAGTGGAAATAGGAGGCCGCATGAACAGTGAGCGATACCTTGAAGTGTTGAAGGACGTAATGCTGCCGTCAGTGCGTGTCGCATATCCTGAAGGCCAAATTTATCTGGTTCAGGATAATTCTTCAGTGCATCGGTCCCGAATCGTTCAAGACTGGCTAAAGGTCCAAGAAGACATAACGGTGTTTGAGTGGCCGGCTAAAAGTCCGGACCTAAATCCAATAGAAAATTTGTGGGGACAGATGGTTTTGAACTGGGACTCCAGTGATATAAAAAACAAAAAAAATTTGGATAGTGAGGTAAACAAAACTTGGGAACTAATGCGAAATAGTGATGCATGTTCCAGTATGGTTTCGAGCATGAAAAGTCGACTTCAAGAAGTGATAGATAGTGACGGCCATCCTCTCCGTTATTAATAGGTATACTCGGCAGATTGATTGGTGAAATACTTACGAAGCAATATGTTAACAATTTCAAATATTTGTGGGATTATCACGTAGTTAATCAAAAATAAACATCCTTTATTATTATCAATCCAGTTACTCTTGTTTACAAGTAGTCTTGTGTTAACGATAAACCATCTGACCTCACATTTTTTTCTATTGAAGTGTTAAAGGGTTATCATCACTGTTATCAGAAAGAAAATGTGATAAAAGAGAAAGATGTATATTGCTATACTATTATAGTTTAGCATGTTGGTTCTTCCTCTGAGATTCACAGGCACTAATGACAACATTTGATTTTTAACCAGGCTTTTCTTTGTTAAAATAATTCAGAATGTAAAAAAATATGTTCACTGATTTAAATAAAGAAAGACGTGTAGGTAGTTGTTTCTAGAAATATCTATAAACGAACCGTTGTCTAATGTTAAACATTCTAAACCGCTAATTTGTGTTTTGTTAATAAATTTAGTTCAGTTATTAATATCCTAAGTAAATAAACCTAATTTAACACAGAAAACAAATTCGAGAAATAAATTAACATTGTTTTCGCAACATGCCTTTGTTTTCTTACATATCTCATACCTACTTTAACGTTTGATTTCTTTAATAATAAAATCTAGACAAATGATAAACGAAATAAAAAAAAGAATAAATCCCATCAAGGGCCTGGGTTTGAACCCGTGATCGTTGCATTCGTAGGCCGCAGTCTAGACCATTGGACCAACATGCCATTTACATTTCAATACAAAAAACTTAAACAGTTTGATGTCATTACCAAGGGGGGTACCTTTTCTCTGACGCTGACTGTACCTTGTCACTTTAACGTCGTGTTTGAAAAGACATACAAAATTGTGAAACGATTGAAAGCGACAAGGTACATAAATGATCACTTATTTATGCGGTTGACTGTACCTATTTGGTTCTATATTAAAGGCCAAAAGTTTTACCAAAGTCAAAATATATATTTTTGGCAATTTTTTTTTTTCAGATGTTAGCGTGATAGTCCAGGATCCCAGTCACCCCAGACTTACGTGATTTTAGGAAAGATATTTTTTTAGGATCGGTAGTATAGCATAAACTTAGAAAGTATTGGATACTCGCTAAGCTGAAAGCGGGGCCGTTTTACAGGTAGCAGGTATCAAAGATTTGATTTTGATTTTAATTTTGATTTTGAAAGTTGGAAAAAAACCATGCTTACTTACGTTAAAGTAGGAAGGCTGGTTTTTACATATGTCATATATAATATTGTTATAAAAAAACTTATACAGTTGCCAGACACTTCCTGTGGGCCATAACTTTTGACAGACCCTTTAAAGTTGTTCCGGCTCAAGCGCCTGCCAGCATCCTCCGAGCAACGAAACGCGAAGCCTAACCTAGCCTAAAAGCTAATCCAACGTTTTGTGTGTTTTCGATAGTTTCGCGTGCCTGTCAAAGGTTATGGCACACAGGAAGTGTCTGGCAACAGTACATGTTTATTTATAATAATATTATATAATATGACATAGGTATGTAGGTAAAAACCAGCCATCCTACTTTGACGTAAGTTAGCTTGGATTTTTTCCACCTTTGATACCTGTTACCTGTAAAACGGCCCCGCTTTCAGCTTAGCGAGTATCCATTCCTATCTAAGTTTATGTTATACTACCGATCCTAAAAATTTCATCTTTTAAAATCACGTAAGTCTGGCGTGACTGGTACTCGTATCTCATTCTATAAGGCGCTTTATGAATTTATTTAGGTCGAAGAAATGATATTTACTATTACCAATCAAGTCTAAGTAGACTTCGTCGTGATAGTTTTCCTTTTAAATTCGTTATATGTGCGTTCATTTAAGATATATTCAGATTTTTATTAGGAATATGTCCTTTCGGTTGAAGGGCCCGAAACTTTATCGAAAATTTCACTTTTCGAGTAGAACCATTATAAATTTTCATGTGCAAGATTTGGCCATATTTTAGTAACGGAACGTGTTTAACTTAATTTAACCCAGTTTTATCGCAATTTTACTTTATTTTGCGGAAAAAAAAACGTGATATTTGCCGAGACCACCCCTCCCCCCAAAGTAAGATTAGATGAGATTTGGCTCTACCGCTCCCTAAATCTTATGTCTCACAAGACAATCAGAAGATTTTATAAAAAAATAAATTGCTTAATAATCATAAGACTGAACATTTTGATACACATATTTCTTGCATATTATACGCAAAATGGTTACTTGTGAGATTAAAGTTACTAAAGTTTAGTATTTAAAGCCGTAAAATCGCACTTTAGTTAAAATTCCATACACATTCCATAGCTACTCGCGACTCCTTCGAGTTTTTATCCCGAAAAATTGGACAGTTCCTGGGGGAGCAGCGATAAACGACTTCTACGCGTACGCAGTCGCGGGCGAAAGCTAGTAAATAATATAAATATGATTGAAACCTCCTCTCGCATTAGTATTTATCGTCCTCAGTGTCTAAAATTGAACTTTTTATACATGTTTCAACTACTTGTGGTTTTATCACATTTTGTAATATAAAAAAATTATAAAAAAATACTAAATGTAAATATTTTCAAAATTGCTTTCTTGTGGTTGGAAATGAGGCTATTATGTATGATTTTAGGTATAATTAACAAATAATGATTCAACCGTATCATATCTGGAGGAGCCCAAACTTGGTACGTTTTGAAAATGATTTTTATTTTAATTTAAAACAAGTGACTGAAATATAATGATGTGATATATTTTTAGAATCGGCTTAGCCCTTTCATTAGATACCACACACGATAGGATTCAGAAAAAAAAAACCCATACAAAATAAAGATGACGTCATAACTCGTCTCCTTTTTTGTCTCTTTTTCCGTGCTACGGGTCAAATTGATTCTTATGGCCTAAAGATCAATCGTTCCAATTTTCATGCTTTTAGCACCATTTGCAGCATTTTTCGGCGTACCGCTAGGACTATTACAAAACGTGCCTTCGTACCTAATAACAAAAAATACCCAACTTAGATAAGTACTGTCAAATATCTTACGAGCTATAAAAAACAAGTGAATAGGTAGGTCTGATAGATTAACTACAAAACGTAAAAAATCTACATGTAAGCTAATGCGGTGAACTCGTGCACAGGAACCAAATACGAAATGGTGTTTATTTTAGCAAAATAAAGGAAATCAAAACAAACTAAATAATCAACAAAAACGTTTTTTGAGAAATACTCTTTATTAAACAAGATTTTAAGTAAACTTCCAACAAAAAAAATCTTCTATATTCTGTTTTAATATAAGATTAGTAATAGATATTGTTACTATTGTGATATTACTGTAATTAGCAGCAATTTTTGCCTGTGATTGGTCCTAAGGACCCTTTTCCCTAATGTATGGGAGTGAATTTGTGATTTTTTATGTAACTCAAATCGTTCATAACTATAAAAATAAGACTTGTAGAGTAATAATCAGTGATCGGAAATAGGTGAACTAATTTGCCTAAACTTGATGCATATTCATTCAATAATGTATTCCCATCTCTCTCACGCATGAATGAATATGCGTCAAGTTTAGGCAAATTAGCTCTACCTATTCCGATCACTGGTAATAATGACACTTTAGTGATACTTGCGTAGATTGATTGAATATAGTTTAGATCTCACTACACAAAAATTGTTAATGTTAAAGAGCAAGATGAAATAAAATAAAAATATCTTTTTTTTTAATGATTTTGTTAACAAAATGAAGTAAATTTTAAGAGAAATTTGAAAAAGGACAAAATATAGGTAAGGATAAATTTTTGTTAACTATGTTGTTTTACTTCTATCCTAGTTAAGATGTAAATTCAAACATCCCCAACTACAACAACATTATTAAAGAACATTCCGAAAATCTTATTTTTCTTAATTTCGTTGTTATTAGCAAGTTGCTCTAACCAAAGGCTGATTTTTCAGTCTGGAAGTCACATTAAAAAAACCATAACTGAATTACAAAGAAAAACACATCGAGATACGTAATCAATCAACATCTATGTAACTTCCAATGGGAACATACTTAATATTATTATGAGTTTCAAACAATGATTTCAAAAGGAAGGATGCGGCCTATCGAACATTTGACATAAACCGTCTTCATACAAGCAATTATTAGCGCCATCTGTCACAACTCCTAAGAACTACGTTGTCACGAACGGCACGAACGAGTGCCGCGACTGCCGCCTTGCATAGATGTAACCTTGTATGTGCGTCCAGGAATATTTTTTAATTTTTTATAGTAATAAGTAATTTCTAGTGTGTAACATTAATAATTGTATAGGTAAAGTAGTTATTTTTTAATGCACTTATGTGTTATACATACTTACGTTAGTCAGCTCCACGCCGATATACACATATAGTTTGATTTTATTTTACCTACAATTTAGAATGATCACTGACGCACTTTCTATACCTACATATTTATTTATACCATTATTTACCCATAGCTGAGAAGTTTAGAAGATATGTCTTTAAAAATTAAAAACTAAAAGAAATTAAGACTATAAAAACGTAAAAACCGACTTAAAAGAAGTGATGGAGCCCCTAATAAAAAATTGCATCAGCGAAAACTTCATCGGACTCGTCGTTTTATTTGATTTAGTCAGTTTTTCGGTGATATTTTACAGATACTTACATACTGAATTACTTCAATAAATTATTTTGTAAAATACGATAAAAGAGACGCCCTGTAAGATTACTTCGCGCGTCGCCAGTCTATACATTGAGCCATCATGACCGCCATTTTGGACTTGATACCAAAATTGTGTCTATTTGTGGTGTTCCATGGCTAAAGGGTCCTTATGATACATATTGAGTTAAGCATTGATCCTAAATCTGCGTTAAATAGGCTATCTAATAAAGAAAGAGTCACGACCCTAAGTCCCAAACTTTTTTAAATTTTATTTATCATACTTACACAAGCCGAAATTGCACTTTTGAGAAATCGTTAAAAGAAGTTTGAAACTCATATTAAGTATGTTCCCATTGGAAGTTACATAGATGATGATTGATTATGTATCTCAATGTGTTTTTCTTTGATATTCAGTTATGGTTTTTTTAATGTGACTTCTAGACTTTGAAAAATCAGCCTTTGATTAGAGCAACTTGCTAATAAGAACGAAATTAAGAAAAATAAGATTTTCGGAATGTTCTTTAATATGTTGTGATTCGTTTTTCATCTTGCTCTGTAACATTAACCATTTTTGTGTCTCACTACACAAAAATCTAAATTATATTCGATCAATCTACGCAAGTATCACTAAAGTGTCATTGTTACTCTATAAGTCTTATTTCTATAGTTACAAACGATTTGAGTTACATTAAAATCACAAATTCACGCCCATACATTTTAGGGAATTACAGATAATTGCTGATAATTACAGTAGTATAGTAATATCAAGATAGTAACATTGTCTATTATTAATCTTATATTAAAACAGAATACCCAAGAAAAAATGTTTTTACAAGTTCACTTAAAATCTTGTTTTATAAAGAGTACCTGTCTCAAAAAACATTTTTGTTGATTATTTAGTTTGTTCTGATTTCCTTTTTTTGCAAAAATAAACACCATTTCGTATTTGGTTCCTGTAGCTACATGTAGGTTTTTTACGTTTTGTAGTTAATCTATCAGACCTACCTATTTTCATTTGTCATATTTTATAGCTCGTAAGATATTTGACAGTACTTACCTAAGTTGGGTATTTTTTGTTATTAGGCACGTTTTGTAAGTGGACCAATATAACTTAAGCAAACATTGCAAGTATAGTACATTATTGCCTAGGCATGGAAGTAGGCAATTGCGGGCCGAGTATTGGTTTAAACGGACGAGCTTGCGAGTCCGTTTAAAAATACGAAGCCCGCAATTGCTGTTCCTGCCGAGGCAAATATAGTGCTTTTCTCAAAAATCGGAAGAAATAAATTGTGTTGGAGTAAAATCTTCATCGCTTGAACTCATTTTTTGAATTGCATACAAACAGAAACTTCATGTGAAAAAACCATCACTTTTTACCACCTTTTTGTTTATGACAAAGAGAAACCAAGCTTTGTTTTTAAAAAAACATAAGCTATTCCAGACACAGATAAAAAAGTTATGTTTCGAATAAAATTTGGATGTATAAGACTTGTGCCCTCATTTTATTATGGCCTTTTTCACTTTTTAAAAAGTTACAAGCTAGATAGTAATGGAATTTGTATGCAACATTGCGGGCTTGTGTAGCGAGCACGCAATGTTTTTTTTTTTTAATTTGAGAACTGTCAGTAAACTATGTACTTCGCGTCTCAATATGTAGATAGGAATGTTCACATTTCCGGACATTTTTGAGAAAAATTTATCACCAGATATATCATTCTTGAATGTGCTCTGCCATAAGGACCCTTTTCTACTAAACTTTGTACCCAATTTTACTTTAGAAATATTTAACATACACGAGTGAAACCAAGCTACGAATAGACGTCCATCCCTTTATTTTACTATTTCGTATAAAACAAAAAATATATATTTTTAATGATTTTTACAACATCGTCACTATCTCCGTAACTAGAAACTGCCATAAGGACCCTTTTGTGATGGAAAGCCACATTTATTCTAGGGTTTATTTAATTGTTTGACACACAATAAAAATAATGTAAGGTTACTAACCATGATACGGTATTCCATCTTTCTTTTTAACTTCCGTATCGTAATTTTTGCACCCTTTAACCACGCAGCTAGGCATTTTTATGACGAGCGAACTAACGTCAAGCAATGACAGTCGCCCGAAAACGACTAAGTCGCGGTTGGCCCTAAACTGGATTTTTAGGGCCAACTCGCTGGTCCCATTTCATCGCGCCGTTGGCCCGGTCATTACGCTGTCAATGGTTTCAAATTTCTTTTAACGATTTCTCAAAAGTGCAATTTTAGCATGTGTAAGTTTGATAAATAAAAAATAAAAAATAGTTGTGACTTAGGGTCATGATTCTTTCTGTATTAGATAGCCTATTTAACGCAGATTTAGGATCAATGCTTAACTCAATATGTATTATATGGACCCTTTAGCCATGAAACGCCACAATTACTTTATACATTATTTCGAAAACAATTATTGGTTCAAGGAAATCAGCTTAAGATCAGGATTGATATTCAAATGTAAATAATCACCGGGTAGTGATAAATTGTTTTGCTAGCCTGATTGTCGGATTCTATTAAAAGGAACTTTATGTGCCTTTATGTGTAATATTTGGAAACCCCCTGGGATGTTTTATGCCTTGAGCAAGTTCCCTGGGTTCCCACCCCCGAATGGTTACTAACAAAAATATGCGAAATTTATTAATACATTGTTTTAATATTATTTCTTTTAAGAGACACAGCACACGTCTAGCAGCCTGAAATGCAAGAGGGCGTGGGGGGGGGGAAATACCTATAGAACATAGATAAATGAAGGTCAGCTGTAAGAGTAGCTAGGTACCTAATCATTATGCATTCCTTAATATTTTAGTAGAACACACGTGTGTAAGATCTACCAAAACGGAGGTAATTTAAAATTAAGAAGTTAGTAAAAAACAATCGCCATCTGACCTGTATAATATCGATTCTCATTTTATTCTCCTTAGGTCTAGGGCCAGTGACAAATATTGTCATTAACAGTATCATCTTATTCAACAGGTTATTATACAATTAGGTACGAGGGCTGCTACTTATGTATCCGGAATCTGGGATTCCAACATTTATAAACGTTATATCTGTCCTCCATGGTAAAATTTGAACTTTTTTTTAATACTGGCCGCTATAAATTTTTTTCTTATGTACGCTAGTCTTTTGTTTTTGGCGGGATCAAAATGTCATCTCGCTGCAAGAATGGAACTCACTCGTGAAAATATTCGTGCTATGATTTATTATGATTTTCGGCGTGGTTTAACGCAACAACAGTGCATAGATCAATTAACTTCGACTTTTGGTGGTGAAGCTCCATCGAAAAGCACTGTGTACCACTGGTTTAGTAAGTTCAATCGTGGACGTAGTATGCTCACGGACGAAGTTAAGGAAGGTCGCCCGAAATCGGTCGTTGTACCACAAAATATTGAAGCTGTGCGAAAATTTATAATGCATGACCGTCATGTTACATATCGCGAGATAGAGGCGACTCTGGGCATATTTATGACGAGCATTAATAAGATATTACATGATCATTTAGCTGTAAAAAAAAATTGTTCCCGTTGGATCCCTCACAATTTAACTACGGATCAAAAAGAGGCTCGCGTCGAATGGTGCAAGAAAATGTTAAAAATATATATCCGTGGTGACTCAAAAGCTGTTTATAATATCTACACAGGTGACGGATCCTGGATCTATGCGTATGATCCGGAAACTAAACAACAATCAACAGTGTGGGTGTTTCAAAATGAGCCGAACCCTACGAAAGTAACTCGTGCAAAAAGCACCTTGAAGCAAATGGTCGCCTGCTTTTTCGGTATTAATGGCCATGTGGCTACAGTGCCACTAGAGAATCGTAAAACGGTTAATTCGGAATGGTACACGACCATTTGTTTGCCGGAGGTATTTGAAGAAATACGTAAAAACAACTAGCGACGCAGAATCGTTCTTCACCATGACAATGCCAGCTGTCATACATCACGCGAAACGACTCGATTTTTGGAAGGTCAAAATATAGAATTAACGGGTTATCCGCCGTACAGCCCTGATTTGGCACCCAATGATTTCTATTTATTCCCAAATGTAAAGAATAAATTACGTGGTCAACGATTTTCGACCCGTGAAGATGCAGTCGACGCGTTCAAACAGCACGTTTTGGAGATACCTCAGTCAGAGTGGAAAAAATGTTTTAAAAATTGGTTTCAACGTATGCAAAAGTGCATCGATCATAAGGGAGAATATTTTGAAAAACAATAAAACCATATTTAGTCATATACGTTTGTTATTTTTTTCTATTCCGGTTACATAAGTAGTAGCCCTCGTATCTAAAGATGCACATATAAGTTTACTATCGTAAATATTGTAAATATTTTTTGGTATAGACTTACAATCCGTTTAACAGTGAAACTATGGTATTGTTACTGCATGTAGGTACTTACCATTATTCCTTGAAATATTTTTTAAGAGAACATCATTTTATAAGCATTTATCAAACTAGGAGGTGCAAATACATTTTTTACCCGACTGCCGAAGGAGGAGGGTAATGTGTTTCACAGCCTATATATGTATGTTTGTTCCTTTGTGTCATTATAAAAACTAAACCCGTTGTCCGATTTTGATGATTCTTATGTCAATCGATTTGTCTTAATCTGGTGAGTGTCACTGAAGATATGACAGTAATCAAAATTCAATATGGCGGCAACCAGACGCAATATTGTGCAAAAAAAAAGTCTACCAAGTATGACAAGTGGGGCATCATTTAATAGGGATTTAAAAATCATCTTTAGGTTGCTTTCATAATTTTTCATTTTGAAAGAATATTTCTAAACATTATTATACAACTTTTTTCCAGTCGTTTTTGGCATGAATATAATCGCTGTCACTTGATGTCTCTGATGGATTCAATATGTCCTCGCAGCGCGCGTTCGGTTTGACAGTAGAAGTTATTTCGTAGTCCTCGTGTAGAGTTATAAGGACTTACACTAGAAATACCAGACATCATCCACTAGTCTGTTTGGATATCTAACTACATTTCCCAGCAGTGGTCTCTTCCATAGCAAATGAATTGAATTTGTTATTGCATGCATGCAATTTTAAAGTGCATCAGAGAGGTTACATTACATAATCGAAATCACGAATTTCAAAATAGACCAGGTACCGAATTTTATAATTCCGATTTTTGTGGATCTGAAATTTAAGAATGTCTACAATTCTGATGATATAATTCCAAATTGCAATACATTAAACAGAAAGAAGTCCGACTGAATAATAACTCGAAACATCAAAAACAGGGCTCGGTACCGGTTATTTCGGTTTTGGTCCAAACTTTTCTAAGGAACGCGAACATTTTGAGAAGTTTATACTAACCTTAATTAACCGGTTTAATCCATTAATATATATATTTATAACACTCTAATTATTTACACAAACACTAATTATTTAAACTTAGGATAAATTGAAGATTAAAATTTGACTTGGCTAGTTTTCACTTACAAGTTATGTTACATTTAATCAACTTATCTACTTTATGTTTAACGCAAATTACTGTATTTATATTGTGTGGTCATGTCTTACTCTTTGAAATAATTGTCTTGCTGGTAAAAACTAGCGGAGTCAAATTTTAATCTTCAGTTTATCCTAAGTTTAAATAATTAGTGTTTGTGTAAACAATTAGAGTGTTCAAATTTAAGAAGTTATACTTTTAAATAGCAAACATTGTTGTAGCAGAAAAAATAAGAAATTGCGTTTTTAATTTATTTTAGAATGTCGTATGTTCTTAATAAATAAATAACAGGATTAACTACGGAACTTGGCACCCATTAAGATCTCAATTCTTTTGTCGGTGAAGTCGATATCCATGCATCGTATATTCTTGAAATATTGAACTTGGCTCCCATTTCCACATTTATGTTTTTGATGAGATTATATTAACAAGATAGGTACAAAAACATTTTGGTGTATGTGGTCTCTTTTAAAAGTGTGTAAACTATACATTTGTGTGTCTGTGTTACGTTTTGAGTTTGCATGCAAGAAATTTCATAATATAAAGCAGCTTATTTATATGTACAGGTCGATTCACAAGAGCTGGCACAAATGGATTGAATGAGTGAACGAAAGTATACAAGTGTGTAAAATAATAACAGTTATTTTTTAATGCACTTAAGTGTTATATGTACATATACATACTAACGTAAGTCAGCTCCACGCCGATATACACATATAGTTTGATTTTATTTCTATACCTACATATTTATTTATACCATTATTTACCCATACCTGAGAAGTTATGAAGATATGTCTTTAAAAATTAAAAACTAAAAGAAATTAAGACTGTATAAAAACGTAAAAACCGACGTAAAAGAAGTGATGGAGCCCCTAATAAAAAATTGCATCAGCGAAAACTTCATCGAACTCGGCGTTTTGTTTGATTTAGTCAGTTTTTCGGTGATATTTTACAGATACTTACATACTGAATTACTTCAATAAATTATTTATTCTAGGGTTTATTTATTTCTTTGACACGCAATAAAAATAATGAAAGGTTACTAACCGACGATACAGTATTCCATCTTTCTTTTTAACTTTCGTAACATATTTTTTGCACTCTTTAACCACGCAGCTAGGCATTTTTATGACGAGCGAACTAACGTCAAGCAATGACAGTCGCCCGCGAACGACTAAGTCGCGGTTGGCCCTAAACTGGTTTTTTAGGGCCAACGCGCTGGTTCTATTTCGTCTCGCCGTTGGCCCCGTTCTTACGCTATAAGTCAATGGGTACGTCGAACTCAGTAGTAGCTGAACATTTTAGTACTTTGTCTCAGTTATTGATTATAGAGGTACTAAACTCAAACCACTCTCAGTTTAATACGTTAATGCGACAAGGTACTAAAATGTACAGCTACTTATGAGTTCGACTGTACTGAACCAGCAACTTTTTTTAAATAACTACCAACTAGGTATAAAAAAAAAATTGTCTTTATTAATTCAGCTGAGCTTATCCTCTACACAAAGCTCATTGTTTGTGTACAATACTATTATCTTCCATTGCTTCCGTAACCGCAAGCCGAATACATAGAAAAAAGTTAAAACTACATTGAATGTACATTGAATTATCAACCCTATGTTATTAGTCAATAGGTTTAAAATGTAAAGTGTCAGAATACAGGTATAAGTCTTTATTATTGAATTGAGCTTACCCTCTACAAAATACAATCATCTTCTGTCGCCAGGGTCGTACTCGCGTTGTTTAAAGTTTCAATTCAAATAATACTATGAATAACTCGATATTTTGGAGCAAAACTTGTTAATGCCCCTTTTTAGGATATTCGAGTAAACCTGCATTAGGTAGGTATAGTGTGATGTAGTTATAGTGTGATGAATCCAAAATATGTCCAATTAACAAAATAAAATATTATTACTTGTTGCAACTAGTATCCCACAGATAAAATGGCACATTCAACATTTTTGTATTTTGCACACGCAATCGAAAGTCCACTGTCACCAGGATCGGCAGCATCTTCCTACGGTCGGAACATATTCTCAGAAGCAATCGAAAGTCCAGTAAAACGAAGCTAGAGTCGTAAGAAATCCAAGGTACCAAAATCCAATCAGGAAGCAATAAAAGTCCAATAAAACGTAGCCGGGTTGCCAAAAAAGTGCACTATGGAGGTTGAAAAATAACACATGTACTAAAAGAGCAAAAGCCAGTTAGACACTAATATACCAAAAAACAGAACACCTAGACACCCTGCTTTGGTGTCCCCACCAATTGGGTTATCCCATAATTTTGTAATGTATAGTGATTCAAAAACCATTTCGAGAAAAAGGGTTGTAGAACCATTCCCTGTTATCAGATTATTTTACAAAATTAGTATTAAATAGTTATTTCTAATTTATCATTTGACATTATTTGACCTGTAATGTAGTGACGTCACGATCTTCATTGGTAAGTTGTGTCTAATCTGTGATCAACCATAGTACTTCATATAATATGAGTCCGAAATGCAGTAATATATAAATAATGTATATCGAATTTTGTCTTATTTATTTCTGTTTTATTTTAACGCTTATTAAAATTAAGTTTTTTTTTTTTGTATATAAACATGACAATCTTTAAATCTTTAAAAAAATGGAATGATTAAAATAAAAGTCCGTTTTGGAACCTCCGCCCGTACAGTCTAGTCTAGTCTAGTCTAGTCTGTGGGTGAAATTGTCAAACTCAACAAACGGCCGAGGGAAATTACATGACTTGACATTGACATTTTACGTGATCTAACAGAAACGCGTACTCTCAAACGAATTCAATAGTTTTAAAGCATGTCTCAAACAAACCAACCGGTGGTGACGTCATAAAGCCATTTTCTTTAAAAAATAAAATAAATTAATATATTGATTTAAATGCAAAAACCGTGAAATTAGTGTCTTCAATAAGTCTATTTTATCGAAAAAATAAATAAAAACTAGGGGTATTTTTTTTTCGGATAACCCAATTGATAACCGATCAGTTAGACAAAATAATCCTTCTATTTGTATTGCTATCTCGCTCACTCGAAGAATTTTACCTGAACCTGCGGGATACTAGTTGCATTAAGTAATAGAGAATGTCAGCCAGTTTAAAAATACCTGTAAAAAATCTCGATACGTCAAATATTTTCTGAGCCATTGAATTTTAAACTTCGTACGCACATTAAACCCGACGGCTAGCGCTCACGGATGATGACGTCATCGCTTCACAGCGTTACGCGCCCTTAATTATGACTGAGTAAGTTTACAGGGCTATATCTTTTTAACCGTAATAAGTAACCAGTTGAAATTTTCACAGAATACATGTTATTATTAACTCTATCGTTTAAAATAATAAAATAAACAATCAATCAAATCCCATACAAGAATCATGAAAAAAGCATTTTTATACGGATTGTATTTTCATAATGGCTTCTTATTTTGATGTTTTTTTAAGCTTAAATTGCAGTGTAATTTTCATAGTTTACGACTAAATAGCAATCTCAAGTAAAACTGCTACAAATATGTGACAAAACTGATTTTATCAACACGATGATGTTTAAGCGTTCACCCATCCTGTTCTAGACTATGCTTGTAGTGCTTAACTTTGGAAGTCGTAATATTTTTACAAATTCGTTTTGATTTTACTATGGTAGTTACGGTTATCTATTGTTTTGTATTACGTACAGTTTTACTAAACTAACTGTCTGTCACTGATCGGCTTTGTCTATCTAACACACACACATATTATCTTGCTTACACGAAATAACAGTAATAATGCTCTAAAACAGTTTAACACTACCTACTTGCTACAGTTGCTATGCTAGGTCAATCAAAAACTCATGTTTTATAGTTTATTCTTTTATACGGTAGCGATGTTAGTTCTACATTAACTTAAACTCTAAAAATATCGAGTTATTCATAGTTTTATTTGAAGTGAAACTTTAAACAACGCGAGTACGACCCTGGCGACTGAAGATGATTGTATTGTGTACAGGGTAAGCTCAGTTCAAATAATAAAGAATTATACCTGTATTCTGACACTTTAAATTTTAAACCTATTGACTAATAAGATAGGGTTGATAATTAAATGTACATTCAATGTAGTTCTAACTTTTTTCTATGTATTCGGCTTGCGGTTACGGAAACAATGGAAGATAATAGTATTGTACACAAACAATGAGGTTTGTGTAGAGGATAAGCTCAGCTCAAATAATAAAGACTATACCTAGATTCTTATCCACACACACAATTGTAAAAAATACTCTATAAAAATATTGCCAACGTAGGTATGCAGTTGAGCAAGCACTATGTATGATAATGATAATTTAACAAGTTACGTGTGAGTAATTAGTGTTAAGTGTGAGTAATTAGTGTTAAGTACTGGAATCGCAATCGATATTGAATGATATCGATAAATGAAGGAGCGCATCAAATAGTGGCATCACTACAGCGAGAGACAGCAACCGGTCAGCTGCCGCTGTGTAGCCCAGTGTGTGCCCGTCGCTCTTCGAGCGCGGTCGGTCGCGCCCGAGCGCGGCAGCATGACGCGCCTGTACGCGCTCCTGGTGCTCGTGGCGTTTGAGTCACTAGTCTGTGTTGAGAGTTTAATCGGACTGTGCAACCGGTACCAAACCTTCTGTGAGTGCGTTCCTGCCGCTCACCCGTCATGGACTATTGTAAACTGCACAGTACCTCGTGATCAGGTAACGTTCCTACCTACTTATTCGGAAACAATATGTGATAGATAAATAATGATTTCGCCTTGGTAGCTTACCTAACTTGAAAAATCTAGAGATAACACCACCCGTCTTATGCGACTATTATTACTTTTATTGCTTTGACCATTATTTACCTAGGATGGTAAGACACATATTTAATGCAACGATACCTTTATACTTTAAAACCGGTTGGTGACATATCGATAAGGAAAACCAGATGTTGTACCTAGGTATGAAGACATGTACACTAAACCTTTCTTGTATTTCGCTTATGTATGACTGTATGTAATGTACCTACCTATGTAAACTCTTTATTTTTTATAATAAAACGCATCACACAGTCATAATTATAAAACAAGCGAGTACGTACAGTAAGCCGCAAAAGTAGTCAACAGGCCCAGGAAATCAAAAATACGTAAGTACCTATGTACCTTCACGGGCTCCTAAGGTCGTAGGAATCTAAAGTTATAATTAACCTAGTAGATACCTACCTAAAAGAAAGTAAAACGTCTTAACGCAGTCTTAAGTAGGTACCAAGGTACCCTACCTATCTAGGCCGGTATTGAAAGAGCTTCAAAGAGAACTGAAGTTATACCTACGTCAAAATACATTTAAATCGAAATAAATTGACCCAATACAAACAATAAGTCATCTGATCTATTCTATACACTTACTAGAACATCAGAGACGGCGCGAAATAGCAAGAGATAGGTAGATACTTACACTAATTTAAATTTTAACAAATATATTTCAACCGTGTTAAATATTTAAACAAGTTATATTCTTATTTTCTGTTAACTTGTACGAAAGAGTCGAGAACTGTCAGTTTACTTCGTCTAATAAATAAAATGACTGTAGGTCCAAGCAAGCATCTTTTGTCCATGAATATTGTAGGTATACCTTCTACGTTACAAAACAAAGTGAGAAACTCATACGTTAGAGAAGGCCACAGAACGAAACAAAAAACTCAGACGAACAAAGAAAACTACCTGGCTCCATATGAAGGCTATCCGTGCTATAGTCTCTATCCTAAAACTACGTGAACTGATTAAAATGTGCATATTATTATATTAAAGAGGATAACTATTAGCTAATGAATATATATCTAAACTAGTATAGTGCAGTGTTGTCAATTTTCAACGTCACAAATTCATAAACGAACTAGTTAGAGGTATGACTACTTATGACGAGCGAAGTCGACGAACTCAGAGCGGTTACGTTAGAAAATAATATACCTAGCTGAACTCTACAATAGGTACAGATAAACTCACTTACTTAATCAAGCACCGGTCCGTTTATTGTGACTGTAATTTTCAGATTATACCTTATACAACTGAAATGTTTAAAATGTTACTGAAAAATGTATACCTACTCATTTTGCATGGTAGTAAATCAAATCGTGTGCTATCTACTCGCTCTTCCGGTATATTTAGGCATGCCAGTTAATGTATACACATGAAAGTAGCTGGCACGTGCAATGAACTGGTATGCAAGTGTGCCAGCTACAGGCATGTAAATACAGGCATGCAAGGACGCATATTGTATGCAAGAGTAGCTTGCAAATGGATCCACAGTGTGCCAGTTAGTTGCACATGCCAGTATCCAGCATACCTACGAGCTGCTGCTCCGTTTTACAGGCAGGTGTATTCCCGGCTAAAACAAAGTCACTCCCGCTGTCTGTACGCTTAGATCTTTTAACTACGCAACGGATTTTAATGCAGTTTTCAGCAATAGATAGAGTGATTTAAGAAGAAGGTTTTAATGTAATAATAAATAATACATTCCGGATTATGTACGTGTAGTATAAGGAAACTCAGATAAACTGAAGCGAAGCGAGGGCGGGTCGCTAGTGCTAAATAAATTGACACAGACTATAAAACAGTGCTTGCCTAGACACAAAGCGTCGTCCTGTTTAGTGGCACGCCGGTGCTATTTGTGGCGCGCGTAGCGTGACTGTGATTAGGGACATTGGCGAATACGTAAGCACACTCCTTTCTACAAATAGAATTTACGCAATTAGTTAAAAAACTATCAAATAGCTGAAGAAAATTTTTGAACGCGTTAATCTGATACCGAACTCTCATCACAATCACGTATTTGGTTGAAGTTGTTGTTTACTTTCAAAGTAAGTAGGTATTTAATCAACGAATATATTTATAAATAAAGTATACGAATTTTTATACTTATTTTATTATTTCTCTTTAATTTCTTATTAACATTTACTTGAACATTAGAACATTACACTTCTACAGTTTTTTTGCCAGTCAACCCGTGTTTTAAGGATAATATCTAAGTTAGGGTACAAAATGCTAGGTAACTGAATAATAATTATCAATTAATCCTATTTATATTATTACAAGTTTTTTATTACCTTTCAATGTTTGTATGTATTAGGTCAAATACATAATATTTTTCATATCTTATTGGGCCTGTGACAGATGTCATTTGGCAAATTTAGTAATACTAATTAAAGTCGAATTAATTATTTCGAGTATCAATAAGGTTTATAAAGGAAATGTAATCGATTTAGTATCTGTTATAAATTTCTTAACTTCATTTAATTTACCGATCTATAAATAAAATAAGGTATCATAAATCTTCTAACATCCATCACCAGAGCTCGGCAGGGGTGAGCTGTTTTAAGAGTTTGAATAACACGGACAAACCTTGTCAATAAATGGTAGATTTGGTGTAATTTAATAACTTATTAAATTGTTTTATTTAGGCCGCCTTTCTGCTACGATCTTTACGTCGCAATAAAACCAAATCAATTTTATAGCAAGCTTTTTTTAGCAAACCTCTTTCAATAATATGTATATCCATATGCTACTATGAAAGTTAATCAAGTGATATGATATGATATCAAACCTCTTCAGCACGGGTAGGACAAGTTTTATTTTTAATCTCGCTTGTCACTCAGTGCGTCTCTATCGTTACAGACTAGAAAGAAAGGGAGATCCGAGCGACACACAAGTCGTGGACAACATGTGCTAGCCGTGCAGATAGGTACCGTCAACTGCTGCAACTTTGCCAACTAGCTACAACATTACCCGTTGTGTAAAAATTTGATTTTCTACCAAAGCGTTATCTATTTTTTACTAATATTAATGGGAGAAATATTATAATTTACCTGGCAACCCATTTCAAAAAATATATATATGGCAACACTGATAGTTTTGAACTCAGTCGCTGTCAAAGCTTGTAAAACGGACATGTGTTTTTTCGGTGTCTCCAAAACTTTTGTCATTACTATTTGACTGACTATTTTTATTGGGGTTGTTTAAAAGAAAGAGTGTACGGCAAACCTATTGCCTCTTTGGAAGAGCTGCGTAGTCGCGTCGCAGAAGCTAGCCGACAAATTGGTGAGCGACGATATGTCTCCGAACTCAAGAGGTCGTTCATGAAACGCTGCCGAGCCTGCATTAGGGCTGGCGGCAAGCAATTCGAACACTTGCTTTAAATTTAAGAAAATGTATGTTATTACCTTTTATCGTAGTGTCGTTGTATTTCACATTAATTTAAACTGTCTTTTAAAACATTTAGAACCAGCTAACCTGATTTGAAACGGAAGCAAAAGTCGTTTATTAAATTCCCTAGTTTGATAAAATTCAGTCTTTGTTGGACAAACTTAATAATAACTTCGCTGCTGTAATCAATAAACTCAATTGTTATATTATTTTAGATTCTACATTAACCAGGCCAATTTTAAGGAAAGCAGCACTACAAGTCTAAATACATTTTTTTTACACCGTGCGGTGTTAAACTTGCCGCAAGTTAAACTCAGATTCCTAAACTTTAAACAAAATTCGAAAAATTAAAAAAACTGCTAAATTTTTATTAATTCCGTTGACAGAGTCTTATAGCAAATTTAAACAGCTATCTTTCACAGCAAACGAAACTGAAAAATTCTAATAAATGTGGCCGCGGCATCGAAAATGGTGAACCAGGGTACCGCATTTCCAAAATTTTTAAAAGTTGAGATATCTCGTTTTTGGTGCGACTTTTACTATACATAATTTATCATATTTTGGCCACTCCTGAGCTGAGCTATCCAGCCCTGTAAGGTAGTCCACTATATCCCGGACACCCTGTATAAAACAATGACATAAAAAAATCAAGGTATGGTCCAGATTATACATAATTAAGTAAGCTTTAAAGGGGTAATGAAAATGCAAATATTAGAATTACAAAATAAGTCAAAACCATGAGTTAAAAAAATGGTACGACTCTTTTCAATAATGACGCCACGTTGCTTACTTCGAGTGCCCTGGCTAAGGACTGTGTGTAAGAGTGAGAAGGATGCCTTGCATACCACTGTGAACTATCGGGAAGCTACAACGTCGTGCCGCGTAGTTAAAAAAGTAATTGTGCCCAGCCTCTCCATCGTGTCCAAATAACTTCGTAAGTACGTATTAAAATTATTATAAATGTACCTATTTCAATTTGTAGACAAATTTGGTACTATTTGCTTAAGTTTTAGGTTAGTGTCAGTTAGCAAGAATTTGAGTGAGTTTCGACATGTTTTTTACTAATAGTCATTGGTGTTGACACCATTGTGGTAATCAACTATGGTTTTCATAATGACGCTCTTCGACAATAATGATTTTTTAACACCCAAGGTGGATATCATGAAAAAACATCAATTTCCATATCAACGTCATTATCCGAATCAAAGCATCATTATAATCTCAATAAACGTCATTAACCGTCTATTTTTAAGCAGACTAGTAATAATCCAAGCGCATAACAAAGGTTAATTGTTTCTTAGTAGATAAATCAAAACGGGGCCTTTAGTCGATAGTACCTGAGCGCTATCGCGGATTGTTATTTTATGAGATTTCATTTTATGTTGCTGTTAATAAGACCACCATGCAGCAATAGTAGTTTACGTTATGGTTCCGTAATGACACGCATTACAACATGAGTGTGGTTTATGAAACGAGCCGCAAGGCGTGTTTCATAATAGATCACACGAGTGTTGTAATGCTAATTACGCAGAGTCTCGTACAATACTTTATCTACACACAAATTATAAGTAGACCTCGTTATCTCAGGGCAGTGACGTCAAAATTGGGAAACATGGGGGCAATTGGCAGTTTGATATTTATTGTAAGTAAAGTAATTGTTATTTAAAAAATGTCAATCACAAATTACAAGAACATTACTATTTAAGTGTGGACTGTAAGGCTCTAAAATTAAGATATGAAGATGAAAATATTCGAACGGGTATTATACAGTATGTAAACATACTAAATCCATCTCTTTAAACCGGTTGATGGCCAAGTCGAGTTAAGTGTTTTACCACATGTCTTGCTAGTATGTGCCGAATATTTTTAAATTTATCATTTTTTTAAATGATAAAAACTTACCTTTTTCAAAGTCAGTTAACCCTAAAAGTATCACCTGTGTGTAATATTTACGTCGTGACAGATTTATGTGATTTCAATTTCACTGGTGACACTTTATTGTTAATTATAAGGGCGATTACCAGAGTGCGTAACAATAAAACCAATTTGCAGAAAATGCTGGCTCAAGCACTAGAAAAGCAGCGGGTGTATGATATTAGTTATGACTAATCACAAAATTCAAAACGGGACCAACAGCATCCATTTTCTGTGGTCAAGGCTGCAACATGCGTTGAAACAAGACATTTTTTACGTTGGGTCGACCCGTATTTATTAACGGATCGAATAACTCGAAAAAATGCAAAATTCATAATATTTTTTCAGTTTATTCCTCATATATATCCCTATTATCCCTACTACCATTATAAATGCGAAAGTGTATATGACTATGTTTGTTATCAGATTCCCAATTGCACCAATAGTATTTTGTGTTTTGAAAAGGGTTAAGTACAGTCAACATCATAAATAAGTGATCATTTATGTACCTTGTCACTTTAACGTCGTATTTGAAATATCATACAAAATTGTGAAACGATTGAAAGCGACAAGGTACATAAATGATCACTTATTTATGCTGTTGACTGTACCTTTCATTGTTTTTTAAAAGTGCCATTTATACTAAGTATTCAGACTGCCAATAAACTTGAAATAAATTTAAAATTGTTCCAATTGGCCCCATACTCCCCTATTTTGATATTTGTGACATTTCACTGCCCTGAGATAACGGTCTAATTATAAGTACTCTAAGATGGGTTCAGAAGCCGAAAGGCAAATGACCAGCATTACCTTACCTGTGGTAGTAGGTGACAGCGATGACAGCTGTAACGTAATTTTGAAATTACTTTATCGAATATTGTAAGGTAATGAGATCCAAATTTGGAACATCTTCCAAAATTAACAGCTGTCATCGCTGTCACCTACAACCACAGGTAATGCTGGTCATCGCCTTCGGGTTTTGAACGCATAATAGAGGACTTATGATATGAGTGTGGATAAAATAATTTGGCATACTTACTGTTTAGTCAATGTCAAACAAATTTGAAATTGTAATTAATCATATTAATTTGTGCCTAATGAAATGATGACACATCGCTGGCTCTCTTAAAAAGTACCTACTTTTTTCATTAGAATATTGGTCGCAGCACAGCTGATACAGTTGCGTCCACCGTGCGGTCCCCCACACATGCCGGAAGTTAATTACTGGCGTCATAACATGTCCCTGGCCGATCCATTGTCTGCAGGGTAAGCCATCTGAATGCGTGGCATATCTATTATAGATACTACCGTATCTAACATTTATAACCGCAAACGGATTGTTATTCAGTGCACTACTTTTCTTTTGTATTAATATTTATTTGGAGTTGAAGGCTGTTGGTCAAATGAAGGATCATTAGTATCAACGGGGTTCAAATCAGGAGGAGTTGAAGGCTGTTGGTCAAATGAAGGATCATTCATTAGTATCAGCCGAGTTAAAAAGATTTATTGGGCAGTCGTGTTACAAACAATATTATCATTTCTTGCCCATCACAGGTCAGGTAAAACAATATTATCATTTTCTTCCAAATAGATTCATTTCGCTCGTGACAATATAGGAAGGGAACGGATGGAAATGAATTGGAGCGGAATGAAGTATTAACACTTTTTTTTTAAATAACTGCATTTATAAGTACGTCATTGAACAAAATGAATGAAGTCCCACCCAGATGCTAATAAATAAAGTTCAAGATAAATTATTTGTAGTAAAGAATATCGACATAGCATGAGGATAGTAATGAGCACCTACCCGTGACAAAACAATTTTCAACGGGTGAGAATCGACATTATTTGCGAACTGCGAGCGGGCCTTTGCCGAGATGAAACGGGATACAGAGGCCAGAATGACGCGCGGAGATTATGCGTCTTCGTGAATAAAGCCGCATTTAGCTTAAATATGAATTTCCATTCACGAGGTAGGAAATGAAGTTTTTTTTGACAAAATGAAAAGTGGCGTTCTCTCAGTGTTCCGTTAACTTAAGTTATTTTTGCATTATTGTTACATCATCTTAATTAACTATTTTAATAAGAATAATGAAAACAAGACAGGTTTTATTGTAATCGTGTTTTTTTATTCCTAAACTTTATGAACCCTTGCTTTAGGTATGAGGGGAATAAGATTTTTATACGTTTTTATTTTATATTTAATTGAATATCTGATTTCGCTAAAATATCAACATGCGATTTTTGCGTAAATTTCGAAGGCATCATTTAAAAATAACCACTTGCGAAATATGTTAAGAGTAAACAATCGAATTCGTCCCAAATATGAAATCCGGACGAAAAGGTAGAACGATACTTTTTAACTCGGTTTTTAACTCGGCCGCATGCCGCCATTACCTACTGTCAAGTAAATAAGAGCTATCATAACGTTGACAATACGATAACAGATCAATGACGATATAGTTTTTAGTTTTTAGAATTCAAGTAGGTAGGGGTTTTGATGAGTTCGAGGATATTTACCTAATAAAAAATGAATCGTAAAATTAATTAGTACGTAGTGAATTTTGCTTGAAAAATATAATTACGTTTAGCGACTATACTAAAAAGAAAAAAGTTTTTACGGGAAAGGCGTTCTAAAGAGAAACGAACATGGGTCCAACCCAGACAAAAAATAATCACCAAATATAATAATTCCGATAAAAATTGCAGATGCAAAAACAAAGTTTTGATGACTGCTCTTTAATAAGTAGATATATTATAGTTTGAAACTTAACTGTACAGTCAAAGACTTAAATTTGTTACCAACCTTAGATCCAAAGTCAATCTGACACACAACAGCGGTCGGCAACCTTTTGACAGGCAAGGGCCACAAAATGGCAAAATAAACTAAAGGCGGGCCGCACTTGTGATATTAACCCTAGAAGCCCAATATACCTATAATTATACAATTATTTAACAAAACAAACGTTCACGGGCCGCAAGTAAGACTGCGGCCTGTGGCAATACGGTTTGGCTTCCTAAAAGTTACAAATGACTTGACATCTCTAAAGACATTGACGAATATACAGGCTCAACTTGAGCCTCTTGCTTGAGCCGCGCAAGCATATTTTTCTTGACCATATATACAGGCTCAACTGATGAAGTTTGTAAAAAAACCGGGCAAGGGCATGTCTTTCTATGCTCAGTGTAGGATTCCGAAGCCTGACTACACAAAAATATTATCTCAAAAAAAAACCTTGCAAGAGCATGTCGGACCATGCTCAGTGTAGGGTTCCGAAGCCGTTACTACAAACAAATTAGACCTCGCGACAAACTTAACTTTGCCGCTACAAAACTGTACTCCCCATACATCGACATAGGTCGCGGTCAGTTTATCAACACCGCAATGAATAAGTTTTCGGTAGGTATAAACATTTGAACCGTTTGTTACTCAAGAACCAATAAAGTCTACTTAGTCGTGATAGTTTTCCTATTAAATTCAATGTGCTTTTATATTTTTCAGATTTTTAGTATTTGTAGTTTTGGGTGTAGGGGAGGGGGACACTTGACTCTTAACAAAAATTAGCGCTTAAAAGCTTAATATTTCATAAACGGATCCCTTAATCTAAAAATTGTTCCCACAAATCCGCAATATTTTTAACCGAAATCAAAAAAAGGAGGAGGTTCTCAATTCGTCTGTATTTATTTTTTTAATGTTTGTTACCTCTGTACTTTCGACTGGGTGAACCGATTTTGATAATTCTTTTTTTATTTAAAAGCTGGTGCTTCCCGATTGGTCCCATTCTTATCAAAATGAAGATCTGATGGTGGAATCCATGAGGAATCGACGGAACCCTTCAAAATTTATAGGCACACCTATAGCAATTTTGGTATTTTTCATTGTAACTCGTGTATTTGGTCTTGGAAAGCACTATTTGGTGATGTGGAACTGATGATGAAGACCACGGATGGCCACCGGAACTCCTAAACGGTATATATATCGAGGGTGGCGACAAGATATTTCGATTAAGATAGTTGAGCGACTATGACGAAGCATATTTAGGTTTAAATATATGACTATGACTTTCCCACGGCGTTGCTTGCGGCGAGATTGAAATGTTCTATTGTTTCTTATTAATTGAGAAGTGGGAGAATAACGGCATAATTATGATCACACAAAGTATAAAATAAAAAAAAAAGTTTAAAAAAAACAAATACCCGCCTTCAAAAGCAAAAAATAACTTCTTTAAAATGGTAGGTAAATAGGTCACTCCATCTGAAGTCGGCGTCCAACAATATTTTAACCAAAAGCAGACTTCAGTTGGACTGACCTATTTTCCTACCATTTTAAAGAAGTTATTTTTTGCTTTTTGAAGGCGGGTATTTGTTTTTTTATTGAAAGACCTATCCAACGACACCCCACACTATGAGATAGACGAGAAAAAAAAAACATTCCCACGATACGTACAGTCAACAGCATAAATAAGTGATCATTTATGTACCTTGTCACTTTAACGTCGTGTTTGAAATGTCATACAAAATTGTGAAACGATTGAAAGCGACAAGGTACATAAATGATCACTTATTTATGCTGTTGACTGTACATGGGAGGTACACATATTTTTTTTTCAATATTTTATTTTACCTCTTTGTTGGTGTAACTAATATGTATATTAATGCCAAATTACAGCTTTCTAGTACTAAGAGTCTCTGAGCTAGGCTGCGGACGGACGGACATGGCGATACTATAAGGGTTCCTAGTTTGACCACGGAACCCCTAACAACAAGTGTGAACTAATTGACTATTTAAAGTTATTTGGTGCTGTCTTAAATGATTCGTCTGAATCACAGGAACCAATCAATTATACTTGGTTGTGAAAGTTTTTCTTTAAAAATCGTTACATGTGCTTTTTATTTAAGATATTTTTCTGATTTTTAGTATTTGTAGTTTAGGCTGTACAGGGGACACTTAACTTGACTCAAACAAAAATTAGCACTTTAAATGTTAATAGGTATTTCACAAACGGGATCGAAAAATGGTGTCACAAACCCGCAATATTTTTGAAAAACCTACAACGGCACCCCGAACCATGGGGTAGACGAAAAAAAACTAGTCAAGTGCGAGTCGCATTCGCGTTCGGGTTCCGTATTTCCGATAATATCCTTGGAAAACACAAGGGAAAATACTCATTTTGTTCTGATATTTATTTTCTATGCAATAAGGTCAATTTTGACAATGCAAAATATTGAAACAGTTTTCTAAAGCTTTTTTATAATTTTTCCAAAACGTAAAATTTGGCAACTTTATTTTACTTTTAGCATAAAATATTATTAAATCTTTAAATCAGAATTTGTTCGGATTTTTTAGAGTTTTAATTTGAATCATAAGCATTTTTCATTAACATCACCATTATTTAGTTACTTTTGTTAAAAACAATTTAGGTGTTTTTGAAATATCTAAAAGTAATCTAGGCATGTTCGATAAATTACGTTGTTTTGTCGCCGTACTCTGTACAGATTTACAAAAAAAGAGTTTTAAGTTTTGAGTTTCACATGTCACCACGACATGTGAAACTAAAATATATTCAAGAGGCAACCATCATCACCTTAAATTACCTCAAGGGCTTAACATACTCCGAGTAGCACTGATATTTCTAAAATATTATATCTAGTATTTATTTATCTAAAATATTATGTCTAGTAAAAGGCGGCCCTGTGACGGAACATTATTCTGTCCATTTTTTGTGTTATTTTACTTTGCATAGGTGATTTCCTGTTTTTTTGCTAGATTTATATTAGGGTGTCTTGAATTGCTTATTATTAGCAATCGCTGTGTTTCCTACTTTAATTTCTTTTTCCATATATTGTATTTAATATAATTTAGCGATGGCAGAAATGGCGGGTATCTGTTACAGATAGTAGTGTCATCAGGTCATCACCATCATTTTAGCTGAAAGATGTCTTCTGCTGGACATAGGCCTCCCCCAAGGTTTGCCACAAGGACCGGTTCAGTTTCCCGCAACGTTAGCCACGTCGTCGGTCCTCCTTGTTGGAGGTCTACCCACCCCGGCGTCTTCCGGTACGCGGTCGCGGTTTATGCTGTGACATAGTGCTGAGTGGTGTCAATTTCGACGTCACAGAATCACCCTTCTAGGTATATTATTTTTGTTTTTATTTTCGTTGGGTTAGTGGGAGCGCTGGAGGCCAAATCCCCCGCCAATATGGCAGCGGTATTTAATAAAAAAAATATCCCAGGAGGGTACTTGCACCACCGGTGTAGGAGAATCCCTCCCTGAGCGTGAGCGCCAGAGGCAAACAGGGTAACAAGGCTACCACCACCCCTTTGCTTGCCGTTGAATTGTGCAACGTAAGGGGTCGGCCCTCAAATTTAAACGCTGTCCATCACCATCTCGAGACGGCTAAGCCGGCCTTACTCTTTTCGACGGAAACACAGATATCCTCCCCGGTATCTCATACCTACGCTACCCAAGCTACATTGTTTAGCATAATTTTGCGCCACGAGCAGGAGTATGCGTGTTCCTCCGGGAGGATATCTGTTGTCGGCGCCTTCACACGTTTGGAGAAAAGGACCCGTCAATAATCTGGCTATCAAACCTGTCCTGCCCTGCTGATTTGAAAGAGTTGAAGCTATTGATGGCCCATTGAATTTTCATGGGGTTGGTTACCTCGCCTGCGTATTCTCAGTCTGTTTTTGTGGGGATGACCTCCTCATGTTTCAAACTAACTGGCATCGATATTACGCATCCAGGGAAGTGAATTTGTATGAGGACATATTCTGCTTCGTCTGGCGAGCCGGTTAGGGTGATTTCTAGCTTGCGTAAGGAGCCCATGGTTTGTAATGTCTGGTTGGGGAGAACTTTCCTTACCCTGTTATCCTGTGTGCATGTTTCTATGCTGTTGCAGAAGTTACGCCATTTTTTTTTATTGCTAAGAAACAAACAGTCATATACATTAATGTACAAACTTACATAACACAATATAGACCTATAGTTTCCTTAAAGATAATCTTAGCAGAAGAACGTGGCTTATCCAAAGAAAGGAGTAAGAATTATAATCAAATATAAAACTATCTTACCCTTTAAATTATATCAAATAACAACCGCTAGTCAGTTGTTTAGCATTTAATCGACCGTTTAAGATTACGATTACGTCGCGGAGATGCAGAAATTTAGTTTTATGTTTACAAGAAAAGGGTCTTAAGTGACAGTAACCAATTTTTGCATGTTTTCTTAAAAGTGTTCTTCAATGTTGCAAGTGAACAATTAAAAATATCTACGTCCGTTAGTTTCAAACTATTGTTAAAAATGTTACATGCACGCCTAATAAACATATTTCTAGAATAACCTGTCCTACTCAGAAGTATATAAAAAAGATTTTTTCTACGACACTGACGCTCTCGTTTACGAGGAACCCTGAAATTGATTTTGTGTAATAGGTTCGGGGCATCCAAATGAGAGTGAAGTATTTTAAAAAGTAAAACGGCATCAGTTAAATCTCGGCGGTCACTGAGCATCTGTATATTGAAACGGTTGCAAGTGTCACTATAATTTGTATGCTGTTCTCCAATCCTAAAACACAATGACTTAATAAACTTTTTCTGAAGTCTTTCAATCCTGTCTATATGAACATTAAAATGGGGTTTCCAGACCGAACAGGCAAATTCTAAGTGACTGCGGACAAAACTATTGTAAAGAATTTTGTATGTCAGAACGTTTTTGAATGGTTTACTTACACGCAAAATAAAACCTAGTTGTTTATATGACTTAGTTAGCATTTTATCGATGTGTGGAATAAAAGATAGCTTGCCATCCATAATTACACCAAGGTTTCGGATCTCTGTCACTCTGTTCAAGGATTTATCAGATAGTTTATAGTTATAATTGATTACGCTGTTCTTTCTTGAGAAACTGATCACGTTACATTTATTGAGATTAAGGAATAAGTTATTATTTTTGCAGAAGTCAACTAAATTAGAGAGGTCATTTTGTAATTTCTTAGTCTCCGATATTTTTAATGACCCTATAAATTCTTGTGTTGTCAGCATAAGGCAATATGTTAGAGTTTTTAATATGTTTAGTAATATCATTGACGTATAAAGTGAAAAGTAAAGGGCCTAAATGAGAACCCTGACGAACTCCAGAACTAATTGACTTCCATTGGGACTGATAACCCAACATAACCACAGACAGAGTTCTATTTTCAATATAGGATTTTATCCTTCGGAAAAGATCGCCATGTATACCGATCTGCCAAAGTTTAAGTAACAAAGTATAGTGACAGATTTTATCAAATGCTTTGGCAAAATCGGTATAAATGGCGTCAACACTGTGACGATGAGATTTTGTAGTTCTTTACCTTAGGCAATTCCTGTACTTTGATTTGGACGCATTGGAGTTGTCAGAGTCTTGGTCTGCGCCTGTGTTCATCGCTCTGTTTAATTGTCGCCTCATCTTTTTCTTGAGTCTCTCCTGAGGGCTCAGACAAGATGCACTACGCTAACTAACGTTTCTATTCGATTCGTTTTTAAACCAATCGCGTCACTGGTAGACCACGTGACTTTTCGTATCACGTCATCTTCCAGTGACACGATTGGTTTAAAAACGAATCGAATAGAAACGTTAGTTAGCGTAGTGCATCTTGTCTGAGCCCTCAGTTCCGGGCCCCACCAGTTCACGCGCTTGTTGCGATTACCCGGCGGGTTAGGCAAGGGACATGGTTGGTGGTAACATTTCACTATATACTATAGTTATTTCCATAGTATGTATGTATGTTAACTCTTTATTGCACAAAAATATAAATATTTTAAGTGTTATCTTATTTCTAGTGTTGCCTTATAGTGTTATTAGGTATGGATTTTTTTGTGGGGTAAAGCGGCTGACTTCTAAATCATCAATCAATCATTAGTTTAATATTAATATAGAGTTTACATACACAGACATCCATTAATTAATTTCAAAATATTTCACCCATAAGTCCAGTAAATACAAGTAACATTTTATAATGAACTAGCTTTTGCCCGCGACTTCGTCCGCGTAGAACTCGTTTATCGCAGTTAAGTAAATTAATAGTTTTAAGTAATTCTATAGTTTGACGTCCTCCCTGGCCAGAATGATGTTTCAAACACGTGTAATATTGAGCTCGAAATTTACCGGGACACCAACTTTAATCATTAACTCTTACGGGAGGGCACTCCCGATACCTCGAAAGAGTTCAGGAACTCTAAGGGTAGGACGTGACTTGCTCTGTGTCTATGACATACTGCCTACCAAGAGATACTCCACAACATCGCCTTCTACATAAGACATATTTTAATATTTATCCGCCCGAGAATTTCGTTTGTCGGTGCTAATATCGCCCTCTCGCACAAACATTCTCTATTCTTTATATTGTTTTTTAGATCGGGGTACACGTTATTTTTTAGATCATCTGTGTTTTGTACAATATTACAGAATTCGCGGTTTAATGTATTCAAATCGTTACTATCTCTCGCCATACGATCTTCGACCATTTTTAGTAGAGCTGCCGGATATATTGCCCCGACTGTGTATCATGGTGTACTCGTAGTTCCTGGCATATTTGTAGTGAGGTTAATTTTTTATATATATATACTCATATCGTAGATGCCGAAATGCATTTATTTTATCCGCTGGTGTGCCCGGAGTTATCACCGGTAGATGAGAATCTGTCTAAATTCGCCGTCTCAAAGCACCATCCCTCCCATGATAGTTTGGTTGCTCTTAAAATATCCATCATAGTTCAATATTACATATATTATATTATGAGTCTTAATACTAATTATAATGTAGGTATCTATCATTATAAATGGCGGAACTCCCAAACATCATCAGTGGCCGCTGAAAAAACAAAGACAATTATATTCTTCAAACAAATTTACCCAATGCCCATTAATCTAATTCGGTTCTGCGGTTAATCCGTGAAAGCGTAACCAACAGACAGACGACAGACAATTGCCTTTTTTTATTTTATTGCCATTTTGAAGTTCTACCTATACTTTCACATCATTTTCGAAATCTGCGTCCTCAAAATCTAATAAAATGACAATTACGTCCACTTTTTAAAAAAGATTATGGCCTCCATCTTGAATACTAAATTTGACATCATTTTCATAATCTGCGTCCCCAAAATGTAAGAAAATGATACCAATGACGACTTTTTCAATAAACATCATGGCGGCCATTTTGAATCCGAAATTTGATATCATTTTCGAAATCTGCGTCAACGCAACCTAAGAAAACGACACCCATGATGACTTTTGCAAAAAACACAAAGGTACTGTCGTTATTCCCTCGGGAAACTTTAAATTTTCCGGAATAGGATTTTCCTATGTGTTAATCCAGGGTATAAGCTATCTCCATTCTAAATTTCATTCAAATCCATCTAGCGCCATTGCAGCGTGAAGGAGGAACAAACTAAAACTCCCTTTTACCCCCCTTAGGGGTAGTTTTTTCTGAAAGAAGTATTTTTTATTTATTATCAGAAGCCTAAATACCAATTTCCAAACTGCTTATTTTATAAATAACTTATCTCCTATACAAATTTCTACCCCCTATTTGAACCCTTTAGGGGATGAATTTCCAAAATCCAGCGGTTTAGGCTGTGCGTTGATCGATCAGTCAGTTAGTTGTACCCCTTTCCATCCCTTCGGGGATAAAATTATCAAAAACGCTGAAACACGTATAAATTAATTTTCAATTTTCAACCTAAACACAAAATTTGAATAGTCTAACTTAAACTAAAACTGACGGACTTTCATACAAATTTTCATCCCCTTAGGGGTGCAATTTCCAAAAATCCTTCCTTAGTGAATCTCTACACTAAGGTATCTATGTGCAAAATTTCAAGTCTCTAGGTCCAGCGGTCTGGGCTGTGCGTTGATATATCAACAATCAGCTTAGCATTTTATATAATAGATACATAATTTATCCCTAAGCATTTTGTGACAAATATTTTGCTAGAGATTTGGTTATTCAGTACTTAAGACTGTCTAATAAGAAATAAACTATGTTCGTTTAGTAAATAGTTCAGAGGTTCATTTAAAAATATCGTTTAGGCACGAAAGATCAGTTTCCTAAAATATCCGTTGGGTTACAAACATCTCATTCTTAAAACCCCCATGTACTAAAACATCCATATTCTATAACATCAACTTCCCATAAAATCATATACCTAACACCTCTGTTTCCCAGCAAACCCATTTATCAAAACATCAATATCCCTATTAGATACATTTCCCAAAACATCAATTTAGCTAAATACATAATTTTCCCAGAACTTTCATTTCCGAAAACGCCCATTACCATATAAAATAAACTTCCCGAAACGTCCGTTTGGGTAAAAAATAAAATTTTCCAAGAGCATCCAATTCCCAAAACGTCAGTTTCAACATAAAGTAAATTTCCAAAAACATTCGTTACAAATTATTATAAATTTACAAAAATGTAACTTTTTTTAAATATCCCTATCCTAAAATACCCATTTTCTAAAACGTCCACATTCCTATAACATTAGTTTTGTCTAATGCCATAGACTTAACGTGAGAGAAAAAACTGTCGCAGAGAGTTGGATGCTAAATGAATCGGATCTTCTAGTATTCGGATATTTTAGGAAATGGGTATTCTAAGATTTGGTTATTTTATTAAATAGATCTTTTAGGATTTGAATATCACGGGAAACTGGTCTTCTGTGATAAGGATATAACGGGAAACGGTTTTTGTATGATTTGGATATAACGGTAATGGATCTTCTAGGATTTGGTTTTTACTGGAATAGGGGTGCCATGAGATTTGGATATTACGAAATCAGGGTCTTCTAGGCTTTAGATATAACGGGAATGGATCTTCTAGGATTTGGTTATTACTGGAAACGTGTCTACTAGAATTTGGATGCTGTGGGATACGGATCTTCTGGGATTTGGATATCTCAGTAAACGGGTCTTCTAGGATTTGAAATTTGTGGAAACTGGATCTTTTAGAATTTGAATGTTCTAAGAAACGGATCTCTCGTGCCTAAACGAAAAATATTACTCAAATAAGTCTATTGAGGCTTATGGTGTGTGATGCAACTTCTTACGTTAAGTATTTTTGCCTTATTACATTTTGCTAACGAGTTGAGGACATATTACTAAAGCGCCACTTATCTCCTAAACTATCGAGTTTAGATTATAACTATTAGTTTCAGAACATAGTAGGCACTAGTAGTTTACGTGACGGTTGCGTAACGACAGGCATTACAATATGAGTTTGGTTTATGAAACGAGCCGCTAGGCTAGTTTCATAATAGATCACACGAGTGTTGTAATGCTAATTACGCAGAGTCTCGTACAGTACTTTATCTACACACATATTATAAGTACTCTAAGATGGGTTCAGAAGCCAAAAGGCAAATGACCAGCATTACCTAACCTGTGGTAGTAGGTGACAGCGATGACAGCTGTAACGTAATTTTGAAATTACGTTATCGAATATTGTAAGGTAATGAGATCCAAATTTGGAACATCTTCCAAAATTAACAGCTGTCATCGCCGTCACCTACTACCACAGGTAATGCTGGTCATTGCCTACGGGTTTTGAACGCATAATAGAGGACTTATGATATGAGTGTAGATAAAATGTGACGTTATCTATGTAAAGGGACCTTATGGCGGATGGCGCTTCCGCCATTATTAAAGATGCTCCGATATAAATACAACGTCGCGTGACGCAGTGCAGCGTAAGCGCCATCCGCCATAAGCTCCCTTTACATAGATAACGTCACAAATTATGTTTAAAATACGTGTATTAGGAAAAGAGTTATGAATATTTTTCATCACAAAAAAACTTTAAATCTTCCCCTGTAAAGTTGGTGGAATAGGAAAGGGACGATATATTCTTATCGTCCTAAACTCCTCATTTTGCTTTATTATTTATTATACTTTCCAATAAAAGAATAGTTTAAACCTCAATTTAATTTTACTAGATTAGTTAATATAACTCTCTCTAAATTCTAAATCGAATGACATGTTCAGTCTCAGCGCGATTTGAGAAGTAACAATTTATACGAACAGAGCGGCGCGGGAGCAACGAACACAACACCATAAAAAAAGTAATGAGAGATCACTTCCTGCGACGAGCGCACCCTCTACCAAGATACTTTTACATATTTTTTCTTCTATATTATTTTTTAAATATTATTATACCTTAATAAAGTAAAAATACTACACCAAAATGAAACACAGTCATGGAATCGCAAGTCTCTAAAGAGTTATAATAGATGACATTATATTTCAGGAAAATACAATTAAAATTGTATCATAAAACGTAGGTAGTAAAGTTCAATTTCAGCTTATTGTAATGTGGTTAATATAGACCCTCTGCCTTATTAAGGGTTAACAAAAAACATACATCTAATGTCCACGAGGTTCTCGATTTTTTATCATAGTAGGTATACGTGTTAAAGTTTTACTTTTGTGTAGTCAAGATTTAAAGAAGTTTGTCTTGGTAGCGAGGAAGCGAACGGCTACAATCGGACGTATCAGTGTTGCGGCATAAACATAACATTCATATTCACAATAATGTTTTCGATGTATAGTCTAAAACAAACCATTTTTTGGCCACTAAGTTTCACTTTCTGATTAGGTTTTTAGTTATTATATGTGGAGTAACAATATAGGAACTTATGTAATCGTTCATGAATATTGTATTAAGTGGCCTAGAATGTTATAGGTACTCGTCATATCTGTTACTAACCTCGTAAACAAAAGACTTGTTCGGACTTGTTTGATTATTACCAAGTCGACGAATCTATTTATTCTAAAACGGTGACTTTCAAATATATGTAAATTGATAAATTATGGGTTATGGAACCATTTATACAGCTGTACGAGTTTATACCTATTAAAGTTTCTGCATCACTATCCCTTGTGTCCATAGGTACCTACTGACAGAAATAATGAAAAGTTTAAAAAAACAAAAACCCGCCTTCAAAAAGCAAAAAATATCTTCTTTAAAATTGTAGGTTAATAGTTTTCAACTTCAGTTGCTTTTGGTTAAAATATTGTTGGACGCCGACGGCGAAGGCGGGTTTTTGGTTTTTTAAACTTTTCTTTTATTTTATACTTTTTAGTGATCATAATTATGCTGTTATTCTTCCACTTCTCAATTAATAAGAAATAATAGAACATTTCAATCTCGCCGCAAGCAACGCCGTGGGAAAGCCTAAATATACTTCGTCATAGTCGCTCAACTATCTTAATCGAAATATCTTGTCGCCACCCTCGAAATATATACCGTTTAGGAGTTCCGGTGGCCATCTGTGGTCTTCATCATCAGTTCCACTTCACCAAATAGTGCTTTCTAAGACCAAATACATGAGTTACAATGAAAAATACCAAAATCGCTATAGGTGTGCCTATAAATTTTGAAGAGTTCCGTCGATTCCTCATGGATTCCACCATCAGATCTTCATTTTGATAAGAATGGGACCAATCCGGAAACTACACTTGCAATGGTGGTAGTGAATATAAATATTTACCTACTTATGTAACTAGTAGGTAATGTTATTGGTATATACAAATCTTGTTTGTGCGACTCGTTTTTGGTAGGTACAGTCAACCAATTTGATTCCTAGGCCACTATGGACTTTGTCAAGGTGACGTCGTAATCCAAATCGTATGCTACGTCTCTTACTTTTTGGTTGTCAACATCACTTTAACATAGTCCATAGTGGCCTAGAAATCTAATTGGCTGACTGTACGAGTACACAACAAAAGAATAAACTCTTCGTACCGCTTATGAGCGTTTAACGCATAGTACCCACCTCAGCTTTAGACCTTGTTCTTGCTATTCACTGTATACTTGTAAATGAAGCACAAATTATGCTGATGACGATAGCGCTGATACGAGTAGATAATATATATTAAGGGGCTACCATGCCCATAACGGAATTTTTTGATGAAGTTTAAGTTCTTATAATATAACAGTCAAAACTGAATGTAAATTTATGAAAAAATATATTATAATTATCCATATATTTATCTTCGATTCTGACGAACAGAATTTCAAAATAACCCAGGGTTATTATTTTTTTATTTTTTAATACCATGACTATAAAAACACAAAATTGGATATAACTTTTTCATCTTGGCGTCAATTGAAATGGAAACTAGATCTAAATATTCTTCAAAAAAAAGGTGGAATTTCGGAAAATTTGAGAAAAAACATTTAAAAATTCATATCTTCAACACCGTGACCTTTATGACCCAAGGTCCAAGGGCGAAAAGACAGCAAATAACCCCAACAATATCCCAAAAAAAATTGACGGTCCATGTGCCGAACACCCTGTATTTATCTTTGATTCTGACGAACAGAATTTCAAAATAACCCAGGGTTATTATTTTTTAATTTTTTAAAACCATGACTATAAAAACACAAAATTGGATATAACTTTTTCATCTTGGCGTCAATTGAAATGGAAACTAGATCTAAATATTCTTCAAAAAAAACCTTCGTTGATTCATTAGAAATATTAAATCTACACTAATATTATAAAGAGGAAAGATTTGACTTTTTGTTTGTTTGTTTGAATTGAATAGGCTCCGAAACTACTAGACCGATTTGGAAAATTCTTTCACCATTAGAATCCTACATTATCCCTGATGAACATAGGCTATAGAATATTTTCAAAAATGTTAGGGATCCGTATGAAAACTTCGATAATGTAACCCAAGGTGTGAAAAAAATACCAAAAAAAGCCTTATATCGCGTACGGTGCGGAAACTATTGACAATAAAGCAAAGTGATGTACTACAGTTTTATAGAAGACATCAATATGTATAAAAAAGTCCGTGATACTATATGTCTAACTATTACAGTTATGTCACAATAACTACTTTTTCATGTTAAAATATGCAATAGTAACCGCCGGTAAAATCTAGGCCCCATTATTCGTACCTTGGTATTAATCCTTATCCAAAAAAATAACTTCGTTTTCAAGGCTATACCATACATACATACATAATCTCACGCCTTCGTTCCCAGAGTGGGGTAGGCAGAGCTACAGAATTACAAAAATCTCTAAAAACTTGTTGATAATTCTATAACCACAATTTGCACAATTAGGCTAAGATGTTTACCAGCGTATTAGTGACAGGTTGCAAGCCCATCGCATAACAGTACTACAAGCCTTTATTCCCTTAGTCGTCTCTTACGACATCCACGGGAAGACATGGAGTGGCACTATTCTAACTCGGCAACCACACACGAGGAGAAGGCTATACTAGTACCTGTAAATTACCCTAATTGGTTTAACTAAAACAGAGAATAGATAGACACGTAAAATTTGGCTAATGGGTCCTGGAAGCCCTTTGTTTTCCATAATTTTATTGGTCATAATGTCATTGTTGACATAATTATTCATAGTCATAATTTTTTATATGGCTGAAACTATAAACTTTTCGGAAGTTGTGAAATATCTGACGTGTAGACAAGGCTAGGTTACGTTAGGTTTGATTTATAAAAATCCTGAAAAAGTAACAGTTTCTTTAAAAAATACGTTACGACTTGCGATGATTATGACCTAAAGCACATTATGACTAAAATAATTATAGCTGAATATATAGACCCATGGTTCCTGTATGTTATTGTTTAAATGAGTGTAACATCATATCTATATCCCTCAGCAGAGCATCAAAGAGTGTATGCACATACATACATACATAGGTACCTACATTAAATCACGCCTGGTTCACAGATGGGTAGGCAGAGACCACTTCTTTCTTTTCACTTTCAAGAGTGTATGTGATGGTGAGAAATCTATATTTAATTATCTAAACATTTGATTAAACTTAATCTAAACCATGCATCTCTTCTCTAATCTCTTCTCTAAATAGTATAAATTAAAGTCGTTCCGCGTCGTTCAGCCTTTCTCCGCTGACTCCTTCTAAACCACGCAATGGATTATGATACGGTTTTCTGGTCATTTAGAGAATTTATTCTAGATGGTTTAAATACATAATATGTACGTTTCATTCTAATAAGTTTTAATATAAGTAGTTGAGAAAACTCAATGTTCTCCTACCAAGTCGTCAAAAAACGTTTTTCGGGCCCTTTCATAGCTAACGCTGGCTAAACCTTAAGAGATGTGTCAAAATAATGTACTGAAGAATTGTAGTTCATTAAAAAACCTAGAGATCTCCTAAGATTCACAGTAACCATTATGTTTATAATTTTATTTAAAAATATTCGTTTATTAGCGAAGCTATTCTGTCCGATTCAGTATTTAACCTTATCCAGATAAATACGTTGGTTACCTTGGGCATTTAATATAGATTAATATTGTCCGGTACAATATATTATTTCAATTAATACTTTAGAAGATATGGCAGATTCAAAATTACGCGCAACATAGATTAGAACTCAAAACAAATATGAGAGTTTCGTTGTCTGCACGTATGAAAACCGGCTCTTTGCAGAGTTGTTGCTCAAAATAGGAAATGCACAGATGCCCCAACATAATAGGAGCATTAATCTTCAAAATGAAGACCTTTGCGTTTTAGTAAAACAATTAGTCGACAATGTTTATTCCGAAATTAATAATATTAATTATAAGACTGTACCTGGGTTAAGGAGAGAGCTATTTTATCACCAACTAATAGTCAAGTAGGTATGGCTTAATTCTATCGAAGATCAATGCACCGACACAAACATACTACTCTGAAGACACTGTGCTAGATCTGGAAGAGGCTGTCCATTTCCCAACGGATTTTTTCAATTCCTTGCAACCTGCTGGATCGCCCCACATAAATTGGTTTTGAAAGAAGGGTGTCATATTATTTTACTACCTTAATCCACACAAATTACGTCTTTAAAAACGTTCATAATAGAGTGCACATTACTGACCGGATGTGCGGCTGGAAAAGTCGTTTTAATTCCCCGGATTCCATAAATACCAACGGATATACCTTTCCAGTTTGAACGACTGCAATGTCCCGTAAAATTATTGTTTTTAATGAAAATTTACAAGTCACAACAAAGTCAAACATTCAAAGTTGCGGGCTTAGACGTGAGCGTTGAGTGTTTTTCCCATGGACGTATTTCGCGTGTCACTTCCAGGCAAGATTTGTTTGTATTGTGCAATGAAAAGTTTACTGTAAACATTGTATATAGACAGATACTGTGATAAGTGGCAGTCATGATTTGAATTGAATTTAAAATCTAACGGCATCAAAAACTCAATCTTGCAAAAAGTTTTAGATAGGACGTCTTTCTAAAATCGTCATAAAATAACACCTCTATGCATATGCACGTATCTATAATTTAAAAAGTATATTATTCCAGATGAACTTGGATTATTTTAACTTATATTAACCGAAGCGAAGCGGGGCGGGTCGCTAGTATGTAATAAATCAACGAAGGTCTTTTTTCTAAAGTGAAAAATATGGAAATAAAGGGAAAAAACCTACCTTTTTAGAGTAAAAATGTCAAACTTTGATAGCATAGGTAAATCTCGATAACAGTGACTTGTAAATGAAAAATTGACATGGCAGCTACTCTAGAATAGCAGTGTTAATGCAAATAGGCTTTAACAACAACTGAAAGTTTAGAGCTTCAGATCGAAGATCATCTGCCCATGGTAGCTCCTTAAACGACAAGCCTCTTTCTGTAACATAATGGAGTAGGTAAATCGGTTCGTTAGTAGGTTAAATACTTCGGATTAGCATAACTCTGTATTTACTCTTTGGGCTTCAGGTGGAATTAATTATTTTGTAGCCCCATTTTATTTAGAATATAGATCGATAGCAAAGAAAAAGTGGTAAGTAAGTAGTCATTTTATTTTCATGACTTACAATGACCACAAATGCAATTTTGTCTTATTCAAAATACCTAGGTTTATTTTCTCCATTGGCTAATTTCTTTCTATTGTGAGCCTTAGAAGATGGGCTTTACCTTTTCGCTTACCTAGTTGAATGTTATCTAAATAAACTACGACCGTAGAATGAATTCCTTCGCAAAATGTATGATGCTTACATCTAGTTGTTGAGCAGTATAGATGAATTACCGAGAGTGTGGAATTGTATATGTAGTGGTTGTACTGTTCGCATGAAAAGGAAAACTATTTAAGTTTTTTCTTAATTTAATGAGATTACCCTAAACAAGTGGAATAAGTATGTCCTTTTTTTGCTTTTAGTTGCTATCATTTATTTAAATGTTCATCTTTAAGGTTGGAAATTGCTTAGGTTAGACAGATAAAAATTATATAAATATAGTTCTCTTGATGATTTCTTGATCAAAATCATCTACTGCCGACGGACAAGTAGGTACGTAACTTTTTTTTACACGGAGAGGAGAATTTTTTCGTTGTTTTGAATTTGTCACTCATACTCTCTCTTATTTGCCAGTCATAATTTTATAAATAGTCGAGAGACAAACACCTGTAGCTTTTTCAACTAATTGGGCAGCGGTTTAAGTTGAATATAATTTTTTCATTAGTTCGTGTCCAAAGTATTTATGGCAGTTAAAATTATTTATTTACTTTGACTCTCAATCGAACCAAAATGACTGCTACTTTCTGCCATAATTTTTGCAAACTGTGTTACTTACAGTCGTACGTGCCCAGTCAAAATAATTCTGAAAACTGCGAGAAAACAATAAAATAATATTTTAGTGCGTTTTAAAAAGTATTTAGAATTGGACGCTGACATTATTTTTATACTTACTTATTTAATATATAATAATACTCTTTTTATGCTGATGGTATGAGTAGAGGAAATTGAAATATAGAATGCTTGTAAACACACATTACCACTAGGTACATATGCAATTCTACGCTCTCGGTAATTCATCTATACTTTGAACGCACCCAACCATTGTTTCAATTGACTTATGCCCTATCACAGTTGATCAAAAATCACCGGGTATTGTGCTGTACATCCGCCAAGTCCACCTAGTTTTCAAATCGCTAACTCTAAATTACCTAATAAATAGATCATCAAATAGATGGCAGCTTGTCGTTTGGTTGAAGACAATGTCGTTAGCTTCTAGTAGGAATGCGCAACTGTTTCCGTATTATCTGTATACTTCTTGAGCTACATTTACTAACCGGTCGCTATCAGAATAGAAATGCAAAGAACACCCATTCTTATTGTTTTTCTATTACATTTCCCGTAAATTACCTAAATTTCTAAAAAAACAAAAAAGAATATTATGCTATTGGACTTAAAAGCTTTATAATTATATACATCACACGATAGCTTAAAACGTATTTTTTCGGAGACTCTTCTTTTTCGTTGCATAGGTAAATAAATAATTCCTAATTTCTAATGTTGAAGATATGTTTATACCACTAAATACTAGATATTCCAATAACAGTACTTGAATTAAAATAATTTAATCTCGATACTTTTTGCATCATGTTATAATTTATATTATATTATAAGACTAGATGAAACCCCGGCTTCGCTCGGGTAAAATGTAGACTCATTCCAATGTTCTAATTTTTTTAATAAAATGTAGATGATACTTCTGTAGTTATCAGTTTATGGTCTTAGGTAGATACTTACAGTCCGTAAGCACTAAAAAAACATTCGGTTTGTACTTGTCTCTCACTCGCTATCATACTCTATTATTGAAAGCGAGTGAGAGAGGAGTACAAACTGAATGGTAAGTATTCTAAGTGCTCACTGACTGGACTACTTTTAAAAATGAAAATAGAAAATCCCGTTCTCTAAACAAATTGGCCTGCACGGCTAGCACAAGTTGCCCGCGACTTGTTTGTCGCTCGGATCTCCCTTTCTATCTAGTCAGTAACGATAGAGACGCGCTGAGCGACAAGCGAGAAAATACAACTTGTGCTACCCGTGCTGACCGTGCCTGACTGACTAAAACAAACGCGTACGTTTTTATCTTGTAAGATTGTGATGTGACGCAGTTGAAAAATTTGCCAGTCTAAAGACTATCGTATGGAAAAATCTGACGTGTAGTCCCAGTCTTAACATTATCACAAACGTGTCAAAAACACGTTCACAGCTAACCTATGTATCGATATTCCACCAGTAGATATACTCGTATCTCTGATTTCTCTGTCTCACAATCAAAGGAATTAGACCTTAAAGGTCACAATGGAGAACGGAATACGAACCTGTGACACCCGTGACACAATCAATCAATCTTTTTTAGTTTATGGCACGTGATGACGTGCAACTTTGCGTAACGCCACTTGGTTACTTTTAATATATAGCGCCATTTTCAATATATAATCTAAATAATTTTTATATTGAAAATACTGCATAATCTGAATTTTCCAACTATAATTTGTCGAACGGATCGATTAATTGTTTACGCTCTTCAATTTGATGTGCATTTCGTTCGACTCTACCGTAGACCAGTACGAAATTATTAATATACATAAGAACGGCCGCATACGACAGGTTTTCGCGTTGTGTTCCCTGATGCGGTTTAAGGAATGAGGCCACCCGAAGGCGCCAATTTCATAATAAATACTAGTGCACCGCACTCGCGAACCGAACGAGAAGAATCGCGCGTGTGCGGCGCACTGGTCAAATTGAGGTTAAACATGAATTTCCATTCTGATCCCGAACAGATAAATGCACCTATACGAAACTTTAATACGAAAAGTACATAAGAAGGAATGTATTCAAGGAAACGAAATTGGATTTCGCCCTCGGGCATAAAGTAAAAGTAATAAAAGAGGGGGTAGGTATACATTGTTTTAAATTAACAATGACGCCCCTAAGTTTGTGTACATACAGTGGTACTATAGGTACTTACCATAATATACTTAATATACTTATTATATACATAGGTACATACGTCCCTTTATTTTCTCCACCTTGTATCTGATCGAATAGTTAGACAGGAAAAGCCCTCATGTTCTCTATACAATAAAGACTACTTTCCGATCTAACTATTAAATCAGACGAGGTTAAGAAGGTACGATATAATTATATCGTTTCCTATTCACGACACCCCACTGGTTATTTTTAACCGACTTCAAAAAAGGAGGAGGTTATACATTCCACTGTATGTATCTTTTTTTATGTATGTTCACCGTTACTCCGTCAATTGAGAACCGATTTTAAAAAATCTTTTTTGGTTTGATAGAGTTTACTTCCGAGGTGGTCCCATTGTCACCAAATGTGTATCTGATGAGGGGATCAGTGAGGAATTGAAGGAACTCCTCAAATATTGTAGGAAAACATATATCAATTTTAGTGTTTTTAGTAAACAGCATATGCATTCAAAAAGTATCATTTGGTGAAGTGGAACTGATGATGAAGACCACAGATGGCCACCGGAACTCCTCAACGGTACCGATTTCAAGAGAGGCGATAAGATATCTCGATTAAGATACTTGAGCGACTACAACGAAGAATATTTACTTGTAGAAATATGACTACATAACTACCTATACTATATGAAACAGCGTATTATGATCACTAAAAAGGATAAAATAAAATAAATGTTTTAAAAAACAAAAAATCGCCTAAACAAACGCAAGAAATAACTTCTTTTAAAATAGTAGGTACCTAATAGGTTAGTCCAACTGAAGTCGGCGACCACAATATTTTCAACAAAAAGCCGACATCAGTTGCACTAACCTATTAGGTACCTACAATTTTAAAAGAAGTTATTTTTTGCATTTTTTTCGGCGGTTTTTTCTGGGTTTTTTTCACACGCTGACGCAATAGTGTACATTAATTTGACTGGCATGGCGCGCCGTCGTCGTGAATTGGAAACACTATACTTACATTACTTAGCTGGTAAGATACTGATTAAACAGACCGTATATTATTAGTTATTACAGCCATCAGATGTTGTCGGTCGGTGCCATAAAAGGTAAGCACAACTCCGCTTACTATAGTTGCAAAACGCTGGTGCTGTAACACGAGTCTGACTCAGAACCAAAAAGCTCTTAATAGGAAGCTAGGCGCTTTTCGGGGAATTTAACTGTTGCATCGTTCTTATAACTTGTAATAATATATGTACTAGAAAGCCATAAATATATGACCGTATAAAAAAGACAATACCGTAAGAGTATTATCAATTAAACTGTATTTTAAAGTAGGTAGGTAATCTAACTTAATATGATGTATGTTTCATAAATAATCCTAGTGATAAAGGATCGAATGTGAAGGAAAGATGGTTTCTAGTTATGTGGCCGTTCTGTTATCTATTTATTATCTATACATGGACATTAACTCGCGCAATATGATAACAACTAGCAGCAAAACACAATTAACCAACCATTTATCACAAACACTTAATACCGTTTCCAAATAGAAATGATACCACAGAAATAACAGGAAATAAGGTATTCTAATAATTTACTGTGATCATGATAAGTAGTATAAATGACAAAGTAGGTAATAGAAAAAAATATTAGCAATAAATCTAAAAATTCTTATGAGTTAACAACTGGCATTTTAGTAAATACTAATCATCGTAACAGCTGAAAGATGTCCACTTGGGCCTTTCCTATGGATCTTGTCGCCGACTTCCATCGATCAACTTCCGCGATCTAACTATAAATAATAAAGGAATATGATGAACAAATTTAACGTTGCCCTAGCCATTCCTCCCCTCTATTCTACATAAACAAATTCATTTAGTCACCAGTATCAACCGAGACGATATAAAATTACGACAAACAGAGAATCCCATTATATTAGATCAATTATGTAGTAACTATAAAATACAATTTGTATTTTTTGTTGTTAGTAAGCCAGTAACTAAACTACCTACCACCCCACTCTGGGAATGAAGGCGTGAGTTTATATGTACGTATACATAAAATACAGGATTAAATATCTAAACAGAATACAAAATATCTTTTGTAAGACGTGGAAACTTAGTTTTGCATTCACAGGTACCCGCTAAACGTAAATACGGGTCGGGTTACAATAGACGAGTCTGTACTTTACCGAGTGTAACGATTCAGTTAGTCATTTAATAATTAAATAACAATGACGTGAGTAAAGTTTATAAACAATGAAGCCACAATGAACTTAACATACGAGGGGTGATCCATAGGTTTTGAGAATCAGTATGAACCATCCACATAATGATATTCTTTTAATGTGGAATATACCATGGCACTAATCAACCTTAAATTAGAGATAATTGTTTTAAAATTATTTATTTGTTTTTCTGTATGAACAATTTTACAAAACGGTGAAAGTAAGAGTTAGTTTTGTAAAAATTTGGAGCGGTGTGGAGAAAGTTCCGGTACACTAATAAAAAATATTGTTATTGAAAATGAAACCTTGATTTGATTTATCATTATGATTTAAAGGATAAATAAGTTATATTTTATAGCGGTAAAATACAACAATTTAATGACGTTAATAAGTGTTTGCCAATATAGAAAGTATGCATATTTCAATTAAAGTATAACGATTTATGGGTGGTTTTCAAAAAAAGTGTACATAGTTAAGGGCTGTAAATAACATACGGTAACTTTAGTCAGTTGAGTCACGAAAATTAACTATACCGTTATAAAACAAACGGTGGTATCGCAGCCAAAACTCTTGTAGCAAGTGCTACCATATTACTAACGGGTGAAGCTTGAATATCCTTCGTTTATTGAATTTGAGATACCTCCTGTTGGCTTATGAGGGCAGTATATAAATGAATTATTAATTTTCGTGACACACCAGACTAAAATTACAGTTTCTTAATTTTAGTCCTTAAATATGTACAATTTGTTTGTAAACCCCCCTTATGTATCTCCCATTTTTAATACCGATTAACAAAACTTATGGATCACCCTTCGTACCACGTGTGTGAACGAAGTTTTGTTAACCCTTGAATTAGGACTTTATTACCATGATACCAAAATGCTCAACATCCTCCCGCCTCGCAACTTGAAACTAACATACGTCGGATGTAGATGTGAGAGGGATATGATTATTGTGTCAAGTCTGTGATAAATTAATTATATTGCTTCAGGCGAGCTCTAGCTATTCTAATAAAGCATTGACCTGATGTAAGATTTTTTCTGGAATTTACAGATTTTGGACATTCTGGAAGGAGATTTACCTGAATCCACCACGGACCTTATAGTGACAGGAGCTGAATCTGTGCTGTTTAGCACCAACTCTTTAGCCAGACTAAAGGATGCAAGGCATATTTACCTGTCAGGTAACAGAGCGGTCCTCATGAGAAAATATGCAGCAGTCAATCTCAATGTCATAAATGTCTACCTTGAAATAGAGAAGTGCGAAGACATCCGCATCGAGGAAAACACCTTTAGCAATATCAAAGGTTAGTAAATGTGTCACAATATTGAAAGCATAGCGAAAGTTATTTTTTTTACTTTATTTAAATAATATTTCTAGTAATAGATACCCAAGCTATTACTCAGTAAATGCTAACGCGACTTACTTGGTTTTCTCAGCTGAGCGAAGTATTTTAGATTAACGCAAATGCAAGAGATTGAATGAAATTATATTTTAATCATAAATATTATGTAACTTTGTAGGAATATCTGATTAAAACAACAGATATTGGTTTGTTTCAATTTTAAGGACAGCCTGGTCTGCAAAATGTATTATTCATCATTAAGTTTATTATTGATACCGTGAATGCATGCACGCCCAGCATATATTATTATGATTATCGTTAAGTATAAGTAGAATCAAATCAATCAATCAAAATATTTATTCAGTAAATTGGCCACATACGGGCTCTTTTACACGTCGGTAATATACAGTGAATCTACTAGCGCTTCGGACAAGACCATCATTGCGGAGAAGAAGCGCCGCAAGAAACTCCAGCAGAAGGTCATTTTTTCAAACAATAAAGCAATAACCCAATAATAGAATAAAGTAACAAATAGAATTAGATATCTTTGTCCTTTTTTAGGGTACCGTACAAAAATGAAAAAAAAACGGTACCCTTATAGGATCACTCGTGCGTCTGTATGTCTGTCCGTCCGCCTGTCACAGCCAATTTGCTCCGAATCTACTGGACCAGATCAGATGAAATTTCGTAGTATGGTGTAATCCTATGACCCAAACTCAGATGTGCAAAGTAAATTATTTTTTAAATAAGGGTAATTTTCGGGGGACAAATTAGGAAATTAAAAAAAAAAGTTTTGCAAACTTTACTGTGTAATATATCAAATGAAAGGGCTCGTTATGAGGATCTCAAATATATTTTTGTTATTATTTTAAAATAAATAGTTTTGATTTTATTCATGAAAGAAGACGAAAATTGAACATTCCTCCCTCCAGATCTCCGAAACTACTGAGCCTAAAATTTTGAAAAATATACAAAATATAGTTCATTGCTTGTAGGTTACAGGAAAACCTATAAGAATTCTATCAATTAAAAATAAAGTGGTTAACTCGATATAGATATCGGTGGAAAATAGTTCACTAGAACACCACTTGATAGCGATAGTAGTAGTTAAGTCTTACTGTGAGGATTTCAAATGTGATATTTTGTATTATTTATAAATATTTTTACGGTGCTTTTTAAATTAATTCAAAATATCACATTTGAAATCCTCACAGTAAGACGCGAGTTAACTACAACTAGCGCTATCTAGTGGTGTTTTAGTGAACTATTTTCCGTAAGGATACGGAACCCTCTCCACGCGGGTTCAACTCGCCCTTGGCCGGTTTTTTCATTAAATGTTAACCTGTTAGGGAGAATATGTTATTTTCATAAGTTTACCTATGCCATGCGGAAGTCAAGCAGATTTGGCTGTCCATTGTTTCAGTCAATAAGTCCGTGTTATATTTGCATATAATTATACATTACTAAATTCGACAGGCGATCGTCACTTTGTTTACCATTATTTCTCTTCCTATTTTTCTCATACAAATATCACTAAGTATGTCCACCTCTATCGATACCGCATATCGCGTAGAAGATGTCATGGACGCCGCTCCAATTGCTGCTGAGACAAAGGACTTGGCCCCTATGAAGTCGTGGGCAACGACTGAGTTAAGTGGTAGCCCTATATATTGAAACTGCACCAATATTGATTGGTATAAAAAAAAACATGTCCTCAGTGTTTAAAATGCTTAGAATCAGTTAAGTAAGAAATTAAAGGAAAAAAAAACTGTCACTATACTGAATGTCGGACTGACGGGAACGCACGGCCCAAACTACTGATGTTATGTGCAATCACAAGATTTGGAATAAGTATTTCACCAGCTATGCAAGTAATCGAAATTTTACATAGGTATATAAAAGAAGAAACTAACTGACGTATCAACGCACAGCCCAAACCGCTGGGTCCAGAGATTATAAATTTGGCTCGTAGGTTCCGTATGAGGTCTAGTTCACAAAAAAAGGATTTTCTGAAAATCGACCCCCAACGGGAAGGAATAGGGAGGATAGCGGTAAACTAATTCTACGCGTACGAAGTCGCGGGCGTCCTCTAGTTTTGTATAAACTAGGACACATTGCGACGACATGCACTCGAAACTCGCAAGTGTCGCCGATTTAAAATCAACATGTGGGCAGAAGCTGCGTTATGACGCACACATCATTCTAACAAAGAGAAAACACACATACCGAGTATTTGTGTCTTTTCTTTGTCAGGATGGTTGTCTGTAGGTATGTTATCATTATCAATCAGCAAGGAATCTGATCCCTTTCGATCGTCAAAAATCTACCAGTGCTTCCCAAGAAGAGATTACTACAGCGAAGACGCGCCGGTTTGGTTGTTGACGTCCAATTCCCTGAATGTTTAAATCCGGGAATGTCTAAATCCGCGAATATCTAATTCCCTGAATGTCTAAATCCGCGAATGTCTAAATCTAATGACTGTATACTATGTAGTTTGGAGGGTAGAAGTAAAGGATGACAGACTTATGACAGCCTTGTATGGGATGACAGCTATTCGACGGAGCCCTGCCTGTAGCAGGACTCTTATTTCGGGAATCTAAAGATACCTAACGAACCTAACCTACCTACTTTGGACAAGCGGCTATTAAACATTCAGGGAATGGACGTATGGCGACTAGGCATTCGGGGAATGGACGTATGGCGACTTCACATTCGGGGAATGGATGTATGGCAACTAGACATTCGGGGAATTAGACGTCCGCAACCAATCCTGTCCGCTTATTGTAGAGGTAATTTACGAACGAACTTTGACGTCCCTATTAATAGACGTGAAAAATAGATGTTGTAGAAGAAAGAGAATAAGCAATATGTATGGGCAGAGGGTTGGCTCTCGCGGTATTCGGTTATAACACGCTATCATTTAACTTTAATTATTATATTTGTCAGTTTGTTTAGTTTGTATGTTGCATTGCAAGTCAGTTTTGAACCTATTCCGGTTCTTGAAATAAACTGAAATGGGAAACGTAATGTTAACCCGATCTCAATATAATATTATGTTGTCTAAGAGCTGCTAATATGATGTTGGAATCTGGATATGGCAAGCGGATCTCCATTGTACTTAAAAATGTCTCAAGAAAAACACATAAACATGGTACCGGGGTTGGGTTGATACATACGGATAATGTTATGATAATCAACCTTGCCACGTTACATTATTCAAACATCTGCGAAATACTAACCAATGCCAAACGCTAAATAACAGTGAAGATGAATAACTAATGCAGTTTTTACTAGAACTTACAGTACTAGGCAGATAAAAAGACAATCCAGACACATTGCTCGACCATAAAGTTTCTGAATATAGATTTAAAAAAAATGCCTACTTCCGGTCATCTGAATTCTAATATTTCTAATACCCAGAAAAGTCAGTCAGTTAATGCATATACTTAAGAACATTGTTTCTCCAGACTTATTTAAACTATTTCTGCCTCTATAAGTCACATTTTATTTCATTCCAAATCGGGGCCGTATTGCGCGTAGCTAGGTAGCAGCGCAGCCGCGTCGGTCCGCGGATTGCTATCTAAAAATATACGTTTCCCCGACTTGGCATTCGTGTTTTACAGGATAATGACTCATAGGGCGAGCGGAACTAAATAAAAAAGAATACACCGAAGACAATATAGTATAATATTAAATTAGTATTGTACGGAGTCTGACGATGCATGAAGCATGAAGTACAGTCAAACAAATGGATTTCCAGGCGACTATGGAACTCCGCCAAAGAGACGCAGTAACTCAAATCCTAAAAAGCTGCTTAGGATTTCATTTATTACTTCATTTTAATATTGTCCCTTATTGGCCCAGGAATCAATTTATTTGACGATATCTAATTTAAACTATTAGAGTAACCGCCTGTTTCACAATCGACAAGTAAAGCATATTTGACAGATAAATTTAGCCGTTTCTCTTTCTTACACTTAATAATATACAAGGAGAGAGCCAACTTTAAATGGCAGATAAATTTACTCGTCGTTTGTGAAACAGGCCCTTAGACTATTAAGAAATGCTTCTTTGTATACATTATTACCACGTTTTTTTTAGCTAGGTTTTGTTATCTGTCAGTGTATTTTTCTGTTCAGTACGTTTGCAATCGATTTAAAACTAACTAGACTTTAAATATAGCTCAAATTATTGGCAAGGAAATAATACATGGATGCACTATGTACTAAAAACAGTTTGTTTTTTTTTTCATATATGGACTTATTTAATTATAATTTAATTGATCTGTTTTATAAGCAAGGTTAAAGTCCCTCATTTTTTTTTCCAGGCCCCCTTTCAGTGACGATAAGAGACTGCAGCAATGTAGCAATCGAAGGCCCTGCTTTCTCTTGGCTGCTAACTATGAGCATGTCTAACATTGGACGGTTGCAATTAAACTCGGGCGCATTTATGCTCGACCCGAAGGCTGCTAATGTCGGCGTTCATGGCCCAGGGATGACGGTTAGTATATCGTGCACAATATTTAAAGGCATTTTTCTTTCTAATGTCTATAAAGCTAATGTTATAGTAACTTAAAATAGGGAGATTTGATCGGTGGCAGTTCTATATAATAAAATGATTTGGCCGTCTGTTATCTACTTTGAGTTCTTATTTTCTGCGTTAAGAGTTACGGGACCTAACCTTAACCTTTCAATCCACTGTGCTGTTTGAAGAACGAGGGCAATTTTACGATCACCTTTTGTTTATTATAAAAAAAGATCTTAGTGAAGATAACTGAGGGCCAATTCATATTTCCTGAACTATAACAATATGATGATGATTAACTATAAAGGACTTTTTAATTTTCAGGTTGGGTTAAAAGATATCACAATACCTGAATTTCCTGAACAGACTTTTGGATCTTCTGCTGCGGAAATAATTATGGAGAGGGTTGACGTACAAGCGTTAAGATCTGGATCATTTTCAGCGAACACTTACAATATTGTAAAAGCTGTAAACTGTTCATTTTACCTTATAGAAAATAATGCCTTCGCACACAAGTCACTTATAAATAAGCTCCACTTCTATGGGTGTACTATAGACCAATTTGCCACAAGAGCTCTTCAATCGGCGGTAGCCAGCCTGGATATTTATCACTCAAGGTAATTTATTAGCTTTTCATTACAATAATAAAATCATTTCAGTACCTCATTATAATATGTGGCCGATCGACATTAATTATACAGGTTATGGTTATGATTATAAATGCTAAAGCAGCACAAGAAAGTCCCTTTTATAACAGTCTTACATATAACTTATCAATATGTCAAATAAATAAAATCCACAATGACGGGTAAACACTATACTTTCCGGTACTTTTTACATCCCATGGCCACGCACGTTGTATAATCGCGTATAACGTAGGTATTTCTTGAATAACACCATTTCGGGGAACTTAATAAAAAATATAAATTGCATTCACCCACGTCTATGAAACATTCTTCTTCACTTAAGACATCAAAAACAAAAAATGTACAAGCACTCTCACACCAACAAGGAGTTACAAATCGTTTGCCATTAGCGCTACTAAAACACGGGAACAATATGTAATTATCATTCTATCACACAGAAAATACAAAAAAAGGTAACTTTTGAAGTCGCGAAACTATAAGTAAAAACAAGAAATGTGTATATATTTCTATGTCACACGTTCGTTAGCGTCAATAAATACTGTAGGTTTATTACTTTCTGTTAGTATTTTCCAAAAAGATACCCTCGGCCCGTATTATTTGGGCCAAATATTAGAAGTTTTGTACTAATTGTCACTGTAACAACTAACTACCAAACCCCATTATCCAAAAGGACATGTAGACGATAGTGCAATAGAGAATGTCTGTCAGTTTAGGTCTTTGGCTTACCGTATTCTTAATTAAAAACAAAAAATAGCTGTAAAAAAAATATTTCCACACGTCAAATAGTTTCTGAGATATTGAATTTTAAACTTCGTTTGCGGCGCTCGAAACCCGGCGGCGAACGTTCACGGATGATGACGTCATCGCTTTACAGCGGTGAGCGCCCTTATACGATTGAGTAAGTTCATAGGGCTATAACTTTTTAATCGTAATAATTAACCAATTGAATTTTTCACAGAATACGTCTTATTATAAACTCTATTGTTAAAATTATAAAATTATTAATAAATCAAATCCCAAGAGGGGTCCCCATACAAGAAACATGAAAAAATACCATTTTTTTTAGCATTTTTATACGGTTTGTATTTTTATAATGACTTCTTATTTATACTGCTATTTTAAGCTTAAATAGAAGCCTAACTTCCATTGTTTACGACTAAATAGCAATCTTAAGGAAAACTGCTAAAAATATGCGGAAAAACTGATTTTATCAACACGATGTTTTAAGCGGTCACTCATTCTGTTTTAGACTACGCTTGTAGTTGCTTAACTTTGGAAGTCCTAATAATGTTACGAATTCGTTTTGATGATACTATGGTAGTTATGGTTATCTTTTGTTTTGTATTACATACAGTTTAACTAAACTAACTGTCCGTTGCTGACCGGCTTTTCTGTTTGTAACGTTTGTCGAATAAGTAAGTTAAATAAAATTAGAATAATAATCAAGCGCTATTAATTTTGGGTTCACCGTAAGCACCTATTCTGCATAAAAATACCAAAATATTAGTCAAAAAGTATGTGCTAGCTAAAGAGAAACATTCCAAAAATTAAAAACCAAGCACGAGTCGCCCGCAGAGGTAAGTATTCAACAATATTAGGTAGGCCAAAAATGTGGTCTACCACCCTCGGGTTGAAGTTCATTTGCACGTCAAGATACAACAAGTTCGATTTTCCCTTGCAATAATATTATGACAGTAACAAATGTCAACCTTAGCGATAATTAGATCTCACAGAAATTTTTTGTGTGTATAAACACTACCACCAACGCCAAAATTTGTTTTTATTGCGCCCAAGAATGCCCTAGCACCACAGTAAATAAAAAAATAGCGGAGTAATAATGCTCAAAAACAGTTCAACACTACCTACTTGCTAACCACTGGCAATGCCTAGACCTAGCTAAGCGAGCGTTGTATGTATGTAGGTACGTTTTTATATTAATCGCGAGTGCGCGACTAGCGAACGGGTGAATAATTGAGAATTTATTATTTTGTTAGAAACGGTTGTCTTTGTAATAAATGTCGTGCAATTGCAACTCAATTGGTCTTATTCCCTAGTTTAGACGATACTAAAACTCGTCCTATATGAGGCACGGCTCACAGAAGCATAGTTTCGGAGAAATCATTTTTTTTGTCGACCATAATGACGCCATTGTACGGTTAGTGACGTTTGTTGAGATTATACTCGTAATGATGCTTTGATTACGATAATGACGTTTTGTAATTCCTTTTATGAGCATTGATATGAAAAACTCGAAAAAATATATTAACAATGTTTTTAATTGCATTTACAGTATTTGGGCGTTTCTTAAAAAGATTGTACGTAGTTAAATACTAAAATTAAGAAACGAAATTACCTGAAATTTTTCAATGTAGTCTGTGAGGTTTGGCCATGTTGCGGAATTTCATAGGAAATATATATATATATATATATATATATATATATATATATACAGGGTGTCTGAAAAACCTTTGGAGAAATTTTAACAGTAGATAGGGTGGATGATTTGGATCATCCCTATATTGGTAACTTTTTTTTAAGTTAATATTTGACTGAGTTACAGGCTAATTTATCATCGCCTTTCCTGACGATGCTCTCAGTGTGCCCCATGTTAACTACTTCATTCATAACATGTGTCACAATGTAATGTAAATAAACAAGTTGTTCCCTATCAATAATGTTTCTAATCATGGTCAAAAGCTCAATGGTGTTTAGAACACAGACACATTATTCTGTAATGTGAATGAAAAGACGGTCTCTGGTGAAAGCTATTATGTGAAATAATTTAAAAATTAAACTTACGATTACGATTATTACTCACACTCTTCTCACACTCACTCAGCTAAAATAGCACTTGTACTAGTACATTAGACTTATTTTACGAGATCATGAATCATGGATTTATTCTATTGATTTGTACTACTATCAAGCAGTAATACGAATAAAAAACACAATAATTAAAACGAATCATTAAGTTGTGATTGTGCTTTGACAGTTTGACATAGTATTTTTTTAAATCTTTTACTATTGAAAACTCTTTATGAAAAGAGGTTTCTTTTGTAAAAATAAAATCGTTCCTACACGTTATGTTTAATCAGAATTACATTTAAAGCTGGCATCATACATGTTGTTGAAAGAGTTTCGTATCCTAGAAGAATGAGAACCGTGTGAGCTCAAAACGACAAGTGACTTTTTTACGTCTATGAGAACATCTCTGGTTCCTAGGCGATAACCATGCGAGATCGCCCCGCTAACGCAACGCCTTTCTGCACGTCCGTGCGAACGTAGCCTTATTGAATGCTCTAAGTCCGGAATATGGAATGAATATGTATGTGTTATGTAAGTACCTACTACGTACGTATATCGATTCCATGATTCCATGGCCTGGGAAAGGCCGGTCTTTTTCTTTTCTCTATGACAAGTGCGATCATACAAATTTAATCAATTATGCGACGTCCTTTATTTTCGGACTGTTAGCTATACCGCGCGACGAATACCATACAGATCAATATGGACAGCAATAACCGGATCGTTCATTTCATGTCCATCCGAACTTTCAGCAATCTATGACAGTAGCCATTTATCAAAGAATTGAACTTGTTCTAGGATACGAAAATATTTCAACAACGTGTATGATGCCAGCTTTAAAATTTATGGTTGTCATTAGATGTCAGGTAAATTAAATTTCAGATTTTCTAGTCTGAATAAATAATAATAATAGTCTGAATAAATTTTGGTGTAAAACAATAAATGGGCTATTTTAGAGCAGAAAAAAGGTGAATGTTTAGATCTCGACATTAATATGAAACAGACGATACGATCAGAGCTCGGCAGAGCGTGTTCCAACAGATCTAGTGAACATTACAAAACCCGCTAAAATGTACAATTGTAAAAACGAAAATACAGTGAGTTGCATTAAAATTAATCTTTTTTTTGTAATTTGATTTTTGTTTACATGGGGCGAACTGTTTACATGGAGCGAACTGTTTACATACCATGTAAACAACGTATGGTCTCAGGTCATTGACCTCGAACTTAGACTTTTGACGTTAGTTACTACGAACGTTTAGATTAGTATAGCATCAACATCAAAATATCAAGGTCAAGATATCGGCTGCGATACATCAAGTAACACAATTAATATAATTAAATCTTCTTTTTTTTTACATTAACAGAAACAAAAATGAACCATACCCCCGTGATCAGAATCGTGCGAACTATTACCGCGCCAAATATCTCCAAAGGTTTTCCAGACACCCTGTATATATATATATGTATATATATATATATATATATATACACAGTGGTGATCACATAATTAGGGAGACTTGTTTTTTTCCCATACAATTGCCTACAAATATGGCTTTTAAATTTTGACAACCATTCAAAAAGTTCTTAACCAATTATATTTTTAGTTCCACTTATCGTTAACTAATAAAGTAAAGTTTAAATGAATGTACAATTTATCTCTGTTGAGATCGGATCTTTCATTTTATAAGGATTTGAAAAAATAAATATTGGACGCTCATACAAAGTTGTAGAATTTTGTATGGACGCGTCAGCACTTACTTTTTAAATCCTTGTAAAATATAAGGTCCGCTTTTAATAGTAGTTCACTGTACATCAGTTTAAACCTTAGTTAATTATGTAAAGTAAAACGTATTTAGCAATAAAATTGGTCCAGAACTTTTTGATTAGTGGGCATAATTGAAAAGTCATATTTGTAGGCAATAGTATGGGAAAAAAAACAAGTGTCCCTAATTATGTGGCCACCACTGCATATATTCATTTTTTGTTTGTGCAAAATGTGGTTACAGAATGAACAACAAGTTTTTAGAGTTGTTATATATGTATATTATATATATATTAAAATTTTACAACAGAAATAAATATACATACCTATATACATATTTATTGTAAAATTTAAAAAATATTATATATGATCCCTCACAACAAGTCCTGATTGCATTTTATTATTTTCTTATTTGTCCCCAAATGTGACCTCTATCTATATTCAAAATTATTTTATTTAGGTACATAACATTTCTGCATTTGGTTCTCAAAAATACATATGTATCAGATTGGCTGTGACTGACGGAAGGACAGACAGACTGACAGGCAGACAGAGATACATACAAGTGATCCTATAAAGCAGGGGTGCCCAACTTGGTTAGACCCAAGATCTACTGTTCACTGACACCCTGTGCGATCTACCAATTACATACTTCTTGAAACCTTAAATGCGCAGTCTGTTCTACGTATTTATATTTTTTTCTCCCACATGCTCGGAAATGTTAACCTTACTGTTGTAAAATCAGTCCGCGAAGTTCCGAGTTCCAGATCCAGGCAAAATTAAAAAAAACAATTTATTATTAACCAATGGCAGCGGCCGCGAAAATGTATGAAATTTCATTACGTACCTGGTGTTTTACTTTATAAAACCATGTTAAGACTAGGATAACTATCTCCAAACAGCCAAACACTCGTGCAAACAAAATTCTTCCTTGCACATTTTACTTTTTAAATGTCATAGACTAAAAACTTAAGCCTTTTCAAACAGCGTTCAAAACGTATTTAAAAGTGTGTCAAATAGTTTGACTTTTTTAAAATAGAAATTGCGTTCATAAACAAAATAAATTGCCGAAATAACCTAAACGCGTAATAAATGTTATAGTTTAAACTATATTTTATTCAAATTGAATTTATTACGTTTAAAATGTCCAGCAGTGGACGTCTTTCGGCTGATATGATGATGATGATGAAATTTGTGATTTTATTTTATGCTTTATTTCAGTGTCATACTAAATCGTACGCAATTTTTTATTTCAAGGAAATCTTGGGAATGTATTATTAACAATTGTGTTAAATTTCCTCACATTGTTGGAGAAAAGCACTATACAAGACTCGACCGGGAAGGGCGGTTGCTGGACTCGTATATACTCTACTCGTCCCGCAACGGCCTACTTCCCGGTCTGTGCAGTAATGTACTATTGCCTTACCCCGATCAACTGGACTAATAGTCGCGATCGACCAGTCGATAACGATCGACCGGTTGGCCACCCTTGCTATAAAGATTCTGTATTTTCCTTTTGAGGTACGAATCCTTAAAAATTGATTATATATAGCTGAGCCCTGCCCGTTTTCCGCGCTCTATCTCAAAAACGGTTAAGCATGTTAACATCTTTTATAGAAAAATTTAAAAAACATATGTCCTACAATTTTGGTATAGATGCCAATGTCATCAAAAGCTTTGGAAGCAAGACTTTGCTTAAAACCGAATCTTACGACCTTTGACCTTGAATATATTAAGAGGTGTCCACGACATTATACACGACTTTTGAGAAAACTTATTTTACAGCTTATTTTCTGCTATGCCGAGGTCAAACCCTAACGTTACTGGACTAATATCTACATTATTATAAGGAAACATTCTTAAATCATCTGTCCAAAATGCCCTATTCGAAGAAATTCTTAATAAACTGACTGTGCATTTCCGAAAAAAAGGGCAGTATTCCTACAAGAGTGCCCTCACTACAATCCTCACAAAATAGTGGTCTGATCCCCTTATTTTGATTTTTGAATTCGGTTTAAAAAAACATTATTATCTACAAGAATCATTATTGATAACGCTAAGACATAATTATTGTTGACGAGCGTCATTATGAAATCCATAGTTGATTACAATAATGATGAGACAACAATGACTGTTAGGAAAAAACATACCTAAACTCGCTCAAATACTTGCCAAATGACACTAACCTCAAATTTAAGTAAATCGTACCAAATTTGTCACAAAATGAAACACATTTATAATAATTTTAATATGTACTTTCGAAATAATGTCGCAAAACATGAATGACGCTATTCGTGACACGATGGAGACCCTGAACACAATTACTTCCATTACTACGCAACGCGAAGATATAGCTTGTCGGCAATTCACGGACGGATAAAGAGGTGTCGCAGGTGGTAGACAAGGCATCCTTCTCACTCTTACACACATTTATTAGACATGGCATTCGACGTATCAACGTGGCGTCATTATTGTAAATATTCGTATCATTTTTTTAACTCATAAATTTCAGTTATTTTGTAATTCAATATTACTATTTTCATTACCCCTTTGAAGCTTACTTGTTTATGTATAATCTGGACTATACCTTGATTTTTTTAATGTTATTGTTTAATTTAATAATATCTAAAATCTAAACGTAGGTCGTGTTGGGACACGAAGAATTGTAGCGTTCAGCACAATATAAGTAGTCCTAGCAGTACGCCAAAAAATGCTGCAAATGGTGTTAAAAGCATGAAAATTGGAAAGATCAATTCTTTAGGCCATAAGAATCATTTTGACTCGTAGCACGGAAAAAAAAAACAAAAAAGGAGACGAGTTATGACGTCATCTTTATTTTTTATGCGGAAAAAAAATGTACTGAAACCTATTGTGTGTGGTATCCAATGAAAGGGCTTACTAAGCCAATTCTAAAAATATATCACATCATTATATATCAGTCACTTGTTTTAAATTAAAATAAAAACCATTTTCAAAACATACCAAGTTTGGGCTCCTCTAGATATATTCATATTATGATACGGTTGAATCATTATTTGTAAAATATACACGACTCTAATCAAATAATTTGTACAATTCCAGATTTAAAGTTATCAACACCGGAGCCATACATGCTACCATTGTAGCTGTTATAATTCAGGACAGCCAATTCAACCGCTTCATGGAACGAGGTTTTGAAATATCTTCGTGGAATAAAATTAGAATGAAGCGTAACACTTTTGACGAATTAGCTGCGAACGCTATTGCCGCCTCAGATGCATCGGAACACGACGCACGCGAACTTGTCTTCTCCGAAAATGAAATTGAAACCGCCAATCCTCGAAGTCTTGAATTTATTGGTCAAGCTTATGCAAGTTTTCCTCAAAATGTAGAATATAAAGACAATTACTTCGGGCAACCTTGTCACTGCGGTATTGCTCCGTGGCTTGAAAGCGTCTTTGGCGTAATTTCTCCAAATCCTTTTATTATGGAAAGTTATTGCACTGTCGATGAATTTTTCGCAAGGTGCTTTAATGAGCCTGAGCAAAATATGATATTTAAAAAATTTTTGGATGGCGTTTGTAACGAAGATTCGAATATTAAGTGTGAGCCTTTTAGGAGCAAAACTGAGGGAGTTACTGTTGAAATAAAAAATCCTAGGTTTCCTCACAAAAATAAAGAACAAAACCGATTAAGCGAAAGGGATAAAAAAGTTATTGGAATAGTAATAGTGACTGCTCTTGGGTGTGCAATAATTGCCATGTTTATAAGTTTTATAAGATGGATGAGACGTAAAGGTTACTGTGTAACAGTAAAGAATTTTTTGATATCATCAAATGCATCATGTGGATCTCTTTGTGATAGGTTTTGTGTATGTGGAAGTAATAGTGGCCTCGATAACGCGAGATCTATTTCACGACTCTCCGTAAATGAATATTCCGAACGTCATCGCCTTAACGAACCACGGTCACAAGATTTGATCCAAGAGACAACGCTGCCAGACATGTACACAGAACAAGTTGCAGCCGTAGAAGACAAATCCAGTCAAACCTTACCGGAAGAATTAACAAAGGAACTTTTAGAAAATTTAAAAGAGAAATTAGAAGATCCAGAAAATTACGTAGAAGCTCGTGAAATGATAGAGCACCTATACGAGCTTATTAAAGTTGAAGAAAGTTGTAACTCCAACACCCCAACTTTTTTGACAGCAGATGAAAACATATACGAATTGCCTTTTCAGAACACTACCCCTAGGATTGGTAAAAACAAGAAACAAATGATCAGTGTTGGCACAAGAACACCATCGCTAGATAAATTATTGCCACTTTCGCCGTATAATCGGCAAACAGCACTGGCACATGAATACTTTGAACCTAAAGATTTTGCCGTTCACTTGTATGCCGAAATAGCTAACTGCAGTAAAGACAAAAAGTCGCTGCTAGTTGTTATGCCTGATGTCGTCGGTGAACAAGCAGTACCTAGGGGTCCATATCTACGAGCTGTTCGTGAAAAACTTCATACGTCGACCCCCGCTTCATCACCGGGTAAAGTTAATAGTAGCAAAGCTGGTAACCAACATCCTACATCGACTATTAAATCAAACAAATCGACAGCATCCAACACTTCCGGGAAAATGGTTAACCGACCTTTGCCAGAAAAACCTATAGCATCAGACCCTGGCGAAGGCACCTCTCATTAAAAAAATAAGCGTAGGATAGATAAAGAGAGACAACACGGCAGCTGCTGCCGGAGGATTTAAGAGAAAATCTAGCAGCGAATCACCACTGTTTCACAACATCTCTATTTGTCCTCAATTTAATGGGCATATATTATACCAGAGACTCGACACCTGCATCGTGAGTTCGGCGCGTTTAAACGCGGTACATTTTAAGAAAAAGGGCGTGCGCACCCATGCTTACGCGTTTCTTTGCTGTGATATTAATTTTGTTTAATTATAATTATTCAATGCCATGCAAAAAGTCGTGCCAGACGTGGTTTGTATGTGCCAGATATATTTGTATATAAATTAATTAAGGTTGCATATTTTTATAAAAAAGGAGCATTGCGAAAGTAATACTATTTGTAAATCATCATTTATTTGCATACGATTTAACAAACTACATTTTTGGCGAGCGTACATAAGTTAACAACAAAGCTTCTAAATGTAATTAAATGATTTTAATGCTTTGCATGGATGGATGTTTATAAATGTTTTAGTGTACCTGTCTACTAAAACAGAAACAATATATAGTAAATTGAAACATGGATTTACAAAGGCGAACTGATTATAATTAATAAAATAATTGTTTCACTATAATAATGTGATACCACTAGATTTATTAATATTTTTTAAAGAATAATTCCTAACTTTAATCCCTTTTTTACTAAAGAAATATTTACCTATTTCGTCTCGAAGCTCAGTAAATCATTTAGACCCCACGAGATACCATGTAAGGTAAAGGATACAATCAGTTTCATTTTCTTAATTGACGTAAAGATTATCACCAAATACAGAATGCAAGTTTATCTACTGGTAAACCTTGAAGATTCGCAACATGCTAGCGATACCTTAAGTTCACTAATTAAGATGTTTAGAATATACCTATAGGGACCATTGGCCTAAGAGGAAGCAAGAGTCATTTCACTGCGTTTTTGTGGATCTTCATTACTTTTAGGTAAGTTTAGTTACTGACATCAACTAGTTAAATGCCCTAAGTTGATGTTGATGTCACTAACTAAAAAGGAATAAACGCAAATTAAACTAACCATCATTCGGCAACCGACTAAAAATTAAATTTAACCCTTTGTGTTACTATCCGATTGCAATTATGCAAAAAAGTATTAATTTCAAAGTTATGGATGTTACTATAAATAAATGTTATTTGTGAGCTTGACTTTTTTACTAGGTTATTTGCCTATTAATCCGCCACTTTCCTATCATGATGAACTAAAAATCTATCACATTCCATTCAATAACTAGAGAGCAAAATATGTTTTCCTACTGGCGCAATGGAACGTCTTAGGGCTCGCGGTCGTATACAGGTCGATTCACAAGAGCTGGCACGAATGGATTGAATGAGTGAACGAAAGTATACAAGTGTGTAAAATAATAACAGGTTTTCGGTTTGAAATTCGAACATCGGTTCAAAGGACGACACTCACAGTGATAGGTGATATTACTTTTGTTCATTCCATTCGTGCCAGGTTTAGTGAATCTACCTGTACGGGTTTCGTGTAGACGGGTAGAACGGGTACCCGAGTATAGTTCTATATTTGAATTTTCTCTCTTCTCGTACTATCAGCATAAAAGAGGTTTGTTATATACTAAAGAAGTAAATACAAAAATATTGTCAGTGTCAAAGTCTAAAAACTATTTAAATCTTGTCCCAGAAAAAAATGTCGCGTACAGTTAATAAAATTAAACTAAAACAATGAAGAATCCTTTTTTTTATATATAACATGACTCTAAATGTTTACAAATAATATATAAGTTTAGTCTAATTTTTGCGTGCATCCAGAAATATCGTAATTTGTTCTTTACACCTGCCATCAAATTGTGTACATCACCATTATCAATTAATTTAGGAGCTTCCTCCCACTTCCGTTTGACTTCATTAACTGAAACGGTATTACTGTTGTGTTTAAAGAGTTTTTGCTTTACATGAGCCCAATATTTTTCAATTGGTCGTAGCTCAGGGCAGTTGGGGACTTTTCGACAAATTCGATAAAATTTCAATTATAACAATCTATCGGTTTTTTCGTGTAATGACATGTTGCCAAATCAGACCAAAATAAGACTGGCTTATCATGACGCTTCATAAATGGCAACAATCATTTTTTAAGACACTCATTTAGGTATATTTCGCCATTTATAGTTCCGTCAAAGATGGGCAATTTTCTTCAAAAAGTGAACATGTGTTGGTAGGGTTATTTCGAAGATACATACCGGCTGAAATACTGCTCCGAGGTAAAAGTCATGTCAAAAGAATTTGTAGAAAATTTAATAAGCCTCAATTAAATACCAAAATGGTTCCTCTAGGCCTCATAGTTTCATCCAAGATAAAAAAATAGTAAAATATCGGATTTTGGCTAAATAATAAAAATATTGTACTGATCATTTTGGGACGGTTTTCTTTAAAAAAAAATGTAAAAAATGTGAATTTACCATTTTGGATGTATAAATATGGCTTGAAATAAACATGCACTAAAGAAATGAACATACTTCCACGTTGTTTCGTGAACTGCAAAAATTTAAGGCACTTGTTTCAGTTTTTTCGAAATAATTATATAAAGGAAGCGTTTTTCGAGTATGTTTGTTCTATACTTTAATAAAGCGTGCTAAATTGGCTACAATTTAAGCCTAATTTAAGTACTGTACAGTTGCGGAGATACAGCTAGTCAAAGATTGACTTTGTTTTTCAACAAAATAAAAATTTCGTGTTATGGTCATTTTCCAAGTTACGTACTGGCTAAACTAATGGTCCTAGAATAAAAGTTGAGATAAGAAATAGTGTACAATTTAACTAGCTTTAATTTAATGCCAAAGTAGTGCCTCTAGCTTTGACACTCTCAAAAATATAAAAACTATTAAAATAACTGATTTTGGTTAAAGGATAAAAACATTGTTCTGAATAATGTATGAAAGTATTTCTTAAAGAAAACCAAAAAGTGTAAATTTGACATTGTAGATGTAACATATGGTTTCAAAACAAATAAACTTAAACATAAAAAAACACAGCAAACATATATTTAAACTATAAAATAATACTATTTACACGGTCAAGCAAAAACAGTCTAGACTTTCGGCCTTTTGGAAGGACCAGGTCTCATCCAGTCTAGATCAGTGGGGAGGAGTGGGGGAAGAGAAATAATGTTTTCTGAAGTGGAGGCGAGCCGGCTCATGGTGTTCGGTCGTCCATATCCTCGTCCTGAAAGGGATGGCGTTGTTGCAATTTCACCCGTGGCAAAAGGAACATAGGATAGAGCACCTGAGCCCAGCCTGTCTGCAAGTGCACGACCCTAAGCAAACTCTTTTAGCATTTGCAAGTCACCATTGTAAGCAGGGTCTGAGGAGCGGGCTCTGCGCACATTACCCATCTTCAACTTGCTGTATCTCCGCAACCAATGGACATAGTGAGCTCAGGTTACGCTCAAATTGTAGCAAATTTAGTTATCTTTATTAAAGTTTAACCATAAGAATAAACAATAACTACACGTAGAAGCGAAACCCCCGGCTCCGGACGCGCGCTCGGCGCGTTAAATACCTACCGCCTGGCGAAACATCAGGTGTCTAGTCAGTCAGGGGCGTCACAGACGGAATACATTTTGACCAATATATTGTTATTGTGTCTTGAATTGATTTTCGTATTTGTGTTGATTTTAGTGTTTATGGTTGAACTAAAATAGTGTTTTAAAACGTAAACGACTGTTTACGGCAAAATAATTGGAAATAATTGATTGAATGAAGGAGTTTTATTTGTTAATTAGTACATCCCCTAGATGTTTTAGAAAAAAAACTGGAAACCTTAAAAACGAATTTATAGATAAGAATAGTATTTTGTAATGAAGCTTTTTCAACTTAATAAAAAAAAATGGTCCGGAAAGGAACGTAAAAAGTAACTCCGGATCCCAAACTATAAAACTTATTGAGCTTAAAAGGTTGCTTATTTATAGACTCGTTTCTGAGTTTTATAGATGATTAAAAGCCACATAAGCCATTTCATTTACTGGAGATAATCTTAATATCATCAAAAAGTATTATTAGGTACCTAATTTAACGTAAATGTAAAAAACTCATTTTGCAACAATGTTTCCACGTTGAAGAAAAACATAAATAGCATTTCGTAACTAAATTTTTATAACACACCCATAAACCGATTAAAATATTTCACAACTGACAGCCCTGACTTTGGGTGCGGAAGACAGAGTGGCGTAGCGGGGTGAAGGGGGAAGTAGGTATTTAAAGCGCGGCATTTGGGGCCTTGGTAAAGGAGATTCGCTTCTACGTGTAGTTATTGTTTATTCTTATGGTTAAACCAAAGATTCTTGAAAAACGCTTCCTTAGGGTATTTTTTTCGAAAAAACTGAAACAAGTGCCAACATTTCGCAGCTTTTCGAGCACCATGGGGGTAGCACAGGGTTTTCAAGGTTGCAAACTTGGGTATTCACTACTCTCAAGGGACCTGACAACATATACAAAAATCGTAGTTACATGCGCGTTTGCGATCTATGATGTCGTTATAGACTGGGCTATATGTTTCGTTATCAATAACTATACAATACCATAAGACAAAAAAATTACTACACGTAGAAGCGAAACTCCCGGCTCCGGACGCGCTCTCGGCGCGTTAAATACCTACCGCCTGGCGACACCTCAGGTGTCTAGTCAGTGAGGGGCGTCACAGACGGAATATATATGTATTAACCAACATATTGTTATTGTGTCGTGAATTGGTTTTCGTATTTATGTTGATTTTAGTGTTTATGGTTGAACTAAGATGGTGTTTTAAAAAGTGAACAACTATTTACGGCAAAATAATTAGAAATAGGTAATTGATTGAATGAAGGAGTTTTGTTTATTAAATAGTACATCCCCTAGATCAGAGGTCCCCAAACGTTTTTGTCTCATAGACCACGTTAGCATTTGTTTCGGTTTTGGGTAGACCCTAATATTAGCCCTGACTTTCGGCGCCGAAGACAGAGGGGCGTAGCGTGGTGAAGGGGGAAGTAGGTATTAAAAACGCGGCATTTGGGACCTGGGTAAAGGAGATTCGCTTCTACGTGTAGTTATTGTTTATTCTTACTGTTACTGTGTTTTGGTAATTTTTGAATAAAGTTTTCAAGACCGAGATTTAGCCGCAGTTTGTTGTTTAGCGTTACTGTTACTTTCTAAATTTACTTATCTTTATTCTCTGCACCGTTGATTTTGATGTTTTGAACTTTTAAACCAAATCTCGTAGAGAAGGGTAGGATTCTTCTGTAAAGCTGCAATTATCTTTATTTCAATGTTTTTACTAACAAACCCGGCTTTACGTCCATTTCCACGCTGTCGTCGTATGCTGCCGGTTTCTGCAAACCGTTTGAGTACCCTTTGAACGGTTCTTGTAGAAGTTTTCAGCTCCAAAGCTACATTTTCCGTAGAAATGCCTCGATATTGAACATATTTGTACAAAACTTTTTCGTGCAGTTTATCTTGTGTCTAAGACAATTTTCACACTCTAAACATGACAGCTTCAGGTTTTTCAAATGGTCTTACAAACAGTCTGGATCTTATTAAGCGACATTAAAAAGTATTTAGAGATTTCATCTTCATCTACAATTAAAATATAAGCGACATATTTTTCTGGGACAAGCTTTAGGTTGCTCTAAAATATGGCTCCCTATGTTTTCCCATAACGTTTGTAATCCTAATTTCACTATTTTTATGGACCTATTTTCACTTGAAATAATGTTTTTGTTCCTAATAATCATTTGTCTTAATGATTAACTTGGGCTTTTTAATTTTTGCCTTAATATTTGTAATCCTAATTTCACTTTCCATAACGTTCTTGCTCCTGACTATCATTTGTCCTCATGATAACGTGACATAATGTTTATGTATTTAATGTTACGTGCCCGAATTTTATTAAACCTAAAAAAAACTGATAATTATCATTAGCCATATTTGTAGTCTCAATAAGCTCTATATAGTTTTAGCACCCTGCGGCATAAAAGGGGAAAGTGGAAGAACCATTTCCTTTTCAATTCATTTTTTTCCATTCATATTCATACATTGAAGTAATAATAATAAAAGCTTACAATATGGGACTACTCCGGCACTGCGGGAAGTGCATCTCCTTCGCCTTTGCGTACCCAAATGCAGACATTTTGATTTTATTTGATTTGATTTTGATTACATTTTGATTTGACATCGTGTGAGCCGTAGCGGCAGAGGCTGGTCGCCGGAGGCCGGAGGCGACCGTTACAGGGGGCGAGGGCTGCCCGCCCTCCGCGCCTCTGGCTATTTATATACACTCTAGGGGTAGGGCAGATATAGGACCACGTGGAATCGAAGACGGCAGATTCGGTTCTGTTAGGACAATCGATATCTATCTACACTAATATTATAAAGAGGAAAGATTTGATTTTTTGTTTGTTTGATTGTTTGAATTGAATAGGCTCCGAAACTACTAAACCGAGTTGGCAAATTCTTTCACCATTAGAATCCTACATCATCCCTGATGTAGAATTAAGATCGGTCAAAGATGGGACAGAAAGGGCGTTCAGATCAAGCATAAATGTAATAAATCGTGGCGTACCCCAAGGTTCAATCTTGGGTCCATTATACTTTATCATCTTTGTGAACGACTTAATATATTACTTGAACAACATGGTCCCGTACGCGAATTTAGTTGTTTTTGCTGACGATACAAACGCGGTTATATCAGCTGAAAACATGACGCAATTGAATGTTCAAGTCAACGCTGCTTTAAAAGCTTTCAACGAATGGTTCTCAGCAAATACCTTGAGCGTCAATATAGATAAAACAAGTGTTATGTTATTTAAAGCAACCACTAAAAACAATGATACCTTAGATGTTAGCCTCAATGGTAATAAAATAGTGCAAACGGAGGCGGTCAAATTTTTAGGTATACACATTGACTCTCTGCTGAATTGGAAACAGGAAGTCAAGGCATTGTCGAGCTCTATAGGTTCTGCCTGCTTTGCCCTCCGCAGTTTGCGGGAAGAGGTAGAAATCAGGCAGCTTAAATTAGTTTACTACGCATTAGTCGAATCAAAATTGCGCTATAGTATAAAATTATGGGGAAATGGTTACAAATATAATGTAGATGCAGCTTTCAGGTTACAAAATAGAGCTGTAAGGACAATAGTCCGCATTCCTCAAAGTGCTTCTTGTAAGACGTTTTTCTTAGATTTACAGATATTGACTGTTCCTTGTCTTTATATACTTGTTCTGTAGACAGATCTGATTAAACATATAAATATGTACGAGAGTCATGATGAGAGAGAGCGCAGATATTCAACAAGACGGAAAGACTTACCATGCCAAATAGTCCCTAGGTTAAATATTATGAAGCATGCGGGGTGCTATCAAGCTATTCACCTTTTCAATAGACTACCAGTTGAGATGAAATCGATAAATAATAGAAATATTTTCAAAGCAAGACTTAAGAAATTTCTAATAAAGAAGTCATATTATTCTGTTAAGGAATTTATAGAGGATAAAACCTGTTGATATATCCTAGCGCAATCATAAACCTATATATATATTTAATTTTTTCAGCAATGTTCTTTTTTTCTGTACATTTAAATTTATTGTTGATATTGTTTTATTTGACTGTAATGTAATTTTAATGCAATTCAAACACAATATAATTATTGTTATTGAAATAAATGAAATGAAATTAAATTAAATGATGAACATAGGCTATAGAATATTTTCAAAATTCCTAACCCAAGGTATGAAAAAAATAACAAAGAAAAATCCTTATATCGCGTACGCTGCGGAAACTATTGACAATAGAGCAAAGTAATGTACTACAGTATTATAGAGGACATCAATATCTACAAAAAAGTCCGTGATACCATTTGTCTAACTATTACAATTATGTTATTATTATTAATAGTAACGCCTGTACTAATTAGGCCCTTATTATTCGTACCGTGGTATTAATCCTTATCCAAATAAATCACTTCGTTTTCAAGGCTATATTAGTATCTGTTTATTACTTTTTGAATTCCCTCTAAGTGACATAATTGGTTTTATCTACAACAGAGAATAGATAGACACGTAAAATTTGTTAATGGTTCCTGTATATTGTGTATATGAGTGTAACATCACGCCTATATCCCTCAGCAGAGCATCAAAGAGTGTATTGTACATACGTACATACATAGACACATTAAATCAAGCCTGTTTCACAGATGGGTAGGTAGGTAGAGACCACTTCTTTCTTTTCACTTTCAAGAGTGTATATCGCTATCTCTTTTATTAACGAAGTTGGATTTACTAAAAAAGGTCAGATGTCCACAATACCATTAGGTTCTAAGGTATTGTGGACATCCGACCCATTAAAGTTTATCGCTATCTCTTTTTGTTGTGGATATTGTGGAGATTCCCCGAACCAAAAGCTCTGATATAAACATCAGACGCTCCGTTCTGAGAAAAAATTAAAACCAATATGTCTTATGTGAACATCAGACCTACTTTTAAAGCCATACATTAAGATTACTAGAGGCAAAAATTCATAATTAAACATCAGTTATTTTTCTTCTCAGCCTTAGAAATATTTGAGTTTAGAAGATAAACACACCTTGATTTCTTCTATTTTCTGCCTTCCGTAACTCTTGGAATATCCTGTTGACATGTGGATTCATGTCGTAAAATCCCACTTTAACAATAAACGCACTTGCACTAAACTTGTTAACAAATGAATTAATTCGCACCGAATTTTCACCTCCGCGGTCTAGACACAAACTGTTTTATACTTGTTAATCGCCAGCCGGCCGCGCTCGGTCAATCGTAAGGATTCGGCAAACGTCGGGCGTATGCTTGCTTTCTGTCTCTTTCCCTCTCCCGGTATCGTCTTGGGTCATCCCATTCGTTTTTTGACAAGTTCTTAATTCGTCTCATTCTGATTTCGTCATCCATTCTTCATTCGTCACTTTGGGTGGTAGTCTTTGTCGTCTTTGGTCATATTCGTTGTTTGTCTTTTTCTTATTCCGGGTCATTCCGCTATTAGTCTTCATATTTTTTGGTCATGATCGGTGTTAGTCTCTCTTTTAGTCTCATTCGTTAATCGTCCTATCGTCTTTGGTCTTATTCTAAGTGCATATGTTTCTTATTTGGCCTCTTTAGAAATTGATCTCATTATTTATTGGACACATTCACTATTTGTCCCGTTTGATATTCGAAATTTGACTTGTTTTCTTTCAGGCGACTAGAATCACGAAAATCACGAAAAGAGAAATTACGAAAATTATGAAGTATAAAATTGTCTACTATAAGTACTTAGTCAGGGGGTTCCACTCCTTTGTACGAGCAAATTCAGCTCCTATGTAAATAGTGATCTGGGGTTCTAGACAAAACGCTTCGATATCCGTTGTCGAAATGTTTTATCGACGAAATGTATGAAAGTGACATACCTAAGCGTTCGCCGCATTTTTCGAACTACTGTGACAGGCTCAAAGTCCGCCTGCAAAAAGAGGGGTGTTATAACTTTGACCGCAATATCTGTCTGTCTGTCTACGTGTCTGTATGTGGCACCGTAGCTCTTAGGTTGTATAACTAAAGCGGGAATTGAGACAAAAACCGAACAAGACGAATTATGAATGGACCTAAAAACGAAAGTGACTTAGCTAATGGGACCAACAACTAACGTGTCGAAAAAAATGTGACGAGTAACGAATGAGACTAAAAAATAAAAAGACTAACACCGAACATGTCAAAAGAAGAAGAGACGAACATCGAATGAACCTGAATAAGAACAAGACAAACAACAACTAGGTCATTCCAAGTGGGATTCAAATCAGTGCTTTTTTCGTCCCGGTGGATGACCTCCAGCCGAGCTGTGAGTAGGCGCCGAACTTCATTTCGAAATTCTTTTTCCACTTCCTTGCTTTGTAAAGACTTGTAGTTGATAGTTTTATAATTGAACGATGCGGTAATCGTGGAGTTATTGGGGCGCACCTTAACATGTTTTTTCTTATGTTGGAAACCCGTATTTTGGATTGTGCCCCATACAATTTTGTGATCTGAGCTAATAGATTTCGGTTATTCCCCTTTTAGGCTATGAAAAAAAAATGGGTCTGTCTCGGCTTGTCAGGATGTGGTCAATTTGTGAGTGCCTGTTTCCCGAAGTCCAGGTTACTTAACAGGATGGGCGTCCCCACGAGCTACTTAATTTTAAGTTATGTTCTAACAAGAAACTAATAAGTAGGCTTCCGTTGATATTAGATTCCTGGTGGAACAGATTCCTTTTACAAACATGCGGCTCGGCTTTTTTCGCTTCTCGTAACCCTACGTGCGCATTGAAATCACCTAAGACAATGGGATATGCCTTTTTTGGGGTTTGACGAAGGAGCGTCCCAATGTGTGCTAGACAGGTAGATAGTCCGGCAGGCAGGCAGGGGGTTGGCAGGCTCGCAATTGGTGGGGTTTGGCTGGGTGCTTGATATGTTATTTGTTTCATCTTTCCTTTGCTCTCAGTGGCGTCATTGTCGCTACGGGAATTTCGAACAAAAGTATTCTCCGCCTCCGGGGACGTGAATTTAATGGAATCGCAATGGCTATCTTTGTAAAATAGGTGCATATTTTTCATCATCGAATATTCCGCTATTGGGGCTTTATAGTGTAACGCTCGCTCATGGTTCATGTGAAAGTAGATGTTTATTGTAAAATATTGAGATGCCGCAACGATAACTTCCTCACCCCCCCAGATACCTTCCATAGCCTGATTTTTGATGTAACTCGCTACTTGCTGCGAATATTGTAGCGTACTGGTGGCCCTGAGATCCAGGATACTGCCATGCAGTGCCAGTTCGATTTGGGTGTCGTTCCTCAAAAGGTGGTTCGAGAGCTCCTTCCTGATGGATCGATGGTCCAAGTCCATATCTAATACTAGTTGCATTTGATGCGCTAAGGCTCTATATAGGCAATAGAGAATGTCAGCCAGTTTAGATTTTTAGCTTACCGTATTATTCATTAAAAACTAAAAATTGCTGTAAAAAAATCATTTTGATACGTCAAATAGTTTTCGAGATATTAAATTTTAAACTTCATATGCGGCGCTCGAAACCCGGCGGCTAGCGCTCACGGATGATGACGTCATCGCTTAACGGCGGTACGCGCCCTTATATGAAAAAGTAGGTTTACAGAGCTATAACTTTTTAACCGTTATAAGTAGCCAGTTGAATTTTTCACAGAATACGTGTTATTATAAAATCTATCGTTTAAAATTGTACAATGAACAATAAATCAAATCCCAAGAGGGGTCCCGATACAAGAAACATGAAAATAAATCATATATTTTAACATTTTTATACGGATTGTATTTTTATAATGGCTTCTTATTTTCATGCTGTTTTATGCTTATAGTTTGTAGTGTTTTCATAGTTTCCGACTAAATAGCAATCTCAAGTAAAACTGCTACATATATGTGACAAAACTGATTTTATCAACTAGATGTTTTAGGCGGTCACCCATCATGTTATAGACTACCTACGCTTGTACTTGCTTAACTTTGTAAGTCGTAATATTTTTACCAATTCGTTTTGATGTTACTATGGCAGCTATGTTTATCTATTATTTTGTATTACATAACTAACTGTCTGTCACTGACCGTCGTCTTCTCTATTTGTAATGTTTGTCGAATAATTTGGTTAAATAAAATTAGAATAATAATCAAGCACTTTAAATTTTGGGATAGTGGCAATAATGCCTAGACCTAGCAAAGCGAGAGTGTTGTAGGTATGTAGGTAGGTACGTCTATCGACTTGGTAGCGCCCGTGCGCGAAATTTGAAATCGATGAAATGGATACACGAAGTTTCAGTACTACTGCTAGGTCAATCAAAAATTCATGTCTTACAGTTCACTCTTTTGTACAGTAGCGATATTAATTCTAAATCAACACGAAATTTGTAAAAAAAGGCCTACCAGCAAAGTTAAGCAACCACCGCTTACCTAAACATCGATCGTGTTGATTTAAACTAGGCACTTTTTAACATATTTGTAAGAGTTTTACTACAGTTTACTGTTTGGTCTTAAACTATATATGTTTGTATGGAGTTTTGATTATTATCTAAACTTAATGTGAAACCGAAATAAAAAGCTATTATACAAAATATAACCCGTACTTCGCCTTCCAAAGTTAAGCAACTACACGCGTATTCTAAAACAGGATGGGTGACCGCTTAAAATATCGTATTGATAAAATCAGTTTTGTCACATATTTGTAGCTTTTTTACTTGACATTGCTATTTAGTCGTAAACTACAAAAATTTGAATACAATTTATGCTCAAAATAGCATCAAAATAAGAAGCCATTATAAAAATACATTCCTTATAAAAATGCTAAAATACATGATTTATTTTCATGTTTCTCTTGGGATTTGATTTATGGTTAATTGTACAATTTTAAACGGTAGATTTTATAATAACACGTATTCTGTGAAAAATTCAACTGGCTACTTATAACGGTTAAAAAGTTATAGCCCTGTAAACTTACTTTTTCATATAAGGGCGCGTACCGCTGTTAAGCGATGACGTCACCCCAGCAAGATGGCCCCCGCGCGCTTTAATATTATTGACCCAAATTTTAAACGTTCATAGAATCAAAACTGCCAAGTCTTTTTGAATAAAATAAAAAGTAGTATGTTTGTTTATTTATAAACTTTACTGCTACAAAGTTTCAAGCGATTTGGCGTACCTACTGACATTCTTCATTTCCGTCCTTGGGAATAGGGATAATTTCCATGATTATTTAGCGTAGCTTGCGTTCAATCTTGACGTCAGGTAGCAGTTAGTCCTTTGTTTAATAGCGACCTTTGCGTCGGTTGTTCTCCGAAATGTTGCGCAGCGTCGCTTGGGTACTTAATGATTACCAGATGTGGCCACTAGCCGTACTACCTACGGACACTTGAAAGCAAAGAACTTACCCTTTTTTTTTATAAGTTGACTTCGTATGGTCGGGAATTTTTAGGGCTTGTTGCTGTTCATGACGCAAATCTGATATTTTTATTTGCCCCTGCTTAAGTAAAGTAAGCGGGTACCTATGAAGTATAAAATTAACAAAGTATCTCTCAGCGCACACTACAAGATAAAGGTTGTATATAATGTAACACTGCATGGATGTATGACTAAAGGTTAAAGACGATTTGTTTAGCTCCTACGCATGCACTTAGACGTTTATTATTCTACGATTAAGAGAGTAATGAAAAATCCTATCGACTGCAACTGAGTCTCAAAAGCACTCCTCGTATGTATTATGAAGGCCAGTACGGTGCAAATAATTAAATTACAAGAATCTACTCGCGGCGCCGTTTAGGCACTTATAATTAAAACGGTCTCACCGGGATGGTCGCTCGGTAGGCCCGTTTTAAGGCAGCTGCACCGCTCCTGTGATGATGATGTGAAGCGCACACAGATCTGTACGAATGCATATTACCTACAAGTACTGTAGCATTACCGCTACAAATCGCGTTGGTTCGCGTTAGTTATCGCTAAATTATTTCGCCTTTTCCGTTTCTCAGCCTTTTTGGTATTATGGACTTGTTCATTGACCGGTTAGAGATAGACATTTCTACTGCCAGTTTTGAATTTTGAATTCGTTTTTGTTAAATCCGATCCCTGTAATAATACTGACATTCAATCTCGTACTCTCGCCTTGAGACTTTGGAGAATTTTATCGAATCTTTTCTTATTCAATGGAATCTTTTCTACATAAAAAGTAAATAAGGCTTATTCAAGTGCCGCGTCCGGTAGTGGTCAACTACGCCAACGCCGTTATTCCAACGCCGTGGAATCGATTATAGACAGATCGATGGTATGCTGTTGTCCTCTTTGTGTGTCCGGATAGCGGGTGAGTTGGCTTTTGATGCCGTTCTGCAATCACTGCTCCCCTTCTTTAGGAAGCCATCTCCCATGTTGTCTGTTCTACTTTGTGAGTAAAGGTGTTCTTTTCAGCACCCCCGCTTACCCCATATCACCCATCTCTTCACTACCTAGCGGAAGATCTGGACGGGTTACTTAGCAGTTCACCGTGTGATACGCCAACGGGTTCGCTGGGCGATGGCTCGTCGACTGCGGTAGTGCCCGAAGATTTTACACGCAGCGTCGGTTACGGCAATCGCAGCTCTACAGATGCGACTACGTACGGCGGCGAATCGGCGACAACAGAATTTAACAGGATAGTCCTATATATCGCAAACATTTAATTTCCAAAATTCAAAGTTCGGAGTCCGTGAACTCCACCCCAACCGATGTAGGTTATCTTTGGTTATTATTTCGGCCATAATTTAAACAGATACAGTACCTTTTTTACCCAGTAACACCTAAAATTATACCTGTATTTCTTCTCACTCCGAACTTGTCAGTCGTACTCATGAAGCGCTTCTTGAATTATTTCTGATAGTATTTAACGTAGTTCAGTTTTACCTTAATAGAATTTTATACAAGTTTGGCCTGACCGTGTCCTGAGGTGGATGTCTACTTTTATAATGTGCTGTACTTTAATTTAAATAGCTTTAAATTGTGTGACAACCTGCAATTTTTGTTATAAATTTCGTTCCGGTTTCATAAAATTTAAGATCTGTGTCTGTGAATCTAGTTTTTAATAGTAATGTAATTTGTTTTAATTTAATCTTTATTTGAAGACTAATAATATAACCTCGTTAAAAATTCGTTCGGTTTTATTTTCCTTTTACAGGTCTAAATTAACGTGCTGGTGGTTTTATCGCAACCACCCCGTGTAGTTTTCCGTACCTCTTTTTCTATGGAGCGCTACAGTACTTACGCAGCTTCAAAAACAAACCTGCGAACAGAACGAGTACGAGCCGATTTATTCGAATGTCCAACTGGATCTCCGAACTCAAGCAAAGCGAAGGAGAACTTATTAGAACAATTGAACACAGCTCTAATACGGTACCGGGAGACAGCGGCCCAGACGCCTCCATTATTACCAAAATAATAAATAGAATGAAATCGGGGACAGTTCCAGGTACTGGAACTGTACAAAGCAGCGCCAATTGAATTCATACAACACTTCTCTCGCATTATGCAAGAAGCATGGTCGAAGAACGTGATACCCGAGGAATGGTTAGTAACAAAACAGGTTCCAATTCCCAAAAAACCCCATCCATAGCAAGTAAATGATTTAAGAAGGATATCTATCTGTAATGTAGGTTATAGAATATACGCCAACTTCCTGCTAGCTAAACTGGATGATGAAATTGAAACTCTTGGCAACTACCAAGCAGCTTTCCTTAACAATAGGTCTACAGACGATCATCTGTTTACTCTTCGTAGAACTCTAGACGTAAACTGGAGAGCGGGAAAAAAGATTTACGTCGTAGCTCTCGACATTGAAAAGGCGTTTGATAGCGTCGACCTCAACGCGATTAGAGACGTACTAGTCACACGTACCAATATACCGCTAACAAACAGAATTATCCAAGCATGTATGCGCGAACGAACTTTTATTACCTGGTTCGGCCAGAATTCTGAGATTATCGACAAGCACAAAGGGGTCAAGCAAGGATGCCCTTTGTCCCCCAGATTATTTACGGTGTTAATGGATGATGTCTTGCGAACCCTAGAGGAAGAAGAGGACACGGTAAGGCTAGACCAGGATAAGGAAATTACACTTCCACTAATCCTATCTTTCGCAGATGACCTAGTCATCGTAGGAGACTGTTGTTCGGTCCTTGACCGAATAGTCCAAAAAATGAAAGCGCTACTTGAATCAATTGGACTTGTCATCAACGAAACTAAGAACAAGCTCGTGATAAGGGACCCATTTGGTCCCCCACCGAAAGAACAACAACCGATAAGTATTAGAGGTGTCTTGCTGAAACCCGTGGAGGAAATTCGATACCTAGGCTCATACATCACAGGTGCCCATGACAGAAAAGCCTCAATTAAATCAAGATGTGGAAAAGCTACCAGAAATGCAAAAATCCTCATTAAATTTGTTAAAGACTACAAGCTTGAATGGAAGATTGCCCGACTTATATATAAAATGGTAATTGCTCCTTCGATGACATACGGCCTAAACGTCTTGGCGCTTACCAAAGCTAACAGATCCCGCCTTAGGAAATACGAAAGGCACATCTTGAAGGAAATGATTGGAGCGGCCAGAAATCCCCCAAAGCAAAAAAATAATCAAATACTGGAAGGAAAAACCATTACCAAAACTATCAAAGTACGCAGAATATCATACTACAGCCATATACTGAGACGCCCAAAACCACACCTACTGCATGCCGCGCTGGACCTGAAAGAGATAAGGAAGAAAATTAGACGACCTATATTTACCTGGGAGGACTCCCTGTCACACGACATTCATAATTATACCGACAAGAGCCGAGCCTATTGGATATCTACAGCCTCGAATAGGAGCCTCACGAAAAAAAAACGCCGAGAAAATATACAAGAGTCCCGAAACGAATACGGATAGCGAACCGGACGAAAACGAGGCATAGCACGCCAGTGAAGACACTTTCAAGACGCAGCCATAACTCCTACCTTTTATTTATTACTCACCAAGTATAATATCTATCTTATCCTTCATACGGGCTACGATGCTGGTATTCGGGTCTGTTCAATCCTTCCCACACCTATCCCTCGCTGCAAACGCCCCTACACTCCCTGCCTGTAACTCCCGGCTCCCCGGTGTCTCGGGCAGGTCTCAGCTGACCACGCATCTAGCGGCAGACGACGGCGAGGAGCACATGGGGGTGTGGGTGGTCGCAGTGTCTCGACGCGGGCAGCTCCCTGGTCGGATGCTGTTAAGGTTCCTAAACACTTCCGACCGACTGCTCGTGTGGTGCCAGTGCGCCCTCCTGTGCCAACTCGCTGAGCCTCTTCGTCCCTCCCTCTAAGATGTTGGCCAGCGTTTCCGCGTCCTTGCAGCAGAACTGCTGGGTGGGTGTAGTCATCGGAACGGAACGGACGGAACGGGACAAACAACAACTATGACCCAAGATGACAATGACTAACAGCGAAAGTGACGAATGAAGAATGCATGACGAAAGCAGAATGAGACGAATTAAGAACTTGACAAAAAACTAATGGGACGACCCAAGACGATACCCCTCTCCCATTAAAATTTATCGCTATCTCTGTTTGTTGTGGATACGGTGGAGATTCCCCGGACCAAAATGTCTGATGCTCACATAAGATTGAATATATTTCCATTTCATTTGGAACCATATACCTAGTCTTATTTAAACATATGTCCTATACTTATTGCGTGTTCACAAAGGCCGTGGCAGGATAAGGGACCATCTTGTGCCTTAATAGGTTTTCGGCCTGATTTTTTTTCTGATGATGTGCCACGTCATTAACAAGTGTCATTCTAAATTTCAGCGTTCTCCGCTTCTTAGTTTTGAATTAAATATTTTTTTATTAAAAATATTTTTTCATGAATAATTCCGTTTCAATGGAACCAATTCTTTCGTGCTTTACACGTGTGGTGCACTTAGTTTAGACCCTTAATATGGCATTATAATCAGGTTAACATTCCATATAAAAAAAAAAAAACATGTGACAATTTTTTTTATAACTTCTAAAACAGAGACACCTCAATTTCCCCTTTAAATGACCTAAAACGTATATTTAATTCAAGCTTCGAACAGTGGTGCATCATAACAAAACTAAGTCTCAACTCAATCGTCCTCATCGCTATTTTCATTGATTACTATATGTACTTAAGCCATTTTAAAACAGATTGCTTAATTTCTCGGCTGGTCTTGATATTTACAATAAATTTCTTTCGTGTGATAAGTAATATACTGCCCTCCTTCGAAAAAAACCTTCTTTCATTATAATTAAGATTTAATTTACTTTGACTAACAAATTACGCATGCGTCCTTTTTATTTAGGAGGGCAGTATACAATTGCAGCTATGTGAGAGCAGTAGCTGACTATACATAAGCCGCAAGCGCACTCACAGAAGAAACTCTTAATACCGTCAATTTCATTGCAGTTTGGTATATATGCCACAAAACAACGATAATGTTTACTAGACATGTATTGTGTCGTGACTGGAACAGCATTTTCAGGACATTTGATTAATCTCTAACGAAATGCATGTTGATAGCAGCATCCTCTTAATTAAAAGAACTGTCAATTCTGGAAAGTCAATGATTTCAGTAGGTCATATTTATTGGTTGGAACGGCAGTTTGAAAAACTGCAATGAAATTGACGGTATTAAGAGTTTCTTCTGTGAGTGCGCTTGCGGCTTACGTACAGTCAGCTGCTGCTCCCACATAGCTGCAATTGTATACTGCCCTCCTAAATAAAAAGGACGCATGCGTAATTTGTTAGTCAAAGTAAATTGAACCTTAATAATAATGAAATAAGGTCACTAATACATGCGTGGTTCTGTGAGACATACGCCCTTTTTTCTGAGGAGGGCAGTATATTACTTATCACACGAAAGATCTTTACCGAAAATATCAAGACCAACCGAGAAATTAAGCAATCTGTTTAAGAATGGCTTAAGTACACATAGTAATCAATGAAAATAGCGATGAGGACGATTGAGTTGAGACTTAGTTTTGTTATGATGCACCACTGTTCGAAGCTTGAATTCAATATATGTTTTAGGTCATTAAAAGGGGTATTATTAGTAAAAAAATTGGAGGCGTCTCTGTTTAAGAAGTTATAAAAAAAATATAAAAAATATTGCCACAAGTAATTTTTTTTTACCTGGTGTGTTAACCTGAGTATAATGCCATATTAAGGGTCTCAACTAAGTGTACCACACGTGTAAAGCACGAAAGAATTGGTTCCATTGAAACGGAATTATTCATAAAAAAACATATTCAGTAAAAAAAATTTTTATACAAAACTAATAAGCGGAGAACGCTGTAATTTAGAATAGCACTTGTTAATGACGTGGCACATCATCAGAAAAAAAATCAGGCCGAAAACCTATTAAGGCACAAGATGGTCCCTTATCCTGCCACGGCCTTTCTTTTCACCAAAATATCGGATGTTAATATCCGACCACAGCATGGCATATACGCCTTGTTAATTTTAGGTCGGATGCTTTTAATAATCAAATTTGAATTGCAATGTTATTGATAGCGTAAGAAAGAACTTATATGTCAGAAAATACTTGCAGTTATATGCTCCTTCTATATTCATTACTAGTTTTCTTCATTTTAATACAGTTAGTCGGTGTTAAACGTTTTAAAGTTACTTTCGCTTGCGCTGTAAAGTGTCAAAAATGCACACCCTCCTCCTCTTGGCTCTGATATCCAGAATTACAGCTGAGGACTGGAAAAATATTTGTCGCCGTCTCAAAAGTAAAGAAGTAAATATAGATGTCAAGAAGACGAAATGGATGGAATTTTAGATCATAAATGAAAATGGAATAAGTAGGTACTTGTGACAGCTCAGACGAAGATTTAATTAAATGATAGCAACTAAAAGCAAAAAAAGGACGTACTTATTCCACTTGTTTAGTGTACCTACAGCCTTGGCCAAACGTGTTGAGCACCCATGCGTATTTCAAATTAAAGTCAAACTTTAAGAGGCGCATTTATACCTTTTATTATAGAAAGTTGTATATCTATTGGAAAGATTAGTTATATTTATTGACGTTAAGAGAATTTCCGTGTAAAAATACAAGTAACCTTTTTTTTGTTAAACCTGACTTTTTCTAGCTTCAGTTATCACACACAAATAGCTACTTCGAAACGATATCTTGTTGGAAGATTGGACGCTTTAACGCCATCTGACGACAATTCATTGTAACCCGTTGTGTTCCTTTTAACACGTGTAGCTAGACTGTTAGTGTAAATAATGGGAACTATAAGAAAGTAAGTAAGTAAGGCACTAACTAACAGCTGCCATCCAAACTGTACACGTGACTACTCAAGTGGCGCCCTCTACATCTGTTCCGGCTCAAGCGCCTGCCAGAAATCTCCGAGTAACAACACGCCAAAGCTATCGAAAGCACTCAAACCGTAAGGCATTATTTTTGAGTACGTGACGTGTGTATGTGCATGTCACCCACTTGCCTTCAAGCCGCCGCTGTACGAGTAACACGAAAAGTGTATAGTATAAAAGAGTATCTCTGGCATTTTTATTTTGGCAACAGATATCGGCTAAAGATAGAACAACATCATCGATCTACAACGTGCGCTAACATACTTTCGTGTAACAAAATTGTATTATTATAATAAAATTCTTAAAAGGTAATAGTTTGCCTTAATTATCATTTCATCATAATATATCTACTAATGATTTGCACATGTTCAATCACTTTTTTTATATTTTACGTCTTTGTGTATTTGTTAAATTGAAAAATAATACTTTATTTATAAGTTACAAAGGAAAACGTGGGGTGCTCAACACCTTTGAATTAATGTTTTTTCTTTCTTTTCTTTTTCTTTCTTTTCTTTGGCCAAGGCTTAGGCTGTACGTGTATTCTCATTAAATTAAGAAAAAAACTTACGTCATTTTCCTTTTCTTGCGAACGGTATAACCACTACAAATGCAATTCCGCGCTCTCGATAATTTATATATAGTGTAGTTAGTTCGTGTTTATGCCTAGATACAGATCAACAGATCTTAATTACCCGCGGGCATGACCCGTCCTCGATGAATTTCGCTGAGACGGGCCGTTGTTTACAAGAGTTTAATGCAAGTATAGATCTATAGTGAATTCCGAATACTTTTTTGTAGTCATAAAAAAGCTATCTGAAGCTAGCGGTCCCAGGTTCGATTCATAGCGAAAGCAAATATTTCTTAATTTTATGGAGACATAAGAGGGGTCTATGGACATGGCAGAACCCGCGGCCCCTGAGAACAAATCCAAAAATGGTGGATACCCGACCTTATGCAAGGTAGGAACGTACCCTTAATTCATACAGATTTAACTCCAATACTGCCCTGCTAAGACAAATGGCGGTTTCTCTTACGAAACTCCTGTAGCAATCGGCTTTGGCAATGAATTTGAGATACCACCTACTGGCTTATGATGGCAGAATACCTATAGGTTACGCTAAGAGCAGTCAGTCACTAAGACAGTGAGTAAAGGAACATTGGATTTAGCCTCTTTGAACCATCACATTATACAATTTACAACGAATTATCTTTAAATAAAGCAAGTTTTAAAACGTTGTAAGCTACCTGTTAACACAATTTTAACCATGACGTAAGAAATCACATTAACGGTTTACATACCTTAATTTAACATATCGATTTCTCGATGATTGAGAAAAAACGCCCGCGACAATAAACATTTATGTTAACGTAACTTGTTGAGTGTGTTAAAACTTAGGAGACGGCGAAGAGCGAGTAGGGACTTGCGTTATTTAGTACAGTAGTAACAAGATATGGAAAATAGGCAGCAAACTGTGAAAATAGGGGAGGATTTGAGCAGCCAGTTGCCAGTCGGATTCGGAGTGCCACAGGGTAGTATATTGGGCCCCACGTTGTTTATTATTTACACTAACGACTTACTTCAGCTACCTCTTCCATGCTCCGAAATCATTTGCTATACTGATGACACCGTTGTTTTTTACTAAAATTCGATATCCAGGTAACGCAGCCAGTCAAAAAATTAAAACTTCGAATTTTTTCTTCTCTTATCCTGCTACTTTGAGACATGGTCTAATAAAACAAGGTCTTCTCTTCCGAAAAGGGACACTTTCCACGTCATCACAAAGTTGCCATTTGATGAACCACTACCCAATAATAAAGAAAAAAAAATAGTTTAAGTTAGTGTACGATTTTATTTCAAAAATATATACAGGGTGCATTGCAAGTCGTGTGCCAAATGAATAGGGTGGGTAGCTAGGGTCACTTGCAACACGTTTTAGGCCAATTAACACTCATCCTACCCACGGAGTTTTTAAAATATATTTTTTGAAAAAAATCTCGGTATCTTCCAAAAGTTAACCATTTTGTTTACCTATCTTTTTTTTAAAATGTGATAGCACAAAAGTATTTATAATTTTTGTATCTCTAATGTATGCGTATTCTAATGAAATGTTACATTTATTCATGTAGTAACAAATAAAAAAAATATTAGCCGACAAAGTGTGAAGGACAGAAAATAAAAATCGTCACGGTCAACTTTATGGCACGATAAAATAAAAAATAGAAGCTCCTCAGATCTTCCAACATCATAAAAACTTCTTTAGCTTCCGACTATTCTTTCGGTATACCACATGTCTAGAATCACGTTCAGTTTTTCGGCAAAATATGGTTTCTATGGTGGTATAAAATGGTGGTTTACATTACCCAGTACTTCTTTGAAACTACCTACTTACTTGAAAGTAAAATTCGATCAGATAAATGAATTGAGACTTTTTTTTTTACTAATGATAAAAAGGCATAAAATAGTCATCTAAAATGATTAAAAACCTAATAATAGTATTAATTTATTTCAATAACTAAGTATCCGATAGGTACGCAAGTAACTAAAAAATTACGTTTTTTTTTCTTGAGTTTATTGCATGGGTAACTACCTAATTAAAAATACACTAATTAAAAAAGAAAAACAAAAAGTAAATTGCGCGGGAAAACATTTAAATAAACAGAGATAGGGATTATTTTAATTTTATTGTTGTTATCGACATTATTGACATGGCTACATACAGCAACGAAGAATACGTTGCTGTAGACGTTGCTGTTGAAGAACTCTTTCTTGCTGCATTTCATGATGATCCCACTACAAGCATACGAAATGTAGTTGAGACGCTGAGAATCAGTATTTGAAAGTTTGGTCGGTTTTAAGAAGGGAAGAAAAACATGCTTTCCACTACATTCCAGTGCAAGGTATTGTTCTTTTTGGTTTTTATTTTTATAATGCATTTATGCTAAGTTTAAACAATGTACTTTAGTAAGGCTTAGGTTTTAATTAGCTTTTCGATTTAGCAATAAGTACAAAAAATATCAACCAAAAAATTTACAAATGTATTCAATTTTCACTATCAATTTTTAGGCACTGATGTTTTTAATTTAAGGTTTTGAAGATGATGATTATGCCAGACGTGTGCAGTTTTGTCGTTTTTTACTTCAATACGTTCCTCAACAGCAAAGTCTATAGCAACGTGTCATGTCAATAAATGTCGATAACTATAAAATAAAAATAATGCCTATCTCTGTTTATTTAAATGTTTTCCCGCGCAATTTACTTTTTGATTTTCTTTTTTATTAAGTGTATTTTTATTTAGGTAGTTACCCTTGCAATAAACTCAAAAAAAAACCTTATTTTTTAGTTACTTACGTACCTATCGGATACTTAGTTGTTGAAATAAATTAATACTATTATTAGGTTTTTAATCATTTTAGATGACTATTTTATGCATTTTTATCATTAGTAAAAAAAAATAGTCTCAATTCATTTATCTGATCGAATCTTACTTTCAATTAAGTAGGTAGTTTCAAAGAAGTACTGGGTAATGTAAACCACCATTTTAGATTGAAACCATATTTTGCCGAAAAACTGAACGTGATTCTAGACATGTGGTATACTGTAAGAATAGTCAGGAGCTGAAGAAGTTTTATGATGTTGGAAGATCTGAGGAGCTTGTACATTTTTTTTAATTGTGCCATAAAGTTGACCGTGAGGATTTTTATTTTCTGTCCTTCACACTCTGTAGGCTAATATTTATTTATTTGTTTACTAAATGAATAAAAGTAACATTTCATTAGAATACGCATACATTAGAGATAAAAAAAATATAAATACTTTTGTGCTATCACATCAAAAATAAAATATATGTAAACAAAATGGTTAACTTTTGGAAGATACGAGATTTTTTTCAAAAATAATATTTAAAAAAACTCCGTGGGTAGGATGAGTGTTAATTGGCCCAAAACGTGTTGCAAGTGACCCTAGCTACCCACCCTATTCATTTGGCACACGACTTGCAATACGCCCTGTATATCACGAATAATATAATTCACCAGTATAATTTACATATTTACTTTCATTGAATATTTTATTTTAATATTGTATATTTTATGCATGAAAATAACAAACAGGGTTTTTTTTTCAACATAAAGGTTATATTACAATGTGGAATTACAACCTGATACTACAGGCATCACCAGATTCACCAGATCAAACTGGCCGGTTACAAATTTGTCAACTTGATGTTTCTCAGCATACTATTCGAACTTATGGGAATATCATATTCCGCTCTCGCTCGGTATCATTACGCTTATGACACGCCAATGATTTTCAAACTGTGGCACTAAAAGTAGTCGATGACATTTTTTTGTAAAATGTAAAATGGTTAAATGCTCTATTGTAGGCTGTAAGAGTAAAAAGGGTAGGGCACAGTCGGTTTCTATACTTTTCCACCAAAAGAATCGCTTGCCGAGGAGTGGTTGCTATATTGCGGGCCTAAGGCTGCGTTTCCACCAGAGCTGTGCGACGCAGCTAAGAGGTGTTGCGAGGAAAAATCCACTAATAGGATAGTGAGGCTATTAAAACAAAATAATCCCATTGGTAGCTCTGGTGGAAACGCAGCCTAAAACCACAGTTAAATATGGTAAGTAGTATTTTATGTCCTGTTGTACCTATTTAAGAGGGAGCGCCTAATAAAAAAGCGCTGATCAATATTCAAGTTCTCATAATCCATACAGAACTTATACCTGTACCTACGTCAAAATGCAGCAACACTTCTATACGTTTTTTTTATATATAGGGGTGACTCCACGGGCGTTTCAACCGCCGTCAGTCCGCTGTCATTAATATTGAAAGAATGAGCTACACCAAGCAGCTAAAATTCACACAGAGCTATACTGTTACAGTACTTCTTGCCACAATTGATCGAATTTTAAGTATATCATCGCCTATTTCTTAAATACTTACGACAGCGGACTGACGGCGGTTGAAATGCCTGTGGAATCACCCATAGAACTGTAAATGGTCAAAACGTAAGCAGTGATTTGAGGATGGCCTCAAATGTATTAAAGTGCAGTAATTGTAACATCGTTATCGATGAGGTTCTTACGTTTATTCAGACGAAAGCAGATGTTATGAACCAAGACATTTTAGTGCAATTTTGTAATACCGGTTTCTCCGACGAAGACAAATTATGCGAAGAAGCTGCTTTTCGATTCCGTCCCCGAAGTTATTATGAAGAAAAGAAGGAAAGAAGGGAAAAAATTACGCGACATAGAAGACATTGTTAAGCTGATGAATGATGTGGACCCAGAGTACATACCAATCTTTGTAGCTAGAGACTTACATAAGCTCCCACCCGTTACTTTTGACCATTTAGATCCGACTCGCTTATTAAAAGACCTCCTTTTACTGCAAAATGAGGTCCGGAGTATAAAAAGCGAATTAGCCACAAAGAACGAACTGCGGGATCTTCAAATGCAGATTGAAAACATGAAGCATGCGTCTATTGTTAACAATTTTGATCCCGTTAACAACTTTGATCTTGTTAATAAAAAAGAGGTGCCTGCACGCGGGATGGCTTTACTTATAACAGTGGTCCTATGGGCATAAACATTTTTGCCTCAAAATCGTTAGAGAAGAGCGGTGCAGAAAGCGAACTACCCGCGACATCGCGCGATAATCGAAGTAATGAGTCGCCGCCTTCATATGACAAAAATTGCACGAACCCGTCAACAGGTTTAGAAATTGCAGATAAGGAATGCGATCTTAAGGTAAACCAACAGATGAGCCCCGCAATAGATAAAGAACCGGTTCCTGATTTGTGCGCTCCGGCAGCGGCTACTACGGCGGTGGCATTAACACGTTTTGCTCCAAAATATCGAGTTATTCATAGTTTTATTTGAAGTGAAACTTTAAACAACGCGAGTACGATCCTGGCGACAGAAGATGATTGTATTGTGTAGAGGGTAAGCTCAGTTCAAATAATAAAGACTTATACCTGTATTCTGACACTTTGAATTTTTAACCTATTGACTAATAAGATATGATTGATAATTCAATGTACATTCAATGTAGTTCTAACTTTTTTGTATGTATTCGGCTTGCAGTTACGGAAACAATGGAATATAATAGTATTATACACAAACAATGAGCTTTGTGTAGAGGATAAGCTCGGCTCAAATAATAAAGACTATTCAATTACATCGTGCAATATTAACTTTTATGCTTTAAATAAGTAACAGAATAAAAAGCCGCTAAAACATTGAACGGGTAACCCCTTCATCGGGTTACTCTTTCGAAGGGGTTTTAAAAGCCGTTTGTAGGGGTTTCGGATATTAGTTAAGCCATGTGGGTGACCCCTAAAAAAAGCGCTTAAAAAGCTAATTGAATGGGTTTTGACGAGCAATGACTTTGGTAAGCCTTTCGCAAAACCCATTCAAAACTCCTTGAAAGGGATAGCGGACCGGTCCCTGGTTTTCACGGAAAGTGCATTTCATTAAAAAAAACAATATTTAACCTAAACATAAACAAGAACCAAGAAGACGATGATTAAGTGTATTCACGTTTTTCATTATATTTCCATTTTGCATTTCAATCAATTTTCATTTCATTTACACAATACATAAATAAATAATATGACCATGCTCAAACTCCAAAAGCACGTGATTATGGAGTAATAATAGTTTTTATGAGTGGCGAAACGAAGAGGTCCCGACTTTGGTATCAGTCAAAGCTTATATACGTCAGCCCGTCGTTTAAATTGACGTTGACCGGTTTCGTCAATCTTTGTAAAAAATAGTAGTTGGGCGCGACTACGAGTATGTGGATTAAAAACATTTTAATTAATATACCCAGTACGAGTATGGTAGGTAAATGGAAGGATAGGAATATAATTTTTTGTTTACAGTTTGCCATGATTTCGTTAAAAACTAGTGTGTCGCGTTCGCGGGTTTCGAAGTCACTACGTAGATTTTAAGGTCGTGTTAACCAAACGGCGAGCCAGAGCAACATGAGGAGCCGCGGCAGTCGCGCGCGCGGGAACCGAAACTACGCCACGCGTGCAGTGTCAGGCACTTATTGTAACAACGGTCTTAAAATCGAGTTAGCAAAAAAGCGATTCAAATTGGATCTAATTTGATTGTTTGGTCAAAAATAAGTGCTAATAATTATTGCATAGAAGTGATAGTACTGTTCAGTTTAGGAATCTCAGTACGTAAATAATAAGGTAAGCCATAGGTAATATATATTACTATTTTTGAAACGTCTTAAATTTAATAAGATGATAAAAACCGTGATAATGTTCATTACATTAATCACCATCATCTTATCATGTTATTTACGGAATCTGTCAATCCAGTGTCTACGATAATTTTATTAATTTGTTAGTAGTATAATAACGTGTCTACAATAAGTTTAAGTATCCGTGTGTCCTGCAGCACTTTCAACAAAGACATTCTTATATTATAAGTCATGCCATAAAAATAAACAAAGAACTCAATGAGTCTACTTATAAGAGAACTTAAATCAGCACTATCAGATTGTAAACAATGATTCTTTTATAAATAAATAAAATCAAATGAGACCCAATAACCGAGATGATGTATATATTTTCGTAAGATTCGTAAACTTAATTTAAAAACACCTCTGTTATGGCGATATTAATTTGTTTACCCATTACTTAAATAGGTTATTAGAACCAGATGCAGCAAAACGACAAATCTTAAGATTCAGTTTAGTTTAGCAATTTAGCGGTTCACTATCATGAAATGTCAGTGTTCAATCCAGATTTAAGACTATAATTCTGTTTAACTTATTCCTGCAAGTGAACCTTAAAGACTAATAAATCGTATAAATCTTTATAAACAACTAGCAACCCGCCCTCGCTTTGCTTCGGTTTATGTGAGTTTTCTGTTACACCCGAATATAATCCAGAACTTATTATACATATAAACCTTATTCTTGAATCAATCTAACTATTGCTGAAAACTGAATTAAAATCCGTTGAGTACCTAGTTTAAAAGATCTAAACGGACAGACAGCGGGAGCGACTTCATTTTATACTATGTAAAGAAAATATTACTAATTAGACAATTGAAAGTCGAGTCTCAATCGGATGCAGGTAGTTTCGTGTTAATTCAATAATACGCGCGCCGGCGCGTCATGCATCCAAGAAGCAACGTGATGCTAATAGAGAAGATAACAGGAAGATTTTATACCTACATCTGATTCCCAGAATATTTTAACAAGCTAACATTAATACCTACGTGTACACGTCTCGTAGTAAACAAATAATACAGTGCAATACCATTATGGTAAAAGTAATCGTATCAAAAACTGTAACTAAGTACCTAAAACTTTATTTCTGTGGTACCGTATACATTTAGATAAATAATAAAAAAAGAAAAGTATAATTGTTGAGTAATTTAAAAAACAGAAGTTTTGAAACTAATATTAAAATAAAGCTGATTTCATTATGTTACCTAGGTTGTATAATTTATGTTTGAAAACCAGTTTACCTACGAGTTCACATAAATTTAAACAACGAAAAGATGGTTCACTAAAATCCTATAGTTTGGTGCATGACCTCATTCACAGTCGCGTGATCATAGCCGCGCGCTAAGCATAATACCTACACAGGTAAATATAGTTGTTATACTAAGGCGAGGTAACACATTGATTACACAATCAAAGCAATATTCGAGTACTTAAAGTAAATGTACGCTTCGCCGAATCTGCCGTATCACCGAATTTCTTAAGCTATTAGTCTAGTATTTACAGTTGATATTAAGTTGTGATATTTTTTCCGCTAGCTAGATACCTATCCCTTACCTATCCACTAAGCGGCAAAGCCAGCCATTTGCTGTCTCAATCGGGAAACAACCATCGAACAAGTCGGTTGATCGCCGTTTTGTATGGGAGTCCTTGTGAAAAACGTTAAGAAATCGCGTATACTTCTTAAGGTCATAAAACCGTTTAACGTTACCTTAGTGTTTGAAAATGTGGTTTTCATGTGTTGTTATTTAATTAGTTTTTGTGTTCTGATAAATGAAGTGAATTTAGTGTATTAATATTTATAGAAATTAGCAAAGATGTGAATTCGGTGATGAGTTAACCCTCATTTTGACTGGATGGTTTACTGAACAGTGTTCGGAATCAGGGATAGCGTATGTTATTTTAATTATTTATTTACTGGTTGATCATGACTTACTTCTATAATCTACTTTGCTTTTCGAATAACTAGAAGTTTTCCAAATTTAATGAGTCATAGCCGAACATCAATAAATTGGTCATTTTTTATAAAACTTCGTTGGAAATTTATAATTTTTTACGACTTTTTGACATGAAATTAAGCTTATTGGCAAGGTTATTTAAAAAAAATATTATATTTATTTTTTAATCAGTAGTAGGAAAAACCATATGTATTAATGGTTATATAATATTTGTAATTATAAGTAATAATGTTAGTTTTATAATTATACCGTAAGTATTACGTCTAAACACTATTTTATAAAATCCGTTCGCTTGATAGGTTCCTCATAATTTGCTTGTCCAATTCACCGAAAGAGCGATCGGTGTATAGTACCTATGGTCTCGGCTACCGAATCCATGTCTGCCTCAGACAAATCACTGCACGGTGTTCGTTGGAATATCATCCTTAATCCGTTAACAGCTAAGCCGATACTAAAATGTATTATATTTCGTGCATTTTTGTAAAAGCCAGCGCTTCTAAAATATTAAGGGCGTGAATATTTTAAATAAATACTCATAGGAGTTCATCTAACCCCTTGAAAATAAAATTTTATATTAGATTATTATTAGGGATCGAATATTCGGGTTGTCTTGTTCCATACTATTTACTATTTCAGTAAAATTCCTATCATTTGAATAAATAAATAAAATATAAATGCCTATTGTTTTACTAAACTTTGAGCACCACTCAGCGCCAAAATTTCATACATTTCTTCCCTAGTTCGGTGATGCAACGCCAGCGGCTCGGTTCGGTATTATGTGCAAATCAAGTTTCTTAGTTCGGTAAATGGTACAAAACAGGGTAAGCGATATAAAAACTTTAAAAAATATTTAAACATATTTCTAACCATTTAATTTATTTCCAGGTACATTAAACTGATGACAAAATTATTAAAATTACCATTATTATATTGATCATAATCGTATAAAAATCCCATACCTTATTAAAAAAATAAACGTACATCCAGGTCTTAAGCGTTCGTCGAAACGTACATTTATTTACCTTATTACCTTAGTGTGTGTTTTACGAATATTTATTTTGTTTCCTACAGCCATTGTGTTCTACGTCAAAACAACTCCCTTCTTTTTAAAACTCCTTAAAAGTAAGTATGTGAAAAAATCATAAAAAAACAACCGATTGAATACAGAACTGAATACACATATTGCTGAATTTTGATAGGAAATACCGCCTGGAAAATTTTGATATTTTGGCAAGTAGTAGGCCATTTTATAGACTATTCTGAAAAAAAATCTAGAGGTGTCACAACCATATAAAAAATAATGTACATTTTTTATTTGGTCTTTATTTTCTTTTTTATGCGATAACTATTATTTGTTTTTTTGGGAGGCGATGCAAATCTATGAAAAAAACATCATTTCAAAATTTGAAGCAAATCGCTTGAATACGTCCCCAAAAACAGTACATTAAAAAAAAACAGAAAAATCACAAGTCGAGAACTGTCACAATCAAGATGCTGATACTCAGCTTAAATATTCTTCACTATAAGAGGTACTCACAAAAAAAACCCGAGCCCATTTGATGTAAGGGCCGACTTACTATGCAAACCCGACTATGGCCTTTCGGGAATCATGTTTCCTTCCATATCTCATTAAATATTGATCCCAGCAAAAAAGTGTATTGAATATTTTTTGTACTAAATTTTATGTAGGTTAATTATGTAATGGATAATTTTTTGGTATGGGCCACCACCGTTTAAGAGTTATTTACGAAAAACTAAAAAAGGGACCTTTGCACCCCCCTCCACCCGTTAGCTCCACCCCCACCCATCAGTACTTTCAGTATGTGGTTTAAAACACCATTCCCTATACACTTCCGTATACACGAGGTTTTTCCCCTGAGGGCAGTTTTCGGTCTTCGTTGCTTAGGCTATACGATTATATCATCGATACGAAAGATATCATCAGTTAATTTGTGGCGAAAAAATACACTGACGACGACTAGTATTTGATAAAGATATTTTATATTACACATATTGTTGCTTTCGGCATTAGTGGGGCGATACAGTTGGATTAAGAAGGCTACCACAAGTTGTCCGCAATCAGACCTTTATAACGTTATAAATAATATCGTTATCATAACGTTATATTTAGTTAGTGCTTAAAATTTCGTTTAAATATACCGATATTTTTTCATAACTTTACGCTACACCGTAAGGAAATTGTAATAACGTTAAACTTAATAACGTTATAATAACGTTATGAAACTTATGAACTACGCGCTGTTGCCGCTCCTTAGGTAGGCATTTTGCGTGTCTGGCCGACGCCCCAGAAGGGACGATTTTTGTCCGTTTAGAGCAACCAACGTCCTTTCGATGTCCGTTCATATATTCCGTCCTTTTTCCGTCCCTTTTCAAATAGCCAGCTAAAATACTTTGCTTTATCACAAAAAATGCATTTTAAAATGCAAATAACTTAGTTACTCGAAATTAACGGTTATTAACGTTATTATAGCGCTTACCGAAGAATCTTAAGAAGAATAAATTATAATGGATACAGCTACAGGTAAGGCGTCAAATAACGTTATAGTATAACGTTATTCGTTCAAGATAACGTTACACGTAAATAACCGATATTAAAGGTCTGTCCGCAACTTTATTGCCGTTTCGATCTCCCTTTCTGTCCAGTCTGTGACGATAAAGGCCCACTCAGCGACAAGCGAGAAAATACAACTTGTGCTAGCCGGTACATGCGGTTCAAATGCCGTGATAATGACCCTATTAAGGGGGTTATAGAGAGCACAACATTAGTTAAGCTAATGATTAGAGACGTTCCACCTAATTGGATTAACACTTCGTCTATTTGACCCTATACCTAACTTGTAAAGTCCTTACAACGCAGCTCTTGACCATGGTCTAATAAAACAAGGTGTTCTTTTCCGAAAAGGGACACTTTCTAAGTCATCACAAAGTTGCCACTTGATTAACCACTGCCCAAAAATAAGGAAAAAAAATTATATTAGGTTAATGTACGATTTTATTTCAAATATATGTATATCACGAATAATATAAGTCACGAGAATTATTTACATATTTGCTTTGTTTGAATGTTTTATTTCAATATTGTAAGTATATACATTTATGCATAAAAATAACTAACAGGGATTTTTTTTAAACATAAAGGTTACATTACAATGTGGAATTACAACCTGAGACTACAGGCATCACCGGATTCAGCAAATCAAACTGGCCGGTTACAAATTTTTCAACTTGATGTTTCTCGTCATACTATTCGAACTATTTCGAACCTATGGGAATATCATATTCCGCTCTCGCTCGGTATCATTCCGCTAATGACAGGCCTATGATTTTCAAACTGTCGCGGTAAAAGTTGTCAATGTCATTTTTTTGCAAAATGTAAAATGGTTAAATGCTATATTAAAAGCTGTAAGAACAAAAAGGGTAGGGCACAGTCGGTTTCTATACTTTTCCACCAAAAGAATCGCTCGCCGAGGAGTGGTAACGATATTGCGGGCTTAAAAACACGGTTAAAATATGGTGAGTAGTATTTTATGTCCTGTTGTACCTAAATGAGAGGAAGCGCCTAATAAAAAAGCGCTTATCAATACTCAAGTTCTCATAATCCATAGCCCTAATATTTAGAACTTATTTTTTAGTTTGTTATGAGTATAGTCGTATAATTACCATTAAACGTTCAACATTTAAGTGCCGGTGGTCATAGCACATTACATTGCTCGTAGAACTTATACCCGTACTACCTACGTTCAAATGCAGCAACACGTCAATACGTTTTTTATAGAGAACAGTAAATGGTCAAATCGTAAAACCTATATACAATGATAGTTTAAAGTTAATATATAAAAGATAAAACATAATAAAATAAAAATATACGAGCAAATATTTTAAAATTACCCCGATTTTAAAGTTTGGAAATCTTCGGTTGACGCATATGACGTAGTACATGTCCACTCACGTGACCACTGCTTCTCGGAAGAGAACGGAAGAGAATACCGGGCGAAGTATATTATTGTACTATGCCTCTTGACATAGCGGACTCTTTCGGAACTATTTAATTTGTCACACGTGTTTTGGTGAAGGAAAAACATTGTAAAGAAACCTATATACAATAAATCTTGACAAAACCTTTGAAAGTAAAGTATGTGGTTCAGTTTCTGAAGCGTGTGTGGGTAAGAAGCGTTTGCGGTTAAGTATTTAATTATACTATCAGGGTTCGTAAAATGCGAGCAAAATTCATTGAAGTGCTAGGGTTGTCACTTATAATATAATCGAATAAATTAAATATGTACAGAGGAATGTGTTTATACTCATGAAAGCACTTGTTATCATTATGGTAATAAATACATTGTCTCTTACAGTATTCATGGTTTATCTATAATGTTAAACTAAAACCTATTAGAATTGATAAGTACATTGTCTATAGATTTACGAGTATTATCTTGTCATGATTATCAATCAGTTTCGGATTGTGTGAAATATTTAAGTATTTGTATTATTTTAGTTCCTAATATTTTAGTTCACAAATTTAGAAACATCGCCAACCCTAACTGGTTGTCAAACGTCATTTCAATGGATTTTGCTCGCATTTTACGATCCCTGCTAATTATTCATGTTTTCTCCAATGGAGTAATTGATCATTATGGACTCTCAAGGCACTTATAGTCTGGTTTTCGTTGATTTTAATACATTAACAGTGCTTTTGTAAAGCTTTCTAGTTTTATAAATATTTTTTGTTACAATAAGTATATGTAATAAAATGAATAATACCTTAATTATTAACTTTATCCGCAATCCAACTACTGAGTAGCTATACCTAAATTTATTTAGCATCATCTTACCGTTTCGACAGTATGGTATCGTAATTTGAACTTGCGTATAGGCATGACGATACATATCTGATAACGCTTATGCGATAACGTTACTTGTGTAGGTGACTCAGTTCTACTTCGGTCGTTCATGAAATCATTTTTACAAAAGCGCATTCTAAAAAAATGTTCTCTATTAACATTTAATAACGTATTAGCACAGTGTTTGGCAAGATTTTACTTAAGTGAGTATGTTTACCGACTAGTAAAATAATAACAGCTGATAAAATTGTACACTTATAGATTGAAATATATGTTATCAGAATAAATAAAAGCACACATAGTTCTAAGATATAGGAATATCTAAGAACTATGACAGTACATATAAACTCTTGGATCTCACCATACTTTAAAATAACTTAGAATTATGTAAAAACACTGGGATTAAGCATTTAAAAACATTTTATATAGTCAGTGAACGTTTTGTTATCTCAGATACTTGTTTATACATGATATTGATATTGCTTTTGACATGTTGTGACCGCGTGTTTTTTTCTGACGGCATCATCATCATATGATATTAACGATAATCTTTTTGTTCGCAGGGTTTGAAGACGAAGTGAGATGATGACGTGAGACAGTATGCGGTGGCCGACGTTATGGCAGGTTTTGTCAGTGATGGCCGCACGGGGCCTCGCGCAGTCAGCCACGCCCACCGTCTGCGAGGACGAGTCATGTCGATGCGACGCTTTCACTAGAGTCATTTGCAATTGCACTCGGAATTATGACGTAAGTTTCATCAGTTCTTTTTACCTTAATCACCCGTTTCTCGTTGGAAATATACTTGTGTTTTTGTTTTAATGAGCGGGTTTCTTGTACACCAGGAAGTCACTCTTCGACCAGACGGAGCATACAGAGTTCCATCTACGACTTCAGGCATCATTGTTGATGGCTGCGCTCGTGTTTATTTTCTATCGGACACGGCTGGACATCTTATCCAGCTTCGTTCTGTTGAACTTCGAAACGTGCAGCATGTCTATATTCACGAAAGAGCATTGGCTTGGAATCCTTACTCGAGGGAACGCGACAAGAATCCAGGAATTAAAATTTTAATACATAACAGTACTATCAATAAAATTTCTTCTCATGCTATTCAAGGATTGGTCAGCGACATAATTATTAGTGACAGTAAAATAAATTTGATAAAACCATACGCGTTTTCTAATCTGGCAGGCGTGAACAGAATTGAACTTATAGACAATCGGTATGAAAACGTCGAAAGACTTGCATTTAGAAAATTTACAACGGGAAACTTTTTTCTTCGTGGCGGTTCTAGTAGAACCTTACCAAGTAGGTTTTTGTCTGATGTGGAAGTGACTGATCTATTGAGAATCGATGGACTTACCTTGCAATATCTACCCAGTTCGACATTTATTGTCAGTTCACCAAAGACAGTTATTATAGAAAATAATCTTATCGACACATTGGAAGGTGATGGTTTTATTATTAATACCAGGGGACCAATCACTTTTAGAAACAACACAGTAACAAATCTTCGCACGGGTGCATTTCATGGATTTACTGTAGATATCGAAATGGTTTCCGTGTTTGGTCGTCAAGAATTATTAATTGATAACAATACTATCACGCACATGACACCATCTTCACTAATATATAACCAAACAACACTGACTTTAAGAATAGACGGTCTTAACTTAAATACTACATGTGCTTGTGAAATGAAAGAAAAATGGAGTAGCATCGTACGGCAGCAACGAAGTGCGCTGTCGTGCTGGTATTCCTTGGAGGGCAATTTTGTGCTCGTCCCGACATACGTAGCTAGCCGGTGTGGAGAGTTCAAACAGAACTTCTGGATATTTATACTTGTTGGTGTTATCGTTGTAGTTTTTGTAGCAACAGTTATAACGTTTTGCATAGTTAAAAGAGAAAACGAAAAAAAGAAAATGGTACAGATAGTAATGCCTGATGGCAAGACTTACAGAGAAACTGAATTTCATATAGTTGTGGAAAGAGCCGAACTTCTCACTACTGATTTGTAGTCGTGATTTTTTTAAACATTGAGGTGAATCGATATATATGTCACACTCCTTCAGTAATAAAAGAACGAAGTACCTAAACATTTGGATGAATAATTTACTTAAAATGTGCTGATCATATAACGCACTCATCATACTATTACGCTACCTCGTCGTTAAAAGAATGTGCCAACTTATGATGCCTATTAAAGTATTAACAGTTGTAAGTCCTAATTAGAAATATGTTTTTGTTACGTTTATTTATTTTGTATTAAATAAAATAAAAGTTAAATATGACACCTGCGTTATTATTATTATTATTGCGTATTATAATAACAAGCTGCTGCGGTCGCTTTAGTTATAACCCTCCTTTTTCTTTCGCTGTAGTCGGATAAAAATAGGTTATCGTGCATTCCAATTTGCAAGTTTTAGCTATTAATTACCTACAAAACTAGTGGTTCCGGTTTCAAATCCCGCTAAGGGCAGATATTTATGTTATGAGCGCAAGTATTTGTTCCTGAGTCTTGGATGATTTCTATTAATTTAAGTATTAATTTCTCTATTTAAGTAAGTTTATTATTGTCTAGTACCCATAATATGTATTTATTTAATAAATTTATTTATTTTGTTTGTTAGACTAGAGTGTCCCACTGCTGGGCAAAGGCCTACATCTCGTCCTTCTACGCATCCCTCTCTTGAGCAGTCTCCTGCCAGTCCCATGTATTTAATAAAAACGTTTGTTAATTACAATAATCAAAAACAAATATGATAAATATTTCATAGCGTAACCCAAACCGAACGAAAATTGCTCTCTTGTTAAACGCAGATTAGGTTGATGGCACTAGAGCTGGACACTTTAAGCTATCAGGCACCAATAATGGTAACTTAAACCTTAATTCAAAAATCATACGGTCATAAATTGATTGATGCAAAACAATTAATGAATAACAATTATGTTCAGTAAAATCAGAATCCAGTGTCCACCATTGGTCCTTGTCCATTACTGGTACCATCACGATAAGTCTTTACAGTGCCAGAGGTCAAAAAGTATTTCGGGTTGAGGTAAAATCAGTTACACTCGCATAAGAGCATACGAGAGTGAGTAAGAAAGAAGTACAATTCCGACTTTTGTAAGAGGTATCGCACTGCATGTATATACATTTTTACCTTGGTTGCTTCAAAAGATTTGTAATTATCCTACAAGTGTCACTAAATGTATGGTAATAAAGCAAATTCAAAGCTTAGCTATTTTATCTGTTTTATTAGGCATCTTTATTTAAGGAGCTATTTCACACAAGCGAATATGTTGCCCTGTATGACAACAGAAAAAAATACATTAAGGTTCTTTAAAAATATTTTTTTGGAATGAGGTTTGATACTCCTGTGAAAATAGATAAGAAACAACAGTAAATATTGACGTTACACGGCTGCGTCATTTTTCTGATTTGAAATTTCTGAAAGATATGTTTAAACTTTAGTACCTTGTCACTTTTTCCGGTATGACAATATCATATGGCAGTTAAAACATGACGTTAAATAGACAAGGTACTAAAGTGCAAACATATTTATGACGTCGACTGTACAGTTACAATACGGGATTGTTGAGCCACTTATCTTATTATCATTTCAACTTGGTTATGTTATGTTACACGAAGGCCACAGTTTCGTTATTGAATTGAAACGTGATCATAGCTACCCTTTTGTAACGACCAATAGAGACTGAGTTCAGTTTGAACCATTAGTGGCTGTTGTTTAATCGTGACCCTAGTAACCATCAACCAGCATTACATGACTATAGACACGTAAACAGCGTTCGGATAAAAGCGTGGATCAAGAGTTTTCCGATGTCGAAATTACCTATCAATTATAATTTATCCGTAGGCTAACGTTACTATCGCTACACTTAAACAATTGTCGCTAGGTTACGGTTGCTAGACCTGCAATTGGTTGACTTTAGCTGTACGTAGTCAATCTGCTGCCAGGTTGGTAGTTCTGGCTCTCAGGAAAGGCGCTTCACGCCTGTCAAACGATAACAAAGATAACAATTAAATTTTCTTCTATTAGGCCCTGTTTACACTTTGTTAAGGCCCTGTTTACACTTTGTTAAGTGCAAGTGTGAAGTTCATACATTCTCTGTCAGGTGGCAAGTAGAAAATGTATGAACTACACACTTGCACTTTTTTTTTCCTTAATTAATGGCTTCCACCCCTTTTGTTTAACAAGGTGTATTTCGCCAGTATCGAGTTTTAGACAATCATCATGGACTTATTAGAGAAACAAGTCCATGAATATCACACGCGAGGACAATTGTTAGGTTAAAGAAATTTACTCTGGTGGACTAAACAGAAGCACATGGGGTTAGCTCCACGCGCTTCTGTCAAGACACACCTGCACTTAACAAAGTGTAAACAGGGCGTAAGTGCAAGTGTGAAGTTCATACATTCGCTGTCAAGTGGCAAGTAGCAAATGTATGAACTTCACACTTGCACTTAACAAAGTGCTTATACAAGGCGATATAACAAGTCATGTGACTTTCCTTGACTGGATATTCGAGTATAACCGAGATTTGCACTACACGGCCAAAATACGTACGTACAGTAGCAAGTGGCCCAACAATCCCGTGTTGTGAAGTTGCAGACGTTGGACTTCGAACCCACGCAATTTTGGGACGAATCATATGCAGGGCCAAAACGAAGTAGTGATATTTATTTTACGTGTCTATCAATTTGGTTATCCCATAATTTTCTAATGTATGGTGATTCAAAAACCATTTCGAGAATAAGGGTTGTAGAACCATTCCCTGTTATCAGATTATTTTACAAAATAAGTATTAAATAGTTATTTTTATTTTATCATTTGATATTATTTGACCACTAATGTAGTGACGTCACGATCTTGATTGGTAATCTATCAACCAAAGTACTGCATAAAATATGAGTCTAAAATGCAATAATATTCAAATAATGTATATCGAATTTAGTGCCGCACTCAGAGACGTCAATTGAATTTAATGCTCGAATAAAGTTGCTGCTGTCTCCTTCTTTGCTATAGCAATAGAATAAGACAAGACGTCACTTAACAAGTATTAAATTTAATTGATGTCTCTGAGTGCGGCAGTAAGTCTTATTTATTTCTGTTTTATTTTAACGCTTACTAAAATCAAGACAATTTTAACTGTATAGAAACACGACAGTATAAGATCTTAAAAAAAATGGGATGATCAAAATTTAAGTCCGTTTTGGACCCTTCGCTAGGCTAGTCTGTGGGTGAAATTGTCAAACTTAACAAACTTACATGACTTTTGAAGTGATCTGACAAAAACGCACAGTGCTGCCAGGCAAAAAAAAAACAATCAAATAACGTTTTAAAGAAACTCTCAAATGAATTAAATCGTTTTAAAGCATGTCTCAAACAAGGGTACCGTTCTATTATTTTATCGAAACATCCTTCAAAAAACTTATCATTACCTAGAATTTTCACTTCATCGAAAGGCATTTGTCGCCACATGAGTTACTTTTTTTTGGTCGTCACAAGTCTAACCTAACCTAACCTAGGTAATTCATGATTAAGATATCCTGAAAACATCATGGTTTCAGCAGATAATAGAATGAAATGAAATTCGATGAAATGATACAATCGATGACGGGAAATTCGATAAAATTTGTAGTGACGTCATAACGCCGTTTTACTTAAAAATTAAAATAAACTAATATACTTATTTAAATGCAAAAACCACGGAATAAGTGTCTCCAATTAGTCCATTTTGTCGAAAAAAAAAACTAGGCGTTATTTTTTTTGGGATATCCCAATTGCCCTTTCCGTGGAGGTAGACATAAAATTTATTATACTAAAAATCTTCCGTAAAAAAATATCTAACTGATGGTGAACACTGCATGAAAACCCATTCAGTAGTTATTCAACTGGGAACGATATTGTGAATGGATTATGCTAGGCTGACAGGATAGAGGGCAACTCCCTGACTCCAAATATGTCGGACTGCCTGCGCACAATGGTCGCGTTACCTATATATGGCAGCTCAAAAACGTGTTATCGATCCAAAAAAAAACTATCAGGGAAATGGCTGAATGTTGTACATAAAGTAAGTACTAGCTGTACTTATGTAAAAAAAATCCAAAATTTTGGTCGCGTAAGTCTGCAATTCCCGTTCAAAGATAGTTTTGTGACCAAAAATTATAAGGGTTATGGCTGAATGTTGTATACACCGTGCCCGGGACGGATTTTAACAGCGTGTTCCTCAGGTTAAATGTAGTTAAAAATGCTATATTAACATGGGTCAAAATTGGCTTTGTTAAATTTTCTTTTATTTCATGTTGCATGGAATATTTTTGCTTCTCCAAGAAACAGCCTAAGGACGAGCTGGCAACACTTTTCTTGTAATTAGCACTTGTTAAGTAAAGCGAGTAATTTGTCCCTTTCTTACTTGTAATGTTGGAAGAGTTAATCGAAGAAAGAGACTAAACTGTGACATGAATAAGAAGATGTTTGCGTATAGTTAACGTAATAAGCATGGATTTCAAAGCAGGATTTACTTAGAAACGTTATTCGTAATTTTTTAAATGCCTAGTAATGAAAAGGCTTGGCTCACAAGCACCGTATTTCAGATACACGTGCCTTTACACGAATCAGCGCGAAACATACGCTCCAATTAATTTTGTGCATTAGATTAATCAAATAAACAGCAATTTTAAAGTGATGGTGCACTTTAATCGTCGCGACCTTCAAATTCGTTGATGGTCCGCGTTTTTATCCATGTGACAAACGTAATACCGATAATGGCAAACGTGGCGCCACCAAACGAACAATGATGACCGAGGTATCAGTATTGTGGTGTACATACTTCACCTCTTTTGCAGTACTGGTGAGCCTATCTAGCCTCACCTGCCCTAGACCCCACTAAATACATGTTAAGATTAGCAGAGCTTACTGTAACTATGAGCACAAAACAGATAGGTACAGTAATCAATCTACATACAAACTGCGCTCGAGCAACTCACACATAGACACTGCTCACGGACACGATAATCGATATCTCGGATCGGTTGGGACCAGTGCGAGCGCGAGTGCCATCCGCTTGAGACACGCGTCTGTGAATTTTTTTGAGCAATAATGGAGCAACAAAAAGAAGTTATTATAACTGTTGTTTAAATTTAACCTTAAATGGTGAATTGTCGTTTTTTAAGCTACCACTGGTTTCAGAGAGGTAAGTAGGTATGTGCTTGTATTTCGATGATTCGTTTTAACGTTACACAGAACAGTTAGGTAGGTAGGTAAGCGCTCCACCCCGGCCCCCGAAGAATATATCTAAGATCGATTTATATAATAGTTTCTTATTTTGAGTCAGTATAAACGAAGTAACTAAATTTTTGTAAAGTAAATTCACGCCACCTTACGTAAGTTGAAAACATGTTTTTTGTTTGTGTAGATATTGATATTGTGTTGTTATTAGTGTCATTTGATAGGTTTCGGTCTAAAACGGATAGGGCAATGGAAATTGTGGTACTAGGGTAATCCGTTTAGAAGGTATTAGGGATTTTCGATGGTGGAAATTGACAAACGTAAAATTTTGTACGGTCACGGAAGTTAATTTGCCACCCTTTTCAAAGAAAATCTGCTTGAAGATGTCATTGTCAATAGAGATGTCAAAGCATTTGTAATTGACAGGAAACTCAACCTTATTGCTGTACAATGTCAGATTGACTTTGGACCTAAGGTGGGTCACAAATTAAATTCCTTGACTGTATGTTTCTGTTCTGTAAACTTTTTGTATTTTAATAGTAGGTAGGCTTATTGTTTTGTTTTGCAGGATAAGTTTTTTGCTATTACGGGCTATAGGTACTGCGGATATATATAATGTATATATAATAATCGTGCATTTCGCCAATGTCGAAATCGTCGCAAGATATTTTCAGTGACAAATTTGTAATATAACAATGACATGAAAATTAAAATATTTTACATACTTACATTAAATCACGCCTGTTTCCCAGAGGGGTAGGCAGAGACCACTTCTTTCCACCTGCTACGATCCTGATAAATTTCTTTCGCTTCTTTCACATTCATACATCGAAAAAATATTTTAGTTATTATTCATTTATATTTCCATTCTTCCCGTTTCATTCTCAACAATAAATCAAACAACTAGATACGATTGCCACTACCACGATAGTTTTTTGTGCATAAGCCATAGTTGACAACCCTAGAGCGACCGCTGAGCGTAGGTATGAAAAGTGGAGTACGTACATGTGATTGACTTCTGTACCTATCTGTTTTTTGCTATGAGTGGGCCAGTCTTCAAGTTGGAAGGCCCCTGCCAATTCAGGGCACCTGCAGCGACTCCACTACCGAAGTAGGCGAATGGGTTAGCAGAGTCCTCAAATGAGTCCACCAGGTTGCTAAGCTATTTGAATACTACGTTTGGACAACAACCTTTAGTAACATTAATACATAGTTTAAAACCAAAAAGAAACGCTTCAAGTACGATTCACACTGACCGGGCGACGCCGGCGCGCACATTGTAAGGGCCAAAGGAAATTGAAGCATCTCTGCTGTGGTTAAATTTCATATTTGCACGGAATTTACGCAGCTTGCCGTCCGCGCGCGCGATTAGCTGACCGGGTGGCAAGTCGCGCAAATATGGAATTTAGCTGCAGAAGAGACGCTACAATTTCCTTTGCCGCTTACAATGTGCGCGCCTGTCGCCGGGTCGGTATGAATCGTACCTTAGCATGAGCGGAGCGAGCGGGAACGGCACACGGCGGTGTTATATGGCATAAAAAGCGGTGAATTAGTAAATCAAGCTCGTATTGAAATATTCAGTAAAACATTTGCAAAAAATCTCGATATATTAATTCCAAAAATCAAAAGCTACAGCTCTAATACAATGCAACCGTGTTTCTTGAACCTTGGTTCTAAAAAAAAAAACGACTATATTAGTCGCCACAATGTGGCAAATGCTACAGGAAAATACTGTGCAATTCTGCAGCCAACACATTATGGCTGGATCATTACACAGGGAAAATATGAAAACTCTTTGGTTCGAAGGTGAACCAACTCCATTAAATATTGAGGATATTGTTATAGCCAGCGACGATGTAAGCAATTATATTTTTTACAAGGTTAATTGACCGTTTCCAGCGAAAACTTCGTGCTAGATATGAAGAACTTCTTAAAGGCTTAGAATTTATAGGCAGAATATTCCGTTTATACTAAACAGACATTCTGTCATATCGCGATAACGACGTATGCTAATGATGAATGACTTTTGTTTTTTTGATGTTTTTTATAATATAAGTATGATTAAATATTTGTTTTCTGCAATTGTCACTAGTAATTTAATTTTGTCCGTTAAATTTGCCTACCAGATTTATTCGTTTTTAGGGCTCTGTACCCAATAACTGCCACCAGTACTCATGTACCATAATCGGTAGACAATCGTCACAGATTATGTATTTCTTATACCGCTATAACAACAAATAATAAAATTACAATTTATTTAAAAAATAATATAATTCCTTTGTCACCTTCCTTTTTAAATCGACTATTAATCACTATAAGGATCAAACAAACGTTGTCGAACAAAAAATAGGTACGACGCGACTTTATTAAATTTGTCCGTCGACTAGTTCATTATTACCCTCACTTACCCTAGATTTTTATGTATACACAGATTAGTTAAATTTTCTTTCATACTATCTATAATAACGACCACGACTGATGAGCAATGATATTTTATATTTAGATACGTTATGCTCATACTAAACGCATTCGAAAACCGTCGCTAATTACTGACAGTTGCTACGTTGCCATATTTCTACAGACAAAGACGGCAATTCGTAGCGAACGCTATTGTTAGAAAGAGATAAATAGTTGTTTCAAATTGCGTACCCGAATGACGCGGCGTGCCCGCTCATGGCTGTCATATAGCTACCCTTCTTTATCGCACTCATGCGATATCGAATTGTGTATCTCATGTTTCACAGGTCACCTACAGTGACGCCACCGGTGCAAATTAAACAAAGTATGGCAATGTAAAACAAAATGTAAAAAATATTTACGGTACTTACGAATGAAATAAAACATCCTTTCTTCCTTTTATAGTTACAGTATATAATTTCGGCAGTTTAGAAAAACATAAGACGGCATTTTTTATGGCTTATATTTGTTGCATTTCGGTGATAAAACTTTACGGTTTTTGACTCGTGCGTGTCAGCGGCCACGGCGCGACATAACGATAGTAAGGCAATTATAGTCTTCATTATTTGAGCTGAGCTTATCCTCTACACAAAGCTCATTGTTTGTGTACAATACTATTATCTTCCACTGTTTCCGTAACCGCAAGCCGAATACATACAAAAAAGTTAGAACTACATTGAATTTACATTGAATTATCAACCCTATCTTATTAGTCAATAGGTTTAAAATGTAAAGTGTCAGTATACAGATCTAAGTCTTTTTTCCTATGTGGTCCGGAAAAAAAATAGCTGCACATAATACGGTATTTTTTTAATTATGTGGTAAGTTTGAAACAGTGCATACAATCATCTTCTGTCGCCAGGGTCGTACTCGCGTTGTTTAAAGTTTCACTTCAAATAAAACTATGAATAACTCGATGTTTTGGAGCAAAACGTGTTAATGCCACCTTTTAGGATTTTCGAGTAAACCTGCATTATAGTGTGATGAATCCAAAATATGTCCAATTGACAAAATAAAATATTATTACTTGTTGCAACTAGTATCCCACAGGTAAAATGGCACATTCAACATTTTTGTATTTCATGACCGTCATGGACATAACAGGGACGTACTGGTATTAAAACATTTTGAACAATATATGAAACAAATATATTTATTAGACAACATATTTTGGATTCATCACACTATAATGCAGGTTTACTCGAAAATCCTAAAAGGTGGCATTAACTCGTTTTGCTCCAAAACATCGAGTTATTCATAGTTTTATTTGAAGTGAAACTTTAAACAACGCGAATACGACCCTGGCGACAGAAGATGATTGTATGCACTGCTTCAAATTTACCACATAATTAAAAAAACACCATATTATGTGCTGCTATTTTTTTTCCGGACCACTCCTTATAGGCAACAAGGTCAGGACACGTTGCAGACGAATACAAACCATATCTGTAGAAGTTATAGATGAGTTTTGCGTGCGAGTTTAATTTGATTTAGTTACTTGTGATATGTAGTTAAGCAGATGACTTTACTTCGCTTAAAAGTGGCAACGTCCCAATTTTAAGGGTCTGTTGCACTTACGTTTTCATAACTAGTTTTTTTCACAAAAATGGATATATCTCAAATTTTTTACTGAATCGAGCCTACTTTATATGACATTTTTCACTCCAAATTAACTCAGGAACACTCTATTAAAATCCTTCGGGTACGTCCCGGGCACGGTATATAAAGGAAGTACTAGTTGTACCATTGCCAATATGTAAAAACTGACCTATCTTTTGTTTACGTCATGGCGCTCTACCCCTTCAAAGATACGTTTGTGGCCATAAAAACTATAAGGGAAATGGCTGAATGTTATAAAAAATAATGAAAAGAAGATGTAAAGTAAGTACTAGGTCTACTTTGACATGAGTAAAACTAGTACTACTAGATGTAAACATCTTATGATGAACGACATGCGTGAAATGTATAATTAAAGTATCTTTTTACGGATTTAGTGCCATAACGCAACCTAAATTTTGGTCAGTTTTTGCATATTTGTCATGAGTACAGTCAACATCATAAATAAGTGATCATTTATGTACCTTGTCGCTTTCAATCGTTTCACAATTTTCTATGACATTTCAAACACGACGTTAAAGTGACAAGGTACATAAATGATCACTTATTTATGATGTTGACTGTACAACTAGTACTTAGTTTATGTACAACATTCAGCCATTTCCGCTATCGTTTTTTTTGTAACAATAAACCATCATTGAAAGGTCGTAGCACCATAACGCCACCAACATTTTGGTCAGTTTTTGCATATTTCACATGAATACAACTAGTAGGTACTTACTTTACATATAACATTCAACCATTTCCCTTATAGTTTTTATGTTCACAAAAGTATCTTTGAACGGGTACAGCGCCATAACGCAACCAAAATTTTGGTCAGTTTCTAGATAAAAAAAACTCATTACAAAACGCAACCAAAATTTTTGGTTAGTTTCTACATATTTGGCAATGGTACAATTAGTACTTGTAACAACTAGTAACTGACTTGCCAGGCTATTTTTGTAATACATTTAAATTTAAAATAACTAACTCCCGCAAATATTTAACAAACAGAAAGTCATTATGACTACGTGAAACTTATTTCAAAAAAGGTTAACCCTTTAATGGCCGTTGACACCTGTCAGTTTTCGTAAATAGAACTACAACATTAATTAATTTAGACTCATTTTAATTTTATTGTGGCGGTCAAATGTATGACCGATGACCGCTAAAGGGTTAAGGCGATCTCAACACTTTTGTAAAAGGTACCTTGGTTTTTACTGTAAGCCTTTTACCGACACTAATTAAATAAATAAAATAAATAAAATGTGGGATTATGTATCCATAAGCACTAAGAAGTCAACGATTTATAATTTAGTTAGTAAAAGTATGTTACCTTAGCAACGGTTGGCCGTCCAGTATGTGGTGGATAGTGGGGGGCGAGGAGAGCTCTAGGCCGCGCGACAGCAGCAGCGCCTCGCTGCCGTCCTGCGCCTCTATCTCCGTACCGGTCGGGCTGGCACCCATCATGGCCAGTACTTGCACCTCCACTATTGTTGCTGTCAAAACATCTCTATTAGAATATAAACAACGTACAAATCCATTCATATCTGTCTCTATTGTCGACGTTAATAGCAATGGCAAAAGATGTAAACATATTAGTTAAGTGCTAGTATATAAGTTTGATACAAAGATTCAAATCTACAGCAAACGATTTATTTGAAAAAGTGTATAACTATTAGTTATTCAATCTTAAACAGAAAGTGTTTGAAACATAAAAAAATACCTCACGCGTTGCCCTAAAGTACGTGATCATGGAGTAATAATGGTAAATTGGTCCGTTTGGTTTTGTTTACATCTTTTGCCATATATTGACTCTGACTTGGTACCTTCCAGTGATACAAACATTAATAGTCACTTAAGCGTAAACTCTTGGAAATGTGCATTTCTCCGATCCTCACCTACGGAGCGAAAACTCTATCGACTCTATATTACTCTATGGCAAATATTCAGAAATCTGCCCACAAAGTTTGTCAGGGAGTCATGGAGCGTAACATTTTGGGAGTCAAATTAACGGACCGCATAAGGAATACGATACTACGCTCCAAAACTAAAATAACTGATGTAGCCCAAGCAGCCGCCAAGCTCTATGAGAATGGGTTGGGCATGTCTGTCGCATGCCGGAGGAATTGTGGGCTAAGTGTGTACCACATGGGTTCCACGGGATAGAATTTGGCGTCGCCGCAGACCAAGATGAGCTTGATGCCTTCAATCAAGACAGTGGCAAAATGCCCAAGATAGGGCTACGTGTAAGGAAGGGAAGGAGGCCTTTGTATAGCAGTGGGACATTATAGGCTGTTAAATAATAATAATTAGATGAATAAATAAATAAAGAAAAAAAGGCAGACGAGCAGGCGGGTGACCTGATGGTAAGTGATCAGAATCACCGTGAACCATAACCACCCACAACACCAGAGCAATTAAATAAAAAAAAAGAGCAGTCTTGTTTTTTAAAGCCCTTAAGTCGTATTAAATGCTTATACGCTAAACACACCGTGGCCCAATAATACGATGTCAAATATAAAAAGTAAACATTTTGAAAATGGAACACGCTACGAGTTCAATTGTTTTTCTTTTTTTTTACGATTCGGAAGAGACAGCGTGTTTATAATTATTTTCACACCACATGCTCGAAATTGCCCAATTATATATCATGCAAACCTCACCTAAAGTAAGTCATTATAGCCATCGGCTAACCAGCGGGTTATAATGCGATTCAGTACAATATTATAACCAGGCGGGTTATAATATTGTAATGAATCTCATTATAACCCACTGGTTACTAATGAGATTTGAATTCGTATGAAAAATTGTTCCATAGAAACCTAAGGCAAAAAGAACTTATTTTTAAATCGAACTGGCCACTACAAGCCATATTCGCAAAACTAAGAAAGTAAAACAAAAGGTGAGAAAAGTAAAATATTCTCCTTTGGGATTAAGCTTTTTTCGTCTTGGGCGTCCCTCATTTGCTCAGTATTCAATATCGCGCCCGTGACATAAAACAATGCTTTATTCCCTCGGTGTATAATCTACTATTAGTTACTAGCTTTTGCCCGCGACTTCGTCTGCGTAGAGCTCGTTTATCGCAGTTAAGTAAATTAATCGTTTTAAGTAATTTTCAACCGACTTCAAACAAAAGGAGGAGGTTCTCAAGTCAACCCGTATATTATTTTTCATGTATGGCCACGCATTACTTTTTACAGAGTTGTCCGATTTCAAAAAATCTTTTTTGATTTGATAGAGCATGCTTCCGAGGTGGTCCCATTGTCAGAATCTTAATCTGATGAGGGAATCCGAGACGAATTGAGGGAACTCCTCAAATATTATAGGCATACATGTAGCGATTTTAGTATTTTTAGTAATAGGTCCAGCATTTGCATTCAGAAAGTATCATTTGGTGAAGTGGAACGGATGGTGAAGACCACAAATGGCTACCGGAACTCCTCAACGGTACCTATTTCAAGGGTGGCGATAAGATATCTCGATGAAGATAGTTGAGCAATTGTAACGAAGAACATTTAATAGGGAACATGCATGGATTTTTTTAATAGCATTTCTCAACAAAATATGAAAATAACGTAAAAGAGATCACCAAAAAAGAAATTAAAATTAAAATCGGTTAAGTATTACGACTGATACAAGCATTTTAAAATGCTAATTAGACAGAGAGATCCGAAGTGCACCGGTGACGTCATCGTACATTACGGCCATATAAACTCCACGTAAAAATCTGTTGTGCTAGAAAGAGATAGGAACAAATCTTTGTTAGCCACTCGCTTGCGGTTCCAACAAAACCTTGCCTAGATGGCTCTCGACTTTTCGTACACACGACCGCGCATTGTCATAATTTAATAAAAACTTTGCTTTTACTGAAGGTTTTGCTATAATTTTTTTACACAGTAAAGCTGAAAAGACATAGAATCAGTTCTGCCACTTTTTTAACGGGATATATACTAAAATAATTATTAAAAAAACACAAGGTTGACACATTGTTGAAAGTTGATTACTTAAAGTAGGGATATATTTTTTTGTAAAAATCTAAAGCGATATCATATCCTTTTATTTGTTCACTTTAAAGAAAATTAAATCACCTTTATTTTGATACCAAATAATATGTAGATGTCTATTTGAAATCTAGAGTAAAAAACATTTCAATTAAGGTTTCAAACTCGCAAAATTATGCTAAGCGCCGCGACATAATGCGATTATATCTTTTTTTTTTAATGGACAATTAAGATGCAAAGGCACCAAAATATAGTCATAGATAGCATAACACACTAATATTCTTTAAATATAATGTATTTTTCAGTCGATTGTGTGCGTAAATCCTGAAATATACCGGAATGGCTTTTGGTAACAACAGTTACATATTTGTAATTACAATTTGTCATCACATGTTCGGTAGCCAATTCTGTTTTTAAACATTTTAATGTTTATATATGAAGCTTAATACTTATTCCATTTAATAATCCAATAAATACTCAATAGTTTGATATATAATACTAATAGAAATATATTACATTGAGTACTTACAGCATTTTTAAAACACTGAACTTTTTCGGCAACTCACGGTCATAGCTCACGATTCGTACACCTTGCAGGGGAGGGGGGAGGTTGACGCTGCCGTGCTTTAATTGAAGCCAAATTATTTCTCAAAAACTGGGCCGGTATTCTAGGCGGTAAAAACCATATCGTATTTGACCTGTTATCATATTTTCAAAGTTTTGATAGCTCCTATTTACTTCACAGTAATGACGGAATGAGTATAAAATAGTTCCATAGCAGGTCAAATACGATATCGTTTTTACCGTCTAGAATAGAGGCCCTGTACTTGTTATGGCGTCCAATATATCATTTCCGGATAAATTAAGGATGGGAAGTCTATTTCTGGATTAAAAATAAAGCCTCAAGCCTGAGGATGTGTGAGGCAGATTGCAGACGTCCTTCTCTAATCATCACCTTAGGAGCGGTGCAGCTGCCCATCCCGGTGAGACCGTTTCAGTAATAAGTGCCAAACGGTGCCGCGAGTATAATTTAGAAATTTAGTTATTCGCATTGTACTGGCCGTCATAATACATATGAGGAGGGCTTTTAAGACTCAGTGTCAGTCGATATCATTTGCCATTGCTCTCTTAATCGTAGAATAAGAAATATCTAGGTGCATGCGTAGGAGTTAAACGAATCGTCCCCAACCTTTAATCATACATCCACCTGTGTTCATCTAGGCCTCTGGGCTCAAATAGTGTATTTTTAGAGAGTGTAACGCGGTAGTAGATCGTACTAGAAGTGACCTTCTTCATTCTCCCGCACAACCTTTATCTGGTAGTGTACGCAGAAAGATAACTGTCGATTTTACACTTTATAGGTACCCGCTTGCTTTAGTTAAGCAGGGACAAATAAAAATAACAGAGTCGCCTTATGAACAGCAACAAGCCCTAAAAACTCCCGGCCATACGAAGTAAGTTTATAAAAAAAAAGAGTAAATTCTTTGTTTTCAAGTGTCCGTAGGTACGGCTAGTTGCCACATCTGGCAATCATTAAGTACCCGAGCGACGCCTCGCAACATTTCGGAGAACAATCGACTAAAAGGACGGCATTAAACAAAGGAATAACTGACTGATTTAAGAAGGATAATTATCTAGGCGATCACAAAGCCCAGGCCCAGAGCCTAGGTGCCTATCCCTAGAAAATCAGCGCCCAAGACCACTAGTGACTTTAGGAAGATATCTATTTGTAATATGGATTACCGGATCTACGCAAATTTTCTATTAGAAAGTCTAGACCAAGCTATTAAATCCATAGGCAACTATCTAGCGGCATTTCTAGAAAATAGATCTACCGACAAACACATTTTTATCCTTCGCCGCGTCCTGGACATAAACTAGAGGGAAGGATACCGGCTCTCTGTTGCAGCATCAGACATAGAAAAAGCGTTCGACAACGTCAAAATAAATGCCCTAAGGGACATACTTCAAAAGCGTACAAATATTCACCTTACCAATAGAATCGTAGAAGCCTGCATGAGGGAGAGAACATTCATATCTTGGTGCGGACAGAACTCGGAAGTGGTTCAAAAAAGAAAAGGGGTCAAGCAGCTTAGCAGGGATGCCCGCTGTCTCCCCGGCTATTCACCATTCTAATGGATGACGTTCTTCGCACCCTAGAAGAGGAGGATGAGGCAGTCAGGCTGGTCCAAGACGCCGAAATCACCCTACCCCTTATACTTTCGTATTCAGACGATCTAATTAACTATAGGTAATAGGGCCATACATATCAGTAATCGATCGTATAGTGAGAAAACTGGCAGAAATGATAAACACCGTAGGATTAACAATAAACACGCCTAAAACGAAACTAATTGTACGGAACCCATGTGATATCTCAAAAGGAGATCTACAGCCTATAATGCTTTGGTCGAGTGTCTATCCAACCTACAATATACCTCGGTACTTATATCACATATACCCACAATAGGAGGGCCTCCATAAAGTCGCGTTGCCGTAAGAAATTCGAAGATACTAACGGAATTTATTAAGAGAAACAAAAAAGAATGGAAAATCGCTAGGCTAATGTACAAAATGGTGATATCTCCTGTCATGACGTACGGGCTTAATGTCTCAGCACTAACCCATGCGAATCGATCACGCCTAAGACGGTACGAGAGACACATTCTAACTGAAATACAGTGCTGTCAAATACTAAGGGCACTCCTAAACAAAACATCTGGCAAATTTTGGAAGGCAAAACAGTGACAAAAATAATCAAAGTTCGGCGGATCTCGTATTACGGGCATGTGCTTAGGCGCCGAAACCCTCACCTATTGTACGCGGCCCTCAAGTATAAAGAATGCAGAAGAAAAGTAGGTCGGCCTATATTTACTTGGGAGGACTCACTTGCCCAGGACATACGAGAATACACTAACAAGAGCCGTACCTACTGGCGAGACATTGCAGATAATAGAATTCGGGTCAAAAAAGAAGCGGAAAAGGTCAATAAAAAACCTGAAACCGAGCCAGTTTTAGTATATATATTAAATTTGATTCAATTTTGAATATTAGATTTGATTTTAAGCAGTCCATACCTTTAGTATATATTACACACCAAGTATTGTATCTATCTCCCTAATGCTGACTTAACGATGCCTGAATTCGGGTTGGCTCCACCTTCCGTTTCTCCCGTCACATCGACTGCAAACCCTACACTCCTATCCTATCTACTTGACTCTCCGGTGTCTCGGGCAGGTGCGCTGCTTGCGGGCGGAGATGGTTGGTGCAGCAAAGGCGACGAGGCTCGCGTGCCCTGATCGGTTTATTATTAGTGGCTGATCGGTGCGGGTTAAGGTTCTCGTGCTCTGCCGGCTCTTCGCTACTCTTACCGGAGCGGGTGGGGCGGGCGTGCTTTTCCCCGCTAGCCTAATCTAACATCTCCTCTCCGTCGCAGTCAGCGCGTACGGGTCCTTGCAGCAGAACTGGTGGCTGGAGGTGTCACCAGAACAGAGAACAGAACAGAACTAACACTCCACTCAGCACCCTTACCATGAGTACCGTACTCGCTAGCGAGTCTAATGCTCTGTCCCTCGAGCAGACCTCGCAGTACTCTTATAGAGTGCGAGGTACAGAACTTCGACTCGCTAGCGAGTAGGTACGGTAATTGTAACTCATAGTAAGGGTACTGAATAGAGACGTTTATAATGTATCCTTTCACATGCCTACTTTACCTAAACTTCGTTCAATGGGTATAGGTAAGAGAATTTTGAAGCTTGGGAAACCTTTCCTGACCTAACTATAGGTTTCGAGTCAGTGATCGAGGGCCGCATTGAAGAGGCAATGGCTTCCATCGAAAAATACGTAGTAACATTATATAATAGGTCAGATTTTCTGCCTTTTTATACAGATATAATATGATCTCAAGATTAAACCAGAATATTGCATTTCATTATTATTTCAGATCAGCTTCGCGTACTTCAGTAAATGAGTGCGTAACTAAGCCTAAGTCTCTTAGTAAGTCAGTCAGTTATTAAGGATAAGACCAGAGACTCCTAAGACTTGTCCAACTACAGACCAGTCCCTCTCACCTCTGTAATCGCTAAGGTACTGGACTGTTTGTTTGACCGGTAAATGGACAAGCACTTGACAAGTAACGATGCACAATTTGGTCTTAAGCCGTTTTTTTCCACGGAAAGTGCTTTTCTTTGCAGAAAGTGCAGTATGGCACTGACTAAAGCTGCTTGATATCAAGGCATATATCAATGTTTGGGGCCAGTTAGCAGTGTTAGCACCAGCTCAAAATCTGCTCTATCGGTCTACTTGGGGTTAGACGAAGGTCGAAAACAACTGGAAGCCAACATGGACGGACTTGACTGTTGCTGCAGAAGCATGTCTAGAAATTGTCAGGCGCAAATGCAAAAAACAGTGCCGTGGCTGGTGTAATGGTAAAAAAAAAGCAGCTTAAATGTTCAGACCTCTGTCTGTGCATTGGATCTTGTAATACGAGTATATACAATGAATTTGCATTGCGTTACCTTTCATGTGTTTAAAACAGTACCTAAACCCTACTTTCACAGATGATCATGCATTGAGATCACCCTGAGCCACGCTTAATATTATTTTTTGGCTCCCATGTGTTAACACATATATATGATAAACTATATATTTTTGAAAACTTCATAAGTGTAGCTTTACGGCTATATTTTTGTTGTTAGATTTCTGTTATTATTTTTAAGCGCAATAGGTTATTATAAAAAAATGACAAATTATGAATTTTAGTCATTTCTACTTTATTTTATTTTTTGTTAGGAAGTGCATTTTTTTTGTTCAAATAATAGATTCGTCATCCTTAATTTATCTGAAAATGATATATCGCATGCCCTAATATGTATAGTTTTAGAGAAATGTTGCTTCAATTAAAGCGCGGCAGCGTCAAACTTCCCCCCCCCTCCCCCTACTATATGCGCCATGGCTCTCGATGGCTCTCGGTCTGAATCTACTCAAGACCAGCTAAGAGTCATCTGTTCCAAGTTTCAGCGCATAGTCACAAAGTGCAAGGTGTCGCGCAGTAATACCCTAGCTATTAGAGGGAATTGCTCTCTTTTAAAGTTAAATGGTAAATCTGTCGGAAATATAGGAATGCGGGGAATTAAAACATTTTCTCCTTTCGCAAGTAATTTGCAACTGCCATTACATAATCAATATTACACATCAAGAGTACCGGGACACCAACTTTAAGCATTAACTTATGGGAGGGCACTCCCGATAACTCCAAAGAGTTCATTAACTCTAAGGGTAGGCCGTAACTTGCTCGGTGTCTATGACTTTGTCTACCAAGATATACTCCATTTATCCACCCTACAATTTCGTTTGTCGGTGTTAATATTGCCCTCTCACACAACCAATCTCTATTGTTTATGTGTATTGTAGATCGGGGTACACATTATTTTTAGATCATTTGAGTTTTGTACAATATTACAGAATTTGCGGTTTAATGTAATCATACCGTTACTATTTCTTGCCGTATGATTTTCGCCAATTTTTTGTAGAGCTAATTGTAGTCAGGTACTTTTTTTTACATATATTGTAGATGCCGCCATGCATTTATTTTATCCGCCGGTGTGCCCCTAGTTATCACCGGTAGATCAGATTCTGTCTAAATTCGCCATTTTAGAATTAAATTCCGCTGAAAAATAAAATGACTGTCACTAAAATCACTCACGATGGAGAAGGCTGTAGATGTCTGCCTTCTGCAGAGTTATCCAAGCAGCATATGAAGACCCTTAATGACTCGGAAGTACATGCAGTGCAGGAAAAGGGCTACTCGCAACCATCGTATGGAAAAGATAAGTATCCAAATAGAAATACTAGGTCCCCGCTTAATAAAAACAATGAGAATCAATATAATAACAACAAACAAGTTGATGCAGTTAATGATGACCGCGACAATACTGTTCACGATTTACGACCACTTCATTCCATAGATTTAACTAACAATGAATGGACAGAAAAGCTCAGGGTTAAAAAAAAAGGGTTTCTTTCAAGTGTGAGACGGGAGCTCAAATTAATGTGCTTCATTAAATGATCTAAATACAGGGTGACAGGAAATTCGCCGTATTCCTTGAAAGGGGTTATTCTACAGCTCATTTGTAATGATTTAAGTCCAGTCAACCAGGGGTCAAAACTCATTGGTTTTCGAGTTATTCACGTTTTTAGATATTTTTTTTAAATACCCGCTTTTCGACCTTAAACTAGTAATTTTGTAAAAACTTCGTCATTTAGAAATAAAAAAAAGCATTAGTCGAATAGCCAATGAACCACAGATTACGAAAAATTAAAAAAAATGCCAAATTTTGAAATTAAAAGGATTTGAAGTAAGAAGTTCAAGTAATTATTTACCAAATTTTGTAACATTTTAAAGCATAATTTAAAAAAAAGTATGACACTTTGCGTACAAATTACAGGAATAATTGGCTTAATTCATAAGCTTTCTATAAAGGTACAATTTATGACATTTTAATTATTAATTTTGTTTAAAATTTTACAATTAACAATAATGTTTGCGATTTTAAGCTCCATCGTTTCAACCAAAAAATACGGGAAGAGTTGTAGTAAAATGAATTTAGAACACAGTTCTCTTCTTTAAATTCAGCTATGGGCTTAGTGTTCTATTTTTAAATAAATTTTCTTTTTAAAAACCTAAGGTGCGTTCCATTTTTAAATTTAGAGCATCTCAAATCGTTCTCTTTTTTAAATTCAGCTAATTACGACGTTCTATTTTTAAATAATTTTGCTTTTTAAAAACATAAAGTGCGTTCCATTTTCAAATTTCAAGCACCTAAAAGTTTTCGAGTGACCTACGTAATCAGTTAGTTTCAACTTTCTTTTCAATTCGGACGATATTGATAATTAAGCTTCTTTCTCAAATGGCTGCTTACCAATTCGAAGAATACGCAGATATCGTTTATTGTTACGGACTCTGCGATGGAGACGCCGCTGCAGCTAGAAGGGAATACGAACGTCGTTACCTTAACCGCCGGTTACCTCACGTGAGTGTGTTTAGTTCAGCGTACCGTCTTATTCGGGAAAGAGGATCAGTTCAACGCCGCCAAGCTGACGCTGGAAGACCTGGAAATGATCCTGCTGAAGAAGAAGAAATCCTTCAGTGTTTCCAGGCAGACGGCACTACTTCGACGAGAAATGTGGCTAACCAGCTCGGTATATCGCACTGGAAGGTGTGGTTTACACTGCACTCAGCTAGGCAGTACCCGTATCATTACACTCCAGTACACGCTATTGAAGAGGGAGACCCAGCGAGAAGGATAGATTTTTGCAGATTCTTAATTAATGCAGATATCGAAGATCCCGAGTACCTGAAGAGAATTTTGTGGACAGATGAATCCAATTTCGACCGTGACGGGATAACAAACTACCACAATCTGCACTTTTGGGCTCCCAAAGGTGAAAACCCAAAAAAATCAAGAGAAGGAGCTCACCAGCAAAGATTTTCTTTGAACGTGTAGATGGGAATCGTGCACGACAATTTGATCGGACCTTTCTTTCTGCCAGCACGACTGACCGGCATCGCATATGAAATTTTTTTGATGGATGAGCTACCGACGCTACCTGAAGATGTGCCGCTTGCGACAAGAAGGGACATGATTTACCAACACGATGGCTGCCCCGCTCACTATTACCGGGGCGTACGACAGTGGATGGATCAGAACTACCCAAGAAGATGGATTGGTCGAGGCAGCCCAACCCCTTGGCCAGCCAGAAGCCCGGATTTAACTCCATGTGACTTCTACATCTGGGGTCACATGAAGGCGTTGGTCTACGATAAACCGATACGTAACGTAGAAGAGTTAAGACAAAAAATTGTAGAGGCGGCACAGACAATGAAAGATGGGCTTTCGACGCGAGTAACAATCACCGAAGTACGAAAAAGACTTCGTGCTTGCATTCGAAACCGGGGCAAACAGTTCGAGCAAAATTTGTGATGTAGTTGATTTTAGTTTTTAAGATTAAAGTGTATTTGTAGTGAAACTGTTTTTTTCCTCATTGTATCCTAACCTTGCTTAGTCACTTATCAAAGTATCACTTAAGACTTAAGACAGAAACTGAAGACAAAAAACCCCACAATTCGAGACACAAACAAATTAAATTAATGAAACTAATGACCCTTTGTTTGTGTCACCAAAGGCAATCTGCAGTGCCTTCTACATCAAGAAGATAAGTTAGGATAAGAAACAGAACACCAAGTAAGCCCTCGGATAATCTAAAACGACGCAAACAAACCCATTAGAGTCAAGTATGTAGGTACGCTAAGTAAAGTCTTCTCTTACCTGTTCTGCTATTATTATTATAAATTGTATTTTTTTGTATTAAAATGTCATAAATTGTACCTTTTTAGTAAGCTTATGAATTAAACAAATTATTCCTGTAATTTGTACGCGAAGTGTCATACTTTTTTTTTATTATGCTTTAAAATGTTACAAAATTTGGTAAATAATTACTTGAACTTCTTACTTCAAATCCTTTTATTTTCAAAATTTGGCATTTTTTTTAATTTTTCGTAATCTGTGGTTCATTGGCTATTCGACTAATGCTTTTTTTTATTTCTAAATGACGAAGTTTTTACAAAATTACTAGTTTAAGGTCGAAAAGCGGGTATTTAAAAAAAATATCTAAAAACGTGAATAACTCGAAAACCAATGAGTTTTGACCCCTGGTTGACTGGACTTAAATCATTACAAATGAGCTGTAGAATAACCCCTTTCAAGGAATACGGCGAATTTCCTGTCACCCTGTAGATGATTTAATGAAAGGATAAAATTGTCTGAGACAAGATCATTATTTGAGGTCTTCGGGGGTGGCAGATTAATACCGGGTTTCATTCGCGATCGCAATCATCTATTTAGATCATTCTATTTGTCCTAAACTCATATCGCATAGCACGTTTGCCCTAAGTAATGTTTTGCATAACATACATTTGCCATAATTACTGTTTTGACATAACGTTATTTAGACCTGAACATCATTAACCATAATTTTATATTACCGAAGCGTCTAAATACCTTATCTTATTTGCCCTTATTATGAAAGTCATAATGCACGTTTATTATAATAAATAAATAAATAGTCAGAGCAGGAAAGGGGGGACGGGGGGGGCGGTTTGCCCCCCGCATTAGAAAACCTCCCCATTTTGGTTAGCGTTTTTGGCTAACGTTATACAGGTAGTTTCGTTAGTTACATTGTACCCCTCAGAGCGGAAAGTAGAAGCCTTGTCGACTTGCTTACAGGTGCTCCTCTCCTTTAAAACCACTACCTAATCACTCTCCCCTCTCAACTCCCTCCCCCCTAAACCCCTTAGTAGGTCAGGTTAGGTTGGGTCAATGACATTATGATGAAATCTATTAGGGCTATTGAATATTATGCTTTTCGTATATTAGTACATACAATATGAGTATATATTAGCGGTAGGGCAAACAAAATTCGACCAGACATTGTTAGGACAATCGCATTAGGGCTAATGTGCGTTAGGACAAACAATCATTATGACTAACTATATTAAGGAATTCAAATTTAGGGCAAAAAACATTATGGATTCCAATATAGACCCTACCTATACTAATACCCATTGGTAAAATCTCATTAATTACTTATTCTACGAATGACGAAACATGTTATGAGACTGAATTTATTATTATTAAAGAAAATAAGAAACCTATTTTAGGTTTAGGATCACTTATTAACCTCGGGAAGCAAACTAAGAACAATATGAATACTTTGGAAAATATAGGTGGAAATGAAAGAAAAAATCAATTGTTAATGCAAATTCTGAACAATTTCAGGGTGTTGGGGAATTTAAGGAGCCATTGAAGTTGCGCATTCAACCAGGAGTGCAGCCAGTTGTGCGAACACCGAGGCGAGTGCCCCAGGCACTGATGACGCGCCTTGCTGATAATCTGAAGAGTCTGGTGAAACACAAAGTCATAGCTGAGGTTGAACACTCTAGGAGTTTCGTAAGCAACCTTGTTATAATTGAAAAGAAAGATGGTTCACTTAAGATTTGTTTGGATCGAAAGGATCTTAATAAAGTGTTAATTCGAGAACACCATTTGATTCCCACTCTGGGTGAAACAGTGCCGAAATTATGTAATACTTACTTAAATACTGTTCAGTTCTTGATATATCTGAAGGATTTTATAATATTCAATTATCTGAGAAGTCTAGTGACTTACGAGGGATGATCCATAAATTTTGATAATCGGTATTAAAAATGGGAGATATGTAAATCGTTAAGTTTTAATTGGAATATGCACACTTTCTTTATTTGCAAACACTTATTAACGTCATTCAATTGTTTTATTTGACCACTATAAAAATAATTACTTTTAAAGGTCAAATTTTATACCTTCACCACTAACTTTTTTATTATCACCAGCTCGTGATTTTTATGTAGTTGTTTATGAACATTAGCGAATGAGAAGTTGTAGTCTAAAGTTAGGGCTAAATAACGGGCAGAGCGGTTATCAGTTTTGATCTTTCGAAGAAGAATTCGAAGAGCAGCACAGTTGTCAATTAGAAGGCTCTGAAGCACCATTCCTGCCGCAAATTCGGTAATTTTTTTCTTCAGCTTATTTTTAATATTTTCTCATAACTATGAATAAATAATGTTATATAACTGTCCTAGATTATTTAAACTCAATTGCTAAAAGTTCATGTCACAGTACTTAATTGTAGGCCTCAATAATCCTGGAAAAGGCCGAAAACAACCACCCTAAATTTTGGTGGCAGACCTGGAGATAAAAAATCCACTGATTAACTTATTTATCCTTAATATCATAATGATAAATCAAGGTTTCATCTTCAATAACAATATTTTTTAATAGTGAACCAGAACTTTCTCCACACCGCTCCAAATTATTACAAAACTAACTATTATTTTTACCGTCTTGTATAAAAAAAACAAATAATTTATAAAAACAAAAAAAAAATCAGGTTGATTACTGCCATGGTATATTCCACATTAAAAGAATATCATTATGTAGATGGTTCATACTGTTACGAACGTGTGGGTAGGAAACTGATAGAAATGCACGAATACAAAATCAAAAGTAGACTTTAATAACGCACTCACTTAAACCGTTACAAACAATTATCGCACAATAAACTTCGAATACTCTGATGATCGCTCGGGTCGCTCTTGTTCGCACCATTCGCTTTCCAAGTGAAGACTGAAACTACCCAGCTAGTGGGTCGTCTCACACACCTCTAAGGCGACTGCTTACGCGGTCCTTTACTACGGACCGGTCTTGCGTGAGGTCAGTGCCATCTTGGATAAGACAGAGACTCCAACTTACAAGGGGCGTGAATGTAATTGAACGTACGATTAGAAGAAGAGTTCAAGAATGTGATTTACGGGCTCGTAGGCCGGCCAGAGGCCCCGAACTCGAGCGACATCATCATGTAGCTTGACTTCAGTTTGCACGGGAGCACTCAAACTGGAAACTAGAGCAATGTGCCAATGTTCGATGGACTAACGAATGCCGAGCCGCCTCGAGAGCACCAGATGGACTAGAACGTGGATACGGGAGACGTACGATTTCTCGCAATAACCACAAGGCAAACAGTAAGTTTTAACGGGGATTCTGTAATGGTTTGGGGCGGGATTAGTTCAAACGCTCGCACAGAGTTAGTGATTGAGGAAGGTCGTCTCAAAACTACACGATACTCGTACATCAAAGAAATTCTTCAAGATCACGTTGTACCCTACGCGGAATTCATCGGATACGAATCTTTTTTACTTTTGCTGGATAACGCCCGGGCACATAGTGCACAGCGCGTCGAGCAATATGTTTCTGACGTTGGAATTCGAAAAATTCAATGGGCAGCCCGAACCCCTACCGTGAACCCGATAGAGCATGTCTGGGACATGCTAAAACAGCGCTCGAAGCGAAGTTCCAACCCACCACAGAACCTTCGTGAGCTGAAAACTGCTTGAGTGGCTGCTTGGGAAGAGATTCCACAAATGGACATCAAAAACATTATCCACAGTATTGCAGACCGTATGCAAGCAGTGATAAGAGCCAGGGGTGGAAACACGTGGTATTGAGTTTGTTTCATTAAAGTTCCATTGTTTCATCACTAACTTCGTTTTAACTCTTTCTTAAGTTTTTCATCTTTTTATCGTAAAAACAAACGAAACAATTTCTAGACAACTCTGTTTAATCGCCCATAATGCAATAATAGTAATATAACAATACTATGTCAACAAAATTAAAATAACAAATTGGGTTAAATTCTGTGCCGCTGAGTGAATATCGCAGACCGGCTTTCGCGTGCCATCTTAATTGTGAAAGCTTGGACGAACCATTTATAAATGAGATGATTCATGATGATGTGATGATGATTATGGTAGTTATATACATACATAAACTCACGCCCTCATTCCCAGAGTGGGATAGGCAGAGCTACAGAATTACCAACAACTCTAAAACTTGTTGTTCTGTAACCACATTTTGCACAATCAGGCTAAGATGTTTAACAGCGTATTAGTGGTAGTTATAACAGAAATAAAATTAGTTAGTAATTACCTATACAATTAGTTAGTAATACTAAAGTCTGTGTGCGTGTTAAGGTACTTACACAAATGTTAATTAAATTTGGAATCGATTATCCGTCAGTTTATAACCTGAATTAATACATAAGGTAAATGTACCATATTACGGCATATTAAGGCATTTTCTACTTTAGGGATGATTCTTAGAAAAAGTTGGACGGTTATAGGACTGGAAATTGTTTTATTCTGTACACTGTTGTTATAAGATGGATTTAGAACCTTATTTTGCGTCGTAGCCTCTAGTTTGTAGAAATAATCGTTATTTTGCGGAACCTCTAGTTTGTCCCTAATTCCGTGATAAAATTTGGCTCCTGACTTAATTCCGGGAAGCGTTGTACTTAATTCCGTGATATATTCGAAGAACACGATTTTATTAAAAGTAAAAAAATATGAGTGCCTTTAAGAATACTAATACTTACTTAAATAGATACACATAATTATGAATGGTAAAATGAAAATTCAATTTAACACAATTAGATATAGGTAATTTGAAAAGAAAAGGAAACTTCTTGACAAAAACAAAATGATGCTCATAACTATACAATACAGATATACTGTCGTCGTTTATTTCTTTCAACGCCTTTTGAAAGGTTTCAGGCGTATACTTAATGGGAACCATTTTTTTCTGAAAAATCAAAAATCTTGAAATTAAATTCATACTTAAGGTCTGTTCATCCTTACTTGTCTTATATAGTAAACAACTTTCTAACCTCAACATGAACCTTTTTTTGGCTAAAACAGCTATTTTAAACAAAACAAAGCAATCACAGACAATACATTGGCCAAGTGATGACCAAAATGTTAACTCGGTTTATTTTATTTACGATAAAAGAGCTGTTTAAGAAAAAAAAGGTTCACTTTGAGGTTAGAAAGTTGTTTACTATATAAGACAAGTAAGGATGAACAGACCTTAGAATAAACATTTACTGATATAAGTATTTCATTTTGAATAATTATTTCACCATTAAACTGCTATATTATTCAAAATTAGTATCAGCCATATTTTATTTGACTCAAATATTCGATTTCTCGTATCGTTAGTTAATTTATTTATTTTGTAAAATATTTGCTTAATTGTATTTAACGGAATGAACTATTATTTTAGAATTAAGGATGAGATATAATGAATATTAACAATAAATTATGAATTATAAATTATTCTCAAAATACATGTCTGCAACAGACACACTAAAAATCCAATGGATCCCTCCCCCCACTTATTTTTATTATTTTCCAATGTTGTTTAAATTACAGTTTTTTTTTTCTTCTCCCCTTACTCCGGGTATCCCGGAATAAAAGACATGAATGAAAAATGACGTGTACCTTATTACTGCAGTCAAAAAAATGGTTTTAATTAAATGTTTTTATAAAAAAAATTAAACAGATTAGAAGTAAATATAACAAGTATATGTATACCATCGAAATAAATAGGTATTTTATTTTTATTTTGTAAAATATAAATTATTTAAGTTAGATGATCTACTCCATCGATTCATAAGTATGACACAAAAAGTATTCACTTCAGACTTGATTATAAGAGTTAAAATGTAAAAAAAACATATACCGTAATAATCTTCGGTCATTACTTAATTTATTTACTTCAAATTTACTAGATAATTTAACCCAAGCTATAAATAAAAGATTAAAACATTTCGGATCGATTTTCCCTTACTGCGTGATACGCACGCAATTAGGTTCACCGGCTCAGATCGGTGAACATAATGCCGGGACTCATGAAAATGACGATTTCTCTAAAAATATGCTTGGTAACAACTCGAAATAGCTATAAAATCTTCCGTTGATAACTACTTTTCAATAATTTCACAAATTTTAATTAAATAAACTCACCGGTATCACATGGGATCCTTATGAAAATTGCCCTCACACCTTACGCTCACCGACAACACACCGTACGGAAATGCATTGTGGTTGTGACGGACGCGTTCGGAAGCGCGACACGGCTTTAATTACTATATTATTTGTATTCAAAAATTGTATTTTGTTTGTACATAATCTGAAGTTGATTTGGTATTGTATATAATCCTAATTTTACTGACTGTTTTCTTATTTTGCGACAAAATTCAAAATGTCCCGGCATAATGTACATTTACCTTAATTATCTCGAAAAAAACATAGTTCCCGTGGGACATAGGAATTGCTAATTCTACGCGAACAAAGTATATTGAAAATGAAAAAACACGCATCGGTTGACACTTACCGCTGTCCTGGCAATCAAACATACAATTCTTGCGAATTATAGTTCGGTAACACTTTTGAATAAAATTAACTCTGCAATCACCAAAAAATCCTGTTAGATAGACTACACGAAAAGCGCAGCGCAAACATAAAATGAAAATAATAAATAATAGGTAAACTTGAATATTGCAGCCACGTAAACTTGAATATTGCAGACAAGAATATTGCAGCCAGGTGTGGAATCCATCATACCAGGTTCATATTGATCGCCTAGAGAGAGTGCAGCGTTCCCCTTACCCGGTTCATGGCCTTTAAACATTGTGCTAAAGACATTGGAAAACGAACTAGTTATGGTGGACGGCTCCGGCATTTTAGGATGTGCACTCTACAGAAAAGAAGAGACTTTTTGGACGTCACTTTGTGACATAAAATAGACAACGGTGAAATCCATGAAAGTTATAACCTGGAAAGCTTGAGATTCACCGTTCCGAATGTTAATGTCAGACCATCACGCATCATTACCTTCCGACCTAGGATGACCAAGTCAAACCTGGGTAAGTTTTCCGTACTGCAAAGACTTCAAACGCGATAAAACCAACATCAAAAGGCGTACGACCTAGATGTTTACTTCTACAGTATTACTTGCTGGAGGCGTAAAATGCTTTTGCCAAAATACTCGTACCGTAAAATGGGGTGACTGTGGAAACGCGAGGTGACTTTGATAATTTTTTGAATCATCGATTTTGTGCAATGTCTGAGTTTTTATTTAGCTCTTTCGCGACATTACTTTCATATGTTTCATATGCGAGCACAAAATATTAGTAGTTCAAGTATTCTCAGACAAATTGGAGTTAAAACCTTCAAAACAAATAACCACAATTTTTTGACATGCTTCAGGGGTGACTTTGATACTGTGATGTAAACACAGGGATAATCAAAGTAGCCCCATTTTAAGAATCGAGATTTTAAGCTGCGTAATTATTTTTTCCTGCTAAGCCGTCTGCCGTAGTCTGCCTCTAGTTGCTTTAAGTTACTCCAAATGAGTAGTCGCCAATACAATATTTTTAATAATTTATTTTACGACTTCATGCGGGAGATACAGAAGATTTATTTTAAAAATTAATCAAACTAACCCCATTTTACGGTAGTTAGTATTTAAGTAAAGGTAATTAAGGTACAACTTTAACGGTGCAATAACTTGTTATTATTAGGGATCGAAAATTCGGATGCTTTTATACCTACGGCAAATTTCCGGAAAAAACTCAGCAAGAAGGGAGTCGGCTTCTTAAAAAATATTATTTTAATTATTTAAGTTCCTGACTATTTTCATCAATTTTGTTAACATACCTTCACGTTGGTAAACAGTTCAATTTTGTATGACTATGTATATTTGTTTTAATTTGGTAATTTAACATAAATACTAACGTTAATACCATTCGTTTCATAAGAATAATATGTAACTTAACAAATTTATTTTAGTTTGATGTTAAAGAATAGCGTAGGTACTGTTAGTGAACCTTTTGAACGCCAAAGACGGCAAATCACGTACTCGGAAAATCGTGCCACTGTCGCCAACGACGCCAATTGCCGCCCAAAATTCACCGATCAAAGACTCCGTAATAAATAAACCTAGGGTGATGGAACCAGTAATGGACAAGGCACCAATAATGAACACTTGATTCTTATTTTACAGATTTTATGTTTTACATCAAAAGAATAACAATCAATTTTGGTCCTTATACAATTTGAATTAAGAGTGAAGTGTCCATTACTGGTGCCTGTCAGCTAAAAGTGTCCATCATTGGTGCCGTCACGCTACTTTTATATTTTTAGGTTTGTATCATTGTTCTGTCCATCTTCCTTCTTTTATGCCTAATATAATTCAAATATAAATAACCACATCTCGAAAAATCCACATTTTGTCATACTGTGATTGAATGCAGTAAAAGACACAGCTTGCTACGCCAAACGCGGCATTTGGCGTCGCGCAGTGATGTATCCAACAGCTAGTGTTTTATCTTCGAAATAGTGTTAGAATAACTGTTATAATTACTTTTCTTCGTGCTAAATTTAAATAATTTAACCCAAATGACAAAACTATACATGTTTACAATATAATCCCTTTTATATTTTGCTCTTCCACCACGTACCACGACAGTTCACTAATTAGTCGGTAATAATAATCGACAAACGTTTTTGCGCATCTCAGGTAAACGAGCGCTTATCAGTGTCCCGTGCGCCCTTGACGGGAAATGACGTGAAGTCGTGACGTCAGAAGCGCAAGCCCATGCTATTGTCCTTCGAATAATGCAGTGAGTTTTATCGAAATCAGTGACGAATATATGAGTACGGATGAACTGCTGACAATTTTACAAGGTGTAGAAAGTAACGATGAAATTGCAGACTTCGAGTCAGAACATAGCGAAGAAGAAGATTTGGAGGTAAGTCTTTTTTTTTCAATACTTACTACCTACATCTAATCTTATGTTTGAATAGGAAGGCGCGGCGATATAGAAAAACTACTTATACCAAGTAAATAGTAGTATCTTCTACTAGCTTTTTGACTAGTGAACCTGTTTGTTGTAATTTACTAACTTTTTGACTAGTGAACCTGTTTGTTGTAATTAGTAAGTTTGATATGAGTTTGATATTGAGTGTGATGATACATAGTTTAAAAATATTGCTTTTAAATATACACTTTCTAATTACGAAGTTGTAGTAAAAACTATTGACTAGCTATGTAGAAAAAATGATATTATATACGTACAAATTTACTGATTGTTGATTCTTATGTTTAACTATACACTTAAGTCAATTTACTCATTTGAAGATGAATGAACATATTTGAGTTATCAATATGGTTAATAAATCATTCAAACCAAAATAAATCGTGATAATTAAAAATGCTGTGATTATTAACTACTTTTAAGTTAATCTGTATTAGAAACTTTTTGTTTCTTACTTTGACTGAATGTAGCAAAATTGTTTTACACTGTACCTCATTATATATTTATGAAAGAAAGAGAACGCATTTTTATTTCTATTTTATTTTTTATTGAGAGTCCTAGTCAGTAATATCAATACGCAGCAGAGTAATTGCTTAGGACTCATTCCCAACTCTAGTAAATTCCTTTAGTAAATTCCGCTGCCTCTGGCGCCCATGACGTCAGGTCGTGTCGAAGCATGACGTCATCACCCACCGAACAACAAGATAGTGTTGTGGCTCTATTACGAAATTGAAATGGAAGTTGGACAAAAAAAAACATGTTTAAATAGTTTATTGACGGTTTACAGGGGTAATAAAAAACAAAAACGGGTATTTAATAAAATTTTATTGTATAACATCTGAAGTAGTTCTGTTAATCTAAACAGATCAAAAGGCACAGCCAGTTATAATATCGATATCGCGTTCTGCAATCACTAGTTTTTAAGAGCTCTACACTTTGTTTTATTGCTGTGGCGTCAGTAGCACGCCGGATTACTTCGCCGCTTGGCGTTCAAAAGGTTAAACAAACCACATATTTTGTAAAAAGAAACAACTAAAATATGTTATTTAAATACTTTAAATACGTATGTGTATATGTATCCTAATTTCCGGCATTCCGGGAAATCCCGGGAAATTTATTAGAAAAATTAAATTGAGTCCGCCTACTTAACATCAATACAACAACAAAAACAAAACAATAAAAGCATCCGAATTTCCGATCCCTAGTTATTATACAAGATATATTCCTTTAATTACCAAATTATCTCTGTTTGAATTAAAACCTAACTTAAAAGTTAAGATTTAATTAAGTTCTTCTTGTCTTGTTAGTTAAATTATTCTATGATATCTACTGTTTGTTCTAATTTTATTATGAATATTGTTGCACGCCTGTTATTGAGGTAAAGGTTAGACGTGATCCCCATTCATTAAGCTACAAAATGTATAGCTTTGTACTTTGCTGGTGTGCCAATTATTAAATAACTAGAAGACGCCCGCGACTTCGTACGCGTAGAATTAGTTTCCCGCTACTCCCCCTATTTTAACCCCTTAGGGGATGAATTTTCAAAAATACTTTCTTAGTGATCACTTACATCATGAAAGGAACCCCTGTACCAAATTTCAAGTTTCTATGTACAGTAGTTTCGGCTATGCTTTGATATATAAGTCAGTCAGTCAGGTTTGCCTTTTATATATAAAGATTAAATAAATAAATAAACTAGTAAACAAACAGCAATGAAGTGAAGGTAGGTAGAATATTCTCCTTAAGTAAACAGAAAGCACTAACCCAATGCGGGTTAACATTTACCAACATATTGGGTAAGTGGTAACCTCTTAAGGGTAACCCTACATATGTAAGTCAAATGAATGGGTTATTAATTGAAAGCGGTAAGCAAATTATTTGGGTTATCAAAATGAAGTGATTAGTCTTTCAAGGGGTTTTTTCTGGGAAAGGGTTGTCGGGTCCCTAGTTTAGCGACGTAATGAGGGCTACCAATGACAATGGACTGTGACTTCTTAGCATTAACCATTAAACCAAACCTCTCCGCCCATCAACGTATAGACTCGAGATAACTATTGATTTGTCTTATCAAGGCGGGGGAATCATCAAGAGTAGCACAGGCGTAAATTTGCAAATCGTCCGCGTATAGATGTTACGAGGAGCGAAGTGAGTTAGAGATACTATAAATAACTATAAGAACGCACTCCAACCTGGGGCTCACCAGCTGACATATGGCACCAACTTTGACCCGCTGGCGCCTCCCAGAGGTAAGCGCGAAACCAACAAAGAGAAGTTGTAGAAAGATGGAGGAGGGTATTGAGAATCCCAAGAAGAATATCAATCTCCACAGTGTTAAAAGTGTCGCTGAAAGCCAATAAAACAAGAACTGTAAGCTTTTTGTTGATAAGGACTAAGGAGATTATACCTGTTGCGATGAGAGAGGAGACGAAGATTAACGTAATGCTCAATAACTTTAAACAAGACTGCTAGGATCGAGGTAGGACGGTAATTAGTAAAATAAGAAGGATTTGAAGACTTAGGAATTGGGACAACGTGGGCATACTAACACGCGTAGGAAAAGGGGCGGAAGAGAAAGAGTAATTGATGATGCTGGATAGGATAGCGGCTATAAAGTCCGCCGCGAGCATAAGCATGCCTAAGCTAAGGCAATCTTCGCCGACAGCTTGCGTCTTCATAGTTTTAAGAATGGCAAACTTTTCTTGTGGATAAATATCTACGAGTTCGAAAGGAGGGAAGTTGGGGTGTGGGGCATTGGCGTTGGGACATTGGTTAAAATTGTGAGTAGCTAAATCATAAAATGATATATGTCTTTTTACAAACGTTGCAACTTCTTTAATTTAAATGCATGGAAGAAGAAGAATTTTGACCGTATATTTGTAATAATTTAATTTTTGCTAGTTTAAATAATGATTATTTATTACCTACTTTATTGCCTATTAATGTAACTTACTTTTAAGTATTTGTATTTTTTGATTGAAATAACTAAAAGCAACATTTAAAACACCCGACTGTTGCTAAACCAACTTTAAATCGTTATAAATGATCATTCAAAATGAAAAATTATGAAAGAAAAGATGACTTTTAAATACCTATTCAATGATAACCCACTTGTCATAGTTCGTCGACTTTTCTTTTTCTTTTTTACAATATGGCGTCTGGTTGCCGCCATATTCAATTTTGATTACTGTTATATCTTTAGTGACACTCACAAGATTAAAGCAAATCGATTAAAAATATTAGGGGACAATAACTTATTAATAACTTATTAATTATTTTGACTTATACATCCACAAAAGTTTACGTTACACCCGCTTTCTTTCATTCGATACCACTATTTTCAGCATCGCATGAATAATTAGGTAAAAGTATATTGGGCGGAAAAGCCGAGCATGAAGGTAAAGCAGATTTGTTTGCTCGCCAGTGTATGTTATTGCTGGCGGCTGTACAATAATGAAGAAAAAACATCCAAATATCCATTTTTTTTTAAATTGTGTACGACTTGCCAGGTCCCACGACAGCAACAACCACGCAAGTCCACTTGAGTTTTAAATCCTCGGGATTAAAGGAAAATGATTAGTCATTTAAGTACGAGACGCCGAAAATAAGTTTTTACTACTTACAGAACGTTAGCGGTGGTATGTCTAAATCTGGTGCCAGCAGTCGCGAGGCGCACGCCGCCCCCGCGTACACAAGTTCCATTTCTAACGCGACAAGCCCTTGCCTCTGCGACGTAAACGGAGCGTCTTCGTACCCAACGCAAAGGCAGCGAAATCCGAAGCGACTGTCTTCACTAAAAGCAAATTAAAACTACAACATTGTTACTGCTACACTAAAGAAAAGTTAAACGCAGCGGCATCACAGTGGGGCAACGGTCGAATTAATTCAATCTCGGGATGGTCAGCAGCAGTCACATTTTTTATCTGATATGTATATAAAACATTTCAAATACCTATTATATAAATTAAGCCACCAAACTCGTACAAATAAACTCGCATGAAATAAACGTTAAAATTCCTTCCATTTGCAAAGGGTGCATTCCTCCCAAGTTACTGATTTTGTTTAACTTGTTTTATTTATATACAAGAAACATTATTCCTGCTATTGTAAATGAAATAATATTTATGGTTTCTCTTTAATTATGGGTAATTTTAGGGCTGTAAGAATTTGATAGTATTTCTCGCCTAAATATTACATTTCATTGGCTATAACTTTTTAGCTACAACGACCCTCAAGCTCTAATATAACAATATTTACACATTACTTAATCTAGATCATTATTTAATTGGTTCTAGCTGCAATCATTTGCATACTTTTTATTACTACCCCATTAAGTTATTGAGCTTATTTTTCTAAGAAAAACACTTAAATGCGTTATCGATGGTAGTGAGGGTAATTACAAAGACTATTAATTTATAAAATAATATAAATAGGGTTTTTACAATATTGTGCATCATTTACTTTTGTAAATTCAATAAAGCAACACCTAATTGCATATTTTGTTTTAAGTCCAATCAATGTAGGAATTATTTTAAATATTAGTAGGAATGATTTTATTATACTTATAAATATATTTAAAATGTGTTTTTTTTTATCCATTATCCTAAAAAACTAAAATTAATTCCGCGGCTCCATACAACGTGCACCATTGTGCAACACGCTAATTCACCGCCGAATTGTATGCGGCATGAGGTTTTTCCATTCATCGTTTGGATCGTTTCATAGGAACTGGCACGAACGGAATGAACATAACTTAGTATTATTATGTCGCATACACAATCTCATATTTATTTCGTAAATAAATTATTTGTGGGAACGGGGGGATTGGTAGATCTCTGTTCAGGGCATCATCATCATCATTTCAGCCAAATGACGTCCACTGCAGGACATAGGCCTCCCCAGAGGATCGCCACAACGACCGGTCACGTGCTACCTGCATCCACCGGGTTCCCGTAACCTTCACGAGGTCGTCGGACCATCTCGTGAGAGGTCTACCGACGGTCTTCAGGGCGATTGTTGTTAATATTTTTTTACGGTTCAAAATATACAGCCCTGGATTAGTACACAGCGAGACACCGCACAAAGCCACTATAAAAATACCCCCTTATTCATAAACTTACTATACACACATTTTAATTAAAGTAAGCTTTTTCACTTTCTGTCAGATACAAATGTCAAAATGACAGATATAGAGTAGGATAATTTTTGAAGATGTAGAATGCAAGTGGCAAATCATGTAACAGGTGGGGTGCCAACGTTGTCAGAGGGTTTTGACCTTGCAGAATACGGATCTGCCTGTCACCATTCCAAAATTTTAACCGGAAGTACGGTATACTGGAAAAGCTGCAGCCCATACAAAACTTTTCGTCGTACGTTTAGTAATAGACCGGGAGGTACTGACACAAAATTTCCAGTCATTTGTACCAAGTATGGCGGCCCTTCAAGGGTCTAATTACGTAATGATGAAAAGGAAAATGATGTTCGTAGCGCTGATAACGGCGGCCTAATCGCGTGGGCGTTAATCAAACGTGTCGGATAAATTACGAAAGTCGAACGATTTGTACCACTAAAATTCTTGTATTTTCCGATGGTCGAGGCGGTAGTGTAATGCCATACTTCTCCGGTGTAGCTTACAGCCCGCCATACCGACAAAAACTCACTAATTAAAAAAAACAATTCAACCATTTGTACCGGGCTAATTTTTGCACAGATAATCATCGTCGAGTAGCAACAACGGTTCCAAATGGCCGCATAGAAGTTTTTTTTTGGCTAAACGATTTGTACCATCCTATAACTTTTTCTACCATTTCTTTGTATGATCATAAATAGAAGTTTGATAATGCCATAGCTCTGCTGTAGGAAGTGGCAAATATTTCGAACGATTTGTACCAGAACGGCACCACTTTTTCCCCCTACTAGATGTATGGCAAATATAATAAGGTCACATTGTATGGTATGATATAATTTCCAAATATCCAATTGCCATCCTGGTACAAATAGACTTGGAAAAAAAAACTCCTGTGCAGTGGTATGGCGGCCATTTGGAACAGTTGGAAAAGTAAGGAATGGTGATTTTCGTGAATGGCTACTCGACGATGATCAGCTGTGCAAATATTAGCCTGGTACAAATGGTTGAATCGTTTTTTTTTTTATGAGTTTTCGTTGGTATGGCACCGGAGAAGTATGGCATTTTGCTACCGCCTACTTCTTTTTTCTTCGACTATCGGAAAATACAAGAATGTTTGTGTTACAAATCGTTCTACTTTCGTAATTTATCCGAAATGTTCGATTAACGCCCACGCGATTGGGCCACCGGCACAGATTAAATAAGAGTTACTACGTAACAGATATTTCTCTGCGCGAGGTACGTACGATAATCACCGCGTCACGGAACATAGTTGCCGATGCTAATACATGAAGGATGCCGGCGCGCGGCGAGGCCAGCTCGCTCGACCGGTTTTTGAGTGTCGAGAGTTCGAGACACGTCAAGCGAGATGCAAGTAGGCAAGCAAAAGGACATAATATAGAGTGGTTATAACCGGATGAAATATTAATTTATTTTTATTGAAATCCGGATTTCAGGTATTTTAATGCTAAGTATACGTAATATTTACTCAGGGTACGGGATATTTTATGTTAGTTTGTGATAAAAGGGGCCTGTAACGTATTTCTTTTAAGTATCTAATTGATAGGTGAAGTATATTTACCTAAACTTCGTAGAACAGAGACATAAACTGGAGACTTTCTTGCGACTACACTTACAAGTACCAGAAAAATACCAGAAAACCAGAATTCAATAAAAATAAATTAAAATTTCATCCGGTTGTAACCACTCTATGTCATGTCCTTTTACGAACTTTAGGTAAACATACTCTACCTATTCCGATCACTGGTAATTATGTACATATTCGCAAGGGTCATAAGCAAAAAAAAAATGATACCAAGAAAAAAATAACGGACACCAGTATAAAATTGTTACTTATTTTATTACAAAAATGTTATACCTATACCTTAGTGATAGCGAATTCATTAATACGTAAGTTCTTAGATGTAAGTAGGTAGGTAAGGTAGGTAGCTAACATAAAAAATAGGTTAAGTTTTTGACCCAGGTTTATGTAATATGTAACCATTAACAACTAGGTACTGCGCCGATTTGCAAAATTCTTTCTGAAATATAATTCTTGTACTTCAGGAATGGCTCTTAGTTGTAATAACTATTGAGCGATCCTTATTAAAGTAATAAATAAAGTATGTAAGTAAGTAGTAGTGAATAGTTTTTTGTGTAATAAAGTTTTTCTTATAATAATGTATTCATATTAATATTTTCATTGTGTTGAAAACCCTACAGTTCGAGCGTGCAAACGTAGGTATCACTATACGTTCGATGGAAACTTCGAAAAATGAATTTTTAATACAGTTATTCAAAAAGTGGTAACCAACAAACCACAGTAAAGAGGGGACTCTTCTATCACAGGTTTATATAACTTAAAAGAAGAGCTCCCAACCCATTTTATGTTTATCGTGTAATTATTCAATAAATGTTTTTGTTTTTTTTTTTGATTTTTTGATATTTTTTTTTAAATATAATTTGGTTTCAACTTCCAAGCCGTAACCAAAGAGTTTGCATGTTCAATCACTTTTTAATTATGTAATTTAGCATTGAAACTATACATATGGGTAATATAATTTTAAACATTTAAATTACATAAATACTATTAAGTACATACACAAATGATCTAGGTAATATTTAAAAAAATCTGCCGTCATCAAGATGGCTGAATCTGAATGAATATTACAAATGATCGGATAGTTGAGTATTAAGGTGGATTCACGTTACACCATGTCGAAGCCGGGCCCAGCCCAGTACGGCGTAATGTGAATCTACCTTTATGCGTTACCGCTGGCTAATAGAGTATTTAATTTTATGTTTTTTGATTTTTAAATATAGTTAATTAAATTACTATGTGACTTTTTTCTTTGATTTGGCTGAATGGACGCAACCGTTGCCATTATGAAAAAAGTCTGTCAGTTAAAAGTAAAACATAATCCCGCCATTTTCGCCAACGATTAAAATTTACGTATTGGCTTGAAAATTTTGTTGTTAAAAAATGAGCGATTTAGAGGATTGTGAAATACATTTAACACCGCCACATTTATATGCAAACGCATTAATTGCAAATAATAGTATTTTACCAGAGAAGTCAAAGGAAAACTATATGACCGTCTATGACCAATTCATCGACTGGAAAAGGGAAAACGGAGTAACATATTTCTTTTTCAGAAAACGTACTTTTGCCTTACTTTTTTGAACTTTCTAAGAAATATCAGGCATCTACGATGCGGTCAAAATATTCAATTTTAAAAACTATGATTCCAAACGAAAATGTTATTGGTACCTACAAAAAGTTACATGAAATTGAATTGACACGGAATTGTTTTATTTTTTATGTATTGTAATTTTTTCGCAAATGTATTAAAAAACTTCGTTTGATACACGTCCGGAACTGTCATTTTCACTCGTCCCGAGTCTTGGCCCTCACTTGCAGCTCGGGCCAAGATAAATTTGAAATGACGTACTTTCCGCACTAGCATCAAATTGTACTATTTCAACACGAGTAAATAAGGTTTATTTAGGCACGTTCGGGCAGCATTATACATATGTTTTATATGCCTACAATACGTTGTAGGTATTGATCGGATGTACTTTGTCGTTTTGTATAGAAGAAAAATATGCCTGCCACCGGTACCAACGTAGTGATCGGATCTAGGATGCAATTTGGGGTGAACGACCTCAAACGTTAAACTTAACATGGATGTGACTCGGGATTTCCGGGGATTTTGGGAAATGGGTTATTGTTAATAATTAAACATGCAGTAAATGTAAAAAAATAAGATAAAACTTTAAGCAAACTTAGGTTTTATCTTAATTTTTTACATTTACTACATGTTTACTTCTCAAACAGCAGCTACAAATGCAATCATAGATAACCGTTTCTTACTTACCCACACATATTCTGTTATAATTTTTGGTGTTTCTTATATTTTTGAATGTCGATTACTGAGGACGGTGAATCCTGTCCCACCGTGATACAGTTTTTTTACTAGTACGGGGGACAGAGGAATCTTATATCATAATTGGATGTTTTGAAGTAGATGAAAACTATAAAAATCATCAAATATGTACCTACCCACTAATAATCCGTTATGTTAGTAGTACCTTTAGAGCAGTGGTCGACGACGACCTGCAAGGGGTCCATGTGAGCGGAAAAAATAAATGGGGATCCATGAGATGAAAAGGGGTCCTAGATAGTGGATACCATTTATGCAGGTCGTGATTTTAATTTTGGCTTTCTATTAATGGAATACTCCATATTCAAACACAGATAGTAGGTACTGTAGCATTACCGCTACAAATCGCTGACTCACGTAATACTTTCTTATAAATATATAAATAAACAAATATTATCTAAATAAATTATGTTTCAATCTTCTCTGTGTGTAGTTTATTACTTTGTAAAAAATATTTTCCGCGCTAAAATTATTGCCTGTGTCAATTTTTAGCCGGCTAGACCTCCAACGTATCCGTGCAACAAATCCCGAAGTTTTTTTTTCTTAGTTTTTACCTGATAACGTAAATATTAGGTAAGCAGGGGTCCACCCAAAAACGAAACAAATGCCAAGTGGCCTATTAGACAAAAACGTTTGGGGAACTCTGCTGGCTCTGCTTGCTCTGCTAGAGCATAAGATTTTGATGTAAGTAAAAAACTAAAATGTTTTTGCTAAATAAAGCTTTTTAATATATATTTTTTATAACTTTTGTCGAGGGCTTAACTAAATGAACAAAATGAAAATGTTCGCTATATAAAATAGGTAATTAATTTTACATATATGTAGGTACTTTTAAAAAATATTATAGATATAAAATAACTCTTAAGCAGAAATGTAACTGTATAAATAAACGGGTTACTACTTTCTGAAACAAATTTAAAAATAATCATTTTAATAGCATATAATTTATTATTATTATTACATATTTTGTTAATATTATAGTGTAAACTACTTAAATTTAAAAGTTATGTACCTTTTTTATAAAGGTAGGTAACAAAAAGACTCGCGGGATTTTAAGTCATATTCATATCCATGTTAAACTAACGGACTTAAACCCCGGGAAATTGCATCCTAGATCCGATCACTACATAACCACCATTTTCCTTTTCGTCATTACTTAATCAGACTCCTGAAGAGTAGCCATACTTGGTACAAATGACCGGAAATTTTGTGTCAGTATCTTCCGGTCTATAAATCGTTGTTCCGGTACCCTAATAAAGGTCCAATTGTTTTTGATATGTTGTAAAAGACCACATAGTCATAGTAACTCAAATTTTTCGTCCCTCTGGCTCTATATCTTTCTCCGCCATCTTAGAAAAACTGACACTGTGCTAATCATGGTTCTGCAATATTGTAGAATGCAAAGGAGATCGGCCAACATCCATAGAGTCTTGGGCCCAACCGTTACACTAATGATTTTTAGACCGTTTTGTAGATCACTATGTAGGATATTTTCTGCATAAAAATGATAGGCCTGGTCTTTGGAGAAGCAGAGATATGGACGGTTCTCCGTATCAACGAAAGTAAGTAGATAAAAAAGAACTCGATGAATACTCTGATAAGTTATATTCTAAGAAGCCAAAGAATCAGAACCTACCAAGATTCCAGCATGACCCACATAGATGATTAGATTAGAATAATCATCAATATCATCATGCTCATAATTTAGAATATCAATATCATTTAGTTCAAAGTAAATGGAGAAAAAGAAGCCGTTGTTTTTTAGCAATTTCAGGCACAGTAGTTAAACCTATTAGTTTCTTTAATACAAAATAATTAGTGTAATTGTGCTAATCAAATAGACATAGTATTTACCACAAGAGGACCAACCCACTGTTGTACAAGTATGAGGATTGCCTCGTCTTCCAAAAGATGCATGCCTATAGCATTATTGCGAGTAGGTAATATCAATTCCACAGTATATGCAGTTTAGTGCGTTCTGTTAGGGGAAACATAGTTCACTTTGTGATAGCAGCACCAAATTTTAGTATCAAGGGGCGATCTCACACAAATTGACCTAGTCCCAAACTAAGTTCTAGGCTTGTACTATGGGTACCAGCACGGCTAGCACATGTTGGCACGACTTGTTTGTCGCTCGGATCTCCCTTTCTATCTAGTCTGTGACGATAGAGACGCACTGAGCGACAAGCGAGAAAATACAACTTGTGCTACCCGTGCAGACAACGATATAAATACTTATATAGAGAAATACATACTTAAATACATAGAAAACATCCAAGACTCAAAAACAAATACTCGCGCTCATCACACAAACATCTGCCCTTACCGGGATTTGAACCCAGGACCGCTAGCTTCGTAGGCAGGGTCACTACCAACTAGGCTAGCACGTCGTCACAATATGTTATTTAATATGTTATTCTATGTTAAAAACCGTCGGAACCCCACCTGTAAAGTACCTGGAGATATGACGTCATCAAAATGGCGGCCGCTGTATTTTAAAAATTGCGAATAATTCTGATCCTATGGACCCTATATACATGTGTGGGGTATCAAATGAACGGGAATTAAATGTTCTATGATGATATAATACACAACTATATTATACAAAAAAATATCTTATGAAAACTCACTATTTTCGTTGACAGCCTCGGAAGTATAAACTGTACTAAAATCATGTATGGCAGACATAACGAGAAATTTATCAGCTATCTAATAAAAGAAACCGGATCTCGATCGGATGAAAAATGGCTTAGTTATTAGTAAGGCGCGCCCTCTGATCCACACGGGTGTAGGGTGTTTGTTTCAACTAGCTTCAAGCGAGAAACGAGACGGGTGAATCATAAAATTGCAACTTTATAAAACTAACAAATAACTGCAATAACTAGAGTATTAGGATGTATATAAATAAAAATAAAAAATAACAATAATCTATTGGAAAAACAGAAAATAAGAGAGTGTTTTCTCAAACCCCCAATAACAAGCGCTTATATTTGAAAATTATAGTTTAAACTTTGCTATGGATTAGTGAATGTGAATTCGTCCATATATATTGTGTCTAGGACGTAGGTACCATAAAATTAATTATTTGAAGTTATTACAAAAGGGAGTCTATGTTTTATCAGTAAATTCACACTAGACACCTAGTTTTATCTTCTTCTTGGTCGTTACCTCATGGCTAAGGGTGGTGACCACCGTTAGTTGCTCTCTTTGACAGAAAACTCCAACTTACTCTTTGTTGAACCGAATGACGTGCTGACTGGGTGTTGCAGTTAAGGAATCCCAGTAAGGGATCAGTCCAGTCGGGTTGGTGCCCCTTCTGTATCTTGTTCCCTGCACGCGGCCAACTAGTATGTTTCTCCAAGTTCTTAGGCTCCTAACGCGCCACGTGGCCGAAGAAGGAGAGAACTCTCCATATTACCGAGAGTTGGGTCCGAACATTCAGTTGGCTTAGGATCGACTCGTTTGTGCGACGTTCAATCCCCGAGATCCCTAGCATTTTGGTCTTGCCCCGGTTGATCCTCACTCCGTACTCAACGCTGACGGCCTACATTTTTTGCAGCAGATCTACTATTTCACTCTCATTTCCGCCAATGATAGTAGTGTCATCAGCAAACCGCAGATTGCTAATTAGGTGACCTTCCACTCGAATACCATCCGCCCCGTTTTCCAGTGCTCCGCGCATGGTATGCTTGCATATGAGGTTGAAAAGTTTTGAAGAGAGTATGCATCCTTGCCTCACACCTCGTTATGTTTTGAACTGGTAAGCAAGCGCTTCTTCGGGGTTCAAATTTTAGACTAAGTAACCGCGTAGAGGTTCTGCACAAGAAAATCCAGGTGATCAGGTATACCAATCTCTCTCATAACTCGAAACATTGTGGGCCAGTTAATACAATCGAATGCTGTGGCGTAATCGACGAAACATAGGATCGTTGGCTTGTTATATTCACGGGTTTTTCATATTAGCTGCTTCATATTCAATATCTGCTCACGGGTGCCCCACCCCTCCCCGAAACCAGCCTGTTCTCTAGCTATTTAACCGCTTAATAATGTGTAGAAGGGCTTTACTCGCGTGTGATATGAGAGAAATGGTCCGTATTTCTCACGTTCACGCTTGGAACCTTTTGCGCAAGGGAACAATGATGGATGGCGTCCAGTCATCGGGCCCCAGGCCAGTCCTCCAAACTTTGGCACATATAACGTGTAGAACTCTGTTGCCTTCTAGTTCTGGACTCTGCATGAGTTGCGCTATAACACCGTCACCGCTGCTAGCCTTTAGTCTGAGTTTGCCTACAGCAAACTCCACTCATTGAAACTGATATCAGGCTCAACCACAGGAATATCTAGACTTTCATCCGTTTTTGTGTCTTCGTTGGCAATGAACAGCTGCTGGCCGGTACGTTCTCCATCGCTCTAAGACTTACTGTTAGTCTAGTAGTAAGGGTCGTTCCTTTTTCGCCGTCAATCGTCCACGATATTAGTTCGTCCTACTTTGCAAGGAGTTTGACTCTTTGAAACAGGTCCTTTGAGTGAGCCGTCTTAGCGTTCTTCTCGTTGTCATCGCAGATTGCATCAAAACGTGCATACCTGTCTCTCCTGCAAAGGTGTTAGACCTTAGCTTTCAACACTAAGTACCGTTTTCGCTCCCTTTAAGTATCAAGACTATGGCTTTACGATGTAGCGCCCCTAGCATACTAAGAGTGTTACAGAAACGATGTATCAAAAGGCGCTAAATTGCTTTATCTTATGACCCATATGCACCCAAATCATGCGCGTACAGCAGTATAGTGATCAGTTTTTTGTGGGATTGGAAAGAAAAGCGCATGGCAAACGCGGTTGCTGTTGAGAGATTTAGACGCAGCTTTTGAAAGTTACTCTCATGGAGAAGAACCATCTCAAACTAGCGAAGAATTTGGAATGATCGAAAAGTTTATAGTTCACATGTACAGTCAAGGACTATAATTGTTGAGCCACTATGGAACCCTGTCGCAAAACGTGAATCATTAATTTTGGAGTCATTTATTTGATGTGGCCTTGACGCTGTCGAACGAAGACGCTGTCGCTGTCGGTTGAAACAGTAAAAGGAACGCGGACGGGCTGTGCACCCCTGATGTATAACTATTCCTGATGCCAGCAACAGTTGCAAGCTTTTTATCATAATTTAGAATAATGTAATCAGGAAAACTGGACTATTGTTGCATGCTGGGACCATAGTTATTATTAATGGGCGGACAACGGATGCAATATGGTGACGAAAGAACATGATGGATAAGACTTTTATTAAATTTCGACTACTATTTAAGTGTGAAAATTTATGCAGTGTTTGCCATAAATCAGTACATATTTTATATATTAAGAAAATACTGAAGTATCACTTTACGAATACGCCCCTCTCACGTCTGTAGATGTGGCGAGGTAATTTTCCCTATATAAGTAGATAGTGAACTATAAAAGGAATGTACTGAAAATACCTAATAAAGAAAATAGTATGATTATTTACTTCAACAATAAAGTTATATAATTTTTTTTGGAATGAGGTTCTCTTTAAAAAAAGACAAATAAACGGATAACGTTTGACATTATTTTGACATAATTTGCATCCGTCGTCCGCCCATTAGTTATTATGGTTTTACAGTACGTCCTAAACACAATATCGCACCTTGGGTACGACAAGGGCAAAATAGCTCTTGTTGTCATATAGTACATTATGCCCTTGTTCTACCCAAGGTACGATATAAATGGAATGGACGAATTCACATTACCTAATCCATAGCAAAGTTTAAATTATAAATCTCAAATATAAGCGCTGGTCATAGGTGGTATCGAGCGAACACCCTTGTTTTTCCCATCGATTACTGTAATTCTTTTTATTTATATTCACTAAAATACTCTCGTTCCTGCAGTTCTTTATAAGTTTTATAAAATTACAATTTTGTGATTCACCCGTCTTCTTTCTCGCTTGAAACTAATTGAAACTGACACCCGTGTGAGCCAAAGGGCGCGCCTTACTAATAACGGCGTAATTATGACATTTCTCATCCGATCGAGTTCCGGTTTGTTTTATTAAATAGCTGATAAATTTTTCGTTATGTCTGCCATACATCATTTTAGTATATAGTGTATACTTCCGAGGCTGTAAACAAAAATAATGAGTTTTTGTAGTTAATATTTTTATATAATTTAAATTATTTCCGTAGCTGCACTACTCAGCTGATAGTGTGTATTATAGTATTATAGAACATTTAATTCCCGTTCATTTGATACCCCACACATGTATATAGGGTGCATAGAATCAGAATTATTTGCAATTTTCAAAATACAGCGGCCGCCATTTTAATGACGTCATATCTCCGGATCCAGGTACTTTACAGGTGGGGTCCCGACGGTTTTTAATAAAGAATAACATGTTTAACAACATACAAAAATTTGGTGCTGGTATCACAAAGTGAACTATCCTGGCCTTTTTTGACCCTAACAGAACGCACTAGTGTTGTTCCATCTTGCCAAAGTCCAATTAAAGCAACAGAAATCACAAATCACCACAATGGGAAGAACAGGAAACGAAGCGAATGCTACTGACATTTATAATATTATGTTATGGAGGGTATTTCTACCCTCATTTTTTTTTTAAATGTCCTGCTATGACCTATTACGGTAACAGAAATCAACAATGTTGTTCAATATTGTTCCATTTTCAATCCCATAGAAAAAAAGTGTGATACTTCACAAAGAGTGGTTAAAAATACATAATTAATTATTGTTTTAGTTAAATTCCTGTAACAGCTAAGCCCACTTTCACCTATCTCCATTCGCTAAAACTTTTGGGTTTAAAGATTTTTTCCAGGGGACGAAGACATGGGAATTGTCTTAGGGGAGCTAACGTTAAAAATTACTACTTTTTTCTAGTTTTTTTTCCGTATTTACGTTTTAGTGCATTTTAGCGCAAACCGTAGTTAGACAATTTATAGATCACAAAATTTATCTATAACTTTTCGGTTAAAATATTTTTTCCACGACTTCTACGAACGAAGATATGGAATCATCTATGGAGAGCTACCGTCAAAAATTTGTACCTTTTCCACTTTTCCTCCCGTATTTACGTTTTAGTGCATTTTAGCGCAACCTTTCCCGCATCTTTTCCGGTGTAGCGTACTCCCATTTCAAATTTCGGAATGGCGACACGCGGTTCCGTATTCTGCAGGGTCAAAACCCTCTGATAACTTTGTCATCCCAACTGTTACATGATTTGCCGTTTGCATTGTTTAGACACGCGTGCTTAAAGCACACTTAAGCTATTTTGCATTTATGATTGAGAGGGGAAGTTTATACGGAATTGATGAAGCCAAGCTGTCAGGTGAACGAGACGTCGCGGCGCAAATAGGCACAACTTTCACCGTCTCACTGGGCTGTGCACCTCTTTGTATAGAAGATAAGTTGTATTATATTATATTGTATTACACTGTCTTAAATAGTGCGTACTTCATCGCGTCTCCATGTGAACTGACCCCCGAAACAAGCCGTACAGATGGCAACGGCTTAATAATCCCATTTGCACCCTTTGGACACGGATCCATAAATAGAGAAATCAATAGCCTCTTGGGAGAAGAAACAGCGTATTACGATAAAAGAGTAGCGTATAAGGACAAATTTATACAAAAAAGGGGGAACTTCAATAAATCCATTAAAACATATATGTTTGTTCAAATAATTACAATTGATCTTAAAAACGAAATAGCTTTTAGACTTACTTGTTAGTCTTGTTGTACTCAGTTAAATAATCGGATGCCGTTTCCAATGAGAATATTACTTCGTTTCCAGGCACCAATAAGGCCTTTTGTGGCCATTCGGATGAACTGTAAAACATTGAAAAACATGTGAAAATCCTTTTTTTTTTAGACCCATTGTGCACCAAGTAGAGTACCAACACATCATAGTTCCAGTGGAAAGAAGGATGAAAAGTGATATGTCAAAAAGTTGTGTTTATCTGCCTTGGCGGGCAGGTTGCGTACAAAATCTTGTTCATTGTTATTAGAAGTCATCATATGGTATGTTTGTTCCAGTTAAAATGATGAAAATGCATTTAACGTGGGATTTTACAACTTCTTTTGTAGCTAAATATGAAAGGAAAAGGTAACAAAGGGACGTAATAAAACTGACCGAAGTGTGGCACGCATACTGGAGTAGCTCAACCCTTCTTGATCATTGAAATGAAAGATTTTTTAAGCCGTCTATATTGTAATGCAAAAAGGTAAAAAAAATACATAGTAGATATTCTTATGGCTAATAATAATATTCAATATGATTTAAAATGTTTTTAACAATGAAATCTCTCGCTCTCCCTTAAACAAACGTCGTAAAACCCATTAATCCTAAATTAATGGGTTTTACCTGAACCGGGCACTTTTAAGTAGGTGTATTGTTTTCCAAATACAATTACAGTGCGGTTAACATTCAGGTAAAAATGTCTAACTGATATTGACAGAGTATTTAATTATTATTTTAGAAACGTACGTCGTGCAGTGTAATACCAACAAACAACATCAAACTATCAAGATTGTTTGTTCACAGTATAATTTGGGCCTACCGACTGTATTGCTGGCACTTAATGTCATATAATGACTTCTAAATGGGACCCTAAAATCAATCGGACAAATTAAACTGCCGAGCCACGGCGCAGCAGATTATATTGTTTGTGGCATAGGGAAGGGGTCCGCCCTCGTTAAAAAGTTAAAATTGATATATTTGCTAGAATACGGTAACAAGAAAAGATCTTAAGGCTATTTTTGTTCAAACATATTCAAACTGCATGCAGGTGTGCAAATAATTATGCCATCACTCCCTTCTTCTATTAGCATCACTAACAAAGTATCCATCAACATGCATGTCAAATAGGATATTAAAATAAAATATTAAGCTAGCTAATTCAAATACTCCTAAATACTATAAAATCATTTTTCCTGTAGCCATTTTGTTAATGCCTTCTTAAACAAGTTCTTATTTTCTAATTTGATATGGTCAGGTAATATTTTATTGAGTACACATATTGTAGCATTTTTTTTATAAATATCTGTTGGCTGGAGGCAAATATCAGGAGGCTGATATAACAGGTTTCGGTATTGCACCCTTGTATGTCTGGTACTAGTGTCATATCGATTATCAAAATGACTAGGGTTATCTTTAACAAATTGGCATTCGTCTCTTATATATAAGCATGGAAGTGGGAGTATATTAAATTTTCTAAATAAAGGTTTACAGCTTTGCAGAAACCACGCATTATCTACTCGTAAAGCCCTAATACACCTCTTTTGAAGTCTGAAAGCTCGGTCCGAGTCCACAGAATTGCCCCATAGGATTAAACCATATTTCTGCGGACCTAGTGAAAAACGGTATAAGTCGACTTAACTTGTTCTACAAAAGGGTATATTCATGAACGGAGTATAATAGACTTCGACCCTTTTTCACTTGATCTTCAGGAGACTTACACCCTTGTTCATTAGGACCCCAGATTTTAAGACGGAGGAGACATAGCCGTGGTGAGCCATTAGAGCCGCATCTATTGACATCGTTTGTCTAAGCCTTTTGAGTGCAAAGACAAATCGATCGAGTTTTTTACATACTTTATCAAAATTAAGTTTTCAATTTAAATTCTTGTCAATGTAAAAACCTAAAAACCTTCCCTTTGCTACAAAAGATAGCAGATTATCGTATGAATAAAGTGCAGTGACGGTACCGGTTTTTCATGTTTGTACACCACACCTGATATGTTCCGCCTGGGCAGATCCACTTTTTTATTAATCACATTTCGTCCTTTTTCCCACAGTACGAGTAAATGTGTTTTGCTGGTACTCGATCAGGTAGGGTTACCGACGGTGCACTCTGGGTTTGTTTGATACCTACCTACTTAGTAAAATAACTACGTTCCTCCCATAAAGTTTCAGTCTACTTATGTCCAGGGATCGGATATTCGGTACGATATTGGCAAAATCCCAAAAAAGTTCGGCGAATATAGCGTTGCCTTCTTAAAAATATTATTTTAATAATATAAAGTCCGGGATTTTACAAAACGCTTATATTAATTATTTTACATACATATATACATACATTAAACCACGCCTGTTTCCGAGAGGGGTAGGCAGAGATCACTTCTTTCCACCTGCTACGATCCTGACAAATCTCTTCGCTTCTTCCACATTCATACATCGAGTCATGCATGCACGTCGGTTTCGGGTACTTAAGATCCGACCTTTTTCCAGTATTTCTCCGATTTGATTCGAAAAGGTAGGCATAGGGCGGTCCCTTCCGACCCTCCCACTCACTTTTGCTCTGTATATCTTTTACGTTAGTAAATCTTCTTTAATCCATCCTTTCCAAATGACCGAACCATCATAGCATGCCCTCATGCAAAATAGTCCACATTTCTCTCTGACCTTTTCATTCCTTACTCTATCAATCAGTTTCACAGCACACATACTACGCCGAGAGCGCATTTGAACTGCATTTATACGACTTTCATGCTTATCCTGCCACACCCAACATTCACTACCATACATCAGAGTAGGGGTCAACACGCCCTTGTGAACAGCCGTCGCCGTCATTGTGTGTCGCGCTTTTTGTGAAACGACCCTTCTGCTGACAAAGGAGTACAGGGCCCCATTAATTTGATTTCCCGCATTCACCCTTCTCTCGACATCCTTATCACACTTACCATCTCTTGTAAACATACTTCTCAGGTACACAAATTCACTCACTTGCTCTACTAATTCACCATTTATATTTATCACGCTCTCAGTCATCTAGTCGTCCTTCTCTATCACCATGACCTTGGTCTTGGCCACATTTACTTTCATCCCCTTTTGCTTAAATCCCTTATTCATCACTGTCACCATCTCCTGCAACTCAAGTACCGATGGAGCAAGTATAACTTGATCATCGGCATTTAAGAGGCATTTGATTAGCAACTCTTGCATACGCAAACCCTTATCAAACTCTTTCAAATCTCGCATACAACTGTCCATAAATAGATTGAACAGCCATGGTGAGGCAACACAGCCCTGTTTAACACCTCTAGAGATATTAAACCAGGCCGAGTATGCCCCATTGATCCTGACACAGGCTCTGGAGCCCTCATAAAGGGACCTCAAAGCCTGCACCAGGTTGCTGCTCACTCCATACATAGACAGCACCGTCCACAACACCTTTTTATCAACCCTATCATAGGCCTTTTCCAGGTCCACAGATGCACAGTAAACCTTTTGGTTGACAGCGAAAAACTTTTCTGTGATAGACCGCAGTGAAAAGACCTGATCCGTACATCCCATTCCCTTTCGAAATCCCGTTTGTACATACCAGATTTTGTCATTCGTAACATTCAATACCCTTTCAATTAAAATCTTCGCGTATACTTTGCCGAAAACACTAAGTAGGCTGATACCGCGTAGTTTTTGAAGTCTTGCTGTGACCCTTTTCCTTTATACAGAGGGACGATAACGGCCTTGACCCAATCTTCCGGGACTCGGCCGCTACTCCAACATGCATTGAAAAGGCGGTACAACAGACTACCCACCACACCATCTCCTCTCCTCAGCATTTCTATCTACACTCTATCACTACCTGCCGACTTTCCCGCTTTCATACTTTTTAAAGCTTTCACGTTTTCTCTCATGCTAATCAGACTTTCATCCTCGCTATTTACATCTTTACTCATACTATCTGGCTCAAAGCCAACATCTCCGCATTCAAACAAGCTTTCAATAGTACATTGTTGCATAGGCGCGGAAAGTAAGGGATTTCCTGACGAGGTGGTTAACAGGCCGAGCAATAGCGAGGCCTGCTAAAATACGAGTCAGGAAATCCTCGTTTCCGCCGAGGCATACATAATGCTTTTCTCAAACAATGCGAGGAAATTGTACAAATAGATGATTATAATTATTTTTAAAAACCTTTGACGAATTCGGAGAGAATGTTTGTTTGCGTCATACGAGTATTAGTTAAGATAGTTTCACGCACAACGAGCCGCCGCCCGCCGCCGCCGCTCCGCAGAGCCCCGCCGCGCCGCCGCCCCTCACTGCGCCCCCACAAGTTGGGTGTACGGGATTTTTTCATGGTCCTTTCAATTTTATACGCCATAGAGAGCACTTTTGAAAAAACAATATGGACATGGACAGAAAGTAGAAAATAGTTCATATGGTTTTTTACTCCTAGGAGTAAAAAGAGGCATTTTCCGTCCATGTGTTTCAATCGGAAAACCGTTATTTCCGAGCATGTTTGAGAAATAGTACATTATTGCCTAGGCATGGAAGTAGGCAATTGCGGGCCGAGTATTGGTTTAAACGGACGAGCTTGCGAGCTTGCTTTTTTAACAGATAAAAAAGTTATGTTTCGAATAAAATTTGGATGTATAAGACTTGTGCCATCATATTATTATGGGCGTTTTCACTTTTTAAAAAGTTACAAGCTAGATAGTAATGGAATTTGTATGCAACATTGCAGGCTTGTGTAGCGAGCACGCAATGTTTTTTTTTATTATTTGATAACTGTCAGTAAACTATGTACTTCGCGTCTCATTATGTAGATAGTAATGTCAACATTTCCGAACATTTTTGAGAAAAATAAGTTTTCCATCTATCAAGCATTTTTTCATCCTCACATATCAAGTCTCCAGACCCATCCCTCACGGCGCTTAATTTAGTTTTCTCTGATTTCCGCCGAGCCGATTTTATCAAGCTCCAAAAGAGTCAAATATTCGACCGGAAGTTATCAGAGAAACTAATACTTTTCATTCAGTAAATCTTTCTTTCTAGCCACAACTTCTTTCACTCTTTTCTTTGATCTATTTTACTCTTCTTTCTTAATGTCGCTTAGATATTGTGTTGGCTCTACTTAATTATTTTACATGTAGGATAAAACGTTCCGTCAATCTCCTCCTCAAACTTCTTTAGGTTAGGTTAGGTATAATTTGTTCCAGTTAAAATGACGAAAATGCATTTAACGTGGGATTTTACAACTTCTTTTTTTGCTAAATATGAAAGGAAAAGATAACAAAGGGACGTAATAAAACTGACCGAAATGTGGCACGTGTACTGGAGTAGCTCAACCCTTGAAATGAAATATTTTTTTAAGCCGTCTATATTGTAATGCAAAAAGGTTAAAAAATACATAGTAGATATTCTTATGGCTAATAATAACATTCAGTATAATTTAAAATGTCGTTCAGTATAATTTAATCTCTCGCTCTCCCTTAAACAATCCACGTTAGGATTAATGGGTTTTATCTGAACCGGGCACTTTTAATTGACGTCGATACAGCGAGACTTGTGTACTATAGTTATTTCCATTGTGTTATGAGCTACGGAATTTTGCTGTGGGGAAGAGCGGCCGACATCCAAATCATCTTTGTACTACAGAAGCGGGCTGTACGTGCTATTTATCAATTGGGGTCTCGTGTTTCACTTAGGGATAAATTTAAAGAAATCAATATTCTTACAGTCGCGTCCCAATATATCTTTGAGAATATCATGTATGTACGCAAACACATACATGAGTATAGGCATAACCGCGACGTTCATAATTTAAATACTAGAAATAGGGATAAGCTCGCTCTGTCAGGTCACCGTTTCCGTAAGGTAAGCACTTCGTTTGCGGGGAACTGTATACGTTTTTACAACAAGATACCATCTGATATCATCAATAAATTTAAGTCTCACATCAAGCGCTGCTTGTTGGGTAGGGTATATTACACTATAAATGACTTCATTGGTGACCAAGATGTCTTTAAGTAGTGTCTAGGATATTTACAATATTTGTACCTTGATAAACATAGCCTTTAATCAAACTGTGTATTTAAGCATTCAATTTTATGTTTACTATTTGTATTTTTTATCTTTTCTAGTTCTTATGTGTACAAGACGCTTTTAAACGAGAACACACTGTGATGTTTCTCGCCGGACAGCTGTTTCATACAATATCCATTTTATGTTTTCCGGCAGCATGAGCATGTCATGCTCGCTCAAAGGTCTTTGCTTACGGCGGCGTCGTTGATCGGGTCGCCACTTTCCCGAACACATGGTTGAGAGAGGCGATGGCTGAGATACGCGTCATACTCGAGAACGGGTGCTGTTTGTGGCGTCCGGTCTGTTCACGTTTGCAAGGACTTGTTGTACAATTAATTATTGTAGTTATAGCTTTTGACGAAGAGACCTCGTCGTGTTGTTCTCATATTCATTATTTTTAGTTTAGGTTTATTGACCTTAAATTTGTAATAAGTTTATTTTTGGTAGTTTTAAGAATTTATTATTTATTACTTTATTGCCTCATTATTACTTAATGTAATTTACTTTTAAGTATTGGTGTTGTATGTTTTATGGTTGAAAAAATGACCTTCTGCTGGAGTTTCTTGCGGCGCTTCTTCTCCGCACTGATGGTCTTGTCCGAAGCGCTGGTACATTAACTCTATATTACCGACGATGTAAAAGAGCCCTCATGTGGCCTATTTGCTGAATAAATATTTTGAATTTTGAATTAGATGTATTGTTTTCCAAATACAATTACAGTGCGGTTAACATTCAGGTAAAAATGTCTTTTAATACTATTCAAAAAATATACAAACTGACATTGACAGAGTATTTAGTTATTATTTTAGAAACGTACGTCGTGCGGTGTAATACCGACAAACAACAACAAAACTATCAAGATTGTTTGTTCACAGTATAATTTGGGCCTACCGACACACCTGAGTAAATTGTTAAACATCCCTTCTCGAAGATAACAATTGAACAATAGATTTGGGTAAGTGTTGGTTTTAAGTGCATTTCGTCATTTTAACTGGAACAAACTAAAAGATGAGTTGCCGGTAAATTAAATAACATTTGGTAAATCTATACACAGAAAATAACTTCAAATAATTAATGTAAATACTTAATTATGGATTTATGCTGGCGTAATACGAAAACTTAAAAATTTAACATAAAGCTTAATTTTGTGCTACTATCAAAACTATGTATGTTACGGCGTTTTTAGTTCGTAAGCTGTAACCAATTATGAGGAGGTTGTTTTTGTAGTAGTTAATAGAGCGTAAGCGTAAGAGGCACACATGTTTAAAAGTGGCGACACCGAGTCTTGTACGAATTTGCGCTCATGACATATCTCCCTTGTTTCTGTGATCTGTGGTAAATATCGTACCGAATTTCCGATCCCTGCTTATGACCTTGAGTGAGCCTTGGATAGAGCTACAGAGGTAGGTATTAAAATGTAAATTAATGCACGCGATGGAATTCGAAAGACCAGTTTTATTACAATGTCACAGATTTGCAGTCCTCGGAACTTATTTTGCACCTGCAAGGACACCGCGCGGCAAGTATGGAAAAAAAATCATACGGAAATTTTATTAAAAAAAAATATTTTACGTGTCATGGACAATAAAATCCTATGACTACTTTTTGAGAAAAAATATTTGGTAAAAAATCATATGGAAAATGGTCCCACATAAAAATGTATGAAAGAAAAAAAACGCGGTTTTGAATGAAAAAAATATAATTTTTAAGAACCATTAAATTTATCAACTTCATCAAAAAAACTGCTATAAAAATGTTAAGTATTTAAGTTGTAGCATTTCATAAAAATAAGCAAAATTGAGCAGCATTTCTTTAAATATAATCGTGATATTTCCGTTTTCTGCAATAGTATAAATAACTTTAAATAAGCATTAAAAATTGTAATAAGTTTATTATCACAGCTCCAATTCTTCAGTATTTAGATAAGAAATGATTTTTAACGAAAAATACTTGTTTTTTTTTAATTAATCGTTGAAAAGTTGTGGATTTTGAATATTTTACAACTTGTTTTATTGTAAAAATAAATTATACAAATTCAAACATATTCTATGTACAGTTTAAAAAAGATTTTTGTCATAACTGGCCCGACTTTTTTTTCCTTTCACAAAAAAAATTCTCAAAAACTAGTCATAGGATTTTATTGCCCTCCAATTATTTTTATTTATTGACCACTACACGTAACATGTATTTTTCTTATCTAAATTTACCGATGTTTTTTTCCATACTTTCCGTGCGGTGTCCTTTGTTTATCGCATCAGACTAATTTAAAACTGCTTTAATTCACACCGGGTATCCTAAAACAAAACGGAATTTGTACTTAATAAAGACCTCTCAGGCTTTTTTATGTAGATTGTGTACGTAGTTTTCTATATTTTGTCTTTACTTAATGGAGACATGGCCGCATTTGCTCAAATAAGAGTGCTGCCTTACAGATTACCCGCTTAATAAACTAACGAAGTTTTTTTTAAGTAATCCTTTAAAAACAAGATATATTTCACTATAGTCGTTGCAGTAGCTGTTGTAGCTTGATGCCTAGAACGTTTGGCTTAACGTTCCGTAATACTTGTGGAAGATGCCGAGATTGAAAAAACTGAGTGATATTTTAGATGTGCCCAAAATATGATTGGCGAAAAGTATTTAATTCTTAAAAAATATTACAGATGTACGAGTATTTAATTACCATACAAGACTTATGAAGTTACTTGCAAACGAAATTCAAAAATAAAAATCGGCGTTGCTCCGTGGTTTACGTGTCCCGTAAAGTCAGAGACTTTTTGTCAACAAAGCGCGGATGACGGGAGCAAAAATGCACTTTTCCTATGCTTAATTAAATATTGACTATTCTATCGACATCCATCCGAACAATTTTTGAATCAGAAATTTATTGATCAAACTCATTATCTTAAAGGACACCTCACGGAAAGTATGAAAAAAAAACTTCGGTGAATTTTGGTAAAAAAATATGTTTCGTGTCTTGATTAATGGGTTAAAATATTTTTCGTTGCATTGAAATTTGTCTCCGGGAAATGTGACAGAGTGGTTGTTTTTGTAGGAAGTTTTTTTTTTTTTTTTGACAATGTATGACAATACTTTGCTAATTGAAATAAAATAAACATTTATTTAGATTAAAAAAACATTACTACTCAAAGAAAAAAATAAGATCGTGACAGAGTGGAGAATTTCAGTGCAACGAAAAAGATTTTTCACCTCAGCAGCTCAAACAAGCATGTTTTGCTGCTTAAAAACAGTGAGCAAAATTCTGTTTTGCTGCGAGCGTGAGACAAAGTAACTTTTTAATTCTTTTTTTTTATATGCCGAGAGCAGTGCTGGGTCTATTCACAACATACGAAAGAATTGAACTTCACTTTGTTCTGTCACTTTCACTTCGATACAGAAAAAGCGAGAGATAGCAACAAGTTGATTCGAAGTTTGATTTTCAAATTCGATACCTAGTAGGACCAAAAAGAATCAAACAATAAAACGTTCGGATAGACATATAACCGTAATATTGCAAATTATCTGTTAAAGTTTTAAATGTGATTGATTATTATATTTCTTTTATTCATAATCGGATTATACTTTTTTTAAATGAAATGAAGAAAATATTTATGAAAAAAATACGAAGTTTAACATGTATCTACATATTATTTATCGTTCTAAAGATCTTGAATTTTGTGACATAAACCGCGGGGCCAGTTTCAGAACGCATCCTTAAAAAATAGCGGGATTATTTTTATTGTTTTTGTTTATTCTCTTCGGTTACACTACGAGTACCTATCTACTTTCGATACACTTTGGATATTATAAAAGTAATAATAATTAAACATGAGTGAGTCCAGTGACGAAGTCTGCTATTTAACTCCGGAAGCATTGAAGCAACATGTAAAAAAGTTTCCTGCCTGAAAAGTATCGCAAAAAATATCTAAAAGCTTATGATAGTTTTAAGCAATGGAGACACTTTTCTGAGAATGTTAGCGTACTTGATAGAATTATCAAGAAGCAACCATCTTTAATGTGGAGTATTTACTTAATGTTGAAAACCACAATAAATACAAAAGATTACGTGCACTTTGAAACCTATCTCAAACTTATTGCATTTTTGAAGAGAATGTCAGTAGGGCACAAATCCAGAAAGTCCATTTTTTTTTTACCGCTTACTTTAAAAAGTATATTTATTAGGCTCCGGACTGCAATTTTCTCGCTGCAAAAGTAAGTCCTTCATTAGTATAAAATTAATCATTTAATATGTTCTCGCTGCTGAGGTGAAAAGTTGTATGTGTCACACGAGACCAAAGTTATTTACATCTCGTGTCTTTGAATCCCTCGCTACGCTTAGGATTCTAACCTAGAATCATAGAATCCTTCGCTTACTCGGGATTCAAAATTAACACTCGCAGCAAAAAACAACTTTGCTCTCTTGTTGCACAAATAACTATTAACCCTAATAACTATATAAAAATACTTCGAGGGCAATAAAATCCTATGACTAGTTTTTGAGAAAAAAAATATTTCGTGAAAAATTGTGTGGATATTGATTCCATAGAAAAATGTATGGAGGAAAAAATTGCCTGTTTTGAATGAAAGTATTTTTTTTGTACTCTCGATTAAAATCTGTGTATTAAGATTTCATAGAGAAAACTGCAATGTCACTCTTTTCATCGTTGAAAAGTCTATGTTACTTCCGAAACAACCAAAATAACCGTTTCGATACGCTCTAGACAACCGAAAAAAAAATGAAAGTAGAATTAAGTATTTCAATAATATGTGTCCTTGTTTAAGCAGACTCGAGCCGATACAAAATTGCCAATCTATGGCGTTTCGGTACGTAGGAGCGTTGCGTCATCTGTCAAAAATCTACTTAAACTTGCTGCTGTATCCAGGGCATAAAAAAAACTACGCTTTGTGACTGGCTAGTATTTAGCCAATCATAGCACAGTACTGCAACATTACGGACGCCGGTGGCGTGATAAGTTTTCTTTTCAAAGCTAAGCTTAAAAAGTTAAATAAAAACTAACCACTTAAATTATTATTTTTAATGAACTCGTACAAAAAGTATTGTTCAAAATAGTGTCATAATCAAGCTTTTTATCTCGTACCTTACTTAGGCCACTCAGCTAGCTTCGTGACCTAAACACGGTAGTCGACTAATAAGCTCTCTATTATAACACGATTGTGAAAACTACTAATAATCGTCGGCTTAGAGTGAAAACCTGCTAAATCCATTTTTAAGAATTATCAGATTTGAACTTTATTTCATTTATTTAGAGTGCAAACCTACTAAATCCTAAATATGGATTTAGAAGGTTTGCACTCTAAGCCGACGTATTAAACTGTCCATGGAATATGTTTGAATTTGAATCATTTATGTCAACAATAAAACAAGTTATGAAATATTCAAAATCCATAACTTTTCACCAATTCTGTTAAATAAAAACATGAAAAACCAAATATTTTTCGTTAAAAATCATTTCTAATCTAAATACTTAAGAATGGGGGGCTGTGACAACAATCTTATGTCGATAAAAAATATGGACAAAGAATCTCTTTAGTTATTTTTACTATTGCAGAAAACGGAAATATCACAATTACATTAAAAAATTAAAAAATGCACTCCTATTTTACTCATTTTTATGAAACTCTACAACTTAAAAACTAAACACTTTTTTATATGTTTGTTGGATGAAGTTGATTAATTAAATGGTTCCTAAAACATTTTTTTTTTTGTTAAAAACTGGCCACTTTTTTTTTCTTTCATACATTTTTCTATGGGACCAATATTAATATTTTTTACTAAATATTTTTCTTCTCAAAAAATAGTCATAGGATTTTATTGCCCACAGAGTATTTTTATATATTGACCAAGACACGAAACACATTTTTTTTATCACAATTCACCGAAGATTTTTTTCCGTACTTTCCGTGCGGTGTCCTTTGTCCCGATTACTACAGTAGATTTAGAACGGTCCTTTTCTTGGCTGAAATGGATTTTATCACCAAGGCGAAGGAGTTTAAAAAATGATAATTGTATATTACGAAAATATATAAAATATTAAAAAATACAAACAGTTCATTTTAATTTTGTTTACAACTATAATATTTCTGACATCCAGTCTTCGTCCAGTACATCGTGCTTTTTTATCGACATCGACTTATAAAATGTGTGTCCTCGCACTATTGAGACGTCAACACATAATTTCTCCGGTCATCCGGGCTTAGTTTATCAACAAAAACAGAGTAAACACAGATTATTAAAGGAAGGAACTGACATGTTAGCTAATTTAGGCGTGACGCTGACGTAGGTGCAATTGTAGTGCACGCAGGGCGCATCCGTATCGCTGTCATCACCCGGCTCCTCCGCGTTGCTCGACTCCGACGTCAGCTGGACCACTCTCTATGCACACACATTTAATCAATAGTAGATTATTAACTAAGGGATCAAAGTGATCAATTAGATCGGGAGACATTTGGGCGCGCCTATTGTACCAAGGCGTAAATGATACTTTCACCCGAGCTAAACACTAATTCTCATTTAGACTGAGACCAAAATTAAACATAAATTTCATAGACATTATTGTTCCTACCTCGTGTGTTCATAAGTTTTGAGACGAAATAAAATGTTCATAGAATTTTTTTCTTTGTGATAATCATAATTTTAATTTTTTTAGATAATAATAAGTATACTTTAACCAATAAATACAAGCAATTATTACTCAAAATGACAGCCACTATTCTTTATACGAGGTCTTTGACGCCTTGTTGGCTAAAATGGATCGGAATGACACCTTCATACGAAACACCCCACCATACCATCACACTCGCTGGAAAATAGGAATGCGATACATTTCGTGCTGGAGCTGGAACATCTTGGCTGCTTTTGGCATAAACTTTATTGTTTTGGTGGTTGAACTTTTCTTCGAATGTGAAGATGTTTTCATCGGTGAAGAGTATATTTTTCGTAGCGTGTCTCTGAAGTAGCATCGGACAACGTTGGCGTCGTAATTTACGAAGGCGATAATTAAGGAAGTGAACTTTCCTACGAGTGTAGGCCTTTACCTTGAGATTGTATTTCAGTATTTCGTACCGCAACACGCGAAATGTTACTCTGCAGAGCACTTTTTTCTGGGTGCGACATGAATTTCGGCGAAGTCGCTCTGTGATTATTTTGATGTTCGCAATCGTCTTTCAGTCACGAGTCAGAATCAGTCTTCTTGTAACGTTTTATGGTGTAATATATAAAGTTGCGGCTAATCCCAAAATATTTTATGACACGGAAAATATCCATTGGTTTTTTCCCGCCATATGTAGCGAAATGATGGTCGCACGTAATTCTTTTGCACCCGCCATCACAAGAAAAACAATTGAAATAAATAATAAACACATACAAATAGAACACAAACATTCCAAATTCAAAATTGAAAAAAGAATTACACAGCTGCCACTATTATTATGTTTTCTCAAAAATGCTATGTAATCTTGACATAACATCATCAAATAGGAGCCAGTAGGTTAAAGTTCCTGGAGCACTCTCAAAAGTGTCCAGTAAGTACAGTGATTTTGAATTAGGAAACCAAAAAGTGTCCAGTAAGTAAGTATGGGAAATCCATAATATACCATATTATTTGAATTCGGAACTATCGGTACAGACCTGTGGACAGCCTTCAAAAAGACTACAGAGTTAAGCAAGAAAAGGTCACATGTCACATGGCACAAAAAATATATGAAAGTGAAAACTATTTCGACTCCATTAGGATTTCTGCAAAGAGCACCATTATTTAAAAAAAAAAACATTTTGAATTGCTTTTTATTTATAACCAGTGATCGGCGATCGGAAGCATTTTATGTCACTTTGACGTCCTACGTCATGAATAGTAATGACTAATATGGATAAGTCCGTGTTGTTCAAAATAAAAGCTTTCTTAAAAAGTAACTGAATTTAATTTGTTATAGTAAATAACTATTATTATTTTTTCTACGTTTAATATTGTCAATCGATTCCTTTTAACATTGAGGATCCATTTATATAAAGAGAACGACCGTTCGACATCAACAGATGTGAGAGGTGCAAAGTCGTAAACTGATATTTCGTTGTTATCATTATTAATTTATTACTCAAGTTTCTAACAAATTCGTAATCAGGGATTCTATCGATTACTGACTCCATTTTGTTACTTAATGAATTCGAGGACATCATTATTACACACAGCCTTACCTCATCTAGTAAATGTAATGATTCTCTGATAGATAAACCACGCTTTAAAAAAAACATACATTTTTAGTAAGGTATTTTTTTTTACAAGAAATGAAATAGTTATTATGTCCATGTAATAATTTCGTCAACAATTTGACGTAAAATGCTTCCGATCGCCGATCACTATTTATAACTACATGAAAAGCTGAATAATCAGCTCTAGTTAGATAGTGAATCGTTTAAAGTAATTAAAAAAACGGCTAAGCGCGAGTCGGACTAGCGCCCTGAGGGTTATGTACATGTGGTCATCAATATTTACAACTTTTTTTTAAATCATTCTACTTGTTCTATTTTTGAGAAAAACACTATAAATGCTTCGACTGTTAAGAGCCATCCTGGACTCGTATGTATAAAAGGCCTCGCCTAGCGGCTCGGCCTTCTAAGTCCTGCTCGTCCAGGATGGCTCACTTACTGGTCTTTGCAGTAATGTACTATTTAGTTTTTAAAGTAAAATTTCGTCTCAAAACTTATGTACACACAAGATAATTTACTTTCCCTTAATTATTGTCATACACAAATGATAAGTATCATTTCATTCTCAGCGCTATTTATGAATAAGTCAATACAGTCAGTTCATAATAGCTCTATAAGATTCGTTCATATTCGAGAATCAAAAATGGCTACGGCGTGAATTTGTCTCTCATTAAAATAGTTGTGTTTCTACACGACATAAAAAGGTCAAATACGGCTTTTTCTGTACCAAAGATTTCCTTTGGCAGGGTTAATCTTTGGGTTCCTAAGATGTTTTTAAGAAGTGGAGCCACGCAGATTTTTCATGCAAGTGGGGGGGAGTATTTTCCGCCCCAGCGATATCTGTGGTCTTTAATACCTGTTAAAGTTTAGGTACATACAGGTAAGACAAGTTTGGTATCATTTTTAACTAAATCAAAGATGTACAATTCAATTCTGGAATTAAAATTGCATCAATCTATACTAAAAACACAAAAAAATATCAGAAAGAGTTAATAACTTTATTTTTTGTACTATCGAAGATGAGGCTGAATTGGATCTAGAAGCATTCGGCGAAGTAAATGAGGGAACACCTGGAACACTTTAAACTTTTTTATGTAATAAATACCTTACAAACAAGTACTTTAAACAAGTTTTGGCGTAGTTAATACATTTGATATTATTAAGTTAAATTTCCTTTAATATTATGGCACGAATTGGCCTAAAACGGAATGCATAACCATTACTTACATTTTTTTACATCTTTATCATGTTTGCGAACCCATTCCTATCATTCTAGGATCGCAAAATAACATTTTAATTCGATTTTCCCATTTATATTTTTAGCGCCGTCAACAGTTTCTTCATACTAACACACCATAACACCCATACGAAACATTTTAATTCGGCATTACATATTTTTTTTAGTGAACAAATAATAGGGCTCTCTAAAGCATCTCTTTTTTTCAACATCCGCAATTATTTATAAGTTATGGAATTTTTCCTTGTGAAATAGGGAATTAAAACAACAAGTTTTATTTTATTTTATACAGGGTGTTAGGCAGAAGGTTGGACAAACTTCAGGGACTAACTCTGTAGGTCATACTCATCAACTTTTATTATGTAGTCCTAGTTGTTACGGTTTGAAAGCTGCATTTTATGATGGAAGCAAGCCACTTTGCACAGTGTTAGTGGGGATCAAAATAAGTGATTTTACCCGCAGCAGCAAAACTTTCACACCTTAGGAACACAAATGGCGCCACTTCAATTTTTCATTTCTCAAAAAATTGTATAAGCAAAACGGCTGCACCGATTTGAATAATTAGGGTGTCAATCGAAAGAGAATTAAACATGTATTATAAAAAAAATAAACCATAAAAAACAATACATAATTGCTACCAAAAAATACGCATTTTTGTAAATTTTTTTTAGCAAATCACCAGTTTTTTATTTATTTGCATTAAAAAATGCAAGAAAAGGGTATTATTTTATTAACTCCCATGATTACGATATTAATAACACATTTAATAAAAAAACTGCATGCCAATACCTTTAATATTTAGAGAGATATTTACGATTATATGCGACGGGGCGACGGGGTCATTGACCTCAAATCCGCGCGCCACCCCAAATTAGGCCAGTAATTGAAAAAAATGATACCTTGACGATATCAAAAGCATAGATATTGACGTCTAGCATACTTCCAATCATGATGCATGCTATAACAGATCATATTTATTGACTAAATAGGTATATTTCTTGTTATTTTTTGTCAAATAATGTTTATCGGTAAAGTAATTTTTAAAATATTTGTAGTATTTATCACAAAAAAGTATTTGGCTGTCAACCAAAAGATTTTCTGGGCTTTTGTGGACCTGAAAAAGGCCTATGATAGGGCAGATAGAAAGGAGTTGTGGACGGTGCTGTCTATGCATGGAGTGAGCAGCAACCTGGTGCAGGCTTTGAGGTCCCTTTATGAGGGCTCCAGAGCCTTTGTCAGGATCAATGGGGCATACTCGGCCTGGTTTAATATCTCTAGAGGTGTTAGACAGGGCTGGGTTGCCTCACCATGGCTGTTCAATCTATTTATGGACAATTGTATGCGAGATTTGAAAGAGTTTGATAAGGGTTTGCGTATGCAAGAGTTGCTAATCAAATGCCTCTTATATGCCGATGATCAAGTTATACTTGCTCCATCGGACTTGAGTTGCAGGAGATGGTGACAGTGATGAATGAGGGATTTAAGCAAAAGGGGATGAAAGTAAATGTTGTTCTTTCGCTTCTTCCACATTCATACATCGAGTCATGCATGCACGTCGGTTTCGGGTACTTAAGAACCGGCCCTTTTCCAGTATTTATCCGATTTGATTCGAAAAAGTACGCCTAGGGCGGCCCCTTCCGACCCTCCCACTCACTTTAGCTCTGTATATCTCTTTCGTCAATCTTCTTTCATCCATCCTTTCCAAGTGACCGAACCATCGAAGCATGCCCTTTTCAATCTTAGTCACTACATCTTCTTTTAGTCCACATTTCTCTCTGACCTTTTCATTCCTTACTCTATCATTCAGTTCCATACATCAGAGTAGGGGTCAACATTCCATTGTGAACAGCCAGTCGCGCTTTTTGTGAAACGCCCCTTCTGCTCACAAAGGAGTACAGGGCCCCATTAATTTGATTTCCCGCATTCACCCTCCTCTCGACATCCTTCTCACACTTACCATCTCTTATAAACATACTTCCCATGTACACAAATTCACTCACTTGCTCTACTAATTAACCATTTATATTTATCACGCACTCAGTCATCTCCTCGTCCTTCTCTATCACCATGACCTTGGTCTTGGCCACATTTACTTTCATCCCCTTTTGCTTAAATCCCTTATTCATCACTGTCACCATCTCCTGCAACTCAAGAACCGATGGAGCAAGTATAACTTTATCATCGGCATATAAGAGGCATTTGATTAGCAACTCTTACATACGCAAACCCTTATCAAACTCTTTCCAATCTCGCATACAACTGTCCATAAATAGATTGAACAGCCATGGTGAGGCAACACAGCCCTGTTTAACACCTCTAGAGATATTAAACCAGGCCGAGTATGCCCCATTGATCCTGACACAGGCTCTGGAGCCCTCATAACGGGACCTCAAAGCCTGCACCAGGTTGCTGCTCACTCCATACATAGACAGCACCGTCCACAACTCCTTTCTATCTACCCTATCATAGGCCTTCTCCAGGTCCACAAAAGCACAGAAAATTTTGTGGTTGACAGCCAAAAACTTTTCTGTGACAAAAACTACTAATATTTTAAAAATTACTTTACCGATAAACATTCTTTGACAAAAAACAACAAGAAATATACCTATTTCGTCAATAAATATGATCTGTAACTAGCATGCACCATGATTGGAAGTATGCTAGACGTCAATTTCTATGCTTTTGATCTCGTCAAAGTATCATTTTTTTCAATTACTGGCCTAATTTGGGGTGGCGCGCGGATTTGTGGTCAATGACCCCGTGGCCCCGTCGCATATAATCGTAAATATCTCTCTAAATATTAAAGGTATTGGCATGCAGTTTTTTCTTATTAAATGTGTTATTAACAGCGTAATCATAAGAGTTAATAAAATAATACACTTTTCTTGCATTTTTTAATGCAAATAAATAAAAAATTGGTGAACAGCTAAAAAAAATTTACAAAAATGCGAGGTTTTTGGTAGCAATTATGTTTTATTTTTTATGGTATATTTTTTTATAATACATTGTTCAATTTTCTTTCGATTGACACCCTAATTATTCAAATCAGTGCAGCCGTCTTGCTTGTACAATTTTTTGAAAAATGAAAAATTGAAGTGGCGCCATTTGTGTTCCTAAGGGGTGAAAGTTTTGCTGCTGCGGATAAAGTCGCTTATTTTGGTCCCTACTATGTATGTACAAAGCGTCATGCTTCCATCACGAAATGCAGCTTTGGGCCAAAAATTCGCCATAACAACTATGACTATATGGGACCAACATCCAAATCGCGAAAAAAAAACAACTGTTCCATACGAACTTTGAGAGCTAAACAGCCGAAATATATGGAACAGCTGGTTTTTTTCGCGATTTAGATGTTGGTCCCATAATAAAAGTTGATGAGTATGGCCTACAGAGTTAGTCCCTGAAATTTGTCCAACCCTCTGCCTAACACCCTGTATATTTTTACTTCAGAGCGGTGTCAATATGATACCATAAAAGAATTCGGCATCCCCAATTTATACGAAAACGATGCCAAACTTGGCCTAGTAGCTTAACCGATGTAGATATAAAGATAAAGTTGACACCCCCCTAAAAATTTACATCATAAATTTTGGTGGCTCCACTGCTAAAATCCATCCTTGGGTTCTAAGGACCAATCCTACCAAAGGAAATCTTTGGTTCACGAAACGCTGTATTTCATCTGGTCCAACTGCCACCAAAATAAAGGACTAGTCGGATTCAAATACTGAAATAAAATTAGCGAATATCGTTATAAGTTTACTAATGCCATGAGGCCCAGAGTCCATTTGTCAAAGTAACTTTAACCTTTAGTTGATTGACACAAGATTTAACTAACGGGATTTGCCGTGGGACTGTTCAAAGGACAAAGCATTGTCTTCAATATTAAGAAATATAACAAAATATCAGATATAATATTCGATCCATTAACAGTCGAGCCAATGAACATTCGATAGCATGATATTCCGAGAGTACGTAGTCGAAACTATGACATACAGTCCAAAATATTATTTCCCGAAAAAGACTATTACTACGCCATTAGTCCAGGGATCGTAAAATGCGAGCAAAATCCATTGAAATTACGTATAACAACCAGGTAGGGTTGGCGATGGTTCTAAATTTATGAACTCAAATATTAGGTACTAAAATAATACAGATACTTTATTTTACTACTATTTTACTGATGAAATTGAACACAATCCGAAACTCAGTTTACAGGTTGGATTTTTTTTAAATTATATTTACAATTTCAAACCAAATAGTTCCCAATTTTACATTTGTGATGGTAAGTAATAATTTTCGCAAGTACGATGGCGAGACAATGCAAACAATACAACGAGATTGACAATCATGACAAGATAATACTCGTAAATCTATAGACCAAGTATTTATCAATTCTAATAAGTTTTAGTTTAACATTATAGATAAACTATGAACACTGATAACGGCAATTTATTATCATAATGATAACAGGTGCTTTCTTGGGTATAAATACATTTCTCCAAAACAAAGATCTATCTATCTATATTATAACTATTATAAGTGACAACCCTAGCACTTCAATGAATTTTGGCCGGATTTTACGAACCCTGCATTACACAATTGCCACTTGATATTTATCTTTATCACTTAGCCTAAAATTCTCATTTGAAATTATTTAACAATTTAATTAAAAAAATCGTATTTGTTATTTCACGAGCATAATTTACACACGTAAATGAAAGTAATGAAAATGAACGACCTGCTACCTTATACACCTTGCGGAAGGGCGGATCTGCGGTGCGGGTGTCGTGCGAGCAATGACATCTATTTTTGGGCGCGCCCGCTACAGCGTATATGGTGAGCGTGTCTTCAGGCTGAGCCGTCACACTTCGTGGGTCCATCTCAAGCACTACCCATGACACATTCGAAGGAAAAAGAACCCTGCATAACAATTAGTAATATTTTAGTTCGATGGTGTAATCACTCTCATTAGCAATTTACTTTATTTAAGCTCATTATAAGCTTGGAAGAGCAAGGATTTTTAATGCACATACCTCATATTAGTGACAGTGGCTTGTTTATATGGGTGGTCACTTTCTAACCACGTATAATAGTGAGTTGTAGTAGTAGTAGGTCCATCCTCAGAGGTAGGCACCAATAAGTTCAATGCTGCTACATGCGGCAACAGCTTATGAATCATTTCCAGCAATTGAATCACGCTCTGAAAGTATTATCATTGCCATTAATATTAGCCTATACCCGGGCAACAGTGTGATCCAACTCATTGAATGAATGAGATATTTTTGTACAGTCACGAACTTAAATTTGGGACTCACCTTAGGTCGAAAGTCATTCTGTCATTCTACAACAATAAGGTTGAGTCTCAAAATGAGTTGTAAGTTACAAATGATTTGGCATCTCTAATGACATTGACGACTTCAAGCCTATTTTTAACCGACTTCATTCTAGAAATGGGTCACAAGTTAACGATCGCGATAGTACAGCTATCGCAACGTACCTAAGTAAAGGTGATTGATAAGTTGATAACACACACCGCTACATCTGGTTTAAATTGCATACATTTTCCAAAGTATACATACATATTGATTATGAAGGGTACAGGGAAAGAACATATTTAGTCACTTTTTTAAATTAGGGCTCATAATAATTTACGAAAATCAAATTTTGTTAGTAGGTAATAGAATTTACATTTGCATTTTTTCCCGATCTTAATTTTTTCCAGTTACATTTTTTTCCTATCCGAATTTCTGCCAATCGCAAATTTTTACCCGATTGCGCGAAGGAGGATTATGTTCTTCGAGCGTATGTACGAGAACATAGGGAATGTGTCTATTTCTGAGCGCGCTCTGCATACTATACGGCTTGACGGATTTTAACATAATATTATGAGGTGTCGTTCAATTCGTCCTAATTGTTAAAGTGAGATAAGGTATACGAATTTTAAGTAAGGCGTCCGCGAAAAAAAAATGGATGGAGAATAAAATAAAATATGTTTTATTTTAACAATGTAGGTCTCAAATGAAAGCTAATAAATAGCCAATTCCAAATACCTAATAAATAAATAAATAGTTTATAACTAGTGATCGGAATAGGCAGAACTAATTTCATAAGAATAAACAATAACTACACGTAGAAGCGAATCTCCTTTACCCAGGCCCCAAATGCCGCGCTTTTAATACCTACCTCCCCCTTCACCCCGCTACGCCCCTCTGTCTTCCGCGCCCAAAGTCAGGGCCGTCACTTGTGAAATATTTTAATCGGTTTATGGATGTGTCATACAAGTTTAGTCACGAAATGTTATTTATGTTTTCCTTCAACATGGAAACATTGTTGCAAAATGAGTTTTTTACATTTACCTTAAATTAGGTAATAATATTTTTGATGATATTAAGATTATCTCCAGAAAATTTAATGGCTCATGTGGCTATTAATCATCTATAAAACACAGAAACGAGTCTATAAATAAACAACCTTTTAAGCTCAATAAGTTTTAAGTATAGTCTGGGATCCGGAGTTACTTTTTACGTTCCTTTCCGGACCATTAATTTCAATTTGTATTAAGTTGTAAAAGCTTTATTACAAAATACTATTAATATAAATAAACACTAAAATTAACACAATTACGAAACACCAATTCAAGACACAATAACAATATCTTGGCTAATACATATATATTCCGTCTGTGACGCCCCTGACTGACTAGACACCTCAGGTGTCGCCAGGCGGTAGGTATTTAACGCGCCGAGAGCGCGTCCGGAGCCGGGAGTTTCGCTTCTACGTGTACTTATATTTTATTCTTATGCTAATTTACCTAAAGTTCGCAAAAGTACTTGATACAGAGTGGTTACAAACGGGTTTTTTTTTTTTAATTCAACTCCTGATTTAAATTACTTTTCTAACTGAAGTATTTAAGTATATTGTAAGTACATTCATATATTACAATAACTTCATACTTTAGGATTAATCTCAGCAAAATAAGGTTTTATATTTATTTATTTATTATAGGAAAACCAACAAAAATTTCACTAAACATAAACATAAGACACATAAAGCCAATTACAGGTTCTCACAGAGAGATTTTTTGAGAATAATTTTTAAATTAAAGACGATCCTATATTTGTATTGCATGAGACGAAATAATTTAAAACAGGTGTCAAAATAACACCCTTTTGACAAAAGTAATGAGTTATGGGCCTCTTTCACCATAAAGTAAAATAAAATATCCCGTACTGAATATACGTATATTTAGCATTAAGATTAGTAACAGAAAGATAGCGGAAATCCGGAATTCCATTAATATTGTACCCCACCCGGTAATTGCCTATTGCGATCGCTGATTATATTATAACACTTTGATATATAACCATTTTGACAGGAAAATCAAAAATGTATGTAAATGTTAAGATGAATTAAAACAACCCGATTGAAATGAAAATATCAATTGAAAAGCGAAAAACAAGCTCTAAAATCTATAAAAAATCGTAAGAGCACCATATTGCTCTTGCAATTTACGATGGCGAGTGGGCTTTACTTGTGGTAAACACATATCTGTATACGTGTCAAAGTGTGCGTGAGAGCGAAAGTGGGTATGGCAAGCAACTTTGGCGACCATTGCTCGTACCTACAAACAATATAAAATAAGATAAAACATCAAAAACAAAAAACTATTTATGTCCTTGCCGTGATATGCGAACTATTTAGTCATGCATGCAGTAGCGACCTTCTTGGTTGCATCTTCTACGAAATTGTTGTAACTCTATCTTGTCGCGAGGATTACATTTGTAATATCTCCGTATTTTCCCTTCCAAAATAAACGTAAAATTTTATGTTAATTAAAACCTATCTGTAGGTTTTGTCTTTATTTCAGAGGGCTTATTATGGCCATCTTTATCGCGTGACTAAACGTGGATAAAACATCCGTCACTCTCGCACTTGTTTAAACTTGTCAGAAAGTGACGAATGTTTTAGCCACGTTTTGTCACGCGATAAACAAGGATAGGCCCACAGTTCTAAATAAATTTACTATTTTTATTTTAGCGTACTTCAAAATATAAAAACGTTATATCGCTATGAATAACTTTGCGTTTTATCCGGAGATTGCACATGCTGATGGTACTTCGTGGCAGTTAGCATCGAGGAAACAACATGCACAAGTGACTCAAGCGACAGCGCGCTCGCGACTGACTCTCAGACTCGCTCTGCCAGACAAGCACACCACCACAATGTTTATGTATAGGCACAGAATAAGTAATAGTACAAGTACAGAAGCTGCACTCCCGTGCAAAAACGCTGTTTAGGCATAAGAAACGTGCCTACTCTATGTCTCTCTTACTATCGCATAACTTGTATTCATTCGCACGCGGCACGTGTAGTGCTAGGGTTGTCACACGCCTAGAATACATCAATGAGGGCTAAAATGTTTTAGCTCACCAGACGTCGCTCACTCGCTTGCGGCGGCCATATCGACGTGTTTTTGACCGTCTTAAAAAAAAGGAGGTTCTCCATTCGTCGGATTATTTATTTATGTATGTTCCCTTAACAACGTGTTGAATATAATAACAGTACCTATTAATATAATATAAACGATTGAAATATCGGGCGGAACATCAAAAACCAAGACCGTTGTAACAAGTAACAACCTATTATACTAAATAGTGCCATTTCATAATAAGTTACCTACCTACTAAGTAACAAAAAGATAAACTTACCGTTCACAGTTTGTCGGCAAGTAAAAAAATAATATTTTACGTCCTTTTGTTTATTCAAACAACCATTTACACAACAGTACCTACATATAACCGCTTTTCGGAGTGCGTTTCATTTCATCGTGTGTTTTACTATCAGTCAACACCACATAACAAGCAATGATATTTTAAATTTAGATACGTTATGCTCATACTAAACGCACATAAAATCCGTCGCCAATTACTGACAGTGGCTACATTGCCAGATTTCTACAGACAAAGACGGCAATCCGTAGCGAACACTATTGTTAGAAAGAGATAAATAGTTGTTTCAAATTGCGTACCCGAATGACGTGGCGTGCCTGCCATGGCCGCGTGATGGCCGCCGCAAAATATGGCGATGTAAACCAAAAATGAAAAAAATATTTACGGTTGTTACGAATGAAATGAGACATCCTTTCGTCCTTTTATAGTTACAGTATAATTTCGGCAGCCTCTAATAACACAAGACGGCATTTTTTATGACTTATATTCGTTGCATTTTGGTAATAAAACTTTACTGTTTTTGACGCGTGCGTGTCAGCGGCCACGGCGTGACTGAACGATAGTAAGGTAATTACCTTCCTTTTCGAGGAACGCTTTTGCGCGCAGATGACGTATCTTAATATAAAATATCATTGATAACAAGTAAATAATAAAAGTTTAAGGTTATTCACAAAACTAACTTCACTAGGTAATTACGGCACGCTCCGAGATCGATCGTTCAAGACGGCGGCAGGCAGATCGCGGCGCACGCGTGCTCGGTCGCTCGGTGCCGGCCCCGGACTGATATCCATTCTTAGAATGGACGAACGGGAAGGTTACTAAGGCGGCGCGACACGCCGAGTGCAATCCCTCTGGTATAGGTACGTTCAACCTCTAATAAAGCCCACTCGCCATCGTGAAATGCAAGTCCTATACTTACTTCTATATTGGAATAGTACATCGTGCATAAAGGGCGGTAAGAAGGGGATTGCTAATGAGAGACTATTAGAAGCCCGACGCCGAAGGCGGAGGGCCCCAAATGACTCGAGTTTGTAATCCCCTTAATGGCCGTGATATACTCAATGTTTTTCACATTTGCGAGGAAATAAAAAATAGAGAAAGAATATATACAAAATACGCTTCGGAAACAACAATCAAACAAATGAACTCGACTCGCTAAAAGAGTTTGTCGGTCAACTTTTTTTAAAATAGTCTTCCACAGATAATGCTTAGAACTGCTTTAATTTTTAAACTTGACAGGCCATACTGCCAGATTGTACCGATTTTCAAAATGAAATTTAATACAATAATTTCAAATGTCTCTGAATTATCTGTAAAATATAAATATAATGCAGATAATTTTACCGTAGAAGTTTAATTATACAGTAAAATTGGTTTGTAGCCAAGTTTTGAATATAGGAAATAAACCTTGGCTGATTTACACCTCCTTAGTCTGAAATGATGTTTAAGTGGATTCTACATTTTAAAACACGGAGTCACTCCCGTGTGAGCTAAATCGGCTATAAGTGCCCTATACGCCTGCGTGTTATAACACCCTTTCCGTGCTAGTGTGATGAAAAAGGTATTGCATGCGAGGACAAGCAATGAATTATAACTATATTTCAAAATTTGACATTACCACATTTACCACTGTTAGCTTATCCCCGCCTAGAACACATTTTCCAATATTCAAGTTACGTACATTGGCTATTCGGTGATATGCAGTTATTCGGTAATAGTTTTTTAATCGTCTCAGAGCGGAGTTATCTGATATTTTCAATAGATGGTGCGACTTGCATTCATTATGATAGCTTAGGGGGAGAAACCGAACGAATTCTCAGAAATAAAATGGCAAATTAATTGACATAACCTACATTCTTAAATGGGTTGATGAGAGGTATAATTATAGATTTATTGCGGAAAACTTCGATCAACAATTACCAACTAGATAACGGGCCAACGAAAAAAATACTTCTTGGTTACTAACAACTCACTTGAGGCGAGAGGTCTTAATTTTGATTAGTTCTGTTGACAGACAGCCAATGTTAACACGCATCAAAATGCCACAATGTGCATTAAGAAGTTGCAAAAATAATTAACGAAATTGAAATGTATCGCTCGAAGTGTCTTACTTTCGGTAAGTACATGTAGAATATATTCTTTACACTAACAATTAATGTCATAATTCCAACAAAATAACAATATTGAAACCTCCGATAAGAATGTTTGGCCAAGGACGGCCAATATACGCGCAAACATTTGTTTAACTAAACATTAGAAGCATGGAGTGGTTTTTTATTATTGTACCACTATTACGCAGGCATTCTAGGCAGTAAAATCTAAATCGTCTTTGACCTGTTATGGTATTGTTTTCAACTCGGCCGCCATTGCTGTCAAGTAAATAAGAGCTATCAAAACATTGACAATACGATAACAGGTCAAAGATGATTTGGTTTTTGGTGTTGAATGGAGGCCCTGGTAGGTAGGTATTTTGTTACCAGAACAGCGAGCGTTTTCCGTCACCGGCCTTTTTAGAGTTCCGAATTCAAACTAGGAACCCTGACAGTTGTAATTGTAGTCTGTTTGTAGGTCACATTCACTTTTCCTCAGAAACTATCAAAGTTACAGAATCGAAATCCTATGTAAATATAGATATTTATACCGCGGACTAAGATAAATTATGGAACAAATATAAAAAAACGGTCCTCTCGTATACAGGGTGTTAGGTAGGGGAAGATGGGGCGGCTTCGTACTTTTTACTCTAAGCCTTGTAAAAAAAAAACTTTCCGCTATTTTTAAATGAGATGAATGTTACTTCATCTTCCACTTATTTGGCTATAATAATTGTGTATTTCAATTTGGATACAAAGCAACTGTGCCAAAATATAATCGTTTTCCCAAAAAGTGGGAAACGTACGAATGCACCCCATACGTGGGGTGGCTTCGTACACTATTCGTTTTTTCCCAGTATTCATTGGATTTTCAGCTATTTCACCTGTTTCAGTCACCTTTTAGGCATATCTTACTGACCTGGTTTTGTGATTATAATTATACTTGATATACATTTTTTTTACTTTCATGGGGTGCATTCGTACAGTATAATATTACATACATTTTGACTGTACGAAGGTACCCCAACCAAAACGATCCGAAAAAAAATCTAATTAAAAAATTACTGTTAAAGTAATCCCAAAACCATTGTTTACATATTAATCTCCAGCATCTAATTACAAACTAAATCAACATATTTTTTCTAATTCGAGTAAAACTTATTAAAGACGGACCCATTCAAAGAAGAACCAAAAATTACTTTTGGGTCGCGAAAACACATATTATTTATTTCTGGCGAAATCTGTTGCCGCACTGCCATCGCTTTTTGAGGGTAGCCTATGCATATGAGCGGCAGTCACGCATACAAATATGAACGCTTCAGCATGTTGGATAGTCGAGATATGACCACTGTACGAATGCTCCCTTTGTACGAAGCCACCCCATCTTCCCCTAATGAGTGGATAATCCTTGAATTATGGATAGAAGGCACTTAGGACGTTATAAAAAAACTAAAATAGGTTAGGTAAAAGTCGCACGGTTTTCGAGATATTTGGACTTTTACCCTTGTACAATTTTTTGATCATAGCACCATTCTAAGCAAGTTTTTTCCAATTTTTTTTTTCCCAATATTCTTGAATACCAGATATCAGATAGGCATCACCGTTAATGTGAGACTACAATGGATTTAAAAAAAAACGCAAACTGAATTTTTGCCTTTTCCATCGTACATTGATCGAACTTTCAGCTCCCATGGTGAAAAAAAAATACACTACCGTCTAGTTGCCCATAAGCTTAAAAACATGCCAATTTAGTGTCAATTTAAAAAGGGAAGTAATTAAATGGTCAGCCGTTATTCAAATTGATTCGCAAAAAAAAAGAAGCAATTTACTCATTTGGGCAGCATACAAAGATTTGGCTGGCAATAAATAAAAATCGGGCTGCAACTCTTGTTCAGCAAACAATTTACAAACGGTTAACATTTTAAACAATATCAATCTTCTTCTTTGGTCACTTGTCTGCCTAATAAACAGTCGAGCTGCAAAATAATTACTTGGGCAGCTAGATTTTACAATTGTTCAGCAGAGAAAACATGTCTGTAAGCAGTTTAATTGAGAGGTGTGCATATTAAAATAATGGTTATCTATATAAATAAGTGGATTGCGTTTAGTTTGAAAAATCAGCAGTGTTCATTATTTGCGGGCGGAGCTAACTCAGACCACGTGATGCGAGCATCCAAGCGTTGGTATTTTTGAGGCTAGTAGTAATTACAAGTTACGTTTTGTCACACAAATTTAGGAACCACAATCACACCCTAGATTAACCAAAATTTGTATCATAAATATGAGGTAGGTTAGGTTAGGTTCGTTCTTATATCAGGCCCGGAGGACCAGAACAACCCAGAAATAGGAGCTCCGCTGACGCGGAGCTCCGTCGACTCAGTTAAATTTGTAAATTTGATGGTGGGTTTGGCATATGTGCGTTGCCGGCACGGCAGTAAATTTGCCCCCTTTTTTTGATGGACAAAATGAAATATTTTGCTTACCTACCGATTGCTTACCAAAATTTGATTAACTGTGGATCGCTCAATGCAGCTCAAATATTTAATTTGCTGACCAAAATGATTCAGACCAGTTCAGTATATTATTAATTGCAGACAGATTTATAAATGTTTGCTAACCATTAGTTGCTTACCAACTAACTATTTTGGCTGACCAAATACATATTTCTGTTCACCAAAATAAGAATATTTTGCTGATCGATTAAATGATACCCATTTAAAAATAGTAATTACCTTTTGACTTTAAAAACAAAATGCCAAAATATAAAAAAAAACACGCCCACCCACACCTTTGTATCCTGGGCGTAGAATTCAAAAATGACATTACTGGCCACTAATTCAAACGCTATTTATTCCAAATGAAAAAAATATGCAGACTGGTTTTTGTTTTTTTGAATTTGATTTAGAATTTCGCGCAAATCGCAGCAGCACTAGCGGCAACTAGACGGTAGTGTATTTTTTTTCACTATGGGAGCTGAAAGTTCGATCAATGTACGATTGAAACGCAAAAATTAAGTACGCGTTTTGTTTTTAAATCCATTTTAGTCTCACATTAATGGTGATGCCTATCTGATAACATAAGTATTGAAGTATGTAGATCACAAAATTTGCTATAACTTTTGTATTGAAATATTTTTTCCACGACCTCTAGAAAGAAAGATATGGAATCATCTATGGAAAGGTACCGACGAAAATTTCTACCTTTTCCAGCATTCCGTATTACCAATACCAGTGATCATGGAAAAGTTTAATTTGCAGATAATTTTGTCTTCTGAAAGATTGTAGACCTACAGTTTGCGCTAAAATGCACTAAATATGGCAAGTAAACTGGAAAAGGTAGAAATTTTCGTCGGTACCTTTCCATAGATGATTCCATATCTTTGTTTCTGGAGGTCGTGTAAAAAATCTTTGAAGACAAAAGTTTTAGCAAATTTGGTGATCTACAATATTGCCCAACTACAGTTACCACTAATATGCACTAAAACGTAAATATGGGAGGAAAACTGGACAAAGGTAGCAATTTTCAACGGTAACTCTCCATAGATGGTTCCATATCTTCGTCCCTAGGGGTCGTGTAAAAAATCTTTGAAGCCAAAAGTTTTAGCAAATTTTGTATTCTACAATGTTGCAGAACCATGATTAGCACTAGAATGAACGTTAACGACAGTATAGGCAAAAAACGGAAAAAGTGATAGTTTTTTCAAGAAGGCGGAGGAAGACATGGAGCTGGAGAGACAAAAAGTTTGGGTAACCATGACCATATTGTCCTTCACAACATATTAAAAAAACCTTAAACTTTTTTGGGTACAACAACGATTGACAAAATGTACGACGAAAATTTTTGTATGGGCTGCACCTTTTCCGGTATAACAAATTTCAGAATGGCGACAGGCAGATCCGTATTCTGCAGGGTCTGAACCCTCGGATAACGTTATCACCCCAACTGTTACATGATTTGCCGCTTGCATTCTGATTCTTCAAAAATGGTCCTAGACTATATCCCCGGTATGTGAGTCCGGCTCGCACTTGACCGGTTTTCAGTATGTGTAGTTTTTTTCAAAAGGAAAATGGTTCGCAGATTTTTTATCAAAATTTAGTATTTGAATAATACAAACTGACAATATCCCAAACAAAGCAATAAGGACGAAGTTCTTCGATGAATGAGCGCATTGAGCGCGCGCGGGCTTTGCCGCTCCTATTTAATCTCCCGGCGTCCGCGAGAAGAACTTTGTCGCTGTACTTTGATGTATAAACTAAATTCGCACAATTTCAAACTGAACGAATTATATGATTTAGATGTTAGTGCGTAAATACCAGTAGGTGTAAGTGCCCAATTAGTTTTTAAAGAATAAAGAATAGTTAGTGTATTTAATTTCGGTCAAATAAAACTTAACCAAACCAACTGTACTTATTCCCAATACATTACAGCTATTATCATAGCTCATAGCTATGAGTTTATTAAACTTCGATATACTACTTCTACCCCCATTTCACCCCTCTTACGAGGGTTGATCAATAAGTTTTTAGAATCGGTATAAAAAATGGGAGATATGTAAATCTTTATATTTTAATTGGAATATGCACACTTTCTATATTTACAAACATTTATTAACGTCATTTAAATATGTAACGTCATATAATTTTACGCCTATAAAAATATTTTTACTTTTGGAGGTCAAATTTTGTACCTTATAATAATAATTATTATTATTTATTTCAAGTAACAAGACTCATAGGTACATTAATTAATTACATTGTTAAATAAAATAAAATTGAACTAACCTAATTAAATTAAACTATCAAATCAAAAAAATAATTGTAAAATAGAATCATGTCATGGATGTCAAAAACAATAATAATAATAATTTAATAAAAATAGTCAAAGTAATAATTAATTAATGAAATAAAATCATAATATATTAAAATTCCGACTGACACAATTTTATTTTAACATTTTACCGTACGATACCACTTGAAATCGCACGGCAGTAGTTCATGTACGGGCAATCTAACCTATTAGAGATCATCAGAAGGATGCTGTTGGTGCTACCTCCCACCCGGCGCACCAGGGATGCGTATCGTTCGCGCATCGTTGCGTAAAAGCAATCCGTGCGCGCCGACGCAAACATGCCCGATGCACTGCAGCATCGAGGTAGACCCAACAGCACCCTTAACTAAGTCATCATCAGCTTGTGATTTTTATGTAGTTGTTTTTGAACATTGATGAATGAGAAGTAGTAGTCAAAAGTTAGGGCTAAATAACAGGGGGAGGGGTTATCAGTTCTGAACTTAGGTCGGAGAGCAGCATCCTTATGAATTAGATGGCTCTGAAGAATAATTCCCGCCGAAAATACGTAAATTTTTCTCAGCCCTTTTTTTTTCCTTAACTATACGGCAGAATAATGTTATATAACTCTCCTAGGTTATTTGATAATTACTAAAAGCTAATATTACAGTATTTATTTGTAGGCCTCAATAATCCCGGATAAGGCCGAAAAATCCACCCTAAATGTTGGTGACCGAGTTGGAAATAAAAAAGTCCACTGCAAAGATAACTTGTTTATCCTTAACATCATAATGATAAACCAAGGTTTCATTTTCAATAACATTTTTTTTTATTAGGGCATCTGGACTTTCTCCACACCGCTCCAAATAATTACAAAACTAACTGTTATTTTTGCCGTCTTGTAAAATTGTTCATACAGATGTTTTTTGTTTAGCTATCACAGAAAAACAAATGAATAATGTTATTTTTTTTCTCTAATTTAACGTTGATTAGTGCCATGGTATAGTCCACATTAAAATAATATAATTACGAGGATGCTTCATACCGATTCTAAAAACTTATTGATCACCCCTCGTAGGTATATTTTTCAGAATCGTCAAAAGTAATATTTTTTATTTATGCGTAGTAGCCTAAATACCAATTTCACTTTTTTATCCACAAAAATGACGAAATTCATACAAAATTGTACACCACCTTTTATCCCTTAACACTTTCATTGCCAAGCTCTCTGATTTTCATACAAAATGGACTCGCCTAGCGGGTCGGCGGCAATGTAAGTGCTAGGGGTGGGGTGCGAGGGGGGTGTACATGCCCTGGTGTGCGGCGCTGGGCTACAGGCACGCTCCTCTCTGTCCTACCATCACGTCCATGTCGTGCACCCTGGTAGTACTAACAGTCGAAACGGGCGCCGCACTTTTACCATCTACCCCGGACTGTTAGTAGCAAAGATGAAGGACATTTCCCGTCTATGATCCCAATTTGACCCACTCGCTACTCTTCCTCCCCCTATCCAATCCCAATGATCCCTTATCTCCCTTCCTCTCCTCTATCCTTTAGTCAGTAGTCCCCACTCCAGATGGGAGTCTTTTCCTCTGGATTGGAGGCTGCGGACTAATTTCACCCTGGGCAACGATTAGCAATCTCACGAAAAAACTTCGGGGTTTTGCTAGCCGTTGAAGAGGGTGACAAACAAAACCAATCCAAGGTGTTAGACAACCGTGCCGATGGATGCGTGGCTGAGGGATGTGCTGCAGTCTCGAACGGTGTCTCTACGAAACCGGGGCGAATCGTAGAGTATTAAGTCCTTCAGGCGGCAAGCGGGGCTCTGCCGTCTGTGACTATTTATTTCGCTTGCTATTCGTGGGATTCGTATGGCAGGGTTACCTATCTGAACTCCGAAAAATGTTTGACCGAATTTCGGTTCGATAAATATTATTCGACAATTATGGTTTGGGTTTTTTTACGTTTGCCCGAAAGACCACTTCGAATATTTTCATTTAGTCATTTCTTGTTTAGGTTTTTTACCGATTTGACAAATTATCTATTCCGTAATACTGATTTCGGCGTACAAACAGTTTTCCAATGTAATGGTTTGTCAATTTATCTATTTCCCATTTCTTATTTTACCTTAGTATCATTTGCCCAATTTAACGGCTCGGTTTATTAATAGTTTACCTATTTTTAAATCGACTATGCTAACCTGTCCGATTCGGTTCCACCCTGATTCGTCTTGATCGTTGCATTTTCTGGATAAATTACAAGCAAGATTTTTTGGGCAGAGACAAACCCTCCGTCGAGACCCTGAAAGCCGGTGAAAATGAGGCGGCCCTTGGCTTCAAGAGGGTATACTTCAAAGTTAAGGGTGGGCCAAATGCTCTCCAAACCACCACCTCAGCTACGCCTGCTGCTCCAACCCAGAGTGCTCCCAAAACCCAAGGCTCTAAGAGCCATGGGGGCAGGGCGCACCCTAGGGGAGGAGCCAGCAGAACCGTCACCGATCTGGCAGGACCCTCTACCCCAGCAGCCAGAAGTCGACAAACGCCTCTAGCAAAAACAAGGGGCGGGGGGACCCGACCGGCTGCAAAAAGGGGGAAGTAATGGCTTCCTCCCTCACACCTGCGAGGATCCTGCAGGCGAACCTACACCACTCAGCTGCTGCGTCAGCGGTGGTTGAGTGTCGCCTTGCAGGAAACATCGACCTCGCCCTCATACAAGAACCATGGGTTCGCAACTCAACCATCCTGGGACTGAATTCCGTTGGTAAGGTTTTATACAATACAAACGGAGTAAAGCCAAGGGCGTATTTTATCAGCAAAAACACTAACTTTTTACCTGTTCCAGAGTTATGCACTGATGACCTTGTAGCAGCGTATGTGGCTCCGAGGGGATGGAATGGGTCCAGAGTAATTCTGTGCTAGGCCTACCTTCCTGGAGACAAAGCGGACCTTTCTGCGGAACTTTTTCCTGTGGTGGACTACGCCCGGAAAAACAACGCAGAACTACTGGTGGGATGCGATGCGAACGCCCACAATACCAACTGGGGGAGCACCGACATCAATTGTAGGGGTGAGTTATTACATGAATTCCTACTAACCAATTTACTCCAAATCCTGAATTTAGGCTGTGTACCAACCTTTAATACCAAAGCTAGGAGTGAAGTTTTAGACATAACGTTTGCCACTGAAAATCTCGCCAGGCACATTCTAAACTGGAAGGTAAGCGATGTGGAATCTTTGTCGGACCATAGACACATTTGTTTCAAACTGACAAGTCAACTGAGCAATCAGACCGTTACTTTTAGGGATCCTAGACGACCTGACTGGGAGGGTTACCCAAACTCCCTAGATCGTAACCTGGGCTCTATTGCTAAAAGTATAAAAACGCGGGAAGGGATGGAACTTGCGGTAGAGGTTATCTCCAAAGGCATAGTACAGGCCTATGAAGAGAACTGTCCTCCCAAGGTGAAATCATCCAAGCGTATGGTTCCGTGGTGGAACTCTAAGCTAAAAAAGCTCAGGGATAAGACATGGAAACTGTTCAATAGGGCTAAGAAGACAAATGAGTGGCAGATCTATCGGAAAGCCCTAAATGAATATAGTAAACAGATTAGGAAAGCGAAAAGAGATTCATGGAGGAAGTTCTGTGAGGATATAAACAATACGCCTCAGGGAGCACGACTTCATAGAATACTCGCTAAAGCAAAACCTAACCAAGTTGGTCTACTAAAAAGACCTGATGGTTCCTTCACTAAGAATGAAACGGAAACGTTAAAATTACTGGCAAATACTCATTTCCCGGGAGCTGCGGACCCGAACGTAGCAGGTGGAGGAGAAGCTCCGTTTAGACCCCATCCTGAGAACTGGAGACAAGCAGCCTTAGTCGTAAGACCGGGATTAGTGAGATGGGCCATTAATTCATTTAAACCCTACAAAACTAGTGGATTAGACGACGTAAGCCCAGTTTTGATACAACGTGATGCAGACGTCCTGATCCCCTATTTGGTTAAAATCTTCATAGCAAGTTACGCCTGGGGACACATTCCGGAACAATGGAACAAGGTAAAGGTCTTATTTATACCTGAGGCTGGGAAAAAGGACTATGCCCTGGCAAAGTCCTTTAGACCCATTAGCCTATCCTCGTTTCTACTTAAAACCATGGAGAAGGTAATTGATAAATATATTCGTGAGAACTGCCTCAGGGACAAACCTATCCATGACAGTCAGCATGCTTACCGTAGTGGTAGATCTACAGAGACGGCCCTACTAAACCTAGTTGATAGGATTGAAAAAGCGCTGGAAGATAAGGAGATTGCTTTTACAGCTTTCCTGGATATAGAGGGTGCCTTTGATAACACTCCCATCGGAACGCTGGTCAGTGGGTTGGCTGTAAAAGGCGTAGACACTACCACTATCCGATGGGTACAAGGGATGCTCTCAAGTAGAGTGGTCAGGCTAGAACTACTCAGCACTACAGTAGAGGTGAACACAGTAAGAGGCTGCCCGCAGAGAGGTGTACTATCTCCTCTGCTCTGGACTCTTGCTGTGGATGGGCTCCTGTATAAGATGGCAGAGCTTCGCATTGACACACAGGGGTACGCTAACGACCTTGTAGTCAAGGGCTCTTAATACAATAAACTCATGGTGTAAAGATAATGATCTATCCATAAATGCGGACAAAACCATTATCGTCCCATTCACTAATAAGCGGAAGCTAGTGGGACTTAGACCGCCAACCATGAATGGGAAAACGATACCGTTCTCCTCAGAGGCCAAGTATCTGGGAGTCATACTAGACCAGAAACTCACATGGAACCTGCACGTGAACGGAACCTTACAGAGGGCTAAATCAGCTCTAGCAATATGTTGCCGGCTAGCAGGAAGCAGATGGGGACTAAAGCCCAAAATTGCACTCTGGCTCTACACATCCATAGTGAGGCCGATGGTGTCTTACGCCTCAGTGGTATGGTGTAGAAAAGCGGCACAAAAAACTGTAATATCAAAACTTGGCAGCCTCCAAAGAACTGCCTGTATCATCGCTACCGAAGCCATGTCAACCTCTCCGACACTAGCTCTGGAAGCATTGCTAAACCTGCCGCCCCTTCACCTGTTTTTGGAAAAGGAGGCGAAGGCAAGCATGCACAGAATCTCCAGCTTGAAGAGAGGCCACTGGCTATCCCAAAATATGAGATCTCTCGAGAACTCTGTAAGCGATATTCCTGTAATGGGGATGTTATCAGACACCATGCCCCCTAAACACTGTCCACAGAAAATGTTTTCTGTGGAATTCCCGTCTAGGGATGACTGGTCACACAGTCGCTTAACATGGAAACCAGGCAGCCTCAAGTGGTACACTGATGGCTCCAAATCCGGTTCTGAAGTAGGCTGCGGAATATATGGAGAGGCGCCTAAGAAGGCGTTAAGTCTGAATTTAGGCAAGTACCTACTCGTCTATATTCCAGGCGGAGGTGTACGCCATAATTGAATGTGCGGCAACCAATCTGCAAAGCAACTACGTCAACAGTACCATTTATATCCACTCGGAAAGTCAGGCGGCTCTCTTGGCCCTAACCTCTGGTGTCATGAACTCAAGGCTGGTCGAGAACTGCAGGACACTTTTAAATACTCTGGGTGCAAAAAACAGAGTAATTTTACGTTGGGTCCCAGGACATGCGGGTATCGTAGGCAACGAGAAAGCTAACGAACTCGCACGGGTAGGAGCTAAGGGTACACAGTTTGGTCCGGAACCATTCTGCGGCATCCCTAAAAGCCTAACAAAACTTACCTTGTGGACATATTGCTATTATGCAGCCATCCAACTCTGGAGGACAACTCCAGGATTAAACCATTCCAAGGCTCTCATAAGAGCATTTAGCAAAAAGGCATCGACGGAGGCCTTAGCGCTAAGTAGGAACAATATCCGCACTCTGGTCAGGGCGCTCACAGGGCACTGTTGCCGGAACAAGCACATGCAGACGATCGGGAAATGTGACACAAGGTTGTGCAAACTCTGCCGACTGGAGGAGGAAACGCCTATGCACCTTCTCACCGTCTGCCCGGCCTTAATGCGACACCGTAGCTCCTCACTGGGAAAGCACTTAATGTGCCCAGAGGAGATCAAGCATCTCGGCGCCAATAAAGTCCTGAAATTCCTCGCAATAACAGGACTCAGCGGAGAACTGTAGGCTGTGGCGATCACAATAGATTAATCCTGGTCACAGTGATACTAGGCTCTAGGAGCCTTGAATAACCAATCCCTGAATAATAATAATAATAAGTGCTAGGGGTGGTTTTTCCAAAATCGCTAAAGGCTATATTTTTTATTTGTAAATAGACGTCTATATACCAATTTTCACGTTTCTAACTTCAAAAATGACGAAACTCTCATACTTACAAAATTCTACACCCTCCTTTACCCCTTAGGGGTAGTTTTTCCAAAAACGCAAAATGGTATATTTTTATTTGTAAATAGCTTCTGCCCGCGACTTCTTCCGCGTAGATTGCGATGATGTGTTATCAGGGCTCAATCCGGGGTATACCTAAGCTATCTCCATTTGAAACTTCATCCAAATCCATCAATTCGTTGCAGCGTGAAGAAGTAACCAAGTAACACACAAAATTTTGCATTTATAATATTTAATGAACGGCGACCGGTAGCATTTTATGTTACTTAAAAGTCAAACGTAATGATTAATATAGATAAGTCTCATTAGTAGGATTAGTAGGATACTCGCATTAATAGGATTAGTGGATAATAGAATAGCTTTTGCTCCTTCGGAAACGGTTATTTTATCGACCACGGCAAACCCAAAAGGAAGGGTTATGATTCTAGCAGTCTCTGTAGGTATATGGGTGGATATCAAATTTGGGCCAAAAACCACTACTGTGACCCTAATAAAAAAACAAACAATAATGATTATAATTCAAAGTATAAGTAAATACTAGATTTGTCTAATAAAGCATCATTGGAAGCCACGAATATCATTGTTGGCTTCAGAGTTATCATTAGAGTCCCACAGATATCATTGTCGTGCCTCTCAATTTCACCAACAATGACATGACCGACAATGACTATAGTATAAAACCGTGTCGAAACAGGTTCGTTTGTTAGTCCTTTACCTCAAAAGCATAAATTCCTTGTAGCGATTCACCGAATCGCATTTCACCTCGAATAAACAAAATTTCAATAGAATCTTTTAAGGTCTGTTCATCCTTAGTTGTCTTATCATGTAAACAAACATTTCTCGAAGACACTGTCACACTTTTCTCTCGGATTACACAATAACCATCACTTAAAATGTTGTTGTATACTTAAAGAAACTCACGAAGTATTGAAAACAACCAAGTAACCACTGAAAAATATCATTTCTAATAAGATTATCTTCAATAATCGAAGGAACGAGTGAATAACCTGAAAAATATCTGACATTGCAATGTCTAGATTGTCCACGCATCGTACTGATGGGAAACGACAACTTATCGATATGGATAAATGTGGCCTGTATGGTGTTCAACCTTTTTCTTTTCCCCTAGAGGAAAGAATAATAAATAAATAAAAACTAAGTTGAATCTAAAAATTTCATTCGTTTTGCTACTTCGCTTGATGTCGTACGTAAAGGGTGCTCTTTTTGTGATATTTCTGACGACTTGGCTTGCTTACGGATTTGTGATACCTTTTATGATTTGGACGGTGATATTCTCTGAACTGACAACTATTGGCTACTCTTCAAGGACTTACGATCGGATGTTTGTTCGTTTGTGTTGTTACTAGGTACGTTTCCCAATACATCTTTTTATGTTTTATAATAAAACAGAAATAGTTAAGTTTTAGCGAAACCTTAACCTGACACAAGGACTTCGCATCAGCGCGAAAAACGCAGGAGACGGTACAACTGTGCTCAATGACGGGTTAAGCTAAGGTATGCCTTCCGAGATGGGCTGCAGACCGCAAACTGAAACAGCAAACTACAAGCGACACCACTTGTTTCTATGAATCTCTACGAAATTTATTCCCGGCGCGGCGGCACTGCGGCCTGCCCATCTACACAGGCCAGCCGCAGTGTCGCCTGCGGTTGCGGTCTCAGGCCCGTCTCGGAAGGCTACCTTTAAGCACACTTCTTACCTTAGTCGTCTCTTGATCGACCAAGGCGTAAGATGCCGAAGTGTGTCATCAAAAAGAGCTGACATAATATCGTAACGAATCAAAAAAAAAATGGTGTGACCACATAACTCTTTACATTTGATACAGTATACTTCCGAGATGGTTCCATTGTCACCAAATCTGAATCAGATGAGGGAATCCGTGAGGAATTGAGGGAACTCCTCAAATATTATTGGCATTTATACAGCGATTTTAGTATTTTTAGTTTTAAGTCCAGGATTTACATTCAGAAAGTATCATTTGGTGAAATAGAACTGATGATGAAGACCACAGATGGCTACCGGAACTCCTCAACGATACCTATTTCAAGGTTGGCGATAAGATATCTCGATTAATATAGTTGAGCAATTGTAACGATGAACATTTAATTGTTTGAATATGATTATGACTTTCCCGCGGCGTTGCTTGCGGCGCGTTTGAAATGTCTCCAAGTTTCATATCAACTAAGAAGTCACACTTTATTATGATTTCATGATTACAAGAGCGACAGCGATCATCTGAGTATTCGAAGTTTATAGTGCGATAATTCTTTGTAACGGTTTATGTGAGTGCGTTACTAAAGTCTACTTTTGATTATCGGTGTATTCGTGCATACAGATTTATATATTTGTATTATCTCTCTATAAAAATATTACATAGGTAGTACTAAAGTACTACTATAGGATGGAATAATGAAATAGCATTTACCACAGGATTTGAGTTAGAAATGTGAAGAAAACATTCAACTGTGTTAAAATTGTTGGTAAACTTAAGTGTTTATAACAAAATCAATCAATATATTTTATCGACATTTCCAATCACTAGTCATTGTCTAGTATCACCCATGACGTCACGTTTGTTTACACGATAAGACAAGTAAGGATGAACAGACGTTACTTGAAGCAATTTTTCGCGTGGCTTTTTACATTAGTATAATTAATTTGTAGCATTTCATTTTTCGTGTAGTATTTTACCCTAGACGCATTTCGTCACGATCGATGTTTGTTTGGAACTCTATTTAATGTGACGCGTTAATTGATGTTCGCACTAAAATTCTGTAACATTTTTTTTTAAGCGTGTTTTGTACCTATAGTTTCATGTCTTAAGTGCTATCAAACTCATTGAAATATTATCTTTGTGACTAATAAACAGTGATCAGAATAGGTAGAGTATATTTACCTAAAGTTCGCAAAAGGACATGACATACGAGTGGTTACGACCGGGTGAAATTTTATTTTATTTTTTCTTGAATTCCGGATTTCTAGTATTTTTCTGGTAAGGTCGATAGGGGCTATTTCGACTGAGGGGTAATTAAAACTAATGATAATAACTTTTATACTATTTGCCTTATTCAATAATGTCATCTATATGCAGAACGGAAGACTATTTGTTTTGTCAAAAAATATAGATGGCGTTGGTCACACGTAATTTACCTTAACGCCAGGTATTTTTTTGCCAGACGCCTATTTTCGCAAGTGTTAACGGACATCGCTTGTCAAATTTGTGCCAAAAAAATATATTTTGAGTGCTTGTTTTCACAATATTATACCATGAGTGGTGAAAATATAAACCGTAAGTGGTTTTCTGCTTATTTTTTTGTTACAAATATAAGTTTTAGAAGAGATATTTGATTAGTTTTAATAACCCCGCAAAAGTATTGAAGTCGGATAATTTCGCCTACCCTCAAGTTGCAATTACCCCGCTAAATTTTGTATGGCGTTCTAAAACACTAGTGATGTCCAATTTATCGATACTCGAACTCAATAAAAACCTTAGCATATCTGAAAAACTTGGTTAATTTAATAACTTTTGGTAGTTTTTATGGTAATCTACAATATACATTTATTTATAATATATTAATAAAAGTACGAATAATAAAAAAAACTGGGCTTCTCTGGTTGTATATTAATGTTTTATCAATTTATCGCCTATATTGGCTGACACATGTAAGCCAATAGCCTGCACTATTATCTATGCAAAAAGTTGAAATAGCCCCTCTTAAATGTTTAAAGTATTTTTTTACGAAACTGATGCCTGTAGGATTGCAATAAGGTATTATTTAGAATGAACCATGCCGTAATAAAGATCTGGCTTCCAATTTCAGTACCATCACAGCATTAGTAGGACTAATATGTGTCATAGTTGAAATTGCCACACCGCGGGGTTAATGCAACTATTTCTGCCTTTTTTTGAGAAACTATTTAATTTTAACATACAATGCCCTCATTTTGCATTATGGACATGTGGAAAATAAGGTAAAATAAAGCCTTTAGAAGACCTATTTATCCTATTTATCATATCGTATTCACAGACGAGGATGCTGACCTTTGAAGTTGATGTTTGTGTTTTTCTAGTCGAAATAGCCCCTACCGACCTTACTAGTAAATGAAAGAAAGTCTCCAGTTTATGTCTCTGTTCTACGAAGTTTAGATAAATATTCTTCACCTATTAATTAGATACTTAAAAGAAATAAATTACAGGCCCCTTTTATCACAAACTAACATAAAATATCCCGTACCGTGAGTAAATATTACGTATATTTAGCATTAAAATACCGGAAATCCGGATTTCAATAAAAATAAATTAATATTTCATCCGGTTGTAACCACTCTATATTATGTCCTTTTCAAACTTTAGGTATAGATGAATTACCGAGAGCGTGGAATTGCATATGTAGTGGTTGTACCGTTCGCATGAAAAGATTTAGATTTTTTTTTCTTAATTTAATGAGATTACCCTAAACAACTGGAATAAGTATGTCCCTTTTTTGCTTTTAGTCGTTTTTATTTAAATTTTCATCTTTAAGGATTTGGATATTTCTTATGGAGCAGATGAAAATTATATATAGTTAATCTCCTGATGACTTCTTGATCAAAATCATCTACTGCCGACGGACAAGTAGGTACAGTATTCCCTTCTTAATAGAGTTCGGCTGGCTATCGCTATCACCCTTGCACTCGCCACTGACAGTATATCTGTCACTTGTGCTTCATACAAAAACGAAGATTGCCGATCTATATATTAAGAAAATGGTTGCATTTTTCTTACTCGGAGAGGAGATTTTTTTTCGTTGCTTTGAATTTGTCACTCTGTCATGGTGCAGAGTAAACGCCTATGGCGATAAACGCTGACGCTAAATTTAAGTCAATATTACTGTTCACTGTAAATTAAAAAAAATAGCTCTTAACTGACTGACTTAAAGTCGATTTCAGGTAGGTAATCAGGACGTGCTTGATAAAGATGCGAAATTTCGTCGCTTAGGTTACTCATGTATTTGGCGCAGTGGTATGGGCATGAGACTATAGTGCCGTAGGTCGGAGGTTCGATTCCGGTTGCAGGTTCGTACTTTTTCTAATTTTGTATTGAGTACAAATCTAAATAGTTAGAAATAATGTCTTAAAATAACAGCAACGGCAGGTACGCAGGGCATTCTAGCGGGTCTCTCGAGAAAGGCGGTTCATAGCCTCATAACGTGTGTGGTATATGTGGCAATATAATTGTACCCACACGTGGAAATAAAACTCAATTAAAAGAGTATTTACAGTAATTACTGTGCATAATTGACAACATTTAAAAAATAAAAGCATTTTTGTTTTTTCGCGTTTGTAATAGCTGGTTAAAAATTAGACTACCCGTGTTTCTCGGTTTTTCTTTATTTAACTTAAATTAGCCTCGTGTGGTTGCCGGCCTCGTGTGGTTGCCGAGTTAGAATAGTGCCACTCCATGTCTTCCCGTGGATGTCGTAAGAGACGACTAAGGGAATAAAGGCTTGTAGTACTGTTAGGCGATGGGCTTGCAACCTGTCACTAATACGCTGGTAAATATCTTAGCCTAATTGTGCAAATTGTGGTTATAGAATTATCAACAAGTTTTTAGAGATGTTTGTAATTCTGTAGCTCTGCCTACCGCACTCTGGGAACGAAGGCGTGAGATTATGTGATGTAACTTAAATTAGTCGTTAATAATTTATTAAAGAAATAGTCATTAAAAAGACCGTATATACAAAGTTAGGAATACTGATTTCGTGATCTTAGCTGACATAAAATTAAAAAAAGTAATTTTAAACAGAACTGACTGTCATGTCATGTCATTTTCCCGCATGAAATGTAACAACATAAATTCGTCGACTTTGGGCAGATTGCGGATATCCGCGTTTACAAATCCGTTAGTCACTTTCATTTTAAATAGAGTATATCAAAACAATAGTATTACGAGAATCGAAAGCGTGTCGTTAGAATCAAGTAATCCGTCAGACAGATAAACAATGGACATGACAGATGTATATTTTTTCAGACAGACAGTTTTGTAATAAATGGACTAAGGGCACTATATGTGTATTCGTAAAATTCACAATCCAACTTTTTTTTATTGTTTTTCCTAAATATAAAAAAAAAACTACTGCATAAAAATATACAAAAATATTTTTACTGTAATCAGCAGTGTAAAATCTACAAACGGTATTTTATTTTACTACCTTAGCACATATGAATTGTTGTCAATTGTGGATATTTTTAACTTTTGTGAGTGACATTAAGGCGAAGGGGTGAGTTTGGTTCGTAGAATAGAACAGAATCTCTTTTGTTTTAGCCTATGGAACTGCCCTTCTATTACGGTTCATATTTACACGGAGATTTAAGAGCATACAGTGGATAATTTTAACGCTAGCCGGTGGCATCTTGGATAGGCAGGGTTCCAGCATTCGCGTCAAATCCCTCCTGACGCCTAACAATTATAATAAGATAACTTTAAGTATAGTTAGTAAATAGTCGTAAGATCATTCCTTATTTTCTTAATAAATATGGTTAAGTAGCAAGGTGTAGTAGTTTTATCTCGGCAATCCATAACAACTCTTACTCTCAGTCATAATTTTATAAATAGTCGAGACAGAAACACCTCTAGCTTTTTCAACTAATTGGGCAGCGGTGTAAGGTAAATTTAAATTTTTAATTATTTCGAGTTCAAAATATTTATGACATATTTGTTTACTTTGACTCTCAATCGGCCCAACATTTCTGCGACTTTCTGCCATTACAGTCGTACATGCCCAGTCAAAATAATTCTGAAAATTGCAAGAATACAATAAAATAAAAGGTATATTTTGGCATTGCATTGTAAAAAGCATTTAGAATTTGACACTGACATTATTTTTGTACTTACTTTTTAATATATAACAAAACTCTTTTTATGCTGATGGTATGAGAAGTAGAGGAAATTTAAATATAGAATGCCTGTAAACACATATTTCCACTACATATGCAATTCCACGGTCTCGGTAATTCATCTATAAATATACTGTTACGTACGTGGGGGTAGGTAACTGATAGAAATGCACGAATACACCGATAATCAAAAGTAGACTTTAATTACGCACTCACTTAAACCGTTACAAAACAATTATCGCACAATAAACTTCGAATACTCAGATGATCGCTCGGGTCGCTCTTATTCGCACTGTTCGCTTTCCAAGTAAAGACTGACTGGTCGCAACCGGTGTCCGCCGTTTTATAGTTCCCGAGTTCGATTATTCTAGAACGCCTTCCGGAATGTTCGATGTACTTCGCCCCGCCAAGGTCGATCGAGACTGTTCGTTGCTGGAATGTTCTACGCCTTGCTACCTTGTTGTTTTTACGATCGCAATGACCTTGACTCACGGGTCTGGATGAGTCTGGAATGTTCCGCGTGTTATCTCTTTCACACGCTTCTGGAAAGTTCTCAGTATCGCCGTCTCTTTCTAATCGTGTTATCACTTACACACACTTCTCGAAGGTTCTCAGTATTGCTGTCTCTTTCTAGTCGTGTTTTCTCTTTCACACACTTCTCGAAGGTTCTTAGTATTGCTGTCTCTTTCTAATCATGCTATCTCTTTCACTCTTAGTGGAAAAAATGCCATATACTGAAATGTACTTCAAAGGCCCATAAGGGGTCCTGAAAATGCCTGAAAATGGGTTTTCAGGTTATGGCGTCATCTGATAGAGGGTGGCCTGAAACGGACTGAAAACATGTTTCAGCCGCCTGAAAACAATGGTAAGTTGGACGAAATTTTGATAATCTGGTATGTGATAGAGCTACCTCTGAAACGGACTGAAACGTTATTTCAGCCTGCTAAAAACGCTTCTAAAGCACCAAAATTAACGATTAAAAATATGACGCCTTATGCCATCGGCGTAACAATACTCTACCTATTCCGATCACTGCTAAAAAATAATAGATAATACTCTGTAATTGCGACATTGAAGTACAGTGACATTGATTTCAGATACAATAATTATATATTCCAATATTTGTGAGAAAATATGGAGCTTGAACCTGGCTAAAAAAGACAAAAAAAAAACGAAAAAGGTACATTGCGACTAAATATATTGTCTAATACTGAATTAGACGATTAGGATACAAAGCGAAAATTTATCGCATGGTCGAGGTGTAATGCGACAAAAACTAATATCGACTTAAACAAATTACGGGTGAAATGCGATTCGGTGAATCGCTACAAGGAATTTATGCTGAGGTAAAGGACTATCAAACGAACAGGTTTCTGTTTGAAGATGAAAACAAAATACCCGTTTCGCCAAAACAAAACCTTTGTTTACTTCAATGCACATACAAACTTAATAATATATAACACATAATTATCGAGAAATAGCTACGAATGATAGTGATGACTAAATTGACAAAGTTGGAAGAAGATTTTTGGCCACTTATCTAGCCGTAACACAGCACGTGTTGGTCCTGAGATGCTTGCTAGGCACCTGAGCGGCGTGGAACGGTCGCAGGAGGCAATGTTTCGTATTGTTCATTGCGTTCAGTTTTCCGAAATTCGACATTCAATGGCCGTGGCCCCTAATGACGATAGTTTTTGAGACGGTTTTCGATTTGAATTTTAACCATTTAGCACTAACTTTCTTGACATTTTTTTTATACAAAAGTAAAGAGTATTTGGTCCTTAATATGATTGTGTAGGTTTTATTTCATAATTATTTTCAGTTAAAGTTTTATTCAAATAATAAGAAGATTAACTAGTTGGGCCCCTAGTAAAAAACGGCAAATTTTACTCATTTTCCCAGAACAACTTTTTGTAGTGGGTTTTTTTTGTAGCGTTTCAGGTAACTTTTTTATTGTTTAATTGAGCACCTAAAAACGGGGTTTTTCGTTGCAGAATAATTGACCCGGTAAATGTTATCTCCGGGAACGTAAAAACTAGGCGTTCCGGAGATTCGCCGATTTGTGTATGTAGTAACGGCGTAGGAACCCTACAGTGCGCATGACCTGACATGCTTCTGCCCGGTTTCTTTTCATATTCGAGAATAATCTACCGGAATTTTACTTTAAAAATGTATATAGTATAATTCTGGTGTGCGTTGTTCTTCTCCAAAACGGCTTAACTGATTTTGATGAACTTTTTTTTTCATCAACGTCATCAGGATGATTCTTAGCTATAGTTGAACATAAGTAATCTTAACTAAACAACAAAACTTTTGCGTACTATTTACATTAATTTTAAATTCAATGCGATTCCGTACGTCTGCTAGTCAAATACGAAGAAGCAAAGTGAATAGATAAAAAACGCATGTAACTCGCAGGGCAACAACGGGGAAAAGTACTTTAATTTTTGCACAATAAGATTGATTATTCAATAGATTTTATTTAACATACGTTTTTTTTCGTTTGTAAGTAGCAGATATCATTTATTGACGTGTTCATGTTACGAAACGAATAGTCGTAGGTATGAGATAAAATTTTGAAGATTTGTAACTTTATTACTAAGTACCATGGTTGTTATTAGGTTGAACTTAAAACTGATTTAAAACGTTTGTCTCGGTTCGTTAGTAAACAAATTCAACTGACGTATAGATTCACGCGGATAGAATTTAGCTTTGATTTTGCATGGGACTGGTTATCTAGTTGGTTTTATTGATCAAAGGCGGAAAACCACTGAAAGTAATGGCGAAAACAAAAGAAAAAACCGTTAAGGTAAGAGTTTGTTAAAGTGTTCAAATTTTTAAAGCAAAGCAAGTTAACATTTTCATTCGTTAAATCCTTAGTTTCGGCGGTTGATTTCTTAATGTATTTCGATATTTTTTATGTTTCTATATCACGATATAACCAAGCGCAGTGATTTATCTCCATACAATTATGGTTTATAACTCTGTTCTATGTATGTTTTAACAGCAAAGCCAACACTAAAGAACCTATTTGTTCTAAAGGACACTCCTTTGAAAAAATGTCCAACCGAAAAGCATTACGAGGCATCTAACATAGAAGCTGCCGTTATAATAGAAATTAACAATCGAAGTACTATTTATAAAGCTGCAAAAAAGTTTTCTATTCTTTGGAGCACTTTGAAAGTCTATGGCTGCCACCATTACTGTGATCCTTCTGCCACAACTCAGTCCAAACGTGGAAAGCCATTTCCACGTTTAGAGTGAGTTGTCCTGCCTGCAGAAATAGAGGTTGCACTCCTGTGCCACAATAGAGAATATTATAATTGTTTATTTATTTATTTCATGTCTTATTTATAGTTTTCAAATATACCACAGCTTAACCTGACTGTATCACCAAATAACCAATGTCAGGGCACATTATAAACTGAATATCACTGAATTACCTACTTTTTCACATGCCAAAATAAATGCTTAGTAAATTCATATTGAAGCTTTAACATAAAATAAATTTTAACAATGGTAGGTAAACTCATTCTCTTTTACTTAATAATGATTCCAAAATAATTTGATGAATACATAATATTATATTGTCAATAATCCTAACCATCACCAATTAGCCAAGGTTTGCCCTACATCTACGTACTCTTCTTGATAGATTTTAGAGCTTGTTTTTCACTTTTCAGGAGATATTTTTAGTGCAGTCGGGTTTTTTTTTCATAATTTATTTTAGTCCACTTAGTATAAGTTAGCAATAAGTCGGTAGGTTTAGGTTATGTTAGTTTTGTAGCAGACCCGAAGGGCCAACCCGCCCAGAAATAGGAGCTCCACGGCAGCGGAACTTCGTTGACACTACCACTAAGTTACAGATATAAAGAGCAAAGAAGAATAAAATAGTATTTATTAAGCTATTAAAACACTACACTACACTTGAGACAAAAATAACAAAATTAACATGTATATCCTAATATGATTAATTTTTCACTTAAAAAAAACGCTACACGAAAATATTACGTAAGAAATTACATGGTTTCTTAGTTTCAAAACTGGTATGTGCGCCGGCTCTTTAGACTACGAAAAATCGAAGAACATACATGTGGGTGATTCGACTTTTGCTTGACGCCGTTTCCTGGTACATCCGATATACTCGTATATTTACTGTCAGCGTGATCGCGCGAAATCTCACGGAATAATATTTCGTATTTGTTTAACTTTCTCAATCTATGCTAAACGTAACCAATTCGCGCAGCCGACAAGACATGTGGTAAATTAGGAAACAAATTATTTGGTACTAGACAAAGAAAGAACCTTTGCGTCGTCCAATCCTTCCAAGTTAGCCAGAGTGTACGGAATAAGCGTGTTGATGGCCGGAGAGTGCTGCAGCACAGCGGCGTTGCGGCACAGGTCCTCGGCCGTGAGCTCATTGCGCAGCGCGCTGAACAGCTCCGCGCCGCGCCCGAGCACCGCGCCTGCCACGCGCAGTGTAATCCCGCGCAGCGCGGATATTAACGTGCCAGCGCTTTCCGAGCTATTCGATACTGATTTTGAATTACTGAAAAAACCCGTCAACATTCTTTTATTAAACTTTCTTTGGATAACACCACAATAGAAAATACAGTGGAAGTGACATGAGCTTCGCTTACTATCAGACCTGTTGTCGCCAATACTCACACTATCATAAAAACAACCTCTAAGAAATCTTGAAAATTATTGGTCGAAGGATTTTATATTATTAAAGAATATGTACCATAATCCGTAAACGTAATTTAAACTTTAATTCCATGTAGCATAGTTGAACCATTAGGCGTACGGAAGTTGTTTTCCCGTTGGATCCCTCACTTATTGTCTGACGAGCAGAAAACGACTCGTGTCAATTGGTGCCCCAGAACTTTTAATAAATTCAACGGAGGAAGCTCAAATGCAGTTTTTAGCATTGTATCAGGTGACGAGTGTTGGATACACATTATATTATTGGCATATGAGCCTGAAAATAAAAACCAATCTCGTCTATGGGTCTACGAAGATGAGCTCAAGCCGACCAAAGTTATTTGTTCTCGCAGCACGGCCAAAAACATGGTGGCTACGTTTGTCTCCAAAATGGGGTCACGTGGCTACTATTCCTATAGAAGATCGTAGAACGGTCAATGCCGATTGATACACCACTATTTGTTTGCTGAATAATTTTGCTGAACTCCAAAAAAAAACCCTAGTCGCCGCATCATCCTTCACCACGACAATGCCAGCCCTCACACCACTCGGAAAACAACTAAATATCTGGACGGTGAAAAAGTCGAATTACTGGACCATTCTCCATACAGCCCCGACTTAAGACCCAATTTTTCACATTCATCAAAATTAAGGATAAGTTGCGTGGTCAGCGGTTTCAGACGCCGGAAGCAGCAGTGGAGGCTTTTAAAATGGCCATTCTGTCGACCCTTATTTCAGACTTCAATAAGTGCTTTAACGACTAGTTTGAACGCATGGAAAAGTGCATAAAATATAAAGGAGAAAACTTTGAAAAACAATAAAATACTTTATTCAATTTAACTGCATATTTATTTCTATTCCCAAAACTTTCGGTTTGACCCTCGTAGTAGATTCACTCTATATTACCGACGTGTAAAAGAGCGACGACGTGGCCAATTTACTGAATAAATATTTTGATTTTAATTTTGATTTGAGCATTTTACGGCCGAGTTCACCAACAATAAACGGACGATTAGCGGTTTAACGGGTGTCAAATGTATTGATTAACAGCTGATTAAGACTTAATCGTCCGTTTAATTGTTGGTGAACTCGGCCCTAAGTCTTGTCGAATTTATGTCCCCTTAAAATGACGTAAAAACGTAAATGTATCATTCTTAGTAAATCATTTATACAATATTGTTATTAAATATAACCTTAATCCGACTTTTAATTTGACATTATCAATAAAGAAGTATAAAGAAGTGTAAAATGACAGCTACAGATGTCAAACCTAACAATAATGCGGCCAGCTTTTAAGAAACAGTGCTGTTCTTTGTTACGGTTTGTGGTGTAATTATTAATACACGATATAATAAAAGTTACTATGTCTTTTAGAAAAATATTTTTAGGTTCTTAAGGTTTCTGCCCGCTACACCGTACCATTACCCATAACCGTACCATGACCGTAGTATGAACGTATCAGGCCCGGAAGGTAATTAGTATTAAAATGTTGGTGGGTGACGGAACGGTCTAGTAGGTATAGTCTCATATATTTCAATACAAAGAATATTTTTTTGTCTGACACTTTCCTATTACGGTCATGGTATGATACGGTGTAGTGAGTAAACCCTTTATGGAAAATTAATAACAAATAAAATCTATATTGTATTCAACCTTTAACTTACTATCGGACAAATAGGGCCAAAGAAAAAACACTGACGTGACGCCAACGCATTGCCATTTGTTTTTAGTATTCGTTACTGATAAATTCACATATATTTATTAAGAATGACACAATTCAATAATAAAAATACGTAACTAGGCTACTGCTGCTGTCATGTCGCCGTCACAAGAAGGTTGAGGCCATAACAGTTCAGTGCGATGAGCGACCGGAGACGGACGTATCACATTGGACAGTTGGAATTACGTAATTCGCGAATTGCGCGGCTTTAGCTGCTGCGCGGACTTTTGCTGGGTACTCAGCAACTCGGAGTGAATGAACTGTTGGCGTTGGTTCAAAATGCCGTCAACCAAGGAGCCATGACTGACGTAAGCATCGTGCAGATCTGCAAAACCAGCTTCACAGAGGATGAGATTTGCAGTGGCAAGGTGCTGCTTTACCAGTCTGCGGGCAAGGCCGAGCAAATGCCGTCCCGACGGAGGGATGGGGGAGCGAAAAGTCTGCAGGACATTATCTCAGTGTTCAGGTTGGCCCTTCCGGATGATATGCCTGCGTTTGTGGCAATGCAGCTGGATAAGTTGCCTCCAGTAACTTTCGACCAAGTCGACGTCACCAGACTATGTGTCTCGCTTGCACCGCTCTCCAACGGTAGACGACGTGGTGGAGTACTTCCGTCAGAAGGTTGGATGGAGCCTGACGGTATCTCAACTGCGGTCACTTCGCTACGTTCCCTTCAGTTCGTTTGTAGTGCGCGTGCCGCGGTTTATGCTGGGAACCGTCGACTGTCCTGACTTCTGGCTGAAAGGTTTCGTATTCCGGCGGTTTCGGGGCAACCTACCGGCAGCGACCATCACCCCAATTTCGGCAAAACAGAAACACGCTGTTCTGTCACCTCGGTGTGAGTTTTAAGTTTTATATTGTTATGTATGTTAGTCTATAAGGTATTTGTAACTATGGGCCTCGTTGCCTGAAATAAAATTTATTATTATTCTCAGATATTTATAAATTTTTCTGTAAATTAAGTTTTTTACTCGTACAATAAGTATTAAATATAAAAGTAAAATAACAATACTAACACAAAAAATAAACATTATAAAAAACCTAACCTACTAGTGCCGCCGGCAGCGGCAGGGCTCAAGCTACCGGTGGTTCGGGCTGCAGAGAGCGGAACGTCCTCACAATGCGTGCCGTGTCGAGGAGTACTGCCTTCTGTATCTGGCCCTTGATCCAGCCATCTAGCGAGAGTCTTTTGAGGTGTTGGTCGAGACTCTTGGCTATAAGACCGATTGCCGAAACAACTATCGGAACAATGATCGTCGAGTCAACATCCCACATGGCGGTCATCTCGTGAGCCAAGTCAATGTAATTGCTGAGCTTGTCCTTCCCGGCCTTGACGAGATTCTCGTCATGCGGGATAGTGACGTCGACGAGCACTTCCCGGCGTTGAGATCGATCTGTCAACACGATATCAGGCTTATTGGCAACAATAGTCCTGGCCGTGATGACGGATCGATCCCAATAGAGCGTAGCACGACCATTTTCGAGAACTGGCGCCGATGTGTACTTATAGTACGGCACTTCAGACTCAACAAGACCGTATTGAAGAGCAAGTTGCTGATGGATGATCCTGGCTACGAGGTTATGTCTGTGCAAGTACTCACCTTTGGCCAAATGCAAGCAACCGGAAATTATATGTCTGAGGGACTCGCCGGGGCAACGACATGCTCGAGAAATGTCGGGCGTGCCATCCCTCAGAATATATTTCCGGTAATTGTTCGTCATTATGACCTCGTCAGCAATTTTACAGACAAAACCTTCGGTTTCCCCAAAGAGGTCACCAAATCGTAGCCAGTTCACGGACGCTAAAAAGTCTACGTCGGGCCTTGTTAGGGCCCGGTAGAAGCGTCCGTGTAGCTCCTAGCTCTTCCATACGTTCTTGCGGTCTTCAGTGCTCAACACCTTTGTTTTGCGCCAGTTCTCGTTTGCCAGAGAGGAGTGAGGCTCTTATCTACTGCAACCACATCACGATGCATCCCACACTCATTGCTAAGGAAATAATCCCTGAGATTGCACACCTCGCGGTTGTGGAGATTCTTAAATTCTTCTTATTATCTACATCTACACTAATATTATAAAGAGAAAAGATTTGATTTTTTGTTTGTTTGTTTGTTTGAATTGAATAGGCTCCGAAACTACAGGACCGATTTGGAAAATTCTTTCACCCTTAGAATCCTACATTATCCCTGATGAACATAGGCTATGTTTTATTTTTCTGCGTGGACGGAGTCGCGGGCAACAGCTAGTTATTATTATATTATTATAACAGGTCTCCGCCGTTAAGCAGCCTGATGCGCTTCCGGAACTCCGGTAGCCGGCAGGATCTGGTCTGCATGGCGCCGCCAGCTCTCGCTTCCGTCTGTGACCACGCGGTAGTGTAAGCGCCTTAATCTTTCGGCGAATCTGCCAAACTCCCACTTTCTTTTAAGGTCCGAATAATTACGGACTTGGACCCTTTGAGTCTTTGACCTCCTACGAATGTTTTATTCAGTACAGGTCTATACGTCATTGGATCTTTTTTGGTTACGAGCTTCCCCAGCATTAAATGTAATTTTGTGCGTATGTCTCTACCAGACATTAATTGATACGCATTGCTTCCTGACAGATTTGGTGTTCGTCTTAATTGCATTTTAATCACGTTTAATTAATCGACAAGAGAGCCTGCGCTGTCCTCCATATTCCTTATACCTTTTTTCACAGTTTGAACGTATCGTTCTGCTTGACCATTGGAAGGTGGGTGATAAGGTGCAGACGTTCTGTGAGAGACTCCGTTTTTTTTAAGAAATTGAGTAAAGTCACTCGAGGTGAACTGACAGTCATTGTCTGATACTAAAATGTATGGACATCCGAAGGTGCTGAATAAATCTCTGAGCTTATTCATACACCAGGCGCTCGTTGTAGTCTTCGTTAGTATAATTTCGATCCACTTGGTGAGCGCATCTACCACTATAAATAGGTGATGTCCTGCGATAGGGCCAGCAAAATCGATATGAATCCGCTGCCATGGTTCTGTCCGTTCTGCCCAGTGATGAACTACTACTTGATTTGGTTCTCTGCATGATTTAACCTTATTTTCTATATCCCGGTCAATATATTTCCAATAAACAAAACTGCGGGCTAAAATTTTCATTTTAACGATACCGAGATGTCCGGCGTGAAGTTCTTCTAGCACGGCCTCACGCAACGCATCGGGGATCATGACTCTGATCCCTCTTAAAATGCAGCCGTCTTGCAACGTAAATTCGTTATCATTATAGCCCAATTCTCTCAAGCTCCTCCCTGTTTGTAGGCCTCGTAGAACTGCTTGATACTCGTGATCGTCTCTTGTTTCCTTAGCAATAATTTCACAATTGAATGAGAGAGTATGTATTTTTTGTAATTGTTACTCCGAATGTTGGTCTATTATGTTGTCTTGAGTTTGTTCATACGGTAATCTTGATAAACAGTCTGCATTTGAGTTAGCTGCAAAAGAGCGGTATTTAATATCATAATTAAAGTCAGATAGAAAGTGAGCGTAATGAAATAACCGCATTGTATTCATTGCCGAAAGGGTTCTTTTTTGATGGAAAATACATGTACCTAAGAGGCTTGTGATCAGTAATTAGGATAAATTTTCATCCGTAACAATAACGGAAGAATTTTTAAGGCCCCAATATTGCCGTTGCTTCCTTATCAATTTGGCTGTATTACTTTTCACTTGTTGAAAGAGTCCTGGAAGCGAAAGCGATAGGTCCCTTAGAGCCGTCAGGTAAGCGATGTGATAGAACTGCGCCCAGACCCCTCGGGGACGCATCCGACGCCAGTATAACAGTTTTTCTTGGATCAAAATGAATCATTGTTCTCTCGCTTAACACTTCTTTCTTCATTGTTTTAAAACTTTGTTCACATTCCTTGGACCAATCGTGCTCACCTTTCTACAGTGCAACCATTTTCTTCATAGCGAATGGCAATCTTCGTTTTTCTATGACACACGGGTGACAAATATACGGTCAGTTGCGAGTGCAAGCGTGATAGCGATAGCCAGCCGAAAGCTATTTAGAAGCTGGTAATACTGTAAAGTAGTTTATTTAAGGTACTGGTTATAGAAGTCAGGGTCGGAATGAACCTGTTGTAGTAGTTTGCCATTTCAAGAAACGCACTTTGTTCCGTCTAGAACAAGCTAGCTCGACGAAAGTCATTAGCCGATTACTACTAATGAGTAATCAGATATGATAAACAACATGTTTAAACCCCCATATTAACTAATTGTTTTTGTCTAACTTTCCAATGTCATTAGTCATAAGGTGCTAAAGTCAGCTAATGAGGTAAGTGCAATCACATTACTTTATCACTTGCATTTCTGTGACCTGTTTAACAACATCTCTTGTGATTATAGTCTATTTTATAAAAATTGTTAGTGATGGATCTTATATATGAAGGTAAGTCCTATATGTTTTTTATTTAAACAAGTCTCAATTACCGTTACGATACTGCAAAAGATGGTTTTAAAAATATGTCGAAATGCTCCGTATTTATTCTAAGTTTATCAACTTTGAAAGAGTGGGAAATACCTTCCACCGCTTTACACACCCCTGGATTTTGTATATTATCCAGTTTAATTCCTCTAATTTACCTTTCTGTGCTTTTTATTTAGCACAAACGAGTACTTTTTTTTATATTTTTAGTACACCTGTATTCGGTACCAAGATGGAATTTTTGCTTTAGAAATATGTTGGATTTATAAAAATTCTAGATATCTACGAAAGGGTAGCTTTTTACTTAAAGTAGGTATTGTATCATTTTGTAACTTCACGGATTTTCCACTCATTGCGTTACAGTCATGTTTATCAATAAACATAAGTACCTACCTATATTTTTGTCGGTAATTATACATACAACCGGTTGTATAACATCACTATTTATGAGTTGTAAAAAACAGGCAACACATTAAATAAATGTCATTTTAGTATACGGAATAAAAAATTGACTTTATGGCTTTCACTTCACGTGGCGTTACTTGTGGCAAGTTTAAAACATCCTAGATTCCACGTGATTCATCCGTGCATTTCTTTGCGAAAATAATCACTAAAAAGTATGAAATAAATCATTTTTTTTCTTCATACAATAAAATAAGAATTATTCAAATTAGTGCAGTAGTTCGGAGGTTATACGCGTACATACATCGGCAATTCAGTTTTATTTACATAGATCTAGATTAAATAAATTATAGTTATACTGTATACTCGTACACATTTTCTCAACAGCAGAGCGCCAAACAAAAAAAAAACAAAATTGAACATTGTACAAATCAAATATATATATGTATATAACTTTATCGACAACGCCGTCTCTCTCTACTCGCGCAGCGCGTTCGTTCCGAGTAGCATGGACATTCAAGATTATTACCTAATTCTATCGCGGATAGCAATCGACCTTACCATTGAGATAAAGTTCATTTTTGGTTTGTACTACATCATATAATGTCTTGCAGAAAATATAAAATGAGAAATATGTTAAAATAAATAAAATAAGACTTCCCGATGATAGCACAGCTTTAGGTGCAGCTATCGTTTTTACATTCCAAAATAGCACAATAAGGCATGCTTCTCGATTTATTTCCAATTTTATGAATATTATTCGCACAACTGTCACGCACCAGCGATCGCGGTAAACTGAACTAGGTTGCGCGGAACTCCGCATAGCCGTGCCACACATGCCACGTCCACCTCACACTTCTACTGTTTTTCTGTTCTGTGGATAACACGAATAAATAAAACCGATATGGCTTATCGTTTTTATTTCCACCACGTTTTGACCATATATTTCTTGTTATTTTAATTGATTGTAAAACTTTTTACTCGTATAAAGTACAATGCTTACCTGTAATATAAAAGACATGGTAGCTGCCCTCTAGCTAGGGTCGTCCCATTGAAGCTTAGAGCGCAGGAGGCAAACCGGAATGTTGTGCCATCAGGGCCCTTGACCGACGGTAAACCGCAGTCCCCATTGGCCGTTCTCCCTCCATGGTTACACAGCCTAATGGCATATCGCAGGTCTTCCTGTAAAAAACACTAGTAATAATATCATTGAGAAGTTCAGCTCTAGTTTTACTTTCACCAAATAATAGATTCAAAGTACTTTAGTCTTTTAGATACTTAAAGGGTGAGTACTATTAAATTGTCGCCTTTTGAATGAACGTTTACAAAATGAAATAATGTTATAATAACTCTTTTTTTTTTATTATAAGAAAGTTCAAGACGTAAAATAGATCAGCTAACACAATTAAGGTTTCTCCAGAGCACGACGAGAGAATTCGCGGACTTTACTCTTCACGCGACTCATAGAATTTTGCACGGATTCATTAGTGATCAGTTTTGTACATTTCATCCACTTTCTTTTAAAATCGGGCAATGATGTGGCCGGTTGGCATGTTTTCCGCAACTTTGTTTTAATATTAGCCCAGTATTTTTCAATCGGCCGTAGTTCTGGGCAATTTGGCGGATTCATATTCTTCGGCACTACATCGACAGAATTCTGATTATACCAATCCAAAGCTCGCGACGAATAGTGACAACTTGCCAAATCTGGCCAAAACAATGTAGAAAAAGTATGTTTTTTTACAAGTGGTAATAACCGTTTTTTTAAGCATTCGGAAATATAAATATCCGTGTTTATTGTGCCAGTGGTTACAAAAGGCGAACTTCTCATGCCGCACTGGCATATCGCTTGCCACACGAGGAACTTCTTGGCGAATTTCTCTACTGGAATCACTTTTTCTGATTCATGTAGACCCGAGACGTTGCGAGAAGAAAAGTACTGGTTTCCAGGTATTGATTTGAAATCAGCTTTCACATACGTTTCGTCATCAATAATTAAGCAACCTGTTTTTTGAACTAACAAGGTGTACAGAAATCTAGACCGTCTAATTGCTCGATTATACTGTTCTACAGTTCTTTTGGGGGCTTTTTGCTTCTTGTAAGTAGAAATACCATACTTTATTTTTATTTTTTGTACATTTCTTTGACAAGTACCAACTTTTTTGGACACATCTCGAGAAGAGATTGCCGGATTCTGATCAAACAGCTTACACACTTTTAAATCCAATTTTTTGTTCCGTTTCCTTGTAGGATGGCCCTCTCGCTGCTTTCTTTCAATATTTCCACCTTGTTTTAGTTTTTTTAGGGTCCTTTGCACTGTTCTCCGACTTGTATTGCACGATTTCGCAAGATCCAAAGTGGACATATTGGGATTTATTGAAAATTCTCGCAAAATTAATTCACGAACGCTTTTTTCGTTTGACGACATCTTGACTGATAAAAACAACTGAATGTTCTTTTAAACAGTAAGACATGCAAATACGTTCTAAATTTGAAATATTATAAGTTTAATGAAAAAGGTTGCGTGGCCGAAAAAAAAATACGGGAAATGTTGGCGACAATTTAATAGTACTCACCCTTTAGACGAACTTTACAGAAAATGTAATAAATGCCGACGTGTTGACTTATAACGTTTTAAGGGCTAGGGCCCAGGGGCCCATTTTACGAAAACTTGTAGGCTTGTATTACAAGTGGAAATAGTATGGTCGAATTAGCAAAAAGTATGGAATTAAGTCGTGTAGTCGTGCATTTTTTTGGATAGTTAGAGGGCTTAACTACATTACAACTCGTTTATTCATACAACTGTTTACAAATATAACTTTTTAAACCAGAGAATAACTTCAAAACTACTTAACCAATTTTGTTGTAAATTGTAGTGTTTTGTAGTTTAACGTAGGTCCAAAATGGCTACCAAATATTATTTTTATAGGTCGTTACTTTTTCCAAAAGATACCCAAAAGATCCATAAATTACCTGTTCGTAGTAAATTATTGTGTTTTGTACGATTTTAAAATTGATGGATGTTTTGAGTTCCATTGGAAAATGAACAAATTAAAAAAAAAATTGTTAGCCAATGTTGAACCTAGGTTAACTAGCAACAAAACACTATAAGCTGCATCGAAATTCGTTCAGTATTTTTGAAGGTACTCTCTGATTTAAGAACTTATATTTGTTAATATTTGTATGAACAAAAGACAGGTGCGCGGGTATTTTTGCCGGTGAGTGTAGTTGGTTTCCCGCAGTTTGCACCGTTTCTATTATGTACGGAAGACCTTTAAATGTTACGTATAAACTTTAAAGTGCCGTAAGATTGGAGTATTTTAAAAAACCGGCCAAGTGCGAGTCGGACTCGCGCACCAAGGGTTCCGTATCATTATCAATAAACCATTAGCAAAAAATCACGTTTGTTGTATGGGAGCCCCCCTTAAATATTTATTTTATTTTAATTTAATTATTTATTTTTAAAGTGAATATGCAACTAAATATTCTGTGAATATTTTATTTAAGCGTCTACCTGTTGCCGTTATTAATATCGAGCAATAAATGGCAAAAAAAATACGTTTGTTGTACGGGACCCCCTTGAATATTTGTTTTATTCTGTTTTTGGTATTTGTTGGTATAGAGGCAACAGAAAAAAATCATCTGTAAAAAAATCAACTGTCTAGCTATCACGGTTCATGAGATACAACCTGGTGACAGACAGACGGATAACCAGACGGACGGACAGACAGACAGACAGACAGACAGACGGACAGTGAAGTCTTAGTAATAGGGTCCCGTTTTTACCCTTTGGGTACGTAACCCTAAAAACTATCTGGCCCAAGTTTGGCCACGTGTAAAGACCCCTTGGTACATAATGTATCTTAATTAAAAAGGTGTGCGATGTATGAAAATTAAGTTATTTGTTTTTCTTAGATTGCGGTTCGAGGATAATTCAGTCGGTTGATGCAAACTTACATTAAGCTTTTTAAAGCATTATAAATGCCCAGTTCATTTTGCACCCCTGTGCAAATTATGGAACATTAATTTATCATTATTTTATAGATTTTACTTCGCAACAAATTAAGGTAGTCGTTAAAATTTAAACATGGCACTTATTCTGATGATACTACATACGCACTTATAAATAAAAAGGAAAAAATAACGGGAATTTAGTCAAATCAAATAATAGCAGCGAACGCCAGGCGACTGCGGGTAGAAGGAGCGCGGCGCGGGGCGAGGAAGAGCGCAACGCATGGCAACAACGCTCAGTCAGTTACTTATAGATAAATTACCGAGGCCACGGAATTGCATTTGTAGTGGTTGTACCGTTTGCCTGAAAAGCAAAATAATTCAAGGTCTTTTCTTAATTTAATGAGATTACATACCCTAAACAAGAGGAATAAGTATGCCCTTTTTTTGCTTTTAATTATCATTTAAATCTTCATTTGAGCTGTCACAAGTATTGAAAATAATATGATCTGAAATTCGATTCATTTCCTCTTCTTGACATCTAAAGAGGGTTGCAAAGTTTGTATGGGAAAAAATATTTTTACGGTCAATTTCTTTGAAACTTGGTAAAAATGCTCTTCAATGCAAATAATGATACATGTATTTCAGCGATTACTAAAACTCAACCCCTGGAGGGATGGAAGGGGGTTGCAAAGTTTGTATAGATCATATATTGTTTTGATCAAATTTACTTGAAACTTGGTAGAAATGCTCTTCAATGCAAATAATGCTACACTTACTTCAGCGATTAATAAAATTCAACCCCTTGGGGGATGAAAGAGGGTTCCAAATTTTCTATAGGAAAAAATATTTTATGTTCTGATTTACTTCAAACTTGGTAGAAATGCTCTTCAATGCAAATAATGTCACTTTTTTCAGCGATTACTAAAATTTAATCCCTAGAGGGATGAAAAGGGGTGGTTGCAAAGTTTGTATAGATCATATATTTTTATGATCATATTTACTTAAAACTTCGTAGCAATGCTCTTCAATGCAAATAATGAGACATGTATTTCAGCGATTACTAAAATTCAACCTCTAGAAGGATGAAAGGGGTTGGAAAGTTTGCATAGAAAAAATATTTTCATGATCATATTTACTGGAAACTTGGTAGAAACGCTCTGCAATGAAAATAATGAGACACGTATTTCAACGATAACTAAAATGCAACCCTTTGGGGGATGAACCCTTTGCAAAGTTTCTTTAAGAAAAAATATTTTTGTTATCAAATTTACTTGAAACTTGGTATAAATACTCTTTAATAAAAAATATGAATAACCATAACTAAAATTCAACCTCTAGAAGGATTAAAGGTGGTTGGAGAGCTTGTATACAAACAATATTTTCATGATCAAATTTACTTGAAACTTGGTAGAAATGCTCTGCAATGAATATTATGAGACACGTATTTCAGCGATAAACAAAATTCAACCCCTAGAGGGATGAAATGAGGTTGCAAAGTTTCTATAGGATAAAATACTTTTATGGTCTGATTTACTAGGAATTTGTTAGAAATGGTCTTCAATGCAAATAATCTACCTATATTGTATAAATGGCAATATGCATATAAAGTATATTACTTTCGGCGATTTAGGAAAATCTACCTCTGAGATGGTAAAATGGGGGTAGAAATTTGTATGGTATATATTTTTGAAGTTAGAAACGTGAAAAATGTTGTAAGGGCTACTGTAATTATAAATTAAAAATATTGTTTTTTGAAAAACTTTAATTAAGTGAGAAACGTGTAAAATGGTGTCAGGGCTAACGTATGCGGAATGAAATCTGGACGAAGTTCAAAACTATATTTAATGTAATACAAAAACTGTTTTGCTAAAAATGTTTATAATAAATAATAGTATCATTAACAATGTTTAATGCAAAAAACAATTTACTCCTTTGCGAGCTGCTTTGCGACAGTTCCGTGGAACTTTGTCCATGGCTGACGTAAACACAGATGTCGGGATTTCATTTAATTCTAATTTAATCTTTCGAATTTAACTTTGTACATTTATTCAGCGAAAATTATTCGAGTAGATTCGCCGTTTCAGATTTGGCCAAAAAATCTTCGATTGGGCGAAGTTCTGGGGTGTTAGGTGGATTTGCTAATATGGGTCCGTACGGGATTTTTAGCCCGTCCATTTTGCTTATTTTTTTTTTAGTTGTGACTGTAAGTAAAATCTGGCCAAAACACCAAATTAGCTCCTCTATGTTCCGATTTTATAAAATCCCGCACAATTGGCAAACATCGCTCCATGTGTCGGTCGGCATTAACGGCTAACCCAGATTCAAAAAACTGCCTTAAACATACCGCGAGGGCTGATCACAAGCTACAGTAAAACATTTAAAACTTTTTTGGGAAACTTCGTAGGCTCCACATATTTCACTTTTTCTTCAGTTGGGCCAGTAGTGTTTTTGAAATAATAATTCCCTTACCATTAATTTCCGTCTAATTTGAAATATGATTCGTCGGTCATTACGCACAAGACGTCACTTTTAGCGTGGAATGTATTTTTGACCAATTTGTGAAGCCGGATTTTTTGAGTAAATTTTTGATTTTTAGACACATTCGTCTTAACTTTTTTTATTGTTTTTGAATACCCATGTCTTTAAGATACTTTTAGATGAATTTGCCGTCGCTTTTGGATTTTCTTCCGAGCTCTCTATATGATTTTGCGATACGGCAGGCGGTCATTTTCTTTAAGCGACTCCTTTCAGTAGACTGGCTTAAACTGGATAGTCTTCCCGAACCGGGCTTTCTTGTATTCGTTTTTCTGAGTGGGTAGGACGCTAAAATACTATAAACTGTGCTTTGACTCTAAACCTTTTGTGTAAAATGCTCCACGACCTTCGCATCCGACCAGAGGGGTTGTGTATCGAAGAAATTACAAACAGTTTCGCGACGCATTTTGCCGAGATATGCCATAATTAATGTTAGAAAAATACTACGTCCATGAAATTTGTCGTAATTATTTAAAGATGAGGTGTTGTACTTTTGTACGTTTTTAAGGAATTTAATATTTTAAACAGAGGTTCAAACTTTGTCCAGATTTCATTCCGCATACGAGGGGCGGCTGATAAGTAATCTCCTTGGTCAGAAATATATACAAAAATAATGCTGGCTGGTATGGATTTATATTCGTTTGTTATTCTATTTTCAAAATGTATTACATTCATTTGTTTATTGCATCACGTTTATTTGTCTCCTACAATTGTTTCAAACATGTCGGTAGAAAAAGTGAAAATGGATAAAATCGAGCAGCGTGCGGTGATTAAGTTTTTGACTAAAGAAGGGAATACGCCTTCGGAGATCAGACAGCGTATGTTACGTGTGTTTGGCAGTTTGTGTTCTTCCGAATTTGTTATAAAGTTTTGGTCAAAGCAGTTTAAGTTAGGTCGTGAGAGTCTGGAAGATGATCCTCGTAGCGGAAGACCAGTTTCGGCCGTCACCGATGAAAATGTAGCCAGGGTGAAAAAAATTATATTAGAGGACCGACGAGTGAAGCAGTGGGAGATAGCTAGAGATGTGGGCGTCAGTAAAGAGCGAGTCAATGAAATAATTCATGAGCATTTGAACATGTCCAAGGTTAGTGCACGTTGGGTCCCCAGAATGTTGACTGCATTTGACATGGAGAGGCGTGTCAAATGTTGCGAAGAGTTTTTGGAGATGAGTCGAGGGAAAGAGGAAGAAATAATTTCTAGAATTGTAACATGTGATGAGACTTGGATTCGACAATGGGACCCGGAAAGTAAGCAAGAGTCGTTACAGTGGAAATTTAAGGATGAGAAGCCGCCTCGGAAATTCAAGGTCTGTCCATCGGCAGGTAAACTTATGGCTACAATCTTTTGGGACACAGAAGGGATTTTGCTCATAGATTATTTACCGAAGAAAACTACAATGAATGCTGATTATTACTCAAACTTACTATACCAACTAAGAGAGACAATAAAAGAAAAACGGCGAGGTAAACTAAACAAAGGTATTCTGATTTTGCACGATAACGCACCAGTGCATACCGCCCGCACAACGAAGCTAGCAATTAAAGACAATGGCTTCGAAACCATTGACCACCCCCCTTATAGTCCAGATTTAGCCCCCTGTGACTATTTTCTGTTTAGACTTCTCAAGAAAGACCTCAGGGGACGAAGGTTTATGACCGATGACGAAATGAAGGCTGCGGTTACTGACTTTTTTGACGACAAACCGAAAGATTTTTTTTTTAATGGTTTAAATTCAATATTTGAAAAATTTAATAAGTGCATTTTACTAGCAGGGGACTATATAGAAAAATAAAAAAAAATTAGCCACGACAGTCTTTTGTTTCATTGTTAGGTAGATTACTTTTCAGCCGCCCCTCGTACGTTACTGTATGTAAATGAAAAAAATACTTTCGGAGATTTTCGAAAAAATATCCCTGTAAATGGCGGTGGTGAATTGGCACTTGGCAGTAGAAGTTTGTACGGGATTTTGGTCATTTTTGAAGCGATTAATGTGAAAATGTAAATTTATATTTAAAGGAGGTGAAATGAAGTTTAAAGGAGAGTTCGGTCATTTTTGAAATGAGAATCGTGAACATCGTTGTTCAGGATATAAATAAAAATTACTAACAGCGAATTCGGAAAAGGGGGTGAAATGGGGGTAGAAATTTGGTAGAAATTTGGTCATTTTTAAAGTGAGAAATGTGGAAATTGGTAGTAAGATTACCTACTGTTTACCTATAAATAAAAATTATGACTGCACGAGTTAGCTATACATGAAACTCGGTATCAACACAAATATAAATTAAATAAAAACCAGTTTTTTATACAAGCCCTTTTTTATAGATAGCCAATGACGAAAAATTGGACTACCCATGTCCCGATAAACGGTCATCAGGATAACGTTACGAGAGTAACGCAATATCTCCCAAAAAGAAGCAATGCGCGCCCGCATTATGGCGAAGAAGTCAGGAACTCCCGCCTCGGTGAACATGGTCGAAGCACTGCAGAACCTAGGCAGCTGCATCAGCGTACGGAATATGTTATTATACTGCACCCTGATGAAGCACCCACAGCTGACTGGTATAGAAGGAGAGGCAGTAGGCGTTGAATAACGTCAACTTTATACTCCTACTACACCCTGCAAATCTGCGGGCTATCATGTTGCCTCGAACCAGGATCATTTTAATGGACGTGTAATCAGCAGATTTGGAGACATCGAGTGGCCGCCAAGATCTTGTGATTTAACGCCATTCGATTATTTTTTGTGGGGCTATGTTAAATCATTAGTCTACGCAAACAGGCCACGCACAACTACTGAACTTAAAACGCATACTTTTTTGTAACGAAATTGTAAGTAAGACATCATTTAAGTGACGTTTAAATAGCGTCTTTATGTACATTTATTTTGGTTTATACCCCTATTTAAGAACCCTCACTAATCAACCACAAACGCATTACTGAAAACCGTATCAAAATCGGACTAGTAGTTTTGGTTTTGCACAAACAAATGTTTACTGGAGGGCCCCTGGTGAGTTGTCACCGTAACAGCTTATCTAAGAACATGCACCAATCAAATCCAAACCCATAACTGAAAACCGCATCAAAATCGGACTAGTCGTTTTGTAGGGAAATGGCAACATTGTTTTGCACAAACAAATGTTTACTGCAGCGTCCCCTGGCGAAATGTCACCGTAACACTTATCTAAGAACATGCACCAATCAATCCCGAACCTATCACTGAAAACCGCATCAAAATCGGACCAGTAGTTTTGGAGATAATTGGCAACATTGGTTTGCAGAAACAAACAAACAAACAAACTTCCTCTCACCCCAAACGCATATACCGCCTCCGTACCGTCGTGGGTAAAAAAATACAGTCTTTGACTAAACTCGGATTCATAATTAGATTCCATCGAATCTACCACGGTGTTGCCCGGTGTTGCCATTACTTACTTGTTGCCGTTACTCTTGGCAAAAGAATGCACGTAACTAACTAATTAATTACTTAGTAATTTTAAGAATCACATTTAATTGCTTTGTTTAAATAAAAATGCTTATATAAAAACCTGTTGTTTAAATAAATATTTAATTGAAGCAAGTTTGTGGTAGAAATATTCATATTGCAATGGTAAAACTTAGGTCTCGCCAAAATTTGGTATCCGTTTTGATACAATAATATTATCGTTTGAAGATGCGTATATTATTAATTATTATACCTAAAACACGTAAATTTGAAAAAAATAACCATAGGTAATGGTTATTTTTTTGGTTGTGTTGTCTATTTTTAAGGCGTATTACATTATCCTGACTGTAGCATCCTCACTGCAGGAGGGGCGTTACACCATCTCACTAATTAGAGCGAAACAATTAGGATCCTTTTAACTTATAATTTAGGAATATATGAATATAAATGTTTACTTCGATACATAACAAACATCTAGGAATCAAAGTAGTATAGGCGACAAACTTAACGAGACCCCTACGTTTATGTAATTGTAAAGTGCCTGTGTACAGAAAATGGAGCACATATTTGAATTTGGACGTAAATTCCCTTAATTCTCTACACCACTACAAGGACTCGTTAAGTTTTTCACCTGCAGTAAGAGAATTATATTTTTTATTATTAAGAAAGGGTTGGTGGCATCTGGACCGTCATACTGACATTGACAGATGTTATTGTGACAGTGACATTTCTTGGTAGATTTGATGGAATCTAATTACGAATCCGGGTTTCGGTGTATCTCCGCAACTAATAGTCGTACAGTGCTCAATTTAGGCTTTAATTGTAGCCAATTTAGTATGCTTTATTAAATTATAGTACAAAGATACTCGAAAAACACTTCCTTTATATAATTATTTCGAAAAAACTGAAACAAGTGCCTTAAATTTTCGCAGTTAACGAAACAACGTGAAAGTATGTTAATTTCTGTAGTGTATGTTTATTTGAAGCAATAATAATACATCTAAAATGGAAAATTCACATTTTTGCACTTTTTTTTTTAAAGAAAATCGTCCCAAAATTAGCCAGTACAATGTTTTTATTATTTAGCCAAAATCCGATATTTTACTAATTTTTTATTTTGGTTGAAACTATGAGGCCTAGAGGCACCGTTTTGGTATTAAATAAAGGCTTATTCAATTTTCTACAAATTCTTTTGACATGACTTTTAGTTTTACCTAGGAGCATTATTTCTGCCGGTATGTATCTTCGAAATAACCCTACCAACACATTTTCACTTTTTTAAGAAAATTGCCCACCTTTGAGTTGCTATTTCTCCGCAACCAATAAACATAATGTGCTCAAATTACGCTGATGGAGATGGGGATGGAGTTACTCACGTCCGTAGGATTTACCACCTTATCCTAGGCCCACCCTACACGTGTCCCCCGGGTGGTGCCAAACGAGTATCAACGCTGAGTGTCAGGCGGCAGTGAATAACCTGACCCATAAGGCCTAACCAGTCTTACTGATGCGGGTAGGAAATGACTTGCACAACTCGTTACCTCGTGGTCATGTTTCGCGAGACCGGGGGTCTTGGCTTTATCGCCTGGACCAAGAGGAAGACAACCTCACTAATAAATTACCCCAATCCTACGGTGGAGACCGCGCCAAGAGGATGAATGGCTGAGGGCTTCAGTCACTAGCGCCAACCTTGATGAACCTGGCAAACATCATTGTATATAGCCTTCTCACAGGAAAGGCGTCACCCTGTGAGCGACCACCCTTCGACCATACTCGTGGGAACCTAATGAACGATTCTGAAACCCAAAATAAAAATGAAAACCAAAAACCTACACCCAGCAAATCTTTCACAGAGGAATGTTTGAACAACGACCAAGATCTTTTTCCTTCAGTGAAGCCTCAAAAAACAACACTGTAAATACATGTGAACCTTTGACAGCGGTAATCAAGCCGCCTAACCAGGAACAGCAACAACCACCGGCATGGCAGCGGAGGCCAACACACGAATACCACTGGACTCCGAGGATGAATCAGTGTCAATCGCTAAGCGCCCAAATACACCCCCACCCATAGTCCTTTATAGAATAGAAGACGTTAACGAGTTAACTAAACTAATACAATCAGTTATTACAGCCACTGATTTTAAATTTTAAATAGTGAACAAAAACCTTCTTCGCCTGATGGTAAATTCTGCAGACAACTACAAAAAAGTAATAGACGTAATCAGAGAGAAAGGGCTGATAGGACACACCTTTACTAGGAAAGAAACGAAACCCTATAGAATAGTAATCAAAAATCTTCACCATACAACGCCTCATGACGCGATAGTGGAAGAAATAGAAAAACGGGAAACAAAATTCGCGGCGAAATTATCAATGCCCGATTTGGTGCCGATAAGAAACCTTCCTACACATTTTTTGTAAACTTAGAGCCGAATGTCAACAACAAGGCAGTTAAAGACATTAAATATATATTTCACCAACGAGTCAAAATCGAAGACCGCCGTAAGTCAACCTCTATTGTCCAATGCCAGCGATGCCAACAATATGGCCACTCCAAAAACAACTGCATGAGACCATACCGTTGCGTCAAATGCAGAGAAGGGCATAAAACATCTGACTGTATTTAAAAAGACAGGAACACTCCAGCGAAATGTGCTTTATGTGCCAGTGATCACCCTGCTAACCAAGAAACCAAGTGATAACACTCACAGCCAACAAACCTCTATGGTAGAACAGATACTGATCAAACAATCTGAAAAAATAGATCTACTGTTACAACAAATCAGTACGTTACTTAGTCTTCTTACTACAATTATCCCTAAGCTTACTAAGTAATGGCTTCTTTAAGGGTTGCTACATGGAACATAAACGGACTATCCTCGAACATTACCGAGCTTGAAGCTCTGATTGCTGCTAACAAATTGGATGCCGTCCTGATTTCTGAGTCACACGCCACCACCAGAAGTTCCTACCGTATTAAAGGATTTGATATCTACTGCACTCCCCATCCGGATGGCGGTGCCCACGCCGGATCTGCACTGGAAATCAGCTCAAATTTAAAGCATAGTCTTCTGGATGTCTACTCAACAAGTCACTTACAGGCTACTAGTGTTCGACTGATGGACCGTGCAGGACCTATTACTCTGTCGGCGATCTATTGCCCACCCAAATATAAAATAACTGATGAGATGTTTGCGGACTACTTTGTCACCCTAGGTCCCAGATTTATCTCTGGAGGAGACTGGAACGCCAAGCACACCTTCTGGGGATCCAGACTAACTGTCACAAGAGGAAGTCAACTAAAATACTGTGTCGACCGATATCGTTACCAGCCACTGTCGACTGGAGAACCCACCTTCTGGCCCACAGACCCAAAAAAGCTGCCAGACCTGTTAGATTTTTTTATAACAAAAGGTATTAGCGATCTTTTTACCGGTATCGAGTCCAATCTAGACGGATCATCAGACCACACTCCAGTAATCCTAACCGTGAGCTCCACTACCTTAGTTCGAGAAGGATCGATATCCTTACATAATAGGAAAACTGACTGAGAGTGCTTCCGCTCATATCTTGAAGACCACGTTGACTTAAGGATTCCACTGAAAACGACTCAGGATGTTGATGAAGCCTGCAACCACATCACCAACATTATTCAGGTGGCTGCCTGGGTCAACACTCCACCAAGAAACCATACAGGAACTATAATTATCCAGCCTACAGATATTAAAGAGAAAATAGCTAAGAAACGGCGACTTAGGAGAATTTGGCAGGCATCGCGACACCACTCTGATAAAACGAAACTTAATAGAGCAATAAAGGATCTAAAATCAACACTCGAGGAACACAAAAATAACAGTTTTTATAAAACCCTGGAAAGCATGACGCCATCGGGTCATGGGGATTGCTCACTCTGGAAGGCTACCTAACACCTAAATAAACCCCAACAGTAATTCCCTCCCATCAGGGACCAGTCAGACACCTGGGCCCGTACCGACGAAGAGAAATCCGAGGTTTTTGCTGCTCATCTATCCCAGGTATTCACCCCAAACGAGGGTCATGATGATGAGACTGATTTGGATGCCATACTTGACCAAGATCACCAACTGTGCTTGCCTCTCAAACCAACGTCACCTCGAGAAATAATAAGAGAAATCAAATCACTAAATCCAAATAAGGCACGGGGTTTCGATCTGATAAGCGAATCCTAAAAGAGCTCGCAAAAAGGTGCATCACATTTCTGGCGTGCCTTTTTAATGCCACTTTCCGTGTTTCTTACTTCCCAAATACGTGGAAGGCGTCACAGATCGTTATGATTATGATTCATAAAGACGGCAAACCGACCCATAGTTGCTCCTCATATCGACTTATAAGTCTGACCCCAGTACTTTCGAAGCTATGGGAGAGGATTTTTCTCCTAAGACTCACCGAGGCCATAAAAGAAAATGACATTATCCCCCAACATCAATTTGGATTCCGAAAAGCGCACTCAACTACTGAACAAGTACATCGTGTATACAACTCTGTCAGACAATGTTTTGAGAATAAAAAATACTGCTCCGCTGCATTTCTTGACGTACAACAAGCATTTGACCGAGTCTGGCATAAGGGTTTGCTGTGTAAGATAAAGACAAAATTACCACATTCCGTGTTCCATATTCTCAAATCTTACCTCTCTGACAGACTATTTCAAGTCAAGCAAGGAGAAGCACGATCAACCTTGTACCCTATAAAAGCTGGAGTGCCCCAAGGTTCAGTCCTCGGCCCGGTGCTATACAATATCTATACATCAGACCTGCCCCTTACAGATGATGTTACAGTGGCCACCTATGCCGATGATATCGCCTTCCTCGCTGAGGACAATGATCACATCACGGCTAGCGAAAAGCTGCAACGAGTATTGGACTTAACTTCTGCCTGGTTCCAAAAATAGCGTATTCGACCTAGCGCCCAGAAGTCTAATCACATAACTTTTGCCCTAAGGAAAGAAACCTGTCCCCCAGTACACCTAGGAAATAGTATTTTGCCCCAAACGGACTGTGTGAAATACCTCGGGTTCCATCTGGACAGACGTGCTACCTGGAAAAATCACATAAAGATGAAAAGAGACCAAGTAAATCACAAGTTCCGGAAACTTTATTGGCTAATGGGATGAAATTCAGTACTCTCACTGGACAACAAACTTTTAATTTATAATGCCATTCTGAAACCTATCTGGACATACGGCATTCAGATATGGGGAGTTGCGAGCAAGAGCAATATTGCGTGCCTACAAAGGGTGCAAAATAACATATTAAGGAGCATCACTAATGCACCATGGTACACAAGGAACAACGAAATACATGCATATCTAAATATGGCAACAGTGACCTCTGACATAGAACGCTACACGAAACAACACATTATCCGTCTCACCCATCACCCAAATCCACTTGCCTCTGGACTGCTCGATAATGCCAATGTGGTTAAGCGTCTAAAACGAAACCACGTACTCTGAGAGAGACGGAGGCGCTGGCCTCTTACTCTACAAACCCCCACCGTTCACTCAACTCATCTGATAAAAGTCTGGCGACTGATTGCAGATCAAAGAAACAGAAAAAAAAAACGCTTAAATTGTAGCAAATTTTGTTATCTTTATTAAAGTACAAACAAAGATACTTCGAAAATACTTGTTGTTATAGACTGGGCTAGGACCTCGTGCCTACCAGGGATACTTTGTATAGATATTTTTTTTGAAAGTTTAATATGTCATTAGTTACTTAGGGCTTCATTTATTTCGTTTCTTATGCCCTTTCCAAAGGAAGAATGTAGGCACGAGGGTCAAAACCACAGACATTTACATACTAATCCTGTTATTCGTAAAACTACAAATCCTACTATACCTAAAGTGTGTTAAAAATATGTTTTGTCCTCCTCATTCATGGATACATTTGAAATTCTACTATGAGACAACGTGACAAAGCATACTTTAATGAACAAGAGAATAAATGTCGAAGAATATTTATTTATTTAATTAGATCGATTACGTGCGCGACTGTCCGCATACGCAGTTATCCTACTATTATGCTACTTTGGCCCATGTCTCAAGTACCGTGCGTCGTCGATCCGGATACGCGTGTGCGCTTCTGTGGATTGATTGCTCTATGGTAATAAGTAATTTTCAAAATTACAGAAAACTGCATGATCCCGATAAGAATGCCAACTTTTTATGGGGTGCGAAGTTAAAGCAAATGAAATGAATACGATTGTGACGATTTTCAATTGTTTCAAAAGTTCTCCTGAAGTACAAAGACCGTTAAACGTGGATAACTACTTTCCGGGGGTTGCACCGCGGTGTAAATTTGATATTGTATTTAGATATTTTTTCTAATCCTTTCCTCAATTTGCACCGCGTTCTATATTTTCCCCAAAGCCGCAATGGCCGAAAGTAAGATTGTAATTTTATATTTTTTTTATTTCTATGTTCCGTAGTTTAAATTAAATTAAATAATACGTGCAAATGTGGATTGAGATGGATTAAAACGTATGCCAAGTTGCACCGAGTACACCTTTTTCCTTCGTTAGTTAGGCCGGGATTACACCTGTAAGTTATTACGTAAGTTTTGAGACGCAACGATGGGTAAGATTGAGTGGAAAATATCTGCATCTCTCTCTTGCATATAGCTTTGTTTCAAAACTTACTAGTGTAATCCCGGCCTTATGACCATTGCATGGTTTTCAACCAATTGCACCCCTTTCCGGGAGGGTGAGTTTGGAATAAAGCTCGATTTTTAACCTATACAAAGCAATCGAAAAGTTTTTATCAGTTCTTAGAATTATTTCCAGACTTTAGTGAAATTTCATCAAATTTGACCATACTAAAATCTCTTTCTTAAAATATGCATTGAAAGGAGACTCCGACTTGTAGTACTAGTTGTAAAACGACCCCGAAGTGTCAGGTAAAAAGTATGGGTTGGCACAGATATATGTAACCGTTCGGCACCGGAGACATTGAAAAGTAAGTTTTGATTTTTATTATTAGTATAATACATATTTCAGTGGATGACGCGAGGCACACGCCAGGCTATTGTTTTCACTTAACCTTAAAAAAAAAATCGTTCTAACACAAATAAAGCTCGCTTTTCAATGTCTCACTTTAAGCCGAGCCGATGCCTTGCGGTTATGTCTGCGCCAACCTTATCACTCCGTATTAAAAATTATAGTCTCTCGCCGTATAAGTCCGTAATGTCTTTAAGTATTTTCGCGATAATAAAGAATTCTTGGTCGAATATTGATGCAATGCTTCTAGAAAAGTTTCCAACTATGTATAATATAGCTGTATGTGCCCGGCGTCTCTCGGGTGCTTTTTTATTTCATAAAAACCTTATCGTGATCATTATTCATTAAGAACACAAAAATATTTTTTTTCATTCAAATGGGTCGAGCCATTCTCGAGTTTTTGCGAGACCAACGAACGGCAATTGATTTTTATATGCATATAAAAAAGAAGAACACATAGATATTTCAGACTTAGGTACATAGAAGAGTCGAACCTTAAGCGGGACGGGTCGATCGAACTTGAGCTGCACAACGTCGTGGAGGAGGTCGGCCGCCGAGAAGGTGCCGTGCGCCACCTCCACGCTCACCCAGCAGTGCGCGGGGTTCACCTCCTCCCCAGCCGCCCGCAGCTGCTGCACACCACACCTTGTTAAACGTCTCATAACTTGCTTCATCTTCGTTCTTGTTGACCCACTGCGCTCCTTATATTAGGTCACAGTCGGAAGCCTTTCAATTTAAACTAACGTTGCAAATTGAAAACACTACAATAATAAAATTATTGATTAGAGGCTTAACATTCACTTGGGTTTGATTTTAACTGACAGCGTGTAATAATTCGGTACCTTACGTACCACTGAAAAACTTCTGAAATGAAATATGAAATTAAGGATTTTTCCTGACGAGGATATAAGGGAAAATTACAAATATTCAGATTATACTGCTCAATATCTCCGAAACTAGTAAAAATCCTGGAACATATATGGGGATGATTCGGGTGCCCTAAGAGGTCCTCTACCTCTGGATTTTCGCTTGAAAAGATTTCCTAGGACACCCTGTATACCTCTTATTTATGTAACTCTTACTTAATATGTGGCTGTACGTTTAAACGTAGTTTAATCAATTATTCAGAACAAAACTAAGCTCGTACGGCACGGTAGTTAGGAAGCAGTTGTAATTATTATGGAGTCGAAAACGGCCTCACGGAGTCGCTAACGTCAGTCTGAATAACGTTACGGGTGAAATATTGAAGTAGCTTTTACCATCTAACTAGCAGCTAACTAGATTATAGGTTAGATTCTAGCCAATTATTAGCAATGGAGAGTTAAGTAGATTATAGTCAAGAGGAAAAGACGAGGCGAGAAGGTCAAATTACCCGCACGTCGTGCAGCAGTTCGAGGGAGTACTCGTAGGTGCCGAGGCCGCCGAAGACGGATGCGCCCACCAGCAGCACGCCGGGACGGTCCACCGTGAAGCAGATCGCGTCCGGGCTGCCGTTGCCAGTGTTCCAGGACCGCGACTGGTTCACGCGCATGAACCGCGATGGCGTCGACAAGTACTTCACGCTGTTTGTGTCCAAATCCTCCTGCACCAAAACAAATATTGTGTAACCTTTCAATTAAAACACAAATGCCCTCGATTTCGTTTAATAAAAATCACAATGAGCTGAATTTAACGTACATTGACGCCTTCGAAGTTTGAAAATATAACTATTATGTACGAGGGGCGTTCAACAAAAAGTGAAAAAGAGTATATTGCAGATATCATTTAATATATAGTCACCTTTTACTTAATTTATCTTTTTGCTAAACTTAAAATTTCCCTTCTACAAAAACCGGCGGCGATTACTGCTTCATCGTTCTGATATTTCTGGCCTCTCAAAAACTCCTTCAATCTCGGAAATAGACAAAAAGCACTACGGGAATCAAGGTCTAGTGAATATGGCGGGTACTCCAGCAATTCGAGACCTGTTTATTGGATGAGGACATCGCTACTGCAGATCGGTATGCTGGGGCATAGTCCTGATGGAACAGAACAACTTTACTAAGTTTTCCTCGACGTTTTTCACGGATTTCCTTACGAAGTTTTTTTATTTGTTCGGCATACAAACTACCAGTAATAATAGCTCATTCATTGAGGTATTCAATCATTGCGACCCCTTCCGCGAATCCCAGAAAATAGAACCGATGACCTTTCTGGCGGATGGATATGCCTTGAATTTCTTATGGGTCGGAGAAGACGGTATTTTCCAGGTCATGGACTGTTGTTTGGTTTTGGGGTCGTAGTGGTGAAGCCACGTTTCAACCAAGGTAACGAATCGTGCCAAAAAAAGTTCAACATCCTGTTGTAATGATGTTAGTACGCTTTCTGTAACCGTCATTCTTGATTTCTTTTGCACGTCAGTGAGCATTCTGGTTACCCAACGCGCGGATACTTTTTTCATCCCCAAGCAATCATGTAAAATACTATGTACACTACCTATTGAAACCTTAATTTTATCAGAAATAACATGCACTGTAACACGAAGATCAGACAAAACCATTTATTCTACCTTTTTAATCATGGATTTTTGATTATTCTATTTTTTGGGGCTTTTTAAAAAGGGTATAATAAAATTTCTTCGAGACAGGCAACGCATTGGTGACGCCTCCGGCGTTGCAAATGTCCATAGGCGGCGGTGACCAGTTGCCATTAGGTGGGCTGTCTGCCAGTTTGCCCGTCGACGGCAATAAAAAAAAATCATATGTTACTGCCGTTTTAGGCTGTCCTGAGCGCGGGTCACCTTTAGTAGAAGTTCTACAATACGATTAAAATAAGTTCACCATTCGGCTATCCTCGGTTATTGTCGGTATCCCTCGTTTTTCACATAGAGTATATTAAATAACAGATTATATTGCCCATTATCTTATTGAACACAATACAACAGAAGGATATGAGCAACAAAACCTCCTAATAGTTTTAAAGTAACACAACCTTTATATTCAAATAAGAAAAATAATTAGTGACAATTTTTACCCGACTGCGTCAGAAGGAGGGTTATTGACTGTATGACACGCATGATTTTGTGTTTAAAATCGCTGATTTCATTTGTAAAAATATTTGTTTGTATCGAGATTCAGGAAAAGTACCTGGAAGACCGAGCATCGCTCGGGTTGAAATCGAAATTTCCCGAAGATTGACAACACTTGACAGATCGATTTTTCGTACCCGTAAACCCCTATATTTCAAATTTCATCGAAATCGTTGGAGCCGTTTCCGAGATTCAGATTATATATATATATATATATATACACACGAATTGCTCGTATAAAGGTATTAGATTAGATAGATTAAGTTATATGTCATGGCTTCAACGAATTTAAAGCGGGGCAAAAAAATTGTCCCTCAATCTCGTGAAATTGTAAATAATGTATGTATTTAACTATTTTAGCAAAGAAGCTAATTTATTTTAAAGAAGAAGAGAGTAAAGATCATCAAAGAAAAGGATACGGTTTTTGGAGCAAATGGAATTTCGAAAAGCAGCGTATTACAATTTTTGAAGGAAAACGACAAGCAGTCTAATCAATCGCCTAAACACAATCAATCTAAAGATTATGCCCAGAAAGAAATATAGTTTAAAAATGGATGATTACTGTGTGATACAACGAATGATACATATATAATTTTCATTTTCACGTTGCGATCACTTCTCTTCGAAAACTAATAGATAATATAGGATTCAAAGGAAATTTCATCACTGCGAAATTTAATCCAAGAAATGGGGTATCACAGGAGCATTTTATTGGAAAAACATGTCATCCGTTTAAAAAGGATAAAATATTTGAGAGCAATCAGGAAATTAAGCGCTGCCTAGTTGAAATATTGTTTATACTTACGGATGAATCATATATTCACACATCTCACACAAAAGCCAAAAGCTGGAAGCCGATAAAAAGTTGAAGCAACCAGTATCAAAGGGCCAAAGATTTATTATTGTTCATGCAGGTAATGAAAAGGGCTTTGTACCTGGAACTCTATTACTAGATCAGTCGGCGGCTCCCGATGGAGATTATCACAAGGAGATGAATGCAGAAAAGTATGAGAAGTGGTTTAAAGGGTAAGTACTATTAAATTGTCGCCATTTGACTTATAGTTTTACAAAATGAATTAATATTCTAGTAACTCAAAGTTCTTAATTATAAGAAAGTTTATGATAAAATAGATCAGCTAACACAATTTTATGGTTTCTCCAAAATACGACGAGAGAATTCTCAAACTTTACTCTTGACGCGACTCATACAATTTTGCACGGATTAATTTCGGAACAGTTTAGTATATTTCATCCACTCTCTTTTAAAATCAGGTAATGATGGGGCCGGTTGGCATGTTTTCCGCAGCTTTGTTTTAATATTACAGGTCTAACGCATAACTGAGTCTGTTCCTTAGGTATGGGAGCGGCACGGGAGGGGTGACAAGTCACGTGACTGGGCGTGTCCTAACTATCTCGCTATACACGATAAATTATAATGAAGATATCTCTTACGATATGCTTATGATATTTACGAGCATGTACCTAACTCAAATTGATGAATATTTTGGCGTGTGACAATAAAAATAAAAAACCGTACAACCCAACTAACAATTTAACGTCGTTCAAAAGTTTAGTAAACGTTATCTTAATACCTTTGATCGTAATAGCTAAGTCACACTAACGTTATAATAACGTTTACTAAACGCGAAAATGGCCCCAGTTATACGACCTACATTGTCGTATAATGGTCATACAGGAGTCACAAACCGACTTCGTTAACGTCATTCAAAAGTAATATGAACGTTATGGAATTACCACTTTCGTCGCGCAGTAGTCGCGTCATAACTTTAAAACGACTCGTTTGTTGTATTGTGGTCGTATAGGTGTTTTTGAATGACTAAAACGTTTTATTTGAGTCAAGGCACAACACCTGGGAGACTTCTGATTCATTTTTCTTGTCAGTGGCACTTTGTGATTTTGTTTCGAAATTTGAGTGCAAAATAAATATTCACAAGGAAATAAAAGGTGAGTGTTATTTAACTTTCATATCTTGCTAACTTTATCTGTGTCTCATGCCGTTTAGTTCGACTGGGAATTGAAGTTTTATGATAATATACCTATGTGAATACTATTCAGATTTTCATGCCCCCTCGTAATTTTGTGTTTAAATCATTATATTTTTATCAATAAAAATAGTTTTGTATCTAAAAATGTAGGACATTGTTGCTTTTGTCGAACACTTATCTCTTTACGACCTTGTAAAAACATAAAGTCATATTAAGGTTATTTTAAAACCATACAATACGCCACGGCAGCTAGCTATTAGGGTTCCTCAAAAAATTTAAAACCCTTTTCAAATTGTCAATATTCACCAAAATTAATTATTTTTTAATTTATTTCAGGAAATAACTGGTCATTGTAAACGTGCAGTGCAGATTTCAAAACATTTTAACATTCAAGTAGCTTTTATCTGAAAATATAGTTCAATATTTGGATATAGATAAATTTCTAACGAGAGCAGATTTTAGAATTCTTAATAGATTGATTTGACCATGGGAAAGCACTCATTTTATATTATCGTACAAGTGCTATGGTTGCCACAGTACCATTGACGTTCATACACTGCGGCCATTTAATTTCGTTATAGGAAATAAAAATAAAATTGGAGATTTATTGCATTTTACGGATTTTTGGAGCCACGACTGTTTAAATTTTACCGTGTACAATCATTTTCTGCAAGACGAATTTGATTATTGTTTCTACTAAAATAGCCTCCACCACCATCATACCTACAATTTCAAAAGTTCTCACTTAACTTTATTTTGACCTGACCCACTAGGAACACTTTGAACAACGTCAACTGTAAACAAAATTAAATTCATTTTCATAGTTAAGTATATAAATTAATCATTTCAAAATTTACTGATCAAAAACGAATCAATCCAGTAACAAAATAAATATTGATACTGAACCTTCTTGTTGTTCATGTGATGTACACTTTTTTTCTTCAACATTTGTGACTAATGCCACGGTGGTTGGTGTTGTACTTTTTAATAAAAGGATATCTCGATTAACTTTCCTTTTGAAAGTTCCACTACGTTTTAGTCTGCTCCACGAATTTTTTGCTTCCATTTTTCGTAGTTTTTATCAAAACGTTCCGTAAATTATGGCGGCCTAGACGTTTTAAAGTCAAAACCTGAATTAAATGCGACTACAAGTTTGATTAAAGTCAGGGAATGACATTAAACGGACATCATGTAAATAAACGTTATATTTGAGTCATAAATAAACCACCAAGTCATTTAAGAGTCGCTAATTGACCGCGGAAAAACAAGATCGTTTTATAAACGTCACTGTAAAAACGTCTATACAATACTACATTATATAAATGTCACATAAAGGTTTGAACACCTTATTTGGTTAGTTCAAATCGTTTAATGGACAATAACGTTAGTATGACTATTGCGTTGTCGTACAAACGTTTAAGCTAAGACTGTATATAACCTTGTATAGTTTCGTCTTACCGACGTTGCTAAGACCAGTGTATTATGACATATTCGTCGCACGACTAATAGGTTAAATTAAATACGTCTATAGGACCTAGTAGTCATCTCATTACCATTATAAGCATACATCGTTATCGCGGGGGCAAAAACGTTTTGACAGTAGTGAAAGATCATGACAAATAGCCAATAACAGAAGTGACACGCGTATCGACAAACGTTTATACCTACGAGTTCAAAATGTATACATTTTCTTTCAATTATCTTACCTCCGTACTTGATTTGATTAGTAGTACATATTTAAAACATTAGCTACGCAATCGTTACGTCAACCTCTTCGGTCACTTTTCGTGCTACTTTAGACACTTGTCATTCTTGATTGATTTGATATGTACAAAAACATACAAAAATATATTCTAATTAAATTTGAGTGCAAATGAAAACAAATATTAAAAAAGTTAAAACTAGTTTTGGAGAAAAATACTGGATTTGACATAATAAAAAAATATATTATTAGAGTTGACACGTTGACTTATAAAAGCGTTTACTCAGTGTAAGACAAGTTTGATTGACCGTTTCCAGCGAAAACTTCGTGCTAGATATGAAGAACTTCTTAGAGGCTTAGAATGTATAGGCAGAATATTCCGTTTATACTAAACAGAAATTCTGTTATATGTGTTCTTTAATAGATTTGTTTTTGCCCCCGCGATAACGACGTATGATTATAAGACTGCTATCCAACTTTATGTCGTATAATTCAAGACTTATACGACGTTTTTGTTTGTTGGGAAGTGCTAGTCGGACTCGTCCACCGAGGGTTCCGCACAAATTTGTAGGTTCATATTATAAATAGTTCCGGAATCGAGTCTCGCAGTTTTTTCCGAGCTTATTGATTAATAAAGAAATAGAAAATAAATGAATAACACGTGGTTATATAATATAAGTATATTTTTTAATATTATTATTTACAACTGAAATTCTAAATTAAATTAATCTGAATCCATATCGCTGTCTGTACCCGTATCAGTGTATGTATGGCTCGGATCACTTTCATTATCTGATACCCCATCTCGTAAATGTATAATAAGTTGATCCATGATCTCGTCACTAAGCTGGTCATTTTTATAATACTCTTCCTCCACTTTCTTTACGTGACTGACACATTTTTGCCTTTTCTCCACTGAATACTTAGAAAATAGCTCTGCCAGAGCTCGTTTCTTCTAAGTTAAATTAAAATTAATATAATTTCGTGCCAGTTCACCCTTGACATCTCCCCATACTAATTCGATAGGGTTTAAATTCGGATGATACGGTGGCAAATAAAGTACTGTATGACCCTTTTCTTCCAATATGACATCAATTTTGAATTGTTTTTCTGGTTTATTTCGTTTTATTAATTCTAGCAAATCCCTTTTTTTTTCATCGCTTCAGTGTATTTAACATTATGACATTTTAGCCAATCCTGCATTTGCTTTTTCAAGGAACACATCGTGGGTGGTTTAACCACCTCGTTGCAATGGTATTTCGCGTTATCCATAACTATTACTGAATTAGGAGGAAGACCAGGTAAAAGTTTTTCGCGAACCCACTTTTCGAAATTGTTGGAATTCATATTTCCATGATAGTCTTCTGTCTTTGTATTTGGTTTGAAAATGGTTAAAGCGTTATCGACAAATCCTGAACTTCCACCAGTATGCACGATGACCAATCTATTTCCTTTACCAATTGAAGACAATGCACCTCTTTCAGAGTCTGATTGCCAACACGCTGACACATTATGGGATTCATTTACGTAAGTTTCATCTTGAAAAAATACTGGTCTGTCTTGTGATCTAAATTTTCTAATTGCCGTAATATATTTGCCTCTCCATTGTTGAATTGAATGGCGTTCTATCAACATTTTTCTCTATGATTGGCATTTTCTGTATCGGTATCCTAATTCACGTAATATGTCTCAAGTATGTATAACCACATTTAATAACTCCATCTTCCGCTATAACTTGTCGAAGTTTATTGATCGTGGGAATTTCCTTTCTTATTGTGTAGAATTCTGTAATCTTTCTTCTTATAACACCTTTAACGAAATCGACAATTTCTATTTTCTTTTTTCTCGTCTGTTTAGGCCTTCTTGGTGAAGAAAACTTGACATTACATTCCACACTTTTCCCCTCACTGACAATGCGTTGTACACTTCTTTCTGACAGCCCTGTAGCCATGGCAACAGTTTTATGTATATTAATGTCATCTTCATGCTCAGCAGAATTGGGATCTAATTTTTTATTTTAAAATATTTGTACACTTTATAAACAGTTTGTTTAGTTTGAGCCCTTATTGGAGGACTCATCTTTGGTTGCAAATCCCGCGTGCGTTTTACTTAAAGCGACCTGTTCAATTAACACGTATTAACGACAGCAAGGCTGACGCCCGACTGAAGTTATGCGTCGTTTGACGTTCCGTAAACACACCCCTCCCATACCTAAGGAACAGACTCAGTTATGTGTTAGACCTATAGCCCATATTTTTCTATTGGCCGTAGTTCTGGGCAATTTGGCGGATTCGTATTCTTCGGCACTATATCGACAGAATTCAGATTATACCAGTTCAAAGCTCTCGACAAATAGTGACAACTTGCAAAATCTGGCCAGAACAATGTCGAAAAAGTGTTTTTTTTGTAAGTGGTAATAACCTTTTTTTTAAGCATCCAAATATATAAATATCCGTGTTAATTGTGCGAGTGGTTACAAACGGCGAAATTCTCATACCGGACTGGCATATCGCTTGCCGCACGGGGTATTCTTGGCGAATTTCTTCCCTGGAACCACTTTTTCTGATTAATACAGACCTGAGACGTTGCGAGAAGAAAAGTAATGGTTCCCTGGTATTGATTTAAATTCAGCTATCACATACGTTTCGTCATCAATAATTAAGCAACCTGTTTTTTGAACCTACAAGGTGTACAGTAATCTAGACCGCCCAACTGCTCGATTATACTGTTCTACCGTTCTCTTCGGGGCTTTTTCCTTTTTGTAAGTAGAAATACCGCACTTTTTTTTGATATTTTGTACATTTGTTTGACTTGTACCATTTTTTTTGGACACATCTCGAGAACATATTGCCCGATTCTGATCAGACAGCTTACACACCTTTGACTCCCAATTTTTTTTCCGTTTTCTTGTTGTATGACACTTTCGCTGCTTTCTTTCAATACTTCCACCTTATTATCGTTTTTTTTAGGGTCCTTTGCACTAGTCTCAGACTTGTATTGCACGATTTTTAAGCTGCGAAGTAGATACATTGGGATTTATAGGAAACTAGAGGACGCTCGCGAATTCGTACGCATAGAATTAGTTTCCCGCTACTCCCCCTATTTCTTCCCTTTGGGGGTCGATTTTCGGAAAATCCTTTCTTAGTGCACCCAAGGAATACTCCGTCCAAATTTCAAGTCCCTAGGTCCAGCGGTTTGGGCTGTGCGTTGATAAACGCAAGCCCGTCGTTGAGAGCAGTCGTGTCGTTCTACAGCTAATATTTACATCAATTTATAAATATATCTCTTGAGTTATTTTGTGTCTTAAGTATACCCAATTAGGGTGGATTATCGAACACTTAACTATCTTCGTGTGTTGTGTGAAGACTGTGCATACTTACACCGCTGGGACATCCTCACCCCCGTGAGACGCGTGCCGCCAATATTTTGTTCTCATTCTGACATTATCTGTGTTGTTTATTGCTTCTTGTGTGGGTGCCGTTAAATCCGTGCGCAATGAATACTACCGATGCAAAATCGATCTCCGATACGGAAAATAATGCTACAAGCCGTCGACATAAGCGCAAGAACACCGAGGAGAATATTTCCCACTTATTTACAACATTTTCCGAAAGCCTAAAAGGAAATCTGAATGACCTTAAAGAGGATCTTAACAGTAAAATATCAATGATTAACGTAAATATTAATACTACTATTAAAACTGATCTGGATAATTTAATGCAGACTACCAATAACATTAAGAGCGACCTTAGCACTATACGCAAGGAATATTCTCAAATGAAAAAAGATGTATCCAGCCTACAGGACAAGCAGGGATCCTTAACCTCAGACATAGCGTCACTGCAGCAGTCGCTGACCTACCATATCCATGACCATGACAGTCTTGTCACCAAGGTCAACGAAGTCTCAGTGACAGTCAGTAAAGTCAATACTCATACCTTGGAAATTGCGAACCTTAAGCAGCACGTTAGTAATCTGGAAGAAGAGCTCAACACTATGCAGCAGCACAATCGTGCCCAGAATGTGGAGATTACGTGTCTACCTGAAACTCCTACCGAAAATCTAGGCGATATTCTTGTTAAGATTGCCACAGCTCTGGGAGTAGCAATTAAGAGTGAGGACATTATTTTTGGTGCTCGAATTGAACCACGAACAAAGGTGCCTGGCCTTCCTAAATCAATTATAGTAAAACTAAAATCCACCTTACTGAGAGATTCCTTTATCTCAGCGGTCCGGAAGAATCGCGGAATCACACATAGGAATGGCAGGCGAGCCGAAGCGTATTTACATAAATGAATACCTCACCCCTCGTAACAAAATGTTATGCAAGCTGTGCAGGGAGGCAGCAAAAAACAAGCAGTACCAGTTTGCGCCTTGGATAAGAAATGGAAAAATTTTCGTTCGAAAAAGCGAAACTCATCCCGTCGTTCGAATCAAAACGGAGTCGGATTTAAGGAAAATTGTATAGGCACAATAAGTCATGTACAAATGCGTTTTCATTTATTTCTGTTTTCAATTGTCTATGTTTTCTTCTGTGCGCATGTATCGCAAGTATTAGCACATATACAAATTACACTACACACACTTACACACCCAAAACATCACATAACACAAACTGAATGTTCATTGTTGCAGCTATCAAGAGTCTTTCTAAATGTTCAAACCATTATAAAATTAACAATAATAAAAATGCATTTGCCTATAAATGTACACTCATATTTTTCCTGCCGAGTGACCCAATTTTATCCTTATTTTAATAGCGATACGCACTTTCGTAACAGCACAAGTAAAACGATTGTTAAACATCTATTTTTTAATCAAAGTAACAGTTATCATATTATTTTTTTATTCCATCGGGCTCTCTACACCGGTTTATTTTTATGTGCATTGGTGCTATAGTTAATATGTCCTTCCTAATTAAGCATAATAGCTTGGATAAGCGGGCATTAGTAAAATGGTCGGTACGTTGTCTCTTTACAATCTACCCTGCGCTCGCTGATGCGAATGTGTCGGCGTTGCTATGCTATGTAACATTCGAGGTATTGCACGCCAACTTAAATCACCGTAAAGCGATTATGAAATCACTTATGTCCGCAGACCCAGCTAGCAAATACGTAGCTAGGCACACTCTTATTCTTGTTTACATCTTTAGAACCTATATCAATGTTAGTTATCAATAAATTCGTTAGATATGGTACACCATGATAATAAATGCCAGGTATATTACCAGAATGTGCGCGGCCTGAGATCGAAGTGTTTAAGTTTATACAAGAGTATATTGGTCAATGATTTTGACATAATGTTATTTACTGAAACCTGGTTACAGGAGGATATAATGAGTACGGAATTATGTGATGAGAGATACGACGTATTCCGAAATGACCGCGACTTGGTGCAGACGGGTAAGAGCACAGGGGGCGGGGTGATGGCGTGCGTGCGGCGGCGGCTCGGCGCGCGCGTGCGGCCGGAGTGGAGTGGCGCCGGCGCCGAGTTGCTGTGGGTGAGCGTGCCGGCCCGAGCGCTTTCCGCTGACACCGATTTGCACATCTGTGTTACTTATCTTCCGCCGGACCGCGACTTGCCCGCGCGCCTTGATTATCTGGTTAGTAATGTTACTCGAGTAATGGAAAGTCACCCTCTTGATAAATACTTATTACTAGGAGATTTTAACCTTTCTTGCGTTGAATGGAGTAACACCGGCATTACCCTTTTAAATCATGGCTCAATAGAATTACGAAACTCAGCAGTCAAGGCTATCGAGGATCTCGGCTATTTGGGTTTAATTCAACATAATCTTATCCTAAAGGAACACAATAAAATTATGGATTTAATTTTTTGTAACGTGCCAGTCTTAGTCGAGAGGTCTACGAACTACTTACTGAGTGAAGATAGATACCACCCTTCGTTGGAGCTGCAAATCTTAGATATTAAAGTCACTCCCCTTAAAGAAAAATCGCAAGTTCGATACATGTTCCCAAGAGGCAAATACGATGATATTAATACACACTTACGAGGTGTCTCCTGGGATTTTATACTAAGCAGTGATTCTATGGATAATGCTGTTGCTAGTTTTTATAAAGTTCTTCACGAATGTCTTGATATGTTTGTACCTAAGTCTCCTGGTTACCGGCGTGCCTACCCTACATGGTATAGTAGCTCCTTAATTAAGATCTCACGTGAAAAAATGAAGTCCATGCCAGATTGAAGAAATATGGTAACCCACGGGACTACGACGAGTTTGCTCTTTTGCGCACTAGACATCGACGCGCCTTAGACGCCTGTCATAGCTCATACACATCTCATGCCGAAACGTCTATAAAGAAATGCCCCAAAACTTTCTGGCGTTATATAAAGAACATGCGTGGAGGTTCAAATTATCCGAAACAATTTACAATGGGAGACAAAACATTGAGTGACGGCGCTGCCATATGCAATGCATTTAGCGTTTTTTTCCAAAGTGTTTTTGCTAAACCCTCCTCACACCCTGTTGTAGACTTATCACATGCGAGTTGCGGCGATCGTGTTATATCTCATATAACGGTCACTGAGCAACAAGTGTTAAAAGCACTTCGCTCATTAAACGTGTCTAAGGGACCTGGCTGCGACGGCATCCCTCCGTTATTCTTAGTTAGATGTGCTAAGTCTCTAGCGCGACCTGTCTCGTTGTTACTTAATAGATCATTGCGTGATTGTTGTTTTCCAACCGAATGGAAAAGAGCACACATAGTTCCCATCTATAAAAGTGGCTCAAAGTCCTGTATAGATAAATATCGGCCAATCTCAATTTTAATTACGCTCGGCAAACTCTTTGAGAAACTGATCTACGAAGCAATATATCCAATCATTAAAATCGGCTTGCCTAGCACACAACACGGATTTCTTCATGGTCGCTCAACTACAACCAATTTAGCGGAATTCTCTAATTATGTTTTAGAGCAAATGGACAATGGCGGGCAGGTTGACGTGATCTACACCGATTTTGAGAAAGCATTCGACCGGGTAGATCACGGAATCCTGCTCACCAAGTTAGAACACTTAGGTATTCATGGTGACCTCCTCCGCTGGGTGAAATCTTACCTGTCTAATCGATCTCAGGCTGTAGTCATAGGCGGATATAAATCCAATTACATTAATATTCCCTCCGGCGTCCCTCAGGGATCTCATTCGGGCACTCTTTTTTACAACGCTTATATCTTTGACATATCTACTTGTTTTCGTTACTCCAAACATCTGTTATACGCAGATGACAAGAAGATATTTAGTCGCATCAAAACATTAGCTGACGCTCAGTTACTCCAACTAGATCTTGACAAGCTGTACGCGTATTACGAACTAAACAAAATTAATGTAAACATAAAAAAAATGTCATTGTATAAGTTTCACACGTAAAAAGTATCCACTAATACAGTCCTATAATTTCAATGGTGTGGTAATAGACAGAATTAATAAAGTTCGGGATCTTGGAGTGCTCTTGGACAGCAAGCTGTTGTTCGATGAGCACATCGACCACACTGTAAACAGGGCTTTTAGGAACCTCGGGTTTGTAATGCGCTCTTGTAAACAGTTTTCAGATCCTGTTTGCCTAGAAATCGTTTACTTCGCTTATGTCCGAAGCCTACTCGAGTACGCTAGTCCGAATTGGTGAACAAAGGAAGTTTGTAAGGCATCTCTGGTATAAATCTAGAAAAGCGGAGGCTACCTACATTGAAAATTGTCGTAAGTTCCGCTTGTTGACCCTGGAAGAACGACGTTCCCTACTGGACATGGGGCTGTTGTTTGCCATTGTGCGCGGGCGCGTGGACAGCCCCGCGCTCCTGGCCGGCCTGGCGCTCCGTGCGCCCGGGCTTCGCACTCGCAACAGCGCCATGTTCAGCGTGTCCAGCCATCGCACCAGATATGCTCAGAATGCTGTGCTTACACGTCTCGCACGTTCTTATAACAATCACTTTAATAGTGTTGATCCATTTATGGGTATTAAGGGTACATTTATGGCAAATGTAAGAAATTCAATACTCGAAATAGACGTACAATGAATTAAAACATACACACGCACACACACACAAGCACACACACACACACACACACATATGTATATCTATAATCACACTCATATATATATATAAATAACTTCTGAACTTAATCTTCTGCTCTTAATGTATACCTACCTAATTGTATAAACTGTGGTAACCTATAATTCGCCCTATGATTAAATCTATGTTATAATAATCAATGTAATAATATAAGGCTGGTTGGTTTCCTAAATAAATAAATAAATAAATAAATCTAAGTCAGTGAGTCAGGGTTGCCTTTTATATATATAGATTGTCGCAAAATTAATTCGCGAACGCCTTCTTCTTTTGACTACATCTTCTTTGGTTAAACTTATTAGGTGTCAAATTTAGGACGTCCTAAATTTGACACCTAATAAGTTTAACCAAAGAAGGTTGCGAGCCCGGAAAAAAAACGGAAAATGTTAGCGACAATTGAATAGTACTCACAAAAGTAGCAGTCTGGCTGAATTTACACTTTTGCAATTTTTAACCCCATACATAGAAACTGTAAATGCGGGTAAAGCGCGACGCAATGTATGTCCCAAAATGTTGGATATTCTTTTGCAATTGAAAAAAAATCTTTACTGTAGATATTTTTATCACTTACTACACTACGTAACACGGACCTTCATAATTATTATACATGCAATACGATAAGCCTACAGTAAATGTCCGTAATCTTTACTATTCCAAAATACGGGTTCCACGAATGTTGCTTACATAATCTCGTCGGTCAAGGTGTGTCGGCAGAAAAAGCATTGGCAGACTTATATATTCCTGAATTGAGGGTTCATACCTACCGACTGGATTTGGTTTCATGCTGGTATCAGATGGGTATATTTGGACCCCCAAATATGGTCACCTTTGAGAGCGTCAGCTAAACTCTTCCGGCAAATAAAAATCTTTCAGATTTCGCTTTTCTGTATCTACCAGTTAATTTCTAACTGATGCCATAACTATTATTTCAGTAGGTATCAAATGGGTTAAGTAGCACCACATTTTTCGCACCGGAAATGACTTTAATTTTTCTACTTTCGGCAAGTTCCGCCGTTGCGCACAGCATCACTTTTATGGGAAACCATTGTGCATTTCATAGCGGCATCAAGGCGGTACGAAATTTTGGTACAGTAAAGTTCATAAATCTGTGTACACTTTAGTACCTTCTCTATCTAATGTGATGTTTGGGAACCCGCCATTTTAACGAAACCTATTTTATCGATTATCATTTCCCACAACTCGATTCGCAGAATTTTATAATTATTTAGAAACCATTCATCGAACCTCATTATATCGCTCATACATTTGCTCGTAAAGCCTTTTACTCAAAAAACAAACTCATCGAATTTTACTTCATTATTTTATTTGTACATCGATATAGTTTTTCATCGAAGCATTTTTTCTATAATTTTAGTTCAATGTAAGTTTTAGTTCCCATAATTCTTATTATATCGAAAATGGTTTCATCAGTGTTACTATAACTGATAAAATATTTTAACGACGGTACGTTTCATCGAATGCATTTGCGTATAGAAAATATGGATGAAAAAAGGGTTACGTAAGAGGTATAGCGAGCAAGATTGAGCAAGATAAATTTGCTTTTCCTTCTCAGATTACAAACTCAAAATATCACAAAATCGAATCTGTCAACCCCGATTCTACGTGGACTTGTCTGCCCTGCCCCTAGAGTGTATATAAAAAGTCGTAGGCGCGGAGGGAGGGCAGCCGAAAATAATAAAATATAAAAAGTTAACTCTGGGAATTATGTTTCGATGAATTGATTCTACGAATAAATAATAGTTCTATGAAAGGTAAATTCGATAACCAGTTATGCTAAGACTTGATACAAATTCGAAAGGATTTTTCGATGAACAGTTCTTCGGTTATATAATAGAGCATGAGAGTGCAATGATATTCGTGGAATAGTTTTCGATGACATGAAAATCGAAAAAACTCATTTCGATAAACTAATAGGTACCCGTCATGTTTACACTGCCATACATGAATTGTCACAGTGATTAACGAGACAAGGTACTAAAGTGTATACATATTTATGAACTCGACTGTATCCAATAAAGAATGCATGTCTATATCGCTTCATAGGTCTACTTGGTCTAGTGCTGGATATCCCTCCCTCATGAATTTCCAAGTGTAAGGGCCTAAAAAATTGCCCTATACTGAAATGTACTTCAAAGCGAACAGTGCGAATAAGAGCGACCCGAGCGATCATCTGAGTATTCGAAGTTTATTGTGCAAATATTTGTTCTTGAATATTCTATGTGTTATGTACACTTAGAATATTCAACAAATATTTGTGATAAAGACACAAATATGTAAATGCCCTTACCAGGATTCCAACATTGGGACCTTGCTTCCTAAGTAGCGTCACTACCCACTGAACTAGGAGGCCGTCATTTGCTTTGAAATATTTTCATGTACTCCCTATTAGTATTAATGTGAATGCTGTTATATTTCAGCAATTTTATTTCTTCAAAATGTAGTATGCAAAGAAATCATACGACTATTTATCATTACCTGTACCTAATACTAAAAGTACGCGTGAGATTCATTGTCACTGACATTTATTAGTACATAAACGACCTTAATGACGGCTATTGGAACCTACGAGGGTTGCCTTTTAAGTTCTGTCGTTTGCAAAACTCCCGTGATTATTAAAAAAAAAACTAGTATCATCTTAAAATATTTGAATTTAGAATTCAAAAACAAAATAATGTCTCGAGATCGGCCGATTCGTTTTAGTACAGCGTCGGTTCAAAGTTGACAAGTCGGTTGTGAAAATGGAAATTTCGAAGGAAAATTTACGTGCGATAATATTTTACAACTTTAAAAGGGGTTTAACGCGTCTTCAGTGCTTTGAAGAGCTGACTACGGTTTTTAAAAATGAAGCACCATGCATCCGGACTGTGGAACGTTGGTATTTGGAATTTCAACGTGGTTGCTCTAGTCTTAGTGATAGGCATCGTGAAGGCCGACCAAAAACAGCTGTAACCCAGGAAAACATTGATGCTGTACGGCAACTGATCGTCGAAGATCGCCATGCGACATACCGCGAGATAGAAGCTTCATTAAGAATTTCAGGGACCAGTGTTCAAAATATATTGCATGATCACTTAGGTGTAAAAAAATTGATCTCACGCTGGATACCACATTTACTTAGTGAAGACCAAAAAACGGCTCGCGTTAGATGGTGTCGCAAAACTCTGCGGCAATTCAACCGATGAGACTCTAAACACGTTTATGACATTATCAGTGGTGACGAATCTTGGATATATGCCGACGATCCGGATTCTAAACAGCAGTCGACTGTTTGGGTGTTTCAAGATGAGCCAAAACCGACCAAAGTAATACGCTCACGGAGCACTTCGAAAAAAATGGTCGCCACGTTTGTAGCGAAAAGTGGCCACGTTGCGACCATCGTGCTCGAAGATCGTAAAACAGTTAATGCTGACTGGTATACCACTGTTTGTTTGCCAGAAGTTATCGGCGAGTTCCGAAAAAATAACGCAAGACGTCGTATAGTACTGCACCACGATAATGGTTTGCCACCACGGTTTTTAAAAGAACAAAACGTCGAAAATTTGGATCACTCGCCGTACAGTACAGACTTAAGCCCTAATGACTTCTTCACTTTTCCAAAAATCAAGCAACGACTTCGTGGTCAAGGGTACCGGACGCCTGAAGAAGCGGTTGAGGCATACAAAACGGCCATTTTGGAGACCCCGACTTCGGAATGGAATAAGTGTTTCGAAAACTGGTTCGATCGAATGAAAAAGTGTATTACATATCACGGTGATTACTTTGAAAAACAATAAATACCATTTAACACTTAAATTGTCTTTAGTTTTTTCAAACGACAGAACTTAAAAGGCACCCCTCGTAACACGGCTATACCCTTTCAAGTTATTTTCGAAATCTGCGTCCCCAAAATCTAAGAAAATGAAACCCATGACGACTTTAAAAAAATATCAAGTCCGCCATTTCGACTTTCAAATTTGTTATCATTTTCGAAATCTGCGTCACCGTAATCTAAGAAAATGACACCCATGGTGGTTGCTTACTTCAAAAATAACTAATCTCCTATACAAAGTTCTACCCCCCATTTATCGCCTTTTTATTTCGTATTTTTTATTTGCTTATAAACAATAAAAATGTACCATAGTTCCATACAATCTTTCATCTCCTATTTTAAGGGGGATGAATTTCCAAAAACCGCTTCTTAATGCACCCCCAGGGTACCTGAGAAATATTCCTTTCAATTGTCGAGTTCCTACGTCCAGCCGTTTAGGCTGTGCGTTGATCGATCAGTCAGTCAGTTTACCCCTTTCCATCCATACGGGGAAGAAATTATCAAAAACGCTGAGACACGTAGATTCTAACTTCAAAATCGACGGACTTTCATACAAACGTTCACCCCCTTAGGGGTGGAATAACCAAAAACCCTTCCTTAATAGATCTCTTCACTGTATAAGGTATCTATGTGCAAAATTTCAAGTTTATAGGTCCAGCGGTTTGGGCTGTACGTTGATATATCAACAATCAGTTTAGCATTTTATAGATAGATAGAAAATTGCACAGCACATAATATTTTGTAAATTAGGTAAAAGATAAATAAGAACGGATTAATATTATTATGCACAACCTGATAAGTAATCTTTAAGTTATGTACTGCATACTTATTAGCAAATTTATTTCACATCATTTTAAATATCAATTTAATTTCCAAATTTTAATTGTACATTTTGTACGAAAAACCCCCTCCCCATTGAAGTCGCCAACTTTGCCATACGCATCATTTCTAATTGTGACCAGTCATATTTTTAAATCCAGAAATCAGGAAGTCCCATAGAAACTCCCCCCTAATAAGTAGAAAGCTACTTCTTCTTTATTTATCTTTGCCTACGCAAATCATATTTATTTTACCCTTTATACCAATTTTCATACTGCTAAGTCCTGAAATGAGAAGATTTCCATACAAACTTTAACCCGGCATTTTACCCATTTAGGGGGGAATTTTGTCCATTTCACCTACACGGATCATTTTTAATTATAATCGTGAACTTATATACCTATTTTCATTCTGCTAAGTCCAGAAATGAGAAAATTTCCATACAAACTTTACCCCCCATTTTACCCCTTTAGGGGCAATTTGTCCATTTCATCTACACCATATAATTTTCAATTGTAATTAGGGAATGCAAATAACCGGTTATAACCGGTTTTAACCGGTTATTTTCATACAAAAACGGTTAGTAACCGGTTAAATTGCATTCCCTAATTGTAATCGAGAACTTATATACCTGTTTTCATACTTCTAAGTCCAGAAATGAGAAAATTCCATATAAATTTCATCCCTCTATTTCACCCCCTTAGGGGTTGAATTTCTAAAAATCCTTTCTTAGTGCTTACTTACATCATGAAAGGAACCCCTGTACCAAATTTCAAGTTTCTAGGTACAGTAGTTTCGGCTGTGCGTTGAGGTAGTAGTAGGTAGGTTTCCCTTTTATATATATATAGATTTTAGATACTAAAATTATCTGTTGAATTGTTTGTCCCGTGCGAACACGATATTTCAATTATCGTCAATTCTGTCTAAAATGGATGATTCTCAACCAAATACTAGCTCAGATCGTTATAGGAAAACCATTTCAGTGGAAGTATTTTGCCACATCTCATGGCAAAGGTGTTATTAATGGAGTCGGTGGCAACGTAAAAAGACTAGTTCATCAGAAAACTCGCAGCCAAGGCAATGTCGCTATTATCCAGAATGCAGAAAAATTTGCTGCAATAGCAGCCACCTTAGTACCGGCTACAACGATTTCCTACATATCTGCTGCCGAAATCGCTGATAATATTCAGAAATTTAATCCCTGGGAAGTTATAAAACCTATACCAAGAATATCGAAATTTCAACATATATTTGTCAATGACAGTGAAATACCTCGTGTGTTCATAAGTTTTGAGATAAACTTTTACTTTAAAAAATAAAACATAATAATGCTTGCAGCTGTCTATCTAATTCTTTTTCTTATTTTGAATTTGGAATGTTTGTGTTCTATTTGTATGTTTTTATTATTTATTTCAATTAATTTTCTTGTGATGGCGGGAGCAAAATAATTACGTGCAACTGTCATTTCGCTACAAATGGCGGGAAAAACCAATGGATATTTTCCGTGTCTTAAAATGTTTTGGGATTAGCCGCAACTTTATATATTACACCATAAAACGTTACAAGGAGACTGATTCTCTGAAAGATCGCCAAAGGTGTGGTCGCCCGCGGTCTGTAAGGACGATTGCGAACATCAAAATAATCAGAGAGCGACTTCGTCAAAATTCATGTCGCACCCAGAAAAAAATCGCTCTGCCGACTAACATTTCGCGTGTTGCGGTAAACAAAATACTGAGATACAATCTCAAGATATCGCTTACAATCGTAGGAAAGTTCACTTTCTTAATGATCGCCTTCGTAAATTACGACGCGAAACATGTCCGATGCTGCTTAAGAGACACAACGCGAAAAAAATACTCTTCACCGATGAGAAGACCTTCACGTTCCAAGAAAAGTTCAACCGTGTAGGCAATATTAAGTTTTTCAGTTTAAAGTAGATAAAACTTCGTTTTCAAAAACCAAATTTCCTTAAAGTCCCTTACAAACATTTTGGTACCGTACAAACGGTTAATTTTGATTTTTTTTGTTGATATTATATTAATATTTCATCACATCTTTTTTGTGTCATTTAACATGTATGTATACAGGGTGTCCATAAAAACAACGTTAAAATGAAAAGGGGTGATAAAGCAGCTCATAAGCTAGCGATTTATCCCTTATGTATGTTCAGCGATTTTTGCTAGTTTCGGAGATATTGATCATTTTAATCTGAATTTTTGTAATTTTTCCTTATTGTCCATGTCTCGAAAAATCATTAATTTCATGTTTTATTCCATAAGTTTTTCAGTGGTATCTTACATAATTAGAATCATTACGAATCAGTGAAGTTTTTAAACCTATTTGTCCGTTTTTAGGGTTCCGTAGCCAAATGGCAAAAAACGGAACCCTTATAGATTCGTCATGTCTGTCCGTCTGTCCGTCCGTATGTCACAGCCACTTTATTCCGTAACTATAAGAGCTATACTGTGGAAACTTGGTAAGTAGATGTATTCGGTGAACCGCATTAAGATTTTCATACAAAAATAGAAAAAAAACAATAAATTTTTGGGGTTCCCCATACTTAGAACTGAAACTCAAAAATTTTTTTTTCATCAAACTCATACGTGTGGGGTATCTATGGATAGGTATTCAAAAATGATATTGAGGTTTCTATTATAATTTTTTTCTAAACTGAATAGTTTGCGCGAGAGACGCTTCCAAAGTGGAAAAATGTGTGTCCCCCCCCCCGTAACTTCTAAAATAAGGGAATGATAAATGTAAAAATAATATATGATGTACATTACCATGCAAACTTCCACCGAAAATTGGTTTGAACGAGATCTAATAATTAGTTTTTTTTTAATACGTTATAAATCGTAAACCGCATTTTACCTTTCACGGAACCCTTCATGGGCGAGTCCGACTCGCACTTGGCCGCTTTTTTTTTCTACACCCGCGAGCAAAAAAAACGACTCAAGCTGCACGTTTGGGTTCTCCGCCCAGTATCTCTTGACCCATCCAAAATATCTTGAAAAAAATGGTATCAAACGAAAGCTGATAAAGTAACGATTTCAAAAATGTATAATTTTCAGTCATGCCAGGTTCCACAACTGATGGGGCCAGGTTTTGCAAAGACGAATAAAAAAAATACTATGAAAATTAAAAGGAAGTCGTGAAATAAACGGCATTTTAAGAAAAATAAGATTTTATTTGTTAATTTAATATTTTGTTTTTCCACCCCTAGCCCTTATCACAGCATCCAGGCGGTTTTTCATCGATCTGATGAGCTTTTTGTGAAGCTCCTGGGGGATGACATCCCACACCTCCTGCAGAGCTGCCTTCAGCTCCGTAACATTTGACGGAGCTGGTTCTCTCTTCCGAACTTGTCTTTTCAGGTAGTCCCAGACATGCTCAATGGGATTCAGGTCCGGGCTGAGAGCTGGCCAGTCCATGGTGGGTATGCCGACCTCGGCAAGGTAGGCCCGAGTGACCCTTGCGATATGACAAGGGGCATTATCCTGCATTACGACGAACCCCTCGTCATAAAAACCGGCGTAAGGAACAACATGCTCCTCAAGGATCTCGGTGATGTACCTGGCAGCGGTCAAACCACCGCCACGGCCCCCACCAGGTACAAAAACGAGCTCGGTACGCCCTTCCATGGAAATGCCCGCCCACACCATGACGGAACCCCCTCCATAGGCAACTGTTTCCCTAAAACAGCACTGTGCGTACCGTTCCCCTGACCTCCTGTAGACCCTCCCCCGTCTGTCACAGCCATTCAAGCACACCCTGGACTCATCGCAAAAAAGAACTGGGGTCCATTGCTCAATGGTCCAGTTTTTGTGCTGATGAGCAAATTCCAGGCATGCTTGGCGGTGACGTGGGAGCAGTCTGGGGCCCGTGGCGGGCCGTTTCGGGGTCAGGTTAGCTTCCTTAAGCCTTCGCCCTACTGTCCACTCGCTGGCAGTAACCCCTCTTACATCCTGAATATGCTGCTGGATGGAAACGCCGGTCTGGTGCCGATTTCTGAGAGAGGTAGTGAGCATAAAGCGGTCATCCCTCTCAGATGTGCACCTCCGGCGGCTAGAACCTGGTCTTCGTACCAAGGCCCCAGTCTCCCGATACCGTCGGTAGACTCGGGATACTGCTGACTGGCTTAAATTCAGCTGGTCAGCCACAAAGCGTTGGTTGTGTCCCTCTTCCAGCAAGGCCACGACTTGGGCGGCTTCAGTCATGGTGGTATCCATTTTCTCCAAGGCTTCTGAGTAGGGTCGTTAGCAGAGATGTGTACCGGTCAACTTCTGATAAGTGACTGATGACATTTCCCCCTCCACCCCCTTATTTATAGAGGTCAAAGGGGGCACAACTCGTACGTTTCGGAACGAGTAAATGACCCACATATCGGAAAATAAGGCATAACTTGAAAAATCGTGGATTGATTTCCACGGTTTTTCATTTTTTTAATCGTTACATACCACCTTTCGTTTGATACCATTTTTATTAATATATCATGGATGGGTCAAGAAATAATGGTCGGAGAACCCAAGCGTGCAGCTTGAGTCGATTTTTTTGCTCGCGAGTGTATATGTCTTTTGAGTAATCACAAAGTTGGTTTCTCCATACTAGGTGTCCCAGTGTTTGCTTTTCACTTTATATGGAAAAATAACTTAAAAAAATTACTGATAAAAAAACGGGCAAATAGGTTTAAAAACTTTGCTGATTCGTAATGATTCTAATTATATAAGATACCACTGAAAAACTTATGAAATAAACCATGAATTTAATGATTTTTTTAGACATGGACATAAGGAAAAATTACAAAAAATCAGATTAAAATGATCAATATCTCCGAAGCTAGCAAAAATCGCTGAACATACATAGGGGTTAAATCGATAGCTTATGAGCTGCTCTATCACCCCTTTTCATTTTAACGTTGGTTTTAGGGACACCCTGTATGTCTCTTATAGTGCATTTTTATTTATCGATTAAATAATACTCCAATTATGCTAAATAAACTAAGGCCAGATTAAATAAAGCTGGAAACACGGTGGACTGGGCATGTCCCGTACGAACGCTTTTTTTTTGTTTTACTCAGGAACGTGTTACTGTTTAGAACAGTGATCCCCAAAGTGTTCTATATCGACCCCAGGGGTCGACGACGATCTGCATGGGGTCCATATGAGCGGAAAAAAGAAATGGAGGTCAATGAGATGAATATGAGGAAGATAACTAAGGGCCTGTTGTTTGATCAGTAGTTAACTCAACTAATTGTTAAAATTCGAAAAAGGAATGGAAAATTTGACACATTTCCTCGAGATTTAACCATTAGTTACTGTTTTTAACAATTAGTTAGTTTAACTTCTGATCAAACAACAGGCCTTAATCATTCGTTATTTGAAATAACCAAATAATCAGTCATTTGTTATTTTGAATGTATCTATATGAGCTTTATTCTTATCTAGATAAATTAGTTGGGGTTTTAAATAAAGGATGAATGTTAGTAGTACAGTTATGAAGAGCTAAAAGTTGTCGGGCACAATGAAAATAATCTAACACAAACATAATGAATGTTTAGAAAATAAATATGCGAATGAAAAATATATGTCACTTTTTTCGGGTTCCGTGGTCTAACTAGGAACCCTTATAGTTTCGCCATGTCCGTCCGTGCTTCCATAGCTTAGCTCAGAGACTCTTAGTACTAGAAATCTGTTTTTAGAAAGCGATTTTACGAGCAGTGTGACGGTTTGACCCGACGTTAAATTCTATATAAATTTATTTATCTAAGCTTACTTCAAGAACAAGCGAAGTTTGTCATCTTCATCTAGATAATTTATTTAAATAAAAGAGTTGACAACACATCATTTGACATTGATGTTATCTTTGTATAAATTATTTTCAAATTATTTTATATAAGATAATTATCTAGATAATAAATTATTTAAACAACGCCTAACTCTGCTACTTACTAACGAAATCAATATATAAATAAACAAAAATCTATCTATATAAATTATGTTTCAATTTTCTCTGTGTAGTTATTGATTTATATAAAAAAAATATTTGTTGTAAATCATTAGAAACTTATTCCATAGCAAAAAATTTTAAACACAAGTATTTAATAACCGCGCGAACTTAAATTTTCTCCATTTTCTTCAACACACGTCAACTAATCGCAAATGAAACAAGATAGATGAAAAAAAAACAAATGACAATCCAATTTTAATATTTTTAAATTTCGAACAGATACCGTTGGTATACGTGCCAGTAATTTGTTTGACTTTTTCCAAAGAGTTTATACCTCATGCTCACTTTTTTTGACAGCTCCTCGTATGTAAACAAATCTATTGATATTAAGCTACTAACTAGTAGTCATCGGGATAATAGATCCGTCGAATTTTGACATGATTACCTCGTACGTATTGAAATACGAGTTTGTTATCAGAGTTAGATTTACCTACAGTCATTCCATTTTTTTTAAAACATAACTTGTTACCATCAATACTGACCCTTATATTGGTTGCGTTGTAAGACAATTCAGCAATAATCCTAGCAGCAAGTTTGCAACAGAAATCAGACAACCGCTCGTTCTGTTTGATCTCGCCGTGGTCGTGAGGCTGCCCGCACTGGCGGGTCATCATCTGCTGCTTGATGGGAATCGTCACGATATCGAGAAGCCTGGGCACCACGTCCAGTAAGTGCCACTCGGTGTGATTGGTTTTGGCGTCGGTTAAGTCCGATTGCTAAAAACGTTGATTTTGTTAAACAGGGTTATCGGTTGAATATAAAAGAGAAGAACAATTTTGAAGCATAATTGTATACAGTCAGCCAAGTATTCTGGAAGCACGGTTTAAAATAACAGAGATGATATATGCGTCTGTCAATTCGAAAGGTCGTTTACATTTTTGTTTAATAGACAGCTGTGTCAAAATTAAAATAACAGGAGAATTCATAACATATTATTAAGAATATTATGTGGAATACAAATATTTTGGATGATAGAATTTAGAAAAATAGACTTAAATTTCCTTAAAGCTATGATTAATTTTCCTTTTAAAGGACACTGCAAGCAAAGTATGGAAAAAAAACTTCGGTGAATTTTGATTTAAAAAAAAGATACATGCCTTGGTCAATATATAAAAATGCTTGGTGGGCAATAAAATCCTATGACTAGTTTTTGAGAAAATATATTTAGTAAAAAATCATATGAATATTGGTCCCATAGAAAAATGTATTAAAGAAAAAAAAAGTGGCCAGTTTTGAACAAAAATAATTATATGTTTTAGGGATCATTTTATTAATCAACTTCATCAAAAAACCTGATATGAAAAAGTGTTTAGTTTTTAAGTTGCAGCGTTTCATAAAAATAAGTAAAATCGGTCTGCATTTTTTTAGCTTTTTATATATATGTCATATTTCCGTTTTCTGCAATAGTAAAACTAACTAAAGAGATACTTTGTGCATATTTTTTATTACTATAAGTTTGGTGTAACAGCCCCCTATTCTTTAGTATCTAGATTAGAAATGAATCTTAACGAAAAATACTTGGTTTTCATGTTGTTTTTTGAAATGAATCGGTGAAAAATGTGGATTTTGAATATTTCATAACTTGTTTTATTGTTAACATAAATGATTCAAATTCAAACATATTCTATGGACAGTTTAAAAAATATTTTCGTTCAAAACAGGTCACTTTTTTCCTCCATACATTGTTCTATGGAACCAATATCTACATAATTTTTCACAAATTTTTCTCTCAGAATATTGTCATAGGATTTAATTGCGCACCAAGTATTTTTATATATTGACCAAGACACGTAACATATATTTTTTTTATCAAAATTCACTTTTTTTTTTTCTATACTTTTTGTGCGGGGTCCTTTAATGATAATTGATTACTTTCCTCGTGGTAAAATTATAGAATTCGCCTGGTATTCTCTTCAGAAAAACATGATTGGACACGTACTACATCATATTTGTCCGTCAAGTATCCAAACTTTGAAGTCGGAGTAATTTTAAAATATTACTTCATTGAGGAAAAAAAAATGTAATAGGTAAATTATAATAAATACTTGGGTCAATGTTACTCAAAGTGAACGAGAACACCCATTCATTATTTAATTCCTAATTTCGTAATACTGAGGGCCTGTTTCACAATCGACCAGTAAATTTATATGTTATTTAAAGTTGGCTATCTCCTCGTGTATTTTCAAGTGTCAGAAAGAGAAAGGGCTAAATTTATCTGTCAAATATGATTTACTTCCCGATTGTGAAACAGGCGGTTAACGTTATAATTGCTATTATAATGTAATAAAATCCGATTTTCAACATTTTCTAAGTTATGATCTCAGTTTATTTAAGTGTTCAGAAAATGTCTTCCGAAGGGTTCACGTGTATAGGTATAATAAGCAGGGCCCGGAATTTTCGCCAACAAAAGACTGTCGCAATCTAAGTAGTGTTAGAAATATATTTTTATCGATATATCGATAGTCGTGTAATAAACAGGGATCGGAAATTCGGATCGATATTTACCTAAACTTTCGCGGCGGCGTTGTTGTTCAGTTGTATGGAGGCGGACTCAATCATATAATTCATTAATAAAGTTCCCGGGATTTCTAAATAAATAAATTACGCCAGCATAAATTCATAATTAAGTATTTATATTAACTATTTTCAGTTATTTTACATGTATAGATTTACCAAATGTTATTTAATTTACATTTAACTCATTGACCTAACGAATTTATAGAGGCAAAACGGAACGTTTTATCCTACGTGTAAAATAATAATTATCCGGGATCTCGGAACTTATATTATTAAAATAATATTTTTAAGAAGCCGACGCCATGTTCGCCTATCTTTTCCGGGATTGTGCCAACTTTAGGTAAATATCAATCCGAATTTCCGATCCCTGGTAATAAAAGAAAAAAAAATGTCCACGAAATAAAAAATATATTTAATAAATAATTTTACATGTTTTGTATAAAATTATAAAGAAACAGATGCAATTTCTTCTTCGAAATTCATGTCAGTACACAACAGCAGCACATGAGAATTTATTCGGTTTGTAATAGTGATAAGAGTAAATTTTTCAACGTTCTCTGGAAGTAGACAGTTTCTGAAGTTTCTATTATTTTTAATGAGGTAGTATAGACACATTGTTCAAAATTATACCTCTTAGACCCCGACGGGTTATTTTATTTCTCAACGTTCTCTGGGAGTAGACAGTTTCTGAAGTGTCTATTATTTTCAATGAGGTAGTATAGACACATTATTCAAACACCTCTTAGATCCCGACGGGTTATTTTATTACTTGATATGATAAAGTAAGAGTTAAGATTTAGATGTATTAATACACATAAAACTACGGTCGCAAATGATTATAAAATAATGTTAATATATCGACATGTTTTTCTTTATATAATAATACTCGATATCGATAAAAAAATATTTCTAACACTAGCTAGATTGCGACGGTCTTTTATTTTGCCGCGAAAATTCCGGGCTTTACTAATAAGTGTAAATATCACCCGGGCGGAGGCAGAGCGGGTTGCTACTTGTACAGTCGAGTTCATAAATATGTATATTGTATACACTCTAGTACCTTGTCTCTTTAATCACCGTGACAATTCATGTATGGCAGTTTAAACAGACATTAAATATACAAGGTAGTGTTACGACAATGGGATAAGGCGTCTAATTTTCAATCGTGGATTTTGGTGCTCTAGAAGCGTATTGAGCAAGCTGAAATATAGTTTCAGTCCGTTTCGGAGGTAGCGGAGGTATCACATACCAGGTTGTCAAAATTTCGACAAACTTGCCGTTTTTTTCAGGCGCCTGAAACATATTTTCAGTCCGTTTCAGGCCACCCTCTCTGATTACGCCATAACCTGAAGACCCATTTTCAGGCAATTTTCCACTAACAATAAAAGAGATATCATGATTAGAAAGAGACAGCGATACTGAGAAAGAACCTTCGAGAAGCGTGTGAAAGAGATAACACGTTTTGAAAGAGACAGCGATACTGAGAACTTTCGAGAAGCGTGTGAAAGAGATAACACGATTGGAAATGAGACAGCAATACGAAAAACATTCCAGACCCGTGAGCCAAGGACGTCGCGATTGTAAACTAAAACAAGGTAGCAAGGCGTAGAACATTCCAGCAACGAATATTCTCGATCGCCCTCGACGGGGCGAAGTACATCGAATATTCCGGAAGGCGTTCTGGAAAGGTCGGGCACGGGACCTATAAAAGGCGTAGGTACGTACCGGCTACCGCCATTCAAGGACAGCTACGGACGGACCCACTACTGCGTACGGACATCTCATACAGCTTCTCCAAATTTGGCACCTGCCTCTTAAGGAGCACAGATGCCGAAACGCACCCGATCGAAATCTTCGGTCGGCGTTCGCGCAGCTCGCACCCCGGCCTACGGCTGCCCTCCTTGCAACTCCCGACCCGGTCCCGCTCACACGGATGCCTCGGGATAGGGATTACGGGGTCCGGTAACACGGCGAAGGCCCTGTGTCGTGCCGCGGTCCGTCCCCGACCGATCGCCCCATCTCTATAGTCGAATCCAAAGATGAGTATAGTTGTGAACCGGCCGGTTTCCAACTACCTCCCGCCGTTTCAAGCCCATTGAAGCCGGTGGGTATTCGGGCGGACTCTAGCTCCGTGCTACCCACCCCACTATGCCGCCACGACGTCGGAAACCGATGCACCCACGATGCCTGCAGCCAGTGTTCCACAAGTCCACCTCAGCCGGCCGAGCGAGGTGCCGGAATTGTTGAGGGAGCCCCATGATCAGGATCTGATTATCTGATCTGGCCCACCGGCCGCCGCACCGATGCAACAGCGTCCCACCGCTGCTGCCGCCACTGCTGTACAAACCAGAAACTCCTCAGAAGAGCCGACTACCCGCCTACAAGCAAAGGATCTCCCGGACTAGCCGAGGCACTTGGCTGCTATCGCCGAGCGCCTCGGCAAATCTCCGAGCGCACACGCCTTCGGGGACGGAGTGCGCTTCTTACCAGCCTCCGACGAAGAACACCAGTGCGTGCAGCTATACTTTTCTGAGCTGCAAGCCCACGAAGCCATGCGAGGAATCCGGTGGTTCTCCTACTCGCCGCAGGAGGAGATAAGGCTGACGAAAGTCGCCATCCACCGGCTCCCCGTATCCACGGACCCAGCGGAGATCAAGTCGGCTCTTGCTGCCAAAGGACACTCGGCGGACCATGTTAGATGCATCCAGGGGCGCAGGGGGCGCCCCGGGTGCGTATTCTATGCCTAGCTCGCCGGATCTCCTCACCAAAACACCGGGTTGTACACAGTCCACGAGCTGCTGTGCATGCCCGGAATCTCCATCGAGCCCTGGCGCGGCAAACAAGGCCCCGCACAATGCCACCGCTGCCAGCAGTTCAGGCACTCCCGCCTGCGATGCTACCTGCAGATGGCGTGCCTGCGTTGTGGAGAAGCGCACGCCGCCCAAGACTGGCCGCGACCCCGCGTGGAGCCCGCCACATGCATCAACTGCAAGGGGGCCCACCCAGCCAACTACTCTGCCTGCCCCGTTCGCCGTAGAGAGGCGCGAAACAGGAGGGCAGGCACGGTAGCGCGCACCGCAACCCGGGCAAAAGCAAGAAAATAGCTGCGCCGGCGAGCGCCCCCATCCCCTGGGGCGAGCGCCCGAAAAACAATCCCCAGACAAAATCCGGCACAAAACCCAGCTACGAGACACTATTCCGGATACAGAAGATGAAATTCCGGGATCGATTCTCCAGCCTAGAAAAGGCCAATGCCCCCAAGAACAAACGGAAGAAAGCGGAGGGCGGTTACTGGATGGGCATGCCCACCCGCACCGCCGGAGGCGATTCCCCCTTGTCCCCGACGACCGTCACAGAAAAGCTTAATTGGCAAATAGCCGATTAGCGAACATCCCGAGACAGCCATACATCATTAATTTATTGAAGATCCAACACACACAAGACGTGTAACTCAAGACAGCAACCGCCTTAGAGGGGATACGCTCCCTGGAAAGGCCGCCCCACACCCCACCTCGCTTTTGTGTGAGACGACCCGCGAACAAACCGCCATTCAGTCTTTACTTGGAAAGCGAACAGTGCGAAAAAGAGCGACCCGAGCGATCATCTTATTCGAAGTTTATTATGCGATAATTTTTTGTAACGGGTTAATTGAGTGCGTTGTTAAAGTCTACTTTTGATTATCGGTGTATTCGTGCATTTCGATCAGTTACTAACCCCCACGTACGTAACAGTACTAAAGTGTATACATATTTATCAACTCGACTATACTAAATTACAAATTTAAATTGTGTTAAATTTATTGCGGAGCTTTTTGTCAATAGCGGTGTCCTCTCGGGAAGCGCTGAAACCCAGACATGTGAAGGTGCCTACAGAGATGATATTCACTAAATAATTAACAAAAAGCAAGCTTTAAAAACCCCGACTGTTGCTAACCAATCGTTATAAATCCTAAATGATCATTCAAATCAAAAATTATGATAGAAACCTAAAGATGATTCCTAAATACCTATTCAATGATACTCCACATACCTCAACGATTTCTTTTTTTTAAATATGGCGTCTGGTTGCCGCTATATTGAATTTTAATTACCGTCATATTACACACAAGCTTAAGACAATTCGATTGACATAAGAATCATCAAAATCGGCCAACGCGTTTCTAGAGCGTAGTTTCTAGAGCGCCACAAAGGAACAAACATACTTATATAGGCTGATAAACACATTACCCTCCTCCTTCGGCAGTCGGGTAATAAAAATGTGTCCCTGTCGAACGGTCGATTAAATGAGCGAAGTCATACAAAGGCGCCTACTCGACGGGTAAAGCGTGTAAGCTGAGAATGCACACCCTTAAATGTTGTTTTTATGCTGTGACAGGACAACATCAACTCCCGGTTTAGGTACGTCGAGTTCAAGAGAGTGTCTAGAGAGAAACACCTACCAAGGCTTACTTACATAGAGTGCATTTTTTTTTTCAATGTTAAATCGAAGTTTTATAGAATCACCCTAATAGTGCAAGCATTTCTAAGCTAGGGACTATTTTGCCGAAATTGTACAAAATCCGAACTGTGCCACCCTTAATATTTCTGCTGTTAGTGTTTTGAAAGGAGCATCTAATGATTTTACATAATGTTATAGATGAATTACCGAGAGCTTGGAACTGCATATGTAGTGGTTGTACCATTCGCATGAAAAGGAAAACCATTCAGGTTTTTTCTTAATTCAATGAGATAACCTTAAACAAGTGGAATAAGTATGTCCTTTTTTTGCTTTTAGTCGCTATCATTTTCATCTTTAAGGTTGAATATTGCTTATTGACGTCTTGATCAAAATCATCTACGGCCGACGGACAAGTAGGTACGTAAATTTTCTTATTCGGAGAGGGGACTTTTTTCGTTGCTTTGAATTTGTCACTCTTACTTACTCTCAGTCATACTTTTATAAATAGTCGAGAGAGAAACACCTGTAGCTTTGTCAACTAATTGGGCAGCAGTGTAAGGTGAATTTAAAATTTTCATTAATTCGAGTTCAAAACATTTTTGTGACAGTTAAGATAAGGCCACCTATGTTCCGCGATCTGGATCTCAATAACCATTACGCCTTTATATCTCTTTTTTGGATATATTAAACTTGATCATATTTGCTTGAGACTGGCAAACGTGAAAACATGATTAGAAATAAAACCCTTGATAGTTTTATTTTCCAAACTTGACACCTATTTTGCATGTTTTTGGTTGTATCTTCGAAACCCTAAAACCTAACGATGATTATCGATTCAATAGTTGAGTATATGTAACTTTTTAATCTTGGCAAACCATTTTTTAAATTTTTTGTGGCTTTAAAGTAAACAGAAATTAATTTCATTTGAGACTGCCATCAAGGCGCGCGCGAACTATCTCCATCTCACATTCTTCGCGCGGAAGCACATAAAGCCATCCCTTTTCATTCTTGTGGGGGCGCGGCACATAGGTGCCTCTTAAAGAATATTTGTTTACTTTGACTCTCAATCGGACCAAAATTACTGCTACTTACTGCTATAATTATAAAAGCATAAAGTATTTAGAATTTGACACTGACATTATTTTTGTACTTAATTTTTAATATATAACAAAACTCTTTTTATGCTGATGGTATGAGAAGTTGAGGAAATTTAAATATAGAATGCCTTTAAACACATGTTACCACTACATATGCAATTCCACGCTCTCGATAATTCATCTATACGCCTGTTACCGCGACAGTTTGGAAATCATTGTAGGAATGATACTAAGCGGGAGTAAAATACGCTATTTATTTACAAAGGCTCGAATGGGATGTCAAAAACCGTCAAAATGGCTTATTTGTGTCCGGCCAGTTTGATTTGCAGAATCCGGTATATATTATCAAACCGCGATTAGAATGGGATTGGGCATATAATGCCGTTTTAGAATTAATACATGAATTGACATTGTCAATAGTATAGTGTGCAGATAAATAAAAATACTTATTTGAGTAATACTACTTTGTGTTACTTATTTAATACGCTGGTAAACATCTTAGCCTAATTGTGCAAATTGTGGTTATAGAATTATCAACAAGTTTTTAGAGATGTTTGTAATTCTGTAGCTCTGCCTACCCCACTCTGGGAACGAAGGCGTGAGATTATGTATGTATGTACTTATTTGAGTAAAATGAAGTTTAAAGCTTAAAAAACTTACTAACTTAGTAATAAAAAATATTATATTATTTTAATAAAATAAAAATGTTGTTACTTTTAGAAACACCATGAAAAATTATTCACTTATCACACCATCATTATCAGAGCTGTATGTACGAACCTGGTACGAACGAAATATATGAATAAATTAGTCTTAAATACGTGTACGTTAAGTATTGAGAAGACACTGCGTTTTATATTTTTCATTATTAAAAATATGTTCATACATTGAAGATAATTTCTCGGCACCGAAAACGTATTTTTTGATAGGTACAGTCAACAGCATAAATAAGTGATCACTTATGTACCTTGTCGCTTTCAATCGTTTCACAATTTTGTATGACATTTCACACACGACGTTAAAGTGACAAGGTACATAAATGATCACTTATTTATGCTGTTGACTGTACTTACGACGATTTGATAACGTGAAAAAAGTGAAAAATACTCAATGACAGATTGGTCAATAAATATGAAATTAATATTTTTTATAAAACAAATGTTAAAATTTCCCAAGAATAAAGTTGAAATATATAGTGACTGTTTATGGTAAAGCATACTTTTTAAATCTGTTATCTATAAGTGTCTGCATTTTAAGTACTAATGAAAATATCATAGATTGACTTATGATTATATTTAGTAATTATAAGTACTGTTGTGCTAACGGTACTTGGGTCAGGACCAAAAAGTTGGACCACAGTTAAGCGCAGTTAACCACACAAACAACGAAGTCGAAAAAAGTTCCGTTGTGACACGAAAAGTATCCCTACAATTGTATGGCTAATTTTCGTGCCCAGGTTTTTGGTCCTTACCCACTTCCGAACCACATTCTAACTGCCTGATGACGTAGAAAGTGTCCTTTTCGGAAGAGAAGACCTTGTTTTAGTAGACCCTTGTTTTATTAGACCATGACCGTCTTTTTGGAATTCCCCATTATATTTATAAAAACAGTAAGTAGATATAATTTAGAAAAACATTCAATCACCTTTTGCGCGATACTGTTGTTTGCTCTAGGCGGAACAGGCGGTGGTTTCTGCGTATGCGATGAACGAGGGACAGTAGCCGACTTGGATGGAACTTCTTTGACAACCTGTACACAGAGACAAACGGTAATAGCAATAAAGTAGTTACAAACTATGGTAGCAGTTGTTTTCCACGGTACCTTGGTCTCCGGTCTCCTGGTCTCTTTTAAGTTGATGAATCTCTGTGTAACCGGCACTATATACTGCAGCACGTCCCGCAGACTTTTCGACGCGCACAGAGCCGCACAAGTTGATATTAACTCTCGAATTTGGATCAAAGGCACAACTCCTTCCTAAAATTGAAGCAATTCATAACCAGTGTAATGAAAGAAACTAGATAAAAAAAAAAGAAGAAAAGCCGATTTTACCTTAACATTCATTAAAAGTAAACACAGATGATTCCATTTTAAAGTAGGTGTCGGAAAGAAAGCATGAAAACAAGCCGTAATTGTATCGTGGGCCTCTTGTAATATAGAATTTGTCAATTCTAAAGCAAATTGCACGAAGCAAACCCTGTGCGCCTTATTCTTTCCGGGTTTCCGCGGAAGCGTAGCACAAGTGGGAGTTTGATCGGCCATTATAGCTTGAATCAAGTTTCTTACATCTGCTATCGCATCGCAATAAGACATGTATTCGTGTGAATTCCTTTTTCTATTGTTTTGCGGATATATTTCATTAATGTACGACTTAACCAGTCTTAAGCAGGCCCGAATAATGTACACAAGTCTTTTCTGATGTTTCATAACAGTCAATTTATGGTAAGTTATCGGTATTTGCCCATTAGTATCAAGAACAATATCCTTAAAGGATTTCCAACTCCATTTTAAAAGGGTTATAAGTGATCGGAAACACGCAACTGTAACTTTTCTTGAAATGTTTTTACTAAGCAATATAACCGGGTCTACACAATCAACGTGTTTTATTGGCATCGATTGGTCAAGGTTCACGGTGTTGTACAGCAGGCAAGGGATCTGCCCTGCATTTACATCTGTCCCATTATTAGACTTTTTGGAAGTCTTAAAGTGAAACCCTATTTCATCATTGATGACCATGGCTTGGCCTGAAGAACCGCAATCAGAGGACGGGCCGTTGATACACGCCCAAGCGACATACCACCTATTAGCCTGAAAACAGCAATACAAATTTTAAGGTAGGAAATAAAAAGAGACCAAACATAGTTATAAGCAAATTTAAAACAGAAAAAAGAAAACGATTAATAACAGAATTATGTTCCGACCGCACCGCTGCTTATCATTGCTTTACGGTGCGTCAAAAACGGTGTCATGTTGTTACTAGGACCCCGTCTTTTGTTTACGCAACGACACCGTATTTTACGCAGCGGTGGGGTCGCACCTTAAGATGATTACTATGTTACTGCGCTGCACACTGCCCCCCTGTGTAACCAACGTTAGGTACATACCTTGATCCTATTAAATTACCTCTATATACAGGGCGTCCCACGGCTATGCCACATGGAAGGAAAGTACCTTGAATATTGTAGATGGAACATTTTACTGAAAGAAGACATTATTTGAATTTAAACAACAATTTAAATGACATTCATAGATACTTAAATAATTACATGGTTGAACCGGGAATCGAAACCGTTACACGAGAAAAATAATTACTCTGTAGCTTTATCATACCGATCGAAAAGGCTTCATCATAAGGATTATTTTTTGCTAAATAACATAGTATCAGAAATAAAAGGAAGACCATGAATTTTAACAATTGATGTGAAATTTTGTTCAGGAAAATGAAAAGCTGACATTACCGTACGGACATACAACTGACATTATCATAAGTAACTATTACTAATAAATGGAACACACTTGAGAAGTACGCATCACTTCCCTATTATAATTTAAGTCTATGATAAAATGATAAAGAGTTACCTAATTAGTAGGTACCTGGTTGTAGGCAACAAATCGAGCCGTATCCTGAGCCGGAAGACGCGTAAATTATTTCAGCGACGGACTCGTGGTCCCACTGCTTTCGTCCCACTGCTATTTGTCCATCGCAATGCGGCTGGCTGATTATAACGAAATAATTCAAAAATGTGTTCCATTTTCAAACTTTTATTCTTTTGTTTCTGTGATTTTCATTGTTGTATTAGACGTATTATTCTAAATCAAACACACAACAAGATCAAAAAATGGACAGGGAGCGAAATAATCAACAGAGTGTGACTTTGTATTCAACAGCACGGGTAGCACAAGTTGTATTTTGGGTGAATATTCGGGCGTTTCAACCGCCGTCATTGTTGTCTTCAATATATTGACGAAAATAGTGATAACTACCAGCAACTTTTGATGTCAAAATCAGCGGACCTGGGGGTAGTATCCATTCCATTAAAAAAAAACAAAAAAAATATTAAGTTTATATTGAATAATATGCGAAAACAATAATGACGGCGGTTGAAACGCCGAATATTCACCCTTTTGTCGCTTGTCGCTCAGTGCGCCTCTATCGTTACAGACTAGAAAGAAAGGGAGATACTAGCGACATACAAGTCGCGGACAACATGTGCTAGCCGTGCAGGAAGGGACTCATTTTGAGCATTTGATAAATTGATTAATTTTGTATTAAAAATGTTTAATTCATGGCCTTCCTTTTATTTCTGACACTATGTCATTTAGCAAAAAATTATCCTTATGATGAAGCCTTTCGATCGGTGTGATAAAGCTACAGGGTAATTATTTTTCTCGTGTAACGGGTTCGATTCCCGGTTCAACCATGTAATTATTTAAATATCTATGAATGCAGTTTAAATTGTTTTTTAAATCCAAATAATGTCTTCTTTCAGTAAAATGTTCCATCTACAATATTCAAGGTACTTTCCTTCCATGTGGCATAGCCGTGGGACGCCCCGTATATTAAATTTTTAGTTATTGTTATATTACAGGAGGTCACAAAAAACCTAATAACAATCTCCGATATGGATTATTCGAGGTTAAATAAGTAGAGGGCAACTCCCTGATGCAAAATATCTCGGTCTGCCTGCGCACTGGCTGCGTTATCTATACAACGTGGTACAAAGTACGCCGTGAAAAATATAATAAATTATCAAAGCCGAAAATATTGTCAACCCTAGTAAGCTGTCATGTCAGGTAACAGAGAGGCCTAGGTATCTACCTATTTTAATAATTGTCAACTTTAATGGTTATTCTGTTTTTCATCCACAAAGGTTTGAGTGCTATCTCAATACCAATGCTCAATACTAGGATGTCATTATGTTTAAGTACTGACTTCAAAAAACGACAAAACGGTTTTTTTTTTTGTTGTCAATTTCAAATCTTCTTATCGATAATCATCAATCGTTTCGTGTTTTTTCCAAAATGACGATGTTTTCTAACTCGGAATATTACGATATGATGTTTTTTGTAGGCCATGAAGATAGCAATTTAAATCGAGCTCGCGAACTGTATCGATAACGATTTATCGATGTAAGACCCCCCGCTGAACAGCGACGGCTACCTTCGTACCAGTGTTTTCCCAACATGTCACGACGCCTACATTCCATAGGCTGCTTTCATCGGTCTACTGCAAGTGGACGTCCAAGAAAAGTCGATGCCAGGCAGGCTGAATTAGTGTTAGAGCATTTTGAAGAAGAGCCAACCACGAGTACGAGACGAGCCGGAGCAAGATTCGGCATGAACCATGTTGCAGTTCTTCGTGACGACGTTCGTCACCCTTATCACTATCGTCGTACTCAGGAGCTGAGACCCTCCGATCTTGCACCTAGGAGGAACTTCTGCGGGTGGTACCTCAGTCAGTTAGGGGAGAACCGTAACTATGTTCTTTGGACGGATGAGGCAACATTAACGAGGTCAGGTTTTTCAAATATGCATATCGATCACGTTTGGGCTAGCGAGAATCCACATGCTTCACGGCAGGGCAGATTCCAACACCAGAGGCGGCTGAATGTGTGGGCTGGCATTTATGACGGGCATGTCATCGGTCCCACATTTTGCCATCACGTCTGAACGGTGGCAACTACGGAATTCGAAGAGGCGATTCACGACTTTCCTATGACCGACAGGGATTACCCTAAATTTGAAAAAGTGTTAGTTTAGGTTGCTTCGTTGGTTTAGGTCTTTTCAAATTTTCCAAAACTCGACTTGTAATATCTATTTAATCGAATTCTGTACATTTTGTTATAACGTCTCTCTATCATACATAAAAATGTACATAAACATTCAACATTTAACATTTAGCATTTAACATGTGTGTGTTCTTTAATTTCACTGAAATAAGGTTTGCACATCAATGAAAGAAATAATGTTTTTTTTTGGCGGTAAATCATACAATGATACAGCGGTTCTCAAATATAGTAAATGGACTCGTTATAAGGCACCATTTAACCCCCTTTCGGCTTTTCGGGTATTTTTGTTTACACCCTGTATATAGTAGCTGAAAAGTGTTATCGTTTCAAAAAAAACGAAATGGGAAATGGCTTCGTGTTGTACAGTCGAGTTCATAAATACGTATATACTTTAGTGCCTTGTCATTTAATCGTTGTGACAATTCATATTATGGCAGTTTAGACATGAAATTAAATAGACAAGGTACTAAAGTGTATATAATTTTATGAACTCTACTGTACATAAACTAAGTACTAGTTGTATAGTCACCAACAATAATATATGATCCAACAATGCAACTCAAAAATATCTGACACGCTTTCATGCCTCCAGTAATTACGACGTGTCAGATATTTTTCAGTCTAATGTTGGATCATATATTATTGCAGGTAACTGTACTCATGTTGATGATGCAAAAAAAATACTAACTTTTGGTCGCGTTATGCTTATGGCGCTACGACCTTTCAAAGACTGTTTATGGTTACCAAAAAAAACGATAAGGCAAAAACTGTATATACACCGTGCACGAGACGTACCCGAAGGATTTAAACAGCGCGAGCCTTAGACTAAATGGAGTTAAAAACAATGATATTTTATATTAAGATACGTGATCTGCGCGCAAAAACGTTCCTCGAAAAGGAAGGCAATTGCCTTACTATCGTTCAGTCGCGCCGTGGCCGCTGACACGCACGCGTCAAAAACAGTAAAGTTTTATTACCTAAATGCAACAAATATAAGCCATAAAAAATGCCGTCTTATGTTTCTCGAGGCTGCCGAAATTATACTGTAACTATAAAAGGAAGAAAGGATGTCTCACTTCATTCGTAAGTACCGTAAATATTTTTTACATTTTGTTTTACATCGCCATACTTTGTTTAATTTGCACCGGTGGCGTCACTGTAGGTAACCTGTGAAACATGAGATACACAATTAGATATCGCATGAGTGCGATAAAGACGGGTAGCTATATGGCAGCCATGAGCGGGCACGCCGCGTCATTCGGGTACGCAATTTGAAACAACTATTTATCTCTTTCTAACAATACCGTTCGCTACGAATTGCCGTCTTTGTCTGTAGAAATATGGCAACGTAGCAACTGTCAGTAATTAGCGACGGTTTTCGAATGCGTTTAGTATGAGCATAACGTATCTAAATATAAAATATCATTGGTTAAAAATGTATTAACAAAGGCCGAACTCGGCTTTTTGAAAAAAAAACGAATTTCATACAAATTGAATGTTCTATTTTCCCTTCTGCAGGAAACACAGCCTAAGGCCGAACTGGCAACGCTTTTCTTGTAATTAGCACTTGTTTTTGGGAAATTCCCTTGAAAGTAGTAATTTGTCCCTTTCTCATTTGAGATGTTGGAAGAGTAAAAGAGTAAAATGGCATCTTAAATAGGTTTCCATGTCAACTAATAAGTGAACTTGAAAATGCAACATGTAAACAGGTAAAGATCAAACTGAAACGATATTTACTTCATAAAAATAAGAAAAATATAATGTTATAATGTTAATAAAGTATTAATAACTAAACGTAGAACTCATGTATACTCTTAACTGATAAAAACTTTGATTAATTTAAGATTATAAGTTGCGATAAATTAATAATGTATTTGTTTTTTGTGTAAGAAATATACAGATTTTTTTCGAAGAAAGAGACTAAACTGTGACGTGTATAAGTAAGCGTATAGTTAGCGTAATAAGCATAGATTATTTCAAAGCAGGATTTACTTAGGAAAGTCAATAAATCCTTCTTCAACCCTGAATTATTTAAAGGCTTAGCTCACAGGCACCGTATTTCAGATACATGTGTCTACACACAAATCGGAGGATAAAATACGCTACAATTAATATTGAACATTAGAAAAATATTAATAGCAACTCAAAAAGTGATGGTGCACTTTTATTATTGCGAGCTTCAAATTCGTTAATGTTCCACATATTTATCCGCCTTATAAGAGTAATACCGATATGGCTATACGCGCCGATGGTGCCAAATGAACAATGGGGACCAATGTTGGTATCAGTGATGGTATAGGTACCTAAGGTGGAGTTCAATAGAAAAGATAAATGTTGTAAACAAATATGGATGACTGACACTTTCATTTATTGTCTATTGATTTATTCTGAAATAGTGATGGGAACGCGAGTGTTGAAGGATTAATCAATTTGACACTCGCGTAAATATTATAAGCTACAACTAAATGAAAGAAATACAAACTATATCTTATTGTTATTATTCAGGTATACCTATCTATCATCATTTGATATCCAACGCGACTGTTTGCGGGTATAAACTTCATCATAACAAACTTTATTCTTCAAGTTTGTGACAATCGCTGGGTACCCCGCGGTTGTCATTTTCCGTCAAGCGCCGCGGCGATTTTGCGCGAATATCAGTCAAGTGCCAGGGGCCCCGCGGGTGGTCATCGCGAACTAAGCGCATAGGTATTAGAAAATTGACCATTATTCAAATAACATTATCGATGTTATATTATAAGCGCTTCCATACATTTTGTTTGTGCTTACGCACACATTCGGAAATTTCTATTCAGTATCGCGCCCGCGCCACACGCATCGGACCTATTTTCGTATATGCAATTTTAGGTACGTACTAATATAGTTATTTAGGTTCTGTGTGTAATACTAAAAATATATGGAATCCGTGGTCTGAAATAAATGCATTTAATTTTATTTTATTTATTTTATTGCTTTTCGCATCCACCGCGAAAAGCACAAGATCGGTCTGAGTGGAGAGCCTTGGGGGAGGCCCATGTCCAGCAGTGGACGTCTTTCGGCTGACATGATGATGATGATGATGATGATTTTATTGCTAATAAATCGTCGCGCGTTCACCACTCCATCACTATCCGTACTGATTGTATAAATTCCTATAGAGAAAAAACGAAGGTTTGCGCTAGCCTCACGGAATTCAAAATCGAAATTCCGCATTAGCCTGGCCACATACATACGTTTTCCGTACTCGATTTCCTGATACTGAATAGAATTTTCCGAATATGTGTTCCAGCATGAACAAAATGTATGGAAGCGCTGCGTTCCGCATGACGTCATTAGGTTTTTTCCGCATGACGTCATTAGGTTTCTCCAAACGCACCGGCTTGCATTCGTAACGTACGTACGGAATTTGTTCCGTTCGAGAAACGTGCGTCAGTTAATGTATTTTATATTGATTCCACGCCTTCTGATGTCCGAATACGGAAAACGGATTCGGAAATCGAATACGGAAAACGTATGTATGCAGCCAGCCTTAGGAAATCGAATACGGAAATCATATGTATGCGGCCAGACTTAGGAAATCGAAGACGGAAAACGTATGTATGCAGCCAACCTAAATGAAGGTACTTACTAATTGATTATCTTATCGACGATAAATATTCCCAAAACTAAAAATATAGTGTTTTTAAAGACAGGATAGATTTCGATGAGTAAAAAATCTTGGAGTATTTGACATATAGCCTAATAACATTACCTTAATTTATTTTTAGTGAAATATGAATAAATAACATATATATTTTACAAAACAAATATGTAACTACAAAGTTTATAGAAGCATGTTCGTTCCTGAAACGTGCGTGATTACAAAGTAATGAAGGTAAATTGGTTTGTTTACATCATGTATCTTTTCTATTGAACTCCATTATATATCACCTCTTTTGCAGTAGCGGCAACAGTGATCTAGCCTCTCTTGCCCTGGACCCCACCAAATACAAGTTAAGGTTAGCAGGCTTAGTGTAACTATGAGTGCGCCACACTGTTGGAAGGTCCCCGCCAAATTCAGGGAACCTGCAGCGACTCCGCTACCGAAGTAGGCGAATGGGTCTAGCTGGTTGTGCTGATTTCTACAAGAAAATGTAGTCCTGTAACATATTTGTTCTTTTGAGCTACGCTCAAATTTAATAAATATAATTAATAAACAATATAAGAAAAGAAGTTTAGTATCATTTTTCACCGATGAATAGTAGGCTGAAACCGAATAAATAATAAAATCACCGATTAAGGGCGCGTACATACACATAGCGATCCGTTTTACAGGTCCGTTATTTGATGGCGTATGTAAATGTATGAGCGAGTTCACACCCAAAACAGTATTCTGGATCCAGTAAAAAGAAGATTACAAGGTGAAAAGATCAAAACGGATCCTGTAAAAACGGACGTTCAATGTATAGTGTACGCGCCCTAAAGTGGGTAAACGGTTTTGTCCACAAAACGATTAGTATTGTGTCGCTCACATGATCCAATAAAGTATTTCACTGTAACTTTAAAACTCATTGCAGGTTCTAATTTTAATTGTCCGGCTGTATTATAATATCTCACGTTGGCATAATCTAGCGTGTCGAACATTCATGGTTAAAGGAGTCCCGCATATTCGTGGTCGGCGTGGTACGCAATGTTGTTGTTGTGTCACTGCTAAGCATAATTCATAACCAGTGTAATGAAAGAAACTAGATAAATCAAAAAAAACAAAAGCCGATTTTACCTTAACATTAATTAGAAGAAAACACAGATGATTCCATTTTAAAGTAGGTGTCGGAAAGAAAGCAAGAAAACACGCCGTAATTGTATCGTGGGCCTCTTGTAATATAGAATTTTTCAATTCTAAAGCAAATTGCACGAAGCAAACCCTGTGCACCATATTCTTTCCGGGTTTCCGCGGAAGCGTAGCACAAGTGGGAGTTTGATCGGCCATTATAGCTTGAATCAAGTTTCTTACATCTGCTATCGCATCGCAATAAGACATGTATTCGTGTGAATTCCTTTTTCTATTGTTTTGCGGATATATTTCATTAATGTACGACTTAACCAGTCTTAAGCAGGCCCGAATAATGTACACAAGTATTTTCTGATGTTTCATAACAGTCAATTTACAGTGAGTTTTCTTTTATTTAAGAAATTATTTAGAAATGGCAATAACACTTTTAATCATAAAATGCTTCAAATTAGATTCTTAGATAAGGCTATTCTTTTGAATAAAAATGTAAAAGCAAGCAGTTTTTTTTTGTAGTATCACAATTCTAAAATGTCAGTTCTAAAAATACTCATGGAGTAAAAAATCTATACATCGATAGCCGTTCATAGTGTGAATATCACATTCGCAAAACATCATATAGGTACGCATTTATAACATACTAGCAAAACACGATATTCGCAAATCAATATATTTACAAATAGTCGAGTTTGGTTCTAGAATCGTAGGTAGGTTTAGGTTATGTTAGATTTACAGTAGGCCCGGAGGGCCAAAGAACCCCGACACAGTCTAATTCATGTCTTACTAATAATTACGTTTTGCTAATGTGATATTTTGCTACTATGATAATTTGCGAATATGATGTTTTTCTTGTATGATATTTTGAGAATATCATGTTTTGCGAATATGATATCCAATGACGGAGGGATCGATAGGAACATATAATATAGCTGTAGAATGAAAATCCATACTGATATTATAAATGTGAAAGTAAGTCTATCAGCGAGAACGCGGTGGATGCGAAAAGCACAAGACCGGTCTGAGTGGAGAGCCTTGGGGGAGGCCTATGTCCAGCAGTGGACGTCTTTCGGCTGACATGATGAAGTCTATCAGTCTGCCGTCTGTATGTTTGTTATGCTTTCACGGCTAAACCGCTGAACCGAATTAGATTAATTAATTTATACTTTGTACCTCAGTCATCCCCCTAGTCATGCCCTAAAAGGGCGAGATTGTGGAAAGTAGCTTGTATGAGAATTTGGTAATTTATATGTGGGAGTTCGGCCATTTTGAATGTAAGATACATTAATATTGAACTATGATCATAAGAATAAACAATAACTACACTTAGAAGCGAAACTCCCGGCTCCGGACGGGCGCTTGGCGCGTTAAATACGAGTACCTACGTGCTTGTTTACGACGAAGCGGGGCGTCGCGCGTAGCGTTGGGCGGCGCGATCTGCACTAAATTCAAACATATGGCGTTGTATAAAAGCGTTTACGGAGAAGCGGTTTTACGCGCGTTTGCTTCAAATACAGCGTTACTTGCGGCGGAGCTCGCGGATGGCATCACCGCGTTGCACGCAGTGTCGCACGCGTCAATAACGGCGGTACCCGCCACTGCGCTCGCAGCGGGGCCCGCGGCGGAACCTTCTGACAGTCTTGTGCTCCGCCGCGCGCTCCGCTATACGCTCGAGAGCGTGTAGCGGACCGCTACTCTCTACGCCCCGCACCACGCGCCGCATCACGCCCCGCATCTTCATAAACAACAACGTACATTGCCATATGTTTGTGTTTGCGCGTGTGATGACTCGGTCCGCTTTACGCGCCGCCTCTCTGTAAACGGAAAAAACGCCCAACGCGCCGCGCAACGCCAAGCCGCACGCCACGCGCGATGCTCCGCGTCTCCGTAAAGTCAGTCAGGGGCGTCACAGACGGAGTATGCAGGGTGGAAAGTTCGAATGCCACATGGAAGGCACCTTAAATATTGGAAATATCACATTCTGTGTAAAGGACACTTTCCTTTATTTTTAAAAACGATAAACTCTGCGTTTATGGATTTTTGAAAAATCGACTGTCTCAACCGGGACTCAAACCGGTCGGTGAAATTCGGTAAAATAACATGCCGTATTTTATGATGCAGATCGAAAGGGTTACCGATATGGTTCATTTATCTCTAAATAACAAACACAGTCAAAATAACGGAAGGCCATGAATACTAGCAATTACCATTTAACTTTGTTTTCACCCGTCACGGGAAAGGTACCGCAGCTACCTTCAATATTGGAAATAGAACATTTTACGCAATGGAGACCTACTTTTATTTTAGAAAATAATAAATACTTAATTTATGGATTTTTGAAAAATAGCCTTTCTTAACCGGGAATCGAACAGGTCAAATATGACAGAAATAACATGCCGTATTAAAATACAAAACATGCCGTCTTAAGAGATGAAAATCGTTTTTAAAAATAAAGGAAAGTCTCCTTTACACAGAATGTGATATTTTCAATATTAAAGGTATTTTTTATTTGCCTTCCATGTGGCATTCGTAATTTCCACCCTGTATATGTATTAACCAAGATATTGTTATTGCGTCTTGAATTGGTTTTCGTATTTGTGTTGATTTTAGAGTTTATGGTTGAACTAAGATAGTGTTTTAAAAAGTGAACGACTATTTACGGCAAAATAATTAGAAATAGGTAATTGATTGAATGAAGGAATTTTATTTGTTAAATAGTACATCCCCTAGATGTTGAAGATAAAAAACGGAAACATTAAAAACGAATTAATAGATAAGAATAGTATTTTGTAATAAAGCTTTTACGACTTAATACAAATTGAAATTAATGGTCCGGAAAGGAACGTAAAAAGTAACTCCGGATCCCAGACTATACTTAAAACTTATTGAGCTTAAAAGGTTGTTTATTTATAGACTCGTTTCTGTGTTTTATAGTTGACTAGCTGTTGCCCGCGACTCCATACGCGCAAAAAAGTAAAACATAGCCTATGTTACTCAGGGTTAATGCAGCATCCTAATGGTGAAAGAATTTTTGAAATCGGTCCAGTAGTTTTTGAGTTTATTCGTTACAAACATACACACACACACAAAAATACAAATCTTTCCTCTTTATAATATTATTGGTATATTAGTATAAGTATAGATTAATACCACATAAGCCATTAAGCTTTCTGGAAATAATCTTAATGTCATCAATAATATTATTACCTAATTTAACGTAAATGTAAAAAACTCATTTTGCAACAATGTTTCCACGCTAAAGGAAAACTTAAATAACATTACGTTACTAAACTTGTATGACACATCTATAAACCGATAAAAATATTTCACAAGTGACAGCCCTGACTTTGGGCGCGGAAGTCAGAGGGGCGTAGCGGGGTGAAGGGGGAGGTAGGTATTAAAAGCGCGGCATTTGGGGCCTGGGTAAAGGAGATTCGCTTCTACGTGTAGTTATTGTTTATTCTTATGCTATGATGGACATTAAGAGCAAACAAACTATCATTGGAGGGATGTTGCTTTTAGATGGCAAATTTAGACAGATTCTCATCTACCAGTGCTAACTAGGGGCATGCCGGCGGATAAAATAAATGCATGTCGGCATTTACAATATGAGTTTATGTAAAAAAAAAACTGACTACAAATATGCCAGCAACTACACAATGATACACAGCCGGGGCAATATGCGGCAGCTCTAATAAAAATTGGCGAACATCGTATGACAAGAGATAGTAACGATATGAATAAATTAAACCGCGAATTTGGTTATATTGGACAAAACTCAAATGATCTAAAAATATTGTGTACCCCGATCTACAATACAATATAAATAATAGAGAATGTTTGTGTGAGAGGGCATTATAAACACCGACAAACGAAATTGTCAGGTGGATAAATGGAAATATTTCTCACGTAGAAGGCGATGTTGTGGAGTATCTCTTGGTAGACAATGTCATAGACGCCGAACAAGTCACGTCCTACCCTTAGGGCCTGTTTCACAATCGATAAGTAAAGGACACACCACAGAAAGTATGAAAAAGAAAAAATCGGTGAATTTTTATAAAAAAATATATGTTACATGTCTTAATTGGTCAAAATATAAAAATACTTGGTGGGAAATAAAATCCTATGACTAGTTTTTGAGATAAAACTATTTAGCTAAAAATCATATGGATATTGGTCCCATAAAAAAATGAATGAATGAAAAAAAAAAGTGGTCAGTTTTGAACAAAAAACAAAAATATGTTTAATGAACCATTTAATTAATCAACTTCATCAAAAAAACTGATATAAAAAGTGTTAAGTTTTTAAATCGTAGCGTTTCATAAAAATAAGTAAAATTGGTCTGCATTTTATTAATTTTGTTATATAATCGTGATTATTCTGTTTTCTGTAATAGTAAAAAATAACTAAAGAGATACCTTGTGCTGGGCGTCTTTATCGATATAGAAGGAGCATTTGACAAGACCAACTTCAGTAGCATAACAGCAGCACTGAGAAGGCATGGGGTAAACGTAGTAATGACCCAGTGGATAGGTAATATGCTCAGCAAAAGAATTATCAAGCTAGAAGCGGATAAGACCCATCAAGCACTTGTGGCGAAAGGATGCCCCCAAGGAGGCGTTCTTTCGCCGCTTCGCCTAGGCAACTACAGGCTCCCCAAGATATTTGGCACAGAGCTGCAACTCTCGACCGAGGTAAAGTATCTAGGAGTAATACTAGACAACAAATTGAACTGGAGCAATCACCTAAATAGCAAAATTGACAAAGCCACTATAGCATTCTGGCAGTGCCGAAGAATGGTAGGTAAAACCTGGGGACTTACCCCCCAGATTACCCTATGGCTGTACACGTCCGTCATAAGACCCATCATAAGCTACGGCGCGGTGGTCTGGTGGCCACGCACCAAACTATCGACTGTCGAGGCTAAACTACAGAGACTACAGAGGTTAGCCGGCATGGCAGCTACGGGATGCATGCGGACAACACCCACAGCAGCACTGGAATTCATACTCGACCTGCCGCCCCTACACCTCTTCATCAAACAGGAGGCGGCCGCGACCGCTGTACGCCTCAGTAAACTAAACCTGTGGAAAACCACCAGGGTACCACACACCGAAATCCTATATGAGCTGGTAAGTAACGACCCACTAATGGAAGCGGTGACCGACAGAGTGCCGAAGATATTTGTCTTCGTCAAGAAGTACAAAATACAGCTCCACGAAGATCCGTGGGAGGGCCTGAACCCCAGAGAAGTAAGAATCTTCACAGATGGATCCAAAACAAGTTTAGGGTCCGGCTCCGGTACATTCTCGGAGGACCTAAACATACACATCTCAACACCATTAGGGGCCCACGGCACAGTCTTCCAAGCAGAATGCATGGGCATCATAATGGCTACGACAGCAATCGAGGCACGGAAGGTAAAAGATCTCCCGATCCGAATACTCTCCAACAGCCGATCAGTGCTCCAGGTCCTACAGAGCCACACGCTAACCTCAGGGCTGGTACTTGAGTGCCACTATGCCCTGACAAAGGTAAGCAACAGCAACCCACCCAACTACAGTGGATAAAGGGACACAGCAACTCACGCGGCAATGACGCAGCCGATGAACTGGCGAGGAAAGGCTCGGAGATGGCTGCAGTGGGTCCCGAGCCCATCCTGCCTCTCCCGTTCGGATGGCAGCGCAACAAACTGCGACATAGAACTAAGGTAGAACACCAGCAGTACTGGAGAAACCTAAACACCTGCAGGCAGTCTAAGGAAGCCCTCCCGACGATCAATCCCGGATTGTCACGGAGGCTGCGACGGTTGGAAAGGACCAAACTGCGACTCATAACTGGGGCTATTACTGGACATGCCCTATTTAACAAACACTTACACACTTTAGGTGTTACAGACAGCCCCCTGTGCAGAGCCTGCATGGCGGCAGAAGAAACTGCTGCCCGCGTCATCATGGAGTGCCCAGAGGTGGCAACATACAGGGCACGACACCTCGGACTGGAACCGAGGTCACTACCAGAAGTCGTCGGCAACATCAAGGGTCTGCTAGGCTTCCTGGTGGAACTGGGTTGGCAGGACTAATGTCACCAACCCCTCACGCAAAATAGGCGTACACTTAAGTCGTCGAGTTGCGGAAAAGAGCCCGCCACAACCTATAACCTATACCTTGTGCATCTTTTTTATAAATATGTGTTTGGTTTCACAGCCCCCAATTCTTCAGTATATAGATTAGAAATGATTTTAAACAAAAAATACTGGGGTTTTCATGTTTTTTTTTAATTAATTGGTGAAAAGTTATAGGTTTTGAATATTTCATATTTTGTTTTATTGTTAACATAAATGATTCAATTTTAAATATAAACTAGGGAATCGTCTATTAAACGTGACGTTCGTCTTAGAGTTGATAGGGATAGACAATTAGACATAGATCTCAGCGAGCCAGGGAATCTTCTACTAAACGTGCACGTTCGGCTTATAGGCGACAGGGATAGATATAGATCTCAGAGACCCAGCGAATATTCTACTTAACATGAACGTAGGTCCACAAGTAGGTACTTCTAATTTATGGCCAAATAAAGTGAATTCTGCATTCCTCTGCAAACCTCTTCTGTAAACCCCTATGCAAATGCACCTATCTAAAAAATATTTTACCATTTGAAAGGTAAAATATTTTTTAGATCCTAGGTATATAGTAGTGTCCTAGGTATGTCCTAGAGATATTTGACATTAGGCAGTTCCCTTCTACTTATCTAACCTCGAATAATTCATTTCGGATATCGTTACCAGATTCGTTAGTATTAGTATTCGTTAGTTATCCTAGTCTATTAATCCTGTAACATTTATTGAACAGAGGGCGGGCGGTGGGTGCAGTGGGCTGTACCGCAAGCGGCACGGGCGCGTCGAAGAGCACGGGAAAGCGGTCCCGCGGCGCGCACTCGAACACCACTTCATCGCTCTCAGCGACCAACTCGCCGTCGCCCTCCTGGTCGCCACCCTCCGCACCGATGTCGAACACTTTGATCTTCGCGGTGTAGTCACCGCGCCCGCCGAACAACCCGAAACCACCTGATGACAAAAGGCACTCACAACATCTCTACACCGGCTTTTATTTTATTATTATTACATTCTCAAATATTACCTAGAAGAATATCTGTATCACACATAAACCGTATCGCTTCGACGGAATGGCCCGAGTACCCCCAACCTCCGCCGTGGCTTTCGAATCGGTTCACAGTTTGGAAATCATCTTTAACCGGCGCGACGGGAGACGATTCCAGGTCTCTCTTGAAATCAACCATGCACGACCTGTGAAAAAAAAAAGAACAAATATGTTAATTGAATCGTGTTAATAATATTAATCAATTAGAACTTTTAACAAGAATAAAACATCTTACCTAGTATCATGTGAATGAGTTAGAGAATCCAAACACCCCAACAAGTGTAAAGCGGCATGTATCCTCGTAACATGGCACGCGAGCGTGGAAGGAATTGCCAGCTCCTGGTTTAACACCGACATGTTTGACAAAGCGACATTATCTACAGGCTTGTCGTCATTGTTGCAAATAACTTCAAAGTTTTCGAGATTCTTAAAATCTTCTATTCTCTTCATACTGCCGTGATTGGGGTATTCAATTTCGCCGTCATTGGAATATAATTCGGAGTCGTTATTGAAGCACCTACTGAACCTGTAGGAGTCGAACGCTAGTATGTTGTAGCAGCGGATGACTCGCATCTGCGGCTGGTAGCACCAGAGCACGTCGTACAGGGGGTCGAGGCACGCTAGTGTGTTCACCAGGTCCACCTGCTCAGAGCCCGTCCACGCGGTGCACGATCCGTCGCTCTTGTTAATCGTTATACATTTAAACGTATGTTCTGCTCTATTCGGAAGAATAACTGTAAAACGACAATAGTTCCTCTAATTTAACAATAAGAAAGTTTGGAGATTCGTAGTTAGCATCCCTAGCGATAGATGAAGCGATACCAATTTACCAAACGCCATTTCTTGTGCCGCCATATAACCTTATTGCAAAACCGCCGAACCAATTAATTTAGTTGATATTTTCTTAATTATAACAGCTCTTACAGCTCTCCTTTTGGCCATTAATGGCCAAAATATAAATATGGTTATGTTGTTTTAAAATTGACGATCACTTGCCAGGATTTATATTTAAAAAAGATTTTTCTTAAGTTGGCAGTGATGCACTTATATCAAAATTTTAAACAAAAACTATGGATTCTGTGGTTTGTTATATTGGTAAAAATGTATTTTGTTGTAAAGTTTGTGTTTATCGCTTAATACTTTAACCTAGGTAAGGCATGTCGTTTTGGCTCAAAAAAGCACAAGTGCTGTTATGGGGAATAGACTTGATAGACTTTTCTACGGATTATTCTGCAGACATATATTATGTATGTTCTTATATCGTCACCTGTAAGATCTTTTAACGTTACCGCTAAATTGTCGAAATTGAGTTATATATACAATTCGACTGCAAAAAAAAAACTGCTTCGGTTACTGCGGTTAAAAAAAATTATCTTGAAAAAAAATGAGAGTTACATTGACAAAAATCAGAGATAAACTTTGGATATTTGGATTAAATTTTAGAGTAAGTAACATTCATTTATAATTAAGTTTTTGATAGTTAACGTAAGGGGCAGCCAAAGAAAAAGTAAACAGAAAGTTACTCTTACATTAAAAATTTACACTTTTCATGCGAACTACTGCGCCTTACGTTAACGGCAATCAAAGGTAATATAATATTTTTGCAAAATTCGTTACAAAATCTGGCGGTTAAAACTTTTAGATTAAGAAAAATTATCGAGAAATTTTGGACTTTTATTTGTGATAAGAACGTAATTATAAATCGACATATAAGAGTGACCAACTATAAGGTTAAATGATTAAATTGTCTTCTTCCTTAAGAACCTACAAAACTTATTTTATCATAACGTCCAAAATGCCTGAATACTGACTAAATCTTAGAATTATTTAAATCCAAAAAAGGCAAAATGTCCGTCTCAAAATGTCAAGTAGGTAAATAAATAGCGTCAGGATAGTAAAGCAATCATGAAATATAGTGAAGCAGTCAATCTGTTCAAATTTCTGGAGTTGTAAGGTGTTTTAGGATAAAGGTGCTACAAATTTAATAAGGAATTCGTTATATTAAGAAAAAACAGGTATTTCGGAATTTAGGCATTATGATACAGATTGGTAACAGTCGACTAGACGTATATGAAACCTACTCATAAAATTTAAGTTCTAAACGAATCAAACATGAAATGAAAATGAAAAAATTAAAAATGTTTATAACTTAGAAACTTATGAAAGGAAACAGCGGCATACAACATAAAAGTATACTTAAACGTGTATTTTGGACAAAACTCAAGTCACCTTTCAGACTGTGTTAACGTTTACCGAACGTTTACGCTAACCAGCTTTTACCTGTTGTACCATTCGTGTTTATTCTGTTTCTGCATTTTAATAACTTAAAGATAATTTAAACGCTTGCTAGTACATTAAATTTTTATTTATTTTCTGCGGGTAATCAATAAAACATTTATAAAATATATCGTTTGAGGGATTGCTATCTAACGTAGGACGTAAAAAACAATACTGTGTAAGAGTGGAGGTATCTTTAACTTGATAAATTAAAGAGTGATAGTAAATAGATAGAAAAAAAGGCATTTTTTAAAGTCATATTCATTACTTTTTTCTTGTTATATACATAAAAAGGTGTAGCCAAGTTTACTATATTGGAACCGTGCTGTTTTATGAAGAAGATTTATTTATACCTATTAGTTCGACGGCCCACCCTATTAGTTTAGTCAATTAGCTAAAGCTTGATAGTTTATTTATCTACACACATATCATAAGTCCTCTATTATGCGTTCAAAACCCATAGGCAATGACCAGCATTACCTGTGGTAGTAGGTGACAGCAATGACAGCTGTTAATTTTGGAAGATGTTCCAAATTTGGATCTCATTACCTTACAATATTCGATAACGTAATTTCAAAATTACGTTACAGCTGTCATCGCTGTCACTTACTACCACAGGTTAGGTAATGCTGGTCATTTGCGTTTCGGCTTCTGAACCCATCTTAGAGTACTTATAATATGTGTGTAGATAAAGTATTGTACGCGACTCTGCGTAGTGCGTAATTACGCAACCGTCACGTGAACTACTATTTATTTCTCGTATTCACGTCATGACAAAATTGAGCACAATCTATACTGGGTTTTGGTCCAATGTGGACACTATTCTATGATGTTGACGACGCGCTGGCCTAGTTGGTAGTGACCCTGCTTACGAAGCCAGCGGTCCTGGGTTCAAATCCCGGTAAGGGCATATAGTTGTGTGATGAGCGCAAATATTTGTTTCTGAGTCATGGATGTTTTCTATGTATTCAAGTATATATTTCTCTATTTAAGTTTTTATATCATTGTCTAGTACCCATAATACAAGCCTAGAGCTTAGTCCGGGACTGGGTCAATTGGTGTGACATGGTCCCGTGATATTTATTTGGCCCGTGATATTTTATTCTTCGACAAGCTTTTCAACCCAAATAATATTTCTTCCATTTTGGTACTTATGATTGCGGCATAAAGTTCAATTTAATCACTAGACTAACTTTAATGTAACTCCCTCAGTGTATAACAAATGTAGTTTTTTTTGTTTTTGTGTGTTACGTTGTTATGCGTTTTTGGTTTTTAAGGACTTACTAACGTATGAAACATTTTCATCATAAAAAATATGTAACCGCCATGACATCTTCGAAACTACAAGCCCATTATGCACTCTGTTTGAATGAAAAATACACGAGATTTTAAGAAATCGTGTCTTAGAAATCATTTTATTTGGATAAATTAATAAAAAGTTACGATATTTTTTCGAAAAACGAAATCGTTTAGTAGCTCTCCTGAAAAATCGATTTTTGGCGGTTAGGTACATTTATTGATCGTACAAGTGACGATATTAGTGTTCGTGACTATATAAATGACTGATAAAAGTACAGGAGTAGAAAAAATATTTTAGCGGTTTATACGCGAGTAGAAAAACAATGTAATCAAATCTTAGTAGTAAATTTTAACGTACTTCCAACTGCCGGATTAACTTGAAAATAAATCGCTTGACTTATTTTTGGTAGGGAGTTTATTATCATTGTTAGAAAAACAGTACAGAGGCCTGTTCCAGAAAGCGACTCTACAACTCTACACTTTGCAAATCCACGATAGTGCAAAGTGGAAAGTAAACGTGTTCCAAAAAACACTGCATAATTTTAAAACTCTGCAAAGATTCTGTTCCTAAAAGCTCCTTTGCAAATCCAAGAATACACAAAATAGTAAACGTGTTCCTGAGACTTTTTTCAACACTTGCAAGATTTACTAACAGCGAAAATTGGAATTACGATTGATGTCAAAATGTTTTTTTTTTTTAAATCAGCAGTTGGGCAAATGATTCACCCTTTCAGCCAATGAAATCACTTGTAAACTATGTTTGTAACTAATAATATAAGCACTCTGTTTATTGTAGAAAAACATTAGGCAACTTTTTATTATTAGCAAATTAAAATTTTATTTGTACGTACTTAATTAGCTAAAAATTAAGATATTACAAGCAACATAAAATAACACAAGTCATAAATTGTATTGTAAGTTTATAGTAACTTGTATTATTATCTAATAATATGAGTTTTATTATTCAATATGAACTTAACATATTTTATTTTTATCTTTTTTACTTTTATACGGGTGGTGAAAATGAATGCAGAGTGGTTTACGAGCTTGCAATTCTATTGCAGACTCTTCAAATTTGAAGTACAGCGTTAAAAATTCAGGAACAGAAATACGAAAAATGCTTTGCAAATCCACAAATCCACACTTTGCATTTGACTCTGCCTCTTCAACTCTGCAATAGCTTTGTGGAACAGAAATACGTTATAAGATTGGGATTTGTGGAGTGCAGAGGTGCAAAGTGGCTTTCTGGAAAGAGCACCAGGTCATTAACAGTTTTATAAAAAAAAATTGGTATATCTTGTCTGACTTAGTGTGACTGCACCAATGATGGACACTTTTAGCTAACAAGCACCAGAAATGGACACTTCACTCTTAATTTAAATTTCATACGGTCCTAAATTAATTGTTGCGAAATAATATATAAAAAATTATATATACCCTTATCTATACAGGGTGTCTGGAAAACCTTTGGAGATATTTGGCGCGGTAATAGTTCGCACGATTCTGACCATTTTTGTTTCTGTTAAAGTAAAAAAAAAAGAAGATTTAATTATATTCCTTTTGTTACTTGATGTATCGCAGCCGATATCTTGACCTTGACATTTTGATGTTGATACTACGTTAAACTAACTACTACCTAACGTCAAAACTCCAAGTTCAAGGTCAATGACCTGAGACCATACCTACGTTATTTACATGGTATGTAAACAAACAGTGCGCCCCATGTAAACAAAAATAAATTTAACATTTTAAAAAATAATGATAAATTTTAGTGAAACTTACTGTATTTTCATTTTTGCAATTGAAACACTAGCTGGTTTTAAATTTAAATTCACTAGATCTCTTGTTCATGCTTTGCCAAGAGTGATCATATCGTCCGCCTTGTCGAGATCTAACCATTTACCAATGTTTTCTGCTCTAAAGTGGCCCATATAACTGGTTTACAGCAAAAATAATTAAGACTTGAATATATATATTTTTTTTAATGGCTTTCACATCAGCCAATTATTGCCACGACGTATTTTGCCAACGTCAGAGTAGACATCGGTCACGTCCAGAGAATGTTGGGTGTATAGAATTTGGATGCTTAAGGGAGAATCGGGCGGGGATCCTAAAACAAAAATACATAATTTTATGGACAACACTGACAAAACATGACGTGTATAAATACGCGAAGCGAATGAAGTATAACAAAAAAGAAGGATGGGAGTAAGAAATTGAAGGAATAGATATATAAAGTATATGTACGTGTAGAATAAGGTATTATAATTTAATGTCATGCATTTGTACATAATTCAGAAGATGTTTTGTCAAAGGAGTACCAACAAAAGAAAGGAGAGATTGGAAATTAATAGGACGCGGAATATCATTTGGAAGAGTGTCATAAAGAGAAAAATTAAGTTTAGGACAGTTAAAAAATATGTGCTCCGGGGTACCGTCCTCTAAACCACATTCGCATAGAGAGTGATTCCTTATCCTAATCTTTGCTAAAAATACAGGAGTGCAGGCATGGCCCAGGCGGAGGCGACAGATAGAAGATGTGGACCGCTTGTTGAATTTTTTGAACCGGAAGAACCAAGGTTTATGTGGTATAACCGGTTGTATCTCGCCATAGTATCGGCCCTTGATAAGCCTAGAGGAGTCCCACTGTTGTTGCCAAGAATCCCTTTCATCAGACCGAGCAATCGTTAACATGTCGGAAGCATATATGCTGGGGTACCCCTGGGAGCCAGACACAGTGGCGTCTTTGGCCAAGAGTCTGCCCATTCATTACCTGTGATACCACTATGACCCGGGATCCAAGCAAGAACAACTTCCAAACCTTTATTTTTACATTTTAAAAGTAATTCTTTTATTTTAAGCACCAAAGGGAATTTTGTTTTTGCCTTAAATTGATTCGACGCTATAGCCTGAAGGCAACTCTTGCAGTCTGAGAAGAAAATGGACTTAGCAACACCATGGGACTCGGCATAGGTAATTGCTTCAAGGAGGGCAATAGCCTCTCCAGTGAAAACTGAGGTCTGAGGGGGGCATTTAAAATTAAAAATAATTTTGTACCTAGGAATCCAAACAGCTGCACCCACACAACTGTCAACTGATAGTTTGGAAGCATCCGTGAACACCAGAAGCCAGTCCTGCCACTTATCTAAGAGCTTGTTGAATTTGGCATTGGCTCCAGGGTCGTCTTTAAAAATCCCAAAGTCAAGGATAACTTTGGGGCTATGGACTAGGGCATAAAAATCGGTCTCAAAGATAGGGTTTATTGCAGTCTGATGGAGAGGATTTATGAGGTTCTGGGTTTTTAGGAAGCTAGTAACTAATCTTGGGGTCTCTTTGTGAGACCAGTACCTGTTCACAGCGACCTCATTGGAGAGAGCTTCTAGGCGCGGAAGGATAGGGTGGTTAGATAATGAGGCCGCTTTGAAAAAATACCTGTCAGACAGATATTGTCTGCGAATGGAAAGTGGGGGGTCCATACACTCGACCTGCATTGCATTCTTTGGAGATGATTTCATAGCCCCGAGGATTATGCGCAGACATTTGGCTTGAATCAGGTCGAATTTCTTTAAAGCTAACTTACTACATGGTTCCAGAACAAAAGCCCCATAATCAAAGTGGCTACGAACTAGGGCATTGTAAATTAATTTCTGGCAATATGGATGAGAGCCCCACCAGAAAGAGCGCGGATGACGTTAACATTTTTTTCGCACTTACTGACTACATAATTGAGATGTTGAACTCCCGACATTTTTGAATCCAAAATAACTCCTAGGTATTTAACTGAACTACAGTACGGAACTACATCACCCTCACATGAAATCCCCACGGCTGGGGCTAAACTTTTTCTTGAAAAGGTGATAGCACAGCTTTTCGATGGGGAGAGGGTTAAGCCATGTTCATCGAGCCAATCCTTAAGGTAACCGAGAGCGACGCTAAGGCGTTCAGTAGCCATAACAGCAGACTTTGAAGAGAAGTACAATGTCAGGTCATCTGCATACTGCAGTACCTTGCAAAAAGGGGAGACTGTCTGTTCCAGGTCGTAAGTATAAATGTTGTAGAGGAGAGGACTAAAGACAGATCCCTGAGGGAGGCCTTTCCAGACAGTTCTAGGTGGTGAGTACGAGCTGCCATACCGGATTTTGATTGACCTACCTATGAGCATCCTACTTACAAAATCAACAATCTTCACAGGAACACTCAGCTGAAGCAATTTAGCTCTGAGTATCTGAAGATTGACGTTGTCATAGGCGGCCGAAATATCTAGAAAGCAAGCTACCAAGTCCTCGCTTGCTGAGAAGGCAAGACGAATATCAGTGTTTAACACGCTCAAACAGTCCATTGTGCTCTTCCCTCTACGGAAACCGAATTGGCTGTCCGCAAGGATCCTTTTGCTCTCGACAAACCATTCTAACCCGTTCTTCACTAGATGTTCCAGAAGTTTACCAATTATTGCAGATAGAGCGATAGGCCGATAGGAGTTTGCATCCTCTGGATCTTTATTGGGTTTCAGAATCGGTAGTATGATTTGATTCTTCCAAGCCTCCGGTATCACTCCCGTCAAATAAAAGCGGTTCAGTAGCTTTAGAAGGAACTCTAGTGCTAATATATTGAGGTTGTTAACAAAACAATATGGAATACCATCCTCCCCTGGGGACGTATTACGTAGCCCGTTTAAAACGATTTTAAATTCTGATATAGAAAAAGGTTCATCAAAGGGGTGGGAGGGGGGAGAAGGGGTGGGAGGGGGGAGAAGGGGGTAATAAGGATACGCAAGACTCATCTGGAACAGTACAGGGGGCCAACCTATTAGCAAAGTCCTGTATCCAAAGAGAGGAGTCATAGCTACTAAGGGAGTCTGGGTTAGAAGAGCCTCTAAATTGTTTATGGTTTCTCCATACTTGTGAAGCGGGGGACCTAGGAGATAAAGACTCACAAAAACCCTTCCATCCTTTTTTTTCTTTTTGGATAAGATTCGCTTAGAACGGGCCGAAACTTTTTGAAAATTTATAAGGTTTTCCAAAGTCATGGAAAGGTTATATGCACGCTCAGAGTTATCTCTTTCCTTGACTGCAGCTGTACAAACGGAATCCCACCATGGGGGGGAAGAGAGTTTAGGGAATGGATTGTATTTTGGTTGAGCTTTGTTTGATTGTATTTTGGTTGGTTTTGGTTGGGATGAACTTATTAGCTGCGTCATACAGTAATTCAATAAATTTAGAATACAGAACAGGAGGGTCGTTATCAGAAAAAAGGTCAGGTTGTTCTAATTTATTATCTATATAGAAAGAATATTTCGGCCAATCAGCTTTATCAAGTTTGTATTTAAGGAGAGGGGGAGGATTTGGGGAGGGGGCAGTGGACGAAGGTTTGGAAATAAGGATAGGGAAATGATCACTCCCCAATGACTGACTTAAAACCTTCCAGGATAGCAAAGAGGAGAGACCAGGAGAGCAGGCAGTTAAGTCTAGAACAGACTGTGGGTTTTGACCAGGATATACCCGATGAGTAGGGGAACCATCATTAATTACACAAACATTTATATCATCGAATAAGTCAAGGAGAAGAGAAGAGAAAGAGTCTGAGTGGTATGAACCCCAAGAAGAGTTATGGCAGTTAAAATCCCCTAGGATAATGAGGGGAGGTGGCACGGAAAAGAAAAGGGTTGAAAGGTCAGGGATAAGGTTTATATTAGGACGAAGAATATAAATTGAAATAAAATTTATACCCATGACTTTAGCAGCCACAGCGTTAATTTCTGATGAATGAGGAGGGAGAGGAATTAAGGAGAAACTAAAACAACGTTTGATTAAAAGAGCGCACCCTGCGCGACCATCGTGACGGTCATCTCGGAGGCATGCAAACCCCGGGAGCCTGAAGGCGGACCCAGGGCTAAGCCATGTCTCCGAAATAGCCGCGACGGAGACAGAGTGATCGTTAATCAAGTTGCATAATTAAATTTTTTTGGAAACAATACTTCTAGTGTTCCATTGAAGAAAGTGATTGATCCCTGAAGGGGCGATTGGTGACTGACAATTTTTCAGCAAGCGTGATCATTAACGGGGCAACGTCGTGCGGTAAGACATCAGTCCATTTGGAGATGATGTTTGTAAGAAGCTTAAACAATAGCTCCAGCAGGTCCTCATTTAGAGTGACCCGTCCAACCCTCTGGGCCGGATCAGAGAAAGCATGTCCATTTGGGAGTTGAGATAAAGGGGACTCAATAATTTTTTGATGGGCATGACGGTCGTACCCTTCTGACAGGGGGGACCTAGCTCGGGGGAGACGGGTTACTGTTTTGCGGTAAGAGGTATGTTTGGGGGGGGAGGAAGGGAAAGAGGAGGACGAACGAGGGGACTGCAAATGCCATGGAGATTCTGGGGCAACCGGGGCAAACATGACTTTTGCCACATCGGCATATGGTCTCCGAACATTGGGAAAACGGGCAGCAGCATCAGCATATGAAATGTTCTGTTCCGACATTACAAGTTTGATTGATTTTTGACGAGTGAACTCAGGACAACAGCGGTCCGTTGCAAAATGTCTGCCTGAACAGAACAAACATGAAGCATTATCCATAGTAATTTCACAGTCATCACCAGAATGGTTTTGAGCACATTTGTAGCAGCGAGCCACAGAACGGCATTGGGTTTGTATGTGGCCAAATCTCAGACACTTCCTACACTGAATAGTTGGCAGTTGGTAGATTTCAACAGTGAGGGATGTGTAAAAAGCATAGATTTTGGAGGGCAGAGACTGACCCTCAAATGTTACTACAACCGTTTGTGTGGGAACCCAAGAAGGGGCTCCTTCTTTAAAAACCTTTCGCTGAAGGCGGCGCGCTTTCAAAATTTCACCATTACCTTCTTTTAAGTCAGTAGCGTCCACAAACTCTTCCATGGACCACTCAACAGGAACACCACGGACCAGACCCATACGGGAGACATTATAGGAAGCGATGGATACATTTAATTTATTTTGGGTGAGGCAGGGATGCGACATCAGAGCGTTTGCTCCCTCTGCAGATCTAAGCTCAACAGCAACTCTGTTACGTCCAATCGATTTGACACCATCTTTCTTGATGTTTTGAATACTATTTGATTTTAGTATAACACCGACCGTAAGGGGGCGGAGTGATGTGCCAGAATTGTTTTGTTCTAGTACACGGGAGATGTGTACCACAAACGGACCCAAATCGTCTTTGCCATAACAACGGGAATCACTTTCCAGCGAAGGGTGTTTATAGACATTCGCGACTGATGGACTAGCGCCGTTTGGATCTGTTAACGCTTTTTTAGGAGCAGATTCAGGATTGCTAGGGGATAGCAATGTAGCAATTGGACGCTTTCTAGTAGTAGCCTGCGAATCCATCGTAACACCATCACCACCACCTTCGTCAGGAGGTTCGTTCCCCTCCATCTCCCAAGTGGCCGGAAGGGCCAAATGGGCAGAAAAACAAGAAATTAACTACTTACTTACCAATGCGGTAATGGGTATACTACCACCAACACAAAACAACAATATAAATTAGGGATTTAAACAAATATTGGGAAATTAACCTAAAACCACAACAGACTCAAACAACGCGCTTCTGTCACTCCACTTGAATATTTGAAAATAACATAATTTAACAATGACATCTAATGACAGCCATAAATTCATAGACTTCTAAAAGTTCGGATAGACGATGGATAAAAAGGTTGTCGCATAATTCATTACAATTTATGATGATGTTACACTTACCATAGAGAAACATATTTACCTACCTTCCGCAGGCCATTGAAACGATCAACTTACGTAGTACAGCACGATAGCTCTTAGGAGGTGCTTCGGGTTTGTACTTCTCTCTCACTTGCTCTTAATAAGAGCGTAGGTATGGGAGCGAGAGACAAGTTCAAACACGAAGCACCTTCTAAGTGCTCACACAAAACAGTTTATATCAACATCCTTAGTATCCGCGGCGTTTTTTTGAAGTGTTTTTAGCCAGGATCTGGCATTGTTCTTTGGTAACATGATTCAATTTTTGACCGAAACCTTCTGATTAATAAGCTATTACTTCCAACTAAATAACCACCATTAACTGCCGCACTCAGAAACGTCAATTAAATTTAATGCTTGTTTAGTGATGTGTTGTCTTATTCTATTGCTATAGCAAACAAAATGACATCTCTGAGTAAATGATGGTTGCTACTTAAGAATACTGTAGTGTCACCACGTTGATCTCTTCTTACGAAGCTATCCTAAAAGGGGTGATAGACGGGCGAGGAAGTACGCCGTACTTTCACGACATTTGGGCATTTTCACGAAAAAGTGTACCCAATTAAGGACTGAAATTAAGGAACTTTAACTTTGTCAGTTTTGTGACGAAAATTAGCTATACATTGACGGCCGCCAAAACTGTCAAAGTTAAACTTCTTCTTAATTTCAGTCCTTAATTGGGTACACTTTTTTGTGTAAATGCCCTAGTGCGGCATACGTACTTTCCCGTCTTCACCCCTTTATGTTTTTCTTTCTTCTATAGATTACGAATATCTTTCAACAAGTTCAACAACGCGTATGATGCCACGTGTACTTATTCTTGCAACAAAAACCTAAACCTCTTTTCACAATGATTTTTCAATGGTACAAGATTTAAAAAAATACTATGTCAAACTGTCAAAGCGCAATCACAAATTAATGTTCGTTTTATTATTGTGTTTTTTATTTGTATTAATCCCTGGATAGTGGTACAAATCAATAAAATAAATTCATGATTCATGATCGTTATAGAATTTTGATGTAAGTACGTGTAAAAGTGCTATTTTAGCTGTGAGAGAAGTTAGAAGAGTGCGGGTAAAAATCGTAATCGTAAGTTTTATTTTTAAATTATTTAACATAATAGCCCTTATCAGAGACCGTCTTATCATTCACGTTACAGAATAATGTGTCAGTTTTCTAAACACCTTGGAGCTTTTTGACCATGATTAGAAACATTGTTGATAAGGAACAACTTGTTTATTTACATTACGAGTTGTGACACACGTTTTTAATGAAGTAGTTAAGATGGGGTACACTGAGAGCATCGTCAGGAAAGGCGATGATAAATTAGCCTGTAACTCAGTCAAATATTAACTTTAAAAAAAGTTACCAATATAGGGATGATCCAAATCATCCACCCTATCTACTGTTAAAATTTCTCCAAAGGTTTTCCAGACAGGGTATATAAAAAACCGGTCAAGTGCGAGTCTGACTCGCGCACCGAGGGTTCCGTATTTAAGAGAACATGCTTAGTAACCACAAAAGAAAATACTCATTTTGTTATGAACTTTATTTTCTATGCAATAAGGCCCATTTTGACTAGCCTAAATTTTAATACATATTTTAAAGTTTTTTTTATTATTTCTCAAAAACTGTAAATAATGAACACTTCATTTTATTTTTCCTATAAAACATAAGTAATTATCTATACGTTAAGATTTCTTCAGATTTTTCGATTGATAAACTTCGGAGATAATTGCTATAATCAAACCACTTTCATTTTTCAATCCCCAATTCTAGACCCCTTTTCAATTATTAATAAAATTTATTTCATATTTTTTCACTAAAAACAGATGCGGGGAAGCAAGTTGTATAACTATGCCATTCCAAGTTGATAGCATTTGTACTTGCTGAGATAACCTACTGTGACATACAGACAGACAGAAGACAGACAACGAAGTCTCACCATAAGGGTTCCTTTTTACCATTTTGGTACGGAACCCTAAAAAAAGAAGAAACTTACTGATCTATCAACGCACAGCCCAAACCGCTGGGTCTTGAAATTCCAAATTTGGCATGTAAGTTCCTTATGACGTCTAAAGGTGCAATAAGAAAGAATTTTTCAAAATTCGCCCTTAAGCAGGTCAAATGGAGGATGAATGAAAGTCCGTCCGTTTTGAAGTTAGAATCTTCAAATTTAGTGTTTAGGTCGACGATTAAAAATTAATTTATAAGTGGCGATTTTGATAATTTAATCCCCGAAGGGATGAAAAGGGGTAAAACTGACTGACTGATCGATCAAGGCACAGCCTAAACCGCCGAACCTAGGGACTAAAAATTTGAAGGGAATATTCCTTTTGTACCCTAGGGGTGCACTAAGAAGGGATTTTTGGAAAATCATCGCCTAAGTGGTGAAAATAGGGTGTGAAACTTTGTAAGGAACTATAGGTATTAAGGTGTGTCATTTTTGACAAACCGTGAAATTCGAAACGTAAACGTATACCACACAAAACTTTGTTTTTTAAGTGTAATTAAGATTCGCATTTACAGATTTTATTTTTATTGGTACTTTTGGCTTGCTCACTGACCTTGAAGTTTGGTAAAATTGACAAAATACAAGGTTAGTTAAATCTGCATTTTTTGTTTTACTGTATAATTATATACATAATCTATATTTAATTAAAACTATGTTTAAGAAAAACAAAAAACCTATCATGTTTTGACCTAATCAATCAATTCACATGTCTCCTAACGCACGCAGTTAAAACGTTTAATGATAAGAATGCTTGTTTGATTATTTTGTGGTATTAATGTAATTTCCCAAGCTAAAAAGTTATTTGTTGGATAGGAACCCGATTAATTGGTGTTGTAAGAGTGTGTTATACTAGGAACTCAAATATTCATTTTGAGCTCTTAGTATGAAGATCCAAAAACTTTACCCCAATTGAGTGAGCCAAAGGTGTCTAAAAAACCTATATTTTTTACATATTTTGTTATTTTAGATCTCAATGCATCTTTTGATTACTATTAGATCAACAAAAAAAACTATGTTTTTATTTCCTATACTAAGGTGACACACCCATTGAGGTATATTAACTAGAGGGGCAGTAACCACTCATAACCCGTGATACTTCAGATGAGCCTGCAGACTCATAGCGGCCATTTGTCAAGTTAGTTGTCAAACGGACGCCGACCGTAAAAGAAGCTGCGAAAAATGGGGAAATTCGCGGTGTAACAGTGCTTATCAAAGTCTTAAAGACACACTAAGGCACAAATAATTACTTTTCACAGGTTAATACATTGTTTCTGTATCTAATTTAATGTAATTAACAATAAAACTTTAATGAAATATCAGATATTATTATTATAGGCCCAGTGTTGCAAGTAAAGCATTGTTTCATATCCCCGAGTTTTCGGGGGAATTCAATATTTTCGTCCATCCGTGAAACAAGTAAAATTAGTTATTAATTAACGTTTCTAAACGTTTACACTTGTGGGCGCTTAACTTGACTGCTTGAACATTAACAAGTTACGTACTTAATAGTGGTGCGGTGTAGTCTTATATCTAGATATTTGGAGTTCTTAACTTTAACGAAAACAATCAAACTCAACAACTCAAAACCACAGTACAAATATACATATACATATACACATGTATATATTATATATATATATATATATATATATATATATATATACATGTATATATGAGGAAAACACCAGGCGAAGATGGGATCTCGAACGAAATATTGAAGGGGTCCACCGATGTTATTTTAAAATCACTACTAAACCTATTCAATGAAATTCTACGTCAAGAAACAATTCCCATGCAATGGTCCACTTCGACAATAATCTTGCTTCATAAAAAAGGTAAATTAGACGATATAAACAATTACAGACCTATCAGTCTCATGTCAAACCTCTATAAGATATTTTCCAAAATTATACTAGACAGAATTACCAGAACCTTAGATGAGAACCAGCCAAAAGAGCAGGCAGGTTTCCGTAGTGGTTTCTCAACTATAGATCACATATTTACTATCAAACAAATCACTGAGAAATACAAGGAATACAGATTACCCTACTACCTGGCCTTTATAGATTTTCAGAAAGCGTTTGATTCTTTAAAACACGAAAAGATATGGGAAGCTTTGGTTAATCAAGGAATACAAAAAAAGTATATTCGCCTCATCAGAAACATATACAAAAACATGACAGCAAGAATCAAGACAGAAAGAGTAGGAGGATTATTAGACATAAAAAAAGGTGTAAGACAGGGTGACCCTCTATCGCCCAAATTGTTCTCTGCAACCTTGGAGCTCATCTTTCGTAATCTTGAGTGGACTCAGTATGGTATAAAAATCAATGGGTCAACCCTGAACCATCTTCGTTTTGCCGACGATCTTATAATAATTTCGGACAACCAAAATCATTTACAAACTATGCTCAAACAACTTGAAGATGAAAGTAAAAAAGTGGGCTTAGAAATTAACTTGACGAAAACGAAGCTGATGACGAATCGTACAAAAACTCAAATTATACTCAATAATAATCCAATTGAATATGTAGATGAATACTCGTACCTTGGGCAGACCATATCCCCAGACAATGACACATCTAAGGAAACACAGAACAGAATAAACATAGCATGGAAAAGATATTGGTCCCTAAAAGAAATTGTAAAAAACCCAGCAATACCATTACACCTAAAGCGCAAAATATTTAATGTATGTATTCTTCCCACCATGACCTACGGATGTCAGACATGGGCTTTAACGACCCAAAATATGAAAAAACTTGAAGTCTGTCAACACAACATAGAAAGAAGCTTACTAAATATAAAGCAAAAGGATAAAATATCCCTAAAATATATAAGAGAGAAAACGAAAATTGCCGATATATCCTTCACAATTAGAAAGCTAAAATGGAGATGGGCAGGACACCTGACAAGAAGTAAAACGGAAAAATGGGCAAAACTAGTTTCTGAATGGTATCCCAGAGAGGGAAAAAGGAAAAGAGGGCGACCGTTTCGAAGATGGGACGATGACCTAAAAGCGGCCGCTGGGGCATTGTGGAGGAGGAAGTGCCACGACCGAGACCTATGGAAGAATTTGGGGGAGGCCTATGCTAAGGCAAAACAATCTTTACCGATGTCTGAAAATTAATTTGTTATATTTAAATTAATATATATATATATATGTATGTAAACACTAGATCTAAGATTGTTAATAAAGGCTACTATTACTATTACTATTATATATATATATATATATATATATATATATATATATGTAAAGCTAAAGCAGTAAAGAAGCTAGGCCTAATTTTCGACGTCGTCAAATCCAATAATTTTAAATTTATTACTACCATTCTTGTAAGCGAGAAATGAAACAAAATAAAATATTAAAACAATGTATTAATTGTAACGATTCATATTATCAAAGAATTTACTCGATTTTTTGGGGGGAAATTTCATGTTCTAGGCAACACTGAACTTTTCATATCAGGTGAGCTCGCCATCTTTGTCTATTCCATATGACTGCTTTCTACTAGTGTATTATTGTAAAAGAGATAGATATAGTTTTTTTGTTCAAATATTATTGGTTTCAAAGCTACGTCGCGATTATTAGTAGTTGGCACGTTTTATGCGTCGCTTTTGATTGACATTTGCTTCTCTAGTTAATAAACCTCAATGGACACACCCTAATAGGTATGGTCATTTGTGTAGTTCGAACCTAATTGGTACCTAATTGGTATTTAAGCTACTATTAATAAATAAAAATAAAAAATACCACTTTTAGTGATTCTGGAAAAACTTCCCCTAAGGCGATGGAGGGAATAGGTGAAAAACTTAAGAAAGTCACCTGTTGTATGTGTGAATAATATGTGCGAATAGACATTCTATTTTTGAAATTTGTAATATATCGTATGGTTTGCAAACTCATTATTTGCTTATCTTTCAAGTTTGATTATTCCTGTCCACTTATGATTCTATTGTCACAATAAGATATAAATAGTTGTCAATATCAAGTAATTGTCTTTGTAGTTTTTGCGTCGTTCATGAATAAACATTGCAAATTGTAAAACATCGATTTAGAATTCAGCTTGGCAAATTAATATGGCACCATTTCCTGAAATTTGTAGTGGACGACCACTGCATGTTCAAACAAAAAGAGTTCTGTGTAATATGTACAAACATTTCCAAGAGGTTTGCGATAAAGACATAAATTGTTTATCAACACCAAAACAATTCGTCATTAAAATATCTGGTGTACCGAAAAAACTGGTTCTCAACACATTAAAAGAATTTGAAAGTATGCATTTAAATCAAAAATTTAAAACACCCATAAAGAAATCTAACCGAAAATCACGCATTACTGTTGACGAATTTGATCGAGAAGTGATAAGGAGAACAATTTATAACTTTCATATCACCAATAAAGAGACACCCACGTTAAAACTGGTCCTTGAAAAACTAAAAGATGATATCGATTATCGAGGTAGTATTACTACATTAAGGAAACACGTGTCTTTATTGGGGTTCAAATGGCAGAAAACTGAAGACAACAGGAGACTCCTGATGGAAAAACATGAAATTCGCTATTTACGTATAAATTTTCTGTGCAGAATTAACCAATACCGTGCACAAGGGCGGCCGATCATATTCACTAACGAGACATACATTGACACATCACACTCTACACAAAAATCATGGTCTGATGGAAGTACTAACGGTATGAAGCAGCCAGTTTCAAAGGGTAAACGTCTCGTAATAGTCCATGCAGGCGGAATGGAGGGATTCGTTCCTAACGCATTATTAATATATGAAGCCCATAAAAAAACCGGTGACTATCATGATAACATGAATTTCGACAATTATTCCAAATGGATTAAAACTCAATTAATACCAAATCTAAAACCAAACAGTGTTGTCGTTTTGGATAATGCATGTTACCATAATTCGCTTCAAAATCCGGCACCGAATTCGAACTCGCGAAAGCAAGTCATGATGGATTGGCTCTCTCAGCGAAATATTGACCATTCCCCTACTATGTATAAGACACAACTATACGATCTTGTACTCAAAAATAAGCAAAGATTCGTGGAATACAAAATTGATACAATTTTAGGTCAACACGGACATACGGCACTTCGCTTACCACCATATCATCCCCAATTCAATCCAATTGAAAACATTTGGGGAATAGTCAAAGGATTTGTGGCCAAAAAAAACGTTTCAATGAATATGGAGTCCATTAAAAATTTAGCAAAAGAAAAAATTAGTAGAATAACTCAGGAAGAATGGAAAAATGTATGCTTTCATACAATGAAGGAAGAGCAAAAGTATCAATGTCAAGAATCACAAATGGATGCAATATCGGAGAGTTTCATTATAAGTGTTTCCTCGAAAGATAATGACAGTGACATTGTTTCTGTACAGTCCACTGATGAAAATGAGGATTACGAAATGGCGAGTGATTGAGATAAAAAATGTACAGTATGTTATTAATATGTACAACTCATATTAAATATTTACATAATTTATTATGCTTATGCGTTTTTTTTGCAAACTGTACACAACTACATACAACTGGTGACTTTCTTAAGTTTTTCACCTATAGAAGTTTGTATGGGAGATTAGTTATTTTTGAAGTAAGCAACTTGGAAATTGGTATTTAGTCCTCTGTTTATAAATAAAAATTACAACTTTCAGCGATTAATGAAAAACTACCCCTAAGGACCCTAAAAAGGGGGTTTTAGTTTGTTACTCCTTCACGCTGCAACGGCTGGACGGATTTGGATGAAATTTAGAATGGAGATAGCTTATACCCTGGATTAACACATAGGAAAATCCCGTCCCGGAAAATTTAAAAGTTCCCGAGGGAATAACGATAGTGAGTTTAATGTTTTTTAAAAAAGTCTTCATGGGTGTCATTGATAGGGTCCCGTGCAAAAAATTAAAAAAACGGATCACTCGTGCGTCTGTCTGTCTGTCCGTCCATCTGTCGCAGACAATTTGCTCCGAATCTACTGGACCAAATGCAGAAAATGTAATCCTATAACCCAAAAACAGATGTGCAAAGTTTTTTTTTTTAAATAATTATCATTTTCGGGGGACAAAATAGGAAATTAAAAAAAAACCTTACTGTGACATATATCAAATGAAAGGGCTCGTTATGAGTATCTCAAATATAATTTTGTTATTATTGATTGTAAAATAAATAGTTTTGATTTTATTCATGAAAGAAGACGAAAATTGACAATCCCCCCCCCTGATCTTCGAAACTACGAAGTCTAAAATTTTGAAAAAAATTATCCAAAATATATATATATGTTGTTTGTAAAACGAGAGGGACGCAGATTTTGAAAATAATGTTATAAATGGAATTCAAGATAGCGGCCATGATGTTTTTAGAAAAGTCGTCATAAGTGTCATTTTCTTAGATTTTGGGGATGCAGATTTCGAAAATGATGTCAAATTATTGGTAGAAATTCAAGATGGCGGCCATAAAGTCGTCATGGGTATCATTTTCTTAGTTTTTGGGGACGCAGATTTTGAAAATGACATGATGGTAGCCATAACGATTTATGTTAAAGTCGACGTGGGTATCATTTTCTTAGTTTTTAGGGACTTAATTATATCGCTAACATTAAAAAAGTATTAAATGTAAGATAATATGCCATATAATGTACATATTTTATTAAATAAAAACTTAAATTTATTATACTTTTATTTGATTAGTTCATTTAAACAAAAGAGATTTTCGGCATTCCCTACTTAAAATAAATGAAAAAAAATATTGTGTCCGACTGTTTATAACGATACAATTTAAAAGAAAGGTCTTTTAGGTCTAAACAGTTAAAAATGAATTATTTACATCAAATTACATATTTGTTTGTACATAATAAATTGTGCAACGTGCAACACTTGTGGACGAATAATTAATTCTACGCGGACGAGGTAAACGAGCTTCCAAGGTTTGTATGGGGAAACAAGATTAGTTGGACTATTTTATTCGAGACTTCACAGGAATACTCCTCATATAATAAATGAGTTTCAGGTTTTTCTGAATTCAACCCCTAAAAGGGGTAAAAGGGGTGACAAAGTCTGCAAATTAACATGGGTATTGTTTGAATTGTTTATCGGGTCGCTGATTACGAAAACAACGATTTTAAAATCCAACGTTGCAGGCGTGAAATACTATCATACCCTATTGGGATGCGATGGGGTTGAAATGTCTTAATATAATTTCGTTTTTCAGTTTTTCAGTTTTATGTATGGTTCCGGAGCAAATCAGCTGTGACAGACGGACCGACAGACAGCCACACAAGTGAACCTATAAGGGTGGATTTTTTCTTTTTGAGTTATGGTTATCCAATAGGCTTTCAATTTGTATTTGGTGCCATCTCGATCCTCGTCAATCGGTACCTAGGCGACCGCGGCGGGACGGGAGGACTACCTAGTCATCGGGAAAAAATACAATTGAAAGTGCTGCTCAAAGGTGCCTGCTTACTTTTTATAAGTTAAGGCTTGCATTATATCAAAATAAATTCAAAAAATTGAAAGTAACACCGTGTTTCTGTCCCTCAAAGGAATTTAGCATTTATAACCTTTGCTTGGTTATTATCAGACCTTCTGCTGTTGCTGCTGTAGTGCACAGATTTTTACTAAATGCCATTTAAGTCATGTTTTTATTTCATCGACACGTTCCCCTTGAAAAAGTATGATAAAAGTCCCCGATCCTTATTTTTGCCAAAATCAAATGTAATTCAACAGTTTTGCTGGTTCTCAAAATGTATGGTGACTTTCGTTCATCTGTAAATGAATCACAATAATTATAACTACTAATACTGACCAACCGCTCTAGAGTTATCACTTGGGATCGGAAATTCGGATGCTTTTATTGTTTTGTGCGTTGTTGTTGTATTGATGTTAAGTAATATGGAGGCGGACTCAATTTAATTTTGCTAATAAATTTCCCGGGATTTCCCAAAATACCGCAAATTAGGATACATATACACATAGGTATTTAAAGTATTTAAATAACATATTTTAGTTGTTTCTTTTTACAAAATATAGGTTTGTTTAACTAACAGTACCTACACTATTCTTTAACATCAAATTAAAATAAATTTGTTAAGTTACATATTATTCTTATGAAAACTAATGGTACTAACGTTAGTATTTTTGTTAAATAGGTAACCAAAAATAAAACAAATATACATAGTCATACAAAATTGAACTGTTTACCAACAGGTAGGTATGTTAACAAAATTGCTGAAAATAGTCATAACCTAAATTTTTGACAGTTATTACTAATTCCTGATGTTTTATACAATCCCGCCATCCCGGAACTTAAATAATTAAAATAATATTTTTTAAGAAGCTGACTCCATACTTGCTGAGCTTTTTCCGGAAATTTGCTAATGTTATAGCATCCGAATTTCCGATCCCTAGTCACAACATAGTTAAGTAATGTTTTTACCGGCCATAGTATAGTACTTTCATCCCAGACAGTAAATTTAGGTTTTACGTAATACTTCTGCTCAGTTTATTTGTTCTGCTCTGAAATCGACTAATTTATAAACAACGTCTACATATGTACGAGTATATCTTTAATATTCAGCTAGGTCTTGAATTATACTCATTGTTTTGCGCAGGGAACGTCCCGCTTTATAAATTTAAAATTACCCCGAATTCGACGCGAAGCCGCGGACAATGGCTAGTCTTCTATAAAATATTAATCAAGCGTCCATCATTCGTCCTTGTCCATTACTGGTTCCGTCACCCTAACTTTTGTATCAGAACTTATGGTTGGACTAGGTATTTTTGCGAGAATGGTGCGTGAAGCTGTTAAAGTCATAAACAGTGATCGGAATAGGTAGAGCTAATTTGCCTAAACTTGACGCATATTCATTCATGCGTGAGGGAGATGGGAATACATTATTGAATGAACATGCATCAAGTTTAGGCAAATCAGCTCACCTATTTCCGATCACTGGTCATAAAACATAGATCGGCTATGTGGTGGAATCCATGATGGAGGATGAAGTCCCGATTTATATTTTTGGTATGGGAAATTAGTTCGATGTTGACTTAAGTTCCCAATTATAATAGAAACTAGCCCGAAATAATGTTACAAATTCGTAAAGTACACAAAGTGACTGCCTTTATCTATGGTATTACCTATGGTGTTATGGTTGGCTGTAATGGTGGAGCTGAAGAGCGTGTCGGTGTTGATGAGCGCCTGCGACAGCTGCACGAAGGTCTGGTCGCCCGAGGCGCTGACCCACACCGCCTTGCAGGCGTGCCGCGGGCCCAGGCGCGGCACCCGTCCTGGCGTCGCGTGCCACAGGCCTCCGCGGCACGCGCGCGGCGCCTCCTCCATGCGCGCTCGCCCCAACGAGCCTTTCTATAAATTAGATAAAACTGTTCTTAATCAGCATCGACTCTCGAGCATGAAGGTATCAATTGACAACATTTCAAAATAAAAAGCATTTTTGTTTTTTCGCGTTTATAATAGCTGGTTAAAAATTAGACTACCCGTGTTTCTCGGTTTTTCTTTATTTAATTAAAATTCATCTTCAATCATTTACTAAAGTAATAGTCATTAAAAAGACCATATGTACAAAGTAAGGAATACTGATGTCGTGATCTTAGCATGATAAAAAATAAAAAAGTAACTTTAAACAGAAACAGAACTCACTGTCATGTCATGCCACTTGTCAACAATAACAACTGTAACAACATAAATTCGTCGACTTTGGGCAGATTGCGGGTATCCGCTTTTACAGATCCGTTAGTCACTTTCATTTTAATAGCGTATATCAAAACAATAGTATTACGAGAATCGAAAGCGTGTCGTTAGAATCAAGTAATCCGTCAGACAGATAAAAAATTGACATGACAGTTCTATCCTCGTAAGGCCCAAGTCAAATTTCGTTAGTTCGAAAAAGAATCTTATGTCAGTCAATTAAAGTCAAAAGTCACTTTGACAGATGTCCTAAATTTAGGACATCGGGCCTTACGAGGATATTTTTTTTTCAATTCCTATGGTAACAAATGGACTAAGGGCAATATAAGTGTATTCCTAAAATTCACAATCCAACTTTTTTTTACTGTTTTTCCTAAATATAAAAAAACTACGGCCATAAAAAAATCCAAAAATATTTTTACTGTAATCAGCAGTGTAAAATCTACAAACGGTATTTTAATTTATTACCTTAGCACAAATGAATTGTTGTCAATTAAGACACGTAGTTTTAACATATTTTTCATTTCTCATCAACAGTGATCGGAATAGGTAGAGTATATTTACCTAAAGTTCGCAAAAGGACATAATATAGAATGGTTACAACCGGGTGAAATTTATTTTTATCGAATTCCGGGTTTCCGGTATTTTTAATGCTAAATATACGTAATATTTGTTAGTTTGTGATAAAAAGGGCCTGTAATTCATTTCTTTTAAGTATCTTATTGATAGGTGGAGTGTATTTACCTAAACTTCGTAGAACAGAGACATAAACTGGAGACTTCCTTGCGACTACATTTACTAGTACCAGAAAAATACCGGATATCCGGAATTCAATATAATAAATTGATATTTCACCCAGTTGTAACCACTCTATATTATGTCCTTTTGCGAACTTTAGGTAAATATACTCTACCTATTCCGATCACTGCATCAACCACTCTATACACAGTTAGGTATAACATAACTATTATTACCATGGCAACGCTCATTACAAAACTGTTAGCACGTTTCGATAACGCTATAATTAACTATTAATTTATCCACGCTAAAGTTGGCCTAAGAAATAAGCAACCCCTTTTTTTTTTCAAATAATCTCAAGTCTCAACGCAACAAAGAAAACTCTTGATACTATTTTAAAATTCTATACTTATTTACATGATGTAATCAAATCTATACATATAATAAAGTTGTAGAAGGGAAAAAATAAGTACATTCGAGATAAAAAATTAAAAATACTATAGGGGCCCTAAGAATGAGCAGCAGAACACGTTTCTACAATTTTTAGACTTGGTGTCTGTTTGTCTGTTTAATTTTGTTTCTCCTCGCATCAATTGAAAACCACTGAACCAATTTTAATGTGGTTTTCACTAAAAGGTTTCAATATACAGTGACCAGGTTAATATATAATTTAAAAAAAATATGATAATAAAAGGGGGGAAAAGAGGGGTCGACGTTAGTATGGAAAAAAGTTACCGGATTAAGCTGGTCACTTGAAACTATGTATATTTACTCTTCGTAACAAATTAAACTATGCCTATTTCAGGATTTCTCGATTAAAGTTAAAACAATTTAGAAATTATCAAATAAGTCCCATTATAGGTAATTCTTTAAAACCCTATTCGGGGGCCGTCGATTAATTGACGTGATGACAAATATCAAAGTTTTATTCTCCGTTTAATACATAGAAACTTGATTCAAGGATTTTGAAAAATTCAAAGTACAAAATGTTATAAAGAGGCAAAATAAATTGTTCCAATTTGTTGTTGTAACAAATGCGACGCCATGATAATGCGACATCAAAGAATAGGACAACCATATCCCTCCCATAACTGGAGCGATTAAGACAAAAAAGCACGCGATCATAGATTAACGTTAAAGAAGGGACGTTGTGATTGAAACTAACGGTGTCACTTTATTGTTAGAAACCATTGTTTTAATGCTTAATATCGAGAGTTAAGGTTCGAATCTATAATGAAGACAATATTTGGCCAATCAATCTCTTATTTTAACTTAGCTTTGATTTTGCAATTTTAGGGTTGTGATTTAAGTGTCCTAAACGTCCTTGGCATAACATATTTAGTATACCTAATATTATTTAAACGAATGTTGATATCATAGAAAACATATTGGTATTGTAATAGAAAACATATCCGAATGATTGTTTGGTAGATTTTTATATAGTAGACCGAATTTCATAACGAGTAAAATTTCGTTTAGTATAATGGTCAAATTGTATAAAATGTTGTGTAGCATAATGGGAGCGAGAGCAGCAAGCGAGCAACATGGGTCAGGGCAAATGCGACTCAGATAGGTTAGGTTGTTAGGTTTTTTATTAATATAAGCCGGGAACTTCTTGCTGCCTTATTTTCATGCTTATGCTGTTTAAAATATTTATTCCGAAACATTATTCTGCTTAATCAGTTTATGCGATTCATTATTTACTCGTTACGAACATTCGACTCATGAATTTTATGCATTAAGATTATTCGATCAACAAATAAGATGCGTAATTATTTCTGCGAAACAATGCTATACCGTATGCGACATATGCTTAAAGTTATTATGCCTTATGCAATTATTCCGAAAAACATTATACCAAACAAAGGGGACCCCAATTTAGATCATTACTAATTCACTCCTTTGGGATCCGCAGCATTATCCTCGTAAGGCCCAGTGTCCAATAGGATGTACATAATCAAGGCAATTTAATTTGAAGTATGTTGCAAAAAGAATAAGGTTTATTTTCCTATGTCCATAAACTGAAAATGCCACTATCGAACAAACGTAATTGAACTTTATTGCCTTGATGGTAGATTCAAAGTCCCACTCACAAATACTCACAAAAACTCCCTTTTGGTAGTATGGTGGGCCTTACGAGGTTATAGTAAATAGAGAAACTTTTTATAATTTCACATCTATAGCGTATGTCACAAATACCTTTTTTTTGGGTGTTAGTTGTGTATCCATCAAATTTTGAAATAAAAAAAAGAATTTCGTTAGTAATAGTAAAAAAATCAGTACCTATTGCATAAACTAACCCTAATAACCAGAGGTCGGAATAGGTAGTGCTTATTAACCTAAACTTGATGCATCTTCATTCAATAACGTATTCCCATCTCCCTCACGCATGAATGAACATGAGTCAAGTTTAGGTTAATAAGCACTACCTATTCCGACCTCTGCTAATAACACAAACAGTTTTGCATTAATGAATTTATTTCAGGATCATAGAGTTCCATAAATTGTTAGTAACATTAAATATTATTCTATATTAGTAATTATTTGAACAAATTGTTTAATTAATTATTTTATTTCTCCTTTGGCTTCTACCACTCAGTGTGACAACATGGTATAGGCTTTGTACATTCTGTTTTGTTAGTCTATGTCAAAAGCAGCGGTGTCAGATTGACGTTGACAGCGTTGACATATCCAGTATATTTTTCCGCCATTCAAGGCGTATTGTTTCTACGGCGCGGCTGTTAGGTATTTAATATTAGGGCAGTTATCTTTTCGAAAAAAACGGGTAGTCATTTTATTTTTCGGCGGTTGGTTAATTAATTGTGGCAATACATGAACAGTAATAAAAAGAAAATTGGCTGGTTATTTAATTCTAAAATGTCAGTTCAAACAATACTTAGGAGTAAAAAATCTATACATCGAAACATATTGTTAAAATGAATTTAATTTAATTAAAAGAAACTGTATTTTGAACTTGAGAAAAGCCAAAATTGATAAAAAACCGGGCAAGAGCATGTCTGACCATGCTAGGTGTAGGCTTTCGAAGCCGTTACTACACAAAAAATATCTCAAAAAAGTGCACCAGTAAAAGAGCGTAACTTCATGGCACTTACGTCCTTTTGTGTAGAAGCGCAATTTTTTGGACATACCTAACTCAAAAATGGTATACTTATCCGATCATATTGAAAATATTTTTCTTTGAAAGTATTTATTAAGCGTTACCTTAGTGATTTTTAACATTATTTTTAGACATAGGTACGGTTTAAAAGATAAAGAGGGGGCACAATGTATGTAACTTTCGGAGCGATTATTTTCGGAGATATTCACCAAATCAAAAAAACCTTAGTGTTTTCAAAAGAACTGTCGAAATTTGTGCTAGACGATGATTTAGGGTCAAAATTTTTTTTTTCATCTTTTACATTACAGGTATGGACTGCCCCCCTAGAAATATTTAACAACAAACTAAGTAACGGCTTCTACAAGACACCTTTACTCCAAATTTCATTCATTTACCTATTTTGAGTTTTCGAGTGATATACGGACGGACGGACATGACGAACCTATAAGGGTTCTTTTTTTGCCATTTTGGCTACGGCATTAATGAAGATAGCTTATTATTTTGTATTATCACATAGGCTACTTTTATTCCCGGAAAATTAAAAAATCCCGTTGTAATAACGATTATCGAAATCTACGCAGACGAAGTCGCGGGCAGAAGCTAGTAATTCAATAAAATATTGGAAAAATTAGTGTCGATTATTATAATAAATAAACTATAAAACTATATCCGTTTAAATCCAAAGAGCACCACATAGCCATAATACAAAAAACAGGGCAAGAGCATGACTGACTAACTCAAAAACCAATAAGTCTATCTGAACTAATTCTGTATTTAAGTTATTTGGTGCTGTCTTAGATAATTTTAGTAGGTATAACACTTAAGTCGCTTGTATCTCAGGAACCAATAAGGTCTACTTAGTCGTGATAGTTTTTCTTTTAAATTCTTTATATGCGCTTCAACTGAAGATATTTCTCAGATTTTTAGTATTTGTAGTTTTGGCTGTACCGGGGACACTTGACTCTAACAAAAAATAGCGCTTTAAAGCTATTTCATAAACGGATCCCTCAATCGAAAAATTGTTTTCACAAAACCCGCAATATTTTTGAAAGACCTATCTCCAACGACACCCCACACTATGGGGAAGACGAGAAAAATAAATACATCGTAAATAAATGTTACGTGTAGGGGAGGTACAGTAAAAATTTTTTTTGACATGATTTTGTTTTTCCACTTCGTTGGCGTGACTAATATGTATATTCATGCCAAATTACAGCTTTCTAGTACTATTGCCCGTTTGCACTAAACTTAAGAATCGCCTAATTTCTTGCCTAACTTGTTTAGGCTACTCCTAGCGAAAAATTTGCTTACACTAACACTAAGCTATTCCTTACTCTTACTCTTTTTAGCTAGGCTGCTCTTAAGCTTAGGTGTATCTTAACTAGGGCAAGCCTAACCCAAGTTTAGTGCAAACGGGCATGAGTCTCTGAGCTAGGCTGCGGACGGACGGACGGACATGGCGAAACTATAAGGGTTTCTAGTTTGACTACGGAACCCTAAAAATGCAAAATGACAAACGGGATAATTTAGTAAGTAATATAACATAACGGTGGCGCAATCTGCTATTTTATTGTCTTTTGCACGTTCTTTATCCTATCCACTGCAGTACTAGGCCGATAAGAAGTCAATCCTGACACATTGAACAACCATGAAATTTCTAAATATTGATAATGTTGACAGCAGTAAAACAATGCTGTTGTTACTATTTCTTTACACGCAAAAAATAAGTTTCACACTGTTTTAATGCAGTTAACATAATCAGAAACATCATAGATGTGCATGGTAAAGTTGGGCGATCTTGGAGATGTTTTCAAACTGAGAGGCATTTTGGCTCTTTGGATCGCTTTTTATAAAAAAATACCTTTTTCTCCCACATGCTCGGAAATGTGAACCTTACTGTTGTAAAATCCGCCCGCGAAGTTCTGAGTTCCAGGTGCAGGAAACATAAAAAAAAAAAATTGCGGTTTTAGGCCGCGAGAATGTATGAAAGGACAATGCCAGATCTTTAGCTTAAAACACTTTTTAAAAAAAGGCTCGGGTATATGAAAGATGTTGAATATGACCTTTTTTGTATGAGATTTAAATTCAAAATTTTTATTACTTACACATTTAGGGAACTTATACGAAAAATAGAGCCATCTATTAAGATACTTTATTTATAATAACACAACTTGCGAGTAATGTAAAGTAAAATAAGGCAAGTTCTTCAGAACAACTAACACCACAGCTCCGTTTTAAATATTGTTCTACATCAAATAAACCCAATTCTATAATTATCCTCTGGGAACGAAGGCGTGAGTTTATGTATGTATGTATGTATGTATAATTATCCGTTCCAATTTTTTCTTATACCAAAGCTTCAATGGTGACCTGGCATTGTTTTTTCATAACATAACATACCCGGTATTTTTAAAACCATGTTTGGACTAGGATAAGTAACACTAATAGGTAAACAGCCAAACACTCGTGGAATCAATATTCTTCATTGTAAATTTTAATTTTTAAATGTCATAGACTAAAAAGTTAAACCTTCTCAAACAGCGTTTACAGCGTATTTAAAAAAGTGTATCAAATTGTTTGGCTTTTTTATAGAAATTGCGTTTTTAAACGAAAATAAACTAGCCGTACCCGGCATGCGTTGCATGCCACGTAAAGCAAAAAAGTAGACATAGATTTTTTGGGGTCAGAAACCCTGCGGTGCGCCCTCAGAACAACATACCAAAATTTCATCACAATCTATTCATTGGTTTAGAAATAGAGCACAAACATAAAATCATATTTTATTTTTATTTATGTAGATAGATTAGCCTTTTGGATACCTACCTACCAGATTTTATGTATATAAATTTAAAAACTTTCATTTCCCTTTTCACTTTCTTTTGCATTGATCTACTCCAGGTCCCTCTCAGTTGGGTAGATTTACTGAACCCGACCACCAAGGATCAACTGTGCCAAGTTTCAGCGCATACTCAATAAGTGCATGGTTCCCATACAACGGATGCACTATCAAACCAGCTATTTTGACTTCACGTTTTTTGTCATACATTTATCTCCATTAAGTTGAGATCGGAGAGTGGCAATCAGGTTGCTTTTACTGTGGCTGTTTGAGATAAAATGTTCCTGCTCGACATCGATGATCGATCGTTGTTTCTAAATTGAGATTTATATTTGCAGACTGCTTTGGTCGATACCTACACTCATGTTCAGCTCTCTTTGTGCTGTTTACAGAGTTGGGTACCCATCGAATATACATTCTCCCTCGGTAGTTTTTAGTCTTTTCTACTTTTTTTTGTTAGTAAGTATAATTGCTTTTGTTAGAAAAATAGATTCCTCGTCCTTAATTTATCCGAAAATGATATATTGCATGCCCTAACATGTATAGTTTTAGAGAAATATTTCTTCAATTAAAGCGCGGCAGCGTCGAACTTCCTCCCCCTCCCCCCACTAAATGCGCATTGGCTCTCGATGGCTCCCGGTCTGAATCTACTCAAGACCAGCGAAGAGTCAACTGTGCCAAGTTTCAGCGCATAACCCCAAGTGCAAGGTGTCGTGCAGTAATACCCTAGTTAAAAACACTTTTTTGAAAATCGACCGTTTTTCGGAGCTCATATCTAACCAACGATTGAAAATAGGTGAGAAATGTATAGCTTTAATAATGCCATACAACAACATTTCCTATGACGCATCGTTTTCAAGATGTAAACAAAAAACAAAAAAACGGGACCTTCTTTGTGCCCCCCGCCTAGGGCTCACCTCCGAGGGGTGGGGACTTTTAGTATGTTTATCTCCTAACTAGTCCAAACAAAGTTCCGAAGTCAAACTTTCTGCTTTCGGCCATTCCATCCACACCCCCCTTTTGAGCACTCATTTACCAAGCTTTTATGTTTGTGTTTTTGTTTGGTTTTATTCTTTTTTATCCATTTTATTGAGGCTAAGGGACTTCTGCCCATTCAGCCAGTCTGTTTTTATAGAGGGTGACCCTGGATAAAGTTGACAAACGAATAGGGATTATACGAAGAATCATTAGTTCATTACGACTCACCAAAGTTGATTGAGCGCTGATTCTAATTATGTAAGATACGACTGAAAAACTTATAAAATAAAACATGAAATTAATGTTTTTTGTGACATGGACATAAGGGAAAATTACAAAAGTTCAGATTTAAATGATCAATATCTGCAAAACTAGCAAAAATCGCTGAACATACATACAGGTTAAATCGATAGCTTTTTAGCTGATCTATCATCCCTATTCGTTTGTCAACTTTATCCAGGGACACACTGTATGTTTTAAGGTGAATTCGTAATAGTATCGCAACTACAAACCGCAACGTGCCATTACGCGTCACGTGGCGTGAGGAACGCCACATATTTTTAAATTTGTTATGTTTGTTTATTTTTTGTGACTTTTTGTCGGACGTGATTTTTTTTTTCTTTCTTCCTTTTCTTTTACGTTGCCAGTCTATAGAAAACCTAAACTTTATGAAATTGGCAACATGATCGAAAGTTTAGTTTTTAGCCTTTAGCCTGGCAAAAAAGTCACAAACAGCTGGAATTACAATATTTTCAAATGTCAACAGCACCGGGTTAGAGTAAACCTTGGATCGTGTTGCCAATTTTATCCCGAACAGCACCCTCATTTTTTGGCTCCATTTTGAACTCGTTCACTACAAATCACGGTTTTGTTTTGATGTAGGTACATTTGGTTTTTTTAACGTGCCATTCAGTATTTTTTTATTTACGTATTTAGTATTTTTGGTGCACGGTTTAATATATCCAAATCTATTTGATTTTGGACGCCTGTCCACTGTATTAAGGCCAACAAAGACGCCGAAGGCCGCGATGTCAATTTTTTGTGCACGGTTTAATATATCCCAATACATTGAAAATTGGACGCCTGTCCACTGTACTACTGCCAAAAAAGACGCCGATGGCCGGGAAGTCTAATAACTGGGCTGACAGTCGTGCGAGTAAGAACGCGTACTTATAGCTTGTAAAAAGAGTAGAAAAAAATTAAGGCGCTTTTCGGCATGAAATTGGCAACATGGTTCAAGGTTTACTCTAACCTCGTGCTGTTGCCATTTGAAAATATTGCAGTTCCAGCTGTCACCACGATGTACTCTTTTTTGCCGAGCTATACTTACTTAGGGCTGGCCAACCTTGCTCGTCTGTCTGTCACCGTAAGAACGAGTAAATACTTAAAAACCGCCGACCGACAGTAAGTATTCTGGCTTCCTATTGGCTATCGAGCCGAGTAAGTTCGCGAACTTTAATATCGCGGTTTTACAGCTAGTACGTCTGTCAGCCCTTAAAGAAAGGTTTTTCCGCACACCTTTTGATAGAGAAAGATAGCCTTATTGCGATTCCTATATTAGTAAATAGAAAAGAGTGCCATATTTTGTCTCTATCACCGACCGAGCATTTTTTCATGGTCGGGTTATTGGCACAATTAAATAGCAATAAAATTAGGTTGTGTTTTCATTTAAGTAGTGTTGTTCTAAGCACTATTCAAAGTAACCAAAAATTACGACGGCGGCCCGCTGCGTCTGAGAGGGCCGCGCGACGACATTGAATCTTCTCACACACCGATTTCTCAGGGCTCTATGACCCTTTCAAGTCAGCGGCTGTCACAGCCCGTAATGACGGGCTGGTCTTTATCCCATCTAGGGTTTACCAATCTCTGTTTTTATGGCCTCTCTGTGGCTTGGGTTGCCCCTAGCTCTTCTGCGGCGTGGCGGCGCTCATCGGCCTTTCAGCGGCGTTACGATGATGTTTCTTGGTTTCTGTGCGGCCTGTCGTCTTGGACAGGGTACTCTTGGGGAGGACGAGTTCTCTAGGAAGAGGCTTCGTCTTCCTTCTTGACTTGTCCCGGGGTCGCGCATGGAGCGGCGCAATCCCTTGAAGCGAGTGGTGAGCTCCGTGGTCGGCTCTGACGAACGTACGTCGAGCGAGGTGGCTGACGAAGGTATCCAGTCCTTGGCACTGGAGGTCTCTCTGGATCGTACTGTTTCACACGAAACGTGAGGCAGCAACAATCGTGCGCAGTGACTGTGTCTCCTAAGTACGCAGCCAGACGTTGGCCTACTTGATTTCCTGACCCTTCAGTTGCAGTGGTGGCGGAGGTCTCTTCAGTCCCATGGCGATGGCCTGTATTTTGCCCACATTCACCGACATTCTCTAGCGGTCGAGCCAGTGTGGCGAGGCGTCAAGAGTGTGCTGAAGTTTCTTTGCGGCGTGTGTCTGGTTCATTGACGTCGCGATGTACGCCGCGTCGTCAGAGTATAGTGCCACCTTGACGCATTCATTGGTGTGGACGTAGTCGGTGTATTGGGCATACAGGGCCCGCAATAGGCAGGATCCTTGGGGGACGCCTGCAAGGATCGGGCTGTGCGAAGAGATGGCCTCTTCAACCGTCACCACGAACTTCCGTTGGGTCAGGAACCTTTACGCGGCAAATAACACGACGATCCCCACCTACGGAGAGAAAAAACTGGAGCCAGATGTTGATATGAAGAAACCTTACAAATGGAAATCCATTATCGCAGCCGTCAGTAAGCCAATAATAGGCGCCGACTTTTTGAAGCACCACCAACTACTTGTGGATCTCTACGGGCGATCTTTACTCGACAAAAGAAGTAACCAATCAATTAGAGCAGCAATATGCAAAGCCACAGAACCGACCATCCGCACAATCGACAGAACAAAAATATAACCGCATCCTAGGCGAGTTCCCAGACATAATGAGACTATCGGCGATAAATGCCGACTTGAAACACAGAGTTGAGCATTATATCGAGACCGACGGACCGCCTTTCCATGCAAGAGCGCGACCCCTGCCGCGACACCGGTACCTCGCGGTCAAGAAGGAGTTCGAAAACATGATCGAGCAAGGCATATGCCAGCCAAGCAAGAGTCCTTGGTCTAGCCCATTTCATCTTGTGCCCAAGAAAAATAGTGACATCCGAGTATGTCGAGACTACAGGCGGCTTAACGCAATAACCAAACCGGACCGCTACCTTGTGCCTCGCCTGAAAGATTTCACGTATCAGCTCCACGGCATGAAGATATTCAGCACATTAGACTTAAATCAAGCATACCAACAGCTGCCAGTTTTTCAAGAGTGTGCCCGGTGCCCGGAGAGTGTGTTCGAATTCCCAAGAATGTGCCCGGGGCTCAAAAATGTTTGAGGGAAGGCAGCTCATCATATTTACCGATCATAAACCGCTGACATATACGCTTGTAAAGACAACCTCGGATAATGAAACTCCACGCCGAACTCGCCAGCTTCTGTTCATCAGCGAGTTCACAAATGACATCCGGCAAATCAGCGGGCAAGAACACGTATGCTATCACGGGTTGAGTCTATCGGTAACCCCACTCCCATCGACTACACCAGACTCGCGCATGCGCAAGAACGTGATAAAAACATTGGAACCCTGGCAAAGGAAAATATCCAATTCAAAAAAATAACAATTCCACTCCATGTTACAAATAAGTGTCAGACGACTCACTGCTTACGATTAAGCCACACAGGCTTCTGTAAGCATTTAATGTGATGTATTAGATTAAGTTTTTATATTGAAAAATAAACGAAAAAAAAACTTATTAATTGCAAGATTTACTGCGAGACATCAACTGCAAACATAAGACCTACTGACCTGAAGACTTTCGACGCTTTGCATTCCACACCGTGCACAATATAAGCCACTCCGGGATCAGAACAACTAGAAAATTGATGAGAGAAAAATATTTTTGGCCATCCATGAACGTCGAAGTAGGGAAGTCGGCGCAAACATGCACACCATGTCAACGGGCAAAAATTAAGCGCCATACAACAAGCAATATCTCTGAATTCGCGCCGAATGACCGTTTCGAACATATCCATACTGATATTGTCGGACTACTACTCCATGTGGACACCTACGCTACCTCCTGACGATCATCGACCGAACAACACGCTGGCCAGAGGCTATCCCGAGCACAGAGATAACCGCCGATACCATTGCGAGGACTATATATGCGTTGTGGATAGTTCGATTTGGATGTCCAGCCACCATTACTAATTTATTGGGGAAAGATAAAATATAAAATACGCACTACTCCTTACCATCCCCAAAGCAACGGGATCATCGAACGCTGGCATCGAACCCTGAAGGCTGCGCTCACGGCCCGACTCGCCGGTTGCAACCAGTGGGCCACCGAGCTCCCCACCGTGCTACTCGAGTTACGCGCTGCGCTGCGCTCCGATACAGACGTCAGTGCGGCTCAACTCACCTACGGCTAAGTACGCGCTACGATTACCCGGCGATTTCATTGCACTGCCAGTATCGAAACCAGAAGCAACTTTAAATTACGATTACGTCGCTCAGTTACGCCAAATCATCAGCGAGTATACGCCGGCACAGAAAGTGCATAAAAACAGTGCCAAAACATTTGTACATCCCGACCAACAGACATGCGACAGCGTATTTCTACGTGAGGACGCAGTGCGTAAGCCTTTACAAACACCTTAAAATCAAAATCAAAATCAAAATATTTATTCAGTAAGTTGGCCACATGCGGGCTCTTTTACACGTCGTTAATATATAGTGAATCTACTAGCGCTTCAGACAAGACCATCATTGCGGAGAAGAAGCACCGCAAGAAACTCCAGCAGAAGGTCATTTTTTCAAACATAAAATACAATAATACTTAAAAGTAAGTTACATTACAAGGTAATAAAGCAACAAATACAAAATTATTAGAACTATCACAAATAAAAACATAACAAATTCAAAAATTAAAAAAAAAACTAATAAATGTAAAAAAAAGTCAAATACGTTAAACTAAAAAATAATGACTAGAAGAACAACCCGATGAGGTCTCTACGTCAAAAGCCATAACTGGAATAATGAACTGAGCAACAAGTCCTAGCAGACGTGAACAGACCGGACCCCACAAACAGCACCCGTTCACGAGTATGACGCATATTTCAGCCATCGCCTCCCTCAACCATGTGTTCGGGAAGGCGGCGACCCGATCAGCGACGCCGCCGTAAGCAAAGACCTTTGAGCGTGCTCGCTCGCATTTTGAGCGAGCATGACGTGCTCATGCTGCCGGACGACATAAAAGTAATATTGTGTGATATAGCTGTCCGGCGAGAAACATCACAGAGTGCTCTCATTTAAAAGCGTCTTGTATACACAAGAACTAATAAAGATAAAGTGCAAAAGTAAACATATAATTTCGTGTTTGAATACACAGTTTGCTTAAAGGCATTTTTATCAAGATAGAAATATCAGAAATAACCTAGACTTAAGAAATTACCTTAAATAAGTAATAGCCTAGACACTACTTAAATACATCTTGGTCACTAATAAAGTCATTTACAGTATAGTATGCCCTACCCAACAAGCAGCGCTTGATGTGAGACTTAAATTTATTGAACGGCATATTGACGATATCAGATGGTATCTTATTGTAGAAACGTATACAGTTCCCCGCAAACGAAGTGCTTACCTTACGGAGACGGTGACCTGGAAGAGCGAGCTTATCCCTATTTCTAGTATTTAAATTATGAACGTCGCGGTTATGCCTAAACTCATGTATGTGTTTGCGTACATACATGATATTCTCAAAGATACACTGCGACGCTACTGTAAGAATATGGATTTCTTTAAATTTATCCCTAAGCGAAACACGAGACCCCAATTGATATATAGCACGTACAGCCCGCTTCTGCAATACAAAGATGGTCTGGATGTCAGCCGCTTTTCCCCACAGTAAAATTCCATAACTCATAACACTATGAAAATAACTATAGTACACAAGTCTCACCGTCTCGACGTCAGTAAGTTGTCGGATTCGCTTTACCGCATAAGCCGCTGAACTTAGTTTACCTGCAAGTGTGGATATATGCGCACTCCATTGCAGTTTTGAGTCCAGAGTAACACCTAGAAATACAGTCCTATCTTCGAATTCCAGCGTCTCACCCTAATTTATTTTAATTTTTAAAGAAAATGGCTTTATGACGTCACTACAAGTTGGTTTGTTTGAGATATGCTTTAAAACTGTTATGTGCCAATGACGCAGTGTTGCCTTGGTATCATAAAAAAAACAAGTATTAACATAGCTGTCTTGTATTAGGAAAATTTCTGTTCGGCAGGAATATAACGTCTCTAATAAATTCTAAAGATTTATAACTGTTTCATTGCCATTCCAAGTTTCCAAACTAATAACGATCTACAAATTACGTTATAACATGGTAGCAGAGTGAAACGGTAAATTTTAAAAAATTATATGGGTTGCGAAAAGTGAATACCTACGAAAGAAAAATTGAGAAATATGGAATCGGAAGTTGGTAGTTCCAGTAAAAAATTACTAAACGGTACGAATTGGCCTGTGTGGAAATTCCAATTAAAAGTGATTTTAAAGGGAAGAGGTCTTCTTGACGTCGTCACTGGGATCAATGAAAAACCGAAAGATCCCAAGGACGTTAAAGAGCTAGCGGAATGGACCAGAAAAGACGCGAAAGCTCAAGAAATTATAGTCACCAAAATGGACCAAGGCCCAATGACACACATCCTGTCTTGTAACACTGCAAATGACATGTGGAACAAGCTTAATACGGTGTATCAAAAGGAGTCCGAGGTGAGCGTCCATCTTTTACAACAACAGTTCTTTTCCCTAGATAGATAGATAGATAGATAGATAAAGCGTTTATTCGATGCTTCAATCACACACATACAATTGTCTTAATTAGTGGAAAAAACAATATCAAACTAACTTACAAACTAAGTACAATCTCAATCGCATGTGTGCGTCGCAGCAGTACAAAAAGGTCATGGCTCAGCGTATAGCATTTCTCTAGTGAGCAAAACACTGGTATTCTGCCACAACCCCCCTACAATATGAAAATGAGTCCATGTCAGATTTTTTCTCAGTAATTGAAAACATTCAGACTAAATTAAAGGAATGCAATGAGCCTATCTCAGATAAGATGGTAATGACTAAGATTTTAATGGCGTTGCCAGATTCATATAAGCACTTTAGATCGGCCTGGGAGTCAGTGCCGAGTGAGAGACAGACGTTGACAGAAATGATGTCTAGACTTCTAATAGAGGAGGAAAGAATCCCGAAACCTGTAGAAGAAACAGCGTTGAAAGTGTATAAAGGGAAGCAGCCAAAGAGGACTTTATCAAAAGTTCGAAGAGAAGAGCAGAACAGGAATGATGATAAAAACTGTTTTTACTGCAAGAAATATGGTCATATGGCAAAAGACTGTTGGTTCAGGAAAGTAAAGAAGACTGAGTCGAAAAATTACAACAGGACAGGAAACAGCCGTGACAATAACCTATTGGTAAGTACTCATGAAACAATAATGAGGAGAGAAGACTGGTGCATGGATACAGGAGCAAGCGAACACATGTGCTGGGACAGAAAACTTTTTGAGACGTTAGAGCTGAAGAAAGATGCTGGAAAGGTGACAATAGGAGATGGAAATGAGTTAGTAATAGAGGGAGTTGGTACAGTTACATTAATGGCTAGAGTAGGACAGAAGCTATTTGATACTAAGCTATGTAATGTTTTGTATGTGCCAGATTTGACCTTCAACCTATTTTCAGTAGGTAGTACCTTGGATAAGGATTTTGTTTTGTCGTCAGATAAAAACTCATGTGAAATTAAAAATTGCTTTGGTGAGGTTAGAGCTTTAGCTAAAAGACATAACAAAATGTTTGTAATGGACTTTGTAAACCGAAATAATAAACCCGAGTGTCTGGCTGGTAACACTTACGAAAATATTCTTTTGATGGAGGAATGTCACTTTGCAAAAAGAATATTGCATCTGTCAAAATGGCATTCCATATTTGCACATCAAAATTTTTCACATGTGAAGAAAATTTTAAATAGAGAGAATATTAAGTTTGCGTCGAGTGAATGTGAGAGTATGGTGTGTGAAAAATGTCTTGCGGGCAAGCAGCATCGAGTGTCTTTCGCAAGGAGCGAAAACAGAGCGACTGCGAGCTTAGAACTTGTACATGCAGACGTTAGTGGCCCAATGGAGGTAAGTTCTTTTGGAGGCGGAAAGTTCTTTTTACTGTTAAAAGACGACTATTCGTCGTACAGGTTTGTATACGTTCTAAAACAAAAGTCGGAAGTCACCAATGCTATCAAAGATTTTATTCAATCGGCAGAACGCATTACCGGATGTAAATTAAGATGTTTGCATTCTGACAACGGTTTAGAATTCGTAAATAGTGAACTTGGTAGCATTTTAAAGAACAAGGGCATAACGCATCAACGCTCAGTAATATATACACCTCAGCAAAATGGTCGTGCAGAACGAGAAATGCGAACGCTAGTAGAAGCGGCACGCAGTATGATACAAGGGCACGGGAAAAAGTTTTGGGCGGAAGCCGTAAATACCGCTGCTTTTATACTTAATAGAACTGGCCCTACTCATATAGAAAATAAAACTCCTTATGAGTTGTTCTATAACTGCGAGCGATATAAAGAAATAGCAGCAATGCATGAATTTGGAACAAGGGTATCTGCACATGTTGGGGGAGGGGAGGAACAAGGTTTATGTCTTGGTGAGAGTGAAGATTACAACTGGTTATCTGAGCAAAATGAAACACAGGAACAAAATGCACAAAGTGTAGGAAATTCAAATATTCAACAACAAAGCGAACAACAATTGAATAATACAGTTTCAGATGAAGAAGTTCAAGAAGAAAGTTTTCAGTACTACTGATAAGTGTTTTGAGTCGATATCAGTCTTGTGCATGAGCTTTGGATTCAATTAAAGCGGGTATTAAGGTACATAAAGGGTACAATAAACTTAAGTTTAGTATACACTAAGACAAAAGAAGTTGATACAGTATCTGGATATGTAGATTCAGATTGGGCTGGAGATAGAGTTGATCGCAAGTCAACAGCAGGATATGTATTCAAAGTTTTTGGTTGTACTGTATCATGGATGTCTAAAAAACAAACTGCAGTTGCCTTGTCCTCAACTGAGGCTGAATATATAGCATTAAGTTATGCAGTTAGTGAAGCCTGTTGGTGGCAAAAGTTAATTGAAGAACTCAAATTATTAAAAGATAAGGTACATATAAATATATATGAAGATAATCAAAGTGTAATCAAAATTTGTAAGAATCCATGTGTACCTTGCAAATTGAAACATGTGGATATAAGACTTCATTTTGTGCGGGACTGTATTAGAGATAATGGTATAGTGCTGTCTTATATCAGTAGTACTGAAAAAATCAGTGATATTTTAACCAAGCCTCTTTGTAAACCATTGTTCAATTATTTCAGGGATAAAATGGGTCTACAGTAGGAGTGTTAGGAATAGGAGCCAAGAACTGCATCTTTGAGGGGGGGTGTTATGTGCCAATGACGCAGTGTTGCCTTGGTATCATAAAAAAAACAAGTAATAACATAGCTGTCTTGTATTAGGAAAATTTCTGTTCGGCAGGAATATAACGTCTCTAATAAATTCTAAAGATTTATAACTGTTTCATTGCCATTCCAAGTTTCCAAACTAATAACGATCTACAAATTACGTTATAACAAAAACTATTGAATTCGTTTGAGAGTACGCGTTTCTGTCAGATCACGTAAAATGTCAATATCAAGTCATGTAATTTCCCTCGGCCATAGCCCTCGGCCGTTTGTTGAGTTTGACAATTTCACCAACAGACTAGCCAACGGGCGGAGGTTCCAAAACGGACTTGTATTTTAATCATTCCATTTTTTTAAAGATATTACATTGTCATGTTTATATACAGTTAAAAATTGTCTTAATTTTAATAAACGTTAAAATAAATAAGACAAAATTCGATATACATTATTTATATATTACTGCATTTCGGACTCATATTATATGCAGTACTATGGTTGATCACAGATTAGACACAACTTACCAATGAAGATCGTGACGTCAGTACATTACAGGTCGAATAATGTCAAATGATAAATTAGAAATAACTATAATACCAATTTTGTAAAATAATCTGATAACAGGGAATGGTTCTACAACCCTTTTTCTCGAAATGGTTTTTGAATCACTATACATTACAAAATTATGGGATAACCCAATTATATAAAGGAAGCGTTTTCTGAGTATCTTTGTCCTATACTTTAATAAAGCGTACTAAATCGGCTACAATTTAAGCCTAATTTGAGTACTGTACGACTATTAGTTGCAGAGATACAGCTAGGTAAAGAATGGTCATTTTCCAAGTTAGGTACTGGCTAAACTAATGGTCCTAGAATAAAAGTTGAGATAAGAATTAGTGTACAATTTGACTAGCTTCAATTTAATACCAAAGTAGTGCCTCTAGCTTTCATAGTTTTCTCAAAAATATATAAACTATTAAAATATCCGATTTTGGTTAAATGATAAAAACATTGTTCTGAATAATGTATGAATGTATTTCTTAAAGAAAACCAAAAAATGAAAATTTGACATTTTAGATGTAACATATGGTTTCAAAACAAATAAACGTAAACATAAAAAACACAGCAAACCTATATTTAAACTATAAAATAATACTATTTACACGGTCAAGCAAAAACAGTTTAGACTTTCGTCCTTTTGGAAGGACCAGGTCTCATCCAGTCTAGATCAGTGAGGAGGAATGGGGGAAAAGGGATAATATTTTCTGGAGTTGTGGCGGGCCGGCTCATGGTGTTGGGTCGTCCACATCCTCGTCCTCCTCGTCCAGGACGATAGGAATGGCGTTGTTGCAATTTCACCCGTGGCAAAAGGAACATAGGATAGAGCACCTCAGCCCAGCCTGTCTGCAAGTGCACGACCCTAAGCAACCTCTTTTTGCATTTGCAAGTCACCATTTTAAGCAGGGTCTGAGGAGCGGGCTCTGCGCACATTGCCCATCTTCAACATGCTGTAACTCCGCAACCAATGCACATAGTGAGCTCAGGTTACGCTCAAATTGTAGCAAATTTAATTATCTTTATTACAGTAGAACTAAAAACTTTCTTGAAAAACGCTTCCTTAGGGTATTTTTTTCGAAAAAACTGAAACAAGTGCCAAAATTTCGCAGCTTTACAAGCACCATGGGGTTAGTACAGGGTTTTCAAGGTTGCAAACTTGGGTATAAACTAATCTCAAGGGACCTAACAACATATAAAAAAATCGTAGTTACATGCGCGTTTGCGATCTATGATGTCGTTATAGACTGGGCTAATTATAAGGGTCTCACCGTGTGAAATTTGACCCTAAAATCGGACATGCCTGCTCATTTCGACAACAAAACAGCAGTTACCATCCCGAATGCATGACAGAATTACCGCGTAGCATAAATTCTTAAATTTATAAGAAAATGGGTACTAAAGTTTAGGTAAAAACCGGAGGAGTACATTTGAAAATTGTCAGAATTCTTAGAATCTATTATTTTTATTCAAAGTGAACTGTGCATCAATAAGAGGTGTTATTATAAGTGCACTATATAACTTATTTTCAAAAAGAAAACTTGCCTATTTGATGAGTAAATAGATATTTTGAATTTTTGAGTTTTTTTTAATTTTCTGCCTCTAACCGGCACATTAGAATCTAATTTCAATACACAATTATAGACTAATAAAAAATCCATAATTTGTAAAATAACTAGCGTCTAATTGCATGGTTCTCAGAAGTTACAGGTAATTTAAATTTTACCGGTATTTTTAACACCTAGGGTTGTCACAAATAAATTATTCCGGTTTTTTTCTGGCTTATCGACTTTGAACTTACCTATAGTCCGTCCGTTCATATGTCACACGCAATTTAGTTTTTTAGACTAACAAGATAAGTAGACTAATCTTATCTTATCTTATTTTATCTTATTAGGCAGGGACTATATATAAAATAAAAACCCATTGAATAGTTCAAGTAGCAATTATATGTCACGTGTTGATTTGCTAAACATTTACCAAGCTAACATAGTTTTCAATCCTCGTAAATGTTACATTCATTTGAAATAATAGTAGTGTATTCAGTGCTGCAGTCTTCAGCTCGTAAATCTTCGTCAACACATTCGTCGTCCTCATCGTCTGATGTATCTGGTTGAAGATCTGTTTCAGAAGTTGGTTTTAACATGTCTATAACAGGGCTAGGGCTTGCAATCCGGATATCCGGATATTCGAATTATCCGGATATCCGCTTAATTTCAAATCCGGATTTGGGCTTACTTTGTATCCGGATAATTCGGATATTTCGGATATTCAACAAATAGGACTAAAAATTAATTTTAGTATTGAATTTGACGCCAGATCAGATCGCGATAACATTTTTCATTTATAAAATGCGCGAGCGAGACGCACGATATCCTCGTATCAGATTCTACAACACAACAACGCCGATCGCCGCTACCCTCCGCTCAATCAGTGCTCATCGTCTTCGTGTCATTCGTACGTGTTATTTAAGTGCAGAAACACCACGTGGCGAGGAGGTACAGCATGGTAGTGAAAATTACCATGAGTTCACGTGACGTGTGTGAGTACTTATTGATTAGTATTATTGAGTCAAAAAATAAAAAAGATGTAAAGGTTAATTGCTGAGTGGCAGTGGCCTTTCACTCCACTTCACCCATTATTAAAATTCGATATTTCATGTAATTCGTTTGATTTACTTAAAGTTTGTTACTTAAAATGGAACCCATTTTGTTTGTTTGTATTACGTAGTTGGCAATGTATATTTTTATATACCTTTTACTAAAGCATGGTGATTGGTGATAATAATAATAAACGGATAGTACTGGGTTCTTACCAAACCGTGTTGAAAACTAGTTTTTTAGTATATGTATTTTTTTTAAATTAATGATATAATGATACATGTACTTTATAGAGGTCTTTGTTATTTTTCAGGTTTGAATTTAGTGAATTCATAAACAGAGAAATAGCCGCTGTTTTCAAAAAATACAAGAAATCTTGACAAAAACTCTGATTGGCACCACTTTTTGAGAAGGCCTGATGGCAAAGAAGCTCAGTGCAAAATATGTAAAAATATATTAAAGTTATCTGGACATTTCTCATCTGAAGCTAACTCACTCAATAGATACCTATCAAACAACAGATAAAGGACAAATTGAGCACTTCAGCCATTTCCAAAAGTTTACTAGCGACAGCAACACAACCTTCAACTTCTACCATATACATAGACGTGATTACATTTTTTTTATTTAAAGCCTTGAAATAAACATGTTTTCTGAAATCTTACGTTGTTTTGTATTCTATAAATAAATAAATGTTTTTTTACCATTTTTTTGTATTTTATTACATATTACCTAAAAATATCCGTTTTATCCGTTTTATCCGGATATCCGGATATTGCATTATCCGTTATCCGAATTATTCGGATAGTAAAATAGGGCGGATAATGCAAGCCCTAATAACAGCTTTAGGTAAAGGCAGCTTTTTACAATTTTTGCGGCGATTTGACAGTCGTATTTGTGATATTACTGGATCTGAAGATTCCAAAGCCCGATGGAATAGATCAGACATGGTTTTTAGTCGATCCATTTTTCGAATGTGATGTTCTCTGTCAAATCGCCTAAATTTGTTCCTGCTTTCTCCAGCTTGCTCCGAAAGCATCCCTACCGGCAAAACAGCATAGTACATTATTTCATGCCCATGGACCAAAATTTTATGCACGGTCACAGTCATTGGATGCCACTTATAGGTTTCAACATATTTATATGCGAATTTTTACAAAAATTTGCATACTTTTCAGTATTGATTGGTAAACCACACGATAACGCCACGAGAATGATATGGAAATCATCGACCAACTACTGTGCAATTCCCAAAATCTCAGCAAATGTAGCGCGATGTTTATCTGAGAGTGCAGTACGCGCTGTGTTACCATCATTTCTGCCGCGCTTGCGATATTGGCAGTAAGTATATATGATTTCCATACTTACTTACTGCCGATATCGCTAGCACGGCAGATTTGTGGTCCCCGAGTTTGGCCTGACTACATCAACTAGCAACCCAATTTTGTGCCGAATCTGAGCCTGGATATCCTTTTTTCTTTCTTCAGTTATACGACCAGCTTCCGACGACTTGGGTATCCTCCATTGTCGTACAGCTGGTTCATTTTTGCACCCAATGTTAAGAAGAAATTCCAAAATACGTATCCACGCATGCAGAGGGCTAATACCGTATTGTAAAGTTTCTGGTTTAGACTTCGGTTGTGAGTAAACTACTTCTAAATTGTTGAACTGAGTTGCTGTCAGCCTGCACATTGGACATCGTAACTGGGAATTTGTATTGGTTATGATATTTAATACTTTGCCGTCAATTATACTTAAAGTGAGTCGAGAAACAGCTGTGATTTGATTTCCATTTGATGTTTGTGTCGTTAGTCGTTCAAGTATTTGTATTTGTTGCTCAACATACTCCTTCTCGGAGAGGATAAGATCTTTAGATTCCTTCCTGTACTGAATATGAAGTGGACGGCATGTACGGTAAGACTGTGGGCTGGAATTAAGCCAAAGCGTTTGATTTCTTACGTTGTCGACGATACGCAACGACACAAATGTAGTAGCTATAATGCTATTCTCGTCATATGATGAGTCTGGAGTTGAAAGAAAAGCTTGCTCATATAGGGACTGCCCTGTACTACCATCGAAACCCCAAGATCCTTCAAAGATGCAGTTTAGATGACTGATGCCCAATTTGTTACAATACTGTGAGAACACACCATCGTAAGAGTCAACCAATCTCTTAAAAGTATGACACAGTAAACTCTGTAAAGAAATGGAGGCTTCTACTTCAGATACTGATATTTCTTCCGGGTGGCAAGATTTTTTAGCCTGGCGTACCTTGAAGTATGAAGGATACAAAGAGCAGCCTCTTTTTTTTGAGTCTTGTTGTAAAAAATGGTAAGTCTCAACGGAATTTTGGTCAATTATGATTGCGAGGGCTTCATCTGGGGTATATGGCTGAATGATAGGTTGAGAGAGTTCTTCTGTCACTTTTTTTAGTTTAGATGGTGATGTCAAGCATTGATTAATAACAGACTCTAGATCACGAGCTGACTTTGGTGGCAATTTGCTTCCCTCGATCAAAATAGATGAACTGAAAGCTTTCACGAGTTTAGCAGGTGGTTCATTTTCTAAAATAGTCTCAAGCTTGCGCCGCGACCGCAACTGCTGTCGGTTACTTAACTCAAAATATTTAGAGCAAGTTGGTGTTTCATGGTCAGATGTCAATTTTATGTCCTCGGGAATGTCATTAAGAAAAACTTTTCCAAGCCATTCTTTGTTTTTATTTTGAAAATTGTGGAAATTACTTTTGCAATCCTTAAATACCTTTTCTCCCTAGCTTATAAACAATTTCATGGAATCTGCCAATGTTTCCTTATCTACTTCAGAAAGTAAACGTAAATGATGGCCAATGGCTTTTAAAACTATCTCCAATCTTCGGTTTTTAGGCAAATCACAGGGTCTGTAATTACGGCCTTGTTTTTTGCTCTCTTCTACCAGTAATTTATAAATATCAAGCCGTGTGTAAGTCTTGTTTATAATATCTGCGTCTCCCGTACCCGTAGAGTTAGAAGTTCCGGCTGTGGCGTTAACCACAGCTTTATTGGCCAGTCGCTGATCAGCATGAGGGTTGGCGCCCTCGTGCCCTCCTCGCATGGAGTCCGTTGATCGGAGCTCAGTCGGACATTCCCCAACAGGTCGGGTCAGTTCCTTTTGATGCAGCGTAGATTCAGGGCTTTTTGACGGCTCCATGAAGCCTCACCCCCTTTTGTCAAACGTTGTCCAAAGTTTGAAAAAACCACGTTCGTATACGAAAACTGGTATATTACACATTGGTGACACTTGACATCATCAACAACTGTCGTAACCAAGGGACCTATAAAAAAACTAAAAACTTTCTTGCGACAGTAAGAAGGCTGTAACATTTTTAAGGTAAGAAAATTTTATACGTAGAATTTAGTAAGCTCGCTAGAAAAGGTTTTTGATCGATTCCTACAGAAACGAGAAAACAGGACACTTCTATATTTTCAATATATATGCGAGTAGCGAAGCTGAGGGAAACCGCTAGTTTTTAGATTTCTTGACTGGTATTTTTTGATAATTATTAAGTGTAATAAAGATATTTCTCCAAGATAGCATTCATACTTTGCTATTCTTTTATATTCTCGTACATGTCCAATTAAATACAAACAATATAACCGGTAATTTTTGTGACAGCCCTGATGCAAAATTTCGAAGTAGTATATCTTTTAAGTACCATGCAATTAGAATTCAATATGTTAACAAATTAAAAAGGAAATTTAAAGCTTTTTATATATCCTTAAATAAGATTCTAATTCTGTAGTGTTAAATAAAGAATAAATTAAGGAAAACGTAATTTTTTATGTGTTCCGTAACAAATCTTAATAGAAAGAAGTGCTAATATGTATATTTTTAATGATTTTGTTTGATACTTTAAGCTTGATTTTTTTTTGCTTACTTATTTAGAGTATTTATGTCATTTTAATTTTACCGGTTATAAAATAAATGGAATATCAAGGTTCTGTTATTTTTAAACAATGAAAATTGGACACGCAGGAATTCCATCATGAATTCAACATAATAACCGCTGTCCTACCCTCGAACAAAACAAGGATGTCCGAATTTGGGGTCAAATTTCACACCGTGGGTCTGTTGCACCAAAGTTTTCGTAACAAGATTGTTTCACAAAAATGGATATATCTCGAAAACTAGACCGAATCGAGCCTACTTTATACATTTTTAACTGCAAATTAACTCAGGAACACGCTGTTAAAATCCCTCGGGTACGTCCCGGGCACGGTGTATATAGATTGCCGAAATAACATAAACGCGTAATAAATGTTATAATTTAAACTATACCTTTGACTTTAAACATAAAACTTCCGTGAGACTCAGACATATTAAGGAGATCACACCGGGTTACTCACGTAAAAATTGTCGAAAAACGCTCGACATGTTTCGGGCTATGGTAGAAAGGATGCCTATGTTTCTTCCATACCTTAAAGGTGTGACGGACAAGATAGGACACTTATTACACCGAAGATATTGTATTAAGACGATCTTCCGTCCTCATATGCAGCTCAGACAGTTGACGCGTTCGCCAAAAGATACGAGAAAACTTGTCTTGATCGCCTTTGAACGTCCCAGGAGTTTACATGATTCCCTGCTCCTGTGGGAAAAACTGTATAGGAGAGACTGGCCGGAACATTGCCACGAGAGTGACTGAACACATACGGAGTATGAAAAAGCGGGACATCCGTTGTTCTGCGGTGGCGGAGCATTCACTGGTTTCGGATTCAACGCATTATATACGATTTGATAAGGTAGCCGTGTTGGCGAGGGAAAAGTATTTTATCCCTAGGAAAGTGCGCGAAGCTATCGAAATTGGTCGTCATCCGAATTTTAACCGTGATGGTGGATGGTCGGTGCCTCCGAGTTGGAAAACGGTTTTGTGTACAGCTCCGGTGGCAAGTGTGGACGCGTCATTAACAGGTGACGTAGTTAGTGTTGTGTGCGACCCTACTTTTGAGAATTGCAATAATGAGGAATTGCAATAGTTTCTCGCCGGCCACGCCGTTCGCACCGAGCAGCCGGGCTGACAGAGCGCAGGCCCGCAGTCTTCGTCGTGCTGCGGCCGCGTCGGCTCATGAATAGGGACTCCGGACGAGCCCGAAACATGTCGAGCGTTTTTCGACAATTTTTACGTGAGTAACCCGGTGTGATATCCTTAATATAATGATATATTTGACATTTGTCAGGTTCGTAGCAGGTGGAAAGAAGTCGTCTCTGCCTACCCCTCTGGGAAACAGGCGTGATTTTATGTACGTATGTATGTATTTAAACTATATTTTATTCATATTTAATTTATTACGTATAAATTTGGAATTTTATTTAATGCTTTATTTAAGTTTCATACTAAATCTTACCTGTTTCGAATGTAAATAAAATTATGAGTACCGTTGACGATGATGGCGACAATGTCCTTTTGTTTTCAAGAAAATTTTGGGACAGTGTTTAATATTATTAACAAACAAGTTTTCTCGCATTGTTGGAGAAAAGCACTATACAGGGCGTCCCACGGCTATGCCACGTGGAAGGAAAGTACCTTAAATATTGTAGACGGAACGTTTTACAGAAAGAAGACATTATTTGAATTTAAAAAACAATTTAAACTGCATTCATAGATATTTAAATAATTACATGGTTGAACCGGGAATTGAACCCGTTACACGAGAAAAATAATTACCCTGTAGCTTTATCATACCGATCGAAAGACTTCATCATAAGGATTATTTTTTGCTAAATAACATAGTGTCAGAAATAAAAGGAAGACCATGAATTTCAACATTTTAATACAAAATTAATCAATTTATCAAATGCTCAAATGAGTCCCTTCCTGATGAATACCAAGTCGCACTCTTTTGATTATTTCGCTCCGTCGATTTTAATTTGTAATAAATTGACAACTGTTTGTACGCCGAAATCAGTATTACCGAATAGATTACTTGTCAAATCGGTAAAAACCCTAAACAAGTAATGACTAAATTAAAATATTCGAAGTGATCTTTCGGGCAAACGTAAAAAAACCCAACCATAGTTGTCGAATAATATTTATCGAACCAAAATTCGGTCAAACATTTTTCGGATTTCAGATAGGTAACCGCCGTGGCCCCTCAGAAAGAGTGGGCCACCATGCGGGAGTGGGGAGAGCCTCCGACCTCTCCGAAACCTCTGAAGAGTCAACCAGCAGTTTTTCTTCCACCGAACCTGCCCCGAATCAGGTGTGATTCCGCACCGTAATGTACTATTAAATATTTTTGAGTAATACGGCGTATAACATGTATAGGGTCAAGGAATTTAATTTCCAACCCACCTGAGGTTCAAATTCGCATAGCAAATAGTCACCATAAGAGCTACCTAGAGCACGACGTTACTTTGACATATCGCATGCATTGTTATGTTAGTAACTAGGCAACAGAGGCCCTACTTTGAAAATCGAAGTTCGACGACACGTTAGCTCCATCCTTTTCTCTCGATTTAGTCTCGAATAACCAGTGACAGGGATAGAGCTAACGTAATTTCGAACTTCGATTTTCAAAATAGGGCTTCAGATTAACCCTTCGTCTGTGTCTGTTTAGGATCCTGACTAGACCGTCGTACGTGTGTTTAGGATCCTTATCATTGCTACTTCTGCCTATTTTCGCGATTCTATACCGTATCTTTTGTTGCGGGGTTCTAATTTGTTGTAGATAAATCTTGAAAATTCAATCTTCCATAGATAACATTCAGTTTTTCGAAACAAAATGAGACGAGAGCTATAGGAACGTTTAAACTCGGTCACGTGACAGCGATGACGTCATAGCCACACAGACGGGGGGTACAAAATTATGCGAGGCGACACTGACTAACATGGTGAACTGAACTATGGGACGCCAAGGCACTTTGCCAAAACTAGAGTCGAGGATTCGTTTGTCATCTCGCTAGTTCTGTTATATGATATGATCCAGGCTGAAAGCAAAATTTATCTATGCAAAAACTAATAGAATCGACGAAAATTATTATTATTATTTAATAAAACCACAATTTAAAAACGTTTTCTTTATATTACTCTTAACAAAAACAACAAACCAAAAACACTATTTTAGATCTCAATCACTGACAGAGGTTTTATAAAAACTATAACGACACTTTTCAACGGAACGAATAAACTTTATGTTAATTTAAAAAAAAAGTCTATTTCAAAACGCGTATCCACCTTCATTTTGAATGACGTCCAGAAGACGTTGACGTCCAGAAGAATAGGCGCGATTAATTATTCACATATGTTATGTATGTTAGTGCCACAAAAATCTTCCCATACTCTATGACAGTTCGTTCCGATTGTTCCATCTTTGGACCATTATGCCTCAAATATTCTCTATAGGGTTCAAATAAGCACTTTTTTGCAGGTCAAGGAATAGCATTTATATGTGCTTGGTTGTGCGTGAACCAGTTTCGCACAATTCTTGCCGTCTTGCGGTGTGAATAATTGCGTTGTCTTGCACGTAATCAATTTAAGGAACCTCCTGTTGCGGATAATAAGTTCGTAAAGTCAGAAGCACACTTCCATTAAACAGATGTACATAGTCCTGAGCGGTTGCTCTAGGTGGCAAATTCACGAGTTCTCCAACACCTGCTGAAGAAATCCAACCCGAAATGTTAGCAGTAATTCGCCCAGACGCATGATTACCCACGACGAGGTCTTCTGTGTACCGGGTTCGATCAAATCGCCACAAATGTAATCTTCCGGTTTGAGCACTTGAAAATGTCTTTTCGTCAATAAAAGCTGTACAGTCAACAGCATAAATAAGTGATCATTTATGTACCTTGTCACTTTAACGTCGTGTTTGAAATGTCCTACAAAATTGTGAAACGATTGAAAGCGAGAAGGTACATAAATGATCACTTATTAATGCTGTTGACTGTACACATCCAGTTAAAATTTAAATACTGGCGGGCAAAGTGAAGTCGGGCTAATTTATGATTCTCGGTTAAGGCAATTTTTTTCGCAAGCCGCCTGTGGTTCAAATTCATAGCACGTAAGCAATTCCTAATTGTTCTAGGGTCAACGTCAAACATTTCTGAAAATCGTCCCTTTAACGTAAAGCCATCCAGAATGTATTGCCTTCGCATTAATCGGCGTTGGTCTTGGGCTATTGCAAGCGGGCGATGGTTATTTTGCTTTAGATCAATAAGGTTTCCTTCAGCATTATATCGCCGTACCCAACGGCGAACTGTGTCTGTACTCACATTTAACCGACATGTTATCTCATGAATCCCTATTCCTTCTTGGTGTAACTCCACTATTTGAACTCTTAATAGTTCACGGTTAGCGGCAAGCATTTTATTTTTCAAATTAGTAACAAATTTAAAAAATATTTTAAAATTTTCTTGATTTAAACTGACACAGTCATGTTCGTAATTAGAAAAGCAAATGATAACTTTTCGCAAAGAGGTTATCTGTATGTGAAGTGACAAATAAGACGTATTAACATTTCAATACTATCACTGCGAATATCAAACGACATTTCAACGAATATTAGGGAAATATTAATATTATGGTAGGGAATTAAATTCCTTGACTATACGTAAGAAAACAACGCGCAAGTGCGAAGGTAATCGATGAAGTGCGAATTTGCTTGCCTGATAGGAGCCGAAGGTGTAGAGCTCGCCGTCGCGCGTGAGCACGGCGCTGTGGTTGCTGCCGGCGGCGACGGAGGCCGCGCGCGGCACGCGCACGCGCACGACGCGGTGGTGCGGGCTCACGTCGCCGGCACCCAGCTGCCCGCACTGGTTCGACCCGAACGTTAACACCTCACCTGATAATATATGACATTATTTTACCATGTCTCAGTATTTAATTTAGTTGTTAGACGTAGCTACTAAAGGATGGAGCGTAGCGACTAAAGGTACACCAAATAACTCAGTCCTCGTCCGCAAAGTACACTGGGGTTGCGGGATGAGACTATATACGATTTTAGTTTTTGGGGTTCTGTATCCGAAGGGAGCCCAACGGGACCCGTTGTTCGTCCATCTGTCCTAACCTTAAAAAACTGTATCCTTTGAACCGTAATAGATAGCGTTTTGTTTTTTTTAGAATAGATATATTTACGGCGGATTTATGAACAGATCAAAAAACAATTAAAGGAGGTGAAATAATAAAGGTTTCTTTTTTCAACGTTTTTTTTATTTTTGTTGTATCCTAAAAACGGTAAATCATACAAGCATCAAATTTGGTATGATTATAATTCAAACCCTGATGAAAAACAACAAGTACAAAAAAAAGTTTGAGTTGTGCATAATACCTACTGTGCAGTGGTACCTACGGAACCCTTAGTCGTCGAGTCTGACTCGCACTTGACCGGTTTTATAGAGATGCGCTTAATGGAACTAACATAATGAATGTGAAAAGTGATTGTGTAAGTGCTCTCTTTTTACCCGACTGCGCGACGCAAATGAGAGTATGTATGTATCTATGTTTGTCCTTTGTGGCGGTCTCGAAACTGAACGCAAGGGCCCATTCTGATGATTCTTTTGTCAATCGATTTGTCTTAATCTTGTGAGTGTCACTAAAGATATGACAGTAATCAATATTCAATATGGCGGCAACCAGACGCCACATTGTGAAAACCAAAAAAAATACTATACGAACTAAGACAAGTGGAGTATAATTGAATAGATATTTCAAAATCATCTTCAGGTTTCTTTCATTATTTTTCATTTTCAATGAGCATTCTGGATTTATAATGATCTAAAGGTCTCGATATTGTGCGGGTGTTATTGTACCGTCGACCAAGAAATTGGTCTACCACCCTACGGTTGAGGATCATTTGAACGTCATGAAACAACAACGATTTCCCCTTACAAAAATATGAGAGTGATCATTGCTCTCTGTATTATCCTAACTTGGTTGTGTAAAGGAGCGTCCCCACTGAGAGCCTCGGCGTTGAACATTCGAGTGGTGTGGACGTTGAGCCAAGCGTTACAAAGCTTACACACCACTAGATGTTCGACGCCGAATGTTCTCAGTGGGGACGCTCCCTTACATGAATCGGTCAAAGTCGCGAAATGGGGTTACTATCGAATTGTCTTTATCGCCAAACGACCATTTCAGCTAGATGACATAAAAATAAAATACACAGTCAGCAAAGAGACAATTCAGCTGGACGACATGAAAGTAGAATACTCAGTCAACAAAGTGTCAATTAAGCAGGACGGCTCAGAATTAAAATGAGCAAGTAGCCAAACGTTTGGAAATATAAATAGTCGGTATGGTTAGAATACCTAATTAGCCGAAAGTAAAATTTGTTCATTGACATGAACACAGAACGACTTAGTAGCAAAACGTCTGGAAATTAAAATAGTCCGTATAGTTACAATAGGTACCTAATTAGCCGAAAGTAAAATTAGTTAATTGTCATTAGGGCATCCTCCCGGGAAATCCCGGTTCTGTAATTCCCGGGAAATCACGGGAATTTCACAGGTCCTAAAGAACCGGTACTGAAGATTACGTCCCGGTTCTCCCGGTTCTTTCCATAAATACCAAACAAATATCGTGGCGCGTATCACATATGGGCGTTTCTTTAATAGTACATTGTTGCCTAGGCGCGGAAAGTAAGGGATTTCCTGACGAGGTGGTTAGCAGGCCGAGCAATAGCGAGGCCTGCTAAAATACGAGTCAGGAAATCCTTGTTTCCGCCGAGGCATACATAATGCTTTTCTCAAACAATGCGAGGCAATTATACAAATCCATGATTATAAGTATTTTTAAAAATCTTTGACAAATTCGCAGAGAATGTTTGTTTGCGTCATACGAGTATTAGTTAACGTTTCACGCACAACGAGCCGCCCCCCGCGGCCGCCGCTCCGCAGAGCCCCGCCGCGCCGCCGCCCCCACAAGTTGGGTGTACGGGATTTTTTTCATGGTCCATTCGATTTTATACGCAATAGAGAGCACTTTTAAAAAACAATATGGACATAGACGGAAAGCGTTTTCATATGGTTTTTTTACTCCTAGGATTAAAAAGAGGCATTTTCCGTCCATGTGTTTCAATCGGAAAATCGTTATTTCCGAGCATGTTTGAGAAAAAGTTTGTACCTAGTTAAGGACTAAAATTAAGAAAAGTTAACTTTTCCGCTGAGTTACGAAAATTAGTCGTACATTTATGTACTACCTCTCAACGCCAATTAGCAGTATCTCTAATTCAATGAATGAAGTAGATTCAATCCTCACCCGTTAGTAATATGCTTGCACTTGCTGCAGGAGTTTTGTCTGAGATACCGCCATTTGTCCTATAACAAGTATAGCTAATTTTCGTAACTCAGCGGAAAAGTTAACGTTTCTTAATTATAGTCCTTAACTAGGTACAAACTTTTAAAGAAACGCCCATATATCCAATTCACACCTGAGCGACGACGCCGGCACAAGCGGCCACATCGCATCAATATCCATCATATTTGCAATAATTGATCTCTAGATTTGTAAAAAGGAAGAACAAATAACTTTCTAGTAAGTATTTTACTTAATCAAGATATGTTTTTGTTGAAGAAAACGTGCATGATTTTATTGCATATTTATGAAAAATTAAGTTTCCTAATGTTTTTCAATCGTTTTATATCTCGAATGTCCATGATTGCGGTGATTTGAGGTAAAAAATAAAGAACCGGGAGAACCGGGAATCCCGGTACCGACCCTGCTTAGAACCGGGAAAGGGAAATCTCGGAACCGGGCCCGGTACTGCATGCCCTAATTTTCATGACCACAGAACGAGTTAGTAGCAATACCTAATTCGTCGAAAGTAAAATTTGTTTATTTTAATTATAAAGTGTCTTATCAATACGCAATTTTAAGATCCAGACGTTTTGCTAACCGGCCATTAGGCGTTCATCTCTATTTAGTAATTAAGAAATTTTGAGATACAAACGTTTCGCTACCGGGCCATTTAGCTTTTATGTCTATTTAGTAATAAAGACATTCTAAGATAAAGACGTTTCGCTACTAGTGTATTTTAAAGTGTAACATTCTAAGATCCAGACGTTTTGCTAAAGATACATTTAGCTTTCGTGTCTATACAGCAACACAGACTTTTGAGCTATGTTGTCATTTGGCGAAAAGGGAATTTTGATAGTAACCCGCGAAATGCTATTCTGCAAACTGTTCTCGTATTCTACAGGGTGTCTGGAAAACCTTTGGAGAAATTTTAACAGTAGATAGGGTGGATGACGTGTATCATCCCTATATTGGTAACTTTTTTTAAAGTTAATATTTGACTGAGTTACAGGCTAATTTATCATAACCTTTCCTGACGATGCTCTCAGTGTGCCCCATCTTAACTACTTCATTCATAACATGTGTCACAACACGTAATGTAAATAAACAAGTTGTTCCTTATCAACAATGTTTCTAATCATGGTCAAAAGCTCCATGGTGTTTAGAAAACTGACACATTATTATGTAACGTGAATCATAAGACGGTCTCTGATAAGGGCTATTATGTTAAATAATTTAAAAATAAAACTTAAGATTACAATTTTTACCCGCACTCTTCTAACTTCTCTCACAGCTAAAATAGCACTTTTACACGTACTTACATCAAACTTCTTAAACGATCATGAATTATGAATTTATTTTATTGATTTGTACCACTATCCAGGGATTAATACAAATAAAAAACACAATAATAAAACGAACATTAATTTGTGATTGTGCTTTGACAATTTGACATAGTATTTTTTTAAATCTTGTACCATTGAAAACTCTTTGAGAAAAGAGGTTTTGGTTTCTGTTGCAAGAATAAAATCGTTCCAAGGTACAGGTTACGATTTATCAGAATTACATTTAAAGCTGGCATCATACGCGTTGTTGAACTTGTTGAAAGATATTCGTATTCTATAGAAGAAAGAAAAACATAAAGGGGTGAAGACGGGCGAGTACGTACGCCGTACTTTCAACTTCTGGATCTGTTCATCTTGCAATTAAGAAATTCGTGTAATAAAGAAAATCAAACTGATATATTTATCTGGGGGAAAGTCCCATTGACTTGAACGTTCTAGTGTTCAGGATCTCATACATCGATTGATGAATCGAAGTTCAGATGAAGATCAAGGTCTCGCTGAACGCTGTCCCTGAGAAACTGATATAAGAAAATGATCATTCAAGTCTTCGGACAATACAGTAATTTAAACTTCCTACGGAAATACAAGAGAGGCGAAAGTAATGCCCAAAGCTTGAATTAATTGCTTGATGTAACTGTTTTCCAAGGATATACTACTTAACCTATCTTTTCCACCTTTCATTCATTCATATATCAAGTCCTTCATAATATTTTCTCTTTGGCTATTTAAAGTATTGCCCTATCAGAGTGCTTGTCTTCTAAAATAAAAGTTAAGTAAAGAAACAAAATCACAAACTACGCACTCTATAGAGGGTTTCCTCTTGACCCCTAGCTTGACAGAGACTACTGATCGACAGACATACAATAAATAGGGAATTCCTTTAGTATCATCTTAGCTTCTTAGAACGGCTAGAGGGATACCCAGTCTGGTAACGAGTCTCATAGGTCTGGCGATAGCCAGGGGGCACTACCAGCTCCAGAGCGGGTGTGGGGCTCTGCCGTTAGCGCAAACCTTTAATGCTTTCCAAACATGTACTTAGTTTAGTTAATTTTCACTCTCATAATCTCATTCTACAATCAGCTCGATAGTTTCCTTTCCTCAGTGTTAATTAGATTTCCAAATTGTTTGAGTTATATTTTCCTTAGGTTCGTTCAGGAGATCCTAACATGTTTTTTCTAGCTTTTGTAGGATTGTTCTCAGTAGCCACTTCTCAAAAGTATTTGGGTTACATTTCGGGTTATGACGTAGGTTTCTAGTTCTTTTATCCCTAGACAGATCACTTGGCCATTACAATTCCGTATTTGCTACAAACTAGATCAATTCTAAAAGTTTCCTTAGGGAATAGCAAGGCAGAGTAGGGTATGACGTCGGTTTTTGGTGCTTAAGTTAAGTTAGATAGCTTGGGAGGTTACAACCCGCTGCACTGTTGATAACTAAAAACAGCCTGAATATTCGATTACTTTTCGTCTATTTGTTCTTAAGAGGACGAAATCTAAAATTTACACCTAAGGGCTACTTTCTTAGCACATCTTCAAAATGGTCGAAAACGAAAACACATGGAGTCGAAATCCAAAATTTGCGGACGAAAACTGGCGAAATACTTTTTATAAAAAACTTTTACAAAATTAACTTAATGCTAAATCTAAACTTAAAATAAAGCATAATGAACACTAAATTTGAAAATCTTTGTACATACATTTCATTATTTGAACATATTATTTTGGACCTCTAAAGCAAGCATCTCAGCTAACTGGACGAAACCCGGCGGAATTACCCTACCTAAGTAATTAAATTGGGTATTTATTTTATTAAGGTCTGGTAGACCGTATATTAAGGATACTAAGGATGTTGATATAACCTGTTTTGTGTGAGCACTTATAAGGTGCTTCGTGTTTGAACTTGTCTCTCGCTCCCATACCTACGCTCTTATTAAGAGCGAGTGAGAGAGAAGTACAAACCCGAAGCAAGAGCTATCGTGCTGTACTACGTAAGTTTATCGATTCCATGACCTGCGAGAGGTTAGTAAATATGTTTCTCTATGGTAAGTGTGACATCATCATAAATTGTAATGAATTATGCGACAACCTTTTTATCCATCGTCTATCCGAACTTTTAGAAGTCTATGTACTGACTGACATTAGCACAAGCCCTGTGGTGTGTGGCTGCCATATAAAGAGAAGAAGAAGAAGTCTATGAATTTATGGCTGTCATTAGATGTCATTGTTAAATTATGTTATTTTCAAATATTCAAGTTGTAATTATTTTTGCTGTAAACCAGTTATATGGGCCAGTTTAGAGCAGAAAACATTGGTAAATGGTTAGATCTCGACAAGACGGACGATATGATCACTCTTGGCAAAGCATGAACAAGAGATCTAGTGAATTTACATTTAAAACCAGCAAGTGTTCCAATTGCAAAAATGAAAATACAGTAACTTTCACTAAAATTTATCATTATTTTTTAAAATGTTAAATTGATTTTTGTTTACATGGGGCGCACTGTTTGTTTACATACCATGTAAATAACGTAGGTATGGTCTCAGGTCATTGACCTTGGAGTTTTGACGTTAGTTACTACGAACGTAGTATCAACATCAAAATGTCAAGGTCAAGATATCGGCTGCGATACATCAAGTAACAAAAGGAATATAATTAAATCTTCTTTTTTTTTACTTTAACAGAAATATAAATGAACCATACGCCCGGGATCAGAATCGTGCGAACTATTACCGCGCCAAATATCTCCAAAGGTTTTCCAGACACCCTGTATATGCCACATCACGCGATTGACGGTGCGTGTCAGTTTAATTGATAAGATAAATATTGGGAACTAGCTTCTGCCCGCGACTTCGTCTGCGTAGATTTCGATAATCGTTATACCAAAGGGATTTTTTTAATTTTCCGGGGATAAAAGTAGCCTATGTGATAATACAGGATAATAAGCTATCTTCATTAATGCCGTAGCCAAAATGGCAAAAAAGAACCCTTATAGTTTCGTCATGTCCGTCCGTCCGTATATAACTCGAAAACTCAAAGAGGTAAATGAATGAAATTTGGAGTAAAGGTGTCTTGTAGAAGCCGTTACTTAGTTTGGTAGTTAAATAACAAAAATAAATATTTCTAGGGGGCAGGCCATACCTGTAATGTAACAGAAGATGAAAAAATTTTTTTCACCGTATGTCGTCGTCTGGCACAAATTTCGACAGTTCTTTTGAAAATACTAAGTTTCTTCTGATTAGGTGAATATTACAAAAGGACGTAAGTGCCATAAAGTTACACTCTTTTAAGGGTGCACTTTTTTGAGATAGTTTTTGTGTAGCAACGGCTTCGAAACCCTACATTTAGGATGGTCAGACATGCTCTTGCCCGGTTTTTAATCATTTTTACTTTTATCAAGTTCAAAATCCAGTTTCTTTTTAATTTAATTTAATTAATTTTAACAATATGTTTCGCAATATAGATTTTTTACTCCTAAGTATTGTTTGAACTGACATTTTAGAATTAAATAACCGGCCAATTTCCTTTTTATTAGTGTTCATGTATTGCCACAATTAATTAACCAACCGCCGAAAAATAAAATGACTGCCCGTTTTTTTCCAAACGATCATAATAACCGCCCTAATATTAAATACCTAACAGCACCGCCGTAATTAAACAATACGCCTTGAATAAGTTTTGAAAATGGCGGGAAAACTTCGGAAAAATAAACTGGATATGTCAACGCTGTCAGCGTCAATCTGACACCGCTGCTTTTGACATAGACTAACAAAACAGAATGTACAAAGCCTATCCCATGTTGTCACACTGAGTGGTAGAAGCCAAAGGAAAAATAAAATAATTAATTAAACAATTTGCTCAGGTAATAGCGGCCTTTACACGGCACAGTTTGGACCGCGGGAAACGCCACGCGCCATTCCACGCGCCAGTCCGAACCGTAGGTTTTTTACTATTACAGTTGCATTTACACGTACGATTCGGAACGAAAATTGGAATGGCCCGTGGCGTTTCGCGCAGTCCGAACTTTACGTGTGCAGGCCGCTAATTACTAATATAGAATAATATTCTTAATAATAAATTTACTATATAATTAATAATTTATAGATTTATGGAAACGAATGTACCTATACATACATACATTAAATCAAGCCTGTTTCCCAGAGGGGTAGGCAGAGACCACTTCTTTCCACCTGATACGATCCTGACTAATCTCTTTCGCTTCTTCCATATTCACGCACGTCGGTTTCGGGTACTTAAGATCCGGCCCTTTTCCAGTATTTCTCCGATTCGATTCGAAAAAGTACGCCTGGGGCGGCCCCTTCCGACCCCCCCACTCACTACCCAAAGAGGGATGTATCCAAATATCCTTTATAAGCACACTTCAATTTCAGTTTCTAAAAAAAACGGGCTGACAGAACATAAGTATATATATCTCATAATGTATGTTTATCTCATTATTTAGCTAAGATGTAGCTCATATTTATTTATTTAACTTTAGTCCTTTAAATTGGTTTTTTAATATTAAACGTAGGTAATTATGAAACATCTAGTTCCTTTCACTGTTGTACATTTGACAATTTGTTGTTACAGCCATTGCATTTTCCAGTCGTTCAAATGTTAACTGGAAGAGATCCCTTAAAGGGATAAGTCGCCTTAGTACAAACATTTTGTGTTTCTGTCTGTTTGTTATTTTCCTGTTCGTAATGTATTTAGATACATACGTAAATAGGTCGCGCGTGCCCGCGTTCAAAGCGCGTCGCTCCTGAGCTCCTGACACGATTTTGGTGTGCCGGAGCCTCGAATCAAGAGTAGCCACGAGTTGTAGGAGAGATATTCTCGATTCAGAGTGCATCTCACTTGTACTTATGCGCTTGAATAATGCTCTAATGCTCACGCGCATCCTCGCGCAGCGGAAATTTTAACGAATCTGGCAGGATCTTTGGCCCATCAGATTTGTCTGGCCCTTTGGAAAATAGTTTAAAATATTAAACTTAACAATATAAATATATAAAACTCAGCCTTCCTAAAATGACGTAAGTTCCCCATTTTTTTACGACTTTTAAAGTGTCTGTCAAAAGTTATGGCCCACAGGAAGTGTCTGGCAACAGTATAATGTACTATGTTTGTTTATAATAATATCATATATAACATATGTAAAAACCAGCCTTCCTACTTCGACGTAAGTTAGCATGGTTTTTTTTCACCTTTGATACCTATTACCTGCAAAACGGCCCCGCTTTCAGCTTAGCGAGTATCCTTTCCTTTTTAAGTTTATGGTATACTACCAATCCTAAAAATTTCATCTTTCCTAAAATTACGTAAGTCGGGGGTGACTGGGATCTCACTCTAATATATTTATAACAAAACGTCCACTAGAGTGAATTTACAGTCAGCGTCAAAATTTGATGAAGAAATATATTTTCCAAACAATTTGTGTGGTCGTGGGAAATAATACCTACTCACTGACTGTTAAAATAAAATAATTTTTAAGTGTGATACGAATAGCTGTACTGTAGCTACACGCCGATAGCAATATCCCTGGGTAATTTCCGGGGCGGTGGTATTACCGATGATTGTATTTTATTTATTGTTAGGGTCTATAATATCATTGAATTTAATTTGATTATTACCAGAGCGGGCTGCTAGCGAAAATACACGTTTTTAATGTTTAACCGCCTCCAGACATGTTTCCGTAATACATTTAATTAAAATATATATAATATATTAATGTAGTTTCTAAGAATCTGCAGATGGGTATAACAGCTCTATATACTTCCAAACAAAAGTAGTGTGTGAAGGCGGGGTGTTCTCTATTTAAATTAACGATGGAAGAATTCGAAAATATGCTGATTTTGTTTTATTTGTATCATGACACAAAGACATTGTATTTAAATTAGAAAAAGATATTATTATTAAAGTAAGGTTTATTTTGTACTGATGGTTATTCTTTACATATTTTTTTACGGTAACTTCGAAGAGTTTTAACCGCATATAACGATCGCGTGTCATCGTCAATACCTGAAGTATGCTTCTAAAATACGAAGGTTTTTTTTAGGAGCTCACGGACTTTACTATAGAGCTTACCGTGCTCGGTGAGCAGCACAGAGTGGTGCAGCCCGCAGGCGACGGCGACCACGCGGTGCCCGCCCGGAATCGTCACGCGCGCCGGCGGAAGGCAGCCGACTTTGAGGCTCGCCTCTCTCTCCGCCTCCAGTCCTGCCGCATGCCCTTCGCAAACCCCATAACGGACGTTTTCTTTATCTACCAATAAAGTATTTACTTTAGGGTACTATTTAAAGGCCAAGCTTTACTATTTTAAAAAGAGCATGGAAGAAAAACTATTTACTAGCTCCCAACTGTTATATTTAATTGTCTTTAATAAAAATAATATTACCCTTCAGAGACTACTAAACTAACCGCTTTTTATATTAGATTTAATGGTAGCATCGCTGTCATCTTCGCAGTCAACAGGGGGTCGATCGACGCATAGGTCTTTGAAGGTTTCCGCGCACCGACGGCACACGCCACATGAACTGCAGCCGCTATCGCCCTCGCCGCACCCACATCTCCTACAAACACGAAACTCGTAATCATTAACTTTATGGTAACTACTAGGCAAATAAGAAGTCAATCCTGAAACATTGCTCAACCATGAAGTTTCAGCATTGTTTCAGTTGACAGCATTAAAATAATGCTAAACTTGTTTGTTGCGTGTGAAGGAATAGTAATAACATTATCATTATTCAGAAACTTCTGTTGGACTTCTTATCTGCCTAGCAGCGTAGTAACGATTACTCAATAACCTTATATTTTATCCATAATTAAAGGTTACGTATCAGAACGCCTAAAATTAATTTGCCTAATTTCAAAATACCTAAGGTGCAAATACCTAATTTTTAAAACGCCTAACGAACATATCTCCTAAGTGAATAATACCTAATGGACGAAATACCTAATGGATGATTTACCTAAAATTGATTTCCCTAATGACAAAATACCTAATATTAAAATACATAACGGTCATTTCGCCTAAGTGTATAATACCTAATGGACGAAATACCTAACCGATAGTTTAGGTTAGAGTTGCGTCAAGGCGCGAAGCGCCATAACTACGCGGAATAGGAGCTCCACTACATTTTAAGTTACTATTTTATATTTTTTTAGCGTTAATTTCCTCCTTTTTTGTAGTCGCTTAATAAAGAAGTATACGAACAAGTCGACGGAGCTGCGCTGCGCGGAGCTCCTATTCCGCATAGTTATGGCGCTTCGCGCCTTGACGCAACTCTAACCTAACCTAACCTATAAAGGTGAGGGTGAACTAATTAAGCAAGTTGATTTGCATTTTCTAGGAACTGATCCTATTTATTTGGTGAGGTTAAACGCTTTTGAATCCATTCATCCATTAGGTATTTTATACATGAGGTATTTCATCCATTAGGTATTTCTTCCATTAAGTATTTCATCCATTAGGTATTTCATCCATTAGGTATTTCATCCATTAGGTATTTAGTCTATTAGAGGATTTAAATTTAGGCATTGAAAACTTAGATCATTCAATATATAGGCGAAATGATGTTAGGCGTTTTAAAAATTAGGTATTTCGACCTTAGGTATTTTGAAATTAGGCAAATTAATTTTAGGCGTTCTGATTCGTAACTTAATTAAACGCGTAGTGTGTACTCACTCGCCACCCACTCTGTTAGGCAGCCGCGCGCAATGACACGCGCTAGAAAACCCTGTACACTCGCGGCACAGCGGGCAGACTCGGCAGTAATCTGTCGTCCAAATGTGTGTTACGCACAAAGGAGGCTCCTTGCCACTTTGATGGCGCGTCGAGTACGCTTCTGTAATAAAAAAATTAAAAACCCAAAAACACAATGAAATCTCATTAACTTAAAGGCTTCTTAGGAACATTTTACTTACTTTCTTTAGTATATCCAAATTCTCTACCACACTGGCCTTTGTTGTTGATGCCAAAAGTGTAAACCTGACCTAAGTGTGTCAACACTACGGCATGAGCTTTACCTAAGGCGACCTGTGAATAAATACTATTATATTATAGTATATTCAATTTATAATAATTCGAAATAAGTTTATATGGTTGTTCTAAAGACTTGCACCGAGCAGGAGAACAAAATCATAACATATATTGTACTTTCTAAAAAGTTTCTAATAAACTAAAGTGCGCATTTTCTCTAAATCAAAGACGAACGATGTTTTGTACTCATGAACACATAATTTGTAATGAAAAATCATTTTTCTATTTTAAGAAAACCCTTGGTTTATTATAGCTTGGCAGATTCGTTCGTGACACACCCATGGTCCGTGGTAGACGGGGGACGGTGGTGTACGCGCGGCGGTAGCCGTCTGACAGGAGTGTCAGTCGGCCGCCGACGTTGTTGGCGGCAACTTGTATACATAAGCGCGGCCGCACATAACAAAACGCACACGAGATTACTAAGGAAAGATGAGTCCGCCGATAGGCAAAGTAGCACCAGGGAGATGTGAATAATATGATCCCTGGAGGTTAAATGATTCCCCATCGTATCGAGTGACTATTAGCGACATCTATCCAAATACTCAATAACCGTATTCCCAGCTACCCCGTCGCCAGTTGCCTCTCTAAGTGTCAATGTCAAAGAGGTGGGAGCACTGAGCGTGGTTTTATTAGAACAAAATTGAAAAAATGTGTTTCTAATCTATAGATACCTATTACTAAATAGGCTTATTATATAATTACTTTATCCATGTTTTATTGAAATGTCGTTTTAGTGGCGGATTCCATTGACGTTCAGCTATATTTAAGCGATGATTGAATACCTCATACCTCATGTTGAAAGTGAATCTTATATTTTGATCGATGCTTTGAAATTCGGTGTTTGAGGTAAAATTATTCTCCTATGTATTAAATGATCCTTAGGATCCCATTACCCCATTAGCAACTTCTATTGGTCACAGATCCCACTTACCATCAGGTAGCATGATTGCTCGTTTGCCTTCGCCATACCATAAAAAGTATTTTTAGTTTTTCCTTATCTTGCAGGCAGTTTTTTAATTAAGGTTTAATTTTGATGGTTTAGAATTATTATTTTTCCTTATCTACATGAGTGTCCCACTGCTGGGCAAAGGCCTCTCCCCTTGATCTCCATGAGTCTCCATTAGGTGCCTCTTCCGGCCAGTTGCTGAGAAATGCGTCCAAGTCATCCCGCCATCTCCGTCTAGGCCTGCCCCGTCTACGTCGCCCATTTTGGGGCACCCACTTGGTGGCCACACTAGCCCACCGGTCCGGGTGCATGCGGCAGACGTGACCGGCCCAAACCCACCAGCCTGGTGGTTTTTTGACCTACGTCAGCTATGCGTGTTTTGGAGCGCAGTGTGGTGTTCCGGATGCGTACTGTCCTTTTGACACCTAACATACTGCGCTCCATGGCTCGTTGGCAAATCTTCAATTTGTTCTTTTGACTCTCAGTGAGTGACCATATTTGGGAACCTTAGGTTAGGACAGGCAGAATACACATGTCAACGAGTTTCCGCTTGAGTGATTGGGGAAGGTTGCCCTTCATATGTTCTTTCGTGGACCAGTAGTTCTTCCAGGCGTGTCGACACGGCGTTCGACTTCTCTGTCTTGCCTGTTGCTGAAAGAGACTAACTGGCCCAAGTATATGTACTCGTCAACGTGTATAATCTGCCCATCTACCCCGACCCTACGTTTCGTGCTGTTAGTCATCACTTGAGTCTTGGTGCGGTTCATTTTAAGTCATTTTAGTATTATTTAATTAATAAATATCTCGAAGGTTACATATCTTAGGCAATACATTTATGATTAGATTAGCCTTGTTCACCGACACTCATTTCATAGAAAGCTATTTTTTTAAGAACCCGTGTGTGCGAGGCGAGTTCACACTGCTTCAATTGCCTAGGCTGCTGTTGCAAAATGTGGCTTGCAGGAAATTCGCCACCCACCGCATAGTCCCGACCTCGCCCCGATTGACTATTGATGCGTGCTTTACTGCCTTAAGGGAAAGAGGATTTTCTTCAGATGATGAAGTGACCCGCGCGGTTTACGCCTATTTTGACGACAAGACTTCTGAGTATTTTTATAAGAGGATATAAATACTTATTTAATTTGAAAAGTGCATTAAAATACACTATGTCGAAAACCGGCCAAGTGCAAGTTGAACTCGAGTGGAGAGTTCCGTACATACTTAATTTTTTTTTTTTGATAGAATTCTTATAGGTTTTCCTATAATCTACAAGCAATGAACTATATTTTGTAAAAAAAATCAAAATGTTAGGCTCATTAGTTTCGAAAATCAGCAATTTCAATGGTCAATTTTCATCTTTGTTCATGAATAATATCAAAACTATTTATTTTACAATAATACCAAAAATATATTCGAGATCCTCATAACGATACCTTTCATTTGATATAATTATGACACAGAAAGTTTGGCAAAACTTTGTTTTTAATTTGTCCCCGAAAATGACTGTTATTTAAAAAAAAAATACTTTGCACATATCTGTTTGGGTCATCAATTTACATAATGTGTACCAAATTTCAACTCAATCGGTCCAGTAATTTCAGAGCAAATTGGCTGTGACAGAGACGGACAGAGAGACGCACGAGTGATCATATAAGGGTTCCGTTTTTTCATTTGTACGGAATCCTAAAAATAAAATAAAAATTGTAAATACAGTGGTGGTCACATAATTAGGGACACTTGTTTTTTTCCCATACAATTGCCTACAAATATGGCTTTTCAATTATGACAACCGATCAAAAACTTCTTAACCAATTATATTTTTAGTTACAATTATCGTTAACTAATAAAGTAAAGTTTAAATGTATGTACAATTTATCTCTGTTGAGATCGGATCTTTCATTTTATAAGTATTTGAAAAAATAAATATTCGGCGCTCATACAAAGTTGTAGAATTTTGTATGGACGCTTCGAGCACTTAGTTTTTAAATCCTTACAAAATATAAGGTCCGTTTTAAATATTAGTTCACTGTACATCAGTTTAAACCTTAGTTAATTATGTAAAGTAAAATGTATTTAGCAATAAAATTAGTCGAGAACTTTTTGATTAGTGGTCAAAATTGCAAAGTCATATTTGTAGGCAATTGTATGGGGAAAAAACAAGTGTCCCTAATTATGTGGCCACCACTGTATATGTTATTCTTTTCATTGTTAGGCCGGAAAGTTTAAGTCCGCACCTCGTACATGTGTATAAAATGATCCCTTAGTAAACTATTAGAATAATATCTTAACTGTAGCGTCTCAATATATTTATGAGAATACTAGCTTTTGCCCGCGACTTCGTCCGCGTAAAACTCGTTTATCGCAGTTAAGTAAATTAATAGTTATAAGTAACTTTACGTCCTCCCTGGCCAGAATGATCTTTTAAACATATGTAATATTGAGCTCGAAATTTAAAAGAAGTTGAATTGGATAACGTCATCTAGGGTAATATATTTTAGTATACAATATTTTTTGTTTTGCCATATTTCGCTAAAAAATGAAGAGTTGCTGCTGGGCTGGATACTCGTGAACGGTTTATCCGTGAAAGCGTAACAAACAGACAGACGACAGACAGAAAGAATAAATTTCACATTTATAATTATAAGTATGGATTTTCTTTCTACAGCAATATTTTATTTAAAATATTTCTTTTTTGTAATTAAGAAAATGATACCAATGTCGACTTTTTCAAAAATCATCATGGCTGCCATCTTGAATTCCAAATTTCATGACATTTTCAATATCTGCTTCCCCAAAAACTAAGAAAAGGACACCCATGATGATTTAAAAAAACAAGGCAGCCATCTTGAATTTCTACCTATACCTTGACATCATTTTAGAAATCTGCGTCCCCAAAGTCTAAGAAAATGACACATATTTCCACTTTTCAAAAAACATAATGGCCGCCATCTTGAATTCCAAATTTGACATCATTTTCGAAATCTGCGTCCCCAAAATCTAAGAAAATGACACCCATGATGATTTAAAAAAAACCTCATGGCAACCATCTTGAATTTCTACCTATAATTTGACATCATTTTCGAAATCTGGGATGGGAGTTTCCTGTGTTAATCCAGTTGTTTAGCTAGATCCGTACTAAATGTTATCCAAATTACATTCAGCATCAAAGAGTTAGCATCCAAAGTGCCAAATATATCGCAACACATCTTTATTCTTATAGGCATAAAGATAAGTGACCATATATATTCGGTTGTTTTGTTATGATAATAGCTTAATTACAAAGATCATCATAGTTAATTAAGTCTTTGGGAGAATAAGCATATACAGTCAAGTTCATGAATATGTGTACACTTCAGTACCTTGTCTATTTAATGTCATGTTTACAGTGCCATACATGAATTGTCACAGCGATTAATGTGACAAGGTACTAAAGTGTATACATATTTATGAACTCGACTGTACCTACCTAAACATGCATATGCATATCAGTCATAAGTTAAGCAGGCTCAGGTACCTACCTCACCTAATAGATGTGTGATAAACCACTCGGCGTCTGATACACGATGTCATTAAAATATTATTAAGTAATATTATTGTAAATAAATGTTGACAACGTAATTTGGGACTGCTGTGACTTTTAAAAAATTTCTTCCAGTTTTTGAGATGACATAATCCGATTCATCAAAATGGATGCTGCAAATCCTGCAATGTTTGTAGGCATCCAATTTTCGCTACGCAATTCGCGACGAACTGCATCTACCCAAGCCAGACGGCGCGGCGTTCTTCATATATTGGAAAACTTAAAAGATCATATTACCTATTCGTTTTATTATGTAAACTAACGATAGTTAAGATGATATAAAATTTAATTTCATATTAATTCGAAGTAGTTGCTTGTAATTCACATTTTGCAAAGATATATTGCATAACATCGGCCATGACATTTTAGTATGGGAATATTTAAATTTCAATAATGAAAATAAATATCGCTTAGTTTTGCATCTGTGAGGGTCCTGCACCAGTTCACAATGCAACTTGGCATTTTTGCAGCATTATTTAAAGCCGGTAATCATTAAAATCGAATTATTTTTGTTGTAATTATAAACGTCTGTTTGACACTACGTCAGAAAGTCGAGTGATAGACGGTTTGGCACTCAGTATTAGCTCCACCCCCGCTGGCACTCAGTCAGTGGGACGGATTATCAGCGTCAGTTAGCCAGCGCCGAAGTCATGCCACGCCAGGTTGTTCTTTGTAGTTATTGATTACATGTGTTGAATTTTCTTCGCCTGTTTCAGGGGAAGTACTTGTAAAGTCTGGAGCGTTAACGTTACTATGGCTAACCTGTGTAATGTGCTTAATGGATTTCCAAAGGTTTTTGAAGCTATGTTTATTATCCGAAAGCTGTTTCTTATCATAGTGTGCTTTTACTTTGCGAACAAGATCAACGTAAAAGTTTCTGTAGCGCGTGTAAGATAACCGAAGAGTTTCACTATTGGGACTGTGTCGGAAATGTAAGTGGAGTTTATCTTTATGCTTAGAACATCGAATCAGGCCTGGAGTCATCCAAGGCTGGAAACAAAGATTAGAGCGAGTTAATAATTTACGAGTGATGTGCACGTTAATGACATTTGTCAAAGTTAAGTTAAAGATTTCCACGGCTTCCGATTCTGAAGATGTATTAGTAACATCTAAATATATGTTAAGGTTAACATTTTTAAAATTATTAGTACTATTTACGGTCTTTGTTGTTAACTTCGGCATACTTACGTCCGTAAAATAATTGTTGAAAAATTGTGCAATGCCTTCCGCCTTTTTTATTAGTCTTTCGTTAACTTTTATTTGCGAGATGTTTTCTCTATAGTATCTAAATTTCGTCCTGTTTATAATGTTCCATGTTGCTTTTGATTTATTTTTTGCGTTTTCAATTAGGTAATCGTTGTGAGATTTTTGAGTTAGCCATATTATTTTCTTTAATATTTTCTTTAATATGCTAGAATCTAGCATATTGTTTAAAATAAGTCTTATTTTTAGCTTTGGGGGAGAATCTACATTTCCAAAGAAGATCTCGTTTCCTTTTGCAACATTTTTTTATTCCATGGGACATCCATTTGGGCTTACTAAATTAAGTTTTTATATATTTATTGGGAAAGCACAGATTGTAGAATAGTTCAAAGTCCTCACTAAAAAAATTATATGCTTCGTTTGGATCGTTGGTCATTGTAGTATGTGTTGCACTAAAACTAAGTTCTTGCAAGCATTCGATAAATTTTATTACATTTTCTGGATGGTAGTCCCTTTTTATAACAAACCAGTAAGGCAGAAGGCTTGTCTTCTTGACTGGACACATAAAAAGTTGAGATGTGTGGTCAGAGATCACTCGCAAATTCTATTTATGTTATTAAGAATATAGATTCTTTCACCAAAAATTCTGATATACATAATTTTAATACTATAAATAAAAATAAAATAGCTATTCGAAAATTCAGCGTCCGTAAAGTATAAATCACTTTTTATAAATGCATTCATTTCTATAATAAATTACTTGACGTAGTTTTAAAATTACCCTTTCTAGCACTTAAAAATTACTTGAAAAAGTTGCTAATGTCTAAAGCGTATTATAGGGTCGAGGACTATCTAACAGACAAAAACTTAGTCAATAATAATTTGTTCAAATGCAAAAGCTTTATCTTGTCTAGGGGACACCGTTGATGTAGGAAATATATCGAAACTTTTATGTGGTCGTCTTGCACCGTCTTATATACACATAAGGTGTTCTTTTTCCTAAGCAATCTTCAGGAATATTGCCTAAGTTGGAGGTGGAGGTAATATTCCTGAGGTACCCTAGGAGTACATTAGGAAGGCATTTTTGGAAATTCATCCCTTAAGGGGTTAAAACAGGGGGTAGAAGTTTGTATGGAACTATGGTCATTATATTTCACAGCTTCATTCTTTGCGATTAGTTGACATATTCTAGTTGGGCCCCCACGCTACAACCTTGCACGGATTTTCAAATCAGTAGGGAGATTTTTTAAAACCTCCTGGCAACACTTTTTCCTTCCACCTCCCTCGGCGTCCCTGCATTCTTCGTTCATTCTGTTTCCGTGCTCATAGTCTTCGCACGTACCCCAAGCACTTTTGTAACTTCACGACGAAACCTGGTAGCAGCGATGCCGAACAAAAGAAAACGACACACAAACAGCGAAGTTATTGAAAGGAAGATTCGAAAACTAGAATCGCAACTAAAATACAATCGGTTAATTATTTATTCGGATAGCGAAGATGAAGGTTAGTATACTCTTAATATTATCTTTGTTCTTAATAAGTATGCTATTGCTTTGCCTTCATAAACATTTTTGAGTTCAGTCGATTAAAAATACGACTTAAGTTACTTTTGTGGAAATACCCTCATTTATTTATTTTTTCTATTTAATCATTATTACGAATTATGATGAGGAATCATGTAAAAAAGTTCTAATTTTACTAAATAAAGTGATGCGAGACGCCATCTGGGCTATCTCTGTCATGTAATTCAATAAACCAGTCGGTTATTGGTTGGTTCTGCAAGTGTATGAAAAATAACACGCTGTACCATTTTGTCTTGGGTTGATAGTGATGCGAGACGCCAACTGGGCTACCTCTGTCACGTAAGCTGCAGTCGGCAATATCCAGTATTTGTAATGCGAGACGCCAGCTGGGCTATCTCTTTTACTAAAAATAAAAAATAACGGTTGGTTTTAGAATCCGATGGTGATCGTAATCGGATCGCTAGTGAAGAGAGGCCGATAGATCCGATCTGTTTAAGAGCTTTGTCCGCGACACGGGTCTGCAGTACCCCGGCTTTGGACGCGGCCACTGCCCCGGCTCCGGCTCCCGCCGCAATATCCTTAGATGTGCCTTCCACATCTCAAGCAGCCTGCAGTCTGCCTGCGAATATATCGGACGATACGGATCCAGAATTGGACAATGAAATACTTGCATTACTGGGTGATGCACCGAAGTCAGATATTAAATTCGGGAAACCAACGCATAAAGTATTAGCATCCAGATGGCAAGAAATTCTGGAGAAAGGGCTCCAGAAAGAATTAAAAGATAAGATTGTCGAAGGATATCTGATACCAGAAAACTGCAATCTACTTGTCCCACCAATACTAAACCCTGAGGTGAAGGTTGCGTTAGCCGATAATTTAATAAAAAGAGACACTGCTTTGCTAGTAAAACAAAAACAGATGTCCGTCGCTATTTCGGCTGTTAACCAAGCGATCGAAATTGCAATCGCTGAGGGACAAACAACAATTAGAAAGACACTTAGTGACGCGTGTAGACTCATGTGTGATATCAATTTTACGAATAATAGAACACGTCGTGGCTTTGCCATATCAGCCATTAATCCTGAGATGAAAGAAGCTCTTAACGAGTCAAAGCGTGAAAAGTTTCTTTTTGGAGAAAATATCTCAGAAAAGTTGAAATCAGCCAAAAGCATCAAAAGGTCTGCAGCTGACCTAAAACAGTCACGATTTGAACCTAATAGATCACACGTATTCAAGAAAAATAATTTTATTAGAACAAATAGGAATACTGCAAATGATTATTTAAACTGGAAAACGATGCCTCGGAAGATCACACCAAAATCAGATGTCGGGAGCGACAGAGCTCGCCAGTCGCAGCGCCCGGGGACGAACCGCGGCTTTCAACGACGGGAGACAGCGGAGCGGCCCTCGACCTCGAGGGGCTGGCCAGCCAACAGGAGGCGATAGATTCACAGGTACGCTATTGTCCAAATGGGAAAATATAACCGACGACCCAATTATTTTGTATTGGTTAAATGGTTATAAAATTCCATTTCTGTCTACACCCTATCGGGATAAACCCACCCAGTGTTTATCCCAAAACGAACCAAGAACATATCACTTTTTATACAGCAATAAATTATTTGTTAAAAATACAGGCGATTTTAAAATGTGTTCAAGCAAAAATTAATTTATATCAAGTGTGTTCTTAGTACCGAAGCCAAACGGGGACATAAGATTTATTTTAAATTTAAAAAGCTTAAATAAGTTTATTAGAACTCATCATTTTAAAATGGAGGATTATCGGACCGTATCTAAGATTATAACTAAATACTGTTACATGGCATCCATAGATATGAAAGTCGCGTATTTTTTAATTCCTGTACATCCGGATCATAAAAAAAATCTGAGGTTCAAGTATAACGATGTTTTATATGAATTTAACTGTCTCCCATTTGGCTTATGTACAGCTACTTACGTTTTTACAAAGGTGTTAAAGCCTGTTGTAGAGTTTTTACGCTCGAACGGATATATTTCAGTTATATACCTGGACGATATATTATGCATAGGTAGAACCTATCAAGAGTGTCAAAACAATGTTAAGGTTACTAAAAAATTTCTAGAAGAACTCGGATTAATCATTAATTATGAAAAAAGTGTTTTGATACCCAGACAACAATGTAAATTTCTTGGGTTTATTTTTGATTCACATAATATGACGTTAAATTTACCTGAAAATAAAAGAAATAAAATAACGAAAGAACTGTTAATACTTAAATCAAAAACTAAATGTAAGCTGCGCGACTTTGCCGCTTTTGTTGGCCTCTTGACATCTGCTTGTCCAGCTATACAGTATGGTTGGCTTTACACAAAGAAATTCGAACGACATAAATATCTGTGCCTTCTCGAAAACCCTAATTACGATCAAACAATAGACTTACCTCATCAAATGGAAGATGATGTTAATTGGTGGACCAATAACATAAACTCCAGCTGCAATCCATTTAGGTTTAATTTTAAGTTAGATTTTTTTTCGGATGCGTCTTTAAGCCGCTGGGGAGCTTGCTTAATGGTCAAGAGGTACATAGGCCCACGGGTTTTGGAATGAAAAGGAAAATTTGGTGCATATCAATAGTTTAGAATTATTGGCAGCATTTTTTGGCTTAAAAACATTTGCAAGAAACATATCGGACTGTGAAGTATTACTCAGGGTCGATAACGTGACTGCTATATCTTGTATAAATCGAATAGGGACTATTCAATACCCACATTTAAATCAAATCACCCACAATTTATGGCAGTGGTGTGAGAAGCGAAAAATAGTAATATTTGCGTCTTACATTAATACAAGAGATAATCGCGTAGCGGATAATCTGTCTCGTAAGAAATTTACTGATACGGAGTGGGAACTGAATGACAAAGCTTTTCAGAAAATAGTCAAAAACTTTGGTCAACCCGTCATAGATTTGTTTGCCAGCCGGTGTAGTGTCCCATGTACGTGTCATGGAAAAACGATCCTGATGCAGTAGCAGTGAACGCGTTTACCATTTCTTGGACAAGTCGATTCTTTTACGCTTTTCCCCCATTCGCTCTTATACTTAAAACTTTACAAAAAAATATTTCGGATAAGGCTACTGGGATACTCGTAGTGCCTTACTGGCCCACTCCGCCGTGGTTCCCGGTTTTACAGAAGATTACTGATTCTGATTTTATAGAATTTGGTCCAAGTATTCATTTATTGAAATCTCCTTTCAGACGACTCCACAACCTGAGCAAGACCCTTACCTTGGTTGCCGTGAAATTGTCCGGCGATCATTATTACACAACTCCCTAAACAATAAACCTGTGGAAATTATATTGTCATCTTTGTCACAACAAACTTACAAGCAATATGATAGTTGTATAAAAAATTGGTTTCAATATTGTAAAACTCATAGCGTTGATTACCTTAAACCACCTGTGCACAGTATTATAAATTTTTTATCTAGTATTTTTGAAAATGGTGCACAGTATGGGACAATTAATTCTCATAAATCAGCAATAACTTTATTGTTAGGTCAATCTTACTTTAAAGATGAAATTTTAAAGCGATTCGTGAAAGGTGTGTTCCGCCTAAAACCGACCACTCCGAAATATAATCTGACGTGGGACCCAGATATAGTATTAAATTACTTGGCTGACAAAGAGCCCAATGATCTGCTTGATTTACAAACGCTATCGAAAAAGTTGTCAACATTATTAGCACTTGTGACTGCACACCGAGTACAGACTCTTAGTTTGATCAAGTTGAGTAATATTAATATCATAAATGATGTACAAGTTATTGTTAAAATTCCAGATCTCATCAAAACATCTCGTTTAAATGCTCCGCAACCGGTACTGAGATTGCCATTTTTTAATAAAACACCGCTATATGTCCAGCCAGATGTTTGATTAGTTATATGAATAAAACAAAAACTTTGCGTTCATCTGATCATGATAATTTATTCATAAGTTATAGAAGACCTTATTCAAAACTCTCATCCCAAAGATTAAGTCAATGGATAAAAGATACATTGAAATGTAGTGGGTTAGATACTACGATTTTTGGTGCACACAGTACTCGGCATGCAGCCACCTCTAAGGCCGGCAGCCTTGGTGTTAGCTTGGATGTGATTCGCAAAACCGCAGGTTGGAGCGAATCATCCGCTGTATTTGCCAAATACTACAATAAAGATATTGTAATTAATAGAAATAACCAATTTGCACAAGCAATATTGTCAAATAATGATTTACACTCTTGATTAGCTTCAATTATTATAGTGCCTTAAGTTATTGTATTAAGTTAAGTATAGCAAGAAGTCTGGTTGCAATAAGAACCTTCTAAAGATTATGTGATTTTTATTTCACAACTTAATTTATCTCTGAACATCCTGCAATATGTCAACTAATCGCAAAGAATGAAGCTGTGACATATAATTAATGATTAAACGAACTTACCTTGGTACGTGAAGTTCGATCATAATTATATGATCAGCTTCATTCGAAGCGATTAATAATAACCCTCCCAAAAATATATTTGAATATTTCCCTCCCTAAATTGTGAAAATATTTCTTTGAACATAATGAACGAAGAATGCAGGCCGAGGGTAGGTGGAAGGAAAAAGTGTTGCCAGGAGGTTTTAAAAAATCTCCCTACTGATTTGAAAATCCGTGCAAGGTGGTAGCGTGGGGGCCCAACTACAATATGTCAACTAATCGCTTCGAATGAAGCTGATCATATAATTATGATCGAACTTCACTTACCAAGATAAGTTCGTTTAATCATTAATTATTGTAGCTAGAAACTTGGAAATTATTATTTAGGCTACAATTTTTAATTAAAAAATACAACTTTCAATGAGTTACGAAAACTACTCCTAAGGGGGAAAAAGGGGGTTTTAGTTTGTTACTCCTTCACGCTGCAAGGGCTGGCCATATTTGGATGAAATTTAGAATGGATCTAGCTTATACCCTGGATTAACACATAATTAAATCCCATCCCGGAAAATTTAAAAGTTCCCAGTTTTTTTAAAGTCTTCATGGGTGTCATTTTCTTAGATTACGTTGACGCAGATCTCAAAAATGATATCAAATTTGGAATTAGAAATGGCGGTCACGATGTTTTTTTGAAAAAGTGGTCATGGGTGTCATTTTCTTACATTATGGGCACGCAGATCTCGAAAATGATGTCAAATTATAGGTAGAAATTCAAGATGGCTGCCATAAGGTTTTTTTTTAAATCATCATGGGTGTCATTTTCTTAGATTTTGGGGACGCAGATTTCGAAAATGATGTCAAATTTGGAATTCAAGATGGCGGCCATTATGTTTTTTGAAAAGTAGAAATATGTGTCATTTTCTTAGACTTTGGAGATGCAGATTTCTGAAATTCAAGATGGCTGCCATGTGTTTTTTTAACCTTTTGAACGCCATACGTCGAATACAAAATGTGCCACCCACACGCCAAACATTTTTGCTATGCTATGCAAATTACACCTTATTGCTACCAAACAAAGTCTCTTTTAATCTTGAACTCTTGTCGGCTGTAGCCGACGTAGCGTCAGTGGCACGACTTTTAGTTGACGGCCAGAGCCGACTGTGGCGTTGAAAAGGTTAAATCATCATTGGTGTCCTTTTCTTACTTTTTGGGGAGGCAGATATTGAAAATATCATCAAATTTGGAATTCAAGATGGCGGCCATGATGATTTTTGAAAAAGTCGACATTGACATCGTTTTCTTAGTTACATAAAATATTGCTGTAGAAAGAAAATCCATACTTATATTATAAATGTGAAATTTATTCTTTCTGTCTGTCTTCTGTCTGTTTGTTACGCTTTCACGGATAAACCGTTCACGAGTATCCAGCCCAGCAGCAACTCTTCATGTTTTAACGAAATATAGCAAAACAAAAAATATTTTATACTTAAATGTATATTCAATTTCTTTTTAAATTTCGAGCTCAATATTACATATGTTTAAAAGATCATTCTGGCCAGGGAGGACGTAAAGTTACTTATAACTATTAATTTACTTAACTGCGATAAACGAGTTTTACGCGGACGAAGTCGCGGGCAAAAGCTAGTATTCTCATAAATATAATGTGTTTAAAAGATCATTCTGGCCAGGGAGAACGTTAAATTACTTAAAACTATTAAATAACTTCACCGCGATAAGTCGCGGGCAAAAGCTAGTAGCTTAATAGAATTCTAGACTAAGTAGTACCATTGTAATTATGAAATATGTTTAAAAAATGACTGACTGCTGAGTTTCTTGGGGCGTTTCTTCTCAGCAGTGGTCTCCTCTTGGGAAGCGCTGGTAGATTCTGACGTGCAAAAGTGCCCGTGCGGCCTGCTTACTGAGACTTTTATATTTTTTACATGACAATAATAAAACATAAAAATCATAAGAAATAAGTATGCAGTTACAAACTAATGTAAATTCACCGGTTCCCCTTATGGAATCCCTAATCATCATTTCTCCTAATGCTTCGTTTGTCCGCATTTTCATTTATCCTAAAGCCATTTCGTTGTTTATAATACAACCCTAACATAACGTAACGTAACGTATTTTGGAGAACTTAAAAAGTTGTGTCACTCAGCTGAAATCCAATTTAGGACAAATTAGAGTTCGGACAAACGATGCGTAAGGACAAACGTTATAAGGGATTCTGAGGGACACCAAATTCAGCATTCTTAACAATTTAAGTCCTGTGTTTTTGACTTGAACTTTGACCACAGGAAAGTTTTTCCATTAAGGGGATAATTTTACACACATCTCTCCTAATACGAGTAGGCAGTAACCACGGTCGGCATATGCTCGCTCTTTAGGCTAAATAAATTACTACTAAAGACCGATTTTTTTTTTAAGAATAACATGAATTGTACCTAAGCTAGGCCTCTGTTCCCTTTTTTACGATATTGCAACCGTACCGCTTACATTTCAGCAGCCAATATCAATAAGGGTAATGTAAATGTGGATCAGAAGCCCTATCACATCACTATAAACATCACTATAAAATTCGTATTATAAAAAATAATATCCCACCTGAATGACTTTATCTTGTCCCAGTCCAGTGACTAGGCCCGTAGAATCGCATTGCTGTGTATCTTTACCAAACATCAGTAAAAGTCCCTGTCGAGTTACCAAAGCCGTAGATCCGTTATTACACGCAGCATATACGATGAAGTGTCCCTCCGCCTGTTAAAGCAATAAAGTCGTGTTTTTAATTCTTTCCTTAATATAACATTCCAAACGATAATTTAATTTTTCTACTCGCGTACGAGGGGTGCCTTTTAAGTTCTGTCTTTTGAAAAAACTAAAGACAATTTAAGTGTTAAATGGTATTTATTGTTTTTCAAAGTAATCACCGTGATATGTAACACACTTTTTCATTCGATCGAACCAGTTTTCGAAACACTTCTTCCATTCCGAAGTCGGGGTCTCCAAAATGGCCGTTTTGTATGCCTCAACCGCTTCTTCAGGCGTCCGGTACCGTTGACCACGAAGTCGTCGCTTGATTTTTGGAAAAGTGAAGAAGTCATTAGGGCTTAAGTCTGGACTGTACGGCGGGTGATCCGAATTTTCGACGTTTTGTTCTTTTAAAAACGCAATTGTCTGCCGGGCGGTGTGCGAGCTAGCATTATCGTGGTGCAGTACTATACGACGTCTTGGGTTATTTTTTCGGAACTCGCCGATACCTTCTGGTAAACAAACAGTGGTATACCAGTCAGCATTAACTGTTTTACGATCTTCGAGCACGATGGTCGCAACGTGGCCACTTTTCGCTACAAACGTGGCGACCATTTTTGTCACCAAGTGCTCCGTGAGCGTATTACTTTGGTCGGTTTTGGCTCATCTTGAAACACCCAAACAGTCGACTGCTGTTTAGAATCCGGATCGTAGGCATATATCCAAGATTCGTCACCACTGATAATGTCATAAACGTGTTTAGAGTCTCCTCGGTTGAATTGCCGCAGAGTTTTGCGGCACAATCTAACGCGAGCCGTTTTTTGGTCTTCACTAAGTAAATGTGGTATCCAGCGTGAGATATTTTTTTTTACATCTAAGTGATCATGCAATATATTTTGAACACTGGTCCCTGAAATGCTTAATGAAGCTTCTATCTCGCGGTATGTCGCATGGCGATCTTCGACGATCAGTTGCCGTACAGCATCAATGTTTTCCTGGGTTACAGCTGTTTTTGGTCGGCCTTCACGATGCCTATCACTAAGACTAGAGCAACCAAATTGAAATTCCAAATACCAACGTTCCACAGTCCGGATGCATGGTGCTTCATTTTTAAAAACCGTAGTCAGCTCTTCAAAGCACTGAAGACGCGTTAAACCCCTTTTAAAGTTGTAAAATATTATCGCACGTAAATTTTCCTTCGAAATTTCCATTTTCACAACCGACTTGTCAACTTTGAACCGAAGCTGTACTAAAACGAATCGGCCGATCTCGAGACATTCTTTTTTTTTTGAATTCTAAATTCAAATATTTTAAGATGATACTAGTTTTTTTTTTAATTATTCCGGGAGTTTTGCAAACGACAGAACTTAAAAGGCAGCCCTCGTACCATAAACTGCTAATATTGATATCGTTAACGGTATCAGAATACCACCTATAGCGTAACCGAAGCGGGAAAACCATTCTATAATGAGCGTTGCCATGGTTCTATAATAATTATTATAGCATTGTTATTACCATGGTTACGGTCATACCGGATATCAGTCTTGGCGTTTAGTGAACACTTGAGATCCTTAATTTGTATAATATAAACCGTTAAAAATATTTTAATACCAATTACAATTACGCATATTAAAAACAAAATTATTTTTGAGAGCAATTATATGTTTAAAATTGTATACTTATTAAATTACTAAAAATAGATGGTTAATATCCATCTATTAATTATTTGGTTACCATGGTTACGTTCAATATGGATATCAACAAAATGGCGTTTCGTTTGGTATTCCAACTTTTGTGATAAATTGTCAGAACTGTTTTTAGTACTTAACTATTAAAATTTGCATGAAATTTGTTAACATTTACTTAACAATAAAATTTACCTACTGTTAACGCCAATCGGAATAATGAAAATGACTTTGCTGACAAGTAATTTGTTCCAGCAGCAAAATCGAATAAAGTATACGAGAAAATTTAGCGATTATTTATTTTTGTCATTATCATTTTAAGCTTGTAGAAAAAGTTATGTATGCAACGGTTCATAATTATTTATAAATTAACTCGTAAGGTACTCGTGCCGGTCGCAAGCTCGCGCTCTAACCACGCCACTCGTACTTTAAGAAGCTTCATTATGTACCAGTTACATAAATAACTATTTCCTACTCCTGTACTTTTATCTGTCATTTATGACACACGAATATGTTCGCTGAATAATCCGATGAAATCAAATGTATTCCCTATAACAGCACTTGTGCTTTTTTGAGCCAAAACGACACGCCTAGCTCCCAAAGCTTACTAAGCGATAAAAACAAACTTTACAACAAAATACATTTTTACCAACAAAACAAAACAAACCACAGAATTCATAGGTTTTGTTTAAATTTTTTTGATATAAGCGCATCACTGCCAACTTTAGAAAAACTTTTTAAATATAAAACCTGGCAAGAGCTCGTCCATTTAAAAACAAAGTTAACCATAGACACATACATATTTTGTCATTTCATGTATCCCGCTCGTTTGTAGTTCTTTGCTTCGTTCGTATTAGTTACCTCAATAATAATTGTCGAGTAAATATCGCGTCTTTTGCGGTCTTAAACAAATAATTTTGCATTTTATTTGAAACCTAGTCGTAGAAAACGCCTGCGGCTTACACACGCCATTAGTCTTTTTCGACCTCTCTACAACTGTTCCATAAACTACCTTTTTCCTCCCCAGGATTTTTTTGCATTAAATCATGTACAAACCTTAAATATTTTCTTAGGCCTGGTAGGTTTAGGTGTCCGCCGGTGTTTGTTTCCATCGCCGTCTTCGCCGCGACGGGACACCCCCGTGAAAAGGGCTGTGCCATTATCCAGGACGAGAATCGCATGCACGCCTTCGTGGCCTATGGCAACCTTAACAACGGATGATTTTTTAAAGGACACTGAATTTGTTTTTCTTGTTTATATAGTTCGTGGACACTATAATCGATAAAAACACTGGATGACTTGAATTAATTTGTCCCAGCAGTAGTAGAGATGTAATTCTCAATCAAACCAAATCGTATTTTTTTATTTTTTTATTTAGGCAACATACAGTCTTATAAGTATTACAATAGTATTAGTATTTTGTCGGATTACTTCGTATTCGTCTTAATTTCTCAATAAGCTTATCAATGGGTGCTAAATCTGAGTGAGAAAGCAAACGAACTTTTTCGATCAAAAACGATGTAGTATTATGTATTAGATTTATTCACTACATCTGCATGTTAGTAAGTAGGTACGTCTATGAAAATAAATCAAGGTTGCGCGCTGTTTTATTTGTTATATTTTCATAATAGCTTATGCACGCGACTTCGTCTGCGTGGACTTCAGAATTTGATCTTACTAGGATGGACTACTACATTTGACCACATTTACTACTCGTAATGCCTAGTTTCACGGTATTTGAGATATTGACATTTTTATTTTTTTTGAACAATCGCTCTATTCGCCGGTTTTTTTTATTTAACACCCAGTGTACCTGTATTGAATTATTATTTAGTGTTTTGCCTTAGCGATACCTTGGTTCTTCATAATATATTCAAATAAACGCCTACTACTGCTAGACTGATTTAAAAAACTCTTTAGACATGACGACAAGTAAAATCTCAGATAATTTTGTAACTTTTATGTCTACGGAAAAAACCGGCCAAGTGCGAGTTGAATTCGCGTGGAGAGGGTTCCGTACATACTTAATTATTTTTTTTGATAGAATTCTTATAGGTTTCCCTGTAATATACAAGCAATTAACTATATGTTGTATTTTTTTCAATATTTTAGGCTCTGTAGTTTCGGAGATTAGAGGGGGAATGGTCAATTTTCGTCTTCTTTCATGAATAAAATCAAAACTATTTATTTTACAATAATAACAAAAATATATATTCGAGATCCTCATAAGGAGCCCTTTCAGTCGATATATGACACAGAATGGTTTGCAAAACATTTTTTTAATTTCCTTATTTATCTCCCGAAAATGAACCTTATTTAAAAAATATATATATATATATACTTTGCACATCTGTGTTTGGGTCATCAATTTACATATGTGTACCAAATTTCAACTCAATCGGTCCAGTAGTTTCGGAGCAAATTGGCTGTGACAGATGGACGGACAGACAGACGCACCAGTGATCCTATAAGAGTTCCGCTTTTTTCATTTTTTGTACGGAGCCCTAAAAAGTAACAGCGGTTTTCGCAAACTACTTTATAAACATCTTCGATTTTCGGGCATTCTAAACAGGTGCGATTTAAAAAATAATAATAAAAAAAAAAAACGTTATGGGACGTCGTTGCCATACAATGCAATTGTGTACGACTACGGCGCTACTGGCTACAAAGTTTTATATTATATTGGTTGCTGATTAGCGCATTACTTTTATTTTAATTAGAAGGGAATTAATGATCAACAAACAAATTGTTGAAGACACCCGAGTCAGGAATTGGAAAATAAAAAACACATTCAACTTTTGTCAGAAAATTTAAGTATTGTACTGAATAATTACAAACTTATAAACGACGAGTAACAAAGTAACCTACTAAGATAGATAAACAGATAGATAGCCTACCGAATGAAAACGGGTGTCATGCATGAAGTGGTAATTTGAGTTTAGGAAAAAGAAAAAAGTCGGTTGAAGCTATATCTGGTGAATAAGGTTATTGTTCGATGGCATTTGTTGAGTTTTTGGTCAAAAATTCGTTCACAATCATGGCCTTGTGCGAAGGCGCATTATCGTGGTGCAAAATCCCAGAATTTTAATTCCACAAATATGGTCTTCTTCGTCGAATTTGCTCTCTTAAACGACGTATAACGCTCAAATAATAGTCTTTATTTACCTTAAGACCTTCCGGCAACAATTCAAAGTGCACAACACCGCGATAGTCAAAGAAAACAGTCAACATGACTTTGACTTTTGATTGACTTTGGCGTGGTTTTTTCGGTTTAGGTTCAGTTGGAAGACACCACCCCGAAGCATGTTGACTGGTTTGCATGTCAAACTCATAACGTATGCGGAATCAAATCTGGACTAAGTTCAAAACTATATTTAATGTAACAAAAAATCTGATTTGCTAAACACGTTTAGAATAAATAATAGTATTATTAACAATGTTTAATGCAAAAAACAATTTACTCCTTTGCGAGCTGCTTTGCGACAGTTCCGTGGAACATTGTCCATGGCTGACGTAAACACAGATGTCGGGATTTTATTTGCCCAAAAAATCTTCGATTCGGCGAAATTGGGTGCTAGGTGGAATTGATAATATGGGGCCGCACGGGATAGCTCGTCCATTTTGCTTAACTTTTTTTAAGTAGTGACTGAAAGTCAAATCTGCCCTAAATACCAAATTGGCAGACATCGCTCCATGTATCAGTCGGCATTATGGGCTAACCCAAATGAAAAAAAATGCCTTAAACATACCGCGAGGGCTGATCCGAAGCCACAATAAAACTTTTAAAACTTTTTTGGGAAACTTCGTAGGCTCCACATATTTCACTTTTTCTTCAGTTAGGCCAGTGGTGTTTTTGAAATAATAATTCCCTTGCCATTAATTTCCGTCTAATTTGAAATATGATTCGTCGTTCTTCTTTTTCGTCGTTTTTCTACGTCCATGAAATTCGTCGTAATTATTTAAAGATGAGTTGTTAAACAAAAGAGACTCACTTATGAACTTTTTTAAGGAATTTCATATTTTAAACAGAGGTTCAAACTTTGTCCAGATTTCATTCCGCATACGTTAAACCCACGTCTCGTCACCAGTAACAATGCGTTTCATGAATGTTAGCTCGGAATTGACTCGTTCTAGCATGTCCTCACCCTCAGCGACTCTTATGCGATTGACTTTTTGAAGAAAATTCAGGTCTTTTGGGACTAGTCGGGCGGCAACATGTTTCATACCCAGGTGATTGTTTAAAATGGTACGGATTGACTCGTGAGACACAGAAACTTCAGCGGCTATCTGTCTCAAACTTGAATGTTTAGTTACTATTTTCTTCACTTTTGCGATGTTAACTTCTGTTGATGACGTTGATAGTACAAGATCCCAGTCACCCCAAACTTACTTAATTTTAGGAAAGATGATTTTTTTAGGATCGGTAGTATAACATAAACTTAAAAAGGAATGGATACTCGCTAAGCTGAAAGCGGGGCCGTTTTGCAGGTAACCAGGTACCAAAGGTGGAAAAAAATCATGCTAACTTACGTCAAAGTAGGAAGGCTGGTTTTTACATATGTTATATATGATATTGTTATAGACAAACATATACAGTTGCCAGACACTTCCTGTGGGCCATAACTTTTGACAGACACTAAAAGAAGGCTGAATTTTATAAATATTGTTAAGTATAATATTTTAAACTATTTTCCAAAGAGCCAGACAAATCTGACGGGCCAAACATCCTGCCGGACTCGTTAAAAGTTCCGCTGTGCGAGGAAGCGCGAGAGCATTTGAGCATTACTCAGGCGCATAAGTACAAGTGAGATGCACTCTGACTCGTGAATATCTCTCTTACAACTCGTGGCTACTCTTGATTCGAGGCTCCGGCACACCAAAAGCGTGTCAGTAGCTCAGGAGCGACGCGCTTTGAACGCGCGCACGCGCGACCTATTTACGTATGTATCTAGATACATTAAGAACGGCAAAATAACAAACATAGACAGAGACACAAAAGGCTTGTACTAAGGCGAACTTAACCCTTTAAGGGATCTCTTCCAGATAACCTTTGAGCGATTGGAAAATGTAAATTATATTGCAAGTATTTGGAATAACGCTTACATAAAAAATCCAAGCACTTTCAGTCCTGAAAATGACCAGTATAATTTTAATTGGTTTCATGGAGATCAATTACCGAGCTTTGTTAGCGTGTCGGTGCAAAATGAACCAGGTAATAAACATTTAATGTAAATTATTTCTATATGTAGGTATATTTGTTGTGTAGTAATTCAATTTCTTGTTACAGATTTATCAAACGGTGAAAAAGGTAGAAGACGAAAGTAATTTTAATTTTGAAGATTCTTTGGAAGAAGATATGATGGGTCCATCACCCGTGGCGGGTGATGAAATTGATTACTCATCATCATCATCATCGTCATCAGCCTATATTAGTCCACTGCTGGACAAAGGCCTCCCCTAATGATCAAACATGGTTATTCAAATATATTTTGTATGATTAGAAAAATAAATAATTTATGAATTGGAAAAGGATGTACCCAAATATCCTCTACTTTTCTTATTTTCCTCAATCACCCAAAGGTTATCTGGAAGAGATCCCTTAAAGGGATAAGTTCGCCTTTGTACATTCCAATTCTGTAAATATTGTATTTGATTTGCTGTTTTTTGTACAATACAGTGTTTATATACATACTTCACTTTCAGTTTCTAAAAAAACTGGCTTTCAGAACATAAGTATATATCTATCTATCTATTTAGCATTCTACTAATGTAATGTATGTTTATGTCATTATTTATCTAAGATGTACCTCATATTTATTTATTTAACTTTAGTCCTTTAAATTGGTAATTTAATATTAAACGTAAATTATGAAACATCTAGTTCCTTGTCCTTTCACTGTTGTACATTTGGCAATTTGTTTTAACAACCATTGCATTTTCCAGTCGCTCAAAGGTTAACTGGAAGAGAACCCTTAAAGGGATAAGTTCGCCTTAGTACAAACCTTTTGTGTTTCTGTCTATGTTTTTGTTATTTTCCCGTTCGTAATGTATTTAGATACATACGTAAATAGGTCTCGCGTGCCCGCGTTCAAAGCGCGTCGCTCCTGAGCTCCTGACACGCTTTTGGTGTGCCGGAGCCTCAAATCAAGAGTAGCCACGAGTTGTAAGAGAGATATTCGCGAGTCAGAGTGAATCTCACTTGTACTTATGCGCTTGAATAATGCTCTAATGCTCTCGCGCTTCCTCGCACGGCGGAACTTTTAATGAGTCTGGCAGGATGTTTGGCCTGTCAGATTTGTCTGGCTCTTTGGAAAATACTTTAAAATATTATACTTAACAATATATATAAAATTCAGCCTTCCTAAAATGACGTAAGTTCCCCCATTTTTTTACGACTTTTAGTGTCTGTCAAAAGTTATGGCCCACAGGAAGTGTCTGGCAACTATATGTTTGTCTATAACAATATCATATATAACATGTGTAAAAACCAGCCTTCCTACTTTGACGTAAGTTAGCATGATTTTTTCCACCTTTGGTACCTGGTTACCTGCAAAACGGCCCCGCTTTCAGCTTAGCGAGTATCCATTCCTTTTTAAGTTTATGTTATACTACCGATCCTAAAAATTTCATCTTTCCTAAAATTACGTAAGTCTGGGGTGACTGGGATCTTACTCTATGATGGCGAAACCAGAGCGGGGCAAATCTTTCATCACATCTCAACCGCTTTTGAACGCATTGTATCACTCATAAGCACGTGCTTTTGATAAAGTCAATTCGCCGTAAGCCTTCTGTAACATTTTCAGCGACTCCGAACACGAAATTCCATTTGCGATGCAAAGTTTGAGACAATCCCTTTGTTCCATGCTTTTTTGTCCATTATGAAATAAGCAAAACACACTAGAAATGATCCTTTAATCTAAATGACAGATGAAACTCAACCTCTGCGCCAAAATGGAAAACAGTTGTGTAGCTCGAGCAAAAAAAATGATATTGGAACTTTTTTGAAAATGTTAATCAGGGATAATGCATAAGAATAAACAATAACTACACGTAGAAGCGAAACTCCCGGCTTAGGACGCGCGCTCGGCGCGTTAAATACCTACCGCCTGGCGACACCTGAGGTGTATAGTCAGTCAGGGGCGTCACAGACGGAATACATATTGACCAATATATTGTTGTTGTGTCTTGAATTGGTTTTCGTATATGTGTTGATTTTAGTATTTATGGTTGAACTAAGATAGTGTTTTGAAAAGTGAACGACTATTTGCGGCAAAATAATTAGAAATAATTGATTGAATGAAGGAGTCTTATTTGTTAATTAGTACATCCCCTAGAAGTTCAAGAAAAAAAAATCGGACACCTTAAAAACGAATTTATAGATAAGAATAGTATAATGTAATAAAGCTTTTTCAACTAAATAGTTTTTTAATTAATGGTCCGGAAAGGAACGTACAAAGTAACTCCGGATCCCAAACTATATAACTTATTGAGCTTAAAAGGTTGTTTATTTATAGACTCGGTTCTGTGTTTTATAGATAATTAATAGCCACATAAGTCATTTCATTGTCTGGAGATAATCTTAATATCATCAAAAAGTATTATTAGGTACCTAATTTAACGTAAATGTAAAAAACCCATTTCGCAACAATGTTTCCACGTTGAAGAAAAACATAAATAACATTTCGTGACTAAATTTTTATAACACACCCATAAACCGATTAAAATATTTCACAACTGACAGCCCTGACTTTGGGTGCGGAAGACACCCTCTGTCTTCCGCACCCAAAGTCAGGGCTGTCAGTTGTGAAGCGTAGCGGGGTGAAGGGGGAAGTAGGTATTTAAAGCGCGGCATTAGGGGCCTTGGTAAAGGAGATTCGCTTCTACGTGTAGTTATTGTTTATTCTTATGGATAATGTAGGATAATGGTGAAATAATTTTTCAAATCGGTCCTGTAGTTTCGGGGCCTATTCAATGCAAACAAACAATCAAAGCTTTCCTCTTTATAATATTATCTATTAGTGTAGACGTAGAATAGTGTAGATAAAATATGTCATAACTTAATGATAAACTACCCACATACTACCACATATAAATTTTAATGTGCCACTAAGGGGGTAGTGTAAAATAATTTTATTAAGTATATTTGGTTAGATTACAGTAAGGACCCGAGTGATGTACCTGCGCAGATGACGAATTTTCGAAGCGCGGGAACCAATCAGCATGATCCACGCATTGCGCGTCTGTATTCTGTGCTATTATTGGTTATTAGTGACGCCATTTTGACGCGCGCCTACGTGTCATTCAGTCAGCCGTGAGTGAGATGGAAAAAGTAGATACAATTTAATTTGCACCTTATAACTATTACGTACACGTCTGATCGTGGGTTAATCGTGCGTTCGGAAATCATTGGAATCGTCGTTCGTGTCTGCGCGATCGAAGATTCACTACACGCAATTTAAATTGTGTTCTACTGAACACTTTTTTAGCCCTGGGACGACTGTCTATGTGTTATTATGATATTTTTCTTTTATCTAATTAAATGTCTAATTAAAAACCTATTATATCTGGGGCGCCGTCGAACATATTTTAAAAAGTTGATTTTGATCAGTTACTTTTGACGTTGACTGTATGTACTTGATAAGTTTTTCCTCTATATACACGGTGTCCAATAAGTTCTAAAACACACTTTCTTGTCGCGGCTATAAAGACATGCGAATTTCTGGAGTTTTTTTATTTAGCAATTTAAAGTGCATGCTGTCATGAATAAACACACAATCATTTCAAATGTCAAAGGTTTGTCGTTCGCTTTTAATCCATGATGAAGCAATTTCGGGAAGCATTTATTAAAAAAAAACTCATTGGCACAACCCGGCTTCATTTACACAGCATTTAAAAGATATAAAGAGACCTCCCCATTGGAATAAAGGAAGAGATCCACTCAACCGCGTTCGGCTAGAACAAATGTAGTCGTGAGAGAGCGGGTTCGGCGAAAAAACATCGTTCTATCCGAAAATTTGTTGCCGATTTTAAGATTTCAAGAAGATCGGTGCACAATATTCTGAGAGTTGACCACGGGTGTCACACTGACAAGAAACGTAGGGATCATGGTATTTCCGAAGCGACGTAGAGAAAGAGGGTAGATAGATCAAATATGATAATGGCACGCGGGGCATGAGTTAGTTTTTTCTGACGAGAAGCTCTCTGTATTAGAGCATTCTCACAATTCTCATGATCGATTGTGGGCAACAATGATAGAAGACATTTCAGAAAATTAACGGAACGTTCCTAGATTCCAGAGTGCACCATAAGTAATGATTTGGAGGGCGGTTTGTAAGCGGTGTAAACTTCCTTTAGAATTCATCGATAAAAATGTTAAAATTAATGTTGAATACGTTGTAAATCAGAAATACTGGAGCAAAATGTCGCACGAAATTTAAAAAGGATTTTTGAAAATGATTTTTTACTATATTTTCCAACTAGGCGTAGCCCCATCCCACACAGGAAACGCAGTCCAAGCATGGCGCAAGGCTAATTTGACAGATTTCTTGCCAAAAAATGGATGGCTTCATTGGCTTCCTAGTTCTACGGATCTGAATGTATTGTTTTTCTTTTGTACAGCCAAATAATTAAATTTGTAACCCACCTTAGGTTCAAAGTCATTCTGACATTCTACAACAATAAGGTTGAGTTTCCTATAAGTCACAAATGATTCACCTTTAATGACATTGACGACTTCAAACATATTTTTTTTAAATGGGTCACAAATTAACATCCGTGACCGTACGTAATGGCCATACATGCTTTTTAAACTGAACGATTATAAAATTGCAAATATGGACCGTTTCAATAAATTTATCGAGCATATTTAGATCCTAATGCCAATGGAAACGTGCCGCGTACGACGGATTTGAGACAAGCTTGAAGCTGGTGAAGAAGGTTAAAGGTGGAGACATTCCAAACACATACACATATAAAATGCTTTGTCCTGAATGACTGACTGACGGATCATCGCACAGCCTAAACCGCTGATCGTAGAGACCTGAAACTTGGAGGGTGTGTTGTTTGTATGACGTAGGCATCCGATAAGAAAGAATTTTACGAAATTCCACCCCTAAAGAAGTGAAAAAAGGGGGCAAAGTATGTATAGGACAACGTGATTCCTTGGTCTAATCTACTTAAAATTTTGCATAAACTTTCTTTAACAGAATTGATGGAAGACATGTTTCGTATTTAATTGAACTTCATCCCCTAACGGGGTTCAAAAGGGGTAGAAGGTTCAATACTCCTTAGTCCTTTTGATTTAAATAACATTTTATTTTGACACATGTTTGAAAACTCAATCCGATTTTATTCAAAAAAGATAAACTCGACTCGGGGTGAATGACCTCAATCATTAATCTCATTATGCTAGTATGGATATGGGATTGATTCCTTTTTCGTCGTATTCCTGATTGGACATATTCTTGTTTCGGCACATTCCTGTTTGGACGTATTCCGTTTTCGACATATTCTTGTTTAGGTACATGCCGTTTTCGGCACAAATCATTATATACAACAAATGAAATCAATCCTAAGTATCGTTATTTTTTATTTTCAACACTTACATAATATAGTAGTTATACAATAAATAGTTTGCAAGAAACAAATACAAAATAATATTTTTCAATGGTTTTTTTAATTTATTTTATTTTATTACGCAAGCAAAACCACAAGTGTTACATAGTATAACTTATTTACTAAAATGTGTCGAAACAAGAATATGCCGAAAACGGAATACGTCCAAAAAGGGTGTCCCGAAACAAGAATAAAATATGTCCAATCAGGAATACGACGAAAAATGAAACAATCGCCGCGGGATTCCGGGCTTCGTGTGGTTTTATAAAGGACAGTTGTTTTGTCATATTTTTAGATTATATATTGATTATCAATCAATTGATATTACGGGTCAATGTATTAAATAAATATCGGTATACATATATAACGGGGATATGAAGAAAAAAATAAGTGATTTTTTCACATAAAAAAAATAATTATACATTTTAATAAAATCATTTATTACTTTTGGTCTGTATAAAATTAAAATAACAAAGCATTATTTTTTCAATGTTCTCTGAATTTAATGTTAACCTATTTCGTTCGACATCTAATTCTAAAACCCATAAAGCCGAAAATGTTGTCATACAGATGTTATTGTATTCATTGATAAATTTTATATTTTTATCTTTTTATCAGCTGTCTAACGTTGATTTGTCTTTTTTTATTCGTGTAAAAAAACTTAAACATGTCCTATCCAGCGCAGGTGCTTTCACGACAGTAGTTTCACGTCGCGTTTATACGATGATATTAGTTGAATGACACTAGTTTTATCCAAAAATCGCGCGCGACACCCAACTGATGCATGCTTTGTAAAACTTGATGTTTACTCGTGAATTTGTTGATGAAATTAATGTCACGGAACTACTTTCATGCCACTATAACTGTCCGGACTTCATCAAAGATTCTATGACATCAATGATTGACATATCTCGTTCCTGTAGTTCGACTAAGGCGATCTCGATGATGCAAAAATATTCATTTACGAGTATAAAATCCATGTCGCATTTTACATTGGATTTCCTTAATATATTTTTAGTGTTTTGGGGTGTTTGTCCTTATACATTATGCTAATAATGGATATGCCCGCCCGGGATTTGTATTGATGTTGGAGGATAATTATTATTATGTCATTTTACATGATATCAATCAAAATTACATATCAACGTTTGAAATAAATGTTTTTATTACGACTCAAAATACCGCGATTTGCATCCAAAATCCCGATCAGCGATCACTGTTAATAAGTAATGTTTAAGTCGTAAAAATAATACAACTTGAAAAGGTTGTTAACAACTATTTTTTTTAAATTCTATCAATATCCATAATATTCCAGAAACGAAGGCTACATACAAGCTTGTTCTACGTGACAAACAATAATTATTTTGTTTGGGTTGAACCCTTCTGAAACTTAATTTGAAGAAGTTTTAATCTATTTTAAAATGACACTCCTCTCGTGTCATACGCCACACGTTAAAAACATCGATGACACGCCTGTCGTGCCATCCGCACCGAATAGGTGGTATGTTATAGTTGTAAAAATAATGCGACATGAAAAGGTTGTTAAAGACTGTTGTTTTTAAAATTAAACAATATCCAGAAACGAAGGCTACAACGTTGTTCTACGTGAAAAACAATGATAGTTTTGTTCTGGGTAAACCCTTATGAAACTTAATTTGTAAAAGATTTGATCGATTTAAAAATGGCACGCCTCGTTTATCATACGCCACACGTTAAAAACGCACAAGTAATAGGCATAAGAATAAATACTATTAGAAGGGTAACTTCATCCCCACCACGCGCGCTCTCGCGTGGCCTGTCAACAGTCCAGGACTACTTATCGCAGCAAACATTAGCGGGTTGCCACCCAGAATCGGCGCTTGGAGTAAACGTGTAACAATATTTCAAATGAAGCTCTCAAAGGAGCTACTGTCTACGCAAACTGTGGTTTTACCATACAAAATTGTTAGTTCCGTATTTGACCACGTGCTTTACGATAATAATTGTAGGACGATATCAACGAAGTTTGAATCTTTATTTATTATTTGTAACATAAACACATTAAGTAAAGAGCGTTAAAATGAAAGAATTAAATAAATACATTATTTACCTATGCACTTTATGTGTTATCCAATATTAATCGTAATTAAGTAAGTCTAAGATAGTATTTCAGTGGTTATGTTATAAAAGAAGGAGTTGCTAAATTAATTAATAAAATGGACAAATACGTCCTTCATATATAAATTAGTTTTATTGGCTTTGCGTTTCTTCTTACAACTTGATATCTGATTTAATTGTAATAAAAGTACTTTAATTTTTACATAGACTAGTTAGCGCCGATTTGTGCCGCTGTCATCCGCTGTCACACTCATACGTCAGTGGAACTATTGGAAAGTCTTACGGATTTGAAATTTTACGGACATTTTAGTTAGTATATTTTACATTAACGTATAGTTTTACAGGTAAATAAACTATTTCTACACGAACGAGGTTACGGGCTCAGTTAGTATTATATACTTGTGACAACCCTAATTTTGCGACAGGCGAAAGAGGGGTAAGGCGGTGCGTGGAACGCTGTAGGTAATTATTTGACGGCTTTGCTGTCAGATCCATACAACGAAACCGAAGATGCCCTTCTAGTAGTATTTATTCTTATGGAATAGGTCGAGTTACCCGTCACCCTGTACATTGGGAACTCACTCTTATTGCAATTGAAAAAACCGTGCTAGAACAAATCGGACCATACTCAGAGTAGAGTTCCGACGCCGTAATTACAAACAAATAAAACTATCTCAGATAACAACAGGTATAAATAAATTTTCTATTTCAAATTAGTTCTGTCTTATTAGGCCAGTCTATAACAACATTAACAACACAAAGGCAATCATCGCAAACCCGCAAGCAACTAGGAAGTTTTAATATTTTGTTAGATCCGTTGAGAATATTTAACATTCAAGTTTGCAACCCAGGAAAACTGCGAATTTATGGCACTTATTTTAAGTTTTCGAAAAAACTTCTCTAAGGCAGCATTTTTAAAGTATCTTTGTCTCAACTTCAATAAAGATAACTAAAGGGGGTTTGGGTTAAATTGTTGTCATTTGTAAACGTCATAAATTTTAAGGTGAGCGGCCATTCGTATAAGTGGTAATTTATGATAGAATTATTCAAAATAAACATATTTTGTTATGTACTCTTACGTGCATCGGAGCCGAGATATTTAAATATTCATACCTGGGCGTACTTCTAGTACCAAAAACTAAATACTTAAAACCTTAATATCTCCGCTCCGATATTATTTAACGCTATAAGTTATATATATCTATGTGTATTTAGAGATCCTCTAAATAACTATGTAAAAATCACAGAGGCCGCTGAAAAAAAAATTACAATTTTCTTCATACAAACTTACCCAATGCCCTTTGCTACAATTTGAGCGTAACTTGAGCACATTATGTTTATTGTTTGCGGATATACAGCAAGTCAAAGATGGGAAATTTTCTTCAAAACGTGAAAATGTATTGGTAGGGTTATTTCGAAGATACGTACCGGCTGCTAACTAATGCTCCCAGGTAAAAGTCATGGCAAAAGAATTTGTAGACAATTGAATTAGCCTCAATTTAATACCAAAGTGGTGCCTCTAGGCCTCATAGATTCATCCAAAATAAAAAATTAGTAAAATATCGGATTATGGCTAAATAATAAAAACTTTGTACTGAAAAATGCTGGGAGTTTTTCTTTATAAAAAAATGTGATTTTACCATTTTAGATGTATAATTATGGCTTCAAATAAACATACACTAAATAAATGAACATACATCCGCGTTGTTTCGAAAACTGCGAAAATTTAAGGCACTTGTTTCAGTTTTTTCGAAATAATTATATAAAGGAAGCGTTTTTCGAGTATCTTTGTTCTATACTTTAATAAAGTTGACTAAATTGGCTACAATTTAAGCCTAACTTGAGCACTGTAAGACCATTAGTTGCGGAGATACAGCTAGTCAAACTCTGACATTATTTTCAACAAAATGAAAACTTCGTGTTAGGGTCATTTTCCATGTTACGTACTGGCTAAACTAAATGCTCCTAGACAAAAAGTTGAGATAAGAATTAGTATAAAATTTAACTAGCTTCAATTTAATACAAAAGGAGTGCCTCTAGCTTTTATAGTTTCCTCAAAAATATAAAAAATATTTAAATATCTGATTTTGGTTAAATGATTAAAATATTGTTCTGAATAATATATGAAATAAAGTAGCAATGTATTACTTTAAAAAAAGTGTAAATTTGACATTTTAGATGTCAACATATATATAAGGAAACATAATTATATTTAAACCATAAAATAATACTATTTACACGGTCAAGCAAAAACAGTTTAGACTTTCGACCTTTTGGAAGGACCAGGTCTTATCCAATCTAGATCAGTGGGGAGGAGTGGGGGAAGAGGGATAATGTTTTCTGGAGGGCCGGCTCATGGTGTTGGGTCGCCACATCCTCGTCCTCCTCGTCCAGGACGATAGGGATGGCGTTGTTGCAATTCACCCGTGGCAAAAAGAACATAGGATAGAGCACCTGAGCCCAGCCTTTCTGCAAGTGCACGACCCTAAGCAACCTCTTTTTGCATTTGCAAGCCACCATTTTAAGCTGGGTCTGAGGAGCGGGCTCTGCGCACATTGCCCAGCTTTGACTTGCTGTATCTCCGCAACCAATGGACATAGTGAGCTCAGGTTACGCTCAAATTATAGCAAATTTAGTTACCTACCTTTTTAATATTATTAACAAAGATACTTGAAAAACGCTTCCTTATATTCCTATAATTCGAAAAAACTGAAACAAGTGCCAACATTTTGCAGTTTTTCGAGCACCATGGGGCTAGCACACGGTTTTCAGGGTTGCAAACTTGGGTGTTAACTACTCTCAAGGGACCTAACAACATAAATATAAAAAAATCGTAGTTACATTTGCGATCTATGATGTCGTTATAGACTGGCCTATATATGATTTTTGTAGGTACAATTGTCAATGTGTTATGTAAGTTTAACTGTAATATTTTTTCTTTACTTGTAACGTTTGTGCCCTTATAAACATTAAACATAAATACTTTAGTCGCCTGTATCTGAAGAACCAACCAAGTTTATTTAGTCGTATGATTTATTTTTAAATTAGTTATATTTGCTTTCATTTAAGATATTTTTCATATTTTTATTACTTTAGTGCCCGGCCGATAAGAAGTCAATCCAGACACATGACACAACCATGAAGTTTCTGAATTGCCGACGACATTGTTTTATACTCTTCTTCTAAGGTTCCCTCAGAAATTTCCCAATCTTTAAATTCCGAACTATATTATTTAGATACATGGCTCACTGACCATGGCCTCTCTCTTTCCCCAGAAAAAAGCGGTGTCGTCATATTTTCTCGTAAAAGGTGCGCCCCTGATATACATATTCATATAAATGACCAGCCCATTATTGTTTGTGAGAGCGTTAAATTTTTAGGTATTATCTTAGACTCGTAAGTTATCTGGTGTTCAGAATTTAAATTATATTTGCCAGAAAGTGGAAAAAAATGTAAATATCCTCCGGACCTTATCAGGCGTCAGGTGGGGTTCGCACCCTTACAGTCAAAAGGTTCTATACAACGCCATTATCCGAAGCCATTTTGATTACGCAAGTTTCGTCCTAGAGCCCTGTAACAAATTAGCTCTAGTTAAATTGGACAGAATTCAAGCCAGGTGCTTGAGAATAATAACAGGAGCCATCAAGTCCTCTCCAACAAATGCCTTGCAGGTGCAGTGTTTGGACCCGCCTCTCTCCCTCCGTAGACAATATTTGGCTGACCGTTTTTTTTTTAAATGTCTTCAGTCGTCTTCGCATCCTCTCCTTCCCATACTCAAATCCCTCCGAGAGACCGTAGCAAGGTTCCCTTATTGGACTCACAAAGTATCCCCTCTTTTAGTTAATAGTTACAACAAGTTTTTAGATCTCCATGACCAAGTTTTCCAAAGTTACAAAAACCCTTTGTTTGCAATTACTTATGATAGCTTAGTTTTTAACCCCACGGTTTTATTTAGCTTAGGTATTTCTAAGAATCAGATTGGTGCCGACAGTATTTTTAATAAAGTGATTTGCTAAAAATTCTCAGATTACTTAACTATTTTTACAGATGCTTCGAAATTTTCTGAGGCGGGTCCAGTGGGATCCGCCGTGTGGATCTCTAGATATAACATAGTTTTAAATTTTAAGCTTCCTGCTGGTAATTCAGTTTTCTCCGGCGAGGCTGTGGCTCTGTTGGAAGCGGTGGCCTATGTTCATTCTCACCACCTCGACAAATCCCTTATTTTGAGTGACTCTTTGAGTTGTCTCCAGGACATAATAAAACGCCCTTTTCGGGCCAAGGACCATTTTTATGTTACCTTAAAAATAAGAGATATACTTAAGAAATGTCACATGGAAAGCATAAAAGTTGTTCTGGCCTGGATCCCGGGCCATAGCGGAATTAAGGGTAACGAAAAGGCAGACTTTTACGCGAAAGAAGCAATTGTTTTGGGCAACAAAGCGTACAACTATGTTTATCCTCGTGACGTGAAATCCCTTGCTTTACCACAAATTCGTGTTACCTGGAACAACCGTTGGCAGTCCTCCCGACTGCTGGTGGGTAGACAATACGGGACAATCCAACCCGAAATACCTACGAGACCATGGTTTTTTACCCGTAGATCGATCCCCAAAAATGTGACGTCTGGGCCACGTATGCACTCCGGTGTTTCTAGCCAAAATCCATGTTCGCGATCACTCGTTGTGCGAGTGTGGTCTCGCGGAGGGTGACCTCGAGCATTTATTTTTCTATTGTAATCGTATCGTTACTCCTTTGTATGATATTCTCCACCCTAATATTCCCCGCCCTGTTAACATTAAATTCCTCCTAACATTAGTACACTCCCCTTTTATATTTGTTCTGTGTAAATTATTTCTGTAAGTAGGTAGTCTAACATTAAATGTATGTTCTGTCCTTTGTTTTAGATTCTCATCAGTGGCAACGTTGCTATCGAAACTACCGGTCAAATACATTATTGGTAACTGCGTGTCTCTTTACACCCTGACATTGGCGGAATCATCGATAGTATCGATGGAGCTACAAACGAAAAATTGAATTGAATATTGACAACGTTGACAGCAGCAACACAATGCTGTTATTACTTTTCCTTTACACGCAAAAAATAAGTTTAGCAATGTTTTTCTGCTATCAACATTATCAATATTCAGAAACTCTATGGTTGTGCAATGTGTCAGGATTGACTTGTTATCGGCCGGTAACTGTAGTAGTTTTTGAGTCCAATAGTTTTTAAACGTCCCCAACAGTTCCTTTTCTAAAAAAGTGATAATGAATTATGATTTATTAAGAGCTATCCAATGATCACTCACTCACCCGAAGATATCAAGTAAAAACCGATTTTAAAACCAATTTTAAAACCGATTTTCAAAGTTTTTTTGTTATTTCTCAAAAACTGTAGATAATTAACACTTAATTTTATTTTTCCCATAAAATAAAACTAATTATCTGTATGCTAGGATTTTTTTCAGATTTTTCATTTATAAACTTCGGAGATAGGGGGGGGAACGGTCATTTTCTGAACATTTTTGGCTGTAAATCACAAAGTACATACCAGAAAATTAAAAAAAATATGTTTTGTGTTGTGCAGATTGAGCCCTTTCATATAAAACGGCCATTTGGATAATAATAAGACGAACCTGCAGCACTTTACTTTTCTTGACGTTAGGGGCGTCGTTTCTTGGGAACAAAGTCTCTTTCATCAATGTCCAGCGCCCTACATGGAGGGACGTGGCTTTGTAACCCAAACTGGTGCTTTTCCCCGTATAGTAAACCTAAAACAACGTTATACTTATAAATGTACGTCAGGGTGTTTCATTTTTGACACATTGCAATGTATAATGAATTCGATCGGATTCTTAGTCCTACTTATCTAATAAACCAGATAATCCAGTAAAATTGGCGATTGGAAGTACGGTGTAGTTTTTGCAACCTCGTTGCCTCGAACGAAGTCTGTGACCTCGAGCGCCAACGCAACATTGTCAAAAATAAAAAATGAACAAAGGTCTGACTTTTTTCACATTTTGGCAATTATAACCCTAAAGAACTAGTTTTTAATAGTACCTACGCAGGCCGTTTTTAAAGTAGACTAAATTTGCTACAATATGAGACTAGTCTCTGTAGACCTAATAGTTTCTGAGATATAATACTTCCCAGACGTAAAAAAATACTCTTTTGATATTAATCAAAGTCTGTTATTATTATGTAATAGTATACAAGATTAATATTCATAAAACTGTTACTGAACATTTGAATAAGGCCCGTGGTCAGCTGTTCGTCGAAGCTTTGAGGTAATGTTGGAACAAGACCGTTGGTTGGCATTCAGGTCCATTTTCCGAACACAAGTTTTGATCCTTTTTATCAGCTGGGCACAAATTTCAGCTCCCCAATTGTTTTTGTATACAAATCTGCGCAAATAACCAAAAAATCTTCAATGAGCCGACATTGTGGAAGATTTGTGGGGTTACGATTTTTGGTACAAATACAATATAATATTATATATATTATTGGAGTGCGGGAATTCTAACTTTTTTGGCATAATGCGATCATCTTTTGTATGGCCAAAATACAAATATTCCATCAAAGAGATGTCTGCCAATGAAAGGCACCATTTTTTTTTCAAAGTTTCGTTCTCATTCGTTTTTTGACATACGCTAAAACACTCGCTTTTCCGAAATAGCGACATAAAGCATAACTCTTTGCTCAAACTTGTGTTTATATTTGTGTTTTATATCCTCAGGTGCAGTAGAGCTATTGCTAGAATAGCATCGGTCATATCCAGTAATATGGTTTTTGCTAATAGGAAAATAACTTTCATCGACCAAAATGAATAATTTTCCTTTGTAATTTCGGGCCATCCAGCGACATTGTGGCATAATTAGTTGATTTTTGCTGGTCAGGGGGCCGATTTTTGACTTTCGAGCGGTAGAAAGTTTCACTCGGAAGTGAGCAAAATCTTCGAAACCGTTTTTTGAAATACGAGCGGTAGGATTGAAAACGAATGGTGGGGACCACTCGTCTTTAAATTTTCTATCGCTCGTAATTTCAAAAATACGGTTTCACAGATTTTGCTCACTTACGAGTGAACTATCGAGCGCTCGAAAGTCAAAAATCAGCACCCAGGGCATTCCGGTGCTCTCACCTTCTTTCTGCATTCCAGACCTGTCTAATTTAAAGTTCGGGAAATGAACGGTTGGGAACACTACAATTTTTTCGCGGCATCAAGTTGGCTCAAAAAATTCTTATCGTTAAAAGTACTATTGAGGATGTTCAGCTTCCTCTTGGTCATTTTCTTCGCTGGTCGGCCACTGCCAGTTTTGCGAACGGGTAGTCAAGGATACCAGAATTTTATAAATTTCTTTACAAAAATACTAACTTTTTGGGAGTCACTTTAGATTGTAACCTAAATTGGAAGCTAGACGTTGAGAAAACAAATAAAAAGATACTAAATGTTGTTACGCAATATCAATACTAACCAATATAATATCAAAAGAGGCGTATTATGGAAATGTTTACTCACTACTCATTTATGGCATATTATTCTGGGGTAACTCAGAAAATATTCGATCGACATTTATTCTTCAAAAAAAATGTTTGCGAATCATATTTCATTTTCAATTTCATTATCAATCATATTTAATGTTAATGTAATGTTAATCATAATGTTAAATCATAAATTAAATGTTAAATCATATAAAATGGAGAGAGCCTAAGACCTGTGTTGAAAAACTAAAAAAATATGAACGCTCACGTTCACCTACTAGAAATTTGTTTATTTGTCAACGAAAGGAAAAATATTTTTATTAAAAATGTGTCTCTAAGGTGAATTTGCAAAGCCAATATAGGTATGACTTTCGTACAGTCCGCCCTTCCAGATTTATACTCAATAAAAGCACATTTGTAACTGGGATTAAGGTTTATAACAATTTACCAGACAATGTAAAGGCCTTAAAGGGCGCACAATTTAGGAGGCACCTCAAGGACTGGCTGGTAAGCAAATGTTTTTATGATTGAAATTATTATTTTGAGTTTTTTTTTATGACTTGTTACAACAATGTACACAGTTTTAGCAATAAATGATTATCTTAACTTATCTTATCTTTGACAAATTTGCGTTCGGCGCTAGAGGTCACAAACTTGGATTATTCATTGGGCCAACATCATAAACAAGTATGCAAAAAAACAGAACTAACGCAATTGACGTAAACTCGTGATGACTTAAGTTATTGGATAGACTAGGACCAATTTTGAAGAAGTTGACAAGCTGCAAATCATGTTCCAGGTGGGGTGACAACGTTATCAGAGGGTTTTGACCCTGCAGAATACGGATCTCCCTGTCGCCATTCCGAAATTTGAACCGGAAGTAGGGTATACCGGAAAAGGTGCAGCCCATACAAAACTTTTCGTCGTACATTTAGTAAATGGTTGTTCCGGTACGCTAAAAAGGACCAATTGTTATGGTTTTTTGATATATTTTAAAGGTCATGGTAACCCAAATTTTTCATCCATCCAGCTCTATATCTTTTTCCGCAATCTTGGAAAAACTGTCACTGTTTTCGGTTTTATGCCTTTTATTCTATGTCGTTAAAGTTCATTCTAGTGCTAATCATGGTTCTGAAATATTGTAGAATGCAAAATTTGCCAAAACTTTTGAGTTAAAGGTTTTTTCCAGGACCCAGGGACGAAGAAATGGACTCGTCTATGGGGAGCTAGCGTTAAAAATTGCTACTTTTTTCTAGTTTAAGTGCATTTTAGCACAAACTGTAGTTAAAAAATATTACAGACCACAAAATTTGCTATAACTTTTGCGTTGAAATATTTTTTCAACGACCTCTAGGAACGAAGATATGGAATCATCTATGTAGAGCTACCGTTGAAAATTTCTACCTTTTCCACTTACAATATTGCAAAACCATGATTAGCACTAGAATGAACTTTAACGACATTGAAGTCATAAAACCGAAAAAAGTGACAGTTTTTCCAAAATGGCGGAGAAAGATATAGAGCTGGATGGACGAAAAATTTGGGTTATCATAACTATGTGGTCCTTTACAACATATCAAAAAACCATAACAAATGGACTTTTTTTAGGGTACCTGAACAACGATTAACTAAATGTACGACGAAAAATCTTGTATGGGCTGCACCTTTTTCGGTATACCGTACTTCAGGTTTAAATTTGGGAATGGCGACAGGCAGATCCGTATTCTGCAGGGTCAAAACCCCCTGATAACGTTGTCACCACAAATGTTACATGATTTGCCGCTTGCATTGTATAGAGACGCGTTTTCCAGTTTTGGGCCTAGTCTGGGATTAGGGTACATATCTGAATATCGAAAGTTAATATATCTAAAGTTAAAATATCGAATTCTAAAGCATCGAAAGTTTAAATATCGAACGGTTATTATACCGATGGTTGAAATATCAGACGTATTTGTTGGGTATGTAATCAAATATCGAATGTTGATTCATGTAAAGTTAAAATATCGATGTCCAAAACATCGAAAGTCGAAACATCGAACGGCTATTATGCCGATGTTTAAAATATCAAAGGTCCTTGTTGCGTATGTAATCAAATATCGAAATTTGATACATCTAAAGTTAAAATATCAAAGTCCAAAATGTCGAAAGTTGAAATATCGAACGGTTATTGTAGTTGAATTATAAAAGTTAGGTACGACGACGAGCGTAACAAGGAGGATTGTTAGGTTGAACTGTGATAATTTACCGACTGACTGACCTAAATTACTCAATTGGTTTGTTTGGTATACATATGCTCATTGTTTTGTGAGCAATAAAATAAAAACGTTCGCTACGTTACGCTTCCGCCTTAGCCTTCTGAACCTAACCTCAGAGACTGTTTCGCATCATACAGACTGGTTCGCAATTTATAAATAGCAATAATCAATGGCCTAACATATTGCAAATAAACTTAGGTCATAAAAATGTGGAAAATCTCATGGTACATTTATATACTTCGCCTGGTATTCTCTTCCTAGAAGCAGTGGTCACGTGAGTGCAACCGAAGATATCCAAACTTTAAAATCGCAGTAATTTTAAAATATTTGCTCGTATATATTAACTTAAGACTATCATTGTATATAAGGAGGTATTTACGTTTTGACCATTTACTGTTCTCTATAAAAAAAAAACGTCAATACGTGTTGCTGCATTCTGACGTAGGTACGGGTATAAGTTCTACGAGTCATGTGCCTTGACCACTGGCACTTAAATTACATGTTAATCTTGACATTGAAAAATATGAATATGCGTACTTCGTCGATAGCAATAAAAACCTTTCCTATGATTACAGTATGTTCGACAAACGATCTGGATAATCATGGCATGACAATGATATTCAATGACATTACTACTCTAATAGTATTTCTCAAAAAAGTTACATTACAAGAACCTTCACTCCTATCGAAAGGTACTATTCCCTACTATTTTTCCTCTCTTCGTAAACCCTCACGTCCCTCGAAAGGGACTATTCCCTACTATTTTCCACTCACAAGAAAAAACTCTGTTAAGAAACAGATATCTGAAGAATGTCACGCAGAGAGCACATCTTCTACCCCTGAAGCCACTGCGACACCAGTTTTTTTTCATATAACTCCGTCTACGTCTTGCATCAGAACATAGCGGGATTACTGAGTAAGGCTGATGCCCTAACGGTATGTTTGGATGAACTAGCAGCAGACGGACAACCTATTGACGTACTCTGTATCACCGAACACTTCGTGCAAGAAGGCTTGGAGGATCTGGTCACCATACCTAATTTGAAAATGGCAACGAGCTTCTCACGGGACACGCGAAGAGGCGGCGCCTGTATACTTGTGAAATCTGAACACGAGTACAAAGATTTAAATGTGGTCACAAGTCTTCCCATAAAATATTCTGTAGAATGTTGTGCAATTGAATTAACATCACACAATGAATTAATGAATTAATGTCCTCACGGCTAAAGTGTCAGTCGTAACCTAAAAGTGGCTTCGATTACCTATACTTACTTCTATTATACTCACACACACACACACTCACACACTCACACACTCACACTTACAGACACACACAAAAACTCACACTTACAAACACACACACATACACAAACACACATACATTGCTCTCACGTTTATAGTCACCTCATTTTCTTATTCTATAGACTTTTTTGAGTTAATATCTACTGTATTTTTGTTTCTTAATTTAGTTCCTACTCTCAGTTACTAGTAATGTACTGTAAATTATAGGGAAATCTATTATTGGCCTATGTTAAGTTACCATTTATTGTAATACTTACTTTCAAATGTATGGCTGTTGGTTTTCTAAATCGATAAATAATAAAAAAAAAAAAAATATAAAATATAATTATAATTTTCTTGTATAGAACTCCTCAATCGAATATGTGATTATTTTTTGATCGAATTGATACGTTACTCACAAAAATATGTAATAACACGAAAAAGAAAATCATAATATGTGGTGATTTTAATATAAATATTTTGAAGAAAAGTAATAATACGATTGAATTTGAACATCTCTTGTTAAAGCATAATTTACAACTAGCAATAAGAGTACCGACTAGATTAAGCAGCAATACGTGCCTGGATAATTTTGCTCACAATATGAAAGCGTGCAAAGGCAGAGTTGTTGAACTCGGCCTATCAGATCACACAGCTCAAATATTAAAGGTCCCTGTCAAAAATTCTTGTGCTATTAACTCGTGGCAAATAAAACAGCGTGACTATAATGAAGAACATTTGGAATTTTTTATTAAATCTTTAGAAAGTCTTTCTTTTTCAGAAATACTAAACTGTAATGCACCGAACGCAGCTTTTGATTCCTTCTTAGAAACTTTTACTTGTTTTTACGATTTATGTTTTCGCTCGAAAATAATAAAAATTAAATCTAAAATAAAAACAAAATGGATTTCACGAGGAATCAAAACTTGCTCTAAAAAGAAACGACAGCTTTTATGGACTTATAGACGAAATCCCAGTTTAGCGAATAAAGAAAGATTAAAATCATATATTGCCACATTAAATAAGATAATAAATCTTACATAATGTTCGCAAAATTGCCATCGTATAAAATTGGCCAGTAATCGATCTAAAGCGACATGGAAAGTCATAAACAGTACTAAACATCAATATCCTAAAGAACCCATTTCAAAAATAGTTCAGGGCAAAAGTACGATACCAAATCCGATAAAGATTGCTAATGCCTTTAATAATTACTTCGTGGACTATTAACACACCTGATCAACGCGGTACGAGTGTTTACGTAAACTGTCCTCACTCTTTGTATATGAGACCAGTGACTCCTTACGACGTCTATAATATTATTAGGTCTCTGAAGAACACAAATAGTGTAGGATATGATGGGATCTGCAGTAAAGTTATAAAAACAGTAGCCCATATAATTGCTATTCCGCTTAGCCACATAATTAATGTATGTATTGAATTAGGTATCTATCCAGATAAACTTAAAACTGTCATCGTAAAGCCCCTGTACAAAACAGGTAATAAGGAGGATTTGTCAAATTATAGACCAGTTGCTCTTGCAACTGTGCTTTCTAAAATATTTGAAAAAGTCTTTTATGGATCTCTCTATGCTTATCTTGAGGATCAAAATCTTTTTGCAAATGAACAAAAAGGTTTTAGACAACAAAAATCCATTAATATGGCAATATTTGATTTAATACGTCCCATAATAAGCAACATGGATAAGCGAAAGCATGTCTGTGCAGTTTTCATGGACTTGTCAAAGGCTTTTGACAACGTAGACCATAGAATACTAATAAAGAAGCTTAAAGCTAAACTACAGCATAAGAGATAATGTACTGGATCTATTTCAGTCATATCTAAGTGAAAGAGAACAGTATACTGAACTAACTCAGGTATGTTTACGCACTAAACAACAGATTTCGTACGGATCTGAGAAACGAAAGGTAGCGTATGGCGTTCCACAAGGGAGTGTTTTAGGATCGTTATTATTTTTATTATTTATAAATGATTTACCTAAGCATATTAAATATCCCATGATTTTGTTTGCTGATGATAGCACTGTTATAATTGAATGTAATAATATTGATGAATATGAAAATGAAATTAATGGAACCATACGAAATATAATTACATGGCTAGGTATTAACAATTTAGTAATAAATTTAGATAAGACGAAACTTGTACATTTCTTTCAACGTAAATTGCCCTTGCCTATCATTTGTAATTATCAGGGATGTACGAGGGGCGGCTGAAAAGTAATCTACCTAACAATGAAACAAAAGACTGTCGTGGCTAATTTTTTTTTATTTTTCTATATAGTCCCCTGCTAGTAAAATGCACTTATTAAATTTTTCAAATATTGAATTTAAACCATTAAAAAAAAAATCTTTCGGTTTGTCGTCAAAAAAGTCAGTAACCGCAGCCTTCATTTCGTCATCGGTCATAAACCTTCGTCCCCTGAGGTCTTTCTTGAGAAGTCTAAACAGAAAATAGTCACAGGGGGCTAAATCTGGACTATAAGGGGGGTGGTCAATGGTTTCGAAGCCATTGTCTTTAATTGCTAGCTTCGTTGTGCGGGCGGTATGCACTGGTGCGTTATCGTGCAAAATCAGAATACCTTTGTTTAGTTTACCTCGCCGTTTTTCTTTTATTGTCTCTCTTAGTTGGTATAGTAAGTTTGAGTAATAATCAGCATTCATTGTAGTTTTCTTCGGTAAATAATCTATGAGCAAAATCCCTTCTGTGTCCCAAAAGATTGTAGCCATAAGTTTACCTGCCGATGGACAGACCTTGAATTTCCGAGGCGGCTTCTCATCCTTAAATTTCCACTGTAACGACTCTTGCTTACTTTCCGGGTCCCATTGTCGAATCCAAGTCTCATCACATGTTACAATTCTAGAAATTATTTCTTCCTCTTTCCCTCGACTCATCTCCAAAAACTCTTCGCAACATTTGACACGCCTCTCCATGTCAAATGCAGTCAACATTCTGGGGACCCAACGTGCACTAACCTTGGACATGTTCAAATGCTCATGAATTATTTCATTGACTCGCTCTTTACTGACGCCCATATCTCTAGCTATCTCCCACTGCTTCACTCGTCGGTCCTCTAATATAATTTTTTTCACCCTGGCTACATTTTCATCGGTGACGGCCGAAACTGGTCTTCCGCTACGAGGATCATCTTCCAGACTCTCACGACCTAACTTAAACTGCTTTGACCAAAACTTTATAACAAATTCGGAAGAACACAAACTGCCAAACACACGTAACATACGCTGTCTGATCTCCGAAGGCGTATTCCCTTCTTTAGTCAAAAACTTAATCACCGCACGCTGCTCGATTTTATCCATTTTCACTTTTTCTACCGACATGTTTGAAACAATTGTAGGAGACAAATAAACGTGATGCAATAAACAAATGAATGTAATACATTTTGAAAATAGAATAACAAACGAATATAAATCCATACCAGCCAGCATTATTTTTGTATATATTTCTGACCAAGGAGATTACTTATCAGCCGCCCCTCGTACTATTGAATCTGTTACGGTCACTAAAATTTTGGGAGTTCAAATTGACAACAACTTATCTTGGAAGCCTCACACGGAACAAGTTTGTCAAAAATTAAGTCAATATGTATATGTTTTACGCAGACTTGCCAAAATAGCTAACACTGACACAGTTTTAATGGCTTACCATGGTTTGGTGGCGTCAACACTACGTTACGGTATTTTGTTTCGGGGAAACTCGGCAAACAGAGATACTGTATTTAAGGTCCAAAAGAGATGCGTCAGAGCAATGTGTGGTCTACAACAGACTGATAGTTGTAAGCCGCACTTTATTAATTTTAAGATTCTTACAGTGCCTTGTCTTTTTATATTTGAAACGGCAATCTTTGTAAAAACGAATCCATATTTATTCAAGAAGGTTTGTGATGTCTCCAGTAGAAACCGCCGTTTTAATGAGAATCTGTGTACAACATTCTCCAATACAGCACTTATGCATAAAAGTGTATTCTGTTTAGCAAGTAAGATACATAATAAGTTACCCTTGACATTAAGAAACCTACCAGCAATGGGAATGAAAACTAAATTATTTAACTTGCTTGTATAAAAATGTTTTTATTCGATCTCAAATTTTCTGCTCGAAAATTTCGATGCGTAATAATGTATATTAATTTTTATTTTATTTTTCATTGTTCATAATTTAATATTGTATCTTAGCGTAGGAGAATAGTACCTAGTCGGTTACTAAGTTCTGTTACTGAGATTTATTGCAATTTAAAAAATATTTTAATGGAGTTTTGCATAAACCTGTATATTAATCAAAACTTTGATTTATATAGAATATGAATTAAAATAATGTATTCTAAACTATTGCAATTATTTGATGTACGAGCTTGAAGTATTCCCATTTCGGACGAGAAAATCATAGTACAAATCACGCACGACGATGATACTGACAACGGTCACAACTTTTGTAATAGTTCTTGTAGAGAGTTCAAATTTGCGTGACATATTGAACAGACTTGTAGCTTTGAACTCTGATACAAATATATTCCAAGCAACTAAAGATCCGCTTGTACACCGGTCAATCTTGATGTCTCATTAAATCGACTTTACGATTTCACGTGATTTTGCAGAAATACGAAAACACACCAAATCTCTTGCTTCATAAGTTGGAATTAATTCATGTTGAGAAAAATAATTTTGGTCTCAAACATATACAGAGATAGGTTGTTTTATAATATTATACAAAAAAAGTTCTTTGGTAAACAAAGACTAACTTTTAAACGTTTTCAAAAAGTGAAATTTACTGAAAAGTCATGCGTAATTTCATCGATGCCGGCTGTGAATGTTAAAAGATCGTGTCGGAAATTGCAGCAACTAACAAGAATAATTATTTGTTCTTTAAAATGTACATTAATTAAGCATTTAATTTTTATAAAAATTGAAATTAAAAAATAAACATAAGTTAGTTTTTTTTTGCGTCAACCTTAGTAACAGAACTTAGTAACCGACTAGGTATAGTATGTTTGAAAAATTCTCATCATGTTTTTGTACGCCACATGGCAAAACATAGTACAGTAGTAACACCATAATATTTTTTTCCACCACTATTTTAGTTTTACCTATGTTTACAAATAAACACTTTGACTTTGACTTTACTTATTACTTATTCTGTGCTTAAATGTTGAACGTTTAATTGTAAATATACGACCACACACAACAAAATAAAGAATAAGTTCTAAATAATAAGGCTTTTGATTATGAGAACTTGAATATGGATAAGCGCTTTATTAAGCACTTCTTTTCCGCGTGTTTAGGAAAATATAATGTCCCTTTTTAGTAAAATGATTATAAACATTTTTGAACACCAAAAAATTACAAAAAATGACCTTTTAAACTATTACCGCGAGTTTGAAAATCATTGGCGCATCATTAGCTTAATGATACCGAGCGAGAGCGGAATATCATATTCCCATAGGTTCGAATAGTATGCCGAGAAACATCAAATTGACAGATTTGTAACCGGCCAGTTTTGATTTGATGAATCCGGTGATGCCTGTAGTATCAGGTTGTAATTCCACATTGTAATGTAACCTTTATGTTTAAAAAAACCCTGTTAGTTATTTTAATGCATAAATGCATTTAAAATATTAAAATGAAACATTAAACTAAAGTAAATCAGGGACCCGACAACCCCTTCCCAGAAAAAACCCCTTGAAAGACTAATCACTTCATTTTGGTAACCCAAATAACTTGGTTACCCCTTTCAATTGATAACCCATTCATTTGACTTACCTCTACGAAAGGGTTACCCTTATGAGGTTACCACTTATCCAAGCCGTTCGGTAAACGATAACCTCGATTGGGTTAGCGCTTAACCTTTACGTTTTAAGGAGAATATTCTACCAACCTTCACTTCACTGCTGTTTACTAGTTTACCTATTATTTATTATTTTCATTTTGTATTTGCGCTGCTTGCCGTATTCTATCTAACAGGATTATTGAAGCGAAATGGGTGAGCGCAGAGTTATATTATTCAAATGCGTTACCGAACTAAAATGCGTAAGAATTGTGTGTTTGATTGCAAGGACAGCGGTCAGTGTTAATCGATACTTTTTTTAAATATTTTTAGTATACTTTGTTCGCGTGGAATTAGCGATTCCTAGGTCCCACACGGGAACAATGTTTTATTTCGAGATAATTATGTAGCTTATGTGAGTTAATTCAAGTTATAAACTGACGGATAATCATTTCCAAATTTAATAACGATTTGTGTAAGTACCCTAATACACACAGACCTTTGTATTAAAAATATTAGTTTAATTGCTAACTAATTTTATTTCTGTTACAACTTTCGGTATTATTACCTCTTATTTGCCGATGAGAAAAAAGAAATTTCTTTAAATGAAGAAACTCAATTACAAATAAGTACTGCCTAATTAGGTTAAGTTATTTATCAGTCGAAATTGTAAATAAACTGGCTGGTTAATTATGTATTTCTCGGAGAAAAAAAAAATAACAAAAAAATACTCTTAAAAACTCTTTTAGCCAGTGGTCACGCATAAAGGTGAATTCACATTACGCCGTGCTGGGCCGGGCCCGGCTTCGGCGTGGTGTAACGTGAATCCACCTTAATACTCATCTACGAGGGCTGCCTTTATGTTCTGTCGTTTGCAAAACTCTCGTGATTATTTAAAAAAGAACTAGTATCATCTTAAAATATTTGAATTTAGAATTCAAAAACAAAAGAATGTCTCGAGATCGGCCGATTCGTTTTAGTACAGCGTCGGTTCAAAGTTGACAAGTCGGTTGTGAAAATGGAAATTTCGAAGGAAAATTTACGTGCGATAATATTTTACAACTTTAATAGGGGTTTAACGCGTCTTCAGTGCTTTGAAGAGCTGACTACGGTTTTTAAAAATGAAGCACCATGCATCCGGACTGTGAAACGTTGGTATTTGGAATTTCAATTTGGTTGCTCTAGTCTTAGTGATAGGCATCGTGAAGGCCGACCAAAAACAGCTGTAACCCAGGAAAACATTGATGCTGTACGGCAACTGATCGTCGAAGATCGCCATGCGACATACCGCGAGATAGAAGCTTCATTAAGCATTTCAGGGACCAGTGTTCAAAATATATTGCATGATCACATAGGTGTAAAAAAATTGATCTCACGCTGGATACCACATTTACTTAGTGAAGACCAAAAAACGGCTCGCGTTAGATGGTGCCGCAAAACTCTGCGGCAATTCAACCGAGGAGACTCTAAACACGTTTATGACATTATCAGTGGTGACGAATCTTGGATATATGCCTACGATCCGGATTCTAAACAGCAGTCGACTGTTTGGGTGTTTCAAGATGAGCCAAAACCGACCAAAGTAATACGCTCACGGAGCACTTCGAAAAAAATGGTCGCCACGTTTGTAGCGAAAAGTGGCCACGTTGCGACCATCGTGCTCGAAGATCGTAAAACAGTTAATGCTGACTGGTATACCACTGTTTGTTTACCAGAAGGTATCGGCGAGTTCCGAAAAAATAACCCAAGACGTCGTATAGTACTGCACCACGATAATGCTAGCTCGCACACCGCCCGGCAGACAATTGCGTTTTTAAAAGAACAAAACGTCGAAAATTCGGATCACCCGCCGTACAGTCCAGACTTAAGCCTTAATGACTTCTTCACTTTTCCAAAAATCAAGCAACGACTTCGTGGTCAACGGTACCGGACGCCTGAAGAAGCGGTTGAGGCATACAAAACGGCCATTTTGGAGACCCCGACTTCGGAATGGAATAAGTGTTTCGAAAACTGGTTCGATCGAATGAAAAAGTGTATTACATATCACGGTGATTACTTTGAAAAACAATAAATACCATTTAACACTTAAATTGTCTTTAGTTTTTTCAAACGACAGAACTTAAAAGGCACCCCTCGTAGCAGATCGTTCGTAATACTCATTCAACCCATCTATGCATCTTGATGAAAACTGTTTGGAAGAATTTGAATATTACCTAGATAAATTAGCATATATGTATGTATGTATGTATGTATGTATGTATGTATGTACTTATGTGTGTACCTACGTCTTTGTATATGTGTTATTCTTCGGGACCCTGATTTTCGACGTCCGGGGGCTTAGTTCAATGAACTATTTAGTTTAGAAGTTGGTTTTTTTTTTCAGAGGTGTCTTATATTCATATTCAACTGGGATATTGGTCAACTTTTGTGTAACTGATTCGAAACATTTCCAAAAAATAACCATTATTTTTGCTACTCTGTCGTGTCCGTTCTCCATTTTCTTGAAAACATAATAATATCTCAAATTTAGTTAACTTTATCAATATTTTGGGTGAACAGTTTACATTAACCAAATTCAACAAGTAATTTCTACGTGCAATATTATTATTATAACTGAGGAAATAAGATTCGTACGTCGTAAAAATCTTATTTCTCTGGAGCGGGCTTCAATCAGCTGTATCATAAAGACATTTAAGAAACTAGAGACAACTCCCACGCGGGCCGGTTTTTAGTCGCGCTCCCAACGTGTCAGGTGGTGGACCTGTCGGCTAATGCCTGTTACTCCGGAGTTGTGAAGACAAATATATCATTTCTCTGTCCTTGGTTTACATAACATTCTTATTACCCTGTTAATTTTTTTAACATTTGTGTAACCTTTAAAAAAAATAGTTGTGCTTGATTAACTGCTTTACGTACTATGTTACCATAGAATTAATGGTAGCCTTCCAGTATGTTCTTATTATGAACCATCAGCATGTTTTCAATTCTTTCTTAATCCTCTGTCCCTTATTCCTATGAGTTTATGGACAGTAGAATACAAAAATATTTAGTTTTAATTATTTTTTTCACTTTCGATGTTATTATTATTTTTAAGTACTTTAAGTTTTAAAAACTTTCACACAGATTCGGATTATGCGGACTTGTGTAGTTACAGTTCTTTTATATATATTTATATATTTTTTTAATAAATAAGGCTACTTTTGTAAATTTATTGATTAAAACTACAATAAATAATTAACCACATTGTTTCTTTTTAATGTATTTAAATATTATAGAGAATATCACTTTTTTAATTTTGTAAACCTATTCTTACTCCTTATTCGTCAATTTCTTATTTCTCTGTACAAAAAAGTTGACAGTTGACAAAAAAATAGAGAAAAACAGAGGAAGACAAAAATAGCGTCCTCGAAGAATCACCCATGTGTGTGTGTGTATGTTTGTATGAGTTTATATATGTATGTAAGTATGTATGTATGTACGTATGTATGTTTTTTTAATGTATGTATGTATGTATGTATGCAATTTAAATATTTTAAATCTTATTACCTACATGTAAAGTTTCAATGCTAAATGACGTAGGTAATCAAAAACATGAAACTCTTTAGTTGGATTCACGGATTGGAACAAAAGTATATTTATAAAACTATAAGCATGTTATTATTTATCAAATGGGCGTCACTTTGGGTCAATTTGATACATGAATATGCCACTTAATTTTAGCTACCAGGGGAATGAGAAAAGATCATAGGACAGGCGTTGAAAGCGTTACTGACAAGCGCCAGGAAAGCGGGAGCATCGCGTCGAAGGACGTTTAATTAGGGGTGCAGATGTTGTTAATTGAGGCACCAAGGGAATGATAACTTAGTTCCGAACACCTATTATATAGATTCAAAAAATTAAAACTGCGGTAAACACAGCAACCATATTTTTTCTTTCAAATCAATAACTTACATTCTAACGATTCAACTTAATACAATACTTGGTTTCAATCCATGAGTTGCTCTTTTCTGGGTCGTTTTTTCACTAAATGGCGAATGGATGCACCAGGGTAATGATGTTTTAGGTGTAGTTATTTCAACTTGGCTTAAACAAAAAAGATAACGTGCCCCATTTAGTTAAATGGTATAGTAATGAAAAAAAAAGTAAAATTATTTTAATTCTACGGATACTTTTTTCCTTCTGGGCGGTGTAAATTGACTGTGGCACACATGAAGAATATGATACCAAATGCAATAAAAGACTTACAATTAAATAAAAACCAAATGCAATTAAATAAAATAAGTAATTACTTTTACTGATGAAATGTTGACACTACGCTGATCGGAAACAAATTGCAAAGTGAAGGTTTTAGCTTTGGAACCGTCGCTAGACGGCTAACATAACGTAACACTCTGCAATATTGACTTTTATGTTTGGGGAAAAAGATGCGATATCGCTCAAACATCGAAAGGATAACCCCTTCAACAGGTTACCCTTTTGGAAGTGGTTTTAAAAGCCCATGGAAGGGGTTCTTATACCACAATGGGTTAAACCTAAAAATACCGCTTAAAAACCTAAATGAAGGGGTTTTGACGAGGAACGGCTTTGGTAACCAAAGCCTTTCGCAAAACCCTTTCAAACCCCTTTGAAGGGGTTACCGGACCGGTCCCTGAAGTAAATACATACATTATGCTCGTGTCTTATATTATTCGTGATATATTTGATTTTTGAATTTAAATCGTACACTAATCTAAAATCTAATTTTTCCTTATTTTTGGGTAGTGGTTAATCAAGTGGCACCTTTGTGATGACGTAGAAAGAGTCCCTTTCGGAAGAGAAGACGACGATATTTAAACCATGTGGCATTTTAGACGTAGATATTACGATTGTAGATAAGTAACCTTCGATATTTTGGACTTCGGTATTTTAACTTTAGATATATTAACATTCGATATTCAGATATGTACCCCTAGGATTAAGTATTCAAAATTTTAATACAATTAGTTGTTATTTAGGCGTTGCACAATTTGACCACTTTTTGAATCAATTTTCATGATAATGCATTTCTCCAAAGCCGCAACATGCAGAAAAAATGGTGATGATGGTCAATATCATTAGTGTTTGACATAAGTTGAAAGGAAAGTTAGTTACAGTTTGTTGTTTTTTAGTACACAACATTGAAAAACTGCTCCTCCTAAGTAGTCACTTTCTGCAACTTCTAAACATTGTCCTTGTCTTGTTTTAACTTGAAACTAGACATTTTCATTTATTACGATAGAAAGAGTTAGGGCGTAAGCGAAGTCTGCAAAAAATAAGACCTTTATTTTTTTCCAGGCAAATGTGAAACACCCCAATGCCAGTGCTAAGGTGTAAAATACGACGGTTCGCTTTAATCATTTTTCGTAATGAACACCGTATGGTACCTTTCCACTCTGAGTAGTTAGCAGTCCGAAATCCTGGCCAGTGCTAATTCCCATAAGAGGGTCCTCGTCGTCATCGTTCAACTGCATGGCGACCGGCGCGTCGAGGTCCACCGTCCGCCGCGACAATCCGTCCTCGAAAGAAGCCCGCCCTAGGGCCAACGTGCGTCTTCTTAGGAGATGCACATTCAGTTCTTTGTGAGAAGTTAATACAATAGGAGTAGTCCCCTCTGCTCGCTCTGATGTATTGACATCAAACATTCTGATTGTGAGACTATCCTGTAGACATACATTATTTAATAATCAAATTGTTTTATTACCTTATGCCAACCAATATTGCCAAATGGTTTGCAATTACTTACGAAATTTGTAAGTAATATCAGCCCCAGATGATTGCCATCAGTAAAAACAGCTGATTTAGGTTCAATGGGAGCAGGCTGGCCAGGTTCTAATCTTATCACATTTTTAACTTCAAATGTATCTTTATCAATTTCATAAACTTCAGTCTTTTTCCTTCCGATTCTAACATACAGCTTACTCTGCAAAATGAGGAGTAGTATTTAGGGACTAGTCAAATTAAAAAAAAAGTATTTTTAATCAATTTAGTAAATGTTTTGCTCACCTTACAATAACCTAGCCAACCATGCCTATCGCTAGCAAAGAAATCAGGTTTGTATAAATAAACGTGCTGCCTAATGGAACTGCCATACCCTGAGCCAATCTTCAGGAGACCTTTGGAAGTAAAGACATAGAGGAAGCAGCCATCGGAGACTAGTGCACGGACAACTAGCTCACTGGCACCAGTCGTCAACTGCTGCGGGAGGTCTACAGGGAAACTAGTCACAAGAGACTGGTGAGGAACACCATAGTTTAACCACTGGTTGCGGGACGGAGGACCTAGGATTATAGATTGGACACTGCGTTGTAATGTAGTTAGGTTTGCAGGCACCTGGAATCATAATTATAACATTTAATTTAAGGGGTTGCATACAAATCAATTGATACAGATGTAGTGAAATATCCTTTCACATCGTATTTTCTCGGAAATGTTCGTATTTGTCATGCTACTTCAGTCTGACTCAGTACCCATCAAGACAACGTAGGAGAACATCGCATCTCGGGAGTGATAATCGATATAGAGCGGTTAATACTAGAGTATTTTTTTTGTTAATTAAGATTAAGTTTGTTTTCCTTCGATCAACAATATTCAACTAGATAACCAGTCCCATACAAAATCAAACCTAAATTCTGTCCGCCTGAATCTATACGTCAGTTGCATTTGTTCACTAACGAACCGAGACAAACGTCTTAAAACAGTTTAAATTCAACCTAATAACAACCATGGTACTTAGCAATAAAGTAAAAATCTTCAAAATTTGATCTTATACTTACGACTATTCGTCTCATAACATGAACACGTCAATAAATTACATCTGATACTTACAAACGAAAAAGCGTATGTTAAATAAAATCTACTGTATAATCAATCTTATCGTGCAAAAATTAAAGTACTTTTCCCGGTTGTTGCCCTGCGTGTTACGTCGTTTTTTATCTATTCACTTTGCTTCTTCGAATTTGACTAGCAGAGGTATGGAGTCGCATTGAATTTAAAATTAATGTAAATAGGTACGTAAAAGTTATTTTAATTAGTTAAGATTACTTATGTTCTATAGCTAAGAATCATCAAGGTGACAAGTACTTATACAAAAAAAAGTTAATCAAAATCGGTCAAGCCGTTTTGGAGAAGAACAACGCATACCAGAATTATACTATATAATTTTTTAAAGTAAAATTCCAGTTGACTATTCTCGAATACGAAAAGAAACTGGCAAAAGCATGTCAGATCATGCGCAGTGTAGGGTTCCGTCGCCGTTACTACATACACAAATAACTATTTCGCAAAACAACAAGTGACATCACACAGAGTTGTTTAGTAAAAAAAAATACTTACCTATACACTTGCTTTACATATACCGGACCGTTTTTTTATATTTATTCCATAATTGATTTTAGTCCGCGGTATAAATATCTATATGTACACAGAATTTCGATTTTGTAACTTTGATAGTTTCTCAGGAAAAGTGGTGTGACTTACAAACAGACAGACAAACGGACATAGCGGAACTATAAGGGTTCCTAGTTTAACTTCGGAACTCTAAAAGGCCGCTGACGGAAAACACTCGCAGTTCTTGTAATAAAATACCTACCTACCAGGGCCTCTATTGAACACCAAAACCAAAACATCTTGGAGCTGTTATCGTATTGTCAACGTTTTGATAGCTCTTATTTACTTGACAGTAATGGCAGCAGAGTTGAAAACAATACCATAACGGGTCAAATACGATTTGGATTTTACCGCCTAGAATAGAGGCGTAGTAGTGGTACAATAATAAAAAACCACTCCATGCATCTAATGTTCCGTTAAACAAGTTCGCGCGTATATTGGCCGACCTTGGCCAAACATTCTTAGCTGCGGTTTCAATATTGTTATTTTGTTGGAATTATAGCATTAATTGTTAGTGTAAAGTTTGAAAATAAAATATTCTATATGTACTTATATTACCTAAAGTAAGACTCTCCGACCGATACATTTCGTTTTCGATAATTATTTTTGCAATATTGTGGCATTTTGATGCGTGTTGACATTGGCTGTCTGTCAACAGAACTAATCGAAATTAAGACCTCACGCCGCAAGTGAGTCGTTAGTATCCAAGAAGTATTTTTTGCGCTGACCCGTTATCTAGTTTGTAATTTTTGATCGAAGTTGTTTTCAGTTATTTTTGCTAGTCATGCCGAAAGCATTAAGACCTGGGAAACGTTAAGATCGACAAGCCCGTGAAATTATTTGCAACATTTATTTATTTTTCTTATTGTTTATCTACACCTAATTTCTATATATTTGATCGTGGTGGTTTTAACATCTCGGTGTGATATACTTCAAACTCGTGGTTTGACATTTGACACTGAAAACTAAAGTGCTCTATTTATTTAATCCAAATATGTCACTTAATAATTCAATAATTCATAGACACATCGGCATCATTCGGAAGTAGACGTGAGTTCCGAGTTTTCACGATGTGAAAGGATTATTCACTAGATCTGTACCTACAGTGCAATAGTTCTTAAAAGGTCTAGCATAACGGCGTATGAAAGCGAGTGAGAGATAAGTACAAATCCGAAAGTTCAATTAGGAGCTTTTGCACTGAATCTATCTATTTTTACATCAGTCACATACCTGAATATACTGTTCAGAAAATGAAGGTGCGGACATTATAAGAGAAGCCACAGCATTTAATATTAGTTCCGATTCGCCTCTTGCCACTGACAAAGCAATCAGACAAGAACTGCTTAGTGATGTTAAGACTGTTGGAGACTCCGAGCTATCTGACAGTGGTCCAGCACCACTTGCAACTTCGACTAACATTGCATGCAAGTTCGTAATAATCTGAAATAAATCAATAGTATAAAATCAGTAGTCAATGTGATGGTTCTCTGCCGTTTCCCCGAACTTCATATGCAATAATCTCATTTGCCCGATAGTCATTTGCCAGAATTTTATATTCCATAACGATGCCATAATGATCATTCGCCATATTTTCCTTCGCCATAATTTTATGTGCCATAACGATACCGTTTGCCATACATTTAATTTTCCCTATTATCAAGTGTACTAAAATCTTATGCCTGAATATTCAAACGCCATAATACTTTTTTGCCATAAAACACTCAGAATTGTTTTTGTTGTGTCGTAAGTATAGTATTATTTTTTTAAAAATGCCGGACGCTGCCGCGGCACGCTCCCTTCGCTCGCTCGGCTCGCGCGCTGGAAGGTCGCAGTTCTACCAAAGACTCCTCCCGCTTCGCTCGTCGTCGTACCTAAAGGAGACCTTCCTTAAGGTACAATATGTAGGTTATTGTAATAATATTACGTATTCTAGATTATATTTACTGAACATACTGACACTAACTGAGATTATTATGGCATAAAATTATAGAAAATAAATATTATAGTAAGTGTTATTATGGTATCTAATATTAGGGAGGTTGAACATTTTGACACTTGAGTATTATAGCACTCAAAAATTATGGTATATGATATTAGGGGAAATGAAGATTATAGCCAGTGACTATAATGAAAATGAAATGAGCAAATGAAATTAGTACAAATAAATTTATGGAAAATGGCGGGATACCCAATGCGATATCAACTCATTTTCATATTATTGAAAACAAATACTTCGGTAGGTTCTTGTGACAATTCCTCTGGGGCATGGCCTTGTAATACGTCCAATAAAGCTCTCAAAGCATGTTCACAGAAGTGAGAATCTGTGTACCGCGCCCGCGATATCAAAGAAAATACAGAGCGCAAGCCGATACCCGTGATCTGTAACAAAACGGTAAGTCAAGATGGTATCAGGTTCTTGGCACTGAATAAATACAGCAACATTTTTTAAATGTACCTACCTACGTGTAACTTTCGCAAGGGATATTTGATAAAAAAAAACGGGCAAATGCGAGTCGGACTCCAAATGAAGGGTCTTATATCATTTTTGTTATTTTCAATTAAATTTTATTTTATTATTTGTTGCTACGAGTATAGCGGTAATAGAAGTATATTTTCACAGGAAATGAAAACTGTCTACCTACTCTTTTTTCATTAAATCACTTGTTAGGGTTATATAGGTCCCCCACAAATATTCAATTTTTCGTAGCTTTCTTGTTACCGTCTTCATCATAAGTTGGACAACATCTACCTTTTTTTTAGTTAGTTAGTTTTATTTAAGCTGCCTTTTTTTGCAATTGCATTCCATTATTCCAGTTCCATGCCCATCTTAGACGTAAAACTAAATATTCAGACTCTGTGCATTTGACCTTGTAATATATAAAACAAAGGCCATGCCAGGATAAGCTAAGTGAATCTGCCCCCAGCGAGTTTTGGCTTGTAACGGGTTGGCTTAAAGTAATGAGAAGGTATTCAATTGACAATAGCAGGCAATAAAAAAATACAAAACGAATTTTAACAGCTATAATAAGTAGAAAATATGTCAATATTGTTAAAAAGGCAAAAAAAGATTAGCTGGTTTAATAAAAAAATACCGCGAGGAAGTTATTACTTAAACGTTTCTAGCGCTGGTTTGGACAGCGTGAAAAATCTGAAGTGGTCTCTCACTTCAAAGCTGAAAATGTACCTCCATTTACAATTTAATGTTTGATCTAGCCGTGGAACTTGATACCAGGAATAAAGATATACCAAAAACGGGAAGACCACCCATTCTTAATGATCGAGGCCGGAGGAAAATGGCAAAGTTTACACAAAACAAAGTGGGTGAGTCCCAGATACCCCTTCATGGTCAACTGAGCCCACTCACAACTCAGCCCGCGGGTTCAGTTGACTACGTTTATTTTTTCGGGGGCAACTCGGCCCAGAAATTGGCTATGGGGTCGACTGAGCCCATACAGTCTCAGTCGACTACAGTTTAAAGTTATATGGTTGACTCAGCCCACGGGCTCAGTCGACTACAGTTTAAAGTTATATGGTTGACTCAGCCCACGGGCTCAGTCGACTACAGTTTAAAGTTATATGGTTGACTCAGCCGACGGGCTCAGTCGACTACAGTTTAAAGTTATATGGTTGACTCAGTCCACGAGCTCAGTCGAAATATATTTCTAAACAGAAAGTTACTGGAAAGGGTAGGGTAGAGTGTCTCAGATTGAACCAGCCAGCTAAAGTTAACCAGAAGTTTATTTTGGAAATGTAACGTTTGCCGAACCGTCCTAACACAGTAAAAGTAGTGTAATTTAATCACATTTCCTTTCTGTCCACCCGTTTGGCGGCGAAAATTTATCTTTGAGGTGGTTTTTTTTAAATCTAACTGTTTAAATGTCATTGATTTCTACCTATTTATATTGTTTTACATAGCAATAAGTGAGCTGTCTCATACTGAGCCAAAAATAGGTACCTACCTATAGTGCATTTTGAAACATAAATTATTCTGATTACTTTAAATATTTTAATTTTGTTCATAATCCCTAAAGGTTAATAATTCTTAAAACATGCTTAAATGCCAAAACATACAAAAAAATTGTTTAAAATAAAGTTTTTCAGGTAAAGAAATATGTTGCTTGGTAATATGAATATTATTCACATGTAAACCCAATTTTTTAAAGTAAAATAATGAAAACATACTATGCGTAATAATTACAGAGGAATCTACATGACTAATTAAAGAAATAAGGCTAATAACCAGTTTTTGACTGATAATAAATAAAAGTATTTGAACATAGCATTTATTAAGTGTGAAACAAGTAAAATAACATAAAGTAATACTTACCCCAAACTTTCCGATGATACATACTCTTTTCAACGGTCAATGATAAAAAAGTTCAAAATATTGGCAAGTTTAATCCGTTTCATTTGATTTAAGAATGATGCATAACCTGAGTAGGTATTTGCTATAGTACAATAATACTAGTGATACTTATTGAAAGATAAATTAACCCAATGAAGCAATGAGAGAATGACCGCTATATCGATAAAAATTGGTCTTTTCTCCCTTCGAGTTTTCAAAAACCGCACGCAAAATTCCGAGCCCTAGTGATGAATCACAAATTAGAGTTGGTATTTATGTAAGCATATTAGTAAAACACACACTTTATTTTTATTAGAGCAAGCGGTGACACGCGTATGTCTAGAGTCTGGCTATTCCAATATTACTCGCATTTATTGCGGGAAAATAAAATTATTATTTATAATATTGAGCTCGTTGTGTCTCACTTATTTCCTCAGGTACCTTGCATGTCCACAAAAAATCAATAATATTTTCTAGTATTAAGACTATAACTCCTACTAGCTAAAGTCTTAACAAACCAAGATTTTTTAAATTTCCCGCCAAAAATGCGAGTAATATTTCATTAGCCAGACTCCAGTAATTTAATAGAAATGACAAACTAAATGTTCTGTCTGTCTGTGTCTGTTTTCATGAGGCGTTGCAAAACTACTAGAAGTTTTAAAATGTCGGGTTTTGGCTTTAAGAGCTTGTTCAATTTCGCATGCCACCCTTCAAGTACATTGTTCGTCCTATTAAACTGCCTGTAGCATGTCCACCGACCAAAGTAAAGGGATTTTGGATTCATCCAATTGTCGAAAAAGTATTGATTAAAATTATTTGCCATTTTTGTTTTAGGGCCTTCATCTAAGACGTGTAGCCTAGCGTCCAATAGGTGTTCAAATGGCAAATGTGCCAAACCTGTCAATCGCCTAATATGAACCTTACCGAGTTTTGTTTTGGTAAGGCCACAAGCCTTTGCCTTGTTCCAGAGGCATTTGGTGAAGTGATAGAAACAGCCTTGAATTTGGACACCCTTGCATGTATCGAGCAAAGCTGATATCAACGCCTTTTCATAATCCACTTTTATGCTGGTAGGATTCCAGTCTGGAACTTGGCTTTTAATGAGTTTGAAAAGTATTTCATAACTGGTTTTGCGTTTGTCGGGCAATAAGGCATACAGTACCGGCACAACTTTTATATTTTCTCGGTCGCTGCCGAGATCGGCATGTATGGTTACTAGTTGATAAAAACGAAAAAAAAAAAAAAAAACGGTATTTAATTTGCAAACATAATTGTAAACAAACACACACACACTAAATTGTCCCCCTAGCGAAAGACTGTGACCTTGTAGGCCGAGTCACCCCTAACATATATTTAAGAGGTCAACTGAACCCGCGGGCTGAGTTGTGAGTGGGCTCAGTTGACCATGAAGGGCCAGATACGTTAGCTGTAAAATATGATGTTTCCCGTGGCTGAGTAAGGAAAATTTTAAAGAAATACAATGTTCAACACTTAAAGCGTATAAAAGCACCCAAATATTCCGACCAACAGCTTGAAGAAATTCCAAAGAAGTGCAGGAAGTTGCGAAGAAAGTATCACTATGCAGGGAGCACCCAGAATTAACTAAAAGAGCGTGACGTTCACTTCGTACCGAAGGATTCAAACCCTCCGAACGTCCCTATAGCTCATCCGATAGAGGATTTTTTAGTAATTCTCAGTAGACTAGTTTACAGTGATGGGCGGAAAGCGAAATCACAGACTCAGTTGAAGCGCAGAGTACACAAACAACTAATTAACTAAGAAATGAAAAAATATATGTTGTCCAACGTATGATGAAAACGGTAAGAAGAAAGCTACGAAAAATGGAAGATTTCGCTATATTGTAATGATTGATTATCATACTGAATTTAGTTTATTTTGATATAATAAAAAGCTATATAACTCAAGTGATTTAATAAAACAATAAAACAAAATTGTAATTCTCATTACTTTAAGCCGACCCGTTAGTTATTTTTGATGATGTGGCTTTCTATTAGTAACAAGTATGCAAAATTTCAGCCCCACAAACATTTTGTTTTTTTGTTAAAAAAAATAACGAAATATGGTCTTTCTTAAATTATTTTTTCCTGGCGAGACTATTTTGACGTGCATCACGTAAATTGTGCATATAGTAAAGACAATTATCTGACATCAATTATAGGATGTATTGCAGTATAAAAAAAAATACAACTTTTTTATTCCATTTTTTTTAAAGTACTTTCTCGTCAGCGACAGTTACGAAATATGGTATGAAGAAAGCTTCAATATTTTTTTTCTAGCCAGACTATTTTGACGTGCATCGCGTAATTGTGCATATAGTAAAGACAATTATATGACATCAATTATAGGATATAATGCAGTACAAAAAATAAATACAACTTTTTTTTCCATTTTTTTAAAGTTCTTTATCGTCAGCGACAACCTCCAAGTTCTGCACCAAAGCTAGCCTCTTTAATAAGCTATAAAATGAATGTATTTACTTAATTTTATCTGTGGTAGAACAATGTGGTATTTTTTAAATTGATATATGACTATAAATTTTCTATATCCGCTCGTTACAAAAAATCGATTAAAAACTCTTTAGAAAAATGTGCATGTTTATGATAAACACTGGCCACTAATAAAAATAAAAATAAAAGAATACTAGTTTTCAATCGATTAGTTTTAACCAGCGGGTATACAAAATGTATAGTGATGTATTCAATTTAAAAAAACCACATTGTTCTACCACAAGTGACGGAAGAGCTACTGGTTCATGAAGGAACATATGAAGGACAACCTTCCTTTATCGCTCAAGCGAAAACTCGTTAACATGTGTATTCTGCTTGTCCTAAACATGATCGCTCACTAAGAGTCAAAAGTCCAAATTTAAGGTTTTCCAACGAGCCATGGAGCGCAGTATATTAGGTGTCAAAAGGATATATCGCATCCGGAACACCACACTGCGCTCCTAAACACGCATAGCTGATGTAGGTGAAAAAACCGCCAGGCTCAAGACGGATTGGGCCGGTCACGTCTTCCGCATGCACCCGGACCGATGGGCTAGGGTGGCCACCAAGTGGGTGCCGCAAAACGGCCGAGGTAGACGAGTCGGGCCTAGACGGAGATGGCGGGACAGCTTGGACGCATTCCTCAGCAACTGGCCGGAAGAGGCACCAAATAGGGACTCGTGGAGATAAAGGGGAGACGCCCAGCAGTGGGACACTCATAAAGGCTAGAGAAAAAGAAAAACAAAATAAATAGTTTTCTAGAAATGATCAAAGCTTTGAAAATTCGTGTTAAGATTTAGGCAACTCAAAATGGATGCTGCATAAGAAAAGAAAATACATGAAAAAAATCAGCTATTTTCGATTCAGATTTTAGTTCTAAATCATGAAAGTAAGACAATCTAACTTGCTTTTATACGCTGACGATACAAAGATATTTAGAGTTATTCGAAACACAGGTGATTGTAATACCCTACCAAACGACCTAGATATTTTTGCGACCTTTTGCGTCTCAAATAATTTATATCTAAATCCAGACAAATGTATTGTTATAAGTTTTAGTAGGAAAACAAGAAATATCGATTTAAATTATAAACTTTGTAATAAGGAGCTAACTCGTGTCAGCCAGATTCGCGATCTTGGTGTAATAATGGACTTAAAACTAACCTTTGTGCCTCATATTCATAACATATTGCGTAACCCATTTAAACAACGCGGCTTTATATTTCGTGTACGAAAACCTTTTAACATACAAGATATTATTTAATAGTTATGTGTGTAGTCGATTGGAATGTGGAGTGATTCCCATCTTCCAACCTAGCCATCCCACCTAGGTTGGATATTGGGAAATCATAGTGCCATCTTCCAACCTGCCTCAGGTTGGATAAAGGGAATAAAATTTATCACTTACTCTTCTTCACATTATCCAACCTGTACTGAATAGGAATACCATATAGGCCACCACTGTACTTTAACCGGCGAAGCTAAGGTATTACAAAAAAAATTACAAAAAAAACATTTATCTATTCCCTAATACACATATTTGTGCGCAATCTGAACATAAAATTGTATTTTTTTGTTAGTGACTGTACAAAAGTATAGATTGGAAGATGAGAAGAAAAATAAATAATACTTTTTATTCCCACTATCCAACCTGAGGCAGGTTGGAAGATGGCACTATAATTTCCCAATATCCAACATTGGAAGATGGGAATCACTCGGAATTTGCAAGTGCAGTTTGGAATCTATTGTACACAGTGATAGAATAGAGAAAGTACAGAAAAAGTTTGTAAAGGCAATTGAGTATCGCACAACAAATATTATACTGAGTTTACTCCACCGCTACGAAAAGGCTTAGGGCCGAGTTCACCAACAATTAAACGGACGATTAAGTCTTAATCAGCTGTTAATCAATACATTTGACACCCGTTAAACCGCTAATCGTCCGTTTAATTGTTGGTGAACTCGTCTCTTACTTTACTAATTTAAGTTATCGTCGCGAACGTATTGATTTTGCGACCCTATTGAAAATTGTGACACAATTAATTACAGTTACTTACTTTAAGAGTTTACCCGACGTTGTGAGGACCCTTGCAGAAAAAGACCTCTATTTTACATCCCCCATATTCGTACTTCTTATGCGGGTAATGGTTTCATTAAAAGGGCATGCAGGTTGTATAATGATAAGTTTGTACATTGAGATATTTTTGGCAGTAAGTTTAGTAAACTCAAAAAAATATTCATGTTAAGTACTGCGGAATCAATTTAGGCTGTGTTATATTATAAAGGGTGAAATTTTAATCACCGGCCAAATTTTAGGGACTAACATTGTTGATCATACTGATCAACTTTTATTATGGGACCTAAATTCGAGAGCTAAAAGGAAGAAATGTATGGGACAGCTGATTTTTATTTCGCGATTTGTATGTTGGTCCCATAATAAAAGTTGATCAGTATTACCAACAGAGTTAGTCCCTAAAATTTGGCCGGTCATTAAAATTTCACCCTGTATGTGTTATCCATTTGTTTTTTTTTACCCGACTGCGTCAGAAGGAGGGTTATGTTTTTCGAGCGTATGTATGTAGGTATGTATGTATGTGTGTATGTATGTATGTATGTATGTATGTATGTATGTATGTATGTATGTATGTGTGTATGTATGTATGTATGTATGTATGTATGTATGTATGTATGTATGTATGTATCTATGTATGTATGTATGTATGTATGTATGTATGTATGTATATATGTATGTATGTATGTATGTATGTATGTTAGTATGTATGTTAGTATGTATGTATGTATGTATGTATGTATGTATGTATGTATGTATGTATGTATGTATGTATGTATGAATGTATGTATGTATGTATGTATGTATGTATGTATGTATGTATGTATGTATGTATGTCTATTTCTGGGCACGCTCTGCAGCCTAAACGGCTTGACGGATTTTAACAAACGAGATGTCATTCGATTCGTCTTAATTGCCGAAGTGACATAGGGTATATAATATTTCAATATGGCGTCCGCGAAAAAAAATATGGAGGGGGAATAAAAAAAAAATTATAACAATATGGGTATCAAATGAAAGCTATTAAATAGCCCATTCCAAATATATATGCATTATAACACTTTGATGCTACTATTTTGACAGGAAAGTCAAAAAATACGTAAATGTTATGTAATAAACTCCTTTCGCTAGAAAGAGAGTTTCGCTTCAAATTACAAGCGAAATCACTTGTAGCTCCGCGACATTAAAATTTTAAGCTCCAGAGCTCATATATTGCTTAGTAATAATTAATTAAACCACTATTTTATTAATAAAAACTAAAAAGAGTTAAATAAATTAAATTATTAAGAATTAACAAAAAACCCGACTGCAATAAAAAAAACAACTGAAAAGCGAAAAACAAGCTATACACCGTGCCCGGGAGGTACCCGAAGGATTTTAACCGTCCATTCTAGACCCTATTTGGAGTATATAATGTGGTATAACATGTAGTCCAATAACGCATAATTTCCGAGATTTTAATTATTTTAAAAACAATTCCATAGTTAATTTAATTTGAACTCTGTCACCTTAACCTAAAGCATTATTTACTAAAAAAGATTCATGTTGTAAGTAGCAATATCATCAACGTACAACATAAATTAGTTTAATCAATTTCTTAGTAAATAATGCTTTAAGTTAAGGTGACAGAGTTCAAATTAAATTAACTATGGAATTGTTTTTTAAATAATAAAAACCTCGGAAATTATGCGATATTGGACTACATGTTATACCACATTATATACTTCAAATAGGGTCTAGAATCGATGGTTAAAATCCTTCGGATACGTCCCGGGCACGGTTTATAATCTATAGAAAATTGTAAGAGCATGTACTTATTGATATTTATAACAATTTAAATTTAACTTGAATATTGGTAAAGGTATTGCAGGCGGGGACAAGCAATGAATTTCAAAGCCTATTTCTTGAAAAAAAATAACATTTGGACTAGCTTGTCCCTTTTCAAATTTCAAATTTAATTTAATTTATCTTAGCGTGATATAAAATAAAAAAAGTAACTTTAAACAGAAACAGAACTGTGAACAAACTTGACTGTCATGTCATGTCACTTGTCAACCATAACTGTAACAACATAAATTCGTCGACTTTGGGCAGATTGCGGCTATCCGCTTTTACAAATCCGTTAGTCACTTTCATTTTAAATAGCTTATATCAAAACAATAATATGACGAGAATCGAAAGCGTGTCGTTAGAATCAAGTACCTAATCCGTCAAACAAATCAAAAATTGACATGGCAGTTGTACATTTTTTCAATTCCTATGGTAATAAATGGACTAAGGGCACTATAAGTGTATTCCTAACATTCACAATCCAACTTTTTTTACTGTTTTTCTTAAATACAAAAAAACTACTGCATAAAAAAATCCAAAAATATTTTTACTGTAATCAGTAGTGTAAAATCTACAAAGGTATTTTAATTTACTACCGTAGCACATATGAATTGTTGTCAATTACCTACAGTGCCCCACGCCCCGCCGTACCCTCTCTCGCCTGTCGCAAAATTAGGGTTGCGTGTTCCTGTAGAATTTGTTTATTGATCTGTAAAACTATACGATAAAATAAAATATACTTAATTAAACTAAAATGTCCGTAAAATTTCAAATCCGTAAGACTTTCCAATAGTTCCACTGACGTATGAGTGTGACAGCGGATGAAGGCGGCACAAGTCAACGCTAACTAGTCTATGTAAAAATTAAAGTAGTTTTGTTACAATTAAATCAGATATAAAGTTTTAAGAACGTAATGTGTAGGACGTATTTGTGCATTTAATTAATTAATTTAGCAACTTTTTCTTTTATAACGTAACCACTGAAATACTATCTATGATTAATAGTGGATAAAACATAAAAGCCATAGGTAAATAATGTATTTATTTAATTATTTCATTTGAACGCTCTTATTTAATGTGTTTATGTTACAAATAATAAATAAAGATTCAAACTTCGTTGATATCGTCCTACAATTATTATCTTAAAGCACGCGGTCAAATACAGAACTAACAATTTTGTATGGTAAAACCACAGTTTGCGTAGACAGTGGCCCATTTGAGAGCTTCATTTGAAATATTGTTGCACGTTTACTTCAAGCGCAGATTCCGGGTGGGAACCCGCTAGTGTTTGCTGCAATAAGTAGTCCTGGACTGTTGACAGGCCACGCGAGAGCGCGCGTGGTGAGATGAAGTTACCCTTCTAATAGTATTTATTCCTATGCCCAGGGTCACTTTATAAAAAAATATACATCATTTCATTACCTTTGGTAGCTTGGCAACAGGGACTTGGGAAGAAAGATCATCATTGTCACTATCATCTGAGAATTCTGACACCAATCCTTGAAGATTTTTCCATCGAGAAAGCACAGCTCTACGAACAGTAGCATAGACAGCAAACTGGGAGGGGTTCCCTAAAAGTGCTGGAGCAAAGCACACAGCTAGAGCATTTGCAGCTTTCAGTCTTCTCTGCTTTTCCTTCTTACCAAACTTTTTATGGCCTTTTTTTTCAAATTTCCTACAAATAGTAACAAAAAGCCAATTAGCACATGAACAATATAGCTTCAACTTATTCAAATTCAATGTCCAACTATACAATATGGCTGCAACATATCATGGCCCATAATCCGATTTGTTCCCGATTCGTCGTATTCCTGTTTCGTCGCATTCCCGATTCGTCGGATTCCTGATTCGTCGTATTCCCGTTTCGTCGGAATTATTTATATAAAATCATTACAAATAATGGACCATTATTTATCCGCCTTCCCGAAGAGCAGTTATACATATACAATATATTTAGTTCTACATATACATATATATAGGTACCCGGTGGCCCACGACTAAGAGACATGAAGGGAAAGTGATCTAAATATTGAAGAGCCAGTGTTTTACCGTAAGAAGACATAATTTTATTTCATAAAATAATAAGTACAGTCAGTGTTAAAAGTAAGTTATCACTTTGGTACCGTAACGCTTTAACGTGAGGTTCCAACTACCATAATATTATGAATTTGTCAAACATCTGAAAGCGACAAAGTACAAAAATGATCATTGACTTTTGACGCTGGCTGTACAGTATTCAGGGAGAATTTCTTTTTTCGTATTTTGTATGAAAATACGCAAGGTCAAATCAGTTTTAGAGATTTAATTTTTGAAATACACAATGTTACTTTTATTTAAGATACTGTGTTACTTATACGTTTATCCGTTTGAATTCCTCTTTCTCTATTGGCTATATAAAAATACACGGTGTTTTTTTTCACATTTGAGTCATTTCGATTCCCAGCTGGCGAAAGTCATTTTTCGTAAATCTTTGAATGCAGTATTACTGATTTTTAAAAATAAATTAAAGTCTCCTTTCAGCAAAATGTCCTATCTACAATATTTAAGGTACTTTCCCTTCATGTCGCATAATCTTGGAACGCCCTGTATATAACATGAATATTTAACTTAATGGCAAATTTAACGTACAAAGTATGTAGCGAAAATGTCTTGCTAAATAATTTCGTGTTGATACTTAAGAAAATAATGGAAACTCTTGAGATGGAAAGGTCTCAAGGAGTTGGGACATTATATTCTAAAGAGGTAAGTTACCTATTTGTTTATTATCTATTACTGGCCAATTGTACGACGTCCACTTGAACAGCTACTTTTCATTTGTTTCTCTTCTGTCACACCATTGTCAATAAACATTAACATTGTGAAAACATTTTTAATATCAGTTTAATTGGCCGATTTTCCTAAAAATGGATACTGACGAAACTGATAAAGTAGTATTTATTGATAGTAAAAGAGCTAGCATCATCATCACATCTTATTACGGGGAGGGGGCAACTTCGATAAGAAAAACAAAGGTGGTTCGACGAATTGGAGGTGCTCTAAAAGATCTGTCTGCTCGACATCCATTACTTTAAATAAAGATGACAAGGTAATCAGAGAGTCAAGACACATGTGCTAACCAGAATTTATGAAGAGAGAGGTTGAGGGCACTTTAATGATTTGAAACGCAAGGTGTGTGACAGCGTGGAGCCAGTCCCAAAAAAATTTGAACAATCTGTGCAAGATTTTGCTGAAAATTGTGATGGAGAATTTGATTTTACCGTCATACTGGAGTGGAAGAAACTGAAAACGACTTTGTATAATGCCCGAAACAAGTCACTCGGCGTCGAAAAGTGCACATTTCAACATTTAAGTGAAGTTGTTGTTCCATTGAAGCTGTTAGACAATTTCCTGATTTGCAACGATTGCGATTTTGATAAGATATTGATATTTGCTTCACCCTCTGCTGTAGAAATATTGGTGAACTGCACTGAATATTTCGGAGACGGTACGTTTAAGGCGGCACCGCCTCCGTTTTTACAACTATATACGTTGCAAGTGAATTTGACCAAAAATGCAGATAGCTCATCTTTTGTACCCGTAGTATATGCCCTTTAGCAAGAAAGAAAAAACGTATAAGCGGTTATTTTCATTGTTAAAGCATGAATTCTCTCAAGAAATCGCACAGTTCAAATGCGATTTTGAAATTGCCGCCATCAATCAATGTGTTGAAAACAGTACACCAGAACGTTGTGATAACAGGCTGTTACTTTCATTATCAAAAAGCTCTGTGGAAGAAATCGGAGCAGTTACGTTTAATTGACACCGAAGAAGGCAGAATGTATACAAAGATATGTATGCGGCTCGCTTTATTACCAAAGGAAGATATACCAGCCGCATATTTGGAAATATCTGAATCTCTCCCTGACGGTTCCGTGTTAACTCAATTCCACAATTACTTTATAAATTTCTGGATGCGGAGAATTACTGGATCAATGTTTTCGGTCAGTGTAGAAGAATTCAGAACCAACAATGCGGTTGAGGGATGGAATAACCGGTTAAATCATAGAATCCCTAAGAAACCTTCCCTTTTTCAATTTATCGAACTACAGCGAGTCGAAGCTCATCGTTAAGACATCAAGATTAGAAAAATGCAGTTACACTGTCCGAGTATAATAAAAACTCGTCGAGCAAAAGATGTTCAAAAATATCACCAAGAACGGGAAATAGTCAATGATTTTATTCATAAAAAAAATAACAGTCATTGAATCTTTAAATATGCTTTGATTAATAATATAATACCAATATAGCATGTGTGTAAAAAAATATCTTATATTAAAACAATTTTATTGTAAAAAAAATCTTTTCATTTTTTAAACGTAAGTGGAGCCGTGGTAATTTCATAGTTTCATTCGATAATAAAAATCCGACAGATCAGGAATACGACCAATCAGGAATACGACGAAACAGGAATACGACGAATCGGGAACAAATCCATAATCCTACCCCATCAAAAACCAAATTGGTGGTAAATTATCTGCAGACTTTATTTTAGGTAACTCAAAAACTAAACCATGGGAGCAGTAGTGCAAATAACATTGCATATTAATACATCTTTGGTTATATGAAACTGTAAGAATCGTTTAAATATTTCTTTGTTTGTCTATATGATTTATTATCTTAAATTATCTTACAGATGGGCCCTTTCGGGTACACTTCTCGATCTCGATCTTTTGTGCAATTACCCTTTCAGGTAACCCACTCAGCTGTTCGAATGTGCAGGTTTCCTCACAATGTTTTTCCTTCATCATAAGAGCTTTGGGTAATGCACTGAAGTTAGCAAAAACTCATTGGCGCGGGGGTTCGAACTCTGTACCTTAGGGTCTCCCCAGACCTATCGGCGCGGAAGTGGCTTGAGCTGGCAAAAAAAAGTTTTATTTGACGTCGTTCCATTCGTAATACCGAATCGAGCGGAGCAGAGCTGAGCGACGTCTTTTTCGCTCTTATTGCATGGATATGAAACTTTTTCTTACCAGCTCAAGCCGATTCCACGTCGATAGGTCTGGGGAGACCCTAATGATCACGAGTCAACCCCAAAAGCCACTACGCCACCGACGCTCTTCTATATGATTTATTATGTTTAATTCCTGCCTTATTTCATGACTGTACTCCCTAGGTAGTTTCCATGACCATAACCTTTTAAAGTCCAATCATGACAAAATAGAACACAATACGACCAATAATAGTATACTCCATTCCATAAAACATTGCATTTACCCTTGCCTGTAGCAAACAAGACCAAAAATGCCACAACAATGGAGAAAAATAAAAACCTGCCTTCCATGTAAGAAGTAGAATAACCCTTATTTTCCCTCCACACAACCATATCTGGAACAAAACTATAACCTTTTAACATAGAATAGCACACCATCTTTGCCGCATACTGACCTAGGGCCACTCCAACATAATGTCCGGAAATACTTTTTATAATTCTCAGGCAACATGCATGTTAACTCAGGCACTTGAATTCTGGTTGCCATCTTCGGAAGTATTCAGCTCTATCTTCAATTACTTTACTCTGCCTTAGAGTTAATGTGATATCCTGTAAGGGCATTCCATATAAATAACTTAACAGGGATAAAATTGTAAGAAAATAATATAAATACCAGCGCTTGAACCAAGCAATGAAGCGCAAAATTTGGATTAAATACGTCAGCACATTTATGGACGAGCTAAATTATTATTTATGCCGAATACTAATTGTACAAAAAAAATATGCAGACGGAAATCGCTTCCGCAAAAATATATCTAGTAACAACTTGTGAAAAGATAATAACAGTCGCAAATGCGTTGCAAACTTTCTTGATACAAGACAAAAATCGCGTATTTATCAAAAATTCTTATATTATAAATTATCATAAATTAAACACAAACTACTGAATTACAGTACCTACATGTGTCCTACTTTTAACCAATTACAAAAAATACATTAAGTCAAACGAAAATTCTACAACACATATAACATTACCTGATGATCTCTGAGCTCTATTCATTGTGTTTAACAAAAATAATTTCAAACTCGCCAAGTTCAAACCAAGTTTGTAACAATGTCAAAAATCAATAACACACTGTGCTAGTGAATGAAGGTTAGTAAAAAACCGTCACAGAAAGCAACATATTCGTCTATGATCGTAATCGTGTGATGAGAAAGAATAGCCTTTTGACGATAGAACATACGATACAAGTGAGTGAGTCTACACTCTAATCTAATGCCAGCACCACACTTCGCTATTCGCTATTCGTTATTCGGCTTATGCGCCTACATTCGACGAAGTGTGGAAGATTTATTCGTCTATGTTTCCTCTATTCGCACGCATAACGAATAAGCGCGATAAAAAATATTTTAACAAATACGGCGCAGCCGCATAACGAATAGCGAAGTGTGGTACCGGCATTATATGCGCGAACAACAAACATGCCCCCAACACTTCGTGACGATATGGTGAACATGCCAAAATATGTGTGGAGTTGTTCGCGCAGCGATACCTACCCTTATCTGTGGTAGCGATGGAATGGAAAATGTCTAATTGTGTAAATCGTCTTAATAGTAGAATACCTTGGTTGAAGATTGTTTGTTTAGTTCTATAACGTTTTGTTTGTATAACGCCCAAATAACAAAATGTCCCAGTTGCAAAACGCCAACGTATGCAGAACGTACTGGGGCACTACTTTGAAATTCGAAGTTCGAAGTTCGTTCTTCGATTTCACCATTTGCTACTATGAACACCTTCGGGCCCGTCTTCGGATTCGAAGTTCGTCGTTTGACAATTGTTACTCCGTGGTTACTTCTTTTGACCTACTATGAAAAACGAACTTCGGCGACGGTTTCGGATTTTGACACAAAGTTCTTCGGGGAGAAACGTCAAATCTCACGTTAACTAAAGTGTTATCGTTTGACCTTCGATCCATTGTTTTCATTGCGTGAGTGTGAATGATTTTTGGTTTTATTACTGTGAAATATTTTTCCTAAGCTTATTATATTTTATCGAGTTTCGTTTATATTTTAGATTGAACGATGTCGTCACGTCTTTTGCTCAACGAAGTACTCCTCAAAGTGATGCACGTACATATGACGAATTTGGCGGCGGGATACACTCGAGGCTTTTTGGGGAATTCGTCAACACTTTCAGATTAAATCGAGTGGTGTTAGAGGCTATTACTAGCCTAACTTAATAACCGAAGCATCTACCCAACCTATTAAATCAAAAAAAACCTTAGGTACGTATTTAAAGTGTTTTAGCGATGTTTATCCTTTAAGAAAATATGTTTACTTTTGGTATTGTTATTTATGAGGTATAATGTGTACCTATTTTTGTTCAAATATGCAGACCAATCAAGTGAGATAAAACTCTTTAATTTAATTTATTACAGATTGGAGTTGGCTTAAAATTTTATGGTATGGTAGAGTACCGGGGCAGGGTTGGAAGAAATGATGCTGGGTCAATGACTTGTTGCCTGTGTGATGTTACATAAGGCTGCCATTTTTGTGCCCCATTAGCAATTCCCCCAAACAAGCGCAGCATCATTAAAACTGGGTAAGTACCTACATACTATGGTTATATATTTTTTCTAATTATCATTCACACTCATCATAATGTCATCCTAAAAGGTATTATGTTTTTTTACTTTTCTTTACATTGTACATAGTTAAGGTGCTTTGACCCAAAGAGCATGAGGAGAAGTTCTTTAACCGGAAACATTTCCAGTTACCGAATATAATATATATCATATATATATTAAAGGACAATTAACTTGTTCATTTTATTTGTTTTCGATAATATGATGCTCTTTAACTTATGTTATTGACATCAAGTTATTTTTTTATTTGATATTTATAAAGTCAGGCCAAGCTTGGTAACAAGCATATGCCGAGTCAACAACCTGTTATGTTTATCTCATTACACTTTAAGTAAACAGTTACAGTGTAAAGCGGATAATCTGTAAGCATTTTCAGTGTTTTTTCATATATGTCCTCTCTATCGCTTTAGGTTTAATTCTTGTATTGATAGAATAAAGTGACATTGTGAAATGAAAAAAATAAAACTTCACTGATATTGTTGTTTCAGATGACAAATATGCCATTTTAAATGTTGATGCTTCACATGGTGAAGCAACTCATGAATATTTTGTGTGGCAATATCTGGAAACATTTTGAAAGCGCCTGTGCCAAGAGAGAGCCTGCTGTTTTGCACTTGCTGGGTAAGGAATCAAGTTTTTTTTTCCTAAAATTTGAATACTTCTCTTATGAAATACTTTCATGACTCCTTGCGAGGGTAGGTAATGATGACCACTGAGGATGGGGCCACAGATGACTCCCCTGAGGGTTACTATAATGCCATACAAAAGACGGTGTGCTCAACCATTGAGAGAACATTCAGCATTTTTAAAGGTTTAAATGCATATATGTATATATTAACATACTTTTTTATAACAAGGCGAAGGCACACGAGAACTCAGGCCTCCCGATGGTAAATGGTATCTGAGACCTATAGATATTTGAATTCCCAAGACTACAATTTCAAGACTGCAATCCTAAGACTTCAAATGCGTTGCCAACCCTGAGGACTAAGGTGGAATAAGGAATACCTCGATGCTAGTAATTTCACAGGTTTTTGTTATCCCCTTACCGGAACACAACAATGCGAACACTGCTGCTGCACTGGTGGGTTGATGGATAAGATGGTGGTAGCCATCTGGATGAATCCTGCACAAAAGCTCTACCACCACTAAAACACCAACGTTTCCAAAGTCGCAGCATAATCAGAAATTATAATTAATTATATATTTTATTTGTCACAGGGCGGTGGAGATGCCTTTTGGCCGCATGCACTCTGCACTACAGCCCTGAGATGGCCAGCAGGATCTGCAGGATCACCATTAAATGCAGTATGCTGTATAATATTTGGATGCCAGCTGCAACCGACGACGTCACGAGCGAGAGCAACATGCAGACCGGTGCTGTCGCTGACTTCCGCGTCTTCTCCGCCGCAAAATAGATTAATCTTAGTTTTAATAAATAGATAATAATAGTATGTCGTCCGACACATCCATCCATATGAAGCGATTTTTTTAACGTGTTTATCCTTTGACAAAAATGATACTAAGTTTATTTTAAAACTGCTGCTTTATGATTCACTGAGACAATTTGAATGATGAACTTCAATTTTTAGAGTAGTTGTTGGTGTTCTTAACCATACTTTGGTTAGGCTTATAAGGACTAGATTGCAAAACGTCTATGTATGCAAAACGTCGTTTTTGCATAGCGACCAACTAAACAAAACGCCTTTTTTGTACAATGCCCTGCCCTAGGATGCAAAATGTCTAGTTTGGAAGTAATGCATAATTAAGCATAACAACATTTTTGTTTTATTTTATTTATTTATTTATTTAAGGCTCACAAAACAAGTTACAGTCTTTGTTACATATATGTTAGTTAGTTAAATAACGTTAGAGGGCATTAATTTTATCAGTATAGTTTTAGTACCTATATTTAAGTTTTAATTACTATTAGGTTATAACTGTGGCTAGGTATGTATGCTGAGTAAGAACTTGACATAGAGATACATGGCTTCTCAAAAACTGAGCTAAAGTACCGAGAAAACATCACAAACTTCAGCCTCATTAGAGGATACAGAGCTATCATACTTGGAATCGAGTTTGAACCTTTTTTAGCAAGGTTTTAAATCGTCTAGGTAGCAAAACGTGTCGTGATTGCATAACGACTAGATTATATATTAGATGAATTTTATGTAGGAACTAGGAACGATTGTTTATGGTCTAGGACTCCATACTAGTTACTAATTTACTGTTTATTAATTTTACTAATAAATATACGAGTATATCCATACTTATATTAAAAACCGGTCAAGTGTGAGTCGGACTCGCGAACCGAGGGTCCGTATTTAAGATTTTCATACGATACCTCAATTCAAACTCAATTCAAAATTTGGACCGATATTCCTTGTATAAAAACACCCTGTTTTGTTGTGATTTAATTAAAAATTTGGAAGACTGTATTACCGGCCAATTTTCATAGTTCCATGTCATCGGAAAATACCTAGGTACCCTATAAATGTTGATTCACTTGAGTAACCCTGGAGTGAGTTGAATGTCGAAATATACCTACGTTTTTTGCGGCATAAACGGCCGTAAGTATCTTTTTTTTCGTTAACTTGGAAGTATAATTATTGTTTCATATACGTAACTTCAAGAGTTTAATTTCTACTCCCGTCCCAACGTTCGATTTCCCGAGATAACTGTCTTGACCGACAGACGGACGGACGGACGGACGGAAGGACAACAAAGTGATCCTATAAGGGTTCCGTTTTTTTCCTTTTGAGGTACGGAACCCTAAAAATGTTTAAGTAACTATGTAAAGTAAAGTAACTAAACTAATTAAGTAACTATGAATAGTACAAAGAGTTCCTTCACAAACTACAGTTTGTGATTTCCTTGTTATTCAACCATCTAGTAGTTTTGCCACTTAGATTTATTTTATGATTTTTTGACGATATTTCTACCTAGTCGTTTTACTATCAGTACGTTCTGCATACGTTGGCGTTTTGCAACTGGGACATTTTGTTATTTGGGCGTTATACAAACAAAACGTTATAGAACTAAGTCGAATCTTCAACCAAGGTATTCTACTATTAACCTCTCCTCTACCTTTGACCTACTAGTGCGTCAGCCATTCTAATTAAGATTTAGAAACTTAATTTTTACTGACAAAAGATTAATAATTCGAACTTTAATGTTGCAATTAAAATCTATCTGACAAACGACAGGTTAAGACGATTTACACAATTAGACATTTTGCAAGCAAGATCTTATGGAACTAAGTCGTTTTCTTTACATAGTCGTTTTGCAATCTCCACTCTGTTTCATCTAAGATGAGTCCTGTGACAGCTCATATAAACACGTATTACTGACTTGTTATTACTTACGTATTACTTACTTGTTTCTTTAACTTTACATAAATACTATATTGGTACACACCCTAGCGACGCGGTTCAGGAACTTAAATAATTAACCACCTATTTTTAATTACCTCACATGTGAGCATAGTAAGTGATTGAAATTACGAAACACGGCTGTCACAGGACTCATCGTAGATGAAACAGAGTGTAGTCCTTAAAAGCCTAACCCTGGATAGGGATGTAGAGAAATTACTTAAATTGTTTCAATTTCCATTGATTGTCGTTCCTGACTCTGTCTCATTGTGGGCACTAAATAGTCAGTTATTTATTTATTGACTTCATGATGAGAAATGTAATCATGGTCAATATGGTCAACATAATGTCTGCCAAAAACAATGCTAGTTATGAAATATATATAAATAATGTTATACTAAGGTACATTTTTAGGCTTAACTAGAGACAAAATATTGTAATAGTCCTCATACCATTTGTTATAGTATTTTTGATAGTTTTCTGTCGTACTTTTTTCTTTTATATTTGTTAAAGGGCCATTCATCTATACTTATATTATCAAGAGAGAGAGAGTGGATTTGTAATTTTGTTTACAAGTGAAAGGTAACCATTACTTTATTATTTGTACAATAATTATTACTTTAATATTTGTACAATTCTTTCACTATTTGTACAGTACATTATTCCAGATGAATATAGGCTATTTTTTATTATGTTGGAACCTGAACAAAGCTAGGGCCTGACGCTAGTTCTATTAATAAGACTATCTCTCATGATTCCAAGTAGGCACCTAATGCTAGACTTAATAGGAAGTTGTAATGTTTTTTAGCGAGTACTGAAGAATGAGGAGTACCTAGTAGGAGGGTAATTCAATTTTGTGTTATGTCATCTAATAAAATAATTTTTAATCTTTTTCGATTTTAATTTTATTTTCTTTATGTTGGAGTCAATGAGCACCGCTTGTCTTGATTTTGTTGGTTCTGGGCAAATGGTTGACTTGGTGATTTTGGAATCTTGCTTTTGACATAGACTAACAAAACAATGAATGTACAAAGCCCGTATTGCCACACTGAGTGGAAGAAGCCAAAGGAGAAATAAAATAATTAATTAAACAATTTGGTCAGATAATAGCGGCCTTTACATGGCACAGTTTGGACCGCGGGAAACGCCACGCGCCAGTCCGAACCGTAGGTTTTTTACTATTTTACTATTACAGTTGCATTTACACGTACGGTTCGGAGCGAAGATTGGAATGGCGCGTGGCGTTTCCTGCAGTCCGAACTTTACGTGTGCAGGTCGGTAATTACTAATATAGAATAATATTTAATGTTACTAACAATTTATGGAACTCTATGATCCTGAAATAAATACATTAATACAAAAATGTTTGCGTTATTAGGGTTAGTTTATGCAGTAGGTACTGTTTTTTTACTACTACTAACGAATTTATTTTTTTATTTCAAAATCTGATTGATAAACAACTAACACCCAAAAAAAATTGGTACCTATTTGTGACATACGCTATAGATGTGAAATTATAAAGTTTCTCTTTTTACTTTAATGCTGCGGATCCCAAAGGAGTGAATTAGTAATGATCTAAATGGGGGTCCCCTTCATTTGTATAATGTAGTAACTTAAAGCATAAGTACGCATGCAGTATAGTATTGTTTCGCAGAAATCATTACGCATCATATTTTTTGATCGAATAATCTTAATGCTTAAAATTCATGAGTCGAATGTTCGTAACGAATAAATAATAAATCGCATAAACTTATTAAGCAGAATCATGTTTTAGAATAAACATTTTAAACAGCATAAGCATGAAAATAAGGCAGGAAGAAGTTCCCGGCGTTTTTGTCTTGATCGCTCCAGTTATGGCAGGGATATGGTTTTCCTATTCTTTGCTGTCGCATTATCATGGCGTCGCATTTATTACAACAACAAATTGGAACAATTTATTTTTCAAGTTTCTATGTAATAAATGGAGAGTAAAACTTTGATATTTGTAATCACCCAAATTAATCGATGGCCCTCAAATAGGGTTTTAAAGAAATAGATTTTTTAAATCTTGTTTGTGATTTATGGACCATGTTAAAAGTAAAGCATCCCACAGACTAACAGGTCAACGGCCACTTTTAGCTTGAAAGTTCACCGTATTAGAACAGAGGCCCTACTGTGAAAATCGAAGTTCGAAGTTACGTTAGCTCCATCCCTGTCACTCGTCATTCGAGACTAGATCGAGAGAAACGGATGGAGCTAACGTAACTTCGAACTTCGATTTTCAAATTAGGGGCTCTGAACACGAACACGAACTGTCAGGCGACCGCCCATCCAACGCGGCCTGACAATCTGATAATCTGTGGGAGCCTTAAATGCGAAAATAGTAAATGTTCAACTAAATAGTAAAAGAGAGAGAGAGAAGGTGACACAGTTACTTTGTATTGCAACGTCGCTGGTGACGTTAATCTATGATCGCGTGCTTTTTTGTCTTGATCGCTCCAGTTATGGGAGGGATATGGTTGTCCTTATCTATGATATCAAATAGAGTCTGTCTAATGAAAGCTGAACCTGGGAAAAAGCGGCAAATTCAAAAAATCTTGATATGGTATTACCGATCAATGAAGGAATAAACGATATTGATACTTTTATTATTTTATTTATTTTGGTGGGCACAAAGGAAGAGGAAACGCGTACTATATTTTCATATACATATATTATTACGAGCGCTATATTTTGATGAAAAGCACTTTAGGTAAAATACGATGACAGTGACTGGAGCACATTTGGTTTTTCGAAATATATTTGACATGAAAATATAGTGATCTGCACGTGTAGCACAAGTTGTATTTTCTCGCTTGTCGCTCTGTGCGTCTCTATCGTAACAGACTAGATAGTAAGGGAGATCCGAGCGACAAACAAGTCACGAGCAACTTGTGCTAGTCGTGCTGTTGATAGATTTCATTGATACGAGAGGTTTTCGTCTGTGTCGCACACAGCATAATAAAACAATGATGATGAGGAATATTATATTCAACCTTTTTAATAAAGTAATTAGAGGTAACATTATTCTCATCACCCTTACACCTCTATCTAACGACAATTATATCTTGGAGAAGAAGCGCCGCAAGAAACTCCAGCAGATCATTTTTTCCAATCATAAAATACAATTATTCTTAAAAGTAACATTACAAGGTAGTAAAGTAATTAATAATTATTTCTAACAACACAAACTTAGTCGTTACAAATGTACGCTCAATAACATTGAGTAAATTAAAAATAGTGACTAGGAGAACAACATGACGAGGTCTCTACGTCAGGAACGATAACTAAAATAACTAACTGGAAAACAGGTTCTTGCAAGCGTGAACAGACAGGACCCCACTGACAACACCCGTTCACGAGTATGACGCTGATCTCAGCCATCGCCTCCTCAACCATGTGTTTGAAAAGAATAATTAATGAGGGCTAATAAAACAACGGAATCTTTAGCACTCCTGGTATGAAGCGACCTCATCCAGCCACGGTTTCTAACTTGGATAACTTTGATGTTAAAACTATCCGTAATAAAGTCTATGAGTTTTATGTTGTAAAAAAGCAAATTCCGACTCAGAACACTTCTGGCAAATTTGAAAGAAAATATGGGTTTTACAGGCTCCAGATAGACTCTACGTAAAATACTGATGAGCAATGGTTTTGAATAAAAAATAAAATAAAAAAAACGTTCAGTGCTCATAGAACGATATGACATTGCAGTCTTGCGACAATGATCTTGAGAACCAAAGCCACGAAACGTGCCAAAAATAAGCCAATTATATATCTTGATGAAACCTATCTTCATCAAAATTACAAGCCAAAAAGATCATGGCCGTGGACCGTCGACATCTGGTTTAATAGAAAATATTTCCTCCGCAAAAAGACTTATCATCATTCATGCTGGTTCCGTAAATGGATTTGTGCACATGCAATGTTGACATTTAGCACTAAGTCTACAAAGGCAGATTAACACCATTACACGAATACTACAAATTTTAACAGGTATTTACGAGAGAAATTGATACCAAATTTATTTGAACACAGTGTGATTGTGTTTGACAATGCAGGTTATCATGCGGTACAAATTAATAAGCCCCTAAGCACAAACACACGCGAAGCTGAAATACAAGCCTGGCTCCGTGCTAAGTCTGTGAATTTTGATGAAAGTTTATACAGAGAAGAACTTTTTGTTTTAGTGAATCAGCACAAAACAAAGCCAATTTATGAGGCAGATAAAATTCCTAAAGCTAGTGGTCATGACATGAAGTGCTCACACTCTCACCTTACCAATGCGATCTAAACCAGATCAAGCTCATTTGGAATACTGTAAAACGAAAAGTGGGTAGCAAAAATATAGGTAAATCGGCGTCAGAATTTGAAAAAAATCTAAAGGAATCCTTTGATGTAATGCATGGAAGAAGATGACAGACCATGACCTATGTCGAAAACCAATACAAGGAAAAGGATGGAATTACTAATCAATTGGAAAGCTTCATAATAAGTGTATGTGATGGTGAACCTTCCAGTAGTTCCAGTTCAGATGATACCCTAAGACTCTAGGAACTGTAATTAAAATCAGATTCTAAATACTCTATTTCTAATGATTCATCTGAACTAGTGCTGTCATCATCACGGACACTTATAATGAATGATTCTAGTTCTTTAGTTATTCCATCCCTGGTTTTGTACTGAGCTTCAATATTAAGCACATGATTAGTAATTTTCTTCCAATGCTCCGGTGTTATGCTGTCAAAAGACTCTTTAATATTTTTTTCAATTTCAGCTGCTGATACGCCAACATTTCTACTCGCGACTTTTCTCTTCGCCGAACTCCAGATTAGCTCAATGGGGTTAAGGTCGCAATGGTAGGGCGGAAGTCTTAAAACCTCATGACCGTGCTCCCTTAGAATTTCATCGGCTTCATAGATTGGGTCTGCTTTGTGTTTATGTGCCAAGACAAGAAGTTCTGGTACAGTATAATATTCTTCAAAATCAATTTGTTTAGAACGCAGCCACTCTTTTATTTCGGCTTTGCGGGTGTTGGTATTTGGTACCTTATTAATTTGCACCGTGTGATAGCTAGCATTGTCCATGACAATGACACTTGGTTCACTTAAGTTGGGAATAAGCTTCTCACGTAACCACTTATTGAAATTTGTGGCGTTCATGTCATGGTGATAGTCTGCTTTGATTGATTTTGTGCTAAACGTTAATAAAGCATTAGGCACAAAACCATCTTCTGATCCAGCGTGAACAATAATAAATCGTTTTCCAGCTGAGATATTGCCAACTACACCTTGGGTGGAAGGCCCCTGCCACGACTTTTTTGTTTTGTAGTTCTGGTGAACGTAAGTCTCATCCAGGTATATTATTTTTTTACCTTCAGCACGTTTTGATGCAATAGTCCTTAGGTAGCGGTGTCGCCAAGCTGCTATGTCAAAACGCTCAATAAGTATCGAACATTGTTCAGTATTTTGTTTAAATTCGTATCCATTTGCCATTAGTATTCGGCGTAAAGTCTCAAGGCATCCGGTAAAACCGATGCTTTCTCTCAACTCTGCCAATAAGCATCTGAGTGTAGGCACTTGTTTGTTTACAATATAAAATTCATTTATTTTATTTCGGATAGCTTGGATGTCAAAGCTATCCAAATTAGACACCGTGGCCTTGTGAGGTCGCTTTTTTCCGGGAGTACTAAAGACACCGTTGTTTAATTTTCCCTCATTACTTATTCTTTTTAAAGATGAAACACTGATATCTGTAAGAAGAAAGAAAGTGTTAAATAAACAGAACACCATTTAGAAATACATTGTGTGGTTGCGCAGTACAGCCCCATTGTACAGTCCGACAGCCCTAAAAACATTTGGGTTTAGGTGAAATGAAATTGCATCGGTGAGGTTCTAATCGCAACGGTTTAAGAACAAGGAAGACTCATATAACCCGAACATCTTTTATATCTGGCCGATCAAAAATGACATTAAATAAATAGATAAGGTACTAAAGTGTACACATATTTATGAAATCGACTGTACAGTGTACATTTGGTTCATAAACAACAAAATGCTGTTTGCTCCGCACACAGAAAATACATATCAAATAATATGTTTATGATATCTTTTAACTAAACACCTCCTTATTGTTTTATTGAAACTATGAGTGTCAGTTACATTAATCATCTGTCTATTAAATTAATTTAATAAAATTGTGAATGCTAAGAGATTCAACATGATATAGGGACAGACAGGTACCTACACCTATTATATAGGGAAAAACAATGATAATTTTAGTAATTACCGGTCATTGAAGATACTTCTTCCAAATATTTCGTCTGAGTCTGGCAGGCTAACTCAGTTTCCTCAACCTCTTTCAGCTGCTTTACGTTTTCCAGCACACTTTTGTCAACGTGCACGTCCAGGTTTTCTGAAACGAATTTAATTTCGTTTAATTTCTTAATCTCATCGTATAATAGACAGAAAAAGGTAAATTAAACTTAAGATTGCACATAGAGAAATAAGAAGTATCAAAATGAACATGCCGTACTAAAGCCGTACTAACCTATAAATTTGGTCACCGTAACTAAACAATTAATTTTTTGCATCAATAATGCTTTTCTTTCTTCTTGTTTTTCTTTGTACTTCTGTATAATAGTATACAGAATCTCCCGGACACCGCCTCTTATCGTCGACGGCATAATTACTCCGTATTTTTATCAATTTAGATCTCGAATTGACAAGTTTCTAACAACAACAAAGTCCAAACGACATATTAAATAGTGTTGCCAGACTCGTCAGCCAAGAAAAATCCAGGTTCAGCTTTCATTAGACAGACTCTAACATGGCGTCATATTTGTTAAAACAACAAATTGGAATAATTTATTTTGCCTCTTTATTACGCTTTGTACTTTGAAATTTTAAAAATCCTTGAATTTAAAGTTTCTATGTAATAAACGGAGAATAAAACTTTGATATTTGTAGTCACGTATATTAATCGACGGACCCCGAATAGGGTTTTAAAGAATTACCTATAATTGGAATTATTTGATAATTTCTTAAATGTTTTAACTTTAATCGAGAAATCCTGAAATAGGTATAGCTTAATTTGTTACGAATAGTAAATATACAAAGTTTCAAGTGACCAGCTCAATCCGGTAACTTTTTTCCATACTAACTTTGACCCCTCTTTTCCCCCCCCTTTTGTTATTATATCTTATTTTTTTAATACATATGAACCTGGTCACCGTTTATTGAAACCTTTTAGTGAACACCACATTAAAATTGGTTCAGTGGTTTTCAATTGATGCGAGGAGAAACAAAATTAAACAGACAAACAGACAAACAGACACCAAGTCTAAAAATTGTAGATACGTGTTCTGCTGTTCATTCTGAGGGCCCCTATAGTATTTTTATTTTTTTATCTCGAATGTACAGATTTTTTCCCTTCTACAACTTTATTATATGTATAGATATTTTATATATTACTAGCTGACCCGGCAAACGTTGTTTTGCCATATAAATAATTTAGGGGTGGAGTACCCCTAACATTTAGGGGGATGAAAAATAGATGTTGGCCGATTCTCATAGATACCGGATAAGCACAAAAAATTTCATCAAAATCGGTCAAGCCGTTTCGGAGGAGTATGGCAACGAAAACTGTGACACGAGAATTTTATATATTAGATCTAATTGTTCCCTGTGTGGACTCCGACAACACTCATTTTCGGTTTTTAACGGTATTTTGTACAACCCTGTCACCGCGCGCGCCATTGTGGTAGTGGTAGTTGTTCGTTCATTCAGTTTGTCATTATGCCGTGTTTGTGTGTATATTTCTAAGTTTAAGGGTGTAAGGGTATTTAAATGAATATTTTTGTTACAAATGTTTTAGGAGAAAACAACTACAGTGACAATAATGCGTGCCGATCCTTTTATACCAGACTAACATACACCTTTGAGTCATCACGGTTAGTTGAAATTAATGGCTGAGGTTATTTGTTGTGACATAGGTAGTTATAACTTGGTTATAACGTACGTATCTACTGTAATTTGTCATCAGCGGGTATTAAATTTGTAGCAGATAGTTTGTAGAATGTTTCATGCGATAAATTTGGTTTTGTATCTCAGAATCCATTTCTTTCCGTTAAATGTATCTGGCGTAAATAACAATCGAGGCTTGCATACCACTATTATATTTATATCTTCAGAGTTGATTGTTCATTCATTGCAAAGTAATATATTGTTTGAGTAATTTACTTTGTATAATGAATCTATTCTATAGGTAAACCATAATAATTTATTTGCCTTAGTTTTGTTAAGCATGGGCTATTATTTTCCAAGAATACCAGCATTACCCACATAATAAACATTACATGTACTTACAGTTTTGTATCAGCTATCTATTTTATGTTTAATTCTATTAGATGTTTGCATATTTCAAGATCCATGTCTCATTGTATGGGCTATTATGGTGATGTATTTTTGTTACTTTTCTAAAACTAACAGTTTACACTATTAATTTTGATTTTATTTTATTTTAAATGTACAGGCCAACAATACAGAAGCAAAATACATTTATATATCAGAGGCAGAGAAACGAGTATGCATGCATACATTTTACAGGCTAGCACAGACTTCTCTTATATCATAAAAAATACATTTTAATGCTGTGCGGCATTGCTAATGTTATATATTAGCTAATTTATTGTATTCACATGTTATTTCACATTCACATTGATGAAATTATAGAGAAAGAGGAGAATAAGCGATTAACAAATTCTCAGGTGATGGTGTTTGATGACGAAACTTGTTTAAGCAAACGATTTTGGGTGAATTGTTCTTGAGAATTTTATTTAATTTACAAATATTACGTAGGTGTTGTCATTCAAAGTACCTAGGCTTAAAGTCACTTGTAATGGGTTGTACACTATAAGTTTCTTTTTATGGCATTTCAACCACAAACATACTCATAAGTCATCTGATGATAAGTAGGCTCGGTCCCTCTGAGGCTCATGTAAATTTGGGCAATCTGTAATGAACTGCCAACCACGAGGGCTATCAAGTGACTTATGCTAGGAAATTTACTGTTTTACACTTACTTTAAAGTTACATGAAATTAATTCCTTATGTTTTTTTTTGTAATCTTGTAGATTTTAGTAAGATTTATCTAAATCGAAGACATCGTACTATCAAACCTTATTATTTTACTTTTTTTTATATTTTCTGGACACAACCAGATTCTAGGATTTTATGATTTAATCTGGTTGCATATTGACACAATGCCATGTTGTTCAAAACATTTAATTCTGTTGCTGATTTTCAATTTTATAGGCTTGAGTTAATAGGTATAACAAATAGGACAATTGTCAGTTTGCTGTAAAATTATAGTGGCTTGATAGGACCCCTGTGGTACCTAATAATATTATTTTGATATCCCCCAGGCTTGTTCTGGGCAGTCCCTGAGAAGGGGCAGCAATGGAAGGCGGCGCGCGAGCTCTTGACGTGCTCCCGCTGCTGCACGAGCGCGCCGCTGCGCTGACGGGCGGCCGCGACCGACGCGGCGGGCCCATTGTGTGGTTCCCGGCCAGCCCGCGTCGCGACCGCATCGCGCCAGATGACTACAGGCGTCTCTTGCATTACTTAATCTCTATACCTAGGTGTGTACTGGACATATTCAAATGTGTATTTTTTAATATTTCAATTCTGATTTTATTTGACATTTTATTTTAGATTTTTTGTGAAGGGCGTCATGTAAATTATAACTACTAAGAAAGACGCTCCAAATTCTGTACTTGTTTTGGTACTCTATTATCTCATTACTTCTCTTTCTAAATAATATATTGAAATAATCATTACAAGCCCTTTCATTTGATTTGATTTCATATGATGCAATTAGCAAAAGTATTTCTCTTTAATTACCAGGGATTGGAAATTCGGTACGATATTTACCTCATCTTCGGCGGCGGCGGCTTTGTTGTTCAGTTGTATGGAGGCTGACTCAATTTTAATTTATTAATGAAATTCCCGGGATTTCTGAATAAATAAATTTTCTTCTTCTCTTCTTCCATAGCATTTCATTTACATGCCTACTGTTGGGGTTATGCCCCTCCAATCCTTATCCATTTTACACTATTTTGAGTTAAATAGTCTGGTCCATAGAGGGCCAGCATTCTCTCTAATATCATCGGACCATCGAGCTGGTGGTCTGCCAACACTTCTCCTTCCTACCCAGGGCCTCTAGAATGCAACGCATTTACTCCATCTGTTGTCATCCCTACGAAATAGGTGACCCGCCCATGTCCATTTGAGCCTGGCGACTCGGTGCCCCACGTCAGTGACTTTAGTGCGCGCTCGCTATGATCTCGTTCCTGACCTTATCTCGTAGGAATATTCCGAGCATCTTGCGGTCCATTTTCCGCTGGGTAACTTTGAGCTTTTGAATTAGCCCCGTGGTCGGATTCCATGTTTCACACCCATGTGTCATAACCGGCAGAACACACTGATCGAATACTCTCGTCTTCAGTGTCTGTGGAATCTTAGCCCTAAACACCTTGTTGAGTTTTCCAAACGCACCCCAACTGAGCTGTATTCTGCGGTCTATTTCAGTCATCAATGAGTCGCGGCCCATGCGTATCATCTGCCCCAAGTATATATATTCTTCCACTTGTTCCAGTGCCACATCCGAGGCATATGGGAGATAGTGACATATTGGCGGTAGCCATCACTTTGGTTTTGTCCATATTCATTTTGAACCCGACAAGCAGCAATGACTGATGTAGTTCTTCCAGCACAAATAAATAAGCAATTGTTAAATAAATTACCGTCGATAAATACATAATTAAGTATTTACATTAACTATTCCAAGTTATTTTCTATTTTTGTATATATTTACCAAATGTTATTTAATTATTTAAGTTTGAGGACCTAATTGATGGAATGTTTTATCTTACATGTAAAATAATTAATATAAACGTTTTGTATTATCCCGGAACGTATATTATTAAAATAATATTTATAAGAAGCCGGTGCCATATTCACTTAACTTTTTCCAGGATTTTGCCAACTTTAGGTAAACATCGTACTCAATTTCTGAGCAGACCCTTAAAGCATCTGAATTACAAAGTAAAATCTACATTAAAATCATCAGGAGGCTTAATTGTTTTATAGCAAATCTGATTGTTCTCCAAATTTGATATTTAACACTCGCTTATTAGCTTGGATGTCTAATTGGTCATGTATCCTTTTCTGCAGACATTGAACAATAGCTTGTTGCCTTAAGAGAGTACTGGTAAGGTAATGCTTCATTGTTAAGCCATTTACAGTAATGCTTCATTGATAAGCCATAGGTACAAAATGCAATGTCGTGTTACTATAGAGTGCCAACTCTGCCAACCTCGATTATTCCGCGTAACAATTTTTCCAGTCGCGTTTTTCCTCATTTGTGATTTACTCGATCGTATTCATCCCCATTCATAATTTTAACCACATGCATTTATTACATTCTAAGCCGCATCATTGCCTATTTAAAAAAACAATTTTACAGCGTCTTCAGAGCTCCTATTTCTGACTGCTTTAGCCGTTCGGACCTGTTGCAAAACTAACCTACCTATTTCCATTGTAATAACAATAGGAAAATATGCGATTAAGAGAAATTCATAGCGGAAAATATACGACTGGGCAAAATGTGAACTGGTGCTAAAAAGTGAAATCACAAATGGAGAAAAACGCCACTGGAAAAATTTGCTTCGCGGAATTAAAGAGTTTGGGAAAATGATTGATACAAACATTTTTTTCTGTTTCTATCACAAATAAAAAATGCTGTAGTGATATAGAAAAATATATTGCGGGGCAAAGCTATGTACATATTCGCCCTTAATTTTTAAATAAAATTAAATGAAAAAGTGCGTATATAATATTAAATTACGCAAAAAACCGCCTTCGAGGGCTTCGAGTGAGTCGCCGACTTCAGTCAGACTGACCTATTACCTACCGTTTTAAAAGTTTTTTTTTGTGTTTTTGGAGGCGGTTTTTTGGTTTTTAAAACATTTATTTTATTTTATACTTTTTAGTGGTCATAATACTTAAGCTGTTTTTTAGTTCCATTCGTTCCAGATATGAAATTTTTAGACATTTTAAGCTAGCCGCAAGCAACGCCGCTGGAAAGTTATAGTCATATTTAAACAATTAAATGTTCTTCATTATAGTCGCTCAACTATCTTAACCGAGATATGATATCGCCACCCTTGAAATAGGTACCGTTGAGGATTTCCAGTGGCCTTCTGTGGTCTTCATCATCAGTCATGTCATGTCAAAAACAAAAACCCGCCTTCAAAAAGCAAAAAATAACTTCTTTAAAATGGTAGGTAAATAGGTCAGTCCAACTGAAGTCTGCTTGTGGTTAAAATATTGTTGGACGCCGACTTCAGTTGGACTGACCTATTTATCTACCATTTTAAAGAAGTTATTTTTTTCTTTTTGAAGGCGGGTTTTTGTTTTTTAAACTTTATTTTTATTTTATACTTTTTAGTGATCATAATTATGCTGTTATTCTCCCACTTCTCAATTAATAAGAAACAATAGAACATTTCAATCTCGCCGCAAGCAACGCCGTGGGAAAGTCATAGTCATATATTTAAACCTAAATATGCTTCGTCATAGTCGCTCAACTATCTTAATCGAAATATCTTGTCGCCACCCTCGAAATATATACCATTTAGGAGTTCCGGTAGCCATCTGTGGTCTTCATCATCAGTTACACTTCACCAAATAGTTCTTTCCAAGACCAAATACACGAGTTACAATGAAAAATATCAAAATCCTATAGGTATGCCTATAAATTTTGAAGAGTTCCGTCGATTCCTCATGGATTCCACCATCAGATCTTCATTTTGATAAGAATGGGACCAATCGGGAAGCACCAGCTCTCAAATAAAAAAAGAATCATCAAAATTGGTTCACCCAGTCGAAAGTTCTGAGGTAACAAACATTTAAAAAAAAACAGACGAATTGAGAACCTCCTCCTTTTTTTGAAGTCGGTTAAAAACAATTTAAACTGCATTCATAGATATTTAAATAATTACATGGTTGAACCGGGAATCGAACCCGTTACACGATAAAAATAATTACCCTGTAACTTTATCATACCGATCGAAAGGCTTCATCATAAGGATTATTTTTTGCTAAATAACATAGTGTCAAAAATAAAAGGAAGACCATGAATTTTAACATTTGATGTGAAATTTTGAACAGAGAAATTAAAAGCTGACATTGCCCAAAGGACATACAACTGACATTATCATGAGTACCTATTACTAATTACCAGTATGAAAGTGTCCACGAGCTACAAACAGAACTTAGACGTATTATTCTAAATATCCACCACAACAAGATCAAAAAATCGACAGGGAGCGAAATAATCAAAAGATGTATTCAACAGGAGGGACTCATTTTGAGCATTTGATAAATTGATTAATTTTGTATTAAAAATGTTAAAATTGTCTTCCTTTTATTCCTTTATTTTATTTTATTTATTATGTATGCCCATAATATTTGAGGAGTTCCCTCAATCCCTCACGGATCCCCTGATCAGATTCAAATTTAGTGACAATGGGACCACCTCAGAAGTTACTCTATCATTATTTTTTAAATCGGCTATTGACGGAGAAATCGGTGAACATACATTTAAAAAATACACAATACTGTGGAACATAGAACCTCCTCCTTTATTGAAGTCGGCTAAAATGATATATACTCGTAGTGCCGCTTTGTAGAAGTAGAAGACTTGCAATGGGTATTTATTATATAAAAACATCAACATATTTATCGATATCAAATCACTAGAAGTGCCCCTCAATTCCCAGGTACTCTGGTGAGATATACAGATATACAGCACCTAATGATAGTAATGCCGCCTAATACCGGTTTGGATGACTACATCAAAACCGGTTGATTTTCGGTCGGGCGATCCTTTAGAGCGGTTGGTCTTCCAGATGTCTTTCGACTGTCATAATGGATAATGATAAAGATACGCCATATTCTTTATTGGCGTCACATGTCATGTTATAGCTGTGAGCTTGGAACGTTTGAGATTTCGCGATTCTTTAGATGTCAGGCAGTCTATAATTTTAATGATAGGTAACTATTTTTATAGTTTTTAAGGTTCCGTACCTAAAGAGTGTCAATGCGACCCTATTACTAAGCCACCGCTATCCATCTGTCTGTTAGCGGGCTGTATCACATGAGTCGCGATAGATGGACATTTTGAAATTTCACAGTTTGTGTTTCTATTGCCACTATAAAAATAACAATAAAATAAAATAAGGGGGCACAATAAAAAAAAATACGTGACTTCTTCTTTGTTATTTGCTCGACCAAAACTATTGCTGTATCTCTTGAACAGTAATAAGTAGACACTTAACGGAGTGTTCTATGGCCACTAAGACAAAATAATAAAATTAAAATAAACTTGAAAATTAAATAAGTACCCTCTATAAAATTCGTGTTTTTTGCTCGATCTTGTTGATCGAGGATGTCACATTTTGTAAATAGTTTTGAAAGTGCTAAATAATTATTAATTGGTAGTAATTTAGTCAATCTTGTTGTGAACCCTACTAATATAATGTTTTTTTAGGAGGTATGAATATTTTGTTTAAATATTTAGTTGTCTGGGAAATAATAGGGGTAGGTATGTGGGACTGTAAGTTTGAGAATCCCTTAATTAAGTTATCTGGTGTAAACAAAGTTTTCTCAATGCATATTCCAGTCCGATCTTAATAAGTGACTTTTACTTATTAAACACTTATACCTATTATAACAATTAAACGTCGTTATCGCGGGAGCAAAAACGAATAAGTGGACTTTACACAGGCGTTCTATCGCGCGTTCTCAGGAGCGTACAGGATTGCGTGCCGGTAAGCCTGTCGCACAATCGTGCGCGATTATGCTTTTGAAGTTGTTAAAGCTAACGTTCTTTCGCGCGCGATTACTCGTATCAGTTTTAGTTAAAACGGAAAGTGTAAAGGCTAATCGTGCGTGATAGAGCTCGTGAACGTGGCGCGAGTGTGTGCAGTTCACACAGTTTTACTGAGGTAACGCAATTTTACGGAGGAGGGGGTAACACCGGATAGTTAAGAAAAAAAATCATATTTAATTATATCACGAAGATATAATTCAATAATATCTAATATAAAAATCAACTAGTAAGTAATCGACTATCATTTGGCACGAACTTATCGAAATCAAGTTATTACTTAAGAGATAAATCAACATTTGCTTAAATTTGGTAAATCCGATTTCACCCCTTGTGTAAGGGTAAAACCAGATACCTACCATAATTTTAATGGTGGGGTGAAAACAGATACTAATTATTTACAGTCATCACATACGAAAAACAATAATTCCTGTGAATTACACCCCGTGCAACCTTCGTTTCGCCTATTTCAGACAAATCGTACATTGAATCCAAGCATCCGTAGATTTTGTTTAACTATATTTTTCATCACAAATAAGACATTCAGTATCATCCTTATTTACATTCTCTTTATGTTTCTGATTGTGTGTATTTTTACCAGGTTTTGATTTTTTTCCTCTTCCTTTTCCCTTGAGTGAAGGTGTTTGTGGTGTTTTAGTTTTATTCTGTAATAATTCATTTTTGCAAGGAGACTCAGTTAATATGGCAGTTTTACCCCGGCGAACTGATGGCTTCCTATTTCTCTCCAAGGTGTGAGGAATGGGCATTATATCTTTTGGAGTGATAACAAATTCATCTTGATGTTTAGAACATAGAAGGTTGTGGTGATGGTGTTTTGTGTCTAGAGTCGTTTAATCGATCAGAATCCTGCGTTTGACTAAAGATGATGATCCCTGTTGCTCGTATACCATATCTATTTCTTGAATAATAGTAGCTTGGCTCTGCGGGTTGTAAGGATGTTGATGGATTTTCCTCCACTTGCATTGTTTCAATTGGAGCTTCACACATTTCCGTGGTCTCGGATGGAGCAAAATCGGCGTCAGTAAACGAGTTAGGATTGAAAGGAGCAATTCCTGTTTTCTTGAAAGCAGAAACTGCATTATGCATGGTAGCTAGCTGCTCTTTCAAAGGCTGAACCAAACAACAATGCAATTTGAAATTGTGTCACTACTCTGCCGGGGTGGTTTCGCAGCCAGGTCTGAACCGCCTGAGAGTAAAACGTACTGAGAGGTCCCATGAACCCAACATCAAAAGGCTGCAAGCGATGTGTGCAGTGTGGTGGGAGACACAGCATATGAACACCGTTATCTCGAGCCAACTCAATAGCATCAATATTTTTTGTGTGTGTTGCATGCCCATCTAATATTACAAGGTTTCACATACGAAATAAAATGTCATAACCATTCGGTGAATGTATGCTGCTGCATCCATCCGCTAGGGTGACACACGGCATTGTTCCAGTAGGAGCTCCATCCAGTAATTCGTTCTTCATTCTCACACGAGGGAAAATCATTAACGGCGGTACGTAGAGCCCCGATGGTGATAAACAGAGCGCAATAGTAACCAGTTGTCCTCGTTCTGCTGAAGTCAGTGTCCCAACTTGTTTCTTGCCTATTAAATAAATAATTTTCCCTACTTTTTAGGTACCGATGTCAATCATGTTTCGTCCATATTTTAAATTTTTTATGGAGTCGACTCATATTTGACATACATTGATTCCAAAAGCTCATAAAATAATGCCACCACGGGCCTATTAAATCCCATAGCTCTAGCTGCTGAAGTTGGCTCTGGGCGTCTTAGTGACAGTTCTGCATGTCGTTTCATAAAGCAGCTGACCCAGTCAACACCAGCAAGGCCCGTTTCATGATTAAACTTATGTTTCAATTTATTTATTTCAGCAAACTGATAATGAATGAATTAATTAATTAATTTATTTGTTTCAAACGTCTTAAATCAGTTTTTGTTAGACCGAATAGGCGGGCTTCCATAGTTTTTATATTTTCGACAAGAAGACTCTTTAACTCATCGGTAAAAACACATTTCAATGTACTTGGGCACTTCTGAAAAACATCATCTTTTGAAGCCCCTCCGCGTATTTTTCTTACTCTGTCTTCGAGAGATGATTTTGGTACATTTTACGTATCAGCGGCTCGTAGATATCCCATTCTGCCTTCTATCACCGAATTTATTGCTAATAGTATGTCACTTTCAGACCACTGTAGTCTGTTAGATTAGACGTAATTTCGCGGCATTTTTAAAATCGTCTGTAACAAGGAAATATTAAGGAATTATAAATCGGTAACATAATAAATAATGGGTGGAAACCGGATACCTGATTTCACCCCGTCTGCTTCTACCCAACGGCCTTGATTTCGCAAATGATAAAAATTACGCAATAGTTTAACGGTCGAATTAAAAAACAAAATTAGAAATCATTACTCAAATAGTCACTATTTCGACTTAAATCATTACCACGCATGTTATTAAACCAATAGTCATTTGATACGAGATAAAATAAGTAGAAATATTACTTCAATTACCTTTGTTTCCTTTTTTCTCAACGGCAACGTAACACGACGCACTTCGCCGGCCGCCATTTGCACGCATACTAAGCGGCCTCTGCCCGTGCTGTCTAACGTGTCTAAGCGAGTCAGCGATAGCAGAAATGTGAAATAGCACGCTATCTGCTTTTACCCGCTATCTCATTTAACCCCCCTTCCCCTACTAGTATTGCGGTGAAAAATGGATAGATGTTTTTGTTTTTATAGTTTTCGGACCTTATTTTCCAGAGACACGGAAAAGTTTTGTACATTCCTAGTAACTCTACTATTAATTCTTTATTCCATGTGCGTATGTCCGCCATCTTGTTGTAGCGTGCGGCGTGCGCGAAAGAATTTTACGTGTAAAGGCAACCTCGAACCACGCGATTGCGCGCACTACTGCTGAGACGATCGCGCGGTCGATCCCTTTCCCTTCCGACGTCGACATCTTTACACGCGCATTCTTTCGCACACGATTACCTGTTTCACGTGCGATAGAACGCCTGTGTATAGTCCGCTATGGAAAGTACTGAAAGATTATGATTATGACCAATAGCCAATAACAGAAATGACACTCGTATCGAGAAATGTTTATACCTACGACTTCAAAATGTATCAATTTTCTAAACACTCACTATTTTCATTCACAACCTCGGAAGTATACACTTTATACTAAAATTATGAGTATGTATGGCAGACATAACGAAAAAATAATCAGCTATCTAATAATAGAAAACTTGATCGGATGAAAAATGACTTAGATATTAGCAAGACGCGCCCTCTGGTCCACACGGGTGTAGCGTGTTAGTTTCAACACTTTCAACTAGTTACGAGCGAGAAAGGAGACGGGGAATCACAAAATTCTAACTGTAGAAAACTAACAAATAACTGCACTAACGAGAGTATTAGAATGGATATAAGTAAAAATAAAAAAACTGAAAAAATAAAAAAGTCGGCGACCACAATATTTTCAACAAAAAGCCGACATCAGTTGGACTAACCTATTAGGTGCCTACAATTTTAAAGAAGTTATTTTTCGCGTTTTTGAAGGCGGTTTTTTGTTTTTTAAAACATGTATTTTATTTTATACTTTTTAGTGATCTTAATACGTAGTCCCACTTCATAGTTGATATGAAACTTAAAGTTGCTTCAAGCGCGTCGCAAGCAACGCCGCGGGAAAGTCATAGCCATATTTCAACAAGTAAATATTCTTCGTTGTAGTCGCTCAACTATCTTAATCGAGATATCTTGTCGCCACCCTTGAAATCGGTACCGTTGAGGAGTTCCGGTGGCCGTCTCTGGTCTTCATCATCAGTTCCACTTCACCAAATGATACTTTCTGAATGCAAATGCTGGACTTGTTACTAAAAATACTAAAATCGCTAAATGTTTACCTACAATATTTGAGGAGTTCCCTCAATTCCTCACTGATTCCCTCATCAGATACAGATTTGGTGACAATGGGACCACCTCGGAAGTATACTCTATCAAATTATTATTTTTTTTTAAATCGGTCCACAATTGACAACATTTAAAAGAAAAGTATTTCTGTTTTTTCGCGTTTATAATAGCTCGTTAAAAATTAGACTATCCGTGTTTCTCGGTCTTTCTTCATTTAACTTAAATTCGTCGTTAATAATTTATTAAAGATATAGTCATTAAAAAGACCGTATATATAAAATTAGGAATACTGATGTCGTGATCTTAGCATGGTATATAAAAAAAGTAACTTTAAACAGAAACAGAACTGACTCTCATGTCATGTCATGTCCCTTGTCAACCATAACAACTGTAACAACATGAATTCGTCGACTTTGGTCAGATTGCAGCTATCCGCTTTTACAAATCCGTTAGTCACTTTCATTTTAAATAGCGTATATCAAAACAATAGTATTACGAGAATTGAAAGCGTGTCGTTAGAATCAAGTAATCCGTCAGACAGATGAAAAATGGACATGACAGTTGTATAATTTTTTCAAATCCTATGGTAATAAATGGACTAAGGGCACTATAAGTGTATTCCTAACATTCTCAATCCAACTATTTTACTGTTTTTCCTAAATATAAAAAAAAAATACTGCATAAAATTTCCAAAAATATTTTTACTGTAATCAGCAGTGTAAAATCTACAAACGGTATTTTTATTTTACTACCTTAGCACATATTAATTGTTGTCAATTGACGGAGTAATCGGTGAACATACATAAAAAAAAACACATATCTACAGTGGAACGTATATGCTCCTCCTTTTTTGAAGTCGGTTAAAAAAATGCCATTGATCGATTGGACAAACAGAAAATAAGAGTGTTTGCTCAATACCACCAATAACAAGCGCTTATATTTTGAAATTTATAATTTAAGCTTTGTTGCTATGGATTAGTGAATATGAATTCGTCAATATATATTGTGTCTAGGACGTACAATAAAAATAATTATTTGAAGTTTGTATAAAAGGGAGTCTATGTTTATGGAATAAATTCACATTATATACCTAGTTTGTTCTTCTTGGTCGTTTTTTCTTCTTCTTGGTCGTTTTCTCCTGGCTGAACAACCGTAAGTTGCTTTCTTTGACAAAATACTCCAAGTTACTCTTTGTTGAGCCGATTGTGGGTGTTGCAGTTAAGGGATTCGAGTAAGGAATCAGTCCAGCGGGTTGGTGCCCTCCCTCTGTTTATTGTTCCCTGCACGCCAAGCCAATTAGTATTTTTCTCCTAGTTCTTGGGCTCACGAAGCGGCACGTGGCTGAAGAAGGGAGGAAGATTCCGAATATTCAGTTGGCTTAGGTCGTTTGTGCGACGTTCAGTCCCAGAGATCCCTTGCATTTTGGGTTTGCACCGGTTAATCCTCAATCCGTACTCCACTCTGACGGCCTATATTTTTTGCGGCAGCTCTGATATTTCACTCTCATTTCCCCCAATGATAGTAGTGTCATCAGCAAACCGCAGATTGTTAATTCGGTGACCTTCCACTCGAATACCATCGACTGTATATTATAGTTTCGACTACATACTCTCGGAATATCATGCTATCCAATGTTCGCTCGACTGTTATTGGATCGAATATTCGTTGGGTCGAAAAGCGTAGAAACAATAAATCGCCAAATCGAAATTGAGGTTTCGATTATCATCCCACAGAAGATCTCAGGCACTCAAAATCATTACAAGTAAAAAAGGGCGATTAAATAAAACTCTTTATTACTCAATCAACTTAGACTTATTATACATGTACTTCAAATAAAGAGTTAACATATTCCAGGAAGGATAGCAAGAAGCGTTATTCACCTCACCAGCAATAAAACGGACGAATTTTCAATAGATATCAGACTTAAAAAGATTCAACGAATATCGATCCTGCAGGTGATCGACCCAGTTTTGATGTAACTAATGAAAATTCGATACACCACTGATCGAAACCATATAATTCTTGATTAGGTACGTTTTGTCGATTGTATATATTTCGGCCACAAGTATTTCGATCTAGCGAATATTCGTTACAATAACAGTCGAGCCAATGAATTTTCAATACACCACTGATCGAAACTATACAATTGTAGATTACGTTTTGTCGATTGTACATATTTCGGCCACAAGTATTTCGATCGAGCGAATATTCGATCCAATAACAGTCGAACCAACGAACATTCCATAGCATGATATTCCGAGAGTACTTAGTCGAAACTATAATATACAGTCAATACCAACCACCCAGTTTTCCAGTGCTCCGCGCATGGTGTGCTCGCATATGAGGTTGAAAAGTTGTGAAGAGAGTATATATCCTTGCTTCACACCTCGTTCTGTTTTGAACGGGTAAGATAGCGCGTCTGCGGCGTCAACTTTTAGACTGAGCACCCGCGTAGAGGTTATGCACAAGAAAAACCAGGTGATCAGGTATACTCATCTCTCTCATAACTCGAAACATAGTGGGCCAGTTAATACAATCGAATTCTTTGGCATAATCAATGAAACAGAGGACGATTGGGTTGTTGTATTCACGGGTTTTTCGTATTAGCTGCTTCATTAGACCAGCGGTGGAACAAAAATAGGTTTGGAGAATATTAGAGTTTGTTCTTTTTTGATATGTCGTTGGAGGCATGTCAAATGACAATAATCTAAAAAGTTAGAAAATTTTAGTTTTAGTGGTTTTGGCCATATTGATAGATTTTAATTTTTCAAATTCAATATTCAAATTCAAATTCAAATTCAAATTCATTTATTCTGTAAGTAGGCCCTGTAGGCACTTTTACATGTCTGAGTCTACCATCGCTTCCAAGGGACTCTGTTGAGAAGAAACGCCGCAAGAAACTCAACAGGAAGTCTTTTTTTTTTATATGAGTAACTTATTACTATGATAAACTTAAGCTAACTAATTTAAATGTCACAGGGATGTACAGGTCCCAGGAGCAATTATGAGACTTAAAGTATATTCAATTTAAATTGGAAATGTAAAGTCTCCAAATTTCAGATAAAAATTAAAAATAGACATAGGTAAGGAGATGTAGAAAGTCTCCACGGTCAATAATTCAATTATGGAGATGTAAAGAGTCTCCAAATGTCAAATTAAAATTAAATTTAAGAAATAAACATCCATAGGAGATGTAGAAAGTCTCCACGGTCAATTATGGAGATGTAAAGAGTCTCCAGATGTCAAATTAAAATAATAAGCATACAAAGGAGATGTATATAGTCTCCACGGTCAATAATAATTGTAATACAAACAATTCAGTCCCAAGCATTGTTATCATTCATATAATCTTTGATACTATAATACGCTTTAGAAATTAGTTTACGTTTAACGTAACTTTTAAATTTATTTACTGATAGATGAGTAACACTACTTGGGAGCTTATTATAGAACCTTATACAATTACCCGTGAAAGAGTTTTTTATTTTATGAAGCCGTGTAAAGGGCACTGCGAGCTTATGTTTATTTCTAGTATTAACATTATGTATGTCACAGTTCTTTTTAAAATTAACGATGTTTTTATGAACATGCATAAGGTTTTCATGAATATATTGACTGTATACTGTTAATATATTGGTTTCTTTAAACTTATCTCTAAGAGAGTCTCTATGACCCATCTTGTAAACAGCACGAATAGCCCTCTTCTGCAGAACAAAGATGCTGTTTACGTCAGCACCACTACCCCATAGTAAAATACCATATGACATAATACTATGGAAGTAACTAAAATAAACTAATCGAGCGGTTTTCAAGTCTATTAGTTGCCGAATTTTATTAACTGCAAAAGCTGCAGAACTGAGTCTATTTGCTAATTTAGCCAGATGAGGACCCCATTGGAGTTTGGAGTCTAACGTTAAACCAAGAAATACTGTATCATTAACTAGGTCTAGTTTGTCATTTTTAATAGTTATAGTAGTTTGTCTATTTTTCACATTGGTTGTCATAAATTTAATACATTTAGTCTTTTTCTCATTCAGTAATAAATTATTAACACTGAACCAATCTACTACTTTTGATATAGCATTGTTTACATCAACATTGAACTCCTGTTGTCTTTTAACTTTAAATACGAGTGAGGTATCATCAGCAAACAATACTATATCATGGTTGTCCTTTATAAGGTATGGTAAATCATTTATGTAGATGAGGAATAGAAATGGACCCAAAATTGAGCCCTGTGGTACGCCCATTGAGACCACTGACCCAGGTGATCGTTTTCCATTCACGTCTACCCTTTGAATTCTCCCGTATAAGTACGTTTTTATTAAGTTTAACGCAGTACTTCTAACTCCATAGTGGTGTAGTTTCCTGACCAAAGTGTCATGGTTAACGCAATCGAAAGCCTTGGACAGATCGCAGAAAATACCTAAAGCATCATGTGACCCCTCCCAGGCATCAAAGATATGTTTAATTAACTCAACACCAGCTTCGGTTGTCGAGCGACCCCGAGTGAAACCAAATTGTTTATTGTGTAGTAAATTATTATATTGAAAATGTTCCATTAACTGTGATAAAATTAATTTCTCAAAGATTTTACTGAAAGTGGGTAGTATGGATATCGGTCTAAAGTTAGTGGGGTCAGAAGTACTACCCGTTTTGAATAATGGAATTATCTTGCTATGTTTCATAAGATCAGGAAACTCGCCACAGTCAACACAGTGATTAAATATGACCATTAAGTCAGCTGCTATGACTTCCATTAAGGATTTAAGGACGTGAACCGACACCCCCCAAAGGTCATTGGTTTTCTTAATATTTATTGACTTGAATGCCTTCATTACATCCCAGGCAGTAACGTGCTTGAATTCAAAGTGTATACTGCATTCAGGCACGTTATCTTCTAGTAATAAAATGGCAGACGTAGGCGAAGAGTTCAGACACTTAGTCGTGGACACTGGTATATCGGTAAAATAATTTTCAAATTGAATTACGACATCTAAATTAGAATCTATGATTCTACCATCTACTTTTAAACGATAGTCATTAATTTCCTTTTTCCGGCGACCTGTTTCTTCATTAATTATTTTCCAGGTCGTTTTAATGACGTCAGAGCTATTCAAGATTTTATGACTTAAGAAGTTTTGCTTAGCTATACGACAGTCTGTCTTGAAATTCTTAGAATATTGTTTGACATATTCCTTAAACTCTTCACTTGCGTTAAACCGCCGTTCCTCATATAGTTTATACAGTTTTGTTCTTCGTTTATGTAAGTCCGCAGTAGCCCAGTCACTGAAAACCTTTGCCAACTGCTCTGTAAATATAGAATTAGAGTTTAATTTTTTTTTGTGGCGTATCGTATCAATATTCCAATTTTAGAAATCTGGAACACCTGTATTCTGGTAAACAAAAAAATGCTGATTATTTTGTAAATAAAGAATTAAAGTAGCTGATATCGCACAGTTATGATATAATCGATCAACTTAATATACTGGAAAAAAGTTAGAAATGTAGACAATCGGCGTGTCTAGATATTAATTTCTGGTGAAGCAGTAAAGCCAATATTGAATTAGAGTTTGTAGAGTTAACACGTTCGGCGCCGGCAGTGATTCACTGAGCCCTAAGCTATGCCGGGTGAAATTATCGTGGTCACGTATTTGTGTCACTGGCATAGGGGTACGAATTACATGGACACAAATACGTGTCAACTGGCATAGTTTATAGGTAAAATATTAAAATGCATTTATTTTTATTTTGCGGCGTCAGTCGTCTTTCTAACGTGTATTCGAATGGTGCTAGTGCTGGAAAAAATACTGCAAAATATTTGAAAACCGCCGATTTGTGTCATCGGCATTGTATAAGGGTAACTTTTATGAAATCTAAAAAACTTACAGATTTTAAAACCAAAGCGGAATTCGATTAATATTTCAATAACATAAATGTACATTTAATTAAAAAAAAAAAATTGGAAATTTGTCGAGAAAAAGGCTTGAAAATAAAAACACAACATATGTGTCACCGGCATAGGAGTCAGAATTTTTTGATCACAGACGTTGTGTCACCGGCGCCGAACGTGTTAATCATAAGCAGTCATGACAATGATCTCAGTTACCAAACAAAAGATTAGAAATATAAAATCACGGCGACACTAAATACTGATACAAGCACGCCGTGCGATAAATACGTATAATTCCAACGCGCGGCGTGTGCGCGCCTCGCTGTGGGAGCGGTCACCGGTGGCGGGGTTGCGCGGTGCCCTTGACTGCGGCGCGGCCAAGATCCCATCACGTTATTAAAAGACTTATTTGGTGCTGTCTTAGAAGATTTTTAGTAGGTATTAACTCTTTAATCACCTGTTCTCAAGAACCAATCAAGTTCGGTTCCGAAGCCGTAACTACAAACAAAATAGACCTCACGGTAAACTTAACTTTGCCTTTGGAAAATTGTTATCCCCATACATCGAAATAGGTCGCTCTCAGTTTACCAACACCACAAATAACAACAAATAAATAATTACGTGTATGGGAAGTAAGGTAACCTAACCTTTTTTCAAGATTTTGTTTTACCACTTTGTCTGCATGACTTATATGTATATTCATGCCAAATAAAAGCTTTCTAGTACTCAGAGTTTGAGCTAAGCTGCGGACGGACGGACGGATATTCGGACGGACATGGCGAAACTATTAAGGGCTCGTAGTTGGACTACTGGCCATTAATAAAATTTTGGAAGCCACTACTACGAATAATTTTACAATGCTCCAGTCCTCCTTCCCGTATATTTTTTTATCTTTTCCGTCATTTCTTTCTTTGCTCGCAGTTATTAACCGCTCAATTCCTCGTTTTTTTTTTACAGTTACTAAGTCACTACAAATAACCAGTCCACTTATCAAAAATGTATCACTAATTTTAAAGATGGAATAGGTACGACATACACTTAAAAACTTTTTACATTCACATTATGAAGGGACCTGCATCTAATAATATGCGCACTTAAACAAACAATTATTGCGAAATGTTTGAAGAACGCAGGGCGTGCGCGGCAGTGCGGGGGACGAGGTATCGCTCGCTTGGTCAGCTCCGGATCCCGCGCGCCGGGCACCTGGCGCGGCGCGGTTATGAATTTCGCGCCTTTTTAAATAGATTATACGAGGGGCGGCTGAAAGTCATCTACCTAGCCTATATGTATGTAGTTAAAAAGAAAATACTGGCCACTATGAATTCATCTTTATTGAATGTTATTTTTTTTTTAAATTGAACGCTCATTTGTTTGATGCTTTTCATTTGTTTTTTGCACGTCGTTGCTTGGAACATGTCTCTTGAAAAAACTAGTTTGATTAAAATTGAGCAGCATGCAGACAAAATTTCTTCTAAGGACCGTAATACGCCATCGCAGACCAAACAGCTTATGTTACCTGTATTAGGTGATTCATGCCCTTCGGATTTTACCATAAAGTTCTGGTGTTAACTATTTAAATCGGGTCGTGAGGGCCTCGAAGATGATGCTTGTAGCGGACGACCAATTTCTGCTATCACTGAAGAAAACGTGGCCAAATTGAAAAAAGTTATTCTAGAAGACCGACGGGTAAAACAGTGGGAGATAGCTAGAGATGTGGGCATAAGTAAGGAACGGGTAAAATAAATAATTCACGGTCATTTAAATATGTCTAAGGTTAGTGCACGCTGGTGCCCCAAAATGCTGACTCCGTTAGACAATGACAGACATGTCAGATGTTGTCATGAGTTTTTAGACATGAGTCGCGGGAGAGTGGAAGAAATTATTTCCAGGATTGTGACGTGTGATCAGACTTGAATTAGACAATGGGACCCAGTAAGTAAACAGGAGTCCCTAAAATAGAAAATCAAAGACGAAAAGCTTCATCTGAAGTCCAAGGTTCGTCCTTCGGCTAGTAAACTCATGGCGAAAATTTTTTGGGATTCAGAATGGATATTGCTCATTGATTATTGGCTAAAAAAAAACCACAATGAATGCCAATTATTACACAAGTTTATTTTTCCAGCTGAAACACGCTATAAAAGATAAACGGAGAGGCTAACACAGCAACGGAATTTTGATTTTGCACGGCAATGCACCTGTGCATACGGCTCGCACAACACAGCTAGCCATGACCGGAAATGGCTTCGATGTCATCGATATCCCCCTTACAGCCCAGAATAAACCCCCTATGACTATTTCCTATTCAGTCTTCTGAAGAAAGATCTCAGGGGGTGTAGATTTTCTACCGATGATGAGATGATAGCCGCGGTGAACGACTATTTTGACGAGAAACCGAAAGATTTTTTTTAACGGTTTAATGTCATTATTTTACAAGTGGTGCAAGTGCAATTCGGTAGAAGGGGATTACATAGAAAAATAAAAAATCTAGCCAGCTACGTCTTTTCTTTCATAGTCAGGTAGATACATTTTCAGCCGCCCCTCTACTGTTGTACTACAAGCTAAACACAGAAGATTTAAATTTCTTAGAATGGCTGCATACCTTCTTTTACTGTAGTAGACTTATCTTTACAGACTCTAATTCCATATTAAATGTTTTATGACAGCAAACGCCTATATATTTTAAAGCAGATATCTTATTGCTCTAAATTTTTGTCTGCGTCTATAACTTAAGAATTTAGAGATATTGTTGTGGAATTTTCAGGCTCCAATTCAATATTGGCACAATTATACACTAATTCTCGTTTGACCAAGTTCCAAGCTAAAAAAATCTAATAACTTAATAGCATAAAGTGACAAACATATTATTATCATAGACGATGAAGCAAAAAGTTTGCACTCTAATTCAATATTCATTAATCAGCAATAAAAAATTATAAATACCTAAGGGTATAACCGTGTTTGTATGGGGGATCGGCCCCAGACGCCAAATTGATTATCGTTTTGCTGATTTATTTCCCCAAGCATAAGATGCTATTCCACCAAATATTGATCCTAAAATGTCACAGGTTTTAGAGGAAAAAAAAAAAATGAAAATCGGTTTTTATTTCTTTTTGTCTAAACTACTGAACCGATTTTTTTGTAACTTAAGTATATTATGCTTGTAATTTAGATGTATTATTAAAAAAAAAATGAAGTTCCAAATGCATTTGTAGATAGTAAAATTTATACTTTTTATTTTTTATTTTTTTTTTATTGTTCCGAGATAGGGACACCCACCAATTTTGGATATTTTATGTAAAAACTAATATTCTATAACATATATTTTTTTCAAAACCATTCACTTGGCTCAACAGGGTAAGAATACCATGTGCATGTAAATTGATATGACAACCGAGAATTCCATATCGACCGCCGCTGTGTAGGTAAGTACGAATTTGAATTTAGAACGTGACCAATTGTTAAAGAGGATGGATTACGTTATTATTGGCTGTATAAGCTGTATGTTTTTGAAAACAAAAATATGATAAGAAATATTAGTAATTAATAAATAAGTAAGTATAAGTAATTATTAATTAATTAATATTAGTTCTGTATCGTTTGTTTTTTTCAAAAACATTCACTTGGATCAACATAGCGAAAATAAAACAAACATATGATGTGCCATACATTTAATATTGAAATGTAAATAGATACTAATCTTCATCACTATCTACGTCAATAGTTACAGTCAAGCCTTCGTTTTGAAAAATGTAACTGAGCCTTTCATTAGGGCGTGGAATTTTGGATAAATATCTGCCGTGTGACAGATAATAAATAACAGCCGCCACGTGCGAACAGCACCCCACAGTTCTCAAGCCATTGGCACATTCACAACAATACTGTTGTATTGTGTGTATACCCGTAGCTTCAGGATCATATTTTAAAAAACATCTGTACAACTTTCTAGAAATGTGCCGGGACTGAACCTGTATTTTTAAAATCGTGGTTTGATCTTTAACGTATGCCATTTGCAAAGATCCGTTTTCATCTAAAAGTTCTGCCAAATATGAGATGGCTTGGCGTAACTGGTAGCTACCAGTGAACAATAGCTTTAATTCAGGCTCTGATAATTGTGGAAAATCGGTAATTTCATTAGACGAGAACATCTGAAAGGGCAGTTTCTTTCGCATCCAGCCTTTATGTTCTACTTCCGCTGCTAAAAGGTTTTCGGAATAGTTTTTCGACTTCATTTGTTCGTAAATCTCATTGCTCATGTGAATGTCAGACGTTAAAGGTTTACCAAAAAGATTTAAAAGGTATGATGCAATTCTATACAAGCTTTTTATTTTGGGAAGCATTTTATTGTCCAATGTTTGGTCGAGTAGTTTATATCTCTGTTTAAGAGCACCGTGTTTTGCTTCTACAACCCAACGAATTTTGGTGACACTACGGGACTCATTAGCCTCTTTAGCCGATAATTGTTTCCTTTTACCTTTGATTGGAGGCATCATAACTTTAAATCCTTTGGATTCTAGCAAATTAACTACATCCCGAAATCCTCTATCTAGGACAAATACCTATATCGCCACTTTGTACAAGGTTACTCATGCTGTCAATGACTTTACGCATTATACTTGCATCGTTTTCGTTCGCATGGTAAGGCCCCAACATGTCAACAATAAAGCCATCTGACGTACAGATTGTAAACGGTTTACCTAAATGGGTCTTTTTCTGTCCAGAGAATGATTTGCGTTGGTATTCGTTATTGTTACTCTTCCGGTGATACGCATAGGTGCCATCAAAAATTAAAATCAAGCTATTCGTGGCTTCAAATATTTTAACGGCAAGATCAGTTGTGTGGTTCTCTATTAGCCACTGTCTGCTATGTGCGTTTATCCCAAACTGATATGGAAGGACATCCGTTTCAAACGACAAAATGACGCTGGCCACGTAATCGGATACAATCTGTTCTCTCGAGAGTTGCAACATTGTTGAGATCAATTTATTGCTGCTACCAGTACGTAATTTCACTAAAAAAACTATTATTGCTTGTAAAGTACTTCGCTGCATGCTATTTCGTAAGGTAACTAATTTGTTTTGAATGATATGAATTTCTTCCCAACTAAATCCCGTTAAAACTATTAAATAATTATCTGAGAGAGTTCTGTTTTTTATCTTATCAAATACAGTTAATTGTGTGAGAACACCCAAGGACTCAAACATTTCCGATATTTCTAATACATTTATTGTCGATGTGGTCGAATAAATTGCAATTTTATTTAAATCTTCCTGATAAAACTGGTAATTAATTATATGTGATGGACAACATCTGTTGTCTGTCGGAATATGTATTTTTCTCTGAGTGTATGCCTGTAGTCTAGCTTTTTTAGGTACTTTTTGTAAGTTAGCCAATTGAGAGCAAATACAGCAACAGCGGTGTGTAGATATAGTTCGTTGGATTGGTAACTCAATGGATTCAACACAAATGGGATTACTCTGAGGAACAGCGAAGGTAGGGTCTTCATCTTCGCTGCTAGATTCGAGGACTCTATTCACATCGACAACTGATGTTTTTTTACGATAGGCTTTAGTTCTACAAGATGCACAAACAGAATCACCAATGTTCAAACACTGTTCTAATGAAATAGAAAAAAAATCTACATCCGCAGGTGTAAGTAAAATTTTCTTCTTACCTATGATTTTACAGTATTGTTTCTTGCAGCTGTCACAGCGTTTATTAGTCGACATCTAATTGGATTATATGTGAAGTCACACTTGTATGAGGAATTCATTTATACACTACTACTTGAGTGATAACGTATCTACTAAGTACCTACTTACTAGACATCAATTACAAATTAATAGGTACCTTATTTCCTACCTATTAAATATTGCCCTCTACATAAAATAATTTGCCTGCACAGCACTCACAAAACAATTCGTTATATGCCACTGAATGACCATAACCATAACTCTGTCGATGAAACTTACAACGCGAGCATAGGTCAAGCAAAACAATCCCTTCGTCTTTCAGACTTAATAACTTCCAAAAATAGCGTTATGAGTATACTCGTTGGAAGCTTTACTTGCTCGAAAAATCTGGTTTTTAATATTTCCACCTAAAACACAATATTTGTATGTTAAGTAAATGTTAAAATTAACGAACAAAGAGTCAATAACATGGGTAATAAGTTCATTAGACTCAAGATTATACTTGTATACAGTATCTTACTATAAAACCAAACAGAGTATGTACGTAATTATTGTCAAATTAATAATATTCTATGATAGATTAACGTATTTGTTCAGAATTAAAATATAAGTAAACGACTACAAAATTGTTCGAATGTCTATTTACTTACACAAGTTATTGTTTAACCTCGTAAGGCCCAGTGTGCAATAGAATGTACATGATCAAAGCAATTTAATTTGAATTGTGTTACAATGGTAATAAGGTTTATTTTCCTATCTTGATAAACTGAAAATGTCATTATCGAACAAACGTAATTGAACTTTATTGCCTTGATGGTAGATTCAAAGTCCCACTCACAAAAAACTCCCTGTTTGTAGTATGGTGGGCCTTACGAGGTTAAAGGGCATTACAAATGTGCTTACGTTTTCCGCTACGGACAGCAGGCTTTCATTTTCAAAATAGTGATATGCATATTTTTGTAACCGTTCACAGATATTGTTATACACGTACACGTGTAAGGATCTTGGCGACTTTAAAATAATTTTCTTATAATCTCCTTTTTTCTCATTGCAAGATCAATATTAATGCAACTCATATTGAAAAATAATGGTTCCCGCCTTTTTTTTAAATTTCGTGGTACTCTACAACCAAGCTGCATACAGCTTATACAGCCAATAATAACGTAATCCATCCTCTTTAACAATTGGTCACGTTCTAAATTCAAATTCGTACTTACCTACACAGCGGCGGTCGATATGGAATTCTCGGTTGTCGTATCAATTTACATGCACATGGTATTCTTACCCTGTTGAGCCAAGTGAATGGTTTTGAAAAAAATATATGTTATAGAATATTAGTTTTTACATAAAATATCCAAAATTGGTGGGTGTCCCTATCTCGGTACAATAAAAAAATAAATTAAAAAAAACTAAAAGTAAAAATTTTACTATCTAAAAATGCATTTGGAACATTTTTTTTTAATAATACATCTAAATTACAAGCATAATATATACTTAAGTTACAAAAAAATCGGTTCAGTAGTTAAGACAAAAATAAATAAAAACCGATTTTCATTTTTTTTTATTTTCTCCATAACCTGTGAGATTTTAGAATCAATATTTGGTGGAATATCATCTTATGCTTGGGGAAATAAATCAGCAAAACGATAATCAATTTGGCGTGTGGGGCCGATCCCCCATACAAACACGGTTATACCCTTTATACCTAAACCTCGTTCTAACTTTTCGCTATATTTTACAAATATGCTTAGAAATATGTCCCATAAGCAACATTTTTCCATTATTAGAATTGTAAAAACTTTTAGGGCAAAAATCCGGTCCCACTACTGGTCTACATATTCAATATCTGCTCAAGGGTGCCCTTCCCCTTCCCGAACATAAAACGTGGAGAACTTTGTTGCCTTCTTGGCTTAGTAGTTGAGTAATTCTATGTTTTTTGACAAACTTTATAAAGTTTTAAAACTTGTGTGACATGATACATTTGGGTGTGGTGTTTGAAGTTCACTACTCTCCCCCAGCCGCTGCAACCAGTGAAATGTGTCCCCGTTAACGGTTTTTTAACATTCTTGGGACAACTATTATAGTTATACAACTACTATTATAGATACGAAAAAAGTGTCAAGGACATAAATGTTCCTTATTATTTCTAAAACGAAAAGGTTTATGTGTTTTTTTTGTAGGATCGACGCTATTCAAGCTATAGCTACAGTTCCGGACACTAATTTTTCACCCTTGTTACGTACATCTCATACGATAACCTACAAAAATATAACTTACCAAAATAGACAACCAGTCAAGAACTAGTTGACCAATTGTATTGCTATAATTCAATTCGTTAGCTGATTAATAAATGATTTGAACCTTAGTTCAAAATGTTTTTAACCGACTTCAAAAAAAGGAGGAGGTTCTCAATTCGTCGGGTTTTTTTTTTTTTTTTTTTTTTTTTTTATGTATGTTCCCCGATTACTCGAAGACCACTGGACCGATTTGAAAAATTTTTTCGTTGTTCGAATGGGTATACTTTCTAGTTGGTCCCATTGTCACCACGTCAGGATTTGATGATGGGATCATGGAGAAATCAAGAGAACTCCTCAAATATTATAGGCACACCTATAGCGATTTTGGTATTTTTCACTGTAACTCATGCATTTGCTTTTGAAAAGTACTATATGGTGAAGTGGATCTGATGATGAAGACCACAGATGGCCACCGGAACTCCGTAACGGTACCTATTTCAAGGGTGGCGATAAGATATTTCGATAAAGGAAGTTGAGCGACTATGACGAAGCACATTTAGGTTTAAATATGACTATGACATTCCCGCGGCGTTGTCTGCGGCGAGCTTGAAATGTTCTATAGTTTCTTATTAATATTTAGAAGTGGAGCTACGTAACAGCATAAATAGGATCACTAAAAAGTATAAAATAAAATAATTGTTTAAAAAAACAAAAACCCGCCTTCAAAAAGCAAAAAATAACTTCTTTAAAATGGTAGGTAAATAGGTCAGTCCAACTGAAGTCGGCGTCCAACAATATTTTAACCAAAAGCAGACTTCAGTTGGACTGACCTATTTACCTACCATTTTAAAGAAGTTATTTTTTGCTTTTTGAAGGCGGGTTTTTATACTAAATGTTTCTACATATCGTAGTTTTTACGACGGAAGCATTTAAAAACCATCGCTGACGCGTTCATACAAATTAGTATTGGTAGGAGATCCGAATAGGAGATTCAAATTTAATATGTTAAATAATATATGGTGAATAGGTTGACTGAAAAATTTCAGTCCAGTATATAATTAACTTTTTTTTTTTTTATTATTGCACCCGTTTATTAGACAAATTACAAACCAATCGAAAGTATGAAGCCTATAGAATATGCAAACGTTAGGTGGACTTTTGTTTTCCCTTCATAACTATTGGGTAGGCAGGTATAAACAGGAAGTCAGTACAAATAAATTGCACCGGTCTGTTTAAATAAAATTTATACCAAAATGAAGATCATTTCATTGCGAACACGGTGATATCAGGTTGACTGCGAAAAATCAGTCTCGATTCCGGGTTGGCGAGTTTTAAAAACCGAATTATTAATGCGAATGAATACGTGTGACAGAGGATCCCAGCGAAAACTCCAGTGCGATAGAAAAGGAGGCAGCATGGTTACATATCAGAACGCCTAAAATTAATTTGCCTAATTTTATAATACCTACGGTCGAAATACCTAATTTTTAAAACGCCTAACATCATTTCGCCTAAATATTGAATGACCTAAGTTTATCGCAATGCCTTAATAGCCTAAATACCTAATGGATGAATGGATTCACAAGCATTAAAACCCACCTAGTAAATAGATCAGTTCCTAGAAAATGCAAACCAACTTGATTGATTAGGTCACCCTCGCCGTTATTAGGTTAGGTTAGGTCAGAGTTGCGTCTAGGCGCGAAGCGCCATATGGTAGGAGATCCGAATAGGAGACGATTTGTACCGGGCTGTTTATTCGATAAAAAGTATTTTATATCAAATTTAATATGGTAAAACAATAGTCAACTTAACGATTGCATATTCTATAGGCTTCATACTTTCGATTAGTATGTAATTTATATAATAAACAAGCCGGTGCAATTTTCAAAAAAAAAATCTTATTAATTTTTCAATTAATAATATACCGGACTGAAATTTTTCAGTCAACCTATTCACCATATATTACTTACCATATTAAATTTGATATAAAATACTTTTTATCGAATAAACAGCCCGGTACAAATAGTCTCCTATTCGGATCTTAGACCAATAAGTGCGCGGAAATTAACGCTAAAAAAATATAAACTTAACTATAAAATAGTAACTTAAAAATAAGTGTAAGAACCAGTCGACGGAGCTCCGCTGCCTATTCCGTCCGCGTAAATCTGGCGCTTCGCGCCTCGACACAACCCTAACCTTACCTATATTTTCAGCCTAAGACAAGGCAATATGATTGAACACGGAACTAATTATCAAGGCTATGTTACTTTGGAACGTCCTTTTTTTAATTTAAAATTAATCGGGCAAAAGATAAATGTCGAAATTCAACTTGGACTTTACTTGTCATAACATAAAAATGTTTACCTGATGATTCGTACGATATTGTTGATTATTACTGAAATAAACAGTCTTGGTTTAATCATTTATTGTTATTTATTTCACAAGTAATAGCTTTAACATATGTCAGCAAGTTACCCCGGCTTGTTAACAACTTACCGCAAGTTGGGTAAGTTCTTACTTTCCGACTTAAGGCATCAAAAAATGAATAATAAAAATTCTCACAAAAATTTACCCAAACAATTGTCTTAATATCAAAGTTACATAATATTTAAGTTGATTTTGACCGCATCGTAAGAATACTAAAATCAAGAATTCTTAACAAATGCGGTTACTTAAAAATCTGAACTTTTAGCCCCGCTCTCCCTTACTCATAGTACAAGCGTAGAGCTTAGTTTGGGACTAGGTCAATTGGTGCGACATTGCCCCTGATATTTATGTACCTACCTATAATGAGTTGTTATTTTTATTACTTTTATTTAAATTCCGCATTTTGACATTTCCAAATATTATTGTATTCTTGACATTTTATGACTTTAGCATAATTGAGCTATATATTTTTTATACTGTTTTCATTTTGTTTCATTACACTAAACTTTACTAGTACTTTTAAACAAATTGACATTATTTGATTTTGACAAATAGCAGCTGCAATGCTGCGTCCTCTTCTATCGCACTGGATTTTTCGCTGGGATCTCTCCGTCGCACGTATTCATTCGCAATATTTCGTTTTTTAAAGCTCAGCAACCCGGAATCGAGACTGATTTTTCGCAGTCAACCCTATATCACCGTGTTCGCAATGAAATGATCTTCATTTTGGTATAAATTTTATTCAATAAACAGACCGGTACAATTTATTAGTACCGACTTCCTGTTTGTACCTGCCTACCCTAATAGTTATGACGGGAAAACAATAGTCAACCTAACGTTTGCATATTCTATAGGCTTCATACTTTAGATTGGTATGTAATTTATCTATTAAACAAGCCGGAGCGATTTAAAAAATAAATCCTTCTTCGATTTTTCATTAATTATACAGGGTGATTCCTAAGTCGTGATCACAATGATCACCTCTGTGTTATACCCACGAATATGAACAACTTTCACTATCGGACCAACTCTGATCAGGAAAAAAAATCAGCTGCTTCATACATTTTGGTCGAGTACGTATTGAACTTTTCTATGAAACCGTTTTTTTTTTTTCGTGATTTCATTGATGGTCCCATAGTGAAAGTTGTTCATATTCGTGGGTAGAACACAGAGGTGGTCATTGTGATCACGAGTTAGGATTCACCCTGTATACTGGACTGTTATTTTTCAGTCAACCTAATCACCATATATTACTTACCATATTAAATTTGATATAGAATAGTTTTTATCGAATAAACAGCCCGGTGCAAATCGTCTCCTATACGGATCTTAGACCATATGAAGGCGTCAGCAATGGTCTTTTGCTTCCTCCATTTGTTTCCTGAAGAAAATATTCTATTTAACTTGTATGGACAAAATGAAAAGTTAAAAAAGCGGAATTAGACCTATGTTAGTAAAGTATCACATTTTTAACTCCATATAACCTCAGGAATGAGCTGTTAAAATCTGTCGTCTTCTTCGGGCCCACGGTGTATATCGATGAGTTCACATTACCTAATCCATAGCAGATTTTAAATTATAAATGTCAATTAAATATAAGGGCTTGTTATTGGTGGTATTGAGCAAAAACTCTCTTATTTTCTGGTTTTCCAATCGATTACGAGTATTATCATTTTTTTATTTATTTATGTCCATTCTAATACTCTCGTTAGTGCAGTTATTTGTTAGTTTTATAATGTTACAATTTTGTTACTCACCCGTCTCCATTCTCGCTTGAAACTAGTTGAGAGTGTTGAAACTAACACCCTACTCCCGGGTGAATAATTGAGCATTTATTATTTTGTTAGAAACGGTTGTCTTTGTAATAAATGTCGTGCTATTGCAACTCAAAGGGTCTTATTCTCTAGTTTAGACGATACTAAAACTCGTCCTATATGAGGCACGGCTCACAGAAGTATAGTTTCGGAGAAATCATTTTTTTTGTTTTTGTGAGTCGATCATAATGACGCCAATATAGGGTTAATGACGTTGGTTGAGATTATAATGATGCTTTGATTTGGATAATGGCGTTTTGTAATTCGTGTTCGTTTTGTATCTAGGTTAATACTAAAATTAAGAAACGAAATGACCTGAAAATTTTCAATGTAGTCAGTGAGGTTTGGCCATGTTGCGGAATTTCATTAGTTAGTAGAGTTTTTCAATTGTTGTCTGTTTTATTAAATATCTTAAGAAATATTAGTTTTAAAGTTACATACATACATACACTCGCCTTCATACCCAGAGTGGGGTAGGTAGAGCTACAGAAGTACCAACAACTCTAAAAACTTGTTCCTCCTGTAACCACATTTTGCACAAACAAAAAATGATATATGTATATATATATACAGGGTGTCTCAGAAACCGACGTCAACCTGCCTAGGGCTGATAGAGCAGCTAAAAAGCTATCGAATTAACCCCTATGTATGTTCAGCGATTTTCCTAGTTTCGGAGATATTGATCATTTTAATCTGGATTTTTGTAATTTTCCCTTATGTCCATGTCACGAAAAATCATTAATTTCATGTTTTATTTCATAAGTTTTTCAGTGGTATCTTAAATAATTAGAATCATTACGAACCAGCGAAGTTTTTAAACCTATTTGCCCGTTTTTTTATCTGTATTTTTTTTCAAGTAGGGTGTCGGCACCAATGATGGACACTTTTAGCTGACAGGCACCAGTAATGGACACTTCACTCTTAATTCAAATTATATACAGACCAAAATTGATTGTTATTCATTTGTTGCAAAAGAAATGAATAACCTTATAGTCTGTAAAATACGAATCAAGTGTTCCTTATTGGTGCCTTGTCCATTACTGGTTCCATCACCCTAATCACCTTTAGTTGTTTTTTCCATACAAAGTGAAAAGCAAAAACTGGAAAACCTAGTATGGAGAAAAAAACTTTGTGATTACTCAAAAAAAAAACAAAAAAAAAACAGGCAAATAGGTTTAAAAACTTCGATGATTCGTAACGATTCTAATTATGTAAGATACCACTGAAAAACTTATGAAATGAAACATGAAATTTATGATTTTTAGGGCTCCGTACCTAAAAAGGAAAAAAGGAACCCTTATAGGATCACTCGTGCGTCTGTCTGTCTGTCCGTCTGTCACAGCCGATTTGCTCCAAAACTACTGGACCGATCGAGTTGAAATTTGGAACACTTACGTAAGTCAGTGACCCAAAGACGAACGCGTAACGTAAATAAATGAATTTTGGACAAGGGGGCCACTTTTGGGGGTATATTAGGAAATAAAAAAAAAAGTTTTGCAAACCTTATTGTGCAGGGTTCGAAATTATCAAGATAATTATGCTTCTTGATAATTATCCGATAATTATCAAGAAGCATAATTATCTTGATAATTTCGACTCACGTGTCACGTTACGTTACGAATCACGTGTAAGAAATTCATTTGTTATATTGTTTCATAACGAATTCTAATAAAACAAATAAAAACAAATGATATATTAATTCAACACAAATCAACATTAATTAAGTTAGATTGAGTAAAAATCAGAGCAATTGCGAAAATACACGTTCGAATACTTCGAATACAGTTCACTTTTACATGCGCAATTTTTCGTTATTATTAATTGATAATTATCCATCTGTTATTATCACGATATTATCATTGATAATTATCCTTTCGAACCCTGTTATTGTGTGACATGTAAATGAAATGAAAGGGCCTGTTGTGAGCATCTCAATATTTTTTTTTAATAATTTTAATATAATCAGTTTTTAAGTTATTTAAGAAAATAGGCGAAAATTAACCATTTACCCCCTTATCTGCTTGGCCTAAAATTTTGGAAAAAGTATGTAAAATAGTTCTTTACCTATAGATTACAGGAAAACCTACCTAGTCGGTCCTTAAGTTCTGTCACAACAGGTTAGTCAAATAAAACTAACTTCTGTTTATTTTAAAATTTTAAGTATATGTAAAAATTAAAAGCTTAATTAATGTACATTTTTAGGAACTAATCATCATTCCACATTGTCGCCGCAATTTCCGATACGATCTTTTAACATTCACGACCGGCACCGATTAAAATACGCACGAAATTTCTAAAATATTAACTTTTTGAAAACTCTTTAAAGGTTAGTCCTTGTTAACGAGGAAACTTTTTTATTTAATATTGTGAAGCCTCTCATCTCTACGTATGTTTAGAGACCAGCATTATTTTCTTAACGACACTCAAAAACCAGCTTACGAAGCACGAAATTTGGTGTGCTTTCGTATTTCTACAAATTGATGGGAAATCGTAAGGTAAATTTAATGAAACATGAAGATTGACCTGTGTATAAGCGGATCTTTAGTTGCTTGGAAGACATTTGTATCAGAGTTTACAGATAAAAGTCTGGTCAATATTTCACGCAAATTAACGCAAATACGAGAACTCTTGCAAGAGTTGTAGCTTTTATCAGTATCGTGGTCGTGCGTGTTATGACCCATGCTTTCCTGCCCCGAATGGGAATGCTAAAAGCTCGTACATCAAATTATTGCAATAGTAAAGAACACAAATCAAGCTTCTTTTTATTCTATATAAAATAAGGTTTTGATTGATGTACTACAGGTTTATGAAACTCGTTTTTTTTTTATTGTAATAAACCTTTGTGACAGAACTTAAGGACCGACTAGGTATAAGAAGTTTGAGTGTTCAAAGTAACATTGGAAAATTGCGAATGTATGTGTGCGCTTCGGGCGCCAAAATATTGGGGCCAGTAGTTTCAAAGATAAGGGAGGGGGATTGTCGATTTTTGCGTATTTTCTTAAATAACTTCAAAACTGTTTATGTTAAAGTTATAAAACAAATATATTTGAGATGCTCACAACAAGCCCTTTCATTTGACTAGTCACACAATAAGGTTTGCGAAACTTTTTTTCGAAATTTCGTAATTTATCCCCCAAGAGTAGTCCCCTTGTTCAAAATTCATTTATTTACGTTACGCATCCGTCTTTGAGTCACCGACTTACATATTTGTCTAATTTCAACTCGATCGGTACAGTCGTTTTGGAGCAAATCTGCTGTGACAGATGGACAGATAGACAGACCGACTAACAGACAGGCATATTGTGTGGAGACGCAACCCTCTCCACGCGAGTCGAACTCGCACTTGGCCGGTTTTTTGTGACATGGACATAAAAACCGGCCAATTACAAAAATTCAGATTAAAATGATCAATATCTCCGAAACTAGTAAAAATCGCTGAACATACATAGGAGTAAATCGATAGCTTTTTAGCTGCTCTATCAGCCCTAGGCGGGTTGACGTCGGTTTCTGGGACACCCTGTATATATATTGTGGTTACAAAATGGGAAAAAAGCTTTTAGAGTTGTTTATATATATATATAATGTAAATATGGTTTTTTCAATTTTACAACAAATATAAATATATATAAATATTTGTTGTAAAATTGTAAAAATATTATATGTGACCCCCTCACATCAAGTCCTTTTATATGATATGTCACACGTTATACTTTGCATTTTTTTTTATTTGTCCGCAAATGTGACCTCTATATTCAAAATTATTTTATTTAAGTACATAAGACATGTGTATCAGATTGGCTCTGACTGAGGGACGGACAGACAGACTGACAGACTGACAGGCAGAGAGACATACGAGTGATCCTATAAAGGTTCTGTTTTTTCCTTCTGAGGTACGAATCCGTAAAAATAGATTATGTATTGCTGAGCCCTGCACGTTTTCCGCGCTCTATCTCAAAAACGGTTAAGCATGTCAACATCTTTTTTCGAAAAAGCGTAAAAAATATATCTCCTACAATTTTGGTATAGACGCCAATGTCATCAAAAGCTTTGGAAGTGAGACTTTGCTTGAAACCGAATCTTATGACCTTTGACCTTGAATATATTAAAAGGTGTCCACGACATTATACGTGACTTTTGAGACAACTTTAGAATGCCAAAATATAGGTTTAAATACAAGTTTACAGCTTATTTTCTGCTATGCCGAGGATTTTTAAATCTTATGTCCAAAATGCCCTATTCGAAGAAATTCTTAATAAAGTGATTGTATGCATTTCTCAAAAAAAAGGGCAGTATTCGTAAAAGAGTGCCCTCAAGACAATACTCACAAAATATTGGCCTGATCCCCTTCTTTTGATTTTTGAATTCGGTTAAAAAATCATTATTATCTACAAGAATCATTATTTATAACACTACAAATCATTATTGATACAAAGACGTCATTATTGTCGACGAGCGTCATTATGAAAACCATAGTTGATTACAATAATGATGTCGACAACAATGACTATTAGGAAAAAACATGCCGAAACTCGCTCAAATACTTCCCAAATGACACTTAACTGAAATTTAAGTAAATAGTACCAATTTTGTCACAAAATGAAACACATTTATAATAATGTTAATATGTACTTTCGAAATAATGTCGCAAAAGATGAATGACGCTATTCGTGACACGATGGAGAGCCTGGATACAATTACTTCCATTACTACGCAACGCGAAGATATAGCTTGTCGGCTATTCACGGACAGATGAAGAGCTGTGTGCAGGCAGGTGGTAGACAAGGCATCCTTCTCACTGTTACACACATTTCTTAGCGTTAGACACAAGCAACGTCGCGTCATTATTGTAAATATTCGTATAATTTTTTTAACTCCTAAATTTCATGTATTTTGTAATTCTAATATTACCATTTTCATTACCCCTTTGAAGCTTACTTGTTTGTATATGATCTGGACTGTATTTTGATTTTTAATGTTATTGTTTAATTTATTAATTTCTAATATGTAAACGTAGGTCGTGTCGGGACACGAAGAATTATAGCGTTCAGCACAATATAAGGCGTTCTTTTTTAACAACAGAATGTCAATTTTAAGTGACTGCGCCGCTCGCAGCAGTTAACAAGAAATCTAAAGGCATCAAATACTCAAGTGATTTCGTCTTTATATAAACATACATGACGCGGACACCTTTTTTCATACTGTTGATTATTCACCCACCCGTGTGGACCTTACTAATAACGGCGTATCTAAGATATTTTTCTCCCACATGCTCGGAAATGTTAACCTTGCTGACGTAAAATCAGCCCGCGAAGTTCTGAGTTCCAGGTCCAGGCAAAATAAAAAAAAAACAAAATTATTATTTACCAACGGCAGCGGCCGCGAAAATGTATGAAATTTCATTACGTAACTGGTGTTTTATTTTTTAAAACCATGTTTGGACTAGGATAGCAATCTTTGTATCGATCTGTGTAAAATGTCTAAATGTAATGAAATAAATGAATTTGATTTGATTTGATTTTGATAACTATCTCCAAACAGCCAAACACTCGTGCAATCAAAATTCTTCCTTGTATATTTTACTTTTTAAATGTCATAGACTAAAAAGTTGAGCCTTTTCAAACAGCGTTTACAACGTATTTAAAAGTGTGTCAAACAGTTTGAGTTTTTTTTAAAATAGAAATTGCGTTCACAAACAAAATAAATTGCCGAAATCACATAAACGCGTAAGAAATGTTATAGTTCAAACTATATTTTATTCAAATTAAATTTATTACTTTTAAATTGTGATTTTATTTAATGCTTTATTTCAGTGTCATACTAAATCGTACGTTTCTGTTCTTTTTTTCAAGGAAATTTGGGACTGAGTTTAATATTATTAACAATTGCGTTAAATTTCCTCACATCGTTGGAGAAAAGCACTATACAAGCCTCGACCGGGAAGGGCGGTTGCTGGATTCGTATATAGCGCGAATTCTACTCGTCCCGCAACGACCTATTTCCCGGTCTGTGCAGTATTGTACTATTTCATCCGATCGAGTCCCGGTTTCTTTTATTAGATAGCTGCTAAATTTTTCGTTTTGTCTGCCATAGATAATTTTAGTATAAAGTGTATAATATGTACTTCCGAGGCTGTGAACGAAAATAGTAAGATTTTATAGTGTTTTTTAAATAATTTAAAATATTTCCGTCACTGTACTACTCAGCTGATGTTGAGTATTATAGCATTATAGAACATTTAATTTTCGTTCATTAGATACCCCACACATGTCTAAAGGGTTCATAGAATCAGAATTACTCGCAATTTTCAAAATACTGCGGCCGCCGTTTTGATGATGTTATATCTCCGGATCCAGGTACTTTACAGGTGGGGTTCCGACGGTTATTAAGAAAGATTAATACGTTTAGCAACATACTAAAACTTGGTGCTGGTATTCCGGCCTTTTTTAAAGCTAACAGAAGGCACTATTGAATTTTCATGATTATGCAGGAAATCTAAAGGGAAATCTCCCCTGCCGTCCGCCGGTTTTGCGCTGGCCCTAAGTGGTTAATTTGTGCCTCTTAATGTTGTCCTTTTCCTTTTATCCTGAAACTAGACATTTTAATTTTTTTACATTATAAAGAGTGAGGGCATAAGCGAAGTCTCCATAGTTCCATACAAATGTCAAACACCTTAATGTATATCGTGTCTAGTACCCACAGAACAAACCAAGAGCTTAGGGCTAGGAAAATTTGTGTGAGATGCAATGTCCCCTGGTAATTATTCCTTTTACAATACGAGAATGACTGAGTTCTTATTTTGTATCTGAACGGGTCTTAATCACGTAAAATAAACCTTATAGTTATTGTTATCTGACTTTTTGATCGTATTGCGACTACCATGCTCACTAGCAAACAGGACAGCGAAGTTACACTTGATGTGACATTTAATTTAGACTTTATTTGTATTCTAGTGATGCTGTGCGGTCACATGGCTTTACGATCCTTATTGACATGAGAGGTTCAGCATGGGCAGCAATCAAACCTATTCTAAAAGTTCTCCAAGAGCACTTTTCACCATCCGTCCATCAAGCACTTGTAGTTAAACCTGATAATTTTTGGCAGAAACAACGTACTACCATAGGAGCTCATAAATATAAGTTTGAGGTAAGTAGTTCTCGCATAATTGCAGAAAAACTAGAAACTCAGTATCATTATGCGTGTACAGATGCAGTGCACCGTATTTTGTCGGATAAGTTCCTATTCGTGTTGCTTTCTCAATTGGCTTATCGATGTGTACTAGTGCAGCGGGCCTATTCCTGTCGTGATCGCTTAGAAAAGTGTGAATAAAACAGCCGTTTGTAAATACAAGAGTGACGAATGCTCTTTTCACATTTATCCACGCGATAATGGCAACTATAATAGGGCCTGAGTGAGTGAGGCCTGACTGAGAAACCAAGATAAATACGAACTCTTCCGACGAAGTTTATTAACTATATACAGGGTGACAGGTAACTCGACCTATTCCATGAAAGGGGTTATACTAGAGCCAATTTGCAATAATTGGGTAAGGCCGCCAAAGTTATCACTTATTGTCTGAAACAAATTTTGCAGTCCGATTTCAACAAAAGTATAAGTATTTTTGTAGTTATTTGATTCTTTAGAGCAACTATTGAGCTTGTTTACCCATATCGCAAACTGAATAAAAGCTGTTTGTTTCTTTAAATTTATGTAATTATGTTCATCAAACCCCCCTAATTTTGGTCGAAAATGCCGTGTCCTTTTTATACCCGTATTTGAAAGCTATGTGAGTTTTTATGTTTTCAACGTATACAAAAAACGTTTATACGTTTGAAATACCAGACTATTACCCACTGTTAAAAGTAATTACGATGTTTAAATACTTTTAACTGAGTATTTGATTGATCTTTAGGTTAGTTGTCAGAGATTTCACTTTTGTGTTACTATTTTTTGTGATACGAGTAATTTCCCCTAAACATTAACAAAAAGCTAAGCGAAAAACGTGATTTGATACAGCAACACTGTAGGTTTTTTTAAACTGACGTATGTAGTTTGTCTGTGAGAGACATGGGAAGTTAGAGGGCCGTTTTCGTCACTGAGTATCAAAATTTCGAGTTACATGATTTCTGAAGTAAATAATTGTTTTTAAAAGTTCACTCTACTATAATTGTATGCGTTAACGTTCAAAGCGTAGAGCGTAATATGAATTTGCGTCTAGTTTAGCTTATTTTCTGTTTTATAGCCAAAAACTTTTGTAAAAATCTGCTTTTGTGACACGTATCTGGTTGTTTTGTGTTACTTTTAACCATAACCAGGGAGCGAAACTTTGATGCCGGTGACGACATTATGACGCAAATTCACATATAGGATGATTTTATATAAACAATATTGCGACACTCCACTGATTCTTAATAATGCTATAATGATAATGTAAATATTAAAATAACGACTAAGACGATATGAATTAAATATTTTGATGGTTCATGTAATTCTCACGAAAAATATTATTTCCACAAGTAAATGAAAAACATTACTTAAATGAAATTTCGTTGGATTTCAAAGTATGCAAAACGCTTCAAATTCAAACTTAACATCCGAAGTGCTTGGTTGTTTTCAAATGTTTTTCTAAATTCGTTACTTTTGCTGTTAAATCTTTTTTTTCAGTATTTACAATCGGAAGAGGGAACTTTTGCAAATACGGCTGTATAGACTACATGGCGACTTTGCTCAAGCAAAACAATAATCGGTTCGGTTTCCATTATATTTACAATTTACAAATAAATAATAGTACATTATTGCCTAGGCATGGAAGTAGGCAATTGCGGGCCGAGTATTGGTTTAAACGGACGAGCTTGCGAGTCCGTTTAAAAATACGAAGCCCGCAATTGCTGTTCCTGCCGAGGCAAATATAGTGCTTTTCTCAAAAATCGCCAGAAAAAAATTGTGTTGGAGTGAAATCTTCATCGCGTGAACTCATTTTTAAATTGCATACAAACAGAAACTTCATGTGAAAAAACCATCACTCTTTACCGCCTTTTTGTTTATGACAAGGAGAAACGCAAGCTTTGTTTTTAAAAAAATATATGCTATTCCAGACACGGATAAAAAAGTTATGTTTCGAATAAAATTTGGATATATAAGACTTGTGCCATCATTTTATTATGGGCTTTTTCAATTTTTAAAAAGTTACAAGCTAGATAGTAATGGAATTTGTATGCAACATTGCGGGCTTGTGTAGCGAGCACGCAATGTTTTTTTTTTTTAATTTGAGAATTGTCAGTAAACTATGTACTTCGCGTCTCATTATGTAGATAGTAATGTCAACATTTCCGAACATTTTTGAGAAAATAATTAAATATAAATTTGTTATTGTCTCCAACAATTTTCTTTTTAATATGACAATGACAGTCAATTACCTTATTTATAAGTACAGTTTGCAGTCTCAACTCAAATGTCGATATCGGTAAACTAAAAAGCCCAATAAGTTGTTATTAGTGATGAAGTAAAATCTAGATAAAAACACTCTGTATGTAGCTTGACGTCATACGCCTGTCATCGGCACCAAAGTTTCGCTCCCTGACCATAAGACAAATTTTGTGTTTAGAAACACGACACGAAACAATTGTAAAGGTTCATGCAGATTGAGAATACTCTGTTATTAGTTTTTTTAATATTACGCTGAAATTTATCAATTTAGTGGTAGGTACATTATGTACAACCTTATTTCAACATACCGCCGCATTCGACCAACCTGGGATAAGGTCTTATGCAGTTGCTTTATCTCACAAACGCAGGTGGGCCATACTTGTGTAAGCTATGTGTCACCGTTGTATGCGTGTCTTTCTGTTCATTATACCTTCTTCGATAGCCCAAAGTTGTATATGTCCAGGCAAACCCCAAACCAGCGTTACAATCAAAAGGTAGGTACTTATACAGCGCTACGCCTTGCATGCACCGGTTGCCGGTCGACGGCTATTGATTTTCCAAGGAAATCGTCGTTTTAGTAGTTCCGTTCACTTCACCTTATTTGTCCTATTATTTCACTACATCTATAATTATGCGTTACTATTAAGGCAACGGGAAGGGTAATTGACCTTGCTCATTCGGCCCGACTAGTTTAGCTTTGATTCGCGCGCCTTTTAACGAGTAAGGTCGATGAGATCGACTACGTATCGGTATTTGTCAAACTTTCGCACGCTTTTACTGTTAGGTAATGGTGTTTGACTAAGTTGACTGATATACACTTTTATGTCATTTCTAAATTCACTACCTATCTTACTGCCGCACTCAGAGACGTCAGTTAAATTTAATGCTTGATAAAAGTTGCTAACTGGTGTAACTGGTTTACGATAATTTTTTTTAGATATTTAGAAAGAAACCGTATTTTGATCGAAAACGGTAAATTTTGAAAAAAAAAATTCACTCTGAACTAAAAATTGATTTTTCTAATAGCTGATAAGTGAGCAAATGCTTTAAAGAAAAATACTTGGCGAAAATTCCAAAAACCACTGAAATAATAGGTTTTTAAATCACAAGCCAGTAATTTATTTGAAAAATTCTTATCTGTCGAGGAGGATTACTACAAAAATTATGTATGACATTCGGCGTACAAATTAAGGAAATAACTTTCTCAATTCATAAACTTTCCATAAAGTTACTAATGTTGGCCACTTTAGTACAGGTTTGGAAAACTATGCTTACTAAACAAGCAGAAAGCGCGATGTGAATAACAAAACTATCAAAAATTTTATCTTGTTTTACAGGTTACTGAGCTTAAAAACATTACTAAGTCTTGTTCAAACTGCCTCCCTCGGTTACGTCTGCAAGCACGAAGCCTACGATGCACTTCACGTACTGTCTCTCGTGTTGAAAATGTTGACGAATAGTCGAGGCGCCCCGATCCCTTGCTCGGCAAGGAGCCAGGATTTAATACCATGTCACTTGTTTATTTGCGGTCATATGAATTCGTTGGTGTACCATTCACTTATATCCGCTCAAGAAGAGTTGAGGTTGACAGAAAGAATTTTGCACCTGCTCAAAAAATTAAAGACACGCTTTCAACACGAGTGACAGTACGCGAACTACGCTTCGTGCTTGCGTACGTAACAAATATAGGCGGTAAGAACAAGATTTCGTAAAGGGCGATTTTCAAAAAAAGAGTTTAATTAAGGACTCAAATTAAGAAACGGTAACTTTACTGAGTTGAGTCACGAAAATTAACTATACCGTTATAAAGCAAATTGTGGTATCTCAGATAAAGCTCCTGTGCGACTATACTACGTATTATCGGTCGAGGTTGGAATCTGCTTCGTTTATTGAATTTGAGATAGGTACCGCCTATTGGCTTATGATGGCAGTATATAAATAAACTAGCTTTTGCCCGCGGCTTCGCTAACGTCTATTTCGGGTTAATTGAATTTAAAAAAAACAGGAAGTTCTTTGCGCAAAACAATGAAGACACTTCAAGATCCAGCTGAATTTTAAAGATATACTTATCCAGACGTTGTTTAAAATTAGTATGTTTCAGAGCAGTACAAAGAAACTTTGTAGGTCCGTATGTATATCGTTGTCGCTGTTATTTTTTCATTATTTATTTATAACTGAAAAATAGTTTATTAAAAGTTAAAAACTTAGACCTAATTAACCTTTATGTTAAACCTAAAATTATTTTCTGTGATGGAAGCACTATGGCCCGTAAAAAGATTTCCTAATTATGGGATAGCTTTAGAGATTTTGGTTGGTATATGTAGTTATAATTATGATGAACAAAAGTCAGTAAGTTTACATTTTTTCGAACCAGCCAAACTGTTGAATTTCATTTGATTTTGCAAAAATAAGGATCGATGACTTTTATCATACTTTCCCGATAGGCCCACGGGATGATATAAAAGCGTGACTAAAATTGCCCTTAGTAAAAGTAGCTTTACCGTGCCCACTTTGTTGGGCAATAAACTTTTCTTTGGGTTAATATATAGCCTATGACACTCACAAATATTTAACGTGGTTTTCTATCAGTAAAATATATTTTTTTATCGTTTCCGTAGATCCAGAGATTACCCCTTACAACGTCACAAAGTTTAGCTCTTCATAATATTATAATAGCTTCCGCCCGCGAATTCATCTACGTTGACTTCAGAATTTGATCTTACCAGGATGAATAATATAAGTTTGTCCTATCCGAACAGAGAACGAAATATAGCGCTGTGTAGGGAAAATCGCTTAACCACCCAGTGATTTTGACCATACCAAAGCAATCAAAGGAATCTATAAAAATACAGAGTGTCAAATCAGAGCTAACTAAAAGTGTGTTTCTGTAGTAGCTTTTGTGTACGCACACATCAATGAATACAAAATGAAAGGATTACAGGATGACAACGTAAACAGAAATAAAAACACACTTCCCACAAATGGCTCGATGAGATTTCATCTTTTAAATTTTGATACTCGTCCATACAATGTGGCGCCACCTTGTCAGAAAATTCACAGCTTTTAACGATTAATTTGATTTCCCGTTGGATTGAGATGTTTTCCGGAATAAAAACTGTCCTATTCCAGGACCTTAGCTATATTGCCATCTTGAATTCCGAATCTGACATCATTTTCGAAATTGCCATCCCCGAAAGCATAAAACACAATACCCATGACGACTTTTTCGAAAAACATCATAGCCGCCATCTTGAATTCCAAGTTTATAATCATTATCGGAATTTCCATACCCGAAAATATGAAACACGATACCCATGACAGCTTTTTCGAAAAACATCAAGGCCGTCATCTTGCATTCCGAATCTGACATCATTCTCGAATTCACCATCCGCGAAAACATGAATCACGATACCCATAACGGCTTTTTCAAAAAACATCATGGCCGCCATCTTGAATTCTGAATTCTGAAGCTTTATCTTGTCTAGGGGACACCGTTGATGGAGGAAAACATATCGAAACTTTTATGTGGTCGTCTTGTACCGTCTTATATAAACATAAATAGGTGTTTTTTTCCTTTTCTCCCTCTGTGTCTCTCGTAAGATTTTTGGCATGTTTTCCTGCTGAACTGTTATTTTTATAAGTATAATAAGTAATTTAATATTTATTGCTTTATATAATGCTAGACTAAGTAGTAACCATTGTAATATGTTTAAAAAATGACTGTCTGCTGAGTTTCTTGCGGCGTTTCTTCTCAGCAGTGGTCTCCTCTTAGGAAGCGCTGGTAGATTCTTGACGTGTAAAAGTGCCCGTGCGGCCTACTTACTGAATAAATATCTTTATCTTATCTTTAGAATCTGACATCATTTTCGAATTCGCCATCCGCAAAAACATGAAACACGACACCCATGACGACTTTTTCTAAAAACATCAGGCCGCCATCTTGAATTCCGAATCTCACATCATTTTCGAATTTGCCATCCCCGAAAACATGAAACACTACCCATGACGACTTTTTTCGAAAAACATAATGGCCGCCATCTTGAATTCAGAATCTAACGTCATTTTCGAAATTGCCATCCCCAAAAACATGAAGCACGATACTAATCTAAATCGTTTCAGTTCATCCAAATCGGACTTTACGTTACTTTACATTGAACATTTGGCAACTCTAGTTGCCAAAAGAATGTGGGTCATTAAGAGGAGTTAGGTGATTGGTGAAATACCGACAGCAGCGCAAACTATCCAGGAACCCATTGAAATATACACACAAAATTTCATTCAATTTTCGAAATTACCGTCCCCGATAACATGAAACACGACACCGAAACATGTTATTCCCTCTGGAACTTTTAGATTTTCCGGAATAAAAAGTAGCCTAGGTTACTAAGGGATAATGTAGCATTCTAAGGGTGAAGACACATCTATCAGCACCGATTCGCATTTTGTCTATAGAAAATGGCCGTTTTGTATGAAGATGCGTACGCATCAATTCTCCTTTCGCATGCGTACGCATCGTCATACAAAACAGCCATTTTCTATAGACAAAATGCGAATCGGTGCTGATAGATGTGTCTTCACCCTAATGGTGAAATAATTTTAAAAATCGGTTCAGTAGTTTCCGTACAAACTTTACCCCCCCATTTTACCCCTCTAGGGGGAATTTTTTCCATTTGACCTACACAGATCATTTTTAACTGTAATCAAAAACTTATATACCTATTTTCATACTTCTAAGTCCAGAAATGAGAAAAATTCAATATAAACTTCACCCCCCTATTTTACCCACTTAGGGGTGGATTTTTTAATAATCCTTCCTTAGTGCATCTCTACACTGTATAAGCTATCTATGTGCAAAATTTCAAGTCTCTAGGTCCAGCGGTTTGGGCTGTGCGTTGATAGATCAGTCAGTCAGCTTTTGCTTTTATACGAGGGGGGATCCATAAGTTTTGAGAATCAGTAAGAACCATCTACATAATGATATTCTTTTAATGTGGACTATACCATGGCACTAATGAAACTTAAATTAGAGAAAAAATGTATACATTATTCATTTGTTTTTCTGTGATAGCTAAACAAAAAACATCTGTATTAACAATTTTACAAGACGGCAAAAATAATAGTTAGTTTTGTAATAATTTGGAGCTGTGTGGAAAAAGTTCTGGTACACTAATAAAAAGTATTTTTATTGAAAATGAAACCTTGATTTATCATTATGATTTAAAGGATAAATAAGTTATCATTGCAGTGGATTTTTTATCTCCAGCTCTGTCACCAAAATTTAGGGTGGTTTTTTCGGTCTTTTGCAGGATTATTGAGGCCTACGAATAAATACTGCGACATTAGTTTTTAGCAATTGAGTTCAAATAATCTAGGAGAGTTACTTTTATAAAATTATTCTGTCCTAATTATGACAAAATAATAAAAATAAGCTGAAGGAAAAAAAAACGAAGTTTCGGCAGGAATTGTGCTTCAAAGCCTTCTAATTGATAAGGGTGCTGCTCGTCGACCAAAGATCAGAACTGATAACCGCTCTCCCCGTTATTTAGCCCTAACTTTCGACTACTACTTCTCATTCACTAATGTTCAAAAACAACTACATAAAAATCACGAGCTGGTGATGACATAGTGAAGGTACCAAAATTTAGCCATTTTAACCTCCAAAAGTAAAATTATTTTTGTAGTGGTAAAATAAAACAATTGAATGACGTTAATAAGTGTTCGGAAATATAGAAAGTGTGCTCATTCCAATTAAAATATAACGATATACATATCTCCCATTTTTAATACCGATTATCAATACTTATGGATCACCCCTCGTATATAGAAGATGATTAATTTTAGTGATTCAGACTACAATTACAGTTTCTTAATTTTAGTCCTTAACTATGTACACTTTTTTTGAAAACCGCCCTAATGTATTTTATCCTCAGTAACTTGTAAAACAAGATAAAAATGTTGATAGTTTTGTTATTCACATCGGGCTTTCTGCTTGTTTAATACGCTTAATTTTCGAAACATGTACTAAAGTGGGCAACACTTGCACTTTTTTGGAAAGGTTATGAATTAAGGAAGTAATTTTCGTAATTTGTACGCCGGATGTCATACTTTTTTTTTTTGGAGTAATCCTCGGCAGAAACTACCAATCACAAAGCTGTATTGAACGCAGTGCGTTTACTCAGTGAAGGATCCCTTAAGTATTGTTTGTGAATATGGGTGTTAATTTAATTTGGTTGTAGAAACTGTTATTTCTGAGGTTTTTGGAATTTTTACCAAGCGTTTTTATTTAATGCATTTGTTCATTCACGTGCTATTTGAGAAATGTATTTTTAGTTCCCAGAGTAAAGTATTTTTTCACAATTTACAGACCAATAGACGGTTTTTTTTTAATTATCCTAAAAATTTAAGAACTCGAAAACCAGTTACATTAGACCCCCAGTTAACTGGGACAAAATTATTGCAAATTAGCAATAGTATAACCCCTTTCAAGGAATAGGTCGAGTTACCTGTCACCTGTCACCCCGTATTGTGATTACTGCTTACACATAAAAAATCCAAGTTTGTTTTTTATTTATTGAAATGTATGTTTCAGGCTGCTGTTATTAGCTTAGAAGCACTTCCAAAAGTCGTAGATAGCTCACAACTAACACCTGATCTAGATGGAACTCTTCAATATGATCATGCGCAATGGATAGATCTGAGATTGGTAAGTTTACCGAAGAATATCCTCGTAAGGTACGATGTAAATGTTGCTTGTCGTAAAATCTAAACATTGTTTTATAGTCTTTAGAAGAACTGATGTGGCAGGCTGGTGAGCTCTTGGATAGACTCGATGATTTGCAAGAAGATGTCGCCAGAGCAGACTTTGCAGATGATGTCACAGGTGCTCGTAGGGCCATAGACGCACACGCAGACATTAACAAGCGACTGGCCAAAGTCCCCGTAGATGAACTAGAAGCCCAAGGTAAGGAATTTGTTTAACAATACGAAAAATAACAATTATTGCAAAAAAACGTTCATCACCCGTAATAAGATGTCTTTGGTTTACGTCTGTCGATCTGTCTGTGTTTGTGTGGTTGTGTCGTTGTAGTATTTAGGTGTTAAAACAATAAAATAAAATAAAAATAGCAATTAATTTTCTGAAGCTCGTTACAGTTATTGTAGTTGTTTTTATAATCATAGTATGTCCCTCTTAGCTTCAAAGTGTCTATTGACAAAGGCCTCCTCCAGGCGTTTCTATTCTGCTCTGTCGTTTGCTACTCTTCTCCAGTATGGACCAGCTGTTACTTTGAGGTCGTCCTCCCATCTGTTAAGTGGTCTGCCTCTTTTTCTCTCACCATCTCTCGGGTACCAATTTGTGACTCTTGAAATTTGAATCAATCATTTTACGGTATTTCTTTCTTTTAAGATAGTACGTTACTTAAGAAGAATTATTATTTTTTGTTCATTCTTTCGATTGGAATCATAAAAATACAAGTGTTTTTTTTTTACATTTAAGTCGGTTCGATTCCCAGACGAAGCAAATAATTTTTGGAATATCTTTGAATGCAGTATTACTAACTTTTAAAAATAACATAAAGTCTTCTTTCAGGAAAACATCCTCTCTACGATATTTAAGGTACTTTCCCTTCATGTCCCATAGTCTTGGGACGCCCTGTATATATATATATATATGAGACGAAATAAATATATATGATATATGATATGATTATGATATGCAGAGGTCGGAATTTTCACGGCAAAACATAAGACTGTCGCAATCTTGCTCGTGTTAGAAACTTTTTTTTATCGATATCGATAGTTGTGTAATAGAAGAAAAAAACGGTCCACCAAATAAAATAAAAAATTACTTGAGGTTTGTATAAAATTATGTAGAGACAGATGTAATTGCTTCTTCGAATTCCACGTCAGTACACACAGCAGCACATGACATTTTATTTGGTTTGTCATAGTAATAAGAGTAGATAATCATTAATTTCTCAACATTCTCTGGGAGTAGACTGTTTCATTTATCACTATAAAGCCATACTAAACCTACTATACCAATTTGAATGTTTTAATGAGGTGGTATAGTCACTTCATTAAAAGTTTTACCTCTTTGCTACCCGACTACGCCAAAGCCAAAATGAAGGGTTATTATGATAAAGTATAGGTAGGTAGTTGAGATTTAGATGTAATAACACATAAAACAATCATGTAACTTACCAGTTCTTTTGCATATTTTAAATTAACTGTCACGAATGATTATAAAATAATGTAGGTAAATATATCGGCTCGACTTTTTTTATATAATAATACTCGATATCGATAAAAAAAAGGTTCTAACACTAGCAAGATTGCGACAGTCTTATGTTTTGCCGTGAAAATTCCGACCTCTGATGATATGATATCATGCTTGCAAGAATGCAGATGTTGAAAACTTTTCTTTTTATGCTTATTGGTATGTCAATGTTCTTAATTAGTTCTTTCATTGACCAGAATGTTGTCCACCCAATTGCTATCCTCTTGTTTACTATCTTTTGAGAGTAGGTCTTTTCCTGCTGTTATTTGTCCTAAGTACACATACTCTTCAACATACTCCACTGCTGCCTCATCTTCTTTGACTTCTTTTGGTGTACAATTAGTCATTAGCTTTGTTTTGCTGATGTTCATTGAAAGGCCGGCTTGTTTGCTTTCTCTTGCCAGTTGCTGCATCATTATTTCTAAGTTTGTAGGATCTTCCTCCAGTAACACCAAGTCGTCTGAAATCTTAGGTGATTTAGGCGTCGCCCATCTATGTTCAGCCCGTACTGGTTCTAGTCCAGACACCTAAAAATCTCTTCCAATACGGCAGAAAATATCTTTGGTGAGAGTGGGTCGCCTTGTCTCACGCCTCTGTTAATTTCGAATTCCATACCCAGTGTCCGTCTTGATTTTTGCTTTGCTCATAGCATATATCCTCCTTATTACGTTAGTGTATATTTGATTAATCCCTTGGTTTTTTATAGTATCCCATATTTTGTAATGGTTCAGGCTATCAAATCCTTTTGCATAGTCAATATAAGCTATGTATATGGGTTTGTTAAATTCATTGTACTTTTCAACTATCTGTTTCACATGTATGTATGTGGTCTATAGTAGAGTATTTCTGTCTAAATTCCGCTTGCTCCACAGGTTGGTTTTCGTCTAGTTGTTTGCAAATTATTTCCAGTATTACCTTTGCAAACACTTTGTACACATTTGACATTAAGCTAATTAGTCTATAGTTGCCAATTTCATCCTTCGGCCCCTTCTTGAGTGTCCCGTTGTGAGAATTTTATTGAAGATGTTTTGTAGTAAAGGGCTTATTACTTCTATTGTGCCTTTCATCAATTCGTTACTGATTCCGTCAGGTCCTGGAGATTTTTCGAGTTTTTGGGTTTCAATAGCTCTTTCTACTTCTCTTAGTAATATTGTCAAAGAATGCACGTGCCGTGTTTCCGTCATTTGTGGAACCACTACCATTGTGTGTTTCTCATAATTTAAGCCAGTCCGAATGTCTATTTAATAATACTTTCTTGTTCTGAGACGCCTTTTTGTAGTACCATAAGAATAAACAATAACTACACGTAGAAGCGAAACTCCCGGCTCCCGACGCGCGCTCGGCGCGTTAGATACCTACCGCCTGGCGACACCTGAGGTGTCTAGTCAGTCAGGGGCGTCATACACGGATTAATATGCCAAAATATACATTATATTTAGCAATACATCTTACGATATATTTCCGTACTAGTAGACAGATTCCACACACGCAGCTATAATATATGTATATTATAGCAAGGTATCTTAAGATACCTTAATTTAGCTTGCTATATGATATATTTATCTCTTTCCCTCGCCACTATAATGAATGGGATGGATATATATTTTCATATCTTAGTAATGTGTGGTTCTTTGCTATAATTTCATATATATTCCGGTATATTAATATATATTATAGCTCCGTTTGTGATGGGCTTTAGGTCTTGCAGCGCGGCGCGGCGCGGTCGTTGTATTTGTATGTGTTTCACCGAGCATGCCGCGATTAAATTTTTTAAACGTACCTATTAAATAATATAGTAATGGTCCGGAAAGGAACGTAAAAAGTAACTCCGGATTCCAGACTATAAAATTTATCGATCTTAAAAGGTTGTTTATGGACTCGTTTCCGTGTTTTATACATGATTAATAGCCACATAACCCATGTAATTTTCTGGAGATAATCTTAATATCATCAAAAACTATTATTACCTACCCAATTTAACGTAAATGTAAAAAACTAATTTTGCGTCAATGTTTCCACGTTGAAGAAAAACAAATAACATTTCGTGACTAAGCTTGTATAACACATCCATAAGCCGATTAAAATATTTTACAAGTGACAGCCCTAACTTTGGGCGCGGAAGACAGGCGTAGCGGGGTGAAGGGGGAAGTAGGTATTTAAAGCGCGGCATTTGGGGCCTTGGTAAAGGAGATTCGCTTCTACGTGTAGTTATTGTTTATTCTTATGGTAGTACTCCCATAGTTTTTTGCACAGATAGCGACATCTTTCCTCTAAATTTTGGGTATTAATATTATTTTCTAAAAACGGCTTAGATAAATGCTGGATGACGTACTTGCATTTCTCAGCATTATTATCTTTGGTAGCATCTATCTATAACTCAAATACTAACATACGTGACAACGAATAATTGTTTTCTTAGTCTAAAACAAAATAAACAAAACATGAAGTATTTTCACCGTAAAACTATAATGACGTAAAATGACTATCACCAAGACCTTCGGAAGTGTTCGGTAAATTTGTCATAAGAAAGTTCATACTTTTTGCTTCAAAATGACATATAAATCATCAGGGGGTTCGCGGGGTCTCTAAAGTAAAAGCTTCGATATATTTCCTAGATCGAAATTTTCATAGGTTATTCCGGGGTATGTATACCGAAAGTTCATAATATCTACATTTAAAATACCGACGATTAACACATCGAAAATCAACATACCGAAAGTACAAAATGCCGATACCCGATATACCGAAGCTTGAAATACCTATTTTGAAATTACCGAATGTTTAAAATCCCGAATATTTAAAATCCCGAAGGTACGTTTGACCGAAGCTTGAAATATCTATTTTCAAATAACCGAATGTTTAAAATCCCGAAAGTACGTTTGACTGAAGATTAATATACCTACATTTGATGCCGGGTGTCCAGATAGCTCCGACTCCACGTGGTCTTGTCTGCCTTACCCCTAGAGTGTATATAAAAATCCGGAGGCGCGAAGGGAGGGCAACCCTCGCCCGCTGTAACAAAGTGCTGGCAACAAGGGAGCCGTAGCGGCTGAGGTTGGTCCAAAAAGCCGAAGCTGCAAAGGCGAGCGAAGGTGCCGTGCTTTCTTACGCAAGGGCGGATGGGTCGACGTCTCGCAGCGCCGGAGCAGACCGGAAGGTATTTCAGGTTTCGGTTTTTTTGGGATTAAAGTCTTCGGGTTTGCAGGCATTCGGTCAAACGCACTTTCGGGATTTTAAACTTTCGGTAAAATAATCATTCGACATTTTAATATTCGGTCTTCCGTTCATAGGCCTTATGAAATTCGGTATTTTGAACTTCGGTATTATAATACGTACCCGTTATTCCGACGTGTTGCGTAAAACAATTATAACAATAAAACGAAGCATAAAGATCTAACGTATCCTTTAAGAAAATACAAAACATACCTCCTTGAATCTCCATTATAAAATTTAAAGACACTTTTAAACAAAATAGTAGTGAAAATCGCCCGTAAACAAATCATTATTTTGATATATCTCTTAAGGTTTGTGTGTGTTTGTTTACGACATCACATTAGAAACCTCTAAAATTATCAGTGTTTCTCTACTATATTATGCTCTTTTTGATCATGTTGCCTAAAAATCATAACGTCTACGTGAAATTTAGCCTAAAGCTTATATTGACTAAGAAGCAAAATGCCTACCACTCAATATGACAATGCAGCACTTGAACTTCAGTGTATATTGACTAAGAAGCAAAATACCTACCAGGTAATATGACAATGCAGCACTTGAACTTCATTGTATATTGACTAAGAAGCAAAATGCCTACCAGGCAATATGACCATGCAGCACTTGAACTTCATTGTATATTGACTAAGAAGCAAAATGCCTACCAGGCAATATGACCATGCAGCACTTGAACTTCATTGTATATTGACTAAGAAGCAAAATGCCTACCAGGCAATATGACCATGCAGCACTTGAACTTCATTGTATATTGACTAAGAAGCAAAATGCCTACCAGGCAATATGACCATGCAGCACTTGAACTTCATTGTATATTGACTAAGAAGCAAAATGCCTACCAGGCAATATGACCATGCAGCACTTGAACTTCATTGTATATTGACTAAGAAGCAAAATGCCTACCAGGCAATATGACCATGCAGCAGTTGAACTTCATTGTATATTGACTAAGAAGCAAAATGCCTACCAGGCAATATGACCATGCAGCACTTGAACTTCATTGTATATTGACTAAGAAGCAAAATGCCTACCAGGCAATATGACAATGCAGCAGTTGAACTTCATTGTATATTGACTAAGAAGCAAAATGCCTACCAGGCAATATGACAATGCAGCACTTGAACTTCATTGTATATTGACTAAGAAGCAAAATGCCTACCAGGCAATATGACCATGCAGCACTTGAACTTCATTGTATATTGACTAAGAAGCAAAATGCCTACCAGGCAATATGACAATGCAGCACTTGAACTTCATTGTATATTGACTAAGAAGCAAAATGCCTACCAGGCAATATGACAATGCAGCACTTGAACTTCATTGTATATTGACTAAGAAGCAAAATGCCTACCAGGCAATATTGACTGTGCAGCACTCGACTATGGGACACCTACATACTTTTATATAGGTACATATGATCATATAGTCATGCAATTAGATACATAAATAGGGTATTAGATTAGAAATAGGTATTTTCGGCTACAAATAATAATATCACGTAGGTATAAAGTGGCTTCGTAGCTCTTTGATAGACATCGAATTGTCTCTATTCTAAGCCAAAATGGTAAGTACTGGCACATTTTTACACGACTGCCCAAAATAAGTAGTGTAATGTTTTCAGGGATCATGTATGTATGTTTGTAATGAATCTTTATTCCACCACAACTTTTACACGTCTGAGCCGATTTAAATGTGTGGTATCGTTAGAATCCTTTCACCATCCCGGGTGACATAGGATAATTCAACTGTTAAAATTGAAATAACAACAATGGCAAAATGACAATTATTTATGTCAACAAAAAAGTCCTCTAATTATTACAATATTGTGGGTATCATTTGAAAGGTCTTAATGTGGCCATCTCAAATATATACGAATATAGTAGCATTAATAAACGGGTTTAATAATAATATCAAGAAATGCAGCCGGGTTTTTAAAGCTTGCTTTTCATTTAGTTATTATAATAAGAACATAAAACAAGAAGATGGTCCTGTGATATTTATTTATTATAATTTGAGGAATATTAACCATGTAATTTCAAAAGACATCAGAACTTCAGCGAATTAAAAGTCGAGGCGATCTATTTAGTTTAAGTAATAATATAATAATAACAACATTTTCTTACAACTTAACATAACTTCTTAACTTAAGTAGGTACTATTTTAGTCGGTGTTTAAATATCTGATAGATAGGCAGCTGAATTTTTTACAGATGATGTATTTCTGTTGCCGCTAAGTATAACAACAAATAATAAAAACAGAATAAAATAAGTAAATATTTAAGGCGGGCGCCCACAAAACAAATATGATTTATTTGCCGTTGTTTGCTAATGTTGTATAAATAATGGTACAGTCACCAGCAATAATATATGATCCAACATTGAGCGCAAAAATATCTGACACGTCTTTATTACTAGAGGTGTAAGAGCGTGTCAGATATTTGTGCGGCCAATGTTGGATAATATATTATTACTGGTGACTGTACTATTGCAATTTCGGCATTTTGCTAGGCCGACATTTTGAACGTAAGACGATTTGCTGCTTAGGTATTATTGAAATTTAAGCATTTTGCTTTGCAGACATTTTGATCTTAAGACAATTTGCTGCTTAGGTATCATTGAAGTTTAGGCATTTTGCTTGGCAGACATTTTGATCTCTAGACGATTTACTGCTTAGGTATTTTGTCACATAGACATTCTTTTTAGTCATTTGGCTTCGTAGACGAATTGCAAGTTAGACATTCTGATCAAGAAGGTATTATGCATGTGTTATACATGTAAACCTACCGCTTGAATCACTATCTATTAAAAAATCGCATTAAAGTCCGTTGCTTAGTTTTAAAGATCTAAGCATACATAGGGACAGACCGACAGCGGGAAGCATTTTATTAAAAACATGTGCTAAGATCCTAACGTTTCCCTTTACTAAGTTGATCAACCACTCTTTCTCAGAAGGCTTATTTCCAGATGCACTTAAAATCGCTTTAGTAAAACTTGTTCTTAGAAAAAGGAGAACCTTCGGACGTAAACAATTACCAATTACTTCGGCTAAAATATTTGAGTCAGCAATGATTACACGCTCTATTCCTTTTATGAAAAATATAATATATTACATGACAATCAAAACGGATGCAGGAAAAACCGATCTACAACATTAGCTATCTATAAATATATACATCACATCACTAATGACATTAACAATAAAAAATACGCCGTAGGCCTTTTGCTCGATATGAGTAAGGCGAACGACAGAGTCGGTTATAAATCCCTTTTAGACAAATTGAATAGTTCAGGATTTAGAGGTCAAACACATGATTGGTTCAAATCATACCTAAGTAACCGCGCATAATACGTTGAAATAAAAATACACATTTCGAGACTGGCACTGGCTCCATTCCTCAGGGTAGCGTATTAGGATGTATTCTCTTTTTGATTTATATGAATGACCTTCCAGATGTACTAAATTAACATTCTGATGATATTTCTGTGTTTTTTTCTTGTAAAACCGCTAATGAAGCTGAAAGTAAATTAAATTTAAATGTTAACAAAATTATTCACAGGCTAGACGCACATAATCTAAAGCTAAATCTTAACAAAATAAAAATCATCAAATTTAAACCCTATCAAAAACCTGCACTACCTGTATCATACAACCACAATAATATAAACATAGATTCAGCTAACTACGCGACGTTATTAGGCGTACAATAGACAACCATTTAACCTGGAAAATGCATATCCAAAAGATTTCCAAGCAGTTATCTTCCTTCATTTACTTTCTCAAGCATCTTAAACGCGTGACCGACTTCCAGACTGCAGTCTCGGCGTACTACGCATATGCTTAAGTATTCCAGAATATTATATGGAATCATATTGTGAGGACATTGTTGTGAGGTAGATACAATATTTATCTTGCATAAAATACAATATTTATCCGGCATTAGGATACTGGCTAACATTAACTAAATGGATTCCTGGAAACCTCACTTTATAAAGCACAAAATACTTACCCTTAGATCCATCGATATCTTACAATCATGTAAATTCGTTAGAAAACATATACATTGTACCAGGCTCATACAATTGTTAAAAAAAATGATGGAAATCAAAATAATCTGAAATTACCCTTTACCAAATTAAAAATTATTGCGTCTAGTCCCCACCAAATGGTGATAAAAATATATAATCACATCCCAAAGTCCATCAAAAACATAGATAAGTCGACATTATTTATAAGACAATTAAAATTATTCTTAAGTAGGTAGTAAATGTTTCTATATATAATATAAGTGAATTTTTCAATAATAAATTTGGAAATGAATAATTCTATACTTACCTCTTATCATATTTATTATTTTATTTTAATTCAAACAACTGTAATTGTTAATTCTATGTGCAATATTAAAGTTAAGTATAATTTTAATGTAATGTATTAACAATGAGCCCCACTTTCTTATGTTGCTATGCCCTTGCAGGGCGTCACATGAATTCCTTTTTGCAATTGGGTCATACACACTCGCAAAAACAAAAGTTGTCTCTCCTGTGGTCAATAGTTAAAGGCTTGTGTGCATATAAGTTATGTTTTTATTTGCAAGGACTAAAGTAGACCTGACGGCGCTTATGAGGATGTGGATACAGTCAGCAAATTAGGCCTTAAAAACGTTAACTTCGGGTATGTCCACAGGAAAGACGGTAACCTAAATCTGTGTATGACCCAATTCCATCTTTAAATACTTACAAGTACAATGTTAAATAGTTGCAATAAACGATTTGAATTTGAATTTGAATAAACTAAGGGAGCCGCCAGCAGCCGGGCAGAGCCTACCGGTGGTTAGGGCTGCAGAGAAAGGAACCGTCGAGGAGTACTGGTTTCTGTATATGGCCATTGTTCCAGCTATCTAGTGAGTTTCTCTAAGGTGTTAGTCGAGACTCTTCGTAATGAGAGGCAAAAACAGTTTTTTCTCTCGTTACACGTGATATTTAATAGATGACCAAGGTTTTGTCGTTTTTTAAAGTAAAGTAGCTCCATATGCTACCTTATTATTATAATTTATGGTCAATCATGAAAGAAAAATAAAAGAGTTTTTTAAAAAAATTTCACGATGGCAGCTAATAAATAATCATAATTTTATACTATTTAAATGCCATTGGAATAGCAGGAAACGCGAAATAGTTATCAAATAAAATTTAAGACGCCGCGTACGCCATATTGGTTCATAACCTAAAATTGGAGCCTAAGCATAACACTTCGAAGTCGAAGACGAATCTACCGACATCTCGCATATAAAATCTAAGCCCTTTAGGCGACAGGAGGTAACTGGACATGAGTACATACATATAATCGAAGAACTTTACCCTTCTTTTAAGGCAGTCGGGTAAAAATGTTTCACCCGTTCATTTATACTAATTTTCTACTTATTCACGGCAGCTGATCAATTTAGTCTGGTCATGGAATTTCACTACTGTGTTCTATGCCTAACAAATGGTTGACTGTAACGCGTAACGTAACAAAAATAAATAAACGTAAATTCATGACAAAAAACGCGTGGGACATTACCTAAAATTTTAATTATTCCTTGATGCGAATTGCCATAGCCTACGAAGTAGTTTTATTCTTTTGTTTAATAGTAAACCTTCATAAAGACGTATGATAGTGATACGTAATACATACTAACCTTGCAATCGAAGTATCGAATCGGTGTACATATCGTAGTTTAGTAGATGGTTCCATCGTGAAAACTACGATATGTATGGTCCATTCCAATAGACTTATCTTATTTAGTAAACACTTTTAAAACCTCAAAATGCATAATTTTTGGATAAAATGCCTGTTTTCAGCTTAATAAAGCAAGTAGAGACCACATTTTGCACACCTTTTTCCTGGTTTTACATCATGGATAGTTTTTTTTACGACAAAATTGATATATTAGGCGGAAAAGGAGCACTTTGAGGTTATATAAGTGTTTGCTAAATAAGACAAGTCTATTGGAATGGACCATACAAACATTTATTATATACCATTTTTAACCTTCAGGTAACGAATTGATCAATAGCAATACAATTGGTCAATTAGTTCTTCATTGGTTGTCAATTTTGGTAAGTCATTTTTGTAGGTAATCGTCAGAGGTCGGAATTTTCACGGCAAAACATAAGACTGTCGCAATCTTGCTAGTGTTAGATTTTTTTTTTATCGATATCGATAGTTGTGTAATAGAAGAAAAAAACGGTCCACCAAATAAAATAAAAAATTACTTGAGGTTTGTATAAAATTATGTAGAGACAGATGTAATTGCTTCTTCGAATTCCACGTCAGTACACACAGCAGCACATGACATTTTATTTGGTTTGTCATAGTAATAAGAGTAGATAATCATTAATTTCTCAACATTCTCTGGGAGTAGACTGTTTCGTTTATCACTATAAAGCCATACTAAACCTACTATACCAATTTGAATGTTTTAATGACGTGGTATCTGTCACTTCATTAAAAGTTTTACCTCTTTGCTACCCGACTACGCCAAAGCCAAAATGAAGGGTTATTATGATAAATTATAGGTAGGTAGTTGAGATTTAGATGTAATAACACATAAAACAATCATGTAACTTACCAGTTCTTTTGCATATTTTAAATTAACTGTCATGAATGATTATAAAATAATGTAGGTAAATATATCGGCTCGACTTTTTTTTTTTAATAATACTCGATATCGATAAAAAAAAGGTTCTAACACTAGCAAGATTGCGACAGTCTTATGTTTTGCCGTGAAAATTCCGACCTCTGGTAATCGTATGAGATGTACGTACAAGGGTGATAAATTACGATTACATATATATGGGACGCGAATTCGCGTCTTCGGCAATGAATGGGTTAAATATTAGAAATAGCACATTCTGTGTAAAGGAGACTTTCCTTTATTTTTTAAAACTATATGCTCTACATTTATGGATTTTTGAAAAATCGTTAAGGGTTACCGTTATGGTTCATTTATCTCTAAATAACAAACACAATCAAAATAACGGAAGGCCATGAATACTAGCAATTATCATTTAACTTTGTCTTGACCCGTCACGGGAAATGTACCGACGCTACCTTAAATATTGGAAATAACAAATTTTACGCAATGGTGACTTACTTTTATTTTAGAAAATAATAAATACTGCATTTATGGATTTTTGAAAAATCGCCTCACTTAACCGGGAATCGAAAACATGACAAAATAACAGACAAATAATCGGTCAAATATGACAGAAATAACATGCCGTATTTTAAGATGAAAATCGATAGGGTCTTTCATAGCTATAGTTTAAATACATACCATGAATTAAATAAAGACCATGAAAATTAAGAATTACTTGTATTGTGAATTCTCATTACCTAAACATTTAACGAATACTGAAAAAACAAGATACTATAATATAATCATCGCTATGAAAGAAAGACCCTTTCGATTTTCATCTTAAAATACGGCATGTTATTTCTGTCGTATTTGACCTGTTCGATTCCCGGTTAAGTCAGGCGATTTTTAAAATCCATAAATGCACTATTTATTATTTTCTAAAATAAAAGTTAGTCTCCATTGCGTAAAATTTGCTATTTCCATTGTTTCAGGTAGCTGCGGTACATTTCCCGTGACGGGTGAAAACAAAGTTAAATGATAATTGCTAGTATTCATGGCCTTCCGTTATTTTGATTGTGTTTGTTTTTTAGAGATAAATAAACCATGTAATTTTACCGCATTTGACCGACCAGTTCGAGTCCCGGTTGAGACAGACGATTTTTCAAAAATCCTTAAATGCAGAGTTTATAGTTTTTAAAAATAAAGGAAAGTCTCCTTTACACAGAATGTGCTATTTCCAATATTTAAGGTAGTTGCCTTCCATGTGGCATTCGAACTTTCCACCCTGTATAACCTTTTTTTTTTAGAATTTAATACGGAACATTTTTGTCATTGACACTTCTTTCGTATCTATTATAGTTGTCCCGAGAATGTTAAAAAACCGTTAACGGGGACACATTTCACGGCCGGGGGAGGTGGGAGTAGTGAACTTTAAACGCCATACCCAAATGTATCATGTATATACTAATATTAAAATTGTGAAAGTTTGTATGTGTGGATGTTTGTTACTCTTTCACGCTACAACGGCTGGACGGATCGGGATGAAACTTGACACACATATAGGTTCGTCCCTTGAATAGGACATAGGATAGTTTTTATCCTGTCAAATTGGACCGTTCCAGAGGGACAAAAGCTATTGTATTATCCACTAATCCTATTAATGTGAGTATCCTACTAATCCTATTAATGAATCTTATCTATATTAGTCATTACGTTTGACGTTAAAGTGACATAAAATGCTACCGGTCGCCGATCATTAAATATTATAAATGCAAAAGTGTGTGTGTTAGTTTGTTACTTCTTCATGCTGCACGAATGGATGGATTTAGATGAAGTTTGAAATGGAGATAGCTTAGGTATACCCCGTATTGAGCCCGGATTAACACATCATCGCAAACTACGCGGAAGAAGTCACGGGCAGAAGCTACTTACAAATAAAAAATATAACTTTTTGCGATTTTGGAAAAACTACCCCTAACCTAAGGGGTAAAGGACGGTGTAGAATTTTGTAAGTATGAGAGTTTAGTCATTTTTGTGGTTAAAAAAGTGAAAATTGGTATTCAGGCTACTACGCATAAAAAATATTACTTTTGGCGATTCTGAAAAATACACCTAAGGGGGTGAAATGAAGGGGTAGAAGTAGTATATCGAAGTTAAATAAACTCATAGCTATAGCTATGATAAATAATATCTGTAATGTACTGCGAGTAAGTACAGTTGGTTAGGTTAAGTTTTTTTTTGACCGAAATTAAATATCCTAACTATTCTTTATTCTTAAAAGACGAATTGGGCACTGACATCTACTATAATACTTAACGCACTAACATCTAAATCATCTAATTCGTTCAGTGTGAAATTGTGCGACTTTAGTTTGTACATGAAAGTACAGCGACAAAGTTCTTTGCAGCGTCGCGGACGCCGGAAATTTAAATAGGAGCGGGAAAGCCCGCTCGCGCTCAACGCATTCATCGAAGAATTTCATCCTTATTGCTTTGTTTGGGATATTGTCAGTTTGTACAACATTGTGAATATTGTGTTAAAAAAATCTGCAACCTTTTTCTTTTTGTTGTATCGTAAAAACGATAAAACACAAAAGCTTCAAAATTTGGTATGATTATACTTAGTACAAATCCTAAGCAAACAACAAATACTGTAAACCGACTATAATGGTACCTAACTATGTGAACCGCGCACTTTAAATGTGAATGCTGTACACGCCCGTAATAGGCTTACATTATAATGAATAATGTTGTCAGGTTATATTATAATATGAATGATGGATATGTAAGCTGTTGGCATGTCTTTAATAAATAACTGAATAAATAAGTGCGAGTTGGACTCACATACCGATGGTATTTGTATCGACTACGATTTCGGCCAGAGCGATTCTGTGTGCTGGATGTACCTACCTATTAACATCCTATACTACATAATTATATTATAAATGCGAAAGGTTATGCGTGCGCGAGTTTGTTACTTATTTGCTAAAAAGGATGGACGAATTTGGTTACATACTATTTAGGAATAGAGTTTGCTTATACACTGGATTAACACACAGGGCTGCCTTGAATCCCGAAATAAATCACTGTTCCCGTGGGATGGCAAAATTACTAATTCTACGCAGACGAAGTCGCGGGCAGAAGCTAGTCCTAAATAATCATTCAAAATGAAAAATGATGAAAGAAACCTAAAAATGATACCCCACTTGTCATAGGTCGTTGAAATATTCTTTTTTCCTTTTTTACAATATCGCGTCTGGCTGCCGCCATATTCAATTTTGATTATCGTCATATCTTTAGTGACACTCACATTAGTTGAGTTATTTATTAAAGACATGCCGACAGCTTACATATCTATCATTCATATTATAATATAACCTGACAACATTATTCATTATCTGTAAGCCTATTACAGGCATGTACAGCATTCACATTTAAAGTGCGCGGTTCACCTAGTTAGGTACCATTATAGTCGGTCCATGCAAATAAGCATGAATCTAGGGACCTGCACCAAAAAATCCGCTCTATCACAAAAACTCGGAGTTGCAAGACCTGGGCCATCGAAAGCTCTACTGGAGAAACGGTGACGAACATAGTGACGATAGCTGAAACGTGGAGACAATACTGCGAGTCCCTCTTTCAAGACCCGCAATCAGAGTGTTACGCCCCTACGGAACCCGGAAACGAAGATCTTGAGCCCGATATTCTGAAGGATGAAGTACGAGCCGCAATTAAACATCTGAAGAACGGCAAAGCCACAGGGGCAGATGCCATACCGATCGAGACGATCAAGGCATCGGGCGAACATGGTGTCCAGATCTTCCACACCCTGTGCACCCTGGGCACTGGCCGAAAGAATGGGCTCACACTGTTCTTGTCCCCTTGCACAAGAAGGGTTCCACCAAGACGTGCAGTAATTACCGACTTATTGCCCTTATCTCTCACGCGAGCAAGATTTTACTGCACGTACTGAACCAGCGTCTAAAGCCCTACTTAAGCAAAGAAATTGCTCCTGAACAGGCTGGTTTTGTTAAGGGAAGGGGAACCCGGGAGCAGATTTTGACAGTTCGACAAATTATAGAGAAAGCCAGAGAATTCAACAAGCCCGCCTACATATGCTTTGTGGACTTCTCTAAGGCGTTCGACTCTGTCAAGTGGCCCAAACTCTGCGAAACGCTGACGGCGATGGGTGTTCCAAAACACCTGGTACACCTCCTGCGAAGACTGTATGAGGATGGCACAGCCTCAGTACGCGCAGATGACGTACAATCCAATCACTTCCACCCCAGCGCCGGAGTCCGTCAGGGATGCATTATTTCTCTACTACTGTTCAATGTGTACACAGAGCTCATAATGAGGATTGTACTTGAAAACTGGACAGATGGCATCTCGATCGGTGCCTTGACGATCTCCAACCTGCGATATGTATACCACTTTGTTCGCCACCAATACCCAGCACATGGAAGAACTTCTCGGCAAGATGGAACGCGTTAGCCTTGAGTTCGGACTTAAGATAAACCGGAATAAAACAAAAATGATGATTGTCGACCGCATGAATAACAATCCTCCAGAAACTACACAAATTGCTAATTGTGATGTGGTGCAATCATACATTTATCTGGGAGCCTTAATTACGAACAACGGTGGATGTATCGACGAAGTGAAGAGGCGTATGGCAATTTCTAGGTCTGCAATGGACAAGTTGAGGAAAATATGGAGGAATCGCAACATATATAGAGCCACAAAAATCCGTCTAGTTCGGGCACTTGTATTCCCCATATTCCTGTACGCCGCAGAAACGTGGACCCTGCGGGAAGTAGAGAAGAAGAGGATAGACGCCCTAGAGATGTGGTGCTGGAGGAGAATGCTCGGAGTATCATGGACTGAATTCCGTACCAACGAGTCTATACTTCGAGAACTCGGCATCAAGCAGCGTTTATCGTCTTTGGTACAGTCTCGCATCCTCACCATTTTTGGCCACGTATGCCGCCGAGGAGAGGTGGCTATTGAGCGACTTGTGGTCCAGGGTAAGGTTGAGGGTACCAGGTCACGAGGAAGATCACCTATGAGGTGGATTGACCAGATAAAAGCGGCAGTGAATGGCTCATCATCACTGCATGAATGCACGAGGAAGGCGGCCATCAGAGAAGAGTGGCGGCGTGTTGTGAAGCTTGCCACCAACACCTGAAGTGATGACCACGACCACTCTGTCAAGAGTGATACCGACAAAGAAGAATAGTCGGTTTACAGTAATTGTTGTTTGCTTAGGATTTGTACTATGTATAATCATACCAAATTTTGAAGCTATTGTGTTTCATCGTTTTTACGATACAACAAAAAGGAAAAAGGTTGCAGATTTTTTTAACACAATATTCACAATGTTGTACAAACTGACAATATCCCAAACAAAGCAATAAGGATGAAATTCTTCGATGAATGAGCGCGTTGAGCGCGAGCGGGCTTTGCCGCTCCTATTTAAATTTCCGGCGTCCGCGACGCTGCGAAGAACTTTGTCGCTGTACTTTCATTTACAAACTAAAGTCGCACAATTTCACATTGAATGAATTAGATGATTTAGATGTTAGTGCGTAGTGTATTTAATTTCGGTCAAAAAAAATCTTAACCTAACCAACTGTACTTACTCCCAGTACATTACAGATATCATTTATCATAGCTATAGCTATGAGTTTATTTAACTTCGATATACTACTTCTACCCCTTCATTTCACCCCCTTAGGTGAATTTTTCAGAATCGCCAAAAGAAATATTTTTTATGCGTAGTAGCCTGAATACCAATTTTCACTTTTTTAACCACAAAAATGACTAAACTCTCATACTTACAAAATTCTACACCGTCCTTTACCCCTTAGGTTAGCCCGTGACTTCTTCCGCGTAGTTTGCGATGATGTGTTAATCCGGGCTCAATCCGGGGTATACCTAAGCTATCTCCATTTCAAACTTCATCTAAATCCATCCATTCGTGCAGCATGAAGAAGTAACAAACTAACACACACTTTTGCATTTATAATATTTAATGATCGGCGACCGGGAACGGTCCAATTTGACGGGATAAAAACTATCCTATGTCCTATTCCAGGGCCGAACCTATATGTGTGCCAAGTTTCATGCCGATCCGTCCAGCCGTTGCAGGGTGAAAGAGTAACAAACATCCACACATACAAACTTTCACAATTATAATATTAGTAGGATTTATAACGATTTAAAGTTGCTTAGCAACAGTCAGGTTTTTTAAAGCTTGCGTTTTGTGACTATTATATATATTTTTGAGAAAGTTTTTTGTGTTTGTAGTAACTTCTTCGGAACCCTACACCGAGCATGGTCCAACATGCTCTTGACCGGTTTATTTTAAGTATAATTCGCTTTATTGAGTTGAGCATATTAAATAAGCATTTATTTATAGTTCTTGCAACGGCTGAGCAATTTAAAAACGAGTTGATTATCTGAGCGAATAAATTGTGCTTGGTTGTATAACTTCGGTTTCAGTTCGCTAACCCACGTCAGTCGTTGCGTATCGTAACTTCAGTAAGACTATCGCATACGACATGTAGTGTCGCGTTATAAAGGACCTTACAATATGTGTTTCGATTGCTTGTGGTTTTTCGATGATACTGGTAGGTCCGTGGGATTACGATTACACTGTAAAAAAAATTTACGTTTTGCGAAAAATCTACTTTGTTGTTTAGGGGAGCGAGTTCTCCAAAGGCTTGAGGCAGCTGAGGCGGCCTGTTCTGAAGCGAGCGGCAGCGGTGGGGAGGTGGCTGCCTTCCACTGCGGCTCTCCCGCTGCGGTGCGCGCGCAAATCACTGCCGTACGCTCAGCCCATGCACATGCGCACAAACTATGGCAGCATAAAAAGATGCAGCTTGATCAGTGCTTCCAGCTAAGACTGTTTGAACAAGATTGCGAGAAGATGCTCGAATGGATCGTCAACCATAGAACCGCTTTCCTAGCCACATATGTAGAAATTGGACGGTCATGCGCGGCTGCGAAGCGCTTTCAGGAAGAACACGCAAGGTAAACAAGACTTTCCAATGCTTTTGTGCTGTGGACATTTTTGTTAGATATTCGTATGGGCTGTAAGGGCGCTCGCTATATGAAATTGACATGACGTTAAACATAGTATTGAAACGTTTTATGTTGGTTAAGATTCGCTGCGGCGTGCACGGGAGGTGGGCGGCCGAGCGTGGCGCGAGTCACCACGGCAGCGCGGCGTCTCGCCGACAAGCGGCATTACGCTGAGGCGCAGATCACTGGCCTAGCCCATCGCTTGGAGCGCGCTTACAAACAGCTTTCCGCTGGTAACAAAGCGTTCTCAATTTGTGAATAAAAAGTAATTGTGGAATAAGTGGTCGTAGGAATACTAATCACACCGGTCATTTAGGCCCACAGATCTGCTAAGCAATGGCATTGTTTGCATGTAGAGTTGCTACTGTTGTTTCTAGTAGTTTTCTGTTTGGTATAAAGGTAGATCTCGGGGTTGTTTTTTGCTTTGTTATTCAGAACATCAAAAACAAACAAATTGTACACAAAAGAAGTCAAGGATAGTACAGAGGTAGTGAAATATCCTTTCACATCGTATTTTCTCGGAAATGTTCGTATTTGTCATGCTACTTCGATCTGACTCAGTACCCATCAAGACAACGTGGAGGAACGTCGCATCGCGAGAGTGATAATCGATATAGAGTGGTTAATACCAGAGTATTTTTTTGTTTATTAAGATTAAGTTTGTTTTCAGTTCGTTTTAATAGGCATGCCGTAAGCATTAAGACCTGGGAAACGTTAATATCGACAAGCCTGTGAAATTATTTTCAACATTTATTTATATTTCTTCTTGTTTACCTACACCTAATTTCTATATATTTGATCGTGGTGGTTTTAACATCTCGGTGTGATATACTTCAAACTTGCGGTTTGAAATTTGACACTAATAACTAAAGTACTATATTTATTTAATTTAAACATGTCACTTAATAATTCAATAATTCATAGACCTGTCGGCATCATTCGGAAGTAGACGTGAGTTCAGAGTTTTCACGATGTGAAAGGATTATTCACTAGATCTGTAACTAGTGTAACTACAAGCTAGTACGTCGAGTAGCCAACAGTATAATCTATATGTAAAAGGCAAACCTGACTCACTGGTTTAGATAACAACGCACAGCCGAAACTACTTTACCTAGAAACTTGAAATTCGGTACAGGGGTTCCTTTCATGATGTAAATGAGCACTAAGAAAGGATTTTCGGAAAATCGACCTCCAACGGGAAGAAATAGGAGGAGTAGCGGGGAAGGAATTCTACGCGTACGAAGTCGCAGGCGTCCTCTAGTAATGAATAAATGTGTAACACAGGTTTGGAGGAGCGTTCGGCGGTGCTCTCGCTGTCGGTAGTGTTCCACCATAAAGCGGAGGCTTACGCGTCGGCCGTGGGCGGGTGGGGCGCGCAGTGCGCCGTTGCGCTGCAGCTGGCCACGGGGCAGGGCGGCGCGCCGTGCGCCGACCCGCGCGCCCTAGAGCAGCACGCGCAGCGCCACCGCCAACTCTACGAGCACATGTGCCAGGCCTACACCGAGGTAACTACTCTCTAACCCACACATTGACTGCTTGACTCAACATCATTTCTTAGCTAACTACTGACCGGATTAGGTTTTTATTTTTGAGTTTGTTATTAATTAATTTAATTGTACAGTAAACGTCCCTTCTTTTTGATGGGATTGAGAAGGAATTGTGTAAGTAGGCTGACACCAATGATGGGCACCTTAGCTGATAGGTACCAGTAATGGACACTTCACTCTTAATTCAAATTTTATACGCCCCTAAATAGATTGTTGTAAAACAAATGAATAAGCCTTATCTTTTGTTAAATAAGAATCAAGTGTCCATCATTGGGTGTTTGCCCATTACTGGTTCCACCACCCTACGTACCTATAAAGATTATTCAATTATAACGCGTTAACATTTTTTGTACTAATTTTAATTTGTCACAAAAATATTGCTTGATAAAAACCCCAAAGAAGCAGATGTCACAAACAAACGGAGGGTTTTAAGCTTATAATGCTACTATATTATAGCCTGACCAGAAAAATAAAAACCTTTAATGGGGTCGCCACAAACACTTTTTTTATCCGTGTTTCGTGAATTGCAATAGAAATGTCAGCGCTTATAATATTTGCGAAGACGAAGAAGAAATATGCTACGATTTTTTCGATTTAAGGTATAAATTAACTTTTAGATGATTATGCGATAGTGACAGCATCCTCATTTAGTAAAAACAACGTTAACTGCACCACAGTATAGAGAACAGTAGATCGTCTTCAAACAAAGGTACATCGCGCGGCTTGCGGTTGTGGGCGGGGCAAACCAATACGAAACGAAATCTCAAGAAATTTCAAGGGAACTTAGTCGGGGCCGCGGCGTCATTGCGTTCGGTCACGTTTTGTTGTAGTGCGCGTACTTACCTATCGAGCGACGATGTCGCTGCCGAAAACGCGTAAGGGTGCGGCTCCACTGAGGCGGAGACGAGCGGAGCGGTGCGGAGCTGTGCCAATATTAACCAATAGAAGGCGCATGCGGTCACGTCGAGCGCGCCTTGCGCACGTTAGTTTAGATTCTATTTTAATATTGGCACAGCTCCGCACCGCTCCGCTCGTCTCCGCCTCAGTGGAGCCGCACCCTAAATATTGTTCTGTATGCGGATGCCTAAACCTATCTTAGGTAGGTACAACTATATCCAGATTTAATAAAAGGTATTTCGTACCGGCCTGCCTATAGTATACCTAGGTGAAATAAATACGTATTAAGTAGGTAATTTAAGTTATTGAGTGTGCCGTGACAGGTAACATGTGACGACGTGGATGGCCTAGGTATTTGGTAGTGACTAAGTAAGTAGTGACCTTGCTTACGAAGCTAGCGGTCCTGGGTTCGATTCTCGGTCAGGGCAAATATTTGTGTGATGAGTGCGAGTAGGTATTTTTTGTTTCCGAGTTTTAGGCGTTTTATATGTACCTATGTAGTCATATTAAGTATGTATTTTTCACTACATAAGTATGCTTATCGTTGCCTCGTACCCAAAGCACAAGCCTAGAACCAAAGCGAGCGGCCAATGCTCTAAGGAAGCCGCGCGGCGGCGGCGCATGCCGCCAATAATAGGTACCTAAGTAGCCATAGGAAGCCGCCTTGCGCGAAAGCGGCATTATCAAAAGGTCGAAAAGGAATTTACATATCACATCACATACCTTTAAACATAATTATTATTTAGTGTCAACAGATAAAAAGTATGTAAGTAAAATAATTTAAACTTGGTACTTGGGTACCTAACAATATTTATACTTACTTTAGGTTTGTGTAATTTATGAAAATTACCATGATTATAAATCACAGTATGGCCAAGTAGGTGACTAAAATTGAAAAACAAGTTTGGACGACCCTGACGCCCGAGCGTCAATAGGTATCAGAATCCCCTAAAGGGCCGGAGTCGAGCTACTTTTCTATTTATACTATGACTGCACTTAAGTATCATCATTGGCCGGAGAAACTTAACTCTTGCCCTTGTATTACGCACCTTAAATAACTGATTTTGTCCACAGGTCCATTCAACGAGTAAAAAGTTATTGTATCAATTAGATCACCTAGTTCAAGTTTGCCACCAGACTGATCCGGCGGATATGGTAAGCATTTTTTTTTTAGAAATCATTTTTTATAAATCTATTAAACTACCAAGCATTTGAACAGCCCATCATGTGACGAATAATCTATGCGGATGAAGTAGCAGGCAGAAGCTATTCTATAATATGTAAGATCTAAACATAAACTCTATATTGCATATATATATTTTTTGAATGATACCTTTCCCACGAGGTGGCACAGTTGTAGAAAATTGGCCAGACACTAAATGACCAGATAAATCTTCAGCGTTTTAATCGCCGTCGTTGTCGTTATAGACAGATAGATTATAGTCTGGAATAACACTGTAATAGGCTAATTTTAATCCCGAAATAAATCACTGCTACCGCGGAAGGAAAAATAACTAATATTACGCTAAAGAAGTCGCGCCCAGAAGCTAGTGATAAATACAGGGTGTAATCTTTAAGTGTGGCCAGCCGATTATTCCGTAAATATAACATATATCAGAAAACTTTAAACTGATATCGAAAGTACGTTACCCAATGAGTAAAATAACATTAATAACTTTTTTAAATAATAAAAGTTATATTAAACATATTAAGTTTAAACGCTCCCATACCCATATAGCGCCACTTTCCTTGAGCCCGTAATTTCCCTACCGTAACAGATAAAACTGTTTAAGATTCATAATTTGCACGAATAAACTGTAATAAACAAAACAATTCATTAACTAGGCCTTTTAAACTAAAGCCTCTCAAATCTCTCAACGAACGGCGTACTAAATGTATGGGAGGGTTTGAAGTTAATATTTGGGATATATCTGGTTTTATTAAAAAACAAAAATATTAATGTGATTTTACTCATCGGGTAACGCAATTTCGATATCAGTTTAAAGTTTTATGATATCTGTTATATTTACGGGTTAATCGCCTGGCTATACTTAACGATTACACCCTGTATAATTTTTTCCTATTTTCCTTTAGTGCGGTAGGTCCCTAACTATACCTTACGTGCCTACAAGCGTTAGAGATAACTTTAGTTTGCCGGTTAATACTTTGTCAAAGAGTTGAATTCTTTCTGGCGGCCAGGGAGGCGCCATGTCAAATCTACCCACGATTTGAATATTGGGAGCAGGCGTTAGTAGCATACCTATAGGTAAACCGCTTTAATGAGTCCTCGCCCGCGCGGTACAGGGACGTGCGGGCTCGACGACAGAGGGAACAGATGGAGGGGCGAGCCGCAGGCGCGGGTAGTGTGATACACAAGAGGTGAATTTTGCAAAAGACAGTTTTTGAGATAATTGAGTATCGATGAACTTCGTCAAAATGCTTGGGATAAGTTTTCGTTGGTAGGTAATAAGCGTCCTAAGTAATTAAAAAAAATATCAGTTTTTTTTTGGTTGCGTCATACATATAATTATAAAAAATAAACACAGTTTATTAAATTTGGGACGGATTAAGATGGACACTAACCTTAGTCCGTAAAATTAAAAAAAAGTGAAAGATGTGCCATTTACAGCTACCTTGTCATAAAACTCATAAACAACAACATATTCTAGCTTGTGATTTTGCGCTATCGTCTTTTTTTGTCCCTGGATTTCTTTAAATTTTTCGACTGCTTGCTTACCCACACCGGACTTTTGATATTGCATTTTTCGACGATAACTCTTGCTTTGTACCCCGGACTTGACCTTGATAGCTGCTATGATGACTTGGAACTGATACTGGAATTTCTGGAATTCTGTTTTAATCTCGTGGTTTTAAAATTGGTTTCATAATGGAAACTAACGAAGACCAACGATTGAGAGAACCTAAAATGAGTTTTTTACTAAGATGCTCTAATAATGTTGTTAAAAACCCTGAGAAGAGGTTCTTTGCTACTAGGAAAGAAATAAAGGAAAATTGGTGTGACAATATGTACTCTTTGTGAAAAAATTAACTTCGCCGATTAAGACCGAGAAGTCCTGAGTGAAAAATTCCAAGTACCATAGTTGTTATGTATGTTAGTCTGTTAGGTAAGGTCAGGTGGGCCTATTCTGACAGAGGGGGTAAATGCGTGATTTGAGTAATAAGGGAATACGACGTTTGAAAACTAATTTTAGCGCTCTTTTATAGTAGTTTAAATATCAACATTTTTATAAAAGGAGGCAAAAATAGTTTTTAACGACATATTCCCTTAAAAACTCAAATGACTCATTTACCCTTCGGTCGGAATAGCCCCGCCTGACTTATTTGTCATTTTGGTAATAGTTAGGTAAACATCTTATTCTAATAAAAAAATAAATGAACTTATATTTTTATTACAGTTTTCATTTCGGTACCTTAACAGTTTTTTCCAATAATTTCCGCGTTTTGTTATTTTCAACCTGTCTTTTTTTAGGGCTTCCAGAATTAACACGTTCGGCGCCGGTGACACAACGTCTGTGATCAAAAAAATTTGACTCCTATGCCGGTGACACATATGTTGTGTTTTTATTTTCAAGCCTTTTTCTGGACAAATTTCCAATTATTATTTTTTTAATTAAATGTACAGTTATATTATTGAAATATTAATCGAATTCCGCATTGGTTTTAAAATCTGTAAGTTTTTTAGATTTCATAAAAGTTACCCTTATACAATGCCGATGTCACAAATCTGTGTTATTTTTCGACACAAATCGGCGGTTTTTCAAATATTTTGCAGTATTTTTTCCAGCACTAGCACCATTCGACTACACGTTAGAAAGACGACTGACGCCGCAAAATAAAAATAAACGCTTTTTAATATTTTACCTATAAACTATGCCAGTTGACACGTATTTGTGTCCATGTAATTCGTACTCCTATGCCAGTGACACAAATACGTGACCACGATAATTTCACCCGGCATAGCTTAGGGCTCAGTGAATCACTGCCGGCGCCGGTTTTCAAATATTTTGCAGTATTTTTTCCAGCACTAGCACCATTCGACTACACGTTAGAAAGACGACTGACGCCGCAAAATAAAAATTAACGCATTTTAATATTTTACCTATAAACTATGCCAGTTGACACGTATTTGTGTCCATGTAATTCGTACTCCTATGCCAGTGACACAAATACGTGACCACGATAATTTCACCCGGCATAGCTTAGGGCTCAGTGAATCATTGCCGGCGCCGAACGTGTTAAAGCAGGTTCCTCAATCTCCAAACAGACAAAAATAAAAAAAAACAGTTTATTTTCCATTTGTCTCCAAAATCCCACATCTTCTAATGACCTCGGCCTTCGTGTCTACGTCAGTCCAAACAGCAAAGAAACAAGTTTGTATTCGCAAGATGTGTAACTGTCCTTGGGCTTGGTAATACTAATCGTGTTTCTTATTTACATTGATATTGCCGTCCTTGTCAGTTTTCCATAAAAGGATTTTTTTTCTCTTTGATTCCATCAATAACACTCATTCCTCTAGCCGAGTAGGGGCCTTATATCTCGACGATTTTGTCCTCATCCACGAGTTCGTCCAGACTCGCACCTAAAGCCGAAGTTTTCGCTCCTGGCGCCATTCTATGGATTTTGCTCAGATTTGGCAAATTCATAATCCACCTTTTCCAGATTAGGTTTCTCACAACACTCTCCGTAGTCTAGTGTGGGTAAGCAGTCAAAAATTAAAAGAAATCCAGAGACTAAGGGCCTGGCTACACGCACACGCCGTCTTAACGCACATGCTTGCTTGTGCAAATTTGAATTTGCGCAAGTATGATTGAGCGTATTAAAATTTATTAAAATTTCTGTAAATTAGGTATTTTACAATAAATATTTAATTATAAAAGTAAAATAACAATACTAATACAAAAAAAATAAACTTTATAAAAAACCTAACCTACGAGTGTCGCCGGCAGCGGGGCAGGGCTCAAGCTACCGGTGGTTAGGGCTGCAGAGAGAGGAACCTCCTCACAATGCGTGCCGTGTCGAGGAGTACTGCCTTCTGTATCTGGCCCTTGATCCAGCCATCTAGCGAGAGTCTCTTGAGGTGTTGATCGAGACTCTTCGCTACGAGTATAAGATCGTTTGCCGAAACAACTATCGGGACAATGATCGTCGAGTCAACATCCCACATGGCGGTCAGCTCGTGAGCCAAGTCAAGGTACTTGCTGAGCTTGTCCTTCTCGGCCTTCACGAGGTTCTCGTCATGCGGGATGGTGACGTCGACGAGGACTGCCCGGCGTTGAGATCGATCTGTCAACACGATATCAGGCTTATTGGCAACAATAGTCCTGTCCGTGATGACAGATCGATCCCGATAGAGCGTAGCACGACCATTTTCGAGAACTGGCGCCGGTGCATACTTATAGTACGGCACTTGAGACTCAACAAGACCATATTGAAGAGCAAGTTGCTGATGGATGATCCTGGCTACGAGGTTATGTCTGTGCAAGTACTCGCCGTTGGCCAAATGCGAACAACCGGAAATTATATGTCTGAGGGACTCGCCGGGGCAACGGCGCGCTCGACAAATGTCGACCGTGCCATCCCTCAGAATATATTTCCGGTAATTGTTCGTCATTATGACCTCGTCAGCAATTTCACAGATAAAACCTTCGGTTTCCCCAAAGAGGTCACCAAATCGTAGCCAGTTCACGGACGCTAAAAAGTCTACGTCGGGCCTTGTTAGGGCCCGGTAGAAGCGTCCGTGTAGCTCCTTGCTCTTCCATACGTTCTTGCGGTCTTCAGTGCTCAACACCGTTGGTTTGCGCCAGTTCTCGTTTGCCAAGGAGAGAGGCGTGAGGCTCTTGTCTACTGCAACCACATCACGATGCATCCCACACTCATTGCTAAGGGAATAATCCCTGAGATTGCACACCTCGCGGTTATGGAGATTCTTAGCATTTAACATGCCTCGACCTTAGAGAAAGATGAAAGCACAAAATCACAAGCTAAGGTTATGTTTTTGATTATAAGTTTTATGACAAGGTACCTGTCAATGGCACATATTTCACTTCTTTTTTAATATGTTACGGACTAAGGTAAGTGTCCACCTTAATCCGTCCCCAATTTAATAAGCTGTTTTTATTTTTTATAATTATATGACACAACCAAAAAATCTGTTTTTTTTTTATTACTTAGGGCGCTTATTACTTACTAACGAAAACATATCCAAGCATTTTGGCGAAGTTCATTGATACCCAATTGACGTCATTTATCATTCCGGTTTATTGGGCAAAAAATAACTCTTGTGTGTGTGTGTGTGTGTCTGTGTATATATATCTCACAAAGCGATCACAACTGTAGAAACATATGTGTTCGTTACTCGAACTGACCAAAGGCAAGAATGTACCTGTCGCCTGCTCCTCCCTCGGTCCCCTCTGCCGTCTTATCCCCGCCTAGTACGGCCGGTAGTATCGCCCCATGTATGGAGAGGTCAAAATTTGGTATCGGATGAATTCACTTGGCACAGATATATCCTAGGACAAACTGAGCTGATTTAGCCCGGTAGCCATCGGCCACCCCCTGGGAGGTAGGGAGGGGGGGTATTCAAAGTTACAAGCCGCCGCGCTTCGGATAAAAATTTATATCGGCTTCAGTTTACCTATCACCTCGAGTGTGGTGTCATTTTCTGATAACCATAGATGTGGATTTAATTTTTAATGTAATAATTACACTCCTCCATATACATTTATTAAGATACATAAGGAAGTATCAGAACATAAGCTTATCTTTTTTGTTACAACGCAAATTATATTATAATATATGTACAAAATCATATTCACAAAAAATACGGTTGAAAAGCCCGAATTATGCAGATTTAAAGTACATATAGTTTTATTTATACCATTTATTTGAGACGAGTAGAATAAAAAAAATACTCGTATACCCGCGTGGCGGCGCAAATTAAGACAGCGGGTGGAACTAACTGAGACGCAAACTCGCCACGAAGCCTTGAAATTTATCTACCACCTCGAATGTGGTGTCATGTTTAAAAAAGTAAAAATTGCTAGAAGTTAATTTGAAAATATTGACTTGGAAGTTCTATTTTTGTTTCACCTCGAGTGTGGTGTCATGTTTTGATAAACTGGGCATGAGGAATTCATTCTTGAGACATTTAATATACAGTTTTCTATAAAAAAAAGTAAAACATTTTTTTTTTATTAAATAGTTAGTAACTTTGAAAATACTGAAGTTTTTGCAAAAAAAAAATTATCTTAGAGAACATTTATTCAGCTGTAATAAAAATATTTTATACGGGGAGGCCGGAACATTGACGTCCAAAAGTAAAATTTAGGTCCCTCGTGTCGTGGGCCATCTGAATCACCCCCATGTATGTTCCGCGATTTTTAGTATTTTCGGAGATATTAATAATTTTAATCGGAATTTTTGTAATTTTTCCGACTTTTTGTGTAATCACAGAAAGTTACTTTCTCCGTACTAATTATACCCCATGTTTGTTTTTCACCTAGTACGGACAAACAAACTTTGTGTGATAACACAAAAAGTTGTCATGGCATGTAGTTTTAAAAACATCCTAAATTCATAATTATTCTATCAATCTAATAAACCACTGAAAAAATATTAGAATAATACATGAACTTAAGGGTTCTTCATAACATAGCTGGTTTGATAGTGCAACCCGTTGTGTGGGAACCTTGCACTTTGTGACTATGCGCTACGATATCGTTTTTACCGTCTAGAATAGAGGCCCTGTACTTGTTATGGCGTCCAATATATCATTTTCGGATAAATCAAGGATGGGAAGTCTATTTCTGGATTAAAAATAATGCACTTTAGACCAAAAAATAAAACACTGGCCAAATGACAAAAGTTAATTACATCTTTTTTAATTTCTTACTTTTTTTACTCACGTGATATATGTTAAAAATAATAATATATGTATGTAAAAAGCCACACTAATCTATTTTTTGAAAATGTATAGTTTAGTTTTACGTCTAAGATGGGCATAGAACTAATTCGCGTTTAAACGTAAACATAGCATATTATAAGTAAGCATCCTTGGCAGTTCAAATATTGTAATTATTGTATGTTTTATAATTTTGTAATAAATATTTCATCCCAAACATACTTACATATAATATAATATAATTGTTCATTTCTACATATTTTTAATTCGCGAAGATAACAAATAGAGATAAGTAAGTACAATAAAACTTTACTAACACTGCATTCTGTACCCTTACCATGAGTTACAATTACCGTACTCGCTAGCGAGTCTAATGCTCTGTCCCTCGCAGACCTCGCAGTATTCTTATAGAGTGCGAGGGACAGAACTTCGACTCGCTAGCGAGTAGGTACGGTAATTGTAACTCATAGTACGGGTACTGAATAGAGACGTTTGTAATGTATCCTTTAACATGCCAACTTTACCTAAACTTCGTTCAATGGTATAGGTAAGAGAATTTTGAAGCTTGGGAATCCTTTCCTGACCTAACTATAGGTTTCGAGTCAGTGATCGAGGGCCGCATTGAAGAGGCAATGGCTTCCATCGAAAAATACGTAGTAACATTATATAATAGGTCAGATTTTCTGCCTTTTTAAACAGATATAATATGATCTCAAGATTAAACCAGAATATTGCATTTCATTATTATTTCAGATCAGCTTCGCGTACTTCAGTAAATTAGTGCCGTAACTAAGCCTAAGTCTCTTAGTAAGTCAGTCAGTTATTAAGGATAAGACCAGAGACTCCTAAGACTTGTCCAACTACAGACCAATCCCACTCACCTCTGTATCGCTAAGGTACTGGACTGTTTGTTTGACCGGTAAACCGGTGCTTGTCGCACTTGACAAGTAACGATGCACAATTTGGTCTTAAGCCGATATTTTCCACGGAAAGTGCTTTTCTTTGCAGATAGTGCAGTAGGGCACCGACTAAAGCTGCTTTATATCAGCATTTTTTAAGAGGCATATATCAATGGGTACATGTTTGGGGCCAGTGTTAGCACCAGCTCAAAATCTGCTCTATCGGTCTACTTGCGGTTACACGAAGGTCGAAAACAACTGGAAGCCTACATGGACGGACTTGCCTGTTGCTGCAGAAGCATGTCTAGAAATTGTCAGGTGCAAATGCAAAAAACAGTGCCGTGGCTGGTGCAATTGTAAAAAAAAGGCAGCTTAAATGTTCAGACCTCTGTCTGTGCATTGGATCTTGTAATACGAGTATATACAATGAATTTGCATTGCGTTACCTTTCATGTGTTTAAAACAGTACCTAAACCCTACTTTCACGGATGATCATGCATTGAGATCACCCTGACCCACGCTTAATATTATTTTTTGTCTTCCATGTGTTAATAGATATATATAGTAAACTATATATTTTTGAAAACTTCATAAGTGTAGCTTTACGACTATATTTTTTTTCTTAGATTTCTGTTATTATTTTTAAGCGCAATAGGTTATTATAAAAAAATAACAAATTATGTATTTTAGTCATTTCTACTTTTTTTTTTGTTTGGAAGTGCATTTTTTTGTTCAAAAAATAGATTCTTCGTCCTTAATTTATCTGAAAATGATATATCGCATGCCCTAATATGTATAGTTTTAGAGAAATGTTGCTTCAATTAAAGCGCGGCAGCGTCAAACTCCCCCCCCCCCCCCCTCCCCCTACTAAATGCGCCATGGCTCTCGATGGCTCCCGGTCTGAATCTACTCAAGACCAGCTAAGAGTCAACTGTTCCAAGTTTCAGCGTATAGTCACAAAGTGCAAGGTATCGTGCGGTAATACCCTAGCTAACATGGAAATAAGGAAAAATTACAAAAAATCCGATTAAAATGATCAATATCTCCGGAAATACTAAAAATCGTGGAACATACATGGGGGTGATTCGGATACCCCACGACTCGAGGGACCTAATTTTTGTTTTGTACGTCTATGTTCCGGCCTCCCTGTATAAAATATTTTTATTACAGCTGAATAAATGTTTTCTAAGATTTTTTTTTTTCTTTGCAAAAACTTCAGAATTTTCAAAGTTACTACTTAATAAAAAAAATATATAATCTTTTTTTCTAGAAAACTGTATATTAAATGTCTCAAGAATGAATTCCTCATGCCCAGTTTATCAAAACATGACACCACACTCGAGGTGAAACAAAAATCGAACATCCAAGTCAATATTTTCAAATTAACTTCTAGCAATTTTTAACATCTCATACTCACTTCTTGGTCTCAAGCAACCCTCCCCGTAAAGTACGGTGGGTTTGGCATTTGGGCTACTAGTTGTGCTTTTCCGATACAGAGGATCCCTGGCGTGTCTGTTTCCCGGGTGAGAATTTGCTAGTCAAAAAAGCTAGCCAAGCAGCATGGGACCGTATTTCGGTCAAAATTTGCCATCGCAAACTTTTGGAAAATAATCAAAATTCATCCCAGAAGGCCCGTTGCTCCCTTCACGAACTCTAAGAAGGTCTCTTATAGATCTTAATACTTTCAGGATAGCAATGTGCCTCCGCGACGGTCTTAAAGTCAACGAGCTGCATCCTTGTTGCCGTTGTGGAAATGCAATTGACGACCTAAGACACCACAGTCTGTGTTACCAATCCAGTGCTGGTCGAGTTTACAGACATGCATCGATAACCTATTTGATACGTCGGGCTTTAGCACAATTTCATTCCCGGCTTCGCTTTAGCCCACTGGCCTGTCTGCCTCAGATGAAAAGAGACCCGACGAATGCACTTTAGTACTGTGACATCTTGGTCGTCACTTGGCGTGGGACGTCTTTTGCGTTGATGCGCTAGCACAGTCTTATGTCTAAGGTTCTGGTCGCAAGCCAGGGACCGCCGCAAACCACGCCCAAACCATCAATTGCCGTAAATACGCTTTTTTAAAGCCAAATTACTTAGTTGCTGCACTTGCTATAGAAACTTTTGGGCCGTGGTCATCTGACACAGAGAAATGTATAAAAGAAGTGTCAGATAAATTAATCAGCGTCTCTGGCGACCACAGGCAAGGTTCCTTTTTTGCACCAAGACTGAGCATCGCAGTGCAGCGGAATAACGCTGCGAGTGTCCTCTGCATGACGCCGCAACATTTTATGTTTTACTTGTTTTTATAACTGATTGTTATTAGGAATAAAGTTAATGCTGTAGTTGAATTCTAAAATTCTTAATCCCTTTACACGGTTTGATTTATCATACAACGTCTCTCTGAAAAAAAATTGGTCTTCAAGTCAAAACAGACAGACTTGATCTCAAAATGATCAAATCACAAAAGGTTGTCGTGACTGTCAAATATTAGATCTCAGGCCGACCAGGAAAATAATGGAAATACGTCCTTCCATATAATCTAAATTGTAAAAAATGCCATAAATTATAGGCATAAAAATGTATCTTAGAAATGTAAACTATTGTCACATTAAGTAGATCCAGACAAGCTGTAGCAGCAACGGGTGCAGTAGTCGAAATTGGTTTTCAATTGAGATTCGATTGTATTTCCCATCCCCAATCCGCCGGACTGGGAAGAAGAATCAGCACCATCACTTGGCCTCATACGTGCACACCCTGGTAAACAGCTCTTAGGAGATGCTGCTGGAAACTGGCAAGCGTAGGCGGAATATTCTTTAGCTGTCGGTCGTAAAATAACTCCGAATTATGACTTCACCTTAAGTTTAATTTGTTAATTACGAAAATAATATGTAATTTGTGATATCAATAGTATAGTGCAGCAGGCTGCGCGGCGAGTCCTCGTCTGAGTCAGTTCCGCCCGCTGACTTAATTCGCGCTGGCGCGCGGGTATATTTATTTATTCTACTCGTCTCAAATAAATAATATAAATTAAAACTTTATGTTTTTTAAATCTGCATAAATTGGGCTTTTCAACCGTATTTTTTTAAAATATGATCTTGTACATATGTTATAAAATATTGTGTGTTGAAACAAAAAAGATAAGCCGATGTTGTGAAACTTCTTTATGTACAGTCACGAACTTAAATTTGGGACCCACCTTAGGTCCAAAGTCAATCTGACATTCTACAACAATAAGGTTGAGTTTCCTAAAAGTTACAAATGACTTGACATCTCTAATGACATTGACGACTTCAAGCCTATTTTTCTTGAAATGGGTCACAAATTAACGATCGCGATAGTACAGTCTGTTCGACAAGAACGTGACCGGTATAGTTTATATTTTAAGAATGTGACACAGGAAAAAAAAAGTACTGGCTGAATAGCATGGTTTTCTGCCTACAATGCTTCGTAAAAAAAATAAAAAAACGTTTGACAGTTTCCCGCTAATAGCATGTTTTCCAGAATGAGTAGTGCTTATGTTTTACATTATAAGGTTCGGTAAGGTAAGGTGTTCCTTTGTACAGTCGCCATCAGATATATTGTAGCGGGCGAGGTACTCAAATATTTCGGAGCAGCATTACTTTTCAATAAATTCGGAACATATAACGAGGTAAAAATATCAGAAAGCACAGAACGTCAAAGGTATCTACGCACTCAGGGTGATCATAAAGATCGGAACATTTATGGAAAATATACCTTAAGTCTGTATCACACAGTTTAAATTCGTTACTATAATTATTATGCATGTCGAATCTACTCGTGACGCATACACGTCAAATTCGAATTCCAAACAAAACATAAATACGTCATGCCAAAGATCGACTCGTTTAAGTGATCTACCTATAAGACAAGGCTTTCGGTGCGTAGCGTTTGGTTGGCTAACCTGAAGGCCATATCGAGTTATAACTTATACCTAACTAACTATACCAGTTTTGGCTGTCAGGTTATCCAACCAAAACCAGATCTACACCCTATACCCTAATTGCAAATTATTAAAGTAATTATTTGGTATAATATTAATGTGATTTCTGTGTTGTCCAGAGCGATGGCACTGCGAGTACAGCCGGTAGCAGCGGAGGGGATCCGGCCGCGGATTACAGTTCTGGCGCAAATCACGTCCTAGCCGTGATACATCAGATCCTAGGTCACCACAGGGCTCTAGAAGCTCGATATCATCAAGCGAGGCTAAAATTGCACCAGAGACTCGCCCTGCTTTTATACAAAGAGGACTGTAGACAAGTGTTAGACTGGCTCGCAAATCACGGCGAAGTGTTTTTACAAAAAAATACGGGAATAGGAAGGAATCTCCATAAAGCTAGAGTTTATCAGAAATCTCACGAACATTTCGAAAACGTCGCACAAGTAAGTAATTTTCTTTTTATGTTCTTTTTAATTTGATGAAAGGGAAACACGCTATATATAACAAAAACAACAACAAATATACTAAATACTTAAGTTAAAACAGGTTCCATTTAAAATGATTACTTAAACGGCCGCATCTAGAGTCAGTTAATGACGATTAAAGTGTTCCTTACTTACGATTCTTCAAACGCAAGTTTTAGAAAGAAAAGAGTTAATTTTCGCTAATACGGCGGTTACTTTTGCTCAAATGTACCTGCGATCCATCCATACTAATATTATAACCCCCTTACTAATAAACGTTGAGTAACGGTGGTATAGCTATTCATTGTTTTGTCCTTAACTGTCATTGTGACATTTGAATTTGACAGATAAGGACAAAACATTGTATAGCTATACCGCCGTTACTCAACGTTTATTAGTAAGGGGGTAAATGTGAAAGTAATTATGTTGTTTTGTTGTGGTCTGTTACGCTTTCACGGCTAAATCGCTGGACCAATTTAGATGAAATTTGGTATGAAGAAGTCCCGGGGAAGGTCATCAACGGTCCGGTCCGGTATCCCCTTCAAGGGGTTTTGAAAGGGTTATAAAGGGTTAAACCCTTTCAAAAACCCCTTGAAGGGGTTACCGGACCGGTACTTGAAGGTCATAGGGTACTTTTTATTCCGAAAAACGGCGGAGTCACGCGACAGTTAGTATTAAATTTATATATACCTAAACCAAAATTAAAAATGTTAATGTTTTTCAAAATGCATCTTTGAGCTCTTGCGCCTTTTACTTTTAAACCTTAGGGCTCCGCGGATCACACTTTAAGAACCAGCTGGTCTAATGAATATAATATTAGTGTTACGTTTGTTCGCAGAACACGTACACGAACGCGGGGAAGCTACTGGCGGCGGCAGAGGAGCTGGCGCGCTCGGGCGAGTGCGACCCGGAGGAGGTGCTGGGGGTGGCGCGCGAGCTGGAGGCTCACGTGGAGGCGTTCGGCGCGCGCGTCGACCGCCGCCGCCGCCGCCTCGACCTCGCCGTGCTGCTCTACTCGCACGAGAAGGAGGCCAGTACCCACTTCATGAACAACTCAATACTACCATTTCTATTTACAACATAACACACGTACATTCATTTAACTAACCATCACCACTGTGTACCGGGTGACTCCTAAGTCGTGAACCCAAATATATTTTTCTTTACCGCTTGTTACTGCTTTAACTAACGGTGAAGAGCCGTACGTAACACTGTGCAAAAATCTGTAAATGTATTTTGTAATAATTAATAAAATTATTAATTTTAAAATTACCGAGTCTGGTTATCTTACTTCTTACGTTGAACTGTTATAGACTCTAGAGTACTTAAATTTACATAACTAGTATAGTAGGATAGGGTCACACTATCGGGAACGGTTGGTAATTTCTACTCTTTAAAGAAATTAACTTTTACTTCAACAAAGTTTAATTGTTGGTTTTTGGAGTAAATTCACTGAATTTGCCTTGAAATGCTAATGACTTAGAAACCATAATTTCGGTTCACGACTTAGGAGTCACCCTGTTTAAATAGCTAAAGAAATAAACAAACTAGGCCTTCTTGTTTAAATAAATACCTACCTACTATTCAATTGAGTGTCCGGGTTGTTTACTAACTTTTTTTTAGGTTATCTCAGCTAGTAGACTAGGCCCAAAACTGGAAATCGCATCTCTAAACCAATACAAGCAAATCATGTAACAGTTGGGGTTACAAAGTTATCGGAGGGTTTTGACCCTGCAGAATAGGGATCTGCCTGTCGCCATTCCGAAATTTGAACCGGAAGTACGGTATACCGGAAAAGGTGCAGCCCGTACAAAACTTTTCGTCGTACATTTAGTAAATCGTTGTTCCGGTACCCTAAAAAAGGTACAGTTGTTATGGTTTTTTGATATGTTGTAAAGAACCACATAGTCATGGAAACCCAAATTTTTCGTCCCTCAAGCTCTTTTTCTTTTTCTGCCATCTTGGAAAAATTGTCACTTATTTCTTTGTTTTGCCTATACTGTCGTTAAAGTTCATTCTAGTGTTAATCTTGGTTCTGCAATATTGTTGAATGAAAAGTTTGCTAAAACTTTTGGGTTTAAAGATTTTTTCCAGGACTCCTAGGGACAAAGATATGGAATCATCTATGGGCAGCTAGCGTTAAAAATTCCTACTTTTTTCTAGTTTTACTCCAATATTTACGTTTGAGTGCATTTTAGCGCAAACTGTAGTTAGCCAATATTATAGATTACACGGAAAAAAGATTTTGGAATCATCTATGGAGTGTTATCGTCGAAAATTGCTTCCTCTTCCAGTTTTCTTCCCATATTTACGTTGTAGTACATTTTAGCGCAAATCGTACTTTTTAATAATTAATAAATAATCGTAATACGGAATGGACGAGCGGGGCTTAGCTCGTATACATTGTAAAAATTTCAACTTTCAAACCCTCGCATCTTATAAAATGGAATTAAAATTCAAACATTTGCGAGAACGGTGGCACAACTTGGTGCATGTCAATCCGTTTCTCATGCACGCAGCTAATGCTCATGCAAATGACAGTCGGGCACTGGGATGAACAATTGAAGGACACAATATCCGTGCAGGCAATGGGGACGGGCTCGAGGGTCATAAGGATATGAATATATTGGTTTTGATGAAGTCTCCACCCATAGGACTGAGGTTCCATTTTCCCATACGTCCACCTGAAAGATTTTAAAATAAATATTCAGTACCGCAAAAGTATTTGATTTAACCCTAGAACTTCATAGATGATTCCATATCTTCTTTCCTAGAGGTCGGAGAAAAACAAAACAATTCATATATTATAGCAAATTTTGTGAGCTACAATATTGCCAAACTACAGTTTGCGTTAAAATGCTTTTATACGGGAGGAAAAGTGGAAATGGTAGAAATTTTCGACGGTAGCTCTCCATAGAGGATTCCATATCATCGTTCCTAGAAGTCGTGGAAATTTTTTATATGCAAAAGTTATATCAAATTTTGTGTTCTATAATATTGTCTAACTACAGTTTGCGCTAAAATGCACTAAAACGTAAATATGGGAGAAACATTAGAAAAACGTAGCAATTTTTAACGCTAGCTCCCCATAGACGATTCCATATCTTCGTCCCTAGGGATCTCGGAAAAAATATTTGAACCCAAAAGTTTTAGCAAATTTTGCATTCTACAATATCGTAGAACCATGATTAGCACCTGAGTGAACTTTAACGACAGTATAGGCATAAAACTGAAAAAAGTGTCAGTTTTCCTAAGATGGCGGAGAAATATATAGAGCTGAAGGGACAAAAAATTTGGGTTACCATGACTATGTGGTCCTTTACAACATATAAAAAAACATAACAATTTGACCTTTTTTAGGGTACCGGAACAACGATTTACTAAATGTACGACGAAAAGCTTTGTATGGGCTGTACTTTTTCCGGTATACTGTACTTCCGGTTCAAATTTCGGAATGGCGACAGGCAGATCCGTATTCTGCAGGGTCAAAACCGGGTCCATATTGGCTCACCTAATTATTTTTACTCATAACGACTCATAAGTCCTAATTATCGCAACTCCTAACGTATTTATTTCAGCAACTGTTACATTTTCAGGATTTTTATAAATCAAACCTAACCTAACCTAGTCTTATCTACACATTGAATATTTCAGAACTTCTGAAAAGTTTACGGTTTCAGCGGTATAAAAATTTCATTTTCGGAGTTCCGATAATAGGAGTTGCAATTTTAGTTGAACTTTGGCGCTCCCGTCAAAACCCTTTGACAACGTTGTCACTTCACTTGTTACATGATTTACCGCTTGCATTCTATTTCGTCAAAAATGGTCCTAGACTATAGTTAGTTCAAAATCGATATCTGGAGATTTGTGTGCGACCACACGCGTGTATTAAGACGTCTCATTATGTATCAGTTACGTAAACTACTAATATCTACACACTAATCATAAGCCGTCTATTATGCATTCAAAACCCGTTGGCAATGCCAAGCATTACCTGGGATAGTAGGTGACAGCAATGACAGCTGTAACGTAATTTTGTACGTTATCGAATATTATAAAGTAATAGGTGTCAAATTTGGAACATCTTCCAAAACTCTAGATTTAGTTCTGCGATTTTTACTAGTTGCGGAGATAATGATCATTTTAATCTGATTTTTGTAATTTTGCCTTATGTCCATGTCACGTAAAATCATTAATTTCATGTTTTATTTCATAAGTTTTTCAGTGGTATCTTACATAATAATTGGTTTAAAAAATTCGCATTTTTTGCACACTTTGACTACAAATCAAAAAGTACGTCACGGAAATTTACAGAGTGAGCCCTTTCATTTGACACCCCGTTCGCTATAATCAAATCACATTCATTGTTCAACCCCCCATTCTATACCCCTCTTCAAATATTTAGAAAAAGTATTTCATATTGTTTTTCTAAAAACTGATGCGGTCAAGAAAGTTATACAACTATACCAAATTTCAAGTTGATAGCTTCTATAGTTTCAGAGAAAAACTGCTATGACATTCAGACAGACAGACACCGAAGTCTCACCATAAACCCTTATTTATGAAAAGTCATATTTATATAGGTAGAGAACTTAAGTAGAGCTCCTCTTGCATTTAGTTGTAACATATCTGCATAGACCGTTCGACATTCTATATTTGAAATTTGACGTAAATTCCATATTAGTTTTTTACACAACTAAAGTAGGGACACCGAGTGATGGCACTTGACGTTTGACTTGACGTTTGCTCGCTCATGAAGTTCCCTAAATATTGACAGCAAGTATAAAGGAACAGATGTCAAACTTCATTGTTGCAGGCACCGGAATAGTGATGTACCGCTGGGGCTGTAATTTACCGAAACGCATTTATCGTAACTAGCTTCATCTTGAGATCGTTTTTATTTGCTTTTCGTTGCGTTCATCGTTTTAATCATAACTAATAAAAACATCTCAAAAAAACAATTCGCGTGATGATAACAAAGGATCGCTGACTGGTACACTCAAGGTCACAAACATGTGTACACTTTAGTATACCCTGTCACTTTAATCGCTGTGAGATTCATATATATGGCAGTTTTAACATGATTAAATAAACAAGGTACTGAAACGTAGAGCTCGTCTAAGTTAAAATGACGCACCCTTCCACCGCAATTTACATGTAAGCCTATGAGGTTTTATATAGGTAACCACATATATATTGTTATGTTTTTTTTAGTTTGTATATTTTGACACAATATTTCAAATTTCTGTCAATGTCGTCTTCTTCGAGCCAAACAGTTTATTTCCAGAGTTTGATCTAAAAACTCTATTGGCATACAATAAAACGTCTCCATATTTAACCTACGCCCTGAACTCACCTCCATACTTTACCCTTCACGCTTTTAATACTCTTTTTTTATTTATATAAGTACTTAAATAAATCCTTTTTTGTATCCTCTTTTATTAAATTGTCACTCATTCGCTGTCAGTTTTGTCTTGACATTACTACGTATTGCGTACATGTGATCCGAATCTGTTTTACCTGGCGTTAAATTTTGGACACCCATACTGCCCTTAATTGTTGACCATTGCTTTTCTATTTGGACTCCGTTTACGCTTCTGATGTGGATCTCGTCACTATGCCCAAACATACGAAAAGTACTGTTTTAAACAGTCAAACACGTGAGTTCGTTCTTCGGTTACGAAATTATTTTGAACGTGAGTCCGAAAATGGCGGGCCATTGTTACCATTGGGACAAGTGATTGATCGTGTAGCTGATGCATTGCATATTGGAAGGCGAACTGTCATCAGGATAAGTAAAGAAAAATATGGTGACACTGGCCTGGAAGATAATGTTCTTCACACTCAGAATAAGAAAACACGATCTAAACCAATCGTAGGCATTGATAGTTTTGATTCCGATGTTATTCGAAGACATGTGTACAGTTATTATTTACGCAAGGAATATCCAACGAGGAGGAAGTTAGTACAATCCCTGAAAGAAGCCGGTTTGTTTTTTGGCAAGAAAAGTTCTTTATCAAAAGTTTTAAAAGACATTGGATTTCTATACACGAAGTGTAATAAACGCAAAATATTAATGGAGAGGTACGATATTGTGATAGCAAGGTATACTTTTTTACTCCAAGTAAAACAAATAGAAGATTGGCAAAACGTGGTTTTCTTGGATGAGACATGGCTTAATGCCAATCATACAGTTAGCCGTTCTTGGACCGATAATACTGCTGCGTCTACGTCTAAAGTTCCATCTGGAAAAGGAGCCAGACTTATCATTTGTCATGCCGGCACTGCGAACGGGTTCGTTGAAGATGCCTTGCTGGCTTTCGCATCAAAAAAAACTGGAGACTATCACGAAGAAATGAATGGAGTAAAGTTTACAGAATGGTTTACTTCCATGTTGTGTAGCCTTCCTGAACCATCCGTTATAATTATGGACAACGCCCCATATCACTCGATGCAAATCGATAAGCCACCGGTTCAAACTGAGAATAAAGCTGAAATCGTTTCATGGCTACAACGAAATGGCGTAGATGCAAACATGAAGATGTTCAAGGCGGAGTTGGTACATTTACTAAAAATAAATAAACCGCAAAAAAAGCGATACGTTATCGATGAACTCGCGGCTGAATATGGGCACCAAGTCATACGTTTACCACCATACCATTGTGAATACAACGCAATTGAGTTGATATGGGCACAAGTCAAGGGATATGCAGCAAAACACAATACAGAACCTCCATTCACCACATCAAAAATGTTAAAATTATTACAGGAAGCATGTGCACATGTCACTAAAACAGACTGGGAACGGGTGGTGAACAGTACCGTGCGACGAATAAGGGAAGACTATGAAACTGATGTACACATAGATAATATTCTACACAGTGAAATCATAATTAATGCAGCAGATGATAGCAGTGACGATTGTTCTTCAAGGAGTAATATTGATTTAAATGAATCAGATTAAAATACATTAAAATAAAATACTTTATTTAATTATTGAATATAGCCTCTTAATTTCATGCGTTATTTCTTTAATAAGTAAACTTTTTAAAAATATAGGTGTTGGGGAGTAATCAGGGTTTTGAGTAAAAACTTCCGAAATTGAAGGAACAACGTGTACTCGTGTCAGAGGTTAATACAAGAAGAAAGATTTTGACATAATTACTTAGAACTAAAAGCTATACTAAATACGGAGTGTGCCTTGCTGGCTTTCGCATCAAAAAAAACTGGAGACTATCACGAAGAAATGAATGGAGTAAAGTTTACAGAATGGTTTACTTCCATGTTGTGTAGCCTTCCTGAACCATCCGTTATAATTATGGACAACGCCCCATATCACTCGATGCAAATCGATAAGCCACCGGTTCAAACTGAGAATAAAGCTGAAATCGTTTCATGGCTACAACGAAATGGCGTAGATGCAAACATGAAGATGTTCAAGGCGGAGTTGGTACATTTACTAAAAATAAATAAACCGCAAAAAAAGCGATACGTTATCGATGAACTCGCGGCTGAATATGGGCACCAAGTCATACGTTTACCACCATACCATTGTGAATACAACGCAATTGAGTTGATATGGGCACAAGTCAAGGGATATGCAGCAAAACACAATACAGAACCTCCATTCACCACATCAAAAATGTTAAAATTATTACAGGAAGCATGTGCACATGTCACTAAAACAGACTGGGAACGGGTGGTGAACAGTACCGTGCGACGAATAAGGGAAGACTATGAAACTGATGTACACATAGATAATATTCTACACAGTGAAATCATAATTAATGCAGCAGATGATAGCAGTGACGATTGTTCTTCAAGGAGTAATATTGATTTAAATGAATCAGATTAAAATACATTAAAATAAAATACTTTATTTAATTATTGAATATAGCCTCTTAATTTCATGCGTTATTTCTTTAATAAGTAAACTTTTTAAAAATATAGGTGTTGGGGAGTAATCAGGGTTTTGAGTAAAAACTTCCGAAATTGAAGGAACAACGTGTACTCGTGTCAGAGGTTAATACAAGAAGAAAGATTTTGACATAATTACTTAGAACTAAAAGCTATACTAAATACGGTGTGTATGTTGCTCGTAGAAATGTGGTAGGCGCGTTCTCAAGTGGCTTCAACTTGAACATGCCCCCGGGCGTTGAAAGTAGTGCTTCTTCTTTCAACCAGATTCACTTGATACCGGAAGGGGACAAATTTTACTAAAAGACCGCCGAACAGGTCCAATCGCAGTTCTCACGTCTGCAACTCTGCTTATGCCGTCTGATCCGGGATGAATAGCTATAATACGTCCTAGCTTCCATTTTAATGGGGGTACGTTATCTTCCTTCAGAAGAACAAGGGTATCGAGCTCCAACGTGTCTTGTCCACTTCTCCATTTGGTCCTTACTTGGAGTTCCGAAACGTACTCCTTGCTCCACCTTGACCAGAAATGTTGGCGAAGTTGTTCAATGCGTTGGTATCGCGTCAGATAACGAGTAGAATTATTTTTTGTGTTCGTGTTGAAATAAAAGCTGAGTAAACCGATGTGTGGACTGTATAAGTGCGGGGTGTTTTTTCTCATATCGAAAATCTGAGTTACTGAGCCGGCCTCCGACGCGCATTAAATTATTCTCGTCTAAAAATACGTTAAACTTCACTAAAGGACTCTTTTTCGGAAGTGGTTGTTTATCCAGTAACAGCTGGTATTCCGAAAATGAGTCACGTTGAGACAATTTAATGATTAAATTAGTTGCATTCTTTAATTCGGCAACAGTAAGATAATTTGTCAACGGTCACTGCTTTTTACAAGAATTAACAAATCGTAAGACATAAGCAGCAGTACTTTTAAGCCGTGACAAAGTTGAAAAACGACTGAAGTCGATAAAATCATTATCGACCCTATTATTTTGAACATTCGCATGCAGCGAAACCTCAGGTCGAGTTTCAGGTAACTTATTAGACACTATTGGATTAGAAGGCCAATCTGATTGATCCTTTTTCAAAAAACTTGGACCTTCCCACCATATACTCAGGGATTGGATGGAGCTAGCCTGAACGCCACGCGTGATATGATCTGCCGCATTTTGATTTGTGGGAACGTGTCTCCATACACAGTTACCTGTTTTTTCTAAAATTTCGGCAGTACGGTTGCGAACAAAAGGTTGTAATCTACTAGGCATCATTTTAAGCCACCCTAAAATAATGGTGGAGTCGGTCCAAAACGTGGTACTTCGAATGTGAAGTCTAAGTGAATTTATTACCTTTTCGTACAGGCGAGCTCCAACCAACCCACCGCAGAGTTCCAGTCGAGGAATAGTAGTAGGTTTAATAGGAGCTACTCGGCTCTTAGCAACAAGTAACCGAACTAACACTTCTCCTAACTCATTAGTACTACGTAAGTATACACATGACCCGTAAGCTCGCTCAGATGCGTCCGTAAAGATATGACACTCGATGTCTTTGTATGAGTTGCACAAAACCTGTCTCAGAATGTGAATGCTGTTAAGAGCGGGTAAATCTTGAACTATGTCGGCCCAGAGTCGACTGATCTCAGGGGATAGCTGTTCATCCCAGGAAAGCCTTTGCAACCACAGCTTTTGTAAAAGGATTTTCATAAGGACGACACAAGGAGCCAGTAAACCTAAGGGATCAAAAATTTGTGCTATGATTGAGAGCATATCTCTTTTGGTGTTACTAGTTGTAGTGTCGATGCCTATTGGGAAAAATAGTTGATCTGAACTAGATTGCCAACCGAGACCTAAAGTTTTACTTGGCTCAGCAGTTCCTATATTTAAAATTAATGGGAACTGATTGGAATCAGACATGAATTGAGGCTCGTTTGATTTCCATTTTCTCAAATTCATGCATGCTGACTTAAGAGCAGTCGTAACTTTATTTTTAATGGATTCAACGTGGGTAAGGTTATCCCCTCCAGTCAAAAGGTCATCGACATAAAAATCGTGGACAATAATCTCACGGATTTCTTCATCGTCACACTCGAGACCTACCTGCTTGAGACATCTTGTCGCGAGGAACGGTGCATTGGCGGTACTATACGTGACGGTATTTAACTGGTACGCCTTAAGATGATCAGACGGATCATCGCGCCAAATAATCTGCTGCAAATACCTATCATCGGGATGAACAGCTATCAGCCTATACATCTTTTCGACGTCGGCGCAAAGAATATACCTATACTGTCTAAAACGCAGTAATATTGACAGAAGGTCATCTTGTACTGTCGGTCCTACCATTTGGATATTATTTAAGGATACGCCTGAACTGGTAGGACTGCTGGCATTAAAAACAACCCTAAGTTTAGCCGTCGAACTACTTTCACGCAGAACACCGTGGGGAGGTATAAAATATGCATTATGCTTAGCATCAATGCTCCTACACTCTGACATGTGACTTAATAATCGGTATTCTGACATGAAGTCTTTATACATTCTTTTAAATTCAGGTCGACTTTCAATCCTTCGCTCTAAAGACAAAAAGCATTGCTTAGCACGACTAATGGATTCGCCTAAAATATTTGGGTTTTGTTTTAATGGTAAGCGCACACAAAAACGCCCGTCTTCCAATCGAGTTGTATTTGCTATGAAATGCTCCTCACATAATTTCTCTTCGCGAGAGTAATGGGACATCTGAGGGCAAACTTCATCAAGCTGCCAAAAACGCATAAGTTGGTTTTGGATGTCCTCATTAATCAACTCGAATTTACGATTTGAAGAAACGGTCGAAAGATGACAATTAATAGTGCGTGACGGAGACACTGTATAGCCGCTGTTTACTGGGCCAGAGACTAACCACCCAAGTCTAGTCTCGAAAAGTATCGGCCGTCCATCACCTAACGCTATTTTTTGTGATCCTAATAAGTCCCAGAAGATATCGGCGCCGATTATGAGCCGGCGTATGAAAATTAGGATCAGCCAAACATAAATCTGACGGAATATTTAAGTTCGATAAGTCTATTTGGTGACAAGGTATATCGTCCGTTATCGATGGTAAGACGAAACAATAAAGTGTAGTCGAGTAGATCTCATTTAATGATTTCATTACGACTCGACACGTTTTGCTTACGTGTGACGTGATATTATTAATTCCTACCACAGACTTATCGACGCGATCAGTTTGTAATTTTAATTGCTTAGACATTTTTTCGGTTAGGATGCATCCAGTCGACCCACAATCAAGGACGGTTCTTACAATATGTGCGCAATTATCATTGTCGTATAGCTTAATTAGCGCCGTAGACAGTAGCACGTCCTGCCCGTGTGCAGAGTGAGATGGCGGGGCAAATCAGGCCTCCAACGTCAGGGAAGTGCTGGGATGAGCGGCTGGAGCGAGCATCGCAGGCGCAGTAGCGCAGGCGTCCCTGGTGCTATCGGTTGTGCTCCCGTTACCTGATATACGATGCGTCTCGGCGACATGAATTAACGAGTGGTGCTTTCGCTTGCACACTTTACATCCAGTCTTCATACAGTGGTTAGCATAGTGACCGCTTCGTAGGCAATTATAACATACTTTGTAACTCGGTAATAATTGCAAACGATCTGCATTACTTAAAGCAAGAAACTGAGGACAGTTATTCAAGCTATGCTGACCATTGCATTTTGGACAAGGTTTAGAAGGCGAGTTATTAGGAGTGTGCCTAGTGGTTTGTGCTGCTAACATTGTTCGATGTTTCGATACTCGTTTGTTAGTCGGCTGACTTGTCTGACTAGTGGATTGGATCTTAGATAACTCCAGTGTTTCTATTAAATCAGCGCGATTACGTATAAAAGTTAGGAACGTTTCGAACAAAATGGCACAGTTTTTGTCAAGACTACCTTTGTGCTCCTCCCACTCTCGGAATGTGTTTGTGTCTAACTTGTGTGTGATGATGTGAATCAAAAGTGTATCCCAGTGTTTAACCGGTTCACCGAGGGATTCCAAAGAACGCAGGTTTTTATTCACTTCATCAATGACACGCTTCAACTGTACTGAGGACTCTTTAGTGATCGGTTCAATATTAAATAAAGCAGATACGTGGTTTTGCAATAACAACCGTTTGTTGTTAAACCGATCACATAAGAGTTTCCATGCAATATCGTAATTATTTGCAGAGAACTCAATTGACTTAACCACAAGTGCAGCAGAACCTTCCAACGATGCCCTTAAATAATGAAACTTATTAATTGCTTCAATGTTGTCATTGGAATGAATTAAACTAGAAAAGGTGTCATGGAATTCTAACCAGTTTTCGTAGGAGCCGTGAAATTTGGCCCATTGAATCGTAGGTAACTTAACAAGCCTTTGTTTACAATTGGTACCGCGAGAACCCCGATCACTGCATGACTCGAAGTCATCCTTCCTTTTATTAACCGGGTTCAACATTTCCTGCGCTTCAGCAAGTGAAGTGAAGTACTTAGACTCTTTACTGAAGTGTGAAGTGAAGTACTTAGACTTTAGAGATTATCCGTATTGCATTCTATCTGTAACTGGACCTCATCATTGTTGATACAACGATTCAATCTTACCCATTCGCAACTGCAATTGGATTTCCTCGGTATGCGTCATAGTAGAATCCTTAAATCCATTTACATATGTTGTGAACAAAGTCAGCTGACCTTTGATACTGCCTCTTTTCTTAATCAATTCCTTTTGTTCGTCCATTTTGGAAGGGTGTCAAGTAACAAACCCTGAAAGTAAACAATAATATGATTTAACTAGAGTAATAATTGTATATACTAATCTTTAAATAACGAAGACACTAGTTTTATAAGTCATAAGATCTAATTAATAAGTTGTAGCTCATATGACATATGTATAGGCTTTAGGTTAAAATTATAATAAATTAATCACTTTCGTCTCACAATTAATCAAAGAACAGTGAAATAAATCTTAATGCTTAATTTTAATTTTTAACCTATAAATGATTGTTAGTTACAAATCTCCCATTAAATAGCTTAAGAGCAACTTGATTTATACAATTTTATATTAATACTACTCTTTATTTCAATCCCGCTATATGTATATGAATTAATTGGAATCCTTAAATAAACCTCATTTTTGATATAAAATCTCAATTACATGAATAACGGTACTCTATCGTACTTTGTAACGGCAACTTTTGTACGTTTAGAACGTCGGCAATTTATAATAATAGTTAATTTAATAGCTTTGAGCTACAATTAATACAATTAAGTAAATTAACTAATCTCATGTGTTTGAATCTAGATTAATGCACATGTTAAATCGCCATATTGGTTAACCTAAGGTTAAATTAACTAAGATAAGGAAATACTAACCTTATAATTCCTTAAATTACACTTATATAATACCTGAGTAAGAGTGGTGGGTTTTAATTAATACACTACTCTCAACACTGTATGGCTATGATGTCCAGGAACCTCAGCTCCTCGGTAATGATGACGACAGCGAATGACCTAGGGGTAGGTCTCAGTTCGGTTGGAGTAATAAGTCCTTAATTCCACTAATTACTCTTAATTCTTCTAATATTGGGATAATTCTTCTAATATTGGGATAATTATTTCTTATCCGGTTCGATCCAGGACCATGTTGGGGAGTAATCAGGAACAACGTGTACTCGTATCAGAGGTTAATACAAGAAGAAAGATTTTGACATAATTACTTAGAACTAAAAGCAATACTAAATACGGTGTGTATGTTGCTCGTAGAAATGTGGTAGGCGCGTTCTCAAGTGGCTTCAACTTGAACAATAGGTACTACTCGCACTTGACAGAATTTTTACGATAGTTAAATGGAGTGTTTCACAACACTATTGTCAGATGTGTCAAGTGCCATCACTCGTTGTCCCTACTTTACATGCAAGAGGAGCTTTACTTAAGATTTCTACCTATAGGCAATAGTAAGGGAAAAACGCAAGCGTCTTTAATTAATTATATGACCTCCACTGTATTTATTATAATATGAGAGGATTACAGTTAGTGCAGTGGCTTGAGACGCTGCGCGGCGGCGGTGTGTGCGCGGCGGACGACAGTCCCGAGGCAGCGCGCCGCGCGCTGGAGCAGTGCGCACAGCACCGCGCTGCCAGCCTCGACGCCTGCGCCGCTACTCTCGCGCAGGGCGAGGCGCTGCTGCAAGATCTCAGGTAACTAACAGACCAAACATTTACAAAATTCTGCAGGTGTTCCTAAAGTCAGCGTCACAGGTAAAATTAGTCTTGTTTACGGTACTTAACGATATTTTATCATTATGACACCCTTTCAATTTTGGAACTGTAATATCGGATAAACTGGTCCGAGGTTCCGTAATGCGGAACTTATGTCAGCTTGAGCTCGTCTTCGTAGACCCTTACTCGAGATTGGTTTTTTAATTTCAGGCTTATATGGATATATCCACGACTTATCACTTGATACGACCCCTAATTGTTCCTGTAAAATATTTTTATCTTTTTTTAAAAGTAAAATAACAATAAGATAAATATCAGGGGACAATGTCACACCAATTGACCTAGACCCAAACTAAATAGAGTATAGAGAACCTAGCTAAATAGAGACTCCTGCCTGCAGACAAACTGTAAAAACAGTTTTGCGGGAATATTGTTATATATTTACTTTTGTACCGTGCCTAATAATATAATAAATAAATAAAATAAATAACTAGGCTTGTACTATGGGTACTAGACAACGATATAAATATTTAAATAAAGAAATATATACTTAAATACGTAGAAAACAAACACATTTTTGTTCTATGTGGCCAGTGAAAAATGTCAATGAAACTTAAGAGATTATTAAAAGGTATACAAAAATAAGTTCGTAAGTGGGTATTACATTCTCGAAACTTTACGTTTTCAGAAATAAGAGTTGCAAGGTTAAGTACCAATTTCACCAAACGATGTTAAATTTAATCAATGTTAGTTCATCGACCGTTAGTTCATAGGTACATTTTGACAGCAGTTAACGCTCTAATCGTCTGTTAAGTGGTTAACATCGTTTGGCTGAAATTGGCACTAAGCCATACGAATATATAATAACTACGTAGAAACGAAACTCCCGGCTTCCGAGACGCGCGCTCGGCGCGTTAGATACCTACCGCCTGGCGCAGCTTAGGCCTTAGGTGTCTAATCAATGGACATCGGTATCAACGTTCAACTTTCATGGCAAAGTACGGTTTGCAGAAAAACAAATACAAACAAATACATCTAGTATTTTGAACTTAATTTTTTTTATAAACAAAAAGAAAGACGCTAAAAATGTATTAATAAATACTAAATTACTAAAATCTGTTCCATGGATTTTGCTGTTAACTGTTAACCTTTGACATCTGTTATAATACAGGGTGTCTGGAAAACCTTTGGAGATATTTGGCGCGGTAATAGTTCGCTCGATTCTGATCACGGGGGTATGGTTCATTTTTGTTTCTGTTAATGTAAAAAAAAGAAGATTTAATTATATTCATTTTGTTACTTGATGTATCGCAGCCGATATCTTGACCTTGACATTTTGATGTTGATACTATACTAATCCAAACGTTCGTAGTAACTAACGTCAAAAGTCTAAGTTCAAGGTCAATGACCTCAGACCATACGTTGTTTACATGGTATGTAAACAGTTCGCTCCATGTAAACAGTTCGCCCCATGTAAACAAAAATCAAATTACAAAAAAAGATTAATTTGAATGCAACTCACTGTATTTTCGTTTTTACAATTGAACATTTGAGCGGGTTTTGTAATGTTCACTAGATCTGTTGGAACACGCACTGCAGAGCTTTGATCTTATCGTCTGTTTCATATTAATGTCGAGATCTAAACATTTACCTTTTTTCTGCTCTAAAATAGCCCATTTATTGTTTTACACCAAAATTAATTCAGACTATTATTATTATTTATTCAGACTAGAAAATCTGAAATTTAATTTACCTGACATCTAATGACAACCATAAATTTTAAAGCTGGCATCATACACGTTGTTGAAAGATTTTCGTATCCTAGAACAAATTCAATTCTTTGATAAATGGCTACGTCATAGACTGCTGAAAGTTCGGATGGACATGAAATGAACGATCCGGTTATTGCTGTCCGTATTTATCTGTATGGTATTCGTCGCGCTAACAGTCCGAATATAAAGGCCGTCGCATAATTGATTAAATTTGTATGATCGCACTTGTAATAGAGAAAAAAAAAAGACCGGCCTTTCCCAGGCCATGGAATCATGGAATCGATATACGTACGTAGTAGGTACTTACATAACACATACATATTCATTCCATGTTCTGGACTAAGAGCATTCAATAAGCGGGGCGATCTCGCATCGTCAACGCCTTGGAACCAGAGGTGTTCGCATAGACGTAAAAAAGTCACTTGTCGTTTTGTGCTCACACGGTTCTCATTCTTCTAGGATACGAAACTCTTTCAACAACGTGTATGATGCCAGCTTTAAATGTAATTCTGATTAAACTTAACGTGTAGGAACGATTTTATTTTTACAAAAGAAACCTCTTTTCATAAAGAGTTTTCAATGGTAAAAGATTTAAAAAAATACTATGTCAAACTGTCAAAGCACAATCACAACTTAATGATTCGTTTTAATTTTTGTGTTTTTTATTCGTATTACTCCTTGATAGTAGTGCAAATCAATAAAATAAATCCATGATTCATGATCTCGTAAAATAAGTCTAATAATAAACGTGTACAAGTGCTATTTTAGCTGAGTGAGTGTGAGAAGAGTGTGAGTAATAATCGTAATCGTAAGTTTAATTTTTAAATTATTTCACATACTGGCTCTTATCAGAGACCGTCTTTTCATTCACATTACAGAATAATGTGTCTGTGTTCTAAACACCATGGAGCTTTTGACCATGATTAGAAACATTGTTGATAAGGAACAACTTGTTTATTTACATTACGTTGTGACACATGCTATGAATGAAGTAGTTAACATGGGGCACACTGAGAGCATCGTCAGGAAAGGCGATGATAAATTAGCCTGTAACTCAGTCAAATATTAACTTAAAAAAAAGTTACCAATATAGGGATGATCCAAATCATCCACCCTATCTACTGTTAAAATTTCTCCAAAGGTTTTCCAGACACCCTGTATATAGGTGAAAAACTTAAGTAAATGACCTCTTGCATGTAGTTTTAACACATCTGTATAGACCGTTCGACATTCTATATTTGAAATTTGACTTAAATTCCATATATAATTTCACCTATATCCATTATAAATGACTTAATTACCTTTCCACAGTGACTAATATTTATTTGGTGTGACAATTAAATTGTCATTCGTTACCTATTTGGCATATATTCTTTTTCGAATGCAAAATAAGTATTAAGGTTCTATGACATTATTTACAATATAAACCTCTTTAACCATAAGTACAGCATAAATATAGATACAGTAAGCTGCTGCATAATTATATTTTAAAAAATAAAAGAAAATAAAAGTTATTATTCATTAAATATTCGATCATATTTCTTTTTGAACGTTGATACCGATGTTTACTAATCAATCAGTCAGGGGCGTCACACGGAATATATATTAATATTCAAAAATATAAAGGGTTTTTTTTTTTAACAGTGCACAAATTTTAACATATTATTTTTTACCGTTAATATAATATACTAGCTTTCCGCCCGCGACTTCAACTGCGGAGAGTCAGAACTTGTGTTAAAAGTAAATACATAGTTTATATAAACTTTGAGTTTTTTTTTGAAAAAAAGTCCATAACGTGAATTTTAAGTAAGCACAGTCCACAAACACCTTTCATTTTATGACTCTAAAACAACAAATTTGTCATACAAAATAAATTCACTGCCCCTCTTTCACAATGACGTTTTTTTATCAACATGTCATCTATTTACTAAATTTCTATACATACAATTAACCCAATTATTAGACGAAGATTTTCGAAAATCACTAAAGCTGGATATTTTCTTTATGTCACAGTATTTAGTCGCAATACCCGTTTTCATATCTTGTAGGTATACGTTTAAAAGTAACTTTATTTCCATACAAACTTTACAGTCAGTATCAGTAGTCTAAGATCCCAATTTTTTCCCTTTAGTTTTTTTATCGATGATGTGTTTGTTCTTGACTATTTGTTTGTTTAAGCGGCAAGTGTTTAAAAAACACTGAAGCTTGCACTTTTTTAGATGCTGACATTCATGTAACTGGAAATAAAAACAACTCAAATACCTACAAACTTTCACCCCGCTTTTCACACTATTAAGGGCTTGTTTTAAAACCTATTTTTTTATTTAATTAATAATGGTGTCGATACCGAGTTTCATGTATCTAACTTGCCCAATCATAATTCTTATTTATAGGTAAACAGTAACCTTAATACCAATAATGTACCCATTTCAACCCTTTAAAAATGACCAAATTCCCACAAAACTTCTACCCCCATTTTACCCCCTTTTCATTTATGTCGCGACATTCACTATTCTCATATTAAAAATGGCCAAACTCTCTTTAATTTTACCACCTTTGGGGTAGTTTTTCAAAATAGCCCAACGCCTTTTTAGGATTCCGTAGCAAAAATGGCATAACTCTTATATTTTCGTCATGTCCGTCCGTCCGTCCGTATGTCACACAAATTTTACTCGAAAACAGGTTCATTGATTAAATTTGGAGTAGGAATAGGTGTCTTGTAGAAGCCGCTACTTAGTTTGGTAGAGAAATAAGAAAAATAAATATTTCTAGGTTGGGCACACACTACCACATGTGACATTAGATGAAAAAAAATTCGTCATAAATCATCGGGCAGAACATATTTCGACAGTTCTTTTAAAACACGACTTAAACTTCTACCGCCAATTTACCACCGCCATTTACAGAGATAGTTTTTCCAAAATCCTCAAAAGCAATTTAGTAGCCCTAACAGGCTGATACCTATTTACACGTTTCTCACTTAAACAATAAAAGAACTCGCTTATTTAATACCTTCGCTAGACGTTAAAATCGTATTTTCTATTAATAAACAGTAGCCTAAATACTAATTCTCACATTTCTCACTGAAATGACCAAGGTCCGAAACTTCTACCCCCCCCCATTTTACAACCTTTGAGGTAGTTTTTCCTAAATCACCGAAAGTAACTTAAAAAAAAACAGTAGTCACACCACATTTCTCCCTTCAATAATTTCCAAAATCCCATACAAACTTTTACCGCCAATTTACCTTATATGCATTAGGCTGCGGCTCCACTGAAGCGGAGACGAGCGGAGCGGCGCGGAGCTGTGCTAATATTAACCAATAGAAGGCACATGCGGTCACGTCGAACGCGCCTTGCGCACGTTGGTTTAGATTCTATTGGTTAATATTGGCACAGCTCCGCGCCGCTCCGCTCCGCTCGTCTCCGCTTCAGTGGAGTCGCAGCCTTAGCCCACACAACATTTTCGTTTTCTCACTTCAAAAATATATATCTTCCATACAATTTTCTACCCCCTATTTAACCACCTAAGAGGTAGTATTTTCTGAATCGCCGAGAGTAATATTTTTTATATGTATATTGCCTTTTGTGTTTAATAGGTAGATTACATTTGCATTGAAGAGCATTTCTACCTAATTTCAAGTAAAATTGACCATAAAAGTAATCCCCACACAAACGTTGCAACTCCTTTCCATCCCCCCAGGGGTTGAATTTTAGTAATCGCTGTAATGCGTGTCTCATTATTTGCTTTGAAGAGCATTTCTACTAAGTTTCAGGTAAATGTGGCCAAAAAAATATTTTTTTCCATACAAATTTTGCAACCCCCTTCCATCCCTTTAGGGGTTGAATTTTAATATTTGCTAAAATACGTGTCGCATTATTTGTATTGCAGCGCATTTCTACCAAGTTTCGAGTGATTTTGACCATAAATATATTTTTTCTATACAAACTTGGCAACCCCCTTTCATCCCCCTCTACGGGTTGAATTTTAGATATCGCTGAAATATGTCTCATTATTTGCATTGAAGAGCATTTCTACCAAATTTCAAATTGAACCTTAAAAATACGTTTTTTCATACAAACTTTGCAACCCCCTTTCATTCCTCTAGCAGATGAATTTTAGTATTTGCTGATATACGTGTCCCAATATTTTTATTGGAGAGCATTTCTATCAAGTTTTAATAAATTTTATCATAAAAATATTTTTTTATACAAACTTTGTAACGTCTTTTCATCCCTCTAGGGTTTGAATTTTAGTTATAGCACAGATTAAAGAAGAGTTACTACGTAACATATATTTCTCTGCGCGAGGTACGTACGATAATCACCGCGTCACGGAACATAGTTGCCGATGCTAATACATGAAGGATGCCTGCGCGCGGCGAGGCCAGCTCGCTCGACCGGTTTTTGAGTGTCGAGAGTTCGAGACACGTCAAGCGAGATGCAAGTAGGCAATTAGGTAGTGCATTCTGTTCATTACGTCAAGTTGGGTTAGATTTATTGTTGTTTCTTGTGTTGTGTTGGTGAATTGTTATTATAAAAAATTACTCATTATTGCTATGTGAGTGGATGACAAGAGAACTTAAGATTTAAAGTGATCAACACGAAACAGTATCCATCAGGTTAGAACGATTTGATTACCAACCTACTTAGTTTACTTATTATACACATGTTAGGGTGATTAGGTACATATTCGAAAGGATCTTAAGTAAAAAAAAAATGATACCAAGAAAAAAATAACGGACACCAGGATAAAATTGTTACTTATTTTATTACAAAAATGTTATACCTATACCTTAGTGATAGCGAATCCATTAATACGTAAGTTCTTAGATGTAAGTAGGTAGGTAAGGTAGGTAGCTAACATGAAAAAGGAGGTTAATTCTTTGACCCAGATTTATGTAATATGTAACCACTAACAACTAGCTACTGCGCCGATTTGCAAATTTCTTTCTGAAATATAATTCTTGTACTTCAGGAATGGCTCTTAGTTGTAATAACTATTGAGCGACCCTTATTAAAGTAAAAAATAAAGTATGTAAGTAAGTAGTAGTGAGTAGTTTTTTGTGTAATAAATAAATAACTGTTTTTCTTATAATAATGTTTTCATATTAATATTTTCATTGTGTTGACAACCCTACCGTTCGAGCGTGCAAACGTAGGTATCACTATACGTGCGATGGAAACTTCGAAAAATGAATTTTTAACACGAGTAAATAAGGTTTATTTAGGCGCGTTCGGTCAGCATTATACATATGTTTTATATGCCTACAATACGTTGTAGGTATTGATCGGACGTACTTTGTCGTTTTGTATAGAAGAAAAATATGCCTGGTTATAGCTGAAATACATGTCTCATTATTTTCATTGAAGAGCATTTCTACCAAGCTTCAAGTAAATTTGACCTAAAAATATTTTTCTATACAAACTTTGCAACCCCCTTTCATCCCTCTATGGGTTGAATTTTAGTTATCGCTGAAATACGTGTCTCGTTAGTTGCATTGAAGAGCATTTCTACCAAGTTTCAAGTAAATTGGACCATAAAAATATTTTTCCCATACAAACTTTGCAACCCTCTGTCATCCCTTTAGGGGTTGAATTTCGAATAATCCCTTCTTAGTGGATCTCTAAATCACAAAAAGAAAGTACTGTCCAAGTTTCATATTTCTAGCATTAGTAGTTTTGGCAGGGCGATGATGAGTCACCCTGGTCATTGCCTTTTATATATATAGACTAGCTTTTGCCCGCGACTTCGTCCGCGTTGATTTCGTTTATCGCAGTTAAGTAAATTAATAGTTTTAAGTAATTCTATAGTTTGACGTCCTCCCTGGCCAGAATGATGTTTCAAACACGTGTAATATTGAGCTCGAAATTTACCGGGACATCAACTTTAACCATGAACTTACGGGAGGACACTCCCGATACCTCCAAAGAGTTCAGGAACTGCAGGAGCTGTAGGACGTGACTTGCTCTGTGTCTATGACATTGTCTACCAAGAGATACAACACAACATAGCCTTCTACATGAGTTATATTTTTTTATTTATCCGCCCGACAATTTCGTTTGTCGGTGCTTATATTTGCGCTCTCGCATAAACATTCTCTATTCTTTATGTTGTTTTTTAGATGGGGGTACACGTTATTTTTAAGATCATCTGTGTTTTGTACCATATTACAGAATTCGCCGTTTAATGTATTCAAATCGTTACTATCTTCGTCAATTTTTAGTAGAGCTGCCGCATATATTGCCCCGACTGTGTATCATGATGTACTCGTAGTTCGTGGCATATTTGTAGTGAGGTATATTTTTTATATATGTACCCATATCGTAGATGCCGAAATGCATTTATTTTATGCCCGGTGGTGTGCCCCTAGTTATCACCGGTAGATGAGAATCTGTCTAAATTCGCTGTCTCAAAGCACCATCCCCCCATGATAGTTTGGTTGCTCTTAAAATAACCATCATAGTTCAATATTACATATATTATATTATGAGTGTTAATACTAATTTTAATGTATCTATCATTATAAATGGCGGAAATCCCAAACATCAACCGTAGCCGCTGAAAAAAAAAATGACAATATTCTTCAAACAAATTTACCCAATCTCATTCGGTTCCGCGGTTAATCCGTGAAAGCGTAACAAACAGACAAACGACAGACATAATTACTTTCCCATTAATAATATTAGTATGGATTTTTTTTTACAGCAATATTATATGGCTTTTTTACTCATTGAGTATTGTTTGAACTGACATTTTAGAATTAAATAACCGACCAATTTCCGCAAATAAATAAAATGACTGTACGTATTTTTGTCAGTGATCATAATAACCGCCCTTATATTAAATAATAACCGAAGAATAAGTATTGTTAACGGGGGACAAAAAGTTAAAATCAGGATATGTCAACGCTGTCAACATCAATCCTTTTGATATAGACTAACAAAACTGAATGTACAAAGCCTGTCCCATGTTGTCAAACTGGGTGGCAGAAGCCATAGAAGAAATAAATTAATCAATTTCACAATTTTGTCAAATAATTACTAATCTTATTATTCTATATTAGTAATTATTTATCTAAATATGATGTCATTTTCAAAATCTGCGTCCCCAAAAACTAAGAAAATTTTACCCATGGCAACTGTTTTAAAAAACATCATGGCCGCCATTTTGAATTTCTACCTATACTTTCACATCATTTTCGAAATCGGCGTCCTCAAAATCTAAAAAAATGACAATTATGACCACTTTTTAAAAAAGATCATGGCCACCATCCTGAATTCTAAATTTGACATACTTTTCATAATCTGCGTCCCGAAAATGTAAGAAAATGATACCAATGACGACTTTTTCAATAAACATCATGCGGCCAGTTTGAATTCCAAATTTGATATCATTTTCGAAATCTGCGTCAACGCAACCTAAGAAAATGACACCCATGATGACTTTTTCAAAAAACACCAAACATTGTAGTTATTCCCTCGGGAACTTTTAAATTTTCCGGGATGGAATTTTCCTATGTGTTAATCCAGGGTATAAGCTACCTCCATTCTAAATTTCATCCTAATCCATCTAGCCGTTGCAGCGTTAAGGAGTAACAAACTAAAACCCCCTTGCACCCCCTTAGGGGTAGTTTTTTCTAAATTGCTGAAAGCAGTATTTTTTATTTATAAACAGTAGCCTAAATTCCAATTTCCAAATGTAGCCATTTGGATATCTCCCATACAAATTTCTACTCGCCATTTATCGCCTTAGGTGCAGTTTTCCAAAGTAACTGAATGTTTTTTTTATGTTTATAATCAGTAGCTTAAATAACAATTACCACGTTTCCAACTAAAAAAAATTACATAAATGACCAAATTCTCATACAAACTACCGTCCCAAATCTCACCCCCTTAGGAGGGATTTTCGAGATACAAAGTATAAATTTAATCTAATTCGGTTCCGCGGTTTATCCGTGAATGCATAACAAACAGACAGACGACAGACATAATTAATTTCACGTTTATAATATTAGTATGGATTTTCTTTCTACAGCAATATTATGTGTACCTATCGATGTACAGATTTTTTACCCCTCGAGTATTATTTGAACTGACATTTTAGAATTAAATAACCGACCAATTTCCGCCGAAAAATAAAATGACTGTCCGTAATTATTTTCAAGTAATCATAATTACCGCTCTAATTTTAAATAACAGCCGTAGAATTAATACGCCGTGAATAGTGAATAGTATTGTAAATAGCGGAGAAAACTGTTAAAATCTGGATATGTCAACGCTGACAACGTTAATCTGACCCCGCTCCGTTTGCCTGTCTTATGTTGTCACAATGGGTGGCAAAAGCCATAGGAGAAATAAATTATTCAATTGCAGAATTTTGTCAAATAATTACTAATCTTATTCTATATTAGTAATTATTTGCGTCCCCAAAAACTAAGAAAATGTTACCCGTGCCAACTTTTTCAAAAAACATCATTGCCGCCATCTTGAATTCTAAATTTGACGTCATTTTCATAATCTGCGTCCCCATTATGTAAGAAAGTGATACCAATGACGACTTTTTCAATAAACATCATGGCGGCCATTTTGAATTCCAAATTTGATATCATTTTCGAAATCTGCGTCAACGCAACCTAAGAAAATGACACCGATGATGAATTTTTCAAAAAACGCTATTCATTATTGTCGTTATTCCCTCGGGAACTTTTAAAATTTCCGGGATGGGATTTTCCTATGTATTAATCCAGGGTATAAGCTATCTCCATTCTAAATTTCATCCAAATCCATCCAGCGCCATTGCAGCGTGAAGGAGGAATAAACTAAAACTCCCTTTTACCCCCGCTGAAAGTAGTATTTTTTATTTATAAACAATTGCCTAAATACCAATTTCTTAATTGCTTATTTTAAAAATAACTAATATCCCATACAAATTTCTACCCCTTTATATTTTAACCCTTTAGGGGATGAATTTCCAAAAATCCTTTCTTAGTACCTCTAGGATGCCCAAGGAATATTCCCTTCAAATTTCAAGTCCCTAGGTACAGCGGTTTAGGCTCTGCGTTGATCGATCAGTCAGTCAGTTTTACCCCTTTCCATCCCTTCGGGGATGTAATTATCAAAAACGCAGAGACACGTATAAATTAATTTTCAATTTTCAACCTTAACACAAAATTTGAAAAGTCTAACTTAAACTAAAACTAACGGACTTTCATATAAATTTTCATTCCCTTAGGGATGGAATATCCAAAAATCCTTCCTTAGTGGATCTTTACACTATACATCTATGTGCAAAATTTCAAGTCTCTGGATCCAGCGGTTTGGGCTGTGCTTTGATATATCAACAATCAGTTTTACCCCTTTTCATCCCTTCGAAGTTGAAATTATCAAAAACGCTGAGACACGTATAAGTTAAAATTCAAACGCCAACCTAAACGTAAAATTTGAAGCGTCTAACTTCAAAACTGACGGACTTTCATACAAATTTTTATCCCCTATTTTACCCACTTAGGGGTGGAATTTCCAAAAATCCTTCCTTAGTGGATCTCTACACCATATCAGGTATCTGTGTGCAAAATTTCAAGTCTCTATGTCCAGCGGTTTGGGCTGTGCGTTGATATATCAACAATCAGTTTTGCATTTTATATAATAGATTACAACAATAAAATCAGTTACAAAAAATGTTTCCTGCAAATTATCAAATTTTTGCGTTCTCGTGTGGACACCAAGTAATACTAGAAAATCACTTTCTAAAAACCTCAACAGTAAAAATCTTTTCACACTACATGCTCGAATTTGCCCAATTATATATCATGCAAACCTCATCTAAAGTAAGTGATTATAGCCATCGGCTAACCAGCGGGTTATAATGAGATTCAGTACAATATTTTATCCCGGCGGGTTATAATATTGTAGTGAATCTCATTATAACCCGCTGATTAATAATGAGATTTGAATTCGTATGAAAAATTGTTCCATAGAAACCTACAGCAAACAGAACTTAATTGAAAATCGAACTGGCCACTACAAGCCATATACGCAAAACAAAGAAAATAAAACAAAAGGTGAAAAAAGTAGAGTATTCTCCTTTGGGATAAAGCTGTTTTCGTCTTGGGCGAGCTTGAATCCCTCGCTGCACTCAGGACCACGGTTTTCACAGGAACTCGTAACACCCTCGCTATGCTCGGGAGTTAAATCTGGAGTCCCTCATTTGCTCAGGATTCAATATCGCGCCCGCGACATAAAACAGTGCTTTATTCCCTCGATGTATAATCTACTATTTTACAACACGCTCCTCTCCTCGTACCCGTACATTAGAGGTGCCTAAGGCGGAGAACTTTTAATGACTCGAGTTTGTAATCCCCTTATTGCCCGTGATACGCACAATGTTTTCCATCACATGTGCGAGGAAATAAAAAAAATAGAGAAAAAATATACTCTTCGGAAACCACAATCAAACAAATGAACTCGACTCGCTAAAAGAGTTTGTCAGTCAACTTTTTTTCAATATAGTCTTCCACAGATAATGCTTAGAACTGCTTTAGTTTTTAAACTTGACAAGCCATACTGCCGGATTGTACCCATTTTCAAAATGAAACTTAATAAAATAATTTCAAATGTCTCTGAAGTCATTGTAAAATATAAACATAATGCAGATAATTGTACCGTATAAGTTTAATTATACAGTAAAATTGGTTTGTAGCCAAGTTTTGAATGTAGGAAATAAACCTTGGGTGATTTACACTTCCTTAGTCTGAAATGATGTACGAGTGGATTCTATCTTTTATTAAAACTAAACTCATAACTCCCTAGGGAGCTAAATCGGCTATAACTGCCCTATACGCCTGCGTGTTATAACACCCTTTCCGAGCAAGTGTGATGAAAATATATATTATAGCTCCGTTTGTAACGGGCTTTAGGTCGTACAGCGCGGCGCGGCGCGGTCGTTGTATTTGAGTCACCGCGCATGTCGCGATTTGATTTTTTAAACTTACTTATTAAATTAGCCATGGGAAAACAGTATTGCAGTCTATTTGGATGTAAAAGTAAAAGTGACAAAAAATTAATTAATAGATAAGAATAGTATTTAGTAATAAAGTTTTTTCAACTTAATAAAAATTCAAGGAACGTAAAAAGTAACTCCGGGTCCCAAACACTATAAAACGAAAACGATTATTATCATACCCCGCAATCGAACTAGCAAATCAGTAGCCGATTTACGTCACTATTTACTGCGGACAAATAAAAATACAATGTTATTAAAATAATCATTTTTTTTTTTAATATTTAGTTGAATTCATTGCGATGTTTATCAGATGTCAAATGAAGATTAATGTCAGTTTTTTTTTTGTAAAATTTAAGTATTACATAAAATACTGTAAATATTGTTAACTTTTACCTGTAAAACTGGTTTATCTTTTAAAAGAAAATCTAAATTTGAGGAGAAACCATCTTCCTTCGTTTGACCACGTTGTGTTTCTTTCATTTTATACTCATTGCACATACAACATTGTACATACAGTACAAAAAATATTTTGTTCGTTTTTTCCCATTACACCAATATTTTCAAGCAATAAAGATTATTAATATTTGAATGAAATACGGAAAATACGTGATTTCATAAACAAAATGACAGACATATTGAAACTGACATTGATAGAAAATTAAACAAGGTTATATCAAAAGAAGGTCAGTAAGGTTATGATTAAATTGTATTAATCATACGTACAATAAAGTAAGAAAATGATTCATCGTAATCGCCAACCCTAATCATAAAACTGTCATATGCTACGGTTTTGCTACCTCAGTTGCGGGGTCTGATTATTATTATTAGTATAAAGGGCATTGGGTAAATTTGTTTGAAGAATATTGTAATTTTTTTTATCAGCGGCCACGGATGATTTTTACATCGTTATTTAGAGGACCTCTAAATACACATAGATATATATAATTTATGGCGTTAAATAATAAAAGATTTAAGTATTCAGTTTTTAGTACAAAAGTACGCCCAAGTATGAATATTTAAATATCTTGGCTCCGATGCACTTAAGAGTATTACATTACATAACAAAATACGTTTATTTTTTAATAATTCTATCATAATTTACCAGTTCTACGAATGGCCGCTCACCTTGAAAATGTATGAATTTTACAAATGACAACAACTACCCAAACCCCTTTGAGACTGTTATGAACTGCTACAACTAGAGCTTTGCGGAATTGTTTCAAAGTAGGTATCTATTGTATACTTATTGTATAGTTAAAAAGTCATTAGAGTCATGCATATAAACCAATTTATTACACAGTTAATTGCAATTATAAACACAGGGACGATTATCTCTTTATTAAACCCATACTACTAGCAAATAATATTTAATGTATAAAACATTCACTATTGTTTCTTGTTTCTATTATTCCTTGGCAAAAGCTGTCTGCAACATGTTTAGCATTCCTTGAATTATTTTAACCGTTTCCATTATACGGTACTTCTTCGTCGTGTTGAATTTGAGTCCGGCGCAGTCCGCGCTCGGAGGACATGGCGGAGTGACGTTCGCTCCGCAGCCGTGAACTTGACGCGTTCGATTTTGTTGTAATAATCGTGATTACGTGCTTTATTTGAAATCAAATGTTAAAGCGGTTTAGTTTTACTTAAAAAAAGTGTTTTTTTTTAGTTGTTATAACACAGTTTAGTTTCTTTTTTTTTATACTATTTAATTTATAAGTATTAAAAAGAAAAGTAGTTGGTGTAAAAAAAAAATATATTGCTCTAATAATAAATGTAATATTCAGAACGAAATTCGTTTTCGTTAACTATTTGATTTTAATCTGCTTAGCAGATTTCGATACAAATTTTGATCAACGTTTAATTTTTACCTATTTGAGATCCTATGCCAGATTGCTGTCCGATTTATTTTAACAATGTGTTATGAATATTATTCTACGTGGTTCCTGTACAACCATCTACCAACAATCCACGAATACGCCCCGCACTACGCAATTTTACCTACATTAACGAAATCGTGCACCGTAAAAATAAGTAATGGGGACAACGGTCCGTTTCACGTATTTAATATTTTAGTGTCGTTATTCATTATTTTGTCTCAAGTTTTATAGTAATAAAACCACAATTTAATTGTATTCGATTGTTAGCAAAAAAATATAAAGATTCATTTTCACAACTTGTTTAAATAAATGAAATAAGGTGAACGTACGAGTGCTCGACATGCGAACAGAAAATATTTATTTGCGTCGTGATATTATGGTCAATTATACATCTACACGAACCATTTTCATGTGATTTGGGAGACGTGACCTTTACTTTTGTTAGTTGGAATTTGTTTTATATGGTGACCATATAGAAATTTCTCAAAATGATAAAAATAATTAGTCAATCTGATTGTACGAGTAAATGTCAGGTGCTTTTGCCGGCAGTCCTTTTCTTTATTTAAAAATTGGTGTGTGAAATATGAAAGCCACAAACATTTCTCATCGCTTAAATGAGGGGGTAACAAAATTGATGTAAATCTTATTTTAGTTATCGCAAGTCAAAGTATGGGGACGAGAACTAGTACAGCGACGAGTACTAGTTCTTCCACCTTATATATTTTTAAAGTTATTTGACCGCTAGCTTGGTTGAAATTACTTTTGCGAGAAATGTACAATCATTTTATGTCACACAAGTTCACACAACCCATCCTGAAAGCAACTCGCGTCTAATATGATTTCTCAAACGCCGCTCAATCCCACATCCCAGCATGCGAAGCAATAGAAATATGGGGAGAGTTGCTACGAATGTTTTGAAAAGTCTTCAAGTCGTTTTAAAGGGACATGAATTTTCGCCGTTGTTTCTACACGGCAGATCTGTAGTTAGTTTATTATATGTATTTGTATTTGATTTGGAATAATGCAAATACGTCTGTTTAACGTGTGATGCAAATTTGTGGTCTCTACGAGAAAATGTTTGCCCTAATCGCGAATTGAATCCAGGACCGCTAGCTTCGTAGGTAGGGTCACTAAAAACTAGGCTAACGCTTCGCCTTGCATGTATGGTATTGTTTTGATGACTTTTTTAGTGCTACCCTCCTATTTGCCCGTTGACGAAGTAAACTGACAGGTACCATTGCCGATTACAATTAACTTGGAAAATTGCGTCTAATTTTTTGTTTGTTAAAAAAACTTTCAACATGCCTTATTTTGACAGTTAAGAAGTGGTTCAATAAAAAAGTAGCTATATAGTATCTGGTATATCTTTTTAATTTTTTTTTTAATAATAAGCAGTTATATTTTTTTTAGTTATCTGTAGATATTATACTATGAAATAAAAATACAATCATATTGAAATGTATGAGATTCTTTAAGTCTTCTCAATATTTATTGCAGGTACTTTATAACTTTTCTACAATGCTACAATTGAAATTCCATTTTCACAACTTGTTTTATGCTTTTAGGAATATCATCTTAAGGATAAGTTATACCGATAAACTGGACTTTACTTTGGGTAGTAAGGAAGTCTCTTCAATCTAACCTCTGACAGAGGTTTTTCTATGGGAGACAAATTTCTATAAAAATAGTAAATACACCAATGTTGAAATTATATTTAACTACCTCAAAGTGAAGTCAAATCAAAAAGTTAACTATTGCTCAAAAGACAATTTAATAAGGTATTAAGTAGCCCATCAAACTTAAAGGAAAAACTATGTTTATGACAAACACCTCATAAATTGTCCAGAAGACACTGTTCAAAAAGTTTTAGGTGAGATGTAATATAAAAGGCGAAAACTTGAAATCGCCCGTTCATTTTTACGATTGTTATTTTTTATTTTATTGAATAGTATCTATAGATTACTATAACAAATGCACTGCTTAAAAATTACCACATAATAAAAAAAACATTATGTGCTGCTAGTTTTTTTCCGGACCACTCTTTATTATTAATAATAATATCCCAACGGGTATATAAATGCAAAAACCAAAATTTATCTGATCCAAACACTTTATAAGGCTGGACTAGAAGAAATCCCTTAAGAGATAAGTTTGCCTTTGTACAGTCATGTTTAATTTATTTTTGTGACGTATTTATTTATATAACGTACACATTCATTAACACCTAGCTGTGTGTGTTATCATCCGCCTCAAATCTCGCTCCGATACTTATACTATATAAAGGTTTATCCAAAACTCTTGACCTTCTTTATATCTGAAGCAGAACTTACGGATCGACTGCTGCTATACAGATCAGACTAGCATTTTTTGGTGTATAAATTAAGGCCGGGAAGTCGCTAACAATGAACGACAGGTCCGGTGAATGATTTAAATTGTCTTACAATCGCCCTTTCCGGCGCGGTTGTTCAGTGGAGGACGCAATCAAACCCCGGGTTCCGATCTCGCTCCCGCTTTTGTAGACACAGTCATTGCTTTGAAATAAAATAAGCCATCTTGTTAAAATAGTCTCCATTGTAGTACATTCGAGATGTCTTCAGTCTTTTTGTATGGATATTGCAAAGATATGAAATAATTGACCTATGTTTCTTTTTTGTTTTTTATCGATTTTGTTTACATAATGACGGTAATATTACAAGTACCACTGTTTAGTGGTTGAAGGTGGTTTTGGGCAGTGGGTTAAAACATATAAGTAGCGTATAAGAGCGGATAAGAGAGATACAAACTCTAAGGTCCTTTTTAAAAGTTATCGCACTCTACTATCCAGGGTACGCTAGCTTGTCCACGTACCCTAACTATTATTAAATGCTTGTTCATGTATATTACCTCTATGTAATGATTAAGTATCAATGCGGAATTATTGTCTCGAAAGCAATTATCGTATTTACCGTTTCTTAAGTAGGAGAAAGCGAGCTCGATGTCTATTGTCTTTGCCGGGGAAACATTTTTATTTTAACTGTCTTCAGTAAAAGAGTTGATGGTATACCTGCAGGACTTATTTTCTAATAAAGACTATAAAAAAACGAATTAACACGATTCTTGCATTAGACAATTAACATTAAAAAGAAAATGGTTAAATTCTTATTCGCTAAGAAACAAAAACACCTTAAAAACTAAAAAAGGAAAAATAGTCGTAAATTTGTGCTGTAGTTTTTTTAGACAGTGGTAAGTGGCAGTGGTATGTTATATCTTCTTCTCTGGCGGTTTGTGGAAATTTCTCAAGTCTCTCGGCCTAGGTTCTAAGCCGAAGACTGAACCTGACTTTTGTTCCTTTTCTCCATACACTTTAAATATTTATTTTTCTACATATGCCACTTTGAATCCTGCGATTAAAGCCGAAACCGGGACCCCTTTGAAACGCATAATGCTTTTACGCATAATGTATCATTAGTCATTACGCATAAAATCGATTGGCATAACACCGTTTTAGGCTGACATTACAGAATTTAATAAACGTTTATTGTGTAGATTTTACAGGTTTTATTTTAATTATTATTAAAAACTAACCTAACCTAACCTGTTACTAGGTTCAGGTGGAATTCTATTGTAAAAACCGTTTTTTCACATCAAACACTTCTATTGTAAAAAACGTTGTAAAAACAAACATATAAGCGTAATGATACATTATGCGTAAAAATAATTATGCGAATCAATATGGACCCGCCGAAACCACATCCTTTATTGCTGCCCTTCCATCTCTTAACATTCCACCTTTTAATCTCTCCTTGGTCGGTGATGAGGAAATCCGAAACATCATTATGTCAATTAAATCTAAAGCCGTTGGCCATGATGATGTGAGTCGTGTTATGGTTATTCTCATTCTCGACTGTATTCTGCCTGTCATTACTCACATTATCAACTTGTCTATTTCAACTGGGGTATTTCCTTCATCTTGGCGCAAAGCGTTTGTAATCCCTCTTCGTAAAGTTTCAAACCCCAGCTCTCTTAATCACTTTAGGCTTATTTCAATTATTCAATTTTTTCTTAAGTTTTAGAAGCTACAGTCTTCAACCAATTTTCCAAATTATTTTTTCTTAACCAGCTTCTATCCCCATATCAATCTGGTTTTCGTCCAGGACACAGCACGACTACTGCCCTAGTCAACGTTATTGTAGGTATTAGACAGGGTACGGAGTCAATGCAGGTAACTGACCTGGTTCTCGTAGATTTCTCAAATGCCTTGAACGTCGTAGACCACGACCTTCTCCTCGGCACGCTCACGGCTCTATCCTCCTGACATCCAGTCGTCAAAGAAGTTTAGTTATAATTTCAACACTATTCAAATATAATTTAGGCGTCATATTGAATGATATTTATGTACTTTGTATAAAGTACACGAGTCGTCACGATGTTAAATCGGTATAAGAATTTTCTCCCAGTAAGTACCATAACATTACCTGTTTAGGCGCTATTTTTTAATCAATTTTATTTTCGAAATACTAGTGGCCGAAATATGTACAATCGTCAAAACGTAATTTACAATCGTATAGTTTCGATCAGTGGTGTATCGAAAATTCATTGGCTCCACTGTTATTGTAACGAATATTCGTTAGATCGAAATACTTGTGACCGAAATATGTACAATCGGCAAAACGTACATAATAGAATTATACGGTTTCGATCGGAGTTGTATCGGATTTTCAGTGGTCACATCAAAACTGGGTCGATCACCTGCAGGATCGACATTCGTTGAGTCTTTTTAAGTCTGATATCTACTGAAAATTCGTCCGTTTTATTGCTGGTGAGGTGAATAACGCTTCTTGCTATCCTTCCAGCAATGTGATAAGTTCTAAATTGATTTAGTAATAAAGAGTTTTATTTAATCGCCCTTTTTTACTTGTAATGATTTTTAGTGTCTACTATCTTTTGTGGGATTACAATCGATCGAAACCTCAATTTCGATTTGACGATTTATTGTTTCTACGTTTATCGATTTCGTTTATCGTTTACTCGAATATTCGATCCAGTAACAGTTGAGCCAATGAACATTCGTGACTGAGATCTTCTGTGGGATGATAATCGAAACGTCAATTTCGATATGGCGATATATTGTTTCTACGCTTTTCGACCCAGCGAATATTTGATCCAATAACAGTCGAGCCAATGAACATTCGATAGCATGATATTCCGAGAGTACGTAGTCGAAATTATGATATACGGTCCTTTTCACCACACTGGTTTCATGTCAAACACTTTCGCCCTTCAGGCAACACGTCTCTGGAATGCGCTCCCACTTCAAATTAAACGAGCCCCTAGCAGGGTTTCTCTCAAGCGAATGCTTCGTAAGCATTTCCTAGAACAAGATGTTGCGTAGATTTTTAGGCTAGAACCATAACATATGTTTTAGTCTCTGTTGTTATATTTATAGGTATAAATATTATTGTATTTATTTATGTATTTATATTTATATATCTACATATGTATATATGTGTATATCATTTTGTAAGTACTTTTTGCGCCAAGTATGATTATTTTGTAAATATGTTATTTGCTTTGTTTTCTGTCTTTCTTTTTCTGTGCACCACTTTTGTTACTTTCTGTATGATTATTTGGTTGACTGGTAGAAAATGCCATAAGGGATTAAGTCCGCCATTTGTACTTTCTTTTGTGCAAAGAAGGTTAAATAAATAAATAAATAGATAAGTGTTCTAATTACAGGTAAAACAGAGAACCTCCCATTTATGAAGTCTGCCGAAAAGGGCGAATGCATATTTATAACTGCAAAAGTTTATGTGTGTGTGTGAGATAGTATGTTGAGTCCTGTTGAGGCTTCACGGATTTGGGTTTAATAGGGAATATGCATGGATTTTTTAAATCGCATTTCTCAACAAAATATGAATAAGAGAGATCACCCAAAGTGAAATTAAAATTGAAATCGGTCAAGAAATACAGATGATACAAGCATTTTAAACTGCTAATTAGACAGAGAGATCCGAAGTGGCCCGGTGACGTCATTGTGCAGTTCGGCTATATAAACTCCACGTAAAATTCTGTTTACTAGAAAGAGATAGGAACAAATCTTTGTTGGCTTATATCTTGGTTATTTTTTTAGCTATTAAAAAAATGATTTTTCTCACCTGTTTGTTACATGAAAAACATGCATATTCCCTATTTAAAATGGAGCCAGCTTATACCCTGGATTAACGCATAAGCCACCTTTTATTCTAAAATTAGTAATTCTACGCGGAACAAGCCGCTGGAATAGTACATTACTGCACAGACCGGGAAATAGGCCGTTGCGGGGCGAGTAGAGTTAGCGTGGCCGAGACGCAGTCGAGGCCGCGATATATACGAGTCCAGCTACCGCCCTTCCCGGTCGAGGCTTGTAACTATAGTGCTTTTCTCCAAGATGTGAGGAAATTTAACACAATTGTTAATAATATTAAACACAGTCCCACCATTTCCTTGAAAAAAAGAACAGAAACGTACGATTTAGTATGACACTGAAATAAAGCATTAAATAAAATCACAAATTTAAACGTAATAACTTCAATTTGAATAAAATATAGTTTAAACTATAACTTTTATTACGCGTTTATGTTATTTCCGCAATTTATTTTGATTATGAACGCAATTTCTATTAAAAAAATGTCAAACTATTTGACACTTTTAAATACGTTGTAAATGCTGTTTGAAAAGGCTTAACTTTTTAGTCTATGACATTTAAAAAGTAAAATATACAAGGAAGAATTTTAATTGCACGAGTGTTTGGCTGTTTGGAGATAGTTATCCTAGTCCAAGCATGGTTTTAAAAAGTAAATCACCAGGTACGTAATGAAATTTGATACATTTTTCGCGCCCCCGCCGTTGATAAATAATAACTTTGTTTTTTTTTAATTTTGCCTGGGCCTGGAACTTAGAACTTTGCGGGCTGATTTGACAACAGTAAGGTTAACATTTCCGAGCATGTGTGAGAAAAAAGCTATTTCACATTATAATTGAGTTAAAAGAGGTTTTCTACGATTATTCTAACATTGCGAGATTGAATAAGTGCCTTTACTATTCTAGCATAATTCTGAAATTTATAGAAATTTATATAACTCTACTCGTCCCGCAAAGGCCTATTTCCCGGTCTGTGCAGTAATGTACTGTTATTTACGGATATAATTTTACTATATTGCTATAGGTATAAAATGCGTATGTAATACTTCGTTCACATACCTAAAACGGTTATTTCAAATGTTGTAATCCTAATGAGGTATTCTCATAAAAGGCGAATCACGTCAACAGTTTCGTAGAAAGTGGACGGTTCATATGCGCTTGCGCATAGCTTGCACGCTTCGTACGTGAGGAGTAAGCGTCGAGCGAAATGTCAAGAATACCGTTCTTCCCATACGTACACAATTAGATACGATCGAGTGAAATTTATGAGCTAGTTACTAAACCCTACTGACAACACCTAGTCATTGTTATTGGTGGGTTTTTAATGTGATGAAAAACGTATAAGGCGCTAGTAAAATAGGTCGGTACAAAATATATATTAGGAAGATCCTAATGTAAATTTAGGCTACTAAATAAAGTAAGGTATTAAGTAATAATAAGGTCTTCTTTTGTATTTTTACGAAATATCTTCCTGATATTCCTTTTTTCTTTAAACTTCCCAATGGGTTGACTGGATTCGGAGTTTTTAGGTAATAATGGTAACAAAACTTAATAAATGTGTATAAACGAGTCGAGAACCTCTATTTTGAAACGACTTCAAAAAAGGAGGAGGTTTCTCAATTCGACCGTATATTTTTTTATGTGTGTTCGCGCATAACTTCGTTGTTTATGAACCGATTTTGACCATTGTTTTTTTGTTGGAAATTAGATATCCCAAGGGCGGTACCATGATAAGGAAACCAGGATCTGTTGAGGGGATTAGTGACGAATTGAGGGAACTCCTCAAATATTGTAGGCAAACATATAGGAATTTTAGTATTTTTAGCGACAAGTCCAGTATTTGCATTCAGAAAGGATCATTTGCTGAAGCGGAGCTGTTGATGAAGACCACAGATGGCCACAGAACTCCTCAACGGTACCGATTTCAAGGGTGGCGATAAGATATCTCTATTAAGATAGTTGAGCGACTACAACGAATAACCTTTAATTGTTTAAAAATGACTATGATTTTCCCGCGACGTTGCTTGCGGCGAGCTTGAAATGTCTTAAAGTTGCATATACTAACTCAAAAGTGGGACTATATAAGCTTATTATGATATCTTAAAAGTGTAAAATAAAATAAATGTTTTAAAAAACAAAGAACCGCCTTCAAAATCACAAAAAATAACTTCTATTTTAATGATGTGTACATAATAGGTTATTCCAACTGAAGTCGGCGACTTACAATATTTTCAACCAAAAGCCGACTTCTGTTGGACTAACCTATTGCCTATCATTTTAATAGAAGTTATTTTTTGCGTTTTTGAAGGCGATTTTTTGTTTTTTAAAACATTTATTTTATTTAAGTCTGCATATGTTGACGGCAATAATACTGCGCATTCCCGTTTGATAATTCCACTGGGTTTGAATAAATTACCGAAGAGTTCGATCTAATCGCGACTTACCATAATTAGTGTAGTGAATTTGGCTCGGCTCATTGTGTTAAATTATATCGACATTCTGCCCTTAGGTAGCATTGACGTACTGGACAATGCAGTAAGTTGCAAAGCGAATGCGTACATAATGTAATGTGTTTAACATAGATAATAAAAGTCTTACATGGTAGTCCGCCTCGCCTCGAAACAATGCGTCGTGCCGCCTGATCATTAATCACGACACATTGCAATGATGATATTAGCTCTGTAACACGAACCTTCTGAAGTTATGCTGCTGCTTTTGGTTATCTATTAAAATCACTGAACAAAACAATGTACAGTCGAATTTTATATAAGGCGTTGTAAACTAAATTTTGCTCGGTAGCCAATTCTTGAAAGCTACATGGTTTTGCGACATAATGATTTTTAGTAATATTTACTTATTACCAGGGTTCGTAAAATGCGAGCAAAATTCTTTGAAGTGCTAGGGTTGTCACTTATAATATAAATCGAATAAATTAAATATGTATTGAGGAATGTGCATATACTTATGAAAGCACTTGTTATCATTAAGATAATAAATTGACCCTATCAGTGTTCATAGTTTATCTTTAATGTTAAACTAAAACTTATTAGAATTGATAAGTACATTGTCTATAGATTTACGAGTATTATCTTGTCGTGATTGTTAATAACCTAATGTCATTATGAGTGGCCGTCAGTCACAGAACCTAAAGAATCAAATCAATGTTATTTGTTGATAGATTTTAGATGTGAATATTTTTGGTTTTTGGAAACGGTTTGTTTTTAAAGCGAATTAATACTTTTACTGCCTTATACCATAAGAATAAACAATAACTATACGTAGAAGCGAAACTCCCGGCTCCGGACGCGCGCTCGGCGCGTTAAATACCTACCGCCTGGCGACACTTGAGGTATCTAGTCAGTCATGGGCGTCACAGACGGAATACATACTGACCAATATATTGTTATTGTGTCTTAAATTGGTTTTCGTATTTGTGTTGATTTTAGTGTTTATGGTTGAACTAAGATAGTGTTTTAAAAAGTGATCGACTATTTACGGCAAAATAATTAGAAGTAATTGATTGAATGAAGGAGTTTTATTTGTTAATTACTACATCCCCTAGATCATCATCATCATCATCATGTCAGCCGAAAGACGTCCACTGCTGGACATAGGCCTCCCCCAAGGCTCTCCAGTCAGACCGGTCTATATGTTGAAGAAAAAATAAACGGAAGCCTTAAAAACGAATTTATAGATAAGAATAGTATTTTGTAATAAATATTTTTCAACTTAATAATTTTTTTAATTAATGGTCTGGAAAGGAACGTAAAAAGTACCTCCAGATCCCAAACTATAAAACTTATTGAGCTTAAAAGATTGTTTATTTATAGACTCTTTTCTGTGTTTTATAGATGATTAATAGCTACATAAGCTATTTAATTTTCTGCAGATAACCTTAATATCATCAAAAAGTATTATTAGGTACCTAATTTAACGTAAATGTAAAAAACTCATTTTGCAACAATGTTTCCACGTTGAAGAAAAACATAAATAACATTTCGTGACAAAAATTTTATAATATAACACACCCATAAACCCATTAAAATATTTCACAACTGATAGCCCTGACTTTGGGTGCGGAAGACAGAGGGGCGCACACTGGGCTGAAAATCGGCTTTCATAGACATAGGAATCGAAGTTAACATTTTAATATTTTTTTGTTTGAAATGGCTATCACTTGCCATTATTATGCTAAATTATGATCTTGGCATAATTTGGCACGAAAACTTATGAGTTATAATTTTTCGCCGATAAAAATGTATGGAGCTGGAACGAAAAAACTAAATATCTCGGGAACCGCAAAAAATACACTAATATCCTTACAGCCAGTTATACTACTAATTATTCCTAGTTTTTTGACGTACTGCACATTTTAGTGGTAGGTGCGGTTTTTTTTTTAAATTGACGAAATTTTTAATTAAATTTTTTCAACCCCGACGTCCTACTTTAAAAATTAAAGACAGAAATATGTATATTTTGCCTTTTCGATAAAGGATGGGGCATTGTATATCAAATTTTCAGTGTTTTTTTTTACATAAGTTAATTTTATTACATAAAAAAACAAATATACAGAAATATAACAACTATAAAGAAAAACAAATAATAAATAAGTAAAGTATAAAAAGAACACCATAACCTTACAATATTTTTTACTTTTAATTTATCCTTCTATATCACTGTCTTCTGAATCTAATTAGGAGTCAGGTTCTACGTCACACGCACCCAAAACCTCCGTTTGGGGTTCCTCTAACTTAAGCAGGTCTATCGTTTCTATAAAAAACGCCTGTTTCTTCTTTGCATCCAGGGTCGGTTTCATTGCAGTAATTAGAGGATCGGAGGATAAAATTAGCATGTTGAATATCCTCGTTGGATGCTTGTCTGCTTTTCTTCCTGGAGTTATGTTCCCTGAACCTCCTAAAATCTTCATTTATTTATATTATTACCAGTGATCGGAATAGGTAGAGCTAATTTGCCTAAACTTGACGCATATTCACTCATGCGTGATAGAGATGGGAATACATTATTGAATGAACATGAATCAAGTTTAGGCAAATTAGCTCACCTATTTCCGATCACTGATTATTACTTATTACTAATTATTGATATGATCATTATCATTACTAATAGATGCAATTTCCTAATTATGTCCAATTAGATATCGTGATTCCTCATTACCGCAGAAAATAAAAGAAAAAATAAAAGAAAAAAGAAAAAAATAATTTAAGACGTAACATGAGCTAAGGAATGGCTTTGGTTTTATTTCAATGTAATATTTTTTATAATTTGAGCAAATTAGATGCAAAACATACATATTTCTGTATTTCACCTTTAAATTAAGTCGTCGGGGTTGAAAAACTTGAATGAAATTTTTTGACGATTTAAAAAAAAAAACCGCACGTACCACTGAAATATGTAGTATGTCATAAAATCAGGAATAATTAGTAGTATTACCGGCTGTAAGGATATTTTTGCTTTTCTGCCATTCCCGAGGTATTCAGTTTTTTCGTTCCAGCTCCATACATTTTTTTCGGCAAAAAATTATAACTCATAAGTTTTCGTGCCAAATCATGCCAAGATTATAATTTAGCATAATAATGGCAAGTGATAGCCATTTCAAGCAAAAAAATATTAAAATGCTAACTTCGATTCCTATGTCTATGAAAGCCGATTTTCAGCCCAGAGTGGGGCGTAGCGGGGTGAAGGGGGAAGTAGGTATTTAAAGCGCGGCATTAGGGGCCTTGGTAAAGGAGGTTCGCTTCTACGTGTAGATATTGTTTATTCTTATGCTTATACCTACAAATTTTCAACATAAAGTAACAGGAACGTATTTATTTAACGTTTCGTCAAAATAAATTACATGTAAATGAACAAAGAGTTTCGACTAAGCTATTTAGTTAGACCACAATCGTGCCAAGCGCATAATTATAGTTACGGTAATTCGTAAGTTCGTAATTTCTTTGACTAAAAAATGCACTAAGTACGACAATGAACTTAGGCCACCACCGTAAAATATAAAAATAGTTAAAAATAATAAGCGGTTATTTCACTATCCTTACTATGTCACTGTCCAAAGGGACGCAGCACTACGTGGGAGCGAGATGCACAACTCCGCTCTCTTACTACCGTAAAGGTGCACCCCTCTCGCCAGTGGCTCAGTTAGGATAATGTAATAGCTGATTTGAACTGGCGTGTGACCTTGAAGCGATAACGAATTTCACTAGGTTATTCCCGTAATACGTTCATTATCAACCGCAAAAAACCGAACCAAGTGATCATAATAACCGCCCTAATATTAAATAACAGCTGCAGAATTAATATGCCTTGAATAAGTTCTGAAAATGGCGAAAGAGAATGTTAAAATCTGGACATGTCAACGCTGTCAACGTCAATCTGACACCGCTCCTTTTGACATAGACTAACAAAACTGAATGTACAAAGCCTGTCCCATGTTGTCACACTGGATGGCAGAAGCCATAGGAGAAATAAATTAATCAATTGCACAATTTTGTCAAATAATTACTAATCTTTTTCTATATTAGTAAGTATTTGTAAAAATTTGATGTCATTTTCAAAATTTGCGTCGCCGAGAGCTAAGAAAACGTTACCGAGGACAACTTTGTCAAAAAACACCATGGCTGCCATTTCGAGTTTCTACCTATAATATCACATCATTTTCGAAATCTGCGTCCTCAAAATCGAAGAAAATGACACCAATGTCCACTTTTTCAAAAAACATGGCCACCATCTTGATTTCTAATATCATTTTCAAAATCTGCGTCCCCTAAAATCTAAGAAAATGATACCGATGACGACTTTTTCACTAAACATCATGGCCGCCATTTTGAATTCCAAATTTGATTAATTTCCGAAATCTGCATCAACGTAATCTAAGAAAATGACACCCAAGATGACTTTTTAAAAAAAACACCAAACACATTATCGTTATTCCCTATGGAACTTTTAAATTTTCCGGGATGGGATTTCCTTATGTGTTAATCCGGGGTATAAGCTATCGCTATTACGATTACATACATCAATTCGCAATGAATTATGGGTTAATGTATAACTAGATAAAAACCCGGCTTCGCTCGGGTGAAATATGTATGTATGTATGTATGTAAACTCTTTATTGCACAAAAATATAAATATTACAATTTTAATATAAAAAAATGTACAAAAGCGAACTTATCCCTAAATAGGATCTCTTCCACCCCTGACCCTGAAGTAAACTCAGACTACACATGACCATACACCGGATTGACGGGGGCAAAAATGTACCAGTGCTAGTGATTCATTAAATATCGACTAAGTTTAGCGACAACTTTTTTTGTGGCATATGGATCTTACATTTCTTGCGAAAGTAAGTCGTACTCGTAGTCGTAAGGCAATGTCCCGGGTGACTCATCATCGCCGAGCCAAAACTACGAATGCTAGAAATATGAAACTTGGACAGTACTTTCTTTTTGTGATGTAGAGATCCACCAAGAAGGGATTTTTCGAAATTCAATCCCTAAAGGGATGAAAGGAGATTGCAAAGTATGTATGAAAAAATATTTTTATGTTCCAATTTACTTGAAACTTCGTAGAAATGCTCTCCAATGCATATAATGAGACACTTATATTTTTATATATAATATATAAAAGGCAATGTCCGGGTCGTCATCCGACTCATCATCGCCCAGCCAAAACTACTAATGCTAAAAATATGAAACTTGGACAGTACAAATAATATGACACGTATTTCAGCGATTACTAAAATTCAACCCCTGGGAGGATGGAAAGGAGTTGTTTCAACTTTGTGTAGGGATTACTTTTATGGTATGAAAATTGTATTGAAGATATATATTTTTAAAGTGAGAAACGTGGAAATTGTTATTTGGGCTAATGTATATAAATGAAATATATTACTTTTAGCTATTTTGGAAAAACTTAGGGGTAAATTTGCGGTATGTATGGGATTTTGGACATTTTTGAAGGGAGAAATGTGGTGAGTCTACGATTTAGGAAAAACTACCCCAATGGTTGTAAAATTAATTTTTAAAGTGTGAAATGTGAAACTTAGTATTTAGGCTACTGTTTATTAATAGAAAATACGATTTTACCGTCTAGCGAAGTTAGTAAATAAGCGAGTTCAGTTAAGGGAGAAACGTGTAAATAAGTGTCAGCCTGTCAAGGCTACTAAATTGCTTTCGGAGATTTTGGAAAAACTAACTCTGTAAATGGTGGTGTTAAATTGATGGTAGAAGTTGAAGTTGTGTTTTAAAAGAACTGACTAAATATGTTCCGCACGATGATTAATGGCGATATTTTTTTTCATCTGCTGTCACATGTTGTAGGGACGCCTAACCTAGAAATATATATTTTTTCCTACCAATACCACCTATTCCAATCCAAATTTCATCAATGGACCTCTGTAGTTTTCGAGTAAAATGCGTGTGACATACTGATAGACGGACTGACATGACAAAAATATAAGAGTTTTTGCCATTTTTGCCACGGGACCCTAAAAAGGCGCTGGGAGATTTTGAAAAACTACCACAAAAGTAGCAAAATTAAAGAGTTTGGCCATTTTTTTAATGAGAATAGTTAAAGTCGTAGATTACGATATAAATGAAAAAAAATACGGCAATTTCGGAAAAGGGGGTAAAAGGGGGGTAGAAGTTTTTGTGGGAATTTGGTCATTTTTGATGTGAGAAATGTGAACAATAGTATTAAGGTTACTGTTTACCTATAAATAAGAATTATGACTGGGCAAGTTAGATACATGAAACTCGGTATCAACACCACTATGAATTGAATAATAAAACAGGTTTTAAAATAAGCCCTTAATTGTGTGAAAAGCGGGGTGAAAGTTTTTAGGTATTTGAGTTGTTTTTTTTTCCAGATACATGAATGTTAACATCTAATAACAGCTTCAGTGTTTTTAAACACCTGCCCCTTAAAGAAACAAATAGTCAAGAACAAACCCATCATCAATAAAAAAAACTAAAGGGAAAACTTTGGATCTTAGAATACTGATACTGACTGTAAAGTTTGTATGGATATAAAGTTACTTTCAAACGTATATACCTACAATATATGAAAACGGGTATTGCGACTAAATACCTACTGTAACATAAAAAATCGGTGTTTTTTCTAAAATCTTCTGCTAAGTGGGTTAATTGTTTGTATAGAAATTTAGTAAATAGATGAGATGACTAAATTATCAATCTATTAAATCTAAGGTCGATTAAAAAAAACGTTATGGTGAAAGAGGGGCAGTGAATTTATTCTGTATGGCAATTTTGTTGTTTTAGAGTCATAAAATGAAAGGTGTTTGTGGACCGCTTACTTAGGCTAGAAAATGTAGGCTACGATACGCTTACGCTACGCTTCGTGGACAACGTCAGTACGCCCGGCTGCGTGAAAGCTGCACGGCGACATTCGCAGCGTCTATGCAGCTACGTGTCGTGGACAGTAGGCCTTAAAATTCACGTTCTGGACTTTTTTCATAAAAAAACTCAATGAAGGTGATATAAACTATGTCTGTACTTTTAACATAAGTTTTGATTCGCCGCAGACAAAGTCGCGGGCGGAAAGCTAGTCTTCTATATCAAAATGATCAGCTTTCCATGAAGATTTCGAGGCATTTTAACCGACTTAAAAAAAGGTTCTCAATTCGTCGGAATGCTAAAGAATACGATTGTACTGAATGAATTTGTTATTCAATGTATTTTCAATGATTGTCAAAAGTGACTCGATTCCAGAGTCAATTTCAGATACCGGTTGTTTATAGTTGCGATAAGTATAAATAAAACAGGTTTGCACATAATTAAAAGGTATTCAAACTTGGCCATTAATTATTAAAAATTGCTTTTTATCGAAGTCGATAAACTTAGTGGACATTTAATGAATTACTAGCACTGGTACATTTTTGCCCCCGTCAATCCGATGTTTGCACATGACCTACCATGTAGTGACTCATAATACACATGTAGGTACAACATGTAGGTAGATATTTCTGTAGTTATCGGTTCTCAAGGAATATTAAACGCAAAGCATAGATTCGTATAGCATCGTTCATTGCGTTTAATAAATATACAAGTGCCAAAATTTCGCAGTTTTTCGAGAACCATGGGGGTAGCACAAGGTTTTCTGGGTTGCAAACTTGGGTGTTAACTACTCTCAACGGACCTAACAACATATAAAAAAATCGTAGTTACATTATGCGCGTTTGCGATCTATGATGTCGTTATAGACTGGCCTATATTATGTCTCTGTCTCAAAATCAAATCTTAGAAGTCACAATGGAGCACGGAATACGAACCCGTGACACGTGTGACACGTGATGACATGACACCAACGCCATATTGATGACATTGACATGTTTACTTAGCAACGCCATTGTATTATAGCAATTTATTCATTTTTATATTGAAAATACTCGATAATCCGAATTTTCTGCATATAAGTTCTCGACTCGGATCGATAAATTTTTTACGCTCTTCAATTTGATGTGCATTTCGTTCGAGTCTACCGTGGACCAGTACGAAATTATTAATATAGATAAGTTTTAAATTATGTAAGGGTATTACAGAAAACTGGCATAAACCGAAGCGAAGGGAGGGCGGGTCACTAGATCCAAATAAAATATGTGAAAACTGAGCTTTATACTTGAAAAAATTAAGGTGCTATTTTATACACCTTTGCCACCTCTTACCTTTCACCAAGTCACCAAGATCCAAACATCATAGTCGGGGATCGTTATTACCTGTGTTAGGGATACACACACAGAAACTTTCAGGTTTTATGAAATTAGGAACGCCTGATCGTCACGGGCTCTTGGACCACTACGTCGTCCGTTTCTACGCATTGTTTTTGTGTTAATCCACTTTTAACTTTTTGACTTTTAATACATTTAGTTTTGAACGCGCGGCAATGACACCGTTGCCACCGACGTCCGAGGGGTTAAAGTCGTAATAAGTCTTCAAAAAACAATAGAAACCTTGCTTTGCTTTTTTTTGTATGTGTCCTAAAATAATTAAACTTAGGAGATGATAAAATTATGTGTCTAAAATAAGATTTCTGAAACTTTAATTGCAGTCCTCGTATTTAGAGGAGAAGCAGTTATTGAGACATAATAACAATTGCGAAGTAATTTACAAATGGAATCTGGAGTTTCTGGTATTTTATTTAAAAAAAGTTAGTTATTTATTTTGAAAGATTATTTCCGTATGAGTAGCGTATTCAAATTTTCAAAGCAATGCGCCATGCGATAACTTTTAACCCTTTAGCAAAGCTGGTCCAGGACTATAAAACCGGATATTAAATGGACGTCTATGGATGATTTTTAAATGCCCATAAACATACCACTGAACCCTAATTGTGCTAGCCTGTCGTCTTAAAGGGTTTCTGTTAAAATCGTGAGCACATTTTTACGAGTTCGGAAGCAATAAACTGGAATGCCTAGTTAAACCGCACTAAACCGCAGGCGACCGTTTTATTACGAACATTGCCGGCAATGAGTCAACATAATACGTTAAAGGTTAAAGCGGGCAAAATTTCTGCATCTCGATGACTGTATGCTATGCACCTATTTTGTATGAGAGACTACGTTCATCATCGTCATCATCATGTCAGCCGGAAGACGTCCACTGCTGGACATAGGCCTCCCCCAAACTACGTTACTTGAATCAAATCGGAGAAATACTGGAAAAGGGCCGAATCTTAAGTACCCGAAACCGCCGTGCGTGCATGACTCGATGTATGAATGTGGAAGAAGCGAAAGAGATTTGTCAGTATCGTAGCAGGTGGAAAGAAGTGGTCTCTGCCTTCTCTGGGAAACAGGCGTGATTTAATGTATTTATATTAAATATTCATTTTACCCGACCGTGTATTCACATAAAGGTGAATATATATTTGAACATATGTGGAAAATAGGTTTGTAGTAATCCATACCAACGGTTCTCAAACTTCTTTAGCCACGGAACCCTTTTGAAACATTAAATATATTACGGAGCTCCGAAATATTCAATACCTTTATTAGTCCTGGACATGGCTACGGTCCTTCAGTATGTGTCCTTCCGGAATGTTCAGTAGGTGTCCTAGTAAGTATTTTAGACTCAGGTGGACATCCACCACCTGGTTCAGTCGACTACAAAGAGATGAATCCACTTTTTCACCTTATTGCATTGTAATAGGGTCCAAAAGTGGGTACATTTCTTTATAGTCGACTGTACAATTTCGGGCTATGATGTCATCAACTATATTTTACAAAAAAAAATATTTACCTTCGGAAACTTATCGAGTGGGGTGTCAAATGAAAGGGCTCTCCATGAGCTAAATCCAAAAATATACCACACCATTACATTTAAGCCAGTTGTAACATAAAAATTAAGTTAAGGTTATTCCTGGGCTTCGATTAACAAAACCAACTACACACATCGAAAAAGTCTTGGGATACTCGGTATCCGTACACAAATTTGATGTTTTGAGTCAGTAGTAATATGCCTATATTGAAATGTTCAAAACTGTCTACGGATAAAAAATATCCCTAGGCGTTTTTGATGTGTGTAGATAACCAGGCCAATACAAAATCAAAACTAAATTCTGTCCGCGTGAATCTATACGTTAGTTGCATTTGTTTACTAAAGAACCGAGACAAATGTTTTAAAATAGTTTTAAGGTCAACTAGTGCTAGCGGTACTCCAAAAGAAGCTGCAAATGGTGTTAAAAGCATGAAAATCTGAATTGATCTTATCTGAAATAAAAATAAATATGTTAATATTAATAAATAATATAAATATGATTGAAACTCCTCTCGCATTTTATCATCCTCAGTGTCTAAAATTTAACTTTTTATACATGTTTCAAGTAATTGTGATTTTATCACATTTTGTAATATTAAAAAATAATAAATGGAAAAGGGTTGGATGCTTAAACTTACAAATCTTCAAAATTTGATCTCATACCTACGACTAGGTATTCGTCTCATAACATGAACACGTCAATAAATGACATCTGCTACTTACAAACGAAAAAACGTATTTTAAATAAAATCTATTGTTGAATCAATCTTATCGTGCAAAAATTCAAGTACTTTTCCCCGTTGTTGCCCTGCGAGTTACATCGTTTTTCAACTATTCACTTTGCTTCTTCGAATTTGACTAACAGAGGTATGGAGACGCATTGAATTTAAAATTAATGTGAATAGGTACGTAAAACGATATACGATACGATAAAAAGCAAATATTGTATATAAAAAGCAAATATACAAACCAACTTACCAGTATTGCCTACTCCAAAACCAACGTACTTCACTGAGTCGCTATCATAATGATGTGATGTATGAGATTTATTACTGTCATGGTCAATTTCTAATATGAGTTTAATCACTACGTGTTGTTGTTAAGTTATTTATAGTCACTTTTGCATGCATCAAAATAAAACAATTATATGGTTAATCATCACAGATTACTGAGACTAAGTCACAGATTAGATTATGTCGCGTGCTGTCAGCGCTGCCGCTGCCATAGATAAAATAGAATAGGTCATGTCGGTTTTCTGTGCTTGAACCATGTAAGGCTAAGGGACTGTTGCCCTTTCCGCTATCTGAGGACGGCCATGGAAAACTTTTGCGTTTTTTTTTTTTTTTTATTATTATTGTTTTTTTTTCTCTAGTTTTTTTATTATTTTGCAATCATTCCTTGTTTTCAAATAATTATGTGTGTGTAACCTTCCGTGGTTTCACCTGATGGTTCCAACGGAAGACCAGCGCTGACTTTAATGCCAGCATTACGCTGAGTTGGGACCATTTCGTGGCTACTTCCTTCTTGTACGTGTTAATCTGTTCTTTTTTTTTATGTATGTCACGAATAAATGATTTTTCTTTCTTTCTTTCTTTCTTTCTAAAAGTTATTTAAACAAATGTTTGCGCGTATATTGGCCGACTTGGGCCAAACATTATTAGCTGAGGTTTCAATATTGTTATTTTGTTGGAATTATGACATTAATTGTTAGTGTCAATTTTGAAAATAATATATTCTGCATGTACTTACCGAAAGTCAGACACTCCGACCGATACATTTCGTTTTCGATAATTATTTTTGCTTCTTCTTAATGCACATTGTGGCATTTTGATGCTTGTTGACATTGGCTGTCTGTCAACAGAACTAATCAAAATTAGGACCTCACGCCGCAAGTGAGTCGTTAGTAACCAAGAAGTATTTTTTGCGCTGACCCGTTATCTAGTTGGTAATTGTTGATCGAAGTTCCTGGGGGCCGATTTTAGCCGAGTCGAGTGGTAAAAGGAAGCACACGAAAATCTTTCATGCACCCATTGCTAAACGCTAGTGATTGACTTAATATATTCACGCGTAGAAAGTCGATGATTCCCTTTTTTTTCATACATACATACATACATACATACATACATACATACATACATACCTTATCGCCTGTAATCCCAGGGTGGGGTAGGCAGAGCTACAGAATTACCTGCAACTCTAAAAAACTTGTTGATAATTCTGTAACCACGTTTTGCACAATTAGGGTCTTTCCAGATCTCATGAAATATAGTAAAGTAATACCTCTTTTTAAATCGGGCGAGATGAGTGATATAACGAACTTCCGTCCCATTTCCATACTACTAGTTTTAAGTAAAGTCTTTGAGAAAGTAATGCTAAAGGATCTGTTAGGTCACTTTAACAGAAATAAACTACTTAACAATAACCAGTTTGGCTTTACCAGAGGTCGATCAACAATTGATGCGGCATCTGTACTCATTAAACATATATATAACAGTTGGGAGAAATCTTGCGATGCAGTAGGAATATTTTGTGATCTTTCTAAAGCTTTTGATTGCGTGGATCATACGACCCTTATTTTAAAATTAGAACATTATGGATTGTCCAACAAAGCTTTAAGCCTTATGTCTTCTTATCTAAGTGATAGAACTCAAACAGTTGTTGTAAACAAAACGCAATCTGTTGGAGCTACATTGAAAATAGGTGTGCCTCAAGGCTCTATTTTAGGTCCTTTTTTATTTTTGGTTTACATAAATGACTTGCCACCAACAGTAGATAAACTTTGTGATATTGTACTTTTTGCTGATGATACTTCACTAATTTTCAAGGTAGATAGAAAATCCGTAGACTACAGTAGGATTAACACCACACTAGTTAAAGTACTTAATTGGTTTACTAGCAACAATTTGCTACTAAATGCTAAGAAAACGAAATGTGTTAGGTTCGCTTTGCCTAATGTTAAACCGGTACATTCTAGTATTTTTCTAAATGACTAGTGTTTGCAAATGGTAGATAAGGCAATTTTCTTAGGCATAACATTAGATAAATATTTGCAATGGAGTCCCCATATAGCTGTACTGGCAGGTAAACTAAGTTCGGCAGCTTACGCCGTTAGGAAAATTAGACAACTAACCAATGTTGAGACAGCTCGCTTAGTCTATTATAGTTATTTCCATAGTGTCATGTCGTACGGTATTCTGGTTTGGGGTAAGGCAGCTGACATACAAACTATATTTGTGTTACAAAAAAGGGCCATTCGTTCTATTTACAACTTAAACTCCCGTGACTCTTTAAGAGAACTTTTTAAAGAAATTAATATCTTGACTGTAGCGTCTCAATTTATTTATGAGAATATTATTTACGTTATTAGAAATTTAGATTCTTTCACCAAAAATTCTGATATACATAATTTAAATACCAGAAATAAAAATAAAATCGCTATCCGAAAATTCCGCGTCCGTAAAGTATATAAATCATTTGTTGGTCAATGCATTCATTTCAATAATAAATTACCTGACGAAGTTTTAAAGTTACCCTTTCCAGCACTTAAAAGTTACTTGAAAAGGTCGTTAATGTCTAAAGCGTATTATAGGATCGAGGACTATCTAACAGACAAAAATGCATGGCCTAAATCCGAAACTTAGTCAATAATAATTTATTCTAATGCAAAATCTTTATCTTGTCTAGGGGACACCGTTGATGTAGGAAAACATATCGAAACTTTTATGTGGTCGTCTCGCACCATCTTATATACACATAAGTATGTGTTTTTTTTCTCTATCTCTCCCGTAAGATTCTTAATTGGCATGTTTTCCTGCTGAACTACGCATGTTATTTAATACTATATTTAATTTAATATTTATAGCTTTATATAATGCTAGATTAAGTAGTACCATTGTAATAAGAAATATGTTTAGAAAATGACTGACTGCTGAGTTTCTTGCGGCGTTTCTTCTCGGCAGTGGTCTTCTCTTGGGAAGCGCTGGTAGATTCTTGACGTGTAAAAGTGCCCGTGCGGCCTACTTACTGAATAAATTTCTTTTATCTTTTATCTTATCTTTTAGGCTAAGATGTTTATCAGCGTATTAGTGACAGGTTGCAAGCCAATCGCCTAAAGTACTACACATGCCTTTATTCCCTTAGTCGCCTCTTACGACATCCACGGGAAAACAATGGAGTGGCACTATTCTAACCCGGCATCCACACGGGCTACGACAAAATTAGAGGTAGTAATTGTGGCAACAATATTATTATTTATGTGCTCATTCAGCGTTTTTGACACTGTTTACCAAAAACTTTTACTAATTGAAACTAATAAATGAAACGATTAGTCTGCTATGGTTCTTTGTCTATGATATTTGAGGTTTGTTTGGTAATTAAACATCTCTGGTTTGTGTTGTCCTTTGACTTTGACAGATTTAAAATAAAATTTCTACTGATAGAATTGAACATTTGTTTTCAATTCTCATCAGTATAAATTTGTCTTTACATGTGTAGACCACTATCTAGTTTTTAAATTTTCTATTAGTGGCAGGTTGTAGCAGATGAAATACGGCGTTTCGTGAACCAAAGATTTCTTTTGGCAGGATTGGTCCTTAGGATCCAAGGATAGATTTTAGAAGTAGAGCCACCAAGATTTTTGATGTAAATTTTTGAGGGGGGGGGAGTTTCAACTTTATCTTTATATCTACATCGGTTAAGCTACTAGGCCAAGTTTGGTATCGTTTTCGTATAAACTGGGGATGCCGAATTCGTTTATGGTATTATATTGACACCGTTCCGAAGTAAAAATATATAAAATAAAAGAAAATTTGTTTTTTCAATTCCCTATTTCACAAGGATAAATTCCATAACTTATAAACAATTACGAATGTTGAAAAAAAGAGATGCTTTAGCCTTCATGTACCTATTATTCGTTCACTAAAAGATATATGTTATGATATATGTTATGTCAAATTAAAATGGTTCGTATTATTAACCTCAGACATCGTCGGGGCGGAAAATCAAAAATCTGCGTGGCTCCACTTCTTAAAATCATTTTAGGAACCCAAAGATTAATCCTGCCGAAGGAAATCTTTGGTTCAGAAAAAGCCGTATTTGACCTTGTATGTCGTGTAGAAACGCAACTATATCGCTCGTAATTAAAAAATATGTTTCCAGCGTTGTTTCTCACATTAGAGTGAAACTTTCGAGGGCTCGAAAGTCAAAAATCGGCCACCTGACTGGGAACGGCCTTATATTTTTTTCTGAAATATACGACGAATGACACGTTGTATCCTCATAATATCTTAACGTAATGTAAAGAATTCGAAAAATATTAATGCTTCTATTCTTGATAGTGCTCTGCTGGCTATCACACTTGCATTCGCAAATGACAGTAAATTTGACAGACGATCATTCTAATTTTATTAATATGATTCTGCTGCTACATCTCTTTATTATTATATCAGTTCAGAGTACTGACGCAGTGAATGAAAATTCTGTTCCAAGTGGTTGCTGACGCGCGAAGAATGCGCCTCGCTTCGGCGACAGTAGAAACCAACGCGTATTACGGAATGTTCGCATTTCCATCGATGCTTTATAAACACGTTACAGTAATTAGCTGATCATGATGCTTTTTATGAAGCACTGCTATCTGAACAGTTCAGCCGAGCAAGTAAATTTAGATGTTTTTTATTGTATGTAATGGTTTTTAAGTATCCTAATATTTATTACTTAGTATTAATAATTTGCTCAAATGCTCAGCATTAATCCACCAAAAAATCATTGCGTCATTTAATCTCAGTGTATTAATTCGATCAATATTTCTTACAATTGTTAATGCTATAGCGGGTTCCACTAATAATGGATGCAGTGCCGCATTTTCTAGGATTCCGAGCTCAAAGGTTACCAACCTTTAATAAGCCTTTCCACCCGTCTGTCGGTCTGTCATACCTATAACGGTGGTAACTTTTTAATTGTTAAAAATATGTGTTATGCAAGCGATATCTTTATAATAAAATGAAAAGTTGAAAAAAAAGGTTTACAGACAAAAAACTACAAAAGTAGGTACCCCGTACAAAAAAATGTACAATGATGTAGTTCCGAACCGGCGAGTTAATTAGGTTAAATATACTCAGGAGCAAAAAAAAAACGGGTCATAGTGCGTTTTTCACACTAAAGAGGCTATTGCGAAGCCTTGGTTCCTCGCCAGGGGATGCTTTTAGTGAAATCTGATGTTGGATACCCCGACCATCGATACAGGACTTCCAGAGTGCCTAAGATACCCAACTGATTGAATATGCGGTTAACGCCGGAGTTGTTGCATGTTCAGAAAAACATCTAAAATGGCAATAAAATGTACGGAAATCCAAATGGTGACCATAACTCTCTCGTTGTGGTGCTAACTGATTGTGCGATCAGTTAGGTATCTTAAGAACTTTGGACCTCCTCTATTGAACCTCGGAGTATCCACCATTAAACCTCACTCAAAACAACCCGTGGCAAGGAACCAAGGCTTCGAAATAGCCTCGTTTGTATGTAAAACGCACTATGACCCGTTATTTTTGCTCCTGAGTGTAATATTTTGATACCTTATGTTATGATGCAAGATTATTATCTTCGGAAAATAAAAATACAACTGGTGATCTTTATAGTCATTGGTGAATTGTTTGTTATTGTAAATGTCTATCTACAGTCTACAGGGCTGATTCGACAATATGTAAATATTAAACGTTGTAATGTGGTCGAAGTACTCTTTATAATATAACGTCAAGGTACATAACATTAAAGTGATTAAATATAATAAGGAGAGGAAATTGGCGTAGGAGATTTTCTATCCAAGCGTAACATAACAGTGTGCGCCGCCAGCGCAATTGTAGGTCGCCGCCGTGTTCAACCGCAAACTTCAATTCATAGAAGTATTATTTGTGAAGTGAAGTGCAAATTACCTAAATTATTGTTGTTTTGGGGTTGAACTCATGCCGACTGTTAAAAGTCAAATAGTACCTATGTTAACTGCCGGCGAAATGGTATTTTTTGTTTAAAATGCTCAAATATCACCGGCGGTCGCATAAACACAAATCACCTGTGCAGTGTTTACGATGGAGGTAAGTTTTAAATAATACGTTCATAAAAAAAAGTTTAATCACATATACAGGGGTCGTACTTTTGATGCCGATGACGTCAAAATGACGAAATTTCACACACAGGGTTCTCTGCTTTCATTTGGCAGGTGTTTATGTATGTTTTAACTGGTACAAATAAAAATAATGTAAAATAAGAAGCGGTAAAATGTTTATAGTTAAATACAGCTTAATCGCAATTAAAACACGGATCACGTCAGCATCATTTCTTTTTCCACCATCTTTACTAATAATGGCAAATTGAGACAATTTTCTTTTATGAATGTCAATGCCATAATTGTATTTATGACTATTTATTCATATTATTTTTTATTGGCACAATGTCATCTTTACAAGACTTTTGCTATAAATATCCGTTTTTAATCGTTAACGACAAAAGCTTTTATTGTTCCTATTGTGATCAAAATATAACATAGAGATATAAATGTTTTAAAAAACAATGTATTTTTATGAATATTACATTACGTATGAAAACGAAGATTACGAAGATTTTCTCTGTAGAGGAGGAATTCTGTTTTCTACTTTATTGTTGTGGTAACAATACAATTTAATAAAATGAATGTATCGACATAAAATACAAATCAAATAGTTTCATTTACGTTTTAGGTATGAAGTAGGGATTTCTTTTTCTACGCGTCAATAGATTACTTGACTCATTTGTACATTATTAAATGATTGACAATAAATGAAAGAAAAAGAATAACGATAAAAAAGGTTAATAATTACAAAAAAATAATATTTGGAATCAACTCTATGTAGCTTGAAGTCATTTTTGCGTCAACGGTATGAAAAGTACGGGCCCTAAACATATACGTAATGTATAGTACAGTGCAAAGATATGTATCGAAAGAATCATGTCATAAACTTATGTTACGAAGTTCTTATTACCCTGGAATAAGGTGCATTGGTACATATTTTTGAGATGTGATCTCCAATATTTTTACGCTTGACTTCACTACACACACACACGCACACACGCACACGCACACGCACTCGCACGCACACACGCACGCACACGCACACACAAGATTGTTTTTCCTACTATATAAGTAAAATTAAAAAGGTACCTACGAGGGCTGCACTGAAAGTTTCGGGAATCTAATACTTACAAACATATTTTTGACACATATTATACCTTTTTGTAATCTCTAAATTTCTTTACGTTAACGCACTGGCCACATAGAAAAAAAAGCTATGGTGCAGTTTCAATTGTTTTTTGAAGTCCTATAGTCGCTGCTGAAAATGGAATTGTCCCGTGAAAATTTAAGAGCTATGATGTGTTACGACTTAAAAAGTGGATTAACACAAAAACAATGTGGAGACAGGATGACCTTTGCTTTTAGTAATGAAGCCACCTTCAAAGACGACAATATACAGGTGGTATTCAGGATTTCAACGTGGCCGTGTATCCCCACGGACGACGTGCGTGAAGGTCGACCAAAATCGGCAATTACGCAAGAAAACGTCGATGTTGTGCGTCAGCTGATAAAGGAAGACCGACATGTGTCATATCGGGAGATTCAAAAGTATTTGGGCATTGGAATGAGTCAGATACAAATTATTTTACAGGAACAATTAGGCGTGCGAATTGTTCCTGTAAAATAATTTGTATCTGACTCATTAGGAACAATTAGGCGTGCGAAATCAACTCGGACAGCCAAGCTGCCCTTTTGGCACTAGACGCATTGGAGATAAACTCTAAACTAGTCCAAAACTGTAAAGAAAACCTAAATGCCATAGGAAACTCCAACAAAGTAATACTTAGATGGGTACCAGGGCACTCCAACATTGATGGGAATGAAATAGCAGATGAACTGGCTAGGAACGGTGCTGACAATCCCCTGGTTGGCCCGGAACCGTTTTGTGGCATCACAAAACGAAAAACCTATTCTCTGCTAAGCGACCTATATAAATCTAGGGCGATCGAGCTGTGGAAGTCCACAAAAGGACAAAAACACTCGAAATCACTAATTACAGGTTCAAAAGCAAGTTCTCCAAGGAGATTCTAAAACTCAAAAGAGAAAAGACTTGCGCAGTGACTAGGATCCTAACTGGCCACTGCAAATTGAACAAACACTTGTTTCTAATGGGTATGAAACAAGAAGCGGCATGCAGGTTCTGTCAAGAAACAGAGGAGACAGCTATGCACATCCTCTGTTCTTGCGGACCACTAATGCGTAATAGAAGTATCCACCTAGGGCGACATATCATGGACCCACAAGAGATACAACTCCTCACTGCCCAAAGCATCTGGAAATTCCTAGACGCAACGGGCCTTTGCGGTGAACTTTAAATTAAGGGCTGCCACAAAAGATCAGCAATGGTCGAAGTGGCTCACAAGGCCCATCTCAACCCCCCCAATAATAATAGGCGTGCGAAAGTTGTGTTCCCGTTGGATTCCTCACTTATTGTCTGACGAGCAGAAAACGACTCCTGTCAATTGGTGCCCCAGAACTTTGAATAAATTCAACGGAGGAAGCTCAAATGCACTTTTTAGCATTGTATCAGGTGACGAGTGTTGGATATATGCATATGAGCCTGAAAATAAAAACAAATCTCAAGTATACGTCTACGAAGTCGAGCTCAAGCCGACAAAAGTTATTCGTTCTCGCAGCACGGCTAAAAAGATGGTGGCTACGTTTGTCTCTAAATTGGGTCACGTGGCTACTATTCCTCTTGAAGATCGTAGAACGGTCAATACCGATTGGTACACCACTATTTGTTTGCCGAGTATCTTTGCTAAACTCCGAAAAAAAAACCCCTAGTCGCCGCATCATCCTTCACCACGACAATGCGAACCCTCACACCGCTCGGAAAACAAATGAGTATCTGGACCGTGAAAAAGTCGAATTACTGGACCATCCTTCATACAGCCCCTACTTAAACCCCAATGACTTTTTCACATATCCCAAAATTAAGGATAAGTTGCGCGGTCAGCGGTTTCAGAAGCCGGAAGCAGCAGTAAAGGCTTTTAAAATGGCAATTTTGTAGACCCCTATTTCAGACTTCAATAAGTGTCGCTACCAACCTTCAAAGTTAGCTTTCGAAAAGTTTTATTAAATAAACAACAAAGTGAATGTTAAATAGAAACCCTCACCCGCAGAGTGCTCTGCTGCACGATTTGACCGACCATATTGTTGATGGAAAATAGACAGGTACAGTCACGTCTAATAATGTTATATTTGTACGCTCTTTATTAGCTATAGATAGGTACAGCGTAGCGTAATGTACCCTTGCAACTTACTGGAATTTAACCGAGAGTTAGGTGCAGGCTGAAAACCAGCGCTGTGCAGCTGACCCAGCTCGCAGCATATGCTGAGACCTGAGCCTGTTGTCACAGAACAATTTATATCTCTTATTAATTTATATATCTTAGAGTGTTTCATATCCTGTTCAATATGTGTAATGAATGCCATGTTTTTTTTTTGTGATTATAAATCTTTTTATTATTATTATTATTATTTAAAGGAGAATACTTTGAAAAACAATAAAAATTCTTTTATTCAATTTAACTGCATATTCTTTTCTATTCCCGAAACTTTCAGTGCGACCCTCGTACCTGCTTACCTTTATATAAAGATATGGTTCCGGATGAGACGTGTAGTTATGGAGGAGCGGAGCTTCCTGACACAGGTTATGTTTACCTACTAGGAAGTTCCAACCTTTCAGTGTAAGGAAATAAAATTCATTTTCATTTTCATACTTCTTCCAAAACCAGTTAGATTTCCTGGATTTTAACTGTTCACTGACTTAATTTATTATTTGCTGCTAGTGTTTTTCTATCAGCGAGGCAAAGAGGAGAGGTTTTGGTTGAAGTGAATTAAAAGACTTATGGCAAAAAACTTATGCTCTCCGAGCGCAAGTTGGGTAGATATGGTCTGAATATTTTTAATTATGAATTTGAAAGGATGTGCGAGACGAGAATCGAAATATTTGAAGCGTACTTTAACGGAAAGAAAAAGTTCAGTCACCTTAGTTACTTTTTGAGCTATCGCAATTTGAAAGTGAGGAACCATTTAATTTCGTACGTTATATTCGACTACAGGTTTTTTAAAAGGTGAAAAAAATAACAGTTTTTACCTATTAGTATAATAGTTGTATAGGGTGAGGCACGGATACTTTTATTTTGTAGCAAGATTTGTGCGTCTCTTTATATTTTATTGCGAACTCTACATTTTGTGATTTAAACCTGTTTCAAATAAAAAGTGATACTAGACATTTCTTTCCTGGTACCCTTTATTTGTTCTTGTGTTAAGTCCAACGGATAGATGATTCTGCTCGCGCGAGGTACTCGATGCTCCCAACAGAAGTAACTCGTGGTAGCCATGAATGGTTTATTTTATGGAAGGCGGCTGGCGAGTTTGAATTATCGTCTTCTTTATGTCGATAAACAGACGATAAAATGTTTGTCAAACATCCGCAGGTATGTACTACATGTACAGGGTGAAAAAAACGGACCCCACATGGACGGCAACGTCGGCAACTATGAAAAGACGATTTATGGATTTTTGATTTTTTCCTGCCATAACCGGGAATCGAACTGCAGTCGAATATGACAAAACAATAGGGTCGTGTTTTATGATATAAATCGAAAGGTTCATTGATAGTGATCATTTATACCTATTACGCAAGCACCTTTAAACTAAAAAAGACCATAAAAAGAACAAGACTTCATTGTTTTATCATATTCGACCAGTTCGATACCCGGTAAAGGCAGACGAATTTAAAAAAATCATAATGAAGTAATAATTGTTGCTAAAAAATAAAAGTAAGTCTCCTTTGTCTAGAATTGTATATTTTCAATATTTACGAAAGTTGCCGACCATGTTGCGTTCGTTTTTTCCACCCTGTGTAGGTAGTCTTCCCTTCAGTGGTCTCTCAGAGGATACTGACATTCCCTCGTCCTTTTCCAAAATCCAAAATCCAAGTTTTAGAAACAAAAGCAAAAAATACGTTTTAAGGATTAAATCTGTTAAGAGGACGCTAAAAGCAGATATGTTATATAAATATTGGTACCTATGTTTATTAAAGTGTCTTGCCATTTATTTCCCAACGAAGCCAAAATAAGGGGTGTGAGTTTAACAGTCCATATCAGCCCAATGGAACCCTCACCCACCATAGATCTGAGGCACAGTGACGATATGATTAAAGTCGTAACAAGTGTCAAACGAATTGTTTTATAATATCATTGTGACATCGTCCTATAGTGGGTCAGGTTTCCATTGGGCTGATAGTACATACATATGTATGTAAAATCAAAGATCGGTTCGGTTCGGATGTGTCACTCTAGCTTCTAAACTTTGAATTAAAAAGTGCTACAATATCGACAAATGGGAATGATTTCTTCCCAGTTGTCCTCAGTATCAACAAATGGGAGTGATTCCTTCCCAGTTGTCCCCAGTGGTAACCAATGGGATATTTCCCACTAATTATCCCGACTGGAATGGGAAGAATAGGCACAAATTGGAATAGAAAAGTGCCGAGTGTACAAGAAGTCCTGCTGAACCGTTCATACATAACTTGTTTTACAATCCTAATATGAATAAAGACACAGTTGATAAACTGCATTTAGATTTAAATGTCAAATATGTACAGTTTTATAGCAAGAATGTGTAACTATAATATGAGATAAGTATTTAGAGATAAGTTATCACACATTAATATGTACAGGTCTTCAGGCGACTCAGACGGGGCAAGCACCACTGCGGTCGAGACGACTCTAGAGCGACTGCGCGGCACGCGGGGAGCGCTGGAGGAGCTCTGGTCCGACCGCGAACGGCGGCTTGAGCTGACGTTGCAGCTCAGACACTTCGAAAGAGACGCTTTAGAGGTTTCAACATTAACTTAATCCGAAAAAACCCAACCATAAAATTATCCCGTTGCCAGAGTAACGGCTCCTTTTTGGTTAAATGAATGAAACAGACGCAGCGTCTTCACGTGTAAGCGGGTATCTATCGGGTCTGTGGATGATTGGATAGCTAAGCTGGATTGGAAGTAGTTCCAAATCAATTATTTCGTCAGATGGGGCTGTCCGTGACAATGGTGAACGGTTTATTCATGTTTTTTTTAGTAATTTAGGGAACAGAAAGAAGTTACCGGAGGCCATGTCTTTGCTATTACGGTGACTAAGGAAAAACGACGATTGACACATTTTTTTGTCCGCGAATATGCAGTGAAGCGTAAGTGTTAAAATGATCATTGTACAATTTTCATGGGTTGATTACCTCAATTCTAGGTGATTGATTGCGTATTGCTTCAAGAAAACGGTCCATTACTCCCCGTACTTTCTATCGACGTTGCAGTGCAGCGCTTCATGATTTTAAAATACAAAAGATCATATTTTTTTGTACTTAAGAGCCATGACCTATTTAGTAGGGGGAGGGGGGGGGGAGTTTGACGATGCCGCGCTTTAATTGAAGCAACATTTCTCTAAAACTATACATATTAGGGCATGCAATATATCATTTTCAGATAACTTAAGGACGGGAACTTAAGGAAGGCACTTCCTAGCAAAAAAAAGAATAAAGTAGAAAAGACTAAATATAATTTGTTATTTTTTTATAATAACCTATTGTGCTTAAAAATAATAACAGAAATCAAAGAACAAAAATGTAGTCGCAAAGCTACACTTATGTAGTTTTCAGAAATATATAGTTTATCATATATATCTGTTAACACATGGGAGACAAAAAATAATATTAAGCGTGGGTCAGGGTGATCTCAATGAATGATCATCCGTGAAAGTAGGGTTTAGGTACTGTTTTAAACACATGAAAGGTAACGCAATGCAAATTCATTGTATATATTACAAGATCCAATGCACAGACAGAGGTCTGAAGATTTAAGCTGCCTTTTTTTTACAATCGCACCAGCCACGGCACTGTTTTTTGCATTTGCACCTGACAATTTCTAGACATGCTTCTGCAGCAACCGGCAAGTCCGTCCATGTAGGCTTCCAGTTGTTTTCGACCTTCGTCTAACCCGAATTAGACCGATAGAGCAGATTTTGAGCTGGTGCTAACACTGCTAACTGGCCCCAAACATGCACCCATTGATATATGCCTCTTAAAACTCCCCCCCCCCTCCCCCTCCCCCTCCCCTGCTAAATGTATTGTAGCTCTCGATGGCTCCCGGTCTAAATTCACTCGAGACCGCCTAAGGATCAACTGGTGCCAAGTTTCAGCGCATAGTCAAAAAGTGCAAGGTTCCCATGCAACGGATCGCACTATCAAACCAGCTACCACGCTTAGTATTATTTTTTGTCTCCCATGTGTTAACAGATGTGTATGATAAACTATATATTTTTGAAAACTACATAAGTGTAGCTTTACGACTACATTTTTATTCTTAGATTTCTGTTGTTATTTTTAAGCACAATAGGTAATAATAAAAAAAATAACAAAGTATGTATTTAAGTCTTTTGTACTTTATTCATTTTGTTTGTTAGGGAGTGCATTTTTTTGTTCAAAAAATAGATTCCTCGTCCTTAATTTATCTGAAAATGATATATCGTATGCCCTAATATGTAAAGTTTTAGAGAAATAATGCTTCAATTAAAGCGCGGCAGCGTCAAACTCCCCCCCCCCTCCCCCTACTAAATAGGTCATGGCTCTCGATGGCTCCCGGTCTGAATCTACTCAAGACAAGCTAAAAATCAACTGTGCCAAGTTTCAGCGCATAGTCACAAAGTGCAAGGTTCCCATACAACGGATTGCACTATCAAACCAGCTATACTGGAATATTTGCCTTAATGTATGATGTAATTTTACCAAATATTAACCCTCAAATGCTTGTGGTTTTTAGAAAAATGTAAAACGGAAAATCATTTTTTTTTTGCGAAACGAATGACCCGATTTTCTTGTAATTTAGATATATTGTAGGGTAGACCGGGGACAATTGAAACACGTCATGACTGAATCAAGTCCAATTTCTCGAAAACTAATACCTACGAGTATGACGCAACACTCAGGACTCGGTCAGCCATATTTTAATCTATGGTCAATAGCACACGAGCGACCGAGCAACGCAGCGGTGTCACGGAGCAATTAAAATTTTTCGCAGTCCAAAGTAACTATTTCTCATCTTGTATATTTCTTTATAACTTTGTTTGTTCTTGTATTTTAACTGATTAAACTATTTTAGCGTGATTGTGATAAATTAAAGAATGTTTATTATTGCCAATCATCAGCGTTCGAGTGGTTTTTATGTCTAATATTTGACCTTGAAGTAAAAACTGTAATTTGGGAACGTTAGAAACAACTTGCGTGTCGACGATTGAAACGTTTCAATCGTCCTTGCGCTTTAATCGTCCCCAAATGTAGCCGACTTTAGCCGACCGTTATTTTTATAAATGTTAAAATGAAAATGCGGAAATGGCTTCTTCTTTATTATGATCAGTGATCGGAATAGGTAGAGTATATTTACCTAAAATTCGCAAAAGGACATAATATAGAGTGGGTATAACCGGGTGGATAAATTAATTTATTTTTATTGAATTCCGGATTTCTGGTATTTTTCTGGTACAAGTAAATGTAGTCGCAACGAAGTCTCCAGTTTATGATTCTGTTCTACGAAGTTTAGGTAAATATACTCCACCTATTACGTCACTATCACTACATATTATAAAACAAAGTCGCTTGCCGCTGTCTGTCTGTACTTATGTATGCTTAGATCTTCAAAAGTACGCAACGGATTTTGATGCGGGTTTTTTTATAGATAAGAGTGATTCAAGAGGAATAAACCTTCCTCTCTGTAATACATGCTTCCTCGTATAATACATGCTATAGTAGAGAAACATTGATAATTTTAGAGGTTTCTAATGTGTCGTAAATAAACACATTTTTTTGCGCTTACATTGCAAACGCTGGCTAAACCTTAAGAGATACATCAAAATAATGTACTGAAGAATTGTAGTTCTTCAAAGAACCTAAAGAAAAGTCCGCGATGGCATATGTCTATCTCCTAAGGTTGACTCACAGTAACCATTTATCTTTAAAATTTTATTAAAAATTATTAGGTTATTTGCGAAGCTATTTTCTCCAATTCAGTATTTATTCTTATCCAGATAAATACGTTAGTTACCTTGGGCATTTAATGTAGATTAAAATTGTCCTTTGCACTATATTATTTAAATAAATACTTTAGAAGATATGGCAGATTTAAAATTATGAGCAACCTCAACCGGTATTATCGAAACGCTTGGCCGGGCAGCCGCGTTTCGCCCTTTAGTAGGTACCTACATACAGCCTACAGCATCGTATAGTAACAAAAAATGGAATTATCATGCACCGGAGCTCTCCTGTTACTTTAGTTACTTATATTTATATTAATAAATAAATACAAGCTTCTCAAATTATTAAATTACGGAAATGGGTAGGTAGTTAGATTGAGTTTAGGTTTTGATTAAAAGTTAGTTTTATGTTGTTTTTCATATTTTGAATACAAAGTATACTCGTATATCTGCATCTACATCTACATCTCCACTAATATTATAAAGAGGAAAGATTTGATTTATTGTTTGTTTGTTTGAATTGAATAGGCTCCGAAACTACTGGATCGATTTGGAAAATTCTTTCACCATTAGAATCCTACATTATCCCTGATGAACATAGGCTATAGAATATTTTCAAAAAAGTTTGGGATCCGTATGAAAACTTCGATAATGTGACTCAAGATGACTGTGTAAAAAATAACAAAAAACGCGTACGCTGCGGAAACTATTGACAATAGAGCAAAGTGATGTACTACAGTTTTATAGAAGACATCAATGTCTACAAAAAAGTCCGCGATACCATATGTCTAACTATTAAAGTAATGTCACGATAACTACTTTTTCATATTAAAATATGCAAAATTAACGCCGGTACTAACTAGGCACCATTATTCGTACCTTGGTATTAATCCTTATCCAAATAAATCACTTCGTTTTCAAGGCTATATCAGTACCTGTAAATTACTTTTTGAATTATTCAAATCGGACATCCCATTCAAAAGTTATTATGACTGTTAGTGATAATTATCAAAATTGAAATAAAAAAAACAGCCCTCTAAGTTACTTAATTGGTTTTATTTACAACAGAGAATAAATTGACACGTAAAATTTGGCTAATGGTTCCTGTATATTGTGTAAATGAGTGTAACATGAAGCCTATAGCCCTCAGCAGAGCATCAAAGAGTGTATGTACATACATACATAGGTACCTACATTAAATCACGCCTGTTTCACAGATGGGTAGGCAGAGGTATGTGATCGATTCAAGAGTGTATGTGATCACCAGTGATCGGAATTAGGTGACCCAAAATACGTACTCTTCGCAAGAGGACATAATATAGAGGAGTAACAACCGGGTAGAAAAATGATTTTTTCTTAAATACCAGGTATTCAATATTTAACCGGGTATTAGTTGTAATGTTAAACATACGTGTTTTTGCTTACAGTACGGGATGTTTTATGTTAGTTTGTAAAAGTGTGAGGTATAATAATTATTTTCTTTATTATTTTCACATGGCACAGTGGTACGCAGATGATTTCACCCAAGCACGGAACATATTGAAAGATATAATATTTACACTTTGAAGTTAAAAAACAACTAGAAATAGTTACAACTTTTAGATTAACATAAAACATCCCGTACTGTAAGTAAAAACATGAATGTTTAACATTACGACTAATAAATACAATTATATTTTATATTAAGATACGTCATCTGCGCGCAAAAGAGTTCGTCAAAAAGGAAGGTAATTACCTTACTTTTTATCTATTTATCTCTTTCTAAAAATAGCGTTTGCTATGGATTGCCGTCTTCGTCTGTAGAAATATGATAGCCTAGCAACTGTCAGTATTTGGTCATAGGTGTTGAATGCGTTGAGTGTGAGCATAACGTATCTAAATACGAAATATCATTGGATAAATACCGAATACCCGGTATTCAAGAAAAAATACATTTTTCTACCCGGTTGTAAACTAATTCCGATCACTGGTGATCACGGAATATAAAAAACAGTGGAAGTGGCATGAGCTTCGCTTAGTATCAGACCTGTTGTCGCCAATACTCAAACTATCATAAAAACAACACGACACCATGAAAATGTTTTTAGTGCGGCTATCGTTTTTACATTCCAAAATAGCACAATAAGGCATGCTTCTGGGTTTATTTCCTTTTTTTAGAAATATCGAAATATTGAAATAAGTGATCGCGGCAAAAGTATGGTAGGTCGCGCGGAACTCCGCATAACCATGCCACACGTTACACGCCCACTTGACACTTCTACTGTTTTTTCTGTTCTGTGTATGTGATGGTGAGAAATCTATTACTTAAGTATCTAAACATTTAATTAAATTTAACCGAAACCATGCATCTCTTCTCTAAATAGTATAAATTAAAGTCGCTTCGCGCCTGTCTGCCTGTTTCTCCGCATACTCTTTCTAAAACACGCAACAGATTATGATACGGTTTTCACTCTCATTTAGAGAATTTATTCTAGATGGTTTGTACATACTATATATGTACATTTCATTCTAATTAAGTTTTAATATAGTTGAGAAAACTCAATGTTTTCCTACCGAGTCGTCAAAAATCGTTTTTCGGGCCCATACATTACACTAACGCTGGCCTTAACCTAAAACCTTAAGAGAAGTGTCAAAATAATGTACTGAAGAATTCTATTTCTTTAAAAAAACTTAGAGAAAAGTCCGCGATGGCATAATGTCTAACTCCTAAGATTGACTCACAGTAACCATTTTTATGTTTATGATTTTATTTTAAAATTAGGGTATTAGCGAATCTATTCTCTCCGATTCAGTATTTAATAACCTTATCCAGATAAATACTTGGTTACCCTGGCCATTTAATGTAGATTAATATTGTCCCGTACAATATATTATTTAAATGAATACTTTAGAAGATATGGTAGATTCAAAATTACGCGTAACATAGATTAGAAATCAAAACAAATATGACAGTTTCGTTGTCTACACGTATGAAAACCGGCTCTTTGCAGAGTTCTTGCTCAGAATAGGTAATGGACAGATGCCCTAACATAATAGGAGCATTACTTAATCTTCAAAATGAAAACCTTTGCGTTTTAGTAAAAGAATTAGTCGACAATGTTTATTCCGAAATTAATAATATTAATTTTAAGATTAAGAGAGAGCTATTTTATCACCAACTAATGGTCAAGTAGGTATAGAAAATGGCTTAATCTTAAGGCTTAAGCTTAATCGAAGATAAATGCACCGACACACACATACTACTCTGTAGACACTGTGCTCGACCTGGAAGAGGCTGTCCATTTCCCAACGGAATTTCTCAATTCCTTGCAACCTTCTGGACCGCCCCACATAAATTGGTTTTGAAAGAAGGGTGTCCTATTATTTTACTACGGAACCTTAATCCACCCAAATAACATCTTTAAAAACGTTCATAATAGAGTGCACAATACTGACGTCCGGATGTGCGGCTAGAAAAGTCGTTTTAATTCCCCGGATTCCATAAATACCAGCGGATTTACCTTTCCAGTTAAACGACTGCAATGTCCCGTACAATTATTGTTTTCAATGACAAATTTCAAGTCACAACAATACATTCAAAGTTGCGGGCTTAGACTTGATCGTTGAGAGTTTTCCCATTGACTTATGTAGCCCTATCGTGCGTCACTTCCAGGCAAAGTTAGTTTGTATTGTGCAATGAAAAGTCCGCTGTAAACATTGATATAGAGAGATTATAGGATGACTGGCAGTCACGATTTCTAAAAACGTCATTAAATTAAACCTCTATACATATGCACCTATCTATAATTTGAAAAGTATATTATTTCAGATGAACTGGGATTATTTTAACTTATTTTAACCGAAGCGAAGCGAGGGCGGGTCGCTAGTTATTAGATATAAGGAATGAGTTAAAGGCACCTTTTATCACAAACTAACATAAAATATCCCATACCGTGAGTAAATATTACGTATATTTAAATATTACGTATACCGGAAATCCGGAATTCAATAAAAATAAATTAATATTTCACCCGGTTGTAACCACTCTATATTATGTCCTGTTGCGAACTTTAGGTAAATATACTCTACCTATTCCGATCACTGATGATAATTTGCGTCTTGGTCAATAATTATTATACCTACACTAACTTTTGCCCGCGACTTCGATAAATAGACAAATAGACAGAGTTGCTTTCACATTGTTATTATTATTATAGAAGTATAGATATAGGTGCCACCTTTGGTATTGCTCTGGTATGTGTACCTACTTGTGTCATTCTGACGTATCCTTACTAATATAATAAATGCGAAAGTGAGTTCATTACATGTTTATTTTTTGTTACACTTTCACGTCTAAACCGCTAAACAGATTTCGATGAAATTTCGATACCTGGGGCCTTCTCCAGGACAACAATCGTGTGACAATTTTTTTTACTAAAATATTTTAAAATTATTTGTTATAAGTATGAGTTAAAACTTCTTTTATTTTAATTTGGCATATAGCCGCGGTTATTTTTTCATTTAATTTTATAGCTTGTTAGACAAAGCAAGCGATCCGTTTTTATTTTGTAATAAGACGATCTAAACCGATTATGTTGTCTATATTATTTAAAATCCCTACGTTTCGAGTTCATTCATTCATTAAGTTATGATTGAAACACTTAAATGATTGAAACAAGCATTTTTGTATTTAGCATAATTATGTATTTTTAACACAATTCAATATAATTATAGCTTTTTATAACATTGAAACTATTTTCTATTAAGCTTTGTGTATAAGGTAGCCAGCAACAAAGAAAGCTACAAGTCATATATTTTTTTTATCTGCGGTTGATGATGGCGGCTAGTATGTACAATTTTTCTAAATTACAAGAAAATCGGGTCAATAGATTAGCTAAAAAAAAAATGATTTTCCTTTTTTTAATTCTTTCATATACCACGAGCGTTCGAGGGTTAATATTTGGTAAAATTACATCATACATTAAGGCAAATATTCCAGTTAAAGGAAAATCATTTTCTCGCCAAGGGCTGTCACCATGCTTACCCGGCTAGACCCTTTCACTCCGCATACGTTATGAGTACTAAGTAGACTACGATGTACATACTTTTATAGAGAAATAAATACTTAAATACATAGAAAACATCCGAGACGCAGAAACAAATACTCGCGCTCATCACACAAATATTTGTTCATATCGGGAATCGAACCCGGGGCCCGGGTAGGCAGGGTCACTAACAACATGGCCAACGCGTCGTCGCGTCGTAAGAATGTGTCAATTTATAAATTGGCTATGGTCGAAACAGTTTTACTAATTACCTGTCCTGTCCTGGTTCGAATGGATTCCCGATACAGGCTAATAATTGTGTGTATAATGCGAGTATTTGTTTCGGATTCTTAAATGTTTTCTATTTAGTTCTCTGTGTACATACATAGGCGGTCATATAATTATAAACAGTTTCGTTTCTTCCATATAATTGCCGACAAATATACCTTATCGAATTTGACCGCCAATCAAAAATTACTTAACTAATTTGATTGCTAGTTACAATTTACTTTAGACCATAAACTAGGGTCTAAACCTATGTACAGTAAACGGGAACTCCTTAAAATTCCGAATTACTTTTTTCCGAATATTATTTTGCCCGAATTTTCATTTTTACGAAAGCTATGTTACGCTGGAGCTATTTTAGATTAAATGCATAATTTAATTGTCAGTACCTGTATGACTTACTTGTATTATGAATGTAATGTAAATTAAGAATTACTTGTATTGTGAATTGTCATTACCTAAACATTTAACGAATACTGAAAAAACAAGATACTCTAATGAGCTGTATTTGTTTTTGAAAATGGAACATTTTAATAAATATTCCATTTTCAAATTACCTACCTATGCAAAACTGATAGGTAAACATAAGTGTAGCTCGTATAAAAATCTTTACTTTCCTTGCATGCCAGAGATTAGAGTATCTTGTTTTTTCAGTATTCGTTAAATGTTTAGGTAATGACAAATCACAATACAAGTAATTCTTAATTTACAAGGTCTTTCGATTTTCATCTTAAATGTTATTTGGCATGTTATTTCTGTCATATTCGATCGAATCATGGTTAAAAAAAAAAACATTTTTTTCAAAAATCCATAAATGCTGTATTTATTATTCTCTAAAATAAAAGTAAGCCTCCATTGCGTAAAATTGACTATTTCCAATATTTAGTACCAATTTCACCATACGATGTTAACCACTTAACAGACGATTAGAGCGTTAACAGCTGTCAAAATGTATGAACTAACAGTCGTTTAACATTGGTTAAATTTAACATCGTATGGTGAAATCGGTACTTAAGGTAGCTGCGATACATTTCCCGTGACGGGTGAAAACAAATTTAAATAGTAATTGCTAGTATTCATGGCCTTCCCGTAACCTTTTGATCTGCATCATAAAATACCGCATGTTATTTTGCGCATTTGACCGACCGGTTCGAGTCCCGGTTGAGACAGACGATTTTTCAAAAATCCATACATGCAGAGTTTATAGTTTTTAAAAATAAAGGAAAATCTCCTTTACACAGAATGTGCTATTTTCAATATTTAAGGTAGTTGCCTTCCATGTGGCATTCGAACTTTCCACCCGGTATATATGTATATAAGAATTATTCGTGAACATATTAGATACGTAGGTTAGGCTAGGTTTGATTTATAAGCTTTTTGGTATCAAGTTAAGTGTTCTATCAAAAAATTGCGTTCGGAATTATGAAAATTCGGAATTTTGATCAATTCGGAATTATGACTCTTCGGAATTATGTAGCGTACCCACAGTAAACCTCTGTTAATAACGTACTTTATGTTTTATAAGGATTTAAAATCTAAGTCCTGACTAGTGATCGTTATCAACGTGCTGTATTGTTAGCAAAGTATACTTGGCAAAAAAACAAATACACAAGTATTATGGGATTTGTATACATATTTATAATCACTTATCCAAATTATACTGAATAAACGACTAAAATTTGTGCAACAGATTTGGCTGTCAGTCGTTGACGACGATTAGAAAAAATCCATTTTAAATTACCAAATGACCTTTCTACGTTAACAGGAAGGTAAATTAAGTATTTACAATAGTGTACAGATGTAGTGAATATCCTTTCATATCGTATTTTCTCGGAAATGTTCGTATTGGTCATGCTACTTCAGTCTTACTCAGTACCCATCAAGACAACGCGGGGGAACGTATAATCGATATAGAGTGGTTAATACCAGAGTCTTTTTTTGTTAATTAAGATAATTTTTTTATGGCATTGAGAAGGCACGCGAGCACTCAGGCCACCTGATGGTAAGTGGGATCTAAGACCCATAGACATTTGAAATCTCAAGACTACAATCTCAAAACTGCAATCCTAAGACTTCAAATCCGTTGCCAACCCTGAGGATTAAGATGGAATGCCTCTATGCTAGTAATTTCACCGGTTGTCTTATCCCCACACCGGAACACAACAATGCGAACACTACTGCTTGGCGGTGGAGATTAAGTTTGTTTTCAGTTCTTTTTAATAGTCATGCCGAAAGCATTAGGACCTGGGAAACGTTTAGCTCGACAAGCCTGTGAAATTATTTTCAACATTTATTTATATTTCTTCTTGTTTACCTACACCTAATTTCTATATATTTGATCGTGGTGAAGTAGACGGGAGTTCCGAGTTTTCACGATGTGAAAGGATTATTCACTAGATCTGTAGTACCTATTTGCCTTCTATTAGCTGCTGCACGACTTTTACAGTACTCTAACCGGCAGGCCTTTCGCGTAAACACACTCGCAATCACAATCGTTTTCATTTGGTAAATCGAAGGCTTGTCTGCATACAAAATGAAACCAATTGTTTTGTTTTGAAGCCGATCGCGATTGCGAGTGAGTTACGCGAAATGCGTGCGGGGTCTTTCTTCAGGACATTTTTTTAGTTTAAAATAAACTTCCTTGCCCGTCAACTTTGCTATTATTTTATCAAGCCAGAGATAATTTTTAATGAACTTGTACATTCTAGTTTTGGATCCTCCAGCAATTAATAATAATAATAAATATCAAGGGACGATCTCACACAAATTGACCTAGTCCCAAACTAAGCTCTAGGCTTGTACTATGGGTACTAGACAACGATATAAATACTTATATAGAGAAATATATACTTAAATACATAGAAAACATCCACGACTCGGGAACAAATATTCGTGCTCATCACACAAATATCTGCCCTTACCGGGATTTGAACCCAGGACCGCTAGCTTCGTAGGCAGGGTCACTACCAACTAGGCTAGCACGTCGTCAAAATTGCATTGACTTCGCGATAATGTCGAATTTATCTTATACTTAAGAACAATTAAAGTGAATATGCTTGCCTTTGCTACGAAAAGTGCACGTTGATAACGATCACTAGTCCTGACGCATCAATGCAAATTTTTACAACTTCTTATGAACACCAAGATGTTTTTTAAATCCTTTTAAAATGTACGTTTTGTTTTTAACAGAGATTTATTGTACATAATTTTTCATCACATTTGCTCCTAAATAGTGGTCTAATATGCTAGAAAAATCGACCGTAAATCCAAATTAATACCCGCGGGCCTTTTTTTTCCATTACGCTCTATCGTACGTATTAGCATTTTTTTAAATATAATACGTAGACTCAAACTAACATAATACGCCAGGACCCTAATTCTTGTGCCATTCGATATAAAGTTTCATTCGAGATGAAATGTCAGTTGCATACAATTTTCTAAAAATCTCGCATGTAAACTACTGATCTCGACTGTCACTAGAATTAACGTTTGACATTATCTGTGGTAAGTCATAGACAATGATCCTAACAAACAAAAACGTCGTATAAGTCTTGAATTATACGACATAAAGTTGGATAGCAGTCTTATAATGGTAATGAGATGACTACTAGGTCCTATAGACGTATTTAATTTAACCTATTAGTCGTGCGACGAATATGTCATAATACACTGGTCTTAGCAACGTCGGTAAGACGAAACTATACAACGTTATATAACAGTCTTAGCTTAAACGTTTGTACGAATACGCAATAGTCATACTAACGTTATAGTCCATTAAATGATTTGAACTAACGAAATTAGGTGTTTGAGAAACCTTTATGTGACATTTATATAATGTAGCATTGTATAGACGTTTTTACAGTGACGTTTATAAAACGATTACTATCTTGTTTTTCCGCGGTCAATTAGCGACTCTTAAATTACTTGGTGGTTTATGTATGACTCAATTATAACGTTTATTTACATGATGTCCGTTTAATGTCATTCCCTGACTTAAATCAAACTTGTAGTCGCATTTAAGTCAGGTTTTGACTTTAAAACGTCTAGGCCGCCATAATTTACGGAACATTTTGATAAAAACTACGAAAAATGGAAGCAAAAAATTAGTGGAGAAGACTAAAACGTAGTGGAAGATCGTAGTCCTTTTATTAAAAAGTACAACACCAACCACCGTGGCATTAGTCACAAATGTTGAAGAAAAAAAGTGTACATCACATGAACAACAAGAAGGTTCAGTATCAATATTTATTTAGTTACTGGATTGATTCATTTTTAATCAGTAAATTTTGTAATGATTAATGTATATACTTAACTATGAAAATGAATTTAATTTTGTTTACAGTTGACGTTGATCAAAGTGTTCCTAGTGGGTCAGGTCAAAATAAAGTTAAGTGAGAACTTTTGAAATTGTAGGTATGATGGTGGTGGAGGCTATTTTAGTAGAAACAATAATCACATTCGTCTTGCAGAAAATGATTGTACACGGTAAAATTTAAACAGCCGTGGCACCAAAAATCCGTAAAATGCAATAAATCTCCAATTTTGTTTTTATTTCCTATAACGAAATTAAATGGCCGCGGTGTATGAACGTCAATGGTACTGTGGCAACCATAGCACTTATCCGATAATATAAAATGAGTGCTTTCCCATGGTCAAATCAATCTATTAAGAAGTCTAAAATCTGCTCTCGTTAGAAATTTATCTATATCCAAATATTGAACTATATTTTCAGATAAAAGCTACTTGAATGTTAAAATGTTTTGAAATCTGCACTGCACGTTTACAATGACCAGTTATTTCCTGAAATAAATTAAAAAATAATTAATTTTGGTGAATATTGACAATTTGAAAAGGGTTTTAAATTTTTTGAGGAAACCTAATGCGTGTCATGTAATGTAATGTAATGTCATGGCGTATTGTATGGTTTTAAAATAACCTTAATATGACTTTATGTTTTTACAAGGTCGTAAAGAGATAAGTGTTCGACAAAAGCAACAATGTCCTACATTTTTAGATACAAAACTATTTTTATTGATAAAAATATAATGATTTAATCACAAAATTACGAGGGGGCATGAAAATCTGAATAGTATTCACATAGGTATATTATCATAAAACTTCAATTCCCAGTCGAACTAAACGGCATGAGAGACAGATAAAGTTAGCAAGATATGAAAGTTAAATAACACTCACCTTTTATTTCCTTGTAAATATTTATTTTGCACTCAAATTTCGAAACAAAATCACAAAGTGCCACTGACAAGAAAAATGAATCAGAAGTCTCCCAGGTGTTGTGCCTTGACTCAAATAAAACATTTTAGTCATTCAAAAACACCTATACGACCACAATACAACAAACGAGTCGTTTTAAAATTATGACGCGACTACTGCGCGACGAAAGTGGTAATTCCATAATGTTCATATTACTTTTGAATGACGTTAACGAAGTCGGTTTGTGACTTCTGTATGACCATTATACGACAATGTAGGTCGTATAACTGGGGCCATTTTCGCGTTTAATAAACGTTATTATAACGTTAGTGTGACTTAGCTATTACGATCAAAGGTATTAAGATAACGTTTACTAAACTTTTGAACGACGTTAAATTGTTAGTTGGGATGTAGTCTGCCGCTAATTTATAAATACTATGTGATTAAACTGTGTGATTCCAAAATAATAATTAAAAGGGTGTCTTTGTGCACATATTAAAAATTATATATCAATATAAAACATGTCGTCATCAGAAGAAATGGATAATACGACTCCGTAGCTCCGCTCCTCGCTCGCCGGACATCGCCAACGCGGCTAAAATTGTTAGTGACAATCGTATGTTAAAAATATGATCTTTTGACTGATTTTATTCATTTCCTCGCAATTGTGATGAAAAACATTGTATGTTACACTGATGGTAAAGGAAATACAAAGCTTCTAAAAGACTCGCGTTTGTAATTCTGCCTTTACCACCCTTAATACACAACGTACTATTAAACCTTGGTTTATTTTATTAGTTAACGATAAGTGTAAGTTACTATGAAATTAAGAAGTATTTGACTAGATGTCAAATATGTATGTACATTGAAAAGTCATATTTCAAGGCAATTGTATGGGAAAAACGCAAGCATTTGTAATTGATGTAACCACCTACGTTAGTACGATTATCGTTGTGTAGTAACTATAACACAAGCTTAACGCTTAGTTTGGGACAAGGTCAAATTGAGTAAGGTTGTCCCCTATTTTTTGTCCATTATCATCTACTTAATATCTGATCGATTGGTCTGATGGAAGGTATCTTCGCGACTGGAGTTGTGGGGCGACGAGCTGCAGCGCACGGAGCCGCCGCGCGACCCGCAGCAGGCCGAGCAGGCGCTCGCCACGCACAACGAAAGCGTCGCTAGAATGCAACACGCCACTTATCAGGTTTTCTTTGTTCACCTTCCGTAATGTAATATTTCACTGCACATAACTTTTGTACTTTAAAATGCTTGCATGTAACCTTATTCATATCCGTAAATTCGATGTTGTACTTCCAGCTCAAACGGTTTGCTTAACTAGTATCACCTTTCGGCGCCCATGAGGTGGCGAGGCGACGTAGAGGGGCCCTCAGAGAATATTCTACTAGTTAGTTAGTAATCCGCCGACCCGCCCTCGCTTCGATTTGGTTTATAAGAGTATTTCTGTTGCACACGTTCATAAACTAGAATGTATTATACAACCTACCAGAAGATTATTCGGTAATATTTTTTTATGGACCCACTAATAAATGTAAAACTATTTTATACACTTTTAAATACGCTGTAAACGCCGTTCGAAAAGGTTAACCTTATTAATAGTACATAAAAGAAGTTAAATAAACATGGAAGAACTTTGATTGTTTCATTTCAATGGCAACACAGTGGTAGATTTGATGGAATCTAATTATGAATCGGAGTTTAGAATTATTTAAAAGTGTATCAAATACTGACTATTTTTAAAGAAATAGCGTTCATTAGAAAATAAATTGCCGAAATAACTTAAACGCGTAATAAATGTTATAATTTTATCTGAAATTATTAGGTTTAATTTATGTGATTTTATTTAATGCTTTATTTCAGGTTCATACTAAATCGTATCTGTTTACAGTGATGTTGATGATGGTGGAGACAAGGAAATTTTGGGACTGCGAATAATATTATTAACAATTGTGTTATGAGTGTTTTTCATAAAGTTGTCCCGTCACGAAACTGTCAAGAAACATTTTGTCACGAAACGTCAATAATTAATCAACACAATGGATGGTTTAATACCACATGCTGGAGAAATTCAGTAACGAAGGTATAATGAAAGTGTTTTTTTGGTAATCGAAAGTTTATTTTACTGTGTACTACGGCAACAACACAACACTGCGGCAACAGTTAATTCACTCTAATTACTATTTGTGTTCAGAGTAAAATTAAGGATCAATAAAAAAAAGATTAGACTTAAATCCCTGTACAGTCGGCCAAAAATGTAGTCTACCACCCTACGGTTGAAGTTTATTGCAGTAATATTATGATAGTGATAAGAGTCAACCTTTGCGATAATTAGATTTCACAGAAACTTTTGTCAAAACTGGTAGACCATTTTCATGGCCGACCGTACCACAATTTTATTATGTGATAGATCTTCAGTTTCTGTAACAAAACGAAATCATTTCTTTCTTTGATTCTGAACTTTGACTAGTACAAGTTCTCCGGGCTTAGGAATTAGGACTTGTTATAGTTTTATACTATGTTTCGTCTGAGGACAGACAGACAGATACGCGAGTGATCCTCTAACTAAGGGTTCCGTTTTTTCCTTTTGAGGTATAAGAACCGTTAAAATACACCACAAAAGTTCTAATGTGATCTTAAGAATCCATTTGACATAACTGGAAATTCCTCATCCGACCGGAGTATTTATAATATTAGTAGGTAGGTATGCATTATTTATACTTTTCTTTGGTCAAAAATTTAGTAGGTATTTATAACAAACTAGCACACCTCCTGCATGAATCATCCAAAATTACTTGACGTCAAGAAATTGTCACGAAATCGTGTGAGGAAATTTGGTGAGGCAATCTTAATTTTATACCCACATCAAAAACATCTATTGAATTTGATATTACAAGACACCAACTTAAAAATTAACAATACAACAAGTTTTTGAATATATTTAATTATAAGTTTACTTACGGTTTGTCTTAAAACCACGTGAGGAAATATTTTTATTATGCGTTACACGTGCGATGCTCCGACTACTGAGTTGTTTAACAAGCCATAACAAAATAGCTGCGCTATGTCCATGGAACGCTACGGGATTGGCATCCCCAAAAAGGTAAGTCTACTAAATAAATTCCAGTTCCGATGCGGTAAATGGCGTCGAGAAATAATGTTAAGAAATTACGCGAAAAAGCGTAACATTAATTGTTTTTGAAATTAAAATAGTAAATAACATACCTAGAGTTAAATTACGCTTTTAAATAGCTCCAGGCTATACAAAACTGTATTCAAGATAAAAAACGTTGGTCTAATTGAAAATATTATTTACCCGAGACGACTTTTATTTCCTTCGGTAAGAAGGAGACAGTGAAAATATGTATAAAGGTAATTTTTACTACCTGAAACAATTAGATTTTTTTATATATAGATGATTACCTACCGGTTTGATAATGTTTCTAAAGTATATATTAGAGACCCAGACAACATTTAAACTACAAAGAATTTGAGATAGAAACTATATCTTTGCTACGTTTACGTTTTTTATGAAGGGACAATTTCATTTTCTGAAAGTGGACAACTTTTTGAGAAATACTCTTATATTTTCTCTATAAGCCTCAGCCGGGAAGGGCGGTTGCTGGACTCGTGTATAGCGAGGTTTCCAGTGCGTCTCGGCCACGCTAACTCATACTCGTCCCGCAATAGGCGTATTTCCCGTCTGCAGTAATGTACTGTTATAGTGGTATTTTTGTCGGGCAGGTGGTGCAGCAGGGGCAGGAGCTGGCGGCGGGTATCGCGGAGGCGGCAGAGGCGGCGGCGGGCGGCGCGGAGGGCGCGGAGGGCGCGCCGCTGGACGCGCAGGCCCGCGTGCAGCTCCTGCTGGAGTTCCTGCACGACCGCCAGCTCGACCTGGAGGAGTTGGCTGAAGAGCGCCGCGCACGATTCGAGCAGTGCGTCCAGCTCGGTGCGGACAGCCTCTTTGCCACATGAATACTCTGCTAACACGCAACTAATCAAGCTTCCGAACACACATAAAAACCAAACCGCAGTGATTGCCCATAAAGTCTCGTCATATATAGCGACGCTGAATACCACTTTTTCGTAACACGGTTCCTATTTCTAACTCAGAAACATTACTTAGAGCTAGGCTGCTCAACCTTTTTAACAGTCGGACCAAACGGTGGATTCAGACGTTCACGACGGGCCACTGACAATTCCTATTTCATTTACTCACATAAGTGCGATTTGGTAGGTACCTATTTCAAAACTTACATGCGCGGGCCATTTAAAATGGTTTCGCTGGCCACAGCATGGCCCGCGGGCCTGGGGTTGAGCACCCTTGACTTCGACTAAGAATACTCTGGGCCGTTCGACGGCCGATACGTCATTCCGGTTGGTGGAAGATGGTGTTATTTCTGTGTTAAACACGTTTCTCGTATTGCAGAAGTGTATCCAAATCTAACCCAATCGTAATTAACCCTCTGCAACTGTGGTGACTTTTGTTTGAAACATTCTACTGACGTGGAGTGTGTCAGACGTCATTTTTGATAAAATATAGAAAAATACTAATATGGGTCAATGAGAAGATAAATATTGTTTATTTAGTGCATAGCATGATTATTTAATTTTAATGCGGCATTTAAAGTAAACGTGTATATGGGCTTTTAAGTAAAAAAAAATGTATTTAACTTGATTAAAGTAAAAAAAAATGGTATTATTCACATAGGTTAACTTAAAATGCCAGGGTCATACACAGATTTAGTTCCTGTTCCGTCTATCCTTTGTATATATCCGAAGTTAAAGATTTTAAAGCCTAACTTTCTGGATACACCCACATCCGCATAATCGCCGTCAGGTCTGCTTTAGTCCTATCAAATAAAAAAATAAATTACATGCCTTCAACTATTGACCACAGGAGAGACAACTTTTGTTTTTTCTAGTGTGTATGAGTCGCCACGAGTCGTTGAATAAGGTACTGAGCGATACAGAACTATATCGGCTTTTTTTTTGGCGGTGTCTGATAGACGTCACGTCAGGCGCAGAGGGTTAAAAGAAAAACATCCATAAGCCTAAACAAACATAAAACGTCCCCACAAACTTCTTTAGTATAGGATCCGATTCTTCCAAATACAAAAAGAAAAAGAAACTTCATTTCGGTTTATATGAGGTTTTTTGGGTCGCGATGATCACTTAATAGTGCGTTCTGTTAGGGGAAACATAGTTCACTTACCAGCACCAAATTTTAGTATGTTGTTAAACATGTTATTCTATGTTAAAAACCGTCGGGACCCCACCTGTAAACTACCTGGATCCGGAGATATGACGTCATCAAAATGGCGGCCGCTGTATTTTGAAAATTGCAAATAATTCTGATCCTATGAACCCTATATACATGTGTGGTGTATCAAATGAACGGGAATTAAATGTTCTATAATGCTATAATACACAACATTAGCTGAGTAGTGCAGTTACGGAAATATTTTATATTATATAAAATTTAAACTATGAAAACTCACTATTTTCGTTGACAGCCTCGGAAGTATAAACTATATACTAAAATCATGTATGGCAGACATAACGAAAAATGTATCAGCTATCTAATAAAAGAAACCGGAACTCGATCGGATGAGAAATGACTTAGTTACGCCGTTATTAGTAAGGCGCGCCCTCTGATCCACACGGGTGTAGGGTGTTTGTTTGAACTAGTTTCAAGCGAGAAAGGAGACGGGTGAATCATAAAATTGTAACTTTATAAAACGAACAAATAACTGCAATAACTAGAGTATTAGAACGTATTTAAAAAAAAACAATCGATTGGAAAAACAGAAACTAAGAGAGTGTTTGCGCAATACTTTCAATAACAAGCGCTTATATTTAAAATTTATAATTTATACTTTACTATGGATTAGTGAATATGAATTCGTCAATATATATTGTGTCTACAACGTACTATAAAAGTAAGTATTTGAAGTTATTACAAAAGGGAGTCTATGTTTTTTCATTAAATTCACATTAGGCACCTATTATTACACCTTTTATCTTCTTTTTGGTCGTTTCCTCATGGCTGAGGGTGGTGACCACCGTTAGTTGCTCTCTTTGACAGAACACTCCAAGTTACTCTTTGTTGAGCCGAATGACGTGCTGACTGGGTGTTGCAGTTAAGGGATTCCAGTAAGGGATCAGTCCAGTCGGGTTGGTGCCTCTTCTGTATCTTGTTCCCTGCACGCGGCCAACTAGTATGTTTCTCCAAGTTCTTGGGCTCCTAACGCGCCACGTGGCCGAAGAAGGAGAGAACTCTCCATATTACCAAGAGTTGGGTCCGAACATCCAGTTGGCTTAGGATCGACTCGTTTGTGCGACGTTCAATCCCCGAGATCCCTAGCATTTTGGTCTTGCCCCGGTTAATCCTCACTCCGTACTCCACGCTGACGGCCTACATTTTTTGCAGCAGATCTACTATTTCACTCTTATTTCAGCCAATGATAGTAGTGTCATCAGCAAACCGCAGATTGTTAATTCGGTGACCTTCCACTCGAATACCATCCGCCCAGTTTTCCAGTGCTCCGCGCATGGTATGCTTGCATATGAGGTTGAAAAGTTGTAAAGAGAGTATGCATCCTTGCCTCACACCTCTTTATGTTTTGAACGGGTAAGCTAGCGCGTCTTCGGGGTTCATATTTTTGACTAAGCATTGGCGTAGAGTTTCTGCGCAAGAAAATCCAGGTGATCAAGTATGTCTATCTCTCTCATAACTCGAAACATAAGACCATTAGCTTGTTATATTCACGGATTTTTCATATTAGCTGCCTCAGGGATCCCCTTGGAACGCATATTTTTTTTACGCATATTTGCTTTTCGCATATTTTTTTTTTGCATTACTCCCTTTTAGGCTGACATTGCAGAATTTAGTAAACGTCTATTTTGTAGATTAGGTTAGGTTAGTTTTTTATAATAATTAAAATAAAACCGTTTCTATTGTAAAAACCGTTTTAGGTCAAACGATTTTATGCGTAAAGATACGTTATGCGTAAAAAAATTATGCGATTCAATAGAGATCCGCTGCCTCATACTCAATATCTGCCCCTCCCCTTCCCGAAATCAGCCTGTTCTCTAGCTATTTAACCACTTACCTATATGATATTCAAACCACTTGTTAAAAATGTGTAGAAGGACTTTACTCGCGTGTGATATGCGGAGGTCGGAATAGGTAGTGCTTATTAACCTAAACTTGACTCATGTTCATTCATGCGCGAGTGAGATGGGAATACGTTATTTAATGAAGATGCATCAAGTTTAGGTTAATAAGCACTACCTATTCCCACCTCTGGATATGAGAGAAATGGTCCGGATTTCTCACGTTCACGCTTGGAACCTTTTGCGCAAGGGAACAATGATGGATGTCGTCCAATAAGAGGGCTCCTGGCCAGTCCTCCAAACTTTGGCACATATAACGTGGAGAACTTTGTTGCCTTCTGGGCCTGGGCTCTTCATGAGTCGCGCTGTAACACCGTCACCGCCGCTAGCCTTTAGTTTGAGTTTGCTTAAAACTCATGGAGACGGATATCAGGCTCACTCTCTGGAATATCTAGACTTTCATCCGTTTTTGTGTCTTCGTTGGCAATAAACAGCTGCTGGTGGTACGCTCTCCATCGCTCTAAGACTTACTGTTAGTCTAGTACTTAGGGTTGTCCCTTTTTCGTCGTCAATCGTCCACGATATTAGTTTATCCTCCTTTGTAAGGAGTTTGACTCTTTGAAACAGGTCCTTTGAGTGAGCCGTCTTAGCGTTCTTCTCGTTGTCATCGCAGATTGCATCAAAACGTGCATACCTGTCTCTCCTGCAAAGGCGTTAGATCTTAGCGTTCAACACTCAGTACCGTTTTCGCTCCCTTTAAGTATCCAGACTATGGCTTTACGATGTAGCGCCCCTAGCATACTAAGAGTGTAACAGAAACGATGTATCAAAAGGCGCTAAATTGCTTTATATTATACCCATATGCACCCAAATCATGCGCATACAGCAGTATAGTGATCAGTTTTTTGTAGGATTGGAAAGAAAAGCGCATGGCAAACGCGGTTGCTGTTGAGAGATTTAGACGCAGCTTTTGAAAGTTACTCTCATAGAGAAGAACCATGTCAAACTAGCGAAGAATTCGGAATGATCGAAAAGTTTGTAGTACACATGTACAGAAAAAGGAACAGAAATATAGAACATATACATCAATATACAATATATATACACAATGCATCTTGCGAAGGCGGCAAGATGCATTCTACAACACCTGAAAAAACAATTATACAGACTAATGGACAAATTGTCTTAACTCCCACACTGCTAAATTAAGACACTTGCAACTGGGGTTGAAAAGTAAAAGGAATGCGGACGGGCTGTGCACTCCCGATGTATAACTATTCCTGATGCCAGCAACAGTTGTAAGCTAAGAAGCTTATAAATGTAAAGAATTGTGCACGAGAATCTATCATATTTTAGAATAATGTAATCAGGTAAATTGGACTATTGTTGCAGGCTAGGACCATAGTTATTATGGTTTTACAGTACTTACTTTTATTGTACGTCCTAGACGCAATATATATGGACGAATTGACATTACCTAATCCTGTGAGCGCTGGTCATGGTGGTATTGAGCAAACACCCTTTGTTTTTCCAACCGATTATTGTCATATTTTTATTTATATCTGCGTAAATACTCTCGTTCCTGCAGCTCTTTATTAGTTTTATAAATTTTGTGATTAACCCGTCTCCTTTCTCGCTTGAAACTAGTTGAAACTAACACCCTACACCCGTGTGGACCGAAGGGCGCGCCTTATCAATAACGGCGTAATTATGTCATTTTTCGTCCGATCGAGTTCCGGTTTATTTTATTAAATAGCTTATAAATTTTTCGTTATGTCTGCGATACATCATTTTAGTATATAGTGTATACTTCCGAGGCTGTAAACAAAAATAGTGAGTTTTTATAGTTTAAAATTGTATATAATTTAAAATATTTCCGTAACTGCTCAGCTAACTCAGCTGATGTTGTGTATTATAGCAGTATAGAACATTTAATTCCCGTTCATTTGATACCCCACACATGTATGTAGGGTTCATAGAATCAGAATTATTTGCAATTTTAAAAATACAGCGGCCGGCATTTTTATGACGTCATTTCTCCGGATCCAGGTACTTTACAGGTGGGGTCCCGCAGGTTTTTAACATAGAATAACATGTTTAACAACATACAAAAATTTGGTGCTGGTATCAAAGTGAACTATCCTGGCCTTTTTTGACCCTAACAGAACGCACTTAACCTCAGGTGGCTCGCATGCTCGTCCGCCTCCATTTTCACATAAAAAAAATGATAATAAGACTCACCTCAAAATTCGTTGCGTATTTTAAAATAAGTTAGCGGCCAGATAGTCTGACAGACACTTTTGTATACTATAGTATTTTTTTGATGCCGCCAGTACAATTCATATAAACAATAAATACAAGGTTAACAAGAATTTCATTCATGATATTACTTCAAAACTGATTTTTTGTTAAGTTCGTTTTTCTACTTGCGTACTATAAACCGCTTGTATGGATATCTTTAACGGTATCAGAATACCACCTACACGTAACCTAACCGTGAAAACAGTTCTATAATGAGCGTTGCCATGGTAATAACAGTTTGTAATTGTTATAAAAGTGTTATTACCTAACCCCGTTATCAGTATTGCAGAATCACTGAAAACGCTAAATATTTTCACTTGTAGGTACCTTGTAAACTTCACAATTTACTTTTCACTTCTCATGCTCGTAAAGTCCTTTATGCTGGGTATATGGCTGCATAAAATCGATTTTTTTGCACTAGCTAGTGCATAAAGTGATGTCGTCATCTAGACTAAGACAATTAAGCCCTACAGGCATACAGACGAGGTGACTGCATTCAATAAACTTTTCATTTGAATACATTTACTTTAATTTATTTGCCTTTTATGTTGCATCTAACAAAAATCAAATTTAAAACTATTAAAAAGTAGCATTATTAATAAAAACATTACAAAATCAATATGTATGAGTTGGCAGTATTGCGTTTGACCTAAGATAAAAACCTAATGCAGAAATTTTAAAAAAAACGAAATTCACATTCACTGGCGGGAAAGAGGTTTTTGTGTATAGTTTTGTTTGTGTTATTGTACAACAAGTGCATAAGCACTTGTTGTACAATCTACTATTACGGGCTTAATATAAGTTTTATTCTGTTTTTAAACTCCACAATGTGAGGTGATTATGAGATTTTTTTGCCAATAATGATTAATGTCGTATACAATTCGTTTACTTCTTATTCAGTTAAAATCATGAATTTACTGAACGATCTCGCTGCATTTTCCCAGTTTAAAACGGAGCTGATGGTGAAATTGGAATTAACCCGAATGCGATGCGGAAATGGTTCGTAAATTAAGTACATATAACTGCAATAGACTACAAAATTAAACGCCAATTATTTTGAAAACCTCATAATAATTTACTCAGAAAACGAATCAAAGTATAAAAATCTGTTGTTTTACCTATAAACAAATTTTTAAAAAATGTTTTAGATACCAATATGTCACAATGAAATAAATATTGTGCGAAAACCATATGACTTAGTTTAAATGAACCTGTAACACTGATTTAATGTAATTATTTCAATATTGTATGGGCTTTTTTGTCTTTAAATGAACAATTTATTATTATTTTAGATATTTATTAAATTTTCTGTAAATTAGGTTTTTATATAAAATAACAAATATTCAAATATAAAAGTAAAATAAAAATACTAATACAAAAAATAAACATTACAAGAAACCTAACCTATGAGTGCCGCCGGCAGCGGGGCAGGCCTCAAGCTACCGGTGGTTAGGGCTGCAGAGAGAGGAACCTCCTCACAATACGTGCCGTGTCGAGGAGTACTGCCTTCTGTATCTGGCCCTTGATCCAGCCATCTAGCGAGAGTCTCTTGAGGTGTTGGTCGAGACTCTTCGCTATAAGACCGTTTGCCGAAACAACTATCGGGACAATGATCGTCGAGTCAACATCCCACATGGCGGTCACCTCGTGAGCCTAGTCAAGGTACTTGCTGAGCTCGTCCTTCTCGGCCTTCACGAGGTTCTCGTCATGCGGGATGGTGACGTCGACGAGCACTGCCCGCCGTTGAGATCGATCTGTCAACACGATATCATTATTATTGGCAACAATAGTGCTGTCCGTGATAACCAGTGATCGGAAATAGGTGAGCTAATTTGCCTAAACTTGATGCATGTTCATTCAATAATGTATTCCCATCTCTCTCACGCATGAATGATTATGCGTCAAGTTTAGGCAAATTAGCTCTACCTATTCCGATCACTAGTGATAACAGATCGATCCCAATAGAGCGTAGCACGACCATTTTCGAGAACTGGTGCCGGTGTGTAGTTATAGTACGGCACTTCAGACTCAACAAGACCAAGAAGAGCAAGTTGTTGATGGATGATCCCGGCTACAAGGTTATGTCTGTGCAAGTACTCACCGTTGGCCAAATGCGAACAACCGGAAATTATATGTTGAGTCACAAATATCGACCGTGCCATCCCTCAGAATATATTTCCGGTAATTTTCGTCATTATGACCTCGTCAGCAATTGCACAGACAAAACCTTCGGTTTCCCCAAAGAGGTCACCAAACCGCAGCCAGTTCACGGACGCTAAAAAGTCTACATCAGGCCTTGTTAGGGCCCGGTAGAAGCGTCCGTTATTATTGTTACTGACGAAGGGGTTTGGTTATTTATTACAATGATTACGCGCATGAACAATGTCAATGATGGTGTATGGTGATCAACTGACATAGGTATCAAAATTTGTATTTTACTTGTCAAAACAATGTTTACACACTAAAAATATTTAATTTATTACCATAATAGGAGCCCTAAATATATTAATAATTAAGCTTTTAATATAATAAAAATCCGTAATTGGCCCATGATTTGTAATTTTGTCTGAAATAAGCCTTCATTGCAATTTGTGTTGTGTATTTATTGTTTCAGTAAAATAAAATAAAATAAAATGATATAAAAGTTCAATAAAATTAATTAGTTTGGCTGTCTTGCAATATGGCAATATGGCGGCACCAGACGGCGTTTGTAGCGTTTTAAAAAAAGCATGTGTCAATCTCCAAAATATTAAATTAATAAGCTTAACAATTATCTTTATGTTTAATCATAAAGAAACGATAAATAGTATAAATCAACAAGGCTGTATGACATTTGACGCCATACTTTTCCTCTGTGGTCGCTGTCAATGTATAAACCGCCAGAAGCAACTATACTATATTTCGTTTTTTTTAGCATTACAAATTCGGTAAACAAAGAAGCAGGTGTCGTTAACCTTTTTCTTTAGAAGATAATTATGTATTAATACGATAATAACAATAACAAAAAACTTTAACGGGCAATTAAATTCAACAACTCAAAACAATAAAAGATTCTGGGACAACTAGGTACCTAGAACGTATCGCACTTTCAAGACATACGGCATGAGAGTGACGTTTAAGAACAAAGATGAACAATCAAGGTAATGGCGGACATATTATGCGATCAATTGAAATTTCAAAATGCCCAATCCGAATTTTTACGGGCGGAGGGCATTTTTTCACATAGTTTTTTTGTTCATAATCATTTTGTTTTCATAAAATTGTTATTCATAATTTTTATTATCGCTGGAACCGTAAACACTAAACGTGTAGATAAGGCTATGTTAGTGAGGTTTGATTTATAAAAATCATGAAAAAGTAACAGTTACCATAAGAATAAATAATAACTTCACGTAGATGCGAATCTGGCTTTGACTGGGCTCCAAATGTCGCGCTTTAAATACCTACTTCCCCCTTCACCCCTCTGTCTTCCGCGCCCATAGTTAGGGATGTTACTTGCGAAATATTCGGTTTGTAGATGTGGTAGGTATAAAGTTTCGTTACGAAATGTTATTAATGTTTTAACATTGATCCAAAAAGATTTTTTACATTTACGTTAAATTAGGTAATAATACTTTTTGATAATATTAAGATTATCTCCAGAAAATGACATGGCTAATGTGTCTATTAATTAATCATCTATAAAACAAGGAAACGAGTCTATAAACACCCTTTAAAATAATAATTAAGCTCAAAAAGTTTTATAGTCTGGGATCCGGAGTTACTTTTTACGTTCCTTACCGGATTATTAATTTGTTTTTTTATTAAGTTGAAAAAGCTTTATTACAAAATACTATTCTTGTCTATTAATTCGTTTTTAAGGTTTCCTGTTTTTTTTAAATAACCCTCTTAGGACCACTGCTTTGGATTCACTTTTTTTGCTGTATGGGGTCGGGTCACTTGGAAGAAACCTGTAAGTATGTTTTAAAATAAATTGGTAAATAGTTCAATAGTGAACGAAAAGATACCGGGAAAGTTGGAAAATGCGAGAAAAACTGAAAGTGCTTTTTACTACGGGATTATCTCACAGAAGATGTACTAATTAACTAATAAAACTCCTTCATGCAATCGATTATTTCTAATTATTTTGCCGTAAATAGTCGTTCACTTTTTAAAACCCTATCTTAGTTCAACCATAAACACTAAAATCAACACAAATACGAAAACCAATTCAAGACACAATATCAATTTCTGGTTAAAAATATATTCTGTCTGTGACGCCCCTGATTGAATAGACACCGGTAGGTATCTAACGCGCCGAGCTCGCGTCCGGAACTGGGAGTTTCGCTTTTACGTGTAGCTTTTGCTTATTCTTATCCAGTTACTGAAAAAAATACAATATGTATTCCGATGTTTATGAATTAAAACACTTCATGAGTAAAAATAATTTTGAGAGTGAATATGGACCCCTATTACGGGACACTACCTCTTTATAGGGTGACAAGGTTTTTTTTAAAAGCAATTTTCTGTTATTCCGTCATACTACATTCCCAATAAAAATCCTTACATTTACTTTTTGTAAGGTCTTTCTAATGCTAACTAAAAAAAACAAAGTATTTATTATTACTATTTAAACTTTGTAGTTTCCTTTTTAAGCTTGTAGAAAAATTTAGAAAAAGCCCTTTTCAATAAAAAAGTATAATGTTATTATTAGTACAGTATGAGCAAGTAAGACTTACAATCGCATTAGTAGCATTTAGCACTTAATCAATCCTTAGTAATAATATAAACGCGAAAGTTTGTAAGTATGGATGTATGGATGTTTGTTAATCTTTCACGCTGCAACGGCCGAAACGCACGAAATTGGATGAAATTTGGAATGGAGATAGTTTATACACTGGATTAAAACATAGGCTACTTTTTATCCCGGAAAATAAATTAATGTTGAATTCTGTAAATACAATAATATTCGTAGAGAGTTAATATTAAGTTCGTTTTAAAAACAGTCCGTAATGATTCCATGTTTTCAAGCGTATATATATAATTCGTAGGCATTTCTTCTGCAGTATGAATGTGGATTGTACATTTACTGTTTTACATTAAACTATACCTAAGTTAATAGAGGTTATACATAATGTGCCTTGTTTGTTACTTTTGTCGAAATTGGTAACACGATTTAAAAATTATCTTATCAATTTGTTAAAATAATTTCTAAATGCATCCTGAAATAATCCCGGAATATTACTCCTATAACGACTTCTGCAAAAAGTCGTGCCCGCCATCTTAAAATAAATCTCCAGGATCCCTAATTCATTTTTCGGGTACTACCGATTTCCATACAGTTAATGCAGTTATGCCATCGAATGAGGTATCATTGGATAGCTAGCACTTAAAAAATCATTATGGACATATTATTATCAATTTTTGGATTTGGGGAACCGTTTAGGAATTATTGAATTCTAAAAGTGTACTTTTCGCTAGAGTTACGTGTGCAATTAGATTACAGCTAAAACTACTAGTAAAATAATCTGAAATATATCTTGAATGAAAACTCATGATAACGAACTTTAAAGGAAAACTGTCACGACTATATGTATAGACTTATTGGTTCCTGAGATATAGGCGGCTCAAGTGTTTATACCTACTAACCCTATAACTTTGAATAGGAATTTTAAATAAGTAAGGTTACTGTATAAAATTGGCAGAAATGATGAAGTATAAACAGCTAATAAGTAATACGAGTACCTATTACCTAGCCTTGCTGACTAAGAAAAAAATATAAGTAGGAGGTAGGTACTTACACCGAAAGTACCCGGGATTGGAACTAAGCCCTAAGTTTAGCTATGTCTTCAATATGCAACCTGTTTTCGTTTTAAATATCTATAACACACTTAGTATTAACAAGGGAAACTATTTTCATCTAAAACAAAGTAAATACCCACTAACCTAGACCTTTTCTCGCATACTCGCCCTAAGTAGCAAAATGTATAAACCACTCTAACAAAAAAACTAAATTAAGAACTATCCTCTGTATCATTATTCATTTCATTACGTACTTTACATCTACATTGTCCACTAAAAATAAATTTTAATTTTAGACTAAGAATAGTCTTTTACGTGTATAATAATGCTAATATTGCTATTTTATCGTTACATAGGTCAATTTCAAAAGGATGCGACCCAAGTTGTCAGTTGGATTCGTAACGGGGAGGCGATGCTGGCCGCGTCGTTCTCGATCCCGGGCACGCTGGGTGAGGCGGAGCAGCTGAAGCGCGAGCACGACCAGTTCCAGGTGGCCGTGGAGAAGACGCACGCTAGCGCTGTGCAAGTCAAGTATCGCGCCGACGCGCTTCGCGCCGCTAACCACTACGACCCTCATACCATCAGGTAATCTCTCACTCCACGTACGTCTCTAATTGTTACTCAACATAGTCTTTTTCAAACATTTATTATCATCACATGGATTTGCAGGGAAATATCTGAAGAAGTCACCGAGCGCTGGCAGCGTCTAGTCACTTGTGCGGAAGAACGTCACAAACTTGTCACAGCATCGCTCAATTTCTACAAAACCGCTGAGCAAGTCTGTTCGGTACTCGACTCGCTCGAACGGGAGTACCGTCGAGACGAAGACTGGTGCGGATCTGCATCTGCTCCTCCCGCCGATGAACTCGCGCAATCTCAGACCGTTGATAAAGCTGCTCAGGTTAGTGGACACTAATTTTATTTTCGACTCGTATCCTTTGCGATACTTGATCGCGTTACGTCATGATGTTCCACTTACGGGAGGGCTTTGTTGCACATAATTATTTTTAGACCGAATTTTTAAAATATCTATCTGGTAAATTATGTTAGATTAGGTTAGGTTTGTTATATAAAAACCCTGAAATAAAACCTATTTCAGTAAAAAAATACTTTATTCGGACTACAAATATTTTATGTGAGCCAATATGGAACCTCCATCTATATGTCCAATTTGCTGTGCAATAAATCCTCGCCATCATTAGCTGTCTTATTCTAATTTGGTTACGGAATGGACGTCCGTACTATTGACGGGTAATTCTTGCTCAATTAATTTCTCATGTATGGCATGTATGGGCACCGTAATGACCATTTGTGTAGGTATTAAAACCATGATTTTTGATATCAGGTTGCAGCTCTAATAGTTAAGCATGGCGAGCAAAAAGAAGCATTCCTCAAGGCTTGTACACTTGCGCGCCGAACGGCCGAAACGTTTCTGAAGTACGCAGCTCGCTCGGCGCAGGTCCACGGCCAGACCGCCGCTGCCAGCAAGGCGCATCATGAGCAGACCAGAGCTATTCTTGACACTCTGCTTTCGCAAGAAAACAAGGTACAGTATTGACATGAAACAGGATTTAACATCTTAATATACGAATGTATTTTATACAATTTAACCTATCTTAGATTTAGTTGCATAATTTAAAGTCCAAGTAGCGAAGCATACTGCAAAACTTATTTAAAAATATCATGTAGTATTGAGATTGTAACAGCAATACATTGTTTATTTGTTTTCACTTGGAAAGACATTCCAATGATGAGATATGAAAATATTTATATAGCCAAATGTAGGTGTTATGCAAGGTTATTGTTGGCAGTAGTTGCGTGCTATTTTCACTGTCAGTGTCATCGAGAAGTTAAAGTAGATACAGACAATACGGTTTTTGTAGCACGATGGCCGATGGTATCAGTAAGCCCGTTACAGTGCCTGCACATTAAACATGTTACTCGCCACCGACCGATCATGCCGTTTGTACGCTCCGAAGCTCTGCGTCACCATGCTCAGGATTTCGGTTATGAGGTTTAGTTGACTCGTATATGGGTTCAATATAGGAGTGTTATGACCTACCTTTGGTTACGTATTAAACCGCCAAATAATGAACGCTGTGTTATCCGGATGTGTGAAATATAGTTTGTATTGTTATGGCGCAGGTACTGGAACATTGGACGGTCCGCAAGAAGCGCCTGGAGCAATGCCAGCAGTTCGCGCTGTTCGAGCGGTCGGCGCGCGCTGCGGTGGAATGGATCCGCGAGACGCAAGAGCGCTGCGGCGCGGCGGCTGCGGCGGCGGCGGGTGGCGTGGCGCGCGAGTCGCGTGAGCGCGTGCGCCTGCTGGCCCAACTGGCCGACGGGCTCGTCGAGAAGGGCCACCCGCACGCCGTGCAGATCAAGGAGTGGGTCGCCGCCGTTGATGCCAGGTGCCTACACCACTCGTTTATTAAACGCGTCAAACCGTACTGTCTTAATAAAACGTACGGTTTCTCATAATGCCACTACACCGCGCTTACTTAGACTACTCTGTACAAATGTTGGTCTTCATTATCAATAAAATAACAAAATAAAACTTCGTTTGTCTTGAAAAGCGATATATATATTTTGCGAAGGTATTTTTTTTTGGAAGGAAATAAAAAAATAGCCACCGAGACTGTCACAAATTTCTTACTTTATAGATAGTCTTACAAGAGCTGGCACCAATAGTCCAGGTACTAATAATAATGCGTGAGTAAAGTTGTAGCTGCCGAAACCAGACCGCTGAAGAGGAGGTTTTGAAGGCGTTGCTAATGTAATTAAAAACTCAGATTTGATACTGTAGATTTATTGTAGGTAACTGGTATACAGAAATAGTGCCAAAATTATGCGCAGCTATACTGGGATTTTCCTTAGATGGTTAGAATGATAGATGTCTCTTTACATCGACATGTAACTTTGTAATGCGGTTAGCAAAATTATTACTTTTTTCAAAGCAGATTGTTCAAACACGCAAACTCGTAGATAATATCATAATGTTAAGATACTGCGAAAATACTATGCTATTATTAATTATCTTTTTTAGTGCACGCCTTTACAATGTTGTATCAATATGCATTTATAGCTAGAGGTGATGATTTTATCGCATTGTTTAACGTGTTGATAGCTCCTATTTACTTGACAGTAATGGCGGCCGAGTTAGAAACAATTCCATAACAGGTCAAATACGATATTGTTTTTACCGCCTAGAATAGAGGCCCTGTCCGATTCATTGCGAATCTAACCTTAAAATATTATAACCAAATTCCAAATAAGATACGTTTAAACTTAAAATTTGTACCACAGGCCTCTCTTTTTTTTAAATATACAAAAATTGGGTTATCCCATAATTTTGTAATGTATTGTGATTCAAAAACCATTTCGAGAAAAAGGGTTGTAGAACCATTCCCTGTTATCAGATTATTTTACAAAATTAGTATTAGATAGTTATTTCTAATTTATCATTTGACATTATTCGACCTGTAATGTACTGACGTCACGATCTTCATTGGTAAGTTGTGTCTATTCTGTGATCAACCATAGTACTGCATATAATATGAGTCCGAAATGCAGTAATATATAAATAATGTATATAGAATTTTGTCTTATTTATTTCTGTTTTATTTTAACGCTTATTAAAATTAAGACAATTTTTAACTGTATAAACATGACTATGTAAGATCTTTAAAAAAATGGAATGATTAAAATACAAGTCAGTTGGAACCTCCGCCCGTAGGCTAGTCTGTGAGTGAAATTGTCAAACTCAACAAATGGCCGAGGGAAATTACATGACTTGACATTGAAATTTTAAGTGATCTGACAGAAACGCGTACTCTCAAACGAATTCAATAGTTTTAAAGCATGTCTCAAACAAACCAACTTTTAGTGACATCATAAAGCCATTTTCTTTAAAAATTAAAATAAATTAATATATTGATTTAAATGCAAAAACTGTGAAATTAGTGTCTTTAATTAGTCTATTTTATCGAAAAAAAAACTAGGGGTAATTTTTTATGGGATAACCCAATTGGCACCATGCACGAACAAAACGTACTCTATTTTGAAAGCTGAGGCTCTATTTAGAAATATGTAATTCGAACTTCGTCTATTGCTATTCCTTTTGCTCTCGATGCGTCACTAATTCGCAAGAAAGCAAAGGGTGCTGCAACTGGTAGGTATACGATCTGTAGGGTCATTTCATTACTTACTTTACTTATCATCGACCTATTTTTCATAAACGGTTGATTGAAATTAAAGTTAAATAAAGGGCCTTTGCGAGTTGGCTTCGGCTCCATGTACGCCTTACACAGGTCCGGAACTACCATAGTTCCGTGATTGGTAAAGACACAATAATAACAAAAAGCGCTCAACTGTAATATATACTGACGGTAAATTTTTAATATTAGCAACCGCCGCGACGCAATTTTGTGTTATGTTGTAATTTTTTATTGATATTAGTATCAAAAAAAGTATCGTAGGTTTGTATAACAGTAGCACCTCTGGCTGAGATCTGTCATTATAATCATCTAAGGATAGTATAAGTAAATATTTAGGCTTGGAACAGGGAAGAATGGAAATTACTCCACCGACAAGAGCTTGGCTCATAAGTAAATAATGAAGGATAGTATAAGTGGAAGATTACAAAGCTAGTGACTTGCCATTTTTGAATCGTTTAGGAAGCTTAACGGAATATTTGGGGATAAACGTTTTGATATTGCTTGAAGAGCAGATTTAGATAAGATGAATGATTATAGCAATTATGTAATTTGGAAACAATTAAAAATAGAAGAAAAGAATTAAATAAAATGAATTAAAAAATATACAATAAAAAAATGATGCGTATGCAGCAGAAGTCCTTATGGAGATATTCTTGTATTTAACTGTTGCGTTCATGCCAGCGCTTGTAAAATTACATATCGCACCTTCAAAACGATAGTGACCTAAGTCAGAAATTTTAAATTTCGAGTTAGGTCTCTATAATAATAAATTTATGACTCGAAGTTTGAAAGCACAAATTTTGAATTAGGTCTCTATTGTTCTAAAGGTGCGATATATTATAATGTTACATTTTTGGGTAGTGCTAAATGGAAATAGGACTTAGGAGTATTCTCTAGTACCAGCCTGAACATGTTGGACGTTGTTTAAAGTTACGTTTGTTTTTTACTGTTTTCATTTCATGATATGCGATTTCATTATTGTTTCACATATCATGTTTCATATTGGGAATTATTTTTAGGCCGTATTTACATTGGCAAGTTATAGCCATAAGTTTTGAGACACAAGTTTTTGGCAAGAGTGAGTGGCAAATATCTGCATCTCTGTCTTGCATATAGCTTTAACAGCAATAACTTAAATGTGTAAATGCGGCCTAAGATGTTGTCGCGTCGTATAATTTCCTTAACGGTATGACTGGAAAGCAGAACGCTTTTTCAGATACGCGGAATTCAGTGGGTCTATGGAAGGCGGTGAGAGCGAGGCGGAGAGCGACTCGGGCGTGGCGCCCTCGCTGGCGTCCTCGCAATCCGCGGAGAGCGAGGTGCGCGCGCCGCCGCCCGCCGCCGATGACAAGCGCCGCAGCGCTCGCCGGAAAGAGTAATACCACCTTACTATCTTTCCACAGTTTCCAAAATCGTTGCGACTAGTTCCCAGAGAGTCAACCCGTGAACTGGTTTGTTAGAAAGGTCGTACGCGTACACAGGGACGGTTAATAGTTCGCGCCCGACTAACAAATGTCCGGGTGCAAGCGCCTCGTACTCTGTCGGGTCGCTCGAGATGTTTGTTAAAGGACGGGAAATTAGCACGGCCTCTGTATGAGCGTAGAGGGTGTTAAATTGCTTGACTGACAGTGTCATTGCAAAATAATGTCTCGAGATCGGCCGAACCGTTTTAGCACAGCATCGGTTCAAAGTTGACAAGTCAGATATGAAAATGGAAATTTCGAACGAAAATTTACGTGCGATAATTTTTTACAACTTCAAAATGGGTTTAACGCGTCTTCAGTGCTTTGAAGAGGTGACTACGGGTTTTTAATAATAAAACACCGTGTTTCCGTGGTTCGTATTTCGAATTTCAACGTGGTTGCTCTAGTCTTAGTGATAGGCATCGTGAAGGCCGACCAAAAACAGCCGTAACCCAGGAGAACATTGATGCTATACGGCAACTGATCGTCGAAGATCGCCATGCGATATAGAAATATTTGCCCTGCGCCCATTACTCTCTCGCGTGTAAAACGGGCATCCCACACATTATCGTTGACCCTATCGGTTGATGCAAAAACATGTAAAGTGTATAATTTTTGCAATTTTGGTTAGTTTGATTACTGGTTGAGGTAAGAAGTTCTTGAAAAATCTGTGATTGCAGTTATTCTTATTTCTAAAAATGGAGTTTTCGCTTGAGAAAAAAAACTAACTTAAATATTTAGGGTATTTTTCCTCCAAGTTCGATGTTTAACATTTTCGATGATGATCTGATCTGTCTTTTTGAGAATATTTATTTTTAGTTACCAACTAGCTTATTATTTCTATTAGCTCTGGTAAAATTTTGATGTGCCTCAAATAAATATTTAGTGTTTTTTAAAAACAATCTCCTGGCTCAATTATCGGCCCAACTAAATGATCTGGGTCTTTTATTTTTAACTTCTTTTTTTACAATGTTTCAAAATGCATCAATAACTTTTTTTCGAAAATAAACACTACTTTAAAAAGTTATAACTCGGTGTAGCTCCAATACCCTTCAGCTAGGTCTGCCTCTTTGTAATTAAATATCATAGAAGTACTATACAAATTTCCACGGTGCCTCAAACACCTACATAAAAACGCTTAGCTCTTGACTGTACATATATTATCAAGGCCTCTATAGGATTAAGATGTAAATGAAAATGTTTTTAATTTAAAGTAAAAGTAAATTTTTGTATTTAGGTATCTAATTATTTTTGTTTTTCCCATTAGATTCATAATGGCGGAGCTTCTGCAAACCGAGCGAGCTTATGTGAAGGACCTGGAAACCTGCATAATGTGTTATTTGCGCGAGATGCGCACCGACCCTACATCCGTACCACCGGCGTTGCAGGGAAAGGTCGTTAAAGATCATTATTTCATTAATGACCACTTATAGCTTGAACTTTAACTGGGGTTCGAAATACATTGCTGGTTCTTGTGTGAATTTGACGTACTGTAATTTCCTGAGATAGAAAATGAAACATTGTTCTCATTAATAAATTATGTCTCCAGCAGGAATAAACAAAATTCAATATAAGAGTCTGCATTTTAGTGTTTAAACCCAAATTTACAATTTAGTGCAACGTTAAATTTGATTGTATCTTAATAAAAATGTCTGCTGTATATATTTTAGTAGAGTTATTTTACAGGAGGAAATAATATTTGGCAACATAGAAGAGATTCATCGTTTTCACGAACGTGTGTTCGTCCGCGAGCTGGACAAGTACGAGACGATGCCCGAGGACGTGGGGCACTGCTTCGTGACGTGGGCGCGCGAGTTTGACATGTACGTGGCCTACTGCCGCAACAAGCCCGACAGCAACGCGGCCGTCGTGCAACACGCCGGCGACTACTTCGAGAGGTACCACACATCCGACCGATAGTGGTCGAAAAATGAATAGTGCTTTTCTCAAAAATAAAACGGATACACACATACACAGATACACATACACATACACATATGTATACAAAAAAACAGATACACATATACATACACAAATACACATACACGCACATACACAGATACACATAAACGCACATACACTGTTACACAGATACACAAGTATACACATGCACAGATACATACATACACAGATACAAATACTCAGATACACACATACACAGATACACAGATACACACAAACAGATAAACACATACAGAGAAACATACATGCACAGACCCACACATACAAAGATACTCATATACACAGATACACATAGGGTAAGATGGGGTACAGTGACACGGTGGGCACAGTAAAACAAATGGGGTATTTCTATACCGTAAAAGAGATCACCAAAAGTGAAAATAAAATTAAATCGGCCAAGAAATACGGATGATACAAGCATTTGAAACTGCTAACTAGATAGCGATTAGACAGATAAATCCGATATGCAATGTGACGTCATGTAACAGAACGGCCATTTATACTCCATGTTAAATTCAGTTTTTCTAGAAAAGAGATTGGAACAAATCTTTGTTGGCTTATTTATATACAGGGTGTCCCATAAATCGACGAAAACCCGCCTAGGGCTGATAGAGCAGCTGAAAAGCTATCGATTTAACCCCTATGTAAGTATATTTTTACTAGTTCCGGAGATATTGAGCGTTTCAGATTGAATTTTTGTAATTTTTCCTTATGTCCTTGTCATGAAAAATCCTTAATTTCATGTCGTATATCAGAAGTTTTTCAGTGGTATCTTACATTATTAGAATCATTGCAAATCAGCGAAGTTTTTAAAGTCTGTTGCTCGTTTTTGTTTTTAATCAACTTTTTAAGTAATGAATGACATAAAGTTTGTTTCTCCATACTAGATGTCTCAGTATTTGATTTTTGGGTGCGGGTTTTGACAAGTTTTAGGGAGATAACACCACTGTTTGTCGTTGTTATCGACAAATCTATAGAATGATTTTAAATTTATGTTTTTAATAAATAAATCCTCAAAAATTCCAATGATAAGTACTCAAAAATTGGGGCCCTAATTCATACATCATACACTGTCAGGTGATCAGGAGTTGAAAAATATTAATAACTGAATTCAATAGGTAAAACTGTTACAAACATGTGACTGTGTATGTGATGTGTGTTTAAGCGGTCACCCATCCTGTTTTAGACTACGCTTGTTGTTGCTTAACTTTGGAAGTCGTAATAATTTTACGAATTTGTTTTGATGATACTATGGTACTTATGTTTATCTTTTGTTTTGTATTACATACAGTTTAACTAAACTAACTGTCTGTTGCTGACCGGCTTTTCTGATTCACGCAGTCGCCGTCTCCTACTACAGCGTACCCGTAACAGGTTTAAAATGTCGGAGCCGCGGAAGTCAAGACAGTCCTGTATTGTACCAAAGTGTATAAACACTACCACGAACGCCAAAATTTGTTTATTATTGTGCCCCAGAATGCCCAAGTACCACAGTAAATAAAAAATAACAGAGTACCTAATAATAATGCTCAAAAACAGTTCAACACTACCTTCTTGCTACCCACAGACAGGCAATGCCTAGACCTAGCTAACCGAGTGTTGTATTAGGTGGCATCCTGCCTTTTGGCCGAATTACGTTTGGTCGAATGTATCGTTTCCCAACTGTTTAATTTGCTAACCCACTTTTATTTCTGTAAATGTAAATATTTCACATAAGACGTATTCTGTGAAAATTTCAATTGGTTACTTTTTACGGTTAAAAAGTCATAGCCCTGTGAACTTACTCATCGTTAAGCGATGACCTCACGCCAGGAAGATGGCGCCCGCGCCCTTTTATTATTGACCAAAATTTTAAACGTACGTAGAATCAAAACTACTGAGTCTATTTGAACGAAACAAAAAGTAGTACGTTTGTTTATTTATAACCTTTATTGTAACAAAGTTTCAAGCGATTTGGCTTACCTACTGACATTCTTCATTGTCATTGGGTTCACATAAGTAGTCCAAAATTCAGCCCATTGCGTTGACGGGAAGTGGGTCAAATTTAACTTGTAAGATTTGACCCATACATACATACATTACATACATACATACATTGCAAGTTAAATAAAAGATTGTAAAAAATAGTACCGGCATGTACGACTTACATATTTTTTTATCATAATGCACTATCTTTGGTTTTTCTTCTGTTACAATTGCAAATTTTGTCATCCAATTACGAAACGAGGTTCGCTGTTTCCTTTATAAGGAATAAAATTGAGCACCGTTCTGTTATAAAGTACTTACTTAAAAAAAGGCCTAGCGCCAAAGCAAATTTTTGAAGATATGTGCCAGACTTAAGAAGAATCCGCTCCATCATATGCCACTGTAAAACGATGGGTAGCAGATTTTAAACGGGGCAGGGAAGCAGTTGAAGATGAACCTGAGTGTGGTAGATTAATAACGGCTTCTTCAGAAGAAAATGACAATAAAATACTAGATATGGTTATGAATGACAGGCGGTTGAAAGTTGCAGAGATAGCGGAGAAAATTGGCATTTCCTATGAGCGAGTACAAAATATAATGTATGTATGTATGTAAACAATTTATTGTACAAAAAACAGCAAATCAAATATAATATTTACAGAATTGGAATGTACAAAGGCGAACTTATCCCTTTAAGGGATCCCTTCCAGCTAACCTTTCCACCAAGCACCTAATCACCAAGGATCTTGGATTTTCTAACCTCAAAGCTCTGGGGGCAATTTTTGAAGGGCTATCCTGCTACACCCTTTTCCTTAGAGATTTCCATTTTCACAAGAGACTCGTTTACTTTGACAAGACGCTACAGTTGTTTTTGGCGTCTCAATTCAAGAAGTTTAAAATACTATTATTTTTTTAAATAATTGAGGGATAATTGTAAACGACAAGACTTAAAAAAAGGCAGCCCTCGTATTGAGGAACAAGAAGCTGTGACTAATTATTTCGATCACCTTGAAGATTCATTATTTTTATACAAGGAATAATTAAGTTAGAAGCAAGGCGGCAAAAGTGTATAGGTAGATCGGTTTGGAGACTATATACAGAAATAAAATTGTTATAAAAAGGCCATTATTTTAAAGGTTACGTTCAAAACTTTCAATTCACCTATACTTTTTGACAAAGTTAAAATTGACAAAATAAACCGAATTTATTTATTACATCAAAACAGTATCAGTTACTCTATACATTTTTGTTCCATGAATAGTCATAATTTGTATGAACAAAAATCATGAAAGCATCATTAGTTCAACTAGAAACTATTTTTTTGTAAATAGAACTTGTACAGTCACGAGCTTTAATTTAGGACCCATTTCAAGAAAAGTATGCTTGAAGTCATCAATGTCATTAGATATGTTAAGTCATTTGTACAGTCACAACAGCTTATCATCTTAACTTGGTTGTGTTACATGAATGCCGCCGTTTTTCGTTGTTGAAACGTAACCATAGCAACCCTTTTGTAACGGCCAATAAAGATTAAGTTCAGTTTGAACCAATAGTGGCTGTTGTTTAAACGTAACCATAGTAACCATCAACCACCATTACGTTAAAACCATGACTAAAGACCCGTAAACATCGTTCGGATGAAAGCGGCGGCTCCGAGTTTTTCCGATTTCGAAACGGCCAATCATAATTGTCGCTAGGTTACGGTTGGTAGACCTGCAATTGGTTGACTTTGCTTGCAGGTAGTCACTTGCTTTCAGGTTGGGAGTTCTGACACTCAGAAATGGCATTTCACGCCTGTCAAACAGACAAGGAAAGTCGCAGGAAAGTATTCCATCTTTGTCATCGTGTTCAACAGGCGAGAAGTGCCATTTAACTGTTGGCTAACCCGAAGACCAAGCCTGCCAACCTAACGATTGAGTGATTACACCCAAAGCCAACCAATTACAGTCTAGAAACAGTAACCTAGCGACAATTGTTATAACGTAATCATTCGTTACCGGTCGTTCACGACGATGTCACAGGAGTACGCCCGATTTGCATTACATGGCAGAATACTCTTTCTGTTACACGAATATAGACATGTCATCATTCGTTATCAGTCGTTCACCACGATGTCACACGAGTTCGTCCGATTTGCATTACATGGCTAAATTACGCACAGTGGCAAGTGGCTCAACAATCGCGTGTGGTGACTGTAACTTTTAGGAAACTCAACCTTATTGTTGTAGAATGTCAGTTTGACTTTGGATCTAAGGTGGGTACCAAATTAAATCTCGTGACTGTAACTAGGGTATTTACTGCACGACACCTTGCACTTTGTGACTATGCGCTGAAACTTGGCACAGTTGACTCTTAGCTGGTCTTGAGTTGATTCATACCGGGAGCCACCGAGAGCCATCGCGCATTTAGAGGGGGGAGGGGGGGGGGGGAGTTTTACGCTGCCGCGCTTTAATTGAAGCAACATTTCTCTAGAACTATACATATTAGGGCATGCGATATATCATTTTCATATAAATTAAGGTCGAGGAATCTATTTTTTTAACAACAACAATAACACAACTTGCTAATAAAAAGAATGAGTTAAGTAGAAAAGTTAAAAAAACCTAATCTGTTTTATTTTTCTAATTACCTATTGTATTTAAAAGTATAAAAGAAGTCTAAAAACAGAAAATATAATCGTAAAGCTATAGATGATGAACCCTTTAGCGAGAGCGTGGAATTGCATGTGTAGTGGTTGTACCGTTCGCATGAAAAGGAAAACCATTTAAGTTTTTTTCTTAATTTAATGAGATTACCCTAAACAAGTGGAATAACAATGTCCCTATTGTCCTATAATTTTTTTAAATTTTCATCTTTAATGTCGGAAAATGCTTAGGCATGGGACAGATGAAAATTATATAAATAAGGAGAACTATATTTATATAATTTTCATATGATTTCCTGATCAAAATCATCTAATGTCGACGGACGAGTAGGTACGTAACTTTTTCTTACTCAGGGCAATTTTTTCGTTGCTTGGAATTTGTCAGTCTTACTCTCAGTCATAAATTTTAAAATATTTGATGAGAGAAACACCGGTAGCTTTTTCAACTAATTGGGCAGCGGTGTAAGGTGAATTAAAAAATTTCTTTAGTTCGAGTTCAAAGTATTTATGACAGTTAAAATTATTTGTTTACTTTGACTCTCAATCGGACTAAAATTACTGCTACTTCCGCCTTAATTTTTGCAAACTATGTAACTTACAGTCTTACGTGCCCAGTCAAAATAATTCTGAAAATTGCGAGAATACAATAAAATAAGACGTATATTTTAGTGCATTGTGAAAGTATTTAGAATTTGACGCTGACATTATTTTTGTACTTACTTATTTTAGTTATTTATGTAACTGGTATATAATGAAGCTTCTTAAGGTACGAGTGGCGAGGTTAGAGCGCGAGCTTGTGAGCGCTCTAATTACAGGCACGAGTACCTTAAGAGCTAATTATGTACCGTTGCATACATAACTTTTTCTACAAGCTTAAAATGATAATGACAAAAATAAACAATCGCTAACTTTTCTTGTATACTTTAGGTACTCGATTTTTCTGCTAACAAATTACTTGTCAGGAAAGTCATTTTCATTATTCCGATTGACATTAATTGTTTGTGAATTTTATTGTTATTATGTTTACAAATTTCATGCCAATTTTATTAGTTAATAAAACAGTCCTGACAATTTATCAAGTTCGAATACCGAATGAAACGCCATTTTGTTGGTATCCATATTGAACGTAACCATGGTAACCAAATAACAAATCGATGGATATTAATCATCTGTTTTTAGTTATTTGATAAAAAATAAAATTTAAACACGTAATTGGTCTCAAAATTGTTTTTAGTATATGTAATGTTAATTTGTGTTGAAATATTTTTAAGGGTTTATTACACAAATTAGGATGTCAAGTGTTCACTAAACGCCAAGACATATCCGGAATGACCGTATCCATGGTAATAACAATGCTATAATAATTATAGAATTGTTATTACCATGGCAACGCTCATTATAGAATAGTTTTCACGTTTCGGTTACGCTATAGGTGGTATTGTGGTACTATTAGCGATATCAATATTAGCGGTTTATAGTACGCGAGTAGAAAAAATATATTATAACAATACTCTTTTTATGCTGATGGTATAAGAAGTTGAGGAAATTTAAATATAGAATGCCTTTAAACACATATTACCACTACATATGCAATTCCACGCTCTCGGTAATTCATCTAAACACTTATCTAGTTTTTATAAATATATTGTTTATTACATAAATCTGTTGATACACGGGAGCTAAAAAAATATATTAAGCGTGGGTCAGGGTGATCTCAATGCATGATCTTCCGTGAAGTAGGGCTTAGATACTGTTTTAAACATATGAAAGGTAACGCAATGCAAATTTATTTTATTTGTTACAATATCCATGGCACAGACAGAGGTCTGAACGTTTAAGCTGACTTTTTTTACAATTGCACCAGCCGCGGCACTGTTTTTTGCATTTGTACCTGAAAATTTCTAGACATGCTTCTGCAGCAACAGGCAAGTCCGTCCACGTAGGCTCCCAGTTGTTGTTGACCTTCGTCCAACCCCACCTAGACTGACAGAGCCGATTTTGAGCCTGTGTTAACACTGCTAACTGGCCCCAAACAAGCACCCATTAATATATGTCTCTTAAAAAATGCTGATATAAAGCAGCTTTAGTCGGTGCCCTACTGCACTATCTGCAAAGAAAAGCACTTTCCGTGGAAAAAATCGGCCTGAGACTAAATTGTGCATCTCGTTAGATATCACGTGCTTTCCATTTACCGGTCTGTAGTTGGACAAGTCTTAGGAGTGTCTGGTCATATTGTTAACAACTGACTGACTTACCAAGAGACTCAGACTTAGTTACGGCACTCATTTACTGAAGACACGAAGCTGATCTGAAATAATGATTATGACATGCAACATTCTGGTTTAAGCTTTGAGATCCTATTATATCTGTTTCAAAAAGCAGAAAATGTGACCTATATTATAATTTTACGACGTATTTTTCAATGGAAGCCATTGCCTCTTCAATGCGCCTCTCGATTGCTGACTCGAAAACTATAGCTAGGTCAGGAAAGGCTTCCTAAGCTTCAAAAGCACTTCTCTTACCTTTACCATTGAACGAAGATACCGTGTCACATCGTGTGAATGCGTGAGAGTATCACCCCACGATACTGTTGCTCTGCTGCTGATACAAGTAATATATATTTAACTTACTTTTCAACAATTCAAGCAAATTCGTCACCCAGCCGCAAGACATCAAACTGAACACTCGCGAGGTTGATTCTGCCTGTTCGCCTACTGTCTGAGCGGAAGGCAAGCTTTACAAAGGCCGCCGTCACGCGCGTTTCTGGAGTCTAATATTTAGTACCTAGACCTACCGTCCACTCCAAGCAAAGTTTAGGAAAGGTTGGCATGTGAAACGATATAATTAGAAACGACTCTTCAGAATGAAGTGTTATTAAAGTTTAATTGTATTTACGTTTACCTCTTTTTGTTATCTTCGCGAATTAAAAGTAAGTAGAAATAAACAATATTTCAAGTATGTTTGGAACGAAATATGTATTAGATAATTATAAAACCCACAATAATTTCAATTTTTAAACGCCAAAAATGCGTACTTATAATACTCATGTTACGATTACGTTTACGCGAATTATTTCCATGTCCATCTTAGACGTAAAACTAAACTATATATTTTTGAAAAATAGATAAATGTAGCTTTTTGCATGTATTTTTATTTTTAACATACTTACCTATATCACGTGATTAAAATAAAGGTAGAAATGAAAGAAAGTTGTACATGACTTTTGTCTTTAGCCCTAGTTTTTATTTTTTTGTTCTTAAGTGCATCTTTTTTTCCCAGAAATAGACTTCCCACCCTTAATTTATCCGAAAATGATATATTGGACGCCATAACAAGCATAGTTTTACAGAAATATGTCTTCAATTAAAGCGCGGCAGCCTCAAACTTCCCCCCTCCTCCCCCCACGCACGCACGGTGGCTCTCGATGGCTCCCGGTCTGAATTTACTTGAGACCACCTAAGGATCAACTAGTACAAGTATCAGCTCATAGTAAAAAAGTGCAAGGTTTCCATACAACGGACGAACCAGCTATTACGTAAAACAACGTTTACGTAAAATAAGTCATTCCATCCTTTTTTTTGTTTTATTGCTATTATTTATGTACTTTTTTAAGCAGCATTTTGTCATTATTGACAGCTGCCACCGTCTGTGATCGCAACAAGACTAATTGCAAAACGTATCCCAAAATCTATTCATCTCCGATACCTGGGTCGTCCGGATTGCCGCCAAAGCGACTCAGATAAGTCTGTCCATAATTCCACGTCTACTCGTACCCACGACTACCAGGTTTTTGCTAGTTGTGTATACTGGGTGTCCCAAAAACCAACGCCAAAACTAAGAGGGCTTATAGAGCAGCTAAAAAGCTATCGATTTAAACCCTATGTATGTTAAGCGTTTTATACTAGTTTCGGAGATATTGATCATTTTAATCTGAATTTTGTTATTTTCAATTATGTCCATGTCTCGAAAAATCATTAATTTCATGTTTTATTTCATAAGTTTTTGAGTGGTATCTTACATAATTAGAATCATAACGAATCAGCAAAGTTTTTAAACCCATTTGCCCGTTTTTTTTTGTATTTTATCTCCAAAACTAGTAAAAGACGCTAAACATACATAGGGGTTAAATCGATACCTTTTTACCTGCTCTATCAACCTCTTAGTTTTCGCGTTGGTTTTTGGGACACCCAGTATAATATATTCCTACTAAATCTATGGTTTTCAGCTACAATACTATAACATCTCTCTTTTATCAGGGTACAACGCAAGAAGAAATTGGAGCATCCGTTAGCTGCGTATTTGATTAAACCAGTTCAAAGGATAACAAAGTATCAATTGCTACTGAAGGATCTTCAAGCATGTTGCGCCGAGGGACAAGGAGAAATTAAGGTAAATAATATGCGATGGTAATATAAATAAGTAACGCAAACGTCCTAATTGCTACCTTAAAACCCGAGTATTGACTATTAAATATTAGGGTTAGCCCAGTCTATAACAACACAAAAAAAGGCAAACATCGCAAACCCGCATGTAACTACGATACGTTGAGAGTATTTAACATCCAAGTTTGCAACCCCGAAAACCCTGTGCTACCCCCATGGTGCTCGAAAAACTGCGAATTTCTGGCACTTGTTTCAGTTTTGCTGCAAAAGTCCAGGACGATAGGGATGCCGTTGTTGCAATTTCCCATGTGGCAAAAGAAATATAGGATAGAGCACCTTAACCTGAGCCCAGCCTAACTATTCCCGAATAGGTTCATTATTCTTAGAATTATCGTTGGTTAAACGTAAAAATGAATTACTTTCGATTAACTGACGATTTATTCTAAGAATAATATTTACTCTCGATTGGTCAAATCCGCTCTTAATGACGTCAAGTCACGAGAATTAAATTATGTCACATTAGTTGCCTAAGCATAACAAATTCAGCAAAGAAATAACGGTGTTTTAAATTGTTTTCATTATTATTTAAAGTGTCCTAACCAGATCCTTAGACGTGTCAAAACATCACTAAATATAACGTATGTTCTTATCAGTACACGCTCACTGATTTCATTTTACGATAAGATAATAATTCCTTCAGTACGTCGAGTTACTGTTCCTTATAACATGATTTAAGAAATAGTTTCAGCATTAAAACATTAAGAATATTACCCGTGCCAGTTTTGAATTTGTGATTAAGGTACATACAATGTGAATTCCTGGTTCGCTTATGCATTCAAATCTGAATTAAATGTTCCCTATGCATATGATTTATACCTTTAACTTCGCTGGATGCATAGGTTAACAACATTAAAAATTGAAGGTATCGTATTAAATCCTTGTATTGAAATGTCTCGACGTTGTATATACACCTATTTCTTTAACGCAACGGGTTAGATCTTATGTTGTTGGTATTTATCAATACTGGGTGTCTGTTTAACTACGAGATCTTAAATTGTGTAAACAAGGAGCATATAAGATATGGTATATTTTAGTATAAATACCTAATATGAGCGGAGTTCACCACCCATTAAATAAACAATTAGAGGTTTAACGGTTTTTAAAACGTATTCACTAACAGCTGGTTAAGAGTTGCTTGTTAACAGTCTGTTAAGTCTTCATAAGCGTATCTTAATAAAAGCGCTGGATTCATGTTGTCGAGGTAGGTTAATCACAAGTATACCGAAACTGTCGCTGTCTTTACGACATACCTCATAACTTACACAACTAATACTTACAAATAACACAGGAGTAGAGTAAAAACCTGCTAAAATTTAGTGAATACAAATTTATGTTTGTGCAAAATGATGTTACAGAATTAATAACAAGTTTTTAAGAGTTGTTGGTTTATCTGTAGCTCTGCTTACCCCACTCTGGAAATGAAGGCGTGATGGTATGGATCTGTGTATTTTATGTAACTAGTAAAATGGTCTGGGGTGAGAATGAAGTTATCTTTTGGGAAGTGCTTATTCCTGTTTTTATTTTAAGTTTAACATTGTTTGGCTACTAATGAGGTTTTTTTATCATAATGCCGTTTAGTCATTACGTGATATCTCACAAAAGGAATTTATTATCATTTTAACTTCAATGTGTACTGTAACTAGGCATCAAATATGTGGAGATTAAATAACTAGCCCGTTGTTATCGTCATTAACGACACAGACACATTTGTGTAACGTTTTCCTTTTGACTCATTAGCGCTATGACCGTGCGTGGTACAGTTAGTTACTCAGGACTCCGAGTGAGTAATGTTTTATTCCATGAGTGAGAGCTATTTATATTATTTGGATCAGTAATGATTTTCAAAAGTGTAGATGATATAGTTCTAATGATGTTAAAACATCTAATTAACTTGCGTAGTGTCCGTATCGGGCCGCTGCCTTTGAAAGATGAAGACGATGTACGTATTGTATCTAATAACTTATTTTTTTAAATGTATTATATTATTGCAACTTATAATTAATTGAAACTGATATTTATTTTGTATGAGTGCAGCAAATTGTAAACCTAGCCGATGGATATGAAAAATATGATTTAATCTTTTCGGACCCTTACTACTTTAAAATTATTATTTATCTTGTTTATTTGTTGAAATAACTTGACAACTTCAAAATATAGTTAAACACACATCCCTACACAGACCTGTCTTGTTTTCCTGTTTGCTTTTGTGACACCTTGTGAGTATTATGATGATAATTCCTGGAAGTCTTGCAATATGATTGATAACACAACCGGCTCTGGTACTTAGTAGGTCATGTATTTTAATTATTACCTTTCCTCTGTTTCACAATTTACTTATACCCAACGACGCATCAAACATATTTTTTATTGCGAGTTAGATCCACCATGCATTTGTAGTCATACTTTATACTATGGGTTTCTGACGACGCGGTGGCCTAGTTGGTAGTGACCTTGCCTACGAAGCTAGCGGTCCTGGGTTCAAATCCCGGTAAGGGCAGATATTTGTGTGATGAGCACGAATATTTCTTTCTGAGTCATGGATGTTTTCTATTTATTTAAGTATATATTTCTTTAGATAAGTATTTATACCGTTGTCTAGTACCCATAGTACAAGCCTAGAGCTTAGTTTGGGACTAGGTCAATTGGTGTGACATTGTCCCCTGATATTATTATTATTTATTATATTGGGTTGTCTAACTCTTTGTCCTATTTTATTTTCGCCACGTAACTTTTCACATGCTAACCTTCGTAATTGTATCGCGTAACATGGTTTTTGCTAGAAATATTTTTAAGAATAATATTTCCTTATTCCGAGTAGTGCATACCCCAATATACTAAGATTTTGCGAGTGCTCCGGCGCTGCGGGAAATGCAGCCCCCCCGCCCTGCATAAGAAAGCTCAAGCACCGGAATTCGCCTCCATAGCTCATTTGGTGCCTGCATTTTCTTACAGAGGGCACAGGCTGCCCTCCCTCTGCGCCTTCGGCTTTTTATATATTATCGGGTTCGCCCTCCTCCCCCCTAAAACGGGAGCCCGTCGCATCGCCTAATGATTCGTTTGTCCTAACGATTGTTTGGTCGAAAATCTTTCGTCTAACATCCTTTTAGACTGATATTACAGAATTTAAGAAACATCTATTTAGACTGATATTACAGAATTTAAGAAACATCTATTATGTAGTTTAGTTAACTTAGGTTAAAAATACGGTTTCAATTGTAAAAACCGATTTCGACCAAATGATTATCGACCAATGTATTATAGACTCCTTGTATTTATTAAGATATACATAAAACTATTACAGTTATGTAATGTTAAGTGTTAATATTGTAATGTTACACTATTATTATGGTGTAACGAAACACTTCATAATATGTGTCGTTTTTGTCCATGATATCCCCGTGTTTACATACTGACGCTACGTCAGTTTGCACTGGACGAAGATGACACAAAATCAGATTGCACACTAAGGTCTGTTCATTCTTACTTGTCTTATATATTAAACAACTTTCTAACCTCAAAATGAACCTTTTTTGGCTAAATCAGCTCTTTTATGGTAAATAAAGTAAACCGAATAAATATTATGGACATCACTTGGCTAATGTAGTCTGTGATTGTGTTATTTTGATTAAAATAGCTGTTTTAGCCAAAAAGGTTCATTTTTAGGTAAGAAAGTTGTTTACTATATAAGACAAGTAAGAATAAACAGACCTTACGCAATGATCGACGATAATCCTAGATAAGATCGTGTTATATTTTTTAACTATTATTTTATTTTGAATGTTTTTATTTGAAATAAAAATAATGCCACAAAACATCGAATTGGGATATCCCAAAAAATAACTCGTAGTTTTTATATTTTTTTCGATAAAATAGACTAATTGAAGACACAAATTTCGTGGTTTTTGCATTTAAATAAGTGTATTAATTTATTTTAATTTTTAAGGAAAATGGCGTTATGACATCACTACAAAATTGGTTTGTTTGAGACATGTTTAAAAACGTTTGACAGTTTCTTTAAAACGTTATTGCTTGTTTTTTGCCTGGCACTGCGTTTTTGTCAGATCACGTCAAGTTTGACAATTTCACCCACAGACTAGCCTACGGGCGGCGGGTCCTAAACGGACTTATACTTTGATCATTCCATTTTTTTAAAGATCTTTATTGTCATGTTTAGATACAGTTAAACATGGTGTTGATTTTAATAAGCGTTAAAATAAAACAAATAAATAAGACAAAAATCGATGTACATTATTCGTATATTACTGCATTTCGGACTCATATTATATGTAGTGCTATTGTTGATCACAGATCAGATAAAACTTACCAATCAAGATCAATCTCGAAATGGTTTTGAATCACCATTATGGGATAACCCAATTGCTGAAAATGCAATGGCACGATGTGACACAAAACGCAATATAAGCTTTACCAGTACGACTTTAGAGTTTTTGTAACTTATGATAATATAAGCCAGCGCCGGACTTATATATATATATATATATATATATGGGTGGAAAAAACAAACGCCACTTGGACGGCAACTAAATTAAATATTGGAAATAGCAAATTATACGTAAATGAGACTTACTTTTTATTTTTGAAAACAATTATTACTGCATTTATGGATTTTTGTAAATTTGCCTGCATTAACCGGGAATCGAACTGGTCGAATTTGCCAAAATTACCCTTTCGATCTGTTTTGTCATATTCGACCAGTTCGAGTACCGGTTAAAGAAGAGGATTTTTTTCAAAAATCCATTAATCCAGTATTTTTTGTCAAAAATGAAAGTAAGTCTCTTTTTCGTAGAACTTGCTATTTCCAATATTTAAAGTAGTTGGGTGAAAAATCGATCGTCAATTGGACATCTTCAGGAAAAATCGTTTTCAACCTGAGCGACGCTCGATCGTCGCGAAGACCGACCGTTTATTTAGCAATAAACATACGATGGAAAAGTTCGTGTTAGTCTTAATTTCTCAGTCAGCGTTAGTACAGTCAAGTTCATAAATATACACTTTAGTACCTTGTCTATTTAATGTAATGTTTACACTGCCATATGTGTCGCTTAACTTCAAAGTCAGATATATCCACTCTAACAATTTGGGAGATTATTGAAAAAAAGTGATAATAACGTTAACTCGGTGATTTGAAAGGCAGTATTTTTTATAATGGCTAAAGCATTAAAGAAAGAGATCCTCTTCGGCAAATTGACAACATTTCAAAAAAAAGCATTTTTGTGTTTTCGCGTTTATAATAAGCTGGTTAAAAATTAGACTACCCGTGTTTCTCGGTTTTTCTTTATTTAACTTAATAAATTATTAATTTATTAAAGAAATAGTCATTAAAAAGACCGTATATACATAGTTAGGAATACTGATGTCGTGATCTTAGCATGATATAAAATAAAAAAGTAACTTTAAACAGAAACAGAACTGACTGTCATGTCATGTCACTTGTCAACCATAACAACTGTAACAACATAAATTCGTTGCCTTTGGCCAGATTGCGGCTATCCGCTTTTACAAATCCATTAGTCACATTCATTTTAAATAGCGTATATCAAAACAATAGTATACGAGAATCGAAAGCGTGTCATCAGAATCAAGTAATCCGTCAGACAGATGAAAAATGGATATGACAGTTGTATATTTTTTTCAATTCCTGTGGTATTAAATGGACTAAGGGCACTATAAGTGTATTCCTAACATTCACAATCCAACTTCTTTTACTGTTTTTCCTAAATATAAAAAAAAAACTACTGCACAAAAAAAACAAAAATATTTTTACTGTAATCAGCAGTGTAAAATCTACAAACGGTATTTTATTTTACTACCTTAGCACATATGAATTGTTGTCAATTCAGAATTAAAACCAGCCATACTTAACAAAAAATAAAATTTTGATTGGATTTACCTTCATTTGATATTATCGATTGCAATTTATCTATCTTTGAAAAAACTCAGTGTGGATTTGTATAATTTTGATTTAACAGACCTGGATTTGTCTAGATTTGAAAAACATAATATACGACATAGGTTGTGGTAGTGGGAAATCATTATCACTTAAATTTGAAAAAGATTGAAATAAATGCCTTAATCTAAAATAATTAGTCGTGCTATAGGTACTGGCGACGATATTTAGTTTTATGAGACATTGTATTAAAAAACAAACTCAGTGTGATTGTTTACCCCGGGTTAAAAAAAATCTAGATGTCAGTACTTTATTCTACACAATTATATTTGTAATTATGTATTGTGCAGCAAATAAATAATAAAATTGCAGAACATATTCAAACTTACATGGATTTACATTTTGTTCCTCCTGTATACCTATAGAGCAAGAGCCCGTGACGATCAGGCGTTCCTTATTTTATAAAGCCCGAAAGTTTCTGTGTGTAAGTCCCTAATACAGGTAAAAACGATCCCCGACTATGAAGTTTGGATCACGGTGGGTTTGAAACGTAACGGGTAGCAAAGGTGTATAAATTTGCACCTTATTTTCTTTTAAGTTAAAGCTCAGTTTTCACATATTATATTTGGAATAATATTACAAATCACGTCGTCTATTGTTTAGTACAGTTGTAACCCCCTGTCAGACACCGGTAAATTATAATGAATTATAATTATACTTACGTTATAGTATAAAAGCTGTATTTCATATATATTACTTGAGGAATTACCAAAAGATGTTTTCTCAGTTATCAGACAGTTTCGATAGTTCTTACACTTTGTCAGACACTCTAAAAGTCTGCTGTAGGTGTGAGCGCAAGGTATATACATGTAAGCGCTTAAGCGGGTGCAAGTGAAATAGTGCGTCCAGTCTATTGCGATCTTTCACTGCGCATCATCTATCGTTTCTTCTGTTATGCCCTTACCACACGCACAAGCTTCACCGCAGTTTTACCTGCTGGTTTGTACACTGAACACGGAGCGTGTAGTTGGCAAAACTGTTGGTAAAACGCTCCGTGTTCCGTGTACAAACCGGCCTGCGCAGGCAAAACTGTTGTGAAGCTTGTGCGTGTGGTAAGGGCATTAGAATAAGAATACCATAGAAGCCGGACTATAAAATGAACTTTGAACCAGTTCTATTTCTATACTAAGTTTTTAGATTACGCACTACGTAAGAGAAAATGAAACAATAAATGTTTTAACAAACAAAAACCGCCTTCAAAAACGCGAAAATAACTTCTTGCTAAATGGTAGGTAATATAGGTCAGTCCAACTGAAGTCGGCTTGGATTTAAAATATTGTAAGTCGCCGACTTCAGTTGGACTGACCCTGGTTGGATTTTAAAAGAAGTTATTTTTTGCGTTTTTATATAATATTTATTTGATACTTTAAGTGATCTTCCCACCCCACTTCTTAGTTGATATGAAACTTTAAAACAAAATAATTTTTTTGATTGGTTGTCAAATTTCAAGCCATATTTGTGTTTCGTATTTGTACGGAAAAAACGCAAGCTATCCACCACTGTATATACATATAATAAAACAAAGAACAGTACACAATTATAAGGAGTCAAGCCAATAAGTCCTTAATTTTCCTTGTAGAAATGCGATCGAATGCGATTTCCTAATATCACATGGCAGGTGATTCTACAATCTACAGTCTGACAGAGTGCACCGAGAAGGGTTTCAAGTAGTTCTTAGACGTATGAGCTGAGAAGGCAAGAGAGAGATTGGCACTCGACCGCAAGCGATTCTGGGAACCGCTCGCCATGAAGCTAACTTTAACTGACAGATACTTAGCCCCATTTGGCCCTTAGTCTATTAAGGTTACGTTTATAATCACCCAAAGGTTAACTTGAAGAGATCCCTTAAAGGGATAAGTCCGTATTTGTACATTCCTATTCTGTAAATTTTGTGTTTGCATTTCTGTGTTTTGTACAATAAAATGTTTACATACATACACAATCGCGGACACACTCGTATCTAGGTTAATTCAAATTTTACGTCATACCTACTGTTTGCTTCATTTTCTCTTATGTAATAAGTAGTCTAAAAAGTAGAGAAAGATAGCTGGAGCAAAGTTCATCTTATAGTCCGGCTTCTTTGCTATTACACTGTCAGTGAAAATTTAATTAGTTCTTGGTTGCCCTGCGTGCTTTTCGCAAGGTGCTTGAGCTTGACTATTCAATTCTCGGACTGGAGTAGCAGTGACGAATATCTTGACGATATCGATGACAAGGATGAAGATTATGAAAATAATTGAATATTTCTTTATCGAAATAAATAACAGAAAAAATAAAATAAAATTAAAAATTAAGTTCTTAAAACTAAAACTCTTAAGATATTATTGTTTGTTTTATTTCTTTATTGATAATATGAAAATTTTGAATTATCATAAGTAACTGTGCCAAATTTCAGCGCATAGTCAAAAAGCGCAAGGTTCCCATACAACGGATGTACTGTCAAACCAGCTATATTGACCTCACGTTTTTTGTCATACATTTCTCACCATTAAGTTGAGATTGGAGAATGGCAATCAGGTTGCTTTTGTTGTGACTGTTTGAGATAAAATGTTCCTGCTTGAAATTTATGATCGATCGTTGTTTTTAAATTAAGATCTATATAGCCAGACTGCTTAAGTCGATACCTACGCTCATGTTCAGCTGTCTTTGTGCTGTTTACATAGTTGGTATATCCACCGAATACACATTCTAAATGGGTAGTTTTTAGCGTTTTCTAATTTATTCATTTTTTTGTTAGAAAGTGCATTGTTTTTGTTCGAAAATTAGATTCCTCGTCCTTAATTTATCCGAAAATGATATATTGTATACCCTAATATATATCGTTTTAGAGAAATGTTGCTTCAATTAAAGCGCGGCAGCGTCGAACTTCTTCCCCCTCCCCCCACTAAATGCGCAGTGGCTCTCGATGGCTCCCAGTCTGAATCTACTCAAGACCAGCTAAGAGTCAAGTTTCAGCGCATAGTCCCAAGTGCAAGGTGCCGTGCAGTAATATCCTAGATAAAAACACTTTTTTGAAAATCGACCGTTTTTCGGAGCTCATATCTAGACAACGATTGAAAATAGGTAAAAAATGTATAGAATCAAATTTGTGGAGAATTTTATCCGCTTTAATAATGCCATACAACATTTCCTATGTCGCATCGTTTTCAAGACATAAACAAAAAACAAAAAAACGGGACCTTCTTTGTGCTCTCCCCTAGGCCTCACCTCCGAGGGGTGGGGACTTTTAGTATATTTATCTCCTAACTAGTCCAAAGTTCCGAAGTCAAACTTTCTGCTTTCGGCCATTGCATCCACAATTTTTCGTTGCCAGGACTAATATGAAAATTTCCGATAAATCCAAAAAACACAATACCGAGTAAATGAAACATGCGTAGTGAAAGATCGCAATAGACCGAATGCACTATTTCACTTGCACCCGCTTAAGCGCTTGCATGTCTATACCTTGCGCTCGCACCTACGGTAGACTTTTAAAGTGTCTGACAAAGTTTAAGAACTATCGAAACTGTCTGATAAATGAGAAAACACCTTTTGGTAGTTCCTCAAGTAATATATATAAAATTCAGCTTTTATACTATAACGTAAGTATAATTTTAATTTAACGGTGTCTGACAGGGGGTTGCAACTGTACTAAGTGTCTGACAATAGACGACGTGATTTGTAATATTATTCCAAATATAATGTGAAAACTGAGCTTGATACTTTAACGAAAATGAGGTGCAATTTTATACACCTTTGCTACCCGTTACCTTTCAAAACCACCGTGATCCAAACTTCATAGTCGGGGATCGTTTTTACCTGTACTAGGGACGTACACACAGAAACTTTCAGGCTTTATAAAATAAGGAACGCCTGATTGTCACGGGGTCAGTGGACCACTACACAAATCTGATCGGAAAGTTCATGAAATATGTAATAGTATAAAATTCTTACATCGATAATGGCTAGCACAACACTAGTGTCACCTCATGATTTTCCAATTGACGCATAATACGTATTTTAAACTTACAGAGTTTTCGCAGTTTCCTGTTTCTTATGGCGGACTTTTTTAAATACACAATATAACTGGGAGCTACAGGGTTATTGTCGCAGAGTTTACGTCAACTTACAGCCCTGTTGAACAAACTTCTTTCGCTGATTGGTTTGGATGGACTTAACTACATATGAAAAAAAAAAAAACTGTCATATGGATTTATCTGATTTTGATAAAAATATTATGATTTTAACTGTATTTTTCTCATAAACAACACGGAATTATACTAACCGACAAAATTGTAACAAAACTAGTTTTTTTATCCTTTCTTTTTTATCAAAATCATGAAAAATGTCAGAATTGGAGTTACTCGAGTTTGAAGTTAAGCGACTCATATATGAATTGTCAAAGCGATTAAAGAGACTAGGTACTAAAGTGTCGGTAGATCGATTCATAAGAATGGATTGAACGTAAGTAATGTCACTTGTCACTGTGTGAGGCGTTCTTATACAGGGTCCTCCTAATATTTTGTAAACAACACGAACTTTTTAGTTAAGTATTCAATAAAAATAAAAATTATATATTGTCTGCCCATTATTAGTACTAATCAGGTAAAGCATGGGTATGTTAGTATTTTTACTGCGGCTTGTGATTATGGGTTTAAGTTTAATTACTTACTGCGGATTTAATGTTACGAAGCATATTGTTTTACTAACATAATAATACTACGCTTTACATTAAATTTTGGCGCGTTACAACAGGATTATCTTAAAAACGATTATTACTTATTGAATCAACCTGTATGTAGCCATTTTGTGATGCACACATAGTTATTTTCATTCGCTCATTCGATTCGTGCCAGCTCTTGTGAATCGACCTATATACATATTTATGAACTCGACTGTACCCCTTAATAAGCTAATCGGGAAAGCGTGGCGTTTACGAACTTGAAAGATAAACTAAACATGCTTATTTAATAAGTAGGCCGCACGGGCACTTTCACACGTCAAAAATCTACCAGTGCTTCCCAAGAGGACACCACTGCTGCGATGAAGCGTCGCTAGAAACTCATCAACCAGTTTTTTTCCAACATATTACTAATGACAATTGTAATTCCTAACCTAGCATTACACAAAACTATGCATACAAGATAAAATATCATGCTTAGTTGAGCAGGAAAACTTGACGTATGCGACAAAATAATGTCGTATGATTAGTTATGCACTACGTCTGTACTGACTGGGCCTCTATTCTACGCGGTAAAAACCATATTGTCTTAGACTTGTTATGTTATTGTTTTTTACTCGGCCCATTACGATGCGTATGAATTGTACTGGGCCACAGAGGCCCAGTACGATTACTGTAAGTTTGGGACTAGACATTTTTCGGTGTTAGTCGGCAAAGCTTGTGTTTTTACAAGGCAGCTGCAATACCTCCCAGCTGTCCATGGGCAGCTGTGATCACTTCACATCAGGTGACCCGATAGGGTAGAAGTACCGTTTGTGGCCACTGTACCCTTTTCGGCCATTTAAGGTTGAAATGAGTATCAGAAATACTGTAAAATTAAAAATAACATTCATAAATAGTTAAGACTGAAGATTAAGTTAAGAGAGAAGAGAAAAATAGAAAGATTAAATACAAAAATATGTTTGTAATTTCATAATGCTTTACATATTAGCTAAAATTTAGAGTGACCAAAAACGGTGTAAAGATGTCCAAAACCGGTACTTCTACCCTAGGTCGTTTGCCACCTTTTAAAATAAATAGAGTTTATAAAATCCTACACATTTCTAAAATTTCATGTGTCACAATAAAATTAAACAGTATAAGAACATTTTAACCTTACCACTGTAACCTTTCGTTATTAAAAGGAGAGATCTCGTTCCTGAGATGAGTTTTGGGACGGATTTGTCGTTAAGACTTTAACTATTTAAGATGAAGCATATATATACACACCTAGCTCTACTAGGCCTAGCTTTGCTTCGTCGTAATCTGGTAAAATCGTTTATCTACACTCATAAATTAAGTCCTCTATTATGAGTTCAAAACCCGTAGGTAATGACCAGCATTACCATCTTAGAGTACTTATAATATGTGTGTAGATAAAGTATTGTTCGAGACTCTGCGTAATTAGCATTACGCAACCGTCACGTAAACTACTATTACATTATTGTTTTTTTTTTTCTTAGGACGGTTTGGAAGTCATGCTCTCGGTGCCTAAAAAAGCTAACGATGCGATGCACCTTTCGTTACTAGAAGGCTGCGACGTCCCAAGCGATAGCCTTGGTGAGGTGGTGCTTCAGGACTCTTTCCATGTGTGGGACTTGCGGCAGATTATCAAGAAAGGTCGTGAAAGAAGGGTCTTTCTCTTTGACCTTCACCTACTTCTCGCCAAAGAAGTCAAAGATTCACATGGCAAAGCGAAATATATTTACAAGACTAAGTTTATGGTAAGGTTATAATTTATTATATTGTTTTGAGTAAGACATACTCAGCTAGTAGCTTAGTTAAGCGCTGTGCTCTTTAGCAATATAATCCTTTTTTTAGACATCAGAGCTTGGAGTAACGGAACACATTGAAGGCGATGAGTGCAAGTTTTCTGTTTGGACTGGACGAGAACCTATGGCCAGCGATTGTCGAATCGTACTTAAGGCCACTTCGCTCGAAGTGAAGCAAACCTGGGTGCGACGTCTGAGGGAAGTTATACAGGTAACCTTCCTATTGGCACTAATATAATACTTTTATTACACAATATGTCAGTATACCCTCTTAATATCTAGTGTATTTATTTCTTTACCTAAATATCATGTGACTTATATTCGATCATTGGCCAGTATGAATAACTATGAAGTTAATCCTTGAGCGTATAAACAAGAAGTATAAGCATTTACTCGTACTTCAAAAGAAGGTTGCCTTTGCATTTCACTCTGTCAATATAATTACAGCTATTGCATAATTGGTTTAATTATATTAGAAAATAACACAAGTTACAAGAAAACATTGAGTCAGTTAATTTAAATTCTGTTGCATAATATTAATCTTTTTTGTTATTATTACAAGACAATTGTGTTGTAAAAACTACCAATAATATAGCAAAAAGTATAAGTTACTCGTTCATAAAATATTAGTACTCATAAATATGTTGCTTTTTTTTTCAACTAATAACCAGAGTGCTAATATTATTAGTACATAAATTGCAGTTATTTATTTTACGAAAGCTGGTTTGCCATACTTGTAGCAGGGACCGGAAAACCCTTTCCTTTGCTTACCCTCGTCATTATATTATACAGCCATTGGAATAAAGATCCATTGCAAACAGATTTTCCTTTGTTTCTAAGACTAGCAATTGAAATAGAAAATTGACTCTATGATATTCTCAATAGGCTCATATTCCATTGACAAATTTCGTTGTATGAGCCTCGTTGGTGGGCCTGTAGAGGTTAAGCCTTCCGAAAGGGTAAACCCGTTCGGCGGTTAATCATGTAGGGCTGAGTTCACCAACAATTAAACGGACGTTTAGCGGTTTAACGGGTGTCAAATGTATTGATTAACAGCTGATTAAGACTTAACCGTCTGTTCAATTGGTTGATGAACTCGGCCCTTAATTGGCTAAGCTTTGATCGGCTTAACTTTGTATGATGGCAAACCTTTCTAGTGGGTTAACCCTAACCACCGAAGGGGATTTGGATTATGGTTTGCGAATAGGTGGGTGTTTCCTACGTTTTAACCCCTTACCTTTGGGTTAGGGTTAACACTTCCGCCCCTCCCCGTGATGTGCCCAACCGTCACTGGCGGCGAAATCAAAGATTCCTATGCGAACTTGCCTAGACGCGAGCGTACAGGTCATCATGCAATCAATAATAAATCGAATGTATACTATATTAAGTTAAAGAATAATTTAGTTGACATGCAATCGGAACCGTTTAATTTTAAAACCCCTTCCATGGGTTACAGTTATAGTTTGGGGTTAAGTTGAATTAGTGCAAGTGCTAAGCCGTCTAAAAACCAGTCGTTAAAAAACCCGGCCGAAAACCCTTTAAGACTAGCTTTTGGCAGCATGACTTCTCGAACGTATAAGGCTGTCTAATTGACAATGCACGCGCTAAAATGTGTTTTGTTCACTTTGACGGGACAACTTAAACTCGCCGCTTGGACAATCACACGTTCGTCCGTCCGTCCGTCCGTCGTTGTTGAGAGAATCACACCCCAGGTCAAATATGACAGAAATAACATGCCGTATTTTAAGATGAAAATCGAAAAGGTCTTTCATAGCGATAGTTTACAATACATACCATGAATTAAATAAAGACCATGAAAATTAAGAATTACTTGTATTTTAAATTGTCATTACCTAAACATTTAACAATTGTTCGATTCCCGGTTAGTAAGGCTATTTTTAAAAAATCCATAAATGCAGTATTTATTATTTTCTAAAATAAAACTGAGTCTCCATAGCGTAAAATTCGCTATTTCCAATATTTAAGGTAGCTGCGGTACATTTCCCGTGACGGGTGAAAACAAAGTTAAATGGTAATTGCTAGTATTCATGGCCTTCCGTTATTTTGATTGTTTGTTATTTAGACATACATGAACCATATCGGTAACCCTTTCGATCTGCATCATAAAATACGGTATGTTATTTTACCGCATTTCACCGACCGGTTCGAGTCCCGGTTGAGACAGACGATTTTTCAAAAATCCATTAAAACAGAATGTGCTATTTCCAATATTTAAGGTAGTTGCCTTCCATGTGGCAGTCGAACTTTCCACCCTGTATTTGATCGTGGTGGTTTTAAAATCTCGGTGTGATATCCTTCAAACTCGTGGTTTTACATTTGACACTGATAACTTAAGTAATCTGTTAATTTTATACAAATATGTCACTTAATAATTCAATAATTCATAGACACGTCGGCATCATTCGGAAGTAGACGTGAGTTCCGAGTTTTCACGATGTGAAAGGATTATTCACTAGATCTGTACTTATATTATTATCTTGTACTTATTATCTTGTATATTTGTAATTACTTTATTAAGCGATATAAAGGTACAAGTTACAACCAAAGTCAGTATTACAATTAGCTTGTACTTAATTATGCAATAGGCCCTTGGTTTCAGTACATAAACGTCGGTGTCTATGTACACTGTGTTCAACAAGTTCGAATCATCGAAATATAATAAGTATGAAAGGGTAACCTCAAACAAAAACAACCGCTAAATCCGCTCCAAAACGCCCACTTTTTGAAATAAAAAGATCTTATGTATCGAGTGGTTTTGATAATCAACTAAATATTAATTGAATTAAGGTTTGAAATCATTTATGTCAGATGTTGATATATCTATTGAGTAGACAGTAATTTCAGTAAGGTTTTATACGGTTACAAAGACAAAAATCTGCAATTGGTTACAAGCTCTCTGACACAAGAGTTTTGTTTGACAATAGATTTTTTCATAAGGTTTACTTGAACGCGGCCAAGTATTTCAACATTTGATGTGGATGGTTTAATACAAGAATAACACAGTAATTGAATAATGAATTATATTAATACTAGCTTCAGCCCGCGACTTCGTCCGCGTAGAATTAGTGATTTTGCCATCCCACGGGAACAGTGATTTATTTCCCTCCACCAAAATTACGTCCCATTCTCAAAACTTTTTCATAATAAACCCTTCGCAAAATAACCCCTTTCGCATTACGTCCCTTTCGCAAAAGGTCCCATCCCTTTCGCAAAATGTCCTTTCTGTAAAAGCCCCTTTCGCTGTACGTCCCCCCTGCATAATGGCCTTTTCGCAAAACGTCCCGTATGCGAAATGTCATATACGTAAAATGTTTGTCCCGTCTGTAAAAAGCTTGTTTAAGTAAAGAGAAGCTAGGCCCTCTTCTCATGGATTGAAGAGAGAGATGAGGAAAGTCTCTACATCGTCATAATTTGGCGACTTCTCATAACTTAGAATATAAAAACTGGCTAAAAAAAACTACGATGAAGCGAAATAACTGTAAGGGAATTCATGCAAAAAAAAATCAAGATTTATAACGTCATTCTTGTATTGCTATTATTTAAGTTGTTAGCTGATTACAGGTAGATTCACTAAAGTTGGCACGAATGGAATGAACAAAAGTAATGTCACCTATCACTGTGTGAGTGCCGTCATTTGAACCGATGTTCGAATTTCAAACCGAAAGCCTGTTATTATTTCACACACTTTTATAGTTTCGTTCACTCGTTCAATCCATTCGTGCCAACTCTCGTGAATCGACCTGTACATAACAGTTTGTACATTGCACAGTTTTCACGGAGGAAGAATTTAAAAAACCATTGCCGACGCGTTCATAATAATATAAACATGCTCGTGCGGGGATATTTTGTGGTTACAAAGGATTTTTATTTAAAATTGAGGAGCTGATTTAAATTTGAAGTTAAGTTGAATTGGAATCAATAAGTTCATTTTTAGTAATAGGTAATAGTAGTTTACGTGACGGTTGCGTAATGACTCGCCTTGCGGCTCGTTTCATAAACCACACTCATGTTGTAATGCTAATTACGCAGAGTCTCGTACAATACTTCATCTATACACATATTATAAGTACTCTAAGATGGGTTCAGAAGCCGAAAGGCAAATGACCAGCATTACCTTACCTGTGGTAGTAGGTGACATCGATGACAGCTGTAACGTAATTTTGAAATTACGTTATCGTATATTGTAAGGTAATGAGATCCAAATTTGGAACATCTTCCATAATTAACAGCTGTCATCGCTGTCACCTACTACCACAGGTAATGCTGGTCATTGCCTACGGGTTTTGAACGCATAATACAGGACTTATGATATGAGTGTAAATAAATTACTTAACAAACGTTTAATTGTTGTTTTTTTATTTACGATGCTCAACAATGACCATAAAACCAAGTAAGGTTTTCCTCGAAGTCATAAAACAGTTTTTCATAAGGGACTGCACTTTTCCTGCAATTGACCACCAGAAGTAAACGTAGACTAAAGAGCTCAAATAGATTTAACCACGACTTTATACGGGACATTTTGCGAAAGGGACATTATGCGAAAGGAACGTATTGCGAACGGGACAATTCGTGAAAGGGACCTTCTGCGAAAGGGACGTAATTTGTGTGAAGGGACATTTTGAGAACGGGTATTTTGCAGAAGGGCCGTTATGAGAATGGGATATTTATAAAAGGCACCTTTTGCGAAAGGGACAAAGGGAAATTCTGCGTATGGGACATTATGCGCCTAAACCTTGTATTACAGTACTTACTGTTATTGTGCAACCGCGATCATAAATATAATGATAAAATATAATTATCACTTTAGTTCCTTGTCTCTTTAATTTCATGTTTAAACTGCCTTATAGTGACAAGTATATAAAGTGACAAGGTACAAAAGTGTAGTTTTTCTGTTCTTCCAATCAATTATTGACATATTTGTTTTTATTCATATCCATTCTTATTCTCTCGTTACTGCAGTTATTTTTTAGTTTTATAAAGTTACAATTTTGTGATTCACCCGTCTCCTTTCTCGCTTGTTTGTAACTAGTTGAAACTAACACCCTACGCCCGTGTAGACTAGAAGGAGCGCCTTACTAATAACGACGCACAGTGGTGCACGTTGTATGGAGCCGAAAATATTTTGATTTTTAAGTAAATATATAAAAAAACACATTTTAAACATATTTATGAGTATTATAAAATCATTCCTACTAATATTTAAAATAATACCTACATTGATTGAACTTAAAATAAAATATACAATTAGATGTTGCTTTATTGAATTTACAAAAGTACATGATGCACAATATTGTAAATACTATTATTTTATAATTTAATATTCTTTGTAATTACCCTCATTACCATCGATAACGCATTTAAGTGTTTTTCTTAGAAAAATAAGCTCATTAACTTAATGGGGTAGTAATAAAAAGTATGCAAATGATTGCAGCTAGAACCAATTAAATAATGATCTAGATTAAATATTGTGTAAATATCGTTATATTAGAGCTTGAGGGTAGTTGAAGCTAAAAAGTTATACCTAATGAAATGTAATATTTAGTCGAGAAATACTATCAACTTCTTAAACTCCTAAAATTACACATAATTAAAGAGAAACCATAAATATTATTTCATTAACAATAGCAGGAATAATGTTTCTTGTTTTTGTTTGTTGTATATAAATAAAATATGTTAAACAAAATCTATTACTTAAAAGGAATGCACCCTTTGCAAATGCAAGGTATTTTAACGTTTATTTCATGCGAGTTCATTTGTACGAGTTTGGCGGCCTAGTTTCTTTATAAAAATAATATATATACGCAATATTTTATTAGATCATAGGTATTTGAAAAGTTTTATATACATATCAGATAAAAAATGCGAGTACTGCTAACCATCCCAAAATTGAATTACTTAATTCCGCCGTTGCCCCACTGTGCGACGTAACTACAACATTTTTCATCCGATCGAGTTCCGGTTTCTTTTATTAGATAGCTTATATTTCTTTCGTTGTGTCTGCCATACATTATTTTAGTATATAGTACTTCCGATGTTGTAAACAAAAATAGTGAGGTTTTTTATATAATTTAAAATATTTCAGTAACTGTACTACACAGCTATTGTTATGCATTATAGCATTATAGAACATTCAATTTTCGTTCATTTGATACCCCACACATGTATATAGGGTTCAAATTTATATCTTCGGATCCAGGTACTTTAAAGGTGGAGTGCTGACTTTTTTTAAAGATAAAATAACACGTTTAATAACATACTAAAATTTGGTGCTGCTATCACAAAGTGAACTATGTTTCACCTAACAAAATTCACTATAATGACTAATGATCAAAACACGTGTTGGAGTACACTTTGCGGCGCTCGTACGCCAAAACTATTGATTTTAAGAAAAAATAGGTTAATACATGAATTGTAGGCAATTGTCTCTAGTTTCATTTTGTATATGTTTATTAACTGTTGTTTGAGTCGAAAAGGAGATATTGTCAAAAAACTGCTTTTAGGCGCGTAATAAAATAAAATATAATCGTTTGGCAAATTTCCTTGTTAGTTTTTAAAATAAAAAACGTATATTTCTTAATATAATAAACAATGATTATTTGCTATTTACGTAATTTTGGTGGAATCCTGTAATTTTGACAATGTTGGACCACTAAAATTAGAAATTGAACTATTTTTTTTATTAAAAATGGTTCTTTACAAATACAAACTACAAATACATATTTGACACAAATTTGACTTAATACAGTTAAAAAGACACCATAAACATACTTGAAATAAATATTTAGTGTGTGATATTTATTTCAAGTATGTTTATGGTGTCTTTTTAACTTCTTGCAAAATAATGACTAAAGTAAAAAAAATATTCCATACCACCAAAAATTAGATACTTATGTGCTTAGCGGGAAGACGCAGCAAGATGGTACAAATATTTGACCATCTCTCACTGGAGTAGAACTGAACGAACAACTGACGCCATATTTGTTTGTTAAATCACGTTTCGTTCGATCATAAAATCAATTTCAATATTCACCACCAAAATTGACTATTTCGCTAGGACAGTTTTACTTACACTGCTCCCAGTTTCACTTTATTTGCGAATGCCATAAATGTAATATTTTAAAATACCTTAACTAATACAGTTAAAAAGAGAATACAGATACCTAAAATATCATCACGGTATATCAATATATGCTAAAAGTACGGGAAACGACACCAAAATTGATTTTGGATTGAAAATATTTTATCACGGTAAATATGATAAGATAATAATAAGTTTAAATTTGGCTCAACATACACTTACGAGCAAAACAATTGCATCACTTTGCATTTTTCCATGTCCACCCATTATCTTTGTAAACCGGCTTTTCTTTCTGAAATATTTAAATGAAATAATGTTTCGACAATTTCCATGTTTGTTTACTTCTTGCAAAGCTTAGATTACAAGAAACACGAATTCATTTATATATTTCAGAAAGAAAAGTCAGTTTACAAAGATAATTGGTGGACATCAAAAAATGCAAAGTGATGCAATTGTTTTGCTCGTAAGTGTAGTACTTTGAGTAACATTATCTATAAAATAAATTGTTTTCAAAGACTTACGACGCTTAAAAATGTGGTCGGGATAATGACCCAACTGGGTCATGATAACATATTAATCACTTTCTGCTTCCATGCTAATGCTTCGAATTATTATTATTATTAATTGTTTGAACATTAGGTTTTTTTCTTATTATTATTTGTTGGCCTAAAGAGTCCCACTGCCCAGCATCGAATAATATCCAAAAATAAATAATTAATTAATTGCAGGGGACCATCATACGAGGGCTGTTCCGTATGTTTCTAGCTGTGCTGAACCTATCAGCAAATTTATACTTTATATACTATCGATTAAAACCTCATTTTATTGAGTTCATATCCTTGACCGAAAATAATAAACAAAACGATTTAAACAAAAAAAAGTTGTCTTTAAAAATATGTGTCACACATTGTTTCGATACCAAATGAACGTTACCAGAGAAGAATTTCGCGTAATGATTTACTATGACTACAAAAGAGGTTTGACATTTAAACAATCTCATAAAAACTTACACGCAGCTTTTGAGGAATGTGTTCCTTTGTTAGCCACCGATTGCTTTCTTGTTTCGAAAGCTGGTTTACTCGAATGCAAAAATGTATACAAGCAGCAGGAGAATACCACAAAAAATTGTAAATAAATAATAAAGATATCTTCTTGATAGTCTTACCGGGTCTCGATTCCGGTAGCACTAGCCTCGCCCCGTGCAAAAAGTTACAAATAATACATGTTTATCATTATAATAATAAGAATCAGGTCTTAACGCATAAAAAACATTATGGGTAAACAAAAGATAGGTTCTTAATCGGACGTTTCGGCTGGGTCTTTTTCTGACCGCGATAGGTGCAACTCAGTCGAAACGTCGTCGGATTGATAACATACATAACAACACTTGCGTTACGTTAAGACCTGCGTCGTTATTGCCTAACGCACTCGCAATCGCAATTGGCTTAAATTGGAACAATTCTTTTCATTTTGTATGCAGACTCGCCTTCGGACTGTCAATATGAAAACTTAGGCAGTTAGGCAATAAACTTTCAGATTTTAACCATAATATGAGTTGTACACGCGAAAGATTTCATCAATTATTTTGTGTGTATTAAAAAGTTTTCGGTATATTTTAACAGTTTATTAATTGCAGGAAACTTACTTTGGCGTACTGCAACAGCCGCCCCGTAGTCCCGCGCGCGTGCGTCCTACAAGCTCGCAACGTTCCAGCAGGTATTTTACGTTTTTAACGTTTACCTTTTTAAATAATCTACTTAATTACCTAAAGGTGTATTGTTACACATAGGAGAGCAATATTCTATTTGAGAATTGTTTGATGTGAGATGTTTAATTACTTCGTCTCCAAAAGCATGAACAATTCGGTAGTATCATCTAAGTTCGTCTCTATCGTTTTTCGTCAAGTTTTTAAATTCGTCCCGTTCTGCTTTCATCACCCGTTCTTCTTTCGTGAGTAGTCTATTTCATCTTTGGTAATCTTTTGTTGTTTGTCTTTTTCTTATTTCGGCTCATTTCGGTATTCGTCAACATCTTTTTTGGGCATGTTCGATGCAAGTCAACCATCTCTTTTAGTCTCATTCGTTATTTGTCAATTTTTTCTCGGCACGTTCGTTGTTGGTCCTATTCAGTTTTTGACAAATTATTAATTCATCTTATTCTGCATTCTATCTTTAGTAGTCTTTGTCATCATTGGTCATATCTGTTGTTTGTTATTTAAATTTATACACGCCAATGACGCATATACGGCATCGGGGGTTCAACGCCATAGACCGATATATGCGACGGTGGTCGTTGCTATAGCAATCTACGTGGTTTCACTCTACCTAAATTGCATAATGACTTATTCGCCAATTCGCCGAAAATTTAAAATTGCGATGGTGTTGTGGAACACAAATAACAAAATTTCTCAATCTTGAAATTACCTACAATCACAATGACTTTGCCGTAAAAAAAATATTTATATTACTTTGCTGAATCAGAATATTAAATTATTATCTCTGTCAGTTAATTCCAAAAGTAGTTCATATTTTCTTCGGAAATATTATGAATTAAATGACGAAACAACACAGTTCTTTTATTAGGGTCACACGTACATTTCTATAACACTTTAATATCTATTTTTCGTTTTTTTGGTGGCACTTCCACCCCCTGACTATTGTGTAGTAGGCATTATTATGCTTTTTCTTTCTAGTCGCGTAAAACAAAACAAAAAACTAGTCAAATAGCGAATTGGACGAATATCGAACGAGATAAACAGAGAATGTGTCCAACAAAGAACGAGATAAATTCTAAAAGAGGCGAAATAAGAGAAATACGAACTAAGAATAATATCAAAAACGATAGGACAAATAACGAGTGAGTCTAAAAACAACATAGACTTACATCGAATATGCCCAAAGCAGATGTTGACGAATACCGAACTGAGTCGGAATAAGAAAAAGACAAACAACAAAGATTACCAAAGACGGCACACGAAATGGACGAAGGAAGAACTTAGATGATACCGTAAACCGGTGTTACTTTGATCAAATTTCAAGTTTAACACGAGTTTTTATAGACACTAAAAGACAAAATAATAAAATAAAAATATGTAATAATCGTTTTTTCCTGTTATTTTGACTTGATTAATTAGAAAAAATTGAGACCTTTAATTTCCCGTACAAAAAATAAAAACACTATGATCAAAGTTAAATTAAGAATATCTATACTTTGATATCACTAAATATTTGAATGAATATCTCAAGTAAACCCCCTGAAAAGCGCGTAAAATCTGAAGAAATATAGAATATATGTTGTTCTTTTTCGATATCAACAATTACATTTGCTTAAAATAAGACACCTTACAAATAACATGCGTTTTTGCATAACATAGGTACTTTTGAAGTTTTTTACCTCAAAAATCAATACAAAAAGCACACTAACCATTCCGCTTTTTTTCTATAAGAAATAGGACAGTAACACGCGCACTACTTAAACTTTCTCAAGGAGCAACTATCCCCGTTACGTGTGGAATGTTAGTTGCTATCAAAGTATCCCCGCAAATCAAAGTACCGGTTTACGGTACCACAAATTCGAACTTAGCGGACAAAATACTATGTCATATGATTATGCACTACATCTTCGGCATACTAAGCAGCTCAGTTTAGTACCTATTCTGTTATCACATCTGACACTGTTTTTTATGGGTTTTTATGGTTTAGGTATGGTTCGTCTAAATAGAGTAATTATGTATTTATTTGTTGCAGGGATCTGGACGATACATTACTCGACGAAGCTTTGGATCGTAATTCATTGGCTTCGTTTGGCAGTGGCAATACAACAGACTCGGATAAGGTTAGTCTCTTCGAGGATCTTTTCATTGGAATTTAGCTGTGGTGTGAGAAATTGTATCGTTAGATATATATTATACAGGGTGTCCCAGAAATCAAACTCAACCCGCCTAGGGCTGATAGAGCAGCTAAAAAGCTATCGATTTAACCCCTATGTATGTTCTGCGATTTTTACTAGTTTCGGAGTTATTGATCATTTTAATCTGAATTTTTGAAATTTCCCTTGGTCTATGTCACGAAGAATCATTAATTTCATGTTTAATTTCATAAGTTTTTCAGTGGTATCTTACATGATTCGAATCATTAGTCATATGAATCAGCGAAGTTTTTAAACCTATTTCCCCGTCTTTTTTTTTCAAGTAATCACATGAAGTTATTTTTTCGATACAAACTTTAACCCCCTTACTTATAAACGTGGAATAACCTTGGATTAGCTAAACCATGTTTTGTCCTTATCTGTCAAACTCAAATGTCATAATGACAGATAAGGACAAAACATGGTTTAGCTACTCCATGGTTATTTCACGTTTATAAGTAAGGGGGTAAGTGATTACTTAAATTAAAAAAATAGAAAAAACGGGCAAATAGGTTTAAAAATTTCGCTGATTCGTAATGATTCTAATTACCTATGTAAGATACCACTGAAAAACTTATGAAATAAAACATAAAATTAATGATTCTTCATGACATGGACATAAGATAAAATTACAAAAAATAGATTAAAACGATCAATATCTCCGAAACTATTAAAAATCGCTGAACACCCTGTATAGCTCTTCTATCCTTCTCTGTCGACAGTGTTTATTCCTATCAAAGGCGTTGAAAATGTTGATCAAGGACGACGTTAAAGTAAAATAATCGTTGTACTTAAACAAAAACATTGAAATTTTAGTGAAGTCAGTTTTGTGAGCACTTTTTTTTAACGTGTTGTTCATACCTAATCTGGCATCCTTCTTTGTATGCCAACAAGATAAGGAGTGGTTCAGTAAAAAAGTTGCAATGAATTACCTGGAATATTTTTGTTTTTGTGAAGCAGTTTTTTTGTTAGTAATATGACCGGATGTAAAAAAATCCCTCTGCTGTTTATAGTATAAATCGATCAAAGATGCATTTAAATTGATTTTTCGGCGGAAATTGGTCTGTTGCTTAATTCTAAAATGTCAGTTATCACAATATTCAAGGAGTAAAAAATCATCCATACATATAATATTGCTGTAGAAAGAAAATCCATACTAATATTATAAATGTTAAAGTAATTCTGTCTGTCTTTCGTCTGTCTGTTTGTTACGCTTTCACGGAAAAACCGCTGAACCGAGTCAGATTAAATTTAAACTTTGTATCTATGTATTATATCTCTTTGTAGATTGTATGAGAATTCGGTCATTTGTGTTTGTGAGTTTGGCCATTTATAATGTTAGATACATTAAAATTGGTATCAAGACTCATACGAGGGGCACACTGAAATGATTGGGAATTAAAAAAACTACAAGTACTTTCCTTTTTTGGAATCAAACGGAGCGATCATTTTCTTCGATACGCTACGGGAACGCACCACTTTCGTTGGCTTCACCTCGCTTTCGAGGACCCAAACTGCCGACTGATATTTTCTTTCAGGTTTATAAGAATAAATCCATAATTCGTCACCTAAGACGACGTTATAGACAGGTTTTGACTTCCCTCCATCGAAGCGTTTCAGAGTAGACCGACACCTCTCAACACGAGCCGCCTTTTGCTCTTCAGACAAATTATGGGGTACCCAGCGGGAAATTAACTTCCTGACGCCCAACTCATTACGCAAAATGTTTTGAATTGCGGTCATTTCAATCCCTATGAAATCGTGAATCTGTTCGTATGTCACATGTCGATCATCTTGTAGAATTTTTGCACAGTAGTCACGTTTTCAGGCGTTACTGCTGTTTTTGGTGGACCACTAGAATGTACGGTGCTGAGAGAGGCACGACGTCGTCGAAACTCTCAATACCAGCGATAAATAGTCGTTTGGCTTGATGCTTCCACATTATATAATTATGGAAACAATCTCACCGAGACATTCATCTTGAGATAACCCTCGACGAAAGTTGTGAATATTATGGCACGGAAATTTTCACGCATGAGCTCCATTTTGCCTATCGTCTTGTCAAGTTTAAACGGGCATTACGAAAAAAAACGAGTTTTTTTTTAATTGTATAAATGTCATTACGGTTGGAAGTGGCCAGTACTCACGTAACAAAAAAGGTTTTATGCTAAGTTAATCCCCAGTACTCAATTCCCGATCATTTCGGTGTGGCCCTCGTAATATAATATAATATCGAACTATGATGGATATTAAGAGCAACAAAACTATCATGGGAGGGAGTAATGGTGCTTTTAGATGGCGAATTTAGACAGATTCTCATCTACCGGTGATAACTACCAGCACACCGGCGAGTAAAATAAATGCATGTCGGCATCTACAATATGGGTATATGTAAAAAAAATGTATCTGACTACTAATTTAATATGCCAGCTCACAATTTTACACGGTCGGGGCAATAAAGGGTGAGTACTATTAAATTCTCGCCATTTGAATTATAGTTTAAAAAATGACATAATATTCTAGTAACTCGAAATTCTTTACTATAAGAAAGTTTACGATAAAATAGATCAGCTAACATAATTTTATGGTTCTCCAGAGTACCACGGGGGAATTCTTAGACTTTACTCTTGACGCATGATGATGACTCATAGAATTTTGCACGGATTAATATCTGACCAGTTTAGTACAATTCATCCACTTTATTTTAAAATCCGGTGATGATGGAGCCGGCTGGCATGTTTTCCGCAGCTTTGTTTAAAAACTAGCCCAGTATTTTTCTATTGGCCGTAGTTCTGGGCAATTTGGCGGATTCGTATTCTTCGGCAATATATCGACAGACTTCAGATTATACCAGTTCAAAGCTGTGCTTTTTCGTAAGGGGAACCTTTTTTTTTGAGCATTCTAATACATAAATATCCTTGTTAATTGTGCCAGTGGTTACGAAAGGCGAACTTCTCATACCGCACTGGCATATAGCTTGCCACATGAGGAAATTCTTGGTGAATTTCTCCACTGGAATCACTTTTTCTGATTCATGCCGACCTGAGACGTTGCGAGAAGAAAAGTATTGGTTCACTGGTATTGATTTGAGATCAGCTTTCACAAAAGTTTCGTCATCAATAATGAGGCAACCTGTTTTTTGAACCCACAAGGTGTAGAGTAATCTAGACCGTCCAACTTGCTCGTTTATACTGTTCTACCGTCCTCTTCGGAGCTTTTTGCTTTTTTAAAGTAGAAATACCGTCCGTTTTTTTTATTTTGGTTCATTTGTTTGACTTGTACTATTTTTTTTCGGAAACATCTCAAGAAGAGATTGTCGGATTCTGATCAAACAGCTTACAGATGTAGTGAATATCCTTTCACATCGTATTTTCTCGGAAATGTTCGTATTTGTCATGCTACTTCAGTCTGACTCAGTACCCATCAAGACAACGTGGGGGAGCGTCGCATCGCGAGAGTGATAATCGACATAGAGTGGTTAATACCAGAGTATTTTTTGGTTAGTTAAGATTAAGTTTGTTTTCAGTTTTTTTTATAGTCATGCCGAAAGCATTAAGACCTGGGAAACGTTTAGGTCGACAAGCCTGTAAAATTATTTTCAACATTTATTTATATTTCTTCTTGTTTACCTCCACCTTATTTCTATATATTTGATCGTGGTGGTTTTAACATCTCGGTATGATATACTTCAAACTCGTGGTTTGACATTTGACACTGATAACTGAAGTACTCTATTTATTTCATACAAACATGCCACTTAATAATTCAATAATTCATAGACTCGTCGGCATCATTCGGAAGTAGACGTGAGTTCCGAGTTTTCACGATGTGAAAGGATTATTCACTAGATAGAAAGGAGTATACACATTCGATTCCAATTTTATGTTCCGTTTTTTTGTTGGATGACCCTCTCGCTGTTTTCTTTAAAAAGTTCCACCTTGTTTTAGTTTTTTTAGGGTCCTTTGCAGTGGTTTCCGACTTGTTTTGCACGATTTTGCAAGCTCCGAGGTAGACACAGGGATTTATAGGAAAATCTCGTAAAATTAATTCGCGAACGCTTTTTTCTTTTGACTACATCTTCACTAATAACAACAAGTGAATGTTTTTTTTATGACTAAAACATGCAAATACGTCCTAAATTTGAAACCTAATAAGTTTAACCAAGGAAAGTTGCGAGCCCAGAAAAAAAAAACGGAAAATTTGATAGTACTCACCTTTTATGCGGCAGCCCTAAAATTGGCGAAGATCGTGCGGCAAGAGATAGTAACGGTATGATTTCATGAAACCGCGAATTATAATATTGTACAAAACACAAAACTACAAAATCTACAAAACATAATAAATAATAGAATATGGTTGAGTGAGAGGGCAATATTAGCACCAACAAACGAACTTGTAGGGTGGATAAATGAAAAAATATGTCTCACGTAAAAGGCGATGTTGTGGAGTATCCCTCGTTAGACAATGTCATTGACACCGAGCAAGTCATGTCCTACCCTTAGAGTTCGTGAACTCTTAGGAGCTATCGGGAGTGCCCTCCCATAAGTTCATGCTTAAAGTTGGTGTCCCGGTACTCCTGATGCGTAATATTGATTATGGAATGGCACATGGTTGCAAATTACGCACCTGCCTAGGTCAGAATATCGTAAGGGCAAAAATTATGTCTGGGACTGCGAAAGGAAAAAACAGTTTCAATTCCCCATATTCCTATAAATTCCCTCTAAAAACAGCTTTTGCCGTGACTATAACAAAGCGCAAGGACAAACACTAAAAGTAGCTGGTGTACTATCAGCCCAATAGAACCCTGACCCACCATAGAACGGTGTCACACAGTTCTATGGTAGGTCACGGTTCCATTGGGCTGTTAGTACAACAGCTACTTTTAGTGTTAGTAGATAGACTTTAATAACGCACTCACTTAAACCGTTGCAAACAGATATCGCACAATAAACTTCGAAGACTTAGATGATCGCTCGGGTCGCTCTTGTTCGCACTGTTCGCTTTCCAAGTAAAGACTGAGTGTACTTGAAACCGGTTGCCGTGTCGGACCATTCTAGAACGCCTTGCGAAATGTTCGATGTACTTAACCCCGCTGACGACGATCGAGACTATTCGTTGCTGGAATGTTCTATGCCTTTTACCTTGTTTTTGTTTACAATCACGACGTCCTTGGCCCACGGGTCTGGACTGTTCTGCGTATAGTTGCCTCATTTCTAATCGTGTTATCTCTTTTACACGCTTCTCGAAGGTTCTCAGTATCGCTGTCTCTTTCTAATCATTCTACCCCTTCACTCTTAGTGGGAAATTGCGATATATGTACTTCAAAGGCCCATAAAGGGTCCTAAAAGCGCCTGAAACTGGGTTTTCAGGTTATTGCGTAATCCGATAGAGGGTGGCCTGAAACGTATTGCAAACATGTTTCAGGCGCCTGAAAACAACGGCAAGTTGGTCGAAATTTTGATAATCTGGTATTTGATAGAGCTACATCTGAAACGTACTGAAACGATATTTCAGCCCGCTGAAAACTCTTCTAAATCACCAAAATCCGCGATTGAAAATTAGACGCCTTATTACACCTGCGCGGCGTAACACTATTAATTTACCTAACCTAAACTACTTTCCGGTAGCACTTCTTTTTGTGCAGGGGTCACAATTCTAACCTAACCTATCCTAAATTTCTGGTAGCAATTATTTTTGGGCACGGGCAAGGGGTTCAAGGGCGAGTCGTCGAAGCCCCGCTACCGTGGGGCTTCTATTGACCGCTCTGTGGGGCCACAAGGTAACTAACGAACCTACCCAAGTAGTTGTACGAGTTAGTATAGACAGTTTTTTTCATTGCGGGGGTCTTCACCCGCCGAGCTCCCTTATCACTAGGGATCGGAAATTCGGATGCTTTAATTGTTTTGTTTTTGTCGTTGTATTGATTTTAAGTAGTATGGAGGCGGACTCAATTGAATTTTGCTAATAAAATTCCCGTGATTTCCCGGAATACTGGAAATTAGTATGCATATACACATACGTATTAAAGTATTTAAATAACCTATTTTAGTTGTTTCTTTTTACAAAATAAAGCTTGTTCCAGAAAAAAATGTCGCATATTAACTTGTTAAAAAATCCCACAAAATAATAAAAGTAATTAAATTTTACAATACAGTTGTATTTGAATATTCTTAAAATACATTTTATTCCTATAAACATCGGTTTAAGTTTTGTTCATCCAGAAACTCCTTAATTTTGCTTTAACCCGTGCCATTAATTTTTGTACATCATCATCGGTGATTAATTTGGAAGCTTCATTCCATTTCCGTTTAAAGTTTTCCACTGAAGTGGCATTACTTTTGTGTTTTAAAAGCTTTTGCTTCATGCGAGCCCAATATTTTTCAATGGGCCGTAAGTCAGGGCAATTCGGAGGATTTTGGTGTTTTTCAACAAAATCGATATTATTTGCTTTGTACCACTCTATTGCCCGCTTCGTGTAGTCACACGACGCCAAATCAGGCCAAAAGAGGACAGGTTTACTGTGCTTTCTAATGAATGGCAACAATCGTTTTTTAAGGCATTCATTCAGGTATATATCACCATTAATGGTTCCTTTGGCAAAATACGGTGTACTACGTTTGCCACATGAACAAATTGCCTGCCACACGAGAACTTTCTTTGCAAATTTGTCCATTTTTATGACCTTATACTCTTCATCAACAGTTTTTCTATCAGTGGCTGAATAATAGTGGTGTCCTGGAAGTGACTTGAAGTCAAGTTTACAGTAGGTCTCGTCGTCCATAACAATACAATATTTTTTCACAACACTGCTCGGAAATATGGCCATAGATGGTCTTGTTTGGGGTCACAAAACGTCACTTATAAGGACAGACCAAGAATGTTTTTGTCGGCGTGTTTGCTGATTGGTCGAGAACATTGTTGTCAAACTTTAAGAACCAATGAAAATCAAGCAATCAATTTTTGTGTCATAGCTCCTTAAAATGAAAATTGAAATCGACCAATCAGCACACACCATTTTGTGTCGTAAATATTAGGTGTATTTTTGCTAAAAGATACACAGACTAAAAACTATGTCACTGCTTTTTTTTTAAATGTAATTCAATCTTGGCCCCTAATCTCGAACCACTAGAGATGAAATTAAATGGTAGATATGGCGAAACAAATACAATTTTATATGGAGTTGACATTTTCATCTCGCATGTTAGTTTATTAATCTCGAGTGCCACGAGAATAGGGGTCCAGATTAAAAAAAAAAGTGATCTATGGTAAAATTGGCAGTGATGTCACATTAACATGAATTAAAATTTGAGTTTTGCATATGAATTTTCATTTTATTTCCTCTCAGTAGTTGTGAAAAGCACTATCTCTGCCTCGGTAGAAAGTGCAATTTATGGACTCGTACACTAGAGGGCCTCAACTACGTTTCGGCCCTCTATATGACTCGTCCAAAAATTTCGTACTTTCTATCCTCTGCAACAATGTACTATTTCTCAGTAATTTCCGAATAGAGCTTTCTGGACCGGGATTTAGCCTCCGTTTGTTGTTTCGCACTTCTGTTGGGTACTTTAGCTTGTTTAAATGACTTTATAGAATTATGTTTTTTCACCCTTTGCACCGTAGATTTAGATGTTTTGTATTTTTTGGCCAAGTCCCATACAGAAAGAGTAGGTTTCTTCTGTAACGCTGCCACAATGTTCCTCTCTATATTTTTATTTACAAACCCAGGTTTGCGGCCACTTCCAGGCTTTCGCTGTATGCTACCACCCTCTCTGAACCGTTTTAAAACTCTTTGATCGGTTCTTACTGAGGTTTTAAGCTCCGATGCAATGTTTTTCACAGATAAACCGCGATACTGAACATATTTGTACAGAATTTTTTCATGAAACTTTTCTTTAACTGACGACATCTTTGAAAATACGAGTACTGACATCTGTTTTTTTTTATCTTAATTCAAATAATAGACAATATGCTAACTAGGAAAATAGTTTTCAAACCTATTTGATTGAAGTCTGATAAACAACCTTGGTTATTAAAAGCGACAGTTTTTTTCTGGGACAAGCTTTATGTGGTTTGTTTAACTAACAGTACCTACACTATCCTTTAACATCCAACAAAATTATTATTTTTAAGTTGCATATTATTCTACATACATACATTAAATCACGCCTGTTTACCAGAGGGGTAGGCAGAGACCACTTCTTTCCACATATTATTCTTATGAAAACTAATGTTACTAACGTTAGTATTTTTGTTAAATCTCCAAATTAAAATCAATATACATAGTCTTACAAAATTGAACATGTAATCAACCTACAGCGAACACACGTGGTATTTTTACATTTCCATCATTGTCTAATGTTTAGGAATTACAAAAGATACAATAAATAAATGTTTTTACGTTTGAAAAGAGTTTCTCCTAATATTCCATAATCAAAACATTACGCCCTTAAACGATTCACCACAATTTTTTGTTAAAACTGTTTACCAACGTGTAGGTATGTTAACAAAATTGCTGAAAATAGTCATAACCTAAATATTTCGACAGTTATCACTAATTCCTGATATTTTATACAATCTCGGAATCTCGGAACTTAAATAATTAAAATAATATTTTTAAGAAGCCGATTCCATACTTGCTGAGCTTTTCCGGAAATTTGCTACTTGTAGGTATAAAAGCATCCAAATTTCCGATCCCTACTTATCTTATCACACGCCTCAAATTGCCCTTTTGCCTAATTAATTTTGTGGGGTATTAAATTTTATGATTATTTCTCTACTTTAGATGAAATTTATAAATGACCTATAGTAAATATGCATTATATTTAACCTCTCCTCTACCTTTGACCCACTAGTGCGTCAGCCATTCTAATTAAGATTTTGAATTTATTTTTTACTGACAAAAGATTAAAAATTCGAACTTTAATGTTGCAATTAAAATCTGTTTGACATACGACAGGTTAAAGTATGTTATATAAAATATTATTAGATCAAATAATCATTAATGATAATTATATCATATTTAAATATATTAAATGTTATATGATTCAATAATTATATCAAATTAGCGTTATAGCGACTAATATTATAGGTAATATTTTTATATCGATCGTTACGCAACCGATTCAATAATCTCTTCATCGTGCACTAGTTTTGTGTACAGTTACAGTCATCGGGTTCCAATTATATGACAGGACGTACCATTCCGCGAGCGTGCGACAAAAAATGCCATTTTTTTTGCGTCTATTAAAATCGAAGGATATGGTGACAAGGATAACATGTAATCCGTCTATTAACCATGCATCCAGACCAAAAATCTCCGCAAATATGCCACGGAATTTGTCTGATAGTGCTGTCTGGGTCGAATTTCCACCATTTATGAATCCAGCATTAGGTTTCACCACATCCACTAACAACCCGATCCTTTTTCTTATTACACTCTGAATTCGTTTTTTTCGTTGTTCAACTATTTGATTTTCCTTGCTGCCTTTATTGATACGCAATTTTTGTACTAAAGGATCGTACTCCAGAAACAAGGGTCATGTAGGAAGTGCTGTATTCATTAAAGTTTAGTTAATAAGTAATAATACTTTGAAATAATGAATATATTGTATTGCGATTGTTCGTTTACCTTATGTTTGAATGACGTTCGTCTATTATGACTTAAAAACAGATGCAAATAATAAAAAAACATCTTTTTAAATAACTCCGCCGTTTTTGATGAGTAAGTAAGTAGGTGAGGTTAATTTTATTTAATAAATTATTTTTAATAACAATGACACTCTTAATCATGAATTGCTTCAAATTAGATCCTTAGAAAAGGCTATTCTTTCAAATAAAAATGTACTTAAAAGGAAGCAGTAATTTTTTTTGATGTATTCCAATTGGATTTTTCTTAATAATACCTATCTCATTTAGATAGTTTTTGCAATAAAGGAAAAAATATAGGACAAAACTATAATATTAATTAAGGTCAAATAGAGTGACAAACCTAACACCATTTTTTGAAATTTAATTCCTTCCAAAAGCCTCCATTGTGGAACGTGGTTTTTTTGTCAGTGATAGGCCTTGTTAAGAGCAATCTTTCTGTGCTAGACACAAGTCGCGCTTTTGAGGTTACGGGAAAAAAAAACTTAAAATCTAAAAAACATAATTACTCGGTATACAGAGGCACTTTTCCAAAACTAAAAATTGAAACTCGAAAACATGCGCCCAAAGATGCTTTATCAAACTATATTTATCAATAAAAAAAACTTAGTTTCCAGAATGTATTAACAAAAATATAAAGTTTATAATTTTAATTTATATTCTTACGAGCGAGTTTTGTGTTGTTTAGCGTGCGGGAGCCCGACCGGCGGCGGGGTGGTTCCCATGACGGGTGCCCGCACGAGCGCGGCGGCGCGACAGTCGGCTATAATAATTATTATAGAACTGTTATTACCATGACAACGATTATTATAGAATTGTTTTCACGCTTCGGTTACGCTATAGGTGGTATTCTGTTACCATTAACGATGTCAATATAAGCGGTTTATAGTGCGCGAGTAGAAAAACATTATTTATTGCCAATTCTTTTGAACTTTTTCAATATTTATTTTAGGTAATGTATTGATTATGAACTTAAGTTTATTTCTGTTGTTTTAATTTTATGAACGAGAGTTCTGAGTAGCCGAAATCAAAAATAAGTTTTGCCCGTTTTCTATAAAAATTTACCAAGTTTATTATTTTTTTTACTCGAAAAATTTATATGTAAGTGGTAAAAAGTAATTCATACATTTTTTTGACGACTTTCACAGCAATACATTGTAAATTTTTCATACCGTTAAGACGTCAAAACGATTCATGAATATGTGACATTCTACTTCCAGCAAAATTCACATAACAGTCGCCGGTGTCAGGTCGATTAATCAAAATAAAATAATGAAAACAAAAGAGTAGCTCATATTTTCGTTAAAATTAGAAATTATCTCTCGTTTTGTGCATTAAAACTTGTAGAAATACAATATTTCAACCGTAAAATCACGTAAATCACCGAATTCGGCAAAATTTCGTATACGGCCTCTTAAAATGCAAATAGCATTTTATGTGCTGGTATTATTTTGCTTGTTTTGTGCTTAACGAACATTTTCAAATTATAAGTTTAAAAAAAAACATTGTTGCGCGCTCGACAACTAAAAATAATCACCCGTCGTTTACAAAAAGAAACACTTTTTGCATTTTCATTGTGAAACTATATTTTCTATCTCAATGTCAAGTATATTATATTATTAAACCAATGCTAATTAACACTTTATTTACATTAACGTTATCATTTAAAATTATTCCTTAATGTGGAAGGGCACTACCTGTAGGAAGTGGAATCGCGCTGTTTAAGATGCGCGCTAACGCTATTAGCGCGTCCCCAACGAGTGATTTGCGCGCGTCCTTCACATAGAACCTTTAAATGTGGAACAAATTCGGGAAATGTAGCTCGATACGGAGGCTGCGTAGTCAGGGGGCTAGCGATATTGAGAGACCGGGCGCGGGAGGCGGGCGGCGCGCGGCGGCAGTGGCGACAGCGCCGCGCGTCGTACCGGACGGAGGTGGCGACGCGTTCGCATTTCGCCCGCGCGCTCGCGGCCGACTGTCGCGCCGCCGCGCTCGTGCGGGCACCCGTCATGGGAACCACCCCGCCGCCGGTCGGACTCCCGCACGCTAAACAACACAAAACTCGCCGTAAAATATCTCTGCCGTGGTTTCGGCAAAGCTCAGTTAGCGTTCCTCATGCTGCCCTATCGCGACAACATACGATAGACACTCCGAGCTCGTTTCACGCGCGTTTACTCAAAGGCAACCGACTACGACAGGTGAAAGCAACGCATTGAACACCTGCACTGACGCCTACTGTGACTTTTTTCGCCCGCTGCCTTACCATCTTTCGCAGCTAGACGCCCGCGTTTCAACTGCACTTTATATATTTGCACGGTGTCAGATCGCTTAAGCAGCCTGTCGCTATACTTAACAGGTTCTCTGTTCCTATACAAGAGTGCATCTCCAATGCTCACTTTTGTACTATAAATTATGTTTAAATTTGATCATGTTTGATTCATGAACGTATCAGAACTGCGTTCATGAATCATATGTGATTCATGGAACGGGGAACCCGTTAATATAAACATTGCAGTTAATCAAAACACTGTTTGTTACATTTTGTTGTGATTTCGTTAATCATTCCCAGATATGGTTGTTGCCACGAATAAACGTAAACATTGTTTCTTTTGGGTAGGTTAGAAGTTAAAAAAAGATATATTTTAGCTCTATTATATGAAAGGATATATATACTATAGGAAAGTTATGACTAAACATGCGTTGTTATCATCTATTTTGATTGTTGCGCTTCATCTATCTGTCTAAATAAATGTGTACGAAAAATTGTGTCTTTGTTATTTGACTTCCAATATGTTTTTAATTATTATAGGTAGACCTTTAAAACTCTTAAATGCTCTCTTAGTTAATTTTTACTGGCACAATTATTCGTATGAGGCGTATATTCCATAATACACTGACTGGTTACTGATTGAAATTTTAAGCGAAAAGGGGTCATAGATCAAAATATAGAAAAAATATGCTAAAGTAAAGTTAATATCTTAATTTTGTTTATCAGAATTTTCACCTACTCATTCATTTTCAGTTTTTGTTAATGATTTGTGTAATTTTAGTTGATCTTTCTCTGTCATTTGTCATTTGTTCGCGACGTGACTGTAATTTATTATTAGGAATCTAATAACATTAATTTGAGTCCTATTTTGGTAAATAAATAATTAAAATTGAAAATGAATTATTATTTTTGCTTTATTTTTCTTAAAGTGTGATAGGGTTTAAATATTTATATGAATTATTTATTTGATTGTCTCTAAATAATTTGCGTGCGTTATTTTAAGTTGGTGTAAATACTCTAAATCATTTATTATTTTCTTACATACATACATAATCTCACGCCTTCGTTCCCAGAGTGGGTAGGCAGAGCTACAGAAATTACAAACATCTCTAAAAACTTATTATTTTTATTATTATTATTATTTTCTATTATTTTCTTAAAACTCCTTAACTCAAAAAAGTCCATCAACTAACTAATAACTCTATGCTTTTATTTTGAATCGTTTGATCTTTGAACTGCACGGTAGTTAGATAGAAACCGGCTCGCAGTCAATGCAGAGCGGGCGCTCAGTGGAGTTCTGTTTGCAAAAATTGCGCACCGCATTCTGACTTGTGATATATATAAACTATAGATAAGATACCTAATAAACTGATGTTGCCAATGAGTTTTGTGTTCCGTCTCTGCTCTTGCATGAGTTCGCTCGCTTGATCGATCGTTTGACAAGAAGCTATTTTTAAGGGAATAACACTTCCACCGGGCGACCACTTTGGATACATTTTTAGATGCCATGATCCACTTTTTTTACAATTCGTAAACTGATGTGGCAGCTTTGACGTTTTTTTGGAGGTATCGATTAATGATAGCCCAGTATCGCTCAAATGGGCGAACTTCTGGGCAATTAAGAGGATTCATATCCTTATCCACTACTTCTACCTTATATAGGCTTTATAACATTCCTTCGTTGTTTTAAAGTAATGACAATAAGCCAAATCCGGCCAAAATAAAGTGCTAATCCTGTGCTTCTTTAAGAGTGGTAGTAATATTTTCTGTAAGCAATCGTCACGGTGTACCGTAGCGGTTGAAGTCTCTGTAGTGAAGAAAGATTGCGATCGCATACCGCTTTGACAAATCGCTTGCCACACTAATACTTTTTTCCGAATTTCTCGATATTGATGGCCTTATCTTATCGAGTAACCTCCTTATTAGCCGGCACCGTAATAAATTGAGGTCCTGGTAAGGCTTTAAAGTCCAATTTGCATAGATCTCGTCATCCATTATAATGCCCTTATTTTTCTTGTTCAATATACGGTCGTATAATTTCCTTGTCCGTCTTTCAGATCCGTTATTGTTTGATTTTCATCTCGTTGGTTGTTTTTGTTTTTTTATAGGTTTTTAGGTTTCATCTTAGTTTCATTCCTTGTATCATAGCCGAAGAAGTTTTGGCTCTTTTTGCCGTTTCTCGTATTGAAAGGGACGGATTTTGTTTAAAGATTCTTACGACTTTATTTTCTAGTGCCAAGTAGACTGTCCCTGGTTTTCTTCCAGATTTAGGCAAATCATCGAGAGTACAGAAGTCACTAAATTTCTTTATTATTTTGTGCACGCCCGCGGGATTCAACTCGTACTTTTAGCTTGTTTTCTTATCGTCATAATTTGTCAAACCGGTTGAAAACCAAAACAAGTAATGACTAAATGAAAATATTCGAAGTGATTTTTCGGGGAAACGTAACAAAACCCAAACCATAATTGTCGAATAATATTTGTCGAACCAAAATTCGGTCAAATATTTTTCGGAGTTAAGATAGGTAACCGTTGTAACGTAATATGTACAATTTTACTGTATTTGTTTAGTGAAATTATACATAATACATAATTTCAGGGAAAAAAGTATTTTGTGATCTTTGACGTGCAGTCTTGGGTTTTTTACACATTTTACAGGTGACTTTTATTATGTAAGTATGTACCTATGACTTAATATTGGTGTTATTTAAACACAATAATTATTTGTGCAACACGAGAGCAAAGTTAGTTTTTGCTGCGAGTGTTTATTTTGAATCCCGAGTAGGCGAAGGATTCTATAATTGAATCACGAGCATAGCGAGTGATTCTTGGTTAGAATTCTGAGCGAATTTGATCTCTGGATTCTTTTCACCTTAGCAGCGAGACCATCTTACTTTTTACTACTCCAGATTGACAATCACGCCAGAATGGCTGAACGGATCTGAATGAAATTGTGCACAGAGATAGAGTATAGTCTGGAATAGCACATAGGCTACTTTTATCCCGAAAAGTTTGAGAGTTCCCGACGGGATAGCGATAAACGACTTCTACCCGGTGATTCGGGCGCTAAAGCCAGTATTACATACAGGCGAAAAATACAACATGGTGAAAATTAAACCATAGTGTATTTCTAAAGCAAATGGACTTGTTTTTATCTCTCGCTTTTTTCGTATCGAAGTGAAAATGGCAGAACAAAGTGAATTTCAAATCTTTCAAATGTTGTAAGTTGACCCAGCACCATTCACGTCATTTTTAAAAAAGAAGTGTCTTTCTCTCACTCTCGCAGCAAAATCAAATATTGCTAATTTTCTTTAAACATCAACTCTGCCTATTTGAGGTGCTGAGGTGAAAAACCATTGGTAAAGATGATTTAAATCATAACCCTAGTTATTCATCTCTTCTGTTAAAGTAAGTACCTACAGTACGAGAGGTCTTGATGGTAGATTGTTCGACAAGGACATAAAACAAGTAATTTCATTTGAGATGTATTTATCCCCACGAGCCCCTAAGCAAGGCCGGATATTCAAGTCGAGGACAAAATAAATTTTATTACCGATTGACACACTGTTATTTACAAGAAAGATGGCAAGGATATTAAAAAGTCATCTTACTAATATTTTGCATGCAAAAGTAGTATGGTCTGGAATAACACACTACTATTAGGCTGCGTTTCCACCAGAGCTGTGCGAGGCAGCTAAGCGGTGTTGCGAGGAAAAATCCACCAATAGGATAGTGAGGCTATTAAAACAAAATAATCCCATTGGTGGATTTTTCCTCGCAACACCGCTTAGCTGCCTCGCACAGCTCTGGTGGAAACGCAGCCTTATCCCGCAAAATACATGGTTACCGTGGGATGACAAAATTACGAATTCTACGCGGACGAAGTCGCTGGCAGAAGCTAATAATGGATATACAGGGTTGGGCAGATTAAGTGTCCTAGTTTAAAATAGCCATAAAATTAAAAGAAAACTTCAAATTTCAATACTGAACATGTTTTTATTTAATCATACAGCATACTCTATTGTTTACAAAATTAATTCATTAGCTCAAATCGCTCTCCTTTAGCTAGTATAACTTTACGCATTCTACTATAAATTGAATTGCACGCGGCACGCACTACCTTATCGGGTATGTTATCCCATATCTTGACCAAACGATCCTTGAATGAATTTAAATTCATACCCAGTGTTTCCAATCTTGGTAAGCATATATCCCCATATCGAAAAGTCCAATGCATTCAAGTCTAGTGAAGATGCCGGACAATCATGCAGGTATAAAATCCGTCAAATTTCTTCGACACCAGTCTGGAGTACGTTTAGCCTTGTGAGATGGCTGAGATCGAACCCCATACCATGACAGCTGAGGCACTTTGAAACCGTTGTATGGCTAATTTGACCACTAGAATATCCCTCAATGAAGTACCATAAATACGATCGTTTTGTTGATTGTGACTGTCTTGCAATTGGAAAATCTTTTCATCGGAAAAAATAATTTCATCGCTCTCATGCCAAGCTGGCAAGTCCCTACATTTTTTTACTCTAGTTTTTTTCTGGGCATCTTTATTCCGTGTTTTTTTTGTTTTCTGCGGGCCTTCAATCCAAGATCTTATCTTAATATACGACTCATTGATCGTCGGGATATTTTCGAATCTTTAGCGAGTTTACTTGCACTTTGTGCTGGATTTCGCCTAATACGCTCACGAACATTTTAAATTATATTTTTGACGCGAACAGACGGTTTTTGACCAGGTTTAAGCCTGATTCGTGAAGATCCCGTTTCTTTGAATCGCTTAATGGTCCGCGATATTAACCTTACAATGATATCTAAATGTTTTACCTTCTTAAATATCTCTCACGGTCGGAATTTTTGCTTGTATAAATTAACAACGAGCTGGCGTTGCGCGTCCATAGTTTAAAACAATATAAAAACAAAAGATATCAAGCTGATGTCTAGAAATCATAAATACGAATAAACTCTCAATTAAAAATAACATTATAATGTGAAAAAAAGTTCCGTTATATTGAAGTAAAATGCCGATACAAAACTAGGACACTTAATCTGCCCAACCCTGTAAATGTACAATTTTCAAGTCGATGATAAGGAAACAAATAAGAGCTTAGTGTCTACTTTGTTTGGCAGCTTTTCTTTCGGAATAATTGTATAAGGCTGAATAGCATAAATGGCAATAAGAAGAAACGCATATGGCATAGTATTCGCAGAAATCATTATGCATAAATTTAGTTGGTCTACAAATCTTAATGCATAACATTAATGAGTCGAAAGTTCGTAAGGAATAAACAATGAAATACATAAACTTAGGAAGCAGAATAATGTTTCAGCATAAACATTTTCAACATATTAACAGCATACAAGCATGCAAGCAAGCATGAAAGCAAGGCAGCAAGAAGTTCCTGGCTTAACAAAGAAAAAGACCTAACACCCTGACCTATCCGAGTCGCTTCTGCTCCGACCCATGTTGCTCGCTCGTTTCGCTCACTCTCATTATGCTACTCAATATTATGCAATATGACCATTATACTAAACGAAATTATTCGTAATGAACTTCGATATCATCAATATTTAGTATACATGCTATTTAAAAATCGACCCAACAATCATTCTGATATACAACGCGCCGCCTTCGCTTTCAGTGCATTTGCGGCTTTAGCATTATCCTTTTTACACAATTCTATCCCCGCTAAAAGTGACATCCTGCTAATATTATAAATGCGAAAGTTTGTGTCTTTGTTATTTATTCCTTTACATTGCAACGGCTTGATGTATGTCGATGAAATTTGATATGGAGATTATCAATTATACTAATTATGTTTTCTACGATGTTAACATTTGTCAAAACAATGTACTAAATAAATATGTTATGCTAAATACGTTTCGGACAGTATGAAATGTGCCCAATATACGGTACCCAAGAGCTTACGTACTTTTGAGACCAATTATCTTTAATTTCAAAAGGTTTGCACCAGGTTGGCAGTGAGACTGAGAACTTGTTACTTGACGGTATAATAATATTAACTATTAACTTACTGCAATAAAACAAAAAATTAATATGAACTAATATCTCCAACGTATAGCAAGGTTAACAACTAAGAAAAAACTTTTCCCGCCGGTCGGTGTAGTCCTTTTCATCTATTATTCTCATGAGATATAATGGGTCGGAGGCCATTCATTCTTTCTTTCAAGCATTAGAAACTGGAGGACGCCCCGGCGCCCGAGGTAAATTTTGAGTTGTGTAACTGATTCGTTTACTTAATTAAAAATAACTAATATAGGCCGGCTGATAACGTACGGTCAAGGAAATGTATTCGCGTACCTTGTTCACTCTTGTCACAATGACAATAAGAGTCAAAAAGGTACGCGAATACATTTCCTTGACTGTGCATTAAAACAACAATATCCTTAATATCATTATGTATATTATTATGAACAAATAATTTAATCATACATACATTCATTAGAACCTAAATTACCAAGCACATGTTATTTTATCGAAAGCCTTGCAAGTTTAATGTAACCCAGAAGACAAAGCAACGGATTATTTTGTATCCGTAACGTAATCCCTGGCGAACGTCATGTTTATGTAAGCACGGAGTTTTTATTCAGTTAACAATTATTCTTGGAAGCGTTAATAGTCTGGAAAAGATTAAGGATATGTACCGTTGCATCAAATGATACCTACTTGTTCATGAAATTGAATTTGTGTTAAGTACCTGTTACACCTATATACCTTTGTATTGCAAAGTGACACATCGTCAATAAAGTATTTTTCTACAAACTATTGTTTTTGGCTTAATCGTAATGATAGTTTATGTATTTACAATAAGAATAAATAATAACTACTTAGAAGCGAATCTCCTTTGCCCAGGTCCTAAATGCCGCTCTTAAAACACTTACTTCCTCCTTCACCACCACTACGCCCCTCTGTATTTCGCGCCCAAAGTTAGGGCTGTCACTTGCGAAATATGTTATTCGGTTTATGGATGTCGCACATGACAATCAATACCGTCTTAATTCGAAATGTGACAGTGTTGAAAATTTTATTCTAATTTCAAACTAGTAGAAACAGTTATGCATTACAATTTATTTTTGAGTTAATACGGTATTGAATGTCATGTGCGATGTGTTATACAAGTTTAGTCACAAAATGTTACTTATGTTTTTCTTCAACGTGGAAACATTGTTTCAAAATGAGTTTTTTTTACATTTACTTTAGATTAGATAGTAATATTTTTTCTACTCGCTAATATTGATATCGTTACTGATACCACAATACCATCTATAGCGTAACCGAAACGTGAAAACTATTCTATAATGAGCGTTGCCTTGGTAATAACAGTTCTATAATAATCATTATAGCATTGTTATTACCATGGTTACAGTCATTCCGGATATCAATCTTGGGGTTTAGTGAATACTTGACATCGTAATTTCTATAATAAACTGTTAAAAATATTTTAATAACAATTAAAACAACGTGTACAAAAAACAAAATTAAATTTGAGACTAATTATGTATTTAAAATTTCATTTTTATCAAATTACTAAAAATAGATGATTAATATCCATCGATTTGTTATTTGGTTAGGTACCATAGTTACGTTCGATTTTTATTTATTTTAATGTCATCTACAAGTTATGTAATTTTGCCAATGTCAAGTATATATAAGTGGTTACGTTCAATATGAATACCAAAAAAATGGCGTTTCATTTAGCACTCCAACTTTTATGATAAATTGTTAGAACTGCTTTGTAACTACTAGCTGTTGCCCGCGACTCCGTCCGCGCAGAAAAATAAAACATAGCCTATGTTACTCAGGGATAATGTAGCATTCTAATGGTGAAAGAATGTTTAAAATTGGTCCAGTAGTTTTTGAGTTTATTAGTTACAAACATAAACACACACAAAAATACAAATTTTTCCTCTTTATAATATTAGTACAGATTAAAATTGGCATGAAATTATAACAATATAACTATAAATTTCACAAACTATTAACGCCGATCGGAATAACGAAAATGACTTTGCTGACAAGTAATTTGGTAGCAGAAAAATCGAGGAAAGTATACAAGAAAAGTTAGCGATTGTTTATGTTTGTCATTATCATTTTAATCTTGTAGAAAAAGTTACGTATGCAACGGTACATAATTAGCTCTTAAGGTACTAGTGCCTGTAATTAGAGCGCTCGCAAGCTCGCGCTCTAACCGCATCATTCATTATGTACTAGTTACATAAATAACTATTTTAATGATGTTAAGATTATCTCCAGAAAATTACATTACTTATTTGGATATTAATCATCTATAAAACACGGAAACTAGTCTATAGACAACCTTTAAAATAATAGTTAAGCTCACGAAAGTTTTTTAGTCCGGGATCCGGAGTTACTTTTTACCCGTTACTACACAGAATATCACATTCGCAACATATCCTACTAGCAAAACATCATACTAGCAAAACATCATATACGAATAACATCATACTAGAATAACACGATAGTCGCAAAAAATAATATTTATAAATAGTCGGGTTTGGTTATTAATCCAGTAACTTTAGTCAACATGTGTGTGCGTCAAATCCGGTAGTTCTGATTTTTTGCTGACTTGTTTGGCCCAATGAATAATCCAAGTTTGTGACCTCGAGCGCCGAACGCAACTTTGTAAAAATTGAAAAAAAAAAACCGCGAAAATTTCGGACTTTTTTCGGATTTTGGCGATTATAATCCTAAAGGACTAGTTTTTGAAAGTACCTTCTCAATACGTTTTTAAAGCAAAGTAAATTTGCTACCATATGAGACTAAAATTGGCCCATACCCGCATAATAGTTTTTGAGATAAAGCTTTTCAAAATTCATATTTTTTTTCGAACTTCGCAATTTTTTGCAAGTAGGCTTTCTGTTAGGGGTAAAATAGTTCAGTTTGTGATACCAGCACCAAATTTTAGAATGTTGCTACATAATCGCACCTTTAGAACAATAATGACCTAATTCAAAATTTGTGCTTTCAAACTTCGAATCATACATTTATTATCATAGAGACCTAACTCGAGATTTAAAATTTCTCAATTAGGTCACTATTGTACTGAAGGTGCGATATGTTATTCTATGTTAAAAACGTCGGTACCCCATCTGTAAAGTGCCTGGATCCGAAGATATAACGTCACGAAAATGGCGGCCGCTGTATTTTAAAAATTGCGAGTAATTCTGATTCTATGAACGCTATATACATGTGTCGGGCATCAAATGAACGGGAATTGAATGTTCTATAATGCTATTATACACAAAGGAGCTGAGTGGTACAGTTACGGAAATACTTTAAATTAATATAAAAATGTATAATCCATAGAAACTCACTATTATCGTTTACAGCCTCGGAAGTATACACTATATACAGGGTGCCTCAAAAACCTTTCGAGAAATTTTAACAGTAGTTAGGGTGGATTATTTGGATCATCCCTATATTGGTAACTTTTTTAAAAGTTAATATTTGACTGAGTTACAGAATGATTTATCATCGCCTTTGCGACAACGCCCTCAGTGTGCCCCATCTTAACTACTTCATTCATAACATGTGTATGTAAGTAAACAAGTTGTTCCTTATCCACAATGTTTCTAATCAAGGTCAAAAGCTCAATGGTGTTTAGAAAACAGACAAATTATTCTGTAATGTGAATGAAAATACGGTCTCTGATAAGGGCTTTTATGTGAAACTAGCTGTAACCCGCGACTCCGTCCGCGCAGAAAAATAAAACATAGCCTATGTTACTCAGGGATAATGTAGCATTCTAATGGTGAAAGAGTTTTTGAAATCGGTCCAGTAGTGTTTGAGTTTATTAGTTACAAACATACACACACACAAAAATACAAATCTTTCCTCTTTATAATATTAGTATAGATTAGTATAGATAATTTCAAAATGAAACTTACGATTACGATTTTTACTCCCACTCTTTTCACACTCACTCGACTAAAATAGCACTTGTCGAGTACATTAGACTTCTTTTACGAGATCATAAATCATGGATTTATTTTATTGATTTGTACTACTATCAAGAAGTAATACAAATAAAAGACATAATAATTAAAACGAATCATTAAGTTGTGATTGTGCTTTGACAGTTTGACATAGTATTTTTTTTAAATCTTTTACCATTCAATACTCTGTATGAAAAGAGGTTGGGGTTTCTTTTGTAAAAATAAAATCGTTCCTATTTGAAGGAGAAAAAACAGCCTAGTTTTGTTTCATTTCCTCTTAAGAAATACGTACCCAACGTAGAGAATGAGACCTAGTGCGAAGTTTAACTTATAGTCCGGGTTCTATGTTAGTAGGTACTAATTCTATAAGGTATGTACAGTCAAGGGTAAAAATAAATATCCACACAAAGGTGCAAAAATATGTACACATAGACCTTATTGCTATAGTAATAAGGTCTGTATACATATTTTTGAGACTTTGTGGTGTATACATATTGGTGCTGTTGATTGAAGAGGTATAATATACCTACCACGTTTATTTAAGTCCGTCAGAAAAGCAGTGTTTGTCAATGGGAGTCTTTGATATCATAAACACAACACATAAAATCCGCAAAATTGTTGTTGGTTCTTTTTACATTCTTACACGGCTATTTCTATAGCAAGGCATTTTCTTGAAGCTTGTGAAATTGCGAAAAAGAGTAAGATAATGTCAGGTTAGTTATTGACTTATGAGGATTTTATTTCTAAACGTGTAAGATAATTTAATCTTGATCTTATACTTCGGCACAGGGGAAAGTTTGTGTAAGGCTAAATACAGACGAGCGGTATTTTGGCCGTCAGGTGGCGACCACTGCGTAGCCTCCGCCGTTGGCAAAATTCCGCTCCTCGTTAAGAATAAGGTGACACCAGTAAAGAACTTTTATTAAATGCTCTGAGCCTGGGACATGGAATGAATATGTAAGTACTACGTACGTAAATATATCGATTCCATGATTCCATGGCCTGGGAAAAGCCGGTCTTTTTTTTCTCTATGACAAGTGCGATCATACAAATTATAATCAATTATTCGACGGCCTTTATATCCGGACTGTTAGCTACATCGCGCGACGAATACCATACAGATCAATACGGACAGCAATAACCGGCTCGTTTATTTCATGTCCATCCGAACTTTCAGCAGTCTATGACAGTAGCCATTTATCAAAGAATTGAACTTGAAGTTTATGAATTTGTGGTTGTCATTAGAAGTCATGTTAAATTAAATTTTAGATTTTCTAGTCTGAATAATTTTTGCAGTAAAACGAGAAATAGGCTATTTTAGAGCAGAAAAAAAAGGTAAATGTTTAGATCTCGACATTAATATGAAACAGACGTTACGATCAGGGCTCGGCAGTGCGTGTTCCAAGAGATCTACTGAACATTATAAAACCCGCTAAAATGTTCAATTGTAAAAATGAAAATACAATAAGTTGCATTAAAATTAATCTTTTTTATTGTTTACATGGAGCGAACTGTTTACATACCATGTAAACAACGTATGGTCTCAGGACCTTGAACTTAGACTTTTGACGTTAGTTACTACGAACGTTTGGAGTAGTATAGTATCAACATCAAAATGTCAAGGTCAAGATATCGGCTGCGATACACACCGTGCTGCGTGATCAGAACCGTGCGAACTATTACCCCGCCAAATTTCTCAAAAGGTTTTTGAGACACCCTGTATAATTTAAAATATTTCCGTAACTGTACTACTCAGTTGATGTTGTACATTATAGAATTATAGAAGATTCAATTCCCGTTCATTTGATACCCCACATGTATATAGCGTTCATAGAATCAGAATTTTGATGACGTCATATCTCCGGATCCAGGCACTTTACAGATAGGGTTCCGACGGTTTTTAAGATAGAATACCATGTGTAGCAACATAGTAAAATTTGGTGCTGCTATTACAAAATGAATTATGTTACCCCAAATAGAACGCCTACTTGCAAAAAATTGCGAAGTTCGATAAAAAGATGAATTGAATCTCAAAAACTATTGGGCCTACAGAGACAATTCTAGACTCAAATTTAGTCTGCTTTAAAAACGTCGTCAGAGGGTACTTTTGAAAGTAAACTAGTTCTTTAGGGTTATAATCGCCAAAAAAGTCACCGCAGTTTTTTTTAATTTTGACAAAGTTGCGTTCGGCACTCGAGGTCACAAACTTGGATTGTTCTGAAATACCGGTTTTGATGCATACGAAGTCGACGACGAAGACTCTCCAATTTTACTGGAGTAAATAGAATCGTAGGTAGGTTTACATTATGTTAGATTTACAGTAGGAGTAGAGGAGGGCCAAACCAGCTAGAAATAGAAGCTCCGCGGAAGCGGAGCTCCGTCGACACTGTCCAATTCATGTCATGTGTTGTTGTTCTCTACGAGGGCAGAGTGAAAAGTCTGGAAAAAATTAAACAATTTTTTTTTTTGGTAAGAGTAAATATTTATTTTACAACATAGTCCCCATTTAACTCAATACACTTGGTCCATCGCTTTTCTAGCTTTTCGATTCCCTCCGTATAGTACGATTTCTCCAACCCTTCAAAATACGCATTGGTTTCTGCGATGATTTCTTCGTTGGAACCAAATCCTTTTCCACCAAGCCATTTCTTCAAGTTTGGGAAAAGAAAATAGTCGCAGGGGGCTAAATCAGGAGAATAAGGCGGATGCGGTAGCAATTCGTAACGCAGCTCGTGGATTTTAGCTATAGCAACGGCACAAGTGTGGATCCGTGCGTTGTCTTGGTGAAAAATGATTTTCTTTTTCGCCAAATGGGGTCGTTTTTCCACTAAAACATATTCGCCGTTAATCGTTTTACCTTTCTGAAGGTAATCAACATATATTACACCACGAGCATCCCAGAAGACAGTAGCCATGACTTTATTCGCAGATAAAACTGCTTTGGCCTTCTTTGGTGCAGGTTCACCTGAAGCAATCCATTGTTTTGACTGCTCCTTGGTTTCTGGTGTATGATGATTAATCCAGGTTTCGTCAACAGTTATGAAACGACGCAAGAAGTCCTTTTCATTACACCTAAACTTCGCCAAACATGCCTCTGACAGGGTCATTCTAGTGCGTTTTTGATCCACTGTGACCAATCGCGGCACCCAACGGGCGGAGAGCTTCTTCATATCCAAACAAGTGTGAAGGATATTACGAACCCGTTCGTCTGAAATGCTTACAATATCAGCTATCTCACGGACCTTTACTCTTCGGTCGTTCAATACGATGTCATGGATTTTGGTGATCATCTCTGGTGTAGTGACTGCAACTGGGCGTCCGAGTCGGTCGGCGTCAGCAGTGCTTGTACGGCCACAACGAAAATCCGTAAAGCACTTGTGGATGATTTTAATCGATGGAGCAGAGTTCCCGTAATATTTGTCTAATTTTTTTTTGTTTCCGTATTTGTTTTTTTTCGCAAAAAATAATGTTAAATCAAATCAAATCAAATCATATTTATTTGCCAGAACACAGTATTACATAGAGCAGATGTTCAATAATTAAAAATCCATTGCGTTCAGCCTGCATGCAAGCGTGCAAATAATAATACTTAGTCTAAAATGTTTATATAAATCTAAAATACAATTATCAATTACAAATAAAAACATACAAATTATAATTCAATAAATAATAGCATTCATAAATAACATTCCGTAAAAAACACAATCATTAATTATTAAAAGTAAAATGTCATATTTCCTAACCCCCTTACTTATAAACGTGGAATAACCATGGAGTAGCTAAACCATGTTTTGTCCTTATTTGTTATTGTGACATCTGAATTTGACAGATAAGGACAAAACATGGTTTAGCTAATCCAAGGTTATTCTACGTTTATAAGTAAGGGGGTTAGTATCCATTTAGGTCACTATAATTCATAAATTCATTTATATTATAAAAACATTTTTGCAAAAGCCATTTTGTCAATTTGGATTTAAAAATATTTCCCGATAATAACTTTAGGTCATGAGGTAAGCTGTTGTATAGCGTTATACACATATTAAAAACGTTTTTTTTATATAAGTATTTATGACAGGGACCATACAGTTGGGACTTCACTCGCGCTCTTAGCTGCCTTTGCGTCACCTCACCGCGTGTTTTAAACAACTGAGGACGGGAGTTAACAAATATACAAATTTCTTTGATATATGTACATACATGGTAATGGAAGAATTCTTAGTTTTTTAAATAACGGCGAGCAACTGTCATCAAACCATGCATTGCATATAACTCGAACACACTTTTTCTGTATCTTGAAAATTCTGTCCAGCTCAACAGAGTTTCCCCATAGTATTAGGCCGTAACTAAGCACGGACGACACGTACCCATGGTATGCCGTTAGGGCTGCATACATCGAAACAGTCTGTCTTAGTCTGCTTAGGGCAAACACAAAACGATTTAGCTTATTGCAGACCTGTGTTACGTGGGCATCCAGTTCAGGTGCTTGTCTATAGTTATGCCGAGGAATTTGTAAGTTTCAACTTCATCTATGTTTTCATTATTACAAACTACATTAATCGGGATGCGATTCGAATTATAAGATAAAAATTGCATTAACTTAGTTTTGCTAACATTTAATTGTAAATCATTGTTATTCATCCAATTTATGGTGTCTTCTAAGGCCTTATTAACTGTACGTTGGAATGAGTTTTTATCAGTACACTTTATAACAAGTGAGGTGTCATCGGCAAACATTATACACTTATGGGGGAACAATTAGGTAAATCCTTAATAAACAACAGAAATAGCAATGGACCCAGGACGCTTCCTTGAGGGACACCGGTGTTATTAGCTGTATATTGTGACCTGTACGTTCGTTTCAGTATAATATTATTTAACATAGTATTTTTTTTAATTTCGGTACATTGCATTCAGTCGCTCAAATAACTTTTCAACCAGTCCAGTGCTCTTCCCCTTATGCCATTGATTTCAAGTTTATGGAATAGCTTTGAATGATTGACGAAATCGAAGGCTTTTCTCATATCTAATAAGATTGAAGCTACTGGAGTTTTGCTGTTCAAGGAGTTACTCGTAGTTATGGAATTGATAAACTCAAAACATGCAAGCGCTGTGGAACTGTTCTTGCGGAAACCGTATTGATCAGGGTGCAGTATGTTAAACTGTTATAAAAAATCGTTTAACCTAGTGCTCATTGCTTTTTCAAGTACTTTCGATAATATAGGTACTAAAGTTATAGGTAATTAGTAGGTCTAGCTTATTGCCTTTTTTAAATAATGGTTTTATAATAGAACGTTTTAACTTTTGTGGGAAAACACCTTCCGAGAAGGACAAATTAATAATATGTGCAAGAGGATGACATACAAATAAAACACAGAGTTTTAAGATTTTGGTAATTATGTCATCAAAGCCACTCGAACTACTGTTAACCAATGACATAATTATGTTATGTTTCCTTTGGAGTAACTGGCCTTAGAAAGATTGTGTTGGGATTTGATTTTGTTAAATACGATTTAAAAGAGAGATTGTCAGTTGTCACCATATGTCCACTAGCTATGTTAATAAAGTAATCATTAAATATTTCACTAATTTCAAGAGGATTTGAATATATGGTATTATTAAATTGAATTTCATTTATATCATTCTGGTGTAAATCATTTGAAACAGTAGAGGAAATCACGTTCCAAGTCGCTATACAATTATTTTCGTTATCATTTATTTTATTTTATTTTTTTAGTTTTTGCGCATTATGTGTACATTTTTTTAGAATTTTATTATATTTTTTATACATTAATTTTTAATATTTTTATCTGATTGAATATGTCTAGTCCTTAAAAATAACACTCTTTTTAACCGACTTCAAAAAAAGGAGGATACAAAAGGTAAAAGTTTAAATTCTAAATATTTCTTAACTAAAATGCATGTTCCACCTCTACCCTTTTCACGACAAAAGGATGATGCTAACTTAAAATTACTTAGTTTAATATTTCGTTCTGAGCCTTGTCTGATGAAAACCTCGCTCAAGCATACTATATCAATTTCCCTTCCATTATCACTGAATTCTTTGAACGTCAATTCTAAGATGTCTAATTTACTGCATAACCCTGCAATGTTTTGGTTAAATATTATCAAGTTTTCAGATAGTGTTCTAATTAAACAAGAGTTTTCATCTGACAAATCTTTAAGAGGGGTTTCTTTAGGAACGAAAAAGATTGTTAACGTAATTTCCTGCGGTCGGGTTTTGGAAGTGTCTTATTTTTATTTCCTCATTCATAGATTCATATCTTAACTTCATAGAATCAATTTCCATGTTAAGTTTAAGACTTATCCAATTAAGAAAAGACGAAGAATTGGCATTTCTAATATTACTATTACTATGAATATCAATTATTTTACAGTTTTCGTGTATGTTGACAAACATTTGTAACTCATGTCGTAATATTTTATTATTATTATTTGGGCTACCATGTTTCTGCAAATTTACACAATTTAATATAATGACGGAGTTATTTGTGAATTTTGTTAGCACGTAATGCAAGTTTGACAATAATACATACGGATCTCTATCATTACCACCAACGCATAGAATAATCACGTCGTCCTGTTCCATGCCCTGCGACATATAATCCAAACTGCTCAAGATTTGTGAGCTAGATACCTGGGGTTTGAGCGTTGCTGACACCCCATATACATCATTACGTTTTCCTGCTCTGGATTGAATCAGATGTGTAGAGAGGCTTCGGATATGCTCGTCGCCATAAATGTATATGTGAGGCTTACGACTGCAGTTCGGCGCTGTAGGTGTACTCTTATGCTTCGGACTAACAACGGGAGACATAACAGGACTGCGTTCATATTGTTTTTCAGGAGTTCAGCAGTTCAATCAGAACACGAAACTCACTTTTCTCCATGTTTGAAAACACCAAAGTGATTGTTTTGTTTTTCATAGCTGTCAAAAAAAAACTAGCCGTGCGAACTGGCTGAAAATATACGATTTACCTTCTAAAAAGGCTGCATTACAAATTGACATTAATGAATTTGTGAATAATATACCCCTAATATGATTTTTACCAGACTTCTCACTCTGCCCTCGTAATAATGATGTTTTGCTAATGTGATGTGGTACAGTCAACAGCATAAATAAGTGATCATTTATGTACCAGTGCGTCGCCAGACGGTAGGTATCTAACGCGCCGAACGCACGTCGGGAGCGGGAGTTAGTGTTGGTAAAGACTCAAGTCCTTGGAGTCTCCAATTCTAAGACTCGACTTAGTTTTTTAGACTCTAGTCATTGAATCGAAGCTCGAGTTATTTTAATCTTGGGAGGGACTTGAGTCTTCTGTAGTCTTCTATAGAGACTCAGTTTTCTATAGAGACTAGAGTCTTCTATAAAGACTCGAGTGTTTTGTTTTAGTTAGCTCCTACTTATTGTTTAAAATAATTTCATGTATTTATTTTTATTTCAAACCTTTGTGGAACATGTATGACATCTTGTCAATTTCATTAGGTAGTCATCTTTAATGTATTTGAATAGAAACTTCAAAAGTGAGTCTTCATTATAGAACTGGAGTCTTTGATGCACACCTACAGATGAAAAAAAACTATAAAAAAATCCTAACTTTTTTTTTTTTTCATTTTTGCATCAAAAAGACTCGAGTCCTATAATGAAGACTTGAGTCTTTTCTAAAACTTGAGTTATGATTTCAGGACTCGATAAGACTCGAAAAAGGACTCGACTCACGACTAATCGTAGTAACTTATATACGATAAAGTCTTGACAGCCGCGTGACGCTAACCCCATGATTTGATTCGGTTTAGTCTACTACAGAAAAATACTCTTTTACCGAACAATTGTCCTCGCGTGTGATGATAACCGTGAATTTATTTCTGTAATAAATTCATGGCGAGTATCCATAAATAATTCGACCTTAGCAAAATACACCTTAAAAGTTTTTTAGTACATATCACGCGACGTTTGGTCTCGAAAGACATAAGAAGAGGGACTTTATTGTAATTTGACTATGGTTAAAAAAAACATATGTGCCACAGGTTCGTTATGCCGCCATTTTAGACGTTATTTACACATCATTTACTTTATATTAATGTCACATTATTATGAAGTAAATGATTTGTAAATAATGTAACATACATAATTGGATTACACCAATTTTTGTCAATGTACGAAAATTTAAAAATCATTTCGAGGAATAGGCTTCTCAAATCGATCCCTGTTGTTAGATTAAAAAAATATGTTACAATCAATTGCATACATACATACATAAACTCACGCCTTCATTTGACCTCTAAATGTGGTCCGAATTGCGCTATATCAACCTCTTTTGTGGTTTCACATAAAACCTATAAAACCTCTCCAATATTTTATTTTATAAGTACAATTGAGATATCTAGCTGACACCTACGTTTGAAGACAGCTGTTGTCATGTCAAATTTATTTGTTTACATAGTGACTGTAATTCTTACGAGTATGATGAAATTAATATATCAATGAGACCATTTCTCTTTGAGTTATGTTGTGTGATGGATGTTAATAATTTGTGCAGTGACGTTTTCCAAGAGGTTCAAAACGAAGGCATCAACCTTTATTGTAGAAGCTCATGATTGGAAAAATGGAATCCACCTTTTCAACAAATTTACTGTGATCGTGTTAAGTAAATCTATTCTAGAAACAAGAGTCATGTAGGAAGTGTTGTATCAATTGAGGTCTAGGTTAGAAGCAATGGTTGAATGATTATAATACTCTGAAATAATAAATATGTACATCGTATTGCTATTGTTTGTTTACATTCTGTTTGAATGACGTTCGTCTATTATGACTTGGAAAACAGATCAGAGATAGAAACAGAAGAAGATGCAAGAACAAGGTGGCACTTAAAACAAAAGATATTTGGAGATATTTGGAAAAGGTGGAAAGTAGAATATCTGAGCCAGCTAACAGCAAGACAGAAATGAAAAATCCCACAACAGAACATTCAACAAGGAGACGTAGTAGTCATACATAAGGATAACCTGCCTGCGGGAAAATGGGCACTAGGTCGAGTTATCGATGTTCATGCGGGCCAAGACGGCTATGTTAGAGTCGTAACGCACAAAAACGAAAAATGGATTAATGAAAAGACCAGTAATTAAACTATCCGTATTACCTTTACAAAAAGAAGAACAACAAAAAAACCGCCTTCAAAAACGCAAAAAATAACTTCTTTAAAATTATAGGCACCTAATAGGTTAGTCCAACTGATGTCGGCTTTTTGTTGAAAATGTGTGGAAAATGTTGCGTTTTTGAAGGCGGTTTTTTGTTTTTTAAAACATTTATTTTATTTTATACTGTTTAGTTATCATAATACGCTGTTACGTAGTCCCACTTCTTAGTTGAAATGAAACTTTAACTTATATCAAGCGCGCCGCAAGCAACGCCGCGGGAAAGTCATAGTCATATTTCAACAAGTAAATATTATTCGTTGTAGGTAGTCGCTCAACTATCTTAATCAAGATATCTTATCGCCACCCTTGAAATCGGTACCATTGAGGAGTTCCGGTGGCCATCTGTGGTCTTCATCATCAGTTCCACTACACCAAATGATACTTTCTGAATGCAAATGCTGGACTTGTTACTAAAAATACTAAAATCGCTATATATTTGCCTACAATATTTGAGGAGTTCCCTCAATTCCTCACTGATCCCCTTATCAGATACAGATTTGGTGACAATGGGACCACCTCGGAAGTATACTCTATCAAACCAAAAAAAAATTTTTGAAATCGGTCGACAATTGACGGAGTAATCGGTGAACATACATAAAAAAAAAAAAAAACATACAGTGGAACGTATAACCTCCTCCTTTTTTGAAGTCGGTTAAAAATCAAAATCCAGGAAGAAACAAGTAAACTAAACATGAAATTAACAAAAAATAACACAAAAAGAGGATGCTTAACCACAGTTTTCATGATGTTTATTTATTTGTTTTCATTAATCATAACGGGATATTGCGCAATGGTCACCCCTATTAACAAATGGGCAGGGCTTGTACTTCGACAAGGTGGGCAACATGAAACTGATACGAGACGAATGGAAGCTTATTGCATTCTACGATATGAAACCAATCTGGGAAGGCACAGGCACAGCCGCATATGAAAAATATAATAATCAGCTCGAGAACATTTGCAAACAGGTAGTAACGGCTCAGGATGACTTCGGCCATAGTTCCATTTCGTCACATTCTTAAGTCGTTCTCGTTCGCATATGGTCTACTGTTTCGATTCGCCAGTATTCCTATATCGTCACTTCCCTATCTCGTCCGCTTTCTTACGTGGGCCACTGTACCAACTCGTTTACATTCGTAATTAGACTACAGTGCCAATTCGTCAACATCCCTTCTTAGTCTACAATGTCAACTCGTCAACATTTATATTTAGACCACAGTGCCAACTCGTCAACTAGGTATATAGTAAAAATATTGAACACCCAGACTCGAGTACAAATATGCGGATGATTTGACACTGAGGTCGATACAGGAATGCGGAAGACTTGGCACTGCTGACCAAGGAGTACTGAGGTCGATAAATAAAGTGGACGAGTTGGCACTGTGGTCAAAATAGGGTATTAACGATATCAGAAAGTGGACGAGTTAGGTTAGGTTAGGAATTACATACTGACGACATGGCATTGTGGACGAGTTAAGAAGGTGACGAAATAAGACTGTGGACAAAGTCGCCCTGAGCCGTAGTAACTTTGACTCATTGTGACGTTATCCTACTCCAGCTTCACTACAGTTACGTCGAACTACAACATTATAATAAAATATTATAGAGTAATCAACTGAAACAAGAGACGCGCGTGCGGCGGGGCTTAGTAAACGGTGCCGAATATCTAGCGAACGCCCTGTTCGGAGTATTAGATGATAAATTTGCCGAACAGTATCAAAAGGATATTACTCACATCCGAGAAAAAGAAAAACATTTACGAGCATTGTGGAAAAACCAAACATAATAAATGAAAATTTGCAAAGTTTGGAAAAAGGTGTAAGTATTATACAAAAGAAACTATCTAACGCAGAAAGTATGGCTCAATTTACAGTGGTAGCTATGGCCGCTAACAACTTACTCAATCATTTAAGGGCGATTCAAGATACCTTAATAGAAACATCTACAATGGAAAGATAAATCTGCACATCATCGATCCCCAACAACTTCAACACGAACTTAACATTATATCTGGACATTTAGTAGCAGACGTGACCCTTCCTATTGAAAACGTACAAAGTGGGTTACAAAACATTTACCATTTGTTGAAAATTAAAGCACGAATCACTGATAAATACCTGATATAAGAGATCCGTATTCCCCTTATAAGCCGGGATAATTATGACCTTTACAATATTATTCCCATACCGTAAACTTCTGAAGGAAACATGATATTGATTGTCCCTATAGAAACACACGTAGCAATAAACCTGCAAAAAGACGCATACTTACCCAAACCAGAAACACATTTGGAACACTGCATATTACGAGACACCTTTTCTTATATGTGTTTCTTGAAGACACCAGTTTATAAAATGCATAACGACAAGGATCTATGTCTCAGAGATGAAAATGAAGACTCGCCATGTAAATGTGGATAAACTTGGCAACATCAAACCAGTATCTATATTTCTGTTGTAAGGAGTGTCAATTTCGAACTTTATGCAAAGATCAAGTTACAGCAAAAACATTAACTGAAAGCAATATAATTAATCTGGAAGAAAACTGTGTAGTTAAAACCGATAACTTCACTATATACACCCACAAAAACTTGCAGAGTACATTAAGTTTAGCCTTCGATATACAAACCACAAAGATTGACCCCATAAACCACATCATAAACATAACGTTTCCAAGCTATGGAAGCAACATACAAAGAGAACATGAAGCTAAAGAAATAACAAGACTAGGGGAAATAATTAAGTCCATCAAGGAAGAAGAGCCCCACATTCACGACTACTCTATACACGATGTCCATCACTACACAGCCATGTAGTCTGTGGGGCGTATGCATAATCGTATTATTAATTGACTATATCGGAGGACACGGTGTAATTGGAGACCTAGGACAGGTCCAACAAGACCGGAGAATAGAGGAGACGACGCTGCCGGCCAGGGACGACAGGCGGATCGCAGCCTCGCAGTGAGGCGGGTCCTACGCCCGCCTCGCCCCCGCGCCGCCGCCTGCTCCGGCGACGACGACGCCGGTGACGAATGTAGTGCTAGTGTGCGGGTAAAAGTGCGGGAGTGTTTTGAAAACGAACTGAGTGTGTGTATTTCACAGAATAAGGGAAGCTCCCCAATTTTTAGAAAAATATCGTTTGATTAATGTCTAGGATATTTTTTTAATACTTAGTGTATGAAAACATTGTTTAATCATCTTGTAACATTTTTTAAGTATCTTCATCTCATCTCATCGTTTTGCCCCCGGCAAGATGTTCGGTGCAAAGCACCTTACACGTGTATTTTAAGTAAAGTCGTAAGTCAGCATTCAATCGGCGGCGCATCGAGCGCCGACATAGAGTAATTATTAGTTAGTGCATATTTCGGAACTGCCGCGACCGGGTGCATTCGATCATAATCATAACATTTATAACATTTTAACATTTCTTAACATTTTTAACTAACATAGTTTCTAAAGACTCTTATAACATTAGAACTTCTAAGTCAATAAACAACAATTAAATTCCTCTCTTGTTTTAACATTCACCGCAAACCCAATCCGAACACAAATGTCTCTGAAATAATGGTAAAATATAAATATAAAGCAGATAAATGTACCGTATAAGTTTAATTATACAGTAAAGTTGGTTTGTAGCCAAGTTTTGAATATAGGAAATAAACCTTGGCCGATTTTATTCCTCCTTATTCTGAAATGATGTACGAGTGGATTCTATATTTTAAAACTGAACTCATAAAACTCCCTAGGGAGTTATAAAAATCCATAACTCCCGCGGGAGCTAAATGGGCTATAACTACCCTATGTGCGTGTTATAACACCCTTTCCGAGCAAGTGTGATGAAAATTAAATATCGACTAAGTTTTATCGACATAGTTACAAAGCAATTTTAAATCATCATTATTCATGGACAAATTTATATACCTTTTAATAATTGTCAAATGTATTTTATTTATACTTATCGCAAATATCGCCGAAGATTGTAAAAACACTCGACGCAAGAGTCAATGTCAGATATTGACTCTTGCGTCGAGTGTTTTTACAATCTTTGAAACTACATTGAATTAAGAACCTCCTTTTTGGTTTTTTAAGTCGGTCGAAATTTTTATAACCTGGTATGTGATAGAGCTCCTCCGAAACGGACTGAACGATATTTCAGTCTGCTAAAAATGCTTCTAAAGCACCAAAATGCACGATTGAAAAGTAGAATCCTTATTCCATCGGCGTAACAATACGCTGTCTTATCTCACTTATCTGTGAGGGCGTTCTTAAGTGAGAAATTGTATCACTACACGCTGCTCAATCAATTTTAATCATTTTGGTTTTTTCTTCCGACACGTGGAAAAAAATTGTGAGTCCCACAAATACGAGATGCAAGAAACAAATAAATGTAAACTAAAAAAACAATGGCCTCGAACCCTTACTGGTCTTATTATTTTTGCATTATCCGTCTTTCGTATGTTTTGCCTTGTAACGTTTAACCACCAAGCCACTTAAGATTTTTTTGTAATCAATTCGATAACAGGCTAATTGTTTTGTAAACGGTCATATAATAATATTTTGATGTACTTTATTTTTGAATCCACTAAAATATTATACCGGAAGTTGCTAAAAAAGGTAGTTCCTAAAAAGAGGTGGATTTATCCAGCAACAATGCTATAACCATTTTTTACTTTGAAAATGTATTCATCGAAACCAGATACAAGGACAGAAAGTAAAATCCACGAAAAAGTATTAGAAAACATAAAACATTACCTGAATGTGGCAGGTTTTCTTCATAGCTAAAATTATTCCCAATTATTCTGTTTATTTTTAATTTAATTCAGTTCAATATTACGGTACAGAGCCTGTATAAAACATTAGGATACCAATCCTGAACTAATATGATATATCTTATTCGAGTTGTGAAATTAATTGCAAATTAATATTTCAATGCAGTTACAAAAATAAGTGGATTTCATGTATCGCAAGGTGAGAACGAAAGTGACTCAATTCAAAATTTTAGTAAATTGAGTAAATACATAAAATGACTAAGAATTTGGGCTAGAAAGGGACAAACGTAGATTTTGTGTCTCTTTCATTTCCGCGCGCTCCGCCCCTCTCGCCATTGCAATAATAATGTATTTAGTATTGCGTCAGAAGTGTGTGCAAGTACTTGTTATTATTATTAAAAAGAAACAGTGACCTAAAAATTAGTACGTCGTTACATCACGTGTAACGTAAGGTAAGCTCTATGAATTGATTTAAATCTTTAAGTGAGCAATGTCATTTTTGAGTAATTCTATCGTTTAAATTTATGGGCGTTTCTTTAAAAGTTTGTACCTAGTTAAGGACTAAAATTAAGAAACGTTAACTTTTCCGCTGAGTTACGAAAATTAGCTATACTTGTTATAGGACAAAAGGCGGTATCTCAGACAAAACTCTTGCAGCAAGTGCAAGCATATTACTAACGGGTGAGGATTGAATCTACTTCATTGATTGAATTAGAGATACTGCTAATTGGCGTTGAGAGGTAGTACATAAATGTACGACTAATTTTCGTAACTCAGCGGAAAAGTTAACTTTTCTTAATTTTAGTCCTTAACTAGGTACAAACTTTTAAAGAAACGCCCTTATGCAGCTCGGTCTGACTAGTTAAATCTTTTTTACATTTTAAGTTGTGTCTAAACCAATGAATCCTTAGTCTTAAAATGATCTTATTCAAAATAGGTCATTGATACTTATGTTAATTCTAATGCTATAGTGACTTATTTTTGGAAGGTTATTTTTTGCGCAGATATTAACTTTATTACATTTATTATTTACCACATTAAAAACAAATAGAATTGGTTAAGGAACACATAGAAGTTTTTTTTCCTTAAGCTCTTTATTTCGGGAAGATATGATATAATTAAGGAGAAACTTCCGAACATGTAAACACATTTTGTCGATTTCACAAAAAGCTTGATTTTCGTATTAGGTCACTTTCGTTCTCACCGTGTGATATGTGCGTAAAAATGAAAATAGTCTATATTACTTATAGCATTTTTGCTCTTTTTTTTAAAGTAAAACAATTTCATCGTAGTTGGATTAAGGAATATAAAAATAAGCATAATACTCGTATTCCTTTAGATTGCGGCAATATAATAATACAGCAGCTGAACTGTAAGGGGAATCTATTTTAACATTAATACAGGTAGGCACGTCACGTCACAGCCAATATGCAAATTGAAGGGAAGGCGCGCCTTAGACGATCGATCATTTTTTAATAAAATATTACTTGGTAGCCCCAACTAGAAGTAAAAGTTTTTCTTCTATGCGTAGGCGAATAATCGCGTTATTGACACAATTTATAGTAGGTAGTTCATGTTACTGATGACATGAGAGCTATTAAAACACGTGTGGTTTCATGGCGCCTAGGCTGTAAAAAACAACTCGAACCGCCGAATGATACTACACCACGACAATGCAAGCTCTCACACTTCCCGAGTGAGAAGAGCGTTTATAAGATATAAAAATCGACCATTTTGGCAAACCCCACTTTAGAGTGGAATAAATGTTTTCAAAACTGGTTCGAGAGAATGGTAGCGTGAATTAAATGTCGTGGCGAATTCTCTAAAAACAATAAATGATAATACACTTTAAAATTGTCGATGGTTATTTCAAACGACACAACTTAAAAGGAGTGACTCGTATTATAAATGCGAATGTTTGTGTACGTTAGTTTGTTATTCCTTCCCGCTGCAATGGTTGGACGGATTTGGATGAAATTTGAAATGGAGATAACTTATACCCTGTATTAACGCATTGACTACCTACTTTTTATCCCGGAAAATTTTAAAATTCCCGAGTGAATAACCATAATCAAAATGTAAGCGGACGAAGACGCGCGGAGAATCTATTATACACTAATCCTATTATTACGAGTACCCTACTAATCCTACTAATATTATAAATGCGAAAGTTTGTGTGTTTGTTTGTTACTCCTTCACGCTGCAACGGCTGGACGGATTTGGATGAAGTTTGATTAGAGATAGCTTAAACCCTGGATACACACCTCAATGGAATAACCATAATCGAAACCTACGCGGACGAAGTCGCGGGTAGAAGCTAGTAACATTCTGAATTCGAAAGTTTGTGTATGTGTGTTTTAGTTTGTTACTGCAACGGCTGGACGGATTTGCATGAAAATTGAAATGGAGATAGCTTAGACGCTGAAAAACGAGAAACTTTAAAAGTTCTCGGGGGAATAACGATAATCGAAATCTACGCGGACGAAGTCGCGGGCAGAAGCTAGTGTACGAAGACTATGCTGATATTATGGCGAATGAACTGTAAAGGCGACTCTGCAGATGGTACTATCATGGTAGTCGTGAATATCGGCGTCGGTTTCCTCATCGCCGGTGTCCCGATGTGAGAGTTGCGAATGATGGGTTAACAAAATACCTCAATGAACATTTTTGGAATGAGAAAGAATTGAGAAAACCAAATCAGAAGAGGCCAAAAGGATCGCAAGATCGCAACGAACGTTTTTCAATGAATGTTTTGATGGGATGGGAGTCATTAAAAACATTTTTGATCGGGTTGTTGTTTCCTTGTAAGTTAAATAGGTGCAACAGTTACTAAACATGAATAAAGAACCTGACCGGAACAAACGGCGTTGGTACTCAGTAAATGTTTTATACAAAAGAAGATATGATATTATTTTATGTTATGGATGCTGCAAAGGTGCAAAGCTGCAACTGCTCGTCGAGAATATCGGAGTCGAAGAGTTCACTGTCTCCATCAATCTAAAATCCTATTGGGTCAGTTGTAATTTTCCGTCCAGCCGTCCGTCCTAAGTTTAAACAGGTGAATATTTTGAACCGTAATAGATAGTGGGTAGTTTTCTTTTTAGATTTATGTGTTATTACGGTGGATTAACAAACATTTTTTTTTAAGATAACGAAGTAATAAAGGTTGTTTCAGAGTATTTTTATTTTTGTTGTATCGTAAAAACGGTAAAACATATAGAGGTACATATACAGTACAAACTCTGAGGAAAAACAAAAAATACAAAAAAATGGTTAAGTGTGAGTTGGGCTCGCGCTAATTTGATTGATTCGCTCATCACACAAATATCTACCCTTATCCTTACCGGAACCGCTAGCTTCGTAGGCAGGGTCGACTATCAACTAAGCTAGCGCGTCGTCAACAAATACTAATCAAGCGTAAGACTCCTATAATTACAAAATATGTACCTATGTATGTAAAATGTATGTTAACACTTTATTGTACAACAAAATAGATAAGAATTATAAAATAGAAAAAGCATAGCAACGATTTAAATAGGCGAACTAATCGTTAACCTTGGAGCGATTGAGAAATTATTAATAACAACCAGTTGCCAAATAAGTACAACCTGTACAACACTTACCGCCTGTTTTACAGTCGACAAGTAAAACATATTTGACAGATGAATTTAGTCCTTATAGGAATAAAAGTTTATTAAATCCAAATTTAAATTGCTATGAATATTATTAAATCAAAGATATATACAATTAAATAATATAATAAAGAAATAAACATCATAAGTAGAAAACAAGAGCCAAGGCAACTTTTTCAGTCTAATTTTGAAGGAATCTACAGACTAAGACAGCCTCATTCGTTGATTTTACGTGGTCACCAATAGCTAACTTCGCGGGTTGGACCTTATAACTAGGTACGTAATACCTTCTCTCTTGCTTAATTTTAATATTTATTAAAGATTTTAACTGCAACATGCTACTATTTTTTATGCGCAATTTACATAATGCGTTGGAAAATTATCTAAATATGATATTGTGTAAGTATGTAACGGAATTAGCGTAAAATAACTTTAATACTTTATCGGCACTAAACATCTATCTATTTGAATTCAGTTAGTTTCATGTGTTATCTCTGATACTGATGATATTTGTTTATCTATAAATGTGATACTCATATCGATCGTGTTCGAGCTACTCAAATATTCAGTATTTGAAAAAACAATAAATACAGCGCTCGAGTAAATCATGTTTTTCGACGCAATTTGTAATCGCCTTAGGGAACGAAAATCTTAACTGCGCAAATTAACGAGCTAAACAATGAGTACCTGGAAAACTGAGCGTCACTCGGGTTGAAAACGAAATTTCCCGAAGATGGCAACTTGACAGATCGATTTTTCGCTCCCGTAAACCCCTATATTTCAAATTTCATCGAAATCGTTGGAGCCGCTTCCGAGATTCAGATTATATATATATATATATATATATATATATAAGGATGCACTAACCCTATTGTCGACATAGTTCAATGAAAGGGCAACCAAACGATACAGCTAATTCGACTAAGCGCTAACCCTATCCCAATACCCCATCGTCTGTTACCCTACTCAAACTTAATCGAACGGTTTCAAGCAGGTTTAATCTCTATGCGCAAGTGTTTCGACTTATTATTATATTACCTAATAATTGATTGGATAGCGGCCTAGACAGGATTCGCCCGAATGCCCCAATAAGATACAGGCGATCAATGGAGTAATACCCACCCAGTCAATGCTAAGTGCTAAATATTAAACTACCGAAACCCTAATGAACTTGGTATGCTCATGGAAGCGGTTAACTAATTCAAAGGGTTTCCCCCTAATGTTAGGTAACTCAATCATAGGGTAGCCACATATATTGTGTAACCAAATGATAGGGTCAGCCTATCGAGATACGGTTACTCAAATGAAGGGGTTTTACGGTCCCTGTTTTCAGCAAAGCGTTTTCTAAAAAAATTAACAAGACTACATATAAGCAATTGTAGCAATTTGATTACTGAATAATTTCTTTGGGTAAATTTGTTTGAAGAATATTGTCACTTTTTTTTTCAGCGGCCACGGATGATTTTTACATAGATATTTAGAGGACCTCTAAATACACATAGATATATGTAATTTATGGCGTTAAATTAAATAATATCGGAGCGGAGATTTTAAAGATTTAAGTATTCAGTACCTAAGTGTAATTTAATGGGTAAATTTTAATAAATAATTGTAATATCACCATTATTATCCTGTTATTAGTATTATGGACCATTTACATATCACATTGATACGTTATCATAGTCTTCGATTGGGATTTGGTAGTTAAATTGTATAATTATTATATCTGAATAGGCTTCATAAATTAAGGTACAATTAAAAAACTAGTTACATGTTATGTAGTGCAATTTATTTAAGTAATAACTAATAATCAAACAATGAAATCTACAAGATTCAGTTAACAAAACATAATAGTTAGGGTATTACTGCATGACACCTAGACTAAAATACATTTTTTTTTATAATTACCTTTTGTGCCTAAAAATAATAACAGATATCTCAAAACAAAAAATGCAGTTGTAAAGCTACACTTATGTTGTTTTCAAAAATATATAGTTTATCATATATATCTGTTTATACACGGGAGGTAAAAAATAATATTAAGCGTGGGTCAGGGTGACCTTAATGCATGATCATCCGTGAAAGTAGGGTTTAGGTACTGTTTTAAACACATGAAAGGTAACGCAATGCAAATTCATTGTATATATTACAAGATACAATGCACAGACAGAGGTATGAACAGCTTAAATAGCTGCCTTTTTTTACAATTGCACCAGCCACGGTACTGTTTTTTGCTTTTGCACCCGTAAATTTCTAGACATGCTTCTGCAGCAACAGGCAAGGCCGTCCAGTCCGTTGTAGGCTACCAGTTGTTTTTGTCCTTCGACCCCTAGTAGACCGATAGAGGAGATTTTGAGCTGGTGCTAACACTGCTAACTGGCCCCAAACATGCACCCAATGATATATGCCTCTTAAAAAATGCTAATATAAAGCAGCTTTAGTCGGTGCCCTACTGCAATATCTGCAAAGAAAAGCACTCTTTTTCTTCTTCTTTCTTATGTGAAGGGATCAATTAGCCTATATTTTATACTGCCAGTGCTTTGCCATCTGTGCCTCGGGGAGTGGCTCTTATTAGGTCTTCAAGAGTGCATGTGGTTGGGCACCGCGGACATTGCATCATATGCTGAGTTGTTTGGAGAGCACCTCAATCGCAAGGAGACTGTTCCAGTCCAAAACCCCATTTCTGCAGGTTGTCTTTAGATCTAGCGACGCCTGCCCTCAGTCTATTCAGCGACTTCCAGGTCACCCACTTCTCATCTGCGCCAGCGGATAAGCGCTCCACGGGCACTATTAGGGTTGAGGTTTTGTTGAGTTGCGACTTCCATGTTTTAAGTCGAACCTCTTGAGGTGTATGATGATGTAGGGATGGGTTCGTTATGAAGCTTTTACGGGATTTCAGTCGTTTTTCCACTGGTTTATTTATGTGCATAGAGAGGATGTCGGGTATCGTTGAGTTGCTTTCCACGTTCCACTGCAGCAGCAACGTCCCTGCGTTTGTGCGGTGGCGCGATTCCGCTGAGTTGGTAAAGTTTGTCCGTGTTTGTAGGCTTCAAGCATCCAGTGATCAGACGACAGGTCTCATTCCGGGCAATGTCTACCTGCTTCGCATGTGCAGAGTTCTTCCACACCGGACAGGCATATTCTGCAGCCGAAAAACTAAGGGCAAGGGCTGAAGTACGCAGCTTATGAGGTGTAGCGCCCCAGGTCGTCCCAGTTAGGCGCCGCATGATGTTATTCCTTGTCGCCACTTTCGGCTTGGTGTTAGTGCAGTGTTGCCTATACGTTAGTGCTCTATCCAACGTTACACCCGAGTACTTTGGAGCGACTGTGTGGTACAGTCGATGGCCCTCCCATACAATATTTAATTCCTAATTATTAAAAGCACTTTGTCAATTGCTTGTCCATTTACCGGTCAAACAAACAGTCCAGTACCTTAGCGATTACACAGATGAGTGGGATTGGTCTGTAGTTGGACAAGTCTTAGGAGTCTCTGGTCTTATCCTTAGTATCTGACTGACTTACTGAGACACTTAGGCTTAGTTACGGCACTCATTTACTGAAGTACGCGAAGCTGATCTGAAATACGAGAAATAATAATGATATGCAATATTCTGGTTTATGCTTTGAGATCCTATTATATCTGTTTAAAAAGGCAGAAAATCTGACCTATTATACAGGGTGTCTGGAAAACCTTTGGAGATATTTGGCGCGGTAATAGTTCGCACGATTCTGATCACGGGGGTATGGTTCATTTTTGTTTCTGTTAATGTTAAAAAAAAGAAGATTTAATTATATTCATTTTGTTACTTGATGTATCTCAGCCGATATCTTGACCTTGACATTTTGATGTTGATACTATTCTAATCCAAACGTTCGTAGTAACTAACGTCAAAAGTCCAAGGTCAAGGTCAATGACCTGAGACCATACGGTGTTTACATGGTATGTAAACAGTTCGCTCCATGTAAACAGTTCGCCCCATTTAAAAAAAAATCAAATTACAAAATAAAGATTAATTATAATGCAACTCACTGTATTTTCGTTTTACAATTGAACATTTTAGCGGGTTTTGTAATCTTCACTAGATCTGTTGGAACACGCACTGCCGAGCTCTGATCGTATTGTCTGTTTCATATTAATGTCGAGATCTAAACATTTACCTTTTTTCTGCTCTAAAATAGCCCATTTATTGTTTTACAGCAAAATTAATTCAGACTATTATTGTTATTTATTCAGACTAGAAAATCTGAAATTTAATTTACCTGACATCTAATGACAACCATAAATTTTAAAGCTGGCATCATACACGTTGTTGAAAGATTTTCGTATCCTAGAACAAGTTCAATTCTTTGATAAATGGCTACTGTCATAGACTGCTGTAAGTTCGGATGGACATGAAGTGAACGATCCGGTTATTGCTGTCCGTATTGATCTGTATGGTATTCGTCGCGCGGTATAGCTAACAGTCCGAATATAAAGGCCGTCGCATAATTGATTAAATTTGTATGATCGCACTTGTCATAGAGAAAAAAGAGACCGGCCTTTCCAAGGCCATGGAATCATGGAATCGATATACGTACGTAGCAGGTACGTACATAACACATACATATTCATTCCGTGTTCCGGACTTAGAGCATTCAATAAGACTACGTTCGCACAGACGTGCAGAAAGGCGTTGCGTTAGCGGGGCGATCTCGCATCGTCAACGCCTAGGAACCAGAGGTTTGTGCTTGTCGTTTTGTGCTCACACGGTTCTCATTCTTTTAGGATACGAAACTCTTTCAACAACGTGTATGATGCCAGCTTTAAATGTAATTCTGATTAAACATAACGTGTAGGAAACATTTTACCTCTTTTCATAAAGAGTTTTCAATGGTAAAAGATTTAAAAACATACTATGTCAAACTGTCAAAGCACAATCACAACTTAATGATTCGTTTTAACTATTGTATTTTTTATTCGTATTACTCCTTGATAGTAGTGCTAATCAATAAAATAAATCCCTGATTCATGATGTCGTAAAATAAGTCTAATGTATGTCTAATGCGTGTGCTATTTTAGCTGAGTGAGTTTGAGAAGAGTGTGAGTAAAAATCGTAATCGTAAGTTTAATTTTTAAATTATTTCACATAATAGCTCTTATCAGAGACCGTCTTTTCATTCACATAACAGAATAATGTGAAATAATGAATAATAAATGTGTGTGAATAATGTGTTTCATTGAGCTTTAGAAACATTGTTGATAAGTGATAAGGATCAACTTGTTTATTTACATTACGTTGTGACACATGTTATGAATGAAGTAATTAAGATGGGGCACACTGAGAGTATCGTCAGGAAAGGCGATGATAAATTAGCCTGTTACTCAGTCAAATATTAACTTTTAAAAAATTTACCAATATAGGGATGATCTAAATCATCCACCCTATCTACTGTTAAAATTTCTCCAAAGGTTTTCCAGACACCCTGTTTAACCTCGTAAGGCCCACCATACTGCAAACAGGGAGTTTTTTGTAAGTGGGACTTTGAATCTACCATCAAGGCAATAAAGTTCAATTACGTTTGTTCGATAAAGCCATTTTCAGTTTATGAACATAGGAAAATGAACCTTATTCTAATTGCAACACAGTTCAAATTAAATGGCCTTGATTATGCACACTGGGCCTTACGAGGATAATGTTACGACGTATTCTTCGATGGAACCAATTGCCTCCTCAATGCGCCCCTCGACCACTGACTCGAAACCTATATTTAGGTCAGGAAAGGCTTCCCAAGCTTCAAAATTCTCTTACCTATACCATTGAACGAAGTTTAGGTAAAGTAGGCATGTGAAAGGATACATTAGAAACGTCTCTATTCAGTACCCTTACCATGAGTTACAATTACCGTACTCGCTAGCGAGTCGAATGTTCTGTCCCTCGCACTCTATAAGAATACTGCGAGGTTTGCGAGGGACAGAGCATTAAAATAAGTAGACGTAAACGATATTTCTTTATAATTATGTTTGGCATGAAATATTTAGAAGAAAAATATAAAACATACAATAATTACACTATGTGAACTGCCAAAGCTGCTTACTTATAATATGTTATGTTTACGTTTACGCGAATTAGTTCTATGCCCATCTTAGACGTAAAACTAAACTACACATTTTTGAAAAATAGACAACTGTAGCTTTTTACATACATATATTATTATTTATAACATATCACGTGAGTAAAAAAAGGTAGAAATGAAATAAAGTTTTACATGACTTTTGTCTTTTGGCCATTTTTTAATTTTTTTGTTCATAAGTGCATTATTTTAATTCCAGAAATAGACTTCCCATCCTTAATTTATCCGAAAATGATATATTGGACGCTATAACAAGTACAGGGCCTCTATTATTCTTGACGGTAATATGCCTAGGATTCACTATAGAACTGTCATCGTGAGAACCAGAGGATATACTCGATTTTTGTGGACGTAATGTCTCTAATAACTCTAGCTGTATTTCTATTTCCTGCCGAACGCGAAGCAACTTCGGCAGCTGTTAAAAGTTCACTAACACTCTGCGACTGAACCAGGACTTAACTCGACGTTTCTTCTTTTTAAAAGAGGACTTCTCAAAGTCTTTTCTGGGTCTTCGTGCAGGATTAATATTTTCAGAAGATGTTGACGGCTGCAGTTGGATTTTGCATACACGAAATTGTAAATCTTCGCTATCTAACCCGCTTTTAAATTTCGTTAGAAAACATTCCTTCGACTTTCCTGCAGCATTCCACTTAGTAGCAACTTTTGTAGAAAAACAGGCCAAATGATTTTTAATTCTCGTCTCAGTGTCCTTAGTAATATCACGTAATTCAAATTTGGTGGATACGTAGCTATAAAGATGACTATTTCTTTCATTTTTCCCCTTTTTAACCATTCTTCCAAAAGTTCCATCTTTAGTACGGAATACAGGTGCTCTGAAAAAATGAAACAAAAAAATGTTCTACTCATTTCTGCTAAATAAGAAGCACAGAAAAGTAAATAAGAGGAATGAAACTAGATAATATACAAAATCTAGGGGTGTGTAAAGCGGTGGAAGGCATTTCCCACTCTATTAGAGTTTCTGGTTTCTCGCCTCATTTTTTTTCTCGAGTTTCGAGAATTCTCGACTCCAATTTCTCGAGTTGTCTCGACTCTCGAGTGTTTGGTAAGAAATTGTAAATTATTGCTAAAAATAAAATGAAAAAAAAAAAAGAATTCTTTCATTGCACTTTGCAATTCAAACTCTTCTTACGAACATAAAATCGTACAAAAAATCAACAATTTAAATAAAACAATATAACCAGTAATGGACAAGGCACCAATAATGAACACTTGATTCTTATTTTACAGAACATAAGGGTTATTCATTTGTTTTGCAACAAATGAATAACGATCAATTTTGGTCCGTATACAATTTGAATTAAGAGTGAAGTGTCCATTACTGGTGCCTGTCACCTAAAAGTGTCCATCATTGGTGCCGTCACCCTAATCTACTTTTTCAGCCTTTTGATCAGACATAAACTGGTATTTTTGATAGAGATCTTTCTTCTAACAAGGCTAGACTTAAATTTAAATAAGATTAGAACTTGGAATCAAATGCAAATAATACAATAATCATCACAAACAAACGATTTTTTTAATACTACAATGACAAAGTTGAGCAATTTCAACAATCGTATTTAACAGTCTTTTAATGATCTAAGTGAGATATATATTAATCATTGGTATGATCATTCATGTGTGAGTGTTAATAATTTTTATAATTCAGTAATTATTAAAACGTTTTTTTGTCTTAAAAAGTACGCCTTTACGAATATTAAAGCGTTAATATAATAGATTTGTCCGAAAGTCGGTTTCTTATCTTTTTTTACTATATTTCCAGCCAGACTGAAAACACGCTCGTTTTCAGTCTGGCTTTCTGTAGAAGTGGGCTTGACGGATGACCGGATGGGATGGGATGAGCGTAGGTTACTTATGAAAGGGCTTGATACAACATCTCAAGATTAGGAGTACGTTTTCCGCCACACACAGGCACGGCACGAGTTTCACCGACCAATCTGAGCGGGAGACTAACTGGTTTGATGCAGCGGCGGCGAGTTACAAAGCGTGCGAGTGAGGAGTCCGCTGCACGTGTTTATTGTGCTCGGGCGGCGTTATCATTGTTAAAAACGGTAAAATGGCAAGCCTGACTTTAGCCCTTATTTCGTGTTCGCCGGAACTCGAGAGTCTCGAGAGTCGGCGATTTGTTTCTCGTCTCGAATGGAGGCGAAACTCTCGAGTTGTCTCGAGTTCGAGAAGTCTCGAGCAGAAACCCTACACTCTATCAAAGTTGATAAACTTAGAATAAATACTGATCATTTCAACATATTTTAAAACCAACTTTTGCTTTATCGTTCCGGTAATTGAGACTCGTTTAAATAAAAAATATATAAGAACCATCACTTACACTTCTTACAAAATAGGCTATAATCACAAGAGATGTTGTTAAACAGGTCATAGAATAGCTAGGGTATTACTGCACGACAACTTGCACATTGTGACTATGCGCTAAAACTTGACACAATTGATTCTTAGCCGGTCTTGAGTAGATTCAGACCGGGAGCCATCGAGAGGCATGGCGCATTTAGTGGGGGGAGGGGATGAAGTTTGATGCTGCCGCGCTTTAATTGAAGCAACATTTCTCTAAAACTATACATATTAGCGATATATTATTTTCAGATAAATTAAGGACGAGGAATCTATTTTTCGGACAAAAAAATGGACTTCCTATCAAAAAAAAAAGTAGAAAAGCCCGAAATACATAATTTGTTATTTTTTTATAATTACCTATTGTGCTTAAAAATAATAACAGAAATCTCAGAACAAAACTGTATTCGTAAAGCTACACTTATGTAGTTTTCAAAAATATATAGTTTATCATATATATCTGTTGATACATGGGAGACAGAAAATAATATTAAGCGTGGGTCAGGTTGATCACAATGCATGATTATCCGTGAAAGTAGGTAACCCCTACTGTTGGTACTGTTTTAAACACATGAAAGGTAACGCAATGCAAATTCATTGTATATATTACAAGATCCAATGCACAGACAGAGGTCTGAACATTTAAGCTGCCTTTTTTCACAATTGCACCAGCCACGGCACCGTGTTTTGAATTTGCACCTGACAATTTCTAGACATGCTTCTGCAGCAACAGGAAAGTCCGTCCATGTAGGCTCCCAGTTGTTTCCGACCTTCGTCCAACCCCAAGTAGACAGATAGAGCAGATTTTGAGCTGGTGCTAAAACTGCTAACTGGCCCCAAACATGCACCCATTGATATATGCCTCTTAAAAAATGCTGATAAAAAGCAGCTTTAGTAGGTGCCCTACTGCACTATCTGCAAAGAAAAGCACTTTCCGTGGAAAAAATCGGCCTACGACCAAATTGTGCATCGTTACTTGTCAAGTGTTTTTCCATTTACCGGTCAAACAATCAGTCACCTTAGCGATTACAGAGGTGAGTGGGATTGGTCTGTAGTTGGACAAGTCTTAGGAGTGTCTGGCCTTATCCTTAATAACTGAATGACTTACTAAGAGACGTAGGCTTAGTTACAGCAGTCATTTACTGAAGTACGCGAAGCTGATCTGAAATAATAATAATGATATGCAATATTCTGGTTTAAGCTTTGAGATCCTATTATATCTGTTTAAAAGGGCACAAAATCTGACCTATTATATAATCTTACGACGTATTTTTCGATGGAAGCCATTGCCTCCCTCGATCACTGACTCGAAACCTATAGTTAGGTCAGGAAAGGCTTCCCAAGCTTCAAAATTCTCTTACTTATACCTTTGAACGAAGTTTAGGTAAAGTAGGCATGTGAAAGGATAAAATAGTAACGTCTCTATTCAGTACCCTTACCATGAGTTACAATTACCGTACTCGCTAGCGAGTCGAATGTTCTGTCCCTCGCACTCTATAAGAATACTGCGAGGTCTGCGAGGGACAGAGCATTAGACTCGCTAGCGAGTACGGTAATTGTAACTCATGGTAAGGGTACAGAATGGAGTGTTAGTAAGGTTTTATTGCACTTAACTTACCTCTATTTGTTATCTTCTCAAATTGAAAAAAAAAAGTAGAAATAAGCAATATTTCTATGTAAGTATGTTTGGGATGAAATATTTATTAAAAAATTATAAAACATACAATAATTACAATATTTGAACTGCCAAGTATGCTTACTTATAATTGTTATGTTTACATTTACGCGAATTAGTTCTATGTCCATCTTTGTCGTAAAACTAAACTACCTATACATTTTTGAAAAATAGATAGCTGTAGCTTTTTACATACACATATTATTATTTTTAACATATATCATGTGAGTAAAAAAAAAAAAATGCACTTAACTTTTGTATTTTGGGCATTTTTTTATTTTTTTGTTCCAAAGTGCATTATTTTTATTCCAGAAATAGACTTACCATCCTTAATTTATCCGAAAATGATATATTGGACGCCATAACGAGTACAGGGCCTCTGTTCTAGGCGGTAAAAACGATATCGTATTTGAGCTGCTATGGAATTGTTTTATACTCATTCCGTCATTACTGTCAAGTAAATAGGAGCTATAAAACGTTGACAATATGATAACAGGTCCAATACGATATGGTGTTTACCGCCTCGAATACTGGCCCAGTTTTAAATAATATGGCTTCAATTAAAGCGCGGCAGCGTCAAACTAACCTCTAAATGCACGGTAGCTCTCGATGGTTCCCGGTCTGAATTCACTAGAGACCACCCAAGGATCAACTGGTGCCAAGTTTCAGCGCATAGTCAAAAAGTGCAAGGTTCCCATACAACGGATCGCACTATCAAACCAGCTACCACGCTTAATATTATTTTTTGTCTCCCATATGTTAACAGATATATATGATAAACTATATATTTTTGAATACTACATAAGTGTATTGACCTTTAATCACTGTGTTGACTGTGGCGAGTTTCCTGATCTTATGAAACATAGCAAGATAATTCCATTATTCAAAACGGGTAGTACTTCTGACCCCACTAACTTTAGACCGATATCCATACTACCCACTTTCAGTAAAATCTTTGAGAAATTAATTTTATCACAGTTAATGGAACATTTTCAATATAATAATTTACTACACAATAAACAATTTGGTTTCACTCGGGGTCGCTCGACAACCGAAGCTGGTGTTGAGTTAATTAAACATATTTTTGATGCCTGGGAGGGGTCACATGATGCTTTAGGTATTTTCTGCGATCTGTCCAAGGCTTTCGATTGCGTTAACCATGACACTTTGGTCAGGAAACTACACCACTATGGAGTTAGAAGTACTGCGTTAAACTTAATAAAAACGTACTTATACGGGAGAATTCAAAGGGTAGACGTGAATGGAAAACGATCACCTGGGTCAGTGGTCTCAATGGGCGTACCACAGGGCTCAATTTTGGGTCCATTTCTATTCCTCATCTACATAAATGATTTACCATACCTTATAAAGGACAACCATGATATAGTATTGTTTGCTGATGATACTTCACTCGTATTTAAAGTTAAAAGACAACAGGAGTTCAATGTTGATGTAAACAATGCTATATCAAAAGTAGTAGATTGGTTCAGTGTTAATAATTTATTACTGAATGAGAAAAAGACTAAATGTATTAAATTTATGACAACCAATGTGAAAAATAGACAAACTACTATAACTATTAAAAATGACAAACTAGACCTAGTTAATGATACAGTATTTCTTGGTTTAACGTTAGACTCCAAACTCCAATGGGGTCCTCATCTGGCTAAATTAGCAAATAGACTCAGTTCTGCAGCTTTTGCAGTTAATAAAATTCGGCAACTAATAGACTTGAAAACCGCTCGATTAGTTTATTTTAGTTACTTCCATAGTATTATGTCATATGGTATTTTACTATGGGGTAGTGGTGCTGACGTAAACAGCATCTTTCTTCTGCAGAAGAGGGCTATTCGTGCTGTTTACAAGATGGGTCATAGAGACTCTCTTGGAGATAAGTTTAAAGAAACCAATATATTAACAGTATACAGTCAATATATTTATGAAAACCTTATGCATGTTCATAAAAACATCGTTAATTTTAAAAAGAACTGTGACATACATAATGTTAATACTAGAAATAAACATAAGCTCGCAGTGCCCTTTACACGGCTTCATAAAATAAAAAACTCTTTCACGGGTAATTGTATAAGGTTCTATAATAAGCTCCCAAGTAGTGTTACTCATCTATCAGTAAATAAATTTAAAAGTTACGTTAAACGTAAACTAATTTCTAAAGCGTATTATAGTATCAAAGATTATATGAATGATAACAATGCTTGGGACTGAATTGTTTGTATTACAATTATTATTGACCGTGGAGACTATATACATCTCCTTTGTATGCTTATTATTTTAATTTGACATCTGGAGACTCTTTACATCTCCATAATTGACCGTGGAGACTTTCTACATCTCCTATGGATGTTTATTTCTTAAATTTAATTTTAATTTGACATTTGGAGACTCTTTACATCTCCATAATTGTATTATTGACCGTGGAGACTTTCTACATCTCCTTACCTATGTCTATTTTTAATTTTTATCTGAAATTTGGAGACTTTACATTTCCAATTTAAATTGAATATACTTTAAGTCTCATAATTGCTCCTGGGACCTGTACATCCCTGTGACATTTAAATTAGTTAGCTTAAGTTTATCATAGTAATAAGTTACTCATATAAAAAAAAAAGACTTCCTGTTGAGTTTCTTGCGGCGTTTCTTCTCAACAGAGTCCCTTGGAAGCGCTTGTAGACTCAGACATGTAAAAGTGCCTACAGGGCCTACTTACAGAATAAATGAATTTGAATTTGAATTTTGAATTTTGTAGCTTTGCGACTACATTTGTGTTCTGAGATTTCTGTTATTATTTTAAAGCACAATAGGTAATTATAAAACAATAACAAATTATATATTTTAGTCTTTTCTACTTTATTCATTTTTTTTGTTAGGAAGTGCATTTTTTTTGTTCGAAAAATAGATTCCTCGTCCTTAATTTATCTGAAAATGATATATGGCATGCCCTAATATGTATAGTTTTAGAGAAATATTGCTTCAATTAAAGCGCGGTAGCGTCAAACTTCCCACCTCCCCCTCCTCCTACTAAATGCGCCATGGCTCTCGATGGCTCCCTATCTGAATCTACTCAAAACCAGCTAAGAATAAACTGTGCCAAGTTTCAGCGCATAGTCACAAAGTGCAAGGTTCCCATACAACGGATTGCACTATCAAACCAGCTAGAAATGCAAGTGATAAAGTAATGTGATAGCACTTACGTCATTAGCACCTTATGACTAATGACATTAGAAAGTTAGACATAAACAATTAGTTAATATGGGGGTTTAAGCATGTTGTTTATCAAATCTGATTATTCATTAGCAGTGATCTGCTAATGACTTTAGTCAAGCTAGCTTGTTCTAGACGGAACACTGTGCGCCTGTTTCATTTTTCAACGAGTGTGGCCCATAATTTCCAAATATCAAAGGGTAGGTATAGCCGTGTTAGGAAGGCAGTTTCGCCTTTGGCGAGAAAATGATTTTCCTTCTACTCGGATAATTTGCCTTTGTTTAATTCGTAAATTCACCAAATATTAACCCCAAAATGGCTGTAGTTTTTTTTAATTAAAAAAAGTAAAATCGTTTTTAAGTTTTTTTTTACGTGACTAGTGGACAGATTTTCTTGAAATTGGTATATATTATGTAAATAATTAAGGAGGTGTTTCAAAAAAAAATACTTTTCAATTTTACATTTAAGTGAAAAAAATCGATTTTAAACTTTCGGCGACACCTACCAATATTGGATATTTTGTGAAACATTTAATACTCTACCACATATATTTTTTCCAAAAAATATCACGCGGATCCAAAGGTTAAAAAATACTAATTTGTAACATCTCGTACATATCTTTTCCTACACTACATACGTAGGTTCCAATAGCCGTTATTAAGGTAGTTTATGTAGTAATAAATGTCAGTGACAATGAATCTCACGCGTAGGTACTTTCAGCATTAGGTACAGGTAATGATAAATAGTTGCATGATTTATTTGCATACTATAATTTGTAGAAATGAAATTGCTGAAATATAACAGCATTCACATTAATACTAATAGGGAGTACATGAAAATATTTCAAATCAAATGACGGCCTCCTAGTTCAGTGGGTAGTGATGCTACTTAGGAAGCAAGGTTCCAGGTTGGAATCCTGGTAAGGGCATTTACATATTTGTGTTTTTATCACAAATATTTGTTCTTGAATATTCTATGTGTACATAATAAGTATTTATCTGTCATATGTATTCCAATTACATAGTATATCGTGGCCCACCAGTACCCACAACATAAGTTTTATTGAGCTGACTGTGTGAGACTAGGTCGATTTGTGTGAGATTCATCATCATCATCATCATATCAGCCGTAGGACGCCCACTGCTGGATAGCACTCCCTCATGAATTTCCAAGTGTTACTGTGTAAGGGCCTGGACAAATGTCCATGGCACGGCGTCGTTAACGTGAAACGGCTCGGCGCCGTAGAAAAGCACGTTGCCGGACCTTGCTTCCTAAATAGCGTCACTACCCACTGAACTAGGAGGCATGTACTTACTCCCTATTAGTATTAATGTGAATGCTGTTATATTTCAGCAATTTTATTTCTACAAATTATGGTATGCAAAGAAATCATGCTACTATTTATCATTATCTGCCTGTACGTAATGCTGAAAGTACGCGTGAGATTCATTGTCACTGACATTTATTAGTACATAAACTACCTTAATGACGGCTATTGGAACCTACGTATGTAGTGTAGGAAAATATATGTACGAGATGTTACAAATTAGTATATTTTTACCTTTGGACCCGCGTGAGTTTTTTGGAAAAAATATATGTGTCAGAGTATTAAATGATTCACAAAATATCTAATAATGGTAGGTGTCGCCAACTAGCAAGTAAAAAAAATTTTTTTTTGAAAAGTTTAAGGTCGTTTTTTTTTCACTTAAATGTAAAATTAAAAAGTTTTTTTTTAAAACATCCTTAACTATTTACATAATATATACCAATTTCAAGAAAATCGGTCCACTAGTTTAGTTAAAACATAAATAAGAACGATTTTCCGTTTTTTTAAATTAAAAAAAAATCTACGGCCATTTTGGGGCTAATATTTGGTGAAATTACAAAGTAAACAAAGGCAAATTATCCAAGTAGAGGGAAAATCATTTTCTCGACAAAGGCGAAACTGCCTTCCTAACACGGCTATATACCATTTGATAGGTAGCAGAATTTCTATTCCCATTTTTTCCCGATGCTAATTTTTTCACAGTCGTGTTTTTTCACTGGCTTGTTTTTCCCTGACGCATTTTGACCAATCCATAAATGAACTTGATAGTGTCGACGGAGCTCCGCTGTCGTGGAGCTCCTATTTTTGCGCGGTTTGGCCCTTCGGGCCTACTGCTAAACTAACATAACCTAACCCTACCTTCCTTTTTTGACTTAATTATAACTGGAAAAAATTGCAATTGGGAGAAATTCGGATAGGAAAATATGTGATTGGAAAAAATTAAGTTCGGGATAAAATGGGAATGGAAATTCTGCAACCAATAAAATATGATTATCGGAAATTATGGGGAACGTTCCATTACACCACCCACCACCACCGAATACCAGAAACTAATATATATATTATGCACATTATTAGCTGAATGTAACTGCTTGGAAAAACGAAAATAATAATTATAGTCGCGTGAAACAAAGTAAACTGTGTTATAGACTTCAACGCGGGGCTCATTAAATCGTAACTAACAGCGACTTACCGCATTTAAATACTGCTTTTAATCAAGTCAAATAAGTTTCAATTGTGCAATCCAATGCAGTCTTTTTTAATCTTGATGTTTTACTATTATGCTCTGGCGTATGGTATGACACTGAATGATTTTCGTAATTGGGGCTTAGCTCTCGCAATTTAACTCAACGCATACTGGAGGAGGTGCATGCCTATGCGGGGTCTTCAGGTTATACTGTCTGTGTAACAGAATTATAATAGTCCATTTTATCTTATAACAGCCCTTCGCATTTGTATTTCCTTCGTTAAAAGTTAAAATTAATTATTTATGCAGGCTGGACCTGAGATGACATGGGTCGTCGCGGAGCATGTAGCCGCTGGAGCCGGCGAGCTAACCGTCTCGAAAGGGCAGCAAGTGGAAGTAATCGAAGCGTGGCAGAGTCGATCCGACTGGTGGGTCGTGCGGGTGCCAGGAGAACCCCCGCAGGATGGCGCTGTCCCGGCACACGTACTCAAACCTCAACCTCAAAATCTCCCTCAACAGAAGACTTCGCCCTCCAGACGTCCACTGAGCCAACCGTGCGAAGAAGTACTTGGTAAGTTTTTTGATCATATAAGCTTATCTTCCTTTTACCACGATTCACAGCCATAGTATTATCTTCTAGGCTATCCTGTCTGCTACTTCAAAGAGGAAAGGGAAAAAACACTATAATGATGAAAAGTTGTTTTTGTCATTTTTAAAGTTTTACTCAAATACTAAACGGGGTAAAAAAAAATTGTACTATGGTATTGTATTTATTATTACTTTGTTGCTAAATTATAATTCTTTGACTTCTGACTGAATCAATTTTCATTCCACGCAAGTTGCTGTCACCTATGGTCCAATCTTTATAATATTAGTTATCTGTTCTATTTTTATATAAAAGAGATCTATTTTTTTCAAGTATCATAGCTTGAGTATTCAGTTTTTAAGTCTTTTTATATGATCGAGGACTACCTAACAGACAAAACTGCTTGGCCTACACCAGAAACCTAAGTAACTAAACAATAACCTAAGCATCTATATCATTGTATCGGGGACACGGTTTATCTAGGATAATACATCGATACTTTTATTTATGTGGTGTTTTAATTTTTATTTATTTGCTCGTGTAATAATTTTAAGTTTTGATACGTTTTCCTGCTCAACTACGCATGATTTTTCATTTTATATTCAGAGTTTTATCAGTAGTGGTCTTCCCAGGGCAGCCCTGATAGTTTTATGGCGTGTAAACATATTTTTTAAGCGTAACAAAGCAAATCATTTTTACAATTAGCAGCATGTCATTATTATTTTGACGAATGACTTAGCAGACAGGATAGTCTAGTGGTTAGTACTATGGCACCGAATCGTGGTAGTAGGAGATCCCGATCTAAATAGGAAAACAGTGAGTGGTCCGCCACATAGGTCAGGATCTTAGACTATAGTGTTCGGTGATCGAACACGTATCATTATATTGTTTCCATAAAGGTTAGTCCTTGGTGGTTTTTTTCCCATAAATATCAAACTTGTGACGTTATAGACAGGACAAGTTCAATTAATCTAAGTTTTCAATCGACGACGCCCAAGTCCAAGATTTTTTTTTTCATACATTGACGCTACTTTGCCGTGCCGTCGTAAATCGATTGACACTATAGTTCTAACTCGATTCTGTGACATTTGTTGTGGTTATTATCAATTAGTCCAAAACGTCTCGAAAACTCATGCCTGCCCTGAGTGCCTGCTTCATGCCAGCGTAGTGATTTTTCTGTTCTGTTTTACTCACTCAGCGAATCTTGTATACAATCCACAATTGAACCTTTCAGCCGTTTAATGTTAAGTATATTTCGTTTTTTTTTTGCATTTGATATTCGATAAACAAAGAAGCAGGTGTCGTTAACCTTTTCTTCAGAAGATAATGTATATTATAATGTATTAATACGATAATAACGATAACAACAAACTGTAACAGAAAATTAAACCCAACCACTCAAAACAATAAAAGATTCTGGGACAACTAGGTACCTAGAACGTATCGCACTCGCTAGACATACGACATGAGAGCCATGTTTAAAAACAAAGAAGAACAAACAAGGTAATGGCGGACATATTATGCGACCAATTGAAATTTCAATCTCAATCCGTATTGTTACGAGGGGAGGGCATTATTTCACATATATTTTTGTTCATTATCATTTTGTTTTCATAAAATTGTTATTCATAATTTTTATTATCGCTGGAACCGTTATGATTATGACTTAAAAACTTTATGACTAAAAATAATCATGAGAGTCAATATTATATGGACCCTGTCATGTTACTGGAAACGATCTCTTTATAGCCTGACCGGAAAAAAATACTCGCCATATTGCGGAAATTATATGAACTGACATTTCTATTACAATTTACGAAACACAGATAAAAAATAGTGTGGTTTCTATGCTTTTCTTATTCTATAGGTTTCTATGTCAACTTTCTTGATAGATTTGAACGATTCATTTCATTACCCTAGCAATACCGAAAAATTTAATAAAAAATATGACGTAACTCTTGCTTTAAGTTGCTTAGTAATAAAAGGACTCAAGTCACACAAAATACACATTTATTTAAACCTTAGACGCTTATCCTTACGTTAAAATATGGAACAGACATATTTGACACTAACTCGCGTTTGACGTATTCTCATGTTCTTGCTTGCTAAGCCCATTGTCCCTTTCTTTCGATCATGTCATAACTATGGAAAAATTGGTATTTGGAGTATAGGTTTTTCGGAGTAACCCACCAGGGTCATCTGTGTGACGCTTACGAAAGCGCGACGCGCCTACTCAAGTCCGTGGGGCGCGGAATTTTGCTCTGCGTTTTCGTCGCGCCACGTGGATGTTGCACCTTCTGAGTGCCAACACTGCCAACCCTTTAGTTTAGAACTTTTTGGTAGAAAAATAATGTGACGTTTAATTCACCATAGGCATAGTAGACCAACTCAACGAATTGTCTGGTTGTTCTGACATTGCAAAACGACGCCTTGGAAATAGCCCACAACACAAAAAAACGCAAACATCGCAAACCCGCATGTAACTACGGTTTGCTTATATGTTTTTAGGTCCGTTGTGAGTATTTAACATCCAAGTTTGCAACCCCAAAAACCCTGTGCTATCCCCAAGGTGCACGAAAAACTGCGAATTTTTGGCACTTGTTTCAGTTTTTCGAAAAAACTTCTCTAAGGAAGTATTTTCCAAGTATATTTGTATATAAAGGTAACTAAATTTGCTACAATTTGAGCGTAGTTTGAGCAAATTATGTTTATTGGTTGCGGAGAAATAGCAAGTCAAAGATGGGCAATTTTCCTCAAAACGTGAAAATGTGTTGGTTGGGTTATTTTGAAGATACATACCGGCTGAAATAATGCTCCTAGGTAAAAGTCATGTCATTTTTTTTTGTAGAAAATTGAATTAGCCCCAATTTAATACCAAAATGGTGCCTAGTGTCATTCAAAATAAAAAAAATAGTAAAATATCGGAATTTGGCTAAATAACAAAAACAGTGTACTTTGGGACGACTTTCTTTAAAAAAAATGAGCAAAAATTGAATTAACCATTTTAGATGTATAATTATGGATTCAAATAAACATACACTAAAGAAATGAACATACTTCCACGTTGTTTCGTTAACTGCGAAAATTTAAGGCACTTGTTTCAGTTTTTTCGAAATAATTATATAAAGAAAGCGTTTTTGGAGTATCTTTGCCATAGTTTAATAAAGCGTACGAAATTGGCTAGAATTTAAGCCTAATTTGAGTACTGTAAGACTATTAGTTGCAAAGACTGTCATTTTTTTCAACAAAATGAAAATTTTCCAAGTTACGTACTGGCTAAACTAATGATCCTAGAATAAAAGTTGAGATAAGAATTAGTGTACAATTTGACTAGGTTCAATTTAACACCAAAGTAGTGCCTCTAGCTTTCATAGTTTTCTCAAAAATAAAAAACTATTAAAATATCTGATTTTGGTTAAATTATAAAAACATTATATGAATATATTTCTTAAAGAAAACCAAAAAGTGTAAATTTGACATTTTAGATGTAACATATGGTTTCAAAACAAATAAACGTAAATATAAAAAAAACACAGCAAACATATATTTAAACTATAAAATAATACTATTTACACGGTCAAGCAAAAACAGTTTAGACTTACGTCCTTTTGGAAGGACCAGGTCTCATCCAGTCTAGATCAGTGGGGAGGATTGGGGGAAGAGAGATAATGTTTTCTGGAGTGGAGGCGGGCTGGCTCATGGTGTTAGGTCGTCCACATCCTCGTCCCCTTCGTCCAGGACGATAGGGATGGCGTTGTTGCAATTTCACCCGTGGCAAAAGGAACATAGATAGAACACCTGAGCCTAGCCTGTCTGCAAGTGCACGACCCTAAGCAACCTCTTTTTGCATTTGCAAGTCATCATTTTAAGCAGGGTCTGAGGAGCGGGCTCTGCGCACATTGCCCATCTTCGACTTGCTGTATATCCGCAACCAATGGACATAGTGAGCTCAGGTTACGCTCAAATTGTAGCAAATTTAGTTACCTTTATTAAAGTAAAACCAAAGATTCTTGAAAAACGGTTCTTTAGGGTAATTTTTTCGAAAAAAACTGAAACAAGTGCCAAAATTTCGCAGCTTTTCAAGCACCATGGGGGGTAGCACAGGGTTTTCAAGGTTGCAAACTTGGGTATAAACTACTCTCAAGGGGCCTAACAAAATGTAAAAAAATCGTAGTTACATGCGCGTTTGCGATCTGTGATGTCGTTATAGACTGGGCTAAAACGCGATTTATGGACTGTATTTTCTGATAAAAAATAATTAAAATACTTATATTATCTCAAACGTATTTGTTATTTTATCTCGCAACATAACGCTAACTCAGGAAATTACCACAACATTCATAAAAAAACATTGTGATTCAATTTACTCAAATCCAATTCTCTGTTCGTGTTTCCGGTGGAGAGGCACCTTCAATATTATTATTCGGACTTATAATACGATGATGATGATGAATATATATTCATCCTTTTTAATTAACTAATTAGAGGTAAAATTATTCCCATCACTATCTCATCTTCTATCGAAAGGCAATTACAGTCAGGTATACTTGTTATTTTCATTGGCAGTCTGAATAGGAACAGACTTTACGCGACTCTGCGTAATTGGCATTACGCAACCGTCACGTAAACTACTATTACAACTTTATAATAGTGTAACATAAGAAGACGAGTATTAAATGATTCAAGGAGAATAATCCGTAACTTCGTCAAAACACTATTGTAAAAAAATATTAATATAATTCATTATTCAATTATTGTGTTATTTTTGTATTAAACCATCCACATTATGAAAAAAACTTCGTCAAATAAAATTTAAATTGTGTCAGAGAGCTTGTAACCAATTGCAGATTTTTGTATTTCAAACGATATAAAACCTTACTGAAAATACTGTCTACTGAAAAAACTTTATATCTATATCAGACATAAATGACTTCAAACCTTAACTGAATTAATATTTAGTTGATTATCGAAACCACTCGATTCATGCGATCTTATCATTTCAAAAAGTGGGTGTTTGGGAGCGGATTTGGCAGTCATTTTTGTTTGAGGTTACCCTCCATACTTATTATATTTTGATGATTATTATTGAATTAATCTTTATACGTAAAAGCAAACCACACATTTTGCAATTTTCTATTGTGATGTAAAATGCTCCGACATATGTTTTTAATAATTTTCCAGTTATTCTGTCATACTACCGTAAAATATTCCCAATAAAAACCTTACATTTACTTCTTGAAAGGTCTTTCTAATGCTAAAAGAACCAAGGTATACATATCAATAATATGAAACGAAAAAATATATTTATTCATTTAATTTCTTCACACAGAGTATGGCTCGCCCTATTACATATATCTTTCTTAATAAACCTGAACCTGTAGATCGTATCCGCCTGGAAATCCCATCTGAAAATCTAATTTCATGAAAAAAAAATTGAAACTTTGTAATGTAAAGTTTTATTTCCATCTATTAGTTAATTTTTTCTTAGAATAATTTTCTCTCTTCGTATGACACTCATCATATATTTTTTTCTCCTTCATGTGCTTATTTCTATGTATATAGCTTCAACTGCTAGAGCGGTCGACCAACTCTGAAAAAAAAAGCCATATCGTCAAATTATTTTTCTTTCGTGGTATGTCTACTACCCCTATCCACAATCTTTCTCTTGTGATTCGTCACAAATTCTCTAGTCGGCTCTAAACCGACTAGGCCTGTACATAGTAATTTCTTTGAATAATCATTTTTCTTCCTTTCCCAGTAGAGCGGCTGACTACTCCCTTATAAAAAAGCCTTAGGTCATAGCGAGGAACTTCTTAGGAGTGTTAATCAGTTTATTTGAATCAAATCCCCTTACTTTGAAAGTGATGATTGGAAGGGTGATTATGTTAGAGATGTATGAAAGTTCAGAAGTTCCTTGGTATATATACCTGTTTCTTCTCGTCACTTAACTGCTCTTCATCCATCAACACTTAAAAAAAAACTTTTCCATTACAGCACGAAAAAGTTTTTTTTTCCTGTGTTTTTGGGGTAATTTAATATCGTACCTGCGTTCCTGGGTTCCTCGTCCCGTTTCTCTTGATTATTGTTAATTTATCGCGCATATCTGATTATCTTGTGGGCGCGGTTCGTATGTCGCTTGTACCGACTAACTTTTGAGACGTATATTTCTTGATTTTTTGAAGTTATTCTATGTATTGGGTTTCCATGGCTCTTGTGTACCTTTTTCTTTTTAATTTATTGCTATTATTTTCTACAACTTTATTTTTGTAGCTGAAATTATGCACTTTTTGTCTGTGTTTCTTCATTTGACAATTTTGTTATTTTCGTTGTCTAGACAACGGGCAGAGACGATATCTTAGGTTTATACTGGACCATGGAGTTAAAACGACGGTTTTACCATGGAATTAATATCTGGCATGTATAACTTTGAAATTTTATGAATTTAGAATTTGTAAATTAAAAAGCTAGATCACCCGGTTATATACGGTGGCTCGGACTAGAGCGATCAGTCTTTCTTCAGCCTCAAAAAGTGGAAACTTGAAAACTCTAAAGTTAGGGTCAAGTGGGACCCCTAGAAGCCTCTATCTTCTTCATACTAAAAGTCGACTTTGAGTGTGGCCAAGTCGGGCCCTACGCCTCAAGAATCCTCCTCCATCTACGAGGTTCCAGCTTTCTTCGGGGACCGCTACTCTCTCTTACGGGTCTCACCTCGGGCCCACCTACCTCCGTGTACCACCAGCGTCGCTGCCTCTAGCGCTCCGCATTACAGCGCCAGCGGTGTTCCTGGTCCGACGACTCCGGGACGCGAACTAAAGGAAGCCCCCGAGGAACTACCTTCACCCTCACCACCAAAATCTTTAACTTTACCCTGGTGACATTAGGGACTTACTTTTTTTTAATTTGTGTGTAATTATTTTATTCTGTGTGAAGAAAGCCTTTCATAAGTGTTAAATAAATACCCAGACCCTGTATTACTATTTCTGTCCTTTTCTCTTCAATCTACCTCTCTTTTTCTCCCATCTTTCATTCAACGTCTGGTAGCTGATCGTCGGAATTATCGAAAGACCACGTAACACGACAATAATAAGCACTCTGTTTATTGTAAACAAACATTATGCAACATTTTATTATTAGCAAATTAAATTTTATTTGTACTTAGCTAAACATTAAGATATTACAAGCAACATAAATAAATTAAATTGTATTGTTAGTTTCTAGTATATTTTATGGGAACCCGTAATTTTAACGAAACCTATTTTATCGATTATCATTTCCCATAACTCGATTCGCAGAATTTTATAATTATTTAGAAACCATTCATCGAACCTCATTATATCGCTCATACATTTGCTCGTAAAGCCTTTTACTCAAAAAGCAACTTATCGAATTTTACTTCATTATTTTATTTGTACATCGATATAGTTTTTCATCGCATCGTCTTTTCTATAATTATTATTCAATGTAAGTTTTAGTTCCCATAATTTTTATTATATCGAAAATCGTTTTATCTGTGTAACTGTCGCTGATAAAACGTTTTAACGACGGTACGTTTCATCGAATGCATTTGAGTATAGAAAATATGGATGAAAAAAGAGTAACGGAAGAGGTATGGCGAGCAAGATTGAACAAGACAAATTTGCTTTTCCTTCTCAGTTTACAAAATCAAAAAAGTCACAAAATCGAATCTGTCAACCCCGATTCCACGTGGTCTTGTCTGCCCTGCCCCTAGAGTGTATATAAAAAGCCGGAGGCGCGGAGGGAGGGCAGCCCTCGCCCGCTGTGGGAAAGCGCTGAAACCGAGTGAGCCGAAGCTGCGGAGGCGATCTCTGGTGCTTGCGCTTTCCTACGCATGGGCAAGGGGGCTGCAATTCCCGCAGAGCCGGAGCAGTCGCAAATTCTAGCCCTTGTACATCGTTCGATGCAACGTTACTGAGATGAAACGTTCCTGCGATGAAACATTGTTCTTGAAAATAATAAAATATAAAACGTTAACTCTGGGAATTATGTTTCGATGAATTGATTCTATGAATAAATAATAGTTCTATGAAAGGTAAATTCGATAACCAGTTATGCTATGACTTGATACAAATTCGAAAACATTTTTCGATGAACAGTTGTTCGGATATATAATAGAGCATGAGATGATGATTATGGGATTCAAGAAGTAAGTGCAATGATATTTGTGGAATAGTTTTCGACGACATGAAAATCGACAAAACACATTTCGATAAACTAATACTGCCCTACTAAGCATAATGGCGATATCTCAGACAAAACATCTGTAGAAATTGCAACCTAGTTACAAACAGAAGAGAGTTGAATCTGCTTTGGCTGTTGTATTTAGTTATTACATTTTTGCTTAGGAGGGCAGAATAGGTACCCATATTTTATTATTATCTAATAATATGAGTCCTATTTTTCAGTACGAACTTAACATAATTTATTTTTATGTTTTTAACTTTAATACGGGTGGTGAAAATTAAAGCAGAGTGGTTTACGAGTTAGCAATTCTATTGCAGACTCTTCATACAAAAAATGCTTTGCAAAACCTAAAATCCACACTTTGCATTTGAGTCTGCCTCTTCAACTCTACAATTGTTTTGTGGAACAGTTATACTTTGCAAATCCACAAATCCACACTCTGCATTTTGCTCTGCCTCTTCAACTCTGCAATAGCTTTGTGGAACAGAAATACGTTTGAAGAGTGCGCATTGTAGAGTGCAGAATTGCACAGTGGCTTTCTGGAACGGGCCCCTGGTCAAAACATAAAAAATAATTGGTTTGCACCGTGAAGGCAGAAATTTGTCAGATATTGCTAGAGAAACCGGTTAGAACGTAAGTAGTATTTTTTAATCATCTTTTTATAAAAAATAATTTCGTTATGTTGTTATTTATTTTATTTTACTTATATCTTTGATTGTTATTACAAATTTATATATTTTTACAGATGAACACTGTTGTTTTATGGATACTGCGCTTTGAAGAACAAAGAAAGAACGGGTATACCACGACTCATAAGCACAGCACACCCCAGAGTCAAGCCACGGTGAGAGATTATGAGGAAAATGGATTTAAACTCTGCTCACGCTTTCAAGGATCTGTTTTCCAATTTCGTTTTTTTCATTATCGTTCCTGACGTATAGACCTCGTCATGTTGTTCTCCTAGTCATTATTTTTAATTTATTACCTTGTAATATAACTTACTTTTAAGTAATTATTGTATATAATTAGATGATTAAACGAACTTACCTTAAGTGAAGTTCGATCATAATTTTACGAAGCTCGTTGTCAGAGACATTTACGGTGTAGTTTACGTTATTTGCAACAAACGTCATCACATATTTAAAGCTCCTGTAAAAACAAAACGCAGCGTCTCACATTATGGTGGCAGCACTGCTTCGTCTTCATTACGTGCAAAGTGACTAGAAAGCAACCCTGTACAAGGGGAAAGCATGATCAGCGGGAGTGGTGGGCCGTTTGTCTCTGACAACGAGCTTCGTAAAATTATGATAAAACTTCACTTAAGGTAAGTTCGTTTAATCATCTAATTTTACTCCGCTCGTTGTCAGAGACATTTACGTCGTAGATGTTTGAAGTTGGGTTGCGAGTGATAAATTAACAAAATAGAGAACATAAAATTATTTATTTACTTCTATAACGATATAAATCATTATCATTATAAAAAAAAACAGATACATAAATAATTAATTAATTATTCTTAACAACATTAATGTTATTTAATGTCTAGGATTTTACAGAGTTACAAATAGTAGAGCTAAACGATGTGGGGTCCTCTTGTAAAGGTCTGTTATAGAACATTTCAAATGTGGACGAGTTTTTCGAATCATAGGTATCTATGCTGATCCCACATCTTTTAGCAGCTGAAGTTGAGGCGCGCCTGGTGCTGTGGGCTGTGAATACATTTGTGTCAACCCCAGCATCTCCCAAGGTTCCCTTAATCCAACGGCTTATTGTTTGTGCAGATGCACGTTGGAAGGGTTTTTTAAAAGTTAAAATTAAGTATTCAATTGTTTTTCTGAGGGGTTGAGTAATTTTTAAGTAGGATTTGAGAGTTCTTTCTGTGCATATTTCTATTTTTTCGTCAAAAGCTGCTAAGTGTAATGTTGGTTGTATAGCCCCTGGCTTTGAAGTTTTAATTAAATCTGGTATATATATCCTTAGACTATTATTTATAAACTGTATGTTATGTATATAAATTAGCGATAAGGTTTGTACTCTATGTCCAGTTGTTAAGGCTAATATTGTAACCAGTTTTTTGGTTAGAGCTTCCATGCTTATTGACTCATTAGGGTAACGTGAAGTTAGGTAGTTAAGAACTAATGCCGGGTACCAAGTCATATCATACTTGGGTCCTGGGGGTTTTGACCTAAACACTCCCTTAACAAACCTTTTCACATTATCATTATTACCCATTTAAGGCCCTAACAGTAAGGACTAAGCTGATCTGGCAGAGTTGATTGTCCCATATGAAGCGCCTGCGTTAAAACGCTCAGTTAGAAATTGTAGAACAGAAGAAATTGATGCTTCATATGGATCAATTGAATAGTTTTCACAGAATGGCCACCATAACTTTAAGGATGATTGATATTGTTTATATGTATATTAGATGATAAAGAGTTTAACATTATATTAATTGAGGATGTCGGGATGCCACGTTTCAAATATGCTTGGCTGATAGCAGCCCTGCAGCCAGGGTAGGCTGCCCATGTAGCGGGTGGTGTTGTCTGAAAGGGGATGACAGTAGGTTTTTATTCGGTTCAAATATTAATAATTCTGAAGTGGTCAAAGGTTGTATGAGACTGAACCAAGGATGTGAAGGCCAATAGGGAAAACCCAGTATTCTAGTGGCCTTATCATTTTTGATTTTTTGTAATGTTTTTAACAACATTGAGAAAGGTGGAAAAGCATAGAAAAATAAATTGGTCCAATTTATAGTGAAGGCATCTATGGCAAAGGCTTCTGGGTCCCGCTTCCATGCTACACCTGTTGCACATTTTGAATTATTTCTTGATGCAAATAAATCTATCGAAGGAGTTCCAAATATTTTAACTATCTTTCGGTAAGCTACATTTGCAATATTGTCTTTTGTATTGACATAGGAGGAATTAATCCAAATATTTCTGGTTTCACACCATTGCCATATTTCCCTAGTAATTTCGTTAAGGTGTGGGAACTGTATGCCCCCCATTTTATTAATATAAGCGACAGCAGTGGTATTATCAACCCTAAGCAGAACTTCGCAGTTTTTTTAAGTCTTTTGTAAAGCACCTTAAGGCCAAAAGAGTTGCTTTTAGTTCTAAGTAGTTAATATGAAAACCGTTTTCTTGGATAGACCAGGACCCTGAGGCTGTGTCATTTCCGCATACTCCTCCCCAACCAGAATTCGATGCATCCGAATGTATTTCAAGTTTAAATCTGTATTGCTTAATTAAATTATATTTATTTATGTTATTAAGCCACCAATCAAATTCCTGTAATATCTCTCTTGATAGTGGCATCCTAGCATCATAGTTATGTTTTTAGTTTAGCAAGGCCAAGTATTTCTCGCGTTCTAATTTCTTGGTATAGAGTCGTCCATGTGGAATAGCGGGGCATATAGAGTTAAGTAACCCAAGAATTTGTGCAAAATCTCTAATTCTACATTGAGCCTTACATTTAAATGAATTTAACTTCTCCCTAATTGAGATTTGATTTTCATTTGGTACCAATAAAGACAAATTTTATGAAGTTAATATAAAGCCTAGATACTTGCAATTCCGGTCCGGAGTAAGAACACTTTTTTCAAAATTAATTGTAAAACCTAGGTCTGGTAAGAGCTTACAAATTTCTTCTAACTTTGTATCACAATCCTGTTTATTGTTGCCAAAACAAATCCAGTCATCTAAATAAACTGCCAGTAAAGTTCCTTTATTTCTAAGATGTGTGATAACAGGTTTAAGTATTATAGTGAACACAAAAGGTGCTGTGCAGAGGCCATAAGGTAAGGCGTTAAATTCAAACAATTTGTCATAGACATAAAATCTTAGGTACTTTTTTTATTCATCCGCAATTGGTAATGAGAAATAAGCCTCTTTTAGATAAATTGTACCCATGAAACAGTTTTTTGAAATTAATTTGCAGACTGTTCTGATGTCTTCTAACTTAATGTGTTCTGAATCAATGGCTTTATTTAGCTCTTTAAGATTAAGAATAAATCTAAATGTACCATTTGGCTTGGGAGTCAGAAAGATTGGAGATGTAAATTGTCCCTCACAATATGAGCACTCTGATATAGCACCAAGTTTGAGCAATTGTTTAATTTCTGCTTCTATGTAGCTGTGTTCTCTTAAGGACCACTTTTATTTGATATGATTATCAGAGGGGAGTGGTCTATCAAAAGGAATTTTGTATCCCTGAATCCAATCTAACAAAACTGGATCATCAGTTAATGTTACCCAGTTGTTAAGAAAGTATCGTAATCTACCTGCGTGTACCTGCGTTAATATCGCCGGTGGTTGGCTCTCCGAGGTGCATGTCTCGGCGCCCCTCGTGTTGGTGGCGGTCGGCGGGATGGTAGGTTCATGGCTGGTCGGCGTCTCGCTGGATGTTGCCTGCCGTGGCCTCGCTGACTGGGTTGGTACTGCAACGGGTTCGCCAGTTTAAATGTTGTGTTCTTGTGGATGGTTTCCTGTTTTCCTGTGTTTGAATCTGGTTGGCTGTTCTCTTAACTGTTTGTAATGACTTGAGTTGATCATTAAGGTTATCTCCAAACAGAAATTTTGAAGGCTTCGTTTCCTTACACGGCCGGCCGGCCGGGTGTCTTGCACGGCTTTGGTTGAACTTGATAGGGAAAAGAACTTTCTTGCATTTAAATCAACATGATACATTTCTGCAGCAATTTTGGCAGCATCATTTATCTCTTCGACCAATTTTTTACTATTTATATTTCCTTTGAGAATGTCAGTCAGTGACTTGCCCAGACATGACATCAATTTTCCGAAAGTATTTTGTCGAGTAACCATTCTTTTGTCCCTGTTAAGAGACAGTTCTGATAATGTTGCCGCTATTTCCTTATTCAAAATAGGGGCTACAGCAGCTTGATAATTCTTTGATTGCGGATATTTACCAAGTAATGCTTATTTTTGTTTTTGTTTTTTTTTAATCCATCAGCCATGATCTTCGACCAGCGGAGGACAAGCTCATTTCTTATAGGCTCACCTGTTTCCTCTTTATCCTCTAGTGCTTGAAGAAGTTCTTCAGGCAGTTGGTCTTCAATATCCTCTGACATTTTTATTTTTATTAGTAAAAATATGTATAGTTGTGGCATTCCAAGTATATGGTCTGTTTACATTGTCATGTGTCATTGACAAGATATTGACTGGTTGTCTATCCGCAATGTGATAGCGCATTAGTCAGAATAGTTTTTTGTAAGGCTTTACTATTTTTCACCCCCACTAAATTGTGTAGGTACCATTACCATAGGAATGCCTGGATTAATTAATTGTACCAATTAATATAGGGACAATAGTGACAGGTTGTCTATCCGCAAGTGATAGTGCATTTGTCATATAACAAATACCACAATAAATATGAATAAATAGCCAATTGTAACAAGACGCCTTTTTGCAATGTGATATTGCATTTGTCAAAAAAACTTACTACACACCTGTAGTTGTAGGTTCCAGTTCTGTATCAGGATCAATTTCATCTTCTTTATTTGTTTCTACCACCAAGTCCAGCACAGGGGGTGTTGGTGATCGCCTAGGTGTAGCTGGCGTCGCTGCCGGCGGTGTGGAAGGCAGCGGAGGTGATTCACGAGATGCTTGTAGTAACTTTTTCTCCAACTTTCTTATTTTATTTTTAATATATTCGGGATTTTCTCGCTTTCTTTTTCCCATATTAACTGTTCATTTTTCCACTTACGTAATTAATTGAGTGAAAATAATTTAAACGCTGCAAAGAGAAAAAACCGTTTTGCCGCGGGCGGAAGAAGAGCGAAAAGAAAAGTTTATTTATAATTGTTATCTATGTAAATGTGTATTGTTGTCCATGTCCTTTTTGGAGTCTTTCAGAAAATTATAAAAACGATAATTTACTTTTAATGTAATACATCTATTTTTGTTTGTGGTCGAATTTTTGCCCTAACCTCTAACTTAAAAAACAGTACTTATAAAATGTACAATGTGTTTTGGAGATGAATCGTGTTATGAAGGGTCGTATACACATAATTATATTGTAAGATATGAGGGGTATTGCTTAAAAGTTCAAGAATATATTGACTTACGTGATTTAAATGAAAGTTTCACTTGCATTAAAATAATGATTACATACCATAACACTGGTCGTTTTTACCATACTAACAATTAATATTGTAGATTCCTTCGTGATGAAACAACTGTAGCACTTAACACATATAATTTCCATGTTTTAATACAATATTTTGATTATTTTGTTTACAAGCAAAGTGACAACGCTTGACACAAAACACCGTAATGAAGACGAAGCAGTGCTGCCACCATAATGTCAGACGCTGCGTTTTGTTTTTACAGGAGCTTTAAATATGTGATGACGTTTGTTGCAAACAACGTAAACTACACCGTAAATGTCTCTGACAACGAGCGGAGTAAAATAATTGAAAAAATGACCTTCTGCTGGAGTTACTTACGGCGCTTCTTCTCCGCAATGATGTTCTTGTCCGAAGCGCTAGTAGATTCACTCCATATTACCGATATAAAGAGCCCTGATGAGGCCAATATAGTAACATTTTTTTTTGAATTTCCCAACCAACCACCCCCTACGCTGGATTACTTAATACAAGTCTGGATACTATTCGTCGTCTTCTACATACATGAGGCATCGAGTCATAGGCCTTCCAAGCAGCCGAAAGGATCAAGATCACCTTGTTAATCACGTAAATTAATCGACGGCCCCCGAATAGGGTTTTAAAGAAACACCTATAATTGTCCTAACTTGTTAATTTCTAGGTTGTTTGAACATTAATTGAGAAATCCTGAAATAGGTATAGTTTAATTTGTTACGAAGAGTAATTAAACAAAGTTTCTAGTGAACAGCTCAATCCAGTGACTTTTTTAAATAATAACTTTGACCCCTCTTTTCTCTCCCTTTTTTTTTAAAATATACAAACCTGGTCACCGTTTATTGAAATCTTTCAGTGTACAATTGGTTCAATGGTTTTCAATTGATGCGAGGAGAAACAAAATTAAACAGACAAACAGACACCTAGTCTAAAAGTTGTAGAAACGTGTTCTGCTGCTTATACTGTATTTTTAAATTTTTATCTCGTATGTAAGGATTTTTTCCCTTCTAAAACTTTATTATACGTATAGATGTATAGATGTATTCCATTCATTTGTTTTACGATTTGGTGGCAAATTGAAAATTGTCTGTGTCTCGTCACGTTAGCTTGAATTTAACGCGAGAAAATTTATGCGCAATGCTTTTTATGACTTTCGGGTTCATCTAAGTCAACAAGAAAGTTATTGTTTTAAGTTTCAATTGGCCTTTCACGATGAAGCCCCATCTCGTGCCTCTGTTTAAAACTGGTTTAATGAGTTTAAACGTGGTTGCACTAATCTCGTCGATGATCTGCGTTACACGACGGCCTTCTACGGCGGCGACTGAAGATAACATCAGTGTTGTGTTGTGCGGCGTATGATAGAGACTGATAAAAGAGTGAACTATCTGCAGATTCGGATAAGCTTAGGCATCGGTATGAGTCAAGTGCACAAAATCCTCCATGAACATTTAGCGGTCAGGAAGCTTTGTGCCCCGTGGATACATCATAATTTGACAGAGGCCCAAAATCTCCGTCGTGTTGATTGGTGCCGTGAAATGGTTCAAATATTATAACGGAGGTGATTCAAATGCTTTGTTCGACATAGTTACGGGTGACAAAAGCTGTATACTTTTATACCTACGATGAGAAAAATCCCGGATAAAGCTCAGCAAGTATGGAGTCGGCTTCTTAAAAATATTATTTTAATTATTTATGTTCCGGGATTCCGGGATTGTATAAAACATCAGGAAATAGTGATAACTGTCAAAATATTTAGGTTATGACTATTTTCAGCAATTTTGTTAACATACCTACTCGTTGGTAAACAGTTCAGTTTTGTATTACTATGTATATTTGTTTTAATTTGGTGATTTAACAAAAATACTAACGTTAGTATCATTCGTTTTCATAAGAATAATATGTAACTTAACTAATTTTATTTTGATGTTAAAGAATAGTGTAGATCTGTTAGTTAAACAAACCACATATTTTGTAAAAAGAAACAACTAAAATATGTTATTTAAATACTTTAATACGTATGTGTATATGTATCCTAATTTCCGGAATTCCGGGAAATCTCGGGGAATTTATTAGCAAAATTAAATTGAGTCCGCCTCTATACTTAACGTCAGCGCGGTGTAGGCACTGAGGCCGAAGTTTAGGTATAAAAGCATCAGAATTTCCGATCCCTGGTTATGATCTCGAAACTAAAAGACAGTCTGCTGACAGTGGGTGTTTCCTTCCGAGGAGTTGCCAACTAAACTAAAGAGAGTTCGAAGCGTGGGAAAAAGATGGTGGCCTCGTTCTTCGGAAGGACAGGTTATTACGCGATAATTGTTTTAGAGGATCGAAAATTAATTACTGCAGAGTGGTACACTAACAATTGTTTGGCAATTGTCTTGGAAAAAGTGCGGGAGAAACGACCTCACAGTAGGATCCTCCTTCACCAACAAAACGCCTCATCGCACACCGCCAGGCGAACCATCGACTATTTGGCGACGTCAGACGTGGAATAACTGGGTCACCCGCCGTGCAGCCCCGACCTGACGCCTTGCGATTTTTATTTATTCCCGAAAAGAAAAGAAAAACTTCGAGGAAAACGTTTTATGGACGCCGAGGAAGCAGTGACTGCATTTCAAAAGGCAGTCGAGGAGACTCCTGAGGACGAGCAGGCAAAGAGTTTTTTTTTCATTGGTTCCATCGGATGCAGCGATGTATTGATGAGAATCGACACTATTTTGAAAATACATCATAAAACGAAACACTTGCTAGTTTGCTCAGTTTTTGATTTTCTAAGAACTTTCCGTTTGAGGGTCGTATGTCCCTCCGTCCACTAGGATCCATTGATAGGATGCATTAAAGTAGTCAATTTGACTTTTTGTACATTATAATGCATTAATGGAGTAGAGTGGGCTTTAATCTAACTACACTTAAATCCATTTGGAGTCGTTTACACTTTTTAATACGCTGGGATCCATCAATGGATTTAAATATACTATGAGATCTACAAAGATCCATGAATAGATTTTATTTAACTTTTTATATACAGGGATCCATCAATGGATTTTAGTATACTATAATGTCCCCGAGTATCCATCCAAGTGTATTAAAAGTTTAGTAAAATCCATTTTCGTATACTCATATACATAGCAGTGTACTAAGATCCATTGACGGATCGAAGTGTAATAAGGAGTGCAATAGAATCCTTTGATGGATCTCAGCGAACTAAAAAGTGTAAATGACTCCAAATGGATTTAAGTGTACATTAAAGCTACTCTATTTATGGATTTGAATGTACAAAAAGTCCACTTGACCCTTCAATAGATCCTATCAATGGATCCTGGTGGATGGAGGTTTGTATGTGTATAGACGGGATGGGACCTTTACGTTTCGTTATTACTAACTATAAAATATTAGATTTGGGGAACTTTAAATACTGAACTGTAAATGGGTACTAATATTAGCTACAGTAACGTGTCCCATTTAGCCAGAACTACAAATCTTAAAAATCTGTAAAATATTTTAAATGGAAGCACATTGAAACGAATTTACAAGAAAAACTATCGCGACTAATTATTTTTTGAGTTCAGGCAAATGAAATGTTGATGTCTACTAGAAATCATCTAAAATAACACAAAATGCTAGTAACTAAATATAAAATTAACTCTAGTTTTGGTTTTTGAAATAGTTTTTTGTGTTTGTAGTAACAGGGATGGAACCCTACACTGAGTATAGTTCGACATGCTCTTGCCAAGTTTTTGGTGAAGCAGAGCGCCTTCAGCACTTGTAATATTTTTTTATTCTGTGGTTCAGTATAAAGAGCATAAATATGAAGTGTTCAGACGCGCATCTGGCTACCATTGCGGCTAGGAGAGCGATGGCAATGGGCGTGCTCTTAATGTGATCGAGTAGAGCCGTCATCAGGTTGCGGTTAGTCGGGCGGGCGGTCGAAACGCGCGCGCCCGCCCGCGGCCGGCGGCTCCCGTGTCGCTGTCCAACTCGCTCGACGATATCTTGGCACCGCTCGTTGCACGCACCCTCCATGCAACAGTGTGCATTTCAAGACACGCCTCCCGGACTGCTCGGAACCGGCTGTTTCTCGCCCTTACGGATGCTTTAATAGTTAGTCTACTTCCGGAGCGGACGTATGCAATTACTCCGTACTCTTTGCCGTTCTACTATTGTTTCCAAAACTTTTGACATTCGTTTTTATAGGTTTATTTTTCAATTAATATCAGTGACTGTTTTAGAAAATGCATTATAATCTGCATTATTTTTAACTATGGCTACGTGTGCGGATTTTGGCCATGAAAGTGATTCCGACCGCGATGATTCATCTACTCCGTCCTGTGGAATTGAAAATCAACCAAGGACGATGTCTTTTCGTAAAGCTTATAATAAAGTTTCTAAATATTTGACTTACTCTACTGGAAATGGAAACTCTGGTAAGTGCAAATATCACTTCCTTATTCATAAAATTACATACTAAAGTAGGCTTTCAGTTTTTAGATTGTTCATCAGCTTGCCAAAGAGTTTTGGTAACAGTTTGCTAAGGATATGAAGTAGGCACTTTTGACTTTTTTAGAAATACGTTCATCACTTGGCTAAAATGCTATTTTCACGCCTAAATACAGTGTGTTCCTGAATAAAGTGCACAAACGAATAAGGATGAAACTAGATGCAATTTCATCAACAAAAAAAATATTAAGAGTATTATTTTACTTATACATAAAAAATAACGTTGATTGCTGTTTGTAAATCCTATTGGAACAAAGTGAAATATCTCGCCTCATATGAGACTGGTCTTTTGAGATGAAATAAACGGTTTTTTAATCCCAGAGCATTTCCCGTGGAAAACAAAAAAAAATCGATACAATACGAGGGCTGCTACTTATGTAACCGGAATAGAAAAAAATAACAAACGTATATGACTAAATATGGTTTTATTGTTTTTCAAAATATTCTCCCTTATGATCGATGCACTTTTGCATACGTTGAAACCAATTTTTAAAACATTTTTTCCACTCTGACTGAGGTATCTCCAAAACGTGCTGTTTGAACGCGTCGACTGCATCTTCACGGGTCGAAAATCGTTGACCACGTAATTTATTCTTTACATTTGGGAATAAATAGAAATCATTGGGTGCCAAATCAGGGCTGTACGGCGGATGACCCGTTAATTCTATATTTTGACCTTCCAAAAATCGAGTCGTTTCGCGTGATGTATGACAGCTGGCATTGTCATGGTGAAGAACGATTCTGCTTCGCTGGTTGTTTTTACGTATTTCTTCAAATACCTCCGGCAAACAAATGGTCGTGTACCATTCCGAATTAACCGTTTTACGATTCTCTAGTGGCACTGTAGCCACATGGCCATTAATACCGAAAAAGCAGGCGACCATTTGCTTCAAGGTGCTTTTTGCACGAGTTACTTTCGTAGGGTTCGGCTCATTTTGAAACACCCACACTGTTGATTGTTATTTAGTTTCCGGATCATACGCATAGATCCAGGATTCGTCACCTGTGTAGATATTATAAACAGCTTTTCGAGTTTTAGCTTTCAGAGTCACCACGGATATATTTTTTTAACATTTTCTTGCACCATTCGACGCGAGCCTCTTTTTGATCCTTAGTTAAATTGTGAGGGATCCAACGGGAACAATTTTTTTTTACAGCTAATTGATCATATAATATCTTATTAATGCTCGTCATACATATGCCCAGAGTCGCCTCTATCTCGCGATATGTAACATGTGGGTCATGCATTATAAGTTTTCGCACAGCTTCAATATTTTGTGGTACAACGACCGATTTGGCAACCTTCCTTAACTTCGTCCGTGAGCATACTACGTCCACGATTGAACTCACTAAACCAGTGGTACACAGTGCTTTTCGATGGAGCTTCATCACCAAAAGTCGAAGTTAATTGATCTATGCACTGTTGTTGCGTTAAACCACGCCGAAAATCATAATAAATCATAGCACGAATATTTTCACGAGTGAGTTCCATTCTTGCAGCGAGATGACATTTTGAACCCGCCAAAAACAAAAGACTAGCGTACATAAGAAAAAAAATTATAGCGGCCAGTATTAAAAAAAAGTTCAAATTTTACCATGGAGGTCAGATATCGTTTATAAATGTTGGAATCCCAGATTCCGGATACATAAGTAGCAGCCCTCGTACGCCAAACACAAAAACACAGGTTTATTTGCAACAAAAAAATAAACGACACAATATCTTTGACCGCTCATCAAAAACGTTGTGTTTGCATTAGACACGTAATTCTTTTTTTATAATTAAAGACAATTCGTTTACAAATAATTGGACGTAGTTACACAAAAAGGATCCAAGCCACGGGGACTTGCGTGAAAGTTATGAAGGTTTTAAGATTAGAAGTGATTTCTTCAGCGATACTTATGTTTAAATACGTTTTTTATATGTCAAAACACCAAAAAACAGCTGTTGTTTATAAAGTTATCAAATAAATTGTGTATACTATATTAATTTTCAAGATAGTGAGGAAAATGAAGGGTTGGATCCATTTTGAGTAATACGTTTTTCCACGACGCTATTTTAAATTTGATTTCGCCATAACGATATAGGGCAGATAATATTGTAGTTTTTAATGGAACAATATTATTTTAAAATAAAACTACAATAACTTACATGGTTACCTAATTTATTTATTATCTGCGGTCGTACTTTTGATGCCAATAATTTTTTTTTACACGGGGTCACATATTATATACAAGTTACAAGTACAAACAGAATGCTGCGTCAACTCATATCGTAGGGCATGTGCACATGAGTCGTTGTCTGGGGCAAGTAGTCAAGTCGTAAATTAACTTATTTATCAATAATGATCATTTAGGATTGAATCCTTTATTTTTTCTTCTTCAAACCTATTTCCCTAGCAAAACGGTATCATCTTGGGTCGTCCCATTCGTTTTTTGTCAAGTTTTTAACTCGTTTCATTCTGCTTTCGTCATACATTCTTCATTTGTCATTTTCGTTGGTAGTCTTTGTCGTCTATGGTCATAATCCGGTCATATTTGTAGTTTATCTTTATCTTATTCAGGCACTTTCGGTATTCGTCTTCATCTTCTTTGGGCATGTTCGATTTTTGCGACACTTTCGTTGTTGATCCCATTATCAATATGTCACTTTCGTTTTTAGCTCGACTCACTATGGTCCTTGTTCGATTTTAGTCTCAATTGCGATTTTACTTATTAGATCATCATTTTAGGAATTTTATGTCAAATAAAAAAAAACGGAGGGATTGTCTACTAAAAGAATTTGAATATATTATATAGGGTAGGGGCACCAAAAGATGAACGCCACCCAAAAGCTGAACACTCGATCGAAATAATCACATAATTAAATCACGACTTGTGTTACAAAGTTCGGTTTTTTTTTCTTAAACGGCTACTCTTTACCTACGCCTCCATTCAAACTAACTGAAACTTACGTCACAGCCACGGCCGTGATCGGTCATCGTTCTGAAGCTTCCCGCTGAAAACTTCGCTAGTATGGGAAAATAGATAAGAACAGTGCACTCCAAATTTAAGCTTTTAATCACGTATAACATTAATTAATTGACATAATTAGAAGGATTTGCTTTGCTGGGTATGTATTCTTGATTAATCTCTCTTTTATTGTATTGATTCGATACATCTTTTTTTTTGTAACGTTCAAGTAATGGTTTCAAAAATGTATACCTAAGCCAATACTTGAACGTTGTTCAGCTACTAGGCAAGGCGTACTTTTTTAAAGCGTCTTAATAAATTGTCCTGAAATTACAGATGGAAACTTTATAACTTAAAGTGATCGTTAAATGCTCTTGTATTTTTAAACCAAAAGATGAACATAACTTTTGATGTGTAATCCAATGATTTTGGAGTTTTAATTAGTATGAAAACTTCAAATAATATAATGTGTGCCTAATACTTGAACGAATTAAATTTACTAGTTCATGTTTTGGATTCTATTCCAATAGGTAATTCTAATTGTTTTTGTTCGTTCATTTCATAAATTCTGTGTCCTAAAGTCGTTCAACTTTTAGGCATAGTTTTGTAATATGAACTCTACTAGTGTTTATGGAAACGTTTGCTATTATTATAAATGTGAAAATAACTGTGTCTGTTTGTCAGTTCGTTATGTTTTTACTGCTAAACCGCTAGACGCAAAACCCTTTATATGTATGTATACGGAACTCATGTATAAATGTTTATTTGTCTCATTGTAAGATATAATTTTACCAAATATTAACCTTAAAATGCTTTTGGGTTTTGAAAAAATTAATTGGACAGTTTCAGAGGGAGCAGCGATAGCAGGTAAAAGAATCTAGCAGAAGATAATTAATTTATAATAAATGCAAGCTATCTCACCGTATCTACTGATTGTGATACGAAAGACTAGGTAATTTAATTTTATAATTATAGTTGTCTTAAGAAAAAAATTAGGTATGTTTCTAATCATTTTTTTTTTTCGTTTTATCAAAAGCTAAGTAGGTAAGTAATTTTTGTAATGATAATTGATAAAAAATACTAATAAATTTTTATAAACACAAAAAATCATGAAAAATGGAGCTTTTGTAGGTTAGTAATATTATATAATCGTAAACAATTAAAAAGTAAAACTTTATTCTTAAAGTTCCTTAAAATTACAACGATTAAGGTTTTTTATTATGTTAGTTCAACTTTTGGGTCCTAACCGTTCAGAAATAGGACAAGCTGTTCATCTTTTGGGCAAATCGGCACATTTTTGGTTTCAACGATTTTTAGAAAAATGCTGTTTTATAATGACAGGCTTTATAATAGTCATCTTCAATCTAGACCATATACTGTACCATATAAAAAAATAAAGTAAATAGGGTGAAATTTGTTAATTTCACTGAGAATAAACTATCTAAAGTTGGTGTAGTCGCTTAATCGTTCATCTTTTGGTGCCCCTACCCTATTGACCGATAAGATGATATACTTATAGACCATATAGACCAAGCATCTAAAATTATTTCGTTCGTAAATTTGGGTTGTAAAAATTTCTAGTATAAACTTACTCGCACTAACATGTACTTGGTTACTTTTTGAGTGTCAGCTTATATTGGACGTTGAAATGAACTAAAACGAAACCAACTTTATGTCATAAATTTTCCTTTAATCTACAAGTAAATAACTATAAAAAACCAAGACGAATAGCGGATGAAAAGTTAAGAACTTGACAAAAAACGAATTGGACGACCCAAGACGATACTAGCAAAACATTCAGTTATAAGGACCCAAAAAAATAATAATAACCAAAAGACCAAAAAACCTGTTATTAGGCGTGATATTATTTCAATATTTCCGAATAATTAACATTTATCAAAAAATCAACAGGTAGTAAATATAAAAGTATGATCAGGATCTTTACTGTTGTTTTAACTTTATTCAATCATGTCATCATTAAACATATCCAAGTCGTTTGGATCGTTTCTGTTATATTACACATGGATAATAACAGCGATCCATGTGCCCTGGATCCTTACTGGGTTTTTGATTCTTTCTAAATAGTATTTCGCAAAAAGGATCCACTTGTTCTGGATCATTTTTGCTTTTTGTAGAAATATTCAAAGATTTAATAAATTTGAGGAATTATCAGGTATTTACCAAAAATAAACACATTACTTTGAAGAAAAGCCTGTTTTTTTTGTTAGGCATATTTTTTCGATATTTGTTTTATTTGTATGACACAAGAAATGCTTTGGGACAAAAAAAACCGTTTATATCATCTCAAAAGACCTCATATGAGGCGAGATATTTCACTTTGTTCCGATAGGTAGTACAGCAATCAATGTCACCGAATTTTTATTAAAAAAAATAACCGTTGTAATTGCATCTAGTTTCGTCCCTTTTCGTTGGTGCACTTTATCCAGGGACACACTGTAAATAGGTTACTAGCATTTGCTCGGGACTCCATCCGCGTAGAAGTTTATCGCTTTTGTCTGGGGTAAGTACGGGTATAAAAGTTTCCTGTGTCCATCCCTGGGTCTCAAGCTATCTATACCAAATGTCATCGAAATCGGTTTAACGGTTTGTTCTACATAAAGTTGTTATTTCGTACACTTGTATGAGTTAGAAAGAGTGTGCATGAATAATGTAAAGTGAACAATAATAAGCGTAAAGTATACTAAGCGAATATATTATAAGGTAGGTAGGACGATGCGTTTAGCCTAGTTGATAGTAAGCCTGCCTACGAAGCCAGCGGACCCGGGTTTAGCTTCCGGCATGGGCAAATGTTTGTGTGATGAGCGCGAGTATTTTTTCCTGAGCCTTGGATGTTCTCTATGTATTTCTTTATACAGAGTGTTAGGCGTATGGTTGGACAAAAAAAATGGCGAATAAGTGGTGCCATGTACTACTTATTCACGCCTAATAAGGAGGTCAAGGACCAAAGGTTAAAGAAAAAATTGCTTGTCCAAAAAAATCCCAGAATTCATTGTTTAAAATCAAATAATTAAAAAGAAACATGAATAAAACCGCCAATTCTTTTTATTTCTATCTTGACTATTTGCTATGTTCTGTGAGAGTTAATATCTGGTGCAATTAATTACTGGAGAAAAGCCCAGGCAACAGTAAAGTTTTAAATAGGCTTAAAATAAAAACTAAGTATGTTTAACTTTGCCTAGTACGAGGGAGAATTGAAAAGTTTCGAATCGAACCTTTAAAATAAAGACTGGAGTTTTTATAACAATTTTATTTCTCTACATAGTCTCCAAAACGATGGTGGATGGTGGATGGTCGATGGGATGGTGGTGGTGGAACTTTTGCCACCTTGCTCCTAATCCTAACTTCATTATTCTTTGTAAAAGAAATGAATCTTTAGGGTAATCGAAATATTCAGTCACCGCTTCTTGTACCTCAATATCCGTCGAAAATGTCTGTCATGCCAAGTGTTGTTTAAGGTTCGACAAAAGATGATAATAAGAGAAGGCCAAGTCCGGCGAATAGGGTGGATGCGTCAATAATTCAAACCCGCAGTTATGTATTTGTGCGATAGATTTCACTGCAATATGGACAGGAGCATTGTCTTGGTTGAACAACACTTTTTTAGATATCATACGAGGTCTTTTCGTTTTAATTTCTTCACGCAGACGTTGTAAGAGGGTGCATTAGTAATGAGCATTTATGGTTTTACCCTTTTACTTAGAGAGAATCAGCCATGATGACCCCTTTGCTATCCCAAAAAACTGAAGCCATTACCTTCTTCGCTGATAAAAGGGCCTTAGCTTTTTTTAGGAGGTGGAGCGGGCCCTGATTTTTTCCATTGTTTGGATTGCACTTTTGATTCCGGTGTATTGTGGTGCACCCAAGTCTCGACAATAGTTATGAAACCACCACGAAAATCTTGTGGGTCGCATCGAAACAGATCTAAACAATCCTGTGACACTGTATGGCGGGTGCGTTTATTTTCAGCTGAAAGAAGCCTATGTACCCATCTTGCAGAGACCTTAGAAAATCCAAGATCCTTGGTGATTATGTTTTGTACTCGCTCATAGGAATGCCAATTTTCTCCGCTATCTCTGCAACTTTTAACCGCCTGTCATTCATCATTCATTACCATATCTAGTATTTTAATGACATTTTCGTCTGTAGAAGCCGTTATTGGTCTACCACACCTCGGTTCATTTTCAACTGCTTCTCTGCAGCCCTTAAAATTGCTAGCCATCGTTTTACAGTGGCATATGATGGAGCGGATTCTCCTAAAGTTAGGAGCATATCTTCAAATATAAATCTTTGGGGTTAAGCGTTTTTTTTTGTAAGTACTTTTTAAAAGAACGGTGCTTAATTTTATCCATTCATAAGGAAACCGCGAACCTTGTTTAGTAATTCGATTACAAAATTTGCAATTGTGACTCAAGAAAAACAAAAAATAGTGTATTATAATAAAAAATATGTAAGTGTTATGTGCCTGTATTATTTTTCCTTTTTAATTTCACTATCAACCTCAGGCTCAAAACCTTTCAATTCACCCTCGAACCTACCAGCCTTGTACTAGCTTAGTTTGGTACTAGGTCAATTTGTGTGATATTGTCCCTTTATATTTATTTATTTAGGGAAATGTTATTTCTAACTACGAGTAGTTTTACTTTCTCACAGTGAGTGAGTAGGTGAGTTTTAAATTTAAGTGTTTAATTATTTACTACCGACCTACCCTTCTTTTCCTCTGTGCAAACAAAATAATTTAGCCTTTTTTAGTCAGGGTTAAAATAGCTTTTTATTAATAATATATTTTTTAAATAGTTTCAGTGGTTCCAGATACCTATCTAAAGTATCTACTATCTAGTTTCAGTAGATACATATGAAAATACCAAACACAATTGTACATTCGAGTTCATAAATATGTGTATACTTTAAAACCTTGCCACTTTAACGCCGTGACAATTCATATATGGCAGTTTAAACATAACATTAAATAGACAAGGTACTAAAGTGTACACATATTTATGATCTCGACTGTACCACTTTATAAGATTAATACCTATAGAAATATTTTATGTGGTTCATTCCATTGATTTGTTAAACAATATAATGGGAAGCTTTAATTAAATTACGTTTTTATATTTTTATATATATACACTACCGCTCATATGTATTTAGGCACTCATTATTTAGTCCATACTATTGCCTACAAAAATGACTTTCAACATCATGCTTTCGAATCAGAACCAATGGACTCTTTTAGATGCCGGTTACATTTTTATTTAGCTAATATACAGAGCCTAAAATCTGTGCCACAGGCATCCTTTTTAAATCTCCAGTTTTCTTATTGCGACGATTTGAAAAACCATTATTTGCTATTTCATGCAAAATTAAACAATTTTGTATTAGAAAATTTAGAAATAGATTTATGGATTTTTTTATGACTGTCTGCCGATAAATGGGATATTCACAAGGATATCTTGGATACCATTTTGAAACTTGATAAGTCAGCTAAATAAACAATTCAAAGTGCACGTAAAATTATCAAGTGACTCCGCAGATGACTTAGCAGTATAATTCTGAAATAAGTTTTTGTAAAGAATTGTATGGAAATAATAACAAGTGCCTAAATACTTATGAGCGGGAGTGTATGTATAGTTATTTATTCTAAAACCTATTAGATAGCTAAAACCCCCGATATAACGGTGACCCCTTCCTTCATAACTGATATCTCTTAAACGGCCCTACCAATTTTAATGAAACCTAGCTAAGAACCACCGCTAGTTAACCTGCTTTTAAATTAAAAAAAAAAACGGTCAAATGCGAGTCGGACTCGCGCACCGAGGGTTCCGTATTTAAGATCATATGGTTAGAAAACGCAAAAGAAAATACTTATTTTGTTAGGAACTTTATTATCTATGCAATAGGGTCCATTTTGACTAGCCTAAATTAGAATACAGATTTTTAAAGGTTTTTGATAATTTTTCAAAAACTGTAAGGTTTGACAACTTCATTTTATTTTTCCTCTAAAATATAAGTAATTATCTTTAAGTCAGGATTTTTTCAGATTTTCTGGTCCATAAACTTCGGAGATAAGGGGGGGAGAACGGTCATTTTTGTAAATTTTTGGCTTTTCGGCTAAATCGAAAAGTACACCCCAAAAAATTATAAAAAAATTGTTTTGAAATGTGCAGACTGAGCCCTTTCATATGACCGTTTGCTATAATCAAATAACTTTCATTTTTCAACACCCCATTCTAGACCCCTTAACAAATATTTAGAAACATAATTTCATACTTTTTTTTTACTAAAACAAGATGCAGGCAAGCAAGTTATACAACTATGCCAAATTTCACGTTGATAGCTTCTATAGTTTCTGAGAAAAACTGCTGTGACATACAGACAGACAGACAACGAAGTCTCACTATAAGGGTTCCTTTTTTATCATTTTGGTACGGAACCCTAAAAACGCATCCAAATCGGTCCATTCCTTTAGGAGCTTCGTTGCCACAGACAAAGTCAAAGTCAAGTCGAAGTCAAATCATTCAATGTCAAAAAACATAAGTCATAATTATAACAAAAAATAAATACATTAATAAAATAAAAATAAAAAGATCACATTAAAAACACTTAATAAAAATAAAATTATTAATCACCCATAAAAGTCCTTAACACTATAAAACGCTTTTTCAGTTACTGAAACTTACTAACCTACTGACATACAAATCATAAGAAGGTGCATTCTTAATGTCCAGGCTCAATTTATTATAAATACGAACATCTACCGCTCGCAACGCATTTGAAGTGCGCGCTAAACTGACCAACCAACCAACACAGGGTTTATGTCCCTACAAGTTCTCCTCTGAATGGGGCGGCGTGCCCTGAACTCATTTTTATCCGTCCACATGTACTTGGCTACCTCGAGGATGTACAGACTTGGAACCGTGAGTATTTTAAGCCTTATAAAGTGCTCCTTGGTTGGAGAAAAAGCTAAATAAAATTCTCTTCTGCAATACAAACACTGTCAGCTGCAAGACCCCAGAAATCATAATATAATGATCAAATATAATGGAATTTACATAAGCATAGTAAGCCATGCGGAGATTCTCCGGCGATAGTATGGGGGCGAGTCGAGACAGAGCGAAAGCTGCCCGCGCCAACTTACCCGACATCACATCAATATGTTTACCCCACTTCAAACCAGAGTCTAAATGAAATCCTATACTTGGTATGAAATTACATCATATCTACTAAAGTCCATCCCGTATTAAATAATTATGCCTAATAATAGAACGCCATATGAAACTATTAAAAACTTGGCGAAACAGCGTACAGATGTAGTGAAATATCCTTTCACATCGTATTTTCTCGGAAATGTTCGTATTTGTCATGCTACTTCAGTCTGACTCAGTACCCATCAAGACAACGTGGGGGAACGTCGCATCTCGAGAGTGATAATCGATATAAAGTGGTTAATAACAGAGTATTTTTTTTGTTAATTAAGATTAAGTTTGTTTTTAGTTCTTTTTAATAGTCAAGCCGAAAGCATTAAGACCTGGGATACGTTTAGATCGACAAGCCTGTGAAATTATTTTAAACTTTTATTTATATTTCTTCTTGTTTACCTAAGTACACGTAATTTCTAAATATTTGATCTCGGTGTGATATTACTTCAAACTCGTGGTTTGACATTTGACACTGATAACTAAAGTACGGTTAATATGCTATTAACAAACTTAGTTTTAAACCGACATTTAATTCTTACAGTAGAGTTGAGAGATCTAAAATTTTGTCTTGCTATTAACATTTAATTTTACAATATTCCTGTTTCAAAAAACGCCCATCTGTAATGTAAACTCAGAACGTATCTGACCTGAAAACATCAACAATCAATTCGTTATTATGACTATTACGAAAACTGGATCATGTGGTAGTTCTATTTAAAAAACTCTGGTAACACAAAACAGATATACGTTGAGTTATTCCTGCCCGTTCGTTTTAAAACATTTATTCAATGTAACTACTCGTACTAAAAAGTTCATGGAGGAATTGTACATTTTTTTTCATGAAATAAACTAAACTAAACTATTAAGATTCCATACTGTTAAATTATGAAAATTACTTTTTATTGTACAGCAAAATTTATTTACCCGACTGAAAAGCGCGAAGCTTGAGTAATTGAGCACCAATAGTACAGTCGATTACAAAGAGATGTATCCACTTAATTGCATTTTGATAAGGCCCAAAGTGGTTGTAGTCGACTGGACATTGTTGCAGGGGGTAGAAAGTACGCAATTTATGGATGAGTCATATAGTGCACTACATCAATTGACTTTTTCCGCCTTTTCAGAAATATTGCCAACGATGGTCTGGTTTGGGGTCACAAAGCAGTTACAGCCATGCAATCTTGAATCAGAAAGTTTGACTTCGGAACTTTGTTTGGACTAGTTAGGAGATAAACATACTTAAAGTCCCCGGACGGTCGGAGGTGAGCCCTAGGGGGGGAGGCACAAAGAAGGTCCCGTTGTTTTTTTACATCCTAAAAACGGTGCGTCATAGGAAATGTTGTTGTATTGCATTATTAAAGCTGATAAAATTCTCTACAACTTAGATTCTATACATTTTTTACCTATTTTCAATCGTTGTCTAGATATGAGGTCCGAAAAAAGGGACGATTTAATTTATTTTATTTTAAAACGATATTAAAATAAATAGTTGACTTGAGTAGAGTTAGTTGGGGGAGGGGGAGGAAGTTCGGCGCTGCCGCGCTTTAATTGAAGCAACATTTCTCAAAAACTATAAGTATTAGGGCATGCAATATATCATTTTTGGATAAATTGATTTTGAAGACAAAAAACGTGAGGTCAAAATAGCTGGTTTGATCCGTTGTATGGGAACCTTGCACTTTTGACTATACGCTGAAACTTGGCACAGTTGATCTTTAGGTGGTCTCGAGTGAATTCAGACCGGGAGCCATCGAGAACCACTGCCCTTTAGAATAAAAAACTAGTCCAAACAAAGTTCCGAAGTCAAACTTTCTGCTTTCGGCCATTCCATTGACACCCCCCGTTATAGCACTCATTTACCAAGCTAAGACCATACTTAAGATCCACGAAATTAGTGATCGCTTGCTTTTTCAGACCGACGATTTTTTTTCGCTCTATTTTTAGTTTGAATTTCGTAACAGACGTTTCTGTTAAAAATAAAAAAAATCTTTATAATAAGATGGCACATTGTACTCATGCTAATTTCAACGAACTTGAAACATGAGTGTCGTTTGTTCATAAACATACGATAAATGGTGTCGGCATACCCTCCGAGTATATTTTACTTTGTGGCGGTTGAAAAATAAAACAGAACAGAAGGAGGAGAAATTGCAAGGTATTTTTCATCGGTATACATATAGTGGTGGACATACGAGGGCTGCCTTTTAAGTTCTGTCGTTCGCAAAACTCCCGTGATTATTAAAAAAAAAACTAGTATCATCTTAAAATATTTGAATTTAAAATTCAAAAACAAAAGAATGTCTCGAGATCGGCCGATTCGTTTTTAGTACAGCGTCGATTCAAAGTTGACAAGTCGGTTGTGAAAATGGAAAGTTCGAAGGAAAATTTACGTGCGATAATATTTTACAACTTTAAAAGGGGTTTAATGCGTCTTCAGTGCTTTGAAGAGCTGACTACGGTTTTTAAAAATGAAGCACCATGCATCCGGACTGTGGAACGTTGGTATTTGGAATTTCAACGTGGTTGCTCTAGTCTTAGTGATAGGCATCGTGAAGGCCGACCAAAAACAGCTGTAACCCAGGAAAACATTGATGCTGTACGGCAACTGATCGTCGAAGATCGCCATGCGACCTACCGCGAGATAGAAGCTTCATTAAGCATTTCAGGGACCAGTGTTCAAAATATATTGCATGATCACTTAGGTGTAAAAAAATTGATCTCTCGCTGGATACCACATTTACTTAGTGAAGACCAAAAAACGGCTCGCGTTAGATGGTGCCGCAAAACTCTGCGGCAATTCAACCGAGGAGACTCTAAACACGTTTATGACATTATCAGTGGTGACGAATCTTGGATATATGCCTACGATCCGGATTCTAAACAGCAGTCGACTGTTTGGGTGTTTCAAGATGAGCCAAAACCGACCAAAGTAATACGCTCACGGAGCACTTCGAAAAAAATGGTCGCCACGTTTGTAGCGAAAAGTGGCCACGTTGCGACCATCGTGCTCGAAGATCGTAAAACAGTTAATGCTGACTGGTATACCACTGTTTGTTTACCAGAAGTTATCGGCGAGTTCCGAAAAAATAACCCAAGACGTCGTATAGTACTGCACCACGATAATGCTAGCTCGCACACCGCCCGGCAGACAATTGCGTTTTTAAAAGAACAAAACGTCGAAAATTTGGATCACCCGCCGTACAGTCCAGACTTAAGCCCTAATGACTTCTTCACTTTTCCAAAAATCAAGCAACGACTTCGTGGTCAACTGTACCGGACGCCTGAAGAAGCGGTTGAGGCATACAAAACGGCCATTTTGGAGACCCCGACTTCGGAATGGAATAAGTGTTTCGAAAACTGGTTCGATCGAATGAAAAAGTGTATTACATATCACGGTGATTACTTTGAAAAACAATAAATACCATTTAACACTTAAATTGTCTTTAGTTTTTTCAAACGACAGAACTTAAAAGGCACCCCTCGTATAACAAGAAACACTTCCATCGTATGTATACGTAATTATTTTTAGGTCATTTAATTTCTTAACTATTCATGTTTAATTTGATCGATAAAGACTCTGCAACAACGTGGCATTGATTCAATTAATTTCAAACTGTCGAGTGGGATTGAGTTCCATGCTTCAACAAGCCTCGCTTTAGTCGGGTAAAAAAGACGACTGTTACGTCTCGCGTGAAAATAATAATAATATTCTACAAATTGCCATTGCACATGTGGTGGTGCATTGCACTGCTGTTACGTGTAAACCGTAAAATATTTTAACCGGTTCCCGTTTTTGTAATGGGATGATATTTGCAATAAATATTTAACCTCGATGACAAAAATGATGGAGTCGAAAGGTCGCAGTAAGATCCCCGCTGTACTTCAAGCAGACCCAGCAAGATTATACTCGTTAGATTGACCTCGATAAGCTGCTGATAAAAACAGTTGGCAAACAAAATATTGTGTCAAAATAGTACATTTTGATGTAAGTGCGGAAAGTATGTCGTTTTTCATTTTACACGAGTCCCGAGTTCAGTTGCGTTTGTTTACCAAGGAACCGAGACAAACGTTTTAAAACAGTTTTAAGTTCAACCTTATAACAACCATGGTATCTATTAATAAAGTTACAAATCTTCAAAACACAATCTCATACCTACGACCATTTGTCTCATAAACAGTGTTCGGAATTTTCACGGCAAAACAAGACTGTCGCAAATTTACTAGGGTAAGAAATAATTTTTCATCGATATCGAGAATTACTATGGAATATTTTATAATTTAAAATAATATGCAAAAAAAAAACAGTAATTCACAGATTATTCAGTGTAAAAGTTATTATTTAAGCCTTAACGACATCTTGTTTTTAATGAAAATATTGAATAACCCGTCCTTTTGCCTTTGCCGAATTTGAGTAGTAAAGAGGTGAAATATAGCGACTATACCACCTCATTGACAATAACAGACACTTAAAATGAAAAACTCTATATTGAGACATTAAACGTCACTTCGTTGATATGACAGTGCTCAAATACGAACTGTTTAGATATTATTTGTAAAACGCTTGAAAACGGACGCGTTTGTTACGTAATATTTTAGTAGTGTACTTTTTCAGTAAAGTAAAAATGAGTAAAGTGCAAGATTGGCTTAAAACGTGTCTAATCAAATACCCTGAATTTGTACATAATGAAGTGACATCTACTATATACTGCTCTACGTGCGATATTAATCTAAAAATAAAAAAATGCAATATTCAATCTCATCTAAAAAGCGATCGCCACAACAACCGTTCTGGAGGACCACATTCCAAACATCAATTTTATTACGATTTCATTATTTTTCTGATTTCCTGCAACATACCCTGGTCAACGGTTAACAACACTAACTTTCGAAATTTCTTTAATAAATACTTATGCTGCGACTGCACAAAAGCATCTCTACCGGACGAATCTTTATTGAGGAAAGTTTATTTAAATGTTGTATACAAAAACACCATTCAGAGTATAAGGGAAATAAATATGAACAATTACTCGTGGGTATCTGTAGACGAAACACCAGATTTTATGGGAAAATGTGTGACAAACGTTGCGATCAGATCTTTGCAAAAACAATTTTCTCAACAATTTTATCTCTTGGGGTCTAAGGTTTTAGAGAAGCAGTAGCTAAGTTAATAAAAAACCAATTTCAATTTTGTTTCAAGAATCTTTTCAAAATAACGTAAATAATGTTCTTCTACTTTGCACTGATAGTGCCGCTTATATGCTGAAAGCTGGTCGTATTTTAAAAACAACATTTCCACGCATGAAACACATAACAGGTTTAGCACATGGTCTGCATCGAGTGGCGGAAGAGGTGCGAGATAACTTTAAAAATGTAGACATGTTGATCTCTAATGTAAAAAAGATTTTCTTGAAATCTCCTGAACGTGTACGACTTTTTAAGGAAAAATACCCTTCCATTCCTTTACCACCTGAGCCCATAATCACCAGGTGGGGTACTTGGATAAATGCAGCGGTCTATTATGCTCAATACTATGAGCAAATACGAGACATCGTCTCCATACTTGCTAATGAATCGTTAGCCATAAGAACAACAAAAAAATGTTTCCGAAAGAGAAAACTACCACAAGAACTACATTTCATTCGGGACTACTACGAAGTTATAGCCTCTGCAATAAAACAATTGGAATGTTCGACTTTGTCCCTTACGGAATCTTTCCTAATATTGGACACCGTTCGTTGCTACTTAAATTGGAGCGAACTTTTACCGGTGATGCGGAAATTTGAAGCTGTTTTAGACCGAAATCCAGTTTACGACAATTTACGAGAAATAGCAGAAAAACTTACTAAACCTGAACAACAAACCGCCTACAATGAATTTTACAAATTTGCCCCTTTGACGTCGAGTGAAGTGGAACGATCATTCAGTGTTCATAAATGGCTTTATAGTGATAAACGGAACCGTTTACTCCCAGAGAACGTCGAAAAATTAATGACTATCTACTCTTATCACTATCAGAAACCAAATGAAATGGCATGTGCTGCTGTGTGTACTGATGTGGATTTTGAAGAAGAAATTGAATCTGTTTCGATATAACTTTACACAAACCTAATGTATTTTATAATATATTTATATTTATTTGGTGGACCATTATTTATTTTACTATCGATATCGATGAAAAATTATTTCTTACCCTAGTAAATTTGCGACAGTCTTTTGTTTTGCCGTGAAAATTCCGAACACTGCTCATAAAACAAACAAAACAATAAATTTATTATTAAGAAACGAAAAAATGTAAGTTACCAAAAATTTATTGAAAATCAACCACATGATAGGGTTTAAAAAACTAATTACCTTCATCTTATCGAATTACACCTTCATCGATTGTATCATTTCAACGAACCTAGTTTCTGCTGAAAACATGATATTTTCAGAATAAAACATTAAATTACGTTCGTTATTATTACTTAAGCTATTAGTCCTGGCAACGAAAAATTGTGGATGGAATGGCCGAAAGCAGAAAGTTTAACTTCGGAACTTTGTATTGACTAGTTAGGAGATAAGACATACTAAAAGGTGGAAGTGAGCCCTAAAGAAGGTCCTGTTTTTTTGTTTTTTTGTTTACATCCTGAAAACGATGCGTCATAGGAAATGTTGTTGTATTGCATTATTAAAGCTGATAAAATTCTCTACAACTTTGATTCTACACATGTTTTACCTATTTTTAATCGTTGTCTAGATATGAGGTCCGAAAAACGGACGATTTTCAAAAATGTGTTTTTATGTTGGATATTATTGCACGGCACCTTGCACTTGGGACTATGCGCTGAAACTTGGCAAAGTTGACTCTTAGCTGGTCTTGAGTAGATTCAGACCGGGAGCCATCGAGAGCCACTGCGCATTTAGTGGGGGGAGGAGGAGGAAGTTCGACGCTGCCGCGCTTTAATTGAAGCAACATTTCTCTAAAAATATACATTTTAGGGCATGGAATATATCATTTTTGGAGAAATTAAGGACGAGGAATCTATTTTTCGAACAAAAACAATGCACTTTCTAACAAAAAAAAAAAGTAGAAAAGGCTTATTACCCAGGGAGAATGTGTATTCGGTGGATATACCAACTATGAAAACAGCACAAAGACAGCTAAACATGAGCGTAGGTATCGACTTAAGCAGTCTGCCGATATAGATCTCAATTTAGAAACAACGATCGATCATACATTTCAAGCAGGAACATTTTATCTCAAACAGTCACAATAAAAGCAACCTGATTGCCATTCTCCGATCTCAACTTAAGACAAAAAACGTGAGGTCAAAATGGCTGGTTTGATAGTGCATCCGTTGTATGGGAACCTTGCACTTTTGACTATACGCTGAAACTTGGCACAGTTGATCTTTAGGTGGTCTCGAGTGAATTCAGACCGGGAACCATCGAGAGCCACCGCGCATTTAGTGGGGGGAGGGAGTTTGACGCTGCTGCGCTTTAATTGAAGTCATATTTCTCTAAAACTATACTTGTTATGGCGTCCAATATATCATTTTCGTATAAATTAATGTTTTAATGTTTATTAGGGTACAAACGGTACAATATCGCTGATACAATAGAAATCTTAGATTATACATCAACCAGTAAAGTTACCACAGTTAAATATTACATATACTACCCGAGCAATATAGTATTAATTACTTGAAAATGTGACATTCGTTTAAAAAAAACTAATGGATACCTCTTAAGGCAGAAAAACAAAAATAAAGATGCGTTACGCGAAATTTCATAACTAACTAACTATCATTTTTCTCTAACTGGGGCTGTGAAGTCTTGAAGACATTTGTTAAATATATCAACTACAGAAAAACCAGAATTATATATTTTGCAAACTCTATTAACAAAAGAATTTTTAACATAATTAGTACGTATAACCGGGACATAAAACAGATTATTAGTATGCCGAGACTTAAGGCGTGGTACTCTAAAACTTAACTTATTAAGAAGGTGAGGGGAGTCAATCTTATTATTAATAATTTTATATAGCAATATTTGGTCTTTTACTGTGGTCGACTTCGAAGTGAAACAATATTATTAAAATTAAATGTTTGACACTGTAAGGTGGCTTTATATTTTAAATGCTTAATAAGTTTATTTTGTATTCGTTCTATGGAATTTATGTATATTGTATTGCGGGTTCAATACGCTGGATGCATATTCTAAAACGGGTCTGATCAAAGAGTTAAAAAGAATAAGGATCGTTGAGACATCCTGGAATTCTAAAGAACCCTACTCTCAGTATAAAGCCAAGAAGTCGATAGGCTCTATTAGTGATATTCATGATATGGTCAGAAAATACAAGTTTATTATCTATGTAAACACCCAGGTCTTTAATAGTAGACGTTCTTTGAACTGTTTCGTTATTTAATGTATAATTATAACTAATCAATTGTTTTTTCTGCTGAACGAAATTACAAAACATTTTTGGACGTTTAGGTGCAGATGACATTCTTTACGCATGTTAAAATCAAAATGCGTAGGAATAACTTTAAATATATATTTAAATGTGAATTTTTTACAAGAGCACACATTCGCCGGTTGGTCATGAGAAGGAAGAGAAAGTTGCCAGTTAAAAAACATTTTAAGCAACCACTAGCAAGAACCTTGCCACATTAAAAATATAAACAGAACTTAAATCTATTATTATGGGCCAGGCAAAATTGCAATAAAGCAAGATGGATTAAGGATGGGAAGTCTATTTTTGGGATAACAATAATGAAAAAAAGAAAGAAAATTTATTGACACAAAAACGTTACACGTTTACAATAACAAAGAATTAACCCTTAAATTGGCAAAAATAAAAAAGTCGTGAATTCAAACCCTATTTGATTTGAAATCAGCATAAAAAAATAGTTACAAAAAATATAAAAAAGTGAACATTATAGTATGTTTATTATTGCCAATTTAAGGGTTAAAACGAAAACATTTCTCATCTGTGCCGTACGTTGCATCAATAAGGGACCCACTAAGTAGATACTATGAAAAATAAAAGTCATGTACAACTTTTTTTCATTCCTACCTCATATTTTTTAATCTCGTGAAATATGTTAAAAATAAAAATATATGTAAAAAGCCACATTTATCTACTTATTAAAAAATATAGTTTTGTTTTACGTCTAAGATGGACATGGAACTAATTCGCGGAGACAAAACATATTATAAGTCAGCATCCTTGACAGTTCAAATATTGTAATTACTGTATGTTTTATAATTTTGTAATAAATATTTCGTTCCAAATTTGCATCGAAAAATACGTCGTAACATTATATGACAGCTATAATTGGATCTCAAAGGTTAAACCAGATTAAGCTTTGAGATCCTATTATATCTGTTTAAAAAAGCGGATAAGTGCCAAGTTTCAGCGCATAGTCAAAAAGTGCAAGGTTCCCATACAGATGTACTATCAAACCAGCTATTTTGACATCACATTTTTTGTCATACATTTCTCTTCATTAAGTTGAGATCGGAGAATGGCGTTCAGGTTGCTTTTTATTGTGGCTATTTGAGATAAAATATTCCTGCTTGACATTGATGATCGATCGTTTTTTCTAAATTGAGATTTATATCGGCAGACTGCTTAAGTCGATACATACGCTCTAGTTCAGCTCTCTTTGTGCTGTTTACAGTTAGTATTAGTTGGTATATCCATACATACATCGAATACATATTCTCCCTTGGTAGTTTTTAGTCTTTTCTACTTTATTCTCTTTTTTCGTTAGAAAGTGCATTGTTTTTGTTTCAAAAAATTATTTCCTCGTCCTTAATTTATCCGAAAATGATATATTGCATGCCCTAATATGTATAGTTTCAGAGAAATGTTGCTTCAATTAAAGCGCGGCAGCGTCGAACTTCCTCCCCCTCCCCCCACTAATTACGCAGTGGCTCTCGATGGCTCCCGGTCTGAATCTACTCAAGACCAGCTAAGAGTCAACTATGCCAAGTTTCAGCGCATATTCCTAAGTGCAAGGTGCCGAGCAGTATAATATCCTAGATAAAAACACTTTTTTGAAAATCGTCCGTTTTTCGGAACTCATATCTAAACAACGATTGAAAATAGGTAAAAAATGTATAGAATCTAAGTTGTAGAGAATTTTATGAGCTTTAATAATGCAATGCAACAACATCTCCTATGATGCATCGTTTTCAAGAATAAAACGGGAACGGGACCTTCTTTGTTTTCTAACACAGTTTTACTTCGGAATAGGATGCCTTTTCTTGTAAATGTCACACAATGTTGTAAAGTAAAATAAAAAAATATCCTTGCTTTTTATGGACGGTAGGTACCCACTTTTTTTTTCTTATTTGCCATTGACCTGAGTGCGCGGTATTATACTTATGTCTACAAAATTTCAGTTTTGTAACATCAATATTTTCTGGGGGAAAAATAGTGTGATACAGACACACAGACACACGGATATGGCGTTACTATAAGGGTTTGACTTCGGAAGTCTAAAATGGCCTCTCACGGAAAACGCTCACCTTATACTTATGTTGTGGTAACAAAATATTTAAGTAAGTAAGTAAATCATTTATTCACAACAATATAGACAAAACAAATGGAACAAAAATAAAGAAAAAGAGACGACATGTAGTGCTAGTGTTGCGAAACGGTCCCAACACAGCATGTGCTATCTGTGAAGCCAACGCTGCCGCTGGTCTTCCGTTTACCTACCAGTAATACAACTTTCCGCACAATATACAACTATAAAAAGTACCACTTTTTGAGCAAATGCATTAAAAATATTTTTTACTTTGACTGATCATGTATTTATTTACGGTTGCTTTATTGATTCAAGATTTACCCATTTGAATTTACGTACTTTATTCTCTTGTTGTAACAGTCGATTGAAACTTGAGCGCGACTGCTTCCATATTTGAAATTGAATGGGAGCTCGCACGGGTCTTGCACAGTAATGTCGACTAGTGGTATCCCTGACTGTGGCGTGGCAGCATGTTTTGTTTCTATATTACATTTGGGAGTTTCTGAAGTGTATACTGATTAATGTAATTGAATGCGTACATAAATGACTAAAAACAAAGGTAAGAGCTGACGTTTGCATACGTTTGTAATAATATCCTGACAAAAAGACGATAAATATATGTTTAATTTATGTACTTTGGCAATACCTCTATATTAACTGTTACATTGCTTTAATTCACGACGGTTCGCTCCGAGACATTAATTGACGTTTCGCGGTTGCGTCAATGTTCGTAAAATTAAGTACCTAGTGGTCCTGGCTTACACGTTTGTTTGTAATTTTAATTTGCATAAATACCCAGAAAATGGAAACCGTCACAGAAAAAATATATTATAACAATACTACCAGAACGTATTGTAAATGTTATTCTAGTATAAAGAAACAGAATTAAGTTAACTTTACCGTATTGACTTTTTACAACCGATAGTCGTATTTTAATAAACCAGAATATTATAGTAAAACCATTTTAGTAAACAATGCTCAAAGCTATTTATTAGCAGTTTATGTGACTAATGAAGGATGAAGGGCATTAAATACGAGTGTGGGTTTATAAAATCACACAAGTGTTTTAAATCCTAATTATGTACAGTTACATACACTACTTTATCTACTCACATATCATCAGCCTCCATGATGCATTCAGGAGCCGCATATTTACCGGTAACGGCGGTAATGAAAAGATTGAAAAGTTTTCTGGCAGCTGTCATAGTTTTGTTTAATTCAGAGACAAACTAGAGTCGGCTCTAACTATCATATCGTTCGATATCCTACTTACGTGCGACATTTGTCAAATTTGTATGCAAATTGACAATTAATTTCGAACCAAACGTCATCTCGACTGATATTAGAATGTAGGTCAAATCAAATTTATTTGTTTTTCAGAGATGTTCGAAATTTGAATGTAATAATATTATCGAAATTGATTTTATTATTTTTAGCAATAATATTTTTTTTACAGAATAGAAATTTGTTCTAACGAAACAGTCTATTTTTATGGTGGTCATAATGTGCGGTTCTTGAACGCATTATGGAGGGTTTATGATATTTGGATAGATAAAAGTACATTTTATTATTGTAGAGAGAAATGTTCGATAATTATATAGTATACTTTCATAATTCGTTTGTTGTTGCTAGCTGTGAATTAAACAATACATATTTAGGTTGTCTCTAAAATTTACGCAAGTAACAAAAATTGTTTTAGTTGTTTAAATAAGCTAGATTCATAAAGTACTGTTTACGATATAATTCGTTTGTTGCTGCTAGCTATCGATTAAACAATACGATATTTAGGTTGTCTCTAAAATAACGCAAGTAACAAAAATTGTTTTAGTTGTTTAAATAAGGTAGATTCATAAAGTACTGTTTACCATATAATTCGTTTGTTGTTGCTAGTTGTAGTAGCTGTCAATTAAACAATACAATACTTAGGTTATCTCTAAAATAAAGCATGTAACAAAAATTGATTTAGTTCTTTAATTCAATTCAATTCAAATCATTTATTTCAGACACAGTCCATAGTGTTAGTTACAAAATACTTAGCATATGTTAGTTCTAATTTATGATTTAAAATATATTATAAATGCCGCTCCTGGACTCCACGTGAATGGAGTTCCAGTGCTTCATAATAGCGCAGGCAGGTGCGCTCCAAACCAATTGTAGGAGGCTGTTGCAACTGTCACGCACGCGACGCATCATAGAGGCCGCCCTTTTACGCATTATCGCACTGAACCCATCTATACGGGCCTCTACGAACATTCCAGATGCGCTGCAAAAGCGTGGCAGTCCCTTCAGCATTCTCAAACCATTGTTGTACTGGATACGTAGGGCTTAAATAAGCTATATTCATGTAGTACTGTTTACCGGATTATGTTATCAGTACCATAATATAATGTTTTGTCTAGCATGTGGATCGTAATATCAAACGAAACGTTGTTTACGTTTGCAAGTATACCTATTGTATGGTTAGCTCGAACTTTGGTTGGCCACACCGACTGGCTGCCATGTTTATCATTTCATCTTTGGGAGCAGTGCGTGCGTACGCGTGCAGAGACGTTGGCTGTGACAAATAGTGTGATTAGTGTAATAAATATTCAAAATCCACCAATCATACTATATGATAAATCGTACTTTGGTAGGATGATAGAGTGTTGCCACCTGGATTTCAAGAAACCCTCATTGATGGTCCTTTTGATTTAAGAAGGTCGCAGGACCTTTAGCAGGCCCGCGGAGTAAAGTTCTTTCTACGTTGTGCAATCACTTTGTTTACTGTTTCTGATAGAAAAAGTTTGAGTAATGATGATTCTTTTCTATAAATACCTAGTATAGCCTGACAAGTTCCTTTTTAGCCCTCGCCATGTTGCGGATTTTCAGTGGAACAAATTTATTTAAATGGCAACGTTTTTTTTTGACAACGGACGTTGGAAGTCATTGAATGTCACCGATGTAAACAAATCGATTTTAAAATCAAAATGCCCAAGAAATTTCACCCCGATGCAAAAATCGTTATTATAAATACATTCAAATGGTTGCGGCAGAAAAAGGACGAAGGATTCAGCAGCATTTCAATAAACAATGTTTTGAAAGTAGTTGTTGACATGACGGGTATGATATTCATAGTGCGATTGTCATGAATTGGTTAGCTTGGTACTAAATATGTATATTAATTATTAAATTTTATTTTTTTTCTCATTCAAGGCGTCTGTAGTGCTACAATTAAGAATATATACAAAAAGAATGAGCCGTTACCGCCATTGCCATCGGTACCAAAAAAAAAAACAACCAAAAAAAAGAATACAAATAGACGACTTCGACAAATGTGCCATAAGGCACAAAATTCATGAATTCTATGCTGTGCGAAAGCAAGTACCAACTCTCAAAAGTCTGCTTACCGAATTGAAAAAAGATATTGATTTTACCGGTAGTAGGGAGTACTTGCGATTGCTATTGCATAGTATGGGGTTCAAATACAAAAAGTGCAGAAACCAACGGTACATATTGAAGGAGCGTTCGGATATTGTGGTTTGGCGGGAAAGTTATTTAAACGAAATAAAAGAAGCAAGGGACAAAAAAATACCTCTTGTTTATTTAGATGAGACTTACATCCATACTTCTCTTAACCACGCAAAATGCTGGCAAAGCGAAAATGAACCCGGTGTGTCGAAATCCGTTTCAACCGGCAAACGATATATTATAGTTCATGCCGGCGGACCATCGGGATTTGTTCCCAATGCACTCCTAATATATAATGATAAGGAAAAGAAAGCCGATTATCATGACTCCATGATCAGGAACAATTTTAAGAAATGGGTTTTGCAGAGATTAATTCCCAATCTCAGTGAACCCACGTGTGTTATAATGGATAATGCCCGGTACCATTCTTTCCAAATTAACAAAGCTCCAACATCTGGCGACAGAAAACACGTCATTGCTGAGTGGCTGCGTTTAAATAACATCTCATTTCCCCAAAATGCATCTAAAGATAAATTGGTCACAATTTTGAGACGTCATAAACCCGAGCCAGTATACGAAATAGATACGATTCTCTCAAATCATGGTCACAAGGTGATAAGGTTACCGCCCTATCACTGTGATTTAAATCCCATCGAGATGATTTGGGGCATCATGAAAGCAAAAGTGGCAACTTAAAATGTTTCCATCACGAATGATGCCTTCCTAAAGCTCGTTGAAGATAGTTTTCAGGTATTTACATTTATCAATGAATTTTATTGAACAGTTAAAAATATAGCTTACTTTTACACTTCGTTATTACTTAGGAAGTGACTATAGAAAATTGGAGTAAATGCTGCGAACACGTAAAAAAAATAGAAGACGGATATAGGACAAAAGGTCCTATAATCGAATCACAGACCGAAAGATTTATAATCGAGGTTGGTGGTCCTGAAAGTGACTCTTCAACGGACGAAAGTGAAAATACATCTGAGCCAGAATCTGATGAATATATGGTCGAATATTTAGAATCGGATTTTGACGGATAGGTAATTATTCATATTTAATTATCAACTAGACATGCTCTTCCGATTACATGAAAACATAGTTTCACAATCTACAAGTACTTAATTGTATATCTCACTCGTTCTTGCACGATGCCAATACTCACTGTCCCGACTATTCATGACGTACACGTATAATTGCCATATGTAAGCTGTTTGTAGCGACACTACATCAGGGCTAAATAGGAACTTGTCAGGCTTTAAATAAAGATAACTTGGCGCAGAAGGTATCTTTATTTTAGTACGGCTTGTATTAGAAACTTTCTGCAACCGACTCTTTAATAAAATGTACATGTTATCGTGTTGTTAAAGTGTAAATGTTAAAATCTGTCAGTTTAGTCGCGAAAATTATACGCAAATTTAGTGATGAAACTGACAGATTCCATTTTTTTAAATTAACAACACGGTAACTATGTACATATCTTTTTAAAGACCCATTCACATACTAAAAAAAACAGTTTCTTATTATAGTAAGCTCAATCATTTGATGTGATAATGGCTAACCACAATGTTTGTAGTAAACACAAAATAACTACCTATTAAAGTGAAAAAATATATAAAGTTTGATAAAATCTCAACTTGGTAATATTCTCCAAAATAAAGCATGGTTACGAACGATACGCATTCCGTTATACTTGAAAAAAAAAAAGGATGTAATGGATACAAATAGGTTTTTGTGCACTGTACACAAATTTTAATTATGTGTACCAGCATTATGTTTAACTGTGCTATATATTCTTGTAAGCCATTACCAGATTTTTGTAGTAAACTCGACAATATATTTAGCTGTCGTAATATATTACACAACAATCTGGTAAAGTTTACTTTATTCTGGATTCGGTAGAGTAATTGCCACTTTTCTTTGTTCTCTGCCAGCTTTTTCACCTCCTGATTCGACACGACATTGGCCATCTGTCTTATTTGGCTGAAGTAAGTAAGCCTAGGTCTTCCTCTTCCTCTTTTCCCCTCAACTTTGCCCTACAAAATGTTCAAAAATAAACTATCGTGCCGTATCAGGTGTCCCGTCATCTTTCCTCTTCTACATTCTATGGTTTCTAAAATATGTCTCCTCTCGTTTACCATCTTCAAACATCGTTGGTTTTCTTTTCCTTCCAGCTAATTCTTCCCATTCTTCGCCAACACCACATCTCAAACGCTTCCAATCTTTCCCTATCTCTCTGTGTTAGCAACTGCGTTTTGTTAACTGAATCTTGTCGATTTCATTGTTTGATTATTAGTTATTACTTAAATAAATTGCACTCAATAATATGGAACTTGTTTTTTAATTGTACCTTGATTTATGAAGCCTATTCAGATATAATAATTATTCAATTTAACTACCAAATCCCAATCAGAGACTATAATAACGTATCAATGTGATATTTAAATGGTCCATGATACTAATAATAGGATACCGATGATATTAACACTTATTTATTAAAATTCGCCCATTACATTACGCTTAGGTACATTATACTTTTCTGTAATGATTGTAAAGTATAGTGTAAATGTAATGTAATAGGCCAATTTTAATAAATTCTTGGTACGTTTCATTAAGAGTTTTTAATGATTCTGGGTTAGTTACATAAGACTTATAACCAGGGCTCGGACAAATCATGCTGATGATGTCAAACCACTCATAGGATGATTTCAAATAGTATTTTCATAAACAATTACCACTTATCATTTATCAACCTCTTTAATAAACGATATTGTGTCGAGAAAAAAACTGAACTAGCCCTAATTTTAATAATAAATAGGTACTTCACTGATACGATTCACTTCATTTATTTTTTTAATATTTTCTCTTTACTTTTACAGACTTCCTAATGGGCTTTACCTATCCCGTAACACATAAGCAACTGATGTCGTTTCTAACAACTCTACATATTTTCGAATTATCGCTTCGAATATTACTGACGTAATAACCAGCCAGTACAACTTAGATGTAGCCAGCACGCTACAAGTAGCGAACCTTTACATCTTCCCGCCCGGCACGGGAAGGCTGGGTCCCTACTTTAACCTAGCTATAGCTCCCTCCTAATCAAGACATCTACCTAAGTACAAAAATCCAACTATAGCTTGTCTATCCCCATTCAGGCCTTTAACAACAACATATTATTTACCTGTCTAACTCAGTATCGACTCCCTAGCAGGTCTACCTAACACCTGGAAAACCCTAGAAGAAATGACAAGTCCCTTGCTAAGAGATAGCATGTAACAGTCTGCCAAAGGAAAGGTGTCCTAATGTGAAAAACTAAAATATTAAATGACACCCAAATGCATCCTGGTATATGCTTAAACCAAACAAAATCCAGGCCAAAAAGCTTGACTTCTTGTCCCATGACCTACCTAAGTTGCTAACGGAGCCCCATTTCGTTCAGAAACAACGTGCTTCGCATGACCATTTCAAAATCATGTTAAAATGCTCAGTCGGTGCATAGTTGGTGCTTCTCGAAACAATCTATCCTAAGGTCCAACTCACGTAATACACTAAGACTTATAGAGCCTTCCTTATGGAAATAATGGGAGTTCCACATTACTTAAGTCGTTCCTACCTAGCTAAATCTCCAAATAAATACGTTTTTTTTATTATTTGTTGATTTTGCACCGCTTGATCATATGTTGGGTTGTTGCTGAACTTTTAGTGCTCCACCTCAAAGCTCCATCCATTTGTTACATGAAACAAAGAAGATCTTTATTTAATTGTTCTTCTCTTCTCACATAAGTAATGAACTATCCCATGTTCCCTTTTACTAAGTGTCAACTTATATATCCCATATATATACAGTGTGTTACCGGCATGCGGGCATTTATTAAAACTGCCGATAATATGTTGCTTTAGCAATTGTTTGCAAGTATTATCAATTAAAAAATAGTAGTTATCAGTATTGCTGTTGCTTAGTACAAGGCATGTCGTGGTACGGGGGCAAATCATAATAATCAAAGTATCCGCCGCCTGTCATTTAATTTTAATACTTGTCAAATTGCTGTGCTTTACATTGCTGATAATTAAAATTTTGTTAGAAAGTTAACAAAGCCAGAAAATTTGTTTATTAATTTAATTAATGTCATGGTTACGTTACAGATATACGTTATATTAACCTCTTTAAAAACAAGCCCCGGTGCTGGTAACACACTGTTTATATATTATCATATACAGGGTGTTTTTCTGGTGGACAACTTCCAAAACAGGAATGACACTTTAATTAATGCTGAATCCGAATATCACATTAAAAAAATGAAAAACCTTAGGAGGTCAGAGAAATAGCATTTTAATTTTTTCCCATTAGTTCACTTAATTGTGGTTACCATGCCCAGTGTTTACCGAAGACTTTAATGAACGTAATCATCGTGCACAATGTTATGATTCATCTTTCCCTTCATACTTGTTTTGGGCATAGGACCGTGAAAGATTACAAACACGGCTTAGGTTAAAAAAATGTAAATTATTGGTGTTAAAAATCGTTCTGAAATGGCATTTAACTACAGAATAACGGTAGTGATTACAAACCCGCAAGATTTGTCTTTGGCGTACTTATTTATAAAGGTAAATCAGCTTTGTACAACGATTGTTAAAATTTTACAAACCTTGAGCATGGCGTTCCGTTTCAAAAGTGCCCCACTCGTAAAGACTGCTAGCGATAGACCTTACAGTATAGCGCGTAATGGCCTGCCGATTAGGAAATCGTTCAGTCCAAATTCCAACGGTGTCAGCAATGACCACTCACAAAGTAAATGTTTACAACATCAAACATTTCCCGATATTCCAGAAGTACATTTTCTTGCCGAGCCATTTTTTTATCAATTAAATGATTTAACACTTCACTTAACAAGCACTCTCTTCGAAACAAACACGAAACTGACATCGCTTGCGCATAGTTTTGTGAGGGTAGTATCAAACAATAACATGGACTGATCGTGACGAAAAGCGGCCTACCCCCTTCGTAGCTACAGAAAACGAGAGACCATGATTTATAAAATAACGAGGATATTATTTCGAATTTTCATGAAAAAAATAAAAATAAATTATATATTTTTTTTAACTCAGAATCGTAAATATAGCAACCCCTATTGTGGAAGTTGCTGACCAAAAAAACGCCCTGTATGTATTAACTAAATGAATTATTAACTAAGTAAATTAAATAACATTATCCTATAATTTTTGAATTATGCATTTTTTTAAATAATTATTCTTATCTACCTACAAACTAGGAACATAGATTAAACTATCTTATTATAATTCCCTTAGGCAAGACTTTTTAAATCTATTTACATGAACAATATCTTTCTGTCTTCGAAGTCTACTTCCTATCTTTTTTATAATATAATTCACCCTATTAATACATCTTAAAACCTGGAAAGGTCCCCTATATAACCTACACAATTTCATACTTCGACCTGATACCCTTCTTGGTGTATAAGCCATCACTAAATCTCCCGGCATAAATGATACCTCTCGAAATTTCTTATCATAATTTATTTTCTGTCTACGACGTGCTGGTGCTATCTTAACTAGAGATGGGCATCTACCCGCGTATTTATCCGGTAAATACCCGATATTTACCTACCCACAGGTATTTATTCTTGTATCTGTAGTTCGCCTTTGTACATCTTTTTTATAATGAATTGTATTGTTTTGGTTTTTATTTTGTACAATAAAGTGTTTACATACGTACATACATATATCTTGAGTTTTCTACCAATTACCTACGTATTTTAATAAATTTGGTCAATATTACGATATTATTATTATAATTTATATTGTACCTAGACAAAGAATGATTCGCATTTAAATAATTTTGTTTTTATTTTCATTGATTCGTTAAATATTATAATTCATTCAAACAACACATTAAGTTTGTAACACTATTTGCTTCTTTAATGAGAAGTACGCAATAAACAGTTAATGAACACTAAATTCCATTGCACTATCTCGCCTCATCTGTATCACTTAAGTTGTTTTGTCATGATCCGACAATATTTTTCCGTGGTGATTTTTCAAGTGAAAGTTTCCCTAAGATAACATTAATAGTTGGTTTTGTTAATTACTTTTACTTTTACTCACTTTTATTCCAGTTCTGAAACAATATTAACACCATCAGTAACAAAAATATCTACCCGACGATTTGGGTATTATATATTTACCGGGTAAATACCTGGGTGGGTAGATTGGGTATTTACGCGCAGCCCATCTCTAATTTTAACACGCACTTCCCGTTCTAATCTACAACATAGCTAAAACTTTATTTGAAATATTAGTAGCAAGATTTACATTATTGATATTTAAAGTGGTATCTGACTTCAACAAAGGCTCCCCCTACCAAAAATTACCTACTAAATAAGTTAAAGGTTAAAATTGCACATGCTCACACCAATCTCTTTGATCTTCCCTTGTTGCCTTCGACATCATATTCAATAAGGTTGATTGGAACCTTTCTACCAATCCATTATATTGGGGATGGTAAGACGTTGTGTGTTTGATCGTACTCCCAAAAGATTCAATGGTTTCTTTCATTAATCTTGACATAAATATAGTGCCTCTATCCGTACCTAAGGATTTCTTTTATCCCACCAAGTCCGGAAAAGATTTCATCTTGTATAAAATTCACAATTGCATCTGCATTTGCTCGTGACACCGGTCGACATATCGCATACTTGGACACATATTTTATTGCCACTAACATATATTTATTAGCTCGTCTTGATCGGCGAAATGGACCCAAGACATCAATACCAACTCTATCCATTAAATTATTTATCGGTATTGTTACTAACGGGGCAACAATTTTTGTGGCTTTTCGTTCTTGACATTTGACACATGACCAGTGATCGGAATAGGTAGAGTATATTTACCTAAAGTGTGCAAAAGGACATTAGTGACAGGTTGCAAGCCCATCGCCTAACAGTACTACAAGCCTTTATTCCCTTAGTCGTCTCTTACGACATCCACGGGAAGACATGGAGTGGCACTATTCTAACTCGGCAACCACACGAGGCCGCTACGCTGGTAAACATCTTAGCCTAATTGTGCAAATTGTGGTTATAGAATTATCAACAAGTTTTTAGAGATGTTTGTTATTCTGTAGCTCTGCCTACCCCACTCTGGGAACGAAGGCGTGAAATTATGTATGTATGTATGTATGTGTGCAAAAGGACATTAATATCGAGTGGTTACAATCGGCTGAAATATTAATTTATTTTTATTGAATTCCGGATTTCTGTTATTTTACTGGTACTATTAAAAATGTTGTCGCAAGGAAGTTTCTAGTTTATGTCTCTGTTCTACGAAGTTTAGGTAAATATGCTCCACCTATTAAATAGATACTTAAAATAAATGAGTTACAGGCCCCTTTTATTACAAACTAACATAAAATATCCCATACTGTAAGTAAATATTATGTATATTTAGCATTAAAAATACCGGAAATCCGGATTTCAATAAAAATAATTTAATATTTCATCCGGTTGTAACCACTCTATATTATGTCCTTTTGCGAACTTTAGGTAAATATACTCTACCTATTCCGATCACTGCACATGACTTAACGTATTACTCAATTTTTTTCTCTGCTCCAATCATAAAGTATCGGGTCCGAAATTTACTTAAAGTTTTATACAACCCTAAGTGTCCGTCTGTCGAAATGTCATCATGTAATTCCTTGAGACAGTCTGCAAATAAATTCCTTGGCAAGACCAATAAATTTTTATCTCGATTATTCTGTCGAATTTTCTTATACAATCTGCCAGAGTATAGGAAAAATCCACGATATACCCGAACCTCTCGTCGATTTATTTCATCAATTATTCCTCAACAAAATTCATCGTTTCCTTGTTCTCTTTCCATATTGTAATCTGAAAGAAAATATAAACGCATTCCATCCTCTTTTGGTTGCATTCGTTCTCTTTCTCCCTCTAATTCTTCCTTTAATTTATTTCTACTGAGGAAATCCGCCTTCACGTTCTCCTTACCCTTACAATAGACTATGTCGAAATCATAACCTTGTATCGCAACCGCCCGTCGGGCCAATCTTCCATTCATGTCTCTTCTATTCCTTAACCAGACCAATGCTCGATGATCGGTAACAACCTGGAATTTAATTCCCCACAGATAATGCTTGAAATAGTTTAGCGCCCAAATTAATCCATAATCTCTGTTATGGCATATTATTCTCAGCCGCACTTAACTTTCTTGACGCATATGCGGCGGGTTTCATAAAATCTGTTCCCTGCATGACACAGGCCCCAATAGCCTTATCCGATGCATCGACGAAATTCTAATATTACCATTTTCATTACGCCTTTGATGCTTACTTGTTTGTGTATGATCTGTACCTTGATTTTTTTATGTTATTGTTTAATTTAATAATTTCTAAAATCTAAACGTAGGTCGTGTTGGGACACGAAGAATATTAGCGTTCAGCACAATATAAGGCGTTTATTTTTTTATAACAACTGAATGACAATTTTAAGTGACTCGCAACATTTAACAAGAAATCTAAAGGCATCAAATACTCAAGTGATTTTGTTTTTTTATATAAACATACATGACGCGGACACCTTTTTTCATACTGTTGATTATTCACCCTTAACCACCATATCTGATGGCCGTTCACTATCCGCCACGTAGATAGCCCAGCCCCTGGATACCAAAACGAGGTTTTTCTCTCCGTGCAATATCAAGAGTTGTAGATAGATAATACGTTATATTTATTACCCGGGAAGATATTTCCTTCGCATTTGCTTACATCAGTTTGATTTTGATTAGATTATTCATCTTCCTTTCGATGTGACTTCTTTAACTGACTTCACTTACAACACAATTAATAAAAAAAGTCGATCGTGTTCGTGTCGGACTCGAGCACAAGGGTTCCGCTAAATACGTCTTATTTGTATGAAGTATTAGAAACCCAATAACGTCCTGCATACTGCTGCTCAGGTCTGTCATAATCCGTTTAGAAGCTACACCATACTTCAATTCTCTTAGGGGCTCAATAGGGGCTCTTCTTTTTCAATGCCGATAGACCATTTACCAACCGCAATTCAAAGCTTGCCTTGCGAATACTATTATCTTAATCCTAAAAATCCGTAATTGTAAATGCATCTCTTTCAGATTTTTAACCGACTTCAAAAAAGAAGGAGGTTATACGTTCCACTGTATGTTTTTTTTTTATGTATGTTCACCGATTACTCCGTCAATTGTGGAACGTTTTTAAAAATTATTTTCTGGTTTGATAGAGTATACTTCCGAGGTGGTCCCATTGTCACCAAATCTGTATCTGATGAGGGAATCAGTGAGGAATTGAGGGAACTCCTCAAATATTGTAGGCAAACATATAGCGAATTTAGTATTAATAGTAACAACTCCAGCATTTGCATTCAGAAAGTATGATTTGGTGAAGTGGAACTGATGATGAAAACCTGTGGGTGATGGCCACCGGAACTCCTCAGCGGTACCGATTTCCAGGGTGGCGATAAGATATCTCGATTGAGATAGTTGAGCGACTACAACGAAGAATATTTACTTGTTGAAATATGACTATAACTTTCCCGCGGCGTTGCTTGAAATATCCTAAAGTTTCATATCAACTAAGAAGTGGGAATACGTTACAGTGTATTATGATCACTAAAAGGTATAAAATAAATTGATAAAAAAAAACCACCTTCAAACCGCAAAAATAACTTCTTTTAAAATCTATATCAGTCAGTCAGTCAAACTGAAGTCGGTGACTCTCAATATTTTTAACCAAAAGCCGACTGCAGTTCGACTGACCTAAAGGTACCTTTTTAAAACATTTTCTGTCCTACATACATAGTTTTCTAGAACATAGGTACATGTGTTTTTTTTGTTTTTTATTCGAAACTAGCTGTCCGTGCCCAACGCCGCCCGAATATAATTCCGTTTTTCGTAATTAAGTTTTACAACTTTGTATGAACGCCAAATCCGTCAAATCCTTATAAAATGAAAGGTTCGTTTTCAACAGAGATAAATTGTACTTCCATTTAAACTTTAGTTTATTAGTTAAAGATGACTGATACTTAAAATGTAATTGATTAAGAACTTTTTCTTTGGTTATCAAAATTGAAAAGTCATATTATTTGTAGGCAATTGTACGGGAAAAAAACAAGTGTCTCTAATTGGGATGAACCTAAAAAAAACTGCTCGTTTTTTTCATTTTTATTCGTCAGCTTTATAAGGATGTTATTTCAATGAGTTTATTATGAAAAGTGTTACTGTTCATCATCATCATCAGCCGCGAAACGTCCACTGCCGAACAAAGGCCTTCCACAAGGTTTTCCATAACTATCATGTGTTACTGTTATTTAAAATAATTTATTGAATAAAAATAACCTCGCCTATTTATTTCGAGAAAATGGCAGAGTTATTTAAAAAGATTATTTTTTACTACTTATCTATGATCTGTTTTCAAAATCATAATAGATTAGCGTCATTCAAACAATGTAAACAAACAATCGCAATACGATATATTTGGGTCAATCAACTATTCTTTGTACATTTAAGTATGTCTTAATTATACAACACTGTTAAACCAAAGCCCGGTATAAACTATATTTTTTAATCAATAGATTCATTGTCAGTACAAGTGAAAATTTTGCCAAAAATAGTGGAAACTTAGGGGACAAACCACTATTTTCATACAAAACTGGGGACAACATGGTCCACTAAGTTACCAGTGAAAGAAGAAATTTTAATTGTTTAATAAATATATCTACTGGGTCATAGAATTCACTGTTTATCTGTGTAATAAAAACACGCAATATTTTAAAGAAAACCCATTTAGTTTTTCTTTATACTTAAAAGACTTACCAACTTGAAAAAAAAAGTGTACAAAGAATAGTTGATTCACCCATTTATTACTTCAGAGTATTATAATAAGCATATTCGATTATTGCTTACTACCTACCTAGACCTCAATGCACTTCCTGCATTACCCTTGTACTACAGTCATTGGGTAGTTTTACCTGGAATGTTTTCCGGGAGTTTTGAAAATTAGTGATCTTATAGATTTTGATGTGCTCTTTCCGAATTTTGACTTTGCCACCTCGTAGTTTTAACCGACTTCAAAAAAGGAGGAGGTTATACGTTCCACTGTATGTATTTTTTGCCAGATATATTGGCAAGATGGATAAAAGGAATTTTTTGACAATATCTCCTTTAAGACTCAGATTACGGTAAAAACAGTTATTATAAAATGAAACAAGAGACGATTGCCTACAATTTATGTATTATCTTTTTTTTCATAAAGTCAATAGTTTTGGCGTACCAGCGCCGCGAAGTGTACTCCAACACGCGTTTTGGTCATTATTCATTCTGTTAGGTGAAACATAGTTCACGTTGTGATATCAGCACCAAATTTTAGTATGTTGTTAAACATATTATTTTCCCTTAAAAACCGTCGGGACCTCACCAGTAAAGTACCCGGATCCGGAAATATGACGTCATCAAAATGGCAAAATTTCGTTCGTCTAACTCCATGTTAAATTCTGTTTTGCTAGAAAGAGATAGGGATAAATCTTTGTTGGCTTATATCTCGGTTCTCTTTATAGCAATTCAAAATATGTTTTTTCTCAACTATTTGTTACATGAATCACATTTTATTGAAGCTGTGAAAAAGTCATGAAAATTCCCTATTCAAACTTAGAGGTCAATTTAAGGTAATTTCGTTATTTTATTTTAATTCATTCAGTGTGTCATATTTTTTAAATCAAGCTACAGGGATTGATTTGAGAAGCCTATTCCTCGAAATGGTTTTTAAATTTTCATACAATGCTAAAAATTGATGTATCCCAATTATGTGACTACCACTGTATGTTGTTAAGGTATGGGCCCTAATAAACATCCAAGGTTTCGACTTTGGTTTGTAGTTTGAGCCGCCATCTTAAATCAATCAATCGCGAACCGCAATCTATGAAGTTGAAGAACAAGACATAAATTACTTAAAATATTTGCGTACTATCAGCCCATTGGAACCCTGACCCACCATAAAACGGTGTAAACATCCAAGGTTTCGACTTTGGTTTGTAGTTTGAGCCGTCATCTTAAATCAATCAATCGCGAACCGCAATCTATGAAGTTGAAGAACAAGACATAAATTACTTAAAATATTTGCGTACTATCAGCCCATTGGAACCCTGACACACCATAAAACGGTGTCACAGTGACGTTATAAAACAATTTGATTGACACTTATTACGAATTAAATCATAACGTCACTGTGACACAGTTCTATGGTGGGTCAGGGTTCCATTGGGCTGATAGGACATGATTATTTTATAAGTCTTCCAAGCGAGTCAAACAAAACATATTTAACTCTGAACTGGTCTTGCTTGCACTCGGTAATAAAATAAAATATGCTGTTAATGTAGCAATTAATAGATGAAGGTACTCCGTTACTTCTAACAATTATTGTACAATATAAAGAGAGCTGCGTAAGTGGATGACAGATGTAATATTTAATGAAATATGTTTTCTTTGTAACTAGCCGGTTCGATTATATTTTTTCATCACATTTGCTCGTAAATAGTGGTCTAATATGCTAGAAAAATCGACCGTAAATCCAAAATAATACCCGCGGGCCTTTTCTTACCATTACGCCCTATCGTGCGTAATAGCTTTTTTTCTAATATAGTAGGTACGTGGACTCAAACTATCATAATACGCCAGGACCCCAATTCTTGTGCCATTCGATATGAAGTTTCATTCGAGATGAAAAGTCAGTTGCATACAATTTTCTAAAATCTCGCATATAAACTATTGATCTCGACTATCACTAGAATCGGACTCCTGAACACGTTTGACATTATGTCTGGTAAGTCATAGACAATGATGTAGTCTGCCGCTAATTTATAAATACTGATTATAAACTGTGTGATTTCAAAATAATAATGAAAAGGATGTCTTTGTGCACATATTAAAATTTATATATCAATAAAAAACATGTCGTCATCAGAAGAAATGGATAATGCGACTCCGCCGGACATCACCAACGCGCCTATCATTATTAGTGACAATCGTAAGTTAAAAATATGACCTTTTGTCTAATTTTATTTCATTTCCTCGCAATTGTGATGAAAAACATTGTATGTTACACGGGTGGTAAAGGAAATACAAAGCTCGATTCATTAAAGCCCTCAGTCTTCGGCTTCGGGCTTCTAACAGAATCTCGTTTGTAATTCTGTCTTTACCACCCTTAATACACAATGTACTAATAAATTAGTTAAACTTCTCTTTACCACAAAATACCAACTTTAGTAACGGGGTAAATAGTGTTTTTCCTTGGTTTTGTAAGCTAGCTGTCACTTGTATTCGGTCTTGTCTTCCTGTAGTGTGACCAGCTGGCCTTTTACCTAAGGAAGTCGCAATGGCAACCGACTTCAAAGTAAAACAATTGTTTTGCATTTTGTATGCAGGCTCGGCTTCGGAATGTCAAAATGAAAACGAATGCGATTGCGAGTGCATTAGGCAATAAGCCTGCTGGCCTGCCAGCGATCAACTTTATTTAAATATATCTCAATCTTTAAATAATACCTAGATTAGCGCTTAGTTCCTCATAAACATCACATACTTTATCCGTAACTTTATTACAACACCGTCTTATTTTTTCAAGTTTATTTTCATTGCCTAAGTTCCAAGGAGTGTGTATGCATCTATATCCATGTAGGTATGTAGGTATGTGGTTTTTGTAAACTTGGAGGCAGATTTTGAATTTCACTGTATCATTGGATTTTTACCAGGAGTATAATATATTAAACCTTTGATCCTCAAATTCCCCGAATTCATTTAAATTAATGTTGAGATGGTATAGCTACATGCAAAAACGTTTTTACTGAACTCCAAGTTCGTACTCGTCACTCTATAGCCTCAATAGGCATTTTAATTTTAAAGCTGTGAACGACGCTTCCAAATGCTATTATCAAGAAAATATCATACCCGGGCAGCCGGGTTTAGATACTTGCTTGTTTTGGATGTGATAGCAAGTAGGGTCACGGATCTATTCTTTTCATGACGCAAGCGATCTGGAATTCAACCTTAACATTACTACAGATAAACGTAGTGGACGCTGTGATTTAAATATAACTTTTCTTGTGAGTGTAGAACGAGTAGCGTCTATGGCAAGTGGGGGATATCGATTTGCCGTCCCTGTCGATCGTCTTCTTTAATACTCTCTCACACTAAGACGTTTCTGTGATATTATGCTCTACCGTAACATTAATTTATGGATGAACCAATTGAACAATATAACGAGATTTAACTGTTAGAAATTTGACATTAGTGAAAGCATCTTTGTTAATCAATTAAGCATAATAGATTCTCAAATCGACATCGAGACCACCGTTTTTACTATAGATAATAACATAACCGATAGTGTCGTCTGTATTTGCTAAATGTATTGCCAAAAAATAGCAGGGGCTCAGTCGTGTCCGAGACGCAAGAATTAACGGGAAAACGAAGAGATCAAATTTATTTTGCTTGTCTGCTTCGTAAAGATACACTTTTAATTCAATTTTAATTTAATTAAGTATTTAAATTTTGCTGTCAGTATTGGTATTACAATCAATTGTCAGGTAAGGAGCACATACAACCAATTAAAATACGTTTATTTGTAGTTTTTTTTAATAGAACCAGACGCACGTAGGTATTCTCAGTACATTTGATTCCATATTGATCGATGGTTACTGTAGCATGAATGAAATACATAATTCGTAGTTTATACTGTTCTATGTGGCACGTACTCTCGCTGTTATTATAGTGGTTTCAAGTCAATTTACGTAATCGTGCATTGTCATAGTAGTAGTAGAGGTAGGTAGTAATTTATTTCGTATTGGAAAATACATTATTATATGTCGCATAGTTATACTGATTTCACAATAAGATCGTCAGTGCAAAAATTAAAAGTAAAAATAAAATAATTTCAATGTGTACAAAAGTAATAATAATCACGAAATAAAATAAAAACATTAACACCAACAACTCAACTCATGTACAGGCTGGTACTCGATAAACTATACATATTGAAAGGGATGAAATTTTAGGTAAATTTATAGGTAAACCATTTTTTTTTTTTTAATTTTAGCCACTGGTTTCTTTTTACAGATTGCCAAACTTTTTAATAAAGTTTGTGTAGTACACTTACTTGTGACAGTGTAACTTTTGATCTAATAGGTAGCCCAAAAAAGATAAAACAAAATGCATAGTATTGACATTAGTTAGGTTTATAATAATTGAAAACAATATTATATCGATTAAAAAAAATAACTGTGTAACTGCTTTTTTTGTGGAAAATTACCGCAAAAATATCATTTTGTTTTCATAAAAACCCGATTTTCTCAAAATTTTGCAGATTTTTTTCAATTTTTTTTTAACATTTTTAGATCTAAAATTAAACTCGGAATAATAATAAGCAAAAAAAATAGTGAAATATCTACAAAACTTTGAGAAAATCGTGTTTTTTGAAAACAAAATGACATTTTCGCTGTAATTTATTAGAAAATTTTAAGAATCTGTAAAAAAAAGTGGCTAATTTTAAAAAAAAAATTGTTTTACCGTTAAATTAATCTAAAATTTCATCCCTTTCAATATATACAGTTTATTGAGTACCACCCTGTATATATATATATGTATAGCTACGCAATACTAAGGTCAACCTCTTCAGTCACTTCTCCTGCTACTTAAGACATTTGTCATTCTTGATTGATTTGATATGTACAAAAAACATTTAAAAATATATCGAAACTAAATTTGAGTGGAAATGGATACATACATTTAAAAAGTTTAACTAGTACTGGAGAAAAATACTGGATTTGATATAATAAAAAAAATATTCAAGTTGACACGTTGACTTATCTTATAGGAAGCGTTTACTCAGTGTAAGACAAGTTTGATTGACCTTTTACAGCGAAAACTTCGTGCTAGATATGAAGAACTTCTTAGAGGCTTATAATGTATAGGCAGAATATTCCGTTTATACTAAACAGACATTCTGTGATATTTGTTCTTTAATAGATTTGTTTTGCTCCCGCGATAGCGAAGTTTGGTCATTTGACAGTAAAATTGGTTTTAATATCTATTTATATTGATTTGCAGGTGCCAATTGCGATTTGCATCCTTTGATTAAAATTTGGGGTTATTTTTTCGACTCAATGCGACGCGTATAGAAAAAATGCTTTATGGTATCTCATAAAACTGTGGCTCAGATTTTGACAGTTCTTTTAAAAACAATTTAAGGTTTCTAAGCATTTTTTTAGTAAATGTATATTTTCGGAATTAATTGCTCAGAAAGTAGCATAAATTGTGTCCTCCCCCTTTATCTTTCAAACCGTAAGTACATAAAATATAAATAAAATGCAAAGGTAGCGCTTAATAAATACTTTCAATTAATATTATTTTCACATCCTATTTTTTAGATAGATTTTTGTGTGTTTGTGGCTTCGGAACCCTACACTGATGGTCCAACATGCTCTCACCCGGTTTTTATCTATTTATTAGTTATATCTTATTCTTCTGACATGTTGAAAACATCCATGTCCCAGAAACATACGTGATGCAACTAACAAATGAATGTTACGAAATTTAAAAGGAGAGTTACCGATTCATGCAAGTTCGTACCGGCCGGTATTATTTTTACATTCTTTATAAGCTAGGGACACTATTTTTTAGCCACCCTCGTACCTATTGCAGGAATATCCATTCGGCTACTAGTAAAGATAGACTTCCGGTCGAAGCGGTTTACGCGCGCGATTATCGCGCCGCGCACGATCGATACGGAAATGTAAAGGAAAAAGTATCGCACTATTTACGTGGTCATCGGCTCAGTCGTGTGCGACCAGTCCTCTATATCGTTAGAAAAGTTATAATTAGTTAGTGTTTCAAATGTTTTTTAAATATATCGATATTTTTTCATAACGTTATGTTACATCGCAACGAAATCAAAATCCTACCAAAATCCTAACAAATCAAAATCAAAATCAAAATATTTATTCAGTAAATTGGCCACATATGGGCTCTTTTACACGTCGGTAATATATAGTGAATCTACTAGCGCTTCGGACAAGACCATCATTGCGGAGAAGAAGCGCGGCAAGAAACTGCAGCAGAAGATAATTTTTTCAAACATAAAATACAATAATACTTTAAGTTACATTATTTACAAGGCAATAAAGCAACAAATACAAATTATTAGAACTATCTAGCACAAATAAAAACATTACATTTCAAACACATTAAACTAAAAATAATGACTAGGAGAACAACACGACGTGGTCTCTACGTCAAAACCCATAACTGGAATAATTAACTGAGCAACAAGTCCTTGCAGACGTGAACAGACCGGACCCTACAAACAGCACCCGTTCTCGAGTATGACGTATATCTCAGCCGTCGCCTCCCTCAACTATGTGTTCGGGAATGTGGCGACCCGATCAACGACGCTGCCATAAGCAAAGACCTTTGAGCGAGCATGACGTGCTCATGCTGCTGGACAACATAAAAGTAATATTGTGTGATATAGCTGTCCGGCGAGAAACATCACAGTGTTCTCTCATTTAAAAGCGTCTTGTACACACAAGAACTTATAAATAATAAGTACAAAAAGTAAACATACAATTTCGTATTTGAATACACAGTTTGTTTACAGGCATTTTTATCAAGATATAAATATCAGAAATATCCTAGATTTAAGAATTACCTTAAATAAGTAATAGCCTAGACACTACTTAAATACATCATGGTCACTAATAATGAAGTCATTTACAGTATAGTATGCCCTAACGAACTGAACGGCATATTGACGATATCACATGGTATCTTATTGTAGAAACGTACCGGTGTCGAACAAATTTGACGGATTTTGATACCATGGCAAGCTTGGCAAGCTCTTCACCAGACTTGAATGCATTGGACTTTTCGATATGGGATATAGATTGGAAGCAGTGGGAATGAATTTAAATTAATTCAAGGATGGGTTGGTCAAGATATGTTATGACATACCCGATAAGGTAGTGCGTGCCGCGTGCAATTCATTTTATAGTAGAATGCGTAAAGTTATACCAGCTAAAGGAGACCGATTTGATGTAATGAATTAATTTTGTAAATATAGAGTATGCTTAATATAAAAACATGTTCAATATTGAAATTATAAGTATTCTTTTAATTTTATGGCTTTTTTAAACTAGGACACTTAATCTGCCCAACCCTGTACTTATGGAAGCACTTGTTTTCTTTATGGTAATAAATTGACAACAATTCATATCTGCTAAAGTAGTAAAATAAAATACCGTTTGTAGATTTTATACTCCTGATTACAGTAAAAATATTTTTGGTTTTTTTTTATGCAGTAGTTATTTTTTATATTTGGGTAAACAGTAAAAAAAGTTGGATTGTGAATGTTAGGAATACACTTATAGTGCCCTTAGTCCATTTATTACCATAGGAATTGAAAAAAATATACAACTGTCATGTCCATTTTTCGTCTGTCTGACGGATTACTTGATTCTAACGACACGCTTTCGATTCTCGTAATACTATTGTTTTGATATAAGCTATTAAAAATGAAAGTGACTAACGGATTTGTAAAAGCGGATAGCCGCAATCTGCCCAAAGTCGACGAATTCATGTGGTATCAGTTGTTATGGTTGACAAGTGACATGACATGACAGTCAGTTATGTTTCTGTTGAAAGTTACGTTTTTAATTTTATATCATGCTAAGATCACGACATCAGTATTCCTAACTTTGTATATAAGGTCTTTTTAATGACTATTTCTTTAATAAATTATTAACAACGTATTTAAGTTAAATAAAGAAAAACCGAGAAACGCGGGTAGTCTAATTTTTAACCAGCTATAATAAACGCGAAAAAACCAAAATGCTTTTTTTTTTAAATGTTGTCAATTGCCCCTATCAGTGTTCATGGTTTATCTTTAATGTTAAATTAAAACTTATTAGAATTGATAAGTACATTGTCTATAGATTTACGAGTATTATCTTGTCATGATTGTCAATCAGATTGTATTATTTGCATTGTCTCGCCATCGTACTTGCGAAAATTATTACTTACTATCCCAATAGTAAAGTTGGGAATTATTTGATTTGAAATTGTAAATATAATGAAAAATAGAAAAGCCAGTAAACTGAGTTTCGGATTGTGTTCAATTGCATCAGTAAAAAAATATTATTTGTATTATTTTAGTAGGTACCTTAATATTTTAGTTCATAAATTTGGACCATCGCCAACCCTAACTGATTGTCATACGTCATTTCAATAGATTTTTATCGCATAAGGAAGCTACGAAGCTGCTACTAAGTGATGGAATAACATTCCGCCTCCGATTCGTGAATCACAAACATTGGGCAGCTTGATATAAGAATTTTTGATGCAAGTGGGGAAATGGGGTAATTTTACACGAGTCCGAGCCTGAGCTACAAGCGAGAGACAAGACTCGGGACGAGTGAAAATGATAGTCCTGCACGTGTATCAAACGACGTTTTTTAATACTTTTGCGAAAAAATTACACTGGAAGAAAAATAAAACAGTCATTAAAAGAGACAAATTTGCGAATAAAATTAACACCACAGTGTAATTTTATATAAACATTTAAAAAAAACAATAAAAACTAATAATAAATTTATTATTTGGTATACGAAAGCCAACGGCCGTTCATAATACTTTACCAGTCAGGCGGCCACTTACGTCAAATATAAACTATATCTATTAAGCTTACAAAAATTACTATCATGATTCTTCCCTATTACACTACTTTAAATACTTTTTTATACTTCAATATTAAACAAGTATGATTATCTATAAATATTTTTTATAATACATTAACAATATAAATTAATAAAATGTATGAAGATATTAAATCAGATCTTTTGCACTGCAGCTTATGATACACTCGTTTTGAGAAAATCATTTTTTTTTTAAATATAAGTTAGGCTTTACCATAAGAATAAATACTATTAGAAGGGTAACTTCATCCCCACCACGCGCGCTCTCGCGTGGCCTGTCAGCAGTCCAGGACTACTTATAGCAGCAAACACTAGCGGGTTGCCACCCAATCGGCGCTTGTAGTAAACGTGCAACAATATTTCAAATGAAGCTCTCAAAGGCGCCACTGTCTACGCAAACTGTGGTTTTACCATACGAAATTGTTAGTTCCGTATTTGACCACGTGCTTTACAATAATAATTGTAGGACGATATCAACGAAGTTTGAATCTTTATTTATTATTTGTAACATAAACACATTAAGTAAAGAGCGTTAAAATGAAAGAATTAAATAAATACATTATTTACCTACGGAGTTTATGTTTTATCCACTATTCATCGTAATTAAGGAAGTCTTAGATAGTATTTCAGTTATAAAATTATATAAATTAATGAATAAAATGGACAAATACGTCCTACATATATAAATTAGTTTTATTGGCTTTGCGTTGGTTCTTACAACTTTATATCTGATTTAATTGTAATAATATAAAGTACTTTAATTTTTACATAGACTAGTTAGCCCAAACTTGTGCTGCTGTCATCCGCTGTCACACTCATACGTCAGTGGGACTATTGGAAAGTCTTACGGATTTGAAATTGTACGGACATTTTAGATTTATTAAGTACCTATATTTTATTTTATCGTATAGTTTTACAGGTAAATAAACTAATTCTACGCGAACAAGGTTGCGTGCTCAGCTCAGTAGGCGAGAGAGGGGTAAGGCGGGGCGTGGGGCGCTGTACGTAATTATTTGACGGCTTTGCTGTCAAATCCATACAACGACACCGAAGATGCCCTTCTAATAGTATTTATTCTTATGGCTTTACCAGCTCTTATAATCAGGTCTTAATAGGCACGGCTTTACATACATTAACTAATAATGCCAGCGTCACTACTTCAAGGGTTCTGGCAGAATACCAGTGCTGCGGGTCTCCGCATTTTTATGCTGAGCCAGCGCCTTTTTTTCACATCATCACATGGCTCTTTTTTAAGCTAATGGATTACTTACTTTACTTTATAAATTATTTTTAGTTTTATGTTATATATTAGTTAATTGGTTAAATACAGTTTTTGTAATTTAAATTTGGCTTGATCAGCCATGTGCATATTTGTAAAGCATAAAGATGTTTATCTATCAATATACCTATCTACTTAAATACTCTACTAGCCAGCGGTCACGCATAAAGGAGAATACATGTTACGTCGTGCTGGGCCGGGTCCGGCTTCGGCATGGTGTAACGTGAATCCACGTTAATACTCATCTAACCGATCATTTGTAATACTCATTCAGCTCATAGTGGTCGAAGCAAAAATAGTTCTTTTCTCCAAAATAATACAAGTAGATTGTATAAAGAAGAAGTGAAATAAAAAGTGTCATTAATAAATTAATGGACTTTTTGTAAACTAATCTACAATGCTACAAAAAAAACACCAAACGATAAACGTATTTCTATATTTATTTTTAATTTCTATATTTTAATTTCTTGTCCCCGTTACTTGGTGTATGTGGTGTTTCAAAAAAGTGTCTTATATTGTATTGTATTGTATTTTTTCCCGCTTTTTTACAACATACATCCTAGCAAGACCAGGGACCGGAAAACACCGTCATTTTATTAACCCTATCGATAGGCTAAGCCTATCATTTGGTTATCCAATCGATGTGGTTACCCATGATTGAGTTACGTTAACGTTAGGGTGAACCCCTTTGAATTAGTTAACCACACCCATAGAGCTTAACAAGTTCATTCGGGTTTCGGTAGTTTAATATTTAAGCACTTAGCATTGACTAGGTGTTACCCCATTGATCTCCTCTCTCTTTTTTGCGCATTCGGGCGAATTCTGGCTGTCTAGCTTAAGCGGCTACTAACTGCCGCTACCCTATCAATTGTTAGGTAATGCAATAATAAGTCGAAACTCATGCGCATAAGAGATTAAACCAGCTTAAAACCGTTCGATTAAGTTTGAATAGAGTAACTTAACTGACTATGGGGTATTGGGATAGGTTTAGCGCTTAGTCGCATGAACGGTATCGTTTGGTTGCCCTTTCATTGAACTAAGCCGACGATGGGCTTAGGGCATCCTTGGGGTTTATAAAAACAAGTTTATAAAATACATTATCTAAAACCCCTTTCGCGCTAAGCGGTTCCGGTCCCTGGGCACGACTGACCTCGTTCGTGAAAATTTCTTTTTTAATAAATGAACCCGCAGGTTCTACTTTGAAAATTCAAGGACACACACATACACAGATACACACATGCACAGACACGCACATACTGAGATACACACATACACAGATACATCACAGAAACGCACATACATAGATACACACATACACAGATACACAGACACGCACGTATAGTTGGTTCAAAATAAGCTGGCGTGTCTCCACTTGAACGTTAACAATAAGGATAATAAACTATAGCATCATAAAACAATTGTAATTTGAAGTGAGGTGTTTCGGCGTCATCTTGTTTTATACTACGGTACAACAACCACCATATCTTGATATTTTTCAATTATTATGGCAACATTTATTTGGGATTCTTTGTTATCCAAGTTGCAGGAATAAAATGCAATATTATGTTATATTATTTATCAATAAAATCATAAAATATATACTGATATAGATGAGAGATATTACTTAAAGATTAACATTTTACTCAGAATCAGAAGCAGTCTCCGTGTGATGATTGCTCCCACGGACAAAACATTTCGATTATATTGAACACCTCGAAGTTTAAAAAACAACTGACTAATATTTAAATTTGTAAATATTATCGGGCTAAAGATAAGAAAAGAGCAAGTATCAAGATCTTTTGAAGTACCGCCCATTGCAATTGTTTACCAAAAAATTACCCGGGTGTACATAATCCAATTGTAGTTGCTAATGATGGTCTCAAGTGGAGTCACGCCAGCTAATTTTGTACCAACTTTACACAGATACAGTATCCGTAGCGAGCTAAGGAAAAGTCGAAGATGAAGATAACGTAACATCGAACTTCGATTTTGGAAATGAAATGAAAATGAAAAGTATTTAATCATTGAAATCAATCACACACACAGCACCATCACCAACCTAAACTTAAACTTATATATTTTCAAGGTACTGCCAACCTCTGTAGAGCTGAATATTTTCAGTTAATAATACAGATTTTCATTTAAATTGTTATATACATACATAATACGAGTATTTTAAATATAAAACCAATAAATTGTTTTTTTTTTTAAATTATGGAAAGGAAACAAATAGTTAATATGTATCCCAACTTAATATTTATAATATTAAAATAAATTGTCAATTCCGCGCATTATTTTTGAATTATGGTATGGTTGTAAAACATAACTTTAATTTTAAATACACCCTATGTAACAGTCATCTTAGTAGAGTAACACAAATTCGTGACCTTGGTATTATTATGGACTTCAAGCTATCATTTAAACCCTATTTTGATTATATTTTAAAAAAGGCATATAAGCAACTTGGTTTTATCTTGCGAGTTGGAAAACCATTCAAAAATAGTCTCACTTACAAAATTCTTTTTAACAGTTTTGTTCGCAGCAATCTTGAATTTGCCTGCGCTGTTTGGAAACCTTATTATGCTATTCATATTCAAAGAATAGAAAGTTTACAAAAAAAGTTTGTAAAAGCTCTCGATTTCAGAACTGGATATGCTCACACTAGCTATAGGGATTCACTGACTCATCATAAACTCCAAACGCTCAGTGACCGCCGAGACTGTGTGGATTCAGTTTTGCTATACAAAATTTTAAATAATAAATTAAATGTCCCCTCACTACTTCATCAAATCCATTTTAGAGTACCAAGTAGACGTCTGCGCCAATGTCGAAAAAAAGATTTGTTCTCTATTCCCCGTTGGAGAACACGTTATGCACAAAATATATTCATGAGGCGTGCCTGCAAGCTATTTAACGACAACAAAAAACTTGAAGACATTGATATATTTAACTGCACTATCATTGCTCTTAAAAATGCTTTTCGTTAACATATATCTACTAAAATATATCTATCAAAATTCTAAATATCTTAATTTCCTTTTTTTTGTATCTTCGTTGGTCACAGACTGTATTTATTGTACTTTAAGGAAACTCCAGGTCTAATTTTAAGCAATAGTCTGTAAGCTTTTTTGTAAACGACTGTTTGTTTCTTAAATAAATAAATAAATAAATTGTTGATATTCCATAGTTTGTCTTGTAGGTACAAGCGGTGGCTTTGAACTATATAGTCCAAGATCCCAGTCACCCCAGACTTACGTAATTTTAGGAAAGATGAAATTTTTAGGATCGGTAGTATAACATAAACTTAAAAAGGAATGGATACTCGCTAAGCTGAAAGCGGGGCCGTTTTACAGGTAACGGATATCAAAGGTGGAAAAAAAACATGCTAACTTACTTCAAAGTAGGAAGGCTGGTTTTTACATATGTTATATATAATATTGTTTTAAACAAACATATACAGTTGCCAGACACTTCTTGTGGGCCATAACTTTTGACAGACACTTTAAAAAATCGTATTAAAATGGGGGAACTTACGTCATTTTAGGAAGGCTGAATTTTATACATATTATTAAGTATAATATTTTAAACTATTTTCCAAAGTGCCAGACAAATCTGACGGGCCAAACATCCTCCCAGATTCGTTAAAAGTTCCGATGTGCAAGGAAGCGCGAGAGCATTAGAGCAATATTCAAGCGCATAATTACATGTGAGATGCACTCTCACTCGCGTGGCTACTCTTGATTCGAGGCCCCGGCACACCAAACGCGTGTCAGGAGCTCAGAACTTCAGGAGAGACGCGCTTTGAACGCGGGTACACGCGAGTTATTTACGTATGTATCTAAATACATTACGAACGGGAAAATAACAAACCTCGACAGAAACGCAGATCCCCAATTTCTTTTACGACTTTTAAAGTGTCTATCAAAAGTTATGGCCCGCAGGAAGCGTGTGGCAACTGTATATGTTTGTTTATAACAATATCATATATGACATATGTAAAAACTAGCCTTCCTACTTTGACGTAAGTTAGCATGATTTTTTTCCACCTTTGATACCTGCTACCTGTAAAACGGCCCCGCTTTCAGCTTAGCGAGTATCCAATACTTTCTAAGTTTATGTTATACTACCGATCCTAACGATTTCATATTTTCTAAAATTACGTAAGTCTAGGGTGACTGGGATCTCAGTCTAATAATTGCAATGACGTCTTGCGTGTGGTACCGCTAAGCTTTGTGTGAACTCAGTTTAATTTATTAGCTACCAGCTCGACAGGCCGGGCCTAATCAATACACCGGTCTCGTCTGAGGCTACCGCCCTATAACCGAGCTCGATCTTACGGAACACTGATTTTGGTTATTCTTTAACTCCTCACTGTTGGCAAGGTCGCATCATGGACAGCAATAAATTAGGTCAATTTAAACTACACTTCTTTAGTCAGTGTGTAGTATGTCTATAATTACCAATTTTGGTCGTAGTTAATTACTTTTGTAATTTAATTAATTATTTAATAATATGTAATTTATTTGAAAGTAATTATAATAACATGTAATTTAATTTAATTTATTTATTATTACATAGTAATAAGTAATTGAAATTACATTAATTTTTAATTAAATTACTTAATTATATGTTAGTATCAGATTATTTTGGAGTAGATAAGGCGGACAGTTTCATTAGTTGTATTGTGACGTAAAGGTCGCATGGAGTCTCCCCCCCCCACACCCGAATTATGTACACAAAATGTTTGAGAAGAGGGGAAGGGAAGTTTTAAAATCTAATTTAAAATTTATGTGTATTTTGAAAACGGATTTGTCAAATAAACATATTTGAATGATAAAAATGTATTTTAAGTTACTACAAATTACAATTACAAAAAGTAATTTATAGTTTAATTACTAATTACATTTTGTAATTGCAATTCTTAATTGTTAATGATAATACAATAAATTTTACCTTGTTATTTTAATTTGTAATTAAACTCACATTTTATTATTGTAATTGTTAATTCAATTACATTTTGCCTAACATTGATTAATCACAGAATAGATAATAGTACAAGTACAGGAGAGCCTCTCCTTTGATTTCTAAGAAAGCTGCCTTTTTATAAACATATTTTGTTTTTCATATATTATTGTGCCTGTGACAGATGTCATTTGGCAAATTTAGAGATGCTGCTAATTGAAATCGGTTTTTTTTCCATTATCGATAAGGTTTATAAACAAAATGTAATCGATTTGTATTCTGTTGTAAATTTGTTAACTTAATTAAATTTACCTACCTACTAATAAGGTAACATAAATCGTCTAACATCACGCTAAAACTATATTCCTATCGTATGGTAAAATAGGTAGTCTAGATAGGTATTTTTATGTGGTAAAATAAAACACAATGATATTAAATGATTAAAATGGTATCGGCGAATCGATTTGTTCGAAGAACGAGGTTCTTGTCAAACACTATTTAACGGTCCGTTTCGCATAAAGGAAGTAAAAGTAGATTAATTATTTGTTTTCAGTTCCATGAAATATGTGCTTAGCTTTTCATTATTGGTTTTCAAAAATTCGTAAAACAATAATTATTGTTTTTGAAACGAATTTACTATAGATACGTATTTTTTATAGTTAGTTGATTGCTCAATCGGTTGGAACAACATTCTCGTGAAATGTAAAATTTCAATATCTCACAGGCACAATTAACATTATGAAAAATATTTCCCCTTCCCCTTCCAAGGTCATTGACTCCAGCGCGAGGTAAATGGAACCTTAGGGCTGTGCACCAACGGGATATGCATTAGTTCACTTGCGGCATCGCCGATATTAAGGATTTTCAACGAGTAGAAATAAAATAATAACGTATTGCGTATTTATTTCTTGCATTCACTCTTGTACTAAAACTACCACATTTTATTAGCGTTGCTGTAACTACTGTCTTGCTTTTGCTGCAAAGTCTTGTTGCTTTATTTTTAAATATTTTTTGTGTAATAAAATAATGCAACGAATGCGTTACATATTAACATGCAATGTAACGAACAGAATAAAAAAAGAGATAGTACTCGTGCGCGGTGGATTTTGTTTAATAAGGTTGCCTCAATTATTTGTGTTATTTTTGTATTATTAGTAGGTATTTATGTTGACGATATAAATCTAATTTCGTAAATGTACAAAATTACGAAAGACACACAATATCAATAAACAAAATTATCGTTTCGATCGTTTGCGACGTTAAGGCAAAAAGCGCCAGCGCGTCACGTTATATGAAACTAATATCCTTTAATCCATTATTATCGTATTGTGTTTCTTTTTAAAGTGTAGATGACGTTGTCAATTAACCCGCTTTAACGCGCCCGCAAGTTAGGCCCTGCGAATCGTGGCATCTTCACCTTATGTAACTTCTTTTGGCGCGCAAACTGTACGGCTTGCGTTTAATAGACGAACCCGGGACCGTTCGCTTCGTGTAGGTAGGGTTACTACTAACTCACCGCTCACCGCGTCTTCACACGTTCTGTTAAATAACCTACAAGATAATTGTAGCTAATCAAATTATGCTTTCAGTCTAATGCGAACAGTTTGTCTAGGTAATTTACTTTGTATCATAAAGCTTTTGTAGTTACAGCTATGGAACCCTACATTACGACTGGCCCAATATGGATTTTGAGAAATAGTTAATTGTGCCTTAAATTATGAGATGCAATTCTCAATCTTCTGTGTAACCTTTTTCATAATAGCCACTTGCAATGGATGGGTAGGTACGCTTGTTAGCATGATTTTAAGCATATTCAACTACGCGTGGAATACTCGTACGTTAGCGAAAGGAATATATGAGTTCATTATTCGGGATGGACATGCATTAAGCTATCCCTACGCTGTACGCTATACCTATTATAAATATTATTCAACCCGCGCGAAGTCGCGTCGGGCCGCTTATTGTAACATAAACCTATAATTTTGACGTCATTTAAACCATCAATCATATTATTTTACGTATATCCTTATCTGTTCAGGCGATGACCATGTACTCGTAAGATTAGGTGATTAATATCTAAACATAAATAAATAGGTACAGTACAATAGCTCTTAAAAGTCATTCGGATTTGGGTAGAGTCTGTTGAGCGTACGAGAGCTAGTGAGACAGAAGTACACACCCGAAAGTCATTTTATGAGCTTATGCACTGTAAGGTGAGAGATTTCAATGAATCTAAAAAAAATTGTTTCAGAGGCAACAAATTCAGATCCTGGTGGCAGTGTGAGTGCAGCCAGCCCTGGAAAGCAAAGAAGAGGATTTAGCGGGTGAGCTACCTTTTCACGATGATTTTATATTATTGCGTATTTGCGAAACCTAAATTCTAAAATCAGAGATCAAAACTTCTGGTTTATTGGTATTTGGTTTGCTTTGGTCACAACATAAAAAATACATAAATGCTCTTAAAACTACAACAGCTGTAAAGGCTTTTTAACTTAAAACATTGTAACATTTTTATCCTGTACTTATTGGACTCTAGAATTTTAGGGTAGGAAATAGTATATTGTTAACCAAGGGATGAAAGGCGCCTATTTCACATTAAATATGATATTTGAAATAAATGGTGATCTTCACCCGAGTTAAACATTCTTTCATGTCGACTATGAGAAAACTTGATAATAAAACTTATAAAAGTAACACTCAGTATAGTATTATCAAAGTGTGGCTGTATAAGGTTTTAGCATGGCTCAGTACTGGATTAGGTTTTTTTAGTAATCTTACTACAGTATAGGTTTCCGCTACTACACAGGTCCATTGACATAGGTAAATACTTAAGTAGTTCTTTTTTTTTTCTTTTAAAAACCTTACTGCGTAGAGGCTGTATGGGTTTCTGCCACTGCATAGGTCCATTGATATAGTTATTTTTTCAAATTCCTTTTTTCCTTTAATAATCTTACTATTACTTCAGACAGGCTGAATATGAGGGGTAGCTGAAAAGTTATCTACCTAGCCTACTTATAGGTAGTTAAAAAAAAATACTGGCCACTATGAATTCACCTTTATTTTATTGACAGTTCTTTTTTCAAAATGTTGAATGCTCATTTGTTCGTTGCTTTTCATTTGTTTTTTGCACGTCGTTGTTTGGAACAAGTCTCTTGAAAAAGCTAATTTGATTAAGATTGAGCAGCATGCAGACCTAAAATTTATTCTAAGGAACGTAATACGCCATCGCAGATGAAACAGCGTATGTTACCTGTATTAGGTGATTCGTGCCCTTCTGATTTTACCATAATGTTCTGGTGTAAACAATTTAAATCGGATCGTGAGGGCCTAGAAGATGATGCTCGTAGTGGACCACCAATTTTTGCTGTCTTTGAAGAAAACGTGGCCAAAGTGAAAAAAGTTATTCTAGAAGACCAACGGGTAAAACAGTGGGAGATAGCTAGAGATGTGGGCAAACGAAATAATTCACGGTTATTTAAATATGTCTAAGGTTAGTGCACGCTGGTGCCCCAAAATACTGACTCCGTTAGACAAAGACAGACGTGTCAGATATTGTCAGGAGCTTTTAGACATGAGTCGCAGGAAAGAGGAAGAAATTATTTCCAGGATTGTGACGTGTGATGAGACTTGGATTAGACATTTGGACCCAGAAAGTAAACAGGAGTCCCCACAATAGAAAGTTAAAGACGAAAAGCCTCCTTGGAAGTTCAAGGTTCGTTCTTCGGCTAGTAAACTCACGTCAAAAAATTTTTGGGATTCTGAAGGGATATTGCTCATTGATTATTTGCCACAAAAAACGACAATGAATGCCAATTATTACGCAAATTTACTTTTCATCTCACTAGCTCGGAGAGCCCTTTTTGTTTGTTTGATATCTATTGAGATAATCGATTTTTATCCACATGTGAAGAAAGATTTTTGACATTTGTAGGCAGCTTAAGTGATACTTGACAGCTAACAAAACGTAAAACGTAAAAAGTGCTGATTTTTTAACATCACAATTTAATAAATTGCATCGAGTAAAAAACACTAAATACAGTCTTACAACTTTATTTTAATTCATAAATATCAGCATTCAACATTACCCTTCATTCTTGTTGTAAAAACGGATAAAATGTTCTGACAGTCCAAGTAAGTTGATGTGCGAAAAAAACGCATCCGAAATAATAATAAAAAAAATATTCAAAACTTTTCAATTAAGCCGTCAACGTTAAATATGTTAGTATTGGAGTAGTTCCAAAAAGACTGGATATGCTTAGGCTATTTTGCATTATTTTTGATTTTACCAATACTTCTATTCATCAAAATTATTGTATTGACAAAGAGGTAAATAAATAATAATTGATAGTACAAACCCTTTTTCTTATTTTCCTCGCTGTAATGAGGTGAAAAATGTTGTGTTATACACGTGTGAAAAGTTATTTTACGTCTCGTGTGTTGAAACACTCGCTACGCTCAGAATTCTATTTTTGAACAATCATAGAATCCTTCATAGAATCATAGAATCCTTTCACTAGCTCGTGTTTCAAATGAACACTCGCAGGTAAAATACAACTTTCTCCCTTTGTATAACAAATAACTATTTCCAGTTGAAGCACGCTACAAGAGAAAAACGGAGAGGCAAACTCATCAACGGAATTTTGATTTTGCACGACAATGCACCTGTGCTTACGGCTCGCATAACATAGCTAGCCATGACCAGAAATGGCTTCGATGTCATCGACATCCCCCTTACAGCCCAGACTGAACCCCCTGTGACTATTTCCTATTCAGTCATCTGAAGAAATGATCAGATGATAGCCGCGGTGAACGACTATTTTGACGAGAAACCGAAAGATATTTTTTTTAACGGTTTAATATCATTATTTTACGAGTGTAACAAGTGCATTTCGGTAGAAGGGGATTAAAACTAGCCAGCTACGTCTTTTCTTTCATAGTCAGGTAGATAACTTTTCAGCCGCCCCTCGTAGGTTTCTGCTAATGCACCGGTCCATTGGCATAGTCCTTTTCTCAAATTACTTTTCTTCCCTAGGGTTGACATGCATCACTTTCAACCCGCTTCTGTGATAAACAATGGCCTACTTTCAGAGTATGAGAATGTCAAATGATCCTGAAATTTAACCTCGAGCGTAGCGGAGGCTCTAAAATAGGATCCTGAACGTAGCGGGGATACAAAGGCGCAAGACGGAAATAACTTTGTTGCCGTGCGTAACACACAATTTTTCACCTCTCCGTTGCGAGGAAAACACTAGGCGAGAAAAACAGTTCCACGAGCATCATATCAATTGTTGTGTTCGAGATAGTCTACCACTCCGCAGCTCCGCTGCCACACATCGACTAGTTCGACTATATTACTTTTCTCAAACATGCTTGGAAAGAACGGTTTTCCGATTGAAACACGAGGACGGAAAGTGCCTCATTTTACTCCTAGGAGTAAAAAAAACCATATTAAAACACTTTCCGTCCATGTCCATTGTTTTTAAAAGTGCTCTCTATTGGGCATAAAGCAGTGGCGTTACTGCCATACAAGCCCAAAAGCCGGGCTTGCCTTACAAAGATAACAACGATCAAAAATCAAAGGTCACGATCACGAACTATTTCAATTCGCGCTCTCATTAAAAAATTCAAATAATACAACAGCAGCGTAGTACCGAATGCTACCGTACCGCTGAGACGACCCGAACTCGCTTGAGACACGGCTAGTCATCCCGCTCGCACGCGGTGGCTTGCAGGGGGGCTTCTATCTTAACCGGTATATCTCTTTCTTACGCATTAGAACTGCCTTATAATGAGATATAACTATTCATAGGTTCATATAGCAAATAGTACGAGATTTTAAGCCCTGCTTGCGTCTGAAGTTGTACCCGAGTCGAGTAAAATGCGAAATTCGCGCATGCGCGTGTTGAGCCGCGTTGACGGCCGACTTCACTTCTATTTATTTGCTTGCTTACTTACTTCAATAATTTAACTTGTTTTGTTTGTTGTGAATTGTGAATTATTTTGTTTGAGTCAACTGCGGTCACTAAGTATTTTGTTTGTTGTGTTGTTCAATTGGATTGGCAATGGTGGAAGTATTCCCTTGTGAATCTTGTGATTGTGATTATTTAAACTGTGCACAAATTTTGCTTGGCGAGTGAAAGGTAAACTCTTTAAACTTTGCTGATAAAACATCAGATTTTCAGTACCTATTTCTATAATCGTTAACGCGATTTAGTCAAAACGCGTTTCAGTCTTAAACTCGAATTATTTAAAACGGGTTTTAGTCCTAATGCTTTTTAGCCCAAACAGAGTTAATCATAATGCGTTTTAGTACAACAGAGATTTAAGCATAGTGATAATTAGGAACTTCGCGTTTTATACTAAACGCGTTTTAGGTTTATGCAGCAACAAGGCATAATGCGTTTAAGGCAGACGTAGAACAAAGGGACCAGATAACAAATTCTGCGCGTGCGGGCACGGGCACGGTAGAGTAGGGGTGGAAGTGAACTTTCCTTTGATTGTAAGCCTTTATCTTGAGATTGTATCTCAGTATTTTGTTTACCGCAACACGCGAAATGTTACGTCTTCAGAGATATTTTTTTCGGGGTACAGCATGAATTTCGGCGAAGTTGGTCTCTGATTATTACTAAAACTAGCAGAATTTCCTAGATTGCAGTAATTTATTTAATCGTATGGCAATAAGAAAGAAGAAATACAGCTATTTGCGATGAAATTTGGTAGATTTGAACCACTTGGTAGCTTCGTCATTAACGCAAAGAAGATCCTCGGGGGGATTGCAGTTTTGCTTATATCATCTTTGACCGCTTATCGTATTGTCAACGTTTTAATAGCTCTTATTTACTTGACAGTAATGGTGACCGAGTTAAAAACACATAACAGGTTAAAGACGATATGGTTAAACCGCATAGAATAGAGGCCCAGGTTAAATATCCGCTGGTTCGTTTTCCCATGCGCAGTGAGTAGATACTGTGACCCCTACCCGCTTAGTTGATTGCCTACCGGCCAATTTGGACTTATTGTGACCCGTAAAGAACCCACGCCGATTGGCAATGCTCTACTCAAAACTTTTAAACTTTTCCCAACGGAAAGCGGACTATTACCCAACTTAATGTACGCAGTGTTGGTCTGGAACTCTGGAGGCCTTAAACAGCTGAATGGTTTTCTTCCTACCTGCTGTTAAACTAAAATAAAAATTGAAGGTTCTGGCAGAATTAATGACATCTTTGCTGCTGTTAACTTCTTCAATGTATGGTAATAAAGTTAATAAATCGGGTCCTTACCTCGGTTAAATTTAATTTAAATTTAACAAGTATTGTTACCTCCCAACAAAGATTTTAGCGACATAAAGAGCTTATTTTATAGTTTCGAGCTAGAGCTATAGAGCGCTATAATAGCAGCCATTGAATGTAATGTCGATACAAAAGATTTATTTAACAATAGTATCACTTAACAGCATACAACATGTCTATAAGAACGCTTAGAAAAGCTTTAACACGTAGTACAACGACTATGATCGCTTTTATGCATGTTAAGAATCTTGTATAATAGCTCTTAGCGAAACTTAACTCTCTACGATTTATAGAGGTAATAACCTAGACCGCTTAACTTCTAAATTTCTATACTGACGGTTACGGGTCATACATTCATACATAATCTCACGCCTTCGTTCCCAGAGTGGGATAGGCAGAGCTACAGAATTACAAACATCTCTAAAAACTTGTTGATAATTCTATAGTACAAACCCTCATTAAACGCTAGTGGTTCTATAATAAAACAACTAACGACTTTAGTTATGTAAGAGCGTTAGTGTAGAACTTTTTATTGCTATTATCTATTATAGAGGTAAAGAATATTGTCTTACAGGTTGTAGCGAATCTTGTAACTCTAGGATCTATAGAGGCAACTACTTTACCGGAGAGTCCATGTTGGTAGGGGTGAGAAAGTAACTACTTTTTCAGTCCGTTAAAATCTAAATTAATTATAATTACAAATGCGTATATATACTATGTTAACTTACTACAGTACTAACTAATGCGCGCTAGATACACGAACAGATAATGTCTAATCTAAATGCAATTCATCAATACGTGCATCGATAACAATTGCGAAACGTGCCTACCAGCACAGTACTCCCCACTAAGAGAAAATAACATAAAACAAAAAAGAAATAATTATACATTACAGTGAGTCCCTACTGCAATATTTACGAAGTTATGACTGTGTAATGTGTGCCGCTATGGGCAATATACTTTATTAAAATAATAATTTACCCAAAAATTCATCGAGTCTTTATCGGTAATTGGCATGGGGTAGCAAATATTTCCTCAGCAGATTTCTAGGCTCTTTGTATGATATCCTAAGAAATCAATTCGCATTAGAGAAACACATATGTACATCTTCATGGCTGTTGCATGAAGGCACAAAGCTTCTTTTCAACTTTTACGAAATTCTTGGCTCATTGAACGATAACCTAAGAATTAATTCGTATTGGAGATATCAAACATCTTCATGGCCGTTGCATGAAGGCACAAAAATTCTTTTCAATTTTTACGAAATTCTTGGCTCATTGAGCGATAACCTAAGAATTAATTCGCATTTGAGTTATTAAAAATCTTCACGGCCCTGCATGAAGGTAAAAAAAACTTCTGAAATCGAAACTATTACACAGTCAACCAAATAAGTATCTTAGTAATACTTATTTACAAAAACAAAATAATTGATACCATTATGTTCAAAATACTAGTTTCCTCTAAAACTTGACCTTGATTTTTACGAAGAACGACTAACGTATGCGGAATGAAATCTGGACAACGTTTGAACCTCTGTTTAAAATATTAAATTCCTTAAAAACATACAAAAGTGAGTTGTATTTTGTTTAACAACTCATCTTAAAATAATTACGACATATTTCATGGACGTAGTATTTTTCTAACAATCATTATGGCATATCTCGGCAAAATGCGTCGCGAAACTGTTTGTAATTTCTTCGATAGGTACACAACCCCTCTGGTCGGATGCGAAGGTCGTGGAGCATTTTACACAAAAGGTTTCGAGTCAAAGCACAGTTTATAGTATTTTAGCGTCCTACCCACTCAGGAAAACGAATATAAGAAAGCCCGGTTCGGGAAGACTATCCAGTTTAAGCCAGTCTACTGAAATGAGTCGCTTAAAGAAAATGACCGCCTGCCGTATCGCAAAATCATATAGAGAGCTCGGATGAAAATCCAAAAGCGACGGCAAATTCATCTAAAAGTATCTTAAAGACATGGGTATTCAAAAACAATAAAAAAAGTTAAGACGAATGTGTCTAAAAATCAAAAATTTACTCAAAAAAACCGGCTTCACAAATTGGTCAAAAATACATTCTACGCTAAAAGTGACGTCTTGTGCGTAATGAAAGACGAATCGTATTTCAAATTAGACGGAAATTAATGGCAAGGGAATTATTATTTCAAAAACGTCACTGGCCCAACTGAAGAAAAAGTGAAATATGTGGAGCCTACGAAGTTTCCCAAAAAAGTTTTAAATGTTTTACTGTGGCTTGTGATCAGCCCTCGCTGTATGTTTAAGGCAGTTTTTTGAATCTGGGTTAGCAGTTAATGCCGACCTATACATGGAGCGATGTTTACCAATTGTGCGGGATTTTATAAAATCGGAACATAAAGGAGCTAATTTGGTGTTTTGGCCAGATTTTACTTACAGTCACAACTAAAAAAAAAATACGCAAAATGGACGAGCTAAAAATCCCGTACGGACCCCTATTAGCAAATCCACCTAATACCCCAGAACTTCGCCCAATCGAAGATTTTTTGGCCAAATCTGAAACGGCGAATCTACTCGAATAATTTTCGGCGAATAAATGTACAAAGTTAAATTCGAAAGATAAAATTAGAATTAAATGAAATCCTGACATCTGTGTTTACGTCAGCCATAGACAAAGTTCCACGGAACTGTCGCAAAGCAGCTCGCAAAGGAGTAAATTGTTTTTTGCATTAAACATTATTAATAATACTAATATTTGTTATAAACATTTTTAGCAAAACAGTTTTTTTATTATATTAAATATAGTTTTGAACTTTGTCCAGATTTCATTCCGCATACGTTACTAGTCACATGCTGCATACCGCTGCGCTGGCGATAATTCGCCCGCTCGTGTTTATGTCAAATAGCATTCTTGCGAGTTGCGACGCGACGCTAGCCAAGCAGTTTGGAAAATCATCTGTTTTGTTTTGTTGACTGTTTACAACCGATATCTTTGTTCTTCTGGTATTTTCATAAATTTTATCGGCGATTTGACACATGTTGTTCATTGGTAGCGAATCCATTACAGCCAATACTGCGCGAACAGATGACGGAAGGAGTCTCAACCACATAAACCGAACGGTTTCATCATTTACTGTTTTCCCGACCAAATTCTGCATCCTGTGCCATAATTGCGATGGCTTCTGGTTGCCTAATTCCATAGTTGACAGTAGCTTCTCGAACTTGACCTGATCTGATTCCTAGTAGCATCCAATCAGCCGGTTTTTTATAGCATCGTATATCCCGGTGTCGGGAGGCTTCACAATAACGTCGCTAATTTGCTGAATTTCTTCTTTGGATAACTTTGATATCACCAAATTGAACTTGTAGTCGTCACCCTGTTTCTGCGGCGCGACTATCGCCTCAAATTGGGTGAACCATAATCCTGGAAGATCCCTCTAGAATTCAGGAATCCGGGATATCACAGTACTTGACGCAGTCTCCAACGAATCTGTACTCGTACCTGTGACAGTCTTCGAGGGTGACATTGTAGTAAATTAATAATTTGTGCTTCTTGATTGCTGGCTTAATTTTCCTTCTGCTTCTGCTTTTTAGATTACTTCTTGCGGCAGAACAACGGCGTTAATATTGCTCGTCGGGATGATGTTCTTTGTCGGGGTCACCACTGCACCGGTGGTTACCCCATATTGGTGGGACGTCGGGCAGGGTAGCGATGATCATTGTTCAGACATGATAGTGTTCTTTGTCGGGGTCACCACTTTACCAGAGATGTCCATGTTGGTAGGGGTGAGAGTGTAACTACTAATTAAATTATAATTACACATGCGTATATATACAATGTTAACTTACTACAGTACTAACTAATGCGCGCTAGATACACGTACAGATAATGTCTAATCTAAATGCAATTCATCAATACGTGAATCGATAACATATGCGAAACGTGCCCACCGGCACAACTAGGTACTGTCTATTAAAGTTGTATAACTGCGCCAGAAAATCCCGTATAAACTCTTCTTTAATGGATTTCATGAAATCTTTTCTTGCACCAAATATTTGAGGTCCATAAAAGTCCATTATGTTACTTTAAGCGATACAATGGAAATATTCAATACTGTAGCAGATGCTATATACTGGGTGTCCCTAAAACCAACGTCAACTGAAACTGAAAGGGCTGATAGAGCAGCTAAAAAGCTATCGATTTAACTCCTATATATGTTTAGCGATTGTTACTAGTTTCGCAGATATTGATCATTTTAATCGGAATTTTTGTAATTTTCCCTTATGTCCATGTCACGAAAAATCATTAATTTCATGTTTTATTTCATAAGTTTTTCCGTGTTATCTTACATAATAATTAGAATCATTTCGAATCAGCTAAGTTTTTAAACCTATGTCCCCGTTTTTTTTTCGGTATTGTTTTTAAGTAATCACATGAAGTTTGTTTCTCCATACTAGTTGTCCAAGTGTTTGCTTTTCACTTTGTATGGAAAAAGCAACTTTATGTGATTACTTGAAAAAAAATCGGAAAAAACGGGCAAATAGGTTTAAAAACTTCGCTGATTCGAACAGACATTTTTGTCGTAAAGTCAACCGTTGAAGCATTATGTAAAAAAGAACCAATTTCGGCCCCTTCAATTCAAGATAGCGGCTAACGCTGTGACCCCTTGAGGTCGAAAACTTGCATTTTTCATGACGAGCCTATACTTAAGCAATACAAATTAAAATATTTTCTACACCACCTTTTATAGGGCAAAGCCTCTTTTTTTGTCCCCACTGATTGGATTATTATAGTTTTGTAAAAAGCCAATAGATTAAAGGCCCCTTGAATATTTTATAATAATATACATACTAATTTAATAAACAGTAAAGTTACCTTCGCAATAATATTTCACACAACAGGAAGGACAAATAACACAGTATTATATGGATGTGTATTGTGTGAATGTGACATTTATCAAGTCGCTGTCAAAATCTCGAGTAATCAAATCTTGATGTTGCATGCATCTTCTGGGAAATTAGGCGCTACAAAACAAAGCGAATAATAAGCTCAATAGAGTAATATTTGTAGAAGTGTTTGATTCGCCTTTATATACCAGTTCTAGAGCTTGAACCTTCCTCTTACGATTTCAGTAGCGGCATCGAGTGATGGCAATTTTGATAGCTGACAATTAGTGTTGTGAAACACTTCATTTTATTATCGTGATAATTACAGTCAAGTGCGAGTTTATTTTTAAAAAGTTTATTAAATCATCACGCGAATTGTTTTTTTGAAATGTTTTTTGTTAGTTATGATTAAAACGATGAACGCTAGAGTGCGAGCAAATAAAAAAAACCTCAAGATGACGCTAGTTACGAACCGCGTCACTATTCCGGTACCTGCAACAATGAACTTTGACATCTGTTCCTTTATACTTGCTGACAATATTTAGGGAACCTCATGAGCGATCAAACGTCAAAAGTGCCATCACTCGATGCCATCACTTTTCTAAACCAGTACTACCGCTTAGGGCGTTAATTTTGTTCTATTGTATCGCTTTAAGTGTTTGTTATTGCTATTATAGCGCTCTTGTAGCCTCCGATAGCGACTACTAACTCTTTTTTACTGCTATTATAGACCCTTAGCATCTAAAAAGTTATGCCTAATCCGGAGGTATATCAGGGTTATACCCTTCTCCAGCGCCATTTCTTAGCGCTTCAATGACACTATAAGAGTTAGTTCGCATTTTACTGCCACCCTTCTAACTCTTAAATAAGCGCCTAAATGTTACTTGGGCCACAGTACAAGTCTGGAGTCTATCTTGAGATTAGGTTAATTTGTGTAAGATTATCCACTGATATTTATTATTTATTGTTTTTTTATTTATAATACATTTGACTAAGCTGTATAAACTTGTTAATTAAATCAGACGATAACTTGGATGAGACAATGCTCTTTATTTAAATGTTCATTATCATCAGATGTTGTTATCGGTTAGCCACTATTTACCTACGTTAATCTTATCAGCCCCCATCTTATTGGCGTATTCCTTGGCATCATATCATGTAACTTCTTTGATAGCTAGTTGTAATAAGTGCTTTAGCTAATAGTGGTTATATAATAATGTGAAAAAAAAAACATTCATCCTCATTATCATTAAGTCCGTTTCGTTAAGTTAATGTTAACTAAACAAGATCGTTTATGTATTACGTTCTTTTTGGATTTTTAATCAGTGATTCATTGATATTTGCCGTAGGAGGTTTGTTGTCGCTTCGTTGCTCGTATTCCGTCAGTATTTAGAGTAACGCTTCCTGTCGCGTCCGGTCGATACATTACAAAGTTATCAACGTAATCTACATTTGTGATATAGGTACTTAGTTAAATCTTACCGATCACCCCACTTGATTATTGCCTTCTTTGGATAATTGATATATCTCCTGATAAAGTCGAGTTAACTGGTGGTACCTATGCCAATTTAATTTGTGATGCTAGTGGATACTTTGCGTTCGTGGAATTTTTAATGTGTTCGACAGTGACATAGAAGTGTTGTTTATTAAGCCATGTTTTTTTCCATACAATGTGGAATCATCCTGTTTTTGTCAAGTAAGTTCCTATTAAAGATTATTAGATGGTAATGGTTTATCGTTTTGTTTTTGATCGTCAGCCCCATTCCTGATTGACAAGGTCGATCAAGGATGGGATGTCATTAGAACTAAGCCTAGCAAAACAGCGTACGGATTGAATTAAGTCTGAAAGAGAGGTCATAAAGCCATTCCTCAAAATACATTATTTGATTTATTTAGCATTATTATTCTGTTGGCGTGGTGGCTGAACGTATTCATCATTACGAGTTAAGCGGCTAAAGGTATCAAATGACGCATGTGTGTAACTATAGTCGGCTGCAGCTCGTGGTTGGCATGGCGCTGCACGGTCCTGAGTAAAACTGGTTCTATAATTGTTTGCCTTACTACCTCTTATGCCGCCAAAATAAAATGAATTTAGTTATTTATTTATTTATTTATTTATTTACTTAATGACAAGGCTAAGAAAGGATCAGAAAGATCTAAGAACCAAGTACAGTATAATTACTTCAAGTTGAGATTCGGCATTTCTTCTTCTTCATTAATATAATTATTTTTAGAATGTGTATTTATTTCTGCGGTGTATGACGATTAAATGGCAAATTTTGTAGTAGTCAAAATAAAATAAAATAACAATTTAACCTGAACCTAAGTTATAAATGTTATAAATATCTTCTAAATTTTCAAATCGGTAGTAAGTGAAACCACGTTTTTTAAATGACATGGTTGACGGGTTTATCTTTTAGACTTCAGACAGTCCTTCGTTTCACGAAAAAACCAGACACATTTTTAAATTTATGTTGTGAATTAATAATAAGATTATCTACCTATATTAGTTATCATATTATGGCCGCAACTACAAACAGTGTTTTGATCGTACAACTAAAGTTTTTTCTAATTTCTATGTGTAATTCATAGTATGGTCTTCGACTTATGCTTCAAGTTATGTCTCATTTAGGATGATTAAAGAGTAGAAAGAAAAAACACCGGCTGGAAAAGATTTGTCTTACTGGTCATGTCAAGTTCAATGTTATAATATCGTCAAGCCTGCGATTACAAACCAGGTGGAAACCATTTATAATAGACTAGCTGTTGCCCGCGAATCCGTCCGCGTAGAAAAATAAAACATAGCGTTTGTTCATCAAGGATAATGTAGGATTCTAATGGTGAAAGAATTTTTCAAATCGGTCCAGTAGTTTTGGACCCTATTCAATTCAAACAAACAATCAATTATTTCCTCTTTATAATATTAGTATAGAACTATAGATGAGCTAACGAACTTAACAAGTGAAGTTCGATCACTATTATGTGAATCGTTTCATTCGAAGATATTAAACCATGTAGTCCTTTCAACCTACAGTCGACATTGCACGATATTGAAAAGACAATCAATTGACTATTAAACGAATTTTAGTTCATTCATTCGTTCAATCCACCATTCCATTCCATCCCACCATCCTAGTCCCTCATTATCTTTAGAGCAATTGCAAACTTTAAAAAAATTAGGGATCTGCTTCGGTGGGAGGGTTAAACACCCTCCCACCGAAGCAGATCTCCGAATGAAACGACTCACATAATAGTGATCGAACTTCACTTGTTAAGTTCGTTTGATAATCTATTATATTTCGTCGTTTCATTCTTCAGATATTTTATTTAACCATGTAGATCTTCAGAGATTTAAAGTTTTGCTTTAGGTGGAAGAAATCGATACCAAAATTTATTTATTTTCTTTCTTGACTTCTATAAACAGTAATAATCACACATTATAAATTCTTTCAAAGAATCATTTCTCTTAATCCAAAGTTAGTCGATTATAAGAGAGGGCCAAAGAAATAGACGTGGCGGCATACCGCGAACTATGTGCGCTATAAACCGACCTAACATCTTTTATCCATCAACTGATGGTTCTGGAAGTAGCAGCTCTGCTGCTCAGCAGGTGGTTTACAAGTCAATAAACAAGATTTAGTCAGAATGATTTCCTTTACTAACGGCTATCTTATTGTTTCTCAGAAAAATGTAATATCTGAGAGTTATAGCAGGACAGGTATATACGTTAGTAAGAAACGAGTTCACCTTATAAGTGTATGCGGATCACCAAATGACGCCTCTTGGTGCCTCACTTGTCACCAGCCAGAAGAAGAAGAAGAAGAAGAAGCGCGTGGAGAAGTCCCAAGTAGAAGCATGGACCGTAGCGTATCCACGTGGTGATAAGATGGCGTGGTAGAAGCACACACACACACCGTAGCAAGCAGGCAGGTGCAAGGATGCTCAGTTAGACAGACATGTGCATAGACACAGACAGAGACACACAACAATGTGTACAGACACGGAGTCCCAGACGGAGAGGGTGAGGGTAAAAAAAAACTATGCAGTTATCTTATTTTTAATATAATCAACTGGCAAGTGGACATCAATTAAAAACAAAATTAAACATAGACATTGTTTTGTTAATAATTGTCATTTTCATGTTTCCCGCTCATTTATTGTTTCTTTAATTTTACATTTTATTTAAAACCTAGTAGAAAAAGTTTTGTATGCAACGGTGTATAAATAAGTCAAAAAAACGCTCGCGGCGTCTTTCTCTTTACGATTTTCGCCTTCGGCTCAAATCGTATCCCACGCCACTCGCCTTTCGACCTCACTTATACAACTGTTGCATAAACTACTACGAGTATTTATTTTCTTTCACATAGAAAGTGACGTTGTTGATTATAACTATTTTATTTCCCAGCAAAGGAGGTGAATAGCAGATTGTTTAATACAATATACATATACTTGATTTGAGTTAACATCCGCCCTTGCTTAACATGCAGTACGGTTACCCGGATGCGGTTTCAGTTCCGGTTTGCGTCCATGCGTTTTTGACGTTCAGTACCGCAATGGATTCTGGCATCTGGGGTGTATTCCATCGTTTGTAGTTCCAGCATTACCACGTTCAGTACCAATCCCATTCTACTTATTATTTTAGTTGAATGCGTTTTTACGTTATTTAAAGATTTGGGCTATAATAAATGAACGGACAAATAAAACATTAAAAGAAAGTAAAAAAACACACACCAATACTTATAAATTACACAAGTTTACCTCTGAGTCTAAACATATAGTGAATACTTTTAACCGCTTTTTGCAGCCATAGGCGGTGGTCCTAACATAGCAACTGGCCGCCCAGTAATTCAGCCAACCGTGAATACTAGTTATGTCCTTTGGCCCTGTACAACCTTATAATATACGGAAAATAATAATAAATCTAAATGATAAAATTAGTGGGATCGATGAGCTAAAGCCGCGCGTGATAAGTAGTGATAACTTGACAAGACACTGTGTGCATCAGCTGACTACCGCTCTGCACTCTCATTAACCAATCCTTTGAAGAAGGCGTCTTCGCCGACTCATTAAAAGAGCAATTGGACGTAGTTACACATAAAGGATCCAAGCCGAAGGGACTTGCGTGAAAGTTATGAAGGTTTTAAGATTAGAAGTGATTTCTTCAGCGATACTTATGTTTAAATACGTTTTTTATATATTATGTCAAAACACCAAAAAACAGCTGTTGTTTATAAAGTTATCAAATAAATTGTGTATACTATATTAATTTGCAAGATATGGAGGAAAATGAAGGGTTGGATCCATTTTGAGTAATACTTTTTTCCACGACGCTGTTTTAAATTTGATTTCGCAATAACGATATAGGGCAGATAGTATTGTAGTTTTTAATGGAACAATGTTATTTTAAAATAAAACTACAATACCTTACATTGTTACCTAATTTATTTATTATCTGCGGTCGTACTTTTGATGCCATTTTTTTTTTACACTTGTTCACATATTATATACAAGTTACAAGTACAATCAGAATGCTGCGTCAACTCATATCGTAGGGCATGTGCACATGAGTCGTCTGGGGCTCAAGTAGTAAAGTCGTAAATTAACTTATTTATCAATAATGATCATTAAGGATTGAATCCTTTATTTTTTCTTCTTCAAACCTATTTCCCTAGCAAAACGGTATCGTCTTGGGTCGTCCCATTCGTTTTTTGTCAAGTTTTTAACTCGTCTCATTCTGCTTTCGTCATCCATTCTTCATTTTCATTCGTCATTTTCGTTGGTAGTCTTTGTCATCTTTGGTCATATTTGTAGTTTATCTTTTTCTTATTCAGGCACTTTCGGTATTCGTCTTCATCTTCTTTGGGCATGTTCGATTTTAGTCTCATTTTTTTGCGACACTTTCGTTGTTGATCCCAATTTCAATATGTCACTTTCGTTTTTAGCTCGACTCACTATGGTCCTTGTTCGTTTTTCGTTTCAATTGCCATTTTACTTTATCCTTATTAGATCACCATTTTAGGATTTTTATGTCAAATAAAACAAACGGAGGGATTGTTTACTAAAAGAATTTAAATATATTATATAGGGAATGGGCACCAAAAGATGAACGCCACCCAAAAGCTGAACACTCGATCGAAATAATCACATAATTAAATCACGACTTGTGTTACAAAGTTCGTTTTTTTTTCTTAAACGGCTACTCTTTACCTACGCCTCCATTCAAACTAACTGAAACTTACGTCACAGCCACGGCCGTGATCGGTCATCGTTCTGAAGCTTCCCGCTGAAAACGTCGCTAGTATGGGTAACAACAGAGCACTCCAAATTTAAGCTTTTAATTACGTATAACATTAATTAATTGACATAATAAGAAGGATTTGCTTTGCTGGGTATGTATTCTTGATTAATCTCTCTGTTATTGTATTGATTCGATATACCTTTTTTTTGTTAGTTAACAAGTAATATGCCGTTCAAGTAATGGTTTCAAAAATGTATACCTAAGCCAATACTTGAACGGTGTTCAGCTACTAGGCAGGGCGTACTTTTTTAAAGAGTCTTAATAAATTGCCCTGAAATTACAGATGGAAACTTTATAACTTAAAGTGATCGTTAAATGCTCTTGTATTTTTAAACCAAAAGATGAACATAAGTTTTGATGTCTAATTCAATGATTTTGGAGTTTTAATTAGTATGAAAACTATCACTGTTCAAATAATAAAATGTGTGCCTAATATTTGAACGAATTAAATTTACTAGTTCATGTTTTGGATTCTAGTCCAATAGGTAATTCTAATTGTTTTTGTTCGTTCATTTCATAAATTCTGTGTCCTAAAGTTGAACAAAGTAAATTGAGTCGATCAACTTTTAGGCATAGTTTTGTAGTATGAACTCTACTAGTGTTTATGGAAACGTTTGGTAGTATTATAAATGAACTGTTAGTTACGTTTTTACTGCACAAAACCCTTTATATTTATGTAAACGGAACTCATGTATACATGTTTATTTGTCTCATTGTAAGATATAATTTTACCAAATATTAACCTTAAAATGCTTTTAGTTTTTGAGAAAATGTATACTGATTTCTTTGAAGAGCGAATAAAAAGATTACGATTCAAGAGGGTTGAATTCTTACTGATGATTTTAAATGCAGACCCCCCATACTTGTGGGATGGTACCCCATGTGGTTTTGACACGTTAAACAGCCATATTTCCGTAGTCTCTTTCTGTGGATCGAAAGTATTGGTCTTAAGGACCACTTTGGCATACTTAACTCCACTTCCGATTGTTTCGTGGGTTGGATCCTTTTTGTGTAACTACGCCCAATTATAAAACCCATACATAAAAAAACTTGAAATCAGTCCCCAAAAATTATCGTCCCATCGCCTTTTACCTACCACTTCACAGATTTTTTAAAAAGCAATGAGTAATCGCATATACACGATTAGTTAAAAAAAAAGACTAATCTCAAAACGGCTTTAGACAAAATAGGTAGCCACTAGTCTAGCGATATTTAAGTATATCCAAGAGACTCTCAATAAATATCATCAACTGTAAATTTTCAGTAAGTACGCAGTATGCTTGTTGCTCGACATGACTAAAGCCTACAGTAAAGTCCAATATAACATACTTCTGCTAAAACTATATGGAATAGGAATACGAGGTTTAGCGCACAAATCCATTTAATCGTATCTAAAAAATAGGAAATAGCTTGTTGAGAGCTAGGGTATTACTGCACGACACCCTGCACTTAGCTGGTCTTGAGTAGATTAAGACCGGGAGCCATCGAGAGCCATGGCGCATTTAGTAGGGGGAGGGGGGGGGGTAAGTTCGACGCTGCCGCGCTTTAATTGAAGCGACATTTCTCTAAAACTATACATATTAGGACATGCAATATATCATTTTCAGATAAATTAAAGACGAGGAATCTATATTTAATAAAAAAAATGCACTTCCTAACAAAAAAAAATGATTGAAGTAGAAAAGACTAAAATACACAATTTGTTATTTTTGTATAATTACCTATTGTGCTTAAAAATAATAACAGATATTTCAGAATAAAAATGTAACCGTAACGCTACACTTATGTAGTTTTTAAAAATATATAGAGTCATCCCACAATAACTTTGCATAAGATATTAAACGGTATCCCATAAAATATTCTTATAATCTGTGTTCTTTCATGTCACTCAAACATGACATATTGGTATCACATTGATATTTTGTTGAGGTTTTTTAACGATTCCTATTTTCAAAATGGGTAAACCTATTAAAAGTGGAGTTCGAGAACTTATACTCAAGATGATAACTCATTTCCAAAATGTGAAAGAAGAAATGGAGTCCGTCCGTAAGCAAAAGGAGCAATGTTTACATGAAATTCTAAACTCTACGAGTAAGTCCCTAAAAAAATCTTGATATTTTATTACTACTTTCTGTGTTATTTTATATTGATACCATGAAATAATATTCTATTATGAAAATATAACATATTAACTAAATGATTAGGCTTAGATGATGTTATTTTATTATAATACTGACTTCTGCCCGCGACTTCGTCCGCGTAGATTTCGATTACAGTTATTCCCACGGGAATTTTTAAATATTCCGGGATTAAAAGTAGCCTATGTGTTAGTCCAAGGTATAAGCTATCTCCATTTCAAATTTCATCCAAATTCGTCAACCCGTTGCAGCGTGAAGGAGTAACAAACTAACACACAACACGCAAACATTCGCCTTTATAATAATATAGTAGGATTGTATTTTAACTTATTTATTAATTTCTTTAAGGTGAATTATCTGAAGCTGTTCATACTACAACATGGACTTCATTCGCAAATTCTGTACAAAGCATAATATAACTAAATTGAACCTAACGTACGTTATAAATGTGCAAAGTAATGATGAGAGTTGAAAAAGGAAGGGTTCGGAGAAGTTGAAGTTTAGAAAGAATAGTACAGTTAGAGTCAATGATATAATATAGTAAGAAGAGGTAGATATGTTATACGCACTTCGATAGTGGCACCCTAAAACCAAGCCAATTGGTACACCTTTACTTAGTCTTGCGCCGTCAACAGAACCGTGGACTAGTCTGCAGAGCAACATACACTCGTCTCTATTTCGCTCCCGGAAATTAGCATACCATCCTGCTTTCACTTGTCATTTATGAATTAGTGTGTAATTGCAATATTTACCGATTATGTGTGCGTAAGCCGGGCCATTTTTACACGCGGAATAGCGTATGAGTAACATATCTACCTCTTTTTATATTATACCATTGGTTAGTGGAACTTTCAGACTCAGATACCTATCTCATTTAGTGATTAAACATGTCAAAAATAGTTTTTTGTTTTATTAAGTAAAAACTAAGAATTTGATTCCTGGACCGCTCTGGACTTCAAAGTGGCACTGTAAATAAAATCTTATGAAGTCTCTTACGTTTTGATTGATTAGGTACATCATGACACAGTCTTAAGTGGCCTGCGAACCAAATTCTTTAACTGTGCCTTATGCATGTAAGAAAGACCTCAACTTATAATTATCATACTTATGCAACATACATTTTTGCCTGCGACCTTGTCTGTGTAGAATTGGTTCATCGCGTTTCATCGGGAACTGACAAATTGTCCAGGATAAAAAATAGGCTATGTCCTCTAGGACTCCAACTATCCCTATGCCAAAGTGCACCAGTTTATGAAAGCGATAATCATACTTTCGCATTTATAGTATACTAGCTGTTGCCGCGACTCCATCCATGCAGAAAAATAAAACAGTCTATGATACTAAGGGATAATGTAGCATTCTAATGGTGAAAAAATTTATGATTCCGTTCCAGTAGTTTTTGAGTTTATTCGTTACAAACATACAAAAATACAAATCTTTCCTGTTTATAATATTCGTGTAGAAGCAAGGATTCAGTATGCATATACATAACCTCCATAGATAGAGTTAGGGAAATATAAAAATACATGTTTAAAAAAACAAAAACCCGCCTTCAAAAATGCAAAAAATAACTTCTTTTAAAATGGTATAGGTGAAAAACTTAAGAAAGTCACCTGTTGTATGTGTGAGTAATATGTGCGAATAGACATTCTATTTTTGAAATTTGTAATATATCGTATGGTTTGCAAACTCATTATTTGCTTATCTTTCAAGTTTGATTATTCCTGTCCACTTATGATTCTATTGACACAATAGGATATAAATAGTTGTCAATATCAAGTAATTGTCTTTGTAGTTTTTGCGTCGTTCATGAATAAACATTGCAAATTGTAAAACATCGATTTAGAATTCAGCTTGGCAAATTAATATGGCACCATTTCCTGAAATTGGTAGTGGACGACCACTGCATGTTCCAAAAAGAGTTCTGTGTAATATGTACAAACATTTCCAAGAGGTTTGCGATAAAGACATAAATTGTTTATCAACACCAAAACAATTCGTCATTAAAATATCTGGTGTACCGAAAAAACTGGTTCTCAACACATTAAAAGAATTTGAAAGTATGCATTTAAATCAAAAATTTAAAACACCCATAAAGAAATCTAACCGAAAATCACGCATTACTGTTGACGAATTTGATCGAGAAGTGATAAGGAGAACAATTTATAACTTTCAAATCACCAATAAAGAGACACCCACGTTAAAACTGGTCCTTGAAAAACTAAAAGATGATATCGATTATCGAGGTAGTATTACTACATTAAGGAAACACGTGTCTTTATTGGGGTTCAAATGGCAGAAAACTGAAGACAACAGGAGACTCCTGATGGAAAAACATGAAATTCGCTATTTACGTATAAATTTTCTGTACAAAATTAACCAATACCGTGCACAAGGGCGGCCGATCATATTCACTAACGAGACATACATTGACACATCACACTCTACACAAAAATCATGGTCTGATGGAAGTACTAACGGTATGAAGCAGCCAGTTTCAAAGGGTAAACGTCTCGTAATAGTCCATGCAGGCGGAATGGAGGGATTCGTTCCTAACGCATTATTAATATATGAAGCCCATAAAAAAACCGGTGACTATCATGATAACATGAATTTCGACAATTATTCCAAATGGATTAAAACTCAATTAATACCAAATCTAAAACCAAACAGTGTTGTCGTTTTGGATAATGCATGTTACCATAATTCGCTTCAAAACCCGGCACCGAATTCGAACTCGCGAAAGCAAGTCATGATGGATTGGCTCTCTCAGCGAAATATTGACCATTCCCCTACTATGTATAAGACACAACTATACGATCTTGTACTCAAAAATAAGCAAAGATTCGTGGAATACAAAATTGATACAATTTTAAGTCAACACGGACATACGGCACTTCGCTTACCACCATATCATCCCCAATTCAATCCAATTGAAAACATTTGGGGAATAGTCAAAGGATTTGTGGCCAAAAAAAACGTTTCAATGAATATGGAGTCCATTAAAAATTTAGCAAAAGAAAAAATTAGTAGAATAATTCAGGAAGAATGGAAAAATGTATGCTTTCATACAATGAAGGAAGAGCAAAAGTATCAATGTCAAGAATCACAAATGGATGCAATATCGGAGAGTTTCATTATAAGTGTTTCCTCGGAAGATAATGACAGTGACATTGTTTCTGTACAGTCCACTGATGAAAATGAGGATGACGAAATGGCGAGTGATTGAGATAAAAAATGTACAGTATGTTATTAATATGTACAACTCATATTAAATATTTACATAATTTATTATGCTTATGCTTTTTTTTGCAAACTGTACACAACTACATACAACAGGTGACTTTCTTAAGTTTTTCACCTATAGGTCAGTCCAACTGCATTCGGCTTTTGGTTTAAAATATTGTGGGACGCCGACTTCAGTTGGACTGACCTACCATTTTAAAAGAAGTTATTTTTTGCATTTTTGAAGGCGGGTTTTTGTTTTTTTAAACATTTATTTTATTTTATACTTTTTAGTGATCCTATTTATGCTGTTGCGTAGCTCCACTTCTAAATATTAATGGGAAACTATAGAACATTTCAAGCTCGCCGCAGACAACGCCGCGGGAATGTCATAGTCACATTTAAACTTAAATGTGCTTCGGCATAGTCGCTCAACTACCTTAATCGAAATATTTTATCGCCACCCTTGAAATAGGTACCGTTAAGGAGTTCCGGTGGCCATCTGTGGTCTTCATCATCAGTTCCACTTCACCATATAGTACTTTTCAAAAGCAAATGCACGAGTTACAGTGAAAAATACCAAAATCGCTATAGGTGTGCCTATAATATTTGAGGAGTTCTCTTGATTTCTCCAAGATCCCATCATCAGATCGTGACGTGATGACAATGGGACCAACTAGAAAGTATACCCATTCAAACAACGAAAAAAATTTTCTAATCGGTCCAGTGGTCTTCGAGTAATCGGGGAACATACATTTAAAAAAAAACCCGACGAATTGAAAACCTCCTCCTTTTTTTGAAGTCGGTTAAAAACGCCGCACGTAGTACGTAATTAGAGCTATACTTGTAAGTATCAAAACGGATTGTGTGACTAAAAATCAGTATTGCCATAAACAAACTTATGATTTCTACTGTTGTCATCTCATTGCAGAGTTATCATGGGTTGATTCTATATTCTATCATGGGTGATTCCACGGGCGTTTCATCCGCCGTCAGTCCGCTATCGTAAGTATGTAAGAAATAGGCGATAATATACTTAAAATTCGATCAATTGAGGCAAGAATTACCGTAACAGTATAGCTCTGTGTGAATGTTAGCTGCTTGGTGTAGCTCATTCTTTCAATATTTATGACAGCGGACTGACGGTGGTTGAAACGCCCGTGGAATCACCCTCATATATATCTGTTAACACATGGGAGAGAAAAAATAATATTAAGCGTAGGTCAGGGTGATCTCAATGCATGATCATCCGTGAAAGTAGGGTTTAGGTGGTGTTTAGGTTTGTATGAAAGTCCGTCAGTTTTGAAGTTAGACGCTTCAAATTTTGCGTTTAGGTTGGCGATTGAATTTTAACTTATACGTGTCTCAGCGTGGGATGCAAAGGGGTAAAACCATAAGAATAAATACTATTAGAAGGGCATCATCGGCGTCGTTGTATGGATTTGACAGCAAAGCCGTCAAATAATTACCTACAGCGCCCCACGCCCCGCCTTACCCTTAAACTATACGATGAAATACAACTAAAATGTCCGTAAAATTTCAAATCCGTAAGACTTTCCAATAGTTCCACTGACGTATGAGAGTGACAGAGCGGATGACAGCGGCACAAGTCGGCGCTAACTAGTCAATGTAAAAAATAACGTACTTTTATTACAATTAAATCAGATATAAAGTTGTAAGAACAAACGCAAAGCCAATAAAACTAATTTATATATGTAAAACGTATTTGTGCATTTTATTAATTAATTTAGCAACTCTTTCTTTTATAACGTAAACACTGAAATACTATCTTAGACACTTAATTACGATTATTATTGGATAAAACATAAAGTGCATACGTAAATAATGTATTTATTTAATTCTTTCATTTTAACGCTCTTAACTTAATGTGTTTATGTTACAAATAATAAATAAAGATTCCAACTTCGTTGATATCGTCCTACAATTATTATCGTAAAGCACGTGGTCAAATACGGAACTAACAATTTCGTATGGTAAAACCACAGTTTGCGTTGACAGTGGCGCCTTTGAGAGCTTCATTTGAAATATTGTTGCACGTTTACTACAAGCGCCGGCTGGCAACCCGCTAGTGTTTGCTGCGACTAGTAGTCCTGGACTGTTGACAGGCCACGCGAAAGCTCGCGTGGTGGGGATGAAGTTACCCTTCTAATAGTATTTATTCTAATGGTAAAACTGATTGTGGATATATCAACGCACAGCCCAAACCGCTAGCCGCTAACCTAGAGACTTGAAATTTTGCACATACATAGATACCATATATGTATAGTGTAAAGTTCCACTAAGGAAGGATTTTTGGATATCGGATCGCGTGTCCCTAAGGGTATGAAAATTTGTATGAAAGTCCGTCAGTTTTCGTTTAAGTTAGATTATTCAAATTTTGTGTTTAGGTTGAAAATTGAAAATTAATTTACTGTGTGTCTCAGCGTCTTTGATAATTTCATCCCCGAAGGGGTGGAAAGGGGTAAAACTGAATGACTCATCGATCAACGCACTGCCTAAACCGCTGGATCTAGGGACTTGAAATTTGAAGGGAATATTCCTTGGGTACCCTAGGGGCGCATTAACAAAGGATTTTTGGAAATTCATCCCCTAAAGGGTTAAAATAGGGGGTAGAAATTTGTATGGGAGATTAGTTATTTTTAAAATAAGCAATTTAGAAATTGGTATTTAGACTACTGTTTATAAATAAAAAATACTACTTTCAGCGATTTAGAAAAAACTACCCCTAAGGGGCGTAAAAAGGAGTTTTAGATTGTTCCTCCTTCACGCTGCAATGGCGCTGGATGGATTTGGATGAAATTTAGAATGGAGATAGCTTATACCCTGTATTAACACATAGGAAAATCCTATTCCTGAAAATTTAAAAGTTCCCGAGGGAATAACGACAATATGTTTGGTGTTTTTAAAAAAAGTCATCATGGGTGTCATTTTCTTAAGTTGCGTTGACGCAGATTTTGAAAATGATATCAAATTTCGTATTCAAAATGGCCGCCATGATGTTTATTGAAAAAGTCGTAATTGGAATCAATTTCTTACATTTTGGGGACGCAGATTATGAAAATTATGTCAAATTTAGAATTCAAGCTGGCGGTAATGATGTTTTTTGAGAAAGTTGTCATGGGTAACATTTTCTTAGTTTTTGGGGACGTAACTAATTACTAATATAGAATAAGATTAGTAATTATTTGACAAAATTCTGCAATTGATTAATTTATTTTTCCTGTGGCTTCTGCCACCCAGCGTGACAATATGAGACAGGCTTTGTACATTCAGTTTTGTTAGTCTATATCAAAAGGAGTGGTGTCAGATTGACGTTGTCAGTGTTGACATATCCAGATTTTAAATTTTTTTTCCGCTATTTTCAATACTTATTCACGGCATATTAATTCTATGGTTGTTATTTAATATTAGGGCGGTTATTATGATCACTTGAAAATAATTACGGACAGTCATTTTATTTGTCGGCGGAAATTGGTCAGTTATTTAATTGTAAAATGTCAGTTCAAACAATACTCAAGAGGTAAAAAATCTATACATCGATACGTACACATAATATTGCTGTAGAAAGAAAATCCATAGGTACTAATATTATAAACGTGAAAGTAATTATGTCTGTCGTCTGTCTGTTTGTTATGTATTCACGGATAAACCGCGGAACAGAATTAGATTAAATTTATACTTTGTATCTCGAAAATCACCCCTAAGGGGGATATAAGATGTGGGATGGTAGTTTGCATGAGAATTTGGTCATTTATGATAATTTTTTAGTTGGAGACGTAATTGGTATTTAAGCTACTGTTTATAAATATACATTTTTTTTTAGTGATTTTGAAAAAACTGCCCTTAGGCGATAAATGGGGAATAAAAATTTGTATGGGAGATGTCCAAATGGCTACATTTGGAAATTGGTATTTAGGCTACTGTTTATAAATAAAAAATACTGCTCTCAGCGATTTAGAATAAACTGCCCCTAAGGGGGTAAAAAGGGGTTTTCATTTGTTGCTCCTTCACGCTGAGACGGCTAGAATTTGGATGAAATTTAGGATGGAGGTAGCTTATACCCTGGATTAACACATAGGAAAATCCTATCCCGGATTTTTTTAAAGTTCCCGCGGGTATAACGACAATAAGATTGGTGTTTTTTGAAAAAGTCATCATTGTTGTCATTTTCTTGGGTTCCGTTGACGAAGATTAAAAAGTTTAATCAAATTTGGAATTCAAAATGGCCGCCAAAGTCGTCATTGGTATCATTTTCTTACATGGGGATGCAGATTATGAAAATTATGTCAAATTGAGAATTCAAGATGGCGACCATGATCTTTTTTAAAAAGTGGGCATAATTGTCATTTTCTTAGATTTTGAGGAAGCAGATTTCGAAAATGATGTGAAAGTATAGGTAGGAATTCAAAATGGCGGCCACGATGGTTAAACCTGTAGTATGTACTACAGGTTTATGAAACTCTTTTATTTATTTATTTAAAATAATAAATCTCAGTGACAGAACTTAAGAACAGACTAGGTACTGTTACGCCTTTGGGATAAGGCGTCTCATTTTCAATCGTGATTTTTTGTGCTTTAGAAGCGTTTTCAACAGGCTGAAATATCGTTTCAGTCCGTTTCAGATGTAGCTCTATCACATACAAGATTATCAAAATTTCGACCAACTTGCCATTGTTATCAGGCGCCTGAAACATGTTTTCGGTCCGTTTCAGGCCACTCTCTATCGGATTACGCCATAACCTGGCTGCCCTTACTGGCATTTGAAGTACATTTCCGTAGATGTCAATTATCCACGAAGAGTGAAAGAGATAGCATGATTAGAAAGAGACAGCGATATTGAGAACGTTCGAGAAGCGTGTGAAAGAGATAACACGATTAGAAATGAGACAGCAATACGCAGAACATTCGATAAGCGTGTGAAAGAGATAACACGATTAGAAATGAGACAGCAATACATAAAACATTCCAGACCCGTGAGCCAAGGACGTCGCGATTGTAAACAAAAACAAGGGAGCAAGGCGTATAACATTCCAGCAACGAATAGTCTCGATCGTCCTCGGCGGGGCATCGAACATTCCGGAAGGCGTTCTGGACTGGTCGGACACGGGAACTATAACTTGCGGTTGCCGGTAGATTGAGAACAGTGCGAACAAGAGCAACCCGAGCGATCATCTGAGTATTCGAAGTTTTTTGTGCGATATTTGTTTGTAACGGTTTAAGTGAGTGCATTATTAAAGTCTACTTTTGATTATCGGTGTGCAATTTTGTCAGTTACCTACCTCCACGCAATGATATTTTATATTAAGATACGTCATCTGCGCGCAAAAGCGTTCCTCGAAACGGAAGCCTTACTATCGTTCAGTCGCGCCGTGGCCGCTGACACGCACGCGTCAAAAACAGTAAAGTTTTATTACCGAAATGCAACAAATATAAGTCATGTAAAATGCTGTCTTATGTTTTTTTCGAGGCTGCCGAAATTATACTGTAACTATAAAAGGAAGAAAGGATGTCTCATTTCATTCTTAAGTACCGTAAAAAAAAAAACATTTCGTTTTACATCGCCATACATTGTTTTATTTGCACCGGTGGCGTCACTGTCATCTGTGAAACATGAGACACACTATTACATATCGCATGAGTGCGATACAGACGGCTAGCTATATGGCACGCAATTTGAAACAACTATTTATCTCTTTCTAACAATAGCGCTCGCTACGAATTGCCGTCTTTGTCTGTAGAAATATGGCAACGTAGCAACTGTCAGTAATTGGCGACGGTTTTCGAATGCGTTTAGTATGAGTGGGGTAGGCAGAGCTACAGAATTACAACTATACTATTTTCTTCTTTTCTTGATTAAATAGCATCTGTCTCGTAGAATATTTTCCCAGTATCAATTTAATAAAATAATGTCAATGAACGTAATTTATGTAACCTTCATGTTGAGCATACCTAAGAATTAGAATCTCTTTATCATAGTGTAATCTAGACAATTAGTTGGGTGACAATTAAATTCGATAAAGTTATTTTCAAAACAAAAACTAAGTTTACAAAAAAAATTGGTTCCATGTAACTGGGACTGTGACGTCATCGAAATCAATTACTAAATTAGAAAAATTGATACCTGAAGCGGAAGCGGAAGACTCTTTCTAACTTCTTTTGCTAGAAAGAGAGTACCGCTTGTAATTTGTAACTTGTAGCTTCGTGAAACGGGCCTCTGATCACAGATTAGAAATCACCGTGTATATATATTATTTACTCGACAATTATTCTATATGAATAAAGTTTAAACTTTTTCCATATTTTGGTGTGTTGAAGAAGGCGATGGCTGGGACTCCGCAAGCCGTCGCAAGGAAAAACAGAGAAGAGCCCCAGCGGGGCGCAGTCACCGGCCACTACAGAAAAACCCTTGAAAAAGGTTCCTTCCGATAAGAAACTGAAGGTAGGTCGTGCCTCTTGTTTCATGCAGCAGCTGTCTAAAATGATTTCTATGGGTTTAACAAATATTTTAAATATAAGGATTGTGTTTGCCAACTAGACTCCTCCTATATTTAATGGAAACTTATGTGTTATTAGGTTAAATTCAAATTCAATAGTACATTATTACCTAGACAGGGAACTAGGCAATTACGGGCCGAATATTGGGTTTGGCTTACTATTAAAATCGGTAACCTATCGCAACCTCGAAAATTTTTTGACCGAATTTCATTTGACCGAAAACGTTTCTCCGATGGCACGATTCGTATTTTTTTTATTTCACCACTTGACAGTTAGTAAACATTTAGTCCGAGCAACTTTTCTCTTTGTAGTCACTAGCCCTATGTATTGTTACGTATTTTATTTCAAATCCTATCTTTCATTTCACCAGTGCTACAACTAGCCTAGTGATCGTTTCGTATTTTGTTTCTTAACTCATTTTTCACTTCATCAATACTACATATAGTTTTCGCTACGTTAAGTCAAATATTCATTTCAGACCAGAAAATGTTTGTAATTAATTTTAACTATTCCGAAAATGCAACGAGCAAAACGAATCAGGGCATAACCGACTCGGATTGGTTAGGTTAGAAGGCCAAGGCGCGAGCTTTGCTCCTAGGCCTTCGAGGTTATTTTTTTTTATCTGTCAATAGAACAAAGTCGATTTAGAAATAGGTAAACAATTAATAAACCGAGCCGTTAGAATGGGTAAATGATACTAAGGTAAAATCATAAATGGTAAATAGATAAATTGACAAATCATTACATTGGACAACTGTTTGTACGCCGAAACCAGTAATAAGGAATAGATAATTTGTCAAATCGGTAAAAAACCACAACAAGTAATGACTAAATGCAAATATTCGAAGTGATCTTTCGGGCAAACGTAAAAATAACCAAACCATAATTGTCGAAAAATATTTTTCGAACCAAAATTCGGTCAAACATTTTTCGGAGTTCAGATAGGTAACCATTAAAATCTTCATCGCTACTACTAATTTTTTTAATTGCATACAAACAAAAACCATCACTCTTTACCGTCTTTTTGTTAAAGGCAAGGAGAAACGCAAGCTATTTAAAAAAACATATGCTATTCCAGACAGATAAAAAAGTTATGATTCGAATAAAACATGGATGTAAAGTCTGTTCCTATTCATTCCGTCACTCTTATAAACAAATCAATTTACCATTATAACTCCATATTCGCGTACTTTTGAAGGTTGAGCATAGTCATATTATTTATTTGGTGTACTGCCGTTTGGTCAAAGTATTTTTCGCCAAATTTCACTTCCCAAAATACTTATCGCAGTAGTTTCATTTCCCAAACGAATCTCTAGCACATTTACATTTCGCATTTTATCATTCGGCATCATTTTACTTTGTCAAGTTGGTATTGAGACTAATGTTTATTAAGCAAACGTTTTCCTTTGGCAAATATTATATTCAAAAAAAAATGTTTGTTCAAATTATTATTTCGCAGAATTATCTCCATCCATCGTATCTACTTTCAGTAAAAACTAATACCAAGTTTGCGCAAATACGATGGTTATGCACCAGCACTCAGTAAGAAAACTACCCACTTAACGAAAGATACTCATACCCTAAATTTTATCCTATGCACTACTCAATTAGGATGTAAATCGTATGCCATACAATATTTTGGGAAGAGTATGTTATGCCAAACGATACATTTGACTCCATGAAATTTGGTAAAATGAAACTTGACTAAGTAATTATTTGTTAAACAATAATTTGCTAAAAAATATTTGCTAACTGTTACATTGCGAAAAGCTCTTTTGACTTATGATTTTTTGCAAAATGATAATTTGAGTAACAAAATAGTTTGGAAAGTGATACTGTGGGAAAAGATTTTAGACCAAACATAGTAAACCTATTTATTTATATACTTAATCATTGTCTTCATGTTTATTTTGAGGTAGTAATCTCTATTTATCCTTATATTTTTTGATGAAAAGCACTTTCGGTAAAATACGATGACACTGACTGGTGCTTGACATATACATTTCGTTTTTTAGAAATATAATTTGACATAAAAACGTAGAGATTGATGTCTTTATAGATTTATGTTGATGAACTAGCTAAGAGAGGTTTTCGTCTCTTTCGCACACAGCAGTGCGACAGGGACGAAATAAACGGTTTAAATAACAAAAAAAGTCAATAGTGTTCTTAATGATTTCGAAAGGCTTTCAGTTTTAATATACACAAGCTTATTACAATGGAGAGGATTTGAATTCGATGTTACGTTAACCTGACCGGTCCCTTTCCTTCGATCACGTCACAACAAAACAACACAACAATTAAAGGTATTTGGAGTATAGGTGCTTCGCTGTAACCCACCTGGGTAACCTGTGTGACGCTTACGAAAGCGCGACGCCTACTCAGGGTCGTGGGGCGCGGAATTTGGCGCTGCGTTGGCATCGCGCCACGTGGATGTTTAGCCCTCTGAGTGTTAACCAGACCAACTCAACCAATTGTCTGGCTGGTCTGACATTGCAAAACGAGGTTTTGGCAACGCGATTTACGGACTGTATTTTCTGATAAAAAATAATTGACTTGGATCTAGAAGGTAAGAGTTCAGAAAAGTAAAAAGAGCGTCCACTTTCACTCAATTTGTTCATGAGATTCGCTTCTTATGGAGGTATACGGTATAAATTAGACTGAATTTAGCGTGCGACGCCAGGATGGAGTTTCGACTCAAGGTATAGGTAGGTTTTCTATTCGTATTGATTTCTTATAAAGGCAACGGTTTCACTTATCTCACTTAGAAAGAATTGTAGACATTTTAGTTTTGACATTGTATAGTACGATCGCGTCAAATTGGCTTTTTGGTATTACTAATTTTTAAATATTTTTTCAAAACGATTACAGAAAATAAAGTCCTTTAACCGCTGCTATCTAGTAAGGCAAGAAATATCGAGCTTATTCTGCTGAAGTCTCATATTTATGAGAAACAATTATCATTCAAGGTTTTATATCATTTAAGCAGTACAGTATTTAGAAATTTTGGCAAGCACTACATAGGTTTGTGTAATTATGTATGGGTGGCGATAGGAGCACATCCGATGAAAAATCATGGCGGTTACAAAGTTAATTAGATCCCAGGGCAGAAAGATGTAAATTTATATTGGTTGGCCTGAAAACTATAAATCATCTATCGAAAATCATCTGGTTTACGAGTGTTGAATATAGTATAATTAAATATTTAGAATTGATTATCGATTTTTGATGAATAGACGTTGCTATTTTTTTTAAACGCTTTTGTTAACTTGACAAATTCGTATGTGAACTGACTATATATTTTATTGCCATTTATGAGCTGCTTTCCCAGAGTCCGTATATTTCTTGTCAGGCTATACATGGCGTCATTGAAATATGTCATTAAAAGCTGTACCTACAACTTATTCCGATCAGACCTTGTTGAGTAACATGCTTTATATTTTACTTTAAGGAGAGGCCTGCACCTCGTGGGTTCATTAACCAATTAGACGATTTTACTTTAGCTGCGATACGACGAAAGGAACATCAATTTTATTATTTTATACGGATATTTACCGACTGTACAAATGGTTCGAGAAGCAATTAACAGTGATGATACCCTACCTTCATTTTCAATTGTTCACGCACCACAGTGCGATTAAAGGGTGAGTACTATTAAATTGTCGCCTTTTGAATTAACGTTTACAAAATGAAATAATGTTATAATAACTCTTTTTTTTTTATTATAAGAAAGTTCAGGACGTAAAATAGATCAGCTAACACAATTAAGGTTTCTCCAGAGCACGACGAGAGAATTCGCGGACTTTACTCTTCACGCGACTCATAGAATTTTGCACGGATTCATTAGTGATCAGTTTTGTACATTTCATCCACTTTCTTTTAAAATCGGGCAATGATGTGGCCGGTTGGCATGTTTTCCGCAACTTTGTTTTAATATTAGCCCAGTATTTTTCAATCGGCCGTAGTTCTGGGCTATTTGGCGGATTCATATTCTTCGGCACTACATCGACAGAATTCTGATTATACCAATCCAAAGCTCGCGACGAATAGTGACAACTTGCCAAATCTGGCCAAAACAATGTAGAAAAAGTATGTTTTTTTACAAGTGGTAATAACCGTTTTTTTAAGCATTCGGAAATATAAATATCCGTGTTTATTGTGCCAGTGGTTACAAAAGGCGAACTTCTCATGCCGCACTGGCATATCGCTTGCCACACGAGGAACTTCTTGGCGAATTTCTCTACTGGAATCACTTTTTCTGATTCATGTAGACCCGAGACGTTGCGAGAAGAAAAGTACTGGTTTCCAGGTATTGATTTGAAATCAGCTTTCACATACGTTTCGTCATCAATAATTAAGCAACCTGTTTTTTGAACTAACAAGGTGTACAGAAATCTAGACCGTCTAATTGCTCGATTATACTGTTCTACAGTTCTTTTGGGGGCTTTTTGCTTCTTGTAAGTAGAAATACCATACTTTATTTTTATTTTTTGTACATTTCTTTGACAATTACCAACTTTTTTGGACACATCTCGAGAAGAGATTGCCGGATTCTGATCAAACAGCTTACACACTTTTAAATCCAATTTTTTGTTCCGTTTCCTTGTAGGATGGCCCTCTCGCTGCTTTCTTTCAATATTTCCACCTTGTTTTAGTTTTTTTAGGGTCCTTTGCACTGTTCTCCGACTTGTATTGCACGATTTCGCAAGATCCAAAGTGGACATATTGGGATTTATTGAAAATTCTCGCAAAATTAATTCACGAACGCTTTTTTCGTTTGACGACATCTTGACTGATAAAAACAACTGAATGTTCTTTTAAACAGTAAGACATGCAAATACGTTCTAAATTTGAAATATTATAAGTTTAATGAAAAAGGTTGCGTGGCCGAAAAAAAAATACGGGAAATGTTGGCGACAATTTAATAGTACTCACCCTTTATAATAACTTGTGCGGATTATAATAACTAAAGAAGTAACTTTTCCCACTTAAAAAGGTCCAGAAAAAGTATTTTGCTCAACAGACCAGATCTACAGATTTAGCGAATAAATTATTTAATGAAGATAGCTGTCGAAGGTTGTACACGCTTACCCAGAAAATAAAAAATACTAAATACTTAAATACAATTCTCTGTTCGTGTCTCCGGTGGAGAAGCACCTTCAAAATTATTATTCGGACATATAATACGATGATGATTATGAATATATATTCAACCCAAAAATATGTGTGATAATTGTTATAGAAATAGGCATTTCTCTTCAGGACGCATTATTATTGTATAACTTTTATCCTTAGTAGTTCTTGAATAAAATTGGTTCTGACATACAGAAAGATACGACAAAACTGGCGTAACTCTAAGGTGTTTGACTTATGAACCGTAAAGAACAGCAGGTTTATGAATGTTTTGTGAGTTGAGTTTTAAAGAACCCAGTAAGTAATATGCAATGGAAATTTGATCATGACTTGTTTTGGGGTGGTCTCTCTAACGTACAGTGCAATAGCTCTTAAAAGGGGCTTCGGGTTTGTACTTGTCTCACTCGATCTTAAAAAACTCTTATTAAGAGCGCGTGAGAGAGAACTACAAACCCGAAGCACTTTTAAGTGCTCACAGACTGTAGATCTAATCCCAAGTAAGATATCTGCTAATGATTGTGTGATAAGTTTCCGACATTTGCCTGTCAGCTACCGTACGGCAACGACAACGGGCGAGTGGATGACGGCGAGAACGTGCACAACGTCTCCGGCGCCCTCGACGAGACTGAGGACGACGTGGCCGATGTGGAGCTTCCCCCGCCTATGAAACCTATCCAGGTAACATCCAACGTGAGTTCGTATTAACTTTTTATTAACTATGGGTTACTTCCATCATTTATACCTATACCTACTTCTAATGAAATTTGTTTCGCTGTCTGCGCATTTCATGGGCATTACAATACGATCGAAAAATAAAGAGAAATAAAAAAACTCGAATAGGAGAGGATTTGCACCGGGCTGTTTATTCGATAAAAAGTATCTTATATCAAATTTAATATGTTTAATAATACTCGTATATGGCGAATAGGTTGACTCAAAAATTTCAGTCCAGTATATAATTAATTAAAAAAATTAAAATGTTTTTTTTTTGAAAATTGTTCCGGCTTGTTTATTAGACAAATTACATACTAATCGAAAGTATGAAGCCTATAGAATATGCAAACGTTAGGTTGACTATTGTTTTCCCGTCATAACTATTGGGTAGGCAGGTATAAACAGAAATTCAGTAGTAATAAATTGCACCGGTCTGTTTATTAAATAAAATTTATACCAAAATGAAGATCATTTCATTGCGAACACGGTGATATCAGGTTGACTGCGAAAAATCAGTCTCGATTCCGGGTTGGCGAGTTTTAAAAAACGAAATATTAATGCGAATGAATACGTGTGACAGAGAGATCCCAGCAAAAAATCCAGTGCGATAGAAAAGGAGGCAGCATGGTTACATATCAGAACGCCTAAAATTAATTTGACTAATTATATAATACCTACGGTCGAAATACCAAATTTTTAAAACGCCTAACATCATTTCGCCTAAATATTGAATGACCTAAGTTTACAATGCCTAAATAGCCTAAATACCTAATGTATGAATTGATTCACAAGCATTAAAACTCCCCTAGTAAATAGATCAGTTCCTAGAAAATGCAAACCAACTTGCTTGATTAGGTTACCCTCGCCTTTATTAGGTTAGGTTAGGTTATAGTTGCGTCAAGGCGCGAAGCGCCATAACTAAGCGGAATAGCGCGGAAATTAACGCTAAAAAAATATAAACTTTACTATAAAATAGTAACTTAAAAATAAGTGTAAGAACCAGTCGACGGAGCTCCGCTGCCTATTCCGTCCGCGTAAATCTGGCGCTTCGCGCCTCGACACAACCCTAACCTTACCTATATTTTCAGCCTAAGACAAGGCACTATTATTGAACACGGAACTAATTATCAAGGCTATGTTACTTTGGAACGTCCCTTTTTTAATTTAAAATTATCCCGAATTAGACGCGAGCGAAGCCGCGGGCAAAAGATAAATGTCGAAATTCAACTTGGACTTTACTTGTCATAAACAAAATTTTTTTACCTGATGATTCGTACGATATTGTTGATTATTACATAAACAGACTTGATTTAATCATTTATTGTTTTTTATTTCACAAGTAATAGCTTTAAGATATGTCAGCAATTTACCCCGGCTTGTTAACAACTTACCGCAAGTTGGAGTAAGATATTACTTTCCGACTTAAGGCATTAAAAAATGAATAATAAAATTCTCACAAAAATTGACCCTAACAATTGTCTTAATATCAAAGTTACATAATTTTCGAGTTGATTTTGACCGCATCGTATGAATACTAAAATTAAGAATTCTTAACAAATGCGGTTAACTAAAAATGTGAACTTTTAATCCCGCTCTCCCTTACTCGTAGTCAGTGATCGGAATAGGTAGAGTATATTTACCTAAAATTCGCAAAAGGACATAGTATAGAGTGGTTACAACCGGATGGAATACTAATTTATTTTTATTGAAATCCGGAATTCCGGTATTTTTATGCTAAATATACATAATATTTACTTACGGTATGGGATATTTTATGTTAGTTTGTGATAAAAGGGGCCTGTAACTCATTTCTTTTAAGTATCTAATGTGTGTGTAATTAATAGGTGAAGCATATTTACCTAAACTTCGTAGAACAGAGACATAAACTGGAGACTTCCTTGCGACTACATTTACTAGTACCAGAAAAATATCGTAAATCCGGAATTCAATAAAAATTAATTAATATTTCATACGGTGTAACCACTCTATATTATGTCCTTTTGCAAACTTTAAGTGAATATACTCTACCTATTCCGATCACTGCTCATAGTACAAGCGTAGAGCTTAGTTTGGGACTAGGTCAATTGGTGCGACATTGCCCCTGATATTTATGTACCTACCTATAATGAGTTGTTATTTTTATTACTTTTATTTGGAATTCCGCATTTTGACATTTCCAAATATTATTGTATTCTTGTCATTTTATGACTGTAGCATAATTGAGCTATATATTTTTTATACTGTTTTCATTTTGTTTAATTACACTACACTTTACTAGTACTTTTAAACACATTGACATTATTTGATTTTGACAAATAGCAGCTGCAATGCTGCGTCCTCTTCTATCGCACTGGATTTTTCGCTGGGATCTCTCCGTCGCTCGTATTCATTTGCATCGATATTTCGTTTTTTAAAACTCGGCAACCCGAAATCACAGTATAGAGAACAGTAGATCGTTTTCAAACAAAGGTCCATCGCGCGGCTTGCGGCTGTGGGCGGGGCGAACCTCCCACAAGAAACGAAATCTCAAGATATTACAAGGTAACTTAGTCGGGGCCGCGGCGTCATTGCGTTTGGTTACGTTTTGTTTTAGCGCGCGTACTTACCTATAGAGCAATAATGTCGCTGCCGAAAAAGCTTAAATATTGTAAGCTTAGGTAGGTACAACTATATCCAGATTTAATAAAAGGTATTTCGTACCGGCACAGTATGTATATAGCTAAAGCAGTAAAGAAGCTCGGCTTAATTTTCAAGATAAATGCCTACTCTCCAATTGAGCGTCAGGGTAGTCCTCTAAAATTTTGTAAAATTGAAAAAAAAATCTTGTTTATTGTATCTCAGCTAGTTAGTGCAAAATCGATACGTGTGGTCTGCGACAACGAATCCGTTAAAAGGTTGATAAAAAGTAGCCGCCATCTTGAACTTTTCAGTTTTACGGCGGATTGCTTCCAAAATCAATATCTGGGGATCTGTGTGATCTCCGACCACGAATCCGCTGGCAGAATAAAAAAAAGTAGCCGCCATCTTGAACTTTTTAATTATTCGACTGATTGCGTCCGAAATCGATATCTGGTGATCGGTGTGGTCTCCGACAACGAATCCGTTGACAGATTGAGAAAAAGTAGCCGCCATCTTGAACTTTTAAGTTTTTCGACGGATTGCTTCCGAAATCGATATCTGGGAATCTGTGTGGTCTCCGACAATGAATCCGTTGACAGATTGAGAAAAAGTAGCCGCCATCTTGAACTTTTTAGTTATTCGGCTGATTCTTTCCAAAATCGAGATCTGGGGATCGGTATGTGGTCTCCGACAATAAATCCGTGGACAAAATGTGAAAAAATAGCCGCCATCTTGAACTTTTTAGTTATTCGACTGATTGCTTTAAAATCAATATCTGGGGATCAGTGTGGTCTCCGACAAGGAATATTGACTTTGAAAGAATTCGGCCCACAAACTGGAAAGTTAAAGATGGCGGCTACTTTTTCCAATTTTGTCAACGGATTCATTGTCGGAGACCACATAGATCCCCAGATATCGATTTTGGAAGCAATCAGTCGAATAACTAAAAAGTTCAAGATGACGGCTATTTTTTCTCATTCTGTCCATGGGTTTATTGTCGGAGACCACATAGATCCCCAGATATCGATTTTGGAAGCAATCGGTCGAATAACTAAAAAGTTCAACATGGCGGCTACCTTTTGTCAATCTGTCAACGGATTCGTTGTCGGAGACCACACAGATCCCCACATATCGATGTTGGAAGAAAACAGTTGAATAACTAAAAAGTTCAAGATGGCGGCCACTTTTTCTCAATCTGTCAACGGATTCGTTGTCGGAGACCACACAGATCCCCAGATATCGATTTTGGAAGCAAACAGTTGAATAACTAAAAAGTTCAAAATGGCGGCTACTTTTTCTCAATCTGTCAACGGATTCGTTGTCGGAGACCACACAGATCCCCAGATATCGATTTTGGAAGCAAACAGTTGAATAACTAAAAAGTTCAAGATGGTGGCTACTTTTTCTCAATCTGTCAACGGATTCGTTGTCGGAGACCACATAGATCCCCACATATCGATTTTGGAAGCAAACAGTTGAATAAATAAAAAGTTCAAGATGGCGGCTACTTTTTCTCAATCTGTCAACGGATTCGTTGTCGGAGACCACACAGTTCCTCAGATATCGACTTTGGAAACAATAAGTCGAATTACTAAAGAAAGAAGAAAGAATATAAAATGCAAAGGAAACCGTACGGCTCGACGCGACACTCGCGTCTAACAGCACCGCCATGTCCGCTTAGCGGTCTCGTAGAGGCGTGTGTCTGTGTGAGTGCGTCGTTTCGAGCATTTGTTCGGAGCTTCTTTACTGCTTTAGCTATATACATATATACTGTGGTACCGGCCTGCCTGTAGTATACCTAGGTGAAATAAATACGTATTAAGAAGGTAATTTAATTTATTGAGTGTGACGTGACAGGTAACATGTCACGACGTGGATGGCCTAGGTAGTTGGTAGTGACTAAGTAAGTAGTGGCCTTGCTTACGAAGCTAGCGGTCCTGGGTTCGATTCCCGGTCAGGGCAAATATTCGTGTGATGAGTGCGTGTAGGTATTTTTTGTTTCTGAGTCTTGGGTGTTTTATATGTACCTACCTATGTACTCGTAGTCATATTAAGTATGTATTTTTCACTACATAAGTATACTTATCGTTGCCTAGTACCCAAAGCACAAGCCTAGAACCAAAGCGAGCGGCCAATGCTCTAAGGAAGCCGCGCGGCGGCGGCGCGTGCTGCCAATAATATACTCGAAAACGTAATTAAAGACCAACGTGGGTTGCCACGAAAAAAAAAAATTGCCTTAGTATATTTCCACTTTTTAAAAGACCGCACTAAGAATATTTATTTGTAGGTAGTTTTAAACCTTCGATTTTAATACAAGTTACAAGTTAATTCAAGTTACTTACACAAATACAAGATGGCCTATTAAATATTTAACCATAGAAGATTTTTGGTAGCAAAACTGTTATTGCACTTGTAATACTTCAGGTATTAATAACATTTGGTACGATAAATAAACAATAGTTGTAAACAACGTTAGATGCAATTTAAATATTACATACGTTTAGCTTTTCGACAAAATAACAGGCCAAAAGTGTGTAGCTCACTTTATAATGACAATTATCGGGCATTTTACCAGCCATGACACCATGGGGTCCATGGGTAACTGCCAAGTTTAAATCAATCATAAGTGTAAAGCATCCGAACTTAGCTTTATTTTGTTTTAGCTGATAAAAAAATCGCCATTGAACACACACATCCGCCATTTAATGACTTAACACACTATATGAGAAAATATTTGTTTTGGGATATTTTAATGTTTTGAATATCGGGTAGAAAAAACATAGAATGCATATTCCCTATTGTTAAATATAACTTTTGATATTGAAAATGTCAGAATTATCTACAAATATTTACAACAATTTTTCATTTATTATATACTAGACTTAAATTTTTCAGTCAACCTATTCAACATATATTACTTACCATATTAAATTGCATATAAAACAGTTTTTATCGAATAAACAGCCCGCTGCAAATCGTCTCCTATTCGGATCATAGACTATAGGTACTTTACGCAATTATTAATCATGAGTTAAGATAATTAAGTTGAAAAAGAAAACAATGTTTTGGTGCTTGCATATTACGGAAATAAATTATTAACCCATGCTCGCGGCTTTGTCTGCGTTGAACTTGTTTAACGATGTCCTCACGAGTATTATATCATTTTCCTGTATAAAATAGTACGGTTTGTTTATATGGACTGTCTGTGAGTGTACCAAATTATATCCAAATGCGATCAGCTGTTTACGTGTGGTATGTATGTATGTATGTATGTATTATCATTATTGCACATAAACCCAATTACAAGTAAATTCGTACATAAACTTAAACTTAAGATTATGTTGTCATAGGGAATATTATTGAGTTTTTTCACAGCTTCAATAAAAGCTGATTCATGTAACAAACAGTTGAGAATTTAACATGGAGTTAATATGGCCGACGTTTTACATGTCGTGACACGGCGTATCAGATCTCTCTGTCTAATCTCCCTCTAATTAGCAGTTAAAAATGCTTGTATCATCCGCATTTCTAGGCCGATTTTAATTTTAATTTCACTTTTGTGGATCTCTTTTACGATATTTTCATATTTGTTGAGAAATGCGATTTAAAAAAACCATGCATATTCCCTATTGACATATAAAAAAACATATGTATATTCACTTCTTATGCTCTTAAAATGTTACTTTAGTTTCTGCACCTCGGGACTAAAGATCTTTATTAATCTCTAGGGACTAAAGTATTTTTTTTTTATTATTTACCTTGGGAACCCCTTTACAGCCATTGATGGTGTTTGTGAATTAAGGATTATCGCCATTTTCAGTGATTGTGTATAGACAAAATAACCTCAAAATGACAAGTTTGCAAAAATATACAAAAACGGTTTCATTTCGTGAAACACGATTAGTGATTACGAATATGAATCTATTTAATTATATTAAAGATGAATTATTATTTTTATGCATGGTCCAATTAGTTTTAAAATAGTATTAAAGTTTTAATCTGTTGGCTAAATATGCAAGCATTTAAAGCGTCACTTTACAAAAAAAACAATCGCGGTTTTTTTTATAAGAAACTTTGTTATAAACATTGTAATTTTGTTTAGAACTTTGTTTTTTTTTCCTGGCATTCAAAGTGAAAGTAGAGTGTTTAACGCGAGCCTAAACAACCATAATGACACTTGAACTATAGCCACTCTCGCTCCGCTCGCGTGGCTACGCATCTCGTGTCGTTATGGCTTGTTTTAGTCCCTTGTTGAACAATCTACTATTGTGCAGCAAGAGAGCAAAGTTGGTTTTTGCTGCGAATGTTAATTTTCATTCACGTGAAGTAAAGGATTCTTCAATTAAAACGACCACGAAACAATAAAATTGATTATAAAGGTGTTTAAAGGCTACATTTATACACGCCTACACCATACAAAGAAAAAAGTAGAAAGAAGCATTCGGAACTTTCGTTTAATCTGTTAGAATGAACTCTATAGTTAGATTGAAAATTAAAAAGCTTGCTAATTCTACGAATTATAAAACGTTAAACTCAAACTGAATGTTGGTAAAAATAATTAATTGTCAAGTTCTGGGTTTTTTCAACTTTCAAATCTATATTATCGTAGCATTCGTCTACTAACTACTTGCAGCACTTGCGTTTTATACTTATATTTTAGCAGCTCCTTTATTTTAATAGGATTCTCAGGCAGTTTTGCAGCAATCGCCGACTCCAGCAACCTCCTCAGATACAGCCACTCGAGTAAGTGTCATTGGTTTCACTTTACTTTTAACCTTCATTTTCGATTCTAACAATGTGACTAACGTAAGGGGTTGCTTAGGCCTTTAAGAGGTGTCATATTGGTAATATTTTCAGAACTCGTTGACCATGGACGCTTTGGAAACTAATGGTGGACCGGCAGACATTGCAGAAATCGAACAAATAGTCAAGGAAAAAATGGTTAGGTTAATGTGGGTCTGATGCATGTTTAATTTTTATCGTCTGATTTGACTATTGCTGTGTAGCTGTGGCAAGGAGTAGTGCTTTATAACATTAAGTATGGGTTGCATGTGCTTATCTGTCCTTAAAGTTGCATTTCTATGAGTAAGAACTTAAGTCCGACGCGATGCCACGTGTGAGCATTAGTACAGCCTTCGCCTGACGGAGTCCGTATACTAAGTAGCGAACGGGTCATACGAATTTCGTTGACGTATTTTCTGATATATTTATTTTCTTGTGTAAAAATTTCCAATCGCCTTTTTTCCTGTTATATTTATCTTCTTGCATAAAATTTCCGATCGCCTTCTTTACACTTATATTCAATTTCTTGTATAAAATTTTCAGCACGCGTTGCTGGCTTGGCTTCCGGCCTGATATAAAAACGAATTTAACCTACCAACTTATTACGATGTAATTACTATTGGAAAAAAAATTCATTGCTATGAAAAAAAGGTCTGTGAAAATTATATAACAAGACAAATACTTATAACAGTAAATATTATTATGTCTATAGGGAAAGAAAGCGTTCGGGATTTTTTGTACAAGATAAATATATCAGTAAATATGTTTATGGGGAAAGCAGACAATTGGAAATTTTATACAAGAAAATTAATATAACAGTAAATATGTCTATAGGGAAAGGCGATCGGAAAATTTAATACTAGAAAATAAATATATTAGAAAATACGTCTAACAAACCCCGTCGAGTTGCGCAAACAACCCGCTATAAATTGCAAAAACATCACTCCCCCGTCTTCACATAACTCAGACAACGAACTTCAATAAAGTGAATTGTGCTAAATATCAAATATAGAATATCAATTAAGACCGCACCGATAAAATAATCTATAAGTACATTAAATAAATTACTAGAAATAAATAAATAATTACACGAGACAATGGCACGAGGTGGTTGTAGTGATAACCCAAATGCTGTACAGTTGATACTGTTTTGATCTAGGATTGCGATAAATAGTTTTCTACATACCTGCTTACGTAGTCATATGGTGCGTGATGCAGTAAATAGGAACCTTAAAGTGGATCCACACTTTAGGGCTCCATCGGATTGTACTGCGTGGCTACAGGACATGTTACACTACATAATGTGGACAGTGTAAATCTTGCGCTTGGGGTGGATCACATCGCGACAGAACGTCGTAACATGACAAATACCTCCATAACCGGCACTTACATGCGTTACTGACATGGTCACGGAAACATGTTACGATTAAATGTCCCAAATGTTTATCCACCTTAAGATAAGGTTATAAACAAAGTTTCATTGATGTATATTTGGCCTCCAAAATATGCTATTGTTCCTGTATTATTATGGCTTTTGATATTATCCATTCATTATAATGGGGTCCTAGTGCAAAAGGTAACGTAACCTAACTTAACCAAACCTATTATTTCATGTTTTTCATGTATTACATAAATTTTACTTTTATCGTGCGTTAAATTGAAAAGCACCGCTATTTACCAAATTTTACAGGGCGATTGTTTAGTTTTGTTTACGTTTATTCTTAAATTACAAATAAAGCTTCGCATAAGTGTCTAAACTGTATACAGGGTGTAATCGTTAAGTGTGACCAGGTGATTATTCCGTAACTATTACAGATAACAAAAAAAAACTGATACCTATCGAAAGTACGTTACCTAATCAGTAAAATGACATCAATACCTTTTTAAAAACCAAACGAGAGGTATCCAAAATTTTGACATTAAACACTCCCATACATTTAGTACCTATGAGATTAGTGGAAAGGATTTTTTTTCGTTCTTACTAAGAAATAAATATTTTTCAAATAAAAGATATTTTTATTACTTTGTTAGGTTAATAAACAGTTTTTCCTTACTATCAGTACTAAACTAAAATAACCTTTTAAAATAAGGAACTAAAACCTTTCTACTTATCTCATACAAATGTCATGTTAAATGTCAAAATTTTGGATACTCCTCGTTTGATTTTTAAAAAGTAATTGATGTCATTTTACTGATTAGGTAGCGTACTTTCGATATCTTTTTTTTTTTTTGATATCTGTTATGGAATAATCGCCTGGTCACACTTAACGATTACACCCTGTATATCATATAACCCTTTTTTGAATACTTTTTGGTTTTAAAGTTAACTTTCGATCGGTATGATAAAGCTACATTGTAATTATTTTTATCGTGTAACGTTTCGTTCGATTCCCGGTTCAACCATGTAATTATTTAAATATCTATGAATGCCGCTTAAATTGTTTTTTAAATTCAAATAATGTCTTCTTTCAGTAAAATGTTCCATCTACAATATTTAAGGTACTTTCCTTCCATGTGGCATAGCCGTGGGACGCCCTGTATACTACCACATACCTACGTAAACAGCAGTTAAAACCTACAACAGAGCTAAGGATCAACACTCAGACTCATCTTGTTGATTAAGCCACAACTTCTTTAACCTTTCCTTCAATGAACCGACAGATCTAGATTGCATCGAGCATGGTGACAGGTGTGAGTCGGACTCGCGCACAGAGTGTATTTAAAATAATATGCTTGGTAACCGCAAAAGAAATTTAAACACAGATTTCCAAATTTTTTGTTATTACTACTGTAAACAATGAACACTTCTTTTTATTTTTCCCATAAAATATAACTAATTATCTGTACGTTAGGATTTTTATAGATTTTTTAATAATTAAACTTCGGAGATAAGAGACGGTAATGTTTTGTACATTTTTGGCTATAAATAAAAGAAAATGAAAATAATATTATTTTGAAATGTGCAGATTAAGCCCTTTCATATGACACCCCATTTGCTATTATCGAACCACTTACATTTTTCAACCACCCATTCTGGACCCCATTTCAATTATTTAAAAAATAATTCCCTTTTATTTTTTACTAAAAACATATGCGGGCAAGCAAGATGTACAACTATGCCAAATTTCAAGTTGATAGTATTTGTAGTTGCTGAGAAAAAATACAGACAGACAGACAACGAAATCTCACCATAAGGATTCTTTCCATTCACCATTTTGGTACGGAACCCCAAAAATGAGTAAAAGTAACATAAAATATCACGTACTGTAAGTAATATACGTATGTTTAGCATTACGACTAGTACAAAAATACCGGAAATCCGAAATTCAATTTAAATAAATAATATTTTACCCGGTTGTAACCACTCTATATTATGTCCTTTTGCGAACTTTACGTAAATTAGCTCTGCTTATTCCGATCACTGGTTATTATTGGCATCAGCTTTCGGCACTCTAATGTTGGAGATAGGCATTTCCTATTGCACGTCGCTTAGGCTGTTATACAGTACCGGCCAATAATATATCACCTTTGTCCTTACATCTTATACGATTACCTACAAATATGATTTACCAAAATTGACAACCAATCAAGAACTCGTTGACCATTGGCGTACTGGACGCACTGTACAGTCTTTTTCGTGTGTAGGTCAGGTAAGGCTTTTCCCAAGTTCCCGGATAAATGATTTCTGCCTCAGTGTTTTTTTAATGGATATTTCAATGTAGGACATTCTGTGTTGATTTGAAAAGTGTCAGTTTCAAACAAAATACTCCAGCCAATTTCTATCCTCAAATCAAAGAGTCTTATTTTAGAATATTGATCTAAACTTTTAAACAACAGTGACGTATTTTACAATATTCCGTTTTTCATTGAATATACATATAATTTGTAGGTACTTATTGCAAAGTATGTAACTTATTGACAAAACGCACATAAGTCTACCGTCGCAAACGCGAATGGGACATTATTCCATAAAAATGATTTTAAGAATACGCGTAGTAGAAAAGTGATATGAGCACCATCTATAGTGTTAGGTAAAAAACTGCGAAGCACCACCTCACCACCATACAATTTGGTTAGATTGTAATCCATTTATAAAACAAACTCATTTTTTTTAATAACGTCACTTTTGTTTTTAACGCAAGATATATTTATATTTATTGATTTATTTTCAAGTTTATAATCAAAAGAGGTTTGAATTCACGACTTTATTATTTTGGCAAACCTAGGTAATATTATTAACATTATTATTCTAAAAGTCATTTCGATTGTCATAGATCTTATATTCCATAATTCAAAATTACTTTAAATGTAAGTTTTATTCTAATAAAACATTCAGTTACATTATACACATGGTTTGGTCCCGGCTTCGTTAGATAAGCTATTTCATTATTTAAGATTAAATATACGACAGTCGCACTAAAAATAAATCGCACATAATTAACCCTTGGTTTTTTTTTTTACATTAAATGCTTAAGCTTTTTTGTGTTGAGTTTACCACTGTACTGGTACTTAAAAATTACGATTATTTGGTTGTCTTTGTGTTATTATGCTTGCATGCTTATATCTGTATTTCATTATCCACTTAATTATTCTGTTAAAAAAGAAGTAAGTCTTTAAGTACCTATAGCTGAGTAAGGTAAGGTAAGACTATCACCGGGGGAAGACTACCACAGTCCAATAACTCGATACCTATGCACAACTTCCGTAGTTTGCTGTTGGTAAAGCAGCAAACACTACAAAAAATCCCCGCCTCAAAACACAGACGTCGCTACTTTACGTAAAGACGGTAAACATGATGACTTTCAAAATTGACATTTGAGGAATCAAAACACGAGGTAGCCGGTTCGCTTCCCCCTCTTCCTCAGCCTGTTGCCACCCAATGCTGAGTGTAGGCCTCTTCCATTGCACTCCATTCTCTACGGTCTTGGGTCTTCCTCATCCAGTTTCTACCGGCTATTTTGACTAGATCGTCGGTCCATCTCATTGGCTGCCTGCCCACATTTTGGCGTCCAGAACGGGGTCTCCATTCAAGGACTTTTTTGCCCCATCTCCCATCTTGTCTACGGCGTATGTGACCCGCCCACTTGCACTTCCTCGAAGCTATAGTCTTGGCATTGTCCACTAGTTTTGTTCTGCTCCGGATAACTCTCCGGAGGTAGCCGGTTAGTTATTTATTATTCTACTTTAATTTTTTGATGAATTTGAAATGCTATAAACGTAAGTAGCATTTTCATAATATTAGCTTTTAATTAATTATATCGGTCCAACTTCAAACCAATTCATTTATAAACTACTGATCGAAACACATATGTTATCTCACAATTACGAGGTCAGTCCATCTGGGGCTAGACAAACATATGTTAGTCTTGCCCCGAATAAGACGTAATAAACTTTTCAGTAGGAACTATATTACGAGGGGTGCCTTTTAAGTTGTGTCGTTTGAAAAAACTAAAGACAATTTAAGTGTTAAATGGTATTTATTGTTTTTTAAAGTAATCACCGTGATGTGTAATAAACTTTTTCATTCGATCAAACCAGTTTTCGAAACACTTATGCCAGTCCGAAGTTGGGGTCTCCAAAATGGCCGTTTTGTATGCCTCAACCGATTCTTCCGGTGTCCGGTACCGTTGACCACGATGTCGTTGCTTGATTTTTGGAAAAGTGAAGAAATCATTAGGGCTTAAGTCTGGGCTGTACGGCGGGTGTTCCAGATTTTCGACATTTTGCTCTTTTAAAAACGCTATTGTCTGCCTGGCGGTGTGCGAGCTCGCATTATCGTTTACGTAAACGTTAAACAAACAGTGCTATACCAGTCAGCATTAACTGTTTTACAATCTTCGAGCACGATGGTGGCAACGTGGCAACTTTTTGCTACAAACTTGGCGACCATTTTTTTCGAAGTGCTCCGTGAGCGTATTACTTTGGTCGGTTTTGGCTCATCTAGGAACACCCAAACAGACGACTGTTATTTAGAATCCGGATCGTAGGCATATATCCAAGATTCGTTACCACTGATAAACGTGTTTAGAGTCTCCTCGGTTGAATTGCCGCAGAGTTTTGCGACACCATCTAACGCGAGCCGTTTTTTGGTCTTCACTAAGTAAATGTGGTATCCAGCGTGAGATATTTTTTTACGCCTAAGTGATCATGCAAAATATTTTGAACACTGGTCCCTGAAATGCTTAATAAAGCTTCTATCTCACGGTATGTCGCATGGCGATCTTCGACGATCAGTTGCCGTACAGCATCAATGTTCTCCTGGGTTACGGCTGTTTTTGGTCGGCCTTCACGATGCCTATCACTAAGACTAGAGCAACCATGTTGAAATTCTAAATACCAATGTTCCAAAGTCCGGATGCACAGTGCTTTGTTATTAAAAACCGTAGTCAGCTCTTCAAAGCACTGAAGACGCGTTAAACCCCTTTTAAAGTTGTAAAAAATTATCGCACGTAAATTTTCCTTCGAAATTTCCCTTTTCACGGCTGACTTGTCAACTTTGAACCGACGGTGTACTAAAACCGTTCTAATTCTAATATTTTAATATGATACTAAATTTTTTTAAATTAATCACGTGAGGTTTGCAAACGACAGAACTTAAAAGGCAGCCCTCTTATATAGATTTATCATCTACAGTACTTATTTTTCTTAAAAACAATCTGGTTCGACGTTTGGATGGTTGCTACATGATACCGCGAATTTTATGTATAAAAATATTTGGAGGGAGGGAGTAAATAACTTTGAAACTGAGATCTAAGATTATGACGCTGTTATCAAATACTTTTCGCCTTAAGTTATGAAGTATTACTTAAGTAATAGTTCATTATTTAGCAAGTCAATTAAGGTACCGTATAATGAAAAAAATTTTTTTTTTAATCTGTTGTTTTTACAAAACTACCCGTGTTCTACATCCCTGATTTTAATCATATGTTAGTCTTCCCCCAAATAAATATAAACAAACATAAATACTAAAATGCACCTCTTCTGCTTAGCACTAAGTTTAAATTATAAATAGTCACATTAAATAAAGAATGGAAGTAGAAAAAAAGTAGTAGTAGAGTAGTAGAAGGTGGAAAGAAGTGGTCTCTGCCTACCCCTCTGGGAAACAGGCGTGATTTAATGTATGTATGTAGTCACATTAAATGTAACGGCTTTTTCTCAAACATGCTCGGAAATAACGGTTTTCCGAATGAAACACATGGACGGAAAATGCCTCTTTTTACTCCTAGGACTAAAAAAACCATATGAAAACACTTTCCGTCCATGTCCATATTGTTTTTTTAAAAATGCTCTCTATTGCGTTTAAAATCGAAAGGACCATGAAAAAAATCCCGTACACCCAACTTGTGGGGGCGCAGTGAGGGGCGGCGGCGCGGCGGGGCTCTGCGGAGCGGCGGCGGCGGGCGGCGGCTCGTTGTGCGTGAAACTATCTTAACTAATACTCGTATGACGCAAACAAAAATTCACTCCGAATTAGTCAAAGGTTTTTAAAAATACTTATAATCATGTATTTGTATCATTTCCTCGCATTGTTTGAGAAAAGCATTATGTATGCCTCGGCGGAAACGAGGATTTCCTGACTCGTATTTTTATTTTAATAACTACCTCGTCAGGAAATCCCTTACTTTCCGCGCCTAGGCACCCTGTTAGTGGGGCAAGACTAGCTGTTTGAACATTCTGTAGTTATCCCTAAACATATCTGTTTTCAGTAAACTTCCGTAAAAATCACGGTTCATGAGATACATGCATACATACAGCCTGGTGACAGGAAGACAGACAGACGGACAGTGGAGTCTTACCCCCTTGTCTTGTCCCGTTTTTACCCTTTGTGGACGGAACCCTATATATTTTTTGTTTTTATTCACTTCAGCTAATAAGTTAGTATCTTAAGTGTCTAATGAGATCTGCCCTCATATTTCAGGATTTTTAGGTCACAGTTTGATTTAATGTGACACTTCGAGATTAACTATTATTTTGTCATACATATGTACCTACTTACTTTACGTCGGTGGAGTATAGGATGTTACAACTTAATTTTTTTCATCCTGTTGATCCGAGTGAATTTTGTTGTAAAAAATATATATGATAGAATATTAGATAGGTAACACATAAAATAACAAAAATTGGTAACTGTCTCCATCTCGAATATATTGAAAAAAAAAAACTTTAAAAATTATAATCAAATATTAACCACTTCTAAAAAAGATAAAAGCGTCATGTTTTTTTTAATTAAATTATTTAAAGAAACAAAAAACCCGACTGCAATAGAAAAATCAACTGAAAAGCGAAACTTGAATACTGGAAAAGGTATTGCAGGCGGGGGACAAGCAATGAATTACAAAACCTATTTCTTGACAAAAATTAACATTTGGACTAGCTTGTGCCTGGAACACCTTTTCCAATATTCAAGGTAAATTTAAATTGTTATAAATATCGATAAGTACATTGCTCTTACAATTTTCTATAGATTATCCTCGTAAGGCTTAGTGTGCAACAGGATGTTCATTATCAAGGCAATTGAATTTAAACTGTATTGCAATAAAAATAAAGTTCATTTTCCTCTCTTTATAAATTGAAAATGGCATTATCGAACAAACGTAATTGAACTTTATTGTCTTGATGGTAGATTCAAAGTCCCACTCACAAAAAACTGGTTGTTTGTAGTACGGTGGGCCTTACGAGGCTATAGAGCTTGTTTTTTGCTTATCAGTTGTTTTTTTTTATTGCTGTCGGGTTTGTTGTTTTTGTTAAATAATTTATATCACTCTTTTTAGTTTTTATTAATTACTCGAACCACTTATTATGGCACCCAAAATCCGCCATGTTGATTTTTTTTGACGTTACTTATCCTAGGACACTTGGGTTGCCGAGAAAAATCCAACGACACCTTAATTTTAGAAATCCGTCCAGCCGTTAGGGTGATACGAGGTAATAAAGAATATTACATACATACATACTGGGAGTCCAATAAAAAACTTAAAATTTGAATTTCGAATTTCTTTGGAATGTCGGGGCCTATGAGATTGTAAATGCCGCCATTTTGTTCACGATTATTGCGGATTTTTTCGGCATCATGAATCGTTGGTCAGGTGAACATCGAGCATTTTCTATCAAGTCTTTCTTAGAATCCGGAAAATCGCTCACTGAAGCCAGAAGGATTTTTTTTTATCGTTACAATCTACTAAGAATCAGTGTAGCACCTTCTGTTCAGCTTATAAGGTTATGGTACAAAGGGATTGAAGAAACTGGATCCACATTAAACAAAAGTGTGCCGGGTCGAGGACTTTCTGTATCCACCGATGAAAATATCCAAATGATCACAGAGGCCGTGTACCGAAACCCACGTCGCTCTGTTCGAAAACATGTATCAATTTTGGGAATCAAAAAATCATCGGTGCATACTATAATGAAAAAAATATTAAAGTTCCACCCATATAAAATCCAAATTGTGCAGAATTTGAATCCCAACGATTACTCTTCAAGAATTACTTTTGGAAACCAGATGTTACGAACGTTTCCAACAAATCATCGCCTTTTCAACATATTTTTCAGAGATAAAGATCCCTTTCATTTAGATGGCTACGTAAACAAACAGAATTATCGCTATTGGGCCCCAAATAACCCACACAATATGCATTCGAAGTCGCTTCACAGTGAAAAAGCCACAATATGGGGTGCCGTATTTTTTTGAGGACATTACGGGGCGAACAAATAACGTCTCTTCTGAAAACGATTGCAAAGTCATAGAAGGTTTTTTTCTGCGGCAAAATTAAAGAACTCCTCATTTTCGAACAGAAACACCTGGGTTCAGCAAGATGGAGCTGCTCCTCATACTTCTAGAATTACGATGAATGTGCTGTGGAACAATTTTCCTACGAAATTAATATCCCGGTTTGGGGACCTCCACTGGCCTGCAAGGTCGCCTGATTTGACACCGTGTGTTTTATTTTTTATGGGGATACCTTAAATCAAAAGTTTATAGCAACGAGCCTCTAAATTTAGGTCAACTGAAAGACAATATCAGGACGGAAATAGGAAACATTTCGCGAGACTTGTGCAGACGCGTTTTTGAAAACCTAAGCTTTCAATTAGAGCAGTGCGTCGTATTTAAAAAATAAACCCCCATTAATACATTTTAGGTGTGTGCTATTTCAAATATTATAGTGAAAGTAGTTTTTTTTTAATAAATTTTTAATTTCTATTTTTTTTTATTGGACACCCTGTGCATACATACATAGATAGCCGCGAAAAATATTACCCTTCGTGGCATTCGGGTAAAAAGCGACCTTAATTATATATGTACAATATAACCAAATTACAAGAAAATCGGGTCTTTAGTAAAAATTATAAATGTTTTTTTTTTCAAAACCCACAAGCATTTGAGGGTTAGTATTTGGTAAAATTACATCATACATTAAGGCAAATATTCCAGTAAAAGGAAAACCATTTTCTCGAAAAGGGCAGTTTCACCATGCTTACCCTGCTAGACCCTTTATGGCTAAAAGGCTCGAGTTTTTTAGAACACTAATCGGAACGCATTCATAACAACAGCAAAATCGCCGACCGATCAGTACCTTTACAATTGGTTAGCTATGTTACATAACTTAATGTTTTAATTTGTAGGTATGTAATCAACTGCACAGAAAACTTTGATATTCTCTATTCGATACGTTGATATTAAGCTATGTGACGCATATATTGATTTATCTAAATGTGTATTCTGTAGTTCAACAGATCGTCCCACTTCTATTTTACAAAAATACTTTATTTTTATTAGAAAATACAATAATAGTAATGGTCGCCCCAGGACTTATGACGTACGGTTGGCGCAGTCTTAAAGTAAGTATATACATATTCATATAGATAATAGAAGGGGCGTGCGTGCGTTTATTTGCGTGCAAGTACAAGTGAGAGAAACTGAAAGACGTACCTTTTTGTCTTATTCACATTGTAACAAGAGTGAAAAAGGTACATCTTTCAGTTTGTCTTACTGTATATATCGCGTGTGAGTGTAAATTCGCACAAGTCTCAATTTAAATTTGTGTGTGCGTCTGCCTGCACAGATATGTGAGTTTTAGATTGATATCAATTGTTTATAGGAGCAACACGGTGGCGCGGCAAGCACCGCAGGGCGCCCGGAAGAAGGCGATGGCGAAGAAGAAGAGCCCAGTACGCCTGGGCCCGCCCACAGCGTAGCGGCGCTCAAGAAGAGGGAGTACGTGCTGCGCGAGCTTGTCGACACCGAGGAGATCTACGTCGCTGACCTGCGGCTCGTCTGCGAGGGCTACATCCGACACATGCAGGTAAGCCGACCCGATACATACAATACTGTTTCCAACGTCTCGCATGTACAGTTAGGTGCAACACTGAGTCAATATTAGCACCTTAGTAGAATGTGAATAAGTTGATGAAAATCAAAGGTATTTTTAAATGATTAATACAGAATAGTACTCTTTGAAATTCGCTGCAAAACTGGCTACTTAAATAATGTTAAACTTGTCCTTTATAGCTTTTTAGTAATCTTGAACCAAAAACTTCACTGTATTTATTTTTCTGGTATTAAAATTCTCTCTTTGGCAATCCCAAATAAGGAACCTGACAAAATTAAGGAAATTTAGCCTCTTTAAAATCAGTAGAAAATTATTTAAATCAGCCATATTTTTGGAGGTAGTTATTGGCGATATCAGATTGCGACATGGTGACATTATGTGCGAAGGTTCATTTTTGCACCGAGGCAAAGAGCCGAACAAATTGGTTTTTAGTTCACTTTGACAGCGAACTAAAATTCTGCAATAACTACGAAACTAAGTCCCAGATTCAAGCCGTCGATACCTCATTTTAAAGACGATGGAATTTCATATTTTTAAATATAGTTTCCTAATTTGGGGTTAACATAGAGAAACATAAAATTATTGGAAAAATAAAGTGAAATTTTACAGTTTTTGTTTCCAGATGACTAAACAACTATAAATGACTAGAAAATCATTTGTTAGGCAGTAGTTATGACACCCACCTAACAACCCGCGATTTCAAGGAGTACTATTCAGTATTAATTGTAAAAATACTTTTGATTAACACTCTCTAAGTTGCTAATATTGACTCAATTTTGCACCTAACTGTATAACGTGGTACGATGCCCTTTTAGCTTCTATAATATCAGCGGCTATATGTCTTTACCATTCGTAATATAACACTTCGCGACGCTCGACTTTTGCGGTTTAACCTACATACAGGCAGATAATGTGCACGTTCTTAGTCATCATCTAGGCATCGAAACAGGTAATAAGTATAGAAGCATTACGCCAAATAAAAATGACGTTGAAATATTTCCTGTCTCCGACAATGTTTAAAGCTATAACGTCTTATGTGTCTTGTTGTTTTATTAATCAACTTAATAATAAATTATTGAAAGCAGTCTAGGTACCCACCTTGCAGAGACCTTAGAAAATCCAAGATCCTTAGTGATTAGGTTTTGTACTCTCTCATAGGAAACGCCAATTTTCTCCGTAAAATCTGCAACTTTCAACCGCCTGTCATTCATCATATTTTAATGACATTTTCGTCTGTAGAAGCCGTTATTGGTCTACCACACCTCGGTTCATCTTCAACTGCTTCTCTGCCCCGTTTAAAATCTGTTACCCATCGTTTTACAGTGGCATATGATGGAGCGGATTCTCCTAAAGTCTGGCACATATCTTCAAAAAAAATCTTGGGCGTTAATTTTATCCATTCTAAAGTAAACCTCGAACCTCGTTTAGTAATTCGATTACAAAATTCTCAATTGTGAGAGAAGAAAAACAAAAGATTTTCATTATCAACCTCAGGCTCTACCCTTTTCAATTCACCCTCGTATATCACAAATGGCTATTGAGATATTAAAGGCCATAAGTCAGTATTTTTATCACTGACTGACTGCAGTCAGTTACCAAAAACCTAATCTACTACCAGATGACTTAAAAAGTTGAAATTGGGCGTCCAGCTGGGTAATTGTGTGTATTTAAAGGAAAAATTCTGAAAACAGTGAATTGTTTTCAATTATTATGTTATGGTAATTTATTAATAAGCCTGTTTATTTAAGAGGACTGTAAAGCTAATAATTTACATACAAGATGCGATAACGTTTCTCTCCCCTTAAACCTACTCCGCTTTTTATGATTTTTGAATATGTTGTAGATATCATGAAAAACGATGTCTGTACGTTTTCCTTTCCAAGAAAATATTTTCTTAAATGAAAAAATATTCAAAAACAAAAAACAGAAACTTACAGACCTAGTTCTCAATAATAACTACAACATATTCAGAAATCGTGCAAATCAAACTTGATTTAGGGGATGAGAAATTTTATCGCCTGGAGCTAAATTTGTATGGTTTTTTTGACAGCTACACGATTTTAGCGGCGCTTCACAATCCTCTTAAAAAATAAAAAATACCTACTTATTTAATGAAATTGCATCAAGAACATGAATGTAAAAAAAAAGGTTCGTAAACGGTTTCGCAAGTAAAAAAAGTGAGATCTAGCTGGAAACCAAGTTCTTTCAAAGCTCCTTTTCACAACACTGCTCGGAAATATGGCTATAGATGGTCTTGCTTGGGGTCACAAAACGTCACTTACAAGGACAGACCAAGAATGTTTTTGTCGGCGTGTTTGCTGATTGGTCGAGAACATTGTTGTCCAACTTTAAGAACCAATGAAAATAAATCAATAAATTTTTGTGTCATAGCTCCTTAAAATGAGAAAATGAAATCGACCAATCAGAACACACCATTTTGTGTCGTAAAATATTAGGTGTATTTTTGCTAAAAGATACACTGACTAAAAACGATGTCACTGCTTTTTTTTAAAATGTAATTCAAACTTGGCCCCTAATCTCGAACCACTAGAGATGAAATACATGGGAGATATGGCGAAACAAATACAATTTTATATGGAATTGACATCTTCATCTCTTATGTTAGTTTATTAATCTCGAGTGCCACGGGAATAGGGGTCCAGATAAAAAAAAAACTATGGTAAAATTGGCGGTGATGTCAAATTAACATGAATTAAAATTTGAGTTTTTAATATGAATTCTTATTTTATTTCCTCTCAGTAGTTGTGAAAAGCACTATGTCTGCCTCGGTAGAAAGCGCAATTTATGGACTCGTACACTAGAGGCCCATAACTACGTTTCGGCCCTCTATATGACTCGTCCAATAATCGCGTACTTTCTAGCCTCTGCAACAATGTACTATTCCTGTCATGCATAACGTACAAATGTTAAAATGATTTGTTATGTTATTTACTACTTAATACTTGGCAAGATTTGTCTTTTCAAATTCCTCTAGGTACTTGATTGATCTGAACGTAACGTTAATCGCTTCCCATACTTTAAAAGGATTGTGAATCGTGAAGATAAATCGCGGAGCCTTTAAAAAAAACATACAAATTTAGCTCCTGGCGTTAACGTTTCTCACCCTCTAAATCAAGTCCTATTTCCACGTTTTTGAATATGTTGTAGATATTATTTACAACTAGGTTTCTATGTGTCCTTTTTTTCTTTACAAGAAATGTTTCTCATAGTATCTACAACATCTTCTTTTCTCTATTTTCATAAATGGTATAAGGGCCTCTCTTCTATCTTCTTACCACTTATACGCTGATGATTTGCAAATTTATGCGGTGGCTAATTTTGATGACTTCCCTTCCCTAATTGACCTTATGAATGTTGATCTTACCACGATTCAGGAGTGGGCCACTAACTTTGGACTAAAGATTAACGCAAATAAATCGCAAGCTATTGTTGTTGGAAGCCCGCACTTCATCTCGAGGCTGTCTGACCTTGTGATGCCCAATTTGATTTTTGACGGAACTATAATTCCATTCTCTTCTACGGTGCGGAATTTGGGAATCACAATGGATCAGACACTTTCCTGGTCAGCTCAGGTTACCGAAGTCAGTCTCAAGCTCATCGCTTCAATTCATTCTCTCGGGCGCCTGCAGAATTCTTTTTTTTTCTTCCTCAACAAACCAAGATAACTTTCGCACAATCTCTCCTTCTCCCACTCTTAGACTACGGTGACGTTGCTTACATGGCCTGACCTGCATGACCTGCTCCACCAGCAGCTGCTCGGTAAACTTGAGAGACTCCAAAACGTTGCTTTGTAAAACTTTTTTTAATCCTCGTTCTCCCTTCTATCTTACTGAGAGGTTTAGCTTTATAGCCACCGGTTCCCAAAACCGGCTGCGCTCTAAGGCCAATCTCACTCTTGCTTTCCCTTCTCACAAATAAAAGTCCTATTCTAAATCCTGTTCGGTGTACTCTGTCAGGTTATGGAATCGGCTACCGGCCGGCATTAGAAAATCACCATCAGTCGATTCCTTAAAAGACAAATTGATGAAGTTCTGGCTTGACTCTAGCTCCTAATTATTATATCAACTGTCCTCTACTTAAGTGTAGTTTATATTTAGTTTATTTAAGTTTAAGTATGTATATAGATGTATAAATATAGTATATTTCTATATCTATTTATGTAGATATTTGAATGTATTTATTTTTTATAGTTAGGTTTTATTGGTTAGTTTAATTTTTATGCTCTTTTCCCAAATAAAGTTGTACGTACACTTGCCTACTCGATGCACAACCTTTAATTTTTCTCAATCTCAAGGTTTAGCTGGAAGAGACCCCTTGAAAGAATTTTGTTCGCAGACTCGTCTTCGGACTGTCAAAATTAAAATGATTGCGATTGCGAGTGTGTTAGGCAATAAGCCTGCAGGATTAAGGAGAGAGAAACGTCGTCGCATTTTCTACGGAAAATTTTAGGTTCATAATCCTCTTAACCTGCCTCATTATCCTCTTAATCCTCTTAACCTCTTACCATGCCCATAACAGACGTTTCTGATGAAGTTTAAGTTCTTATAACTCGGTCAAAACTGAATGTAAATTTATGAAATTATACACACATCAAAAGTGCCTAGGGATAATTTTTATCCGTAGACAGTTTTGAACATTTCAATATATGCCTATATTGAAATGTTATATTACTACTGAGTCAAAACATCAAATTTGTCCTGGGATACTGAGTATCCCAAGATTTTTTTGATGTGTGTTTATTTTAATCATCCATATATTCATCTTTGATTCTGTCGAACAGAATTTTTAAATAACCGATGGTAATTTTTTTATAATTTTTAAAAACTTGACTTTAAAAACACAAAATTGAATATAACTATTTCATCTTGGCGTCAATTAATATGGAAACTAGACATCTAAATATTCTTCATTAATATATCTAATAAATCCTTGAACGTTTTTTTTCTTAATTGAAAAATATGGAAGTAAAGGCCAAGGAAATAAAAGAAATAAAAGTTTAGAGCTTCAGATCGAAAGTCATCTGCGCATGGTATACCCCTTAAGTTTGACACACTAATTTGAATAGGGGTAAGGCCGTAGATTTTGCCACTTCGTAACATAGAGTAACATAGAGTAACATTGACATTTCTATGTTACGGTAACGTAAAAGTATCGCGAAAGTAACACATACTATTTGTAAGGGCGATATCATAACGCACTCTATGACGTGAAAGTCATAAAATGTACTTTTTTCGATAAAAAAACAAAAAGTTCAAATTTCAGTCCGTTTAATAAAACATAGAAGAATAAGATAACAATCAACAACTAAGTTCAAAGTAGGGAATTAACAATTTTTTTTCATAATAAGGAAACAACCATAACTTGGCCTCTTATCAAAATAAAAGAGGAAACAACATTTTCAGCTGCAGTCAACGGCATGTGTAAAGTCATAGTATATGATGTAAGAATCATCTAAAAAGTACGAGGATTATATTGCCGAAAAATATTTGCAAATCGGTGCAGTAGTCTATGTAATCGCAAAGATGCAAACATACATACATACATGTCAAACACAGAACCTCCTTTTTTAAGTCGGTTAGAAAGGAATCTGGTAGGATATTTACTCCACTGTGGAAAAAAATTTAATCAAGTTTAAGTATGCAAGTTTTAATAGTAATTTTGGCATGCAAACAGAAAAGTATAAAATTTTCAATATGCACAAACCGTAAACAGAGTATAGAATAGACTTGGCCCGCGCGTATACCTTTGAGGTGGAGATAGTATCTATACATATAAGTGTGGTATATATGCAATCAATTCTGAGTTGCCAACAATTTGCTAAATTTCCCCAATAGCTACTTATTACCTGACTTCAAGAACCGGTCAATTAATACACTATAATTTCATACGGCGTTGCTTACTGTTTTAAATCACATTCGCAATCACCTAACCTCCAAATGTATGTACGTATTTGAATATCGAAAGTTACAATATCGAACGGTCAAAACATTTACAGTAATTATGGAATTCTATATATGTTTTTAGGTCTGAAATGCCTACGATTAAAATGCCACTTGCATGTTTGTGCAAATGTATTATTTATATAAATATTTGTTACAGAAGGTACAGTCATATATTATATTAACAATGTGCTTAGAAGTGTTCTGAGCAGATACGAGAAAACTTTGTTGGTTGCCAATTTATGCTACATGTAGCTATAATCCAAAGCTTCCTTGCTTCAGTATCAGATGGGTATCTGAAAAATATTAAAAAATGTTCTAAAATTTTGCGAACGTAAAAAGGTAAATTTCGGGGATTATAAGAGTAAATTCGTAAAAAAAATACTATGTCAAATCAACAAAACCTGTTTTATTAGTATAACAAAATACCCAATCTATTATATAAAATGCTAAGCTGTTTGTTGATATATCAACGCACAGCCCAGACCGCTGGACCTAGAGACTTGAAATTTTGCACATAGATACCTTATATAGTGTAGAGATCCACTAAGGAAGGATTTTTGGAAATTCCACCCCTAAGTGGGTAAAATAGGGGAAAAACGTTTATATGAAAGTCCGTCAGTTTTGAAGTTAGACGCTTCAAATTTTGCGTTTAGGTTGACGATTGAATTTCAACTCATACGTGTCTCAGCGTTTATGATAATTTCAACCCCGAAGGGATGAAAAGGGGTAAAACGGATTGTTAATATATCAACGCACAGCCCAAACCTTAGGACCTAGATACTTGACATTTTGCACATAGATACCTTATATAGTGTAAAGATCCACTAAGGAAGGATTTTTGGAATTTCCACCCCTAAGGGGATGAAAATTTGTATGAAAGTCCGTCAGTTTTAGTTTTAATTAGACTATTCAAATTTTGTATTTAGGTTGAAAATTGAAAATTAATTTATACGTGTTTCAGCGTTTTTGATAATTTCATCCCCGAAGGGATGGAAAGGGGTAAAACTAACTGACTGGTCGATCAAAGCACAGCCTAAACCGCTGGACCTAGGGACTTGAAATTTGAAGGGAATATTCCTTGGGTACCCTAAGGGTACACTAAGAAAGGATTTTTGGAAATTCATCCCCTAAAGGGTTCAAATAGGGGGTAGAAATTTGTATAGGAGATAAGTAATTTTTAAAATAAGCAATTTGGAAATTGTTATTTAGGCTACTGATAATAAATAAAAAATACTTCTTTCAGCGATTTAGAAAAAACTACCCCCAAGGGGGATAAAAGGGAGTTTTAGTTTGTTCCTCCTTCACGCTGCAATGGTGCTGGATGGATTTGGATGAAATTTAGAATGGAGATAGCTTATACCCTGGATTAACACATAGGAAAATCCTATTCCGGAAAATTTAAAGTCTCCTTAGGGAATAACGACAATATCTTTGTGTTTTTTAAAAAAGTCATCATGGGTGTCATTTTTTTAGGTTGCGTTGACACAGATTTCGAAAATGATATCAAATTTGGGATTCAAAATGGCCGCCATGATGTTTATTAAAAAAGTCGTCATTGGTATCATTTTCTTACATTTTGGGGACGCAGATTATGAAAATGATGTCAAATTTAGAATTCAAGCTGGCGGCAATGATATCTTTTTAAAAAGTTGTCACGGGTAACATTTTCTTAGTTTTTGGGGATGCAAATAATTATTAATATAGAATAAGATTAGTAATTATTTGACAAAATAGCGCAATTGAATAATTTATTTCTCCTATGGCTTTTGCCATACAGTGTGACAACATGAGACAGGCTTTGTACCTACATTCAGTTTTGTTAGTCTATATCAAAAGGAGCGGTGTCAGATTGAAGTTGTCAGCGTTGACATATCCATATTTTAACATTTTTTTCCGCTATTTTCAATACTATTCACTATTCACGGCGTAATAATTCTACGGCTGTTATTTAATATTAGGGCGGTTATTATGATCACTTGAAAATAATTACGGACAGGCATTAAATTTTTCGGCGAATTGGTCGGTTATTTAATTCAAAAATGTCATTTCAAACAATACTCAAGGGGTAAAAAAACTATACATCGATAGGTAAAAAAAGTGGCTGGTGGTGACTGGATGGCGAAAACGGGAGATCGGGCCTTGTGGCGAACCCTGGGGGAGGCTTACGTCCAGCAGTGGACTGCAATAGGCTGGAATGATGATAGGTATACATAATATTGCTGTACAAAGAAAATCCATACTAACATTATAAACTACGAATTAATTATGTCTGTCGTCTGTCTGTTTGTTATGCATTCAAGGATAAACCGCGGATCTGAATTAGATTAAATTTGTACCTCAAAAATCACCCCTAAGGGGGTGAGATTTGGGATGGTAGTTTTTATGACAATTTGGTCATTTATGTTATTTTTTTTAGTTGAAAACGTGGTAATTGGTGTTTAAGCTACTGTTTAATACTGTTTAACATAAAAAAATACTTTCATTGATTTCCGTAAAACTCTCCCTCAGGCGATAAATGGGGAGTAGAAATTTGTATGGGAGATATCGAAATGGCGACATTAGGAAATTGATACGAGTATTTAGGCTACTGTTTATAAATAAAATATACTGCTTTCAGCGATTTAGAAAAACTACCCCTAAGGGGGTAAAAGGGGGTTTTAGTTAGTTACTCCTTAACGCTGCAACGGCTAGATGGATTAGGATGAAATTTAAAATGGGTGTAGCACCCTGGATTAACACATAGAAAAATCCCATCCCGGAAAATTTAAAAGTTCCCGACTGGAATAACGACAATGTTTGGTGTTTTTTGAAAAAGTCATCATGGGTGTCATTTTCTTAGGTTGCGTTGACGCAGATTCCGAAAATGATATCAAATTTGGAATTCAAAATGGCCGTCATGATGTTTATTGAAAAAGTCGTCATTGGTATCATTTTCTTACATTTTGTGGACGCAGATTATGAAAATGATGTCAAATTTAGTATTCAAGATGGAGGCCATGATCTTTTTTAAAAAGTGGACATAATTGTCATTTTCTTAGATTTTCAGGACGCAGATTTCGAAAATGATGTGAAAGTATAGGTAGAAATTCAAAATGGCAATTCAATTATATCTGTCGTCTGTCTGTTACGCTTTCACGGATTAACCGCAGAACCGAATTAGATTAATGGGCATTGGGTAAATTTGTTTTAAGAATATAATTGTCTTTGTTTTTTCAGCGGCCACTGATGATGTTTGGGAGTTCCGCCATTTATAATGATAGGGACCTACATTATAATTAGTATTAAGACTTATAATATAATATATGTAATATTGAACTATGATGGATATTTTAAGAGCAACCAAACTATCATGGGAGGGATGGTGCTTTGAGACGGCGAATTTAGACAGATTCTCATCTACCGGTGATAACTAGGGGCACACCAGCGGATAAAATAAATGCATTTCGGCATCTACGATATGAGTATATATATAAAAAATTAACCTCACTACAAATATGCCAGGAACTACAGTCGTACAGTCGGGGCAATATATCCGGCAGCTCTACTAAAAATTGTTGAAGATCGTATGGCGAGAGATAGTAACGATTTGAATACATTAAACCGCGAATTCTGTAATATTGTACAAAACACAGATGATCTAAAAAATAACGTGTACCCCGATCTAAAAACAATATAAAGAATAGATAATGTTTGTGCGAGAGGGTGATATTAGCACCGACAAACGAAATTGTTGGGCGGATAAATATAAAAATATGTCTCATGTAGAAGGCGATGTTGTGGAGTATCTCTTGGTAGACAATGTCATAGACACAGAGCAAGTCACGTCCTACCCTTAGAGTTCCTGAACTCTTTCGAGGTATCGGGAGTGCCCTCCCGTAAGAGTTAATGGTTAAAGTTGGTGTCCCGGTAAATTTCGAGCTCAATATTACATGTGTTTGAAAGATCATTCTTGCCAGGGAGAAACTATAGAATTACTAAAAACTATTAATTTACTTAACTGCGATAAACGAGTTCTACGCGGACGAAGTCGCGGGCAAAAGCTAGTAATATCATAATTATATATTACCCCGTTTGTTGGGTAAAATGCATTTTTGTTGGATGACAACACGAAATTGGTTTTATACGACTAAATTTAAAAGTCAGCAATCCAGCTAAAAGCATCACACGGATTACGATATATTTTTAGCGGAAGAAAAATACGATATATTTGAACACAAAACCGATCCTTTTTTATGTTAAAATGTAACTAGGAGACCTTATTTCAAATAATTAGTTGTTTACATTGTCAATCAGGATTTATAAGACCACAATAATAGTATAATCTATCCACTTACGTATGAAAGGTTATGTGCTCATATTTCCGCTCACTCCGGCTTTTACAGCCTCAAATACTGCGATTCACCATCACGAAATTGTTCATTAGCACATTACATGTAAACTTCACCCTTGTATTTTGCAAAAAAAACTCCGAAAACAGCTAAAAACCACTAAAAACTCATACGACTCGCATCCGCTGTCAAGGTTTGTTTACCACAATATTTTGTGGCCTACAAGTCGAAAACGTATACGCGCGAGAGGGACAGGTAAAAGTAAGTGCCTCTCGTTTATACATACGTAATTATCTATAAACGTATCTCAGACTTCCCACCTGGTACTAGTCCAATGCCCACTCTATTATATTCTATGTTACATAACATACAATCAACTTTACCGTTAACATAGAAGCTACGTAAAAGTAACGTAGAAGCGGGATATTCAGGGTTATAAATCGACAATAATATGAAATCTTAGCGAATTTTAAACAAAGACATTATAACGCTATTATTAGTCACTTACGAATAGTACTACATCACACTTGTGAAATAAAAATTGTTAGTTACCTTTGAAATCGCCAAAATTCACAAAAAATATCCACTGCCGAATCACACGCTTCCATCTTTGACAGAGTCCAGACCGCAAAATGTTGTCGTTTTTTCCATTCGTTTTATGTCGGTACTTACTTGGTGTTGCCAGTGTCCTTACAAAATATTGCCATCACTGTTTTAAATACTTAGCTAGATGAAATTGTGGTAACATAGAAAATAGTAACATATAAGTGAAAATGTAAAGACAGTTTTTTTATTTGTGATTAAACCAACAAAAAACGCGTTTTTCAATACATTGCCACCACGAAGTAGCTGCTTAACGTTCAAATATTTCAAGTAGTTCTTAATTAATTAGACCTCCAAATCTCCAATAGAAAATATATATAATTTGTATAATGTTGTGTTCAGATGAATAAAAAAGACTGATGAATTAAACTCATTGTATTTTTTAAACTGTTCGACTTGCATTTACTTTAAGAATACATTTTAAGATTTAAAGATTTGGATTCTGTGGTAGCACTGACAGCCTCTAGACGTCAAATTTTCATCCTCCGAGTTTTCTTATTAAGAAACATTTTAAATTGAAGTAATTTATGTTTATATCCTTATAGTTAACGTTGTTTTACTCTATAAAGTATTTGTTAATAACTTTAAAGCCCATAAAACTTCAAGAACACTAAAAACAGGCCGCTCGCAGCAGCTCCGTCAACCGTCAACGGACATTTTCAAATTCATAAAGGAAGTATAGTTGAGACAAGCCACATTTGCCACAGACATTGCCCTACACGATACACTGTTCACCAACATCTACAGGGTGTTACAAAAATACCCGTAAAGCCGAAAGGGGGTTAAATGGTGCCTTATAACAAGTCCATTTACAATATTTGAGAGCCGTACTATCACTATATGAATTACCGCCAAAAAAAAAAATTATTTTTTTCATTCATGTGCTACCCCTATTTCAGTAAAATTAAAGAGTAAAGTACGCAGAATGTTAAGTACATTTTTACCTAATTCGCGAATTAAACAAAATGAACAGAATTCGATTAGATACATATTACAAGTCGAGTTTTGGAAGATTTTAAACGAAGAAACCTAAACTAAAACTTTTTCGTAATGAACGTCAAATTTACAGGAACGGCTCAAAATGAGCTCCGCCTTGCTCAATGCACAACCTCGCTCGTAGGGATATGACTTGTGTGGCATTTCGCACCATCGTTGGTGTTATTGACGCGAACACCGATCTTACACGCTGCTCCATCTCGAAAACCGTTGGGCAATCGGAGAAATAGAATCTGTCCTTCACATAACCCCATAAGAAGAAGTCCAAGGGTGTGATGTCCGGAGTACGTGCGGGCCATAGCACCGGTCCTCCACGTCCGATCCATCTTCGTGGAAAGCGAACGTTGAGATACTCTCGCACGTCGCGAGCAAAATGAGCCGGAGCTCCATCGTGTTGAAACACCATGTTCCTTTGGTTGTCAAAGTAATCCCTGTCGGCCACAGGAAAGTCGTCAATCGCCTCTTCGAATTCCGTCTGTAAAAACGTTAGGTAGTTGCCCCCGTTCAGACGTGATGGCAAAATGACGGGACCAACGACACATACCCGTCATAAATGCCAGCCCACACATTTAGCCGCCACTGATGTTGGAATCTGCCCTGCCGTGAAGCGTGTGGATTCTCGCGAGCCCAAACGTGATCGTTATGCACATTTGAAAGTCCTGACCTCGTGAAAGTTGCCTCATCCGTCCACATAACATAGTTTACGAAATTAGGGTTCTCCTCTAACTGCCTCAGATACCACTCGCAGAAGTTCCTCCTGGTAGCAAGATCAGAGGGTATCAGCTCCTGTGTACGGCGATAATGATAAGGGTGACGGTTGTCGTCACGAAGAATTCGCCAAACTGCAACATGGTTCATACCGAATCTTGCTCCGGCTCGTCTCGTACTCGTGGTTGGCTCTTCTTCAAAATGCTCTAACACTAACTCAGCCTGCCTGGCATCGACTGTGCTTGGACGTCCAATTCCAGAAGGCCGATGAAAGGAGCCTATGGAATGTAGGCGTCTTGACATGTTGAGAAAACACTGGTACGAAGGTAGCCGTCGCTGTTCAGCGGGTGGTCTTCCATCGATAAATCGTTGCCGATACAGTTCGCGAGCACGATTTAAATTGCTATCTTCATGGCCTACGCATAACATCATATCGTAATATTCTGAGTTAGAAAACATCGTCATTTTGGAAAAAAATATGGAGAAACACGGAACAATTGTAGAATATCGATAAGAAGTTTTGAAATTGACAACATAATTTTTATTCCGTCTTGACGTTTTTTAATGCCAGTACTTTAAACATAATGACATCATAGTATTGAACCTTTGTGGATGAAAAACAGAAAAACCATTAAAGTTGACAATTATTAAAATTGGTAGGTAGGCCTCTCTGTTAAATAATCTATGCTAACTCCGGTTCCCTGACATGACAGCTTACTAGGGTTGACAATATTTTTGGCTTTGATAATTTATTATATTTTTTACGGGGTATTTTGTAACACGTTGTATTCACACACACGAAATCTTTGCCAATCACATTTACATTGTACTTAGGTAGACTCAAAGATTAAAGTTGGCGGGTAAAAACTTGCCAAGTTGTGTTATTAAGTAGCAAATAACAGAACAAATTATTATAACATTTGAACCTTATGCTATGCATGACAGTTACTGTGATCTAAAGAGCTTTGCAAGAACTTGGTTTCCAGTTAGATGTTACTTCTTGTATAGCGAAAACGTTTACGAACTTGGAAATTTTTCACATTAATATTTTTGATGTGATATTATTTTGCTAACTCCAAATAGAGGGCCCAGTCAGCGACGGAGTATTAAATAATAGGGGGTGAAACATTAAAGGCGTAATGAAATACATTAGTCTGAATATATATTTTATCGATGCAAGAAGTCACCTTTACCATAATAATAAATAATAACTACGTAGAAGCGAATCTCCTTTACGCAGGCCCAAAATGCTGCGCTTTAAATACTTACTTCTCCTTCACACCGCCACAGTGGTGCGTGGTGGTGGTTGTATGGAGCAGCGGAATGTTTTTTTTTTAGGTTAATGGATAAAAAAACACATTTTAAATATATTTATAAGTATAATAAAATAATTCCTACTAATATTTAAAATAATACCTACATTGATTGAACTTAAAACAAAATATACAATTAGGTGTTACTTTATTGATTTTACAAAAGTAAATGATGCACAATATTGTATTTACCCTAGTTATACTATTTTATAATTTAATAGTCTTTTTGATTACCCTCATTACCATCGATAACGCATTTAAGTGTTTTTCTTATAAAAATAAGCTCATTAACTTAATGGGGTAGTAATAAAAAGTATGCAAATGATTGCAGCTAGAACCAATTAAATAATGATCTAGATTAAATATTGTGTAAATATCGTTATATTAGAGCTTGAGGGTAGTTGAAGCTAAAAAGTTATACCTAATGAAATGTAATATTTAGTCGAGAAATACTATCAACTTCTTAAACTCCTAAAATTACACATAATTTAAGAGAAACCATAAATAACGAATATAACAATAACAGGAATAATGTTTCTTGTATATAAATAAAACATGTTTAACAAAATCAATAACTTGAGAGGAATACACCCTTTGCAAATGCAAGGTATTTTAACGTTTATTTCATGCGATTTCACTTGTACGAGTTTGGCGGCCTAGATTCTTTATAAAAATAATATATATACGCAATATTTTATTAGATCATAGGTATTTGAAATGTTTTAAATACATATCAGATAAAAAATGTGACTACTGCTAACCATCCCAAAATTGAATTAATTCCGCCGTCGCCCCACTGTGCGCCACTGTCTTCCGCGCCCAAAGCTAGGGCTGTCACTTGCGAAATATTTAAATCGGTTTGTGGACGTGTTATACAAGTTTAGTCACGAAATGTTATTTATGTTTTTCTTCAATGTGTAAACATTGTTGTAAAATGAGTTTTTTACATTTACGTACGTTCATTTATAAAACGGGAACGAGTCCATAAACAACCTTTTAAGCTCAATAAGTTTTATAGTGTGGGATCTGGAGCTACTTCTTACGTTCCTTTCCTGGCCATTAATTTGAAGTTTTATTAAGTTGAAAAAGCTTTTTTGCAAAATACTATTCTTATGTATTAATTAGTTTTATTTAGACACATATAATAAGTCCTCTATTATGCGTTCAAAACCCGTTGGCAATGACCAGCATGTGCTGCTATGTGAGCTACTACCTGTGGTAGTAGGTGACAGCAATGACAGCAGTACCGTAATTTCATAAACGACCGCGTTATAACAAAGAACCACACAATACTAAGATATAAAAATATATATCCATCCAATTCATTGTAGTGGCGACGGAATGAGATAAATACGAGTATATCTTACAGCAAGGTCTATTAAGGTACCTTAAATAGTTTGCTATAATATATATTAATATATATTATAGCTGCGTGTGTGGACTCTGACAACAAGTACGGAAAATATATTGTAACTAAGATGCATCGCTATAATATATATTTTGGCATATTAATATATATTCCGTGTGTGACGCCCCTGACTGACTAGACACCTCAGGTGTCGCCAGGCGGTAGGTATCTAACGCGCCGAGCGCGCGTTGGGAGCCGGGAGTTTCGCTTCTACGTAGTTATTATTAGTTATTTACAGCAATTGTAATTAAAATATAATATATAAATCGTATTACTTGGCAGGATCCAGCTGCCGATCCTCCGCTACCTGAGGGTCTGCGCGATCGCCGCCTGCGAATGATATTTGGCAACATAGAAGCGATTTACGACTGGCATCGAGAGTATGTTACCTTAATTCTTTACAAAAAAAATAGGTTACCGAGTTTTCTTTTCCTTTTTCTTTCAAAAGTATTTAGAAATATATTATATTTTTCCGGTTCTACATTTACGTAAAATTTGAACGTCAGTAAAGTATTTATTTCATCCCGTACTTGAGAAAGACATATACATAAACGTATTCTTTAACGGGGACCGCCTTCGCCTGATTCGTGTTTATTGAAGACCTTTCCTGGGGCTCCGTTTTCTTTTCAATTCAATACAGTTATTATTCGATTTTGTTCTTAGCCTGTGCAGAAATGTAACGTTCTTTTATTGTATTTGAATTGCATTTATGTTTACCGATATGGTGATATTTTTATTGATAAAAGTTAACTTTTGCGTATGATTTGCGAATATGATTTATATGCTTGGCGAATTATGTTTGCGTTGCCTATATTGTTTGAATATTTACTTAGCGAATACTTTAATTTAGCTCAGGTTACTAGCAAAATGTGTAAAGTTTTAGTAGTGAATATACGATTCATAAATGGTCTGTGCAGTAAGTTCGTGTGCGAGCTGCAAGCCTGCCTCGACGACCCAGAGCTGCTTGGCCCGCTATTTCGCCGCTTCTTGGAGAAGAGAATGTTTCTTTACGAAACCTACTGCCGCAATAAACCTGTCTCCGAATACATCGTCTCCGAGCATGATCACTACTTTCAAGAGCTGAGGCAGAAACTTGGCCATAAGCTGCAGGTATGTACTATCACAGTCTTAAATCCTAAGCACTTTATATTAATAATAGACTACTCATTTATCCCATTCGCGCCCCGTGACCCGGCTGTATCAAGAATTCGCACCGCACATATACAGCCTAGGGCACCGATATGTATACATTGACGAAGTGTCAAGAAGGTCTACATAGACCTTATTGTTATCACAATATGGTCTCTGTGTACGTACGTAGTTTTGCAACTCTGTGCGGGATATCTATTTTTCCCTTTAACTAAGTTACCCGAGCTTTCAATTCACGAAGAGGCCTCGCGCCACTCAAATTGACGTTGCTCGGTTACGTCAATGTTTGACACATTGCGTAGTGCGCGACTCCGTTTATTAAAAACACTTATGGCCTGTTGTATCCTGTTGATCGGTAGTTAAACTAACTCATGGTCAAAAAACGTTACTAATGGTTAAAATCTCAAGGAAATGTGTCAAATTTTCCATTCCTTTTTCGAATTTTAACAATTTGTTAGTTTAACTACTGATCAAACAATAGGCCCTTAATTTAAAATATACTAATTATAATAAAATTTGGTGGGTACCTAAACAAGCCGGACCTAAAGTACCGAACCCGAAATTATTTTTGACGTTGTCTTCGCTTTATTGTTATTATTATTATTACGTTTAGGTACCGTTTTATTATCCTTTATTTGTATTATTTGTATTGTATCGCCTTTGTTTTACATAAAAATAAATTCTCATTAATATTATGAAGTGGTATTAACATAATTTGAAGTAGACCTTTGGGAAAATTTATCCAGTTACGCGAATGAAGCGCAGCCAATATCATAATTCAAAGACAGAGCGAACACTCCACTAGCAGTTTACTTACAATTAGTAGGTTTGTACAAAATAAAACTTTGGTTTCTAACTAAAATTTTGCGCTCCGCGAAAATCCTGACAGCATAATCTCACTGCATTACCTGCTCGCTTACACTAGCGACATTAATTTAAATAAATACATACATATGCATATTATTATTTACAATATTATTGCGTTATTTTGCATTGCGAATTAATTGTTTATCAAAAAAATGTTTTCCCAGAAACCTACGTTTTTACTTTACGAAATGATATTACAATTCATTACTCACGTCATGACTTTTTTTTTCGTAACGGAAAAGGTGGTTCGAACGCTCCTGAGCCTTACCCATTTTCCGTTTTGGACTGCTTAGAACTATTCTCAGCTTTATGTCAATAATCTTTTCCGATTTGTTGATCGCATGTTGCCAGCGGACTTTAAGATAACTATCGATCGTGTTTTGATTACCGAATGTGCCGTCAAGTTAAATCAAAAAAATACTGTATTCTTGAAATGAATCAAATTTAATCCACGTTAGTGGAAATCGAGTGTTTTATTTGGTATCTAAAACAATGCGTACTTAATATTAATGATTTATCTAGCAGTGGACGCCTTTTGGTTGGACCTTGAACTTGAAACATACCAAAATGTTGACGCGAAGAAGGTCTTTAAACATATGCAATGTTTCAGCTGGGAGACCTTTTGATCAAGCCGATCCAGCGGATCCAGAAGTACCACTTACTGGTTAAAAAGATTCTGGCGTATTCGGAGAGCGCAGGCGCGGGCGGCGCGGCGCTGGCCTCGCTGCGGGATGCCGTGCTCTGCACCTCCATCATCCCCAAAAACGCCAACGACATGATGGATGTCGGCCGCCTCCAAGGTTTTACGGTAATACACGTTACCACACGTTAACCCTTTTTAACAAAAAAAAAACCGCCGAAAAATGAAAACCTAAAAACAATAAATAAAACAGAGCCTTTTAAGTCTAAGCTTCTACACTAATATTAATATAGTTCGTTTGTTCAAATAGTGTGCATGAGAACCCTTTGAAGTCGCTGACACCGATTTGTGCGCGCCGCGGTGGCTCCTTTGTATAAATTGTTGCGGCACATCAAAGCATGAAAACTTTGAACGAACGAACTGTACCTAAACAAATCGGCGCCAAACAAACAAACAAACAAGCAAATTAAATATTTCGCAAAATGTGCTACCTACTGATTGGTTTGAAGTCGATGCTAAGCCAAATAAATAAGTTGGTAATAAAGAGACAGACAAAGTTACTTTCACATTTATAATAATTATTCACAATTACATCACATTTATTATAATATTAGTAGAGTATTGATAACGTACTTTAAGCATTGTTAGTATTGCAGTTACCTGGTAGATTGAGCTGTTATGTAGGCGTAAAATCCTAGATCGCGCTATCGAAGTGTCTCCCCAGAATTCATAAGTAGAGCCTTTTATTTAATATCATATGTCTTGTAATGTTTCTTGTACTGAATTGAATTTGACTTGGCCCGACTTCAAACCAATCAGTAGGTAGCACATACCATCACACACATACATCATTTCACTTTACGAAATAGTTAATATGCTAGTTTGTTTGGCGCCGACTCAAAATTATTAATTTGCTTAGGTATTAACATTAGTGTAGAAGCTTAGTTAGACTTAAAAGGATGTTTTATTTTTTGCTTTTCTGTTTTCATTCTTCGGCGGTTTAATTTTTTTGTTTTTTTTTCGCTTTTTAGTTTCTTTCTCTGTTAATAGCTACTTATTCTTTGATTATTTACTTTAACTATTCATTGTTTCGCTACAAAACACAACCGTGTCTAAACAATTCGTTCCATAGACGAGTCTCGTGAAGTTGCTACCTATGGAAAGAAACCTCCCGCTAATGTTGTTCCAAAAGATGTGAACAACTGTAGCGGTCTTTTGTCTGAGCTAAAATTAGCTACCGAATCCCGTGTCATGGTTAGACGTAACATAATTATCAGTATCTGCGGGCCTCTCGGGTATATGGTGTTATGCTTATTGTTAAAAAAAAAAATGGCCGTCACTACGCAGGGATCAACTGGAGGAAGGTGAATTACCGGATTGCATTTTAGTAAAATTTGTCGATGAAAGCATAGGAAGCAGCCTTAAAGATAGCTATGGTTGTGTTGCCATACCTCCAGTAGTTGCAACATTTCAAGGTACGGAGGGTTATGGTGACATTGAGCGCTGAATGTTGCCGATAATTTTATGCTGGGCCGTCACGGTACACACATTACAAAGAACGACTCTTGATAAAGCTGTAAACTGTTTGCCAAAGGGCAGGCTTATGTTGCACTTAGTAGAGTGAAAAACTTGAAGGTATTGCTTTATCTGACTTAGAGCCAAATAAGGTATTATAAAAGCCACACGATGAACGAGCTTTAGCAGAAATGCAGAGATAGAGAGGTTTACACACAATAATGTCGCAATAGGTTTCATCATCATCATCATCATCATCATCATCATCAGCATATATTAGTCAACTGCTGGACATAAGCCTCTCCCATTGTTTGTTACACGCTGAATAATAATTTTAAAAACTTTAGTTTCCAAACAAATAAGGGCTTCCCTCGACAGCCTTCCGTCTCCATCATCAGACCCTCGATAGTAGTCATAATCCATACATCATACATAAGTTAGGTATAAAGTTCTCATTAAGAGGCCGTATACGAAATTTTGCCGATTTCGCTGATTTACGTGATTTTACAGTTGAAATACCTACTGTATTTCTACAAGTTTTAATGCACAAAACGAAAGATAATTTCTAATTTTAACGAATGTATGACCTACTTTTTTGTTTTTATTATTTTACTAGCGACCCGGACTCGCTTCGCTTCGGTTATAATATAAGTTAAAATAATCCAAGTTCATCTGGAATAATATACTTTTCAAAATTTTTTTTGACGATTTTAGAAAGACGTCCTATCGGACACTTTTTGCGGAATTGAGTTTTTGATGCCGTTAGATTTTAAATTCAATTCAGATCATGACTGCTAGCTATCACAGAATCTCTCTATATACAATGTTTACAGCGGACTTTTCATTGCACAATACAAACAAATTTTGCCTGGAAGTGACGCGCGAAAGGACTACATACGTCCATGGGAAAAACACTCACTCTATTTCACCATCTTGACAATGACACGTGACAGGTTACAATTCAGTATACATTGCAAAGTTAACACGCTGATACATGACTGGGTTTCATATAAGCTGCGCTATGTACACTGAAATGTCACCTATCACCTCTCATTGTCGGGATGGTAAAATAGGGGGCTGGTCTAAGCCCGCAACTTTGAATGTTTGACCTTTTTGTGACTTGTAAATTGTCATTAAAAACGATAATTTTACTGGACATTGCAGTCGTTTTAACTGGAAAGGTAGATCCGTTGGTATTTATGGACCCGGGGAATTAAAACGACTTTTCCATCCGCACATCCGTTCAGTATTGTGCACTCTATTATGAACGCTTTTAAACATGTTATTTGTGTGGATAATAGGACACCATTCTTTCAAAACTAATTTATGTGGGGCGATCCAGAAGGTTGCAAGGAATTGAGAAATTCCGTTGGGAAATGGACAGCCTCTTCCAGGTCGAGCACAGTATGTATGTGTGTGTATGTTTATGTTTATGTTTGTGTCGGTGCATTGATCCTCGATAGAATTAAGCCATTTTCTATACCTACTTGACTATTAGTTGGTGATAAAATAGCTCTCTCCTTAGCACAGTCTTAGAATTAATATTATAGACATATGCCATTGCGGACTTTTCTCTAGGTTTTTTAAAGAACTACAATTCTTCAGTACATTATTTTGACACATCTCTTAAGGTTTAGCCAGCGTAAGCTATGTAAGGGCCTGAAAAACGATTTTTGACGACTTGGTAGGAAAACATTGAGTTTTTTCAACTATATTAAAACTTAATTAGAATGAAATGTACATATAAACAATCTAGAATAAATTCTCTAAATGACAGTTGAAAACCGTATCATAATCCGTAACGTGGTTTGGAAGGAGTTAGCGGAGAAACAGGCAGACAGGCGCAAAGCGACTTTAATTTATACTATTTAGAGAAGAGATTAGGAGAAGAGATGCATCGGTTAAGTTTAATTAAATGTTTAGATACTTAGGTAAAAGATTTCTCATCATCACATAAAGTCTTGAAAGTGAAAAGAAAGAAGTGGTGTCATCTGTGAAACAGGCGTTTTACGTGTCTATCTGTCTATTCTCTGTTGTAGATAAAACCAACTAAAGTCAAGAGGGCTGTTTATTAAATTTCAATTTTGATAATTATTACACTCATGATAACTTTTGAATGGTATGTCCGATTTGAATAATTCAAAAAGTAATTTATAGTTACTGATATAGCCTTGAAAACGAAGTAATTTATTTGGATAAGGATTAATACCAAGGTACGAATAATGGGGCCTAGTTAGTACCGGCGTTACAATGGCATATTTTAACATGAAAAAGTAGTTATCGTGACATACCTGTAATAGTTAGACATATGATATCGCCGACTTTTTTGTAGAAATTGATATCCTCTATAAAACTGTAGTACATCATTTTGCTCTATTGTCAATAGTTTCCGCAGCGTACGCGATATAAGGATTTTTTTTGGTATTTTTTTCACACCTTGGGTTACATTATCGAAGTTTTCATACGCAACCCTAACTTTTTTGAAAATATACTATAGTCTATGTTCATCAAGGATAATGAAGGATTCTAATGGTGAAAGATTTTTTTCAAATCGGTCCAATAGTTTCGGAGCCTATTCAATTCAAACAAACAAACAAACAAACAAAAAATCAAATCTTTCCTATTTATAATATTAGTGTAGATTTTGATTAATCGACCGGACACCGGCGACTATTATGTGAATTTTGCTGGAAGAGGTTTAGAATGTCACATATTCATCAATCGTTTTGACGTCGTAACGGTATGAAAAATTTACAATGTATTGCTGTGAAAGTCGTCTAAAAAAATTATGAATTACTTTTTAACTCTTTATTATAAATTTTCGGGAAAGAAAGAAAGAAAACGGGCAAAAAATATTTTTGGTTTCGGCTACTCACAACTCTCGTTCATAAAATTAAAACAACAGAAATAAACTTTTGTTCAAAATCAATCCATTACCTAAAAAAAATATTCAAGAAGTTCAAAAGAATTGGCAATAAATAATGTTTTAAAACAACCTAAATCTCGCATTATAATACTCGACAAAAATAAAAAAGTTGCTCATTTATTCGTAGCTCATTTAATCGATCATAACTAAAATGCCATTTAATGTTGAGCATTAAAACTTATGGAAAAGCAGTATTTTAACTGTAAAATCACAAAAATAAGCAAACCCGGCAAAATTTCGTATACGGCCTCTTAAGATGAATGAATAACAGAAAACACGAGGTAGCTGCTGTAATCCGTGGAGAAGTTCCCTCATCTGTCTTCCGTCTCAGTCATGTTGTAGTGTCATTAGAATTACATACGATTTACCGTTTCCTAGTCCCATTGTAGATTTTTTTATGTACGCGGATGATATCTGCGCTGTTATACATGGAGATAATACCGACGAGCTGCGCAAGAATATCAATCACACCATTCTGGTGTTGTTGCAATGGTTTACTGCGAATTGTATGCAAGTTAACTGGAGAAAACCAATCTTATTTATTATTCACTGAATAATATGCCTCAGCCACCTTTAGACATATCAGTTGGTGGTATCCGGGTGGAGTCCGTGGCACAAGCTCGTTTTGCAGAATTTGTCTTCGACAAGAGTCTGCAGTTGCAAGCTCACATTGATGCTCAACTTAATTCGGCCTATTACGTCATGGCCGGCTTGGGTCAAACACTGTCATTGCAAAATCATGTAATGGCCTATTTTGCTTACTTCAATGCGCATCTAGCGTATGGTATTGACCTCTGGGGCTTGGCGGCTGACAGAAACCGGCCCTTCATTCTACACAAGAAGGTCATACGCCTAATTTGCCGCGTGGTGCCCTCTCTTTACATATTTGTGGTTGGCAAATATGTAAGGAGCAATCCTGATGAGTTTGCACCCAGTAGAGAGGAAACCAGGACTGGCCGTCCCCGCACACAGACTAAAGAAAACGGGAACGTCCCTCTCCATAGTAGGTGCCCGCATTTATAATCATTTACCTGAGTCGATCAAGGCATCAAAAACTGACCGCCTTTTCAAATGTAAATTAAAGGCAATTTGCTACCAAACAGCGTTTTACTCCATGGCACAATAATATTCTTCGCCTGGTATTCTCTTCCGAGAAGCAGTGGTCAGGTGAGAGGACACTTACTACGTCATATCCGTCAACCGAATATTTCCAAACATTAAAATCGGGGTAATTTTAAAATATTTGCTCGTATATATTAACTTAAGACTATCATTGTATATAGGTTTTACGTTTTGACCATTTACTGATCTCTATTTAAAAAAAACGTATAGACGTGTTGCTGCATTTTGGCGTAGGTACGGGTATAAGTTCTACGAGCTGTGCTGTGTGCTGTGACCACCGGCACTTAAATGTTGAACGTTTAATACGACTACTAGCTTTCCGCCCGCGACTTCGTCTGCGGAGAGTCAGAACTTATGTTAAAAGTACAGACATAGTTTATATCACCTTCAAAGAGATTTTTTAATGAAAAAAAGGCCAGAACGTGAATTAAGTAAGCGGTTCACAAACACCTTTCATTTTTGACTCTAAAACAACAAAATTGCCATACAAAATAAATTCACTGTCCCTCTTTCACTATTACGTTTTTTTTAATCAACACTAGATTTAATAGATTGATAATTTAGTCATCTCATCTATTTACTAAATTGCTATACAAACAATTAAACCACTTAGCAGAAGATTTTCGAAAAACACCAAAGTTGGATATTTTATTTATGTTATAGTATTTAGTCGCAATACCCATTTTCATATCTTGTAGGTATATACGTTTGAAAGTAACTTTATTTCCATACAAACTTTACAGTCACTATCAGTAGTCTTAGATCCCATGTTCTTCCCTTTCGTTTTTTTTACTGATGATGGGTTTGTTCTTGACTATTTGTTTCTTTAAGGGTTTAAAAAGCACTGAAGCTTGCACTTTAAATGCTAACATTCATATAACTGGAAAAATACCAGCTCAAATACCAACAAACTTTCACCCCACTTTTCACACTGTTAAGGGCTTATTTTAAAACCTGTTTTTTTATTTAATTAATATTGGTCTTGATACCGACTTTCGTGTATCTAACTTGACCAGTCATAATTCTTATGCATAGGTGAACAGTATCCTTAATACCAATAATGTCCACATTTCTCACATTACAAATTACCAAATTCCCACAAAAACTTCTACGCCCATTTTACCCCCTTTTTCGAAATTGCCGTATTTTTTTTCATTTATGTCGTAAACTACGACGTTCACTATTCTCATTTTAAACATGGCCAAACTCTCTTTAATTTTACCACCTTTGGGGAAGTTTTTGAAAATCTCCCAACGCCTTTTTAGGGTTCCGTAGCAATGGCAAAAACTCTTATAGTTCCGTCATGTCCGTCCGTCCGCCCGTATGTCACACGCATTTTACTCGAAAACTGCAGAGGTTCATAGATGAAATTTGGAGTAGGAATAGTGTCTTGTAGAACCCGCAACTTAGTTTGGTAGTGAAATAACAAAAAATAATATTTCTAGGTTCGGCACTCCCTCCCTATCAACATATGACTGTTGATAAAATAAAAAAATCGCTATAAATCATCGTGCGGAACATATTTCGACAGTTCTTTTAATACACAACTTCAACTTCTACCGCCAATTTACAACCGCCATTTACAGAGATAGTTTTTCCAAAATCTCCGAAAGCAATTTAGTAGCTCTAACAGGCTGACACCTATTTACACGTTTCTCACCTAAACAATAACCGAAGTCGCTTATTTACTAACTTCGTTAGACGCTAAAATCATTTTTCCTATTAATAAGTAGTAGCCTGAATACTAATTTTCACATTTCTCACTTTAAAATTGACCAAAGTCCGAAACTTCTACCCCCCTCCCCCATTTTACAACCTTTTGGGTAGATTTTCCTAAATCGCCGAAAATAACTTTTTTTATATAAAAACAGTAGTCTCACCACATTTCTCCCTTCAAAAATGTCCAAAATCCCATACAAACTTCTACCGCCAATTTACCCCTAAGTTTTTCCAAAATTGCTAAAAGCAATATATTTAATTCATATACATTAGCCACGTTTCTCACTTCAAAAATATATATCTTCCATACAATTTTCTACCCCTCATTTTACCTCCTAAGAGGTAGTATTTTCTGAATCACCGAAAGTAATATTTTTTATATGTATATTGCCTTTGTACGTAGATTATAATTGCAATGAAGAGCATTTCTACCAAATTTCAAGTAAAATTCACCATAAAAGTAATCCCCACAAAAACATTGCAACTACTTTCCATCCCCCCAGGGGTTGAATTTTAGTTATCGCTGAAATACGTGTCTCGATATTTTCATTGAGGAGCATTTCTATCAAGTTTCAAGTAAATTTGATCATGAAAATATTTTTTGCCACACAAACTTAGCAACCCCCTTTCATCCCTCTAGGGGTTGAATTTGAGTAATCGCTGAAATACGTGTCTTATTATTTGCATTGAAGAGCATTTCTACCAAGTTTCAAGTAAATTGCACCATAAAAATATTTTTTCTCATACAAACTTTGCAACCCCCTTTCATCCCTTTAGGGGTTGAATTTCAAAAAATCCCTTCTTAGTGGATCTCTACATCACAATAAGAAAATACTGCCCAAGTTTCATATTTCAAGCATTAGTAGTTTTGGCTGGGCGAAGATGAGTCACCCGGGACATTACCTTTTATATATATACATAGATAGATAGATACTCATAACAAAATAAAAAATAAGCTCTCAATATTAGAACTATGGATTATGAAACTTGAATATTGATAAGCGCTTTTTTATTAGGCGCTTCCTCTCATTTAGGTACAACAGGAAATAAAATACTACTCACCATATTTAACCGTGGTTTTAGGCCCGCAATATCGCAACCACTTATCCGCAAGCGATTATTTTGGTGGAAAAGTATAGAAATCGACTATGCCCTACCCTTTTTGCTCTTACAGCTTTTAATAGAGCATTTAACCATTTTACATTATACAAAAAATGTCATGGACAACTTTCACCGCGACAGTTTGAAAATCATTGGCGTGTCATTAGCGTAATGATACCGAGCGAGAGCGGAATATGATATTCCCATAGCACGGTGGGCTGCGCGCCTTAGTAAGACGTTCATAATTCATTAATTAGTCCATTTCTTGTTTTTTATTATCGTTTTTTTTTTAAATACAGTGTAATTTGAGGATTATTAAATAAAACATAATTTGGAGAATTCAACATTAAATATATATTTAAAAAATAGGAAAAATTATTTGTAACATTATTATATCTAAAAAAAGGAAAGTAAAATGTAAAGTTATATGCTAGTAATAATAATGAAAATAAATATTTTTATTTCAGTATCAGATTCCATAGAATGTTAGTCACAATAGTCCTTAATCTATATTAGTAGGTACGATAAATGTGATTAACGGATCTGATTTCAGTAAAAGTCTGCTCAAAAGGTCTGTGTTTGTGAAAATCCGTGACATTTTTCTGGCATGATTGAGCCTAAACGCCTTTATATTTTTGTTGGTTGACTCAGCAGCCTCTTCAGACAGTTCACCAATGGAAACTAAAGCATTTTCTATTACTATAGCACCGTGTAAGAGCACTTTATGCACGGAAGAGGGTAGGGGATACCATGGGTGTGCGGTCACGATTTGCCTGGCCGTCTCTATAGCATATTCATCAAACTTAGTTCTATTTATATTGTAGCCAGATGACATACACTCCAAAAGAACTCCACACCTTTCGATAAGGCATTGCTGAATACCGGTAATTTCAGCAGACACAGCTGGATTCTTAAAAAAATTGCGTGCAGTATTTCCGTCATTAGTTGTTCCACTCCCGCCACTCCGCGGTTTGTCCACAATCAATCCCAACTTCTGCCGAAACTCGTCCTGGATCCTTTTCTTCGTTATAGCTACATGATTTTTATCTTCCGCTGATCTTGCTTGCCATCTTTGCGTCTGAAGTTTATACGATAACCCCCTTACTAATAAACGTTGAGTAACGGTGGTATAGCTATACAATGTTTTGTCCTTATCTGTCAAATTCAAATGTCACAATGACAGATAAGGACAAAACATTGTATAGCTATACCACCGTTACTCAACATTTATTAGTAAGGGGGTAAATGTATAAAATATTCAAAGAATCGGATCCATGAATGTAGAGGTGATAGTCCAAATTCTAATTTATTATAATCAATATTCCTCGTAATGCAAGAATCGATGTCGTTCATTTGTTTGGGCAAGGCCCCACATATGTAGCATTTTGCATTGGAAGTGTTGCTGAGCGCATTGCATATTTTCCCGTCGACCATGGTTAGTTGTAAGCAATGATTAACATTAATTTCCTTTTCATCGTCGTACGTCAGTTTTGTAGGAACGAGATTGTCAATTTTTTCTTGAAAATAGTTCAGTTCATTGACTGTTGAATCTTTGGTCTCCTTAATGAACTGAAATCGTATAGTTCGGCAATATCTGGTGGAAGACGGGCGTGGATTCTTCCACAGTACAGTTTCTTCTGAAGATGAGTCTGTAGAGACCAATCGAAGCGGCACATACGACGTGACGAATAAACTTCCATCTTCAGTGACATCGGAATTAGCAAAGTTTTGTTTATACTCACTATGGCCAGTGCTACCATCAAAACCCCACTTTCCTATTAAAAAAACATCACCCGTAGATTCTTGCGGTATGACTATACGAGCCGCAGTATGGTCCAGCAAGCTTTGCAACTCCACCTCCGCTGTGGATTCGGTAACTCTTACGATCTCAGGATAGCATTGTTTCTTTGCTTCTACAACTTTGCCGTACGAAGGTAGAACTGAATTACTTCTAGAATTTATAAATTTTCGGAGCAAAAGATATTGATGCTTCGTGAGTTTAGCTTCTGTGATGAGTGATAATACTTCGTCAGCTTTCACTTCACTAGTACCGAGGTCTGACGTTTCTCTCAGATTTCTGACTGCTGACTCATCAAACTGAACTAGCATTTTAAGCCTCCTGCGTTGTGACTGCTTACTGCAAGTCGCGAAATCTTTTCTTGGTCGGCCGCAGGCTGCGGCCTCCGATGTTGTTGGTTCGTCGTCCGGAATATCATGTGGCGTATTTTGGTTCAATACGGATATTTTCGGTAGATTTACACTTTCTGTCTCACTCAGCCACTTCGAATGTTTATTCAGAACAGTGCTTTTTTTTCGACAAGTAGATTTCCATAAATCGACAAGTCTTTTGCAAATATTCTTGATAATGTTTTCCAAGATCGCGGTATCTACGTTTTCTGCATCCGGCACCATGTCTATTAACTTCTGTATACTTGACGGTGTTTTTCTGAGTCTGAACCACTCGTAGATAGCCATAGTTCAAATATAAAACCCCTTGAAAAGGATCCGATGTACTGCACATCTGAAAAAATATTACAAAATCAATAAATAAACATATTCGTAAGATTCGCTTAGCGTTGGTACACTTCGCCCTACGCAGGCGTAGCAGGCTTCTAACAAGACAATCCGCAAATATCCGCAGACAATGATTTATGGTCGTCAATCTAGACATATTGCACTCTTTAATAAAGAATAAATTATCATTAGAATCGATTTGGAACGTAGTTAAAAGTTTAAGTATACTTTAATTTTGAAGATTCTTTAAATAAAATTAGGTCGTGGCGTAGACCCGTCTTTATATCTATATTTTTTAATAAACATGTCGAAATAAATGGATAAAACAAAACAACATACCTGATTCTTGAAGCTCCATAGTAATAAGTGGTCACTTTTATCGCAAACTTCTAAAGATAGCCGTTAATGAGCGGTTACTTAATGAGTCACTGATAAGGGTGCGTGTGCAAACATAAGTTATGTGTTCACTTTCGAGTTTCCTTAAGGAATGAAAACAATGAGTTATTCGGAATCTTATAGTTTATAGTTAACTATAGTACATTTATCGACCAATGAAATTTGTAACCGGCCAGTTTGATCTGGTGAATCCGGTGATGCCTGTAGTATCAGGTTGTAATTCCACATTGTAATGTAACCTTTATGTTTAAAAAAAAAACCCTGTTAGTTATTTTCATGCATAAATGAATATACAATATTAAAATAAAACATTAAATGAAAGTAAATTATGTAAATTATGCTCGTGACTTATATTATTCGCGATATATATATTTTTGAAATAAAATCGTACACTAACCTAAAATCATTTTTTTCCTTATTTTTGGGTAGTAGTTAATCAAGTGGCAACTTTGTGATGACGTAGAAAGTGTCCCTTTTCGGAAGAGAAGACCTTGTTTTATTAGGCCATGTTTTACTCTATCACAGAGTGCTTTGGCAGTTGAGTAAATGTGTTGAATAATCTAAGTACCTAATGACCAGGGATCGGAATAGGCAGAGCTTATTTGCCTAAACTTGACGCATATTCATTCATACGTGAGTGAGATGGGAATACTTTATTGAATGAATATGCATCAAGTTTAGGCAAATTAGCTCTACCTATTCCGATCACTGCTAATGACATAATAACTTAATAATATTATTCACAATTGTAACTTAATCAATTAATCCAATGTCATAATGCAATTAAAGGACACCGCACGGAAAGTATGGAAAAAAAAACTTCGGTGAATTTTGGAAAAAAAAAATGTTACTTGCCTTGGTCAATATATAAAAATACTTGGTGGGCAATAAAATCCTATGACTAGTTTTCGAGAAAAAAATATTTAGTAAAAAATCATACGGATATTGGTCCCATAGAAAAATGTATGAAAGAAAAAAAAGTGGCCAGTTTTGAATAAATAAAATAATTGTATTAGGGACCATTTTATTAATCAACTTCATCAAAAAAACTGATATGAAAAAGTGTATAGTTTTTAAGTTGTAGCGTTTCATAAAAATCAGTAAAATTGGTCTGCATTTTTTTAGTTTTTTATATAATTGTGATATTTCCCTTTTCTGCAATAGTAAAAATAACTAAAGAGATACGTTGTGCATATTTTTTATTCTTATAAGTTTGGTGTCACAGCCATAGGGAGCTGTCTTCAGTATTTAGATTAGAAATGAATTTTAACGTAAAATACTTGGTTTTTCACATTTAAAAAAAAATGAATCAGTGAAAAGTTTTGGATTTTGAATATTTCATAACTTGTTTTATTGCCAACATAAATGATTCAAATTCAAACATATTCTATGGACAGTTTAAAAAATATTTTCATTAAAAACAGGCCACTTTTTTTCCTCCATACATTTTTCTATGGAACCAATATCTACATAATTTTTCACATATTTTTTTCTCAGAACCTAGTCATAGGATTTAATTGCGCATCAAGTATTTTTATACCTATATTAATGAAAAATGACTATGTATGATTATTACAAATAAAGAAATCTTATCTTATCTTATCTTATACTAATGTAAAACTGACTATGTATGATTATTACAAATAAAGAAATCTTATCTTATCATATGTGTGCTAAGTTTGAAAATAATCGGTTCACAGATGAAAGTTCATTGGGTCAACTATCAATCATTCCCTATTTCTCTACCATTGACGGAGGGGGAGGGGGATCCAAATTAAATGGGACCAACTTCGAAGTATACCCTATACAATAAAAAAAGAATTATTAAAGTCGGAGTATTCTGTAAAAAGTTATGCGTGATCATACATAAAAAATATATACGGGTTGACTTGAGAACCTCCTCCGTTTTTTTTCGTCGGTTAAAAACAAGAGCAAAAGCCCAAAGCCATCAGCTAGAGAAGCATTTACCCGGACTAATGACAAATTTAAATGTTTGAGCATTTGCTAAAAACTTTTTAAATACATAAGCTTTACATTTTGCTTTTTGAAAAGCATGCAACCTAGCCGCCACCGCGATTGCTTTGTGCGTGTTATTATCGAGCAACTCACATCGACACAACCCTAGTGCCTGAGCGGCAATAGGTAATAAAAACTCATTAAGGGCCGAAGACGACCTACTTTTATATTTATACTTTGCTTACACCCATCATAACGCAGAACTTTACGAGCATGAAAAGTGACAAAAATAGTGTGGTGTTTCAGGGAAACATCACGGCGCAAGGCAAGTTGCTACTGCAGGAGGAGCTGGCGGTCTCGGAGGGCGGCGGCGACAAGGCCAAGGAGCTGCACGTGTTTCTGTTCGAGCAGTGCGTCATCTTTAGCGAGCCCGTGGGCCGCAAGTCGCAGTTCACCAGCCCTACCTACAACTACCGGGCGCACGTGCAGGTACTACGTCGCCCTCAATGTCTACTACTTTGGTCTCTTGCTTTTACGGTTTACCATTAATTATATTCAACAGCTATAATACTTTGCATTACAAAAGCCCAATCTGTAGGTAGCAAGCAGCAGTCACGGTTCAACGCCACGTTCAACAAATGTATGGGATTTTGGTTCAGAGATACGAGGGGCGACTGAAAAGTTATAGATCTAGTGAATAATCCTTTCACATCGTGAAAACTCGGAACTCACGTCTTCTTCCGAATGATGCCAACGTGTCAATTAATTATTAAGTGACATGTTTGTATGAAATAAATAGTGTAATTTAGTTATCAGTGTCAAATGTCAAACCACGAGTTTGAAGTATTTCACACCGAGATGTTAAAACCACCACGATCAAATATATAGAAATTAGGTGTAGGTAAACAAGAAGAAATATAAATAAATGTTGAAAATAATTTCACAGGCTTGTCGATCTAAACGTTTCCCAGGTCTTAATGCTTTCGGCATGACTATTGAAAAGAACTGAAAACAAACTTAATGTTAATTAACAAAAAAATACTCTGGTATTAACCACTATATCGATTATCACTCTCACGACGCGACGTTCCCCCGCCTTGTCTTGATGGGTACTGAGTCAGACTGAAGTAGCATGACAAATACGAACATTTCCGAGAAAATACGATGTGAAAGGATATTTCACTACATCTGTATCTACCTAGCCTATATGTAGTTAAAAAAATACTGACCACTATGAATTCATCTTTATTGAGTGTACTTTTTTCAAAATTTTGAACCCTCATTTGTTTGTTGCTTTTCATTTGTTTTTTGCACGTCGTTGCTCGGAACATGTCTCTTGAAAAAACTAATTTGATTAAAATTGAGCAGCATGCAGACATAAAATTTCTTCTAAGGAACGTAATACGCCATCGCAGATCACACAGCGTATGTAACCTGTATTAGGTGATTCGTGCGCTTCGGATTTTACCACAAAGTTCTGGTGTTAACTATTTAAATTGGGACGTGAGGGCCTCGAAGATGATGCTTGTAGCGGACGACCAATTTCTGCTATCACTGAAGAAAACGTGGGCGAAGTGAAAAAAGTTATTCTAGGAGACCAATGGGTAAAACAGTGGGAGATAGCTAGAGATGTAGGCATAAGTAAGGAACGGGTAAACGAAATAATTCACGGTCTTTAAATATGTCTAAGGTTAGTGCACGCTGGTGACCCAAAATGCTGACTCTGTTAGACAAAGACAGACGTGTCAGATGTTCGCAGGAGTTTTAGACAAGAGTCGCGGGAGAGAAGAAGAAATTATTTCCAGGGTTGTGATGTGTTGTGATAAGACTTGAATTAGACAATGGGACCCAGAAAGTAAACGGGAGTCCCTAAAATAGAAAGTCAAAGACGAAAAGCCTCATCTGAAGTTCAAGGTTAGTCCTTCGGCTAGTAAACTCATGGCGAAAATTTTTTGGGATTTAGAAGGGATATTGCTCATTGATTACCTATTTGCCAAAAAAAACACAAAGTATGCCGATTATTAGACAAATTTACTTTTCCAGTTCAAGCACGCTATAAAAAAGGAAAACGGGGAGGCAAACTTAGCAACGGAATTTTGATTTTGCACGTCAATGCACCTGTGCATACGGCTCGCACAACACAGCTAGCCATGACCGGAAATGGCTTCGATGTCTTCAACATCCCCTTACAGCCCAGATTAAACCCCCTGTGACTATTTCCTATTCAGTCTTCTGAAGAAAGATCTAAGGGGTAGTAGATTTTGTACCGATGATGAGATGATACGCGGTGAACGACTATTTTGACGAGAAACCGAAGGATTTTTTGTAACGGTTTATTGTAATTATTTGACGAGTGTAACAAGTGCATTTTGGAAGAAGGGAATTACATGGAAAAATAAAAAGAAACTAGCTAGCTACGTCTTTTCTGTCATAGTCAGGTAGATAACTTTTCAGCCGCCCCTCGTTCGCACAAAGAGGTGTTTTGAGGATGCAAATGATTAAGTTATTCCAGAAAATAGAAAACTAGCTTCAGATTCAGAAGTTATCCGTGAACATACATGAAAAAACAAGATTTAAATCAAAAAACAAATATCCTACATGCTCGGAAATGTTAACGTTACGGCCGTCCTACCAAAGAATGCGGCTAACTGCATAGTAATAGTATAAGCATTTTAAATTTAATGTGGTTGCAAATATAGTAGGTAGATATTTGGTAGGTATAATATTTATTTTTCTATTTATTAAGGTTTGCCAACTGGTAAGATACTACCTAAAACTTACAAACTAAATATACATTATATAACCGCAATAAAAAGTCTGCCTTGTGACTATTTTTATTTTCCAATTTATAATTATGAGACCTTATGCGGACTACTGAATACTACAAGTATTCCAAATTCTAGGCCGATAGCATCAGCCATTTAAAAAAAAGGGTCTTCACTTCACAATCTGACGGACAGAAGAATAACAAAGTCACCTTCTAAGGGTTCCGTTTTTCAGTTTTTGGACCTCTCGAAGAATATTATAAAAAGATAAAGATATTTATTCAGTAAGTAGGCCACACGGGCTCTTTTACAAAGCAAACATCCACTCCGCAGTCAGTCATTTTTTAAACATATTTCATATTACAATGGCAGTACTTAGTCTAGCATTATATAAAGCTATAAAATTAGCATTAAATAAATATAATATCAAATAGCATGCGTAGTTCAGCAAGAAAACATGCCAAAAATCTTAGGAGAGAGGGATAGACGGAGAAAAGGAAAAATAAAACCACCACATAAGAGTTTCGATATGTTTTCCTACATCAACGGTGTCCCCTAGACAAGGTAAAGCTTTTGCATATGAACAATTTATTATTGACTAAGTTTCGGGTTTGGTCCTTTTTCAAGTAATTTGTAAGTGCTGGAAAAAACTTTAAAACTACGTCAGGTAATTTATTATAGAAATGAATGCATTGACCAACAAATGATTTATATACTTTACGGACGCAGAATTTTCGAATAGCGGTTATATTTTTATTTCTAGTATTTAAATTACGTATATCTGTTTTTTTGGTGAAAGAATCAAAATTTATATATTTATTTATTTATTTATTTATTTATTTATTTATTTATTCACTGTAAAGTCATTTGCAGGTGCAGGTGTTTCATTCTTAATAACATAAATAAAATCCTCATAAATAAATTGAGATGCTACAGTTAAGATAAGAATTTCTTTAAAAAGTTCACTTAAGGAGTCACGGGAATTTAGGTTGTGAATAGAACGAATGCCCCTTTTTTGTAACACAAATATAGTTTGTATGTCAGCTGCCTTACCCCAAACCAGAATACCGTAGGTACAACATGCATGACACAATGGAAATAATTATAATAAACTAAACGAGCTGTCTCAACATTGGTTAGTTGTCTAATTTACCTAACGGCGTAAGCTGCCGAACGTACTTTACCTGCTTTAATTATTTATAATTAAATAATTTAGGCCAACTGTAAAAACTTTATACACAAAAATTGGTGTCCGATATGTATTTAATTTAATCGTAATGCGTAAGCATAATAAAATACCTACTACTAATGTTTATAAGCATAGAAAATTGCATATTATACGGTAATGATAAACAAAATAGTACATTGTGTATTAAGGGTGGTAAAGACAGAATTACAAACGAGAGGCTGTTAGAAGCCCGAAGCCGAAGGCTGAGGGTTTTAATGACTCGAGCTTTGTATTTCCTTTACCACCCGTTTAACATACAATGTTTTTCATCAGAATTGCGAGGAAATGAAATGAAATCAGACAAAAGATCATATTTTTAATTTACGATTCTCTCTAATAATTTTAGCCGCGTTGGCGAGGCCAGCGGAGTTGCATTATCCATTTATTCTGATGACGACCTGTTTACATTGATAAATAAAACTTTATATGTGCACAAACACACCCTTTTCATTATTATTTTGGTATCACACAGTTTATAATCAGTATTTATAAATTAGCGGCACACTACATCATTGTCTATGACTTATCACAGATAATGTCAAACGTGTTCAGGAGTCCGATTGTAGTGACAGTCGAGATCAATAGATTATTATGCGAGATTTTTAGAAATTTGTATGCAACTGACATTTCATCTCGAATGAAACTTCATATCGAATGGCACAAGAATTGGGGTACTGAAGTATTATGATAGTTTGAGTCCAAGTATGATATTTAAAAAAAAAAGGTATTACGCACGATAGGGCGTAATGGTAAAAAAAGGCCCGCGGGTATTATTTTGGATTTACGGTCGATTTTTCTAGTATATTAGGACACTATTTACGAGCAAGTGTGATGAAAAAATATTTAAATATAAATCGTAGTAACAAACAGGTAAATATATCCGGTATGCTAAGCTTTTCTGTATCAGTTCCCCATAAAATAGCCCAAACATCTTTACAAGGTTACCTACGTCGACCGCTGAAGAAAAAAGTATAAATAAATAAATAAAACAAATATCAGGGGGCCAATGGCACACCAATTGACCTAGTCCCAAACAAAGCTCTAGGCTTGTACTATGGGTACTAGACAACGATATAAATACTAATATAGAGAAATATATACTTAAATACATAGAAACCATCCATGACTCAGGAACAAATTTTCGCGCTCATCACACAAATATCTGCCCTTACCGGGATTTGAACCCAGGACCGCTAGCTTCGTAGGCAGGGTCACTACCAACTAGACCAACTAGTATGTTGGAGTTTGTTTTCAATATACGAGGGCAGAGAGAAAAGTCTGGAAAAAATTAAACATTTTTTTTTGTTGGTAATAGTAAATATTTATTTTTGAACGTAGTCCCCATTTAACTCAATACACTTGGTCCATCGCTTGTCTAGCTTTTCGATTCCCTCCATAATTCCATATAGTCCGATTTCTCCAACCCTTCAAAATAAGCATTGGTTTCTGCGATGATTTCTTCGTTGGAACCAAATCTTTTTCCACCAATCCATTTCTTCAAGTTTGGGAAAAGAAAGTAGTCGCAGGGGGCTAAATCAGGAGAATAAGGCGGATACGGGAGCAATTCGTAACGCAGCTCGTGGATATTTTAGCCATAGCAACGGCACAAGTGTAGACCCGTGCGTTGTCTTGGTGAAAAATATTTTCTTTTTCGCCAAATGGGGTCGTTTTCCCACTAAAACTTCATGAAATCGCTGTAACAAGTTGGCATAATATTTAATCGTTTTACCTTTCTGAAGGTAATCAACATATATTACACCACGAGCATCCCAGAAGACAGTAGCCATGACTTTATTCGCAGATAAAACTGCTTTGGCCTTCTTTGGTGCAGGTTCACCTGAAGCAATCCATTGTTTTGACTGCTCCTTGGTTTCTGGTGTATGATGATGAATCTAGGTTTCGTCAACAGTTATGAAACGACGCAAGAAGTCCTTTTCATTACACCTAAATTTCGCCGAACATGCCTCTGACAGGGTCACTCTAGTGCATTATTGATCCACTGTGAGCAATCGCGGCACCCAACGGGCGGAGAGCTTCTTCATATGGATATTACGAACCCGTCCGTCTGAAATGCTTACAATATCAGCTATCTCACGGACCTTTACTCTACGGTCGTTCAATACGATGTCATGGATTTTGGTGATCATCTCTGGTGTAGTGACTTCAACTGGGCGTCCGGGTCGGTCGGCGTCAGCAGTGCCTTTACGGCCACAACGAGAATCCGTAAACCACTTGTGGATCATTTTAATCGATGGAGCAGAGTTCCCGTAATATTTGTCTAATTTTTTTTTGTTTCCGTAATTGTTTTTTTTCGCAAAAAATAATGTTTAATCAGAACACGAAACTCACTTTTCTCCATGTTTGCAAACACCAAAGTGATTGTTTTGTTTTTCATAGCTGTCAAAAAAAAAACAGCCGTGCGAACTGGCTGCAAATATACGATTTACCTCCAAAAAGGCTGCATTACAACTTGACATTAATGAATTTGTGAAAAAAATACCCCTAATATGATTTTTACCAGACTTCTCACTCTGGCCTCGTGACTAGTTCGATGTAGATCGACGTAGTATATAAGCAATCTGTTAGATGACGCGACTGTTTCTTGCCCAAACATATGTGTCATTTTTGTTTGGTCGCCCCTATCTAGTTGTTTATGTTTATGTGTGCATTTTTTGTCAACAGGTGAATAAAATGGAGTTGGAGGAGACCGAAGGCGCGTTTGTGATATTATCAGTGGACCCGAACAAGCCTCGGCAGTTGTTTACGTGCCGCGCCCCTGAGGCGCGTCGGCAGCAGTGGATCAGCACGCTGTCGCGCATCCTGCACTCGCAGCGCGAGTTCGGCGAGGCACTCGAGAACCCCGGTGCCTACCTGCGCACGCGCGACCTGCACCGCGACGACGCGTAAGTACCGCCTGCCCACCGCCTGCCCGCCGCCTGCCCGCCGCGCCGAGCGCCGCTCACGCCTCTATCTGCCGTTCATAACACCATCACTTCTTGGCCACTTGATAACAACACTTGCGTGGGATTCCGTCGTGCGAACTGAAGTCGCGGTCATTGATCTCAAACGAATATTTCCAAAAACTAACTAAACTAATCACTTGTTCTCGTTTTTCCGGTATAATAACCACGGAATTACGAAGATTATTCAATGTATTTTAAGGGCTATAAAATGGTTCTATTTTCAATGCCCTTCATTTCTATACATATGTACACATGAAAAGAAGGATTAAGATTAAGAAAAAGAGGAGATATAAGAACTCCAATTCTAACATTTAAGTTTCTTTAGATCTTTTTGATACTGATAACAGCCTTTGCACGAAGAGCTCTGTTGAACTTTACAGTCTTATATTTCAATATTGTACTATTTCGCTCTATCTGACTCTAGCATTGTAGTCTACATACGTAGGAATTTACGAGGCACGAATGTCATAGTAATGTAGTGATATATTTTTCTATCAGGACATAATATCGACGTTACTAAGTGTTCTAATAATGTTGCCTACCTAATGGGGACAATACTGGAGGGTGTAACACAGTGCGAACTAATACAGTTTGCAGGGCTCATAACTAGTATTTGTTTTTTGGGAGGCGATGCAAATATATGAAAAGAACATTATTTCAAAATTTAAAGCAAATCGCTTGAATACATGACGAAAAATAGTACATCAAAAAAAAAACATAAAGTAATCATAAGTCGAGAACTATCACAATTAAGATGTTGATACTCAGCATAAATATTCTTCTCTATAAGAGGTACTCACAAAAAAACCCGAGGCCATTTGATGTATGGGCCGACTTACTATGCAAACCCGACTATGGCCCTTCGGGCATCATTTTTCCCTCCATATCTCATTAAACATTGATCCCAGCAAAAAAGTGTACTGAATCTTTTTTGTAGAAAATTTTATGTAGATTAACCTATTCGTTGCGTCTTCCATTTTAGAAAACTTTTGGCTGTGGCGGCGAACAATTATTTCATGACACGCCAGGCCCTAATAGAACGCGATTGCGCGATAATCGCAAGTTCGCGCGACTGTTTGTATGTGAACAGTCATATAAACAGTCGCGCGAACTTGCGATGATGCGCAATCGCGTTCTATTAGGACGATGCCATAGAATATGATGACACGCCTAGCGTGTCATTCGCCACACGTTAAAAACATTTGATGACACGCCTGGAGTGTCATCCGCACTGAGTCGGGTTATTATGTAATGGAACATTTTTTGCTATGGGCCACCGTTTATGAGTTATTTACGAAAAACTAAAAAAAGGGACCTTTTTATCCCACTCCACCCTCACCCATCCGTACTTTTAGTATGTGGTTTAAAACACCATTCGCTAATACTCGAGTTTTTTTCAACTGATTTGTCTTCGTTGCTTAGGCTAACACGACATTAAACCTTAATGTATGCTACTACCAATTCCAATCAAAGCTTAAATGGTGGAATTTGAAAATAACTCATCTAACAACAATTTTAAATACAGGTGATAAAAAATAACTTACCGATCGTCTCTTGAAAATTGATGGAATTTCAATTCTTTTTCAAACCTTGATGAAGATTTACAGTTAAAAACAGAAAAAATCGTAAAAACCATTATTAAATTTTGTTACGAGTCACACGTATAACCTAACCTAACCAAACTAAGGGAGATTGCACTCGCCGACTCTGCCGCCCGCTTCCCCGCATACCCCCATTGTTGCCCTTCGCAAGTACATGAGTCGGCCGACTGTTAGTAATAATAAGACTGTGCCGGCGACGAGATCAATCTGTCAACATGATATCTGGCTTAAGGGTGCCCTTCGACTGACCTAAAATTTTGTGCTAAAATTTTTGGTCGAAAATGTTTCCTATAATATACTTAATGGCAAACTTCTTTTTTAGCATAAAAAGGTCTAAAATTGTTTTGTCTACAATTTTAATTAGTAAAAGGCTAAATCCATAATATTATGTGGTCGAAGCCAAAACACCAGCCCCAGTCCCAGCCCAGTATAAAACACCTAGGTCTCAACTAATCTATAGGTTAGGTTAGATCGGAATTGTGTCAAGGCGCGAAGCGCCACAACTACGGGGAATAGGAGCTCCGCTAAGCGGAGCTCCGTTGACTTCGCCTCACGGTCAACGTTATACCAAAAAATCATTCACCCATCGAAGTATAATAATTAAAGAAGGATAACTGTCACTCAAAATGTGTTCCACATACTTAGTGCTCAAATGGGCGGAGCTAATACTTGGTGCTCAACCGGCTTCCAGTAGGCTTTGAGTTATTGTGTCAAATGGTTGTCATTATAGTTTAATAACATTATTATAAATCACTGATAAATTAGTTAAAATATAGCAACAACGATGCCGACGTGCACCGTAAATTGGTGTAGGAGTCGGACGGACCCTAAAGAGGATGTAATTTCATTCCATTAGTAAGTAAGTACAATTAAATAATTTCCTTACAAAATGGACATGGCCGATGTTATGCAATGTAAGTTCTGAAATAATTATTATATTAAAGATTAATGTATTTTTTTAGTTTTCCTAGAAATGAAGAAAAAAATTTTGCTTGGGTAGCTGCAGTTTGTTTAGAAAAACGCGACGCAACGTGGCTTCCCAGCAAACATTGCAGGATATGCAGTATACATTTTGAAGAAACTGGCTTTATAGTTTCAAAAACTGGGAGACATTTTTTGAAATGCTCAGCTGTTCCAAATTGCACAGAGCATCAAAAATATATATTAATAATGGATACATTAGATTCATGCAACATCATCATCATCGTCATTTTAGCCGAAGGACATTCATGCACTCTATTCTATTTATTCGATTCTATTTATAGTAACCATTCAGTATGTCACAGCTTACTTCTCTGAGACTGAATATTAACGAGATGTAATGTGAAACCGCAACATAGGTATCCTACGATACTTATATATGTCAACAAGCTGAGTGAAGTAAGAAAAAACTAAATCAATACAAGCGTGAAGGTGGGGGATCTATAGAGGGCTTATCAGATAAATGTAATGTAAAACCACAAAGGTCTTAAGTATTCGCTTTTTCTCTTCTAACTTTTGAAATACGGAATTAAACAATACTTTTAGGCCACTTAATCGGCTGTTAAATATTACAGATGGTTTATTCACAAGAAATACACTCAAAAGCAAATCGCGAACTTGGTATTATCGCAGAAACCAAGAACAAGACACCACCTAAGCATAAACTGGAGAGAATCAACAAAATCATGTTTAGCCGTTAATTATTTTTTCCTATCTTAAATGACTAGTTATAAATTAATTTCCTTATTGCAGCAAAGCTTAACGATTCAATGCCCGAACTGTCAATGCAAGTTTAATGTGCAAGGTCATGAAAACACAAGATAACCTCGATTCAATTTTATCTTCTGAAATAGAATCTACTTTAAATTCTCCAAAAACATTTTGAATCAACTTTTACACACTCAACTCAGGCACGGAATACATCTAGCAGAAAAGCGACTTACAAAAATTAAAAAATTACAACGTAGAAACCGAACCATCTTGGAAGCAAACGTAAGTTTAACCCGTCAGGTGTCCTGCGCATAACAGTTGTGCGTAGAAAATTTTGGCCGGTCGTGTCCTACGCACAACAGTTGTGCGCAGGACGGCGCTGTGATTGGAGAATTTAAATTTCATAAACGAAGACCCTGCTAGTGTAAAAAAATAATCCTATTGATTTGTCACTTATTTGGCAACATATTGGATTTTTCCCCTAAAAACCAAGCATTTGACCAAGCGAAAAAATAATAAAAACGAAATTAATGCCCAATAGCATGTGCTCGTCCGCAATGGCTGCCGCCTGCGCCGCTCCGTAAACAAATAATTTTTGTGATGTTGTTTATGTGTCTAGTGATAAATAAATTGTAGAATTTGGCGCGTAAACTTATAATGGTGATAGTTTAACAATAGAAAAGTGAAATGAGGCAAAATATTAAGTGCAGTGTGTCAAAGAATAAACCGTTCGGATGAAAAAAATATCAAAACCTAATAATAATATATTTGATTAATTGAATCATTTATTTTCATCAGTAAAACGTAAGTGTATAATCTTTATTCCTTTCTACGTGCATTGCCTGTTCTTTTATCTTTCCATTGGTATATCAATCATGAAATATAATTATACCAATCGTAAACAATTCACCTTTTTCTAAACTCAAACAGAAAATAAAAATATCTCGGAAATCAGCTGGACATTTCGTGAACTTATGTAAATCAAGGGCCGGACACTTGACGGGTTAAAGGATGTTCTTACAGAATTAAAGAAAAAAGGCCACGCACAGTCAAACATCCATTCCGCATTAGGGGTCGCCATTTCTGGCGACTTACTTAGTAATATACAAAAAAAATCTCAAAAAGGTAGTTCTAGGTTCAGACCAGCAATGAAAAAAATTGCTTTGACATTAAATTATTACTCCCCAGCTGGTTACAAATATGTAAGAACGCAATTAAACTTATGTCTGCTGCATACTTCCACATTAACAAAATGGTACCAATCTATCGAGGGTGCGCCAGGTTTTACAAGTTTCGGGGCACTTAAATCAAAATATAAGCATAGTGACAAAAACCTTGTCTGCTTAATGGTAGATGAAATGGCTATACGACAGCAAAGGATTTTAAATGACAATGACTTCGTGGGTAAGGTCACTTTCGGATCTAAAGGAGATATTACCAGCCAAGCCTACGTGTTGATGATAGTATCCCTAAACGATTCATTTAAGTTGCCTTTGGGATATTTTTTTGTGAATGGTTTGGCTGCAGAACAGAGATCAAATATCATTAAAATGTGCTTAAAAACATGTCATGACGCTGGTGCCGAAGTCGTCAGTCTAACGTTCGATGGGTCGATCCAATATTGGAACCGCTAAGCTTCTAGGATGTAATTTTGACGATTCAACAATTTAAAAACTCATTTCAATCATCCTTCGACTGGAAGGCCGGTTGTTCTTATATTAGACCCATTCCACATGTTCAAACTTGTAAGAAATACATTTGAAGCGAATAAAACCATAATCGATCAAAACAGGGAAAAAGTTGAATGGAAATACGTGCAAAATTTGAAACTTCTACTAGAAAATATTGGACTGCACCTTGGAAAAAAATTGACGCACCGTCATTTACAGTTTCGATACAATATTATGAATGTCAAATTAACCACACAAACACTCAGTCATAGTGTTGCTTCCGCTCTTAAGTTGTGTGCTCATGAATTAAACATTCCCGAGTTTAAGAATGCGGATGGAACAATTAATTTCATATAAATAATCAAAGATTTATTAGATATTTTGAACACAAGATCACTGGATAGTCATGATTTTAAACATCCTTTTTCCATTACAGAAGAAGATGATTATTTTAAAGTTCTCGATAAAGCTAAAGCTTATATAAAAGGTCCTAAGATTGACGTTCAATCAAAATCAACGCGATAAATACAGGGTCAGAAAATAACGGTAAACGGTACCCCAAAATTTTATAGAAAAACCCAATCCAAAACTGGTTTTTTAGGACTACTTGCATGCATTGAAAGACTAAAAATGCAATTTTCAGATCTCGTAGAAAACCGTCAGAAATTGAAATTCATACTGCCCTATAAACTAAGTCAAGATCATCTTGAGCTATTTTTTGGAGTCATTCGGAACCACGGCCGTTGCAATAACAACCCAAGCGCAAAACAGTTTATGGGTATTTATAAAAAAACACTATTAAATTTAAAACTACGATCCAAATTCACCGGTAATTGCATCCCTTTAGAAGATGTTATTGCAACTACTACGGTTTACACAGAAATGTATAATTGCTTAATATTTTCCAATATGCTTGGATAGTGAACGACCACTGCCAGAAACAATTGAGCAAATTGTCGGCTACATTGCAGGATTTGTAGCAAATAAAGTTCATTCAAAATTACATTGCCCAGATTGCGTCAAATTACTATTTGCAATTGAGAAATTTTATACAGAGCCAAAAACCTTCAAGTTATTGTGAATCAGTGTCAAAGGTTAATAATAGAAAGGGTGTACTGCCGTTGGGAAAATTATTTTTCGCCAAATTTCACTTCCGAAAAAACTTATCGCGGTAGTTTCAATTCCCAAACGAATCTTTAGTACATTTACATTTCGCATTTTATTCATTTGGTCGAATTATCAATTGGCATCATTTTACTTTGTCAAGTTTTGTTAAGACAAACGTTTATTAAGCAAACGTTTTCCTTTGACAAATATTATATTCCAAAAAAATGTTTGTTCAAATTGTTATTTCGCACACTCAATTTATAGCATGTCCAGTTAGGTTAGTTTAGGTTAAAATTAGGTAAGTAGGTTAGGTTAAGAGTTCATCAGGCCCGAAGGGCCAATCTACGCAGAGTAGATTAGTGTTGATGATATTATTGTAGATCGACTGTGTCACGGAAATAACTCCATCCATCTTATCTACTTTCAGTAAAAACAAATACCAAGTTTGCGCAAATACGATGGTTATGCACCAGCACGCAATAAGAAAACTACCCACTTAACGAAAGATAATCATACCCTAAATTTTATCCTATGCACTACTCAATTAGGATGTAAATCGTATGCCATACAATATTTTGGGACGAGTATGTTATGCCAAACGATACATTTGACTACACGAAATTTGGTAAAATGAAACTTGACCAAGTAATTATTTGTTAAGCAACAATTTGCTAAAAAAAAATGCTAACTGTTTAATTGCGAAAAGTTATGATTCTGACTTAATTTTTTGCCAAATGATAATTTGAGTAAAATAGTTTGGGAAGTGATACTTTGGGAAAAGATTTTTGACCAAACATTAGTAAACCAATAGAAAGCGGTGATATTTTAAGGGCATTGTCAAACAGCCATCCGTTCGACAGCAACCATACCATGCTGTTATTGAAAATGGTTATAGAAGAATTTCTAAGAGTGAGGCTTCATTACATCGCAAAAAAAAAATTGAATTTGAAATATGCCAAATTTCATGTATGTAGGTAGGTTAAAGAAGTTTCGAGTTGTGATGGGGTCAAAAGTAGATAGAAATGGTTCGTGTAACAATACACGGCTGCTACGTCGCCAGTTTCTTTTTTTTTTGAACTTGGCTGGACACGCTGCAGCGTATCGAGATTTTGATGGTTAATCTGTAATTTTGTATTTAACTTACCTGAATTTGCCGAGTTAAAGTTTGATCAATGATGTGATGATTTCGTTTTTTCATATATGTATTTTGTAATATATTTAGTGATATTTCAAGCGTTTGGACTAGATTATGTTAATAATAAACGACGATATTACGATATATTCCGAAAGTGCAGTTTTACTATGTTGAATAGCCGCAAAAACCTCGACATTCATTTTAAGAACATTAATAATAGTTTAAAAAAAATGTGTTTTAGTAGGTAGTACTGCAACTTGCTTTATTTTAATTAGTTACGATCAAATACCACCCGTATTACTTGACCAATTTTAATTTTAATTTCAAATTTGGTGATCTCTTTTACGGTATTAACATATTTTGTTGAGAAATGCTATTTTAAAAATTCATGCAACTTCCCTATTTCGATCAAACAATTTTCGACATTTAAATCATTAGACAAAACGTTGGTATGCAAAAAAATATGTGGCGAAACGAACATAGGCCAAACAATTTTAGACCGACCGATATACATACACACCTGGCTTATTGGTGACAATAGTCCTGATTGTGATGATAGATCGATCCCAATCACCGACCACCCACCCTATAGACCCCGCTTCGGACAATTTTGTCTATACCACGGCCGTTATCATCTGAGCTCTGGGCAGAGGGATATTGCACTGGGCGTGTCGCGCCGCCTTAGTAACCTTCCCGCTCGTCCATTCTGAGAATGGATATCAGTCCGGGGCCCGGCACCGAGCGAGCGAGCACGCGTGCGTCACGATCTGCCTGCCGCCGCGCCGTCTTGAATGATCGATCTCGGAGCGTGCCGTAATTACGTAGCGAAGTTAGTTTTGTGAATAACCTTAAACTTTTTATTATTAACTTGTTATGTGTTATAGTTAAACACACGATGAAATGAAACGCACTCCGAAAGCCGGATACATGTACCTACTGTTGTGTAAATGGTTGTTTTAATAAACAAAAGGACGTAAAATATTATTTTTTAACGTTGCCGACGAACTGAACGGTACGTTTATCTTTTTATTACTTAGTAGGTATAAAGGAGTTCAATAGAAAAGATTAATGTTGTAGGTAAACAAATATGGATGACTGAAACTTTCATTTATTGTCTATTGATTTATTGTGAAATAGTCATGGGAATAGTATTAACGCGAGTTTCGATAGATTAATCAATTTGACACTAGCATAAATATTACTAGCGACAACTCAATGAAAGAAATACAAACTATATCATATTGTTATTAATCAGATATATCTATCATAATTTTATATCATAATTTTATACCCAAAAAGTATATAAGTCAGCAAAAAATCAGAACTACCGGATTTGATGCTCACACATGTTGACTAAAGTTACTGGATAACATAACCGCAAACAGTGTTTGCGGTTATGTTATAAACTTAACCATAACGAACTTTACCCTTCAGGTTTGTGGCAATCGTCGGGTAACCGGCGGTTGTCATTTTCCGTCAAGCGCCGCCGCGTCCAGTAACTTTAGTCAACATGTGTGAGCATCAAATCCGGTAGTTCTGATTTTTTGCTGACTTGTTTATGCTGTTGGCTCAATGAATAATCCAAGTTTGTGATTACGAGCGCGGAACGCAACTTTGCGAAATTAAAAAAAACCGCGAAAATTTCGGCCTTTTTCAGATTTTGGCGATTATAACCCTAAAGGACTAGTTTTTGAAAGTACCTTTTTAGGACATTTTTAAAGCAAATTAAATTCTCTACCATATGAGACTAAAATTGTCTCTGTGGACACAATAGTTTATGAGAAAAAGCTTTTCAAAATTCAGCATCGCTCACGCGGAGCTCCTATTTCTGGGTTGTTCTGGCCCTCCGGGCCTGATATAAAATGAACCTAACCTAGTTGGTTACCTCATATTTATGATACAAATTTTGGTTAATCTAGGGTGTGATTGTGATTTCTAAATTTGTGTGACAAAACTCAACTTGTAATTAATACTAGCTTCAAAAATACCAAAGCTTGGGTGCTCGCGTCACGTGGTCTAATTTCGCTCCGCCCACAATAACGAACACTGCTGATTTTTTCAAACTAAACGCAATCCACTTATTAATATAGCAACAACTCTTGTTCAGGAAAGATAACCAGTATTTTAATACGCACACCTCTCAATTAAACTGCTTACAGACATGTTTTCTCTGCTGACCAATTGTAAAATCTTGCTGCCCAAGTAATTATTTTGCAGCTCGACTGTTTATTAGGCAGACAAATGATTAAAAAAGCAGATTGATATTGGTTAAAATGTTAACCGTTTGTAAATTGTTTGCTGGACAAGAGTCGTAGTTCGATTTTAATTTATTGCGAGCCAAACCTTTGTATCCAGCCCAAATGAGTTAATTGCTTTTTTTTTGCGAACCAATTTTAATAACGGCTGACCATTTCATTACTTCCCATTTTTAGTAAGCTGAAGATTAAGCGCAAATACCTCGATAGACAACAATATATAAAAAAATTGGCTCAAAGTTTAATATAAAGGGATATTACGGAGGGTCAATCTAAAATGTATCGTTGGTAGATGAAAGGATGGGAAGGGAAGGGATGAATTAGGGTTTTTCCGCATGACGTCATTAAGTTTCTCCGAACGCACCGGCTTTCATTCGGAACGTACGTACGGAATTTGTTCCGTTCGGAAAAAAAGCAAACGTGTGCGTCAGTTAATGTATTTTATATTGATTTCATGCCTTCGGATGTCCGAATAAGGAAAACGTATGTATGTGGCCAGCCTTAGGAAATCGAATACAAAAAACGTATGTATGCGGCCAACCTAAATAAAGGTACCTAATTGATTATCAATCGACGGTAAATATTCCCAACATTAAAAATATAGTGTTTTGAAAGACAAGATAGATTTCGATGAGTAAAAAATCTTGGTTAGTATTTGACAAATAACCTAATAACATTACCTAAAGACTGTCCACGATAAAATCGGGCCGTGCATGCTCTGGTGTATTTTTTTAATGAATGCTAATTTTCAAGCAGCACCTTTTTTGTAATAGTCAGTGGTTATGAAACTACATAATAAAAATACAATCATGATAAAATGTTACAGCGTCTGTGACTAAGAGACTATAATAATCCACAGTACCAATATTTTTTTGTACACGGTCTACTGACAGTCTTTTCTAAATTCTCCTGTTTAAAACATTTTATTATTTTTAATTATGCAAGCCAAATTAAACCTTATTACATTATCTTTTCCCAATAGTGAAAACTTTTCTAATTGGATTTAGATTGAGATAGTTCTTTTAATGATGGGTTTTTTAATTTTGGCGAATTTGAATTTTTGACAAATAAATGCCTCCCATACAAAATCAGCTTTCAGTGCTTGGAGTAAAAAGTCATCCTGACTACTACAAATAGAAATGAGTTTCAAAAAGTATTTCTTTGGGAAGACGACATTCTAATGTGTGTTAAACAGCTAGTAAAAATATAAATCCAATTGCGACATTGTAGCAGGAAGCGTGGGAAGATTGACAAAAAACGCTGTTCAGGAGATGAATGGTATGATAGAATATACTCGGCGAAAACTCACACATACCCATACATTATGATACGATTTTATTTTATTATAATGTTTTATAATTAAACAAGTAATAAAAAAAAAAACTGTTTGAAAATATGCATTCATTGCAAAGATACACCAGAGCATGCATGGCCCGATTTTATCGTGGACAGTCTTTATTTAAATTTGTTTTTAGTGAAATATGAATAAATAACATTTTTTTTCCAAAAAAATAATTTAACTATAAAGTTTATGCGTGAACGTTGCTGATAGAAGCATGATCGTTCTTGAAAAGTGCGTGATTACGAAGTAATGAAGGTAAATTGGTTTGTTTACATCATTTATCTTTTCTATTGAACTCGAATATAAGGGTCATTATTCGAGCGTTTCAACCGCCTCACTTTTGTGGAAGTATTTTTGAAGAATTCGCCTTTTATTTTGATGCCGTTTTTGGATATTTGTTAGATGTCCGGTAAACTTAGATACCTAACCAGAAACGAAAACGAAATCTGCAGTCACTTCTACAAAAATGTGACCACGAAAGTAACTCGGAACAAACGCCCAAATAATGACCCATAAGTACCTACTTATTATGAAATTGCACAATTTAGTATAAACGGGTTGTTACCACGGTCTGGGTTTTTATGTTACGTTCGCCCTTGAAGATAAGTAGGTAATTGATTTATGATGCGACAAAGTCTAAAACTGCGAACGGGTCGGTAATGAAACAAATAATACGAGTATAACATCCCTCTTAAGCACCCGTATGCTATGCAGTACCTTTCAGTTCCTTTCTTTCGAGTGGTACCTACTTAAATAAAAACTCGAATTACTTTGTCAGCATACGGCGCGTGTCAGAGCCAGCGCGCACGTGACACTCGACTGATTAGCCGCGCGTGCCGGGCCGCACATTTTGTAGGCTATAGCGTGGAGTGCGACCGGCCTGGTCTGGTCTAGAATCCATTGACCGTTTTTAGTCATAATAAAGGGATAAGAGGAGTACGGATTCCATGTAAAACAATAAGCTTAAGTTCAAGATCAGTGTAAACTATCTTTTTCTTACTGTGGATTAGTGAGATTAGACGGCTAGTATTTAAAATACAATTAAGTTTGTAACTTACAATTAATTTGATTCTTAAAGACACCGAAAAAAAATATTTTTTCTTCTTACCATAAGGTGGTTTAAAGTAGATAAAACGTGTTAGATAAGTTTGGAAATGAATTGTTATATTTATGCAATCTGAAATAGCTGTTTTAGTTTTTCTTACTATTCATATTACGAGTAAGTCTATTATGATTACTTAGGTTTATAAAATAACCCGTTTTTAAAACGGATTAATGAACAATAATCGGGTAGGTAATATTTTTATAATACTATAATATTGCATTATTATCCATTTCTGAGCTATGTTGTAAATTTCTTACATTACAACTATACATATAGTTGAGCAATTGTGCTGCAATAAACCGGAGATTTTTAATAAAAACAATACATAGTTGGTCCCAAAATTCTGTCACTGGCACATTATTTTTAAATATAGAACATGATTTTAAGAAAAATTGCTTAATTCCATTTTTGAATGTTTGACAATTATTTTAAAACAAAAAACAGTCATTCGCTGCAGTTTCTCACGATGGAGTGGAAAAACTGAATAGCTGTTTTAGCAAATTCACCGCTGTGGGCACTCGCCAAGCACCATTTTCAAGTTGCTCAAACATTTAAATATAACGCTTAGGTTTGTGTACAGTACTATTGATAGGTACATTGAAGTCTCCAGTGTTGAGGACAAGAAAAGAATTGGCCGGCCTCTCTCCGTACGAACACCAGCAGTGATCAAAGCAATCAAGGCGCACATAGCAAGAAATCCTGTCCGAAAACAGAAGTTGATGGCTTTGCAGATGGGTGTCAGTAGAAAAACCGTCAAAAAGGTTTTAAACGAAGATCTTAGTCTACAAGCATACAAAAAAAAGAGTGGGCACTTACTTAATGCCCACTCCGGAAACAATAAGGCTTAAAAGATCCCGGAAGTTGTTAAAGCGGTACGCGAAAAATCGACACCGTGATATCCTCTTTACAGACGAAAAGATTTTCGATATTGAAGTTAAGTACAATAAACAGAATGAAAGTGTATTCTAGGAGCTCTGAAGAAGCAGGAAAAAGAGTTCCGCAGGTGCAACATGGGCATCATCCATCATCAGTGATGGTCTGGTTGGGTTTGCGAAAAAGGGGTCAAAATCAGTGCGAAAGTGTACCAAAAGACGTTTTTGCATAAGCTTGTCAAAGATATACCCAACACGCTATTTTCAGGACATAATTTTGTGTTCCAGCAGGATTTTGCGCCAGCACACACAACCAAGACCACTCAAGCCTGGTTTGACCATCAAAAAATCGACTTTATAAGACACGAAGATTGGCCTTCCTCCAGTCCGGACCTAATCCTTTGGACTATAAAAATTGGCAGGTCTTAGAGGGGAAGGTCTGTGCTAAATCCCATAAAAATTTGGAGAGCCTGACGTCATCTTTAAGAAAAGCAGTCACAGAAATATACATGAAAATGGTGCGTGCTGCGTTAGACGACTGATCGCGCCGATGAAGGGCCTGTATTAAAAACAAGGGAGGTCATTTTGAATAATTTAAGGTAATTTTAATTCTTTATTAAATGTGCTTTAAATTGATATATAATTTATTAAAAACTGATTGGTACTTATGTTTTTATCATTATTTTCATTTGTGACAGAACTTTGGGACCGACTACGTAATTATGTTACTAGTTCTGATTGACATATCAAAATATATTTTTATAGAGAGATATTTGGTGCATCTTTTTTTAACATACTGGTCTAAGATCCGAATAGGAGACGATTCTATCAAATTTAACACGCTAAATAATATGTGGCGAATAGATAGGCTGAAAAATTTCAGTCCAGCACTTATATCATTAAAACGTTTATTAAAAACGAACTTTTTTTAAAAATTGCAAATGCTTGTTTACTTAATAGACAAATTACATACTAATCGAAAGTATGAAGTTAGGTTTGGTGCAAATTATTAGTACCGACTTACCTGTTTATACCTGCCTACCCAATAGTTTGACGGGAAAAAAATAGTGAACCTAACGTTTGCACATTCCATAGACCTCATACTTTCGATTGGTATGTAATTTGCCTATTAAACAAGCTATTGCATTTTTTTAAACAAAGTATTTTTTTATTATGACTGGACTGAAAATTTTCAGCCTACCTTCGCGATATATTACTATATATTACCTACTTAGCATATTAAATTTGGTATAAAATACTTTTTATCGAATAAACAGCCCGGTGCAAATCGTCTCCAATTCGGATCTCCTACTATAAGTGTTAATCAAAAAGTCCTCGGACAGTTTCGTATTTATTTTACTAGTGGAGAAGATGAGCGTTTCAAGGACATACTTACTTTGCTTTTTCGTTTCGGGATCAAAGTGAGGGACCGAAGTACGAAAGGTCGATAAAAAGAACTGAATTATGATCATGGAGTTCGAGATACTGCCTGGAAATTTACAGACGCCGTTCTTTGTTTGTGTCGGTTAACATTCAAGGGACACATCATGCAGACACTTTTTTAAATCTTAAAACGTTGGGTAAAAAATATTGAACTCTACCGAGTCTCTGCTATATATTTGATAGTGATTCTCCTATTTCCCAAAACATTTTTTTTACCTTTGCAACATTTTGTTGAGTAATACAGGTCTAACTACCTCGCTTAAATTTAGCTACGCAGTAAGTTACTTGCATAAATGTAATATTCTTGATCGTGAACCAAAGTGTCCTCGAATGGAGCTCATACTCGTGCTGTTGCATGTAACTGAAACACTCGTTTAAACAACCCAACACAGCAAAATATAAACATGTTTTGTGATTCTGCAATATCGTTATTTAATTCTAGTGTTGGATTTCACCAACAAGTTAAGCAGGGCCTTATTCTACTCTAGCTTCTGCCCGCAACTTCGTCCGAGTAGATTTTGATTATAGATTTTCCTCAGAGAAAATAAATTTTGCGGGATGTAAAGTAGTCTATGTGTGCTATCTCCAATTCAAATTTCATCCCAGTCCGTACAAACTAACACACACACTTTCGCATTTATAATACTAGCGACCTGCCCTCGCTTCGCTTCGGTTAATATAAGTAGTAGAAATAACCCAAGTTCATCATCACTGCATAGTATAAAACAAAGTCGTTTCCCGCTGTCTGTCTGTCCCTATGTATGCTTAGATCTTTAAAACTACGCAACGGATTTTGATGCGGTTTTTTTAATAGATAGAGTGATTCAAGAGGAAGGTTTATAATACATGCATAATATAGTGGAGAAACACTGATAATTTTAGAGGTTTCTAATGTGATGTCGTAAATAAACACATTTTTTTACGCTTACTTTGCAAACACTGGCTAAACCTTAAGAGATATATCAAAATAATGTACTGAAGAAATGTAGTTCTTCAAAAACCTAACGAAAAGTCCGCGATGGCATATGTCTATCTCCTAAGGTTGACTCACAGTAACCATTTTTATTCTTATTTTTTTATTAAAAAATATTAGGTTATTTGCGAAGCTATTTTCTCCAATTCAGTATTTATTCTTATCCAGATAAATACGTTAGTTACCTTGGGCATTTAATGTAGATTAAAATTGTCCTTTACACTATATTATTTAAATAAGTACTTTAGAAGACATGGCAGATTCAAAATTACGCGCAACCTAAATCTGTACTATCGAAACGCTTGGCCGGGCCTATAGCCTCGGTTCGCCCTTTAGTAACTAAAGCCTACAGCATCCTATAGTAACAAAAAAATTGGAATTGTCAGTCGTGCACCGAAACTCTCCTGTTACTTACTTATATTTATATTAATAAAGAAATACAAGCTTTTCAAATAATAAAATTAGGAAAATGGGTAGGTAGTAAGATTGAGTTTTTTTTTGGTAATAGCCTGAATGGCCCAAGACAAAAGTCCTTGCTTTTGTTTGCTTTTTGCTTTAATTACTTTAAGAAAAAGGGGCAGAGGTGAAAATCCCTTCCGGAGACCTGCGAATGGAGGGCCCAGGTACTGCCGGGCTCGCACCGGCTAAAAACACCAATGCCCCTATTACCGTAGCCAGTGCTAAAAGGCCGGAGGAGAAAGTCCTTCCTCCGTTTACTTATCCGCGGGGTTTTTTCAAAAAGGGGGGATAGGAATGGGGGTTGGGATAGGGGGGGAGACTTATAGCTATGTGATTCGCGGAGTGGGAATCATTAACGCATGCATGCTGACAGATGATTTGTTGAATTGAATATTGGGGGGCGGTCTTTTTCTTAAGGGCTGCCTGCTTTGCCAGTTCGTCTGCTCTCTCGTTTCCTGGCATTCCAACGTGAGCTCGCAGCCAATAGAACCTGAGATCGGTCCCCGTTGCTCTTGTTTGGGTTGTGGCGTTTTTGATCTCTTGGACCAAGGGGTGTGTCGTGTCCTGTGATTTGAGGAGCTCCAGTGAAGATCTTGAGTCACTGAGGATGCTGACGCTCTGCGCCTTCTGTTTCCCTGCGATCTGCACAGCCCTGAGTAGAGCGTACAGTTCGGTTTGAAACACGGTGTTATAGGGGCTAGCTTAAAGGTTGAGTGGCGGATTTCTCTTCCATTCTCCCACCATGTGAGTACTGCTCCCGTCTGGCTCTCAATTTTACTCCCATCGGTGTAAATTTGAGGGCCTTCGAGGTCGTATCTATCGACCACATCTTGGTTGAATTTCTCCAAGCAGACGTAGTCGATGGACACAACCCTTGACGGGTGCGGTCTCTTCAGGGCGTCAGGTTTTTCCTCAATTTCTCTTCCTGGTGGAATGTGGTCCTCACTGTAGCCCTTTTTGACCTCGTAGAGGCTTGCCGCTTCGTGAATGCGCAAATCCAGTGACAGGGGAGGGTTCCCGACAGGATCAGCTCCGATGTCAGAGAGACCGCCCTGTACGCTTTGCAAATCTTCTGGGCGAAACCACGCTGTATTGAGTCTAGCTTGTTTCGCACCATCAACTTGTTGGCAGACTTGTGCCAAGCGCTTGCTGCGTACAGGACGATCGGCTCTATCACCGCCACCTAGATGGTTTTCACTATCTCGCTATTGAGACCCCATGAAATCGCCGCAAGTGACAGCTGTCTGTAGATATCCGTTACCTTTCGGCACGTTATTTCTACGTGTGCGTTGAAGGTCAGCTTACGGTCTATGGTGAGTCCCAATAGTTTGATTTCGTCGACAAGCTCCACCACGGTCTCAGCCATTGAGATTCGGATGGGATCCCATTTCAGCTTCCTCGTTATAACCATGGCTCCCGTTTTGTGAGCGGCGAAGTTAAGCTTATTTTGGGTACCCCATTCGACCACTTTTTGGAGAATCCGTTCGGCTTTTGCTTTCACTGCACCTGATTCGTTGCCAGAGAACACCAGAGTGACGTCGTCAGCGAAGGCCTGACAATGGGCGTTCGTGTCGTTGAGCATCTGTAGGAGATCGTGTAGAATTATATTCCAGAAGATTGGACCTCCTATATAGCCTTGGACACATCCCTTTGTGGTGGGCTTTTCGCTGGTTTCGCCCGCGTAGTGTACCCTTATCATGCGGTCGTCCAGGTAGGAGCGGACAATGTGATAAAGATTTCTCGGACAGCCTTTCTTGGCCATTTGGGCTCTAAGCTTCGGCCACCAGCCGTTATCGAAAGCTCCCTCTATGTCTAGCGAGACGAGTAGCACGATACGTTTCTTCGTTTCTACTTCGGTTCTTATGTGTCTTATCAGATCATAGAGGGCGTCTTCCGTCGACTTCTGGGGCATGAACCCGTACTGACGTTTGTTCAGGGCCGGGAGGATATGCCACTTGATCCTGTTTACTAGCATTATTTCCAGGATCTTCCCTAATACCGACAATAGACCAATCTGTCGGTATGATCTGGGGTGGGTATAGTCCTCCTTACCGGGTTTCCATAGGATGCAGACATGTGCTGACTTCCAGGATTTGGGGAAGTATGCTAGCCTAAGGCAGGAATTCGCTAAGCACAAAAATACTTCTCCATTGCACTGAATAGCTGCTGCGCATATGTCTGCAGTGACTCCGTCCGACCCAGGTGCCTTTTTCGGGTTCATAATCTGACTACCGTATCCATTTCCACTTGTGTGAAAAGCGGATCATCGCCAGTGAGGTGTGACTCCACTGCTGGGTTGTCTCCCTCCGTATCATCCCTGGTGCTCCTGTGATGGTCAGACTCACCGTCCTGGCGGTTATCCGGGTAAAAGCATTCAGCCAGTCTTTGAGCCGACTGTTTCGGTGTTAAGGTGAGCCCCCGTTCGTCTCTGAGCAACGTGTCTTCCTGACGTCTAGCCGTTTTCCTGATTACTCGGTAGATTTTGTCCCACATAGACTCCCTATCCTGCGCGGTACAAAAATCCTTCCAGCTAGCCATCTGAGCCTCTGTCACTTTCATGGCATACTCTTCCTTTACCTGGAGGTATTGGTCGAGCACGTACTGCCCTCGGTTTGGGGCTGCGTTCCTTATTCGCCTTTTCCTTCTTAACACCTCTTTTTTCAGTCGGTCCAATTATTTAGACCACCACGGCGGCTTTGCGTTTGTCTTGGGAGCTTTGGTTTCGGGATGCATTCTTCACATGCTTTCGACACCGCACCGATGTAGGCGTTGGTCGTCTGCTTCAGTGCTTCTGTGTCTCCAATGTTATCTAAAGAATGCATCGTCAAGTCTCTTTCCACAAGCTCCACTGACAGAACGGTCTTAAACTTGGTCCAGTCAGCTTTCTTTGTGTTGTAAATCCTGGTTGTTGGTCTAGGTACTGGCTTCGGGGCCGCTTCACTACCCACTGCAAATTTTTTGGTTTTATGATCGGACGTGACAACATTCCTGTCGACTTCCCAGTCTTGGATCCTGGACAGAATGTTGGTTCTGAACGTTGTCACATCAACGATGCTAGTGTATAGCTTGCCTCCCCGGTATGTCTCGAATGTCGGAGTGTATCCAACATTCAAAACATTCAGATCTACCTCGTTGAGGAAGCTATGGTAAGTTGCCCCCCTGTGGTTCTCCGATCTGCTCCCCCACCAGTAGCTCCAAGCATTCACATCACCTCCCACGATGTAGCTGTTTGTACCCAATTTAAGCATGATCTCCTTTGTTTTGGCAATGTATCCCTCTAAGTCTTGGTCTGGCTCGAAATAAACCGAGTTTACTCCAACCGATACGTTACCAAACTTCAGAAGTGCCGCCGTGATGTTCTCCGTGACCAGCTGTGGGTCGTGTTGCACCTGGACTCGATCACCTAACACTACTATTGCTGACTTCACTGGTTTCGCGCGATTCTGTGTACACTGAATCACCTTGAAACCTTGTTGCGGCGTCATCTCTCCCTTTCCGCCCACGTACGGTTCCTGTAGCAGTGCTACTTCGCAGTTTCCGTTCTGCATGGCCTGGTGGACTTCAGCTGTTACCAGCTTTGCCCGTTGCAGATTGACTTGCAGGAACTTTGTCTTGGGGGGGGGGGGGGGGGGGGGGTTTGCGTGTTGTTCGCCGGTACAACTGTGTCAACAACAGTATGCCACTCTCGACCGTGCTGTGGTGTCCCATTTCTGACGTTCTTTGCAGTCGGGGCTAAACGCCTCATGCCGTACCTCCGTCGGTTCCTTGCCTGCCCTGGTGCAGTTGATGCACTTTGGTGTCTCAGGATTTCCCGGACATTTGCCGGCTCAATGGCAGGTCAGGCAGAAACGACAGTTGGTGCTCGCCTCCTTGCACAATGTCCTTGTATGTCCGTAGGCCAGACATTTAGAACACTGTACAAGGGGCGACTGGTCTTCCACTTTTTGCCTTTGGATGCCGATGTAGACTTTTCCAGTCTCCACAAACCTCTTCCAGACAGCCGGTGGAAGCTCAAACACCAGGTGACAGCAGTGCGGGTTCCGAGCTTTCCTGCGGTACCGGAGTTTTATCTGATCGGGGTCCACGTTTAGGCCTCCCAGTAGGTGGCGGTTTTGAGATAACAGCATCTGCGGTAGGTCCTCGTCATTAAGGTAGCTGACGACGTCCCTGCCTGACGCCGATTAGGGGGTTTCTCATTTGCGGGTATTCCGCGTCTAGTTTCCCTTCCGTTATCTTTCTGAGCAGCTCGTGGTCTCTCTCGCTGGCACAGCTAACCACCACCTTTTGGTTCTTGGCCTTTCGTACCCGCTCGATCCTCAACCCGGTAAACTTCACGTCACAGACTTCGTTGAACTCCCTTAGGACACCATCGCTGGTCTTTGTCGGGTCCTTGGACGATAAGATCGCGGTGTGGTTTGGGGTGCTGGCCTGCTTCGGGAGCGCTGCCTTCTGGGCGTAGGTATGTGCTTGGGCAGTGGGCTATCGTTGTCCGCTGTTGCGTGACCTCCTTACTCACTTCACTGACCGACTGTTTAAGTTCGGCTAGTGCCATCTCCGTATTCAAGGTTGAGGCCGGGGCTGAGTCACGTTCCTTTTCGGTCTTTATTGCTTCCGTTAAGGTTCTGACGAGCGAGCTCATTGCCCTCATCCTCTCTCTGATGTCGGATAAGTCTTCCGATGGTTGTGTTGCTGTGTCGGGGTCTCGCCGTCTCTTAAGTTCCTCAGTGGAGTGTGTGAGGAGGTCAATCCGCTGCGTGAGCGTGCAGATGGCCTCCTTCAGCTATGGGTCTTTTGGTGACTGACCTTGTGTCTCCATTACCTTTGGCAACATTCTCTCGATGGTCTTCGGGATGGTTTCCGTGGCACTAGCTAGTGCGTCCATGGTTTGTCTCATTTGGTCTATCTGGTTCGAGACCCTGTTCATCTGGACGGACAGCTTCGACACTTCTTCTGCCACTTTGCTGACGTTGGCTGGGTTCTCCTGTGCTCCGTTGCCTTTGCCTTGTTTCAATACTGCCAATTTGACTTCTTCCACCGAGGTTCTTATTTCTCCTATTTTTTGGAAAGGAGTGGCCGTCTCGTAGCCCAGCCAATCCCTCACAGACTCTGTCTGCTGCAGAGTTCTGGTGGCCAGGTCTTTAAGCGCTCCCAATTCGGCCACCACCTCTTGCCTCACCACTGCCATTTCCTTGGCGTGCTGCCACTCCATCCGGACCACTTCTCTTGCGCTTCTGGACCTTTCGCGCTCGAGGTTGAACTTAGGCCTAGACCGACAGTCGGATACCGACAAAACTGTCTCATGTAAGGTCTGCATGCAGTCAAGAGCGGTAGCTTTGCATTCCCGCTTCATCTTGCCCGCAGACTCCAGATTTTATTGGTTAGATTGAGTTTAGGTTTTGATTAAAAGTTATTTTTATGTTGTTTTTCATATTTTTGAATACAAAGTATAAATGGGTGAATAAATTAATAAGGTGTAATGGGGAAATAAATTAGTATTGGTTAATAAAATAAGTTTTATCCCCCAAGTGTTTTTTTTAAATATTACCTAAGTTATAAACGAGAGGTAGTGTTTATTATTTAATTTTGTGGATTTAAGGTATAAAACTCCAATTTTCTTATTTTAAGATTGTGATGTAAATATTCAGAATACGTAAGTACCTACATATTTCCTTCCTATTTGATTATCAATGAGAAAGTGTGTTGATAAGTTAATTTTTTTTTCTTATTTTAAGGCTATTTGTGTTGTAAATATTTCGAATATAGGTACTTACGCATTTCCTGTAGTAAATTCAAAAATAAATGTTAACTTTTATGCTTTTAGTATATTACCTTAGCCTGGCTGGTGTCAGTTTAGTATATGTCCCATCAATGAAGCAGGTAGTTCATTTTGTGGATTTGGGTTAATAGTTATATATATTTTTTTTAAAACGTCGCGTAGTTTTAAAGATCTAAGTCCCTAAGTATGGACAGACAGACAGCGGGAAGCGACTTTGTGTTATACTATGTAGTGTTAGTGATTAATAGGATTGTATTTAAACCTATTGCTATCATATTCTCAACGTTATTATTAGCTCTGATTTACTTGACAGTTATTGCGGTAGAGTTGAAACCGATACGATGAGTACGATGACAATAGGTGTAAATACAAAGTTAAGTAAGGCCCCAGGCTGTTAAATCTTGATTCATCATATAAGCCAACATGTTTGTTTTTGTTGCGTCTTCGGTTAATTTCGAAATTCAGTTGGATTTAAACTTTTTTCTTTTTAAATAAACTATTAAGCTTGAACAAACATGACATAAGCCTTGCTTGAAGCTTTTGGACAAACACTGCTGCTACTAGTTAAAAGAAAACAGTTACCTTTTTAATATCTATCTACTTGTTATTCCGGGTCACAGTAATAAAAAACTGGCCAAACGCGGGTTGAACTAGCACACGAAAGGTTCCATACTACCCAACAATATTAAGATCGACCAAAAACGCCTAGCCTATTTTTATGGGGAATTTTAATTTTGACTTAATTTTTGTAGTTATATATAGCGGCCATCATAATAAACATTCTTATAAATTTTCAAGTGTCTACTTACTACGATTCAAGAGATTCAGCGATTGTTATGGTCGTGCAAAAAACGCCGTAAAATCATGTTTTTGTATGGGGGCTCTCTTTAATTTTCAATTTTATTTTTAAAAATGTGTTGTTTTAGTGGCAGAAGAAATACACACTATGAAAAATTCAACTGTCTACCTATTTCGGTTTACTGACACAGACCGGCAGGCTTAATGCCTAACGCACTTGCAATCGCAATCGTTTCCATTTTGACAGTCCGGAGGCGAGTCTGCATACAAAATGAAAACAATTGTTCCACTTTGAGCTCGATTACCATTGCGAGTGCGTTAGGCAATAGGCCAGCAGATACCAGACAGAGGAGGTTTAGTAATTAGGTCCCGTTGGCACACTTTGGGTACGGAACCCTAAACATAACATATCTAATATGCGTACAGTCTGTGAACACTTAGGTGATTCGGGTTTGTACTCGCTCTTAGTAAGAGAGTATGAGAAGTAAGAGACAACTATAAACCCGGAGCACCTAAGAGATATCGCACTGTATATTGATTATTTATGAAAACAATGAAATGAAACACGTCGAAGTTAACCAAAACTATCTTGTCTATTTGAAATATTTGCTCTGCGGTCTTTGCTTGATTACCTTCTTAATATAACGTGTAAACTTTATGAATACCTTGCGTTTAAATTGTTAACCCATGGACACGGCAAAACATGTAAACATACAAGTTTACCATTATTACTCCCTAATCACTTACTTTGAAGATCGTGCAAGGTTCTATTACTATTAATACATAAAATCTATATTTTAATATTATTTTTTAGTGTGAATAAATATTCGTTATTTTATATTTCGGTTATCTCCATTTATGATGATCTGCCTTACAAGTATATTTATATTTATTATGTATTTTTATTAATTACTAATTGAATGTGTATCGGTTTCATTACTGAAAAAAATGATAAAGAACAATGTATTCGTCTTAGGACTACATCATCTAATTAAGATAATTATACTAATTGTGATATTAATTTTAATCTTTTCTACTCCAATGACGAATATATCCTGCTCGGTTGATAGTTCAATCAAAATAGACCTCTGTACACTGGCGTTCGAAGGATAAAGGATAAGACAAATGTGTGCCCTTTGAATGTCGATTTAAACTTCCCGATTCGAATTTATATCTAGTTACAAATATGTATTTATTTTAACAATTTCACAAGTCCGCGTGATGGGCAACAGGACGGCGCGGCTAGTTGTTACATTTTTGTATTTGTCGTCGTTTCCTGCTAACCTGTGATTACTATATCTTTATAGTAATCTGACAAGATGTCAGTCATTGGTAAGCCTACATCTATTTCAAGTTTCAATTTAAGGGAATCAAACTTTCCTCTCATTGTTTACCGAAAATAAATAAAGCAAACGTTCAAATAAAAATTCAAGTTTACTATCCACCTGACTCGTAAGGCCCTCGTCGAGTTTAATAGTTGAATGTGGAACCGGATCTGTCCAATGTAAACAAACCAAGTTGGCACCAGTGAGTTTATTCAAGAAAACCGCCTTCAAAAACGCAAAAAATAACTTCTTTAAAATTGTAGGCACCTAATAGGTTAGTCCAACTGATGTCGGCTTTTTGTTGAAAATGTTGTGGTCGCCGACTTCAGTTGGACTAACCTATTAGGTGCCTACAATTTTAAAGAAGTTATTTTTTGCGTTTTTGATGGCGGTTTTTTGTTTTTTAAAACATTTATTTTATTTTATACTTTTTAGTGATCATAATACGTAGTCCCACTTCTTAGTTTAAATGAAACTTTAACTTATATCAAGCGCGCCGCAAGCAACGCCGCGGGAAAGTCATAGTCATATTTCAACAAGTAAATATTATTCGTTGTAGGTAGTCGCTGAACTATCTTAATCGAGATATCTTTTCGCCACCCTTGAAATCGGTACCATTGAGGAGTTCTGGTGGCCATCTGTGGTCTTCATCATCAGTTCCACTACACCAAATGATACTTTCTGAATGCAAATGCTGGACTTGTTACTAAAAATACTAAAATCGCTATATGTTTGCCTACAATATTTGAGGAGATCCCTCAATTCCTCACTGATTCCCTCATCAGATACAGATTTGGTGACAATGGGACCACCTCGGAAGTATTCTCTATCAAACCAAAAAAAAATTTTTGAAATCGGTCGACAATTGACGGAGTAATCGGTGAACATACATAAAAAAAAAACATACAGTGGAACGTATAACCTCCTCCTTTTTTGAAGTCGGTTAAAAAACCGACATTTAAGAATCTATCTGATCTTGTTTGACCTAATCTAGTAATTGTTTTAACCTTTACAATGTATAATAGTAACATGGGAAAAAATGTTTCAATAGAAACGCGAAAAATAATGCTTGTGTAAAATAAATACTAACTTGCCCATTACCATAAGAATAAACAATAACTACACGTAGAAGCGAATCTCCTTTACCCAGGCTCCAAATGCCGCGCTTTTAATACCTACTTCCCCCTTCACCCCCTACGCCCCTCTGGCTTCCGCGCCCAAACTCAGGGCCGTCACTTGTGAAATATTTTAATCGGTTTATGGATGTGTTATACAAGTTAAGTCAAGAAATGTTATTTATGTTTTCCTACCACGTGGAAACATTGTTGCAAAATGAGTTTGTTACATTTACGTTAAATTAGGTAATAATATTTTCGATGATATTAAGATTATCTCCAGAAAATTTAATGGCTCATGTGGCTATTAATCATCTATAAAACACAGAAACGAGTCAATAAATAAACAACCTTTTAAGCTCAATAAGTTTTAAGTATAGTCTGGGATCTTTTTACTTTCCTTTCCGGACCATTGATTTCAATTTTTATTATGTTGAAAAAGCTTTATTACAAAATACTATTGTTATCTATTAATTCGTTTTTAATGTTTCCGTTTTTTTATCTTCAACATCTAAGGGACTAACTACTCTATTGTACTTTTTAACAAATAAAACTCCTTCATTCAATCAATTACCTATTTCTAATTATTTTGCCGTAAATAGTCGTTCAAATTCTCTAATCTTAGTGCAACCATAAACACTAAAATCAACAGAAATTCGAAAACCAATTCACGACACAATAACAATATCTTGGTTAATACATATATATTCCGTCTGTGACGCCCCTGACTGACTAGACACCTCAGGTGTCGCCAGGCGGTAGGTATTTAACGCGCCGAGCGCGCGTCCGGAGCCGGGAGTTTCGCTTCTACGTGTAATTATTGTTTATTCTTATACCATTACTTCTATACACGTAATATAATATTTATAATAAGTTAATATTTTCCACAATAGGTTATTTACCTCACAGGAATTGAAATTTATTTGTAATTTTAAGATATAATGTAGATGGCTTTTATTTGGGAAATAAAACGTGTTTTACTGTTTTAAATTAATAAAACTGTAATATCATCCTTTAATGTCTTTTTTTTACTGTTCTTGTTTGGTTTCATTTTTATTATTATTACTTTTTTACACATTGACAATATTTGATTTTTATTTTTATTTTTACACGATCTTAGTGTGAATTCATTATAACCATGCGACATATAATAATGTAATTTCTAATATGAAATAAATGATTACTACTATTACTTCTCATTCTCACGGACAAATAGCAGCTACAATGCTGCGTCCTCTTCTATCGCACTGGATCCTTCGCTGGGATTTCTCTATCGCACAGGATCCTTCGCTGGGATTTCTCTATCGCACATATTCATTCGCAGCAATATTTCTTTTTTTTAAACTCGACAACCGGTTTTTAGACTGATTTTCGCAGACAACCCTGTATCACCGTGTTCGCAATGAAATTATCTTCATTTTGGTATAAATTTTATCCAATAAATAGACCAGTGCAAATTATTAGTACCTGTCTACCCTACAGTTATGACGGGAAAAAAAAAGTCAACTTAACGTTTGCATATTCTATAGGCTTCATACTTTCGATTAGTATGTAATTTGTCAATTTATCTATTAAACATGCCAATGTAATTTTAAAAAAAGTGCATTTTTAAATTTTTGATTAATTATATACTTAACACATTTAAATATGATATAAAATACTTTTTATCGATTAAACGGCTCGGTGAAGGTCGTTTCCTATTCGGATCTTAGACCATAAACTTAAGTATTTATTTATTAAAATAAGAAGCCTCCATGTGATATATACATAGGTATTATGTTACAGATTTTCATTCTTATTTATATGTTATTTTTATCTTATTTTTATGCTATATTATAATTATGTATAACGTACTTACAGGCTAACTCAGCATGCGTATGCGTATGTGTATTCATCTATACAACAAATCAACAATCTTTTATTTTGAGAAAATGCTCCAGCTTTTTATAAAACAATATTTAATGGAAAATTAAGTACTTTCAAAGACTTTTTCAACTATCCCAGACTCAGCCCAGAGCTGAGATTGTACACTGTAAAACCATATTGTGTTTGACTTGTTTCCGTATTGTCAACGTTTTGATAGCTCTTATTTACTTGATAGTAAATGGCGGCCGAGTTAAAGGAAATATGGCTTTACCGTGTTGAATAGAGGCCCTGTTTGTTTTTCGACCTTAGGACGTTAACAGTGGCGCCTCTAGAATTATAATATAAAATTCATTTCGAGGGGGTATTAATATTATAGTATTTAATTATTAGTTTTATGTTATATACCTACCCTACCAACGTTGTAAACCAGCCGCCTGTTGCGCCAAACACAACTAAGGATAATGGCAATGACATAATACGCGTATTTATTGTCAGTCCTCATTCAGAATAGGAATGAATGGAGCTTAAAGGATGATTTCCACCAAACGGCTCGCATCGCATCGGATCGGAATAATACGAACGGATGCGGCTACAACCGATCGTGTCCGGCAGCATGTCGAGGCATACGATCGGGCGGAAACAGCCGTTCGCGGGCGACAGGATGTCAACGCACACGATCGGCACCGTACGGTTGCTTGCGAACGTATCCGCACCCAGTCAAATACTGTCGTTCTTACCACGTGTTTGAGTGCATTTTCGAGAATGAGTGGGCTCGCCCGGTCACGGCCGAAAGGTCCCGATCGCACGCGACGACAAGCGAAAGGGGCCGATCGCGTGTTGCAGCATACTTTCGGTTACGATCACATGACACGGAAGACGCCCGCGGTCAAGCTGTTGTGCGCAGCTTGGTAATTTAGACTTAAAAACAGTTCATATAAGATTTAATATCGTTTAAAGACCATACAATTCTTTCCGTTCCGATCCGTTGCGGGCCGTTTGGTGGAAATAGTGCTTAAACGTCGCTTTGACGACGCGGAAGCCTAGTTGGTAGTAACCATGCCTACGATGCTAGCTGTCCTGGGTTCGATTGAAATTACAGTTGTACGTACAGTTTTGTTCATAAATATGTGTACACTTTAGTACCTTGTCTGTTTAATGTCGTGTTTAAACTGCCATATATAAATTGTCACAGCGATTAAAGTGACAAGGTACTAAAGTGTATACATATTTATGAACTCGACTGTACGGTCGGTCGGCCCTATGAGTAGCTGCACACTTGAGTGTTTTGTGATTTTAACGACGTGTTTGAACTGCTGCGCTAATCTGTTAAAGGTGTGCAGCTACTTACCAGGCCGACTGTACCATGAGTAGAAAAGAAAGTAAAATATTGTCAGTTATGTCCTTATAATGAAGAGCAAAAAGTAACGATATTAATTGTTTTTATTAAATATATAAAGAGTTGTTGATAAATAACTCGAAATTGGAATAGTTTATTTGTGTTATCGCTGATGGTTGAATCATAAAACATTGCACGAAGATTCAAAACTATTCTTTGACAACGGCTTTTTAAAAATTCAACTGAGGTTTTTTAAACATTGTATTCCAATAAATACCAAAGGTCAAGTTTCAAATAAATTGAAAGTAAGTACTTTTTAAAAAACTAACAAGAAGTGTACAAATGGCTGAAATAGATAGACACATCATTATTGAAATGACCACTAATTAAATAGTAAAAAATCAGAAAGATATGACTGTTATGGGTGATTCCACAGGCGTTTCAACCGCCGTCAGTCCGCTGTCATAAATATTGAAAGAATGAGCTACACCAAGCAGCTAACATTCACGCTGAGCTATACTGTTATCGTAATTCTTGCCACAATTGATCAAATTTTATATATATTATCGCCTATTTCCTAAATACTTACGACAGCGGACTGGCGGCGGTTGAAACGCCCGTGGAATCACTTATCCAGGTAAATAGGTAAGCCTAATTAGTATTAATATCCCAGTCTATAACGACATCATAGATCGCAAACGCGCATGTAACTACGATTTTTTTATATGTTGTTAGGTCCCTTGAGAGTAGTTTATACCCAAATTTTCAACCTTAAAAACCCTGTGCTACCCCCATGGTGCTCGAAAAGCCGCGAAATTTTGGCACTTTTTCAGTTTTCTCGAAAAAATTACCCTAAAGAAGCGTTTTTAAGAATCTTTGGTTCTACTTTAATAAAGATAACTAAATTTGCTACAATTTGAGCGTAACCTGAGCTCACTATGTCCATTGGTTGCGGAGATACAGCAAGTCGAAGATGGGTAATGTGCGCAGAGCCCGCTCCTCAGACCCTGCTTAAAATGGTGACTTGCAAATGCAAAAAGAGGTTGCTTAAGGTCGTGCACTTGCAGATAGGCTGGGCTCAGGTGCTCTATGCTATGTTCCTTTTGCCACGGATGAAATTGCAACGACGCCATCCCTATCGTCCTGGACGAGGAGGGCGAGGATGTGGACGACCCAACACCATGAGCCGGCCCGCCTCCACTCCAGAAAACATTATCCCTCTTATCCCAATCCTCCCCACTGATCTAGACTGTATGAGACCTGGTCCTTCCAAAAGGACGAAAGTCTAAACTGTTTTTGCTTGACCCTGTAAATAGTATTATTATATAGTTTAAATATATGGTGATTGTGTTTTTTATGTTTACGTTTATTTGTTTTGAAACCATATGTTACATCTAAAATGTCAAATTTACACTTTTTGGTTTTCTTTAAGAAATACATTCATACATTATTCAGAACAATGTTTTTATCATTTAACCAAAATCAGATATTTTAATAGTTTTTATATTTTTGAGAAAACTATGAAAACTAGAGGGACTACTTTGATATTAAATTGAAGCTAGTTAAATTGTACACTAATTCTTATCTCAACTTTTATTCTAGGACCATTAGTTTAGCCAGTACGTAACTTGGAAAATAAACATAACACGAAATTTTCATTTTGTTGAAAAAAAATGACAGTCTTTGACTAGCTGTATGTCCGCAACTAATATTCTTACAGTACTCAAATTAGACTTAAATTGTAGCCAATTTAGTACGCTTTATTAAAGTATGAACAAAGATACTCGAAAAACGCTTCCTTTATATATAATTATTTCGAAAAAACTGAAACAAGTGCCTTAAATTTTCGCAGTTAACGAAACAACGTGGAAGTATGTTCATTTCTTTAGTGTATGTTTATTTGAAGCCATAATTATACCTCAAAATGGTAAATTCACATTTTTGCACTTTTTTTAAAGAAAAGCTTCCCAAAATTATTCAGTTTTTATTATTTAGCCAAAATCCGATATTTTACAATTTTTTTATTTTGGATTAAACTATGAGGGCTAGAGGCACCATTTTGGTATTAAATTGAGGCTAATTCAATTCTCTACAAAAAAATGAACATGACTTTTATCTAGGAGCATTATTTCAGCCCGCAAGTATCTTCGAAATAACCCTACCAACACATTTTCACTTTTTGAAGAAAATTGCCCCTCTTTTACTTGCTGTTTCTCCGCAACCAATACAAATAATGTGCTCAAATTACGCTCAATTGTAGCAAATTTAGTTATCGTTATTAAAGTGTAAACAAAGATACTTGGAGAATACTTCCCTAGAGAAGTTTTTTCGAAAAAACTGAAACAAGTGCCAAAAATTCGCAGTTTTTCGAGCACCATGGGGGTAGCACAGGGTTTTTAGGGTTGCAAACTTGGATGTTAAATACTCACAACGGACCTAAAAATATATAAGCAAATCGTAGTAACATGCGGGTTTGCGATGTTTGCCTTTTTTGTGTTGTTATAGACTGGGCTATAATATGTTTACGGTATTTTCCATTCCTATTCTGATTGCGGTCGGATAGTAACTATGATTAATAGTGGCACGATTATCGTGTTGGTGTTGGCACGGGAACCTTACTTGAGCAAGCTCGACTCGCTCTTGCTTTGTTTTTATGTTAAGATATTATAATTCTTCAGCGCAGTTATAGTTGATGCACAATTTGTCTCTAACAGTTATTTGTTCAACACGAAATAGAGATATTGTCTACTAATTCTCAGGCAGGATCTTTTTTACCTATTTTTATAAATAATAAAACATCAGGATAAAGTATCAATGCCTGCTACATGTTGTTACTCATTTAAAACTTAAGCATTAAATAAGCACATAATGTCTAAATATGAATCTTAAACGTCAAAACGCACAATTAAAAGTCCTGTGTATGTTGTGATATTGCGTCGATATTAAAATAATATTTTTATCAGGTTAAAATTTTAAAAATATACTGGCATTGTAAAACAACAAACACTATGGCTATACTGCCGAAATGTCAATGTTAACAATTTTGTGTAAGTACTACGTTAATCTTGGCGTCAACTGGCGCGTATTGGAATTGAATTTGGTAATAAGTAATAATACATTCAGCTTTAGTTATTATAATAATGTTCGACGTTATGAAGTTAAGATATAGAAAACCTTGATGTTAAAGTATTATAACTAGGTTAGTGGTGAGGAGATAACGGATTTTATGTACAATTTAGTGTTTATTTTCTTAATTCTGATACTAATTAGTGTTGTGTGGTTCTTCTGGCCAGTCCGCAATCCGCGAGGCTGAGGCATTTTATTGCGCTTCTCATTCGGCTCCCCCAATTCAGTTGTTATAACGAACCTTACGAGTATAGGTTTTTTAATATTTGTTAACGAGTTCTTTAATTCTTGGAACAAATGGCAGGTCCTGAAATTTTAGCTGCAAATACCCGCTTTAATTCACAATAAGTGATTGGATAAATTTATCCTATTTTATCGGTCTTGTTGTACAATTGTGAAGGTTACAGTTCATTTAATAATAACATAAGACCATCTCTGGCAAAAAAATAAAGATTTTGAAATTTTGTATTTATAAAAGAGATTACTTATGGCGTTATTTTTCAAATTCAAATTCAAAACATTTATTTGATAAAAAAACACACACTACAATACAATACACATGGTAAGTAAAGAAGAAACCAGATTAGAGCAGAAATAGAATCGTTACACTGTAGTGTGAAGTCAAATAGGACTCAGCTCAGCATGTCATTGTGCTGCAGCTGGAGCCACAGCGCTGGTTTTCAGCTGAACCCTCATACAAAGCGTTTGTTTTGTTACTTACAAAATGAATTATTTTGTTTTAAAATACGTATTCTAACAGAGATGTCGTGTTCTAATTTCAGTTCGACTATGTCGAACTCCTATTTATGGGTACAGTCTCTTATAAGCAGCTGCACACTTTTGTACTGTATCGCTTTAACGCTTTTGACAAACAAATGCAGCAGTTGTAACATTAAAATGACAAAGCCCTAAATTGTGCAGCTACTTATAAGGCCGACCATACTTTGGTCTATTATTAATCGTAAAATCTGTGACTAGACAAAATTTCAAATGTAAAAATGAGGCTGGAAAAAACTAAAGTTCGTGTCGAGGAGGAAACGGACTTTTTTTCTTGTGTGTCCGACTTATTCTTCACTTTAATCAAATATGATGTAACATAGATGTAAAAATTCGTTGTGTAAATATTAATAGTAACATATAATACAAAACAACTTTCTTCCCATTACATACAACTAAAATGCACTTCTTACTACGTACTTGGTAAGGTTAGTAATAATCAAAGAAGACTGGAAATAAAAGCGACCGCGGGAGAGAAAGATACATATGATGGAAAGGGACTAATTGTAGTAATTACTAGAATAATGTTCTACAAGGATTAGTTATGTAATCCAAACTAACACAAAACTTTAGTCCGTTTCGTTCAATTGCTCTAGCAGTAGGTATTACATTTTACTTTTTTGGGAATAGTCTATAGCGTATTTGTATACTTACTTAAATATGTCATATTGAGAACTCCCTATGTACTTACCTAGTTCTCTTGGACTCGTAGGTGTGAGTGCGATAGCGTCTGGATTGTTACTTAATATGTGTGTGTACCAGCGTTGCCAGACGTCTCGATTGTGGTGGGGCGTCCCGATTTTTTAATCAAAATTAAAAGGCTCAGTCACGCTTGTCGGGGATAACTCAACCGCGAGTGCAGCGCAATATCATATTTTTATTAAATAAAATAGATTTTCTATGGCTATTTTTGCTATCTATTGTGACGTAAATGTAATTTAAAACTCAAATAAAAAGGTAAATATTTAAAAACTTCTGATTATATACGTTTTTTTACTATGCCCCGCTTTCGACGAAAGAATCCCCCTTTTTTCACTCAAAAAGTTTCAAAATCCCGACTTGGCAAAAAAATAAATCTGGCAGCGCTGGTGTGAACCTATAAAAATCGACAATTAATCGACGTGGAATCGTTTATATAAAGTATTTTCATACCAAAACATTGCTTGATCAGTATACAATAGTAACAAAATTTAAACCAATAATTAGATAAGTGTCTAGTAAGTAATGTTTATAAATAATAATAGTTGTATTTTATATAACAACTACGAATACTGCTATTTACAATTTAACATTTTTTAATTTGTGAGGGGCTGTACCTAACTGACATTAAAACATGCTTTGTTACTTTTAAATACCGCCGTGTAAACTGCTAGTAAATTCCACGATAGCGGGAAGATTATATTTAGCGATTGTTTATGGCTTAGCGTGTTTTATCTTCCGTGCGTTTAGTCCTAAGTCTAGTAAAATAAATTATTGCTATTGTACAAGTACTTATACCTTTCATGCTAATAACGTACTGCTTTTGATGTTAATAGGTAAATAAACCCCTGGATATGTACGTTTGAAATTTGTTATAGCTTGGACCTGTGGATATGTACTATTTATTTATTATATATGTGTAACCAAGCTCCCATTAACTTTTGTTTAGTTTTTGATTTCATTTCAATAAGAAACGCTATTTAAGGGCGCGCAGGCATCTGAGCGCTGGGCAGCGGTACGAGCGCAATATATTTGGTTTAAAATCGATTCCTAGAATTTTCTCTACTTATAATTATAATAAATTCATGCTCAAGCATAACGATTATTTTGATTACAATCGGTGAAACTGTTAATTATGAATTTTTACGATGATCGTTTTGACCAAGTTGCATGACTTGGCCATATTATAATCTTGTAACTTTGATATGTATATATTTACCTATTAAATCCTGACGTATGTATATAATTATCACTATCACTAACAAAAAATAATGTATTACTGAAATATAAATGTTACTTGAGTAACTAATAAATGTGAATAAAAATTCCTTGTGGTTTAATGCTTTTAGTCCCGCATGCTTTTTTTCAATTTACTGTTTATTTTGGGGCCAACTTGAAATTCGATGCTAATTGCTTTTCTAAAGAACGCGTTCAGCACCTTTATATCTAAAGAACATCCTTGTAATAGTTTTTTCACCCTTGATTATTTATCGAGACACAAATTAGGCTGTCGGTATAACCAAGAGAATTTTGCCATAATGTAATAAAAAAACAACAGTTACAATACCAACATTGTGTGGGTAATGACAAAGCTGGCTTGCCAAACTGGTTTATTTCGTTAATTTTAGTTTTAACTGTTCCTATTCCCATCCCTATAGTGTGGGTGAGGGTCGGTGTGGTCTGCGTAAGACGGAGAGTGTGCCACCATCGGTGGGGACGCGGCTAGAGGCGAGGGGGCGTACGCAGCGCGCGCACGCGAAAGCGAACACGATCAACCTGCCGGCCAGCTCGGTCCGCGCCGACGACGCGCGCTCCGAGCCGCGCAGGGGCGCCGCGCACGATCCTGCGTCCTCATCGCCCGCCTCGCCCGCCTCGCCCCTCAGCCCCACCTCGCCCACGCAACCCAACGTGAGTAGCTTGACTCGACTAACGCAATGACACTAATCACAGTCACGTCGGCGACTCGCGTCGCGTAGACCAGGCGTTTCACGTATATAATATCCGACAAAAAACGCCGCGCTCGCGCCGCGTCTAGGCGATGCGATCGTTGCGTTCTGCAGGCTCGCGATACAAGCGGCGAGTGCGCGCGACGTCTCCGCTGGTTAAACGTTAGGCCGAGGTCGCACTGGTCTGGCGATGGCGACGCGAAAGTAGTAAAACAAACACATTTCAATTAAGCGTCATGCGACAAGATTTTTATTATGTCTGCCATACAAATATTTAGTAATGCAGTAACGTGTACGTATTACATGGTTAGGGACAACAAAAAGCGGCGATATTTTGATTTTCTTTAAAGCGACGGCGATTTGCGGCGATTTGCGGCGATTTAACGACGACCAGCATCCAAATGTAAATCACCACGTAAAAGCGCCCGCACTGCAACGTCGCCGACGCTCGTGAGCGATAGAGCGAAAGGTATTTCGTGCGACTAGAGGCGAAAGAGACGCTTCGCGACAAAATCAAATATGTTTGAATTTTTCGCCAGATCGGGACGGTCATTACGTCATGTCCAATATAAATATCGAAGAATTTATGTGTAGTGTGCAAGCTAGACAACCTATCTGGGTGTTAAAGCATCCGACACATACGGAGAGATAGACTGTGGATTTCTAAATTATGGAAGGAAATACAATTAATCTTTCCGGAATACACAGGTATGGTTCATTTTACATTTATTACCTACAAAAGATTTGATACAACCACAGATAACGTCATTTGTTTTTTTTTAAGCTTGTGCCCAAATTGTCACAAGTCATTTTTGCTGTATATTGCTACAACAAATAAAATCTCGAGTTCCATACTAAAATCTCAGTTCTCAATTCTCTATTGCTTCCATAAGTTATACATTATATACAGGTGTTAGATACCTATCTTATAACTACTTATAAGGTATGATATCTTTATAGACCCTGGTAGGGCACAGCAACTTACAAACTAGTGAGAGGCTCGTTCATCAACAATACAATTCCTTTTTTATTTTAAATATGAACGACTGGGGTTCAAAAGTGCATGTGACAATTCAGACAGATCATGCTCTGATGGCTCTGAGGTAAACTAACTGACGCCAACTATCTGCTCGTAGTGGTTCAAAAAGATCTTACTAGATGGCGTTGTTGTCTAAAAATATGAAAAAATATTCTTTCCCGCTTACTAGAACCAAAAAATTTTCCTTTATTTTATAGGTTTTATATTTTAGTATAATAGATGATAATTTATTTAAGTAGTTTTAAAGTATTAGTCAATAGGGAATATGCATGGATTTTGTAAATCGCTTTTCTCAACAAAATATGAAAATATCGTAAAAGAGATCACCAAAAGTGAAATTAAAATTAATATCTGTAAAGAAATACGCATGATATAAGCATTTTAAACTGCTAATTAGACAGAGAGATTCGAAGTGCACCGGTGACGTCATCGTGCAGTTCGGCCATATAAACACCACGTAAAATTCTGTTTTGCTGGAAAGGGATAGGAACAAATCTTTGTTGGCTTATATCTTGGTTATTTTTATAGGTATTCAAGGTTTTTTCTCACCCGTTTGTTACATGAATCAGCTTTTATTGAAACTATAAAAAAAAACATGCATATTCCCTATTCCAAATTAAGAGGTTAAATTATCAAAAACACTTATCATCCACGAAGTGGAATCGAACGAGGGACCCACTCGGGAGACATGAGTGTGGGGCCATATGTGCCACTGGACCATCGAACCTTTTACTGATAAGTCAAAATTAGTAGTTTATTATGAATTGCTTTTTTTTGCCAGAAACGAAACTCGTTTAGTATCACTACTAGAGGGTAGACTAAAGATTATTTAGGGCCGATTTCACCAATGAAATTAAACGCGATCAATTGACGATAAACTCAGTTCACGTCACGTTCACCGACATAACTGAACTTAGTTTAACATTAAACTTAGGTTTAAATTCTAAACGCTCATTTTTGGGCGATTAGCTTTTCTAAACGCGTTTAAAGAGCTGTCACTGTCTTTGTCAGCAAAGCAAACACGAATGACAGAAGATTTACTTTTTTCTCGTCATTATTTGACGTTTGCGTTTAGCTAGTTCGCAAAGAACAGTATTTTATGTACTAACTAAACGCAAATTGCAAGGATTGGCAAAAAAAAATTAGAAAAACGCCTTATGTTAAAATTAATCGTAGTTTTCGTAAACGCGATCATAATTTCTCTGGTGGAATCGGTTTGACGTAAACCAAGAGCAAAATAGATCACGATCAAAATCTGATCTTGATCGAGTTTTATTGAACTAGGTTTTGAATACGAATGGTGAAATCGGCCCTTAGTATATAAGTAATGCGAGTGGACAACTGGAGATCGGGTTAACGTGAGTAATGAATACAAAATTAAACATTATTTTCACCTTTTTTACGTGTCTATACTATTTTGTGACTGTAAATAATTATGATATACATTATAACAGTCACATTTAACATTTATACAGTTTTGACCACTTATATATATATATATATAATATATAAGGTAACCCGGTCTCTAGTTTAAAAATATATTTGTTAATAAAAATTACTATTTTATTGTGGTGACGCTTTAATCTTTCTTTCCGATTTCGGAAACGATTACTTAAGCTATTACCTCAATAATATTTATAGTAGGTAATAAGTAGGTAGTCGTTTTATGGATACAAAGGTAATATTATAAACAAACCTCGAAGTCGCGGTGGCAATAACGTCAATTAACTAGGGACTTCCTTCCGATATAAAATTTATCGATAACTGAATGCTTATTTGGAAGTGACACTTCATATTAGCTGTAAAGTTTACCTACAGAATAATTGAAAATTAACTAAAATGTGATGATACACCTCAATGTTACCTATATAGGAGTTTTTAGGTAATTTTTAGGAATTTTAAAATTCAAATAAAAATCAACCTTTACAACAAAAATTTTATTTCATCAATTTCCTTGCAAAGTAAACTAAAACCTAGAAGTACATGAACATCATTAAATTATTTTCATTTAATCAATTATGAACCTTATATTAGTAATAAGTAACAAAGTATTTTATCTTGTGTTTAGTATTTCAAATATCATACAAATTGTTACGCATTGTTTCCAAATAGATGGGAGAACGAGATCTATTATTTATAATTTATAAGTTACGGTCTTACGGTGTATGGAAATTCGGCCTTATCACATAACATCAAAACACAACAACCATGAGTAATAAACAAACGTACCTATATTATGACCTTATCAACATATAAGACTACAATAAGTCAGATTTATTGGGAACGAAAAATTGACTTTCTCTGTCATATTTTAAACATAAGTATATTTATAATCGGTGAGTTTCCTTTGGACACATGATATGATACACGACAAATGAATACACAAGCTGATTACTACACTGATGCAAGCTTTATATTATACGCCACTTTGCTTATAAATGTAGTACCTTGAAATCGTGAGAATCGATTTTCTACCGATATCGTATCAGTAATCAGTTGGTGTAATACCATAGTCCTTTTAATGTCAAAGGACTTGTGTCAAATGGAACTGTTAGAGGTCACAGTCTATAATAAGAAACCCTTTTTATAAGGATTTAAACATCACTACCTTGCAAACAGAGCACTTTAGTTCTTTTTTATATGTTTGCAAACCAAAAAAATAATAGTACGTAGCGTGACAATCGTGGCACCGGTCTCGTACACGGACGTAATTTTTGATCAAATGTTCTTCCATAATATCAATCGCATTGTAAAAGATATCTCGTTTTAGTTGAAGTGGCAAGTCCACACCGGATATATTTTCCTTCAAAACGACCATCTAAAAATAGGAAATCAATTTAAAATACTTTCAAATCTCCTTATTAAATAACTAATACATTGAAACGATAAACTTTACGTAATTTTAATGGCAGGATACTTACTAGGTCTAATAATCTTAATGGTTCTAATGTTTCTTGAATTTCATCGTCTTCGTGAATATGATTGTCATACACGTAATCAATGTACTTCTTGATTAAGGTAGAGACAATCACTTTTTGAGACAATTCATATAACGTAAAATTAATCATTTTTAATATTTAGAGGGCACATTAATATTTTTAAACAATAAATTTACATGCACAATAATGTTTAAACAAAATCTGACACTTGACAGATCTTTTTCTTCTGATATGATTTGGTCTTGTACAAAAAGGTTGAATTGTTTCAATTAATTCTATTTTCATAATAACAAATTAATATCTTTTCAGCATTTTCTGGTGTAAGACTTCTACGTCTTGGAGAAAATATCCATTTTAAATAGCTGAATGATTTTTCAACCTCGACCGATGTAATGGGTGCAAAATTAATTTTTTTAAAATGCTTCATTGTTGCTAATCTGTTTCCTGGGGATATTTCAACATCCTCGCCATTATTTAAATTATTTATTTTAACCATAGTATTAAATCCAATATTCTTCTTAATAATTTGATTAAATTTATCATAAACGATTCTTCCTTTATTGTGTAAAAATACTGTCGACAGCTTTCTTTTTAAGTTATTCGCCATGTTAATACTTGTGTCTAGTGTCAAAATTGGGGATTGCAGTGCTGTAATAGATGTTTGAAGCGTACATAAACGTTCAGCAATGAATGTTAGATCCTCGTGTATATCAGGTGCATTTAATGAAGTTTTGGCTTTACGAATTGATGAACAACCAGATTCATTGAATGTATCAATTACTTCTTTAATTTCATTATGGTATTTAAAATAGTAATGTGCAGCTTCCAACCATGTGCCCCATCTGATAATTATTGTTGGTTTTGGTGGTAGTGGGATATTAGGTAACAACCTTTTAAACGTGTTAATCCTTTTTGGTGACTTGAGGAACACCTTTTTCACACTAGATATCAAATCATTGACGCGAGGAAATAAACGCCGCACTTGTTCTGCAACCCTGTTAATACCGTGTGCTAGACATGTCACGTGGGTCATGTTACAGAAAACGCGGCTTAAATTTTTCCAGCTTTAACCATATAAGGCACGCCATCGGTTAACAACAGTAAAACTTTGTGAGACTGGTTTGCACCCAATACATTTTGGAGAGACTCTGTAACTAATTGCGTTATTGTATCACTATTTGTCCAACGCAACGCCTTACTTGCAATTAAATGTGGCCTGCTCGGTTCGTCTTCAAGTTTACCAACTAAAACATTTGCAATTTGTTCTCCTTTCGCATTAGTCGTTTCGTCAACGGTCACATATATATATTTGTTTGTAATTTCAGAGTGTATATTTTGCATGGATTCGTTATACACTTTCGGAAGATAATGCTGCCTTATATATGATTCCGAAGGTACGGACGAATTCTTGTATTCTCCGTTGATACAGTTCTGTATAAATAAACAAAAATTTGGATTATCTAATTGATGCCACGCAATGTTACATGTTACCAAGAATTTTGTTAATTCCATATAAAACGAACGATTTTTCATGTGGGTGCCTTTAATGTGTGTTTCACTATTCAAATGCTTCTTGACATTATATTTCTTAGCTACGAGGCTTACCTCACATTTAGTACAAAATATCTTAGATCCACGTATGCGTAAATCCGGGGAGTTTTTTAGCCAAGAACGTAATAAATTTTCACGACACTGTTTTCTAGGTGGCATTTTACGCGTAAAATTAATTCCATCGATTCTCTGACAAGATTGTCATATTATGTCAACGCCACGTCTATACCTACATCCATAAAGTATGAAAACCGTTATCTTCCTTAATCGACCTTTACGGACTTCAATCTTCATACTGTATAAATGATACTAAATGATAGGTATTGCAAGTTGCATATTAATAACATACGTCATCTCATAGTCATAACATAACTATTGTCATAAGAAAGTCCAATTTATCGATGAAATAATATCGCGTGGAAGTCCCTAGCAAAATTTTATTCGTGCCACCGCGACTTCGAGGTTTGATTATAAACAATCTAAGTTTACAGTTTACTAAATTAAAATGTTTAAGAAATAAATATTACACTTATAAAGAAAAAGATTTGTATTTAAAAAAACAAAAGTATCATTTCTTGAAAACGATAATCATTTAAGAAAAGAATACTTTCATTTATTTTGTGAAACGACATAAAATAGTTAAAAAGAATATAGTAGACAGAATCGATCGCCCGACCCACCGACTGACTTGTTTAAGCAGGGTATCAACTAACTACCAACGCCAACGGCCCTTCTAGTAGACTGGCGAAATGATCGATTCCAATACTAAACGTCAAACAGTTGTAGCAAAAAACAATTGAGCTACCTCAGTTAACAACGCCATCTAGGTTGTTTCTTACGAAATTGGCCTCACGTGTTCTCAGTATTATAGACGTTAAGGTTTCCATGCAATTTTGAAGCTGACTGTACATATGAATACATTAAATAAATGTGTTTACAAAGCTACCTTATCTACTAAATATCTCTTTGTAGGGATGGAGTTTCTAGGCTCTCCCGAGATACTGCCCGCTGCTCTTCGTCGTATCGCATCGCTGCGTAGGTGCGGACATCATTTTATAATATGTCGCGATTTTAAAATCGCGTCGCCGTCGCAATCGTGTTCCCAATCGCCCGACCATTGCGACCCCGGCCTCAGGGTGTGGCCAGATATAGCGAATGCGCCAGTCGCGAGCTGCGCGCTTGAATTTCAAGTTCGCGCGCCGTTTCTGCGCCGCCTGCGCGAATAACGCAGGAGCTGCGCGCGTGCGGCCCGCGCTCTGTGTAACCTTTGTTTGCGTGAGTTGTGCTAAAGAGGCGCACCAAACAATGGCAGTAACTGCACGCGTACATCGAACGCCCAGCTCGCGGGCAGGTGGCGAGCGGCGCATTCGCCAGATCTGGACACATCCTAAGAGGAACGAGCGCGGCCGACAGAGGCTAGGTGGATTGTGGCCTTAGATTTTGTTGAATGTAGTTGAAGGTTAAGCATCAGCAATTCCCTTATTATGTTATTTAAAAGATAAAGTCCGTTCTCTTCCGACCTTCGTCGCCCCCGTTCAACATGTTGTTTATATTAGACAAAAAAGTCCTATGCGATACGAGTAGGTATAAGTATTTATTAATTCGATAAAAACCCCAGATATAATGGCGACCCCTCCCAAGTAACACAAAAGCGCTGTATATTAGCTGACTCATGTCCACAATAGAATCCTTAGCTGTACAAGCCCGCTGAATAAGAGCGTTAGCAGCGCTGTTTCAGCTGATATAACTCTGATTTGGGCACAAATTAAACAGCTATTAGCTGAATAACTGTCATTATTTGCATTATATCAGCATTATTTGAGCATTATTAAAGGTAACAGCCACCCCAAGAGCTGAACATTGACTGATTATTAGAGTGTAAGTTACCTATTATACAGCACAACGGCCGATTAATAGAGTCTGTGTTACCTATTATTCAGCACAAAGTACAAACGAGGATCTTTATTATGCTTCTATGGAATTGAGAATTCACATGTAGCAAAATTGCCTCCCATGTACGCTGTTTAAGTATTATTTAAGTATTATTTTGATAATTAAGTTGTTTGAACGTGACCATTTTGTGTGTTTAGTTAAACCTTGTTTTTTTCCTCCATGTGCGTAAAATTCGAATGGGAAAGCAATTTTATTGTCAAATACCATGTGAATATAGACGGAAGTTTTCACGCGCTCTCAAAATATTACTGTTTACTTAAAAAATATAATTTAAAAAAAAAGGTTGATGATACATGAAAACAAACAGAAATCTTTTTATTTTGCACAAGTAATTTGACAATGAGCTATTTACTTATAGATCATCTGATTTTTTATTCAAATCCAGTTGTTATTGTCGTTAAATAAATTGTTAAATATATTGTATTACATAGGTTAGAGTCTAAAAAATGGCGAACAAGCAGGTGCACTGTATTAACCACAATTTAATGGTATGGACTGTTTAAGTATCCACTCGTGGTTAGTGATGGGCAACAGGAAACTTTCCTAAAATGGAAACTTTCCAACCCGAAAGTTTCATGAAATATTTCGGAAATGTTTTAAGAAGCGGAAGTTTACGGAAATATGCATGTTTATAAACATAATTTTACTATAGTACATTTAAGAAATATTACAAAAGATATGGTTTTGTACAAAAGTACCATAAAATAAAAGTATATACTTTGCATACATTTGAACAAAATCATAAATTTCGGTAAGTTTCTATAAGTTTCCATATATTCCAGCGAAAGTTTCTAAGTAAGTTTCCTAGAAATATGCCAATGGTTAACAATTTTTGTTTATTTTAACATTTAGAACCGCAAATAATATAGTTTTGGTATCTCAACAATTTATTTAAATATACTTTGTTTAAGTTTTGTTTTGTTTGTGAACATTTTAATGTTTTTATTCTTGTTTTAAGTGTTGAAGTAAGACACTTCGTAACGAATTCTTTGATTATTCAGCTATCGAGTGGTGTAATTGAATTTTGGATGTAGATGATAGAGATGTAGTTGCAACATCAAATTGTATTCTCTGATTTTGTGATCTTCCTCCCACTATAAAAGCAAATTTAGACATATTCACGTCACAACACATAAATAAACATTCATAAAATCATTTAAGGTGAATAGCACCACGAGTACCACGACCACGACGTGCAAACCGTTAAAAATACCACAAGCATGCCATGACTGAAAAGATTATTGCAAAGAGATCGGTTAAATGTTATCTTTTACGTATTCCCTCTCTTTCGCACTTGGATGTCTGAATAACGTTAGTTTAGTACTCACTCAGTCATGGCGCGCGACGTTGCAGGGACGCGTGGTGAGCCAGAGAGGCACTATAAAAGAGAGAGGGAAAGAGAGAAAGAGAGAGAATGAGTGTGAGATAAGGCTGCAATGTCGTTTAGCTATATTCACCTCAGTTTCGCACCAAAACTCAGTGGTACTAGTCTTGTTATTCGTGTCGTGGTCGTGTCGTGTGTTATATATATTTTTCAAATGATTGACAATGAAACCTCAGTCACTCGTTCGTAGCTATTTTAAAAAGAAAGAAGAGCTATCTACAAGCAAATAGCGACTGAAAAAAGTATTAATGTCAGTTTACACCTACCAGTAAAGACAAGGTGGGCAAGCCATAGCCACTGCTTAGACACTTTTTTATTATCAAAAGTCATACTGCAGAACATAGTGGTTAATATAAATGATGCAAACCCTCCGATTACGAGGCACCACAAAGTAATGATTCTGGATGAAGATTTTTGGCTCAAAACCGAAAAACTCCGAGACATCCTTAAACCTATCACAGCTTGGATAACATTTTTAGAAGGTGATTACTGTTCGGTTCATAAAGTACATCAGTGTTTTTTAGAAATAAACAAAATTTTTGGTGAAAGCGAAAGGATCAACGACATAATTGATAACAGTATATTATATGTATATTATCATTAAAAAAATGTATAAGTATAGTTTATTTTTTATGGTTGATTATATATTATATACATTGTTGATTTTTAACAGCTATAAACGAAAATAAATACAGTTGATACTGACATGTTTTTTTACTTTGCAAAAATTTTATATAAACACATTCTCACCATCAGGTTAAGTATACTAGTACCACTTTCTACATGTTTACATTCATTTAAAAGATTTAAGCCCAAAAGTATACTAGGGTAATATTTCTAACTCGAAATTTCTGGAAACTTTCTATGAAACTTTCCATGTAATATACGCAATTATTGGAAACTTAGAGAAAAAAATATAGAAATGACATTCTAAGGAGTTGGTAGCCACTAAAACATACGTAGATGGTGAAATAGAAAATGTTTCGTTATATAAAAAATATTTGGTTTCATACAAAACTTTTGTTATATTTGGTATGTTTCCATTTTAGGAAACATGCCCGCAATGTTTCCGGAAATATTTCGACCTTTTCGAAATGTTTCCGGAAACATCCCAACACTACTCGTGGTACATAAATCAGTAACGAGCTGACACGAGTAGTTCTGGTGTGAAACTAATCAGTCAAAGATTCGTGTAAAGCTTAATAGTGGGTAACATGGAGGTACGCAAATATTGTAACCGATTACTACTCCCTGTGGGGATTATAGGGAGCCGAGGACTTTTTTACAAAATTCAACGTCTAGACGCACGTCAATCTTTTTATGATATTTATTACAGCGTCTCGACAACTACTGATTGATTTTCGTATTTAGTACGGGGAGCTGAAAAAACAAGTCTTCAAGATCTTATTTAACTGCATTAGTAGATTAATTGCCGACGCTAGTACAAGTATTCAGCTCTAACCGGGATAATGGGTCACATGTGATCTAATTTATAGCAGTGGGCTGTAATTTAGCATCATATAAATTCACCCATAGGGATCATGTGGGCTTTATAAGTGCTATTATAAGATTGCGTGTAACAAGCTGATTAGCACTATTGAAGTTGAACTACGTGCAGCAAGAGGCATTATATCGTCGTTAATTGAAGTCACAGAATAACTGATTGCATTATAGTAGTTCACATATTCTTTCTTAAAATGCAAACGTTTAAGGGTACACTTGTTGCCTTCAATTCAGAATATCGCTTAGTTAAAGTCCATAAAAATGCTATATTGCAGCTGACAGTCCTATTAAATGCTATATAGCAGCTGACATTACTATTAAGCGCTAAAAGCTGAACAGTGTTGACTTCGTGAATCTTAATAATGGCGATATACAGGCGAAAGCGTTATTTTCAGCTATTGCAGTTGGAGTGTACTCTTATAAGTCTTCATAAATGCTAAAGTTATCAATGTGGCCTTATGTGACATGCTATAATGCAGTTTTGTGCTACTTGGGCTACTTTCAGACTAAGAAATAATGAAACATGTCTAAGAACCATCCCGATTATACTAGCTTTTATTTAAAAAGTTTCTTCCGAAATCACTTACATACTTATTTCCCTGGTGAGTTACAGGAGGAAATATTTTAGCGGAGATGTCCCATGATGGTAGGGGTATGAGAGTAACCACCTTGTCAGTCAGATAAAATCTAAATGAATTAAAATAACACATGCGTATATATACAATATTAACTCAAATAATGTGCGGCTGATCACACGTGTGTTTTAAGGCTTAATTATGTACAGTTGCATACATTACTTTATCCACACACATATTATATGTACCTTCTCTAACGGCCGAACCCTATATTCAAACCGCGGATAGATAAGGCTTACTTCGGTTAAAATTTGTCATTTGCCCATACAAAATGTGTCAAATTTTAATCCGAAGTAAGCCTATCTGTCTGCCGTTTCAATATATAGTTCGGCCATTAGATGGGTTCAGAAGCCGACGACATTTTGTCGTCAACAAAAATGGCTGCAAAACAAACTTGTGCTGTGTCAGTGTCACGAATATGAATGGCTTTTTTAAATCATATACAAACTAAGTCCCTATTACGACATTGTACAAAAAAATATACCAAGTTGACGTTTCAATAGAGAATATGCATGTTTTTTTTATCTCTTTCTAGCAAAACAGAATTTCACGTGGAGTTTATATGGCCGTACCGGTGCACTTCGGATCTCTCTGTCTAATTAGCATTTTAAAATGCTTGTATCATCCGTATTGCTTGACCGCTTTTAATTTTAATTTCACTTTTGGTGATCTCTTTTACGGTATTTTCATATTTTGTTGAGAAATGTTATTTAAAAAATCTATGCATATTCCCTATTAATACTAGAATTGGGCCTATTTAAATTTCAAATTTGAAACTCATTACTTTATAATATTCGATAAAGTAATTTCAAAATTACGTTACAGCTGTCATTGCCGTCACCTACTACCACAGGTATAATGCTGGTCATTGCCAACGGGTTTTTTACGCATAATAGAGGACTTATTATATGCGTGTAGATAAACACCGCCCTGTGCATAGCACCAACAGCAATTGTCCATTAAAAAGAAAACTGCGGTTACACTACATCTAAAGGTGCATGTGCATACGTCAGTTAAGAAATAGGACACGTCCATTTGCCTTTATCCATTTTGTAATTGTCATAAAGTAAGGAATTGTAAAAAGGTTGCCTAGCGCCGCCTCCTCGCCCATGGTCTATCGTTTTTTTTTATTTAATATTCTTCAACAACAACAAAAATAAACTAGTACTAAATGCCCAAGGGAACTCTTTTTTTACAAGCAATGCATCCTAAAAATTTGAAGAAGTATGTAAGCATTGTATTACAACAGGTTTTACAAGACAAGAAAGTCACCATTTACCTTGTAGAAACTGACAGTTCATACGTGTAAAAAGTATGAACAGGAATTTATTTGGTTCCTGTACAATTGGGCCCTACCTACACAGATCGAACTATGGATTTTTTTTATCTGGGCGGCGCGCTATTAATTGTAGTTTATGTGACTGTACATAATGAAGGGCATTAAACACGAATGTGGGTTTATGAAACGAGCCGAAGGCGAGTTTCATAATCATCACACAAGTGTTTTAATGGCTAATTATGTACAGTTACATACACTACTTTATCTACCCACATATTATAAGCCTCCATGATGCATTCAGGAGCCGCATATTAACCGGTAATGGCGGTAATGAAAACATTGAAAAGTTTTCTGGCAGCTGTCATAGTTTTTTTTTTATTCAGAGACAAACTAGAGTCGGCTCCAACTATCATATCGTTCGATATCTTACTTACGTGCGACATTTGTAATTTTTTTAATGCAAATTGACATTTCATTTCGAACTAAACGTCATCTCGACTGATATAAGAATAGAGGTCAAATTAAATTTCTTTGTTTTTCAGAGATTTTCGAAATTTGAATGAGAGAATATTATCGAAACGATGTTATTATTTAGCAATAATAACATTTTCGCAGATAAGAAATTAGTTCTAACAAAACAGTCTATTTTTATGGTGGTCATAATGTGCAGTTCTTGAACGCATCATGGAGGGTTTATGATATTTGGATAGATAAAAGCTATTAAAAGTTAATATTATTCCAAGATAAGAACAAAGGGTGCTAGTAGGCTATTACAATAACACGAGAAAACGCGCTGAACACATTCGATCACTATTTATTTATTTATACGAAGAGAGTAACAAATATGATAATCATAGGTATCTTTTTATTTTGGCACTAATTTTCCAATAGAAGGTTAAAGGTTGGATACAATTTAGATTTTATTTGTTATCAATTTTCGATAAGTAAGTAAAAAAATATATGTTTCTCCCACATGCTCGGAAATGTTAACCTTAGGTACTGTTGTAAAATCAGTCCGCGAAGATCTGAGTTCCAGGTCCAGGCAAAATGTAAAAAAAAAACTAAGGGTATAGCCGTGTTAGGAAGGCAGTTTCGCCTTTGGCGAGAAAATGATTTTCCTGCTACTTGGATAATTTGCCTTTGTTTAATTTGTAATTTCACCAAATATTAGCCCCAAAATGGCCGTAGTTTTTTTTAAATTAAAAAAAAGGAAAATCGTTTTTTTTACTTATTTAGTGGACCAATTTTCTTGAAATTAGTATATATTATGTCAATAGTTAAGGATGTTTTTCAAAACAAAAAAATACTTTTTAATTTTACATTTAAATGAAAAAAAAACGATTTTAATTTTTTTTTTTTTTTTACTTGCAATGTGGCGTCTCCTTCCAATATTAGATATTTTGTGAACCATTTAATACTGTACCACATATATTTTTTCCAAAAAATATCACGCGGATCCAAAGGTTAAAAAATACTAATTTGTAACATCTCGTACATATCTTTTCCTACACTACATACGTAGGTTCCAATAGCCGTCATTAAGGTAGTTTATGTACTAATAAATGTCAGTGACAATGAATCTCACGCGTACTTTCAGCATTAGGTACAGGTAATGATAAATAGTCGTATGATTTCTTTGCATACTATAATTTCTAGAAATAAAATTGCTGAAATATAACAGCATTCACATTAATGCTAATAAATAGGGAGTACATGAAAATATTTCAAATCAAATGACGGCCTCCTAGTTAAGTGGGTAGTGACGCTACTTAGGAAGAAGGTCCCAGGTTGGAATCCTGGTAAGGGGATTTACATATTTGTGTGTTTATTACAAATATTTGTTCTTGAGTATTCCATGTGTACATAATAAGTATTTATCTGTCATATGTATTCCTATTACATAGTGTATCGTGGCCCACCAGTACCCACAACATAAGTTTTATTGAGCTGACTGTGTGAGACTAGGTCGATTTGTATGAGATTCATCATCATCATCATCATCATATCAGCCGTAGGACGCCCACTGCTGGATAGCCCTCCCTCTTGAATTTCCAAGTGTTACTGTGTAAGGGCCTGGACACATGTCCTCGGCATGGCGTCGTTAACGTGAAACGGCGCGGCGCCGTAGAAAGGCACGTTGCCGCGTCGTGAAAATACCCGGTGCACGTGTGACAACGGCTTCAACTATTTTAAACTCTACGCGCAGGACATTGGGCTTAGTATTGTTACGTACCTAGGGGTAGGTAACTGATAGAAATGCACGAATACACCGATAAGCAAAAGTAGACTTTAATAACGCACTCGAATACTCAGATGATCGCTCGGGTCGCTCTTATTCGCACTGTTCGCTTTCCAAGTAAAGACTGAATCTCGGTTGCCGGTAGGTCCGCCTTTATACTTCCCGTGTCCGATCTTTCCAGAATGCCTTCCGGAATGTTAGATATAACTCGCCCCGCCAAGGACGATCGAGACTATTCGTTGCTGGAATGTTCTAAGTCTTGCTACCTTGTTATGTTTACAATCGCGATGTCCTTGACTCACGGGTCTGGATGAGTCTGGAATGTTCCGCGTATTGCTGTCTCATTTCGTGGTATCTCTTTCACACGCTTCTGGAAGGTTCTCAGTATCGCTGTCTCTTTCTAATCGTGCTATCTCTTTCACACACTTCTCGAAGGTTCTCAGTATTGCTCTCTCTCTTTCTAATCATGCTATCTCTTTCACTCTTAGTGGAAAAATTGCTATATATTGCTGCACTTCAAAGGCCCATAAGGGGTCCTGAAAACGCCTGAAAATGAGTTTTCTGAAGTGGTCTGAATCGGACTGAAAAAATGTTTCAGCCGCCTGAAAACAACGGCATATTGGTCGAAATTTTGATAATCTGGTATGTGATAGAGCTACCTCTGCAACTGACTGAAACGATATTTCAGCCTGCTGAAAACGCTTTTAAAGCACCAAAATTAATTATGCCATCGGCGTAACAATATTGCAATTTATGATGATGCCGTTTCACGTTAACGACGACGTGCCGTGGACATGCGCACATGACAATCAATACCGTGTTAACTCGAAATGTGACGGTGTTGAAAAATTTATTCTAATTTCAAACTAGTACAAATAGTTATGCATTACAATTTATTTTTGAGTTAATACGGTATTGAATGTCATGTGCGATGTGTCCAGGCCCTTACATAGTAACACTTGGAAATTCAAGAGGGAGGGCTATCCAGCAGTGGGCGTCCTACGGCTGATATGATGATGATGATGATGATGAATCTCACTCAAATCAACCTAGTCTCACACAGTAAGCTCAATAAAACTTATGTTGTGGGTACTGGTGGGCCACGATATACTATGTAATAGGAATACATATGACAGATAAATACTTATTATGTACACATAGAATACTCAAGAACAAATGTTTGTGATAAACACACAAGTATGTAAATCCCCTTACCAGGATTCCAACCTCGGACCTTCTTCCTAAGTAGCGTCACTACCCACTGAACTAGGAGGCCGTCATTTGATTTGAAATATTTTCATGTACTCCCTATTTATTAGTATTAATGTGAATGCTGTTATATTTCAGCAATTTTATTTCTAGAAATTATAGTATGCAAAGAAATCATACGACTATTTATCATTACCTGTACCTAATGCTGAAAGTACGCGTGAGATTCATTGTCACTGACATTTATTAGTACATAAACTACCTTAATGACGGCTATTGGAACCTACGTATGTAGTGTAGGAAAAGATATGTACGAGATGTTACAAATTAGTATTTACCTTTGGATCCGCGTGATATTTTTTGGAAAAAATATATGTGGTACAGTATTAAATGGTTCACAAAATATCTAATATTGGAAGGTGTCGCCACCTGGAAAGTAAAAAAAATTTTTTTGAAAATTTTAAAATCGATAATTTTCACTTAAATGTAAAATTAAAAAGTATTTTTTTTTTTTGAAAAACTTCCTTAACTGTTTACATAATATATACCAATTTCAAGAAAATCGGTCCACTAGTATAGTAAAAAAAATTAAAAACGATTTTCCTTTTCTTTTAATTAAAAAAAAACTACGGCCATTTTGGGGCTAATATTTGGTGAAATTACAAAGTAAACAAAGGCAAATTATCCGAGTAGAAGGAAAATCATTTTCTCGCCAAAGGCGAAACTGCCTTCCTAACACGGCTATACCTACCCTTTATTATTTACCTACGGCAGCGGCCGCGAAAATGTATGAAATTTCATTACGTACCTGGTGTTTTACTTTTAAAAACCATGTTTGGACTAGGATAACTATCTCCAAACAGCCAAACACTCGTGCAATCATAGTACATTACTGCACAGACCGGGAAATAAGCCGTTGCGGGACGAGTAGAGTTAGCGTGGGCGAGACGCAGTCGAGGCCGCGATATATACGAGTCCAGCAACCGCCCTTCCCGGTCGAGGCTTGTATAGTGCTTTTCTCCAAGATGTGAGGAAATTTAACACAATTGTTAATAATATTAAACACAGTCCCAACATTTCCTTGAAAAAAAGAACAGAAACGTACGATTTAGTATGAAACTGAAATAAACCATTAAATAAAATCACCAATTATTTAAACGTAATAAATTCAATTTGAATAAAATATAGTTTAAACTATAACATTTATGACGCGTTTATGTTATTTCTTGTATATTTTACTTTTTAAATGTCACAGACTAAAAAGTTAAGCCTTTTCAAACAGCATTCACAACGTATTTAAAAGTGTGTCAAATAGTTTGACTTTTTTAAATAGAAATTGCGTTCATAAACAAAATAAATTTCCGAAATAACATAAACGCGTAATAAATGATATAGTTTAAACTATATTTTATTCAAATTGAATTTATTACGTTTAAATTTGTGATTGCTCTATTTCAGTGTTATACTAAATCGTACGTTTCTGTTCTTTTTTTCAAGGAAATATTGGGACTGTGTTTAATATTATTAACACTTTTGTTAAATTTCCTGACATTGTTGGAGAAAAGCACTATACAAGCCTCGACCGGAAAGGGCGGTTGCTGGACTCGTATATAGCGCGGCCTCGACTGCATCTCGGCCACGCTAACTCTACTCGTCCCGCAACGGCCTATTTCCCGGTCTGTGCAGTAATGTACTATTTAACGTACATAATATTTTTTTCTACTCGCGTACTATAAACCGCTAATATATAGGTAGATATCGTTAACGGTATCTATTATTTATGTTACTTATTAAATACTACTATTATTAGGTCATAAATTGGTATGACTATGAATTTTATGACTTCCAACAAATATGACCCGCAATAATTGACATTCCGATTTATACTCTTGAATATTATGACTAAAGTGGGTTAACCAGGGTGGTGATTCTCTCAACAAGCAAAGGTGATCGTTTGCTCGAGTGAAGGTCCAAGCGGCGAGTTTAAGTAGTCCCGACAGAGCGAGCAAAACACATTTTAGCGCGTGTATTCAATTTGGCAGTATTACTTCACCAACGTATAAGGCTCCCTAATTGACAATGCACGCGCTAAAATGTGTTTTGTTCGGTCGGACGGGACTACTTAAACTCGCCGCTTTTATTCGCTCGTCCGTTCGACCGGCCGCCGTTTCTTGAGAGAATAACACACCTGGCCCGGGTAGGAGATCTTGATAAAACGCGCTATGAACGTTCCTTATAGCCGCTATATTCTTGCTCCTATGTACGATTACGATTACGAATGATGCAACACTACTTTCTGAGTGCGCAGGCGCCGTGCGCGGAGCGAGCGCTGGGCGATAAGGTCTTAACTCGCGAGGGCTTCCGTTCACCCTTAAAGTAGTTGGGTTTCAGACTTAAATGTTGACTTGTAGACTTGACTTGTTGACTGGCTGCTCTGTAGTAGTTCACTCGAAGGCTCACCAACGAATGACGCTCCGTCCCGGTATTAATAACATGCAACGTTAACATAGCGAGAGCCGTTTGCGCACGGCACCAATACGCCCTTTTTAGCGCACCGAATCCCTTTCGAATTTTGAATATTTCGCTTACCATTTCTACATTTTCCAACCGATTTTTCCATTGAAGGGTGGCAAATAATCCCGCTGGCACATTCCTACTTTCGCGGCGGTAGGACGTTAAGTAGCCTGGGGCGAGCCCAATCTCCATTTATTTGGCGGTTGGAACCCTCTCCTGCTTTTGGAGAGTACCCTACCTCTGGGAAGAGGGTTTTATATGAAGCCGGGTACCTCGGGGATTAAAATAAAACATGAACTGAGTCTCTCGGTTGAACTGACGAGCGGTAATTACATAAAACATAACTTAACTTATAAATATGAAACAGACATATAAAACATGAGACATAACATAACGTACCTATAAATTAACATTTTTCATAACTTAAATCTGCCGAGCTCTTATAAGCGAGCTGTCCGTAACAATTAATAATGTAAAACGTTTTGGACAACAATAATCGAAACTATACTGTATGGCAACCAATAGAGACCCGGTTATTGATATTTAAACTACTGTTTATAAATAAATAAAAAATACAACTTTCAGTGATTTTGGGAAATTTGCCCCTAAGGCGATAGGGGGGTAGAAGTTTTTATGGGAGATTAGATATTTTTGAAGGAAGCAAGTTGGAAATTAGTATAAGCAACTGTTTATAAATAAAAAATACAACTTTCAGCGATTTAGCGGGTAAAAGGGTTTTAGTTTATTTCTCCTTCACGCTGCAACGGCTGGACGGATTTGGATTAAGACTCTAGGTTTAAGACACAGGAAAATCCCATCCCGGAAAATTTAAAGGTTCCCGAAGTAATATCGGTAATGTTTTTGATGTTTTTGAAAAATTCATCAAGGGTGTGATTTTCTTAGATTACGGTTACACAGATTTTGAAAATGATATCAAATTTGGAATTCAAAATAGCGATTTTTTTAATAGTCATGGTTGTCATTTTCTTAGGTTTTGGGGACGCAGATTTCGAAAATGATTACAAATTTTGAATTCTAGATGGCGCCCATGATGATTTTTGAAAAAGTCGACATGGGTATCATTTTATTAGTTTTTAGGGCGTAGATTTATAATATCGTTAACATAAAAAAAAGAAAAAAGGGCCCCATATCATATGAAATAAATATGCCATATTATTTACTTATTTTATTAAATATTATTTAAAATAAAAAAATGTGTCCAACTTTTTCGTCTATTACGCTTTTAATTAACATTATTGCAATCGATTTTACGGGGGTCACGAAATTCTCATACGGAAAAAGAAATAAACAAAATTATTTGTCATTAATACATACGTTAAATCGCGCCTGTTTCGCAGAGGGGTAGGCAGAGACCACTTCTTTCCATCTACTACGATCCTGACAAATCTCTTTCGCTTCCTCTACATTCATACATCGAGTCATGCGGGCACGTCAGTTTCAGGTACTTAAAATTCAGCCCTTTATATAATTTTTAGCAAATATTTTACTCTTTCCGTATAAGTCGATACGATATTAGGAGCGACCACACCGCTGCTCAAAATACGATGTGGAGAGCATGCGGTAAAGTCTTGACAATTACGGCACGTCATCACAGTGTACTGTTTGACCAATCTAGGTGGACAAAACTAAAAAAATAAATTGTTCGTACCAGACATAATAGTAATAAAACAACACTCTTAAACAGTTCCTACGGCAAATTTCATACCCCAAACCGGTTTTTTTTTAACGTGTCCCCCCGATTACAAAAGCCAAAGTAACCCATCCGATCCAGGTGCCGGCCGGTCTTATGAATACGACTTTGACCGCTAACGTTTACGTTCGTATTAGAATAAGTTTTTGTGATGGATTCTTCAACTGGAGGTAATTATTATACTTATAATTCAATTTAGGTTTACCCAAAAAATATTTTCAGGCTAAAAGCAACGTCCTAAAATAACGCATTATTAGCAACCCGTAAATTATGCAATCATTAACTCTGCATATAAATTTAGTAGATTGTCAAATTTAGTAGTCCTAATAAAGTGCTTAATATATTCACGTGTTATTAAGCCTCAGTATAATCACTACCTGTTTGTGCGATTTTGTGCTATAATAAAAATATTTTAATTTTTCTTTACAGGACCTCATATCAAATGAAAGTTGCTATTCGACTTTTGGCGATCTTCTTCGCCCAAAGGTGGAGTAGACAAGATGGTGGAGTTTGTGACGTCCAAATTTATTAATTTGGCTGTCAAAAAAGAAGAAGAGAAGCAATTATAAGGGTCGTTCTCAAAAAATTTGCACCGCCACCTGTCAATAGCTCTCTCTTAGAACTTTTTTTTTACAAAGCGGCATCCATGTAATTGTGTTATCAATTCATACTAAAAAGCACTTTTTGAATAGAGGCCAAATGCTTTGATATAAATTGAAACTATATTAATCACCAAAAAATCAATTTGTAACTACGTTTTGTCGCTCACCTGCAGTGTCCCAACGCGATGTACTCATGTTTCGAGTTAATTAAAGCGTAAATATCACCAACGTAACTTAGTTCGAATACTATTTTTTACTTAGACATATACTCAAGATTTAAAACTGGGGTGTCGAATAAGAATACTATACTTATATTTCGAATTAATTGAAATTTATTTTTGTCCACGACAGTTTTTGTCGCTCACTTGTCATGATATAAACGCTACCTCTGTGGTTATACTATCTCGTCTACCCTGCCTTACCCCGCATATTTCGAGACCTACAGTCCCCAGCTAACGCTGTTAGAACGTTGTCAGCGTGCCATTCTCAAAAATTATAAACAAAAAACTTACGCGAGCGGGAGTTTGTAATGGATACGTAGTCGCTATTCTGTCTTCCATATTTTGATAATTGTGTGACTTATTGTATTAATATTAATTTATAGCACGTAAAACATGGTTTATTTTTATGTGAATAAATATGCAGTTCATTAACCAAGTACTTAACTTGTATTGATGATATAACTGCCATTTTGTCCATCACTTGTATGTGGTTCACCTGTCTAAAAAAACAGGTGAACGGCAGGCGAACGACAATTATTTAAAAACATATACTGCATACCAAAGATGTTTGTGGCGTTAATGTTTTTTTTACCCAACTGCACGAAGCAGGGTTGTTTTCCGAGCGTATGTTTGTAGGTATACAGGGTGGAAAGTTCGAATGCCACATGGAAGGCAACTACCTTAAATATTGGAAATATCACATTCTGTGTAAAGGAGACTTCTTTTTTTTTTTAAACTATAAACTCTACATTTATGGATTTTTGAAAAATCCTCTGTCTCAACCGGGACTCGAACCGGTCGGTGAAATTCGGTAAAATAACATGCCGTATTTTATGATGCAGATCGAAAGGGTTAGCGATATGGTTCATTAATCTCTAAATAACAAACACAATCAAAATAACGGAAGGCCATGAATACTAGCAATAGCCTTCCATGTGGCATTCGAACTTTCCACCCTGTATATGTATGTAACACCCTGTAGCCTATACGGTCCACCGGATTTCAACATATGAGATGCCGTTACGCTCGAAAGATAAATAAGGTGTGCTATTTTATATAAATAATTAAGATAAGGAAAAAACTAATCAAAAATATTTAAATTAAGCACTTGTTGTCAGTTTAATGTAGTTTTTATTTAACAATTTATTTAACTGTACCCGTTTTCGTTAACCTGCTAACAGTGTAACTTTATTTGTATGTATTTGTCGCCAACCTGCCCCTATTGTCGATAATCTGGTTACAAATAGTCATTCACCTGTCTACCGCATAATTCAAATACCTATATCTTCTAAAACAATGAAATAAATCCTTCCCTCCACATGATATCGATTACTTGATTTTATTACAAGAAATCTTAATTAAAAAAAACAGCAAATTCTGAAATATGCAGATCAATGCAAAATTAATTCAGCGGTGTAATTTTTTTGAGAACGACCTTAAGGTCTTTTTGAAAAATGAATGTGAAAAGTTTAGAGTGAAATGGCTGAAAAAACATTTAACGATTACATTTATTTATGAGTGCTCACGAAGAATGGCTAAGCCGAGATTTAGTTTTCACAATGTTTCATGGACAAGCAATAAAGCCAAGTACAAGTGTTGGCAGGCCCTTAAAGAGCTTTCAAGATAGTTCAATAAAAACCAAAAAAACGTAGAGTCCAAACTCTCTTAAATGAATGGAGTAATGATGAGCTATCTTTTGCGACACAACTAAGTGTATGAGCTAGTGGGAAAAGGGACGCTGCAAAATTAATACAAGTAGTCTCTACTGCTTCATTAAGACGAGCTACAGGGTATAAAAAAGCTTGAAGAAGAGTTGCAGAAGCAAGAACAGCGGCCTTACACCCCAGATGAAGCTTTGTGTTTGTGTGTTTCAAACTATTTCAGTCCTGGTACATGGAGCAGAAATAATAAAAAAACTGCATAAAGAGGCATCTGAAGCCATAAATAAAGAAATCCGAATAGCCAGGCTGGGTCACACAGTGAAAATTTCGCGAATTTACACAAATTACAATTTAATAACATATCCCTACGTATCTTTATTAAAAAAAAAAAACCAAAGTAATCTACATTAAAACATCATGTTAATATTTCAGTGTTGTGAAAAAATCAATAAAAATTTAAATCGATTAATATTTGTTTTATTTTTATTTATTTTCTTATTTTATTGGCTGTCACATAAGATTCATCGTCACCATCAGCCCACAGACGTCCACTGCTGGACAAACGCCTCCCGCGAAGATATTTGAGGGGTATTGCCATAATCCTCAACCTTGGCAGGCAGATTGGGGGTTGCAGTCATTGATTGTTGTGGTACGCAGGGGAAACGCTGCTGCCCTTTTTCCTGGTGAAGAGTCCCTTAGTCGCCTTTTACGAAACCCGTGGGAGGAAATGCGGGTGCACACATAAAATTAAGCCAATAAAAAAAATAACCGTGCGAGTTTTAATTTTGTCCGCCTAGGTTGGTCAAACCGTACACTCACTGCGATTCCGTACCGTCACGTCACGTCACGTCGTTTTAGGTCAAAAAATTAGAAACGACCTATTTACATCTAATTACATATTTGTCTGCATATAATAAACAATAATTATGTGTTGTGCAACCCTTGTGGACGAATACAAACAAGATTAGTTAGACTATTTTATTCGAAACTTCACAGGAGTAGGTACGTCAAGTGAGTAAACAAGTCTTTCAGATTTTTCAGTATTCAACCCCTATAAGGGGGAATAGGGGTAACAACGTCTGGAAATAAACATTAGTATTACAATACCCATGTTTATTTTCAGACGTGGTTTATCGGGTCGCTGATTACGAAAACAGAGATGGGGTTGAAATGTTTAAAAATAATATCATTTTTATGGTTTCGGAGCAAATAGGCTGTAACAGAGGGACCGACAGACATCCTATAAGGGTTCTATTTTTTCCTTTTGAGATATGCTTATCCTAATAGGCTTTTAAATTTGTATTTGGTGCCATCTCGATCGTCGTCAATTGGTATCTAGCACCTTACATCTTCTGTTTAATACTTAGAGGTATATCTGACTTGCAATGACATAATCACAAATTAACACCAAAGTTTGATTTTAGGTAAATAGGAGCATGACAAGCGTATCTAAAAGAGGGACCGAAAAACCCCTTTATTTGATTAAGTCTATCGATCGGGTAAGTACATCATATGCTCTCCCTACGTTAGGGTGTCCCTATCGAGAGGCTACCCTAACAATATGGAAACTGCTTCGAACTAGTTAACTACTACCATTGAGGTTACCAGTTTCGTAAGGGTTTCGCATTTAAGCACTTAGCATTACTTTCGTGGTGCCCTATCGATTCTCCCTCTCCGTTGACTCCGTTACGCAGATTCGTGTGATTGGTTGGTTTCAAGCCTCACTGAGGTAGCGTTGGTGGGAAATACCTATTGTATTTTAAGTCGGGGTATATAGTCTTGTTGTGATAATATAGTTGAGTAATTCTATGTTTTTTGACAAACTAATAAAGTTTTAAAACTTGTGTGACATGATACATTTGGGTGTGGTGTTTAAAGTTCACTACTCCCCACCTCCCCTGGCTGCTTCACCCCCCCTACCGTGAAATGTGTCCCCGTTAACGGTTTTTTAACATTCTTGGGACAACTATAATAGATACGAAAAAAGTGTCAAGGACAAAAATGTTCCTTATTAAATTCTAAAACGAAAAGGTTATTTGTATTTTTTTATAGCATCGACGGTTTTCAAGCTAGAGCTTCAGGTACCGGCCACTAATATATCGCCTTCGTAATTACATCTTATACGATTCCATACAAATATGACTTACCAAAATTATCATTTTCTGATAAACCATAGATGTGGCTTTCATTTTTGATAAAATAATTAGACTCCTTCATATAAATTTATTAAGATACATAATATTTTTTGTTTCAACACACAATATTTTATAATATATGTACAACATCATATTCACAAAAAACACGGTTGAAAAGCCCAATTTCAGCAGATTTAAAAATCATATCGTTTAATTTATACCAGTTATTTCAGACGAGTAGAATAAATAAATATACCCGCGCGGCGGCGCGAATTAAGACAGCGGGCGGAATTAACTGAGACGCAAACTCGCCACGAGGCATTGAAATTTATCTACCACCTCAAGTGTGGTGTCATGTTTTGATAAATTGGGAATTCAATGTTGAGACATTAATATACAGTTTTCTAGAAAATAACTAAAATATTGGAGAAAATATCAAAACTGGTTTATATTTTTTTTATGAAATAGTCAGTATTTTTGAAACAACTGAAGTTTTTGCAAATAAAAAAATAATATCTTAAAAAACATTTATTCAGCTTTAAAAATATATACAGTGGGAAATAACAAGGGTCCCTAATTATGTGACCACCACTGTATATATTTTATATATAGTTATCATAGAACGTCTGTATGAAAAAAAATCGAACTTCCAAGTAAATATTTTAAAATTAACTTCTACTTAGCAAAATTTTTAACATCTCATACTCACCTGTTGGTCTGAGCAACCCTCCCCGTAGTAGGGTGGGTTAGGCTACTAGTTGTGCTTGTTCGATACAGAGGATCCTTGGCGTGTCTGTAACCCGGGCGAAAATTGCATGTCGAAAAAGCTAGCCAAGCAGCATGGGACCGTATTTCGGTCAAAATTTTCCATCGCAAACTTTTGGAAAATAGTCAAAATACATCCGAGAAGGCCCATCGCTCCCTTCACGAACCCTAGGAGGGTCTCTTTTAGATCCTAATATTTTCAGGATAGCAGTGTGCCTGCGCCACGGTCTTAAAGTCTACTAGCCGCATCCTTGTTGCCGTTGTGCAAATGCAGTCGACGACCTAGAACACCACGGCCTGTGTTACCAATCCAGTGCCGGTCAAGTTTACAGACATGTATCTATAACCTATTTGTCCTTCGGGCTTTAGCACAATTTAATTCCCGGCTTCGCCTGAGCCCACTGGCCTGTCTGCCTCAGTTGAAAAGAGACCCGACGAATACACTTTAGTACCGTGGCATCTTGGTCGTCCGTGGCTTGGGACGTCACTTGCGTTGATACGCTAGCACAGTCTCATGTCCAAGGTTCTGCTCGCAAGCCAGGGACCGCCGCAAACCACGCCCAAACCATCAATTGCCGCAAATACGCTTTTTTAAAGCCAAATAACTTAGTTGCTGCACTGCTATAGAAACTTTTGGGCCGTAGTCATCTGACACAGAAAAATGTATAAAAGAAGTGTCAGATTTATAAATTAATCAGCGTCTCTGGCGACCACAGGATTGGCTCCTTTTTTGCCTCAAGACTGAGCATCGCAGTGCAGCGGAGTAACGCTGCGAGTGCCCTCGGCACGATGGCGCAATATTTTATCTTTTACTTTTATTAAATTGGTTATTTTAACTCATTGTTATTAGAAATAAAGTTTATGTTGTAGTTAAATTATAAAATTCTTAATCCCTTTACACAGATTCATTTATCACACAACGTTTACCTGAAAAAAAAATCGGTCTTCAAGTCAAAACAGACAGACTAGATCTCAAAATGATCAAATCACAAAAGGACGTCGTGACCGTCAAATATTAGATCTCAGGCCGACCAGGTGGAAATACGTCCTTCCATATACTTAGTCTATAGTGCAAAAAACGCAATAAATTACAATATGAACCATAAGGACCTAGGCATAACAATGTATCTTAGAAATGTAACCTATTGTCACATTAGTTCCAGACAAGCTGTGGCAGCAACGGGTGCAGTAGTCGAAATAGGTTTATAATTGTTATTCGATTGTATTTCCCATCCCCAATCCGCCGGACTAGGAAGAAGAATCGGCACCATCGCTTGGCCCCATACGTGCACACCCTGGTAAACAGCTCTTAGGAGATGCTGCTGGAAACCGGCATCCGTAGGCGGAATATTCTTTAGCTGTCGGTCGTAAAATAACTCCGAATTATGACTTCACCTTAAGTTTAATTTGTTAATTACGAAAATAATATGTAATTTGTGATATCAATAGTATAGTGCAGCAGGCTGCGCGGCGAGTCCTCGTCTGAGTCAGTTCCGCCCGCTGTCTTAATTCGCGCCGCTGCGCGGTTATATTTATATGGTATAAATTAAACTATATGTTTTTTAAATCTGCATAAATTGTGCTTTTCAACCGATTTTTTTGTGAATATGATATTATACACATATTATAAAATGTTGTGTGTTGAAACAAAAAAGATAAGCTGAGGTTGTGAAATGTATCTTAATAAATGGCATTGGGTAAATTTGTTTGAAGAATATTGTAATTTTTTTTCAGCAGCCAGGGTTGATTTTTACATAGTTATTTAGAGGACCTCTAAATACACATAGATATATATAATTTATGGCGTTAAATAATATCGGAGCGGAGATTTTAATGATTTAAGTATTCAGTTTTTAGTACAAAAGTACGCCCAACGTATGAATATTTAAATATCTCAGCTCCGATGCACTTAAGAGTATTACTCGTACATTACATAACAAAATATGTTTATTTTTAATATTTCTATCATAATTTACCACTTTTACGAATGGCCGCTCACCTTGAAAATGTATGAATTTTACAAATGACAACACTTTTACCCAAACCCCTTTATATGTTGGAGTGTAATTACTATATCAGCAATGAAAGCCAGATCTATGGTTTATCAGAAAATGATACCACACTCGTGGTGATAGGTAACTAAAGCCGATATAATTTTTTATCTTAAGGGCGGCGGCGTGTATCTTTGATTAACCCCTCCCTACTCCCCAGGGGGTGGCTGATGGCTACCGGGCTAACTCAGCTCAGTTTCTTCTAGGATACATCTGTGCCAAGTGAATTCATCCGATACCAAAATTTTGACCTATGGTCGTTACCGCTCGTACTATTGCAAAATATTTACATTTCCTATTGCCAATTTTCTGTAATATTTCTCCACTTACGTACTAGTCCAAGATCCCAGTCACCCCAGACTTACGTGATTTTACGAAAGATGAAATTTTTAGGATCGGTAGTATAACATAAACTTAGAAAGTATTGGATACTCGCTAAGCTGAAAGCGGGGCCGTTTTACAGGTAGCAGGTATCAAAGGTGGAAAAAACCCATGCTAACTTACGTCAAAGTAGGAAGGCTGGTTTTTACGTATGCCATATATAATATTATTGTAAACAAACATATACAGTTGCCAGACACTTCCCGTGGGCCATAACTTTTGACAGACACTTTAAAGTTGTTCCGGCTCAAGCGCCTTTCACCTGCCAGTAACCTCCGAGCAACGACACGCGAAGTCTGGGGTGACTGGGATCTCAGTCTATACCTACTTATTTCAACTGATTTTCTTTATTTCGATCATCGTTTTACTATGGAATTGATCCAAGCTAAAAATGATGAAGAACTCAAAGTGCATGTCAGACGAGTTTTACAACGTAAGTACCTACCGTACTTAATGAGGGTTTTGTAACTAAGCGTCGGCCAGAGATGGGTATTAATCGATTATTTTTTTAATCAAACAATTACTTGATTAAAAAATCAGACACAATCTTGAACTCTTTAGTTATTCGACTGATTGTTTCCAAAATCGAAATCTGGGGATCTGTGTGGTCTCCGACAACGAATCCGTTTAAAGATTGAGGAAAAGTAGCTGCCATCTTTGACTTTTTAGTTATTCGACTGATTGCTTCCAAAATTGATATCTGGAGATCTGAGTGGTCTCCGAGAACAAATTCGTGGAGAGAGTGAGAAAAAATAGCCGCCATCTTGATCTTTTATGTTATTTGACTGATTCCTTCCAAAATCGATATCTTGGGATCTGTGTGGGCTCCGACAACTAATCCGTTGACTGAAAGATTGAGGAAAAGTAGCCGCCATCTTGAACTTTTTGTTTATTATACTGATTGCTTCCAAAATCGATGTCTGGGGATCTGTGTGGTCACCGACAACGAATCTGCGGACAGAGTGAGATAAAGTAACCGCCATCTTAAACTTGTTAGTTATTCGACTGATTGTTTCCAAAATCGATATCTGGGGATTTGTGTGGTCTCTGAGAATGAATCTGTTGACAGATTGAGAAAAAGTAGCCGCCATCTTGAACTTTTTGTTTATTATACTGATTGCTTCCAAAATCGATGTCTGGGGATCTGTGTGGTCACCGACAACGAATCCGCGGACAGAGTGAGATAAAGTAACCGCCATCTTAAACTTGTTAGTTATTCGACTGATTGTTTCCAAAATCGATATCTGGGGATTTGTGTGGTCTCTGAGAATGAATCTGTTGACAGATTGAGAAAAAGTAGCCGCCATCTTGAACTTTTTAGTTATTCGACTGATTGTTTCCAAAACCGATATCTGGGTATCTGTGTGGTCACCGGCAACGAATCCGCGGACAGAGTGAGGAAAAGTAACCGCCATCTTGAACTTTTTAGTTATTCGACTGATTGTTTCCAAAATTGATATCTGGGGATTTGTGTGGTCTCCGAGAATGAACCTGTTGACAGATTGAGAAAAAGTAGCCGCCATCTTGAACTTTTTAGTTATTCGACTGATTGTTTCAGAAACTGATATCTGGGTATCTGACGATTTGTTGTTGGAGACCACTCCAACAACATTAATATAATTATAATTAATATTAATATTATACCAAAAATAACCATAACCATATGATATGCGTGGGATATGTTTCCGTAATTAATACAAAAATTATGGTCAACTAACATTTTCATATTAAAAATTATTTGAAACTCAACCAGACGTGTAAGAAATTGAGTATGTAGGGTGGCCATGGTCCTGAATAATAAGATTTAATTTAATTTGTATTTAAATAAAAAACAAAGTCAATGTCTAAACGCTTTTAAATCTATTACGTTATGTTTCTAATGGTGTAGTAAGTTTTAGCTTACTTTGTTGTTACACGACCCCGTAGTGGCCATGTATACTTGTATAAATTACTTAAGAGCTTATTTTTTCAAACGCTCGCTCTGGTGCATGCGTGGCATTTGGGCACCCTGTATTCATTGGAGGCTTGAAATACGTACGAAATTTGAGAAAAACTACAACAAAAATAGTTAAAATTGAATCTATACATAAGTTACTATTACGGCTACTCAAGTAGTTTTATTTAGGTATATTTTTATTAGTGTCGCCATACTGTCAAAATATATTCCCGAAGTCTTTTTGTACTTAAGAAGGGACCTTAACCGGATAGATTAAAGCCCTTCGCGGGCAGTAGTTTACCCATCCCTGCTCTAGTAAGTGAAATTCTTGTTTTAGTCGATAGTGAAACTATTAATTAAGTGTAAAAAGTATACACCGTGTTTTTTGATTTGGGTTTATTTTAAGAAAGCATTCCTTAGGTCAAACAAATGTAAGTTCTCTAAGAAAATACCTAGTGCTCTAACTCGTACCGTTTTGAAGATCCATAACTTAATTTAATCACTAATTTACGTTAAACCAATGTAATTGCTTTTAATATTCCATAAACAAATACTTGCTTTTAAAATCCTGTAAAGAGTTTATGATTCTTACTTATGCACAGTGAAGTTTAAATAAATTCGGTCTATTGACAATATTTTATTGAATTGGGATACTTAGAACAAAAAAATAAATGCTTGCTTTTATGTTTCCATTTGAAAGAATAGCCTTTTCTGAGGATCTTATTTGAAGCATTTCATGATTAAAAGTGTTATTGCTATTTAAAATATTTATTTGTCGTAGACTACACAGATTCCCAGATATCGGTTTTGGAAGCAATCAGTCGAATAACTAAATATTTCAAGATGGCGGCAACTTTTCCAATTCTTTCAACGGATTCCCTGTCGGAGACCACAAAGTTCCCATGGTATCGTTTTTGGAAGCCATCAGTCGAATATCTAAAAAGTTCAATATGGCAGCTACTTTTTCTCATTCTGTCAACGGATTCCTTGTTGGAGACTACACAGATCCCCAGATAACGATTTTGGAAGCAATCAGTCGAATAACTAAAAAGTTCAAGATGGCAGCTACTTTTTTTTATTCTGTCAGCGGATTCGTGGTCGGATATCACACAGATCCCCAGATATTAATTTCGGAAGTAATCCGAGGAAAAACTAAAAAGTTCAAGATGGCGGCTACTTTTTCTCAATCTGTTAACGGATTCGCTGTCGCAGACCACACCAGATATCGATTTTGCTCTAACTAGCTGAGATACAATAAAAAACCACTTTTTTTAATTTTCCAAAGTATAAAGGACATCCCTTACGCTCATTTGGAGAGTAGGTGTTTATCTTGAAAAGTAGGCCTAGCTTCACTGCTTTAGCTATATATATACTGTGGTTTTGAGTTGTTGAGTATGATTGTTTTCCGTTGAAGTTAAGAACTCCAAATACCTAGATATATGTAAGGCTACACCGCACCACTATTAAGTACGTAACTTGTTAATGTTCAAGCAGTTAACCGCCCACAAGTGTAAACGTTTAGAAACGTTAATTATTAGATCTAATTTTATTTATTGCACGGATGGACGAAAATATTGAATTCCCCCGAAAACTCGGGGAATTGAAACAATGCTTTACTTGCAACACTGGGCCTACAAAAATAATATCTGCTATTTTATTAAAGTTTTCGTGTTAATTACATTAATTTAGATACGTTAACAGTATAGTTACGTATGAAAAGTAATTCCTTGTGCCTTATTGTGTCTTTCAGACTTTGATAAGCACTCTTTCACCGCGCATTTCCCCATTTTTCGCAGCTTCTATTACGGTTGGCGTCTGTTTGACAACTAACTTGACAAATGGCCGATTGGTGACTGCAGTCACCAATGACGTGGCAACGGGTTATGCGTGGTTACTGCCCCTCCAGTTAATATACCTCAATGGGCCGTTTTATTTAGAATAATGGGTATATTTCGTTGAAGATTTAGAAAGACGTTTAATTTACTATCTGTGATCTGTTTTTGCAGTCATAATAGACGAACGTCATTCAAATATAATGTAAACAAACAATCTCAACACAATAAATTTATTATATCAGAGTATTTTAAGCATTCGTAGCCTGCCTCAAATAATTCCCCTAGCACTTCCTGCATGACCCTCGTTTCTTGAGTAGATTCACTGAACACAATAACATTAAAGGGCATTGGGTAAATTTGTTTGAAGAATATCGACATTATTTTTTTCAGCGGCCACTGATGATTTTTACATAGTTATTTAGAGGACCTCTAATTACACATAGATATATATAATTTATGGCGTTAAATAATATCGGAGCGGAGATTTTAAAGATTTAAGTATTCAGTTTTTAGTACAAAAGTACGCCCAAGTATAAATATTTAAATATCTCGGCTCCTATGCATTTAAGAGTATAAACACAATACATACCAAAATATGTTTATTTTTAATAATTCTATCATAATTTACCACTTTTAAGAATGGCCGCTCACTTTGAAAATGTATGAATTTTACAAATGACAACACTTTTACCCAAACCCCTTTATTGATAGGAAATTCCATACTTCTAATTATGAGTGTCCACAATAAATGTTGATGCCGTCGTTTTGAACTTCTTGGAAAACCTCACCACACAAATTATTAACATTCATCACACATATCTCAAAACAGAAATGGTCTCATTAATATATTTATTTCATTATAAGAATTACAGTAAAGGGGTTTGGGTAAAAGTGTTGTCATTTGTAAAATTCATACATTTTCAAGGTGAGCGGCCATTCATAAAAGTGGTAAATTATGATAGAGTTATTAAAAATAAACATATTTTGTTATGTAATGTAATACTCTAAAGTGCATCGGAGCCGAGATATTTAAATATTCATACTTGGGCGTACTTTTGTACTAAAAACTGAATACTTAAATCTTTAAAATCTCCGCTCCGATATTATTTACCGCCATAAATTATATATATCTATGTGTATTAATAGGTCCTCTAAATAACTACGTAAAAATCATCCGTGGCCGCTGAAAAAAAAAATGACAATATTCTTCAAACAAATTTACCCAATGCCCTTTGTATACGATTAAATTTGACATGACAACAGCTGTCTTCAAACGTAGGTGTCAGCTAGATATCTAAATTGTAGTTATGTAATAAAATATTGGAAATATCACGCCTAATTCCCAGAGGGGTAGGCAGAGACCTACGACCGCTACGATCTTTCCACCTGCTACGATCCTGACAAATCTCTTTCGCACATTCACATTTACATCGAGTCATGCATGCGCGTCGGTTTCGGGTACTTAAGATGCGGCCCTTTTCCAGTATTTCTCCGATTAGATTCGAAAAAGTACGCCTAGGGCGGCCCCTTCCGACCCTCCCACTAACTTTTGCTCTGTATATCTCTTTCGTCAATCTTCTTTCATCCATCCTTTCCAAGTGACCGAACCATCGAAGCATGCCCTTTTCAATATTAGTCACTACATCTTAGTCCACATTTCTCTCTGACCTTTTCATTCCTTACTCTATCAATCAGTTTCACACCAGACATACTACGCAAAGAGCGCATTTCAACGGCATTTATAAGACTTTCATACTTGTCTTGCCACACTCAACATTCACTGCCATACATCAGAGTAGGGGTCAACACTCCATTGTGAACAGCCAGTCGCGCTTTTTGTGAAACGCCCCTTCTGCTCACAAAGGAGTACAGGTCCATTAATTTGATTTCCCGCATTCACCCCCCCTCTCGATTTCCTTCTCACACTTACCATAAAAAAAAAGGTTGATATAGCGCAATTTGGACCGGCATTAAGGGGTCAAATGAAGGCCATATCTTAGTTTTATTATAATTAATTCATTGTAACATATTTTTTCAATCTAACTACAGGGATCGATTGGAGAAGCCTATTCCGCGAGATGGTTTTGAAATTTTCATACATTGTTAAAAATGGGTGTATCCCAATTGACACTGGCAGAATATTCTGCCAGCCAGATGCTATTTAATCATCAAGATTGAAAAGAAGAAAATATTTTTCTGTTACGACGTAAACATATTCGGCAAAATGAAACTTTATGTATATGTGTGTGGACGTCAATTGAAATTTTCATAATTCACACTATCAACTGTTACTTGAATCAAAAGGCCCTTTTACAATAAACATAGATACAACATTTAATTACTTTGAGGTGAAAGGATAAAAAACAACATTTAAAAATCTAATCTACCACTATGGATGTACCTTGTACTATGCCAAAGTTAACGTAAATAAAAAACACGGTGTATATAAGAACTTATTCCAGAGGCCCTACTTTGAAATTCGAAGTTCGAAGTTACGATAGCTTCATCCCTTTCTCTCGATTTAGTCTCGAATGACGAGTGACAGGGATAGAGCTAACGTAACTTCGAACTTCGAATTTCAAAGTAGGGCCTCAGTATCTATATTCATATATCTAAAATTAGATCTTTTATTTAATTAGCATCTCGTTGTTATGTGCGTGCGTGTCTTCCTTTTTTAAGGCATTTAATTTATTTCTTCTGTTGTAGGTATGATTTACAAGGGAATGCATTTCATTTATAGACTGTGATATCGGGCTTATAGATCAACATTAAAGACTGCATATTAAGTGAATTGAAATACAAAACTGCCAAAAGACTACGTAATTAATAAATTATTGATTGTCAATAGCTTAGAAATATTGGAATTAAAGTGATTGGTGAGGCGACGCTATAATCGGTGTTGGAGAACAGGGTGAGCATGCATGTGCCGCTTGTGACGTAGATTATTATATTCATCTGTCGGTTCGATAAAAGATTACAGTGTACATCGTAACAGGGCGTGTCAAAGCGGGCTTGGGGCTTGAAGCTGCGGCGCGGCGGCAGCGCAAGCGGAGGTGGCGCCGGCGTGGAGCCCGGCGCGGAGGGCATGGTCACGGAGCTGCGCGCGCCCGAGCTGCTGGAGCCGGCCGCCGACGTGGCCGCGCCGCCCGGTGCCTCCGCCACGTTGGCGTGCCGTGCCGCTGCCACGCGCGCCGCTGCCTCCTGGCGCAAGACCGCGCCGGAGACACGCTCGTTGCGCCACGGCGGACGATTCACTATCACATTCGCACCGGACGGGCTTGCCACACTCACGATACACGCGTGCCGCGCCTCTGATGCTGGTGTATACTGCTGTTTGGTCAGCAACGAGCTGGGTGGAGTTCAGAGCTCGGCGAGGTTGACCGTAGGATCGAGCGGAGTGCCGGGCTTGCCGGCGGTGCGGGCGCACCCGGGCGGTGGGCTGGTGGTGCAGTGGGATGAGTTGGAGGCCGCGCATCTCGAGTACTGCCGCGTAGGCGAAGGCGAATGGCGACGCGCGACCGAGACGCCCGCTGCCGTACACACACTTGCGCTTGAAGAGCTGCCGGCGGGCCAGTACAGCTTTCGACTGGTGAGCGCGCGCAGCGGCGCAGTGGGAAGCGTGTCGCCACCAGCCGCCTGCGGAGGCGGCAGCTCTTGGCAGCGCGAGCAATTCGCGCGACGGTTCGCCGTCGAGGAAGAGATTGGTCGCGGCCGCACGGCGCGAGTGCTGGCCGCCCGAGATACCGGCACAGGCCAAAGGGTCGCGTTAAAACAGGTAACTATAAAGCTTCTCCATTTAAAGGGCATTTTATCTATAAGTACAGTTTTTCTCACTTACTTGATTATAAGAACCTCGTAAGTCGATATCTATTAAGGTCGGGCGGGGCTATTTCGACTGAGGGGTAATTCTGACCATTGATAATTATACATAAAATGCAATAATATTGGTTAAATATGATTGGTTGTTGGATACAATTGCTTCTGAGGGGGTATCGTAGAACTCATTTGCGGCAGCAGTCTGATACTTTATTTTGATTTACTTTCAGTGGGGTTAAAAGGAAAATCGACGACTCGAAATTAGGTATACGTGAAACTTAGAATAATAACACATAGAATAATAGTTTCCTACAGCCAACCCGTCAACCCGTCAAAAGTAACGCACAAAATGGATTCATGTGGGCGTAATCAACGCGTACTGACACACGACAACACGCACACAAGTAAACAAAAATGATGCTAGCGGATTACATTTCCCCCTAAACTAGGTTTTTTTTCTTCATATAATAATGTTTGTTAAATTCTATCATTTCTTTGCAGTTACTTAGTAATACAAACGTTTATTAACACTTATGTAATAAGAAAATGTTTTTTCTCTTTCTACCGTCCGTTCCGTTCCGTTCCGATGACTACACCCAGCCAGCAGTTCTGCTGCAAGGACTCAGAGTCGTTTACCACCATCAAAGAGGTAGAAACAGGTCGGTTTAACAGGGGGGCTCAGGTGCCCACAGTGTCACTACGCGAAATGTAGGACGAGGGTGTATAGGAACCTTAACATCCCCCGTCCAGGGACCAGGTCCCGTAGGGACCTCGTGGGTACCTAGGCCCTCTCGTACAGCCTCGCTGTCGCTTGCCACCCGATGTCAGCAACTGCCACTCCTGTCCGAGACACCGGGGAGCCGGAGTTACAGGTAGGGAGTGTTTGGGGCTTTTGCAGTCGGATGGGGTGTGGGGAGGATAGATCAGACCCGAATACTAGCATCGTGGCCCGAATGAGGGAAGATAGATACTATAATTGGTGTGTAATAAATACGAAGAGTAAGTTGGGACTGCGTTTTACTAATTACTCCGGCAGGTTGTTTCCTGGTGCTTCCTTTTCCTTTTTCTCTTTTTTTTTCCTCCTCCTTCATGCGTTGTTATCTTCCGGTTCCGTTTCAGTGTCGGTTGCACGTAGTAGATGCGGCTTTTGACGTCGTAGGATGTGACCGTAGTAGGAAATTCTGCGCACTTTGACTACTTTGGTAATCGTTTTACCCTCAAGAACCTGATGGATTCTTTGTCTAGGGGGTCTTTTGCTGCCTCAATCATCTCCTTTAGGATGTGGCGCTCATATATTCTTAGTCTTGACCTGTTGGCCTTTGTAAGTGCCATAACATTCAGTCCATAGGTCATCGCAGGAGAGATAACCATTTTATACATAAGTCGCGCAATGCGCCTTTCGAGTTTGTACTGTTTTACAAATTTGGTAAGGACCTTCGAATTTTTGATCGCTTTGGCACATCTGGTTTTAATTGAAGCTGACGACCCCAAATATTGTATTTGATCGACAGGTTGTATCAATATCCCGCCCTTAGATTTTGGTAGCTGCTCGGCTGCTGGGGGGCCAAAGGGGTCCCTAATGACTAGTTTAGTTTTCGTGTCGTTTATGACAAGACCAATGGTTATAAGCAAATCTTTCATTTTCTGCACTATGCGGTCTAGGGTAGTGCAACAGTCGCCCACTATTATAAGATCATCTGCAAAAGACAAAATTAGCGGTAGTGTGACCTTCACGTCCTGGTCTAGCTTGACCACATCCTCTTCTTCCTCTAGGGTTCGTAGAACATCATCCATTAAAACTGTAAATAATCTGGGCGACAGGGGGCATCCTTGTTTGACTCCTTTACCCTTGTTGATGATTTGTGAGTTTTGGCCAAACCACGTGATGAAAATACGTTCCCGCATGCAAGATTCGACAATCCTGTTTGTTAGTGGTATGTTTGTGCGGGTGACGAGCACGTCTCTCAAGGCGTTCAGATGTACATTGTCGAATGCTTTTTCAATGTCGAGCGCTACAACATACAGCCTTTTACCCTCCCTCCAGTTTACGTCTAAGACTCTACGGAGTGCAAATAGATGGTCCTCCGTTGACCTGTTGTTTAGAAATGCTGCCTGATAGCTTCCTAGAGCTTCGATTTTCGCGACTAGTTTTCTTAAAAGGAAATTGGCGTAGATACGGTATCCTACGTTACAAATCGATATTCTTCTATAGTCGTTGACGTGTTGTGGGCGTGGTTTCTTCGGTATCGGTACCTGCTTTGTAATGAGCCAGTCTTCTGGTATTTTGTTTTCCAACCATGCTTCGCGCATTATGTTGGTGACCTGTTGTATAAACTCACTAGGTGCTGCCTTGTATAATTCTGGGACTAAATATTTGATCCGTTCCCGGGACTGTCCCGCCTTTCAACTTACTAATAATGTTCGTTACTGTTTCAATATCGGGACCGTCGTCTTCCGGTACCCGGTTTGTACTGTGGTCGACTGGTCTAATCGGATCTCCTTCGCTTGTTTTCATTTCAGAAATCCAATTGGACATCGGAATATATTTGTTATTAACTATTCTGTTCTCTGGTTTATTTTTAAAGCTGCGCAAGTACTTGTACGTAACCTTCATTCGAACAGCTCTGTGCGCCTTGCTGAGATTGTTGAAGAAGCGCTCACATTCTGTATTAAAGTCTTCTTCTTGGGTCTTACGCCAGTTTTTGCGCGCCTGTTTAACTTTTTCGGCGTACCTTTGATCTTCCGGGACTTATTTTTCAAGAAACGCGCTTTTTGCAAATTTGCAAGAGCAAGGCGGGCTTCTCTAGATCGGGGTATTGACTTCGGGGGGAGTTTTCTTGCGGCTTGTATTAATATCCCATTAAGCTGATTCCAAGTTGGATTTTAGTGATAAGCAGACGTCTGATTTCTTTCTGAAATTCCCGTTTTATCTCGTTGTTTTGTAAAGTTTTATAGGCGACCGTTTTATGATTGAATTGTTTTACTAAATTCTCTTTGCCCGAGAAGTTGGTACCTTTCTGTCGCTGGTAGTTTTTCTTACTTTGGAAACTTGTGTTGCGGATAGATCCCCATACTACAATGTGGTCGGATCTTACGGATTTGGCAAACTCTCCTCTTACAGTATGGAAAAAAAAGGGCCGTTGTTTAGATGATAAAATATGGTCGATCTGTGAGCTTTTGTTTCCTGAAGTCCATGTTACCTTACATGATGGGCGACCCCACGAATTGTTTAACCTGAGGTTGTGTTCTAATATGAAACTCATTAGAAGGCTGCCGTTCGTATTGGACTCTTGGTGTAAGAGGTTCTTATTAGATACCTGTGAACACGCCTTTTTCACGTCTCGTAACCCTATGTGTGCGTTAAAATCGCCTAGGATTATTGGGTAAGCCTTCTTAGGAGCTTGACGCAGAAGCGTGCCAATGTTTGCCAGGCATGTTGAGGCCCCGGCGGGCATGTGAGTATTAATGATAAGCAACTCCGCTGGGGCTCTGTTATTTGTTAACTCTATTTTTATGTGGACAGCTATGATATTGGAGTAGTATGTTTGTTAATCAAGATTGCCACTCCGCGTTTTTCCCGTGGCTTTTCTCCGCCATTGAGGAGCCAGTGATAGTTATTGGAAACCGTTTCTCCGCGTGGAAGGTGCGTTTCATGCAATACCGCTATGATTATACGCCGTGCCGCTAGTTCTTGGTTTATGCGGGCCCTGTCTCTCGCTGACGCGCAACCTCTTACGTTCCATGTGGCTACCGTGCCTCGGCAGGTTGCGGCACCCAGGATCGGGGGTGTTGGGGGGCCTGACTAGGCGTTGGCCCGTTGTATCAACAACGTGCACGCTCTCTACCGAACTATTGAGGTCTGGGGTAGGCAAACTCGCTATGACCGGGGTCGGGCTAAGTGTTTGTGCGTCCGGCGAGTCGTACGTGTTTCGTTGTTTTACCGGTGCGTTTGGCTGTCCTTTGTTATTTGTGGCGTCCCTGACACCATGAGCCTTTTGTGACCCAAACATTTTCTCCGCTTCCGAGGAAGCAAATACTACCGAGTCGTAGTGGTGATTATGATAAAATAAATGTATGCTTTTCATTTTTGCGTATTCCGCTATTGGGGCTTTGTAATACAACGCTCGCTGTTGGTTAGCGTGAACGTAGACGTTTACTGTAAAATAATGCGACGCTGCTAAGATGATTTCCTCACCACCCCAGAAACCGTCCTTAGTCTGGTTTTGAATGTAGCTATCTACTAGTTGTGCGTAATGTTGTGACGTGTCATTATGCGCGGCCGTGAAGTCCAGGATACTACCTTGGAGGGCTAACTTGATTTGAGTATCATCCCTTTCTGAAGCGAGTCGGTTGGCAAGTTCCTCTCTGATAGAACGATGGTAGTAATCCATATCCAGCACTGTATTCATTTGATGTGCTATCGCTCTAAATAGACAGTTCCCGTCCTTGGGAATCGGAATAATTTCCATTATTCCAATATTAATTAATTTCCAATTTTGTAGTAAACGTACAATCTGTTTTTAAATCAAAGGAAGGGCTCGTCCTTTGTTTGGTTCCTACCTAGGGTTGCTTGTTCTCGGAAATATTGAGTAACTTGCGTCGACTTGTGTAATTGCTTCCAGATGTGGTCGTTGACCGTGGGGTAGTACAGAACCGAAGCCTGACCCTTTTTTTTCCCACTGAGGTAACGAGCTGGGTTTTTCCTTTCTCCTATCTTGTTTGAAGTGTTACCGTGTGTCCTTATCGTATCCTAAAATGAACTTAAATGCTATGAAGAACGTAAGCTCATCACGTATCACACTACCCTGAGTCCTGTAGATTTCGTACGAAGCCTCTTTGCATACCATTTTGCGTAACCAGAGCCCTATTCCTCTGCCGTCTCGAAAAAAATATCTAAACCCCTTGCTACACGTACTGTTTTTATTTTATTTACTTTTTTGTTAAAACCCTACTCTCGCCCGCCGAAGTTAGTTATTTATTTTAAAGGCTAGGTACGTGTTGGTGCGTGTACGTTTTATTGTAGTTTGTTCGATATGTCGTAAACGGTTGTACGTTATTTTACAGACAGAAGTTGTTTAGAATTTCATTTCATATAATTTTTTTCTCGTATTATCATTTCATAGAATAATCAATATGTAGAATAATTACTTTGAAGACATTTAAATCATCGTTTTTTATTTCAAATAAAAATCAATGTTTCTTTTTTCATATCATAGAATAGCAAATTAAATATTCTTTGTTCTCATATTATTTATTTAAAATATAACTTAATAACAATAAAATCATCTTATAGAATTGGGAGCAGTTTGTGAAGGTGTGTGAAATGAAACGTTTGAAAAAAAGCATACCCTTACTTTGCAGACAGCAAGTTCATCTTACGTATAATATAAACGCATATAACGATTTTAATTTACAATCAAATTGTATCGCATAGCTTATTCAAGGGATATAAAAAAAATAACCTCGAAGGCTAAGGCGTGAGCTTGCTTCGCTTCGCTCCCGCCATAGCCTTCTAACCTAACCTATTCAAGTCGGTTCTGCTCAGAGAGGTCTTGGTCGCTCGCTTCGCTCGCTCGCTCACTCATATTTATATCACAAAAATTATTCACAGAATATTGAGTTTCCCACGACTTTGAATACTGTTGTCGTTAAAATGAAATGCTATGAAAAAATACACTGACCAAACAATATTCGTTAAAAAATAATTATATTGTTTGATAAGTTTGTGTAATGAAAAAATAAAATTACAAAATTGATTGAATTGATTTTCTGTGGAATTTGTTTCTTTCAAGTAAATAGTTTAAAAAATAATAATATTCGAAGCAAAAATACAAGGACCAAATAGTATATGAAACATTTTCTGTGAAACAAAATTCTGTAATTTTTCTGTCTGTAAAACAAGGGGACACCGTCGTAAACAATTACCGCCTATGCTGCCCTACTAAGCATAATAGCGATATCTCAGAAAAAACATCTGTAGAAATTGCAACCTAGTTACAAACAGAAGAGAGTTGAATCTGCTTTGGCTATTGAATTTAGTTATTGCATTTTTGCTTAGGAGGGCAGTATGGTGATGTCTGTATGAGCAGATATAATTGCGCTACTACTACAAGCCGAGTTCTATACACCCTAGAAACTTAGGAACGATTTATACACGATCCTAAAAATATATAGTGTTTTATCGCGTCCTCGGATTCATATGATATTGGTAGGCCGCGATAAAACAATTTAAAAAATCTACTCTCAAGACCGTTGAAGCGTATGTAATGAAACGGTCTCACTCGAATGCTCGCTCATGTGCCCAGAATGTTCTGGCCAGGGCAGCGATACAATTGCGCTACTACTACAAGCAGAGTTCTATACACCGTATAAACTTAGGTACGATTTATACACGCTCCTAAAAATATATTGTGTTTTATCGCGTCCTCGGATTCATATGCTATTGGTAGGCCGCGATAAAACAATTTCAAAAATCTACTCTCAAGACCGTTAAAGCGTATGTAATGAAACGATCTCACCCGAATGGTCGCTCATGTGCCCAGGATGTTCTGGCCAGGGCAGCGGTACTGCTGCGTGGAGAACGCAAGCCTGCACCCTCACATGCTCACACTCGCCGTGATGGCGTGGGGTGGACGCGGCCCGCGACACACGTACACACTTGCCGCAACGAGGAAAGACGCGGCCAAACACACAGCGCACGCACACACGAAATTAATAAAGGACCGAATTTTTTGATTCGAATTAAGCACCCGCTACGCGATTTCGTTATTGAGTAAAAAGCAACCAGGCCGACGCCAAGTAGAGGCTTTTGTGCCTCAGTCAACTTTTTAATAGCGGACCGAGTCCCAAACATGGTTTGATCCCTTGGCGGCTGACCGGCAACCAAATGTTTTTTTCTCTTTCTAATTCGCATAAAATATCATGTCTTAAATAGGTAGTTTAAATGTTCTACGGTACGGACAAAGTCACGGACACAGCACGCATCTTAAAGCCTGTGTTGTGCACAGTAGCGTTTTATGGCGGTCGGTTTTTTGGCGGATTGGAATCACACGCCGCGATTTTTAAGCGACGCAGTAGGTACCGCCGAGCGCACGCAATGGTAACGCGGCGTGGTTGTAAAACTTTTCGGTTGGAATAAATGAACGATTCGTTTTTTCTCGGCTATTATCGGCTAAAGCTGGATACGAAAATGACACAAAATACATTGCTACGATTTCTTTTAGGTAGCATTCAACTTAAAGTATCGTAAATAAATTAGCTTCTTTGCTTAAATAGTTATATACATTACTTACAATTTCAGTCCAACGTGCGCTAATAATCGGATTAGAAGGAAATCTTGAATGAGAAAAACAAGTCATTATATAAACAGAATTCAACTCATATCACAGATTAGATAATAGTACAAATAGGTACACTATGACAATTTAGCGGGAAAAAAAACGTTATACTGGCAACATTTTCATGTAATTTCGTTAGTAAATAATATAATATTTAAGTGAATGTTTTACGTAAAATGACAAGTTAAAACATAGTACTTCCACGTGGATTTTTTTTTTTCTTTGTCTGAAGTGTTGTGACACCCATTAACAATGCAAATCGTCATTATAAATAAAAATCGGGGAGCTGTTGACGCTGTGTGACGTGATTGCGACTGACAGGCGGCGATCGCCGAGTACACCATTATGTAGTACAAGATCCCAGTCACCCCAGACTTACGTAATTATAGGAAAGATGAAATTTTTAGGATCGGTAGTATAACATAAACTTAAAAAGGAATGGATACTCGCGAAGCTGAAGTTTGTTTTACAGGTAACGAGTATCAAAGGTGGAAAAAACCATGCTAACTTACGTCAAAGTAGGAAGGCTGGTTTTTACATATGTTATATATAATATTGTTATAAACAAACATATACTGTTGCCAGACACTTCCTGTGGGCCATAACTTTTGACAGACACTTTGAAAGTCGTAAAAAAATGGAGGAACTTATGCCATTTTAGGAAGGCTGAATTTTATATATATCATTAACCCTTTAACGGCCGTTGACACCTGTCAGTTTTCGTAAATAGAACTACAACATTAATTAATTTAGACTCATTTTAATTTTATTGTGGCGGTCAAATGTATGACCGATGACCGCTAAAGGGTTAAGTCTAATATTTTAAACTATTTTCCAAAGAGCCAGACAAATCTGACGTATATATATATAAAATTCTGATATATATATAAAATTCAGCCTTCCTACGAGGGGTAACTAATTACACTGAACTACATGATATAGGTACAATTTTCTAAACTCTTATATTTTCTTTCTGAATTTATTACATAAGATTTAAAAACGAAGTTGTATGTATAAATAAATTGGAACTGTTTGTTAAGATAATTTTATACATTAAAATTAGAATATTTGGTTAACTAGGTTTTCATTTAAATTTACTTTTTAAATTTATGACAAGTGATTTTTTAAAACACGGTAATTTTTATGTAGGTAATATTTTTTTAAATTACGATGTGTAACATATGACATTTAAAGCTAATGTCGTCTCTATGATTTTAAGTTTACACAAACTAAGAATTTGTTTTGTTTGAACATACTACTATTATTATTACTACTTATATGATATTGGGATTGTCGTTTGGCGTCCTCTGGAAGTCATAAACGGTTTGATCAGTGCTGGCGCGGTGGCTGCTCCACGGTCAGCGCTGGTGTCATCATCAGGGGAAGGGTCATCTCGGGTCTCCTTTACATCATGGTCATCCATTTGGTCATTCTGGTCATTATTACTGTAACATGGCATGTTTGATAGATCTGAAATTAAATCAAGATTGTGAGGAGGGTTCAATAACTTTAGAAACTGGACATGAACTATTTTCTTGCTGTTGGGTTTGTTTACATCTTCTATTTCATAGCAAACTGATCCTATTCTTCTTAAGACTTTGTACGGTCCTTTAAATCTTGGTGTAAGTTTTGTGTCTGTTGGTTTACACCATTCATACATAACGTAGTTTCCCTCTTTGAAATTATGGTTTAGTCTTCTTAAATCAAAATTCTTTTTGTTGTATTCATGAACATTTTCAATATTTACTATCGCTGTTTCTCTTGCTTCTGTTAAAATTTGCAGCTGGTGATCTCTATCATTTTCCTCTACTATTGTTCCAAAATGTATTTCATTAGGAGGCATTCTAGGATGGTAACCAAACATGAGAAAGAACGGTGAATACCCTTTTGTTTTTTGTCTTGAAGTATTAATGGCTAACATAGCTTTTGGTAATAATTTGTCCCAATTGGTTTTGTTATTCATGGCAAATTTAGTTAAGGTCGACATGATTATGGCATTAGCTCTCTCAACTAATCCATTGCTTTGAGGCGTATATGGGGTTGTTGGTATGTGTTCTATACCATACTTCGAAAATAAGGCTTGTGTCATTTGGCTGGTAAAGTAAGGTGCGCTATCTGAAATGTATGTTAACGGTGGTCCATACACATAAATTATCTCATTTTCTATGGTGTCAATTACATTTTGGGCTGTCAATGAGCAAGTGGGCTTTGCAAATATGTACCTTGTAGCGTGGTCAATATGTACAAATATGTAAGTGTTACCTGATGCTGTTGGTGGTAACGCCACTGTATGGTCAGATTAAATTACTTGCATAGGTGTGTTGGGAATAGGTCTTCGTCCTATTTCTCCATAGGCTAACTTAGTACGTCTGTTAGTTCTCGCACAAATAAGGCATGCAGAAGTATAAGCTTTGACGTCTTGTCTTAAAGATCTCCACCAATACTTGCTCTTGATCTTGTTGATTGTAGTGTTACAACTCCATGTGTCCGCTATCATCATGTGCTAATTTAATAATGGAAGATCTGAGACTCTGTGGAATAACAATTTTTTCATTATTAGTAAATTCTTCTTTATTAATGTGCAGTAAAATGCCCTCAGATAATTTAAATGAGTCATTTATCTGTTTTAAATGCTGAGTATTAATTTCCTTTGCTAATTTTGATTTTATTTGTTGAACAAAAGGGTCTTTATCTTATGCCAATTTTAATTTTTCAGAGTTGCTGCTCACTACCATTAAACAAACATCCTTTAATGAGTATCGTGACAAATGGTCTGCAATTAAATTTTACTTTCCTGGTCTATGTACAGGCTTGAAATTAAATGGAGCTAAATCAACAACATATCTTGCAAATTTTCTATTCAGTTTAGCTTTGTCAATTATATATGCTGTAGAATAACTATCAGTGATTAAGGTAAACTCTGTACCTAATAAGTAAATTCTGAACTTGTTTACAATTGCCCAATGTACAGCAGTTACCTCAAGCTCATTAATGTGATACCTGGTTTCCGCATCCTTCAGACATCTGCTTGCATATTCTATGACCTTTCTCTCTCCATCTTGAATCTGTAGAAGACAAGCGCCCATTCCCTGGTACGAACTGTCTGTCTCCACAATTGTTATTGCATTGTGCTGAAAATTGGCTAAAACTGGTGCCGTTGTTATAAGTTTTTTCAAAGTTAAAAATGAATTTTGTTGTTCTTCTGTAAGTATTATTGGTTTGTTTTTAATGTTATCCTGGTTACACAAATTAATGGATTTATTCTTTTTTAAAAGATTTTGTAATGTTTGCGCTTCCATGGCATAGTTGTGAATAAATTTTCTAAATGTTCCAGTGAATCCAAGAAAGGAACGAACTTCAGTAAGCGTTGACAGTGTTTTATACTGTTCAATAGCAGCTGTACGACTCGGATCAGTGCGTTCTTGTTTATAGCCAACTGTTTTGCCAAATAGTGGTATTTCAGTTTCTATAAAAATACATTTTTCCTTATTAAGTTTTAGATTTTTGTCTAGTCAAGTCAAATACCTTCTTTAATATTTGGAGAAATTTTTCCACATTGTTTGCACCTCCTGTGATGTCATCAAAATATGCTCGAACTCCCTGGTAAGGTTCCATAGGTAGATTTTATAACTTTAGACATAATTGCAGGTCCTCCAACCAAGCCAAACATGACACGCATAAACTCTACATGGTAATCTTGGGTTACAACAGCTGTTTTAAATATATCTCCCTCACGGATGCAAATGTTATGATAAGCGTGGTAAATATCTAATTTGAACTTAAACACAAACTGTGATATGGTTGTGACAATATCATCCATGCGCTCTATTGGTTGTGCATCTAGAACGGTAATAGGGTTGATGGTCCTAGAGTAATCAACGACTGGTCTGTATGGTGTGGTCTCATGAAAAGGTTGTTCTACTACAAACATTGGTGCAGCGTAGGGTGAAGTAGACAATCTGCATATTCCCTGTTCTATCCATTTCTCTATAGTTTGTTTCAGAAATAAGCGTTCAGGCTCAGGCAATCTATAAGGTTTGCAACTAACAGGTTTGTTATTTTTTAAATTTATTTCTAGCTCAAAGTCAGGAAATTTGCCTATATCATTATCATTGCATTTGAAGATATCATCATATTCAGATACTAATTGCAAGACTTTGTTTTGGCTTTCAAGTGTAATTTCTTTAACAAGAGTGTTAGTATTGATGCAGCAGGCAATTGAAGTACATTCTTTTTCATTAACTGGAAAGTATTCAGTGTGAGTAGGCGTTATAATGCATATTTTGCCATCAGGTTCATGAATAATGCGGGCATATACAGCTAGTTGCCAATCTTTACCGATGATCATTGGCACTGGTAAGTCATCACTGACAGCAATTTGTGGCATAACATAATCTATATTTCCAACCTGTATTCTTGCAGACAGCCATCCAATAGGTGTTAGTATGTTTCCAGCAACCTTTTAGTCTCCTTTGTTCCATGGATATACTTGTGTACCTTGTGGCAAAACATTTTTATCTATAATGGTAATGACGGACCCCGAATCTGGAAGAGCATTTAATTTTAATGATGCATCAATAGTGACAGGTATCAAAGTGACAGTAGGTGTGTCATCCTGAATACAACCAATTTGTTTTTTATTTATAACATTACTTTGACCCATTCCACAACTAGTCGATGGTTGCGACTTAACTTTATTATCATTTAAGGGAGTATTCGATTTTTCCTGATTTCTTAAATTTCCTGGAAGTTTACAATCATATGAGATATGACCTTTAGATCTACATCTGAAGCATACTTGATCTTCTTTTTTGTCTGTGTTCGGGTTGAATTTGGCAATAAACTTGTTATACTTCTGATGTTCAATGTTATTACTTGTAGTAGTAGTGTTATTTGTACTTACAGTTTCATTTCTGTTATAAAACCTTTCCCTTATGTTATCCAAAGCAGCAGCGTGAGACAGCAAACCTTCCACATCTGAACAGCATTGCGATGCTAATGGGATAGATAGACCAACGACTGTCCTAAATGCCTTCTAAAATAATGACACCTTGTCTGCCTCTGGAATTGCACACGGTGATTTAACAAAAATTGCATTTTTATTATAGATACACTCCGTTATGGTTTCGTTATTCCTAAGTGTCCTTTTTGCCTGGAATGAAATAAATTCAGCGAATGACATTTTTAATGAGAACCTTTCACATAACTTTAATTTCCAAGTTTTCAATCACCAATGCTTTTACCTATAGCCTTATTCCAATCACTTGCCGGACCCCTTAACCTTATCGCAGCATTAACTAGCGTTAAGTTATCCGACTAATTTGCCAAACCAGCGATTCTGTCCACCTGTGTAATCCAGTCTGGAGCATTTTCAGATCTATTTCCACCGAATAATGGAATAGCCTGGCTAGTATCTGTCGTCGAAAAAACTTTAATTTGAGATGCTGGATTAGTAAGCTGTTTTAGAATAATTGACTGCGTTTGTAGAATGTGGAGCAATGTTTGGTCAAAATTTCCCGAGTTGGACGTACCTTGTGCCGCATTTACCTCATCCTGCCTCAAGTTACCCAATTGTAGTTGAAGATTTTTTAGTTCTAGTTGTTCAGATAAGCGCTTGACGCGCTCCGCCTTGTAATCTTCCAATATGCCGTTTTCGTATTTGAGCACATTGTCCTTATGAAGCCGCTCAATCAAATCATGTTTCAATCCCGTTACCGGTATATACCTGGACTTGAGCTCATCTTTAAGCTGGTTTACCGTAAAATCCTCCAATTCTTGAATGTTCGTGCTTTCCATGCATTCCATGCTGAAAAAGAATAACTAACTCGCGACTGTGAAATAAAACGTATTTCACTTTGCAAACGTTGAGTATTGCTCGTATACTCTTACTTTAAACTTTTAACGTGAAAAACTTTTGAAATGCAAGACGATTCAACTTTTAGATATTTTTTTGTCGCAGCGCCATGTAAGATTGAAACAAGGATTATCGCCATATTGCTTTATTTTCTTTCTTATTCTATCATCCTAATAATACTATGCATCCATCTCTTTCATAAACACTTCTTTTCTTCTCATTCACTCATCAGCATATCAAGTATTCTGTCTCTTTCATACACTTGCGTTCCATTTCACCTTACACTGTGATAGCTAAACAAAAAGCATCTGTATGAAAAATTTTACAAGACGGCAAAAATAAGAGTTAGTTTTGTAATTATTTGGAGCGGTGTGGAGAAAGTCCTAATGCCCTAATAAAAAAAAATGTTATTGAAAATGAAATCTTGGTTTATCATTATGATTTTAAGGATAAACAAGTTATCTTCGCAGTGGACTTTTTTATTTCCAGCTCGGTCACCAACATTTAGGGTGGCTTTTTCGGCCTGTTCCGGGATTATTGAGGCCTACAAATAAATACTGTAATATTAGCTTTTAGCAATTATCAAATAACCTAGGAGAGTTATGTAACATTATTCTGCCGTATAGAAAAGGAAAAAAAAGTGATTAAAAAAAATTACGTATGTTCGGCAGGAATTATGCTTCAGAGCCATCTAATTCACAAGGATGCTGCTCTCCGACCTAAGTTCAGAACTGATAACTAGACCCCGGTATCGGAGGTGCAAAATGGTAGCTGTCAAGTTCTTAGGGATGGGTAATCATATTTTTGATGTTGATATCGATACACGATTTTTCTATACATTAGGTTGTACACAGTTATTTTTTTTTGATCTATGATAATCATTGATAAGATATTATAATTGTTGTGTATATTTATTGTAACTACACTAGTTTACTGCAAAGAATCTGATCATTCATCAAGAACATGGTATGACCTTTGGTGAATATAAAAGAGTTTATATTTTGTTTTAAATTTATTTATGAATGCTTTATGCTAAGAAGATAACTAAAACTTCTTAATGATGAAAGATTTTTTTTTGTAAATAATAAAAATGTTCAATACATGTTGGTTTTGTAATTATATAGTCCTACTTTATAGAATAAACGCTATCATTATGATATAATAAAATATCGACATATAACTATGTTTATCGACATGAAGTTAATATTTCAAAACAATGTTTACCCTTCCCTAGTAATGGCTCGAAATTGACAGCTACCATTTTGCACCTCCGATACCGGGGTCTACTGATAACCGCTCCCTCTGTTATTTAGCCCTAACTTTTGACTACTACTTCTCACTCACCAATGTTCAAAAACAACTACATAAAAATCACAAGCTGATGATGACTTAGTGAAGGTACAAAATTTGACCTACAAAAGTACATATATTTTTATAGGGGTAAAATAAAACATTTAAATGACGTTCATAAATGTTTCTAAATATAGAAAGTGTGTATATTCCAATTAAAATATAACGATTTACATATCTACCATTTTTTATACCGATTCTAAAAACTTATTGGTCAACCCTCGTAAAATGACGTAAGTTCCCCCATTTTTTTTACGACTTTTAAAGTGTCTGTCAAAAGTTATGGCCCACAGGAAGTGTCTGGCAACAGTATATGTTTGTTTATAACAATATCATATATAACATATGTAAAAACCAGCCTTCCTACTTTGACGTAAGTTAGCATGGTTTTTTCCACCTTTGATACTCGTTACCTGCAAAACGGCCCCGCTTTCAGCTTAGCGAGTATCCATTCCTTTAATTTATGTGATACTACCGATCCTAAAAATTTCATCTTTCCTAAAATTACGTAAGTCTGGGGTGACTGGAATCTCACTCTAATGGTGTAGTTTAAGTCTGACGGGTTTGGTGCACGGACTAGGTTTCATGTGTTATTATTCTAAGACGTCAAACTAGAAAAATTACAATTTTAAATACATCGACAAGAAAATATTAACAACCAAAATAATGTCTAAAATGGAATCATGTCGCATGATAAAATGGTCCCACGGTAATATAGGTCGCAAGAAATATTGTGTCCATTTGAATTTATGGACACTCAGAAATATTACCAATCTTTAATACGTCCTACTACTAAACGACCCGAAGGCGAGTACCATAATAAGATCACATGAGTGTTCTTAGGCATAATTAATTATTTACAGTTGCGTACATTGTTTTATCTACACACATATTATAATAAGTACTCTAATATGGGTTCAGAAGCCGAAGGCAAATTATCTGCATTGCTACCAGTTCTATAGTTTGGCAAATTCGTTTGTAACACTCCTTTGCTCCGCGCGGGGAACGGGGAACGTTACTAGTCGATGACGTTCGCTCACCTCTACGCACGACATGAATTTCGTTACGTATATAGGACATATAGGTATCTTCCGATGTCCCTAATAAAATAACATTCTGCATCAAACTTAATTGATTTATTATGTATATATGGATATTGTGTAGACGTGATATCAATTAATAACATTTTTAATGGTAAGTATTGAACCAAAATTGAAAAAATAAGTATTGTTTTAATGTTTGAATTATATTTATTACCATAATAAAAAAGATTACGACTGCAAAACTAATTTAAATTATTCAGTGTCGTCACATTCGTTAAAATTATCGTTTTCTGAAGTTGGCTCTTCCTTGCCTTTTTTAACCTCGTAAGTCCCAGTTTGCAATAAGATGTACATAATCAAGGCAATTAATTTGAACTGTTTTGCTATAAGAATTATTTTATTTTATTTTCCTATGTTTATAGAATGAAAATGGCAGTATCGAACGAACGTAATTGAACTTTATTGCCTTGATGGTAGATTCAAAGTAGCACTTACAAAAAACTCCCTGTTTGTTAACAGGGGTTTGTTGTATGGTGGGCCTTACCGAGGTTAAAATAGCTGTATACATTATACAGGGCGTCCCACGGCTATGTCACATGGAAGGAAAGTACCATGAATATTGTAGATGGAACATTTTACTGAAAGAAGACATTATTTGAATTTAAAAAACAATTTAAACTGCAATCATAGATATTTAAATAATTTCATGGTTGAACCGGGAATCGAACCCGTTACCCGAGAAAAATAATTACCCTGTAGCTTTATCATACCGATCGAAAGGCTTCATCATAAGGATTATATTTTGCTAAATGACATAGTGTCAGAAATAAAAGGAAGACCATGAATTTTAACATTTTTAATACAAAATTAACCAATTTATGAAATGCTCAAAATCAGTCCCTTCCTGTTGAATACAAAGTCACACTCTGTTGATTATTTCGCTCTCTGTCCATTTTTTGATCTTGTTGTGTGTTTGATTTAGAATAATACGTCTAATCCTACATTGAAAATCACAGAAACAAAAGAACAAAAGTTTGAAAATGGAACACATTTTTGAATTATTTAGTTATAATCAGCCAGCCGCATTGCGATGGACAAATAGCAGTGGGACGAAAGCAGTGGGACCACGAGTCCGTCGCTAAAATAATTTACGCGTCTTCCGGCTCAGGATACGGCTCGATTTGTTGCCTACAACCAGGTACCTACTAATTAGGTAACTCTTTATCATTTTATCATGGACTTAAATTATAATAGGGAAGTGATGCGTACTTCTCAAGTGTGTTCCATTTATTAGTAATAGTTACTTATGATAATGTCAGTTGTATGTCCGTACGGTAATGTCAGCTTTTCATTTTCCTGAAAAAATTTCACATTAAATGTTAAAATTCATGGTCTTCCTTTTATTTCGGACACTATGTTATTTAGCAAAAAATAATCCTTATGATGAAGCCTTTCCATCGGTATGATAAAGCTACAGGGTAATTATTTTTCTTGTGTAACGGGTTCGATTCCCGGTTCAACCATGTAATTATTTAAATATCTATGAATGCAGTTTAAATATTTTTGAAATTCATATAATGTCTTCTTTCAGTAAAATGTTCCATCTACAATATTCAAGGTACTTTCCTTCCATGTGGCATAGCCGTGGGACGCCCTGTATACAGTATGTTTGGTTTGATGTCCAGCAATCATGGCTATCTGCGGCCTCATGTTTACGTAGCAATGTCGCGTGCGTTTTGTTATGTGTGGCCACGCTTATGTAAGTTTACAAGTTACTGCCAACAGCAACGGCGGCCGACTGACGATTTGCCCTCCTAAGCCAATATGCAGTATCTCGGATAAAACTCCTGTAGTGATATCAATCTCGTTACTAGCAGAAAAGAATTTAAACCCCTTTGGTTATTGAATTTGAGATACTGCTTATGGGCTTACGAGGGCAATGCTCCTGTCACACGGCCCCCGCCGCGCACACCTTATACCGCCCCGCTGTCCCCGTCCCCCGTCGCCCGCGGACCATGATAGCAGTGTCACCAACGAATTTGGCTATACCTATTCAAAACAGAAAGATAATAAAATATTAAGACAAACGAAAGCAACACAATAAATAAATAAATAACGACAGAAATAGCGGCAGAACAGATCTATGTCATGAATATTAATGTTTTTTTTAAATCATATATAAATTAGTTAAGACCCTTTTCTCATGTCATTCGAGATCAAAACGTTCGTGTTGACTGAATTTTCATTTCAGTTGATGCTAGAATTGGGGTCAATTTATATTGTGATGGTTATGTGTGTGTATGTTCCTAATTGGAAACTCATAACTTTATCATATATAATAATGAGATTGTGTACATCCCAAGGAAATGTGGAGGTAGAGACAATTTAAATGCTAAGAAACTCCAAAACCGCGAGGTGTGCAATCTCAGAGATATTTTTTTTGGCAAAGAGTGTGGGATGCATCGTGATGTGGTAGCAGTAGACAGGTGCCTCACGGCTCTCTCCTTGGGAAACAAGAACTGGCGCAGACCAACGCAACGGTGTTGACCACTGAGGACCGCAAGAACAGGGCCTGACGTAGACTTTTTAGCAACTGGCTGGGATTTGGTGAACTCTGGGGAAATTGAAAGTTTTATCTGTGCAATTGCTGACGAATTCATAATGACGAACAACAACTGGAAATAAATTCTGAAGGACGGCACGGTCGACATTTGTCGGGCGTGCCGTGGCCCCGGCGAGTTCCTCAGACAATTATAATTTCCGGTTGTTCGCATTTGGTCAACAGCGAGTACTTGCACACTCGTGGCCAGTTGAATAGGGTGACCACACTCTTAAAAAAGTTAAGTTTTACTTTAACAAAGTTTAATTGTTGGTTTTTGGAGTTAATGCACTGAATTCGGTGCGTTAGAAACCACAATTGAAATGCTGCGTTAGAAACCATAATTTCGGTTCACGACTTAGGAGTCGTCAACCTGTATTTGAATATTTATTATAAAGAACTTAATGTACAGAAAATTAAATAGATATCTGACTAATAATATTGTAAATACGTTACAGCTGTTACCTACAGCTGAGAGAGTTATCATAGTAAAATTCATTGTTGTAATGCTGGTTGTTGCATGCATTGTTGTAGAGGACTCCCGATATGTGTGTAGATGAACAGAGTTGCAACATCCATGAATGATAAACGTCATTAAACATTCGCATCCGAGTGTTAAGTTATAACCGTGGCAGGTTGTGGCGGGGCGCGGCGCGTGCGCCCGGCGCGAGTACCGGCTGCTGTCGCGCGGCGCGCACGGCGGTGTGGTGCGCGCGCTGGCGCTGTTTGCGGAGGTGCCCGCGCGCGGCGCGCACACGCTGGTGCTGGAGCTGGCTGCGGGCGGCGCGCTGCTGGAGTGGGCGGCCGCCGCGCCGGCGCACTACACGCAGCGCCTCGTCGCGGCGCAGACGCGCCAGCTGCTCGCTGCGCTCGACTGGCTACACTCCAACCGCGTGGCGCACCTCGATGTCAGGGTAACTACGCTAAAGTAGTGTTATTTTCGGAAGGGAAAACCCTCATTTATTAGACTGCGCAGCTGGTCACTACAGCTGTACTTGTAGTCTTAATCAAATATATAAGAGCGTAGGGTAGAAGAACCAGTTTTCGTCATCTTATTTGGCCATTCTAAATTTTAACTAATATCTAAAGCATTATGAGATTACAAACATATTTTTCAATTTTATCTTTAAATTAATCTTCAGTCTTAACTATTCATGAACATTTTTTTTAATTTTACAATATTTTTTCATGCTCATTTCAACCTTAAATGGCCAAAAAGGGAAGGGTATAGTGGCCACAAACGGTACTTCTACCCTATAAGGTATTTAAACATATCTGAACACGCCCTAACACCTATACCGTCGATTTTGATGTTTTTGAGCAAATTATTATGTTTCGAACTTTATTATCAACAAGCTTTTAGAGTTGTTGGCAATTCTTTAGCTCTGCCTACCCCAAACTGGGAATAAAGGCGTGAGTTTATGTATGTATGTATTATGTTCCGATTTATTTTATTCTTATTGTCACTATGCGATGTTTAGTATTTTAAACATACGCATTCTTAGGAACCTACTATACAGTGTGTAAATCCAATACGAGCAAATATTTCCCTCCGTCCACTAGGATCCATTGATAGGATCCATTAAAGGGCTCAAGCGGACTTTTTGTACATTCAAATCCATTAATGGAGTAGTAGTAGTAATACGGCTTTATTGTATACTTAAATCCATTTGGATTCGTTTATACTTTTTAATAAATCAAAAATCAAATCAAATCAAAATTAGATATTTGCTGAACACGGTCAATGGATTCTGTTGCACTCTTAATTACACTTCGATCCATCAATGGATTTTATTATAATTTTAATACACTTGATTCCATCAATTGATGGATACTCGTGGACATTCATAAAAAAGTTCAATAGAATCCATTAATGAATCTTTGTAAACTTCATAGTACCTATTGTAAGCGCTCCATAAAAAATAGGGAGATACGGAACACTACACGGGATGGTTGCGATAAAACCATCAGCACGTTAATTTGGACCTGTAAAAGTAAAATAAAACCGAACGAATTTCAACAAGGTTATATAATTAGGGAACACACAATGATTAGATTAAAACAAATTACTTACAATGCAACTATAAAAACTAGATTACCAGGCTGACACAGAACTTTGCTTAGGTAACCAAAACGAATTATCATAAAACGGTCGGCGGATTGTCTCGCAAATAAAGCTATTTTCAAATTTAAAACACATCGCTTAATAAAGGTAAAAGTCCACCTTAGAACACGGTCAGGCCAAAACTTGTATACAATTTATAGGTAAAACTAAATCGAACTATAATAGAATGAATCGGTTTAGGTTCAAGAAGCGCTTCATGATTAAAACTGATGAGTTCGGAGTATAATGAAATATGGATAACAAATTGAGGTGTTGATCGGTAAATAAAAGGTCCAGATACCTAATTAAATTTATGGCCAAAATACAACCAAATGTAACCTTTGATAGGTTAGGGGGGAGTTCGCGGACTCAATTTGAATTTTGACATTAATAAAAATCAACGAAATGTGGGACTATCCTGTAAACTTCCGTCGTCGCTGACTTGCCGCCGTACGAAGATATAGCCGTAACGCTGCGTTCGTCGCAACTGATGCAGCGGGAAAAGTCTGCGAGCACTACCGCAAACGACGAGCCACATTTATCCATATCGATAAGTTTTCGTTTCCCATCAATACGATGAGTGGACAATCTAGACATTGCAATGTCAGATATTTTTCAGGTTATTCATTCGGTCCTTCGATTATTGAAGATAATCTTATTAGAAATTATATTTTTCAGTGGTTACTTGGTTGATTTCAATACTTCGTGAGTTTCATTAAGTATATAACAACATTTTAAGTAATGGTTATTGTGTAATCCGAGAGAAAAGTGTGACAATGTCTTCGAGAAGTGTTTGTTTACATGATAAGACAACTAAGGATGAACAGACCTTATGTGTGTGTATATATATGTGTATATATATATATATATGTATATATTATGATTTTATGAGATTTTATGAGGAATAAATAAAAAGAAATATCTCGCACCTCCTCAGAATACGACATTGATTTACGTTAAAGTTGCACAACATAGTCGCTTACCTAACAATACCGCGTACGTCAATGATTGAACGCGAATTATGAGTAAATTTAATATAATAAAAACTTCAATTTTGACCTGTACGGTATTGTTAGCTAAGCGACGATACGTCATCGAATTTTTGAAGTAATTTTGAACTAAATCCTAATAAACATAAGTACATATTATTAGCACACGATTGTTTCAATTTAACCTACTTATTATTTATTAGGAAATATAAGTCCAAAGTTGATTTAAAGGGTATCGTCTTGGGTCGTCCCATTAGTTTTTTGTCAAGTTCTTAATTCGTCTCATTCTGATTTCGTCATCCATTCTTCATTCGTCACTTTCGGTGGTAGTCTTTGTCGTCTTTGGTCATATTCGTTATTTGTCTTTTTCTTATTCTGGGTCATTCCGCTATCAGTCTTCATATTTTTTGGTCATGATCGGTGTTAGTCTATCTCTTTTTTAGTCTCATTCGTTATTCGTCCTATCGTCTTTGGTCTTATTCTAAGTTCGTATTTTTCTTATTTGGCCTCTTTAGAAATTGATCTCATTCTTCATTGGACATATTCACTATTTGTCCCGTTTGATATTCGAAATTTGACTTGTTTTCTTTAAGGCGACTAGATTCACGAAAATCACGAAAAGAGAAATTACGAAAATTATGAACTATAAAATTGTCTACTATAAGTACTTAGTCAGGAGATTCCACTCCTTTGTACGAGCAAATTCAGCTCCTGGGTAAATAGTGATCTGGGGTTCAAGACAAAACGCTTCGATATCCGTTGTCGAAATTTGTTATCGACAAAATGTATGAAAGTGACATAAGCGTTCGCCGCATTTTTCGAACTATTGTGACAGGCTCAAAGTCCGCCTGCAAAAAGGGGGGTGTTATAAGTTTGACTGCAATATGTGTCTGTCTGTCTGTCTACGTGTCTGTCAGTGGCACCGTAGCTCTTAGGTTATATAACTAAAGCGGGAATTGAGACGAAAACCGAACAAGACGAATTATGAATGGACCTAAAAACGAAAGTGACTTACTGCTAATGGGACCAACAACGAACGTGTCGAAAAAAATGTGACGAGTAACGAATGAGACTAAAAAATAAAAAGACTGACACCGAACATGTCACATCGAATGAACCTGAATAAGAACAAGACAAACAACAACTATGACCCAAGATGACAATGACTAACAACGAAAGTGACGAATGAAGAACGGATGACGAAAGCAGAATGAGACGAATTAAGAACTTGACAAAAAACGAATGGGACGACCCAAGACGATACCATTTAAAGGGTTACGTAGGTAACTAATCATTACTAATATTATAAATCTTAGTTGCACAAAGGTGATATTTTAATGGTATCCTAGAAAACTTAGAGCAGGTACAGATAGACTGCATTTGAACTGCAACCCAGCTGCAAAATGGCAGTTCGAGGGCAGTTCTGGTGCAGTTGATGTAACTGCATTAAAACTGCAAACCAACTGCACAGCCCGCTTAGGTCGACTGCACGCCGACTGCAAGCGGACTGCGCAGTCCGCATTACGTGAACTGCATCATAACTGCCCTTGAACTGCCATTTTGCAGCTGGGGTGCAGTTCAAATGCAGTCCGTCTGTACCGGCCCTTAATAATTCCCAAATAAGTAAAGACTTCTACGCGGACTGAGTTCGCCACACCATGCTTTTAATGAACGCGGAAAATCAAGTATCAAGACCTTTAAATCCTATTACCCTGGAGTTGCAAGCCCTAAATTTAAATTTCCCTTTTTTTCATGAGATTCTGGTAGACCTATAGATGGAGAGATGGTAATGAACTTGTTTTAAGCTTTTAGCGATGCGTTCCCTGTAAAATATCCATAGCGTCAAAATGTTTTTCACAAGCGTAGCCATTTGGAACGTCTAAAAAATCTAACGATATATTAATATATTGTCATTTTAATAAGAGCAGGTAGAAAAAAAAAGAAGCACAGAAAGCTTTAAAAAAAATCTTGTATTAAGTTGTCATTCAAGTGTCAATTTCGAGAGTTATAGGAGACCACACAGATCCCAAGATATCAATTTAGAAAACAATCAGTCGAATAACTAAAAAGTTCAAGATGGCGGCTACTTTTTCTCAATCTGTCAACTGATGCGTTGTCGGTGACCACACATATACCCAGATATCGGTTTTGAAAACAAGCAGTCGAATAACTAAAAAGTTCAAGATGGCGGCTACTTTTTCTCAATCTGTCAACTGATTCGTTGTCGGTGACCACACATATACCCAGATATCGGTTTTGAAAACAAGCAGTCGAATAACTAAAAAGTTCAAGATGGCGGCTACTTTTTCCCAATTTGTCAACGGATTAGTTGTCGGAGATCACACAGATCCGCAGATATCGATTTTGGAAACAATCAGTCGTATAACTAAAAAGTTCAAGATGGCGGCTACTTTTTCTCACTCTGTCCGCGAATTCGTTGTCTATGCATATGTAAACAATGACGACTCCGAAATCCGTTGACAGATGGGGAAAAAGTAGCCGCCATCTTGAACTTTTTATTTATTAGACTGATTGCTTCCAAAATCGATATCTGGGGAAAGTGGGGATCTGTGTGGTCATCGACAACGAATTCGCGGACAGAGTGAGAAAAAGTAGCCGCCATCTTGAACTTTTCTTTCTATAGCAATGTTATATGTTCCTATCGATGTATAGATTTGTTACTCCTTGAGTATTGTTTGAACTAACATTTAAGAATTAAATAACCGACCAATTTCTGCCGAGAATTGAAAACGAATGGTGTGGACCACTCGTATTTAAATTTTCTACCGCTGGTAATTTCAAAAATACGGTTTCGAAGATTTTGCTCACTTCCGAGTGAAACGTTCGAGCGCTCGAAAGTCTAAAATCGCCCCCCAGCAACGAAAATAAAACAATCCAAACATTGTTGTAGCAGAAAAAATAAGAAATTGTGTATATAATTTATTTTAGAATGCCATATGTTCTTAATAAATAAATACCAAGATTATCTACGGAACTTGGCACCCATTTAGATCTCAATTATTTTGTCGGTGAAGTCGATAACCATGCATCGCATAGTCTTAAAATATTGAACTTGGCTCCCATTTTCACATTTATGTTTTTGATGGGATATCATTCTTTTTCGTCAAATAAGTAGGTATGCGTTTCCTTAAATAGGAATAATATTAAATAAATTAACATTTAATAATATTCATTAGATCGCAACCCATGTAATACTAAATAATTATTAAGTAGGTAGTTCCGGTGAATTTGTGATCTTCATTCATCATCATCAGTTCTACTTCACCAAATGGTGCTTTTCAAGAGCAAATGCAAGGTGTAGGTACCTATAATGTTTGAAGATTTCCTTCAATTTCTCCAGGAACCCATCATCAGATTCTGACCTGATGACAGTGGGACCACTCCAGAAGTATGCCCTATCATAGCAAAAAAAGAATTTTGCAAATCGGTTAATAAATGACGGAGTTCTGAGGTACCATAAATAATAATAATAAAAATAAAACTTAAAAAATCACTGTTTTCTGATTTATATATTTGTATACACACAATTACCCATCTTAATTCCAAATTTCGTCTTTCTAGGTCACCTGGATGTGAGTTAGGTTTTTGATGATTAATCAGTCAGTCAGTGGTAAAAATGCCGATGTTTACACGTTAACATCTCAATAACCGTTTCACATTTTTTTATGAAATTTAGGGTTCTAGTTGATCTAAAGGGTTTTAATACATAAACCAAATTTCATGTTTTTATGATAAATATATTTGGAGTTATTGAGGCGTCAAAAGTGGCTCCAAACGGTTCGTGTAAATAACACACGGCTGCGCTCGCCAGATCCTTTTGCGTGAAATTGGCTGGACACGCTGCCGCGTCTAGATTTTATGTCCTGTTGTACCTAAATGAGAGACAGCGCCTAATAAAAAGCGCTTGTCATTATTCAAGTATAGTATAGTCGTATATTGCAGCAACACGTCTATAAGTTTTTTTTATAGAGAGCAGTAAATGGTCAAAACGTAAAACATATATACAATGATAGTCTTAAGTTAATATGTACGAGCAAATATTTTAAAATTACCCCGATTTTAAAGTTTGGAAATCTTCGGTTGACGGATATGACGTAGTACGTGTCCACTCACGTGACCACTGCGTTTCGGAAGAGAATACAAGGCGAAGTATATTATTGTACCATGAGGAGACTCAACCTTATTGTTGTAGAATGTCAGAATGACTTTGGACATAAGGTGGGTCCCAAATTAAAGTTCGTGACTGTATGTAGTCATGTAATTACAAACTAATATTTTTTTAAGACAAAAATTCAAAAACTCTACTATCTACTTAGGCCACACTGAAAGTTTTGCACTCCTGGCCACTCATAAACATTTGAATTTAGAATTATATCATTTTCAAAAATATAGCTCATTGTCTATGGAATTAAATAAAAGTTGTCGGGAAACTGATCGTAATTTGTTTTTTTCTGACGTTTTAAAGTGACGAATTGGCACTAAAAATGGAATTGACGCGAAAAGACTTTAGGGCAATGATTTTTTACGATTTTAAATGTTCTCTTTCTCCGCAAGAATGTAGTGTTCGCCTTCAAAATGCTTTTGGGCTTGAAGCACCACATTTGAGCACTGTGAGACGGTGGTACGCAGAATTTAATAGAGGCCGGAGTTCACTTAATGACGATTCTCGTGAAGGTCGGCCGTCCACCGCGGTCACTGGAGAAAATGTGGCTGCTGTCCGGCGACTAATAGAAGAAAACCGGCGAGTCACCTATGACGAAATTCGTGGACAATTAGGGATTGGTATGAGCCAAATTCAAAAAATTTTAAAATAATATTTAAAAGTCAGGAAGCTTTGTTGTCGATGGATTCCCCATGAACTGACATCAACTCAGAAACAGGCCCGTGTTGATTGGTGCCAAGAAATGCTGCAGAAGTATAACGACGGGCGTTCAAATGCCGTATATGATATAGTAACAGGAGACGAGACATGGATATATTGCTACGATCCGGAAAAAAAACAACAGTCATGTGAATGGGTCTTTGAAGGTGACCGCAGGCCAACAAAAGTTCACCAAGCAAAAAGCGTAGGCAAGCAGATGATTGCTTGTTTTTTTTCAAAAACAGGTCTTATTTCTAGTGTGCCATTAGGTAATCAAAGAACAGTTAATGCCGAGTGGTACACAACCATTTGTCTGCCTAATATCTTTCAAAAGGTTCGCGAGAGACGACCAAGAAGCCGTATCCTCTTGCACCATGACAATGCGTCTCCTCACACCGCGAAGAAGACAAAGGCATTTTTGGATTCGGAAAAGGTGGAGATTGTGACTCATCCTGCTTATAGTCCAGACCTAGCACCTTGCGATTTTTACCTTTTCCCCAAAATCAAGGATTTGATGAGAGGTTTTATATTTAAGACCCCCGAAGAAGCAGTGACGACGTTCAACCAACACGTTGAAAACATGGACTTAAATGATTGGGCCTCGTGCTTCGAAAAATGGTTTGAGCGTATGAATAAATGCATTAAATGTAATGGCGAATATTTTGAGAAGCAATAAATGTATAATTATAGTTATAAATTGTTTTATTTCCAAGTTACGCAAAACTTTCAGTGTGGCCCTCGTACCAGTTATAATAAGTTTCAATGAAATTCCACAACATGGCCAAACCTCACTGATTAAATAGAAAAATTTCTTAATTTGAGTACCTATTTAACTAGGTACAATATTTCTAAGAAACGCCAGAATACTGAAAATGCAAATAAAAACATTGATAATACACATTTTTCAGTTTTTCATAGCAATGCTTATAGAAAGAATCACAATACGTCATTATAGAAATCAAAGCATCATTATAATTTCAACAAACGTCATTAACCGTACATTGGCGTCATTTCTCCGAAACGATGCTTCTGTGAGCCGTGCCTCATATATGACGAGTTTTAGTATCGTCTAAACTAGGGAATAAGACCAATTGAGTTGCAATAGAACGACATTTATTACAAAGACAACCGTTTCTAACAAAATAATAGATGCTCAATTATTTACCCGCTAGTCGGCGCGTACAGCCATATCGGTTTATACTTTTTCTCCCACATGCTCGGAAATGTTAACCTTACTATTGTCAAATCAGCCCGCGAAGTTCTAAGTTCCAGGCCCAGGCAAAATAAAAAAAAACAAAGTTATTATTTACCAACGGCAGCGGCCGCGAAAAATGTATGAAATTTCATTACGTACCTGGTGTTTTACTTTTTAAAACCATGTTTGGACTAGGATCACTATCTCCATACAGCCAAACACTCGTGCAATCAAAATTCTTCCTTGTATATTTTACTTTTTAAATGTCATTGACTAAAAAGTTAAGCCTTTTCAAACAGCATTCACAACGTATTTAAAAGTGTGTCAAATAGTTTGACTTTTTTTTAATAGAAATTGCGTTCATAAACAAAATAAATTGCGGAAATAACATAAACGCGTAATAAATGTTATAGTTTAAACTATATTTTATTGAAATTGAATTTATTACGTTTAAATAATTTGTAATTTTATTTAATGCTTTATTTCAGTGTCATACTAAATCGTACGTTTCTCTTCATTTTTTTCAAGGAAATGTTGGGACTGTGTTTAATATTATTAACAATTGTGTTAAACCTCACATCTTGGAGAAAAGCACTATACAAGCCTCGACCGGGAAGGACGGTTGCTGGACTCGTATACATCGCGGCCTCGACTGCGTCTCGCCCACGCTAACTCTACTCGTCCCGCAACGGCCTATTTCCCGGTGTGTGCAGTAATGTACTATTATCATGCGGATAAATACGCGGACCATTAACGAATTTGAAGCTCGCAGCAATTAAAGTGCACCATCACTTTTTAAGTTGCTACCTTTTTATTTTATTTGTCTAATTGGAGCGTATGTTATGCGCCGATTTCTGTAAACACTCGTGTAATCTGAAATACGGTGCTTGTGAGCCAAGCCTTTAAATTATTCAGGGTTTTAAAAGAAATTTATGATTGACTTTTCTTAGTAAATCTTGATTTGAAATGATCTATGCTTATTGAGCTAAGTATACGCTGATATCTTCTTATTTATGTCGCAGTTTAGTCTCTTTCTCCAATTAACTCTTCCAACATCACAAGTAAGAAAGAGACAAATTACTAACTATCATGACTTTCAAGGGGATTTCCCAAAAACAAGAACTAATTACAAGAAAAGCGATGCGAACAGAGTTCGTCCTTAGGCTGTGTTTCCTGGAGAAGCGAAAATATTCCATTTAACTTGTATGAAAAAAGTTGAAATTTAATAAATCTGAATTCATATAACATATAACATTTTTAACCGACTTCAGAAAAGGAGGAGGTTATACGTTCCACTGTATGTTTTTTTTTCTATGTATGTTCACCGATTACTCCGTCAATTGTGGACCGATTTTAAAAATTATTTTTTAGTTTGATAGAGTATACTTCCGAGGTGGTCCCATTGTCACCAGATCTGAATCTGATGAGGAGATCAGTGAGGAATTGAGGCAACTCCTCAAATATTGTAGGGAAACATATAGCGATTTTAGTATTTTTAGTAACCAGTACAGCATTTGCATTCAGATAGTATCATTTGGTGAAGTGAAACTGATGATGAAGACTACGGATGGCCACTGGAACTCCTCAAAGGTTCTGATTTCACGGGTGGCGATAAGATATCTCGATTGAGATAGTTGAGCCACTACAACGAAGAATATTTACTTTTTGAAATACGACTATAACTTTCCCGCGGCGTTGCTTGAGGCGCGCTTGAAATAACTTCAAGTTTCATATCAACCGAGAAGTGGGACTACATAACAGCGTATTATGATCACTATAAATTATAAAATAAATAAATGTTTTAAAAAACCAAAAAACCGCCTTCAAAAACGCAAAAAATAACTTCTTTTAAAATTGAAGCTACCTAATAGGTTAGTCCAACTGAAGTCGGCGACCACAATATTTTCAACAAAAAAGCCAACATCAGTGGGACTAACCTATTAGGTAGGTACCTACTTAACTCCATTTAACCTCAGGAACACTGTTAAAATCCTTCGGGCTCATCCCGGGCACGGTGTATAAAATTATTTATCTAAGCTTACTTCAATAATAAAAGAATTTAGTTATCTTCGTCTAGATAAGTAAAATAAATAAAAGTGTTGACAACACATTATTAGTGATTGATTTTATAAAAAATACATACATACATTAAATCACGCCTGTTTCCAAGAGGGGTAGCAGAGACCACTTCTTTCGGCCTGCTACGATCTATATCCTGTGTAAATGTGACGTTTACGTCTCGTCACTGCGATTCCTTGCCGTCTACGTATTTTAAGCAGCGGTGTGAAGGGCATGCGATAAAAACGGTACGGATACGATGCGCCACTGCGATTCCGCACCGTCTTCGTATTTTAAGCAGCGGTGGGGTCGCACCTTTATTCTCACTATGTTCATAATCGATTCTACTAATGGTAACTATGTCCCTCCTTACAGCCAGAGAACATATTAGTCGAATTATCGGGGCCTCAAGCGCAGTTAAAACTAGTGGATCTGGGCTCGGCGGTGGAGCTAGACGCGCTGGACGCAATAGACGAGTCGACGGGCGCGGCGCGCGAGGTGCTGCCGCCGGCGGCCGCACAGCTGGAGTTCGCGCCGCCGGAGTGCGTGCTGGGCCGCCCGCCTGCGCCCGCCTGGGACGCCTGGGCCGCCGGAGTCTTCCTATACGTCTTTCTCACTGGGGTTAGTTCCACCCTTATTACTAAACATACTCCGTCTGACGCGATTACGCGTGAACTTATTAATTATAGTTATTGCACTGCCTAGAACATTTAGCGTTACATTCCTTTATACTTGTGGAAGTTAGTTGACTGCTCTCCCCCCCCCCTCCCCTGGCCACTTCACCCCCCCACACCGTGAAATGTGTCCCCGTTAAAATTATTGGGACATTTTTGTCCTTGACACTTTTTTCGTATCTATTATAGTGGTCCCAAGAATGTAAAAAAAACACATTTCACGGTGGGGGGGGGGGGTTGAAACGGCCGGGAGATGGGGGGGGGAGAGTAGTTAACTTTAAACACCACACCCAAATGTATCATGTCACACAAGTTTTAAAACTATTGATTTGTTTGTCAAAAAACATAGAATTACTCAACTAACTTCCACAAGTATCTTCTCTTATTAATTTGTTTGATATTCCAATGATCAATTACTACATTGACCGTTCTACGATCTCCGAGAGAAATAGTAGCCACGTGACCCGATTTGGAGACAAATGTAGCCACCATCGTTTTGGCCGAAACGTAGCCACCATCATACTCGAGATTGGTTTTTAGTTTCAGGGTCAAATGCATATATCCACGACTCGTCAGCAGATACGACGCTAAAAACTGCATTTGAGTTTCCTCCGTTGAATTTATCAAAAGTTAAGCGTTTTTCGTTTTTCGTGAGGTATACACGGCCACGTTGAAATTCTGTATACAACCTGTATATTGTCGTCTTTGAAGGTCCTTCATTATTAAAAGCAGCAATCATTCGGTCTCCACATTAAATTTGTGTTATTGCACTTTTAAAGTCCTATTAAATCATAGCTCTTAATTCTCACGGGACAATTTCACTTTTACTAGGGACTCAACGACTTAAAAAAACCATTGAACCTGAACCATTGCTTTGTTCTATGTGACCCGTCTGTTAAGATAATGATTATTTAAAGATTATAAAAAGGTGTGCCTAAAATAACTTTGTAAGTATTAGATTCCCGAAAGTTTCAGTGTAGCCCTCGTAGTGCTATTTATAGTTTTTATGGAAGCAAGCTGCTTTGCAGTGTTAATTTAGGTCAAAATAAGTTATCTTACCTGCAGTAGCAAAACTTTCACCCATTAGGAACACAGATTCCGCCACTTCCATTTTGTATTTTTCAAAAAAATCTACAACCTCAACGGCTACACCGATTTTAATAATTAGGGTGTCGACAGAAAGAAAATTAAGAAGCGTATTATAAACAAAAACACATTAAAATAAAATACTTAATTGCTACCGAAAACCTCGCATTTTATTTAAAAAAAAAACAACTATTCACCAGGTTTTATGTAATGACATTAAATAAATGCAAGGAAAGGGTATATTATTTTATTAACTCACACGATGACTCTATTGATACCTTTGATATATAGAGAGATATTTATGATTATATGCGGTGCGGCGTTACGTGGGTAGCATTGGATGAATTTAAAAAGGTTTTGCAGAGAACTCGTATAATAACGTAGGTACAACAATCAAATGCACAGTAGGAACGCGGGACGGTTTCTTCAGCTGGATGTGTTCTGTCCGACGGCTCAGCAAGTAAGAAGTGCTCCGCCACCCCCGCTCGCCCTTATGTAGACTCCGTCGAACGCCCTAGAGGGCGCTGGCGTCCCAACCGGAAGAACAAAATGGCGCGCATCATGATTAATACGACCAATTTATAATTGAAATACAAAAAAAAATTAATTCATGATTCTGTAACATCCTGTATTAGGTATTCCTTTACAATTGTAACATTTGTTATCTGGTTGTCAAATCAAGGCCAAGTTCAGCACATGCAATTTCAGTTAAAGTAAGGCTATGTGCACACTTACGATTAAATCATCATCATCATCATCATCATCATCATCATCATCATTTCAGCCAAACGACGTCCACTGCAGGACATAGGCCTCTCCCAAGGATCGCCACAACGAACGGTCACGTGCTACCTGCATCCACCGAGTTCCCGCAACCTTCACGAGGTCGTCGGACCATCACGTGGGAGGTCTACCCACGCTTCGTCTTCCGACACGTGGTCGCCATTCGAGAAGCTTGTGGCCCCATCGGCCATCACTTCCACGAGCAATGTGCCCCGCCCACTGCCACTTCAGTTTGGCAATTCTTCGGGCTATGTCGGTGACCCTAGTTCTCCTGCGGATTTCCTCATTCCTGATTCTATCACGCAGAGATACTCCGAGCATAGCCCTCTCCATGGCCCTTTGATTGACCTTGAGCTTTCTTATGAGGCCCATTGTAAAAGACCACGTCTCAGCACCATAAGTCATCACTGGTAACACACACTGATCAAAGACTTTCGTCTTGAGACACTGCGGTATGTTGGACGAAAAGATTTTGCGGAGCTTCCCGAACGCTGCCCATCCGAGTCCGATTCGACGAGTGACCTCTTACTCGAATCTGGACCTACCTAACCGGACAGTTTGTCCCAGGTATACATATTCGTCAACAAATTCGAGTGTAGAGTGTCCGATCAATACGGGAGTTGGGACGACATGGGCATTCGACATGACCTTCGTCTTTTCCATGTTCACTTTCAAACCAACTTGATCGGAGGCTCCACTCAGGTTATCGAGCATTACACTGAGGTCCACCATGGTCTCAGCCATAACGACTATATCATCGGCAAACCGAAGGTGTGTGATGTACTCGCCGTTAACATTGATACCACGCCCTTTCCAGTCCAGAACCTTGAAGACATCTTCCAGTCTAGCGGTGAACAGTTTTGGGGATATGACATCTGTTTGTCTGACTCCCCGTTGCAGTGGAATCGGCCTCGAGCCCTGTTCCTGTTGTCGGACGGATATGGTGGCGTTTTTGTACAAACACTTCAGCACTTCGATGTACCTATACTCGATTTGGCACCGCTGGAGAGACTGCATTACAGCCCAGGTCTCGATCGAATCGAAGGCTTTCTCGTAGTCCACAAATGCTAGGCAGAGGGGAAGGTTATATTCCTCCGTCTTCTGTATAACCTGCTGCAGCGCATGTATGTGGTCTACGGTACTGAAGCCTTTTCGGGAACCGGCTTGTTCGGGAGGCTGGAAGTCATCAAACCTGCGTGCAAGACTATTCGTAATGACCAGTGATAGGATTAGGTAGTGCTATTTGGGGTGAATGACCCAAGACTTCGTGGCGAAAGATTAATATGGATATGACTTAATCCCGAGATTTTTATGATTATAAAGTTTAAATAGTAAGTAGTTATAAAAAAGTAGATAGGTCACTACTACTAGTAGGTAGGTAGTAGTATTGTAGGTACTCAATTCAAACATTTATTAAGTACTTTGTTACCTAAATGGTGCCTATTGTTACTGTTATCGTATTATATGTACCTAGTCGGTTACTAAGTTCTGTTACTAAGATTTATTACAATTTAAAAAATATTTTAGTGGAGTTTTGCATAAACGTGTTGATTAATAACTTTGATTTATATAGAATATAAATTAAAATAATGTATTTTAAACTATTGCAATTATTTGATGTACGAGCTTGAAGTATTCCCATTTCGGACGAGAAAATCATAGTTCAAATCACGCACGACGATGATACTGATAACGGTCACAACTTTTGTAAGAGTTCTTGTAGAGAGTTCAAATTTGCGTGACATATTGAACAGACTTGTAGCTTTGAATTCTGATACAAATATATTCCAAGCAACTAAAGATCCGCTTGTACACCGGTCAATCTTGATGTCTCATTAAATCGACTTTACGATTTCACGTGATTTTGCAGAAATACGAAAACACACCAAATCTCTTGCTTCATAAGTTGGAATTAATTCATGTTGACGAAAATAATTTTGGTCTCAAACATATACAGAGATAGGTTGTTTTATAATATTATACAAAAAAAGTTCTTTGGGAAACAAAGACTAACTTTTAAACGTTTTCAAAAAGTGAGTGAAATTTACTGAAAAGTCATGCGTAATTTCATCGATGCCGGCTGTGAATGTTAAAAGATCGTGTCGGAAATTGCGGCAACTAACAAGAATGATTATTTGTTCTTTAAAATGTACATTAATTAAGCTTTTAATTAATGTACATGCGATACGGCAGGTGGTCATTTTCTTTAAGCGACTCCTTTCACTAGACTGGCTTAAACTGGATAGTCTTCCAGAACCTCTTGTATTCGTTTTTCTGAGTGGGTAGGACGCTAAAATACTATAAACTGTGCTTTGACTCTAAACCTTTTATGTAAAATGCTCTACGACCTTCGCATCCGACCAGAGGGGTTGTGTATAGAAGAAATTACAAACAGTTTCGCTACGCATTTTGCCGAGATATGCCATAATTATTGTTAGACAAATACTACGTCCATGAAATTTGTCGTAATTATTTAACGATGAGTTGTTAAACAAACAAAAGACAATTCACTTTTGTACGTTTTTAAGGAATTTAATATTTTAAACAGAGGTTCAAACTTTGTCCAGATTTCATTCCGCATACGTTATCTTCACTCAGTAAGTAGTTCGTAGACCTCTCGACTAAGACTGGTACGTTACAAAAAACTAAATCCAATATTTTATTGTGTTCGTTTAGGATAAGATTATGTTGAATTAAACCCAAATAGCCGAGATCCTCGATAGCCTTGACTGCTGAGTTTCGTAATTCTATTGAACCATGATTTAAAAGGGTAATGCCGGTGTTACTCCATTCAACGCAAGAAAGGTTAAAATCTCCTAGTAATAAGTATTTATCAAGAGGGTGACTTTCCATTACTCGAGTAACATTACTAACCAGATAATCAAGGCGCGCGGGCAAGTCGCGGTCCGGCGGAAGATAAGTAACACAGATGTGCAAATCTGTGTCAGCGGAAAGCGCTCGGGCCGGCACGCTCACCCACAGCAACTCGGCGCCGGCGCCACTCCACTCCGGCCGCACGCGCGCGCCGAGCCGCCGCCGCACGCACGCCATCACCCCGCCCCCTGTGCTCTTACCCGTCTGCACCAAGTCGCGGTCATTTCGGAACACGTCGTATCTCTCATCACATAATTCCGTACTCATTATATCCTCCTGTAACCAGGTTTCAGTAAATAACATTATGTCAAAATCATTGTCCAATATACTCTTGTATAAACTTAAACACTTCGATCTCAGGCCGCGCACATTCTGGTAATATACCTGGCATTTATTATCATGGTGTACCATATCTAACGAATTTATTGATAACTAACATTGATATAGGTTCTAAAGATGTAAACAAGAATAAGAGTGTGCCTAGCTACGTATTTGCTAGCTGGGTCTGCGGACATAAGTGATTTCATACTCGCTTTACGGTGATTTAAGTTGGCGTGCAATACCTCGAATGTTACATAGCATAGCAACGCCGACACATTCGCATCAGCGAGCGCAGGGTAGATTGTAAAGAGACAACGTACCGACCATTTTACTAATGCCCGCTTATCCAAGCTATTATGCTTAATTAGGAGGGACACATTAACTATAGCACCAATGCACATAAAAATAAACCGTTGTAGAGAGCCCGATGGAATAAATAAAAATATATGATAACTATTACTTTGATTAAAATATAGATGTTTAACCATCGGTTTACTTGTGCTGTTACGAAAGTGCGTATCGCTATTACAATAAGGATAAAATTGGGTCACTCGGCAGGAAAAATATGAGTGTACATTTATAGGCAAATGCATTTTTATTATTGTTAATTTTATAATGGTTTGAACATTTAAAAGACTCTTGATAGCTGCAACAATGAACATACAGTTTGTGTTATGTGATGTTTTGGGTGTGTAAGTGTGTGTAGTGTAATTTGTATATGTGCTAATACTTGCGATACATGCGTACAGAAGAAAACATAGACAATTGAAAACAGAAATAAATGAAAACGCATTTGTACATGATTTATTGTGCCTATACAATTTTCCTTAAATCCGACTCCGTTTTGATTCGAACGACGGGATGAGTTTCGCTTTTTCGAACGAAATTTTTTCCATTTCTTATCCAAGGCGCAAACTGGTACTGCTTGTTTTTTGCTGCCTCCCTGCACAGCTTGCATAACATTTTGTTACGAGGGGTGAGGTGTTCATTTATGTAAATACGCTTCGGCTCGCCTGCCATTCCTATGTCCGACGAGGTGATTTCGCGATTCTTCCGGACCGCTGAGATAAGGGAATCTCTCAGTAAGGTGGATTTTAGTTTTACTATAATTGATTTAGGACGGCCAGGCACCTTTGTTCGTGGTTCAATTCGAGCACCAAAAATAATGTCTTCACTCTTAATTGCTACTCCCAGAACTGTGGCAATTTTCCCCTCGTGAATCACAGAATTGAACAGCGTCTGAAGTGCCTTAAGGACCGGTTTACCACCCGCCTTCAGGAGTTCACTCGTAATACCGTCATCACCCGGGGCTTTACCGTTATTAAGCTGTTTGAGAGCCATTCTAATCTCGTACAGGCTGACGTCCGGGATATCTTCGGTATAGTGTCGGGTCAATCTAGGTCTCGGGTCTTTTGCTAGATCGGTCACGGGTTGGTGAGTTGATGTATACCGTTGTCCATAAAACCCCTCCATCTCCCTCAAGAGCTCAGGTTTCGATGAGACTAACCTGCCATCTTCGGTCTTAAGCTTACAAGGAAAGGTACCGAACTGTCCGGCTCCGATTTGGTTTATTTTGATGTATGTTAGAGAGTAGTGTAAAATAATAGACACGTATTTTTTTTTAGCGGCCCAAACTCACCCGGTTCGGAGAAATTGACCTCCAAAGTACTGAAAAGTGACTAAACCCTCTAACTTCTATAGAGAATAAAAAAAAAGCTATTTTCTTACCAATTTTGATTATATGTTTAAGAACATGAAAAAATAATGAGCACGTGTTTTGTTATATCGGCTAAAACTCATATTAAAAAAAAAAACAAACAGAAGAAGTATATAACTTTGAAGGGTATTTCTTTTTTATTATGAGTTTTACCCGATATAACAAAACACGTGCTCATTATTTTTTCATGTTCTTAAACATATAATCAAAATTGGTAAGAAAATAGCATTTTATTTTTTTAAATTCTCTATAGAAGTTAGAGGGTTTAGTCACTTTTCAGTACTTTGGAGGTCAATTTCTCCGAACCGGGTGAGTTTGGGTCGCTAAAAAAAAATACGTGTCTATTATTTTAGACTACTCTCTAACATACATCAAAATAAACCAAATCGGAGCCGGACAGTTCGGTACCTTTCCTTGTTAGTCAGCCGGTTTTTCCCAATAGACAGATCTCTGGCAAAAACCTTTTAGACTAGTCCCAAAACTGGAAAATGCGTCTCTAAACCAAAGCAAGCGGCAAATCATGTAACAGTTGGGGTGACAACGATATCCAAGGGTTCAGACCCTGCAGAATACGGATCTGCCTGTCTACCCGGAAGAGTGTTATACCGGAAGGAAAAGGTGCAGCCCATACAAAAATTTTCGTCGTACATTTTGTAAATCGTTGTTCCGGTACCCTAAAAGACCATATTCTCCTTCACATCATATTAAAAAACCATAACAATTGGACCTTTTTTAGGGTACCGGAACAAGGATTTACAAAATGTACGACGAAAAATTTTGTATGGGCTGCACCTTTTCCGGAATAACATTCTTCCGGGTCAAATTTCGGAATGGCGACAGGCAGATCCGTATTCTGCAGGGTCTGAACCCTCGGATAACGTTGTCACCCCAAATGTTACATGATTTGCAGCTTGCATTCTAATTCTTCAAAAGTGGTCCAAGACTATTTGTGCCTCTGTTATGTTCAATGACCTCTTTAATTCGAGTTGTATTAAAGAGGTGTATGTCGTTATTTACGGATTTCGAGATCCGTCTATTGAGCCGCCGGTATGCATCAGCTTCATCCGAAGACTGCAGGACCATCTCACGTCTCTCTTTCATGAGCTCAATAGTTGAGTCAGAGAGCTTTTTGGATTTTCTTGAGGGTCGGGTCCTGAAGAACTTAGACCCGTCTGTATGGACAGCTTCCACGAACCCGTTGTTGTAATCGTCAACGTCGCTTGCTAGGCATTCAAAACGGTTTTGGAGTTCCAGCTGAAAGCTCTCGGGATTTTGGAGCTGGATTGGTGCCGGGCGGAGCGCAGACTTCATCAGTCTAGACCTTTCAAGCTTGACTTGGATATTCAATGTGCCTCGTACTATCCGATGACCACTTCCAGTTTTGACCGCGTTGATCACAGAGACATCATTGAATATTTGCTTTTTGGTCGATATGATGAAGTCTATCTCATTCCTCGTTACCCCATCAGGACTCACCCAGGTCAACTTCCTATGCTCTCGCTTCCTAAAGAAGAAGTTCGTCATGTAGAGTACTTCCTTCTCCATGAAGCCGGCCAATAGGTGACCCCGGTGATTCCGGCATCCCACTCCGAAATTCCCCACTCTCAGCTCGTCACCGTCTCGTTTGCCTAGCTTTGCGTTGAAGTCCCCCATGACAACTGTGAAGTGAGTTTTGGAGAAATGTATGGGCCGGAAAATATCCTCATACACTTCCTCTACCTCATCGTCGGAGTGCGTCGAGGTCGGAGCGTAGAACATCGTTGGGTCATTCTGAGTACAAGGCACGCTACCCTGGTCGACACACTCTCGATCTTCACCACGTTATTAACGAGGGATCTGTGGACAATAAACCCGAAACCACCTTGGGATTGTTGGTCACCCTCCCGAAAAAAGAGCAAGTTACCGGATTTGAGGATTATCGTGTCCTCCCCCTCTCTTCGGACTTCTGATAATCCTACGATGTCCCACCGTAACTTGCTCAATTCTTCCTCTAGTTCTACGATTAAATACGACGGTTATAATCTATACTAATCTATACTAATACTATACTAATACTAATCTATACGACATTATAATGTACACACGACACAATATACACCAGTTCAAACGTGTGAACATGCCCGGCAGGGTCACCCGGCAAACGGCCCGCCTCCAGCGTGTGCCGCGGCGGTTGGCGCTGCTCGACAAAAACCCGCGCGTAATAGGGCCTGCTTTCTATGAGCGCAGACCTAAAAAACGAATCTTCGGATGGAATATTTGGTCGCCGACTTAAAGATCTTTTATTGACGCAATCACTATATTCAGTAAAAGAGTATACTGATAAATAGGTTAAATTGATTTGTTGTTTTTGTTTTATTTATTATTATTCCCTATTGACATGATCGTTTTAATTTGTTTTTTTTTTTTTATTCAATACATTTTTTGACATTTCTGACTGTAGCTTATTTGCTATATTTTTATTTTTATTAATTTAATTCTTATTTTTACATTTTGACTGCGTTTGTTTATTTTATTTCATTATTATTTTTACTTTATTTTTTTACACTTTGACGATCTTATTGAGAATTCATTATGATTATGTGACATAGAATAATGTAATTTTCAGTATGAAATAAATGCCTACCTACCTACCTACTAATATTATAAAGAGGTAAAGTTTGTGACGTTGTAAGGGGTAATCTCTGGATCTACTGAACCGATTTTGAAAATTCTTTTACCAATGGACTGCCACTTTATTTCTGAGTGTCATAGCACAGTCTTATTATTACTAACAGTCGTCCGACTCATGTACTTGCAAGGGGAAACGATGAGGGGTTCGCGGGGAAGCGGGCGGCAGAGTCGGCGAGTGCAATCTCCCTTAGTTTGCCCTCTCTAATGACAAGGGTTGTACGTGTGTCTCGTAACAAAATTTAATAATAGTTTATACAATTTGCTCTGTTTTTAACTGTAAATCTTCATCAAGGTTTAAAAAAGAATTGAAATTCCGCCGATTTTCACGAGACGATCGGTAAGTTATTTTTTAATCACCTATATTTTAAAATTGTTGTTAGATGAGTTATTTTCAAATTCCACCATTTAACCTTTGATTAGAATTGGTAGTAGCATACATTAAGGTGTAATTCGTTTTAACGAGACCCTTAATGTATAAGATCTTGAGACGTCTATTATTTGAAATGTGTTTCTATGTGAAAAACACTTTTATCATTACAAATTACTGGGATATTCTAAAATGTATTAATGTATTTAAAATATTCTCAGATAATAAAGGATTTAAGATAAAATATTTAATTAGTTTTTGTTGTGACAACCCTGACCGTTGACTGAGTTTTGTGCGTAGGGGCGGCATGCATTCAAAAACAAAGGAGTCGGACTACTGGTAGGTTTTCTTAATACTGTGGTCATAGGACTCATAGGCTATATATTAACCCAAAAAAAATGTTTAATGCCCAACGAAGTGGGCACGGGAACAGCTAGTTGACACTGAAATGATATAATTCTGTCACGACGTAAACATTACACACGATACTTTTAGGGTTAGTTTACTTTAAAGAGGGTAAGATTTAATATTTTTTATACAATGATAAAATTAAAAATATCCGACACGTACTAGCGAAACATGTGTTAAATCACCATACATCGTTATCGCGGGAGCAAACACGATTTGACAGTAGTGAAAGATTATGGCCAGACCTAGGAATATACGGGGCAAAATTAAATGACAGCTAGGGATTGCCTATATTGATAAACTCAATTATCGATGCTTTTCCCATACACTAGTGATCGCTCCAAGTTTTGTTCGTAAAAATTTTTTTTTATTGAAAGTATGCAAATGAAACAAAATAGCAACATAATTCAGGTTATTGTTTATTTTAAAAAGATTTTTAACCTTGACTCAGCATCATCATATTTTTTTTACTCCTAACAAATTCTGATCGTTTATTTTAACAATAGTAAATGGGACAGTCATTCTGAAATACACAGTATGGAAAAGAAATATGATAATGATGAGACAAGGTTAAAAAATCCTTTTAAAATAAAGAATAACCAGAATTATGACGCTATTTCATTTCATTTCACTTTCAATAAAAAAATATTTTTACGAACAATACTTGGAGCGATCACTAGTGTATGGGAAAAATATCGATAATTGAGTTTATCGATAAAGGCAATCCCTAGCTGTCATTTAATTTTGCCCCGTATAATCCTAGGTCTGATTATGACAAATAGGCAATAACAGAAGTGACACTCGTATTGAGAAACGTTTATACCTATGAGTTCAAAATGTTCATTTTCTTTCAAATATCTTACCTCTGTACTTGACTTGATTAGTATTACATATTTAAAAAGATTAGCTATGCAATCCTTACGTTAACCTCTTCAGTCACTTTACCTGCTACTTTAGACATTTTTCATTCTTGATTGATTTGATATGTACAGAAATATAAAATATATATCTTAATTAAATTTGAGTGCCAATGGAAAACATATATTTAAAAAGTTAAAACTAGTTTTGGAGAAAAATACTGCATTTGACATAATGTTAATATTTTTATTTAAGTTGACACGTTGATCTATAAAAGCGTTTACTCAATGTAAGACAAGTTTGATTGACCGTTTCCAGCGAAAACTTCGTGCTAGATATGAAGAACTTCTTAGCTTAGAATGTTTAGGCAGAATATTCCGTTTATACTAAACAGACATTCTGTTATATGTGTTCTTTAATAGATTTGTTTTTGCTCCTGCGATAACGACGTATTTTAAAATCACTTACTCGACTTGGCCATCAACTGGTTTAAAGAGATGGTTTTAGTAAGTTTACATACCGTATACATATAAAGGCGAATAGGTACTTTAAAAAACAATAAAAAATCTTTTGTTCAATTTAACTGCCTTTTTTTCTATGAAGTCAGGTATTTAAAAATAATTAATTTTATTATTTAACGTAACTGTCGTCGTGGCGAAATTTGTATCAATGGAGTATTTAAGGAAGTTGTAATACCCGCTTATAATAAGCTGTTACACGGGTTGTCCTAGATCGACGCAACCATTATGGATAGATGATTCTTTTCTCGCTAACAGTACTTGGTGAATATTCATTTTAGTTGTCGCCATTCCTGGACGAGTCTGTGGAGGAGACGACGGCAAACATCATCAAGTGCGACTACTGCTTCCCGCCGGAGCACTGGGCGGGCGTTGACGAGGCGGCGCAGCGGCTCATCCGCGGGCTGCTGGAGCCGACGCCGGCGCGCCGCCTCTTGCCGCGCGATGCCCTCGCGGACCCTTGGTTCAGCGAGGTAGGTTCACTCATATTTAGCCCTAAATTAAAACAAAAACCAAAAGAAACCTCAGTTCTAATTTACACTTCTCATATTTAAAATATACATGCGGGGAAATCAATAACTCTTCATACTGAAGGCTATATCGCGTTGACGTCCCGCTTCATACTATTTACATAAGGTAGTCGTTAATTGAACGTTGTAAACAAACATTGTGCCAATGATAATGACAGGTATACCTGGCTGTAATAAAGAATGCCAGTAGGTACGCCAAATCGCTTGAACCATTGTTACAGTAAAGCTTTTAATAAACAAACATACTACTTTTTGTTTCATTTAAATAGACCAAGTAGTTTTGATTTTACATACGTTTAAAATGTTGGTCAATAATATGTAAAGGGCGCGGGCGCCATCTTACTCGAGAGACGTCATCTCATCACAGCGCACTATGGGCGGGCTTCATACAAACGTGTGGACATCTGAGTCTTAAGTTATTATTTTGGGATAAAAAATGGATAATATGTCGTGTTACGTGGTCTTCCGATAATTCGGAAGACCAGGTACCAGACGTTAATGAAAGATCAGAGAAAAAAGATCAGAGAGGTAGATAAGAGAGAAAAGGACAGCAATAGTAAGTCAGGGTCTGGGTATTTATTTAACACTTAGGCTTTCTTCACACAGATAAAATAATTATTACACATAAATTAAAAAATAAAATAAAATTAGTCCCTAATATCACCAGGGTAAAGTTAAAGATTTAGTGGTGAAGGTGAAGGTAGTTCCTCCGGGACTTCCTTTAGTACGCGTCCCGGAGTCGTCGGACCAGGAACACCGCTGGCGCTGTAATGCGGGGCGCTAGAGGCAGCGGCCCTGGTGGTACACGAAGGTAGGTGGGCCCGAGGTGAGACCCGTCAGAGAGAGTAGCGGTTCGCGATTAAAGCAGGAACCTCGTAGATGAAGGATTCTTGAAGCGTAGGGCCCGACTTGGCCACACTCAAAGTCGACTTTTAGTATGAGGGAGATAGAGGCTTCTAGGGGTCCGACTTGACCCTATCTTCAGAGTTTCTAGTTACCACTTTAGAGGCTGAGGGAGAACTGATCGCTCTAGTCCGAGTCGCCGTTTATATACCCTGGTAATCTAGCTTTTTAAATTACAAATTCTAAATTCATAAAATTTCAAAGTTATACATGCCAGATATTAATTCCATGGTTAACCATCGTTTTAACTCCATGGTTCAGTATAAACCTAAGATATCGTCTCTGCCCGTTGTCTAGACAACGAAAATAACAAGCACTGTCAGATGAAAAAATATAAACAAAAAGTGAATATTTTCGGCTACAAAAGTAATATCGTTAAAAAGAATAGCAATTATTCAAAGAAAAAAGGTACGCAAGAACCATGGAAAACCAATACACCGTACAGCTTCAAAAAATCAAGAATTATGAGTCTCTAAACTTAGTCGGTCCAACCGACATGTGAACCGCGCCCGCGAGATAGTCAAGAGGAACGGGACAAGAAACCCAGGAACGCAGGTACAATATTACAAATATTGTAGTCTAATAACTGGTCCATTAGAATCCGGCAGGATTTTTCAATTCTTTGATTCACTACGGATAGGATACCTTCGAACTTTTATGATTCACAATTAGGTAAAAATCGTTTTCCTGTAAAAGTCATTATTTTGGATTTATGGCCTATAATCTATTCAGGATAGGATGGGTACGGCGACACATGACACTTGGCAGATAAAGTGTTGTGGCCTTGTGAAATTGAAAGGATTATTGACGAGTATCGATTACGTTTTCTAAGGGAAAATAATCGATTCTTTATACACTTGCCAATATTTTTTATTTCTTAAAACTATTATATTGCACATACAAACTATAAATGTTGAATTCAGTAATTAAATAAATGTCAGAAGACAATAATATACACGTAAATTGAAATAAACGCATACAAGGCAGACGCACTCGTGCTGACAGAGCAGGCAGAGCTGACGCGAGTGAAGCGATTTGTTAATTAATATGGCGGTTCGATTCGGTCGATGACAGATTTGTTGCCAATCTCTATTAACGGTTCCATTCACGTATCGGAAGTTGCAGTGTATATATTTTATTGACCTATTTCACTACATAAACACGTAATTTAATGGAACTTGACTATTATTACGAAAAACGATAAATGTAATTTATTGGAAATAATTTCTTCGAAATATATATTTTTTTAATTTGTTGACAGCTGGATTCGTTAAAACGGTTATTGCGTAAAATGTAAAACTGTCATGTGTCGCCGTACCCATCCTATCCTGAATAGATTATAGTACGAAGCAATTGTACTACTTTTTTTAAAGAGGACATGATGCAGTATTGTTTTTTATAATTTAGAATTTAATTAAATATTTTCTAAGTATTACTGATGTTTATTTATAAGCATAAATTTGACTTTGACTAAAGTTTGAGTTTAGAATAAGTTCTAGAGCGAGCTTCAAGTCAATACCAGAACTATAATTAAGGTCATAGATTAGGCAACATATCAAAAATTTGGGTTAGCGTAAGAGAGCTCTTTTGAAATAAGTGTTTTTTTTACCTAAAATTAATACTCCTTGAAAAAACCTCTTAGCAACAAAACTCATCGTGGGTTAAATATGTATAGCAAAATTTACCGCCGCAAGATCCAGAAGAAACTGTTAGTATATAGAAACAAGTGAAGTCTCTTTTATTAATTTTCCGTGCCATTGCTATTTGAGCGCGCCTGCACATATGAAATAGCAATGTGCCACTTAAAACGTTACAATTTAACGTAGGCGTTATTATTATATGAGGGTAAAAATAAAAAAGTGAAAAATCATACATTCTTTCACAATTTAGTTTATTTTATCCAATATCGTGTAACTATCACACGATTTTGATTTATTGGAATTAGCAAAAAAAAAATATTTTTTAAACAATAAATTGCAGAGACAATAGTTTCTTAAACATCCAGTAGAAATATCAAAGCTAAATGGTTTGTGGTTTCGAAATTATATCAATAATACTAAGAGTCGTAACACATGTCCACACGTTTGTTTGAAGCCCATAGTGCAGCGGTGTGTGCCCGTATAAATATGATTGTCAAGTAAATCATTTGTTAAGCAGTTTTTCAGCGAATTTCAAGGAGTACTATTTAAGATTAATCATGTAAAAATACCTTTGATTTTCATCAACTTATTAACATTCTACTAAGGTGCTAATATTTACTCAGTTTTGCTCCTAACTGTAAGTAACCAGTTGAATTTTCACAGAATATGTACGTCTTATTATAAATTCTATAGTTTAAGATTATGACAATAAATCAAATCTCAAGAGGAATCTCAATACAAGAAACATAAAAAAAAATATGATATTTTGTAAGGGTTGTATTTGTATAATAGCTTTTTAATTCGGTATTACATTAAGCTTAAATAATAATCTATAAAACTTTATAGTTCACGACCAAACAGTAATCTCAAGTACCTAAAACTCTTACTAATACGTTAAAAAGTACCTAGTCGGGTGATAAGTTCTGTTACTGAGATTTATTACTAGACCTTGTTATCTCAGGGCAGTGAAATGTTACAAATGTCAAAATAGGGGAGTATGGGGCCAATTGGAACAATTTTATATTTATTTCAATTATATTGGCAGTCCGAATACATAGTATAAATGGCACTTTAAAAAAACAATGAAAGGTATTTAACCCTTTTCAAAACACAAAATACTATTGGTGCAATTGGGAATCTGATAACAAACATAGTCATATACACTTTCGCATTAATAATGTTAGTATAGGGATATATATGCGGAATTAACTGAAAAAATATTATGAATTTTGCATTTTTATTGAGTTATGCGATCCGGTAATAAACACGGGTCGACCCGCCGTAAAAAACGTCTTGTTTCAACGCATGTTGCAGCCTTGAGCACAGAAAATGTATGCTGTTGGTCCAGTTTTGAATTTTGTGATTAGTCATAACTAGGGTTAGGACATTTGATGGCATATCGTGGTTCTAGAATCCATGGAGTCGCTATTTCCTACTTATTATAACACATACCATCTTGATTTTGACGTTCAGTATTGTCATAACAATATTTTAAAATGCATTCATTCGTTAAATCGCTAAACCAGTTTTAATGATTTTTTGTATACTAGAGGATATCTCCGTTTTGAAAGCGTTACAGACAAACAGATATGAGTTAGATAAACTAAGTATAGATAAACCGACCTAAAAATGTATTTAGTGATTTTTGAAATATGACAAACTGGTTTGTTTATCTACACTAATATTATAAAGAGGAAAGATTTGATTTTTTGTTCGTTTGTTTGAATTGAATAGGCTCCGAAACGACTGGACCGATTTGGAAAATTCTTTCACCATTAGAATCCTACATTATCCCTAATGAACATAGGCTATAGAATATTTTCAAAAAAGTTAGGGATCCGTATGAAAACTTCGATAATGTAACCCAAGGTGTGAAAAAAATACCGAAAAAAATCCTTATATCGCGTACGCTGCGGAAACTATTGACAATAGAGCAAAGTGATGTACTACAGTTTTATAGAGGACATCAATATCTACAAAGTAATCTGGAGTACCATATGTCTAACTGTTACAGTTATGTCACAATAACTACTTTTTCATGTTAAAATATGCAAAAGTAACGCCGGTACTAACTAGGCCCCATTATTCGTACCTTGGTATCAATCCTTATCCAAATAAATTACTTCCTTTTCAAGGGTATATCAGTACCTGTAAATTACTTTTTGAATTATTCAAATCGGACATACCATTCAAAAGTTATCGTGAGTGTAACAATTATCAAAATTGAAATTTAAGAAACAGCCCTCTAAGTGACTTTAATTGGTTTTATCTACAACAGAGAATAGATAGACACGTAAAATTTGGCTAATGGTTCCTGTATATTGTGTAAATGAGTGTAAGATCAAGCCTATATCCCTCAGCAGAGCATCAAACAGTGTATGTACATACATACATACATAGGTACATTAAATCACGCCTGTTTCACAAATGGGTAGGCAGAGACCAATTCTTTCTTTGCACTTTCAAGAGTGTATGTGATAATGAGAAATCTATTACTTAAGTATCTAAACATTTAATTAAACTTAACCGAAACCATGCATCTCTTCTCTAATCTCTTCTCTAAATAGTATAAATTAAATTCGCTTCTCACCTGCCTGCCCTATTTCTCCGCTAACTCCTTGTTATACCACGCAACGGATTATGATATGGTTTTCATTGTCATTTAAGAATTTATTCTAGATATTTTATATGTACATTTCATTCTAATAAAGATTTAATATAGTTGAAAAAACTCAATGATTTCCTACCAAGTCGTCAAAAATCGTTTTTCGGGCCCTTACATAGCTTACGCTGGCTAAACCTTAAGAGATGTGTCAACATACTGTACTGAAGAATTGTAGTTATTTAAAAAACCTAGAGAAAAGTTCGCGATAGCATATGTCTATCTCCTAAGATTGACGCACAGTAACCATTTTTATGATTATAATTTTATTTAAAAATCTTAGGTTATTAGCTCAAGAACCTTCTGACCCCATCGGCCGTCAGTCCTGCGAGCAATGTGCCCCGCCCACTGCCACTTAAGTTTGGGTATTCTTCGGGCTATGTCGGTAACCTTAGTTCTACTGCGGATATCATCATTTCTGATTCTATCATGCAGAGAAACCCCGAGCATAGCCCGCGGACCGGGAGACGAGCTGTAGGTAGACCTCCAACAAGATGGAGTGACGACCTTGTACAGATCGCGGGAACGCGGTGGATGCGAAAAGCACAAGACCGGTCTGAGTGGAGAGCCTTGGGGGAGGCCTATGTCCAGCAGTGGACATCTTTCGGCTGACATGATGATGATGATGATGAGGTTATTAGCTAACCTATTCTGTCCGATTCAGTAGGTATTTAACCTTATCCACATAAATACTTTGGTTACCATGGGCATTTAATGTAGATTAATATTGTCCCGTACAATATATTATTTAAATAAATACTTTATTGGATTATTATGGCAGATCAAATATTACGCGCAACATAGATTAGAACTCAAAACAAATATGAGAGTTTCGTTGTCTGCACCTATGAAAACCGGCTCTTTGCAGAGTTGTTATTCTGCTCAAAAAAGGAAATGGACAGATGCCCCAAGATAATAGAAGCATTAATCTTTAAAATGAAAACCTTTGCGTTGTAGTAAAATAATTAGTCGACAATGTTTATTCCGAAATTAATAATATTAATTCTAAGATTGTACCTGGGTTAAGAAGAGAGCTATTTTATCACCAAGTAATGGTCAAGTAGGTATAGAAAATGGCTTAATTATATCGAAGATCAATGCGTCGACACAAACATACTACTCTGTAGACACTGTGCTCGACCTGGAAGAGGCTGTCTATTTCCCAACGGAATTTCTCAATTCCTTGCAACCTTCTGAATCGCCCCACATAAATTTGTTTTTAAAGAAGGGTGTCGTATTATTTTACTACGGAACCTCAATCCACCCAAATAACATCTTTAAAAACGTTCATAATAGAGTGCACAATACTGACCGGATGTGCGGCTGGAAAAGTCGTTTTAATTCCCCGGATTCCATAAACATTGTATATTGAGAGATTCTATGATAACTGGCAGTCATGATTTGAATTGAATTTAAAATCTAACGGCATCAAAAACTCAATTTCGCAAAAAGTGTCTGACAGGACGTCTTTCTAAAATCGTCATAAAATAAAACCTCTATTGCTTTATTTTATCCACCTATCTATAATTTGAAAAGAAATAATATCCAGATGAACTTGGATTATTTTAACTTATATTATCCGAAGCGAAGCGAGGGCGGGTCGCTAGTTTATAATAATTAGGAAATAGCGATGGAGTCGCTCGATTCATCGCTATGAAAGACCCTTTCGATTTTCATCTTAAAATACGGCATGTTATTTCTGTCATATTTGACCTTTTCGATTCCCGGTTAAGAGAGGCGATTTTTCAAAAATCCATAAATGCAGTATTTATTATTTTCTAAAACAAAAGTAATTCACCATTGCGTAAAATTTGTTATTTCCAGTATTTAAGGTAGCTGTCGTACATTTCCCGTGACGGGTCAAAACAAAGTTAAATGATAATTGCTAGTATTCCTTCCGTTATTTTGATTGTGTTTGATATTTAGAGATAACTTAACCATATCGATAACCGTTTCGATGTGCATCATAAAATACGGCATGTTATTTTACCGCATTTGACCGACCGGTTCGAGTCCCGGTTGAGACAGACGATTTTTCAAAAATCCATAAATACAGAGTTTATAGTTTTCAAAAATAAAGGAAAGTCTCCTTTACACAGAATGTGCTATTTCTAATATTTAAGGTAGTTGCCTTCCATGTGGCATTCGAACTTTCCACCCTGTATATAAAAGGCAAAACTGACTGACTGACTTAGATATCAACGCACAGCCGAAACTAATGTACCTAGAAACTTGAAAATTGGTACAGGGGTTCCTTTCATGATGTAAGTGAGCACTAAGAAAGGATTTTTAGAAATTCATCCCCTAAGGGGTTTAAATAGTAGGGAGTAGCGGGAAACTAATTCTACGCGTACGAAGTCGCGGGCGTCCTCTAGTATAGCATATAAATAAAAATAATGTAGGTATTCTAAACTATTGCAATGTTTTGATGTACGAGCTTGAAGTATTCCCATTTCGGACAAGAAAATCATAGTTCAAATCAAGCACGACGATGATACTGATACTGGCCACAACTTTTGTAAGAGTTCTCGTAGAGAGTTCATATTTGCGTGACATATTGAACAGACTAATAGCTTTGAATTCTGATACAAATGTATTCCAAGCAACTAAAGATCCGCTTGTACACCGGTAAATCTTGATGTCTCATCAAATCGACTTGACGATTTCACATGATTTTGCAGAAATACGAAAACACCAAATATCTTGCTTCATAAGTTGCAATTAAGTCATGTTGAGAAATATAATTTTGGTCTCTAAACATACACAGAAATAGGAAGTTTTATAATATTATACAAAAAAAGTTCTTTGGTAAACAAAGAATAACTTTTAAGCGTTTTCAAAAAGTGAAATTTACAGAAAATTCATGCGTAATTTCATCGATGCCGGCTGTGAATGTTAAAAGATCGTGTCGGGAATTACGGCGACTAACAAGAATGGTTATTTGTTCTTCAAAATTCACATTAAGTAAGCTTTTAATTATTATTAAGCTTTTAATTTTTATTGTTAAACTAACAAGATACAAGTTAGTTTTATTTGACTCAACCTTAGAGACAGAACTTATTAACCAACTAGGTAGATTATACAGGGTGTCCAAGAAACCGACGTCAACCGGCCTAGGGGGCTAGGGCTGATAGAGCAGCTACACTCGAAAATATAATTCAAGACCAAAATCCTAACCTCAATGGGCGCACTTTCGCTGTGATTACTGCATTTTGGTTTAGGTGTTGGTATTTTTATCAATAAAACTTACCTTAGGGTAAACCATCGAAATATAATAAGTATGGTATGGAACAGTAACTGACGCTGAAAATCTGCCCCACTGGCTGAGTACCAGCGGGGTTGGAGCTAATACTGAGTGCCAAACCGTCTATCAGTCGACTTTCTGACGTGTGTCAAACAGTTGTTTATAATTGCAACAAAAATAATTCGATTTTAATGATTACCGGCTTTAAATAATGCTGCAAAAATGCCAACTTGCATTGTGAATAGGTGCAGGACACTCTCGGATGCAAAACTAAGCGATATTTACTTTCATTACTAAGTTATTGAAATTTAAATATTCCCATACTTAAATGTCATGGCCGATGTTATGCAATATATCTTTGAAAAATGTGAATTAATGCCTGACCAGAAATATATGACTATTCGCCATGTTGCGGAATTGCTTTGGAACGAATTTCTTACAATGGCAATAATTTTAATGATTGTCAGTGTCACTGTGGCGGTTTCTTTGAACAGTAACAAAAATGCCCAAAACGATTCGTAATCAACAACGGATCATTGTAAATAATGTTTATAATAGACTATTGGGAACAAAACGCTTGGGGAATGAAAGTATTTCGCTACAAAACCTTTCCAAATTAACATCAGAGCCAACAGGTAAACGTTGTGGACAAGTTAAGATGTCATTGTAGTCTAGTTATCATAAATTGGTTCTGGTTTTGACCCGTAATAAAAAATAAGCAGTAATTATAGTTATTAATTCATTCTTACTGGTCTTATATAGTAAACAACTCTCTAACCTCAAAATGAACCTTTTTTTGCGTAAAACAGCTCTTTTATCGTAACTAACGTAAACTGAGTAAACATTTTGGACATCACTTGGCCAATGTGTTGTCTATGATTGCTTTATTTTGTTTGAAATAGCTTTTTTAGCCAAAAAAGGTTTATTTTGAGGTTAGAAATTTGTTTACTATATAAGACAAGTACGAGTAAGAATGATCTTATGTTACACTTTACACTATAGTAAAGTTGTAAAAGAGTAAATATTTACAGTTAGCATCAAAGAGTTAGGATCCGAAGTGCGAAATATATCGCAACACATCTTTATTCTTATAGGCATAAAGATACGTGACCATACATACGCGATTGTTTTGTTATGATAATAGCTTAATTACAAAGATCATCATAGTTAATTAAGTTTTTGCGAGAATAAGATTATACAGTCAAGTTCATGAATATGTGTACACTTTAGTAACTTGTCTATTTAATGTCATGTTTACAGTGCCATTCATTAATTGTCACAACGATTACCGTGACAGGGTACTAAAGTGTATACATATTTATGAACTGGACTGTACCTACCTAAATGCATATCAGTCATAAGTTAAACAGGCTCAGGTACCTACCTCGCCTAATTGATTTGTGATAAACCTCTCGACGTCTGATACTCGATGTCATTAAAATATTATTGTAAATAAATGTTGACAACGTAATTTGGGACTGCTGTGACCTTTAAAAATGTCTTCCAGTTTTTTAGATGACATAATCCGATTCATCAAAATGGATGCTGCAAATCCTGCAATGTTTGTAGGCATCCAATTTTTGCTACACAATTCGCGACGAACTGCATCCACCCAAGCCAGACGGAGTTCTTAATTTTTTATAACCTCAAAATGAACCTTTTTTTGGCTAAAACAGCTCTTTTATCGTAACTAAAGTAAACTGAGTAAACATTTTAGACATCACTTGGCCAATGTGTTGTCTGTGATTGCTTTATTTTGTTTGAAATAGCTTTTTTAGCCAAAAAAGGTTTATTTTGAGGTTAGAAAGTTGTTTACTATATAAGACAAGTAAGAATGAACAGACCTTAGGTAAGTAATATTAAATAAATTTAAACAATCAAAAAATTAAGACTGATTTCGATAACTTGCATTTTATTTCAAAGTTCCTTAAAATTACAATGATATAGGTTTTTTATTATGTTAGTTCAACTTTTGGGCTGAATCCGTTCAGAATTAGGGCACGCTGCTCATCTTTTGGGCAAAACTTTACATTTTGGGGTTCAACAATTTTTAGAAAAATACTGTGTTATAATAAGAGTGATCTTCAATCTAGACCATATATTGTACCATATAAAAAAATTAAATAGAGTGAAATTTGTTAATTTCACTGAGAGTAAACTGTCTAAAGTTGGTGTAGTCGCTTAATCGTTCATCCTTTGGTGCCCGTACCTTATGTAGTCTAAAACAGGATGGGTGACCTCACCTCATTCACATCGTGTTGATAAAATCAGTTTTATCACATATTTGTAGCAGTTTCCCTTGAGATGGCAATTTAGTCATAAACTATGAAAATTAGATTACAATTTAAGCTTTAAAAAAAGATAAAAGATAAAAGATGTTTATTCAGTAAGTAGGCCGCACGGGCACTTTTACACGTCAAATCTACCAGCGCTTCGCAAGAGACCACAGCTGAGAAGAAATGCCGCAAGAAACTCAACAGTCAGTCGTTTTAAAAAAAAAACTTATACAATTATAGAACTTAACCTAGCATTATATAAAACAATGAATTTAACATTAAAATATATATATCATGCGTAGTTGAGCAGGAAAATGTGTCAAAACTCAGTATGTTCAGATGAACTCATAAATAGTAATAATAATAATAATTATATATATACCCATGACGGTGCAAAACAACCACATAGTTTTGATACATTCTCCTACAGAAACTGTGTCCCCTAGACAATAATTATACCTACAATGTTTACATATTTTTCTGACTAAGCTATTACTAAGTTATTTAGTAGCTATTAGGTAAATGATAACTTTAAAACTTCGTCAGGTAATTTATTATAAAAATGAATGCGTTGACCATCAAATGATTTATTTACCTTACGGACACAAAATTTTTTAATAGCATTTTTTTTTTTCTTGTATTCAAATTATGTATATCACAATTCTTAACAAAAGAGTCTTGATTTTTAATGACATAAATAATATTCTCATAAATAAATTGTGACGCTACTGTCAAAATACTAATTTCTTTAAATAGTAATCTTAAGGAATCACGGGAGTTTAGGTTATATATGGAACGAATGGCTCTTTTTTGTAACACGAATATAGTCTGTATGTCAGCAGCTTTTCCCCAAACCAGAATACCGTACGACATAACACTATGAAAATAACTATAATAAACTAAGCGAGCTGTCTCAACATTGGTAATTTGCCTGATTTTCCTAACAGCATAAGCTGCCGAACTTAATTTACCTGCTAGTACTGCTATATGGGGACTCCATTGCAAGTTTTTGTCTATAGTTATCCCTAAGAAAAGCGCCTTGTCCACCATCTCCAAAAACTCATCATTTAGAAATATACTAGATTCTACCGGTCTAACATTAGGCAAAACGAACCTATCACATTTAGTTTTCTTAGCATTAAGTAGCAAATTGTTAATAGTAAACCAATTAAGTACTTTAACCAGCGTGGCGTTTATCCTACTGTAATCGACGGATTTCCGGTCCACCTTGAAAATTAATGAAGTATCATCAGCAAATAGCACAATATCACAAAGGTTATATACCGTGGGTGGTAAGTCATTTATATAGACCAGAAATAAGAAAGGACCTAATATAGAGCCCTGAGGCACACCTAATTTAACAGTTGCTCCAATGGACTGTGTTTGGTTTACAACTACCGTTTGTGTTCTATCACTAAGATATGAAGACATAAGATTTAGAGAATTATTTGACAGACCATAATGTTCTAATTTTAATAGAAGAGTTGCATGATCTACACAATCGAAAGCTTTGGAAAGGTCACAAAAAATTCCTATTGCATCACAGGATTTCTTCCAAATATTGTATATATATTTAATGAGTACAGATGCTGCATCAGTTGTGGATCGTCCTCTGGTGAAGCCGAACTGATTACTCTTAAGCAGTTTATTTCTATTGAAGTGACCTAACATATCTTTTAACATTAACTTCTCAAAAACTTTACTTAAAACCGGTAGAATAGAAATGGGACGGAAATTCGTTAAATCACTCATGTCGCCCGATTTAAAAAGTGGTATGACTTTACTATATTTCATAAGATTTGGAAAAACCCCCTCTGAAATGCAATTATTGTAGATTAAAGCTAAGTGAGGTGCAATTATATCTATAACATGATGGATCACTTTAACTGACGCTCCCTATAAATCCTCAGTTTTTTTTTTAAACTGAGCGATTTAAATACCTTAACAATAGAAACTGAATCTACATAGCTAAAATCAAAGGTTACATTACATTTAGTAACATTAGCATAAAGAAGTTTTTGAGCTACAATCGCAGATGATTGAAGACATTTCGTTGTATTAACAGCTATAGTGGACAAATAATCTTCGAACGCTAAGGCCACGTCTTTGTTTGACGTGATTTGTTTGTTACCCTTGTTTAGGGTGACTTGATTATCACGAGTTTTAGATTTACCCGTTTCTCTATTTATAATTTTCCACACCGTTTTTACCTTATTATCAGAAGCTTTGAGTTTAAGACTTAAAAAGTTTGACTTAGCAGTTAAGCAAACTTGCTTGAAGGTCCTCGAATAATTCTTAACGTAAACTAAGAAGTCAGCGTTCTTGTTCTCCTCCCTCTCTCTATATAGTTCATAAAAACTATTTCTACTTCTATGGATGCCTACAGTAGCCCATTCACTAAACTTAGTTTTTGACCCAGAAACAGTTTTCATCTTAAAATTGATATTAAAGTGATGAAGAATTACATCAAACAAATCTTTATAAATACTATTAGAATCATTATTTGAAAAGGATAACCCACAGAGATTGCTCTCAACTTTATTTTTGAATAATTCTAAACGATTGCTTGTTATGGGTCTGTATGTTATTGCCAGCGGTTCTTGATCAAAATCATTTAAAAAAAAAGCATTTTGGCCACTATGATCAGAATTAAAGCAATTAAATATTTCCTTTTCCAAACACTCGCAATTACAAAAAATATTGTCTAAACAGGTAGCACTTGAAACACCTATCCGTGTAGGTTCAAAGAACAAATTACCTAAGTTAAAAGATTTTTAAATAGCATCAATCAAATAAAGCTATTATAAAAAATACAATCCGTATAAAAATGCTAAATAAATGGGTTGTTTTCATGATTTTTGTATGGGGACCCCTCTTGGGATTTGATTTATTGTTCATTTTATAATTTTAAAAGATAGAGTTTATAATAACACGTATTCTGTGAAAATTTCAACCGGTCACTTATTACGGTTAAAAAGATATAGCCCTGTAAACTTACTCAATCATATACATACATATTATAAGGACGCGTACAGCTTTGAAGCGATGACGTCATCATCCGTGAGCGCTAGCCGACGGGCTTCGAGCACCGCATACGAAGTTTAAAATTCAATATCTCAGAAACTATTTGACGTATCGAAATGTTTTTTTTACAGGTATCTTTTGTTTTTAATAAAAAATACGGCAAGCCAAACATCTAAACTGGCTGACATTTTCTATTATAAAATTAATAGTCATCTCGTGTACGTATTTTTCTTATAGGCGACAGTTTTGTTTCGTTGGCAATTTTGGGACGTTGCGTTAATATAAGTATTAGAAGGAGGTTGCACGTTCAGTATTTCAGCAGTTGGTTTCAGCTGTCAATGACGACTTCTTGAAATGAAAACTTCTTAAAATGACGACATTTTTAGATTGACGACTTCTGAAAATAACGACAACTAGAAATTGACGACTTCTTTAAATGACGACATTTTAGGTAGATGACTTCTGAAAATAATGACTTCTTGAAATGACGACTTCTTTAAATGACTACATTTTAGATTGACGACTTCTGAAAATAACGATTTCTTGAAATGACGACTTCTTTAAATGACGACATTTTAGATTGACGGCTTCTGAAAATAACGACTTCCTCCTGGAGAAAATTAAGATTTTTTTTTAACACTATTTCGCACTCAAAACGCAGTCATAGCCATTGGGAATAGGTAGGTAATAATAATAAATTCGAGAAGTTGTGTTTTTCAGAATTCAAATTGTGAAGTCGTCATTTTAAGAAGTCGAAATTTTAAAAAGTCGACAATTCAAGAAGTCGTCAATTCGAAAAGTCGTCATTGTAAGAAGTCGTCAATTCCTGAAGTCGTAATTTTAAGAAGTCGTCAATTCACGAAGTCGTCAATTTGAGAAGTAGTTAATTCACGAAGTCGTCAATTCGAAAAGTCGTCATTTCAAGAAGTTGTCAATTCACGAAGTCGTCAATGACAGCTGAAAGGCAACAGTTCAGTCCGTTAGTCTTGTCAAACTTTGACTAATGCCAGAATTATTGGATGGCACCGTTACACGATCAATCCAAGACTGATGAAATGCACGCCAGTCACCGTTTAGAGGGAGGTTTATGGTTCCAACCAAGCGGGTGGACTCGACTGGTGAAATACTGAGCGTATCAGTATTTCACCAGTCGAGTCCACCCGCTTGGTTGGAATGAGTACGATCACCATTGACTGACGGACTGATGGTCCGGGCTGATGAAGTAAATATCTTGTGTCTAGTGTTGTTAAAAGACTAGTCTTGAAGACTTTCAAACCTTAAAGACTGGCAAAACTTGAAGGTTCAAGCTTTGAAGCCTTAAGCGTTGAAGGTTTGAGCTCAAAAACGGTTCCGAACTCTAACGACTCAAGCTTTTTACGAGCTCTTAAGAAAAAGTCTTTAAGACTCGGGCTTCATAGAGAGCTCAAGCTTTAAAAACTCGGGCCTATTGAAAGCCCTAGCCTCCAAACCTCGAAGGCCTGAGTCAAGCGTTAAGGCTCAAATAATGAGCGTTGTAGGCAGAAAGTATTATTGTGTGTGTATTTATTTAAGAATGTTATTACTATTCTTTAGAAATACAAGTTAATACCTACACCCTTAAACCAGTTTTTTCCTCGGCTAACTCAAATTTGGTTCAAGTAGTAACAACTTCGCCGTAAGTTCATATTATTAAATTACAATGAAATGTTGTTTTTTATACATTGAGATACCTCACATACGTTCATAAAGTGACTGTCGAGTGGAAATAGCACATTACAGAAAGTTATATTGAAAATATACGACATTATTAGATTTATAATGTTAATAATATCTGAAAAGTAATGTAATGTCATATATATATACAGTGTGCCCGTGAGGATTGCGACTTGCGAGAAATTTTAAGCGAGTATTCCTGACAATATTTAAAGATTAAAAAGTCAGTCATATAATTGATCTGCGACGAATAATAGTACATTATTGCCTAGGCATGGAAGTAGGCAATTGCGGGCTGAGTATTGGATTAAACGGACGAGCTTGCGAGTCCGTTTAAAAATACGAAGCCCGCAATTGCTGTTCCTGCCGAGGCAAATATAGTGCTTTTCTCAAAAATCGCAAGAAAAAAATTGTGTTGGAGTCAAATCTTCATCGCTTGAACTCATTTTTTGAATTGCATACAAACAGAAACTTCATGTAAAAAAACCATCACTAAGGAGTGATTTTTTGTTTATGACAAGGAGAAACGCAATTCTTGTTTTAAAAAAAACATAAGCTATTCCAGGCACAAATAAAAAAGTTATGTTTCGAGTAAAATTTGGATGTGTAAGACTTGTGCCCTCATTTTATTATGGCCCTTTTCACTTTTTAAAAAGTTACAAGGTAGATAGTAATGGAATTTGTATGCAACATTGCGGGCTTGTGTAGCGAGCACGCAAGGTTTTTTTTTTTTAAATTTGATATCTGTCAGTAAACTATGTACTTCGCGTCTCAATATGTAGATAGGAATGTCAACATTTCCGGACATTTTTGAGAAAAAGTATTTTACTTTACGTTTAGAGGTATTGTTTATCCAATAATTGATATTTTACAAACAGAAATGCGATAAAGTCCGAATTATTTTTTTCTTTTTTTCCCTATTTCACAAAATTTTATACAATATTTTTTACTTCTAATGACCTCAGGATCACCCTGTATAACTATCAAATATGGCATAGATTGATCTAATTTGTTAAAAGTTTTTAAGACTTATAATGCTTCAAACCTTATAGACTTAACTCTTTAACGCTTAGGAGGCTTTAAAGCTTAAGGCTTACAGACTCGAGGTTTCAGTGATCGTAAATAGCAGCACGAACTTATTAACTTGAGGCTTATATGGTCGAGGCATTAAGGTTCGAGGCTTCTAGACTCAGCAGTTGCGACTCGAGTCTTGTAGTTTACGCCTCAAAGCTTAAATTCACAACATTGCTTGTGTCGTTTTTCATTGACTATTTGTGAGTGAGTTATAGGTAAATGTTAGAGCTTGATAAGGAATATCATATAGGAAAAATAGAAGGTAAGCGAAGAGGGGGTAGACCAAAATTTAGTAACATGAGTCAAATAGAAAAATTTATAGGAAAATTGCCGTCATGTCATTTCATATCTCAGTAGGTAAAGGAAATGACGATGGATATAGATAAGTGGAGGACATAGCATCACTAATACTTCAACGTCAACGAGCAAGGATTCTCTTAAATCAGAAGAAGAAGAGAAGAATGTTGCACGGGTAGTCCAGTTTTCTTTGTCAGTGTTATTTGTTAGACTTGTTTACGTTATCTGTTGTTATTCGTTCTTCTTCCTGCTTAAGTATGATAATACTGGTTTACAATTTTTCACTTGAGAATAATTTTTTTTTCGGAATAAAAGATATTCTTATTTCTTATCTATGGAAACGACTATTTTTTTCCGAACCTTATTCAGATCCGTTGAATCATTTAACCCATACATTTTAGTAGGATACCTATGTATTTGAATGTTATCTGTTTGCGCAGGCGCCGGCGAGCGCTTTGTCGGCGAGCCAGCTGAAGACGTTCCTGGACCGGCGGCGGCCGGCCGGGTACGCCGGCGCGCTGCTCGCGCTGCCCGCTTTGCCCGCGCTGCCCGCGCTGCGCTCGCCAGCCGACCCCTGAGCCCACCACGCGCCCACGCCGGACCCGAATAGAATGCTGCCCCTTTTCCAAACCTACCGCACGACGCGTATCTTCCTGTTTTATTACGATAATAATGGTTGTCTGCGCTTAATATCTGTACTGTGCGACTGGTCATTTTACACTGACTGTATTATTTTTTTAATAGGAGGAACATTTGAGAAAGATGTGGGGTGATGGCTGTAACCAAATACTTATGCGTGAAGCTGGTGCGATCCAGGGCTATGCGCTCCTTGAGCTGTTGATAAACTGTAATCATTCTATAGTCAATATGCCCACCGTTGTGTCGTGTTTGGTATGTCGTAGTTCTTTCGTAATGTTGGCTCACACGTGTTGAAAACATATTACGTGAGATTTTTTTAACAAATAACACTCCGTCTCTATTCTATTTAATCTTATTGTATCAGGATATCAGACACCAAGTATTTTGTTTAGTTTTAGCTTTCGAAATTGTGTTATTCGTGTGGTGTCTAGAATGACCGATTATAAGGAAAGTGACTGTGATTTATGCTTATAATAAAATGATGCTTATTTCTAACGTATGTACTTTTTTAATAATTATTCAATCATACGTAAAAAATAAGATTTAGTCTAATATTCGTTTTAATTAACTGACCAAAATGCAAAATTTTAGTTATGTATATATTAAGTGTATTGTGAACGTTGTAGTCATGTCAAGTGTAAAAGCTCGATTTTGGAGATGTTCAACCGTAATTCATTGATTATACTTGCTACAAACACCCCTCGATCTCATGTAAATAACTAGACTCACAGTGGATAAAATTAATGGAGTCTACAAAATAGAACTCGTATAATTTCAATCCCCGCATTTGTTTTTGTGTTACTCTTGTTTGAACCAAAAATAGTGACACAAGCAAATATTCAAAAAGCTATCATAAAAAAAAAAACAATAAATTGTTTAGGGTAACAAATGCTTTAAAAATATTGAATATTTCATGAAATAGTTACATAACATTAACTTTAAAACTTAAACTAATCAAAATACACAATTATTAGCATACATCGGGGTTTTCGGTGCGGGAATGTTTGACATTAGCCAAAGAGTAGGTATTGAATTAAAAAACAGAATATACCTAAGGTTTCTACCTAATGAACAAGGAATTGAAAAAAAAAGTATTTTATAAATAAAATGGTCAATCATTATCAACCTCTTCAGTTAAGTCCCAACTCATTTATAAGCAAATAGGTCACAGATATCGGACGCGTAAAGATTGATATTATGACATTTATATGCACCTATTACAACTGCCGACGTAGAAATGATGAAATGAAAAATATTAATAATTTATTCTGAAAATCGTATCAACTACTAAATTTACTGCAAGTAATTAATTAAAGTTATTTTAATTATTATCTCATAGCCTTGGTAGTAAAGCCAAAGTACTACGTGAGTTAAAATAAAATGATATCATAGTGAGTATACAATTCGCAGAGAGGTAGTACACGAAATAAGAGGTAGTTATTCATTAGGCATAATATATTTTTTTTCTCATATTAACCTATCTGTTTATCTCTACTCTTTCTTAAATCATTCCCGCACCGAAAACCCCGATGTATGATTATTAGAATGAGATCCCCGTCACCCCATACTTACGTGATTTTAGAAAAGTTGATTTTTTTAGGATCGGTACTATAACATAAACTTAGAAAGGATTGGATACTCGCTAAGCTGAAAGCGGGGCCGTTTTACAGGTAGCAGGTATCAAAGGTGGAAAAAACCCATGCTAACTTACGTCAAAGTAGGATGGCTGGTTTTTACATATGTCATATATAATATTATTATAAACAAACATACAGTTGCTAGACACTTCCCGTGGGCCATAACTTTTGACAGACACTTTAAAGTTTTTCCGTCTCAAGCGCCTGCCAGTAACCTCCGAGGAACGAAACGCGAAACTATCGAAAACACACAAAACGTTAGGTTAGATGTTAGGCTAGGCACAGAATAAGTAATAGTACAAGTACAGAAGCGACTCCGTGTGACAGCAAACATGCAAATTTAAATCTACTCTGGCCGCGTTAACGATAATAATTAGACCCCGTTATCAATTGCTCAGTTTGGGGGCAAACGTCACAATAAGGGTAGTCTGGGGACTAAATGGAACGGTGTTCATTAACACTACAACCTAGTGTATTGGTGTTCAACGGTTTTTTTTTATATAATTAGGCATTCACGATATAAATTACTTATAAGTCAATTGTCAATTGATTAATTTAGCGGTTTGCAAAGCAGGATTTGTAACGGTTGCTTGGATTTATTTGTATTTCTTGACCTGCATTAAGACCGTTAATGTTACGCAACGTGGCAAATCCGTCCGTATTTTTAATACAAATCTCAACTTTTCATATATTTTTCGACTTCTTTCGTGCAGAATTAATTTTCATAGCTCGCTCTGTATGTTATTCGCTATCAAAATAGATTGTGAAAAGCACACGCGATTTTTGTTTATGAAATTTAGTTGTCTTTCAATGTTTGCTTTCAATATTGTATTTTTTGGCTCTCTTATAATAGTTTGATTCATTCGAGCTTTCAGAATCTATTTTTAATGTGGTTTTGAACAACTTTATCATTACAACGGTTTAGTCATTTAGAACAACTTCTGATCTGTTACAGATACTCAGTTAACGAAAAAACAATGTTGATACATTGATAAATTAATCAATTGACAATTGACTTGTAAGTAATTTATTATTATAGTTTAATTTATATCGTGTTAATGAACACCGTTCCATTTAGTCCCCAGACTACCCTATCGTGACGTTTGCCCCCAAACTGAGCAATTGATGACGGGTTCTAATAATAATACAATTGCACGGCACGGAAGTGACCTTGGTTACATTTCTACGATCGATAGTGGGGGCGCTCCTAACTAGGCAAAATGCACCTTAAATCTGCTCCGCGAGAGTCTGTATTATTTCGCCCGTGATGAGCTTTACTGACTCCGCCCGCTTCGCATGGCCGGCAGTTACTTGTACTATTATTTATTATATGTTAGTTGTAAGAAAACAAATTAAATTTATTATAAATTGTAGTTTTCTTATGTAATTCGCTTAAGTTAAATGACGAGAAAAAATAGTACATGCCTGTAGGGCTAGCAAATGTTGTCCGCGACTTGTTTGTTGTTTGCTCGGATCTCCCTATGTATTTACGTAATAAGACGTACCTAGTTTTCTAGTTTTATCGTAGTATTGTGCTTTATTAAACTTCAAAATATTTGTTAATTTTATTATTATTATTTGTAATTTTTCTGTAAGGTGATAAATGCCTAGTTTTTAGTTTTAATGATCCCAGACTGTGCTAATACTGTTGCACACCTGTCTTTAATTAATAACCAGTATATGCGGACCTTGTATTAGTAGGCAGTCACTATTACTGGGAGATCTACTTACACTGAACGCTCTTAAAGGTAAGTAGGTAGGTACCGTAGGTAATTGATTTTTGATGCGAATAAGTCGAAAACTGCTATGCTGCGGACGGGTTTTTAATAAAATAAATATTATTATACCGCTCTTTTTGCGTCGAGGATTCAAAACTATAATGATTGTGTCAGTAATTAAGTACAGCTACTCATAACTTACCCACCCGGAGTGTCACCGGCCTGGTCTAGGTGAGGCTTCGTGTTTCGTTGCTCGGAGGATGCTGGCAGGCGCTTGAGCCGGAACAACTTTAAAGTGTCTGTCAAAAGTTATGGCCCACAGGAAGTGTCTGGCAACTGTATACGTTTGTTTATAACAATATCATATATGACATATGTAAAAACCAGCCTTCCTCCTTTGACGTAAGTTAGCATGGTTTTTTGCCACCTTTGATACCTGCTACCTGTAAAACGGCCCCGCTTTCAGCTCAGTTTATGTTATACTACCGATCCTAAAAAAAATCATTTAATCATTTATGATGCAAATAATTACTAGAAAAAAAGCCCAGGCGACAGTAAAGTTTTAAAAAGACAAATAAAAACCGAAACCCTAAAAGAGGTCAAGCACTTTTCTTTGAAAACTTCTCTGATTAATGCTCTTTCCAACGATGTATCATATGCGTAGATTTTATTTTATTAACAGGAGTTATTTGCCAATTTAGCTGGATACTTGGCAAATTTCTACTATTTACTTTCAAGCATGTTAGGATCAAGGCCAAAGAATAATGCACCAATTATTCGTCTTTTTTTTTGTCCAACCATGTTTGAATAAAAGTTGCTGCTAGGTAGAAATTGTAAAAAATTGAAAGTCGTCGTGGCGCGGTAATAATAAAAAACAACTACTTAAATAATAGTTATTTATGTACCTGCTACATAATCAAGCTTCTTAAGGTTAGAGTGCGAGCTTGCGAGCGCTATAATGACAGGCACGAGTAACTTAAGAGCTAATTATGAACCGTTCCATACATAAGTTTTTCTACTAAAATAAAAATGATAGTGACAAAAATTAACAGTGGCTATCTTTCCTTGAATTTTCTGCTAACAAATTACTTGTCAGCAAAGTAAATTTCATTATTTCGATTAGCGTTAACAGTTTGTGAATTGAACTCATAAATGATTACAAATTTCATGCAAATTTAATTAGGTACTGAAACAAGTAGTTTAGTTCTGGCAATTTATCATAAAAAATGGAATGCCAAACGAAAAACCATTGTTGATATTCATATTGAACGTAACCATGGTAACCAAATTTCAAATAGATTTTATAAAAATGAAATCTTTACACACTATATTAGTCTCAAAAATTATTTTGTTTTTAATTTGCTTCATTTCAATTGTTATTTAAATATTTTTAACGATTTAATATACAAATTAGGATGTCAAGTGTTCACTAGACGCTAAGACTGATATCCGGAATGACCGTAGCCATGGTAATAACATACATACATACATACCTTCAAGCCTGTAATCCCTAAGTGGAGTAGGCAGAGCGACAGAATTATCTACAATTCTAAAATTTTGTTGATAATTCTGTAACCACAATTTGCATAATTAGGCACAGATGTTTACCAGCATATTAGTGACAAGTTGCAAGCAAGCCCATCACCTAACAGTACTACAAGCCTTTATGCCCTTAGTCGTCTCTTACGACATCCACAGGAAGACATGGAGTGGCACTATACTTACCCGGCAACCACAGTGGTAATAACAATGCTATAATAATTATTATAGAACTGTTACTACCATGGCAACGCTCATTATAGAATTGTTTTCACGCTTCGGTTACGCTATAGGTCATTAACGGTATTAATACTAGCGGTTTAAAGTACGCGAGCAGTATTTTTTTTTTCAAATTTCGTCCATGACGTTGGATATGAGGGAGTTACTTGGCGTAATTTTTCACAAAAACGCATTAAGCCGTTTTTTTTCAAGAAGGGTAAGTCAAAACGTGGGGTGTTTTAAAAATGTTTGTTTTTTTTAGAAATCGAGTGGCAGAAATGTAAAGCTGTAATATTTTTAGAATCTGCTAGTAAAGCCCATTCACTTGTTATCTATCCCACACGATTGGTTAAAAAAACATACAAAAAATACGATGACTATGTAATGACTCGCACCCAAGAACAGCTGCCAGGTTCCCGAAACAATGAATATTGACGTGGCTCCCAAATCACCCTCAAATCAGGGTGCCATACTGATGCAACTTATTCGTAACATATTTATGAAAGGATTCTTTCGATAAGTACATATTTTTGCACTTGACTGTACATAAAACGTTGAGCACGTCAGAACATTCTATGTTTAGTTCAAAGATCATTATGACAAAGCACAAAATCCCGCCCAAAAGCAAGAAAAGGGCAAGGTAAGGTTATGAAGCCCGCGCATAATGGGCATACTGCCTTTTCGCTTTGGATGGCAGTAAAGTGCTCAACATGTTTATTTGGGGTACTGCACATCGGACGTACTTGAAATGTATTGAACGCTGATATTTTTTAGCTATATTATACTAACAGTACTCGCCCGCACCACGGTACAGCGTTAATAGTGGAGAGTATAATAATTATGTACCTAGTTATTTATGCAAGATAGAAATACGCTGTCTTATTAGCGAAGATCGTTTAAGAAACACAGTCTTGGGAGTAAAATTATTCGGTTAAAAGTAATGTTTATTATTTTCGGCGTACAACCTTTTCAGCATTATTTTTAACGAGAAGTTTCGCAGTTTTTATTTAAAAAAATTAACTTCCTGTATTTTCCATATTAAAGTATTTTAATGAAAAGAATACGTAGACAATACGCACAGAACTCAGTAAAATAGGTTTTCTCAAAAATGTCCGAAAATGTGGACATTCCTATCTACATATTGAGACGCGAAGTACATAGTTTACTGACAGTTCTCAAATTAAAAAAAAAAAACATTGCATGCTCGCTACACTAGCCCGCAATGTTGCAAACAAATTCCATTACTATCTAGCTTATAACTTTTTAAAAAGTGAAAAAGGCAGTAATAAAATGAGGGCACAAGTCTTATACATCCAAATTTTATTCGAAACATAACTTTTTTATCTGTGTCTGGAATAGCTTATGTTTTTTTAAAAACAAAGCTTGCTTTCTCCATGTCATAAAAAAAAGGTGGTAAAGAGTGATGGTTTTTTCACATGAAGTTTCTGTTTGTATGCAATTCAAAAAATGAGTTCAAGCGATGAAGATTTTACTCCAACACAAATTATTTCTTGCGATTTTTGAGAAAAGCACTATATTTGCCTCGGCAGGAACAGCAATTGCGGGCTTCGTATTTTTAAACGGACTCGCAAGCTCGTCCGTTTCAACCAATACTCGGCCCGCAATTGCCTACTTCCGTGCCTAGGCAATAATGTACTATTTCTTAACGAGATGAGGAGGCTAAAGGCCAGAACGACTATTGGGCTTTCGTGGATGGACATGACAGAGTGGACAGGAATGAATTGTGGTCAGCTTTGTCCATGCAAAGAGCGAGCGACAGCCTGATACGGGCACTGCACTGAAATCTCTCTATGACAATCCTAGTGCATGTGTCAGGATTAATGAACCTATACCGAATGAAAGTGAGTTAGAGAGGGATGTGTAGCGTCATTATGGTTATTCAACTAGTTCATCGACAAATTTTAAGAAAAGTTTTGTGGGCTGAGAATTTATGAAAGAGTATGTCTCATCAAGTGCCTTCTCTATGCCGATGATCAAGTAATACTAGGCTCTAGTATTTATTTTCATTCTAGCTGTGAGATCAAGGATCTTAGTAATGTGTAAGAAAAAACAGGTTCCTAAAAGGTTCCAGGTACCGTAAAAAAGTTACGAGGGTGCGAAAACGGGCTCAATGGGTTCGTGTCAGGGACCGGAAAACCCCTTTATTTGATTAAGTCTATCGATCGGGTAACTACATCATATGATCTCCCTTCGTTAGGGTAACTCTATCGATAGGCTTACCCTAGCAATATGGAAACTGCTTCGAACTAGTTAACTACTACCATTGAGGTTACCAGTTTCGTAAGAGTTTCGGATTTAAACACTTAGTATTACTTTCGTGTTACCCTATCGATTCTCTCTCTCTGTTGACTTTGTTACGCAGATTCGTGTGATTGGTTGGCCTCACTGAGGTTGCGTTGGTGGGAATACCTATTGTATTTTAGTTCGGGATAGAGTCTTGTTGTGATAATTATGGTAGGGTTTTACTTGCACAATATTTACATTTACTTTACCCCGGCTACAAGTACCTATTTGACTGTAATATTTCTCCACTTACGAACCTACTTATTTCAATTGATTTTCTTTATTTCGATCATCGCTTTACTATGGAATTGGACCAAGCTAAAAATGATGAAGAACTCAAAGTGCATATCAGAAGAGCTTTACAACGTACCTAAGTATTTATACCTACCGTACCTAATGAGAGTTTGTAACTAAGCGTGTCGGGCAGAGATGTGTATTAATCGATTAATTTTTTAATCAAACAATTAATCGATTAACGGCCAAACCCTAAATTCAAACCGCGGATAGATAAGCCTTACTACGGGTTAAAATTTGACATTTGCCCATACAAAATGTGTCAAATTTCAATCCGAAGTACGCCTATCTATCCGCGGTTTGAATATTGGGTTCCGACATAAGAAATCAATCGTCCAAAATTAATCTCGATTGATTTAATTGCGATTTAATCGACTAAATTTTACGATTAAATCTCGATTAAAAATTGGAACACGCACGCACAGTAGCCCCCTTACTAATAAACGTTGAGTAACGGTGGTATAGCTATACAATGTTTTGTCCTTATCTGTCATTGTGACATTTGAATTTGACAGATAAGGACAAAACATTGTATAGCTATACCACCGTTACTCAACGTTTATTAGTAAGGGGGTAGGTATATAAGCAGTAAAGAAGCTACAAATTGAGAAAAAGTAGCCACCATCTTGAACTTTTTAGTTATTCGACTGATTGCTTCGAAAATTGATATCTGGAGATCTGAGTGGTCTCCGGCAACAAATCCGTGGACAGAGTGAGAAAAAGGAACCGCCATTTTGAACTTTTTAGTTATTCGACTGATTGTTTCAAAAATCGATATCTGGGGATCTGTGTGGTCTCCGAAAACGAATCCATTGACAGATTGAGAAAAAGTAGCCGCCATCTTAAACTTTTTTGTTATTCGACTGATTGCTTCCAAAATCGATATCTGGGGATCTGTGTGGTCTCCGACAACTAATCCGATGACAGATTGAGGAAATGTAGCCGCCATCTTTAACTTTTTAGTTATTCGACTGATTGCTTCCAAAATTGATATCTGGAGATCTGAGTGGTCTCCGACAACAAATCCGTGGACAGAGTGAGAAAAAGGAGCCGCCATCTTGAACTTTTTAGTTATTCGACTGATTGTTTCCAAAATAGATATCTGGATATCTGTGTGGTCTCCTACAATTAATCCGTTGACAGATTGGGAAAAAGTAGCCGCCATCTTGAATTTTTTAGTTCGTCGTCTGATCGCTTTCAAAATCGATATCTCGACAGGTGAGTTCGATGAAAGAGTTCTGGAAGTTTGTTTACTGTCGTCTGATAAAACTGTTATATTTTCTTCTGTTTGTGTACACATTTCATTCAACGTCGCAGCTTCGGTTGTCGTTTGTATATCTTTTTGACGTAATAACGTCTTATAAATCGATGAACGTCGGCTGCACGCACGAAACGTCACGTTCCGCCTCATTGTAACGTTCCGCTTGAGCCCGGCTGCACGCATGAAAAAGCGTGTCTCATTGTTACGTTCCGCCTGAAATTAACTAATGAAATGAGGTGATAATGCCTTTCAATAAAAGTAAAATTCTGCGTAATGATCTATCCCTACATACGAGTATAATAAAGTTGTAGAAGGGAATAGATCTGTGTATCCGAGATATTTACCCAAAAATACTACAGGGACCCTCAGAATGTGCAGCAGAACACATTTCTACAATTTTTAGAGTTGGTTTCTTTTTGTCAGTTTAATTTTATTTCTTCTCGCATCAATTGAAATCCACTGAACCAATGTTGACGCGGTTTTCACTAAAACGTTTTAATAAACGGTGACCAGGTTTATATATTAACTCCCACTCACCGGGCACTCTCACTCTTGAATGACGTGGTGCTGCAGAGCTCTGACGTGGATATATTTTTTGACTCGCCTAGCCAATTTATTAATAATTTCATATTGCTTTTTAATAATAATAGCTTCCTAGATGATTTAATATAATGTGTAATATTAAGAATTTTAGTATTAATGCGAGCGTCTTGGCTCCTATCCTTGTGTATGAAATTGACATGACAAATAAATAAATAAAAAAATAAATATAATAAAAAAATAAGATATGACAATTGAAGGGGGGAAAAGAGGGGTCAAAGTTAGTATGGAAAAAAGTTACGGGATTGAGCTGGTTACTTGAATCTTTGTATAATTACTCTTCGTAACAAATTAAACTATACCTATTTCAGGATTTCTCGATTACAGTTTAAACAACTAAGAAATTATCAAATTAGGCCAATTACATGTATTTCTTTAAAACCCTATTCGAGGGCCGTCGATCACTTTACGTGATTACAAATATGAAAAATTTCATTCTCCGTTTATTAAATAGAAACTATATTCAAGGATTTTTAAAATATCAATGTACAAAAAGTTATAAATAGACAAAATAAAATATTCCAATACATTGTTGTAACAAATAAGATGCCATGACACGCCATGATGACGTGCATCAAAGAACAGGACAACCATAATATCCCTCTCATAACTGGAGAGATCAAGACAAAAAGGACGCGATCATAGATGAACGTTATAGAAGCGACGTTGTGATTGAAACTAACATTGTCACGCTGATGCTTGGAAACATTGTTTTAATGCATAGTATATCGAGAGATAAAGTTCGAATTCATACCTATTTAAGACAATATTTGGACAACCAAAATCCTATTGACGTGATAACGTCTTATAAATCGATGAACGCCGGCTGCACGCACGAAAAAGCATGGCTGAAAAGGCGTCACGTTCCGCCTCATTGTCACGTTCCGCCTAAGCCGAACGTTATCACGTAAAATTATCGTCAGTAAACCGACTTTACAGACAACCGATGTTTTTTATACCTGGGGCCTGTTTTATAAAGCTACAAATTACAATTTACAGGTTACATCAGAAGTTTCCATTTGACATAACCTCGACCAATGACGACCAGATATTTGAGCAGTGTTGCCAGTTTAGACCTGTAAAATTGTAACTTGTAGCTTTATAAAAGGAGCTCCTGGTAGATGGAGAGATGGTAATGAACTTGTTTTAAGCTTTTGGCGATGCGTTCCCTGTAAAATATCCATAGCGTCAATTTTTTTTTCACAAGCGTAGCCATTTGGAACGTCTAAAAAATCTAACAATATATTAAAATATTGTAATTTTAATAAGAGCAGGTAGAAAAAATACAAGCACTGAAAGCTTTAAAAAAAATCTTGTATTAAGTTGTCTTTCAAGTGTCAATTTCGAGAGTCATAGGAGACCACACTGATCCCAAAATATCAATTTTGGAAACAATCAGTAGAATAAATCAAAAGTTCAAGATAGTGGCTACTTTTTCCCAATCTGTCAACGGATTAGCTGTCGGAGACCACACAGAACCCCAGATATCGATTTTGGAAACAATCAGTCGAATAACTAAAAAGTTCAAGATGGCAGCTACTTTTTCCCAATCTGTCAACGGATTAGTTGTCGGAGACCACACAGATCCCCAGATATCGATTTTGAAAGCAATCAGTCGAATAAATAAAAAGTTCAAGATGGCGGCTACTTTTTGCCAATCTGTCAACGGATTCGTTGTCGGAGACCACACAGATCCCCAGATATCGATTTTGGAAGCAATGAGTCGAATAAATAAAAAGTTCAAGATGGCGGCTACTTTTTGCCAATCTGTCAACGGATTCGTTGTCGGATAAATATTCAGGCGTTTCAACCGTCGTCATTGTAAACATATACATGTTTATATATATACACATACATACACTTTGGTCATCACCAAAACCACCACCACCACCACCACCTTTGGTATGTACACCCTAACCACCCTAATTTGTAAACGTAACTGGAAACTTAGACTTACAACAGAAACTAAAACCGGCTACCGAACTGACCGACTAAGTAAAACAAAAAAAAAATTATAAAAAAAACCGCCTTCAAAATCGCAAAAAAATATTTCTTTTAAACGGCGACTCACAAAAAAAAATAACCAAAATCCGAAGTCGTCAGTTGGACTGACCTATAGGTACCTACCATTTTAAAAGAAGTTATTTTTGCGTTTTTGACGGTGGTTTTTTTGTTTTTTAAAACATTTATTTTATTTTACACTTTTTAGTGATCATAAAAATAGAAATAGAAATAGAAACATTTATTCGACGAACACAGAAAAAAAAACTGAACAGAGAAAAACATAATTTAAAAAAAAAAAGGATGGCAACACAAAAATAAAAACAAAAACAATATAGAAGGAAAGAATAATGTTGCCATGGGTGATTCTGTGCCGTCGAAATTGACGCCACTCAGCACTATGTCACAGCATAAACCGCGACGCTGGTTTTCAGTGGCGCCAACGTGACACACGAACGAAGAGACAGTGTTTAATTAAAGAATATAATAAATAGTAGTAGATTCGCAAGTAAGATTATAATAAATAAATTAAATACATTTTTTAATATGAAAACTGAGTAAAATAGGTACAAAAATAAATAAATAATAAATAGGTATAATAAGCTGTTATGTAGTCCCACTCCTTAGTTGATATGGAACTTTAAGACATTTCAAGTTCGACAAAAAACAATTAAATTTTCTACGTTATAGTGGCTCAACTATCTTAATCGAGATATCTTATCGCCACCCTTGATATTTTTATAGGTCAGTCAGTTCCATTTCACCTAATGATACTTTCTGAATGCAATTGCTGGACTTGTTACTAAAAATACTGAAATTGCTATATATATGCCTATAATAATTGAGGAGTTCCCTCAATACCTCATGGATCCCCTCATCAGATTACTATTTGGTGACAATGGGACCACCTCGGAAGTATACTCTATCATACAAAAAAATAATTTTTGAATTCGGACCATAACTGACGGAGAAATCAAATCACATCAGTCAAACTGAGAACCCCCTTTTTTAAAGTCGGTTAAAATACTAAAGTAATTAAGTGCAACAAATACTTTTCTGAAAACCGCATCAAAATCAGTTCAGCCAAACCCGAGATAATAGTGAACAAACAGACATACATACATACATACATACATACATACATACATACATACATGCATACATACATACATACATACATACATACATACAGGTCAAACTGAGAACCTCCTTTTTTGAAGTCTGTTAACAAGTGCATAGATTACTGGCAGAACTCAAATTAAAAAAAAAAAAACATTGCGTGCTCGCTACACAAGCCCGCAATGTTGCATACAAATTGCATTACTATCTAGCTTGTAACTTTTTAAAAAGTGAAAAGGTCCATAATAAAATGAGGGCACAAGTCTTAAACATCCAAATTTTACTTTTTTATTTGTGCCTGGAATAGCTTATGTTTTTTTTTAAACAAAAATTGCGTTGCTCCTTGTCATAAACAAAAAGGCGGTAAGGAGTGATGGTTTTTTCGCATGAAGTTTCTGTTTGTATGCAATTCAAAAAATGAGTTCAAGCGATGAAGATTTGACTCCAACACAAAAAAAAACTTGGGATTTTTGAGAAAAGCACTATATTTGCCTCGGCTGGAACAGCAATTGCGGGCTTCGTATTTTTAAACGGACTCGCAAGCTCGTCCGTTTAATCCAATACTCCACCCGCAATTGCCTACTTCCATGCCTAGGCATTATTGTACTAATTTGACCCAGCGTAATAGTGCTTCAAGGACATTTCATTCCCCCTACCTCGCCGCGTGCGCCTGTTGTGTGGATTGCTAAGTAGTACAAAAATATGTTGTATGAATTACGCGTAGGGATTGAAATAGCTTGAAGCCGTTTAATAACACTTGATAGGGAAAGCCTAACGTGGGTTTTAAGGATTCGGTAAGTGCTTAGTCGAATTAATTGTATCGTGTTGGAAAGCTTTTCATTGGGGTAACTCGATGATATGCTTACCGCATCGTTAGGGTTTGTAAAAACCAGTCAATCAAATACCCTATCCAAAACTCTTTAAAGGGTAATCGGTTCCGGTCCCTGGTTCGTGTAAATATACTCGTACAACACTGCAGTATCGCTCGGCTTTTTCTTCGAACTTGGCTGGCTACACTGCCGTGTGTCTTGATGTTACATTTACTTTAAGTATCTTAGTACCACCAAACGATGTTATTTTAATCAATGTATTAACTGTTCCAAAGAATAAGAACTAGTATAGAAGGATAATAAAATAAAAAACGATAAAACAATAGTGGTCATCTTTACTCTTAAGGGAAATTGAATATGCTAAAAAGACAACACTATATGTCTGAAAAAGTGAGGTTGTACACGGTTTTCTTTTGTTTTTTTGACGAAAATTGACACATTTTTCAAAAGTTCACATTAGTTAAACATGGTCTAGACATGGGACTAGGCAATAATATCGATATCGACACTACTCGATTGCGACTTGTATATAACTAAATATGTTTCGTAGTTTTGCCGTTTTTTTTGATATTTGTCAGTTAAGTCACCGTATAAAATAGGAGTACAGCAGTAGTTCTATTCCAATTTGCTTTAACACATATTAGATATGTCTTAATCTTGTTAACGCAATAGTATCTCTTACTGCCAAGTGAATAAGATTTAACATTCACAAAATTGAAGCAATTTGGAATAGATGCCCTGCTTTTAGTTTTTTGACCTATTTAAAAAACCTTCGCTGGTTTACTGAAGCTGAATACTCGAAATAAACAAGTTTGATATCAATAAAGTAAGATGGTTTTACAATATTTACATATTATAACTTTATTGCTAATTAAGTAAATAGAAAATTTAAACAAAATAAAGTTAAATTAGGTACATATTATAGTCTACGTTTGGTATTGGTAATGTTAAGGATGCAGTTAATTTCAAAATGCTTCGAACACGTCTAGTGATGTTTTTTCTAGGACCAATTGGCCCTGGACATGCAAATGGCCGCAACCCAACCCATTTCTCGTAAAAAGTTGTCCTCTGGAAATCTAAAATAAAAGGTAAAGAATTTATTAGGGTACCAATTAAAATGGGTCCATCTATACTAAGATGGATGACTAAATTATATAAACTTATTTGTCGATATAATTTTTTCAGCACTATTATATCCAATGGTAAATTTATAAAACATTCAAAATATTACAGGTTACGTTGTAATTTACAGATATATGTATCGATATGCAACTAAATATATAGTTGTTCTGCAATTCTACGCTTTTAAAGGCACAAAATCACTGCAGTAATGACTATAAATGATAACAAAATGCCGACTTACCTGTGAAAGCTAATGTGTTCGGATGCATTTTCTTTAAATACCGTGGGCGATTTATATCTAGTGTTGTTAAAAGACTAGTCTTGAAGACTTTCAAACCTTAAAGACTCGCAACCTGGAAGGTTGAAGCTTTGAAGCCTTAAGCGTTGAAGGTTTGAGCTCAAAAACCGATCTCTAACGACTCAAGCTTTTTACGAGCTCTTAAGAAAAAGTCTTTAAGACTCGGGCTTCATAGAGAGCTCAAGCTTTAAAAACTCGGGCCTATTGAAAGCCCTAGCCTCCAAACCTCGAAGGCCTGAGTCAAGCGTTAAGAGCTCAAATAATGAGCGTTCTCGTAGTAGTGTGTATTTATTTAAGAATGTAATTACGGGCATAATATTACTTCCAAATTTGATATCTGGAGATCTATGTGGTCCCCGACTACGAATCCGTTGACGGAATGAGAAATAGTAGCCGCCATCTTGAACTTTTAAGTTGTTCGACCGATTGCTTCCAAATTTGATATCTGGGTATCTCTGTGGTCCCCGACGACGAATCCGTTGACGGAATAAGAAAAAGTAGCCGCCGTCTTGAACTTTTTAGTTGTTTAACCGATTGCTTCCAAATTTGATATCTGGGGATCTGTGTGGTCCCCGACGACGAATCCGTTGACGGAATGAGAAAAAGTAGCCGCCATCTTGAACTTTTTAGTTGTTCGATCGATTGCTTCCAAATTTGATATCGGGGGATCTGTGTGGTCCTTGACGACGAATCCGTTGACGGAATGAGAAAAAGTAGCCGCCATCTTGAACTTTTTAGTTGTTCGACCGATTGCTTCCAAATTTGATATCTGGGGATCTTATTATCATTCCTTTAGCGGATTCATCACCGGAGACAACACAAATCCCCAGATATCAAATTTGGAAGCAATCGGTCGAATAAATAAAAAGTTCAAGATGTGCCCGTGAGGATTGCGAGAAATTTTAAGCGAGTATTCCTGACAATATTTAAAGATTAAAAAGTCACTCGTAAAATTGATCTGCGACGAAAAAAAGTATTTCACTTTACGTTTAGAAGTATTGTTTATCCAAAAATTTATATTTTACAAACAAAAATGCGACAAAGCCCGAATTTTTTATTTTCCTATTTCACAAAATTTTATACAATATTTTTACTTCTAATGACCTCAGGATCACCCTGTATAACTATCAAATATGGCATAGATTGAACTAATTTCTTAATAGCTTTTAAGACTTATAATGCTTCAAACCTTATGGACTTAACCTTTAACGCTTAGGAGGCTTTAAAGCTCGAGGCTTAAAGACTCGAGGTTTCAGTGATCGTAAACAGCAACACGAACTTATTAACTGGAGGGTTATTATGGTCGAGGCTTTAAGGTTCGAGGCTTCTAGACTCAGCAGTCGCGACTCGAGCCTTTTAGTTTACTCGTACGCCTCAAAGCTTATATTGACAACACTATTTACATCCCAGGACAGCGCAGGCCGTCATGAATTGTAACTGTGGATTATAATGTCGTTTCAATAATGAAATTTATAATTTGTTATACCGCGTAGATATTATTGTTTTGAAAGCAATGTGACAATATAACACAACGAAAGCCGCAGCTTCTTTGGAGGTTGGTCTAATATGTCCATAAGTTGATATATTTTAAATTAGTCGGGTTTTGACACCGCGGTGGTCTCAAATATGACCGCGGTTTGATACACCGATTTAAGCCGAAATGCGCTACTATATACCTCTTTGTCTAACTCATTATGTATCTGCGTTAAAATTTATGCGATAGATATACTTGTCAAATGTGCTTCTCATTAAGTTCCTTCTATGAGAATCCTATTTCTGTGGTCAGCTCATATATTTTGACAGCTGTTAACGCCATACGATGTTAAATTTATAGATGAGTAATTCTTAGTGTTGCCTCGAACCTTAAAGCCTCGACCATATAAGCCTCAAGATAATAATTACGTGCTGCTATTTACGATCACTGAAACCTCGAGTCTGTAAGCCTGAAGCTTTAAAGCCGCCTAAGCGTTAAAGGTTTTTTTTTTTTGTAATCGCCTGTAGGGCCAAAGACAAAAGTCCTTGCTTTTGTTTGCTTTTTGCTTTAATTACTTTAAGAAAAAAGGGCAGAGGTGAAAATCCTTTCCGGAGACCTGGGAATGGAGGGCCCAGGTACTGCCGGGCTCGCACCGGCTAAAAACAACAATGCCCCTATTACCAACTAGAATTTAGACACCCGCGGATACTACCCCAGCCAGTGCTGAAAGGCCGGAGGAGAAAGTCCTTCCTCCGTTTACATATCCGCGGGGTTTTTCCAAAAAGGGGGGATAGGAATGGGGGTTGGGATGGGGGGGAGACTTAAAGCTATGTGAGTCGCGGAGTGGGAATCCTGACGCATGCATGCTTACAGACTACGGGCTTCCTTTCTTTTGCCCGACAATGGAAGGGTTGGGTCGGAGATCTTTTTGAACCACTTGTGTGACTTTGGATACCATCTTCTTTATGGGTGGGGCTTTTGAGGCTTTCTCTAGTCTAGTCTATAAGGTTTGAAGCATTATAAGTCTTAAAAGCTTTTAACAAATTAGATCAATCTATGCCATATTTGATAGTTATACAGGCTGATCCTGAGGTGATTAGAAGTAAAAAATATTGTATAAAATTTTGAGAAATAGGGAAAAAAAAAAAGTAAATTCAGACTTTATCGCATCTTTGTTTGTAAGATATCAATTATTGGATAAACAATACCTCTAAACGTAAAGTAAAATACTTTTATTCGTCGCAGATCAATTATATGACTGACTTTTTAATCTTTAAATATTGTCAGGAATACTCGCTTAAAATTTCTCGCAAGTCGCAATCCTCACGGGCACATTGTATATTAATAATAAATAAATAATAATAATAAATATCACGGGACGATCTCACACAAATTGACCTAGTCCCAAACTAAGCTCTAGGCTTGTACTATGGGTACTAGACAACGATATAAATACTTATATAGAGAAATATATACTTAAATACATAGAAAACATCCAAGACTCAGAAACAAATACTCGTGCTCATCACACAAATATCTGCCCTTACCGGGATTTGAACCCAGGACGGCTAGCTTCGTAGGCAGGGTCACTACGAACTAGGCTAGCACGTCGTCAGACTGACTGATTATATGACATTACAATACTTTTCAGATATTATGAACATTATAAATCAAATAATGTCATATATTTTCAATATAACTTTCTGTAATGTGCTATTTCCACTCGACAGTCACTTTATGAACGTATGTGAGGTATCTCAATGTTTAAAAAACAACATTTCATTGTAATTTAATAATATGTACTAACGGCGGAGTTGTTACTACTTGAACCAAATTTGAGTTAGCCGAGGAAAAAACTGATTAAGGGTGTAGGTATTAACTTGTATTTCTAAAGAATAGTAATAACATTCTTAAATAAATACACACAAAATAATACTTTCTGCCTAGAACGCTCATTATTTGAGCTCTTAACACTTGACTCAGGCCTTCGAGGTTTGGAGGTTAGGGCTTTCAATAGGCCCGAGTTTTTAAAGCTTGAGCTCTCTATGAAGCCCGAGTCTTAAAGACTTTTTCTTAAGAGCTCGTAAAAAGCTTGAGTCGTTAGAGTTCGGAACCGTTTTTGAGCTCAAACCTTCAACGCTTAAGGAAGGTTTGCGACTTTCAAACCAAAGGTTTGAAAGTCTTCAAGACTAGTCTTTTAACAACACTAGTAATTCTACGTATTTAATGTATCGGAATATCAAACAAATTAATAAAGTTTTAAAACTTGTGTTACATGATACATTTGAGAGTGGTGTTTAAAGTTCACTGCTCTCCAACCCCCCCCTTCCCCGGCCGCTTCAAACCCGCCCCCCTACCCCACCGTAAAGTAGTGAATTTTAAAACCACACCCAAATGTATCATATTACACAAGATTTAAAACTTTATTAAAGCTTATGAATTGAGCAAACTATTCCTGCAATTTGTACGCGAAGTGTCGTAATTTTTTTTTTAGTTATGCTTTAAAATGTTACAAAATTTGGAAAATAATTATTACAACTTCTAACTTTAAATCCTTTTATTCGCAAAATTTTGCATTTTTTTGGCATTTATTTTTATTTTTCGTAATCAGTGGTTCATTGGCTATTTGAAAAATGCTTTTTTTTATTTCTAAATAGCGAAGTTTTTACACAATTACTAGTTTTAGGTAGAAAGGAGGGTATTTAAAAAATATATCTAAAAACGTGCATAACTCCAAAACCAATGAGTTTTGACCCCTGGGGCACGTTTTATAAAACTACAAGTTACAATTTTACAGGTCTAAACTGGCAACACTGTTCAAATGGCTGGTCGTCATTGGTCGAGGTTGTGTCAAATGGAAACTTGTAGCCTGTAAATTGTAATTTGTAGCTTTATAAAACAGGGCCCTGGTTCACTGAACTTAAATCATTACAAATGAGCTGTAGAATAACCCCTTTCAAGGAATACGGCGAATTTCCAGTCACCCTGTATATTAGTGCTCTGTTTATTTAATGTGATAATTATATAATCTTATAAATTCAGGGTTCGGAGTTTTCATAGCACGGTAAGATGAAGGAGAGCTGTGGAGTCGACATTAACATTAAAATTCAACTCATTTGTTTATTTTTATGCAAAATTAATTTTTATTATAAATATGGATAATAGAGTCTGGCCAGTATAAGTTGGCAATGGAAAATAGCGGCAAATTTAAAAAAAATAGGATTGGCAACCCATTTTTTGGCAAAAAGAAAACCTGTCACAATGACGTTTTGCACTGGTAACCCTGTGAATTAATGGAATAAATAAATTTGATACTTGTTATACTTTTTATTAGTACATTTCTCTTTTCAGATTAGTGGTCAAACTTGCACATGTTTCGGAGTGCTTTGATGACGACTTTGAAAATTGTGTCATCTTTCACATTGAATTATTTATATATTTCTTATTACGATAAGAAATATTAATGAGTGTTACGTTAGAATAATTCACTGCGGCTATGTATTCTTTATACTTAAAACTTGTGCAAGATTGACCGTTAAATCTATTTTTTAGGGCCTGTTGTTTGATCAATAGTTAACTCAACTAATTGTTAAAATTCGATAAAGGAATCGAAAATTTGACACATTTCCTTGAGATTTAACCATTAGTTACGATTTTTAACAACTAGTTAGTTTAACTACTGATCAAAGAACAGGCCCTTGGGGTGGTAAGCAATTTCTTGTTGACTGTGCAGTCAATGCCCCAACCTAAGGACCAACTCCGCCATACTATACATACAGGGTGGAAAAGACGAACGCTACATGGACGGTAACTATCTTAAATATTGGAAATAGCAAGTTCTACGCAAAGGGGACTTACTTTTATTTCTGAAAACTAAAAAATACTGCATTATTGCATTTTATTTAAGGTAGTTGCCGTCCATGTGGTTTTCGTTTTTTTCCACCTTGTATAGAACTCTAGGTGTATAGAGAAGTGGATAGTTATGTTAGGCAACTGACCGTCCATAGAATAATATTTTTTAGGACAAACAAATCACAATACCGTAATGTTTAAGGCCAAGAAAAAAACACCTCAGTTTTAAATACTTTTACTTATTCTAGGTCAGATTCCAAGTATTCAATGTCTTCATAAAAATCTGTGTCATCATCATCACTATCACTTTCATTACCTACATTAATAATGAATGGCTCTAACTCATTGTCCAATATATTGTCTTTTACTCTATATTGCTCTTCAACTCTCAGAACATGGTCTGTGCATTTCTTCCAATCCTCTGTCTTAACACTGAGAAAACATTCTTTAATTAAGTTTTCCATTTCTGAAGCAGGAACTCCCATGTTTCTACTAGCTACTCTTCTTTTAGCTAAACTCCATATCATCTCAATAGGATTTAGGTCACAGTGATATGGAGGAAGCTTCAGGACTTCATGACCATGTTGTTTCAAAATTTCTTCAGCTTCATATACTGGTACTTGTTTATTTTCATTAATTAGGCATAATAATTCTGCCTTGGTGAAACATTCCTCAAATGGGATATTTTTGCTTCTAAGCCATTCCTGTAATGTGGCTTTTAAATTTTGCATTGTAGGTGCTTTATTTAATTGTTTCATATGGTAGCTTGCATTGTCCATTACAATGACAGAGGGTACATTCAAATTAGGTATAAGTTTTTCTTTCAGCCATTTTGTGAAATTTTCTGAATTCATGTCATTGTGATAGTCTGCCGATTTTGATTTGGTGCTGAACACCAGGAGTCCATTGGGTACAAAGCCATTTTCAGAACCGGCATGTACTATAATGTATCTCTTCCCTGGTGAAATTTTGTCTGTCACACCACTGGTGGACGGACCTTGCCAGGATTTTTTAACTCTATAGTTGAGATGTACATAAGTCTCGTCCAAATATACTATAGGTTTTCCTTCTGCTCTTTTTGCTGCAATTGATCTAAGATATTTATGCCTCCATGCTGATATTTCAAATCGCTCAATAAGTGTTGACCTTTCATTTTGATTGGTTTTAAATACAAATCCATTTTTTAGCAGTATTTGCCTTAAAGTTTCTCGGCATCCCACAAATCGAATTGCTTCTCGGAGTTCTGTGAGTAATGTTCTCAGCGTAGGAACCTGTTTTCTTACTATGTAGAACTCATTGATTTTGTTTCTGATAGCAGAAATGTCAAAATCGTCAAGGTTTGATACAGTCGTTTTACGAGCCCTTTTTTTACCAGGTGTATTCCAGACACCTCCATTTAGAGATCCTTCTTTTTTAATTCTGATCAACGTCCTAACAGATACATCTGAAAAGAGGAAAATAAATTATGGGGATATTATTATATGATCACTACATAACTACATAGTATAAAACAAAGTCGCTTCACGCTGTCTGTCTGTCCCTATGTATGATTAGATCTTTAAAAATACGCAACGGATTTAGATGCTTTTTTTTTTACATAGAGTGATTCAAAAGGTAGGTTTTTATGTTTATTAAATTCTGGTTTATGTACAGGTGCTACAGAAAACTCACATAAAACGAAGCGAAGCGAGGGCAGGTTGCTAGTATTATATAAAAGAAAGAAAGATAGATTCTTATAATTATATGGATAATGCAAGCAGACTAGTTATGATCTGTAATTTTATAATTTACCTATAAATATCACGATAAAAGTAGTTTAGGATTGGAGCTGATACGCTGATGTAGTATTTTAGTTAATCAATAACAACACGAACCTGTCATGGATGAAATTGTTTCCATATATTTCGATTGGGAATGCAATACTTTATTTTCCTCAATTTCTTTAAGTTTTCCAACTGCTGCTGTGATCACTTCGCTATTCTCCAAGTTAGCTGAAACAATCACGTAAAATATGAAACACACGGTACTTCAAAAATAATGTGATGTAAAATAAATAGTGTCGATCGATACTTATCAATCAAAGTATCAAAACCAATTTGCTAAAGAACCTACCTGCAGATGCGATGATCGTATCTAAGTATTGCGTTTTCAACTCAAATTCAGATTCAATTTCACTTTTCACATGTTGATACTTATTGATCATAGTGTGCAAGATTTCCCTCGCACTGCTTTTGACTATTTTGGGCATGATAAAACGTTTTAATCACAAAATTCCGAACAAAAACAAACAGTGTCTATAGTAGCAATGGCGATTTTTGACGGAATAAAAATGTTGCTACAATTTAATTTAATTTACATTGCTGCATGCCGATCTGATTTATAGGGTTGCCAAAATGAGGTTTGCTTTACATTGCTTGTGACAAGTTACGCTGGCCAGACTCTAACTTTCACTTTTAATATTTATAACATTATGAGATTAATATTAAATGATATATACATGAAAGTATTTTTGTTTATAATTGTAATCTTTCATTACTTAGCGTAGCAGCTTTACTCAGGGGCTCAGGGCGAATATTAAATCATTTAGGAATTAATTGAACAAATGAGTATGAGTATGAGTAAGAGTTGAATTTTAATGTTAATGTCGACTCAACTGCCCCCTTTCGTCTTACCGTGCTATGAAAACTCCGAACCCTGCTTATAATATAAGTAATACTTAAAGTCTGTTCCTATTCAGAGTGCCAATGAAAATAACAAGTATACCTGACTGTAATTGTCTTTTGATAGAGGATAAAATAGTGATGGGAATAATTTTACCTCTAATTAGTTAATTAAAAAGGTTGCATATATATTCATCATCATCATCGTATTATATGTCCGAATGATAATTTTGAAGGTGCTTCTCCACACGACACACGAACAGAGAAATGGATTTGATTAAATTGAATTACAATGTTTTTTTTACGAATCCGTGGTGATAATTTTCTGGGTTAGCGTTATGTTGCGAGTTCAAATAACAAATACGTGTGAGATAATATGTCTTTTAATTATTTTTTATCAGACGTCGTATTTTATATAATTTTTCGGTATTGCTAGGGTAATGAAATAAATGGTTCAAATCTATCAAGAAAGTTGAGATAGAAACCCATAGAATAAGAAAAGCATAGAAACCGGACTATAAAATGAACTTAATAGCACCAGCTATATTTCTCTACTAAATTTATATACAGGGTGACTGGTAATTCGCCGTATTCCTTAAAAGGGGTTATTCTACAGCTCATTTGTAATGATTTAAGTCCAGTCAACCAGGGGTCAAAACTCATTGGTTTTCGAGTTATTCACGTTTTTAGATTTTTTATAAAAATACCCGCCTTTCGACCTAAAACTAGTAATTGTGTAAAAACTTCTTCATTTAGAAATGAAAAAAGCATTTTTCTAATAGCCAATGAACCACTGATTATGAAGAATAAAAAAAAATGACAAATAAATGCAAAATTATATATAAAAGGATTTGAAGTTCGAAGTTCTAGTCATTATTTTCCAAATTTTGTAACATTTTAAGCTTTCTAAAAAGGTACAATTTATGATTTTTTGTATGTTGTTGCAGAAGTTCCGCCATGGGGTCGTACTCCTGTAGGTACCTGAGGCGTTTCTTGTACCTGTACTTGGTCGTTTTGTAGTTCTCCCAGTCGTGGTCTGCGCCTGTGTTCATTGCTCTGTTCAGTTGTCGCCTCATCTTCTTCCTGAGCCTCTCCAGCTCAGGGCCCCACCATTTTCCTTCGCTGTTGCGGTTGGCCGGTGGGTTTGAGAGAGGACATGCATGATGATAACTTGCCACAATGGCCTCCGTTAGGAGAGTTACCTGGTTTTCTATCGCTTCGCAGCCCTCGACTTGGAGTGTGGCCCCCGACGGCAACGTAAGTTCCAGCCGCTCAGCGTATAGCAAGCGGTTGGTTCTACGTGGGTTCCGCCGAGGAGTTTCTGCGATTGTATTTACCTGAATGACGAAACGTATCCATCTATGGTCTGAGCACGACAGTTCCTTTGAGACGTGCCAGTTCATGATGTACTGTGTAGTTTCTTCAGTTGCTAAGGTCAAGTCAATGATTGTGCTGCTTCGTCTGTTTACGAATGTGGGTTCAGAGCCTGTATTTAGGATGTTAAGGTTAGTTGACATTAGGTATTCTACAAGTAGCTTACCTCTGTTGTTAGCGGTTTTCATACCCCAGAGGGGGTGGTGTGCGTTGGAGTCCGTGGCCACAATCAGTTGCAGCTTGTACTCCTCGCAGTGGGTCACCAGCCTCGTCATTTCGTGTGGCGGTGGGTCTTCTGCCTCTGGCATATAGATGGAAGCCAGGACCACCTCCGGCAGGCTGGAATCTTGCGCCCCTCGCACCTTTATGGCACACAGGTCTCTAGAGCAGAAACTGGTTAAGGGTTCGGCATGTATGTTCCTAGTGGTGTAAATGCAGGTCCGGGGGTTATCCGGTCCCGTGTGTACTATGAGCTTACCTCCGATGTTCCGGAGCCCGCATATGGCCCCCTTCCTGATCCACGGCTCCTGGATCAGGACTACGGCGGTGTTGTTGGCCTCCAGCCACTTCCGGACCTGAGCCAACGCGGTTTCGCTGTGGTGGAGGTTAGCTTGGAGGATGTTACAGCCGGGTGAAGGGGGTTCCGTCATTGGTGCAAAGCCCCACTGCCTCCTCGCTGCCTTCCTCGCCGATGGCCAGTTTGCCTATCCCCTGGGCACACTCCTCCCCGCTTTCCGACGAGTCACGGAGGAGCTCTTCCTAGTCGTGTTCGGAGCAGGGGGCGCCTTGCGCCGGCGATTGGGACCCAGGCGCGACCTCGACAATGTCGTCGGCCGCGCCGGTCACCGTGGCCGTGTCCATCGGCTCTGGTTCCCGCTGTGTGGCAGGTGTTGTGCCGTAGGTGCTCGAGGGTGGAGTCTCCACGAACTTCCCTCGTGGCCCCTGGAATTTTAGGTACACCGACCCACACAAAAATGTGAGCCGGCGCCCCCTATCCAGAATGGCCTGCACCTCCGTCTCCGGTATGCTGACGATGGCAAAGGTCTCGTTGCCTTGCCTGTCAGCGCTGTGCAGAAGCCACCGATCCATCTGCACCCAGGTATTTTGGTAGCGGAGCGAGTGCGCCACCACGCCAAAATCGTCGTACACGCCCGGGAGCAGGATGCCGCAGCGTACTCTGCGCGGTATTTCGCTTTGGCGTTTTACGGTGAGGTTATCGCCTGAGGAGAGGGTGATGGCGGCTACGAACTCCCTCAGCCAGGTCACCGCTGCTTGGTCCCCGCACCACAGCCTCAGGGTGCCGTTCACGTGTAACGGCTTTCCCTGAAACTGTGGTCCGCCCCTTTTCTGCAGGTTTTGGACCGCTTCTGCCATCACGCGGGCTTGGATGAGGTTTAGGGCCTCGTCAGCGAGTTCAGCCGAAAGGTGACCCGTGCTTGCTGATGTAACAGCAACCATCAGGTCCGCCTTCGCTGCGTCCGCGTACGCCACTCGCGGGGTACCCGACGATCGCTCGATCCTCTGCTTTTTGGGTTCGCCTCTCGGAGACACAGTCTCGTCCAAGCGCGCCCTCTTAGCATTGGTCCGAGCGACCGGGGGGCTCCCCTCCGAGGCCCTGTTGACGGCTCCTTTCCCTTTGGGAGCGGCACGGCTTGTTGTCGGATGAACGGGGTCACCGGCAGCGCCTCGCACCGTCTCCGTTCCGGGAGCACCTGGTTGTTGGTCAGGCACCGGAGCAGCAGCTTGTTTCGCCAGTAGCCTACGGTACTTGGGGCGCTACTTTTGGTTCTTGTGCTTCTTCTTCCCGAGTTCGGTCGCACTGGGTAATGGGGCGTCCCGCTTGGCGGTTTGCTCCCTTCTTCCCCACGTGGTCAACACGGGAAGTTTCCAGCTGGCATCCAGCTGGGAAGCTGTCGAAGGCGTAGGTAGCAGCGCCGGTGTCTGCCCCGCGTCTGCGGATTTCTCCGCAGGTGCAGGCGGGACGATCTGCGGGCTGGCTTTGCGTAGTGGCCTGGGTTGAGTCCACGTTCGGGGTTTTGAGCCCGCCGGTTGCCCAGCAGACTTCCCACCCCTCGCAGACTTTGTGTATGTGTGTGGCGGTGCCTTAGCACCGCCCCCGCGTGAGTGTGTTCTTGTGGTCTTGGGGGTCGATGTCGATGCCTCGAAGCCACGTGTGAAAGAAGGTAGCGTCACTTTCGTGCCACTTCCCTTCCGCTGTGTTTGGTGTGTAAGGGTAGCTGGCGGGGCTTGCGCCCTGCCGCCACCTTTCTGTGGTGTTTGTGTGTGGTGTGGCCCTTGGCCACTACTACCCGCACCTGTTTTGTTGGGAGAGGCTGGCACGACCGTAGGAGCACCGCTCTCTTGTTGAGCGCCTTTGGGTTTCCCCTCCGGCACTCTCGGGGTTTCGGATCGTATATTGTCCATAGTCCGTTATTTGTTGTTTCATCTCACGAGTTTCCCACCCTCCACGGAGCCCGCACCGGGGATGTCTACAATAGATCATCAGGAGTACTCGTGAGATATAGATGTGCAGAGTTGGGTGTCATGCGCGACATCGGGAGCTGCAGACAGTGTGGCTGGGTTGACCGATCCGGGTCTCCCCAGGTGTTCCACACGCCCTTGCCCCGTCAGCATGGCCGACGCCCCGTCCTCCCAGTGGGCCCCCACACATCTCGCCTGCGAAACCGTACCCACCTCGACCGTACGGACGCGAGTCCATTACCTTGCAGTGGTTAGCTGCAAGGCTACCGTTTTGCCAGAAATTCGGACCAAAGGGGGCGTGTTGTCTCCCGGTAGTACTATCCCGACTCCGTTCGACTCAACCCCCCAGGACTCCTGCATCCTCGCATACGGCGCTCAACTGCGGATGACTACCGTAGGTAGGCTGGATAGTCTATCGGGTCGCCTACAAACCCGATGGAGCCGAGAGATCTCGGCCATTGCTGGTACAGAGAGGGCACAGAGGACTCCGTCAAGTCTCTACCAACAATGTTGCCCGGGGTGTGCCGTGGTAGTTGGTAGTATTCCGTTCGGGTTTTTACGTCCTCGCGGTTTCCTACCTTCCACCCACACTAGGAGGCGACACTCTGAACACCCCCATAGCCATTGTTATAAGCTTGTGTTATTAAAACAAAGCCTTTCGTAATAATTAAGAACACTATTGATTTTTTTGTTATTTGAACCGTTTATTTCGTCTCTGTCGCACTGCTGGGTGCGACGGAGACGAAAACTTCTCTTAACTAGTTAATCAATCAAATCTGTTAAGACATCACTACCTTTTTATTACAAATTAAATTTCGAAAAAACTAAATGTATACAGGACCCTGTATGTACGTATGTATGTACTCGATAAACTGTACAAATTGAAAGGGATGAAATTTTAGGTTAATTTATAGGTAAAACCATTATTTTTTTTATTTTTAAGCCTCTGGTTTTTTTTACAGATTGTCAAACTTTTTAATAAAGTTTGGGTAGTACACTTAATTGTGACGGTGTAACTTTTGATCTCATAGCCCAAAAAAATATAGAACAAAATGCATAGTATTGACATTAGTTAGGTTTATAATAATTGATAACAATTTTAGACCAATTAAAAAAATAACTGAGTAACTGCTTTTTTTGTGGAAAATTACTGCAAAAATATCATTTTGTTTTCATAAAAACACGATTTTCTCCAAATTTTGCAGATATTTTACAATTTTGTTTTAACGTTTTTAGATCTAAAATTAAACGAGGAATAAGCAAAAAAAATAGTGAAATATATACAAAATTTTGAGAAAATCGTGTTTTTATGAAAACAAAACGCCTTTTTCGCTGTAATTTATTTAAAAAAAAATGTTTTACCGATAACCTAAAGTTTCACCCTTTCAATATGTACAGTTTATCGAGTACCATCCTGTATGTCAGTGTCCGCATATTTTACCGAAAACGCTTTTCCTCAAAAAAATACAATGTTAAATAGAGATTACTGCCTGAAAATAAACATTAAACAAGGCAAAGATTAAGTGTACCTATAAATAAATAATATGACTGGGCTCAATCTTCAAAAGTACGCGAATATGGAGTTACGAGTATAATGGTAAATTTATTTGTTTATAAGAGTGACCGATTGAATAGGAACATACTTTATAAGGCCACACCCGTTTGTAACAACTCTACGTACGTAATCAGAATCAGATTTTTTTTCTTGCCATAACTGTTACACATTTATCACTTCAGTACATAAGATACAGGACATGTTAAACAAACAAGTTATGTATAACTCGTCAAATGTAGAATTATTGTTCTTAGTTTAAAAATTAGATAAATTGACAGTGACATTCATATTGATTAGACATTAGACATTTACTGATTAGTAGTGAATGACACGGAAAGGTCTGTTCTCATTAAATTTGCTATACTAAGGGCCTGTTGTTTCATCAGTAGTTAATTCAACTAATTGGTAAAATTCGAAAAAGCAATCGAAAATTTGACACACTTCCTTGAGATTTAACTATTAGTTACGTTTTTTATCAATTAGTTTAACTACTGATCAAAAAACAGGCCCTTAGTCATTTCCTAGGTACCTACTCGTTGTACAGTCACGAGATTTAATTTGGACCCACCTTCGGTCTAAAGTCATTCTGACATTCTACAACAATATGGTTAAGTTTCCTTAAATGACTTGACATCTCTAATGACATGACATATTTTTCTTGAAATGGGTCCCAAATTAACGCTCGTGACCGTACTGTACAGCGTCTGGTCCATCAACAGGGCCCTTCCGTGAATACGGAACAGCGTTAGTTAGGCAGCGTATATCGGTGCCTCTTTAAATCAGTGTAATTTATAAATTTGATCAAAATCATTCCTACGTAAATACTACCTACTACGTTGACTTAGCTTTGGGTCAGCATAGGCATTTTAAGGTATTAGTAGGCTTTCACTGAGTTACTTATCTATTTATTTATTTATTTATTTATTTTATGAATAACAAACAATCATACAATATGTGTTACAATATAAATTACAACAGGCGTAACTTTATGCATGATCAACAACGTTATCCACAAATTACTATAACAAGGTAAAGGTTGCCAAAAATAGTGTTTAAAGTTGTTAAAGAGAGATTAAGAATGAGAGATATTATATCTCTCAGCAGTTAGGAATCTAAATGATGTACAAATAGTATGTACATATCGTGCGATGGTGCAAGTTTTATATTACAATAAAAGATCGTGAGAAAAGTAGCATGCATTAAAGTTCTCAATGATTTTGACTTAATTACTAACTTAACTAAGGGTTTCTAAGATGGATTTTCTAAATCGCGCCGTAGAAAGGTGAAATATGTCTACATGGGTAAAGTGTTGGTTGTACTTAGCGAGGAGCCGGCGAAGGGGCGCGCGCGCGCCAGCGTTAGAGCGGCACGGAGCCGTCGCAAACTGCCGGTAAGCGCGCGTCGCCCGTCGGACGGCACCTCTAGGAACTATATAGCATATTTTATTGACAAGGTGCACACAGTCGATTTTGTTGAGGCAAAGGCCATATAGGAACATTGCTTGTAAATATTGTCGTCTTTTCGCAAGGGAAATGAGTCCAAATTTTATTAATAAGCCATCATAGGGCAACCGGTTACTATATCGATACAATTTGTAATTAATATTTTTTAAGAATTTATATTGTATTTTTTCAATGGCATTACGATATTTTTCATAGACGGGATCCCAGATCATGCTTGCGTATTCTAGCTGGAGCCGAACCAGACTTTTATACAAATATATATAGGTTGTGTCTCTTTTAAAATCTGTAGCAGCCCTGGTTACGAAGTTGTACATTTGGTAACCCTTCGATACTATCATATTTACATATTGGTCTAAGTATAGCTTGGAGTCGAGGAGCACTCCGAGGTCACGCACGAGATCGACTTTTTCTAGTTGTTGATTACATAGCATATATTTATGATGGATTTTATTTTTATTTTTAGTAAAGCTGATACTATTACACGTGGACACTGACAATTCTAGTTTATTTAAAGTGCAGTAATCATTTAAGCGGTCGATATCTTCTTGGAAAAGTGTGCAGTCTGATGGACTGGTGATTTTACTGAATTTTTTTAAGTCATCTGCGTACAGCAAAATTTTAGTATTAAGAAAACATGTCTTAATGTCATTGATGAAGATGTTAAACAGCGAAGGACCTAAAATTGATCCCTGCGGAACTCCGGAGGTGACCTCTGTTACTTCAGACTGAAAACCATTTATGACGACTCTCTGTGTTCTTTTGGTAACATAAGACAGAAACCATCGTAGTGAATTACCACGTTTGCCATTAAAAGCAATTTTGTCAAGGAGGCGCTTATGATCGACCCTGTCAAAGGCCTTGCGGAAATCTGTGTACACTGCATCTACTTGGGTAGCGCGATCCATATTCTCAAAGAGATATTCGATAAATATCATAAGGTTAGTGATAGTAGATCTTTGCCTAATGAAACCATGTTGTTCAGGAATAATTTGATGATTTATGAATGCGCTTACCGCATTATGAACTAACTTCTCACAGACCTTGGCTAGCGCGCACAATATAGAGATAGGGCGAAAATTTTCGATGTCCTGTTTGGCGCCTTTTTTAAAGATAGGAATTATATGAGCAGACTTCCATATGGATGGGAAAATGCCTTGATGCATGCATATTAAAAATATTATATGTAGTGGTTTAGCCAAGGAGTCAGCTGTGTGTTTTATAAAGATCGATGGTAGGCCATAAGGGCCTGGTCCTTTAGAGGGGTCTAAAGAATTTAGAGACCGTTTGACTTGTTCAAAAGTGAAGTTTAAATTAGAGATGACATCACAGTTATCAGAACTTATAGGAGGCGGAGACCATGAGTTACTATCAAGCGTAGAAGGTTCAAATACTGAATTAAAAAAAGTTGAGAATAGATTACATATGACTTCAGGGTTGTTCGATCTAGAATTTTTGTAGCGCATATCTGACGGAATGCCCGTTTTCCCTTTGCGATTGTTTATATAGGTCCAGAAATATTTTATATTTTTTCGTATACTATTTTCTACGCCTTCTTTATATTTAAAAAAACAGAGATTACATTCCGATTTGAACCTCTCCCTATAAAGGGAAAAAATTTGATAGTCTGAATTATTACCATAAACTTTCCATTTGATCCAAGCCTTTTGTTTATTTTTATGTATGTGTACGAGAGATTTAGAGAACCAGACCGGAAAGTAAGCATTGTTAGGTTTTGATTGCGGAACGTTATTTTTTATGACACAGTATATTTTTTCATAGAATTTCTCTAGTGCAGTTTCAACAGGAAAAGCATGGAGTGTGGTATCCCAGTCGATTTTGTTAATTTCTTCGTTTATGACTTCGTAGTTCGCCTTGTGGTAATTGTATTTGATTCCAGAATTCGATTTCATGAGGGAACCAACTTTAATGTTAATTGGGACAGCAACACTGAAAGGTGGGTGGTGTGAGTCTACTGGTAATAGTGGTATGTTTACAGGAGATACCGTACATTTCACGTTTGATAAAAGGAGGTCCAGTGTTCTGTCGTTATGGTTTTTGATGTAATTAAATTGTTTGGCCTTACAGACGATCATGAAGTTACTGAGAACTGAACAAATAGGTGTAGGTGACAGGAATAGGTCAGAGACATTGTTGGAGGTCCAGTTAGCAGTTGGTATGTTATAGTCACCCAACAAGAAGAAGCTATTTATATTCGGGTCATTCAAAATATGGGAAAGTTCATGAAAGTGAAATATAGATTTTGGTGACGAGTTTATTATATATAAGTTGTACTAATGATGTGCTGTTTGCTTGAACCAGTGTTGGGAATAGCGATAACGACGTTTTCGATACTGTGCGAAAGATTGTTATTTGATTTAGAAAACAGAATACTTGGTTTCAAATAACGCTTAACGGCTATCAACACTCCACCTCCGTCTTCTTTTTGTGTTGATTTTCTATCTCTATCACACCTGAAAACTATATATCTTTGATCAATAAACTCATTATCGTATATTTCTGGCGCCAGCCAAGTCTCAGTGAGAGATATTATATCAAAATTAAATGACAGGATATTCATATATAGTGTATGAAATTTAGTGATTCTGATAATAAATACTCAAGTTGTGAGCCATTGCGAAACAATTTTGTATGTTTCATGTATGTAGAAAAGAGCGACAGTATATGATTTTTTTAACAGAGTACACCAGGACTTGTTCGTAACATGATTATAGTTTAGGACACAGTTTTTATGCACGCAGTTGGCAGTAGTATTTTTTGCACAACCAACAAAGTACCCAATACGTAGACTCAGTTTGAAACACTTAAAATTAATTAAAATACAAAAAATGGTATAACGAAAACGAAGTACACAAATATTTTCATTAGTGCTAGACAACAGAGATCTCATATTTACTAGACACGCAGAAAAGAACTTAATGACTAGTACTAGCGTTTGACTCAATACGGTTTTTACTTGTACTGGGGGTTGTATCTTCTCGCTTTTTAATTTTCGCAATGTCTTCTTCTGTGTGTATCGCGACAATTGGTGACGTATCCGATGCACGTACAAGTATCGTTGCGTTGGAGATCCATTTATACTTATAGTTAGCTTGTTTTGCAGCTTCGCGTGCCGCACGAAAAAGTTTTTTCCTGCGTAGAGTTAAGTGCTCATTGATGTACAGAGTGTGTGGTGCTCCGGATATTCCCAATTCTGTAGAAGTCAGTCCTCTCTTGACGCGGTACGCGGCCAGAACGTTGTCGCGCAGCGCGCGCGTGCTAAGCTTGACGATGATGTGCTTCGGTTTGTTGGTGTCAGTCGCGTGCCGCACACGGTGTATGCTGGTTATATCGCTGCGGTTGATAGTGCAACGTATTTTCTACGCTCAACAGTAACTATGTGTCTATAAACATAGAGAGCACAGCCTATTATTTTTGTACCAACATACATTAAGAGTTAATAAACCTTATTATCATACTATTATAACTCGTTTTAAATCATCAGCTAGCAGGTACTTAAATACTTATTAACAACTAGAGGACGCCCGCGACTTCGTACGTGTAGGTTTAGTTTCCCGCTACTCCCCCTATTTTGACCCCTTACATTAATATACTCGTGACGTGTTAAACTGTGTGATACAGACTTAAGGTATATTTTCCATAAATGTTCCGATCTTTATGATCACCCTGAGTCATACCTTTGACTTTCTGTGCTTTCTGATATTTTTACCTCGTTATATGTTCCGAATTTATTGAAAAGTCGCTGCTCTTATATTTATGACAAATTGCATGTTCTGGTGTTATTGACCATAACTAGTGTAACGAATTTATTGAAAAGTAATGCTGCTCCGAAATATTTGAGTACCTAGCCCGCTACAATATATCTGATGGCGACTGTACAAAGAAATCTGGAGTACCATATGTCTAACTGTTACAGTTATGTCACAATAACTACTTTTTCATGTTAAAATATGCAAAAGTAATGCCGGTATTAACTAGGCCCCTTATTCGTACCTTGGTCTTAATCCTTATCCAAATAAATCACTTCCTTTTCAAGGTTATATCAGTACCTGTAATTTACTTTTTGAATTATTCAAATCGGACATACCATTCAAAAGTTATCGTGAGTGTAATAATTATCAAAATTGAAATTTAAGAAACAGCCCTCTAAGTGACTTTAATTGGTTTTATCTACAACAGAGAATAGATAGACACGTAAAATTTGGCTAATGGTTCCTGTATATTGTGTAAATGAGTGTAAGATCAAGCCTATATCCCTCAGCAGAGCATCAAACAGTGTATGTACATACATACATACATAGGTACATTAAATCACGCCGGTTTCACAAATGGGTAAGCAGAAACCAATTCTTTCTTTTCACTTTCAAGAGTGTATGTGATAATGAGAAATCCATTACTTAAGTATCTAGACATTTAATTAAACTTAACCGAAACCATGCATCTCTTCTCTAATCTCTTATCTAAATAGTATAAATTAAATTCGCTTCTCACCTGCCTGCCCTGTTTCTCCGCTAACGCCTTCTAAACTACTCAACGGATTATGATATGGTTTTCATTGTCATTTAAGAATTTATTCTAGATATTTTATATGTACATTTCATTCTAATAAAGATTTAATATAGTTGAAAAAACTCAAAGTTTTCCTACCAAGTCATCAAAAATCGTTTTTCGGAACCCTTACATAGCTTACGCTGGCTAAACCTTAAGAGATGTGTCAACATAATGTACTGAAGAATTGTAGTTATTTAAAAAACCTAGAGAAAAGTTCGCGATAGCATATGTCTATCTCCTAAGATTGACGCACAGTAACCATTTTTATGATTATAATTTTATTTAAAAATCTTAGGTTAGGTTAGGTGTCCGATTCAGTACGTATTTAACCTTATCCACATAATGGCAAGGCATTTAATGTAGATTAGGTAATATTGTCCCGTACAATATATTATTTAAATAAATACTTTATTAGATTATTATGGCAGATCAAATATTACGCGCAACATAGATTAGAACTCAAAACAAATATGAGAGTTTCGTTGTCTGCACCTATGAAAACAGGCTGTTTGCAGAGTTGTTGCTCTGCTCAAAAAAGGAAATGGACAGATGCCCCAAGATAATAGGAGCATTAATCTTCAAAACGAAAACCTTTGCGTTGTAGTAAAATAATTAGTCGACAATGTTTATTCCGAAATTAATAATATTAATTCTAAGATTGTACCTGGGTTAAGAAGAGAGCTATTTTATCACCAAGTAATGGTCAAGTAGGTATAGAAAATGGCTTAATTATATCGAAGATCAATGCGTCGACACAAACATACTACTCTGTAGTGTAGCGCTCCATAGAAATAAAGGATACGGAACACTACACGGGATGGTTGCGATAAAACCATCAGCACGTAAATTTGGACCTGTATAAGTAAAATAAAACCGAACGAAATTCAACAAGGTCATATAATAAAGGGAACACACAATGATTAAATTAAAACAAACTACTTACAATGTAACTATAAAAACAAGATTACTAGGCTGACACGGAACATTTTATCAAAACAAACAATTTAACACGAAACGGTCTGCGGATTGTCACATTAATAAAGCCTTTCTAATTTAAAACACATTGCCTAATAAAGGGTAAAAGACCACCTTAGAACACGGTCAGGCCAAAACTTGTATTCAATTTATAGGTAAATCTGGTTCGAACTAAAATAACATGAATCTGTTAAAATGCAAGAAGCGCTTCATGATTAAAACTGATGTGTTCGGAGTATTATGAAACAGGGGTAACAAATTGTGGTGTTGATCGGTAAAAAAAAGGTCTAGAAATCTAATAACATTTATAGCCAAAATTATTCCGAATAAATAACCTTAGGTAGGTTAGGGGTGAGTTCGCGGACTCTATTTTTGAATTTTTAAAAAAAATAAAAATCAACGAAATGGTGACTATCCTGTGAACTTCCGTCGTCGCTTGCCGCCGTGTGAAGATGTAGTCGTAACGCTGCGTTCGTCACAACTGTCGCAGCGAAAAAAACCTGCGGGCACTGCCGCGCACGACGACCCGTTGCCAGCGAACCCGATGGCGAACCACACGCTGAATGTCCGAACCAGTCGTCCAAATCTTCAGTCGGGGCGATGAGTCGGAAGATATGGGGTAAGCGGAGGTGCTGCAAAGGACACCTTTACTCACAAAATTGAACGAAAAGGACGGAAGAGAGGCTTCCTAAAGATTGGGAGGCAGTGAAAGCTGGACGGCAACAAAAACCAACTCACCCGCTATCCGGACACACAGAAGACAACAGCACTAACACGATCGGCCCACTATTGAGACCACGGCGTAATAGATAAGGCCTTCCCGTAACATTACAACCGGACGCGGCACTCGAAGCTGGCTTCAGTTAAAGAGAAACTTGGGTTGAGTAGAGACTATCCAATTTTTCTGGTGTATCAAGGCAAGAGTACGAGATCGAATGACAGTCCCATAACAAGGAACGGATCTAACAAAAACGAATTCAAAATTCAAAACTGTCAGTAGAAATTACAAACTCTAACCGGTCAATGAACAAGTCCGCAATACCAAAAAGGCTGAGAAACAAAAAAGGCGAAACAAATAAGCAATAAATAACGCGAACCAACGCGATTTGTAGCGGTAATGCTACAATTGACACTGTGCTCGACCTGGAAGAGGCTGTCTATTTCCCAACGGAATTTCTCAATTCCTTGCAACCTTCTGAATCGCCCCACATAAATTTGTTTTTAAAGAAGGGTGTCGTATTATTTTACTGCGGAACCTCAATCCACCCAAATAACATCTTTAAAAACGTTCATAATAGAGTCCACAATACTGACCGGATGTGCGGCTGGAAAAGTCGATTTAATTCCCCGGATTCCATAAATACCAACAGATTTTTCCAGATTAAACAACTGCAATGTTCCGTAAAATTATCGTTTTCAATGACAATTTACAAGTCACAACAAGGTCAAACATTCAAAGTTGCGTGCTTTAAAAAGTAGCCCTTTTGCGCGTCACTTCCAGGCAAGATTTGTTTGTATTGTGCAATGAAAAGTCCGCCGTAAACATTGTATATAGAGAGATTCTGTGATAACTGGCAGTCATGAATTGAATTTAAAATCTAACGGCATCAAAAACTCAATTTCGCAAAAAGTGTCTGACAGGACGTCTTTCTAAAATCGTCATAAAATAGTCGGGTAATAAAACCTTTATTGCTTTATTTTATCCACCTATCTATAATTTGAAAAGTATATTATTCCAGATGAACTTGGATTATTTTAACTTATATTATCTGAAGCGAAGCGAGGGCGGGTCGCTAGTAGATAGATAATAATGTAGACGAGCATCATTGAATACATTCGAATCAAAAACGAACCTATATCATAAAATGCAAACCATTTGTACTTACCTACTCTTTACTTGTGTCGATCACGTCCATTCTGCCTTCTACTCCTGGCACTCATTTTATGTGATTATGGTCACTAATGTAAGCAAAGCAAAGAAATCCAATGACTGAGAAGGGATAGCCCCCGCGCAATGCTGATACCTACGTGCACTTAATTGGTTCTACTCGTATTCGTACCTGCACGAAATTACGTTAATATTTGGTACAAAGCTACAGCCAAAACCAATTAACACACCATATTTTTCATGTATGTACCTATTGTTGTGATTACGAAGGGCCTCTGGCAAAAAAATATAAAAGTATTTAGGATGTTAAGCCTGACGTTAAATACATGTTTCGGTAAATACTATTCCCTGCAAAAAACTTAAGTCGTCTAAGTCCTGGACTGATGATGGAGCTTAGTGGTGATCTCCGCTAGTCTTAAGGTAGATCCAACGATTTTGAACTCGTTTAAATAGGACTTCATTAGCATTTGACGACGACATAGAACAAAAGTACAGTCGGCAAGCAAATGTGTTCTCAAAACAATTTTGATTTTGCGCCGAGCCGCAAGCCAGCCGCAGCGGTTGACGACAGACCGCAAGCCAACCGCAGCGGTTGACGGCAGACCGCGAGCAAGTGCGGTTGAATTATGCTGTTTCAAATTAAAATAGAAGTACGGTGTGCGACGGCAGTGTGTATGGCCTTGGGTACTACAATTGGGATTCTTGGGGTAAAAATTAAATACTTAATTGACAATATAATTTATTTAAATGCTTTGTTAAAATCGGAAAATATGTATATATGGCAGTGGATAGGTACACAATTTGAATTAATTTGTCACGATGCACGTGACGTGTCGTAAAAAGTTGAATGCTTCTTATTTAAAGACGCAAAAAGATGTTTTAGAGACATCCGATTCGTTTAAAAAAAGGATAGAAGTAACAGAACTACGATTATTTAGAGTTGTAATCAATTAGGTAACTTTGGTAAGTAGTTAAGTTTAAGCGTTCTCAGTTCACAAAGAAGCGTCTCACTCACTACTCTACGTAGCTCACACACTCGTGCAAATTCAAATAAAGTGGTGGGGAGCATCTTTGTAGACGGAAAACGCTATCTATTCAGAATCAGATTCCATCCGTTAATTAAGAATCCAGATTTCCAAAGCGCTTACCTAGATAGTTTTCTTGTGCCAGGCAAAGGTCCCTGAGGTAATTAATAACCTGTAGTTTGATCGGTAGTTAAACTAACTAATGGTCAAAAAACGTTACTAAGGGCCGGTTTTATAAAGGCCCGTAAGTAAAAATGTCAGGCCAAATTTTAGTAACTTCATATTAGTTTTGACATTCCTGACCGAAATTTGATCTAACGGATCTTTATAAAACCCAGCCTAATGGTTAATCTCAAGGAAATGTGTCAAATTTTCCATTGCTTTTTCGAATTTTTACAATTAGTTAGTTTAACTACTGGTCTAACAACATGGCCTAAGTCGCGGTGTGGTTCCCATTCAAAGGAAGATCAATGTTTAGTGAAAATGTTGCTTAACAAGGCAGGTACACTCGGCATCATGGAATCCTGACCCACTATAGAAATGTGTCACAGTAAAGTTAAGAATTATCAAACAAAACGTCACTGTAATGTGACAGAATTGTATTGCGGGTCAGGGTTCCATTTTGCCGATTGTGAAGTCAGCGTTAAAAGGAGACACGAACTTTTGTACCTTGTCGCTCCACAGTCACGTAAGCAATCTTAAACGGGATTTTCGATAGTGCGATAAAGTACAAAAGTGATCAGCTACTTTTGACCCTGATTGTACCTACATATAAATCATTTTTTACATTTTTACGCAATTATTTTTATAACTAATGTAAGTAATAACAACAATCTTTAATATTAGCACTTTATGAACATCTTTTCTTATCTGCAGTTATTGGAAGTTAACCGTCCTAACGGATAGGTACTAACGAATTTAGACAAATAATGTTCTTTATATATTAATTAAAAATACATTTTACTTACATTCTATAGTGTTACATTTAAAGAGCTATCAAACATTGCAACCAATGTGAATGTTGATAAATACCTATAATATTTTCTGGTTGAGGTAAGGGTATATCAGTTGAGAGCATTTATGACTATTGATAGATACGGTCACGAGCGTTAATTTGGGACCTTGCTTGATGTCGTCAACATCATTAGAGATGTCATGTCATTTTAGGAAACTCAACCTAATTGTTGTAGAATGTCAGATTGACTTTGGACAGAAGTTGGGTAACAAATTTAATCTCGTGACTGTACTTACTTGCTCATTTTAATAGTAGAAGAGGAGTTAATTACGGCTATATATCTGAATCCCGAAAATTAAGTTAATATACCTACAGCTAAATTATCCAAGTACGAAACATCAAAAGTCGAAACATCGAACGGTTACTATGCCAATGCTTGAAATATCGAACGTCCTTATTGGGTACCTATATAATCAAATATCGGAACTGATATATCTAAAGTTAAAATGTGGAAGTCCAAAATACCTATCAAAAGTTTAAATATTTATCGAACCGTTGTTAAACCTCGATAATATCAAAATTAAATGTTTATTAAAATGGTTATATAAATCAATCAAGTAGATGGATCTAAATTAAATATCTATAAAAGAAATATCGTGTGTAAATATGTCGACTTTTTTTAAACGATTGTTTACCCTATATTAACTCTAATTCCTGAATACTTAGTATAAAATCAAGTACTTAGTTACCGACCAAATGAATTTGGTTCCGATTTTAATAGTCTGTTTTATTCCCATAATGTATAGATCAGCAGTTAAATTCTAAAAGTTTGGTACGACGACGAGCGTAGCGGGAGGAGTGTTAGGTTGAACTGCGATAATTTAACGACGGAACGACCTAAATTACTCAATCTGTTTATTCAGTGTACATAATATGCTCATTGTTTTGTGGGCAATAAAAAACACCCAACATTTTGAACCCAACCGAACAGAGACGGTGTCGCGACGCAGACTGGTTCGCCGCGACGCTCGCCCACTTCACTGAAACACCTTTCTTCGTATTTATCACTCATACCGTTGCTTAGATACGGGAGCGACATAGTTGAAAATGATTTTTACTTCAAGTTTTAAATGAAAATAAGTACCTATTTGTTTTTTATTTGAATTGCCTTTGTATTTAGATAAGAAGCGATGCGTAGGTACTCACAATTTATAAATAGCAATAATGTGTGGCCTAAAATTGCAGAAAATATTTACATTCGATGTTTTAATCGTGTGGCATTTTAGACGTTCATATTACGATTATAAATAAGTCGACCATTCGATTTTGTAACCTTCGATGTTTTTGACATCGATACTTTAACTTTAGATATATATTATCTTTCGATGTTTTAACACAAAGTCCTACTAATGTTATGTTAGTTCTACTATAGTATAACTGTTGATGTTTTTATCATTCGATATTTTAAACTGGTGGCACATTAATCGTAGGCATTTAAGACGTGGATATTATGACTGATATTATGTAGATGTTTTGACAGTTCGATATTGTAACTTACGATATTTTGGACGCCAATTGATATGTTAACTTTCGATATGCAGATATATTTGTACCTACCCGTTAATTACCCCTTGGTCGATATAGCCCCGCCCGACCATGCTTATTATTTACGTCAAACAACAAAAGTAGGTAATTGCGTTCAGAATTGCGATTATGGCGTTAGGTAGGTACCCTGTGAATACGTCAAGTGTATAGGTATATGTAAATGTACCTGATCAATGTGTAAAACAATACTCACTTCGCTCTGGGCCTCTATTTCACAACCATATCGTAATTACCTATTCGTAAGTACGAGTAGGTATACTGTTAATAAATTAAAAGTTTTATTAGAAATAATAATATATTCAAATATAAAGTTAAATTTCCAAGACGTCGAAAATATACCTTTATACCTATACGCCTTTATGCTATTAACAATAAGACCTATATTTATTTGACGCGTTGGCTGTATATATATTCATGGCTTCAACTGTACAAATAAAAATTGGGTGAAAAGTGTGAACTATTTAGAATGTTTCTGAATGAGAAACAAGTACAGTAAGTACAGTCAACAGCATTATACGTGATCATTTATGTACCTTGTTTCACAATTTTGTATGACATTTCAAACATGACGTTAAAGTGACAAGGTACATAAATGATCACTTATTTATGCTGTTGACTGTACAACCAGTTTCTTAAAAGTGATCGGCAATCTTCGTTTTTCTATGAAATACGACTGACAAATATACAACTTATTGTCAGTTGCGAGTGCAAGGGTGATTTCAATAGCTAGCCGAAAGCTGTTAAGAAGCTGGTAGTACTTACTGTAACTACTTATTTTAAGACAATGTTCTAAACAAACATCAATCAATACCTGTAAATCGGTTGGTACAATTAGGTAGGTAAGGTCTGTTCATTCTTACTTCTCTTATATAGTAAACAACTTTCTAACCTCAAAATGTAGCTTTTTTTGACTAAAACAGCTCGTTTATCGTAAATAAAGTAAGCTGAGTAAACATGTTGGACATCACTTGGACAATGTATTGTCTTTGATTACTTTATTTTGTTTAATAGCTGTTTTAGCCAAAAAAGGTTCATTTTGAGGTTAGAAAGTTGTTTACTAAGGTCGGATTTTCATTCCCACAGAAAAAATGTAAACAAAAGTGGTGCCGTTAAGGAAAAACATTTGCAGAGTTCAAAATATTTATACTTTTCACATTTACAAGAAATCGACTTTCTATAAAAAAAACTATATATTGTAAACAAGATTGAAGAATTTAATATGTTGATGGCAAACTTTATTTTGATATTAATTCTCTGTTGTATTCATTTAAAACGAGAAAATTGTTTTTGTATGCATAATTTATTTATTGAACTGGTATTATTGACTCGATACACCTGAGGGCCCTGCAAAGATGCACTACGCTAACGTTTCTATTCGATTCGTTTTAAACCAATCGCGTCACTGGGAGATGACGTGATACGAAAAGTCACGTGGTCTACCAGTGACGCGATTGGTTTAAAAACGAATCGAATAGAAACGTTAGTTAGCGTAGTGCATCTTTGCAGGGCCCTCTGTGTCAATAAGTTGAGGGCCGCTTGATTGATGTGAGACGTCACTTCACTCGCTTCACTTCACAATTCGTGCTCCCGTCGTAAACGCTTTCCAGTGACTCATTTGTGCGATTTTAATTTCAATTATTTCTCAGTTTTATTTTTATATCACGGTACGAGCGAAATGATAATTTAATATTATATTTCTTGCTGGCCCAAACTTTGAGATCCCCTGAAATGTCACGTTGACAGTGACGTAACTTTGTTGACATTTTTTCTGTGGGAATAAAAATCCGACTCTATAATGGGTGAGGACCAAAAAGTTGGACCACAGTTAAGCGCAGTTAACCACACAAACAACGAAGTCGAAAAAAGTTCCGTTGTGACACGAAAAGTATCCCTACAATTGTATGGCTAATTTTCGTGTTACAACGGAAAAGTTTCACAGAAAATTTAATTGAGTGAGTTAGCGTGCCCAACTTTTTGGACCTTACCCTAATAAGACAAGTAAGAATGAACAGACCTATATGTTTTAGTTAAAATAGTCCAAAATGTAATTTTTCTGTGTAAATTAACTTTTTTTAATTTATTGAAGATCGTATTCGTAACATTAAAAAAAGGAGCACAAAAGTCAAGTGTGTACTTTAGGTACCTACTTCTTTACTACGATTTTAACATTTTTATACCTAATCGCAATCTTAGTACTTTAAAAATATAGTGACAAATTGCAACTACAATAATGTCAATAATACTATGGGTGCTCTAGAATAACTTCGAAAGCTTTTAGCTCTCAAAAGCTAATATACTATGCAAAAGCCCTAAATATAGGTGTAATGCCTTATCTAAGTCCTGTCGTTGTGAAGCACGCCTCAGTGCACGGTGGTGTATGAATGTAGAGCGGGTGTTGGTTAGAACTTGATGCCGTCCTGCACCTTGGCCATGATGGTGGCGGACTCGCGCAGCTGGCCGGCCTCGGCGGCGGTGAGCGGCTGCCGCACCACGTCGCACACGCCGGCGCCGCCCAGCACGCAGGGCAGCGAAAGGAACACCTCCTCGCCCACGCCGTGCTCGCCCTGCGCACACACAACTCGGATGTAACATATAACATCCATGCCTGGAATTACAATAATAATATGCGGAGAAACAATTGAGGCCAGACCAGAGTTTACAAGTATATAAGCCAAATCTGGTCAAAACAGTGGGGTAAATCTGGGATAGATAAGGGCCTCCTAATTTAAAAACTATCAATTTCCCAGGAATATTTCCTGGCTAGTTTAGTCTTTAATCTTATATTACGACTTGTTTTTGCTGACGTAATAATTACTGATTGTGTAGAAGGGATACACCTAAAAAAAATAACTGCTTGCAAAAGCAAAAATATTTTTATTCGAAACAATAGCCTTTTCAAGGGATCTAATTTGAAGCATTTCATGATTAATAGTGTTATTGTTTCTTAAAATAATGTATCAAATAAAATTAACCTCGCCTACTTACTGTGCAAAAATGGCCGAGCTATTTAGAAACATGGGTATACTAAGTCTAAGATTTAGAAAGACATTTTTTTACAATCTGTGATCTCTTTTTTAAAGTCATAATAGACGAAACGTCATTAAAACTTAACGTAACCTCCTGAGGTTCCTTGTACTAATAATAGTACAAAATACGGCCATACAAATAAAGATCTAGCGCAAAGAGAGTAAAGTGGAATTTCTTTGGTTTTTATGACTAATTATCAAATTAGAAAATTTACTGTATTTCATTCATAATTCATTCATATTCCATTGACAATTGTACCTATCTCCTACATTTCATTATATGTAGGAGATAGGTACAAACCATCACAATACAATAAATTTATTGTTTCAGTGTATTTTGAGCATTCGGGCATTGCTTATTACCTATCTAAACCTTCATTAATTCAGCACAATTCCTGCATGACCCTTGTTTCTACAGTAGATTCACTGAAAACAATCACATTACATTTATTGGTAAGTAGGAATTTTCATACTTCCAATCATGAGTTTCTACAATAAATGTTGATGCCGCCGTTTTGAACTTCTTGAAAAACCTCACCACCCAAATTATAGTCAATTTGTAAACAAATAAGAATTACCTACAGTAAATAATTTTGACATGAGAACACCTGTCTTCAAACGTAGGTGTCAGCTAGATATCTAAATTGGTCTTATAAAATTCATCGTACAATTGCTTATTAATACTTGACATAGGCAAAATTACATAACTTGGAGACGCCATTAAAATAAATAAATAATAATACTTATAAAATAAAATATTGGAGAGGTTTTATAAGTTTTATGTAAAACAACAAAAGAGCGCAATTCGGACCGGCATTAAGGGGTCAAATAAAGGTCATTTCTTAATTTGAGAAGCCTATTCGTCGAAGTGGTTTTAAAATTTTCATACATTGTCAAAAATTGGTGTACTGGTGATTTACTGCAGAACGCTTTTTAGGGTTCCGTAATCAAACTAGGAACCCTTATAGTTGTTACTGGTTGTGGCCGATTGGTGACTGCAGTCACCAATCGCCCATTTGTCAAGTTAGTTGTCAAACAGACGCCAACCGTAATAGAAGCTGCGAAAAATGGGGAAATGCGCGGTGAAGTAAAAGAGTGCTTTTATCAAAGTCTGAAAGACACAATAAGGCACAAGGAATTCCTTTTCACATTTAACTATATTGTTTCTGTATCTAAATTAATGTAATTAACACGAAAACTTTAATAAAATAGCAGATATTATTTTTGTAGGCCCAGTGTTGCAAGTAAAGGATTGTTTCATTTCCCCGAGTTTTCGGGGGAATTCAATATTTACAACCATACATTAAATAAATAAAATTAGATCTAATAATGAATGTTTCTAAACTTTTACACTTGTGGGCGCTTAACTTTACTGCTTGAACATTAACAAGTTACGTACTTAATAGCGGTGCGGTGTAGCCTTATATCTGGGTATTTGGATTTCTTAACTTTAACGGAAAACAATCAATATATAGCTAAAGCAGTAAAGAAGCTAGGCCTACTTTTCGAGATAAATACCTACTCTCCAATGTTCTTTATTGTATCTCAGCTAGTTAGAGCAAAATCGATATCTGGTGTGGTCTGCGACAACGAATCCGTTTGATGAATCAGATTGAGAAAAATTAGCCGCCATCTTTTGTTTTTCCTCGGATTACTTCCGAAATTGATATCTGGGGATCTGTGTGATATCCAACCTCGAATCCGCTGACAGAATAAAAAAAAGTAGCCGCCATCTTGAACTTTTTAGTTATTCGACTAATGGCTCCCAAAATAGATATCTGGGGAACTTTGTTGTCTCCGACAATGAGAGCGGGAAGCCCATAAAACCAAACGAGGACAACTCGCTAGCAGGGATGAGTGCAAAACGTACAATTACTGACTACTTTCCTATTATAAAGAGCTCAAAGATTTTTCGTAAAAAAGGAGAATAGTACCTTTATAGATTTTCATCAAAATATAGCGGGAATTCTTAACAAAACAGAAGAGTTAGAGATTGCAATTTCGGAACTTAAGCTAAACCTCACTGATGTCGACGTTATTTGTCTTAGCGAAACTTTTATGAAAAAAGGTGAGGAATTCAACCTGTCTTTACTAAATTATAAGTTAGCGTCTTATTACTCAAGGGAAAGTAAAAAAAGGGGTGGTACATGCATATTGGTCAAGCGTAATCTACTATTTGAAGAACTTCATTCGATAAAGGAATTAGCTAAAGAAAAAGAGTTTGAAGTTTGCGGTATTAAAATTAAATCGTTAAATATGATAGTTGTATGTATGTATCGCATTCCTGACTCGAATATTCAGGTGTTTTTCCAACATTTGAATAAACTCTTAACAATTTTTGAAAATTTCAGCGGTAAAATTGTAATCGCTGGAGATTTCAACATAGATTTTTTGAATAGTAGTAGGGATAAGGTTGCGATGACAGATTTACTACTTAATTATAATTATGAGTTTCACATTACTCGACCCACGCGACAAAAAACGTGTATTGATAATATTTTGAGCAATATAACTGGGGTTAAAGGTAAAATACACAATATGGGTCTATCAGATCATAACACTGCTCAAACTATACAATTTAATGTCAACCTGGATACTAATAAAAAAAGTTATAAGTTTATCTATAGAAGAGATTTTAGTGACGAAAATATAAGGAAATACCAAAATTGTATTGACAGCATGAGTTTCTCCGAGGTCATGATGTTAGCAGATGCAGAGGAATCTTTCAAAGTTATGCACGACACGATAGTACTATTTTTTAAATTATGTTTTCCTGTCATAAAGATTCTAATCGCTATGAAACCTAAGAAGCTGCCCTGGGTGACAATGGGATTAAGGAAAAGCTGCAAAACAAAACGTATGCTACGGTTTCAATACTATAAATGTAAATCTAGCCAACGCAAACTTCAATTTAGGTCCTATTCGAGACTTTTGAAGAACTGCTTTAGCGCTGCTCAAAGGTTATACAACAAAAATCGATTGTCTGCCGCGGACAACAAAGGCAAAGAAACTTGGGCCATAATAAAAACAAACACAGGACAAAGCAATAACTCAATTGAGATTAAAACCATTGAGGATAGTGGTAAAATATTAACCGAACCAAAAGAAATTGCAAATTCTTTTAACAATTACTTAATTAACATAACACAATGCCAAATTAAAAGACAGACACAAGAATGCAATTTAGAAAACCTAAATAAAACTATTTTTCTAGAACCTACTGACCCTTGTGAAATTTATAAAATTATCATGTCATTAAAAAACACGAAATCAGCGGGGATCGATTGAGCTGGACACTAAAATACTTAAATCGGTTGCAAGAAGTATAGCTGTACCTCTCGGTCACATTGTCAATTTATCGTTGGAACAAGGTCATTTCCCAAAATTACTCAAATTCTGTATAGTAAAACCCTTGTGGCCTTATTACCAGTTCTGTCCAAAGTCTTTGAAAAGGCAATGTACGTAGGAATTTTAAAATTTTAAAATTTAAATAACATCTTCTGTGCCGAACAAAACGGGTTTCGGAAGAACAAATCTACGACTCATGCAGCATTTGATTTAATTAACGTAGTACTAAGCGCTTTAGAAAATAAGGATATGGTTGCGGGGTTGTTTTTGGACCTCAGTAAGGCTTTCGTAAACCACTCGATTCTCCTAACAAAACTGGAAAAGTACGGAATAAGAGGGCCAGCGTATAAATGGTTTGAAAGTTACTTATCGGAAAGAGAGCAGATTACTCGAATTACATCCTTTTCGATCGTAGATAACTCTACAGTAGTGGCTGACTCTACACCGCGAGTTAATCCTACTGGGGTTCCGCAAGGAAGTATCTTAGGGCCACTTTTGTTCCTTTTATATGTAAACGACCTACCTACCTGCATTAAGCATCGTTGCGTTCTATTCGCTGACGACACAACCGTTGTAATAAGGGCAAAAGGCACAAAAGAATTAGGCAAAAACATCTTGAGCTCTTTAGACGATAATTATATCAACTTGGCTTACGAACAACGGTCTTTATATGAATGTTTCAAAAACTAAAATAATACACTTTTTAACCCGCAACAGCAACAAAACGAAATTTGATATAGAGTACAATAAGGAAAAAATAGAACAAGTATCAAAAACGTTGTTTTTAGGCTTTATTATTGATGACTACCTGAACTGGAAACAACAAGTAGAACTTGTTTCTACCACAATTAACAAGTTCGTCTATGCACTCAAGAAACTGAAATCTATCACCTCCGTAAAAGTGGCATTACTTGTTTATCACAGTTATATAAGTTCCAAAATGCGTTACGGAATTGTTCTTTGGGGTAATGCAACAAATATACAACGAGTACTATTGTCTCAAAAGAAGTGTATTAGAGCAATATGGGGCCTGAAGTGGACAGATTCTTGTAAACCATTCTTTAGGAAGCATAAGCTTCTTACAGTTCCGAGTCTACATTTTGGAGGTGTGCAAATTTGTAAGGAACAACAGGGAGTACTTTGGAACCAAAAATAATAAGGGAAAGCGTACTGTCACTCATAAGGCTTTGGTAGTTCCTAAATGTAAATTACAGCTTAATAGAAAAAACTGTTTTCAAATGGCGATCAAAATTTATAACGCCTTACCTATGACCTGGACTGATCTTCCAAATAATAAATTTTATCGATTATTATATAAGTTTTTATTAGATGAGTGTTTTTATTCCATGGAAGATTATTTTATAAAATGTACAATGCAATGTTTTAGTAGATAAAGTTATATTTATATGTTTGTTTTTACTATTGTTTTTTTTTTGACATGTGAATTTTAATAGATATAATCGGCATGTACGTAATATTGTGACACAAGGTCTAGATTTAAGATAATATTGTACACCTCAGTGAGGTAGGATATGGAGAACTGATGATATTTATAAGAACCTCTGTAAAACCCATAACCACGCAATAAAAATTTGAATTTGAATAAATCCGTGGACGTAATGAGAAAAAGTAGCCGCCATCTTGAACTTTTTACATATTCGACTGATTGCTTACAAAATATCTGGGGAACTTTGTGGCCTCCGACAACAAATCCGTGGACAGAATGAGAAAAAGTAGCCGCCATCTTGAACTTTGTTACTTATTCGACTGATTGCTTTCAAAATCGATATCTCGGGATTTGTGTGGTTTCCGACAACGAATCCGTTGACAGGTGAGTTCGATGAAAGAGATCTGGAAGTTTGAGTACTGTCGCCCGATAAAACTACAGGGTGTTAGGTGCCTAGGTGCAGGCATTGGGTAAGTTTGTATGAAGGAAATTGTCTTTTTTTTTTCTGCGGCCGAGAATGATTTTCACATAGTTATTTAGAGGTCCTCTAAATACACCGATATATATATATATATATATATTATATATAATTAATGGCGTTAAATAATATCAGAGCGGAGATATTAAAGATTTAAGTATTCAGTCTTGATACTAAAAGTTCGCCCAGGTATGAATATTTAAATATCCCGGCTCTTATTCTGATGCACTTAAGATTATTTACATTTCATAATAAAATATGTTTATTTTGAATAATTCTATCATAGTTTACCACTTTTACGAAAGGCCGCTCACCTTGAAATTGTATGACTTTTACAAATGACAACACTTTTACCCAAACCCTTTGGTAGTTCTTTTTTATTGAAAATTTAAGGATTTTACAGAAAATACCCAAAATTTAATAGTTACGTGTTGTTAATAATGCCCCAATAAGCGTTACCTTGTAAACAAAATAATTTATTTAGGATAGGTAGTTTAATGTCTATTGGACCAAATTAAATAAGTTTTAAGCGACTTTATTGTAATAAAAACAAAATGGGGGCATTCGAAATTATTAAAAATGTCTCAGATTTTGAATCAGCCATATTTATGAGATTTAAAAAATGAAAAAAAAATCTTTGAAATGTTCAAACACTTTTAAAAATATGTCTGCTTATTGTTCTTTCTTTTAAGGTATCAGCCATTCACATCGCTTGCCAAATCTCTGAGTTAAGGAGTTAAAACCGAACTTAGGGACCACTCGTAAGAAAACTACACGAACTGTTACAGTTACCGCTCGCTAAATTTTCATATGAAAACTACACAATTAAATTCAAAAATTTTATCGTAAAAAAATAAAACATTGAAATTAAAAAAAAAGTTTTTATTAGAACGGTGTTCTAAATTTAAAGGTGTGTTGACTGGTGGTAAAACATTGATTTTGATAAGTTACTTTTTTTATCAGACTGTTATGGACTATGGTGCGGTATTATGGAAAATCTAACTTTTCTCAATTTAGTTATTAAATGTACCTAAGTTCGGTTTTTAACCTTAACTCAGAGATTTAGCAAGCTATGCTAATGACTGATACCTTAAAAGAAAGAACAATAAGCAGACATATTTTTAAAAGTGTTTGAACATTTCAAAGACTTTTATTTTTATTTATTTTTAAGGCACAGAAGTGACTGATCCAAAATCTGAGACATTATTAACCTTTTCAACGCCACAGTCGGCTCTGGCCGTCAACTAAAAGTCGTGCCACTGACGCCACGTCGGCTACAGCCGACAAGAGTTCAAGATTAAAAGAGACTTTGTTTGGTAGCAATAAGGTGTAATTTGCATATCATAGCAAACATGTTTGGCGTGTGGGTGGCACATTTTGTATTCGACGTATGGCGTTCAAAAGGTTAATAATTTAAACTACCAAATTTCGTCTAAGAAATATACAGCCAAAAATGTTCAAAAATAACTCTTCTATCACCCCCTTTAAGGTTTGCACCTATAGTAGCCCTCAACCAAAGTGACGACCGGGGCCATAAAAGTCCGGGCGTGGGCCATAAACCTCGACGGACGTAGTGAGGGTAACGTATCGATAAGGAAAAGGTTTAAACGTCGATGAAATGTATATTTTTTGTTGAGTTTCTGTATTATTGCCTATTTATTTAATTATTATAGTTTTTAAAAATAAGATGTTTTGAGCTAGTTTCTAATGAGATAATTAGTCAACAATTGTGTTGACCATAATCATGTGTAATGACACATCATTATGCAAACTGATAAAACACCGAATGCGGTGTTTAATCAGTTTGCATAATGATGGGTAATTATAGAGTTTTACATTTAATTGCCGACTTTTAACCTATTAGGTAATTAGACTTGTTGATATAAAATCAATAGTCTTGTAAGGTATACGTCATTCGTGTCTCGAATACTTACAGAGAACATACAACTGATATCGCAATATTCGCAATGGAAAGTTTTTGCAATCACCATGTTACCAAGTTAGAAGGTGATATTAATGTGCAATGTCGTAAACTTATTCTTAATATTTATAAAGTATTTAACGAGTTGAAAGAAGATCCCAATAAGTTAAAGACAATGGGTTTTAAACAACCAAGGAAGCTGACGGCCTTAGTTTGTAGAACAAGCATTACTACTCTGGATCGCATCCGAAAGGAAGTTTAAATTATCACTCAATTCTATCGACATCCCGTTTTGTGCGTTTACTACCTGCTTTACGGTCCCGAGCACGGGTCAAGCAACACAATGGATAACTGATAACGCAAGCTCAAGGGTTTTATGGCCCCGGTCGTCACTTTGGTTGAGGGCTACTATAGCGACCTAACACCCTGTATTTTCTTATGTCTGTGTAGGTACATTTTTTTTTCTACGTCGCAACTTCGGTGGTCGTTTGTATATCTTTTTTATATCTGGTAGATGGAGAGATGGTGATGAACTCGTTTGTAACGAGGTTGTTACAACCTCCTTTGTTTGCGTTCATGACCACTCTTACATTTCGATCTAAATCTTTCCAAATTTAAAATTGTTTATGATCTATTTGGATATCGATCCATAAGCTCATTCTCTAGAAAATTTCAATAGAGCCAGACACGGGATCTCGTGTCTTGGTGCTTCTTTAATATTCATTATTTTATTTTCGTTTACTTATCTTCCTGTAATCTTATTATTAGAAAAAGTATTTAACACATAATTTATAAAAGTGATTCATTTATTTACAACTTCAATACAACTTCTCTGTGTGGGTCTCAGCAATACTACCCTATACCGTTAGACGTTTAAGCTTTTTGCGATGCGTTCCTTGTAAAATATCCATAGTGTCAAAATGTTCTATACAAGCGTAGCCATTTCGACCGTCTTACAAATATAACAATATATACCATATATTGTAATTTTAGTAAGAGCAGGTAGAAAAAAATACAAGCATTAAAAGTTGATGGCGGCAACATTTCCCATTCTGTCAACGGATTCCCTGTCGGAGACCACACAGATCCCCACATATCGATTTTGGAAGCAATCAGTCGAATAAGTAAAAAGTTCAAGATGGCGGCTAGTTTTTCTCAATCTGTCAACCGATTCGTTGTCGGAGACCACACAGATCCCCAGATATCGATTTTGGAAGCAATCAGTCGAATAACTAAAAAGTTCAAGATGGCGGCTACTTTTCCCTTTCTATCAACGATTCTCTGTCCGAGACCACACAGATCCCCAGATATCGATTTTGGAAGCAATCAGTCGAATAACTAAAGAAAGAAGAAAGAATATAAAATGCAAAGGAAACCATTTGCAAACCTAGGATCGAACCCGGGACCGGTAGCTTCATAGGCTACGAAGTCGTCAAATAAAATAATTGCAAAATTACTACCATTATTGTAAGCGAGAAATGAAACAAAATGAACTATTTAAACAATGATTATTATCTGTAACGATTCCTATTATAAAAGAATTGATTCGATATTTTGGGGGAAATTTTCATGTTGTAGGCCACACTGAACTTTTCAAATCAGGTGAGTTCGCGATCTTTGTCCATTGTTTACTCTGTTTATTACTAGCGTATTAGTGTAAAAGAGATAGATATAGTTTTTTTGTTTAAATATTATTGGTTTCAAAGCTACGTCGCGATTATTACTAGATGGCAAGTTTTATGCGTCGCTTTTGATTGATATTTGCTTCTCTAGTTAATATACCTCAATGCTCTTTGTACTAGAAAGCTGTAATTTGGCATGAATATACATATTAGTCAAGCCAACAAAGTGGTAAAATAAAATTTTGAAAATACTTTATTTAGTGTACAGTCAGCGTCAGAGAAAAGAGGCCCCCCAAGGCTTTAAAGATTATCGCACGACGGCGAACGTCACGTGACGTCCGCCGTGAGCGGCTAGCTTCCCCCGTCCCGCACCCACCTCTGCCCGAGCATCCACCGATACCACTCCAATATCATAATTTCTTTATTTTGCTATTTGGCTTCTGGTCGAACCGAATACCAATAATAACTTACAAAAAGACATGACACTTCATATGTGCGGTTGAGGATACGAACCCGCTTCACCAGCCGCTGCTAGCCGATTAGCTTACGACGCGACGCCTTACACCCCTAGGCTATCGACTCCGTTGATGATCTTGGCAAAAATTTGAATTGCATTATTCCTTAAATCGAACAATTTTGATAACGACCTAATCTTCTAAACGTTATGGTTTAAATTGCCCGCCCCTCACCCCCCGCGACCTCTCCAGCTCCGCGAGTAGCGCCCGGGCAGCGCCGGGCGCGGGGCCGCCGCGAGCTCCGACGGCAGCGGCTGCAGCGCAGCAAGGGGACACTCCGAGCTGCGCGCCCGCGCCGCCCGGACCGCGCGCGCCATGCGTGACACCTCCTAGGCGAGTCTCCGCCTCGCCCAGTACTATGCCGACCCCGTTGTGCAGGACCGTTATGTACACTGATGAAGTAGGTATCGGTTTGGGGTCTAAAATGGTTAAGCACCTCGATCATAACATCATAAACAACTGTCTACCAGGAATGTCTATGGACCACCTGATCTCGCGCATCTCAGCGGATACATTTGATCGCGATACGACTTTAGTAGTGTTACTAGCGAACAGTTTGGCTTTTAGTAAACATGACTTACTTACTTAAATTGTCTGAGACCCTCACAGAGATAAGCGAAGGTGATGTAGGTAAAATAATTATTTGTGCTTGTCTGTTTTCCCATAAATTGACAGATAAATGTAATATAAATATTGACTACCTTAACTCAATATTATATAAAATGACACAATATAATTTTAAAATCTCATATTTTGATACAAATAAATTTGTAAACAAATTCGATTTGACGCGTAACTATAGTTATTTACCAAGTAGGTACTTAGATGAGTGTGCTAAGTTGTTAGCATATAATATTTTAGACCCCGTTATGACTAGCATAGCGAGTGATAATTGTAGGACGGAGCCTGTGCTGAGTTTTATTAGCTCCGGCTCTGCGCCGGAGCTGCCGGTTGATTTAAACTGACAGCTTCGACAACGGCCGCGGCTGCGGTCGTCCGCGGCGACAGTCGCGGCGGCCCCGTGCCTGCTCACAGGCCGACGAGCATTACAAATAAATTGGGTGGTAATATAATAAATATTATTCATCAGAATATACAGGGATTTTCTAGTAAGGAACTTGAAATTGGTTTATTTATAGATAGGACTAATATACACGTTTTATGTGTTACTGAGCATTGGCTTAAAGGTTATGAGTGCATGTTTAATTTTAATAGGTAATCATAAAATAGTTAGCTTGTTTGCTAGGCAATGTTGCAGTCGGGGGGGATCCTTAATAATTGTCAAAAATAACATTAAATGTAAGGAGCGTAAAGATATTGAAGTCCATTGAACGTCACATTGAAATTGCGTGTATTGAAATGGAGCAATTTATTATTGTTTGCGTATACAGACCCCCCTCAGCGGATTAAAAACTATTTGAGAGCGTTTTAGAGAATGTCCTTAGTTGTGTTTTTAATAGTAAAAAGTGTATAATTGTGTGTTGAGATTTTAATGTTAATTTACTAGACAAATCGCCCATGTCTATTAACTTACTGAGCGTTTTTAGATCCTTTAATTTAGTAAATCTCTTCTATGAGCCTACCAGAATCACAGTAACCAGTGCAACGTGTATTGATAATATATTTAGTAATTTTGACGCTATTCAGAAATCTATAATTAATATGTTAAGTTCGGACCACTGCGGTCAACAAGCTTCTTTTAAGGGAAACACTGATAATGCTCCCCAAGATTTTATATACAGGCCAATTTCTAAAAATCGATTGGAATTGTTTAATGCTAAGGTCACCAAACAATTAAATTATATGACGTGTACTCGGGATGATCCAGATAGCTTGTATTCTTCATTATTTCATTGTGTTGTCAAGGAATTTGATGCCTGCTTCAGTTTGAGAAAGATAAAAGGTCAGCAAGGTACGAAGTTTAGTGATTGGGCTACACCAGAAATTCACGCAAAAAGGTATAAATTATATGAGTTATATGCTATAAGAGCTATCGATCATAGGCCAGAGTTTCTAGATTACGTCAAAAACTACTCTAAAGAATTCAAACAGATTTGTGCCGCCGCGAAGTCAGAATATTTTTCTAACAAAATCCGTAACTCAGATAACAAAGTTAAAACTGTTTGGAATGTAATTAATACTGAAACTGGTAGAATTAGAGTTAGAGACCCGCACTACAGCCTGCAAGTTGAAGGTACTGTAGTGAACTCGGACCTAGATGTAGCTAAAGAGCTTGAGCGGTTCTTTTCAAATATACCTTTAGATACCACTAAATCATTACAATCATCTTCTGATAAAGCTGAAGTATTATTAAAATCAAATATAAAGGAATGCACAGATGTTTTTAAATTTTATCATGTCTCTCCAAAAATTGTTATCAAAACTTTTAGGTCACTTAATCTAAAAAAGACTGAAGATCTCTGGGGCCTCTCCGTCACTGTACTACAGTCCATCTTAGAGTTAACTGCACCATATCTAGCTGCCATGCACCATATCTAGCTACCATAACAAGTGTGTCGATATTGGAGTGTTTCCTGATCTGATGAAACACAGTCGGATTATACCCTTGTTTAAGTCAGGAGCAAGAACAGACCCCACAAATTTTAGACCAATTTCGATACTGCCAGCGCTGAGTAAAGTTTTTGAAAAAATAATTCTTAACCAAATATCCACCCATTTTAGTAAGAATAAGTTGCTTCATAGTAGTCAATTTGGGTTTACCAAGGGACGTTCAACTACAGATGCCGGTTCAACCTTCATTAAATATGTCTTTGATGCCTGGGAAGAATCACTAGATTTGATTGGAGTTTTCTGTGATTTATCCAAGGCGTTGACTGCGTTGATCACGTTACGTTAGTGCGAAAGCTAAGCTACTACGGTATCAAACACGGTGCCCTTGATATTATTATTTCTTACCTTGCTCACCGAACTCAGCGGGTGGACATAAACAGAACGCAATCCCCTGGATCAGCTGTTGCTATGGGAGTGCCTCAAGGCTCAATTCTGGGCCCATTCTTGTTTTTAAATTATACCAACGATCTTCCTTATGTTGTCGCGACAAACATGAAATAGTTCTCTTTTGAACATGACACTTCTCTTTTATTTAAAGTAGATAGAAAACAGGCAAATTTCAATGACATTAATGATACGGTGTCAACAACTGTTGACTGGTTTACAGCCAACAACTTACTTTTAAATGCCAAGAAAACTAAGTGTATGAAATTTTCTCTATCAAATGTGAAAGGAGTGAATGGGACTAGTATAAGACTGAAGAATGAGACAATGGGATTCGAAGATAAAACAGTATTTCTAGGTATTACTTTGGACTCAAAACTGCAATGGAATGCGCATATATCCAGCCTTGCGTGTAAACTTAGTTCTGCAGCGTATGCAGTAAAGCGCAGCGAGACTGGTGTATTATACTTATTTTCATAGTGTTATGAGTTATGGGATCTTGTTGTGGGGAAAAGCGGCTGACAGTCAGGCCATCTTTGTATTACAGAAGCGGGCTATACGTTTTATTTATCAGCTGGGTTCACGAGTCTCACTCAGAGATAAATTTAAAGAAATTAATATTCTTACCGTCGCGTCGCAGTATATCTTTGAAAATATCATGTATGTTCGTAAACACATACATGACTTCAGGCATAACCGTGACGTTCCAAGTTCAACACGCGAAATAAAGATAAACTCGTAGTCCCAGGTCACCGTATTCGTAAAGTAAGCACATCGTTAGTGGGGAACTGTATACGTTTCTACAATAAGATACCTATTGATATTGTCATAATGCCGTCCAATAAATTTAAGTCACGCATTAAGTGCTGCTTGCTGGGTAAGGCATATACTGTAAATGACTTCCTAGATGATAAAGACGTTTTTAAGTAGTGTGAGCTATTACTGATATTACGGTTCTTTTTAAAAAACTTTTTTTGAATAATTATAATAGCTGAGCGCTGAGCAGCGCTTATTGCAAAATGCCTTTAAGCCAATAATGTAGACACTTTAAATTTAAGTATACCTAATGTTTTTTTATTTTTTAATTGTATTGGTTCTTGTGCACAAGTCACTTTAGAAGTGAGAACACATTTTGATGTTTCTCGCCGGACAACTACATTTTTATTGATATATTTTGTCCGGCAGCATGAGCATGTCATGCTCACTTAAAGGTCTTTGCTTACGGCGGCGTCGTTGATCGGGTCGCCACCTTCCCGAACACATGGTTGAGGGAGGCGATGGCTGAGATACGCGTCATACTCTTGAACGGGTGCTGTCTGTGGGGTCCGGTCTGTTCACTCTTGCAAGGACCTGTTTTCCAGTTAGTTATTTTAATTATCGTTCCTGACGTAGAGACCTCGTCATGTAACAACATGTCTCCTAGTCACTATTTTTAATTTAAGTAATTTAGCTTAGATTTGTGATGATTTTATTTGTGTTAGTTTTAAAATAATTATTTATTACTGTATTACCTTGTAATGTTACTTTTAAGTATTATGGTATTTTATGATTGGAAAAAATGACCTTCTGCTGGAGTTTCTTGCGGCGCTTCTTCTCCGCAATGATGGTCTTGTCCGAAGCGCTAGTAGATTCACTCCATGTTACCGACGTGTAAAAGAGCCCTCATGTGGCCAATTTACTGAATAAATACTTTGAATTTTGAATTTTGAATTTTTGAATTTAGTAAAGATAGGTAGATATGCTTTCATCTTTGATACTGATTGTTGCATCTACCGTCATTTTATTTCGTAAAGGCATCGAAGATTGCGGTATTAAACAGCGACTTAAAGTTGAAATTAGAATAAGCAGTTTACTTACTCGAAATTGTTCGCCGCATTTATTGTTTTGTGATTGAGGGTAACTTTATAATGACTTCACAAATTATTACGATTTGTGCCGATCCGTTGTGTATCTCTCCGCTTGCTATATTATCCGATTTAATAATCCTTATAATGGTTCGATTAACTACTTTTTTGAAGGCTAAGATTGTTGTTCTGTGGGTACAGGAGCAATCAATAAAGAAAATAACACGAGATATGGGAATAACGGTAAGAGTTATATAGCTTATTTATTTTATTAATTAATTTATTTTACTGAGATTATACCTAAAATTATTTATTTAGGTATGTTTTGCTAATAATTTATGTTTTTTTTTATATTTGCAGAAAAACAGTTCGTAGGTGGATACAAAGGTATGAAGCGACAGGTGAAGTGAACTGTGCCCGCCAAGGCCCTCACCCGGTTGCTTACACCGAGGAATCGGAGCGACACAGTAACATAGTGCAAGCTCACTCAGAGGCACCCTTCAAAACGACACGCTCAACTGCTGAGACTTATGCAGTGTCGCTTAGCACAGTTCGGCGACACCTGCATGCTGCGGGTATTCATAATTACAAACCGGCCAGAAAAAGTAAGCTTACTGAGAAACATCGCATCGACAGAGTTAACTTTGCCACTCGGTATTTAAATTTCGATTGGGCAAACGAAATAGTCATATTTACTGACGAAAAATGTTTTAAGTTGGATAAAGATGGCCAAAAAATTGTATGGAGAAGAACTGGGGAGAGCTTTAACCCTAAAAACGTTTTAGACCTCAGGACAAGCGGGCGATTACCACTAGGTAAATAACATTTTAATAATATTATGTTTATGACTTTATTTATATATATTCTATTCTATTGACTTTTACGTATATTACTATTACAGTAGATTATATAAGACGACTGTTTTCAGGCTACTGGGGATGGATGTCTTCCATGGGCCCAGGCGAGCTGGTGGAAATAGGCGGCCGCATGAACAGCGAGCGTTACCTGGAGGTGTTGAAGGACGTGATGCTGCCGTCAGTGCGTGTAGCGTATCCTGTAGGCCAAATTTATCTGGTGCAGGATAACTGTTCTGTGCATCGCTCCCGCCTTGTTAAGGAATCTTCTTCCCAAGAAGAGATAACGGTTTTGGACTGGCCGTCAAAAAGTCCGGACCTAAATCCGATAGAGAACTTGTGGGGTCAGATGATTTTAAACTGGGATTCCAGTGAGATTAAAACGAAAAAAAATCTGGACCAAGAGGTCCAAAGAACTTGGGAATTGATGCGAAGTAGTGATGCGTGTGACAGAATGGTTTTAAGTATGCCAAATCGGCTTCAGGAAGTAATAGAAAGTAACGGCTATCCTCTCCGATATTAATATACTTGTAGCATTTATTTGCATTACAAATATTGGGCATTTGTAGTATAGTGCCCACTTTGGTTTATTTTTAAATTTTTAATTAACGATAACTATATTTTTAGTTAAAAAATAAATAAAATACAAACGTGGGCACGAGTTTATGGTTTCTTATCCTATACTTAATTTAAAATAAACAAAGTTTGGTATTATCAATTCATAATTCTCCTTCTTTATTCATGTGTAGGTGACACACCATCTGACCCCACGCGTTACCTATACCTCTATTTAAAGTTGTGTTAAAATAAATATAACAAATTGTGATAAGTGATGATAACAGAAAGATGTAAATTGCTTTACTATATTTATAGATTAGCATGTTGGTTCTTTCTCAGTGATTCACACGCACAATTCAAGTTCGCAGTTTTAATAAACTACATATATTGTAAGTAAGTAATTATATTCCTAGGAATATCTACAAGCAAACCGTTCTCTAACACTTATCTTTTTTGTGAAATGTTAGTAAAAAGTTAATTAAGAAATAACGGTTACGCATAACATAATATTAGGCATAGATAGAAACTGTATAATTGTAATGATATTTTAAAGCCCTACAAAGGTAATATTATAATTAGGACCTATCAATGTATTCTCATTATAATGATTAATCCGTAAATCCGCAGTTAAGCTATTTGAAAATAAAAAAAGATTATGATAATTTAACGTAAGTTACGAAGATAGCATACTCTTAAATAAATAAACGTATATTTTTTCACAATATGCCTTTCTTTTTTTACATACTTACCTAAAATATATTACTTTAACATAGATAACATAAGAAAGCATTATTAAAAATATAACAATGCAAAAAGCAGATATCCCCATGATGGATTTGAACCAGCAATCCTCGTAACACTAGTGCGACAGAGAATTAAACAGTTTGATTTGTTTACCAGGGGGGTATCCTTTTCTCTGTAGCCGGCTGTACTTCGCCTACACGTAACGTGGGGATGTATTTTTTTTCTCGTCTTCCCCATAGTGTGTGATGTTGTTGGATAGGTCTTTAAAAAATATTGCGAGTTTGGGCAGACAATTTTTCGATTAAGGTATCCGTTTATGAAATATTAAGCTTTAAAGCGCAAATTTTTGTTAAAGTCAAGTGTCCCCCCCCCCTATAGCCAAAACTACAAATAGTAAAAATCTGAAAATTATCTTAAATGAAGGCACATATAATGAATTTAATAGGAAAACTATCACGACTAAGTAGACTTAATTGGATTTTTAGTTACAAACGGTTTAAATGTTTATACCTACCGAAAACTTATTTGCGGTGTTGGTAAACTGACCGCGACCTATGTCGATGTGTGGGGATAACAGTTTTCCAACGGCAAAGTTAAGTTTGTCGCAAGGTCTAATTTGTTCGTAGTAACGGCTTCGGAACCCTACACTGAGCATGGTCCGACATGCTTGTGCCCGGTTTTTTGAGACCAACAAATGATTTATATACTTTACGGACGCGGAATTTTCGAATAGCGATTTTATTTTTATTTCTAGTATTTAAATTATGTAATGTATATCAGACTTTTTGGTGAAAGAATCTAAATTTAATAATAATTATAATACTTAATAACATAAATAATATTCTCATAAATAAATTGAAACGCTACACTTAAGATATTAATTATTTTAAAAAGTTCCCTTAATGAGTCACGGGAATTTAAGTTGTAAATACTTAGAACGAATGGCCCCTTTTTTGTAACACAAATATAGTTCGTAGGTATGTCAGCTGCCTTACCCCAAACCAGAATACCGTAGGACATAACACTATGGAAATAACTATAGGTAATAAACTAAGCGAGCTGTCTCAACATTGGTTAGTTGTCTGATTTTCCTAACGGCGTAAGCTGCCGAACTTAGATTACCTGCCAGTACAGCTATATGGGGACTCCATTGCAAATTTTTATCTATTGTTATGCCTAGGAAAACTGCCTTATCCACCATTTGCAAACACTCGTCATTTAGAAAAATACTAGAATCTACCGGTTTAACATTAGGCAAAGCGAACCTAACACATTTAGTTTTCTTAGCATGTAGTAGCAAATTGTTGCTAGTAAACCAATTAAGTACTTTAACTAGTGTGGCGTTTATCCTACTGTAGTCTAAGGATATTCTATCTGCCTTGAAAATTAATGAAGTGTCATCAGCAAAAAGTACAATATGACAAAGATTATCTACTCTGCCCTCGTACGGAGAAAAGGCACAAGTGCAATTAGTTCATAGAAGCATATTAAACTCTCAAGGGTTATAAGAAGGTTGGAAGTGCAACACATTTCATATAGCAGATGTGTTTTTTTTTTGAAGAGGGCAGTACTGTTGGTGGCAAGTCATTTATGTAAACTAAAAATAAAAAAGGACCTTAAATAGAACCTTGAGGCACACCTATTTTCACTATAGCTGCAACAGATTGCGTTTTGTTTACAATAACTGTTTGAGTTCTATCACTTAGATAAGAAGACATAAGACTTAAAGCTTTATTGGACAATCCATAATGTTCTAATTTTAAAATAAGGGTCGTATAATCTACGCAATCAAAAGCTTATTAATGTGCTAGTGTACGATCTACATGCGATATTTACTAGGCTTCTGTAGGTAATACCTTGATGTAGGTAGAGACAGCGTGGACGCTCATCGCGTTGGTTAGGATAGTCCGCGCCAGCTGCGACAGCGACAGGCCGATCGCCCACGAGGTGTATCCCTTGAGCTTGATCACCTCGTAGGCGCTCTTTACCACGGCCTCGTGCGTCTCTTTCCAGTTCTCAGGGTCAGTATCCGCACCGATCTTCGGGTTCAGGTCGCTGAGCCGGACGCCCGCGATGTTCACGCCCGACCACACTGGAACTGTTGACACAAAGTACAACGGTACAACTACCGGTCGGCCACCTCGTATACACACGTCGAGAGCATCTCGCCAAATTTCGGACTGAAACCAAACGCGACCGTGGCATGGCAAGACGAAACGAGAGCTATGCACACTCTGGGCCTGTGTCAGGGTATCTCGAAGAGTGTGTACAGCCGGCATAACTCTTTAAATTCGCATAGTATACATGACCAGTATTTGTCTCACCGCTGGTGTCGCCATGCTCTCCGATGATGTATCCGTGGACAGACGTGGTGGCGATGCCGAGCTTTTCCGAGAGCAAGTAGCGGAACCGCGCGGAGTCCAGGTTGGTCCCGGAGCCAATGACGCGGTGCTTGGGCAGCCCGCTCAACTTCCACGTCACATATGTCAGAATGTCCACCGGGTTGCTGGCGATCACGAATATTGCGTCGGGGCTGTGCTTCACCAGCTACATACATAATCATTTGTGAAAAAATACTCGTGGGCGATAACTTAATTATTACACATGCTACCAACACACAACACTTATAAAATCTTAATATGCGAGTGTACGAGTAGGTACAAACATAATCAGGGAAAAAACGGGCATGACGGATTTTAAAATGCGAGGTCAGCATCACTACTCCAGCCCGGCAGGCTTTTGACATGGCGACTGGATTCAATGCCGATTGTGAGTTCGCGTATAAAAAGCATACTGTATACTGTAGGGGGGCGGGGGGCTTGTATTAACAAAATTCAAACTTCTGTGTATCTTATCTTCTAAAGTTCTAAACTTAATGTTAATATTTAAGTACCTACATGACGGAAAGTGGTTGATCTTTCATATTTAAATCCAAAATGCCATTTGAATTGCTCGGTTTAGCAGAACGGAGCACTTTTTTTTTTAAAGTCAGCGTTTTATACTTAGCCCCACCAAGGACTGCATTACCGAGGACCACATTCCACCAGGAAGAGAAATTGAGGAAAAAACTGACGCCCTGAAGAGACCGCACCCGTCAAGGGTTGTGTCCATCGACTACGTCTGCTTGGAGGAATTCAACCAAGACGTGGTCGATAGGTACGACCTCGAAAGCCCTCAAATTTACACCGATGGGAGTAAAATTGAGGGTCAGACGGGAGCGGCACTCACATGGTGGGAGAATGGAAGAGAAATCCGCCACTCAACCTTTAAGCTAGCGCTCTATAATACCGTGTTTCAAAACGAACTGTACGCTCTACTCAGGGAAGTGCAGATCGCAGGGAAACACAGGGCGCAGAGCGTCAGCATCCTCAGTGACTCAAGATCCTCACTGGAGCTCCTCAAATCACCGGACACGACCCCCCCCCTTGGTCCAAGAGATCAAAAACGCCACAACCCAAACAAGAGCAACGAGGACCGATCTCAGGTTCTATTGGCTGCGAGCTCACATTGGAACGCCAGGAAACAAGAGAGCAGACGAACTGGCAAAGCAGGCAGCCCTTAAGAAAAAGACCGCCCCTCAATATGACATGGTGCCGGTGTCCTACGCCAAGAGGTCAATAAGACAAAACACGGTCGAACAGTGGCGGGTTCGCTACGGGGCATCCGGGACAGGTGCGACCAAGAAGTTTTTTACAACTGTGAGAGATGCGAACAGCATATTAAAGAAAGTCAAACTCACAAATTTCTTGGTTCAAGCGTTTACTGGCCACGGAGGCTTCGCCGCCTATCTCCACCGTTTTAACATCAAAGATTCACCTTCGTGCGTCTGCGACCCGACCCTTGATGAGGACATCTGGCACATTGTCTGCGAGTGCCCACATTTCAATTTTAGAAAACAATTTTAGAAAACATTTATTCACAACAATAACACATAAATATAACACAAAAAAATAAGGAAAAGAAACGACAGATAAGTGTTGCGAAACGGCATTTCGGCATGGAAAGGCTCGACCTTGAGCAAAAGACCGGAGTCAAAGTTTCTCCGGATAGCTCAAGCTGGAAAGCCAAGAAGGGAACAGAAGCCAACCGCCAAAGCACGAAGGGTTTTATAGAAAAAGTGGTACGCGTAGCGTGTTTAAGGAACAAATAGTTCGGTACCCAGACTATTCTGGAAAACTCTACGCTGAAATCTGACACCACGCAAACCCTTCGGCCACAGGATCCGGGCAGGATCCCACGCCGAAACAACTCCCCAGACCTTCCCCCCAAACCTTCGTACTCGTACCCCCCCCCCCCACCTAACCCCCCCCCCCCCTCGCCGTATCCTACCCAAAACAAAAACAAATCCACAACGCACCCCTTATCTTGTAGGATGATACAATATTATAAAACAGTATAAAATCTTCCAACCCCCTTAACCTTATCTCTAATAACCCCTGTTAAAAAAAATCTCATTCTTTGTTTGAACGTAATGACCTCTATATGTTAAACCCAGAGCTAACTCTAACCTTCAGTGTTTAACATACCTACATGCGTCAGGATTCCCACTCCACGACTCACATAGATATAAGTCTCCCCCCCCATCCCAACCCCATTCCTATCCCCCTTTTTGGAAAAACCCCGCGGATAAGTAAACGGAGGAAGGACTTTCTCCTCCGGCCTTTCAGCACTGGCTGGGGTAGTATCCGCGGGAATCTAAATGCTAGTTGGTAATAGGGGCATTGGCGTTTTTAGCCGGTGCGAGCCCGGCAGTACCTGGGCCCTCCATTCCCAGGTCTCCGGAAGGGATTTCCACCTCTGCCCCTTTTTCTTAAAGTAATTCAAGCTAAAAGCAAATAAAAGCAAGGACTTTTGTCTTTGGCCCCTCAGGCGATTACCAAAAAAAAAACTTACCCCGTGTTGGGGGCAAATATTAAAAATAAAGGGGTAAGAATTAACATTTGATTTGCTGTTAAAAATAATGATTTAAATAAAAAAGTAAACAGTATTTATCTTTATACTTAATAATAAATTTCTTCATTATTAATGTATGTATGTATGTGTATGTTTGCAGTTCAGAAAAAAACAAGCAAAATAAGATCTTCTCTTCTTCACATGTCATAGTACTTAGTTACCTGCACCTATGGATTCTGGTGAACCGTTAACAAGAAACAGTGAGTTGTACGGTTGTACCTTGTCCTCGGAAAGACGAACATGGGTGGTGATCAAAGTGCCTCTTTCACAGGTTAATATTTACCCCACGCATTTGGTTAATACTAGCCCCAGAGGTACTTTTCAAATATAAAAATATATAAAAAAATAACGTTGCATAAATTTTACAAAACAACATGCAGATGTAATGCTCAACGTAATGAACATTCGATATACATGAACCCTTAATCACGAAACTAGTGCATTAAAGCTCAAATCAAAAATATCACGACGTAAGAATATTCGCTATCCTGTATTTTTGCACCCATGTGCCACATCTACACCACACGGGGGTCGGCGGGCAGCTGGCGTGCTGTGACTTGTTCGTTATCATCGTCCAAAGTTATAACCTTTAAGTTGGCACTATATTGTGTATAGTTTAATAGCTAGAGACTTGTTAATACCTTCCCCCGTCAAAACAAGCCCCCCGCTCCCCTACTGTACATACAGAGGCGCCAGATGATGGGAAAGACAAGGGGATGGGGACAGCATAAGGGGGGCGCAATAGGAATATGTTTTATCTAATTAGCAATGTTTTTGTTAAGTTTAATTTTATTATGTAAAAGCGTCTAATGTCAAAAATCGCAAGATTTTACGATCGTTCACCTCCTCTATTTTACAGGATTAAACTATATTGCCCTTGCCTCAATAGTATTGTTTTAAATCGGCCGCTATTAGTGTCAAGTAAATAAAAGATCTCGTAACGTCGACAATACGATAACACGCCAGAGGCAATAAGGTTTTTACCCAGTAGAATAGACGCCCAGGATATGTGTCTACACTTTCATGCTAAACACCTGAACGAGAGCGAGAAGAGCGAGAACAATTATGTATCTCACGGGATTTGTCAGTTTGCGACATAGTGTTGCAGGCCCTTGCTAGAGCCACGATATAATTGAGTAAGGCATACGCAGACAGACCTGCGGTATGATGTGTTTGAGCACGTCGGTGTTGCGCTGCACCAGGTCGAGGCGCGACTCGCCCTCGTGCTGCCGCACGCCCGCCGTCACCACGCAGATCTTCGACCCCGCCGACACCGCGTAGTCTGCCAACAGAAATCATCATAATCACATCTCCGTTTTGTTCAAACAATAACTTAAAGAGAAACGCACATATCTTTACATCTTCAAAGCTGGCTTTGAACAGGTTGATTTTTGTTTAACAAAAGTTTCGGAAACCGAAACACGAAAATAAGTTTCTGTCAAGAATTTCATTTTTGGGACAAGCTGTGCTGACTGCACTTTTTTTGTACACAGTCGTCATCTACTCGTCAAGACGATTATAACAAGCCCTAACACGACGGGTTTATCATCTGTAATTTAGGAGTTCCTATGGCCACATTACATCTCGATCATCAGACCAGCTCGATGGTGCTATATTATTGTATTGTCATTAGAACTAAAGGTGTATGCAAATTTTCAGCTTCGTCGGAACCCAGTAAGTTGGTAAAATTTAATTTACAAGATTTGACAGGATCCCTATCAAAGTGAAAATGTCGCTTAAGTCGGCACTTTAAAGATCTTATTGTTTTGTAATTTTACCCCGGGTTGCCAGAACACTTATTTTGCTGATTAACTAACTATACTCAGGTAAAATTCAATGTATGTCGCGCCCACTTTTATGTAATACCTCTGACAGGCAGAACGCGAGGGAAGTTATTGTTATTATTACAGTGAACCAATTTGATTTCCTGGCAATGAATGAATTAAGTAAGTACAGCGAATTGTAGAAGTGCCATCCAAACTTACTCAAACTGAAATAAATTACCTAAGAATATAACAGTGGTGGAGGTTGACTTTTCGCTAGTGATCTCACCTTTGCTGGCTTGTATTTTCGCATTCTTCATGAACGCAGAACCATGCTGCAGATCCATCATTTCTCCTTTCAACTTGTCCTCCATCACGTCCACAAGCGCAACGTTGTTGGTGACGCCCTGCATAGGAAAACTAATGGGTGTAGCAAGCAGTATAGTAACACAGTAATATTATTATTCTGTCGGCTAGACTGTTTTCAATGATATCAAATCAATGGAAAGCCGGCAAAGTGAGTTCGTACGGCGTAGACTGTTCATTCCTGCAACTGCATGCCCAGACAACCCAATCGCAACGAATCGGATCGTCCTCGCCGTGGTTTTCCTACGGTTTATTTGCTCCGTTTCGTTAGTCTGTACTTAAAACAAGTTCGGATTTTCGTTCCCAACGGTTTCATTTGGCCGAATAATTCATAAGTTAGAAATGTATTTTATTCTGAAAATAAGCTTCCTCTTTAAACTTAAGTATGCGGTTAAGTTTAAGGAAGTTTTAGAAAATACCTAAGGTAATCTACAGGGTGAATGCGGGGTCGTGTAGCAACAAAGTATGTAGTTGTATGACCGGGATTCAAATCATAAGTCCGTAAATAACACAATACAATTTTAATTCACGATAACGGAAATAATAGAAGGAGAAATTGTTAGTAATTTGCCACAAAAGATCGAAGGAAAGTATAGTCAGGGTAAGAAAAGGTTCGTCACTTTTGGACCTTAACAGTGTAGAAATAGAGTCAAAAAGTGACGAAGCTTTTCTTACCGTGACTATACATAGAAAACGGAACTGAGGAACACAATCACCAACTTATAATTAAGTTTAATTAACAGCGTAAGCGTCCGAGTTAGGTACTCAAATTAGCATACGAGCGGCGTGCACATCAAAACAAATCAAGCTTTGGTTTGGACTTGGACTAGTGACGCGACGCTCGACCGACGCGAAGCGCGGTGGCGCGGGCCTTCGGCTTCGTCTCACTCGCGCTCGGAAACGTTCGCTTGCACATCGGCGTTTCGAGCGGCGATCGCGTGATGCGCGTCACTCAAGTCACACAAGTTATTTCCATACCAAATTTCATCGAAATCGAATGGCGTAGTAAATTATCTGGAAAATCCTGGACGCAACGAGTCTTTGCGGTGAGCTCTAAACACAGGGCTGCCACAAAAGATCAGCAATGGTCGAAGCGGCAATAATAATAGGTGCCTATACGATTCATATGTATATCAATGTAATTAGATTAAAAGTATCCACATACCATACTTGCGTCATGTTATTTCCATTGCTTATTATTGTTGACCTATTTAAAAAAGTGCATATATATGTTAAACCCACAATAAAACAGACTAATAATCGAACCTCTGCTGGTTTCATTACTCCCGAGACCCCGACAAGTCCCAACATCGATAAAGCGTAACAAACAGATACAGGTACCTGCAGTCTAATACCTGGCATGGAGAAGAGAAGACGGCGGCCATGCCAACCTGCCCCACCCCGAGTAACGAAAATAGCTGTGTATTGGTTGATTTTGGTTCTTATCGTGTACTTCTAGCATTTTAAAATACTATTAACTAAGGTTCACACGTTAACTTAAAGGGTAAAAGGAACACTGCTGTATAAAGGCAACGTAAAAGTAATTTAAAAGCTGTTTAAAGTTCAATATATACCTTTTAATACACTATCGGTGTACTGTCGCTGCGTTTTGAAATTGATTCTCAAAAGCGTTTTGTACCAGGCGTAACCCAGCTATCGAATAGTTTAATCGATTCAGATTCGATGCAAGCTAACGTTGTGGTTTGTGCTAGATTGAAAGTATGGAACATGCCGGCGACCATAAAATAATTAATTTAAATATTTTAAATTTAAATATTAGTGTGCCGGTAGGCACGTTTCGTAATTGTTATCAATTCACGTATTGATGAATTGCATTTAGATTAGATATTATCTGTACGTGTATCTAGTGCACATTAGTTAGTACTGTAGTAAGTTAACATTGTATATATACGCATGTGTAATTGTAATTAAATTAGATTGAAACTGACTGACAAAGTGGTTACTCTCTCACCCCCCATTAACATGGATATCTCCGGTAAAATTAGTATAAATTATTTTATTCAAGAAATAACTTAAACTAACATGCTAATGCTACGGTGTAGCTAATGCCTACTCAACGGGCAGTGGACAGACCAACTACAGATCGTTTAGTTAAAGTATTACCGATGCGTACAGTGACGACTCGAGTAACACCGTCGGCGCCGGGATGCAGCTGGTGCACGCGCGCTAGACGCCATTGCAGCGGTGGCAACGTATTGTCGATCAACACGACTAGGAAACCTTCGCGGAGGGGGGTGTTAGCGTTGTCGTGGAACCATTTACCTCTAGGCTGTAGCTGGTGGAGATGCTCTAAGCTCCAGCCTTGCCAAAAGTGTTGGACAGCTTGTTGTATAGTTTGCCATCGCTCAAGGCGGTTTGGATTGTCGTTAGACAAGTCGAACTCGGGTATGGAGGTTAATGGATCCCCGACAAGGAAGTGACCGGGTGTGAGTGGCAACGGATCAGCAAGATCGTTGCTAAGCGGACAGAGGGGCTCGAGTTGGGAACTGCCTCTATCTGGCATAATAGTGTATTAAATTCGTCGTAGTTTATGCGTCACTTTTCCTGTGACACGATGTAAGTGTCTTTTCAGACTGCCTACGGCTCATTCGACGAGGCCAGCAAACTGTGAAGCATATAGAGGATTGAAGTGCCAGGTGACTTATAAGTGTGTCAGGCTATTAGTTATGGCAGATTTATTTGACTCGTTTTGAAAGAACGCGTATAGTTAAGATAAAAATGCCCTGCGAAGTCTACTGCCGAACTCCCAAACGCGCGGAGTCCACGAACCCTAGCTGTCGGTAGCTGAGCCATTGAAGGTTGTGGCGCGACAGGGCAAGCGTGAACGCAAGATACGCAGCGCAGTGTGTGCATACGGACTGCATCGCGGGCACGCAAAATCGAGTAAGTTTGGGCAAGAGCAAACTGCAAAGTTTGCGGCCCGACATGCAAATGTGTCCTGTGGTAAAAATCTATAAGTAAATTTGTGAAATTATGTTCCTTAGGTTTGATGCTTGGCATCATATGGCATGTTAGCTTGATTTATCCTACCACCGACCCTGATAGTCCGGAGTCGTCTAGGAACGGTTTAAGTTTTTGGAGACGTTTTGTGCATCTGTCGTCGTCTTTGAGACGTGAGATGTCTTCAGAAAAGTGTTCACGCTGAACTAGAGAAATTATTTGACTGAGAGCGTGTTTGGTCTCAGTTTGGTGACGAGAGTTGTGGGAGGAACCCAGTTATTACGACATTTACATATAAATCAAAACATAAAAGATGCAACACGTAGCATCTTTGCAAACGAGGAAAATCGCTCCATGAAATCTAATTTAGGTTCCTCGTTATGTGCGAGGAGAACGTGCTCGCGACGTTCTTCGTCTGTATGATAATTGACCTTGAAAGCCAAGAGGGTCCTGTGAACCATCGTTTATGGTTTAATTGAGAAAGAAGAATACCACGGGACGCAGGGTCCGCGGGATTATCCGCTGATTGAACGTGGTGCCAGGCGAGGGTTGCTTGTCGTTTCCGCGATACGGTTTGAACCTTATGAACGCCACTTGTCTGGGGATGAACGCAGCCATGCAAGAGTAATTGTTGAGTCGCACCAAGCATAAAATTGGTCGAACTGTAAAACGCTGCCGTGAGCGTTAAGGATTTTCTTTATCAATTTTGACAAGAGCTGAGCTCCACTAAGTTCCAAGCGAGGAATCGTAAGGCGTTTGAGCAGCGCGACCTTTGTTTTGCCCATAAAGGGATGTGCGCTGATGGCACCTTCCGGATTAATGACACGAATATCGACGCATGCAGCGTACGCTTTCTCGGAAGCGTCGGAGAAGCCATGAAGTTGCACTTGGTGAGCGCTAGGGAGCACGTGATGAGGAATTGAAATATCTTGTAGTAACGGCAGGTCGTCGATGAACCGATACCATAAATAGCTCGTTATCTTCGGTAAAATAAGAGCTTCGGAGCTTTGGTTCCGGTTTGTTGTGGGGTGTGACCTCGCACAACACGTAACCACGTGGTTGCTCGTTGCAGTCACCAATGCCGGTAGCGGTGGTGGTGGTGCTCGTCTGCGCGGAGTATCGCGGCAGGCCGAGGCGCTGCACACACGACTCGTGATGAGCGTGGCTTGAGAGCCCTAGTCGACGAGGGCGCGTACTGACCGCGGCGTGTAAGACCGATGGTTCATGGGACGGACGTTTACAAGCGCAGTCGTAAGTAGAACAGTACAATTTTTATTATTAGGAGAAGGTCCCGTTGTTCCATGTAATGGAGTGGGCGTGAAGGTGTTCGCTACCGAGTGTAACTTGGGGGACGTAGAACACTCCGTCGTCAGCGTGACGTTCGGAGACCGCACATCTTCATGTAATGAAGAATGATGGCGTTGAGTGCAGACGCGGCAACTGTGGCGCGACTTGCAGTCTTTCGTATCATGTCATGACCGATAAACAAACAATTGTTACAAACTTTATTTTGTTGGATAAAATATTTTCGTTCATTTAAAGTTAGTTTGTGAAACTTATCACATCTATACAATGGATGCGAATTTTCTTTGCAATATGCACATTTGATTTTATTTGAGAAATCCTCCACAGTTGTTGCATGTACAGTCAACAGCATAAATAAGTGCTCATTTATGTACCTTGTCGCTTTCAATCCTTTCACAATTTTGTATGACATTTGTAACACGACGTTAAAGTGACAAGGTACATAAATGATCACTTATTTATGCTGTTGACTGTACACTCATAGTACCTACGCGAAGTACGCGCGAGATACAAGTTAGAAGAGCGCGGTGCATTATATTGATCATTAGAATGCGCGCGAGTCAGCAATATTGCTCGCCGCCCTGCCTGCGCATGGCGCGATGACGACACTGCGCCGACCGCAGTCGAGCCGGCCGGAGCGCCAGCCGCGAGCGCTGCGTGGACGCGCGGGGACGTTCATTATTTCCGACGCGCCGCTAATTCCTTATCTAAGAAATCTAATAGTTCGGTCACGATGGGAATATCATTAGGCACTTTTAAGGATAATTGGAAAGGTCTTGGTATATTAGGAGTCATTTTGCGTAGCAAAATGATTAAAAGAACAAAACTCCATTCATCAACTGGAAATCCTAATGATTTCAAGGCCGTTATGTTTTCGTGGTAACAATTCATCGGGTTACGTAATCTTAAATCGATGTGTTTATCTTTAACGGGTTCGACATCGAAAATGTTGTCGAAGTGTTTAGTCGAAATAATTAGTTTCTTTTCATAGCGACTATTATACCTGCAAGGCATTTTCATAATTAAGATTCAGTAACTGGTATTGATTGTATAAGATTATACGGTTCATGCTTTAAAAACAATAATAGATAACGAAAACGTTCGACGTTTGTCAGTGTAAAGTGTAACGTTATCGTGCACAAGTGATTTGTACAAATTATAGACAGCATTCCATTCGGTTAGAGAACCAGAAAATGTTTGTAATAATGACAATCGAGGTAAACGGATATGCGATTGTGCTGAGTACGCCGCCGCCGCAGGCTGACGACACACTTTGTTTACGTTCTTCCTTAATAGTGTCCAAAGTAACTTGGATTTCATAATACAATGAATCGAATTGATTACGAATAGCTAAAAACGAAATAAAAAAAGAAAGAAAAAGAGAAAGTTTCATTCTTTGCCGAAAGTTTTTCTATTTTCGCTTGTACTTGAAATAATCTTTTCTTAATTGTACTTATTTAACTCCTTAACGTGAACTCGGAATTCTCCCAAATTACTAGCACAAGCAACTATACGTTGGATACTATTTATGGCTCCATCGCGTTCAAAATGTAATTGTTCGAGTTCTATTGTTACTGAATAAAATATTGAGATTAATCTGTCGACTATAGATATGATAGGTAGTTACTAGTAAATATGTATAGTTAGTATATGATGGAAAAGGCAAACGAGCTTACAGGCCACCTGACAGTAAGCGGCTTCTGCGATAATGTTTGCCAACCTTTTTACCGGTTATCTTACCCCCGACAGAGACACAACAGTGCGAGCACTGCTGCTTTGCGATAGGTTAAGGGTAAAGATTGTGGTAACGACCCGGACGGACCCTGCACAAGGTCCTACCTACTAAAATTGTGAGAATTTATATTTAACCCGCATTGCTAAATACAATAGAAAAAATGCAAGAACGACAGAAATGGCTTTATGTACGAAAATACAGTAAACGCTAAAATTGGGTTCGGTACGTTATACCTACACCGCTAAAATATACTAAGTACCTACGAAAATAAAAAGTAAGCTGTATTTATACGTTGTACAAATAACAGTGAAAATGTAGCTTGCGATTAGCCTAATACGCTGCCACGAAAGTTGCGCCGGCCGTTAGCGCACGGTTTCCAGACCTACCGCGCGAGCTCACAGAAAAAATTAAAAGTGAAATGTAATTCCACGAATATCGCTTTAAACCCTATGTAACTATATATAATTAGAAAGTACTACTCGTTGAGATCGCACTGTATACACCGGTATTACCGTAGAATAACATACGCTAGATGCTTGCAAACTCGATACTCAATACAAAGTTAGGTCGCTGACGGTGGTAGATCTCGAGCTAAGCGCCTACGACATAGACAAAGGATTTGAAAATTTTATGAAAATGTAGCACAAAACAGCAAACGACCGCGAATTTATTGTAAAATAACCACATATAATGCGGTATATCCGGCTCGAAATCTATGTTAAGGAATTATACAGGTACTTAGATAGTCAGGCGTAGGTACCTGGTAAATATGGCGTTTTGTTTACCAGGCGTAACCCAGCTATCGAATAGTTTAATCGATTCAAAAAATTGTAAAGAATTAAAAAAACAAAAACCCGCCTTCAAAGATGCAAAAAATAACTTCTTTTAAAATGGTAGGTCAGTCCAACTGCATTCGGCTTTTGTTTTAAAATATTGTGGGACGCCGACTTCAGTTGGACTGACCTACCATTTTAAAAGAAGTTATTTTTTGCATTTTTGAAGGCGGGTTTTTGTTTTTTTAAACATTTATTTTGTTTTATACTTTTTAGTGATCCTATTTATGCTGTTATGTAGCTCCACTTCTAAATATTAATGAGAAACTATAGAACATTTCAAGCTCGCCGCAGACAACGCCGCGGTAATGTCATAGTCATAATTTAAACCTAAATGTGCTTCGTCATAGTAGCTCAACTCCCTTAATCGAAATATCTTATCGCCACTCTTGAAATAGGTACCTTTAAGGAGTTCCGGTGGCCATCTGTGGTCTTCATCATCAGTTCCACTTCACCATATAGTACTTTTCAAAAGCAAATGCACGAGTTACAGTGAAAAATACCAAAATCGCTACAGGTGTGCCTATACTATTTGAGGAGTTCTCTTGATTTCTCCAAGATCCCATCATCAGATCCTGACGTGTTGACAATGGGACCAACTAGAAAGTATACCCAATCAAACAACGAAAAAAATTTTCAAACCGGTCCATTGGTCTTCGAGTAATAGGGGAACTTACATAAAAAAAAATCCCGACGAGTTGAGAACCTTCTCCTTTTTTTGAAGTCGGTTAAAAAGAAAACACGACGTAGTGGTTTGTGCTAGATTGAAAGTACGGAACACAGTTTTTTTGGTTGATTAATAGAACTATGATGTACCGTGTAGTACAGCTAACAGAGTATTAAGAGAATTATCAAGTTTCACTTTAGATAACCTCCATTTTATTATTTTCATAATTATTTTACTTTAATTTATTTGATTGTTTGAATCATGCTAAAATAGTGATGTAAATATTTGTCAATTTTGTAAAGTTGATAACGGAGTTAACGTTATATTTCTCATTGAAGCTTTTAAACGTAAAACATATGTTTGTTTGTATGTTTTTAGTCAACACACTGATTTAAAACATTTAAAGAAAATACACATTAATCACGAGGCGCGTGATTTTTTTACTAATCAATATGTATACACTTGGACAGTAAACTTAGATAACCAGTAATATTCCACATTTGCTGCAAACAACTTACCTTTATTAATTAATTTAATAATGTAAATCCAGTATGGAGGTTGGAATATTACATTATAGTACAATTACGCTATGGCCAGTCGCGAATAAGTTCGTGCACCGATGAAAAAACGGCAATGGGATTATAATAGATTTCATTGAGTGTACCTAGTCGCAGAATTCCAGTGCTTATTTAGTATTAAAACTCACTCACTGGTCACTCATTTCCTTGTACAAAACTTTTATTCAGCACTTATAACGACTATAACCCTTTATACAACTGTTATAACGCTACTATACAGCTATAAACAGTAGTTGTGAACCTAAGGTGTAAAATCTTGGGCCCATTTAAGAGTTATAAGCAGTGATCGGAAATAGGTGAGCTAATTTGCCTAAACTTGATGCATGTTCATTCAATAATGTATTCCCATCTCTCTCACGATTGAATGAATATGCGTCAAGTTTAGGCAAATTAGCTCTACCTATTCCGAACACTGGTTATAAGTGCTGTATAGCCAGCTATACAGCTTTTATCCAGCCTGGTTCGACAGCCTATAGAATAAATGTGAACCAATGAATAGCTACTATACAGCCATTGACGCCCACCACGGTCACCTTGTTGCCGGTGTCGTCGCTCATACCTGAGTGAGCATGGAGAAGACGGCGGCCACGCCGACCTGCCCCACGCCCACCACGGTCACCCTGTTGCCGGTGCCGTCGCTCATACCTGAGTGAGCATGAAGAAGACGGCGGCCACGCCGACCTGCCCCACGCCCACCACGGTCACCCTGTTGCCGGTGCCGTCGCTCATACCTGAGTGAGCATGGAGAAGACGGCGGCCACGCCGACCTGCCCCACGCCCACCACGGTCACCCTGTTGCCGGTGCCGTCGCTCATACCTGAGTGAGCATGGAGAAGACGGATGCCACGCCGACCTGCCCCACGCCCACCACGGTCACCCTGTTGCCGGTGCCGTCGCTCATACCTGAGTGAGCATAGAGAAGACGGCGGCCACGCCGACCTGCCCCACGCCCACCACGGTCACCCTGTTGCCGGTGCCGTCGCTCATACCTGAGTGAGAATGGAGAAGACGGCAGCCACGCCGACCTGCCCCACGCCCACCACGGTCACCCTGTTGCCGGTGCCGTCGCTCATACCTGAGTGAGCATGGAGAAGACGGCGGCCATGCCGACCTGCCCCACGCCCACCACGGTCACCCTGTTGCCGGTGCCGTCGCTCATACCTGAGTGAGCATGGAGAAGACGGCGGCCATGCCGACCTGCCCCACGCCCACCACGGTCACCCTGTTGCCGGTGTCGTCGCTCATACCTGAGTGAGCATGGAGAAGACGGCGGCCATGCCGACCTGCCCCACGCCCACCACGGTCACCTTGTTACCGGTGTCGTCGCTCTTCGGCTGCACCGGTGTGAATAGCTTCTCGATCGTCGCCATTTTGCCTGATGAACATTAATAAATACTTATTAAACACCCTTTAGAGGATTGTGAAGCGCCGACACGCGGCGAGAATAGGTATTTTAAAAAATGCTATCTGTTTCACACCGCACTGCGCGTCTCCTGGCGCTTATTTGTGTTATACAACATGCGTAAATCTTCACGCACATTACGATAGCAACAGCGTGCGACGTGCGCGGGCTACTATATGGCGGCGGCACGACTCGGCGCGGAGTTCCAACTTCCAAGTGCATTCATAGCGTATCTTCTGCGGTTTGCGTACTTTCCCGACAAGTTACCTACCTGCCGAGATTTGTTTGTGACTTATTACTTTGAAATTAGACCCTCGAGTTCCTACAAATATGACAGTTCGAGAAAAATTGTAATAAACTATTATGTAGTAATAAACAAAATATCTATCTCTTCAACTTTTTATTTATTGACCTACCTACCACGGACCTAAAAAAAATACGGACGTAACGTTACACTAAAACGATGTGAAGTATGCAAGGTCTGTTATTTCGTTCCGTCATACACGAACTACCGTCTCACAAATGCACTAGGTCTGTTAACCCGCCGCCATTACGAGTCGAGCCACAGCATGAGTGACATTTAATTTTACGCCGAAGAAAATGCCGCATTGTGTTGTAAAAACTACATTAGTAAATATAAAAAGACACGCGGTATCACTATCACGTGTAAATTATGATTATTCCTGTTATTTTTCATAAATATGTGTTTATTTACTTTGACGCAAATTACAAACAATAATGACAACCAATGTTGCCAGTTTTTACACGGATTTTCAATCCTAAAAGTGGGGAAATCTGTAACGCCATTAGTAGTATGGTACGGAACCCTGCTTATTTGAGTCAGACTTGATTTTGTTCGGTTTTTTTAAAACACTTTTTACTAAGTCACAAACAATCTAAGAATGTAATTAAGTCTTGGATCTCTGTTACTTCTAATTTGTCAGATTCTCTTGAAATTTTGCATACTTGTTTATGTCATTGCGATGACAATATAATTGTATGGTACTATCGAACTGTTATGATGATGGAGACAGGTGGTCTCAATGGCTAATAGTGGATCGGTCGAGTTTGGAATCGTTTGACTCGTCTTTTTAAAGCGAGTGTTTTAATCATTGTTTGAAGCAGGTAAGTCGGAATCCAAACAATAGGAACAAAAGGTTTTTTTTTTAATTACTCATTAATTTCTGATAGCTTTCCTAAACATGAAAAAGGTAAAGACGGTTGGGTCTCAATTATATGTTAGTTAAAATGTTTTCATTCAAATGGGCAAATTGACGATGTATATGGCAACACTTAAAGCACGCACACTCGTAAACGGAGGGCCATTTTGTGTGCTTCACTCATGATTAGACTAGGTTACGTCCGTATTTTTTTTAGGTCCGTGCTACCTACCTACTGGAATGGAATCGAATCGAAACTCGAAATCGAATAAGATATAATTTCGACCGTCGATACGAGTAAAATCGTAACTACAAAACAGAGGTTTTCAGGAGAGCGACAAAAAGGTATTTTGCAACTTCAAACCGCGAAATTTTGCTTATTACTTAGTTTATGTTTTCGCACAAATGTAAATTACTCAGAATTTGATGCCTTTAATACTGGTTTTTCATATTTTTTTCTAAACTGTCTTTCTTACATTTTAGATCGAGTTATGATCGAGTTAGTTTTGCGTTATCGACCATCGAGTATTATTGCATATTACAATACGATTTTACAACTCTAAGTTTTGCCATTATTTGCTAGGCGGATATCATCGTATCTAAAGAATACCATATTACTCACAACAGATTTGCGGCTATTTTATTGTATTTTATGACTTAAATTATAGTAACTCCTACCAACTCCGGTTAGAAAATATTAAAAAAATATATATATAACAATGAATTGTATTAATTTCATGTAGATAATAGGCTTTTATTTATTTTTTTTCATTAAAAAAATGTTTATACCAAATATTGAAGCATCAAAAGCAATTACAAAATAGGTAATGTATACATGTTTTAATTTTTTATTCAATAAATAATAATTAAGAAACAATAAAAGTACTTCAACACCCTAATAATTTGGTAATCACCACCCTCAATAAGTATTTAAATATTTCAGGACTTATCTGGTTGCCAACTAAATACCTAGTAATTAAGAAATAAACGTCAACACTTTCTTTGACTTAATCAAGTTATTTAGTAATAAATGGGCAACAAAACAAACTTTCTCTGTGGCATTTAATCCTTACTATGAAATATTTTAATTACTAACCTATCTTGTTCAAAGAGAACACAATGTTTAACTAATAGATACGCATATATTTGACATTTCAGTTATGTTAACGTCACACCATTCGTGGAAGAAAGACGTAAGTGAAAAATAGCTACTTATCAGGAGATCAAAAAAACCGATTTACAATTTTGTTAACGGTCGTATATAAATGTATCATATATCAGCTTGCCTTTACGTCGCGAGAGACACGAGACTATAGCGCCATCCCACTTAATTTGTTGTTACTTACCAAGCGGCAAAATTGCGTATATTTAGAAACGATTTTAAACGTTCTATACGTTATTTTGTATGTATAGTTATGTAATTGTTATTAGACACCCGATACACATGACGTTTGTCTATGGTGGATATTTTAGTTAAACAAAAACTTATGCGAATTTACGACAGATAAGTCTTTTAAGTGCCGCAGAGAAAAAACGTGTAAGTTAACTTAAGCTAATGTGTAATTGCGTAATTAAAGATAAGAATTTTAAGTGTAAAAATGTCTCGAGGATTAAGAGCGTAACTTGAATAACACAAAAATATATGAAATTGTTTTCCGAGTAGAACTAGTTATTTCCACATGCTTCCAAACTTAATGACGCATTTGCGTGAAATAAATATGCAAGACTTACACTTTTTATTCATATGTCGCGCTTCTTAACTATGAGTTACATAGTTTTTGCCAACGAAGATTTTTATAAAAAAATGTCACACTGTCGGTTTATTGTAGCGATAACTTTCTTAATTTTGTTCATAAAAATCTGAATTTTTCTGAGGTTATGTATTTCTTATTCCTTTATCAGGAGTCAAATAATGGTAAAAACGAGTAACTAAAATTTACTTCTTCCTTCCACGAATGGTGCGATGTGTTAATCGATGATCAATATCATTAATACTTAACAAAGTAGTTACGTTTTTATTTCCAACTGACAGTAGGTATATAATAAAATATTGCATAACTACATTACATATGGAAGGATGAGTTTACTAGCGACTCTTAATCTTCAAAAGTATTTTTTCGTCTATGTAAAAGTCTCTATACTGTTCAGGTATTTCTTTACTGACATAGATAAAACTTAATTCTTAATATTTCATTTCATTTAAAAAGAAGTTTAAAAAACAATGAAGCTACTCCAAACAAAACAATTAATTCAAAGCATGCTAAGATAAACAAACTGAAGTCAGATTCTTCGTTAAAATATTCTAGGACGGCGACGTTAGTTTGTTTGATCCAAGATATCCGGAAAAAATGTCTCCGTTTGAAGTTGGTTCCTTGTTATCTTATTTTTTATTGTTTGTGTCCATTTGCTTTAACTTCGTGCTTGTGCTTGGAACATTAACGTAAACTTATCCCTTAAACCGTTTTACGATAATCCAAAAAAAAAAACTGTGTCTCATACAAAATAATTAAATAAATAATTGATGGATATTGTAAAAGGTCCTTTTGAGTTAGGCAAAAGTTAGTGTCAACTTCTTGTCATTTAATGTCAGTGTTAAAACTTTAAGCCACGGATACACTAGGGGACAAATGTCCCACGACAAGTGTCGGCGACATGTCAAGACAAGCCGGCCGATTTCGCCTGACATATCTGGCGACATCGCGCGACTTATGTCCGTAGCGACGTCAGGCGAAGTCGTGCGACTTTGCAAAACTTCGCCTGACATATCTGGCGACATCGCGCGACTTATGTCCACTTGGCTACTCGTGTCGTGCGATGTTGCCAAACATATCGAGCGAAGTCCGACAACGTCGCGCCACTTCAACCGACGTCGCTGGCGACACGTGCCACGCGATGTTGCCAGACATGTCGAGCGAAGTCCGGCAACCTCGCGCCATTTCACCCGACGTCGCTGGCGACACGAATCGAGCGACATTTGTCCCCTAGTGTATCCTTGGCTTTACGATGACACATTATGGATTATGAACCTTTTACATTGGTTTAACGGTAATTAGTGATTAAATTTAATAATTGATTATCTTCTAAACGGTACGAGTTAGTACACTAGTTTCTTGGAGGAATTAACTTTATTTGATCTTAGTAATGCAACCTTTACAATAAACCAAATCAAAAAAAACACGGTGTATATACAGTGGTGGTCACATAATTAGGGACACTTGTTTTTTTCCCACACAATTGCCTACAAATATGATTTTTAAATTTTGACCACCATTCAAAAACTTCTTGACAAATTTTATTGCTAAATACAATTTACTTTAGATCATTAACTAAGGTTTAAATTTATGTACAATGAACTTCTGTTAAAAACGAACCTAATATTTTATAGGGATTTAAAAACTTAGTGCTGACCCGTCCATTCAAAGTTTTACAATTTCGTATGAACGCGAGGTATTTATTTTTTCAAATCCTTATATAATGAAAGATCCGTTTTCAACAGAGATGAATTGTACATACATTTAAACCGTAGTTCATTAATGAACGATGAAGTGTAACCAAATATTAAATTATTTTAGAACTTTTTGAATGGTGGTCAAAATTGAAAAGTCATGTTTGTAGTCGTATGGGAAAAAAACAAGTGTCCCTAATTATGTGACCACCACTGTATAAATTAATACGTTCCTACCTAACTAATATTTTGTTTGTAAAGGCGTTGTGTATTGTATACATACATACATAAACTCACGCCTTCGTTCCCAGAGTGGGTAGGCAGAGCTACAGAATTACCAACAACTCTAAAAACTTGTTGATAATTCTGTAACCACATTTTGCACAATCAGGCTAAGATGTTTACCAGCGTATTAGTGACAGGTTGCAAGCCCATCGCCTAACAGTACTACAAGCCTTTATTCCCTTAGTCGTCTCTTACGACATCCACGGGAAGACATGGAGTGGCACTATTCTAATCCGGCAACAACACGGGCTAATCGGGGTCATTTTACAAAAAATAGCTGTCTGAAATAATTTGCAAATGAAAGGAACGGACCACTAAAATCATAGTAAATCTATTTCGACTTAGTTACGATGTTATGAAATTGTGTATTTTTTTATTTCTTAATATATAAAAAAGTTAAAATACAGTTTTGTAGATCTTTTTTTACTTAACATTCCCTTTAAAGGTCTAAAAAACACTTAAATTTAGTTACGATTTTACTCGTATCGACGGTCGATTTGGTCCTATTACGAATACTACCATAAATTTGTATGTCATTAGAATTAGTATTAAACGGACAAGTTTTTACAATATGTGGTTAACTTTCGATAGTGTTATTTTTTTTTTCACGAGAATTTCTTCTATATTGAATAATGATTTCGTTAGACAGAAGTCTTTGTAGGGAACTATTTATTTTTCTGACACAATTAAAAAAATTTCAGCAGAAAGTACCATTTTTAAAGAGTTACATTATCCCGAAACCTATTTAAAAAAAACAGCCCATAAAATTACAGTTATTTTAAAACAACAGTCTCATGTCAAAAGCAATATTGTTTCACCGAGTAGAATCTGGAGCAAAGGTCTCTATTCTACGCGGACACGCGGTAGGTACAACAATAAGTATTGCATTCGATATGTCATCGTATTGTTGTTAACTCGGACGCCATTACTGTCACTGGGGCAACATAAATATATCAAAGATTGTTGAGAGCGTTTTAAATTGTAATTAGATTCCCTGTGGTAGCTTCGGAAAAATCTCTTCGATGAGATTTCGAACCAAAAATAAGTGCCTACAAAACAGCAAGGTATCATAATACCAAAAAAAGAAGTTGTTGCATGTAAGTACAATAGGTACATGCTACGACTTAATAATAATCTTAACCAAGAGTGGGCTCAGCGATAATAATACCTGACACGTTAAAAGGCATAACAGCGATCAAATATTGAAACGTTACGATTTATTTTAATAATGCCCAAGGAATTCAATTGAAAGATATTGAATGAACCCCGACTTGCTTCGACATCGTAATTAAACAATCATTCTTGAATGAAAGCTATCATAACTTCAACAGTACGAATACAATATCAAAGCAAGACGGTCAAAACTTTGATTTAAATGCAGTGCACACGACTATAACTTCTAGTCGTGTGCACTCCAACAACTTATCGAAGAGCTTTGTCAGAAGGATTTGCTATCTGTCCTGAAAAGTAAGGTTATTTTATTGATAGCTGGCGACAATATTCGCTTTTCATATAAGTTTGCATTTTAAATGTCCAAAAAACCTGTCAAGTGCAAGTGAGACCCGAGCATCAAGGTTTTGGCACCTATCTAAGTCTTATTTTTATAATTAATTATGGCTGCGTATAATTTTTAGTATTGTTCGCTAATTACCTACCTAGAATTCTTAAAAGTCATCGACGTCAGAAATTAAAAAATGTGATTACCCTTTAAAACTGGTCAGCATTCAAATGAATAAAGCAAATATGTACGTATACGCATGTATGTATACTCTTTATTGTACAAGAAAAAATATACAAAAAACAAGTACCTACAAAGGCGAATAATTTAAAAAGTCGAAATATTACACCTATTCTAAATTTCAAGGAAAAAAGGTTCTTGGCATAGCTACGAACAGACGGAGAGACGAAACTTAACATGGCATTCATGACATTTTATTAAAAATGTTACCTACGAGTTATACATATAGTCTACATAAATTTTTAATCTATAATTGCAAATACAAGATGCTATGCTTTAAATTATGACTTTTTCTGTTTTAATTATCATTCAAAATGTATATATGTATGTGTATATTCGGCGCAAAATTTAGATTTGATTGTTTGATTCTCGTTACTCTTACGTAGAAAACAAGGCGCGTGCGGTTACCGGCTTAGAATAGTGCTACTACAGGCCTTCCCGAGGATGTCGTAAGACGCGACTAAGGGTATAAATAAAGGCTTGTAGTAGGTACTGTTAGGCGATGGGCTTGCAACCTGTCGATTAGGGGACCGCTCGTCACGCGAAATAAGTTATATTTGGTTACTTTTGAAATAAATAAAATGTTAATAAATTTTGTTTCTATTCTTCACGCTAATGTAGGTAGGTATAGGTTATGTTAGTTTTGCAGCACCTAGAAACAGGACCTCCGCGGTAGCGGAGCTCCGTCGACACTGTCTTATTGATTTGAAATTTAATTAATTAATTAACTAACACCATGTAGTGGTCGTGTCGGAATGAAAAACTTAGTGCTCACTTACATCATGAAAGGAACCCCTATACCAAATTTTAAGTTTTTAGGTACAGTAGTTTCGGCTGTGCGTTGATATATAAGTCAGTAAGTCAGGTTTGCGTTTTATATATATACAGGGCGTCCCACGGCTATGCCACATGGAAGGAAAGTACCTTGAATATTGTAGATGGAACATTTTACTGAAAGAAGACATTATTTGAATTTAAAAAACCATTTAAATTGCATTCATAGATATTTAAATAATTACATGGTTGAACCGGGAATCGAACCCGTTACACGAGAAAAATAATTACCCTGTAGTTTTATCACACCGATCGAAAGGCTTCATAAGGATTATTTTTTGCTAAATAACAGTGTCCGAAATAAAAGGAAGACCATGAATTTTAACATTTGATGTGAAATTTTGTTCAGGAAAATGAAAAGCTGACATTACCGTACGGACATACAACTGACATTATCATAAGTAACTATTACTAATAAATGGAACACACTTGAGAAGTACGCATCACTTCCCTATTATAATTTAAGTCCATGATAAAATGATAAAGAGTTACCTAATTAGTAGGTACCTGGTTGTAGGCAACAAATCGAGCCGTATCCTGAGCCGGAAGACGCGTAAATTATTTTAGCGACGGACTCGTGGTCCCACTGCTTTCGTCCCACTGCTATTTGTCCATCGCAATGCGGCTGGCTGATTATAACGAAATAATTCAAAAATGTGTTCCATTTTCAAACTTTTATTCTTTTGTTTCTGTGATTTTCATTGTTGTATTAGACGTATTATTCTAAATCACAACAAGATCAAAAAATGGACAGGGAGCGAAATAATCAACAGAGTGTGACTTTGTATTCAACAGCACGGGTAGCACAAGTTGTATTTTGGGTGAATATTCGGGCGTTTCAACCGCCGTCATTGTTGTCTTCAATATATTGACGAAAATAGTGATAACTACCAGCAACTTTTGATGTCAAAATCAGCGGACCTGGGGGTAGTATCCATTCCATTAAAAAAAACAAAAAAATTATTAAGTTTATATTGAATAATATGCGAAAACAATAATGACGGCGGTTGAAACGCCGAATATTCACCCTTTTGTCGCTTGTCGCTCAGTGCGCCTCTATCGTTACAGACTAGAAAGAAAGGGAGATACTAGCGACATACAAGTCGCGGACAACATGTGCTAGCCGTGCAGGAAGGGACTCATTTTGAGCATTTGATAAATTGATTAATTTTGTATTCAAAATGTTTAAATTCATGGTCTTCCTTTTATTTCTGACACTATGTTATTTAGCAAAAAATTATCCTTATGATGAAGCCTTTCGATCGGTGTGATAAAGCTACAGGGTAATTATTTTTCTCGTGTAACGGGTTCGATTCCCGGTTCAACCATGTAATTATTTAAATATCTATGAATGCCGTTTAAATTGTTTTTTACATTCAAATAATGTCATCTTTCAGTAAAATGTTCCAACTACAATATTCAAGGTCCTTTCCCTCCACGCGGCATAGCCGTGGGACGCCCTGTATATAGCCGTGGGACGCCCTGTAATTATATGTGGTGATTAATTTTTGATTTCTAATGCATTAATCAACTGTAAGAGATCACTTAAAAATATAGGTTCATCCTTTATATTTCTTATATTTTTTATAACAGTAGTTGTTATAACAGGTTGTTGTGTGTTGTTGTTATTTGTAATTGTAACAGTTTTTAACGTATCAGTTTTAGTAATAAAAATAATAAATGCGAGTTGTTCAGATCACTTTAAGGGATATTTTTCAGTTAACTTTTGCATTAGAAAACAAACATGATTTTACAATACAATTTTTTTCAGTCATAATGAAAAAATGCATTATGGCTGGAAAAGAATAGTAGTAAACCACATTAAAATATAAACGTTCGTAGTAAAAGCCGATTGAATCCCTAGGTGTGAAGGAGCGTTTGTAGTAAAAGCTGATTGAATCCCTAGCAGTAAAGGACCATTTCCAGTAAATGCCGATCGAATCACTAGCAGTGAAGGACGGTTTGTAGTAAAAACCGATTTAATCCCTAGCACTGAAGGACCGTTTGTAGTAAAAGCCGATGAATCCCCAGCAGTAAAGGAGCGTTTGTTGTAAAAGCCAGTTGATGCCCTTGCTGTAAAGCGTATGGTGACACTTAACCTCCCAACCTGAGGTCCTTTGTATTTAAAATAGTATATAATACGGTTATTGTAATAAAGATCTGGAGCAAAGGAAAAAAAGTAGAACATCTTTTTTTTTAAGACTTATAATCAAAAAATTATTTTATTTCACTCACAATAAACTCATATTCCATTGACAAATTTCGTTGTTTGGTGGGTCTTAAGAGGTTTAAACAAAATGGACATTATTTTTTTACAGGTTTTATAATGAGAAATTGTCGTAGAAACCATGTATGTATTAGTGTTTTGTAAATTTTTCATGAATAATTTGTCGTAAATACCAATTCAAAATAATGTCCGGTTTTTACGCCAAAAAATATTATAAATATTTTTTTTTCTGATACAATATCAAAATGTAGTATTAGTCAAGTGAAGTATTTTGATTGGTGGATTTAATTTGGTGAAGTATTTTGATTGGTCAAATTAAAATGTTTTGTAAATGTAAATCATTCTATTTTCCATTTTTCACTTCTCATGCTCAAAAAGTGTGTCATATTAGACTTATCAAGCGAGACTCAAGTAGTACATGTAAACCCTAGAGAATACATTATATTCATATTTCCTAAAAATAGAATGATTTATTTGTACACTAGCGACCCGCCCTCGCTTCGCTTCGGATAATATAAGTTAAAATAATCCAAGTTCATCTGGAATAATATACTTTTCAAATTATAGATAGGTGGATAAAATAAAGCAATAGAGGTTTTATTTTATGACGATTTTAGAAAGACGTCCTGTCGGACACTTTTTGTGAAATTGAGTTTTTGATGCTGTTAGATTTTAAATTCAATTCAAATCATGACTGCCAGTTATCACAGAATCTCTCTATATACAATGTTTACGGCGGACTTTTCATTGCACAATACAAACAAATCTTGCCTGGAAGTGACGCGCGAAAGGGCTACTTTTTAAAGCCCGCAACTTTGAATGTTTGACCTTGTTGTGACTTGTAAATTGTCATTGAAAACGATAATTTTACGGAACATTGCAGTTGTTTAAACTGGAAAAATCTGTTGGTATTTATGGAATCTGAGGAAATAAAACGACTTTTCCAGCCGCACATCCGGTCAGTATTGTGCACTCTATTATGAACGTTTTTAAAGATGTTATTTGGGTGGATTGAGGTTCCGTAGTAAAATAATACGAAACCCTTCTTTAAAAACAAATTTATGTGGGGCGATTCAGAAGGTTGCAAGGAATTGAGAAATTCCGTTGGGAAATAGACAGCCTCTTCCAGGTCGAGCACAGTGTCTACAGAGTAGGATGTTTGTGTCGACGCATTGATCTTCGATATAATTAAGCCATTTTCTATACCTACTTGACCATTACTTGGTGATAAAATAGCTCTTTCCTTAACCCAGGTACAATCTAAGAATTAATATTATTAATTTCGGAATAAACATTGTCGACTAATTATTTTACTACAACGCAAAGGTTTTCATTTTGAAGATTAATGCTTCTATTATCTTGGGGCATCTGTCCATTTCCTTTTTTGAGCAGAGTAACAACTCTGCAAAGAGCCGGTTTTCATAGGTGCAGACAACGAAACTCTCATATTTGTTTTGAGTTCTAATCTATGTTGCGCGTAATATTTGATCTGCCATAATAATCTAATAAAGTATTTATTTAAATAATATATTGTACGGGACAATATTAATCTACATTAAATGCCCATGGTAACCAACGTATTTATGTGGATAAGGTTAAATACCTACTGAATCGGGCAGAATAGGTTAGCTAATAACCTCATCATCATCATCATCATGTCAGCCGAAAGATGTCCACTGCTGGACATAGGCCTCCCCCAAGGCTCTCCACTCAGACCGGTCTTGCGCTTTTCGCATCCACCGCGTTCCCGCGATCTGTACAAGGTCGTCACTCCATCTTGTTGGAGGCCTACCCACAGCTCGTCTCCCGGTCCGCGGGCTATGCTCGGGGTTTCTCTGCATGATAGAATCAGAAATGATGATATCCGCAGTAGAACTAAGGTTACCGACATAGCCCGAAGAACACCCAAACTTAAGTGGCAGTGGGCGGGGCACATTGCTCGCAGAACTGACGGCCGATGGGGTCAGAAGGTTCTTGAGCTAATAACCTAAGATTTTTAAATAAATTTATAATCATAAAAATGGTTACTGTGCGTCAATCTTAGGAGATAGAGATATGCTATCGCGAACTTTTCTCTAGGTTTTTTAAATAACTACAATTCTTCAGTACAGTATGTCGACACATCTCTTAAGGTTTAGCCAGCGTAAGCTATGTAAGGGCCCGAAAAACGATTTTTGACGACTTGGTAGGAAATCATTGAGTTTTTTAAACTATATTAAATCTTTATTAGAATGAAATGTACATATAAAATATCTAGAACAAATTCTTAAATGACAATGAAAACCATATCATAATCCGTTGCGTGGTATAACTGGAGTTAGCGGAGAAACAGGGCAGGCAGGTGAGAAGCGAATTTAATTTATACTATTTAGAGAAGAGATTAGAGAAGAGATGCATGGTTTCGGTTAATTTTAATTAAATGTTTAGATACTTAAGTAATAGATTTCTCATTATCACATACACTCTTGAAAGTGCAAAGAAAGAATTGGTCTCTGCCTACCCATTTGTGAAACAGGCGTGATTTAATGTACCTATGTATGTATGTATGTACATACACTGTTTGATGCTCTGCTGAGGGATATAGGCTTGATCTTACACTCATTTACACAATATACAGGAACCATTAGCCAAATTTTACGTGTCTATCTATTCTCTGTTGTAGATAAAACCAATTAAAGTCACTTAGAGGGCTGTTTCTTAAATTTCAATTTTGATAATTGTTACACTCACGATAACTTTTGAATGGTATGTCCGATTTGAATAATTCAAAAAGTAATTTACAGGTACTGATATACCCTTGAAAAGGAAGTGATTTATTTGGATAAGGATTAATACCAAGGTACGAATAAGGGGCCTAGTTAATACCGTTAATGCATATTTTAACATGAAAAAGTAGTTATTGTGACATAACTGTAACAGTTAGACATATGGTACTCCAGATTACTTTGTAGATATTGATGTCTTCTATAAAACTGTAGTACATCACTTTGCTCTATTGTCAATAGTTTCCGCAGCGTACGCGATATAAGGATTTTTTTCGGTATTTTTTTCACACCTTGGGTTACATTATCGAAGTTTTCATACGGATCCCTAACTTTTTTGAAAATATTCTATAGCCTATGTTCATCAGGGATAATGTAGGATTCTAATGGTGAAAGAATTTTCCAAATCGGTCCAGTCGTTTCGGAGCCTATTCAATTCAAACAAACAAACAAACAAACAAAAAACCAAATCTTTCCTCTTTATAATATTAGTGTAGAAAACATTTTAATTTGGCCAATCAAAATACTTCACCGAATTAAATCCACCAATCAAAATACTTTACGAAATTAAATCAACCTATCACAATACACATCGACTGTCAATCGGAACGTTAGGTTCTTTTTGGTACGCATACTCTTTAACTATATTAACTCTTTAAAAAAAAACTTTGTATTTGGTATGAACCAACCAGAATACAGCTATATTAAAATCGACCAATCAGGGAACAGATTTAATTTCTCAAAACATTAGTTGTTTTTTAGTCCCTATTTTACAATCGTTAAAATATGATTAAATCGATTGTGCAACGCTTTGAAGCGCTAAATACTCACACGGTCACTGGCGTTTATTTGCGGTGTCTATATTTTGTATCTGTGTTAAAGTACTTTTAAAAAAAAACATGCCGCCAAATTAAAACAATATTTTCGCCGTAGAATATGCTATCTTTGCTAATTTTTTATCTTTGTATAGGTAATGTTTTTATTTTCTCGCAATCGAAGTGAAAAGTGGAGTGTATTACTCGGGTCTAAAATCCATATTAGGTACCCCTCGAACAATTTTCCCTCGCTTTGCTCGGGAAAATAACCATCTCGTGGTACTAAGTATGGCTTATTTTAGACCCTAGTTGTACAATCTACTATTTTTGCGAATTTGAATATACAGTTCGATAGAGCGCAAACAACTGAATAAAAGTGCATAAAAACCCATTTTGTCCAAAATGGCTTTTACGACATTTGATACTTTAAGGGTCGATATTTCAATTTTATTTAGTACGTCGGTAGTTATCTACCTACCGGGAGTAGTGAACGATACGAGATACGTACAGCAAGTACCTAGCTAAGTACGCAAACGGTTATATTTGACGATACCTATTTAATTACTAGTTAGAAATAAAATAATACACGTGTAGGTAGGTACTAGCATATCATTCATTATTATAAAAATAACATTAATTATCTAGGTACATCGGGAAATCTAGAACAACCTTTTCCTTGATTCATAGTATCTAAACATTCTAATCCTATGGTAGTATAGTATAATATACGTAGGTACTCACGTCTACCGGTGCCATTTTTGTAATTATTATTATCAGTCATTTTTATGTTTTGATCGCAAAGTAAACGAGTACGAAACACTTGTTCACAGAGCAGCGTGTGCCGTACCGGGACTGCGTGGTGCCCGTGCGCCGCGAAATCGAAGACTGACGGGCGCTGGGCGCTGGCGCACGCGCCGCGCGGCGGCTCGCCGCGCCCGCCATCGCCAGTTCCTCGAACAGGCAGGGATGACGCGTGAATCATCCATAATGACGTAACTTTCTATAGAAAACTATATTATGATGCAAGTTTAAAATGCAAAACAATAATTTATTTTAATAGTTATTTGCCATTATAATTATTTATTCGTCAAAAGACATTTAATACCTACCTACCTGCCTATAAGTAAAAAGATGGACTACTTAAACCGTGATTTCACAATCGTATAAAAAGTACAACGCCTAAAGAGCGAAAAGTTTGAGCGGAAAGTTCCGAAACCAAACACGGCGCCCGGGCTCCGGCCCCGCGCCCGCGCCCGCCGCACCCCGCCGACCCCGGCCCTACGCAGCCTACGGTCTAGCCGCGCTAAACGGACGACTCAGACTCTTACGTCTAAGTACTAGATTATATCACAGGTGCCTCTACAAAGCGTACCTACCTACTTTCGTATGAAAACTTGGACGAGAACCATTCTTGGTTCGTTGCAACTTGCAACAATAACACCCACGTAGTCCAACCAAACGTACACGAGCTCAAAGACACAAGAAGAATATACAAAATGATTAGGCTCGTTACCTCCACGTGATGTATGTAAATAAACTTTAAAAATATTTAGATTATTCTTATTAATAATTTTATTCATGTTTATTTATTTTGCACTTTTAACCTTGACTGTGAGAGCTTAGAAAGTGACAGTTGGCCGTGGCCAGCGAGAGCTAATAAATAACAGTTAATAGTTCACTTGATTTGAGGCGCTTGTTTTTTCCTCATTAGTTTAGACTCGGAATTTTTCCTAAAAGGTAGTTATGAAATCATTTGCAAATGACAAATGTCGACTGAAACCAACCACAAATAGGAAAATACTATCTACGTACCTATAGGTAAACACTGCACGGGAAAATCCTCTATTTTTTAAATGGACAAGGTAGGTACAAATTTAAATTGTGAACATGATATTATGCACGTACCTATACCTCGTTAGTGTTGAGCTTGCTTCATTGTATAAGACAATATTACTACACAAGACTAAGATTACGTACAGTCAACAGCATAGGTAAATAAGTGATCATTTATGTACCTTGTCGCTTTCAATCGTTTCACAATTTTGTATGATATTTCAAACACGACGTTAAAGTGACAAGGTACATAAATGATCACTGTTTATGATGTTGACTGTACACACCTATGTCATGTACTTATACATGGGTGATGGGTGATATTCAGTTAAAAAAGTGTGAGTAAGTACTGATTGTTTGTGGGTAATATCAACATTTTATTATTGAGAAACTACTTATTGCGGCTACCTTAATCCAGATGGTGGCCCATTTCCATCCCATTTCACAGTTTGACAGAGCGTACTGAAATGATTATGATATTATTGATATCGTATAAAAAGATAAAGAAAGGTACTAATGTCCTTTAGTGCATTGAGTTAAGAACTGTGTCACTGTGGGCACATTGTTGGAAAATTCTTACGTCTTGATTTATAACGTCACTGTGACACGGTCGAGGTTCCATTTTACCGATTGTAATAAAATTGTCTATAAAACATCACAAGCATGCATTTAAGGGCGGTTTCGTAAAAGTACATACTTAATTATCCACCTCAATTGACCACCCGGTCAAAATGTACTTACTAGCTTTAGCCCGCAACTCCGTCCGCACAGAAGTGAATATCGCTAGTAGTCCGGGAGCCCAGTGTATGATACCCTACCTGATAAAAAAATAGAAAATGCCTACCCTGTAGGCGTAGCAGGCCTTTAGTAGCTTCTACTGCCCTTGGACGGCCGCGGCTTAACTTGTCAAATTTTGCGCAAATTGTAAAAAAGTGGTGCCAAAGTTCATCAAAAAAAAACGTCATAGAAAAATTGAACAAAACTGGTATGGTAAGATAGAGGCCTTCGCGGACAGTTAAATAAAAGTGGTCGGCCACATCCTGTGTTGGCAGGTTCCGGTGTCCGACCGAATTTGTGGTACCATTTGACCGCTAAATTTTACCTCATCGAAAAATTTTATGAAAAAAGGCGGTTTCTAATAGCTTAATTAAAGCTGTGCACATACACTGGTGGTCACATAATTAGGGACACTTGTTTTTTTCCCATACAATTGCCTACAAATATGACTTTTAAATTTTGACCACCATTCAAAAAGTTCTTGACCAATTTTATTGCTAAATACAATTTACTTTAGATCATTAACTAAGGTTTAAATTTATGTACAATGAACTACTGTTAAAAACGAACCTTATATTTTATAGGGATTTAAAAACTTAGTGCTGACCCGTCCATACAAAGTTTTACAACTTTGTATGAACGCGAGGTATTTATTTTTTCAAATCCTTATGAAATGAAAGATCAGTTTTCAACATAGATGAATTGTACATACATTTAAATCTTAGTTCATTAATGAACGATGAGTGTAACCAAATATTAAATTAGTTTAGAAGTTTTTGAATGGTGGTCAAAATTGAAAAGTCATGTTTCTAATTGTATGGGAAAAAAACAAGTGTCCCTAATTATGTGACCACCACTTGGTCGGCTTCACCTTAGCCTGGCAGTTTTGGCAGTCCGACCACATTTATACTTCTCATAAAACAATTCAAAATATGTTTTTTTCATTGCCTATCAGAAAATACTTTATTATAAAATCTCTTTTTTCTTTTACTCACTTACTTATATTACAGGGCCGTACAAAACCAAAACATTAGCGGCCTTTACACGGCACAGTTTGGGCCGCGGGAAACGCCACGCACCATTCCACGCGCCAGTCCGAACCGTAGGTTTTTTAATATTTTACTATTACAGTTGCATTTACATGTACGGTTCGGCGCGAAGATTGGAATGGCGCGTGGCGTTTCCAGCGGTCCAAACTCTACGTGTGCAGGCCGCTATTGAGTAAAAACTTTTATTCTTAAATCAACAAAAAAAAACACTTTTTATATTATTCTATTAACTAGCTGTTGCCCGTGACTCGGTCCGCGCAGAAAAATAAAACATAGCCTAAGTATGTTCATCAGGGATAGGCAAAGAGATTATATTATGGGTAATAGAGTGGCCATTGGGAACGTTGTCATAGAAAACTTTGATCATAAGCATCAGGAATGCCATCCAGCGTTTAGTAGCAAAATACGCATGAAAGTAATAAGAACACTTATTTTAGCTATTGGACGGTAGGTGACACTCATGTGACGCTAATTGATAGGGTTGTAACCAATTCGATATGGAGGCATTAATACTATCGATAAAGATATCGGTATCGTATTAACATTGATTTAAAAATTGCGACTTTGTCAGCGTATTTAGAACTAGGTTTCCGTTATTTCAGAACTGTAATATACATTTATTTATTTATTTAATCTTTATTGCAAAAAAGAATACACTTAATATACAAAAGGCGAATTTAATGCCGTGACATTTTCTACATTAATTATAATTGACAACAATTCATATCTGCTAAAGTAGTAAAATAAAATACCGTTTGTAGATTTTATACTGCTGATTACAGTAAAAATATTTTTGTTTTTTTTTATGCAGTAGTTTTTTATATATTTGGGAATTACAGTAAAAAAAAGTTGGATTGTGAATGTTAGGAATACACTTATAGTGCCCTTAGTCCATTTATTACCATAGGAATTGAAAAAAATATACAACTGTCATGTCCATTTTTCATCTGTCTGACGGATTACTTGATTCTAATGACACGCTTTCGATTCTCGTAATACTATTGTTTTGATATACGCTATTAAAAATGAAAGTGACTAACGGATTTGTAAAAGCGGATAGCCGCAATCTGCCCAAAGTCGACGAATTCCTGTTGTTACAGTTGTTATGGTTGACAAGTGACATGCATGACATGACAATCAGTTCTGTTTCTGTTGAAAGTTACCTTTTTAATTTTATATCATGCTAAGATCACGACATCAGTATTCCTAACTTTGTATATACGGTCTTTTTAATGACTATTTCTTTAATAAATTATTGACGACAAATTTAAGTTAAATAAAGAAAAACCGAGAAACACGGGTAGTCTAATTTTTAACCAGCTATAATAAACGCGAAAAAACAAAATGCTTTTTTTTTTGAAATGTTGTCAATTCCTCCATAGTATATTAATAATTTTCTATTTGGACAAACTGTAGGTAGGTATCCATTTTTCACGCGCTTTTTTATTGACAGGCGGAAATCTACAAGAGTCGACCTATCAACAAAAATAGTAATGTCATACTAATATTGCAGTTATACGATTAATTATAATTGTGTTTCCATTCATTTGATAAGTATCTATTCAATAAAAGTAGGTACTCTTATTATTTACTTACAAAAAACCCCTCTATGAAAATATTTAACAAAATGGCGCAGGCCATAACAGTTATTTACTAAATTAACTAGTTTGAAGTACCTAGATTGAATCATAGATTGTACAAAAACTCAATGAATTAAGTTAATTTTGTGAAAAAGCGGAGGCGATTGACTGCACATAGGTAATTGTGTGAAACTCTTGGACCATACCATACTAATATTGCAGTTATATGATTAATTATAATGACTCGAGATTAAAGTTTTTATTACAAGACAGACACAGTTAGCAGTGCGGGATTGTATTTGTATTCCCATTAATTTAATAAGTAACTATTCAATAAAAGAAGTACAGATAACAGGAATAAAACTAAAATCACGTCCAGCTGCTTTTTCGTATCCCGATTTACGATAAGTAGTGCAATACGAAACTCGGCATGTTTCCGTTGAAATGGGTTTTTCTTCGATGACACAGATACGGCGTCACAGGCGGGCGCCGGGCGTGTCAAAGTAGACTGAACGACTTGTTACCTCCGGGTAACAAGTTTTGGATCACGCTTTTGGTCGCTATGCCCCGTCTATTACTACTAAGTACATTGAATGTCTTTAAATTGGTTTGAAGGACGTATCGCACCTTTGCGAGTCGAGGATATTATAATTAATAAATTTGAATCTGAAGACAGATCGTCAGACTCTGACTCAGACGATGGTAATAGGAGTGTGTCCTGGGTAATGAAGTAATAATTCTAATTAGTCCGTCAGTAAGATTATCAACAAATATTTAACACGTTTTTTTTGCTTTTTCAAATCAATCAAAATTGACAAATATAACGCGCATCAAAGTTCGGGAGTGGGGGCTCGTGACGTCACAACGTGGTATAAAGTGTGCCACGGCGTGACGTCACGCGAAACTTCAACGCACTTTATCTTCGTCATTTTTTGTTTAATTGACAAAAGAAAAAATACGTATTCAATATTTTTTGATAATGTAAAAGACGGACTAATTAGATTTTTTAGGACACTAGCCTATTAATAATTATAAATACTAAACAATAAAAAATGAGATTTTAGAATAAAAGTTTTAACTCAATGTTTTGTTTTTGTACGGCCCTGTAAGATATCCCTAAAGTGAGTTAAAAAAAAAGAGATTTTAAAGTGTTTTCTGGGTAAATATGGTTATGGTTATATTCAGGGGTCGGAATAGGCAGTGCCTATTTGCCTAAACTTTGCGGGAGGACGTAACCAAGTGTGGTTACAACCACCAAAAATAATGATTTCTTTTTATTGAATGCGTGATTTCTGGGATTTTTTTAATAATAGATAAATGTGGAAATTGATACTAAAACACAATATCACATGTTAAAAACATTTATTTTGAATATAATTTTACATGATCAAATGATATATTCTGATTTATTTCTAATGTAAATAAACTAACAAAGTATTTCGTAATATATAATATTTTATCTCATAATAGTAGTAATTATGATATTGATTCAGATTGAAAGATGTTTTTTGTTATTAATGATCATATAAAATTGTATACAATAAATGTTTTTAACATGTGATATTGAGTTTTAGTAACAATTTCCACATTTATGTATTATTAAAAAAATCCCGGAAATCCCGCATTCAATAAAAATAAATTATTATTTTTGGTGGTTGTAACCACTCTTAGTTACGTCCTCCCGCGAAATTTAGGCAAATAGGCACTACCTATTCCGACCCCTGAATATAACCATAACCATACTTACCCAGAAAACACTTTAAAATCTCTTTTTTTAACTCACTTAAGGGATATAATTATTACAGGGCCGTACAAAAACAAAACATTGAGTTAAAACTTTTATTCTAAAATCACTTTTTTTTTTGTTTAATATTTATATAAGTAAGGCAATTTGCCTTACTTTTTGAGGAACGCTTTTGCGCGCAGATGACGTATCTTAATATAAAATATCTTTGGAATTCCTAGTTTTTTTTTTTAAATCTATCAATTTAATATGTCTAATTATTACCATTGCCATGCCATTGCCATTTTTGTTGGTGTTGCCAGTTTTGAAATACGAAATTTCCTAGGTGTGTGAGTATCGAAGTATGGAAGTAACATAAGGATGTATTATGTAAATATGTATAAATAAAATTAAATAGAAAACAAAGTGTAAGTCGAAAAAGGTGAAAAATTATAAAAATATTCAATAAAGAAATTCAAAGAAACGGTAATTAATACGAATAAGGATTAAGTTGTGTGCAAAATTGTATTTCACTATTAACTTTTAATCTTCCCATTTTACTCACGGCATATTTAGCGGAACATAATGAAAAGTCTAAATTTAAAACGCAATATTTTTGTGTCACAAATACAACAATATTTATTTCTTAAAACCAGGTATCAATACCGGTATTAATTAAAATTGAAATATCTTCCTTAATTTGCATTATTTCCTTCATATTTTCCACTGTAATTTAGGTAATAACACTATTCTATTATATAAATTCATTGAACAGCAAAAATATTCAATAATAAGCGAGATACCGAAATTGAATACCGGTATTTTTGTATGAAAATAATACCCGTATACGATCACTGCTTAAAACACTTAATTAATGACGTTTTATCCAATTTCTGTATGAAAAACCAATAACTTAAAACATTTTCCTCGGGAAAAAAATAACTTTTTCAAAATGTGTTACTTTTATTTTGTTCCGCAGAATTTGCCAGTGAGTGTATTTTGCCAATGGAAGTCAACCATTCCAATTCAAATTAATATCTATTTTAGTTTTTCAAACACTTCACAGCAACTAAACCTTAACATGATCAGTTTTCCCAGTAAAATGGGAAATATGACTTTAGCTAATAGAATCCCTAGTATCCCTACGTATGCACACAGAGATAAATAGAATGACGTTCTGCGAGTGTCAGACAAAGCAGTCATGCACACAAGCATTCATAAACTGGCCTGTTTTTGTCGTAGCGATTACAAGGCCACACTCTATCTAGAGAGTAAATAATCAAAGTTCAGGGGCTGCCATCAATTTTATATGAGTGCGATAAAGACGGGTAGCTAATTGGCCGCCATGATAGATAGGCACGCCGCGTCATTCAGGTATGCAATTTGAAACAATTATTTATTTATTTCTTATAATAGCGTTCGCTACGGATTGCCGTCTTTATCTGTAGAAATATGGTAACGTAGCAACTGTCAGTAATTGGTACCTAATAGATTTATTATTTTAGAGATAAATAATGAAATAATGTAAGTGAAGAATATACATTTATTGCTCTCTATATCGAATGCAAGAAATAAATGGGCAACACATTATTCTTTTATTTTTAGTCGTTGACAGCCCTCACTATCGGCGACGCGACGCCTAGCTACCCGTATCTATCATGGCGGCCAATTAGCTACCCGTCTTTAAAGCACTCATATAAAATTTGTGGCAGCCCCTGAATAGTACCCATCAGATGGGTAACCGGCATGTACTTGTAGCGATGACCGTAAACCGCGGAGTGAGCCGCGCCTGCTTTTACCTAGGAGCATTAGTTCAGCCGGTATGTATCTTCGAAATAACCCTACCAACACATTTTCACTTTTTGAAGAAAATTGCCCATTTTTGACGTGCTGTTTCCCCGCAACCAATAAACATAATGTGCTCAAATTACGCTCTAATTGTAGCAGATTTAGTTATTTATCTATTAAAGTCTAAACAAAGATACTTGAAACATAATTCCGTACAGAAGTTTTTCGAAAAAATTGAAACAAATGCCAAAAATTCGCAGTTTTTCGAACACCATGTGCACCTGCACAGGGTTTTCGGGCTTGCAAACTCGGATTTTAAGTACTCTCAACGGACCTAAAATAAGATAATAATAAATAATAATACATAAAACGTAGTTATATGCGGGTTTGCGATGTTTGCCTTTTTTTGAGTTGTTATAGACTGGGCTAAGTGGTTTTCTCTGTTTAACTAACATTATCACTGTTTTATTTCCTCGTACCTAATCGAAGTGAAAAGCAGAGTGTATAAAACCCATTTCACCCGAGACGTGCATATAGCCACCCGAGCCGGTGGATAGTCACGTCGAGGGTAAACTGGGCTCGTTTTATGCTCTTGTTGTACAATCTACTATACCTCTCTAGTAGTCTTCAAACTGACTTGACTAGGACCATTTTTGAAGAATTAGAATGCAAGCGGCAAATCATGTAACAGCTGGGGTGACAACGTTATCAGAGGGGTTTGACCCTGCAGAATACGGATCAGCCTGTCGCCATTCCGAAATTTGAACCGGAAGTATGCTATACCGGAAAAGGTGCAGTCCATACAAAATTTTTCGTCGTACATTTTGTAAATCGTTGTTCCGGTACTAGTTAACAGCTGAAGTGCGCATCGTTTCCGAAAAATACTTATAAAAATATTAAATTCAGTTATCACAGTAGGTACTAAGTAAATTGAACCCTACATTTACATTTACATTTTTGGCAGAGCTTATATAAAGCTGAGGATTGCATCACGCCGCGCAAATAGCTTATCAGCTACAGCGCAAAGAAAAGGTACCTACGCTTACACAGTATACGCAAATTTTAACGATACATCGAGTAAAAATTATCCGTTCGCCATCAGATAACAGATATTCATTTCAACCTGAACTATCAAGTAACACTGAAGACATCACTCACGTTACAAAATAAATAGAAAACGGAAACCAAAAACAGAAATGCTAAATTTTATGTTATTTAAACAAGATATCTCGGAAATTTTGGCCAGTTTCAAAGTGGCCCAAGGGATCTAGACGAAGAAACTGCAGGATTCTATTGATGAGCTCCATGCACAAAAAAAGAGATCATTAAAACGAATTCAAACATCAAAAAAAATCTTCTCCGCACTATTACTTTATATAATGATCTAAAACAAAAAGTTGATACTTTGGCAGTCGAACATAATGATGCTCTTCTTAGAATCAGTACACTCGAAGAACAGATTGAGGACATGCAAAGGAACCAGCGAGTGGCCCCCTTGGAGATAAGAGGTATCCCATAAGTAGAAAATGAAAACTTGGACGAAGTCCTTAAAAAGGTACATACTAGTTTAGAGATCACGGTCCCGAGCGAACATATCAAGCAAATTAGGCGCATCAAAACGCTCTCAACGAGGACAAGTTTAATAAGAAATGCCTGGACCTGCCTGGGGATAATTGGCCTATCTACATCGGAGAATCGCTCACACAAACAGCCAGGAAACTCCACTACCTTGCACGTAGCCTGCGCAAGGATCGGCTACCACCACTGCTGGACTTCGATGAGTCGTGTGTTTGTCAAGTACGCGGATGGCAATCCTGCCATTCAGATTAAGTCTATGCAACAAGTGGCAGCTTTGAGAGGTCCCGCCGCAGCTGCATTGTGACTCTTCGTTGTTTGTCGGCTTACTTATTATATTGTTTTGTTTATACGATGGTTTCACTTCAAACACTGCGTCAACTTCCATTAACTCTCTCAAAACACATGAAACTAAACATTACACAGCACCATACACATGCACACTCACCTACATTCTGCCATGTATAAAACATATTTTTGACTTTTGCTCTGGACCACGATTGCACGGTTGTAACAATCTCGCACATATTCAATTTTTTTATCATTTCTGATATCGAAACCTTTATTGACAAAAGCGTCAATATCGGGACCTCAATGGTGCTGAATGTTCCAGAGCAATACCAAAATGTCTTCGTAATACGAAAAATACACTGAAGATTTTCACACTGAATATAAGAAGCTTAAATCGAAATTTTGACGATTTACAAGTGCTTTTAGATAGATTAAATATTGATTATGAGGCTATTATACTAACGGAATGCTGGCTTGCTAAGCACTCTATTATACCCAAATTACAAAATTATCTGGCATTTGCAACTACTCGAAACTTTAATCAGAATGCTGGAATTCTTAGGAATTTATGTAAAAGAAAGTATGTTGTTTAAAACATCGGAACCAACAGAATGCATTGAGGTAAATTGCTTAATCTCCACATTAGGTTCGGAATATGCTATTGTTTCTGTCTATCGACCCCCTTCCTTCAGGAAAACAGATATTTTCGTAAATGGATTGGTTCAAATCTTGAAAAAGCTTAAACAAATCAAAAACATAATCGTGTTCTCCTAACACTAATCCAATCCATTTACGAAAGTATCTGTTATATCTCCTATATGAACATTGACATAAAAGAAGGCAATCAGGATACTCGTGCACCAGATTATCTGGACATGCTAGCAATTCACGGGCTTCTACCTACCCATATTCTACAGCCAAGACATAATAATTGTCTTGATCCCAGTAACAACAATTGTGTGCGATACACCAACCACAGACCACTCTTGTGTAATGGTATCACTCTCAAACCAACAAACGCCGCATCATACAAATGCTCGTATGTTAAAAAAAAAACAGATTATATTTCAGCTATAAAGCCTATAAAAGACCTTGAGCAAGTTAATTGGACTAAATTGGACTAGGCATGGATGCTAACAGTGCAACTAATATATTCATCTCACATGTAGCTCACACTCTTAACAAATGTAACTATTTCTTGTAGAAAACAAAATATTAAGCCTTGGATCACTCCAGTGCTGATCCGCTGTATGAGGAATAGGGATAACCTACACCATAAACTTAAAAAGGATCCTGATAATGCCACTCTTAAAATAACTTACCGAAGATATCGTAATACCTGCAATAACATACTCAGTAAACTGAAAAGAGCCTATTAAAGAGCACAAATTAAAGCAAACACTAATAACATATGTAATCTTTATTGAAACTTATTATTATTAAATACTTTGCTATCGTAGCGTTGGCAATACGATGACATGTTAAAAGCAAAAAAAAACACTAATAACATAAAAAAAGCAATGGGAACTTAATAAGAATATCTGCAAATTTAATGATTACTCAGATAACAGGAAGGGGGTCACGGAGGATCTTCTCAACTTGAAATCTAACCCACTGGAATCTGTGAATTATGCTAATAAATATTTTACAAATATTGACAAGGCATTAGCTACTGAAATAATTAATAGAACCCAATTATCTGAAAATCAGCGAGTCAAGGCTATGAAAATTGAGATGTCCTCTCCTTACTCTAAATATGTTTATACACCCAACTGATGTACTAGAGGTTAAACAAATAATACTCAACCTAAAAGCGAGTAAATCAACTGGATGGGACGGCATCTCTTCAAATTTTCTAGTGCCGAGGTTCTTGGTAGGTCAATAGCTTTCATTTGCAACCTGTGCTTCCAGGAAGGTAAGTTTCCGGATGCCTTGAAGAGGTCCGTGGTCATCCAGTGTTTAAATCAGGGGACAGAGACTGAATAACCAATAACAGACCAATTTCATTACTACCTTTTCTGTCCAAAATAATAAAAACTTATAAATAATAGACTTAAATCTTACCTAGAGAACAATAATATTCTATGGAATAATCAGTATGGAGTTAGGGAACGTAAATGTACTGTATCTACAGTACATTTACGTTTGTAGAAAATTAAGTAGCAATTTCACCAAACGATGTTAAATTTAATGAATGTTAATCGACTGTTAGTTCATACATTTTGACAGCTGTTAACGATCTAATCGTCTGTTAAGTGGTTAACATCGTATGGTGAAATTGGTAGTTAACTTCTTATATAGTTGACCAATTAGATAGTAATAAAAAACTCTCGGTATATTTCTTGATTTAAAAAAAGCCTTCGATACAGTCCCTGTACCCATCCTAATTAAGAGGTTGGAAAGCGTAGGCATACGCGGTCTACCACTCCTACTTTTGAGCGATTATTTAATAAATAGAAAGCAGTCAGTAGATTGGGAGAACATCTTAGCTCGGAAGAAGACGTCCTCTATGGAGTGCCGCAAGGTAGTGTCCTTGGACCTACCTTTTTCTTAATATACATTAATGAATCTCTCTCTCCTCTCACTAAAGAATGCCCAAATCATAACATTCGCCAATGATACAGTTTAACTTTTTCAGGATAATACATGTACTATCAAGACGGCTCAAGATGGGTTCAATCTAGTTACTAATTGGCTAAATTATAATCTTCTTACGTTGAATTCCTCAAAAACAAAGTTTATTACGTTTAGTATACGCAATAATACTCAACCACTTCCGGATTCAGTTACGATAAAAGCTCATTCCTGCTCTAGGCTATCTGACTGCTCGTGTCTGCTAATCGAACGTACAGATTCTATTAAATACTTAGGCATTGAACTAGACCGAAACTTGAAATGGAATAGGATAATTTAAATATAACTGGTAGAGTAAGGAAGCTGATATATATATATATTTAAAAATCTTAGACATATCTTATCTGTGACAGTAAGTTATGAACCACAATATACTATGCACTCTGTCAATCAATTACAACTTAAGGCCCGTTTAGATTATGCAAGTTTCTTGTACAAGAATCGGCAATAATTGTATGCAATTATTTTGTTGCAATAATAGTGTTTAAGAATTGTACCAAACGTAAGGTTTAGATTGAGCAATTTTTTTTTTCCTCAATTTTATTGTATTGAATGTGCAAGAAAGTTGTATAATGTAAATGGGCCTTTACTGTATCACTGCCTGGGGAGGCGCTGCAAAAACTACATTAATCCCATTAGAACGTGCCCATCGCGCTGTTCTCAAAGTTATGTCGTTTAAGAACTTTAGATATCCGACTCAAACCCTATATAAAGATACCCTAGTACTTACCATACGTCAGCTTTTTATTAAGAGCCTAATAATGGCTCGGCATCAAACGCAGCCTGATTATTCTGCAACACGCCGTAGACTTGATCTTGTTTATTCCATCCCCACATTCAAATCAGCGTTTTCTCGTAAAATCTATAAGATTCTCGGACCCCTCATCTATAATCGTATTAGCAAATTTATCAAAGTACGTATCCTCAGTTTATATCAAAGTAGAAAAGCTTTAGTTACCTTTCTGAATTCGCTTAGTTACAAAGATACAGAAAAACTTGTGAAATAAATGGCTTAAACGACTCGCACACACACACACACACACATACGCACACACACTCACACACTCACACACACACACACACTCACTCTCTCACACACACACACACACACAGAGACGCACACACGCACACGCACGCACACACACACACACACACACACACACACCCTGACATACACACAAAATACACGCAAGCGGCCACGCATAAACACACTCGAACAATCACACATACTCTTACATACACACATACTCACTCACATATACACGCACACTCACGCAAAAACACACTGTATAATACTCACTCGCTCACGTAAAAGTGCATACAAATATTCTAGTTGTTAGTATTGTTTCTCTGCTCAAAATTAGAATGCATCCGTATTTTTCGCATATACTTATGTTTAATTTAACTTGGTTACCAGCGAAACATTTGCTGGAGTTGTATTTCTAATTACCCTCAACTTGTAATTTTTGGCTAAATGTTGTTTAAAATATGTGCAAATAATTTTAACTACAGAATTATATAAATTTATTTTAGTATAACACACGATTGAGGATGACGAATCTTACTCCACCGTGATACAGTTTTAACTAGTACGGGGGGGAGTAAAGAACTTCATTATACTCAAACGAGGTAACTTACAACTTTATATTAACATTAGCGACCCGCCCTCGCTTCGCTTCGGATAATATAAGTTAAAATAATCCAAGTTCATCTGGAATAATATACTTTTCAAATTATAGATAGGTGGATAAAATAAAGCAATAGAGGTTTTATTTTATGACGATTTTAGAAAGACGTCCTGTCGGACACTTTTTGTGAAATTGAGTTTTTGATGCTGTTAGATTTTAAATTCAATTCAAATCATGACTGCCAGTTATCACAGAATCTCTCTATATACAATGTTTACGGCGGACTTTTCATTGCACAATACAAACAAATCTTGCCTGGAAGTGACGCGCAAAAGGGCAACTTTTTAAAGCCCGTAACTTTGAATGTTTGACCTTGTTGTGACTTGTAAATTGTCATTGAAAACGATAATATTGCAGTTAGTATTAGTATTAGTATTAGTAGTATTGCAGGTAGTATTGCAGTTGTTTAAACTGGAAAAATCTGTTGGTATTTATGGAATCCGGGGAATTAAAACGACTTTTCCAGCCGCACATCCGGTCAGTATTGTGCACTCTATTATGAACGTTTTTAAAGATGTTATTTGGGTGGATTGAGGTTCCGTAGTAAAATAATACGAAACCCTTCTTTAAAAACAAATTTATGTGGGGCGATTTAGAAGGTTGCAAGGAATTGAGAAATTCCGTTGGGAAATAGACAGCCTCTTCCAGGTCGAGCACAGTGTCTACAGAGTAGGATGTTTGTGTCGACGCATTGATCTTCGATATAATTAAGCCATTTTCTATACCTACTTGACCATTACTTGGTGATAAAATAGCTCTCTCCTTAACCCAGGTACAATCTAAGAATTAATATTATTAATTTCGGAATAAACATTGTCGACTAATTATTTTACTACAACGCAAAGGTTTTCATTTTGAAGATTAATGCTTCTATTATCTTGGGGCATCTGTCCATTTCCTTTTTTGAGCAGAGTAACAACTCTGCAAAGAGCCGGTTTTCATAGGTGCAGACAACGAAACTCTCATATTTGTTTTGAGTTTTAATCTATGTTGCGCGTAATATTTGATCTGCCATAATAATCTAATAAAGTATTTATTTAAATAATATATTGTACGGGAAAATATTAATCTACATTAAATGCCCATGGTAACCCACGTATTTATGTGGATAAGGTTAAATACCTACTGAATCGGACAGAATAGGTTAGCTAATAACCTCATCATCATCATCATCATGTCAGCCGAAAGATGTCCAATGCTGGACATAGGCCTCCCCCAAGGCTCTCCACTCAGACCGGTCTTGTGCTTTTCGCATCCACCGCGTTCCCGCGATCTGTACAAGGTCGTCACTCCATCTTGTTGGAGGCCTACCCACAGCTCGTCTCCCGGTCCGCGGGCTATGCTCGGGGTTTCTCTGCATGATAGAATCAGAAATGATGATATCCGCAGTAGAACTAAGGTTACCGAAATAGCCCGAAGAATAGCCAAACTTAAGTGGCAGTGGGCGGGGCACATTGCTCGCAGGACTGACGGCCGATGGGGTCAGAAGGTTCTTGAGCTAATAACCTAAGATTTTTAAATAAAATTATAATCATAAAAATGGTTACTGTGCGTCAATCTTAGGAGATAGAGATATGCTATCGCGAACTTTTCTCTAGGTTTTTTAAATAACTACAATTCTTCAGTACAGTATGTTGACACATCTCTTAAGGTTTAGCCAGCGTAAGCTATGTAAGGGCCCGAAAAACGATTTTTGACGACTTGGTAGGAAAACATTGAGTTTTTTCAACTATATTAAATCTTTATTAGAATGAAATGTACATATAAAATATCTAGAATAAATTCTTAAATGACAATGAAAACCATATCATAATCCGTTGCGTGGTATAGAAGGAGTTAGCGGAGAAACAGGCAGGCAGGTGAGAAGCGAATTTAATTTATACTATTTAGAGAAGAGATTAGAGAAGAGATGCATGGTTGCGGTTAAGTTTAATTAAATGTTTAGATACTTAAGTAATAGATTTCTCATTATCACATACACTCTTGAAAGTGCAAAGAAAGAATTGGTCTCTGCCTACCCATTTGTGAAACAGGCGTGATTTAATGTACCTATATATGTATGTATGTACATACACTGTTTGATGCTCTGCTGAGGGATATAGGCTTGATCTTACACTCATTTACACAATATACAGGAACCATTAGCCAAATTTTACGTGTCTATCTATTCTCTGTTGTAGATAAAACCAATTAAAGTCACTTAGAGGGCTGTTTCTTAAATTTCAATTTTGATAATTGTTACACTCACGATAACTTTTGAATGGTATGTCCGATTTGAATAATAAAATATGCAAAAGTAACGCCGGTACTAACTAGGCCCCATTATTCGTACCTTGGTATTAATTCTTATCCAAATAAATCACTTCTTTTTCAAGGTTATATCAGTACCTGTAAATTACTTTTTATTTACAGGTACTGATATAACCTTGAAAAAGAAGTGATTTATTTGGATAAGAATTAATACCAAGGTACGAATAATGGGGCCTAGTTAGTACCGGCGTTACTTTTGCATATTTTAACATGAAAAAGTAGTTATTGTGACATAACTGTAACAGTTAGACATATGGTACTCCAGATTTATTTGTAGATATTGGTGTCCTCTATAAAACTGTAGTACATAACTTTGCTCTATTGTCAATAGTTTCCGCAGCGTACGCGATATAAGGGTTTTTTTCTGTATTTTTTTCACACCTTGGGTTACATTATCCAAGTTTTTATACGGATCCCTAACTTTTTTGAAAATATTCTATAGCCTATGTTCATCAGAGATAATGTAGGATTCTAATGGTGAAAGAATTTTCCAAATCGGTCCAGTCGTTTCGGAGCCTATTCAATTCAAACAAACAAACAAACAAACAAAAAATCAAATATTTCCTCTTTATATTATTAGTGTAGAAGTGTAGATGTAGAAGTACCTACTGCACAGATATAAATTATTGTTTTTGTTGTTTGGGAAATAATGTTTATTATTATTATTATTTTAGATATTTATTTAATTTTCTGTACATTAGGTTTTTTATAACAAATATTCAAATATAAAAGTAAAATAACAATACTAATACAAAAAAATAGACATTATAAAAAACCTAACCTACGAGTGCCGCCGGCAGCGGGGCAGGGCTCAAGCTACCGGTGGTTAGGGCTGCAGAGAGAGGAACCTCCTCACAATACGTGCCGTGTCGAGGAGTACTGCCTTCTGTATCTGGCCCTTGATCCAGCCATCTAGCGAGAGTCTCTTGAGGTGTTGGTCGAGACTCTTCGCTATAAGACCGTTTGCCGAAACAACTATCGGGACAATGATAGTCGAGTCAACATCCCACATGGCGGTCACCTCGTGAGCCAAGTCAAGGTACTTGCTGAGTTTGTCCTTCTCGGCCTTCACAAGGTTCTCGTCATGCGGGATGGTGATGTCGACGAGCCCTGCCCGGCGTTGAGATCGATCTGTCAACACGATATCAGGCTTATTGGCAACAATAGTCCTGTCCGTGATGACAGATCGATCCCAATAGAGCGTAGCACGCCCATTTTCGAGAACTGGCGCCGGTGCGTACTTATAGTACGGCACTTCAGACTCAACAAGACCATATTGAAGAGCAAGTTGCTGATGGATGATCCTGGCTACGAGGTTATGTCTGTGCAAGTACTCGCCGTTGGCCAAATGCGACCAACCGGAAATTATATGTCTGAGGGACTCGCCGGGGCAACGGCATGCTCGACAAATGTCAACCGTGCCATCCCTCAGAATATATTTCCGGTAATTGTTCGTCATTATGACCTCGTCAGAAATTGCACAGACAAAACCTTCGGTTTCCCCAAAGAGGTCACCAAATCGTAGCCAGTTCACAGACGCTAAAAAGTCTACGTCGGGCCTTGTTAGGGCCCGGTAGAAGCGTCCGTGTAGCTCCTTGCTCTTCCATACGTTCTTGCGGTCTTCAGTGCTCAACACCGTTGGTTTGCGCCAGTTCTCGTTTGCCAAAGAATTATTATTATTATTATTATTATTATATTATGGGGAGCTAGGGTGATGGAACCAGTAATGAACAAGGCACCAATATTGGACACTTGATTCTTATTTTACAGAAGATTAGGGTTATTCATTTGTTTTGAAACAATCAATTTAGGACCGTATGAAATTTGAATTAAGAGTGAAGTCTCCATTACTGGTGCCTATTAGCTAAAAGTGTCCATAATTGGTGCCGTCACCCTAGCGTTAAAAATTGCTACTTTTTTCTAGTTTTCCTTCCATATCTACGTTTTAGTGCATTTTAACGGAAACTGTACTTGGACAATATTGTAGATCATAAAATTTGCTGTAACTTTTGGCTTAAAACATTTTTTCCCCGACCTCTAGGAAAAAAGATATGGTATCATCTTTGGAGTGCTAGTGTAAAAACAATTGCTTTTGCGGTACTGAATATTTATTTAAAGTCTTTCAGGTGAACGTTTGGGAAAATGCTCACCATACCCGACTGGTGGTGAAGGAAAATAAGTCATATGGGTAAATACTTCATCAAAACCAATATATTCCCCTTCTAATGACCCTCGAGCCCTTCCTCAAAGCCTGCACGGATATTGTATCTTTCAATTGTTCATCGCAGTACCTGACTACCATGTGCTCGTGCATACAGAACGGATTGGCATGCACCAAGTTGTGCCACCGTTTTCGACAATGTTTGAATTTTAGCTCCGTTTTCTAATATGTGAGGGTCTGAAAGTCACAATTTTTACAAGTTAAGCCTGAGCATTCGATATTAAGTAATATTACTAGGTAACGTAGAAACTTTCAATTTGTAGATAATATTATCTTCTAAAAGATTGCAGAGCTTCAATTATCGCTAAAATGCACTAAAACGTAGGTACTAAATATGGGAAGAAAACTAGAAAAGGAAACAATTTTTGACGCTAAATAATGTCACTAAATTCATGTTTCTACGATGAGTAGTTTTGTAGTTATTAATGTCAAACGATATAGACCAATTCGTCACGGTCCGGTTTTCGGACATGGTACCCCGTGTATGGTACCGATTTTAAAGACGTTTCACGTCAAAAACAGAAAAAAGGACTCCCTAGAGTCGACTGGTGATCGTAAGGTGCCGCGTTCGTACCGCCGCGGTCCCCATGTACAGTCGATTACAAACAATAGTAGATTGTACAACTAGGGTCTAAAATAAGCCATACTTAGTACCACGAGATGGTTATTTTGGAAAATTGTTCGAGGGGTACCTAATATGGCTTTTAGACCCGAGTATTATACTCTACTTTTCACTTCGATTGCGAGAAAATAAAAACATTACCTATACAAAGGTAAAAAATTAGCAAAGATAGCACCACATATTCTACGGCGAAAATATTGTTTTAATATGGCGGCATGTTTTTTTTAAAAGTACTTTAACACAGATACAAAATATAGACACCGCAAATAAACGCCACTGACCGTCTGAGTATTTAGCGCTTCAAAGCGTTGCACAATCGATTTAATCATATTTTAACGATTGTAAAATAGGGACTAAAAAAACACCTAATGTTTTGAGAAATTAATTCTGTTCCCTGATTGGTCGATTTTAATATAGCTGTATTCTGGTTGGTTCATACCAAATACAAAGTTTTTTTTTTAAAGGGTTAATATAGTTAAAGAGTATGCGTACCAAAAAGAACCTAACGTTCCGATTGACAGTCGATGTGTATTGTGATAGGTTGATTTAATTTCGTGAAGTATTTTGATTGGTGGATTTAATTTGGTGAAGTATTTTGATTGGCCAAATTAAAATGTTTTGTACAAATAAATCATTCTATTTTCCATTTCATATTTTCCCTAGGGGAAATATGAATATAATGTATTCTCTAGGGTTTACATGTACTACTTGAGTCTCGCTTGATAAGTCTAATATGAGACACTTTTTGAGCATGAGAAGTGAAAAGTCTATTTTACAATGCAATAAGGGGAAAAAGTGGATACATCTCTTTGTAGTCGATAATATTGCACAAAAGATACTATAGGGTTGAAGTGTATCCGAAAGGGCCCATCTGTAAGATAAGTTAAGTCACCATGTTATAAAATATGGCTATAAATCAGGTGAGGCTAAATAATTAACCACCTATGTACAAAGTAGTAGGTACAAACGAACAAAGTTTCATATAATAATATATTACACTAGCAAAGCACTAAGCGCGTCACGCACTGAGATCGCGACTAGTTAAAATTGGGAAAGTGTTTCTGGACTTTAAACGACTACCTAATTTAAGCGTGTCTTACTTTGAATATATGTAAGTTATGTTAACGGTGTCCCATTACTATGAAGTGCGCGATACCTAAGTGTCTAGAATGTTGAATGGTATGAATTCGTGTTCGATAAAATCACATGCTGTAATCATTAACTTGCTGTAAAAGTCATTTGGTCACTACTTTGAAAAAACTCGTATCTGAAAAACATCAAGTTTCTAGGAGGAACAATAAACATCGTGTAAATTATTGCGATTGATCAAATAAGTTCTGGTTAGCTTCATGAGATACTTTGATAGCCAGTCATTAATTTTACAAATATTCGAATAACTCACGCAAACACTTTTTATTAAATTTATAGTTATTCGTAAGATACAAGATTTTTGCTCTAGTATTGACTGAAAGTGGTTGACAGGCACCAGTAATGGACACTTCACTCTTTATTCAAATTTCATACGGTCCTAAATTGATTGTTGCAAAACAAATGAATAACCCTTATTTTCTGTAAAATAAGAATCAAGTTCGAAGACGAGTTCACGAAAGTTTTTTGAGAGAATAACACGGCTTAACAGTACTCAACCTTGATTTTAACCGCGTTGGTTGGTAGGGTACTGAGTCCAACAAGGCAGAATTGCGAGTGAAAACGAATAGATATAAATTAGTAAATAGTTATGTATTTGATTGACGATTCGTGAGTTACTCTGCAATGTTTTGAAATTTTCCTACCTACTCCGAGTTTATTCAGGTGATCTTAAAATGTTCTAAATAAGTAGGTTGTATATTAAATAATTAAGAAAACATATCTCTAAAGAAGGGAGAAGATAAAGAATAAATTATTATAGGCAATTTACCGCAATCAAAACTAATTGCGAGTTTTAAGGAGTTCGTGCAATCCAAAGTAAAGTTTTATTTAGGAATTTCATGATGGAACTTTCGTGAAGTTTTTGCGCCTATTTGTGGGCAGCTTGCACCACGAACATATTGTTTTGAGTGCAAAGGCAACTCACCCGAGAGAGTAGAGACCAGCAGCGCGCGAGCAGTCCGCGGAGAGAGGCACGTAGCGCGTCGTCCGGGCGCGTCTGGCGCCGCGGTACGCCGGCCGGCTCACGCACCCACACTCAAGGTGACCTTCAACATTCGTTTTGGAAGGCACGCATCGCGCATGCCCGAATTATAAACCCAAGATTTTCCAAAGTAAAACTTATTAGCGAGGCATCTAGTCCACAATCGCGTGCTCGTCCTTTTTGATACAGGACTCATTCAATTTACAAACGGTCCGACGACGCGAGCTCGTCGCAGTTATTATCGTGACGAGTAGAGTTGTGTTCGAGCCGAGATGTACAGCCGGCGGCCGCGGCCACTGCCCTGTAGGCACACAAACCTGGCTATTGCTACTTGTTAGTAAAAAGTAGCTTTAGATATAGGTACAATAACTTGCCTGCCAGCGACGCGGTACTCGCCCATAATCTGAGATAAGCACTAACAGATAGCATGGCTGACAAATTTAATTGCAGGTCCAATAACAATATCTAACACCATAATACACTTATATACAGGTTGTACCATTTAGATCGGCCAGTTTGGGAAAGTCTGAAACTATAAGATTTTAGTAACAAGGAAGACTGCATTCACTACATACACTGCATAAAAAACTTGTACTCAGATCGGGAATCGAACCCGGACGTCTTGAAAAAAATCTACATATCTACATAACACTATTTCTATTTAGATATCGATTGTGTAGGTCTTAACTTAACTTAAGCATTAAATGTTAGTATGAAGCATGATATCTTAAATTATTAAAAATGTATTGTTGTCACGTCGCGACTCTAACCTAACCTATGTGGGTAATATTGACGTACTCGTAATTAAGTTTTTTTTTAAATTATTTATATTTTTTCAATCAATGATTAGTTCAAAAAGTCATTAGAACTTATGATTATTAGGTATATTAAGCATTTCATGCTTACTACAAGTAAACATTAGGGATATAACTTTAGGTCTTGAAATCAATTAGGGCATACGGTTTCGCTGTTATGCCATTGGCTAGTGAATTATATAAATTTTTGGTATGCCTGATGAAATTAGCTTTTATGATATTCGGTCTCGTGGGGGTGAACCAGCATCTAAGCATAGGTAGATAAATGCAGAAAAAAACCGGGCTAGAGCATGTCTGACCATGCTCAGGTCAGGTTCTGAAGCCGGTACTACACAAAAACTATCTCAAAATTAACAAGTATGAACTAGGTGCCTACCTAATTCTCTATTTAAAGTTATTTGGTGCTGTCTTACTTAGATGATTTTAGTAGTTATAAACACTTTAGTCACCTGTATCTCAGGAACCAATCAAGTCTAGTCATGATAATTTTCCTTTAAAATTCGTTATATGGGCTTTCATTTAAGATATTTTTTCAGATTTTTCGTAGGAATTTGTAACTTTGCCTGTAGTGGAGGGGACATGACTTTAACAAAAATAAGCACTTTCAATCTTAATAGTTCACAAATGGGTCACTTAATCGAAGACTTGTTTTCACAAACCCGCAATGTTTTTAAAAGATCTAGGTCTCCAACGACACCCTACACCATGGGTTAGACGAGAAAAAAAATACATCCCCACGTTACGAGTGGGGGAGGTACAGTAAAAAAAAAACTTATTTTACAAATGAGGGAGATACAACTGATATATTTTTAGAATTTACGTGTCTAACTTATTTTACCGGTACATATTTAGTTATTATTACAATTTGAGACACTAAGTACTTTCGTTAATCTGCCAGGAAAATGGTCCGAAAACTGGCTTTTTTATTCATAACTAGACGGTAACATTGTTTCACATTATAGGTATCTCAAAAATCTGTCGATCTCAGTTGAGATCAAACAACTTGTACCTACCTATTGAGGAGAGATACTGTAAAGATCCACTAAGGAAAGATTTTTGGAAATTCCGACCCTAAGGGGGTAAAAAAGGGGATGAAAATTAGCGTTAGTGCACCCCTAGGGTGCACATTTGTAGTACAGCGGTTTAGGCTGTGCGTTGATCGATCAGTCAGTCAGTTTCACCCCTATCCATCCCTTCGGGGATGAAATTATCAAAAACGCTGTGTCACGTATAAACAAATTTTCAATCGTCGACCTAAACACAAAATTTAAAGATTCTAACCTCAAAAGTGAAGGACTTTCATTCGAATATTCATCCCCTTTTTTTCCCCTTAGCGTCGGAATTTCCAAAACTCCTTCCTTAGTGGATCTCTACAGTACCTATGCGCAAAATTTCAACTCTCTAGGTCCAGCGGTTTGGCCTGTGCATTGATATATCAACAATCAGTTTAGAATTTTATATAGGTACATACAAAATTAAAAATATAAGATCGCAATTATTATTTTTTAACATTATTCTACAGGCTGGAAAAACGGAGGCCAAACGGAGGCCTTAAATACTGAAAATACCCAATTTTACACAAAGAAGAATTACCTACTTATATTTTTGAAAATAATTATTACTGCACTTATGGATTTTTGGAAATTTGTCTGCCTTAACCGGGAATCGAACTGGTCGAATATGACAAAACAATAGAATCGTGTATTTTTTACGGTCTTTACCTATTTAGTTTAAAGGCGTATGTGTTGAAGATATAAACGATCACATTCAAAGACCTGTATCTGTATCATATACACGACTTTATTGTTTTGTCATATTCGACCAGTAGTCCAGTAACCATGTCGCCTGCAAGTACGGGGTACTTTGCGTCAAGTTCTGAATTTTTGCAGACTTGTTTATGATGATGGCCCAATTTATAATCCAAGTTTGTGACCTCGAGCGCCGAACGCAAGTTCGTCAAAAATAAAAAAAAACCGCGAAAATTTCGACCTTTTCTCAGATTTTGGCGATTATAACCCTAAAGGACTAGTTTTTGATAGTAAAGAGTGGTCTGGAAAAAAAGTAGCAGCACATAATATGTTTTTTTTTTATTATGTGGTAATTTTTAAGCAGTGCATTTGTTATAGTAATCTGTAGATAATATTCAATAAAATAAAAAATAACAGTCCTAAAAATGAACAGGCGATTTCAAGTTTCGCCTTTAATATATTACATCTCACCTAAAACTTTTTGAAAAGCGTCTTCTGAGAGCTTCTATGAGCTACTTAATACCTTATTAAATTGTCTTTTGATGAATAGTTAACTTTTTGATTTGACTTCACTTTGAGGTAATTACATGGAATTTCAACATTGGTGTATTTATTTACCATTTTTATAGAAATTTGTCTCCCATAGAAAAACCTCTGTCAGAGGTTAGATTGGAGAGACTTCCTTACTACCCAAAGTAAAATCAAGTTTATTGGTGTATCTTATCTGTAAGATGATATTCCTAAAAGCAAAAAACAAGTTGCGAAAATGGAAATTCAATTGTGTCATTGTAGAAAGCAAGCGAAGATTGTCAAATTGTTGTGAAGATTGTCAACCTGAAATAGTGGCTTCTCATTTATCGACTTTCAATAACGTACTTACATATCGATATATAAAACGATAAAATGGACTGTTAGCAACTTTTCGTAAGTAAACCAAAGGTGGTAAATATTATAATGTTCTATTTTGTTAAATAGCCTAAGAAACCTTAATTTGTTAGAACTAACACCAATTTTGAACATGAAATCGAAAGAGCTGCAATGGTTTAGATATTGGTAGCCATATTTGCGAAATGATTACTGATTTATTAATAAATAAACTGTTTTCAAGTAATTTTAAATTTAATAGCATATGTCAATTTAAAGTTTTCATCTACCCAAAGGTTATCTGGAAAGGATAGCTATTTGCGATAAGACCTTCTGTTGTTTACCCCTCCTGAATTTTCGAAGCCCGGTATATAAAACGAAAAAAAAAATGGTTTTTAGTGTCTTAAGACAGAAATCAAGTAGTTTTTAGACACTGTCCTCGGTAGCCAGATCCACCTGGTACCAAAACCAAAAACAACACGACTGGTCTTGTTTTTATTTTTGTGTGTATTGTATTGTATTGATATATTCGTATGTATAACGGAACTCTATAAACGAGAAGTCACTAGCGTTATTGAAAAGTGCCACGAAAATTACGGCCTCTGGTTATAAACGCCAAAATCTGAAAAAAATCCGAATCTTCTACGGTTTTTTTTATTTTTTACTAAGTTGCCTTCGGCGCTGGAGGTCACAAACTTGGATTATTCATTGGGCCAACGTCGTAAACAAGTCTCCAAAAAATCAGAACTAATTACCGGATTTGACGCAAGCTCTGATGTATAAAGTTACTGGAGTACAGTTCGATTCCCGGTTAAGGCAGACGAATTTTCACAAATCCTTAAATGCAGTAATGATTATCTTCAAAAATAAAAGTATGTCTTCTCTGTGGAGAATTGGCTATTTTTAATATTTAAGGTACTCGTACCTAGTTGCCGTCCATGTGGCGTCCATTTTTTCCAACCTGTATATATTGTTAAAAACACATTTCAAAAGTTAATATTCATTGACTAGCCATGGATTCCGAGGTATAAATCTGACGGCGCTCCACTATAAAGATTTTTTTAAATGTGTTTTACAGGATTCTTGATTTTAGGTAAATAGTAGAATTCCCATATTTTTTATGAGTTGTGACCTGGTATGGAGTCAGTGGTAGAATTTTTAGAGATTGTTACTCGGGTACTCGCAGCTATTACGCTAGGTTCACATAAACGCGCGTCAACGCGCGGTTGGCTTGTCGCGTGGTGTGAGATTATAACAAATCAATTTCGTCATTTACATGACCGCGCGTTACCCCGCGTGACCCGCGCCGCGCGTTCATGTAAACGACAACATTGATTTGTTATAATCGCACACCGCGCGGCGAGCCAACCGCGCGTTGACGCGCGTTCATGTGAACCTAGCCTGAGGCCGAGGCCGCACTGGCTAGTCGATGGCAAGGCGACAGCGACGTTAGTAAAACAAACACCTTTCAAGCTATGTTGGCGGCCGCATTGATTAAGCGGCATGCGTATTCAATTGTAAACAATTGTTATTGCATTACTAAAGTAATGCAATAACGTGTCCGTATTGCTTGTTTAGGAACAACGACAAGCGGCGATATTTTGATTTTCGTTAAAGCGACGGCGATTTAAAGGCAACCAGCAATCAAATGTAAAACCACCACGTACCACGTAAAAGAGGCCGCACTGCAGAGTCGCTTGAGCGACAGAGCGAGAGGTATTTCTTGCGACTAGAGCCGAAAGAGATGCTTCGCGACAAAATCAAATAAGTTTGAATTTGTCGCTCGATCGAGATGGTCATGACGTCATATTCAATATAAATATCGAAGAATTTATCTCTAGCGTGCAAGCTAGTCAACCTATCTGGATGTCAAAGCATCAAGCAAAGGATAGACTGTGGATTTCTAAATTATGGAAGGAAATACAATTAATAAAAACACACTGGACAAACAGTCACAAGTAATTTAAAAAATATATATATTGGTACTAAAAACTCTCGAGTTCCATACTAAAATTACTTTGTATGGAGTTTCAAGGCACTGCAGACATACTGCCCGCTGCTCGTCGTCGCGTTGCGTCGCTGCGCAGGTGCGGACATCATTTTATAATCTGTCGTGATTTTAAAATCGCGTCGCCTTGTCAATGCGGCCTGCCATATCGCGATGTATGAGCGATTCGCTTGTTCATCGCTACTGTTAATGCGGACACTAACAATTCGCGTCGCCGACGCATAGCTGTCGTGTCGCCAATCGCCCTACCAGTGCGGCCCCAGCCTTAGTCGCGACTCGCGGCCTCTCCGCACGAGCGCCAGCGCCGCGGGCCTCCCGGGTAGGCCCGATCCCGACTCCCGGGCTCCCCCCTCCCCCGTGTTCAAGCGCAGTGAAGGGCACCTTCAAAGAAGCAGAGCGACAAATGCAAGGAAACATTTATATTAATTAAGTATATACACTACGCAACTATATTTAGGACAAGTTATCATCGCTTACAGTTTTCTATGCAGCCCAACCGTGAAAGCTAAAATAGGTAGGTACATCTCAAATTTAACACATTGATTGCCTCATCCTGTCTCCTTTATAAACATTTTAAGGAAGATTAGGAATAAAATTACAAAACCTGTTTTATTCCTGGGTTTGAGTTTTTTATTCCCGTGCATGAAACTTTGCTGTCTAAAAGGGTTTTTTTTTGTTTTCCCCATGAACACTTTCTTTTTGTTTCCAAACTTCCAAAGTTCTATTTTAAAATAGGTCCAAACAAAAATAAGAAAAAAACATAATTATTTACGCTACGCTAAGTTAACGGTCCCAAAAATATGTACACCTAGACCTTATATTATATTACTATGGCATTATGGTCAATGCAGGTACTTTTTTTGTAACTTTGTGCGGATATCTATATGTTTTTACCCTTGACTGTAGGTACGCATATTGTACCTACACCTAAACAAATTGCGATCGAGGGGCTTTCCATTACAAACACAGCCATACAAACCGCACAAACTGAAATAGAACTGACATGGTCACAACACTCTTATCATGGTAATCCCGGGCTGATAAGCAGATTAGTCATAGGTACTTAGCGTATGAATGCATGAATATGACTTTCCTTTCGGCACCTTTTTCCTCCTGTTTGATAGCAACGTTGGTAAACAATAAATTATGTATGAACATTACTGTAACGCTCTTATGGGAAAAACTTACCAATCGAATATTTATTTTCCGAAATAGGTACCACTTTTTATATACCTATTTATTGTGAAAAATATAAATGGTACGGCAAGTTTACTGTCTTTATAAACCTTAATAAAGCAATTGGCGGTATGGATGTTTATAAAAACTGAATAAGAGGATATAGGAACTAAAATAAAAACTTTATAAGTACCTAGGTACATACATTGTAATTTATAACACTCTACTTATACGTATTCAGTGAAAAAAACGTTTTAGCTGTTCACAGCGACACCTTTTAGTACGCAAGCATCATCAATCCTACTCCTTTGTACAGAATTTGATGTACTTTTCTCCACTAAACTGCCTGTTTTCCCGACGACGGCAATAAAAAAAACATTTATGAAGCTAGGGTAAACAGTTAAACACCCCAGTGATTTAAAAATGTTTTCTCTGTCCTATGATCGTAACATATGCATCTAAAGTTGATATTTAAATCGAAGATGTAACTCATGATCCGTCCAAATAAATAACAACACTTCCAAAAGATATTCATTCAGAAAAATCTTCAAATAATGACTTTAAAAGAAGCTGTTCTTACGCGGAATCTACGAGCCAACGGAAGCGCAAGAGCACTACCTACCTTTTCTCGAAGCGCTTCACCGGTTTTTTTGAACCCTCATAACATGGGTTTGGACTATACCATGTAAACAAAATTCTCGGGATACGATGACAATCGTAGACTTATTAAATATCTAAAGTTTCAATTGCATAGGTCTTATACTTTAGATTGATATCTAAAAAACCCTGATTTCGTCACTGACTCACTGATAGTGATCAAAATTCTTAGGGTACTTCCTGGAGTCCTAGAAAGCTGAAATTCAGTATGTAAGCTAGTATTAGTACACATTAAAAAAAAAACATACTTGGAACTTTTGCCCCCCAACCCCTTTTAAAATATGGGATGGAAGTTTGTATGAGACTTCCGCAAATTTTGAATCTAGGGGTCTGAAAATTGATAAGGGACACCTTGTTATAAATAATAAAATATATATTTCAGGATTTTTAGTCAACCACCCCCCACCCTTTCAATTAGGGGATAGAAGTTTGTATGAGACTTCCGCAAATTTTGTTGCTAGATGTCTGAAAATTGGTAGAGGGACTCCACAAACTCTACACCTCAGTCAAAATATGTGGCTTGGCCGTTTCGTTACTAGTAGAACTACATACATACATAATCTCACGCCTTCGTTCCCAGAGTGGGGTAGGCAGAGCTACAGAATTACAAACATCTCTAAAAACTTGTTGATAATTCTATAACCACAATTTGCACAGTTAGGCTAAGATGTTTACCAGCGTATTAGTGACAGGTTGCAAGCCCATCGCCTAACAGTACTACAAGCCTTTATTCCCTTAGTCGTCTCTTACGACATCCACGGGAAGACATGGAATGGCACTATTCTAACTCGGCAACCACACGAGGCAACTACTACTAGAACTATTGTATAACAAAAAAGTAAAGAACAGTGAATACATTTTTCACCTTACGCCCATGAGATGGTAGCGAAACGGCCAAGTCACATATTTTGACTGAGGTGTAGAGTTTGTGAAGTTAGGGCTTGTAGAGTTAGGGCGTGTAGGTTTAGAAACTTGGCTCTACATGAGATGATCTGATAACTTTTTGACAATGCGAGCCATATATGGTCGTCTTGGCAACATTTTACATGAAAATATTTTTATTGGGATGTGATATTGCCACAAAATGTCTACCACGATAAACCGTACCTACATCTCACTGCGTGTTATATTTTTTCAAGATGAAATTAAATTCAGACAGCCATTGCATATGACAAATTGGCTCGAAAAAAATGTATGAGTAATGTTTGTAGCAAATGTTTCTTCTCACTTCTTATTTTAACAGAAAAACTTGCGTTTATTTATTCGCTGTGGTGGTCATTCACCGGCCACTTACCCTACTTGGAATGAACCTGGTAGAAGGCATTAAGGCATCGTCGAATATCTAGTCTTTTTACATCATCAGTGTTAAAAAGGTTAATGCGAGTATTTTTGGCTGCCATGATGCAGATTGAAGTGTTATTTACAGCTGAAAGTTCACGCATGAATCTTATTAATTCATTCATTAGAATAATGCGATCGATTACACGAACGCGATTCTTCCTATTCGTGATTCCCATACGATATGGATTCCACACAACCGCAGTTTACTACATTCGTGATTCTACACAGCCGTTATTTTAACGCAATCGGTATTCTTTTTATTCGTGGTTCTACACAATACGGATTCCACACAACAGCAGTTTACCTACTACATTCGTGATTATACACAACCTTTAATTTAAAGAAATAATAGCGTTTCATTCAACAATTGGGTATAATAATCGGGAAATTACCATTATGAGGGTTAGGTTCATACGGACTAGATGGCATAACTTTCAAAATGTCTAATTGTGTAAATCGTCTCAATAGTAAATATATGGGATGAAGATTGTAGTTAGATAGTTCAATAACGTTTTGTTTGTATAACGCTCAAATAACAAAATGTCCCAGTTGCAAAACGCCAACTTATGCAGAACGTACTGATAGTCAAACGAAAAGGTAGACATATCATCAAAATTTTGATAACGTCCAAGTCGTCACTTGTAGGATCAATTATTGTAACCGCCAAAGTTAGATTTTTCAGGAGAACCATAAAACGATTTCTTTTGTCGAAATAATTGTAACTTTTTATTCATTTATCCAATTAAACGATGTCTAAGACACAATTTCTTAAAAATCTCGTGTATTTTTCATTCAAACAGATTGCATAAGCCCAGGGCATTCGTAGTTTCGGAAATAGCACGGCGGTGTACACATTACTTTTTTTAATGAAAATGTGTCATACGTTACTAAGTCCTCAAAAAGAAAAAAAAACAATGATATTTTATATTTAAACTAGCGATCCGCCCTCGCTTCGCTACGGATAATATAAGTTAAAATAATCCAAGTTCATCTGGAATAATATACTTTTCAAATTATAGATAGGTGGATAAAATAAAGCAATAGAGGTTTTATTTTATGACGATTTTAGAAAGACATCCTGTTTGCGAAATTGAGTTTTTGATGCCGTTAGATTTTAAATTCAATTCAAATCATGACTGCCAGTTATCACAGAATCTCTCTATATACAAAGTTTACGGCGGACTTTTCATTACACAATACAAACAAATCTTGCCTGGAAGTGACGCGCGAAAAATACTGAACGCCCTATTTAAGACCGCAACTTTGAATGTTTGACCTTGTTGTGACTTGTAAATTGTCATTGAAAACGATAATTTTACGGAACATTGCAGTTGTTTAAACTGGAAAAATCTGTTGGTATTTATGGAATCCGGGGAATTAAAACGACTTTTCCAGCCGCACATCCGGTCAGTATTGTGCACTCTATTATGAACGTTTTTAAAGATGTTATTTGGGTGGATTGAGGTTCCGTAGTAAAATAATACGACACCCTTCTTTAAAAATAAATTTATGTGGGGCGATTCAGAAGGTTGCAAGGAATTGAGAAATTCCGTTGGGAAATAGACAGCCTCTTCCAGGTCGAGCACAGTGTCTACAGAGTAGTATGTTTGTGTCGACGCATTGATCTTCGATATAATTAAGCCATTTTCTATACCTACTTGACCATTACTTGGTGATAAAATAGCTCTCTCCTTAACCCAGGTACAATCTTAGAATTAATATTATTTTCTCCCACATGCTCGGAAATGTTAACCTTACTGTTCTAAAATCAGCCCGCGAAGTTCTGAGTTCCATGTATGAAATTTCACTACGTACCTGGTGTTTTACTTTTTAAAACCATGTTTGGACTAGGATAACTAACTCCAGACAGCCAAAGACTCGTGCAATCAAAATTCTTCCTTGTATATTTTACTTTTTAAACATCATAGACTAAAAAGGTTAAATATTTCAAATAGCGTTTACAGCGTATTTAAAAGTGTATCAAATAGTTTGACGTTTTTTTTAAAACAAATTGCGTTCGTAACCAAATAAATTGCCGAAATAACATAAACGCGTAATAAATGTTATAATTTATACTATATTTTATTCAAATTGAATTTATTACGTTTAAATGTGTGATCTTATTTAATTAATGCTTTATTTCAGGTCATACTAAATCGTACGTTTCTTTTCTTTTTTTCAAGGAAATGTTGGGACTGTGTTTAATATTATTAACAATTGTGTTAAATTTACTCACATTGTTGGAGAAAAGCACTATACAAGCGTCGACCGGGAAGGGCGGTTGCTGGACTCGTATATAGCGCGGCCTCGACTGCGTCTCGGCCACGCTAACTCTACTCGTCCCGCAACGGCCTATTTCCCGGTCTGTGCAGTAATGTACTATAATTTCGTCGACTAATTATTTTACTACAACGCAAAGGTTTTCATTTTGAAGATTAATGCTTCTATTATCTTGGGTTGGGTACGGATCATCGCATGATAAGGTGTAAAATAGCAGTGTCAAGCAATAAGAAACAGCGGAATTTCATAAAAAATAACGTCAAACGCTCAATGAACACTATGGCACTCTCAGAAGAACAAGTAGAGTTCTGGGAAAGCAAGTTTATGAAATGTTTGAGCGAAGAAAAATATATTCAAAGCCAATATAATGATCTGGAATTAGAAATACAGGACTTCCTCAAACATGTTCCTAGCTCTAATAAAGTAAAGTACCACATATCGGAAGACATAAAAAACTCTCTAGAACAACGCGGGGAACTTTACAATAAAAAAAGCACTAAAGAGACAAGGAAAGCCATCACACAACTTCGTAAAAAAATTAACAGAAATATAAAAGAAGAAAAGAAAATGTATAGACTAAACACATTACAAAACCTTATTGAAAAATCAGGAGCAGTAAAAAAAGCGTATAATGAATTAGGAGACAAGAAAGAATGGACAGAAAATCTGAAAAACAGTTCGGGAAACACTTTGAGTAGGAGACCAGAAATAATCAACAAAGCCACAGAATATTACAAAAATCTATATAACGACACAGATGAAAAAAGAAATGAAGCTCATATAATACATAAAAAACACGACTCTACTTTACCAACTATTAATATAGTTGTTGCTGTTTAATAACAGCGAATTAAAACTGGCAATTCAAACTAAAAAGGATGAAAAGACGCCCGGCGAAGACAACATACCAAATGAAGCACTAAAATCACTTCTAGAACCATTACAATTACCCCTTCGAATACTGTTTGACCGAATACTACAGGAAAGATAATACCATACCAGTGGACGCTCTCTACTATAACCTTATTGCATAAGAAAGGAGATAAGAGCAATCTTAACAATTACCGCCCGATCAGCCTGATGTCAAACATGTACAAAATATTCTCAAAATTGATACTTAATAGACTTACAAAAATACTCGACGAGCACCAACCAAGGGAACAGGCCGGTTTTCGTAAAAACTATTCGACAATAGATCACATACATGTTGTAGCGCAAATGATAGAGAAAGCCTGCGAATATAAGAAAACTCTGTATTTATGTTTCATAGATTACACAAAAGCTTTCGACTCTCTGAACCACTATGCAATATGAAATGCATTAATAGAACAAAATGTAGAAGAAGACTATGTAGAGCTACCGAAAAAATTGTACTCTAACATCAAGGCTAAAATAAGACTAGAGAGAGATGGTGAGAAATTTCCTATCAAGAAAGGTGCCCGCCAGGGAGATCCACTTTCACCAAAACTTTTTTCTGCGATGCTAGAGTCGATTTTCCGAAATATTGATTGGAATGCGAAAGGGATAAAAATAGACGGAGAATACCTGAATCACTTAAGATTTGCGGACGACATTGTGATTTTTGCGGACAACACAGAGGATCTAGAATGCATGCTACTCGAACTGGCCAAAGAAAGTAAAAAAGTAGGATTGGAATTAAATCCAGCAAAAACGAAAATACTAACCAATAGCGAAAGAAAAGAGATAACAGTAGAAGAAAATAAAATAGAATATGTTGAGCAATATATATATCTAGGGCAGTGTGTTTCTTTCGAGAAATATACCAAAACCAAAATCGAAAGAAGGGTTTACTAGCTTGGAAGAAATACTGGAGTTTAAAAGAAATTTTGAAGAACAAGGAAGTAAACATTAAAGTGAAAAAACGACTCTACGAAGTAGCTGGGTCAATTTTTGAAACGCATGTTTTTTCGACATTTGTATGGCCATTTTTTTTTTTACTATAATAGCTTTTTAGCGACATCATCCGGTTGGGTTCTTAACAAGAAAAAATATGGTGTATGAGGCACCACTCTGTTTCTAATACTTTGCTAGAAATTGACGCTAAAAAAAATAGTGCCATATAAATGTCGACAGCGCCATACAAAATGTCGATATAGTGTCATAAAAATATCTTACTTAAGTACTTATGGGCCAATTTTGATGCGGTTTTCACTAAACTTCAGCTAGTTTCTTAGGGGTGGGTTTAGTATTATAATTTATATGTATAGTCTCTCCCTGTGTGCCGAAATTCATGCGAAGCACGGAGTAGGTCACTAGTTACTTAAAAATATGAAACCTTCGCTTTTAAGTAATTTATTTTTGTTCAAAAAAACATAAAAAAGGATATTAATAGATATCGAAATAATATTTCGTATTTCATTCAGATTTAGATTTTAACCGACATTGGTATGCCAAATTCGACATTTGTATGGACAAAATAACCGTACAAATGTCGCCATACAAATGTCGACAAAACGGTTTTTCGCCGATCTTTCTTACATACTTACTCGTTTTACTCATTGACTAACACGAAATTCTTACTTACCCCATTTTGCTTACAATTATTATGAAACACATATTTTTATTCCATTTGTAATAAATAAAGAAACGCCCATACAAATGTCGTGATAACCGTACCAAAATACATCAAAAAGAGACTATCCTGTTTCCTCCATCAAAAATACCGGCTCTGCGCCCACATCTTTTGGCGGTCGAAGCCCAAACTAACATGCTTTGGTATCCTAACTTAAATATGACGGTAGGCCAATAGACAAACCAGAACGGAGTTTCCTTGAGTCATTAGTTCATTACAAAAACGGTCGCACGCGAGACAGCTACAAAAATACTGTGCTGACCCCAGGGGGGCAGGCCTTATAAAATATAAAAGAAAGATTAATTTATTTAATCTGTTTGGCGGACCGGTAGACAAAAGATATTTGCCAATCGAAATAGTGGTAGTAACGTTGTGTGGTTTTTTTTAAATGTTTTAGTAACCCATGGTTCCTAAGGCGAGAATGAGGGATAACAGATTCTTCTGATTAAAGAGATATTCAAGAATAAGGGAATTCAAATAATTGTATTAGTTGAAGAAAAGAAACGTCTAGAGAACTTCAGTTTATGGAAATTCGACAAGTTTTGTGGTCTGGTAAAAGCAGAGCCCCTCCCCGCTCTTGCTCGTGTGCTCGACTCCAGGCTGGACACACTCCGCCAGCCTGTCCCGAACTTGTCTGGGGAGAGCTTCCATTACGTCGCCAAGTCAGTCTGAGTAAGTCCTCGTAACCAAGAGAGCAGAGGGCCCGACAAATTATAGTCACTCCAAGAGACAGGATTTAATTCTTTTCCTAATAATTTAGATGGAGAGACTATTGACCTAAACTACCCCTCTTGTGTCCTCGGATATTTAGGACGACGGAATGTGTGTGTTTTCTGCAATCCAGTGTGACAGGTATCAAAGTAAACCCAGAATGTTGGAGGTCTCCTCCCCTTCGAATCCGTCAAGGCACCCGATATCACACGCTCAGCTTTCGCTTCGCTTAGTCGAGTCCCCACGAACCGACATGAGAGCCGGGAGTAGAAAGCAGTTGCCGAGCTAAACTCGCAGGCATCCTTGCTGACATGAGATCATAAAAACCAAGCCAGCAAGTCACCTCAACTAACTAACGTCTTTCGACCAGAGGTGAGATCGACTCTTGACGCAACTCAAGTCCGACCCCCGGTTCCCCAAGATAAATTTTGAAGCTATTAACCTTGAACCTTTAACACACTGAAGCAGTCTGTGCAGTCTGTATGGAAACTGAGCGTACAGTGTGAAGTGTCTCTGCTTGCTATTTTAATCCAAGATGTTTAGTGGCGGTAAGATGTCATCGACGTCTGTGACCCGCTGATAACTTTCACCAAGACACTAAACCCTCTTCGACTCGAATAGAAACATGTATAATATCCGATGCATTAAACGAGAAAGATAAAGATAAATTGTAATTTAAATTGCCAGGGCACAAGCAAAACTGTAAACCCCAATATAAGAGCCGAAAGAGAACTAAATAATCTTAGCCAAACAGCATGGGAAAATTTAGAAAAGTTCTTCCAATAAACTGAAGATTAGACATGGAGTCCTAAAAGGTACACAAGATCCAAAAGAATTAGATCAGTCTTGAATTATTAATAAACCTTTGAATTCCCTTGATTAAAAACATTTATAAAAGAATATCAAATGAACAATAAAATTATTTACCTTTAAATAATTATTAGTTTCGCAATAGAATTAAAATCCCGTGAAATAATTCAAAGAAATTTATCACTAGTTTGGTTTTCCGACGACCAGCGTATATCACTTTTAAATTCAATATGATTTGCTTCTAAGGATTTATTTTTTAAAAATTGTTCTGTTTTTTTAAATAAATTGTTCCTTCCAAAAAAATAAAATTTCGAAACTCAAAACATTTTGGAAAATATTCGTAAATAAAAAAAATCAAAATCAAAGAAAAATATTCAAATAAACATGTTCTAACAAGGACAACTTTGCTACGAATGATCTAATAGCCTTGTTGTCAAAATAGCAATGACATCTTCCATAATTCAAAATATTTTGAAAATGACGACATCAAATGTCATTCGTAACCAGCTGCATTACTACCCTACGTGCAACGATGCACCCATCGAGTAACCACTAAAAGACAACACTTAGCTTCGGGTCCCGACGAGATGTCAAGGCCGCGCAGCCGCAAACCGAACTCTCCCGACAGCGACACCAAACCGCTTAGAAGCCCTCGTAGTAAGCGACGGAGCTCTCAGGGTCATGCTCCCGCGTGAAATGTATTAAAATGAAAGGTTAAATATGCAACTAAGGTTTCCCTGTACTACGAAAGTTTTCCTTACTCTATTACTATACCTAGAAACTCAACAAACATTCACAATAAATTAAACACCATACGGAACCCTTTCTAAACAACGACTATCACCCTTCCATTCGTCTTTCAGAACCTCAACCAGAACACTCATCCCCAAGCTTCTCTATTCTAATGATAAGACATATACGAAAGATTAAAATACCTATGAGAAATCACTAGTTCGATTTTCTTGTTCTCCAACCATAAACCAAATTATTCGTAAACATGATTTCTTATAGATAAGAGTTTCCAACAACGGTAGGACTACAATATTTACCTTTTTAAGTAGACTTAGTCTACATGAAAACTCACGAAAATCTCCTAACGTCTCCCTGCAAAATTCCTATAGATCACCTCCTATATGTTATTCACAATTATGCACACCGCACATTATTAATTATAAAAGGAAAATTTTGTGGATACACCACTATTATTATAAAGAAAAGCAAATAAAAATCTTAAGAAAACATTTTTTCAAGCCCGACGATCAATCCCGTCAACTCCCCACTGTTTCCTAGCAACCCCCACACTCTCTCCGTTTTCTAACCAGTCAAATACCAAAGACAATTTAATTCTTGCTTGAAGGTTTGACTCGAGATGAGGTCAGTACAATCCCCCCCTAAATCTTGACGATATTCAACGGAGCCAAGATTTAACCTTCTTATTCCAACTCCTTGTCTCCAATCAATCCCAAACAAGAGTTAAATTTCATAACCAATTCACCAACTGAACCCCAAAACTATTTAAGGAGTCCTCTAACTTATTTTATCTTTCTTCCCCCCCCCAATCCTTTTTCCCCTATGCTACATCTTTCCCCCCCCCCTCTCCTAAATTAAACCTCCATTACCAAATATGAATTCAAAACCACTAGCCAGTAAGCAAATACTTTATTAATATTTCTAAAACCTTATAATATTGAACTAAACACCAAATACCATATAATCTAATACTCAAATATATTCCAAAGCAAAATTACTCCGATTTAATCCTACCCCACATAACACTCACTAATGCTTCTGCATGGAAATTCATAACCGACATCAACGTCCCTATAAAATTTCTAATTCCCCAACTTCTAACTTCATTTTCCTGATTAAACATAATATCGTGCTAAATGTATTGCATTGAACATCCCCTTCTCTTGCAAAGTTTCGGGGTGTACCAAAACATAAACATTATCAAACTGTCTTGCTGCTACCCTGTATGGACCTTCATAAGTTAAATCAAACTTCCGAGTAACTCCACTCATAGAGTCAGACTTATTCAATCTTCGCAACTTAACCAAATCTCCAACCTGATACTGATTTAATTTATGAGTTAAATCAAACCTAGTCTTTCTCTGTTGACTAGCCAATTGTAAATTAACCCTAGCTTGCTCCCGAATCTCTCCTATATCCCTACTACGTACAAGATAAGGCAAATGGGTATCTATTGATAAATGAGTCACTCTACCAAAAAGAACTTCATTAGGTGTAAACCCCGTACTTAAATGAAATGTATTGTTATACAACTCCTCAATCTTCTCTAACCATAAACCCCAATTTCTATGCCTTTCATGACAATAAATCCTAAAGAATTTTCCCAACTCTTTATTAACACGTTCCGTCGTATTTGGCCTAGGGTTCCTAATAGTTGTATATATAGCCCTAACTCCCATATTCCGTAATCCTAATTTCCATGTATTCCCTATAAATTGTTTTCCATTATCAGTCATTACAGTTTTCGGCTTTATTGTTAATGCAAAATTTTGCATCCTAACCACAACCGCTTTCGCTGTTGCCACCCTCAACCCATATAATTTAATGTATTTAATAAAAGAATCTTGTATTACGAATATGTATGTTATTCCCCCCCTAGACGCTGGTAAGGGTCCATAAAGGTCTGCCATAACTAAATCCCCTGGATTCTCCGTTACAATAGAATTACACGCCCCCACATACTTAACATTATCCACTTTGGATAATTGGCAAATATGACAACACCTAACAAACTTCTCTACCATTCTCTTCATTCCAAGCCAATAAAATCTTTGCTTTAGATATTTCATCATTTTATAAATCCCCAAATGCCCTAACTCCAAATGAACTTGTCTACACACCTCAGCTTGCAAAGCTTCTGGTAAATATAAAACTTCAACATCATTGACATGTTTTCTAAAATAAAGCACACCATCGACAACTGAACAACGCATCGCTATCCTAGACAATCGACTTCCTCCTTCCACTTGCCCTAGCACGCGTTCTTTAATGCCTTTAGCTACATTATCCATATCCTGAAACTGAACCATCTGTTCTAATTTAGATTCTAATTCAGTATTATTCTGCACCCCCATATACATTATCGATGGACACCAAGTTTTCCCTTCTTGAATGTCCCCATCCCTTGGAAATCTAGACAAAACGTCCACTCCCCCATTTTCGACCCCCCTAACATGTTCTATTATGTAATTAAACTGTTCTAAATACAATATCCATCTTGTAATCCGACTGTTAAATAATTTAATGTTCTTTACAAACACTAAAGCTTTATGATCAGTCCTAATAATTAATTCCGCCCCCCTTAAATAAGTCTCAAACTTCTTAACCCCATAAATTACTGCCCAAAATTCTTGTTCTGTAACTGTCCACCTCAATTCTGATCCTCTCAACGACCTTCCACAAAAACTCAAAATCCGTTTATTACCCTCATCGTCATATTGATATAACTCTCCCGCAATTCCTACCCCTGAACTATCCGTCTGCAAATAATAAACTTTATTTACATCTGGATGTGACAACATAATAGTTGTAGAAAACTCCTGTTTCAAATTCTTAAATGCCGTATCTAACTCCTCATCCCAATACCAAACTTGTTCCTTTTTTAACAATCTTGTCAAAGGTATAATCAAAGTACTATAATTTGGAATAAATCTCCGGTAGTAATTACATAACCCTAAAAATGCTCGCACATGCTTCACCTTTTTCAGAGTTGGAAACTCTTGAATCGACTTGACTTTATTTGGATCAGTCTGAATCCCTTCTGTAGAAACTATATGTCCTAGCATTTTCACTTCCCGACAAGCAAACTTACACTTCTCTAAATTACAAGTCAAACCCGCATTCTCTAATCGTTCTAGGACCTTGTCTAATTGCTCCAAATGTTCTTCCCAACTCCCTTTCGTTAATATTGCCAAATCATCTAAATAATTTACACAAAAACTTCTAACTCCTGGCCCCAACACTACATCCATCGCTCGACTAAAACTCCCCACAGACGTCTTCAGACCTTGTGGCAAAACATTATACATATAAGACCTCCCATTCACAGTAAACCCGGTATACTGCCTACTCTCTTTTGATATAGGAATTTGAAAATACGCATTGTTTAAATCTACGATAGTTATAAATTTTACACCATGAAATGCATTTAAAACATCTATCTGCATTGGTGGGGCCTCTGACTCTGCCACCATGTATTTGTTAATTTCTCTAGCATCAAGTAAAATACGAATAGACCCATCAGGTTTGCTTGTATATGTTAAAGGACTACTATAGGGAGTTGCCCCTCTAGAAATAATCCCCAACTCTACCATCTCATTTAATTTTTCATCAATCTTATTACGATAAGCATACGGAATCGGATAGGATCTATTTATTCGCGGAGTGTGTTCAGACATTCTATATGATGAACATAACAATTTGCCCTACCAATTTGCTTCGTGAATACTATCTTATGACTCTCTAAAACTTGCTTTAAATCCATCCTCATACTATCAGTCAATTTTACTCCCACATTAAGTCTATCCAGAAAATCCTCACTCTTCACAGTGGAATCCCTTTTATCAACCTGACCGACTCGTAGAGTTCTAACATTTACACTCTCTTGACCTTCATCAATAAACGGTACACTAACTTCTTCCCCATTACCCGACAGAATTAAAGACTTAGGATCTCGCAAATTAATAACAGCATCATGGGAAAGTAACCAGTCAAAGCCTAATATCACCGGTACTGTCAATTTTGGAACTACCAACAATCCAGTATCGAAACTTATCCCCTGAATTTTTAACTCAACAGATGTTAGTTGCTGTATTTTCAAACTTTTCTGCCCTACTGCTCCTCTAATCTGTATAGGTTTCACTGGTAATGATGGAAACCTTGTATCTTTAGTAATTTGTAAAGATTCATAAAGCTCTTCTGAAATACAACTCACTTCACTCCCAGTATCTATCAACCCATTTATTGTATTCCCTAATATCTCAATAACAATCTCCGCTCTAACCTTGCGAGAACCCTCATCAAAACATACCTCTTCATCAAACAAGGATGCCGCAACAAAAGTTTGTAAAAATTCAGAAACACGTGGCCGATCTAATAAACTTGGGGAAAGATTTGGAAAAGCATCTAAATTCAACTTAACTTCCTTATTCTGAACTCTATTCTCATCCCCAAAACCACATCTACCAAAATTTGACCAAGTCTTATTAGCCGATATGGGATATAAATTTCCATGCCCATCTTTCCCTAACCCTATTCCCTCAATCGCAATAGTAAAAGCTACCTCAACCTTTCAAATTGCACTATTCATAATTCTCGAGAAACGAAAGTAATGCCTCTCCCTTAATTCACAAAATCTCTTCCCCTCAATCTGCTTAATACCCTAGTATCCTGGTCACGCGGCACCAATTGTGCTGACCCCAGGGGGGCAGGCCTTATAAAATATAAAAGAAAGATTAATTTATTTAATCTGTTTGGCGGACCGGTAGACAAAAGATATTTGCCAATCGAAATAGTGGTAGTAACGTTGTGTGGTTTTTTTTAAATGTTTTAGTAACCCATGGTTCCTAAGGCGAGAATGAGGGATAACAGATTCTTCTGATTAAAGAGATATTCAAGAATAAGGGAATTCAAATAATTGTATTAGTTGAAGAAAAGAAACGTCTAGAGAACTTCAGTTTATGGAAATTCGACAAGTTTTGTGGTCTGGTAAAAGCAGAGCCCCTCCCCGCTCTTGCTCGTGTGCTCGACTCCAGGCTGGACACACTCCGCCAGCCTGTCCCGAACTTGTCTGGGGAGAGCTTCCATTACGTCGCCAAGTCAGTCTGAGTAAGTCCTCGTAACCAAGAGAGCAGAGGGCCCGACAAATTATAGTCACTCCAAGAGACAGGATTTAATTCTTTTCCTAATAATTTAGATGGAGAGACTATTGACCTAAACTACCCCTCTTGTGTCCTCGGATATTTAGGACGACGGAATGTGTGTGTTTTCTGCAATCCAGTGTGACAGGTATCAAAGTAAACCCAGAATGTTGGAGGTCTCCTCCCCTTCGAATCCGTCAAGGCACCCGATATCACACGCTCAGCTTTCGCTTCGCTTAGTCGAGTCCCCACGAACCGACATGAGAGCCGGGAGTAGAAAGCAGTTGCCGAGCTAAACTCGCAGGCATCCTTGCTGACATGAGATCATAAAAACCAAGCCAGCAAGTCACCTCAACTAACTAACGTCTTTCGACCAGAGGTGAGATCGACTCTTGACGCAACTCAAGTCCGACCCCCGGTTCCCCAAGATAAATTTTGAAGCTATTAACCTTGAACCTTTAACACACTGAAGCAGTCTGTGCAGTCTGTATGGAAACTGAGCGTACAGTGTGAAGTGTCTCTGCTTGCTATTTTAATCCAAGATGTTTAGTGGCGGTAAGATGTCATCGACGTCTGTGACCCGCTGATAACTTTCACCAAGACACTAAACCCTCTTCGACTCGAATAGAAACATGTATAATATCCGATGCATTAAACGAGAAAGATAAAGATAAATTGTAATTTAAATTGCCAGGGCACAAGCAAAACTGTAAACCCCAATATAAGAGCCGAAAGAGAACTAAATAATCTTAGCCAAACAGCATGGGAAAATTTAGAAAAGTTCTTCCAATAAACTGAAGATTAGACATGGAGTCCTAAAAGGTACACAAGATCCAAAAGAATTAGATCAGTCTTGAATTATTAATAAACCTTTGAATTCCCTTGATTAAAAACATTTATAAAAGAATATCAAATGAACAATAAAATTATTTACCTTTAAATAATTATTAGTTTCGCAATAGAATTAAAATCCCGTGAAATAATTCAAAGAAATTTATCACTAGTTTGGTTTTCCGACGACCAGCGTATATCACTTTTAAATTCAATATGATTTGCTTCTAAGGATTTATTTTTTAAAAATTGTTCTGTTTTTTTAAATAAATTGTTCCTTCCAAAAAAATAAAATTTCGAAACTCAAAACATTTTGGAAAATATTCGTAAATAAAAAAAATCAAAATCAAAGAAAAATATTCAAATAAACATGTTCTAACAAGGACAACTTTGCTACGAATGATCTAATAGCCTTGTTGTCAAAATAGCAATGACATCTTCCATAATTCAAAATATTTTGAAAATGACGACATCAAATGTCATTCGTAACCAGCTGCATTACTACCCTACGTGCAACGATGCACCCATCGAGTAACCACTAAAAGACAACACTTAGCTTCGGGTCCCGACGAGATGTCAAGGCCGCGCAGCCGCAAACCGAACTCTCCCGACAGCGACACCAAACCGCTTAGAAGCCCTCGTAGTAAGCGACGGAGCTCTCAGGGTCATGCTCCCGCGTGAAATGTATTAAAATGAAAGGTTAAATATGCAACTAAGGTTTCCCTGTACTACGAAAGTTTTCCTTACTCTATTACTATACCTAGAAACTCAACAAACATTCACAATAAATTAAACACCATACGGAACCCTTTCTAAACAACGACTATCACCCTTCCATTCGTCTTTCAGAACCTCAACCAGAACACTCATCCCCAAGCTTCTCTATTCTAATGATAAGACATATACGAAAGATTAAAATACCTATGAGAAATCACTAGTTCGATTTTCTTGTTCTCCAACCATAAACCAAATTATTCGTAAACATGATTTCTTATAGATAAGAGTTTCCAACAACGGTAGGACTACAATATTTACCTTTTTAAGTAGACTTAGTCTACATGAAAACTCACGAAAATCTCCTAACGTCTCCCTGCAAAATTCCTATAGATCACCTCCTATATGTTATTCACAATTATGCACACCGCACATTATTAATTATAAAAGGAAAATTTTGTGGATACACCACTATTATTATAAAGAAAAGCAAATAAAAATCTTAAGAAAACATTTTTTTCAAGCCCGACGATCAATCCCGTCAACTCCCCACTGTTTCCTAGCAACCCCCACACTCTCTCCGTTTTCTAACCAGTCAAATACCAAAGACAATTTAATTCTTGCTTGAAGGTTTGACTCGAGATGAGGTCAGTACAATACTTTCCACGTTTTAATAATTAATGTATAGATTTTTTAAAATATTTTAATTAATGCGGTAATAAAAGCGCTGTACAACGGTATATGATGTGTATTAATACGTTGTCTACGTCCAAAGTTATGAAATTTTGATTGAGCAAAACCGCAAGTGGTACACGCAAAAAAGCGGTAAATTTCGCCGTTTTTAGGATTTCAAATTCGATTCTTTCGAAATCCATTAATATTTAGTACACTGTTTTATATAATTCAAGTAGATTAAAATGCACAAAATGCAAATATATATGTAACCATACTCTATGTTTAATGTACTTGGAATAACAGCACTGGGACCGCAAAAAACGATCGTTTATGTCAAAGAAAAATGGAGTGGAGTATGCTAGGGTTAAGAAAATGGAATAAAGTCAAAAATACAACAATAAGGAAAAAGACAGGTTTAAGGGATGTAACTGAAACTATAAGATTATTAAAATGGAAATGGGCCGGACACTTATGCAGGATGGCTAATAATAGATGGACAAAGAGAATAACGGAATGGAATCCAAGAGAAGAGACGAGGAAGAGAGGACGACCAAGGAAGAACAAACAAACAAACAAAAAATCAAATCTTTCCTCTTTATAATATTATATATAATATATAAATATATAATATATAGTGTAGATGTAGATAGTGTAGATACGTTATGCTCATACTTAACGCATTCGAAAACCGTCGCCAATTACTGACAGCTACTAGGTTGCCATATTTCTACAGACAAAGACGGCAATTCGTAGCGAACGCTATTGTTAGAAAGAGATAAATAGTTGTTTCAAATTGCGTACCCGAATGACGCGGCGTGCCCGCTCATGACCGCCATATAGCTACCCGTCTTTATCGCACTCATGCGATATCTAATTGTATATCTTATGTTTCACAGGTGACAGTGACGCCACCGGTGCAAATTAAACAAAGTATGGTGATGTAAAACAAAATGAAAAAATATTTACGGTACCTACGAATGAAATGAGACATCCTTTCTTCCTTTTATAATTACAGTATAATTTCGGTAGGCTCGAAAAACATAAGACGGCATTTTTTATGACTTATATTTGTTGCATTTCGGTAATAAAACTTTACTGTTTTTGACGCGTGCGTGTCAGCGGCCACGGCGCGACTGAACGATAGCAAAGGCAATTACCTTCCTTTTCGAGGAACACTTTTGTGCGCAGATGACGTATCTTAATATAAAATATCATTGGAAAAAACGCATAACAACGTAACACACAAAATGAAAAAAAAACTTAACGTATGTCACAACGTTTTATACATTGTGAGAGTTACATTAAAGTTAGTCTACTTACTGATGAAATTGAACTTTATGCGGCAATCATAAGTACCAAAAGGGAAGAAATATTATGTGGGTTGAATAGCTTGTCACAGAATAGTGTCCACATTGAACACTATTCTGTCATATATATCTACACTAATATTATAAAGAGGAAAGATTTGATTTTTTGTTTGTTTGTTTGTTTGAATTGAATAGGCTCCGAAACGACTGGACCGATTTGGAAAATTCTTTCACCATTAGAATCCTACATTATCCTTGATGAACATAGGCTATAGAACATTTTCAAAAAAGTTAGGGATCCGTATGAAAACTTCGATAATGTAAGGTGTGAAAAAAATACCGAAAAAAATCCTTATATCGCGTACGCTGCGGAAACTAATGACAATAGAGCAAAGTGATGTACTACAGTTTTATAGAGGACATCAATATCTACAAAGAAATCTGGAGTACCATACGTCTAACTTTTACAGTTATGTCACAATAACTACTTTTTCATGTTAAAATATGCAAAAGTAACGCCGGTACTAACTAGGCCCCATTATTCGTACATTGGTATTAATCCTTATACAAATAAATCACTTCTTTTTCAAGGTTATATCAGTACCTGTAAATTACTTTTTGAATTATTTAAATCGGACATACCATTCAAAAGTAAAACATTAGTAATAATTCGTGACTAAACTTCTATACCACATCCATAAACCGAATAAAATATTTCGCATGTGACAGCCCTAACTTTGGGCGCGGACGACAGAGGGGCGTAGCGGGGCGAAGGGGAAGTAGGTATTTAAAGCGCGGCATTTGGGGCCTGGTCAAAGGAGAATCGCTTCTACGTGTAGTTATTATTTATTCTTATGCTATTAGTTAAGTCAATTTGCTAATTTTATTTTATTTCTTGTATTCATGTCATGACAAAATTGCGCACAATCTACATATATATTATATACTAGCGACCCGCCCTCGCTTCGCTTCGGATAATATAAGTTAAAATAATCCAAGTTCATCTGGAATAATATTCTTTTCAAATTATAGATAGGTGGATAAAATAAAGCAATAGAGGTTTTATTTTATGACGATTTTAGAAAGACGTCCTAACAGACACTTTTTGCGAAATTGAGTTTTTGATGCCGTTAGATTTTAAATTCAATTCAAATCATGACTGCCAGTTATCACAGAATCTCTCTATATACAAAGTTTACGGCGGACTTTTCATTACACAATACAAACAAATCTTGCCTGGAAGTGACGCGCGAAAAATACTGAACGCCCTATTTAAGACCGCAACTTTGAATGTTTGACCTTGTTGTGACTTGTAAATTGTCATTGAAAACGATAATTTTACGGAACATTGCAGTTGTTTAAACTGGAAAAATCTGTTGGTATTTATGGAATCCGGGGAATTAAAACGACTTTTCCAGCCGCGCATCCGGTCAGTATTGCGCACTCTATTATGAACGTTTTTAAAGATGTTATTTGGGTGGATTGAGGTTCCGTAGTAAAATAATACGACACCCTTCTTTAAAAACAAATTTATGTGGGGCGATTAAGAAGGTTGCAAGGAATTGAGAAATTCCGTTGGGAAATAGACAGCCTCTTCCAGGTCGAGCACAGTGTCTACAGAGTAGTATGTTTGTGTCGACGCATTGATCTTCGATATAATTAAGCCATTTTCTATACCGACTTGACCATTACTTGGTGATAAAATAGCTCTCTCCTTAACCCAGGTACAATCTTACAATTAATATTATTAATTTCGGAATAAACAATGTCGACTAATTATTTTACTATAACGCAAAGGTTTTCATTTTGAAGATTAATGCTTCTGTTATCTTGGAGCATCTGTCCATTTCCTTTTTTGAGCAGAGTAACAACTCTGCAAAGAGCCGGTTTTCATAGGTGCAGACAACGAAATTCTCATATTTGTTTTGAGTTCTAATCTATGTTGCGCATAATATTTGATCTGCTATAATAATCTTCTAAAGTATTTATTTAAATAATATATTGTACGGGACAATATTAATCTACATTAAATGCCCAAAGTAACCAACGTATTTATGTAGATAAGGTTAAATACCTACTGAATCGGACAGAATGGTTTAGCTAATAACCTAAGATTTTTAAATAAAATTATAATCATAACAATGGTTACTGTGCGTCAATCTTAGGAGATAGACATATGCTATCGCGAACTTTTGTCTAGGTTTTTTAAATAACTACAATTCTTCAGTACATTATGTTGACACATCTCTTAAGGTTTAGCCAGCGTAGGCTATGTAAGGGCCCGAAAAACGATATTTGACGACTTGGTAAGAAAACATTGAGTTTCTTGAACTATATTAAATCTTTATTAGAATGAAATGTACGTAATGTGTATGTAGAATAAATTCTTAAATGACAATGAAAACCATATCATAATCCGTTGCGTGGTTTAGAAGGAGTTAGCGGAGAAACAGGGCAGGCAGATGAGAAGCGAATTTAATGTATGCTATTTAGAGAAGACATTAGAGAAGAGATGCATGGTTTCGGTTAAATTTAATTAAATGTTTAGATACTTAAGTAATAGATTTCTCATTATCACATACACTCTTGAAAGTGAAAACAAAGAATTGGTCTCTGCCTACCCATTTGTGAAACAGGCGTGATTTAATGTACCTATGTATGTATGTATGTATGTACATACACTGTTTGATGCTCTGCTGAGGGATATAGGCTTGATCTTACACTCATTTACACAATATACAGGAACTATTAGCCAAATTTTACGTGTCTATCTATTCTCTGTTGTAGATAAAACCAATTAAAGTCACTTAGAGGGCTGTTTCTTAAATTTCAATTTCGATAATTATTACACTCACGATAACTTTTGAATGGTATGTCCGATTTAAATAATTCAAAAAGTAATTTACAGGTACTGATATAACCTTGAAAAAGAAGTGATTTATTTGTATAAGGATTAATACCAATGTACGAATAATGGGGCCTAGTTAGTACCGGCGTTACTTTTTCATGTTACTCTGCTCAAAAAAGGAAATGGACAGATGCTCCAAGATAACAGAAGCATTAATCTTCAAAATGAAAACCTTTGCGTTATAGTAAAATAATTAGTCGACATTGTTTATTCCGAAATTAATAATATTAATTGTAAGATTGTACCTGGGTTAAGGAGAGAGCTATTTTATCACCAAGTAATGGTCAAGTCGGTATAGAAAATGGCTTAATTATATCGAAGATCAATGCGTCGACACAAACATACTACTCTGTAGACACTGTGCTCGACCTGGAAGAGGCTGTCTATTTCCCAACGGAATTTCTCAATTCCTTGCAACCTTCTGAATCGCCCCACATAAATTTGTTTTTAAAGAAGGGTGTCGTATTATTTTACTACGGAACCTCAATCCACCCAAATAACATCTTTAAAAACGTTCATAATAGAGTGCGCAATACTGACCGGATGCGCGGCTGGAAAAGTCGTTTTAATTCCCCGGATTCCATAAATACCAACAGATTTTTCCAGTTTAAACAACTGCAATGTTCCGTAAAATTATCGTTTTCAATGACAATTTACAAGTCACAACAAGGTCAAACATTCAAAGTTGCGGTCTTAAATAGGGCGTTCAGTATTTTTCGCGCGTCACTTCCAGGCAAGATTTGTTTGTATTGTGTAATGAAAAGTCCGCCGTAAACTTTGTATATAGAGAGATTCTGTGATAACTGGCAGTCATGATTTGAATTGAATTTAAAATCTAACGGCATCAAAAACTCAATTTCGCAAAAAGTGTCTGTTAGGACGTCTTTCTAAAATCGTCATAAAATAAAACCTCTATTGCTTTATTTTATCCACCTATCTATAATTTGAAAAGAATATTATTCCAGATGAACTTGGATTATTTTAACTTATATTATCCGAAGCGAAGCGAGGGCGGGTCGCTAGTATATAATATATATGTAGATTGTGCGCAATTTTGTCATGACATGAATACAAGAAATAAAATAAAATTAGCAAATTGACTTAACTAATAGCATAAGAATAAATAATAACTACACGTAGAAGCGATTCTCCTTTGACCAGGCCCCAAATGCCGCGCTTTAAATACCTACTTCCCCTTCGCCCCGCTACGCCCCTCTGTCGTCCGCGCCCAAAGTTAGGGCTGTCACATGCGAAATATTTTATTCGGTTTATGGATGTGGTATAGAAGTTTAGTCACGAATTATTACTAATGTTTTACTTCAACGTGGAAACATTGTTGCAAAACGAGGGTTTTACATTTACGGTGATAATACTTTTAGATGATATTAAGATTATCTCATAAAACTCCTTCATTCAATCAATTATTTCTAATTATTTTGCCGTAAATAGTCGTTCACTTTTTAAAAACTATCTTAGTTCAACCATAAACACTAAAATTAACACAAATACGAAAACCAATTCAAGACACAATATTATCTTGGTTAATATATATTCCGTGTGTGACGACCCTGACTGACTTGACACCTCAGGTGTCGCCAGGCGGTAGGTATCTAACGCGCCGAGCGCGCGTCAAGAGCCGGGAGTTTCGCTTCTACGTGTAGTTATTATTTATTCTTATGCTAATAGGGTGAATCGTTGAACTAATAGGTATAACTAAATCTTCTTTACAAAACAGCACGGTTCTAATAAAGTACATCTGGGTACATCTTTTTGTGTACTTAACATGAAAAATTTAATGAATATGACGTTGAAAAATACCTTTTTTTTCTATCTTTACCTTCGTTCTTTTATTTATCAAGTTACAGATTGCCAAATACCTCACACAGTTTAGTTTTTTACGTCCTACCTTAGATAGCAATCCCTCAAACGATATTTTTTATAAATGATTTGTTGATTACCCATAGAAAATAATAAAAAATTAACGGACCAGCAAGCATTTAAATTATCTTTAAGTTATTAAAATGCGGAAAGAGAATAAACAAGAATAGGTAAAACAAGTAAAAGCTGATTAGCTTAAAAACGTTAACTCAGTCTGAAAGGTGAGTTGAGTTTTGTCCAAAACACACGTTTAAGTATACTTTTATGTTTAATTCATTTAGAACTTAGATTTTTTGAGTAGGTTTCATATACGTTTCGTCTGTTACCAATAGGTACGTCTAGATCTCAAAACAGCTTTGTCCCATAATGCCTAAATTCCGAATTACCTGTTTTTTCTTAATATACCGAATTCCTGATTAAATTTGTAGCACCTTAATCCTAAAACACCTGGCGTTCTAACGCCAGAAATTAAACAGATTGACTGCTTTACTAAATTGCATGTCTGCTTTACTATCCTGACCCTATTTACTTACTTAACATTTTGAGACGGACATTTTGCCTTTCAGATGTTTTGGATCTAAGTTATTCTAAGATTTAGTTAGTATTCAGGCATTTTGGACGTTTAGGATAAAATTCATTTTGCTGGTTCTTAAGGAAAAATACAATTTAATAATTTAACGTTATCGTCTATTTATTTATTTCCTTTATTGGAGATAAAACAGAACAAACAATGCGTTACTTATGAACTAATTTACAAAGTAGTTTGTTTCCTTAAATATATCTCAATAAGAACATAAAAATAATATATTAATAAGCAACATTCGACAATACCTACAGGGTTTCGTTTACCTACTGGGAAAAAAAAAATTTTTTTTTTAGTCGGTCGCTCTTATATGTCAATTTAAAATTATGTTCATATCACAAATAAAAGTCCATAATTTCTCGATATTTTTTCTTAATCTAAAAGTTTTAACTGGAACAATTTATTGTCACGCTTTTTGATAATAGGTACCTACATTGTACACATGTGAAAGATTACACCAAACGTAAGCGAGACGTATAGTTGCACCTTCATTACTGTTATTGTTTTTTAATAGTCTAAATTATTCACTTATAATTAAATAAAGTTACTGGATTAAATGGTGTGGTGTGTCTTTATATAGGTCTGTCTGACATTTAAGTTAACTTGATTTGAAACGGAAGCAAAAGTTAATGAGATGGCAGTTCTGAAGTTGGAAGGCCAGCCTTATTATATGCGGACATTTAAATCAAACAGCGACTAGCCAGTGATCTCGTGTAAAAGCTGTATTAAACTGACTTAAATGACTAAGAGCATAGGTAATGTCAGACCTAGAACAAACTGACAGATACATCAAACATTCAATGAGCTCTCTGTATGGATAAGCACTATCTGATAAAATGGTTTCACTAGTACCCTTTTTTAACTTTTCATTTACAACCATTGGAGTTGAAACACTTTTACAGTTTGTCATACCAAAACGTCTAAGCAATTTTCTTATATAATCAGATTGGTCTAACATTAAAATACCTCGACTTTTATCTCTATGAACTCTCATACCAAGGCAATTTTTCAAAGTACCTAAACTCTTACAACTAAACTCAGTCTTAAGTAAAGCAAACAATTTTTCTTTTACTTTAAGGTCACTTGTAAATATATAAAAGTCATCTACAAATAAAGCTATTATATTCAAAAGATTCCCAGTGGTTATCTTTATGTAAACACATGGCTCACATTTACTTTGACAATAGCCATTGTTAGTCAATAAAACATGCACATTCATATTCTACAATCTGCTCGACTGCTTTAAACCATATAGACTTTTCTTTAACAAGCAGACCTTTGTCTTAAGATTAATAAAACCTAAAGGCTGTTCCATATAGATCTCTTTATCCATATATTATATGTTCAGTATCCATATTTAATTCATTGGCAATGCAAAACAAAATCCTTAAAGTTGTGTGTCTTACAACAGGTGAGAAGGTTTCTGTGTAATCAATACCTGGTTTTTGACTGAATCCACGTGCCACTAAACGTGCCTTAAACCTAGTATATTTGCCAGAGTCATCAGTCTTTAACTTAAAAACCCATTTACAGCCGACAATGTTAGTGTTAGTGGGTCTATCTACTATTTCCCAAACCTTGTTACTAATTAGTGAGTTATACTCTTCATGCATAGCAGCTAGCCACTGGTCCTTGTTAGGGCTTGCTATTGCCTCTTCGTAAGTCTGAGGTTCATCGTGTACAAAGTTATGGACAAACATAGATAAGTCTGATGAATCAGATAAATCATAATCTGCATACTTAACAGGTTTCATATTGCGTGTGGAACGAATGGGTCGCTCGGATACATTGGTAGGGGCCTGCTGTGCACCTACATCTATACCTTCCCCTCGAACGGACGTTTCGTTCCTTAAAGTGGCATCTTGCACCAGATCTTCTCCATCAGCATTATCCCCAGCGCTTTGGAAGGAGGAGTTGCCTGAAACAGGAGAATGAAATTGTAAATCCTGTTCTATATCATTTTCAATTTGGTCTGGGGATGAGATATTAATTATATGATCATTTATTATAAATTCATTATCATTTAATTCTAAATTATTCTTGCATTGCAAATTTGAATTATTCTTATTACTAGTATCACAGTTACTTCCATTATCACAGGTATAAATATTTTGATCATGTTCAAAACTGACAGGATGGCTACAATTATTAGAGTGGTTCCAAAACTGGTTTTCAAAAAATTTTACATTTCTGGAAACAATAATCTGCTTTGGTTTAGAGGGGTCAATCAACCTATAGCCCTTAGTATACTCACAATACCCTACAAAAATACAGTGTTTCGACTTAGAATCAAGTTTATCTCGTTTAACACTAGGAATGAGTGTCATAGCACGGCAACCAAAAACACGTAGATGGCTCAGGTCCACTTTGTTACCTGTCCATACCTCTTCAGGTGTCTTATTAGGAACTGCAGCTGTAGGGCTCCTATTCTTTAAATAAATAGCCGCAGAAACTGCCTTACCCCAATATTCTTTAGGGAGACATGCTTCCTGTAGCATACAGCGCACCTTTTCAAAGAGTGTTCGGTTTAACCTTTCAGATACACCATTCTGAAAAGGACTATAAGGAGCAGTCATTTCATGAATGATACCCTCTTTTTCTAAATAGGTAGAAAACTCAGCACTGCAATATTCTCCACCCCGATCCGAACGCAGACATTTTATAAAAAAACCAGTTTGCTTCTCAACTGTAGCCTTAAATATCTTAAATTTGGACAATACTTCAGATTTATGCTTAATAAGATAACCAAATGATTTCCTAGACAGGTCATCTGTGAAAGTAAGCAAATATCTAGAACCACCCAGACTACAGACAGGCATCGGACCACAAACATCCGAGTGCACGAGTCCTAATAATTGCGTGGCACGCCTAGTTCCACCCCTAGGATAGCTTTGCATTGCTTGCTTCCCCTCAACGCAAGACACACATTCATTAAGAAACGCATCTTGCTGAGCTGGTTGAAACTTGACACCTAAAGCAATATTACGAAGGACACTCACCCCACGGTAGCTCAAATATCCGAGCCTTTTGTGCCACAGATCAGCTGATGACACCAGTAGTGCAGTATCAACTGGGTCCTGCGACTTGTGCGAGCTCTGCAGCACAGGCGCCTCAACACTGTCAATGCCAGCATGCGGTAGCTCCTGTGAAACAGAAAGAAAACCTGCATGCACATGCACATTGTCCAACACATAGATACCCCCTTGCTTAGTGGCAGAGACTATTATAGATTCCTTTTTGAAAACATAACATTTATTTTGTTTAAAACTAACAGAAAAAGCCTTCTCACTTAATTTACTCACACTTAATAAATTGGTTGAGAGGTCAGGTATATACATAGCATCTGTTACAATTTGTGATTTGTTATTTTTCATAGGAATGCAAACTTCACCACGTCCAAGACATTTCAGGGAATTACCATCTGCTACGCTAACAGTTTGATTACAATTTACAAAAGTTTTGAACCACTTTTTGTCCTTACACATATGTGCAGTAGCTCCAGAGTCTATGATCCAATCAGAATTTTCCAATACAACACAGCACTTTGACATAACTACTAAAGCTGTTTCAGGTTCTTTTTTCCTCCTATTCTCTCTTTTTAGTTTGAAACATTTGGCCTTTGTATGGCCAGGACGGTTACAGTGATGACAAATTAGTACCTTTTTATGCTTCAGCAGCAGTGCCACATCATCGCCTTTGTCGTTAGATCTTCGGCAATGCTCCTCCTGGAGAAGACGGGTCCTCACTAGTTCACTTGAGAGATTACCCGTTGCTGTAGCTGCTTCCAGACTGGATACGAGAACATCATATTCCTGTGACAGACCGCTCAACAATAACTCCGCAACTTCTTCGTCTTCAATTATTTTACCAATGTCCGATAACTGGTGGACAAGTGACATCCTATTCTCGATATAGGCGTCCATATTTTTAAAATCTTCATATTTAGCATGATGTAATTTTCTTAAAAGCATCACCCTGCGATAAAAGCCTTTATCCTCGAAAACTGCGCATAACGCATCCCATGCTTCTTTAGCAGTTTTCGCATTGCGCACATATTGAATGCAACCAGGCTGTATAGAAAGCGAGATACGTGCAGGTGCGCGCATGTCCTTGCCAGCATCCACTGCTTGCGTGCCTTTGCTTTCAATGCAACACCATAAATCTTCAAGCACGAGGGTTTGTTTAATCAAAAATTTCCATTTAGAAAAATTACTCACGCCGTTAAGTTTTTCAAGATGTGTGTAGACACTGCTACACGGCCTCACTTGTGTCGCAGTATTCGTAACACCCAGATTGTCGTCCTCTAGCGCCATGTTGTCGCCACGAGTCAGGCACTGCAAGGCCCGCTGCAACACACCTTACAAACGCAGAACGAATACGACAAGACACGACCATCAAGCCGCAATAGTCGTAAGAGGTAGATAGATAGCACAAGAAGACTGAAGATTAAAAAACGAAAGTCACACCGATTCAAATAATCCGCACGTTTTGAGGTTAGGCTGGGTCTGAGCACATAACCTAATGAGATGGCAGTTCTGAAGTTGGAAGGCCAGCCTTATTATATGCGGACATTTAAATCAAACAGCGACCACGTTAAACTCTCGTATATTGAATAGAGAAAAGAAAGGTTACACTTATGCGCAATAATATTGTAAGCAAAAGTAGACGGAGATTTTAGTCTTAGAGTTAGCCGTTGCGGAGGCATGGAGCAGAAGAGGAAGTGAACGAACAGCCATAGATAATGTTTGGTTTTTTTAATACCAGGGATGTTACCACATGTAAGCATGCCTAGTATCATAGACAAAATTCAACAAAAGTCGTCTTTTAAATTCGATAGTTTGATAGAATTCAGTCTTTGTTGGATATACTTAATAATTACTTCACTGCTATAATCAATAATCTCAATTGTGATATCATTTTAGAATCTCCATTAAACAGGCATTTTTTTAAGAAAGCAGCGCTACAGGTTTTCATACATTTTTTTACACCATGCGGTGTCAAACTTTCCCGAAGAAAAACTCAGATTTCTAAACTTTAAATTTGACTTGAAAGTTAAAAAACTGCTCATTATTTATTAATTTTGTTATTAGAGTCTTAAAGCAAATTTAATCAACTTTCTTTCACAGTAAACGCAACTGAAAAATTCTGATAACTGTGGTCGTGGCTTCAAAAATGGTGAACCAGGGTACCGCATTTCCAAACTTTTTAAAAGTTTTGATATCTCGTTTACCGTGCGACGTTTACTAAACATGATTTATCATATTTTCAACACTCCAGGGGCGCTAATATGGCTGCGTTTATCGCGTGACAACTTTAGGATAAGGCATCCGTCACCTTCTGACACGTAATTAAGTACGAGAGTGACGGATGCTTTATCCACATTTGACACGCGATATAGACGCAGCCATACTATGCCCGCTGAGCTGAGCTATCCAGCCCTGTAAGGTAGTCCACCATATACCGGACACCCTGTATACGTCTGTCAAAAGTATTGCGGGTTTGTGAAAACTTTCCGTTTGTGAAATATTTCGATTTGAAGTGCTAATTTGTGTAATATTTAGATTTGAAGTGCTAATTTTTGTCAAGTGTAACAGGCAAAACTACAAATAGGTACTAAAAATCTGAAAAATATCTTAAATGAAAGCACACATAACTAATTTTAAAGGGTTTTCCTTGTGATTGTGTGTGAGTGTGATTTTTAGTATTTGTAGCCTGTTACCTGGTTTTAAATGATTTAGAAGACAATTTACGTGAATGTTTAGTACAACAGCAACTAATTTCTGTCATATCATAATGATTGTAATCCTAAATTCCATTTCCATAATCGTTTGTTCTATATTGATGATGTGACATAATATTTATCGACCTAATAGCCTATTGTCGTAGTTTTACCCTTTATTATAGTGTTGTAGCATTTCATATTCAGGCACATTGTCTTTTAAAACATTTAAGTTAACTTCATTTTAAACGGAAGCAAAAGTCGTTTTTTAAATTCGATAGTTTGATAGTATTCAGCCTTTGTTGGATATACTTAATAATTACTTCGCTGCTATTATCAATAATCTTAAATGTGATATCATTTTAGAATCTCCATTAAACAAGCATTTTTTTAAATAACAAAGCAGCACTACATATTTTAATACATTTTTTACATCGTGTGGTGTCAAACTTGCCAGAAGAAAAACTCAGATTTCTAAACTTTAAATTTGACTTGAAAATAAAAAAATCTGCTCATTATTTATTTATTTCGTTATAAGGGTTTTAAAGAAAATGTAATCAGCTTTCTTTCGCAGCAAACGAAACGAAAAAATTGTTTTAACTGTGGTCATGGCATAGAAAATAGTGAGCCAGGGTACCGCATTTCCAAAATTTGGAATAGTTTAGATATTTCGTTTTCCGTGCGACTTTTATTAAACATGATTTACCATATTTTAAATACTCCTGAGCTGAGCTATCCGGACCCGTAAGTTAGTCCACTATATACCGGACATCCTGTATAAAGACACCCCACACCATTTAATCCAGTAACTTTATACGATCTCTAATTGGTGAAATGATTTGAATTATTAATTTTAAAATTTTATTACTTTATTACTTTTTTGAAAATCATGATGAGGATACTTTTAGACATGTAATGCATACTTATATTGTAATCTTTCTCATGAAATAAATAAACTAAACTAAACTGTAAGTACTATCGCGATCGTTAATTTGTGACCCATTTCAAGAAAAATAGGCTTGAAGTCGTCAGTGTCATTATAGATCAACAAATAGAATCAACCTTATTGTTGTAGAATGTCAGAATGACTTTGGACCTAAGGTGGGTCCCGAATTTAAATTCGTGACTGTACACAGAGCTTATCACGAACTTATTGGTTCCTGAGATACAGGCGACTTAAGTGTTTATACCTACGAAAATCACCTAAGACAGAACTAAATAACTTTACATAGAGAATTGGTTTATAAATTGTAAAGCATTGTAGAATCAGATATGATCTTCAACTTGCTGATGCAAACCTTGGGGTAGAAAGGTTAGCAGTAAATAGGTAGGTAGACGACGGCCAGGCAGCGGAGTGGTGGTAATAAATAGCCCCGTTTTGTCATTAACCCTTTAATGTTAAAACCGTGTCGTGTAAAAATCAAACGTTGATTGATTGTTAATAAACAACTACATTTTTATTTCGTTCTCCTATGATTTTATTGGACACTTAAAGCGGTGATTACTAACATAAAAGCTGATGATTACTTTCCTTGCACGCTGGAGTTAATTATTTGCAGGTATTAAAACGCAACTACAGAAAGATTGATTAATTAACATGTTTTCCCATAAGTCATTCCGATAGAATGTATTAATCACTGTAGCTTCTGCAGAAATAGAAATGGACTTACGAGCGAAGTCCACCAGAAAATTGTCTGTACTCCGGTGGTGGTGTTCCAGCAGCCATCATGACAGTCGTTTCTGATGTATTTCTGACCAACAAGACCTCACTGTTATATAATGTCTCCGTGCAGTATAGGTAATTAGTCAAGTTATTTAAGATTTTTAGTGTTCCAAAGTCAAACTTGGAACCCTTATAGCTTAGCCATGTCCGTCTGTCCGTCTGTTAGCGGTTTAACTTAGAGACTCTTGGTTCCATAAAGCTGTTCTTTGGAATAGTTATACATTTTAATTTATTACGCCGGCAATGTTGTAAAATAAAATATGAATAAAATATTTTTCTGGTACTACATGAGTAAGTACATATTACAGTAACGTATGTACAGAATTCAAATACAATTTAAAATTAAAACTAAACGTATTTAAATTAAAATAAAACTATGCTACTCAAATATTAAAGATATAGAGGTAAATACACTATGTACGGTAAGAGCGTGACCGATAAAATTTTATGAAAAAAAAGTATTATTAAGCAAAATACTAAAATTAAATAGCTTTCTAATTACACATTAATGCTTTATATTTATTATTAAGATGTCCCGTCCCCGAATTATTTATAATCTCTTCGCAACTTCGAAGCATACTTTCTACCAAATTTTTAGCAAAACTGCTGGGTAAAGAGGTGGGTATTTAATAATGATGAATATTTGTGGCGCTTGAGCTTGTGCCTGATCAGCTGCTGCACCGGCCTGATTACGGGTTGACTGGATGTGGGAAACGGCAAATGTGTCAACACACGTCGCTTTTCCACAGCACCAATATAGCTCCGTCTGGTCGCTTGCCGTCGGCTCTATGCAAACCTGCTGGTTCCAGGACAGCTGGTACAGAGGCAGTGGCAAGCGAACGACGGATCAGATCATTAATTGTGCCGTGACGGTAAAAACGGCCGGCACTTCTAAAGCATGAAAGGCCATGTCGTCCCAGCTCACTCACTTCCCACACGCGCAAGTATGGGGTTCACAGATTCTAGCCCCAAACCGCAAGCTTATTGGTATGCGCAAGCAGCTTGGGTCCAAGACTTTGCCTATATTGCGGGAAGGAAGAGCGTGGAGCTGTGATGGTCCAAACGGTCCCTGCTCCGTTATTTCTAAGGAACAATATTCTATTCAAAATCGTTGAATAACTTTAATTTATATAGTATGCAAAAGTGAAGGAAATAATAACTTTCTATTGTGAGTAAGGAAAGTAAATGAGATTGATAATTAATTTGAGGGTTAAAAGAAACCTTATTATTATTGATCAAACAAGAGAGCATAAAAAAAAATGTGGTTCATATGTGATAAACAATTTAACTTATAAGAGAAAAAAAGGTATTCCGTAACATAATCTATATATAAAAATAGAACACAATTACATTCAAACTATATTTAATATTGAAGAAAAATAACTAAAAGCACATCTATTTATAAATCAGGGTAGTTAGCGGCCTCTTTGATTTATTTTGCGAACTAATTTCACAAACTCTCCTTGATTAATTGAAGACAACGACCTCTCTGATCTTTACTAAGTTCACTTAGCGAGTCCGGAATGCAACAGTAAGAAAAAATACATCAAGAATTACATAGATGGTGCTAAATTTGAATGCCAAAATAGAAACATAAAAATTAGACAAACAATAGTTAATTACGCCTAAAACAAAACTAATTATTAAAGAATTTTAGCATATAAAGGTAATAAAATAAGTTAAGATAAATAAAGGGTTTAGATTCGGTAGGCCGTATGCAGAATAAAAGAATTAAAATAGACGCCATTTTGAAGATATGAGTGTCAGCAGGTACGCAAAATTGAACCTTATGGGATGACGCCAAACGTATTCCGTCTGGAACGGCGCCTTGAGCGCGTGTTTGTCAATTGTGTCAATTGTGCTTGAAATGTTAAATGTGTCCACTGTGTAAGAAATGTAGGCGAAGCTATATAAGCGCACGCAGGATATAGGTGGGGTTACTTTTGATCGGGACGTCGAGGTGGTGAGTTGTCTGTATTTTGGTTTGCAGGTGGAGTTATCGTTTTTAAGAGTTAAGTGAGCTTCAGAACATGATTGCAGTATACAGGGTGTGTCCTGTAACAGGAGCAATAAATTTAAATGACGATTCCTTAGATATTTAGCAGTCATATTTAAAATATCTTAATGTTCCAAAGTCCTAAAATGTGGAGAAAATAGCGATTCAAATTAAGCTTCACAGTCAATGGAATTAACATCGCGATATGGTCGCCCGTCATTCGTTTGGTGTCTTGGTACGGGGGATGCTACTTCAGAAATACTTAAAACGATCGAAATTGGTTCGTATCCAGATGTACTTAGGAACTATTTTAATTAGTAAGAGATACAAAATGGCACTGGTTTTGGTTATTTCTTTTTAAATTTATGTTCAAGAAATTGTCAAATTCTTCAGTCTGAACTTTTTATTCAATTAAGGTTTTATGGTAATTTAAAACGAAAAATTCTAACATTGACAGCTAAGTGTTGTCAATTTTCATTAACCGATAAAAAATGGCACGGAATAATTATGATGCCCACGAATTGTGTGACATGATTCTACTATACGGGGAAGCAAGAGGCAATGCTGTTCGAGCACTTAGTTTATACCGTGAACGACATCCTAACCGGAGGCAACCTTCGAGCGGCCGCGTCATAGTCAACGCAGTGCAACGTGTGCGGGATAATCTGCCCATAACCGGTAGAGTGCAACCGGCGGCACACGGGCCTGCGGCATCTAGCGTCAGACCAGCATTGGAACGGCAGATTCTACAGCACTTCCGAGAACGTCCAACTACAAGCACAAGGAGAGCGGGTCTCGTATTTGGTGTTAGTAATAGTGTTGTTCACAAAGTGTTGAAAAAGAACAAAAAACGCCCCTACAAATTTTTGAAAGTGCAGGCTCTTGCAGCGAGACCACACAGTGCGGCTGGCTTATTGCGAGTGGTTTTTATCTCAGTGCCATGGGAGTACACGCGACATAACATTTGCCCGAAACGTCATCTGGACAGATGAGTCAACGTTTACCAACAATGGACTCTGGAATCCGAAAAATACCCATTATTGGAGTACCAGCAACCCCCGGTTAATGAGACAAACAGCCCACCAATACCGTTTCTCGGTTAACGTGTGGGCAGCTGTTCACGGGAGTACAATAATCAGTCCAGTATTCATTGATGGAACTTTGAACACGGCACGTTTCTTACAATTAATAAATGGCACTCTGTTAGAGTATTACAATCAACTGCCTGAGAACGTAAGAAACGTAACATGGTTCCAACTCGATGGAGCCCCTGCTCACTCCGTTGTTGCAGTACGCCAAAAGTTGACTGAGATATTTGGAGATCGATATATCGGGCGTTATGCTCCCAAGCGTTGGCCCCCGAGGTCGCCGGATTTGACATGTTTGGATTTCTTTTTATGGGGAGCCATCAAAGATGATGTGTATTCCGCTGAAGTGGATACTGTAGAAATGTTGAAAAATCGAATTATACGGGCATTTGAGACCATACGGCAACGCGATCTGAATGCAGTGCATCGTAATACATTATTAAGATACGAAGCATGCAAACGAGCAAATGGTCAACATATCGAGAACATTTTGAATTAATTAGTTAATTCAAGGATTCTGGCAAGAAGCAGAAGAATTTAGGTTTTTTTATAATATTGTTTTCTTTATTTTATATTATTAAACGTGCATAAAATCAAAGTATAATTTCATTGTTATCAAGTAGTTAAATACTTCATCGTAATGTTTGACGCACTCAAGCGAACCATTCCTTTCCCACGTCACTACTAACCCGCATTTTTTAATTTGACGGAGTCAATGGAGCTCCGCCGTGCTCCTTTTTCTAGGTGGTTTGGGCCTTTGGGCCTGCTGAACAACTAAAAATAAATGTTTAAAAAAACAAAAACCCGCCTTCAAAAAGCAAAAAATAACTTCTTTAAAATGATAGGTAAATAGGTCAGTCCAACTGAAGTCTGCTTTTGGTTAAAATATTGTTGGACGCCGACTTCAGTTGGACTGACCTATTTACCTATCATTTTAAAGAAGTTATTTTTTGCTTTTTGAAGGCGGGTTTTTGTTTTTTTAAACATTTATTTTATTTTATACTTTTTAGTGATCCTATTTATGCTGTTACGTAGCTCCACTTCTAAATATTAATAAGAAACTATAGAACATTTCAAGCTCGCCGCAGACAACGCCGCGGGAATGTCATAGTCATATTTAAACCTAAATGTGCTTCGTCATAGTCGCTCAACTTCCTTTATCGAAATATCTTATCGCCACCTTTGAAATAGGTACCGTTAAGGAGTTCCGGGGGCCACCTGTGGTCTTCATCATCAGTTCCACTTCACCATATAGTACTTTTCAAAAGCAAATGCATGAGTTACAGTGAAAAATACCAAAATCGCTATAGGTGTGCCTATAATTTTGTTGAGGAGTTCTCTTGATTTCTCCATGATTCCATCATCAGATCCTGACGTGGTGACAATGGGACCAACTAGAAAGTATACCCATACGAACAACGAAACATTTTTTCAAATCGTTTCAGTGGTCTTCGAGTAATCGGGGAACACACATTAAAAAAAAAAACCCCCGACGAATTGAGAACCTCCTTTTTTTGAAGTCGGTTAAAATAACATAAACCAAGCAACGGGACTGCCCCAAGGCCGCACTACTGACCAAAACTAATATCATAAATATGAGATAGGGTAAGGTTATGTTACTTGTTCAGCAGGCCCGAAGGGCCAAACCACCCAAAAAAGAAGCTCCGCTAAATTCTAAATTTTAATTTCCGTCTTCTCCGTTAAATTTGAGTTAGAAATAGAAATCATTGGTCGGTAGTGCGGCTTAGTAGTGCCGTGGGGAAGGAGGGAACCGACCTACCTCACATTTAAAATACTAGTTTTGGTCAGCACCCTTACCATGAGTTACAGTTACCGTACTCGTTAGCGAGTCGAATGCTGTCCCTCGCACTCTAAAGAATACCGCGAGGACTGCGAGGGACAGAGCATTCCACTCGCTAGCGAGTACGTTAATTGTAACCCATGGTAAGGGTACAGTAGTGCGGTTTAGTAGTGTCGTAGGGCAGTCCCCCAAAGACGATTGTTATTCCGTTTACGAGCGCCTCGAAACATTAGTATTGTGTACCATAATTATTTTGATTACGACCGCAATCCCCTTCATAAACAAAAGCAAGTGAATGTTTTTTTTTTAGAAATTTTAGAAATAAGAATAACAAAATTTATTTCTAGTATTTTTCATAGTGTAGTTATCATCATCATTTCAGCCGAAAGACGTTCACTGTTGCTGGGCATATGCCTCCCCCGAGGTCTCCTGCGCCCTTTGCATCCATCGGTTTCAGGCAACCTTAGCTACGTCATCGGCCCTTGTTGGAGGTCTACCCGCGCTGCGTCTTCCGGTACGCGGACGACTGGAGAACTCTTCCACCCTATTGACCATCTGTTCTGAGAGTGATGTGCCCCGCCACCGCCATTTATATGCAATGAAGCCGTAGGCACACAAATTCAATTAATTTCAATAAATGTGTGACTAGAGATTCGATGAAATATTTTATCAGCGTTAATAATATTAAAGGATCTATCGCATCAAATTAGCGTAACCTGGAAATAATTCGTAAACTCGTTGTTTTTATTATTTTATCGGTTATTAATATTAAGTATCAAATATTAATTTAGGTATATTAATTAAAAATCGGCGGTCGTAACCATTATAAAAATCATGAAACACTAATGTAAATCAGACATTGCCCGGGCGCTAGTCACTATAGGTGGGCAAATTGTGGCGGCGCTATAGGAGGTGGCGCAGCAGTTAGCCCAAAGAAACATTGTCATGAATAAAAATAATAATAACAATAAATAAAATGACACGTTTTACAGTGTATTTTTAATGCTTTTCTAATGTCTACTTTGTATAAAGATTATTCAAATCAAAGTTGTAAGGTCTATGCATGGTGTTGGTGAAAAGCTTTAGTGCTTGTTTACGGAGACGCGGGGCGTCGCGCGAAGCGTTGGGCGGCGCGGTCTGCACTAAATTCAAACATATGGCGTTGTATAAAAGCGTTTACGGAGAAGCGGTTTTACGCGCGTTTGCTTCAAATACAGCGTTACTTGCGGCGGAGCCCGCGGATGGCATCGCCGCGTTGCACGCAGCGTCGCACGTGTCAATAACGACGGTTCCCGCCACTGCGCCCGCAGCGGGGCCCGCGGCGGAACCTTCTGACAGTCTTGTGCTCCGCCGCGCGCTCCGCTACACGGTCGAGAGTCCGCCGCGGATGTAGCGGACACCGCTACTCTTTACGCCCCGCACCACGCGCCGCATCACGCCCCGCATCTTTATAAACAACACCGTACATTGCCATATGTTTGTGTTTGCGCGTGTGATAACGCGGTCCGCTGCACGCGCCGCCTCTCTGTAAACGGAAAAAACGCCCGACGCGCCGCGCAACGCCAAGCCGCACGCCACGCGGGACGCTCCGCGTCTCCGTAAACAAGCCCTTATGCGGGATGTAAGTTGCAATTCTTCGCAAATCACCGGGTCTTGACGCCAACTATTTGAAGTACCTAGTAATTATACAAAAATATAAAATAACCAGCTTCTGCCCGCGACTTCGTCGGCATAGATTTCGATTATCATTATTCCCTCGGTAACCTTTAAATTAAAAAAAATAAAAAGAAGCCTATGGTTTAATCCAGTGTATAAGCTATCTCCATTCCAAATTTCATCTAATTCCGTGCAGCCGTTGCCACGTGAAAGAGTAACAAACATCCTTACATACAAACTTCCGCGTTTATAATATTGGTAAGGATAAGGATCTAAGAACCGAAACGACCTCCACCCATCTGTTTAAGGAGAGAAAAGTATTTAATATCAAATTTAGATGTCATGCTCCCTGGACACCCCACTGTCGGTTTTGTAATGTTTTAAAGCATAACCCTAATATACACAATATGTACCAAATTTGTACATACTTAAAAACAAATGTACCTCAATAGAGTACAAATTATATGATATTGGGGTTGCTGTGGAGCATCTCCCCAGCAACCCCAAAGATTAATTTAAGAATTTGTTATTTATTAAAACATAACGCTGTTGTACCCAATATGTACTCAATTAGTACGCAATTTATTTTAAATGTACCTCCATAGATCGAGAGTACAAATGATCTAAACTAGGGGTTGCCGTAGAGCATCTCGCCAGCAACCCCAAACATTGAATTTAAGAAATTCTTATTATAACCAACATGGAAAAAGTCGATTTTATTCTGTCGACATGTTGAGCAAAAGCTTTATTCTCTTTATAAAACGCAGCCTACGCTTGCAAATCAGAATCATATGCGAAAGTGTTTCAGTTCATTTGTACTCTCGATCTATGGAGGTGCATTTAAAAAAAGTGTGTACTAATTCAGTACATATTGCGTACAACAGCGTAATGATTTAATAAATGATAATTTCTTAAATTCAATGTTTAGGGTTACTGGGGAGATGCTCCACAGCAACCCCAAATTCAGATCATTTGTACTCTCGATCTATGGAGGTACTTTAAAAAAAAAAGTGCGTACTAATTCAGTACATATTGGATACAACAGCGTTATGTTTTAATAAATGACAAATTCTTAAATTAATCTCAGCCCAAACTCATATAATTTGTACACTCGATCTATTGAGGTACATTTCTTTTTAAGTATGTACAAATTCGGTACATATTGTGTACATTAGGGTTATCCTTTAAAACATTACAAAACAGACAGTGGGGTGTCCAGGGAGCATGACATAAATTTAAGGCAGAGTTCACCGACAATTAAACGGACGGTTGTCTTAATCAGCTGTTAATCAATACATTTGACACCCGTTAAAATCGCTAATCGTCCGTTTAATTGTTGGTGAACTCGGCCCTAAGTATGTTAAACGAGTAGTTTGGCTAAAAAAATCCTGGCCAAGCTATGGGTAATTAAAAAAAAACCGGACTGCAAGTCGGACTCGCCCACTGAGGGTTCCGCACATGACACGGTTAACTCAATTCAAAATTTGCACCGCCGCCGTTCCTTGCATAAAGACCCTGTTTCTTTGTGATTTAATTTAAAATGTTGGGTTTCAGATTTTTTCATACCTTGGCCAGGAAACCCACTCGAGATATATTTTCTAACATACAAAATTTGATATAAAATATTTTTCATTCCTTAAACAGATGGGTGAATGTAGTTTCTAATACGGATCCTCTACTAAAAGGTCAATCACTTTGGGCCACTTCGGAGATGTCAGGATTATTAAGGACATGATAGATAACTTACACACAATTATTCGGATTCGTCGGTTGCGTGGTGATTTTTAATAACGAGCTTGCTTAAAAAAATATTATCAGTACACAGTACCCTAAACGAATCTAAACGAATTTAAACCAAAGTTTGACAGCGATACATTAAACAATTAATAACAATAATTCATTTAATCAGGCGTCGCCATCTATGAACATAATCTATTTAAAAAAAAACTTATTTCACAGGCGTATAATTTGTGGCAATAAAATTATCTCCATCTATTTTTCAGACCCCAATGCACCTTTCCACAACATTCCCGGCCCGAACATAATGCTTGTGAGAGTAGTACGCGCCTCCGGCGTATCAGCAGTCCCGTTTAGGATCGGCTCCATTAAAGAGGTTCTTTGGGCGTAGCTGGAGTCTCCTGCAATTTTTTTAAAAGATGTTACATGATTATCAAATTTTATTAACGTAAATTTGATCATATTACCCAATAATCACTAAGAATTCGTAAGAAATTAATTAAATATTTATATTTTAATTGAATAGCCGGAAACAGAATGAGGATACCTCAGCTAATGAATCATAGTTAAAATTCAATAAACACGCAATATTTACGGGGTATATTTTACAGTCGAAGCCAAATATTAGATTTAAAAGAATCATACTTATTAATTAGACAAATGTTGACGTGACATCAAATGCATTACATACTTTAAATTTACATAGGGTTATTGATTAAGTAGTGAGCTATAACTATAAGTAGTCAATTTCGCATGATCTAGATCAGGGGTCGGCAAGTAGTTTTAGGTGGGGTCCGGATACTGTGGGAAAATTTCAACGAGGTCCAGATAAAAACAAAAGTATTAAGTTAGATTCTATGTGGCTTAAAAAATTATTATATATGTATTAATTTATACTTGGTATGCAATACATTACAATATTTGGCGGTCCAAGGTTCGACCTTTCGCGGTCCGCAAATGGACCGCGGTCCGCCTGTTGCTGACCGTTGATCTAGATACACAGCAGTCCGGCCAGATTCGAAGTAAAAGCTGAGCGACAGTGCAGTGTGTGTATTTTTAACCGACTTCAAAAAAAGGAGGAGGTTCTCAATTCGTCGGGTTTTTTTTTAATGTATGTTCCCCGATTACTCGAAGACCACTGGACCGATTTGTTTTTTTTTTATATGAATATGACATTCCCGCGGCGTTGTCTGCGGCGAGCTTGAAATGTTCTATAGTTTCTCATTAATATTCAGAAGTGGAGCTACGTAACAGCATAAATAGGATAACTACATACATAATCTCACGCCTTCGTTCCCAGAGTGGGGTAGGCAGAGAACATCTCTAAAAACTTGTTGATAATTCTATAACCACAATTTGCACAATTAGGCTAAGATATTTACCACCGTATTAGTGACAGGTTGCAAGCTCATCGCCTAACAGTACTACAAGCCTTTATTCCCTTAGTCGTCTCTTACGACATCCACGGGAAGACATGGAGTGGCACTATTCTAACTCGGCAACCACACAAAAAGTATAAAATAAAATAAATGTTTAAAAAAACAAAAACCCGCCTTCAAAAATGCAAAAAATAACTTCTTTTAAAATGGTAGGTCAGTCCAACTGAAGACGGCGTCCCACAATATTTTAAACCAAAAGCCGAATGCAGTTGGACTGACCTACCATTTTAAAAGAAGTTATTTTTTGCATTTTTGAAGGCGGGTTTTTGTTTTGTTAAACATTTATTTTTACGAACCCATTTATTTAAGCCCTTTTCAATGCAGTAGGTATGTAACATCATTATGAAATCTGTATAATATTTAAGAAAACTATGAAATTAGGGCTCAAAATACATTCAGCGGAAATAAATTCGCTTGACTGACATCTAGTGTAAAACTTGGTTCTTTGTCATGTCATATACTTTAGGTGGCACAAGAGAACTTGACCTATTTATTACCCAAGAGATGGTTTTGTTTTATAATGTATGTACGGTCAAGGAAATGAATTCGCGTACCTTTTTCACTTTTGTCACAATGACAATAAGAGTCAAAAAGGTATGCGAATACATTTCCTTGACTGTATGTATGGAGGGATAAGTACATCTAAATTGCAAAATGATTGCAAATGACCACTTCTATGGAATGCATCCATAGATGAACTAAATAGCTTTTTATGTGTGTCTAGTGTTATAACTTATTAGTTAATTCTTGCATAATTTTATTGGTTTTCCCTTACATGGTGGTTTTTAAACTTTAAATTTGCAAATAGGATAATTATTTTATACTCACTTGACACTTCCTCAAGACAACCTCTCTATCTTTGCTTCTCTTGGGAAAATTTATGAACTTTTGTCACACTCTGGGGGTTGTTTAAAGCCTCTGTCACCTATAATTAAAACAAAACTTGACACTTCCTCAAGACAACCTCTCTATCTTTGCTTCTCTTGGGGAAATTTATGAACTTTTGTCACACTCTGGGGGTTGTTTAAAGGCTCTGTCACCTATAATTAAAACAAAACTTTAATAAAGGTAGCACACATAATTCCATCATTGTTTTTCAGTTTAACGGAATATTGCCTAGCCTAAAGCGGAACAAACATCTCCTTAAAAAATGACATCAAGATCAAGTCGGAGAGGCTTTCACAATTTTAATATTAAGTATGTATATAAAAATTTAATTGTACAAAAGAAAAACCAGAATAATACAATTCACATTAAAATATGTACATAGGCTACTATCTACTATGTACTAACTGTGCCCGTGACTTCGTACGCGTGGCAATCGCAACATTGTGTCTAAAGGGTTCTAGGGTTTCTTTGAGTACCCCTCGGTGTATTATCTTAATTAGCTATTAATTATTAGTTGAAGCGTTATTCACAACGATGTGTATGCGCCCAAATACGGCGAGTTAATGATTTTTCATCTACTGCCGATTTTTTATCAATGATATTGGAAACCACTCTAAACACCTAGGGCTAACAGTCCACCGGCCGATTTTGGCCTGTCAGTTCATTCTATTAGAACAGAGACTGCCCTGAACGACAAATGAAAGTAACAAACCTACCCATCTTACAAAAGGTTGTTGATACGGGCCGTTTCTTATGCAGGGGCTGCGCCGCGAGCCCCGTCTACCCCGCTCTGGACGGCGAATAAAAACTATCGAATTCGTTTGGTAGTTTTTGCGCGATCGAATCACAAATAAACATACATACAGACAGACAGATAGACAATAATTACAAAAACAATCAAAACATGTTTTGTGGGTGACTTTTAAGCCCCTGAAGTATTTTGTCCCAAATATCGTACACCTACAGAATTCTTACTTCTTCAGTTTTATTATAAAAAATTGTAATAAGAATAGTATTAGCTACGTACGTACTTCCCAAAAACAGTCCCGCACTTTTGACTGGGACAGTGCCAAATGGTGGTCGTATGCTCCAACCTGTTTTTGGTACGGCCCATTTCCAAAAATTGCGATGGCTGCTAGTACCTACAACAGTATATTTAGTAGGTAATTATTCACTCAAACTGACGTGTGCAAACCTAAACATTAATAAAACCGGGCAAGAGCATGTCCGACCATGCTCAGAGTAGGGTTCCGACAACCTTACTAATCCAACTAATCTTCTATTGACACCACACTCGATGTTATTACGAATTCAAAAAAAAACCTTACATGTACGGAAAGGGACCCTAAATGACATGACAATTTTCAAGATTTTATTTTACAACTTAGTAGGCGTAATTTAAATGTATAACTATGCCAAATTACAACTTTGTAGTACCAAGAGTCTTTTAGATAAACCGCGGATAGAAGGACAGACAGACAGACGGACATGGAGTAACTGAAAGGGTTCCTTGTTGACTACGAAACCCTTAAAACAAGTACAACATAGGTACTTACTTAAGTTAGAACAAAAAAATATATTTATAAGCTTTACATGTAAAGAGGGAGTTACACGAAAAGTAATTGTTTCTTTGTTGGCGTTATTTAAATCTATAACTTTGCCAAATTATAGCTTTGGTGTACCTGGAGTATTTTAGGTTAACCGCTGACAGACGGACAGACAGACAGGCAGACGGACATGGCGTAACTAAAAGGGTTCCTTGTTTACTACGAAACCCTAAAAACAAGTACAACATAGGTACTTAAGTTAGAACAAAAAAATAATTATATTTATAAGCTTTACATGTAAGGAGGGACACACGAAAAGAAATTGGTTCTTTTTTGGCGTTATTTAAATCTATGACTTTGCCAAATTACAACTTTGGAGTACCAGGAGTATTTTAGATAAACCGCGGACAGACGGACAGACAGACAGACGGACATGGCGTAACTAAAAGGGTTCCTTGTTGACTACGGAACCCTAAAAACAAGTACAACATAGGTCCTTACTTAAGGTAGAACAAAAAAAATGTTTATTTGCTGTAAGGAGGGAGATACACAAAAAGAAATTGTTTCTTTGTTGGCGTTATTTAAATCTATAGCTTTGGAGTATCAGGGGTCTTTTAGATAAACCGCGGACAGACGGACAGACAGACAGACAGACGGACATGGCGTAACTAAAAGGGAGATACACGAAAATGAATTTTTCGTTGGGGTTATTTAAATGTACAACAATAGGTACTTAAGGTAGAACCAAAAAAATAAATTGCATGTATGGGACGTTATTTGAATAAAATAATTGCAGCTTTGTAATATTAAGTCTTTGTTATGAACCACGGACAGACGGACCGAAGGACAGACGGACCGACGGACAGACGGACCGAAGGACAGACGGACCGAAGGACCGACGGACAGACGGACCGAAGGACCGACGGACGGACAGAGGTCAGATTATATCGAAAGTACAAGAGTTCCTTGTTGACTACGGAACCCTAAAAACAATTTATCTTTGCTTCACATGTAGGTACCCTATAAAACATGTTCTTCAAGATTTTATTTAACAACTATGTTAGCGTAATTTATGTAAATGTATAACTATGCCAAAATATGGCTTTGTAGTTCCAACAAAGAGTCTATGAGTTAGACCGCGGCTAGAAAGACAGAAGGACAGATGGACAAACAGAAAAAAATCTTTTTTTTGTTAATAAATCAAGTACAACATAGGTTCCTGTTACAGGACACACCCTGTATATTTGTGGGAAGTTAAGGGATTCTGATTTAATAATAATAGTGATAGGGAAAGCTGATATCTTACAATTGTGCCTGTGTTTATGTGTTGTTGTGCTTCGTTATTAATATTGTTTGATTTCCAGGTCTTTGCTGAGATGGTTATATGTAAACCGTCATATAAAGATCCGAGGCAGACGTTGATTATATACAAAAAACCAGCATTTACATTTTGGTAACGGTTGGAAATCTGAATGTGTTTCACAATCGGAAAACGGATGATTTCTCTCCATTAGTCAAGTAAATCATGGGGTTTTCGCGAACAAAGACTGATGCTTTAACTCGGTACATCAGGCGCCATCGCTATATATTTCATTTATTCCTCTCAAAGGACCACATTGCACTATGTTGGACCGTTTTTCGGTAGAAAATTGAGATGGGTAGGTACGTGGAATATTTTTGGTGACGATCCCAAAATCTTTATATATGTATATATTTGGCCAAAGTAGGTATGATCCCGGCTTGTCTTTCAACTAAAGGTTTTTCCATTAAACCGAAGGACAGGTACTTATTAGGCTACACATAGAGGGCTTTAGCCTTCGAAAAACTCTTACGATAGCTGGCCTAGTAAAAAATATCTTACACCGGATGTTCGCGCCATCTGACGGCGCTTCCGCGAGACAGCTCGCCGGCTCGCGGATTTACACATATGTCAAGACATTCGCGCATGCGTGAGGCGCTAACCAATCACATGAGCCCGCCGCGGACCAATAGCGTGGAGTCTTCGGAAAGCCTGGAGCTGCCGCCGACCGCCGCCATCGCTCTCTTCTTCTCTAACCACCAAACCTAACACACGTCGCGTGTCCTAATAAATACCTAAAGCTTGTACAGCAAATAACCAACTGTTGTGATGGTAATAAACTTGTAAACATTATTATTGTTTTGTTTATTCTATGGCGCGTACATAGAAAGTGGCGACCGTGACAGGACACGCGACCGTGCTCACTCTCGCTTTCCAGAACCGAGGCAGCCATTTTGTGTCGGCGCCGCGCTGGCACCGCCGACGCGACAAAAACGCAGAGCTTCAGCGCCATCAGCTTGGGGATCCAGCACGCCGTAGGCGCGCCCCTAGGAAGCAGCGCAAGAAGCCCGAGAACGCGGAGAAGTCCGGCCAGAGGCGGCCACCGCTGCGCGCCTCGTCGGCGACCCGCGCCATCGCCATTGCCATTGCCATAAAGGAAAGTGCCGTGAGCCCTACCCATCCCTTTACCCTAGACTGTGGTCGAGTGCCGGCCTGGCTGTTTCAGGTGCTGGTCGGCCTCCCACGACGGGCGTGGTGCGTCGCGGCCCCCTATACTTGAGGGACGCCGCTAAAAACCTGCTGATGCAGGCCTTGTGTCATTTTTTTTGTGTACCACGCACCAACTATTTTTATTAGCTTAACTTCGCCTTGCATTCTTTTTGTGTGCTCCGCACCCCTTATTTTTATTAACTTAGTTAGCTTCATTTCTTACGAATCTTTTATTAACTTAACTCGTGTTTCGTTTCACCGTGCCACGCACCTCGTGTGTTTTTGTCAACTTAGCTTCCTTTGTTTAATTTAGGTCCATGCACCTCGTGTTTTTATTAACTTAGCTTACGTACTTATCGCTTCTCACCGTGCCGTGCACCGCGTATTTTGCTAAACTTAATTGACTTATGCATTTAATTTCGATAAATTAAATTTTATTTCGCACCTTGACCACTATAAAGTTCTTGAAGTTTTTAACCCTATAACTTAAACCTTTTAATGTCTGCGCATGTAGCTTTTATGCATCGTTTTACGTAATTGACCCCACATTTCACTTGTTTTGCACATATTTGCGACTTCTATTTGAAATTTTATTCGTGTAACAGCACATTTCTTAACCTTTTGACTTAGGTATTTGCGAAATCTTTCGTTCTTTTGCACTTAAATTCCCCTTTGTTTCTTTGTTTGCCGCATATGCACCTTGCTGCTTACGCTATTTCAGCCACGCGTTAACGCGTCGACGTGTCAACGTGTCAAGCGCCGCGTGCTAACGCGTGTCTCTTAACCTACTTCGTGCGCTGCTGGGTGCTCCCGTGCCTGCCTCCGTCGTGCGTCGGACGCCTCCACGTGGCCAAGGAACCGAGGGGCGTGAGCTGTTTGCGAGTTATAACTTTATTTTTGTTTGCAAGTGGATAGCTTCAGTGTTTTATTTACCATTCTTGTACAACTAACAATAATTATTCAATATGGTTGATACAAAGGATGTCGTTGCTCAGCTCGCTGAGTTAAAAACTAAACGCAGTTCTATGAAAGGACAAGTGACCAGATTCACAAGATACTTAGATGCAATTGATGATAATGAAATATTAGATGTTGTGAAATCTAATGATTTAACTTTGAGATTAAATAAAATTATTGAGCTATCTGCGCGCTTTGATGAGCTGCAAACTTCGATTGGGGTCACAAATAGTGATGAACTGGATAGTGAACTCGAACACTCGAGCTGTTCGAGGATAATATTAATTTGGCTATTGCAATTGCACAGAGTATATTCGACAGGGCTCCTTCCTCTAAAGAAAAAACCCGTGCTCAGTCCCTTCAAAACTGTGCATCGAGCTGTCATCATGCGGATGAACTCGGTTTCAAGTTACCACAAATTAAAATCAATCGCTTTGATGGCTGATGTCACAAATGGATGGAGTTCAGGGACTTATTTGAATCTTTAATTCATAATAATGATAAAATTCAGTCAATTCACAAGTTTCATTATTTGATTTCATACTTGGAGGGTGAGCCTGCTCGAGTAGTCTCCAATCTGGAGGTCTCTGCTATTAATTATACTGAAGCCTGGGAACTCTTGTGCGAAAGATATAGTAATAAAAGACAGTTGATCACTAACCATTTAAACTCTTTGTTTAACATTGATTCTTTGCAGCTTGAGTCTGACCGATCCTTACGTTTTTTAAGTGACCATGTTACAAAGAATCTCAGAGCGCTGAAAACTCTTGGTCAGCCTACTGAACATTGGGACACAATCTTAGTGCATTTGTTATCAGCAAAACTAGATTCAAGTACAAATATAAAGTGGGAAGAGTACAGGGGCACTCTTAAGGAGTGGCCTACTCTAAATGATTTAAAAGATTTTTTGAAAAATCGCGCAGACATTTTAGAAAACTTGTATAGGGCAAAAAGGGATAAACAACGAAACAATAAGCCAGAAATTGCAAACAATAAAACTTCATTTAAACAACATAAAAACATAAAAACATTTGTGATTTCAGCTAAACAAAGTGACAGCAGGGGTCGGCCGTGCGTCGTGTGCCGCGGCGACCACCGTGTCTACGACTGTCCCGTCTTCAGGCAGCTGCCTGTCGACGAGCGCTGGTCGCGGGTTTCCAGCCTCCAGCTGTGCCATGTCTGTCTAAGACCAGACCATGAGTCGCGTCGGTGTAAACTGAGCGGCTGTCGCGTATGTAAGAGACGACATAACACATACCTACACACAACACAAACACAAAACTGTCCGTATAGTGGTGCTAGCATGGATCGGAGCGTCCAGCCTGCCAGTGGTGGTATGGTGGAGCCTGCGTCCTCCTCTACTATGACGGCTTCTAACAGTGCAGAGGTGCCACATACCTCCACTGCTAACTCCTCACTGTCAAGTAGTGAGGTACTGCTATCCACAGCTTTGATAGAAGTTATTAATCCTTGCAAAAATAGGATAGAAACCGTTAAGTGTCTTCTGAGGGCTCAGACAAGATGCACTACGCTAACTAACGTTTCTATTCGATTCGTTTTTAAACCAATCGCGTCACTGGAAGATGACGTGATACGAAAAGTCACGTGGTCTACCAGTGACGCGATTGGTTTAAAAACGAATCGAATAGAAACGTTAGTTAGCGTAGTGCATCTTGTCTGAGCCCTCTGGACTGTGGAAGCCAGTCATCTTATATGAGTGAAGGACTGAGAGAACGCTTGCAGCTTGCAACTCAGCCCGTAATTGCCACAACCATTTTAGGTATAGGTAACACTCCACTTAAGTGTATTCCAGGTCGTTGTGCGGCAAATATAAAGTCTAAAGTTGATAATTTTAGTGCCAACGTTAACTTCCTGGTCTTAAACCAAATAACTGATAACTTACCTAAGCGATACTTTGATGTAAGTCAACTGAATATACCTGCATCTATAAAGCTTGCAGATCCAACATTTAATGTTCCGTCCCACATTGATATTTTGTTAGGAGCAGATATTTTTTGGCAAATAGTGGGCGGTGAACAAAAAACATTATCAAACAAACAAACCATGTTGATTCAGTCCAGACTTGGCTGGCTCTTGACAGGTCCAGTAGCCAGTACAAGTGACAATTTAAGTACTGTTACACGCAGTAACCTTTTACTATCTGATCTGTCTGCTCAAATGACAAGGTTTTGGGAGACAGAGGAGATACCCATTGAGGGGAGTCTCTCAGGGGATGTGTTCGAATCACACCCCATAGAAAAACATTTCACTGATAACACTTATCGTCAGCCAGATGGCAGGTTTGTAGTAAAATTACCTTTAATTGACACGCCTGATTGTTTAGGAAATTCATTTAATATTGCAAAAAGGCGTTTGTTTAACTTAGAAAGGCGCTTTGCTAAGCAGCCTGAACTTAAATCAATGTATATTGATTTCATAGATGAATATAGAAGCCTGGGTCATCTGACTGAATCAAAGTTCCAGTATCGAGCAAACTATCTCCCGCATCATGCTGTGATGAGGGAAGATAGCGAATCAACTAGACTCAGAACGGTTTTTGATGCCTCCTGCCCCACCTCGTCGGGATATTCTATTAATGATATTCAGATGGTAGGCCCTAACATCCAAGACTCTTTATTTAACATACTGCTTAGATTTCGTCATTACAGATATGTACTGTCAGGAGACATCGAAAAACAGTACAGGCAGATTTTAGTTGATGAGTCTGACAGGGACTTGCAGGTCATTTTGTGGCGCGAGGACGAACACTTACCTGTTCGCTCGCTCGCTCACTTTAAACACCGTAACGTACGGCTTTGCTTCTGCAAGTTTTCTAGCTGCTAGGTGTTTGTGGCAATTAGGGGCTGAGTGCAATGACCTTTCAGTTAGGACTGTCATGCATAATGATTTTTACTGTGATGATTTATTAACGGGTGCAGATTCCGAATCCGACTTACTATTTATTCAAACCTAGGTTTCCCAAGCTTTAGCTTCTGGTTGTTTTAACCTACGTAAATACCGTTCAAACTCGACCCAATTGTTGAACTTAGAGTCCATCACTTCACAAGGTAACTTGACCTTAAGTCAATCTTGCCAAACGCTTGGTCTAGGGTGGGATCCTAGTCAAGACATGTTAAGTTTTTCTATTGATGTTGATGATGCTAGTAAAAATGTGACCAAACGAACCATTTTATCTTCAACATTTAAAATATTTGACCCATTAGGGCTTTTAAGTTTATGCACAGTCAAACCGAAAATTTTAATACAAAGACTATGGATGGCAAAGGCTGGTTGGGACGAACCTGTACCCCCAGAAATCCATCGTAGTTGGTCACGATTTATTAAAAACCTACATCATCTTAAATTATTAAAAATACCTAGGTATGTGCTTAATGACGCACCACCTACAATCGAACTTCATTGCTTTTCGGATGCATCCCAAAATGCTATAGCTGCATGTATTTATATAAAATCTTTTTCTAGCTCAGGCGAGCTAAATGTATACCTACTGTGTGCAAAGGACAGAGTGGCGCCTATCAAGCCCACCACAATACCGCGTCTGGAACTCGCCGGAGCCCTGTTGGCAGTTAAAACGTATAGCGCTGTAGTGAAAGCCCTAAGAAAGCCTATATCACGTACTGTGTTCTGGACAGACTCCGCCGTAGTTCTAGCTTGGTTAAAAACTGATGTATCAAAGTTGAAGGTCTTTGTGGCTAACAGAGTCGCTGCTATAGCAGAGCTTGCCCCACTGGCGGCCTGGAGACACGTGCCTACTGCAGAGAATCCCGCAGATCTCGCCACGCGCGGCGTGGATCCTCAGCACGTCTCCAGCGCCGCCCTCTGGTGGCACGGCCCTGAGTATCTTCTGGAGCCTGAAAGTAATTGGCCGACCTTGAACTCTGACACACCTGTCAGCTTGCCTGAAGTAAAGCTTACCTCTATGGTGACTAATTTAGAGTCATCTCAATGTATTATAGATTTTGATCGATTTTCTAGACTCAAAACGTTACAACGTACTGTAGCTTATGTGCGTCGTTTCATTCATAACTATTGTAAACGCAGTCAGCCTAAATTGACAAGCACATTAACGACGCAAGAACTTGCTGACTCGTTTTGTGTACTAGTGAAGCTCTCACAACAGCAATCATTTCCTGTTGAACTCGAGAGTTTAAATAAAAATAAAAACTTAACTCCTAAGTCGCACATTGCGTCTTTGACACCTTTTATAGACTCTCAAGGCATCTTGAGAGTCGGGCGGAGGCTGGACGCTTCTGATTATAGCTATGATAAGAAGCATCCCATGTTATTACGTGCTAAACACCCACTCACCAAACTCATATTTAAACACGAACACACTCGTCTCTTACACGCGGGACCGCAGCTTCTTTTGTCCTCAGTCCGGGACACCCTATGGCCGGTTGGAGGAAGGAACCTCGCACGAGGCACGGCTCGCACCTGCGTCACTTGTAGGCGCGCCGCTGGTCAAACTTTAAAAAACATAATGGGAAATTTGCCAGCGCAGCGCTTAACAGCTGATTTTCCATTCGCGGCTACAGCAGTAGACTTCGCTGGTCCTTTTTTAATTACTGATCGCCGTGGCCGCGGCTGTAAAATCACGAAATGTTATTTGTGTTTATTTATTTGCCTAAGGTATAAGTGTGTTCATTTGGAAGCCGTAAGCGAATTATGCATTATGCATTCATTTTGGCTCTCCGAAGGTTTATCGCTCGCCGCGGCAAGCCTGCGGCGCTCCTTTGTGATAATGGACGTAATTTTACTGCGGCTGCAAAGGAAATGAATGACTTCATTAAGCTTAACAAAGATGACCTTTCTGAGTTTGCAGCTGATCTGATTAAGTTTATATTCGCACCGGCTTGCGCCCCAAATTTCAATGGCTACGTGGAGGCCGGCATTAAAAGTTCCAAATTTCACCTTAAACGGATTCTTGGTAATACGCACCTCACGTTCGAGGAGCTGGCCTCCCTGTTCAGCCAGGTCGAAGCTATTTTAAATAGCAGACCACTTTGTCCTCTCTCCCCCTCCCCCAACGAATTTTCCCCGCTCACGCCAGGGCACTTTCTGGTTGGCAGGTCGCTGACGTCGCCGCCGACCGCGTCGCTACTAGAAGACAACTCGAGCCGCTTGGACCGATACCAGAGACTGGAACAGCTGCGACAACATTTTTGGAAGCGCTGGTCTGCAGAGTACGTCTCCGAGCTACAGCAACGCGGCAAATGGCGCACGCGGCAGCGCGACCTACAACTGGGCGAGCTTGTGCTGATCAAAGATGAAGGCTTGCAGCCATTGAACTGGCGTATGGGCCGCGTCACCAAATTATATCCTGGCAAGGACGGCGTACCTCGCGTGGCAGATGTCTCCACATCCAGAGGACTCATAAGACGGGCACTCAACCGAATATGCCCCCTTCCGGTCAAAGAAGATTCCTGAAAGTGAGCTTTCAGCGGCCCCGAGTATGTTCGCGCCATCTGACGGCGCTTCCACGAGACAGCTCGCCGGCTCGCGGATTTACACATATGTCAAGACATTCGCGCATGCGTGAGGCGCTAACCAATCACATGAGCCCGCCGCGGACCAATAGCGTGGAGTCTTCGGAAAGCCTGGAGCTGCCGCCGACCGCCGCCATCGCTCTCTTCTTCTCTAACCACCAAACCTAACACACGTCGCGTGTCCTAATAAATACCTAAAGCTTGTACAGCAAATAACCAACTGTTGTGATGGTAATAAACTTGTAAACATTATTATTGTTTTGTTTATTCTATGGCGCGTACACCGGATATTTTTAACACAACTCACACGATTAAATGTAAATGTAAGAGTTACATGACTCTTAGCTTTTGATTTAAAACAGTAGAACTTTAGGGCTATAGGATAGCTAGAAAAGATCTTCTTTACACCGAGTTGATCTTTTTAAACACTCACCGCACTTTTAGACTAAATAAGAGAATCAGCAGCCTCTCTAATTAGTCATAAAACCAGTAGAGTAGGATTAAAAAGAAACCTAGAAACTACTTAATTAGAATTCCAAATAAATATTTATATTTTTTTTTTAAACCAAATATTTAAATTAATTAATCAGATTAATTAAGCCTAGGGAATTTAGCAATATAAAATCGTTTTCAGTGTTAGGCGTAGCGTTAAGGCAACGTAGATAAATGTCAGACTCAGTAAATGTCAAAGTTGCCTTAAAGAAAGTAGACGCTGAGGACTGATTAACATGTTATCGAATGAATTAAATAAAATAACGACAAATAATTAAGTTGCGATGATAAAAATAGGGCTTTATAGTAACGTAATTATTATAGTGAATTTTCAGTTCAAAAGTTACAAGAAAATTACATTATAATATCGTAGATGAAGGTTTGATAATATAAGTTGAAAGGGTCAGGCTAGATTAACTAAAACCTATAGTTAAAAACTAGATTGTCTTACATAAGTTATACGGACATTGGTAACTTCTAAAGTAGAAAGGGTTTCTTATTTACTTACTGATATCTATATATCTGTTTAGGACTGAATTAAAAATAAGATTCCTAGAATTGCTATACGAGATATAATTCGGAACGGGATTTGACATACAATACTAGGTTAACATTATAAATTACTAGACTTTGAGAGATTAAAAGGTATATAATCCAGATTAAACCTTAATTAAAATAAATTTTGTTTGTATAAATATAGTATGATACCTGAGTTTCTATTATAGAGATTTTTCATTATGTTGCATAAAATAAACATAACTAATCTAATAACCATACCTGGGATAACTCGGGGCATCTATACGAGGGGTGCCTTTTAAGTTCTGTCGTTTGAAAAAACTAAAGACAATTTAAGTGTTAAATGGTATTTATTGTTTTTAAAAGTAATCACCGTGATATGTAACACACTTTTTCATTCGATCGAACCAGTTTTCGAAACACTTATTCCATTCCGAAGTCAGGGTCTCCAAAATGGCCGTTTTGTATGCCTCAACCGCTCCTTCAGGCGTCCGGTACCGTTGACCACGAAGTCGTTGCTTGATTTTTGGAAAAGTGAAGAAGTCATTAGGGCTTAAGTCTGGACTGTACGGCGGGTGATCCAAATTTTCGACGTTTTGTTCTTTTAAAAACGCAATTGTCTGCCGGGCGGTGTGCGAGCTAGCATTATCGTGGTGCAGTACTATACGACGTCTTGGGTTATTTTTTCGGAACTCGCCGATAACTTCTGGTAAACAAACAGTGGTATACCAGTCAGCATTAACTGTTTTACGATCTTCGAGCACGATGGTCGCAACGTGGCCACTTTTCGCTACAAACGTGGCAACCATTTTTTTCGAAGTGCTCCGTGAGCGTATTACTTTGGTCGGTTTTGGCTCATCTTGAAACACCCAAACAGTCGACTGCTGTTTAGAATCCGGATCGTAGGCATATATCCAAGATTTGTCACCACTGATAATGTCATAAACGTGTTTAGAGTCTCCTCGGTTGAATTACCGCAGAGTTTTGCGGCACCATCTAACGCGAGCCGTTTTTTGGTCTTCACTAAGTAAATGTGGTATCCAGCGTGAGATCATTTTTTTTACACCTAAGTGATCATGCAATATATTTTGAACACTGGTCCCTGAAATGCTTAATGAAGCTTCTATCTCGCGGTATGTCGCATGGCGATCTTCGACGATCAGTTGCCGTACAGCATCAATGTTTTCCTGGGTTACAGCTGTTTTTGGCCGGCCTTCACGATGCCTATCACTAAGACTAGAGCAACCAAGTTGAAATTCCAAATACCAACGTTCCACAGTCCGGATGCATGGTGCTTCATTTTTAAAAATCGTAGTCAGCTCTTCAAAGTACTGAAGACGCGTTAAACCCCTTTTAAAGTTATTGTTATTGAAATTTCCTCACCTTTTTTTATAAGACTGTTTACTTTTTACCCGTCTGCGTCAGAAGGAGGTTTATGTTTTTCGAGCGTATGTATGTATGTACCTATGTATGTATGTCTATTTCTGGGCACGCTCTGCAGCCTAAACGGCTTGACGGATTTTAACATACGAGGTGTCATTCGATTCGTCTTAATTGCCGAAGTGACATAGGGTATATAATATTTCAATATGGCGAACGCGGAAACAAAAATTGAGAGGGAACAAAAAAAAAATTTTTTTTTAATATAACAGTATGGGTATCAAATGAAAGCTATTAAATAGCCTATTCCAAATATATATACATTATCACACTTTGATGCTACTATTTTGCAGGAAAGTCAAAAAAATACGTAAATGTTAAGTAATAAGCTCCTTTCGCTAGAAAAACTAAATACTACTAATACTATATAATCTATAAAAAATTGTAAGAGCATGTACTGATTCATATTTATAACAACAACTGAAAACTGAAACTGAAAAGCGAAAAACCAGCTATATAATCTACATATAGAAAATTGTAAGAGCATTTACTTATTTATATATTTATAACAATTTAAATTTGACTTGAATATTGAAAAAGGTATTGCAGGCGGGGACAAGCAAAGAAGTTTCAAAACCTATTTCTTGAAAAAAATTGACATTTGGACAATCTTGTCCCCGCCTGGAACACCTTTTCCAATATTGAAGTTAAATTTAAATTGTTATAAATATGAATAAGTAAATGCTCTTACAATTTTCTATATTTAGATTATATAGCTTGTTTTTCGCATTTCAGTTGTTTTTTATTGCAGTCGAGTTTTTTGTTTATTTTTAATAATTTAATTTCGTGGTAGTTTCGTGGTGATTTTTTATGAAATGGATAAAAATAACTATTACCTACCTCGTATATTATTCTTACTCTAAGATATGAATGATTCTGACAGTAAATTGTCATTTTGATTGAAATGATATCTGCATACTTTTATTATCTTAAGAGGCTCGATATCAGATATGAAATCGAACCTCTTTATAGTAATCGAGAATGTTCAATGTGCACATGTATTAATTGAATTATATCGACATCTTTTTTATCGATGTCAAATCCCTAGAACTTGCCCCGAGTTATCCCAGGTATGCTAATAACAATAGAATGGTGGCTTTATGAATAAATTGCTAATTATCTAAATCATACATAGCATATATAGCTATTATGAGGTTTCAAAATAGCCGAAGACAAAATTACTTCTGTATCTCCACTGTTTACCAAAAATATAAGGTTAACATGAGTACAATGGTGAAAATTCATTATAGTATAAAAATATACTTAAGTTCAAAACTAGACTTGAATATACAATACTTACCTAATTTAGTAACATCAGGCTAAAGTCACTTTTTTATGAAATGGATAAAAATTGTTATCTAAATATAAGCTGTAGGCGACGCGTATAACTCTCTTGTTTTTTATTTTATAAATTTTAAGTTGTTACATTTTAGTTAGATTTTTTTATTAAAAATGAGGGTGTTTGTAGAACAGAGCGGTACGTGTCTCTGTAGGAGCGCCGAGGGGTAGAGGCCCGCGGGGGTGACCGTTGGTTGTACACGATTTCTATTGGCCGCCGGGCCATCAGTCGCTAAAGCAATTCATACGCGCTAGGACGCACGCCGCTCTCTTACAATCATCCCTTTGTTTTCGGAAATCTGCTTATAATTTCACCCCGTCCCCTACAAGCTGGTCTTCGATCCGGATTTTGTGAATGTTCCTGACACCACCGCCGCGTAAGATGGTGAACACACGGAGCAGTATTCAAAAACAAAAGGACCTATATATATTGGCAGCGCAGCAATCTCGAGAGCCGAAACTAGAACCTCCGTTATTTTTATTACCTAAGACCGAGGAACCACAACCGATGCCTGAAACTAGTGAACCTGTAAAAAATAAAGAAAAGATTACTCCTACAAATTTTGAAATGGCAAGCGCTAGTGCAAGTGGGGAAAATTTACAGTTCAAATCTACACGTGCATCTAAGGTGTCGAAATCAACCTCCTCGTCAGTGTCGGCTAGAAAAAAGAAGCTCGAATTAGAAGCGGCGGAAGCAAAAGCTCGTATACAAATAGAGCTAATTGATAAAAAATTAGCGGCTGACCTAGCAGAATTAGAAGAATACTGTTCACAATCGGAAGGAAGTGAAATTCACACACACAAAGAGGTGGAGCAGTGGTTAGAACGTAGTCAACAGCAACTGGAATCGCAGCCTGTGCCACAAAATGGTACTGAAACGGCCAGGCCGCACCCGCCGCCGTCGGCTCCGGCCCGCGTCGGCACCGAGGACACAGTTCACATGCTGGCGACTGCACTGAAGGACATTGCCGCTGCCTTCGCCGCTGATGGACCCAACGCTAAAATGTTAAGCCGTATTTGCACACCGCGAGATCTTCCATCTTTCTCCGGTGACCCGATGGAGTGGCTACAGTTTAAGCAGGCGTATGACGAGTCAACTCAAGTGTGTAATTTTAACACAAAAGAAAACCTGTGGAGGTTAAGAAAATGCCTTCATGGACCTGCCAAGGAAGCTGTGACGGCTCTCATGATTGGAGCCACTTCACCGGGCATTGTTATGTCAACCTTGGAGCTACAGTTCGGAAATCCTGATGTAATCGTTTCAAAAATAATACAAAATCTCAGTAAACTTCAACCGATGTCGCAAGAATACCACAGAGAAATTGTGCCATTTTCTATAAGGATAAAAAATTGCGTGGCAGCAGTATCAGCTATAGGACAAGATGAGTACCTAAGGGGGACCAATGTTATTTCCGTAATATTGACCAAATTACCGACTGTGCTAATATCTAAATGGGTAGACTACAGTTATCCGCTCATCAACGAAGGATTAAAATCAAGACTTGTTATCTTGTCAGATTTTTTAAATGAGGAAGCTATCAAGATCTCGAAGACATCTGTGAACTTAACTAACGCCTATAATGATAGTTCTACGAAACGTAAACAAAGTGACTCGAGTTACCGTTCACAAACATTATTAGTGCAAAACGAACTAAGTGAAGACAAGTGTAAATTTTGTCGCGTATCAAAACATAACTTAACAGACTGCAAAAAGTTTAAAAAATCACTTCGGAAGGACAGGTGGCAATTTATTAAGCGATCTGGATTATGCTACAAGTGCTTAGTGTCGCGTCATAACAAAGAAACTTGTCCCGCACCTGCCTGTGACGTGGACGGCTGTGCTCAACCGCATCACCGATTGTTGCACTATAACTCGAACTATAATACAAATCAACAATCACGCGTAAACATTACGGAAATAACGGAGCCCGTGGTGAGTGAACCGTCGTCGTCGCGTTCTGAGACTGTATCACATATTAACGCGAATAGCTGCAAAGTGTTATTAAAAACTGTGCATATAAACATTCATGGACCCAGCGGCATAATAAGTGTTGTCGCTTTGCTGGACGAAGGGTCGACTGTGACTCTTATCAGCGCCGATCTAGCGGCGCGAGCCGGTTTGCATGGAGAAAAGCAAACGATGCGCGTTAGTGGGGCATGGAACAATACGGAACTAGTATGTGAGAGTGAAGTAATAAAGTTTAATGTGTCAAACAAGGACGGACAGATGTTTACGATACGGGCCCGAAGTGTAGACGGGCTAAACTTACCTGTGCAAAACGCGTCGATTGTGAACCTTACGAACTATGAACTCAGGGCTGCCATCAAAAATGTGTTAATTGAAACTCCCTGTAAAAAACCACAAATGTTAATAGGGCAAGATCACTATCATCTACTTTTACCTTTACAAATCATCAAAGGCAGACCTTACGATCCTTACCTGACCCAGACTGCCTTGGGCTTGAGTATCCATGGCTGCATCAGCGCACCTCCTAATCAGCGCCGGCATCATTCAGCCTTGCTGCTCACTGAAGACCTGGAACTTAAAAAGACAGAGGATGATTACATTTTACGGGAAATGCATGAAGAACTACGTCGCTCTTTCACTATTGAATCCATGGGGGTCACGTGTAACCCGCGACAGAACTCCGAGGACCTGCGCGCTCAGGAACACCTGGAACAAACGGCTAAACTGATCGACGGAAGGTGGCACGTGGGACTGCCCTGGAAAGATGCTAATTGTCAAATGCCTAACTCGTACTACAACGCAATATCCAGGATGAGAGGTGTCGAAAATAAAATGAAAAAAGATGAAGGTTACGCTTCAAGGTACTCAGAAAGAGTGGATCACCTACTCCAAAATGATTATGCGAAGGAAATTGTCGACCCGAAACATTCATCTAAAGTTTGGTATCTCCCGCATTTTGGGGTCGACAACCCTAACAAGAAAAAACTACGACTTGTTTTTGATGCCGCAGCGAAAAGTAATAGCTTATGTCTGAATGATTATTTGTACAAAGGACCTGACCTACTCGTGTCGCTTTATGGAATCATGCTTCGATTCAGAGAAAATAGAATCGCTGTTACTGGTGACATTCGCGACATGTTTTTGCGAATAAAAATTTTGCCTGAAGATCAAGATGCACTCCGTTTTTTATGGAAAAACGTATCTGCAGACTCTAATGCTCCAGAAGAATTTGTAAAAACATACCGTATGACCTCGTTGATATTTGGCGCCAACTGTTCGCCATTTATTGCACAATTCATAAAAAATAAAAACACCGAACGTTATCAGTCGACGATGCCGGCCGCTACGGAAGCTATTTGTAAACAACATTACATGGACGATTATATAGATAGTTTTGAAGACGAACAAACTGCCATAAAGACTGTGAAGCAAATAATGTACGTGCATCAACAAGGTGGACTCGAAATACGTAACTGGACCAGCAACAACGAATCACTGATAAACAGTTTGCCAAAAGAAACCTTGGGATCTACTGCTATAAGGTTCAAAATTGATCAACAAGGCGAAGGCCAAAGGACACTCGGGCTAGTCTGGTTCCCTAAAGAAGACATGTTGGGCTTCGACGTGTCATTTAAACGCATTCCAGACACTATAATAAATGGACAGAAAATACCTACAAAAAGAGAGATGCTACGTGTTGTTATGTCGATTTTCGACGTCTATGGGGTTTTATCGCCGATTACTATAAAGGCTAAAATAATGTTACAGAACACTTGGAAACAAGGAATCGGTTGGGACGACACGATCACGGATGAAACACACAGAAAATGGATTGATTGGCTGCAATTATTAAAAGACGTAAACAAAATACGTTTACCCCGCCACTACCAAGCGGCCGCGAGAGCGAGCGGGATGGAGAATGCACTCAATGCACCGGATAGCGGCTGCGGCCGGCTGGGGCATGACGCGGGCGCAGCTAGTACGAACTATAGATACTTACAACTACATGTACTATGTGATGCATCGACCCAGGCGATGTCTTGCGTCGCGTACTGGCGCTGGATTGATAATAATAAACAGTGGCGATTAGCATTTGTTTCTAGTAAATGCCGGGTCACGCCCGTTAAACAAATAAGTATGCCTAGATTAGAGTTACTAGCCGCATGCCTGGCTGCGAGATTGGCGAATACTATAACTCAAGAACACAAAATAAAACCTGAGAAAATATTTTTTTGGTGCGACTCAACTACTGTATTGTATTGGATACACAACAACACGCGCACTTACAAATCATTCGTGGCGCACCGCCTCGGGGAAATAGACGACTTAACCCAGATTAATCAGTGGAGATACGTACCTACTAGAATGAATTCAGCCGATATCGCGACCAGAGACACCTGCGACTTATCATTGTTCGAAAATGAATGGTTACGTGGACCGGCGTTCCTGTTCGATGATGAGGCTTTGTGGCCTTCGAATATACAGCTACTTAAGCCTGCTGATGTGGACTTGGAACGTGTAATGACCCTCCACTTCGCTCCTGAAAACTTACCTGCTGTTCCAGAACCTGAAAAGTTTTCTTCATGGTTGAGGCTCTTGAAGTCAACCTGTACTATGTTATCGTTTATTGATAAATGCAAGAAACTTACCGGCGAGACGGACAGCGATATGATGGTGCGGGCCGAGCGTTTGCTATTAAAATACTCACAGGCGCAGTCGTTCCCCGAAGACCTAAGAAACCTGAAAAATGGATAAAGTATTAGTCGAAAAAGTAGATTAATTACTTTATCACCTACCTTTGATGACCATGGACTGCTCCGCCTTCAAGGTCGAATCGGAGCTGCTGTCGGGATCCTACCTGAAACAAAACAACCTGTAATTCTTGACGGACGTAATCATGTTGTTAAACTAATTGTGCGACACTACCACGTGAGGGCCGCTCATGGAAACCAAGAGACTATTGTAAATGACCTGAAACAAAGGTATTGGATTATTCGCATTCGGCCCACAGTTAAGCACGTGACTAGCCAGTGTTTGTTTTGTAGAATAAAAAAGGCACAACCACGACCGCCCAGAATGGGTGACTTACCTCCTGCCAGGATGGCCCATCATCAGCGCGCGTTCTCCTTCTGTGGCCTTGATTTGTTCGTACCTATGGAAGTTACAGTTCTGAGACGTAGAGAAAAACGCTACGGGGTTCTATTTACGTGCCTTACCGTTCGAGCCGTTCATATTGAAATTGTCACAAGACTTACCTCTGATGCGTTGATTATGGCTCTGCGGCGTATGGCGGCTCGACGAGGATGGCCCCAGCAGTTGTACTCAGACAACGGGACAAACCTGAAAGGTGCTGATAATGAGCTGAAAAAGTCGATAAGTGAACTTAACGAGGATGTTCTGAAGAATGAGGCCATTAATTACGGCACGACCTGGACTTTCATTCCGCCAGCAAGCCCACACTGGGGTGGGGCATGGGAGAGGCTCATACGAAGTGTCAAGACGACACTAAAGGTAATTTTAAAAGAGCACGCTCCTCGGGATGAGGTATTGAGCACGCTAATGGCTGAAGTTGAGCAAATCGTCAATAGCCGCCCTCTCACGCACGTTTCAGTCGAACCAAATAGCGATGAGTCATTGACACCGAATCACTTTTTATTGGGCAGCTCCTCAGACTTACCGAAACTGGGTGCATTTGATAACTCTGACATGTTTATGAGAAAACAATGGCGTACTTCACAGAGACTGGCCGACCTGTTCTGGCAACGTTGGATACGGGGAGTACTGCCACAGATGGCTCCTCGCCAAAAATGGCACCATGATGTCAGACCCTTGCAAGTGGGAGATCTGGTACTGATTGTGGACCCGGATTCACCTCGAAATGTTTGGCCTAGAGGCCTGATTCAAGAAACAGTCCCGGGTAAAGACGGACGCGTAAGGGTGGTCCACATCAAAACCAAATCCGGAGTACTGCGTGGACCTGCGACACGCGTCGCGCGAATTCCTATATGGGATGAGTGAGTGCGGAAGCCGCACTGGGGTGGGGGTTGTAGGCGACGCGTATAACTCTCTTGTTTTTTATTTTATAAATTTTAAGTTGTTACATTTTAGTTAAATTTTTTTATTACAAATGAGGGTGTTTGTAGAACAGAGCGGTACGTGTCTCTATAGGAGCGCCGAGGGGTAGAGGCCCGCGGGGGTGACCGTTGGTTGTACACGATTTCTATTGGCCGCCGGGCCATCAGTCGCTAAAGCAATTCATACGCGCTAGGACGCACGCCGCTCTCTTACAATCATCCCTTTGTTTTCGGAAATCTGCTTATAATTTCACCCCGTCGCCTACAATAAGCATAATAGAGAAGGATCTTGGAATAGAAATTGTAATGTATGAACATTAATTTAAATCTTCATTAGGTTGGATTATATGAATTCCTACCAATACTATCCTCATCCGGACAAATTGACTTGGACATGTTAAAGAAAAATCTGCTCCTAGTATATTTAATATGGTATACATACAATATCATATGATTATTATTTAGTACTTAACTCCTGCAATGAAGAAAGGAGCCTTGTGAAGTCCTCTTGTCCCTTGAAAACTGATGACTGACTAATTTTTATAGACTATCGACAAAGACAGTAAATTCAGTATCCCTATAGGCTGGAAGAAAAAAATGATAGGCGCTGGAGGGATGACCAGTTCGGTAGACGAGTCCCGCAGCCTGGAGCGGGGGTCCGGGCTTGGACCTTAGGCGAAAATTAAAATGCCTTAAGCATTCCTTCCAGTATATGCCTAGTATTCCTAACTAGCACCAAAGACCAACCATTACTTGATGAGAAATGGGAACTTCTTGATGAACTTGATGAGAAATGGGAACTCCCGCAGTTAGAAATTAATTTCATTACTTCTACTTACTTAATAGGTATTATTTTTGTATCTAATAACTTAACTTTAAGCTGTGACCATACTTCACCCTTATTTTTAATTTAATTTTTTACTTCAATTAGTCAATTTTAATTAGGATTCTCATGTATTAGCGCGCTTTCAGAATCAAATCAATAGAATAAAGAACGTAAGGTTAGAGTTCATATCGGTTCACAATTAAAGAGTCCTACCTACCAGATAACTAGACAATCACGAGCCAAATCAACCAACTTTGTTTAAAAATGGATTCGTTAGGCTCGGCAGGAATAAGATAAGTTAGGGTAGGTTAAGGTACAAACTAAGATAAACTAGGATAGGATAGTTTAGGATTAGGTTATGTTAGGGTTAATTATAATACGCTGGTAAGCATCTTAGCCTAATTGTGCAAATTGTGGTTATAGAATTATCAACAAGTTTTTAGAGATGTTTGTAATTCTGTAGCTCTGCCTACCCCACTCTGGGAACAAAGGCGTGAGTTTATGTATGTAGGTTAATTATAGTGGTACTCGAGACTAGGATTTGGAGAAGTTGAAAGTAGGTGGGGGTTAGTTACAGAGCCAGTGACCGGATTCGTCTGCTGAGACTGCGAGGAGACCGGCGCAATCTGAATCGTCCGGACTATTTATATGAGAGATGCATGAATTGATATGAGGGGAGGTGTATCCCATGCTCTTTGGATATGCCTCTTGACTGCCATATCCACTCCGGGACAGGACTCATACCAAGCATCCCTGGCCTCCACCAGGTTCGCAATCTCAACTTCAAGTATCTTTGGGAGATTTAAGATAATACTGACGAGAGGCAACGAACCATAAGCGGAGGACAGGAAAGCCGTTAGTGCCACGCTAGAAGAGCATCGAATACCTAGTCCACCGAAACGAATTGGGAGAACCGCTTGAGCCCAAGGCCTTAAACTAAAATTAATGTTTAATAATTCAGACAGAGTTGATTGAAGGGTAATATCGATAAAAGCCATGATGTCCGGAAATTTCCAAATTGGGCTAAATCGTTGCAAATACAGGAGCTTTGGAGTAAAAAGACAATCCCCAATAATAAAGAGGGCTATGTGGGGGTTTATTTCGTACAAAAGGTTAGAAGTATTTTTAAACAGATATAACGAGCCAAGATGGCACTGACCACATCCAAGACCGGTCCGTAGTCACGGACCGCGTAAGCAGCCGCCTTAGAGGGTCCCAACCCTGGAAAGGCCTCCCCACACCCCACCTCGCTTCGCGAGGCGGTGTGTGTGAGACGACCCCACTGCTGCTGCTAAACAGATTTAATTTACAATTTATTACGGGTTTGATTGCTTCGTCAAAAATCGGTGAACCGTGTTAAGATGAATTTGAATGGACCGAAATTTTGGGTGAAGCTGCATTAAAGTTAGTGATGATAACAATTTATTTTCTAAAGAAATGTGATCAGGTATATAAATTTCGCACTTAGCAAAATTTAATGAGAGGCCTATATTAGAAAATTTAGTGATGATCGTTTGCAGGTCTTGTAGAGGCGTCCCCGCCAAGGGAACCGTCGTCAAGGTACCACAGATTGATCTGAAATAATTGGATGAATGACTAAGCTAAAAATTACGTGCCCGAGCGGATCTCCCTAGTGGCAGCCTATGCATGAAGATATGATTTATTCACCGAAAAGTAATTCTGATAGCTGAATAGCTGTATAATTCTGGAACTTCTTTTTTGACAGCAGCTAGAAGGGCACCATGATCGGCCGAATTGAAAGCATTTTTGACGTCAATTTATAGAACCTCATAGTCCGGACGGCTCAGAAAAGAGCGCGCAGCGTGGACAGCTGCCTCACAACCTCCCTTGATGCCGAAACCCAGCTACCGGGGTTTGAAAATGTTTGATAAGTAGTCTATTACGAAATTTTCGGCAGCAAAGTTTCGATGCCAAACGCCTGAAGGTGCAACCGAATGCAATAGGTAAAAATAAAACATTAAAATCGGTTCACAGTCGAAAGTTCTGAGCTAACAACATAAAAAAAAATACAGACAAATTGAGAACCTCCTCCTTTTTTTTAAGTCGGTTAAAAGTGCTCATCTTTGACTTGCTGTATCTCCGCAACCAATAAACATAGTATGCTCAAGTTACGCTCAAATTGTAGTAAATTTAGTTTTTATGTTTCAACATTAATTCACGTGTGTTGTATTGGGAATTGTTAGCAAAAATAAAGTTCGCGTGGGTTGGGATATTGATGGGCAGTGCTCAATATTTTGTACTGACATGATAAATCCTGCAAAAAGCTCGACCATTTTTTTTAATAAGTGCAATTTTAAATAAGTAGTTAGGTAGGCTATAATAAATAACTGCTAGGCTAGATTAAACCAAAGTCATCAATTAAAAGTTCCTATGACAATTCTACAGTTCCTATGTGCTGTGCTGTCATAAGTGACTTAATAAAACTTTGATTTTTAAACACTTGAGTTTTATTATAATAAACACCGACCAAATGTTTACGATTTCTGGCGAGTACTCGTACAAAGTTCAAGTTCATAGTACTGCTGGAAGGACCAGACGATTATTTCATAAAAACTACGTACTGCTAGCAGGACTTGCCTATAATCTTCTGGCAGGAATCGAACCCGTCCTTCCAAAAGACCTTCCAGCAGGACCCGACATCAGGCGGTCATATCCTGGCTTTCACTCAATTGGTGGAAGAAAGTAGATTGAATGAAGAGCGCTTTAACTCTTTAATGAACAGTGGTTATGGTAATTGTGATAGATTAGGAACTTCACCAACTGCTGTGATTCAGCCAGATATGGCTTTTGATACTTCTAAGGAGTCCCCTAGACAAATTATAAGTAGGTATAAGTTTATTCCGACCAGCTTGGATCTGGACTAGGTTTATTGTTAAATAACAAATTAAAACAAAATGTTACTAATTACTGTTACCATAATGCAACTCTTATGCAATTAAGTGATTTACTTTTAAAAGGAAGTTTTGACAGGACCACCACTTTAGTAATTTTGGTAGGAAATAGTCTTAGTGTGGACAAGTCCGGCGTAGATAAATTAATATCAACACTAAACACTATTGAAGGTAGGGGCATAGCTAAAATTATACTATGTGCGCTACCATACTCACAAAGTATGCCATTTAGTCATAATAATAGAATACACTTTAATTATTTAATATATAATGCTATAAGCTGTAATAATAAATATCATTTCTTTGACTTAAACAAATTTATAAAACGACTTGATCTAACATCAGGAAAAATTCATTTGCCCAGGAAATATATTTTGACCTTGGTTGACCTATTAGCTTTTAATATAGAACCAAATACATACAGTAGTACCCAGCCCCAACAAGCCATTATTGGCAATAATGCCTTGCCTCATGATTTAAACTAAATTATAGGACAGCGGAAACACCCTTGAATATAAATTCAATTCACCAAAATATTCATGGTTTTTCCAGCAAAGAACTAGAAATAGGGTTGTTCTTAGATAATGAAAATGTACAAATTATGTGCATTACTGAACATTGGCCTAGACAAGAGCAATTAATTTTTGATTTTTTAAATTTTGAATTAGTTAGTTATTTTGCCAGAAAAAGTGCCATTCATGGTGGCTCTTTAATAATTGTAAAAAGTACTCTTAAATCCAAAGAAAGAAAAGATATTGTAAAGCTATCGATAGAAAGGATTGTAGAAATTTCTTGCGCAGAACTAGAAAGTTATATAATAATATGTGTTTACAGACCACCGTTGGCTGATTTTTGCACATTTTAATCTACTATGGAACATGTGTTAAAATTAGCATGTAATACCCAGAAGCATGTTATAGTTTGTGGAGATTTTAATATTAACTTACTCGAAACGTCAAATAATACCACTAGGTTACTTAGTTTATTTAAATCTTTTAATTTAGGTAATCTGTTCTTAGAACCCACACGGATAGGTGTTAGTAGTGCAACCTGCTTAGATAATATTTTTTGTAGTTGCGAATGTTTGGATAAAGAAATATTTAATTGTTTTAATTCTGACCATAGTGGTCAGAAGGCATCTTTCATCTATGATTTTTATCAAAAACCTGACACAATAACATACCGACCTATAACTAGTAATCGTTTGGAATTATTCAGAAATAAAGTTCAGAGTAATCTTTCAGTGTTACCTTTTTTACAGAATGAGTGTAATAGTTTGTATAAAGACTTCTTCGGCGTAATTCTACATCAATTTAACAACAATTTTAAAATGAAAACTATTTCTAGGTCGAAAACAAAATTTAGTGAATGGGCTACTGCAGGCATTCATAAAAGTAGAAATAGGCTTTATGACCTATATAGAGAGAGGGAGGACAATAAGAATGCTGACTTCCTAAATGATGTTAAGAATTATTCAAGGTACTTTAAACAAGTTTGTTTAATTGCCAAGGCCAATTTTCTTAGTCTCAAACTTAAATCATCTGACAACAAGGTAAAAACTTTATGGAATATTATAAATATAGAAACGGGAAAATCAAAAACTCGTGATAATCAAGTCACTCTGAACACAGGTGACCAACAAATCACGTCAAATAAAGACGTTGCCTTAGCATTCGAAGATTATTTTTCTAACATAGCTTTAATACAACGAAATGTCTAAAATCATCCGCGGTTGAAGCTCAATCATTACTTAGCACTAATGTCAGTAAATGTAATATAAACTTTGATTTCAGCCCTGTAAATTCAGATTCAATAGTCAAGATATTTAAATCACTTAGTTTAAAAAAGACTGAAGATTTGTGGGGCACATCAGTTAAGGTACTCTTTAATATCATAGATGTAATTGCACCCCATCTAGCATTAATCTACAATAATTGCATATCAGAGGGGGTCTTTCCAGATCTCATGAAATATAGTAAAGTAATACCTCTTTTTAAATCGGGCGAGATGAGTGATATAACGAACTTCCGTCCCATTTCCATACTACCAGTTTTAAGTAAAGTCTTTGAGAAAGTAATGCTGAAGGATATGTTAGGTCACTTTAACAGAAATAAACTACTTAACAATAACCAGTTTGGCTTTACCAGAGGTCGATCAACAATTGATGCGGCATCTGTACTCATTAAACATATATATAACAGTTGGGAGAAATCTTGCGATGCAGTAGGAATATTTTGTGATCTTTCTAAAGCTTTTGATTGCGTGGATCATACGACCCTTATTTTAAAATTAGAACATTATGGATTGTCCAATAAAGCTTTAAGCCTTATGTCTTCTTATCTAAGTGATAGAACTCAAATAGTTGTTGTAAACAAAACGCAATCTGTTGGAGCTACAGTGAAAATAGGTGTGCCTCAAGGCTCTATTTTAGGTCCTTTTTTATTTTTGGTTTACATAAATGACTTGCCACCAACAGTAGATAAACTTTGTGATATTGTACTTTTTGCTGATGATACTTCACTAATTTTCAAGGTAGATAGAAAATCCGTAGACTACAGTAGGATTAACACCACACTAGTTAAAGTACTTAATTGGTTTACTAGCAACAATTTGCTACTAAATGCTAAGAAAACGAAATGTGTTAGGTTCGCTTTGCCTAATGTTAAACCGGTACATTCTAGTATTTTTCTAAATGACGAGTGTTTGCAAATGGTAGATAAGGCAATTTTCTTAGGCATAAAGTTAGATAAATATTTGCAATGGAGTCCCCATATAGCTGTACTGGCAGGTAAACTAAGTTCGGCAGCTTACGCCGTTAGGAAAATTAGACAACTAACCAATGTTGAGACAGCTCGCTTAGTCTATTATAGTTATTTCCATAGTGTCATGTCGTACGGTATTCTGGTTTGGGGTAAGGCAGCTGACATACAAACTATATTTGTGTTACAAAAAAGAGCCATTCGTTCTATTTACATTTTAAATTCCCGTGACTCATTAAGAGAACTTTTTAAAGAAATTAATATCTTGACTGTAGCGTCTCAATTTATTTATGAGAATATTATTTACGTTATTAGAAATTTAGATTCTTTCACCAAAAATTCTGATATACATAATTTAAATACCAGAAATAAAAATAAAATCGCTATCCGAAAATTCCGCGTCCGTAAAGTATATAAATCATTTGTTGGTCAATGCATTCATTTCTATAATAAATTACCTGACGAAGTTTTAAAGTTACCCTTTCCAGCACTTAAAAATTACTTGAAAAGGTCGTTAATGTCTAAAGCGTATTATAGGATCGAGGACTATCTAACAGACAAAAATGCATGGCCTAAACCCGAAACTTAGTCAATAATAATTTATTCAAATGCAAAATCTTTATCTTGTCTAGGCTGCCGTCTCGCACCATCTTATATACACATAAGTATGTGTTTTTTTTTTCTCTCTATCTCTCCCGTAAGATTCTTAATTGGCATGTTTTCCTGCTGAACTACGCATGTTATTTGATACTATATTTAATTTAATATTTATAGCTTTATATAATGCTAGACTAAGTAGTACCATTGTAATAAGAAATATGTTTAAAAAAATGACTGACTGCTGAGTTTCTTGCGGCGTTTCTTCTCAGCAGTGGTCTTCTCTTGGGAAGCGCTGGTAGATTCTTGACGTGTAAAAGTGCCCGTGCGGCCTACTTACTGAATAAATTTCTTTTATCTTTTTTATCTTTTATCTTTGATCATTTTAAAAAAGTGTAGAATAAGTATACAAGTTGTATATAATCTTTAATTTCTTTAAGCGTTTTAGGGTTCCGTAGCCATGTCCGTCCGTCCGTCCGTCCGCAGCTTAGCTCAGAGACTCTTAGTACTAGAAAGCTGTAATTTAGTATGAATACATATTAGTCACGCCAAAAAAGTGGTAAAAAAACATTTTGAAAAAAACATTTTTTTAGTGTACCTCCCCTACATCTAACGTGGGGATGTATTTTTTTCTCGTCTACCCCATAGTGCGGCTTGTCGTTGGATAGGTCTTTCAAAAACATTGTGGGTTTGTGAAAACAATTTTTCGATTAAGGAATCCGTTTATGAAATATTAAACTTTAAAGCACAAATTTTTGTTAGAGTCAAGTGTCCCCCCTCCTACAGCCAAAGCTGCCAATACTAAAAATCTGAAAAATATCTTAAATGAAAGTACATATAAAGAATTTTAAAGGAAAACTATCACTATTAAGTAGACTCCATTGGTTTCTAAGATACAGGCGACTAAAGTGTTTATACCTACTCAAATCATCTACAATAAGACACCAAATAACTTTAAATAGAGAATTAGTTCATACTTGTTATTTTTGAGATAGTTTTTGTGTAGTAACGGCGTCGAAACCCTACCCTGAGTATGGTCCGACATGCTCTTGCCCGGTTTTTTTGTCTACATTTTGGTTTTAAAGTTTAATGTGAAAATTCATGTTGAAGCCTTATTTTGCTACAAAATGTCACTATTCTATATAATTTCTAAATGAATACCAATGATTTATCTCAAAATAAAATTCGAAATAATTATGGTAAAAATGTGTTTAATTATTGATAAAAATATTGAAATTAAACTTAATGGGGATGTAAAGATTCACTATCATTAACGATATCACCCCGCGTCACTCTAATGTTGGAAAAGGGCATTTCCTATTGCACGCCACTTAGGCCAATATACAGCTTTTTTTCTCAAATCCCAGCTAGCACCCTGCTTACTTCAGCCGGACAAATATTTTCTTCCTCGGTTTTATTAAAAATAAAAATAATCACTACACGCAAAATAAACATAAAAAGACTTTCGAACCAAATAATACAGCAAAATTCTAGCCTCAAACCAAAAAGTGTCATTTTATAATATTGTAATATACCGCCAGGTTGATCGAAACCTTATCGAAACTTCTCTACAACAGTGATGTATTTTTTAAATGCAAATTTTCACTTCATATAAATACGGTGTCCTAATATAATTTGTAGGTTATTGCAAATATGACACTTTTTTACATAAAAATACATACGTCTACCGCTGCAAATGCGAATGGGACACCATTCCATAAGATGGAGGGAACCCGCGTAGTACAACAGTGACTTGAGCTATATCTACCACGATAGGTAAGAAACTGCAAGGCGTGTGTTTATTTTGCGTGTAGTGATTATTTTTATTTTTAATAAAACCGAGGAAGAAAATATTTGTCCGGCTGAAGTAAGCAGGGTGCTAGCTGGGATTTGAGAAAAAAAGCTGTATATTGGCCTAAGTGGCGTGCAATAGGAAATGCCCTTTTCCAACATTAGAGTGACGCGGGGTGATATCGTTAATGATAGTGAATCTTTACATCCCCATTAAGTTAATTTCAATATTTTTATCAATAATTAAACACATTTTTACCATAATTATTTCGAATTTTATTTTGAGATAAATCATTGGTATTCATTTAGAAATTATATAGAATAGTGACATTTTGTAGCAAAATAAGGCTTCAACATGAATTTTCACATTAAACTTTAAAACCAAAATGTAGACAAAAAAACCGGGCAAGAGCATGTCGGACCATGCTCAGGGTAGGGTTTCGACGCCGTTACTACACAAAAACTATCTCAAAAATAACAAGTATGAACTAATTCTCTATTTAAAGTTATTTGGTGTCTTATTGTAGATGATTTGAGTAGGTATAAACACTTTAGTCGCCTGTATCTTAGGAACCAATGGAGTCTACTTAATAGTGATAGTTTTCCTTTAAAATTCATTATATGTACTTTCATTTAAGATATTTTTCAGATTTTTAGTATTGGCAGCTTTGGCTGTAGGAGGGGGGACACTTGACTCTAACAAAAATTTGTGCTTTAAAGTTTAATATTTCATAAACGGATTCCTTAATCGAAAAATTGTTTTCACAAACCCACAATGTTTTTGAAAGACCTATCCAACGACAAGCCGCACTATGGGGTAGACGAGAAAAAAATACATCCCCACGTTAGATGTAGGGGAGGTACACTAAAAAAATGTTTTTTTCAAAATGTTTTTTTACCACTTTTTTGGCGTGACTAATATGTATTCATACTAAATTACAGCTTTCTAGTACTAAGAGTCTCTGAGCTAAGCTGCGGACGGACGGACGGACGGACATGGCTACGGAACCCTAAAACGCTTAAAGAAATTAAAGATTATATACAACTTGTATACTTATTCTACACTTTTTTAAAATGATCAAAGATAAAAGATAAAAAAGATAAAAGAAATTTATTCAGTAAGTAGGCCGCACGGGCACTTTTACACGTCAAGAATCTACCAGCGCTTCCCAAGAGAAGCCCACTGCTGAGAAGAAACGCCGCAAGAAACTCAGCAGTCAGTCATTTTTTTAAACATATTTCTTATTACAATGGTACTACTTAGTCTAGCATTATATAAAGCTATAAATATTAAATTAAATATAGTATCAAATAACATGCGTAGTTCAGCAGGAAAACATGCCAATTAAGAATCTTACGGGAGAGATAGAGAGAAAAAAAAAACACATACTTATGTGTATATAAGATGGTGCGAGACGGCAGCCTAGACAAGATAAAGATTTTGCATTTGAATAAATTATTATTGACTAAGTTTCGGGTTTAGGCCATGCATTTTTGTCTGTTAGATAGTCCTCGATCCTATAATACGCTTTAGACATTAACGACCTTTTCAAGTAATTTTTAAGTGCTGGAAAGGGTAACTTTAAAACTTCGTCAGGTAATTTATTATAGAAATGAATGCATTGACCAACAAATGATTTATATACTTTACGGACGCGGAATTTTCGGATAGCGATTTTATTTTTATTTCTGGTATTTAAATTATGTATATCAGAAAAACGCAAAGCTATGTTTACGTTTTTAATGGCGGTTTATTGTTTTTTAAATCTCGACGACCGGCCGGATTTTTTTGCATTGCAGCATCGCCATTTCGTGTTCCCCCATTAATGATTAATGACGTGACTAAGTAATTATTTTGTACTCGTGCCGCCCAATTGACATCGCATTGTACAACGTGATACTTAGCATAACTGCCCAAACCTAAAAAAAAAAATTGAACTAAACGCTCAGTGAACATTATTACACTTTACTCATGAGCAGTTTGGACATAAAAATGTTTTGGCTTATACATTGCACACTGGGCGTTTAGCTGATCTCGCGTTTTTTTTTCTTGGCGGCACGAGTTTATATTGAGGGTGATAGGTAATGAGTGGATAATCCTTGAATTATGGATAAAAGGCACTTAGGACGTTATGAAAAACGAGACGGTTTTCAAGATATTTGGACTTCAGGTTTTTTTCGAAAATGAACACCCTTGTTCAATGTTTTGATCATAGCACCATTCTAAGCTATTTTTTTCCAAATTTAATTTTTTCTCAGTATTTTTGAATACTTATGTTATCAGATAGGCATCACAATTAATGTGAGAGTACAATGGATAAAAAAAAACACACACAAACTTTAGTTTTGCGTTTTCAACTGTACATTGATCGAACTTTCAGCTCCCATTAAGAAAAAAAAATACACTACCGTCTAGTTGCCCATAAGCTTAAAGACATGCCAATTTATTGACAATTTAAAAACAGTAATTACCTTTTGAATTTTAAATCAAAATGCAACAATAATGAAAAAGAATACACGCCCACCCACACTTTTCCTGATTTACTCTTTTTATCCCGGGCGTAGAATTCAAAACTTTTTGTTGCAAAAATGACATTACTGGCCAGTAATTTAAATGCCATTTATTCCAAATTTAAAAAATATGCCGACTGCTTTTTGTTTTTTTTTTCGAATTCGTTTTTGAATTTCGCTATAATTGCGTAATTAATGGTGAATAGGGGTGTGCCCTGGGTAAAAAAAAGATCTAATTAGTCCGTCAGAAAGATAATCAAAAAATATTGAACACGTATTTTTTGCTTTATCAAATCAATCAAAATTGGCAAATATAACGCGCATCAAAGTTCGGGATTGGGGGCTCGTGACGTCACAACGTGGTATAAAGTGTGCCACGGCATGACGTCACGCGAAACTTCAACGCACTTTATCTTCGTCATTTTTTGTTAGGTACTTGACAAAAGAAAAAATACGTGTTCAATATTTTTTGAAGATGTAAATGACGGACTAATTAGTTTTTTTTAGGACACTAGCCTAGATTGTTGTGTTGAATTTGTTTTGTTTAATAATTATTCGAACACAATTCACACCGATAGAATATGCTCAAATGCATTACATTTATGGTGAGTGCCAAGGCAACGCTAGTGCTGCTGCAAGTTTGTACGCTGAACGCTACCCAAACAGACGCCATCCCGATTACCGTATTTTTCCTCGAATCCATAACGCGTACAGTGAAGAGAGAGTTCTAGGCAATGGGACCTTCACACGTTGGACATGAATCCGTGTGTTTTTAGAGTTGCATGCACTTGCCACGTGGTCAGTCCGAGGCTATTTGCTATTCCCGTATGGACAAAGAAGATTTGCCGCTATTAAATCCAGAACATTTTCATCATCTCGCTCCCTCGGTCTGCCCGCGCTATTTCCTCCTACACCCTGGCCAAAACCTGCCTTCATGTAAGCGTTATGGATTCAAGGAAATACCCGGTATTCGAGCATATTCTATCGGTGTGCATTGTGTTCGAATAATTATTAAACAAAAAAAAAACAACACAACAATCTAAACACACATTTTTTTTAATTTGGAATAAATAGCATTTAAATTAATGGCCATTAAAGTAATTTTTGAAACAAATAGTTTTGAATTCCAAGCCCGGTATAAAAAAGTAAATGAGGAAAAGTGTGGGTGGGCGTGTATTTATTTATTATTTTGGCATTGTGATTTTAAAGTCAAAAGGTAATTACTATTTTTAGATTGTCAATAAATTGGCATGTTTTTAAGCTTATGGGCGGTAGTGTATTTTTTTCTTCACCATGGGAGCTGAAAGTTCGATCAATGTAAATACGATTGAAAACGCAAAAATAAGTTTGCGATTATTTTTTAATCCATTGTAGTCTTACATTAATGGTGATGCCTATCTGATAACATAAGTATTCAAGCATATTGAGAATAAATAAAATTTGGAAAAAAATAGCTTAGAATGGTGCTATGATCAAAACATAGAACAAAGGTGTTCATTTTCGAAAAAAACCTAAAAGTCCAAATATCTCGAAAACCGTGCGACTTTTACCTAACCTATTTTACCTTTTTTATAACGTCCTAAGTGCCCTTTTCCATAATTCAAGGATTATCCACTCATTACCTGACACCCTGTATATACAGTGGTGGCCACATCATTAGGAACGCTTGCGTTTTCCCCATACAATTGCCTATAAATATGTCTTTGCAATTTTGACAACCAATCAAAAAGTTCTTAAAACCAATTTTATTTTTAGTTAAGTACAGTTATCGCTAACTAATGAACTAAGGTTTAAATTCATTAACAATTAATCGCTTTTACAAACGAATATTTCATTTTATAAGGATTGGAAAATATATTTTTTTGGCGTTCATAAGTTGTAAAACTTTGTATGGACGCGTCAGCATTATGTTTTTAAATCTCTATAAAATTAAATATTCATGTTTTTAACAGCGATGAATATAAATTTAAACCTTAGTTTATTAGTTAACGATAAGTGTAGGTAAAGTCTGACAAGTTCCTATTTAGCCCTGGCTATGTTGCGGATTTTCAGTAGAACAAATTTATTTTAGTGGCAATGTTTTTTTGACAACAGACGTTGGAAGTAATTTAATGTCACGGATGTAAACAAATCGATTTTGCAATCAAAATGCCCAAAAAAATTCACCTCGATGCAAAAATAATAATTTTAAATACATTCAAATGGTTGCGACAGAAAAAGGATGAAGGATTCAGCAGAATTCCAATAAACAATGTTTTGAAATTAGTTGTTGACATGACGGGTATGATATTCATAGTGCGGTTGTAATGAACTGGTTAGCTTGGTACTAAATATGTACTAAATTATTAAATTTAAAAAAAAAACTCATTTGAGGCGTCTGTAGTGCTACAATCAAATATATATACAAAAAGAATTAGCCTTTACCGCCATTGCCATCGATACCAAAAAAAAACTACCAAAAAAAGAATACACATAGACGACTTCGACAAATGTGCCATAAGGCACAAAATTCATGAATTCTATGCTGTGCGAAAGCAAGTACCAACTCTCAAAAGTCTGCTTACCGAATTGAAAAAAGATATTGCTTTTACCGGTAGTAGGGAGTACTTGTGATTGCGATTGCGCAGTATGGGGTTCCAATACAAAAAGTGCAGAAACCAACGGTCCATATTGAAGGAGCGTTCGGATATTGTGGTTTGGCGGGAAAGTTATTTAGACGAAATAAAAGAAGCAAGGGACAAAAATATACCTCTTGTTTATTTAGATGAGACTGACATCCATACTTCTCTTAACCACGCAAAATGCTGGCAAAGCGAAAATGAACCCGGGGTGTCGAAATCCGTTTCAACCGGCAAACGATATACTTATTATTGTTCATGCCGGTGGATCATCGGGATTTGTTCCCAATGCACTCCTAATATTATAATATATAAGGAAAAAAAGCCGATTATCATGACTCCATGAACAGGAACAATTTTAAGAAAAGGGTTTTGCAGAGATTAATTCCCAATCTCAGTGAACCCACGTGTGTTATCATGGATAATGCCCGGTACCATTATTTCCAAATTAACAAAGCTCCAACATCAAGCGATAGAAAACACGTCATTGCTGAGTGGCTGCGTTTAAATAATATCTCATTTCCCCAAAATGAATCTAAAGATAAATTGGTCACAATTTTGAGACGTCATAAATCCGAGCCAGTATACGAAATAGATAAGATTCTCTCAAATCATGGTCACAAGGTGATAAGGTTACCGCCCTATCACTGTGATTTAAATCCCATCGAGATGATTTGGGGCATCATCAAACCAAAAGTGGCAACTAAAAATGTTTCCATCACGAATGATGCCTTCCTAAAGCTCGTTGAAGATAGTTTTCAGATATTTACATTTATCAGAGTTTAGAATTTTATTGAATAGTTAAAAATATAGCTTACTTTTACACTTTGTTATTACTTAGGAAGTGACTATAGAAAAATTGGAGTAAATGCTGCGACCACGTAAAAAAAATAGAAGACGGATAGGTATAGGACAAAAGCCTATAATCGAATCACAGACCGAAAGATTTATAATCGAGGTTGGTGGTCCTGAAAGGTACTCATCAATGACGAAAGTGAAGATACATCGGAGCCAGAATCTGATAAATATATGGATGTCGAATAATTAGAATCGGATTTTGACGGATAGGTAATTATTCATATTTAATTATCAACTAGACATGCTCTTCCGATTACGCGAAAACATAGTGTCACAATCTACAAGTACATAATTGTATATCTCACTCGTTCTTGCACGATGGCAATGCACACTGTCCCGACTATTCATGACGTACACGTATTATTGCCATATGTAAGCTGTTTGTAGCGACACTATATCAGGGTTAAATAGCAACTTCTCAGGCTATAACTTAAAATAAAATTGGTTAAGAACTTTTTGATTGGTTGTTAAAATTGAAAAGTCATATTTGTAGGCCATTGTATGGGAAACACGCAAGCGTTCCTAATTATGAGGCCACCACTATATATCATCTGGTAGTCTTATTAACTATATCGAACTAGGTTTAAATAGTGCCGCGGGCTCTTTAGAATATACCTATAGAGCGAAATTCCCCGTGGACGTCATTAGCCCTGCTTTCTCTAATTAAGTATGGGACCTCCTTCGATTAGGAGCAAAGGGAATAATGGCATAAAATAAATGATTAACAATGTCCTGTCACTAAACGTCGTTGGCGTTTGGTTGGCGTTTTATGACCATGTAAAACAAATGTAACTAACTGGCAGAGTTGTCCCACGCGACAGTAGCCATATATCATAGAATTGAACTTGAACAAAAGTAATATGTCTTAATTTAATATTAGTATTTGTGGTGAGCGTTAATAAAGTTTATACATTCAATTATATATCTTGCCAGTGAAGCCATTACCGTCCGAGCATGAGCACGTGGAGGAGCGCAGGTTTAAAGTAATTGTTATTGTTGTAACCCGATAATATAGAAGTATAAAGTATGGAAGCCCGTTGTTTCCCATAATTTGTTTGGTCATAATGTCACTTTTGACATAATTATTGATAGTCGTAATTTTTATATTGCTGGAACCATTGACTTACATATATAATACTAGAGGACGCCCGCGACTTCGTACGCGTAGAATTAGTTTCCCGCTACTCCCCCTAATTCTTCCCGTTGGGGGTCGATTTTTGGAAAATCCTTTCTTAGTGCTCACTTACATCATCAAAGGAACCCCTGTACCAAATTTCAAGTTTCTAGGTACAGTAGTTTCGGCTGTGCGTTGATATCTAATTCAGTCAGTTAGGTTTGCCTTATATATATATATATATATATATGTAGATAAGGATATGCTCGTCAGGGCGCCCGCTATGAAGCCAACTTTTTTGGTTATAAAATACGAAAATCATAACTAACAAGACGTCAGTCACGAATGGTCTACGGCTCGTGATAGTCGTATAGTAATTGAGTCGCTTAACCCTTTGGTGGATAACGGCAATATATTTGCCGTCATACGTTTGAATTTTTTAAAAGAAAAGCACTGTTTCCGCTTGCATTTTTCAGTATTAAAGACCGAAATTATAGACCTAATCCAAGAAAAAAAATGGACGTAGTAAAATTCACTCCTTATATTATTAATGGTAGATTTTCGACAAGAATTGGGGTATTTTGCAATGTTCCGTTAAATGAACAAAAAAGTCTACAAATAAAAATTTGCTTAACTCGCTTTTTCTGATAATCGTTACACTCACATTTCAGAGATCACTTTGGCGGTATAAGGCGCTGAGAAAAAAAATCTGTACTTTAGAAATTCAATGAAATCAAGACGGCAATATATTTGCCGCTGTCCGTGAAGCGTCTGACATTTATTGAATGAAAGAGTAGTTTGGGTTAACTATTGATTTGGAACACTGACATAATTGAATGCTTCAAATTATTATTTACATGCTAGCGATCCACCCCGTGCTTTGCTCGGATTACGATACCTACTTGGAAATAATATAATTTATAATTATAACTTATATTATACTAATACCAACCCCTAGAATCAAGCTACTGCGTATTAGTATTAGTGAAAAGCGCATCAGAATTAGATACTTAAATGTTTTTACGTCTTAGCGTAAGCTTTCCGCATTTCAAAACTTTAGTTTCGGTATGATATTGACGTTAACCACCGCATGCCCATTTAGTTTTCGATTCCCGGATTTGAATTTTTGTAATTTGTGCACGAAAACACAATGCTTTGTATTGGTACTTTATAGAATAAATAAATAAAATGAATTATTTCTTATAATATCATCTTGTCTAATAAATAAGATTCGTGACTTTTATCTTTGATAGAAAAGAGAAACCAAAATCATAATCAACCGTTATTTATTCGAAAATATTGAATGCACTAGCGTCTACCGGCCTTCAATCCGAGCGCCCGTTGCCAGTGTCAAGTAATACCCTCTTCCGACCGACCGTCAAGTCCCGTCACCTGACACGTGACCAAAACAAGACAGCGAGGAGTCCCTGGTGGGGTGATCTTCTAACACGGCCGTTCCTGGCAGCTGAACGACCTCGTCAGCTCGATCCTCTTGTTCTCTCTGGACTTGACCATCTTGGCTTCCTCCACTGTTTAAATGGTCGTCATCATCTATAACACAACAAATAACACGCGTCTTAGAAAAAGAGCACTTAGCAGACAACAACCACTGCAAAGAAACCACAACCGTGCACTCAAGTGATCCCATCAAAATAGGTAGCAAGCATTGCCAGCAACTAAAGTTAATTTTATCAATAATGAGAGACTTCCGGAACTCAGTCATTAATTACAACAATAAAAATGAACAGCAATAATCAGTAAATTGATCACCGACGCTTTCATTAGCATTGTCATCCGGCAACCGCTATTGGAACTCCAAATGGCAATGCTGATCGTAAGCAAATATAAATTGCCATTAGTCGGGGCAAGCAATAGCCATAATGTCGAGACTAGAATTGCCACAATGTCGGGGCAGGGAGTAGGCATAATGTCGAGGCTAAGGGAATGCCACAATGTCGGAGCAAGGAATAGCCATAATGTCGAGGCTAGGGAAATGCCACAATGTCAGGGCAAGGAACAGCCATAATGTCGAGGCTAACTAGCAGTGCATTACAAATAGGTTACAATTCCAAATAAATTAACAACCACAACATCAAAGTTCAACTTTTAATGTGGTCGACTATATAATGTTACCATGGAAGTAGTTTCCCACTATAACGCAAAAATCACTCACCAATACCGAAGAATGCCTCGCATGCCTCCGGGGTCCACTCGCCACGCCACTGCACCATAGATTCAGCGGCGGTTTGAGTTCTCTTCCCATATGAGCCCGCTAGTAGCTCGAGCTCGTACCGGTGATGAGGCAACACACGCATGACCTTATAGGGGCCGCGCATGCCGGAGTCCAGCTTACCGGTGCTTTTCGAGCCCTTGCTCACAAAGACGAAACTGCCAACCGAAAATATTCGAGGCTGCCGACGGCCTTCATTAACGTAGGCGTCCTGCCGCTCCTGATCGGAAGCAAGCAGCTCGGAACCCGCTGTCGCCGCAATTTCCGCAGAGCATCACGGTTTGGCTGCGACTCGTCCAAGGCCACGTCATGCACCGGAGTTGCATGAACGACCTCAGGACCGGAGTTGTCCCTTCGACAACATAGCAGCTGTAGGGCTGAAGTGCGTGTAGTTGCCTGTTTGGTAATGTTTAGTGCGAGTTGTACCTTCCAAAGGAGATCGGACCACGAAGCACCTTTATTGTTGACCTCAATACGCAACATGTTGAGAACCGCTCGGCAGTAGCGCTCCACTTGCCCATTTTCACGGTGCATTTCAGGGGTGATGAAATGTACAGAACATCCTAATTCGGTTACCCAATTTTGGAAAGCCGCGCTTTGAAACATCCTGCCTCTGTCACAAACAATAGTGGATGGTGTGCCAAATAGCGAGACAACATTAGAAAAATACACGCTTCAACTCGTCCGAGTTCTGTCTGTATAAAACGTATAGCAGGCAGTATTTTAAAAATGAGTCTATTACAATTAAAATATACTTGAAACCGTTAGACTCTGTGAGTGCACCAAGTACATCAGTGTGAGGGTGGATTTTTGACGGCATGGTTTTTCGTCATTTCGGTGGCAAAATTATTTTTTTAGATTTTTATTATACTTATCATTTGATAGGCTACATATTCAAATAAGAATGTTAAATATATATGAGGCACCGATTAAATGACAATACTTAAGTAGCAATTAAATTTTGAAAAAAAATACACCACCGAATTGACGGCTGCTTAGAAAATCAATGTGAAATTATATATTAAGACCTTAATATATTATTATTATTATATATGTCATACAAAAACCCACAAACTTACGTTTTTATATAGAATTTATTTATTTATTTATAGTTTCGCGATGATTTTCGAAACAGGGCTATGTCAAGCATTAGACGTGTTTTGGATATCATGGTGGCATGATAACTTTTTTTAACAGTGTTAACATTTTTACAGCGATTATAATGCATTTTAGTGCATTTTGTACATATTATAACATCATTCGTCATTTCGGTGAACAGAAATGCCACTGAAATGATGCCACCGAGATGACGACAATTAAGTATTTTTAATATAACTACTAAACAAATTGCGCAATAAATATACGCCCGATTCGCGTAAATTATATCAAAGTATCCTATTAAAAATTAAAAGATGAACTAAAATAAGACATTGTACACTCTTATATAATAATCCACGGAAATGACGTTTGAGAGAACCAAATACGTCGTGTGAAAGACTTACCTCGATAGAGTCGCAATGCTCATCAACAGCTCGTCAACTCCACTGAATGACCGAAGCAGATCTAATGATCGACTCAATAGGACCACAAAGATGGCGGTAGGTACGTCGACTAATTAAATAACAGCAGGTGTTTGTACTTTATGAAATAGTTGCTAATCGTGGGACAAAGACAAAATGGTCAACATCATTTAAAAAAAAAAAAATTAGCAATGCGTAATGTTTATTTAAACGCGTTGTTTATTCTTCTTTCTAATAATGTACCTTATTAATAAGCCGACTAGAAGTAAAGTTATAATAATTTGTTTGGAGGAAACCGCGAGTGGGACAGGCCTCACAGACTTACTGCACCTAGTAATCTGATTTTCGTATTTTTTTTCCAGCTATGGTATAAAGCAGCAGTGTTTATAATGTTATGCCTCGTTGCATTTTATCCTGTTTAATGTATTAAAAAAAAAACTCGTAGATTGTTCACTGGTTTTTTTTTAAAGCCTTGGGACATCTAAAAAACTGGTCTAAAAATTCACCCGTGAACAACATGATATTCCTTATATCAGGCTTGGTACAGGATTCAATCGGTTGACTAGGGCCTAGAGGAAATTTTTTGTGCGACAAACAGTCGATACAGTGTCCGATGTACAGTGGGCTTCATAAGTGCATGGACAACACGGAAAGATAATGCTCTGAGGCAAACTGACGCCATCTATCTGCTCTTAGAGGTTCAACAAGATCTTACTAGATATTTTTATCCGCGTACTACAACCAAACATTTTTTCTTTTTTTGTAAGTTTTATATTTTAGTATAATAGATGATTGAAATAGTTTTGAGTATTAGCCAATTCCACATTAAGAGGTTCAATTATCAAAAACACTTTTCATCCACGAAGTGGAATCGAACCCGGGACTCGCTCGGGACCGTGAATCGAGGCGGCCATTTGTGCCGTTGGACAATCGAGCCATTAACTGATAAGACGAAATTAATTAGTAGGTAGTTTATTATGATTTGCATATGTGGCGTTCCATGGCTAAAGGGTCCTTATGATACATATTGAGTTAAGCATTGATCCTAAATCTGCGTTAAATAGGCTATCTAATAAAGAAAGAGTCACGACCCTTAGTCCCAAACTTTTTTAAATTTTATTTATCATACTTACACAAGCCGAAATTGCACTTTTGAGAAATCGTTAAAAGAAGTTTGAAACTCATATTAAGTATGTTCCCATTGGAAGTTACATAGATGATGATTGATTATGTATCTCAATGTGTTTTTCTTTGATATTCAGTTATGGTTTTTTTAATGTGACTTCTAGACTTTGAAAAATCAGCCTTTGATTACAGCAACTTGCTAATAAGAACGAAATTAAGAAAAATAAGATTTTCGGAATGTTCTTTAATATGTTGTAATTGTTACCATAGTGTATAGTTGGGGATATTTGAATTTACGTCTTAGGATAGAAATAAAATAACATAGTTAACAAAATCTTTTTTTTTTAATTAAATTTGTTTTTTTTTTTTCATCTTGCTCTGTAACATTAACAATTTTTGTGTAGTGAGATCTAAATTATATTCGATCAATCTACGCAAGTATCATTAAAGTGTCATTGTTACTCTATAAGTCTTATTTCTATAGTTACAAACGATTTGAGTTACATTAAAATCACAAATTCACGCCCATACATTTTAGGGAATTACAGATAATTGCTGATAATTACAGTAGTTTAGTAATATCACGATAGTAACATTGTCTATTATTAATCTTGTATTAAAACAGAATACCCAAAAAAAAATGTTTTTACAAGTTTACTTAAAATCTTGATTTATAAAGAGTACCTGTGTCAAAAAACATTTTTGTTGATTATTTAGTTTGTTCTGATTTCCTTTTTTTGCAAAAATAAACACCATTTCGTATTTGGTTCCTGTAGTAACATGTAGGTTTTTTACGTTTTGTAGTTAATCTATCAGACCTACCTAATCATTTGTCATATTTTATATCTCGTAAGATATTTGACGGTACTTACCTAAGTTGGGTATTTTTTGTTATTAGGCACGTTTTGTAAGTGGACCAATATAACTTAAGCAAACATTGCAAGTAAATTTATCACCAGATATATCATTCTTGAATGTGCTCTGCCATAAGGACCCTTTTCTACTAAACTTTGTACCCAATTTTACTTTAGAAATATTTAACATACACGAGTGAAACCAAGCTACGAATAGACGTCTATCCCTTTATTTTACTATTTCGTATAAAACAAAAAATATATATTTTTAATGATTTTTACAACATCGTCAATATCTCCGTAACTAGAAACTGCCATAAGGACCCTTTTGTGGTGGAAAGCCACATATTTTTACAAGAAACAGAAACACGTTTAGTAAGATCACTACTAGAGGGTAGACTAATAAAGATTTATAAATACCAGACTGATTATTACAAAGTCTTACAACAACTCACTACGCTGGATTATTCAATTGAAAATGTATAGGGTATTATTGTCCAACATAATCACCAGAATGAGCGAACTCCGAAAGCGTTAGAAGATCTGTGTTCAAACATTTGGGGTAGTATTCGTGGTTCCAATCTCTGTAAGAATCCTTTCGATTCAATCCGTTCCCGAATGCAAGGTGTACCTAATCGAACAGAGTGGAAGTTACACTAGTTTTTGGAGTTTAGTATATAATTGATGCGAGTGGATAACTGGAGATCGGGTTAACGTAAGTAATGAATGCAAAATTAAACATTGTTTTCGCCTTTTTTACGTGTTTTTACTATTTTGTGACAATAAATAATTATCTTATTTTAAATATAAGGGGAAAAAAACCACACCATGCATTTATACACGACTTTTCAGTTATTATTAGTATATAATATAATATAAGTGGTCAAAACTGCATAACATAGTTAAATATAATGCGTTTGACTGTTAAGGTAACCCGGTCTCTAGTTTAACAATATATTTGTTAATAATTACTATTTTATTGTGGTTAAGCTTCAATCTCTTTCCAATTTCGGAAACGAATACTTAAGCTATTACCACAATATGGTGGGTAATAGGTTGTCATTTTATTGTTACAAATGTAATATTATAAACAATCTAAGTTTACAGTTTACTCAATTTAAAATTTTAAGAAATAAATATTATACTTATAAGAAATAAAGATTTTTTATTTTGAATCACAAAGGTATCATTTTTTGAAAACGATAATGATTAAAAAAATAATACATTCATTTATTTCGTGAAACAACATTAGTTTAAAAAATATAATAGTCAGAATCGATCTCCCGACCCACGGTCTGACCCTGTGATTAAGACTTTAGGCAGGGTATCAACTAACTAAGCCAGCGGCCCTTCTGGTGAATTGGCGAAATTATCGATTCTAATACTAAAACGTCAAATAGTTGTAGCAAACAATAATCGAACTGCCTCAGTTAACAACGCCATCTAGGTTGTTTTTTACGAAAGCGGGCTCACGTGTTCACAGCATTATAGACGTTAAGGTGTCCATGCACTTATGAAGCCCACTGTGCTTTTTAACGAAAACTCTTAATCCGGGAAACCAAAAATGGTGAAGTATTAAATCTGTGGTTTCGTCAATGCCGATGTGATCGTGATCATCATGATAGACTCTAAGCAGACTGAGCCTGTGTCCTTTCGGAATATAGCAGAGGAAGCGAGGATCTTCGTCAGTTGGTACAAACTTATAGTACAACATATTATTTTTAATTAAAAATCTACTAGAGTCCAACTGACTCTGACTGGGTTGTCGGCTTAAAAAATCTGCATGCTGCATAAAGCAGCCTTTTCTATTAGTTGCAGTTCTACACGACATAAAAAGGTCAAATACGGCTTTTTCTGAACCAAAGATTTCCTTTGGCAGGATTAATCTTTGGGTTCCTAAGATGTTGGAAGTGAAGCCACGCAGATTTTTCATGCAGGTAGGGGGGGGGGGGTTTCCCGCCTGGCGATGTCAGAGGTTAATAATTGTTTAAGTTTAGGTACTAAGACAAGTTTGGTATCATTTTTCATCATTCATCAATTCAATTCTGGAATAAAAATTGCATCAATCTATACTAAAAACACAAATTTCAAAAAGAGTTAAAAAAATCAAATATTCTTTCACTTTTTTTTTGTACTGTGGCGGAACAGACATCGCGTTAGTGAATGCAGTTCGTAAGTATTTGTTTACAAAAAACAAATCACTACAAAATATACCCCCTACAAGAGACGCTCTGAAGATGCATTCGCTAAGGGCAGCTTATCAAGCTGGTCACGTGTGGGGACAAGCTCTTCATTCCACAGGCGTCGTTTCCTCTCCAAAAGACTGGGGATGGACAGATATTGAAGGGCAATGGCAGCCCATATGGACAACCCAGCCCAGTATCTGGGATGCGGCGCGAGAGCTTGTCAAATGTGGATGCAAGAACAGCTGCAGGGGCCGTTGTTCTTGTAGGCGAGAATGCCATGCACACTGTTGTGCAAAACCTGTAATGGCAACTGCGACAATTCCAGGTAACTTTTTTCTTAAATATATTTTGCTTCTTGTTTGTTTGCTTGTTTGTTTCTTAAGCTCAGGCATTACATGTAGAAGGTTTTAGCGTTAAGGTGGATTTGTCACTTGAATCTAGTTCCTTCAATAAGGCTAAGTTGTTCCTGCCCGGAATTTAGATTGAAAATTATGTATGATTTACATTAATTGTTTAATTTTATTGCAGTGTAATTGACCGCGAGGCCCTAATCGAAGATGAGGCTGAATTGGATCAAAAGGCATTTGGCGAAGCAAATGAGTGAACACCTGGACCACTTTAAACTTTTGTATATACCTTTGTTAATAATTTATGGCGTAGTTAATTCATTTCATATTATTAAGTTAAATGTGACAGTCCACGGTAAAAGGTACCTTATGGCGGCTTTTAGTTTCGGAGATATTTAAATGTTTCGTAAAAATGGGTAAAAATGCTGTTTATATTTTTATTAGCTTATCAAGAAATATAACATGCAAGAATTCTTTACCTATTTTTATTTTCCGTATAAATGAGTTTAAAGTCATTTAATTATGGTTCTCAAGTTTAGTAGAAAAGGTACCTTATGGCGGTTATAAGTTTAAAAATGATGCTTAGCTCTTGTATTTTGTATTCCTACCGACGCCGACGTCTGTATAGGTATACTTTAACTTCGCCGCCATGCATCTGTACTGCTCGCACTAAAACCTTACTCATCGTCCCTTCTCTGTCACCGCCGTGCCTCGCTTGCCGCCGCTGTCGGTCGGGTCGAGGCGGTCAGTGTTCATCAGTTCTTGCGTCCGCCCGGTTGTTTTCTACGCGTGTTCGTTTGTGTTCTACACGTGTTTATTATAGCTACAGTTTACATCAAGTTTTTGATTTACTTAAGTGAAGATTTCTGACGTGTTAAATAATGGAGGAAGATGAAAATGATCAACCTAGGAAAAAACGTAAGTTTATCTACTATTTTCACCTTTTAAATATCAACTATATTTTAACTTTATTTGTTTACTTTTTATGTTGTTATCATATTAATACTATTATTGGATAGTATTTATTTGATGTTTAAATATTAAAAGTAATACTAGTGGATATGCAGAATTATAGGTACAGCTAATGGACCGACGTTCTTTTCGTACCAGTTTTGAGATGCTCATTAAGTAGGTACCTATTTACGCTATGCGTGTTTTTTATTTTTATACCTTCCTAAATTGAATGTTTTAATTTGCAGAGCGTCACGTTTACGTGCCTGAAACGGAAACACAGGACTTTTTCGAGGACGAAGATTTTTTATCAAGTGAATCACAGTCCGTTTTGAGTAAGTAGAATTATTTTCTCGTCTAAAGTCCATAATGTTAGGTAGGTTACTGTAATTAGTACCGTTGTATCGTACATATTACCTGCAAAAATAACTTTATTTTGTTTTAGGCATGCAACAAATTGTCAATAGTGGTGAAACACAAAAGGATTTATCCCAAGTAAACCCACGTTTCTTTAGCAACGATGAAGACACACAATGTGATACACAAAATGACGAAGATGCTGTGGACGCGGGGACCGATAAAAGACAAATAATACCAGTCTACCACCAGAATATATCTAAATCAATAACAGGTGGGTACTTTACTTGTATTTTTTGATTTATTTGAAAAAATATACCTACATAAATAAATAGAAAAACTGAGAGCTCACCGCATACATTTGTTTTGCCGCCCGCACGTACTTATTGTATAGCAGGTATTTTTTAAACTTATATAAATTTATTAATATAGCTTTATTATGAAAAGTTTTGGCTCTTGTATAGGGTCAACTCTCTGTTTGTGTACCTACATCATATTTAATAAATCTAACGCTGTTATCCGCCGTCCGATCTCTAAAACCGCACTAAGCCACAAACACAGAGCGTACTCAGCGGTCTTGAGATGTACACTTAGTGGATATTTAAAACATAAAATCTTAATTATAAATTAAACTCTCTCAAAACTATAATTTGTGATCTAGTAAGGTTTTAGAGATAGGACGGCAGTTATAAATGACAGTAAATAATTTATCCGCAGATAAATCAACGCAATGTGATTTATATGAAGTTCCTAATAGCCAAGATACTGAATTAGATAAAGGAGCTAGTTACTTTGGCTTGATGGTGGCAGTTGAATTAAGCAAGCTGACAAAAACTCAGCAATATTCGTGTATGAAAGAAATGTTAAATTCCCTGCAAAAATATAATATCACACATCATCTACAGAAATAACTTATTCCAGGAGTGACACTGCAAGACGATTATGCAGCAGAATATGAAACGTTTCTCAAAGAGTACAATTACAACCCTAAAGACAATAATGTAGATTCGGACCTAGAATTTGATTTGGAAGAGACGATCATGGAGAGAAATATATTCAAAGAAGATTTAATGGAAGAAATCAATGTAGAAACTACAGCACATGAGGACATTGTGTTTGAGAAAGGATGTGGTTGTGAACGACAATGTATAAAATTATTTCCTCGTGACGAAATACTAGCTTCTAGACTTGATTCTCAAAATTTAAATTATAATTGTGATCATCATATTATTATAAATCATCAAAACGTTTTATTAACGGGGGCCTTAAATTGCTTGATTAATACATCTGCTGATACCTCGAAGAAGAGTCACAAGGCAAAAGCAAGAGAGAGGACCAACATCGATTATAAATTTCGGGGAATTTCGGTATGTAGATCTTTTTTTCTGTTTGCTAACGGAATAGGTATGAAAAGATTTAGAAACACTTTAGAGAATATTAAACAAAAAGGTATCGAAATAACTGCCCATAAATCTAGTAACACTCATGCCAAGACACTGACATTTGAACAGAGGATGCTAGCAGTTACTTTTATAAAGACGTTTTCGATGCAAAACTCCCTCGTGTTGCCAGGTAGAATGCCTCGTTATCGTGATACTGATTTACACATTTTGCCAAGTAGCATGAACAAAATTTATGTGTACGACAAGTATGTCGAAGCGTGCACGAAAGATAGGACAAACAGCGAAGGTCCTCCTGTCGTAGGTAGGTCTTCTTGGTATCAATTGTGGAATGAATTTTGTTCTAATATTGTTATTCAGAATCCACGCACCGACTTGTGCCACGTGTGCCAAAAGAATGTGACAACTATAAACAAAATGAATTCTATGAACGAAGATGCAAAGACTAAAATTCTTCAAGAATCTATCACCCACCTAAATAAAGTTCAAACTGAAAGGCAGTACTACTCTAACACAATATCTGAAATAGCTCCAACTGTTGTAAACATGGTTCTTAGCCCTCATGTAGCTGGTGCATTTGATGGTGTGATGCATTATTCGTTTGATTTTGCCCAGCAAGTGCATTTGCCACACGATGGACAACAAGTCGGTCCGTTGTATTTTTTGACAGGTTATAAGATTGCTCTGTTTGGGATTGCCGTAGAGCCGATGCATAAATTTGTTCTTTATGTAATTCCTGAGTCATGTACTACAGGTAAGGGAGCGAACGTTGTTATTTCATTTCTGCACGATTTTTTTGAGAACTTCGCTCTCGGAGAAACTGAAGTAGTTTGTCATGCGGATAATTGTGCTGGCCAAAATAAAAACAACTACCTCGTACAATACGCCATATGGCGGGTAATGACTGAGAGGCATAAAAGTTTTCAGTTGTCGTTTCTACCTGTCGGCCATACCAAATTCGCACCCGACCAGTATTTTGGCTTGTTCAAAAAAAAATTCCGAAAAGCACAAGTAAGTACGGTAAAAGACGTCTGTGAAACAGCTGTAACAGCATGTCGAAAAACAAATTCGATTATTTCTGTGATGGTCGGGAACGAGTCTGGTGATACTATACATGTAAAAACCTATGACTGGGTAAATTTTTTTAGATCAAAAAGGCCATCCACTGTGCCAAAATTATTGTCATACAGTCATTTTAAAACGGACCAAATGTCAATCGGACAAGTTTTATGTAAAAATTCTTCCACTACTGAAACTTGTGCTAAGCACGTTGTCTTTAACGATACATTTGTGAATTATGAAATGCCTGAGGTTATTCATCCACAAGGCCTCTCCTACGAGAGACAAAAGTATCTATTTGAAAAAATAAGGCAATTCGTACCATCTGAATCCCAAGACATACTTTGCCCAACTCCCCAGCTAGCAGTATCTAAAGATAATGATCCCTTAGAAAGTCTTCCCGAATTACTACCTAGTCAGCCTCAGCCTGGTACCAGTGGTATTCAGCAGTTGCCAATCATAAAACGCAAAAAGCCTACATGCTCATATTGTGGTGAAGAGGGTCACAGGAACCAAGTTCGCGGTGGTGTATTTTTCTGTAAAAAAAGGCGTTTAGAGCAAGCAGATCGCTAAAATTACTAAACTCCGCCATAAGGCACCTTTTCTTTACATAACATAAAATTTTAGTTTTTAAGTAGATTACGAAAAAGAACTGATCATAATTATGTGTGATAATTTAGTATAAAAAATTAATAAAAGAAAACATGAATGAAAAGGGTTTCTAGGATGTAAATTATCGTAATTTATCTAATTTGCATTGACATATTTCCATAAGGTACCTTTTCATAAATGTATGGAACGAAGACTATTATTGTGATGTAACTTTAAGTGACTTAAAAAGTTAAGATTAATGATTGATAACGATAAGTACAGTTATATTTGATGTTAATGAACAGATTTTGTTGATTTATGCAAAAAAATAATGTTTATTGTTACATTAGAACTTAATTATGTTATGTTTGTGATTTTGAATGAAAATCAAAAATAAAAGAATTCTGACTACTAATTTTTGTTTTTCTTGTTTATATTTTGTTAATAACTTGTTTTATGATAGATACATTTAAAATCTTGACTATCTACAGCTAAAATTGAGAAAATATAACACAACACCATTTCCTTAAAATAAATCGGTAGTCATATTTAATTGTCCGATTGTACAAGATTCTATTTGCAATTCTAACATTTCCGGTATATATTTTGATGGACAGAAGCCCAATTAACCAGATTTCCTAGTCCACTATGTAACTTACATCAGTAACATAGTTTTTCAGAGACCTAAACTTAAACAGTCAGTTTCCTAAACTTTGCAAATTCACAATACATTTTTCAAAAAATCATATCTCCGTAACTATAATTCTTAGGGCAATAATCTATTTTGATATCGATAGATTAACAATTGCAGATTATTAAATTGCCCGTAACTCCATACCGACCATAAAGTACCTTTTACCGTGGACTGTCACAAATTGTCTTTGATATTATGGCACGATTTGGCCTAAAACGGAATGCATAACCATTACTTATATTTTTTTACATCTTTATCATGTTTGCGAACCCATTCCTATCATTTTCGGATCGCAAAATAACATTTTAAGTAGAATTTTTCGATATCAATTTTTAGCACCGTCAACAGTTTTTTATGTAAGTACTACATCCATACCAAACATTTTAATTTGACATTATATATTTTTTGTAGTGAACGAATAATAGGGCTCTCTAAAGCATCCCTTTTTTTTCAACATTCATAATTGTTTATTAGTTATGGCATTTTTCCTTGTGAAATAGAGAATTACAAAAACAAGTTTTCTTTTATTGTATATATTTTTACTTCGGCACGGTGTCAATATGATACCATAAACGAATTCGGCATCCCCAATTTATACGAAAACGATACCAAACTTGGCCTAGTAGCTTAACCGATGTAGATAATTAAGATAAAGTTGACACTCCCCCCCCTCAAAGATGTACATCCAAAATCTTGGTGGCTCCACTTCTAAAATCCATCCTTGGGTCCTAAGGACCAATCCTGCCAAAGGAAATATTTGGTTCACGAAACGCCGTATTTCATCAGCTACAACTGCGACTATATACTCCAAATTAAACTGAAAGTCTTGCATGTACACCCACCAGCGGGCGACTAGCGGCAACAAACCCTTTTTCTTTTCGGTTAACTTTAATGAATTACAATCGGTTACTATTTTGAATTTTATACCAATTAAGTAGTGTCGAAAATGTTGCAATGCACGTACAATTGCCAAAGTCTCGAGTTCGTAACTATGATACCGCGACTCAGCACCCTGTGTGGCTTTACTAAAATAACCGACAACGCGCTTACGCTTGCCCTCGTGTTCCTGTAGCAAAATAGCCCCATAACCGATAGCACTGGCGTCTGTGTGAAGCTCAGTGGGTAAACTAGGATCGAAAATCGCTAAAACTGGTTCTTCCGTCAAACATTTTATTACATAATCACGTGACGGATCTTGTTCCGATCCCCAAATGAAAGGTTCGCCCTTTCTAAGTAACTTAGCGACACAAGCTTTTTTGGTGGCATAGTTCGCAATATAGCGGCAGAAATAGCCCGCTAGGCCCAGAAACTGGCGGACCTCTCTCACATTCGTTGGCTTATGGGACTTAACTAAAGCATCAGTTTTACTAGGGCTCGGCCGTACCTGACCATGTCCAATGAACCTGCCTAAATATTCAAGCTCCGTATCGAGGAATGTACATTTTCTTAGGTTTACCCGAAAACCTGCGGTCTTAAGTGTCTTTAACACCTCGCGTAATATTTCTAGCCCTTCTGTGACAGTGTTGGATATGATTGGGACGTCATCGATATAAGTTAAAACCTTCCCAGTATAGATCAAGTGTTTTAATGTGTTAGTGATAACCCTTTGGAAAACAATAGGTGTATTAGCAATCCCATAGGGCATCTTTAAATATTCGTAATGCCCTTCCATATGATTCCATAAGTAAGACCGCATTTGTAACGCCTACAAATATCAAGACTGGTAAAGTATTTAAAGCACAGATCACCCCCAATAGATACCGCATAATGCTACTTTTGTTAAACGTCTAAATCACCAAACATGGAGGTAGGCACGGGATGCGGGGAAAGAAGAAGCGATGACGTGATTGGTTATTTAAAGGTCGTCCGATCTTTCACCGAACGAGTAGGGATGGGACATACTTTTTGTGATGATATTTCTTATCGATAAAGATTCACCCTCTTATTATTATTAAGTACCTCAGTCATGGTATATTTCGGCATTGTGAAACATCTGGATCGGAATGTAAAAAAAGATAATCACGACCAATATCCTTAATTATAAGTCTTACGTTAGTTACGAAACCCAGAATGATTAAAAACTCTTAATATACGTATTTATTAAAATAGGTCCATTCAATTACACTTAGGTACACGAGTAGGACGCGGTCATGACAAATCTGGTAACGATCTCCGAAATGGATTATTCTAGGCTGTCGGTCTACCTGCACATAGTGGTTGCGTTCTCTTTATATGGCGGCTGAAAAACGTGTAATCGTTCCCAAAAAAAATTGATAAGGGAAATGGCTGAATGGTACATCTTATCTTCTTATCTTATTGGTGGGGTCCTTACGGATACACTTCGACCCCATGGGATCTTTTGTGTATTTACCTCTCTTTATGTTTAGCGCTTAATCCGATAATGCAGCTTCCGTCCTTTCCAGAAAGCGGATAGTGGAGTGCAATCGCCATGGCAGTGGCTTAAAATCGTTTGGTTCTGGATAGCCACAACCGAGGATTTTCATTCTTACTCCGGCGAGGGCATCACATTCACACAATAAGTGTTTCATTGTTTCCACCTCTTTGCCGCACATTCTACAATCTGTGTTGTAATAAAGGCGCATCTTTGCTAGGGAATGCTTAACCCCAAAGTGCCCAGTAAAAACTCCGATAATGTATCGGAGTTGGCTTCTGCTGAGTTTCCAAAGTTTTTTGGTCCAGCTCTGGTCAACTCTTTCTATGAAGAACTTTGCATACCCTAAGCCTACCGTGGTTTTCTTTACTTCACATTATTGCTTTAAATATCGATATCTGGAGATATGTTTGATTTCCAGTTTTTGTTTCTGTATTCGTTGTCGGAAACCACTAAACACAGCCAGTCTATTTTGAAAGAATTCTGCCCAATGGTGGCGGCTATTTTTCCTCAATCAGCAATCTCTCACAGAATTACAAAGTTTGATCGTGGCAAAACAGTGAAACTTCTTACCTAAAAAAACTATGGCGACTGTTTTTTAAACGTTACTATAGTAACCAATAAAATATTACCATCAATAATATACTTCACAAATATCTTCGAAATCGGAAAAATTATCGACCAAAATTATTGTATTTAGAAACAACTCCGGACATCACTACGAAATCAGAAAAGGACAATATATTGGGATTGACATAATGAGTAAGAGAGACGTTACGAAAACCGCCATTATAACTTGACCATTGTTGGTCAAATATACAATGTGCTTACCTACCGGTGTATGTTATACCATATTTTTTAAAGTTTTATGTTCTTGATGCCTTTCCACACCATTTTTCGGAACATGAAGACATTTTGAGTAATTTCTCGAATTCTGTATATTTTTCATGACATGCTTCAAACTCAAACGGGAGGCGTACGCATAGGCACAGTATAGAGAACAGTAGATCGTCTTCAAACAAAGGTAGGTACATCGCGTGGCTTGCGGCTGTGGGCGGGGCCTGAGGCGGGGCGAACCAATACGAAACGAAATCTCAAAATATTACAAGGTAACTTAGTCGGGGCTGCGGCGTCATTGCGTTCGGTCACGTTAGGTTGTAGTGCGCGTACTTGCCTATCGAGCGACAATGTCTTTGCCGAAAAGTCGTAAATATTGTTCTGTATACGGATGTCCAAAAAAAAGTACCTATACAAAATCCGAAGCTATCCTACATATCTATTTAGAGTTTATGTTGTGAAGAATGCGGTTCATTTTTTGATATTTATAGCCCACTTGCAGCTTTTGTTAAATCTATTTTTCTCAAAAATGTCTGGAAATGTTGACATTACTATCTACATATTGAGACGCGAAGGATATAGATTACTGACAGATCTCAAATTAAAAAAAAAAACATTGCGTGCTCGCTACACAAGCCCGCAATGTTGCATACAAATATTACTATCTAGCTTGTAACTTTTTAAAAAGTGAGAAAGCCCATAATAAAATGAGGACACAAGTCTTATACATCCAAATTTTATTCGAAACATAACTTTTTTATCTGTGTCTGGAATAGCTTATGTTTTAAAAAAAAACAAAGCTTGCGATTTTCCTTGTCATAAACAAAAAGGCGGTAAAGAGTGATAGTTTTTTCACATGAAGTTGTTTGTATGCAATTAAAAAAATGAGTTCAGGCGATGAAGATTTTACTCCAACACAAAAAAATTCATGCGATTTTTGAGAAAAGCACTATATTTGCCTCGGCAGGAACAGCAATTGCTGGCTTCGTATTTTTAAACGGACTCGCAAGCACGTCCGTTTAAAACAATACTCGGCCCGCAATTGCCTACTTCCATGCCTAGGCAATAATGTACTATTATTGTCAGCGTGACATTTTCATTCGTTTCAAAACGCCTAAACCTAGCTTAGGTAGGTACAACTATATCCAGATTTAATAAAAGCTGCAAGTGATTAATGTAAATACCTACGTAATTAATTAGGTATTTCGTACCGGCCTGCCTATAGTATACCTAGGTGAAATAAATACGTATTAAGTAGGTAATTTAAATTATTGAGTGTGACGTGACAGGTAACATGTAACATGTGACAACGTGAATGGCCTAGGTAGTTGGTAGTGACTAAGGTAGTGACCCTGCCTACGAAGCTAGCGGTCGTGGATTTGATTCCCGGTAAGGGCAAATATTCGTGTGATGAGTGCGAGTAGGTATTTGTTTCTGATTACTATCATTCATTATAAATCATAGATCAAAGTACCTATGGCCAAGTAGGTGACTAAGATTGAAAAACATGTTTGGACAACCCTGACGCCCGAGCGGCAATAGGTCTCAGAATCTCCTAAAGGGCCGGAGTCGAGCTACTTTTCTATTTATACTATGGCATAGGTCTCAAACATGGTTGACACTGACAGCGGTCATCGGCGCTATACCGTACATATACTAAATTTTACATTTGAGTGGTGAACATCGGCTGCCTTGTAAGCGGTATCTATTGGGGGTGATCTGTGATTTAAAGCCACCCCACTTATCGATGTGGTCGTCGATCGAAGGTAGCGGAAATCTTTCCTTAATAGTAACGGCGTTTAAAGCTCGGAAGTCTACACACATCCTATCCTCCCCATTATTTTTCTTAACGAGGAGGATAGGACTCGCGTAGTCCGATTGTGACTCACGAATAACGCCTTTGTCCAACAAGTCGTTAATTATTCCGCGAACTCTGTTTTTCTCATCGGCTGACAATTTATAAGGACGGTAGTTCACGGTAACGTCACTTTTAAGTTTGATTTCGCAGTGCCGGTAGTAAAAAAGTATCAGCGTACTCATTAAAAATTAAATTCATATGGCACTCTTTCTCCTCACCTACAAATGGGGTTCTAACACTATCGACATCCACCGACAACATGTGATGTACTTTCTTAATTCGGATCAAACGTTAAGAATCAGCCGTTCGAATATACGTCACACCACTACGGTACGATTTAAAACGTCGGTACCTATCAATATCGAACCTCTCACACAATCTGACGGTACGACGTATAAATCTACCTCGAGAGATAATTCGGCGAACTCGATAACCGTATTTACGTCTGACGTTGATTCGATGTCTTGGCTACCTATACCATGCATACGTCGATAGGTAGGCAGTTTATTCAAAATGAAATATTTTAGGACTGATTCGGAAATTAACGAAATATCAGACCCGGAATCAATTAAAACGGGTCGCTGTTGAATAATCGCTGACATCACATTGTTTCGTTTGGAATTAGATCCAAGCAAAAATTTACATCACTAGGGGGATTTTTATCATTCGATTTAGTTATAATGCGTTTCTTTAAAAAACAATCATCCGCTAGGTGTCCGTTTTTTTTACAGAATGTGCAAGTTTTGGGGGTTTTAGTCGATGACGTAACTGTTCGCGCATTGTTAGAAGAAGTAGTCTGTGCCAGAGGTTGAGACTGTTTCGTATTGGAATCGGTTTTACGTTTCTTAGCACAGTCAATCTGCTTATGACCCACACCTCCACACGTATAGCAAGCTAACCGATCATATTTAAATGGCGTGCGCAGATCACGTTTGTAACGCGAATTAAATTTACCCGAATTGGAAGAACGAATAGGGTTGCTGGTTGAAACACTTTTAGGTTTTATGTACACGGACAAAAACTCGACAAGCTCTTTTGACTGTAGCTTAGCGTTAGTTGTCACGGCCTTCACTTGAGGATCGGCAATACCCCGGACTACAATGGCGGTTTTCAATTCATCCGAGAGGCCCTTGACGATATTTAAACGCAAAAGGGATTTTTGGGCGTACTCAGCATACGTGGCGAATTTACTGGAGTCCCTACTCATCACATCATATACCACAGTAGCCATATCAACTTCACGAGGACACAAAGACTGAAATTCAAGCTTAAAATAAGATCACGATCGGTCATCGGTCATCCAGTCGTTTAACCACGTCTTAGCATCACCACGTAAACAACCACCAATGCGTCCCAGGCATTCCCGATCGTCTCAGTGATTCAACTCCCGAGCTTGATCAACTTCCGCGCACCACACATCAAAGTCATGCACACTAGGGTCGAAATTTGATATATAGTAATGCTTAGATCTTACTTGAATCAACGATGAAAGTGCACCAACAATCCTGTCCGTAGCTCCAAGGTCGATCGATGCGCTAGCGGGGACACCCATGACAGGCGTCTCCACGTTCACGGGTGGTTCAGCAATCGTTCTAGCCGATCCCAGCGAGTAGCTAGGACACGGTATGGCAGTCGAGGTCTGTAGAATAACCACCGGCAATCTTTCTTCTAGTGCATTCAGTCTAATATTTGGTTTAGAGGATCCCGTGCGAAGTGACAGCTCATATGGGCGCCGTGATCGCGGGCTATCACGGCGCCGCCTATGCGAGCTATAGCGATCAGGGGACCTAGTTCGGCGTCTAGGTGACCTATTACGATCGTTATTATAAGAACAGTCGCGAGATCTAGAGCGAGCATTACGGGTATACCGCAAATTACTTCGCAACTTACTAGAAGAATTCCTCCGACGTCGCGGTCTAGGCGTTCCACAACCGTTAGATCTAGAATCACGTCCTGACATCGTAATAATGCACTGCACACTATGTACAACTTACGTACTTACTCTTACCAAAAATAATCGAAAACTAAAACACGCTGTTTGAGCATTTCTAAAAAAGTTTGTACATTTCATTTACGACTTGGATTTGCAAAAAAAATTGCAGTTTGGTAGAGTGAATGAAGCTGAGCCTAAATAACATAGTCTCCCAAAATGTCCTCATACATTTGTATGAAACTTTCCTTTTTTGTTACCATGAACCAAAGAAAATTAGTAACAAAAAAGGAATGTACAAACTTTTTTAGAAATGCTCGTTTACGGATAGAAAACGATGGCGAACGATCAAGAAACGAATGAATGAATCCCTTCTTCTGGTCTAATAAATAAGATTCGTGACTTTTATCTTTGATAGAAAAGAGAAATCATAATCAACCGTTATTTATACGAAAATATTGAATGCACTAGCGTCTACCGCCCTTCAATCCGAGCGCCCGTTGCCAGTGTCAAGTAATACCCTCTTCCGACCGACCGTCAAGTCCCGTCACCTGACACGTGACCAAAACAAGACGGCTAGGAGTCCCTGGTAGGGTGATCTTCTAACACTAGTAACATTATTTTATTCTCGATAGTCGCCCGCAGTATCCCCAATGCGCTGTCAAAAATGTTACGTCACTGTACTGCGCCTCTATTCAACACGGTAAAAACGGGAGCGCCAAAGTTCAACTAAAATTGCAACTCCTATTATCGGAACTCCGAAAATGAAATTTTTATACCGCTGGAACAGTAAACTGTTCAGAAGTTCTGAAATATTCAATGTGTAGATAAGACTAGGTTAGGTTAGGTTTTATTGATAAAAATCCTGAAAAAGTAACAGTTGCTGAAAAAAATACGTTAGGAGTTGCGATGATTAGGACTTATGAGTCGTTATGAGTAAAAATAATTAGGTGAGCCAATATGGACCCGGTAAAAACAATATCGTATTTGATCTGTTATCGTATTGTCCACGTTTTGATAGCTCTTATTTTCTTGACAGTAATGGCGGCTGACGTCATAACAATACCATAACAGGCAAACTACGATATCGTTTTTACCGCCAAGAATACCGGCCCAGCTTGGATGTCGCTCACTTAATAATAAACCGGCTTAACTCAAAATTTGGAAAAAAATTGTTTTAGTAATAAAACGCCACTAATCCAATAGGATATCCTATATCATATCTCTTTCTTAGAACGGCCATAATCGAGCGAGAAAAAGAGATAGCCTAGTTAACGCTTTTCATTTTTAACATATTCGCTAAGTTTGTTTTGTCCTAAAGCGGCTTACTTCAGACATGAGCCAGTCGCCGTCGAAATAGGACGGCGCTTGCGTGTGGCAATCGGATTTATATCGATATTTCTTTAACCCTATACTTGGCAAGACATTTTTTTCTGAAATGTTGTTTGTTTTTTTTATCAATCGTGTTTTTTGGGGTCTGAAGATGGCTGAAAAAATAATATAAAATATCCATCGTTTTTGATTTGTGTTTTATTGAATTTATCTTTAAATGCACACCGCCATGTATTGACAAATGTACATAGAAAAGTATATGTATCCAGGGAGACACACCGTCACAAAATGAGTACTCAAAAAATATTTTTAACATTACTTATCAAAAATAAATAAATGAAAATAGGCCTATTTAAAAGATAAAAAACTATTATTTGACTTGCTCAGGTGTTAACGTAACAAAAATCTGTATTTAATGTGAAATTTTGAGCTTTGGCTTTATTTTTATAACCATATTACCTACAGCCATAAGTAACGTTAGATTAAATGTTAATATCAGTAATTCATTTTTTTTAGGAAATATTAACTAAGGAATGGTAAAAATACATAATTACTACTTCAAAGTACTCCTACTTCATTAGATTATGGTATTTCTTATTTCCGAGTCTTAGACCTACAACGAAATAAACCACGTAGGTCACTAAAAAAGCATTGATACGCGAAAAAAAATTAGCTCATGTGGATAACTTCTTTCGCAAATTATTCCTAAAAGTTAGATCTATGTATAATTTTCAGTAATTATGAGGGAATATAACTTTTAGGTGCATTTTCCCGCTTTTTGTCTGCTTCGCTGCAGCGTAAGCAAAGACATTTGCGTGGACGTTCTATATATGACTTAAAAATTGTTTTTTCTGAAGTGTTAAGCTTTCACCGTTAAAGATTAGATAAAGAGCACACTAGCCTTCTTCGGAAGATATTTTTAGATGGTCTAATTAGTTCAAAAGGTTCAAAGCTAGCCTTGAAGATGACTGACAGAAGTGGCCGTCGACCAACTGCAGTCAGCGCAGTAAATGATACGGATGACTGAAATGCTAGCGCGGAAGATCAACAAACCGCATTCAAGACCATGAAAAATCGGGGCAGTTAGTTTGTTGGTGTTTTTTCCACCTCATAGGAAAATTTTGACAAGAATAAACATTTATGTCAATGGATGCTACATATAGGCTTTCCGGAACGGTAAAAGAAGACCCGTGTGCATATACCCTTAAAAATATACTAGGTCAAGATTAGGATAAGTCTAGGGTTAGATAGGCTTTCTAGAATTTAATGGCGACAAAAATAGGCTCTTTTATAACAATATGATTCGAAAAACATGAAAGCATTATCGATATTGATGTTTTCAGACACCTGGTTGCAAATTTAACAGTAAAACACTCTGAGCATAGGTTGACAATGGTACCAGCTCGGTATTAAGACGCCAAATTTTGAAATATAAAGCATAACTAACCGTGTATACCAACAAAAATAGGATTAAAATTAGTTTTTTTTTAATCCGTAAATTGGCTGTGTATCCATAAAGATACATAGCTAAAGTATAACGTACCTGGTAATGTATCTTTAAAGATACATAGCAGGATGAACCTGACTTAATAGTCTAGCTGGCGGTGTGCATTTATAGATACATATGCATAAATCCTACGTTAGAGGCCATTGTTATGTTGTTTTGATATACCAAGATTGCTATTGTGGATTGGAAATATACTTACTAATACCGTAATAACGATAAATTAGCATTATTGAAGCAAAAAAATAATAAAATTAATTATTTTTTTGAAACGATGCGTTAACGCAGGTTTTCGTTCCGTTATTTTGCGTGCTACTGTCAAAATGAATTAACCTAGCAGTACAAAATAATATTACTCCGACTTATTGGAATATCCGTTAAAATAATGCGCGTTAAAAATAATTGCTAAGTCCTTAATTTACTCTCTAGATTTTTTTAAAGAGTAACATGCATAAAAATGCACAATGTCAAGTATAGGGTTAAAGATCATGTAAGATTTTCAAATATTTTTTGTGAAATATGCGCACATTTTGAGTTAATTCGTTTTATTGTACAAAATGTTCCAGACTTTGTGAAGTAATCATACTGAGCCCGTTACATTTTAAAAATCTATTTCATGTTCGTTGTGTCATCTCGAAAAACGCTAGTTCATTTTTATGTAATAAGGCATTTTGCTGTGGCTTTTTTGTAATATGTCAATTTATTAGTTACATACGTCATATTCTATAGTTACATTACAAAATAAGTTTTTTTTAAATAAAATGTGTTGTATTGTTCGTGACATATTTGCGTTTATTTCGTTTTACCAGTAACAAAAATACAGAAAATAAAACTTTACGCAGGGAAATCACGAGATACTGGTACACGCATTTACAATACCAAAAGAAAGATTCAAGATACGAGAATAAGCTCATATCAGCTTATTCATGACAATTATCTGTACCTAATTGTATACTAATAATCCGTTAAATAAAATGACATTGTTAATAAAAATATTGGTTTTTGGTCTAGATATATCAGGAGAATAAAATAAGAATCAATATTATACATCTCAAATGATTAATTTTTACTAAGTGCTTAATTTTAAAATACCTCCATTCTGGCATATATTACGTGTGTTTCACTAAATCATTTTAGAATTCATTTAAAAAAGTCATTCTTAAAGCTGACTATCATTTGTCTATGCGTAATATTTAAAATATGAACAAAAACGTTTTTTTTCCTAGACAATCAAATCAAATCAAATCCGCTTCTGCGGTTATCATGTTCTTCTACAGGGATTATTACACGTTGTATACGCCTAAGTTCATGTAAAATCTAGTTTCAAAACTTAGTAAGATAGGGAGAAGAAAGTACCTGCTAGGTTTTTAACTTCGTAATGTACCCACTTTCGCCACTATTGGTCATGAGCCCTCCAGTGGACGGGTGGAGGAATGGAACATACTCGTATCCATGAGTACATATACTTAGGCCAAATAGTCTCTTTCCAGTGTCGACAATACAAGGAGGTCGCAAAACTCACCGAGAACGCCTGGAGGAGTTATTGGTCGATGAAGGTAAACCTTCCAACCTCACTTAAGCATAAAGTATTGGACGCGTGCATTCTTCCGATCCTGACCTAATGAGCGCAGTCTTGGTCTTTGACAAATATTCAGAAATCTGGCCTCAAAGTTTGTCAGAGAGCCATGGAGCGTAGCATTTTGGGAGTCAAATTAACAGACCGCATCAGGAATACAATACTACGCTCCAAACCTAAAATTAGCCCAAGCAGCCGTCAAGCTCAAACGGGAATGGGTTGGGCATCTCTGTGGCATGCCAGAGGAATTGTGGGCTAAAGTGCGTACCAAATGAGTCCTACGTGATAAAATTCAGCGTCGTCGCGGCAGACCAAGGCGACGTTGACGAGATGCGCTTGATGCCTTCTATCAAGACGGGTGGGAGACTGCCCAAGATAGGGCTACGTGAAAGGGAGGGAGGGAGGCTTTTGCCCAGCAAGAGGACATAATAGGATGTTAAAGAATAATAAATAACTGTGCCTACAATCTTTCAATTGAAACTTTGCGTATCGTAGCTGTTCAATGAAACTACTGTCCAATTATTTGTTATAATTAAATTTACTTAGTAATCATTCATTCCTTACTGATCTCCGCCTTAGTCACCCAGAACCAAAGCAACTAAAACGTCATTCTCCGAAAGATTCATCCATAAATTTTATTAATTTGTTCATTACGATTGTACTACTCTACCTTTTTAGTTACTTTCTATATTTGTATCCTGTTTTTTCTCATAGTAAAATAAATAAAAAATAACGATCGCCAGAATCATTTCGCATAAGGCAGTCTAGTTTTGAGATTATCAATTAATGTGCTTTTAGCATTGAATTATAACGTATTTTTTAAAAGTGACACAACTTAATTTATTGTGAAATAAACAAAAATGTGAAGAATAAAAATATAACAAGATAAAATAAACTGAAACTTGGTCAAATGACAGTCAATAGTCTGCTATGAAAATAATTATGAATAAGGGGGTTAGTCTTAATACAGTGACCGTTCTTTGACTGGCCCTGGACATTTTGCGAACGTTATCGTTGATGAAAATGTATAGGATTGACGTGAGCTGCCGGACGGTCGCGTCGAGTGCATGTGTGGTGGACGTACATTATGACTGTTTTTTTTTTATCGTTTACGTTAGCGTTATGCATCTTGTCTAGAGCCCCTGTACCTTTACGCTGTAACAACGAAGTACAGTATCTTGTAGTGTCGGTAAAAACTACCATACCAAATCCTTCATACCCTGCCGATGATTACTTACAAAGCAAAGCAGACAAGTTTAACTCCATCCAGATATTAAAAATTCAAAATTCAAAATATTTATTCAGTAAATTGGCCACATGAGGGCTCTTTTACACGTCGGTAACATGGAGTGAATCTACTAGCGCTTCGGACAAGACCATCATTGCGGAGAAGAAGCGCCGCAAGAAACTCCAGCAGAAGGTCATTTTTTCCAATCATAAAATACAATAATACTTAAAAGTAACATTACAAGGTAATACAGTAATAAATAATTATTTTAAAACTAACACAAATAAAATCATTACAAATGTAAGCTAAATTACTTAAATTAAAAATAGTGACTAGGAGAACAACATGACGAGGTCTCTACGTCAGGAACGATAATTAAAATAACTAACTGGATAACAGGTCCTTGCAAGCGTGAACAGACCGGACCCCACAGACAGCACCCGTTCACGAGTATGACGCGTATCTCAGCCATCGCCTCCCTCAACCATGTGTTCAGGAAGGTGGCGACCCGATCAACGACGCCGCCGTAAGCAAAGACCTTTAAGTGAGCATGACATGCTCATGCTGCCGGACAAAATATATCAATAAAAATGTAGTTGTCCGGCGAGAAACATCACAATGTGTTCTCACTTCTAAAGTGACTTGTGCACAAGAACCAATACAATTAAAAAGTAAAAAAACATTAGATATACTTAAATTTAAAGTGTCTACATTATTGTCTTAAAGGCATTTTGCAATAATCGCTGCTCAGCGCTCAGCTATTATAACTATTCAAAAAAAGTTTTTTAAAAAGAACCGTAATATCAGTAATAGCTCACACTACTTAAAAACGTCTTTATCATCTAGAAAGTCATTTACAGTATAATATGCCTTACCCAGCAAGCAGCACTTAATGCGTGACTTAAATTTATTGGACGGCATTATGACAATATCAATAGGTATCTTATTGTAGAAACGTATACAGTTCCCCACGAACGATGTGCTTACTTTACGAAGACGGTGACCTGGGACTAAGAGTTTATCTTTATTTCGCGTGTTGAACTTGTGAACGTCACGGTTATGCCTGAAGTCATGTATGTGTTTACGAACATACATGATATTTTCAAAGATATACTGCGACGCGACAGTAAGAATATTAATATTGTCGGTCGGGCTGCGCTAGCGTCTCGGATTAGTTTTTACCGACACTACAAGATCATGCTTATTTTTTGAAATAAAGGGGTTTGGGTAAAATTGTTGTCATTTTATAAAATTCATACATTTTCAAGGTGAGCGGCTATTCGTAAAAGTGGTATATTATACTAGCATTATTAAAAATTAACATATTTTGTTATGTAATGTAATAATCTTAAGTGCATCGGAGCCGAGATATTTAAATATTCATACCTGGGCGTACTTTTGTACTAAAAACTGAATACTTAAATATTTAAAATCTCCGCTCCGATATTATTTAACGATATATATATATATATATATGTGTATTTAGAGGCCCTCTAAATAACTATGTAAAAATCATCCGTGGCCGCTGAAAAAAAAGACAATATTCTTCAAACAAAGCATAGAATTATTTGATTAAGTCTTCAGTATTAACAACACAATGGCAGTCATGAATTTGTAATCATCTATGCTCCATCCATTTTAGGGTTCCGTACCCAAAGGGTAAAAACGGGACCCTATTGCTAAGACTCCGCTGTCCGTCTGTCCGTCTGTCTGTCACCAGGCTGTATATCATGAACTGTGATAGCTAGACAGTTGAAATTTTCACAGAAGATGTATTTCTGTTACCGCTATAACAACAAATACTAAAAACTTAATAAAATTAATATATAATGCCGTTTTTTGCTCGATATTAATAACGGCAACAGGTAGACGCCTGAAATATTCACAGAATATTTAGTTGTATATGCACTTTAAACATAAGTAATTAAATAAAAATGAAATAAATATTAAAGGGGTCCCAAACAACAAACGTGATTTTTTTGCCGCTTTTTGCTAATGTTGTATAGATAATGGTACGTAATCCTTCGTGCGCGAGTCCGACTCGCACTTGGCCGGTTTTTTTTGTTTATAAAATTGCGTCTTACATTTGTTTTGATCGGTGAAACTGCAAATGGTACTTCATTTTAGATAAAATATTTTTGTATCCAGCTAAAAACATAATATTGACCCGCACTGACTTATTGTTGCGCCGGCGCCTCGCTTCAGAGTGACTTGACCAAACCTCGGCCGAACGCACTTCTAGGGGTTTTAAATGGGTAAGGTGATTAACTGCATCTTTTACTGGACAAACGATAGTTTAATGGTTACTAGGTTTGGAGGTATAGAAATCTGAGGTATTCATGAGTTATACCACATTTTACTAACCCCAAATTAAAAATAAAACGCTATATTCCACATTCATACGAGGAAACTAACATATATTTATTATTAAAATGATCTAACACAAAATGTACATCTCTGTTTGTCTTTATTATTTCACATAAACCGCCTCATTTAGAGTTGAGCCTTTTTTAATATTAAAACTTTGTAAATATTTTTACAATAAAGTGAAATAGGTATCTTCGTAACTTTTTTTTGTTTACTTTATAATAAATCTTAAATACAAACATGTACCCTTGTTTTTAAGTAAAAGTTTGAGTATATAGTGTATAGTATGAGGGTATTCCAAAAAAACTACGTTTTAACCATTATCGGCTTCAGGATATACATGGCAAGTACGGAATTATGACTTTCTAAACTTTGAACTCAATTTGCCACAATTTACGGTTTTTGAGTTAAGCCGGTTTATTATTAGGTCAGCGATGTGTCGTAGACGGACAGCGGCTAATACATTGCCATCTTGTAACTCGTAAAGTATTTAAAAAAGAAGTATTTCTTTCTCAAAAATCACAAAAAAAATATTTGTACTGTGCGTACTATCAAAGTATTCAATTTGTTCGTATAAAAAAAATATGTTTAAGAGTTAACTTCAAACTCGGATAAGTCCATGCAAAAGGACAACGGAATATGCGTCTTTTTTCAAACACATTAAGTTTTCAATTCGTAGGTATACCAAATTTCAAGGACATATCCGACTTTGAAGTTATGAGACTCAATTGTATTATGTGAGTGTCAAAATGACGTTTTGTACAGTAAAATCCTGCAAAATATATCATAAAAAGTGCACAAAAGGCATTCCATTTACCGATGAAATGATTCTGAAAAGATTTCAGAATCATTTCAGAATTAGATTTCAGAATTATTTTCACGTTAAAAGGGTGATTCTTCGGGGCCCTGATTCTCGACTTCCGGAGGTTTAGTTCAATCACAGTTCATTAAATTCTTTAGTGAAGTTTTTTTTTTTTGACGTGGCTTACGTTTATATTTCACTGGGATATCTGTCGATATTTGTGTAACTGATTCTAAACATTTATAACCCATTATTCTTACTACTCTGTCGTGTCTGTTCTCCATTTTCTTGAAAACAAATAGGTAGTAATATCTTAAATTTAGTCAACTTTATCAATATTTTGATTGGCCACATACAAAGAAAATTAGTTGTTACATTTTTATTAGTTACACTAACAAAATTCAACAAGTAATTTTTACCTGCAATATTATTCTTATACTGACGAAACAAGATTTGTCCGCTGTAAAATTCTTATTTCTCTAGAGCGGGCTACAATCAGCTGTATCATAATAGTTATTTATGTAACTGGTACATAATGAAGCCGAGTGCGCTCTAATTACAGGCACGAGTACCTTAAGAGCTAATTATGTACCGTTGCATACATAACTTTTTCTACAAGCTTAAAATGATAGTAAGAAAAATAAACAATCGCTAACTTATCTCGTATACTTTACTCGACTTTTCTGCTAGAACAAATTCCTTGTCAGCAAAGCCATTTTCATTATTCCGATTGCCGTTAATAGTTTGTGAATTTTATTGTTAAGTAAATGTTAAAAAAAATCATGCAAATTTTAATAGTCACCAAAAACAGTTCTGACAATTTATCACAAAAATTGGATTGCCAAACAAAACGCCATTTTGCTGAAATCCATATTGAACGTAACCATGGTAACCAAATAACAAAACGATGGATATTACCCATCTACTTTTAGTAATTTAATAAAAATGTAACTTTAAACATATTATTATAATTAGTCTCAAAATGAATTTGGTTTTTAAAATACCTAATTGTAATTGGTATTAAAATATTTTTAACGGTTTATTATACAAATTAGGATCTCAAGTGTTCACTTAACGCCAAGACTGAGATCCGGAATGACCGTAACCATGGTAATAACAATGCTATAATAATTATTATAGAACTGTTATTACCATGGCAACGCTCATTGTAGAATTGTTTTCCCGCTTCGGTTACGCTATAGATGGTATTCTGATACCGTTAACGATATCAATATTAGCGGTTTATAGTACGCGAGTAGAAAAAGACATTTTAGAAATTCGCGACAACTCCCATGCGGGCTTTTTAGTCGCGCTCCGAACGTGTCGGGTTGTGGACGTGTCAACTGATGCTTGTCAGTCCGGAGTTACGAAGGCAAATGGGTAGTTCTACTAGCGTTCGAACCGCTATCATTTTCCTGGTCGCATTATTCACCATTTTTCTGTAGGATCGGATTACCATTTTGAGTTATTTTGAAGAACGCCTGGACTCCTAGAAAATAACCGAAAATGGTAATCCGATCCTACTGGGAAATGGTGAATAATGCGACCAGGAAAGTGATAGCGGTTGAAACGCTAGGAATTCAGGCTGCGTAATAGAAGAGAAAGTCATTATTTGCGAAGAAATAGGGAATCGTCTATTGAACGCGACGTTTGTTAAAGTTGGTACGGATAGACATAGATCTCAGCGAGCCAGGGAATTCTACCCCAACTAGCACACTAGCGTTAAAATAACTTGTATATGATCCGTATATCAGTTCCATTCGAGTATAAAAGTGTTAACACATACCTGTACAAGAGAGTTATACCATGCTCTAACTCACTTATACCCACGAAAGAGGCACACAAATTTACAGGTAAGAGTTATAGAAAGCCGGTGATATACAGGTATTAAAGCACCTGCAAGTAGGGCTTCCATTCCGTAATTACGTAATTTCTGCTGTCCTGACCTTTTTTAATTACGTTATTGTAAGCCGCAATTCCGTAATTACATAAGTACGTATCTTTACTTGTTCATTGGAAAAAATGACGAAAATAGATTTAATTTTATTCTAAAATACATTAAATCATACATAGAATACCTAACTTACTCAAGGAAATGGCACAGGAACCCCCGCGTACCTGTTATTCCCCGCCCCGTGTATTATAGTTTGGCTCGGATAGTTAGCATACCCTATCTACTACAACACGACTCGTATTTAATGAAAATAAATTTTGTCTAATAAACAATAGAGTTCAATGACGTCTAAAGAAATATTTTATTGATCTCCCGAAAATATGACTCGCGGTGCGGGTAAAATCGCATCGGGGATGTTTTTGAATATTACTTGAAAATTTGGAAGAATGTTTTATTCATTGCTCGATTGTCCGTCAGCCGTCTAATGCAGTTCATTGATTTGGCAATTGGCATGACATGTATTGTTTTATTTTCAAGGTGAATGGTGTTGTAAATAATTTATCTGTTTATCTTTGAATCCTGGACGCGTAACAACTTTTTTAAATTTCAATATTTAATTTATATTAATAATTATTGGCACCTGATATTTTTCGTTAAAATTCCAGATAAATTACGTAATTACGTATTTTAAATAAATAAATTCGTAACTGGTTACGTAATTGAAATGTCCGTAATTTTGGATGCCCTACCTGCAAGAGAGCATCTATTCAGTGTCAGCTACTACTTTAACCGGTATTATCGTTGTATAGTCGGGTTGGTGAACACTACGGGAGGTAGAAAAGCTTCGGATAAGAATGATTTGCCACTTGAAACTTTATAAGACCTATTAAGAATAGTTGGTCGACACCTTGACTCGTATTAGTTATTTAAATTGGACTCAGGTAAGTTTGTTACGGTTTTATGAGTGCATTAGTATTCAACTGTTTATTTTTTAGGGTACGACTAGTTTGAGAAAGCCTATAAGTAAATAAAATTAGAACCTTGACTTATCCGTCACAGAATATGGCGACAAATAATTGTCAGAAAAAGAGATAAAGCAACATCTGAAAGTATTCAAGTTATTTTTGTAAACAAAAATCATATCATATAATCATATTTTTTTCACTTCATAAATGAAGTGAAAAAAATACTGCTCTTGTGATTTTACGATAATATATACCATGTTTCTCATCTCAATTTTAACGCGCCTAGGATTTATTAAAGATTCAAAAGAAAAGTTAGGTATGACAAAAATAACAGACGCCTCAAACTAATAATATTATTTATTCCTGCTTCCTGAGCAGTGGCATGTAAAATTAAGTGGTATTCATGGAACGCTTGAAATAGTATAGAAAATTTGGTATTTGGTGGTCAAATCTTCAATTACTCAAAGTAATATTTATAGTTAGTTTACCAAAACAATGGCGAACTTACTTTAAATATTAAATCTTCACTTAACTCAAAGATATACCATATAAGTGTTAATAACGATCCATAAATGCGTTGTTTAACACCAATACCTTTAGAACGTCTATAAAGGAAACTGCCTAACACAATAAGCTTTAGTTAAATTCCTTTATTATAGGTTAAAACTACATAAAGGAGTTGTTCGACACTTATAGCATCTCGTGTAACTAAACTCTCGATGAACTCTATTTTTTAACCCATGTCTGCACTTATAGTCAATATAACACCTAAAGATTTATAAGACACTTCATGGCGAGAATTAAACAACAATATGCGTTAACAGGAGTCAGCGAACACTGTTGTTAAGACATAGGTGTCACAGACAGGTTAAAGCTAACATCTTAAGTACATCGTCCATAAAAGTTCTAGTGCCACTGTTGGAGTTTAATTTGCTTACTCCTCTATATCGACTTTAGTTGTAATAACGCTTAAAATTCTAAAAATACCTGTAACTGACACCAAAACGTTACTTTGGACTGAACGTGACGTTCGGCTTATAGGCGACAGGGATAGATAATTATAGATCTCAGAGAGCCAGAGAATCTTCTACTGAACATGAACGTAGCTCCACAAGTAAGTACTTCTAATTTATGGCCAAATAAAGTGAATTCTGCATTCCTTTGGAAACCTCTATGCAAATGCACCTATCTAAAAATTATTTCACCATTTGAAAAGTATATTATTCCAGATGAACTTGGCTTATTTCTACTTATATTAACCGAAGCGAAAGGAGGGCGGGTCGCTAGTAAATAATATTTATACAAATCAACTATTTGACTTTCATTATGTTAACTGTTACATTAAATCGCACCTTCAGAACAATAGTGACCTAATGCAGAAATTTTAAATTTCGAGTTAGGTCTCTATAATAATAAATTTATGACTTGAAGTTTGAAAGCTTAAATTTTGAATTAGGTCTCTCTTGTTCTGAAGGTGCGAAATATCAGTACATTATTCTACGTGATAGGCGACGACGTTATTTTCATAAGAACGCCGCGACAAGGTTATATCATAAAGTTCTACAATTTTCGCCCGTGTTCGGTCGACGAAGTTACAGGTAGTTAATTGCAATAGATGGAGCAGCGATTACAGCCCCGACGTTCATATAGCGAAATGTTCTCTTGGCCATATCCTGGCTGGAACCGTAAACTTTTCAGAATTTCTTAAATACCTAACGTGTAGATAAGGCTAGGTTAGGTTAAATTTGATTTTTTTAAATTTATAACAGTTAACAAAAGAAATACGTTATGACTTGCGATAATTATGACCTAAAACACATTATGACCAAAAACTAGGTGCACTTGCCGTCCCCGGGCAAGTCTAAATGGAGCGAAGCAATTTTCCCATTTTTCCCATTGAGGGTCCGTTCACAAAGAAAGTAACGTAATGACAAAGGAAGTGCACATGCAAAAATAAACCTTATTACAATGACTCAAAACTCTGTTTGGAACGTTTACTAGGGGCTGTAGTGTCACCCAAATGTATGGAGAGGTCAAAATTTGGTAGGTATCGGATGAATTCACTTGGCACAGACGTATCCTAGGACAAACTGAGCTGATTTAGCCCGGTAGCCACCGACCACCCCCTGGGGGGTAGGGACAGGGGGTATTCAAAGTTACAAGCCGCTGCGCTTCGGATAAAAAATTATATCGGCTTCAGTTTACCTATCACCTCGAGTGTGGTGTCATTTTCTGATAAACCATAGATGTGGGTTTCATTTTTAATATAATAATACACTAAATATTTCATATAAATTTATTAAGATACATAAAGAAGTTTCACAACATCAGCTTATCTTTTTTGTTTCAAAACACAATATTTTATAATATATGTACAAAATTATATCCACAAAAAATACGGTTGAAAAGCCCAATTTATGCAGATTTAAAAACATATAGTTTAATTTATACCACTTATTTCAGACGAGTAGAATACATAAATATACCCGCGCGGCGGCGCGAATTAAGACAGCAGGCGGAACTAACTGAGACGCAAACTCGCCACGAAGCGTTGAAATTTATCTACCACCTCAAGTGTGGTGTCATGTTTTGAAAAACTGGGGATAAGGAATTCATTTTAGAAACATTTAATAAGTATACAGTTCTCTAGAAAATAAGTAAAATATTGACGAAAATATAAAAACTGGTTTATATTTTTTTATTAAACAGTCAGTATCTTTGAAAATACTGAAGTTTTTGAAAGAAAAAAATAATATCTTAAAGAACATTTATTCAGCTTTAAAAAAATATATGTTTTATATATAGTTATATTAGTTAGTTATATACAACGCCTATATGAAAAAATTGAACTTCTAAGTCAATATTTTAAAATTAACTAGCAAAATTTTTAACATATCACACTCACCTGTTGGTGTCAAGCAACCCTCCCCGTAAAGTACGGTGGGCTTGGCATTTGGGCTACTAGTTGTGCTTGTCCGATACAGAGGATCTTTGGCGTGTCTGTAACCCGGGTGAGAATTTGCCAGTCGAAAAAGCTAGCCAAGCAGCATGGGACCGTACTTCGGTCAAAATTTGCAATGGCAAACTTTTGGAAGATAGTCATTATTCATCCGAGAAGGCCCGTTGCTCCCTTCACGAATCCTAGGAGGGTCTCTTTTAAATTCTAATTGTAGTCCTAGTTGTTACGGTTTGAAAGCTGCATTTTGTGATGGAAGCAAGCCACTTTGCACAGTGTTAGTAGGGATCAAAATAAGTGATTTTACCCGCAGCAGCAAAACTTTCACCCATTAGGAACACAGATGGCGCCACTTCAATTTTTAATTTTTCTAAAAATTCTACAGTCTAAACGGTTGCATCGATTTCAATAATTAGGGTGTAAATGGAAAGAAAATTTAACATTGTATTATAAAAAAAAAACTAGAAAAAACAATACTACCAAAAACCCCGCTTTTTTATTTTTTTTAGCGATTCACCAGTTTTATATTTATTTACATTAAAAAGTGCAGGAAAAGGGTATTATGAGGGGAGTTACCTCGAGGTTGAGTATTAAAAGTCAATGTGGATGGTAAAAAGGTCTATTAAGATTAACACTTTACACAACACTTATGGATATAATTAAAATTAGTACACTGGGGGTCGTAAATTACCCTTTTTCACGGACAAATCTAATAATGTACAAAGTAGCGCGCGCGTGTTACTATGCTGGGCAGCGGGTGGCGGCAAACTCCAAGCGTCTTACTAACAGACGCCGCGCGATCTCGGCATTCACGCGCAAGGCCATTGAGCGTGAGCGAGACAAATATATCCGTCTTATCGTGCTACTCCGTATAACGGCTGAGTACGCGGCCGCGGGACGCTCGCTTAGGTAAAACCGGACATTCACGGTTTGCTATATGCTCCCCCTCTAGTCCTGGAGAACGCCCTCGCTCCTGGACTAGCACCTCAGCAGCCTTAGCTGGACGACCACGATTCCTTTTAGGAACGACCGGTTTTGGAGGTTTGCTATCGTTACCTTGGTAGCGGGTAAGATCCCGAGTATGATATTTCCCTAAAACACTGTCAGGCTGGTCGGGATTTGCGATGGTGTACGTTGTGGGACTAACCTTTTTTGGTATTTGGTATGGTCCATCGCGACGCGGGAAGAACTTGGCAGTGAGCTCTTTGGACGCATTGCTCAGCAGATGCGACTTAAGAAGAACTAAATCACCTACCTGGAATTCTTCGGAAGGTCGGCGAGATGCATCACCGTACTGCTTTACCTTGTCTTGTTGGATCTCCACACGTTCGCGTACACCCGAAAAGGAATTCAAGAATTTCCTGAGATATGGTGTAATCTGTGGGACAAAATTATCTTTGTCTAAGATGGCACGAAGGTCATGAACCACCTCTGTGGGTGACCGCATTTCTCTGCCAAAAGTTAAGTAAGCGGGTGACTTGCCTGTAGTACGGCATTTTACACTATTCAAGGCGAAACGAATCACCGGTAACTTCTTCGGCCATGAAGCGTGGTCGTCTTCCACGAGTTGCGCCAGCATCGCTTTCATGTCGCGATTTTTACGCTCCGCAGGGTTCGCTTCAGGGTGATATAATGGGACAAGATTTTGTTTTATCCCCAAAACGGACATGCATTGACGCATAACTGCAGACACGAACTGGACCCCATTGTCTGATATAGTTCTACGCGGCAGACCAAAGCGCATAAAATATTCCTCTATGAGTATGACAGCGCAAGCTTCAGCGGTGGCTTCTTTTAAAGCATAGAGTTCTGTCCAACGGGTCGCCGTGTCCTCGACAAGGAATATCCTCCTTTCACCTTGGTCTCCTGTTGGCAATGGACCGAATAAATCCATAGCTAGCACTTCATTACGCTGGTTCATAACTGGTGTTTGCAGTAGACCTGAAGGTTTGGCATTCGTGGCTTTGTAGCGTTGGCAGTATATGCAGGCTTTGACATAATCGGTGATTATTCTCCGCATACCTGTAAAATAATAAAGTTGGGCTACCTTCTGATAAGTCCTGTCAACGCCTGGATGGCAGGCTGTCGGGGAGTCGTGAAGTTCCTTTAAAATTTCTGCAACTTGGCCTGCAGGGATTACCAATTGAGGGCATTCGCTCTCAGAGTCCGGATTGTAGCGGAAGAGGACACCCTGGTCCATGAGGTATCCTCGTTCTAACCATCTTCGAGTAGCTACATCGTCAGTGCCTTCGAGCTCCTTGATAATCTTTTCTACCTCAGGGTCTGAAGTCTGATCCTGGCGAAGCTGACTGGGAGTCTTCGTAGGAAGATCACATATGACAGAGCAGACGCCACAATCTTCGCGCGACTCATTGGAGCAAACGGGTCTGCTAAGCGTATCCGCCACTACATTCGCCTTCCCTGGGGTATATTGGAAGCGGATATCAAAGGATTGAAGCCTTAGGGCCCAACGTACTAACCTGCCAGCGGGTGACTTGAGTGAAAGCAGCCAACGAAGAGGTTGATGGTCACTGCCAATGACGACTGGTTGGCCATCGAGGTAAGGTCGAAAACGCTCTACCGCCCATACAACAGCGAGGGCCTCTCTCTCCGTAGTGGAATAATTGCGCTCCGCTGCGTTGAGAAGTCGACTGGCGTATTCTATCGGCCTTTCCTCGTTTCCGTCGCCCTGTAGTAAAACCGCGCCTAGGGCGTAGTTACTTGCGTCTGTGCGCAGAATAAAATGGCGACTGAAATCGGCTTGAACCAGAATCGGAGCTGTGGTCAAGAGACGCTTTAGCTCGATAAAAGCTTGGATTTGCTCAGAGCCCCAAATCCAAACTTGACTTTTCCTAGTTAGACGTGTTAAAGGTTCAGCGACTTTGGAGAAATTCGGTATGAATTTTCTGAACCAGGAACACGTCTGCAAAAAGGTTCTCAGATGCTTTAAAGTACCTGGTTCCTTCATCTCGAGTACAGCACTCACCTTCTCTGGATCGGTGGAAACACCTTGCTGTGTTATAACGTGGCCGAGGTATTTAACGCTCTCTCTAGCAAAAGCGCACTTCTCCCTATTTACGTGAAGTTTGAACTCGGCCAGACGTTTAAAAACTGCCTCGAGGTCTTGCAGGTGGCGTTGGTACCTTTGAGAGATGATCAAAAGATCATCCAAATAAGCGAGTATAGTTACCTCTTGTAACGCGGAGCAGGAGCGTAGACGGTCAATCAGGCGCTGGAACGTCGCCGGGGCGTTTTTAAAGCGAAAGGTACCTAAAGGGCAGACGAAAGCCGTTTTGTCCCTGTCAGCTTCTCTAACCATTACCTGCCAGTATGATGAGCGTAGGTCCAAGGTGCTCATGTAGCAATCCTGTTTCGTATTTTGCAGCAGATCGTCGATACGTGGCATTGGGTAGGTGTTGGACTTGGTGACTGCGTTTAGGCGCCGGTAGTCGACGCAAAAACGAATACTGCCATTAGATTTAGGTATCAACAGCGCCGGTGAACTCCAAGCCGACTCGCAATCTTCAATTATGTCATCTTGTAACATCTTATCGATTTCCTTCCTCATCAGTTCCTTTTTAGAGGGATTGAGGCGGTAAGGTGGTACAGCTATAGGCGGGTGCTCACCTGTTTCGATGCGATGCTCTGCATACGGTGTCGGTCCTCCCCCTGCTCTAAAGACGTGTGCGTGCGTGGTTAGGACGTCAGCGAGCGCCTGCCGCTCAGCTGGGTTAAGATGAGCGCCCTCGTCTTCCCTAAGGACATCTGCAGCGGCAAAGGACACGCTTTGCGCAGTAGGCTCAAAACACAGTTTATGCTGAACTATTTTATTATTGCTGAAGTACCACATTTCGCTGTGAAAATCAATAACAACTCCAGCAGCGGTAATAAAGTCGATACCTAATAACGTCTCGTTATTTGTCGACTGCGGAAAAATTACGAATGGAATTGTAATAACTGCCTGTTCTAGTCGCACCTCTAACGTGGTGATAAACACCTCCATTGTCCGCACTATCCCGTTAGCAAGCTTAACTTTCTGTATTGAGGAGCAGAGCGGATGGTTCTGACGTAGAAGGAGAGCATATAGCGTGTGGCCTGCAATACAATGCTTGGCCCCCGTATCTATCAAAGCGGTGCCGTTTACACCTAAAATTCTAATTTTGAAGATAGGACGCGAATCGCGAATTTTAGGGTGTCCCGCAACACCGGTACCTCTTGATGAATCTCCACTACAAAAGGCGTTATTACTAGAAACATCTATACACACATTCTCATTTTTCAAAATTGGTGAGTTACACGGTTTTATCATTTTGTGCAAATTTGGGTTAGTACAGTTCACCATATGATCGCAATTTTCATCAATATTAAGGGTATTGGAATTAACATAATTGTTATCAAATGCGTTACCATTACACGCTTGCAAAAACGTGTTAACTTCCGAGGCTCTGAACTGGAAATTAATGCCAGAGGACATGTCCGGAGTATTCACAGGGTTAAACTGTAAAGTTTCATCATTTTTCATGTTTTCATCGCACGGCACCTTAACACGGTTTTGCAAAGTTTTACACGTATTAAAATTTTCAACCTGGCACGGCACCTTAACACAGTTTGGCACCGGCGGCATGCTATTTTTATTTTGACGATCTTTCTTAACAATATAGTTTTCGCACAAAATTGGTTTATTAGCGTTTGTCAAAAGGTCGTTTTGCATGACATGACAAACACCGCGATGTTTACAAGTTACGTTACTGACAAAAATATTATTTTGAGATAGACACAGATTATTGCATGCATCACTTGTTGGTATAGGTAGGTAGGTATTCTTAGGACGAGAGCCTTGAGATGATTGTTTTGAAATGGTCGGCGCTGTGCCCTGATTGTTATTGTTATGATTATTACGCTCTTCAATAGAACACGACCCCGATTGAGATTCGACACTATAAAAGCTTTGATCACTGTTATCACTGATAGCTCGCACATCCGCAGAGTTATTATTAGAAAAGGACTCACCTAGGTTCATAAGCTTACGGCACTGGTTCTTGGTGTGTCCAAACTTTCTGCAGTAAGCACAGACGGGGCGGTGCTTTTTGGCGGTACCGTCGGCGGCGGAGGTACCGGCGCCCGGCGCCCGGAGCGCGTGCGGCTGGTGCCAGCGCGGGCGGGGGCGGGGGGGCGCGACGCGGCGCGGCCGCGCACGGCGCGCCGCTACCGTGGGGCGCGCGTGCCGCGGCCGTAGGTACGAAAGGCGCGCGAAGGCCCGAGTTCGCCGCGCGGCTTGAAGCCTGCGGGGCGGGCTTCTTCTCCCCCTCGTCGAACGAGTCCTCCACGCCTCTCGCTCGGCGAAGCAGCTCTTTAAAACTCGCGAAGTCCTCTCTTCGCACTCTCTTCCTTATCCTGCTGTTAAGGAGTACGTAGGTCATGTCTAACTGCGCGCTCTCTGAAACATCTCCCTCCGGGAGGCGGGCTAATAGAGAGCGGATTCGTGCCACAAACACATCGATGTTTTCTTTTAATTGCGGCGACGAAAATATTTCCATACATATACGGTGTGGCGGGCGGCGATCTCCGTAGGCACTAATTAAGTTTTCTTTGGCTTGTGACCACGTTGAAATTTGTTGTTTCACGCCTTGCCACCACGTTGCTGCTTCCTGCTTATGGAGATATGCCAGGCCACGCAGAATATTTAAATCCGACACTTGGGCACATTCACTAAACGCCTCGATGGCGTCAATAAATGCTTCTACGGATTCTTGCGGTAGGCCAGAGAACGTTGCTTTGCAGCCGGTCAGAGTGCCTTGACCTTGGGCCATGTAGGTTGATACCGGCGTGGATGCATTCGCCCGCGTCACTGATTGTAAAAGTTCTTTAAACGCTTCAGTCTGTGAACGTTGCAGTGACGTGATTATCGTTTGCACGCTTTCGTTAGAAAACATGGTCATGTCGGCCGATGCCGTTGCAACAGGGGAAGTCGGAGCGGTGGTACCAACGCCGGCGACGCCATCTTCGTTGGAGATGGGCGGGCCGCGGCGGCGTGGCGAAGTTGATCGGTCGGTTTCGAGGCGATTCAAACTACACGCTCTGTTTCTTGTTATAGGCATTATGTAGGTATAACACACGCGAAAAAGAAAGTACGTTCTTTCACTGCACTATTAGAAATTGTCACATGTAACGTTGGAGCGCCATATATGAGGGCAGTTACCTCGAGGTTGAGTATTAAAAGTCAATGTGGATGGTAAAAAGGTCTATTAAGATTAACACTTTACACAACACTTATGGATATAATTAAAATTAGTACACTGGGGGTCGTAAATTACCCTTTTTCACGGACAAATCTAATAATGTACAAAGTAGCGCGCGCGTGTTACTATGCTGGGCAGCGGGTGGCGGCAAACTCCAAGCGTCTTACTAACAGACGCCGCGCGATCTCGTCATTCACGCGCAAGGCCATTGAGCGTAAGCGAGACAAATATATCCGTCTTATCGTGCTACTCCGTATAACGGCTGGGTACGCGGCCGCGGGATGCTCGCTTAGGTAAAACCGGACATTCACGGTTTGCTATAGTATTTATTATTTTATTAAATCACATGATTACGCTGTTAATAACACAGTTAATAAAAAACTACATGTCAACAGCTTTAATATTTAGAGAGATATTTATGATTACATGCGACGGGGCGACGGGGTCATTGACCTCAAATCCTCGCGCCACCCCAATTTTGTCCAGTAATTGAAAAAAATTGTTAACTTGACAATATAAAAAACTTAAAAATTGACGTCTAGGATACTTCCAATCATGGTGCATGCTAGTTAATGATCATATTTATTGACGAAATAGGTAAATTTGTTGTTGTTTTTTTGTTAGATCCCGTAAAAGAATGTGTATAGGTAAAGTAGTTTTTAAAATATTTGTGCCTGGTTTTTAAAAATCTTTTCTAATACCGTGAAACCGTTTAAATTTGCCCGATTTTTTACTATTATCTTGATTTTCTTTCAAAATAATAATGTTTCGCAATGCTTGTTCATTTCAAGGGTGGCATTTTGACCCTCGAATTGCGTTACCGTTGTTAATTCAGTCTTATTTATATATGATCACAAGCAATTTATGAATTTCATGGCGGGCAAACTTTCCTTCACTTGCGTCCATGTTTGCCCATACCTATTATCTGCTAAACTATAGCTCTTATGTCGTTCTTGTTTAAGGAGTAAAAATTCAAGGCCAAAATTGTCGTTCTATCATAACATCTAATGCGTACTAATAGTGGATTCGTCGAGAAAGTAGTGGGCAAATTTAACTGCCAATATCCACTTGTTTTCATACAAGCAGTTTGTAGTATGTTAGGGTTGTCAACTGCGGTTAACAGCTTAATTAAAATGAGTACTGTGAAGGTTGAAGATCATCACGTCACTTCTATGGCCTGATATTTTAAAATAAGAACTACGGAGAATAACATATTGTTGTCATGGTCTTGTACGTCAGAACCTCTCAAGCTTTTGATAAAGAAACGTTATAAATAAACAACCAGTTTAATATTTTAAATAAATGTATGAACGTATATTTCAAGGTTTAATTGAATAGCACCCCACCACCCCCACATTTGGTGGAGGTGCGCGCGTTTATCGTTCCCCCGTGTTAAATAAAGTTACAATAGCAAGGGACATGATCGCTGCATGGTCAGCACCGGGAGAGAGGAGATTTGAGATGCATCTTTGAATAACATTAAACTTAGAGCACAGGCGCTCGCGTTCATAGTACAAGCATGAAGAAGTTTCAAGAAATAATTATAATTAATGCATTGTGTTATGGACGTGGACCGCGACGAGAGGAAGAAGTAGTGGGGCTGATCCTGAAGAGAAGAGAAGGATGGAGCCGATGGACTACCAGGACAGTATTGTTTTTTATTGTGTTTAATGTTTGTTATGTGTTTATGAGGTTTGTATTTTCGATTCACGTATTTATATAGAGTTAGATTGAGAGGTATTTCGAGTAATGTTTTTATACATCATTTCTTTTGAGTAATCAATTTTTGCGATGGGAAAAATAATATAAATTTTATTTTTGAACTATTTTTTAAAACACACGTCAAAAATGAGACACGTCAGTAAATTTTGAATTTTGACGTCAGTTCACGTCAATTTATGTCGAAGTAAATAAATAATAGAAATACTAATACTAATTTTTCCTAATTATTTATCATAACTATGATCGATTTGTGATAATAAGATACAATTAGGATATTGGACTTGTAGAAATGATGGGATTTATATGGAGTGTGTACAAGAATGTGAATGACATTTCCACGATATATTATGAATGTGAGAAACGGGTGCCAAGAATGTAAACCCATAAGATTTCATAGAAATCGGGGAAAGGTGAATTGCCTTTCATCATTCACTACGGCAAACGTTTCGTTTGGGGTTAGTTAACAATTATTATGGCTTAGGTGGGCCCATTATGAGTTCATAGCAAACTCGGGTAACGATGGTTCGATGCCATCGATCACTTATAGTTATGGTGATTTCAGGGGGGATTAAGCTTTTTATTGATAGCGGTCATCGGTCGTTAGGAAGTTAGGCTATAGGAATGTTGAAAAGTTAAGATGGATTAGTCATGATGAATGAGGAAACGAAATATATCTGAAAGTAGAGAACTGACATATCAACTTGTTTCCAATGGTTTTAATTTTTCATGTACCGCTACAACGGAGGCAAGCTGTTTATAAAAAGATGACCACAATGGTGCCGTAGCATCAGGCATCGCAGATGGCTGAGCTACATCGTGCGAGCGGAGGAGGAAGGCACCTCTTCACCGGTCGCGAATACGTGTTGTAGAAGGGGGTTTTTATGGCGCAGGTTTGGTGGACCCCGCTCACGGGTACATATGTATACTCGGGGGATAACATAGTGTTATTATCTGCCAACCTTGTGACCATTGGGGGTATGCGTAGGAATATTTTCAAAAGTATGTGGTCTTTATTGAAACAAATATTGACGGCTTGTTTTCGAAATTATTTGGCTTTACCGTAGCTAGGTGTGACAAAGGCCATGGCATGCATTTTCCGTGGGTTTTGGCATGCTGAAGCAACAATTGATTCCAGCTTTTGAGTATTTCGATGTTCATTAACGTTATTGGATGCAATCGTTGCTATCCTGTCGTAAAGGATGGGTTTTGTTTTATGGTTGTTCATTTTCGATAAGCGGGGGGAGATGTGAAGGTTGAAGATCTTCACGTCACCTCTATGGCCAGATATTTTAAAATAAGAACTACGGAGAATAACATATTGTTGTCATGGTCTTGTACGTCAGAACCTCTCAAGCTTTTGATAAAGAAACGTTATAAATAAACAACCAGTTTAATATTTTAAATAAATGTATGAACGTATATTTCAAGGTTTAATTGAATAGCAACCCACCACCCCCACAGTACTTTACTAAACGTACATTGGACCCGATTCTACGTGCACATCGCTTAAATAGCCTAAAACGAAATTGTCTAATTTTTAGACTTAGTTTAGACGGCAGATTTAACAAGTGCTATTCCAGTATGTCAATATAATATTGATTAAGGCCGCCTAAAATAAGAAGCGTTAGACTAAAATTAGCGCTGTCATTTGAGTATGACAGCTGCTCATAGAATAGCAAAGTATTTTAGTGACACCTAAATAAAATTAGGAAGTTTAGAGGCCACTGTAGAATCGGGTCCATTGTCTCCACAGCTCTTTTCTATATATATAATCTGTCATAAATAGGTGGCACTTATTAAAATTACACATCAGAGCCGACTTCCACACTGGTTTAATTCAGCAAACAAACAAAAACTTAGAAACTAAGTTTAATTATTGAACAGCTAGCATTATATTATTGTCGTTAATAAAAATCTCTTACAAAACGTAAAACGTATTTAAAAAAAAAAAAAAAAATTCTAATATGTTTTTTCAATACAATTTTTTTTCAAAAAAATGACTCATTTCTTCCTCTAAAGAAAGAAACTCCAAAAATATGGGTTTGTATTAAACTTCACTCCGTTTATTGTCGGAGCTTGTCAAAGTGGACGTGTATTTTGGTGCGGGCCAATTTATATTCAGTAGTTCTGTTCTGTTCTCCTGCTTGATGGCAAAGTGAACATGAAGAATAGGCGACGAAAACAAAAATAACACAAATAAATAAAGAAGGAGTTTCTTTCTTTCTTCGGTATTGTTTTTAGGTAAATTTGCCCACTACTTTCTAGACGAATCCACTATTAGTACGCATTAGATGTTATGATAGAACGACAATAGTTAGGCCTTAATTTTTACCCCTTAAACAAGAACGCCATAAGAGCTTTTTTAGCAGATAATGGGTATGCCCGAAATGAAAATCATAAATAGCTTGTGATCAATTGATCGTATATAAATATGACTGAATTAACAACGGTAACGCAATTCTAGGGTCAAAATGCCACTCCTGAAATTATTATTATTTATTTTTATTAAGGAAACATTATTATTTTTAAAGATAATCAAGATAATAGTAAAAAATCGGGCAAACTTGGACGGTTTCTCGGTATTAAATAAAAGAGATTTTTAAAAATTACGTACTACTATTTTAAAAACTACTTAACCTATACACATTCTTTGTCGGTCGTAAAATCACTCCGTATTATCAATTCACCTTAAGTTTAATTTGTTAATTACGAACATAATATGTAATTTGTGACCTCAATGCAGAAGCTCAGAAGCTGCAGAGGCTGCGCGGCGAGTCCTCGTCTGAGTTAGTTCCGCCCGCTGACTTAATTCGCGCTGCCGCGCGGGTATATTTATTCTATACGTCTCAAATAAATGATATAAATTTAAACTTAGTTTTTTAAATCTGCATAAATTGGGCTTTTCAACCGTATTTTTTGTGAATATGATGTTGTACATATATTATAAAATATTGTGTGTTGAAACAAAAAAGATAAGCTGATGTTGTGAAACTTCTTTATGTATCTCAATAAATTTATATGTAGGAGTTTAATTATTTTATCAAAAATTAAAATGATACTACACTCGAGGTGATAAGTAAACTAAAGCAAATATATTTTTTTATATGAAGCGCGGCGGCGTGTAACTTTGAATACCCCAGTCCCTACCCCCATGGGGTGGCTGATGGCTACCGGGCTAAATCAGCTCAGTTTGTCCTAGGATACATCTGTGCCAAGTGAATTGATCCGATACCAAAATTTTGAACTATGGTCGTTACCGCCCGTACAGTCGCCATCAGATATATTGGAGCGGCCGAGGTACTCAAATATTTCTGAGCAGCAATAAATTTCAATAAATTCTTTACGGTAAATAAGGTCAATAACATCTGAACATCCAATTCGCCACAAATATATGAGCAGTGGTTTTTCAATTAAATCTGAACACACAACGAGACAATAATATCTGAAAGCACAACTCGTTAAAGTTATCTGCCCAGACAGGGTGATCATAAATATCTGAACATTTAAGGAAAATATACCTTAAAGCACTAGGCATACAGTTTAAAGGTAATCGTACAGATGTAATGAATTTTCCTTTTACAAAATAAGTAGGTATACAAAATATAAATCTGCGAAAAGCAACTTCACGGTCTTGTTACAAGAGACACATTTGAATAAAATATTTGGCAATTCACAAAAACGGTAACATAACTGTCATTGCATATAATTCACTGCGTGTCTTTATCAAATGTAAATATGTAATATTGAAGCTGCCAAATGAAAATAGGTACGAATCCTTTGCAATATTTCATCCACTATAGTGTCAGTCGCCATGGCCTAGCGGTTTAGTAATTAGAAATTATAATCATAATACCGTTGCGTCAGGGTTCAAATCCTCAATTGTGCTTTTTTTTTGTATTTTATTGAGAATTCATGTTCTTTTTTTTTCTAATTTATTATTTTTATTTAATGAAAACTTTAAACAAACTTATTTGCCGTGCATTTAGCCCTTAACCATATTTTGTTACTTTACGAACTGAAAATGAGAAGGCACTTGTCCCACCGCAGACGGTTAGCGAGAAGCGAGCAGCGGTGGATGCGAAAAGCACAAGATCGGTCTGAGTGGAGAGCCTTGGGGGAGGCCTATGTCCAGCAGTGGACGTCTTTCGGCTGACATGATGATGATGATGAGCAGCGTGAAGCGAATGTGTAGTTCCAATAGTATTTTCGGTAGCCTATAGAGTCTGTCTAATGAAAGCTGAACCTGGGAAAAAGCGGCAAATTCAAAAAATCTTGATATGGTATTACCGATCAATGAAGGAATAAACGATATTGATACTTTTATTATTTTATTTATTTTGGTGGGCACAAAGGAAGAGGAAACGCGTACTATATTTTCATATATATTATTACGAGCGCTATATTTTGATGAAAAGCACTTTAGGTAAAATACGATGACAGTGACTGGAGCACATTTGGTTTTTCGAAATATATTTGACATGAAAATATAGTGATCTGCACGTGTAGCACAAGTTGTATTTTCTCGCTTGTCGCTCTGTGCGTCTCTATCGTAACAGACTAGATAGTAAGGGAGATCCGAGCGACAAACAAGTCACGAGCAACTTGTGCTAGTCGTGCTGTTGATAGATTTCATTGATACGAGAGGTTTTCGTCTGTGTCGCACACAGCATAATAAAACAATGATGATGAGGAATATTATATTCAACCTTTTTAATAAAGTAATTAGAGGTAACATTATTCTCATCACCCTTACACCTCTATCTAACGACAATTATATCTTGGAGAAGAAGCGCCGCAAGAAACTCCAGCAGATCATTTATCCAATCATAAAATACAATTATTCTTAAAAGTAACATTACAAGGTAGTAAAGTAATTAATAATTATTTCTAACAACACAAACTTAGTCGTTACAAATGTCGCTTCGCTCCAAATCGCTTTTTTCCGGGAGTACTAAAGACACCGTTGTTTAATTTTCCCTCATTACTTATTCTTTTTAAAGATGAAACACTGATATCTGTAAGAAGAAAGAAAGTGTTAAATAAACAGAACACCATTTAGAAATACATTGTGTGGTTGCGCAGTACAGCCCCATTGTACAGTCCGACAGCCCTAAAAACATTTGGGTTTAGGTGAAATGAAATTGCATCGGTGAGGTTCTAATCGCAACGGTTTAAGAACAAGGAAGACTCATATAACCCGAGCATCTTTTATATCTGGCCGATCAAAAATGACATTAAATAAATAGATAAGGTACTAAAGTGTACACATATTTATGAAATCGACTGTACAGTGTACATTTGGTTCATAAACAACAAAATGCTGTTTGCTCCGCACACAGAAAATACATATCAAATAATATGTTTATGATATATTTTAACTAAACACCTCCTTATTGTTTTATTGAAACTATGAGTGTCAGTTACATTAATCATCTGTCTATTAAATTAATTTAATAAAATTGTGAATGCTAAGAGATTCAACATGATATAGGGACAGACAATAGGTACCTACACCTATTATATAGGGAAAGACAATGATAATTTTAGTAATTACCGGTCATTGAAGATACTTCTTCCAAATATTTCGTCTGAGTCTGGCAGGCTAACTCAGTTTCCTCAACCTCTTTCAGCTGCTTTACGTTTTCCAGCACACTTTTGTCAACGTGCACGTCCAGGTTTTCTGAAACGAATTTAATTTCGTTTAATTTCTTAATCTCATCGTATAATAGACAGAAAAAGGTAAATTAAACTTAGGATTGCACATAGAGAAATAAGAAGTATCAAAATGAACATGCCGTACTAAAGCCGTACTAACCTATAAATTTGGTCACCGTAACTAAACAATTAATTTTTTGCATCAATAATGCTTTTCTTTCTTCTTGTTTTTCTTTGTACTTCTGTATAATAGTATACAGAATCTCCCGGACACCGCCTCTTATCGTCGACGGCATGATTACTCCGTATTTTTATCAATTTAGATCTCGAATTGACAAGTTTCTAGTAACAACAAAGTCCAAACGACATATTAAATAGTGTTGCCAGACTCGTCAGCCAAGAAAAATCCAGGTTCAGCTTTCATTAGACAGACTCTAAGAGGGTGTTCGATTGCGGCGGGCGTACATTCGCTCCACGACCAAGCTTGCGGCCCTGCACAAATCCGCACACAAGACGCATGTGTTCAGCGGTATTATAAAATAAATGTTTAAAAAAACAAAAAACCGCCTTCAAAAAGCAAAAAATAACTTCTTTAAAATGGTAGGTAAATAGGTCAGTCCAACTGAAGTCTGCTTTTGGTTAAAATATTGTTGGACGCCGACTTCAGTTGAACTGACCTATTTACCTACCATTTTAAAGAAGTTATTTTTTGCTTTTTGAAGGCGGTTTTTTGTTTTTTTAAACATTTATTTTATTTTATACTTTTTAGTGATCCTATTTATGCTGTCACGTAGCTCCACTTCTAAATATTAATAAGAAACTATAGAACATTTCAAGCTCGCCGCAGACAACGCCGCGGGAATTTCATAGTCATATTTAAACCTAAATGTGCTTCGTCATACTCGCTCAACTTCCTTTATCGAAATATCTTATCGCCACCCTTGAAATAGGTACCGTTAAGGAGTTCCGGTGGCCATCTGTGGTCTTCATCATTAGTTCCACTTCACCATATAGTACTTTTCAAAAGCAAATGCATGAGTTACAGTGAAAAATACCAAAATCGCTATAGGTGTGCCTATAATATTTGAGGAGTTCTCTTGATTTCTCCATGATCCCATCATCAGATCCTGACGTGGTGACAATGGGACCAACTAGAAAATATACCCAGTCGAACAACGAAAAAATTTTTCAAATCGGTCCAGTGGTCTTCGAGTAATCGGGGAACATACATAAAAAAAAAAAAAAAAAAATATCCCGACGAATTGAGAACCTCCTCCTTTTTTTGAAGTCGGTTAAAAAGAAATTAAAATTATCATTGTTGTGTAAACTAGATCCCAACAAAAACATAAATGTGTACAAAAAGGCCATATTTCTAAATTCTGCCAATTGTTGTATCTGAAAGAGTCACAGAGTCCGGCCGACACATGCATACCGCACGTTTCGCACAGTACGAGTAAGATAAGGACGCCATTAGTATCACGATGACGTCACGCTCTATCTCAGGCAGTGTATACACCCTACATCCAGCAGAAAACTCTTTTTAGTCTTGACATTGATAAAACTGAATGGTGGTTGTGTGGAAAATGTATTCCAGCGTAGTACGTTAAAGAATTTTAAACTGTATGCCTAGTGCTTTAAGGTATATTTTCCTTAAATGTTCAGATATTTATGATCACCCTGTCTGTGCAGATAACTTTGACGAGTTGTGCTTTCAGATATTATTGTCTCGTTGTGTGTTCAGATTTAATTGAAAAACCACTGCTCATATATTTGTGGCGAATTGGATGTTCAGATGTTATTGACCTTATTTACCGTAAAGAATTTATTGAAATTTATTGCTGCTCAGAAATATTTGAGTAACTCGGCCGCTCCAATATATCTGATGGCGACTGTACTAGTGATAAAAATCTTCTCTCCTAGTCCGGGCGGCCGCTGCAAATTATCTACCCCATCGAGTAACAGAAAAATACCGTCTTCCACGAAAAGAACACCTAAAATAGGAAAGAAAAAATGTGGTCAACCGGGGCTCAGCTTGTGGGGTAATCCGCAATGAAAAGATATTAGACCGATAGTGGGACGATTTTTGCCCTAAAAGTTTTTACAATGCTAATGTTGGAAAAATGTTGCTTATATGGCATGGGACATATTTCTAAGCATATTTATAAAATATAGCGAAAAGTTAAAACGAGCTTTAGGTATAAATTATGTATTTTATATATTTTTATTGCTGATTAATGAATACCTATTGAATTAGAGTGCAAAGTTTTTGCTTCATCGTCTATGATATGTTTGTCGCTTTATGCTATTAAGTTGTTCGATTTTTTTTAGCTTAGAACTTTGTAAAACGAGATTTAGTGTATAATTGTGCCAATATTGAATTAGTGTGAAATATCCACAACAAGTTCTTAAGTTATAGACGAAGCCAAAAATTTAGATCAATAACATATCTGCTTTAAAAGATATATGCGTTTGCTGTCATAAAACATCTAATATTGAATTATAGTCTGTAAAGATAAGTACCAATTTCACCAAACGATGTTAACCACTCAACATACGATTAGAGCGTTAACAGCTGTCAAAATGTATGAACTAACAGTCGATTAACATTGATTAAATTTAACATCGTATGGTGAAATCGGGTCTAAGTCTACTACTGTAAAATAAGGTATGCAGCCATTCTACAGAAATTTAGACATTTCTGTGTTTAGCTTGTAGTACAACAGTATTATGTATTTAAAAAGGCGCGAAATTCATAACCGCGCCGCGCCAGGCTCCCGGCGCGCGGGAGTCGGAGCTGCCCGAGGGAGCGATACCTCGTCCCCCGCACTGCCGCGCACGCCCTCCGTTCGTCAAATATTTCGCAATAATTGTTTGTTTACGTGCGCATATTATTAGATGCAGGTCCCTTCATAATGTGAATGTAAAAAGTTTTTAAGTGTATCTCGTACCTATTCCATCTTTAAAATTAGTGATAAATGTTTGATACGTGGACTGGTTATTTGTAGTAACTTAGTAACTGTAAAAAAAACGAGGAATTGAGCGGTTAATAACTGCGAGCAAAGAAAGAAATGACGGAAAAGAAAAAAAAATATACGGGTAGGAGGAACCAGGGTCCCGACGACCCCATCGCAGAAAAAACCCCTTGAAAGACTAATCAATTCATTTTGATAACCCAAATAACTTGCTTACCCCTTTCAATTGATAAACCATTCATTTGACTAACCTATACGAAAGGGTTACCCTTATGAGGTTACAGTGGCGTAGCGCGGGTTTTCCCGCCCGGGGCCGAGCGGAAATTTGTCCGACGATTTTAAACCGACTTCAAAAAAAGGAAGAGGTTCTCAATACGTAGGACTTTTTTTATGTCTATTTCTCGATTATTCAAATACCGCTGGACCAATTTGAACAATTCTTTTTTTGTTTGAAAGGCTCTGACGATGGGATCTTGTAGAAATCCAAGGAACTCCTCAAATATTATAGGCAGACCTATTAGGTAGCGATTTCGGTATGTGTCATAGTAACTCGTACATTTTCTCTTGGAAAGCACTATTTGGTGAAGAAGAACTAATGATGAAGATCAAAGATGGCTAACGGATCTCCGTAACGGTACCTATTTCGATGGGGGCGATATGATATCTCGATTAAGATAGCGACTATGACGAAACACATTTAGATTTAAATATATGCCCATAACTTTCCCGCGGCGTTGCTTGCCGCGTACTTGAAATGTTCTGTAGTTTTTTATTAATTGAAAAGTGGTACTTCAAAATAAGCGTGTTCTGGAGTGGAGACCGCGTCTTGGCAAACGTAGCGTGGGACGCCCTCTGGCCAGATGGCGGGATGACTTGCATAAGAGGGCCGGCAGTGACTGGATGCATAAAGCATTAGACCGGGCTCTGTGGTGTTCCTTGGGAGAGGCCTATGTCCAGCAGTGGACTGCAACAGGCTGATGATGATGATGATGATGATGATGATGACTTCAAAATAGCATCACTAAACAGTATATAAAAAACAGAAACCGTCTTTTAAACGCAAAACATAACTTCTTTTAAAATGGCAGGTAATTTAGATAAATCTAACTGAAGTCTGCTTTAGTTTAAAAATATTGTGAGCGCCTAATTCAGTTGGATTGACCTACCAGCCATTTTAAAAGAAGTTATTTTTCGCGTTTTAGAAGTCGGTTTGTTGTTTTTAAAACATTAATTTTAGTTTTAGTTATACTTTTTAGTAATCATAATAAGCTCTTATGTAATCCCACTTCTTAGTCGATATGAAATATAAGACGCGATTAAGTCCCGTTTTAGATTTATTACAGTACCTATTCGTAATCAATCAAACCAAAAAAGATTTTTTTAAATCTGTCCATAATTGGGAATAATTGGGACTGTTCATATTTTTACAATTACTCTAATTCGAAAAACATTTCGAGGGATAGGGTTTTATTAAGTTTTTGAAATATTTATCTATTTCTGATATTTCGACAAAAGTATTTTTTAACCTTTGTTTGACTTCCGTTTTCGGCTTGAAGCCCTCCTCGGTGTATCTTACGGGCTAGGTGAAAGCCGCTTGAATACACATTTACACATGCATTAATACACTATTACTATCACTTTTCATCATTAGATATCATTGTTTGTTGTATTTTATTAGACAATACCAACCCAAATTTAAAATAATCATGTCATCCATAAAATGACTGCTAAATAAATTTAACCCTATACTTGACATTGTGCATTCTTATGCACGTTACTATTTAAAAAAATCTAGAGGGTAAATTTAAAATATTAGAAAGATCGAGTAATAATAACAGTACCTACTCGCGTGGTACATCGTCAGGTCATGCGCCAAGGGCTGAGCCCGCACCTCAGCGTAGTTATAAAACGTTTTTGAGTAGTGAAAACAATAATAATATCTGCCTGATGTGCCAATACTGATCATATAATTTTCACTTAGGTTCACCTCAGTCGCGCGCGATTTGATTTTATAAAAGCAAAAAACGCGTGTGTTAACTGTTTAAGTACTGCTCATCTGTGTCTTTCTGCAATTCTCGACATGTTTGCAATCATTGTAAAAGGAAGCATCACACACTTTTGCATTTTAATAAAAATAATGTACCTACGAATAGTAGTAACATCGCGCCGGTGCAACTTCACTCCTACACTTACGAGACAGACGTCGATCAAACGACGTTAGCCGCTAACGAATTCCACGAAAATCGCGAAATCAATAGGTGCACAGTGCACAGCAACGCAGCCTTCGATACATACGCGTACGGCCGAATTTCCAATACCTCCCGGGGTCACAAGCGCAGTGCCTTCGACTACAGCTGATTTCTGCTCGCCTGGTACCACGAGCGCGAGCGATGAAATGCCGCCCGGTACCACGTTATCTTCTATTGCGAATTCGACGCCTCGTACCACTATAATGCTGTCAACCGCGCAAGTGTACGAGGGCTGCTACTTATGTATCCGGAATCTGGGATTCCAACATTTATAAACGTTATATCTGACCTCCATGGTAAAATTTGAACTTTTTTTTAATACTGGCCGCTATAATTTTTTTCTTATGTACGCTAGTCTTTTGTTTTTGGCGGGATCAAAATGTCATCTCGCTGCAAGAATGGAACTCACTCGTGAAAATATTCGTGCTATGATTTATTATGATTTTCGGCGTGGTTTAACGCAACAACAGTGCATAGATCAACTAACTTCGACTTTTGGTGATGAAGCTCCATCGAAAAGCACTGTGTACCACTGGTTTAGCGAGTTCAATCGTGGACGTAGTATGCTCACGGACGAAGTTAAGGAAGGTCGCCCGAAATCGGTCGTTGTACCACAAAATATTGAAGCTGTGCGAAAACTTATAATGCATGACCGTCATGTTACATATCGCGAGATAGAGGCGACTCTGGGCATATGTATGACGAGCATTAATAAGATATTACATGATCATTTAGCTGTAAAAAAAAATTGTTCCCGTTCCTCACAATTTAACTAAGGATCAAAAAGAGGCTCGCATCGAATGGTGCAAGAAAATGTTAAAAATATATATCCGTGGTGACTCAAAAACTGTTTATAATATCTACACAGGTGACGAATCCTGGGTCTATGCGTATGATCCGGATACTAAACAACAATCAACATGGGTTTCAAAATGAGCCGAACCCTACGAAAGTAACTCGTGCAAAAAGCACCTTGAAGCAAATGGTCGCCTGCTTTTTCGGTATTACCTATGTGGCCATGTGGCTACAGTGCCACTAGAGAATCGTAAAACGGTTAATTCGGAATGGTACACGACCATTTGTTTGCCGGAGGTATTTGAAGAAATACGTAAAAACAACCAGCGACGCAGAATCGTTCTTCACCATGACAATGCCAGCTGTCATACATCACGCGAAACGACTCGATTTTTGAAAGGTCAAAATATAGAATTAACGGGTCATCCGCCGTACAGCCCTGATTTGGCACCCAATGATTTCTATTTATTCCCAAATGTAAAGAATAAATTACGTTGTCAACGATTTTCGACCCGTGAAGATGCAGTCGACGCGTTCAAACAGCACGTTTTGGAGATACCTCAGTCAGTGTGGAAAAAATGTTTTAAAAATTGGTTTCAACGTATGCAAAAGTGCATCGATCATAAGGGAGAATATTTTGAAAAACAATAAAACCATATTTAGTCATATACGTTTGTTATTTTTTTCTATTCCGGTTACATAAGTAGCAGCCCTCGTACGCGTACGATAATAATAAAAACGAAAGGAAAGTTATTCGTCTGTTATTGGATAATGGTTCACAAAATAATTTGATTACATTAGAATGTTGCAAATTACTTAAGCTGTTAATAATTCCTCTCTGAAGGGAGTCGGTTTGACGTCACGACCCATTCATGGATACGTATATTACTGTAGTATCTCGCGTTTCGGCGCACAAATATAAAATTCAGGCTTTTGTGGTTCCACCGACCGACACACCGACAAATTACCTGCGCACGAGGTAAAGGTGCCAACTGACGAATTGTTCAAAGAGGTACCTCTAGCGGACCTGACTTGGAAAATTCTTGGAATATTGACTTGGTTATGGGAGCTCAGCTATTCCCCTATATTTATTTAGGCAATCGGCTGAATTCTGTCGCCTCCGCACCGCCGGCCTTTTTGACGGCTTTTGGTTATGTATTAATGGGAGACGTACCCTCCTCATTCTCCGACCCAATATCTGAACCACCTGCTCCATTTGCTGCTTTTACTATGAGTGATCTCGACTCTACTCTTCACAAATTTTGGGAATTAGAAGAACTTCCAAATAAACGTTATTTAGCGCCCAATGACATTGAATGCGAAAATTTGTTCACTAATTCCGTGACTCGTGATGAACATGGTCGTTACTCAGTAGAATTACCCTTTTGTAAGGATACTGGCGAGTTAGGCAATTCTCGTGCCGGAGCGCAACGTCGTTATTTGGCACTAGAACGTAAATTTAAACACTAAGGGATTATATTACTAACGGTTATATGTCAGAAGTACCTGTTTCAGAAAACTGCGATGGCTATTACATTCCTCACCACGCTGTCATTTGACAAGACAAAAGTACTAGCAAATTGAGAGTTGTATTGGATGCTAGTTCTAAAACTCACACGGGATTGTCACTTAATGACATCCTACACACTGGTCCGAACCTTCAAGCAGACTTGTTTCTGCTTTTATTAGATTTACGTTTGTTTCCTATTGCACTGACAGCTGATGTCAAACAAATGTATATGCAAATAGGCACTGCCGAATCACATCGCAAATATTTCAAGATTTTATATCATTTTAAAGAAAAGGATGAATTACGCATCTTTCAATTCAATCGGGTTCCGTTTGGCCTTAAATCAAGTCCATACATTGCCATGCGCACTGTGCATAAATTGGCTTCCGACGAATGTGATCGGTTTCCTGATGCAGCCGCAGTTGCCCAGTCAAAATTGTATATGGACGATTTAGTCACCTCTATAGAGAATACTGGCGCAGCCAAGCATCTAGCAAAAGAATTAATCGATTTGTTCAAAAGTGGCTGTTTTGATTTAGTAAAGTGGGCAAGTAACTCGACAGTGGTCCTCGATAGTCTGCCGCATTCACATAGGGCTCCTGTAAATTTTTCTGATAACGATTGTCATCTTGCAGTCCTTGGTCTCACGTGGCGTCCGCGCCAAGATGTATTTCAGTTTACGACCGCAGCTACTGAAGTCACATGCACCAAACGTACCATTTTGTCGTTCGTGGCTAGATTGTTTGACTTTCTCGTGTTAGTGGCTCGTGTCGTAGTCTACGCCAAGTTGCTCATAAAAGAGTTATGGTTGCAGAAAATAGATTGGGATGATTTGGCTCCGGAAAACATAAAATCATGTTTCTTGGCACTTATCTCGGAACTACCCTTATTATCGGACGTTGAGATCCCACGGCATATCGGGGTTTGGAGCAACAGTTCAGTAAATTTTGTTGCATTCTGCGATGCAACCCTCAAGGCTTATGGGTGTGTCGTATACCTACACATAAACGATGATTTTGGAAATGTAATTGTGCGACTTCTCTGCTCGAAGTCAAAGGTATCACCGGTCAAGGTGACCACTCTAGCTCGACTAGAATTATGCGCTGCCGTCTTGATGTCTCGGCTTTTGAAAGTTGTCCTTGTTACATACAGTATTCGCGTACCTATAAAAGAAGTATATACCTTTTCGGATTCCACCATCGCCCTGTCTTGGGTTCATTCTTCGCCCCACCGATGGTCAATATTCGTTAGTAACAGAGTTGCTCAGTTTCAGGAAAATCTAGACCCCCAAAAGATATATCATGTGTCAGGAAAAGAAAATCCAAGTGACTGTTTGTCGAGGGGTTTGTTAACTGATAAATAATGACTTGTGGTGGAATGGACCATCGTGGATGCATTCGATTTCTTCAAACTGGCCAAATCAACCATTCTGCCAGTCAAATGTAGAACAATTGCCTGAGCTTAAAACAAGAACATTGATCTGTGAGGTACAGACACCAAATCACGTACTCTACGAATGTTCACAGCGAATTTCTTCATGGTCAAAGTTTTTAAGAGTTGTCGTTTATGTGTTACGATTCGCTAGGAGGCTTTCACGTTCTACAGAAATTTCTGCAGAAGATTTATAAGTAGCAAAAAAGGAAATAGTTAAAGACGTGCAAGAAGTTCATTTTGGTGCTGAAATTCGTGCTTTAAAAAATGCTACTTTCCTTCTAAAGGTATAAGAAAGCAATGCGCCTTCGTCGATGAGGACAATATATTGCGCATAGAAGGAAGGTTGTCAAACGCAAATCTTCCTTTTGAAGCAAAACACCCAGCTTTGCTCCCTAAACGAGATCATGTGGTTAATATTATCAATTATCATTATCACAAGCATAATTTGCATATTGGGGCAACTTTGCTAAGGTCTATAATCCGACAACGGTTTTGGATTCTTTCCGCCAGAAATGTCATTCGCAAACGGTTACAAATTTGTAATCGGTGTTTCAGCATGTCACCCTCTCACCCGTCTCCTAAAATGGCTGATCTTCCTGCCTATCGCGTAAATGAAGCTAAGGCTTTCGTTCATACGGGAGTTGATTACGCGGGTCCGAGCAAAATAACACTGGCTCGCAGACGAGGGCAACATGTTCAGAAAGCTTTTATATGCCTTTTTGTTTGCTTGATCACTAAAGCCATCAATATTCAACTAGTGAGTGACTGGACAACTGAGTCATTTCTAGCCGCCTTTAAAAGATTTATTTAGTAGGGGCCCCGTTTCTATTTTCTCTATCTCTTCTATTCTCTCTATGAGGGATGCAGGCGAGACAATGAAACAAGTCAATGATCGAGTATACACTGATTTATTAAGACCTGAAGCCCCTTATATATACATCCTAATACTAACACTTCCCTTATATACACATCCTAAAACTTTTTTTTTCTACTGTTATATTTATTTCCTACATTTTATTTATTACAAATAAAACATATTGTTCTAGTTACACGTCAATGACAGGATAATACAGTTTTGTCCTATTTTTATGTATTAATTCTATCTTACCGTTGTTAAGTATTTCGTTTACAAACGGTAAGATTTTTCCCAAACACTAGTTCAAAGGGAGTAAAATCTGTTTCCGAGTGTACAGAAGTGTTATGTGAAAAAGACCAGAATGGTAACCAATCACTCCATGTTTCTGGGTGATTGTCTGTCTGTATTCTCAAATAAGCACCTAAATGCTTATGTGAATTTTCGAGTCCACCTATGCTTTGATGGTGATAAGCGGTTGAATTTAATTTATTTATTTTCAACAACATACACACCCGCTCCATTGTTTTGGACATAAATTCCGTGCCCATGTCAGACACGAAATACCGTGGTATTCCATACCTAAGAACAAAATTATTAACGAATGTTCTAGCAACTTCATCTGTACCTTTGGAAATAAGTGGATACGCCTCTATATATTTTGACAAATCGCATTGTAGCGTAAGTATGTATGAATATCCCTGCGTATCTTTTGGTAGCGGTCCCACAATGTCTTCAAATCCAGCTATGTTAAACGCCTTAAAAGAAAAGACATCCCATAGTATAGATAGAGAATAATAATTATGAGTAGATGTTCTCGCTGGAGGACACACTCTGAATGAGAGAAGCATTTAACACATCTGCTAAAAGTGAACACCAGTATTGCAGATGAAAATGTAAAAACTACCATTTGGTTTTCCGATATAAGCTGAGGATATTAATAATTAAAATTTTAACTTTTTTCGCCGTTGCAATACTTTCCCCACCCTACGTATCTAGGTACGTACGGAAACGTACGGTACGGTACGTACGGTACGTAGGTCTAGAAAGTAAATAAAAATAAAGCAAATAAGCAACCAAGCTAACAAAAAAAATATTTCAGCCAAATATTATAAAATTGGTTGGACTGTAAAAACTACCAGGTTGCGAGCTGGCAGACCAATTAATATTTAAAGAGCATAATTTTAGGTACTACGAGCACTGGGTTTCATTCTGTAACTCGATGGGGTAAAATTGACCTCCCCATCTGGCTGCTAAAAATGGTTGGACTGCGGAACCCTCCAAGACTAGACTCGGCAGAGATGTTTTTTTAGACTCTATTAATCGTATCTAAAACCAACGAAAAGTTTTCATTTGCTAACTAAATGAGGTAAAATTATGGTCAGAAGCGGACCATATATCTTTTCATTCCGTACCCCCAAGCAAACCCCGGAAGACCACATTTTTTCTTGCCTATTTTAGGTGTTCTTTTCGTGGAAGACGATATTTTTCTGTTACTCGATGGGGTAGGTAATTTGCAGCCGCCGCCCGGACGGGACCGGTGCGGTCCGGTAACCCCTTCAAGGGGCTTTGAAAGGGTTTTGTGAAAGGGTTTGGTTACCAAAGTCGTTCCTCGTCAAAACCCCTTCAAGGTATTTAAGCGCTATTTTTAGGGATAACCCGTTGTGGTATAAAAACCCTTTCCATGGGCTTATAAAACCGCTTCCAAAAGGGTAACCTGTTGAAGGGGTTATCCTTTCGATGTTTGAGCAATTTTGCATCTCTTTCCCAAAACGTAAAAGTCTATATTGCAGAGTATTACTTTATGTTCGCCGTCTAGCGGTGCAATGTGCAATGCTAAAGCTACCTTGACTTTACTATTTGTTTCCGATCAGCGTAGTGTCAACATTTCAATTACAATTGAAAGTAATTACTTATCTTATTTAATCAGTGGTCTGGATTTTTAGATTTTGCTTTTAGTGTTTTATTGTAATTGGTATCATATTCTTCAACTATGCCATAGCCAATTTACACCGTCCAGAGGGAATACCCATTTCTTGTCGCATCAGTATATCAAATTCGTATTCGGGTATTTTGGGTATACGGGTGTCATGACTGACAGATCTTTTCGCATACGGAGGCTATGAGAACAAGGTGTTCTGACATAATAATGTGATGAGAAACGGGTCTTTTGGCTTAAGGTCATTTAAAGAAACTGTTATTTTGGAACGAACGGGTGTTTTGAGAAAGGATGTTTTGGGAAACGCACAGACCGGTCCGAAACCGTTTAATTAGGGGTGTAGATGTTGTTAATTGAGACACCAAGGAAATGATAACTTAGCTCCGAACACCTTTTATGTAGATTTAAAAAAAACTGCGATAAACACAGGAACCATTTTTTTTTCAAATCTCTAACTTACATTCGATTCTAACGATTCAACTAAATACAATACTTGGGTTCAATCCATAACTTGCTCTTTTCTGGGTAGTTTGTTCCGTAAATGGCGAATAAACACACCACCAGGGTAATGATGTTTTAGGTTTTTTTTTTACGGCTATTTCTTAACATAAAAGAAGTCGTGCCCCATTTAGTTAAGTGGTAATGTAATGAAAAAAAAAGTAAAAAATATTTTTTTTGTACAATTAAACGGGTAGCTTTTCCCTCTGGACGGTGTAAATTGGCTATGGCATAGTTGAAGAATATGATACCAATTGCAATAAAACACTAAAAGCAAAATCTAAAAATCCAGACCACTGATTAAATAAGATAAGTAATTACTTTCAATTAAGAAATGTTGACACTACGCTGATCGGAAACAAATAGTAAAGTCAAGGTAGCTTTAGCATTGCACATTGTACCGCTAGACGGCGAACATAAAGTAATACTCTGCAATATAGACTTTTACGTTTTGGGAAAGAGATGCAAAATTGCTCAAACATCGAAAGGATAACCCCTTCAACAGGTTACCCTTTTGGAAGCGGTTTTATAAGCCCATGGAAAGGGTTTTTATATCACAACGGGTTATCGCTAAAAATAGCGCTTAAATACCTTGAAGGGGTTTTGACGAGGAACGACTTTGGTAACCAAAGCCTTTCACAAAACCCTTTCAAAGCCCCTTGAAGGGGTTACCGGACCGCACCGGTCCCCCTGGTCTGGAGCATTGTTAAATTATTCATAGTAGTGGCTTCCAAAATTTTATTGATGGCTAGTAGTCCAACTACGAACCCTTAATAATTTCGCCATCTCCGTCCGTCCGCAGCTTAGCTCAGACTCTTAGTACTAGAAAGGTTTTATTTGGCATGAATATATATATATGTCATGCAGACAAAGTGGTAAAATAAAATCTTGAAAAGAGGTTAGGTTACCTCCCATACACGTAATTATTTATTTGTTAAAATTATAAATTATAAATTTCAAATATAAGCGCTTGTTGTTGGAGGTATTGAGCAAACACTCTTTTATTTTCTGTTTTTTCAATCGATTATTGTTATTTTTTATTTTTATTTATATACATTCTAATACTCTCGTTATTGCAGTTATTTGTTAGTTTTATAAAGTTACAATTTTATGATTCACCCGTCTCCTTTCTCGCTTGAAGCTAGTTTTAACGTGTGGACCAGAGGGCGTGCCTTACTAATAACGGCGTAACTAAGTAATTTTACATCTGATCGAGTTCCGGTTTCTTTTATTAGATAGCTGATAAATTTTTCGTTATGACTGCCATACATGATTTTAGTATATAGTTTATACTTCCGAGGCTGTTAACGAAAAAATGAGTTTTCATAGTTTAAGTTTGTATATAATATAAAATATTGACGTAACTACACTACTCAGCTGATGTTGTGTTAGCAGCATTATAGAACATTTAATTCCCGTTCATTTGATACTCCACACATGTATATAGGGTTCATAGAATCAGAATTACTTGCAATTTTCAAAATACAGCGGCCGCCATTTTGATGACGTCATATCTCCGGATCCAGGTACTTTACAGGTGGGGTCCCGACGGTTTTTAACATAGAATAACATGTCAAACAACATACTAAAACTTGGTGCTGGTATCACAAAGTGAACTATGTTTCCCCTAACAGAACGCACTAATAGTATACATAGAGAATATTAATTATAAGTAGATGTTCTCGCTGGAGGACACACTCTGAACGAGAGAAGCATGTAACACACCTGCTAAAAGTAAACATTAGTATAGTATTGCAGGTGAAACGGGGAAAAAACCTTTTTTCGGCATTACAATACTTTCACCAACCTCAAGGGGACAAAAAAGTACCTAAATAAAAATAAAGCAAATAAGCAACAATCTAATAAATTATAATATTTTAGCCAAATATTATAAAATTGATTGGACTGTAAAAACTACCAGGTTGCGAGCTGGCAGACCGATTAATATTTAAAGAGCATAATTTTAGGTACTACGAGCACTGGGTTTCATTCTGTACCTCGATGGGGTAAAATTGACCTCCCCATCTGGCCACTAAAAATGGTTGGACTGCGGAACCCTCCAAGACTAGGCTCGGCACACACGTTTTTTTAGACTCTATTAATCGTGTCTAAAACCAACGAAAAGTTTTCGTTTGGTTACTAAATGAGGTAAAATTATGGTCACAAGTGGACCATATGTCTTTTCATTGCGTATTCAAGCGGAGCCCCGGAAGAACACATTTTTTCTTACCTATTTTAGGTGTTCTTTTCGTGGAAGACGGTATTTTTCTGTTACTCGATGGGGTAGGTAATTTGCAGCGGCCGCCCGAACTATCCTCTCCGAGCCGTGTCTTTGTGAACGGACCCTGAACTTCTATGGGAACAGATTTTCGGTGATTATTCCTCCGTGGTATGTCCGATTTTCAATTTTATTTTTTCTAAACCGTCTATGGCTAGATGTATTACGGGCTAAATTTGATCCTGATGGCTCTAATAGTTTAGGAGGAGTATGCGGACAAACGAAATTCCGAATCGGAGAAAAATGGAGCTTCGCTCCAATAAGTATGGCACACGATATAGTTCCATAAAGTATGATTGTATAGTTAATTAATGATTACTTACCTACATTTTTTTAAACAGTTATGTAAACTATTCAAACATATCTGCAAATACCTTGAGGCTCTCCCTCAAGTCCAGCCTGAAGGTAGAGGCGACGAAGAGAGACCAGTCATTTATAAAAATATTTTTTTGGGCAAATGGAGCAATATTGCGTAAGTGCCGTTTAATGATTTATTTGAGCAGTAAGTATTTAGCACTAATTTGTTTGGAGTGGGACGCGGGATGTTCATTAGGAGAATGGGGTATTGATTTTTTTTTTCTCCTAGAATGGTATTGAATATTTAATTAAAAATTCATGTATACCTCTGAAGACGCCATTAAAATAAATAAATAATAATAAATGTATACTACTCAATACGAGTACCTTCTACGATAAAAAATATAAATTATATCAAATTCAATAGTTTTATATTTTTTAAGCCCGAGGACATACAGAATGGCTGTCTGGAGAATGACCGAATTATTGGCTCGAGTGCCTACTCATCATGGTGGTCTGAGGGCTCGTTTGCCTTCTGCACGTACCTTAATCCTGTTTTATTTTTAGTGGATTTTGTTTCAGCTTTTGGCGAAAAACCGGCGGCGTCTACTGAAAAGCCGAAATCCTAGAGCAACTTGTTTGACATAATAAACAATAAACTTCATTTAAATACCAATCGAGGTACTTATTATTTGAAGTTAGGTATCAAATAGTAGCAGAAAGGTACCTAGTGAGTGCATTTTGGTATTTTTTAACATCAAATAATTATCTCCATGTGCTATATGCCTCTCGCATTGCGTTGCCGCGCCGGTCCCGAAGGCTAGCTATTAAGTTTGTTTTGTTTCTAGGCCCTCCATATTGTTTATACCTACAGCCCTACAGTCTTTTGATCTATTTGTTACCTTCGACTCCACTGCCTTGCGCATAAGCAATGGGTACCCCACGCGCCACTATACATTATCATAAACCCCTTAATGCATAGCATGTAGAAAGTGAAACGTTGGCTTTAAAGTACATTTCCAAATTTGAATTTTGACAAAGCTACAAATCTTACTGCATAAATTAAAGTATAAAACCCAGACTATAAAACTTATTGACCTTATTTGGTTATTATGTTAAAGGTTGTTTAATGACTCGTTTCCGTGTTTTATACATACATGATTAAGGGCCGAGTTTACCAACAATTAAACGGATGGTAAGCGGTATAACGGATGTCAAATGTATTGACTAACAGCTGATTAACACTTAACCGTCTGTTTAATTGGTTGGTGAACTCGGCCGTAATAGCTACATAAGCCATGTCATTTTCTGGAGATAACATGAATATCATCAAAAAGTATTATTTATTACCTAATTTAACGTAAACATAAAAAAACTCATTTTGCAACAATGTTTCCACGTTGAAGTAAAACATTAATAACATTCCGTGATTAAACTTGTATACCACATCCATAACCCGATTAAAATATTTCACAAGTGACAGCCCTAACTTTGGGCGCGGAAGACAGAGGGGCGTAGTGGGGTGAAGGGGGAAGTAAGTGTTTAAAGCGCGGCATTTGGGGCCTGGTCCAAGGAGATTCGCTTCTACGTGTAGTTATTATTATTCTTATGGTCGTACCTTCGCTGATGCATTGAAAACCTCTAAAATACGAACAATCCATAAAAAAAGAGCTACTACGAACTTCTGCAAAAAAAATACGGAACCCTAAAAACGAAACCGTTATGATAAAACGACTATATCCTACTTCGAAAAATTCAAAATTATACACGTAAACCAAAACACCCAATATCAAAAGAAATGACCAATATTTATTTGAACTCAAACTTTCCTCATCCAAATTAAAATTTGCCTCACCCAGTCTTCCTCACATTCTAATTAAAATTTACAACCACTTACCAAACGGTTGCGCAGATTAAGTGTCCTAGTTTAAAATAGCCATAAAATTAAAATAAAACTTCAAATTTCAATATTGAAAATGTTTTTATTTTAAGCATACTCTATATTTACAAAATGAATTCATTAGCTCTTATCGCTCTCCTTTAGCTAGTATAACTTCACGCATTCTACTATAAAATGAATTGCACGCGGCACGCACTACCTTATCGGGTATGTTAATAACATATCTTGACCAACCGACCCTAGAATGAATTTAAATTCATACCCAGTGCTTACAATCTTGCTAAGCATATATCCCCATATCGAAAAGTCCAATGCATTTAAGGCCGGCCAATCTTGCCAAGGTATAAAATCCGTCAAATTTGTTTGACACACGTTCGACACCAGTCTTGAGTACCTACCGTACGTTTAGCCTTGTGAGATAGGGCACTGTCTTGTTGAAAGCAATAATAGTCGTTTCCATACAATTTTCGGACATTTTCTAGCATATGACCCTGCAACACGTTCTGAATATTTATTGATTTTGACTCCCCGATCAATGAACAGCAGTAGTAGCTTGCCTTTAGCAGAGGGCTAGACCTGAACCCGACCAAGACGAAAATAGTACTCTTCACCAATAAAAGGAAGCTGCCGACTCTGACACCCAACAAAATCAAAGGTGAAGAGATAGAAACACTCAAGGAAATAAAATACCTGGGTGTCGTACTAGACAGCAAACTGCTATACAAGACACATGTAAAGGAGCAATGTAGAAAAGCAATAATAGCCCTGTGGAAATGAAGAAAAGCCATAGGAAGAAGATGGGGACTAAAACCACTGATAACACAATGGATCTACAAAACAGTGGTCTTACCCAGACTGCTATATGGAGCCATAGTGTGGTGGCATAGAGCGAAAATAAAAGACATTGACAAGGAGCTGACGAAGGTCCAGAGACTAGCATGCCTAATGACAACCGGGGCAATGAGGACAGCTCCCACACAGGCCCTGGAGATAATGCTAGGACTGAACCCTGTACACCTTGAAGTGGAGAAGAGAGCCACAGAACAGTGGTATAGAATAAAAATGAGCAGAGAGTGGATCGGATCCGAGATGGACAAGAGACACGCAAGCATACAAAGGGAGTCAATGGTGAGCATGAACATGCTCATGATCAGAGCTCGGAATAGGTAGTGCCTATTTACCTAAACTTCGCCGGAGGACGTAACTAAGAGTGGTTAAAACCACCAAAAATAATTATTTCTTATTATTGAATGTGGGATTTCCCGGGATTGACTGTATTACTCTAAAGGCTTAATACGTTTAGCTTTAATTATAAATCTTGCTATATTGCATATTATTTATTTATTTATCTTGAAATAACAATCAGTCATAAAACAATATAATATAGATCAAATTGAATCAAAGGGAGCCTTAAATTTGATATTTTGTTGATTTAAATAGAATTATAATATCATATAGAATGTATTCAACAAAAACAGATGTAGCCGACACTTCAGCTGTGTACTTACTACCTGCAGTTTGCGACCCTGATTTAGAAGTGAAGTTAAATGTATTAAGCCTTTAGAGTAATACAGTCAATCCCGGGAAATCCCGCATTCAATAATAAGAAATAATTATTTTTAGTGGTTTTAACCACTCTTAGTTATGTCCTCCCGCAAAGTTTAGGTAAATAGGCACTACCTATTCCGAGCTCTGCTCATGATTAACGACGACCTAATAAAGAAAAGGAAGATCTTCGACAAGAAATATAGAATCCATATAGGAGAGAGAGATAGTTGGGAGACAGAGATACCGCCCAAGTAGCAATTGTCCCCTTAACTTGGTATTGAAGATATCTTGAAGACTAAGTATTAATTCATGCTATTGTCTTGGTTAAATCAAATTTCGTCTTAAAGATATCTATTGGAAACCTTGAAGATAGAGTTAAGTAAAAATGGGCACCGTTTTTAAGTGCAAATTAAGAGGGACTTTAGACTTCTTTCAAATAAGACTTAAACCTTTTTTAAGACAGTGGTATTAATAAAGGCCTTAACTGTGTCTTCAAGACATCTTGTATGTCAACTTAAATCAAAGTTTTTGTTTTCAAGATATCTTGAATACCAACTCGTAAGAATATTAGAATCAAATCGTGAAGAATTATTCTAGTCAACTGAAGATTGATTTAAAGCTACATTTACTTTACGTAGTTAATATTAAGAAAAACTATGGAAAAAATGTTTATGAACAACAATTCTCTCACAAGGAAATATAATGGTGTAGCTTATTAAAGTTATTACTTACCAAATACGCAATAGCAGTTTCTTGTCGAAACTTACAGTCGAAAGTTCAACGCAAATTAGTTGGTCGCGTAGAATTAATAGGCATTGTTGTAAAATACACGGGCTTCAAAGAATGTTAAGAAATAGTATTTAAAACTTCAAATATTATTAAAACACATGAACACTTTTGTAGGTTTTCTTAAAAAAACATTTTTTTCATAGTTTGACACCATTTTTTTTTTACTTAATTGATATTTTGAATATTTGTACAAAATACTTAGCATGAATATACACAGAAAAATATGAATTTATAACTTCTTCACAAGCATTTTTAAATGAACTTCAATCGAATATGGCGTCAATTCAACTGAGGATCAAATAAATAAGACTTAAGGCAATGTTGATGTAGCAAGACAAAGTTAAGGATGAGTTAATACTGTTTGTACTCAACTTGTTCCTACTTAAGAGATTTTTGCATTAACTCAGTCTTAAAGAAGATTTGCAGTAAGCAAAGTTAAGAAAATATCGAGTTTACTCATTCTTAAGTCAATTTTCGCGATTCCAATTATACAGTAATAGGATGCGTTGTTTTTTTGATTTTGGCAGTGGTTATGCAAAGAAACCAATAACATTATTAACAAGCAACTTCCTATAAGTAATGTGAATCCTTCAATGTAACAAAAAAAACGTTTTATAATTTCTACCCGGTTCATACCTATATTACGGTAAGTGCGTACAAAGCCATTAAAGAAAATATTGTGACTGTAGATAGAAAACATCCATGACTCGGGAATTAGCGCTTATCACACAAATATCTGCCCTTACCGGGATTTGAACCCAGGACCGCTAGCTTCGTAGGCAGGGTCACTATCAACTAGGCCAACGCGTCGTATCGTAATATTTAAAATGGCGTATAATAATGGAAAATAAATGTCGTATCGTAAACATTACTTACAGGAAATGACCCTTTCAGAATTCAATATATTCTGAACGGTTTTTTAAGCACTATATTCATATTCACGTAGTTATCGACTCGACAACGAAATCCGCCATATTTTTTTAATTTCTTAACATTACGACTATCCATTTCGCATAATCCCGTCCTCTTAATTCTTTTAGGATTAAAAACTTACTTCTTAAACCCTTTTTTACTTCATTGGGTTAGAAAAAATACTAGTTGAGAAACTTAAGTATTCGTTTGATTTTAAGAAATCTTTAATTCTTCCAAATTCAATATTGACTTAAATTATGTTAAATCAATCAAAATCAAGTTAGCCTCAAGTCAATCTTCAGTAAGCATAAGATAAGAATAACCATCTTTAAAAAGGTTTTTTTCTAGACGTACGTAAGGCTGACTTAATTCTAATTGGATTTGAAAGTGACAAACAGACTAAAGTCACCTTATTTTAAGTCTTCTTTGAATTAAATGCTAACTGGATTTTATGAAAACCGACTTAAATGTTCATGTCTCAGTGGAAACCTACTTTAGACATTTTTAAGGCATATAAGATTTAGCCTTAGGCTCCATGAGCTACTTGGGCGGAACCCAGAATGACATGCTTCACGGACGGTTCATGGAAGTCCTCAACAAGAAGAGCGGGGGCAGGCATTTATTACCTAGAAGCGAATGAGCAAACAACGATACCACTAGGAGGCTTTACCAGTGTGTTCCAGACAGAAGTGTATGCCATCATGAAGTGTGCACCTCAAGGAAAGAAGCAATATAACGGGGGGCCACGTTATAATCTACTCAGATAGCCAAGCAGCACTAAAAGCGTTAGATAATCCAGTAATCAAATTCTCCCTGGTGCAGGAGTGCAGAGATGAACTGAATAATTTAGGCATAGCATCCAAAGTAACACTGGCATGGGTACCAGGATACAGTGGAGCAATAGGAAACGGGAAGGCTGATGAGCTGGCCAGAGCAGGGGCGGACCAACAATATCTGGGCCCGGAACCAGCACTTCCGATATGCAACGGTAACGAAAGGAGTCATCGCCAGAAGAATAGAGACAAAGACAAATGAGGCGTGGATAACAACACAAGGGTGCAGACAATCCAAACTCATGATAGGAAAGGTAAATAGGAACAGAACAAGATATCTACTAAATCTTGGTAAGTAGGTACAACCTAAGTATAGGGGAGCGGGGGGCTTGTTTTAACGGGGTTAGGTATTAACAAGTCTCTAGCAATTAAACTATTCACAATAAAGTGCCAAATTAAACAAATCCGTTAGTCACTTTCATTTTAATAGCGTATATCAAAACAATAGTATTACGAGAATCGAAAGCGTGTCGTTAGAATCTAGTAATCCGTCAGACAGATAAAAAATTGACATGACAGTTGTATATTTTTTTCAATTCCTATGGTAATAAATGGACTAAGGGCACTATAAGTGTATTCCTAACATTCACAATACAACTTTTTTAACTGTTTTTCCTAAATATATAAAAAAACTACTGCATAAAAAAATCCAAAAATATTTTTACCGTAATCAGCAGTGTAAAATCTACAAACGGTATTTTAATTTACTACCTCTAAGCACATATGAATTGTTGTCAATTAGCAGTTAAAATGCTTGTATCATTCGTATTTCTTAGGAGATTTTAATTTTAATTTCGCTTTTGGTAATCTCTTTCACGGTATTATTTTCATATTTTGTTGAGAAATGCAATTTAAAAAATCCATGCATATTCCCTATTAAACCGCCATGATTTTCCATCAGACGTGCCTTCGTGCCTCTGTCGCCACCTATACAAAATGACTACCCTATGTAGTGCTTCCTGTAGGTTAAAAACATACGGTACTAAAAGGATTAGAATACCTAGCTCAAAAACATACGATTATTTTGTCTTAAATATAAGACGTTGGTAAAATGAGCTGGATATTTTTTGCTGTCCTACAGTTCAAAGATTAAAGGATTCTTCTGTAATATACAAATTAAAACAAACAAATTAGCTGATTTGACGCGAGCGTACTTTAATTACCATGTCAACATATTACAAAACATTTTTTAACGAAATTCTTTTTATTCCCTTCCTTATTTTTAGAAATAAGTGTTGCGCTGCACTTTTTCTTTGACTACCTACCTATAGTGATTTGGCATTATCAGGCTAAAATACATTAAAAAAACACGAAACACACAGATTTGTTTACTTTTGTTGCGAACTATGCCTTGTTACTAGTGCTGCCAGGTCAAGTCCTACGAAAATCGGGACTGGGCTATTAAAAAATCGGGACCCGGGTTTTCAAATCGGGACAGTACAAATAATACAGTTGAAAAATCGCGCGACTTACAACCGTCTTATAACCACCAATGTGGCGTACCGTTTTTGACCTGCAGTTGTTATCTTATTCATGATCACAGTGCTAAAATCAGGACAATTGGCTTCCCGATCAAGGGTAAATCGGGACGTGTCCATAGACCTCTGAAAATCGGGACGTCCCGCGTAAATCGGGACGTCTGGCAACATTACTTGTGACTATTGTTGCCAACCGTACTATAATTGTACTATATTTTGACTCTGTGTACTATATACTGTTGAAGAAATATATAGTACGCAAAAATACTATATTTCGGTCAGTCCTTGTACATAAACATATGCGGTTTGGATTGGTCATTTCAACCTGTTTTTTTTATGCACCAATGTAGTTGGAGTGGAGAAATAGGCTTTTTTCAGCTCAGATAGTTCCCCCAATAGCAGGCAGAATGTTAGTAAGTAGTAAATATAGTGCATTATTATTTAATAAATAATTTTACACACTTATTAAAAGTTTTTCTTCAAAGTATTTTTTTTTTCTGTGTACTATATGTTTTATACCTCGGGCTGGAAAATACTATATTTGCCTAAGAAATAGTTGGCAACCCTACTTGTGACATGTGACAGAAGTGAAATCGTTGCCATTATAAGAAATCCATATCACTTAAATTCCGAAACATGGCCGGGCTCTGTATATTTCTTGTCAGGCTACAATTTTTAGCTCGAGCTCGCTTAAGCAGAGAAAACACAAATAAGTTTTAACATGATTTCTTAAATAAACACATTAAGTCATGGGGACATTCTTCCAGAAAATATTGGCATAAGAATAATAGTCCTGGCAACGAAGAATTGTGGATGGAATGGCCGAAAGCAGAAAGTTTGACTTCGGAACTTTGTTTGGACTAGTTAGGAGATAAACATACTAAAAGTCCTCACCCCTCGGAGGAGAGGAGAGGAGAGGGTGTATATAATTTTCGGATAAATTAAGAACGAGGAATGTACTTTTCGAACAAAAACAAAGCACTTTCTAACAAAACAAATGAATAAAGTAAAAAAGACTAAAACTTACCATTACCATTACAGTACCATTGATTAGTATACCATTAAATTAATTTTATTGTTCCACTAGTACCTACTTGTTATAATCGGTTTAGAGTGGCTAATCTATGTGTTTTCCTTGAAATGCATGGTAAGTGACACGACAAGTCGCATAGGTACAAAAAAACAAATGTTGAACGCCGCGAATCTTAATTTTGTTCAGGATGCACTTCCTGCGTTGGGTCTTAGGCTTTTGACTAGTCAGCAATTTAAAGAACTCGAAATATATTGCACTTACTTTCTTTCTAAACAACAAAACAACAGCAGATAATCTTCGACATAAATTGATTTGCGAAAACATAGGCTTTGCCTTAAATTTGACAAGAATAGTATGTACCTTTGATGCATTGCATTTACACTGTTTAAGAGCACCAGCTCAAGTTTATCTGTGCAAATGCTCTTCTGAACCGATAATTGAGCATATTGATTTCCTTTAACTTGGTTACGAGCTACGCGGAAGAAACCTTTACCCAAAGCAAATGACGAAAAATTATTTACCTGACTCTTTAAAACCGTGTAAATGTCGATCTAATTGCCGAGCAAAGTCGTGTACCTGCAAAAAAGCAGCACTGAAATGTATATCCTTGTGTAAATGTGTCAACAATGATTGCAAAAACTTATATCAAAATCAATCTATATCTTGCATGTGTAAGCAATTTTTAAAATAAAGGTTTCCTATACTTGTACTGGCTATAAGTACTAATTTTCTAATGAAATTCCATTATTAAAGCCAAAAATCTTTTGTAATTTACTAATAATATTTGGGAAGAGGGGGAGGGGGGGAGAGAGAGTGACCACAAAAGTGATTGGCAACATCTGTTTATTGGGGGTCTGGGAACAGAACTCCACTGAGCGCTCGCTCTACATTTCGTGTTCCCAGCTAGGGATATTTTGAATTTGCCGCCTTTTTTTGTGTCTCCACTCGCTGGTCGGACTCTACACTGCAGTGTTTGTGGGTCAATTGATGCTAGCGCTAATGGTCGTTTTTTCAACCCGTATACGTCAGAATGAGTGCTATTTTATAATCCAAATGGTAACACATAATACGGTTCCACTAATATTATACAATAGATAAATAATCAACCGATCTAATATCGAAGAATTATAGGTAGTTGCGTCTGTACACGACAAATAAGTGCAATTTATGGCATTTGATGGTAAATTTTTATATTTGATTTACATATTTTCTTGCAAAAAAAACCTAAAAAGAACGCAAATCAGTTTTACAATTTTTGATAATTAATTACCTTTAATCTTTTTACAAAAAATATATAAAATTAATTTTGTAAGCAGACTCTCCTTCGAGCAGACGAAGTTAGTTTTGTGAATAACCTTAAACTTTTTATTATTTACTTGTTATGTGCTCGCTCCGAAAAGCGGTTACATGTAAATGGTTGGTTAAATAAACAAAAGGACGTAAAATTATCTTTTTTTACGTTGCCGATAAACTGTGAACGGTAAGTTTATCTTTTTATTACTTAATAGGTAAGTACTTATTACGAAATTGCACAATTCAGTATAAACGGGTTGTTACCACGTCTGGGTTTTTGTTGTCCCGCACGATATTTCGACGATGTTACAATCGTTTATGTTATATTTATAGGTACTGTTATTTTATTATATTAAACACGTTTATTACGGGAACATACATAAAGAAATAAAACGACGAATGGAGAACCTCCTTTTTTTGAAGTCGGTTAAAAACACGTCAATACGATCGCCGCAAGCGAGCGAGCGACATCTGGTGAGCTAAAACATTTTAGCCCTCATTGATGTATTCTAGGCGTGTGACAACCCTAGCACTACACGTGCCGCGTGCGAATGAATACAAGTTATACGATAGTAAGAGAGGCATAGAGTAGGCACGTTTCTTATGCCTAAACAGCGTTCTTGCACGGGAGTGCAACTTCTGTACTTGTACTATTATTTATTCTGTGGTGTGAGTGCATTAGGCAATAATCCCTCTGCCATAGGAATAAACAATAACTACACGTAAGGTCTGTTCATTCTTACTAGGCTTATATAGTAAACAACTTTCTAACCTCAAAATGAACTTTTTTTGGCTAAAACAGCTATTTTAAACAAAATAAAGCAATCACAGATAATACATTAGCTAAGTGATGTCCAAAATGTTTACTCAGTTTACTTTATTTACGATAAAAGCGCTGTTTTAGCCAAAAAAGTTTCATTTTGAGGTTAGAAAGTGGTTTACCATGTAACACAAGTAAGAATGAACAGACCTTAGAAGTGAATCTTCTTTACCAAGGCCCCAAATGCCGCGTTTTAAATACCTACTTCCCCCTTCACCCCGCTACGCTCCCCTGTCTAGGGTTGTAAAGTTAGGGCTGTCACTTGCGAAATATTTTAATCGGTTTATGGATGTGTTATACAAGTTTAGTCACGAAATGTTATTCAGGGCTCGGAAACTTTATTTAAAATAACGTTTTTAAAACGTTTAGAACGGTTCTTTTTACAACATTTTGTTCGGAACGAAAACGAAACGGGAACGTTTTCACAAACCGGTTTAATCCACCGGACGCGCCGTGCACCCCGAGTTCGGCGACAAGCATGAAACTATTCGTAATATTATTTCGTAGCTTAGTACCGAACACCCCAGAAAACGGCAAGAACGGTTAAAAACGTTTTATTAATCAAAAACTTATTTATTGCAAAATACTCTTCTTATCTATTAATATTTTTTTGACACTTTTACAGCCAAATAGACTGCAGTAATGTTTTCCCATGGCTAATTTAATACATATAATAGCTGCGTGTATGGACTCTGTCAACTAGTGCGCAAAATATATCGTAAGATGTATTGCTATGATATATATTTATGCATATTAATATACACTCCGGGGCAAAATTAGCGGAACAGAGTGCGTTATTCATACAAACGAGGTTATTTTGAAGCTTTGGTTCTATGCCTGGGGTTGCTTAGAGTGAGGTTTAATAGTGGATACTTTGAGGTTCAATAGAGGAGGTCAAAACTTCGTAAGATACTTAATTGATCGAACAGGCAGTTAACACCACGGTGAGAGAGTTTGTGTCAGCGTTTGGAACTCCTTACATTTTATTACCCCTTTAGATGTTTTTCTGAACATGTAAAAATCCGGCGTTAGCCGCAGATTCAATCGATTGGGTATCTTAGGTACTCTGGACGTCCTGTTTCGATGCAAGGGGTATCCATCATCAGATTTCACTAAAAACCATCCGCAGGCATAGCACCAAAGCTTCAAAATAACCTCGTTTGTATGAATAACGCACTCTGTTCCGCTAATTTTGCTCCTCGGTGTATATTCCGTGTGTGACGCCCCTGACTGACTAGACACCTCAGGTGTCGCCAGGCGGTAGGTATCTAACGCGCCAAGCGCGTCCGGAGCCGGGAGTTTCGCTTCTACGTGTAGTTATTGTTTATTCTTATGCCTCTGCTTTCGACCACAATCTCACTTTACCGGAAGCCATGATATCGTTCACAACGCAACCACATGATCATCGTTGATAACATTAGGGTAATTTATATGACCTATATACAATTAAAAAAAAAAAATATTTTATGGCTCCCCAAACTCCGTGACGTGAAAAATGAAAAATGAAAATTTTAAAATGATTTATTGGTTATCACATTACTGAAAAAAAAGGTCGGGTCCTGCTAGTAAGAGTAAGCATAGGAATTATACTTGCGGCAGGGGTTCCCGCTGTTCCAGTAACAATTAGGGTTTAATTTGGTCGTAAGCAATGAACCGTGCAAAAGGAAATCTTTTATTCATCAAACGCCGCAACATTGACCCTACGGACGCGGCTTTTGGAGATTAGTAGCTATTTAATGACAATGAGTGATTAAGCAGCAGTATTGCATAAATTACAGCGTTGTTAAATTAATATTCAATACTAAATAAACCCCCGCTAGTAGAAAATCCATTACAAATAAGGAAAATAATAACGAAGTTATTAAATTATTGTATTATTATAATTATTTATAAGGATATGACTGCGATTAAATTTTATAATATACCTACTGACAGAAGAATACACGTACTTACATAAAATTAAAAAATACAACATATCTATTTATTTTGTCTTATGGTCTTTCAATTGCGTCAAACGAGAATGGCATAATATGTCGTAAGTACGGTTAGCTATGAGCCTGTGACACTCCACGCGGGTGCTAGCCTGCCGCGCTTCACTTCTGGCCGCCGACTAGTAGTCTAGTGGTTGTCGACTAGTCTCCTACTGGCCGGCCACGACCGACGGCTCTTATAGTACATATATAGCGTATTAACACCCACTTTCGGGTTCGAGAAAGATCACAGTGGTTGAAATTTAAACTGCCGATAGTTTGAGGCCAATTTAGGAGCATCTTATAGCCAGATGATTACTTTGACTGACGCGTCAGTAGGTGCGGGCAATAGGTTAGGCCTCGTGGTTGTCGAGTGCGTCGGTGTCGGCGGCGAGCGGCGCGGGCGCGGACGGCGCGCGGCGGCAGCGCGGCACCAGCGCGTTGTACTCCGCCATGCCGTAGATGAGCACCGCGAACCCGACCAGGTGCTGCCAGTGGAACACCTGCCAGCTCACTGCCAGCGACACCATCCAGATCACGCACGTTCTGCAACAACACAAACCCATCACTCCTCAACATGCAACTATCGCCCATCTCCATCCCTAGTTTTTTTTAAACTGCTATATTTACTATAACTGTAAACGTTTCTAAAATAAGATACCAATATACCCAAATAAATTTAAGTCTCACATCAAGCGCTATTTGTTGGGTAGGGCATACTATACTGTAAATGACTTCATTGGTGACCAAGATGTATTTTAGTGTCTAGGCTATTATTTATTTAAGGTAATTTCTGGTATTCTTTATGTTGATAAAAATGCCTTTAAGCAAACTGTGTAGGTATTCAAACACGAAATTGTATGTTTACTTTTTGTACTTTATTTTATCTTTATTAGTTCGTGTGTACAAGACGCTTTTAAATGAGAGCACACTGTGATGTTTCTCGCCGGACTGCTATTTCACACAATATTACTTTTTCTCAACACTGCTCGGAAATATGGCCATATATGGTCTTGTTTGGGGTCACAAAACGTCACTTATAAGGACAGACCAAGAATGTTTTTGTCGGCGTGTTTGCTGATTGGTCGAGAACATAGTTGTCCAACTTTAAGAACCAATGAAAATCAATCATTTTTTGTGTCATAGCTCCTTAAAATGAAAAATTGAAATCGACCAATCAGAACACACCATTTTGTGTCGTACAATATTAGGTGTATTTTTGCTAAAAGATAAACAGACTAAAAACTATGTCACTGCTTTTTTTTTAAACCTGGCCACTAATCTCGAACCACTAGAGATGAAATTACATGCGAGATATGGCGAAACAAATACAATTTTATATGGAGTTGACATCTTCATCTCGCATGTTAGTATATTAATCTCGAGTGCCACGAGAATAGGGGTTCAGATTAAAAAAAAAGTTATCTATGGTAAAATTGGCGGTGATCCTCACATTAACATGAATTAAAATTTGAGTTTTGAGTATGAATTTTTATTTTATTTCCTCTCAGTAGTTGTGAAAAGCACTATGTCTGCCTCGGTAGAAAGTGCAATTTATGGACTCGTGCACTAGAGAGCCTCAACTACGTTTCGGCCCTCTTATATGACTCGTCCAAAAATCGCGTATTTTCTATACTCTGCAACAACTATTTCTCCCACATGCTTGGAAATGTTAACCTTACTGTTGTAAAATCAGTCCGCGAAGTTCCGAGTTCCAGGCCCAGGCAAAAAAAAAAAACAAAGTTATTATTTACCAACGGCAGCGGCCGCGAAAATGTATGAAATTTCAATACATACTGCACAGACCGGGAAATAGGCCGTTGCGGGACGAGTAGAGTTAGCGTGGCCGAGACGCAGACGAGGCCGCGATATATACGAGTCCAGCAACCGCCCCTCCCGGTCGAGGCTTGTATAGTGCTTTTCTCCAAGATGTGAGGAAATTCAACACAATTGTTAATAATATTAAACACAGTCCCAACATTTCCTTGAAAAAAGAACAGTAGCGTACGATTTAGTATGACACTGAAATAAAGCATTAAATAAAATCACAAATTATTTAAACGTAATAAATTCAATTTGAATAAAATATAGTTTAAACTATAACATTTATTACGCGTTTATGTTATTTCCGCAATTTATTTTGTTTATGAACGCAATTTCTAGTAAAAAAAAGTCAAACTATTTGACACACTTTTAAATACGTTATAAATGCTGTTTGAAAAGGCTTAACTTTTTAGTCTATGACATTTAAAAAGTAAAATATACAAGGAAGAATTTTGATTGTACGAGTGTTTGGCTGTTTGGAGATAGTTATCCTAGTCCAAACATGGTTTTAAAAAGTAAAAAACCAGGTACGTAATGAAATTTCATAAATTTTTCGCGGCCGCTGCTGTTGGTAAATAATAACTTTGTTTTTTTTTTAATTTTGCCTGGGCCTGGTACTTAGAACTTCGCGGGCTGATTTGAAAACAGTAAAGTTAACATTTCCGAGCATGTGGGAGAAAAAGCACTATACAAACCTCAGCGTGAAGTAGGGTTGCCAGCCTCGTAACTATCCGGCCTCGCTTCGCTCGGCCGTCTATATGAACTCGGCCGGCAACCCCCTACTTCCCGGCCTCTGTAGTAATGTACTATTAAGTATTATTGCATGTTATGTTTGAAAAAATGACCTGCTTCAGTTTCTTGCGGCGCTTCTTATCCGCAATGATGGTCTTGTCCGAAGCGCTAGTAGATTCACTCTATATTACCGACGTGTGAAAGAGCCCGTATGTGGCTAATTTACTGTTTTTGTTATTTTTGAAGTGATAACTTCTTTACGGAGGGTAAACCATTTCGTTACGTAACGCGCGTTACTAGACAGCCTGTCTGGCTTCCCTTTCTCTCACGCATACGGCAGCCGTTAGTACTAATATTTAAACAATTTTTAAATACAACAAGATACTGGGATCATAATTATGGGATTTGAACCGCGGCACCATGGCGTCATAGACCTACCTTTCAGCCGCTAGGCCAATCGTGAGTTACAGGTATGGACGAAAATGGTACGGTATTTGATCTTACCTGCTGACGTCACTCCGTATTGCGTTTCAAAGCATACCTAAGGTCTGTTCATCCTTACTTGTCTTATATAGTAAACAACTTTTTAACTCAAAATGAACCTTTTTTGGCTAAAACAGTAAATAAAGTAATCTCAGACATTGGCCAAGTGATGTCCAAAATATTACCTCGGTTTACTTTATTTACGATTTTGGTTCGATTGTCTTGAAAATCGATATCTTTTAATCCTTCGGGACTACAAATGCTAACCCGTACTCAGATAAAAAAAAGTCGCCACCGTTTTGAACTTTTTTGTTACTACTTCGATTGTCTTGAAAATCGATATCTGGGGATCCGTTGGGACTACAAATGCGAACCCGTACTCAGATTTAAAGAAAGTGGCCGCCATTTTGAACTTTTTTGTTACTGGTTTGATTGTCTTGAAAATCGATATCTGAGGGCCCCTTGGGACTACAAATGCGAACCCGTAATCAGATTTAAATAAAGTGGCGGCCATTTTGAACTTTTAAGTTACAGGTTCGATTGTCTTTAAAATCGATATCTGAGGGCCCCTTGGGACTACAAATGCGAACCCGTAAGCAGATTTAAAAAAAATGCCCGCCGTTTTGAACATTTTGAAGTGATAACTATGAAATAGATGGTCGGCGGCACTGAAAGTGTTAAAATCTAATAAGACTTTATTATTATAATCTACATCTTGGTAGGTATACATAGGTTTGAAAAGCGACATCTAACGGATAACGTGGTAAAAGAAAGCACCATCAGTTGTCGAGTAGCATGTCCCATTTATTCCGTATTTGTAGGATTTCTTACAATTCTTGGTATCGATGTATGACGTGACAGACTTCATACGTGGCAATTTTTTATAGAAATCGGATACGACGTTTGCCCGTGAAAATGGTACCAACAATCAAAACAATTTCGCATATCTAATATTAGCCAGATTTATGGCCTGTTGTTTGATTGGTAGTTAAACTAACTACTTAATGGTCAAAAAACCTTACTAATGAATGGTTAAAATCTCAAGGAAATGTGTCAAATTTTCCATTCCTTTTTCGAATTTTGACCATTAGTTAGTTTAACTACCGATCGAACAACAGGCCATAAGGATTAAAAGACGCACTACATAACAGGGCTAAATTCTACCAGGACTTAATCTATTTAATTTTGACATGTCATCGTATTTTCACCGTTATAGCACTTATTTTAAGGCAGTCGCTATCGTACGCACCGGACTGCGGCATTCAGAGGAGTTACAATTACCTTACTCGCTAGCGGGTCGCATGCTCTATCCCTCGCACTCTATAAGAATACAGTATTCGCATTTCGCACAGAGCATTCGATTCGCTAGCGAGTACGGTAATTGTAACTCATGGTAAGGGTACTGGAACGATATTCCGTCACCTATCCAAGGGGCGTCTAGCAGGTACACCTTTAAGTGTAAGCTTAAGGATTAATTGTTGATGCTCCAGAAATCTTAATCCTTATCCAGCAGTTACACATTTGGTAATACCCTGTTGGTTTTAAAATCACCTTTTGTTCTACTTTTTGTTTTCATATTTTTATAAAGGCTGTATATCAGTATTATATCGGCATACTAGCGACCCGCCCTCGCTTCGCTTCGGTTAATATAAGTAAAAATAACCCAAGTTCATCTGGAATAATATAAATAATTTTTTGATAGGTGCATTTGCATAGAGGTTTGCAGAGGGATGCAGAATTCACTTTATTTGGCCACAAGAATTCACTTTATTTGTGACGAAGAAGTTCTTGTGGACTTATGTTCGGCCTACTTGGATGTTCAGTAGAAGATTCTTTGGCTCTCTGAGATCTGTTTATCCCTGTCGCCTGTTAGCCGAACGTCACGCTCAGTAGAAGATTATCTGGCTCGCTGAGATCTGTCTATCCCTATCAAGTCTCAGACGAACGTCACGTTCATTTCATTTCATGTCATTTCATTAGATGATTCTCTATTTCTTCGCAAAGAATTACTTTCTCTTCTATTTCAAAGCCTGATTTCCCTTTCTTCTTCGATTTCGTAATTAAGACGTTAATTGTTTCTATTATTATCCCTAGTTCGACAACCTATATTAGAATGACTTCTTAGAGGTATAATTCATTTTGAGTTTTCTACTTTAAAAAAAACGTGTGCGTCTCGGGACGCCCGACAGAAGTGATAACTTAAACTAATCTAAGTTGAACTATACCGCCCCGCCCGCTGCCGTATGCGTGAGAGAAAGGGAAGCCAGATAGACTGGCGCCGTAACGCGTTACGTAACGAAGCGGTTTACCTTCCCATAAGAAGTTATCACTTCAAAAAATCAATTGACCCAAATCCACAAAATTACACAAACAAAAACAAATTGCTACTAAACTAACACCCGCCAGGCTATGGTAACATGCTAAAAGCATATAAGTTAACATTTATTTTTAATTTTACAAAGGAAAATATGTAAGTGTACCTATATTCGAAATATTTACAACACAATCTTAAAATAAGAAAAATTGAGTTTTATCCCTTAAATCCACAAAATCAAATAATAAACACTACCTCTCGTTGATAACCTAATATGTATTTAAAAAAAAACACTGGGAATAAAACTAACGCCAGCCAGGCTATGCCAAAAGCTTAAACCTTAATTTATTTAACTATATTAATTTATTTACCTATTACGCAAATTTATTTATTTACCTACTGTACAATGTATTCAAAAAATATGAAATAAGTACAATTACTTTTAATCAAAACCTAAACTCAATCTAACTAACCTACCCATTTCCCGAATTTAATAATCGGAAAATCTTGTATTTCTTTATTGATTAATAGCGGCCCTCCCCGGCTTCGCTCGGGTGTGGTTTATTAGGTGTGTTCATTTTATATAAAGATAGTTGAGCGACTACAACGACGAACATTGAATTATTGTTTAAAAATTACTATGATTTTCACGCGGCGTTGCTTGCGGCGAGCTCGAAATGTCTTTAAGTTTGATATATCAACTAAGAAGTGGGACTACATAGGCTTATTATGATTAGGTACAAAAAGAGTAAAAAAAAATTAGTTTTTCCTTTCTGAGATAATCGGATTTGAATGGAAATGTTAATGCTTTGTTATGGAATAAATTTTTGAACATAACACTCGCTTCTCTTTAGCTGCAGTCGTGAAAAACGGATAAATAAATTGATTGCTTTGAAACAACTGGAATCCCGTACAAATTTTCAACCCCTTTTTTATTCCCTTAAGGGTTGAATTTCCATAAGCGGTAAAATTATATTTCTTTAATTCGTGCCAGCAGCCTAAATTTTAAATTTGATGTAATTTACCTCAAAAATGACGTATCTCCCATACAAACTGTAATGCACTATTTTGACCCTTTAGGGTGCGGCTCCACTGAGGCGGAGACGAGCGGAGTGGGGCGGAGCTGTGCCAATATTAACCAATAGAATCTAAACTAACGTGCGCAAGGCGCGCTCGACGTGACCGCATGCGCCTTCTATTGGTTAATATTGGCACAGCTCCGCTCCGCTCCTCTTGTCTCCGCCTCAGTGGAGCCGCACCCTTAGGGTTGAATTTCCATACACGGTAAAATTAATTTTAATTCGTACCAGCAGCCTAAATTTTAAATTTGATGTAATTTACTTCAAAAATGACGTATCTCCCATACAAACTTTAATCCACTATTTCGACCCTTTAGAGATGAAATTAAAAAAAAAAGGTACATTTACAGCCTCATATTTATAAGCTTTATTACTAAATATCATGTTCGTAGCTTTAAAAATGACGAACTTTCATACAATGGTTTATCCCCTATTTCACCCCTTTAGGGGTTGAATTTCTAAAAATCCCTTCTTATTACTTGCTTACGTCAAAAAATATACGTACTGTTAAAGTTTCATGTTTCTAGCTTCAGTAGTTTTGGCTGGGCGTTGATGAGTGACGCGCATTCCGGTTCTCTCTTTATTAATAGTATAGATATAGTTTGCACAGCGATTCGTGAGTCACACAGACGGTACTGGCTGAAAATAAGCGCTGTAGGTGTCTGACATCTGGAGTGTTCGATTTACCACCTCGGGGACGCACACTCCGTGATGTTCCTGTCACATTCGTTTGTTTTCTTTTATTAGGGTTCCGTACCCAAAGGGTAAAAATGGGATCCTATTACTAAGACTACACTGTCCGTCTGTCTGTCACCAGGCTGTATTTCATGAACCGTGATAGCTAGACAGATGAAATTTTGACAGATGATGTATTTCTGTTGCCGCTATAACAACAAATACTAAAAACAGAATAAAATAAATATTTAAGTGGGGCTCCCATACAACTAACATGATTCTTTTGCCGTTAAGTGTGCAATGTAATGTTGTACGAGTATAGATAATGATACGGAACCCTTTGTACGCGAGTCCGACTCGCACGTGGCCGGTTTTTTATTATAGATCATATAAAAGGGGGGCTGCTAATTTCGCATGGGAACGTAATACTGTCGTTTGAAAAAACTAAAGACAATTTAAGTGTTAAATGGTATTTATTGTTTTTCAAAGTAATCACCGTGATATGTAATACACTTTTTCATTCGATCGAACCAGTTTTCGAAACACTTATTCCATTCCGAAGTCGGGGTCTCCATAATGGCCGTTTTGTATGCCTCAACCGATTCTTCTGGCGTCCAGTACCGTTGACCACGAAGTCGTTGCTTGATTTTTGGAAAAGTGAAGAAGTCATTAGGGCTTAAGTCTGGACTGTACGGCGGGTGATCCAAATTTTCGACGTTTTATTCTTTTAAAAACGCAATTGTCTGCCGGGCGGTGTGCGAGCTAACATTATCGTGGTGCAGTACTATACGACGTCTTGGGTTATTTTTTCGGAACTCGCCGATAACTTCTGGTAAACAAACAGTGGTATACCAGTCAGCATTAACTGTTTTACGATCTTCGAGCACGATTGTCGCAACGTGGCCACTTTTCGCTACAAACGTGGCGACCATTTTTTTCGAAGTGCTCCGTGAGCGTATTACTTTGGTCGGTTTTGGCTCATCTTGAAACACCCAAACAGTCGACTGCTGTTTAGAATCCGGATCGTAGGCATATATCCAAGATTCGTCACCACTGATAATGTCATAAACGTGTTTAGAGTCTCCTCGGTTGAATTACCGCAGAGTTTTGCGGCACCATCTAACGCGAGCCGTTTTTTGGTCTTCACTAAGTAAATGTGGTATCCAGCGTGAGATCAATTTTTTTACACCTAAGTGATAGCCTTAGCTTAAGGTTTTTGGTGAACAATTCATTGATTTGCGAGTTGCAAAAAGTTTTTTCCAAGTGCACGGACAAGAAGAACTTTAATTATATCTTAAGGATTTGAAGAGCAAGATGAGATTAATTTTCTACTCAATAATAAATGAGCAGCATTTTGAATCTAATATTCTACCGCACTTGATTTTTCGCTGGGATCTCTCTGTCGCACGTATTCGTTCAAATCAATATTTCGTTTTTTTCAACTCGACAACCGGAATCGAGACTAATATTTCGCAGACAACCCGTACTAATAATATCACCGTGTTCGCAATGAAATGATCTTCATTTTGCTATAAATTTTATTCAGTTAACAGACCGGTGAAAATTATTAGTACCTAATTCCTGTTTATACCTGCCTACTAGGGTGTTTCTTATTTTCGACTTTTGAAAAATAGTCACGGCAACCCGCCATTCGCTTCTATTACCTTAAAAATGAACCTATGATTTTACTCTTTGATTTCGATTGGGCTTTAGGGGTCGCTACCACGTGTCAAAGTTTAAACTTATTGTATGAAAAAATATTTTTAGACTTTTGGAAAATAGCCATGGTAACCCTCCATTCGCTTCTATTACCTAAAAAACGAACCAATGACATGTTTTTTTTTCGATTGGATTTTATGGGATCGCTGCCACGAGTCAAAGTATGAAATTAATAATAAAAAATGCTATTGCAACTTTTCGTCGCATTATTTCAAGGCGGAACACTCTTACTCTCTTTTGATTGAAGAATACAATAACTTAATTACCTACCACCAACGGAGAACCCAAACAATACTCTACCCTACTCTACTACTCTTTTGACTGTAAAAAAAGACATGCGAAACTACCATAACCCAAAAAAACTGTATTATTAGCCTAGTTTACTTTTATTGAAAATAATAATTATGTTTAAGATTCTGAACTTAATAAAATAAAAAAACCATACAAATGTTAATTTTTCATTGGCTGGTAGCGACCCCTGAATATTACTTTAAAAACGCGAAAAAATTTATGATATAGATTTTGTGTCTTAGAACAGAAAAAAGTGTGCCACACCGTAAATTTAAAGAAAAAAATGTGCCAAATAAGAATCACCCTACTGCCTACCCAATAGTTATGACGGGAAAAAATAGTCAACCACAACAACGTTTGCATATTCTATAGGTTTCATACTTTCGATTAGTATGTAATTTGACTAATAAGCAAGCCGGTGCATTTTTGAAAAAAAAGTTCATTTTTGCATTTTTAATTAATTATATACTGGACTGAAATTTTCAGCCAACCCATTCGCCATACATTACTTAACATATTAAATTTTATATAATACTTTTTATCGAATAAACAGCCCGGTGAAAGTCGTCTCCTATTCGGATTCCCTACTATTTAGCGTGGAATGTATTTTTGACTAAATTGCGAAGCCGGATTTTTTGAGAAAATTTTCGATTTTCAGACACAGTCGTCTTAACTTTTTTTGATTGTTTTTCATTATGCCCATGTCTTTAAGATTTTTAAATGAATTTGTCGTTGCATTTGGATTTTCTTCCTAGCTCTCTATATGTTTATGCGATACGGCCGGCGGTCATTTCCTTTAAACGACTCCTCTCAGTAGACCGGCTTATATATAAATATACAGTGGTGGCCACATAATTAGGGACACTTGTTTTTTCCCCATACAATTGCCTACAAATATGACTTTTCAAATTTGACCACTAATCAAAAAGTTCTTTTTAGTTACACTTATTGTTAACTAATAAAGTTAAGTTTAAATGTATGTACAATTTAGCTTTGTTGAGATCGGATCTTTAATATTATAAGGATTTGAAAAAAAAAACCTTCGTGTCCGTGCACTTGGTAAAAACTTTTTGCAACTCGCAAAACAATAGCGGGCTTAACACAGGCGTTCTATCGCGCGTGAAACAGGTAATAGTGTGCGAAAGAATGCGCGTGTAAAGATGTCGCAAGGGGAAGGGATAGACCGCGCGATCATCTCAGCAGTAGTGCGCGCAATCGCGTGGTTCGAGGTTGGCTTTACACGTAAAATTGCACGCTACAAAAAGATGGCGGACATACGAATGGAATAAAGAATTAATAGTAGAGTTACTAGCAATGTACAAGTCTTTTCCGGGCCTCTGGGAAATAAGGTCCGAAGACTAAAAAAACCAAATCATCTATCCATTTTTCACCGAAACACTACTAGTAAAACTGCGTTACCTCAGTAAAACTGTGTGAACTGCACAAACTCCAACACGCGCCACTTTCGCGAGGTCTAACACGCACGATTAGTCTTTACACGTTCGCTCTTTCCGTTTTAATAAAAAATGATACGAGTACTCGCGTGCGAAAGAACGTTAGCTTTAACAACTTCAAAAGCATAATCGCGCACAATTGTGCGTACAGGCTTACCGGCACGCAATCTTGTACGGTACGCTCCTGAGAACGCGCGATAGAACGCCTGTGTAAGTCCGCTAATAAATAAATAAAAGATAAAAGAATATGCTATTTTGTTTGGAATATCGGTAAAATACATACCTAATAGAATCTAGCACCATCCTGGTCGTGGCAGACATTTCTTTTGTTACGCTAATGCCGGCGAAGTTGAAGAAGGCAATGGAAATTATTGTTCCCAGTATCGCCGCCACGAGCTTGCCACTGTGACCTGAAATGTTTTGTTTTTATGTGTTCAGTTGAGGACATTCTATATCTAAATTAAATTATAGCTTGGTCAAAGAATCCAACGCAGTGGCACTAGGGAATGCAAATAACCGGTTATAACCGATTATTTTCATTCGAAAACAGTTAATAACATTAACAGGCACGTGGAACTACAACATTCCCATGTACCAACCACCAACTTAACCTTTTCAACGCCACAGTCGGCTCTGGCCGTCAACTAAAAGTCGTGCCACTGACACCACGTCGGCTACAGCCGACAAGAGTTCAAGATCAAAAGAGACTTTGTTTGGTAGCAATAAAGTGTAATTTGCATAGCATAGCAAACATGTTTGGCGTGTGGGTTGCACATTTTGTATTCGAAGTATGGCGTTCAAAAGGTTAAACAGCAACTTTTGAATGCTTTTGGTTACAAATTGGATCATGTTCCAATTTTTACATTTTGTACAGAACAATTAAACAAAAAAGGCTAAAATGGAGCTCTATAATATACTCGTATTCTTGGGCTGGAACAGCTGTGTTTAATTTCAATACCATTGATGCATGTTTTACAGAAGTCAAGGCTTAGCGTCGCGTAGCAAGACATCGAAAAAAATACCGTACGTAGGGAACACGATCAAAATTCAGTTATCCTAGTCCAAACATAGTTTTAAAAAGTATAATATTAAGTAAAGGGCAATCTTTGCATAAAACACTTTATGACCTGTTTTGTATGAGATTTAAATTCAATATTTTATTTCTTACACATTTAGGGAACATATACGAAAAATAGAGCCATCTATTAAGATACTTTGTAAATAAGACATCTTGCGAGTAACGTGTTGATACGATTATTCCCAAATATATTTTTTTGGACAAGTTCTTCAGAAAAACTAACACCACAGCATTGTTTTAAATACCTCTTTTTCTACATCAAATAGATAAATCCAATTCTATAATTGTCACATTTTTTTCTTAGGCCGTAGCTTCTACAGTGCGGCCAAAAAGAGAAGAAATTAAATGAGGCCGCCACAGTCGTTCGCATAGTAACCCTGCGTATACTATAAAAATGATCTTGATACTTGCTATTTTTTAATTAATATTTAATAGTGGTAGAATTACATGGAATTATCTCTTAAGTCATAATTGATGGATAGTGATTCTATTTGTTGGTACACTCGATTAGAATGCCCTAGAACTCAATTTATTACAGTAGGGATTTAAACGGTGTCAGCGCTGGCTTGCCAGTAACATTGCATTATATAAAAAGAAATAAAGGTTTTTTTTGTTGTTTTAGGCTAATTTATTTATTTAAAAAAGACAGACTTTTTTTATCAAGTAGGCCGCACGGGCACTTTTACACTCAACAGTCTGTCATTTTTTAAACATATTTCATATTACAATGGTACTACTTAGACTAGCATCATATAAAGCTATAAATGCTAAATTAAATATAATATCAAATAACATGCGTAGTTCAGCAGGAAATCATGCCAAAAATTCCAAATTTGCCGTTAATTTGACATATTTCCTTCTTATTATTCTCCTCAGTACCCTCTGACTTCCCTGAAACAATGTTTAGTTAAGTTTTATACATATTTATGATCATATCAACCAATAGTATTCATAGTTAAATTGGTATCTGATTACAAGTGTATGATCTATGTATGTACATGTGTAACTATTTAGTATTTTTAGTCATAAAAACTAATTTAGTAATAGTTATTTGCAAGCTTTACTTACTAAATCATTTCACACTCATATTTCTACAATCTAAATTATTATTTTCTCCGTGTCATTTGATCGAGTAGTAAAATATCAAAAATGGGCGTTTACGCTATAAATATGACTTGTCAACCAAGAACAACATTTAACTAACCACAAAATATTTACGATGCGTAATTATACCAAAATATAGATTATTTTGTCAATATCTGTACATCTTTGTCTTGGTTGATAAATACAAAATGATGTTTTTAGTATTACATACCCGTCATATTAGCAGTGCGTATGTAAACATCTTCTAAACATAACAATAACTTTCCAGCTTGAATTTCGGCCAAGCACGTTACAAACACCTTATATATTACTTCCCGTGCTCCACTGCGAATTGTTTTATTGATCTTCACGTTATTTAGATACTTTCGTCGAACAAAAACACTGAGTAAACAACGGTAATACTTAATGGCAGCAATGAATAGTTTTATATACGGGCCAATATTTGACCAACTTTGACAAGACACCTAGTGTTTCCATGTAAGGTTTTATGTTAGTTCCATTTAATTGAATTTCTACTCTTTATTGTCGCGCTATATATGGAGACCTGGCATTGTCCTTTTAGTACATTTACTTTTAGTACACCAGTGGACTTAGAGGATTTATTTAGAACAGGAGGTGCCTTACGCAGGCGTTCCCCTCTGCCGAGGTATAAGATCAAATGATCTTGTGCGTTTTTAAAAACAGCCGTTTTTATTAGATACTCACACAACCAAAGTCGTTTTCTAATGGCCTGTTGTTTGATCGGTAGTTAAACTAACTAATGGTCAAAAAACGTTACTAATGGTTAAAATCTCAAGGAAATGTGTCAAATTTTCCATTCCTTTTTCGAATTTTAACAATTAGTTGAGTTAACTACAGATCAAACAACAGGCCATAAGAGTCAAGCCCTCCAGAAAAATGCCTTGTTGTGCCGTGTTTTATTGCAAAAACCGATTAAATACGTCAAGTTTGCAGAAAGATGGAATTACATTTCACATTTAAGTACTTTTCACTGTTGATTTTGATTGTACATAATTAAGCATTTTGTGTATATTTACATCGCACGAAACAAACATCGACTTTAAAACGTTCAGCGTAAATATTCGTTTTAGAATTAATGCGTACTCCTCGCGAGACGCGAAACAACTTCATGCTATATTGAACCTTATAGAACCTTATAAGAGTGACCGTAAAATCAATCGCAGTGAAAAGATATATGGTCCGCTGGTTCTTTTCGTGCAACCCGGTATTTTCATGTCATACTCCCTGGACACCCCACTGTCTGTTTTGTAATGTTTTAAAACATAACCAAAACATAATGTACACAATATGTACCGAATTTGTACATACTTAAAAAGAAATGTACCTCAATAGATGGAGAATACAAATTATACGAGTTTGGGGATGCTGTGGAGGATCTCCCCAGCAGCCGAAAAGATTAATTTAAGAATTTGTTATTTATTAAAACATAACGCCGTTGTACCCAATACGAGGGGCGGCTGAAAAGTTCTAAGCCTAAGGTATTTTGAGGTTGCATATGCGTTAGCGATACTGGCCACTAAAAAGACCATTTAAAAAGTTAATAAATAAAAGAAAAAAATGTCGTCTTTTGTTTATTACATCTCGAGATATCCGACGCTAAAGGTCATCATGTGTGAATTATCAACGCATATCACGAAAATTGAGCACCGTGCAGTCATTAAGTTCCTCACGAAAAGTGACAAATCGCCGAAAAGAATTTTTGAAGAAATGTCTAGTATTTACGGTGAATCTGGCCCTTCTCATGCCACTGTTAAAAAATGGAGTCGACTTTTTAAACTTGGACGGGAGTCGATCGAAGACGATCCTCGCTCAGGAAGGCCAATATCGGTTGTGACTGAAGAAAATACTGAAAAAGTCAAAAAGTTAGTATTAGAGGATCGGAGAATTAAGGTTTGGCAAATAGCTGAAGCCTTAGGTATTAGTAAGGAAAGAGTTGGAGAGATTTTGCATCAACATTTGCATATGACAAAAGTAAGTGCTCGTTGGGTGCCGAAAATGCTCACAGCTTTCGATAGAGAACGTCGTGTTCAAACTTCTCAGGCATTTTTAGAATTATGTGAAGAAGGTTTAGATGAAGTTTGTTCCAGCATAGTAACTGTTGATGAAACATGGATCAGACAGTATGATCCAGAGTCGAAGTCTGAATCTATGCAGTGGATCGAAAAGGGTGAAAGGCCGCCAAAGAAATTCAAGGTTCAAAGATCGGCGTCTAAGCTAATGGCCACCGTGTTCTGGGATTGCGATGGCATTCTTTTAATAGACTATTTGGCGAAAGGCTCTACAATAAATGCAGTTTATTATGCTGAGCTATTAAGAAAAGTGCGATAAGCCATAGTCGAGAAACGAAGGGGCAAACTGAGCAAAGGCATTTTGTTTTTGCAAGACAACGCCCCCGTTCACACCGCTCGTGTTGCCAAGCTTGCTCTGAAGGAAACTGGCTTCGAGGAAATTGATCATCCACCTTACAGTCCAGATCTGGCCCCTAGTGATTATTTTCTATTCAGCAATTTGAAGAAAGATTTAAGGGGAAAGCGATTTGGCAGTGATGAAGAGATGAAGGCGGCTGTACAGGAACATTTCGACAGCCAAAATAAAACTTATTTTTTTAACGGTCTAAAAGCATTATTTATAAAATGTAATAAATGCATTGAATTAGAGGGAGATTATATTGAAAAATAAAAATAGTAAAAAAAATCTGAACATTTTTTTTCTACCTTAGGCTTAGAACTTTTCAGCCGCCCCTCGTATATACTGAATTAGTACGCACTTTGTCTTAAATGTAGGTACCCCCATAAATCGAGACTACAAATGATCTGAACTTGGGGTTGCTGTGGAGCATCTCGCCAGCAACCCCAAACATTGAAAAAGTCGATTTTATTCTGTCGGGAGATGCTCCACAGCAACCCAGAACTCATATAATTTGTACTCTCGATCTGTTGAGGTACATTTCTTTTTAAGTATGTACAAATTCGGTACATATTGTGTACATTAGGGTTATGCTTTAAAACATTACAAAACAGACAGTGGGGTGTCCAGGGAGCATTACATGAAAAAATCGAACTACGGAGCCCTGACTTAAGCCCCAATGACTATTTCACAATCCCCAAAATCAAGGATAAGTTGCGTGGTTTTAGACGCCGGAAGAAGCAGTGGAGGCCTTAAAAATGGTCGGGCCCTATTTCAGCGTTCAATAAGTGCTTTAGGAACTTGTCCCACCGCCAACGATGAGCGGGAAGCGAGTACAGCCAGCGATCAACTATTAATATTTTTGTCTCTTTTATTGACACGGGATCTATATATTTTGTTTCGACAAACTAGTGGAAAGAGTTCTCGCCGGCAGTGTGAACTGCCAGCGATCAACTATTAATATAAGTGTCTCTTTTGTTGACACGAGATCTATATCTTTTGTTCGTTTCTTGAGCGAGAAAATAGTCGATAGCTAATCGCTTTCTCGCCAGCAGTGGGACAAGTGCCTTAACGACTGGTTTGAACGCATGGAAAAGTGCATAAAATATAAAAGGCAAGTAGTTTGAAATACAATAAAAATACTTTTGTTCAATTTAACTGCATATTTTTTCCCATTCCCGAAATTTTTTTTCCCGAAAGTTTGACCCTCGTTTGTACAATTGTTTGTACAAGGCCGAGACTTGGGAGGTAAAAGAAGGCAACTAGTCTCTGGTTGAGTACTGGAAGTTAACTAAGAAAGCCACATTGAATACGAACTAATCGGACAAAAAACGGTCGTTTAATTATCCACTATATAGAGGTAGAGGTATATGCGCCAGGGAGATAAGAGTACCGGCAAGGAAGGAGTTCCTTTGGGAACGGAAGTAAGTGTTTGAAGCGTACAGATAGATTCACTAAAGTTGGCACGAATGGAATGAACAAAAGTACTGTCACCTATCACTGTGTGAGTGCCGTCCTTTGAACCGATGTTCGAATTTCATACCGAAAACCTTTTATTATTTTACACACTTGTACACTTTCGTTCACTCATTCAATCCATTCGTGCCAACTCTTGTGAATCGACCTGTTGTCGTACTTATTTGGACGAGGCCGTCGACTACGTCCTCGACAGTGCCGCGCGCGTTGTGCCCGAAGTGCGGTGGCGCCGGCGTCCAGTAGAACACCACGAGCAGCACCGACAGCGCCGAGAACCCGAACACGCCCTCCCAGCCTACCGCCTGCAGCGGCGGGATGTTCAGCCCTGCGGAAGATCGCCAAAACCCATGACAACATCAAACGTTCACTAATCTAGTTAGGTAGCTTCTGAAAACAATATTCTACTCCCCGAATTATGTGTGGCGATTTGCTACTGTTCGCAAGTTCGTTTTTATTAATTATTTTAGTAACACACTCGGAGACCATGCTTAGGCGCCAGCATTAGGGTACATCTGCTGAGATCTAAATAATTAAGCACCGTATTCAAAGGCATTTTAGAGACAATTAAGGCCAATACTGTCCACGATGCGTAGCTGCATAGACGCTGCAAAATACGCCGTGCAGTTTTCATGCAGCTCGGCGTACTGACGTTGTCCATGAAGCGTAGCGTAAGGGTATAACTAGCTTTCCTTTCATTCTTGATGATGTCTTCCAACGATGAAGACGTTATTTTGGCTTTGGAAAAGAATATTTAATTTTAAAGATTGAAAAGACACGGATATTTTCTCCACTATTTGAACAAATTTTGTGGCTGTTCCCAGCATTTTTCATAAAAACACAACGTGCTTATTCCTTGCGATGTAGCCGAGAGTATGACCTGCGGTACGGCAAGCGGCGTGAAGCTTCGAAAGAGTTGCTCGGTGTTGTAGGCCGCAAGCAAGCATACAATGACATATACGCGTCTATGCGGCTACGCGTCTATGCGGCCTAAGGGCTTGTTTACGGATACGCGGAGCGTCGCGCGTGGCGTGCGGCTTGGCTTTGCTAGGCGCGTTGGGAGTTTTTTCCGTTTACAGAGAGGCGGCGCGTGCAGCGCACCGCGTCATCACACGCGCAAACACAAACATATGGCAATGTACGGTGTTATTTAAAAAGATGCGGGGCGTAGGTAGAGAATAGCGGTGTCCGCTACATCCGCGGCGGATTCTTGAGCGTGTAGCGGAGCGCGCGGCGGAGCACAAGACTGTCAGAAGGTTCCACCGCAGGCCCCGCTGCGAGCGCAGTGGCGGGAACCGCCGTTATTGACGCGTGCGACACAGCGTGCAACGCGGCGATGCCATCCGCGGGGTGCGCGGCAAGTAACGCTGTATTTGAAGCAAACGCGCGTAAAACCGCTTCTCCGTAAACGCTTTTATACAACGCCATATGTTTGAATTTAGTGCAGACCGCGCCGCCCAACGCTGCGCGCGACGCCCCGCGTCTCCTTGAACAAGCACTAACTCATTCCTTTTCCAAACTTGTGTATGACTAAACGTCACTCAGGAAGGACTTAATGGTCATTAACTAACTCGTGAGTACGGCCGTAACTACAGAGTTGTATTTTCTAGGGTTCCGTAGCCAAACTAGGAACCCCTATAGTTTCGCCAGGATCGACGGTCCCTCCGTCCGTCCGCAGCTTAGCGCACACTTTTAGTTCTAGAAACCTGTTATTTGGCATGAATATACCTACATATTAGTAACTCTGACAAAGTGGCCATATAAAATCTTGAAAAAATAGGGTACCTCCCCTGCACGTGACGTGGGGATGTCTTTTTTTTCACGTCTACCCCATGGTGTGGGGTGTTGTTGGATAGTTCTTTCAAAAATATTGCGGGTTTGTGAAAAATTAAGATTTTAATTTAATTTTTGTTGCAGTTAATCAGTTTTACTTGATTATCGATTACAGTTACGGTAAAAATATTTAGTACGCAAATTCATAACTAGTTCAGTAAACCCAACAGTCTAAGATCCGAATTAGCATCTGTTTAATGAATGAAAAGTATTTAATACGTCAAATTGTGTGTATAATAAAATAGGTACAACACAAGTGGTCTGGCTAAAAAAAATACTGGATCCTTTTTTTTCACCTGCCTTTACCGTTAGAAGTCTCTGAAATAGTCGAAAAAAAGTAATATACGAATTAGGTTAGGTTGCGTGAAATGGTTCGATTAATCAGTAGGTAGTTAAAACACCTTGAACATATTTTTCTTCATAAACCATCTGGCAGGCGGAGATGACCTGCGCAACGATGATGAGCAAGTCCCCGGTGATGAGGCTGTTTCTCCCCTTGGACTCGCCCGTGGTCTCGTAGATCGCGTCAGTCGAGCCCACGATCACCAGTCCGAGGATCACGAATACTGTTGGTTGGACCAAAAGCTTTTTCTTAAACACGAATACAAATATTATAATTTATATTAAAAAAAGAATACACAAAACAGCGACTTAGGTCATAAAAAGAGTTAAAATCTATAGCTAGCCCCTTGCTGTTTGCCTAAATACAATATATTATATTACCAAACAGCTAATCTGAATGTATCAAACATGTTTATTATATTGCGTAAATATACACTTTAAGGCCACACATGATGACAAAATGTTATTTTCAGTTGGATAATCAAGAAAAACGAAAAACTACGACGTCGCGCGCTTAGGTTTTATTAAGTGTGATTTTTTTATTGAAGTCGAATGTAGATTTAGTGTGAAGCGTGCGTGAAATAATGTCATCACCATGTGAAATAATGTCATCAATTAACCCAAAATAATTAATGATATTTAGTTAATAATCAAAGGTGACCAATTGTAAGTTATGACAACAACTTTGTTATAGTTAAAAAAAATGTGTTTAAAGTGAATTGTGCTATTTGTCATATCATATCACTGGTGATTAAATTAAAAAGTGGATCTGCGCTGTTATCGCGAGCGACTGGCGCGCCACATTAAATCATTCGTCTCGTATTTGCCTGGTCGGATACTAAAGCGACACACGCATGCTCCGGTGTAACTTAACCTTTTGAACGCCACACGCCAAACATGTTTGCTATGCTATGCAAATTACTCCTTATTGCTACCAAACAAAGTCTCTTTTAATCTTGAACTCTTGTCAGCTGTAGCCGACGTGGAGTCAGTGGCACGACGTTTAGTTGACGGCCAGAGCCGACTGAGGCGTTGAAAAGGTTAATATTGACACACAAGCGAAACCAGACACGAGTTCTTTTATAATTTAAAAATTAGATTCAGTCTTCTACTCCATACCGGGACAAACAAAGACTGCGTTTCCATTAGAGCATAGCTTCGCTGTGCAGGGCTAGAAGACTAACGCAATGATATTGATGGTTTCCTCATACACGGCGGACCCCTTCGCTGTCCAACTAAACACTCTGTTCAATAAAAACGGTTATACATTTAAGTAAGGGAATGGGGTTTCTCCTTTGGTTCCAGTCTTCTAGCTGATCTCGTTAGGAATTCAAATTAAACGATAGACGGCGACTGTTTTGATAACAGCTCGAGTGTCAGCCTGCGTCCTTGCGCCTACTTGTTTTGAATGCAACCGGCTGTTTTGCATATGTTTTTCTAAACATTTGTAACATTCGTGAATGCCAAATGCTTCGTACACACTGATAACTTTTGTAGCCGTACATACATAGCTTCGGAAAACGGTTTCAGGCTGCTTCGTGTATATCAAAATATGTCAATATGCAGTGACGCTGTGTATAGATCTAGTGAATAATCCTTTCACATCGTGAAAACTCGGAACTCACGTCTACTTCGGAATGATGCCGACGGGTCTATGAATTATTGAATTATTAAGTGACATGTTTGTATTAAATAAATAGAGTACTTTAGTTATCAGTGTCAAATGTGAAACCACGAGTTTGATGTATATCACACCGAGTTGTTAAAACCACCACGATCAAATATATAGAAATGAGGTGTAGGTAAACAAGAAGAAATATAAATAAATGTTGAAAATAATTTCACAGGCTTGTCGATCTAAACGTTTCCCAGGTCTTAATGCTTTCGGCATGACTATTGAAAATAACTGAAAACAAACTTAATCTTAATTAACAATAAAATACCCTGGTATTAACCACCCTATATCGATTATCACTCTCGCGATGCGACGTTCCCCGCGTTGTCTTGATGGGTACTGAGTCAGACTGAAGTAGCATGACAAATACGAAACTTTGCACAGTGTTAGTGGGGACCAAAATAAGCGATTTACCCGCAGCAGCAAAACTTTCACCCCTTAGGAACACAGATGGCACGACTTCAATTATTCATTTTTCAAAAAATTGTAGAAGCAAAACGGCTGCACCGATTTGAATAATTAGGGTGTCAATCGAAAGAGAATTAACAATGTATTATAAAAAAAATATACCATAAAAAAACAAAACATAATTGCTACCAAAAACCTCGCATTTTTGTAATTTTTTTTAGCTGTTCACCAGTTTTTTTATTTATTTGCATTAAAAAATGCAAGAAAAGGGTATTATTTTATTAACTCCCATGATTACGCTGTTAATAACACATTTAATAAAAAAAACTGCATGCCAATACCTTTAATATTTAGAGAGATATTTACGATTATATGCGACGAGGCGACGGGGTCATTGACCTCAAATCCGCGCGCCACCCCAAATTAGGCCAGTAATCTTCTTTCATCCATCCTTTCCAAGTGACCGAACCATCAAAGCATGCCCTTTTGAATCTTAGTCACTACATCTTCTTTTAGTCCACATTTCTCTCTGACCTTTTCATTCCTTACTCTATCAATCAGTTTCACACCACACATACTAAGCAAAGAGCGCATTTCAACTGCATCTATACGACTTTCATGCTTGTCCTGCCACACCCAACATTCAGTACCATACATCAGAGTAGGGGTCAAAATTCCATTGTGAACAGCCAGTCGCGCTTTTTGTGAAACGCCCCTTCTGCTCACAAAGGAGTACAGGGCCCCATTAATTTGATTTCCCGCATTCACCCTCCTCTCGACATCCTTCTCACACTTACCATCTCTTGTAAACATACTTTCCAGGTACACAAATTCACTCACTTGCTCTACTAATTCACCATTTATATTTATCACGCACTCAGTCATCTCCTCGTCCTTCTCTATCACCATGACCTTGGTCTTGGCAACATTTACTTTCATCCCCTTTTGCTTAAATCCCTCATTCAACACTGTCACCATCTCCTGCAACTCAAGTACCGATGGAGCAAGTATAACTTGATCATCGGCATATACTCGTAAGAGGCATTTGATTAGCAACTCTTGCATACGCAAACCCTTAACAAACTCTTTCAAATCTCGCATACAACTGTCCATAAATAGATTGAACAGCCATGGTGAGGCAACACAGCCCTGTCTAACACCTCTAGAGATATAAAACAGGCCGAGTATGCCCCATTGATCCTGACACAGGCTCTGGAGCCCTCATAAAGGGACCTCAAAGCCTGCACCAGGTTGCTGCTCACTCCATACATAGACAGCACCGTCCACAACTCCTTTCTATCTACCCTATCATAGGCCTTTTCCAGGTCCACAAAAGCACAGAAAATCTTTTGGTTGACAGCCAAAAACTTTTCTGTGATAAAAACTACTAATATTTTAAAAATTACTTTACCGACAATCATTCTTTGACAAAAAACAACAAGAAATATACCTATTTCGTCAATAAATATGATATGTAACTAGCATGCACCATGATTGGAAGTATGCTAGACGTCAATTTCTATGCTTTTGATATCGTCAAGATATAATTTTTTTCAATTACTGACCTAATTTGGGGTGGCGCGCGGATTTGAGGTCAATGACCCCGTCGCCCCGTCGCATATAATCGTATACATCTCTCTAAATATTAAAGGTATTGCTATGCATTTTTATTAAATGTTTTATTAACAGCGTAATCATGGGAGTTAATAAAATAATACCCTTTTCTTGCATTTTTTAATGCAAATAAATAAAAAACTGGTGAACAGCTAAAAATTTTTTACAAAAAAGCGAGGTTTTTGGTAGCAATTATGTTTTGTTTTTTATGGTAAATTTTTTTTATAATACATTGTTTAATTCTCTTTCGATTGACACCCTAATTATTGAAATCGGTGCAGCCGTTTTGCTTGTACAATTTTTTGAAAAATGAAAAATTGAAGTGGGGCCTCTGAAGGATCTGTGTTCCTAAGGGGTGAAAGTTTTGCTGCTGCGGGTAAAATCGCTTATTTTGGTCCCTACTATGTATGTACAAAGCGCCATGCTTCCATCACGAAATGCAGCTTTGGGCCAAAAATTCCCCATAACAACTATGACTACAAGATTCTAGGCGATAAAAATCATATTATTCTAAGAGCCAACGAAACTAAACCTAGTTCGATGAGTCTGCCAGATTAGATATATATAATTAGTCACGTCATTAATGATGGGCGAACCCGAAATGGTTTTTCTTACACAAAAATTGATAATCTTTCAGATGAGCTTTGGTTTAATGACGAGGTCGATTATACTAGATACCTAAGTACGAGGCGTCGCTTATCATGCTGCTGCTACTGATAAGGCCAATCATGGGGCTTGCAGCACTGTATTATCGTATAGGCCTACCCCTCCCCTTTTCCAAGGAACAAACGAAACTTGGGAGTCTTATCATACTACAAACCGGATTTTTAATTTTTCTTTAAAATAAATCTTAATACCGCGGCTAGGTTTTTTGCATTGCAGCATCGCCATTTCGTGTTCCCCCATTAAGACCGTGACTAATTATATATATCTCATCTGGTAGTCTTATCGAACTAGGTTTAGTGTCGTGGGCTCCCCTACTATATCATCTTTGACCTGTTATCGTATCGTATTGTCAAGGTTTTGATAGCTCTTCTTTACTTGACAATAATGGCGGCAGAGTTAAAAACAAAACCATAGCAGATCAAAGACAATATGGTTTTTACCGCCTAGAATAGAAGCCCTGATCGAGTACCTACTAGCAGATTAGTTTGTGGATAGAAGGGCGAAAAGCAACATAAAATCGTTCACCTACCCAGTCGGCACCAAATAAAGGAAATATTTCAAATGAATAAACAGAGTGATGTTGATAAAGAGTGGTCCGGAAAAAAGTAGCAGCACATATGTTTTTTTTTATTATGTGGTAATTTTTAAGCAGTGCCTTTTTTATAGTAATCTGTAGATACTATTCAATAAAATAATAAAAAATAACAATCGTTAAAATGAACGGGCGATTTCAAGTTTTCGGCTTTTATATTACATCTCACCTAAAACTTTTTGAACAGCGGCTTCTGAGAGAATTTATGAGGTGTTTGTCATAAACATAGTTTTTTATTTAAGTTTGATGGCCTACTTAATACCTTATTGAATTGTCTTTTGATCCATACTTAACTTTTTTGATTTGACTTCACTTTGAGGTAGTCACATGGAATTTCAACATTGGTGAATTTACCATTTTTATATTTGTCTCACATAGAAAAACCTCTGTCAGAGGTTAGATTTGGAGATACTTCCTTACTACCCAAAGTAAAATCCAGTTTATTGGTATAAGTTATCCGTAAGATGATATTCATAAAAGCATAAAACAAGTTGTGAAAATGGAAATTCAATTGTGGCATTGTAGAAAACGGCAAGCGAAGATTGAGAAATTGTGTTGTTCAAAAAGTTATAAAGTACCTACCTGCAATAAATATTAAGAAAACTTAAAGAATCTCATACATTTCAATATGATTCTATTTTTATTTCATAGTATGATATCTACAGATTATTAAAAAAAACTGTTTCATAGGTAATTAATTAGCATAAAATAAAATAAATATACCAGATAATACATTGCTACTTTTTTACTGAACCACTCCTTAGGTACCATATTATAGTCTTCGGATGTTTTTTTTATATTACTTATAGTAGCTAGGTACACAACCTGTCAGATTTTGCCCAGGCAAATCAAAGATTTTATGAGTCGCTTTTCGTCCTTCTTTCACAACAGTTCAAGCGTACAAGCTACCACAAAACGTTTAGTACCTAGTATGCTATTTTAGAACATTTTATTATTCATTTAGTTACCAAATAATGGACACCTTACATACATTGTTATATACAACGCACACATTAGTAACCAAAGCAAATACTCCAATAACTTTAGTCAACATGTGTGTGCGACAAATCTGGTAGTTCTGTTTTTTTGCTGACTTGTTTATGCTGTTGGCCCAATCCTCTCGCAATTTTGAGAAAGAGCGCCGAACGCAACTTTCTCAAAATTAAAAAACACCGCGAGTATTTGGGACTTTTTCAGGTTTTGGTGATTATAACCCTAAAGGACTAGTTTTCGAAAGTACCTTATCAGCACGTTTTTAAAGTAAACTAAATTTGATACCATGTGAGACTAGAATTGTCTCTGCAGACCCAATAGTTTTTGAGATAAAGCTTTTCGAAGTTCATCATTTCTTCGAACTTCGCCATTTTTTGCAATTAGGCGTTTTTTTGTAACATAGTTCACTTTATGATACCAGCACCAAATTTTAGTATCTTAAAAACCGTCGGGACCCCTCTCTAAAGTGCCTGGATTCGGAGATATGACATCATCAAAATGGCGGCCGCTGTATTTTAGCATGTCATGCTCGCTCAAAGGTCTTTGCTTACGGGGGCGTCGTTGATCGGGTCGCCACTTTCCCGAACACGTTTGAGAGAGGCGATGGCTAAGATACGCGTCATACTCGTGAACGGGTGCTGTTTGTGGGGTCCGGTCTGTTCACGTTTGCAAGGACTTGTTGTTCAATTAATTATTCTAGTTATAGCTTTTGACGTAGAGACCTCGTCGTGTTGTTCTCATATCCAATATTTTAGTGTAGGTTTATAATTCTGATTATATGAACCCCATATCGATGGTGGAAATCTCAATTGGCGTAGGGACAAAACATAACTATGTTGAGATATCCACCATCGATATAGGGTTTTCAGGAGAGCGAAAATAAGATTTTGTTAATTTAAAAAAAAAACTAAATTTTTAACGTAGCGGGAAGTTATAAATACCAAATACGTTGAATTTTCTTCTTCTTTAACATGAAATTCAAGGCATTTTAGTACTAAGCTTAATTAAAAAAATGGCTCTCCCTTACGTCCATAAAATACGGAGGTTATTGAACGTTACATCTAAAAATAAATTATTAAAAATAAAAAACAACCCGACTGCAATAAAAAAAACAACTGAAAAGCGAAAAACAAGCTATATAATCTATAGAAAATTGTAAGAGCATGTTCTTATTGATATTTATAACAATTTAAATTTAACTTGAATATTCCAGGCGGGGACAAGCTAGTCAAAATGTAAATTTTTTTCAAGAAAGTTGCTTGTCCCCGCCTGCAATACCTTTACCAATATTCAAGTTAAATTGAAATTGTTATAAATATCAATAAGTACATGCTCTTACAATTTTCTATAGATTATATAGCTTGTTTTTCACTTTTCAGTTGTTTTTTTTATTGCAGTCGGGTTTTTTGTTTATTTTTAATAATTTATTTTATTTAACTCTTTTTAGTTTTTATTAATAAAAAAATAGTGGTTTAATTGATTATTACTAAGCAATATATGAGCTCTGTAGCTTAAATTTTTAATGTCGCGAAGCTACAAGTGATTTCGCTTGTAATTTGTAGCGAAACTCTCTTTCTAGCGAAAGGAGTTTAATACCTACTTAACAATTACGTACTTTTTGACTTTACTGTCAAAATAGTAGCATAAAAGTGTTATGATGTATATATATATATTTGGAATGGACTATTTAATAGGTTTCATTTGATACCCATATTGTTATAATAAAATATAAAAAATATTCCCCCTCCATATTTTTTTCCGCTGACGCCATATTGAATATTATATACCCTATGTCACTTCGGCAATTAAGACGAATCGAATGACACCTCGTATGTTAAAATCCGTCAAGCCGTTTAGGCTGCAGAGCGTGCCCAGAAATAGACATACATACATAGATACATAAAAACATAACCCTCCTTCTGACGCAGTCGGGTAAAAACCATAAATTGCTGAAAAAAGTTGCAAGCGGTTTTGGGTCTTAAAGGACATCAGTTTTGCAATTTACTTAAAATTAAGACGTAAGGTCCTATATTAAAATGTATGAAATCAGAGAAGAACCACTTAATATATTATATGATAGTCCTTTAAGTAAATCATTTCTGCTGATGTAGTTTTAGTAGTATTTAAGATAAACATGTTCATTTAAGCATTTTTTTTGGATTTTTGAGTACTAAAATAAAACCCATGAATCATATATGTAACTGTTTAATCAACAACATGACTTGTAGAACATAAACAAAAATAAGTTAACCTTTTAGGCATACATTTTCGCAAAACAAAACGTTTCATTAACTAATAATCATAAAAACGAAGACTTAGATTAATGCACTGGCCGATTAAAAGGAACTTCAAATTCGTGTCGTTAATATCGACGTTTTACTTAAAAACAATCGACAAAAGAAATGTAATTGACGTAATCAAGTCAAGTACGGAGGTAAGATAATTGATAATTTTGAACTCGTATAAACGTTTCTCGATACGCGTGTCACTTCTGTTATTGCCTATTTGTCATAATCGTTCACTACTGTCAAATCGTTTTTCCCCCGCGATAACAATGAATGGTCGTACTAAGAGGAATTGGATATTAGAATTATAGATAATTGACGGTCTTAAGGGACATTAACAAACACATGTAAACAAGTACTTTTGTGGTCGTAAGGAACACTGGTGGTAAGAAATATACTAAATTGTTTGTCATATGGGGCATTGGATGTTATTACTATAACAAAAAAATTGGCCGTACGGGGCATTTGATGTTATGATTAAAGATATGGCTAATCGTAAAAGGATATTAGAATTATAGAAAAAGTTTGGTCTTAAGGGACATTAACAAAACGCATTTAAACAAATATGTAGTGAATTTATGAGTGTCAAGGATAATTGCAATAAAAAATCTAGGAGTTTTGGAGACAGGTACCGAACCAATTGCTCGGGTTACAAGTTCACTTACTTAGCTTGCTTTTTGCAAAGCTTTTAGTGATACATTTCATTGTTGTCATTAGTTTTTGTGTTTTTTAAAACGTATTTTTACATTAACAGAAATAAATTCACAAGCAATACTGAAAGTAGCACTGATGCTATTAGTGTTACCCACTCTCTTAAAAGGTCACATTGCGTACCTGATACTGAATCTGATTTTGAGGCCCCATCTCAAAAATTCACTATACCTACAAATGTCGCGTTGGACCCGTCAAGTATTGCTTTACCTTTTTTTCCGTACTGATACTGCTAATTGTACAAGGTAAGTTTTTAAACCATTTTTATTTATTGTTGCAAAATTGTGATGAAATATTATTTATAATTATTTTATAGGATCAATATAACGTCACCAATTACCCGACAAATTGTGAGAGAAGATAAACAATATCAAAATAACCCTCCGCAGTCGGGTAATAACAGTTCAATCATCGAGAGTTATAATGAAACTTTCAGTAGCTATGCTAAGGGGTATGCAATGCACCAACTGACTCGTCATATTTTGTTTCAATTTTACATACATACCCTGGGCGCTGTATTTACGTGAATATTTTTAAGGCTTTTATTATTAACAGGATATTGTTGCCAGAAACTAGTACAAAATGTACCCAAAATGAAGAAATACTCGTATCTATTGCTGAGACAGAAACTCTGACAGAGAGTGCAACAAGTACTTCTATGATAGAAGTCAGTAATAAAAACATAATATCGCCCAGTTTATATGCTAATAATATGTATGAACTAGTTTTATTATCAAATCAAATCAAATCAAATATTATATTATTATTCAGATATATCCAAATAATGCTATTTTATTTTGTTTTTGAGACTTTGTCTATGAGCAACATTTATTTACAGGCTATTTTCACACGGAACAAGTGCACAAGATATTCAATATGAATATTATTTTTTTGCTGAAAAGCAAACTTTTAATGAAAACGAAACTAACGGCACTTTAGACCGTTGTTTATCGATCACAGAACGCAATTATGAAAACCCCATAGCGTCCAGTAGCTATACTAACATGTATGCATTGACTCGTAATAATAATTACACGAATCTTTATATTAACTAAACTGATTTTGTTTCGTGAATATTTTAATGTTTTTCTTCTTTGCAGGATATTGTCGCAAGACCACAACTCTGTTGCTGAGAAGCTAAGTCTAATTGCAAACGCAACAAGTTCTGTTTTGGATAGTACGTCAATCATAGAAGGCAGTAATGAAAACATAATATCGCTATAGCTTATTGTAGTTGCTCTCAAAAGATGTTTGTAATCACCCGATAAAATAAGATACTTAGCTGAATCGATTTCGATGGTTTGAGTCATAATTATATTTTATTTTTATTTTTTACAGGCTTTTATTACAAGGACCTACCACACAATGTATCCAAAATGAAAACAATATCAATATCACTAAAAAAGACATTTCGATTGAAAGCGAAACAAACACTATTCTAAACAGTACTGATGATAGCGTATTCAGTACTTCTACATTTAGTCTAAAACGCTCACATTCTTTTTTTGAACCTGAATTAGGAATCGAAACCCGAAATTCAACAACATTTTTGTCCTCACCTGAAATCAGAGACTTAATCAAAAAAGTTGATCATCAAGTAAAGGAAATCGGCTAGCAAACCACTGTTGATGATATGGCAATTTTTTTGGATAGTACAATACCAGTCACCATTTCTGTACCTGAAGGTACATGTACATCTGAAAATCAAAGGCAGAAAATGAACCAGTGTCTTGGAAACGAATAATGCCACAAAATAAGACAAAATTACGTAAAAAAGCTAAAGACGAACCTAATCCACGTCTGGGAGGTCAGTGTGGCCGAGTATGTTCATCAGTACCGGAAGAAAGGCGTATTGCGTCACTGTTTCAGTTTTTCTGGAGCCTAGACCCACAGCGGAGGCGGGACTACGCAAAACACAGGACACTGAAAGTCGGCGTAGTGCAACCTATAAGTATTTTATTAATGAAGGAGAAGGGAGTTGACAGGTTTGTCAGCAGTTTTTGTTGAAAACCTTAAATATTACCCAAAAATATGTATTGTACACTATTTATAATGCCAATGCAGGAATGGCATCAACAGATAAGAGAAAGCTTAATGCACCGATAAAATATGACGAGATCGTAAAAAATTACGCGAATAAATTTATTGACAGTCTACCAGTCGTACCTTCGCATTAAATACTGTCGAAAAGATAGTAAACGTTTATATCTGTCCCAATAACTCAAAAACGTGAGTAACCTATATAGGATTTATGTTGATAAATGCATTGAAAATGCGAGAAAGAGACTCGGCGAAAAACTTTTCAAATACATATTCAATGCACTTAACATTCGTTTTCATACGCCGAAGAAGGATAAGTGCACTCTTTGTACAAAAGCAGAATACAACAATAATGAGCTTACAGAAAAAGAAGTGGAAGAATTGCAGAAAAATTTAGAAGGAAAGGAAGCCACGTACTCGCGATTCAAGACACATCAAAGCTTAAGCGTCATTAGACAGATCGCTGAAAGTAAAACACTTACCGCTAATTTTGACTTGCAAAAGGTATTAAATACACCCTGTGGTGAAAGTATTTTATTGTATTACGCTAGAAAATACCAGGTATATTACCTTTCATTCTATTAGAACGGTACGCAAGAAGTAATTGTTTTACGTGAGGTGAATGCGATGGGAAAAGGGGCAGTAATGAGATCGCTAACTGCCTCCACAATTATTTAAAAGGACGTCGACAGCAGAGGTTCTAAAATACTATTATTTTACTGCGACTCTTGTGCGGCACAAATTAAAAATCGTACTATACTAACTGCTATAAACCATTTTTTGGGTATCTCCAATAGTTCAGAGGTGATCCAAATTAACTTCCTATTACCCGGTCATAGCTACATGCCGGTAGATTCAGTTCATGCAGTAATTGAGCGCGAAATTAAAAAGTTGATTGTGTGGGCCCCGTCGCAATGGCCTACATATGTTGAATCCAGCAGGAAAAATCCGAGACCATACAAAGTCCGATGTTTGGAACATCAGGACTTCATAGAGTGGGAACAAGCTGCCAGCGTTGTTTTTACAACCAAAAAAATTAAAGTAATAAAAATACAAAAAAATCGAACAGCTACATTAAAAAAGAAGGAACTTAAGAAGATGGAAGTCAAAATATCAATGAAACCTGAATCTAAAACTCAAATAATACAACTTTACGAAAAATATACCACAAAAGAAAAAGGCAAAGGAAAAGGGAAAGGAAAACAACATTAAGAAATTTAGAGACGACTAACCTAAACCAAGACTCAAACAGCAGCAGCATGACATTAAAACAGCTATATCATGAGCGACTGCCAATATCTTCTGCGAAATACAACGATTTAAAGCGTCTGTGTGAGAATGGAACCATCCGGGCATCCCTAAAAGATTTCACTAGGAATACTTACCTCATAAGACAAGCATCAAAGATACGCTTTCACAGACGGACGAAGAGGATGAGAGTGATTGATACTACGAGTATGTAAATAACATTAAGATAGTATCAGCATATCGATATTCTGCCAAGGAGGATGATGTGATATTAAGTACTTTTTTTAATTATTTTGTAATGAAATACAAATATAATTCGATGCAAACTGCCAAAGTCACTTGTCCTCGGGTGTACGCCGCTCGCACCTTTTGTTTACGCGGCGGCGGCATCCTTTGATAAGAGGTGACACGTGCCAAAGCGGCGCGGTACAGAGGCGACCTATCTAAGCGAATGGACTTCACACATCCATACTATCCATAATAATATCATAAATGCGAAAGTAACTCTGTTTGTCCCTTCCGCTATCAAAGCTAAACCACTGAACAGATATCAATGGAATTAAGCAACGACTTTGGAATCTAGGGATGGACAGAAGATACTTTTTATCCGGGAAAATACAACAGTTCCGAGGTAATCCCGATAAACAAATTCCACTCGAACGAATTCTTGTGTACTAAGTAGTTAGTAAATAATAAATCACAATAATTTTTTGCTCTCGTTGCATTTTTAAGTAATACAATTTTTTTAATCGACTAGAATGTTTCAACATGCTGTTTTGCCTATGGCTTAAAATTTATTAATTGCCACTGCTATTTTTCATTTAAAATACTCATGACAAGTGTGAAATCCCCAATTCGTAATCTATTAATATAAAACTAACAATATAATTATAATTCTGTGTTAAGTTATTACTGTATTAATTGGGTGCTTAAAAATGCCAAAATATGAGTAGCGAGCTTACCTTAACATCCTTGATTGATACTCGATAACGGAATTATTAGCACGACGTCTAGCAATTAGTGGATCGCATATCTTCTTTTTTTCTTTTGCTTTCTGCATCGTAAACAAGCACACGCACGGACACAATATGAATCTAATAGCGACCAACACATTCAACGTAATCAGTATTTGGATTTAAGGTACAACAAATACAATGAATAACTTTACGACCTAGAACCGCATGTTTTAGGGTTCCGTACCAAAATGGTAGAAAAGGAACCCTTATGGTGAGACTTCGTTGTCTGTCTGTCTGTCTGTATGTCACAGCAGTTTTTCTCAGAAACTATAGAAGCTATCAACTTGAAATTTGGCATAGTTGTATAACTTGTTTGCCCGCATCTGTTTTTTGTAAAAAAAAGTATGAAATTATTTTTCTAATTATTGGTTAAGGGGTCCAGAATGGGGGGTGGAAAAATGAAATTTATTTGATTATAGCAATCGGGGTGTCATATGAAAGGGCTCAGTCTGCACATTTTAAAACTATTTTTTTTATAATTTTTTGGGACGTACTTTTTGATTTATAGACAAAAATATACAAAAAATGACCGTTCACCCCCTCATCTCCGAAGTTTATGGAGCAAAAAATCAGAAAAATCCTGATTTAAAGATAATTACTTATATTTTACGGGAAAAATAAGATGAATTTGTCAAACTTTACAGTTTTGGAAAAAATATCAAAAAACTTTAAAAATCCTTATTAAAATTTTGGCTAGTCAAAACGGACCTTATTGCATAGATCATAAAGTTCATAACAAAATAAGTATTTTCTTTTGCGTTTTCCAACCATATTATCTTAAATACGGAACCCTCGGTGCGCGAGTCCGACTCGAACTTGACCAGTTTTTATTTTTTTATCCTAAAATATTAGGGTGTAACGGCCAATAAAACATTTCGGGACCCTTACGCCCTATAATATTTTTTTTAACACTTACTGTTTACAGACATAGCCTTAAAGGACATCAAAAAAAATTGCGTCCTTCACAACCCACTTACGAATAATTGTTGTCATTTACACCTTTTTGCGAGAACAATATGAAATTTTATGTCACTTAAGCGGTTCTTAAACAAAATACAAATAAATTTAGAACTTGAAATATAACACGAATACACACGACACACAGACACTTCAATAATACCAATCGATAGAGAAAAATAAACTCTATTCCCCAGTGTATAATAGTCATTTTCGGTATTTTGTCCCTTACGCCAATTGAGATTTCCACCATCGATATAATTATATGAACCCTATATCTATATACATGTGTGGGGTATCAAATGAACGGGAATTAATGTTATCTAATAAATGAAACCAGACTCGATCGGATGTTTTTTTTTTATTTATCTCCGAATAAAATGTTATATAATTTAAAATATTTCTGTAACTCAGTTGATGTTGTATGTTATAGAATTATAGAACATTCACTTTCCGTTCATTTGATACCCTACACATGTATCAAAAATAAAATCAGAAATCATCATAGAATCAGAAATATTCGCAATTTTTAAAATACAGCGTTCGGCATTACTCGTTACTCGTTATTTTCGGGTTTTTATTGATGACGTCCTATCTTCGGATCGAGGCACTTTACAGATGGGGCCCCGACGGTTTCTAAGATAGAATAACATGTGTAGCAACATACTAAAAATTTGGTGCTGGTATTACAAAGTGAACTATGTTACCCTAAACAGAACGCGTAATCGCAAAAAATTGCTAAGTTCGAAAAAAATATGAATTTTGAAAAGCTTTATCTCAAAAACTATTGAGTCTACAGAGTAGTCTAATATGGTAACAAATTTAGTCTGCTTAAAAAACGTCCTGAGAAGGTACTTTCAAAAACTAGTTCTTTATGATTATGATCGCGAAAATCTGAAAAAAGTCCCGAAATCATCGCGGTTTTATTTTTATTTTGACAAAGTTGCGTTCGGCGCTCGAGGTCACAAACTTGGATTATTCATTGGGCCAACGTCATAAACAAGTCTGCAAAACATCAGAACTACCGGATTTGACGCACACGACGCCGTACTTTAAATTCCCAATTATACAGGAGTAAAAATTCAAAAAAGAAATTTCGCAGCGAACTGCCCCGTTAAGGCTATGTTCACCTGTTCAGATGACGGCGGCGGCTTGCACGCGGCAGTCTACCGTGAACATTCAGTGAGAATGGCGGAGGCAATTTGCTTGGGAGTTTACGCAAATCAATAGATATCTCGTCCTCCATTTTCGTAGCTCCGTGGCTCGCTCCGCTTCAAACCGCGCGGATCAACTGAACAGGTCGATACAGGATCGTAGATCTTAAACCGTTCAAGATCTTGCGCACGGTGCGCGGTAACGCGCGGTGATGTACACAACAACATTGATTTTTGACACCGCGCGCCGAGTCAACTGCGCGTTGAAGCGCGTTTACGTGAACTTAGCCTAATAAAGCTTTTAAAATGCTTAACAATAACAAAAAGATGTAGCGTCATCGCCGAGATTAATTGTCGTGTTTTACGGTATTGGCACGTGTTGGTTTAAACCGGCACATCGTAAATTGCTTATGTCTCCTCGTGGTCCTACTATATTTGACCTACTGCACAAAAAGTGCACCTAGATTTGGTAAACTGTGGCTGTAAAAGTAGGTAGGTTAGGTTAATTACCTGTACCTTCAGATGCCCGAAGAGAAAACCACCGAGAAGTAGGAGTCCCGCCTTTGGGCGGGGCTCCACCGAATGTCAGTAGGACAAATATTAGGACCACGAGGAAACGGCCTTACCTATACCAGCCCACTCCCGCTTGACAATTAATCTGCCAAGAAAAGTTGTGGACAGAACTGCCACAAAAATGATGATTGACCCTCGAAACATTTGGAAACTGCTTGCATATGTCAGAGTCAAGCCCACGTACATGATGGAGGTCCCGATCTGCAAGCAAAGGTTTACAGGAAAGCTTTAGCTCCATTTCTATAGTCACTGCCAATGTTTAGATGTTAGGGCTACCCACACCTGCTTAGGGGTTCTCGTCTCATTAATAATAAAAACTTCCTGAAGCTCCGACCCCCACCCATTAATTTTTAACCGGATATGTGTTCTTGTAGACTAATTCCTTTACCAGTGGCAACAAGAGGGTAGGAACGAGTAGGAATAGATAGCCCCGACGTTATACATATAAATTGTAATACAGGGTGTAGGGCAAGTCGTGTGCCAAATGAATAGGGTGGGTAGCTAGGGTCACTTGCAACACGTTTTGGGCGAATTAACACTCATCCTACCCACGGAGCTTTTCTAATATTTTATTTTGAAAAAATCTCGGTATCTTCCAAAAGTTAACCATTTTGTTTACCTATCTTTTTTTTTTAATGTGAAAGCACAAAAGTATTTATATTTTTTTTATCTCTAATGTATGCGTATTCTAACGAACTGTTACATTTATACATATAGTAACAAATAAAAAAAATATTAGCCGACAAAGTGTGAAGGACAGAAAATAAAAATCGACACGGTCAACTTCATGGCACAATTAAAAAAATAATAGAAGCTCCTAAGATCTTCCAACATCATAAAAACTTCTTCAGCTCCTGACTATTCTTACGGTATACCACATGTCTAGAATCACGTCCAGTTTTTCGGCAAAATATGGTTTCAATCTAAAATGGTGGTTTACATTACCCAGTACTTCTTTGAAACTACCTACTTACTTGAAAGTAAGATTCGATCAGATAAATGAATTGAGACTAACATTTTTTTACTAATGATAAAAAGGCATAAAATAGTCATCTAAAATGATTAAAAACCTAATAATAGTATTAATTTATTTCAATAACTAAGTATCCGATAGGTGGTACGCAAGTAACTAAAAAATAACGCAATTTTTTTTCTTGGGTTTATTGCATGGGTAACTACAAAAAAAATACACTTAATAAAAAAGAAAATCAAAAAGTTAATGGCGCGGGATTTTTTTTAAATAAACAGAGATAGGGATTATTTTAATTTTATTTTTGCTATCGACATTTATTGACATGGCTACATACAGCAACGAAGAACACGTTGCTGTAGACGTTGCTGTTGAGGAACGTATTGAAGTAAAAAACGTCAAAACTGCACACGTCTGGCATAATCATCAAGCGACGTCTACAGCAACGTGTTCTTCGTTGCTGTATGTAGCCATGTCAATAAATGTCGATAACAACAATAAAATTAAAATAATGCCTATCTCCGTTTTTTTTCCCGCGCAATTAACTTTTTTATTTTCTATTTTATTAAGTGTATTTTTAATTAGGTGCACACAACAAACTCAAGAAAAAAAAATGCGTTATTTTTTAGTTCTTGCGTACCTATCGGATACTTAGTTATTGAAATAAATTAATACTATTATTAGGTTTTTAATCATTTTAGATGACTATTTTATGCCTTTTTATCATTAGTAAAAAAAATTGGTCTCAATTCATTTATCTGATCGAATCTTACTTTCAAGTAAGTTGGCAGTTTCAAAGAAGTACCTACTGGGTAATGTAAACCAGCGTTTTAGATTGAAACCATATTTTGCCGAAAAACTGAACGTGATTCTAAAAATGTGGTATACCGTAAGAATAGGAGCTGAAGAAGTTTTTATGATCTTGGAAGATCTGAGGAGCTTCTATTTTTTTTTTAATTGTGCCCTAAAGTTGACCGTGACGATTTTTATTTTCTGTCCTTCACACTTTGTCGGCTTATATTTTTTTATAAGTTAGTACATGAATAATTGTAACATTTCATTAGAATACGCATACATTAGAGATAAAAAAAATATAAATACTTTTGTGATATCACATTTTAAAAAAAAGATAGGTAAACAAAATGGTTATATATTGGAAGATACCGAGTTTTTTTTCAAAAAAAATATTAAAAAATCTCCGAGTGTTAATTGGCCCAAAACGTGTTGCAAGTGACCCTAGCTACCCACCATATTCATTTGGCACACGACTTGCAACACACCCTGTACAACGTTTACAGGGTGGAAAGTTGAGATAGGTCAGTACTAAGGGCAGCGTGAGGAGGCATGAAACACTTGCAACCACGACAAAAATATTTTAAGAAACTAATGTTTACTTTTAAAGTATGTCAATTGATAATAACATTTTTTGTGGATTTATTTTTACATTCTACGAGAACATCGTTACGTTAACAGGTAAATGTATATAAAAACTCGTCAAATATGGCCAGAAAAGCTGCATATTGTAAGCATAACGCATATACTCGTAATAACAATATGTGAGACAACTTGTAACGGCTGACCTTGCATTTGGTCAAAGTCATTGTTATTTCCAATTTACATGGGTAATAAATAGGTGGTCACATAATTAGAAAGGCTTGCGTCTTTTTCCACACAATGGCGTACAAACGATGACATCAATTTCACAATTATTTCTAATTATGTGACCACCTATGTAAGTATAGTTAAACAATTATCTCATAACATAAGACTAATGGCCTGTTGTTTGATCAGTAGTTAAGCTAACTAATAGTCAAAAATCGTTACTAATGGTTAAAATCTCAAGAAAATCTGACACATTTCCTTGAGATTTCAACCATTAGTAACGTTTTTTGACCTTTAGTTACTTTAACTACCGATCAAACAACAGGCCATTAGACAGGGCCTCTTAGCTAGGGTATACGACACCTTGCACTTTGTGACTATGCGCTGAAACTTGGCACAGTTGAATCTTAGCTGATCTTGAGTAGATTCAGACCGGGGAACCATCGGGAGCCACTGCGCATTTAGTGGGAGGAGGGGGGGGAAGTTTGACGCTGCCGCGCTTTAATTGAAGCAACATTTCTCTAAAAGTATACATATTAGGGCATGCGATATATCATTTTCGGATAAACTAAGGACGAGGAATCTATTTTTCAAACAAAAACAATGCACTATATATCAAAAACATAAATAAACGTAAACGTAATCTGTTTTTTTTTTCTAATTACCTATTGTAGTTAAAAGTATAAAATAAATCTTAAAACAAAAAATATACCTAGTCGTAAAGCTACGCTTATCTAGTTTTCATAAATATATAGTTTATTATATAAATCTGTTGAAACATAGGAGATAAAAATAATATTAAGCGTGGTTCAGGGTGATCTCACAGCACTGCATGATCGTCCGTGAAGTAGGGTTTAAATACTGTTTTAAACACATGAAAGGTAACGCAATGCAAATTCATTCTATATATTACAAGATCCACTGCACAGACAGAGGTCTGAACATTTAAGCTGCCTTTTTTGCAATTGCACCAGCCGCGGCACTGTTTTTTCATTTGCACCTGACAACTTCTAGACATGCTTCTGCAGCAACAGGCAAGTCCGTCCATGTAGGCTCCCAGTTGTTGTTGACTTTCGTCCAACCCCAACTTGACGGATAGAGCAGATTTTGAGCCGGCGCTAACACTGATAACTGACCCCAAACAAGCACCCATTGATATACAGGGTGTCCGGTATATAGTGGACTACCGTGCAGGGCTGGATAGCTCAGTTCAGGAGTGTTGAAAATATGATAATTCATGTTTAGTAAAAGACGCATGGAAAAGGAGATATCTCAAATTTACAAAATTTTGGAAATACGGAGCCCTTGTTCTCCATTATTGATGCCACAATCACAGTTATTAGAATTTTTCAGTTTCGATTGCTGTAACAGAAAGCTGGTTAAATTGGCTTTAAGATCCTTCTAAAGACAAGAATAAATAACTAGCAGTTTTTTAAATTTTCCAATTCAAATTTTCAGGTTAAGAATCAGAGTTCATCTTTCGGCAAGTTTGACATCGCACTGTCTAAACAAAATGTATGAATACCTGTAGTGCAGCTTTCTTAAAAATTGGCCTGGTTAATAGAGATTCTAAAATAATATCGCAATTGAGATTATTGATTATAACAGTGAAGTTATTGTAGTAGTCTATGGTTTCTTATCTATGGACAAAAATATTAAAAAATAAATGAATAGAGATTGACAGACCCCTGAACACGCAAGCCGTGTAGATTTTATTTATTCCCTTTCATCCAAGCCACAAGACATCGGAGAACTCCATAACCCACACCCCAAGGAGTACATGGTGTCAGATAAGGGATCAACGCAAGAAAACAATGTCAGAACAGGTACCGAACATAATTTTAGCTAACAACCTAAAACCGTTAACGTTGAACAATGGCGGCAATGACGATGCAAGTGTAAATTCACCTGAAAAATGGAAGCTCTGGAAGCAAAAATTTAAAATTTACTTTGTAGCAAATGATCTAGAAAATGTACCAAAGTCAAAACAGATTACCATTTTCTTAAATTCAATTGGAGATGACGGAATAGAAATTTACAACTCGTTTAACATTCAAAAAATAAGATGAAGAAACGCTAACGTCTATCTTTGAAAAATTTGATTCAAAATTTAATCCATGCAAAAATATAACTGTTGAACGTTATAATTTTTTCGCTAAACATCAAAATGATGAGTCATTGGACGATTACGTAACAATAATGAATAATTTAGCGACAAGCTGTGATTTCGGCGAACTAAAAAAATCACTAGTGAAAGACATGTTCATAATTGGAATTAAAAACGCACGAATAAAAGAACGTCTATTACAAAGTTCAAACATAAATGATGCTGATGAATCGGTTCAATTTGCCAAAAATATGGAATTGTCACAAGAGAGATCTAAGAAACCACAGAATGGAAATGAAGCAAATAACAATTCTCAAGTACAATCTATCCATCAAAGCAGGAGCAGTTTCAGAAGCCAAACACCTAGAAGAAATGATTCCAGACCAAGATCAGTCACACCATACAGAAAATTTTCAGCGAATAGAAGTTCAAGTCAAAATCAACGCAATTATCTTTCAGGAACATCTTTTCCAGCTAATTACAGGTCTAACAGCAATACAAGGAATAATTCAATTTGCAACAAATGTGGTCAACAGCATCGATACAAGTGTCCAGCACTAGGCAAAGTCTGTAAGATATGTAAGAAAATGAATCATTTTGCAAATTACTGTTTCTTCAAAAACTAGAACAACAATAAGAATGTAAGTTTAGTAAATAGTTCTAATAATGGTGAAAATTGTAACAATGAAAATAGTCAAAGTAATTGTGAGGGAAGTAACACTGTCATAACACAATTAAAGACAAATTGTCGTAAATGACAATTTTACTATGTACAATTTTAATACTAGGTATGCATGAGTCTTCGCATGCGATTTGACGAACCAATGTCCAGGTGAATAATTAGTATTGTATAATTTTATTTTAATATTAACTTATTGTTTGACTAAGTTAAACAATTGAATAATTTCTTTTTAATGTAAACATTTTTTTTAACCTAGAAACCTGAATATCAGATATGTCCAATTAAATATCTAATCAAATGTCAAATGTCAGTCGATGTAATGTAGTGTTGCCATTTAATCTTAAGAAAGGGCATGTAGTAGTCTATGGTTTCTTATTTATGGACAAAAATATTAAAAAACAAATGAATAGAGATTGACAGACCCCTGAACACGCAAGCCGTGTAGATTTTATTTATTCCCTTTCATCCAAGCCACAAGACCTCGGAGAACTCCATAACCCAAACCCCAAGGAGTACAGTTATTATTATGATTGATGTCGGCTTTTTTGTTGAAAACATTGGGTCGCCGACTTCAGTTGGACTAACCTATTAGGTACCTACAATTTTGAAAGAAGTAGATTTTTTGCGTTTTTGAAGGCGGTTTTCTCTTTTTTAAAACATTTATTTTATTTTATACTTTTTAGTGATCATAATACGCTGTTACGTAGTCCCACTTCTTGGTTGATATGAAACTTTAAGTTATTTCAACAAACAACGCCGCAAGCAACGCCGCGGGAAAGTCATAGTCATATTTCAACAAGTAAATATTCTTCGTTGTAGTCGCTCAACTATCTTAATCGAGATATCTTATCGCCACCCTTGAAATCAGTACCGTTGAGGAGTTCGGGTGGCCATCCGTGGTCTTCATCATCAGTTCCACTTCATCAAATAATACTTTCTTAATGCAAATGCTAGACTTGTTACTAAAAATACTTAAATCGCTATATGTTTGCCTACAATATTTGAGGAGTTCCCTCAATTCCTCACTGATCGTCTCATCAGATTCAGATTTGGTGACAATGGGACCACCTCGGAAGTACTATATTCTATCCAACTAAAAAAGAATTTTTAAAATCGGTCCACAATTGACGGAGTAATCGGTGAAAATACATTTTAAAAAAATACATACAGTGGAACGTATAACCTCCTCCTTTTTTGAAGTCGGTAAAAAAAAGACTGAATTCTATTTAACTATCGAATTTAAAAAACGACTTTTGCTTCCGATGTTTTAAAAGACAGTTTGCCTGAATTTGAAAGGCTAACACAACGATGGAAGGTAATACTACGACAATAGCCTATTAGGTCGATAGAAAATATATCACATCATCAATATAGAACAAACGATTATGGAAATGGAATGTAGGATTACAATCGCTATGGCAGAAATTAGTTGCTGTTGTATTTCACATTCACGTAAATTGTCTTTTAAAACATTTAAAACCAGTCAACTTGATTTTAAACGGAAGCAAAAGTTTTTTAAATTCGATAGTTAGATAGAATTCAGTCTTTGTTATACTTAATAATAACTTCGCTGCTATAATCAATAATCTCAATTCTGATACCATTTTAGAATCTCCATTAAAAAGGTCAATTTAAAAAAAAGGCGGTACTTAAACTTTTAATTTGACTTGGAAATTAAAAAAAACTGCTAGTTATTTATCCATTTCGTTAGAAGAGTCTTAAAGCAAATTTAATCAGCTTTCTTTCACAGCAAACGAAACTGAAAAATTCTAATAACTGTGTTCGTGGCATCGAAAATCGGTGCCCTACTGCAGTATCTACAAAGAAAAGCACTTTCCGTAGAAAAAATCGGCCTGAGACCAAATTGCGCATCGTTACATGTAAAGTGCTTTTCCATTTACCGGTCAAGTACTAGGGGCGTTCAATAAATTCTCGGTATGAGAAGGAAAACAAAAGCATACGATTAGTGTTTTATTTTTATTTTTCTATATATTCCCCCCCTATGTTTATGCACTAATAAGATCTGTCAATTAGTTTTTAACCCCTCATAAAAATATTTTTTTCTCAAACATGCAATGGAATGTTGGCGTTATGTTACTTATTTTAGGCCTCAAAGTATCACGTTGCGGGCGGAACACCGAGAGATCTGTAAAGGAATTCCATACAAAATTGAAGGCCTAGGCCTGGAAGTAATTTTTTTTAATTTTTGTGTATACATGGCGGCTGTGTTTATGAACAGCATAAATAGCTGTTTTTTTTTTAATATACCTAGCCGTGCTTCCACCGAAGCGTTTACATAAAGGCACCAGGTACCAGGAGGGCAGAGGTTATTAGGGGTGCGTAGCGCAACTTAGATCGCAGGCGGTGTGTGTAGCACGGTGCGGTCCGCGCGGCGGCGCAGCGGCGGCGGGCGGCGGGCGGGCGCTCGCGCCCACACAGCGCGGATGACTGAGCACTGTAGGTTACTTTTAATGTTTATGCACTCCTAATACGTATTTGACGTTGTAATTTTTGTTTAATTTTTTTAATGAATTATTTATATGTTTGAGAAAAGCACTATACAAACCTCGGCGTGAAGTGGGGTTGCCAGCCTCTTAACTATCCGGCCTCGCTTCGCTCGGCCGTCTATATGAACTCGGCCGGCAACCCCCTACTTCCCGGCCTCTGTAGTAATGTACTATTGTCTTTGGTGTCAAAATGCTCCACCACCGCTGCCTTCAACGCTTCATCATTAGAAAATAGATGTCCACGAAGATCCTTTTTAAGGTTGGGAAACAAAAAGTAGTCGCTGGGGGCCAAGTCTGGACTGTACGGCGGGTGAGTAATAGTTTCGAACCCAGATTCAAGAACAGCAGCCTTGCCAACATGAGCAGTATGCACAGGGGCGTTGTCATGAAGAAGCAGCACTCCTCTGGTCAATTTTCCGCTCCTCTTCTCTTTGATTGCTTCCCGTAATTGGGGTAAAATGTGAGCGTAGTACTCTCCTGTAATATTTAAACCCTTTTCTTTATAATCTATTAATAATATCCCTTCACAATCCCAGAATATTGTCGCCATGATCTTGCCAGCTGAAGGGACGACTTTGAATTTATTGGGATGAGGTGTTCCTTAACGTGCCACTGCATCGACTCTTGTTTGCTCTCAGGGTCATAATGATGGACCCAAGTTTCAGCTCCGGTAACAATTTTTTGGAGCAAACCATCAGGGTTTTCACTACACAGCTCAATGAAGTCAGAACAACAAAAACACGCGTATGCTTCTGAAACGGTGTCAACATTCGTGGTACCCATCTTGCACTGACTTTGGACATGTTAAGATGATCGTGGATAATATCATGTATTGTACCAATAGAAATATTGTTTTTTTGTGTTATAGACCTAACCTTTACTCGACCATCTTCCAGTATAATTTTCTCCACTTTTTTAATGTTTTCTGTTGAAGTAGCTTCATCAGGCCGACCAGGTCTAGGGTCATCTTCTATGCTCTCCCTCCCACGCTTAAATTCATTTGACCACTTTTAGACAGTAGATAATGAAGGAGCGGACTCACGGTAAACTAAATCCATTTCTTCTTTAATAGACTTTTGATTTTTTCCCCGTTTAGTCAAGAATTTTATCACGGCTCGATGCTCCAATTTAATTAACATTGTAAAATCGCTCATGGTGGTCACGTTTGTTCAGCAGTAGCAGAAAAACAACAGAACGTGTGGGCTTCAAATATACTTTTTTTTACTTTCAATGAATGACTCTTAGCGGCCAGTATTAAGAAGTTTACTAAAAAGGTTTGCAAGATACCAATACCGAGAATTTATTGAACGCCCCTCGTAAACAGTCCACTACTTAGCGATTACAAAGTCGAATGGGATTGGTCAGGAGTTGGACAAGTCTTAATAGGAGTGTCTGGTCTTATCCTTAATAACTGACTAACTTACTAAGAGACTTAGGCTTAGTTACGGCACTCATTTACTGAAGTTCACGAAGCTGATCTGAAATAATAATTATGACATGCTATATTCTGGTTTAAGCTTTGAGATCCTATTATATGTTTAAAAAAGCAGAAAATCTGACCTATCATATAATGTTACGATGTATTTTAAGAAAGAAGCCATTGCCTCATTGCTCCCCTCGATTGCTGACTCGAAACCTATAGTTAAGTCAGAAAAGGCTTCCCAAGCTTCAAAAGCACTTGTCTTACCTTTACCATTGAACGAAGATACCGTGTCACATCATGTGAATGCGTGAAAGTGGGGTTATACTCTTGCTCTCTTGCTGATACAAGTAATACAATATTTAACTTACTTTTCAACAATCCAAGCAAATTCGTCACCCAGCCGCAACACACCAAACTAAACACTCGCGAGGTTGATGTTCGCCATCTGCCTGAGCGGAAGGCAGGCTTTACAAAAGTCGCCGTCGTGTCACGAGCATGGCTAGAATATAATAGTACCTAGACCTACCGTCCATTCCAAGCGAAGTTTCTAAGTATGTTTGGAACGATATATATATTCGAAAATTATAAACATACAATAATTTCAATATTTGAACTGCTTAAGATGCGTACTTATAATATGTTACGTTTACGCGAATTAGTTCCATGCCCATCTTGACGTAAAACTAATCTACAGTGTGACAGCTTTTAGAAGGTGCTTCGGGTTTGTTGTCTCTCACTCGCTCTCATACGATCTTATTAAGAGCGAGTGAGAGAAGTACAAAACCGAAGCATCTTCTAAGTGCTCACAGACTGTACATATTTAAAAAAAAAGATAAATGTGGCTTTTTAGATATGTTTTTATTTTTAACATACCTACCTATATCACGAGATAAAAAATAAAAAAGTTAGAAATGAAAAAAAAATGTGCATGACCTTTGTCTTTTGCCCATTTTTTTATTTTTTTCTGGTAAAGTGCATTATTTTTATTCCAGGAATAGACTTCCCATCCTAAATTTATCCTAAAATGCTATATTGGACGCCATAACAAGTATAGTTTTAGAGAAATATGGCTTCAATTAAAGTGCGGCAGCTTCAAACTTCCCTCCCCCCCTCCCCCCACTAAATGTGCGGTGGCTGTCGATGGCTCCCGGTCTCAATTCACTTGAAACCACCTAAGGATCAACTGTGCCAAGTTTCAGCGCATAGTCAAAAAGAGCAAGGTTCTCATACAACGGATCGCACTATCAGACCCGCTATCTATGCTACTGGGTGAAAACGAGGAGGGTACAATACAAAGTTACGAAAAATCTATGTTTTTAGTTTATGGCATCCATCGCGGAGACAATAACTCTTTTTACCCGAATGCCAAGAAGGGTAATGTTTTTCGCACGTATCTATGTATGTAGTTATTTAGGTAATATTCTTTATTACCTCGTATCATCAAAACGGCTGGACGGATTTCTAAAATTAAGGTATCGTTGGTTTTGTCTCGGCAACCCAAGTGTTCTAGGATAAGTGACGTGAAAAAAAATCAACATGGCGGATTTCAGGTGCCAGTGTTCGAAAAAAAAACTTGTATCAAATGAATCCAATAGGGTATCAAAATGAAGAATATTAAAAGGCGATTACAAAAATACACACAACGCATATGTTTCAATGTAATTTGGTAAAGCAAATTACAAATCAAAATGAAATTAGGTATACTTTAACCTTTTATGTGTCGAAACTCAAACTATTGGGCATATACAAAAGGTTACTAATAAAACTTGAACTAAAGTAATTAACAAAAACTAAAAAGAGTGAAATAAATTAAATTAATTTAAAAAAAAACCCGACTAATAAAAAAAACCGGGCATGAGCACGTCGGACCACGCTCTGTGTAGGGTTCCGAAGCTGTAACTACTTAACTTTGCTGTTGGAAAACTGTTATCCCCATACATCGACATAGGTCGCGGTCAGTTTACCAACACCGCAAATAAGTTTTCGGTAGGTATAAACATTTAAACCTCTTCACTGTGTGCTTTTACCCAAAAAAATGACATTCTCTATCTATTCGACAAATTTATTGCTTGTATCATTACAAATGCGGAACCAGATGTACCCCGTGCCGATTTCCAATATATTTTTTAAAATTATTATTTAAAGTTTGTGTGACCTTTTCGCGAATGGAAAAGGAAAATGAGTTCCTATAAAAAACTATAGCCAGTTCATCGTTTAACGTGGCATTGTTTTATGTGGCAATTGAATGGGCATATTAATCCGATTTCATTTGCTCTTAAATGTGAATAGACTAGACGCGAGAAAAGAATTTCTCTTTTTTGGTTTTTATTTTTTATTTCCATTTCTAGATCGAAGTAGAATCTCTGGATGAGTGGGATATTCCTTATAATTGGTTGTATAACGTCAATTTTTTTTACATTCTACATACGCGGATGTTTAGAGAAAATGAGTTCAAAAAAAATGTTCTAGAGCTGCCACTAATATTGACCTATTACAATTGTAACATTTTAGTCAAAAAATTGAAATTTATTGATGATTGTCTTTTAATAAAAAAAGGTTTAGAACGATAATATTTATTGACTGATTTCAAATCTTATATTATTTTGTAAGTTATTATCTTTTTGATTTTTCGTTTGATTTTTTATCAGATTGTTAATTTGATTCCAATGAAGGGTTATGTGTGACGTCGGAAGCGGTCCACCCTCGGTAGGCTTAAACTAAAACCCCACGTCAATACACATAATCTGGAGGAACGGGGTGAGGCACCATGGAGCCGTTACAGACCCATGGCGCCGCTTTGCCTCAGCAGGGGCTTACCCAACCTGCTGGGGATGTCCTTCCGGGCCCCGACCGGAGGACGTATTGCAAGGGGGGCATGAGGGCGCCAACCCTCATGTTGGTACAGTCAAGGACTTTAATTGTTATGCCACTATGGAACCCTGTCGCATAACGTTAATCATTCATTTAAGCGTAATTTCTGTCATTTGGTTTGACGCTGTCATTATGACAGGGTTCCAAAGTGGCATAACAATTAAAGTCCTTGACTGTACACGAGTGGCAAATGAAGCTGAGGATTGCGCCTCAGCCGGTACCTCATCTCCGGGGGTGTCCGCAAGTGGTTGAGGAGAAATAACTCGTTTGAAAATTTACGAGAGTATTGCTACAGAAAGCAAAAAACTAAGAAAATGTGGATCACCTGAAGATCTTCCTTATTCGGAGTTGGTGAACATTGTAAAACGTGAAATGGGAGATCAGCTAAAGCCGCTTTCCATCACTGACGAAAAAAAACTAAATAGACACAATCAGCCATTTCCTCACCAAAACTATGAAGATGTTTAGAGACTGTAAAAGCAATTTGATACAATTGATTGTGAATGATTTAAAAGAAAACATAAAGTTTACCTAGAAAAGGCCTTCCTGCATGATATACCCGATGACTTAAAGGGTACTCATGATGAATCAGTTCACACCAACTGCAAGTGCAAGCGCAAGTACTGCAATTCCTAGAGAACTGGTCTGCCCAAGCTCTTACGGTACCAGTGCAAGCACTAGTGCTGCTCATCTTACGGAACTGATTAACCCAAGCTCTTCTGGTAGTTTTAAGCAAAAGAGCTTATCTTACAGACAGGAACACCGGAATAAAAATCGACTTGCAAAATGTTTCCAAAATGAACCGTCTGAAAAAAAAAAAGGTAGTTTTCTTTCAACTTTATCCTCAGATGAAAATAAATTATTAACATCTACAGCTACAAAGGATCTAGAATCAGTGATTCAGTCTTGTCTCCGATCACCGACACGGGCTTCAAAAGTTTACAAAAAAAAAAAACCGCAGATCCGCAGCCGTATACTCCTGAAGAAGCTTTATGTGTCATGATAGACCGCAAATGCAGCGTAGACCTATAAAGAATTACAACAGGAAACTAAAACTCGTGGATTCCCAAGTATTATCAGGCAAGAAAAGCGTGTTATCCCAGTGAAGAAATTTCTGTGTCAGAACTTGAGGCTTCCGTTTCTTTGCAGGGCTTATTGACACATACATTGCACAGAATCGTGCAACATTGTGATGACAGTTTCGCAGAATACTGTGATCGTAATGGTTCTTTGGAAACGTCTTGTTTGTTTGAAGGCTCTTGGGGGTTTGATGGCAGCACTGGGCAAGCGTTTTACAAACAGACTATAAATCAGTCTGCTGAAGACCCTTTAACCACTGAAAATAGCCCATTTGCCACTACTTTTATACCTCTGCGCATCGTAATTTGGTAATTGTTACACCGCCTGGCTTAACCGCCGCACCTCGATCTTACCGCTTCTGCTGTCCATTACACATACAATATAGGAAGCAAACAAGAGACCTTATTCTTAGCGAAAAGGCACGCATAGAGGACCAGAGGGCTCAGACAAGATGCACTACGCTAACTAACGTTTCTATTCGATTCCTTTTTAAACCAATCGCGTCACTGGAAGATGACGTGATGCGAAAGGTCACGTGGTCTACAAGTGACGCGATTGGTTTAAAAACGAATCGAATAGAAACGTTAGTTAGCGTAGTGCATCTTGTCTGAGCCCTCAGATTTAAAATCTAACACCGATAACTATGCAAACGACAAGGGGTCACACCATAACATCTACTTGTAAACTTACCTTAAGTGTTACCGATGGTTTTATTGGATAATCCATTATACTCTGTGGATGAATATATGGAGCTAAAATTTTAATTTTATTTATTATTGTGTTGACAGTTATTAATCCTTGTATATTGACATCGGACGAGTGACCATTTATTTGATGTTTAATTGTTGTTGTTTCAATTAATTATTTTTGTATTCTTTGATTATTAGTATTTATGTTTTGACGATCTCAATGTAATTTCGTATTTTTTGACATGCAATGCAACTTATACTGTAATATTACATTGATTAATAAATAAACTAAACTAAACTAAACTAAAGTTCTTAATATAATTACGGGAAATTCTTCCCAAATGCGATGTCCTTTTTGTAAACTAACTGCGAGCAATTTTAAAAATTTAGAGTTAACATTCTCAAAATCGACTTGTGCAGAGAATTTGAGATATGGAATTAACCCTTTACATGCCTGGATACGAATATTTGAATTTTTGTTACATCTTGGATATAAAAATGAACTATATGTACGGATTTGGCGGATATATAAAAAATCTGATCAGAGTCGCATAGTGGAAGAAAGAAAAAAGAATATTCAGTGCGAAATAAGAAACAAGATGGGACTATTGGTGGATGTGATAAGACCTAGTGCGGGCACCACGAATGATGGTAACACCGCTAGAACTGCTCTATCCGATAAATATCGGCATGTATTGGTATTAGGCATTGAATCTTGGCTGTTAAACGATTTGTACAACATTTTGGTTACAATATTTTGTGATCTGCCAATAGATTCCAAAAAGTTTGGACTGTATTGCCGTACGGTAGCGGAAAATTATGTGACATCATATAGCTGGCTTCCGATGACCGTAACTGTTCATAAGATTTTAGTGCACGGACAAGAGATCGTCGAGGCAAATGATCTTCCGATAGGAATGCTGTCGGAGCAAGCAGTGGAATCCCGGAACAAATTCTGGCGCAGAGACAGAGAGCTCCATTGCCGTAAAATGGACCGAAAAAAAACCATGATTGATCTCTTTCACCGTGCATTAGAATCGTCGGATCCAGCTATTTCAATGATTCGTATTCGGCGCCGTCAAAGGTTTTCGAAGCGTCTTCCCGTGCCTTCTGCTGTGCGAGATTTACTGCAACCCGTCGAGTGTAATGAACTGCAACCATCGTCGGCAGACACTTCTACTATCGAAGATGATGATTCGTGCGATCAAGAGGATCAACTTAATGAAACTACATTAGCCAACGAAGTTGATTTATTTGAAAATTAGTTCGTAAACGATGCGCTCACTGCTGGTGCTGGAGCAGCTCGCAAAGCTTGCTTTTTGTCATTGGCGCTTTCGCTTAAATCGCAACGAGTAGTAACATACTAGCATTCAATTTGTTTAATTGGTAAAAATAATAAACTGGGTGATTAGAAACATTATAATAATCAAAAAATAAAAATAAATGACCTTTGAGTAACTTTTTAGTGACAACCCTAACCATAAGAAATTGACCTCAATACAAAAATCAGTATTTCTCTAAACAACCGCGTATGTAGAATGTAAAAAAAATCACGTTATACAACCAATTATAAGGAATCTATCCCACTCATCCAGAGATTCTACTTCGACCTAGAAATGGAAATTAAAAATAAAAACCAAAAAGGAGAAATTATTTTTTTGCGTCGACGCTATTCACATTTAAGAGCAGATGAAATCGGATTAATATGCCCATTCAATTGCCACATAAAACAATGCCACGTTAAACGATGAACTGGCTATAGTAAATTTATAGGAACTCATTTTCCTTTTCCATTCGCGAAAAGGTCAGCTAGCTAGGTATAGCTGCCGAAACCAGACCGCTGAAGAGGAGGTTTTGAAGGCTTTGCTAATTTAATTAAAAACTTCGATTTGATACTGTAGATTTATTATAGGTTACTGGTATACAGAAATAGAGCCAAAATTATGCGCAGCTGAGTGGAAGTTAAGAAAGCTAGTGACTTGCCATTTTTGACTCGTTTAAGCTCAACGGATTGTTTTAGTGGGGATAAACGTTTTGGTATTGCTTGAAGAGCAGATTTAGATTATTAATATGAATGATTTTAGTATTTATGTAATTTGGAAACAATTAAAAATAGAGGAAAAGAATTAGATAAAATGAATTGAAATTTATACAATAAAAAATGTTGCATAGGTACGCAACACACAAACTTTAAATATTAATTTTAAAAAATATATTGAAAATCGGCACGGGGTACATCTGGTTTCGCATTTGTAATGATACAAGCAATAAATTTGTCTAATAGATAGAGAATGTCATTTTTTTGGGTCGAAAAGCACACAGTGCTTTTGTAACTCAAGAACCAATGAAGTCTAGTTAGTCGTGATAGTTTTCCTATAAAATTCATTATATGTGCTTATCTTTAAGATGTTTTTTTAAATTATTAGCTTTTGTAGTTTTGGCTGTAGTGGGGGGGGGGGACACTTGACTCTAAACAAAAATTTGCGCTTTAAAGCTTATTATTTCATGAACGGATACCTTAATCGAAAAATTACACCCCACAATATGGGGCAGACAAGAAAAAAAAAAACATCCCCACGTTACGAGTAGAGAAGGCACACTAAAAATTTTTTTTTCATGATTTTGTTTTACCACTTTGTTGGCGTGACTAATATTAATATGTATATTCATGCCAAATTATAGCTTTCTAGAACTAAGAGCTGTTCTGCACTACGTCCGATCCGAATCCGATCCGAACCCGTAAAAATATGGTCCTTAGTCACCGTAGAACTATTTCTATGGTATTTTACGCACTAGATCCGATCTGCGTCATCCGATTTCTTTATATATCTGATCTGGGTCTATATTGACTGACATAATTATTTTTAGTCATAATGTGCTTTATGTCATAATCATCGCAAGTCATAACGTGTTTTTTTAAAGAAACTGATACTCTTTCAGGATTTTTATAAATAAAACCTAACGTAACCTAGCCTTGTCTATACGTTAGATATTTCAGAACTTCTGAAAAGTTTACAGTTTCAGCGATATAAAAAATTATGACTATCAAAAATTATGTCAACAGTTACATTATGACCAATAAAATTATGGGAAACAAAGGGCTCCCATCCAGTCTAGATCCGAATTTTCACGGGTTTGGATCGGATTCGGATCGGCGTAGTGCAAAACCGGACGTCTAAGAGTCTCTGAGCTAGGCTGCGGACGGACGGAAGGACATTGCGAAACTATAAGGGTTCCTAGCTTGACTACGGAACCCTAAAAACTACTGAAAAGCAAAATAAATAATCTATAATCTACAGAAAATTGTAAGAGCAATGTACGGGGGCTACACCGAAATTATCGGGAATTGAGTATTTGGGATTGACTTAGCATAAAACCGTTTTTGTTACGTGAGTACTGGCCACTTGCAGCCGTAATGACATTTATACAATTTAAAAAAAAAAATTTTTTTCGTTATGCCAGTTTAAATTTGACAAGACGATAGGCAAAATGGAGCTCAGGCGTGAAAATTCCCGTGCCATAATTTTCACAACTTTCGTCGAGGGTTATCTCAAGATGAACGTCTCGGTGAGCTTGTTCCATGCTTGTTTCCATGCTTGTTGTTTGGTGGAAGCACCAAGCCAAACGACTATTTATCGCTGGTATTGGAAGTTTCGACGACATCGTCGTGCCTCTCTCAGCACCGTACATTCTAGTAGTCCACCAAAAACAGCAGTAACGCCTGAAAACGTGACGGCTGTGTAAAAAAATCTACAAGATGATCGACATGTGACATACGAACAGATTCAGGCTTTCATAGGGATTGGAATGACCGGAATTAAAAATATTTTGCATAATGAGTTGGGCGTCAGAAAGTTACTTTCCCGCTGGGTACCCCATAATTTGTCCGAAAAGCAAAAGGCGGCTCGTGTTGAGAGGTGTCGTCGGTCTACTCTGAAACGCTTCGATGGAGGGAAGTCAAAACCTGTCTATAACATCGTCTTAGGTGACGAATTATGGATTTATTCTTATAAACCTGAAAGAAAATATCAGTCGGACTGCCGACTGATACTGTCGGGTCCTCGAAAGCGAGGTGAAGCCAACGAAAGTGGTGCGTTCCCGTAGCGTATTGAAGAAAATGATCGCTCCGTTTGATTCCAAAAAAGGACATGAGGCCACAATTCCTTTATAGGAACATAGAACGGTTACCGCCGATTGGTAAACTTCGGTTTGTTTGCCAGAAACGATAACTGAACTCCGTAGAGGTAATGGTACACGCCGCATCATCTTACACCACGACAATATGAACTTCCATACCGCTCGAAAACAAAAAAGTTTTTGAACCAGGAAAAAGTTAATGTCTCATCCTCCATATAGTCCTGAATTGAGCTCTAACGATTTTTTTACATTCCTATAAATTAAGGATTTGTTACGTGGCCAATGATTTCAAGACCCAGAAGCGGCAGAACAAGCGTATAAATCGGCCATTTTGGAAACGTCCACTTCAGAGTCGAGTTACTATAATAACTGGTTCGAAAGAATGCAAAAGTGCATTAATTGCAAGGAAGAATACTTCAAATAACAATGAAATATAATTTAGGTATAAAGTACTTGTAGTTTTTTTAAATCCCGATCATTTCGGTGTGCCCCTCGTACTAATTGATATTTATAACAATTTAAATTTAACTTGAATATTGGAAATGGTATTGCAGGCGGGAGACAAACAATGAATTACAAAACCTATTGACAAAAATTAACATTTGGACTAGCTTGTCCCCGCCTGTAACACCTTTTCCAATATTCAAGTTAAATTTACGAGGGGCGGCTGAAAAGTAATCTACCTAACAATGAAACAAAAGACTGTCGTGGCTAATTTTTTTTTATTTTTCTATATAGTCCCCTGCTAGTAAAATGCACTTATTAAATTTTTCAAATATTGAATTTAAACCATTAAAAAAAAAAAAATTCGGTTTGTCGTCAAAAAAGTCAGTAACCGCAGCCTTCATTTCGTCATCGGTCATAAACCTTCGTCCCCTGAGGTCTTTCTTGAGAAGTCTAAACAGAAAATAGTCACAGGGGGCTAAATCTGGACTATAAGGGGGGTGGTCAATGGTTTCGAAGCCATTGTCTTTAATTGCTAGCTTCGTTGTGCGGGCGGTATGCACTGGTGCGTTATCGTGCAAAATCAGAATACCTTTGTTTAGTTTACCTCGCCGTTTTTCTTTTATTGTCTCTCTTAGTTGGTATAGTAAGTTTGAGTAATAATCAGCATTCATTGTAGTTTTCTTCGGTAAATAATCTATGAGCAAAATCCCTTCTGTGTCCCAAAAGATTGTAGCCATAAGTTTACCTGCCGATGGACAGACCTTGAATTTCCGAGGCGGCTTCTCATCCTTAAATTTCCACTGTAACGACTCTTGCTTACTTTCCGGGTCCCATTGTCGAATCCAAGTCTCATCACATGTTACAATTCTAGAAATTATTTTTTCCTCTTTCCCTCGACTCATCTCCAAAAACTCTTCGCAACATTTGACACGCCTCTCCATGTCAAATGCAGTCAACATTCTGGGGACCCAACGTGCACTAACCTTGGACATGTTCAAATGCTCATGAATTATTTCATTGACTCGCTCTTTACTGACGCCCACATCTCTAGCTATCTCCCACTGCTTCACTCGTCGGTCCTCTAATATAATTTTTTTCACCCTGGCTACATTTTCATCGGTGACGGCCGAAACTGGTCTTCCGCTACGAGGATCATCTTCCAGACTCTCACGACCTAACTTAAACTGCTTTGACCAAAACTTTATAACAAATTCGGAAGAACACAAACTGCCAAACACACGTAACATACGCTGTCTGATCTCCGAAGGCGTATTCCCTTCTTTAGTCAAAAACTTAATCACCGCACGCTGCTCGATTTTATCCATTTTCACTTTTTCTACCGACATGTTTGAAACAATTGTAGGAGACAAATAAACGTGATGCAATAAACAAATGAATGTAATACATTTTGAAAATAGAATAACAAACGAATATAAATCCATACCAGCCAGCATTATTTTTGTATATATTTCTGACCAAGGAGATTACTTATCAGCCGCCCCTCGTAAATAGTTATTTGCAGTCGGGTTTTTGTTTTTTGTAATAATTTAATTTTTTACTTGACAGCTGGGTTAAAAACAATAGTCGCTCCTGCTATCTGTTCGCTTAGATCTTTTTAACTACTCAACGGATTTTAATGCAGTTTTCAGCAATAGATAGAGTGATTCAAGAGGAAGGTTTTATGTAAAATAATAAAATCTGGATTATGAACGGGTTTTCCAAAAAACTCACATAAACCGAAGCGAAGCGAGGGCGGGTCGCTAGTATACTACTATATCAAAGGCATTTGGTTTTGCCCTGTAGAGAGGCTCTGCGCCTCTATTCAACACGTGAAAACCATATTGCTTTGGACGTGTTATGTTATTCATTTTAACTCGGCCGCCATTACTATGAAGTAAATAAGAGGTATCAAAACGTTTACATTGCGATATATGTAATGTCAAAGGCAATATGGTTTTTACCCAGTTGAATACTCGTAGAGGCCCTGGTTAACATAATTTTGAAGTCATCTGTGGGGCCAGGCAAAATTCATTCGGGGAACGTTATCGTTACTGAAATTTTAGTGTAAACTAGACATTTTAATCAAAATTTAACTTTGCAATGCAGTGTTCCGGTTTCGCGGCACGGTGCTAGGGTGTTGTAGCTGAGCGCGTATGTCAAATCCATACACATTGATACGCTTACGTTAGGGTTAAGCATATTGTCCCTCCTTTCCCACAGCACTACTAAGCCGCACTACTGACCAATGATTTCTATTTCTAATTCAAATTTAACGGAGTCGACGGAGCTCCGCTGTCGCGGTGCTCCTCATTCTGGGTGGTTTGGCCCTTCGGACCTGATGAACAACTAACATAACCTAATAGAGCAAGAGCCCGTGACGATCAGTTGTTCCTTATTTCATAAAACCTGAAAGTGTCTGTGTGTGTGTGTGTCCCTAATACAGGCAGGAAAGATCCTCGACTATGAAGTTTGGATCACGGTGGCTTTGGAAGATAACAGGTGCCAAAGGTGTATAAAATTTCCCCTAATTTTTTTATAGTATAAAGCTCAGTGTTCACATATTTTATTTGGAATAATATTAGAAATCACGTCGTCTATTGTCAGACACTTAGTACAGTTGCAACCCCCTGTCGGACACCCTTAAATTATACTGAATTATATTATAATTATACTTACGTTATAGTATAAAAGCTGAATTTTATATATGTTACTTGAGGAACTATCAAAAGATGTTTTCTCAGTTATCAGACAGTTTCGATAGTTCTTACACCTTGTCAGACACCTCAAAAGGCTACCTACCATAGATGCGAGCGCCAGGTAAGTATATACATGTAAGCGGGTGCAAGTGAAAAAGTGCGTTCGGTCTCTTGCAATCTTTCACAGCGCATGTTTGAAAACGATTCTTTCATTGTATAGGGATTTGAAAAAATATATGTTTGACTTTCATACAAAGTTTATGGACGCGTCAGCACTAAGTTTTAAAATTCCCATAAAATATAAGGTCCGTTTTTAGAAGTAGTTCCCTGTACGTATCAGTTGAAACCTTAATTGATAAATGATAATTAGTAATGAAATTAAAAACTAGGACAAATCCGGGGAAACCCGGACGGATGGCGGACCTAACGGTATATGACTAGCTAGACTTATACGAAAACAAAGTAAACAACACTCACTAGGTCGAACATAGCTGCTGGCAGGAGTATGATGGGATTAAAATTCTGGTTGCCCTGAGTCAGGTGGTGGCCCCCTGTGTTCCGCGTCTTGTAGTATATAAGCTTAAATGTAACAAGGCACAGAATTTCGCCCAGGAACATAGCTGAAGTCTGAAAATATAAATTCACTCATGCAAATGTGATTTTTGTGATTTATGTGATTCACCACCGCCTAGATTAGGTTTTTAGATTTGTTTCCATGACATTTTTAAGATAAAAAAAATTAAACACTGTGCTCACTGTGTTAAAAACGAACAGTTGTCATGGCTGTATGGCATTTTTTGTTGGCCCTTTCGATTTTGCACGCAAATGACAGCATTAAAAAAGTATGTAGGGCGGGAAAAAAGGGTTTTTAACTGGGTAAGGCCGCCAAAATTATCACTTTCTGTCCGTTCCAAATTTTCCAGTTCGATTTCAACAAAAATATAAACAGCCCTTGTAGTTATTTGATTCTATAGACAACTATTGAGCTTGTTTGCCCATAGCGCAAACTGAATAAAAGTGGTTTGTTTCTTTAAATTTATGTCGATGAAATAATTCGTATGAAAATGTCGTGCCCCTTGTTTTTACCCGTACTTGAAAGCTTTTAACTTAACTTTTAATTTTTTAAACGTATAAAAAAACGTTTGTACGTTTGAAAAATCAGACTATTACCCGCTGTTAAAAGTAATTACGGTGTTTAAATACTTTTTACTGATTGTGAGTATTTTATTGATCTTTAGATTAGTTGTTAGAGATTTAATTTTTGTGTTACTATTTTTTGTGTTACGAGTAATTTCCCCTAAACATCAACAAAAAGCTAAGGAAAAACCGTGTTCTGATACAGCAACAACGTAAGGTGTCAACGCTATTTTTTTTTAAATTGACATCTTTAGTTTGTCAGTAAGAAACATGGAAAGTAAGAGGACCGATTTCGTCACTTTGTATGAAAATTTTGTGTTACGTGATTTCTGACGTAAATAATTGTTTTTAAATGTTCACTCTACTATAAATGTATGCGTTTACGTTCAAAGCATAAACGATAATATGAATTTGCGTCTAGTTTAGCTTATTTTCCGTTTTATAGCCTAAAACTTTTGTAAAAATCTGCCTTTGTGTTACATATTTGGTGCTTTTGTGTTACTGTAACAAACTACTTTGTGTTACTTATGTGTTTAGTAACACAAAACAATTGTAAAGGTTCATGCAGATTGAGAATACTGTGATATTTGTTTTTTTTTTTATATTACGGTGAAATTTATTAAAATTTTATTGGTTTTAATGGTACATGCATTTTGTACAACCTTATTTCAACATACGGCCGCATTCGACCAAACTGGAATAAGCTCTTATGCAGTTGGTGTATCTCACGAACGCCGGTGGGCTATACTTGTATAAGCTATGCGTCACTGTTGTATGCGTGTCCACCTATACGCGTTACAATTTAGGCGACAGGAAGGGCAATTGCCTTGCACATTCGGTCCGACGAGTTGAGCTTTAATTCGCGCGCCATCTAACGAGTAAGCTCGATTCGATCGACTGCGTAATGGTATTTGTCAAACTTCCGCACGCTTTTACTGTTAAGTAATGGCGCTTGACAAGTTGACTGATATACACTTTTATGAGATTTCTACCACACAGTCGAATTAAGAACCTCCTCCTTTTTTGAAGTCAGTTAAAAAAAGAGATTGATGTAGTCAAATAACGATCGATCACGATCCGAAATTTAGATTAAATAAATTTGAACATAGATTGCTTTTATGTGCTAGGTACTGAATGCGTTTAGCTGTGTTTAATAATATTAAAACACGCAAAGTACCTTTTTTTTTAATCTTACCCCCTATTTTAATACTATTATGAAACAAGCTTTATAAAAAAATCATTACTTTTGTGTTACACTTGAGTTACTATAACACAAAAGTTATTGTGTTACTACTGATAATATTGATAATTTTGGCGGCCTTACCCAACTACGTTTAGTAAACTCCTAGAAAGAAAACGACGATTATATTTTATTGCATAGTAACTTTGACGAACGAATCTACGTGACTAAGCATAAATCCCCTCCCTCTTACCCTCCTTCCCCACGGCCGGCACTACTAAACGGCACTACTGACCAATGATCTCTATTTTAAATTCTAATTTAACTAAGTCGACGGAGCTCCTATTTATGGGTGATTTGCTGCTGCAAAACTAACATAACCTAAACCTCTCTCATATTTATGATACTAGTTTTGGTCAGTAATGTGGTTTAGTAGTGCCGTGGTGGGGAAGGTCCCAAACTCTTATGGCATAGTTAAGCTTCGCACACATTCACGACGCATATAGTCCGAAGTTGATGATCCGAATCGTCACAAGGAATAAAAATAGCCCATAAAATTATGAGGCAGAAATATATTATAGCATAAACTTATTCAACATAAAAGCAAGCAATAAAGTCAATGTAAAGTAAGATTTCCTCGTAACAAATAAAAACCTAACATCGAATAGCCTAGCCTTCTAAGCTAACCTATCAGAGTCGCTTCTACCCCAACCCATCTTGATTACCATTTACCATTTAATATTAATATTTAATATTAATAAATAAAAATGGTAATAACGTACTTAATTATGCAATACAATGTTATGAAACATGATCATTATACAAAGCAAAATTATTCGTAACCAGCTGTGCACGCGTGAAAATCATAAAACATCATTGTGTCTAAAGCATCCCAAGGTTTCTTTAGGTGCGTCATCAGACCTTGCAATCTATTTACAACAAATCGTACCTATCATATTCATCCAAAGGCGAAGAGTTAATAGAGGCATGGGTCAGATCCTGCCTAAGCATTCATTAATTTTGTATTTATTTTTAATTTATACTTAGTTTCACTATAACACAAAGCATATAGAAATTATCTGGGGGCACGGTAGTGCCCCCGCAAAGACGAGCCAACCGAAGCGCAAGGGCACTACCTACCTTTTCTCGAAGCGCTTCGTCGGTTTTTGAACCTTGTTATAAATAGTAAAATACATAATTCAGGATTTTTAGTAAATCACGCCGAACCTTCAAATTAGGGAATGGAATTAAGCACGCGCAAAACACCTAAAAGCAATTACAAAAAGAAGTGAAATCCAAACAAATGGAATATTTTTAATTTTTACATTTATTTGTAATGATTTTAATTTTTGAATTTGTAATTTTTTTATTTGTGATAGTTCTAATAATTTATATTTGTTGCTTTATTACCTTGTAATGTAACTTACTTTTAAGTATTATTGTATTTTATGTTTGAAAAAATTACCTTCTGCTGGAGTTTCTTGCGGCGCTTCTTCTCCGCAATTAGAGTGAGATCACAGTCACCCCAGACTTACGTAATTTTAGGAAAGATGAAATTTTTAGGATCGGTATTATACCATAAACTTAAAAAGGAATGGATACTCGCTAAGTTGAAAGCGGGGCCGTTTTGCAGGTAACCAGGTACCAAAGGTGGAAAAAAATCATGCTAACTTACGTCAAAGTAGGAAAGCTGGTTTTTACATATGTTATATATGATAATGTTATAGACAAATCTGACGGCCTTCGCTGTTCGCCTTAGTACAAACCTTTTGTGTTTCTGTCTATGTTTATTATTTTCCCGTTCGTAATGTAAATAGGTCGCGCGTGCCCGCGTTCAAAGCGCGTCGCTCCTGAGCTCCTGACACGCTTTTGGTGTGCCGGAGCCTCGAATCAAGAGTAGCCACGAGTTGTAAGAGAGATATTCACGAGTCAGACTGCATCTCACTTGTACTTATGCGCTTGAATAATGCTCTAATGCTCTCGCGCTTCCTCGCACAGCGGAACTTTAAATGAGTCTGGCAGGATGTTTGGCCCGTCAGATTTGTCTGGCTCTTTGGAAAATAGTTTAAAATATTATACTTAACAATATATATAAAATTCTGCCTTCCTAAAATGACGTAAGTTCCCCCATTTCTTATGACTTTTGACGTGCGTATCCATTGACTACACAATTGTCACTAAGGAGCGGAAAGCTACTTATAGGCTAACAGTTAGCTGATAAAAAATTCGACGCATTCATGTCATCGAAGTTCTATCTAGAGAGTAAATAATCAAAGGTGTATGTCAAAAGTTATGGCCCACAGGAAGTGTCTGGCAACTGTACCTTATATGTTTGTTTAAAACAATATCATATATAACATATGTAAAAACCAGCCTTCCTACTTTGACGTAAGTTAGCATGATTTTTTTCCACCTTTGGTACCTGCTTACCTGCAAAACGGCCCCGCTTTCAGCTTAGCGAGTATCCATTCCTTTTTAAGTTTGTGTTATAATACCGATCCTAAAAAAAACATCTTTCCTAAAATTACGTAAGTCTGGGCTGACTGGGATCTTGTACTAAATGATGGTCTTGTCCGAAGCGCTAGTAGATTCACTTTATATTACCGACGTGTAAAAGAGCCCGTATGTGGCCAATTTACTGAATAAATATTTTGATTTTGATTTTGATTTTGAAAAACATACATACATACATAATCTCACGCCTTCGTTCCCAGAGTGGGGTAGGCAGAGCTACAGAATTACAAACATCTCTAAAAACTTGTTGATAATTCTATAACCACAATTTGCACAATTAGGCTAAGATGTTTTGTTTTCATGTAAAATGTTGCCAAGACGACTTAGACGACCATATATGGCTCGCACTGTCAAAAAGTTATCGGATCTCATGTAGAGCCAAGCTTCTAACTCTACACGCCCTAACTCTACAAGCCCTAACTTCACAAACTCTACACCTTACTCAAAATTATGTGGCTTGGCCGTGTCGCTACCGTCACATGGGCGTAAGGTGACATTTTTTTTACTGTTCATTACTTTTCTGTTATACAATAGTTCTTGTAGTAACGAAACGGCCAACCCACATAATTTTGAGTAAGGTGGAAAGGAAAAAAAATGGAGTCTTTTTACTAAAATTGCACTGAATGTCTGATTTCCCTACCATTCAAGAGCTGTATCTTTTGAAAAGTAGGTATAGGGTACCTGAATAAAACAACTTTTATATATATAACCAAACAAATAAAAATCCCCACCATGACATAATTATCATGTTTACTTGATGAACAATAGCTACATAGAAGATATTATGTGAGATTAATTTAATGTGATAATTACAACAGCAAATAAGCAAAACTAGGTACCTAAGTTATCCTCATCCTGCCCAATGTTCTTAATAAATAAAAAATAGATTTAGTGTTCTGCCCAGTAATTCAAATTATCCATACAAACATGTCCTTCATAGAGAAATTGGGCAGGAATCAGAATTTGCTTTTAATGCTTGGACAGGAGAAGGATATACCTAGTAATTTAAATCCAAGGAGGTGCCCCACAGATATAAATACACATAGATAACGCAAATGCATCTACTTCGCGTGTCCGAATCCGGACTTAAACCCCGACCAAGCGTCAGGGTTGGCCGTCGCTACTGACGTTTCGCGCGCCTGTTGTTGCCAATTAAGAATATGCCTCGTTTGCGTGATAATCAGACATCGGACAAATGGGCGTCATTACTCTCAATAATGTGGACATGACTCCATTAAATTACATTAATTGATTAGGGTGATGGAACCAGTAATGGACAAGGCACCGATAATGGACACTTGATTCTTATTTTACAGAATGTAAGGGTTATTTATGATTTTTGCAACCATCATTTAAGACCATACCTATGAAATTTGAATTAAGAGTGTAGTACCCATTACTCGTGCATGTTAGCTAAAAGTGTCCATCATTGGTTCCGTCACCCTACTTACCCTAAAAATAATTTTGATTCTTTGCAAGGCAGTAATAAATAAATAATACAAAGACTTGTTATTGTGTAGATGGGTCATACCTACACAGATTTAGGTTACCGTCTTTCCTGTGAACATACCCGAAGTTAATGTTTATAAGGCCTAATTTTGTGGCTGAACCCACATCGGCATAAACGGCGTCTGGTCTACTTTAGTCCTATCAAATAAAAACATAACTTATATGCACACACAAGCCTTTAACCATTGACGAGAGGAGAGACTACTTTTGTTTTTTCGAGTGTGTGTATGTGTATGATCCAGATTTATTAAAGCAAATAAACAGTATTTTTTATAATTTTTCCGTGGTTAGTTTATTCCTTTTCATGGTTAAAATAAACTTATGAGGTGAAAAATGCCTTTCGCAATCCACGGATGTTAACGGAGCTAACTTAAGTCGATTATTAATGACCACTACTCATAATACAAAGACATGAGCAGTAGCCATTTATTACTGTCCTGCAAAGGATCAAGATTAAGGTTCAGGTAAGAAATCAATGAATAGAATTCATTTAATTAAAATCTTTGGAGTCATGTCCACATTATTGCGAGTAATGATGCTGATTTGTCCGACACCAAAAAAATTAATTGAAAAAGCGACGACTTTAAATCTAATTTTGTGCAGAAAACAGAAAATTCTCTTGTTTTGGTGTGTACCAGTTGGCAGCAAAAGTGAGACGGTTGGTTTTCATACAGATTGAGGTGTTTACGTTATCTATGTGTATTTATATCTGTGAGGTGCCCCATAACTCAAATTGATGTTGAACGGTTACATCAATGCAAGACTTGGTGGTGAAATGCATATTGGAAGACAACTTTGGCATACCTGTAAGAATGGATGCTCAAAGTTCCTCACAACTCCGTCAGAGCCCTCCGCCTGCACTTTGTCTGCCCACTTGGTGCTCAAGGTGTTGATGGACCCGGTGACCACCATCATAACAGCAAGGAATTTCTGATATCCTGACCAAGCCATTCTGGAATCTAATATTAAATATAAAACTAACATTTACACATAGCCTTTGTAATGTTCTTCATCTAAAGTTAAATAAGTTCATAAGTTAGATACATTCAAGTCATGATTCTCACAGCAATCACATACATAAGTAAGAACTATATGTTTTGGTAAAAATACATTAAGTATATTCTGTTTTTCTTTTCATGTAACTAGGTACTTTTTTCTATATTTTTAAAGATTGATACAAAGGCCACATTCACTGAGAAAATGTATAGTGTTTGATAAATAAACAAAGACAAATGACACGCACATCAGCAATTTAATTACACCTAGTAGAAAACATTGGTTCTACGCAGGTTTATAAATAAATTCGTAAAGTTGATAATTGAATAATGCTTACTTACCTAGATTTTACGAGAATGTGATTGGACTCTATAAGAAATGTTAAAATTGTTTTCTAAATATAACTGGTACTATAAGTTAGCTAAACTTGGCTGCAACAGATAAACTTCATCTCATCTGTCTGTTCATTTCATTAATGAAGAAAAAAAATATTTATTGTAACTTGTGAAACAATAAATACGAATACGACCATAGATAATACCAAAGTATCATAGTAATACATACTTATGACATAGTACCAACATAGTAGAAAGGTCCCTACTTTAAAAATCAAAAATCGAAGCTACGTTAGCTCTATCCCTTTCTCTCAATTTAGACTTAAAAGGCAAGTGAAAGAGTTGGGCCACACAAAGGCGCTCTTGACGCATAGGTACATGGTACAGCTCGACCACCTTAAGGGGGTATTACATTATCTTAAATTTAGTATCCTAAATGAGTTAGGATCCTAATTAAGGAAGGTGAAATAACATTTAGAAGGTGCGCATCCTAAAAAGTACCCTTAATAGGAAGCAAGGAAGGCCGGCTTCTGCCAACCTAAATGAGTTAGCAATGCTAGCATCTTAGTTAGGAAAGGAGTTAGGAAGGAGTAATAACATTTAGAAAAGCCGGTCGTCGCGCGCGTGCGACTTCGGTTGGACGTACCTACTTAAACTCTCTCGGAACATAGTGTTTTGTTTTTAAATAAGTTATTTAATAACTCCTCAAAAAATGTCGTATCCATTTGAAAATAATTTCTGAAATCCTCGGGTTCCAAAGCGTAGGTGATATTTAATTTCATCAATTTATTTCGCAGCAATAAATATCCCTTGATCCATGTCCTTCTCTTTTTTTATTTCAATGCTTGCAACAGCCAAGGTCACTCCAAGGCCGATATTATTTCGAAAGTAGGTACTGGAGCCATCGCACTCGACACGTCCGATGCCGTTGCAAACTGATTTAGTGACTAAATTGAGTGTGGATTGATCAGGGGCCTGTTTTATAAAGCTACAAATTACAATTTACAGGTTACAAGTTTCCATTTGACACAACCTCGACCAATGAGGACCAGCCATTTGAGCAGGGTTGCCAGTTTAGACCTGTAAAATTGTAACTTGTAGTTTTATAAAACGTGTCCCAGGAGCTTCTAACTATCCCCTACTTTGCAAGCCAGTTGGGATGACTAAATTGGATAATGTAATAACCCCTTTATCTGTGAACTGAAGCCCTACTTTGAAATTCGAAGTTCGAAGTTACGTTAGCTCCATCCCTTTCTCTCCATCTTGTCTCGAATGACGAGTTACAGGGATGGAGCTAACGTAACTTCGAACTTCGATTTTCAAAGTAGGGTTTCAGTAGGGTTGATAAAGGTGGCGTCGTCACCGTCATTTCAGTGTTGCTAATTAACTTTAATATAATCGAAACCGGGGATTTTGGAAAATAATTAATCTACGACATAATCATAAACCCATCATACCTACTTTTGGACGCATCATAATTATCAGTGATCGGAAATAGGTGAGCTAATTTGCCTAAACTTGATGCATGTTCATTCAATAATGTATTCCCATCTCTCTCACGCATGAATGAATATGCGTCAAGTTTAGGCAAATTAGCTCTACCTATTCCGATCACTGATAATTATAGAGATGCGTTCAAAAACCGTAAATTACGACTAGCATGAAGATAAACCATTTTATTAGAACAAATTTCTTATCTGTCAAAATGGTATTATTGCTTAATAATAAAATCGAATTTGATGTTATTATTACATTCAAATTTCGAACATCTCTGAAAAACAAAGCAATTTTATTTGACCTCAATTCTATTAATAAGACGACATGACATTTTATTCGAAATGCAATGTCAATTGCAGACAATTTTGACTAATCTCGCATGTTTCTTGATATCGAACGATATGATAGTAGACGCCGACTCTACTTTGTAACTGAATTTAAAAAAAACTGCGGTTGCGTGACGTCATGACATGCTTGAGAAAAAAGTTTTCATTTACTTCATTTAGGTACCGCCATTTTCGAGGTTGTTTGTCTTGTCGCAAAAATTAGTTTGTATTGTTGTTTATAAATTAACTAATGCATCAATTTCGTGATCAAGATAGTGATCGAGATATTTCGGACACGCTACCTGATATTCGCGACAGAGCAACGAATATGTTATAAATGACTTGTTACCAGCAAAGTCATGGAAGCTCTAGCAGGCGCAAGTTTTATAAATCTACAAGTTACAATTTTACAGGTCTAAACTGGCTACTACTGGCTCTAATACTGCTCAAATGGCTAGTCATCATTGGTCGAGGTTGTGTGTAATGGAAACTTGTAACCTGTAAATTGTACTTTGTACCCATTACGAAAAGGAAATGTGTGTAGATAAAGCAGTGTATGTAACTGTAGGTACATAATTAGACATTAAAACATTCGTGTGATGTTATTATGAAACTCGCATGTCGGCTCGTTTCATAAATCCACACTCGTATTCTAATGCCTTTTATTATGTAACAGCTTAACAGTAACATAAACTACTATTAAGGCCTCCATACATGATCGGTTTTGCCTTCAGTTCTTAATGACCGGATGCAAAATAGCATCGTGTATGTGTAATTTGGCCTGAAGGCAAATCGCATCCGTCCGCCTCGTAAACAGAGTAGGTATAGAATAGACTTGGCCCGCGAGTATACCTTTGAGATGGAGATAGTATCTATACGTATAAGTGAGGTATATCTGCAATCAATTCTGAGTTGCCAACCATTTGCTAAATTTCCCCAATAGCTACTTATTACCTGACTTCAACAACCGGTCAATTGAGAGTCGGAAATATAATCCTCGTGCTTGTGACATTGGTTCTAGAACATAATACACTATAATTTTCATACGGCGTTGTTTACTGTTTTAAGTCACATTCGCAACCTCCTAGCCTCCAAATCCAAAAGTATGTACGTATTTGAATATCGAAAGTTACAATATCGAACGGTCAAAACATCTACAGTAATTATATAATTCTATATATGTTTTTAGGTCTGAAATGCCTACGATTAAAATGCCATTTGCATGTTTGTGCAAATGTTTATTCATATAAATATTTGTTACAGAAGGTACACTCATATATTATATTAACAATGTGCTTCGAAGTGTTCTGAGCAGATACGAGAAAACTTTGTTTGTTGCCAATTTATGCTACATGTAGCTATAATCCAAGGCTTCCTTGCTTCAGTATCAGATGGGTATCTGAAAAACATTAAAAATGTTCTAAAATTTTGCAAACGCAAAAAAGTAAATTTCAGGGATTATAAGAGTTAATTCGTAAAAATACTATGTCAAATCAACAAAAGTTGTTTTATTTGTATAACAAAATACCCAATAATATCATAATTATATATTACCCCGTTTGTTGGGTAAAATGCATTTTAAATGGATGACAACACGAAATTGGTTTTATGCGACTAAATTTAAATGTCAGCAATCACACGAATTACTGTGTATTATCGTTATCAACATAAATCGGACGGTTTTGGCGGAAGAAAAATACGATATATTTGAACAAAAAACCGATCCTTTTTTATGTTAAAATGAAACTAGGAGACGTTATTTCAAATAATTAGTTGTTTACATTGTCAATCAGGATTTAAAAGACCACAATAATAGTTAGTATAATGTATCCACTTACGTATGAAAGGTAATGAGCTCATATTTCCGCTCACTCCGGCTTTTACAGCTTAAAATACTGCAATTCACCATCACGAAATTGTTCTTTAGCACATTACACGTAAAGTTCACTCTTTTATTTTGCATTTTAACTAGAGAAGCAAATGTCAATCAAAAGCGACGCATAAAACGTGCCAACTACTAATTAATAATCGCGACGTAGCTTTGAAACCAATAATATTTGAACAATAAAACTATATCTATCTCTTTTACAATAATACACTAGTAGAAAGCAGTCATATGGAATAGACAAAGATGGCGAGCTCACCTGGAGCCCTACTTTGAAAATCGAAGTTCGTTAGCTCCATCTTTCTCTCTCGATTTAGTCTCGAATGACGATTGACAGGGACGGAGCTAACGTAGCTTCAAACTTCGATTTTCAAAGTAGAGCCTCTGATATGAAAAGTTCAGTGTTGCCTAAAACATGAAATTTTCCCCCAAAAAATCGAGTAAATTCTTTGATAATATGAATCGTTACAATTAATACATTGTTTTAATATTTCATTTTGTTTACAAGAATTGTAGTAATAAATTTACAATTATTTTATTTGACGACGCCGTAGCCTATCGGTAGTGACCCAGCCTATGAAGCTAGCGGTTCCGGGCATAAGAATAAACAATAACTACGCGTAGAAGCGAATCTCCTTTGCCAGGACCCCTAATGCCGCGCTTTAAATACCTACTTCCCCCTTCACCCCGCTACGCCCCTCTGTCTTCCGCACCCAAAGTCAGGGCTGTCAGTTGTGAAATATTTTAATCGGTTTATGGGTGTGTTATAAAAATTTAGTCACGAAATGTTTTTTTTCTTCAACGTGGAAATGTTGTTGCTGTACAGATTGTACTTAAGGATCTCCGACGGAAATTAAACTCAAAGTTATTACTTTATAACCAACTGTAATTCTCAGTAAGAGCGTTCAACATACAAAAAACATGGGTTGCCTTTAAGCAAACCAGGGGAAATCTTAACAGCGCGATGCAGAGCGACCGATTAGCGCCATCTAGTCATCTACGCTGGAACTATAATACTCGTAGTTCAACGTTTAACATTCTGCCCACCAAGGACATAATGTCCTTCATTTTTCGCAACTGCCCACCGTTACGTGCTGAACAGGCTAGTAGAATACAATGCTATACCTGTAACGGTGGGCAACTCTCCAAAAGTGGGACAGCTTAGGATGCTATAATATAAAATAATATTACAATTTAACGAGACAATTTAAGACATGCAAGTAAAATACAACTAATATTACATTAAATCGTTACGGGTAATATACAAATTTTTGATGTGGGACGTTTTAGGACTGAGTTTTTACATTTCAATGACACAACTCTAGTGAGATTGTCAGGCCCAGGATATTTTTGGATGATTCTACCGAAAAGCCACTTTGTTGGAGGAAGATCATCCTCCTTCACCAAAACGATGTCCCCCACTTCTGGTTCAGGTACCTGGTGAGCCCATTTATAGCGATGTACAAGGTGAACTAAGTATTCATTAGACCATCTTTTCCAAAACCCTTGCAGCATCCTCTGAGTCAGCTGCCACCGTTTCAATGTGTCTATGGTGGAGTTCTCATAATTAACCTCAGGTAAGGTAACCAACGGTTCCCCTATCAAAAAATGTCCCGGAGTTAACGGACTTGGCTCACTAGGATCGCTAGGTAGAATTGATATTGGTCGCGAATTCAAGCAAGCTTCGATCTGACTAAGTAGTGTTGCCATCTCTTCGTATGTTAAAGTCGCGTCACCAATAACTCTCCTTATGTGAAATTTCGTGGATTTGATACCCGCCTCCCAAAGTCCACCGAAATTAGGGGCCCGCGGTGGTATAAAGTGCCAAGTGGTTCCGATGGTTGCCAATGCTTCCGCTACTTCTCGAGTCATTAGTGACTTATCCGCTTCAAATAATTCCTTAAGTTCTCTGGAAGCTCCCAAAAAGTTCGTGCCATTATCGCTAAAGAGATCCAAACAATGGCCACGCCTAGCCACAAAGCGCTTGAAAGCCTCTATAAAACCTCTAGACGTCAAATCACTGACGACCTCTATATGTACAGCCTTTGTTGCCATACACACGAAGAGGCATATGTACCCCTTGTACGACTTATGGCCCCTACCTCTCGTGGTTCTTAGACTAATAGGACCTGCATAATCGACGCCACTGCGAAGAAATGGTCTTGCAGGAGTGACCCTGGCGGGCGGTAAAGATCCCATTAGTTGACTTTGAATTGTGCTTTTATGTCGTACACATGTAACACATTTGCGCGCATGATCTTTAACGAGGTTCTTAGCGCCTAAAATACAATATGCTGATCTTAAATAGTTAAGCATCAACTGCGCTCCACCATGCAGCGTTTTGTAATGAGCTTCTGTGATGAGCAGATTCGTTAAAGGCGCTTTGTGAGGTAGCAGAATTGGGTGTTTAACGTTTTCTGGTTCGTTACATTGCGCTAATCTACCTCCAACTCTCAGCACTCCATTTGCATCCAAAAACGGGGTAAGCGATAGAATTTTAGAAGACCGTGATTTTATTTGTCCATATTTTGAGATTTCGAATAATTCTGAACTAAATTCATCCCTTTGAGTCATCTTAATACAAGTATTTAAAGCTTCATTTAGCTCAGATGTACTTAAATACTTACTTCTTTTAGCTGCAGTTTCTGCATTTAAAACATCCCTTTTGAGGAACCGTCTGCAATATCCTATGATATGTACTAATTTCTTTAGAGACGAGTACCTACTTAAAATGGTGTTCTCTATGGTTCCAAAATGTGTCTTAATTGATTCTTCCATATGCGTTTCATTATTGTTCAATTTTGTGTACGTAATCTCCTTACCAAGCAAGAATTTGGGGCCATTTTTCCAAAGATTATTATTTATTAGATCAGCAGGTCTGATGCCACGTGAAGCACAGTCAGCCGGGTTTTCTTTTGTGGAAACATGTGCCCACTGTAGCGGCTCCAGTTTTGTCAAAATGTCTGAAACCCTATTTGCTACAAAAGTCTTCCAATTACTCGGATGTTTATTTAACCACGCTAGCACTACCATAGAATCGGTCCAAGCTCGTATGTTATACTTTGGAATATTTAGGACTCCAGCAACCTCTAATAATAGCTTAGCCAACAGCACTGCACCGCAAAGCTCCAAGCGTGGAATGCTGACCTGCTTTACTGGTGCAACTCTAGTTTTGGCTGCCACCAACTGAACAGTAACGTCTCCAGACGAGCTAATCACCCTAAGGTATACTGCAGCAGCAAACGCCAAACAAGATGCGTCTGAAAATCCGTGCAACTCTACTATTTTATCTTCCACTTTAGTGTTTACCCACCGAGGAACTTTAAAGTCAGTGAGTTCATTTAATTCAACGCGGTAAGTACGCCAATCATGCAGTATGTCGCTAGGTGGCTCTTCGTCCCATCCTATACCAGCTATCCACAAACGCTGTATGAATATTTTTGCTTTAATAACACAAGGTGCTATCCATCCTAATGGGTCGAAGAGCCGTGCAACGTCAGAAATAATCTGTCTTTTTGTTACAGGAGCGGAGATAGGCGGTAATTTTACAGAGTACTGAAACTCATCATAGTTTCGGTTCCAAGTTAGTCCTAAGATCTTGACTAGGTTATCTTGCTTTATATTAACACATATGTCCTCCTTTGTGACGTCTTCTACTTCTTTTTCCATTTTATTTATCGATTCAGACAATTCCTCTTTATTACTTGTCCACTTTTGCAAGATAAATCCTCCTTCTCTCAACAGTGCACTCATTTCCCTGTAAAGATCTAAACCTTCCTCTACTGTCTCACATCCTGTCATCAAATCATCCATGTAGAATCCTTTTTTTACTCTTCCCGCGGCCAAGGGGTACTTATCTGCATAATCAATAGCAACTTGATTTAGAGTCTTGACAGCAAGATAAGGGGCTGATGCAGTACCAAACGAAACGGTCAATAACTTAAAGTCTTCGATTTTCTTTCCTTTATCATCTCGCCACACGATACGTTGATAATTACAATCGTCTTCACATACTCTAACCATGCGATACATTTTAACGATATCTGCTATAAGACATACTGGATACAACCTCCACTGCATTATAAGATGGCGTAACTCCAGCTGTAAGGTAGGCCCAATCATTAATGTATCATTTAATGATGTACCCGCTTCGTTTTTGCAGGACGCGTCGAACACCACTCGGACCTTGCTCGTGGACTTATCTTCCCGTATGACTGCATGATGGGGTAAATATGTTGCTAGATGTTTGTCTTCATCGTACGTGGGAACTAGCGTCATGTGATTTAACTGTAAGTATTCATTTATTACCGCTGCATACCTTGCTTTAAGATTTAGGTCTTTATCGAACCTTCTTTCAAGTGCTTTAAATCTTTTAATCGCGATTTCACGGGAATTTCCTCCTTTGCAGGCCGGATCCTCATCATGAAAAGGCAACTTTACCACATATCTGCCTTCCACATCTCTTCGTGTCGTAGTTCCGTATATATCTTCACACCTCTGCTCCTCTTTACTAAGTATTTTGGAACTTAATAAAGGCTCGGATTCCATCTCCCAAAATCGCTTTATTATTTCATTATCTGTATCCATCTGTGCGTGTAATACAATCGCGTTCTCGTTGATTCCCGCAGAACCCACCTGACCAGATAAAATCCACCCTAACGCGGTATTTTGTGCGATTGGGGTTCCTATTGAACCCTTTATAACACCGGCTTTAATAACCTGACAGTAAATTTCTGCCCCTAGTAAAAGATCTATGTTGTTAGGTGTACCGTAGCTCGGATCAGCAAGAGTTAATTGCTGTATCTCTATCCAATCTGGGGCGTTTATTTTCCTTGCTGGTAAATACGTTGTGATGTTAGACAAGATATAAGCCTTTAATGTTAGTTCAAACCCAGGTTCCGTCATTGACTGAAGTTTTAGCATTACCATATATTTTGACACCACTGAAGTTTTCTCACCGCCCAAACCTGATATTATACCGTTGACGGGAATCTTCTTCAGACCCAAACCTTGGGCTGTAGCCTCCGTAATAAAGGAGGCTTGAGAGCCCTGATCTAATAGGGCTCTGCACACTTGAAAATTACCTGTTTTTGACTCTGCTCTCACTAAAGCAGTGGCTAAAAGTACTTGTTGGTTAATCTTATTCGCAAACAAGGTCACTTCTGAAGTGATTTCGTTTGGCGAAATACCTGACACACTATTTGATTCGCATACTTCCTCAGAGACCTCTTCAACTGCTTGACCTACGTTCCCTAAATGAGCAGCTGAAGTTGAAACACCCTTTGGGTGAAGTAATGAATGATGTCGCTTATTACAAATTCGGCAGTTGATGGCTTTTTGGCAGAATCGAACCGAATGATTGGAACCTAAACAGTTATAGCACATGCGGTTCCGCGTGACAAAATCGTGCCTTTTTTCGAAGTCCTCAGCAGCAAATTTTTTGCAAAAACATAATTTGTGATTTTCGCTACAAAACTCGCACACAATATTGTAAGCATCCGTGACGTGAAAAGTTTTAGAACTATTAAAATTACTTGAAGATGGTTTGGCCAAAGAGTTTTTACCTTTATTATAATAATTTGGCTCGATAAATTCGAGTGCGCGATATCTACTTGTCAGGAAATCTTTGAACTGTAGAAACGTTGGTAATTCACTTGAATTTAAATTTGATGTAACATTTAACTCCCATTGTTTGCGAGATTCGGAGTCTAATTTCAGGGTTAATACATGAATTACAATAATATCCCATGTTGACATCAATACCAAGATTAGTCAATGCGCTCAAGCAATCGGAAGAGGTGTCTAGAAGTTCTTTTAAATAACTTGCAGATTCACAAGAAGCACTTCGCTGGCCTAACAAACGTTTGAGAATACAATGAGATAAATATTTTTTGTTATTATACCGTTCTTCCAATTGCTTCCAGCATCTGTCATAATTTGTGTCACTTACAGGTATGTACCGTATAAGCTGTTCCGCTTCTCCAGACAAATATCCCTTGAGATAGTGCAACTTTTGTACGTTGTCTAGGGATCTATTGTTATGTATCATTGAAACAAACAAATCTCGGAATGTTGTCCACTCAGTATACCTGCCTGAAAAAGTTGGAATACTTATTTTAGGCAACCGAATTCCCTGGTTCGGTTGACAGTGCACATTGGAGTCATTTGTTACATTTACTTGAGGTAATAAATTTTGTGCATCATATTCAGCCAAAATAATCTTTAATTCATACTTACATTCAGTATATACTTGCTCTGTCCTGTCGTAAACTTCATTCGTAGTGTACAAATCCTTCCTTAATAACGATTTCTCTGCTGTTTGTAACAATTCTTTATGACCAATTCTAAACTCTGACCACAACTGCTCTAACTGTTCTAGCGTTCCCTCCACGTAAATTTTATTAATTCGATCCTTCGGGGACTTTTTAAAATTAACCCTTTTTTTTGTAATACGTTCAGAAAGGTCATCCTGATAATGAATCAAAGATTCCATATTGGAAACAAACGTTACGTTACATACAAATTACTACCGATACTAACAACAATTTATTCAATAAGTACAGTAGAAACACTTAGAATTTTTCATTAACTTAGCTCGCAAAGATAACAACTAAAGACCGAAATATTACAAGTGTTTAAAGTCACCTGACCTTGAGCACGGGTTTTGGGCGTGGATTCCCCGTATCTTCGTTTTATTCGCTTAAATTCTAAGTCCTTATTTCTATGTTAATTAAGTTAAAAAATTCCAAGTTTAAATTACTTCACATTAATTTCCATAAAATAGTCCCAATATTGTTAACGATACTGTTGAAATTTCCTTGAAGCCGTTTCTATAGATGACAAGTTCTGCTGTTCCTTGACACAAGGTTGAATATCCCCCAATAAATAAAAGTACTCACGATTTTTTCTGCACTTCACAATCACTCACACATCTGTAGTATAGATTTCTTGGTATGACGTCACTTAGCCGAACTCCTTATCCTTGTTGCTGCCACTGCTTGCACTCCCTTGCCGTCCGTAGTGCTAACAGATGGCGCCACCGTCGCACGTACCGCTGCTAATTCTCGAGCCGGCCCTCTGAACAGCGAACCACTGCTACTATGGGCACTCGGCCTGAAGTGTAGTCCACACTGACTGAACTACTACCACCAACCAAAAAAACCAAAGCCAACAACTTGATTATTATCCGATTCGATTGGACCATGTACAGATTGTACTTAAGGATCTCCGACGGAAATTAAACTCAAAGTTATTACTTTATAACCAACTGTAATTCTCAGTAAGAGCGTTCAACATACAAAAAACATGGGTTGCCTTTAAGCAAACCAGGGGAAATCTTAACAGCGCGATGCAGAGCGACCGATTAGCGCCATCTAGTCATCTACGCTGGAACTATAATAGTTCAACGTTTAACAGTTGCAAAATGAGTTTTTAACATTTTCGCTAAATTAGGTACCTAATAATAATACTTTTCTCCCACATGCTTGGAAATGTTAACCTTACTGTTGTCAAATCAGCCCGCAAAGTTCTGAGTTCCAAACCCAGGCAAAATTAAAAAAACAAAGTTATTATTTACCAACGGCAGCGGCCGCGAAAAATGTATGAAATTTCATTACGTACCTGGTTACTTTTTAAAACCATGTTTGGACTAGGATAACTATCTCCAAACAGCCAAACACTCGTGCAATCAAAATTCTTCCTTGTATATTTTACTTTTTAAATGTCATAGACTAAAAAGTTAAGCCTTTTCAAACAGCATTTACAACGTATTTAAAAGTGTGTCAAATAGTTTGACATTTTTTTAATAGAAAATAGCGTTCATAAACAAAATAAATTGCGGAAATAACATAAACGCGTAATAAATGTTATAGTTTAAACTATATTTTATTCAAATTGAATTTATTACGTTTAAATCATTTGTGATTTTATTTAATGCTTTATTTCAGTGCCATACTAAATCGTACGTTTCTGTTCTTATTTTGAAGGAAATGTTGGGACTGTGTTTAATATTATTAACAATTGTGTTAAACTTCCTCACATCTTGGAGAAAAGCACTATACAAGCCTCGACCGGGAAGGGCAGTTGCTGGACTCGTATATAGCGCGGCCTCGACTGTGTCTCGGCCACGCTAACTCTACTCGTCCCGCAACGGCCTATTTCCCGGTCTGTGCAGTAATGTACTATTTCGATGATATTAAGATTATCTCCAGAAAATGAAATGACTTATGTGGCTATTAATCATCTATAAAACGCAGAAACGAGTCTATAAATAAATAACCTTTTAAGCTCAATAAGTTTTATAGTTTGGGATCCGGAGTTACTTTTTACGTTCCTTTCCGGACCATTAGTAAATAAAATAAATATTAAGTTGAAAAAGCTTTATTACAAAATATTATTCTTATCTATAAATTCGTTTTTAAGGGTTCCGGTTTTTTTCTGCAACATCTAGGGGATGTACTTACTAATTAACAAATAAAACTCCTTCATTCAATCAATTATTTCTAATTATTTTGCCGTAAATAATCGTTCACTTTTTAAAACACTATCTTAGTTCAACCATAAACACTAAAATCAACACAAATACGAAAACCAATTCAAGACACAATAACAATATATTTGTCAATATATATTCCGTCTGTGACGCCCCTGACTGACTAGACACCTTAGGTGTCGCCAGGCGGTAGGTATTTAACGCGCCAAGCGCTCGTCCGGAGTCGGGAGTTTCGCTTCTACGTGTAGTTATTGTTTATTCTTATGTTCCGGGTTCGATCCTTGGTTTGCAAATGGTTTCCTTTACATTTTATATTTTTTCTTCTTTCTTTAGTTATTCGACTGATTGTTTCCAAAATCGATCTGGGGATGTGTGTGGTCTCCGACAGACAATCCGTTGACAGATTGTGAAAAGTAGCCGCCATCTTGAACTTTTTGGCTATTCGACTGATTGTTTCCAAAATCGACATCTGGGGACCTGTGTGGTCTCCGACAACGAATCCGTTGACAGAATTAGAAAAAGTAGCTGCCATCTTGAATTTTTAGGTTATTCGACGGATTGCTTCCAAAATCGATATCTGGGGATCTGTGTAGTCTCCAGCAAGGAATCCGTTGACAGAATGTGAAAAAGTAGCCGCCATCTTGAACTTTTTGGTTATTCGACTGATTGCTTCCAAAATCGATATCTACGTATCTGTGTGGTCTCCGACAGGGAATCCGTTGACAAAATGGGAAAAGTTGCCGCCATCTTGAACTTTTCAGTTTTTGGGCGGAATTCTTTCAAAGTCGATATTTCGGATCTGTGTGGTCTCCTATAACTCCCGAAATTGACACTTGAATGACAACTTAATAACTTTAAGGGGGTGATAGACGAGGTATTTTTGAACATTTTTAGCTGTATATGTCTTAGACGAACTTTGGTAGTTTTTCTTTTATTGAAAATTTAAGCATTTTACAGGAAATATCCAGAATTTGATAGTTACGTGTTAAGAATAAGCGTTGCCTTGTAAACAAAATAATTTGTTTTGGATAGTTTAATGTCTATTGGACAAAATTAAACAAGTTTTAAGCGTCTTTATTGTATTAAAAACAAAATGGAGGCATTCGAAATTATTAAAAATGTTTCAGATTTTGGATCAGTCATTTTTGTGCCTAAAAAAATTAAAAAAAATCTTTGTTCTTTCTTTTAGGGTATCAGTCATTCACATCGCTTGCCAAATCTGATTATTTCCAGGCAAAATTTGCAAATGGCAGGAACGGGCCAGTAAAATCATAGTAGTTATATATTTAATATTTATAGCTTTATATAATGCTAGACTAAGTAGTACCATTGTAATAAGAAATATGTTTAAAAAATGACTGACTGCTGAGTTTCTTGCGGCGTTTCTTCTCAGCAGTGGTCTTCTCTTAGGAAGCGGTAGTAGATTCTTGACGTGTAAAAGTGCCCGTGCGGCCTACTTACTGAATAAATTTCTTTTATCTTTTATCTTTTATTTAGGCGCGAAACTGAAACACCCGTAGCGCGAGCCCTTAAGGTGAAGTAATATTTTAACCACATTTACGTGCTCTGTACTTGCTAAAACGTTGGCACCACACAAATCCCGAGATATCGATTTTGAAAGCAATCAGTCGAATACGTAAAAAGTTCAAGATGGCGGCTACTTTTTCTCATTCTGTCCACGGATTTGTTGTTGGAGACCACAAAGTTCCCCAGATATCGATTTTGGAAGAAATCAGTCGAATAACTAAAAAGTGCAAGATGGCGGCTACTTTTTCTCTTTCTGTCCACGGATTTATTGTCGGAGACTACAAAGTGCCCTAGATATCGATTTTGGAAGCCATCAGTCCAATATCTAAAAAGTTCAAGATGGCGGCTACTTTTTCACATTCTGTCAACGGATTCCTTGTTGGAGACTACACAGATCCCCAGATATCGATTTTTGAAGCAATCCGTCGTATAACCTAAAAGTTCTTGATGACGGCTACTTTTTCTGATTCTGTCAACGGATTCGTAGTCGGAGACCACACAGATACCCAGATATCGATTTTGGAAGCGATCAGACGAATAATTGAAAAGTTCGGGATGGCGGCTACTTTTTTTTAAATCTGTCAGCAGATTCGTGGTCGGATGTCACACAGATCCCCAGATATCAATTTCGGAAGTAATTCGAGGAAAAACTAAAAAGTTCAAGATGGCGGCTACTTCTCTCAATCTGTAACGGATTCGTTGTCGCAGACCACACCAGTGGCCCGTTTCACGAACCTACAAGTTACAAATTACAAGCGGAAGTCTCTTTCTAGCTAAAGGAGTTAGAAAGAGACTTCCGCTTGTAATTTGTGACTTGTAGCTTCATGAAACGAGCCTCAGATATCGATTTTGCTCTTACTAGCTGAGATACAACAAAGAACAACTTTTTTTAATTTTACAAATATTTAAAGGACATTCCTTACGCTCATTTGGAGAATAGGTATTTATCTCGAAAAGTAGGCCTAGCTTCTTTACTGCTTTAGCTTTACATATGTATATATATATATGTATGTATATACATATATATATATATATATATATATATATATAGCCCCTTTCGAGAAAAAACTAAACCAGCCCCAACAAGCCATTATTGGCAATAATGCCTTGCCTCATGATTTAAACTAAATTATAGGACAGCGGAAACACCCTTGAATATAAATTCAATTCACCAAAATATTCAAGGTTTTTCCAGCAAAGAACTAGAAATAGGGTTGTTCTTAGATAATGAAAATGTACAAATTATGTGCATTACTGAACATTGGCTTAGACAAGAGCAATTAATTTTTGATTTTTTAAATTTTAAATTAGTTAGTTATTTTGCCAGAAAAAAAGCCATTCATGGTGGCTCTTTAATAATTGTAAAAAGTACTCTTAAATCCAAAGAAAGAAAAGATATTGTAAAGCTATCGATAGAAAGGATTGTAGAAATTTCTTGCGCAGAACTAGAAAGTTATATAATAATATGTGTTTACAGACCACCGTTGGCTGATTTTTGCACATTTTAATCTACTATGGAACATGTGTTAAAATTAGCATGTAATACCCAGAAGCATGTTATAGTTTGTGGAGATTTTAATATTAACTTACTCGAAACGTCAAATAATACCACTAGGTTACTTAGTTTATTTAAATCTTTTAATTTAGGTAATCTGTTCTTAGAACCCACACGGATAGGTGTTAGTAGTGCAACCTGCTTAGATAATATTTTTTGTAGTTGCGAATGTTTGGATAAAGAAATATTTAATTGTTTTAATTCTGACCATAGTGGTCAGAAGGCATCTTTCATCTATGATTTTTATCAAAAACCTGACACAATAACATACCGACCTATAACTAGTAATCGTTTGGAATTATTCAGAAATAAAGTTCAGAGTAATCTTTCAGTGTTACCTTTTTTACAGAATGAGTGTAATAGTTTGTATAAAGACTTCTTCGGCGTAATTCTACATCAATTTAACAACAATTTTAAAATGAAAACTATTTCTAGGTCGAAAACAAAATTTAGTGAATGGGCTACTGCAGGCATTCATAAAAGTAGAAATAGGCTTTATGACCTATATAGAGAGAGGGAGGACAATAAGAATGCTGACTTCCTAAATGATGTTAAGAATTATTCAAGGTACTTTAAGCAAGTTTGTTTAATTACCAAGGCAAATTTTCTTAGTCTCAAACTTAAATCATCTGACAACAAGGTAAAAACTGTATGGAATATTATAAATAGAGAAACGGGAAAATCAAAAACTCGTGATAATCAAGTCACTCTGAACACAGGTGACCAACAAATCACGTCAAATAAAGACGTTGCCTTAGCATTCGAAGATTATTTTTCTAACATAGCCATTAATACTACGAAATGTCTTAAATCATCCGCGGTTGAAGCTCAATCATTACTTAGCACTAATGTCAGTAAATGTAATATAAACTTTGATTTCAGGCCTGTAAATTCAGATTCAATAGTCAAGATATTTAAATCACTTAGTTTAAAAAAGACTGAAGATTTGTGGGGCACATCAGTTAAGGTACTCTTTCATATCATAGATGTAATTGCACCCCGTCTAGCATTAATCTACAATAATTGCATATCAGAGGGGGTCTTTCCAGATCTCATGAAATATAGTAAAGTAATACCTCTTTTTAAATCGGGCGAGATGAGTGATATAACGAACTTCCGTCCCATTTCCATACTACCAGTTTTAAGTAAAGTCTTTGAGAAAGTAATGCTGAAGGATATGTTAGGTCACTTTAACAGAAATAAACTACTTAACAATAACCAGTTTGGCTTTACCAGAGGTCGATCAACAATTGATGCGGCATCTGTACTCATTAAACATATATATAACAGTTGGGAGAAATCTTGCGATGCAGTAGGAATATTTTGTGATCTTTCTAAAGCTTTTGATTGCGTGGATCATACGACCCTTATTTTAAAATTAGAACATTATGGATTGTCCAATAAAGCTTTAAGCCTTATGTCTTCTTATCTAAGTGATAGAACTCAAATAGTTGTTGTAAACAAAACGCAATCTGTTGGAGCTACAGTGAAAATAGGTGTGCCTCAAGGCTCTATTTTAGGTCCTTTTTTATTTTTGGTTTATATAAATGACTTGTCACCAACAATAGATAAACTTTGTGATATTGTACTTTTTGCTGATGATACTTCACTAATTTTTAAGGTAGATAGAAAATCCGTAGACTACAGTAGGATTAACACCACACTAGTTAAAGTACTTAATTGGTTTACTAGCAACAATTTGCTACTAAATGCTAAGAAAACGAAATGTGTTAGGTTCGCTTTGCCTAATGTTAAACCGGTACATTAAATTTTTTTTCTAAATGACGAGTGTTTGCAAATGGTAGATAAGGCAATTTTCTTAGGCATAACATTAGATAAAAATTTGCAATGGAGTCCCCATATAGCTGTACTGGCAGGTAAACTAAGTTCGGCAGCTTACGCCGTTAGGAAAATTAGACAACTAACCAATGTTGAGACAGCTCGCTTAGTCTATTATAGTTATTTCCATAGTGTCATGTCGTACGGTATTCTGGTTTGGGGTAAGGCAGCTGATATACAAACTATATTTGTGTTACAAAAAAGGGCCATTCGTTCTATTTACAACTTAAACTCCCGTGACTCTTTAAGATAACTTTTTAACGAAATTAATATCTTGACTGTAGCGTCTCAATTTATTTATGAGAATATTATTTACGTTATTAGAAATTTAAATTCTTTCACCAAAAATTCTGATATAACTAAATTTAAATAACAGAAATAAAAATAAAATCGCTATCCGAAAATTCCGCGTCCGTAAAGTATATAAATCATTTGTTGGTCAATGCATTCATTTCTATAATAAATTACCTGACGAAGTTTTAAAGTTACCCTTTCCAGCACTTAAAAGTTACTTGAAAAGGTCGTTAATGTCTAAAGCGTATTATAGGATCGAGGACTATCTAACAGACAAAAATGCATGGCCTAAACCCGAAACTTAGTCAATAATAATTTATTCAAATGCAAAAATTTTATCTTGTCTAGGGGACACCGTTGATGTAGGAAAACATATCGACACTTTTATGTGGTCGTCTTGCACCATCTTATATACACATAAGTATGTGTTTTTTTTTCTCTCTATCTCTCCCGTAAGATTCTTAATTGGCATGTTTTCCTGCTGAACTACGCATGTTATTTGATACTATATTTAATTTAATATTTATAGCTTTATATAATGCTAGACTAAGTAGTACCATTGTAATAAGAAATATGTTTAAAAAATGACTGACTGCTGAGTTTCTTGCGGCGTTTCTTCTCAGCAGTGGTCTTCTCTTGGGAAGCGCTGGTAGATTCTTGAAGTGAAAAAGTGCCCGTGCGGCCTACTTACTGAATAAATTTCTTTTATCTTTTATCTTTTTTATATATATACACATATATATATATATATATATATATATATATACTGTGGTTTTGAGTTGTTGTTGTTGTTGTAGATATCAGACTACTCCGCACCACTATTAAGTACGTAACTTGTTAATGTTCAAGCAGTCAAGTTAAGCGCCCACAAGTGTGGTTTAGAAACGTTAATTATTATAACTAATTTTACTTGTTTCACGAATGGTCGAAAATATTGAATTCCCTTGAAAACTCGGGGATATGAAACAATGCTTTACTTGCAACACTGGGCTTATAATAATAATATCTGATATTTTATTAAAGTTTTATTGTTAATTGCATTAATTTAGATACAGAAACAATGTATTAACCTGTGAAAAGTAATTATTTGTGCCTTAGTGTGTCTTTCAGACTTTGATAAGCACTGTTACACCGCGAATTTCCCCATTTTTCGCAGCTTCTTTTACGGTCGGCGTCCGTTTGACAACTAACTTGACAAATGGCCGCTATGAGTCTGCAGGCTAATCTGAAGTGTCACGGGTTATGCGTGGTTACTGCCCCTCTAGTTAATATACCTCAAAGGTTTGGACATTATGCTTTTTAGAGGTCATTTTATTTTTCCTAGCATATTTCTCCTTTGGAAAACATAAAATTTTTGCTGACCGCATTAAAAAGTTGCATTTTGTCAAAAAGTGACAACTTTCATTCTAATCATGTAAGGAAAATCCTAGGGACCCGTCATCATTATTTATATTTGTATAAATTATGTATTAAAACCACCCGAAATAATTAATTGAACTACATACTTAAAGTTGAATGTCTGTATGTTATGTATGTATGTATAGCTTACACGGCTCAACGGATTTTAATATTATGAATTATGAGGTGTCCTTAGATTCAATAAAGTTGACTAGTATATTTATATCTTTTCAGTTTTAATTTTAAATTACTTTTCTTAAAGATAAATAGGGAACGTAAAAAGTAGGAGGAAGAAGAATTATTTTTTCTCGAGCAGATACAGCAATTTATTTGTTATCGTACGTACAAACACCTAAGGTATAAAGCTATTAATTCTATTGGTAAAAAAATATGTTTTATCGTTTTGATTGTTGATTATAGGACGATTATTTCAGTGAAATATTAGTTAGCTTATTATGTATGTATATCGTGATGGATATTTTATGTTCCTAACAGTTTCGACGTTGCCATATAATAATATTATACAATTAATAGATAGTCTAAAAAACAAATAGTGTTATTTCCTACAAAAAAAAAATTGGCTAGCAAATTTATCTAATAAACGCGTAGTTTTTCTAATTCGCAAGCAAGAAATTCTAATTAACGCATCGCTTTTCTAATTCGCACTTCACGTAAATATTAAAATCCTTCTAGTTAATTAACTGCTAATAATAATTAAGTGCCCAATAAATATTTAAGTTTGAATGGTCGATATGTTACTACATTTAGTATAAATATTATCAAAAAGCAACTGGGAAAACAGTGCGGTGTTATGAGACTGAGAATACAATTCTGGAGAATGACTGAATTATCCATCACAATATTTTCTTAGCCAAAGCTTCTCTATGGACACATGGCATCGTTCATCCGATAAAAGCTACCAAAAAAATTCACGTTTTGAGACGTATTGTAATAAAAAATATAATAATTAATACTGTTTATTTCATCTTTAAATGCAAGTTCATTGTCCACATTTTACGCAAAACGGATCGTCATACTTAATCTTCTGTTATCTGTTTTCTGGGGCCCTACTTTGAAAATCGTAGTTCGAAGTTACGTTGGCTCCATCCCTGCCACTCGTCATTCGAGATTAAATGGAGAGAAAGAGATGGAGCTAATGTAACTTCGAATTTCGATTTTTAAAGTAGCCTCTGATTATCTCTGTCGCTGTCAGGTTTCGATGGCAAACAAAAAACATGAAAAACCAAGTAGGTAATCACCTTTTAAATACTTTGTTATTATTCGAAAGTTCTAGGAGAATAATAAACATGTAATAATTAATTATCGATTTTTAGAATGTTACGAGCTATTAAGAAATTTCTAGGCATGCTTAGGGCAGTAGTTTAGCCATGTCCTTTATTACTACCATTCTTGTAAGCGAGAAATGAAACATTAAAACAATATGTTAATGGTATCGATTCGTATTATCAAAGAATTTACTCGATTTTTTGGGGGAAATTTTCATGTTGTAGGCAATACTGAACTTTTCATATCAGGCGAGCTCGCCATCTTTGTCTATTCCAGATGACTGCGTATTACTAGCGTATTAGTTTATAGAGATAGATATAGTTTTTTTGTTCAAATATTATTGGTTTCAAAGCTACGTCGCGGTTATTAGAAGTTGGCACGTTTTATGCGTCGCTTTTGATTGACATTTGCTTCTCTAGTTAATATACCTCAATGGTCCAAACACTTAAGCATATAGATGATTGGCGGTAGAGTGTCGATAGCGTACGGTCGTTAGCTTAAAAATATTTTCGAGTTTAGTGTTTCTGATCGCTATTTTTCGGTGAAATCTTGCAGAATTTAGTTTTAAATATAGTTACTATTCCTTTTCACGGTGGTGGGAGGTTTGGTAAGTTGTTTGTGTATGTTTTAGCAGTAGGTTAGTGATATTTGTTGGTTTTTTTTGTAGTTTAGAGGGTGGGCTGGGTCAGCATCCTCATGAGTGAGGACGCTGATTTGGTCGACCCAGGAGATGGTGACTTCCGTCCAGTTTTAAAAAATGTGAGTCTGTCTCAACACGAAATATTCGAAAACTCACAGGCGGAATTTTTCACTCCCGCTATGGGTAATCCTAAAAAAAAGTTGACGTAGGAGGGCACGCGAAAATCGCGAGCGTAGCCTTGAAAACAAACGATCCCGGTCAACACACTCATCATCGGATCGTAGTTTAGAAGACCAGAATTCTACAGCTGTTAGTGATCGGTCTCAGGAATTAGATTCTCAGATTCCCCCGGGGCAGAAAGTATTGACCCAGCCTTCGATCACGGCCACGCCACCAGCACATTTGATCGATAATACTCCTGATTTGACGCAAACCGAGTCGCCGGCTTCTCTTTTTACGCCAGTAGGGCGCGAAAGGTACAACTCAAATGATCAGGGTCCGTTTATAGTACATATTCAAAAATTTGAGACGGCCCCCGATTCAGGGGTAACTCTACATCCTGTGTCTTTCGGATTATTCCTACAAAAGAGAAAACGGGAGTTCCCCAATGTAATAGACGGCTCAGTTAAGAGAATAGGGCGAAACCGTGTGTCCCTGGGCTTTCACTCGGCTGAGGATGCTAACTCTTTCCTGGATTCTCCCACACTAATGCGCAATAATTATAAGGCTTTTCTGCCAACTTTCAATGTTACAAGAATGGGGCTAGTGCGTGGAGTCCCGGCAGAGTGGACGCCTGAGGAGGTCCTTGAACAGGTTCAGGTTCCAGTAAACTCGGGAGGCGCTAGACCTATAAAGGTCAGACGTCTTAATTTAAAAAAGTCTTTAGCTGGCTGCCCTCCGAATCCGTTGTAATAACCTTTGATGGACAAAGCTTACCAAAAAGGGTTTATTTGTGTTTGAATTCTCTGCCAGTTGAAACTTATCAGTACCCTACGGTACAATGCTTTAAGTGTTGCCGATTTGGCCACACTAAAGAAAAGTGCCGGTCAATCCCTCGCTGTTTCCGATGCGGCGGTGCTCATATCGGGGAATCGTGTGAGGTTGACGTAGAAACTCACGGTTCATTCTGCTGTAACTGCCCCCGAAGCTTGGCGGCAGGACACTTCGCAAACAGTAAGTCCTGTCCTGAATATGCTAGGCAAATAAAAATAAAAAAACCATGACAGATGAAAATATTTCATACATCGAGGCACCCAATCTTCACGCTAAAATCTCCCAGAGGTCTTATGCGAATGTAACAGCTGCCTCACTGCAATCTCCACAAGTTTCGTCTTATAAGAAGACTGTTTTTCGTCAGCCTCGCTCGACCCCGAACTTGAATAAAGGGTATGATAGAAGGGCCCATGAAGCTTTAACCAGGGACCCTGCTGTCGAGACTAGGCCAATATACCCTTAACAACGACAATCCAGAGAGAATGTAATTAGCGAACTGATCAAATTGCTGTCTTCTGTTGTTAAGGTACTTTCTCCATCCAGTCCCTTGTCCGACCCTGCCCTGCTGTCCCACGCTGCTCCTTTTATTTCGTCTTTCCTGTTTCCCTCTAATAATGGAACAAGTAGTTCTTCAGTGGAATACTCACAGTATCACTAATAAAAAATCAGATTTACTTTATTTAATTAATAAATATAACCCAGTTATCTTAGCCATATCGGAGATATGGCTTAAAGATAGATCTAATTTTAAATTACCGAGTTATTCATCTCTAATGGACTGTCGAGCGGACGGCCGAGCTGGCTGTGCCCTCTTTATTAGAGATCATATTCCTTTTTTTCCTGTAAGCATTGCTAAAAATTACTCGAATTTTCACTTAACTTGCGCCCGTGTGGAAGGTATTACCTTTTTATCTCTTTACATCCCATATCCTTCCGCTATAATCCTCAACCAACTTCAAAAAATCATAGAAAACCTGCAGCCCCCAGTCATAGTCCTTGGTGACCTTAATGTCCATCACGTTTTGTGGGGTTGTGATTATAATGACATTCTAGGTGAACAGCTTCTAGAAATTTTAGACAAGTGTAATCTTTGTCTATTAAATTCAGGTGCAGCAACTCTACGCACTCTTCCTAACCAAGCAGCTAGTGCTGTTGATATATCCCTTTGCTCTCCTATACTTGCGTCTCAAATTACCTGGGAGGTATTGGATAGCACTTTTGGCAGTGATCACTTCCCTATTATACTTAGATCACCTTTTGTATCTACAAAGAGACCTACTATCACCAAGCCTTTGTTAGTTTATAACATTAATGGTGCTGACTGGGATAGCTATAGAAACCATCTGGAATTTGAAGTTAAACACTTACCCCCTATTACTTCAGAATCAATGCAAACATGCTCTGATGCTCTAGTTTCAGCTATAAATATTTCTGCTGATAAGGTTTTCCCTCTTAAAAATACTGCTGTGGGTAAGATGGCCTCTCCTCCTTGGTGGGACAAAGAGTGTACTGTAGCGGTTCAAAATAGAAAGAAAGCTGAACTCACTTATGCTTTGAACATGTCGGCCGTAAACTTCCAGCTTCTCACTAAAACTATGGCAGAAACGAAAGCGTTACTGAATTCTAAGAAGTCAGACGCATGGAAATCTTTCTGCACAACGTTAAGTCTTTCTACTCCAGACACAATCGTTTGGAATAATATCCGAAAATTTAGGAGATCATTTAACGATAGTAGATGTCCATATCCTACTTCTTTACATTGGGCGGAATCTTTCTTAGACAGAATTGCACCTTCTTATGTTCCAGGAGTTCTTGACTCTAAAATAGGGCTCCTAAATAATAACTCGCTTGATCCGTTGGAACAAATGTTCACCATGTTGGAACTAAAAAATGTTTTAAAGTCAGTTAAAGATACTGCTCCGGGTCATGATGGAATCACGTATTCTTTTATAGTTAAAGCAGGTGACTCTTTCCATAATTATTTTCTCGAGTTAATTAACTGTATTTTTCTTTCGGGCCATCCACCTCATTCTTGGAAATCCCAACTGATAATGCCTATTCAAAAACCTGGCAAAGATCCCAATGACCCTTGTTCTTACCGTCCAATAGCTTTGTCGTCGGTTCTTACAAAGATAGTAGAACATCTTATTAAGAATAGGCTGGAGTGGTTTTTCGAGAGTCAAGAACTTCTAGGTCAATTTCAGTTTGGGTTCAGAAAGGGGAAAAGTACCATGGATAGTTTAGGAATTTTTACGTCAGATATTAGGCTTGCTTTCTCTAACGGGGCATCGGTTGTTGCAGTTTTTCTGGATGTGGAGGCTGCCTATGATAATGTCCAGCTCCCTCTTCTCAGGAAAAAATTTCATAAGCTGAGAATCCCGGAGAGGCTGGCATGTTTCATGAGTAATCTTCTTTCAGAGAGAAAAATCACTTTTCGAGGAAAGGATCCTAGCATCGACCCATCCAGATTGGTCTGGCGTGGATTGCCTCAAGGCTCAGTCTTGAGCCCATTACTTTATAACACGTACACGTACGACCTTGAGGGGTCGGTTACTGATTGTGAAATACTTCAATACGCTGATGATATATTAGTTTACTCTGTAAATAAAAGTATAGTAACTGCTTGTGAAACTATTAACAAATCCCTTCAGTCTTTGAACTCCTGGCTTATAAATAATGGTTTATTCCTTTCCCCATCAAAAAGCTGCGCCGTTGTTTTTACGCGTAAGCTAGCTCTTCCTTCTATTTACATAACTATAAATAATGATAGTATCCCAGTTCGTACCTGCTATAAATTCTTAGGGATTATCCTAGATTCTAAGTTGAACGGAACCTCACATTTTGAATATTTAATTAAGAAAAGTGAACGGGGTCTCAATACGTTAAGATGCCTTTCGGGAGTGTGGTGGGGAGCTCGCCCCATTTCTCTTAGATTAGTTTATAACGCTACGATTCGTAGCATACTAGATTACGGATCCTTTTTGTTGGAACCAGCCAACAAGGCGGGTTTAGTTAAGCTTGATCGTGTTCAATATAATGCCTTAAGAATAATTTTGGGGGCGATGAAGTCTAGTCCCACCAATGCTCTACAAGTGGAATGCGCAGAACCCCCTCTTAATCTACGCCGACAATTTTTATCAGACTGTTATTTCTACCGCGCTTTACAATTTTCTTATCATCCTATAATTCATCGTCTATATGATCTTAAGGCGGCCTACCGGGGGAACGAGAATGAATCGCCTTGTCTTGTAAAGAGCCTAATGAAATTTCAATATCTTAAAGATCCTGTTTTTCACTCCCCTCGGCTTCCTCTTTTTGAATTTAGTTATGAAATTGTAACTCATCAGCCCCGTATTATCCTCAATATGAACATTGATCATGATGATATGCCTATGAATATCTCCGTCGGATTCTTACCCGTAAGTGGCTAGGTTGGAACACAATCTACTGTGATGCATCCAAGTTGTCTCCTACTGGATGCGTAGGGGTGGGAGTTTTCCATTCCCAGTATGACATAGTGCAGAAGATAAAAAGCCCTCCTGAAACTTCGGTATTTACTGGAGAAGGTATTGGCATATTGGAGAGCGTGAAATATATTTTACTTTTCAAATTGAGAAAAGCTATAATTTTCTCTGATTCCCTTAGTTGTTTACAAGCGCTTCTCTCTAACCCGTTTTCAGTAAGTTTTCATAACCCTATCATCTATCAAATTAAGGAGAACCTCATAAAATGTAGAAACCGAGGTTATGAGGTTGTATTAGCCTGGGTCCCTGGTCATACAGGGATTGCAGGTAACGAAAGGGCTGACCAGGTAGCAAAGGATGCAGTGGTTTGTGGTGATAAGACACCGTTTAGAAACTATTGTCATGATTTAGTCCCTTTGGCGGCTAGGTATCTTATCCAGGCCTGGTCCGCTGACTGGACAGCATCTAGCAAAAAACGAGCCCAGTCTTATGCACTTATTCAGCCCACGGTATCGAGAAAACCATGGTTTTCAAAATTATTTCTTCCAAAATCATTTTGTTCCACTGTTATCCGAATGAGGCTGGGTCATTGTTCTACTCCGGCTCACTTGAAAAAAATACACGTCCGGGATTCCTCTTTGTGTGAATGCGGATTAGATATTGGGGACCTTAATCATATTTTTTTCGCGTGTCCTCTATATAATCACAATTGCTTATATGACGATCTTGTGAGACTAAAGGTCCCTCTCCCAACTCACATTTTGGAACTTATTCAAATTAAGAATAAAGATATCTTAATGGCCTTGGGATATTTTTGTCAACTTAACAATCTTAAGATATAAGTATGTTTTTAGTATATTATTTTTCATGTTAATAACCTCGTAGTTGTGTATCGTTTCTCATAATCATAACTCTGGTGTGTGGTATTGTGTGTCTTTTAACATTATTGATTTTCAGGAGTAGTAACTATTTGTTAATGATCTCGTTTAGGATTTATACTTTTTTGTTTTTATAAATCGACATGACGCTGGCTAATCAATCGACAGAGCCATAAAAAAAAAAAGCATATAGATACGATCATAAGGTTAAGATTTTAAGGTTAGGGCCCCTCTAACAACGTCAGTTTGACATAATATAGTCATTCTAATCATCTAATCTAAGGAAAATTCGAGTAAGTAGACCTGTCATCATTCTTCCGGGAATTGCCTTTTGGTTAAAACATTATTCCTGTGAATTAATTTAAACTGGTTTAGCTTAAGCGAGGAATCAGAAATATACTACTCGTAATCTAATTAACGCCTTCATTTTTGACCCGTGAATTAGACGTGTGTATTAGGGATTCTTGATAAAAAAATATAACTTCTTGTAGGTACAGCCGGCTGCAGAGAAAAGGATAACCCCCTGGTAAACAAATCAAACTGTTTAAAAATTTCGACGACTTTCGTTGAAGACAAGATGGACGAGTGGCTACTCTGTCTGACTAGTGTATCGAGGATTGCTGGATCATATCCATCATGGGGATATTTACTTTTTGCATTTTTATATTTTTAATTATGCTCTCTTATGTTATCTATTTTAAAGTATTAATTGTTAAGTATTTTAGGTAAGTATGTAAAAAAAAATAGGCATATTGTGAAAAATATACGTTTATTTATTTAAGTATATGCTATCTGCGTTACTTAAGTTAAATTATAACATAATAATAATTATGAAATCATAACCTTTTTTTATTTTCAAATAGCTTAACTACGGATTTACAGATTAATCATTATAACGAGAAAAATACATTGGGAGGTCCTAATTATAATATTACATTTGTAGGGCTTTAAAATATAATTACAATTATATCTATGCCTAATTTTATGTTATGCGTAACCGTTATTTCTTCATTAACTTTTTACTGACATTTCATAAAATATTAGACTAGACAAGTGTTAAAGAACGGTTTGTTTGTAGATATTCTTAGGAATATAATTACTTACTTACATTATATTATGTAGTTTATTAAAACTGCGAACTTGAATTGTGTGTGTGAATCACTGAGAAAGAACCAACATGCTAATCTATAAATATAGTATAGCAATTTACATCTTTCTGTTATCATCACTTATCACAATTTGTTATAATTATTTTAAGACAACTTTAAATAGAGGTGTATAGGCAACGCGTGGGGTCAGATGGTGTGTCACCTACACTTGAATGAAGAAGGAGAATTATGAATTGATAATACCAAATTTTGTTTTTTTTTTAAATTAACTATAGGATAAGGAACCATCAACTCGTGCCCACTTTTGTATATTTTTTAATTTTCAATTAACAATATATCCGCGTTAGTTAAAAATTAAAAAATAAACCAAAGTGGGCACTATACTACAAATGCCAAATATAATGCAAATAAATGCTACTCGTGTATATTAATATCGGAGAGGGTAGCCGTTACTTTCTATCACTTCCTGAAGCCGATTTGGCATACTTAAAACCATTTTGTTGCACGCATCACTACTTCGCATTAATTCCCAAGTTCTTTGGACCTCTTGGTCCAGATATTTTTTTGTTTTTATTTCACTGGAATCCCAGTTTAAAACCATCTGACCCCACAAATTCTCTATCGGATTTAGGTCCGGACTTTTTGACGGCCAGTCCAAAACCGTTATTTCTTCTTGGGAAGACAGCCATTCCTGAACAAGGCGGGAGCGATGCACAGAACAATTATCCTGCACCAGGTAAATTTGGCCTACAGGATACGCAACACGCACTGACGGCAGCATCACGTCCTTCAACACCTCCAGGTATCGCTCGCTGTTCATGCGGCCGCCTATTTCCACCAGCTCGCCTGGGCCCATGGAAGACATCCATCCCCATTAACCTGAAAACAGTCATCTTCTATCTATTATATAAAATGCTAAGCTGATTGTTGATATATCAACGCACAGCCCAGACCGCTGGACCTAGAGACTTGAAATTTTGCACATAGATACCTTATATAGTGTAGAGATCCACTAAGGAAGGATTTTTGGAAATTCCACCCCTAAGGGGGTAAAATACGGGAAAAACGTTTGTATGAAAGTCCGTCAGTTTTGAAGTTAGACGCTTCAAATTTTGCGTTTAGGTTGGCGATTGAATTTTAACTTATACGTGTGTCAGCGTTTATGATAATTTCAACCCCGAAGGGATGAAAAGGGGTAAAACGGATTGTTGATATATCAACGCACAGCCCAAACCTTAGGACCTAGAGACTTGACATTTTGCACATAGATACCTTATATAGTGTAAAGATCCACTAAGGAAGGATTTTTGGAAATTCCAACCCTAAGGGGATGAAAACTTGTATGAAAGTCCGTCGGTTTTAGTTTAAGTTAGACTATTCAAATTTTGTGTTTAGGTTGAAAATTGAAAATTAATTTATACGTGTTTCAGCGTTTTTGATAATTTCATCCCCGAAGGGATGGAAAGGGGTAAAACTGACTGACTGATCGATCAACGCACAGCCTAAACCGCTGGACCTAGGGACTTGAAATTTGAAGGGAATATTCCTTGGGTACCCTAAGGGTACACTAAGAAAGGATTTTTGGAAATTCATCCCCTAAAGGATTCAAATAGGGGGTAGAAATTTGTATAGGAGATAAGTTATTTTTAAAATAAGCAGTTTGGAAATTGGTATTTAGGCTACTGATAATAAATAAAAAATACTTCTTTCAGCGATTTAGAAAAAACTACCCCTAAAGGGGTAAAAGGGAGTTTTAGTTTGTTCCTCCTTCACGCTGCAATGGCGCTGGATGGATTTGGATGAAATTTAGAATGGAGATAGCTTATACCCTGGATTAACACATAGGAAAATCCTATTCCGGAAAATTTAAAGTTTCCCGAGGGAATAACGACAATATCTTTGTGTTTTTTGAAAAAGTCATCATGGGTGTCGTTTTCTTAGGTTGCGTTGACGCAGATTTCGAAAATGATATCAAATTTTGGATTCAAAATGGCCGCGATGATGTTTATTGAAAAAGTCGTCATTGGTATCATTTTCTTACATTTTGGGGACGCAGATTATGAAAATGATGTCAAATTTAGAAGTCAAGCAGGCGGCAATGATATTTTTTGAAAAAGTTGTCACGGGTAACATTTTCTTAGTTTTTGGGGACGCAATTAATTACTAATATAGAATAAGATTAGTAATTATTTGACAAAATTGCGCAATTGAATAATTTATTTCTCCTATGGCTTTTGCCATCCAGTGTGACAACATGAGACAGGCTTTGTACCTACATTCAGTTTTGTTAGTCTATATCAAAAGGAGCGGTGTCAGATTGAAGTTGTCAGCGTTGACATATCCAGATTTTAACATTTTTTTCCGCTATTTTCAATACTATTCACGGCGTATTAATTCTACGGCTGTTATTTAATATTAGGGCGGTTATTATGATCATTTGAAAATAATTACTGACAGGCATTTAATTTTACGGCGAATTGGTCGGTTATTTAATTCTAACATGTCATTTCAAACAATACTCAAGGGGTAAAAAAACTATACATCGATAGGTATACATAATATTGCTGTACAAAGGAAATCCATACTAACATTATAAACGTGAAAGTAATTATGTCTGTCGTCTGTCTGTTTGTTATGCATTCAAGGATAAACCGCGGAACTGAATTAGATTAAATTTGTATCTCAAAAATCACCCCTAAGGGGATGAGATTTGGGATGGTAGTTTGTATGACAATTTGGTCATTTATGTTATTTTTTTTAGTTGGAAACGTGGTAATTGGTGTTTAAGCTACTATTTAATACTGTTTAACATAAAAAAAACTTTCATTGATTTCCGTAAAACTCAGGCGATAAATGGGGAGTAGAAATTTGTATGGAAGATATCGAAATGGCTAAATTAGGAAATTGATATTTAGACTACTGTTTATAAATAAAATATACTGCTTTCAGCGATTTAGAAAAAACTACCCCTAAGGGGGTAAAAGGGGGTTTTAGTTAGTTACTCCTTAAAGCTGCAACGGCTTAGGATTAGGATGAAATTTAAAATGGGTGTAGCACCCTGGATTAACACATAGAAAAATCCCATCCCGGATAATTTAAAAGTTCCCGAGGGAATAACGACAATGTTTGGTGTTTTTTGAAAAAGTCATCGTGGGTGTCATTTTCTTAAGTTGCGTTGACGCAGATTTCGAAAAAGATATCAAATTTGGAATTCAAAATGGCCGTCATGATGTTTATTGAAAAAGTCGTCATTGGTATCATTTTCTTACATTTTGTGGACGCAGATTATGAAAATTATGTCAAATTTAGTATTAAAGATGGAGGCCATGATCTTTTTTAAAAAGTGGACATAATTGTCATTTTCTTAGATTTTGAGGACGCAGATTTCGAAAATGATGTGAAAGTATAGGTAGAAATTCAAAATGGCAATTCAAAAAAAAATAAGGCAATTGTCTGTCGTCTGTCTGTTTGTTACGCTTTCACGGATTAACCGCAGAACCGAATTAGATTAATGGGCATTGGGTAAATTTGTTTGAAGAATATAATTGTCTTTGTTTTTTCAGCGGCCACTGATGATGTTTGGGAGTTCCGCCATTTATAATGATAGATACCTACATTATAATTAGTATTAAGACTCATAATATAATATATTTAATATTGAAATATGATGGATATTTTAAGAGCAACCAAACTATCATGGGGCACACCAGCGGATAAAATAAATGCACTTCGGCATCTACGATATGAGTATATATATAAAAAATTAACCTCACTACAAATATGCCAGGAACTACGAGTACACCATGATACACAGTCGGGGCAATATATCCGGCAGCTCTACTAAAAATGGTCGAAGATCGTATGGCGAATTCTGTAATATTGTACAAAACACAGATGATCTAAAAAATAACGTGTACCCCGATCTAAAAACAATATAAAGAATAGAGAATGTTTGTGCGAGAGGGCGATATTAGCACCGACAAACGATATTGACGGGCGGATAAATATAAAAATATGTCTCATGTAGAAGGCGATGTAGTGGAGAATCTCTTGGTAGACAATGTCATAGACACAGAGCAAGTCACGTCCTACCCTTAGAGTTCCTGAACTCTTTCGAGGTATCGGGAGTGCCCTCCCGTAAGAGTTAATGGTTAAAGTTGGTGTCCCGGTAAATTTCGAGCTCAATATTACATGTGTTTGAAAGATCATTCTTGCCAGGGAGGACGTCAAACTATAGAATTACTTAAAACTATTAATTTACTTAACTGTGATAAACGAGTTCTACGCGGACGAAGTCGCGGGCAAAAGCTAGTCTTATATAATCTACTGTAACATTTAATATACGTAAAAGTCAATAGAATAGAATATATATGTATATTTGTAAAGTCTTAAACATAATATTATTGAAATGTTATTTACCTAGTGTTAATCGCCCGCTTGTCCTGAGGTCTAAAACGTTTTTAGGGTTAAAGCTCTCCCCAGTTCTTCTCTATAAAGTTTTTTGGCCATCCTTATCCGACTTAAAACATTTTTCGTCAGTAAATATGACTATTTCGTTTGCCCAATCGAAATTTAAATACTGAGTGGCAAAGTTAACTCTGTCGATGCGATGTTTCTCAGTAAGCTTAATTTTTCTGGCCGGTTTGTAATTATGAATACCCGCAGCATGCAGGTGTCGCCGAACTGTGCTAAGCGACACTCCATAAGTCTCAGCAGTTGAGCGTGTCGTTTTGAAGGGTGCCTCTGAGTGAGCTTGCACTATGTTACGGTGTCGCTCCGATTCCTCGGTGTAAGCCACCGGGCGAGGGCCTTGGCGGGCACAGTTCACTTCACCTGTCGCTTGATACCTTTCTATCCACCTACGAACTGTATTTTTCTGCAGATATAAAAAAAAACATAAATTATTAGCATACCAAATAAATAATCATATAGGTATAATCTCAGTAGGTATTCATATAGGTTAAATAAATAAATAAATAAAATAAATAAGCTATCGTGTAACTCTTACCGTTATTCCCATATCTGGTGCTATTTTCTTTATCGATTGCTGCTGTTCCCACAGAACAACAATCTTAGCCTTCAAAAAAGTAGTTAATCGAATCATTATAAGGATTATTAAATCGGATAATATTAGCTAGCGGAGAGATTCACATGGCGGATCGGCACAAATCGTAATAATTTGTGAAGTCATTATAGGGTTACCCGCAATCACAAAACAATAAATGCGGCAAACAATGTCGAGTAAGCAAACTAATTATTCAAATTTCAACTTTAAGTCTCTGTTTAATACAGCAGCAATCTTCGATGCCTTTATGAAATAAAATGACGGTAGATGCAACAATCAGTAACAACGATGAAAGCATATCTATCTATCTATACTAATTTCAACCTAAATAATAAATTGAGGAGTGGAACATGGTGGAAGTTGCAATTTAAACCATAACGTATAAAAGATTAGATCGTTATCAAAATTGTTCGATTTAAGGAGTAATGCAATTCAAATTTTTGCCAAGATCGTCAACGGAGTCGATAGCCTAGTGGTATAAGGCGTCGCGTCGTAAGCTAATCGGCTAGCAGCGGCTGGAGAAGCGGGTTCGTATCCTCAATCGCACATATGAAATGAAATGTCTTTTTGTATGTAAGTTATAATTGGTATTCGGTTCGACCAGAAGCCAAATAGCAAAATAAAGAAAATTATAATATTTGAGTGGTATCGGTGGATGCTCGGGCAGAGGTGGGTGCGGGGCGGGGGAAGCTAGCCGCTCACGGCGAACGTCACGTGACGTTCGCCGTTGTGCGATAATCTTTAAAGTCTTGGGGGGTCCCTTTTCTCTGACGCTGACTGTACATGTGATTAAGTACAAAATCCGGTAACCGTTAAATATTGAGGTCCTTAATGTTTACAATAATTTACAGAGCTATAGAGTTATTGGCTGATTTTAAAACCGTGAACGTGTAAATTAGAATTTACGAGAACCAAAATGCGCGAATTAGATACAAACATTTGTAGTCTGCGATCCACACAACACTAAAACGTCTTTCTCTAAAAAAGGCCTCGACATGACTGGCGGCTCACGCAAAATGCGTTAGCGACCTGTCTCTTCCTTCAATGGGCTTGCACAGACAAGAATTAAAGTGGCGCGTGAATTAGTACACGTCTCGGGACAAAGTTTCTTTATTTTATATCTTAGTGATATATTACTAAATAAATTTGGTTATTTTTTTGTTACGTGGACATCTTATCTTTTATTAAATAAAAATACTTTCATTCATCTTTCCTCTTGTATATGATCGGGGGAAATAGGTATGTTAGTGATTTCGGAAGTGGGACGCGGGGTTTTAATTAGGAGAATGGGGTATTGATATTTTTTTTCTCCTAGAAGGGTATTGAATATTTAATTGAAAATTCATGTATACCTCAATACGAGTACCTTCTACGATAAAAAATATAAATTATATCAAATTCAATAGTTTTATATTTTTTAAGCCCGAGGACATAAAGAAATTGCTGTCTGGAGACTGACCGAATTACCGAATTGGGTTTTATGTGATGTAAAAAAATATTTAAAACAATGCGGCGGTGTTCATTTTTCTGAAGAACTTGTATAAAAAAGTTATTTAGAAATAATTATAACAATACGTTACTCGCAAGATGTCTTATTTCCAAAGTATCTCAATATGGCTCTGTCAAAATGATTTACTATAAGAGATCATATCATCGCCGGATTTAAAATAAACCAGTTAACTTAAATCCGTAACGCTACATTTTAAGCGTTTCTCCATTTACTAAAATATAACTATAATCCACTCATTGTTAGACTACTCTTGAGGAATAACTTGTAGGATAGTCACTGACGAATGCCATGCAGTCTTGTCTTACACATAATTAGGCTGAAATGTGCCGTATACTCTTAATGCCGTAGGTACATTCAAATCATTGTTTCGTATAGCTGACTAGCTTAGGTTACGTAGGAGCGTCCTCAGTGAGAGCATTCAGTGAGGACGCTCCTTTAAGTTGCTTACTCGAACGTTAATTGTTATTAAGTTATGTAAATCCAAAGCCGCTTTTGTCCAACTAAGACCCGTGAGGGAGCCCAATGTGCTAACACGCCAAATAAAAATCTCCCTCTTTGAATCCACTGTGAAGTCTCTGCTTCAATTTGGCCGCGAGAGATGGAGAGTGACCAGGGGCTTAACAAACTCCAAGTTATCGTTAATAAGCCTCTGAGGTGGATCCTTCGGGTTTTCTGGCCGATTACAATGCGTAACAAAAATCTACTGTACTGTGCTGACAATCACCTATTACAGCGGAAATAGCGCGGTGCAAACGAAGATTGATTGACCCAACCATTCGAAGAGGGAAAACCAGGGCCGCGAATATTGCTTACGAGTACATGCTGGAGGTCTGGAAGTCTGGAGGTCGACAGAGAGACGATCGAGCCGATCACGGCGCCGCTCTGTCAAGAGAGAGCTTAAGGTCGCCGACTGAGGCCCTCTGCACCGTGGGTGCGGCAGGGCATAGGTGGGGACAGCAACAACACTTAATAAAAGGGGTAAATCCGTAGATAAGAAGATTTAATTTATAATAATATGGACACAATTGGTAGACATGATAAGAGTCAAGACAATAATCAAACATTCAAAAAGATGACAGGATATTCTAATTATAAAATCGTATAAACAAACATGAAGGTTTAACACCCGCCTGTAATTAGAGCATCCTGTATATAAGTAAAAAGAAAACATGACATATCAAAGTAAACTATAAACACACAAAATAATAATTAACACACACACGAAAAAAAAAACAAATGTATGTACACCAACCTATATCTAACTATACACACCCTATACCTATTATGAACACCTTAACCTAACCTAAGCCCAAAGAATTTGTACATTTGCAGTGTTTTAATTTCGCTAATGGTTTGGTAAGAACGTCGGCGATCATATCGTGCGTAGGTATGAACTTGACATGAAGATCATGGTGTGCAAGTGCGTCTCGAATGAAATGGTGCTTGATGTCTATATGCTTAGTGCGAGCGTGATGTGTTGTTGTGTGCAAGTTTGATGGAACTTTGATTGTCGGAATGAATGATGATGGGATGAGTGACTGCGAATACTTCCGAGATGAGAGTCTTTAAGTATATAGCCTCCTTACAGGCTTCTGCAAGAGCCATATACTCTGCCTCTGTGGTCGAGAGTGCAACTGTGTGCTGCTTTCGTGCTTCCCAAGAGACAGGTCCGCCGCTCATCATGAAGACGTATCCTGTAAAGGATCTTCGGTCGATGACACTGTTGCCGAAGTTCGCGTCAGCGTATCCCGTAGGGTATGGTTGGCCCTTGTGAAATTGGAGTTTTAGTCCCTTGGTACCCTTCAGGTACCTGAGAACTCGTTTCGCGGCCTTCCAATGTACCCCCCCGTAATGTGTTGCGAATTGGGACAGGTATGAAACGGTATGGGCAATATCGGGCCTCGTTCCAATGGCAATATACATTAGAGAGCCAATGAGTTCTCTGTAGGGAACTTCAATTTCATCTTCCTCTTTTTTTGGTAAGGATAATTTAAGGCCAGGTTCCATAGTAGTTGTGACTGATATTGCATCAATCATATTATATTGTTTCATGAGTTTTTCAATGAAATGCGTTTGATCTAGACTCACACAGCCTTGAGTTTGGGTAACTCTCATACCTAGACAATCTTTGACAGGACCAAGGTCCTTGATAGTAAATATGCTTTTAAGTTTGTTTTTGAATTCACATTTCCAAGTGTTGTTATTTGACAGTATAAAAAAGTCATCGACAAAGACTGCTACAACTAATAAATGGTTGTCTTTCCTTTTGTAGTAAATACAGTGCTCTGTTGTAGCTTGAAATAAAGATAATGCGGCCATTGCTTCGCATACCTTTTTATTCCACTGGCGTGGAGCTTGCTTCAAGCCATAAAGCGACTTTTTCAATAAGCACACTTTAGTTTTGGAATCTGTAGAGAATCCTTCAGGTTGCTCCATATATATTTCTTCCTCCAAATCTCCATTCGGGAAGGCTGTTTTTACATCAAGGTGGTCAACGTAACAGTTGAGTTCTGCTGCGAATGCCATCAGAAGTCTGACTGATGATAGTCTTGCTACCGGTGAGAAAATATATCCGTAGTCAACTCCTGCCACTTGGGTAAACCCTTTGGCTACAAGCCTGGCTTTGTACTTGACTACTTATCCACTAGTGTCCTTTTTAGCTCGTAGACTCACTTACATTTAGTCGTCTTCCGATCTTTGGGTCTATCAATAAGAGCCCAGGTTCCATGTTTTTGTAGGGAATCGTATTCAGCTTTCATTACTTGAAGCCATTCAACCCTTTGCGGATGATCCGATACTTCTTTGAAAGTTTCTGGTTCCAGATCAGAAGTCATGTGTACTGCACATACATTAACAAATCTCTCAGGCGGACGTCTTTCCCTGCTGGGATATCTTCGTTCAGGTCTTTGTTCAGGGATGCCTTCTGATTCAGGGATGACTTCTTGTTCAAGGATGACGTCAGGTTCTGCGAACTCTGGCAAAACTTCTGCGATTGCAGGTTGAGGCTTTTTTTAAATAGTTTCAGGCTGAATATCAAGTTGTGTTTGAAATTGTGGCAATGGAACTGGTTCTTCTATTGGCAGTTGGACTTGTGGAGATGGTAGTGTGTCAGGGGGATTTGGGTTGGGTACTGCCTGCGTTTTATCTTCTATGAAGACTACATCTCTTGCGATAATTATTGCTCGAGGATTTTGAGGATTTACTAGGCGATAGCCTTTACTCTCTGTAGCATAGCCTACAAAAATGCACTTTTGAGTTTTGGCGTCAAGCTTTGTACGTTTTTCTTTAGGAACTAAGACATGAGCTTCACAACCAAAAACTCGTAAATGTGAAAGGTTCACCTTCTTGCCACACCACACTTCTTCTGGAATTCGGTTCTTTAAGGCTTGCGTTGGCACGTGATGTTTTAAGTAAATCGCTGTACTTACGGCTTCTCCCCAATACGCTCTCGGTAGTTGCGAGTCCTGGAGCATTGATCTCGCTTTTTCTATTATCGTGCGATTTGCACGTTCAGAAACTCCGTTCTGTTCCGGGGTATACGGAATTGTAGTCTGGTGAACAATACCATTTTCCTTTAGGAATGTGGACAGATCACGATTTATATATTCTCCACCATTATCTGATTGATTTTCCACTAAATGTTTGAACTCGACGAATTTGCTTAAAACTTCATCTTTAGTTTTTAAAAGATATCCAAAAGTTTTTCAGCTGTAGTAATCTGTAAAGGTAAGCAGATATAAAGCTCCGCCAAACGAGTGCGTACTCATAGGACCACAGAGATCAGAATGAATGAGTTGGAGGACGCAACTCGACCTTGTTGTAGAGTTCAGGAAAGGTTTACGTGAAAGTTTTCCCTCCAGACAGGGTATACACTTGACATTTAAACTTTTGTCGAAGTCTATGCCAACATTTCTATTCTTCAAAATGTTTAAAGTTTGGACATTTGGGCAAGGCGTCTATGCCACAACATAGCAGACTCTTTGGTTGTTGTACACATGGCATGCGGGGCATTCGAACTAACGTCTAGCTTGAACATACCTCTATGTACTGAACCTGTGGCGATGACAGGGCTTGTCACTTGATATCCACCGTTAGGTAAGATCCTCGCGCCTTCCGATGTAAACAAAAAATCGTAACCATTCTGAACTAATTTATGCACTGATAAAAGATTAGTAGCTAGCCCAGGAATATATAATACGTCACCAATTTTATTTGCACTATCTGATATATACATATTAACGGTACCTTTTCCGTGGCTCAACAACTGTTCTTTGTTCGCAACTGTAATGGGAATCATATGAGGTGACCTGTTTGTGAACCAGTCTCGCCTGTTGCTCATATGAGAAGTTGCGCCAGAATCAATGAACCATTCATGATGACCTGTGCCTGTGGGAAGAAGATTAGTAAAACAAGATGAAAGGGTGAATTCGGATGTATTGAATGAATGTACGATCGCCGAATCGTTCTTATTTTTCTTAATGCTTGACCCCAAAATTTAAATATAAGCTACTAAAGGAGTCGAATTTCTAAGAGGTTTTCACGGTTGTATTTGAAAAAAATTAGTATGACGGTGAATTCTATCAATTAAATGTTTTCAAAAAAGTATTGACTGGACTCCTGAGCAATAACATAAAAACAGATTTTGAAGTAGATTTGGTTGATATTGTACCTAAGCAAAGTGAAGAGAGGGGGATCAACGAAATAAAAAAAAAGATCTATTGACACCATGTTCCTTTATGCCAATTAAAAGCACAGTTTTTTTTGAAAACTTGATAATAAATGGCAATGTGAAAGACTTCGATATTCACAATGATAATATAGTGATTTGTAGAATCGTATAAAATTAAACAAGCCGAACCAAATATGAGCAATAAATAATTAAACATACTACATTAATGCTCTAATTTAATAAATTAAGTTCCTACTGATTAAGTATTTAAAATAATATACTCAGAAACAAATGCATCAACTTGCGAAGAACTTTCAAACAAAGTGATGCAGTTGTTCCTGATTATATTTAAATTCCCAAAAACTTTGTATGAAAACTTTTTATGTTCGTCACGATTAATTCTATGACTGACTTCGTGAAGAGCTGCATTTCATAGCATATAAGTGCAGTAGACAATTTTGGGACACTGAAATTCGTTTTTTATTGCATAGTCTGATGCAACCCGCGATATTTTTGATCTCCTTTTAGCATTAAGACTAAATATTTTTTAGAAATATTGGGCTTATTCAAAACTGTTATCTTTGTCAACAAGATTTTTTCTATAATACGTTATATTCTATCTATTTGCATAATTTGAAGTTTCTTAATCTTACAATTTGGCAGATCTAAATTTAGAGTCAGCTTTGGATAGCCCCATTAAATGTGAAAAAATAACAAAAAAATAATCATAAAATGATTATTGTGATTTGTATAATATTATTAAAGAAAACAAGCTTTTAACTAATTTAACATGTAACTGAAGAGACTGATCATGTGTCTTCGTGATGTTATGAATGATTAAGGATTTAAAATTATATTTTGTGTTTAAGTACTTACTTATTTTATGATTGTAATTAATAAGATTAATAAAAATGTTGATTTTTTTGTAGCATTTTGTTTTTCATTTACATCATAAAAAATAAACAAACAATAGTAAAAATCCTAATATAATAAGGCAATTTTAATTGACTAAAACACTGCAAGTATATCGATATCTTTATCGATAGAATTAATATCTCAATATCGAATTGGTTACACCGTTCAATAGCTGAAATAAGTGTTCCTATTACTTTCATGAGTATTTTGCTACTAAACTCTAGATGGCATTCCTGATGCATACCTAATTATGATAAAAGTTTTTTTATGACTATGTTCCCAATGGCCACTCTATTACCTATAATATTAAATCTCTTTGGATTTAAAAAACCTATAGGTAGTCATTCGTATAGTTAATTGTTATTTAAGCTTAAACAGAATGTGAAAGTACCTAACGATTAAGCGTGTAGGTAAGTAATTAAATATACCTACCTCACGCCACAGCTCACGCGATGTCCAAAACTATGTGATTATTAATGGTAAATTGGTCCGTTTAGTTTTGTTTACATCTTTTGCCATTTCTATTGATCCCGACCATAGTGCAATAAGTTTTATTGCTGCTTGGTGACATTATATTCTAAAAGCGGGACATACCTAATCAGCTCTTTATTTTATAGGCAGGTGTTCGGATTGGGTTTGCGGTGAATGTTAAAACAAGAGAGGAATTTAATTGTTGTTTATTTACTTAGAAGTTCTAATGTTATAAGAGTCTTTAGAAACTATGTTAGGTAAAAATGTTAAGAAATGTTAAAATGTTATAAATGTTATGATTATGATCGAAATGATCGAATGCACCCGGTCGCGGCAGTTCCGAAATATGCACTAACTAATAACACAGTATGGAGAACAGTAGATCGTCTTCAAACAAAGGTACATCGCGCGGCTTGCGGCTGCGGGCGGGGCCTGTGGCGGGGCGAACCAATACGAAACGAGATCTCAAGAAATTTCGAGGGAACTTAGTCGGGGCCGCGGCGTCATTGCGTTCGGTTACGTTTTGTTTTAGCGCGCGTACTTAGCTATCGAGCGACAATGTCGCTGCCGAAAACGCTTAAATATTGTTCTGTATGTCTAAACTATGTATGTCTAAACCTAGCTTAGGTAGGTACAACTATATCCAGATTTAATAAAAGGTATTTCGTATGCCTATAGTATACCTAGGTGAAATAAATACTTATTAAGTAGGTAATTTAAGTTATTGAGTGTGCCGTGACAGGTAACATGTGACGACGTGGATGGCCTAGGTAGATGGTAGTGACTAAGTAAGTAGTGACCTTGCTTACGAAGCTAGCGGTCCTGGGTTCGATTCCCGGTCAGGGCAAATATTTGTGTGATGAGTGCGAGTAGGTATTTTTTGTTTCTGAGTCTTGGGCGTTTTATATGTACCTATACCTATGTAGTCATATTAAGTATGTATTTTTCACTACATAAGTATGCTTATCGTTGTCTAGTACCCAAAGCAGAAGCCTAGATCCAAAGCGAGCGGCCAATGCTCTAAGGAAGCCGCGCGGCGACGGCGCGTGCCGTAATAATAGGTACCTAAGTAGTCAAAGGAAGCCGCCTTGAGCGAAAGCGGTATTATCAAAAGGTCGAAAAGGAATTTACATATCACGTCACATACCTATAAACATAATTATGATTTAGTGTCAACAGATAAAAAGTATGTAAGTAAAATAATTTAAATTTGGTACTTAGGTACCTAACAATATATACTTACTTTAGGTTTGTGTAATTTATGAAAATTAACATGATTATAAATCACAGTATGGCCAAGTAGGTGACTAAAATTTAAAAACAAGTTTGGACAACCCTGACGCCCGAGCGGCAATAGGTATCAGAATCTCCTAAAGGGCCGGAGTCGAGCTACTTTTCTATTTATACTATGCTAATAATTACTCTATGTCGGCGCTTGATGCGCCGCCGCAATTCAATAATGCTGACTTACGACTTTGCTTAAAATACACGTGTAAGGTGCTTTGCACCGAACACCTTTTCGGGGGCAAACGATGAGATGAGATGAAGATAATTAAAAAAAATTACAAGATGATTAAACAAAGTTTTCATACACTAACCCCCTTACTAATAATAAACGTTGAGTAACGGTGGTATAGCTCTACAATGTTTTGTCCTTATCTGTCAAATTCAAATGTCACAATGACAGATAAGGACAAAACATTGTATAGCTATACCACTGTTACTCAACGTTTATTAGTAAGGGGGTTAGTATTAAAAAAAATATCCTAGACATTAATCAAACGATATTTTTCTAAAATTGGGGAGCTTCCCTTATTCTGTGAAATACACACACTCGGTTCGTTTTCAAACCACTCCCGCACTTTTACCCGCACACTAGCACTACACTCGTCACCGGCGTCGTCGTCGCCGGAGCAGGCGGCGCGGGGGCGGCGCGGGCGTAGGGCCCGCCTCACTGCGAGGCTGCGATCCGCCTGTCGTCCCTGGCCGGCAGCGTCGTCTCCTCTATTCTCCGGTCTTGTTGGACCTGTCCTAGGTCTCCAATTACACCGTGTCCTCCGATATAGTAAATTAATAATACGATTATGCATACGCCCCACAGACTACATGGCTGTGTAGTGATGGACATCGTGTATAGAGTAGTCGTGAATGAGGGGCTCTTCTTCCTTGATGGACTTAATTATTTCCCCTAGTCTTGTTATTTCTTTAGCTTCATGTTCTCTTTGTATGTTGCTTCCATAGCTTGGAAACGTTATGTTTATGATGTGGTTTATGGGGTCAATCTTTGGGGTTTGCATATCGAAGGCTAAACTTATTTTACTCTGCATGTTTTTGCGGGTGTATATGTACAGTGAAGTTATCGGTTTTAACTACACAGTTTTCTTCCAGATTAATTATATTGCTTTCAGTTAATGTTTTTGCTGTAACTTGATCTTTGCATAATGTTCGAAATTGACACTCCTTACAACAGAAATATAGATACCTACTGGTTTGTTTTTGCCAAGTTTATCCACCTGTTTTGACATGCGGCTTTGTTTGTTTTACATTGTGAGTCTTCATTTTCATCTCAGAGACATAGATCCTTGTCGTTATGCATTTTATAAACTGGTGTCTTCAAGAAACACATACAAGTAAAGATGTCTCGTAATATGCAGTGTTCCAAATGTTTTTCTGGTATGGGTAAGTATGCGTCTTTTTGCAGGTTTATTGCTAACGTGTGTTTCTATAGGGACAATCGATATCATGTTTCCTTCAGAAGTATACGGTATGGGTATAATATTGTGAAGGTCAAAATTATCCCGGCTTATAATGGGAATACGGATCTCTAATATCAGGGTATCAGTGATTCGTGCTTTAATTTTCAACAAATGGTAAATGTTTTGTAACCCACTTTGTACGTTTTCAATAGGAAGGGTCACGTCTGCTACTAAATGTCCAGATATAATGTGAAGTTCGTGTTGAAGTTGTTGGGGATCGGTGATGTGCAGATTTATCTTTCCATTGTAGATGTTTCTTTTAAGGTATCTTGAATCGCCTTTAAATGATTGAGTAAGTTGTTAGCGGCCATGGCTACAACTGTAAATTGAGCCATACTTTCTGCTTTAGATAGTTCCTTTTGAATAATACTTACACCTTTTTCCAAACTTTGCAAATGTTCATTTATCATGTTATGTTGATTTTGGAATGTTTCTTCTGTTCGTTTTAACATGTTGTATTCTGCTTCGACAATTGATGTTTGGTTTGTCCACAATGCTCCTAAATGGTTTTCGTTTTCTCGGATGAGAGTAATATCCTTTTGATACTGTTCAGCGAATTTATCATCTAATACTCCGAACAGGGCGTTCGCTAGATATCCGCCACCGTTTACTAAGCCGCGCCGCACGCGCGTCTCTTGTTTCAGTTGATTACTCAATAATATTGTATTATAATAATGTTGTAGTTCGGCGTAACTGTAGTGAAGCTGGAGTAGGATAACGTCACAATGAGTTAAAGTTACTACCTGTTTGCAAATGTTCTCGAGCTGGTTATTATATTTTTCGTAAGCGACTGTGCCTTCCCAAATTGGTTTCATATCGTAGAATGCAATAAGCTTCCATTCGTCTCGTATCAGTTTCACGTTGCCCACCTTGTCGAAGTACAAGCCCTGCCCATTGTTAATAGGGGTGACCATTGCGCAATATCCCGTTGTGATTAATGAAAACAAATAAATAAACATCATGAAAACGTGGTTAAGCATCCTCTTTTTGTGTTATTTTTTGTTAAGTTCATGTTAAGTTTACTTTTTTCTTCCTTCTTTGGTTCTTGATTTTGTTATTCTTCTTTTTCTAAAGGTAATACGGATAATTTAATTACTGGTCTCTTCATTAATCCATTTTTTGTTTTAAGCGTTACGACTCTAACATAGCCGTCTTGGCCCGGATGAACATCGATAACTCGACCTAGAGCCCATTTTCCCGCAGGCAGGTCTCCTTGTTGAATGTTCTGTTTTGGGATTTTCCATTTCTGTCTTGCTGTTATCTGGCTCAGATATTCTACTTTCCACCTTTTCCAAATATCTTTTGTGTTAAGTGCACCTTGTTCTTGCATCTTCTTCTGTTTCTATCACTGTGACTCCAGCTCTTCCTGTTAGAAAATGTGCTGGTGTGAGAGCATCTAAATTCTTGATGTTTTCAGTTAGTGGGCAAAGCGGACGTGAGTTGGTCGAATACTCTTCATAGGTCAACTTTTGTTCTCCTACTACTCGCTTTAGGTGGTGTTTTAGACTTCTTACTGCTCTCTCCCATAAGCCTCCTGCACTCGGCCACGATGGTGCATTAAAATGCCATTCAATTTTCATTTCCGTGACTTCTGTTAGAAAACGATCACTAAAAATGTGAAGTAGTTGTTCCCACTGTTTTTGCAGTATTCTGTTGGCTCCAACGAAATTCGTCCCGTTGTTGCTGTCAATGTGTCGTGGTGTTCCTTTCCTGGCGGCCATCCTTCTCAGGGCAGCAAGGAATGCGGAGCTTGTTAGTTCTGTTACTAGTTCCAGGTGTACGGCTTTAGTGACCATACAAACGAAGATAGCTATGTATCCTTTCATAAACTTACTTCCGCGTCCTTTGTTGACCTTGATATCGACAACACCAGTGTAGTCTACTCCTGAATGAAAAAAAGGGCTAGCTTCATTGACTCTGGCTGCCGGTAGGTCTCCCATCACTTGTTGTTGTTTCTTTCCATCCAGTTTTTTACACGTCACGCACTTTCCTATCTGCTTTTTTACTCTGTTATTCCCGCCCACAATCCAAAATTCTTCTCTTATTTTGTTTGCGGTATTTCGGGCGCCGCTATGGAATGTTTGCAAATGAGCTTGTTCGATGAGTAGGGTTGATAAACGAGAGTCCTTTGCTATGATTTTTGGGTGTTTCATTTCGTATGGTATGTGTGCTTCTCTTAAACGGCCTCCTACTCGTAATATGTTGTTTTCGTCGATAAATGGGTTTAAAGCTAATAGTTTGCTTTTTGATTCGACTTTGCCATGTTTACGCAAGTACTCTATGTCAGCAGTGAACTCATTATTTTGTACGTATTTTATTATTGTCAATTTAGCCTTTTGCAACTCTTGTAATGTGAGAATCTTCGGTAGCTTGCCTCTTGTTCGTGTCAACGCCCGTAAAAGCCATGCGATTGCTCGTATTACTTGAAAAGGTCGTTAATGTCTAAAGCGTATTATAGGATCGTGAACTATCTAACAGACAAAAATGCATGGCCTAAATCCGAAACTTAGTCAATAATAATTTATTCAAATGCAAAATCTTTATCTTGTCTAGGGGACACCGTTGATGTAGGAAAACATATCGAAACTTTTATGCGGTCGTCTCGCACCATCTTATATACACATAAGTATGTGTTTTTTTTTTCTCTATCTCTCCCGTAAGATTCTTAATTGGCATGTTTTCCTGCTGAACTACGCATGTTATTTGATACTATATTTAATTTAATATTTATAGCTTTATATAATGCTAGACTAAGTAGTACCATTGTAATAAGAAATATGTTTAAAAAATGACTGACTGCTGAGTTTCTTGCGGCGTTTCTTCTCGGCAGTGGTCTTCTCTTGGCAAGCGCTGGTAGATTCTTGACGTGTAAAAGTGCCCGTGCGGCCTACTTACTGAATAAATTTCTTTTATCTTTTTTATCTTGTTTTACTTGCGTAATTGAGCTATGTTTTTCTAATAAATAATCTATAATGTTATGTTTTGTGTCGTAATTTTGAACAGCATTTGTGGTATCTCTTCTCTTCTTCTGTCGTGTCATATGTTGGTTTGGTTAAGTTTTCTTCTTCCATTTTTAATGTTGATAACCATGGTGGTCCTGCCCACCATAAGGGATGTTCTTTCAGCTGTGATGCTGTGAGACCTCTACTCGCCGCGTCTGCTGGGTTTTCTGATGTTTTGACGTATTGCCACTGTTCTGCTGGCATGACTGCTTGTATTTGTTCCATGCGGTTAGCGACAAATGGTCTCCAACGGCCGGGTTGACTTTGCAGCCACCCGAGAACTATTTTCGAGTCGGTCCAGCCAAAGGTCAATGTTTCATACTGTGTTAGAGAATGTTTAATCTTTTTCATTAGTTTTGCCAGCAAATGGGCTCCGCTAACTTCGAGTCTCGGGATTGGTAATTTTTTCTTCTGGGGTACAAGTTTAGTTTGGCCGCGACAAGTACAACTTTTGTTTTGGTTTTTATTCGTGCGTAAACAACACATGCGTACGAATCAAGAGAAGCGTCACAGAATCCGTGTATTTCAATTGTATCATTCTTATTGCTTAATATCCACCTCGGTATTATGCACTCTTTAATGTGGTCTATTTTCGCTTGTACCTTGTACCATTCATTATAAATGTTATTTGAAACCTGCTCGTCCCATTGTGAGTTTTCTTCCCATACTTTGGAATATTATTTTTAGTTTTGTAGTTAATGGGGCAAGCCAGCCTAATGGGTCAAAAAGTTTGGAGATTTCCGAAAGCAGGAGTCTCTTTGTAGGTCGTGATAATTGTTTGGTCGCCGTATGTTAAAAGTAAATGTATCATTCTTTGAGTTCTAGCATAAACCAGGTGTTTTTGAAATGTTTTCCGTTTTAAAATTAAATATCATATTTTCATTTTCCTGGTTAGTGTTTATGTTTTCTAAAATTTCTTCGTTATTGAAAGACCATTTTCGTTAATTTGCGAAAATCTTCCAGATGTTAATAGTTTATTCAGGTCTGCGATCAATTGTTTACCTTGTTCTACCGAGTGCGCTCCGTGTACTAAGTCATCCATGTAAAAGGACTCCTCGAGCACCTTGGAAGCTTCAGGGAAATGTTCGTCAGCGGCCAGCTTTTTCAGTGTCATCATGGCCAGAAAGGGGGCTGCTTTGGTCCCATATGTAACTGTTGAGAGTTGAAATGTTTGAAGAGGCTGATCTGGGTTCTCTCTCCAAATTATTTTTTGCAGTTGTTGATCGACTTCGTTCACATACATTTGGCTGTACATTTTCTCGATGTCAGCGGTGAAAGCAAATTCATATTGGCGCCATTTTAGTAATAATGTTTGTAAGTCTTGTTGCAGGTTAGGCCCTGTGTACATTAAATCATTTAGAGAGTATCCTGAAGATGTTTTAGCAGATGCATTGAATACTACCCTATATTTCGTTGTTGTTCACTCCACGCGTTCGACTCCATAGTGTGGTAAATAACACTCGGGGCTCAAATTGCTCTCATATGGTCGCTGTACTCTTTCATGAACATTTGATAGGCTTGTGCCAGATTTGTTTGTTTTTCAAGTTTTCTCTCCATGTTTCTGAATTGAGCTATGGCTTTCTTCTTGGATTCTCCGAGATTTTCCTCGAATTTTGGTTTCATGGGAAGTCGTACTGTGTATCTTCCGTCTGTCATTCTAATTGTGTTGTCTTGGTAATGTTTAATGCTTTCCATATCTTCCTGAGATAATTCTCCATCTTCTGTAATGTCTTCTACCTCCCAAAATTGTTGGATATCCTCTAGGTTGTTAATGACTACGTTGCAATGGAATGTCTGTGCGTTTCCACATAACAACCATCCAAGATGTGTTTGTTGAGCCATAGGTTGATACTTATCATCTCCTTTAATCATCCCACTTAGTAAAATGTTAGTGTAAATGTCTGCTCCTAGTAGTAGATCTACAGGGCGGCTTACATAGAATTCGGGGTCGACCAAGTTTATATCTTGAATGACTGGCCAAGACGGCTTAGCGAATGTTTTGTTGGGTAAATTCGTTATAAGATTATTCATGATAATGACCTCAGAGTTAAAAGTAAAATCATTGTACATTGACGTACAGGTTATGTTAAGTTTTCCTTTACAGCCGTTCTCCCTCTGCCCTACTCCATAAATGATACCTTTACAGCTTTCTCTCTTTAATTTAAGTGTTTGGGCGGTCTTCTCCGTTATAAGCGAAATCTGAGAGCCCTGGTCAATTAGTACTCTTAAAACATGGTCGGTACCGTCAGCTGCTTTTACTTTTAATAGGGCTGTTGCCAATAGAATCTCCGAGTAGTTTTCTAAGGTAACTTGCGAAATGTGCGACGCGTGTTCATTTGACCTCTTCGATGTTGCAATTGCTGATGAGGCAGAGGCCGATGCTTGTGCATTTGTTTTAACACATGCCTCATGTAACAGCGTATTGTGTTGTTCTGCATATTTGTGGCATGTTTTTGTTGAGTTGCAAGAATTTCCGTGATGACTGAATAAACAGTTAACACACAGTGCAAGTTTGTTAACCGCATGATATCGTTTTTCGACGGGCATTTGCAAAAATTGACGACAATTATAAATTACATGTTGGCTTTTACATAGCGGGCATTTGAAACCAGACACGTGTAATGCTTTCGCAATAATTGTGTTTCTTTGATATTTGTTGGCCCCATTTAGGGCTTGTATTATCCGCCCTATTTTACTATCTGGATAATTCGGATAACGGATAATGCAATATCCGGATATCCGGTAAAAACGGATAAAACGGATATTTTTAGGTAATATGTATTAAAATACAAAAAAATGGTAATGCTGTCGCTGGTAAACTTCTGGAAATGGCGGAAGTGCTCGATTTGTCTTTTATCTGTTGTTTGATATCTATTGAGTGAATTAGCTTCAGATGATTGCGCAAAGATGAGGTAGATCCTGATAATTTTAATATGTTTTTACATATTTTGCACTGAGCTTCTTTGCCACCGCAAAAAGTGATGCCAGGCACAGTTTTTGCCAAGGTTCGATTTTTTGTATTCTTTGAATATAGCGGCCATTTCCCTCTGTTTTAGGATTCACTAAATTCAAACCTGAAAAATAACAAATGCCTCTATAAAGTATTTTAATCATTAATTTAAAAAAAAACATGCAATATACTAAACATCTTGTTTTCAACACGGTTTGGTATAGAATAGAATAGAATAGAATAACTTTATTTCAGACTACAAGGCCCATATTTACAAATACCTTACAGACTAGCATACATATCAATATATAACATAAAATGAATACAACTATTAATAAATTTTCGCGGTGTCTGCTAGACGGCGACCACGAAATCGCCGAAATAAGACTCCCCTCGGCCAGAATTCCTCCTTTAAAAAGGTCGACAGATCTGTGGTCGGTACTCTCATCACAAATGACTTAAAATTAACCTTGTGGCGAGGTTCTAACCACTCGACCCTAAGAGTAAATCCGGTCTTAACTCGTACATACTCTACGAGATCTTTTGCCTCCGTAGAGTAATGTAAACGGGACACGTACAACTGCGTCGTGGGCGTAGCAGGACACAGCAAGTGGTTCGGTCCGGTCGGTGCGGTGCCGCACAGGTTCCTCGGGGCAGGCTTCTTCTTCCTCTCCACCCGGGTAAAACCATCCTTGTCCTGCTTAGGACACGTCGGGGGCAACACCCCGCGAACGGGCTTACTGCGGTTCTGCGTCACCTCAGTAGGGAGCTGTGCTGGTTGCCTAGCGATTGGTCGCCTGGCAGCAGCAGCATACGCACGATTTGAGGTCGTCGACCGCGCGCATGGTGTCACCACAGCCGGGACAGAAGTGCGGGCGGCGGGGCGCGGGGCGGCGCTGTGTACAGCGCCGGCCGGTAACGCATCCAATTTCACCGACTCAATCATGTCTACGGGTGCATTTTGCGGCCCGTGACATGCACTCACAATAGAGGCATCGGGTGACCTACTTTCCGAAACAGCATTCCGTAATAACACTACTTCGGCACGTAATTCACTCACGATGTTATTTGATGCCTCTAATTTAGACTGCATCTCAGCCAGACTGCCCTTCTGGAACGTAATATCCTTTAGCAGCCTAGTAACGTCGACGTGGTCAAACGAGACGGGTGGCAGCCTGTTCAGCTGCTTAGCCACGAAGGCAGGTACAGCCTCGTCCTCCAAATCAATCTTTCGGAACATATCGATGATGTCCTGCAGACTCTTGGCTCCTCCATCCCTCCGGCGGGATGGCATCAGGTCAGTCTTGCCCAGCGACTGGAACAGTAGCGCTTTGCCGCAGCAAATCTCCTCCTCCTTGAAGTTGCTTAGTTGTATAAGTACACGTAAGGAAAAGTAAGAACCCAGTAGGAACTATCCGTTTATTATTATTATCACCAATCACCATTAGTAAAAGGTATAGGAAAAAGGTATAAAGTAAAAATTTCCAACCAAGTAATTCAAACAAACAAAATAAGTTCCATTTTAAGTAACAAACTGTAAGTAAATCAAACAAATTACATGAAATATCAAATTTAAGGGAGCCCTTTGTTTCCCATAATTTTATTGGTCATAATGTAATTGTTGACATAATTTTTGATAGTCATAATTTTTTATATCGCTGAAACTGTAAACTTTTCAGAAGTTCTGAAATATCTAACGTGTAGACAAGGCTAGGTTAGGTTAGGTTTGATTTATAAAAATCCTGAAAAAGTAACAGTTTCTTTAAAAAAACACGTTATGACTTGCGATGATTATGACATCGCAAGCACAAGCACATCATGACTAAAAATAATTATGTCAGTCAATATAGACCCCAAATTTAAATAATGGGTGAAGTGAATTGAAGGGAAGGGCCACTGCCACTCAGCAATTAACCTGAACAACATATTTACTATTTTTTTATTTAAAAATACTAATCAATAAGAACAATTCAAAAGTACGCACTCACTGGTGATCTGGTGATCTGGCGTCAAATTCAATACTAAAATTATTTTTTAATCCTATTCGTTGAATATCCGAAATATCCGAATTGGGTTATCCCATAATTTTGTAATGTATCACTATTCAAAAACCATTTCGAGAAAAAGGGTTGTAGAACCATTCCCTGCTATCAGATTATTTTACAAAATTAGTATTAAATAGTTATTTCTAATTTATCATTTGACATTATTTGACCTGTAATGTAGTGACGTCACGATCTTCATTGGTAAGTTGTGTCTAATCTGTGATCAACCATAGTACTACATATAATATGAGTCCGAAATGCAGTAATATATAAATAATGTATATCGAATTTTGTCTTATTTATTTCTGTTTTATTTTAACGCTTATTTAAATTAAGACAATTTTTAACTGTAGGTATACTGTAGGTACAATGTAAGATCTTTAAAAAAATAGAATGATTAAAATACAAGTCCGTTTTGGAACCTCCGTCTGCAGGCTAATCTGTGGGTGAAATTGTCAAACTCAACAAACGGCCGCGGGCCGACGGAAATTACATGACTTGACATTGACATTTTACGTGATCTGACAGAAACGCGTACTCTCAAACGAATTCAATGGTTTTAAAGCGGTTGTGCCAAGCGAATTCTCTCGGAGCGGTGAGTGCCATTATAGACAATATTAAAATATCGTCAGTATTTATAATGGGCGACTTTAATGCGCACCCACACGAACCTTTTTACGAAGAACTTATGCAGTTTAGTAATGAACAGCGCTGGAGCTGTTTGGATGTAGATATGCTTGGTTTACAGTCGAATACCTACACTTTTATAAGTGAGGCTCACGGTTCCACACGTTGGCTGGATCATTCCTTAGTAACGCGCCCGCTGTTCTGTTGTAAATGTTTATATAAAATACGATACTTATTGGTCAGATCATTTTCCTTTGATATTAAAATGTAATTTTGATTTAATTCAGGCCAAAGTATTTCGTACTCAAGACACATTTTGTAACGCCATTTTATGGGGAAATCGGAACCCAGACCAAATTAAAACCTACAAAGAAGAATGTCATAAAAAGCTAGGATTAATTGATTTTCCTATAGAGTTGCGAAAGTGTTGTTACAAGTCTTGTAGTATTCCGGACCATAAGTATATAATTGATAATATGTATAGTAACATCATATCGGCCCTGACAAGCTCCTCCACCGTAAAAGTGCAATTAAAAACAAAACCTAGCAGAAAAGCATGTGTCATGGGGTGGAATAAACATGTCGCCGCCGCTCACAGGGAGGCTAGGTTAAAATTTCAAAGTTGGTTGCTGTACGGGAAGCCATCATCAGGTGCTCTATACAAGGAAATGTATGAAAGTAGAAAGGTGTTCAAGTCACGATTAAGCTGGTGCCAAAAGCACCAAGAACAAATAAAAATGGACATCCTTGCTACCCATCATGCAAAAAATGACTTTAGCGCCTTTTGGAAGGGTACCAGGAAACTAAGTAGCAAGCCGGGCCTTCCTGTGAGTGTTGGTGGTGTTTCGGACCCCAAGGCCATTGCGGACTTGTTTAGGGATGGTTTTCATGTCGGTTCCACTCTCGGTCTATCGCTGGCGGTGCCCAGTGCTGAGAAGCCGAGATCGACCTTGGAGATTCGATTTACTGCCAAAGACGTTACCCGGGCTATTAATGGTACAACAAGAGGCAAGTCTCCAGGTCACGGCGACCTCAGCATTGAGCACCTTCAGCACGCTGGCCCTCATTTAGCGAGAGTGCTAGCAATGTTTTACTCCTTTTGTATGGGACACTCCTATTTTCCTGCAGAGCTAATGAAAACTGTTGTGGTGCCTATAGTTAAAAATAAAACGGGGGATGCATCCGATAAGACTAACTATAGACCCATCTCATTGGCCACAATCATTGCTAAAGTATTTGATGGTATGCTTAACTCACATTTAAATAAGTTGGTGAAACTGCACGACAATCAGTTTGGGTTTCGTTCCGGTTTGTCGACAGAAAGTGCAATTTTAAGCTTAAAGCATACCGTCAGATATTATACCGACCGAAAAACACCTGTATATGCCTGTTTTCTCGACCTATCGAAAGCGTTTGACCTGGTTTCTTATGACATCCTTTGTACGAAACTTAAGGAGCAGATGGTCCCTCTAGAAATAATAAACATGCTTAAGTATTGGTATGGAAATCAGGTCAACGTAGTTAGGTGGTCGGGATCATACTCGGAACCATACAGATTGGAGTGCGGGGTGAGGCAAGGGGGGCTCACCTCACCCACGCTCTTTAACCTGTATGTAAATGAACTCATCGTCGCGCTCAGCAGGCAGCGTGTCGGCTGTCACGTGGACGACATTTGCGTCAATAACATCAGTTACGCAGATGACATGGTGCTGCTGAGCGCCTCGCCGTGTGGGCTCAAGAAACTGTTGCGGACGTGTAAGGAGTTTGCAGTCAGCTGTGGCCTGAAATATAATGTGGCAAAAAGTGAAGTCATGGTGTTTGAAGCCATTGGTAAGTGCCCATCTAGCGTGCCTCCGCTTAAGCTACACGGTGTCCCCTTAAAAAGGGTATACCGATTTAAATATCTGGGGCACTAGCTTACTAAGGACCTCAAAGATGATGACGACATGGAGAGGGAGCGAAGGGCGCTGTCAGTGAGAGCTAATATGATAGCCCGCAGGTTCGCTCGTTGCTCTGGAGCGGTGAAGATCACCCTGTTTAGAGCGTACTGCACGTCTCTGTACACGAGTAGCCTGTGGGTAAAATACACCCAAAAAGCATTCAGCGCCCTTCGCGTCCAATTCAATAATGCGTTCAGGGTGCTGTTGGGTCTGCCTAGATTCTGTAGTGCGTCGGGAATGTTCGCGGAGGCAAGGGTTGACTGTTTTTACGCAACACTCCGCAAGCGATGTACTTCTCTGGTGCGCAGAGTGCGGGCCAGCTCCAACAGTATCCTCGCAATGATCGCGGACAGGTTTGACTGTCCCTACATGAACCGTTGTTGTAGTTTGCATGCCCCTTACCACAAATAAATTTTTAATGTGTGTTCTAACAACTAGATTATAATAATGTATATGTATACCACTAACAAATATGAATCTAAGACATTCGAAATAAATTAATTTGAATTTGAATTTGAATTTGAAAGCATGTCTCAAACAAACCAACTTGTAGCGACGTCATAAAGCCATTTTCTTTAAAAATTTAAATAAATTAATATATGATTTAAATGCAAAATCCGTGAAATTAGTGTCTTCAATTAGTCTATTTTATCGAAAAAATAAATAAAAACAAGGGGTATTTTTTTTTGGGATAACCCAATTATCCGGATACAAAGTAAACGCAAATCCAGATTTAAAATTAAGCGGATATCCGGATAATTCGAATATCCGGATATCCGGATTGAAAGCCCTAGGCCCATTATTGTTTTGATAATTAATGTTCGAATATGTATGATTGTTATTTGGTTGAAATGTTTTTCGTATGTTGGATGTTGATGGTTGCTGAGAGTAAGTTTTAGTTGCGGCCGGTTCTTGTCTGCGACGAGATGATCCGAGACCTGTGAACTTTCCTTCTATGAACTCCAGAAATTCTTGTAAAATAGGTAAATCCCTGTGGTTTTTTCGGTCACTCTATTGTAGTCCATGTTTGTTTCTGAGTCTAATTTTCGAGACAAAATATGTACTAGTATCGGGTCCCAAGTACTTATATCAACACCTTGATTTTTTATGGCATGTAGGCATTCGGTAGTAGTGTCATGCATATTTTTCATCTGAATTAAAGATTTTTGTTGCATAGTAGGTAATGCAAATAATATGTTTATGTGGGATGTGAAAATCAACTTTTTGTTATTATACCGATTGTTTAAAATCTCCCAACAAACGGTGTAGTTATCCGAACTTATCGGTAAATGTTGTATGTGTCTTTCGGCTTCTCCTTCCACCTTTGATTTTAAAAATTGCATTTTCTGGGCGTTCGAAAGTGTGTTGTTGTTATTTATGTATTGCTTCTCCAAACAAGCCTTTGAAGCAAACCCAGGTGTTATAATTTCCATGGAAAGTAGGAATATCTAACGTAGGAGTGGCTTTCTCCCTGTGAACGACTGACCAAATCTTTTTGTTGATGGCTTTTTTCATGCTGTTAAATGTATTTTTTCGTGATTGTTGAATGTTTTTTCATATGAAGACTCTGTCTACAGCTTCACTCTCTATTTCCCAATGCAGGGAATCTATTACCATCCACCGTGATTGTAATGTTTTAAGGGCGTCCTCTAATTTTCATTTCTTCGTCAAGGTTTCTATCTCCATAGCATTGACCGTCCTTACAAAAGCCTTAATGTTAGCAAATTGTTTTCGCACCATTTCATCATATTTGCTCGTTGTTCCCCTTTCTTCTCTCCTGTTTTGAATGTCCCCAGCTACTGCTTGTTTAGTGTCTCCACTCGGTGTTTGTTCTTCATCATCACTGGTTAAAACTTCCGTGACAGACTTTGGGAAAGGAGTTGCATCATGTTTAGTCGACATCTTCTTCGCAGTTAGTATTTGATAACCTTCATTTAGTGCCGCGTTTAAGAGTAAATATGTTTCTTTTGTTTTCTCAAACGTACCTTCGCTAAAGTATGCATGCGATGGACTTTCCTTTCTAGAAATTTAGTTATGATTGAATTGAAATTCTCCCCATAAACCAGTTAGCTTTTCAAATCGTGCTACAAAGTACTCAGCTTTGCTCTTCCTATCCGCCGATAGGACAGCGCGCTGTCTTTCCTAAAGTTAGTAAGAAGCAACTTGATGTTGTTCTGAATCTCCTCTTGAAGTTCTACAGTTGCCATTTTAAATCTTTTGTTAGTAAAATAGGAATGATCTTACTTGTATGTTCTGTTACTGTTGTTTACTGATAATTCCAAGTGCTGATGTTGGTTCCTTTCTAGTGGTCACTGCAATCCTCACCCTTAATTGTTCACCAGTTCAAGCACCTCACTTGTCAACGACACAATCTATGACGCGCAAGATCCTTTGTTCGTTCGAAGGACCAATGTTCAGATTGGGTTTGCGGTGAATGTTAAAACAAGAGAGGAATTAAAATTGTTGTTTATTGACTTAGAAGTTCTAATGTTATAAGAGTCTTTAGAAACTATGTTAGTTAAAAATGTTAAGAAATGTTAAAATGTTATAAATGTTATGATTATGATCGAATGCACCCGGTCGCGGCAGTTCCGAAATATGCACTAACTAATAATTACTCTATGTCAGCGCTCGATGCGCCGCCGATTGAATGCTGACTTACGACTTTACTTAAAATACACGTGTAAGGTGCTTTGCACCGAACAGTAGGTAAGTTGTTTGCCAGGGGCGAATTCTCAATAGTACCTAGCCCAGCTGATTTCTGGAAAAATATCTCTAAAAATTCAATGGGTTAATAAAATTAACATGTCTGTTATATGTGACACTTGACAGATATATATGATACATTTTGTCCCAATATTCTATAAGAAATCTTATAATAACTGGAAATAATAGCAATACCCCTTTACGATAGATGGTGCTTTCGTCAAACCTTCAAAACGAACTAAGTTTAAGACATGATAAGAAATGCTCCTTCACTCACGCCAGATGGCCCTTTCCTCAACTTTCAAAACGAACCGAGTTTAAAGACTATAAGAAACCTTTACAGCAGAAGGCGCTACCCTTTATTTTCATAAAAAAGTTTTGGAGATATTTATAATACGCCGCGTATCGTATCATACGCGTACGTAATATATCTACGAGTACTAACGAGTATCTCCGAAATCGCGCAAATTTCAGAACTCAAAAAATTAAACGTGTAAAATCAAAACTTAGTTATATTGTGAAATATTTGATTCAGTAGACAGTAGGTATTTCTTCGGCAGTCGGCCTGCAGGATAGGTACACTACGTAAAAGGTTTCTAGCTTTAGATACGGGAGGCGACTTTGATATTTTTTTGAATCATCGATTTTATGCAATGTTTTTGTTATTATTTAGCTCTTCCTTGACATTACTTTCATATGTTTCATTAGCGAGCGCAAAATATTACTTAGTTCCTAGTCAATGATATTACAGAGTATAAGTAGGTAATGTTACGTTCCTAGTAAATCGCGTTCGAAAATGGTTGCAGTTGCATATAGATAGCTACACAAACTACAATATGTTCACTTCTTTCGCTAATGAACGATAGACAGATACAGAAAACGCTAGAGTAAGAGAGATAGCTATACGTAAGCAGTTGCGCTTCAAGTGTCACCGGGAGGATAGAGATTATGATTTTGAATCGAACAGAACGGACATTGGTAAGGAGCAAAGTACGTAGGTAACAAATATAAATAAAACGGGTTTTACAATAGTATAAAGGTATTAATTATTTATGTCCAATTTTACAAATATTTATATACTTGAGTACATTATCCCCTTAATATTATTTACTCTATTATGGCACAGGCGGGCGGGAACTTTCGACCTATCGTTACGTTACTATAATATTTATAATAGGTATCTAGACACGCGGCAGCTTGTCCAGCCAAGTTCACGCAAAAGGAACTGGCGAGCGCAGCCGTGTGTTATTTACACGAAACGTTTGGAGCCACTTTTGACGCCTCATAATCAAATATTTAGTAAACTTACGCGTGATATGAGATCCCTTGAGCTTTATTAGCTTTCATGTGGTAGTTTGTGCACTTCCGAAACACACAAGACGGCATTTTAACTATTTTGGCTCACGTCAGTTTCGTCGCCATGTTTGGCGTGAACTGTCAGCGAGATAGTAAAATTTTGGATCTTTTATGAAGCCCAACTCGGGCGCGGCAGTGGCATATCTACTTCTTGTTAATATGTAATATCACTGTACCTAGTTCAAGTTTTTTCTGACAAATTCGATTTAAAAACTTCGAAACAAAAACCACTATTTTTTGATATGATTCAGGGGTGACTTTGCTTTGATATTGTGGGGTGGGGTGGGGGTGTGGAGTGGGGTGTGGTAAACTGCGTAATGTTTTTTTTTCTACTAAGCCGTCTCCCGTAGTTTGCCTCTAGCTAGGTATCGTAAGTTACTCCAAATAAGTAGTCGCCAATATAATTGTTAATAATTTTATTTTACGATTAAATGCAGGAGTTACAGAATATTTATTTTTAAAATTTATCAAACTGACCACAATACGAACTGAGGGTTTAATTTATCTTCTGTTAAGAGTTAATATCTTTGACGAGGATGAATTCTGAATTTTCATTTTACCTTAGAAGTATCCGCCGGTTTCTTACCTAAACCAATAAGAACCCTTTTTCTCTTGCCTTCATCCTGGCAGCAGCCTGGAGTGCCTTCTTTGCAGCTTTAAGGTGCACAGCGGGCTTTTGATGTCCAACACCTAAATGTGAGCTGTTGCGCTTGTCTAAGGGTTATTAACAGCTGCCACAACGATATATCATCTCTAATTCTGGGAGTGTTGCATCGGAAAAAAATAAAACATAGGCTAGTGATTCGAGGGATCACTTTTGCCATACACGTGAAGTGCATTGTTGTTATTATCAAACCGCGACTAGAATGGGATTTGGAAGTACCGTTAGCACAACAGTACTTATAATTAAACAAATATAATCATAAGTCAATTTATGATATTTTCATGAGTACTTTAAGTGCTGGCACTTATATACGAGTACCCTGTCCACGATAACGAGCTAGTACTAGAAAACTTAGACAGCACGTAATTGGTCAGCAATAAGGGCGATGCATGTGCATCGGGTGAGTTTATATGGCGGTCGAAATTCAGTCAACATCTGTCTCTTGTACAGTGCGGACGCGTTATAGTGCTCTCCTTTCAAAATCAATGCTCAGTCGTGAATGCATCAAGCTCGTAGTATTAATGGCGTATACATTTATAATAAATTTAGAAAATAATTCTACTGGATCGGAGATGGAATAAATATTTTTAATAACAAACACCTAATTTTATTCATATACTCGTAATTACATGTACCTACTCAGACACATATTTCGTTAAATAAATGATTTTATTATCCATGAATTATTTTTGAACTCCATATGTATGATCAACAGAGGTCGGAATAGGTAGTGCTTATTAACCTAAACTTGTTTCATCTTCATTCAATAACGTATTCCCATCTCACTCGCGTATGAATGAACATGAGTCAAGTTTAGGTTAAGAGGCACTACCTATTCCGACCTCTGATGATCAATAAATAGTTATAGTTTTGTTAAAAAAACTTATGCCGCAAGTCCACTAATTCTTATTTTCATTATTAATTAAAAGTTTGAATAAATTAATACAAAAGTAAATACTCATTTGGTCCTTTATTATTTCACTAAACCATAAAAATCATAAGGAATATAAAAATAAATATTCCGAGCGACGTGGCATGTAAGCCGAGCCTGACAGTGAGGTGCCATTGTTCACGCCCACTGCCCTTTTTTGTCCTTTTCATCTGCATACAAAAGTGCGAAAGAGAGACCGCTATACTACCTCGTTAACGTGGACAGACATCGTCTTGAGCCGTCCCATTCGTTTTTTGTCAAGTTTTTAATTCATCTCGTTCTGATTTCGTCATCCATTCTTCATTCGTCACTTTCGGTGGTAGTCTTTGTCGTCTTTGGTCATATTCGTTGTTTGTCTTTTTCTTATTCCGGGTCATTCCGCTATCAGTCTTGACATTTTTTGGTCATGATCGGTGTTAGTCTATCTCTTTTTTAGTCTCATTCGTTATTCGTCCTATCGTCTTTGGTCTTATTCTAAGTTCGTATTTTTCTTATTTGGCCTCTTTAGAAATTGATCTCATTCTTTATTGGACACATTCACTATTTGTCCCGTTTGATATTCGCAATTTGACTTGTTTTCTTTCAGGCGACTAGAATCACGAAAAGAGAAATTACGAAAATTATGAAGTATAAAATTATCTACTATAAGTACTTAGTCAGGGGGTTCCACTCCTTTGTACGAGCAAATTCGGCTCCTAGGTAAATAGTGATCTGGGGTTCTAGACAAAACGCTTCGATATCCGTTGTCGAAATTTGTTATCGAGAAAATGTATGAAAGTGACATAAGCGTTCGCAGCATTTTTCGAACTATTGTGACAGGCTCAAAGTCCGCCTGCAAAAAGAGGGGTGTTATAAGTTTGACCGCAATATGTGTCTGTCTGTCTGCGTGTCTGTCTGTGGCACCGTAGCTCTTAGGTTGTATAACTAAAGAGGGAATTGAGACGAAAACCGAACAAGACGAATTATGAATGGACCTAAAATCGAAAGTGACTTACTGCTAATGGGACCAACAACGAACGTGTCGAAAAAAAATGTGACGAGTAACGAATGAGACTAAAAAATAAAAAGACTAACACCGAACATGTCAACAGAAGAAGAGACAAAATCGAATGAACCTGAATAAGAACAAGACAAACAACAACTAAGACCCAAGATGACAATGACTAACAGCGAAAGTGACGAATGAAGAATAGATGACGAAAGCAGAATCAATTGCTGCATTAAAATCCGTTGAGTAGTTTAAAAGATCTAAGCGAACTGAGAGAGGAAGCGACTTCATTGTATACTATGTAAACAAGATGAATTAAAATAAAGCCTGCGTGGTAAAATTAAAAAACTTACAAATAGTATTGGTCGCATGGCAGTGCATTCTCAGGTACTTGACATCCAATTTCCAAGTAAGTTACCCGTATACGAGGGCTCTATTCTTCTCGGTATAAGAATATTGGTTTTGGCGTGCTATCGTGTTGCTTTTAACTCGGCCGCCATTAGTATATATATAATATAAGAGTTATTATAACGTTGGCAATACGATAACATGCCAAAAGCAAAATTGTTCTACGAAGTCATATAACATACATTAATGCCAAAGGTTTGTTAAAACTTTTATTTTAATCCTACCATTAAACACTACTTAAAGTAGAGAAACATGTAATAAACACATGTAGCTTAGGTAATTGCTGGCATTTCAGATGACCACACACTCGTGGGGAAACACCAGGCCGGGCTTGCGCTGGCTGGGGCACGCTGAAACAATTAGATACATAGTGACTAATATGAAATTAAATCGGCTACATCTTACGCACATACGGAGTGATGTTTTTGTGCAATTTGAATAAAATTTTAAATTAAAAACCGTACGTAGTTCACGGATTCGTACCTAAGATTATTTTCACAAAAGCATTCTTTCATAGTAGCGAATTTTCACATCACGTGCTTTCATGATCGCAAATTTAATTATTCGTCTTTCTTCATGAAGCGATTTTTCATGAAGCGTTTTATAATGTTCGCGTTCATTTTCTTCGCATATTTTACAAGTAGATTATTTTATTAGTCGCATTTTTTCTCAACCTAATTTGACATTTATTTATTTGTTAATTAAGATTTAGTTTGTTTTCAGTTCTTTTTAATAGTCATGCCGAAACCATTAAGACCTGGGAAACGTTTAGATCGACGAGCCTGTGAAATTATTTCCAACATTAATTATTTATATTTCTTCTTGTTTAGGTACCTACACCTAATTTCTATATATTTGATCGTGGTGGTTTTTTACATCTCTGTGTGATATACTTCAAAGTTCAAACTCGTGGTTTGACATTTGACAACTGATAACTAAAGTACTCTATTTATTTAATACAAACATGTCACTTAATAATTCAATAATTCATAGACACGTCGGCTTTATTCGGAGTGACGTGAGTTCCGAGTTATCACGATGCGAAAGGATTATTCATTAGATCTGTATTTATTTTGATAGATATGTCAAACTTCACTCAGCTATTAACCATAATAATGTAAACACGATATGTAAATATTGTAATGTTTAACTTTTATCAGGTGTCGTGCCTATTAATAAACGAAGTGCCAAAGTCCATGTTATATTATTTTACAGGTCATGGGCTCAGAATGAACAGTTTTTGTGCATAATAACCCTAGCAACGAAGCCTTTGGATAAAATTAGGCTAGCCACCGGACCGACCTGGACGTCTGGAAGAATCGTATATAAACATTCTATATTTTCAGCAATGGATTCGTCGAACTATTTATCTCACTTGAACAAATTAAAAATGAATACGAACTATTCAAATTGGAGGAAATTAAACAAATTATTCTTCGAAGCCAAAGGACTTAGTGGCGACAGTAAAGATAAAGGTAAGTTAAGATAAAGGTTCCAAAGCAAAATATTATATATTAAATTCAATTGACGAAAATATTCTGCACTACGTTATTAACATACCCCGTTATCAGTGTTGCAGAATCATTAAAAGCGCTAGGGTTGGCACAGCACATATTTTTTAACTAACATATATAACCACCTTATTGATGCACCTTTTTTAATTTATATATTAGAAGTTTTAAACAAAATAAAACCTTTTTCACCTCAGCAGCTCAAACAAGCATGTTTTGCTGCTTAAAAACAGTGAGCAAAATTCGGTTTTGCTGCGAGCGTGAGACAAAGTAACTTTTTAATTCTTTTTTTTTATATGCCGAGATCAGTGCTGGGTCTATTCACAACATACGAAATAATTGAACTTCACTTTGTTCTGTCACTTTCACTTCGATACAGAAAAAGCGAGAGATAGCAAAAAGTTGATTCGAAGTTCGATTTTCAAATTCGATACCTAGTAGGCCCAAAAAGAATCAAACAATAAAACGTTCGGATACACATATAACCGTAAAATTGCAAATTATCTGTTAAAGTTTTAAATGTGATTAATTATTATATTTCTTTTGTTCATAATCGGATTATACTATTTTTTAAATTAAATGAAGAAAATATTTATGAAAAAAATACGAAGTTTAACATGTATCTACATATTATTTATCGTTCTAACAATCTTGAATTTTGTGACATAAACCGCGGGGCCAGTTTCAGAACGCATCCTTAAAAAATAGCGGGATTATTTTTATTGTTTTTGTTTATTCTCTTCTGTTACGCTACCTATCTACTTTCGATACACTTTGGATATTATAAAAGTAATAATAATTAAACATGAGTGAGTCCAGTGACGAAGTCTGCTATTTAACTCCGGAAGCATTGAAGCAACGTGTAAAAAAGTTTCCTGCCTGAAAAGTCTCGCAAAAAATATCTAAAAGCTTATGATAGTTTTAAGAAATGGAGACACTTTTCTGAGACTGTTAGCGTACTTGATAGAATTATCAAGAAGCAACCATCTTTAATGTGGAGTATTTACTTAATGTTGAAAACCACAATAAATACAAAAGATGACGTGCACTTTGAAACCTATCCCAAACTTATTGCAAAGAGAATGTCAATAGGGCACAAATCCAGAAAGTTCAAATTTTTTTTGGCCGCTGACTTTAAAAAGTATTTATTAGGCTCCGGACTGCAATTTTCTCGCTGCAAAAGTAAGTCCTTCATTAGTATAAAATTAATCATTTAATATGTTCTCGCTGCTGAGGTGAAAAGTTGTATGTGTCACACGAGACCAAAGTTATTTACATCTCGTGTCTTTGAATCCCTCGCTACGCTTAGGATTCTAACCTAGAATCACTCGCTACGCTCGTGATTCAATCATAGAATCCTTCGCTTATTCGGGATTCAAAATTAACACTCGCAGCAAAAAACAACTTTGCTCTCTTGTTGCACAAATTTTCGGCCCGTAATTAAAAGAGGTTTTATCCCTTTTTCTAAATCCATATTAGGTGGTTGCGTCGTTTATTTGTCAATATTGATTAATGTCGTATATAATTCGTTGGCTTAGTATTCAGTTAAAATCATGTATTTCCTCAATGATCACGCTGAATTTTCCCACCTCTTTATATACACTCTAAGGGTAGGACAGACAAGACCACGTTGAGTCGGGGTGGGCAGACTCGGGTTTTAGTACCTAAAATAACCTTGCATTTATATATTTTTAAGGTTGGGTTATTTTAGGTATTTTGATTTTATGTATTTTGACTATTACGGAAAACGTACTTTAAGGATTTTAATTGTTATTTCTTTCAACTATTATAATTCTGATTGTATATATTCCGAACATATATATTGTGAACTTAGCCATTTTGATAGTATGTATTTCGACCATTATGAAAAACGTACTTTATGAATTTTCATTTTTATTTCTTTTGACTATTATATTTTTTGATTTTATATATTTTGAACGTATACATTGTAAACGTATAGATTTTGATTTTATACTTTATAATACGTACCCAGTTTAATAGAGCCGATGGCGAAATTAGAAGTAACCCGAATGCGACGCGGAAATGGTTCGTAAATTTAGTACATATAATCACAGTATATAAATAGGTAAAGCATTATGTCAATGTGCAATAGACAGTAATATTTTTCAAATACATAAGCATATCCGATAATAGTTTTCTTTTAAATTAATGTTTCAGTTTTCTTTCTGTTACAGATAAAAATACGATACGTTTGTGCCCATGCACTATAAATTTTAAAGTAAGATGCCTAAGATTCTTGTTAAAACATGTTGACATATATAAGTATGGCGATTGTAGGGATGAAGTAGTCGAAGTGTTTAGAAAATTTAAAGAATGTGAAAATAGGTGGTCAACAGAAGAATTAAATTGTACATACATGCAATAGCCAAACATCAGAATTAAGAAAAATGGTAATGAAAATATCACCTCAACAAATGGAAACTTTTTGGATTGAAGTGGTTAATGTAATTGAAAAGTATCTTGTAGTGTAGTTTTTCCGTAAATAAAATGCGATTGCAAAGGCACAAAATAATTTTATTTCTCGTGAAAGTGCTCTTGAGATAAACCTTATCCATCCAACAAATTACTACAAAACTGTTATTTTACCTGTAAAAACATTATTCTAACAAAAAAGTTTTGTACGCCAATATCGATACCTTTAGACTCAATTGGCGTAAACGCCAAAACTCAACTTTTCAGGAGAGCAAAAAAACTTTTTTTTCTAAATTATTTTTATCATTTCATTTTTGTTTTTTGAGTTATAAAGCTCAGTTTTGGACATAATAAATATAGTTTCAGGATAAAGAATATGATTAAGTAATATTTAAAGTAAACCCAGTATTTAAGAAAATGGAAGGCTTATACGCCCTAGAAAAATACTAAAAATGTTACTTACGCCCCAAAAAAATACCGTTTCTGTGATAGGTTTAGGGTGTAAAAGCCAGGAGGATTATTTTTTAACTGTAATAGGGTGTATAAGAGAAATTTTATGTAATTCCGCGAACGCTCAGGTTGTGGATTGAGCTCCCAGCGGTTGTTTTTCGAAGAGTTTACAATATGGGTTTCTTCAAAAAGGAATTAGTAAAAGGTTTTTGGTAGGTCGGAGACCTAGAAATGATGGTTCAATGATGTAAACTTTCATAGGCTACGGTAGCCATCTTCTTTCTAGCGGGCCATAATACTAATATTTTGTACAAAGTAACACATACTTTACATTTAACTTAAGTGTTTATAAATACATATATTATAATCTTTTCGGAATATAATTATTCATTTAAATAAATAGGATGGTGAAATAAATACACGAAATATGAGTTAGGTACCGAAAATCTTTATTCCAATGACATTATAGTCAGCTAATCTTCATTTATTTAATAATTAGTTAAGCACTTGTATTTATAATCACATGTATGCCTCTCTTACTATCGTATAACTTGTATTTATTCGCACGCGGCACGTGTATTGCTAGGGTTGTCACACCCCTAGAATACATCAATGAGGGCTAAAATGTTTTAGATCACCAGATGTCGCTCGCTCGTAATAATCGTAGGCAATAAATTCGTTTTAGCTAACGCAATTAACCCCAGTTCTTTATGGAAACATATAAAAAGTAACGTAGCTAATTTCAAAAATAAAGACATAGATCTCCCTCCTCATCTAATCGACCCGCAAATAATAAGTACTCATTTTCTTGATGTACCTGGTAAAAATGAAACTAATTTGTCGCAACTAACTTATTTTGAATTCCATAGGTACGGACCCGCAATTTTTAAACTAAAACCTGTCTCCGAGCCCACGGTCGCTAATATTATAAGGTCAATTAAAACTAAAGCTCAAGGAGTCGACGGAATATCTCTTGATATGTTACTTTTGGTCCTCCCACGTACGTTACGAGTGATAACTTTAATAGTAAATCAATCCCTACAGACTGGTGTTTTTCCTGATGCTTGGAAGGTTGCGCTCGTTAAACCGATTCCAAAAAAACCTTCGCCGGCAGACGTCAAGGACTTGAGACCAATAAGCATTCTCCCACTTATGTCAAAGATAGTTGAACGAGTGGTTTGCACGCAGCTAACTGAATTCCTAGAAGATAACAATATCCTACCCGTCATGCAATCAGGCTTTAGAAAAAAGCGCAGCACTACCACTGCATTGCTGAATGTCTTAGACGATATCTTGGCTGCACGCGATGAGGGGGAGAGTACAATCCTTGCCTTGCTTGATTTCTCACGTGCTTTCGATACCATAAATATTGGTCTGTTGCTTTCCAAGCTCACGTATTACGGTTTTGACCAGAGTACTGTTAGATGGTTCGATAGCTACCTTAGTGGTCGTACTCAGATAGTTCAGGTGCGTAATCCTGATGGGTCATTTACTACCTCAGACGCCACTTCTGTTAATAGAGGTGTACCTCAGGGATCAATACTCGGACCCATCCTCTTTATTTTATATAGTGCAGATATAGTTCAAAAGATAAAAAATTGCAAGTACCATTTGTACGCTGACGATCTGCAGCTTTATATTTCTTTTAAGCCTAACGAGTCAAGTTTTGCAGTTGAAAAACTAAATCAGGATTTGGAGGGAATCGCTAATTGGTCTTACCAGAATGGTCTTGTCTTGAACCCTTCTAAATCCAAGTTTCTCATATGTGGTACTAGGCACATGATAGAGAAGGTGATAAACCAGAATCCTATCGTTGTCTTGGAGGGCAAAAGACTGGATTACGTACCAGAGGCACGAAATTTAGGAGTCCTTATGGATGGCACGCTGCACTTCGAAAGCCACATCCTTGATACGGTCCGTAACTGCTTTTATCGGCTAAGTGTATTATATAAGGTTCGCAACTTTCTCAACGTCGACATGCGCATCAAACTTTGCGACATCCTTATTCTTCCCAAGCTAAGCTACGCCGATTCCGTTTTTGGAGAGTGCTTGCTTTCTAGAACCAAGTTATTGATTCAGCGATTACAGAACGCCTGTGCCAGGTTTTGTTTCCCAATACCATCGCGAACACATGTCACGCCCTTTCTCAATAAAGGCGGGCTCTTGAAAATAGAGGCTCGTCGGAAGCTGCACTTGGCCTTGCTTTTGTTCGACGTTATTCGGATTAAACAACCCCCGTATCTCTATGACAAGTTATTGTTTCCCCGTTCTCATCAAAGATTGGCCCCCGTTTTAATATATCCTCGATGTAGGACGGCTGCATTCCGTGGCAGCTTCCGATTTCAGCTCAGCATAGTATAGTGGCATAAAACAGAACATACCTAATTACGTACCCTAGTATCGCAATTAATTTTAACGCACTCACACTACGCTAACTCACTAACAAACGATACGAAAACATTATAAATATATGTTCAGTGCAACTACGTTGCCGGTTGCTGTCCCGTGTATCACAATGCTGGATCCACGGAAGATCAGCGTCGTGACACTCCTGAGTGCTGCGACACCATGCTGAGTGGGTTCACTTTTCGCAATTTGTTACATTATAATAAAAATTAAAATCCTGCATGCCTATTTGCTAAGTCATCTTAAGATTAAGTTTTAAGTGTTCTACCATAATTAGCTTTAGTTACACACTGTTAGCTATAAGGAAAAATGTATCATTTTGCAGAAATAAAACTATTTTCTTTCTTTCTTATTGTCAATAGAGATGTCAAGTCATTTGTAATTGACAGGAAACTCAACCTTATTGCTGTAGAATGTCAGATTGGCTTTGGACCTATGGTGGGTCACAAATTAAATTCCTTGACTGTACCTTCCTAAACGATCTATGCTCACAAGTCGGTATTCAAAAGGAACGTAGATTTCGATGTCAATCCGGGATGATTCAAATTTTGTTTTAAAGGGTAACTTACTTGTCAGTCGGTGACCTCGCACGGTATCGGTAACTCATCTAGAGTGGATGAGTGGGTAAATTACACTTTCCTAAATTTAGCATTCTAAATGATTTAGTTACCTAATTTAGGAAAGTATTCTAAATTCTAATGTCTTCCTAAATTAGGTTACTACATAATGTAGGATACTAAAGGAGATATTCCAAAAAAATGGAATAAGCCCTTTAGTGAAGTTAGACATTAATAATTATATAGTTATTTGTTATACAATGGGGGAAAGTTGTATTTTACCTGCGAGTGTTCATTTGAAACACGAGCTAGCGAAAGGATTCTATGATTGACCACGAGCGAAGCGAGTGGTTCAAAAATAGAATCCTGAGCGTAGCGAGTGTTTCAACACACGAGACGTAAAATAACTTTTCACCCGTGTATAACACAAGACTTTTCACCTCACTACAGCGAGGAAAATAAGCTCAATTCCGCATTTTGCACGGTTGCCCGTAATTCCACAGGTGTTAAATACGTCTTTCGTCACTCGAATCACTCATTGTTAATATAAGAAAAAACAAACTAGAAAGACATGCGAATATTTAACGTTGACGCAAAGATGAAGGAAAACAGAGGCCCTACTTTGAAAATCGAAGTTCGAAGTTACGTTAGCTCCATCCCTTTCTCTCGAAGGACGTGTGACAGAGATGGAGCTAACGTAACTTCGATCTCTGATTTTTAAATTAGGGCCTCTGCTTTACTACCTCTATGCATTGACGGCTTAGTAAAAAAGTTTACACTTAAGTTTTTTTTTATTATTTTCGATGCGTTTTGTTCGCACATCGACTTACTTGAACTGTCAGAACATTTTATCCGTTTTTACAACAAGAATGAAGGTTAATGTTGAATGCTGATATTTATGAATTAAAATAAAGTTGTAAGACTGTATTTAGTATTTTTCACTCGATGCAATTCATTAAATGTGATGCTAAAAATTCAGCGGTTTTAACGTTTTACGTTTTGTTAGCTGTCAAATATCACTAAAGCTGCCTTCAAATGTCAAAACTCTTTCTTCACATGTGGATAAAAAGCGATTTTCTCAATAGATATCAAACAAACAAAAAGGGCTTTCCGAGCTAGTGAGATGAAAATGAATTATCTAGCGTTGGTGAGCTTTTACCCTTTTCACACCGCCGCCCGTAGTAGCCGGTCCCCTCGCATTTGCACGTGAACCCCGGGTCTTGGGCCGTCTGTATGCAGATGCCGGTCAGGCACGGCATGCGCAGGCAGTTGTTGGAGCTTCGATCTGTGGCCGCAGAGATGACACTTTACACCTCTAAATTGACAACCTCTATTACAGAGAAAGTAAAATCAAAATAATTGCATAGGTGTACACGTATTGAATGTCCTAATAGCTAGGGTATTATTGCACGACACCCTAAACTTTGTGACTATGCGCTGAAACTTGGCACAGTTGATTCTTTGCTGGTCTTGAGTAGATTCAGACCGGGAGCCATCGAGAGCCATGGCGCATTTAGTTGGGGGAGGGGGGGGGGGCAGTTCGACACTGCCGCGCTTTAATTGAAGCAACATTTCTCTAAAACTATACATATTAGGGCATGCAATATATCATTTTCAGATATATCAAGGACGAGGAAGCTATTTTTCGAACAAAAAAAATGCACTTCCTAACAAAAAATATGAATAAAGTAGAAAAGACTACATAACATAATTTGTAAAAAAAAATTATTACCTATTGTGCTTAAAAATAATAACAGAAATCTCAGAAGAATCTCTAGTCGTAAAGCTACACATATTAAGTTTTAAAAAATATATCGTTTATCATAAATATCTGTTAACACATGGGAGAGAAAAAATAATATTAAGCGTGGGTGAGGCTGATCTCAATGCATTATCATCCGCGAAAGTAGGGTTTAGGTACTGTTTTAACACATGAAAGGTAACGCAATGCAAATTCATCTATACTAATATTATAAAGAGGAAAGATTTGTATTTTTGTGTGTGTGTATGTTTGTAACGAGTAAACTTCAAAACTACCGGACCGATTTCAAAAATTCTTTCACCATTAGGATTCTACATTAACCCTGAGTAACATAGGCTATGTTTTACTTTTTTGCGCGTACGGAGTCGCGGGCAACAGCTAGTCTTATATATTACAAGATCCACTGCACAGATAGAGGTCTGAACATTTAAGCTGCCTTTTTTTTACAATTGCACCAGCCACGGTACTGTTTTTTGTATTTGCACCTGACAATTTCTAGACATGCTTCTGCAGCAACAGGCAAGTCCGTCCAAGTGGGCTCCCAGTTGCTTTTGACCTTCGTCCAACCCCAAGTAGACAGATAGAGCAGATTTTGAGCTGGTGCTAACGCTGCTAACTGGCCCCAAACATTCACCCATTCATATATGCCTCTTAAAAAATGCTGATTTAAAGCAGCTTTAGTCGGTGCCCTACTGCACTATCTGCAAAGAAAAGCACTTTCCGTGGAAAAAATCGGCCTGAGACCAAATTGTGCATCGTTACTTGTCAAGTGCTTTTCCATTTACCGGTCAAACAAACAGTGCAGTACCTTAGCGACTACAGAGGCGAGTGTGATTGGTCTATAGTTGGACAAGTCTTAGGAGTCTCTGGTCTTATCCTTAATAACTGACTGACTTACTAAGAGACTTAGGCTTAATTACGGCACTCTTTTACTGAAGTACGCAAACCTGATCTGAAATAATAATAATGATATGCAATATTCCGGTTTAAGCTTTGAGATCCTATTATATCTGTTTAAAAAGGCAGACAAACTGACCCATTATATAATGTTACGACGTATTTTTCGATGGAAGCTATTGTCTTCCCAAATCCTCAATGCGCCCCGCGATCGCTGACTCGAAACCTATAGTTAGGTCAGGAAAGGCTTCCCAAGCTTCAAAAGCACTTGTCTTACCTATACCATTGAACGAAGTTTAGGTAAAGTTGGCATGTGAAAGGATACACTAGAAACGTCTCTATCCAGTACCCTTACAATGAGTTACAATTACCGTACTCGCTAGCGAGTCGAATGTTCTGTCCCTCGCACTCTATAAGAATACTGCGAGGTTGAGGGACAGAGCATTAGAATCGCTAGCGAGTACGGTAATTGTAACTCATGGTAAGGGTACAGAATTGAGTGTTAGTAAACTTTTATTGTACTTACTTACCTCTATTTGTTATCTTCGCGAATTAAAAATAAGTAGAAATAAACAATATTTCTATGTAAGTATGTTTGGGATGAAATATTTATTAGAAAATTATAAAACATACAATAATTACAATATTTGAACTGACAAGGATGCGTACTTATAATATGTTATGTTTACGTTTACGCCAATTAGTTCTATGCCCATCTTTTACGTTAAACTAAACTATATATTTTTGGAAAGTAGACAACTGAGGCTTTTTACATACATATTTTAATATAATCACGTGAAATACGTAGAAATTAAAATAAGTTCATAATGACTTTTGTCTTTTGCCCATTTTTTTATTCTAAAGTGCATTATTTTTATTCCAGAAATAGACTTCACATCCTTTATTTATCCGAAAATTATATATTGGACGCCATAACAAGTACAGGGTCTCTATTCTAGACGATAAAACGATATCGTATGTGACCTGCTATGGAATTGTTTTATACTCATTCTGTCATTACTGTCAAGTAAATAGGAGTTGACAATATGATAACAGGTCAAATACAATATGGTTTTTACCGCCTAAAATACCGGCCCAGTTTTTGAGAAATAATATGGCTTCAATTAAAGCGCGACAGCGTCAAACTCCGTGCTTTTTTTTGTTAGGAAGTGCATTTTTTTTGTTTGAAAAATAGATTCCTCGTCCTTGATTTATCTGAAAATGATATATCGCATGCCATAATATGTATAGTTTTAGAGAAATGTTGCTTCAATTAAAGCGCGACAGCGTCAAACACGCCCCTCTCCCCCTACTAAATGCGCCATGGCTCTCGATGGCTCCCGGTCTGAATCTACTCAAGACCAGGTAAGAATCAACTGTGCCAAGTTTAAGCGCATAGTCACAAAGTGCAAGGTTCCCATACAAAGGCTTGCACTATCCAACCAGCCATAATGAATTTGATTGTATTGTTTTGTGCACCTAATTAAGTATTCTTTTTTAATAAAAATGAAAAAGTTTTTAATTAAATGAGCTATAATTTTGACGAGGGGAACAAATTATAGGTACTCGTATCCTCACCGTTACCAAAACTGATCAGGGATCTATCTAGATTATAGACATAAATTATATAGTATAAGCACAGTCTTATTAATACTAACAGTCGGCCGACTCATGTACTTGCGAGGGGCAACGATGGGTGGTACGCGGGGAAGCGGGCGGCAGAGTCGGCGAGTGCAATCTCTCTTAAGGCCCCCATACATGTAAAGGCCGATCGGTTCAGGCCGAACTGCGTCAGTTCCGCCTGACCGGATCGAATGCCCATACATGTAAAGACTTTACAAGACACCATACAAGAAAACCGTTCAGGCGGACGGATGCGATTTGCCTTCAGGCCAAATTACACATACACGATACTATTTTGCGTCCGGTCAGTTAGACCTGAAGGCAAAACGGATCATGTATGGAGGCCTTTAGTTTACCTTCTCTAATTGACAAGGGTTGTACGTGTGACTCGTAACAAAATTTCAAAATGGTTTATACGATTTGTTCTGTTTTTAACTGTAAATCATCATCAAGGAGTCGGTCTACTGGGGCACGTTTTATAAAGCTACAAGTAACAATTTTACAAGTCTAAACCGGCAACACTGCTCAAATCGCTGGTCGTCATTGGTCGAGGTTGCGTCAAATGGAAACTTGTAACCTGTAAATTGTAATTTGTAGCTTTATAAAACAGGAACCTGGTAGGTTTTCTTAATCCTGTGGTATAAGAGTGCCTAGTTTGACTACGGAACCTTAAAAATAGGCCACAACTGGAGATATATTATATATATTTTACTTTAATCAAATACAAAAAGGTTGCCTAAATTTGGGATGTTTTTTTGAAAGTGTCATACATAGCTGTGGTAGGGCTCCCTATTTTCTCCCATAACTTTTGTAATCCTAATTTCACTTGCCATAATGTTTGTGGTAATAATAATAGATTGTCCTAATGATTACTTGACATAATGTTTATCGACCTATTTTCTCTTGACATAATGTTTTTGTTCCTAATAATCGTTTTTCCTAATGATTAACTTGTACTTTTTAATTTTTGCCATCACGTTTGTAATCCTAATTTCACTTGCCATAACGTTCTTGCTCCTAATTATCATTTGTCCTAATGATAACGTGACAATGTTTACGTACGTAGTGTTTCGTGCCCGAATTTTACTAAACTTGAAAAATCATATTATTATCATTCATTAGCCATATGTTTTCGTAGTCTTAATAAGCTCTTTATAGTTTGGTATTACCATCCTGCGGTATGAGAGGGGAAAGCCCCCCCCCATAAAAGGGGAAGTTGGAAGAATCATTTCCCAGCCAATGCGTTTTTTTTCTGGTTAATATTCATAATGGGACTGCTCCGGCATTGAGGGAAGTTGGGAACCTTCGCCCTTGCGTACCCAAGCGCAGACACCAGTGCTCGCCACCGCAGCTTCGGCTTTTTGGTCGCCTACAGCGGCCAGCCTGAGCCGCTACGGCTCACACGATGTCTGCGTTTGGTTACCGCGGGCGAGGGCTGCCGTCCCTCCGCGCCTCCGGCTTTTTATATACAATCTAGGGGTAGGACCACGTGGAATCGGCGTTGGCAGATTCGGTTCTGTTAGGACAATAGTTATTATAAAAAAGCGCATTCTTACTAGTAACATTAATGTTGTTAACGTTTATGATATGCAAATTTATGAATTAATTTATTATGCGTCACATGTTTAGTACTACCAAAATTAGGACATTATAGATTATGGCCACCACAATTATGACGAAAATGTTTTAGGACTATCGATACATTATGGGAATGAAGCATTATGGGTACTGAATATTATGGCTAACATCCATTATGGCAAAAGTGTTACGGGAAATGACTTTAGGACAAACGATACTATGGCAAAAGAAGGAACCCCTTTTTGGTCTCGAATTAAAAATCAGAGTTTACGTATTTATGTAGAGTTCGTCAGCAAACTTTCTCGTACTTATTCATTTAATCAATAATCAGTGTCATAACTACGCAAGAAGATAGGTAGCCAGAATGCATTTTGTTATGATTCAGCAATCCGAAGCGGAGGAGCGCCTCTAACAACCCAATTAACGCAAATGAGAGTTGGATCGCGAGCTATGGCCTAATCCTGTGACGCAGTACACATTACATGTACACAGGCGAGCTCGCGCAGTCCAACTCGCATCCCTGCCGCAACTCACTCGCCTCTTGCGTTCGCAATGTTCGCATCGAGCTGCGGTGCGTGTCTAGTCGTCTACGTGACGTTAGACTCGTAAGTGCTAAGGTGGTAGACACGTAACGTACAAATCAAACACTTGTGTACATTGCGCGTGTGCTTAATTGGCATTACTCGTGTAACGATGATTAAGGTAAATGTCCCATACTTCGGCATCTTAAGGGTCTAACGACTTTAAGATTTTTTATTTATATTTCCACACATAATATCAGTTTAGCGGCTTTTGTTTATTTAAGATTGGTATTTCTAGAGTATGTTGATGTATTAATTATATTCTTGTGGTTTGAATTCTTTTTTTATCAGTTTTGTTACAGACCTCTCAATTGAACGCAATTTCGCGGCAAATTTTGGCTCTGTTTTTAAATTCGTGAGTTCATGCTTCCTATTTCGGGATAAAGTTTATAAATGGATTATGTACCTTAATCACCTACAAATTTGAAATAATAATATTTTAAATAGGATTTATAATTATAGGAATACAAAAACATATATTTTTTCTATAGTTAAAGTAAAAGTTAACTGAGATCATAAATCACAATTAAAGAAAACCGAAGTTGAATCAAAAAAAATCTCTTTTACCTATTAAAAATATATATCTGTTAATTAATTTATTTATTTATTTATTTGTGGTTACCTATTTTTTTAATAACTTTTTTAAGTAATATATATTTTTTTATTCTTTGAAAATATAATATAATTATTAATAATAATTGTTATTAGTAAATCTTCCATTTTTATTTGTTTTGTTATTGGTTGGCCTTTCCAGGTACCCAAAAGCACCTTACCTTCATAGTTCTATTACTCACGAAATTAGGGACATGTAGTGTTTAAAATTAAGAACTTTACCTCGTGTTACTCATAATAAAACAATCCCGCAAAAAATAGTAAATTATCGTAACACCATAATAATCTTTCTAAAGCTTTTGATTGCGTGGATCATACGACCCTTATTTTAAAATTAGAACATTATGGATTGTCCAATAAAGCTTTAAGCCTTATGTCTTCTTATCTAAGTGATAGAACTCAAACAGTTGTTGTAAACAAAACGCAATCTGTTGGAGCTACAGTGAAAATAGGTGTGCCTCAAGGCTCTATTTTAGGTCCTTTTTTATTTTTGGTTTACATAAATCACTTGCCACCAACAGTAGATAAACTTTGTGATATTGTACTTTTTGCTGATGATACTTCACTAATTTTCAAGGTAGATAGAAAATCCGTAGACTACAGTAGGAAGTACTTAATTGGTTTACTAGCAACAATTTGCTACTAAATGCTAAGAAAACGAAATGTGTTAGGTTCGCTTTGCCTAATGTTAAACCGGTACATTCTAGTATTTTTCTAAATGACGAGTGTTTGCAAATGGTAGATAAGGCAATTTTCTTAGGCATAACATTAGATAAATATTTGCAATGGAGTCCCCATATAGCTGTACTGGCAGGTAAACTAAGTTCGGCAGCTTACGCCGTTAGGAAAATTAGACAACTAACCAATGTTGAGACAGCTCGCTTAGTCTATTATAGTTATTTCCATAGTGTCATTTCGTACGGTATTCTGGTTTGGGGTAAGGCAGCTGACATACAAACTATATTTGTGTTACAAAAAAGAGCCATTCGTTCTATTTACAATTTAAATTCCCGTGACTCATTAAGAGAACTTTTTAAAGAAATTAATATCTTGACTGTAGCGTCTCAATTTATTTATGAGAATATTATTTACGTTATTAGAAATTTAGATTCTTTCACCAAAAATTCTGATATACATAATTTAAATACTAGAAATAAAAATAAAATCGCTATCCGAAAATTCCGCGTCCGTAAAGTATATAAATCATTTGTTGGTCAATGCATTCATTTTTATAATAAATTACCTGACGGAGTTTTAAAGTTACCCTTTCCAGCACTAAAAAATTACTTGAAAAGGTCGTTAATGTCTAAAGCGTATTATAGGATCGAGGACTATCTAACAGACAAAAATGCATGGCCTAAACCCGAAACTTAGTCAATAATAATTTATTCAAATGCAAAATCTTTATCTTGTCTAGGGGACACCGTTGATGTAGGAAAATATATCGAAACTTTTATGTGGTCGTCTCGCACCATCTTATATACACATAAGTATGTGTTTTTTTTTTCTCTCTATCTCTCCCGTAAGATTCTTAATTGACATGTTTTCCTGCTGAACTACGCATGTAAATTGATACTATATTTAATTTAATATTTATAGCTTTATATAATGCTAGACTAAGTAGTACCATTGTAATAAGAAATATGTTTAAAAAATGACTGACTGCTGAGTTTCTTGCGGCGTTTATTCTCAGCAGTGGTCTTCTCTTGGGAAGCGCTGGTAGATTCTTGGCGTGTAAAAGTGCCCGTGCGGCCTACTTACTGAATAAATTTCTTTTATCTTTTATCTTTTAATAATAAAATGTTTAGTTATAAATTTAAATATCATAAAAAATTGATAAAATACATAGTAACTCGATTTAAACGTTAAATTACAACGCTGATGCGTATGCGCATTCTCATTAAAAATCTAAACTCAGGACACTTTAAACTCGTATTGTATGAATTTTAGCCGAAAAAGGGTATACCGAATTTAGGTCATCAGAAACTACATTTCATACATTATTTGATTTTTAAATCACATTTGAAATATTTGATATTTTTATGGTCATTAACACGAAACAGAAAACTCCGTAAAAAACCGCTAATTCGGGAGTACCACGAAATAAGGGATTAGCGAAAAATAGACTGAACCTTATTTCGTGAATCAGTTAAACGCGATTTTTATCAATTCTATGCTTAAAAGTAACTGGAAATATACCTTGATTTAATTGATGTGACGTACAAAGAAGCACAAATGTAAGTTTTGTTAAATCTGACTTTCCTTTTCTTGTCAGTGAGCTTAAGAAGTTCGATGCTTCACCTTACGCCTCAAGCAACCCGAAGGGCTCGCACAGCTGTTCGTGGCCGACTGAGAGTTTAACGCGTTGTATTACAGTCAGCTTAGCCATCCTAAACTCGGAAGTTGGTTTTTCAAACAGCTTCAATAATAGACTTTCTTTAGGCATGTTTTTTTAATAGTTCTTGGATTTCTTATTCTCGACGCGGAAACAAAAACGCACGAAATAGTGTACTAGCACGAAAAGGGGGACATTTACCTTATCTTATCCTTTTTTTTAAGAAATGGATTTATCAATGTCCTTCCAGATTTATTTCTCTCGACGAGTGATAATGCGCCCAAGCTCGTTATTTACCTCACCGCCAGACCTTCTAAATAAGTAAAGCAGATATGAAATGTTAGGTACCGTGAAATAGGCCAACATTGCAACCTGGGTATCATTGCCCATAATGCGATTTACAAACAAATTCGTTAATGTGGAAAAAATCTTCTTTATGGCAAAATTATTTACCTACTATGGTAGAAAATAAATTATATTTGTGACAACACTGCGGTTGGCATTCGTCTCTAAGATAACTCATACTCCAGCAAAATTGGCGATTCAAAGTAAGACGTAGTATGCGTCAAATCCGGTAGTTCTGATTTTTCCGGACTTGTTTATGATGTTGTCCCAATGAATAATCCAAGTTTATGACCTAGAGCGCCGAACGCAACTTTGTCAAAATCAAAAGATTCGGACTTTTTTCAGATTTTGGCGATTACAACCCTAAACGAATACTTTTTGATCGTACCTTTTCAAGACGTAGACTAAATTTGCTACCATATGAGACTAAAATTGTCTCTGTAGACCTAATAGTTATTGAGGTAAAGCTATTCAAAATTCATTTTTTTTTCTAACTTTGCATTTTTTTGCAGTTAGGCGTTCTGTTATGGGTAACATAGTTCAGTTTGTAATACCACAAAGTGAACTATATTACCCCTAACAGAACGCACTAATTGCAAAAAAATGAAAAGTTAGGAAAAATACCTACATCATGACGAAGTCGCAGGTGAGTGTATCCAATTATAGATCCGAAAGAGCGTCAGGGTTGTCACATTTCATAATTTATCAAATAGTAAATTGAAGCAGGCTCCCCTTGGGTGGGACACGTGCTCTTAATAAACTATATTTTCTTGAGAAATAAACTTTGAGTAGTATTATTGAGTTCCTATCGGTTGTGATTTATTATTTATCAAAATAGTTTGTAGGCATTTTAGTAAGTGTCAAACATTTTTTCGTGAGTTTGTGTAATGTCCAAGTAACCAAAACTTTTCTTTATGTATTTTTTCTATTAGATACATCATACCTTTAAAAATTTGATCGATCTCAATTACCTATATTATGGAGAATAAGTGAAGTGAAGAGGTACAAGTGACCTATAAGAAGTTATTTGGAGTTTGTTAATTCTTTTTATCAATTTTTTTAAAAATAAATTTTATCTTTTAAAATACCGTGTTTTATTTTGTTAATTTTTAATATTGTATGTCCTAAAATTCGAAAATAAAAATTAAAAGTATTCAATTACCCAAAATAGATTTATTAAAATATTTAAGCCTAATGTGACAACCCTGAAAATTGTAGCAATTTGAAATCGCTTTCAATTTGGTGACTTGTATGGAAATGAGCAGAAATGACTAGATAACATTGCCCCATCATTTTTAAGCGAAAGTAAAGATGATATCTACTCGACGATTGAAATAAACGGTATCATTTCCCTAATTCTTCACCTGTAGCTCATTTCAACCCCTACGCAGTTGAAATGAGCAATTTTTGCGTCTTAAATCAGAGTTTAAATTGAGAAAGTTTGAAGAAGAGAAAGAGATCGTTGTTCTCAAATAATTTTATAATAAGCCTCCTTCTGACGCAGTCCAGTATAGTGATCAAATCAGACGACGCTACTTATTATTAAACCCTGCGAAAGAAGGACGCAACACGGGATAAAATAAATACCTATAGCATAAGAAATCGCAAAGCAGTTTGCAATTGCTAACTAAAGGTAGGTATATGATAAATTATAAGGTACCTTTTTATTTTATTTTTCGATAATTTTCTTTTGATATACTTATTTTATTTACTACTTACTCTCACTTACTTGAGATTGGCGAAATATCTACGAAACAATTTAAAAAGAAGAAGGAGATTATACTTTTACTACTTATACCTATACGGCTAATAGTGGTAGCGGTACACCCCGAAATTCAGTAAAAAGCTGCAAATGGTGTTAAGAGCATGAACATCGGAACGATTGATCTTTAGGCCATAAGAATCAATTTGACCCGTAGCACGAAAAAAAACAACTTTTCGTTCAAAAAAAATTGTATGGGTTTTTTTTATTCTGTAGCCTATCGTGTTGTGTCTAATGAAATTTTAGAAACGGCTTACTAAGCCGATTCTAAAAATATATCACATCATTATATTTCAGTCACTTGTTTTAAATTCAAATAAAAATCATTTTCAAAACATACCAAGTTTGGGCTCATCTAGATATGATACGGTTGAATAATTATTTGTAAAATTTACCTAAAATGATATGCAATAGTCTCATATCCAACCCCAAGAAAGTAATTTTGAAAATATTAACATTTAGTATTTTTTTTTTTTTTTTAATATTACAAAATGTGATAAAATCACAATTCGTTGAAACTCAAATATGTATAAAAAGTTCAATTCAAACAACACAGAGGAAATACTAATGCGAGTGGAGTTTTCAATCATATTTTTATTATTTATGAACTTTTTATATATGTTTTAAGTGATTGTGATTTTATCACATTTTGTAATACTAAAAAAGAATAAAAAAATACTAAATGTAAATATTTTCAAAATTACTTTCTTGGGGTTGGATATGAGGCTATTACATATCATTTTAGGTATATTTTACAAATAATGATTCAACAGTATCATATCTGGAGGAGCCCAAACTTCGTATGTTTTGAAAATGATATTTATTTTATTTTATTTAAAACTAGTGACTGAAATATAATGATGTGATATGTTTTTAGAATTGGCTTAGTACGCCCTTTCATTAGATACCACACACAATAGGTTTCAGAGCAAAAATTTATTTTTTCCATACAAAAAAAGATGACGTCATAACCCCTCTCCTTTTTTTCGTGCTACTGGGCAAATTGATTCGTATGCCCTAATGATGATTCGTCCGATTTTCATGCTTTTAAACCATTTGCAGCTTTGTTTAGCGTACCGCTAGCACTATAATTACCTTTGAGTGTATTAAGACAATCTCGTTGCGTTCTATATATGAACTCCGACTTGCAGCCGTAACTGCAAACGCAGGTAGAGCCGTATGTCTTACATCCGTAGTGCGCTTGGTCCGCTTCACAAGGTCTCGTCGCGGCTGTAAAGTAAAGTGATCCAATATTTAATTAAATTGAACATGAATAACAGTGAGAGAGACGCAGAGGAGGCTTTCGGTAACCCCTTCCTAATGGAGTGCCATCAGAACGCTGTCACAACGGGTGGCAAGACGAAAAGTTATTAGTTGGAACTTTGTTGTGACTTGTGATGTGAATCACCAAACCTAGGTGTACAGTCACCAGCAATAATATATTATTCAATATTGCGCTCAAAAATATCTGACACGCTCTTATGCCTCTAGTAATAGAGACGTGTCAGATATTTTATAGCCCAATGTTGGATAATATCATATTGCTGGTGACTGTACAGGCGTGGGAGGTGTGCTGCGCGGGTTACTGCGTATTACTCTTCTTCATCTTGCTAAACATTAGAACGGTCATACAATTATAGCTTTGATTATGGCGCGAGTTATATTGATGAGATGACCCTGCCCGAGTTGTAAGACGCATGCCCTGAAAATCATAACACTTTTCTTTAACGATGCAATTAAACAGTAAAACATTGATGGATACTCTTCACCTTAGTACCTCGCACCTCGTAGCGTCTCAATTTATTTATGAGAATATTATTTACGTTATTAGAAATTTAGATTCTTTCACCAAAAATTCTGATATACATAATTTAAATACCAGAAATAAAAATAAAATCGCTATCCGAAAATTCCGCGTCCGTAAAGTATATAAATCATTTGTTGGTCAATGCATTCATTTCTATAATAAATTACCTGACGAAGTTTTAAAGTTACCCTTTCCAGCACTTAAAAGTTACTTGAAAAGGTCGTTAATGTCTAAAGCGTATTATAGGATCGAGGACTATCTAACAGACAAAAATGCATGGCCTAAATCCGAAACTTAGTCAATAATAATTTATTCAAATGCAAAATCTTTAGCTTGTCTAGGGGACACCGTTGATGTAGGAAAACAAATCGAAACTTTTATGTGGTCGTCTCGCACCATCTTATATACACATAAGTATGTGTTTTTTTTTTTCTCTATCTCTCCCGTAAGATTCTTAATTGGCATGTTTTCCTACTACGCATGTTATTTAATACTATATTTAATTTAATATTTATAGCTTTATATAATGCTAGACTAAGTAGTACCATTGTAATAAGAAATATGTTTAAAAAATGACTGACTGCTGAGTTTCTTGCGGCGTTTCTTCTCGGCAGTGGTCTTCTCTTGGGAAGCGCTGGTAGATTCTTGACGTGTAAAAGTGCCCGTGCGGCCTACTTACTGAATAAATTTCTTTTATCTTTTTATCTTTTATCTTAATTTAAAATTAATCTCAAAAAAACGTAGATATGAAAATTTACAAAAGCACATTTAGTTACCTAAGCTCTCGAGTTAGCTTAGGTAAGTAAATTTCAAAAAATACAAGAAATCCATGAAGCTGGTTTTAAAACTATTTGAAAACTCTTCCACTGCGTAGTAATAAATAATACCTAGGTAGGTGCCAGGTTTAAAAAAATATAAGTGGTGGGACCTCGAGAGGACCACTACACAATTGAATTGCAGGTTGATGTTATAGCTCAGTCAACGAACAACCGATATGGTTCCGCAATAGATTAAATGTCCTATATCGGGTCGCATGCTTTCGCGGAGAGGGGTAAAAAGGTGCCGTTCTTTGTATTTTCGTAAATTTCGTCTCAAATTTCTATTAAGCTTTACTTGAACGTGTCTTGAGAAGGGAATCTCAGCCAAGATCACTTTAATAATACGGCCCTTTGTATATTATAACTAGGATTGCTTCTACCACAAATAACGTTAACCCAGGTCCCTGACTACACGATTTATTCCATTTATTTTTGGTTCGTCACTGGTTCAAACTGGTTAACTAGTCAACAACTTCAGCTGCTGAGGAGAAAAATTGTCTTGACAGAAAAACGAACAAGACAAGCGATTTTATAAGGGTCAAACTGAGATCTCTGCTTTGCGCAAAACTCAACTAGTGTATTTTATAGACTACGAAATTAAGTTATCGCCTTTTATATATATTTAATAAAAAATAAATAAATAGAGAACACAAGATCATCGGGAGTTCAGCTGTATATGTATGTTTTTTTAGGTAGGTATATATATTCACCGATTTCTCCGTAAATCCGTATGAGTATACTCTCAATGTTAATGGAACCATCCATTGTCAGCAAGTAAGTAGGGATGTCGGGAGGGGATTCGGGAGGAATTGAAGGAACTCTTCAAACATTATAGGCATTCACATAGCGATTTTGGTATTTTCAGTAAAATGTCTTTCATTGGCGTTCAAAAAGTATCATTTGGTGAACTAGAACTGATGATGTAGACCACAGATTGCCCTCCTCAATGGTACATATTACATAAGGGTGGCAATTAAATAATATCTCGATTAAGATAGCTAAGCGACTATGACGAAGCACATTTAAATAGTTTAAATATAAAATACGTACACTAAGTATGATGACTCCCAGCGTTGCTTGCGGCGGGCTTGAAATATTCTCTAAGTATACCTAGGTAGTTTGTTATTCATTGAGCAGTGGGACTACATAACTTTAACATTATAAAGTAAAAAAAACATGTTTTAAAAACATTGAACCGCCTCCAAAAACCTTATTTTCAAATGATAATACGTCGAACAGAAGTCACGTCCCACAATATTTGTAACCCAAAGCAGACTTCAGTTGGACTGACCTAATATTGACCTATTACCATTTGAAAATAACTTATTTTCTACTCCTTTGGAGACAGTTTCATTATTTTAAAATCCATCTCCACTTCCTGTTAATGTTCCATTAATTTATTTGGAACTTCTTCATACGCCGGTCTAAATTTTTTGAGTAAGTTTCGGTCAATGAGCTGATGGTAGCTTGAGAAGCCAAGAGGTATTAGTGGGAACTTACAGGCGATACAGGACAGTAGTGTCGCTAGCAGGAGCGCGGCGGCGGCGAGCAGGCGCATGCTGGCGGGAGGGCGCGACGCGACTGCGCCAGAGTGCGCCGATAGCCACTTCCTCCGGCGGAGTGAACGGCCCGGTATCGCGCCGTATCTCCGCGCAGCTAAACTACGACCTCTCGATTTAAGTAGCATTCCTATTTTCGTTTTTACTACACCCTTTTTGGGGGCGTCGACACACAACGTTATGTAGTTAATTTTCTTTCATATCCCTTCGAGTGGCAAGCCGCCGTATAACGGCTGCTGTCAAAAAACAATACTTTATGACACTAATTCAAAATTCAAATTTAAACTAACTATAGTTTTCTTGCCGCTTGAAGGGCTAGCTGAGTGGTGAATGTGTACTTTTGATAAGATCTGTCTCGGATATGAATGCAACTAAATGAGGTATTGCGCAGGACCCAATTTTGCTCAAGAAAGTAATGTAAATCAATTATATCGTTATAATTATAATCGATCGTTTTTTTAAGAACTGAATATTGTAGGTAAAGATTATGATAAGTACCTACAAAAATGGCCTCTCATAGGCTCCGTAGCCCAACTATCTAGGAAGTCTAAAGTTTCTCTGTCGATACGTACGGCACAGTCATGTTTCCTCAGACCTAACAAAGTCACAAATTTCTAAGCAAGGAAGCCATAATACTTATAAGTTTGAGTTTACAACGTTAAAGTACCTCTTGAAAAAAAACCGGTCAAGTTAGAGTCGGAGTCACGCACCGAGGGTTCCGTAGCGCAGCACAGTAGTAGCAATATTATTACATTTCGATTTGAATGTTAGTCTTTATCAAATAAAAAATATTATACATTTACCCTAGGTACAGTTGGCCAAAATGTGGTCTACCGCCCCACGGTTGCAGTTCATTGCAAGTCATAATTCAACGAGTTCCATTTATTTATTTATTTTAATGGCTTCTACAAGTTATGTAATTTTGCCAATGACAAGTATAATAAGCAATTGTACCGTGAATCGTCGTTGTCGTCGGCGTCTTCCAGTCCCAGTCGGCACACCATTGAAGATGGCGGGCATCCACTTCAATGGCTTGGAGTGTTCAGATTCAGAACCAAATTTTCACTGTTATTTTCTTTGATGCATATTCTTCGTCAGTGTTGGAGGTTACTTCACAAAGTTGCCCTGGTTTTGCGAACCAAAATCAGCGATAAAGTAATTTACAAAAAATGAAATAAATAGACAGATGTTTTCAAAATGACAGCTAGACAAGAACCCCCCCAAGTTCAATTTTCCCTTGCAATAATATTATGACAGTGACAAGTGTCAACCTTAGCGATAATTTGATCTGACAGGAACTTTTGTCAAAACTGGTAGACCACTTTCTTGGTCAACCGTACCTACTTTTTACACCAAATACTTGTTGATAATAAATATCAATACAGATTTTCAATTACGAAACCAATGTTTTGATTCATTTGGATTTTTTGCCACGTATCGCGCCAGAATGAAATTGAACTCTAATTCGTATTGTAGATGGCCCCAGCCGCATTCATTCCAGCATAAAATACCTAACATTTACTGTCACTAAGTACTGCTGTCAGGGCTCCTGCTTGGAAGAACCGGTTCACGCACTGGCAAAACATTCGCACCCCTCCTGAGGACTATGTTCGCCAAATGGGTTATACTAAGCGACCCAGACGCTCGGTGTGCATGCGGGACAGCTCTCCAAACTATGGCGCATGTCTTGTCCGGCGTGCCCGTACACCTGCTCCGAGCAAGATATCCGAGATACGACAGACGGAGCATTAGCTGTTGCAAGTTTCTGGTCCCGCACAGTCTGATGAAAATAGGAACAATTGACACGAGAAGAAGGAGAACAGTAAGTACCTACAAATGAAAAATCGACACTCCGAAATCAGAAAAATGACAATTTGAAATAGGTACGATAAACAAGGAAAATTGTCCACTCTGAATATAGTCGGAAATGGAATCAATCAAGTCCCATGGTAAAATTGATAAATATGGTATAGGTACTGTACTGACCTCATCTCGAGTCAAACAAGAATTAAATTGTCTTTGGTATTTGACCGGTTAGAAAGAAAACGTCTTGTCAGTGTGGGGGTTGCTATGGGTGTTATGTGCAGACTTGGTTACGGTCCGGGTTTTTAAAAATGAATCGTTTGGAGACTCTCGTAAGTTTTCTCATGTAGATAAAGTCTACCTAAAAAGCACGGGCGCATCGAACAATGAATCCTGACGTCTTCTACGGAGAGTTCGGTCGGTGAAGTTGTTGTGCTGTTTTTTTAAGTGGTTATTTGATAAATGCATCGTTGCACTCTATGTAGTAATGCAGTTGGTTACGAATGAGATTTGATGTCATCACATTCAAAATATTTTGAATTATTGAAGTTGTCATTGCAATTTTTTGACAACAAGATTATAATATCATTCTTAGCTGAGCTGCCCTTGTTAGAACATGTTTATTTGAATATTTTTCTGATTTCGATATTTTTTTTAATTTACAAATATTTTTCAAAATATTTCATGAGATTCGAAATTTCATTTTTTTTTTGAAAGTAACAAATTATTTAAAAAACAGAACAATTTAAAAAAAAAAAACTTAGGAACAAATCATAATTAATACATCAGTGATACACATTAGTCGTTGGATATTCAATTTTGTGACAAACTTCATTGATTCGCTTCACGGAATTTTAAATCAATTACGAGCTTTAAAATAATTAAAAGGTAAATAACATTATTATTTTATTGGTATTGTTTCTTGTTAATTTTCGGAATCAAGGGAATTCAAAGGACTAGTAATATTTCGAGACAGCTTTATTTCGAGTAGTTTTCTTGTGTACAATTTATAGGATTCTTTGTTTAATCTTCAGTTTATTTGGTAAACATTTTCTAAATTTTCCCATGATGTTTGGTTAAGATTATTTTATTTCTTTCGGCTCTCATATTGGGGATATTTCCACCATATCCTATCCGAGTCGAAGAGGGTTTAGTATCTTGGTGAAAGTTATCAACGGTCCACAAACGTCGATGACATCTTACCGACACTAAACATCTTGGACTAAGTTAGCAAGCAGAGTTACTATACACTGTACGACCAGTATCAATTCAGACTTCACAGACTGCTCCAGTGTGTTGAAGATCCAAAGCTAATAACTTTTAAATTCAGCTTGGGGAAAAGGGGGTCAGATTTGAGTCGCGTCAAGAGTTGATTTCACCTCTGGTCGAAAGACGTTAGTTAGTTGAGGTGACTTGCTGGCTGGGTTTTTATGATCCTATGTTGGCAAGGATGCCTGCGAGTTTAGCTCGGCAACTGCTTTATACACCCGGCTATCATGTCGGTTCGTGGGGACTCGACTAAGCGAAGCGAAAGCTGAGCGTGTGATATCAAGTGCCTTGACGGATTTGAAGGGGAGGAGACCACCCAATTCTGGGTTTACTTTGGTATCTGCCACACTGAATTGCAGAAAACTCACACATTTCGTCGATCCGAAACATCCGAGGACACAAGAGGGGTAGTTTAGGTTTAATAGTCTCTCCATCCAAATTATTAGGAGATAAAATAAATCCTGTCTCTTGGAGTGACTATAACTTGATGGGTCCTCTTCACTTTTGGTTACATGAACCAACTTAGACTGACATGGCGACGTAATGGAAACGCTCCCCAGACAAGCTAGAGGCAGGCTGGCAGAGTGTATCCAGTATGGAGACGAGCACATGAGTAAGGGCGGGGAGGGGCCCTACTTTTACCAGAAATCATACACTTGTCATATCGAATACCTTTTAACTGAAGATTTTCTAACGTTTTTTTTTCAATTAGTAGAACGATTTGAATCCCCTTATTCTTGAAAATCTCTTTAACCAGTGGAATCTGATATCCCTCAGTCTCTCCCTAGGAACTTGGAACTTCCATAACATTAAAACAAAACACAACGTAGGTTCCTAATCAATTGACAATCTCTTTTGTCAAACCGGCCTGTCAAAATAAATTGAATTTGAAATATTTTAAATTTTTATAAAGCCTACCCCTTGGGGACGGTACAGTACCTAGGCCACAGCCTAAGCTGAAAGGAATATAATTACCAGTTGTAAATACGTTCCACCTGAAAATTAAATATGTACCTACATTGCACAATCTTCCTACATAAGCAATACATTTTTAGGTCTTAATTCATATTAAACTAAGTAAAGTCACTCTGTGCGTATTTATTTTGCACCCAATTTATAATGGACAAAATTCAATTCGAGCTTAATTACCTACTTTACAACAGAAACAAATTTAGTTATATTTTACATTTTGAAAAATTCAATTTAGATGGTATATTTTTAGTCCAAATTATCCTTGTACTTAGTGTAATTTTCTCAAACATGCAATGAAATATTGATGTTATGTTCAGTGATCGGAATAGGTAAAGTATATTTACCTAATGTTCGCAAACGTTCATAATATAGAGTGGTTACAACCGGGTGAAATATTAATTTATTTTTTTGAATTCCTGATTTCCGCTCTTTTCTGGTACTAGTGTCTCTGTTCTACGAAGTTTAGGTAAATATACACCACCTATTATTAAGATACTTAAAAGAAATGAGTTACAGACCTCTTTTATCACAAACCAAGTAAGTAAGTAATAAATATTACGTATATTTAGCATTAAAAATACCGGAAATCCGGAAATCCGGAATTCAATGAAAATAAATTAATATTTTATCTGGTTGTAACCACTCTATAATATGTCCTTTTGCGAACTTTAGGTAAATATATGTACTTTACCTATTCCGATCACTGGTTAAGTTCCTTATAATAAGACGCCAAGTATGACGTTTCAGGTGCGGCTAGGACAAGAGGTCGTTAATGGAATATCGTACAAATCGTGTAGGCATGTTAAATAACAATAATCTAAAAAGTTAGACAATTTTGGTTGGGGGTTTCGGCCATATTGATATATTTTAATTTATGCCAACAGCTCTGTAAATATAGAATTAGAGTTTAAAAAAACTGTGGCATATCGTATAACACTTTTTAACCGACTTCAAAAAAAGGAGGAGGTTCTCAATTCGTCTGTATTTTTTATATTTTTTTTAATGTTTGTTACCTCAGAACTTTCGACTGGGTGAACCGATTTTGATGATTCTTTTTTTTATTTGAAAGCTGGTGCTTCCCGATTGGTCCCATTTTTATCAAAATGAAGATCTGATGGTGGAATCCATGAGGAATCGACGGAACTCTTCAAAATTTATAGGCACACCTATAGCGATTTTGGTATTTTTCATTGTTATTGTCGTGTATTTGGTCTTGGAAAGCACTATTTGGTGAAGTGGAACTGATGATGAAGACCACAGATGGCCACCGGAACTCCTAAACGGTATATATTTCGAGGGTGGCGACAAGATATTTCGATTAAGATAGTTGAGCGACTATGACGAACCATATTTAGGTTTAAATATATGACTATGACTTTCCCACGGCGTTGCTTGCGGCGAGATTGAAATGTTCTATTGTTTCTTATTAATTGAGAAGTGGGAGAATAACAGCATAATTATGATCACTAAAAAGGATAAAATAAAAATAAAGTTTAAAAAAACAAAAACCCGCCTTCAAAAAGCAAAAAATAACTTCTTTAAAATGGTAGGTAAATAGGTCAGTCCAACTGAAGTCGGCGTCCAACAATATTTTAACCAAAAGCAGACTTCTGTTGGACTGACCTATTTACCTACCATTTTAAAGAAGTTATTTTTTGCTCTTTGAAGGCGGGTTTTTGTTTTTTTTAACTTTTTTTTCTTTACAATATTCTGATTTTAGAAATCTGGAACACCTGCATTCTGGTAAACAAAAAAATGCTAATTATTTTGTAAATAAAGAATTAGAGTAGCTGATATCGCACAATTATGATATAATCGATGAACTTAATATACTGGAAAAAAGTTAGAAATGTAGACCTTCGGCATAGTATAAATAGAAAAGTAGCTCGACTCCGGCCCTTTAGGAGATTCTGATACCTATTGCCGCTCGGGCGTCAGGGTTGTCCAAGCATGTTTTTCAATTTTAGTCACCTACTTTGCTATACTTTGATGTATGATTTATAATCATAATAATTTTCATAAATTACACAAACTTAAAGTAAGTATAAATATTGTTAGGTACTGTGAAGGTTCACTACTTGTAGTGTGCCGGCTACATCTAAGTTTTACTGGCTGGTTATTACTTAACTGATATTCGAAGTGGTAATTCAAATAGGAGTAGAATAGAAAATGTCAGCCAGTTTCGATTTTTGGCTTACCGTATTATTCATTAAAAACTAAAAATGGTTGTAAAAAAATCATTTCGATACGTCAAATAGTTTTCGAGATATTAAATTTTAAACTTCGTATGCGGCGCTCGAAACCCGGAGGCTAGCGCTCACGGATGATGACGTCATCGCTTAACAGCGGTACGCGCCTTATATGAAAAGGTAAGTTTACACTGCTATAACTTTTTAACCGTTATAAGTAGCCAGTTGATTTTTTCACAGAATACGTGTTATTATAAAATCTATCGTTTAAAATTGTACAATGAACAATCAATCAAATCCCAATAGGGGTCCCCATACAAGAAACATGAAAATAAATCATTTTTTTAGCATTTTTATACGGATTGTATTTTTATAATGGCTTATTATTTTGATGCTATTTTAAGCTTAAATTGTAGTCTAATTTTCATAGTTTCCGACTAAATAGCAGTCTCAAGTAAAACTGCTACAAATATGTGACAAAACTGATTTTATCAACACGATGTTTTGAACAGGCGGTCACCCATCCTGTTATAGACTACGCTTGTACTTGCTTAACTTTGTAAGTCGTAATATATTTACGAATTCGTTTTGATGTTACTATGTTTATCTATTATTTTGTATTACTTAACTAACTGTCTGTCACTGACCGGCTTTTCTAATTGTAATGTTTGTCGAATATGTTGGTTAAATAAAATTAGAATAATAATCAAGCACTTTAAATTTTGGGATAGTGGCAATAATGCCTCGACCTAGCAAAGCGAGAGTGTTGTAGGTATGTAGGTAGGTACGTCTATCGACTTGGTAGCGGCCGCGCGCGAAATTTGAAATCGATGAAATGAATACACGAAGTATCAGAACTACTGCTAGGTCAATAAAAAATTCATGTTTTATAGTTCACTCTTTTATACAGTAGCGATATTAATTCTAAATTAACACGAAATTTGTAAAGAAAGGCCTACCACCAAAGTTAAGCAACCACCGCTTATAGTCCATTCGCTTAGATATTGTCGCTACACTCGCAGGTACTTGTGGTTATTGTAATAAAATACGAATATATTTCGATGTAAACTGCCAATTTCACTAGCGGGTGTTACGGCGGCGCAAGTAAATTTGGCAGTTTATGGCGCATTATATTCGTATTTTATTACAATAACCACAAGTACGTGCAAGTGTAGTGACACTATCTAAGCGAATGGACTCTACCTCAACATCGATCGTGTTGATTTAAACTAGGCACTTTTTAACATATTTGTAAGAGTTTTACTACAGTTTACTGTTTGGTCGTAAACTATATATGTTTGTATGGAGTTTTGATTATTATCTAAACTTAATGTGACACCAAAATAAAAAGCTAATATACAAATACAACCCGTACTTCGCCTTCCAAAGTTAAACAACTACACGCGTAGTCTAAAACAGGATGGGTGACCGCTTAAAATATCATGTTGATAAAATCAGTTTTGTCACATATTTGTAGCAGTTTTACTTGACATTGCTATTTAATCGTAAACTACAAAAATTAGACTACAATTTAAGCGCAAAATATGCATCAAAATAAGAAGCCATTATAAAAATACAATCCGTATAATAATGCTAAAAAAAATGATTTATTTTCATGTTTCTTGTATGGGGACCCCTCTTGGGATTTGATTTATTGTTAATTGTATAATTGTAAACGATAGATTTTATAATAACACGTATTCTGTGAAAAATTCAACTGGCTATTTATAACGGTTAAAAAGTTATAGCCCTGTAAACTTACTTTTTCATATAAGGGCGCGTACCGCTGTTAAGCGATGACGTCACCCCAGCAAGATGGCCCCCGCGCGCTTTTATATTATTGACCCAAATTTTAAACGTTCATAGAATCAAAACTACCAAGTCTTTTTGAATAAAATAAAAAGTAGTATGTTTGTTTATTTATAAACTTTACTGCTACAAGTTTCAAGCGATTTGGCGTACCTACTGACATTCTTCATTGTCTTGTTTTAAGGGGCGACTTCAGTTGCTTATGTGTATCGGGATAGTAAAGGCCCATGAAAAAGTAAATGTATATATTAAGGAAATAACGGAAGAAATATATATAAAAAGAAATAACCAGTGCAGTATTATTTAAAACATAGTTAGGGCAAGTAAAAGTCGAGCTAGGGAAACATTGAAGAAGTAGCCGCTGCTGCAGGCTACCACAGTACTGTGAAGGTTGAAGGCCTTCACGTCACCTCTATGGCCTGATATTTTAAAATAAGAACTACGGACGATAACATATCGTTGTCATGGTATGGTACGTCAGAACCTTTCAAGAAACATTATAAATAAACAACCACTATAATACCTATTTTAAATAAATGTATGAACGTAGATTTCAAGGTTTAATTGAATAGCACCCCACCACCCCCACAGTACCTAGTTCGACCTAGGTAGTCCCAAACTAGGTTCTAGGCTTGTAATTTGGGTACTAGGCAACGATAAACCTACTTATGTAGGGGAAAATAAATAGTTAATTTTATATAGGTACATACAAAACACCAAAGACTCAGAAACAAATATCTACTCGCACTCATCACACGAATATTTGCCCTGACCGGGAATCGTACCCAGGACCTCTAGCTGCGTAGCCATCCACGTCGTCACATGTCGCATGTTACCTGTCACGCCACTCACAATAATAATTTAAATTACCTACTTCATCACGTCAGCCGAAAGAGGTCCACTGCTGGACATAGGCCTCCCCCAAGGCTCTCCACTCCACTCTCCAATTACATACTTACTATATACTTATTTATTTCACCTAGGTATACCTACTTAGGCAGACCGGTACGAAATACCTAATTATTTAAGTAGATATTTACATTATCACTTGCAGCTTTTATTAAATCTGGATATAAGTAGTTGTACGTACCTAAGCTAGGTTTAGGCACAGTTTAGTCGTTTTGAAACGAATGAAAATGTCACGCTGACAATAAAATAGATTTAAGAAAAGCTGCAAGTGGGCTATAATATAATATAAATAAATATCAAAAAATAAACCGCATTCTTCACAACACAAACTCTAAATAGGTATGTAGGTACTCACCTTTCCGACTCCAAAGGTATGTTGAAAAACGATAGCTCCGGATTTTGTATACTATTATTTAGACATCCGTATAGAGAACAATATTTACGCGTTTCGGCAGCGACATTGTCGCTCGATAGGTAAGTACGCGCACTACAACATAACGTAACCGAACGCAATGACGCCGCGGCCCCGACTAAGTTACCTTGTAATATCTTGAGATTTCGTTTCGTATTGGTTCGCCCCGCCACAGGCCCCGCCCACAGCCGCAAGCCGCGCGATGTACCTTTGTTTGAAGACGATCTACTGTTCTCTATACTGCCCTCCTAAGCAAAAATGCAATAACTAAATTCAATAGCCAAAGCAGATTCAACTCTCTTCTGTTTGTAACTAGGTTGCAATTTCTACAGATGTTTTGTTTGAGATAACGCCATTATGCTTAGTAGGGCAGTATACTGTGCCTTCGGCGTGTCTAGATATTAATATCTGGTGAAGCAGTAAAGCCAATATTGAATTATAGTTTGTAGAGTTAATCATAAGCAGTCTAGACAATGATCTCAGTTACCAAACAAAAGATTATAGACATATAAAATCAAGGCGACACTAAATACTGATACGTAAGCACTCCGTGCGTTAAATACGTATAGGTACTTATTTCAAACGCGCGGCGTGTACGCGTCTCGCTGTGGGAGCGGTCAGCGGTGGCGGGGTTGCGCGGTGCCCTTGACTGCGGCGCGGCCACGATCCCATCACTTTACTCGAAAAAATTTGCAAAGCCGTTAAGTAGGTACTACAAACACAAAAAACTAACTCAAAAAACAACAAGTATGAACTATTTTTCTATTAAAAAAGTTATTTGGTGCTGTCTTAGAAGATTTTTAGTAGGTATTAACTCTTTAATCGCCTGTTCTCAAGAACCAATCCAGTTCGGTTCCGAAGCCGCAACTACAAACAAAATAGACCTCACGACCAACTTAGCTTTGCCGTTGGAAAACTGTTATCCCCATACATCGAAATAGGTCGCGGTCAGTTTACCAACACCACAAATAACAACAAATAATACAAAATAATTACGTGTATGGGAGGTAACCTAACCTTTTTTCAAGATTTTATTATATACATTATTTACCACTTTGTCTGCATGACTTATATGTATATTCCATGTATATTCATGCCAAATAAAACCTTTCTAGTACTAAGAGTCTGAGCTAAGCTGCGGACGGACGGACGGACGGAGATGGCGAAATTATTAAGGGTTCGTAGTTGGACTAGGGTGGTGGAACCAGTAATGGACAAAGCACCAATAATGGACACTTGATTCTTATTTTCAAGGATCGGAAAAACGACCGTAATTTTGAAAACATAACCCTGTTCCGTATAGCAGAGACTTCCTTGATATTAATTAAAAATATTATTAGGTATTTTATAGATTTTTTATACAATAATTTATATGTACTTAGCGACAATTTTATTAATTAATGACACCGAAATGTTAATTAGAAAACACAAACACACATACAAACAGTAAACCAATGTCAACGATTGCCCCAATGTCCTCCGTAAACTGTGAACAAACGTTTTCGACTCATAAATAGGTCCTAAATTCACTTCGTTATGGAATAACAGTCGATTTTTTTTGAAAAAGACATTCTTTTTGATTGTCGAAAGTGTTTTTTTCCCATAACCATTATGGTTTTATTCATTAATAATATTGTTGCTGAATACATATAAATAATGGTATAATAACTGTAAAATACCTTATAATATTTTTAATTAACATCAGAAGGAAGTCTCTCCTGTACGGAACAGGGTTATGTTTTCAAAATGACGGGCGTTTTTCCGATCCTTGCTTATTTTACAGATGATAAGGGTTATTCAATTGTTTTGCAACAATCAATTTAGGACCGTATAAAATTTGAATTAAGAGTGAAGTTGTCACGGTCGTACTTCCCGGATGGTTACACCTCGTGACAAAAACAGAATATTTTCAAAAGAGTCGAAATAACGTAACAGAATGTTTGTATAATAAGATGAAGAGATGGAGTTAACTGGGACGACGTATGAGGTGCTTAATGAAACAGGTTAGTAAATATCACAGTCTTCTTTAGTCTATGCAGCTCTATACAAGATGTTATTAAATTGTGAACATAACTTTGCACATAATTCTTACTCTACCAGAAAATATGTTTAGCTCAGCGGAAGGCTGGTCGTTACACAAGTAAAGGTTCTTAAGTTATAATAATTCACAATTCTTAGATAGTAAGTTGTTAGTCCCTAGTTATAGAGTTGCCAACAATTCCAATCTGATTGTTCAAATAACTATAATTGATATCCTAATTCCCTAATTATAAACATTATATTTACAGTCCTTGATCTGAAGAAAACCTTCCTTCCTGGACGATCGACTCGATGTAGTCCTGGGTTGGCAGACTGGTGGTGCGGCCCCAGCATACTGCGTTGCAAGCCACAGTATCCTCGGTCAGCTCACAGCAGCTTGTGAAGATCTACTGAATCCTCGTGCCTATGGCACGCCTACTAAAGGTTGGTTTATACCTTTATATCCTACTTCATTAACTTGAATGTTTACTGAATGATCAGGAACCTGAACATGAATTTATTACTTACAGATCTAAAGAGAGTTCCTGCCAAATACTGAATGACTAAATAAGCTACTTCATAGCTTTACTGAACCTGAATATGGTTTGACCCTGAATCGGAATAACTGAATGCATACTACAAAATTAATCATCCAACCATAATGGCAAATCAGAAGGCTAAATTATTCTGAAAGTATCTAACGGAATAACAGAAACTGAAACTATACTGTAGAACAGAAGAACAGAAGAGACGAACAGAATAGAATAGACAGAATAGACCGAACAGAATAGAATAGAACCCAGTCCAGCTGTAAAGCAGAGAGAAATTGCTCTGATTAGCACGATGGTTATGAACTATATGAGACATGAGGGCTAACATTTTAGGTTAACTAAATTATGAATCTTACCGGAAAACTTCAAGGAAATCCCCTGGTAATCTCGACGCTAAGACATTCCCTCCTCTCCACGTGTGAGAAACAATCACTGAAAATTCACCAGATGGTCAGAGAATTGCACAATAATTGCAACAAATGCCTCCATCAGAAAAATGTTATTAATTAATACTTACAAGTTTCTTTCACCGAAATATGACTGAAAGTATGTGCGATATCTCCACAGCATGAGCTTGGTTAAATTATTGAGGATGGCTCCTCCTCTGTCATTCAGCTTAAGTCTGATTTTATAATGGGCCATCACCTTGATGGCTTTGATGAAAGCTAGTCAAAACATAGATGCAACCAAAATGCATAGATTGTAGCTATACAAATTAGTCTGATTAATCTGGGTAATCAGGTACTTAATTACTAAATTACCTACTACATTAAATGTTCTTTCGACTGAAATGTGTTTGTTTAATTATTGTATGTACAATTACTGTCAAAAGAAATCTTTGAATTGTTTTGTTTATTCAATAAATGTAAATAACTATTTACTCCATTTATTGATTAATTCCAAATATTTAATATTCCCGCAATCCTATAGTAATTTACCCTAACGCGGCAACACCAACCTACAAATGTATGGTGTTGACGTTTGACAATCAAAAGTTATGAACAGTATTGCCATATACACTTTAAATATTTCCCCAGTCTTTAGGTTCCGTTTCACGCAATAAATGCAACGTTACAAAGTGTTCATTACTGGTGCCTGCCAGCTAAAAGTGTCCATCATTGGAGCCGTCACCCTACTAGCCATCAATAAAATTTTGGAAGCCACTACTATGAATAATTTAACAATGCTCCAGACCAGGGGGACCGGTGCGGTCCGGTAACCCCTTCAAGGGGCTTTGAAAGGGTTTTGTGAAAGGCTTTGGTTACCAAAGTCGTTCCTCGTCAAAACCCCTTCAAGGTATTTAAGCGCTATTTTTAGGGGTAACCCGTTGTGGTATAAAAACCCTTTCCATGGGCTTCTAAAACCGCTTCCAAAAGGGTAACCTGTTGAAGGGGTTATCCTTTCGATGTTTGAACAATTTTGCATCTCTTTCCCAAAACGTAAAAGTCTATATTGCAGAGTATTACTTTATGTTCGCCGTCTAGCGGTGCAATTTGCAATGCTAAAGCTACCTTGACTTTACTATTTGCTTCCGATCAGCGTAGTGTCAACATTTCTTAATTGAAAGTAATTACTTATCTTATTTAATCAGTGGTCTGGATATTTAGATTTTGCTTTTAGTGTTTTATTGCAATTGGTATCATATTCTTCAACTATGCCATAGCCAATTTACACCGTCCAGAGGGAAAAGCTACCCGTTTAATTCTATAAAAAAAAAACTTTTTTTTTTCATTACATTACCACTTAACTAAATGGGGCACGATTTTTTTTTGTTTAGAAATAGCCGTAAAAAAGAAACCTAAAACCATCATTACCCTGGTGGTGCGTCTATTTGCCATTTACGGAACAAACTACCCAGAAAAGAGCAAGTTATGGATTGAACCCAAGTATTGTATTGAGTTGAATCGTTAGAATCGAATGTAAGTTAGAGATTTGAAAAAAAAAATGGTTCCTGTGTTTATCGCAGTTTTTTTTTAATCTACATAAAAGGTGTTCGGAGCTAAGTTATCATTTCCTTGGTGTCTCAATTAACAACATCTACACCCCTAATTAAACGGTTTCGGACCGGTCTGTTTCTTTAAATGACCGTAAGCCAAAAGACCCGTTTCTCATCACATTATTATGTCAAAACACCCGGTTCTCATAGCCTCCGTATGCGAAAAGATCTGTCAGTTATGACACCCGTATACCCAAAATACCCATTTCTTATCGCATCAGTATATCAAAATACCCATCTCATAGTATCCTTATGCCTCGTGTGGTTGCCGAGTTAGAATAGTGCCACTCCATGTCTTCCCGCGGATGTCGTAAGAGACGACTAAGGGAATAAAGGCTTGTAGTACTGTTAGGCGATGGGCTTGCAACCTGTCACTAATACGCTGGTAAACATCTTAGCCTAATTGCGCAAATTGTGGTTATAGAATTATCAACAAGTTTTTAGAGATGTTTGTAATTCTGTAGCTCTGCCTACCCCATTCTGGGAACGAAGGCGTGAAATTATGTATGTAGTATCCTTATGCTAAAAGATTCGTCTCGTATACGTACCCATATGCCGAAAAGACCCGTTTCTTACGAAATCCGTAAGGAAATCCTCATTTATCTTTATTGCTGTTCAAAGACCTACGAAATTTATGACCATTCACAGCAAGAGGGACCACGCTAGGGGTACGGCGGAGTTGTTGGCAGTATCTAAAACTGCATACTATAAGCTATTCGGCTATCCATTGACGAAATAATCAAGTCTAGTTTTTTTTTGTGTTTATATTGCATTCATTTATTTACGTTACACGTTCGTGTTTGACTCACAGAAATGGGAACGGATGTTTTATGAAACGGATATCAAGACAAACTATCTTTTGGGAGAATCACATTTTGGAAACGGGTGTTTTTGGAAACGGATATCAAGACAAACGTATCTTTCGAGAGAAACGATTTTGGAAAACGGATTATTTAGGAAATGGTAGTGACGGGAACGTCATTTTGGGATATGAATTTAGGGAAACGGATATTAAACCAAATGTATCTTATGGGAGAAGGACATTTTGGGAAACACTTATCCGGAAACGGATTGTTAACAAAACGGCAGTGACGGGAACAGGTGTTTTGGGAATAGATATTTTGGGATTAGTTATTCCTACAAAAATATCAGTTCCGACATAACCGACAGGAAACATACTTTTTTCATTCCCTGGTTCTCATTCCCTTGGCTTTTGAAGAGGGTGATGATAATTTTCTTACAAATAAAAACAGGTTTTCCTTTGATTCGCATTGCAAATGGTTAATTAATTTAAAACTTTATTCCATTCATAACATGACTAAATATTTCTCTGTCAATTGGGATAGACTAAAAAAAATGACTTACGGTTTTTACAAAGAATAGGTAATTTAAAGAGACGTATTTTATTAATTTTGTATTTGACCCAATACTTTTGTTTTAAATTTATTTAGCAGACATTTTATGGATGACATGATTATTTTAAATTTGGGTTGGCATTTTCTAATAAAATACAACAAACAATGATATCTAATGATGAAAAGTGATAGTAATAGTGTATTAATGCATGTGTAAATGTGTATTCAAGCGGCTTTCACCTAGCCCGTAAGATACACCGAGGAGGGCTTCAAGCCGAAAACGGAAGTCAAACAAAGGTTAAAAAATACTTTTGTCGAAATATCAGAAATAGATAAATATTTCAAAAACTTAATAATGCAGGACCGCTTTAAAACCCTATCCCTCGAAATGTTTTTCGAATTAGATTAATTGTAAAAATATGAACAGTCCCAATTATTCCCAATTATGGACAAATTTAAAAAAATCTTTTTTGGTTTGATTGATTACGAATACTGTAATAAATCTAAAACGGGACTTAATCGCGTCTTATATTTCATATCGACTAAGAAGTGGGATTACATAAGAGCTTATTATGATTACTAAAAAGTATAACTAAAACTAAAATTAATGTTTTAAAAACAACAAACCGACTTCTAAAACGCGAAAAATAACTTCTTTTAAAATGGCTGGTAGGTCAATCCAACTGAATTCGGCGCTCACAATATTTTTAAACAAAAGCAGACTTCAGTTAGATTTATCTAAATTACCTGCCATTTTAAAAGAAGTTATGTTTTGCGTTTAAAAGACGGTTTCTGTTTTTTATATACTGTTTAGTGATGCTATTTTGAAGTCATCATCATCATCATCAGCCCGTTGCAGTCCACTGCTGGACATAGGCCTCTCCCAAGGAACACCACAGAGCCCGGTCTAATGCTTTATGCATCCAGTCACTGCCGGCCCTCTTATGCAAGTCATCCCGCCATCTGGCCAGAGGGCGTCCCACGCTACGTTTGCCAAGACGCGGTCTCCACTCCAGAACACGCTTATTTTGAAGTACCACTTTTCAATTAATAAAAAACTATAGAACATTTCAAGTACGCGGCAAGCAACGCCGCGGGATTGTTATGGGCATATATTTAAACCTAAATGTGTTTCGTCATAGTCGCTATCTTAATCGAGATATCATATCGCCCCCATCGAAATAGGTACCGTTACGGAGATCCGTTAGCCATCTTTGATCTTCATCATTAGTTCCTCTTCACCAAATAGTGCTTTCCAAGAGAAAATGTACGAGTTGCTATGACACATACCGAAATCGCTACCTAATAGGTCTCCCTATAATATTTGAGGAGTTCCTTGGATTTTTACAAGATCCCATCGTCAGAGCCTTTCAAACAAAAAAAGAATTGTTCAAATTGGTTCAGCGGTATTTGAATAATCGAGAAATAGACATAAAAAAAGTCCTACGTATTGAGAACCTCTTCCTTTTTTTGAAGTCGGTTTAAAATCGTCGGACAAATTTCCGCTCGGCCCCGGGCGGGAAAACCCGCGCTACGCCACTGTAACCTCATAAGGGTAACCCTTTCGTATAGGTTAGTCAAATGAATGGTTTATCAATTGAAAGGGGTAAGCAAGTTATTTGGGTTATCAAAATGAATTGATTAGTCTTTCAAGGGGTTTTTTCTGCGAAGGGGTCGTCGGGACCCTGGTTCCTCCTACCCGTATATTTTTTTTTCTTTTCCGTCATTTCTTTCTTTGCTCGCAGTTATTAACCGCTCAATTCCTCGTTTTTTTTACAGTTACTAAGTCACTACAAATAACCAGTCCACGTATCAAACATTTATCACTAATTTTAAAGATGGAATAGGTACGAGATACACTTAAAAACTTTTTACATTCACATTATGAAGGGACCTGCATCTAATAATATGCGCACGTAAACAAACAATTATTGCGAAATATTTGACGAACGGAGGGCGTGCGCGATAGTGCGGGGGACGAGGTATCGCTCCCTCGGTCAGCTCCGACACCCGCGCGCCGGGCGCCTGGCGCGGCGCGGTTATGAATTTCGCGCCTTTTTAAATACATAATACCTACTGTACTACAAGCTAAACACAGAAATTTCTAAATTTCTGTAGAATGGCTGCATACCTTCTTTTACAGTAGTAGACTTATCTTTACAGACTTTAATTCAATATTAGATGTTTTATGACAGCAAACGCATATATCTTTTAAAGCAGATATCTTTTTGCTCAAAATTTTTGGCTTCGTCTATAACTTAAGAATTTAGAGATATTGTTGTGGATTTTTCACACTCTAATTTAATATTGGCACAATTATACACTAAATCCCGTTTGACAAAGTTCCAAGCTAAAAAAAAACGAACAACTTAATAGCATAAAGCGACAAACATATCATAGACGATGAAGCAAAAACTTTGCACTCTAATTCAATATTCATTAATCAGCAATAAAAAAATATAAATACATAATTTATACCTAAAGCTCGTTCTAAATTTTCGCTATATTTTATAAATATGTTTAGAATTATGTCCCATGCCATATAAGCAACATTTTTCCAACATTAGAATTGTAAAAACTTTTAGGGCAAAAATCCGGTCCCACTATCGGTCTATCTACTTACCGGAGACTTGATCATTGCCTGGTATTCTTAACTTTCTGGTGAATTTTTAATGATGTAATGGCGACTTTAATTATTATTTTTGAGAAACAGTACATTACTACGGAGGCCGTTTATGTGTCTTCGGCCGGCAACCCCATATTTCCCGCCGAGGTTATAGTGTTTTTCTCAAACATAATAATAATTCTTTAAAAAAATTACATTAACATTAAAAGTAACCTACAGTGCTCAGTCATCCGCGCTGTGTCGTGTGCGCCCGCCCGCCCGCTGGTGCCCCGCAGCGATCTAAGTTGCGCTACGCACCCCTAATTACCTTTGTTCTCCTGGTACTTTAGATAAACATGCAAACGCTTTGGTTGGATGCACGGCTTAGTATATTAAAAAAAACAGCTATCTAGCCTGTTCATATACACAGCCGCCATGTTTACACTAAAATAAAAATAAAATCGTTTATTGTTTTTTTTAATACGTATAGTGGCAGAATGTCATGATGCCTGTGCCACAAATTTATGTGGAATGGATATTAAAAAAGAGGACTTTGGCGGCCTAGGCCTGCACGATTTGTATGAAATTCCATTAACGACTTCTTGTCCTAGCCGCACCTGAAACGTCATTCTTGGCGGCCTATTATAACTTGTAGACGCCATTAAAATAAATAAATAAATAATAATAAGGAACATAACATCAATATTTCATTGCATGTTTGAGAATAGTACATTACTGCAAAGACTTGTAGGAGCCGCCAGGCGAGGCCTTTTATACATACGAGTCCAGGATGGCTCTTAATGGTCGAAGCATGTATAGTGCTTTTTCTCAAAAATGACCGGAAATGTTGACATTCCTATCTACATATTGAGACGCGAAGTACATAGTTTACTGACAGTTCTCAAATTTAAAAAAACAAACATTGCGTGCTCGCTACACAAGCCCGCAATGTTGCATACAAATTCCATTACTATCTAGCTTGTAACTTTTTTAAAAGTGAAAAGGGCCATAATAAAATGAGGGCACAAGTCTTATACATCCAAATTTTACTCGAGACATAACCTTTTTATTTGTGCCTGGAATAGCTTGTTTTTTTTTAAAACAAAAATTGCATTTCTCCTTGTCATGCTTGTCATAAACAAAAAGGCGGTAAGGAGTGATGGTTTTTTTCACATGAAGTTTCTGTTTGTATGCAATTCAAAAAATGAGTTCAAGCGATGAAGATTTGACTCCAACACAAATTTATTCTTGCGATTTTTGAGAAAAGCACTATATTTGCCTCGGCGGGAACAGCAATTGCGGGCTTCGTATTTTTAAACGGACTCGCAAGCTCGTCCGTTTAATCCAATACTTACCCCGCAATTGCCTACTTCCACGCCTAGGCAATAATGTACTATACTCAAACATGCAATGGAATGTTGGCTTTATGTTAGTTATTTTAGGCCTCAAAGTATCACGTTGCGGACGGAACGCCTCGAGAGAACTGTAAAGGAATTTCATACAAAATTGAAGGCCTAGGCCTGGAAGTATTTTATTTTTTATTTTTGTGTATACATTGCGGCTGTGTTTATGAACAGCCTAAATAGCTGTTTTTTTTAAATATACTTAGCCGTGCTTCCAACCAAAGCGTTTGCATAAAGGCACCATGGTACCAGGAAGGCAGAGGTTATGAGTGCTTCCCATTTGTTCCATGGTACTGTGACGTCATGGTATAAAACAGAAAATTTTGTCCCAAACTGTTCTATAGAACTACGTACTAGCGTTTCACCCGAGCTTACTTGTCAGTGACGCAATGGAACAAAATAATATTCACCTTTCCCATTTTGTTCCATCATAAAAAACTACTTAGAAATGTTTGTTTTCGATTATCCTTGGCATTGGAACTAAAGGCTTAGCCTGACGCAGTCTAAATGTAAACTGACTCTCGTTTTTAGCTTTAAACTGGACAAGGACATCAATCTACTAATGGAAAATAAACCAAACATTCTTGGCATCAACAACCTCAAATTAAATACGGAAAAAAAACTGTGTTTAATTTAAGCTGACTCTATTTATATTCTATGTATTTTTCTATAATATTTACAATCGGCCACCAAAATAACTCAAATTTTCCCAAGGGAATGCTCATCAACAATAGTTGTAATTGCGATGGTTTCGATGATCTTAAACAGGAACAAACTCCTTCTTTGTTTTCTGTAAAAAATGTTTTACTTCTACTGTCATTTGTACAGACTACACTTTGATAAAGAAGATAATTATCCATTCCCAATTTGGGAATGGATGAAAATTTCAGAAATGCCTGATATTTTTTTTGGTGATAGGAATAACCTCCCTCAGCACCAGAAAAAGGTTGCAGAGTGTTCAGGTGCGTCAATATTTTTTGAAAAATATAAACAGTTTCCTGACTTACGTTTTGGGTTTAGGACGGCGAATAAGACATTTTGCTTGATCCATCTCATATTACAAAAAATATCTTAAAAATCCGTGGTAAACTGACACTGGCAATGTTATTAACAGCTCCATCAGCTATATTTGTCATTGACAGGGTCAGATATTTAAAGTATTTTTTGTAATATGAGATGGATCAAGCAAAATGTCTTATTCGCCGTCCTAAACCCAAAACGTAAGTCAGGAAACTGTTTATATTTTTCAAAAAATATTGACGCACCTGAACACTCTGCAACCTTTTTCTGGTGCTAAGGAAGGTTATTCCTTTCACCAAAAAAAATATCAGGCATTTCTAAAATTCTCATCCCTCCCCAATTTTGTAGCAAAAAATTTTTGTTTTATTTATTGTAACTTTTAAGAATGTATCGATGAGTTCCATATATCATGAATTAAAAAAATATTTCTTTCTTTAATAAAAACCTGTAACGAGCAAACTAAAGTACCTTGATCAGAGTCATGTTGTTGGTATGAACGAAAGACCTTCATGACATCGTCCCAACAACTGTCAAAATATAAAAAATGGACGTCTTTTAGCATCATTCTCAAACATCTCTCACGAAAATTAATAATGCAGTTGCAGAAATTGGGCACTGTAAGACAAAATATATAATTAAATATATAATTGGTTATGAACACGGTGTCGCGTCGATCACGCATCAAACGAAAGAGACAGATAATGGACCTCAACGGCTACCAAATAGGCCTCCATGTATATTCCTTGAAAATTAATAGTTTCGGAGATAAATGGGATTTTGTTTAAATTAACCAACTTTTTTTATACCACGTCGGTGGCAAACAAGCGTACGGCACACCTGATGTTAGCCTATAGACGCTTGCAACTCCAAAAGACTCGCAAACGCGTTGCCGACCCTTATAAACAATACCCTGTACAATTTTGATGATATTGAGTGTTGTTTTCTCTTACCGCGATTAGAATTTCCGTGCCGAAGTTTATTAATTTCTACTTTCGCCATCAGCTCCCTTTCGAACCGACGAAATTCTTCTATTTCTAATTCGAATTGCATTACTAAGCAGAAAATCAGAACACAACAGCACTGCACATGCGATGGAAATGGAAACAAAATGATTCTCTTCTTAAAATGACATCTTGTCTAAGTGACAAATAATAGATGATAACTAGTTTGAACTGTAATAAGGTTGTGCGTAATTTTAGCAAGTAGGAGTTTGTTACAAAATTAAATTAAATTCTCTTCTAGATCGCAAAAATAAGGCTTCAATTATGTTTTAATTTAACTTTTGGTTAAATAAATCAATTTGTTCATAAAAAGGGGTACACTTATTTGATCAGAAATGAGCTCTAATTGTGCTTGTTCAATGTAGCGGTCTCTGCTTACATATTTTGTTTTACGTCTGGTTATTTTTTTTTTTGACGCTGCTAATATTTTTCGTGCATGCGTTTTTTGGTAAGTTGCATCCTCATGTAACTTCTTCAAAAAAATCAGGAAAGAAGGCGGAGTTCTTTTAAAATTGCCTCTGAAGGTATGGTGCCAGGACTCTGTACAATTTGTAGTTCTATGTTTAACACCAAACAAACACCAACTTTTATGAAAGTTGTTTTTCATCCAAAAAGAATGCACGTACCCAATAAAATTGCCAAAATTTTCCTGTTCCACATCCATAGAAGCTGCTTCTGTTTCTACATAAGTCCATCCTTCATTAAGCTTATTTTCCGGCAACATTGGCAAAACACTACACAAAGCCACAATCCTTTTCATACATACATCATCAGTTATTTTCATTTTTTTTGCTTTTTTCCACAACGCTTGGGAAAAATGAAAATAGCACCCATGATGTTGCACGTCGGGAAAAACTTCACGAATCGCAGCTATTGCGGCAGCCTCGAAATCAGTTAGTATTTCAGAAGGATTCCATGTAGGTATTTGTGCTTTAATGAGTTCAAGCATTTTTATGTATGTTTCTTTAGTCTTGTTCGTGACAAGAGCATAAACCAATGGAATCACATTCGTAAAATCTGTAGAGCTACCCAAGTCTCCGTGCATGGTATAGAGTTGTGCAAAGGGAGCCGGACATACCTTGAATGTTCCATCAAACATAAATGTTTTAATGTCTTTTAAAAGAACTCTTGCTTCCTTAGAGGCAAATATTATTATGCGGTTGTCATCATATGTACAATCGGCAAGTAAAAAGCCAGAGTATGCTGGTGGTATTTCTAGTGTTACAGCATCTGTACTAGACGATGCTTTCACTTCGAAGTGTTTATTTACATGCCGATAAACCGTTGAACTCATTTGTTGAAATGATGGTATATTCGCTACAAAATCCGTGCTTGCGTCTTCGAAAGACGATACCACTTTTTTGTACACTGCAGGAACGGTGTCTTGGCCTAGAACTGCCTCCTCAGCACACATAGTTATAATTTTTTTCGCTACGAGTCTTTTCTCATTCAGCATGCAATCCGATTTATGCTCTTTGTATTTGAGTATTTGCTTCATATCCTAAAATGATGATAATTAGGGCCTGTTTCACAATCGACAAGTAAATTTATCTATCACATAAAGTTGTCTCTCTTCTTGTCTATTTTCAAGTGTACGATAAAGAAAGGGCTAAACTTATCCGTCAAATATCCTTTACTTGTCGATTGTGAAACAGGCGGTTAGAGTGATAAGTTGCATTTAACAAGGGACTTATGAGTACCAACTCGGTGTCTCGTCTCACCTGAGAAATCTTCAAACTCCCGACACATTTTGTTTTGGCGTAGTTACTACAACGCCAAGTCGACGTCTTTTTATTATTAACGTGAATGTAGTACTCCTTCGAGTTCAGTTTCAGAACTTGGCCACGACCACGTTTTTCTAGTATTATATCATCGAAATTGAAATTACTTCCTTCTGACCCGGGCTGATGAATCTCCATTTTTAATATATTATTTCACAATAATGTCAAGTCTTATTGCCCAGATTAGTTGTCAGTGATTTCAAGTGGCCAGTGAATAGCGATAAAGTAAAGAGTTCTTAATAGTATAGATAACCTTAAAGACAGTGTTGGCTTTTTAGTTGTAAATGACAGTTCTATGGAACAAATAAAAAAATACTATTCCCATATATTCTATAGAACAACATGCGACTCTGCTTTATCATTTTGTTCCAGGGCATATCAGTTCCATAGAACAAATGATAAACTTGAAGCCTAAATGTTCCATGAAACAATTAGCACATTAATTTCTCATTCTGTTCTACGACGTCACAGTACCATGGAACAAATGGGAAGCACTCGAGGTTATTAGGGGTGCGTAGCGCAACTTAGATCGCAGGCGGTGTAGCACGGTGCGGCCCGCGCGGCGGCGCAGCGGCGGCGGGCGGGCGCTCGCACCCGACACAGCGCGGATGACTGAGCACTGTAGGTTACTTTTAATGTTTATGCACTCCTAGTACGTATTTGACGTTGTAATTTCTGTTTTATTTTTTAATGAATTATTTATATGTTTGAGAAAAGCACTATACAAACCTCGGCGTGTTTCGGCCTACTTGCCGGCCTCTGTAGTAATGTACTATTTCTCAAAAATAGAACAAGTAGAATGATTTAAAAAATTGTAAAATATTCGTGACCACATGTACATAACCCTCAGGGCGCTAGTCCGACTCGCGCTTAGCCGTTTTTTTAATTAATTTAAATGATTCACTATATGTTAGACCGGTCGCGATGTACTAGGCGCGCATTAAACGGGCATGGTGCGTGTGACGTTCTTGTAAATAAAGAGAAATCGCGCGATGTCTGCTCTGAACAAGAACTGCTTTGGGTTTATGATGCCCTGGTACTTTTGTGGGGAAATTGTTTTACGCGCACTTTATTTATTTTTATTTATTTTCTAGTATCAAACTGCCAACTAGAGCTGATTATTCAGCTTTTCATGTATAAATAAAAAGCAATTAAATTAGTTTTTTTTTAAAATAATGGTGCTCTTTGCAGCTTAATCCTAATGGAGTTAAAATAGTTTTCACTTTTATATATTTTTGTGATGTAACCTTTTCTTGCTTACCTCTGTAGTCTTTTTGAAGGCTGTCCACAGGTCTGTACCGATAGTTCCAAATTCAAATAACATGATATGTAATGGAATTTCATACTTGGGTCAATTTTTGAAACGCACGTTTTTTCGACATTTGTATGGCAATTATTTTTTTTGACAAAAAAAACTTTTTAGCGACGTATTCCGGTTCGGTTATTAACAAGAAAAAATATGGTGTATGAGGCACCACTCTGCTTGTAATAGTTTGCTAGATATTGACGCTAAAAAAAATAGTGCCATATAAATGTCGACAGCGCCATACAAAATGTCGAAAAAATGTCTTACTTAAGTACTTATGGGCCAATTTTGATGCGGTTTTCACTAACCTTTAGTTAGTTTCTTAGGGGTGGGTTTAGTATTATAATTTATATATATAGTACCTCCCTGTGTGCCGTAATTCATGCGAAGCACGGAGTGGGTCACTAGTTACTTAAAAATATGAAATCTGCGCTTTTAAGTAATTTATTTTTGTGCAAAAATACATAAAAAGTTGATATTAATGGATATGGAAATAATATTTCGTATTTCATTCAGATTTTGATTTTAACCGACTTTTGTGTGCCACATTCGACATTTGTATGGACAAAATAACCGTACAAATGTCGCCATACAAATGTCGACAAAACGGTTTTTCGCCGATCTTTCTTACATACTTACTCGTTTTACTCATTGACTAACACGAAATTCTTACTTACCCCATATCGCTTACAATTATTATGAAACACATATTTTTATTCCATTCGTAATCAATAAAGAAACGCCCATACAAATGTCGTGATAACCTTACCAAATTACATCAAAAAGAGACTACCCTGTTTCCTCCATCAAAAATACCGGCTCTACGCCCACATCTTTTGGCGGTCGAAACCCAAACTAACATGCTTTGGTATCCTAACGTAAATGTGAGGGTAGGCCAATAGACAAAACAGATTCAAGGGTGTTTCCTTGAGTCATTACAAAAACGGTCGCACGCGGGACATCTACAAAAATACTTTCCAGGTTTTAATTATTAACGTATTGACTTTTTTTAATATTTTAATTAATGCGGAAATAAAAGCGCTTTACAACGGTATATGTTGTGTATTATTTACGTTGTCTACGTTTAAAGATATGAAATTTTGTTTGAGCAAAACCGCAAGTGGGACACGCAAAAAAGCGGTAAATTTCGCCGTTTTTAGGATTTCAAATTCGATTATTTCGAAACCCATTAATATTTAGTACACTGTTTTATATAATTCAAGTACATTAAAATACACAAAATGCAAATATATGTGTAACCATACTCTATGTTTAACGTACTTGGAATTACAGCTCTGGGACCGCAAAAAACGATCGTTTGAAAATTGACCCACTTACTTACTGGACACTTTTTCATTCCGAATTCAAATCCTCTCTACTTACCGGACACTTTTGATCATTGCCTGGTAATTCTTAACTTTCTGGTGACTTTTTTAATGATGTGATGGCGACTTTACGTATCATTTTTGAGAAAAAGAAAAAGTCACTTATAAGGACAGACCAAGAATGTTTTCGTCGGCGTGTTTGCTGATTGGTCGAGAACATTGTTGTCCAACTTTAAGAACCAATGAAAATCAATCAATCAATTTTGTGTCATAGCACCTTAAAATGAAAAATTGTAATCGACCAATCAGAACACACCATTTTGTGTCGTAAAATATTAGGTGTATTTTTGCTAAAAGATACACAGACTAAAAACTATGTCACTGCATTTTTTAAACCTGGCCCCTAATCTCGAACCACTAGAGATGAAATTACATGGGAGATATGGCGAAACAAATACAATTTTATATGGAGTTGACATCTTCATCTCGCATGTTAGTTTATTAATCTCGAGTGCCACGAGAATAGGGGTCCAGATTTAAAAAAAAAACCCGACTGCAATAAAAAAAACAACTGACAAGCGAAAAACAAGCTATATAATCTATAGAAAATTATAAGAGCATGTACCTACTTATTGATATTTATAACAATTTAAATTTAACTTGAATATTGGTAAAGGTGTTCCAGGTGGGGACAAGCTAGTCCAAATGTTTTTTTTTTCAAGAAATTGGTTTTGAAATTCATTGCTTGTCCCCGCCTGGAATACCTTTACCAATATTCAAGTTAAATTTAAATTGTTATAAATATCAATAAGTACGTGCTCTTGCAATTTTCTGTAGATTATATAGCTTGTTTTTCGCTTTTCAGTTTTTTTTTATTGCAGTCGGGTTTTTTGTTTATTTTTAATAATTTAATTTATTTAAATCTTTTTAGTTTTATTAATACAATAGTGGTTTAGTTAATTATTACTAAGCAATATATGAGCTCTGGAGCATAAATTTTTAATGTCGCGAAGCTACAAGTAATTTCACTTGTAATTTGAAGCGAAACTCTGTTTCTAACGAAAAGAAGTTTATTTCCTAACATTTACGTATTTTTTGACTTTCCTGTCAAAATAGTAGCATAAAAGTGTTATATGTATATATATTTCGAATGGGCTATTTAATAGCTTTCATTTGACACCCATATAATAAATATTTTTTTTTTTTTATTCACAGCATAACGTAAACATAACGCTCCTTCAGACGCAGTCGGGTAAAAAAGTTATCTTTGGTAATATTGGCGGTGATCTCACATTAACATGAATTAAAATTTGAGTTTTGGATATGAATTTTTATTTTATTTCCTCTCAGTAGTTGTGAAAAGCACTATGTCTGCCTCGGTAGAAAGTGAAATTTATGGACTCGTCCAAAAATCGCGTACTTTCTATACTCTCCAACAATGTACTATTACAGTCAGGTATACTTGTTATTGTCATTGGCAGTCCGAATAGGACCCGACTGTATAAGGTTTCCTAGTGTTAGCACCCTAAAACAACTTTAAGTATAGATGAATTACCGAGAGCGTGGAATTGCATATATACATACATACATAATCTCACGCCTTCGTTCCCAGAGTGGGGTAGGCAGAGCTACAGAATTACAAACATCTCTAAAAACTTGTTGATAATTCTATAACCACAATATATATAGCTCTCCTAGCCCATTCGGACTCCATATGAATGGATCTTATTTACTTGACTTCGCCGCCGCTATTACGGCCGAGTTAAAACAACACGATAACACGTCAAAGGCAATACGGTTTAACCGAGTTGAGCCTGAATCCTCAGCCTCGTGTGCCACTCGAGATGAATCGCCTAAGCACCAACTCTCAAGCAATGAAGTTTCACGATTAGATCCGTATAAAAGACGTTGTTGTGTTAGCGGAAACAACGATTTTAACTGTAGGTATTATTAGACGTAGTAATTGTTGAATTAACCTATTAAAGCTATATCGCTTAACCTCGGAAAACAATGGTTGAGGTCTTTGCGTGAATAAATGTGTTGTTCTCCGTTCTATTCATGTGTCTCTTGAGTACGTTTTCATATAATACACAACACAAAAAATAATCCAACGAGAAGCGTTGTAGGTAGGTATGTTGAGTGTTACACTAAGATTAAAAAATAAAAGAGATTTATTCAGTAAGAAGGCCGCACGAGCACTTTTACACGTCAAGAATCTACCAGCGCTTTCCAATAGGAGACCATTGCTGACCTCGGCAGTCAGTAATTTTTTAACCATATTTCATACTACAATGATATTGATATCACATAGTTTAGCATTATATAAAGCTATAAATATTAAATTAAATATAATATCAAACATCATGTGTAGTTCAGCAGGAAAATATGTCAAAAATATTACGGAGAGATAGAGGGAGGAAAAGGAAAAAGAAAAAACACGAGACGACCGCATAAAAGTTTCGATATTATGTTTATCTACACTCATATCATAAGTCCTCTGTTATGCGTTCAAAACCCGTAGGGAATGACCAGCATTACCTGTGTTAGTAGGTGACAGCAATGATAGCTGTTAATTTTGAAAGACGTTCAAAATTTGGATCTCATTACCTTATAATAATCGATAACGTAATTTCAAAATTACGTTACCGCTTTCATCGCATTCACCTACTAGGTACCACAGGTAAGGTAATGCTGGTCATTTGCCTTTGGGCTTCTGAACCCATCTAAGAGTACTTATAATATGTGTGTAGATAAAGTATTTTACGAGACTGTGCGTAATTAGCATTACTCAACCGTCACGTAAACTGCTATTTCCTACATCAACGCGACCTCTAGACAAGATGCAATTTTTTTGCATTTGCACAAATTATTAATGACTATATGTCTGGTTTAGGCCAAGCATTTTTGTCTGTTAGATAGTTCTCGACCCTATAGTATGCTTTAGACATTGACGACTTTTTTAAGTAGGTAATTTTTAAGTGCTGGAAAGTGTAACTTTAAAACTACGTCAGGTAATTTATTATAGAAATGAATGCATTCACCAACAAATGATATATATGATGATGATTGGTCCGACCGATCTCGGCCACGGCGACCGTTTTAAAGAAGACCCTGTGGTCGCTGGTGAGCTGGCATGTGGCTTATGTAGCCAATTTTCTTTGTGAAATTCTTGCGGTTTGCGGACATTTGAGCTCACCATTGAAAATATGGTAAGAAATTGCCGCAGGTGGACGGGCTTTCAGTTCATCGCGCTGGGCGTCAAGCTCAGAGCGCCGTTGTATTTCAAAATCGCGGACTTTGGTTTGCACCAAAGGGGCGATTTTTGACTTTCGAGCGCTCGAAAATTTCATTCGGAAGTGAACAAAATCTGTAATACCGTATTTTTTAAATTACGAGCGATAGAAAATTTAAAGACAGGTGGTCTACACCATTCCTTTTCAATTCTATATTGATGACGAGACGGCATGATTTATATACTTACTTTACGAACGCGGAATTTTCGAATAGCAATTTTATTTTTATTTCTAGTACCTATTAAATTATGTATATCAGAATTTTTGGTGAAAGAATCTAAGTTTTTAATAACATAGATAATACCTATTCTCATAATTAAATTGAGAGGCTAAACTTAGAGCCGAGTTCACCAACAATGAATCGGACGGTTAAGTCTTAATCAGCTGTTAATCAATACATTTGACACTCCTTAAACCGCTAATCGTCCGTTTAATAGGCTATTTGACTAATTTTAGAAAACCTTTTTAAATTATTATTTTATGACATAACAAGCACACTACATTGATATTTCCTTGAGATTCTACTGTATTATCAATAAAAATCTATGTTAAAGTTTAAATTTTTAAAACCGCGCTAAAAACGCAGTTTCTATCATGGCGCTGGCCATATGACAAGTGTGACGTCACACGCAAGTAAACAATAATCATTAATTTGAAGAGATATGCCCTTATGATCTGTGGTTACTTGCATGTGACGTCACCAGCAAGTAACCACAGCTGCAAACCAATTCATAGCGTTTCTGCCACAGATAATGTTTAAAAAAATATTACAACTTCTTTCGTGTAATTTCCAAAAAAGTATACATAATTTAGTTTAAAATAAAGTGAAATATATAATGTTTAACGCTATTATCTGATAGGATGACCATAATGTTTAGTATATTTTCAATGCTGTCAAATAGCCTATTGTTGGTGAACGGCCCTTAAGATATTAATTTCTTTACAAAGTTCTTTAAGGAGTCACGGGAATTTAAGTTATAAATAGAACGAAGGATCCTTTTTACCCGACTGCCGAAGGAGGAGGGTAATGTGTTTCACAGCCTATATATGTAGGTATGTTTGTTCCTTTGTGTCACTATAAAAACTAAACCCGTTGTCCGATTTTGATCATTCTTATGTCAATCGATTTGTCTTAATCTGGTGAGTGTCACTGAAGATATGACAGTAATCAAAATTCAATATGGCGGCAACCAGACGCCATATTGTGCAAATTAAGGAAAAAAAGGCGACCAAGTATTACAAGTGGGGTATCACTGAATAGGGATTTAAAAATTTAGGTTTGTTTCATTATTTTTCATTTTGAATGATCATTTAGGATTTATAACGTTTTAAAATTGGTTAGCAACAGTCGGGTTTTGAAAGCTTTCCTTTTGTTATTTTTTAACACAAATATAGTTTGTATTTCAGCTGCCTTACCCCAAACCAGAACACCGTACGACATGACACTATGGAAATAACTATTATAATAAACTAGCGACCCGCCCTCGCTTCGCTTCGGATAATATAAGTTAAAATAATCCAAGTTCATCTGGAATAATATTCTTTTCAAATTATAGATAGGTGGATAAAATAAAGCAATAGAGGTTTTATTTTATGACGATTTTAGAAAGACGTCCTAACAGACACTTTTTTGCGAAATTGAGTTTTTGATGCCGTTAGATTTTAAATTCAATTCAAATCATGACTGCCAGTTATCACAGAATCTCTCTATATGCAATGTTTACGGCGGACTTTTCATTGCACAATACAAACAAATGTTGCCTGGAAGTGACGCGCGAAAGGGCTACATACGTCCATAGGAAAAATATTGAACGCCCTATCTAAGCCCGCAACTTTGAATGTCTGACCTTGTTGTGACTTGTAAATTGTCGTTGAAAACGATATCTTTACGGAACATTGCAGTTGGTTAAACTGGGAAAATCTTTTGGTATTTATGGAATCTGGGGAATTAAAACGACTTTTCCAGCCGCACATCCGGTCAGTATTGTGCACTCTATTATGAACGTTTTTAAAGATGTTATTTGGGTGGATTGACGTTCCGTAGTAAAATAATAGGACACCCTTCTTTAAAAACAAATTTATGTGGGTGTGGATACTAAAGTAATAGATTTCTCATTATCACATACACTCTTGAAAGTGAAAAGAAAGAATTGGTCTCTGCCTACCCATTAGTGAAACAGGCGTGATTTAATTTACCTATGTATGTATGTATGTACATACACTGTTTGATGCTCTGCTGAGGGATATAGGCTTGATCTTACACTCATTTACACAATATACAGGAACCATTAGCCAAATTTGACGTGTCTATCTATTCTCTGTTGTAGATAAAACCAATTAAAGTCACTTAGAGGGCTGTTTCTTAAATTTCAATTTTGATAATTATTACACTCACGATAACTTTTGAATGGTATGTCCGATTTGAATAATTCAAAAATTAATTTACAGGTACTGATATAACCTTGAAAACAAAGTGATTTATTTGGATAAGGATTAATACCAAGGTACGAATAATGGGGCCTAGTTAGTACCGGCGTTACTTTTTCATATTTTAACATGAAAAAGTAGTTATTGTGACATAACTGTAATAGTTAGACATATAGTACTCCAAATTTCTTTGTAGATATTGATTTTTTCTATAAAACTGTAGTACATCACTTTGCTCTATTGTCAATAGTTTCCGCAGCGTACGCGATATACCTAAGGATTATTTTCGGTATTTTTTTCACACCTTAGGTTACATTATCGAAGTTTTCATACGATCCCTAACTTTTTTGAAAATATTTTATAGCCTATGTTCATCAGGGATAATGTAGGATTCTAATGGTGAAAGAATTTTCCAAATCGGTCCTATCGTTTCGGAGCCTTTTCAATGCAAAAAAACAAACAAACAAAAAATCTAATCTTTCCTCTTAATAATATTAGTGTAGACTAAGCGAGCTGTCTCATCATTAGTTGGGTAGTTGTCTTATTTTAATTTCCCTAACGGCGTAAGCTGCCGAATTTAGTTTACCTGCCAGTACAGCTGTATGGAGACTCCATTGCAAATTGTTATCTATTGTTATGTTAACACATTTAGTTTTCTTAGCATTTAGTAGTAAATCAATACTAGTAAACCAATTATGTACTTTAACTAGTGTGGCGTTTATCCTACTGTAGTCTACGGTCTAAGGACTTTCAATCTACCTTGAAAGTTAATGGACTATCATCAGCAAAAAGAACAATATAACAAAGTTTATCTACTGTTGGTGATAAGTCATTTACATTATACTTTTGAGTAGAACATTTACTCGGCATGGTTGTTATTCAAGTCGAACTAAGTATATATGTCAAAATGAGTACCTGGTAGGAGATCGTACCGCCGCAATACAGGGGCTGGGGGTGGGGCCACTACTTAACTATTATTTTGTTGACTACTAAGTCAAGTTTGGTGAACTTTTGTTATGATTTTTATAAATGTCTTTATTTTAGGGTTGTAACATATCAGCTAAAGATTCAACACGGCTAAAAACTCGTAAACTATTTTAAGCTACAGAGTTATCTTAGTAAAATACAATACACAACGACAACAACGACAACAAAAACATCAATATTTGTTATGCTCTTGATTGCTATGGATTAACGACTAAAACTAATTTAAACAAGCTAGAATGTATGCAAGTAAGATTCCTAAAACTGTTAGTTACTAATAAAATTAAAGATAAGAATAAAAAGGATTATAGGAATTTGTTCAAAATTTGTAATATTTTACCAGTGAGCCTTAAGCATAAATATTTATTAGTGTTAAATAATCACGGCTGTCGAGAGCATACCCAATTACAATTACACCGTAATGATGCTTGTGATACCAGGTCGATGTCGGCTGGCAAGTTTGTTGTGCCGAGGGTGTTTAATTACTACGGCGATAGGTGTCTCCAGAAACGCCTACCCTATATACTCGACAGCCTGCCCTCTGACATCAGGCAGGAAGCCATTAAAGCAAAGATTGGTAGAAAGCTGTATAGTGACCTTATTAAAAACATAATGGTAATTTAGGATACTTTATTGTGTTTAGTTTAGATTCATTATAGATTTAAAAAGAGAGTAGAGACTGCTCGATCCTACAGTCAAACTGTGCAAACGGTTTTGTGGGACATATGTTCCTATATATGTTGTAATTTCATCTTTTTAATAAATAAGTACATACATACATACATTAAATCACGCCTGTTTCCCAGAGGGGTAGGCAGAGACCACTTCTTTCCACCTGCTACGATCCTGACAAATCTCTTTCGCTTCTTCCACATTCATACATCGAGTCATGCATGCACGTCGGTTTCGGGTACTTAAGATCCGGCCCTTTTCCAGTATTTCTCCGATTTGATTCGAAAAAGTACGCCTAGGGCGGCCCCTTCCGACCCTCCCACTCACTTTTGCTCTGTATATCTCTTTCATCAATCTTCTTTCATCCATCCTTTCCAAATGACCGAACCATTGAAGCATGCCCTTTTCAATCTTAGTCACTACATCTTCTTTTAGTCCACATTTCTCTCTGACCTTTTCATTCCTTACTCTATCAATCAGTTTCACACCACACATACTACGCAAAGAGCGCATTTCAACTGCGTTTATACGACTTTCATGCTTGTCCTGCCACACCCAAAATTCACTACCATACATCAGAGTAGGCATCAACACTCCATTGTGAACAGCCAGTCGCGCTTTTTGTGAAACGCCCCTTCTGCTCACAAAGGAGTACAGGGCCCCATTAATTTGGTTTCCCGCATTCACCCTCCTCTCGACATCCTTCTCACACTTACCATCTCTTGTAAACATACTTCCCAGGTACACAAATTCTTTCACTTGCTCTACTAATTCACCATTTATATTGATCACGCACTCAGTCATCTCCTCGTCCTTCTCTATCACCATGACCTTGGTCTTGGCAACATTTACTTTCATCCCTTTTTGCTTAAATCCTTCATTCATCACTGTCACCATCTCCTGCAACTCAAGTACCGATGGAGCAAGTATAACTTGATCATCGGCATATAAGAGGCATTTGATTAGCAACTCTTCCATACACAAACCCTTATTATACTCTTTCAAATCTTGCATACAACTGTCCATGAATAGATTGAACAGCCACGGTGAGGCAACACAGCCCTGTCTAACACCTCTAGAGATATTAAACCAGGCCGAGTATGCCCCATTGATCCTGACACAGGCTCTGGAGCCCTCATAAAGGGACCTCAAAGCCTGCACCAGGTTGCTGCTCACTCCATACCTATACAGCACCGTCCACAACTGCTTTCTATCTACCCTATCATAGGCCTTTTCCAGGTCCACAAAAGCACAGAAAACCTTTTGGTTGACAGCCAAAAACTTTTCTGTGATAGACCGTAGTGAAAAGACCTGATCGGTACATCCCATTCCCTTTCGAAATCCCGCTTGTACATCCCAGATTTTGTCATTCGTAACATTCAATACCCTTTCAATTAAAATCTTCGCGTATACTTTGCCGACAACACTAAGGAGGCTGATACCGCGGAAGTTTTTGCAGTCTTGCTGTGACCCCTTTCCTTTATACAGAGGGACGATAACGGCCTTGACTCAATCTTCCGGGACTCGGCCGCTACTCCAACATGCATTGAAAAGGCGGTACAACAGACTACCCACCACACCATCTCCTCTCCTCAGCATTTCTATCGACACTCTATCACAACCTGCCGACTTTCCCGCTTTCATACTTTTTAAAGCTTTCACGATTTCACTCATACTAATCAGACTTCCATCTTCGCTATTTACATCCTTACTCATACTATCTGGCTCAAGGCAAACATCTTCGCATTCAAACAAGCTTTCAAAATAAGTTTTCCATCTATCAAGCATTTTTTCTTCCTCACATATCAAATCTCCACACTCATCCCTCACGGCGCTTAATTTAGTTTTCTCTGATTTCCCCCGAGCCGATTTTATCAAGCTCCAAAAGAGTTTAATATTCGACCGGAAGTTGTCAGAAAAACTCCTATCATACTTTTCATTCAGTAAATCTTTCTTTCTAGCCACAACTTCTTTCACTCTTTTCTTTGATCTATTGTATTCTTCTTTCTTTCTGTCGCTTAGATCTTGTGCTGGCTGTACAGCTACAAAATCCAACCAACACTTTTTCTTCTCTTTCACTATGTCATCTACCTCTGTATCCCACCATTCTGGACGTTCATTCTTGCTCTTTCTTCTCTTTACTACACCGCATACTTCAATGGCCGATTTAACCATGCCATTTTTCATAATCTCCCATACATTATTTATATCATTCTTTACTTCACCGTCATTCATCTTATTAACACATTCAAAACATTCTTTCAGCTTCCTTACGTACTCATCTTTTATAACTTGGTCATTGAGTTTCTCTACTTTTATCCTCTCTAACGCAGTTAAATAATAAATAAGTAAATAAATAAAAACAAGTAGGTACTTATACAATTTGTTTTAGGTAAGTTTGTTAGTTAGTGTAAGTATAATATTGTATCTATATTATTATTGTATCTAAATATAAGGATGTTTATGTACTTAATATATATTTAATATTATGTAATTGTGTTGTGTAATATTTTAGAGCTCAACTTGTTTTTTGCGATCTTAATGCGTTGTCCTCACCCAGTCGTTACATTAGCCGGAAGAGATCCCTTAAAGGGATAAGTTCCTTTGTACCTACGCAGTTTATACTTATTAATATAAGTGTTTTTTGTGAAACGATTTCTTTTTGTGCAATAAAGAGTTTTAGTCTAGGACATTTTTTGAAGAATTAGAATGCAAGCGGCAAATCATGTAACAGTTGGGGTGACAACGTTATCCGAGGGTTCAGACCCTGCAGAATAAGGGTCTGTCTGTCGCCATTCCGAAATTTGACCCGGAAAAATGTTATACCGGAAAAGGCGCAGCCCATACAAAATTTTTGTCCGATTGTTATGGTTTTTTCATACGTTGTAAAGGACAATATAGTCATGGTAATCCAAATTTTTCGTCTCTCCAACTCCATGGCTTTCTCCGCCATCTTGAAAAAACTGTCACCTTTTTCCGTTTTTAGCCTATACTGTCGTTAACGTTAATTGTAGTGCTAATCATGTTTCTGCAATATTGTAGAACACAAAATTTGCTAAAACCTTTGACTTCAAAGATTTTTACACGACCCTTAGGGACGAAGATATGGAACCATCTACGGAGAGTTACCGTCGAAAATTGCTACCTTTGTCCAGTTTTCCTCCCATATTTACGTTTAAGTGCATATTATGTAAAATTTAAATTAGTTAGCTTAAGTTTATCATAGTAATAAGTTACTCATATAAAAAAAAAGACTTCCTGTTGAGTTTCTTGCGGCGTTTCTTCTCAACAGAGTCCCTTGGAAGCGCTGGTAGACTCAGACATGTAAAAGTGCCTACAGGGCCTACTTACAGAATAAATGAATTTGAATTTGAATTTATTAGTGGAACCTGTAGTTCGGCAATATTGTAGATATTGTAGAAAGTTTGCTATAACTTTTGTATAGATATTTTTTTTCCGTGTCCTCTAGAAACAAAGATATGGATTCATCTATGGAAAGCTACCTACAAAAATTTCTCCCTTTTCCAGTTTTCTCGGCATATTTAGTGCATTTTAGTGCAAACTGTATGTCTACAATCTTTGAGAAGACAAAATTATCTGCAAATTAAAAGTTTCCATGATCACTGGTATTGGTAGGTAATGTGGAACGCTCAAGAATGGTTTAGCTATTGTTTGCAATTACACCTTTTAAGATGCCATTACCGGGTAAGAATGGTCACAAAAAACGGTGGCAAACTATGAGTAAAATCAATTGCTTTTACGGTACTGAATACGTATTTAAAAACCTTTTAGGTGAACGTATGGGCAAATGCTCATCATGCCCGACTGGTGGTGATGGATTCTGATTCATATGGGTGGATACTTCACCAAAATCAAAACCTGTATTCTCATTCTTATGAACCTCGAGCCCGTCGCCAAAGCCTGCACGGATATTGTGTCCTGCAATTGTTCATCCCAGTGCCTGACTACCCTGTGCTCAAGCATGAAGAACGGATTGACATGCACCAAGTTGTGACACCGTTCTCGCCAATGTTTGAATTTGAACTCCATTTTCTAAGATGCGAGGGTTTGAATGTCACAAATTTTACAGAGTATAAGAGCTAAGGCGTTCTTGAGCGTTCCACATTACCAATACCAGTGATCATGGAAACTTTTAATTTTCAGATAATTTTGTCTTCTCAAAGATTGTAGACCTACAGTTTGCGCTAAAATGCACTAAATATGCCGAGAAAACTGGAAAAGGTAGAATTTTTTGTCGGTAGCTTTCCATAGATGATTCCATATCTTTGTTTCTAGAGGTCATGGAAAAAAAAATCAATTCAAAAGTTATAGCAAATTTTGTGATCTACAATATTGCCCAACTATAGTTTCCACTAATATGCACTTAAACGTAAATATGGGAGGAAAACTGGACAAAGGTAGCAATTTTCGACGGTAACTCTCCATAGATGGTTCAATATCTTCGTCCTTAGGGGTCGTGTAAAAAATCTGTGCAGGCAAAAGTTTTAGCAAATTTTGTGATCTACAATATTGCCCAACTACAGGTTCCACTAATATGCACTTAAACGTAAATATGGGAGTAAAACTGGACAAAGGTAGTAATTTTCGACGGTAACTCTCCATAGATGGTTCCATATCTTCATCCCTAGGGGTCATGTAAAAATCTTTGAAGCCAAAAGTTTTAGCAAATTTTCTGTTCTACAATATTGCAGAACCATGATTAGCACTAGGGCATCCAAAATTACGGACATTTCAATTACGTAACCAGTTACGAATTTATTTATTTAAAATACGTAATTACGTAATTTATCTGGAATTTTAAAGAAAAATATCAGTTCCCAATAATTATTAATTTAAATTAAAAATTTAAATTTAAATGAATTATTGGTTTATCTGTGAATCTTGGACGCGTAACAACTTCTATAAATTTCAATTATAAAAAATATCAGGTGCCAATAATTATTAATTTAAATTAAATATTGAAATTTACAAAAGTTGTTACGCATCCAGGATTCAAAGATAAACAGATAAATTATTTACAACACCATTCACCTTGAAAATAAAACAATACATGTCATGCCAATTGCCAAATCAATGAACTGCATTTGACAGCTGACGGACGATCGAGCAATGAATAAAACATTCTGCCGAATTTTCAAGTAATATTCAAAAACATCCCCGATGCGATTTTTAGACTTCATTGAACTCTATTGTTTATTAGACAAAATTTATTTTCATTAAATACGAGTCGTGTTGTAGTAGATAGGTATGCTAACTATCCGAGCCAAACTATAATACACGGGGCGGGGAATAACAGGTACGCGGGGGTTCCTGTGCCATTTCCTTGAGTAAGTTAGGTATTCTATGTATAATTTAATGTATTTTAGAATAAAATTGAATCTATTTTCGTCATTTTTTCCAATGAACAAGTAAAGAGACGTACTTACGTAATTACGGAATTGCGGCTTACAATAACGTAATTAAAAAAGGTCCGAAATCCATCCGTAATTACGGAATTGCGAAATTACGTAAATACGGAATGGAAGCCCTAATTAGCACTAGAATGAACGTTAACGACAGTATAGGCAAACAACGGAAAAAAGTGACAGTTTTTTCAAGATGGCGGAGAAAGACATGGAGCTGGAGAGACGAAAAATTTGGATTACCATGACTATATTGTCCTTTATAATATATTCAAAAACCATAATAATCGGACCTTTTTTAGGGTACCGGAAAAACGATTTACAAAACGTCCGACGAAAAATTTTGTATTGGCTGCCCCTTTTCCGGTATAACATACTTCCGGGTCAAATTTCGGAATGGCGACAGGCAGATCCATATTCTGCAGGGTCTGAACCCTCGGATAACGTTGTCACCCCAACTGTTACTAACTTTTAAATCAGATATTTCTCACTCCGTCGACATTTGCAGTGATGACGTAATGAGAGTTGATAATTGATGTCAGAAAGAGCTGCTTAGCTGTAACTTCGCAATTAGGTAATAGACCGATTTGCATGATGTTAAGATTATTTAGGCCAAAACTTATTGTTACTAACATAACAGTACGTAACTAAGACAGTAGCGCCATCTTCTTTATCAATGTAACAATGTGTGTTTGTGTCTGTGACATTCGTCCACAATAGGATAGTGTTCTAAAAAAAATCTAATTAGTCCGTCTTTTACATTATCAAAAAAGATTGAACACGTATTTTTTCTTTTGACGAAGATAAAGTGCGTTGAAGTTTCGCGTGAAGTCACGCCGTGGCACACTTTATACCACGTTGTGACGTCAGGAGCCCCCGCTCCCGAACTTTGATGCGCGTAATAATTGTCAATTTTGATTGATTTGAAAAAGCAAAAAATACGTGTTGAATATTTTTTGATAATCTTACTGACGGACTTATTAGAATTATTACTTTTTTAACCCAGGACACACCCCTATTTGTCTATCTATGTGCTCTCTGCTAATAGACATGGCGAACTATTACAATGCCTTTTATTGAAAACAAACTTTTAATACGCTTCCACTGCGCTATTTAATATATATACAAGGTAAAAATAAATGGAAAAAGTGAAAATAAGCAGTGCCAATAAACAATCGGCGCGAAAGAATTTAGTTACCCAAAACTAAATGAAAATTGCAACTTCGGACACTAGAAGTTTCGCGTAAGATTAATTTTGGAAGAAAGATGTGCTGGACACCGTGGAAAGTTCCACAAAGCAAGAGATTAGAGAGATAAACTCGGATGCAAAAGATGAACAAACATCGAGCACGCCGTCAACCAAGGAAAAAATGGCGCCAGCCTCAGCATCGAGTAACGACGCAAAGGCAAGACCAATAACATTTATTGTTTCTTGTATAAACGATAAATACATAGAAATTATAAAAAAAATAAAACTGCATTTGAAAATGATCACCAAACTTGAAAACATCTTCGAACGCAAAAGCGTCTGTAATAAATTACTGCTGAATAGAAGACTCATCATGTTAAAATGCGGTGAAAAAGAAATACTCCAAAACTGTTTCCTCAAATTCGACTCATTAGTCTTTCATTAGTGGGAGAATTAGGTGCCGACCAAATGGACCAAGTGTGTTACCTACTGTCATCACTGCCATCAGCATATGACATTGTCATCACTTCTATTGAAAGTATTGAAACTATGATCACTGAAAATAATTATAAATATTGAAACAATAAAGGCAAGACTGCTTGAAGCAGAATTAAAAAATAGTCAAGAGAATAATACTAAAGAAGAAGCATTTTTAGTATGTTATGGATGCGGCAAAAGAGGACATATCATATCATCAAGGATTGCAACAACAAACGGAAAGAGACCAATACCAATGCAAATCATGCAAGATTACATAGAAGTCATTCAAGGCGACCAGGCATGCGGCAATATGGGACACAAAGGCATTCAACTTATGCAGCCAAAAATGATGAAGAAAATGGAAATGACAGTATTGTGTCATTCATAGCGTTTGATAAAGGTGACCAGTGTTATAATGTAACTAATTGTGTGCAATTTATTGCAGATTCTGGAGCTACTGATCATTTGCTTAAATCTGAATATGAAGAAAGTATGTCAAATATAGTAAAATTAGATAAAGACATATAATTTGTACCAAATGGTCAATACCTAACATGTAATAAGAGGGGTAGTTACATTAAATTTAAAGTTTAATAATATTTCTGTAAATATCGAAGGTTTAATTGTATCTGACCTGTCGCATAATTTGCTGTCAGTCAAAAAATTACTACACAAATGATTTAATGTTCAATGCAATACAGATCATGTATCTATTAAAAATAAAACGCATGAAATATTTGGTAATTTACTGGGAAATCTGTATGTCATGTATTACCTATGCAACGAAATGCAGCTGATTGTCTTACAGCCAATAATAAAAATGATGTCTTGAGGCATCAACGAGTAGGACATGCCAACAGGAAACATCTGCCAATGATGAGGCTGCCGTGTAGTGAGACACCGTGTGAACATTCTATGCAAGGTAAGTCAACAAGATTACCATTTTACTCTACTCCAAAGCCACGTTCCCAATTGACAACATTTCAAAAAAAAAAGCATTTTGGTTTTTTCGCGTTTATATAGCTGGTTAAAAATTAGACTACCCGTGTTTCTCGGTTTTTCTTTATTTAACTTAAATTTGTTGTTAATAACTTATTAAAGAAATAGTCATTAAAAAGACCGTATACACAAAGTTAGGAATACTGATTTCGTGATCTTAGCAAGATATACAATTAAAAAGGTAACTTTCAACAGAAACATAACTGACTGTCATGTCATGTCACTTGTCAACCATAACAACTGTAACCACATGAATTCGTCTACTTTGGGCAGATTGCGGCTATCCGCTTTTACAAATCCGTTAGTCACTTTCATTTTTAATAGCGTATATCAAAACAATAGTATTACGAGTATCGAAAGCGTGTCGTTAGAATCAAGTAATCCGTCAGACAGATGAAAAATGGACATGACAGTTGTATATTTTTTTCAATTCCTATGGTAATAAATGGACTTAGGGCACTATAAGTGTATTCCTAACATTTACAATCCAACTTTTTTACTGTTTTACCCAAATATAAAAAAAACTACTGCATAAAAAAATCCAAAAATATTTTTAGTCTAATCAGCAGTATAAAATCTACAAACGGTATTTTATTTTACTACTTTAGCAAATATGAATTGTTGTCAATTCCCAATGCATCGGTGAAATGATCCATACTGATATCTCTGATCCAGTGAGAACTCCAAGTGCGAATGGTGAGGTATAATACCGAACTATTATTGATGATTATACACATTTTAATGAAGTATAACTACTTATTGAAAAGAAAAATTGAAGCTACAGAAAAATTGATTGAATATATTAACAGAATAGAGAGACAAACAGGTAACAGAGTGAAGAAAATTAGAAGTGATAATGGAGGTGAGTTCAAGAATGAAACTATTCACAATTTCTGTAAGAAAAAAGGGATTATTCTACAATATACAATTCCATATACTTAGTCCACAGTCAAATGGAGTAGCCGAGCGAATGAATCGAACTATCTAAAATCAAGTCAGAACTTTATTAATTGAAACAGGATTGCCAAAGAAATTATGGGGTGAAGCAGTAAGATGCTCAGTATATCAAATCAATAGATGTCCATTCTCTGCAATCAGATTCCAGACACCGGGGCCATTGAGGTATGTTAACTAGAGAAGCAAATGTCAATCAAAAGCGACGCATAAAACGTGCCAACTTCTAATAATCGCGACGTGGCTTTGAAACCAATAATATTTAAACAAAAAAACTATATCTATCTCTATACACTAATACGCTAGTAATACGCAGTCATCTGGAATAGACAAAGATGGCGAGCTCACCTGATATGAAAAGTTCAGTATTGCCTACAACATGAAAATTTCCCCCAAAAAATCGAGTAAATTCTTTGATAATATGAATCGATACCATTAACATATTGTTTTAATGTTTCATTTTGTTTCATTTCTCGCTTACAAAAATGGTAGTAATAAATTTGAAATTATTTTATTTGACGACCCTGCCTATGAAGCTAGCGCTCCCGGGTTCGATCCTTGATTTGCAAATGGTTTCCTTTGCATTTTATATTCTTTCTTCTTTCTTTCGTTATTCGAAAGAAAAGAAAGAAGAAAGAAAGAAAAACATTTTATTGATAAGACACACAACACTCCACCAACATAATAACATAATAAAATAAAGCTTAATTTAAAAATGATAGTGGTGGAATGTGACACCAATAAGGGTCCCACTCAGCATGTGTTGCAGCACTCGGTGGTTTTCCGTGGATCCCTTTGTGATTCACATGCGACGACAAGTGACAAGTGACAGACAGCAAAGACATTAAATTCACAAATACCGAGTCCTAATGTGTAGTGTTTAGATATATAGTAGATATATATATATATATATATACATATATAATTATGAAATAAGTAATGCGCAATGTACATACATACTAGCAGACAAATATATAATAATAACGATTGAATGAACGATTACGAGAACAAAAAAGAAGATTACGAGTACCCATTTATGACACTGTACGGGCGGTTCAAGATTCAGATTTTTGTAAATGCAATAAATATAGCTTTAATTTGCTCTTGAAAGAACCAATGGTTTGGGAATTTCGTAATGGCGGTGGCAAGTTGTTCCAGCATTTCGTGGCAGCATAGCGAAAACTACCACGAAAAGCAGCCGTACAGTGTCTTGGACAAAGTAATCGAGTGGCGGTTCGCATCTCGCGCCGAGAAAATAAGTTTCTGGAAAAGGTATGGCGGTTGAACGACTATGCCGAAAAGAAGAGTAGCGAAATGTAGTAAACGCCTTGCGTCCATTTTGAGTTGGTTGCTCTTATTTAAGTATGGCGTAACGCGCGTACGCGGAGGTATGGGAAAGCAGAACCGTGCACAAGCGTTCTGAACGCGTTGAGTAAGAGCTTTAGAACGAGCGAATAAGCAACTACCTATCACAGTGTCGACATAATTAAGTTTTGACAATACTAAGGTATCACAAAGGTGGATCCTCAGTTCAACACTCAAGTGATTTCGAACTTTGTATAAGACTTTAAGTCTATAAAAACATTGTTTCACGGCATCAAGTACATGCTGTTCAAAGCGTAATTCATCGTCCATGAGCAGTCCTAGATTGCGGGCTGTAGTCACCCGTTCCAGAGGCTCGTGTTCTATCTTTACATTTAGGTTACTGCCACGCATACTGATAATTTGATTTTTAGTTCCCAAAAACATGATTTCGGTCATTCTCCAGAATTGTGTTCTCAGTCTAATTAACACCGCCCTTTTTTTCCACTTGGTTTTTGATAAAATTTATGCAAAATGTAGTAACATATCGACCATTCAAACTTTAATATTTATTGGGCACTTAATTATTATTAGCGGTTAATTAACTAGAAGGGTTTTAATATTTGCGTGACGCGCGAATTAGAAAAGCGATGCGTTAATTAGGTTTACTTGCTTGCGAATTAAAAAAACTACGCGTTTATTAGATAAATGTTCATGCCAAATATATGTTTTTTAGGAAATAAGACAAAAACTGTCAGACTGTCTATTAATTTTATCATATTTATTATATTGCAACGTTGAAACTATTAGGAACATAAAAAATCCATCACGATATACATACATAATAAGCTAACTAATATTTCACTGAAATAATCGTTCTATAATTAACAATGAAAACGATAAAAAAAACAGTATTAATAACTTTATATTATACCTTAGGATTATGAACAAACGATAGCAAATAAATTGCCGTATCTGCTAAAGAAAAAATAATACTTCTTCCTCCTACTTTTTACATTTCCTATCTATCTTTAAAAAAAGTAATTTAAAAACCCGATGAACTAAAAGGATATAAATAAACTACTTAATTTTATTGAATCTAAGGACACCTCATAATTCATAATGCTAAAATCCGTCGAGCCGTTTAAGCTTTACATACATAAGTTATGTAACATAACATACAGACATTCAACTTTAAGTATGTAGTTTAATTATTGCGGGTGGTTTTAATACATAATTTATAAAAATATGAAGAATGATGCCGGGTCCCTAGGATTTTCCTTACATGATTAAAATTACAGTTGTCACTTATTGTCAAAATGCAACTGTTTAATGCGGTCAGCAAAATTTTCATGTTTTCCAAGAGAAATATGCTAGGAAAAATAAAATAACCTCTAAAAAACATATTGTCCAAACACTTAAGCACACAGATACGATCATAAGGATGATTTTAAGGTTAGGGCCCCTCTAATAACACCAGTTTGACATAATATATGTCATTCTAATCATGTCATCATTCTTCCGGGAATTAAATTTTTGTAAAAAAAATATTCCTGTAAATTAATTTAAACTGGTTTAGCTTAAGCGAGAAATTAGAAATAAAATACTTTTATGTACCAAAAACCTTTTTTACTACTCTTAAACTAATTAACGCGTTCATTTTTGGCCCGTGAATTAGACGTGTGTATTAGGGATTCTTGATAAAAAAAATATATCTTCTTTTAGGTACATGTGATAAACTACATAATCCAGTAACTGTTAAATACTGAGGTTCTTAATGTATACAATAATTTACAGAGCTATAGAGTTATTGGCTGATTTTAAAAACGTGAACGTGTTAATTAGAATTTACGAGAACCAAAACATGCGAATTAGATACTTACATTTGTAGTGTGCGATCCACACAACATTAACACGTCTTTCTCTTAAGAGGGTCTTGACATGAGTGTCTGCTCACGCAAAATGCATTACGGACGTCTGTCTATTTCTTCAATGGCCTTGCACGGACAAGAATGAAAGCGGCGCGTGAATTAGTACACGTATCGGGACAAAGTTTCTTTATTTTATATCTTAGTGATATATTACTAAATAAATTTGGTATTTTTTTTGTAATTTGGATATCTTATCTTTCATTAAATAAAAATACTTTCATTCATCTTTCCTCTTGTATATGATCGGGGAAAATAGTTATATTAGTGATTTCGGAAGTGGGACGCGCGGTGTTAATTAGGAGAATGGGGTATTGATTTTTTTTTTCTCCTAGAAAGGTATTGAATATTTACTTGAAAATTCATGTACACCTCAATACGAGTACCTTCTAGGAAGAAAAAATATAAATTATACCAAATTCAATAGTTTTATATTTTTTAAGCCCGAGGACATACAGAAATGGCTGTCTGGAGAATGACCGTTTTAGATTTTAAAGGATTTAGGACAAGACCGTTTCGACTAGACCATTTGGACACTCGATCAAGGTCTTCATTAATATTTACAACAGCTTCAGAAATGTTACACAGTTTAAAACTAGTATATACCTGAAGATCATCAGCATGCATATGGTACTCGCAGTACTGCAGACCTCTAACGATATCGGGTAAACAAAATTGGGCCTAATATTGATCCCTGCGGGACTCCGCGACTTAACGTGACTATGTCAGAGAATTCAGTAGACCCTGAAGCATTTCTTAAGCCAACACACAGGGACCGGCCACTCAAATAGCTCGCAAACCATTTCAACGTGTTATTACCGAATCCGTAATATGTTAGTTTTTATAATAGGAGAGGAATATTTATTGTGTCGAATGCACGAGAGAAATCCAACAGTACGAGTAGGGCTGCCTCTCATTTATCTTTTGCAGCAAGAATGTTATCTATAACGTCTAAAAGAGCAGTGGCAGTGCTACGCGATTTCCTAAAACCTGATTGCTTCGACGGTAGGATACTATAAGTTTCGAGGTATTGTGTGAGCTGTGTGCATACTGCTTTTTCGACGATTTTTGATAAGAAACAAAGAATACTTATAGGTCTTAAGTCTTTAAGATCTGATGGATTAGATTTTTTAGGAATTGGTCTAACTATGGCAGTTTTCCAAGCATCAGGAAAAGTAACAGTACTGATCGACTGGTTCACTATGGACGTGATAATACCCAAGGTTCGAGGTAAAGTTAGCCACACCATATCTAGCGATATCCCATCAGGACCCAGCGCATTACTCGAGATAGATTTGATGATGTTCAACACAGTTATTTCACTAACAGGTCGCAATGTAAATGTCATAGTTCCAAATCTATGAAATTCTAAATAAGTGAGATCAGATAAAGTTATGTCTGGTCCAGGTGGGACTTGGATGAAGTGGTCGTTAATGTGGTTCGGATTATTTAAATTTAAGGGAAGCTCCTCAGTTTTATTGAAATCGACCATATGTCGTTTAACATTTTTCCAAAGAGTCCGGGGATTATGGGAGTTAATATTAATATGATTTGCAAAGAAAGCTGTCTTTTCGTTATATAGGGCTGATGATACTAGGTTTTTAAAAGATTTAGAATAGTGTTTATGAGCATCCTGTTTAGTACGACGACTTCTGGTATGAGCCTCATCTCTGAGTCTCATCATTTTCCTTATAGTTGAGGTTATCCAGGGATGGGACCTTTCCTTCATAAAAACGGTTTTTATCGGAGCGTAGCGTTCAAATAAGTGTAAGACATAGGAGTTAAAATGATTGACCGAGTCATTAACATTGTCACACAACAGGCGCTCCCACCTAGTGGCCTCAACATCCGCACTAAAGTTCGCCACATCCAAATCTCTTAGGGGTCGATAGATTATCCATCTTGATGGAGGTTTACTTTTTTTAATATTTAATTCAAAAGATATGAAAGCATGACTACTCAGATCCGGTATATAATTAACAAGTAATTTAGAAACTTTTAGATTGGAACACACTAAGTCGATAAGTGTCTCCGAGTGGTCAGTAAAATGGGTAGGCTGCGTTACACATTGTACCAAGTCCGTACAGTGTAGAAAGTTCATTAGTTTTTAACATTGGTATCATTAGATAGCATATTTATATTAAAATCACCAGTAAGTACAATGTGATCAAACACCGCGAGAGAACCTATACTTTCTACTAGTGCGTCAAAGAAAATATCAACATTTAGCCAGGGTGGTCGATAAGCGGTCCCAATGGCTATCTTTTTGCCATTCAAATCAATAGATAGCCGCATCTGCTCAACGGAAGGAGAGGCGGGATGAGGAAGCACTCGCGCGCTGACACCCCGGCGGAGGTAATAGCCGACGCCACACGCGCACATCGGGTGGGCGCGGCACGTGGGGTAGCCGGTACCCCCGCGGAGCGGGCGCGCGCGCGTCCTCACCTGCGCGCAGCCACGTCTCGTTAATCACCATCACGTCCACGTCATGCCTTTCCATAGCCACAAGGAACTCTTCGTGTCGCGTGCCAAGGGAACCGGGATTCAAGAAGCCCAACAGACAAATTATTTCGAATAATGTATTGGATAATTTGTGAGAAGATTAATAACATATACTTATTATGCATAATGTAGCGTGTTAACCAAGTTGCATGGCGATAGTCTATGTATAGATGATATATAACTGTTAGCCTAATATTAGCTGAGGTTCTGAAGGATTTACTAGTATAAAATACCGCAGTTGGGAGAAAAGTATCTAAGTAAAACAAGGCCAAGAAAGTAATCATAAGAGTTATAGTAAGATTGATTAGACATACATAGATATACAAGTGTGATTCTAAACAGTACATTAAATGCACGAGTGTAACATACTCGTCGGGTATTTTATGAGTATTCGTCTTAAAAACAGCGTAGGTCGCACATATACTCGCATAAATAGCATACGTTCGAAAAACATAAATATTACACTTAAGACTTAAGTTATTTAACAATATGAGCCATAAATTTAACATGTTTGCAAAGTTACTTAAAATAAGTTCTGCATTTAATATAACACAGGGACATGGAAACGTTTTTAAAAGATATGGACAGAGACAGAGCAACAGGTTTTCCTTAAACAAACATTTACGTAGGCTAAGAAAAATATAAAGAGGCAGTACACTCATTAAATCCAAACACCTATATAGGTTATATGTGAAAAGGCAGCTAACGTGAAGCTTTGCCAAAAACCCTACCAATGTCAGCTTCTGTGCAAATTCGCTGAGGGGTCTGTTCTGAATTCTGACGAACATAGATGGTGCCATTGTTTGTCCAGGGCGATCGCCACTGGTGACGGCGGGCCTCTGAGCGGGCGAGAAAGAAGATTTGTCGGTTCGTGCATGTAAGACGCTCGTTCACGTATAACCTTGATGGCTGGCCGGGCAAGCCGAAGTCTGAGGTGTCGATAGCACGGCGTACGCGCGCCGCGCGGTGCAGTTCGTCCCTCTGGGCGCGCCGCACCAGCCGCACCACCAGCGGCCGCGGCGCCACACCGCCCGTGTCGCCCGCGCCCGGCGCCGGCCGCCACACTCACGACGTCTTGCTCCAATACCGACACGTCGATTTTCTTAGCGACGAGACTCAGGAGATGCATTGCGTTTTCACCGACTGCTTCCGGCACTCCTGTGATTTCAAGGTCAATTCGAAGCAATTCTTGATCGCGGTTATTGAGTTCACGCCTAAGCCAGTCGAACTCCTCAGTGATGATTATGCCGGGGCCACCCTCATTATTTTCGAGTTTAATTTCCAACGCTGAAATTCGCTCGTCAAAGCTTGCCATACGAAAAGAGATGGTTTCCATCGTTGCAGTTATATTATCCAATCTGGCGAAGAACTTATCTGTACGGGTTGTGTCCGCACGTCTGTTAGTTGATAGTTGATAATGATAACACTGGAGCTTTCCGTAATAATTGTTTAATGATAAAATGATATAAATGTAAGTAGATAGCGAATACACTCCGCGGCGGTCGGATATGCACTAACTTATGGTAAAGTAAGTAATTAATGCTACGTGCCGTAAAATGCTGACGGCGGCAGAATGAACGGTTTGTACGGAGCGTACATGCTCCCGCTAGCGAGATGAGAGATGAAGATGGTCTTACAATATTAAATTACAAAATTATATTCTTAATGCATTAACTCTCATTCTCTCGCGGTAAGGCGCGCGTTGACTATAGGCGACGATGCTTTATCGAGTACACGCGCACTTGATAAAGGAATACTTTCCGGGTTCAATGTCAAGCGAGCGCCGTCCTGTGTTTTCTCCTCGGTTGTCTTTCGTTTTGGAATGGTTTGCTGTCTTGAGTCTCGGGTGTTCTCATTTCTAGTGAAGTATTGAACACCTGAAGATGGCTCGCTGGGGGGCGCAGGAGGTATCATAGCTGAGCAGCGAAGACGGTAGCAACGCCATACATATAGCATGCTAGCTAGTATTGCCGCGCCGAATAATATGTATAAGATAACATATTGATGTATGTCATGAGATGATATTCTTTCTTCGACTCCTCCAGAGTCCATAGCTTTTATATTTTCAATTTGGCTTCCGATATCCAAGATGTGTCTTCTTAGATCTGTTGTATTATTTGAAAGCAGTGATTCTTGATAAATTGGTATTGATAAGTTGATTACTTTATTGATAGGTGGTACTTCTATTTTAATTAAATCTGGCTTCAAGTTAAGGTCATTGGTCTGACGCCGGTGTGCAAATATTGTGAATGATTCGCTCTTGATGACGCAGCCGTCGCCTAGAGTGATAATGCCGGCTCCGGTAACTTGCTCGGCGGTAACTTGAGATTCACATATGATTTTTATTGTTCGATGATCGCAACAGAAAAATAGGTAAGTGTTTTGTTCGTTCAGTTTTTCCCAACTATCCGTACAAGCAGCTGTGATAGATTTACATTGAACTGCATGTTTCTCTTGGATGCACAGGTTGTCGTCGGTATTCATGTGATAAATAGGTGTTTGTAACGGACACAAATATTTCGATCCGTCATGTGGTTGGCAGTCTTCAATATTTTTTCTTGATAATGAAATGTAAGAATCCTTTTGTATATTTATTGCTAAATGATCGGCGATAGGTAATATGCTAATCATGTTTTTGTTTAACTGATGTGGTACTGGTATGAGTTTATAGATTTCGAAGTTGTCTCGGCCAATCAGCGGGATTTTGATTTCAAAAATAAGGTATTGAGACGTCATCCTTGTTTTTACCTTTAGCAAATGATATATATTCTGTAGGTCTGTTTGAATATTGTCAATTGGAATAGCCAAGTCTTTTGATAGCTGTCCAGAAATGACGTTCAACTCGTCTTTTAATTGATTAGGGGTCAATAAGTGGATATTGAATTTCCCATGATAAACGTTGGTGATAGTTTCAAGTAAAGTATCTTGTATACTTTTTAAGTTCACTAGTATAGAGTTTGTGATAATCGATGATAACATAAATTCACTCGTATTTTCGACAGCTGTGACTTCCTTTGCTAAAATATTATTTGCTCTTTCTAAGTCAATGACGTGGCGATTGAGTATTTTATGCTGCTTTTCCATGGCCTCTTCTACCCTTTTAAGCAAATTGTATTCCGCCTCGACTATAGATGTTTGGTTTCTCCATAGTAAAGCAAGATGTTTCTGGTTATCCCTGATAAGATTTATATCCTTCTGGTATTGCTCTGCAAAATGTTCGTCTAGCATTCCAAACAAACTGTTTGCTACATATCCAATTCCGTTGATAAGGCCTCGGCGCCGGCGCGTCGAGCGTGTTGCGTGCTGACCAAGCATCATGTTGTTATAGTATTCTAGTTCCGCGAATCCGTGACGAAGCTCGATCAGGATGACGTCACATTTTGAACGTTGAGTCGTTTTCAAGCACATGTTTTCTAATGAATGGAGATATTGTTGAAATAGATTCTGTCCTTGCCAGTAGGGTTCCATATCGTAGTAAACGATTAGTTTCCACTCGTCACGGATAAGATGCATGTTTGATAATTTGTCGAAATAAATTCCTTGCTGTTGGTTTATGTATGTAAGACTGTGCTCACAGTGGGACGGTGATATAAATGTAAAGAGCAACATAAGTGCGAAGGTAACGAGGTTGCAAGATCGTTTGTATCTTCGGCTTCTTCTATTGGATCTCACAGTTTCTGGTTCAGGTGCTGTTGTTTCGATATCCTCACTGGGTTTATTTGCATCCTGGTTTACCGGTAACCTTGATAATTTAGTGATAGGCCTCTTGATTATACCATTCTTTGTCTTTATAGATACAACACGTTCATAACCGTCGCGACCCGGATGTACGATTTCAATTTTTCCAAGTCCCCATTTTCCAGCTGGCAAATTAGCATCATGAATGATTACTACGTCACCTACCTTCATGTTTTCTTTCGGCCTTTGCCACTTGCTTCTCTTTGATAATTCACAAAGATAGTCTGCTCGCCATTTTTTCCAAGTATCTAAGAATACCTTTTGGACTAGTTGCCATCTAGTCCGTTCATCTTTTTCAGTTTCATAGATCGTCAAGTTTGGACCGCTTGATAGAAAATGAGCTGGTGTTAGAAAATCCAGATCATCTGGGTCTTCTGAGATTGCACACAAAGGTCTAGAATTTAGACATGCTTCGATTTGTGTAAGCAGCGTCGACAGTTCTTCAAAAGTGAGCTTTTGGTCTCCCATAACCCTGCGGAGATGATATTTGAGGCTTTTGACCGAGGCCTCCCAAAGGCCTCCAGCACTAGGCCAAGATGGGGCATTGAAATGCCATTGGATTTCTAACTCTGATAATGTTGTGAAGAATTCTGCATCCAAGGTATTCTTCAAGTCTATGAACTCGTGATTAAGCCGTCTGCTGGCTCCGATAAAATTGGTCCCATTGTCACTATACATGTGACTGGGTGCGGCTCGGCGGGCTATTAAACGGCGAAGAGCTGATAAAAATGCTGAGCTGCTAAGGTCTGATACTAGTTCTAGATGAACGGCCTTTGTCACCATACATACAAAAACAGCCACGTATCCCTTAGTCGTTTTAGCGCCTCGTCCTTTGTGTGTTTTAAGTTCAATGAATCCTGTGTAGTCGACACCGGTATGATAAAATGGGCGCGTCGGATTACAGCGCGCTGGCGGCAAATCTCCCATGATCTGGTCTTGCTTTGTTTTCTTATAACGTATGCACATGATACAACGATTGATATAACTTTTAACCGCTCGATTCCCTCCTAGAATCCAAAATTGATACTTGAGTTGTCTCATGGTTAAACGTGCTCCTCCATGATGAGTTAACCTATGGGCATTTTCTATAAGTAGGTCTGTCACGCGACCTTTGTTTGGTATAATGAGCGGGTATTTCATGTTCGGGTCGATATTTGCATTGCTTATTCTCCCTCGAACTCGCAGTAGGCCATTCTGGTCTAAAAAAGGGTTGAGTGGCAAGATATTACTCTTGGGTTTTACTTGTCCCTGTGACGTAATGTTGTTTATGTCTTCTTGAAATGATTCATGCTGAATGTGTTTGATAATCAAATTCCTTGCTCGGCGAATCTCCGGTACTGTGATATAATCCAACTTCAGTTTCAGCGTCGCAGAAGCCATGTAATTCGATAGGATCGTTCTCTGTAGTTTGTAACCATCTATCTATTTTGATATTATTTATTTCGCTTAAATTTTCTTTAATATTTCTCCACTCGTTGTTGATACTTTCGGGCACTTGGTCGTCCCACTCCAGATCTTGTTTCCAAATCGACTGGAATAATAGCTTTAGTTTGGTTGTTGTGGGGCAAAGCCATCCTTCGGGGTCAAACAGTTTTGATATGTCTGATAGAAGTGACCGTTTGGTGACCTTTTTCGAAGTTGATAAGTCGATCTTCAACTCAAAGGTAAATATATCTTCTTTGGTATTCCACCTCAGGCCCAAAGTTTTTTGAGAGTCTTGATGTTTAAAGTCAAATGAATCTTGATTGCTAATAGTGTTCCCGCCTTCTAATAACGAGGGGTTGTTAGAGGACCACTTTCTAAGATTGAATCCTCCATCATTTAGAAGGTTGATAAGATCTTTTTGTATTTTCTTTGCTTCTTGAACGTTGTGAGAGCCGCTTAGGAGATCATCCATGTAAAAGTCTTGTTCTAGTATTTTTGCTGCTTCGGGGTATCGATGACTCTCGTCTAAGGCCAGTTGTTTAAGAGTCATCATCGCCAAAAACGGAGCTGATTTTGTTCCATAAGTGACTGTCGTCAAAGCGTATTCACGCAATGCTTGATTTGGTTGATCTCTCCATACTATTTTTTGATAACATTGATCTTGGTCGTGACACAAAATTTGCCGAAACATTTTTTCGATGTCGGCTGTGAAGGCGATTTTGTATTGTCTCCACTTTAAAATCAATGAAAATAAATCTGCTTGTAAATTTGGCCCACGGTACATTAAGTCGTTCAAGCTGTAACCGGATGACGTCGGTGCTGACGCGTTGTACACGACGCGTAAGGCTGTAGTTGATGATTCATCGCGTTGCACTGAGTGATGCGGTAGGTAGTTGCTAGGTGAGGTGACTCTTTCGCTTTCACGCATATGTCCGAGTTCTTGATATTCATTAATAAATGTTTTATAAAGATTTGATAGATTCTTGTTTTTTGTAAATTTCTTCTCGAGCTGATAAAATTGTGCAACTGCCTTTGATCTTGAAGCACCCAGTTTTTCTCCTATGTCAGGTTTCAATGGTAGCCGGACTACATAGCGCCCATCTGGCCGGCGCGTAGTCTTTGATTTAAATTGATCAATACAAGATTGATCTTCAATTGATAAGTCATCGGAGGTTTCGGTTATATCTTCTATCGCCCAAAACCTACTGATGTCCTCGATATTGTTGATCACCACGTTGCAGTGATAAGATGTCATATTGCCGCAAAATATCCACCCCAAACGAGATTGTTGTGCAATTGGAGTAGTTTCATCCTTTCTGATAATGGAGGTCAAAATTATATTTGAATAGATATCGGCGCCGAGCAAAATGTCAATGGGTCGACAGATATTAAATTCCGGGTCTGCTAGCTGAAGACCTTCTAGATGAGACCATGATGGTTTAGCAAATGTTCGATTAGGTAAATTGTTGATCAGGCGATTCATTATAAGAACTTTCGTGTTGAAAGTATAGTCTGTGTACATTGATGAGGCTGTGATATTGATAAACCCTTTACAATTGTTTTCTTTGGTTCCGATTCCACACACCGATCCTTTATAACTTTGTCTCCGTAGTCCTAGTTGTTGGGCAGCGTTTTCGGTGATAAGTGATATTTGAGATCCTTGATCGATTAACGCTCTTAACTGGATAAGAGATCCGTCATATGCTTTGACCTTGATGATAGCTGTTGATAGTAGAGTTTCTGCTTCGTGCTCTTGTAACACGTGATCCGTGTTCTTTGATGTATTTGGTTCGTTGCCGGCTTGTTTGTTCTTGCCGACAAATGCATCGTGGAGTATCGTGTTATGTTCACCGCTGCATTGTTTGCACCTCTTATCGGATTTACATGGATTGCCGTAATGTTTATATAAGCAATTAGGGCATATTTTTCGCGTTGATATTGTTGCAAGTTTGGTTTCCGGTGACATGCCTAGAAATTTATGACATCGAAATAAATCGTGTTCGTAGTTGCAATATAAACATGTTGTCATGTTAGTTGCGGCACTTTGATAGTTTTTGCTTGCGAATGCTTGATAATTCTTGTTAGGTGTCGAATGATAATTGCGGTTTTCTTTGTGATATTGATCATGATGTTTTTGATATGACGGTCTTTGAAAAGTTGCCTTTTTTCATAATTTAGTTGATTTGGTTTTGATATTTCTTGCTTGCGACGTGAAGATTCCAAAGCCGTAAATTTAGTTTCCAAGAAAGTCAAAAACTCAGATAACTGGGGCAACTCTCGCTGGTCTTTCAATTGTTCGATGTAATCGCTATGAGAGTCGGCATCGAGTTTTTGCGTTAGTAAATGTACTATCAATGGATCCCAGTTGTGTGTCTACACCTAAATTTTCCACAGCGTGTAGACATTCCTTGGTTGTATCATGTAGCCTTTTTATAGATGTTGCTGATTGCTGTTGCATGATGGGTAGTCCAAGAAGGATGTTGATATGGGAACTGAATATTAACTTAGTGTTGTCGTACCGGTGTTGTAGAATTTGCCAACATACTTGATAATTTTCAGTACTGATTTTTAAATGTTGAATTAGTTTTTCAGCCTCGCCCCTTACCTTACTTTTGAGAAACTGCATTTTCTGCGCGTTTGATATAGTATTATTTTTGTGTATTGTCTCCGTGAACAAATCTTTAAATGAAGTCCATTGGTGATAATTGCCGTTGAAGATGGGGATTTCAATAGCCGGGGTCGATTTTTCCCTATGCGAAGAAGCCCACATCTTTGTGTTGATAGATTTTTTGATTTCGTCGTATTTCTTTTCGCACTTATTATATGTTTGTTCATACTCTGGTTTTTCATTGATTTGCTCACTATCGATCTCCCAATGTAAGGAGTCAACTACAGACCATCGAGCCTGCATTGTTTTTAGAGCGTCTTCGAACTCCCACTTTTCAGTTAGTAACTCCAAATTGATGTTGTTGATAGCACGTTGAAAGGCTTTAAAATTACTTTGTTGCTTTCGGTACATTTCTTTCAATTTACTTGAAGTACTACTTTCGGTTAATTGAGGTCTATCCGCTGCCGACGGCCGTTTTTCCGTTGGTTCTTCTGGCTGATTCCAGTCCATATTCAGGTCGAATTGAGAAGTAGTAGGTTTTGTGAGGGGATTTTCTTCTGGGTGCACTGGTAAATATTGATGTAAAGCTGTGCGAGTTTCGATGTAAACGCCTGAAACATGTTGATAATGATTTTCTGCAAAGTAGGCGTAATCTCGATTTTCATATTTACAAAGAAGTATATGATTTTTTTGGAACTCCGTCCAATATTGTTCAAGAGTTTCGAGGCGCCTTTTGATATTTTGTGTATTTTTTCGCTCTGGAACATCTTTTTTGAAATTGACAAGTACCTTTTCTATGGTTTGAGCAAGTTGACCTTGAGTCTTGAGTAAGTCTTCCATGGTTTTGTTTACCTTCGTATAAAATAAAATATTTCTTTAAAGCACGTCGGATGTTTCCGGCGCTGATGATATTCGTGTCCCGTGCTCAAGCGATCCTTTGCATGGTATTTGCGATTTCTCAATCAGACGGTGAGACCCGCTTGTGGGAGGCCGTCAAGACCGATTCGCTACCGCTGGTTGAACCACTAAAGCACGAAAACTCTGATATGGAATTTGATTATCCTGTTGATATGCTTCGTATCTCAATTTGACAACGTTTGATTTTGATTTTCACTGATAGGTACCGTATGCTAAAACGGTATAGTCGAAAGTCTTTGATATATAATCACGTTCCGTCGTGAAGTCACGTGGCCTTGTTCTTTAAACACCGCGCACTAGTCCAAAATGCTTCGAAGGACCATAAAGATGTACGGGTTGTGTCCGCACGTCTGTTAGTTGATAGTTGATAATGATAACACTGGAGCTTTCCGTAATAATTGTTTAATGATAAAATGATATAAATGTAAGTAGATAGCGAATACACTCCGCGGCGGTCGGATATGCACTAACTTAAGGTAAAGTAAGTAATTAATGCTACGTGCCGTAAAATGCTGACGGCGGCAGAATGAACGGTTTGTACGGACCGAGTGAAGTCACTAAGCACAGTAGATACGTACGCTTCCATAGTGGTTTTAAAACTATTTTGTATTTCTTGTCTGATAGATTGAATGACGTCACGATTTACAACCGATGAGTTAGATAAGTTACAATCTGTCTTGTTGGGTACGGGAGGTAATTTAGTCGCCTTTCTGCGCATTGTCACGTTTTCTGGTTTTTTATTTGGGTCCGATTTGGAATCCTCGTTCGTGTATGACGCCGGCCGGGCAGGAGAATTTTGATTACCCGTTTTTGGCAAATTATTATTATTATTTATTATTTTAGATATTTATTAAATTTTCTGTACATTAGGTTTTTTATAACAAATATTCAAATATAAAAGTAAAATAACAATACTAATACAAAAAAATAGACATTATAAAAAACCTAACCTACGAGTGCCGCCGGCAGCGGGGCAGGGCTCAAGCTACCGGTGGTTAGGGCTGCAGAGAGAGGAACCTCCTCACAATACGTGCCGTGTCGAGGAGTACTGCCTTCTGTATCTGGCCTTTGATCCAGCCATCTAGCGAGAGTCTCTTGAGGTGTTGGTCGAGACTCTTCGCTATAAGACCGTTTGCCGAAACAACTATCGGGACAATGATAGTCGAGTCAACATCCCACATGGCGGTCACCTCGCGAGCCAAGTCAAGGTACTTGCTGAATTTGTCCTTCTCGGCCTTCACAAGGTTCTCGTCATGCGGGATGGTGATGTCGACGAGCACTGCCCGGCGTTGAGATCGATCTGTCAACACGATATCAAGCTTATTGGCAACAATAGTCCTGTCCGTGATGACAGATCGATCCCAATAGAGCGTAGCACGACCATTTTCATTTTACTTATAGTACGGCACTTCAGACTCAACAAGACCATATTGAAGAGCAAGTTGCTGATGGATGATCCTGGCTACGAGGTTATGTCTGTGCAAGTACTCGCCGTTGGCCAAATGCGAACAACCGGAAATTATATGTCTGAGGGACTCGCCGGGGCAACGGCATGCTCGACAAATGTCAACCGTGCCATCCCTCAGAATATATTTCCGGTAATGGTTCGTCATTATGACCTCTTCAGCAATTGCACAGACAAAACCTTCGGTTTCCCCAAAGAGGTCACCAAATCGTAGCCAGTTCACAGACGCTAAAAAGTCTACGTCGGGCCTTGTTAGGGCCCGGTAGAAGTGTCCGTGTAGCTCCTTGCTCTTCCATACGTTCTTGCGATCTTCAGTGCTCAACACCGTTGGTTTGCGCCAGTTCTCGTTTGCCAAGGAAAGAGGCGTGAGGCTCTTGTCTACTGCAACCACATCACGATGCATCCCACACTCATTGCTAAGGAAATAATCCCTGAGATTGTACACCTCGCGGTTGTGGAGATTCTTAGCATTTAACATGCCTCGACCTCCACATTTCCTGGGGATGTACAATCTCGTAACAGATGAGCGTGGGTGCAACATGCGATGTGATTTAAGCAGTAGACGGACCCTCCTATCCAGGGTGTCCAGCTCAGTCTGAGTCCACCTTAGTATGCCAAAGGAGTATGTGAGCAGCGGCATCACCCAGCCATTGAAGGCGCGCACCTTATTGCCACCCGACAAAAGACTATTAAGAACTTTTGTCAAGCGGCAGAAGAAGCGCTCCTTCACTGACTGCTTGACATCGCCGTCCACAATACCCAAAGACTGTGACATACCAAGATATTTGTATGTTTCAACTTCGGAGAGAGATCTGAGAGTCATTGTCTCAGAAAGTTGCAAATTCGACGAATTTACAACTTTCCCTCGTTGAAAATGCATGACCGCACACTTATCTACACCGAATTCCATCTTGATCGCGTTACTGAACTCTTGTGTGATTTTCAATAATGCGATAAGATCTTGGCGCTTCGATGCAAACAGTTTGAGGTCATCCATGAACAATAAGTGAGAAATGACTTCAGCTTCTCTACTAAGTCGATAGCCAAGCCCAGAATCCGTCAGCATAGAGCTGAGGGGATTCAAGGCTAGGCAAAACCACAAAGGACTCAGACTGTCACCCTGGAAGATGCCTCTTTCAATCTTTATCAAGCTAGGCGAATCAGAGGGGACATCTCGAGCACCTGGTTGACGAAGGACTGTGGCCCACTGCCTCATACACACACCTAAAAAGGACCTCAAAGTTGCATCAACTTTATACAACTCTAAGATCCTTTCGAGCCATGAGTGAGGCACCGAATCATTAGCCTTCTTGTAGTCAATCCAAGCAGCCGAAAGGGCCGCCTTGCTTCGTCTGACTTGCTGGCAAATGGCCATGTCTATGAGGAGGAGCTCCTTAGTACCGCGGGACCCAACCTTACATCCATTTTGAGCAGTGGCCAAAACATTATTTGCAATAAAATGTGCATTTAATTTTGTGCTCAAAATGGATGTAAGGAGCTTGTAGATGGTAGGCAAGCATGTTATGGGTCGGTAGTTTTTTGGTTCCGCGGTACTACCAGACTTGTGGAGCAGGAAGGTGACACCAGTTGTTAATAAAGGTGGCAAGGAACCAAGCTCAAGGGAATTTTGGAATTGCGTTGCTAAACATTCATGTGAGGCTTTGAACCATTTAATCCAGAAGTTGTGCAATCCGTCCGGCCCAGGACTTTTCCAGTTCTGAGCCATTCGAATTGCACAACTGACGTCTTCGGGGCAGATGGTAATAGGCCCCATTGGTTCAATAGCCTCACACGAGTGTTCAACAGCACGCATCCAGTCTCCTTCTGTGTGCACGACAGGCACCGACCAGATGCTGCGCCAGAAATTAATCATAGCAGCAGGATCCGGTAGGTGTCCGTCGCTCACACCTTGATCGATTCCTTCCCACTTTCGGTACACCTTCCTCTGATCGCTTTGGAAGAGGCGATTTTGCTGGTATTTATCCACACGCTCTCTATAGCGACGAATACGGCTTGCCCACGCGTAAACCTTCTGCTTCAGGAAGTCGATACGTTCCGTGACACAAGCCATATAATGCTGGGGCCTTATTCCGGTCCCAGCAAAGGCTTGGTTCACGAAACGCATGGCACGGGGGCGTTCATTACCCCCCTGAAGCAGATTAACTTTGCTATGAGAGTCCTAAACTTATCGATACGCCGCTCAATTCGCACTTGCCAAGCGGGGACAGACCCGCGAGCGCGCGGAGCTCGGTCGGTGTCCGGAAACTTGACTCGAGCTACGCGGCACGCAGCTATGGCCCCGCAGTACAAAATTGAGTGGGTATCGATAATATCCTCGCTGGCTTGTAAATATGACACCAGCAAGGCATTTAGGGCTCCCATAAGCGCTAAATTTCGTTTACAGGCAGGCAAGCGTGGTAAACGAGGCCTAGAATTGGGTGTGGACCGATACTGCGCGATCGCGTCTTCCAAAGCCCTCCTCAATTGCTCATTTACCTGGTTAGTTACGCTTATATTCGAACAATTCTCAGCGTCGATAACGGGATCATCCTGCGCTGATATCAGTGCGTGTTGGGCGACTGGCATCAAAGCCGATAACGCAGCAGGAGGGTCCCGTGACGAAGCGGAGGTTGTACGAATAGGTAGCGTAGCCGATCAAGTACAGACTGATCCAGCCGCCGAAGCCGCTGAATGGCCCGTACTTGATCCGATAATCGTTGGGCAGTTACGGTGATGGCCGGTTCAAGGGTCCGAAACAGAAGCAGCATTCGATCACGGTACGCAGTGAGGTTAGTACCTCCCTCTGTAGCCCCGTAGTATGCTCGCATGCAATTTTCATTATTTGATGTTGACCATCGCATGCGGCGCACTAAACCACCGGTAGCGGGAGCCGTGCGCGGAGCAGGATGCCCCGCAGGCCCAAAGCGTGCCGGCAGCGGTGGTCGCCCGCTTCGCGCAGGTGGTCGCGGCGGCGGAGGCGGCGGCCCGCCCTCATCGCTCGACTCGCTGGTGTCGGGCGCAGTGGCGAACTCATCACCCGACGACGATGGCGAGGAGCTAGATGAGGTGGGCAAGGGTGGAGGGCGTGCGATACATGTATCCGCTACTTGACGTTGTCTGGACCTCGTCAAAATTCATTTTGGTTCTTTAAAAATGTTAGTAAATTCATTTTTGTTGTTATTTTTCATTTAGAGTTATTTGACAAACGTCTGTCACGGTCAGCGGTTTTTTTATTTATTATTATTATTATTATTATTATCGTACGGCCTGAGAAGATCCTGCGATATTTATTATAATTCTAAGTCTAAATTTTGCAGCCAGTCTATAGCCGCCCCAGAACACTCTTTGAGCCCCTCAATGCCACCAGCGAAACGACGATTGGGGCACTCCTCCACTATGTGTGACACAGTTTGCTGCGGTGCGCCACAGTCACACGCCGGCGACTCACTACAGCCCCATTTGTACAGACAATAGTTGCAGCGGGCGACCCCCGTGCGTATTCTATTTAGCGTCGTCCAGATTTTTCGGCTGGCCTTAAAGCCAGGCAACCGGGTTGACGGATCACAGACAAGGCCACCCGCAGAGCACTCCTGGGACTCCCAATCTGCTGCCCAAGAAGACGCTAGGTTTACGCGTTGGCGGATACCGGGATCGGACCAGAAAGGTTTGCGCGAGGGGAGTCACTCCGGGATACTCCTGTCCAGGGTCTTGGTGATCGGTAACCTATGTGGCAGTTGGGTTTTCACTGCTTTGCTCCATTCAGCCGCTGCAGCTTGCGTGCGCCTCAGATGTGGAGGGGCAATATTTGCTAGCACGGGTAGCCAAGAGGTTGGTGTGGGACGCAAGGTGCCCGTGATGATGCGCATAGCTCGGTTGAGTTGGACGTCTAGCTTGTGGGTGTGAACACTCCGGTACCAGATCGGAGAACAGTACTCCCCAGTGGAGTATACTAGAGCCAGTGCGGAAGACCGCAGGACATCAGCACGGGCACCCCACGTGGGGCCCGCCAGACGCCCGATTAGGTTCACCCGAGTTTTGGTCTTCTGCGCTGAGGCCTCCAGGTGTTCGCGGAAAGTCAGCGATCTATCCAGCGTGACGCCAAGGTACTTGGGAGTGAAACTGTGACGAACCCTCTCCCCTTCAAAGGATACATTTAATTCCTTACTAGCCATGCAGTTTGTAAGATGGAAAGCAGTTGCTTCTGTCTTAGACGGGTTTGGGCAGAGTCGCCATTTCCTATAATATGTGCTCAAGACGCGAAGATCGCTAGTGAGCACATCTTCTCCCTCCCGGAACTTCCTACCTTGGCACGCTAATGCAAGGTCGTCGGCATACATGAACTTTTCTGCCTTCGTGGCCGGCACATCGCTTGTATACGCGTTGAAAAGCATTGGGGCCAACACAGAGCCCTGTGGTAATCCATCTTTTCAGTAGCTTAAGGACCCTCTTGCATGGAACTAATGTCCATCAACTTGTGCAGCAGGCCATTTACCCACACAGTGTCATAAGCTGCCTTCAGGTCGACGAAAGCAGCGAAGGTTTTGAGGCCCCGCTGAAAACCAGCTTCGATATAGGATGACAGTGCCAGCACCTGGTCTGCGCAACAACGGTTTGCTCTAAACCCAGCCTGCTCAGCGGGGATGTGTGGGTTGACCATGGGGTACAGCCGGTTGTACAATAAGCGCTCCAGCAATTTATAGGTGACACTCAGCAACGAGATGGACCTGTATTACTGCGGCACTCAGGGCACAACCACGTATCCATACGCTCCTTTTCCATGAGATTGAAGCGCGCCTCCGTAACATTAGCACAGTCTAAATCATAAGTAAGTTTACGAGTACAAGCACCGCCACACAATAATAATGTTCCTTTTATAGGTTTCTTGCACCCTTCACATACGGTGGCATCGGTGGCCGTGTTCATGTTGTTCTTGTTGTTGTTGTTGTTGTTGTTGCTTTATTGTTACTACGGCACAAAATTATGCAGTCCAGCGAGAATAACCAATACGTAAAAAAGCAGTAGAATTGTATCAAAGTATTACGAGTACCGCCCGACGCGAAAATATATTTGACGGCGAGCACAGCGTAAAACAGTTCTTAGGCGTATAAGAACTTGGCACAGGTTTGCAGGTTAGCGCACTTTGTAAAGAGTCACAGCCGTTTATTAAATATTTATTAAGTCCAAATTCACTGTAAGCCTGGTAGGCTGAGTCTTGAAACTAACAGCAGATCACGTGTAAGGTAGTAGATCTTCACGTAAAACACAAAACTAACAAAAACTATCAGTATTTCCGAAATACTTGAATAATTATGAGGAGCGAGTTGATTAGGCGTCCACTCACTAGTCGTCGCTATATTCGACTGATTGTTTCCAAAATCGATATCTGGGGATCTGAGTGGTCTCCGACAACGAATCCGAACAGATTGAGAAAAAGTAGCCGCCATCGTGAACTTTTTAGTTATTCGACTGATTGCTTCCAAAATCGATATCTGGGGATATGTGTGGTCTCCGACGATGAATCCGTTGACAGAATTAGAAAAAGTAACCGCCATCTTGAACTTTTTAGTTATTCGACTGATTGCTTCCAAAATGTATATCTGGGGATCTGTGCGGTCTCCGACAGGGAATCCGTTGACAAAAGAGGAAAAGTTGCCGCCATCTTGAACTTTCCAGTTTTTGGGCCGAATTCTTTCAAAGTCGATATTTGTGGATCTGTGTGGTCTCCTATAACTCTCAAAATTGACACTTGAATGACAAATTAATACAAGACTTTGCTTAAAAGCTTTCAATGCTTGGTAGAAAAAAATCTGTGTAAAATTACAATTTATGTAATATATTGTTACGAGGGCAGAGTGAGAAGTCTGGTAAAAATCATATTAGGGGTATTTTTTCACAAATTCATTAATGTCAAGTTGTAATGCAGCCTTTTTGGAGGTAAATCATATATTTTCAGCCAGTTCGCACGGCTAGTTTTTTTTTTACAGCTATGAAAAACAAAACAATCACTTTGGTGTTTGCAAACATGGAGAAAAGTGAGTTTCGTGTTCGGATTAAACATTATTTTTTGCGAAAAAAAACAATTACGGAAACAAAAAAAAAGGAGACAAATATTACGGGAACTCTGCTCCATCGATTAAAATGATCCACAAGTGGTTTACGGATTTTCGTTGTGGCCGTACAAGCACTGCTGACGCCGACCGACCCGGACGCCCAGTTGAAGTCACTACACCAGAAATGATCACCAAAATCCATGACATCGTATTGAACGACCGAAGAGTAAAGGTCCGAGAGATAGCTGATATTGTAAGCATTTCAGACGAACGGGTTCGTAATATCCTTCACACTTGTTTGGATATGAAGAAGCTCCCCGCCCGTTGGGTGCCGCGATTGCTCACAGTGGATCACAAACGCACTAGGGTGACCCTGTCAGAGGCATGTTTGGCGAAGTTTAGGTGTAATGAAAAGGACTTCTTGCGTCGTATCATAACACCAGAAACCAAGGAGCAGTCAAAACAATGGATTGCTTCAGGTGAACCTGCACCAAAGAAGGCCAAAGCAGTTTTATCTGCGAATAAAGTTATGGCTACTGTCTTCTGGGATGCTCATGGTGTAATATATGTTGATTACCTTCAGAAAGGTAAAACGATTAACGGCGAATATTATGCCAAACTGTTACAGCGATTTCATGAAGTTTTAGTAGAAAAACGACCCCATTTGTCGAAAAAGAAAATCATTTTTCACCAAGACAACGCACGGGTCCACACTTGTGCCGTTGCTATGGCTAAAATCCACGAGCTGCGTTACGAATTGCTCCCGCATCCGCCTTATTCTCCTGATTTAGCCCCCTGCGACTCTTTTCTTTTCCCAAACTTGAAGAAATGGCTTGGCGGAAAAAGATTTGGTTCCAACGAAGAAATCATCACAGAAACCAATGCGTATTTTGAAGGATTGAAAAATCGTACTATACGGAGGGAATCGAAAAGCTAGAAAAGCGATGGACCAAGTTACCGATTTTTTAAGCAATCAGTTTAATAATTAAAAAGTTCAAGATGGCGGCAACTTTTCCCATTCTGTCAACGGATTTCCTGTCGGAGACCACGCAGATCCCGAGATATCGATTTTGGAAGCAATCAGTCGAATAACTAAAAAGTTCAAGATGGCGGCTACTTTTTCTCAATCTGTCAACGGATTTGCTGTCGGAGACCACACAGATTCCCAGATATCGATTTTAGAAGCAATCAGTCGAATAACTTAAAACTTCAAGATGGCGGCTACTTTTTCTCAATCTGTTAACGGATTCGTCAGACCAGATGACGTGATACGAAAAGTCACGTGATCTACCAGCTACCAAAAAATAGAAACGCTAGTTAGCGTAATGTATCTTGGCAAGGGCCTCAGATATCGATTTTGCTTTAACTAGCTGAGATACAATACAATAAAGAACAACATTTTTCAATTTTGCAAAAAGTTATAGGACATCCCTTCCGCTCATTTCGAGAGTAGGTATTTATCTCGAAAAGTAGGCCTAGCTTCTTTACGGCTTTAGCTATACATATACTGTGGTTTTGAGTTGTTGAGTTTGAATGTTTTCCGTTAAAGTTAAGAACTCCAAATACCTACATATAAGGCTACACCGCACCGCTATTAAGTACGTAACTTGTTAATGTTTAAGCAGTAAAGTTAAGAAAGCACCCACAAGTGTAAACGTTTAGAAACAGTATAGCCTGACAAGTTCCTTTTTAGCCCTCGCCATGTTGCGGATTTTCAGTGGAAGAAATTTATTTAAATGGCAACGTTTTTTTTTGACAACGGACGTTGGAAGTCATTGAATGTCACCGATGTAAACAAATCGATTTTAAAATCAAAATGCCCAAGAAATTTCACCCCGATGCAAAAAACATTATTATAAATACATTCAAATGGTTGCGGCAGAAAAAGGACGAAGGATTCAGCAGCATTCCAATAAACAATGTTTTGAAAGTAGTTGTTGACATGAAGGGTATGATATTCATAGTGCGATTGTCATGAATTGGTTAGCTTGGTACTAAATATGTACAATAAAATGGGGTTAGTTTGATAAATTATAAAAATAAATCTTCTGTAACTCCCGCATTGAATCGTAAAATAAATTATTAAAAATATTGTATTGGCGACTACTCATTTGGAGTAACTTAAAGCAACTAGAGGCAGACTACGGCAGACGGCTTAGCAGGAAAAAATAATTACGCAGCTTAAAATCTCGATTCTTAAAATGGGACTACTTTGATTATCCTTGTGTTTACATCACAATATCAAAGTCACCCCTGAAGCATGTCAAAAAATAGTGGTTTTTTGTTTTGAAGGTTTTAACTCCAATTTGTCTGAGAATACTTGAACTACTGATATTTTGTGCTCGCTTATGAAACATATGAAAGTAATGTCGCGAAAGAGCTAAATAAAAACTCAGACATTGCACACAATCGATGATTCAAAAAATTATCAAAGTCACCTCGCGTTTCCAAAGTCACCCCATTTTACGGTATATTAATTATTAAATTTTATTTTTTTTCTCATTCAAGGCGTCTGTAGTGCTACAATTAAGAATATATACAAAAAGAATGAGCCGTTACCGCCATTGCCATATCGGTACCAAAAAAAAAACAACCAAAAAAAAGAATACAAATAGACGACTTCGACAAATGTGCCATAAGGCACAAAATTCATGAATTCTATGCTGTGCGAAAGCAAGTACCAACTCTCAAAAGTCTGCTTACCGAATTGAAAAAAGATATTAATTTTAACGGTAGTAGGGAGTACTTGCGATTGCTATTGCATAGTATGGGGTTCAAATACAAAAAGTGCAGAAACCAACGGTACATATTGAAGGAGCGTTCGGATATTGTGGTTTGGCGGGAAAGTTATTTACACGAAATAAAAGAAGCAAGGGACAAAAATATACTTCTTGTTTATTTAGATGAGACTTACATCCATACTTCTCTTAACCACGCAAAATGCTGGCAAAGCGAAAATGAACCCAGTGTGTCGAAATCCGTTTCAACCGGCAAACGATATACTATAGTTCATGCCGGCGGACCATCGGGATTTGTTCCCAATGCACTCCTAATATATAATGATAAGGAAAAGAAAGCCGATTATCATGACTCCATGAACAGGAACAATTTTAAGAAATGGGTTTTGCAGAGATTAATTCCCAATCTCAGTGAACCCACGTGTGTTATAATGGATAATGCCCGGTACCATTCTTTCCAAATTAACAAAGCTCCAACATCTGGCGATAGAAAACACGTCATTGCTGAGTGGCTGCGTTTAAATAACATCTCATTTCCCCAAAATGCATCTAAAGATAAATTGGTCACAATTTTGAGACGTCATAAACCCAAGCCAGTATACGAAATAGATACAATTCTCTCAAATCATGGTCACAAGGTGATAAGGTTACCGCCCTATCACTGTGATTTAAATCCCATCGAGATGATTTGGGGCATCATGAAAGCAAAAGTGGCAACTAAAAATGTTTCCATCACGAATGATGCCTTCCTAAAGCTCGTTGAAGATAGTTTTCAGGTATTTACATTTATCAATGAATTTTATTGAACAGTTAAAAATATAGCTTACTTTTACACTTCGTTATTACTTAGGAAGTGACTATAGAAAATAGGAGTAAATGCTGCGAACACGTAAAAAAAATAGAAGACGGATATAGGACAAAAGGTCCTATAATCGAATCACAGACCGAAAGATTTATAATCGAGGTTGGTGGTCCTGAAAGTGACTCTTCAACGGACGAAAGTGAAAATACATCGGAGCCAGAATCTGATGAATATATGGATGTCAAATATTTAGAATCGGATTTTGACGGATAGGTAATTATTCATATTTAATTATCAACTAGACATGCTCTTCCGATTACATGAAAACATAGTTTCACAATCTACAAGTACTTAATTATATATCTCACTCGTTCTTGCACGATGCCAATACTCACTGTCCCGACTATTCATGACGTACACGTATAATTGCCATATGTAAGCTGTTTGTAGCGACACTACATCAGGGCTAAATAGGAACTTGTCAGGCTTTAATTATTAGATCTAATTTTGTTTATTTAACGGTTTGCCGAAAATATTGAATTCCCCCGAAAACTCGGGGAAATGAAACAATGCTTTACTTGCAACACTGGGCCTACAAAAATAATATCTGCTATTTTATTAAAGTTTTCGTGTTAATTACATTAATTTGGATACAGAAACAATAATATTAACCTGTGAAAAGTAATTCCTTGTGCCTTAGTGTGTCTTTCAGACTTTGATAAGCACTCTTTCACCGCGCATTTCCCAATTTTTCGCAGCTTCTTTTACGGTTGGCGTCTGTTTGACAACTAACTTGACAAATGGCCGACTGGTGACTGCAGTCACCAATGACGTGGCAACGGGTTATGCTTGGTGATTGCCCCTCTAGTTAATATACCTCAATGATAAAAACATTACTCTAAATAGCTCTCAATCTAACTCTATATAAATACGTGAAGAGAAAATTCGAACCTCATAAACACATAACAAACATTAAACACAATAAAAAACAATACTGTCCTGGTAGTCCATCTGCTCCATCCTTCTCTTCTCTTCAGGATCAGCTCCACTACTTCTTCCTCTCGTCGCGGTCCACGATAACACAATGCTTTAATTCTTTGATTATTTATTCTCTAGATAGAACTTCGATGACATGAATGCGTCGAAATTTTTATCAGCTAACTGTTAGCCTATAAGTAGCTTTCCGGTCCTTAGTGCCTTGTGGTGTGTGTTGTCAAGGGATACGCACGTGTTATGTTATGTGTTAGAATTTATTTCGCTAAAAAGGCACTAACATGACGAGTTGCGTTATTAAAGTTGGTCTAAATTACAAAGGACGTATTAAAACAACCAGCAAAGGCAATAAGCAATTCAGAATTCTTAGTATTTTTTTCAAAAATCAATCTATTTAATATGTCTAATTGTTACGATTCCATCTTGGCATTGTTGGTGTTGCCAGTTTTGAAATACGAAATTCTCTAGGTGTGTGAGTGTCGAAGTATGAAAGTTACATAAGGATGTTATGTAAATATGTGTACATAAAATTAATAAAAGAAAACAGTGTATGTCGAAAATGGTGTAAAATGATGAAAATATTCAAGAAAGAAATTCAAAGACACGGTAATTAATATGAATAAAATTTAAGTTGTGTGCAAAATTTTATTTCTCTATTAACTTATCATCTTCCAACTTTTGTAATATTTTACCTGCGTTCCTGGGTTTCTTGAACCGTTCCTCTTGAATATCTCGCGGGCGCGGTTCACATGTCGGTTGGACCGACTAACTTTAGAGACGTATAATTCTTGATTTTTTGAAGCTGTACGGTGTATTGGTTTTCCATGGCTCTTGCGTACCTTTTTCCTTTGAATAATTGCTATTCTTTTTAACGATATTACTTTTGTAGCCGAAAATATTTACTTTTTAACCGACTTCAAAAAAAGGAGGAGGTTCTCAATTCGTCGGGATATTTTTTTTAATGTTTTTTTATGTATGTTCCCCTATTACTCGAAGACCACTGAACCGATTTGAAAAACTTTTTCGTTGTTTGAATGGGTATACTTTTTAGTTGGTCCCATTGTCAACAAGTCAGGATCCGATGATGGGATCTTGGAGAAATCGAGAAAACTCCTCAAATATTATAGGCACACCTATAGCGATTTTGGTATATTTCACTGTAACTCGTGCATTTGCTTTTGAAAAGTACTATATAGTGAAGTGGAACTGATGATGAAGACCACAGATGGCCACCGGAACTCCTTAATGGTAGTCCTAATTCAAGGGTGGCGATAAGATATTTCGATTAAGGTAGTTGAGCGACTATGACGAAGCACATTTAGGTTTAAATGTGACTATGACATTCCCGTGGCGTTGTCTGCGGCGAGCTTGAAATGTTCTATAGTTTTTTCTCATTAATATTTAGAAGTGGAGCTACGTAACAGCATAAATAGGATCACTAAAAAGTATAAAATAAAATAAATGTTTAAAACAACAAAAACCCGCCTTCAAAAATGCAAAAAATAACTTCTTTTAAAATGGTAGGTCAGTCCAACTGAAGTCGGCGTCCCACAATATTTTAAACCAAAAGCCGAATGCAGTTGGACTGACCTACCATTTTAAAAGAAGTTATTTTTTGCATTTTTGAAGGCGAGTTTTTGTTTTTTTAAACATTTATTTTGGTTTATATTTTTTCATCTGACAGTGTTTGCTATTTTCGTTGTCTAGACAACGGGCAGAGACGATATCTTAAGTTTATACTGAACCATGGAGTTAAAACGACGGTTTTACCATGGAATTAATATCTGGCATGTATGACTCTGAAATTTTATTACAGCGCCAGCGGTGTTCCTGGTCCGACGACTCCGGGACGCGAACTAAAGGAAGTCCCGGAGGAACCTTCACTCTCACCACCAAATCTTTAACTTTACCCTGGTGATATTAGGGACTCGTTTTTTATTTTATTTGTGTGTAATAATTATTTCATTCGTGATTTTTTTCTGCGTGAAGAAAGCCTTTAAGTGTTAAATAAATACCCAGACCCTGATTTACTATTTCTATCCTTTTCTCTCTAATCTACCTCTCTTTTTCTCTCATCTTACATTTAACGTCTGGTACCTGGTCGTCCGAATTATCGGAAGACCACGTAACACGACACTTTACGCACGAGATATTTAGCGGAACATAATGAAAAGTCTAAATTTTAGACGCAATATTTTTGTGTCACAAATACAACAATATTTATTTCTTAAAACACTTAATTAGTGACGTTTTATCCAATTTCTTTATGAAAACGAATATCTTAAAACATTTTCCAAGGGCAAAAATAAATTTGCCGGTGAGTGTATTTTGCCAATGGAAGTCAACCATTCCAATTCGAATTGATATCTTTTTTAGTTTTTCAAACACTTCACAACAACTAAACCTTAACATGATCAGTTTTCCCAGTAAAATGGGAAATATGTCTTTAGCTAGAATCCCTACGTATGCCCACAGAGATAAATATAATGACGTTTTGCGAGTGTCAGACAAAGCAGTCACGCACACAAGCATTCATAAACTGGCCTGTGTTTGTCGTAGCGATAACAGGGCCACACTCTATCTAGAGAGTAAATAATCAAAGCTTTAATTATACTTATTTCTTGAAACTTCTTCATGCTTGTACTATGAACGCGAGCGTCTGTGCTCTAAGTTTAATGTTATTCAAAGATGCATCTCACATCTCCTCTCTTCCGTAGCTGACCATGCAGCGATCATTTCCCTTGCTATTGTAAATTTATTTAACACGGGGGAACCAACAACGCGCGCACCTCCACCAAATGTGGGGGTGGTGGGGTGCTATTCAATTTAACCTTGAAATCTACGTTCATACATTTATTTAAAATATTATAGTGGTTGTTTATTTATAATGTTTCTTTATCAAAAGCTTGAGAGGTTCTGACGTACCAGACCATGACAACGATATGTTATTCTCCGTAGTTCTTAATTTAAAATATCAGGTCATAGAGGTGACGTGAAGGTCTTCAACCTTCACAGTACCTAGTTTTTGTTGGGACTTTGTAGGTAAGTATTGTGGAAAAAAGTAGGTGACCAATAAATATTACCCATAATAAAATCCATTATACTTATTTATTTATTCCTAAATAAATCCAGTCAAATATATATAGTACCTACTTATGATATGATAACTTACCGGGTCCGACGGACCCTACATGGTTACTATATAAGCACTATATTTGAACGAAACTGCTGACGCCCCATCTTGTATTGATGTACTTGTACGAGGTCCCTACCTAGTGGCAAGTTACTTTCACTAAGCTATTTAAAAAATACCAATGTATTCCTCGACGTTCCATTGAGCCTGATAATAAAACTGTCTATTTTAATTTATATTTCTGTTATGTTATGTGGAAATTGACTTCTTTTCATAATGCGAGTTTGATATGCCGTATGAATATTATAATAAAGCATGAGTATTATTTAAAATTTCTTCACAAGTGAAGTGAAATCCCAGGCGTTTGGTACAACATTATTTTTGTTAGTTTCGCTCGATTTCCTCGGTTCGATCGGGATTTTGCTATATCATTTGGTTCGCTCTATTCAAAGTAGGTAACTACGAATTTATGTTAGTTTACTTCTTCGGGAGTTTTACATGCTGGCGGCATCAGCGTCGAGTTCTGAGGGCCTCCGCTAGCACACCCGAGCACGGGGCGCCTGCGGGTGAAGTCCGTCGCACGCGTCCGTCCGTACCAGTTAGCGCTGCTTGTACTATTCTTTGATATAGACACGCAGGTGTACCCCCTGCATGTTTTAGCGGAGGCCCTTATAATAGTATAATGGCAATAATCTCTATTGACAACAATCAGACATTTTTACATTGACGGTGGTGTATGAAGCAATTTCCACCGAACATTAAAACGTACCTATTGAGTAATTAACTACCTATTAACAATCTAATTATTTACTCTATTTGTTGCGTCGTATAAAGGTTTAAGAACGGCGCGTTAGGTCCTTCTTGCAACCAGTTGTCTGGGGAATAGTTATTATCACTTTTCTCTATCACGTGGAAGGTGTACGCGTGGCGGCTCCGGTCGCTTCGGTTAGAGGCGCTCTTGTGCACGACGTTGCCGTGAATAATTATGCACGTTCCTGAGGATAGATAGAAAGTACAAGTTAGAAAGAAGTGTTCTACAAGTCAAATGTGGACCAAAAATATTCAGGTTTTTAAGAGAGTTCAGGGTTCCGACACTTTCACTTCGATTCGTAGATTGTAACCACCCGCACCGGCGAGATAGACTTCACATACTCTATAGTTGTAATAGTAATTGAAAAACCGGTCAAGTGCGAGTCGGACTCGCGCACCGAGGTTTCCGTATTTAAGATAATAGGGCAAAAGACAATACTCATCTTGTTATGAACTTTATTTTCTGCGCAATAAGGTCTATTTAAACAAGCCTACATTTTAATTTAGATTTTTAAGAGATTTTTGGCAATTTTTCCAAAACTGTATAATTTGACAACTTCATTTTATTTTTTCCGTAAAATATAAATAATTATCTTTATACTATTCCCCCTAAAAAATAACAGTGAATAAAAAGCACTTTTAATCACTATTTTGGTGTTTGAATTTAGAACACACCAATATATTTGACATCCATCTCAATGCTAAACAACCTCCTTGCGCAAAAAATACGCGATAGAATCAGAATCAGAATCAGATTTTTTTATTGCCATAACTGTTACACATTTATCACTTACAGTACAAAAGATACAGGACATCAATCAGGACATGTTAAACAGAGACAAGTTATGACTCGTCAAAGGTAGAAACGATATTAAAATTTAGTTACATATTACATATTATATATTCTTAGTGCAAAAAATAGATTTACTGACAGTGACATTCATATTGATTAGAAATTTATTGATTATTAGATTTATTAGTAACACGGAGAGGTTTGTTCTCATTGAATTTGCTATAGTAATTTCCTAGGTACACGTTTATACTGTATAGCGTCTGGTCCATCAACACGCGCGAATTTCCCTTACGCGAATACGGAACAAATTGTCATTCTTAATTAATTTAATGGTCTTAGGGAGTTTATTATACTAAATACGTCCCATTGCTTTTGGGGTTCTTTTTGCTAATTTTAATCTGATAGGGGCCGGGGCGATAATGTGTAAACAATTTTTGGTGACCCTCAGGTTGTAATTCGCTCTTACTTAAAGTTGCTAAGGTTTGTCCGAACGTACATTATAATTTCAAATATATACATTCCTACGGATGTGAGTATATTTTGTTGGTGGAAATAGACTCTGCAGGAGTCTTTATATTTTGCACCAACCAGAACCCTTAGCGCACGTTTTTGCATTTTAAGCACACGTTCATAGTCCGACGAGCATCCCCAGAGAATGGTTCCATACGTGATTCTAGAGTGAACGTACGAAAACTAGCTTTGTTTAAGGCTGTCATTGGAGATCAAAGCTTTGAGCTGTCTGGGTGCAAATATCCCTTTAGCCATTTTCGAACAGGTCATGTCTATGTGCCGGTTCCATGATAATCTACTGTCCAGCTGGAACCCTAATGACTTCACTTCTCCTACTGTCTGTACTGTGATATTGTTTAGTGTGATGTTCAGATTTACTGTTAATGTTTTTGGGATAAGACTAGGTATACTCGTTTTTCCCGAATTCAGTTTCAGCCCATTTATTGTGAACCACTCTTCGCATCGGCGCATTATTGTGGTTATCTTAGCTTGTAAATCATTATAATTATAAGCACTTACCTGACTCTTTGTCTATTAGGTACAAAGTACATACTTTATCTGATTTATTACTTTCTTCTTTAATAATGTTCCAAATCTCTTTCTTCTTATTCTTAGTGCACTGAAGTAGGGCTTCTAAGTGATATTTTTTGTTGTTGTATAGTTTTAAATCTATTTCTTTCTTTTTGTTATCAATGAGTTCTTTCATGTCTATCTGAGGGTAGTCTCTTTGAATGAAATGTAAATCTTCGATGTCTTGCATGATTTTTAATGCATCTTGCGCTATCCACAGTTCCCTTTTTTATTTCTATGTTTTATTAATTTTATAGGAAATATAGTATCAAAGTTGTATTTAATTTTATTCATAAAACTGTCAAAAGTACTGTCATCATGATATTCCTTAAAAACGTTTTAAAACATTTACGAAATTTTGCAAGTTTTCTTCACAAAATTTTCATTTTTTCAATATTTTTCTGACGAGGGCTCATTCTTAGGGTTTGAAGTTCGACTACCTGGCCATCATGGTCTGAGATCCCAGTAGGAATTGACTTGATGCTCGTCCTTGTTTCACTGGTATTAGCTATTACGAAGTCAATGGAGGTTTTACTGTTTCCTTCAATCCGTGTTGGAACTTTGACGATGTTTTCCACTTCATAGGTTGACATAATGTATACCAGAGCTTTTTTCTGAGCTGAATTAACCAGGAAATCAACGTTCCAGTCACCGGCTTTAAAAACACGTCTTTTTGGGATACCTACTACTAAGGAAATTCAAAAGTTTTTGAATGGTTTTAGCATTATTTGGAATTCACCTTTCCCTTTTCTGTAGACCCCCATTATGAATATTTTTTCAAAGTCTGAAATGATTATCTACAGATATTTTTTCAATTGATTTACAGGTTTTGTATGTTACGTTTCTTTGGTAAGGTAAAATTACTAGCATTTGTATACCCTTTTATGCATAATTATGGTATCCACTTAATTTTTGTTGAGCCAAGTCTCCGTTAAAATTAATACATTAGGTAACTACATTTCTATTAATCCATTTAGTAGTAATAATTTATTTCGCTTGCATTTACAATTTTGATGAATTATTTTAATGTTATATGATTCTTCTACATTATAAGGTTGGGATTCATTTGTGGCTTGTTATTTAGTTGAGCGGCATATGTTAATGATGACTTCATTATAAAAAATGGATCCCATTATACTATTCATTATTTACATTTCTTAATATGCTGTTAATACACTGAGCAAACTTGAATTTTCCCAATGTGTTCAGATGATTACCATCATTTTTATAGTCCTTTAGTTCAAAGTGAACTGGAAACGACTGGGATTGTAGGAATACATTTTTGGTTTGTTTAAACTGTGTACGAATGGCTGCGTTTAGTTTGCTAACAAAGCGATTAAAATTTTCAGCTCGGCAATGTACACTATATGGAATATCACATATCACGACATTTGTATTGACGGCTTGCACAGCAGTGTCCTTCAGTATCTCTAGGATCCTCTTTATTGGGGTTGTGTTATAATCACTTCTGCCGCACACAATAATGAGACAGTGACTCTTGTTAAAGTTCGCGATTTTATCTGAAACAGTTTGAAGCACACGTTCAGTTGTCCCAAAACGAATAATATCCGCAGTGTCGTTGTAGTCGTTTTTCCTTATTTTAAATAAAGGTCGCAGCAAATCTGGTCCATGATAGTCAGAGAGCAGCAGTAGCTTTGGTTTTTACGTTTTGCCTCTTATGTTTCTTCTGGAGAAGGTGCTGGTTGTTTATTCTCATGTAATCTTGCAGTAGATTCTGTTGTTTTTATTGTTGATGTGTCAGTGACACCACGATTAGCGGTGGTGTGTGTGCTGACATGCTTAACGCTTTTCTATAACATATTAATAGTGTTCTGTAGAGCTATTGTAGATTGACGTAGGTATCCGTGTAAGTCTTGGGTCCTTTGTTACGTTGTTGATGGATTTTCGTTTGATATTTTGGTTTTCTGTTAATGTTCTGCTTAGTTTCATTTGCAGTCGCTTGATTTTGTTATTTAACTGATTTATTTCGGACTCTAGTGGTTTAATTTTATTCTCAGAACTGCTTGATGCAGTTCCTAAATTTTTCTTGGTGCATCATCATTTAGTAATTTAATTTTTTTCTGATACTCTTCTAATTGCTTCTTTAGAGCATTATTTTCATCATTAAGCTTTGCAATCTCATTACGCACACTCAATAGTTCTAGTGTTGCATTATCTTATTGGAATTTTAACTCTGTTGTTTCGGAACTATCCATCATTGTAATGTTTGGCAAACTTCTGCGGCTTTCATCTTTTAGCGTTGAGCTCATAATGTCATTAATGTACGACGCGTGCGACAAATCATCAATTGAAGGTGCCTTTTGTAGTTTCGATGGCTTATATTATAAAAGTGATTAATAATAAATAAATATGAGTGAGTCCAATGACGAAGGCTGCTATTTAACACCGGAAGCATTGAAGCAACGTGTAAAAATGCAGAATTAAGTTGCTACTACTAAAAGCGTATGATATTTGCAATGGAGACTTGCAAAGGGTGCAAACACTTTTTCGGAGACTGTACTGTTAGCGTACTTCATAAAATTATCACAAACGAAGCAACCATCTACAATGTGGAGTACCTATTTATTCAATGTTGAAAACCACCTATCCCAAACTTATTGCATTTTTGGGGAGAATGTCAGTAGGGCACAAATTGCCCGCTAACATTTTCAATAAAATTTCTAAAATTTTCTTTATGAAGCTCCGGACTGCAATTTTCTCGCTATAATTGTAAGTATTTATCCGTCATTAGTATACTAAAAATACGTACATGTATATGTATGTGCACACTACCCATTTGTAAAGCTTTCGGCGTCGTAGTTACCTATCTACTTAGTTATGCCCTACTTCCAAACAAAACTGTTACCTACTTTTAATTTGCAAAACTGCAACAATTTTAGTTTTAACTTTAAATTTTTGATATTGTTTGTTTTACATGTTGTTTAATTTTTAACATGTAGTTTTTTTTACCTAGATATGTAATATGTTGAGGTGAAAAGTTTTATGTGTCACACGAGACCAAAGTTATTTACCTACATCTTGTGGCTTTGAATCCTTCGCTTACTCGGGATTCAAAAACAACACTCGCAACAAAAACCGACTTTGCTGTCTTGTTGCACAAATAACTATTTAAGTCAGGATATTTTCTGTTTTTTTGTCCATAAACTTCGGAGATAAGGAGGGGAACGGTAATTTTTTTGTAAACTTTTGGCTATAAATCAAAAAGTACGTCACGGAAAATTACAATTGCGTTTTAAATTTCTTATTTAAATTGGTGATTATTAGGTAGGAATTCCTAAATTTGTGCGTAGCGATGTGAAATGCATTGCATGGTTTATAAGATGTTAGTGTGCATACGAAAAAGAGCCCTGTCCTATTAACACTGTTCTTGTTCACACGTGTTGTGTAGATACCTCACCGAAGTACATCTGACACAATCTGAGAACGTGAATAACTACATTGGGTCGTTGTTTGCCGCTGGGCTGCCGCCGACGGCCTACCTGCACTGACGGGGACCGGAGTGAAGCTTGACTCCGGGTAGATGGCTGACGGCCGGTCGTAGACGAGCTTTTCCCTACTCTCGGGGCTGCGGAGAAGCCGCCTGTGCACGCCTGACTTGTGCGATCCTCGGGCCATCCACAGACAACCGTTCTTGGTGGTTGCATCTTCCAGAGCTATCCAGAATCCTATTGGGGGGATCGGCTCAGTGTACAAAAATGTTATATCTTGATGTGGCACCACTGAAATTATAATAAACAAAACATCTATAAACGTTCATGGAAGTCTTGTTAATAATTGCTATCTATGTTATACCTCACTCATCAAAGTTAGGGCCCTATTTAACTAACTCATTTTGGCTGAGATGCCCGTCACAAGATACGTCAAAGTAAACGTCAAGCCATTAATTGGCCATTTTGCCACTTGCCAGTCGATATCAGTTAAGTCCGTGTGCTAGTGTATTCATTATTAATCTAACATTCTTATTATTATTTAAGAACCAACTAATTGCATAAAGTGCAGAACAAAAATGCATACAAATAGAGTTAACCTTCTCCGCCAATGCCGGGGTTCTTGTAGATGTACATGCTCTGCACCACGGCCGGGTCGCGCAGGCCGAGCGCGCGGCAGGCCGCCCGCACGCGGTCGCTGTACGAATAGCAGCGGAACAGCGGGTGCAGCAGGTGCAGCGCGTGCCCCACCTGCCGGCCCCACCCCCTCAATCAACAGTTTATAGCTTCACGTTTCACTAAACGACTTCTACTTTGATGCCTTGTCGCAGTTATGTTAAAAACCAAGCATTCAATAAAATATGGATTGTGTTGTCATTATTCGAATAGCGCTCATTAATACTAATTTTAGAATTGAGTCCATGTCAAGCATCCACGTGACTATTTTAAATAGTTTTTATAATAAACATCCAGCTATTAAATTTAGTTCACCTATCCATGGAAAAAGATCAACATAATTTCTGAAAGTTGGATTTTGCTGCGAGTGTTCATTTTGAATCCCGAGTAAGTGAAGTATTCAAAGATACGATTCCAATTAACTGTGGTTTTGTGTTGCACATACAACTCTTCACCTAAGCTGCGAGAACATAATACCTAAAGGTAAAAAATACATAATGGTAAAAAACTAACCAAATTTCCATTTACCCACCACCCACCCATTTATATTGACCCAGCCGCACTGTTCTCTGCATTTTTTATCAGTTACTTTGTCTCACGCTCGCAGCAAAACCGAATTTTGCCCACTGTCTTTAAACAGCAAAACCTGCCTTTGTCAGGTACTGAGGCGAAAAATTATGGAACCACTTCTGGATACTTTGGGGGACCTGTCACTGGCCGCATAGGATGATTATTTTAAACAATAAAAAATACTTAACAATACCATGTCCCACTATAAGGCAGAGGACAAATAGAATTCTGTAAAATAATGAAAAGGTTTTCACTTATGTTAGTTTAAACTAAATTGGTTTACTGTTTAATAATTGGTAAATTTCAACAAGCGTAAAATTATCCTAATTTTGGTGGTATTTTTTATTTTGTTAGCAGGGTTCACAATTATACGTTTAAGGGACTTCATTAGTCATATTTAAAACAGTGTTAAAATGGCCCTTCATTATACCAAGTGGTTTTTAAGATATAACGATTTTACTAATTATGTACCACCAAAATTGCTATTATCCACCAAAATTACTTTTCTAAGAAACACTCACGATCAATAATAACATATCCGGCTTATTACAATTTAATCGTTAGGGAATACTTATCTAAGTTATCACAATTAAAATAATGTATTCTATACCACCATAATTAGGGACTTATGTGCTTAGCGAGAAGATGTATCAAGATGGTACAAATCTTTCACAATCTATCGCTGGAGTAGAACTGAATGAACAACTGAGGCTATATTTTGTTTGTTTAATCGCTTTTCGTTAAATCATAAAATCAATTTCAATATTCACCACCAAAATTGACTATTTCGCTAGGAGAGTTTTATTTGCACTGCCCCCAGTTTCCTTTTATTTGCAAATACAATAATTGTAATATTTTAAAATACCTGAACTAATAGGGAATACATATATCTAAAATATAAATCTAGTTGAGGCTTAATAACTTTGTACCACGGCATATCAGTATATCCGACAAGTACAGGACACGACACCAAAATTGATTTTGGATTGGTAATATTTTTTTACGATAAATATGATAAGTTAATAATTATTTCAACTTTGGCTCAACATGGTGCTTTGTATAAGATTATCTAGAAAATAAATAGTTTTCCAATATATGTACTTTACACCCCAATTATCACGTCCGCCGCTCAAAAATGTGGTTGGGATTCTAAAATACAAACGAGAACCTTGGGTGAGCAACGGCCTGATACGGGGACTCTCTAACACAAGAGGTAAGCTTTACTTCCTAACCTAACCACTGGGAATATTGTGGCGAACCGCTAATGGAATTCTGTTCCAGAGATCTGTGCGCGATACGGATCCAATTACCACGATCGACAGGCTGCCAAGAACTAGTCCTGGTCTCGGCGTACATGCACGAGGAGGACGAGCCGCCGCCCCACGAACTGCACTTACTGGTAAACCACTGCGGGAGAGCCGGCCTCGAGACCATCATAGGCACCGACTCCAACGCGCACCACTCCCTCTGGGGCATGGAAACCAGTAACAACAGAGGTAAAACCCTGGTGCAATACCTTATAACTACAAATCTTAATATTTTAAACATAGGATCGGAACCGACTTTCATAAACCGGCGTTGCAGAACGATAATCGACCTCACCCTTACTACGGAAAGAGTCAGCGAACTGATTGCGGAATGGCGGGTCTCGAAAGAGGCATCCTGCTCAGACCACAGCACCAACTCCCAGACGAAATCTTCGGAAGACTGATCGAAGCAAATTCTGGTCCTACCTTGGTAAGCATCTCTCGATCTTACCACCAACGGTTGATCTTCGGGATACTAAGCAAATTGAGCAACAGGTAAACAACCTCACTAACGCCCTGGTGAGTTGTTACTATGAGGCTTGTCCTCTGAACCCACAGCCGAAAACATCCGTTAAGGGTCACCCGTGGTGGGGACCAGAACTGGAGAGACTTCGAGGTAAGGTCAGGCAACTATTCAACAGGGCCATGAACACTACAGCTGAACTGGACTGGGACAATTACCACGAGACCAATGCTAAGTATAAGAAACGCCTACGGTATTGGAGCTATTCGTCATGGAAGCGCTTCTGCAGTGGCATTGAAACATTAGATCACGCCAATCGGGTAAGGAAAACTTTGTCGCGTCAATCAACGTCACAGTTGGGAACGCTGCGCAGACCCGATGGCTCATACACCTCCTCTGCTGGGGAGACTCAGCGGCTCCTGCTGGAAACCCACTTTCCTGGCAGTATAACACTGACCGATGTGGTATGGCAGGAGGAGGAATATACAACAACAGACTCCAACTGGCTGTGATACTACGACTTTGCCAAAGTCATCTGTCCCTTTCACAAATATATAATTTTATTGAGATAGAGCATAAAGAAGTAGACTTTCAATTATAGATAATGTAACGCCTCCATAATATCTAAGTTTTTAATTAGGTTTTGGATGAAGGAGTTTTTTATCTTGGATAGCAAGCAAAACCTTTGCAATAGGTTTAGCTATAGTTTTTAGTTATTTTATCCCTAGACAGATCACTTGGCCATTATAATTCCGTATTTGCTACAAACTAGATCAATTCTAAAAGTTTTCCTTAGGGAATGGCGCGGTGCTTGGGTTTAGTTAGGTAGCTTGGGAGGTTACATGGCTCACTGCTGAAAGGGTCGTTACTCCAGATAAACTAAGGTGGGCCATAGACAGTTTTCAACCCTTCAAAGCGGCAGGTCCTGACGGGATCTTTCCTGCTCTCCTGCAATGGGGACTGGAACACATCCTGGTGACGCTGACTAAGCTGATGAGGGCTTGCCTAGCTCTTGGGTACGTACCCTAGAGCTGGAGGGATGTCAACGTTATATTCATACCAAAACCAGGTAAGAGCGACTACACTAACGCCAGGCCAATAAGCCTCACATCTTTTCTTCTGAAAACGATGGAAAAATTGTGCGACAGGGACCTGAGGGATAGGGTGCTAAGAGACGTACCTATGCATGATAATCAGCATGCGTACAGCTCAGGTAAATCTACAGAGTCGGCTCTCCATATGATCGTCGGCCGGATAGACAGAGCAATCAAGAACAAAGAAATGTGCCTCGGCACTTTCATTGACATTGAAGGCGCCTTCGACAAAACGCATTTCACCAGTATAGGAACCGCCTTGGGCAACCATGGAGTGGAACCTGGTATAAGTAACTGTATCACTAACATGTTAAATAAACGTATCGTACCCTTCGCGGGGAAGTCACAAGCCGCAGCTGTAGTGAGGGGATGCCCCCAAGGGGGGGTCCTCTCGCCGCTGCTGTGGAACTTGGTGGTAAATGATCTTATCAGCAAGCCCAACGCTGAACGCTTCTACACGATAGGCTACGCCGATGATTTGGCCATACTGATAACAGGTAAATTTGCCAGCACAGTCTGTGACCTGACCCATGCCGCTCTCCGGATGGTGCAAGGAATTTGACCTGTCAGTCAACCCAACTAAAACAGAAATGGTAATGTTCACTCAAAAAAGGGTTCTTGGCAACTTTCCTAAACCTAAACTACTCCAGGAGGAGCTTCAACTGTCACCTGAGGTAAAGTAAAGGTTTAACACTTTATAGCAAACTAAACTGGAGCAACCACACTAATAAAAGAATAGAAGGAAGGGAAGGAAAGCAGATGTCGTCTTCTGGCAGTGTAGGAGAATGGTAGGCAATAGGTGGGGCCTCTCACCAAAAGTCATTCTCTGGCTATACAAGACAGTTATTCGACCATCTTCTCTCCTTCGGGGCGCTGGTCTGGTGGACAAGAATAGACCTTGCTACCGTCCACAACAAGCTGCAAAGGCTCCAGAGACTTGCCTGCTAAACTTCTTGTCTAGCTAAGGGGCTAAGCACGCAGCCAGCCTAGATAAAGTATACAATGAATTTCCGTTGCTCAGGGCAGGTACGGACAGGACTCTCAAACGAATGGTCTTCGATTAGAGGTACAAAATTCAGTTATATGAAGATGACAACTACGAAGGCCTAAAACCAAGGTATCTAAGGAGCTTCACTGATGGTTCCAAACCCGACAAAGTCACAGGATCTGGTACGTTTTCAGACGACCTGAACATTTCAATTGCTACACCGCTTCGCACCCACAACACGGTATTTCAGGCTGAATGTTTGGGAATCATAAATGCGGCAATTGCCATTACTGCTAGAAAGGTAACAAGTACCTCCATCAGTATTCTTTCTGACAGCATGGCAGTTCTACAAGCCCTTAGGAGTCACACCTTCGCATCTGGGCTAATCTACGAATGCCACAGACGACTAATGGAGGTAAGTCAATACACTCAACTGACCCTTCAATGGATTAAAGGTCACAGTGGATCCCAAGGTAACGATGCTGCGGATGAACTTGCTCGCCGAGGATCGGATACGACTGCTATTAGGCCCCGAACCGATCATACCAACACCATTTAGCAAGGTTCGATCCCTGCTGCTCAATCGTACCAAGAGATTACACATGGAATACTGGGTGAGTCACGACAAGTGTAGACAGGCTAAAGAAGCACTGCCTACTATGAACAGTCGACTCTCCAAGGCACTCCTCCGGTTTAGCAAATCTCGACTAAGGACGGTAACTAGTGTTTTAACTGGGCATGGACCATTTAACAAACATCTTTTTAATTTAGGTGTTACAGACAGTCCTCTATGCCGTGCGTGCATGGAGACAGAAGAGACAGCCGCCCAAGTAGTGCTGAATTGCACCGAGGTGGCGCAGTACAGGGCTAAACACCTCGGTTCGCTGAGGTGTCTCCCTGAGGCAACCACTGACATCAAGGGTTTGGTTGGCTTCCTGGAGGAGTTGGGATGGCTTGACTAAACATAAGTGGTAAGCCCACCCATACGCAAAATAGGCGCTAGATGTCGAGTTGCGGAAACCAGCCCGCTTACAAATTACAATTACAATTAAATAAAGTACAAAAAAAACAGGGTCTTTATGCAAGGAACGGCGGTCCAAATTTTGAATTGAGTTAACCGTGTCATGTGGGGTATCGTATAAAAATCTTAAATACGGAACCCTCGGTGCGGGAGTCCGACTCACACTTGACCGGTTTTTAGTGATAGGCTTCCTTTGCCTCTATAAAGCTAGCTGTAAAGTCGATGTCAATTGAAATAAAGATGTAAACTCCTGGCAACGAAAAATTGTGGATGGAATGGCCGAAAGCAGAAAGCCCTAGTGGGGGGGGCACAAAGAACAGTTGATCCTTAGGTGGTCTCCAGTGAATTCAGTCCTGGAGCCATGGAGAGCCACTGCACTAGAACAGTCCGAATTTCACTTGCCAACAAACTTTTCGCCGATGATTGACTTTGACATCTAACTATTGCCAACTTCTTGTATGACAACTTTTCATTTGGTCGAATTATTTTAATGTCGATTATTAACAAAAAAAAAACATTTATTCTACATTCTTACACATAATAAACAATACAAAGTAAAAATGAAATCTATAGTTACGCCTTTAAGTAATAGTCGCCTCCTTGGCGTAGGCCTCCCCCGTTTCCCTCCATAGCTCTCTATCTCTAGCTTTTCTCATCCATTCCGGTCCCAGTCTTTGCTTGAATATGTCTGCCCATCTTCTCTTGGGACGTCGTCTCGATCTTGTACTTGTACTGTCCCGCGGGATCCATTCACAAATTGTTTTGTTCCATCTATTGTTGTTTATTCTATATATATGGCCCGCCCAGTTCCACTTCAGTAACCTTATTCTGTACACGATATCAGTTAATTTGGTATTTTTCCTAATATCTTGGTTGCTGATCTTATCCGATAATTTGATTCCCAACATACTCCTCTCCATCTTGCGTTGACATACTGCTAGCTTGACTTCATCACATTTTCTTAACGATCAACTTTGACAGCCGTATGGTAAACAAGGAAAAATGGTGGACTCATATAGTTTGCGCTTTACGTTTATATTAATAGCTTTGTTCTTCATTACTTCTTTGAGTCTCCAGTACTTCCTCCATGCTATAGCGATCCTCCTTTGTATTTCGTTCCCGATGTGATTCTCAAACGTGACAGCTTGGCCTAAAATATATGTATTCTTTGACAAATTGCACCTCTTGATCTTGAACCATTATAGGATTGTTTACTTGACAGTTTGTAATTATATTTGTTTTTGTGAAATTAATCGATAGGCCCATTTTTTTACTCTCTTCCGCCAAGTTGTTTAACATAAACGTTAGGTCCGCCAGATTGTCCGCAAAGATTACTACATCGTCCGTAAATCGGAGATGGCTCAGATATTCCCCGTTGAGTATCAGTCCTTTATTTTCCTTGTCTAGATTCCTGAATATGCACTAGTACTAGAAAGTAGTACTGCTGTGAATATTTTTGGTGATAATGGGTCGCCTTGCCGGACACCTTTCCTTATGGGAAACTTCTCGCCCTCTCGTTCCAATCTAATTTTCGCGTAAGCATTTTTATATATTTCCTGTAATACTTTTATATATTTATCGTCTACGCCTTGTTGTTGAAGCGTTTTCCAAATTCAGAGGTTCAGCGAATCGAATGCTTTCTTATAATCAAAGAAACACAAAAACAGTATTTTATTATACTCTTTGCATGTTTCTATAGCTTGTGATACGACCTGTATGTGATCCATAGTTGAATAGTTCTTACGAAAACCTGCTTGAGTAGTCGGTTGATTGTCATCTAAGCTGTTCGTTAGTCTATTCAAAATTAATTTCGAAAAGAGTTTGTAGATCAGGCATTAGCCTGATACGGGACGATAGTTGTTCAAGTCACTGCGATCGCCTTTCTTGTGTAGCAGTATTATCGTAGAGTTTGACCATTGCTCTGGGGCCAATCCGGTTCTGAATATGTTGTCGAATAGCGCTTGAAAAACGGTTTGCAGTGGTTCTGAAAGTGACATGAGAAGCTCGTTGCTAATATTATCATCACCCGGCAGTGGCGTAGCTATCGTCGGGCAAGGCGGGGCAGTGCCCCGGGGCCCCCGAGCTCGAGGGGCCCCCACGACCAGATTAGGAAACCTTTTATTGCACTAGCTAGAGTTAATTATGATTATACATATAAAAAGTAACTTTGTATTTGTAAAATATTGATAAAACCTAAACAGTTGGTATTCTATTATCTCGCCTCATTCGTTTTTCGTTTAATTCCTATTTCGTCTCATTTTGTATTCGTCACACATTCTTTATTCGTCTTGTTCGCCATCCGTCATTATCTTATTTGGTCAAATTCTGTAACTTGTCTCTCTCTTAATAAGTCTTATTCATTTTTACCCGACGGCCAAAAAGGGTAATGTTTTTCGCGCGTATTTATGTAGGTATGTATGTATGTAATATTCTTTATTACCTCGTATAATCCAAACGGATGGACGGATTTCTAAAATTAAGGTATCGCTGGATTTGTCTCGGCGACAAAAGTGTCCTAGGATAAGTGACGTAAAAAAAAACAACATTGCGGATTTTAGGGGCATAATGTGTGGTTTGATAAAAAAATCTTTTATTAAATGAATCCAACAGGGTATCAAAATGAAAAATATTAAAAGGCCATTACAAAAATATATACAATTTGCTTTACCAAATTACATTTAAACATATGAGTTATATGTTTAAATGAAATTTTGTAAAGCAAATTACAAATCAACTTTAACCTTTAAAGTGTCGAAACCCAAACTATACAAAAAGTTACTAATAAAACTTGAACAAAAAATACATTATAATACATTATTAGGTAATTAATAAAAACTAAAAAGAGTCAAATAAATTAATTGTTTAATAAACGAAAAACCCGAATGCAATTAAAAAATCAACTGAAAAACGAAAAACAAGCTTTTTTTATTGCTGTCGGGTTTTTGTTTTTTTTCGTCGCGGTCTTCCTTGGACTTATTCTTTGTTTGTGTCCCTCGTTTTTAGTATCATTCACAGTCTATCTATAGTCACATTCGTTATAGGTCTCTCTCTTTTTTCTCCGTTGGCAATGCGTCTCGTTCTTTTTTGGGCACGTTCGTTGTTCGTCTCATTCACTATTCAAGTATACAGGGTGTACCTAAAACGAATGTTAAAACTGAGAGGGCTGATAGAGCAGCTAAAAAGCTATCGATTTAACCCCTATGTATGTTCAGCAATTATTATTAGTTACGGAGATATTGATCATTTTAATCTGAATTTTTATAATTTTCCCTTATGTCCAATTGTCACGAAAAATCATTAATTTCTTGTTTTATTTCATAAGTTTTTCAGTGGTATCATACATAATTAGAATCATTACGAATCAGCGAAGTTTTTAAACCTATATCCCCGTTTTTTCCAGTATTTTTTTAAGTAATCACATAAAGTTGTTTTTTCCATACAAAGTGAAAAGCAAACACTGGGACACCTAGTATGGAGAAACAAACTTTATGTGATTACTAAAAAAAAATACTGAAAAAAGAACGGGCAAATAGGTTTAAAAACTTCGCTGATTCGTAATGGTTCTAATTATATATGATACCACTGAAAAACTTATGAAATAAAACATGAAATTAATGATTTTTCGTGACATGGACATAAGGGGAAATTACAAAAATTCTGATTAAAATGATCAATATCTCCGAAACTAGTAACAATCGCTAAACATACATAGGGGTTAAATCGATAGCTTTTTAGCTGCTCTATCAGCCCTTTTAGTTTTGACGTTGGTTTTAGGGACCCCGGTATATAGACGACGCATAGATACGAGGGATACGAGGCTGGCAATCCCTTTTCACGCCGAAGTATCGTAAAATGGGGTGAATAGAGATTCGCAAGGTGAATTGAATAGGAATACAATCGAAAAAATTGTTACTAATAAGAACAAGTATTAAATGGAAAATTTTAAGTCTATTGGAAAATTTAAAATTTAGTTAACCGATGTTAACCGATTTTGACCAATAAATATCATTTATTGGTCGAAATAGGTTTATATTTAGGGGGTGCAACACGTTAACGCCGTTTGTATGGAAAGCCGTCGCTTCACAATCCTCTTAAGTATGACGGGAAAAGATAGTCACAGATATTGAATGATACGAAAAACGAACGTCATGTACCTAGAATTTGTCCAAAAACGAAAGAGTTTAATTACGAATGTGACCAGCACCGAACGTAGAGTCTGGCCAGTATAAGTTGGCAATGGAAAATAGCGGCATTTTTTTTTTTAAATAGTATTGGCAACCAATTTTTTAGCAAAACGAAAACCTGTCACAATCACGTTTTGTACCTACTGGTAACCTTGTGAATGAATGGAATAAAAAATGTTTTCGTTTTGCTAAAGAATGGGTTGCCAATCCTATTTTTTTTAAATTGAGTTTGTTTTCCATTGCCAACTTATACTGGCCAGACTCTATCGAAATAATTTGGCCGAATAAGTAAATGATACAAAAAAACGAAAGGGAAAAATGACGAATGGGTCCAAGGAAGACCGAGACGAAAAACGAATAAGATGTATTAAGAGATAGATAGACAGGTTGCAGAATTTGACCAAATAAGAATAGTGACGGATAGCGAGCAAGACGAAGACGAGTACAGAATTAAACGAAAAACGAATGAGGCGAGATAATAGGATATGGAACAGTTTAGGGGCCCCAGTTTTTTTTTGCCCCAGGGCCCTTGGTCACCTAGCTACGCCACTGTCACCCGGTGTTTTATTTTTCCCTAGAGTGTCTATAGCATGACGAATTTCCGCTCTTAGTACTCCTAGGTGAGGTGTCGAGTCCGTTTCCGTACTATTCGTACATTGTGTCGTTATTGATGGTGATGGTGAAAAGTTTGTAGTTTCTTTCATTATTTCAGGCCTCTTCGTGACTACGGTCCCAGCTTTATTTTTCAGGTTAGGTGCCCACTCCGATTTCGTGCGAAGTTCATTATAAGCTTTTTTGATAGCTCCAGTTTTTTGTATATAAGTTTCAAAAACCTTTCTCTGTCGTCCTTCCGAAGGTTACTGTTCATTTTTTTACTTATTTGGGTGATTTTTGAACGTACTTGACAAGACCTCTTCTAACAAGACGCTTGTGTTTTCACTAATTACTTTTCTCCTACCTTTTTTTTGTTTCGGTAAGTCTCGCACTAGTTTTTTTAACTCTGATCCGAAGTCGTTGTACTGATCCTGTATGTTAAGCGATTTGCTAATGGCTTCTTTCAGCTTACTTTCCCAGTACTTTCCATAGTATTGCATAGTTACTGTTTGGTTTTATAAATTTCCTGTTTTTTTTGTATTTAGATTTAAAGCACATCTTATCATACGATGATCGGTTTCAAAGTTGAGATTATTTATTATATCAAAGTTTATAACAAGTTTTGGTTGGTTAGTCAATATGTAGTCGATCTCATTGTGGTATCGATTATTTGGTGAACGCCATGTCTATTTTTTATGAGGTTTTCTCTAGAACATACTATTAACTATTTTTAAGTAATTTTCTTGTGCGTACTCTATCAACCGTTGACCACGTGCGTTTCTCTTGCCTGAAGAATGTTTACCAAAGATCTCTTCCTCGCCATGTTGTACTCTACCAATCTTCGAATTGAAGTCTCCCATCAGAATTAAATTCTTCGAACATGTTGAGTCGATCGCTTGGTCTACTGCCTCATAAAAAGAGTTTATTTCGTCATCATTACAGTCGGTGCATATACTTTTATGAAGAGCCAGGTGTTGTTTTTGCTTAACTCTACTTCGAGGAGTGCAACTCTATCTGAGAAACTTTTTAAGTTTACTATGTGTTTTTTTACAGATTTTTCGATTAAAAATCCTACGCTATTTCTTCCTTTATCGCTTGATGAGTGGTATAAAATGAACTCGTCGTATTCCTCTATTACTTCAGTCTTCCTTCTGACTTCGCTCAAACCAATTATATTCCATTTAATTCCTTTTATAGCATTTCTTAGTTCTGTGATTCTGTGATCTTGAAGCAGAGTTCTGACATTTAGATTAGCAACATATAGAAAATTGTATTTTTTGCTATTTTTTTTGTTTGTAAATATCTGTGGAGTATTTGTTGAGGTTTTGTTTGGTGGGTTTTGGTCTTTTTCCTCCACGGGGACCGGCCGGAGGTGTAGGAGGGACATTCCTTATTCGTTTTTTTGCGTTGGTTTTTACGAGTATTTGTCGGTGGCGGTTGTCTCGGAGTTAGCTTTCGATAATGTAGTATTCAAATATGAAATGATATCGTTCGTCCTATTTTTCTTTTGGACTTGTACTATGTTTGGGTTATTTTGTTGTTCCGGCGATTCTGACAGAAACCGCTTTTGGTTACGAGTATCATTCTTTGAGTGATTCACGTTCAGAGGACCTTTTAGTATTACTATTTTAATACTGCATCTGCTGTCGTATCTTAATACTGCATTTCTTCCTGCTTGACGTTCCTTTTTCACTTCTTCTTGAAGTTCTTTACGCTTTAACAATAACTCTCGGGGGAAGTCTTCTTTGACACTGATGGGTGAACCCTTTAGTAGGGCTTTTTGTTTTAGAATACTTATTTTACGCCCCATAGTGGTAAAGGTTACTGCCATAGGTCGAATTTTATTTTCCTTGTTGCCCAATCTTCTGACCATTTCAATTTCAAATTGCTGAACATCAATCTTCATTTTACTCTTAATACTGCATATCCGCGCTCGGTCTCTTCAATTCCAAAAAATATCAGACTTTTCTTTCTTAACTGCCTGTCCAGATTGTGTAAAGTCTGTTGTTGCTGATCTAATTTGGTTTCCAAATCGCTTGTTCTATTTTCCATCAATGTGAATTTTTCGTTTATATTTTTTTTAATAGTTTCTCTTCCATATTCTTCATATCTTGTTTTTGAGCCGCAAGGTCTTCTTGGATACGTTTCAAAACATCCATCTTAGCTTCCATATTTTGGTACAGAAGCTGCCCTCTAGTGGCTAGTATGAGAAAAACTTCGACGGTAATTTCGTGAGGTAACGATGTGTCTGTTTACGGCTAGATCAGTGGCGTGCGCGAGCGCAGACTCCGTAGTGCTGGTACTCGTCGATAGATGGCGTTGATGTCAATAGTTGTGGTGCGGCTACTTATAGCTAGATGGCGTTAATGACAATAGTTGAGTTCGGATGATCGGCCAATTGTTTATTATTATAATTGGTTATAATTATAAATTCTTCAATGTTTCATCCCAATCAAGTCGCACATCACTTTATCCACTTAATAACTCTCCAGAGTATTTTTGTGATAATTTTAACCAAGTTTCACTTCAAGAAACGATTAAACAAAGACCGTTACTGACGCCAGTTCTTTTCTTGTTTTCTCAGTTTTTATGCAACTATTTACCAAAACTCACTACTGAGCACTCACTTTGCACTTTCCTTCATAGACTTCGCAAGCACTCTATACTACCGGAACACTATTTATATTTATAAATAACACGCAGACGAAGTTGACACGAGCACGGTGGCGCCCTCGATTATTATAATGACTTAAAACTTTTGGAATATCTATTATTTGCCAAATCTTTCACTAGGCCAAAAAACTATTAACCGAATATAATTTCGTCAGTGCAACAGTCCCCTTCCAGCCTTTTCTCTGAATATCATTTCGCTGAATTGATTCATTTCGCAACCATCTTGTAGAACCCAATAGGTTCAGTTTGGTTATGTTAGTTTATAAAAACCCTCAAATATTTACAGTTTGGGAAAAAAAAGCCGTAGGTATGCCAAATGGTATGACCGGGTCCAGTTAGGTGCGAGAACGAGCGCAGCGGGTGGAGCATGTTAGGTTAACAGTGACCAAACAGCTAGAATCGACTTTTTTCATATTTGTAAAAGACATTCCAAAACACAAGCCCAGTGAAAAAATATTCTATTTAAAAAAAAACCTGTATATGATTTGTCCGAAGTAAAAATGGCATCCTTGTAAACCATTCTATTGCTTGAAAGATGGTGTTTTAAAAAGTGTATTTATAAATAAAATACGAAATGTATATTACTCTAAGTAAACCATTCTACTACTAGACAGGTAGCATTTTAAAAAGTGGCTTTATAAAAAAAAAACATACAGTTGCTAATCGTGAGGTTGGGAAATAAAACGAAATCTTTTGATAATTAAGACACATGATCATTCGGCGAAATGAAATTCTGCGAATAATTTGATGCGAAGTGATAATCGGCAATAAAAAATTCTGCGATAAATAAGAGAACCCTTTTAAACATTGCAAATAAAGCCAGAATTCCACTGCGATGCAGGGTACGGCGGCACACATGAGCCACTAGGATCAATTGTTCTAGGCGTTTGCCACTGACTTCATCTTGTTAGTGTGTTGCTGCAAAGCCTGCAAAGCTTATTTACGTATACCCACACATCTGTTCTGGGACATATTGGATTTAAAACCTTCGAAACAAAAAACCACTATTTTTTGACATGCTTCGGGGGTGACTTTGATATTGTGATCTAAACACAGGGATAATTAAAGTAGCCCCATTTTAAGAATCGAGATTTTCAGTTGCATAAAAAAAAAAACCTACTAGGCCGTCAACCGTAGTCTGCCTCTAGCTGCTTTAAGTTACTCCAAATGAGTAGTCGCCAATACACTATTTTTAATAATTTATTTTACGATTAAATGCGGGAGTTACAGAAGATTTATTTTTAAAATTAATCAAACTAACCCCATTTTACGTTAGTTAGTCTAGCATTATATAAAGCAATAAATATTATACTAATTTTATAATTATTAATAAATATAATATAATTAAATTTTATACTTATAAAAATAACATGCGTAGTTCAACAGGAAAACGTGCCAAAAATCTTACGACAGAGGGAGAGGGAGAAAAGGAAAAACAAAAAAAAACACCTATTTATGTGTATATATAAGACTGTGCAAGACGACCACATAAAACATTTCAATATGTTTTCCTACATCAACGGTGTCCCCTAGACAAGGTAAAGCTTTTGCATTTAAATAAATTATTATTGACTAAGTTTCGGGTTTAGGCCATGCATTTTGGTCTGTTAGATAATCCTCGACCCTATAATACGCTTTGTACATTAACGACATTTTCAAGTAATTTTGAAGTGCTGGAAAGGGTAACTTTAAAACTACGTCAGGTAATTTATTACCTATAGAAATGAATGCATTGACCAACAAATGATTTATATACTTAAAGGTCGCGGAATTTTCGAATAGCGCATTTTTTTTTCTTTCTAGTATTTAAATTATGTATATCAGAATTTTTGGTGAAAGAATCTAAATTCTTAATAACATAAATAATATTCTCATAAATAAATTGAGACGCTTCAGTTAAGATATTAATTTCTTTAAAAAGTTCTCTTAATGAGTCACGGGAATTTGAGTTGTAAATAGAACGAATGACCCTTTTTTGTAACACAAATATAGTTTGTATGTCAGCTGCCTTACCCCAAACCAGAATACCGTAGAAGTAAAACTATAGAAATAACTATAATAAACTAAGCGAGCTGTCTCAACATTGGTTAGTTGTATGATTTGCCTAACGGCGTAAGCTGCTAAACTTAGATTACCTGCCAGTACAGCTATATGGGGACTCCATTGCAAATTTTTATCTATTGTTATGCCTAGGAAAACTGCCTTATCTAGCATTTGCAAACACTCGTCATTTAGAAAAATACTAGAATCTACCGGTTTAAAATTAGGCAAAGCGAACCTAACACATTTAGTTTTCTTAGCATTTAGTTGCTTCTTGTTATTGTTGTTGTTGCTTAATTGTTGGTAGTAAACCAATTAAGTACTTTAACTAATGTGGCGTTTATCCTACTGTTGTCTACGGATTTTCTATCTGCCTTGAAAACTAGTGAAGTATCATCAGCAAAAAGTATAATATCACAAAGTTTATCTACTGTTGGCAAGTCATTTATGTAAACTAAAAATAAAAATGGACCTAAAATAGAACCTTGAGGCACCCTTAATTTCACTGTAGCTCCAACAGATTGCGTTTTGTTTACAACAACTGTTTGAGTTATATCACTTAGATAAGAAGACATAAGGCTTAAAGCTTTATTGGACAATCCATAATGTTCTAATTTTAAAATAAGGGTCGTATGATTTACGCAATCAAAAGCTTTAGAAAGATCACAAAAGATTCCTACTGCATCGCAAGATTTCTCCCGACTGTTATACTCGTATATATGTTTAATAAGTACAGATGCCGCATCAATTGTTGATCGACCTCTGGTAAAGCCGAACTGGTTATTGCTAAGTAGTTTATTTCTATTATTATATATTATATTATATTAAGTGACCTAACATATCATTCAGCATTCGTTTCTCAAAGACTTTACTTAAAACTGGTAGTATGGAAATGGGACGGAAGTTCGTTATATCACTCATCTCGCCCGATTTAAAAAGAGGTATAACTTTACTTTTCATGAGATCTGGAAAAATCCCCTCTGATATGCAATTATTATAAATTAATGCTAGATGGGGTGCAATTACATCTATGATATGAAAGAGTACTCTAACTAATGTGCCCCAAAAATCCTCAGTCTCTTTTAAGCTAAGCGATTTAAATACCTGACTATTGAATCTGAATTTACAGGGCTAAATTCAAAGTTTATATTACATTTACTGACATTAGTGCAAAGTAATAATTGAGCTTCCACCGCGGATGATTTAAGTCATTATGTGCGTAGTATTAATGGTTTTTTAGTTACTCACTTTGTTTAACGAAACGCTGGGGTCCACCTGAAGCTGGCCTTCTGCGTCGACAGCATCTTTTTCGTAAAAATGGCTGATTTTGTCGTTACTGTCTATCATGTACCGGTACTTCAGTTGCTGTGAACGTAAAATTTTACTTCATTGCTTCAAATTATTAATCATCATGCCAAAGGACGGAAGGATGAACATATAAAATTACTTGGACAGCATTAAAATTCTATGACTAGTAGGTATATGAGAAAAAAACTGTAGTATAAATTCATGTCTTTTTTGGTTCGGTAGAAAAATTAGCGACCCGCCCTCGCTTCGCTTCGTTTTATGTGAGTTTTCTGTAACACTGTTAAAACACAGAAAACTCACATAAAACGAAGTATAGTATATTAAACCTTCCGTGAAAAAATATCTAACTGATGGTAAAAACCGTATAAAGATCCGATCATTCGTTTGTGATATCATCGCGAATAAGCATACATAATTACATACAGACATATAGACAGACACGGCGGGGAACTTAGTTTTATAATAATACCTAATATGTAGTGATGATGTTTGAAGAAAAAAAGAAAGTGGCCTGTTATGAACGAGAAAATATAGGTATGTTTTAGGAATCATTAAATGAATAACTTCATTAAGAAACTGATATAAAAAAGTGTTTGATTTTTAAGTAATAGCGTTTAAAAGAAATACATAAAAAGATAAGTAATTATGTAATATTTTATCCTTTATTAATTTTATTTCCAGTTTCTGCATTAGTACATTCCTATGTATAGTTCGTTCGTTCAAATAGTTTGCATGCTTTGATGTGCCGCCACAATTGGTATAAAGAAAGCGCCGCGGCGCGCACAAAGCGGTGTCGGCGACTTCAAAGGGTTTGGAATGCACACTATTTGACCTAACGAACTATATACAAGGTTTAATCGTTAAGCGTGTCCAGGCGATTATTCCGGAAATATAACAGTTATCAGAAAACTTTAAACTGATGTCGAAAGTACGTTACCCAATGAGTAAAATCACATCACTAACTTATTTTTAATGAAACCAGAAATATCCCAAATATTAACTTAAAACCCTTCTACATTTAGTACGCCGTTCGTTGAGGCTTTACTTTAAAAGGCCTAGTTATTTCACCATTATCATATGATTCATGTTTTTATTTTATTTATAATAGTTTATTCGTGTAAATTATGAATCTTAAACAGTTTTATCTGCAGATATGGGCTAAATTTATTCGAATGACGATTAACGAATAAGAATAACCAAATTATTCGCGAATAACGAATGAAATTATCGAATGATTATTCTTATTCGAATAAATTATTCGTCAAATAATTTATTTGCGAATAGTTTATTCGCGAATAATTTATTCGTTGAATGAATTGCCACGAATAATTATTATGTACTGAAATACCTGCTCCATTTTTATCTTATAAATTAATAAATTATTCGATATTCAAAAACTAGTCGAATGATTCATTCGCAAATAAATTATTCGACTAATAAATTATTCGCGAATTAAAATATTACGAATTATTTTTTATTCGAATAAGAATAATCAATCGAGAATTTCATTCATTATTCGCGAATATTTTGGTTATTCTTATTCGTTATTTGTCATTCGAATAAATTTAGCCCATGTCTGCAGATAAAACTGTTTAAGATTCATAATTTACACGAATAAACTGTGATAAATAAAAAAAAACATGAATCATAATGGTGAAATAACTAGGCCTTTTAAACTAAAGCCTCGACAAACGGCGTACTACGAGTATATGTAACCCTCCCAGGGTTTTAAGTTAATATTTGGGATAATTTTGGTTTTATTAAAAAAAAGGTAGTAATGTGATTTTACTCATTGGGTAACGTACTTTCGATATCAGTTTTCTGATATCTTTTATATTTACGGAATAATCGTCTGGACACACTTAACGATTACACCCTGTATACCTACTAATTAAGACAGGCCACTTTTATTTTCCCTTCATAATTCTTTTATGGAACTGATATCTAAGTATCTAAATATTTTTTTACCAAACATTTTTTCCAAAAACTAGCCATACGTGTAGAAACACATAGCCATATCACATAATGTTTTTTGTCCAAAAGTACTCCATACTTTGCGTGCGGTGTCCTTTAGATTATTATATGGCAGAAGCGCAGTCTATCTCCACGAGCACGTCCGAAGTGCAGCATCAGTTGTATAATTTTAACTGTGGTTAGTAAGACTCTATCAGGGAATGGTCTTTCAATTAAAATAACACGTAGGTATAGGATGTCACAACATCAATGAAAGTTTAACAGACGTCCTCACTTTGGAGTTAGGATGAATATTCTGAAGGATAAATAATTAATAGAAGGGGCGGACCTGGTTTTCGGGCTCGGTGGTGGAGAAAACAGCGCCGGCGCAGGGCGGCGGCGCGCCGCGGGCCAGCTCCAGCCCCGCGGCTCGCAGCTCGGCGCACTCGCCGGCGCGCAGGAACCCCTCCAGCACCACGTACCCGTCGCGCTCCAGCTGCCGACCGACCATCGCTCCGTCAGACTAGCCTCTGGATTCTTCTTTATTTTAAACCATATCATTATTGTATGGTTTACGATACTGAGTCTGTTACCGTCATTTTAATAGCGCGATAACAATACGATAACGACATGGATAAAAACAAAGTGGAATATAGGCCCTGGGTGGAACGTTATTCTCTTAAATGCGCGTGGTCGAAATGCCTCCCTCCTCGGCTCATTCGAAGCTGGGCTGGGCCCAAGTTGGACACTACCGATCCAATATTTAGAGCTTACTAGTCAAATGTAGGCTGGCCAGAGGGTGCGTACCCTCACTCACCCACAGCTTAATTTTGTACTTCAGTTAGCCTGAGGAGGCCGCTTGAAGTGGGCTCCACACCAACTCCGTCCTATAAAAAAGTCCTTATGCCTATGTCCGTCTCCATACTAACAACTAATTACCCTTGTTTTCGCTTTGCGCAGTTGAGTACCTGTCGGGCATTTTAGGTCCAACCAGGGATCGCAAAATGCGAGCAAAATCCATTGAAATGACGTATGACAACCAGTTAGGGTTGGTGATGGTTCTAAATTAATGAACTAAAATATTAGCTACTAAAATAATACAATTACATATTATTTTACTGAGGAAATTGAACACAATCCGAAACTCAGTTTACTGATTGGTATATTTTTTAATTATATTTACAATTTCAAATCAAATAATTCCCATTTTGACACTTGGGATAGTAAGTAATAATCTTCGCAAGTACGATGGCGAGACAATGCAAATAATACAATCAGATTGACAATCATAACAAGATATTACTCGTAAATCTATAGACAATGTACTTATCAATTTTAATAAGTTTTAGTTTAACATTATAGATAAACCATGAACACTGATAGGCGCAATTTATTACCATACTCATACCAAGTGCTTTCATAAGTATAAACACATTCCTCCATACATATTTAATTTATTCGATTATATTATAAGTGACAACCCTAGCACTTCAATGAATTTTGCTCGCATTTTACGATCTCTGGGTCCAACAAGCAATTAAGAAATAAAAACAAAAAACCGTCTTTAAAAACATAAAAAATAACTTACTTAAAATGGCACGTCAGTCCAACTGAAGTCGGCTTTCGTCGTCGTCGGCACAAAAATATTATGAGTCGCCGATTTCCAGCCATTAGAAGTTTTTGGCGTTATATAAAGGCGGTTTTTTTGTTTTGCTAAAACATTTATTATATTTTATGTAGGCCCGCTTCATAGTTAATATGAAACTTTAAGACATTTCAAGCTCGCCGCAAACAACGCCGTGGGAAAGTCATAGTTCTGTTTAAACAATTCTTCGTTATAGTCGCTCGAACTAACTTAATCGATATATCTTATCGCCTTCCTTGAAATAGGTACCGTTGAGGAGTTCCGGTGGCCAGCTGTGGTCATCATCATCAGTTCCACTTCATCAAATTATACTTTCTGAAAACAAATGCTAGACTTGTGACTAAAAATACTAAAATCGCTATATGTAAGCCTATAATAGTTGAGGAGTTCCCTCAATTCCTCACGGATTCCGTTATCAGATTTAGATTTGGTGACAATGAGACTACCTCAAAAGTTTACTCTATCCAACCAAGCAATATTTTTTTCCCTATACTTGAAGTATAAGACGGTATTAGGTACTTGCCAAATTTCATAGTTCTACGTCAACGGAAAATTCCTTGTAAATTTTGATTCCCTTGTGAGTGTCGAAATATCAGTATTTCTCAAAAAGTTGTCCACTTTCGGAAAATGAAATTGTCCCTTCATAAAAAACGTAAATGTAGCAAAGACAAGTAGATTCTGTCTCAAATTCGTTGTAGTATAAATGTTGTCTGGGTCTCTAATATATACTTTAGAAACATTATCACAACGGTAGGTAATCAATATATATAAAAAAATCGAATTGTTTCAGGTAGTAAAAATTACCTTCATACAAAGGACACCGCACGAAAAGTATGGAAAAAAAACATCGGTGAATTTTGATAAAAAAATATATGTTACGTGTCGTGGTCAATATATCGCACCTACGGTGCGACACTGTCACTTGTGCAAAATTTTGAAAATTGAGTTAAGAATGCTATAACGTCACTTAAAGTACTCTGAGCTTGAAGCGACAACGTCATTCAATTAGTACGCATAGTTTTCGCACGAGTGCGCCAGTGACGTTGTGGTTTTGGCGCGAATCAAAGACCTATTTGGAGAAACAACGTATGATTGGTCAGTTGCGCCGGCCTCCCGCAGGTTGATGGAGTGTCTCGGATCTACAACGTTTTTAGGGTAATTGTGACATTTTTATTTTATGATTCTGGAGCAATAATGACCCAAAAATACAGTTGTGACATTGTTCTAGCTAACTTGAAGTTCAACCAACACTTTTATGTTTTATTACAACGACTCTAATGCATGTGGGACAATATTGTTCCAATATGTTTCTAAACTATTAAGCTATGGTCGGGACGTCAACTGCCTTAATGTACATACGACTTTAATTCTCCAATTATTGTATTTTTATCATAAAAGTAGTACAGTTATGACATTATTGCTCTAATATGACTCTAACTAAAAAGTTATGTTTGTGACGTCAACGACCGTAATGCACATTATGACTTTGCTTCTCAATACCTTTTTTATTTTTCCAAAATTTCAAGCAATTGTGACATTATTGCCCTAAAATAAAATTAGCTATATAGCGAAAAGGCTAAAGAAATCTGGGCAAGAATATTGCTCTATAAAACCTGAAAGATCATAGGTGCTAGACAAATGGGCCTTCCTTACACATATAAGTATCGACTGTCTTGTTCCACGAAGTTAACTACTATCAAAAGGACTGAAATATTTCACTCTTATTGGAATTTAGGAAGCGTGTGATTTCAGAAATCTGATTCAACTTAAATTACAAATTACAAATATATTCAATTAGGTCAAGTGACGGGTAAAGAATATGCCTGTAGAATATAGAATATAGTAGTGTGTATGTTTTAGTCATAAGGAACCACAAAGTTAAGTAAGTTACTTAAGTTTGATGACTAACTTGATTCTAAATCAAAGTGTATGTCAAAGTTCCTATTTAGGTTTGTCTTTTGTTACAAATGTCAATTAGTTTTTCTTTCTAAAATTTAATTTAAGTATGAGAAACCAAACTATTCGTGTAGTTGGTTTTTTCTACTGATAAGATTGATAGACAGTTAAAAAATGTGGTTTTACTCATTTTCACAACTCTTTTACTCAGCAAAGCAAAGCAAAGAGTTGTGAAAAAGGAGAGTTATAACTTTTAATAAGTATTTATTTCCTAATTTCTAGATTTAATTTTATCGTAACTTTTTCATAAATACGTTTATTATTTTAGTTTAGTGCCATAATGTCACAATTGAGGGGCTGTTCAATTTTAAAGTAATGACAATTATATTTCTTTGATATTTAAAGTGACCTTATTTTCCTCAGTAATAAGCTAAAAGTAGCAGTAATCATGCCAAATAATCATCTTTTCTAGATAAGAAAGTATAATCATTTTATACCACAATAAATCTTTTAATGCTTCTCCTGGAAAAATGCTTTTTTGCATAAGTGACAGTGTTGCGCCGTAGGTGCGATATAGATAAATACATACTTAAATACATGGAAAACACCCAAGACTCAGGAACAAATACTCGCGCTCATCACACAAATATTTGCCCATTCCGGGGATCGAACCCGGGCCGCTAGCTTCGTAGGCAGGGTCACTACCGACTAGGCTACCGCGTCGTCAAAAATACTTGGTGGGCAATAAAATCCTATGACTAGTTTTTGAACAAAAAAAAAATGTTTTAGGAACCATGTAGCGTTTCATAAAAATAAGTATAATAGGGGTGTGTCCTGGGTAAAAAGTAATAATTTTAATTAGTCCGTCCGTAAGATTATCAAAAAATATTGAACACGTATTATTTTTTTCAATTCTATCAAAATTGACAAATATAACTCGCATCAAAGTTCGGGAGTGGGGGCTCGTGACCCCACAGCGTGGCATAAAGTGTGCCACGGCGTGACGTCACGCAAATCTTCAACGCACTATATCTTCGTAATTTTTTGTTTAATTGACAAAAGAAAAAATACGTGTTTAATATTATTTGATTATGTCATGATTATGTAAAAGGCGGACTGATTAGAATTTTTTAGGACACTAGCCTATTGGTCTACATCGTGATATTTCCGTTTTCTGAAATAGTAGAAGTACCTAAAAAGATACTTTCTGCATGTTTTTTATTAATATAAGTTTGGTGTCACAGCCCCCTATTCTTCAGTATTTAGATTAGAAATAATTTTTAACTAAAAATACTTGGTTTCTCATGTTTTTTTTAAAATGAATCGGTGAAAGTTATGGATAGGTATTGAATATTTCATAACTTGTTTTATTGTTTACATAAATGATTCAAATTCAAACATAATCTATGTACAGTTTAAAAAATATTTTCGTTCAAAACGCGCCACTTTTTTTCCTCCATTTTTTCACTTTTTTTTTTCGCAAAGACGAATCATAGGATTTAATTGCCCACCAAGTATTTTTATATATTGACCAAGATACGTAACATGTTTTAATTTATCAAAATTCACCGAAGTTTTTTTTTCCATACTTTCCGTGCGGTGTCCTTTTCACTGTTCCCTTCTTACCGAAGGAACTAAAAGTCGTCGTGTAACGAATATTTTCAATTAGACCGACAAGGTTTTTTTTATCTTGAATACAGTTTTGTATTGCCTGACGCTATTCAAAAGCCAAATTTAACTCTAGGTGTGTTATTTATTATTTTAATTTCAAAAACAATTAATGTCCACGCTTTTCGCGTAACTTCTTGACATTATTTCTTGACGCCATTTACCATCCCCAAACAGAGAAGTAGACTTACCTTTTTGGGGATGTCAATCCCGTAGCGTTCCATGGACAATGCTAAAATAGCGCAGCTATTTTGTAATGGCTTGTTAAATAACTCGGTTGTCGGAGCATCGCACGTGTAACGCATAATAAAAATATTTTCTGACGTGGTTTTAAGACAAACTGTAAGTAATCTTATAATTAAATACGTTCATAACTTGTTGTACCTATTGTTAGTTTTTACTTTAGTGTCTTGTAATATCAATTTCAATAGATGGTTTTGATGTAGGTATAAAATTAAGATTGCATCACAAAATTTCCTCACACGATTTCGTGACATTTTCTTCTTTATTTTCAAGAAATTTTGGATGATTCATGCAGGAGGTGTGGCAGTTTGTTATAAATACTTACAAAAAATTTAACCTAAAAAAATTATAATTAATGCATACCTACCTACGAATATTATAAATACTCCGGTCGGATAAGGCATTTCCAGTTATGTTAAATGGATTCTTAAGATCACATAAGAAATTTTGTGGAGTATTTTAAGGGTTCTTATACCTCAAAAGGAAAAACCGGAACCCTTAGTTAGAGGATCACTCGCGTATCTGTCAGTCTGTCATCAGACAAAACATAGTAGGTATAACACTATAAAAAGTGCTAAGTCCTAAGCCCGGAGAATTTGTACTACCTAATCAAATTTCAGAATCAAAGAAAGAAATTATTTCGTTTTGTTTGCAGAAATTGAAGATTTCTTTCGTTTTGACAAAAGTTTCTGTGAGATCTACTTAATTATCGCTAAGGTTGACACTTATCACTATCATAATATTATTGCAATAAACTGACGGCAATAGACCTGAGTATATGGTATTAATTTCACTTCGGTACCTCCACGCGTCCCCGGGATAAAAGGTCTTGACAGAAAGACGAACGGACAGACGACAAATTGATCCTATAAGTGTTCCGTTTTTCCTTTTGAGGTACGAAACCCTAAAAATTATTGACGTAAGTGGCCAGATGGCTGCATAATGTGCTCATATCAATTCCATTAATTTTGTCAGTTTTTCAAAATAGTAGTTTTTGTTTTAGTTTACATGTCGAAAACAATATGCGTGTCTTGTGAAATTATGGTCTTATAAATAATGAAAGCTGTTTTTTTTTTAACATTTTTTATTCTAGGTACAATTTCTTCCCAATCGTTGTCTAGATATAGTAGAGGAGTTGTATGAAAATTTGTAAGTCAAAATAATTCCCACACGACGGGGTTTGTTTTTTTTGTTCTGTTTGTATCCTTTTGACATACTAAAAATATAGAAAAATATAAGTGTGCAAAACGCGTTTTCTTGGCCGCCAAAAACTTTAACGTCAAAATTAAAAAAAAAAGTCATGAAATTGATTTCTAAAAATAAATAACAAAATGGTGGAAGAAAAAATTTAAACTTATGCAGAGTTCAAAATTATAATTATAATTAAGCAATTGCGTTTTATAATACAAATGAAATACAATTTTCAGCAATTTTATATATAAATATTAAATTAATAAATAATCTTCGGTTTCTTGTAAATCAGTTTCTTTTTGTGCACTATTGGTGCAGTCGCTAGCAGAACAGTTAAAATATAGTTCGGTACATTCCACACCGTAACGTCGAGACGTACATCTGCCACTACCACATGGCTCATCTGTATCTGTTATGCACGTGCATCGAATCATATTTAATAAAAAAATCTGGTGCAGGACTCAATTATTGACATGTTATGGGCTGCAGTTGGTTTCCTACTTTTTCCTACTCTAAGGGATTGGCAATATTGTGTCCATACTTTTCCAACAAAGACATTTTAAATGTACGCGGAGAAAATGATGATGAACAGCAGCGTCTTCTGTAGGTGGCAATTTTGCAATATTATATTCAGCTTTGGCCATAGCGATTTTTTTGAAGTGCAGATTATAACGCAGTAGGTTGAGAGTCGAAGTGAGAAGTTTCAAAAAAGTCTCACTGATAGATTCGTTGCAGTGGAACCCACTGATGACGTAGAAGAGGCCCTGCAAAACGTAGTTGAGGCGCTTGTGGATGACGGCATCAATCTGCAAAATGCGGCCTAAAGGCAAGAAGTCTAAACTCTCGGACGAAACTCTGCGGCTTATGACATCAACACGGGAAACCACCCAGTCGACTTCGTCAGAAAGGTTAGACCTAAACAAGCGAATCGCGAAGATGATACGGCGTGACCTCCGGAGCTATAACACACGCCTCATTGAGCAGGTGATAGATAGAGCAAAACCGAGGGTCCAAAGTATTCACTCAGCAGGACCGTGTTGTCAAAGCCGGAGATTTTTGCTGAAATCGAGGACTTCTATGGCCGACTTTACGCCGCACATGTCCCGCAGCCGCAACGTCATAGCTGTGATTGTGATGCTGATGATTGATGCATCAGAGCCACCCTGACACGCCACTATACCGACGAACTACCAGAAATCAGCGAGGACGAGATCGTGTTGGCTCTGAGGTAGCTTAAAAATGGACACTAACAGTGCGGCTAGTCCACCAGTTTAAAGTCGCTGGGCGAGCTATGGAACGTGCAATGCTCGGAGTCACTCTGTAGGATAAAATCCGTAACGATGTTATCTGACAGAGAACCAAAGTAACCGACATAGCACAGAGAATTAGCAAGCTGAAGTGGCAGTGGGCTGGCCATATCTGTAGAAGAACGGATAACCGTTGGGGTAGACGTGTTCTTGAGTGGAGACCGCGACTCTGCAAACGTAGTGTAGGACACCCTCCGGCAAGATGGAGTGATGATTTGCGAAACGCTGCTGGCAGATGTTGGATGCGACAGGCCAAGAGCAGCGTAAAATGGCGCACATTAGGAGAGTCCTACGTCCAACAGTGGACTGATATAGGCTGATGATGATGATGATGATGAATATAATTAAAATATTCATGAATTAAATATGCTTTACTTTTATAAAACGTATTTTTATGTGTAAAACTATAAAAGTTTAGTTGAGATTTCAATGCACAAAATAATTTTCTACATTGAAAAATCTATCAGTTTTTCACCACCACTTAGATATTTATTTTTATTTTATAAAATCAATCTCATAACCTTTTTTAATGTGTAATTTCCTGTAATTTGATACCACACACGATTTTTAATATTTTTTTGAATTTTTCAAATTTCATATTTTTGTCAGTTAAGATATAATATTTTTATTCCATATTTTTAGTACGTCAAAAAGATACCTACAAAGAACTAAAAACATCAAACGTCAAAAGAATTAAAAACAAAAACATCGATTTTAAATGGATTTTAACAGACTTCAAAATAGGAGGTTCTCAGTTTGACCTGTATGTATGTATGTTTGTTCGCGATTATCTCCCGTTTGACTAAACCGATTTTGATGTGGTTTTCAGAAAAATATTTGTTACACTTAGGAGAAGGTTTAAGTATTTTAACAGACTTAAAAAAAGGAGGTTCTCAGTTTGACTGATTTGATTTGATTTCTCTGTCAATTATGATCCGATTTCAAAAAATCTCTGTTTGTTTGATAGAGTATACTTTCGAGGTGGTCCAATTGTCACCAAATTGTAATCTGATGAGGGGATCTATGAGGAATTGAGAGAACTCCTCTATGGAACGTGCAATGCTCGGAGTCACTCTGTAGGATAAAATCCGTAACGATGTTATCTGACAGAGAACCAAAGTAACCGACATAGCACAGAGAATTAGCAAGCTGAAGTGGCAGTGGGCTGGCCATATCTGTAGAAGAACGGATAACCGTTGGGGTAGACGTGTTCTTGAGTGGAGACCGCGACTCTGCAAACGTAGTGTAGGACACCCTCCGGCAAGATGGAGTGATGATTTGCGAAACGCTGCTGGCAGATGTTGGATGCGACAGGCCAAGAGCAGCGTAAAATGGCGCACATTAGGAGAGTCCTACGTCCAACAGTGGACTGATATAGGCTGATGATGATGATGATGATGAATATAATTAAAATATTCATGAATTAAATATGGTTTACTTTTATAAAACGTATTTTTATGTGTAAAACTATAAAAGTTTAGTTGAGATTTCAATGCACAAAATAATTTTCTACATTGAAAAATCTATCAGTTTTTCACCACCACTTAGATATTTATTTTTATTTTATAAAATCAATCTCATAACCTTTTTTAATGTGTAATTTCCTGTAATTTGATACCACACACGATTTTTAATATTTTTTTGAATTTTTCAAATTTCATATTTTTGTCAGTTAAGATATAATATTTTTATTCCATATTTTTAGTACGTCAAAAAGATACCTACAAAGAACTAAAAACATCAAACGTCAAAAGAATTAAAAACAAAAACATCGATTTTAAATGGATTTTAACAGACTTCAAAATAGGAGGTTCTCAGTTTGACCTGTATGTATGTATGTTTGTTCGCGATTATCTCCCGTTTGACTAAACCGATTTTGATGTGGTTTTCAGAAAAATATTTGTTACACTTAGGAGAAGGTTTAAGTATTTTAACAGACTTAAAAAAAGGAGGTTCTCAGTTTGACTGATTTGATTTGATTTCTCTGTCAATTATGATCCGATTTCAAAAAATCTCTGTTTGTTTGATAGAGTATACTTTCGAGGTGGTCCAATTGTCACCAAATTGTAATCTGATGAGGGGATCTATGAGGAATTGAGAGAACTCCTCAAATATTATAGGCATTCGTATAGCAATTTCAGTATTTTTAGTAAGAAATCCAGCTTTTGCATTTAGAAAGTATCATTTGGTGAAGTGGAACTGATGATGAAGACCACAGATGGCTAACGGAACCCCTCAACGTTACCTATTTCAAGGGTGGCGATAAGATATCTCGATTAAGATAGTTAAGCAACTATAATGTAGAACATTTAATTGTTTAAATATGACTATGACTTTGCTGCGGCGTTACTTGCGGTGAACTTGAAATGTCTTGAAGTTTCATATCAACTAAGAAGTGGAACTACATAATAGCTTATTATGATCACTAAAAAGTATAAAACATTTATTTATTTAAACTTTACTATCCCAATATCCGTTTGAGCTGTATTTGTGAAATTTGCAGTTCTATTAAACCAAGGGATTTTAATAAATAAGCTAAATTTCAAGTGTTTATGTTTAATAGATTTTGGGTTATTAGGGAATCAAAAGTAGTTTTAAACATCTTTACTTTCCTTGCATGCCAGAGATTATAGTATCTTGTTTTTTCAGTATTCATTAAATGTTTAGGTAATGACAATTCACAAAACAAGTAATTCTTAATTTTCAAGGTCTTTATTTAATTCATGGTATGTATTGTAAACTATCGCTATGAAAGACCCTTTCGATTTTCATCTTAAAATACGGCATGTTATTTCTGTAATATTTAAAAATAATATTAAGCGTGGGTCAGGGTGATCTCAATGCATGATCATCCGTTTAAGTAGGGTTTAGGTACTGTTTTAAACACATGATAGGTAACGCATTGCAAATTCATTTTATATATTACAAGATCCAATGCACAGACAGAGGTCTGAACATTTAAGCTGCCTTTTTTTTAGAATTACACCAGCCACGGCACTGTTTTTTGCATTTGCACCTGACGATTTCTAAACATGCTTCTGCAGCAACAGGAAAGTCCGTCCATGTAGGCTCCCAGTTGTTTTTGACCTTCGTCCAACCCCAAGTAGACAGATAAAGCAGATTTTGACCTGGTCCTAACACTACTAACTGGCCCCAAATATGCACCCATTGATATATGCCTCTTAAAAAATGCTGACATAAAGCAGCTTTAGTCGGTGCCCTACTTCACTATCTGCAAATAAAAGCATGTTCCGTGGAAAAAATCGGCCTAAGACCAAATTGTGCATCGTTACTTGTCAAGTGCTTGTCCATTTACCGGTCAAACAAACAGTCCAGTACCTTAGCGATTACAGAGGCGAGTGGGATTGGTCTGTAGTTGGACAAGTCTTAGGAGTCTCTGGTCTTATCTTTAATAACTGACTGACTTACTAAGAGACTTAGGCTTAGTTACGGCATTCATTTACTGAAGTTAGCGAAGCTGATCTGAAATAATAATTGATATGCAATATTCTGGTTTAAGCTTTGAGATCCTATTATATCTGTTTAAAACGGCAGAAAATCTGACCTATTATATAATGATACGACGTATTTTTCGATGGAAGCCATTGCCTTCTCAATGCGCCCCTAGATCACTGACTCGAAAGCAATAGTTAGGTCAGGAAAGGAAAGCAATAGTTTGATTCATGGGGTGGGGCAGTTTGATGCTAAGTTAAAAATCCACGAGAACTGCAAGCTATACCACCATCTAAACTGTTTTATTACTTAAAATTAACAAATAAAAAATATATTATTCAATGAGATCAAAAATTTACTTTATTAAGCACTAGCGACCCGCCCTCGCTTCGCTTCGGTTAAAATAAGTTAAAATAATCCAAGTTCATCTGGAATAATATACTTTTCAAATTATAGATAGGTGCATTATGCATAGAGGTTTTATTTCATGACGATTTTAGAAAGACGTCCAATTTTGCGAAATTGAGTTTTTGATGCCGTTAGATTTTAAATTCAATTCAAATCATGACTGCCACCTTTCACAGAATGTCTCTATACACAGTGTTTACAGCGGACTTCTCATTGCACAATACAAACAAATTTTGCCTGGAAGTGACGCACGAAAGGGCTACATACCTCTATGGGAAAAACACTCAATGCTCAGGCCTAGTAGCATGGCTGCGTCAATATCGCGCGTCAAATGTGGATAAAGCATCCGTCGTCACTCTCGTACCTACTTATTTACGTGTCAGAAGGTGACGGATGCCTTATCCACACTTTGTCACGCGATAAACGCAGCCATATTAGGCCCACAGGTCTAAGCCCGCAACTTTGAATGTTTGACCTTGTGACTTGTAAATTGTCATTGCAGTCGTTTAAACTGGAAAGTATGGAATCCGGAGAATTAAAACGACTTTTCCAGCCGCACATCCGGTCAGTATTGTGCACTCTATTATCAACGTTTTTAAAGATGTTATTTGGGTGGATTAAGGTTCCGTTGTGAAATAAAAGGACACCCTTCTTTCAAAACCAATTTATGCGGGATGACCCAGAAGGTTGTAAGGAATTGAGAAATTCCGTTGGGAAATGGATAGCCTCTTCCAGGTCGAGCACAGTGTCTACAGAGTAGTATGTTTGTGTCGGTGCATTGATTTTCTATACCTACTTGACTATTAGTTGGCGATAAAATAGCTCTCTCCTTAGTAAAGTCTTAGAATTAATATTATTAATTTCGGTTTAAACATTGTCGACTAATTATTTTACTAAAACGCAAAGGTTCTCATTTTGAAGATTAATGCTCCTATTATCTTGGGGCTTCTGTCCATTTCCTATTTTGAGCAACGACTCTGCAAAGAGCCGTTTTCATACGTGCAGACAACGAAACTCATATTTGTTTTGAGTTCTAATCTATGTTGCGCGTAATTTTGAATCTACCATATATTCTGAAGTATTTATTTAAATAATATATTGTACGGGACAATATTAATCTACATTAAATGCCCAAGGTAATCAACGTATTTATCTGGATAAGGTTAAATACTGAATCGGACAGAATAGCTTGGGTAATAACCTAATATTTTAAAATAAAATCATAAACATAAAAATGGTTACTGTGAGTCAATCTTAGGAGATAGACATATGCCATCGAGGACGTTTCTCTAGTTTTTTTAGAGAACTACGATTCTTCAGTACATTATTTTGACACATCTCTTAAGGTTTAGCCAGCGTAAGCTATGTAAGGGCCCGAAAAACTATTTTTGACGGCGTGGTAGGAAAACATTGAGTTTTCTCAACTATTTTAAAACTTAATTAGAATGAAATGTACATATAAACCATCAAGAATACATACATACATAATCTCACGCCTTCGTTCCCAGAGAGGGGTAGGCAGAGCTACAGAATTACAAACATCTATATAAACTTGTTGATAATTCTATAACCGCAATTTGCACAATTAGGCTAAGATGTTTACCAGCGTATTAGTGACAGGTTGCAAGCCCATCGCCTAACAGTACTACAAGCCTTTATTCCCTTAGTCGTCTCTTACGACATCCACGGGAAGACATGGAGTGGCACTATTCTAACTCGGCAACCACACGAGGAAACCATCAAGAATAAATTCCCTAAATGACAGTGAAAACCGTATCATAATCCGTTGCGTGGTTTAGAAGGAGTTAGCGGAGGAACAGGCAGACAACGCTTAACGACTTTAATTTATACTATTTAGAAAAGAGATTAGAGAAGAGATGTATCGTTTCGGTTAAATTATTAGATACTTAAGTAATAGATTTCTCATCATCACATACACTCTCGAAAGTGAAAAGAAAGAAGTGGTCTCTACCTACCCATCTGTAAAACAGGCGTGATTTAATGTACCTATGTAGGTATGTCATACACTCTTTGATGCTCTGCTGACTCATTTACACAATATACAGGAACCATTAGCCAAATTTTACGTGTCTATCTATTCTCTGTTGTAGATAAAACCAATTAAAGACACTTAGACGGCTGTTTCAGCCTGTTTCTTATATTTCAATTTTGATAATTATTACACTCATGATAACTTTTGAATGGTATGTCCGATTTGAATAATTCAAAAAGTAGTTTACAGGTACTGATATAGCCTTGAAAACGAAATGATTTATTTGGATACGGATTAATACCAAGGTACGAATCATGGGGCCTAGTTAGAACCGGCGTTACTATTGCATATTTTAACATGAAAAAGTAGTTATTGTGACATAACTGTAATATTTATTATTTATTATTTGTTATTGTGAACTTTTTTTTATAAATTGATGTTGTCTATAAAACTGTGGTACATCACATTGCTCCATTGTCAATAGTTTCCGCAGCGTACGCGATATAAGGATTTTTTTTGGTATATTTTTCACACCTTGGGTTACATTATCGAAGCTTTCATACGGATCCCTAACTTTTTGAAAATATAATATATCCTATGTTCATCAATGGTGAAAGAATTTTCCAAATCGGTCCAGTAGTTTCGGAGCCTATTCAATTCAAACAAACAAACAAAAAATCTAATCCTTCCTCTTTATACCTCTAAGTGTAGAAATGTAGACAACATAAAAATATATTTTAATCAGAACCAAAACTCAATCGAACTAAATACCTACCCATTTCCCTAATTTAACAATTTGAAAAGCTTATTATAAATAATTATAAGTAACTACGTAACTAATAGGAGAGCTCCGGCGTTTGATACTATGTGATGCTGCAGGCTAGGTACTAAAGGGCGAAGCGTGGCTATACGTGGCTATAGGGCCGGCGGCCAAGCGTTTCGATAATATAGATTTAGGTTGCGCGTAATTTTGAATCTGCCATATCTTCTAAAGTATTTATTTAAATAATATAGTGTACAGGACAATTTTAATCTACATTAAATTCCTAAGGTAACTAACGTATTTATATGGATAAGAATAAATACTGAATCGGAGAAAATAGCTTCGCAAATAACCTAATATTTTTTAATAAAATTTTAAAGATATATATGGTTACTGTGAGTCATCCTTAGGAGATAGACATATGCCATCGCGGACTTTTCTTTAGGTTTTTTGAAGAACTACAATTCTTCAGTACATTATTTTGATATATCTCTTAAGGTTTAGCCAGCGTTTGCAATGTAAGCGCAAAAATATGTGTTTATTTACGACATCACATTAGAAACCTCTAAAATTATCAGTGTGTCTGTACTATATTATGCATTAATTATACATATAAACCTTCCTCTTGAATCACTCTATCTATTAAAAAAACCCGCATCAAAATCCGTTGCGTACTTTTGAAGATCTAAGCATACATAAGTACAGACAGACAGCGGCAAGCGACTTTGTTTTATAATATGTAGTGATAGTAAACGTAACTTACAATCAGTCTCTCCAGTTTCTTCTTATAATTAAATAGAAAAACAATATGGTCAACATAGAAGTAAACTTTGTTACTCTCTTAATTATCTAATTTGTTACATAACGAGAAATCAGACTTCAAAATTGAGCATGGTTAACGAAACCAATAGTAGAACATAATAGAATCTCTTATAATATCTATAATAGGTAAACAGTCTTCTTAAAATATGTAATAGGAAACATCACAAATTCATATAGACTATTAAATACGTATTTAATACGTAGGTACTTATTTAACAAAAATAATCATAAAAACTTTCTTTCTTATTCTTAAAAACCGAAACGTTCTCTTGTCTTGTATAGGTGCCTACTGATACAGACTTCAAAATTAAGCATGGTTAACGAAAACAATAGTAGAACTAGAACATGATAGAACCTCTTATCAATATAATAAACATTCTTCTCAAAATATGTATCTAATAGGAAACATCACAAACTTATAAAGACTATTAAATACAAGGTATTTAATAGGTATTTAACCCTTAAATGCATAATGATGTAGATATACATCGTATATTTTAAAGCTCATTTTCAAACGTACATTTTAAGTAAATTTCAAGCTTATAATTTATGCAGTAAGATTTGTAGCTTTGTCAAAATTCAAATTTGGAAATGAACTTTAAAGACGCGTTTCACTTTCGACATGCTATGCATTAAAGGGTTAACAAAAAAAATCATAAAAACACTTATATTTCTTAAAAACCTAAACGTTCTCAAGTCTTGTATCGATGCCTACTGTACATTATATCCAATTAAGTCTACCGAAAACGAATAAAGCGATGATGTACGAGATGTGCCTTTGGAGAAAATTGCTTTTGGCAATTGCAAAACTACATCTCTAATACCAACGCTTGCATTGTCTTCCACAACTGGAAAGACAAACTTAGAAGACCCTGATTTTTTTCTAAGATATGATACTTGATAGTCTGTCATAGAATTCTTACATACAACTTTGGCAACGTAATGCACGACAGATTTCTTCTTCTCGACTTTAATTAGCAAGAAATCTCCGATATTTATAGCATTAGGGTTAACACCTTCATGATTTACCCCATCTTTTGATTCAGATGGTATTTCTATGTCTTCATCATCACTTTTCATAAAAACTTCATTATCATTGGAATCGGAATCTGTTTCTGATGGCAAACGTGTCACTCTCTTTCTTTTTTTTACTTCAGATAAGCCCAACAGCTTCTTCGCCATTTTTAATTCTTTTGCTTGTTGTTTCATTTGTTGTACTTCCTTCTTTCTTTCCTTTTCCTTTTGTAAACTTTCTAGCCTATTTTTTTCTGGTGTTTCAGTGAATACTCTTGATCGCCCCTTTTCTCTTCCTTTCCTTTTAGGAACATTTTCAGTGACTGATTTTGTTGGATACGGTGTCATTACTTCAGGAGAAAGAATACAAGAATCCTGAGTTGTTTTTGATGAAGAATCTATGAGAGGACCGTCAACATCAGGCACTCTAGCAAAGGGGTCGGTCTCCAAAATAGGCGTTTCATTTACTTCTCTACCAACAACCTCAATATTTTGACCTGTTTCCGAGTCTACAAAGTCTACATCTGGTCTTTCCACGTTGTGTGTATTCTCGTCTGTAAAATCATGATAACTCGTGCTAAAAATGTCTATTGGTGCAAAATCGTCATCGTTAAATGCGAGTCTATTGATTGGCCATATGCCAGGCTTGTAAAAGCCACTTGTTATGTTTCTTGGTGTAAATGATTCCAAAAAAGCCAATTTTGATAATTCAGCAATATTGTATATTGTCATAGATTTTGCAACATTTTGAATATGCCAATCGTTGAATGCAATCTTCAATTTTCCTTTGAATGGTCCGAACACACTGACATCAAGGGGTTGAAGTTTATGTAACGTGTGTGGTGGAAGACTCAAGTAAACAATACCATGGTCATGACAGATGTTAACCGCTTCTATGGATATGTGAGATTCGTGGATGTTACGAATAATTAGGATTGGGTTGTCTTTATTGCTCGAAGTTAAGCGTTGAATGTGTTTCAAAACCTGTATAAACAACTCTGATGTCAGCCAGCCGCTTCTATTCGCCAAACCAAGTCTTCCATCAGGAGCACCATTTAAAAAATGGTCTTTAAAGTGAACTCTTGGAAATACGTAAACTGGTGGAAGAGAAGATCCAGATGCAGTAATAAATCCACAGAAAGTTACCAGCTCCCCGCGTTCTGCAGAAACTATTTGTCCCACTTGTCTTTGTTTTCTATCAGCCAAAACTTTAGGAGTAGAAAGAACTGTGCTTATGCCTGTTTCGTCTAAATTTACTATACGATCGGGGGTAAATTTGTATCGCCTCATTATGCGTTCGTAATTGTCAAAAAATTCACTTACAGCAGTTTTGTTGAAAGCAAAGCTTCTGCGCTTGTATTCTCAGGTTTTCGGAGACTTAATTCCTGATTCCTCTTCCTAAAGCCAGCTGCCCAATCTTTTCCAGCGCATTTGTTTTCTTTCCACGAATTTGGATATTTACACCCAGAGAATTCCGCGTACTCGTATGCCAAAGTTAAAAGCTGTTTCAATGTAAGTCCGTAGTCAATGCCTTTTCATGCTCCGTTGAAAAATCTTGTGCAACGGTATATTTGGAACCGTAGATGTTACTACGCGACTCTACATTTAATGAAGATGCAGTAGCGGCGTGTGATGACGATGCTGCTTGTGTCATCTCCGTAGACAGTGTTGCTTGTAATGTCGACGGTGCTGCTTGTGATGTCGAAGGTACTGCTTGTGATGTCGACGGTGCTGCTTGTGATGTCGAAGGTACTGCTAGTGATGAAGACGGTGCTGCTTGCGATGAAGATGGTGCTGCTTGTGATGAAGACGGCGCTGCTTGTGATGAAAATGATGCTGCTGGTGCAGAAGATGACGTCCATGTTGCTTCAAATGATTTTCTGGCCTTCTCTATGCGATGTTGTAGAGTTCCAGCTTTGATGCCATACTTGTCAGCCGCCTTGCGTATAGATAAAGTCTTCGAAAGTACTTCGCGTATAGCATCATTTATACTCTCTTCGCTAATATTTTTTCTATCAGTCTTGGCTTTATAGGTGCGGACCATTTTCTAGAAAAATAACATAAAAACGAAGTAAATCATTAAATATTTGTGACGGGGCACTTTAATACACAAAAGGGGCAGAATTATACTCTGAAGGGGCAGATGGGTACGTACCATTGTACCCTGCACTTACTGAATCAAAGTGCCCCCAACGGACTTTTTCACGAACAATTAATTTATTGACTTATTTATTAATATTTTACTAAAAAACATAGTTAAGAACACTTTGAATATGATCACTTACCTTTGGTAGGATGAAAGAACAAAAACAACTAATAAGACTGCACTGAGACACGTTAACATTTCCGATAAAATTTTAGTAGGCGACAACACGAACACGTTTGTACCCGTTGAAGGCGAACGGTGAACTGGCGCGGAGCGTCGTTACAACTGTCATTCTTGTGCATGTCCTTGAGCGCTCTAGTGATGTGGCATTCCGATTAACGGTTTTCTGTCTTGAAATATTGGCACTGTATAAATGTATCCCGTGTATCTAAGTGCCCCCCCTCCCCCTACATAGCTCTATTTGTTATCTCCGAGAATTAAAAATGAGTAGAAATAAACAAATGTTTAATGTTTGGGATGAAATATTTATCAGAAAATTATCAGAAATCGCTGTTGGAACTATGAATCTTTTGATTTTGACATGTAATAACAATTGTACACAGTTTGACAATAAATGCTTATCTTATCTTATCTTATAAAACATACAATAATTACAATATTGGAACTGCCATGAATGCGTACTTATAACATGTTATGTTTACGTTTACGCGAATTAGTTCTATCCCCATCTTAGACGTAAAACCAAACTTAACATTTTTGAAAAATAGATAACTGTGGCTATTTACATACATATCTTTTTTATATTTAACATATATCACGTGAGTAAAAAAAAGTTGTAATTTTTAATTTTGTCTTTTGCCAAAAAAAAATCTAAAGTGTATTATTTTTATTCCAGAAATAGACTTCCCATCCTTAATTTATCCGAAAATGATATATTTGACGCCATAACAAGTACAGGGCCTCTATTTTAGACGGCAAAAACGATATCGTATTTGACCTGCTATGGAATTGTTTTATACTCATTCCGTCATTACTGTCAAGTAAATAGGAGCTATCAAAACGTTGACAGTATGATAACAGGTCAAGGAATTGGGTTTAACCGCCTAGAATACCGGCCCAGTTTTTAAGAAATAATATGGATTCAATTGAAGGGCGGCAGCGTCAAACTCCCCCCCTCTCCCCCCACTAAGTGCACGGTAGCTCTCGATGGCTCCCGATCTGAATTCACTCGAGACCACCTAAGGATCAACTGGTGCCAAGTTTCAGCGCATAGGCATAAAATCCAAGGTTCCAATACAACGGATTGCATTCCAAACCAGCTATATTTGACAAACCGCTGTGTGTCTAGATTAACAGAGGTCTCCTTCTGTTTCGCTCCATACGACCTCAAAAAGCATAAGTTTTCGTTTCGGAATTCGACCGTTTTTCGGAGCTCATATCCAGACAACGATTTGGAAAAAGTATAAAGTGTAAGAATCATGGTAGAAAATTTTATCAGCTTTTATTATGTAAGTAATAGCACATAATTTCTTACAACGCATTGTTTTTGAAAAATAGACAAAAAAAAAACTGGAGAGTTCTTTGTGCTCCCCTCCTAGGGCTTACCTCCATGAGGCGGGGACTCTTAGTATGAGTTTCACCTAAGTAGTCTAAACAAAGTCTCGAAGTCAAGCTTTCTGCTTTAAGCTTTTCCATCCGCAGCCCCCGTGTAATCACTCATTTACTAAACTAATATCGCAACTACTCTACCCACCGAGCCTAGCTAAATGATGAATCGAGTATAACGAAATTTAAAGAAGTAACGTTTGGGTGTCCGAAGTTATCCAGAAATCACTGCATCATCACTAAAGGCCGAACCTATCCAGACCGAGGACAGATAAGGCTTACTACGGGTTAAAATTTGAAATTCGGCCATACAAAATGTGTCAAATTTTAATCCGAAGTTAAGCCTAACTGTACACGGTTTTAATATAGGGTTCGGCCAAAAGACTGCTTATTATAACACTGTTATTATAGTCCTGCTTATTAGTTATATTAGGTACTTAATTTTGCTATTTAGTGCAGGTAGGTTAGGTTATTTCTGTAAATACCATTGTTTATAAAAGCGAGAAAGCCGACAAACCATTAAGCCCAGGGCCACTAGAGGAATCGCCCTCGCGACTAATTATTTAACACTAAAAACATAGTACAATGATATTTAACTATGAGTAGGTACTCATTACTACTCATAAAAAGAAGGAACGTTTGTGTGCGTTTGGCGTGCTGCGGCGCTGTGCCTATGAATGTGTGCTGGGCATGCATGTAAACACCGGCGCGCCGTGCGCCGCCCCCACGTGGCAGCTATTTCTGACAATTCTGACTCGCGGTTATTTCGGGGAGCTTATTTCAATGTTAGATACGGGATGTTTTGTGTAGTCAGCATATTCAATTGATTTTTTTCTACTCGCGTAATATAAACCGCTAATATTGATATCGTTAATGGTATCAGAATACCACCTATAGACATATAGCATTGATATAGCATAGCATTGTTATCATATCACCATGGTTCCGGTCATTCCGGATATCAGTCTTGGCGTTTAATGAACACTTGACATCTTAATTTGTATAACAAACCATTTAAAATAATTTTTAATACAGTTGCTCAAAAAGTGGTACTTTTCGTAGCTGTATTTCGTGCGGAAAGTTGGATTTTTTCGAACTAGTGCTTTTTACTTTTCTTATTTCGCACTAGTGCGTTTTAGTTTTCCAATTTTTTTTTAAATATAATTTGGTTTCAACTTCCAAGCCGTATATCCAACCAAAGAGTTTGCATGTTCAATCACTTTTTGATTACGTCATTTAGCACTGTAACTAAATATAATAATATAATTTTAAATATTTAAATTACATAAATACAATTAAGTACATACACACACACACACAAATTATCTAGGTAATATTTAAAAAAATCAGCGTTGTTAAAGATGGCTGAATGTGAATTAATATTACAAATGATCGGATAGTTGAAGTATTAAGGTGGATTCACGTTACACCATGTCGAAGCCGGGCCCAGCCCAGCAAGGCGTAATGTGAATCCACCTTTATGCGTTACCGCTGGCTAATAGAGTATTTAATTTTATGCTTTTTGATTTTTAAATATAGGTCTTAAATTACTATGTGACTTTTTTTTCTTTGATATGGCTGAATGGACACAAACATTGCTATTATGAAAAAAGTCTGTCAATTAAAAGTAAAACACAAACCCGCCAACGAATAATTTTTTTACGTATTGGCTTGAAAGTTTTGTTGTGAAAAAATGAGCGATTTAGACGATTGTGAAATACATTTAATACCGCCACATTTATATGCAAACGCATTAATTGCAAATAATAGTATTTTACCGGAGAAGTCAAAGGAAAAATATATGACCGTCTATGACATTGGAAACGAAAACGGAGTGATTTATTTTTCACAAAACTTACTTTTGGCCTACTTTTTTGAACTTTCTAAGAAATATCAGGCATCTACTATGTGGTCAAAATATTCAATTTTAAAAACTATGATTCAAAACGAAAAATTCAAAATTTAATTGACACTGAATAGTTTTATTTTTTATGTATTGTATTTTTTTCGCAAATGTATTAAAAAACGTCGTTAGACACACGTGCGGAACTGTCATTTTCACTCGTTTGAATAACATACTTTCCGCACTAGCATCAAAATGTACTATTTCATCACACTTGCTCGTAAATAGTGTCCTAATATGCTAGAAAAATTGACCGTAAATCCAAAATAATACCCGCGTGCCTGTTTTTACCATTTCGCCCTATCGTGCGTAATAGCTTTTTTTTTAAATATAATAGGTGGACTCGAAACTATCGTACTACGTCAGGACCCCAATTCTTGTGCCATTCGATATGAAGTTTCATTCGAGATGAAATGTCAGTTGCATACAATTTTCTGAAAATCTCGCATAATAACTATTATCTCGATTGTCACTAGAATCGGACTCCTGAAAACGTTTAACATTATCTGTGGTAAGTCATAGACAATGATGTAGTCTGCCGCTAATTTATAAATACTGATTATAAACTGTATGATTCCAAAATAATAATTAAAAAGGTGTCGTTGTGCACATATTAAAATTTATATATCAATAAAAAACATGTCGTCATCAGAAGAAATGTTTAATGCGACTCCGCCGGACATCGCCAACGCGGCTCAAATTATTAGTGAGAATCGTAAGTTAAAAATATGATCTTTTGTCTGATTTTATTTCATTTCCTCGCAATCGTGATGAAAAACATTGTATGTTACACGGGTGGTAAAGGAAATACAAAGCTCGAGTCATTAAAGCCCTCAGCCTTCAGCTTCGGGCTTCTAACAGACTGTCCTTTGTAATTCTGTCTTTACCACCCTTAATACACAATGTACTCTTAATACCAACTGAAATTACGAGTTTTAAGAACAAACTTATTTTTTAGACAAGTATGTGTTTAAAACTACATTTTTAATAAATTACTAAAAATTGATGATTAATATCTATCGATTTGTTATTATTTATTTGTTATCATTATACCATGGTTACGTTCAATATGGATGTCATCAAAATGGTGTTTCGTTTGGCATTCCAACTTGTATGATAAATTGTCAGACCTGTTTTAGTAACTTAAAATTTGCATGAAATTTGTAAATATTTAACAATAACATTTACAATATTAACGCCAATCGGAATAATAAAAATTACTTTGCCGACAAGTAATTTGTTACCAGAAAAATCGAGGAAAGTATACAAGAAAAGTTAGCGATTGTTTATTTTTGTCACTATCATTTTAAGCTTGTAGAAAAAGTTAAGTATGCAACGGTTCATAATTAGCTCTAAAGGTACTCGTGCCTGTAATTGACAACATTTCAAAAAAATAAGCATTTCTTTTTTTTCGCGTTTATAATAGCTGGTTAAAAATTAAAGTACCCGTGTTTCTCGGTTTTTCTTTATTTAACTTAAATTCGTCGTTAATAATTTATTAAAGAAATAGTCATTAAAAATACCGTATATACAAAGTTAGGAATACCGATGTCGTGATCTTAGCATGATATAAAATAAAAATAAAGTAACTTTAAATAGAAACAGAACTGACTGTCATGTCATGTCACTTGTCAACAATAACAACTGTAACAACATAAATTCGTCGACTTTGGGCAGATTGCGGCTATCCGCTTTTACAAATCCGTTAGTCACTTTAATTTTAAATAGCGTATATCAAAACAATAGTAGTACGAGAATCGAAAGCGTGTCGTTAGAATCAAGTAATCCGTCAGACAGATAAAAAATTGTCATGACAGTTGTATATTTTTTTCAATTCCTTTGTTATTAATTTGTAATAAATGGACTAAGGGCACTATAAGTGTATTCCTAACATTCACAATCGAACTTTTTTTACTGTTTTTCCTAAATATAAAAAAACTACTGCATAAAAAAATCCAAAAATATTTTTACTGTAATCAGCAGTGTAAAATCTACAAAATATTTTATTTAGGTATTTTAATTTACTACCTTAGCACATATGAATTGTTGTCAATTAGAGCGCTCGCAAGCTCGCGCTCTAACCTCGGCGCTCGCTGCCTTAAGAAGCTTCATTGTATACCTACCAGTTACATAAATAACTATTTTGTCCTATCCAATTCATAATCGCTAGACCCCGCTATCGGAGGTGCATATTGGTAGCTGTCAAGTTCTTAGGGATGAGTAAAAATATTTATGATCTCGATATCAATATTCTTACTTTTTCGGTACGATTAGATTTATATGTACCTATACCATTTTGTAGACTACAATTTAACATGTTTTTTTTTTGGTATCCATGATAGATAATGATAATCATTGCCATAGCCAAAGCACAACGATTGTTCTCTGATGTAAATCTGATAAACGAAATTAATTTAATTGACAACAATTTTAGAATTTTATCTATTTTAATAACAAAGCTAGAGAATCCGAAACTTTTTTCAAATTAATCCTTAGATGTAATACTCGAGGTTACAAAAAAAACTTTCATTATTACGTTTGAAACAACCAGGAAAACTTATTTATTTAAAAATGCGGAAAGTGTTACATAATAATCCTGGGTTCACAACTATACACATTATACATAGTTTGTTGGATGGCAAAAGTGCCAAAATTACTAAATTCAATTAAATTATTTTAGGAAATTAAATTAAATTAGTAAATTCTTGCTTATTACTTCTGTCGAAGTAGAAAAGTCATTATCCTTCTTAAAATGGGTATTCAGCTACAGAAGCCGAAGTCTAACGCCCTGTAACTTAGATTTTATTTTAGTAATATATTACGAGATATATATTTCTAAAAATGAATAGGGCTAAGATATATTGGGTTTATTGTTGAATATATTCATCGTGACTGCACTAGATTACTTACTGCAGGGAAACTAAAAAAAAGATCGTTCATTAAGATTACAATATCCCTTTTGTTGGAAATAAAAGAGAGATTTTTTTTTTAATCGTTTATGAATGGTTTGTGCTATGAAGATAACGATAATTTGTGAGTAATGATGTAAGATTGAACATTTTTATTTATTAAAATGAAAAATATTTAACACATTCATTTTGTAATTATATAGGCCCGTTTTATAAAATAAACACGTTTAATTAAGACCTAGACTCTCATTATGGTAAAGAAAAATTTATCGACATATAGCTATAATTATCGACATACAGGGTGGAAAGTTGAGATGGGGCATTAAGGACAGCTACCAGATCCCTTGCTGCCACGCGAAAATGATCTTAGGAGACCTTTCCCAACTTTTTCAGTGATGACAATCGACATTCACAGATTTTTAATAAAATGTACAGTCAGCGAGAATATCGTCAGAATTGAGTATTTTTTTTTAATGCCAATCGATCCCATTCCCATAAGGAATTAAAACACTCTTTGAGACCAAGAGCTGGGTCGAAAAGCGTAGAAACAATAAATTGTCAAATCGAAATTGAGATTTCGATTGTCATCCCATAGAACATCTCAGACACGAATGTTCATTGGCTCGACTGTTACTGGATCGAATATTCGCTGGGTCGAAAAGCGTAGAAACAATAAATCATCAAATCGAAATTGAGGTTTCGATTGTCATCCCATAGAAAATCTCAGACACGAATGTTCATTGGCTCAACTGTTACTGGATCGAATATTCGCTGGGTCGAAAAGCGTAGAAACAATAAATTGTCAAATCGAAATTGAGATTTCGATTGTCATCCCATAGAAAATCTCAGACACGAATGTTCATTGGCTCGACTGTTACTGGATCGAATATTCGCTAGGTCGAAAAGCGTAGAAACAATAAATCGTCAAATCGAAATTGAGGTTTCGATTGTCATCCCATAGAAAATCTCAGACACGAATGTTCATTGGCTCGACTGTTACTGGATCAAAAACTAGTCATAGGATTTTATTGCCCTCCAAGTATTTTTATATATTGATCAAGCCACGTAACATATATTTTTTTGATCTAAATTCACCGAAGTTTTTTTTCCATACTTTCCGTGCGGTGCTTTTTCAACTCGATACCTCCATGCGTTCCTGAGATAAAGGGTCTTGACAGACAGACAGACGGACAGACGGACAACAAAGTGATCTCATAAGGGTTCCGTTTTTTCCTTTTGAGGTACGGAACCCTAAAAAGACTCGACGAATGTTGATCCTGCAGGTGATCGACCCAGTTTTGATGTGACCACTGAAAATTCGATACACCACTGATCGAAACCATATAATTCTAGATTACGTTTTGTCGATTGTACATATTTCGGCCACAAGTATTTCGATCCAGCGAATATTCATTACAATAACAGTCGAGCCAATGAATTTTCGATACACCACTGATCGAAACTATACAATTCTAGATTACGTTTTGTCGATTGTACATGTTTCGGGCACAAGTATTTCGATCTAGCGACTATTCATTACAATAACAGTCGAGCCCACGAACATTCGATAGCATGATATTCCGAGAGTACGTAGTCGAAACTATGATATACACTCGCAATAGGAGAGCACTTTTGAAAAAACAATATGGACATGGACGGAAAGTGTTTTCACATGGTTTTTTTACTCCTAGGTTTAAAAAGAGGCATTTTCGGTCCATGTGTTTCAATCGGAAAGCCGTTATATCCGAGCATGTTTGAGAAAAAATACTTAAAATCATGTATTTGTATAATTTCCTCGCAGCCCCGGATCTTGAATTTTTTTTAGGCGGGGCATTAACTGAAAAATGCCGCCCCCGCCCTTTATGTTTATTTTTACCTTTATCATCATAATTTCAGCTATCAAATGTGCACTAATTGATTGGCATTTGGATATAGGCCTTCCGGATATAATGCATCCATCGCTGTTCTTTCTGTGATAAGCCTATTTATTTACAGATATATAGACATGAACGTGTAGGATATATATTTTATACACAGCACAGGATAGGATTTAAAATAAAAATATGTATGTATATTATTGCATTTGTGAATTGAAAATACAATTTTACTCTTCGAGTTTTTTGTTCAGCACATAAATCTATGGACATGTCATAATTTCACTCCTGTGCAATTCGATTTTCTTTAAGAAGATTTTTAAATTGGTTTTAACGTATTTTTTCATAATGTCCCACCTAGTAGTGGAGCCAGCAAAAAAGCAATATACTTTTTGAATCAGTCCAAATATAGTCAAGGACCATTTTTGATGAAATAGAATGCAAGCGGCAAATCATGTAACAGTTTGGGGTGACATAAGTAGTTATCAGAGGGTATTGACCCTGCAGAATAGGGATCTGCCTGTCGCCATTCCGAAATTTGAACGGGAAGTATGCTATACCGGAAAAGGTGCAGCCCATACAAACATTTTCGTCGTACAGTCACGGACTTTAATTGTTATGCCACTATGGAACCCTGTCGCATAACATTAATCATTCATTTAAGCGTAATTTCTGTCACGTGGTTTGACGCTGTCATTATGACAGGGTTCCATAGTGGCATAATAATTAAAGTCCTTGACTGTACATTTTGTAAATCGTTGATAATGTTCCGGTATCCTCAAAAAGGTCCGATTATTATGGTTTTTTAATATGTTGTAAAGGACAATATAGCCATAGTAAACCAAATTTTTCGTCCCTCCAGCTCTATTTATTTCTCCGCCATCTTGCAAAATCTGTCACTTCTTTCTGTTTTTTGCCGATACTGTCGTTGAAGTTCATTCTAGTGCTAATCATGGTTCGGCAATATTGTAGAGTGCAAAATATGCTAAAACTTTTGGGGTCAACGATTTTTTCCACGACCCCTAGGAACGAAGATATGGAATCGTCTATGGGGAGCTAGCGTTAAAAATTGCTACTTTTTTCTAGTTTTCCCTCCATATTTACGTTTTAGTGCATTTTAGCGCAAACTGTACTTAGGCAATGTTGTAGATCACAAAATTTGTTGTTATTTTTTCCTTGAAACATTTTTTCCACGACCTCTAGGAAAAAAGATATGGAGTCATCTATGGAGTGCTAGTGTAAAATTAATTGCTTTTGCGAGACTGAATATTTATTTAAAGTCTTTCAGGTGAACGTATGGGAAAATGCTCATAATACTCGACCAGTGGTGATGGAAAATACGACATATGGGTGAAGACTTCATCAAAACCAATATATTCTCATTCTAATGACCCTCGAGCCCGTCCTGAAAGTCTGCACGGATATTGTATCTTTCAATTGTTCATCCCAGTACCTGACTCCCATGTGCTCGTGTATAAAGAACGAATTGGCATGCATCAAGTTATGCCACCGTTTTCGTCAATCTTTGAATTTTAACTCCCTTTTCTAAGATGTGAAGGTTTGAAAGTCACAATTTTTACGAGGTTTACGAGCTAAGCCTGAGCATTCCATATTACTATTACTAGATGTCGTAGAAACTTTCAATTTGTAGATAATTTTGTCTCCGAAAAGATTGCAGAATTTCAGTTTGCGCTCAAATGCACTAAAACGTAAATATGGGAAGAAAACTGGAATGGGAAACAATTTTAGTTTATTTAGCACTCCATATATGATTCCATATCTTCTGCGTGGAAAAAATGTTTCAAGGCAAAAATTACAGAAAATTTTTTGGTCTACAATATTGCCTAAAAACAGTTTAGACTAAAATGCACTAAAACGTAAATATGGAAGGAAAACTAGAAAAAAGTAGCAATTTTAACGCTAGCTCCCCATAGACGATTCCATTTCTTCGTCCCTAGGGATCGTGGAAAAAATCATTGAACCCAAAAGTTTTAGCAAATTTTGTACTTTACAATATTGCCGAACCATGATTAGCAAATTTTGTACTCTACAATAATGCAGAACCATGATTAGCACTAGAATGAACTTCAACTACAGTATCGGCAAAAAACAGAAAAAAGTGACAGTTTTTGCAAGATGGCGGAGAATGAAATAGAGCTGGACGGACGAAAAATTTGGGTTACCATGGCTATATTGTCCTTTAAAACTTATTAAAAAACAATCAGACCTTTTTTAGGGTACCGCAACAAATTATACGAAGAAATTTTTTGTATGGGCTGCACTTTTTCCGGTATAGCATACTTCCGGTTCAAATTTCGGAATGGCAACAGGCAGATCCGTACTCTACAGGGTCAAAACCCTCGGATAACGTTTTCACCCCATCTGTTACATGATTTGCCGCTTGCAATGGTTTAGAGACGCGTTTTTCGCTTTTGGGCCTAGTCTAATAGGTTAATAACTTCCTGGCATGATGAGGCAGTATGAACACCTACAAGATTTAAGGAGAGAGCCAAGCGTTTATTCTGTGGTCAAAGTTAAGTAAATGATGAGTTATCCATTCGTCTATGTGAATTTGGTGTTTCCTCGCATTGTTTGAGATAAGCGTTATGTATGCCTCGGCGAAAACAAGGATTTCCTGACTCGTATTTTAGCAGGCCTCGCTGTTGCCCGGCCTGCTAACCACCTCGTCAGGAAATCCCTTACTTTCCGCACCTAGGCAACAATGTACTATTACGCTATCCCGCCAATTTTTACTAGTTTTTTAAAACAATACCGTTCTTAGAGACCAGTCATTCAGAGGCGTTTTTAAACTGACGACTCTGACCGTGCCAGAACTATATTTCAGATAATTGAAAACAGACATATAAGGCTGTATGGCATCTGATTCCCTTGCCTATCCCTGAAGGGATGAATATTATTAAAAAATAAAACGACTTCTCATTGGCCAATTTAATTTCATATGCAGCACAAGTCGTGTTCAGATTGGTCGAATCAGTGATCAGCGGACCGATGTGACTTTTCGACTTGCTCAATGGAACAGACCAACAATGTTAAGATTGATTTCCAGTTTAAATTCATAGAAGGCCTGCTCATTCAATGTACAACTATTGATTGTTATGGTGACCGAGAACAGACCATCTTTCGCCACATTTCCGAGCAGTGGCGTGAAAAGGAATTTATCCGAAGAGTGAGTATGTAAGTAGGTAGGTATGTACTGCCTCAATATTAAACAACTCGCTAGATGCATTTGTAGTTTAGTGTTATTTATTTATACTATTTTTCGGATAATTCTAGATACCTACCTGTTATTTTGCATAACTAAGTAGATAGTACCTACCTAGATGACCGGCTTTGCTGGGTATTTTTTTTTTGTAATTTAAAATCTAAATAAACCGTATGTTTGTTTATATTACTACTGAAAAAAATACACTCTATAGGTAAAATAAATATAGAAAATATAATAATTAGAGTAATTAAAAAGTAATTTGACCTATTATCTACTTAAAACTAAAATTATTAAATATAATTGTGTACCTAGATCGATTTATCGCCCCCGAAAACCCCTGCATAGGTACTAAATTTCATGAAAATCGTCGGAGCCGTTTTCGAGATTCAGATTATACAGGGTTATTTGTAAAATACTAATAACCTCTCAGGGTTAAATCATTAACATCATAAACAACAACTTTTGTTCGAAGACTTTTTACAAAACGTAATAGATTTCGCAAAAAAATACTTTTACGTTTTTGTTGTACTATCTGACAGTTTTTAGATCTGTAATTTGTAGTACCTAAGTAATAATTCTTAGATGGGGGTACTTTGCGCTCATTCACTCTACACTCTTTTTCTCCTAAGATGAGTCCTGTGACAGTTCATATTACACTTGTTTCTTTCTTGTTTGTTTCTTGTAAACTGGTACACACCTAGCGACGTCGTTCAGGAACTTAAATACGCCTATTTTTAAGTACCTCGTATCAAAAAAATAACAAAAAAACAAAAATCATTTATTCGGTAAGAACAAAGGTGGAAAGTACATAGTGGTTGAGGCCTCCTAGTAGGTATGAAGTATACCTGTATCAGGAGGTCTCGCTCTTCCAAAACTAGTAGGTTTACTCGTTCTTAACTAGGTGAGTTTAAAAATATTATTGGTAGGTACTTGTATGTGAGTGATAGAAATTACGAAATACAGCTTACACAGGACTCGTCTTAGATGAAAAAGAGTGTAAGATCCATACTACATCATTGCATCATTGGTGCTCGCTGCTGGATTGGCGTCAAAGAACTCCACTTAATGCGAACTCCAGTTACTGTTTTCCTGTTCACGTCGGGCTGGAATTGCCCGTGATCTCGTAATCGCTGTGTGTCGGCTAACATTTTCCTATGGCTCGGTGTACTTACATCAAGCAGGCATCCGATACGTTTTCATTACACCTAACAAGTATTCGCACCATTTCCGTGTAAGTACTTAACATTCGAATACTGATACGCCATCGTGAACTAACTACCCGCATTATCGGAAATCGAGACCCATGCCCGCCACGGTGCGCACCGGCGCCGGCGATTCAAGGCGAATGACTGCGCAGATAATTAGGTCAGGGTCGTCTTGTCTCCCTACCCCTTTCCCCGCCCGCCTCTGTTTTTCGCACTGTATTTGTTTATTTGTCTTGCGGTATTCTTTGGTTACAGTAATGTTACTAACATTTAGAGCGATCAATTTGATTTTCTTTCTTTTTTTATAAAAGTAGTATTATGATGAATTTATTTTATTACTATTTTACAAATAACTATATATTTTATATATATACACGAATTGCTCGTTTAAAGGTATTAATGTTCGTGCTCGAGCTACTGCTTATCAAAAATAATGTAATAAGTTCAAATTTGGAGAATTTACAGCTAGGTAGGTGCAGCAGAGATCCTTTTGTCATTCTGATTCATCTCATCAGCTCTACAGCAATATTGCATCACAATTAGTTTACGTAAGTTTTCCAAATCATATCAATGAAGGATATAGTTCCAATATTGACTTGCAAGATTTGAATTAAGCATACCAGACCACATCATTACCAGCCAACTTTTTATTTATTATTTCAATTAAGTCGTTCTGCGTTTCACCCAATGCCTGCCTAACAGTAAAATTTAGTCATACTTAGGATTTAAATGTAGACAGACTACTCGTACACACGAACATGGCCAAATTATAAGGTATCGTTTATGCCAATTGGCTACGAAACCCGGAATGCTGTCCTCGAGAATCCAACTTTTTCAAGTTAAACTTTAGCATAGGTACGCAGTAATAGGTATAAGCAGGATGAACTCATCACTCACTCGTCAAGATTTTAAAAGATAATTTAAATGATTTAAGGACTGAGTCAGTTGTGTCACCGGCTGTGAGCAAGATGCGTCACGCTCATAATTATCTAGACCATCCAGAAATTGATCGTGACTAGGCGACCAGTGCGAGGCTCGCTTCTACGTGTATACATGGATTCCGCGGCCTTTTATAAGAACTAAGGTGTTTTTTTTTTAAATTAAGGTCTACTTACTTATATCAAATATGAAATGCATGCATGTTGCCTACAAGCGTCAACATCGACCCGAGTAATGTGACGTTCCATTGGATATTTTCCCACAGGACGAAAATACGATGAAGGGTCAAAGCAGAATGGTTCATCGTTGAAATCGATGGGAGTGCTGCGTGGTGGTCTATTATTACGATTTTAACGTAGCTGGCACCCGCTAAGCCCGCAATAGGCTACCTATACATAAAAAAACGGTTCGTAAACATCGACTAGCTTAGTAAGTTTTGTTTAATCTCAACGTACCTAATCCGCGACATCATTTGGGCGCTTCGCGATACCAACCCTTTGTTGTTAGATTTTTTTAATGTTGAAAGAAACATGTTATGAGTGTTATTTATAAACCATTATTGAATACCCAGTGGCCCTAGACAATATGCATATCCCTGACGTTGGGCTATGTAATAGTTGGCGAGATGGGGTTTGTGTGCGACGAGTAGACGACACGCGCCGGCGGGATGCGGCGCTTATCTTATTAACTTGTCTAAGCCTTTATGTAATTTAATTAACAATTATCTTGGATAAGGAGTGAGCATGAAATGTGTACCTACAAAGAACTGTTGTTTGGCATTTGTTTGTTTATATAGTACAAGCTGTTGCCGGCGACTACGTTCGCGTAGAAGTCCTTTATCCCTGCTCAAGGTAAACAATACCCTACCTTTCTCGGGTGTCAAGCTATCTCCATACCAAACTTTGTAAAACTGGGGTCAGCGGTATAGCCGTGAAAGCGTAACAGACAGACAAATTTAAAGCGTGAAGGAGTAACAAACTAACACACACAAACTTTCGCATTTATAATAGTAGGTTAAAAGGATTAATATGGATGGTATGATAGTAAACGCTCTGACAGCTTCTAATCCATTCAAATTGGAAGTTCGTCGACGCGTCTTGTTGTTGATCGATCAGTCGGTTACCGATACATTTGGCAACCGTTAACAATACCTACGTATTACGATTAAACTTCGCCTTATTATTAAATAACAAATTTATGGATATGGCCAAAGTGGTACAGTCGAGTTCATAAATATGTGTATGTACACTTTAGTACCTTGTCTATTTTATGTCATGTTTACACTGCCATAATATGAATTTTCACAGCGATTAAAGTGACAAGGTAATAAATTTCACATATTAAACCCGATTGTAGAACGTTTATGTTTGTATATATACTCGTACCTACACGTGAAGTTTTGGGTTTTTTAAAGTACTAGGCCTAAACAGAACAATGTAAGCTACCAGCTAGCCAATGTATGTACCTACGAGTATAGCAACGCAACATAGTGCCAGAGGAGTAGTGATAAGCCCGGTCGGCGGCGAGGTTAACGTTCAACAAGCAGCGTCGTTAGGACTGATAAAGGCAGCTTGTCTTGTTAACGATAGTACCCAATACCAGTAACTGACAAAATATTCTTCGGACTTCGGAGCGTTGTTTATACAAATACTTAACCTGAAATAATGATTATCTGGTGGTATAAAAAAGAAGTCCTAAAAATGTATAAATATTATATATATATATATAGGTATTATGGGTTCGTCATTTTTGACTCTTTTGACTTCTTTTAATATCCAATTATTAGTTATCTTAGTAGTCGTGACCAAACCGCGGCATTAAAGTGAAATCTGATAGGTAACATTTTAGTTCCTTATTATTTTATTTAACTTAACTTATATGTACGTATGTAGAGGTATTTTTATTTAAATCATGCAGTAATCGAAGTGGGAAGTACTTAAATTTAATTCGCATTAGTTTGGTTTAAGCTTTTTATCTGGCCTCCCCGCATCACTCATCCTAGTGAACACATGGAAAATTTACCATCATAAACAGCGCAGGGCCTCTATTCTAGGCGGTAAAACCATGTCGTCTTTGACCTGTTATGGTATCGCTTTACTCGGCCACCATAGGTACTGTCAAGTAAATAAGAGCTATGTACACTTCGACAATAACGTACCAGGTCAAAGACGATATGGTTTAGCCGCCTACAACCTCGGCGCAGCGCAGCGCGCTCACATTCAATTGGCTTGTTCTAAATGTTGTCCTACTAGCTACTGAATTTTAATATTCATATAGTCAGTACTGTTAAAAAAACCTCGTAACTCATATTTCGTGACGTACGATTTTAAACTTAAACGTGACGAGATATCAGATACAGTTCTTTCTAAAGTAGTAGGTAACGATATTTTTTTGTTCACGTCACACATCTTGCTCGCTCGCTTGCTTCGCTCGCTTACTGCAACATGACCATCCATAGTTCACTTCACTCCAGTCGGAAATTGTTTGCTAAATTAATATTTAAGATGGTCAAATTTATGAATAAAAATAGGTAATAGTGTAAGTAATAGTTACGTTTAGAAAATAATCATATAAAAGTAATAGTAGATACATATTATTTAAAAAAAAAATGACACACATGAATTTGAATATTTTGGAGTAAGAGGGACTAGCTAGTCATGAGAAGTGATTGTTATACAATTTTTTTTTATGATAAACATTTCGATATTTTGATATACTTTGGCGAATCCCTGGGCCGTTCATTTGCCGAATTATGAACCCTTCGGCCATTATGGAGGCGTTTTAAAACTGCACAGAGCTAAGGTTTCTAGGTATTTGAGGCGAACATAATTGGAAAATAATCACATATAGGTCCTAAATCTCCAGGGAAAATATATTACTTGTAATTAAATAATAAAAGCAACATTCGCTGGTATGAACCTCGCAGTAACTTCACCTACCTGTTAGGAATTTACAGATATAGTTACACCTATCTCCAAAACCATAAAATAGTAGGTATAAAGTACTAAAAATCAAATAAGATTATTACCTGCTCCAATATTGAACCATGCATGGTCTCGTTAAATGCGTTGAAGGAAATGACGTCGTCCCACCAGCTGTCTGCGACAGCATACAACGCACAACTGGCTTCGATTGAGTTGATTCTCTTAAAGCTGAGTCTGGGCGCCTCTTACGAGCAGCGCGCCGCCTGCCGCGCGCGGGCCGTATACACTGAGCTGCGTGTTAACACGAGTGATTATCAATGTTTGTATCAAACGAGTGATGTACGCGGCCCCGCTAGTTGTCACGCAGTGGCTCGCCAGCGATCTCAGGCGGCGGCGTGCGCACCTCATGGTGACGCAACGCGGCGCGGGGGAGGCGACCATCTGCACATCATTCAAAATTCCAGAACAATCTAACTATATTTAATTAATGATATAATGAATTTAAAATATATTTCACCAGACCTTTAATTTAACCAGTTTGGAAATGTCATATAGGTACTATTTAGCACAATTAAGTAACCATACATACATACATTAAACCACGCCTGTTTCCCAGAGGGGTAGGCAGAGACCACTTCTTTCTACCTGCTACGATCCTGACAAATCTCTTTCACTTCCCCCACATTCAATACATCATTAAGTAACCATATTGCGTGTTTAATGTAAGAGAGTAAACCGGGGAAGAGCATGTCGGACCATTCTAAGTGTAGGGTGTCGAAGCCAAAGTTGTAGTAACAAACAAAACAGTGCACCAGCAAAAACGCGTATCTTTACGGCATTTAAATCCTTTTGTTGAAAAGCGCAGTTATTCGGCAATAACTAAAAACAATAATTAAATATAATATAATAATTTTCATTGAAAGTATTTATCAAGCGTTACCTTTGTGACTTTTTTTCATATTTAATGGACATACGGTTTAAAAGATAAAGGGGGGGGACACAACTTATGCAATTTTCGCAGCGATTATTTCCGAAAACATTCACCTAATCAAAAAACTGCTTAGAAACCCTAAAGTGTTTTTAAAAGAACTGTTGAAATATGTGCCACACGATGATTTATAAAAAGCAACGTTTTTTTCATCTTCTGTTACAATCTAGCTCTTATAGTTTTTGAGTAAAATGCCTGTAACATACGGACGTACGGGCATGACGAAACGTATAAGAGTTCCGTCTTTGCTATTTCGGAATCCTAAAAACGGCAGAATAAAAAATAAATAAACTCACGCCTTCGTTCCCAGAGTGGGGTAGGCAGAGCTACAGAATTACCAACAACTCTAAAAACTTGTTGATAATTCTGTAACCACATTTTGCACAATCAGGCTAAGATGTTTATCAGTGTATTAGAGACAGGTTGCAAGCCCATCGCCTAACAGTACTACAAGCCTTTATTCCCTTAGTCGCCTCTTCCGACATCCACGGGAAGGCATGGAGGGGCACTATTCTACTCCGGCAACCACACGGGCTAATAGGTTTTAATTAACCATTTTTTTTACTACCGTATTACTTTATCAGTATCAATCATGTCAGCCTCTACAAGGCCTACGCAGTAACTACTATAAATAAGTAGTTCTGAACATTTCGTAGAATTTGTGTCGTATACCTAAATATACATACCCAGAACATAGCGTTAATAGTACGGCCTAAGAAATCCCCCTTTACACCGGTTCAGCATATATTTTTAATTTTGAAATGGTCTGGCTTAAATAGCTAAAAAAAAATATCTCAAAACATATCAAACATTCACAACGTAGCAATATTCTGAATAACTCTAAATTCCAAAATATCAAAACTTGAAACAATACCTTTCAAGCCACGTTACTTCTCATTCTCGTTTTTTAACCGACTTCAAAGGAGGAGGGTGTATGTTCCGATGTTTTTGTGGTCCGTCAAGTGACAACATTTCAAAAAAAAAAGCACTTTTGTTTTTTCACGTTTATAATAGCTGGTTAAAAATTAGACTACCCGTGTTTGTCGGTTTTTCTTTATTTAACTTAAATTCGTCGTTAATAATTTATTAAAGAAATAGTCATTAACAAGACCGTACTTATATACAAAGTTAGGATTACCTACTGATGTCGTGATCTTAGCATGATATAAAATAAAAAAGTAACTTTCAACAGAGAAACAGAACTGACTGTCATGTCATGTCACTTGTCAACCATAACAACTGTAACAACATGAAATCGTCGACTTTGGGCAGATTGCGGCTATCCGCTTTTACAAATCCGTTAGTCACTTTCATTTTAAATAGCGTATATCAAAACAATAGTATTACGAAAATCGAAAGCGTGTCGTTAGAATCAAGTAATCCGTCAGGCAGATGAAAAATGGACATGACAGTTGTATATTTTTTTCAATTCCTATGGTAATAAATGGACTAAGTGCACTATAAGTGTATTCCTAACATTCACAATCCAACTTTTTTTACTGTTTTTCCTAAATATAAAAAAAACTACTGCATAAAAAACTCTAAAAATATTTTTACTGTAATCAGCAGTGTAAAATCTACAAACAGTATTTTATTTTACTACTTTAGCAGATATGAATTGTTGTCAATTGTGGACCGAATTTTAAAAATCTTGTTTGTATGATAGGATATACTGTAGCGCACCTTAAAAAAAAAGAAGAAGAACTACGCGGAGTGATCGTGGTAAGATCACCAGCACGGAAATAATTGAGTCCTGTGAAAAAAATAAAAAGCCGAAACACGTTTAAGAATTATATTTAAAAAAAAGAAGAAAATCGCATGCACAACATACATTATTCCCACACAAAGGGTTGCTACGTTACACAATTTGATGCTCCGCATGCATATACAACGAACTAAATACACGCAAAGAGTTGCCACCTTACAATTGAGGCTCCGCAAGAATATAAAAATTAGTACCTAGTACAAAATTTATGAGAAATAATAACACAAGGATTTCAAATTACGGTCTAAAATAGAATCGACAAGGATTTCAAATTGCGGTCTAAAATGTCCTTAGTTAAAGATAGAATTGGACATGAGGACCTCGCGATTATATGTATCAAAAATTATCATTTTTAATATGTTAAAAGTCCCCAATGGGGTTTGTCACTATTTAAAAAAACACAATGGCTAGACGTTCAAGTAATTAAAACAATAATTTGATCTTAATAGCCTAAAGAACGGCTGTGCCGCGTTAACAAGGACCGAATAAGATATCTAAAAAAAACCGTTATGGTTCGGAGGGGGCACGCGGGCCATAAAATTGGAATTTTCGGGGTTCACAACGGGTGACATAACATTGATAACTATATAAAAAAAAAAACTTATCTTGTGACGGCCGCTCAAAGACCCATTGTCCGCTGAGTTACGAAGAAATTTCCAGATGACCCGTGGTAACCCAGCGGTCACGTCGCACACGAGATACACTGCACGATTACCCGTCGCTGGCAGACTCAGGTAGACCATGAAAAGGTAGGGTAGAGGGGGGTGCTGAAAACAAAACCTTCTTTTACATGGCGATACGAAACAGAAGGATTGGAAGGACCTAACCAAGGGGATCAAAAATAAAACCACGAAGAAATAATCAGTGATATACCCGGAAAACGGCGACAATAACTCGCCAAACATCAAATATTCGGCATGTTGGAGCTCAACAACAGCCAATATCCTTGCTCCAAGTCGGCGATGGCAAAGAAAGCCAACCAGCCGATTCAGGACCGAGCACAAACTTGGTGCAGAGACTATTTTTCACCAAAAAAATGTTAAATTTTATATTAAGTTATCCAAGACAATGTTTTTGAAAGAATGACGAAATTTTCCTCTCGCTACCGAAAAGACAAAATCAAATTCAAAATCCAAAACCGACAGTCTAATCAACTGACAACAACCGGTCAATGAGGAAGTCCGACCTACAAAAAGGCTAGGAAACGAAAAAGGCGATATAATCAAGCGAAAATTGACGCGAATCCTAGGTGGTCCGATTATCACCAAATCGGTATCTGTTAACGGCATCCGTGAGGAATTGAGGGAACTCCTCAAATATTTATAGGCCATAAGTAGGTACAAACAGCGATATTATATTAGTTTTTTCAGTAAAAAAACCAGCATTTGCATTCAGAAAGTATCATTTGGTGAAGTGAAACTGATGATGAAGACCACAGATGGCCACCGGAACTCCTCAAGGTACCTAATTCAAGGGTGGCGATAAGATATCTCGATTAAGATAGTTGAGCGACTATGACATTTAGGAGGGTGAAATGAAAAGTTTTGAGCCTGAAGTTGATAATGAAATTAAAAAGAAAAAATAATACTGCAATGGGACGTAAGATAACAATAATTAATTTAATACTAATTTTTTATCATAATGCTTTACTTATCTTTTGTTTTTCTTATTTCACAATTGCAAATTTTGTAATCTAAATACTGAACAAGGTTCGCAGTCCGGCGATGCCTAAGAAAGCCAACCAGCCGATTCAAGACCGAGCACAAACTTGGTACAGACACTATTTTTCACCAAAAAAATGTTAATTTTTATATTAAGTTATCCAAGGCAATGTTTTTGAAAGAATGACTAAATTTTATTCTCGCTACCGAAAAGACAAAATCAAATTCAAAATTCAAAACCGTCAGTCAAATCAACTGACACCAACCGGTCAATGAGGAAGTCCGATCTACAAAAAGGCTAGGAAACAAAATAGGCCATATAATCAAGTGAAAATTGACGCGAACCTACGCGATTTGTAGCGATGATGCCACAATTATAATCCAACTAGAACAAAAAAAAAAATTACAAAGTTGGCAACCCTAAACACCCTGTACGTAACAAGTTAACAACCCAAATATCTCCAAGAAGACAATTCTAAAATTTCCAAAAGTGACAACCTTAAAAAAGAATCCTGAAGTGACAGCCCCATCATTAAACACTAACCCTAAACCTAAACAACTATTACACTAACAAAAAAGATATCGAACACGTTAAACATTAAAAACATTAATTAAATACGACCTCAATTACATTAACCAATATTAATACATCGAAAACTGGGACCTACAAAAAAAACACCTACATGTACATCAAATGTAGTTAACTATGTATAGTTGACCCTAAACAATCTTGATACTAGACTATATTAAACTAAGTTCGAAACTAACTACTTAGACGAAATCACCTGCACTAAAACAACTAGATACTAGATTAAAACTAACCTACATATAGTACTGTCTGCAAAAACGCGGAAGAAGCGTGTTTAAGACAATTACTCTAACCTAAGCAAAGACAAGAGAATAACCTAAATCGGTTACTAACCAGTTAACTAGTACCCCTAGTGGAAGTTGAATCAAATTATCCTAACATTTTAAACCTAAGTAGGAATTGCACAAAATACAAAATCAGTGAACACAGAGAAGCCTATGATAAACATCCAAATAAAATATTAAAATAGAATAGATAAATGGACACAACGGGTACACGACATTACAGAAAAAAGGTACGAATAGGGAAACTCAAATCGAAAATTTCAGGCCACTAACTCCTAAACTAAGGCATACTTTGAGCACGAAGTTTACAGACGAACAAACTGCAATAATACCAAAACCACTGATTAAACAGTTACCGAAAACTATCTAACCGTTGATTCCGTTAATAGAGCCCGACAAAAATCTATACCGACCTGAAAAGTTCAACAAAGATTAGTAACAAGTATCAAGACCTGTCTATCGCTGTATAGCAAGCGAGCTACGCGGCGAGCGTATTTCGTGATAAGTTGATAACAAACAAATGCCTAACGTAAACAAAGTGAATGATAGTAAACAAAAATAAAGTTGAAAGTATGATTGACATTAGCTACAGTCCGACTGGAAAAAGACAGTCGGGGGGTAAAATACCCAAAAAGAACCTCCGCGGAGAAAGACAGGACAGAAAGATAAAAAACCGCCCTGCACAGAGTCACAGAATCACCGCGGAGGGGCGTAAAGCCTCCGCGGTGAAAGACAGGACAGAAAAATAAAAACTATCCTACACAGAATCACCACGGAGGGGCGTAAAGCCTCCGCCGTGAAAGACAGGACGGAAAAATAAAAACCACCCTACACAGAATCACCACGGAGGGGCGTAAAGCCGCCGCGATGAGAGACAGGACAGAAAAAAATAAAAACCACCCTTCACAACGAACCCAGTCTGTGCTAAGCTTTATTAAACATACAGTTCAGACAGAAGGTAGAAAAGTATTGGCCAAAAGAAGGCTCTCCACTCAGACCGGTCTTGTGCTTTTCGCATCCACCGCGTTCCCGCGATCTTTACAAGGTCGTCACTCCATCTTGTTGGAGGCCTACCTACAGCTCGTCTCCCGGTCCGCGGACGCCACTCAAGAACCTTCTGACCCCATCGGCCATCAGTCCTAGGAGCAATGTGCCCCGCCCACTGCCACTTAAGTTTGGCTATTCTTCGGGCTATATCGGTAACCTCAGTTCTACTGCGGATATCATCACTTCTGATTCTATCACGCAGAGAAACCCCGAGCATAGCCCTCTCCATAGCCCTCTGAGTGACTTTGAGCTTCCTTATAAGGCCCATTGTTAGCGCCCACGTCTCAGATCCGTAAGTCATCACTGGCAACACACACTGGTCAAAGACTTTTGACTTCAAACACTGCGGTAATTTGGACGAAAAGGTGCTGCGAAGCTTCCCGAACGCTGCCCAGCCGAGTCGGATTCGACGAGTGACCTCTTTCTCAAAGTTGGACCTACCTAACTGGACCGTTTGTCCCAGGTAAATATACTTAGTCGTCCACAACTTCGAGCGCAGAGCCTCCGACTATCGCGGGAGTTGGCGCGACATGGTCATTGGACATGAATTTCGTCTTTTCCATGTTCATCCTCAAGCCAACACGGTCGGAAATTCCACTGAGGTCAGCGAGCATTGCACTGTGGTCCTCCATGGTCTCAGCCATGACTACGATATCGTCAGCGAATCGAAGGTGAGTGATGTACTCGCCATTTATGTAGATGCCTCGCCCTTTCCAGGGCTAACCTTAAAGGCTAAAGCCGTCGAACTCGCGCCACATTGGAGTATGAAAGGACGCATGAAAAAAGGACACGACATGACCGGTGACTCCATTAGAGACGACTTCAACTTAAGGAAAGCCGAGTTGGCTCCGTCATTCCACTCGATAGGATCTTTACCCTTACTTTTACCGATTAAGACGGTTAATGGTGCAATGATAGCCGAAAAATTATCTACAAAACGGCGATAATAGGATGCTATACCAATTAAACCTCTACTCGTAAGAGCTTTTGCCGTTGTCGGAACTGGATACTCGTTGATAGCTTCGAGCTTCTTTGGATCAGTTTGTAACCCACGCTCATCCATCTATATATACTCGTATATAAAAGCAAAAGCTGACTGACTGATCTATCAACGCACAGCCCAAACCGCTGGGCCTAGAGACTTGAAATTTTGCACATAGATAGCTTATACAGTGTAGAGATCCACTAAGGAAGGATTTTTAAAAAAATCACCCCTAAGTGGTAAATTAGGGGGGTGAAGTTTGTAAGAAATTTTCTCATTTCTGGTCTTAGAAGTATGAAAATAGGTATATAAGTTTTCGATTACAATTAAAAATGATCTGTATAGGTGAAATGGACAAATTTCCCCCTAAAGGGGTAAATGGGGGGGTACAGTTTGTATGGAAACTACTGAACCGATTTTAAAAATTCTTTCACCATTAGAATGCTACATTATCCCTGAGTAACATAGGCTACTTTTTATTCCGGAAAATATAAAAATTCCTGAGGGAATAACATGTTTCGGTGTCGTGTTTTATGTTTTCAAAAATTGAATGAAATTTTGTGTGTAATGGGTTCCTGGATAGTTTGAAAACACAACTGGACCCTGTAGGTGGCGCTGCTGTGTCGGTATGTCACCAACTCCTCCTAAACGGCAGGACCGATTTGGATGGAATTTCGTGTGCCTATTTCAATGGGTTCCTGGATGGTTTGAAAACATAATTGGCCCGGGTAGGTGGCGCTGCTGTCGGTATGTCACCAATCGGGTGCCCTCTATCTCGCCGAAACTTTTTACGCCGAATGTATAGTTACTCCGAATTTTGTTTTCGCATAATTTTTCTCCAGCTTAAACGGAAAATATTTTTTTAAATGTTTTGTGTAATCCTGGTAGAATAGAGTAGGTTAGGTTAGGTTTGTTTTATAACATTACAAAAAAGTCAAAGGCAGCAGTAGAATAAGAATTATGTGAAATTAGTATTCTGCGAAATCATACATTCGCACAATTTATGATTATGCGAAAACAAGGGGAACCGGCACCAATCACCTAACTCCTCTAAACGACCATGCACACACATGCTTTTGTCAACTAGAGTTGTCAAATGTTCAATGTAAAGTAACGTAAAGTCCGATTTGGATGAACTGAAACGATTTGGATTCAAGATGGCGGCCATGATGTTTTTCGAAAAAGTCGTCATGGGTATTGTGTTTCATGTTTTTGGGCATGGCAAATTCGAAAATGATGTGAGATTCGGAATTCAAGATGGCGGCCATGATGTTTTTCGAAAAAGTCGTCATGGGTGTCGTGTTTCATATTTTCACGGATAGCGAATTCGAAAATGATGTCAGATTCGGAATTCAAGATGTCGGCCATGATGTTTTTCGAAAAAGTCGTCATGGGTGTCGTGTTTCATGTTTTCGCGGATGGTGAATTCGAAAATGATGTCAGATTCGGAATTCAACTTGGCGGCCGTGATGTTTTTCGAAAAAGTCGTCATGGGAATAATGTTTCATGTTTTCGGGGATGGGAAATTCGAAAATGATGGGAGTTTCGGAATTCAAGATGGCGGCCATGATAATTTTCGAAAAAGCCGTCATGGGTGTCGTGATTTATGTTTTCGCGGATGGTGAATTCGAAAATGATGCCAGATTCGGAATTCAAGATGGCGGCCATGATTTTTTCCGAAAAAGTCGTCATGGTAATAGTGTTTCATGTTTTCGGGGATGGAAATTCCGAAAATAATGTCAGATTCGGAATTGAAGATGGCGGCCATGATGTTTTTCGAAAAAGTCGTCATGGGTGTCGTGTTTCATGTTTTCGCGGATGGTGAATTCGAAAACGATGTCATATTCGGAATTCAAGATGGCGGCCATGAAGTTTTTCGAAAAAGTCGTCATGGGTATCGTGTTTCATGTTTTCTGGAAAAAATCTTTTACTGATAGAAAGCCATGTTAAATATTTCTGAGTGTCATAGGCTTTAACCCAAAAAAAAAGTTTATTGCCCAACAAAGTGGGCACGGGTACAGCTACTTTTACTAAGGGCAATTTATATCATCCCTTGGGCCGATCGGGAAAGTATCGTAAAAGTCATCAATCCTTATTTTTGCAAAATCAAATGAAATTCAACAGTTTCAGTTTTGTTCATCTGTAAATGAATCACAATAATTATAACTACATATACTGACCAACCTCTTTAAAGCTATTACATAATTAAGTAATCTTTTTACCGGCCATACGTAAAGGTTAATTAGGTCTAAGTTTTTAGCTTTTAAACAATTTTTCAGTTATAAATAAATAATGAAAAAATAACAGCGACAACTATATACATATTGACCTGCAAAGTTTCTTTGTACTGCTCTGAAACATACTAATTTTAAACAACGTCTGGATAAATATATCTTTAAAATTCAGCTGTATCTTGAATTGTCTTCATTGTTTTGCGCAGAGAACGTCCTGTTTTTTTTTTAATTCCAAGTTACCCCGAATTAGGCGCGAGCGAAGCCGCGGGCAAAAGCTAGTTTACGATATATCCCAAGTACTTGAGTTCGGGTTTGCAAAATTCGCACTTTTTCAAGCTGACAGTCAAACCGGCTTCTTTGGGACGATCATGAACCTTGAGAATGAGACGTAGGTGACTATCAATGTCCTTCGAAATGAGGATCAGATCGTCGACATACCCGAAGACAGAGTTATAAGAATCTGACGTATACTCGAAATTAACGATAAGATCAATAAGACGTTGCATTTCCGAAGCCGCATTGGTAAGTCCAAACGGCATACGGGTAAACTCGAAAAGACCGCGTTGAGGAACGATAAATGCCGTTTTCTGACAACTAGCATTATCAGCTAAGGGTATCTGCCAAAATGCACTCCAAAAATCGAGGGTTGTTGTGAATTTTGCTCCACGAAGATTGTCCAGGATATCTTGAATTCGTCGGATAAGAATCACGAATGGTGACACTATTTAGCTTACGGCTATCCACGCAGAACCGGACAGAACCATCTTTCTTGGTAACCATAACGACAGGACTCGCCCAGGGTGACCTGGAAGGACGAATAACACCCATTTCCAGCATCTTGTCAATCTCCTCGTTAAGAATCTTTAATTTAACGGAAGAAAGAGGATAATATCTCTGCTTTAGTGGGGGTCCTTCCGTAACAATCTTATGGGGCAGCCAAGACGTACAACCAAAAGGTTTCAATCAAAAAGGTTTATTTGATGAGATGAGATGTCGCTGAATTGTTCGATGACTGACTGCAAACTAGCTTCCTGCCCAAGAGACGAAATCCAACCAGGATGGACATAGCGGGTCTCATTAGAAGCGACCTTGTGAATGATGTTACTTCCGACAGAAGGAACGAAAAGATTGTCGGAATATTTGCCTTGAAAAGCATCTGTTATTAAAGCTGTAAGGCCGTACTGGTCTCAAAATTGTATACCTAAAATCAATTGAGTAAAATATAAATAAATAAATAATAATAAATAATTCTTACTGACCAAACAGGGATGTTCAATCCAACCGCGAAACAGGGATGTTCAATCCAACCGCGTCTAAAAAAAATAGGCTGGTCAACACCACCAAGAATCTGAATACCAGAACTATCAGCAGAAATAACGGTAGGTCGCAAATGGGTATAAAGAGGGATTTCCAACCTATTTAACAATGAAACATCTACAAGAGAGACTTGTGCACCGCTATCCAAAAGAGCCTTAATACGAGAATAGGCAAGTGAAATCTCAAGAAAAAAATGACTGTCGGACGATTTCGTTACAATAACAGGTGACACATTGGGTGTACGTGCAACACCTTTTACGCGTTTTTTTGGGGATTGCAATTCACGCATGTGTTGACACTTGGGCGTTTGCAGTTAAAACACAAAGTACCAGGTACAGTGGGGCAGGCGCGGTACTGATAACCTGAGCGTTGCATTTTAAACACAGAGGAGGCATATGCTGCGAAGTAGCGACATTATCAGAGGTACAGACCGCACAAACCGTGTTCTGTGACTGGAAAGCCTCAAAATTTGATGACCATTTTTCATATATTTAGAGTCCTCATTGGGGTTTGTCACCACTTAAAAAAACACAATGGCTAGACGTTCAAGTAATTAAAACAAATTTGACCTAAAGAACGGCTGTGCCGCGTTAACAAGGACCGAATAAGATATCTAAAAAGAATTGGAATTTTCGGGGTTCACAACGGGTGACATAACATTGATCACAAAATAAAAAAGGACATTTATCTTATGACGGCCGCTCAAAGACCCATTGTCCGCTGAGTTACGAAGAAATGTCTAGGTCGCTCCCGACGCCGAACGTGGTAGCCTCGCGATTCTAGATGACCCGTGGTAACCCAGCGGTCACGCCGCACACGAGATACGATACGATTACCCATCGCTGGCAGACTCAGGTAGACCGTGAAGAGGTAGGGTAGAGGGGGTGCTGAAAAGATCACCTTCTTTTACACGGCGATACTAAACAGGATTTGAAGGACCCAACCAAGGGGATCAAAAATAAACCACGAAGCAATAATCAGTAACATACCCAGAAAACGGCATCAGCAACGAAACGGCGACAATAACTCGCCAACCATCACATATTCGGCATGTTGGAGCTCAACAACAGCCAATCTCCTTGCTCCAAGTCGGCGAAGCCAAAGAAAGCCAACCAGCTGATTCAGGACCGAGCACAAACTTGGTACAGAGACTATTTTCCACCACAAAAATGTTAAATTTTATATTAAGTTATACAACGCAATGTTCTTGAAAGAATGACGAAATTTTCCTCTCGCTACCGAAAAGACAAAATCAAATTCAAAATCCAAAACCGACAGTCTAATCAACTGACAACAACCGGCCAATGAGGAAGTCCGACCTACAAAAAGGCTAGGAAACGAAAAAGGCGATATAATCAAGCGAAAATTGACGCGAATCCTAGGTGGTCCCATTATCACCAAATCGGTATCTGTTAAGGGCATCCGTGAGAAATTGAGGGAACTCCTCAAATATTTATAGGCCATAAGTAGGTACAAACAGCGATGTAATATTCGTTTTTAACCGACTTCAAAAAAAGGAGGAGGTTCTCAATTCGTCGGGATATATATATATTTTTTTTTTTATGTATGTTCCCCGATTACTCGAAGACCACTAGACCGATTTGAAAAATTTTTTCGTTGTTCGAATGGGTATACTTTCTAGTTGGTCCCATTGTCACCACGTCAGGATCTGGTGATGGGATCATGGAGAAATCAAGAGAACTCCTCAAATATTATAGGCACACCTATAGCGATTTTGGTATTTTTCACTGTAACTCATGCATTTGCTTTTGAAAAGTACTATATGGTGAAGTGAAACTGATGATGAAGACCACAGATGGCCACCGGAACTCCTTAACGGTACCTATTTCAAGGGTGGCGATAAGATATTTCGATAAAGGAAGTTGAGCGACTATGACGAAGCACATTTAGGTTTAAATATGACTATGACATTCCCGCGGCGTTGTCTGCGGCGAGCTTGAAATGTTCTATAGTTTCTTATTAATATTTAGAAGTGGAGCTACGTAACAGCATAAATAGGATCACTAAAAAGTATAAAATAAAATAAATGTTTAAAAAAACAAAAAACCGCCTTCAAAAAGCAAAAAATAACTTCTTTAAAATGGTAGGTAAATAGGTCAGTCCAACTGAAGTCGGCGTCAAACAATATTTTAACCAAAAGCAGACTTCAGTTGGACTGACCTATTTACCTACCATTTTAAAGAAGTTATTTTTTGCTTTTTGAAGGCGGTTTTTTGTTTTTTTAACATTTATTTTATTTCCGTAAAAAATCCAGCATTTGCATTCAGAAAGTATCATTTGGTGAAGTGAAACTGATGATGAAGACCACAGATGGCCACCGGATTTCCTCAAGGTAACTAATTCAAGGGTGGCGATAAGATATCTCGATTAAGATAGTTGAGCGACTATGACATTTAGGAGGGTGAAATGAAAAGTTTTGAGCCTGAAGTTGATAATGAAATTAAAAAGAAAAAATAATACTGCAATGGGACGTAAGATAACAATAATTAATTTAATACAAATTTTTTATCGTAATGCATTACTTATCTTTTGTTTTTCTTATGTCACAATTGCAAATTTTGTAATCTAAATACTGAATGAGGTTCGCAGTCCGACGATGCCTAAGAAAGCCAACCAGCCGATTCAGGACCGAGCACAAACTTGGTACAGTCACTATTTTTCACCAAAAAAATGTTAATTTTTATATTAAGTTATCCAAGGCAATGTTTTTGAAAGAATGACTAAATTTTATTCTCGCTACCGAAAAGACAAAATCAAATTCAAAATTCAAAATCGTCAGTCAAATCAACTGACACCAACCGGTCAATGAGGAAGTCCGATCTACAAAAAGGCTAGGAAACAAAATAGGCCATATAATCAAGCGAAAATTGACGCGAACCTAATTAATTTAATACTAATTTTTTATCATAATGCATTATCTTTTGTTGTTCTTATGTCACAATTGCAAATTTTGTAATCGAAATACTGAACGAGGTTCGCGGTTTCCTTTAGAATGGATAAAATAGAGCACCGTCCTGTCATAAACACAGAGTACTAGTGCGTTCTGTTAGGGTCAAAAAAGGCCGGAATAGTTCACTTTGTGATACCAGCACCAAATTTTAGTATGTTGTTATAGTTATTTATGTAACTGGTGCATAATGAAGCTTCGTAAGGTACGAGCGCCGAGGTGAGAGCGCGAGCTTGCGAGCGCTCTAATTACAGGCACGAGTAACTTAAGAGCTAATTATGTACCGTTGCATATATACATAACTTTTTCAACGAGCCTAATTTTTTTTGAATATTTTGACATACAGGCGGCAGAACAAACAAATGGCGGTAAAGCTAACGTGTGTCACGAATATGAATGTTTTTTTTAAATCATAGACAAACTAACAAAGTCCCTATTCCATTATACTCCGTCGACGAATATATGCAACTTAAATTGTAAAATTATTATTATTTGACCTTTATAACTTATTGTATATTGACCATTTATTACTTGTTTATTAATGTTGTCTTTTATTATTTGAGTGTTATTATTTTAGTATTTTGACAATATCAATGTAATTTCGTATTTTTTGACATGCAATGCAATTTATACTGTAATATTACATTGATGAATAAATAAACTAAACTAAACTAATGTCATTCGAAATCAAAATGGCGTACGACACTTTACTTAAAATATACCGAGTCGACGTTTAATTGATACTAGAATTGGCCCCCTGTTTGAAATGTGTTGGTTTTGGAAGATGTTCCAAATTTGAATAACATTACTTTATCAAAGGTTGTATCGTAATTTTAACATTTCATTACAGCTACAGATAAGAAAAAATATGATAGTATAATTGTATCTTGTAATGCTGGTCATTGTCTACGGATTCTGAACGCATTATAGAGGACTTATGATATGAGTGTAGATAATAGTAGTTTATGTGGCTGGTGCATAATAAGAGTGTACGAGTGTTTTAATGCCTAATTATGTATAGCCGCATACATAACTTTATCTACATGCATATCATAAGTTCTCTATTATATGTTCAGATATGGCCTGTATTTTTATTAAGTTAGTGTTACTGTTAACTTGTTTGTAGTACCAAAGCTTAAATAATAATAAAAAAAACTTAATTTATAATGTACAGATATGGCTTGCATTTCTAAGTTAGTGGTATAGTATTACCGATACTTTAATGTTTAGGTACCGACACTTTAATGTAAACATTACGATGCACTATACTTTAATGTAAACATTAAGATGCAACCACAGATACAGGTTGCTTAATACAGGCGCAGGCTTATCGCTTCTGAACATATTGTAGGGAAGTTATGATATGGATGTAGATAATTAGTACATTACTGCACAGACCGGGAAATAGGCCGTTGCGGGACGAGTAGAGTTAGCGTGGCCGAGACGCAGTCGAGGCCGCGTTATATACGAGTCCAGCAACCGCCCTTCCCGGTCGAGGCTTGTATAGTGCTTTTCTCCAACAATGCGAGGAAATTTAACACAATTGTTAATAATATTAAACAAAGTCCTAACATTTCCTTGAAAAATAAAACAGAAACATACAATTTAGTATGACACTGAAATAAAGCATTAAATAAAATCACAAATTTAAACGTAATAAATTCAATTTGAATAAAATATACTATATCATTTATGACGCGTTTATGTTATTTCGGCAATTTATTTTGTTTATGAACGCATTTTCTACTTATTTAAAAAAGTCAAACTATTGGACACTCTTTTAAATACGTTGTAAACGCTGTTTGAAAAGGCTAACCTTTTTGGTCATGACATTTAAAAAGTAAAATATACAAGGAAGAATTTTGATTACACGAGTGTTTGGCTGTTTGGAGATAGTTATCCTAGTCCAAACATGGTTTTTAAAAGTAAAACACCAGATAGTAATGAAATTTCATACATTTTCGCGGCCGCTGCCGTTGGTAAATAGGGTACGGGCACCAAAAGATGAACGATTAAGCGACTACACCAACTTTAGACAGTTTATTCTCAATGAAATTAACAAATGTCACCCTATTTTATTTTTTATATGGTACTATTATAAAGCCTGTTATTATATGACCGTATTTTTCTAAAAATCGTTGAAACCAAAAATGCACCAATTTGCCCAAAAGATGAACAGCGTGCCCTAATTCTGAACGGTTTGGGCCCAAAAGTTGAACTAACATAATAAAAAACCTATATCATTGTAATTCTAAGGCACTTTTAGAAATAAAATGCAAGTTAACGAATTTTTTTTATTTTATTGTTTACATTTATTTAATATTACTTACGTATATGAGGTTCCTATTTTTTATGCTTATATGTGTCATAAAAACATCGAATTAGTATTTTTATCAATAATCATTAGCAAAACTACTTACTTATCTTTTGACAAACAGATAAACCGACAAAAAGAGTTACTTTCACATTTATAATATTAGTAAACATTTCCATAAATACTAGTAGTGTTCATATTATAAAACTATGCCTAAAAGTTGAACGACTGAATTTACTCAGTTCAACTTTAGGACACACAATTTATGAAATGAACGAACCAAATCAATTTAGTGTTCACATATTGGAATAGAATCCAAAACATGAACTAGTAAATCTAATTCGTTCAAGTATTAGGCACACATTTTTTATTGAACAGTGATAGTTTTCATAGTAATTGAAACTCCAAAATCATTGGCTTAGACATCAAAAGCTATGTGCATCTTTTGGTTTAAAAATACAAGAGCATTTAACGTTCTAAACTTTCCATCTGTCATTTCAGTACGATTTATTAAGAAGCTTTAAAAAAAGTACGACTTGCCTAGTAGCTGTACACCGTTCAAGTATTGGCTTAGTTATACATTTTTGAAACCATTACTTGAACGGCTTATTCTCGTTAACTAACAAAAAAAAAGAAATATCGTATAACTCCAATAAAATAGTAATTAATCAAGAATACATACAAAGAAAATTCGTCTAAGACTGTCAATTATTGAATTTTATACGTAATTAAAAGCTTAAATTTGGAGAGCACTATCCTTATGTATTTTCCCATACTATCGACGTTTTCGGCGGGAAGCTCAAGAACGACGACCGATCACGGCCAAAAAGAATATAATACTATGTTAAGATTTAAGGGAGGTGTAAGAAAAGAGTTGCTGTTTAAGAAAAATAAATTCCGAACTATGTAACATTTGTCACAATTTAATTATGTGATTATTTCGATCGAGTGTTCACCTTTTGGGTGTCGTTCATCTTTTGGTGCCCCTACCCTAATAGCTTTGTTTTTTTTTAATTTTGCCTGGACCTGGAACTCAGAACTTCGCGGACTGATTTTACAACAGTAAGGTTAACATTTCCGAGCATGTGGGAGAAAAACATATTATTCTATCTTAAAAACCGTCGGGACCCCACCTGTAAAGTTCCTGGAACCGGAGATACGACGTCATCAAAATGGCGACCGCTGTATTTTGAAAATTGCGATAATTCTGATGCTATGAATCCTATACACATGTGTATGGTATGAAATGAAAGGTAATTAAGTGTTCTATATTGTTATAATACACAACATTAGCTGAGTAGAACAGTTACGGAAATAATTTTAATTATATAAAAATGTAATCTATAAAAACTCACTAGGTATTTTCGTTTACAGACTCGGAAGTAGGTATACACTAAATACTAAAATTATGTATAGCAGACATAACGAGAAATTTATCAGCTATCCAATAAGAAACCTCGAACTGACACCGGCGCGCCTCAGCCATGGACAAATATATTGATTGAATCGAACTTTCTGGAACTACTAGACTGATAGTTACAACTGTTTTAGCCGCATACATCAGAATACCGTCTCAAATTGCAATATGAAGATTAGCTTGGCATGGCTTGGTGTCAGCGAGAGACAGTATTCTGAGAGCGTTTATAACGAGGCAGAATCTTGAAGGCTGTATCAGTCTTGCTAGTTTAATGTGATAAATATGAGCCTAACGTTTCAATATGAAAATAAATTGACTTCAAATACTAAAAAGTGCTTGCTGCAATTCTAGACACGTCATATTTGCTTGCTTGTTTCATTTTATGTCATCTGTTATGGATCGGGTAAATAGGTATGATGTTTGTAAACAAATGACGGCGACATTATAAGTTACAGAGCTGAGATTACAAACGGTAAAACCTTTTTTCTCAAACATGCAATGGAATGTTGGCGTTATGTTAGTTATTTTAGGCCTCAAAGTATCACGTTGCGGGTGGAACACCTCGAGATAACTGTAAAGGAATTTCATGCAAAATTGAAGGCCTAGGCCTGGAAGTAGTTTTTCTTTAATTTTCATGTAAACATGGCGGCTGTGCATCAGGCTAAATAGCTGTTTTTTTTTTATATACTAAGCCGTGCATCCAACCAAAGCGTTTGCATAAAGGCACCAGGTACCAGGAGGGCAGAAGTTATTAGGGGTGCGTAGCGCAACTTAGATCGCAGGCAATGTAGCACGGGGCGGCGCGCCGCGGGGCGCACCCGGCACAGCGCGGATGACTGAGCACTGTAGGTTACTTTTAATGTTTATGCACTCCTAGTACGTATTTGACGTTGTAATTTTTGTTTTTTTTTTTAATGAATTATTTACGTGTTTGAGAAAAACACTATACAAACCTCGGCGTGAAGTGGGGTTGCCAGCCTCGTATCTATCCGGCCTCGCTCCGCTCGGCCGTCTATATGAACTCGGCCGGCAACCCCCTACTTCCCGGCCTCTGTAGTAATGTACTTTTTTTTTTGTCGTGTTTCCGTATTGTCAACGCCTTGATAGCTCTTATTTACATGGCGGCCGAGTTAAAAACAATACACGTCAAAGGCAATATGGTTTTACCGAGTTAGATACAGGCCCTGTTGTCTCGGATGATGATTCAAGAACACCCAGACACCACAACAAAATCCATCAGAAGTCAAAATAGGCAGAGGCTTGGAAACTTTACTGTTCTCGCTGCTTGCTGCCTTTAAAAACTACTAAGCTAATTATAAGGAAAGGACCATCAAGATTTTATTATTCTCCTGCTCGCTCATTGACGATGAAAAAGTTGGCTTAGTTAATACTGTTAATAGAGTCTATCAAATCAATCTTACCGGTTGGGGGGTGGTAAAATCTACGTATGGCTAAAAAAAACAATGACACTTGTCATTATAGTTGTATGTGGTGATCTTGTTGGTTTAGTTTACGAATTGTAAAAGTAAATTAAATTTGGTGAAAAAAATCCCTAAACGTTTGTGTAGCGATGCGAGACACATGGTTAAGTGCATACGAAGAAGAGCAATAAGTTTTCGGCGTTTTGAGAATGGCAAAAGTCAAATGTTTCTAAATGTTACGCTTATTTGTTTATTTATTCTGTCACTCAAAAGAAAAAAGTAGTAATGTATAGTATGAAGTCCATATGCGCATAATGCCTTTTTTATAATCGGCAGTATATTGTTGTTTACTGTAGTTTTTTGACCCCTTATAATCTTGGCGACTCGTGCCCAGGGACCGGAACCGCTTACCCTTTAAAGAGTTTTGGATAGGGTATTTGATTGACTGGTTTTTACACACCCTAACGATGCGGTAAGCATATCATCGAGTTACCCCAATGAAAAGCTTTCCAACACGATACAATTAATTCGACTAAGCACTTACCGAATCCTTAAAACCCACGTTAGGCTTTCCCTATCAAGTGTTATTAAACGGCTTCAAGCTATTTCAATCCCTACGCGCAATTCATACAACATATTTTTGTACTACTTAGCAATCCACACAACAGGCGCACGCGGCGAGGTAGGGGGAATGAAATGTTGTCCTTGAAGCACTATTTCGCTGGGTCAAATTGTACCTTCTAGCATTTGCACATAACTAGGGCACACTAGGGTTTTGTTTGTTAACGATCGCTTCGATTTTGCATCGCGTGATTTCTGTAGACCTTGATTGGACAGTTAGGTTCGGCGATCTTCATTGTGGTCCGTTGTCCTTGAGTAGGATTTGGTTTTGCGCGAAGTGTGTGTGAAGTGTTTGTTACCCGACTTCAAAAAAGGAGGTTCTCAGTTTGACCTGTATGTATGTATGTATGTATGTTTGTTCGCTATTATCTCGCGTTTGTCTGAACTGATTTTGATGCTGTTTTCAGAAAAATATTTGTTACACTTAGTTACTTTAGTATTTTAACCGACTTAAAAAAGGAGGTTCTCAGTTTGACTGATGTGATTTGATTTCTCCGTAAGTTATGGTCCGATTTCAAAAAATCTTTTTTGTTTGATAGAGTATACTTCCGAGGTGGTCCCAATGTCACCAAATAGTAATCTGATGAGGGGATCCATGAGGTATTGAGGGAACTCCTCAATTATTATAGGCATACATATAGCAATTTCAGTATTTTTAGCAACAAGTCCAGCAATTGCATTCAGAAAGTATCATTTGGTGAAATGGAACTGATGATGAAGACCACAGATGGCCAACGGAACTCCTCAACGTTACCTATTTCAAGGGTGGCGATAAGATATCTCGATTAAAATAGTTGAGTTACTATAACGTAGAAAATTTAATTGTTTATATATGATATGACTTTTCCGCGGCGTTACTTGCGGTGAACTTGAAATGTCTTAAAGTTTCATATCTACTAAGGATTGGGACTACATACAAGCTTATTATGATCACTAAAAAGTGTAAAGTAAAATAAATGTTTTAAAAAACAAAAAACCGCTGTCAAAAACGCAATAAATAACTTCTTTTAAAATGGTAAGTACCTATAGGTCAGTCCAACTGAAGTCGGCTTTTGGTTATTTTTTTTGTGAGTCGCCGTTTAAAAGAAATTATTTTTTGTGATTTTGAAGGCGGTTTTTTGTTTTTTAAAATATATTTTTTGATTTACTTAGTCGGTCGGTTCGTTAGTCGGTTTTATTTATCACAGTTTATTCTTGATCGAGTTTTCTGTCGATTTATATTAGGAATAAAAATAAGTTTCTGTTGTAAGTCTAAGTTTCGAGTTACATTGACAAATTTAGGGTGGTTAGGGTGTACATACCAAAGGTGGTGGTGGTGGTGGTTGTGGTGATGACCGATGTGTATGAGTGTATACAATGACGACGGTTGAAACGCCCGAATATTCACCCGACAACGAATCCGTTGACAGATTGGCAAAAAGTAGCCGCCATCTTGAACTTTTTATTTATTCGACTGATTGCTTCCAAAATCGATATCTGGGTATCTGTGTGGTCTCCGACAACTAATCCGTTGACAGATTGGGAAAAAGTAGCCGCCATCTTGAACTTTTTAGTTATTCGACTGATTGTTTCCAAAACCGATATCTGGGTATCTGTGTGGTCTCCGACAACTAATCCGTTGACAGATTGGGAAAAAGTAGGCGCCGTCTTGAACTTTTTAGTTATTCGACTGATTGTTTCCAAAATTGATATCTGGAGATCTGAGTGGTCTCCGACAACAAATCCGGGGACAGAGTGAGAAAAAGGAGCCGCCATCTTGAACTTTTTAGTTATTCGACCGATTGTTTCCAAAATCGATATCTGGGGATCTGTGTGGTCTCCGACAACTAATCCGATGACAGATTGAGGAAAAGTAGCCGCCATCTTTAACTTTTCAGTTATTCGACTGATTGCTTCCAATATTGATATCTGGAGATCTGAGTGGTCTCCGACAACCAATCCGTGGACATAATTGATATTTTAGGATCAGTGTGGTCTCCTATGACTCTCGAAATTGACACTTGAAAGACAACTTAATACAATTTTTTTTAAAGCTTTCAATGCTTGTATTTTTTTCTACCTGCTCTTATTAAAATGACAATATATAAATATATTGTTAGATTTTTTAGACGTTCCAAATGGCTACGCTTGTGAAAAACATTTTGACGCTATGGATATTTTACAGGGAACGCATCGCTAAAAGCTTAAAACAAGTTCATTACCATCTCTCCATCTACCAGGAGCACGTTTTATTTATTTATTTATTTATGGTTTATTGGAAAATCAACAGCGATTACATGGTGTTTCATACAATAATACAAATATCAACAAGTACAGCCAATTACAGATTTTCACATATTTTATACAAAGAATATTACGTACCGACGTTAGGGTTGCGTAACTAAACAAATTTTACGTTAAATAATTGTGCTTAGTTGTGCGCGTGTGTTTGTGTGTGTGTATGTGTGTATGTGTGTATGTGTGTGTGTGGGTGTGTGCGTGCGTGCGTGCGTGCGTGCTTGCGCGTGCGCGTGCGTGTGCGTGTGCGTGTGTGTGTGTGTGTGTATGTGTGTAAGCCAGTAATTGTTATTGGTCCAGCAAATGCACTCTCACTCTTGATTTAAAGATAACATTCGAGCAATTGAATATGTCAATATCTGAGAAAAGCATATTATATTGTCGAACAATACGTGTTAGGACTGCGTTTTGACTATAATTGGTTCGGTGGGAGGGTACATGGAATAAAGTAGTGCGACGCGTGCGCCGATGTGGAGCACGCAGTGCAATAGCGGTAAGCAGGTCTGGGCAGCGGAGGCGACCGTGCACCAGCCCGTGCAGCAGCGCCATGTCATGCTCCGTGCGTCGCGTGGCGAGAGTACTCATATGATGGTGTTTACAGTCTTTCTCATAACTGATACTGTGATGGCACGTTTGAAAGTTTAAGTGCTTAATAAAACGGCGTTGAATGCGTTCTATTTGCTGTTTGTATGTTATGTAGTGGGGTGACCAAACAGGACTAGCATATTCGAGAATACTGCGCACGTAGGCGTTGTAAACAACCTTAATACAATCCGGGTCTTGAAATTGTCTACATACCCTTGTCACAAACCCCAAGCTCCTGTATGCTTTGTTTGTAACGACGTCCACATGTTCATTCATTGTTAATTTACTATCGAGGTAAACGCCGAGGTCCCGAACTACGTCGGTTCTTTTAATAGGCAAGCCCCAAAAAGAATACGGGAAATGAATCGGTGTTTTTTTTCGTGAGAAGGTAATAAGCTCGCATTTACCGGCGTTGAGAGCTATTCTATTATCATCATAATAATTTTGCAGGCGAGACAAATCTTCCTGAAGCATACGACAGTCGTCAATAGAACCTATGTCTATAAAAATTTTGGTGTCGTCCGCATACATAAGAAATTTTGACGATTTGAAGCAAGTGTATATGTCATGTAGATAAACGTTGTATAAGAGTGGTCCCAAGTGAGATCCTTGTGGAACACCGGAAGGAATAGTTACGAAATCTGACCGAAATCCACCGACAACGACTGCTTGAGATCTCTTAGTTAAATATGACTTAACCCACCTTAAAAGATCTCCGTGAATGCCCAAGTGATTAAGCTTACGAAGCAGAATGACGTGATCCACACGGTCGAAAGCTTTTTCGAAATCCGTGTAGATGACGTCAATCTGCCTGCGACGTTCCATATGGTTATACAGAAAATTTGTAAAAACAGACAGGTTTGTCACGGTTGAGCGTCCTCGTAGAAAGCCATGCTGTTCTTCTGGTAGACCGTGACACACAGTTGTATAAAAAATATCATATACTAATTTCTCAAATAATTTACTAAATATGTTTAAAATTGATATGGGTCTATAATTTTCAACTTTGGTTTTTGAATTCTTTTTATGAATGGGTACGATATGCGCTTCTTTCCAAGTTGTAGGAAAGTCCCCCTCTTTTAGTGACCTGTTGAACAGGATCGTCAGAGGGCAAGCTAAGGCAGAGGCACATCGCTCTATAAATAACGGAGGGATTCTATCACTTCCTGGTCCCTTCTTGACATCCACAGATTTGAGGGCTTTAAAAACTATTTCTTGAGTAAGAGTAACGGAGTGTGTGAGAGATGTGGAGTCAGGTGCCGAAGATGCAGCTAAGGGTTGTTCTGAGTATTCCGCAGCCGGAGGGATAAAGACATTTTTGAAAAAAAAATTAAAAGCATCACAAATTCCGGGGCCATTTATATATTTATTATTACCATATGTGACATAGGACGGGTAGTTAGTCGTTTGCCTTCTTGATTTGACAAAAGACCAAAAACTTTTACAATTGGTCTTGATCGAGCTCTGTATCGATTGTAGGTACTTCTGATAGCAGTAGTTCTGCAAACTTTTTTCTTTAGATCTAAGATAAGAGAATTTACTATAGTGAAGTAAATTACCCGTGTTTTTCCATTTGGAGTGAGCTTTGCCTTTTTGTTTTAATAAATTTATAATTTTTTTATCATACCAAATAGGATAGGTATTACGTTTTTGAGTGACAACCCTAGGAATAAACCATTCAATACAATTATACAGGTGCTTGTAAAAACCGGCCGCGGCCTCATCGATACTACCTTCGCGCAAAAGTGTTTCCCATGGTATGCTATTTAAGAATGCAATAATACTGTCATAGTCGCCTTTGTTGTATCTGTATTTGCAGTAACTGTTTTTATGGAGGCATGGTGCCAGTATGTCTGCTGCATCTATTGTGAAAGCGGGGTGATAGCAGTCCTGGGGAAGCAGCGGGGAACTTGCACTATTTATTTCAAGCGAAAAATTTGCGAAAGCTAAGTCCAAGGTATTAGAGTGCGAGTTCTTTAGCGTGTTGAATTGATTGAAGCCCAATTCACTTAGTCGACTAATTAGTTGATTCCCTGCTTGCTGTATTTCTACAGAGCCACGTTTCATGAAATATGGTACCGTGTTATTCCAAGAGATACAGGAGAGATTAAAGTCGCCAAGGATTAAGAACGAGCTGCCTCCGTGAACTAACGACGCATCACTTATGGTGGATATTATAGTGTCTATGTCCCCAGGCTGTGATGTCGCGTTACCAGGTACGTAAGCGCATGAGAGGTGCAAATCATTTTCCGTTTTGAGTCTGTTACTCGGTATGGTAATCCACAGCACCTCTGTGGGCGGCCTTGACCAGTCGTCCCGTAGGTATGCGCCGAGCTCCCGCTTAACGCAAAATAAAACACCGCCACCCGTGCGCTTACCTGTTAGTATAAGGTCCCGGTCTAATCTAAATACGTCATACCGCTGGTCGCAGAATTCCGAGTTGAATATGCCATCACAAAGCCACGTCTCCGTCAAGGCTATTACGTCAAAGTCATTTCTTAAAATACTATTAAACAATGCATGGCATTTCGTCCGTAGTCCACGTACGTTTTGATAGTATATTTGTAAATTAGCCATCCCAAATAAATTCTCTTAAAACATTATTCTCAAAAACGTATAGAAATGAAGCCCAAACAAGAAAAGTACATACGTAGTGGTTATTTAAACGTAGTATGTCGTTTGCTCTGCAAAAGATAAGCTCTTGATATTTGGCTAAGCAAGGGCTATAGTATATGTGGAGAAAATTATATATACGATCAGTAAACATAATCAGATAACGAATACAAAAGGATGTATAAATACTGTAAAAAACTGCAAGTAATATAATTCGTTGAAGCCCTATTTTAGTTATATTCGCAAGACTACGCGAAAGAATAAAAGAAAAAACATGCAATGGTATTACGTTTTCAACCCGAGATAAAGGCAACGGACAACAGTATATCAAAGATACCCGCTTTCTTATGGCAAAAAATGACTTGCGTCTCAGCTGTGCTATTATATGCGCTAACTTACTGATAAGTTTTTTAGTCTTGCATCCATTTGGATAATGTAGATTGATCAATATAATGTACGGGCTAAGTAGTTGAGTATTATTAGTATTATTACTAAATGAGGTATACCGGACGATTACGCAACCAAGATCGAATACTGTATGATGATTTTCAGCACTATTATTGTTTAATCGGCTGGGTACATAAAAGAAGATGTGGGTGTAAGAGTGCAATACATAATTAAATCCAACAGCGTGTGTTTTATTAAAAAATATTGGCATATTAATTACCGAGTTTACATTACAGAATATGCTAAAAAGTACATACAGGAACCAAGAATGAGCAGTGGATGGTGGACTATATATGTTTATGACCAGTTTGTTTATAATGTATTTTATGGATTGTTTCGGAGTTGTTAATTTGCTAATCAGGCTGGACATTTGTGTTAGTGTAGTGATGTGTGAGTGTGAGTTGTGAAGTGAAATTACATGCGTATGGAATTTAGAAAAAAACAGGTACAACAAAAAAACATAGTTAAAACAAAGAGGGAAAAAAATCATGTTAGTGTTTAAATTATCTTCTCCAGGTCTATCTCCGACTCGATGCGAATATGTGGGAGGCCGTCTGCTTTCCTTAAGTATATAATGCAGTTTTTTACCCACTTGTGCTGGTACTGCTTTTCGAGTGCCCGTTCTTTGCACATCCTTAGAAGCTGTTTATAGTAGGGTGTCAAATGCTCGTTGACATAGACGGGTCTGAGGTCACCAGGCATACCCAGGTCCTTTGTAGTAACGCCTCTTACTTTTTTTATTCCTGCGATGATATTATCCTTCATTAGGCGCGCTTTTAGTTTTGCTACTACGGAGCGCGGGCGACCGCCTGTTGACTTCATAGGTTGGACTCGATGAACATGCTTGATATCCTCGTCGCGGAGATTGACACCAGCGTGGGCAGCTATTTTAATCAATAAAGATCGCAGACATTCATTTTTCGTTTCGGGCAGACCAGTTATTTCGATATTTTCCATGCGGTTAGCCTGTTCTTGCTTCCTATTTTCGATCGTGAGTTTTGTTAAAGATATTTTAAGGTTGTTTTGCTGTAGCTGCAGCTGATCAAGCGAGGCTACCCTCTCCGTAAGAACACCAAGGCGATTTTCAGCGTTGCTTTGGTCAGTCATGACGTATTGCACGGATGTTTTTAAATCTGAGACATCCTTAACCGTCTCTTGTTGCTGGTGTTTTATTTCGGACACGCACTGACGTAAGGCTATATTTTCATTACGAATGCATAATAATTCACTTTTTATATCCGTGGTAGTTGTAGTTATACTGCTCAGCTGTGAGGTTAGGTTGTCCTTTAATTCATTTATGGTTTCTTGTTGTTTAGAAGTAACAGAGTGCAGCATGTTCTGCAACTCTGTTTTAAATTTTGTTAGATCCAACAATGTCAAGCTGTCGTCTGGATGCCTCCTTTTACGAAGTGAATTTCCTGCGGTCTGAATTTCGTCTTCCTGAGCTATTTTGTGTGATATTTCCGGATCAGACCCGAAGGTATTTTTAGGTGAACGTAACATATTTCCGTTAATTTCCACACTTAAGTAATGTAATTTCACTTAACGAAATGTTATTAAAGACGCACAACACTGTTACGATAGCGAAAAGCAAAATTGTTTGCACGTATAAGAAACCGATCCCGAGCGCAAGGCAACGCACGTCCGTTCGGCGCGGTAGTCGCGGTAGTGGGCAATGTGGGCATTATAAAGCTACAAGTTACAATTTTACTGGTCTAAACTGGCAACACTGCTCAAATATCTGGTCGTCATTGGTCGAGGTTATGTCAAATGGAAACTTGTAACCTGTAAATAGTAATTTGTAGCTTAATAAAATAGGCTCCAGGGGCACGTTTTATAAAGCTACAAGTTAAAATTTTACAGGTCTAAACCGGCAACACTGCTCAAATCGCTGATCGTCATTGGCCGAGGTTGTGTCAAATGGAAACTTGTAATGTAACCTGTGAATTGTAATTTGTAGCTTTATAAAACAGGCCCAGGTATAAAAAACATCGGTTGTCTGTAAAGCCGGTTTACGGACGATAATTTTACGTGATAACGTTCGGCTTAGGCGGAACGTGACGCTTTTTCAGCCATGCTGTTTCGTGCGTGCAGCCGGCGTTCATCGATTTATAAGACGTTATCACGTCAATAGGATTTTGGTTGTCCAAATATTGTCTTAAATACGTATGAATTCGAACTTTATCTCTCGATATACTATGCATTAAAACAATGTTTCCAAGCATCAACGTGACAATGTTAGTTTCAATCACAACGTCGCTTCTATAACGTTAATCTATGATCGCGTGCTTTTTGTCTTGATCTCTCTAGTTATGAGAGGGATATTATGGTTGTCCTGTTCTTTGATGCACGTCATCATGGCGTGTCATGGCGCCTTATTTGTTACAACAACGTATTGGAATATTTTATTTTGTCTATTTATAACATTTTGTACACTGAATTTTTAAAAATCCTTGAATATAGTTACTATTTAATAAACGGAGAATAAAATTTTGATATTTGTAATCACGTAAAGTGATCGACGGCCCTCGAATAGGGTTTTAAAGAAATACATGTAATTGGCCTCATTTGATAATTTCTTAGTTGTTTTAACTTTAATCGAGAAATCCTGAAATAGGTATAGTTTAATTTGTTACGAAGAGTTATAAAGTTTCAAGTTTAAAGTTATAGTTTAATTTGTTACGAAGAGTTATAAAGTTTCAAGTTTAAAGTTATAGTTTAATTTGTTACGAAGAGTTATAAAGTTTTAATTATACAAAGTTTCAAGTAACCAGCTCAATCCGGTAACTTTTTTCCTTACTAACTTTGACCCCTCTTTTCCCCCCTTTAATTGTCTATCTTATTTTTTTATTATATTTTTTTATTTGTCATGTCAATTTCATACACAAGCTTACAGCATAGGAGCCAAGACGCTCACATGGTAATATATAAAAATCAAGTTAACTTACTTACACATAATTAAAACTTAAATTCTTAATATAATACATTATATTAAATCATCTAGGAAGCTATTATTATTTAAAAAATATATGACCTTATTAATAAATTGGCTAGGCGAGTCAAAAAATATATCCACGTCAGAGCTCTTCAGCACCATGTTATTCAAGAGTGAGTGTTCCCGGTGAGTGGGAGTTAATATATAAACCTGGTCACCGTTTATTGAAACGTTTTAGTGAAAACCGCGTTAACATTGGTTCAATGGTTTTCAATTGATGCGAGGAGAAATAAAATTAAACTGATAAAAAGAAAACAACTCTAAAAATTGTAGAAATGTGTTCTGCTGCACATTCAGAGGGTCCCTGTAGTATTTTTGGGTAAATATCTCGAATATACAGATTTAATCCCTTCTACAACTTTATTATAGGTCATTCAGTCAGATCATTACGCAGAATTTTACTTTTATTGAAAGGCATTATCACCTCATTAGTTAATTTCAGGCGGAACGTAACAATGAGTCACGCTTTTTCATGCGTGCAGCCGGGCTCAAGCGGAACGTTACAATGAGGCGGAACGTGACGAGACCTCGCAAATCCCCAGATATCGATTTTCGAAACAATCAGTCGAATAACTAAAAAGTTCAAGATGGCGGCTACTTTTCCTCACTCTGTCCGCGGATTCGTTGTCGGAGACCACACGGATCCCCAGATATCAGTTTTGGAAGCAATCACTATAATAAATAAAAAGTTTAAGATGGCGGCTACTTTTTCCCAATCTGTCAACGGATTAGTTGTCGGAGACCACACAGATCCCGAGATATCGATTATGGAAGTAATCAGTCGAATAACTAAAAAGTTAAAGATGGCGGCTACGCGTGCGTGTTCCAATTTTTAATCGAGATTTAATATTGGAATTTAGTCGATTAAATCGCGATTAAATCAATCGAGATTAATTTTGGACGATTGTTTTTTTAATCGATTAATTGTTTGTTTAAAAAATTAATCGATTAATACCTATCTCTGCCCGACTCGCTTAGTTATAAAACTCTCATTAGGTACGGTAGGTATAAATACTTAGGTACGTTGTAAAGCTCTTCTGATATGCACTTTGATTTCTTCATCATTTTTAGCTTGGTCCAATTCCATAGTAAAGCGATGATCGAAATAAAGAAAATCAATTGAAATAAGTAGGTACGTAAGTGGATAAATATTACAGTTAAATAGGTACTTTTAGCCGGGGTAAAGGAAATGTAAATATTGTGCAAGTAAAACATTACCATAATTATCACAACAAGAATCTATCCCGAACTAAAATACAATAGGTATTCCAACCAACGCAACCTCAGTGAGGCCAACCAATCACATGAATCTGCGTAACAGAGTCAACGGAGAGGGAGAATCGATAGGGTAACAGAAAGTAATACTAAGTACTTAAATCCGAAACTCTTACGAAACTGGTAACCTCAATGGTAGTAGTTAACTAGTTCGAAGCAGTTTCCATATTGTTAGGGTAAGCCTATCGATAGAGTTACCCTAACGAAGGGTGAGCAAATGATGTAGTTACCCGATCGATAGACTTAATCAAATAAAGGGGTTTTCCGGTCCCTGCTCGTGCCATGCTTCGTTTAATTATCAAAGGGAAGTTATGACAGTTCTACTACTCTAGTGATTCTAGTAGGAAACAGGCTTGGTATAGATAAGTCTAGTGTAGGTAGATTAATGTCAACATTAAACCTTATTGAAGAGGCAGGCATAGGTAAAATTATACTTTGTGCATTACCATATTCACAAAATATGCCATACAATTATAATAATAAAATAGCATACTTAAATTCTTTAATGTATAATGCTATATGTCATAATAGTAAATATCATTTCTTGGACTTAAATAAATTTATTAAGCGCCTCACGCTAACATCTGAAAAAAATCATTTGCCAAAGAAATATATTTTGACTTTGGTAGAACTTTTGGCTTTTAATATAGAACCAAATAGATATAAAAGTTGTACAAATTCCATTCCTAATCATTTAAACTAAAGTATAGGACAGCGGAAACACCTTTGAGTATAAATATAGTTCATCAAAATATTCAAGGGTTTTCCAGCAAAGAATAAGAAGTAGGATTATTTTTAGATACTGAGAATGTACACATTATGTGTATTACTGAACATTGGCTTAGACCAGATCAATTAATTTTTGATTTCGTTAATTTTAAATTAGTTAGTTTTTTTGCCAGAAAATCCGCCATTCATGGTGGTTCGTTAATATTTGTTAAAAGTACCGTTAAATCCAAAGAAAGGAAAGATATTATTAGGCTATCCATAGAGAGGCTTGTAGAAATCTCATGCATAGAATTAGAAAACTACATAATTATCTGTGTTTACAGACCACCGTCGGCTGAGTTTAGCACATTTCATAGTCATAGTCATATACTTTATTGCTTAATGTTGTACAAAAGATCTTAAAAACTATTACATGCGTCAACACTAACCCTGCAAGGGCATTGCAATTTAATTTAATTTACCTACTTAATCCTACTTAACTACCTAACTACAACCAATTACATTTACCATTAAACAGTTTACTAATTATTTAATTATCACTATCAAGGAATTCTTGTAAATTATAAAAGGAGTGTAATAATAAAATTTATTTAACTCATTCATAAATATTGTGTCCTTTTCTATGTTTTTAATTGAGTGTGGTATCTTGTTATAAATCTTTATGGCCATGTGGTGGGTGCCCGCGCTCGCAATTTTGAGACTAGTAGTATAAGAGCCAACAAGTTTATTTATCTTTCTCATATTAGGTCGAACATGATCATCTCTTTCCCGTCCAAACAGGTCTTTGTGATTTCTTAGAAATTTACAAATTTCGTAAATGTATATTGATACCAAGGTTAGAATATTTAGGCGGCGAAAATGTGATCTACAACTGTGTCTATCGTTAATGTTTGCCAATATCCTAATGCATTTTTTTTGTAACACAAAAAGGTCGTTGACCTGTGAGCTGTTGCCCATAAAATTATTCCATAGCTCAGCCATGAGTGAGCATATGCATAATATGCAGTAACAGCCGTTTTTATGTTCGAGCATAATTTTAGTTGGTAAAGAGCATACGCGAATCTGGATATTTTCCCTGACATTTTATTTATGTGGACCTTCCAATTTACATCAGAGTCTATTTCTACTCCTAACAAACTACAAGATGAAACACTTTCTATTTTATCATTATTGTAAAAAAAAATAGTTTCGATTGGCGGTTTTTGTCGCGGTCTAATGTGAATTAGTTTCGTCTTATCGAGGCTTAGGTAGTTTCAAATTGTGATCATCCAACCAATCAGTTATTGATGAAAGAACATTATGCAATTGCTGCTTTAAATCTTTACTGTCATTATATTCGAATACTACTGTTATATCGTCTGCGTATAGTATACTGTTGTGATCTATAATTTTGGGTAAATCATTAATGTACAATAAAAACAAAAAACATTCCAAAACGCTACCCTGTGGGATTGAGTTTTTTACAATCTGCTTCTGGGACCTAATATTCATCAAGCAGCGTTTATTTAAGTGGTGATACTCAATATCCACGAATTGTTCGCGATTCTTAAGGTATGACACAAACCATTCGAAAGCTATTCCTCTCACTCCTATTCCATATAATTTGTCTAAGAGGACGTCGTGTGACACTCTATCGTAAGCTTTGCTCATATCCAGGAGCATAGCTACAGCATACTTCCGTTTATTTATTATTTCTAGAATTTTACTACAAAATTTATACAATGCGGAGGTTGTTGACCTTCCCTTCCGAAAACCATACTGGCAATCATCATATACATTTATTTTCTCGCAAAACGATTTCAACCTCGTTGACATCGCAGTCTCAAAGACTTTGGAAAATGAGGACAACAATGCGATCGGGCGAAACATTTTAGGGTCATTCGTTACTTTAGTTTTAGGCACTGGTTTTATAACAGATGTTTTTAGTTTGTCAGGAAAAGTTGCTTCAGAGAACGATTGATTAATCAAATGTGTTAAAGGTGTAACTAATTCATCTTTGCATTGTTTAATCAGAATTGGAGGGAACTCATCAACTCCAAAGCTAGATTTGTTTTTCATTTTTCCGATAATATTAGAAACTTCATTTTCAGTAACTGGGCTTAAGAACATCGATTGAAGGGTGAGGGAGAGGACTGGTCTACCTTTTGGGGTATTAATTGATGAGCTACATCCTACCGATACAAAATAATCATTTAAAGTGTTTGCAATTTCATTAGGATGTTCAATGTTTATGTCATTAATTTTCAATGTTATATTTTTTATACTATTTTTATTTACTTTATTGGTCTGCTTTTTTATAACTTGCTCCATAGTTTTTGTTTTATTCTTAGAGGTTTCCATTTTTTTAATATATTTCACTGCCCTCTTTAAAGTTTTTTCATAAGTTTTATAGTACTTATTCAAAATAGAACTTCTTGTTTGTGTTGTTAATAACTTTAAAATCCGTTTATTTTTACATGAGATTTTTAACCCCACACTTAACCATGGTTTTTTATTTGTCCTATTTAAACTTACTTTCTTTTTAGGTATACACTGGTTTATGGTTGTTTCCATTATTCTATGAAATGAGTTATAGTTTTCGATTGTGTTTTTATCAGCCTTAATTACATATCTACACGTTTTAATTGTTCCTTTAAAAATAACATCTTTTTATTATTAAATACCCTTTTTTCCGTCCAGTGCGGCTGATCTTTGGTTAATTTTGGTAATTCGTTAGTTATGACTATGCCTTTGTGGTCCGATAAACCAAAATCTGTAACCTCGATTAAACAATTTTGTGTATGGAAGTTCGTTAATACAACATCTAAACAAGTTGATGATGTTTCAGTAATTCTTGTTGGTTCCTTTACATGTTGAACGAAATTATAACTTTTAAATAAATTAGTCATAAATTTACTTTGGTTCGAGCTTACTAAGAAATTAACATTTAAATCACCTCCTATTATAACATTTCTCTTAGTATAATTAATTGTTAGTAGTTTTAACAGACTTTCCAACTGAATATTAAATAAATCCACTTCTCTACAACTATTGGGCCAATAAATTATCAGAATTATTAAATTCGACATTGGTATTTCAATTGCACATATTTCAATTATATATTCTAAAGATAAGTTTTTTATATCATTTAATTCTTCGTATTCCATGCCTTCTTTTGTCAGTATGCAGACTCCTCCGCCTTCATGTTTACATCTATAAAAAATACTTGCGAGATTGTATTCTTCTAGGATTATTATGTCTTTCTTAGCTTTTGTTATCCAAGTTTCTGTAAAACAAATGATTGGTAGATCCACCTCCTCGGTTAAGGCTTCTATTAAGTGAAGCTTGTTACATAAGCTTCTTACGTTCTGATATAATATCTTTAACTTATATATCTGTTTATTCATTAATTCCCCCGAGCGATTAGATGGGCCTGTTGCTTTATTTTTCCTTTTTTTGGAATAGTGTAGAATATAACCCTTCTTATTAAAGTTTCTAGTTCTAGTATGTTCAGTTTTTAGGTTCTCAGGATCGTTCTTACTAGTCACGAAAAAACTTAGCGTAATTATCCTGAGTTTTTGTTGTTTTCGGACGTTGTGTCAGTATCTCTTTCGTACTTTTTTGGTGATTTTTAAATGTGTTATTAATTTCGTTAAGTCATGGAATATTACACCCAAACCGTAGTTATTTATCCATCCGTGTCGTTTGATAAACATTGTATAATCATAACTTATGTTTCTATTGCTGTCTAGTATATATGCGTATTCGTATTTTTCATTGTCGAGATATATCAGTCTATTAAAGGTTTCCACCCTCCAGTTGTAGACATTGCCATGATTACTGCAGTTAAATGTTGGGAGGCATATAATAATGTTCGTGTGTTGCACTTTTTGTAATTCGTTTCTTATATCTGCGACCAATTTTGTATAATTCTGAGACATTTTAAAGTCATCTTCGCCAACAAAAATAATACAGTGATCGTTTTTGGTATAGTTGATCAATTTGGATTCTATATTATTAAGAACGTACCTAGTCTCTACGCGTGGCATCAAAAAATGGCAAATTTCATTATTTTCGTTCAAATAACGATTGGCGATATTTAACACTTTATTGTGGTTGTTACCACTTATTATACTAATTTGGTTTTTGTCCTTTACCTGTATTTTTGTATTACTAGAGAGATTTTCTTATGGCTCTGAATTTTTCCCTAGTTGTATTTCTCTATCTTCGAACTCAGATATAATAGGGCCCATTTCTTCCGCAGGCGACTGCGAGTTACTGTTATTACTCGACGAGTTGCATTTATTGTGAGCGTGTTTTTGCGCAGCATATTTGGTAGGCGTTTCTCCTGTTAGAAGTTTTTTGTATACCTGTATAGTTTTATCTTTAATGTCCATTATTTTCTTCATTTCCATAATTTGTAAATTAAGCTTTTCTATTTCCTGGTGTGCACTTTCTAACTGCGTGGTGAGAGTGTCGCCTTCAAAATTTGTAACCAGATCAGTTGTCGATATATTTGGCAGGCTATGGGTGTCGCCGCCGAACGTAGAGTTTGAAATATCTAGGTCTGATAAGCATTTAGAGTGCATATTCGATTCTCGAGTCAATATTGATGAATTATTTTTATTATTTTGTACACGTTTCCTAGTTGTAACATTGTCATCAGTTAGTGTACTGTTTGCTCCTACCATTGATTTAGTGCTCGAGGGAGCTTGTGGAGTGCTAGTTTTATTTTTTGGACAAACACAAGTGCAACATTTCCAATTTATTTTTGTGTCTTTAGCCATCAGAAAAAATCTATTTAGTGTTACATTTGTGCATGCGAGATCAAAGGTATTTAAACACTTTTTACATTTCAGATATTCTCGAGTTTTTATTTCATTTGTGCATTTGGAACACATCACCTTGGGTATATTTTTTGGTGCCGTGTTAAATTCTTACTCGTACTCTTATTCTTATGTCCGCGCTGCTCCTGTGTCAGGTGTCCTCTCCGGTCGTAAGTCAGCGGCCGCGCGCGGCGGCGAGCGCGGCGGCGAGCGCGGCGGCGAGCGCGGCGGCGAGCGCGGATGACTCACCGCAGTCACCGTCCGCGGTGCGCGAGTCGCGGGTAAACAAAACAAACTGATAACCAAAATACGTTAACTTAAATAATTTAAAATGATTTTTGTCGTATCTTCTAAACTAATTCGTATTTTTGAAGACGGTTTTTTTTCACTATATTCCACTGTTCACTCTCTACAAAACGATATAATTTGCAGATTTAGCTGACACTTTTTTCCAACCCTTAACAATTAAAAATAACGGAACTGAGAAATACGTGACTGCCTTGCGCTAGCGGTATCGGACGACCTTTCTCGACCTCATTTGAATCCAGTATGGAAAATGTGTTGAAATTAGTATGTAAAACCCAAAAGCATGTTATTGTCTGTGGAGATTTTAATGTTAATTTACTGGAATCTTCAAATAATACTATTAAGATCTTAAGTTTATTTAAATCTTTTAACTTAGGTAATTTGTTCTTTGAACCTACACGGATAGGTGTTTCAAGTGCTACCTGTTTAGACAATATTTTTTGTAATTGCGAGTGTTTAGATAAGGAAATATTTAATTGGTTTAATTCTGATCATAGTGGCCAAAAGGCTTCTTTTTTAAATGATTTTCATCAAGAAACGCAGGCAATAACATACAGGCCCATAACTAGCAATCGTTTAGAATTATTCAAAAATAAAGTTGAGAGCAATCTCTGTGGGTTATCCTTTTCAAATAATGATTCTAATAGTATTTATAAAGATTTGTTTGATGTAATTCTTCATCAATTTAACAACAATTTTAAGTTGAAAACTGTTTCTGGGTCAAAAACTAAGTTTAGTGAATGGGCTACTGTAGGCATCCATAGAAGTAGAAATAGGCTTTATGAACTATATAGAGAGAGGGAGGAGAACAAGAACGCTGACTTCTTAGTTTACGTTAAGAATTATTCGAGGACCTTCAAGCAAGTTTGCTTAACTGCTAAGTCAAACTTTTTAAGTCTTAAACTCAAAGCTTCTGGTAATAAGGTAAAAACGGTGTGGAAAATTATAAATAGAGAAACGGGTAAATCTAAAACTCGTGATAATCAAGTAACTAAAGAAGGGTGACAAACAAATCACGTCAAACAAAGACGTGGACTTAGCGTTCGAAGATTATTTCTCCACTATAGCTATTAATACAACGAAATGTCTTCAATCATCTCCGATTGTATCTTAAAAACTACTTTGTGCTAATGTTACTAAATGTAATGTAACCTTTGATTTTAGCCATGTAGATTCAGTTTCTATTGTGTAATGTAACCTTTGATTTTAGCCATGTAGATTCAGTTTCTATTGTTAAGGTATTTAAATCGCTCAGTTTAAAAAAAACTGAGGATTTATGGGGAGCGTCAGTTAAAATAATCCGTCATGTCATAGATATAATTGCACCTCACTTAGCTTTAATCTACAATAATTGCATTTCAGAGGGGGTTTTTCCAAATCTTATGAAATATAGTAAAGTCATACCTCTTTTTAAATCGGGCGACATGAGTGATTTAACGAATTTCCGTCCCATTTCTATTCTTCCGGTTTTAAGTAAAGTTTTTGAGAAGTTAATGTTTAAAGATATGTTAGGTCACTTCAATAGAAATAAACTGCTTAACAGTAATCAGTTCGGCTTCACCAGAGGACGATCCACAACTGATGCAGCATCTGTACTCATTAAATATATATACAATATTTGGGAGAAATCCTGTGATGCAATAGGATTTTTTTGTGACCTTTCCAAAGCTTTCGATTGGGTAGATCATGCGACTCCTATATTAAAATTAGAACATTATGGTCTGTCAAATAATTCTCTAAATCTTATGTCTTCATATCTTAGTGATAGAACACAAACGGTTGTTGTAAACCAAACACAGTCCATTGGAGCAACTGTTAAATTAGGTGTGCCTCAGGGCTCTATATTAGGTCCTTTCTTATTTCTGGTCTATATAAATGACTTACCACCCACGGTAGATAACCTATGTGCTATTTGCTGATGATACTTCATTAATTTTCATGGTGGACCGAAAATCCGTCGATTACAGTAGGATAAACGCCACGCTGGTTAAAGTACTTAATTGGTTTACTATTAACAATTTGCTACTTAATACTAAGAAAACTAAATGTGTTAGGTTCATTTTGCCTAATGTTAGACCGGTAGAATCTAGTATATTTCTAAATGATTTTCTTAGGGATAACTATAGACAAAAATTTGCAATGGAGTCCCCATATAGCAGTACTAGCAGGTAAATTAAGTTCGGCAGCTTATGCTGTTAGTAAAATCAGGCAACTTACCAATGTTGATACAGCTCGCTTAGTTTATTATAGTTATTTTCATAGTGTTATGTCGTACGGTATTCTGGTTTGGGGAAAAGCTGCTGACATACAGACTATATTCGTGTTACAAAAAAGAGCCATTCGTTCCATATATAACCTAAACTCCCGTGATTCCTTAAGATTACTATTTAAAAAAATTAGTATTTTGACAGTAGCGTCACAATTTATTTATGAGAATATTATTTATGTCATTAAAAATCAAGACTCTTTTGTTAAGAGTTGTGATATACATAATTTGAATACAAGAAATAAAAATAAAATTGCTATTAAAAAATTTCGTGTCCGTAAGGTATATAAGTCATTCGTTGGTCAATGCATTAATTTCTATAATAAATTACCTGACGAAGATTTAAAGTTATCATTTCCAGCACTTAAAACTTACTTGAAAAAGTCGTTGATGTCGAAAGCTTATTATAGGGTCGAGGACTATCTAACAGATAAAAATGCTTGGCCTAAATTAAACACCTAAATAACTTAGTAATAGCTTGGTCAGAAAAATATGTAAATATTGTAGGTATAATTATTGTCTAGGGGACACGGTTTCTGTAGGAGAATGTATCAAAACTATGTGGTTGTTTTGCACCGTCATGGGTAAGTATATGTGTATATATATATATATTTAATTATAATAATTATTGCTATTTATGAGTTCATCTGAACATACTGAGTTTTGACACATTTTCCTGCTCAACTACGCATGATATATATATTAAATTCATTGTTTTATATAATGCTAAGTTAAGTTCTATAATTGTATAAGTAATTTTAAAAAAAAAGGACTGACTGTTGAATTTCTTGCGGCGTTTCTTCTCAGCAGTGGTCTCTTGCGAAGCGCTGGTAGATTTTTGACGTGTAAAAGTGCCCGTGCGGCCTACTTACTGAATAAACATCTTTTATCTTTATCTTTTTATCTCGATGCATTTGCTTATTGTCGCTCGCCGCACGTAGGTTTTGCGGCCGAAATGTCTTAGTTACGCCGTTATTAGTAAGGCGCTCCCTCTAGTCCACAAGGGTGTAGGGTGTTCAAGTAGTTTCAAACGAGAAACGAGACGGATGAATCACATAACTGTGACAATTCATAGTAGTTTAAACATGACACTAAATAGTCAAGGTACTAAAGTGAACAATAAATGTAAGTACAACCATAGTCCAATTTTCCTCATTACATTATTGTAAAATATGATAGCTCACGCTACTGCTAGGTTTATAATTACTGTTTCTTCCGCCGTTGGCAAAATTCCGCTCCTCTGTAAGAAGCCTAAGGCGACACCAGTAAAGAACTGTTATTAAATGCTCTAAACCCGGAACATCATTGATGATTCCATGGCCTGGGAAAGGCCGGTCTTTTTTTTTCTCTATGACAAGTGCGATCATACAAATTATAATCAATTAGGTATGCGACGGCCTTTATATCCGGACTGTTAGCTATACCGCGCCACGAATGCCATATAGATCAATACGGACAGCAATAACCGGATCGTTTATTTTATGTCCATCCGCACTTTCAGCAGTCTATGACAGTAGCCATTTATCAAAGAATTGTACTTGAAGTCGTATGAATTTATGGTTGTCATTAGATGTAATGTTAAATTAAATTTCAGATTTCTAGTCTGAATTATTTTTGCTGCAATGGGGTATTTTAGAGCAGAAAAAAAGGTAAATGTTTAGATCTCGACATCAATATGAAACAGACGATACGATCAGAGGGCCCTGCAAAGATGCAATACGCTAACTAACGTTTCTATTCGATTCCTTTTTAAACCAATCGCGTCACTGGGAGATGACGTGATACGAAAAGTCACGTGATCTACCAGTGACGCGATTGGTTTATAAACGAATCGAATAGAAACGTTAGTTAGCGTAGTGCATCTTTGCAGGGCCCTCAGTGTTCGGCAGTGCGTGTTCCAAGAGATCTAGTGAACATTATAAAACCCGCTAAAATGTTCCATTGTAAAAACGAAAATACAGTGAGTTTTAAAATTAAACTTTTTTTTGTAATTTCATTTTGTTTACATGGAGCAAACTGTTTACATACCATGTAAACAACCTATGGTCTCAGGTCATTGACCTTGAACTTAGACTTGACGTTAGTTACTACGAATGTTTGGAGTAGTATCATTGAGGTATATTAACTAGAGAAGCAAATGTAAATCAAAAGCGACGCATAAAACGTGCCAACTACTAATAATCGCGACGTAGCTTTGAAACCAATAATATTTGAACAAAAAAACTATATCTATCTCTTTTACGCTAATACGCTAGATACGCAGTCATCTGGAATAGACAAAGATGGCGAGCATACCTGATATGAAAACTTCAGTGTTGCCTACAACATGAAATTTTCCCCCAAAAAATCGAGTAAATATCGTTACAATTAATATATTGTTTTAATATTTTGTTTAGTTTTATTTCTCGCTTACAAGAATGGTAGTAATAAATTTGCAATTATTTTATTTGACGACGTCTCGTAGCCTAGTCGGTAGTGACCCTGCCTATGGAGCTAGCGGTCCCGGGTTCTATCCTTGGTTTGCAAATGGTTTCCTTTGCATTTTATATTCTTTCTTCTTTCTTTAGTTATTCGGCTGATTGCTTCCAAAATCGATAACTGGGGAACTTTGTGGTCACCGACAACAAATCCGCTGACAGAATAAAAAAAGTAGTAGTCTAAGGGATATACGCAGGCGATCGTTAAATTTAAAATAAACTCAAATTTAGAATTTAGAATAAAAATAGCCAGATGAGAAAGTGCCAGAACGACTTTAATTGAACGAGGTGTAACACATAGGTAGATACACCTCGTTACAAGTTATTCCACTGATTGCTTCCAAAATCGATATCTGGGGAACTTTGGGGTCTCCGACAACAAATCCGCTGACAGAATAAAAAAAGTAGCCGCCATCCGGAACTTTTTAGTTATTCGACTGATCGCTTCCAAAATTTTGAAAGCAATAACTAATAAGTTCAAGATGGCGGCTACTTTTTCTAATTCTGTCCACCGGTTCGTTGTTGGAGACCACGCAGATCCCCAGATATCGATTTTGGAAGCAATCAGTCGAATAACTAAAAATTTCAGGATGGCGGACTTTTTTTTATACTATCAGCAGATTCGTGGTCGGATATCACACAGATCCCCATATATCAATTTCGGAAGTAATCCGAAGAAAAACTAAAAAGTTCAAGATGGCGGTTACTTTTTCTCAATCTGTTAACGTATTCGTTGTCGCATACCACACCAGATATCGATTTTGCTTTAACTAGCTGAAATACAATAAAGAACGACTTTTTCATTTAAAAATTTTGTAAAGTACATCCCTTACGCTCATTCGGAGAGTAGGTATTTATCTCGAAAAGTAGGCCTAGCTTCTTTACTTTTAGCTCTAGCTATATATACATATACTGTGGTATTGAGTTGTTGAGTTTGATTGTTTTCTGTTAAAGTTAAGAACTCCAAATACCTAGATATAAGGCTACACCGCACCACTATTAAGTACGTAACTTGTTAATGTTCATGCGGTAAAGTTAAGCGCCCACAAGTGTAAACTTTTAGAAACACTAATTATTAGATGTAATTTTATTTATTTAACGGATTGCCGAAAATATTGAATTCCCCCGAAATGGGGGAAATGAAACAATACTTTACTTGCAACACTGGGCCTATAATAATAATATCTAATATTTTATTAAAGTTTTCGTGTTCATTACATTAATTTAGATACAAAAACAATACAGGGTGACTGGAAACTCGCCGTATTCCTTGAAAGGGGTTATTCTACAGCTCATTTGTAATGATTTAAGTCCAGTCAACTCATTGGTTTTCTAGTTATTCACGTTTTTAGTTTTTTTTTTAAATACCCGCCTTTCTACCGAAAACTCGTAATTGTGTAAAAAATTCGTCATTTAGAAATAAAAAAAAACATTTTTCAAATAGTCAATGAACCACTGATTACGAAAAATAAAAAAAAACCCAAAGAAATGCAAAATTTTGCAAATAAAAAGATTTGAAGTTCTAGTAATTATTTTACAAATTTTGTAACATTTTAAGGCATAACTAAAAAAAAAGTACGACACTTCGCGTACAAATTACAGGAATAGTTTGCTTAATTCATAAGCTTTCTAAACAGGTACAATTTATGACATTTTATTACAATTTTTTTACAATTAATAATAATCATAGCGGAACAGGTAGAAGACTTGACTTAGCGTACTTGACTCTAAATGGGTTTGTTTGTGTCGTTTTAGATTCTCCGAGGGCTTAAGTACTTTGTCTTCAGTTTCTTATCTTACTTATCTTATTGAGGTAGAAGGCACAGCAGATTGCCTTTGGTGACACAAACAAACTAATTAAGGTTCATTAGGTTAATTAATTTAATTAGTTTGTTTGTGTCACTTTATTCTACGTGGGGTTTTTTGCGTTCTTATCTTGTCTTCAGTTTCTTATCTTCTTGGACTTAAAGTTGTCTTAGGTGATACTTTGATAAGTAATTAAGCAAGATTAGGAGAAAATTAGGAAAAAAATATAAACAGTTTCATTATCTAATAAACTTTAATCTTAAAAACTAAAATCAGTTAAATCACAAATTTTGCTCGAACTGTTTGCCCTGGTTTCAAATGCGAACACTAAGCCTTTTTCGTACTTCGGTGATTGTTACTCGGGAAGATAAGAAACAAACTAATTAAATAAATTAACCTAATGTCCCTTAATTAGTTTGTTTGTGTCACCAAAGGCAATCTGCTGTGCCTTCTTCCTCAAGAAGATAAGTTGAGATAAAAAACTGACGAGAAAGTAAGCCCTCGGAGAATCTAAAACGACACAAACAAACCCATTTAGAGTCAAGTACGCTAAGTCAAGTCTTCTACCTGAGGGCCCAGCCATGATGCATTGCGCTAACTAACGTTTCTATTCGTTTAATTTTTAAACCAATCGCGTCACTGGTAGATCACGTGTCTTTTCGTATCACGTCATCTACCAGTCACTCGATTGGTTTAAAAACGAAACGAATAGAAACGCTAGTTAGCGCAATGCATCTTGGCAGGGCCCTCTGTTCTGCTATTATTATTATTAATTGTATTTTTTTAAATAAAATGTCGTAAATTGTACCTTTTTAGAAAGCTTATGAATTAAGCAAACTACTTATTCCTGTAATTTGTACGCGAAGTGTCATACTTTAATTTTTAGTTATGCCTTAAAATGTTACAAAATTTGGAAAATAATTACTAGAACTTCTAACTTCAAATCCTTTTATTTGCAAAATTTTGCATTTCTTTAGGTTTATTTTTTATTTTTCGTAATCATTGGTTCATTGACTATTTGAAAAATGCTTTATTTTATTTATAAATGACGAATTTTTTACATAATTACGAGTTTTCGGTAGAAAGGCGGGTATTTAAAAAAATAATCTAAAAACGTGAATAACTCGAAAACCAATGAGTTTTGACCCCTGGTTGACTGGACATAAATCATTACAAATGAGCTGTAAAATAACCCCTTTCAAGGAATACGGCGAATTTCCAGTCACCCTGTATATTAACCAGTGAAAAGTAATTATTTGTGCCTTAGTGTGTCTTTCAGACTTTGATAAGCTCTGTTTCACCGCGCATTTCCCCATTTTTCGCAGCTTCTTTTACGGTCGGCGTCTGTTTGACAACTAACTTGACCATCATCATCATCATCATGTCAGCCGAAAGACGTCCACTGCTGGACATAGGCCTCCCCCAAGGCTCTCCACTCAGACCGATCTTGTGCTTTTCGCATCCACCGCGTTCCCGCGATCTTTAAGGTCTTTAAGGTCGTCACTCCATCTTGTTGGAGGCCTACCTACAGCTCGTCTCCCGGTCCGCGGACGCAACTCAAGAACCTTCTGACCCCATCGGCCATCAGTCCTGCGAGCAATGTGCCCCGCCCACTGCCACTTTAGTTTGGCTATTCTTCGGGCTATGTCGGTAACCTTAGTTCTACTGCGGATATCATCATTTCTGATTCTATCACGCAGAGAAACCCCGAGCATAGCCCTCTCCATAGCCCTCTGAGTGACTTTGAGCTTCCTTATAAGGCCCATTGTTAGCGCCCACGTCTCAGATCCGTAAGTCATCACTGGCAACACACACTGGTCAAAGACTTTTGACTTCAGACACTGCGGTAATTTGGACGAAAAGGTGCTACGAAGCTTCCCGAACGCTGCCCATCCGAGTCGGATTCGACGAGTGACCTCTTTCTCAAAGTTGGACCTACCTAACTGGACCGTTTGTCCCAGGTAAATATAGTCGTCAACAACTTCGAGCGCAGAGCCTCCGACTATCACGGGAGTTGGCGCGACATGGACGTTGGACATGACTTTCGTTTTGTCCATGTTCATCCTCAAGCCAACTCGGTCGGAAACTCCACTGAGGTCAGCGAGCATTGCACTGAGGTCCTCCATGGTCTCAGCCATGACTACGATATCGTCAGCGAATCGAAGGTGAGTGATGTACTCGCCATTTATGTTGATGCCTCGTCCTTTCCAGTCCAGAACCTTAAAAGCATCCTCCAATGCAGCGGTGAACAGCTTCGGAGAGATCACATCTCCTTGTCTGACTCCCCGCTGCAGAGGAATAGGCTTCGTGCTCTGGTCCTGTAGTCGGACGGACATAGTGGCGTTTTCGTACAGACACCTTAACACTTCGATATATCGGTAGTCAACTTGGCACCGCTGGAGAGACTGTAGTACAGCCCAGGTCTCGATCGAATCGAAGTCTTTCTCGTAGTCCACAAATGCAAGGCAAAGGGGGAGGTTATACTCTTCGGTCTTCTGTATAACCTGCCGCAACGCATGTATGTGGTCTACGGTACTATAGCCTTTTCGGAAACCGGCTTGTTCGGGAGGCTGAAAATCGTCAAACCTGCGCGCGAGACGATTTGTGATGACCCTTGAAAACAGCTTGTAAACATGGCTCAGAAGTGAGATGGGTCTATAGTTCTTCAACAAAGTTTTATCACCTTTCTTGAAGAAGAGAACCACCACACTTCTGTTCCATGCTTTCGGCGTTCTCCCTTCGTGGAGGACGGAGCTGAACAGCGTCTGAAGGGCCCTAAGGGTGGGTTTACCACCCGCCTTCAGGAGTTCGGCTGTAATTCCATCCTCACGTGGGGCTTTGCCATTCTTAAGCTGTTTGAGGGCCATACTAATCTCGTACAGGCTGACGTCGGGGAGATCTTCGGTATAGTGTCGGGTTAATCTAGCCCTCGGGTCTTTAGCTCGATTTTCGACGGGTGTTCGGGTTGTCGTGTACAACTGTCCATAAAACTTCTCAACTTCCGCCAATAGCTCAGGTTTGGATGAAATGATTCTGCCGTCGTCGGTCTTCAGCTTCATCAGTTGGATTTGGCCAACAGACAGATCCCTGGCAAACACCTTAGAGCCCCTGTTACGCTCAATAGCCTCTTCAATACTTTTAGTATTGAATCGGCATAATCACGTTTCAGAGACTTCGAGATCTGTCTGTTGAGCTGCCGATAGCGACAAGCGTCACCAGAGGACTGCAGAATCATTTCACGCCTCACCTCCATGAGCCTAAGGGTGGAGTCCGAGAGCTTCTTGGTTTTTGTACGGCGGATCTTGAAGAACTTAGACCCGACCGTTTGGACAGCTTCCACGAACCCGTCGTTGTAATCGTCCACGTCGCTACCTAGGCACTCGAAACGGTTTTGAAGTTCGAGCTGAAAGCTCTCGGGGTTTTGGAGCTGAGCGGGTGCAGGGCGGAGCGTAGACTTCATCAGTCTAGACCTTTCAAGCTTGAACTGGATATTCAATGAGCCTCGTACCATACGGTGATCACTCCCGGTTTTAACCGCACTGATCACGGAGACATCATTGAATATGTGCTTTTTCGTCGACATGATTAAGTCTATCTCATTCCTCGTTTCACCATCAGGACTCATGCAGGTCCACTTCCTATGCTCACGTTTCCTGAAAAAGGAGTTCATCATATAGAGTCCCTCCTTCTCCATAAAACTGGCCAGTAGGTGGCCCCGGTGATTCCTATGCCCCACTCCAAAATTCCCCACTCTCTGCTCTTCACCGTCTCGTTTACTCAGCTTTGCGTTGAAGTCCCCCATAACAACCGTGAAGTGAGTTTTGGAGCTATGCATGGCTCTGGAAACATCCTCATACATAGCCTCCACCTCATCGTCGGAGTGTGTCGAGGTCGGCGCATATACCTGTATGACCTTCAACGAATATCGTTGGGTCATTCTGAGTACAAGGCACGCTACCCTGCTCGACACGCTCTCGATATTCACCACGTTGTTCACGAGGGACTTGTGGACGATAAACCCGACACCTCCCTGGGACTGGTGGTCGCCCTCCCGGAAATAGAGCAAGTTACCAGACTTCAGGGTTATCATGTCCTCCCCCTCTCTACGGACTTCTGACAACCCTATGATTCCCCATCGTAACCTGCTCAATTCCTCCTCCAGTTCCAGCAACTTTTCGTCGGTCCGCAATGTTCGGCAGTTGTATGTTGCCAGGGCCAAAGGTCGTCGTTTCTGGTAGCCGGGTCTCTGCCGGAGATTACCTAAAGCACCCCCTGCCCCGCCGTTACCATAGCCGCTACCGGAGCCAGGAATAGCGGGGCCACCGGGGACTAGGGGTATGGGCTGTAGTTTTAAATTCATACTTAATTAAGGCTTTTGATCTAGAACCGTTGGGGGAAAATGCCGTAGTCGCCACGCTTGGCAGGCGGGTTGGCGACCGCAGTTATACCATGTAGTCCGCGGAAGACGCTGCTGCCCATCTTCCGGTTTATCCCTTAGTCGCCTCGTACGACATCCACGGGAAGAGATGGGGTGGTGCTATTCTCGACCGGCACCGGCATCAACACGGCACTAACTTGACAAATGGCCGCTATGAGCCTGCAGGCTCATCTGACGTGGCACGGGTTATGCGTGGTCACTGCCCCTCTATTTAATATATCTCAATGAGTAGTATAGTATCAACATCAATTGTTTAGGAACTGTACCAACAGGTGTGGTTCAGCCAGATGTGGCTCTTGATAATTCTAAGCTATGTGCCCCAAAAATAGTTTAAGATGAGTCCCCTAGATAAATTAGTAATAATAAAACTATTATTTATTCGGATCAGATAGGGTCTGGAATGATTTCTATGTTAAGAAACCAATTGGAACAAAATGTAACAAATTTTTTCATGAAGAAGCCGCAACGGCCGCCCCTCGGACCTAAAAAAAATACGGGCGTAACGTTACACTAAAAAGGTGTGAAGTATGCAAGGTCTGTTATTTCGTTCCGTCATACAAAGTCATACACGATCTACCGTCTCACAAAAGCACTAGGTCTGTTAACCCGCCGCCATTACGCGGCGAAACGAGCACGAATGACATTTAATTTTACGCCGAAGAAAATGTCGCATTGTATTGTAAAGACGTGTAAAAACTACATTAGTAAGTAAATTTAAAAAGCCACACGGTATCACTTATCACGTGTAAGTTATGATTATTCGTGTTATTTTTCTTAAATATGTGTTTATTTACTTTGACGCAAATTACAAACAAAAATGACAATCGAGTCATTCTAATAAAAGTGGCACGGTCAGGTTAAAGTTTCTCCAAAAAAAAAGTTGTGTTTTTTTACCTTCTTTGCTTAAAATAAGCTTCCTGGTGTTCCAATTGTTACATATTTATAAAAGGGAACGGAATATACATGAAAATATAAGAATTATGGCTTGTTGAAATATTGAGATGCAGGTGAAAGTTTCATTAGACAGGTTAGAAGAGAGAAGTTTTCAGGTTAAAGAGAGTTATATTAAAATACAAATTACTTTAAAAAAGCAATTCCCTACATTTATTTTGGTAGATCACTGTTAATGGGTACTGCTTGATAAAGCATCTGTAAAGTTTTTCTGGGAAATTATATGCAAGTTATTAAAATAAAATTATTTAAAATAGTTATTCACTTTAGCTTGCCAATAGTCACACTAACCTGCACATTAGTGCACATATGTCTCTTTAACCCGCCAAGAGTTACATTAACCTGTGCCTAACCTAATCTATGCTAGTTACAGGTTAAAGTTGCACAGGTTAAAGTTAAAAGTAGATTTACAAGGTTACGATTTACTCTTAAACCGGTGATAATTTGAACGTTCCACTCTTAGTAATATAAGTAGATACATCAGAATACCACGTTCAAATGATTAGCTAATTACGTCCCATACCGTTAACATTAAATAATTGAGACAAGATAAAGTTAACATACCCGTTACAAACTCCAGATTACTATCACTAATCTCCACAAAAGTATGACAGATCGTATCCAATCGTTTCGTATAGTGGTGAGCCACATACTGGCCGAATGTTTATCGAGGATTATGGTGTGCCTATTATTTTCTGTGAGTGAGATACACTATCACGGACACACAGGTTAAAGTAAAAACATCACCGGACAAACTGTCGTGTGTTAATATTGATATATAAGCATATATTTTTGAAACCATAATTATCATAACTAATTGAATGTCATAATATTCTTCTTGCAATATATTGTAAAATATATATAATAAAATATACACAAATCGTTCAAAGACCTAAAAAACGGAAACATGTCTCATTTGGACAAGACAGGTTATAGTAAAAAATAGTACCTACCATTTTTTTTAAACAAAATTAAGGAGAATAAATAAATAAAATGGCTTGGCCTCGATGTAAAAGGTCTGTGCTTATCTATGAATGTTTTTCCTTTTTCTGTAAAACAAACATTTAACATACTTTGTATTCAAAAACTCATTGACAGGTTACGGTGCCACTTTTTTTAGAATTACCCAATCAGTGTTGCCAGTTTTATCACGGATTTTTTTTCCTAAAAGTTTAAGTTTTTAAGTTTAAATAAGAAATTGCTTTATTCGTTAAAATTATTTTTAATCACTACCTATGTTCATAAAAATGTGGTTTGATATATCAATATTATTAATATTATTCTGTCGTGCAACCGTTGAAATTTAAATTGTCATATAATTTTCTCATCTCTAGTTCCCAATATTTTTTTGTTGAAATTGGTTTTGTCATTACAAAATGAGAAAACCCAATTTCAATTAAATTAAAACGGTTGCATGACACAATCGAACCCAATGCTGAAGTAGTACATAAATGATAACACGATTTAATTGTACGAAGTTTTTGCAGAGATACAATCGCGATTCAGTCTCAATGCAGTACCTATCGATACAGTCACAAATCGTCTAGGTTTAGTCGCGATACAGTGCTGCGGCTGTCGAATGCGCATTTGTATCGCTGCAAAAAGTTGCAGTTGGTAAAAGGCGTTAAAATAAGAAAATTGACGATTTATATGGCAACCCTCAAAGCACGCACACTCGTAAACGGACGGCGATTTTGTATGCTTCACTCATGATTAGACTAGGTTACGTCAGTATTTTTTTTAGGTCCGTGGGCCGCCCTTCGAACAATCAACATGATCAGAACATTCTACACGTTTCATCGCAGCTACAGGTTCACGCGTCGATGATCGATCTACCTACGAGCCGCTCCGACCCGCCGAGTTCGACGAGTGCAGCTGACGACAAGGAAAAGCAGAATTCACCAAAGCGTCTATTTTGCGTTTATTGTCGACGTAGTGGCCATCTTAAAGACGATTGTGCTAAGCGTAAAAGTGTTAGTGAAGTATGTATAACGTGTTACGGGTGCGGAGCACCAAACGTGTCCAAGTCTTCGTGCAAAAAGTGTAATTCGGGTCAAGACTTTTATATGGTAGCGATCGAGGCGCCGTCCGCGTCGATCGCGCCGCCCGCGTCGGTCGCGCCGCCCGCGTCGGTCGGGCCGCCCGCGTCGGTCGCGCCGCCCGCGTCGATCGCGCCGCCCGCGTCGATCGCGCCGCCCACGTCGATCGCGTCGCCCTCGTCGATTGCGTCGCCCACGCCGAGCGTGCCGAGCGCGCCAGCGCTGCCGCGGCCCATGCAGACGACGCCAACCGCTCCGATCACGCCGATCATGCCGAGCGCGCCTACTGCGCCGACTGTGTCGAGCGCGCCTACTGCGCCGACGGTGTTGAGCGCGCCTACTGCGCCGCCAACGCCCGCGCTGACGACGCTGACCGCACCGATCACGACCGCGCCGAGCGCATCGCCCGCTGTCGCACCACCAGAGCGCCGATTACGTGGCCAGATGCCCTACTTTAAAAATCGAAGTTCTAAGTTACGTTAGCTACATCCCTGTCACTCGTCATTCGAGATTAAATCGAGAGAAAGGGATGGAGCTAACGTAACTTCGAACTTCGATTTTTAAAAAAGAGCCTCTGCGCCGAGCGCGCTGATCTCGCCGACCGCGCCGACTGCGGCGCATATGCCGCCTGCGCTTTTCACGCCGGTAACGCCGATCGTGTCATCTGATTCAAGTAACGATAACTTTATTTTTACTAAGTGTGTACGCTGTCTTATGTTTCATTGCATTTGTAATAATGGTATAAGTGAAAATATTTCTTGCAATTCTGGCCACCAGGGGGAGCTTACGTCACACACTCGCCGCCCTGTTTTAAATATTAGTGTTTTGGGTGCGAATGGAACAGGACTTGTTGACACCGGCTCTAAGTGTTGTATCGCCGGTCACAAGTTATACTTATACGATCCTGGAAAATAAATGTCATCATGTATTCTACAATCAAGGTAGTTACGTTAGCCGATGGAGTGAATAGGACAATGACCTTACCACTGAATTGTAGGTGACACTTTGCCACAAAACTATATATACTACGTTCACGTTAAAGAGTTAGTTAAGCGCCGTCTCTGTCGCACTTTTGTATGCAAATGAAAGGGACAAGAAATGGTCAGTGGGCGTGAACAATCGCACGTCACTGGCCGGGTCGGCTTACAATTACATGCCCTGGCTCGGAATATTTGTTTATTTATTATTTGTTATGATTTTGGTTCGTAAGTTGATTTAGCATATTTAAATGAATAACTTAATAGAACCATTGCATATTCATGGTTATTCACTTATTCATCATGAATATGTAGGTAATTGAAAAGTAATTAATAAATTAAATATTTGTGAAGGTGATAGGATATCCCATATTAATAAAATCATGTGTTCGTTCATAATAATATTTAATCATTGTCTGATTCACTTAAATCATTTTCGAAATTAATCATAAATCCCTCTGCTTTCACCGTTGCATTCATTTTTGTTTCTACTACCTCTACCACGTGCTTAATATAGCTGGTTTGATAGTGCAATCCGTTGTATGGGAACCTTGCACTTTGTGACTATGCGCTGAAACTTGGAACAGTTGACTCTTAGCTGGTCTTGAGAAGATTCAAACCGGGAGCCATCGAGAGCCATGGCCCATTTAGTAGCGGGAGGGGGGGAAGTTTGACGCTGCCGCGCTTTAATCGAAGCAACATTTCTCTAAAACTATACATATTAGGGCATGCCATAATCATTTTCAGATAAATTAAGGATGCGGAAACTATTTTTTGAATAAAAAAAATGCATAAAGTACCTAGAAAAGACTAAAATGCATAATTTGTTATTTTTTTATAATTACCTATTGTGCTTAAAAATAATAACAGAAATTTAAGAATAAAAATGTAACACATGGGAGCCCAAAAATAATATTAAGCGTGGTAGCTGGTTTGATAGTGCGATCCGTTGTATGGGAACCTTGCACTTTTTGACTATGCGCTGCAACTTGGCACCAGTTGATCCTTAGGCGGTCTCGAGTGAATTCAGACCGGGAACCATCGAGAGCTACCGTGCATTTAGCAGGGGAGGGGGGGGGGGAGTTTGACGCTGCTGTGCTTTAATTGAAACCATATTACTTCTCAAAAACTGGGCCGATTTTCTAGGCGGTAAAAACCATATCGTATTTGACCTGTTATCATATTTTGCACGTTTTGATAGCTCCTATTTAGTTCACAGTAATGACAGAATGAGTATAAAATAGTTCCATAGCAGGTCAAATACGATATCGTTTTTACCGTCTAGAATAGAGGCCCTGTACTTGTTATGGCGTCCAATATATCATTTTCGGATAAAATAAGGATAGGACCAAAAAAAATAAAAAATGGCCATAAGACAAAAGTTATGTACATTTTTTTTCATTTCTACACTGAAAAAAATAATTGGTAGCTTGTAACAAGATTGTGATTGCATAAGCGTCTTGGTCCCATACGAGCCTAACAAGACGATAGATACATCAACTAAGACGTTATATGTATACATCAACTAAGATGTTAGTTGATTCGCTAAAGAAATTGCTGTAGTTAACTATCAGCTTTGGTTGATATAACTAATATCTTAACTATTGTAATTATTTTTTGTCAACTAAGTGAAAATCTCTCTTTGTTGGCTCTAATTTTTTTGAGTGTAGCTTTTTTTTACTCACGTGATATATGTTAAAAATAATAATATATGTAAGTATGTAAAAGCTACACTTATCTATTTAAAAAAAAATTGTTTAGTTTTACGTCTAAGATGGGCATATAACTAAGGGTGCGGCTCCACTGAGGCGGAGACGAGAGGAGCGGAGCGGAGCTGTGCCAATATTAACCAATAGAAGGCGCATGCGGTCACGTCGAGCGCGCCTTGCGCACGTTAGTTTATATTCGCGTAAACGTAAACATAACATATTATAAGTAAGCATCCTTGGCAGTTAAAATATTGTAAATATTGTAGGTTTTATGACTTTCTAATAAATATTTCATCCCAAACATACTTACATAGAAATATTGTTTATTTCTACCTGTTTTTAATTCGCGAAGATAACAAATAGAGGTAAGTAAGCACAATAAAACCTTACTAACACTCCATTCTGCACCCTTACCATGAGTTACAATTACCGTACTCGATAGCGAGCCTGATGCTCTGTCCCTCGCAGACCTCGCATTATTCTTATAGAGTGCGAGGGACAGAACATTCGACTCGCTAGCGATTCGAGTACGGTAATTGTAACTCATGGTAAGGGTACTGGATAGAGACGTTTCTAATGTATCCTTTCTCACGCCAACTTCGTTCAATGGTATAGGTAGGTAAGATAATTTTGAAGCTTGGGAAGCCTTTCCTGACCTAACTATAGGTTTCGAGTCAGTGATCGAGGGCCGCATTGAGGAGGCTTCCATCGAAAAATACGTTGTAACATTATATAATAGGTCAGATTTTCTGCCTTTTTAAACAAATATAATATGATCTCAAAGCTTAAACCAGAATATTGCATTTCATTATTATTTCAGATCAGCTTCGCGTACTTCAGTAAATGAGTGCCGTAACTAAGCCTAAGTCTCTTAGTAAGTCAGTCAGTTATTAAGGATAAGACCAGAGACTCCTAAGACTTGTCCAACTACAGACCAATTCCACTCACCTCTGTAATCGCTAAGGTACTGGACTGAATGTTTGACTAGTAAATGGACAAGCACTTAACAAGTAACGATGCACAATTTGGTCTCAGGCCGATTTTTTGCACGGAAAGTGCTTTTCTTTGCAGATAGTGCAGTAGGGCACCGACTAAAGCCGCTTTATATCAGCAGTTTTTAAGAGGCATATATCAATGGGTACATGTTTGGGGCCAGTTAGCAGTGTTAGAACCAGCTCGAAATCTGCTCTATCGGCCTACTTGGGGTTAGACGAAGGTCGAAAACAACTGGAAGCCTACATGGACGGACTTGCCTGTTGCGTCAGAAGCATGTCTAGAAATTGTTAGGTGCAAATGCAAAAAACAGTGCCGTGGCTGGAGCAATTGTAAAAAAAAAGGCAGCTTAAATGTTCATACCTCTGTCTGTGCATTGGATCTTGTAATATATAGAATGAATTTGCATTGCGTTACCTTTCATGTGATAAAACCCTACTTTCACAGATGATCATGCATTGAGATCACCCTGACCCACGCTTAATATTATTTTTTCTCTCCCATGTGTTAACAGATATATATAATAAACTATATATTTATGAAAACTACATAAGTGTAGCTTTACGCCTACATTTTTGTTCTTAGATTTCTGTTATTATTTTTAAGCACAATAGGTTATTATAAAAAAATAACAAATTATGTATTTTAGTTTTTTCTACTTTATTCATTTTTTTTGTTAGGAAGTGTATTTTTTTGTTCAAAAAATTGATTCTTCGTCTTTAATTTATCTGAAAATGATATATCGCATGCCCTTATATGTATAGTTTTAGAGAAATGTTGCATCAATTAAAGCGCGGCAGCGTCAAACTCCCCCCCCCCTCCCCCTACTAAATGCGCCTTGGCTCTCGATGGCTCCCGGTCTGAATCTACTCAAGACCAGCTAAGAATCAACTGTTCCAAGTTTCAGCGCATAGTCACAAAGTGCAAGTTGTCGTGCAGTAATACCCTAGCTAATACATTGCCTCCACGACTCAGCATTAACTTTATAAATTGCTTCATGAAGTAACCGCTTCACTTCGGCTAATTTAAATGGTCTATTATTGTCTGCTACGTACCCCTTGACTTGTCACCAAATTGACTCTATTGGGTTCAGCTCGCAATGGTAGGGGGGTAAGCGTAGCACTATCTTGTTCTTTTGTCTAGCAATTTCATCTATGACGAACGCCTCGTACCTATTCTTGTGAGCTTTAACTATGTTCAACAGATCTTTTTTGTTCATCTTGATTGGTGGCATTATATTTTTCTCCTTCAACCAATTGACGATTACATCTTTTCTTGAATTGGTGTTGGGTATCTTTTCTATTTTTCTTGAATGTTACGGGGCGTTGTCCAATACAATAACCGAGCCGTCTGGGATTTTATCAAGCACCTGCGAGAACCATTCTTCAATGACAAGTTCATATCTTGATGATAATCTCCTTGTCTCTTTGATTGGAATACCAAAAGGCCGCCTTCTACAAATCCGTCTTCGCTTACAATGTGCGTCACAATTAATCGCTTCCCTTTACCTGCCACAGAAAAAGGTTAAATTAGACAAGGAAGTAAAAGATAACACACAACTTTTATTGTGTTTACAGCTGCAACTTTCTGTTGATAACAGCCAATCCGCTATAAATAGCTGTGGTACCAATTTACATAAGATAAAGGACTTAACTCTAATGATTATTGTTTTGCAAGGGTTAATATTTTCCTACGGTGGTTGCCCGCCAACCGTTCCCGGAGCTACACGTGTTTCCGTCGGTCGGTCCGCAACAATCGAGCCAACTGCGCAAACCCTTATGCGATGACGTTCGCTGTAGTACATCTCACTTAATAACGCGTAGCTCGTACTCCGATCGAGTGACCTAGGTTCGGCCTAGCACTACGAATATAGTTAAGCAAAGGTGTGAGTGAAGGTATGAGTGAAGGGGTGAGTGTAAGTGTGTGTAAGTGTGTGTGTGTTTGCGGCTTCCTCACCTCATCGCAGCAAGCGTGCACGCGTGGGCCCTCCGTGCACTACCACGTCAAGCTTGAGGGTGTGTGAGGGAGAGTGCAGACGTCCTTCTCTCATCATCACCTTAGGAGCGGTGCAGCTGCCCTAAAACGGGCCTATCGAGCGACCATCCCGGTGAGACCGTTTCAGTTATATAAGTGTCATTGTGTCATTGTCAGTCGATATCATTGGCCATTGCTCTCTTAATCGTAGAATAAGAAATATCTAAGTGCATGCGTAGGAGTTAAACGAATCGTCCCCAACCTTTAGTCATACATCCACCTGTGTTCTTCTAGGTCTCGGGGCTCAAATAGTGTATTTTTAGAGAGTGTAACGCGGTAGTAGATCGTATTAGAAGTGACCTTTGTCGTTCTCCCCGACAACCTTTATTTGGTAGTGTACGCAGAAAGATAACTTTGTAGATTTTACACTTTATATTTAGGTACCCTCTTGCTTTAGTTAAGCAGGGGGCAAATAAAAATATCAGATTCGCCTTATGAACAGCAACAAGCCCTAAAAACTCCCGGCCATACGAAGCAAGTTTATATAAAAAAAGGGTAAATTAATTAAGTGTCCGGAGGTACGGCTAGTTGCCACATCTGGCAATCATTAAGTACCCAAGCAAAGCCTCGCAAAATTTCGTAGAACAATCGACTCAAAGGATGGCATTAAACAAAGGACTAACTGACTGGTTTAAGAAGGATAACTAGGCGATCACAAAGCAGGTGCCAATCCCTAGAAAATCAGCGTCCAGGACCACTAGCGACTTTAGGAAGATATCTATAATGTGGGTGTAGGCGATGTTCACTTTTCCTGGCATGTAGATCACATTGTAATTATATGATTGTAATCTGAGAACCCATCGTTCTATGCGCGCACAAAGCTTAGATTGTGGTCCAAATAATATTTCCAGTGGTTTGTGATCTGTAATAAGATCGAACTCTTTACCAAAAAGGAAAATATTGAAATGATTTACAGACCAAATTAGGGCTAAAGGCTCTTTCTCTGTTTGGCTATATTTCCTCTCATCCCAGAGATTGTATTCCGGTCAGCGCTACTTTCAGCTCTACAAACGCCTTGTCTTGGTCACTTGTCCAGTATGGTGAGGTTCGGTTCTCGTGGCCAAGTTGGGTAACCATTTGTTAACATAGTTTACTAGCCCTAAAAAGCTCTGTAGCTCTTCTACGGTTGTAGGGACTCTAAAGTTGGTGATGCTCTCCACAAATCTCGGCAACGGTTTAACACCGTTAGATGACAATTGACAACATTTCAAAAAAAAAGGATTTTTGTTTTTTCGCGTTTATAATAGCTGGTTAAAAATTAGAGTACCCGTGTTTCTCGGTTTTTCTTTATTTAACTTAAATTCGTCGTTAATAATTTATTAAAGAAATAGTCATTAAAAAGACCGTATATACAAAGTTAGGAATACTGACGTCGTGATCTTAGCATGACATAAAATTAAAAAAAGTAACTTTAAACAGAAACAGAACCGACTGTCATGTCATGTCACTTGTCAACAATAACAACTGTAACAACATAAATTCGTCGAATTTGGGCAGATTGCGACTATCCGCTTTTACAAATCTGTTAGTCACATTCATTTTAAATAGCGTATATCAAAACAATAGTATTACGAGAATCGAAAGCGTGTCGTTAGAATCAAGTAGTCCGTCAGACAGATAAAAAATTGTCATGACAGTTGTATATTTTTTTCAATTCCTATGCTAATAAATGGACTAAGGGCACTATAAGTGTATTCCTAACATTCACAATCCAACTTTTTTTACTGTTTTTCGTAAATATAAAAAAAACTACGGCATAAAAAAAACAAAATTATTTTTAGTGGAATCAGCAGTGTAAAATCTAGAAACGGTATTTTAATTTACTATCTTAGCATATATGAATTGTTGTCAATTCGTGTCCCAAAAAGTGTACCTGCTCTACTTTATATTTACACTTCTGTTCATTGAGTTGTACATCATTTTCTCTTCATACTTGCAACAGTTTTTCTAGCCGTGCGTCATGCTGTTCTTCTTTGTCTCCAAAAACTAATATGTCATCAATAAAGTTTATTACTCCATCACATTTTACTAATGGTTTTTCAAGTATCTACCTTTTGAAAGATCTCAGGAGCGCAACTAGGGCATCCAAAATTACGGACATTTCAATTACGTAACCAGTTACGAATTTATTTATTTAAAATACGTAATTACGTAATTTACCTGGAATTTTAAAGAAAAATATCAGTTCCCAATAATTATTAATTTAAATTAAAAATTTAAATTTAAATGAATTATTGGTTTATCTGTGAATCTTGGACGCGTAACAACTTCTATAAATTTCAATTATTAATTTAAATTAATAATTATTGGGAACGGATATTTTTCTTTAAAATTTCAGATAAAAATACAGAAAAACAACAACATCATTCACCTTGAAAATAAAACAATACATGCCATGCCAATTGCCAAATCAATGAACTGCATTTGACGGCTGACGGACGATCGAGCAATGAATAAAACATTCTTCCAAATTTGCAAATAATATTCAAAATCTTCCCCGGTGGGATTTTACCCGCACCGCACCGCACCGGTATCCTAATATTCGGGAGATCCCCTTAAAATATTTCTTGAGATGACATTGAACTCTACTGTTTATTAGACAAAAAATATTTTCATTAAATACGAGTCGTGTTGTTGTAGGTATGCTAACTATCCGAGCCAAACTACACGGGGCGGGGAATAACCGGTACGCGGGGTTCCTATGCCGTTTCCTTGTGTAAGTTGGGTATTCTATGTATGATTTAATGTATTTTAGAATAAAATTGAATCTATTTTCGTCAGTTTTTCCAATAAACAAGTAAAGATACGTACTTACGTAGTTACGGAATTGCAGCTTACAATAACGTAATTACAAAAGGTCCGAAATCCATCCGTAATTACGGAATTGCGAAATTACGTAATTACGGAATGGAAGCCCTAAGCGCAACTGATTCTGAACATAAGTCTTTTATATTGGTATAGTCCTTTAGTTGTTATAAAGGTTGTTATGTGTCTACAATCCGGGTCCTATTCCAGTTGGTGGAAAGCGTCTATAATGTCAAGCTTGCTAAAATATTTAGCTTTACCGATTTCTGGCAATAGTTTATGCATGCAAGGCAAAAGGTGATTCTCCCGCCTAATAGCAGTGTTAGCACGTCGCATATCCACACACAATCGTAAATCCCCATTTTCTTTCATAATTGGTACCATTGGAGAAACCCATCTTGAAGGTCCATGTACCTCTTCAATAATATATCGGTCAAGTAGGTCTTGAATCTTGTTCTCGACTTTTTGTTCAATAGGCAGCGGTATTCTGCGGTATGGTTGTGATACTGGGTGTATGCTATCATCACTAGGAATTTCTATCAAAACATCCTTGAGCTTGGGGGCTTGAGCAAGGGCTGTGACATCCGGTTGTTTTCGATATTGTTGATATCCATGCCTATTCTTAAAACGCCTAGATGGGTGGCAGTTTCTTTCCCCAGCAGTTCGCTTATACCTCCCGCTAAACCAATATACAGTTGCTTGTTCCTCCTGATCATTTATTCCAATTATGGTCTCAAATGGCCCTTTAATATTAAGAGGGGTGCGACTTCCATACGCAAGAAGAGTTTTGTTTGGCTTTGATGTCTGATTGATTGCTATTGCTCTTTGGTTTTTCAAGTTCTCCCATGTTTCTTGGGTTATCAAGTTAACTTTACAGCCTGAATCTACTAGCATTTTAGTCTTGACTCCCCCTAGAGTACACTCAACTGTTGCGTCATCATCAATGTTGAAAACATAATCTACTTCCACTCTTGCTTTTTTATTTACCTTTGTCTTTTGTGGATTTCATATTTTCCTTGTTCATTGGCTTTTATTTTTGTTCCCCTTGTTCTGCAGTATTGACGAAAATGTCCAGGCTTGCAACATGTAAAACATGTTTTTCCTAAGGCAGAGCATTCTTTGTGATCTGTTTCATGAGAGTTACTTCCACACCGTCCACAGGGGTTTTTGTTGTATACTTGTCTTGGTCTGTTAAGTCCTTCCTTTCTATTTCTATTGTATATAGTATTAACTTCATGGTTTCCTTGTTTTATGTCTTGGTTGTCTTGTTTTTTATCTTCATATATTTCTAATTGATCATTAACAACTTCCAAAGTGTTGGCCTCATTTATAATTTTTTCCAGGGTTATGTTGTCACCAATTGTAAGAATTTTCTTACGTAATTCAGCTGAAGTACATTTTTCAGTAATCTGATCAATGAAGTGGTTCTCATCTTTACCAACATTGCATTTTTCGGCCCGCTTTCGTAATCGTACCAAGAAGCCTTCGAACTTCTCATTATTCTCTTGCTTGATCAATCTGAACATGTGACGTTCAAAACCATGGTTTTGCTTTGGAACAAAGTATTCACCTAATTCTTTATGGCTACATAAAAAACATCAACCTTATCTGTACCTTCTACTTCTGCGCCAGGCAAGTTATCAAATATATCTTGCAGTTTCGCCCCTCCAAAGTGCAACAACGAGGCTCGTTTTTTCTGTGACAACTCAATTCCTGCTGCTTCAAGATAAATAAGTAGTGATCTTTGCCATCTCTCCCATTTGCTGCCAAAAGAATTCCTGTCACCATCTAAATCTAGCCCTTCTGGAGTCAGCAATGGATGATGAGCCGTCTTCCGTTAGGACAACCTGGAATATGCAATTTAATTGGTAATATGTATATAAACTACCATACAGATTCTAACTCAATGGAAGTACAATACAATAAATTACTCTTAATTGTTCATCACAGAGAGTTACAAATTGAAACAAGTAATAACGATTTTACATACAATTTTAAGTAATATAAACCATTTCCAATTCAATGGAGGCATTCATTTGAACTACCAATATTTTTTATTTAATGGGGTTTATGTTAACCATTTACAATTCAATGGAGGTATTCACTTGAACTACCAGACAATTTCCAATTTAATAGGGGTTATGTCAACCATTTCCAATTTAACGGAGGCATTCATTTGAACTACCAGACAATTTCCAATTTAATGGGGGTTATGTCAACCATTTCCAATTTAATGGAGGCATTCATTTGAACTGCCATGCTACTAAGTTTATAAAATTAATATATTACTACACACACTGACCATTTTGGCTGTAATAAAAATAAATGTATTTAGGTTAAGACATTTTATGCTTGTAAACCGTTTTTTTTATGTGCCAAGTAAATTATTTTTATTTTCTACTGTGTGTATAGTACATAGGTGCTGATACCACCATGTTTGTTAAATAGGTGAATGATGTGAGTTAAGGTTAAGGTAAAATAGTACTATAAAATGTATTCCTTATTTGCTAGACTAATTACTTCATCGAGATTTAACCAACTCCGTTACATAAAACATAAACAAACTTTAGTTATGCGAGTCACAAGGGGTCTGTTGTAATAAAGTACTAACTATTCAAAACGGCATCATAGTAGTTACGGCCCAACCGTAGTTGTAGTAGATTTGGTTATTTTATAACACTACCAGAATAGCAAGTATGTAATAGTTATAGCATCTGCACAAGATATTAAGTACTTAGATAAATTTGGTTACAAAACATTTACATGTCGGCTTCGTAAATCGTAACCTTAAAATGTGCCAACATCAAGCATTTCCCTGTTGTAAAAGTTATTAATATGCAATACCTTTTGCTCGTCGCCACTTGTAGGATTGTTAGATCCTTGCCCTATAGTTCAGTGGCTCGACAATGCCCACGTATTGCTCACAAACAATCCGAAACTGTCCTCACTTCACTTGCCGGCCTTTGCCGCCTATATCCCCCATGACAGTAACAGTGTCAGTAACATTGTTGCCAATCAACACAGAAACACACGAGACAGCGTGTGTATGCTATACTGCATACACTACAGTGGGTTACCGGATCTACGCAATTTTTCTATCAGAAAGTTTAGACGAAGCTATTAAATCCATAGGCAATTCTCAAGCGGCATTTCTACAAAATAGTTCTACCGACAATCACATTTTTACCCTTCTCCGCGTCCTGGATATAAACTAGAGGGAAGGAAACCGGCTCTTTGTTGCAGCATTAGACATAGAAAAAGCGTTCGACAACGTCAAAATAAATGCCCTAAGGGACATACTGCAAACGTGTACAAATATTCACCTTACCAATAGAATCGTAGAAGCCTGCATGAGGGAGAGAACATTCATATCCTGGTGCGGACAGAACTCGGAAGTGGTTCAAAAAGGAAAAGGGTTCAAGCAGGGATGCCCGCTGTCCCCCCGGCTATTCACCAGTCTAATGGAGGTTCTTCGCACCCTAAAAGGGGAGGATGAGGCATTCAGGCTGGACCAAGACGCCGAAATCACCCTACCCCTTATACTTTCGTATGCAGACGACCTAATCATAGGTAACAGGACCATACATATTATTATCATTAATCGATCGTATAGTGAGAAAACTGGCAGACTTGTTAAACACCGTAGTATTAACAATAAAAACGGCAAAACCGAAACTATTATCCGTACGGAACCCATGTGATATCTCAAAAGGAGATCTACAGCCTATAACGCTTTGGTGGAGTGTCTATCCAACTTACAGATGAAATACAATACCTCGGTACTTATATCACATACCCACAATAGGAAGGCCTCCATAAAGACGCGTTGCCGTAAGAAATTCCAAGATACTAACGCAATTTATTAAGAGAAACAAAATAGAATGGAAAATCGCTAGGCTAATGCACAAAATGGAGATATCTCCTGTCATGACGTACGGACTTAATGCCGCAGCACTAACCAAAGCGAATCGATCACGCCGAAGACGGTACGAGATATAAGTATATTCTAACTGAAATGCTGTCAATCAATAAGGGCACTCCCAAACAAAACATCTGGCAAATTTTGTAAGGCAAAACAGTGGCAAAAATAATTAAAGTTCGGAGGATCTCGTATTACGGGCATGTGCTTAGGCGCCAAAACCCTCACCTATTGTACGCGGCCCTCAAGTATAAAGAATGCAGACGAAAAGTAGGTATTTACTTGGGAGGACTCACTTGCCCAGGACAAACGAGAATACACTAACAAGAGCCGTTCCTACTGGCGAAACATTGCGGATAATAGAATTCGGCTTAAAAAAGAAGTGGAAAAGATCTATAAAAAACCTGAAACCGACACAAAGACAAAACCTGAGGATACTGAAGGAGCAGAGCAATGTTTTTAGTGTATAATATAAAATTTGATTCAATTTTGAATATTAGATTTGATTTTAAGCAGTCCATACCTTTAGTATATATTACACACCAAGTATTGTATCTATCTCCCTAATGCTGACTTAACGATGCCTGAATTCGGGTTGGCTCCGCCTTCCGTCTCTCCCGTCATATCGACTGCACACCCTACACTCCTATCCTATCTACTTGACTCTCCGGTGCCTCGGGCAGGTGCGTTGCTGCCTGCGGCGGGCGGAGATAGTTGGTGCAGTTAAGGCGACGAGGCTTGCGTGCCCTGATCGGTTTAGTATTAGTGGCTGGTCGGTGCGGGTTAAGGTTCTCTTGCTCTGCCGGCTCTTCGCTACTCTTACCGGACTGGGTGGGGCGGGCGTGCTTTTCCCCGCTAGCCTAATCTAACATCTCCTCTCCGTCGCAGCCAGCGTGTACGGTTCCTTGCAGCAGAACTGCTGGCTGGAGGTGTCACCAGAACAGAACAGAACGTGTAAGGGTCAATATTTTGCTACGTTTAATAACTTATCATAAAAAACTCACCTGGTGGATTCTTTAAGCCGACAGATAAGCCATTCAACAATGCATGTCCTGCGTTTTGAATTGTAGAGTCAACCCATATCATACTCTTCATATATATATATTTCATCCAAATAAAAAATATTTTTATCAAAGTCTCTGGCTTCCTTTATACTTTGCACATAATTTCGCCTCCAAAATTGTAAATCTGCTCGGTCATTCATCGCACTGTTGTGAGTTCTTTTTACAAACTTGAAACCCATATTTTTCAATAATTTGTGAAGAGTTGTCTTTTTATAGTTACCGAGACTTTCATCGTCGTTGACTACTGCCAATATTTTGTTTGAGGTTGGAATCTCATTCCGTGAAAAAATTCCATCAATAATTCTTCTCAGTGCATTTTTGGTGAAGCTGTCAGTCGTGCTTATTATACATTTGCGTATCTTCTGCTTTTTAGGCGATTTCAGGACGCCTTGCGTCTGCTTTTCCTTCATAATTCTGTACACAGACACTCAGTGAATGCCCAATGACGAAGCAATAGTTTTCGCATGTCATTGTAGGTACGAGGTCTGTGTAGTCTCCTTAAGAAATGTCTCATACAAGTTGTGTATCAATGACTTCTCTTGTAACGAAAAGTGCTTGATATGCCTTTTCTTAATCACATTTGGTGAATTCGCCATAATTCACCAACAATCAGTCCAAAAACAAGCCGAGTCACAGAGCAAGCAGGAAATAGTCCAATTAACAAGCCGGGTCACAGAATTAGCAGAAAATAGTCCGGTAAATAAGCCGAGTCACAGGTTAAACGGGAAACAGTCCAATAAACGAGCCAGGTACAAAGTGAAACAACAATACAAAGAAGAGCACTGTAACGCGTCCGCACCGTACAAGAGACAGATGTTGACTGATTTTGGCCGACATGTAAACCCATCATGTGCGCAAGCGGTGCCCTTATCGCTGGCCAATCACGTGCATTCTCAATTTTCTGGTACTAACTCTCTAACGTGAACGTGGTATAGTAAAATAGAGTTAATATTTGTTCCGGATTCAGATGATAACGTATCTCTATTAGGGATGGTTTTTTTTAAATAAATTCAATATTGCCCTTGATTTTAGTGTAGCAACAGCTGGTACTTACTTTGGTGAAAATATTAGCCAGAAGTTTGAGTTAAATTTTGAACTAGTGTCATCTGCAACTCATCATGCTCCTATTGCTGTGCCACCTTACAGGGTAGCTCCTCCTAAGAAGGAGTTTTAAGCGCATGCCGTTCGGTCTTAAAAATGCGCCGTCCTCCTTCAAGGGTCTCATTGACCGGCTCCGCTCGTCTTCGTCGTTGAAGAACGTTACGCTTCTAGCGTATCAACATGATTTGCATATAATTTCTGTAGGGTTTGATCAGCATGTTGCAGACCTTCGAGCAGTCTTTGACAGGTTACGACAGTTTCATTTGCGCGCTAATCGCGAGACGTGTGTCTTCGGCCCTGAGCAAGTTAAATATCTTGGTCATATGATCTCACAAGTCGGTATTTCCCCAGACGGTGAAAAGGTTCGAGCTGTTCTCGATATGAAACCTCCGTCGTCGCTGCGCCATTTGCGAACGTTCCTGCAAACTTGTTCTTGGTTCAGGAAATTCATTCCTAATTTTTCTGCTGTTGCTGAACCACTTTCGCGCCTTCTAAAGAAAAATCAGGCGTGGACCTGGAGTTCAGACCAATACCAGGCCTTTACGGAGCTCAAGAAGTTGTTGACTTCAGCGCCTATCCGGTCATCCGGTCATCGTCGGCAGCGACCACCAGCCTCTTAAATGGTTGCTCACTTTAAAGTCACCATCAGGTCGGTTAGTTAGATGAGCTCTTAAGTTGCAGTCATTCAACATTCAATTCGAGTACACACCGGGAAAGGCAAATGTCGTCGCCGACACGCTTAGCCGTCCAATCTGCAACTCTGATGATATTGATCAATATGGGTGTGTACAGTAGTCGTTGACTTCTCGTAGCCCCGAGGATCTTCGGCGTATGCAGCTTGATGACCCGGAGCTGGAAAAAAATATTCTAGAGTTAGGATGTCTCTGATGCTACACGTATTGGGGCGAAACGATGGTCCGGAAGAGGGGATACTTCACCCAGCAGGGACTTCTTTTAAAATTAATTTTCTTATTCTGGTAATTGTGTGATAGTTTAAATATACAATAAACTGGACGTAGATTATTAAAAACGTTCCAACCCATAACTTGGTCAAAAATGAGTTATCTTTACCAATGAGATCAGTTACCATGGTATTTTCATATAGCAAAAACGTTCCAAGCTACCTTGTGTCTGTAAGTAGATATTATGACCATAGTTTTGCAACGGAACGTAAAAACTGGGCGTTCCGGAGATTGGCCCGGCCATTCTCAGAATAGAGAATTTTTACGTGTCCGGCCCGATATTTATCCCTAAACATGGTCAGAAATAACTGCATATATTTTTCTTATATAGCTTACGGTTTTATCTATACGATATTCGAAATATATTAGCCCAGTTATTTAGTTATCATACTTATTTTATTTTTCAAAACCTTATTCTCCAATTACCGTAGCCTGTCCGCACGCTACCTTGGTCTTCAATTTTGCTTCTAATTTCAAGTAGGAACGGTTTCTATGTATGCCATTTTAAATCCTGGTAGGCTAAATACTGCCTGAATAATCAGATTTATTTATAATTCACTAGGACCATTCCTTAAAAATATATTATTAAAAAACTGTCTGTCCGGCCCGCACATATAATTACCATAGTCATTGCTTTTTGAAGGGCTCATCGCCAAATAACAAAATATTATTTCATTGAAATTGCATGAGTCGCGAGCTGAGGGTTGTGGCTCGGTACTCAAACTATGTGAACGTATCAGGTTTGTCGTATTTTGCCACAGTGCAAGTAAGTGTCTAAGTACCGTAACTTTGGTTTACAAATTTTCTAATTCCCGTACCCCGTTTTTTAAATTTGGTTTAAAAGGGAAATTTGCTGTCGTTTAGTCCAACAAAAGAACTCTAAAGCCTCTGTGTACAACAATTTTGCAGTATTTTTACAACTTAAAGTTTTTGTTATTTTTAGGAAAATGTGAATTATTCTAAGTACCGTAGTGCTAATTACCGTAGATTTACTAATCACCGTAGTATGAAAATGTATTGAAAGACTTTCAATAATACAATCAATGTTGCAAAATATTGTGCCAAAAATACACGATATTTTATATTATATTTAATCAATTTATTTAACAATTAAAACAAGAAGAAAACAGGCCCTTAAATTAAGACACTTGCGGCTAGTCTGAAAACAAAACACATTTAAATGTGTAAATATTACGTTTGACCATCAGATTATTAAAGTTATGTGTTAATGGCGAGTCACCGAATGCCTTTTCAACCAAAGTTAATAGCATCGGCATGCAGTAAATGCATTTATCCTACTGGCATAATAAAATCTATATAATTTCAGCCTGCCTTCGAAGCTAGCGATCCTGGGTTCGATGAAAGCGAATATTTGTTTGTCCCTTGATATTTATAATTTATTTATTTATTTATTTATTTATTTTGTTATTGAGTCTTGGTTATTTTCTATGTATTTAAGTATTTATTTTTATATATAAGCATGTCTGACGTTTTGTATTACCCATTTTTGCCATTAAAAGTTAATTTTAACTATGTTGATAAGAATTATTAAAAAAAAACGATAGTAATCCTTTAGATAGATATAAAAAATCAAAATTCATGTTTTTAGTTGTTAATTTATAAATTATTACATATAAGTTCTTTAGTCAAATGTATTTTCTAATTACCATATCCATCTGAAACAAAAAAATCTAATTACCGTTCATATGAAATATTTGAATCTCTATAACTCGAAAACTTCTTTGTATATGTTGATGCCATTTCGACATATTGATTATTTAGCTTCCTGTTGTTCATATTCTTATGTTATTAAGTCAAATAAACGAAAAAAAAAATTGGCTCCGGTAATTAGGCGGAGAACACCCAATCGTGAGAATGGCCGGGCCCTTCTACTACTTAATACCTAATTTAGAATGATTTTGAGAAATAGATACAGGAACCGCGTTAAAGAAAAAGTAATGAATTAAAAACGCGCCACACCCTTTTTTCCCTATTATATAACAATAAAATAAATATAAGAAGATTCTAATTTATGTAAAAAAAAGAAAAAATATCTTGCTTACAATTAACACCAACATAAAGTAATATAATGATATTAATGATCCATCTGATTTATGACAAATTTACACATATTTTTTCCTGTAGAAACCAAAATCAATATGTCTAATATTAATATTAATAATGATAGTTTCAAAATGTTGTTCTCTCAGTCTTCTTGATATTGAATGTAACCAGAAGATACGAAACATTGTAAAGTTTAATTGTATGTCGAATCAGGTCGCCACGTGACAGGCATAGCCTAGTGTGGGACCACCAGTTAACTGTATCGTCTGTAATTTGTGTTCCTTTTTAATAAACGAATTTTATTATTATTATTATTCTAGATATTTATTTAATTTTCTGTACATTAGGTTTTTTATAACAAATATTCAAATATAAAAGTAAAATAACAATACTAATACAAAAAAATAGACATTATAAAAAACCTAACCTACGAGTGCCGCCGGCAGCGGGGCAAGGCTCAAACTACCGGTGGTTAGGGCTGCAGAGAGAGGAACCTCCTCACAATACGTGCCGTGTCGAGGAGTACTGCCTTCTGTATCTGGCCCTTGATCCAGCCATCTAGCGAGAGTCTCTTGAGGTGTTGGTCGAGACTCTTCGCTATAAGACCGTTTGCCGAAACAACTATCGGGACAATGATCGTTGAGTCAACATCCCACATGGCGGTCACCTCGTGAGCCAAGTCAAGGTACTTGCTGAATTTGTCCTTCTCGGCCTTCACAAGGTTCTCGTCATGCGGGATGGTGCTGTCGACGAGCACTGCCCGGCGTTGAGATCGATCTGTCAACACGATATCAGGCTTATTGGCAACAATAGTCCTGTCCGTGATGACAGATCGATCCCAGTAGAGCGTAGCACGACCATTTTCGAGAACTGGCGCCAGTGCGTACTTATAGTACGGCACTTCAGACTCTACAAGACCATATTGAAGAGCAAGTTGCTGATGGATGATCCTGGCTACGAGGTTATGTCTGTGTAAGTACTCGCCGTTGGCCAAATGTGAACAACCGGAAATTATATGTCTGAGGGACTCGCCGGGGCAACGGCATGCTCGACAAATGTCAACCGTGCCATCCCTCAGAATATATTTCCGGTAATTGTTCGTCATTATGACCTCGTTATTATTATTATCACTGAGCTTTACTCTGTTTAACTTAAAAAAAAGATATCTCAAAACTAAGGTTGTGTGGGTTGGAAAGTTTTTATTAATCGACGTCTAACTATACTTACGTATACACTAAAACGGTATCCGAGCACGGTCGTCAGGGAGTTGGTATCGTATTCACAGAGCAAATGGCGGAATGTATCCAAGAGCATGAATGTGTGAGCCCAAGGCTTTCTCTGGGTGAGACTCAAGGTAGGTCTCACCCGTTTATTCCTAATTCGGGCTTATGCCCCCGATACGAATAAATCAAAAAAAGAACGGGAAAAGTTTTGGGAAAGTCTGCATGAGGTTTCAACAAAATGCAAGGAGAATGAAAGGATTATTTTATTAGGCGATTTTAATGGTTGGATAGGCGTGCAAAGGGATGGTTATGAATCGGTACTACACGTAGGTTAGTATGGTGATGAGCGAGTGAACGAGAATGGCAAATGCCTTCTCAATGTATGTTTGGCTAAGAATCTCTGCGTGAGAAACACTCTGTTTGATCACAAAGAGATTCATCAGTATACGTGGAGACTTCAGAATGAGAAGTCTATGATAGACTTAATGATTGTGGTTTAACGTTTGCGTAACAAAGTTGTAGATACCACAGCATTTCGGTTTTTAATTCGGAGTTTTCCTTCTCCTTGACAGGTAGCAGCCCAATGCTAACGACACCTATGCTGCCGGAGGAGAGCTTCCCTAATGTAATAATCCCATAATCGTCTTCTAAGATACCCACGGGAGGATATGGGGTGGTGCTATTCTACTCTACCGGCACCACACGGCAATTAAACATATAAAAAATTAAATACACTAACTAATCTTTCTATAAGAGTAAAAACTAATGGGGCACTTCCACCTACAATACTTTACGCACTGACATCTAAATCATAAAATTTGTTCAGTGTGAAATTATACAACGAAAAAGTTCTTCGCAGCGCCGCGGACGCCGGGAGTAGGTAGGTATAAAAAAAAGCCCGCTCGCGCTCATTGATCGAAGAACTTTGTCCTTATTGCTTTGTTTGGGATATTGTCAATACAAAATTATCATTAAAAAAACTGCATACCATTATTCTTTTTGTTGCATCGTAAAAACGGTAAAACACGCGTCAAATTTGGTATAATTATACAAACCCAAAAAAACAACAAATACTGAAAACCGGTCAAGTGCGATTCAGACTCGCGCACTGAGGGTATTTTCATCGACTACGATTTCGGCCGATTCTATTTGGCATAACATTTATTGTCCGAAACTGTTTTAGCGTAACTGACTTGGCATAATCGGTTTGCAGCGAATGGTGCAGGCTGGCCACGTGCCAGAAACCGTATTTGGCATAATTTGTAAGTTAACATCCCGAAAATGAGTTAGTCCGAAATTAAGTTCGCATACTATTATTATGACCGATTATTTTTACGCACAATTCTGCTTAGCATAATTTTATCGATCGTCCGAAAAAAACTTGGCATTCCTACAAACTTAAATGCTACCAGAAAAGTAGGTTAGGTTAGGTTAGAACTGCGACTATAACAAAAACAACCTGATACCAGAAAAGTAGGTTAGGTTAGAACTGCGACCATTACAAAAATGAACTGCTATCAGAAAAGTAGGTTAGGTTAGGTTAGAATTGTGCCCTTATCAAAAACTAACTACTACGTTCGTTTTTGACGTTCTTCGATAATTCAGTCGACAAAACATGTTTCTGCAACGATAATTTTGGGCAAAACCATTTAATGCTCATTTAATTTATGCGTAGATATTATTCGGAGAATGAAAAATATGACCGAATAATATTCGGACTAACGTAACTATTTCTGCGTAAACAAACATGCGAATTTAGATTCTGCAATATCAGATTATGCGCAAAGCTTAATTAAATATAGCTAAATAGATTATAAAAACCAGTTATAAACAAGCCCTTAACAGTGTGAAAAGCGGGTGAAAGTTTGAATAGGAGTTTTTTTTTGCCATGTACATGAATGATAGCATATAAAAAAGTGCAATCTTCCGTGTTTTTTAAACGTTTGCACCTTAAAGGAAAAGTTAGGTAAAGGTAACCCCTTACCGCATATAAGGTCATATTTGACCTGCCATGTTTATTTATTTTTGTAGCTTATTTTACCAGAAATGTGCATGGTGGTAGGGGTGAGAGAGTAACTACTTTGTCAGTTAGTTAAAATCTAATTTAATTACAATCACACATGCGTATATATACAATGGACCCGATTCTACGTGCACATCGCTTAAATAGCCTAAAACTAAATTGTCTTAGTTTTAGGCCCTGTTGTGTGATCATTAGTTAAACTAACTAATTGTTAAAATTCGGGGTACTTATAAAATATTTGCTAAGTAAGTATAAGTTAATACTTAAGACTATCATTGTATATAGGTTTTACGTTTTGACCATTTACTGCTATCTATAAAAAAAAACGTATAGACGTGTTGCTGCATTTTGACGTACGTACGGGTAAACTCATAAAAAAATAAAAAATAAGTTCTAAATGTTAGGGCTATGGATTATGATATTGATAAGCGCTTTTTTATTAGGCGCTTCCTCTCATTTAGGTACATGAAATACTACTCACCACCTTTAACCGTGGTTTTAGGCCAGCAATATCGCTACCACTTCTCGGAAGCGCTTCCTTTGGGGAAGTGTATAAAAACCTACGGTGCCCTACCCTTTTTGCTCTTACAAGCTGTTATTAGAGCATTTAACCATTTTACATTTTACAAAAAAATGTCATCGTTAACTTTTACCGCGACAGTTTGAAAATCATTGGCGACGTGTCATTAGCGTAATGATACCGAACGAGAGCGGAATATGATATTCCCATAGGTTCGAATAGTATGACAAGAAACATCAAGTTGACAAATTTGTAACCGGCCAGTTTGATCTGGTGAATCCGGTGATGCCTGTAGTATCAGGTTGTATTTCCACATTGTAATGTAAACTTTATGTTTAAAAAAAAACCCTGCTAGTTATTTTCATGCATAAATGTATATACAATATTAAAATAAAACATTCAATGAAAGTAAATAAGTAAATTATGCTCGTAAGTTATATTACATACATACATACATAATCTCACGCCTTCGTTCCCAGAGTGGGGTAGGCAGAGCTACAGAATTACAAACATCTCTAAAAACTTGTTGATAATTCTATAACCACAATTTGCACAATTAGGCTAAGTTATATTATACGTGATATATTATATTTTTGAAATAAAATCGTACACTAACCTAAAATATTTTTTTTCCTTATTTTTGTGTAGTGCTTAATCAAGTGGCAACTTTGTGATGACGTAGAAAGTGTCCCTTTTCGGAAGAGAAGACCTTGTTTTATTAGACCATGATTTTAACCATTCGTAACGTTTTTTGACCATTAGTTAGTTTAACTACCGATCAAACAACAGGCCATTAGACATCGTTTAGACGGCAGATTTAACAAGTGCTATTCCAGAATGTCAATACAATATTTAATGGACCGCCTAAAATAAGAAGCGTCAGATACAAATTAGCGCTTGTCATTTGATTATGACAGCTGCTCGTAGAATAGCAAAGTGTTTTAGCGACACCTAAATATAATTAGGAAGTTTCGAGGCCACTGTAGAATCGGGTCTATTGTGAACTTACTACAATACTTACTTACTAATGCGCGCTAGAAACACGAACAGATAATGTCTAATCTAAATGCAATTCATCAATACGTGAATTGATAACAATTACGAAACGTGCCTGCCGGCACAGTACTCTCCCTAAAAGAAAATAAATAAAAAATTAAAAAGTATTCCAGTACAGTAAGTTTCTACTGAAATATTTACGATGGTATGACTGTGTAAAGTGCCGCTATGGGCAAAATATTTCATTGAAATTATAATTTACCCCAAAAATTCATCGACTCTTGGTCGGTAATTGGCGTGGGGTAGAAAGTATTTCTCAGTTAGCGGATTTCTTGGCTCCTCGAACGATAATCTACGAATTAATTCGTATTGGAGATATTATTTAAACATCTTCATGGCCTTTGCATGAAGTTAATAAAAACTTTTCCCAGCTGGCGACAATCTTGGCTCATTGACCGATAACCTAAGAATTAATTCGCATTTGATTTATTAAACATCTTCACGGCATTTCATTAAGGTAAAACCAAATCTTCTGAAATCGAAACTATTACACAGTCAACCAAATAAAAATTATAAAAACAAAATAATAATTACCATACTACATTCTAATTGCTAGTTTCCTCTCGAACTTGACTTTGATTTTACGAAGAACGCCTTCTAGAGGTAACTAGTCACATTCTGCATACCGCTGCGCTGGCGATAATTCGTCCGCTCGTGCAGTAGCTCATTTATGTCGAATTGCATTCTTGCGAGTTGCGACGCGACGCTATCCAAGCAGTCAAAATCTGTTTACAACCGATATCGCTAATTCTTCTGGTATTTTCATAAATTTTATCGGGGATTTGACACAATATGTTGTTCATTGATAGCGAATCCGTTACTGCCAACATGGCCCTAAAAATGAAGGAAGGAGCTTCAGCCACAAAAAACCGAACAGTTTCATAATTTTCTGTTTTCCCGGTCAAATTCCGAATCTTGTGCCACAATTTCCATGTCTTCTAGTCGCGTAATTCCACACTTGACATCAGCCTCTCGATACCTTCTAACTTGCTGGCTTTGTTTTCCTCCTGCTTCTTTGTATTGATTACCTCTTCTTGCGGCTGGACAACGGCGTTAATGTTGCTTGTCGGGGTGGTGTTCTTGGTCGAGGTCACCATTGCACCGGTGGTTACCTCATATTAGTTAGACGTCGGGCAGGGTAGCGACGATCATTGTTCAGTCGGGATGGTGTTCTTGGTCGGGGTCTCCATTTTACCGGAAATGTGCATGATGGTAGGCGTGAGAGAGCAACTACTTTGTCAGTCAGTTAAAATCTAATTTAATTACTATCACACATGCGTATATATACATAGGATCGAGGACTATCTAACAGACAAAAATGCATGGCCTAAATCCGAAACTTAGTCAATAATAATTTATTCAAATGCAAAATCTTTATCTTGTCTAGGGGACACCGTTGATGTAGGAAAACATATCGAAACTTTTATGTGGTCGTCTCGCACCATCTTATATACACATAAGTATGTGTTTTTTTTTTCTCTATCTCTCCCGTAAGATTCTTAATTGGCATGTTTTCCTGCTGAACTACGCATGTTATTTAATACTATATTTAATTTAATATTTATAGCTTTATATAATGCTAGACTAAGTAGTACCATTGTAATAAGAAATATGTTTAAAAAATGACTGACTGCTGAGTTTCTTGCGGCGTTTCTTCTCGGCAGTGGTCTTCTCTTGGGAAGCGCTGGTAGATTCTTGACGTGTAAAAGTGCCCGTGCGGCCTACTTACTGAATAAATTTCTTTTATCTTTTTTTTTTTTACAATCTTAACTTACTACAGTACCTACTAACTAATCGTCGTTTAAATTCGGAAACCCCGTAAGTCCATTTTTTGCGAAAATTGTTTTTCTATTGAATCGTGTAGCCAATCACCAAACGCATTGATCTATATGTTGCATTCAAACGTCAAATAAACCGTTATTTAATGGCCGCCCCACACGCTTGTCAAACAATGGCAAACAGCGAACACCAAACAACCAACACGAATATGAGGACGGGTGTTTGCCTGTTTGTGTTTGTGTTCGCCAGTGATCGGCGTTGGTGTCGGTGTTTTGCACAATTCAAAGGATGTTCGGCAAACGTGTTTGCCAATCCGGTTTTAGATACATTTAGGTATTTTGAGCTGAAAATATGATAACTTCACTATTTTTTACCTATATGAATACATAACATTAATAAGCTTCCCTGCAACTACATGCTGTAATTTTGTTTTTTGTGTCTCCTGTAAACTTGAGTCAAATGGACTTACGAGGGTTGCGAATTTAACCGAAGTTAAATGCGCACTAGATACACGTACAGATAATGTCTAATCTAAATGCAATTCATCAATACGTGAATTGATAACAATTTTACGAAACGTGCCTGCCGGCACACTTATGTTAATGTATATTTATGAATGAGATATATGCAGTTATTCGTAAGAAACACACTTTGGTTTTTAAGCAAGCGATTTTTATTTAAAAAAGATTAGGGTAACTGCAGAAACTTTGACCGATGAAGTGCAGATTAAGTAGGTTGACTTTTACATCAAAAATAAATCCAAAAAGGGAAGTTATAACTCCAAATAAAATATACACACATTATACAAACTAGGTTTGTATGTTTCCGTTTTTTCCATTTTAAATTTTTAGTCAACAATCAAAACACGTTTATTTAATTGGAAAAAACCGGGCCACAGCATGTCGGACCATGCTCAGTGTAGGGTTCCGAAGCCGTTACTACAAACAAATTAGACCTCGCGATGAATACCTACCTACCAATTGGCCTACCTCGTACTTTCGGTTGATAACACTTCCTGTGACACTGTCTTGTACCTATTTAACATAGGCTTAACTAATTTACACGATACAAAAAAAATATAAAAAAGTGTGCTTATTGGATTGAACGCTCATAAATCTTTTTGGTTAATTACTTGACTAAATAAGGTAAAATTTTTGAACGGGTTTGAACTTTAATTTCACCGCATTAGAAAGACCTCGAACATAACTATTTGTCACGCGTAAGCCACTATGTCTTGCCTTGCGGCCGCAAGATTAATGAGCTTTGCCGAATATGCATTGTGTTATCTGTAGATGTTAGGCTAGTGGCGGCTGGTGGCGGCCTGTAGAATCTTTAATGCGCGCCCTCGCTGGGGCGCGGGGCGCCGGGCGGGCCGCGCGCGGTAGCCCGGGCGCGCGCGCGGCCCGCCCGCCCGGGCTCCCGCGTCGCGCGCGGCACTCCGCCGGCGCGCCTCGTCGAGGTGCCGCTCGCTCGGCGCTCGTCGCACTCAACCCGCCGTGCTCGTGCGGACGAACTTCTCGAACTACTTACACGATAATGACAACAATCAAACCGATACGGCTCTCGGCGGGAAAAACATAAAGTTTTCGTGGACGTAGTTTATTTTCCTAGAGGTTTAACGAATGATGTAAAAATGCTGATTAGTTAATTTCTCTGTAACCGGCACCGCAGCTGCACCGAAGATGTCGCTCGTTGTGAAGCTCAACCGCTTCAAGGTCCTCAAATGTAAAAATGAAAAATATGCTCGGTTACAGTTTAGAGGTAAGTTCTAATAGTAAGGAATTTATCACTTCACACTACGAGTAATATTATACCAAGATTGTCATTGTGTAAGTATTTTTATTACTCCTTTTTACGCTAAAACTCATATAGACGCATTTGAATTACCTAAATGTAATGGAGATAGCTTCTACTTACAACTGGTAATCATTAATCTTGAACTAATTGTTATTTATTAATTTATACCTACTTTAGAGAACATAACATCAAACGAGCACAAGCGCATATGGCCAATTTAAAACCTTATAGAATTCTCCACGATGCCATTCTAAATGTACAAAATAATCGAATGACATTCAAGTCATCATTTACTTATAACCCTTTATTGGTTCGGTAACAATGAGGCAGCTTTATAACTTCTGGCACTTGCAGTTGAGCCATATTTTAACTTTCTTTGATACACCTGAACTATCATACCAGCTTGAAACTTGATAAAGTAACTACTTATTTACTTACCACAATAAATAAAGGAATATTCATTATAGGTTACTTTATTAGGGTGAGCTTGATCTTGAACTTGATCGGTCTGATTGATGTAGTTCACAAACAATTAAACAAACGACCATGGAGTCGATTTTAAGAAGACAGTAAAAGGTGGGCAAGCTAGAAAAAATTAATAAATCGTGCTAAAATCCTTTGATTACCTACCGACGGTTAAGTCACTGATGATTGATGTGTACTTAGCTAGTTTGAAATTAAGTCCCACGGTGATTTAAAGTGCGTGAGGGTACTCGTGGGCGTGAGAATTGTATGTACCTATGAGATTATTATACCTACGGGCTTGTAGAAATTATATAAAATCAGGCAATTTGGTAAGCTTCAATCACCACCGGATGAGATTCATACATCGACCCGTGACGGTCAAAATGAACTACGTAGCAGCCGGGTCAGTCATTTAACAGTCTGAAAAGTTGGGCGGTGATATCAGGGTTTTGAGCAATTTTGATCTTCGTTAGGGCTATTATTATATTGATACGTAAATATAAATAGTCAAGTTGAGGTGATCTATATAACTGAATTTACTTAGTTACAAAATTCCTAAAGTGCATTTCTGAATAAAATTCTTTAAATTTGTAGGTTCAAATTCAACAATGAAATTGTGATATAAAGGATCGCGTTTCGCATCGGCGCAAGTCCGGCGACAAGTTCGCCTAGCAACAAGTCCGACCGCCGCACTTGTTGCGGCGGGAGCGTGACGTCAATGCGCCGCGCGCTCGCGGTGGCTCTTTGTTCCGCGGCGGCCGGCGCGTCACTCAATACCCTTGCTTTAATTACTCGGGGACCCGGCACGATACATTATTTATTCCCTTTGAGCCAATCCGTATCCGTTTTTATTAAAAGGAAATTGCAGCATCTGCTAAAAAACATAATCCACATCCTACGAGTATCCTTGCATTCTACATCCTATCATTGCTAAGGGGAGAAATCAATCTGCTTCTGGACATTGTATTTGAGCCTATTTTGGCCTAAGTAGTTTCATTTCGTCCCTTAGTGACGATTTTTTATACACAAGTTTGTAAAAGGGGCGAGTAAAAACGTCTCCGAGTGCGGCTCTCTTAGTGGTGGGGGACCGAGTGCGGCCGTCGGGAGCGCTACCACCATCTTATTATTTAACCTCCCGCTAACTGAGAAGCTGTTTTCTGGTGTAAGGATAAGACAAGCGGTGAATTTACTAGCTAGACTGAAAATGACAGTTCCGACACGATATCATGTCAAAAGCATCACATTAAATGCTAACAAAAGCCTGTGTGGCTTAATCAATGTTATAATATAGTAAAAAGAGGTAGATATGTTATACGCACTTCGAGCCAATTGGTACACCTTTACTTAGTCTTGCGCCGTCAACGGAACCGTGAACTAGTCTGCAGAGTAACATACGCTCGTCTCTGTTTCGCTCCCGGAAATTAGCATACCATCCTGCTTTCACTTGTCATTTATGAATTAGTGTGTAATTGTAATATATTTACTGATTATGTGTGCGTAAGCCGGGCGATTTTTACACGCGGAATATAGGTAACATATCTACCTCTTTTTATATTATATCATTAGGCTTAATCGTAAGCCGTGAGTCGTCTGACACTAATTTATAACAATGAGTAGGTATAAACAATCAATCTGTTCTGTTTTATGTAACTAGATATATAGTGACATTTAGTAAATTTTTACCCTGTCTACTATTTTTGCATTTAACAATTTGTTTAAAATATATTTTGGTAACTTATTTAGAACATTTGGCAACATGTAATTAGAGGTACACTTCCCAGAATTATTCTTAAAATTGGGTAATACTAAATAAGGAAGTAACCCAGCTAGCAAAGTAAAGATAAAAGAAAATTTATTAGCACTAAACAGTGTTATAATAGTAGTTTATGCAACAGTTGTATAAGAGAGGTCAAAAAAGACGAGTGGTGTGGTTACGATGTGAGCCGCAGGCGAACATCGTAAAGCAAGACGCCACGAGTATTTTTTGACTTAGTTATACACCGTTGCATACAATACTTTTTCTACGACTAGGTTTCAAATAAAATGCAAAATTAAATAAACAAAATTTTATTTATAGATTTTTACTCTTTAATATACCTAGGTTAGAATACGAACGAACGAAGCACGGAACAACAAACGCGCGAGAAACATTCGAAAACAATAAAATATGTGTCTATGGTTAACTTTGTTTTTAAATTGATGTGCACTTGCCAGGTTTCATATTTTTTTCAAAAGTTGCACAATCGATTTAACTTGTGAAATAGGGACTAAAAAAAACCTAATGATTTGAGAAATGAATTCTTTTACCTGATTGGTCGATTTTAATATAGCTGCGTTCTGGTTGGTTGATACCAAATAAAATGTTTTTTTTAAAGAGTTAAATTAGTAAAAGAGTTTACATACCAAAAAGAACCTAACGTTCCGATTGACAGTCAATGTGTATTGTGATTGGTGGTTTAATTTGGTGAAGTATTTTGATTGGTCAAATTAACCTAGGTGTAAGCTTTGGCAGCTAGGCATAATTATCGTTTTGGCTCAAAAAAGCACAAGTGTTGTTAAGGGGAATAGACTAGATAGACTTATCTACGGAATGTTCTGCGGACATGTTATCTATATTCTTATATTAGTGTTCGTGACTATATAAATGACAGGTAAAAGTAGGTACAGGAGTAGGAAAAAGTTATTTTCACTTCTCATTCTCTTAAAATGGTACTTTAGTCTATGCTCTAGGGATGTAAGTAATTTTTTTTTAATTTACTTTGGAAACCTACCAATCACGGTATTTGTGAATGGAGGATTATAGCAATTTTCAGTGATTGTGTATGGACCATTTTTAGGCAATGGAAATAACCTCAAAATGACAACTGTGCATAAATATTTAAAAAACGGTTTAATTTCTTGAAACACGATTAATGATAACGATTATGAATCTATTTAATTATATTAAATTTAAAATAGTTTTCAATTTTGAACCTGTTGGCTAAATATGCAAGCATTTAAAACGGCACTTCACAAAAATAAAAAACCGCGGCACAAATTTGTAAGAAACTTTCTTATAATCAATATTGTAATTTTGTAAAGAACGTCGTCAGCGCCGGATCGAGCAAGCAAGGGGTCCGTAGCAAATTCTACAAAGAGAAAAGAAAAGAGAAAAGTTTTAGGTTACAGGTTGTCGCGGGCTCTTTTCCGCAACAAGGCGACTTATATATGCGCCTATTTTGCGTGGGGGTTTTTTTTAGGTTATTTTGCTGGAGAATATCGACTGGATTAGGTATTCATCCTATCATCAACCCATATGGATATGAGTACACGCATACTGATTTAAGTACTAAAACAGGAGAATTTCTACCAGACAAGCATTTTAAAGGCTAGAGGTGGGTGCGCGGGGCCACCCAATGCGCGGGGCCCGTAGCATTTGCTACTCTTGCTACGTGGCTAATCCGGCAATGTTTTTTTTCCTCGCATTCAAAGTGAAAAGTAGAGTGATTAACGCGAGACTAAACAACCATAATGACACTCGAACTATAGCTACTCTCGCTCGCTCGCCCGCTCGTTCGCGTGGCTAAATATCTCTTGTCATTATGGCTTGTTTTATTCTCTTGTGGAACAATCTACTATTAAAAGCAACGAGGCGACTGCTTCCGTCAGCGTTGTTGTATATTGGTGATTCGTACCATTGTTTAGCTGCATAAGGTTAAACAGCCAAAATGTGATATTATATCATGACATAAAACGTTTACACGACCGATTTGTAAAGCACATATAACATAGCTGTAAAAAAGTTCTCGACAGCGATTTAGTGTAATTATGTTGTGCAACAGGTTTCAATGGTATATTTATACAGCAAAGTACATCTTATTTTATTGTAAAGTCGCTGCTGGTTATATATCAGGCACGCATGGATCCAATCCGTGATATAAATGAACATAATGCAACTGATATACAGCCAATGTATGGATAACAGCATTTCCTTGTCACCTATGCTACTGTGCTACTAGCTGTATAATCGGTATAATAAGTATCGACATAAACGTTTACTTGACCGCTTTTTACACCACATAAAACACAGCTGTAAAAAAAGTTCTGACAACAACGATTTAGCGCTGATATTTTATACAACAAGTTTTAATGATACATCTACACAGCAAAGTTGATCTATTGTGGTTTCAAAGACGCTGGTTCAGCGCTCGTGACATATTCGGTACGCATGGATCTAATCCGTGATATAAAACAATACCTTGCAGCTAATATGCATCTATTTTTTCGCTTAACTATAAACGTGATAAGTAATCTATAGTAACGCTAAGGAGTTGTAAAATTACTTTTTCACTTCTCATGCTCCAAAAGTCCGTCTATATGTCGTGCGTAGGCAGAGTAGGGTAAAATCTTCAAATCGGCAATCGGTCCAACAGCCACACGAATAACTTTAACTCCATAGAATAGCCTCTTTATTTTATTTCGTTTCGTTAGTATTCTAAGACCAAGGCAAGGATACCAACAGCCAAAATACACAATAAAACTTCATGAAATAAACTTATAATTTATTATTGAATTTTCTGTACATTAGGTTTTTTAAGAACAAATATTCAAATAAAAAGTATAATAACAATACTAATACAAAAAAATAGACATTATAAAAAACCTAACCTACGAGTGCCGCCGGCAGCGGGGCAGGGCTCAAGCTACCGGTGGTTAGGGCTGCAGAGAGAGGAACCTCCTCACAATACGTGCCGTGTCGAGGAGTACTGCCTTCTGTATCTGGCTTTTGATCCAGCCATCTAGCGAGAGTCTCTTCAGGTGTTGGTCGAGACTCTTCGCTATAAGACCCTTTGCCGAAACAACTATCGGGACAATGATCGTCGAGTCAACATCCCACATGGCGGTCACCTCATGACCCAAGTCAAGGTACTTGCTGAGCTTGTCCTTCTCGGCCTTCACAAGGTTCTCGTCATGCGGGATGGTGATGTCGACGAGCACTGCCCGGCGTTGAGATCGATCTGTCAACACGATATCAGGCTTATTGGCAACAATAGTCCTGTCCGTGATGACAGATCGATCCCAATAGAGCGTAGCACGACCATTTTCGAGAATTGGCGCCGGTGCGTACTTATAGTACGGCACTTCAGACTCAACAAGACCATATTGAAGAGCAAGTTGCTGATGGATGATCCTGGCTACGAGGTTATGTCTGTGCAAGTACTCGCCGTTGGCCAAATGCGAACAACCGGAAATTATATGTCTGAGGGACTCGCCGGGGCAACGGCATGCTCGACAAATGTCGACCGTGCCATCCCTCAGAATATATTTACCTTAGTATGCTAAAGGAGTATGTGAGCAGCGGCATCACCCAGCCATTGAAGGCGCGCACCTTATTACCACCCGACAAAAGACTATTAAGAACTTTTGTCAAGCGGCAGAAGAAGCGCTCCTTCACTGACTGCTTGACATCGCCGTCCACAATACCCAAAGACTGTGACATACCAAAATAATTGTAGGTTTCAACTTCGGAGAGAAGTCTGAGAGTCATTGTCTCAGAAAGCTGCAAATTTGACGAATTTACAACTTTCCCTCGTTGAACATGCATGACCGCACACTTATCTACACCGAATTCCATCTTGATCGCATTACTGAACTCTTGTGTGATTTTCAATAATGCGATAAGATCTTGGCGCTTCGATGCAAACAGTTTGAGGTCATCCATGGACAATAAATGAGAAATGACTTCAGCTTCTCTACGAAGTCGATAGCCAAGCCCAGAATCCGTCAGCATAGAGCTGAGGGGATTCAAGGCTAGGCAAAACCACAAAGGACTCAGACTGTCACCCTGGAAGATGCCTCTTTCAATCTTTATCAAGCTAGGCGAATCAGAGGGGACATCTCGAGCACCTGGTTGACGAAGGACTGTGACCCACTGCCTCATACACACACCTAAAAAGGACCTCAAAGTTGCATCAACTTTATACAACTCTAAGATCCTTTCGAGCCATGAGTGAGGCACCGAGTCATAAGCCTTCTTGTAGTCAATCCAAGCAGCCGAAAGGGCCGCCTTGCTTCGTCTGACTTGCTGGAAAATGGCCATGTCTATGAGGAGGAGCTCCTTAGTACCGCGGGACCCAACCTTACATCCATTTTGAGCAGTGGCCAAAACACTATTTGCAATAAAATGTGCATTTAATTTTGTGCTCAAAATGGATATAACGAGCTTGTAGATGGTAGGCAAGCATGTAATGGGTCGGTAGTTTTTTGGTTCCGCGATACTACCAGACTTGTGGAGCAGGAAGGTGACACCAGTTGTTAATAAAGGTGGCAAGGAACCGAACTCACGGGAATTTTGGAATTGCGTTGCTAAACATTCATGTGAGGCTTTGAACCATTTAATCCAGAAGTTGTGCAATCCGTCCGGCCCAGGACTTTTCCAGTTCTGAGCCATTTGAATTGCACAACTGACATCTTCGGGGCAGATGGTAATAGGCCCCATTGGTTCAATAACCTCACACGAGTGTTCAACAGCACGCATCCAGTCTCCTTCTGTGTGCACGACAGGCATCGACCAGATGCTGCGCCAGAAATTAATCATAGCAGCAGGATCCGGTAGGTGTCTGTCGCTCACACCTTGATCGGTTCCTTCCCACTTTCAGTACACCTTCCTCTGATCGCTTTGGAAGAGGCGATTTTGCTGGTAGCTATCCACACGCTCTCTATAGCGACGAATACGGCTTGCCCACGCGTAAACCTTCTGCTTCAGGAAGTCGATACGTTCCGTGACACAAGCCATATAATGCTGGGGCCTTATTCCGGTCCCAGCAAAGGCTTGGTTCACGAAACGCATGACACAGGGGCGTTCATTACCCCCCTGAAACAGATTAGCTTTGCTATGAGAGTCCTAAACTTATCGATACGCCGCTCAATTCGGACTTGCCAAGCGGGGACAGACCCGCGAGCGCGCGGAACTCGGTCGGTGTCCGGAAACTTGACTCGAGCTACGCGGCACGCAGCTATGGCCCCGCAGTACAAAATTGAGTGGGTATCGATAATATCCTCGCTGGCTTGTAAATATGACGCCAGCAAGGCATTTAGGGCTCCCATAAGCGCTAAATTTCGTTTACAGGCAGGCAAGCGTGGTAAACGAGGCCTAGAATTGGGTGTGGACCGATACTGCGTGATCGCGTCTTCCAAAGCCCTCCTCAATTGCTCATTTACCTGGCTAGTTACGGTTATATTCGAACAATCCTCAGCGTCGATAACGGGATCATCCTGCGCTGATATCAGTGCATGTTGGGCGACTGGCATCAAAGCCGATAACACAGCAGGAGGATCCCGTGACGAAGCGGAGGTTGTACGAATAGGTAGCGATTCCAGGTGTAGCCGATCAAGTACAGACTGATCCGATAATCATTGGGTAGTTACGGTGATGGCCGGTTCAAGGGTCTGAAACAGAAGCAGCATTCGATCACGGTACGCAGTGAGGTCAGTTCCTCCCTCTGTAGCCCCGTAGTATGCTCGCATGCAATTTTCATTATTTGATGTTGACCATCGCATGCGACGCCGCATAAACCACCGGTAGCGGGAGCCGTGCGCGGAGCAGGATGCCCCGCAGGCCCCAAGCGTGCCAGCAGCGGTGGTCGCCCGCGTCGCGCAGGTGGTCGCGGCGGCGGAGGCGGCGGCCCGCACACATCGCTCGACTCGCTGGTGTCGGGCGCAGTGGCGAACTCATCACCGGACGACGATGGCGAGGAGCTAGATGAGGCGGGCAAGGGTGGAGGGCGTGCGATACATGTATGCGCTACTTGACGTTGTCAGGACCTCGTCAACATTCATTTTGGTTCTTAGAAAATGTTGGTAAATTCATTTTTGTTGTTATTTTTCATTGAGTTATTTGACAAACGTCTGTCACGGTCAGCGGTTTTTATTTTTATTTTATTATTATTATATTTGAGTAAATCAATATATTTAAGCATGACAATAAGTTATCATAGGTATAAAAAACAAAATGTTTTTATAACTGAGCGGTATGTAACGACCTAAGTCAGATGTCACGTACCTAAAGAAAAAAGTTAATTGGCGGGAACCATACTTATTTTGTCATTGTCAATATTTGTGTTATAATAATTTACATGTTGCTGTTTCATTTCCTCGCAATAGAAGTGAAAATTAGAGTGTACAACTCGTCCATAAAACCCATATAGCACTCGACTTTATATCCATCCTCGCTCGCAATGGTGCGTTTTATGCACTTGTTGTACAATCTACTATTGCAAGACCCTTGTATCGTCATTACAGTGACTTGAAAACGTTTTTTGGTTTGATATAACGCTAAAACAGCAAATAATAGCTGCAAATGATTTCTATATGTACTTTGAAAGTTTATGCTCGTTAAGAGAACTTTCAATATCTATTTATCACAAAGAGGCGGCTATTACTCTCCAAGTATTTTTTTTATCATGGCGCCATAGTGCTTGCATACCTTGGTGTTTTCCAATTAATTCATATTTTAAATTTATTTATTATTTAATCAAACATCAAAAAATCGGGGGCGTGAAAAAAATACGTACCTATACTATTTCTTATGTGATTATCACAAAATGTAGGTATAATTGAGCCTATATAAGACTCAAGTAGGAATGACTAAAAATTAATTACTTATGCAAATGATTCCACATGGAATCAAGCTACGTAGACTTCTAATTAAGATCAAGAATAAAGAGATTTTGAACACATAGAATATTAATTATAATAAAGTTAACAACATACACGTGACAATAGGTTAACATTTTTGCTTAAAAAATACTTTGCATTTTAAAAATTAAATTACTGAAAATAATTGAAATATAAAATAAGCCATTTTTTGGCTGTTTTAGCAACATCGACTAAAAATATAACATGAGTTACCAAATGATTCCACGTAGGATAAAAGCTAAATAACATTTATAACACAGTACAGACTTCTAATTGAGATCAACAATAACGGTATTTTGAACACACAGAACATTGATATTAATTAGAAGTCTACGTAGCTTGATTCTATGTGGAATCATTTGCATAAGTAACTAATTTTCAGTAATTTTTACTTGAGTCTTATATAGGCTCAATTATACATTTTGTGATAATCACATAACAAATAGTACAATAGTGTTATTGATTGGGAATAAGAACATGAAAAGTTGATTGTGGGAGTGTTAACAAAATAGCGTTTGTAATTCACATAATGAGAGTTTAAATAAAAATAAAAATTTAAGAAATGAGCAGTTGTGTTTATTATTTTCTCATTATCCAATTCAAGTATATTTGCAGTTGCAACCCATTGCAGTTTCTCATTATCCTGGTAGTAAAGTCGAATTAACCTGTCCATACGAATTTAAAATGGCTATATTCTATGATATTAGCAATTTCTTGTTCCCTCCAATTGATTTGTATTTGTTTTTGCTCAAATAATCATAACTATTGCACAAAAAAATTAAAACGTAAAATCATCAAGTGCCTTTTTTTTGAGAATCAGCCCCATCCTGTTTTAGACTTCGCTTGTAGTTGCTTAATTTTGGCTTTTTATTTCGATGTCACATTAAGTTTATACCATAATAATCTAGACTTCATAGGTCGTAGGTAACCTATACAAGTATAAACTTTACTATGAAAATTCGGATTCATAATTAGATTACTTCAAATCTACCACGGTGTTGCCATTGAAATGAAACATTCTATCATTAGTAAATTTACTCTTGGCGAAAGAATGCACGTAAGTAATTAATTACTTAGTAATATTAAGAACAACATTTAAATGCTTTCTTTAAATAAAAATGCTTATGTAAAAATCTGTTATTTAAATAAATTTTTAATTGAAGCAATTTTGTGGTAGAAATATTCATATTGCAATGGTACGACTTCAGGTCTCGATAACATTTGGTATCCGTTTTGATGCAATAATATTTTCGTTTGAAGATGTGCGTAAATTATTAATTATTAAACCTAAAACAAGTAAATTTGAAAAATTATCCACTACCTAGTTGTGTTGCCTATCCTGACTGTAGCATCCTAACTGCAGGAGGGGCGTTAAACCATCTCACTAATAAGAGCGAAACAATCAGGATCCTTTTAACTTATAATTTAGGAATATATTATATTAATATAAATGTTTACTTCGATATATAACAAACATCTAGGAATCAAAGTAGTACAGGCGACAAACTTAACGAAACAACAAACTTAACTTATGTAATTGTATAGTGCCTGTGTAGAGAAAATGGAGACCATATTTGAATTTGGACGTAAATTCCCTTACCTAATTCTCTACACCACTACAAAGACTTTCGTTCAGTTTTTCACCTGCAGTAAGATAATTATATTTTTTATTATTAGGAAAGGGTTGGTGGCTTCGGGACCGTCATACTGACATAATTCATAATTCATAATTCATAATAGTTTATTGCATTCACATAGTGATAAGGTCTTCGAACGAGCACAGTTATAATGTGAACCCTGCAAGGGCATTACAATCTTAGGTACTAACTTACTTAACTATAATTTGAATACATAATCATTGTAAGTTTCAACTTTACTAACATTTTATTGCATTTCACAAACCAATCGCTACTGGGAAATAATTAACAATAGGTTGTATCTATGAATCTATAAAAAAATCATTAATTGAGTAATAAGCTTTATCTAATAGGTAATTTTTTAAGCGTATTTTATATTGAACTACATTTTGTATATTTTTTATTGCGTCTGGGATATGATTGTAAACTTTTATAGACATTTTCTAGCCCATTTGTAGGCTAGAATGCACCATTTTCAAAGTTGAAAATGGTTTTGCTAATCTCCGTCGAGGGCGGAGATTTTGGTGCCTCGTATATTCGGGAAAAAGATTGAGGTTTTTCTTTACAAAAAGGCATACCTGTAAAATGTACATCGATGCCAAAGTAAGAATTTTTCGCTCTAAGAAATGTGGTCTGCAGCTTTCCATACTGGAGCTGTTAACAAGGATTCTGACGCAACGTTTTTGTAACCGGAACAGATGGACAGCGTCGGAGCAGTTACCCCATAGTACTATCCCGTACTGAAGAGAGGCATGTGCGTAAGCGTAGTAGGCGGACTTGGCTGTTTTTAAGTCAGTACATTTCTTGAGTTCGTTCAACGCGTATGCGAACCTGCTCAGCTTTGATCTTACTTTATAGATATGATCTTTCCAGCTTAAGGCAGAGTCGATTGTTATGCCCAGTATGGGAAATGCATTTACCGATTCCAGATCGATATTTTGAAAAGAATAATTTATAAACATTGGTTGCTTTTGATAGGGCTTAAACTGTATGATTTTGGTTTTATTAAAATTTATTTCGAGATTATGGTCCTTTAACCAATGCACGACGTTTTGCAGTACGGTGTCCAATTGGTTTTTTATACAGTGTTCGTTTTGACATGGCATCACTATAGAGATGTCGTCGGCAAATAAGGTGCAGGGATAGTCTACAATTTTGGGCAAATCATTGATATACAATAAAAACAGGATAGAACCTAGAACACTTCCTTGCGGTATAGATTTGATTACTTATTTTTTCTGTGATCTAATCTTTCTAATTTCGCCTGTAAAGTAGTCGTAGTGCTCTATCTCCACACACTGCGAGCGGTAGGAGAGGTATGAAACGAACCAGTCGTGTGCGACACCACGAACACCTACACCATGCAATTTCCTCAAGAGGATGTTAAATAATACCCGATCATAGGCTTTACTCATATCTACAAGGATGCCCAAGGCATATTTCCTGTCATTTATTATTTTGGTTATCTCCTTCGTATATTTATATACCGCGAGTGTGGTGGACTTTTGTTTCCTAAAGCCATGCTGAACATCACTAAATATGCTGAATCGCTCGCAGTAAGAATAAAGACGACTAGACATCGCAGCTTCGAATATTTTAGAAAACGTAGTTAAAAGTGCAATTGGCCGGAAGTTGCTTGGATCGCTTTTGTCACCTTTTTTGTGCAACGGTTTAATAATTGAAAGTTTTAATGAGTTTGGGACAGACCGTTCAGCAAATGATTGATTGATAAGGGCCGTAAGAGGACCTGCGAGTTCTTTTGCACATATTTTGACAAGTATATGGGGCAATTCGTCATAGCCACAGCTTCGCTTGTTCTTTAAGTTACGAATTATTTTGAGTACTTCTTTATGGGAAACAGGACATAAATACATTGAATTTTCAGAAGGGTTAATGACTTCTCTGCCAGTAGGTAGCGTGTTGCTATCCGTTGCCGGACAGCCCCCTACCGACGAAAAGAATTCATTAAATGCATCCGCGATTAGAATTGGATTTTCAGTAGACTCATCATTATTAATATTTAGCTTCATGTTGATCCTATTTTTAAAAGTAAGTTTATTTGTTTGTTCTTTAATAATATGCCACATAGATTTTACTAAATTATCAGACTTTTTTACTATTTTAATATTTTGTATTTTTTTTTATATTGTAATTGTTCTCTTTAATAATTTTTCATAAGTTTTATAATGGTGTTGTAGTACAGTTTTTTTTTTTTAATTTGTCCTCTAATATAGCAGCAAATGAATCAAATTTTAGGTTTATGTTTCTGCTTGTGGTTATTATTCGGCTAAAATCAATTTTCATCAGTTCTAGTTTGAAAGAGTTTATATTGCGTTTATTATAAATCCTTTTTTTTATTGTCCAATTGGTACGTGTGGATTGTTTTTTAGATGGTAAGTTTATTAGAATCCCTTTATGGTCAGAAAGGCCATATTCCTTTACAGAAATATTTTGTTCACTGAGTAAATTACTAAATATAAGGTAACAGATGTTATTGTGACAGTGACATTTCTTGGTAAATTTGATGGAATCTAATTATGAATCCGAGTTTAGCCGGCTTCCGGTATTACGGTAGAGTTTTCCGCTTTAAAATTTGTAAGTCAACTTTGAACCAGTTCCCGTTATAATACTTTTGGCTGAAATTTGGACCACATAATGTAAATAAACTAGATATCAATGCAATATGTATTATGGTATCTAATCTATCTCTAATGATAGAGACGAAAGGTGGCGACAGGACACCGCTAGGCTTAACTTAGGACCACCATGTTGCCACCATGACTGACAAAAAGGACCTACAGTCGGTAACAATACCGAGTCCCAAAAATGATTTTTTTGAATTGTTTAATTATACCTAACAGTTCAAATATATAACCTTTCAAAGTTGAAACGGTTAGACAGACAGACGCTATGCGGAGGTTTAGTATTCCCTTTGAGTAAGGAAATCCCTAAAATAATAGGTAGTTACCTACTTAATTCTAATTCTAATATGAGAAGAGTAGGTATAATAAATGTAAAGTAACTTATTTTATAAACTACCTATCCGCTTAGGAATAGGAGTAGGGCTTCGAGAAGCTTATTTAATATACATAGTTTAATGTAACTAAGCCTCTTGAATAATTACTGGAGACGCGGCCGGTCGCCAAAACAAGCATCATCCACTGCGTAGTGTAGCGCTCCTTAAAAAAAACAAAGGGCCGGAAGCACTACAAAGGGTGATTATGACAAAACCACCAGCCCGGAAATTTTGACCTGCGGGAAATAAAATAAAAAGCCGAAACGCTTACTAAAATATATTACACAATTTAAAAAAAAAACATCAACGTTAGAATACACAGACACGAAGGGATACCACGTGAAAATATGGTACAGTCGAGTTCATAAATATGTATACACTTTAGTACCTTGTCACTTTAAGCTCTGTGACAATTCATTTATGGCTGTTTAAACATGACATTAAATAGACAAGGTTCTAAAGTGTATACATATTTATGAACTTGACTGTACCACAAAAATATAAATTTATCAACGCAACACAAACGAAATTTCGCAAGGTGGTCTAAAATAGCTATAAATGAACTTCAAACTGTTATTTAATAATTGAATAGGCTAAAGAAACATTTGGAAGACATATTACGTAGTTAAAAGTAGTGAAAAATGATCATTTTCCTTAGGTATACAAAAATTGCCCTTGGGGTTTTGTACGATTCACATCGTACAGTATTTAGCTGACTTGCGACCTACTTTGTTACATCGACTTTATTTGCTGTTAGTTGACAATTAGCACTGTTATGGATCGGCCACAGTTGAGCATATTTACTTTAACTTGTAATTTTATAATAAACTGGAATATTTTCTATAAATGTGGTTTACGTTCAACTCAACTCATTACCTGCCAACTAACTTCTTCAAAGCTTCGACCTTACATTTGGTCCTTCGAACCTACAATACAGTGGTGTTTCACTTGGGACGTTTGCGTATCGGTTTAACTGGCTTCCCACAAGCGGGTCTCACCGGTTGAATTGAGAAGATGCATAGAACGTTATAGAGTGAAATGCGACAGAACCAGGATTGCTGAAAACTTCGGGATCTTGGGGAACTAGTGCCAACGGCGACACATCCAACTTTAACGACCAACGATCAAATACGAACAACTTAGGTACTTACCTACTAAGTGCAACAACTTACTAACTTACAATGGGTCAGAAGCTGGAAGAACTTATCTCTCGCCAAGAGACAACGTTCTCGAACATCAAGCAACTGTGCGGGAACTATAAGAAGGATGGTCCCGAGCGGAAAACTTCGGAGTATTTACAGAAGAAAATTGAATCGCTTAACTCCAGCTGGGAACAATTTACCCAGAACCACCTGATACTGCAAACTACTGCTAAAGGTGATATCCAATACTTTACGGATAAGGTCTACGACAGGACAAAACAGATCTACGATGACGTTGTGGCAGACACACAAAAGCGTCAATCAGTCTTGCTTTTGGCTACAACAAAGGAAATGGCAGCGACAGAAGCGTCATCTAGCGCAGCGGAAGGTGGTCCAGCTAAACCTGGCTTTGACTTTGCTGGTGTTTCATTCTATGTGCCACCACCTCAAGTAAGGGAAAATCATGAAAAACAAAAAGATTTGTTAAGGCAACAATACTGTAACTTCAGGGCCTTCGAACGTACTGCGGAGAAGATTGAATTGGAGCTCATTACAGAGAAATGGGAACTAGAGGATAATTCGCATATCTTAAAAACTAAGTGGGACCACATCGAGAAAATACACTGGGAGTTGTATTACATCCTACAAGATGATGAAACTAAATATAAACAGAAATACTTATCCGTTGAGAGTACTTATGACAACTTACGAAAACAACTAAACCACAAAATATGGAACAGCTCGCATTACGAGAAGGCAACGCCGAAGATTGTGATTCCTGACTTTTACGGTAATTACAACCAATGGAGTACTTTCCGAGACCTCTACGTGGAAAGCGTACATATTAACCCACTGCTCTCGAATGCGCAAAAGATGCAGCATCTTAAGTCGAAACTCAAAGGGGAGGCAGAAAAACTGGTGCAGCATCTTGGCATTAGCGCAGAAAATTATTCTTCCTGCTGGGAGATAATCACACATCGCTACGATAACAAGCGATTACTTTTTACTTCATACATGAATGCTCTACTTAATCAACCTACGATACAGCAAGCCAACGCCACGAGCATTAAATAAGTACATGACGTCATGTTGGAATGCCTAAACGGCCTTAATAACATTGGACTGGACGTTACAACTTGGGATCCAATCATCGTTTATCTGCTGGTGCAGAAGCTCGACGGTGAAACTTATAAAGAATACATGAAAGAACTTAAGAAACCCAGAGATCTACCGGATCTGGCAGAGTTCACAAAATTCTTAGAGAATAAGTTTATGGCACTGGAGACACTACAAGGTGGCAGCAATCAAAAAACATTCCAGACCTATAAACACCAACTTCAGAACAAACAGCAGAGAATGAATAATTTTCAAATGCCACGAAACAATAACAATGCATATAAAACTTATAACGCAAATAGGTCATCGTACCTCGGCAAGTCACAAACGATGCCTAACGCTTACGCAATGATAGCACGAAAATGCCCGCTTTGCAAAACTGAACACGTGTTAATGCAATGCAACAAATTCCTCAACATGAGCGCAGCTGGACGATATGACACCATTCGCAATATACAACTTTGCAAAAACTGTTTGTACAGTCACGGTGAAAAACAATGCATTTCTGAAAAAAAGTGTAAAGTGTGTAATAAACATCATCACACACTCATGCACGAAGCGGAAACTAACCATCAAGCAAGCAGACAACCCTTAGCATCAACCTCGCATTCGGTGCACAACGTAACTAACGAAGAAAAAGAAGTTGTGTTGACGACTGTACTACTAAAAGTGAAGACATTGGATGGAGATTTTATAAAACTAAGAGGGCTACTGGATCAAGGCTCACAAGTAAGCCTAATAACGGAAGATGCAGCGCAGCGCCTCAGGCTACTAAGACGAAGAGGAAGCGCGGTTGTGTCTGGGGTTGGAGCCCTGTCAGGGAATTGCAAAGGGTCTCTGCATTTGAAATGCAAGTCTATTCATTCGGAATATCAGTTCCAAATGGAAACTCTTATAATGAGAAAACTGATTAACAACCTACCAACAACGTCATTTTCTAGGGATAACTGGCACTACCTAGAAAACTTAAAACTAGCCGACCCTCAATTTAATATCTCGGGCCCAGTGGATTTACTTTTGGGTGCCGATATTTACTCAGAACTTATTTATACTTAATGGAATCATGAAGAGTGAACATAGCGACTATCCTGTCGCTGAACAAACTAGAGTTGGGTGGATTTTATGCGGAAAGGTGAAAACATTCAACAGCCTTGTCACACTTAACGACTTGGAAAACATGTCTCGCTTCTGGGAAACAGAAGAAATAACTGAAAGCCAAAATTTTCCAAGCGACGGGGAATTTTGCGAAATTAATTATGTAGAAACCACAACTAGACTTGAAGATGGTAAATATGTGGTCCAGATGCCTATGAAACTCAACTTAGGAGAGACAAGGCGACAACCAGTAGCTCAATTTCTACAACTCGAGAGGAAAATGAGCAAAAATAAAACATTTGAAAGCAGATACAAGAATTTTATCAATGAATATATTGCAATGGGACACATGAAGCTTGTACCAAAAGAGAGCAACTCTAAGAAACAAGTATTGTTATCTCATCATGGTGTTGAGAAATCCGATTCTACTACGACCAAACTCAGAGTAGTTTTTAACGGCTCATGCAGGAGTTCAAATGGCTACAGTCTTAACGATCTCATGCACACTGGTCCCAACTTGCAGAAAGACATGCTCACTTTGATAATCAACTGGAGAGTATACCGATATGTTTTTACTGCGGATGTGGAGAAAATGTACCGGCAAATTTGGCTAAACGTAAATCAACAACAACTTCAAACGATCATCTCGAGGGATTCTCCCCAACAACCACTCCAAGAATGGCAGTTGTGCACCATCACTTATGGCATGAAGTCCGCGCCCTAACTCGCCATGCGCACTTTCCATCAATTAGCAAAAGATGAGAACGAACAGCATCCAGAAGCTGCCGACGTTCTTCAAAACTATTTTTATATGGATGATCTAGTCTACGGACAGGATACCATTACAGCAGCCAAGGCATTTGTGAGTGAACTAATTAAACTACTGGGAAAAGGTGGATTCAATTTAAGGAAGTGGAAAAGTAACGAACCTGCAATTTTGGAAGATCTAGAGAACGATCAAAAATGTCACCAGTTGAACATGAGCTTTAACTCGGAGCAAACTGAAAACACAAAGACATTAGGCCTAACACCAGATATATTTTTATACAACTGGAATCTAAACGAAAAAGAAAACTTAACTAAGAGAGTTTTTTTGGGAGAAATGAGCAAGCTATACGATTCCGTTGGCTGGCTGTCACCTGTAACGATCAAAGCAAAACTACTTTTCCAAGAGGTGTGGCTCAGTAAGACTGAATGGGATGAAAAATTGCCTCCTCAGATCATCAAGGGGTGGGAGGCTATACGAAGTGAGTTACCTTTCATCAACAAAATAAAAATTCCTAGATGGATTGGAAGCACCGAAAAACCAATTGAAATTCACGGTTTCAGTGACGCGAGTGAAAAAGCCTACGCTTGTGCTATTTATAGCCGAGTGAAAACTTCGAACAATGATTACGTGATGACGTTAATTGCGGCAAAAACTAAAGTTGCACCTTTAAACAAGAAGCTAACTTTGCCTAAAATGGAGCTATGTGGAGCCCTACTTTTGGCCAGACTGATCGACAAGCTGAGGAGTACCCTTAAAACGAAAGATTTAGAGCTACACTGCTGGAGCGATTCTAAAGTAGTCTTAGCGTGGCTACAAGGGAATGCGAGCCGATGGGAATGATTTGTATCTAATCGAATCATACAAATAACCCACTTAACTCCATCACCACAATGGCGCTACGTGAAATCTGTAGAAAACCCGGCGGATTGCGCGACTAGGGGCCTCTCACCCTCGAACCTTTTAACTTTTAACTTGTGGTGGGAGGGGCCTCACTGGTTAAAAATATCGAACATACTCGAAACTAAAGATAACTTGCAAACTTACATAACTAACGATGGAATAAAAACAAAGTTTGTTGCACAATAAAGGTTGACAACGTTTGCGAAACTACAAATAAACTATTAAACAATCTCAGCACTTGGAAAAGCGTCATACGAGTACTTGCATGGATATTGCGCGTCAGCTCAGTTTATCGCAAAAAAGCTAACACAATGGGCGCAATAAACAACTTAACCATCAGGCAGAAAAAAAGGGGAAGTTGTGCTTTTAACACCGCAAGAACTAGAAGGAGCGGAGAAGCTAATAATCAAGAAAATACAAAGCGAATATTACTCCCAAGATATATCGCAATTAAAGAAAACTGGATCAGTATCGACACGAAGCCGTCTGTTAAAGTTAACACCATTTATCGATGAAAACGGCATTCTACGAGTGAGAGGACGCTTGGCCAACTCAATTTTACCTCCAGAACGCAAGCATCCGATCATCCTTCCGGCCACAGGAAGATTAACAAAGCTGATCATACAAGAGGCACATCGAGAGACTCAACACGGGGGCACAAGACTAACCTTGGCGCACATACGCCTTAAATTTTGGATTATTGGAGGACGCACGACCGTCAACAAACAATTACTTCAATGCGTAAGGTGCCACCGTTTTAAGCCACATAAAAACGAACAACTAATGGCTGACTTGCCAAAGGAGAGAGTCTTACCTACAAGGCCATTTACGAACACCGGGGTGGACTTTACTGGTCACGTCGAGGTAAAGATCAACAAAGGAAGAGGTGTAAAGACGTGCAAGGCCTACATCGCTATTTTTATCTGCATGGTGACAAAAGCTGTACACTTAGAGCTGGTGTCAGACTTAACCACGCAAATTTTTCTTGCTGCTTTTAAGAGGATGTGCGCACGCCGAGGCACACCAAAACACGTCTACTCAGACAACGGTAGAAACTTCGATGGGGCGGCTAACCTACTTCAAAAGGACTTTGAACAATACCAAACTTTTTGCACTTCAGAATTCCACAACGAGGTAAACCACCTACAGATACAGTGGCACTTCAATGCACCAATATGACCCACAGCCGGCGGCTTATGGGAATCGGCAGTAAAGTCAATGAAATATCACCTTAAGAGAGTCCTGGGCGAACATAAACTCACTTATGAACAATTCACAACGTTGTTACTCGTAACGCAAATCGAGGCATGCCTGAACTCACGTCCATTATGCCCTTTGACAGAAGATATTGACGACCTGGACTGCTTAACTCCAGGACATTTTCTTGTCGGGGGACCACTGCTATCCCTACCTCAAGAGGAAGAGGAATTTAACCACTTTGATTTAAGAAACCGGTGGAGGCTAGTAGAACAAATGAACTTACATATATGGAAACGATGATCTAGCGAATACTTACACCAATTGCAAGAACGTTGCAAATGGCAAAAAACTAAGAAAAACCTTCAAGAAGGGAACCTAGTACTGATAAAAGATGAGAACTTACCTCCGGGAAAGTGGGCTCTCGGCAGGATCCTTGAAGTGCATCCAGGTACTGATGGCAACGTTCGGGTGGTCACGATAAAACTAAGAGCGGGCACCTGAAACGTCCCATAACAAAACTAGCCCCGTTACCACTGGAAGAACACTTACAAACTGCTACTTTGACAGATGGAACAAAGGCAGATAAGCCTCAACAACAACAAAATACCTCAGCACACAAGGGACAGATGTCGTTCAGTCTGTTTTCGATTTTATTCGTGATTTTAGTTGCGATCGTCGGAACTACGAGCGCAGCGCAATCCAGTAACTACAAAATAACTTCTATCGACAGAAATCATCCTATTTACTTTGACGAAGCAGGCACACTACAACTTGTACACGACGAGTGGACCTTGTTGGTGTACTACAATCTAACATCTTACTGGCAAGCAACTAGTAAGATAGATAACTATGTTAACCAGATGGACAAACTATGCCAACGAATTACTTACCCGCCCTGCGCTACAATCGTCAGTAATTTACAACATGAACTACGTCACGTGACTGAGTACAACACGCTATTACGGTCTCAACATCTCGCTCGACAGAAAAGAGGATATTTCGATGCAGTAGGAAAACTAGCAAGAACCCTCTTCGGTGTGTTAGACGAAGACTTTGCCGTTAAATATGAAAATGATATTGAAGCGTTGCAAAGAAACGACCAATATCTACTGCAACTCATGAAAAATCAAACCTTAATAATAGAGGCAGAAAATAACATTATAAAGAAGAGTGAGACATTCATGAACGAACAGCTCAAGACTATACATACCTATATGGATGAGACACACACCGAAATTACTAAAATTGAAAGCAGAGTACAAACGCTCTATGCAATCAACGACATAAACTCTGCTGCTATTACCTCGACTCTGCTTTTAAACAACCTTCAACGAATCCAGGAAATACTTTTAAATGCTTTGGGAGATGTATACAAAGGACATTTAGACACACATTTGTTTCCCGCCTCTCAACTGATGGAACAATTCAACATAATTTCTGGACAATTGCCACAAGGGTTATCACTCCCAATTAAAAATATACAAGAAAATTTCCGAGACATTTACGACCTACTGTACGTCATAGCACGAATTACGAGAAACTACCTACTATTTGAACTACATGTTCCTCTACTCAGTGATGACGAATACACTATATATCGAGTTATACCCATTCCATTTATGAAGCAAGATTGACTAAAGATAGTCGTTCCGTCATCGAAATATATCGCTATCAACTTCATGAAGAAAATATATATAGGCATTACTGAAACAGATATTAAACAATGCACGACATATGGACAAGATAAATTTATTTGTATTGACAGACAGCCAGTCTATAACTTATATGATAAGAAGGCACCTTGTGAAGCTAACGTGTTTAGTCAGCACACCTCATTGTCATGCGTCATCAAAGATGTGCAATGCGAGGAACTCTGGACGGCGCTACATAACCCGAACGTTTGGTTGTTTACATTATGCGAGAGGTACTTGATTCGTATCATATGTCAAGATCAAGTTTCACCGATAGCTATAGACGGCACAGGTGTCATTACAATGAAGCCTACATGCATTTTACAAAAGAAAGACGCTACAATCTACACCTACAACCACTTATGAAGCAAAATCAACATTAGGACTGACATCGAAATACCAACCATAAACTCTTCAATTAACAATATGTTTGACTTAAGCTGGAGCTATGCACAGATAAATATAACGGAAAGAATGACGCCAACTACGGGGGATTTCAACAAAATAGAGGAGCAGTAGAACACCTCCAGAAGGTACAACAAAAATTGCCCTCTACTTTTACCTCGAGCATGTCAGTTCACGATATTCATCACTACAGTGTAACCTCGCTTCTGCTGGGGGGATTACTGTTTGCAGTACATGAAACTATTAAACTGGAATATTTTGTATAAGTGTGGTTTACGTTCAACTCAACTCATTACCTGCCAACTAACTTCTTCAAAGCTTCGACCTTACAGGTTTGATACTAAAAATAAAAATCAATCACTGAGTGTATTAAAAATTAAACAACAATTTGGGCTTAAATAACAAATGGGACGGCAGCGCCGTGTTATTTGGGTCAAAATAAAAACCAAAAGAACTAAAGCAGTTCGGAGGGGCGCCGGGCCTTTTTGGATTTAGTAAAACGCGTTGTGCTGCAAGAAAACACAATTATAAAGCGGAACTTAAACGGAACAATGGGGGCACCTAACGATTGAGACAAATCATAAAAATCCGGTGGCACCACCGATAACTTACCCGACAAAAAGCGGCACTATTAGGAATCGACTGGTACCGGTGAATTGTTCAACATTCCACGGTGAATTACGAAGAGGTTCGATCCAAATCGGCGGAACCGCTTAATAAGATACCGGAGACATTAACCCGCACACTAAGCCAAATTAGCGGCTATCGATTACAGAAGAAATAACGTTGCGGTACGAATGTACTAAGCCGGTTTTTAAAAAGGTTTAACCCTTTCAAAACCCTTTCAAAACCCCTTGAAGGGGTTACCGGACCGGACCGTTTATATAAAGGCGGAATAGACAAGCGAAAATTGTCGCGAATCTACGCGATTTGTAGCGATAATGCTACAGTAGGTACTGCATTTTTTTTAACTTTATTGCGCAATACCCAAAGTAGGTACAAATGGGGGACTTAATGCCTTATGGAATTCACTACCAGTCGCATACAGACCACAGACAGTGACAGTTCACGTGGCAATCTATATATCTAAATCCTAAGATTGCAACTTACTTATATCAGGTTTAGGTACTGCTCACTAAATGATTTACGGAGCTATTATGGAGGCTGCTGTGCTTATAATTTCAATAAGCGCCGCTGCTGCTATATTAGTAAATTCATGGGGGCGTATTTTTATTTAATTTAATAAGGTATTCTCCACTGGAATGTGGAATTTCTGATTTCTTTCGCATACCTACTTATTTCTATCTTCTATTAATGATATAGAAAAAAAATCTAATAAAACTGTTATTTTTTAATAAATCCTTTTTATTTTTCGTAAGCCTGGTTATTAAATACAAAAGAAATGTTGAATATTATCCATAGTCATAGTCATATCATTTATTGTATTTATGTGTTACTATGATGATACAATAATTAATAGAATAGTCCAACATAAAGCCTGTAAGTGCAAAATGGGACCATTATATTGTGTAAATTATTCGGCGATGAGAATTCCTTCTCTTCTACTCTATGTACTTATATATAATTCATCCATTATTACTTTTCTGTGCTACTTATATTTCATTTTGGATTTTATTTGTGTTCGGTTCGTCCAAGTTTGGGAGCCATACGTCAGGCACTCGTAGAATGCAGGTGTCCATGGCCATCTTTTTCATACATATTTCCCGTAAATATTTGTTAGTGAGCTCAATATTAGTTCCAGCTGGATGTGGTCCGCACATTGACCTCATCTCCATTATTGGTTTGAAGAAATGCAATCGGTTTGCCTGCGTATTTGTAGTGGTCTATATGGGTAATTATCCCAACCACATTTTTGAGCGGCGGACGTGATAATTGGGGTGTAAAGTACTTATATTGGAAAACTATTTATTTTCTAGATAATCGTACACAAAGCACCATGTTGAGCCAATGTTGAAATAATTATTAACTTATCATATTTATCGTAAATAAATATTTCCCATCCAAAATCAAAAATGTTGGTGTCGTGTCCTGTACTTGTCGGATATACTGATATGCCGTGGTACAAAGTTATTAAGCCTCAACTAGATTTATATTTTAGATATATGTATTCTCTATTAGTTCAGGTATTGTAAAATATTACAATTATTGTATTTGCAAATAAATTGGTTTACATAAATGACTTGCCACCAACAGTAGATAAACTTTGTGATATTGTACTTTTTGCTGATGATACTTCACTAATTTTCAAGGTAGATAGAAAATCCGTAGACTACAGTAGGATTAACACCACACTAGTTAAAGTACTTAATTGGTTTACTAGCAACAATTTGCTACTAAATGCTAAGAAAACGAAATGTGTTAGGTTCGCTTTGCCTAATGTTAAACCGGTACATTCTAGTATTTTTCTAAATGACGAGTGTTTGCAAATGGTAGATAAGGCAATTTTCTTAGGCATAACATTAGATAAATATTTGCAATGGAGTCCCCATATAGCTGTACTGGCAGGTAAACTAAGTTCGGCAGCTTACGCCGTTAGGAAAATTAGACAACTAACCAATGTTGAGACAGCTCGCTTAGTCTATTATAGTTATTTCCATAGTGTCATGTCGTACGGTATTCTGGTTTGGGGTAAGGCAGCTGACATACAAACTATATTTGTGTTACAAAAAAGGGCCATTCGTTCTATTTACAACTTAAACTCCCGTGACTCTTTAAGAGAACTTTTTAAAGAAATTAATATCTTGACTGTAGCGTCTCAATTTATTTATGAGAATATTATTTACGTTATTAGAAATTTAGATTCTTTCACCAAAAATTCTGATATACATAATTTAAATACCAGAAATAAAAATAAAATCGCTATCCGAAAATTCCGCGTCCGTAAAGTATATAAATCATTTGTTGGTCAATGCATTCATTTCTATAATAAATTACCTGACGAAGTTTTAAAGTTACCCTTTCCAGCACTTAAAAGTTACTTGAAAAGGTCGTTAATGTCTAAAGCGTATTATAGGATCGAGGACTATCTAACAGACAAAAATGCATGGCCTAAATCCGAAACTTAGTCAATAATAATTTATTCAAATGCAAAATCTTTATCTTGTCTAGGGGACACCGTTGATGTAGGAAAACATATCGAAACTTTTATGTGGTCGTCTCGCACCATCTTATATACACATAAGTATGTGTTTTTTTTTTTCTCTATCTCTCCCGTAAGATTCTTAATTGGCATGTTTTCCTGCTGAACTACGCATGTTATTTAATACTATATTTAATTTAATATTTATAGCTTTATATAATGCTAGACTAAGTAGTACCATTGTAATAAGAAATATGTTTAAAAAATGACTGACTGCTGAGTTTCTTGCGGCGTTTCTTCTCGGCAGTGGTCTTCTCTTGGGAAGCGCTGGTAGATTCTTGACGTGTAAAAGTGCCCGTGCGGCCTACTTACTGAATAAATTTCTTTTATCTTATCTTTTAAAGGAAACTGGGAGCAGTGCAAATAAAACTGTCCTAGCGAAATAGTCAATTTTGGTGGTGAATATTGAAATTGACTTTATGATAGAACAAAAAGCGATTAAAAAAACAAATATAGCCTCAGTTGTTCATTCAGTTCTACTCCAGCGATAGATTGTGAAGATTTGTTCCATCTTGATGCATGTTCCCGCTAAGCACATAAGTATCTAATTATGGTGGTATAGAATACATTTATACGAAATAATAACTTAGGTAAGTTATCATTTCGCAAAACGTTTTATTGTGTGATAGTTATTTCAAGTATGTTGTACGTTTTTGGTTTTAAAAAATAACAAGAAAGATTCCCTAACGATTAAATTGTAATAAGCCGGATATGTTATTATTGATCGTGAGTATTTCTAGAAAAGTAATTTTGATGGATAATAGCAATTTTGGTGGTACATAATTAGTAAAATCGTTATATCTTAAAAACCACTTGGTATAATAAAGGGCCATTTTAACACTGTTTTAAATATGACTATTGAAGTCCCTTAAATGTATAATTGTGAACCCTGCTAGCAAAATAAAAAATACCACCAAAATTAGGATAATTTGACGTTTGTTGAAATTCACCTATATATTCTAGCTCTGCATTATCTAGCATGATTTTTCTTTTTTTGCTATTGGTCATTATTTTTAGTTTTAATAAGATTCATATGTAAGGCCGGGATTACACCTGTAAGTTATTACGTAAGTTTTGAGACGTAACTAAGGGGAAGAGTGAGTGGCAAATATCTGCATCTCTCTCTTGCATATAGCTTTGTTTCAAAACTTACGCAATAACTTACAGGTGTAATCCCGACCTAAGCCTGTTTTTATGCTTTCTTTTTTAAGTTGGTCTATCATGTTTTCTAGTTTATGGTGGCTCTCGGAGAAAACTGCAATATCGTCTGCGAATCTTAAATGGCTTAGACGTGCTCTATTAATTTTGATCCCATCCGAGACCCAGTCCAACTCGCTGAATATGCACTGACTCTATGAAGAGTTTAGGAGACGGGTATCCTTGTCACGCCTCTATCTACTCTTGTCCCCTCACCTCTCATTTCCAGTTTGACTGTACTCACGATATTTGAGTAAATTTTCTTAAGTATCCTTATGATTACTGGGTTTACCTATGTTGCATTTCTAAAGAGCGTGCCAAATATAGTTATGGTGGATACCTACTGTCGACAGCTTTTGTGTAGTCGATATAAAGTCTATGTAAAGGCTTTTATTAAATCTTGCGTACTTTCTATGACCAGCGCCTCTATTCCAGGTAGGCGGTCAAATCCAAATCGTATTTGACCTGTTATGGTATTGTTTTTAACTCAGCCGCCATTACTGTCAAGTAAATAAGGGCTATCAAAACGGTGACAATAAGGTAACAGGTCGAAAACGATTTGGTTGCACAGTCTCGATAGAGCCAACCTACAAAAGAATTGAATTTTACAGTATTAAATAGAGGCCATGCGCTATAGTGTGGATATGATCCATGGTCGAAAATCTTGAACGGAAGCGGATTTGCTCTGCCTACCGGTTGCATGATATCGATTTGGGACTTGGGTCGTTCTCAAAAAAATTGCACCGTTGAATTAATTTTGCATTTTTCAGAAAAAAAACGGATTTTGATGTTTGTTTAAATCAAAATCGCTGGAAATTAAATCGTGTAATCGATATCACGTGGAGGGAAGTCATTTATTTCATTGTTTTAGATGATACAGGTATTTGAATTATGCGGTAGACACGTGAATTACTATTTGTAACCAGGTTTGCCTCTTTATTATTTGTCTCGAATTATGCGGGGTAAGGCAGGTTAGACGAGATAGTATAACCATAAGAATAAATAATAACTACACGTAGAAGCGAATCTCCTTTGACCAGGCCCCAAATGCCGCGCTTTAAATAGGTACCTACTTCCCCCTTCGCCCCGCTACGCCCCTCTGTCGTCCGCGCCCAAAGTTAGGGCTGTCACTTGCGAAATATTTTATTCGGTTTATGGATGTGGTATAGAAGTTTAGTCACGAATTATTATTAATGTTTTACTTCAACGTGGAAACATTGTTGCAAAACGAGTTTTTTACATTTACGATAAATTAGGTAATTATACTTTTAGGTGATATTAAGATTATCTCATAAAACTCCTTCATTCAATCAATTATTTCTAATTATTTTGCAGTAAATAGTCATTCACTTTTTAAAACACTATCTTAGTTCAACCATAAACACTAAAATTAACACAAATACGAAAACCAATTCAAGACACACTATCAATATCTTGGTTAATATATATTCCGTGTGTGACGCCCCTGACTGACTAGACACCTCAGGTGTCGCCAGGCGGTAGGTACAGTAAAGGACTTTAATTGTTATGCCACTATGGAACTCTGTCATAATGACAGCGTCACACCACATGACAGAAATTACGCTTAAATTAATGATCAACGTTATGCGACAGGGTTCCATAGTGGCATAACCATTAAAGTCCTTGACTGTATCTAACGCGCCGAGCGCGCGTCGGGAGCCGGGAGTTTCGCTTCTACGTGTAGTTATTATTTATTCTTATGGTATAACTACAGAGGTAGCGTTTATCTCATGACAGGTGAGCGACAAAAACTGTCGTGGACAAAAATAAATTTTCGACACTACAGTTTTAAATCTTGGGTATATGTGAACCTAAGTAAAAAATAGTATTCGAACTAAGTTACGTTGGTGATTTTTACGTTTTAATCAACTCGAAACATGAGTGCCTCGCGTTGGGCACTGCAGGTGAGCGACAAAACGTAGTTACAAATTGATTTTATGGTTATTATAATAACCATTATATTAATATTAATTATATTAATATAATTTAATTTTATATCAAAGCATTTAGCCTCTATTCAAAAAGTGTCTTTTAATATGAATTGATAACACAATTACATGGATGACGCTTTTTGTAAAAAAAAGTTCTAAGAGAGACCTATTGACAGACGGCGGTCCTACCCTGTCTATTTAACAGAGTTAGAAAAGCGTTCTTTCTGTTGCACTTTTGTATGAAAATGAAAGGGACAAGAAACTGCCAGTGGACGTCAACAATCGCACGTCGATGGCGGGCTCGGGTTACATGCCGCTTGTTGGAATATTCATAATATTTCTCGTGATTTTTGTTTGTAGTTAGAGGCACCTCAAATAATTAACTTATTGATAACATGACATTGTCATGTCATGTTTATTCATCTATAAATCCTAATTATGTAATTTAAAGTAATAGATAATAATATTTAAATATGTGCCCTGCACTGGCAGTGGGACGTGTAGGCTATACAAGTACAAGTATGGGTGATGATGGGAAAGAGAAGTAGTAGGTATATAAATACATAGAAATAAAACTACTTATCCGTTCTTTTTATAAATATATATTTAATCCGTATCCGAATCATCTTGGACATGAATGATAAATCTCTCGGTTTCCGCCGTTGTTCTCATTCTTGGTTCTATTACCTCTACCACGTGTCGGATGCATTGTTTCCCCGTCTCAGAATTAACTCTATCAATGGCTTCTTGCAGTAACTACTTTACTTATTTAAATGTTCTGTTATTAGCTGGTACGTACCCCTTGACTTGTGACCAAATCAGCTCTATAGGATTCAGCTCGCAGTGGTAGGGGGGTAAGCGTAGCACAGTTTTATTTTTGAATCTTGCCATTTCGTCCATGACAAACGCCTCGTACCTACTTTTGTGAGCTGTAACGATAGTCAACAGATATTTTTTTGTAATTTTAATTTCTGGCAATAAATTATTTTCTTTGAGCCAATTGATAATCTCTTCCTTTTTTGAAGTGGTGTTGGGTATTTTTTCTTGTTTTCTAGAATGGTACGGGGCGTTGTCTATTACGATTACTGAGTCGTTTGGGATTTTATCCAGCACCTTCGAGAACCATTGTTCAAACACCTGCGAATTCATGTCTTCATGATAATCTCCCTGTTTTTTTGATTCGAATACTAAAAGTCCTCCTTCGACAAATCCCTCTTCGCTTCCGATGTGTGTAACTATCAATCGCTTCCCTTTACCTGGAAAACAAAAATGCACAATGAGATAAGGAAAAAAATACTATTGTTTGTTTGCAAGTGCAAAGTTTATTGTTTCGGGCGTTATCAACAGCTGCAGCTGCAATTTACACCAGATAAAAGGTTTTACTCATGACTCATTCTATTGTAATGATAAATATGAAGTTTTACTACGTACTTATTAACACTTACCTACCTGATGGATTCTTTAAGCCAACAGATAAACCATTCAGCATTGCATCTCTTGCGTTTGGTATTGTCGTGTCAACCCATATCCTGCTTTTCGTATGCCCCTCGTTCACCCAGGTCTCATCCAAATTATTATTTTTATTCGAGTCTCTGGCTTTTTTTATAGATTTTAAATACTTTCGCCTCCAATGTTGTAAATCTTCTCAATCATTCAGCATACTATTGCGATTTCTTTTCATAAACTAGAATCCAATGTTTATCAATAATTTATGTAGAGTCGCCCGCTTATAATTTCCGAGATTTGTATCTTCGTTGACAACACCCAATATTTTGTTTAATGATGCAATTTCATTACGTGAAAAATATCCATGCACAATTCTCCTCAATGCGTCTTTAGTGAAGTTGTCAGTTTTGCTAATAACAGATTTCCTTGTCTTTGCCTTCTTAGGCGATTTAAGGATTCCACTTGTCTGCTTTTCCTTCACAATTCTGTACACAGATACCCAGTGAATGCCTAATGATGAGGCAATTGTTTTTGCAATCTCATTGTGTGAAGCGTGTGGAGTCTCCTTTAAAAAAGTATCGTACAAGTTTTGTACCATTGTCTTCTCTTGTGACGAGAAATGCCTTAAACGCCTTTTTTCGTCACATTTGGCGGGTTTTCCATATTTTAACAAAAAATAGTCCAATAACAAGCCGAGTCACAGAAGAAGCAGAAAACAGTCCAACAAACGAGCCGAGTCACAGGTTAAATGGGAAACAGTCCAATAAACGAGCCAGGTAAAAATTTGTAACCAAAGATAAGCACTTGAAAGCGTCCGCATCGTACGAGCGACAGATGTTGACTAAACTTTGACAGGCATGTAACCGTACTTTGTGCCTGTGCATCGTCCTTATCGCTGACCAATTACGTGCATTCTCTGTTTTCTAGTACTAACTCTGTTAAATAGACAAGGTATAGACATTATCATCAATACGTGAATTGATAACAATTACGAAACGTGCCTACCGGCACAACCCACTTGATTTTGTCGTGTATTAGGGTGACGGCTCCAATGTGGACACTTTTAGCTAACAGGCACCAGCTTAATGAACACTTCACTCTTAATTCAAATTTCATACGGTCCTAAATTGATTGTTGCAAAACAAATGAATAACCCTTATATTCTGTAAAATAAGAATCAAGTGTCCATGATTGGTCCTTGTCCATTACTGGCTCCACCACCCTATAGAGATAAACAGTTTATACACGCTCGAGAGCAGACTTATCGGGCTACAATTTGCGATATCTAGCGGATCACTTTTGAAAAAGAAGTGTAATATCAACGATGAGCCATTGCTCTGTTATCTTTCGCGTTCTTAGGACTATGTTAAATAAAATGTCAGAGGTTTGACGAGCAATGTCGCTTAAATTTTTCAGCGTTTCGTTTTTATGCCATATGGGCCAGGGCTTTTCCGCTTTAGTTTATTTATATGTTTTAGAACTTCATCTTGGTTTATAAGAATTATTTAATGAGCGTAACCTTCTGAGGCTTCGTTTTATGCGGCTGGTGTCGTGTTGTGAGGACTGCTAGCGTAGAGATCTTTGTAGAAGTTAGTAGTGCGAGATAATATGAAGTTTGTCGATTTAATAGTTTGCTTTTTGGTCCGTGGCTTAAATTTGGAATCCAGTCTGTACTTATGAGTAATAATTAATTGTTTGTAACCCTTTTTGCACTTTCGTATTGTGTTAGGTTAGTTTATATTGTTCTTTTCGTAAGCAGATTATAGTCGTTCTTATATTGCCGATTTGTTTAAATTTCTTTGTCTTGATTTCTGTCTTTATTTTTCAGGAGATCGCTTGGTCTTTTGATTAGAAGTTTGGTTGATTTGCATTTTTCCTACCTGTTACTGCTTACCTACTGTCTATACTAATTTTATTTTATTTAAATAGACACACCAACAATATACATGGCTTACATTTTAAAAATTAGTAGCAGATGATTTTAGACTAGCCTGTATACCCATTACAGGTGTGCAACAGCGTTCACCAAAAAACAGTAATTACTTTTTGAATAGGTAACCTAGTAAATTACCTAATAAACTAAAGTTATACCTATAAGAAAACTATTTACAATTTTTGAAATTTACCAAACGTTTTAAAACTTAACATAAAACACACTAAAAACGCTTATTACAAGGTACCTACAACTAAATCTACTCGACATTTTCTCGCGAACGACTTGGCTGCAGCACTCAACGCTACGCCTCCATACTCCGGGCTTATCATTATATACTCGTATAACTAATTTATAGAGTTTGTGGTAATCATTATGCAGAGACTGAAGTCTACGCAAAACGGAAAACTTGCCCTGGTTGCTATTGCATGGTTTCGGCCGAAAAGTGGTAATGCGAGATGGAAATAAACATTCACAGCTGTTACCACTAAAATAGATAGCTGGTGTTAACAACTACTGGCAATTTTATACCCATTTTAATACCAATTAAAAAAACAAAAGTCTCATACAGGTCATTCACTAGGTACACTGCCCGGAACATAATCATACTATTTAGATTTTATTCTCCTTTTAAGAAGATGTTTTTTTATAATATATACAAATTTAAAAGATAGTTTTGATAATGTGAATGATAGTTGCCGTCAGTTACCAGCGGCAACTACTGGGAATGATAGTTGCCGTCAGTTACCAGCGGCAACTACTGTGAATGATAGTTGCCGTCAGTTACCAGCGGCAACTACTGGGAATGATAGTTCCCATCAGTTACCAGCGGCAACTACTGTGAATGATAGTTGCCGTCAGTTACCAGCGGCAACTACTGGGAATGATAGTTGCCGTCAGTTACCAGCGGCAACTACTGTGAATGATAGTTGCCGTCAGTTACCAGCGGCAACTACTGTGAATGATAGTTGCCGTCAGTTACCAGCAGCAACTACTGGGAATGACAGTTCCAATCAGTTACCAGCGGCAACTACTGGGAATGATAGTTCCCATCAGTTACCAGCAGCAACTACTGGGAATGATAGTTCCAATCAGTTACCAGCGACAACTACTGGGAATGATAGTTCCCATCAGTTACCAGAAGCAACTACTGGGAATGATAGTTCCAATCAGTTACCAGCGGCAACTACTGGGAATGATAGTTCCAATCAGTTACCAGCGGCAACTACTGGGAATGATTGTTCCCATCAGTTACCAGCAGCAACTACTGTGAATGATAGTTGCCGTCAGTTACCAGCGGCAACTACTGGGAATGATAGTTGCCGTCAGTTACCAGCGGCAACTACTGTGAATGATAGTTGCCGTCAGTTACCAGCGGCAACTACTGTGAATGATAGTTGCCGTCAGTTACCATCGGCAACTACTGGGAATGATAGTTCCCATCAGTTACCAGCAGCAACTACTGGGAATGACAGTTCCAATCAGTTACCAGCGGCAACTACTGGGAATGATAGTTCCCATCAGTTACCAGCAGCAACTACTGGGAATGATAGTTCCAATCAGTTACCAGCGACAACTACTGGGAATGATAGTTCCCATCAGTTACCAGAAGCAACTACTGGGAATGATAGTTCCCATCAGTTACCAGCGGCAACTACTGTGAATGATAGTTGCCGTCAGTTACCAGCGGCAACTACTGGGAATGATAGATGCCGTCAGTTACCAGCGGCAACTACTGTGAATGATAGTTGCCGTCAGTTACCAGCGGCAACTACTGTGAATGATAGTTGCCGTCAGTTACCAGCGGCAACTACTGGGAATGATAGTTCCCATCAGTTACCAGCAGCAACTACTGGGAATGATAGTTCCAATCAGTTACCAGCGACAACTACTGGGAATGATAGTTCCCATCAGTTACCAGAAGCAACTACTGGGAATGATAGTTCCCATCAGTTACCAGCGGCAACTACTGTGAATGATAGTTGCCGTCAGTTACCAGCGGCAACTACTGGGAATGATAGTTGCCGTCAGTTACCAGCGGCAACTACTGTGAATGATAGTTGCCGTCAGTTACCAGCGGCAACTACTGTGAATGATAGTTGCCGTCAGTTACCATCGGCAACTACTGGGAATGATAGTTCCCATCAGTTACCAGCAGCAACTACTGGGAATGACAGTTCCAATCAGTTACCAGCGGCAACTACTGGGAATGATAGTTCCCATCAGTTACCAGCAGCAACTACTGGGAATGATAGTTCCCATCAGTTACCAGCGGCAACTACTGGGAATGATAGTTCCAATCAGTTACCAGCGGCAACTACTGGGAATGATTGTTCCCATCAGTTACCAGCAGCAACTACTGGGAATGGGTTGTACGTTATTTTACAGACTGAATTTGTTTAGAATTTCATTTCATATAAAATTTTTCTCGTATTATCATTTCATAGAATAATCAATATGTAGAATAATTACTTTGAAGACATTTAAATCATCGTTTTTTATTTCAAATAAAAATCAATGTTTCTTTTTTCATATCATAGAATAGCAAATTAAATATTCTTTGTTCTAATATTATTTATTTAAAATATAAAAAAAATAACCTCGAAGACTAAGGCGGGAGCTTGCTTCGCTTCGCTCCCGCCATAGCCTTCTAACCTAACCTATTCAAGTCGGTTCTGCCCAGAGAGGTCTTGGTCGCTATTCGCTAAAAAACAAATATTTTGTTTGATAAGTTTGTGTAATGAAAAAATAAAATTATAAAATTCATTGAATTGATTTTCTGTGGAATGTGTTTCTTTCAAGTGAATAGTTTAAAAAATAATAATATTCGAAGCAAAAATACAAGGACCAAATAGTATATGAAACATTTTCTGTGAAACAAAATTCTGTAATTTTTCTGTCTGTAAAACAAGGGGACACCCTGGGAATGATAGTTCCCATCAGTTACCAGCAGCAACTACTGGGAATGATAGTTCCAATCAGTTACCAGCGGCAACTACTGGGAATGATAGTTCCCATCAGTTACCAGCAGCAACTACTGGGAATGATAGTTCCAATCAGTTACCAGCGGCAACTACTGGGAATGATAGTTCCCATCAGTTACCAGCGGCAACTACTGGGAATGATAGTTCCCATCAGTTACCAGCGGCAACTATTGGGAATGATAGTTCCAATCAGTTACCAGCGGCAACTACTGGGAATGATTGTTCCTATCCGTTACCAGCAGCAACTACTGGGAATGATAGTTCCCATTAGTTACCAGCGGCAACTACTGTGAATGATTGTTCCCATCAGTTACCAGCGGCAACTACTGGGAATGATAGTTCCAATCAGTTACCAGCGGCAACTACTGTGAATGATTGTTCCCATTAGTTACCAGCGGCAACTACTGGGAATGATTGTTCCCATCAATGGTAACTACTGGATATGATTTTCTTATAAATTACCAGTGGTAACTAATTGGTATTATTATTCCACCTATTTATTTTTTAGGGAACAGCTAGTACATTTTCCAAGTAGCTGGCCACTACCGGGAAAAGGTACAAGTTGTTATCAGTGGTGATAAATTAGTGATAACAGGTGAAAATATCCCAATTTGTTATAAACTGCTAGTCTCTCCTATATGCAAAGTTTGCGTCCAAGTGTTTTCAGTTTTCAACATCTGTATCTTTTTATATAATCTTTATAATAAGAACGAATGGTCATTATATTTAATATGCACAATGTTAAAATATAAAACGTATATTGTCTCTTTTATTTTATCGTATTCGTATAATAATAAAAATGCAACATTTATTTTTTACTATCTTGATAAATAAGGGGCTTTGATCGAGCTTGATCACGCCGGCCTCGTTGGGCAAAACTATAAAACATACAAATAAATATAATTAAGAAAAAATGGAAAGGGAGGGAAGGATTACTTATTCAAAAACCTGTAAACGAATTTTGCATCAAATGTCACTGGTTCTGCCAAAATGGACTGAAAAAGTCCGATGTTCATTGTATTAAAATTAAGTTGAACAAGTAAACCTGTCTTGATTTGAGTCCAGACAAAATCCAACATGGAGGCAGTTACACCAGACCGCGTCCACTGCGGACGCAAAGTGGAAATTTTATGCATTTGGTTAGTATTTCGCGACCTTTTTTTAACTGTCTGAAATAAAATAGATGCACAATCATTTTGCACGTTCGCATTCTTTTGTTTTACACATGAGACTATTTTTTTCCATGCAATAAGGGTAGCGCGCAAGATTTTTTTGTTTATGCTTGTGAACTTGTCATACGAGTATAACCAGGCATTCATAGAAACACGGCTTTCGTTTTTGGTAGTGTGTCATTAATGTCACTATGATTATTTTCCACCGTTTTTAAAGAGTGGTCCGCGTTTGGATGCGAATTGGACGATAGACGCGAACAGGCGACATTACCCTAACCCTGGAGTGGTTTATGAGGTGTTTATTAAAATTTAAAATTGTATTTATTGTCGCACAATAAATAAATAAAAACGTATAAAACGTATTTAGTACCTACTATCTGCTTTGGTGAAAAGTATGATTTCAAAGAGAGGTCTTTATTGCTGTTCTAGGTAACTTATCAGCTTATCACCTATAATTTATTATAATGTGTGCAGTACCTAACTGCACCGCGGGTTGATTTTCAAGAAATCGAGGGCTGGAAATTAAAAAGCAGGCGAAGGATCGTCACAGACAAACCCAAACTATACCTAAACATTAAGATTTTATCATTTTATGTTCATGTATTTATTTTCAAAAGTAATTTTCGTGTGTTCCATTATCAAAAATTGACCTACGACCCTTTCTCTTACGCAGTCGCAAAAGTAGAGCGATTCCAGATTCTTATAAAATAAAATCTAATTTTACACTTATAACAAAATTTGACAAAATTTTGATTATGTTTGTTTCAGATTCCATTCAAAGTTCATCAATGCTCGTGGATAATGAAGAGATAATCTTCGTCAACGAGGTGAGTTGTAGGTATTCGATCAGTCACAGGCTTGGCGGTGGTACTCGTGGCGGACGGCGGCGCCCGGCGGTGCAGCGTGCCCCGGCGCCCCGCGGCCCCGCGCGCCCCGCGGCCCCGCGCGCCCCGCGGCCCCCCGCGCCCCGCGCCGCCTCCACGCCCTACTTCCTGCTCCTTCGACCTCGGTCAAGGACGCCCGGAGTGTCCTGTACTACAAAATGGTTTCAAATCTAGCCAAATTAATAAATTACCTACAATAATTATGACCGCCCCTATCGATTTTGAGCGAGCTAACATTATAGACAGAGCATTAGACTCGCTAGCGAGTACGGTAATTGTAACTCATGGTAAGGGTGCAGAATGGAGTGTTAGTAAGGTTTTATTGTACTTACTTACCTCTATTTGTTATCGAATTAAAAATAAGTAGAAACAAACAATATTTCTATGTAAGTATGTTGGGGATGAAATATTTATTAGAAAATTATAAAACATACAATAATAACAATATTTGAACTGCCAAGGATGCTTGCTTATAATACGTTATGTTTACGTTTACGCGAATTAGTTATATATCCATCTTAGACGTAAAACTAAACTATCATTTTTGAAAAATAGATAACTGTGGCTTTTTACATACATATATTTTTAATTTTAACATATATCACGTGAGTAAAAGAAAGGTAAAAATGAAAAAAAGTTGTACATGACTTTTGTCTTCTGGATATTTTTTTAATTTTTGATCTAAAGTGCATTATTTTTATTCCAGAAATAAACTTCCCATCCTTAATTTATCCGAATATAATATATTGGACGCCATAACAAGTACAGGGCCTCTATTCTAGACGGTAAAAACGATATCGTATTTGACCTGCTATGGAATTGTTTTATACTCATTCCGTCGTTACTGTCAAGTAAATAGGAACTATCAAAACGTTGACAATATGATAACAGGTCAAATACGAATTGGTTTTTACCGGTCTAGTTTTTGAGAAATAATATGGCTTCAATTAAAGCGCGGCAGCGTCAAACGGCCCCGCTCCCCCCACTAAATGCACGGTAGCTCTCGATGGCTCCCAGTATGAATTCACTCGAGGCCACCTAAGGATCAACTGTGCCAAGTTTCAGCGCATAGTCAAAAAGTGCAAGGTTCCCATACATCGGATCGCACTATCAAACGAGCTACTACGCTTAATATTATTTCTTATCTCCCATACGTGTTAACAAATATATAGGATAAACTATATATTTTTGAAAACTACGTAAGTGCAGCTTTACGACTACATTTTTGTTCTGAGATTTCTGTTATTATATTTAAGCACAATAAGTAATTATAAAAAAATAACAAATTATGTATATTAGTCTTTTCTACTTTATATTTTTTTTTGTTAGGAAGTGCATTTTTTTTAGATTAGAAACAATTCGATTCCCGTTACAATGATTTTTGTAACATTTTTCAAAAACTTGTCCCCGAGAATTCTGAATTAAATCATTATTACGGGAATTGAATTGTTTTAAAGTGGCTTTTTTAAATAAATTCATTGCGTTTTTTTTCATGTTTATAAACAAATGTGTTGGACTCATGTGATTTAATTCAGAGAAGTTGGAATTGTGACGGTCCCTAGGTTTGGGGACACATGAATTTTGTATGAAAGTATACTTTTGTCTTTTATGTTACCGTTAAAATTCAACTATTTTTTAATCAAATAGTTCAACGGCGTATATTAATATAATGTCTATAGTTCTACAATTACCTATTATGAGTAAAAGTGAATGAAATTTATACGATTAATGATATTTTTATTTTTGTATCGTCTGGACACTAAAGGAGTACTTTAAAGTTGATTCACCCAGCAGCAGTTTTTCTCTGAAATGGTAATAGAAGCTAACATCTTGAAAGGACATCATCGGGATTAAATGAAATGAAAGAAGTTACAAAGTTAAGAATTTTACATTGCGATAATTCCTTAAGAAATCGCCCATGGCGACTTTTTTAGCGATGAATGAATAAAACGCGACGATGCTGTATTGCGTTATAAGCAGTGATCGGAAATAGGTGAGCTAATTTGCCTAAACTTGATGCATGTTCATTCAATAATGTATTCCCATCACTCTCACGCATGAATGAATATGCGTCAAGTTTAGGCAAATTAGCTATACCTATTCCGATCACTGATTATAAGCGATACACAAGCGTCGTTACACTAGTGCAAAGGTTACGACCGCGACAGCATCGTGACTGTATCGCGGCCGTTTTGCAACTGTATGGCGATTTCATCGCTGTAAAAAGATGGTATGGGTCATCTTCCTAAGGGAGGTCGACATTAAGATCTTCAATTGAAACTGTTAAAAATTTCTCAGTCGCCAGTGTACATGCCTGAGATAGCTGTTCTCCACGTGTCGAGCGTGTTCTGGATACAGGCTTAACAGCGTCGTTTAATGGACTCTATGACGTGGCTGAGACCGTTTCTCTCAGTTTTTCAAAAACTTCCAGCGGCAGCCATGTTAAAGCGTAGACCAGCATTCCTGGTACTACTCTCTGAGTTTGTTGAAAAATGGACCAGTATTCTATGTTGTGTTTGAACGGGAAGCTTTCACTGCTGCACCCTCAGTTCTTCTGGTCACAGGCAAATCCTCTCGAACTAGCTGTAATGCGTTCACAATCACTCGAGCGCTACTCGGAACCCTGCGATTCGGGCACCGCATCTGTACAAAGTTAAAGCTCTGTTTCCATTTTTTTGAGCTTTACCAGATGCTAAAATCATATCACTCAATTCCTGAGCACTAAAATTAAATGAACACGGCATTTTAGATTTTTGTAACTAGCTAGGCTTCCAGCACTTTGTCATTTGTAATACACAGTAGGACAGTAGGTATCCTTCATTTACTACATGATGGGTTTTCTGAATATGATAATAAAGAAATAGGTACAATACAACTTCGTCTATGGTCATCATCTGATATCACGATTGATTATGAAATTGTCACAACTCTTCTGACAGTTACAGTTCTTTGTTTATTCCGTATTCCGCTTACACACTGTATAATTATATTATATTCGCAATCATTAATTGTGTTTCACGATATTAATTCGTTTTTTAGGGTTGCGTAGGTACCTCGAAAGGAAAAACGGAACCCTTATGGGATCACTTTATTGTCCGTATGTTCGTCTGTCCGTGTGTCTGTCAAGACCCTTTATCTCGAGAACGCGGTATCGAGTTGAAATTAAAACCATATACTGAGGACTACAGTCCCTTGAAGCTGTGAAAAAATCAAACTTCTAAGATAACGTAAAAAAAGATACGGCCGTTTATGCCGCGAAAAACGTCTATTTCGACACTCTCAAGGGAATCAAAATTTAAATATATTTTCCGTTGACCTATAACTATGAAATTTGGCAAGTAATGCCGTCTTAGACTACAAGTATAGGGAAAAATCTGAAAACTATACCTTTTCAATGAAATCACAAAAGAACAGGGTCTTTATGCAAGGAACGGCGGTCCAAATTTCCCGATGTGCAGAGACTAAAGTAGGTACTTAACATTTTAAGAGCATTAGAAGTGAAATAGTTATTTTCATCTCACTAGCTCGGAAAGCCCTTTTTGTTTGTTTGATATCTATTGAGAAAATTGCTTTTTATCCACATGTGAAGAAAGAGTTTTGACATTTGAAGGCAGCTTAAGTGATATTTGACAGCTAACAAAACGTAAAACACTAAAAGTGCTGAATTTTTAACATCACAATTAATGAATTGCATCGAGTAAAAAGCACTAAATACAGTCTTACAACTTTATTTTAATTCATTAATATCAGCATTCAACATTAACCTTCATTCTTGTTGCAAAAACGGATAAAATGTTCTGACAGTCCAAGTAAGTCAATGTGCGAAAAAACGCATCCGAACTAATAAAAAAAAACTTCAGTCAAAACTTTTAAATTAAGCCGTTCACGTTAAATATTCGCATGCTTTTCTAGTTTGTTTTGTTATTAAAAATGAGTGATTCGAGTGACGAAGACGTATTAACACCCTTTTTCTTATTTTCCTCGCTGTAGTGAGGTAAAAAGTTTTGTGTTATACACGGGTGTAGCTCAATTCCGCATTTTGCACGGTTTCCCGTAATTCCACAGGTGTTAATACGTCTCACTCACATCAGTCATTTTTAATAACAAAACAAACTCGAAAAACATGCTAATATTTAACGTTGACGCAAAGATGAAGGAAAACTGAAGCCCTGCTTTGAAATTCGAACTTCGAAGTTACGTTAGCTCCATCCCTTTCTCTCGATCTTGTCTCGCATGACGAGTTACAGGGATGGAGCTAACGTAACTTCTAACTTCGATTTTCAAAGTAGGGCCTCTGCTTTACTACCTCTATGCGTTGACGGCTTAATTAAAAAGTTTTGACTTAAGTTTTTATTTATTATTTCGGATGCGTTTTGTTCGCACAACGACTTACTTGGACTGTCAGAACATTTTATCTGTTTTTACAACAAGAATGAAGGTTAATGTTGAATGCTGATATTTATGAATTAAAATAAAGTTGTAAGACTGTATTTAGTGCTTTTTACTCGATGCAATTCATTAATTGTGATGTTAAAAATTCAGCACTTTTAACGTTTTACGTTTTGTTAGCTGTCAAATATCACTTTTTTAAGCTGCCTTCAAATGTCAAAACTCTTTCTTCACATGTGGATAAAAAGCGATTTTCTCAATAGATATCAAACAAACAAAAAGGACTTTCCGAGCTAGGGAGATGAAAAATATATCTTTACATTTTTACAACTAGCCAGGCCACAGTGGAGGGATGGCGTGTTGTTCTGTTTTTCGAATTGAGAATAAGCGAGCGAGTGTTATTACCGGAAAGGTGGTTGTTTGTTGGCAGCGGTTCGAGTGGGCGGTGTCGCGCGCGGTGTGCGCGGGCGAGGTGCTTACGCTGCAGCTGGTGGCGCGCGGGCGCTGGGGCGCGGCGCGCGTGCTTGGTGTCTACCGGCTCGGCCTGCAAATCCTCGTGGCCGACGGGCAGCTCTCTATCACCGACACGCTCGTCGACGACCGGAACAAACCCGTGCCGGTAACACACACAAAACAATTTCCATACGGCTGCGCTTACACCAAACGTACGATTATAGTGAGCGGGCGATGAATTACGTTATTTTCCGATTTTCGTTACATGTTTGACCACTCGTTTACACAGCTAAGAATACCAACATTCTTAATGACGCTACTTCAGGTCGCTTTCCTTGCCCCTGGAAGGCAGTGTACATATCTCAGAATAAATAAGGGTTACTTCATAATTATTGTACCACGACCTTACTACTTTACTAAACGTTCGGTGTGAACGCAGCCCGAACCGACACAACCAATAAGTACACGCTTTAACCCTATACTTGGCAAGACATTTTTTTCTGAAATGTTGTTGGTTTTTTTTATGAATCGTGTTTTTTGGGGTCTGAAGATGGCTGAAAAAATAATATAAAAAATTCATCGTTTTTAATTTGTGTTTTATTGAATGTATCTTGAAATGCACACCGCCATGTCGTCACAAATGTACATAGAAAAGTATATGTATCCAGGGAGACACACCATCATAAAATGAGTACTCAAAAAAATATTTTTAATATTACTTAACTAAAATAAATAAATGAAAATAGGCCTATTTAAAAGATAAAAAACTATGATTTGACTTGCTCAGGAGTTTATGTAACAAAAATCTGTATTTAATGTGAAATTTTGAGCTTTTACTTTATTTTTATAACCTTATTACAGCCTTAAGTACCGTTAGATTAAAAATTAATATCAGTAATTCATTTTTTTTAGGACATATTAACTAAGAAATGAAAAAAATACATAATTACTACTTTAAAGTTCTCCAACTTTATTAGATTATGGCATTTCTTATTTCCGATTCGTAGACCTACGACTAAATAAACCACGTAGGTCACAATAACAGCATTGAAACGCGAAAAAAATTTTAACACATGTAAATAACTTCTTTCGCAAATTATTCCTAAAAGTTAGATCTATGTATAATTTTCAGTAATTATGAGGGAATATAACTTTTTGGTGCATTTTCCCGCTTTTTGTCTGCTTCGCTGCAGCGTAAGCAAACATTTGCGTGGACGATCTATACATGACTTAAAAATTGTTTTTTCTAAATTGTTAAGCTTTCACCGTTGAAGATTAGATAAAGAACACTCTAGCCTTCTTCGGAAAATATTTTTAAGCTAGCCTTGAAGGTGACAGACAGAAGCGGCCGTCGCCCAACTGCAGTCAGCGCAGTAAATGTACGGATGACTGAAATGCTAGCGCGAGCAGATCAACAACCTGCATTAAAGACCATGAAAAATCGGGGCAGTTAGTTCGTTGGTGTTTTTTCCACCTCATAGGAACATTTTGACAAGAATAAACATTTATGTCAATGGATGCTACATAGGCTTTCCGAAACGGTAAAAGAAGACCAGTGTGTATATAACCTTACAAATATACTAGGTAAAGATTAGGATAAGTCTAGGGTTAGACTAGGCTTTCTAAAATTTAAAGGCGACAAAAATAGGCTCTTTTATAACAGTATGACTCGAAAAACGTGAAAGCATTATCGATATGGATGTTTTCAGACACCTGGTTGCAAATTTAACAGTAAATCACTCTGAACATAGGTTGAGAATGGTACCAGCTCGGTATTAAGACACCAAATTTTGAAATATAAAGCATAACTAACAGTGTATACCAACAAAAATAGGATTAAAATTAGTTTTTGTTAATCCGGAAATTGGCTGAGTATCCATAAAGATACATAGCTAAAGTATAGCGTACCTGCACGGCTAGCACAAGTCGCCCGCGACTTGTTTGTCGCTCGGATCTCCCTTCCTATGTAGTCCGTATCGATAGAGACGCACTGAGCGACAAGCGAGAAAATACAACTTGTGCTACCCGTGCTGGTAATGTATCTTTAAAGATACCTACATAGTAGGATGAACATTACTTAATGGTGTAGCTGGCGGTGTGCATTTATAGATACATATGCATAAATCCTACGTTACAGGCCATTGTTATGTTGTTTTGATATACCAAGATCGCTATTGTGGATTGGAAATATACTTACTTATACCCTAATAACGATAAATTAGCATTATTGAAGCAAAAAGTTAATAAAATTAATTATATTTATGAAACGATGCGTAAACGCAGGTTTTCGGTCCGTTATTTTGCGTGCTACTGTCAAAATAGATTAACCTAGCAGTACAAAATAATATTACTCCGACTTATTGGAATATCAGTTAAAATAATGCGCGTTAAAAATAATTGCTAAGTCCTTAATTTCCTCTCTAGATTTTTTAAAAGAGCAATTTGCATACAAATGCATAATGTCAAGTATAGGGTTAAAAATAAGTTGTGGGGTAGGTAGGGCTACAGAATTACCTACAACTCTAAAAACTTGTTGATAATTCTGTAACCACATTTTGCACATTTAGGCTAAGATGTTTACAAGCGTATTAGTGACAGGCTGAAAACCCATCGCCTAATAGTACTAATTAAGGATTAAGTTTTTTTTAATACCTCTTGCTGTTTAACCTTATATGGACGGGCAGGATATTATCATTATCATTATTGTCGTAGGATTTTCTGTCGTTCCGGAAGCACTCAACTTTGTAACGTTTCGGAGGGTAAACCTTTGAGTCAGCAACGTATTGGTAAAGTTTAAATTTGACTTATTGGAAATCCTTATTTTTGTTGAATCATCTTGACTACACAGACCCCTTGAGTTATTATTACTTATTCCGTGGTCACGTATACAGGGCGGCTGCCCCATTTCAAAACCTAGTAAGTCTCTGAACTGGTTTCTAGCAAGTCCCTATCGGATGCAAAATAGATAGAGGCCTATCTCAATCAGGTTCACATTTACGAGTACCCCGAAACCTATAGTAGGTAAGTACACAAAAAAACGCGCTTGACCATTTCAAAGCGTAGTATGTCACAAAACTATTTCAAAAACCTAGTACTTATATAACATACGCTTACTAGGTTTTGTTAAAAAAACAGAGAGGCTTACTGGGTTTTGATATGGTCAAACGAGTTTGATCATAACTTTTTTTACAGTAGGTAGGTACTACTCGTATGTATTTGTAAGTTGAAGATAATAGTTATTGTACAGTCGAGTTCATATATATGTATACACTTTAGTACCTTGTCTATTTAATGTCATGTTTAAACTGGCATATAATATTATATGAAATGTCACAATGGTTAAAGTGACAAGGTACTAAATTGTATGCATATTTATAAACTCGACTGTACCTAAGTCAAGTTTTATATTCATAGGTACGTTGTTCTTTATTGGCTTTGACGCGTTTAGGTTGGTAGTACGCCTGTAGCAACCTCACGCCATTGCGCCGGAGCCCCCTTCGAACTCATTTGAACACGCAGTCCCCAACCATAGATACAAGGGCGAGTTTAAAGCAATCAATCCGTTCCGTGCAATGTAAAAATTTTGGTCAGGAAGTGTGATTTGGCTATAAAAATGAATAAAATTAGTAGTCTCACTAAGCGTATAGTGAACAACGCTTTGAATTCTCTCGTAATTAAATTGATTGTTCACGTGTAAGACCCACGTAAGTACAGCTATAAGTTTATTTGATATTTGATATCATCGTGTTCAAGTCAAGTTTGTTTCTGGGTCAAGAAATCTTTTTTGCAAGAGCAGGTACTAGGTATCTCTTTTATGACCTAAAGTTTAATCACTGAATTATTATTGATATATCAGGATTTAAATGATTGATTACAGACCCTAACTTGGCAGTTTTCTACACAGTATGTTACAATATCAGGTATTTAAGAAAACTGCCAAGTATGCATTACTCTCAATTAATTGGTTTGACTATCAACAATTAAGTTCCCAACAATACACCTTTTCAGAACCAGCTCATCTGAATAAAATACTGCTATTGAATAAAAACAACGAAACTAGTGCCAAACTGGGCACATCTTCATGTACCAGTCACTTTTGGTTGATAAGAGAACTTGGCAATTTTTTAAATTTATGTTTTAGTTCTTTGATAAATATTCAGAAATCTGACCTCAAGGTTTGTCAGGGAGCCATAGAGCGTAGTATTTTGGGAGGCAAATTAACGAACCGCATCAGAAATACAATATAAGTACTACGCTCCAAAACTAAAATAACTGATGTACTTAGCCCAAGCAGCCGCCAAGCTCAAATGGGAATGGGTTGGGCATGACTGTCGCATGCCGGAGGAATTGTGGGCTAAAGGGTACCCACGGGATAGAATTTGGCGTCGCGGCAGACCAAGGCGACGTTAGCGAGATGAGCCTTCAATCGGGACTGGTGGGAGACTGCCCAAGATAGGGCTGCGTGGAAAGAAGGAGGGAGGGAGGCCTTTGCCCACCAGTTGGACTTTACAGGCACTTAAATAGTAATAATTAAATAATAATAAATGTTTTTGGTGGGATTCAATAATGCTAACTACCTTATTGAGGATTGAGGTCAAGTTTTGGAATCACAAGTTTTCTAGCCAAGGATGCCAAAGGTGTACTAATTACCTAATGAAGACATTGTAACTTTAAAACTATATCCTACACCGGTATACATAAATCGGGCTTTCTTATGCCGTAATATTTACGTCAAGTTCTAGGACGTCCTGTAGATAAGAATACTATAAGTACATAATAGAAACAAGAAAATCACGTTTACTTTGTGATTAATGCTTTACGTACGTATATTCATCCAAGGAAAGGCATCTAAATTACTTGTAGCCCATACATATTTAGCATTCATATAATTATCTTACTTAGATATTAAACTTTATTGGTTTACCTCGATCGATTCAGTTAAAAAAAGCTTTGTTTCGTTTCAAAACCTCCATTTTAAATCATCCCCTTATGACCTTACCAGCAAGACACTTAATCATCTTCGTTCAAAAGTGAGTTTCACAAGCTTGCCGGTCTAATTACTCCCGGAAGCCTCTTCCAAAAAGGCAAGGGCTCTGTCTCAAATTTTGAAATTTACCTTCAATTTTCGTGACGCATTAGTCCACGGAATTTCCTATTTTGTTTACATCCAATAGCTTTAAAAGCTTATCTTTAAGTGAGCACAAACACACGTCCAACTAATTTCTTTTACCTACGATATTCTTCAAAAACGTTGCGGATCTTTCCAGTCTCTGATGTCTGTTTCTTCCTTATTTTTCTTTTGCTTATTTATAAATTGTATTTATTTTATGTTTATTGTTAAAATTCAGGTAGAAATCGCATTTACACAGTGGATGCACATAAAAAGAAGACAAACAAAGAACAAAACGTAAAGCTTTAAACATTAATCCAGCCTGTAGCTTTAATTAAGGTGGAGAATAGATTTTTTTTATCTATGTTGTTAAGCAGGTATCGTACTTTTGATGCCTATGACGTCATAATGACGAAATTTTACACACAGGGCGCTCTGCTTTCATTTGGCTGGTGTTTAGGTATGTATAAACTGGTACGAATTTTTTTTTTTAATACAGTTGCTCAAAAAGCGATACTTTTCGTAGTTGTATATCGTGCGCAAAGTTGGGTTTTTTCGCAATAGTTCTTTTTACTTTTCCTATTTCGCACTAGTGCGTTTTACTTTTCCATATTTTTTTTAAATATACTAAGCCTTGCATTGAACCAAAGAGTTTGCATGTTTTCATAAAGTACCAGGAGTCCAGAGGTAATTAGGGGGTGCGTAGCGCAACTTAGATCGCAGGCGATGACGTCACGGGGCGGCGCAGAGGGTGCGGCGGGAGTGCGGGCGCACCCGACACAGCGCGGATGACTTAGGTAGGTACTTCTAATGTTTATGCACTCCTGGTATTTTTATGGTATTAAAATTTAAGTAATTTCGGGCAGAGTGTGTTCACACGTCGTTATCTCACTTCGGAGGTCCGGGGGGAAGAGGACAGACACAGATACACATTTTTTCGCAAATGTATTAAAAAACGTCGTTCGATACACGTGCGGAAATCTCATTCTTCGCTCGTCCCAACATCTCAGTACTCGTGAAGTAATGACATACTTTCCGCACTAGCATCGAAATGTACTATTTTTAAAGACGAAGCAGTAAAGTTATTATAGTTAGACACAGCAAAATCGCAATCAAAACACGGATTACGGAAGCATCTTTTTTTTTTCACCACTCATTTCTTAAAATGGCAAATTGAGACAATTTTCTTTTATGAATTTCAATGCCATACTTACTTAATTTTTTTTAATCATATTAATTTTATTGGCACAATGTCAGCTTTACAAGAGTTTTGCTACAAAAATCCGTTTTTAATCGTAAACAACAGACACGTTTATTGATCTTATTGTGATGAATCAGAAAAGAATATAACAGAAAAGTACTTATTTTATGAATATTACATTACGTATGAAAACGAAGATGACGAAGATTTTCTCTGTATGGGATTTAAAGCAATAAGGATGGTGTGCTTCAAGTTAGAGAGGAGGAATTCTGTTTTCTACTTTATTGTTGAAATGTGGTAACAATACTATTTAATAAAATGTACCTATGTATCGACATAAAATACAAAACAAATAGTTTATTTACGTTTTACATATGAAGTAGGTATTTTTTTTTTTACGCGTCAATAGATTACTTAACTCATTCGTACATGATTAAATGATTGACGACTAATGGTTAATAATTGCAATAAAACCATTTGAAATCATAGTCTATGTAGCGTGACGTCATTTTTGCGTCAACGGCATGAAAAGTACGGGCCCTGTTGTTAAGGAATGAGACCTAGAGGGCGAGCCGCGATCTTTCTTAGAACGCTTATTTCAAGTGAAAAGGTTTGTTGATGGGAAATATCCAACGTCTGCGTAATCCCATAGAGTGAGGGCCGACTGCGAAGGTTGTAGTTTAATATTATTGTAACCTAAGAACGGTGGACAAAATAAGTTAAATGTTTAACACAACATAATTACAAACGAACATTATGGTTTAAGTTGTGCATTTCGTTGTATGCATCATTTATTATAGAGGTCGAAATTGTGCAATTTTTGTTAGGTAGGTATGTAAAAAGAAAATTAGTGCAATAGTTTTTATGTAATTCATTAGTTTTATTACACACCCTAAAACAGCAAAATTGTCTTAAAAAATATATTCTTTCATGATTATGATTATGTTTCTGTAAACGACTATGGTAATCTAGGTACCAAATTTCTAAAGAAACACACATTAACCAAATTAGAAGAAGATTTTTAACAAAACACCAACACTGGCTTATTTTCTTTATGTTATTAGTAGGTAGTCTCAATTCCCGAACAAACTTCCGACCTCATTCACTCCCTTAGGCAATTTTTGTCAAGATCCTCAGCCATAATTTTTTATTTATAGGCAAACAACCAAACAACAATTTCCACTTTTTTCACTTGAAAAAATTACCGAACTCGCACACTACCTTCGACCCCCCATTTCAACCTAGTTTTTTCGAAATCGCTAAAAGTCATATTTTTTATTTACTTATAAATATAACCTAAACAACGATTTCCACATTTATCTCTTACATACGACCCTAGTACCGAGTTAGCCGCCTTCTTGTGTATTAAAATAGCGGACAAACGGACAGACGAACACACGGACAAGGCGAGACTATAAGAGTATCCTACGGACTGTTGAATACGGAGCCCTAAAAAGGTAAGTTTCTGAGTAGTTACTAGCAAGTAGAACAACCTACTTAAACCATAATATTTATAGTGGGCAAATAGTAGATTGTATAACTAGGGTCTAAAATAAGCCATACCTAGTACCACGAGATGGTTCGAGGGGTACCTAATATGGCTTTTAGACCCGAGTAATAAACTCTACTTTTCACTTCGATTGTGAGAAAATAAAAACATTCCCTATACAAAGGTAAAAAAATTGCAAAGATTATCCACCACAAATTCCACGGCGAAAATATTGTTTTAATTTGGTGACATGTTTTTTTTTAAACTACTTTGACACAGATACAAAATATAGACACCGCAAATAAACGCCACTGACCGTGTGAGTATTTAGCGCTTCAAAGCGTTGCACAATCGATTTAATCATAATATTTTAACGATTGTAAAATAGGTACTTAAAAACACCTAATGTTTTGAGAAATGAATTCTGTTACCTGATTGGTCGATTTTAATACAGCTGTATTCTGGTTGGTTGATACGAAAAACAAAGTTTTTTTTAAAGAGTTTAGTTAAAGAGTATACGTACCAAAAAGAACCCAACGTTCCGATTGACAGTCGATGTGTATCGTGATTGGTGGATTTAATTTGGTAAAGTATTTTGATTGGTGGATTTAATTTGGTGAAGTATTTTGAATGGTCAAATTAAAATGTTTTGTAAATTTAAATCATTCTATTTTCCATTTCATATTTTCCCTAGGGAAAATATGAATATAATGTATTCTCTAGGGTTTACATATATTACTTGAGTCTCGCTTGATAAGTCTAATATGACACACTTTTTGAGCATGAGAAGTGAACAATACTTTATGGGGCATTGCACTTTGTTCATACTATTAAACTTAATAAGTACCTAGGGTAAGTAATTAAACAATAAAAAAAAACATTTATTTCAAGTAATACAACTCATATTCACAATTATTAAATTACATTATAAAAACATATCTAAATATACAACACAAAACTAAAAATTAAAATAAACATTAAAACTAAGAAAATTTGCGCACATGCCTTCCACAGCAGTGCAATAATTATAGGGACAGTCAACCCTGGCCGAAATCATCGCGGATACGGTGCTGGAGCTGGCGCGCACCCTGCGCACCAGGTAATAACGACCAATTAATTTTATGTCGGTAATCGTATCGTACACAATGTGGTATATTCCGCCCAGGCTATATTTTTAAAAGTAGGTACCGTTGTCGTTCTTAACACTCGTAGTGACGGTGTACGGCTGGTATTCGGTCCGATAAGATTTATCGTTACGTTACCGACGACGGTGCTCTCTTGGGCCAAACAGTTTGTCTTTGTTATAAAACAGTAGGTAGTTTTGGTTTAAGTCCTATTATAATTTACTTAGGTACTGTCCTGACCCTGAGGGGTAGGTGTTATAAAAATATAACGTGCTAACAAATTAGATACCGATATTTGTAGAGATGGTACCTAACATCAATACAATTAACTTTAAATAGAAACTAAGAAAACATTTCATAGGTTTTTTTTGTTTTCATTTACCGAACAAAACAAATAAATTGAAATTCTGTCTTAACATAATCACCTGTGTAATTAACTGACAAGATGTTGCATTTAACACTTTGTCACGTTAACAGTTGTTTGTCATTAATGTCATTATGTCTGTCATAAAATGTCATTATGATTATCTTCAGATGGCATCGGCGGGAAACTGAGGTTATGGACTATCTACTAGCGTTTGATAAAAATATTTTCATTAAGAAGCAATTTAAAAATCAAGCATGAAAAAAATAAAACTTTTATTGATATTTACATTTTACAAATATTGTTGAAAATGGCGACCACGTTTTTCAATGCACAACAATGCTCGCTTTTGGATGTTTCCATTACACGCAACAAAATTTGTCTTTCGCTTTTCATGACCCTAAAGGCGTTGGTAATACGTATCCGTAATTCTTCAGACGTTCTGATAGTGTGACCATCGTCTCCATATACCAAATCTTTTGCTCGGCCCCATACGTGAAAATCGAGTGGCGTTACATCCGGTGTGCGGGCCGGCCAGTCAACTCAACCTTCTGCAGCACCACCACGGCCTATCCATCGACCTCGGAATCGTTCCGTCATGTATCTTCGGACGTTACGATCATAATGGGCGGGGGCACCATCGTGTTGGGAGTACATTCTGCTACGGAGACCGACTGGAACTTCCTCTAGCAATTCCATTAGGTCTTCTTGTAAGAACTGGAGATATGTCCTTCCATTTAGACGATTAAGAAACACTGGGCCTAACAAATAGTCACCAAGTAAACCTGCCCACACATTGACACTAAAGCGAGTTTGGAAGTGATCAGGGCGTGCTAGTTGGGGATTCTGTTCAGACCAAAAGTGTGAATTGTGAAGGTTAAACAATCCCACCCGTGTAAAAGTACACTCGTCGGTCCAAAGTATGTTTCGCCTGACGTTTCTTGTAAGCCACTGACAGAATGCTACACGTGGTTCATAATCCTGTGGCTGTAATTCTTGAACACGCGTAAAATGATATGGGTGCTTTCCTTCGCGTTTTAGCAATTTCCATACGTAAATGTCACTGACGTGAAATACATTCGATGCGTCCCTTGTACTACTCATAGGACGGCGGTCATAAAAGTCCAAAATAGAAACTTCTAAACGGGGCGGATACCTAGGCCGGATTCACCCCTAGGCGTAAAGTTTCCCCAGTCGCGAAATCTTTGTTGTGCTCCGAGGATAGTTCGAGGATTCACATGTGTCCCGTATCTTTGTGCGTAAAGCCTTGCACCTCTCGCCGCGCTGTAGTTTGCTTCGCGATAGCATGTTACCATGTTTAAATAGTCGTTGTTTGTGTAGCTGTAAGGCATTTTTTGAGAAATTTTATTAGCAACAATAATAACCGACACAACCAGACACAACAAATAACATGACATTGACATTTAAGTATTTCATTTATCAACGTGAAGTGGCCAGACTAGTGTTTGTTAAGAGATTCTAGAAGATATTCAAAGAGGTCTTAACCAGTGACTATTACTTATCTAATTAACAGGGTGTTTTTACGTAACAAAGTTGTTTCCCTATTTTTTTCCAAAAACTATCATAAACCCTTAATTGTTTTATACTTAAATCTACTTCGAGAGCGGAGTACTATCAGCTGTAACAATATCGGTATCTAATTTGTTAGCACCTTATATATAATTTTTATTTTTTTATTTATTTTGGCCGGCCTGCTTGGCAAAGTGATCGTCTTAATTGTAGGACCCGTTACGTTGTGATTTTATATTGTAGTACCCAGGCTGCTCAGGCGAATTAGAAAGGACATTCGTCATCATTTCAGCCATAGGTCGTCCACTGCTGAACATAGGCCTCTCCCAAAGATTTCCACCTCACCCGGTTGGAAGCGGCCTGCATCCAGAGGGTCCCCGCGGACTTGACCAAATCGTCCGTCCATCTCGCGGGGGGTCGCCCCACGCTGCGCTTACCGGTACGTGGTCTCCACTCGAGAACTCTACTGCCCCAGCGGCCATCAGTCCTTCGACCAATGTGGCCTGCCCATTGCCACTTCAGCCTGCTAACCCGATTGGCTATGTCGGTTACTTTAGTTCGTCTACGGATCTCCTCGTTCCTGATTCGATCTCGTAGCGAGACACCAAGCATAGCTCTTTCCATGGCACGCTGAGTGACTCTGAGCCTATTCAGGAGGCCAACAGTTAGAGACCACGTCTCGGCACCGTAGGTCATCACTGGTAACACACATTGTTCGAAGACTTTAGTCTTCAGACACTGAGGTATTTTGGATGAGAAGACGCTGCGTAACTTCCCGAACGCTGCCCAGCCGAGTTGGATTCGTCGAGTAACCTCCTTCTCGAAGTTGGATCTTCCTAACTGGACCGATTGTCCCAGATAGACATAATCGTCCACCACTTCGAGAACCGAGTTTCCCACTGATATTGGGGTAGGCGCTACATGGACGTTCGACATAATTTTCGTCTTGTCCATGTTCATTTTGAGGCCTACCTGTTGAGAAACTCGATTGAGGTCTTCGAGCATTTTGCCGAGGTCGTCCAGCGATTCCGCCATGACCACGATATCATCGGCAAACCGGAGATGAGTGATGTATTCGCCGTTTATATTGATGCCAAATCCTTTCCATTCCAGGAGTTTGAAGGCATCTTCCATTGCATTGGTGAAGAGCTTCGGAGAGATTACGTCCCCTTGTCTCACACCTCTCTGCAACGGAATTGCCTCCGTAGTCTGATCCTGTACTCGGACTGACATGGTGGCATTAAAAGGACATTAGATTCAACTAATATAAGGGATATTTGAGAATAGGGATTCCTAATCGGATTATTAATCAATAATGCTCTATCAGATGGTCTTTGCTTAGGCTGTTGTAATTAGACTATAGTATAGGTTCCGGTGAAGGTAGGGCCCCGCCCCGCCTTACCCATGGGCTCGACTCCAGACGGGATACCCTCTGCCGGCCTGTCCTTAAACATTCTGGGGTTCGCTTCATTAAGTCGCTTTGTCCAGTCTGTTGTCGTACTCATGCACAAAGGACTAGAGGGCCCTCCAATAAGGAAGTCACTCCAAGGACAGGTTTTCCCTAACTCTTATCAATTTTTGCGGAGTGACTCTCCTAAGCTCATGTTACACCTCCCTGTACCAAGGGCAATTCTTGACATAATGTTTATGTCATTTTGTCATCCGGTGTGACATAATGCCAATGCAAACCCAGAAGGTGAACACTCTCCCCCCCTAGCGTCCTGTCAGGACTCTCGGTGTCACACGCTTAGCATTACGCTTTGCTTAGTCGAATCCCCACGAACCGACATGATAGCCGGGAGTAGAAAGCAGTTGCCGAGCTAAACTCGCAGGCATCCTTACCAGACAAAGGATCATAAAAACCCAGGCAGCAAGTCACCTCAACTAACTAACGTCTTACGACCAGAGGCGACATCGACCCCGTTCAAGGAGTGTTCTATCCCCAAGAACCTTTAGACAAAGACCCACCGACATTACTAAACACCATCACAACGTGTAGAGTCTGAAAGGGTACTTTGTCCAGTGTAACTGCTAGCAATCCGTGGTCCATAACATTTATTGCCTGTAAGATGATATCGACAATTGTGCTTGAGGAAAACTTTCACTGTGACAATGAAAGCACTTTAGACTCGGATAGAAAATGTAGAGGAATTGCCCTTACCTTAAGAATAAGTTAGATTGACACAAGGTTCTCTAGATAATATAGGTAAGTTGAACGGCAAGGGTACAGGGATGCGTTTTAACAAAACCCCAAAGTAAAGACCAAATAATGTTCAGCCAAAATCATGAGGGAAATTTTGAAAAGGTACATCACCCTGGGTGAATGTGAAGCCTAACCAAAGAAACCACTGATATGACACTATACGTAGTTCACGAGATCATAATAAGTCGCGCGCATTTATTCTCTTTGGAATTCCCAAGGACAATAATGGTTATTTTGTCTTATATTGAACAGGTCTGTTTACACAACCTACTTTATTATCATTTCTAACTCGTGGGCAAATTTGGCCATTTTTGGAAACTTATTATTTAAGCTATTTCGCGACTTATTTAATTTATATTAAATAGAATTGTTGTTAAAATTACTCGGTTATTAACATTTGGACAATTTTGGACATTTTTGGAAAACTATTATTTTAACTATTTCGCAGCTTATTTAGCTTATAATGACTAGGTTTGTTGTTAGAATTATCCTAGTAATGATTTTATCATTTGAGAATATTTGGACAATTTTGGGAACTTATTACGTTATTTACTCCGCGGTCCTATTCAATCATTAACAATTCCGTGACTCATTATTTACACTCAATATTAACTTTAAGATTTACTACCACCTATAAATTTGTTATTCTCTCCTTATGAGGAGGTTGTAGATATTTGAAGTTTAGATTAGTAGTTAAAAAATCATTGATCCTAGAAAGAATTGTAAATTAATTATCAAGATGACTAGCTACCATCTTCCAGTTCAGAATGGGTATTCCATACTAATGTCAATTTCACGGAAGGATTTTTAGATTTTAATGACGTTAACTGACAATTATTCTGAACTAGAATGCAGTTTAAATGCTTGCAAATATAAGGATTCCATTTGAGTGTTAACATGGCATATGATTGATTTGTCAACCTCAGATGGCAACCTCAATCCGCAACTATAACTTAGCTTCGTAGCTTGGGAAAGCTCTTCTGACTGGTCGCGCCTAATCTCGCTGTTCCTAAGCTCCCAGCGCCTACCATTAGCGGTGAAACCTCTCTCGAACCCGGATCCGACACGGACCCAGATCTCGCAGGGCCGCACCCCACGTTGTCTCTCCCTACCGCAACACCGAGTCATGCCTATAACTTTAAAAGTTCAGGGCAACATAACCATATTACAATAATACAAGCACCGCACTAACGTTCTTCTTCATTCGCCCAAACCAAACGAACACTTGCAGTTACAACATAACCTTTAGGGAGGCACTCACTCAGTCTAAACATTCTCAATATATACCGTACCTAAGTTTATTATTTATTGATACGGAACTACTCCCCGAGGATACCATCCTAGGAATTCCGCACTATCAAGCCTCGAACCTAATCACGGGGCCGGCCCCTCGAAACACTATAAATTCTTGTTAACCACTCGCGAAGATTTTAATTCATATTAATTTATTTTACAATTAAAATAAACGTATAAATGATATTTCCTTAATTTTCATGCAAAATCCCCTATCTTTTCTTTCACGTCCAACCCGACCATCCCATTTTTTGACATCCTTCTTAATTCGAAAATTCTAAGCGGTCTGGCTTAAAAAGGTTTAACGTTAATTTCAGACTCGGCTCAAGGTAGGGTCAGTACAGTACCTACAGTCTTAGGATAGAGTAGAATAAGTTAAATGTCAACTTTGAGTTGCCCTTAATCAAAGTAGCTAATTATCTATTTGACAAGGAACATTTACTTTTTTTCTATGTTATTTCATTTTAGCGGAGTCTTTGATGTAATATTACATACATACATACATTAAATCACGCCTGTTTCCCAGAGGGGTAGGCAGAGACCGCTTCTTTCCACCTGCATATACCTAATATTAAATTATCGATATATTAGGTGTTCGTGGATATGGACGTATTTTACACGGCACCGGTGGCACTTCCCGTGGCGGCGGCGCCGACCGAGCAGGGTGCGGGGCGCGCGGGCGAGGGGGGCCCGCGCGGCGTGGCGCCTGCGCCGCGCGCCGTCTCCGCGCGCTCGTCCCTGGCCGGCTCCGGCTCGCACTCCTCCGCGCCCTCCGACGACGACGATAACCCGCTGGACCACATCGAACACCAAATCTCCGTGCTCGAGCGCTCTCTGCAGGCCAAGGGTGCCGCCGTTGACATAGAATCTGGCGACGAGTCGCGCGCACGCAAACTCAAAATCGCTGGAAAACGAATCTTAAGGTGAAATAAAATTAGCTGTTATAATTTCGTTATTAACTTAGCATTTACTTAATACGATAACTTTTTCTTAAAACTGCTATTTTACTTTTGTCAGTTGTTATGCGCGCGTTCCTTTAATCCAGTTTAATGGATTTTTCTTTTAACCTATAAGTTAGTTATGGCGGTCCTTCGTTGCCAGAGTGATTATTATAGGTAAAGAAGAACGGTCACATGTGACCTAGACGCGACAGAAACGAGACATACCTCAGTTTTTTTGTTATTTTGTATATAGTTAAATTATGTATATTTATATTCGAAATCAATGGCTAACACCAAAATATTGCCTTATGTTTTTGTTAAGGTGTTACACTAAAAAAAATACAATATGCCTTTTTACATAGGTAATCCAGCTGCATTTCCAGGTCACCTAGATACATCCTATAGCTACTGTATCGTCATTTAGTTACATACATATACGACTTTTGGGTATTTTGTATTTTTTTGTGTAACGCTTCAGGCAACACTAGGCAATATTTTAGTGTTTGCCATTGATTTCGAATATAAAAAATACATAATTTAACTATATAAAAATATAACAAAAAACTGAGATGTGTCTCGATTCTGTCGGGTCTGGGTTTTTTTTCTATGAGGTGTGACCGTTCTTCTTTTTTTATTTTTTATTAAGTTCAATTATTTAGGTACTGCTATTTATAAAGTAAGTGAATATTGCGGCATGCAGGAGGGGCTTCTCAGTGGGGTCGGAGAAAGTGGTGACGATCGCGGAGCGCCACCGGCGACCGGCCACGTTCAAGAGCGTGCGTAGCCTAATGCGGCTGGGAAGGCGCGCGCGCGGCGCCGAGGAGGAGCGTGGCCTGCTAGCCGCTCCCGGACCCTCGCAAGAGCCCGACCGCCCCTCCAGCCAGACTTCCGTGTCTTCTGACGAGCTGCTCGTTGACACGCGCTCCCCCACTGACACTCCTAAGCGCAACAAGATGTAAGAATTAATTATTAACTTGTTATAGTAACAGTACTGTAATGTATGCTTGAATGTGACCAAGGAAAATTGCCATCTGCTGTGTTCCAATTGTTTCGCAGAATAAATATTTTCGTTTGATTGTAAAACGTTCGTATAGTCGGAGCGCTCTGGACACGGACGGCGGGTCGGCGCTGAAGGCGGCGGACTTCCAGGTGTGCGTGACGGTGATCGAGGCTCGGCAGCTGGCCGGCCTCAACATGGACCCCGTGGTGTGCGTGCAGGTTGGCGATACCCGCAAGTACACCAGCGTCAAGGAGAGCACCAATTGTCCCTACTACAATGAGGTCATTCATTACTCATGCGTGTCGTACAACATTATCTCATCTCATTGTATTCAAAAGTAGATTGTTGCATTTAGCTATAAAAGTTCTTCGATCGTTGTTACTTCGGGTCAGAACGGACCAATTGTTTTGATTGAACGTTATTACCAGTTTGATATACTTACAGTGATCTATCACTTGAAAGCATTATTACTGACACCCGACACGGGCATCGGTGACAACGGTCGACTTTCAAGATAATGTAAACTACGAGTTCGTACATGGCATTTTCGGCTAACTTGATATTTAAATCAACCTAACCCAACCTTACAGAAAAAACTCGCTGTTTTAATGACGTCTATGTCTGTAGCCGTTGTCACCGAAATCTGTCTATTTCTAATGACTAAATTGCGTATTTAACTTTCAGTACTTCGTGTTCGATTTCCATATGCCCCCGGTGATGCTGTTTGACAAGATCATCACGCTGTCGGTGAGCTTTATTTATTCAAATGAGGGCTTTACATAATTATCTAGGCAAGCGAAAAATACGCAGCGCAATATGTTAAGCCAATTTATGTTGCTAAGTTTTTGTTAATTACACCATCGCGACGGTTTTTACGAATTTATTACTTTGTTATTCCATCCCATGAAGCGGTTGCAAAAGTAGAATGTTAAAAGAAAATGCTGCTATGCGAGCAAGCGAAAGAGTAAATTGCTGAAGATCATCATATTGTGCGTTACATTATAAAGAAAAGCGCCGCTAAATATTCAAAATAACCAAATTTTAATGGGCGAGAGTTTAAGTTTAGAATAAGTTTATTTTTATTATTTTAAGAAAACATCAAATAAGTAAGTATACAATTGTTATAGGTAGATCATTTCTGTAAGCGTTCTTATTCTCTGTAGCTACAGCTCATCTAAATAAAATAATGGTATTAAATAAACAAAAACGAAACTAGTGCCAAACATGGCACAACATTAATATAACACTTTGGTTGCATAAGAGAACTTGGCAATTTATTACATTTATGTTTTAGGTCTTTGATAAATATTTCCCTCTGATATCTGACCTCAAGGTTTGTCAGGGACCCATAGAGCGTAGTATTTTGGGAGTCAAATTAACGAACCGCATCAGGAATACAATATAGGTACTACGCTCCAAAACTAAAATAACTGATGTACTTAGCCCAAGCAGCCGCCAAGCTCAAATGGGAATGGGTTGGGCATGTCTGTCGCATGCGGAATTGTAGGCTAAATGTGTATGTACCACGGGATAATATTCGGCGTCGCGGCAGACCAAGGCAACGTTGGCGATATGAGCTTGATGCCTTCAATCGATCGGGACTGGTGGGAGACTGCCCAAGATAGGGCTGCGTGGAAAGAAGGAGGGAGAGAGGCCTTTGCCCACCAGTTGGACTTTACAGGCACTTAAATAATAATAATAAAATAATAATAAATGATTTTGGTGGTATTCAATAATAATAACTACATTATTGAGGATTGAGGTCAAGTTTTGGAATCACAAATTATAGCTTTTTTCTTGCCAAGGGTGCCAAAGGTGTAATAATTACCTAATGAAGACATTGCAACTTTAAAACTATATCCTACACCGGTATAAATAAATCGGGCTTTCTTATGCCGTAATATTTACGTCAAGTTCTAGGACGTCCGCCGTCGTAGGATACTATAAGTACATATAGAAACAAGAAAATCACGTTTACTTTGTGATTAATGCTTAACGTAGGTATATTCATCCAAGGAAAGGCATCTAAATTACTTTCAGCCCATACATATTTAGCATTCATATAATTATCTTACGTAGATATTAAACTTTATTGGTTTACCTCGATAGATTCAGTTAAAAAAAGCTTTATTTTGTTTTAAAAACCTCCATTTTAAATCATCCCCTTACGACCTTACCAGCAAGACATAATTATAATCATCTTCGTTCAAAAGTGAGTTTCACAAGCTTGCCGGTCTAATTACTCCCGGAAGCCTCTTCTAGAAGGGCAAGGGTTCTGTCTCAAATTTTGAAATTTGTCTTAAATGTTCGTGACGCATGTAGGTAGGTATTAGTCCACGGAATTTCCTATTTTGTTTACATTTAATAGCTTTAAAAGCTTATCTTCGAGTGAGCACATAAACACGTCCCACTAATTTCTTTTACCTACGTTATTCTTCAATAAAGTTGCGGATCTTTCCCGTCTCTTATGTCTGTTTCTAACTTCTTTTTTTTTGCTTAAGTATTTATAAATTGTATTTATTTTATGTTTATTGTTCAACTAACCACTCACGTGCTTTGTGTATCCAGAGTTGCCAGTGATAGCCCTTATTTGCTTATAAATAAGGTCGATCAAATTTGCACGAGCAATCAAGTGGGTAGAAATCGCATTTACACAGTGGATGCACATAAAAAAGAAGACAAACAAAGAACAAAACTAAAAACTTAAAACATTAATCCAGCCTGCAGCTGTACAAAAGGTGGAGTATAGTTGTTTTTTTTTCTTGACGATACACTGGCCTAGTTGGTAGTGACCCTGCCTACGAAGCTCGGGTTCAAATCCCGGTAAGGGCAGATATTTGTGTGATCAGCGCGAATATTTGTTCCTGAGTCATGGATGTTTTCTATGTATTTAAGTATATATTTCTCTATATAAGTATTTATATTATATCGTTGTCTAGTACCCATAGTACAAGCCTAGAGCTTAGTTTGGGACTAGGTCAATTGGTGTGACATTGTCCCCTGATATATTTATTATATAAAATGCTAAGCTGATTGTTGATATATCAACGCACAGCCCAAACCGCTGGACCTAGAGACTTGAAATTTTGCACATAGATAGCTTATACAGTGTAGAGATCCACTAAGGAAGGGTTTTTGGAAATTCCACCCCTAAGGAGGATAAGAGATAAACATTTGTATGAATGTCCGTCCGTTTTGAAGTTAGACGTTTAAAATTTTGCGTTTAGGTTGGCGATTGAACTTTAACTTATACGTGTCTCAGCGTTTTTGATAATTTTCACCCCGAAGGGACGAAAAGGGGTAAAACTGATTGTTGATATATTAACGCACAGCCCAAACCGCTGGACCTAGAGACTTGAAATTTTGCACAAAGATACCTTACATAGTGTAAAGATCCACTAAGGAAGGATTTTTGGAAGATCCACCCCTAAGGGGATGAAAATTTGTATGAAAGTCCGTCAGTTTTAGTTTAAGCTAGACTTTTAAAATTTTGTGTTTAGGTTGAAAATTTAAAATTAATTTATACATGTCTCAGCGTTTTTGATAATTTCATTCCCAAAGGGATGGAAAGGGGTAAGACTGACTGACTGATCGATCAACGCACAGCCTAAACCGCTATACCTACGGACTTGAAATTTGAAGGGAATATTCCTTGGGTGTCCTAGGGGCGCACTAAGAAAGGATTTTTGGCAATTCATTCCCTAAAGGGTTAAAATAGGGGGTAAATAAATAAGCAATTTAGAAATTGATATTTAGGCTACTGTTTATTAATAAAAAAATACTTCGTTCAGCGATTTAGAAAAAACTATCCCTAAGGGGGGTAAAAGGGAGTTTTAGTTTGTTCCTCGTTCACGCTGCAATGGCGCTGGATGGATTTGGATGAAATTTAGAATGGAGATAGCTTATACCCTGGATTAACACATAGGAAAATCCCATCCCGTAAAATTTAAAGGTTCCCGAGGGCATAACGACAAAATGTTTGCTGTTTTTTGAAAAAGTCATCATGGGTGTCGTTTTCTTAGGTTCCGTTGACGCAGATTTCGAAAATGATATCAAAGGGCATTGGGTAAATTTGTTTGAAGAATATTGTCATTTTTTTTTTCAACGGCCACGGATTATTTCTGCATAGTTATTTAGAGGACCTCTAAATACACATAGATATATATAATTACATATAATACATACATAATCTCACGCCTTCGTTCCCAGAGTGGGGTAGGCAGAGCTACAGAATGACAAACATCTCTAAAAACTTGTTGATAATTCTATAACCACAATTTGCACAATTAGGCTAAGATGTTTACCAGCGTATATATAATTTATGGCGTTAAATAATATCGGAGCGGAGATTTTAAAGATTTAAGTATTCAGTTTTTGGTACAAAAGTACGCCCAAGTATGAATATTTAAATATCTCGGCTCCAATGCACTTAAGAGTATTACATTATGTAACAAAATGTGTTTATTTTTAATAATTCTATCATAATTTATCACTTTTACGAATGGCCGCTCATTTTACAAATGACAACACTTTTACCCAAACCCCTTTGGAATTCAAAATGGCCGCCATGATGTTTATTGAGGACGCAGATTATGAAAATGATGTCAAATTTAATTCAAGCTGGCGGCAATGATATTTTTTGAAAAAGTTGTCGCGGGTCACATTTTCTTAGTTTTTGGGGACGCAAATAATTACTAATATAGAATAAGATTAGTAATTATTTGTCAAAATTGCGCAATTGAATAATTTATTTCTCCTATGGCTTCTGCCATCCAGTGTGACAACATGAGACAGGCTTTGTACCTACATTCAGTTTTGTTAGTCTATATCAAAAGGAGCGGTGTCAGATTGACGTTTTCAGCGTTGACATAATTATCCAGATTTTAACATTTATTTCGGCTATTTTCAATACTATTCACTATTCACGGCGTATTAATTCTACGGCTGTTATTTAATATTACGGTCATTCTCCAGACAGCCATTTCTGTATGTCCTCGGGCTTAAAAAATATAAAACTATTGAATTTGGTATAATTTATATTTTTTGTTCCTAGAAGGTAGGTACTCGTATTGAGGTGTACATGAATTTTCAAGTAAATATTCAATACCTTTCTAGGAGAAAAAAAAAATCAATACCCCATTCTCCTAATTAAAACCGCGCGTCCCACTTCCGAAATCACTAATATAACTATTTTCCCCGATCATATACAAGAGGAAAGATGAATGAAAGTATTTTTATTTAATGAAAGATAAGATATCCAAATTACAAAAAAAATACCTAATTTATTTAGTAATATATCACTAAGATATAAAATAAAGAAACTTTGTCCCGATACGTGTACTAATTCACGCGCCGCTTTCATTCTTGTCCGTGCAAGGCCATTGAAGAAATAGACAGACGTTTGTAATGCATTTTGCGTGAGCAGACACTCATGTCAAGACCCTCTTGAGAGAAAGACGTGTTAATGTTGTGTGGATCGCACACTACAAATGTAAGTATCTAATTCGCATGTTTTGGTTCTCGTAAATTCTAATTAACACGTTCACGTTTTTAAAATCAGCCAATAACTCTATAGCTCTGTAAATTATTGTATACATTAAGAACCTCAGTATTTAACAGTTACTGGATTATGTAGTTTATCACATGTACCTAAAAGAAGTTATATTTTTTTTATCAAGAATCCCTAATACACACGTCTAATTCACGGGCCAAAAATGAACGCGTTAATTAGTTTAAGAGTAGTAAAAAAGGTTTTTGGTACATAAAAGTATTTTATTTCTAATTGCTCGCTTGAGCTAAACCAGTTTAAATTAATTTACAGGAATATTTTTTTTACAAAAATGTAATTCCCGGAAGAATGATGGCATGATTAGAATGACATATATTATGTCAAACTGGTGTTATTAGAGGGGCCCTAACCTTAAAATCATCCTTATGATCGTATCTGTGTGCTTAAGTGTTTGGACAATATGTTTTTTAGAGGTTATTTTATTTTTCCTAGCATATTTCTCTTGGAAAACATGAAAATTTTGCTGACCGCATTAAAAAGTTGCATTTTGACAATAAGTGACAACTGTAATTCTAATCATGTAAGGAAAATCCTAGGGACCCGGCATCATTCTTCATATTTGTATAAATTATGTATTAAAACCACCCGCAATAATTAAACTACATACTTAAAGTTGAATGTCTGTATGTTATGTTACATAACTTATGTATGTAAAGCTTAAACGGCTCGACGGATTTTAGCATTATGAATTATGAGGTGTCCTTAGATTCAATAAAATTAACTAGTTTATATATATCCTTTTAGTTCATCGGGTTTTTAAATTTTAAATTACTTTTTTTAAAGATAGATAGGGAATGTAAAAAGTAGGAGGAAGAAGTATTATTTTTTCTTTAGCAGATACGGCAATTTATTTGTTATCGTTTGTTCATAATACCTAAGGTATAATATAAAGTTATTAATTCTGATTTTTGTTATCGTTTCCATTGTTGATTATAGAACGATTATTTCAGTGAAATATTAGTTAGCTTATTATGTATGTATATCGCGATGGATATTTTATGTTCCTAATAGTTTCAACGTTGCAATATAATAAATATGATAAAATTAATAGACAGTCTGACAGTTTTTGTCTTATTTCCTAAAAAATATATATCTGGCATGAACATTTATCTAATAAACGCGTAGTTTTTTTAATTCGCAAGCAAGTAAACCTAATTAACGCATCGCTTTTCTAATTCGCGCGTCACGCAAATATTAAAACCCTTCTAGTTAATTAACCGCTAATAATAATTAAGTGCCCAATAAATATTAAAGTTTGAATGGTCGATATGTTACTAAATTTTGCATAAATTTTATCAAAAACCAAGTGGAAAAAAAGGGCGGTGTTAATTAGACTGAGAACACAATTCTGGAGAATGACCGATTAGCGCGGTTATTATGATCACTTGAAAATATTTACGGATAGGCTTTTTATTTTTCGGCGGAAATTGGCCGGTTATTTAATTCTAAAATGTCAGTTCAAACAGTAAAAAATCTAAATATCGATAGGTATACATAATAATGCTGTAGAAAGAAAATCCATACTAATATTATAAACGTGAAAGTAATTATTATCTCTGTCGTCTGTCTGTTTGTTATGCATTCACGGATAAACCGCGGAACCGAATTAGATTAAATTTGTATCTCGAAAATCACCCCTAAGGGGGTGAGATTTGGGATGGTAGTTTGTATGAGAATTTGGTCATTTATGTTAATTTTTTTAGTTGGAAACGTGGTAATTGGTATTTAAGCTACTGTTTATAAACATAAAAAAAAAACTTTCAGAGATTTTGGAAAAACTGCCCCTAAGGCGATAAATGGGGAGTAGAAATTTGTATGGGAGATATCGAAATTGCTACATTTGGAAATTGGTATTTAGGCTACTGTTTACAAATAAAATATACTGCTTTAGAAAAAACTACCCCTAAGGGGGTAAAAGGGGGTTTTAGTTTCTTACTCCTTAACGGTGCAACGGCTAGATGGATTAGGATGAAATTTAGAATGGAGGTAGCTTATACCCTGGAATTAACACAGGAAAATCCCATCCCGGAAAATTTAAAAGTTCCCGAGGGAATAACGACAATGTTTGGTGTTGTTTGAAAACGTCATCATGGGTGTCATTATCTTAGGTTGCGTGGACGCAGATTTCGAAAATGATATCAAATTTAGAATTCAAAATGGCAGCCATGATGTTTGTTGAAAAAGTCGTCATTGGTATCATTTTCTTACATTTTGGGGACGCAGATTATGAAAATTATGTCAAATTTAGAATTCTAGATGGAGACCATGTTCTTTTTTAAAAAGTGGATATAATTGTCATTTTCTTAGATTTTGAGGACGCAGATTTCGAAAATGATGTGAAATTATAGGTAGAAATTCAAAATGGCAATTCAATTATGTCTGTCGTCTGCCTTTTTACGCTTTTACGGATTAACCGCTGAATTAGATTAAAGGGCATTGGATAAATTTGTTTGAAGAATGTTGTCATTTATTTTTTTCAGCGCCCACGGATGATGTTTGGGTGTTCCGCCATTTATAATGATAGATACATTAAAATTAGTATTAAGACTCATAATAATGCATTTCGGCATCTAAAATATGGGTAAATACAGTGGTGGTCACATAATTAGGAACACTTGCTTTTTCGCGCAAGCTCTACTAAAAATTGGCGAAGATCGTATGGCGAGAGATAGTAACGATTTGAATACATTAAACCGCGAATTCTGAAATATTGTACAAAACACAGATGGTCTAAAAATAAAGTGTACCCCGATCTAAAAAATTATATAAAGAATAGAGAATATTTGTGCGAGAGGGCAATATTAGCACCGACAAACGAAATTGTCGGGCGGATAAATATAAAAATATGTCTCATGTAGAAGGCAATGTTGTGGAGCATCTCATGGTAGACAATGTCATAGACCGAGCAAGTCACGTCCTACCCTTAGAGGTCCTGAACTCTTTGGAGGTATCGGGAGTGCCCTCCCGTAAGTTCATGGTTAAAGTTGGTGTCCCGGTAAATTTCGAGCTCAATAAGTATTACATGTGTTTGAAAGATCATTCTGGCCAGGCAGGACGTCAAACTGGATGCTGTCACGCAATAATGTGTCAAGCCACAAGTAGTAAGTATTTAGCAAAGTCTACATCGGCATCCAAAGGCGAAAAGTGGAAGACCAGTCGCCCCTTGTACAGTGTTCTAAATGTCTGGCCTACGGACATACAAGGACATTGTGCAAGGAGGCGAGCACCAACTGTCGTTTCAGCCTGACCTGCCACGGACCCGGCAAATGTCCGGGAAATCCTGAGACACCAAAGTGCATCGACCCGACGGAGGCACGGCATGAGGCGTTTAGCCCCGACTGCAAAGAACGTCAGAAATGGGACACCATAGCCCGGTCGAGAGTGGCATACTGTTGTTGACACAGTTGTACCGGCGAACAACACGCAAACCTCCCCCCCCAAGACAAAGTTCCTGCAAGTCAATCTGCAACGGTCAAAGCTGGTAACAGCTGAACTCCACCAGGCCATGCAGAACGGAAACTGCGAAGTAGCACTGCTACAGGAACCGTATGTGGGCGGAAAGGGAGAGATGACGCCGCAACAGGACACATTATTGCGTAACAGCATCCCTATAGAATTACTTAAAACTATTAATTTACTTAACTGCGATAAACGAGTTCTACGCGGACGAAGTCGCGGGCAAAAGCTAGTATGATATATTTTTGATCTATGTTGTTAAGGAATGAGACATGGGAGGGGAGGGGGGGGAGTGAGCCGCGATCTTTCTTAAAAACCTTATTTCTAGTGAAAAGGTTTGTTGATGGGAAATATCCAACGTCTGCGTAATCCTACAGAGAGTGCGCGTGGCCGACTGCGAAGGTTGTAGTTTTTTAATATTACTAAGAACGGTGGACAAAATAAGTTACACTCTTTTTCACCTAAGATGAGTCCTGTGACAGCTCATATAAACACGTTTTACACTTGTTTCTTTACCTTTACATAAACTAGTACACACCTAGCGACGCTGTTCAGGAACTTAAATAATCGCCTATTTTTAAGTACCTCACATGTGAGTATAGTAAGTGATTGAAATTACGAAACACGGCTGTCACAGGACTCATCTTAGGTGAAAAAGAGTGTAAATGTTAACACAACACATAATTACAAACGAACATTATGGTTTAAGAAGTTATGCATCATAATTATTACCTATATCGTTGGTTTATTATATATAGATGTCGAAATTGTGCAATTTGTGTTAGGTATGAAAAATGAAAATTAGTGCAATAGTTTTATGTAATTCATTAGCCCCTAAAACAACAAAATTGTCATACTGAATGTGCTAATTTCACTCGATCAACCGGTACTAATCCGAGAGTTTGTACAATATCACGTCGTATATATAGGACCACTGTCTATAAGCTCGTGTAATCAGTGACTTGCCACCACGCTCTATTTTAACCACAAGTGTTTGTAACAAAGTGGTAGTATTGGTACTCTGTGATGCTGATGCCTCAGTAATCGTTTGATTTTGAGAACTATTTTTTTGTTGATTTTGATTGGACTTAGTAGACAGCGTGTTTATCTTATTTTGAGTTCCAGGGCATAGTAGTACCGAATGACGTCTTGCACAAACAATGCATTTTATAAAACTTTTACAATTTCTTGCGGTATGGTTAATCTTTAAACAAATAAAACATGCGCCCCTTTTCATCAAATTCTCATTGCGTTCATCAAGTGTCATTTTTGCCGCTTTAAAACATTCTAGACTTCTGTGTGGTTTTTCACACCATACGCACATGTTACTCTTGATTGCGTCCCTTTTCGGCTCTGTAGAAACCAGACAAGATGCAGTCGGTTGTTTCAAACTATTTGATGTGCTGACCAAATTATAGTCGTCAATTCCAGATAAATCATTTCGAGATATTTTTATTCTCTCCCCACTTTCAACTTCCCTTCTTACAAACTTCTTTCAACTAACTCTCTTGCTGGAGATCCAGGTAGTGTTGCTTAAATCAAATATTGGAATTTGTCATCAATATCAATATCATCGGCTTCATCAATCTTCTTGAATTGACCCCAAAAACTAAGCTAGTTCTTAAATTTACCATCAAACTCCATAAATGTAATTTTTGGCAAAGTCAATTTTCTTTTTGGTCCATTGGAAGAGGAACTATTTGATGCGGAATGAAAGTCAGGATTCTTACTTCCTCTAGACTTCACCGTAGCTTCGTCATGCACAGAAAGATTTTCTGACGGTTCTCTAGAACGAGCATGACTTGGGAAGACCCTCTTATATTTTAGTTTTATTTCTCCCCAAGCATATTTATATTTGTCTGCAGTTTCACAGTCATCGTCAAATTCTTTATTGCTCGTGTAATCTAAATCTTCCAACCACTTTTGTTTCACGCGCTCCTCTACGTCAAATAACTGGTATGCTTTTTCCTAAAGTAACTCGTAAATCAGTCTAATACCATCTAGGTCCAAATCCTCGGCCGTGTCACACTTCTCCAAAAAACGGTTCTTGGTTCGAGTAAACGAGCTCCGATATACAGTTCTTTCTCGTTTCAAACGTTCGAGATCCATCTTACTATTTATTAATTGGATTATTCGAACGAATTCTTCACGGTCGCCACTTGTTTAAACTATTATTACCGAATTTAATACGAGGAAATTGTTTTGTTGATTCTTTATTTCATTACTTTTTTACTGACACAAGTCAAACAGAAAAACATTTAAAACTATAGACCACAAAAATACCTATGCGGTCTTCAAGATTTATAATTCATTTGTTTACGTTACATTTCCGTCTTTAAGTCACCGAAACAAATGTGTACCAAATTTCAACTCAATCGATCCTGTAGTTTCGGAGGAAATTGGCTACGACGGACAGACGGACAGACAGACAGATAGACAGGCAGACAGACAGACAGAGAAACAGACTGACAGACAAGCGAGTGATCTTATAAGGGTTCAGTTTTTTTCTTTTGATGTACGGAACCCTAAAAACGATGATATATTAAGTAAAAAGTAACTCGCTTTACTGTTTGTTTAAAAAACGTTTGCAAGCTACTTCTCAGATCAATTTTGATAAAAATCGTTAATGCAGGATAAGCGATCAAAGAAATCAACATACCTACATTCTCACTTTCGGTTTTATAATATTAGATTAACCTTGGAAAGCTTTGTTTATTTTGGAAACTGAAAGGTATTTATTTCTTTCCAAAGGTTATCATTACCTTCCATTCAATGTTTCCGTACAATAGAAGGTAATGAATCGGAATGTAATGAAGATTTGCCCTTTTATCCTAATTTGATTATGTTGCCGGTGTGCCTGTTGTTCTAGATTCATTGCATCGCAGGATGGCGATGAAGTTTAGGCGATACCAAAGGGCATTGGGTAAATTTGTTTGAAGAATATTGTCATATTTTTTTTCAGCGGCCATCGATGATTTTTACATAGTTATTTAGAGGACCTCTAAATACACATAGATATATATAATTTATGGCGTTAAATAATATCGGAGCTGAGATTTGAAAGATTTAATTAAGTATTCAGTTTTTAGTACAAAAGTACGCCCAGGTATGAACATTTAAATATCTCGGCTCCGATGCACTTAAGATTATTACATTACATAACAAAATATGTTTACTTTTTAATAATTATATCATAATTTACCACTTTTACGAATGGCCGCTCACCTTGAAAATGTATGAATTTTACAAATGACAACACTTTTACCCAAACCCCTTTCTCTCCGTGCAACTATATCGTCGTTATAATTTTAGCAGGGCGACTAGAGGTGTTCCGCTTAGAGATGTGGTGATCGAAGTGCGGGAGGGAGGTACGCCGTACGTTCATGCCGCCGGCCGTTGAGTGTTAAGTAACTTAAAACCTGCACTTTCTTTATCGACGACGGGAATGAGGTTTTTGATTTGACAAAACTAAAACCTTGATTCTTTCAAGGTTCATACGGAATTTAATGAATCAACGAAATATATTTTGTTTATTTGTTGCTTAACATGATAAAATGAAAGAAATCGTAATTATGCAAAACTACAGACTAAAAAAATATCAAAGCCTCTGAATGCTCGTTGGAAACAGGAGGGGAACGAGATTTTGGCATGTTTTTTATCATTAACTTGCTTTAATAAAGACTAAATTCTATACGCCTTAGATGGAACCGAAAATATTTTTAGGCTGTAATATCCCTTTTATATAGGATCTGTAAAAAATCTTATAATCATATTACTTCTTACCCTGGAAACGTGATTTGAACGTAATGCAAGATCGACCCAAATGCGAATGGGACACTTTAAAAAAAGAGAAATCCCGCGATTTTGAAATCTGACATAAGCTTCATCTATCGCGATAGGCAAAAAGCTGCAAAGCGCCAATTTATCATCATACAATTTGGTTAGTGTCCATTTATGGAAAATAGCGTCGCTTTTCATTTTAACACGCGAAGTATTTTATTTCTCTATTTCCTCTTTTCGAAACTAAGTAAGTATTTGAATTGATTTTTTTCTTTGCTCCACTACTTTGTCGTTTTTTGGCATTAAGTATTTATTTTATGCAATGTACCTAGTAATCCTTTTGATCTTCAGAAGATCGGCTTGTCATAAAATCCACTCTACTAGGGGCGGCTGAAAAGTTATCTACCTAGCCTATGTATAGTAAAAAAAAAAAACTGGGCACTATGAATTCATCTTTATTAACTGTTCTTTTTTCAAATTTTTTAATTTTTAAATCGGGTCGTGATGGCCTCGAAGATGATCCTCGTAGCGGACAACCAATTTTGCTGTCACTGAAGAAAACGTGGCCAAAGTGAAAAAAGTTATTCTAGAAGACCGACGGGTAAAACAGTGGGAGATAGCTAGAGATGTGGGCATAAGTAAGGAGCGACATAATTGGGGATCGAAAAACGTGGGGTCCCCTAAATGCTGACTCCGTTAGACAAAGACAGACGTGTCAGATGTTTTCAGGAGTTTTTAGACATGAGTCGCGGGAAAGAGGAAGAAATTATTTCCAGGATTGTGACGTGTGATGAGACTTGGAGTTCCTACAATGGAAATTCAAAGACGAAAGTTCCTTGGAAGTTCAAGGTTCGTCCTTCGACTAGTAAACTCATGGCGACAATTTGTTGTGATTCAGAAGGGACAATGAATGCCGATTATTACGCAAATTTACTTTGCCAACGGAGAGGAAAACTCAGCAACGGAATTTTGATTTTGCACGATAATGCACCTGTGTATACGGCTCGCACAACACAGCTAGCCGCATGGCCAGAAATGGCTTCGATATCATCGACATCCCCCTTACAGCCCAGATTAATCCCCCTGTGACTATTTCCTATTCAGTCTTCTGAAGAAAGATCCCAGGGGGTGTATATTTTCTACCGATGATGAGATGATAGACTATTTTGACGAGAAACCGAAAGATTTATTTTTTACGGTTTAATGTCATTAATTGACAAGTGTATCAAGTGCATTTCGGTAGAAGGGAATTACATAGAAAAATAAAAAAAACCTAGCCAGCTAGGTCTTTTTTTTCATAGTCAGGTAGATAACTTTTCAGCCGCCCTTCGTATAACGCTTTTTTTATTCAAAGTTGTTTTATTCGTTATATCAAACAATTAACTTTATATAACCAATTGTCATGAGCCTGTTCAAAGATGTCCCTATAAACGAGCTCATCACGGATGAACTACAAATGCGTAAAAAAAAAATTGTACTGTGCTGTCCCTAATGGGTAGACTTTGTAAGAATTTAAAATATTTCAAATTCAATTTATTTTGACTGGCCGGTTTGACATATGTGATCGTCATCTGGTTAGGACTCTACGTTGTGTTTTGTTTTTTATGTTATGGAAGCTCCAAATTCCTAGGGCGAGATTGAAGGATATCAGTTTCCACTGAATAAAGAGGTATATACAATAAGGAAATTCAAATAGTTCTACTAATTGAAAGAGAAGTTAGAAAATCTTCGGTTAATAGGTATTCGATATGACAAGTGTGCTCCATACTCATGTGCTCGTCTCCAAACTGGTCACACTCTACCAGCCTGCCTCTAGCTTGTCTGGGGAGTGTTTCCATTACGTCGCCATGTCAGTCTAAGTTGGTCCATGTAACCAAAAGTGAAGAGGACCCATCAAGTTATAGTCACTCTAAGAGACGGGATTTATTTTATCTCCTATTAATTTGGATGGAGAGACTATTAAACCTAAACTACTTCTCTTGTGCCCTCGGATATTTCGGGTCGACGAAATGTGTGAGTTTTCTGCAATTCAGTGTGACAGATACCAAAGTAAACCCAGAATTTGGATGGTCTCCTCCCCTTCAAATCCGTCAAGGCACTTGATATCACACGCTCAGCTTTCGCTTCGCTTAGTCGAGTCCCCACGAACCGACATGATAGCCGGGAGTAGAAAGCAATTGCCGAGCTAAACTCGCAGGCATCCTTGCCAACATAGGATCATAAAAACCCAGCCAGCAAGTCACCTCAACTAACTAACGTCTTTCGACCAGAGGTGAAATCAACTCTTGACGCGACTCAAATCTGACCCCCTTTTCCCCAAGCTGAATTTAGAAGTTATTAGCTTTGGATCTTCAACACACTGGAGCAGTCTGTGAAGTCTGAATTGATACTGGTCATACGCTGTATAGTAACTCTGCTTGCTATTTTAGTCCAAGATATTTAGTGCCGGTAAGATGTCATCGACGTTAGTGGCCCGCTGATAACTTTCACCAAGACACTAAACCCTCTTCGACTTCGATAGGATATGGTGGAAATATCCGAAGCTTAATTGGAAAGATTGAAATAATTTGTAATTTAGATAGCTACACACAAGTATAATCTGTAATCCAAATAATATGAACCGAAAGAAATAAATTAATCTTAACCAAACATCATGGGAAAATTTAGAAAACGTTCACCAAATAAACTGAAGATTAAACAATGAATCCTATCAATTGTACACAAGAAAACAATTCGAAATAAAGCCGACTTGAAATATTACTAGTCCTTTGAATTCCCTCGATTCCGAAAATTAAAAAGAAACAATACCAATAAAATAAAAATGTTATTTACTTACCTTTTAATTATTTAAAAGCTCGAAATAGATTTAAAATTCCGTGAAGAGATTCAATGAGGCTTAGTCACAAAACTGTATATTCAACGTCTATTTTGAATCACTGATGTATTAATTATGATTTGTTTCTAAGAATTTATTTTTTAAAAATTTGTTCTTTGTTTTAAAATAACTTGTTCCTTTCAAAAAAAAGAAATTTCGAATTTTAGAAATATTTTAAAAGTAATTGTAATTTTTTTTAAGTTAATAAAATGCAGAGTTTCGTGGAGTGCAAGAAGATATAATCATTGATAGCAAAAGCAAAAATCAGACAGACGTTCAGATGACAATAAGACAATTTCAAATAATAGAATATAAATTGCCAGGGTGTGCATTATTATAAAAGAAGGTTTAACACCCCCTCGTAATAAAAAAACCCTGTACATACGTACATACAAGTATAACATAATATCCAAGTAAACTGTACACACTAAATACTATCACAAAAAAAAAAAACATCCTATATTTACATCATTAAATTACACACCCTATACCTGCCTATTTACAATGAAAAACCTTAATCTACCGTAAACCTAAAGAATTTACACATTTAAAATGTTTAATCTTCGGTAAAGCTTTGGTAAGAATATCGGCGATCATGTCATAAGTAGGTATGAACTGAAGGGAAAGTTGATGGTGTGTTAGAGACTCGCGTATGAAATGATGTTTGATATCGATGTGCTTTGTGCGGGCGTGATAAGTGATGTTGTGTGCTAATTTAATGGAACTTTGATTATCTGTGTGGATAACCATGGGATGAGTGACAGCGAAGATTTCCATTATGAGGGTTTTTAGGTATATGGCTTCTTTACACGCTTCGGCCAGGGCCATATACTCTGCTTCGGTAGTCGAAAGGGCGACCGTGCGCTGCTTTCGAGACTCCCACGAGACAGGTGCACCGCTCATAATGAAAACATATCCTGTAAATGATCGCCTGTCCATTATGTTATTACCATAGTCAGCGTCTGCGTAACCAATGGGTTGAATTTCACTCTTGTGAAATTGAAGTTTGAGGTCCTTGGTACCTTTAAGATACCGAAGGACCCTTTTTGCGGCCTTCCAGTTTACCCCCCCGTAATGTGCATTGAATTGAGAGAGATACGACACGGTGTGAGAAATATCAGGCCTCGTTCCAATAGCAATGTACATTAACGAGCCGATAAGTTCACGATACGGTACTTCAACTTCGTTTTCTTTTTCAGGTAGAGTTAATTTAAGTCCAGGTTCCATTGGTGTAGTGACAGATATACTCGTAGCTTCATTCATATTATATCGGTCAATTAGTTTTTCGATATAATGCGTCTGGTCGAGAGTTATAGAGTTCAGACTTTGTATTACTCTCATACCGAGACAGTCCTTGACAGGACCCAGATCTTTAATTATAAAGATCTTTTTAAGTTCATTTTTGAACTGTGTTTTTAAATCGTCACTATTGGACAATATAAAAAAGTCATCGACGAAAACTGCTACGACTAGTATGTCGTTGCCGTTCCTTTTGTGATAGAGACAGTGCTCCGTTGAAGCTTGTTTCAATGATAAGGCAGCCATTGCTTCGCACACCTTTTTATTCCACTGGCGTGGAGCTTGCTTCAATCCATAGAGTGACTTCTTAAGTAAGCACACTTTGTGTTTTGGATCAGTTGAAAAAACCTTCTGGTTGTTCCATGAAGATTTCTTCTTCTAAATCACCATTTAAGAAGGCGGTTTCCACATCGAGATGATCAATTTGGCAGTTAAGATTGACGGCAAATGCCATCAAAAGTCGAACTGATGATAGCCTCGCAACAGGTGAAAAAGTTTCACCGTAGTCCACTCCTGGTACTTGAGTGAATCCTTTAGCAACAAGTCTAGCTTTATACTTGACTACATTTCCACTCGTGTCCATTTTTATTCTAAAGACCCATTTACATTTGGTTGTTTTGCGATCTTTAGGTCTGTCAACTAGAGTCCAAGTTCCATGTTTCATCAACGAACTATATTCAGCCTGCATGGCTTCCAGCCACTGACCCTTTTGAGGATGATCTGTAACCTCCTTGTAAGTTTCTGGTTCCAGGTCTGTTGTCATTTGAACTGCACAGACATACCTTTCAGGAGGACGCCTCTCTCGATTAGGGTATCTCCGTTCAGGTAAGAGCTCAGGAATGACTTCAGCTTCCAAGATACCAGATGTTACTTGCGGGGTAGCTGATTCGGATTGGTCCGATGGTAATGCTTCCGGTTGAATATCAGGTGGTGATTGACTAAGTGACGGCACTGGAACTTGTTGAATAGGTTCTTCTTTTAAAATCGGCAGAAAGACTTGTGGAGATTCAGGCGAAGTTTCTGGTATCTCACTGTAAGGGAGATATTGATTAGAATCTAAGCGTGTTTGTTCTTCCATAAAAACAACATCTCTTGCGACTATTAAAACTCGAGGGTTTTGGCGATCTACGAGACGATAGCCTTTGCTTTCTGTCGCATAACCTACAAAGATACAAGTTTGGGTCTTCGCGTCAAGCTTCGTTCGTTTTTCTTTCGGTATGAGAACATGCGCTTCACAACCAAAGACTTTCAGATGAGAAAGGTTCACTTTTCTCCCTGTCCAAATTTCTTCAGGAATCTTATTATTTAAAGCTTGCTTAGGTGTACGGTTCTTCAAATAAATAGCCGTATTAACCGCTTCTCCCCAATATGCTTTTGGTAGTTTAGAGTCTTGAAGCATAGATCTCGCCTTCTCAATAATAGTTCGGTTGGCACGCTCAGAGACTCCGTTTTGCTGAGAAGTATAAGGAATTGTAGTTTGATGAACAATACCGTTTTCCTTCAAGAAGGTAGACAGCCCGTGGTTAATGTACTCACGACCGTTATCAGAGCGTAGAACTTTGATTTGGCGACCCGTTTGGTTTTCGACTAAGTGCTTAAACTCTACGAATTTAGTGAAAACCTCATCCTTTGATTTTAGGAGATATCCAAAAGATTTTCGACTAAAGTCATCTGTAAAAGTAAGTAAATATAGGGCTCCGCCCCACGAGTGCGTGCTCATTGGACCACATAGATCCGAATGAATTAGTTGAAGAACGCAACTCGATTTACTTGTAGAGCTCAGAAAAGGTTTCTTTGCTAGTTTTCCCTGTAAGCATGGAATACATTTAACATTCAAACATCTATTAGCATAATCTATGCCAACGTTATTTTTTTTTAAATATTCAAAGTCTTATGGTTTAAATGACCAAGGCGTCTATGCCATAGCATAGCAGACTCTTTACTGACAGAGCACATGGCCTGTGAACTAGTCGAACAAACGTCTAGTTTATACATACCTTTATGTACAGAACCTGTGGCAATGACAGAGCCCGTCAAGTGACATCCTCCACTTGGGACGATGCTTGCGCCTTTTGACGTAAACAACACATCGAAGCCATTTTCATTTAATTTGCTTACTGACAAAAGATTAGTTGCTAAGCCAGGAATATACAAGACGTTACTTATTTTATTTACACTGTCGGAAATTTCAATATTTACAGTACCTTTTCCATGGCTCAGTAATTGTTCCTTGTTAGCAACAGTAATAGGGGTGATGTGGGATGAAATGTTTGTAAACCAATCTCTCCTATTACTCATATGGGATGTTGCGCCGGAATCGATGTACCAATGATGTTGACCTGAGGGAGATATATTAGAGAAACAAGACGACAGAGTGAATTCGGATGTATTGTATGACTTGACCGCCGAATCATTCTTAGTGGTTTTGTTTTTTAAACTCCTACACTTCGAGACTACATGACCTGACATTTTACAATAAGTACAAAACAATTTCTTCGGTGCACTGCCGACATATAGCACGGTGTTTGTAATCCCCCGGGTACTGGAAGTGGCGGGTACAGCTCGCGATTCTTCCTTTAAAAGAGCTGTCACTACGTTTTCCGATGTGATCTTCATAGTGGAGTGCTCCAGCGTCATAACGAGTGGCTTGAATCTATCGGGTAAACCAGCAAGCATTATTATTGCCAGGAACTCGTCATCAACTCCTGCTCCGATTCCCTGCAGTTCTTGCTGCGTAGCCAGTGAGTTATTGACATACTCGTGAAGGTTTCCCTTAAACTTATTATTTAGGAGTTTTTTAATAAGGCCTAGCCTTCTTATCAGACCACTGTCAGCATAGGCTTTCTTGAGACTGCTTAATGTTTGATGGGCCGTAGTAGCTGACCTAATGACTGGATAAACTGATTTTTCACAGGTCAAGCAAATTTTAGCCCGTGCCTTTTGATCTTTTCTGGCTTCCATAGGGTCTGCGATGTTAACAGGATTGATGCAGACACTCCATAAGTCTAAATCAGTTAGGTAACATTCTAGGCTAAAAATCCATGTGTTGAAATTCTTGCCTGTTAGTTTCCTGAAGCTAGCGCCTGTTGACGTCGTAGACTGATTCAGGCTTAGTGCCGACGTTGATGTCGATGGACAGTTATCCATAGCACAAATTTTTCACTCTAATTATTCTTCACATATATAAAGCATTTATTATATTATATATATAGCACTGCTGCAAATTGGACCATAACCTTTTAAGTTAATAAAATGCAGAGTTTCGTGGAGTGCAAGAAGATATAATCATTGATAGCAAAAGCAAAAATCAGACAGACGTTCAGATGACAATAAGACAATTTCAAATAATAGAATATAAATTGCCAGGGTGTGCATTATTATAAAAGAAGGTTTAACAAATTTAAAAAAATATCAAAAAAAAAAAACTAATAAACATGTTCTAACAAAGGCAGCTCAGCTAAGAATGATATTATAATCTTGTTGTCAAAACATTGCAATGACAACTTCAATTTTGAATGTGAATGTGTTGACAACTAATGTCAATCGTAACCAGTCGAGTGCAACGATGCACTTATCAAATAACCACTTAAAAGACAGCACTTAGCTTCGGTTCTAGTCGAGATGTCAAGGGCGCGCAGTCGCAACTCGAACCCGCGCACACCAGCGTCAGCGAACACACCACAAAAGCCGTCAGGAACCATTGTCCGACGAGCCCGTGCGAAACACATTAAAAATAAAGAAAGGTTAAACTACGGTTTAAACCCCTAATCTACGATGGTTTTCCCTACCCTAATATCATACCCCGAAACACAACACTCATTCAACTATTCAAATTATCACCATTTGAAACACTCTCTTGACGAAGCACGAGTACATCAACCCTTCCGTTCGTCTTTCAGTTTCCCAATCAGAACACACTTACCCAAGCTTCTTTATACTAGTAAATAAGTCTTATCTGAATAGTTTTAACATCTATAAGAAATCATTAATTCAATATTCGTATTCTCAAACCATCAACCAAATTACTCGTGAACATGACTTCTTATAGATAATTATTTCCAACAACGGTAGAATTAAATTATTTACCTTTTGTGGTACACTTTATCTACATGAGAAAACTTACGAGAGTCTCCATACGACTCTTTGAACTCTTCCTGTGGTTCACTGGTTTTTCACCCTAATCACATCTCCACCAACACTCTCATTAATTATTCTAATAAAACTAATGCGCTATAATCACCATTATTACTACAAAATGCAAATCAATTTTCTATCAATTCATTCTCAAAGGTTAGTCGTAACTCAGTCTAACACCCCATAGCAACCACCACCTGACAAAACGTTTTCTTCCTAACCGGTCAAATAACAAAGACAATTTAATTCTTGTTTGAAGGTTTGACTCGAAATGAGGTCAGTACAGTACCGACCCCTACGGTTAAGAATTTCAGTGTTTATTTAGCAACAGATTATTTAAAATATTAATCCATCGTCAACCTCATTTTAATTCATCTTCATCACATCTGTACAAAATGCGTTTTGCATTGTTTTATTAGAAATACTTACTACTTTTTTCTTAAAGCGTCGATATTACTACTTACTGAATAAACATCTTTTATCTTTTATCTTTTATCTTTTACTTATTCGCAGAAATAGAAATTAATACCTTATAGAAAGTAATGTCTAGTAGTTTGTGCTTATAGATTAAACATTATGGTGATTTACAGTAACTACTCGCAGTGTACATGAACGGAACCTGTCAAGTGACACGTGGCGTGTAGCATGCAAGCTGCGGGAGGGTATACGCCACACCCACGCCGTGTGTACACCCACTCATGTTGCGATCACTTCGTGGTCGGCATTTTATTTGCGCATAACCCGATATTTAAATGGTTAAAAAAAAACATGACATGGGTGAATCACGTCTTATCTACGACGTATTGCTCGAAGCATCTCTTTGGCTCGTGTAAATGAAGACGACTTATCTGACTGTGCTTGCGTGCCTGGCGCACTGAAATGTTAAGAGGATAGTGAAGATGAAAAATTCTATGCAAAATGCGATAACGTTTCTTCTATTAAACCTAGTCCGTTTTTTAGGTATTTTTTTAAAACTTCGTTTTTCATTTTTCATAATAACTATGACATAAGTATTCAAAAATCTTGAAAATCGGACTTGATTTAGGGATGAGAAATTGTATCGCCCGGAGTTTTGTATGGATTTTTTTTGACAGCTACGCGATTGAATCCTCTTTAAATAAGTTGCAAGAAGTTGGTATAATTTCGGCTTACTAGTATAGGATGTTACGACCCGGCAGGTGCTGCAGTCGCGGAACATCCTGCGCGCCAACAAGCTTCTGGGCAGCTTTAAGCTCGACGTCGCCACGGTGTGGAGCCAGCCAGGTGGGTTCTCCGTGCCTGCTTATGCTAATGTTCTCTTGACTGCTCTCAACATCACTTTTTTGTTTTTGTTGTCAATGCTCGGACGGTTGTCTGAATTCGATTTTGAAATAGATACAGTACTCCCAGCCACTTAATAGTGCGGGTGTGAGCTCTCACACTTGAACTCGTAACTGACAGTGGGTCTGTTTTGTCCCTCGAGTTTCATACAAAAACGAAGATTGCCGATAACTATTGAGGAACTGATAGTACTGTATATGAAAACTCGTTATTTATTAGTATGACTTATTTGCTTATTATTAAATCCAAGTAATAAAGTAAATTCATTCACACTAGGATATATGCTTCATCGCTAATCGCTATGATTGAGAATGAGACGGAGCGAGGCTTTATTTCTCAGCGCCGACGCTAAATTTATAGATATTATCGAAGTCGATAGAGCCGTTTTTGTCATCTAAAAATAGTTATTAAATCATACTTAACAAAACCATTTTTGATCATATCATAACGCAATTTACCTTCTATATTTATAGATGGGTGCTACTTGTTATTTTCAATTAAAATAACTAAATAACTAGCGCAGTCACTATAGACAAATGAAAACATATCGAAACATAGCGAAAACTTGGCAGCTTGTATAACAACTAACTTTAGCCCGCAACTTCGTCCACATAAAGATCGGTTATTGTAGGATGATAAGTATTGTATGTCCTTCCCAGGGGCTCAAAGTTACTTCAACAGAGTTACTTTCAGATTTATAATACAGGGTGTCCCAAAAATAGCACGTCACATTAACACCGGAGATTCCCCTGCCTAAGACCAACCAAACCAGCCAAACATGACCTCAGTAAAAGATCACCGTTTTCAACTTCTTAAAGTTTTTTCTTATTTTTCATCTCTTTTAACAATGTAAGTGTCCGCATTGATTTGGACTCTAGAATTTTGTTTATTTTTTATTTTTGGTTGACCAAGGTTCAGAGATAATAAAAAACAAGTTTAATTTTCATTACTTTATTCGCAATAAATGTTCAAATTGTTTCCCTGCAACTCTAATGCACAAATTACATCTTCTGATAAAATTACGATTGAATTTTCTTAAACTGCTTTCCGATATGTCTCGGGCTGCGTCGAAGACACGTCACCGTAGTTCTTCTTCGTTTAACTTTATCTTTAAAAACCCCCAATAAAAAAAGTCCAATGGGTTTAGATCCTATTATTTGGGACCGGTAGAGTTGCCGCCGATTCTGATTGGCCAGAATTATCTGCAGAATCGGCAGCAACTCGACCGGTCCTAAATAATAGCATCTAAGCCCATTGGACTTTTTTTTACTGGGGATGTTCAAAAGATATAGTGAGAGCACAAACAAAAGAGATGTCGTAGAGTTCACGATATTTTTTTACATTATTAAGTAGCATTGGTTTGAGGGGATTCTTATTGGGAAAGGTCATACGAATACCATTTGTGAATTGGCATACCATACGCATTTTTTTAAAGTTATTTGCTTATTTCGTTTCTAATATTTTTTTCAAGGCAAGTGTTCAAAGTTGAAAAGACTGTTTTGCTGATAATTTAATTTAAATCAAGTTCATTCCAAACTTTTACATTAGTTATTGACGTAATAATGCTTCTTTCGTCTTAATTAACTATTCATGACAGCGTACAAATAATAAGAAACTAAATTCTAAAGCTATCCAAGTAAACGCGAGCACTTACAATGTCAAAATAGGTGAAACATAAGAAAAAACTTTAAATTGGCATAACTAAAAAACGGTGCAACTTTTACTGAGGTCATGTTTGGCTGGTTTGGTTGGTCTTATTTAGGCTAGGGAATCTCCGGTGTCACTGTGACGTGCTAATTTTGGGACACCCTGTATTATAAATGTGTAAGTAACGCTGTTGAAATAACTTTAGCCCCTGGGAAGGACATAGAATACTTACTTATCATCCTATCCGCCGTTCTCTGCCGTTTCCCCGGAATTTCACATGCAATCATCTCATTTGCCCGAATGTCATTTGCTATAATTTTATATTCCATAATGATTCATATGCCATAATGGTCATTTGCCATAATTTTAAGTGTCATAACGATACATTTGCCATACATTTCATTTTCCTTATTATCAAGTGTACTAAAATAGTATGCCTGAAAATTCAGACGCCATAATATTTTTTTGCCATAAAACACCCAGAATTGATTTTATTGTGTCGTAAGTATAGTAAAATAAAAAAAATCGGTTCCGGCGCTTCGCCGACCGCTGCCGCGGCACCTCGCGCGCTTTAAGGTCGCAGTACTCGCAGTTCTACCTAACACTCCTCCTCGCTTGGCTCGTCGTCGTACCTAAATGAGACCTTCCTTAAGGTAGAATAGGTGGGTTATGGCAATAATAGTACGTACCTATTCCAGATTATACCCACTGAACTCACTGAAACAGTCTGGATCTGTTTTTTCCGTAATTATGGCAAATGATTGTTATGACATAAAATATTACGGATTATGAACATTATAGAAAGTAAATATTATGGAAAGTGGTATTATGTTATCTTATATTAGGAAGGTTGAACATTATGACACTTGAGTGTTATAGCACTCCAAAATATTGCTGTGATATTTGAAGATTATACCCAGTGACCATTAAGGCAAATGAAATTAGTACAAACGAATTTATGGAAAGTGGTGGTATCCTTAGAAATATGTATCCAACGGAAGTGAGACCCTAGTCTGACCTTAGAAGTACCTACATTTAATTGACGTCTTTGAGTGCGGCAGTAAGGGCGTTTAAAAAACTGAACTTAATGTCCGTCTCAAGCCAAGTCAAACTCGAGTACCTATTAGAAAATTAAGATTTCTATCATGTCTTCAAGGTCAGTGTACAAATATGGCCCTAATTCCGGTCGCTCCAGCTGACCAGTTGTAAACAACTTACTGCATGTTTCTCTCGTTATGTCACCGGCCCCTTTTTAGCACCTACTTGAACTTCTTCACGCTTTTTCAGAATGAGCTGGCAGCGGAATGAGTGTCGCGCCTTTCTGCCGTCGTATGTTTAGTAGGTGACGAGGTATACTTGCTTTGAGTAGAGCTGCTATAATCGTTTTATTTGTGAAATCCATCGCTTTGTAGCTTCTTTATTTAGCACTAGTTTTGCCCACGAATTGGTCTGCGTAGAAGTCGTTTATAGCTATTCTTTCGTTGGAGGAGGGGGGAGGACCTTCCCAAAAAGGAAAAAGGGCGGAATCCTCCCATTTATATCTTACATATAGTTTGTATTAATAACTGCATAGGATTTGCGGCTGCTCCGGCGCTGGGAAGTGAAACCCCTTAGCCTTTGCGTAAGAAAGAGCGGCACCTTCGCTCGCAGTCGCAGCCTCTTTTTGGAGCAGCCTTGGCCGCTACAGCTACCTTGTTCCCTGCGCTTTCTTACAGCTGCGGGGAGTGCCCTCCCTCCGCGCCTCCGGCTTTTATAGAGAGTGTCCCAGGAAATGGTGTGAAGCGAAAACTTAAAGGTAGAGGCACGGGCATCCAAATTACCCCAATGTATGTTCCGCGATATTTCGTAGTTTAGGAGCCATTTTCTTATTTTCTACTAAATAGACTGCGACCACAGAGACCATTTTGCTCATACGACAGATAGGTATGTACATGTAATACGTTTAAAAAAGCTACCAGCTTTCACCGTTTTGGAAAAAAATATAAAAATCAAAACACAAAGTAAGAGAAGACTTTGAAGGCCGAGTTAAAAACACGCCTGCGAAGAGTATGATGTCATCAGCGAATCGTAGGTATGTTAATTGTTTCCCGTTGATGTTGATGCCTCTATTTGACCAATCGAGAAGCCTAAACACATCCTCCAGGCAAGAGGTAAACAATTTAGGGGAAATAGTGTCTCCCTGCCTCACAGCTGACGAACCCAGTTCCGGTGAAGAGGGGTCTCTTCACCGGAACTGGGTTCGTCAGCTCGTGTAACCTAACTTGCAGAGTAGCTGAGGAATATACCGCTTTGATGGCTTCTATGTACCTACTGTCCACCTGGCGTCTTCGTAAAGAGTGCATAACGGCCCAGTGTTCCACAGTGTCGAATGCCTTCTCGTAGTCTATGTAGGCTACGAGTAGGGGCTGGTTATATTCGTTGCACTTCTCTACCACTTGGCGAAAAGTGTGTATGTGGTCGATTGTTGAGAAGCCACCCCTGAAGCCTGCTTGTTCCACTGGTGGGTCTGCGTCGAGCCGGCTAGTTAAACGCAGTGTGATCACCTAGGTGAAGAGCTTTTAGACATGGCTTAACAAGGAAATAGCATAGGAATAAACAATAACTACACGTAGAAGCGAAACTCCCGGCTCTGAACGCGCGCTCGGCGCGTTAAATACCTACCGCTTGGCGACACCTGAGGTGTCTAGTCAGTCAGGGGCGTCACAGACCGAATATATATGTATTAACCAAGATATTGTTATTGTGTCTTGAACTGGTTTTCGTATTTGTGTTGATTTTAGTGTTGAACTAAGATAGTGTTATAAAAAGTGAATGACTATTTACGGCAAAATAATTAGAAAAAGGTAATTGATTAAATGAAGAAGTTTTATTTGGTAAATAGTACATCCTCTAGATGTTGAAGATAAAAAACGGAAACATTAAAAACGAATTAATAGATAAGATTAGTATTTTGTAATAAAGCTTTTTCAGCTTAATAAAAATTGAAATTAATGGTCCGGAAAGGAACGTAAGAAAAACTCTGGATCCCAGACTATACTTAAAAGTTATTGAGCTTAAAAGGTTGTTTATTCATAGACTCGTTTCTGTGTTTTATAGATGACTAGCGACCCGCCCTCGCTTCGCTTCGGTTAAAATAAGTTAAAATAATCCAAGTTCATCTGGAATAATATACTTTTCAAATTATAGATAGGTGCATTATGCAAAGAGGTTTTATTTCATGACGATTTTAGAAAGACGTCCAATTTTGTGAAATTCAGTTTTTGATGCCGTTAGATTTTAAATTCAATTCAAATCATGACTGCCAGCCTTCACAGAATTTCTCTATATACAATGTTTACAGCGGACTTCTCAATGCACAATACAAACAAATTTTGCCTGGAAGTGACGCGCGAAAGGGCTTCTTACCTCTATATTTTGAGAAGTTAATGTTAAAAGATATGTTAGGTCACTTCAATAGAAATAAACTGCTTAACAGTAATCAGTTCGGCTTCACCAGAGGACGATCCACAACTGATGCAGCATCTGTACTCATTAAATATATATACAATATTTGGGAGAAATCCTGTGATGCAATAGGAATTTTTTGTGACCTTTCCAAAGCTTTCGATTGCGTAGATCATGCGACTCTTATATTAAAATTAGAACATTATGGTCTGTCAAATAATTCTCTAAATCTTATGTCTTCATATCTTAGCGATAGAACACAAACGGTTGTTGTAAACCAAACACAGTCCATTGGAGCAACTGTTAAATTAGGTGTGCCTCAGGGCTCTATATTAGGTCCTTTCTTATTTCTGGTCTATATAAATGACTTACCACCCACGGTAGATAACCTTTGTGATATTGTGCTATTTGCTGATGATACTTCATTAATTTTCAAGGTGGACCGAAAATCCGTCGATTACAGTAGGATAAACGCCACGCTGGTTAAAGTACTTAATTGGTTTACTATTAACAATTTGCTACTTAACGCTAAGAAAACTAAATGTGTTAGGTTCGTTTTGCCTAATGTTAGACCGGTAAAATCTAGTATATTTCTAAATGATGAGTGTTTGGAGATGGTGGACAAGGCGCTTTTCTTAGGGATAACTATAGACAAAAACTTGCAATGGAGTCCCCATATAGCAGTACTAGCAGGTAAATTAAGTTCGGCAGCTTATGCTGTTAGGAAAATCAGGCAACTTACCAATGTTGAGACAGCTCGCTTAGTTTATTATAGTTATTTTCATAGTGTTATGTCGTACGGTATTCTGGTTTGGGGAAAAGCTGCTGACATACAGACTATATTCGTGTTACAAAAAAGAGCCATTCGTTCCATATATAACCTAAACTCCCGTGATTCCTTAAGATTACTATTTAAAGAAATTAGTATTTTGACAGTAGCGTCACAATTTATTTATGAGAATATTATTTATGTCATTAAAAATCAAGACTCTTTTGTTAAGAATTGTGATATACATAATTTGAATACAAGAAATAAAAATAAAATTGCTATTAAAAAATTTCGTGTCCGTAAGGTATATAAATCATTTGTTGGTCAATGCATTCATTTCTATAATAAATTACCTGACGAAGTTTTAAAGTTATCATTTCCAGCACTTAAAAATTACTTGAAAAAGTCGTTGATGTCGAAAGCTTATTATAGGGTCGAGGACTATCTAACAGATAAAAATGCTTGGCCTAAATTAAACACCTAAATAACTTAGTAATAGCTTAGTCAGAAAAATATCTAAACATTGTAGGTATAATTATTGTCTAGGGGACACGGTTTCTGTAGGAGAATGTATCAAAACTGTGTGGTTGTTTTGCACCGTCATGGGTAAGTATATGTATACTATTATTATTACAATTTAAGAGTTCATCTGAACATACTGAGTTTTGACACATTTTCCTGCTCAACTACGCGTGATATATATATTTTAATGTTAAATTCATTGTTTTATATAATGCTAGGTTAAGTTCTATAATTGTATAAGTAATTTTTAAAAAAAACGACTTACTGTTGAGTTTCTTGCGGCGTTTCTTCTCAGCAGTGGTCTCTTGCGAAGCGCTGGTAGATTTTTGACGTGTAAAAGTGCCCGTGCGGCCTACTTACTGAATAAACATCTTTTATCTTTTATCTTTTTATCTTTTATGGGAAAAACACTCAACGCTCAGGCCTGGTAGCATGGCTGCGTCAATATCGCGCGTCAAATGTGGATAAAGCATCCGTCGTCACTCTCGTACTTATTTACGTGTCAGAAGGTGACGGATGCCTTATCCACACTTTGTCACGCGATAAACGCAGCCATATTAGGCCCACAGGCACAGAATAAGTAATAGTACAGGTCTAAGCCCGCAACTTTGAATGTTTGACCTTGTGACTTGTAAATTGTCATTGCAGTCGTTTAAACTGGAAAGTATGGAATCCGGGGAATTAAAACGAATTTTCCAGGCGCACATCCGGTCAGTATTGTGCACTCTATTATCAACGTTTTTAAAGATGTTATTTGGGTGGATTAAGGTTCCGTTGTGAAATAAAAGGACACCCTTACCCGTGATAAAATAGCTCTCTCCTTAGTACAGTCTTAGAATTAATATTATTAATTTCGGAATAAACATTGTCGACTAATTATTTTACTAAAACGCAAAGGTTCTCATTTTGAAGATTAATGCTCCTATTATCTTGAGGCTTCTGTCCATTTCCTATTTTGAGCAACGACTCTGCAAAGAGCCGTTTTCATACGTGCAGACAACGAAACTCATATTTGTTTTGAGTTCTAATCTATGTTGCGCGTAATTTTGAATGTGCCATATATTCTAAAGTATTTATTTAAATAATATATTGTACGGGACAATATTAATTTACATTAAATGCCCAGGATAACCAACGTATTTATCTGGATAAGGTTAAATACTGAATCGGACAGAATAGCTTCGGTAATAACGTAATTTTTTAAAATAAAATCATAAACATAAAAATGGTTATTGTGAGTCAATCTTAGGAGATAGACATATGCCATCCACGACGTTTCTCTAGTTTTTTTAGAGAACTACGATTCTTCAAGTACTGTAAGGGCCCGAAAAACTATTTTTGACGGCGTGGTAGGAAATCATTGAGTTTTCTCAACTATATTAAAACTTAATTAGAATGAAATGTACATATAAACCATCAAGAATAAATTCCCTAAATGACAGTGAAAACCGTATCATAATCCGTTGCGTGGTTTAGAAGGAGTTAGCGGAGGAACAGGCAGACAACGCGAAGCGACTTTAATTTATACTATTTAGAGAAGAGATTAGAGAAGAGATGCATCGTTTCGGTTAAATTATTAGATACTTAAGTAATAGATTTCTCATCATCACATACACTTGAAAGTGAAAAGAAAAAAGTGGTCTCTACCTACCCATCTGTGAAACAGGCGTGATTTAATGTACCTATGTAGGTATTTCATACACTCTTTGATGCTCTGCTGACTCATTTACACAATATACAGGAACCATTAGCCAAATTTTACGTGTCTATCTATTCTCTGTTGTAGATAAAACCAATTAAAGACAGTTGGAGGGCTGTTTCAGCCTGTTTCTTATATTTCAATTTTGATAATTATTACACTCATGATAACTTTTGAATGGTATGTCCGATTTGAATAATTCATAAAATAATTTACAGGTACTGATATAGCCTTGAAAACGAAATGATTTATTTGGATACGGATTAATACCAAGGTACGAATAATGGGGCCTAGTTAGAACCGGCGTTACTATTGCATATTTTACCATGAAAAAGTAGTTATTGTGACATAACTGTAATAGTTAGACATATGGTATTGTGAACTTTTTTTTAGAAATTGATGTCTTCTATAAAACTGTAGTACATCACATTGCTCTATTGTCAATAGTTTCCGCAGCGTACGCGATATAAGGATTTTATTTGGTATATTTTTCACACCTTGCGTTACATTATCGAAGCTTTCATACGGATCCCTAACTTTTTGAAAATATAATATATATTGATAGTTAGATAGTGTAGGATTCTAATGGTGAAAGAATTTTCCAAATCGGTCCAGTAGTTTAGGAGCCTATTCAGCTCAAACAAACAAACAAAAAATCTAATCCTTCCTCTTTATCTCTGAGTGTAGAAGTGTAGACAACATAAAAATATCGACGTTTGACGACGCGGTGGCCTAGTTAGTAGTGACCCTGCCTACGAAGCTAGCGGTCCTGGGTTCAAATCCCGGTAAGGGCAGATAAGTGTGTGATGAGCACGAATATTTGTTTCTGAGTCATGGATGTTTTCTATGTATTTAAGTATATACTTCTCTATGTAAGTATTAATATCGTTGTCTAGTACCCATAGTACAAGCCTAGAGCTTAGTTTGGGACTAGGCCAATTGCTGTGACATTGTCCCCTGATATTATTATTATTATTATTATTATTATCTTTTAATCAAAACCAAAACTCAATCGGACTACCTACCCATTTCCCTAATTTAACAATTTGAAAAGCTTAATATAAATATAAGTACCTACGTAACTAACAGGAGCGCTCCGGTGTTTGATACTATGTGATGCTGCAGGCTGTAGGTAATAAAGGGCGAAGCGTGGCTATACGTGGCTATAGGGCCGGCGGCCAAGCGTTTCGATAATATAGATTTAGGTTGCGCGTAATTTTGAATCTGCCATATCTTCTAAAGTATTTATTTAAATAATATAGTGTACAGGACAATTTTAATCTACATTAAATTCCTAAGGTAACTAACGTATTTATATGGATAAGAATAAATACTGAATCGGAGAAAATAGCTTCGCAAATAACCTAATATTTTTTAATAAAATTTTAAAGATAAAAATGGTTACTGTGATTCATCCTTAGGAGATAGACATATGCCATCGCGGACTTTTCTTTAGGTTTTTTGAAGAACTTCAATTCTTCAGTACATTATTTTGATATATCTCTTAAGGTTTAGCCAGCGTTTGCAATGTAAGCGCAAAAAAATGTGTTTATTTACGACATCACATTAGAAACCTCTAAAATTATCAGTGTTCCTGTACTATATTATGCATGTATACATATAAACCTTCCTCTTGAATCATTTTATCTATTAAAAAAACCCGCATCAAAATCCGTTGCGTACTTTTGAAGATCTAAGCATACATAAGTACAGACAGACAGCGGCAAGCGACTTTGTTTTATAATATGTAGTGATTAATAGCCACATAAGACATGGATTTTTCTGGAGATAATCTTAATTATCATCAAAAATACTATTACCTAATTTAACGTAAATGTAAAAAACTCATTTTGCAACAATATTTCCACGTTGAAGGAAAACATAAATAACATTTCGTGACTAAACTTGTATGACATATTCATAAACCGATTAAAATATTTCACAAGTGACAGCCCTGACTTTGGACGCGGAAGACAAGGGCGTAGCGGGGTAAAGGGGGATGTAAGTATTAAAAGCGCGGCATTTGGGGCCTGGGTAAAGGAGATTCGCTTCTACGTGTAGTTATTGTTTATTCTTATGCAATCGGCCTATTTCATGCCGATAGTTAGAGAGTTTGGTGACATCGCCTTTTTTGTGCAGCATAATTACTATTACATTTCTCCATTCCTCTGGTGGCACACCCTCGAACAACACCTTGTTGAACAGTATCTGAAACTGCTTCAAAACTGCTCTTCCGCCATGTTGCAGACTTTCGTATGTGACCTTATCTTCACCTGGCGACTTTCCAGCTTTCATGAATTTAAGGGCTCGTTTTATCCCATATTAGCTGATCACAGGAAGATCTGTGGTAAGATGTTTCCTTAATGGAGCTCGCGGATCCTTGGGGGCTGTAGTCTTTTCCGGAACTGTATAATTCTGCATAATTGTTTTCAACTACTTCCAGAATTTTCGTTCGATCAGTCGTCATGGAACCCTCTTTCGTCGTCAGCCTCTGAATCTGCTGGCTGTCCCTTTTTAGCTGTTTCCTAAACACCTTCGGTACTTTGTGCTTCTCTATAGTCTCTAAAATTAGCTTGTGTTTTCTCTGCCTAAGTGCTTTCGAAGGAGGTGCCTTATTTGCTTGTTGACTATAGAGATGCCAGTCTGACTTGAGGTGGCCAGGATTCTCTTGCGTTCCTCTAATAGCGTGGCTAGCTCTCGTGACTTTGGTGCCTATGCTAACTGGATTTAGGTCTTATCTCCTTTAGCGTTTCATTGGTAGAGCTGACTAGTTGGTCGTTTATTGCGTATATGTCCCAGGTTCTTCAGCTGTCAGTTTCTCTGCAAGTTTGCCCTGGTAATACTCTCGCTGTATCCCTATATATCTTGTCTTCAGGTGGTCTATTCGTTTCTACTAGCCGCCGCCGCTCGAGCTTGAGGTTGAAGGCTAATCGGGTTCTCACTATGCGGTGGTCACTTCCCGCGCCCACCATGTTGATGACGTCTACGTCTCCGAAGATATAACTTTTGGAGATACGAATATAATCTATCTGATTCTTAGTTTTCCCGTCTGGGCTTCTCCAGGTCCATAGTTTTTGTGGTTTCTTACGGAAAAACTTATGTATGGCAAATAGTTGTTTCTGACAGAGATAATTTTCCAGGTCATGCCCTCTTGAGTTCCTTTCCCCTAGTCCGAATTTGCCCACGTACTCTTCATTTTCTCGGGGTTTCCCTAACTTGGCGTTGAAATCCCCAATAATGAAAGAAGCTAGGATTCTCACTTATTGCGGTACTTATGTCGTCATTAAATTCCATTATCTCCTTATCTGAGTGTGCGGATATTGGTGCGTAGACTTGGATGACCTTGAGTGAGTAACGTTTATTTAACTCAAAAGTGGCGTAGATGACACGTGGTGACACCGCTCTAATGTTACGCATTTTCTTTGCCATCGAGGTATTGATGATGAGTCCAATTCCACCTTGTGACATATCTTCGTAGCCTTTGTGGAAAAGAAAGTGTCCTGACGTTAGCTTAACCAGGCTTTCACCTCTTCTTCTTGTCTCGCTAAGACCAATAATGTCCTATTTTATTTTGTTGAGGACCTCGGATTCCAGTTCCTGGTAGCGTTCTTTCGTTAACAGTGTTCTGACATTATGTGTAGCCAAGTAAACGTGTTGGCAGCCGTATGCATTCTCCCAGGGATTCTTAGCACCCTCTGTCCTACTGGTTCCCCGACCGCTGCCGTAGCCAGGCCTAGTAGGACTACTGGGAACTGAGGGCCGTGGTTTTGGTTGTATCTGCATGCAGGTTAATTGGCCTTGTAACGCCACGCTGGCCATTGCGGGTTTGCGTACCTACATCTTTTGAGGGCATTTACACCCTCGCGGCTTGAAATAGCCGGCCTCCGACTAGGGATCGGAGGCGGTCAGGTTATTTACCGCCGCCTAACGATATGGCTTCAATTAAAGCGCGGCAGCGTAATTATAAAAAAATGTGCTAAGTTTCAGTGCATAGTCACAAAGTGCAAGGTTCCCATACAACGGATTGCACTATCAAATCAGCTATGATGACAATGCGGTTATGGCAAATAAATAACCAAAACACCATTAATGAAAATCCAAATGCAAAGACAGGAAAATAGCAAAACTGAGTATTTAAAGTTAATTGACATAAATTAGAACAAACAGGTGAATTAGTCATCTGTCAACATAAAACCAAATAGAATAAACACTTCGTTCTGTTAAATAATAGAATAAACACTCTAATACGTATCTATAGTTGCAATCACTGTCAGTTTCTTTGCGGAATATTTTTAACGGAATCACTGAAATACTAGATACGTTGATGAACAGGCTAAAAACCGGTTTTAGGCAAGTTTGCTCAAATGCACTTTTTTGTAACTTTTTATTGCAAATTCACTCACTGCACTTTGTGGAAACTGGCCTCGAACGATGCACACCAGGCTTCGATGTCGAGGACCGCTATGAGACAATAGTGCAACCGCCGCGATGTCCAAGAGTCCAAGGTAAGCATCCACACTAGACGCTTGTGGACGTGTACGTCGGGTCACCAATTTGGAGTTGCGTAGCGGGGCTCGTTGCAGTGGTGGCACAATAAATTATGACTCAAGTAACTTATTATTTTTTATTGTTTAACAATTACAAAATTGTCAGAGAGAGAAAATAATGCGTCCGCGCTGACTAGCGGACAGTGAAGCCATTATTGTTTTCTTTTTAGAATCTTGCCAACATAAAATTGGCGGCGTCGTTTTAGGCACATATTTTGACGCCACTACTTACTTTAGCCTGGCTTGTGTTATTTTAGTATTTGTCCCATCAATGAAACAGGTAGTTAATTTTGTGGATTTGGGTTAATAGGTATTGTTTGTTTTTTTTAAGGAGAAAACTCGACGCGAAGCAGTCATTCTAATATACATCGTAGAATTAGGGATAATAATAGAAACAATTTACGTCTTAATGATGAAATCAAAGAAGAATGGGAAATCAGGCTGTTTAATAGAAGAGAAAGTAATTCTTTGCGAAGAAATAGGGAATGATCTATTGAACGTGACGTTCGTCTTAGAGTTAATAGGGATAGACATAGATCTCAGAGAGCCAGAGAATCTTCTACTCACGGCTTCTACTGAACATGAACGTAGCTCCACAAGTACCTCTGATTTATGGCTCTCCCTAATACAGCGAATTCTGCATTCCTCTGCGTACCTCTTCTGAAAACCTATATGCAAATGCACCGATCTAAAAATTATTTCACCATTTGAAAAGTATATTATTTCAGATGAACTTGGGTTATTTCTATACTTATATTAACCGAAGCGAAGCGAGGGCGGGTCGCTAGTATTAAAATATGGGGTACCTAATTTGTATCAACATGGCGCCCACTTTATTTAAATCACATTTATGTACTTAATAAAGACTAGATAGAGGGCGCTGATATCAATCGCCACACGCGTAATTTTCTCGATAACGCTACTTACACGTACTTGATTGAAGGTAAAAAGTACGTGCTCGGAGTACAGAACCGCCACAACGTTATTTCCCGTTATGCGAATTAAAAACATTTACTTATTCATTAATACTTACGCAGATTCTGTATTATGCTGTTTTAATATTAGGTCAGCTAAATGTTATAATAGATTGCCTGGGGGCCTAGTCAAGGTGCTTAACGCTAAGTTAACGATTTTTCGACCGCGTAAGTATGTGAACTCCATACAGTCCGTTTGAAATTTTACATTTCAGGCGAAAGTTGTTCCAATCAATTGAGCAGTTAACTAACTTTAAAAAAATCTTATACTCGTATTGTAAATTCGTTTCAAAGAACAATATTTACTGTTTTACGCATTTTTAAACACAACTTTTGAAGAACTACATATTTCATGGATCTAAAAACAAAATAATTAAACTACTTTTACTTCCTATACAGGGTGTTTGGTAGCGGGTTCGACAGCTTTAAGGGGATGATAGAGCAGCTCATAAGCTATCGATTTAACCCCCATGTATGTTCAGCAATTGTTATTAGTTTCCGAGATATTGATCATTTTAATCGGAATTTCTGTCATGTTTCCTTATGTCCGTGTTACGAAAAACACCTAAATTCATGTATTATTTCTTTTTTTTCAGTGTTTTCTTGCATGATTAGAATCACTATGAACAAAGGAAGTTTTTAAAGCTACATACCAAGTTTTTTGAAGTGATAACTTCCTTACGGAGGGTAAACCATTTCGTTACGTAACGCGCGTTACTAGACAGCCTGTCTGGCTTCCCTTTCTCTCACGCATACGGCAGAGCGGTAATATTAAATTTTTGATTTTTTTTTTAATACAAAAATATACTGAAATCGCATGGGATTTGAGCCGCGGCACCATGGCGTCATAGACCTACCTCTCAGCCGCTACGCCAATCGTAACTTTCAGGTATGGACGAAAATGGTAAACGGTATTTTGACCATACCTGCTGACGTCACCCCGTATTGCGTTTCTAAGCATAAATACTGTTGACGGTGAGCATAATTATAACCTAAAACTATCACCGTTTTTGAAAGTGATTAGTTTGTTACTGGTTCGTTTGTCTTGAAAATCGATATCCGAGGGCCCCTTGTAAACCCAAGTGTTACAAATGCGAACCCGTAATCAGATTTTAAGAAAGTGGCCGCCGTTTTGAACTTTTTTGTTACTGGTTCGATTGTCCTGAAAATCGATATCTGAGGATCCAGGGGGACTAAAAATGCGAACCGGTACACAGATTTAAAAAAGAGTGGCCGCCATTATGAACTTTTTTATTACTGCTTCGATTATCTTGAAAATCGATATCTGAGGATCCGTCGGGACTACAAATGCGAACCCGTAATCAGATTTTAAAAAGTGGCCGCTATTTTGAACTTTTTGAAGTGATAATTTCCTATTATTATGGGAGGGCAAACCGCTTCATTACGTAACGCGTTACGGCGCCATTCTGTCTGGCTTCCCTTTCTCTCACGCATATAGGCAGGCTCTTCCTCTCTCACTCTAACCCAGAGATTTAGATTAGTTATCACTTCTGTCGGGCGTCCCGAGACGCATACGATTTTTTTAATTCTTTTAATGTCTTTTATTTTACCCCGTAAAACACCTAGAATACCATTCGATGGCAATAGTTCTAGCGTGATGTTAGACGATTTATGATACATTATTTTATAGTAGGTAGGTTAATTCAATTAAGTTAACAAATTTATAACAGAATACGAAAATATTACATTTCCTTTATTAACCTTATGGATGACCGATAAAAATGAATGCTATTGCATCTGTCACAGTCACAATAAGATCGTTAATTTACTTTCGATACTCCCCGTCCATGGTGAGATCTGCGTTCCTCCAGCTCTCTTAAACTCACTACTTATTCCTTTTCACCGTACGGGCTTAATTCTTTCGCACTTCAGGCAATCCGTCTCTGGAATGCGCTCCCACTTCATATTGTTAGACGAGCCCCCAACAAGCTTTCTTTCACGCGGACGCTCCGGAAGCATTTTCTTGAACAAGAGGTAGCAGAGGTAGCACCTACACAAATATCGTGTATACACATATCGTTTATCTCATCACATCATTTTCATTTAGTCACTGCTTTTGTTTCTATAGTTATATTAAATCTTTATATTTATTTATAGATAACTATTAAACTATTATGTATTATATAACCATTACTATAATATGTATGAGTATATATATGACAAAGTATATATTTATTGTAGTAAGTTATTAGCAATAATAAGGATAATTCTATGTTTTTTGACAAATAAATTAATAAAGTTTTAAAACGTGTGTGACATGATACATTTGGGTGTGGTGCTTAAAGTTCACTACTCTCTCCCCCCTCCCCCGGCCGCTTCACAACCCCCCACCGTGAAATGTGTCCCCGTCAGCGGGTTTTTTAACATTCTTGGGACAACTATAATAGATACGAAAAAAGTGTCAACGACAAAAACGTTTCTTATTAAATTCTAAAACGAAAAGGTTATATGTATTTTTTTTGTAGGATCGACGGTTTTCAAGCTGCTTCAGGTACCGGCCACTAAAATATCGCCTTCGTACTTACATCTCATACGATTACCTACAAATAAGACTTACCAAAATTGACAACCAATCAAGAACTAATAGACCAATTTTATTGCTTTTATTGTTGTTCGTTAGCTGATTAAATAAGGTTCAACATGGTATATAATGAATGTTTGTACATATCGTAGTTTTAAGCATTTAAAAAACCATTACCGACGCGTTCATACCAATTTCTATGAACGCGTCAGCGATGGTTTTTTAAATGCTTCCATCGTAAAAACTACGATATTTACAAACATTTATTATATACAATTTTGAACCTTATTTAATCAGCTAACGAACAAAGATAAAAGCAATACAATTGGTTTATTCTTTCTTGATTGGTTGTCAATTTTGGTAAGTCATATTTTCTGTTTGATTTATTTGGTCGACTGGTAGAGGCCATTTGTACTTATTTCTGTGCAATAAAGATTAGATAAATACATACATACATACATAATCTCACGCCTTCGTTCCCAGGTGGGGTAGGCAGTGCTACAGAATTACAAACATCTCTAAAAACTTGTTGATAATTCTACGAGTATAACCACAATTTGCACAATTAGGCTAAGATGTTTACCAGCGTATTAGTGACAGGTTGCAAGCCCATCGCCTAACAGTACTACAAGCCTTAGTCGTCTCTTACGACATCCACAGGAAGACATGGAGTGGCACTATTCTAACTCGGCAACCACACGAGGCGAAATTAGATAAATAAGTAAATAAGATATTAAAAATATTATAGAAGCGTTTGCATCTTGGCTAGGCTATCTGCAGTGTCAAGTCTGTCAGGCAGCCTGACAGTCCACAATCAATAGAGCGCCACATTAAACGGTGTATACCTGCGGGTAATATTCATACGGCCGGCTTTAAAACTGTCGCTCACCACAGATTATCATACCAGTTTTCGAACGACAATTCGAGATTGACCAACCCAGCGATCACGATAGTCTGGCAGCATGCCGGTCACCCGCAAACGTATATCGCAGTAACGTATAGCGGCGTGTATGTGATGCAGACCGGCAGTTCTTCCACAAGTGGGCGCTGCTGACGGACCCTGACGACGCGGCGGCAGGCGCCAAGGGCTACCTCAAGTGCGACATCAGCGTCATTGGCAAGGGGGACACCGTCAAGATACCGCCCAAGAGCGAGAAGGACGAGGACGACATCGAAGCGTGGGTACCTCTCTTTACTATACAGCTCTGTCTCTACGGTTGTTCTGTGTATTATTTTGGCGACCCCTTTTTTCGTCACTTATTTATACAGTTAGAATGTTGAGATGCGTCATTAAGGTAAGCTAAATTAAGTTAACAACTTTATTTAGAATAACGTTTATTTTATATAATATCGTAAGGTATAACGTTCGATACGTATACGGACGAATTATATTTCCTATAGGGGGAAGCGGGGCAGTTTGATGCATTGGGCACGATAATACACCAGCACTATTTCGTTAAAAACAAATGGTAGTACTATCGAAATATAACTAAAACGTGACTATACATAAGCGGGCTTGACGCGTCCATAAATTGCACTTTCTACCGAGGCATACATAGTGCTTTCACAACTACTGAGAGGAAATAAAATAAAAACGCATATTCAAAACTCAAATTTTAATTCATGTTAATATCACCGCCAATTTTACCATAGATAACTTTTTTTCAAATCTGTACCTCTATTCTCGTGGCACTCGAGATTAATATACTAACATGCGAGATGAAGATGTCAAGTCCATATAAAATTGTTTTTGTTTCGCCATAATTATCTCCCATGTAATTTCATCTCTAGTGGTTCGAGATTAGGGGCCAAGTTTGAATTACATTTAAGAAAACAAGCATTGACATAGTTTTTAGTCTGTGTATCTTTTAGCCAAAATACACGTAATATTTTACGACACAAAATGGTATGTTCTGATTGGTCGATTTCAATTTTAGATTTTAAGGTGCTATGACACAAAAATTGATTGATTGATTTTCATTGGTTCTTAAAGTTGGACAACAATGTTTTCGACCAATCAGTAAACACGCCGACAAAAACATTCTTGGTCTGTTCTTATAAGTGACGTTTTGTGACCCCAAACAAGACCATGTATGGCCATACGTGGGGCATACTGTAAGTTTCCGGAACTGACCACTTACAATAAAAAAAAAAAAAGCAATTACGAAATTCGAAAATGGAACTCTTTGGGAACATGTTAGTTTTTAATTTGAGAGACTGTCATGTGTTTTTTTTATTATGACGGGGTTTAAAAAATTGGTGACGGTAACAAAATGAATTTAACACGTGAAAATTTTCGCTCAGTGATATTTTACGATTTTCGCCAAGGCTTAAGTCAACAAGAAAGTTGCCAGAGACTTCAATTGGCATTTGGTGATGAAGCCCCATGTCGCAGCTCTGTGTATTTGTGGTTTGGAGAATTTAGACGTGGACGAGATCATCTCCACGACGATGTACGTGAAGGGCGGCCGGCGACTGCGGTTACAGAATCGAACATTGATACCGTAGACAACTGATTGAATCTGACAAAAAAAATACTTGCCAGCAAATTTGTAATATATTAGGCATTGGAATGAGCCAAGTGCAAAACATTTTGCATGTACATCTGAAGGTTCGGAAGCTTTGCACTCGTTGGATACCGCATGATTTAACGGAAGACCAGGAACGACTGCGTGTCGAGTGGTGCCGTAAAATGATTAAAAAGTTTAATGGAGGACAGTCATTGGCTGTCTATAATATCGTGACAGGTGATGAAACCTGGGTGTGTTGTTTTGAACCGGAAAGAAAAAGCCAGTCGGCGGAATGGGTCTTTCCTTTTGAAGACTTGCCGACGAAAGTTAAGAAAAGTCGGAGCAAAATCGGCAAGAAAATGGTTGCTTCTTTTTTCGGAAAAACTGGACATTACGATACAGTGCCACTTGAAAACCAAAGGACAGTGACTGCAGATTGGTACGTAAACAATTGTTTGCCCAGAGTATTGGAAAAAGTTTGGGAAAAGCGTCCTCGTAGCAAAGTCATCCTTCACCATGACAACGCGTCCGCACATTCCGCTAAGTTAACGAATGCATATTTGAAGGTCTCAAACGTGGAATTGATGACCCATCCGCCTTACAGCCCGGACCTCGCACCTTGCGACTTCTTTTTATTTCCAAAAATAAAAGATAAACTTAAAGGTTTACGATTTACAAGCCCGGAAGCGGCGGTGAATGCGTTCCACGAAGCCATTGAAGAGGTCCCTACTGAAGACTGGACCCACTGCTTCACACAATGGTTCCAGCGAATGCAAAAATGTGTAAATAGTGAAGGCATATACTTCGAAAAACAATAAATGTATCATAAATATAATATCTGGTATTATTTTTCAAAATCCAGAAACTTTCAGTTAACCTAAGTATTTCCGAGCAGTGTTGTGAAAAAGTGTTTATAGTGTAGCTTACTAAAAATGTTCGCCTTATGTAATAGTTAATTGTTGCAGTTTTTATCTCTTTATTGGATATTTGAAATTCCCAACATTAAGTTATTTTATTTCGTTGTCAGGATTGCACGTTTTTTTTTAAAGTACACCAGTATTATTAATATTAAGAACTTGTTCCAATATGACCGCTAGAGAAATAAAAAAATCCACTGCAATGATAACTTATTTATCCTTTAAATCATAATGATAAATCAAGGTTTCATTTTCAATAACAATATTTTTTATTAGTGTACCAGAACTTTTTCCACACAGCTCCAAATTATTACAAAACTAACTCTTACTTTTGCCGCCTTGTAAAATTGTTAATACAGATGTTTTTTGTTTAGCTATCACAAGAAAACAAATGAATAATGTATACATTTTTTTTCTCTAATTTAAGTTTCATTAGTGCCATGGTATAGTCCACATTAAAATAATATCACTATGTAGATGGTTCTTACTGATTCTCAAAACTTATGGATCACCCCTCGTAAGTATAGAAATAACCCAACTTCATCTAAAATAATATACTTTTCAAATGGTGAAATAATTTTTAGATCGATGCATTTGCATAGAGGTTTGCAGAAGAGGTATGCAGAGGAATGCAGAGTTCACTTTACTTAGCCATAAATCAGAAGTAAACCTACTTTCATGTTCAGTAGAAGATTCTCTGGCTCTCTGAGATCTATATCTATCCTGGTCGCCTATAAGCCGAACATCACGTTCAGTAGAAGATTCCCTGGCTCGCTGAGATCTATGTCTATCCCTATCAACTCTAAGACGAACGTCACGTTCAATAGACGATTTCCTATCTCTCATACATACATAATCTCACGCCTTCGTTCCCAGAGTGCGGTAGGCAGAGCTACAGAATTACAAGCATCTCTAAAAACCTCTCTTTCCAGAAAAATTAAATAATAGTAATTATTTACCAACGGCATCGCGGCAGAGGCTGCAAAAATGCCTCTGACTTTGGGGCTTTAAATGCAACGATCCATTTTACTCGCTAAACTGAACTAGGTACTTTTGTTCTGCAACATAAAAAAATAACTTAAGTTTAGATAACTGATTGATGTTAAAGTCTAATTGTAAAATCAGTAGGTATATTAAATCATGGCCATATAATCACTTTCTCAAGCTACTTCATAGCAGTCAATTCGGATTAACCAAGGGACGCTCTACAACTGATACCGGTTCTATTTTGGTGAAACATATATATCTTTGATGCCTGGGAAAATTAATGGGATGTAAGTAATTGGAGTTTTTTCTGATTTGTCCTCTGATCTGTGACTGTGTTGATCATGTTACGTCAGTGCGGACGTTAAGCTACCTACTATGACATCAAAAACACATCAAGGCACTTGATCTTACTAGATCTTATCTTGCTCACAGAACTCACCTGGTAGACATTAACAGACAGAACACATAGTCTAGGACCATTTTTGAAGAATTACAATGCAAGCGGCAAATCATGTAATAGTTGGGGTAATAACGTTATCAGAGGGTTTTGACCCGCAGAATACGGTTCTGCCTGTCGCCATTCCGAAATTTGAACCGGAAGTATGATATAGATGAAAAAGAGCCCATACAAAAAAATTCGTCGGACATTTTGTAAATTGTTGTGCCGGTACCCTAAAAACGGTCCGATTGTTATGGTTTTTTAATATGTTGTAAAGGACAATATAGCCAATGTAACCCAAATTTTTCGCCGCCATCTTGCAAAAACTGTCACTTTTTTCTGTTTTTTGCTGATACTGTCGTTGAAGTTCATTCTAGTGCTAATTATGGTTCGGCAATATTGTAGAGTACAAAATTGACTAAAACTTTTGGATATAAAGATTTTTTCCGCGACCCCTAGGAACGAAGATATGGAATCGTCTATGGAGAGCTAGCGTTTAAAATTGCTACATTTTCCTAGTTTTCCTTCCATATTTACGTTTTGGTGCATTTTAGCGCTAATTGTAGTTCGGCAATATTGTAGAGTACAAAATTTGCTGTAACTTTTGATTTTAAACATTTTTTCCACGACCTCTAGGAAAAAAGATATGGAATCATCTTATGGAGTGCTAGGGTACTGAATATTTATTTAGTCTTTCAGGTGAACGTATGGGAAATTGCTCATCATACCCAGGAAAATAAGTCAGGTGGTGAAGGAAAATAAGTCATATGGGTGAAGACGTCATCAAAACCAATATATTCGCATTCTAACGACCCTCGAGCCCGTCCTCAAAGCCTGCACGGATATTGTATCTTTCAATTGTTCATCCCTATATGATGTGAGGGTTTGAAAGTCACAATTTTTACAAGATGTATGAGCTAAGCCTGAACATTCCATATTACTATTACTAGGTATCGTAGAAACTTTCAATTTGTAGAAATTTTTGTCTTCTAAAATATTGCAAAACTTTGCGCTAAAATGCACTAAAACGTAAATATGGGAAGAGAACTGGAAAAGGAAACAATTTTTGACGGTAACACTCCATAGATGAATCCAAATCTTCTTTCCTAGAGGTCGTGGAAAAAACGTTTCAAGCTAAAAGTTACAGCAAATTTTGTGATCTACAATATTGCCGAAGTACAGTTTGCGATAAAATGCACCAAAATGTAAATATGGAAGGAAAACTAGAAAAAAGTAGCAATCTTTAACGCTGACGATTCCATATCTTCGTTCCTAGGGGTCGTGGAAAAAATCTTTAGACCCAAAAGTTTTAGCAATTTTTTTATTCTACAATATTGCTGAACCATGATTAGCACTAGAATGAACTTCAACGACAGTATCGGCAAAAAACAGAAAAAAGTGAAAGCTTTTGTAAGATGGCGGAGAAAGAAATAGAGCTGGAGCACGAAAAAATTGGGTTACCATGGCTATATTGTCCTTTACAACATATTAAAAAACCATAACAATCAGACTTTTTTTAGGGTACCGGAACAACGATTTACGAAATGTACGACGAAAAATTTGTACCTTTTCCGGTATAGCATGCAGATCCGTATTCTGCAGGGTCAAAACCCTCTGGTAACGTTGTCACCCCAACTGTTACATGATTTGCCACTTGCAATGGTTTAGATACGCGTTTTTCAGGTATGGGCCTAGTCTAACAATCTTCTTGCTATGGGAGTGCCTCGAGGCTGTATTCTAGGTCCATTCTTGTTTATAGTCTATATTAACGATGTCCCATATATACTTCGTGCGCGAAAAACATGAAATAGTCTTGTTTGCTGACGATACTTCACTTATATTTAAAGCGGATGGGAAACATGATAATTTGACATCAATGATGCGCTGTCCACAATTGTTGACTGGTTTACAGCCAACGCCAACCACTTACTTTTAAATGCCAAATAAACTAAGTGCATTAAATTCTCAATGTCCAATGTGAAGCGAATGAATGCGGCTAGAATAAGACTGAAGGATGAGATACTGCAATTCGAAGATAGAACAGTATTTCTAGGTGTCACTCTGGACTCAAAACTGCAATAGAGTGCTCATATATCCACACTCGCAGGTAAACTAAGGCACTGCGTGTGCGGGGAACTGTATACGTTTTTACAATAAGATACCATCTGATATAGGTACCTAGACAAAAAGCCGTTAAATAAATTTAAGTCTCACATTAAGCTCTGCTTATTGAGTAGGGCATACTATACCGTAAATGACTTCAATGGTGGCCAAAATGTTTTTAAGCAGTGTCTTGGCTATTACTTACTTAAGGTAATTTCTTAAGTTTAGCATATTTCTGATATTTGTATCTTGATAAACATGCGTTTAAGCAAACTGTGTATCAAACACGAAATTTTGTGTTTATTATTTGTGCTTTATCTTAATTAGTTCTTGTGTGTACAATACGCTTTTAAATGAGAGCACGCTGTGATGTTTTTCGCCGGACAGCTATTTCACACAATGTTACTTTTATGGGTGATTCCTCGAGGTCGCGATTTTTGTCCTATTCCTCAGTCTTTTTTTTCGCTTATTTGTCTGACAATATATGCTATAAGTAGATTTATTAAAAAACATGAATACTGTTTAGGCACTCATTTTTATGAACACGTTTAGGAAATGTTTATCTGTTTAATTTTAATTGGATATAAAAATGGGGAATAAGAAATTGACAAAGGAGTTAGAATAGGTTCAAAAAAAAAGTGATCTTAAGGAGATCACACCGGGTTACTCACGTAAAAATTGTCGAAGAATGCTCGACATGTTTCGGGTTCGTCCGGAGTCCCTATTCATGAGCAGAAGCGGGCGCAGCACGACGAACACTGCGGGCCAGCGCTCTGTCAGACCGGCTGCTCGTTGCCAACGGCGTGGCCGGCGTGGAACTACCCCCGTTTTCCTCATTATTGGAATTCTCAAAGGTAGGGTCGCACACAACACTAACTACGTCACTTGTTAAAGATGCGTCCACACTTGCCACCGGAGCAGTACACAAAACCGTTTTCCAACTTGGGGGCACCTACCATCTACCATCACGGTTATAATTCGGATGACGACCAATTTCAATAGCTTCGCGCACTTTCGTAAGAATTTTTATTCCTAGGAAAGTGCGCGAACTTACTTTCATTAATGCCTTACACCGCAAGGTCGAGTTCACGGTGGAGCAGGAAAGTGAAGAGAAGCTTCCGTTTTTAGATGTCTTAGTCATGCGAAAACCGAGGTGGCGCTTACTTACCACAGTCTATCGTGAGCCAACGCATACTGACCGGTACCTGAAGGCGGATTCGTACCACCATCCGTGTCATTTGTCTTCTATGCCTAGGACATTGATTAATAGAGCCCTTCGTCTGTGCGATCCGGAGTATGTAGCCTGTGAGTTGGGTCACGTGAAACGGGTTTTGGAAAGTAACGGGTATAACTAGAGCCATTGTTATCGGCTCGCGAACGCTTCTGCGCGTCTCCGGCCGACTGTGGTAGAAAGGATGCCTGTGTTTCTTCCATAGGTACCTTAAGGGTGTGACAGACAAGATAGGGCACTTTTTACACGGAAGGTATTGTATTAAGGCGATCTTCCACACATGCAAGCACACTCTGCTACCTTAACCGTAAGAATTATTTACGAAACATTCATGTGGCTAGATGGGCTGGATACCACAGCATGCGCATGTCGCATGCGCATGTCGCCGACGACGTGCTGGCCGCTTCCGACGAGGGCTGCGGCACCATTTTGGTTTTGCTAGATTTCTCGCGAGCCTTCGATTGTCTTAATTCTAATTTGCTGATGGCTAAAATGGGCTATTATGGTATTTCCACCTCGGCATGCTAATGGTTTATGTCATATCTTAAGAATAGGTCTCAATATGTTGAAATCGAAAACGAAGAGGGGGACATAAAAAAATCGCATATTAAGACAATAGAAAGGGGTACGCCCCAGGGGTCAATTTTAAGTCCTATATTGTTTATTTTGTTTACGGCAGATCTTCTAAATAGCGTTAAACACTGTAAAATACATCTTTACGCGGACGACACCCAAATGTACTACTCCTTCAAAAGTGATCAGACTAAAGTGGCGGAATGTTTAATAAACGAAGATTTATGTGCAATATATCAGTGGGCGAGTAAGAATGCGCTTGTTTTGAACCCTTTAAAAACAAAGTATATGATTCTCGGAACCACCGCACAGTGTAAAAATATTAAAGGGAAAAACCCAGTTATTAAGCTGCATCAGCAAATAATTGACCAAGTAGACATAGCAAAAAACTTGGGAATGTTAATGGATAGCGAGCTACGTTTTATGGAACACGTCAGTGTTAAGGTGAGAAATGCATATTTTAGATTAAAAACGCTTTATAGCATTAGAGAGCACTTGTCAGAGAAAGTACGTAAGCTGCTCGAGGAAACATTGGTGTTGTCTCACTTTAACTACTGCGATACAGTCTACGGACCCAGGTTATTCGCAAAGACAGCTCGAACTATACAACGGGTGCAGAATGCGTGTGCTAGATTCTGCTATAATGTCCCGAAGCGCGCGCACATAACACCTTTCTTAACGAAAAACAGACACTGAAGATGGCGGCGCGCAGGGAGCTCCACCTAGCGGCACAAGTCCACAAAATAGTGCAAACTCAAAGACCTCAGTATTTGTTCGAAAAACTCAAGTGGCCTAAAAACATCGAAATATAATAAGTATGGAAGAGTAACACCGAACAAACTTGACGTTGAAATATGTCCCATTTCCTCTACGCTTGAAACGTTTGAGTAGACGCCATTACTGTAGAGGTTGTATATATTTTCACCCATAAGAAAACTTTGATTAGTTAAACTGCTATGACAAGAGATTTGATTGGTCTATATTTTTCTCGTTATGGCTAATCAAACACGTTAGAAAATGACACATCTGACATTTTGCTGAACTTGGATGGTTTAATGCAGAAGTGATCCGTACTTTAAATAAGTTAAGGTGTATACTTTATTTATACAGCAATAATGTTTTAGTAAATATTTATTCTTAAAAATATAATATTTAGTAGGCAATAAATAACGATATTATACGGATATAATTATCTACATAGAAAATCGACAAAACTCACATTATTATACCTAATAGGTAAATCAAGATTTGTTATGATGAGGCGTGGCGGTATTTGATCGTACCTAATTTAAATAAAACAAGTTGCAGTACCTAAGTATTACCTACTAAAACACATATAATTAATTTTTTTATAAAATTTCGTAAAATGAATGATGAGGTGTGTGAGGCTATTCAACATAGTAAAACTGCACTTTCGGAATATAATATTAATATAGTCGTTTATTCTTAATATCATCTTGTCCAAACGCTAAAAAAACATCACTAAATATATACAAAATACTATCAGAGTATGTCTCCTTAAAGTAAAATGAGCCAACTTAAGGATTTAAGGTAGTTTCCCTCCAGGGCCCGACTTATTTTCCACACAGTACATGAAAAAACGAAATCATCATCTACAACCTTGATCAAACCTTAACTCGGCAGATTCAGGTAAGTTACATACAAAATTACAGATTAGCTATCAAAATCTCGATACGATGCAGCGTATCCAGCCAAGTTCAAAGAAAAAGAAACTGGCGACGTAGCAGCCGTGTGTTGTTACACGAAACATTTCTATCTATTTTTGACCCCATCACAACTCAAAACTTATTTAACCTACTTACATACAAAATATAGCTGAAAATTTAGAAAAAAATATATGAAAACCTATGTACCGCGAAATATGGTTAATTTGTTTAATTTTTGACGACTGGAATTTAATAAAGAATCTTGTTTTGCGATGTAATGAAGCCTCACTCTTAAAAATTCTTCTATGACCGTTTTCAATAACAGCATGGTATGGTTGCTGTCGAACGGATGGCTGTTTGACAATGCCCTTAAAATATCACCGTTTTCTATTATTAACCTTTGACACTGATTCACAATAACTTGAAGGTTTTTGGCTCTGTACAAAATCTTCTCGTGACTATTGCGTTTTATCATTTCTCTTAGTATTCGCTCTGATTGGGCACATATTTTAAATACTATTACTGACGAATAAACCAAACCGCCAAAATCTTTCAAAGATATGAGCTTATGAAAGTACAATTTCTCATTTGCAAATAGCAATTTGACGCAATCTGGGCAATGTAATTTTGAATGAACTTTATTTGCTACAAATCCTGCAATGTATCCGACAATTTGCTCAATAGTTTCTGGCAGTGGTCGTTCACTATCCAGCATATTGGAAAATATTGAGCAATTTTGCATTTCCGTGTCGACTGTACTAGTTGCAAAAACATCTTCACACTCTTGATCGTTATGTCGATACCCAAGAGTGGACTTATTAATTGTCGATGAGCAGTTCAGGATTGGAAAATCTTGCAAAGGGATGCAATTACCGGTGAATTTGGATCGTAGTTCTAAATGTAAGAGTGTTTTTTTATAAATACCCATAAACTGTTTTGCGTTTGGGTTGTTATTGCAACGGCCGTGGTTCCGAATGACTCCAAAAAATAGCTCAAGGTGATCTTGACTGAATTTATATGGCAGTATGAATTTCAGTTTCTGTCGGTTTTCAACGAGATCTGTAAATAGCGTTTTTAGACTTTCAATGCATACAAGTAGTCCTAAAAAGCCAGTTTTAGATTGGGTTTTTGTTATACATTTTTGGGTTGTACTGTTTACCGTTATTTTTTGACCTTGTATTATTCGCGTTGATTTTGATTGAACGTCAATCTTAAGACCTTTTATATAAGCTTTAGCTTTATCGAGAAATTTAAAATAATAATCTTTTTCTGTAATGGAAAAAGGATGTTTAAAACCATGACTATCTAGTGATCTAGTGTTCAAAATATCAAATAAATCGTTGATTATTTCTATGAAATTAATTGTTCCGTCCGCATTCTTAAAATCGGGAATGTTTAATTCATGAGCACACAACTTAAGAGCGGAAGCAACACTATGACTGAGTGTTTGTGTGGCTAATTTGACATTCATTATGTTGTTTCGAAACTGTAAATGACGTTCCGTCAATTTATTTCCAAAGTGCAGTCCAATATTATCTTGTAGAAGTTTCAAATTTTGCAAGTATTTCCATTCAACTTTTTCCCCGTTTTGATCGATTATGGTTTTTTTCGCTTCAAATGTATTTCTTACAAGTTTGAACATATGGCATGGGTCTAATATAAGAACAACCGGCCTTCCAGTCGAAGGATGATTGAAATGAGTTTTTAAATTGTTTGGATCGTCAAAATTACATCCTAGAAGCTTAGCGGTTCCAATATTAGATGGACACCCATCGAAAGTTAGACTGACGACTTCGGCACCAGCGTCATGACATGTTTTTAAGCACATTTTAATGATATTGGATCTCTGTTCTGCAGCCAACCCATTTACAAAAAAATATCCCAAAGGCAACTTAAATGAATCGTTTAGGGATACAATCATCAACACGTAGGCTTGGCTGGCAATATCTCCTTTAGGACTGAAAGTGACATTACCCACGAAATCATTGCCATTTAAAATCCTTTGCTGTCGTATAGCCATTTCATCTACCATTAAGCAGGCAAGGTTTTTGTCACTTTGCTTATATTTTGATTTAAGTGCCCTGAAACTTTCCTTTGTAAAACCTGGCCCGCCCTCGATAGATTGGTACCATTTTGTTAATGTGGAAGGATGCGGCAGACATAAGTTTAATTGCGTTCTTACATATTTGTAACCAGCTGGGGAGTAATAATTTAATGTCAAAGCAAATTTTTTTATGGCTGGTGTGAACTTAAAACTAGCCCTACTTTTTTGAGATTGTTTTTTTTGTAAGTTAGTAACTAAATCGCCAGAAAATCCCCCTAATGCGGTATGGATGTTTGACTGCCCGTGGCCTTTTTTCTTTAATTCTGTAAGAACATCCTTTAAACTTATGTTTGTTTTCAAGATGGTTCGGTTTCTCCGTTGTAATTTTTTAATTTTCGTAAGTCGCTTTTCTGCTAGATGTGTTTTATGCCTGAGTTGTTCTTTGATTCGAAATGTTTTTGGAGAATTTAAAGTAGATTCTATTTCAGAAGATGAAATTGAATCGAGGTTATCTTGTCTTTTCATGACTTTGGAAGGACTTTCGTTGTCATCGTCTAAGTTACCTTGCACATTAAACTTGCATTGACAGTGCGGGCATTGAATCGTTGAGCTTGGCTGCAATGAAGAAACTAATTTATATCTAGTCATTTAAGATAGGAAAAAAAATCATCGGCTTAACATTTTTTTTGATTCTCACCAGTTTATGCTTACGTGACCTTACGTGAGGTGGTGTCTTGTTCTTGGTTTCTGCGATAACACCAAGTTCGCGATTTCCGTTTGAGTGAATTTTTCGTGAATTAACCATCTGTAATATTTAAAAGCCGGTTAAGTGGCCCTAAAAGTATTGTTTAGTCCGTATTTCAAAAGTTAGAAGAGAAAAAAGCGAATACGTAAGACCTTTGTGGTTTTACATTACATTTATCTAATAAGCCCTATATAGATGCCCCACCTCCACGCTTGTATTGAATTAGTTTTTTCTTACTTCACTCAGCTTGTTGACATTATATAAGTATCGTAGGATACCTATATGTTGCGGTTTCACATTTAATCTAGTTAGACTGAATAGGTATTTTAGTCTCAGAGAAATAAGCTGTGACATACTGAATGGTTATTATAAATAGAATCGAATAAATAGAATAGAGTGCACGAATGTCCTTCGGCTAAAATGATGATGATGATGATGATGATGATGAATGATGATGCATGAATCTAATGTATCCATTGTAAATATATATTTTTAACGTACTGTGCAATTTGGAACCGCTGAGCATTTCAAAAAATGTCTCCCAGTTTTTGAAACTAAAAAGTCAGTTTCTTCAAAATGGATACTGCATATCCTACAATGTTTGCTGGGAAGCCACGTTTCATCGCGTTTTTCTAAACGAACTGCAGCTATCCAAGCAAAACGTTTTTCTTCATTTCTAGGAAAACTAAAAAAAAACATTAATCTTTAATATTATAATTATTTCAGAACTTATATTGCATAACATCGGCCATGTCCATTTTGTAAGGAAATTATTTAATTGTAATTACTTACTAATGGAATGAAATTACATCCTTTTTAGGGTCCGTGCGACTCCTACACCAATTTACGGTGCACGTCGGCATCGTTGTTGCTATAGTTTCTTCTTCTTATCAGTTTTTTATAATTATTTTACAAAACTATGATGACAACCATTTGACATAACAACTCAAAGCCTACTGCAAGCCAGTTGAGCACCAAGTATTAGCTCCGCCCATTTTAGCACTAAGTATGTGGAACACTTTTTGAATGACAATTACTCTTCCATACTTATTATATTTCGATGCCTAAAAATAAAACTCAACAAGATCGAGGCGTCAGGAGTATGTATGCCAATAAACTTATTATGGCTAAGCATAGATCCATGGGTTTCCGAGGAAGTTTTCGTTATCGAGCATCGAAAATCTGGAACGATTTGCCACCCCCCCCTACGTACTCATATGTCGCTACCAACCTTCAAAATTAGCTTACGAAAAGTTTTATTAAATAAACAACAAATTAATGATAAATAGAAACCCTCACCCGCAGAGTGCTCTGCTGCACGATTTGACCGACCATATTGTTGATGGAGTATAGATAGACAGGTACAGTCACGTCTAATAATGTTATATTTGTACACTCTTTATTAGCTATAGATAGGTACAGCGTAGCGTAATGTACCCTTGCAACTTGCTGGAATTTAGCCGAGAGTTAGGTGCAGGCTGAAAACCAGCGCTGTGCAGCTGACCCAGCTCGCAGCATATGCTGAGACATGAGCCTGTTGTCACAGAACAATTTATATCTCTTATTAATTTATATATCTTAGAGTGTTTCATATTCTGTTCAAAATGTGTAATGAATGCCTTGTATTTCTTCTTTATTTTTTATGTGACAATAAATCTTTTTATTATTATTATTATTATTATTATTATTATTATGTTGTAAGTAGCAATATCATCAACGTACAACATAAATTTATTCAATTTCTTAGTAAATAATCCTTAAGTTAAGGTGACAGAGTTCAAATTAAATTAACTATGGAATTGTTTTTTAAATAATAAAAATATCGTAAATTATGCGATATTGGACTACATGTTATACCACATTATATAATCCAAATAGGGTCTAGAATCGATGGTTAAAATCCTTCGGGTACGTCCCGGGCACGGTGTATAAGATTTGATAAGGTAGCCGTGTTGGCGAGGGAAAAGTATTTTATTCATAGGAAAGTGCGCGAAGCTATCGAAATTGGTCGTCATCCGAATTATAACCGTGATGGTGGATGGTCGGTGCCCCCGAGTTGGAAAACAGTTTTGGGTAGTGCTCCAGTGGCAAGTGTGGACGCATCTTTAACAAGTGACATAGTTAGTGTTGTGTGCGACCCTACCTTTGAGAATTCCAATAATGAGGAAAACGGTGGTAGTTTCTCGCCGGCCACGACGTTGGCAGCGAGCAGCCGGGCTGACAGAGCGCTGGCCCGCAGTCTTCGTCATAAGCCAGCCGCGTCTGCTCATGAATAGGGACTCCGGACGAGCCCGAAACATGTCAAGCGTTCTTCGACAATTTTTACGCGAGTAACCCGGTGTGATCTCCTTAATATGTCTGAGTCTCACGGAAGTTTTATATTTAAAGAAGCGATATTCTTAAATTAATTATTTATTGTAGTTGTAGACAATTAAATAAATCATCACCATTTATAAAAATCATTTATAAAAACCGAATAAAAATATTTAAATTATAAAAAAATTGAAACTACACAAGTCCGTATAATCCGAGTGTATGTGAAAGTTTTTAAAACTTAGAGTACCTACGTACTTGAAAATAAATAAAAACATCAAAAGTGAAAAAAAACTATATAAACTGACACGTTTCGTATTCTACTGTCCATAAATTTATAGGAATAAGGGCGAAATAGTAAGTTTTTTTTTAAAACATGCTGATGATTCATAATTATAAGGAACATACTGGAAGGCTACCTTTAATGCTACGGTAATATAGTACGTAAAGCTGCTAATCAAGTACAACATCATTTTTATAAAGGTTACAAAAATGTAAAAAAATCTATCGGAGTAAAAGAATGTTACGTAAACCAATGACAGAGAAATAACATATTTGCCTTCGTGACTTCGGAGTGACAGGCATCAGCCGACAGGTGCACCACCTGATAAGTTCGGAGAGCGACTAAAAACCGGCCCACGTGGGAGTTGTCGCTAGTTTCTCAAATGTCTTTATGATTTGAAGCCCGTTCCGTTCCGTTCCGATGACTACACCCAGCCAGCAGTTCTGCTGCAAGGACGCGGAAACGCTGGCCAACACCTGAGAGGGAGGGACGAAGATGCTCACCGAGTTGGCACAGGAGGGCGCACTGGCACCACACGAGCAGTCGGTCGGAAGTGTTTAGGAACCTTAACAGCATCCGACCAGGGAGCTCCCCGTGTCGAGACACTACGACCACCCGCACCCCCTCGTGCTCCTCGCCGTCGTCTGCCGCTAGATGCACGGTCAGCTGAGACCTGCCTGAGACACCGGGGAGCCGGGAGTTACAGGCAGGGAGTGTAGGGGCGTTTGCAGCTAGGGATAGGTTTGGGAAGGATTGAACAGACCCGAATACCATCATCGTTGCCCGTATGAAGGATTAGATAGATATTATACTTGGTGAGTAATAAGTTAAAGGTAGGAGTTATGGCTGCGTCTTGAAAGTGTCTTCACTGGCGTGCTATTCCTCGTTTTCATCCGGTTCGCTTTCCGTACACTCAAAAAAATGAGAGCCAACAAAGAGAGATTTTCACTTAGTTGACATAAAATGAATACAATAGTTAAGATATTAGTTATATAAACCAAAACTGATAGTAACATACAGCAATTTCTTTAGTGATTCAACTAACATCTTAGTTGATGTCGGCCATTCTCAGAATAGAGAATTTTTGCGTGTCCGGCCCAATATTTATCCCTAAACATGGTCAGAAATAACTGCATATATTTTTCTTATATAGATTATGGTTTTATCTATACGGTATGCTAAATATATTAGCTCTGTTATTTAGTTATCATATTTATTTTATTTTTCAAAACCTTATTCTCCAATTACCGTAGCCTGTCCGCACGCTACCTTGGTCTTCAAATTTGCTTTTAATTTCAAGTAGGAACGGTTTCTATTTGTGCCATTTTAAATCCTGGTAGGCTAAATACTGCCTGTATAATCAGATTTTTTTATAATTCACTAGGACCATTCCTTAAAATTATATTATTAAAAAACTGTCTGTCCGGCCCGAACATATAATTACCATAGCCATTGCTTTTCGTAGGGCTCATCCCCAAGTAACAAAATATTTTTTCATTCAAATTGCATGAGTCGAGAGCTAAGGGTTGTGCCTCGGCACTCAAACTATGTGAACGTATCAGGTTTGTCGTATTTTGCCACAGTGCAAGTAAGTGTCTAAGTACCGTAACTTTGGTTTACAAATTTCCTAATTCCCGTACCCCGTCTTTAAAATTTAGTCTTAAAGGGAAATTCGCTGTCGCTTATTACAACAAAAGAACTCTAAAGCCTCTGTTTACAACAATTTTGCAGTATTTTTACAACTTCAAGTATTTGTTATTTTTAGGAAAATGTAAATTATTCTAAGTACCGTAGTGCTAATTACCGTAGATTTACTAATCACCGTAGTATGAAAATATTGAAAGACTTTGAATAATATAATCAATGTTGCAAAATATTGCGCCGAAAAAAACTCACCTCCATGGTCCATTACTTTTTGAATTCCCTTCCCCTATTAATAAATCTACCCTAACTCATGCCATCACTTTAGTTAATAAAAGTTGCCTAAAGAGCCCTTGCATGTCGACTTTGGCCCCATGTTCTCCTTTCAAAGGTCCAGAACTCTCATTATTAGTCCCGTAAACTCCCGTGATTGGTAAAACCATACGTCAATAATAATGTAACATTTCTTTCTAACAACAGAGGTTCATACATCCTAGTCTGACTTGGATGGGTGCAAGAGGTTCTATAAAATAATTAAAAGTTTAGCCGAGTTGGTAATGACCCTGCCTACTCGTACGAAGCTAGCGATCCCGGGTTCGGTGAACGCGAATATTTGTTTGTCCCTTGATATTTATGATTTATTTATTTAATTTGTTCTTGAGCCTTGGATGTTATCTATCTATGTATTTAAGTATTTATTTTTCTATATAAGTATGTTTATCGTTGTGTATTACCCATTTTCGCCATTAAAAGTTAATTTTAACTATATGTTCATAAATATCAATAAAAATTTGTGGATATAAATAATTTAGAACTATAAAAAAAACATGTTTTTAGTGGTCGATTTACAAATTATTAGATAATACTTTCTTTAGTCAAATGTATTTTCTAATTACCATATCCATCTCAAACAAAAAAATCTAATTACCGTTCTTATGAAATATTTGTGTCTCTATAACTCGAAAACTTCTTTGTACATTTTGATGCCATTGCGAGATATTAATTATTTAGCTTCCTGTTGTTCAAATTCTTATGATATTAAGTCAATAAAACGAGAAAAAAAATTGGCTCCGGTAATTAGGCGGAGAACAACCAATCGTGAGAATGGCCGATGTATCTATCGTCATCACGCGCTTGGTCTTAGTTTCGTTGATGACAAGTCCAATTGATTCAAGTAGCGCTTTCATTTATTGCACTATGCGGTCAAGGACCGAGCAACAGTCTCCTACTATGACTAGGTCATCTGCGAAAGATAGGATTAGTGGAAGTGTAATTTCCGTATCCTGGTCTATCCTTACCGTGTCCTCTTCTTCCTCAAGGGTTCGCAAGACATCATCCATTAACACTGTAAATAATCTTGGGGGATAAGTGGCATCCTTGCTTGACCCCTTTGCGCTTGTCGATAATCTCAGAGTTCTGGCCGAACCAGGTAATAAAACTTCGTTCGCGCATACATGCTTGGATAATTCTGTTTGTTAGCGGTATATTGGTATGTGGGACTAGTACGTCTCTAAGCGCGTTGAGGTCGACGCTATCAAACGCCTTCTCAATGTCGAGAGCTACGACGTCAATCTTTTTTCCCGCTCTCCAGTTTACGTCTAGAGTTATACGAAGAGTAAAAAGATGATCGTCTGTAGACCTATTGTTAAGGAAAGTGTCTTGGTAGTTGCCAAGAGTTTCAATTTCATCATCCAGTTTAGCTAGCAGGAAGTTGGCGTATATTCTATAACCTACATTACAGATAGATATCTTTCTAAAATCATTTACTTGTTGTGGACTAGGTTTTTGGGAATTGGAACCTGTTTTGTCACTAACCATTCCTCTAGTATCACGTTCTTTGACCATGCTTCTTGCATAATGCGAGAGACGTGTTGTATGATATCAATTGGCGCTGCTTTGTATAGTTCCACCACAATTTGATCTGTACCTGGAACTGTCTCCGATTTCATTATATTTATTATTTTGGTAATAATGGAGGCGTCTGGGCCGCTGTGTTCCGGCAACGTATTAGAGCTGTGTTCAATTGTTCTAATTAGTTCTCCTTCGCTTTGTTTGAGTTCGGAGATCCAGTTGGACATTGGAATAAATCGGCTCGTACTCCTTCTGTTCGCAGGTTTGTTTTTGAAGCTGCGTAAGTACTTGTAGGTAATATGCATTTGTACAGTTCTGTGTGCGCTGCTCAGGTTGTTGAAAAACTGCTCGCATTCAGTGTTGAAATCTTCTTCCTGGACTTTGCGCCAAATCTTGCGTGCGTGTTTCATGTTGTTGATATGCGAACTACTTCCGGGATACTTATTTGTGAAAAATAATGCTTTCTGGAGATTAGCTAGGGCAAGTCGGCAAGCACCATGGGACCGCTTTAGGTGGAAGCTTTCTTGCAGCTTCTATGAGAATCTCATTCAGGTCTTTCCGAGTGGGATCCAAATCAGTGCTTTGTTCGTCCCGGTGGATGGCCTCCAGCCGGGCTGTGAGTAGGCGCCGAACTTCATTTCGAAATTCATTTTCCACTTCCTTGCTTTGTAAAGACTTGTTGTAGTTTTATAATTGAACGACGCGGTAACCGTGGAGTTATTGGGGCGCACCTTACTATGTTTTTTCTTATGTTGGAAACTCATGTTTTGGATTGTGCCCCATACAATTTTGTGATCTGAGCTAATAGATTTAGGGTATTCCCCATTTAAGCTATGAAAAAAAATGGGTCTGTCTCGGCTTGTCAGGATGTGGTCAATTTGTGAGCGCCTGTTTCCCGAAGTCCAGGTTACTTTACAGGATGGGCGTCCCCAAGAGCTACTTAATTTTAACTTATGTTCTAACAAGAAACTAATAAGCAGGCTTCCGTTGATATTAGATTCCTGGTGGAACAAATTCCTTTTAGAAACATGCGGCTCGGCTTTTTTCGCTTCTCGTAACGTCGTAACCATACGTGCCCATTGAAATCATCAAAAACAAAGGGATATGCTTTTTTTGGGGATTGACGAAGGAGCGTCTCAATGTGTGCTAGACAGGTAGATGCTCCGGCAGGCATGTGCACATTGATTATTAGCAGTGATCGGAATAGGTAGAGCTAATTTGCCTAAACTTGACGCATATTCATTCATGCGTGAGAGAGATGGGAATACATTATTGAATGAACATGCATCAAGTTTAGGCAAATTCTCTCACCTATTTCCGATCACTGATTATTAGACATTCAGCAGGAATGTTGGAGCTGGCTAGCATTACCTTAAAATGAATCGCTACGATGTTAGTGTTCTTGCGGTATGTTCTAATCAGTTCATGCTCTATATGTTTGCTAATAAGAATGGCCGCTCCTCTTTTCTCCTGTGGTTTTTTTCCACCATTCAAGATCCAGTGGTAGTTATTTGATGTAAGGTGCTTTGAAAGGTTGCTTGTAGTACCGCTATGATTACGCGTCGGGCCGCTAGTTCCTGGTCTATACGGACCCTGTCTTTTGGTAAGGCACAACCTCTAACGTTCCATGTGGCTACCGTGACTAAATCGCACGGTTTCGGCATCGTGGGCTGTGGGAGGGACGGGGCCCTCAGTAATCGATGCCCGGTTGTATCAACGAAGCGCACGTCCCCTTCGAACTATTAACCTCCGTAGTTGGCAGGCTCGCAATAGGTGGGATTTGGCTGGGTGCTTCAGCGTCCGGGGTGTCTTACATGCGGTGATATGTTATTTGCTCCATCTTTCCTTTGCTCTCAGTGGCGTCATTGTCGCTATGGGAATTTCGAACAAAAGTATTCTCCGCCTCCGGGGACGTGAATTTAATGGAATCGTAATGGCTATCTTTGTAAATTAGGTGAATATTTTTCAGCATCGAATATTCCGCTATTGGGGCTTTATAGTGTAACGCTCGCTCGTGTTTCATGTGAACTTAGATATTTATTGTAAAATATTGAGATACCGCTACGATACCTTCCATAGCCTGATTTCGGATGTAACTGTTTTGTTTTGTAGCGTACTAGTGGCCGTGAGATCCAGGATACTGCCATGCAGTGCCAGTTCGATTTGGGTGTCGTTCCTATGTGACAAAAGGTGGTTCGAGAGCTCCTTCCTGATGGATCGATGGTCCAAGTCCATATCTAACACTAGTTGCATTTGATGCGCTATGGCTCTATATGGGCAATTTCCGTCCTTGGGAATAGGGATAATTTCCATGATTATTTAGCGTAGCTTGAGTTCCGTCCTGATCCTGAAGTCAGGTAGCAGTTAGTCCTTTGATTAATGCCATCCTTTGCGTCGATTGTTCTCCGAAATGTTGCGCAGCGTCGCTTGGGTACTTAATGATTGCCAGATGCGGCAACTAGCCGTACTACCTACGGACACTTGAAAGCAAAGAATTTACCCTTTTTTATAAGTTGACTACGTATGGCCGGGAATTTTTAGGGTTTGTTGCTGTTCATGACGCAAATCTGATAATTTTATTTGCCCCTGCTTAACTAAAGTAAACGGGTACCTATGAAGAGTAAAATCAACAAAGTAGCTTTCAGCGCACACTACAAGATAAAGGTTGTTGGGGAGAAAGACTAAGGTCACTTTGAATACGATCTACTATCGCGTTACAACCTCTAAAAATAGTCAATTTGAGCCCAAAGGCCTAGAAGAACACTGGGTGGATGTATGACTAAAGGTTTAAGACGATTTGTTTAGCTCCTGCGCATGCACTTAGACGTTTCTTATTCTACGATTAAGAGAATAAAGACAAATGATATCGACTGACACTGAGTCTTAAAAGCACTCCTCTTATGTATTATGAAGGCCAGTACGATGCGAATAACTAAATTTCAAAAATCTACTCGCGGCATCGCTTACGCACTTATAATTGAAACAATCAAAATCAAAATCAAAATCAAAATATTTATTCAGTAAATTGGCCACATACGGGCTCTTTTACACGTCGGTAATATAAAGTGAATCTACTAGCGCTTCGGACAAGACCATCATTGCGGAGAAGAAGCGCCGCAAGAAACTCCAGCAGAAGGTCATTTTTTCAAACATAAAATACAATAATACTTAAAAGTAAGTTACATTACAACGTAATAAAGCAACAAATATAAATTATTAGAACTATCACAAATAAAAAAAATACAAATTCAAAAATTAAAAACATTACAAATAAATGTAAAAATTAAAAATATTACATGTCAAATACATTAAACTAAAAATAATGACTAGGACAACAACACGACGAGGTCTCGACGTCAAAAGCCATAACTAGAATAATTGACTGAGCAACAAGTTCTTGCAGACGTGAACAGACCGGACCCCACAAACAGTACCCGTTCACGAGTATGACGCAAATCTCAGCCATCGCCTCCCTCAATCTCGCCGGGATGGTCGCTCGATAGGCCCGTTTTAGGGCCTCTGCACCGCTCCTATGGTGATGATGTGAGGAGGACGTCTGCACTCTCCCTCGCATACCCTCAAGCTTGATGTGGTAGTGCAAGGAGTGCCCATACACACACGCGTGCACGCTTGCCGCGAGGAGGTCAGGAAGACGCAGACACACACACATTTACTCACACTTTCACTCACACCTTCACTCACACCCTCACTCACACCTTCACTCACACCTTTGCTTAAAATATACTCGTAGTGCTAGGCCGAACCTAGTTAACGCGTTATTAAGTGAGATGTACTACAGCGAAAGTCATCGCATAACGGGTTTGCCTCCAAGGTAGCTTGATCGTTGCGGACCGACCTACCCAAACACGTGTAACTCCGGGAACGGTTGGCGGGCAACTCCTTTATGATTTGAAGCCTGCTTCAGAGCAATAAGAATTTTACAGCAGACAAATCTTATTTCCTTCCTTTTATGAATAATATTGCACGTAAAAATTGCTTGTTGAATTTTGTTAATGTGACCACTAATTCTGCCCCCGATAGTAAAAAGGGCGCATCTAACATGAAGTCGAAATCGAGAAATTAAATGATTTAGTTGAAAATTAAAAAAATGTATGCTGTCTCTAAACAAATAGACATAAACACTTTCCGTAAACGAAGTAATATAGATATGTACCATATTGTCAATATGGTATTAAAATATTTTTTTATTTGTAATTATTTATTTATTTATTTGAGTTTTTCCTTTTCATCTTAGCAAAAAAATGTCTGGAAAATACTCGATACTCCGTTTAAAAGACGCAAGTAACCAATTGCGCCTTTTCAACTGAGTACAATCACTAACTTCTTTTTAATATAAGTGCTTGACAGATATTTCCTGCTTTCCTCCTAAGATGAAAGGGCACATTTGGACATAAGCGTCTTTTCAATATAGTAATTGATATCGCACTGCCAGATCAACACAGTATCATTTCAAAAAACTAGCTTGTTTCGTTTCAAGTTCATAGGAAACGTAATAGAGTCGATTTTAAAATGTAGTCGTATTTTGAGTTAATGCTGTATTGATCTGGCAGTGCGATATTTGAAACAACTGCTTTTACTCAAATAAAAAAGGAATATCTTCTCTTTTTCTACTACTTTGACATGTACGTAGTTCAACTACCTGTGAAATAATAGTTTGCACATTAACAATGTTCTAAGGTACAATCAGGAAAAACAATAATAAAAAACCGTATGAAAAAGTAAAGCTTAACCCTTAATTTGACGTTTTCCAGTATAATGGACGTTGTAAAGACAAAAAACTACACGTAAAACTAAAATTATTAGATAATGGAATCTCATATTAATATAATACAAAAAAGCCAGTGCGGACGGTAATTTTTCGTCAATTGCCGTCAGAATATAAATGAGGAAAGGACGCTTCTCACTTATCCTCGGTACATGTTTTTTTTGTATGTTTTTCTATTAAATATGACAACATAATGACTTCTTTACATACATTTTAATTTAAGATTTAAAAAATATTATTTTAAAAATACATAAAAAAAAAAACCAGTTTTCACAGCTTCCCATTGCCAATTAATACGTACAAAAAAATAACTTCCCGTACTTCCCATTGCTCATGTCACTGTGTTCTAATTTGCGTTTCTACGTCCAGCATACTTCCCATTGCCAATTAATTCGTACAAAAAAAATCTTATACTTCCTGCTAAGTCTTATAATAAAGTATTTATGTAAAAAAATAAGGATTGTTCGCCTAGGCTTTACTGCTTATAATAAACTGAAGCGTATTTAGACAAGGAAGTGAGTGCTTTTACCGTGTTAGGGCGTTTCTCAGGTCACCCTGCTCCAAGCTATACTATCTTTATCGCTTCCGCATTGCTTTGTTTTGTATTTTTTTATCCTATCTTGACCGTCAAAATAAGGCTTAATCAAACTATTCGATGCAAACCGATATGGTCCCAGAAAGATTGAGATTGATGAGAACCTAGAAATATTTATAAACCACAAATATTAGTGCAGTACTTTATTCAAACAATGCATCTCGGGTGTCAATGTGGTTAATTCCTTGTTAAAAACACAGTTTCTATATCTTCAAGATTACTAATTTATGTTCAGCTCTTTGAAAAAAGTCCTGAAGTAAAAAAAATTAGATTCTACAACTCAATGCCCCATCAGAATTCAGATAAAGGAGAAATAGTATAGGTAGCGTTCCTCTGGGAATCTGTTCCTCTTAACGCCATTTATTTATTTGTATTTATTATCAGCCTGTTCTGCCCCATTATTAGGTAAAGACCTTTTCTTCCCATGCTGCTCGTCACAAAGCGGTGACTGATCAATCTTTTCCAAACAATTGCTGTTCATCCCGCCAACTCTGTAGTCATCGTAAACGTCTGCAACTAAACTTGTGTTTAAGAGCTTGGGGGAAGACTTCAATGCTCTGTTTGATGCAATTGGAAATTAACTTGGTCTTTGACATGTTTATTAGTAGTCCTAACTCAAAGTTTACTTTGCTTAGCTGTTCCTAAGTTCTTTACGGTTAAAGAACTTAGGAACGCCGGGAAAATAACGCTGCCATCAGCAAACTTGATTGTTTATTTGTTTCTTCTTCACGGCTCAACAGCCGAACCGAATTGAATTTGAAATTAAAATAGTTTGAGTTCCGGGGATAGACATGATAATATGATTTTTTATCTGGAAATATAATAATTTCTACGGGAAAACTCAATAAACCAGTTCCATGCGGACAAATTCACCAGCAAACACTAAAGTACAAAATACTACCATGTTTCAATTTTTATTAAATTAAACCTGCAAGCGTATTTTTATTAATGTTTTATTTCTTAAAAAATTAATAGAGTTTTCTCTGATATTTGGACTAAAACATATTTACAATATCTTTGGTAATGTCCATAATGCTTGACATTTAAGCCGTCTTTCTATTCTCCGCAAAGTTGGCAATGTCCACTTGTCCAGTATACTTGACAAACGTTTTCTGGAAAACTAACAATTTTAAACTAACAAAGATTTTTTTATAATTTTTCCGGTAACAAACACCCCAAAAAATAATGACATTAACTTAGTTGTACTATCGCAAAAATAAAATATGCCTACATCAAAATCAGACACAAATACCAAAAACATCTTAGTGAATTAGCAAAATACACTATTGATAAAGGCGCAAGTGGTCATTTGCGTCTTTTCTACTTAGTTTTACGTGTAGATGCGTCCGCGTCAATATAACGTCATCGAGCTTTGGCTAAGTTAAAAAGACGCAAGTGGTCACTAGCGCCCTTTTCATTAAGTATTTATGTTAGATGCGTCTAAGACAAAACTTAGTTGAAAAGGCATAATTACTTAGATGCGTCCTTTTATTGAAGTATACGGTGATGGATTATACCTTACGTCTTTTCTTTTATTAAAGTGTTGAAAGTTTGACAAAACAAAAGGGCGCATTATACGTAGTTACGTCTTTTTTACGAAGACCACCTACATGTTTCTGAAATGCGTCTTTTTAATTAAGTTTATGTAACAAAGTGACTGAAGTTACGCCCTTTTTGCTTATGGTAACTTCTAATCTAGCCTACCTAGGAAAAAACTAAAAATATCAGTAGGTGGGTCTTTTTCTGCTGATCACGGCAGTTTAATTAACTCATTTTTGACAAAAGTGTTAGATGCGCCCTTTTTACTATCGGGGGCAGAATTTTCTTTCTATGTGGTCACTGAAAATATTGATAAAGTTTAAGATATCAGGTATCATGTGTTTTCAAGAAAATGGAGAACGGACACGACAGAGTTGTAAAAATAATGGTTTTTTTGTTTAGAATCAGTTAAACAAAAATTTACCGATATCCCAGTTATATATGAATATAAGCCAAGTTTGAAAAAAACAAGCTTCTAAACTGAATAGTTGATTGATCTAAGCCCCCGGATGTCAAAAATCAGGGCCCCTTAAGAATCATCCTTATGTTATCTGGGAGCATGAGCACGTTTTGCCCGCGCAAAGGTCTTTGCTTATGGCGGCGTCGAAGATCGGGTCGCCATCTTGCCGAACACATGGATGAGGGAGGCGATGGCTGAGATACGCGTCATACTCGTGTACGGGTGCTGTTTGAGGGGCCCGGTCTGTTCACGTTTGCAAGGACTTGTTGTTTAGTTATTTATTCTAGTTATGGCTTTTGACGTAGAGACCTCGTCGTGTTGGTCTCCTAGTCATTATTTTTAGTTTAATATTATTTTACTGACCTTACATTATTACCTTGTAATATTTGTTACTTTATGACCTTGTAATGTAACTACTTTTAGGTATTAAGATATTTTATGTTTCAAAAAATTAACTTCTGCTGGAGTTTCTTGCGGCGCTTCTTTACCGCAATGATGGTCTTGTCCGAAGTTCTAGTAGATTCACTCTATATTACCGACGTGTAAAAGAGCCCGTATGTGGCCAATTTACTAAGGGCGGATTTGACCAAATGAGAATAAATATTATTCTTATTATAAATCGCCATTTAATCGAGTCGAGAGTAACTCAGTTTTACGTTTTCTCAACGATAATTCTAAGTAAATAAGAATAGTAATACGGGAATAGTTAGTTACTATACCACCGTTTCGCGTGGAATAACATAGTTATTCTAGAATATTTTTCTCAAACATGCTCGGAAAGAATGGCCTTTCTTTTGAAAAACGAAGACACGACGTGCCTCATTTTCCGCCTAAGTGTAAAATAAACGTATGAGAACACTTTCCGTCCATGTCCATATTGTTTTGTAAAGTGTTCTCTATTGCATATAAAATTTAAAGGACCATCAAAAAATCTGTACACCCAACTTGTGGGTGCAGTGTGGGGCGGCGGCGGCTTGTTGTGCGCGAAACTATCTTAACTAATACTCGTAGTTTTCAAACAAACATTCTCATTGAATTTGTCAAAGGTCTTTAAAAATACTTATATACTCGTACATGTATTTGTATCATTTCCTCGCAATGTTTGAGAAAAGCATTATATACGCCTCGGCGGAAACGGGGATCGCCTGACTCGGCCTCGCCAAGGCTCGGCCCGCCATCCACCTCGTCAGGTAATTCCCTACTTTCCGAGCCTATTACCGGGGGTAATAGGCAATAATTTTAGGTAACAGCGCCTATTACCGGGGGTATCAAAATCTGCGCCTATCACCGTGTCATTTACAAATAAGCATTTTATAAGAAAACCCGTCGATTTTCAAAAAAATATATTTTACACGAACGAAGCTTATTTAGTTGACTAACGGACCTATTAGCGATATTGTGTTTGAATGAAACAAAGTGCTCGGAATTCATCAGTTTCCGCGACGGCATCGCAGAAAGAGATCGTCCCATACTAACGCGTGACGCCCCATGTAAGTATATTAGAAACTATTTAAAATCACGATTTCCACTTAATTCATTGGTCTGAATTAGAACTATCTTCAGAATAAGGTTCAAATGGGAATAGGACACACTTCACATAGAACCTTTTGGAAGTGACATAATAAGGACCAGATCTACCATTCAGCAAATCAATGTCATTTCAAAAAAGTTCTATGTGAAGTGTGTCTTATTCCAATTTGAACCTTATTCTCAAGACGGTAATGTTGTAATTCATATTCCATCTTTTGTTATTAATTTATTTCATTTTGTTAAGGTAATATGCGGTTAGGTTAAACAAATCATTTACAACAAAACAATGCCATTCATCGCAGATAAGTTCTCAAGTGGGAATCGTGATTTTAAATAGTTTCTACTATAAACTCGAATCTTACTAGGTCGTTCAATAACTCCCGAGACCAACTAGGAGAAGGCGCATATATTAAAAACTGTTTTGATTTTTTGGAAAGTATTGGCCATCATGTGATATGTGTCAATTTGTTTTGAAAATCGAACTGTAAAATATTGAGTTACAGACATATAAGTGACGCTAATTTTGTTATTCTGAAACAATTGAAAAAAGGAGTTTTGTGTGTTGATAAAACATTGTTTTTTAATGGGAAAAAATACCGCTGATGCACAGCAGTGGCTTTTAAAATGTTATCCGGAATCTGCTGCCTCTAAGCCAACCATTTGTCGGTGGTATGCTGACTTCAAACGCGATCGTATGGACACGAATGATGCTGAACGCTCAGGTCGTCCAAATGAAGCAGTGACTCAACAATATATCAACCAAGTCCTAAAAATTGTAAAGGAAGATCGAAAGGTAAAAGTGCTCCAGATAGCTGAAATAGTGAAGATTTACACTGGTAGTGTTTTCACTATTTTACATCAAAACATGGCCATGATAAAACATTTTTCCCAGTGGGTGCCGCGTTTGCTAAGAATTGACCAAAAGCAACAACGTATCAATGATTCAGAGCGCTGTTTGACACTGTTGAATAGAAATAAAAAGGATGTTTTCGTCGGTATGTGACAATGGATGAAACATGGATTTACCATTTTGCTCCGGAATCAAATCGGCAGTCAGCAGAGTGGAGAGCGGCTGGTGAATCAATCAATCAATCAATCATTCATTTTACATAAAACATGGTATATACATACAGGTATTAGGTTAGTAATTAGGTATCACATGTTTGGCCGCCAGGGCAGCACGTAAAATTTTACAAAAGAATTCATAATTTTACTGATTAAATTTCAAATAAAGTGTACAGGATAAATAATAATTAAAAAAGAAGTATTTATTAGCATGTAAATCTAAGTCTAAATATAAATAGAGGGGTAGCTTCGAAGACATTTCTATGTACACTACATTTTTATAACCAAAGTTCACCTACCTACATAATTTAGTTTTTGTCTCCGTCGTTTAGATACTCATCAACCGAATAAAAGCATTTTTGTATAAGCCAGATTTTGAGGTCTCGTTTGAATTTATTTAGAGGCAGTTTTTTTATTGTCTCAGGTAACTTGTTGTATACAGTTATGGCCATACAGTATGTGCTCTTAACATATAATGTAGTACGTTTGGCGGGTATAACTAGACGGGTCGGATACCTAGTGCGATGCTTACAAGTATCTCCACAAGTTGTGAAGTAGTCTAGATGACATTTCACGAACAGTAAGAATTCAAACAAATACATGGATGGAGCAGTTAGCAATCGCAATTCCTTAAATAACGGACGACATGAACTCATTACATTTACGTTGCATATTACTCTGATGCACTGCTTTTGCGATATTAGAGGTAGAACTCGTTTCACATATTGCGAGTTTCCCCATAGAAGAATACCATATCTGCAAGCAGGACACGCAGCCGTGATACGCCTGTATAGCAACATGTTTATTGGAAGTTCTTGCAAGCCGCCATAACGCGTAAGCAAAAGAATTTATTTTACTGCACACATTGTTTACGTGTCCCTCCCAGGAGAGTCTATCGTCAATGGTAATACCAAGAAATGTAGTTTCAGTTGATTCTTTAACTTCCACGTCTGATAACTTTACTGCTAATGTTTGTTTTTTCGCATTTTTATTAATAAACGGTACAAATATCGTTTTACCTATATTGACTGTCAAATTATTTTTACCTAACCATGTGACTATTTTGTTAATTGCATCATTTCTATCAACATTATAAGTCATTATATCTTTCCCTGGTACAATAACTGATAGGTTATCCGCGAACAACGTGCAATCAAGAGTAGTTGCATCTGGCAAATCATTGACATATATCAAAAACAATAAGGAACAAAGAATGCTACCCTGTGGCACCCCTACACCATTGACTTTAGTAGCAGATCTATGCTTAGTTACTACACTTGTTTGATAAATTTTAGCAATTTCTATGAACTGGGCACGATTATGCAAATAGTCACGAAGCCAATCATTCACCAAACCCCTTAAGCCATATAGTTCACACTTCGCTATATTATCGCAGTATATAATGCATTACGTTATCAAAAGCCTTAGACATATCAAAAAATACGGCAGAAACCGGAGTTCTTTTGTCTAGAAGTTTGGCTATTTTATTTACCAAAGAAAAAGCTGTCAGATATGTAGATTTGCCTTTTTGACATCCGTGCTGTTCTTGTTTAATCTGGCTAAATTTGGGAAGAATTTTTTTAATTCGATCATGCATTGCTCTCTCAAAGATTTTCGAAAATAATGGAATCAGTGAAATTGGCCTAAAGTTCTCAACACGATTTTTGACATCTTTTTTGTATAACGGTTTAACTAATGATACTTTTAATTCTTCTGGGAAAGTACCGGTTGCAAATGAAAGGTTTATGAGCTAACTTAGCACACTCGAGATTTGTGATTTACAAATCTTTATGATTTGAGTTTGTATCTCATCATACCCAGTGGACTTGGTGGGTTTCAGTGAATTGATAATTTAAATTACCTCGTCCCCATCTGTGGGTACTAAAAATAAAGTAAAAGCATTTGATTTTATTAATGATATATCAGGAGTTAGATTATTATGGAGATTTGTATTATTTATATTTAAATAGTAATTATTAAATTCATTAGCAATGTCAGTAGGGTTATATAAAATTTTATTATTAATAATTGTTTTATTTATGTTTGTATCACTGGGAGTAGTTTTAATCACATCCCAAGTGGCTTTACATTTATTTTTAGCACTGGCTAGGTATTTACAAATGGCTAATTTTTGGGCATGATTTATACACTTTTTAAGTTGTCTTGAATACTTTTGATATTTAATTTTATTGTCCATTTTATGTTTTGAATTTAAGTAATAAGTAAAACGCAGATGTCTTTTTGTTATCACAGATTTCTTGATACCCTTCGTAAACCAGTTTGACGATTTTAAAATTTGAAAGCCGCCCGAAACGGCCTAAGACACAAAAATCTGCCGGCAAGATTATGGCCTCTATATTTTGGGATGCGCATGGAATACTCTTCATCGACTACCTTGATAAGGGGGAAAATATAAATAGCGAATATTACATGGGATTATTGGCCCGATTAAAGTATGAAATTGTGGTAAAACGGCCTCAAATGAAGAAAAAAAAAGTGATTTTTCACCAGGACTATGCGTCTTGTCACAAGTCCATGAGAACAATGGCCAAACTAAACGAATTGGTGTTCGAATTACTTCCCCATCCACCTTTTTCTCCAGATCTGGCTACCAGTGACTACTGGTTGTTTGCAGACCAAAAAAAAGGACAAGAAATTTGACTCAAATGGTGAAGTAATCGCAGCAACTGAGGCTTATTTTGAAGCCAAAAATAAATCGTTCTACACACATGAAATACCTCTAGAAAAGTTAGAAAAGCGTTGGAGGGAGTGTATCGCAGTTGAAGGAGACTACGTTGATGAATAAAAAATAATTTTATCAAAAAAACGTTGTTTTAGTATTTAGTCTCGAGACTTATTGAACCACGTTATTTAGTATTTTACGTAACAGTTATGAAAATTTAACGAAAGTTATGATATTTAAATGGTGGTTATTTGTTTTCTGCACGACTTCTGAGTACTATTATATAGGCCTATTTTAAAATAGGAAATAAAATACAGCGGTTACAGACGCCATTTTCAGCTGTGTATACTACTAATACCGTGGTATACCACGGTAATAGTTAAATAATAGTGATTTTTGGCTTAATGCTTTATTTTTGGTATATTTTATCGGTTCTACTTATACATATGTTCTTACGGTTATTCCAATATTGATCTACGAGTATTTACGCTATTAAAGAACTATTTCCGTGGTATGGACCCTTAATTTTAAGAAAAAACTTCAGTACTGAATTTGTAGTTTCTATAGAAACCCTTATGTTGTCAAATTGTTTCAATACTCATATCGACCATATAATTTACTTATTAGTTATATAATTTGAGATTTAAACCATGGTCGTAATATATATTTTTGGTTTGTAATGAAAATACGACTGTATCAATCCGTTTTTATGGGTCGAAATTAGGTTTTACAACACTCCAATTTAAGCCTATTACCGATGGTACGATCAGATAACCCTCGGTAATAGAATGTATGGGAATCTATTACCGATCCATTCAATATTTGTTTGAATGTTTATAATCATATTGTAACATTTTATTTAGTTTTTCTTAAAAATCTTGATTTAAAAAAAATACAGAACCAAAGCCAATAATATATTTTTAACCTTCGGTAATAAGTTCTGAATTGTTAATCAAGTTCCTATTACCGATGGTAGAAAATGGCTGCTTTTTATACCTTCGGTAATTGAAGCTGAATTCGCGGTAATAGAATCACAGCCTGTCCATTACCACGGTAATAGAAGACTTGGGTAGTTTGGTTTCAGTAATTATTTTATATAATATAATAAACTAAAATGAGTCCAATAATTTACGATTCTAAAAGTTCAATAAACACTCTTAAATAAAAAATATAATCTCGGTCGTTAAAGAGGTTTGATAACCTTAATTTTTTCGACTCATTTGAAAACTTCCTTAAGTACCACGGTAATAGGCGCCGTTACCTTACTATTGTGCTGTCACTGCTGTCAAATCTTCTTCATCTTCTTTTTTCTTTATGGCGTTCCGCAATGATTTCGCCAATGTCAAGTTTGGTGAGGGAGACTGCTTAAGGAACGGGTTTCGTGGAAGAGCAAGTGAAAAGGAAATGGAATAAAACGGAAAAGAAAGGAAGATTAAGAAAAGGATGCTGATGAATCACCTGAGACAAAACATACAATTATTTTATTTTATATGTGGGGATAGCAAACAAAAGGTACGCAAAGAAACTATGTTTTTCTTTTTTCTAAATTAAAACTGGTAAGGCGTTATTGCTTCGTAATTGCCGAGACAAAAAATTACAGATACATTACTTTTTTCTTCTAATCTAAGTCTACAACACTGCTGCGTTACGATATACAATAACAAAATTAAGCAAACTTAAAACTATCCCACACGGCCATCCTACTCACTCATCTGCCTCAGATGAGTCTACGAATTATGAGCAACCCATGGCTTCATCATGTCGGCTGAACTCGAAGTATGAGTTCAACCTTCGCTATGGCCGATTTTCTCAAGATCATACCGATCATTTCTTTTTTCTTTGTGATTTCGTAGGGACCCAAATACTTAGGGTAAAGCTTGTAACCCTGAACGAACTGTATCTCCAATATTGTAGTCTTTCGCGTCTCTTCGTTTTTCGTTATAACTCCTCTTGTTCTCGTCTTGTATTTTTTGTATACTTTTCTTTGCTTTCTTTCCCCGTTTTTCTAATATTTTCTTCTTCTATCTGTTGTTTAATCTCTTCTTTTTTATCCTTCATTTTGGTTCCTATTAATACTTCAAATGGCGTCATCCTAACGCTCCTTTGATATGTGCTGTTTTTTGATACCTTTGTACAGCACCCACTCGCTTATATACCATTTGGTTGGATCGGCGATACTTAATTTACTTAGGCCATTATGATCTGGTGAATCCTCTCCACTTGCCCATTTCCCGTAGGAAGGCCAGTTATCAGGTTATCTTATGATGGATTATGTCTTCTTCCTCGCAATAGGCCTTGAAAACATTTGAAGAGAAAGAGGTGTTACGATCGGTTATTATTCTATTAGGTGATCCAAAAGTCTGTTTTTGTATTTTAAGCTTGTCTATAACTTCTTCAGACGATAATGATTTTGTTGGGTAAATCCAGGTGAATTTCGTAAATTCATCAACTACTGTCAAAATGTACTTATAGTTCTTATTAGTGGATGTCAGAAGACCTAAGTGGTCGATATGGTCAGTATGAAGAGGTAAACTGACTTTATCAATTGGCTATAAAAAGCCTTTTTTTGCCTCTTTTTTACGATACTAAAATACACTCTACACAATTGTCTATAACTGTTTTAATTTCCGCATTCAGGTTATCCATGAAGTATTCTTTGGAAATAAGTTCTTCGGTTCTAACTACTCCAAAATGTCCCTTTTCATGGTATTTTCTAATAATTTCAGTCTGCATCTTTTTAGGCACTACCATTAGTTTTGCCCCATTCTTAACTTTCCACTGTATGCCGTTTTCACAAAGGTAATCTTCGGAAGGTTCTTTTTCCAACGGTCTTTTCATCAATTTTATTTTCATGTCATCGTCCTGTGCTCTCTTCAGCTGTGCAGTAATATGGGTAAGAACATTAGCATTCCTTTCAGGTTATCTGCTGAGAGCATTAGCGTGCTTCATGCGTATTCCTGGCCGGTGTTCGATGCTGTAGTCGTACTTTTCGAGTAAGAGAGCCCAGCGAGCTACTCTAGGAGGTAAGTCATTTATCAAGGTAATAACTGTGGTATTTCTTTTCAGCAGGAGTCGTCTTTTTCGCTCATGTAGTAAATTGGGTGCATCGTGTTATCTTTGTGGACTTCGTTGCAACAGGACAGCTCCATATCCTTCAGCGCTGGCGTCAGTGTGTAGTTCCATCTCCAAGGTCGGGTCATAGATTTTCAACACGGGAGACTGACACAGGACATGTTTCAATTCTTCAAAAGCTCTTTCACAATCCATATTAAAATCATAAACAGTACCTTTTTTCAGCAAATCAGTTAATGGTTTGGCAATCAGTGAGTAATTTCGGATAAATTTTGGAAAATACCCCGTCAGTCCTAGAAATTATTGCAATGATTTTATATTCTGAGGTACTGTCCTTGTGGTGTAACAAACGATGTGTATTTACGACTATCTTTGTCAACATTAACGTACAGAAAGCCATTCTTCAAGTCTAGAGACGTAACTACCTTTGCGTGTTTCAGTCTGTCTATCTGATGGCAAGGGAAATCTTTCTTTTATTATCTTCTTGTTAAGACGTCTATAGTCGATACACAGGCGGTACGTTCCATTCTTATTTTTCGCCAAGACTATAGGACTTGCAAAATCTGACTTGCTGGGTGTTATAATCTTTTGATCGACCCATTCTTCTATCTGTTTACTAACCACATCTGATTCTAATGGTGAGAGTCGTCTCCGATTCTGATGGACTGGGTCTTCGTTGGTGAGTATTATACTTGGTTCGACAGCAGACTTCTTCTTCGAATTCTTTCTAATATAGTCCTCAATTAAAGTCTTAATCAGTCTCATCATTGTGATCTTCTACCATTGTAAGGTGTAGAGTCTTCTTCGCAGCGATGCTGTCAGCTGAAAAACTTACTTCAACTTCATTATGTATCGGGTTGCCAAGGAAAACATCGACTGGTATTGATTTATCTTCCACGACGTGAATAGTGGTGTCGAAGTAACATCCATCCATTAGTATCTTAGCTGTTAAAGATCCTTTAGTCTTGATCTCATAGTCAGCGATGCCTATGAGGCATATCATGGAGTCGGGATTAAATTGATTCCCTTTAATTTTATCATGACAGGATTCTCTAACAAGATTCACATCGCTTTCGATATCTATAAGTGCATTAATACTGACATCATTTATCCTTACTTCTTTAAAAAGTGTAAAGCAGCTCTTTTTGCATTGTACTTGAATTTTGAGCTGTTTTTTTTGTATTGTTAGGGCAATCATTTGATTTATGGCCAAAATTATTGCACTTAAAACATTTGACTCCTTTAGTACAATTAGGCGCTTGTTGACTTGTACTCGTATCTCCGCAGTTATAACATCTCTTCTTAGGTACTTGCTTGTGTCCTGATTGTCCTGAAGACGTTCCAGGAGTTGCGGCCGGTCTGGACAAATTGTGTGTCTTAGAGGACACCTTCTTTCTTATTTCGCTATACATGTCTAGCTTCTTTCTAAATTCTCTCATATCACTCGCTCCGTACAATATTGCCTTGTTTAGTTCTGTGTCTGTTATACCATCAATTACATACTCTATCAGAGCTTCATCTTCTATAGAACCATGCGTTGCTAACTCTTTCATATGCTGGAAGTATTGCTGGTAAGTTTCAGTATTTCTGATCTTTCGGGCTGCCAGTTTCTTGTGTATGATGGCACTGTTTTGTTTAAACCCGAATTCTTCTTTAAGTTCGGCTTTCAGAACATTCCAACGTTTGGAACGACCTCAAAAATAACTGAACAGTTCCACTAAGCAGTCTTTTAGCGTAAATCAGTTTTTCTACCTCGCACCATTGCATCAAAGTAGCAATATCTTCAAAAGCATCGATCCAGGTATTAATCCCGTAGCTGTCATCGCCACTGAATGACATCATCGATTTTTCTAAATCGCTTAAGGAAATGTGAGGCGGTGGATCCAAAAAGGGCGGATCGTCATCTTCTTTGCTCTTCTTGGGTTGCACATCTTCATCGTATTAGTTCTTCTTAGGTGGCACATCTTCATCTTCTTTGTTCTTCTTAGGTGGCATTTTATTAAATATTCAACAGCGGTCGTTAAGTCGCATAACAAAATTCTTCTTAAAAAGTCCTCTTTAAATTAATACATCATATTTTAATAGAATCCCAAATGTCTAAATATTTATCAAATCCATATAAGCTTTACATTTCGAGAAACGAAATGCAATCGTATTTCGTCATGACTTTGACAGCACAGTCGTTAAAGCGTAAAAATAGCTGTCAAGCGTGCAAATAGCAAATCATATCGAGCAACAATGGCGGCTTACTTGTTGAATTTACTGTTATAATCTTCCGTTCTTTTCTTCATAAACTCGTTAAATGCGTTGTATTTCTTGATCCCGGACGAGCCCCCATTATTTTGTGGGGATAGCAAACAAAAGAAACGCAAAGTATCTATGTTTTTCTTTATTCTAAATTAAAACTAGTAAGGCGTTATTGCATCGTAATTGCCGAGACGAAAAATGACAGATACATTACTTTTTTCTTCTAATCTAAATCTACAACACTGCTGCGTTTCGATATACTTACAATAACAAAATTAAGCTAACTAAAAACTATCCCACGTATATATTACTTAAAAACATAATACTACAGTTTAATGTAAATTATAATTTATAATAATACAGGGTGGAAAGTTCGAATGCCACATGGAAGGCAACTACCCCTTTTAAGACGGCATGTTTTGTATTTTAATACGGCATGTTATTTCTGTCATATTTGACCTGTTCATTTCCCGGTTAAGACAGGCTATTTTTCAAAAAACCATAAATGCAGTATTTATTATTTTCTAAAATAAAAGTAAGTCTCCATCGCGTAAAATTTTCTATTTCCAATATTTAAGGTAGCTGCGGTACATTTCCCGTGACGGGTGAAAACAAAGTTAAATGGTAATTGCTAGTATTCATGGCCTTCCGTTATTTTGATTTTGTTTGTTTTTAGAGATAAATGAACCATATCGGTAACCCTTTCGATCTGCATCATAAAATACGGCATGTTATTTTACCGCATTTCACCGACCGGTTCGAGTCCCGGTTGAGAGAGATGATTTTTTTTAAATCCATTAATGCAGAGTTTATAGTTAAATAAAGGAAAGTCTCCTTTACACAGAATGTGCTATTTTCAATATTTAAGGTAGTTGCCTTCCATGTGGCATTCGAACTTTCCACCCTGTATATTCACAAAGAGTTTATACAAAGGTGGCAAAAACAAGAGCCAGGAGGGATTTAAGTTTATGGGGCGGGGATCTCATAGGGGAGAATATCATATAGGGAATGGGGATATTTAGAGCAGCTAAAGAAGATGTGATCAGGAGAGCCCTCGTCAAGTCCACATTCACAAACAGAACTATCTTTAATATGAAGCTTAGCAAGATGAACAGGGGTGCAAGCATGACCCAGTTTCAACCTGCAAACTATTGAGGCAGTACTCCTGTTGATAACTTTGAATTGAAAGAAACACGGTCTGGGAGGGATCGTGACCTGAAGATCAGCATAATATTTACCCTTAGTAACACTAGCTGAACTGAAAATGATCCTTATTCCGACGACAAGACAAGGATTGTCTTTCGAGTGAAATGAATAACAGTACCATTTCCTTCAATACCACTGTGACCCGGGATCCAAGCCAAAATAACTTCAATTCCTTGATGATGATAACGTAGTATAATCTTCCTGATATTTAAAACAAAGTACGCATAAGTTTAACTATCCAGCAAGGAAATGCTGCCAGCATCTTCGGGACAATGCCGCAGGGCATTTTTTTAAATATAGCTTTTTAGTTTTAAAATATAATTAAGTAATTCAGTTGTAAAAATGTAATTTTAATTTAGATAAAAGAGAATTTGGACTTGGATCTGAATTTTTTAGAAAATATTGCTTGCAGGCAACTTTTAGCATCAGTCAGAATGACCGATTTATTAAGTTTATGAGACTCAATAATTCAATATACATAGGAGCCTCAAGGATAGCAATAGATTCTCCAGTAAAAACAGATGAAAAAGGACACTTGAAATTAAGGATAATACTATACCTAGGAATCCAAAAACTGCTGCACCAACGCACCCAGTGGCAGACAGTTTAGAAGCATCCGTGTAGACCATGAGAATAACTGACTTTGAAAAACTGGACAGGGCAGACTAACAAATTTTTTAAAGCTATTGAAGAGGCATGGGATACTTTTGTGTGACAAGAAACTTTCAGAGGAAATTAACGTAGAAAGAGTGTGTAATTTATTAATAAGAGGATGAGAAGATGATTGAACTAACTTAAACATAAACCTTTCAGACAAATCAAAATCTCCTAAGTACACTGAGGCAAGTGCAAAATCACGATTTTACAGGAGAGCTGTGCAAAGGTAAAAATATGCTTAACTTTTTTTTCTTTAAAGATAATGTAATGAAATTTTAGATTTATCCTAAAGCATTACGATTTTTTCTACGTTAATAGAATTTCAATAACTATATTAGTTTTTGAGAAAAGCGCAGATAAACTAGTATACTGATATTACATGTGTTTCAATTTATAGTATACTGAGCTAACTAACACTTGATCCAGTATACATCGTTTGTTGCAATCATTACAATTCAGCATCTATTTATCATTTTTATAGGCAACTAAGTAATTATGGGTGCTATCATTTCTTAATAAGTATATTGCTATGCTCTGTTACCCTTAATTATTATTTTTTGGGCATAATAATCACTTGTACCAGTATATAATAAAAGTCATGTTCATGTCACTTAAACCACTATACTTTTGTAATGTTTTCATGTTTTTATGTATATAAAATAATAAGGGTTGACTTTAAAAAATATGTTGTAACCCTTGTTTTAAAAATGAAAAGATAGTAACTTGCAAAATAACGGTTTTATATTGGTACAAACTTACTTACATTTTTAAAACAGCCATAATTATTTTAAGTAATAGAAACTAACATAGCCTCTTGGAAATTTAGGAACTTTATTGAATTATACATACATACATAATATAAACTCACGCCTTCATTCCCAGAGTGACAGGTTGCAACCCCATCGCCTAAAATTTTTAACTTTCAATAAAACAATAATAAATTGCGACAGTACCTTAGACATTAAAAAAAACACAAAATTTCAAATTATAATTGCACCTAATTATTTCGTCATTCTGAATCGTCGACATAATTTTCCTGGTTATTAGTTTTGGAGACTAACGTCTTGTAACGTCGTGATGTTGAGCACAGGGATTATTCCACTCTGACATAAATTATTCAGATCTTTATATTTTCGTAAAAAATCAGCTCCAGGTGTTAGCGGGGATACTGAAAATTAATAAATATGCATAAAAAAAAATTTATCAAACCTAATTGGTTATTTATTTCCAATAAATTCAACTAAAACCATTTCCAAAACAAACTTATAAAATTTAATTGCCAAATTTTAACTAAACACTAACCCAAACAACCCACACAGACATCGATATTTAAACAAGTATGAATTATTATAAATAAATAAATATCAGGGGATAATCTCACACAAATTGACCTAGTCTTAAACTAAGGTTGTACTATAAACTAGGTTTGCTAAAGCATTAGGTTTGTACTGTAGGATCTAGGCAACCATACTTATATAAATAAATACATACTATATACATAGAAGCGGAGGGTAGCAATCACGTGGAAGAAATGTTGGGCTCATAAATAAATCTTCAAGTCACAGTTACCACTATCAGCAAAGAAAATAGTTATGGATACAACTATACTCCCAAGTCTAACTTATGGGTGCCAAACGTGGACGATCGACACCAACACCAGGAATAAAATCCAGACCACCCAAAGACGAATGGAGAGAAGCAGTATGGGACTAAAACTCAAAGACAAGGTGAGAAATGATGACATCCGCAAGAAAACCAAAGTTACTGACGCCTTAACTTTCGTGCTAAAGAGTAAGTGGCAGTGGGCAGGCCACGTCGCTAGATACGAAGATAAGCGATGGACTCGGAGAGCGGTAGAATGGTCCGGACCGCCAGGTAAAAGAGCGAGAGGCCGCCCGCACGCCAGATGGGCAGACGAGATAGCGGCAATAGCAGGCCGTGATTGGCTAAACGGAGCCAAAGACCGAATCGAGTGGCATACCTTGGAGGAGGCTTTTACCCAAAAAGGGTCCATCCAAAAATAATACTTAAGTTACCGAATAATAAAATAATTCATATTATAAAAAAAAAGTCTAATTATGTTAATTAACAAATCAAATACTAAATAATTGTAAATTTTTGCATGGTCAAATAAAGCTTTATTATTATTATTATTATTATATATGACGGCGCGTGTGGTTTGAGAGCGAGTAGACATACTGTTTAGTTATGTTATAGTCCTGCTCACTCTGACGTAACTCGGGCACTGGGCCTCTACTTTCATAGTTCGAACGTTACGCTTGCTCCGTCACTTTCCCTCACCTTCAGTACGACGGGCGAGTGAAAGGAACGGAGTATCCATTAGCACTACTGTGGTGTTGGGAGTAGGATCCCGGACGTGCGTCGCCATGTTTGACACTCTCGTTCTAGACTTCGCTGGTGAAACTGGGTCGTGAAGCATGGTACACCGCGAGCGTGATAGTTCTGATCTGACCTTGGCACCCTGTGCCCCTGGAACGTCGTCAGGCGGATTTCTTATTAACTGACTGTATTTTGATAATTAAACAAGAAATTTGTGAAACATCTAGAAAAGGCTTTTGTTTGCGGCATACGAGACTCAAGAAACGCATGACAAGTCGTCTGTCAAAAAAAAAGTCTGGAATCTTCCGTGTCTGCTTTGGCATAATCGTGGTAAAATTTTATGACGATGTCAAGCCATTCTGCTCTTTCGCTCGATATCATGGGTGTGGCTAAAGGTGTCGCCAGTAACTCTGACTGCGAGATCCGAGCATCCATGAATGTTTCAAATTTCGCTTTCTAGCTTTTCTCGGTTCTCCTTAAGAGGAAGCCCTTCGTAACCACTTCTGATGTAAGCTCCTCCTCATCTTTGGGTAAAGGGAGCGTCACGATGGTCGAACTTAGGTGTAGGCGAGGATAGTCGGGCAAGGAGAACCAAAAGCCTTTTCTGGATGTTTCACAATGTCTCGTTTAATTATCAAAATACAGTCAGTTAAATAAGAAATCCGCCTGACGACGTTCCAGGGGCACGGGGTGCCAAGGTCAGATCAGAACTATCACGCTCGCGGCGTACCATGTTTCACGACCCAGTTTCACCAGCGAAGTCTAAAACAAGAGTGTCAAACATGGCGACGCACGTCCGGGATACTACTCCTAACACCACAGTAGTGCTAATGAATACTCCGTTCCTTTCACTCGCCCATCGTACTGAAGTCGAGGGAAAGTGACGGAGCAAGCGTAACGTTCGAACTATGAAAGTAGAGGCCCAGTGCCCGAGTTACGTCAGAGTGAGCAGGACCATAACATAACTAAACAGTATGTCTACTCGCTCTCAAACCACACGCGCCGTCATATACATAGAAAACACCCAAGACTAGAAACGAATACTCGCGCTAATAACACAAATATATGCCCTGACCGGGAATCGAACTCGGGACCGCTAGCTACGTAGGCAGGTTCACTACCAACTAGTCTTTCTACGACAGAATAAAATAAAGAATAATTAAAGCGTATCTATATAATTGTGTTTTATAATATTTATTTCCTATTAACTTTATTTGAGATTTTTTAACGTAACCTATCCGACTCGATCCTGTTCTGATTCGTCATTTAAAAGCTTATGGCTAATAATTATTAGAGTAAATTAATGTTATAGATTTTAAAAGTATAGCAAATAATTTTAGAGCATCTAAAACTTATAGTAGGTGTAGATTATAGAATACGAACTGTTATAATCTATAATTATAGCATTTGAATGTGATTAATATAGCAAATGAATTTAGAGAAAGTGTAATTATAGCCATTAATGTTATAGTAACTAAGGGGATACCGTCGATTCCCTGTCCTGTGGTTCGTTTAAAACCATTGCAACTAATTGTTTCTTTTCATCCGCTTCTTTTTTACGTCTTTTATTATCATTAAATATGAACAAATGATTGATTGGAGACAACACTAGTGTTGAATATTAACATAAATATTAGGGAGCTTTACATTTGTATGGAAAAAAATAAATGTCATACTTTTGCAGACTTCGCTTTCCCTAACATATAATGTAAAAAAAAAGTCCAGTTTCAAGTTGAAAGGACAATATTTAGAGGTTGCAAAAATGTACCAGTTATGCTATAAGTAGCAGATTTTCAATGTTTATTATTTTTCCGAAAATAACACACAATAACTAGCTTTCCAGTAGTTAAATTTATGTCAGCACTAATGATATCGACCATCATTACCATTTTTTCCACCTGTTGAGGCTTTGGAGGATTGCCATAATCATGAAAATTGATTTAAAAAAGTAGTGTGCAGCCCCTAAATACCAATAAATTTTAATTTATTTTTGATTACTGGTCTTTTTGATAAATATTTTAGATGAATTCGAGGTAATTTATAAAAAAATGCAAAGTTTGAAAAATGAAACACCGTAATAAATATACACACACAATATATCGCGTCGACACAGAAGCGAGTATACTGCACGGGTAGCACCAGTTGTATTTTCTCGCTTGTCGCTCACTGCGTCTCTATCGGTACAGACTAAACGAAAGGGAGATCCGAGCGACAAACAAGTCGTGGACAACATGTGCTAGCCGTGCTGAGCCAACGTCCGCTCGCATTAATGGTTTGCGAGCACACTGAGCCAACTGTCAGTTGTACCACTCACACGCAGCCCCTCGACGGAATCGGTCCCGCGTACTGTGGTGCAAGTTACTTGACTCAGTATACAACGTACCGATTTACAAAATAGTGTTACTTGCATTTGTATACGTCACTTTATTTCAGAAAGTAGTAGGAATTTCAGCACGAAATTTTTATGGAAGGTAAATTATAAGTATATACCTAGCCTTAAAAATGCAAAAAACTAAAATCGCAAAAACATCACTTGTACCAGTATACTTAGGAGGTGTCGAAATATTGTCTCCTTATATGAAAAAGAGGATCACAACACTCTACCTGAAGAGCATTGATGGGGGAACACTTCATTCCACCAAGAATTAAGCTTAGGCATTTAAATTGAATCTTATCTAAAAGGTCAAGAGCAGTCTTCTTACAAGGTTCAAATAGAAAATAACCATAATCTAAATGGCTACGAACTAAAACAATAAGTTTCTGGGTGAATGGGTTAGAACCCCAACAAGCACCTAAAAGTAACCGCACAATATTAATATTCTTTTCACATTTCTTGACATCATAATTAGAGTGGGGAACAAGATACCTGGATGTATTCTACACAAATTCAGCGCTTAATCTAGTTATATTCCCGTAACCTTATTCCAGTTTGGTCAAATACAACCTTAATAAATATTTTGATTTAATTTAAAGGATTTATTTATTAGAAAACACACATTTTAGTTTATTAGAAAACACAACAATAAAAACTTAATAATAAGTTTATTAATGAAATACTTACTTAGGTACCTAATGATATTGTTTACATTATTATTGTTTATATGAGAATACAGTCTTACAGAATTTGTAAAATTATAATGTTCAATACTATATAACTAACTTTTGTGACAAACCTCGCACAATTGCTTCGTCGCAAGGCACTGTCGGCTTTTCGCCAACATCAATACAAAGGCGATACTGATGCCGACTGGTGGAATAACCCCGTTAATTAGACGGGGACTGTAGGTACCTTGGCAATATTTGTGTCTGCCAACATCCTCGCGATAGATGTATGGCTAGCATTGAGTATGCGTACCGTGGTATTGATCGAATGTGACGAATAACAAGTGATGTAAACTCGGCAGGAACCTGCTGCTGCCCGACGGCGTGCCCATCGAGCGGCAGCGCGCTCGGTTCGTGGTGCGCGTGTACCGCGCCGACGGGCTGCCCGAGATGAACTACTCGCTGCTGGCCAACGTGCGGCGCGCCTTCACCGGCGAGGCGCAGGACCTGGTCGACCCCTACGTGCAGGTCTGCTTCGCGGGCATGACGGTGAGTCGCGACCTCTCTCTCAACACCGCTCAACCTTTAAGACCGAAATGGTAACATAACGGAACTAATCAACAAACCGACTATTAGTCAGGAAGTTCAGGAAATATGATTTGGCCGTCTGTTATCTACTTTACGATCTTTTTTTAACCGACTTCAAAAAAAGGAGGCTGTCAGTTTGACCTGTATGTATGTTTGTCCGCGTGTTTGGCTGAACCGATTTTGAAACGGTTTTCAGAAAAGTATTTCTTACACTTTTCGTATTTTAACCGACTTAAAAAAGGAGGTTCTCAGTTTGAACTTTTTAAAGAGATGTCCGAATTAAAAAAAAAAATGTTTTGATAGAGTAGGTATACTTCCGAGGTGATCCCATTGTCACCAAATCTGAATCTGATGAGGGGCTCCGTGAGGAATTGAGGGAACTCCTCAAATATTATAGGCATACATACAGCGATTTTAGTATTTTTAGTAACAAGTCTAGCATTTGCATTCAGAAAGTATCATAATTTGTTGAATTGGAAGTGATGATGAAGATCACAAATGGCTACCGGAACTCCTCAACGGTACCCATTTCAGGGGTGGCGATAAGTTATCTCGATTAAGATAGTTGAGCAATTGTAACGAAGAACATTTAATTGTTTACGTATGACTAAGTGTGACTTTCCCGCGGCGTTTCTTGCGGCGAGCTTAAAATGTCTTATAGTTTCATATCAACTAATAAGTGGAACTACATAACAGCTTATTATGATCACTAAAAAGATAAAATAAATGTTTTAAGAAACAAAAAATCGCCTTTAAAAACGCAAAAAATAGCTTCTTTTGATATGGTAAGTACCTATAGTACAGTCCAATTGAAGTCGGCGACTCACAATATTTTTACCCAAAAGCCGACTTCAGTTGGACTGTCCTATATCTACCATTTTAAAACGTTTCAGGTGCGGCTAGGACAAGAGGTCGTTTATGGAATTTCATACAAATCTTGCAGGCTTGCTTCACCCCTTTTGTCCCGGCCTCTGTAGTAATGTACTATAGTGAAGATTACAGACGGCCAATTCATATTCCCTGAACACCTAGGTAGGTACATTTTTAAACAAACTACCTACATCGAAAATTGCCTCTCCATAGAAATAGGGACTTAATTTTCTAAGTGCCTATTTTTTTAATTGAAATCGAATCTACTCCTTATAATTAGTAAAAAAAATGAATATGGGTCAATTTGGCTGGAAAACGGCCGAGTATTAATTAGTCTACGAAAATTTTGTATGGAGCGTATATGAAAAAACGGAATATCTCAGAAAGTGCACAATTTCCTGTAATATCCTTCCGCACGAATTTAGTACCAATTATTTATGATTTTTCGGCGTACTCAAAATCTCTCGGCCAGGTGCACTTTTTTTTAAAATCAATAACGTTTTATATAGGGAAAACTTGGTTTTTAGTAGGTATTTCAGTTTGCAAGACACGTTTAATTATGGAATAAAATTAAATAATGGCTTTAGATGAGACGGATTTAAAAAAAATTGTTCTTTGAAATAATGACATATCTAACTATTTGGCCCGTTATCTCCCTGCCCCCTAATGAGCACATTCAGTGCTCATTAAGCGTATGATTAAGGGTAAAAATTAACTAAATTACTCTTAATAGTAGGGGAGCCCAAGGTGCTAATTGGGGATTTACTCGAGCGTCGTGGGGCCTATAACATTTTGAAGATTAGATGGTAGAAAGGAAAAAACTTTATATGATGTGTACCTATCCATTCAGCGGTGGGGGAAGCGTGTACAGGTTTTCAAAAATGTTTAAAAAAACGGTCGATCGGAATTACTGGAGCGCGTCACATATTGTTAGTGTATAACTCCCACGTGTATCTGATAACGGAGGCATGTTAATCTGCCGGTTTGCATGGTGGGGGTGGCCGTACGGAAGGGTTGAAAATGGAAAAAAAAAAGATATTCGAGCGCGTCTCATTTTCAGAGGGGAGGATAAGTGAACCCAAAAGAACCTCCCATTGCAAAGACTGACGATTCGGAGGATTCGGAGCTCTTGGCGGCTTTTTGAAAATGAAAAATAATCGAAATACTTATTGAAAAACTCGAGCGTGTCAGATTTATACAGATGGTTCAGCTTGATGTCTAAGATGTGCTGGCCCATAATCTGAAGATTATTTGGAGGAGTTTTCTTAATCTGACGGTTTGAAAAAAAAAATTTTTTATAAATCAATGAATGTATTAAAAAAATGCACGGAGATTAGCATGCAAATAAAAAAAACTATTTCTTTTAATTGTCATATATATTTTCTGAAAAAATAGCAACTGTTAGGTACTAATATTTTTTTTTTAGCTGTGCGGTTACCGGCTTTCCCCCTTACTAATAAACGTTGAGTAACGGTGGTATAGCTATACAATGTTTTGTCCTTATTTGTAATTGTGACATTTGAATTTGACAGATAAGGACAAAACATTGTATAGCTATACCACCGTTACTCAACGTTTATTAGTAAGGGGGTAAGAATAGTACCACTTCATGTCTTCCCGTGGAAGGCTTGTAGCATTGATAGCCCAACTAGCAAAATAAACGATCGTCGTTATGGAAAAATGGGGATTTGGATTATCGAGATTTGAAATGCTTAAGCTTGTTGGTGAATATGTGCGGGTAAATAATATTCAGACACCTTTCAAAAATACCCCGGGCACAGATTGGTTTATAAACTTTCGGAAAATACATCGACTCTCAATCAAAAAAGCACAAGCGGTAGAATTTTTGCGAAAAAAAATGACTGATCCATTCATCATTGGCGAATATTTTGATTTACTAAAAGATACATTGAATGATTTAAATCTGTTTGAAGGCCCTCAATTCATATGGAACTTACACTTACGAGCAAAACAATTGCATCACTTTTCATTTTTTCATGTCCACCCATTATCTTTGTAAACCGGCTTTTCTTTCTGAAATATTTAAATAAAATAATGTTTCGATAATTTCCATGTTTGTTTACTTCTTGTAAAGCTTAGATTACAAGAAACATGATTTCATTTAAATATTTGAGAAAGATAAGTCGGTTTACAAAGATAATCGGTGGACATCAAAAAATGCAAAGTGATGCAATTGTTTTGCTCGTAAGTGTAGATGAGACGTCACTGTGCCTCGACCCAACCAGAACTAAAGTGGTTGATAAAATGAACAAACCATGTGCAAGGACCACCCTGGGTAGCGGGAAAGAAAACATCACAGTATTGGCAGGTGCAAGTGCCAGCGGCAAAAAGTTACCACCATTAATCGTCTACAAAAGTAAAGTTTGGGATACATGGATGGCTGATTTAAACAGTGACGAATATAATTTTGAAGTCACGTATGCAGCTAGTAAAAAGGGATTGATGGAAACAGAAATCTTCTACATCTACATGGAAAAAGTTCTCATCCCAAGCCTAGGCGAAGAGCGACCGGTCCTTATTATTTACGACGGTCATTCGACTCATGTTGACGTCAGAATTGTACAGCTGGCTATTAAAATCAGATCACCATACTTAAACTCCCACCCGACACATCACACTTGCTGCAGCCTCTCGACGTGTCAGTGTTCAAGTCATTCAAAATGTTATGGGATGCCAAATTATTAGAGAAGCAGAGAAAAAATATCGGCTCAAAAATGCCAAAAAAGACCTTTGCCCAAACATTGGCAGATACTTGGCAACAAACAGACCCTGAAAACATCAAAAGTTGGTTTAAAAAAGCTGGGATCCACCCTTTTAATGACAAAGTGATACCCATAGATGTGTATGATCCAGAGGCTTACAAACGGTACCAAAAATTAATAACAGAAAGAAATCTTGCACACACACAACTAAACCTCAAGATACCAAAGACACTGAAGCAAACATGTATCGATTTATTTAACAAACAGCTTCTAGCGCCTGATTGCTGTGAAGAAACAACTGCTGATAAGGTTATCTCACTATCTCAATTGTCTAAGTCCTATATACAAAATTTTACTTCTGTGGCTGAGCAGCCAGCGTAATTACCGACATGTCTAGAAGAGAGACCTACCCGAAATCGGACACAAAATTCTCCACAAGTGCATATTACAACAAATATCATTATAAAAGAAGCATCTGTACCATCCAAAAATCCCGTTCAAGTTCAGTCTCAACGACCATTCACATTTGAAGAGCTGGTATTGCGAAAGATTCAACAGGACAAAAAAGAAAATACTTACCGTAAAACCCCGTGACCTCGCCTGGGATACCTATCATCGCCTGTTTTTATAAAAGTTTAAATTCCCGCCTAGTTTTCAGGGCAGGTTCCACACAAAACTACAAAGTAAATAGAAAGTGTTTTTTATGCATGGCAATATTCTCGCATCAATTGTGGCTAAATTCATGCCGTTTACGATCAGTGCCGTTTTTTCGTACAAGTGACAGCACGTGTTTATTTTTACCTTTGCGGAACTTCGCTATAAATAGTGCGAAACAAGAGATAAAGGTAAGCTTTTTCTTGTGTTATAATCTACAACTAATGCTCTTTCTTATGGTATTATTATTTTGTATTTAAGTTATGCTTATACGTCGCAGTCGATTAAAATGTAATTGAGGTGCTGTTACTGCCATCTTGTAGCTACACTTCGCCTGCCCCTAAGGTTGTCAATCCAAGTGTGTGATATATTTAAAATTTCTTACTTAGTAGTAAGGGTGTATAAATATATTATTGGTAGATTCTTAACGTGTAAAAGTGCCCGTGCGGCCTACTTACTGAATAAATATCTTTTATCTTTTTTTTATAAAAATATATACATATATAGAATCTCATATGTAGAGCCAGGGTAGAATATACGAAATCAGATATATAATACGGTACGGTTGAAACAATTTGGCTTTGATCGCTCATAGCATCAGCATTATGCTATTGAGAGTTGAATAAAATGTCAAACATGTGATGGCATACATCTGTCTTGAAATGTGTACTATTGTTTTATGCACAGATATATTCATTTTCACACAGGAGCAGTTTTTGAAAAAGTCTGTCCTCTGTTACAACCGACCCCATACCAGGGGCGGTTGAAACACAAATAAATAATATTCAATATGGGTATTTAAATCTACTTTATTGCTCATTCTCGTATTAATCAACTCAGTCTCAAATGAGATCAACACTTGTAATGTATTAAAAACTTAAAATAACTTCATCAAGACAAATAAACAGCCTAGTAATTATAAGATCCTGTTTTATTGCTTATTCCCGGATCAATTCACTCCGTGCCAAATTAAATCAATCAATCAATACTCATTAATACTTACGTGTGTTTCAACCGCACCCATCCCCACCTGACGTCAAAGAAAAATCATAGTGGCGTGACAAAAAACCCAACACAAAAAGTAATCATCGTTATTTTATCATAAACATCTGACAAATGACTAAAAAAATACTCGATATAATTAAAAAAGTTATTCGACAAAGATATCAACTGAGAATACTAACTTTTGATTACCAAAATACAATAGGCTCCCCTGCAAGAAACTACAATGAGCGATAGTGGATGCAATACTGTGGAACATGTTCGCGCTAACATGCCACGCATTTCTTCCCTTTCACCACTCATCCTACAGCTGATAGTTTTTCGGATATTCGCTTTGTTTCAACCGTACCCCGTTACAACCGTACCCAGTCTCCCCTAAAGCCATAAAATAATTGTTACAGGACTTCATCGTTAGATACGTATAATGGATTCAAAAAAGAAACGAAAAAACCGTCCGTATACCTCCAAACATTCAACTGAACTGTTAAACTTAGCATTAGAGGCTTTGAGAAATAAGACACTGTCTTCATACGAAGCAGAAAAAGTCTTCGGAATTCCTCGTCGAACTCTGTTGGACAAGCTCCATAACAAACATCCCAAAACACCTGGAGGCCCAACTAGGCTAAGTGATGAGGAGGAATCTAATATAATAAAAGTTATAATTGCAGCCGCTGAGTATGGCAGTCCTTTAACTCTCTTTGATTTGCGAGCGGTCGTACATAGGTAATCACATTCCTTCAATATTTATATTTTTTTAAACATTGCCATCGATATGAATATTAAACTTAGGACAATTTAAAGTTATGTATAGATGTAGTGCATACTCATTTGTTTATCATGCATTTTAGTTTACTTCAGTTAAGGTTGTTACTTTATTTAAATATTTACTGTAAAACGACTTCTGTTTGCAGTTTCTTTGTTTCAAACACGTTTCAAACATCTCTATATGGTAAAAAATTAGGGTACACTTCAAAAATATTTGACATCTGTCACTCGACATATAAAGTCTCGCAATAATAGGGTAAATCATACTGTTATTGCCCGCGACCAGTGATTACCTACTACATTTTCTAGAGACTGCAATCACTAAAAAAGTATTTGCTATACATAGGTACGTGTAGCATGCAGTAACAAAGCTATGTTTCTACGTAAGCAAATATTTTTTTCTGTGATTTCAGTCTCTATAAAATGTAGAGGTAATGACTGGTCGCGGGCAATAACAGTATGGTTTACCCTACTATAATTTATCGACAGGCGTTCGGAAAAGTAGGTATTCATTGATTAGGTACGAGTTCTCACGAGCAGAAGTGTATATTTATTTTTGGATCCAATGGTTATAAAGCAATTTATTAAATTTTCAGATATTTAGAGGCCAATGAAAGACTGCACATTTTCAATAATAAACTACCAGGGAAGAAATGGGTTCACTCATTTATTAAAAGACATAAATCTAAATTAAGCTACAGAACGGTTCAGAATATAAAAAGGAGCCGAGCTGAAAAAAACTCCGATGAAATGATTGAATACTTTAGAAATCTGAAGTCATCTCTGGAAGACGTTCCAAGCGAAAATATCTTAAACTATGACGAAACAAATTTAAGCGATAATCCTGGGGCCCGCACGCAACGAAGGGATCAATATCTGTAATGTTTTCCATAACAGCCGGAACTGAATGTCTTCCTCCATATGTGGTCTATAAGGCAGAACATTTATATACACAATGGACGCTTAATGGCCCTCAAGGAGCAAGATTCAATCGTTCCAAATCAGGATGGTTCGATGCTACAATATTTGAAGATTGGTTTAAAAGTGTTATTATTCCATGGGCTAAAACTAAAACCGGCAGCAAAGTTCTAATCGGGGATAACCTCGCGTCTCATATTAATCACGAAATTGTGACATATTGCGAGCAAAATGACATACGATTTGTATTCTTACCACCAAATTCCACACATATAACACAACCCTTGGATGTATGTTATTTTGGTCCTTTAAAAAAACTATGGAGACAAATTCTTACAAACTATAAAATAAAAAATCCAAGGGAAACTACAATTAACAAGGGCCATTTCCCAGACCTACTTAAAAAGTTAATGGATCTACTGAGCGAGAAAACAAATAACATAATTAGTGCATTCAAAAGCACTGGCATTGCACCCTTCGATCCGCAGAAAGTGGTAAACAAATTAATACCAGGTTGGTTATTTTAAGGTGTAAATTATTACAAGGTTTTTTTGTGATTGCTTGGTGTCAACAGGGGGTCAAATTTAAACACATGTTTTTGTTTCAGATTCTGACCATCCAACATGTACTATAGATAAAGCTTTATTAGATTGGCTGAAAGAAAACCGAAGCGCAGACCCTAATAAAAAGACGCGGAATAAGAAAATTAATGTCATACCCGGGAAATCAGTATCTGCAGAAGACATTCAAATTTTGAATACGAAAGAAACAAACAAGGTACAAAAAGCAAATAAAACTAAAAAGCAAAACGCAAAAACTAAAAAGCGAACTGAAGGCTTCTCTAAATCAACTCCACAGGTAAACTCACTTATGCCAAAAAATCCCGATAGTCTCAAAAAGTTGTGTACCATGATAATCAACGGTCACTTACTTCAATCTGTGCAAGATACTGTGGCATCTTCGTCACAATCATCAAATATTAGTCTTTTAAGTAAAGCTTTAAGGAATGACGAGTCAAATATGCCATTCATTAACGAAATACCGGAATGTCTTCAAACTAAAAAATCTAAAATTGTAATCATCTCCAATGTTACTATACCAGCTGTACAGTCTGAAAGTAACAAACAAAGCAAGAAAGGCAAAATTAAGTGCATAACGAAAGGGGCTAAAATCACGCGATCGGCTTTACACCTGGAACTATTACCAATAAAAAAGGAAACTGAAGAGAAAGAAAGAAAAGACTTACAAGGAATTGCACCTGAAACGAACGAAGAAACAACTGGAGAGATAGAAAGAAAAATCATCGAAAAAACTTTACATGAAACGAAAGAAGAATTTAAAGATAAGAAACTAAACGCTAGATCTTTGAGAAGGAAAATAAAAGAAAAAGTAAAGCAAACAGCAACACAAAAACATAAATCTGTTAAACAAAGAAGGAAAAGACAAATTAGTGAATCTAGCTCAACAAATTCTGATAAAGATATGCATATGGCTGATACAGATGACTCAGATTATGCAACACTGGATGATTTCATTACAGCATCTCTTCGAGAAGATCAGGAAAATATAGATCCGGCAATACCCTACGGAGTTTCTGAAATTGAATACTTTTTAGAGGACACTAAGGAATTCAATATAGATTCCTGGATTTTAGCCAAATTTGTTACAAAAAAGAGTTTGAAGCACTTCGTAGGAAAAGTGATATCAATTAAAGATAATATTCCCGATGTCAAATTTGTGATAAAAGTGAAGGAGTCCAAATTTAAAGGATGTAAGTTCACATACCCAAGGGTCGATGATGTTTGCACAATGAAGCAATTAGATGATATTATTCTGGTATTACCAGAACCAGATATTACTCGACGAGGTCAAATAATATTTAATGCCGATTTGAGTGCTTACAACGTACAATAGTTACCTATCTAAAACGACATTATAATACTTCATTTTACTTACTAAGTATAAATTGTTTTTACGACTTCATTGAGTCGAGTGAGACTGATTTAATGTCTTACCTATATTATGTGGATGGATCTCAAATTAAGACTGTATGCTTGTGAAACTGTTGGGCTCCGAGTATTATTTACTAGCTAGTATATAAGTATAACTTTTAATATCTTGAAGCTAACGATAATGTAACCAGTTTTTTAGTTAATATGTACCAAAAAACATCTGATTTATAAATAATCCTACTCGATAGGTATAATTTAAAACAAAAAAAAACGTATAATATACGCATCAAGATGCATATGCATCAAGTACTTAGGTAGAATTACGTATTTATAAATCAGATGTAGTTAGGTATTTATTATTTTTTTGTTTTTGTTTAATGTTTAGCTATGTTTATCTATTATCCAGCTAGATGGCTGTGATTAGTTTTAAGTCTATGATTGATCTCGTTGTTGATTATTACTAGGACTGACCTAGTCAGGTATAATTTCGTACTTACTTAAGTATTGATGTAATACCCTTTTTTGTTTGTACTCATTTTTTTTTGTTACTACTCAATTTTTAATGTGACTGATTGAAACTAATTGTGATTTAGTGTAAGATAAAAATAGAAACAATTTCTTATAATATAATTTCATAATTTTAAAACAAGTATATTTTATTAGTCCTTAACCATTACCCTTTGTTGTCGAGTAAGTTAACGTGATTTTTGACAACCCTATCGAAAATACAGTAAATGTATGAAACTACATTCAGATCGTTACCTGACTTCGCCTACCACTGCTTTTTTTTAAATATGACTATTTGGGAATAGTTAGGGTTGATAATCGAAAAACACGTTAAAAATTAATAAGATAGCTGGCGGCAAATTCAATTTTTTCTATATTTGATGCTCCGGCAGTATGTAGGCGAAGACAGGGCATTTTGCCCATACTTCGCCTACCACCTTTGAAACCCAATTGTAGTCATTCTACAGCAAAATTTAGAACTTATGTTACGTTAAAATAAAGTCCTATATAGATTAATTAGTTTTTTAATCTTATAAATCAAAAATAGGTGTAAATCTGTGAGATTTCTTATAAAAAGTGCCAAAACCCAGGCGAAGTCAGGGGGTTTTACGGTATACAAAAAAGAAACGTATCACTAAAGGTGCTGAGGTAATAATTGCAGCTGTTGGCAAAAGCATTTTAGAAATGGAAATAACTACAAGAACAAAAACTGCAAAAAACCAGTAAGAATAAAAAAAAGCCAAAAAAGTTATGGAAAAGCATGAAAAAAAAATAGCACAGCCAGGCCCTTCAGGCATACAGAAGAAGAATAAACGAAAACGCCAGCCCTCAACTCGCAGCACGACTAGTATATCTGACATAATAAGTGAACACGATGACTCTGATATTGTTGATTACGCTGATTTTGATGACCATTTCGGTAAATACTCTGCACATGTAGAACCAAAAACTCCAGAAGATAAGAAGTATGGTAAGAGAATCAAACGATGTGAAAAATCTGAAGACAAGATTCTGGCTGATGAGCCTTCGTGTCGTATATCTTCTAAGGGCAAAGGGAAAGGGAAAAGAAGTAATGGTAAAGAAAATGAAAGTAGTATGTTAAATGTGTCAGTGCTAGAGGAAAAAGACAGAGAAGACAAGGAAAGTGAAGGAGGATTTTTTAACCTTCACTCATCATCATTATTATTTTTTACTCCTAACAAATTCTGGTCGTTTATTTTTAACAACAGTAAATGGAACAGTCATTCTGAAATACACAATAAGGAACAAAATATGATGATGATGAGGGAAGGTTCACCCTTAATTGGGCAAAAATAAAAAGTCGGGAATTCAAACCCTTTCTGATTTTGAATCAGCAAAAAAATAAAAACACATACCCAACATAAAAAGTGAACATTATGGTATGTTGACTGCGACATACATTGCCAAATTAAGGGTTAAAAAATCCTTTTAAAATAAAGAATAACCAGAATTATATTGCTATTCTGTTTCATTTGCATATTTTCAATAAAATTGTATTTTTACTAACAAAACTTGGAGCGATTACTAGTTTATGGGAAAAGCATCGATAATTGAGTTTATCGATATAGGCAATCCCTATCTGTCATTTAATTTTACCCCGTAATTTCCTAGGTCTGATAATGAAGAAGATGCAATTTATTTTTAAGAATATCTGTTATCTAATGTTACCTAATGTGTTTCTAAAGTAAATTCAAACCACAATATCTACAAAGCTGAACCTCTTTCCTCATGTGCATTAAGTTCCTATTTTTATGTTTATAAAGAATTTAGGTATATTTAGTGTCATAATGAAAATTAAAAACAAAGGCTTGAGATTTTATAATACTGCTGCAATTGTGATTTATAAATAATATTGTAAGGTGCGTTATTTTTTACAAAAAGGTACTTCCTAGGTAAGGGTTAGCTAATTACGAGTAAAACCCTAGTTCAAAATAGCTCGGTATATATTAAGGGTAATAGTAAAAATTTGAAACAAAACTTGAAATTTTATAATTAGACTAGCTTTCCGCCCGCGACTTCGTCTGCGGAGAGTCAGACCTTATGGTACAGACATAGTTTATATCACCTTCAAAGAGTTTTTTTATGAAAAAAGTCCAGAACGTGAATTTTAAGTAAGCGGTCCACAAACACCTTTCATTTTATGAATCTAAAACAACAAAATTGCCATACAAAATAAATTTACTGCCCCTTTTTCACCATTAGGTTTTTTTAATCAACCCTAGATTTAATAGATTGATAATTTAGTCATCTCATCTATTTACTAAATTTCTATACAAACAATTAACCCACTTAGCAGAAGATTTTCGAAAAACACCAAAGCTGGATATTTTCTTTATGTTACAGTATTTAGTCGCAATACCCGTTTTCATATCTTGTAGGTATATACGTTTGAAAGTAACTTTATTTCCATACAAACTTTACAGTCAGTATCAGTAGTCTAAGATCCCAATTTTTTCCCTTTACTTATTTTTTATTGATGATGGGTTTGTTCTTGACTATTTGTTTCTTTAAGGGGCAAGTGTTTAAAAAAAACTGAGTCTTGCACTTTTTTAGGTGCTAACATTCATGTAACTGGAAAAAAAAAACAACTCAAATACCTCAAAAACTTTCACCTCGCTTTTCACACTGTTAAGGGCTTATTTTAAAACCTGTTTTTTTATTTAATTAATACCTAATGGTGTTGATACCAAGTTTCATGTATCTAACTTGCCCAGTCATAATTCTTATGTATAGGTAAACAGTAACCTTAATACCAATAATGTCAACATTTATCACATCAAAAATTACCAAATTCCCACAACAACTTCTACCCCCATATTACCCCCTTTTCCGAAACTGCCGTATTTTTTCATTTATGTCGTAAACTACGACGTTCACTATTCTCATTTTAAAAATGGCCAAACTCTCTTTAATTTATCCACCTTTGGGGAAGTCACCCAAGACCTTTTTAGGGTTCCGTAGCAAAAATGGCAAAAACTCTTATAGTTTCGTCATGTCCGTCCGTCCGTCCGTATGTCACACGCATTTTACTCGAAAACTACAGAGGTTCATTGATGAAATTTGGAGTAGGAATAGGTGTCTTGTAGAAGCCGCTACTTAGTTTGGTAGTGAAATAACAAAAATAAATATTTCTAGGTTGGGCACTGCCTACAAAATGAGACTGTTGATGAAAAAAAAATCGCCGTAAATCATCGTGCGGAACATATTTCTACAGTTCTTTTAAAACACAACTTCAACTTCTACCGCCAATTTACAACCGCCATTTACAGAGATAGTTTTTCCAAAATCGCCGAAAGCAATTTAGTAGCCCTAACAGGCTGACACCTATTAACACGTTTCTCACCTAAACAATAACCGAAGTCGCTTATTTACTAACTTCGCTAGACGCTAAAATCGTATTTCCTATTGATAAGTAGTAGCCTGAATACTAATTTTCACATTTCTCACTTTAAAATTGACCAAAGTCCGAAACTTCTATCCCCTCCCATTTTACAACCTTTGGGGTAGTTTTTCCTAAATCGCCGAAAGTAACATTTTTTTTATAATAACAGTAGTCTCACCACATTTCTCCCTTTAAACATGTCTAAAATCCCATACAAACTTCAACCGCCAATTTATTCTCTAAAAGCAGTATATTTAATTCATATTCATTAGCCACGTTTCTCACTTCAAAACTGTATATCTCCCATACTATTTTCTACCCCTCATTTTACCATCTAAGAGGTAGTATTTTCTGAATCACCGAAAGTAATATTTTTTATATGTATATTGCCTTTGTAGGTAGATTATATTTGAATTGAAGAGCATTTCTACCAAGTTTCAAGTAAAATTTACCATAAAAGTAATCCCCACAAAAACGTTGCAACTACTTTCCATCCCCCCAGGGGTTGAATTTTAGTAATCGCTGAAAAACGTATCTCAAAATATTATTTGAAGAGCATTTTTATCAAGTTTTAAGTAAATTTGATCATAAAAATATTTTTTCTATACAAACTTTGCAACCCCCTTTCATCCCTCTAGGGGTTGAAATTTTAGTTATAGCTGAAATACTTGTCTCATTATTTTCACTGAAGAGCATTTCTACCAAGTTTCAAGTAAATTTGACCATGAAAATATTTTTTGCCACACTAACTTTGCAACCCCCTTTCATCCCTCTGTGGATTAAATATTAGTAATCGCTGAAATATATGTTTTATTATTTGCATTGAAGAGCATTTCTACCAAGTTTCAAGTAAATTGGACCATAAAAATATTTTTTCCCATACAAACTTTGCAACCCCCTTTCATCCCTTTAGGGGTTGAATTTCAAAAAATCCTTTCTTAGTGGATCTCTACATCACAAAAAACAAATACTGTCCAAGTTTCATATTTCTAGCATTAGTAGTTTTGGCTGGGCGATGATGAGTCACCCGGGACATTGCCTTTTATATATATAGATTGCAATTGTGATTTACAAATAATATTGTAAAATAAAAAAATGTTTATTACTTCCTAGGTAAAGGATAGCTGATTTCAACCCTAGTTCAAAAATAACTCGGTCACTATATATATTTATTTATTAGTGTCATTATTAAAAATAAAAACAAAGACTTGAGACTTTGTAATAAGACTGCAATTGCGATTTATAAATAATATTCTGAGGTACCCAAGTTATTTTTTTTAGAAATAGTTTATTACTTCCTAGGTAAGGGTTAGCTGCTTTAACCCCAATTCAAGAATAACTCGGGTGAATTGAGGTACTTAATTACTTATAAAGTATTATGAACAAATTTAAGTCAGTTAAGTTACCATAGTTCCGGAAAATAATACCAATTAGGTACTTACTTATTGTGATTTTGTTATTGTGTTTAAGTTTTTTTTTAAAACAAAATAAAAATTTACTATAACCAGTACTTAAAATTTTAAATAATAAGACTGCAATTGTGTTTGTGCTTAAATATAATGTTGATAGTGATTTATAAAGATATAATTTTTTCAGAAATTGTTTACTAGTTCCTAGGTAAGGGTTTGCTGATTTAATTACAACCCTTGCAGATTTAGTTTGTTTTTTAGATGGAGGCTTATTTTTATATCTTTAATTATAAACCGTTATGCATAAATTTAGGTCTGTTAAGTACCTATCTAAGTTCCTCGAAATAAGAATACTGAAGCGATATGTTAAGTATTGCCATTTCTATTACATTTAAGTTTTTTGTAAAACAATAAAGTTATTTCTCAGTTAAATGCGTTTTTTAATACTTATAATAATGCGTATCAGTCTGAAATGTTGAGAATCACTTCCTCTTACCGGGGTAAATCCGAAGTAATCAATCCGAAATGACCGTAAAAGTGAAACTATTAACAAAGTTTACAATATTACAAATAAGGGGCAATTACAAATGAAAAATAAATATAAACCATCAGTGTATGAGTAGTAAAATTTATTTTCAACTATTTCAAAATTACCCGGGCATATTTCGTATTTCCCCCAAATGTCCAAAAAAGTGAGACATGACAATAAATATGTATAAAAAAGTAACAACAGCGTATTTTTGTATGTAATGTCCACTAATCATAAGTGTATTCATCAATTTTTAATAGATACAAAAATATAGGCAGTAAAATTAAAAAAAAAATGTTTTCTTAACTGAAAAGCTGTCGTTTGCTCAACTCGTCCAAATTTATATTGTAATTACCCCAATGCACCTTATTGAAAAACTCGAGCGCGTCAGATTTTTATACCCACTCACTTGCTTGCGGTTCCAACAAAACCTTGCCTAGATGGCTCTCGACTTTTCGTACACAAGCCCGCGCATTGTTATGATTAATAAAAAAATGGTATTTTTTTCCACAGTAAAGCTGAAAAGACATTGAATCAGCTACTGCTGCTATTTTTACGGGATATATACTAAAAATAATTATTAAAAAAACACAAAGTTGACACATTGTTAAAAGTTGATTACTTAAAGTAGAAATCTATTTTTTACTAAAAATCTAAAGCGATATCATACCTTTTTTTTGTTCAATTCAAAGAAGATTAAATCACATTTATTTCGATACCAAATAATATGTAAATGTCTGTTTAAAATCTAGAGTAAAAAACATTTCAATTATAGTTTCAAATTCTCAAAATTATGCAAAGCGCCGCGAAACAAAGCGATTACATCATCATTTTCTATAAATATTTTTTTTTCAGTCGATTGTCTGAGTAAATCTTACAATATACCTGAATGGCTTTTGTTAGCAACAGTCACCAATTTATACTTACAATTGTCATCACATGTTCGGTACCTAATCCATTGTAATGTACAGTATATTTTTTACATTTTATTGTTTATATATGAAGTTTAAAACTAAATTCATTTTATAACTATAAGTTATCTAGTAAATATTTAATAATCTTAGTAATATAGACCGTTAAATCTCCAACCACGTCAAAATACTACCGTTAAACTATTTTAAAGTGAGATTTACTGTTTATCAATGTGAAATAGGATAGAAATATAGTTTTAATCTAATAATCCAATAAATACTGAATAGTTTGATATATAATACTAATGGAAATATATTAAATTGAGTACTTACAACATTATTAAAACACTGAACTTTTTCGGTAACTCACGATCACAGAGGGCCCTGCAAAGATGCACTACGCTAACTAACGTTTCTATTCGATTCGTTTTTAAACCAATCGCATCACTGGTAGACCAGGTGACTTTTCGTATCATGTCATCTCCCAGTGACGCGATTGGGTTAAAAACGAATCGAATAGAAACGTTAGTTAGCGTAGTGCATCTTTACAGGGCCCTCAGCTCACGATTCGTACACCTTGCAAAGTAACGTAGATAAAAAATATTTAAGTGCAAGTGAGTTGGCTGTGTATTTTTTTGAATATTGCCATGTATTGTCTTTGCATTAAAATCAATTTTGGCCACACCCAACGGGCGCTTTACAGATTAAAATATATAAATCCCAGAAACTTCGCTTGGTTACTCCTGTTACCCAAAGTCATTTTGAGACGTACGAAGTTGGTAGCTCTTGTTACCAGAAGCAAGTGAGTGGATACAGATAGTTCAGCTTGATGTCTAAGATGTGCTGACCCATAATCTGAAGATTATTTGGAGAAGTTTTCTTAATCTGACGGTTTGAAAAAGATTTTTTTTATACATCAATGAATGTATAAAAAAATGCACGGAGAATAGCATGCAAATAAAAAAAAAAAAATCTTTTAATTTTCATATATATTTTCTGAAAAAAATAGCAAACTGTTAGGTACTAATATTTATTTTTTAGCTGTGTGGTTACCGGCTTAGAATAGTACCACTTCATATCTTCCCGTGGAAGGCTTGTAGCATTGATAGCCCAACTAGCAAAATAACCTTATGACATCAAGCTTATATGGCTAAAACCCTTGTAATTGTTTTATAAAAGGATAAGTTGTTCCGATGTCTTTAGGTATAATAGCTCATTATAGGAGATTTTGGGTAATACGGCTTTTATTCTTATAATTTAGGTTGAATAAAGGCTAATATGGCCGAGTAGTATGACCACAATAAGAATTCCCCTTGTTAGAGTTGTTTATAAGAGATTTTAGGTATCATAGCCTCTATTCTTATAATTTAGGTTGGATAAAGGTAGGGCTTCCATTCCGTAATTACGTAATTTCGCAATTCCGTAATTACGGATGCATTTCGGACCTTTTGTAATTACGTTATTGTAAGCTGCAATTCCGTAATTACGTAAGTACGTATCTTTACTTGTTTATTGGAAAAACTGACGAAAATAGATTCAATTTTATTCTAAAATACATTAAATCATACAGAATACCCAACTTACACAAGGAAACGGCACAGGAACCCCCGCGTACCTACCGGTTATTCCCCGCCCCGTGTAGTTTGGCTCGGATAGTTAGCATACCTACTACAACACGACTCGTATTTAATGAAAATATTTTTTGTCTAATAAACAATAGAGTTCAATGCCATCTCAAGAAATATTTTAAGGGCAACTCCCGAATATTAGGATACCGGTGCTGTGCGGTGCGGGTACAATTCACGGGGGAAGTTTTTGAATGTTACTTGCAAATTTGGAAGAATGTTTTATTCATTGCTCGATCATCCGTCAGCCGTCAAATGCTGTTGCGTGCAATGCTGACATTGATTTGGCAATTGGCATGACATGTATTGTTTTATTTTCAAGGTGAATGATGTTGTTGTAAATGAATTGGTTTATCTGTGAATCTTGGACACGTAACAACTTTTATAAATTTCAATTTTTAATTTAAAATAATAATGATTGAGAACTGATATTTTTCTTTAAAATTCCAGATAAATTACGTTATTACGTATTTTAAATAAATAAATTCGTAACTGGTTACGTAATTGAAATGTCCGTAATTTTGGATGCCCTAGATAAAGGCTAATATGGCCGAGTAATTTGAGACCACTATAAGATTTCCCCTTGTAAGAGTTGTTTATAAAAGATTTTAGCTATCACAGCCTCTATTCTTATAATTTAGGTTTGATAAGGCTAATATGACCGATAAACTTTAATGATAATTTTTGATACTTCGGCTTATTGAAATCGTCAGAATATTTCTTTTTTATCATTCTTGAACTATTTCCTTCAAAATAAAACAAAAAACGACCGCGGTCGAGAAAGTCAAGGTCAGGTTTTTTTTTTTGCAAATTTGACCCTCCCACCCCCTTTCGTCAGATTATTGAAATAAATATATACTTTTTTGCATGTAATTAATCTACCTTACATTAATCTGACGCGCTCGAATATTTCAAGCTGTCGTTTTTTTTTACTATTCTGATCGGTTATCCTGGACGCACGTTCCAGGAAAAAGTGCTCATATATGCTGGAGGTACTCAACAGGGTACAAGGATTCCCCCTTATGTTAATCTGCCGCGCTCGAGTAAATCCCGAAATCCCCTCTTGGGCACTAATATAATTATTCCTTATGAGTTGGTATTAAGTAAAAATAAAAATTAAATATTATCTAATTATCATTAAGGATGATAATTATCCAGATTTCATTAGTAATGTGCAATAAATAGGTTGCAGTTTAATTTTATTGATTATTATTCTGCATCATTTATTTCGGCAACCAATTACGAATCATTTTGCGATTCGGAATTGATTAGAAGGTCCGAGTTCTCAATAAATAAGGTTTTTCTGTTCCTTTTATTTAGCCTCATTACTGTAAGTTTGGGATCCGAGGCCAGAAGTAACATATTGAGAATGTCATGATTTGATCTTGTCTACTCTTTTTTTGTGAGTTGTGTTCCCTGAACCTTCTAAAGTCTTTATTCCGGGCCTCTGACGCTTCTTCTGAGAGATTGACGATCGGTATAACTGCGTTATGGGCTATAATGTCTGCTCCATGCACCAGTAATTTATGAACCGTTGCGGACATATGATACCAGTTGTATAATTCCACATATTTTCTTACTGTATCGTGGACGTAATCTTTATATTTGTTGACATCTATAACCCCTCCTGAAGTAACTGCTTGCAAGATTACTGCAAATCTCCTGATTAATCCCTTATCTAGTCCTGTAATGCTTGCCGTTTTACAGGGGTCCTCAAAAAACTTTCTGGCTGCGTTTCCATCATTAGTTGTCCCTGACCCCTAGTTTGGCCACATCTATCAAGAGATTCATTTCTTCCTTAAAACGATCTTGAATCATTTTCTTCCTTGATGCCATTTTTTCTTTAAACTCGTTTCCTCTCGCAGCCCATTGTTTAAAGTCCTGGCGATATGCTATATGAAGAAGGCATTCCATCGTATAGTGGGCGTGTAGAGATGATAACCCATATTGGTATATACCAGTATCCACAGGTTTTGTAAGAACTTTATCAAGAAGGTTCATCTCCGTTGGTTTAGCCAAACATAAACTGCAAGTTGCATTTAATCTGGCTTAAAAGAAAAGCGCAAATTTTGCCGCCCAACATCGTCATCTTCAGTTCATGCCTCACTGTGTTGGTTTTGTGTTCTGTGGGTAGTAGATCTTCAATTTCCTTGTCTAGCTCCGTTTTTTGAGCAAGCACAACGGCTTCTTTCTTTTAATGAAATTGAACTGTATTGGACGACAATATAACGCTGAACAAGGCTTGGGATTCGTCCATATTGTATCATTTCCTGAAGTTAATTTTAATGTTACCAGGGTTGTCATGAAAACACTGGAATCGTCTTGCTCGGAGTCACTCATCTTTTGCTTGTACCTGCTTTGGCTCGAATCACCATCAAACCCCCATTTAGAAATAAGTACCATCTGTTTGTCTTCTAGGTGCTCCGGTCCATTATTCTGTTCACTGTTATATTCAATAATGCTTGCAGTTTAATTTTGTCTGAAGAATCCGTAATAGTTATTGATTCACTCGGAGAATAGCAATCTAGTTTAGCTTTTTATACTCTGTAGTATGACGAATACACATTTTCTGCACCTTTTCTAATAGGACTCTCTCGCAGTATCATATATTGTCATTTAGACAACTTGAGTGAAATAAAAAGACTTAGTGCTTTTTCAGGTGTATATATTGTAGATGATGCGGGTTTCTTGGTAGAGATTGTCACTTCTCTTAGTTTAGACGCTACTTCTGGGTTTGAGAGATTGAGAATGATACATTTATTGATAAAATAAACATTATTTTACAAGTCATTGTCGCTATATCTGACAAATATTATTATTATACTCGTCGTTAGGTATACATTATTATTATAGTTATACATTATTATTATTATTAATTCTTACATTGGACCTACTTGAACTTAAGAGTGCACTTACATTTTTTGTTATGTATATAATGTATTTGTTTGGTCAACAATTTCTCGACATAAATTCACCAATGCTGTAGGAAACCAGTTCGGTTAACAGTATCTTTAACTTTTTTGTAAATATTGCGTCACTTACACAGTCAATGATGTCGTTTGGAAGAGTGTTGTATATCTTTGCACCAATGACACCGAGTGACTTCCGAGCCTTGGCGAGTCTGCGCCGCGGCACGAGCAGCAGCTGTCCGCCACGGGTGGCCCGGCCGTGGTTCTGCGCGCGGGACGTGTATTGCGTATTTGCACGTTGTCAGTATATAGACACATGGCAGTGTAAGGATTTTGTGCTCTCTAAACAGTGCCTGCGCTGGGTGATCGTAGGGCTTTCTAGATATCAATTGCAGAGCCCGCTTTTGTAGCCTAAATAGTTTATAACAGTCCGCGGCTGTACCCCAGAGATCGACACCTTGGGTTAGAATTGAGTGGAAGTACCCATAATAGGCTGTTCTGAGATTATCAACTGTAAGGGCTGGCGCTAGTCTGGATAGGGCAAAACATGCTGAAGACAACATGTTTTGAACAAGCCGCGTCGATGTGGGGACACCACGTCAGACCCGAATCTATAGTAAAACCTAAGTATTTAACCTGCTCCACCTGTGGGAGTTGAATGTTGTTTATAACGATATGGAACGGTGAGGCATTTGTTCTGCGCAGCTAAAAAATAAAATTTAGCTTTTTCCTCGTCTGAAGGCGACGTGCGACAGATTCAGTTTAAGTCGATTGCGATTTAGGTCAAAAGCTGAGTAAGTATGATTCTATAATCGCCAGTTTCTTTTACAACCGTTTTCTAAATAGGTATGTTTCTATATTAGTCAGATTCTAAATAAGTTCGATTATTTTTAAGACATATCATAAACATGTCAGATCCTTATAATGTCGGATTATGAGAAATTCCTTTACGTATATTTCCATATTCCCCATACGCCATTTTCTGAGTACGCCAGATTTGAGGTTGGTTAGTATCTAATTAGGCTATATTCTGAGTAGGTCAGATTATTTTTATGTCAATATCTTGGTAGATCAAGCGAATGTACCTACAGTTCGTGTTGTAAAAAAAAATACGTTTGTCTTAAATTTTTTATTTAAAACAAAACATTAATTTAAAAATAAAATCACACTTTTTTTGGAAATAAACTAAAACTTAACATAAAATTACACTTATTTTGGAAATAAACTAAAATTCAACATTTTTCTCTTATTCGATCAATCCTATTTTTTTATTGTAGATCGTCTGATCGTGTGTAGTGTCGTGTGTTGTTGCTATTATATCATTTGTCGTAATTATCCGAGTCACTATAAGAATCATCGGAAGAATCACCGGGAGAATCCCCGGAATAATTATTTTCAGAACTGGAGATGTCAGGTTTTTGTTTATTGTTATGGCTGCCAAATAAATGATCTTTTATATGTCTTTCGTAGCTTAAGTGCGAAGCTTTTTTGAGGAAATCCATGATTTCGATAGATTTGTTCTTCATATCGGTTACTAAATTTTTCAAGTGTTCATCATATTTTACGTCAACTCTTCGAGATTTTATTTGTGGGTCGATGAGCACACGCTTGTCTAATACTTATATCGTAATGTTTAGCTTCTTTTTTCAAAATGTATAAAAATTTGAATATATTCGGCTTCTTAAATAATTTTTTGTTCAGCCTATTGTGCAACCCCTCCAAATGATTTGTTGTCCTATACTTTTCATCTGAACAGGCAAATATAGCCGGCGTAACTATTCTGCCCTACTAAGCATAATGGCGATATCTCAGAAAAAACATCTGTAGAAATTGCAACCTAGTTACAAACAGAAGAGAGTTGAATCTGCTTTGGCTCTTGAATTTAGTTATTGCATTTTTGCTTAGGAGGGCAGTATTGTCAACCAATATTTTTCAAAATATTTCTGAAATTTTCTTATGTTTTTCACATTAGAAAAATGTGTTATAAGAGTATGCCATGCTTCCTCGATGTACTCGACCGGTAACAGAGGCAGATATGTCATATGAGTGTTTTGGATTTATTATGTAAATATAAACACGCAGTTTTTCATTTTAGTGATATAATAAGAGAAGATTGACAGGTTGAGTGGTATCGTAGCAACTAACTACTATTCATTCGACACTTCCTCTCAAGCAACAATCAGCTTCTCTAAATAAGTAACTCACACATTATCAAGCACCTAAAGGCCTAAACCAGACATGCATCTCTCAAACTTAATACGAGGTAATGGTTTAGTGAAAATATCAGCTAAATTGTCTACAGATGAATGATGATGATATTCCAGCTGAATTAATCTTTCAATGATGCAATGACGAATAAAATTATATCGAATGTCGATATGTTTTGTCCGACGGTGGGCAACAGGGTCAGGGTCAGGGTCAATGTCATAGAACTTTGGTTATCAGCAAATAATTTGACGCCTTTCAATCCAATATTTTTATCTACACTGTGTACTAACTTCTGTAAGTATACAGCTTCCTTTGCAGCTTCAGATAAAGCGACGTATTCCGCTTCTGTAGAAGACAAAGCCACGCAATGTTGTTTTTTGCACTCCCATGACAATAAATTGTGACCAATCTTAAACACGTATCCTGAGTAAGATTTTCTATCCTTTATGTCTCCTTCCCAGTCAGCATCTGCTTAACCTGTAATGAAGTCATTACTACAATCACCTTTCGACTTTCGAAATGTTAGTCCTAAGTCACAAGTTCCTTTTAGGTAACGTAGAACACGCTTAGCTGCTTTCTCCATCACTTATATCAATGTTAGGTTCCTTAGAGCATTGATTTAATTCTCCTTGAACACTCTCTTCTCCAGTATCTCCACAAAAAGTTGTATCAGCTGCTTCTGATCTCTCCATAGCGTCTTCATAACAATCTTCCGCTACTGGTACTTTATTTGAAGAGTGGTTTATTTCCCATATAACCGCATCCTCAGGTTTTATAAAAGCCTCCGGAGAAGTACGTATCTTTACAGTAGAGCTTGTTTCTGAGGTCAAGTCAGAATCTTCAGTAAAGATATCATCGCGTCCAGTGATGATATTTCGAGGATTGCTGAGATCTGCAAAGCGATAACCCTTCGTTTCTTCACAATAACCAATGAAAAGATATTCCTTCGCTTTTGCATCCCATTTCTTTCTTTTCTCCTTAGGAACATGTACATACGCAGTTGAACCAAAAATTCTCAAATGATCCAAATTTTGCGATTTCCCTGACCAAATTTCTTCCGGAATATTCCCATTATTTGCGTTGTGAGGCAACCTGTTCTTGACGTACACCGCTGAATTACAAGCTTCCGCCCAAAACTTCTGATTCAAACCTTTATCTAATAGCATGGTTCGTGCCATCTCTGCTATGGTTCGCATTGCTCTCTCTGCCACGCCATTTTGTTCCGGTGTGTAGGGAACTGTTAACTGTCGCTTTATTCCCTTGCTAGAAAGAAACTTATCAATTTTTTTATTAACAAACTCCGTACCATTGTCCGTTCGCAGGCACTTAACCGTTAAGCCTGTCTCATTCTCCACATGTGTCACAAAATCTTTAAAACAACTTATTCTTTCCGATTTTTCCTTGAGAAAGTAAGCAAATAATTTCCTCTTAAAATCATCGACTATGACGAACATGTAATGAGCTCCCCCATACGAACGTACTGACATTGGACCACAAAGATCAGCGTGTAATAAGCCGAGTTTGTCTGTAGCTCTCCGTGCTTCACCTACTGGAAAAGGTAAGGTAATCTATGTGCCTTACCCTTTATACAAGCGACACAAGGTTCCATTACACTTTTCTTCCCTAATTCGATGTTAGGAAGCTTGCGTAAATCATTTTGTGGGCTGGTCACATCTGTCGCAGAACCGATGATCGGTGGAGTAGACGGGTTCTCGAGTGGAGACCACGGCTCGGCAAGCGTAGCGTAGGACGCCCTCCAGCCAGATGGACCGACGACCTGAAAAAAGTGGCTGGTGGTGACTGGATGGCGAAAACGGGAGATCGGGCCTTGTGGCGAACCCTGGGGGAGGCTTACGTCCAGCAGTGGACTGCAATAGGCTGAAATGATGATGATGATGATGATGTAAATCATTCAAATTTACATGCCCAAGCCGCCGATGCCAAAGTGACAACGAGTTCTCTAGTTGAACAGTAGCTAGAGCCCCTTCTATAATCGGAAAACAATCATCCAATGCATAGATACCTGAGACTTCACTAGCAGTAACCACAAGTTTACTCGTAATATGGCCTATCGAATGATGAAACATCTTACAACCTTCAGAATCAAATATCACTTTCCACCCATTCTGTACCAATTTAGATATGGATAAAAGATTAACTTTCAAATCAGGCAGAAAAGAACAATCTTTTAAAGGTAACGAAACTCCTTTCAAACTTACAATAATGTCACCTTTGCCTATGTCCGATATCTTGTCATCATTCCATAGAGGTAGTAAAACATAGAGAGAGTGTAAAAACGGCTAATAGAACAGTACTCTTCGCACCAGTTACAAATGCCCTTCGTTAAAAAGAGTCGTCTATATATGACCGCTTTCGATTGGATTTCAAAAGCGTACCACTTTTTAGGTGTGTTCGTGTGTGTCACTCTGCATTAGTGTGCGTAAGTTTGCAGTCAGTGACGTGCGGTTTATCGATATATTAGGTTTAACCATAATTAAAAGGAAAGGATAAGCCTATTTTCAATAATAATTGTGATTGATTACCAATTGAAAAGTGGCCTTATTTCGAAAAAGTAAACTGAGAAATTAACTTTTTTGTCATGTAATAAAACTAAAGACAGTTTTTACAGTTTTTATTTAAAAATAAAACGTTTATCTTTAATAATGATGAATAAGCCTTGTAATTGTAAGACAGTAATTGGAAGACAGTTTGTGACCCTTTTTTGATGCCGGATTGCATTGCAACTTCTGAAACAATGACGAACCATTTCTGTCAGAGCATCTCCAACCATTCCTGTTTGAGCATCAAGGTTAATTTGTTTGGGTTGCGTATGAATGGATGTGATTACTGAATAGATATATGTTTCTTATTAAAATCCGAGCGATACTGCAAATCTGAAACAATACAATTAATTAATATCACATATAGTAGGCTCTTTTACCGATCGATAGATATGTACGTACAGTCAAGGAAATTGATTCCTTGACCATTTGGACTATGTCAAAATGATACTGTAAATAAAATCATAAGAAGTCTCTTACGTTTTGATTGATTATGTTACTACGACATAGTCCAAAATGGTCTAGGAATCAATTTCCTTTACTGTACGTAAAAAATACATATTAAATTAAAATACCGATTTTAAAATAACGAATGATCCAAATATGTAGATAAGTATTTTATGCCTATGTCTATAAAAGGCACACGCCTGTGCCATTAAACGTTGTAAGTTTAGACATTTAAAACATCGGCTTTTTAACTGTTCGGCATCGCTATTTTAACCCAAAATGTATTCACTTTTTGATATTTAAACACATACTCATGGATATATTTACTCATTTACTCTATGAAAATATCGAAAGTTTACTTATCGATATTAATTTTGGAAGCACTATTGTTTACTTCCAAAAGGAAATCTAAAAATGAGTTAAAATTGCACATTTACTGCACATAGTGCCTTTGTATTAATTACAAGACGTAATACCATGATAATTTTTCTAGTTATACTTGCAAAACGGCCGGATTATGGCCGAAAATCAACAGTTTTATTGTAAAACATCACTCACCTGTGAAAGCTTATATTTTGTGGATCATTTTCTTTATTTCCCATTCGGGATTTACACCCACGAAATACACACGCCATTCCACTGAACCTATACTTAAATACTTTACTGATAACTTGTCGAAGAAATATATTTTCGGAGAATTATTTTAAAATTCCGACGGATGGGCGCACAGATCGCGAACAACAACAGTAATCCGACTAATTTAAGTGACACTTTCTCTTAGGTCTTTATCCGACTAGCCGCTTATTCTATCCCATTCGTCTTAATTTAGTAGGGTTCACATGTCGGGTATTGACCAATAAAAATTGGCTACAAAACTGCGTTGTACACAGAAGAAAAAGGTGGTACGCTTGAAAGTTGGCTACACGGGATCTAGTGTTATCCTTCATATTTGCATCATTCGCACACGTCACAACATTCTTATCAGTAACCTTAAAGTCCAACCAGTGTTTTTGAAAACTCATATGATTTGAAGCTCCACTCTCCAAATACCACGTCGAGGGGCTGAAGGACTTGTGAACCGACAGTGAACAGCATAAAGCAACTTTCTTCGACTTTGTAGAAACTGTTGATGAGCCTTCTCCGTCTGTTTTTTTTAACAGCTTCGGGCAGTCTGGTTTCTTGTGGCCTTTCTTCCGACATTTAAAACACTTAAACTTTGTTACTGAGTGCTGAGATTGTTTCTTTGCTACCAACGCAGAATTAACATTCGAGGAATCATTGGATGAGCTCTGATTAGAGTCCTCTTGTAGAAGCTTTTGCCGAACGTTTTCCGAGGTAAGTTTCATTCCCGAGTGTTCCAAAGCCATACGTAACGGTCTATAAACATCAGGCATACCTCGTAAAAGTACCACAGCAATCAAATCATCATCGAAACTTTGATTCATCTCTTTGAGTTTCTGTGCATGATTCATCACCGCCGCTACATATTCATGCATAGAGCTATGCTTTTCCAAATGTTCATCTAAAAGGTTATTCATGAGACTTATACGTCTATTAAAACCTCTGTCCTCGAAGATTGCTGCTAATGCTTCCCACGCTTCTTTAGCGTATGTCAAACTCTGTACGTAAGGATAAAGATGAGGCTCTAAATGTAGACATATTATGGTAAATGCCTGTTGATCCTCTTCGATTTTCGTAGAATCTCCTTTATCAGGTAAGACTGACGTGTATTTGAAACATTTTTCGCGAATTAGTAGCATTTTAATAGCGAACTTCCATGACGAGTAATGATCTACTCCATTCAATTTGGTAACAGAAAATTTCGTGTTCTGGGCCATAACCTATTATTGTTTTGGATTTATTATGTAAATATAAACACGCAGTTTTTCATTTTAGTGATATAATAAGAGAAGATTGACAGGTTGATGAAATGCAGGTAACATCCAGTTTTCTTCACTGCAGGGAAGACATGGGATAGGTACTGCATTTAAAGCGGCTAACTCATAATCAGCCTTATAATGTTGGATTTGAATATTTAGAACTGTTTTTTATGTTTGAAACAGTCTAATATATGTTTTTTCTTGCTTGCCTGGCAAAAGGGCATATATCACTGGCACTATATTGCGGCTACTGTCAGATTCATAGTTTAACATGGCATGCAATGTGTAGAGCTGATGAAAAGGTTTAGGGGCTACCTTGAAGGTTCCGTCACCTAGAAATCTTTGTTTTTTTAAATATATTTCTCGACGATTCGCTACAAAAAATAAATAGCTTATCGTCATTATCGCCATTTTCAGCGATCAAGAAATTTTGACTTATTATTTTGGGGAATTACACGTCGTTTGTACAATCAAATTTTAAAGCATAGGTGCCTAATGCTCTTTTCCTCCACGCATATATAGAGTCTTTTCTTGATGAAAATGTAGGTAATGCAATGATATTACAGAGTGTAGATATGTTACTTTCCTAGTAAATCGCGTTTGGAAATGGTCGCAGTTGCGTATAGGTAGCTATACAAACTACAATATGTTCACTTCTTTCACTAATGAACGTTAGACAGATACAGAAAACACTAGAGTAAGAGAGATAGCTATACGTAATCAGTTGCGCTTCAAGTGTCACCGGGAGGATAGAGATTATGATTTTTAATCGAACAGAACGGACATTGGTAAGGAGCAAAGTAGGTAGGTAACAAATAGAAATAAAACGGGTTTTACAATAGTATAACGGTATTTATTGATGTCCAATTTAAACAATATTCGTATATTGAGTACATCATCCCCTTAACATTGCTTAGGTACTCTATTATGGCACAGGCGGGCGGGATCTTTCGACCTATCGTTACGTTACTATAATATTTATAATAGGTACGAGTATCTAGACAAGCGGCAGCGTGTCCAGTCCAGCCATGTTCACGCAAAAGGAACTGGCGAGCGCTGCCGTGTGTTATTTACACGAAACGTTTGGAGCCATTTTTGACGCCTCAATAACTCCAAATCTATTTAACATAAAAACATGAAATTTGGTTTATGTATTTAAACCCTTTAGATCAACTAGAACCCTAAATTTCATAAATAAAGGTGAAAGGGTTATTGAGATATTAGTGTCTAAAAATCGGCATTTTTACCACTGACTGAATGACTGATTAATCATCAAAAACCTTTAACCCACTTTGAGGTGACCTAAGAAGTGGGACTACATAAGCTTATTATGATCACCAAAAAGAGTAAAATAAAATAAATGTTTTTAAAAAACAAAAAACCGTCTTCAAAAACTTCTATTAAAATGATAGGTAATAGGTTAGTCCATTAAAAGTCGGCGACTCACAATATTTTCAACCAAAAGCCAATTTCTGCTGGACTAACCTATTACCTATCATTTTAATAAAAGTTTTTAAAGGCGGTTTTTTGTTTTTAAAACATTTATTTTATTTTACTCTTTTTAGTGATCATAATAAGCTTATGTAGTCCCACTTCTTAGTGATATAGAAACTTTAGGACATTCATCATCAAACTCGCCGCAAGCAACGCCGCGGGAAAATCACTTTTAAACAGTTAAATGTTCTTCGTTGTAGTCGCTCAACTATCTTCGATCGAGATATCTTATTGCCACCCTTGAAATCGGTACCGTTGAGGAGTTCCGATGGCCATCTGTGGTCTTCATCATCAATTCCGCTTCAGCAAATGATACTTTCTGAATGTAAATGCTGGACTTGTTACTAAAAATACTAAAATCGCTATATATTTGCTTACAATATTTGAGGAGTTCCTTCAATTCCTCACTGATCGCCCCCTCTGATCCTGTTTCTTCATCACCCTTGGGATAACTCCTTTCCAACAAAAAAAAGCATCAAAATCGGTTCATACACGACGAAGTTATCCGCGAACACACATAAAAAAATATACGGCCGAATTGAGAAACCTCCCCCTTTTTTCAAGTCGGTTAAAAATAACTACTACAATTCGCGTCCAGAACTCTCTCGAACAATCAGAAGTGGCGATAAGATCCTCTAGCGATAACTCTACCGACTTTACCATATGTTGCCTCTTGATTCGCACGGATATAACCGATACCAACGCGTCGCATCTGATCTTTTAATCAATGTATCTATCCTTGTCATACACGCGATTTATTGAAATCGCTTTCTCCTTTCGTAACTGAGCACGCGTTGTCTTTACAAATATTTTAAAATTAACCTTAAATACGAAGTAATAATCTAATATTTAGTAAACTTACGCGTGATATAAGATTCCTTGAGCTTTATTAGTTTTCATATGGTAGTTTGTGCACTTCCTAAACACACACGACGGCATTTTATCTATTTTGGCTCACGTCAGTTTCGTCGCCATGTTTGACGTGAACTGTCAGCGAAAGAGTACAATTGGATCTTTTATGAAGGCCAACTCGGACGCGGTAGTGGCATATCTACGTCTTGTTTATATGTAATATCATTGAGGTAATAGTATCGAATGGTGCAGCTCTGGCAGATCCTGTAGGGCCTCTTCAAAAATAGGCTGGATTCCGCCGCTTTTTCTTTACAGGAGAACATCGCCAATTTAATAGCATTTCGCTCAAAATCTGGCAAACATGTATGCTCACTTACTCCACAAACGGCGGTCATCTCGGAATTCGTTGTTAAAGACGCACTGCACTTATATCGGTTGGAACATCTAAGGGTAATTCTAAAAAAAGTGGCACCGTAACCTGTCAATGAGTTTTTGAATACAAAGTATGTTAAATGTTTGTTTTACAGAAAAAGTAAAAACATTCATAGATAAGCACAGACCTTTTACATCGAGGCCAAGCCATTTTATTTATTTATTCTCCTAAATTTTGTTAAAAAAAAATGGTAGGTACTATTTTTTACTATAACCTGTCTTGTCCAAATGAGACATGTTTCCGTTTTTTAGGTCTTTGAACTATTTGTGTATATTTTATTATATATATTTTACAATATATTGCAAGAAGAATATTATGACATTCAATTAGTTATGATATGGTTTCAAAAATATATGCTTATATATCAATATTAACACACGACAGTTTGTCCGGTGATGTTTTTACTTTAACCTGTGTGTCCGTGATAGTGTATCTCTGATAGGCACACCATAATCCTCGATAAACATTCGGCCAGTATGTGGCTCACCACTATACGAAACGGTTGGATACGATCTGTCATACTTTTGTGGAGATTAGTGATCAAATGCAGTAATCTGGAGTTTGTAACGGGTATGTTAACTTTATCTTGTCTCAATTATTTAATGTTAACGGTATGGGACGTAATTAACTAATCATTTGAACGTGGTATTCTGATGTATCTACTTATATTACTAAGAGTGGAACGTTCAAATTATCACCGGTTTAAGAGTAAATGTCTTGTAAATCTACTTTTAACTTTAACCTGTAACTAGCATAGATTAGGTTAGGCACAGGTTAATGTAACTCTTGGCGGGTTAAAGAGTCATATGTGCACTAATGTGCAGGTTAGTGTGACTATTGGCAAGCTAAAGTGAATAACTATTTTAAATAATTTTATTTTAATAACTTGCATATAATTTCGCAGAAAAACTTTACAGATGCTTTATCAAGCAGTACCCATTAACAGTGCTCTACCTAAGTAAATGTTGGGAATTGCTTTTTTAAAGTAATTTGTATTTTAATATAACTCTCTTTAACCTGAAAACTTTTCTCTTCTAACCTGTCTAATGAAACTTTCACCTGCATCTCAATATTTCAACAAGCCATAATTCTTATATTTTCATGTATATTCCGTTCCCTTTTATAAATATGTAACAATTGGAACACCATGAAGGTTATTTTAAGCAAAGAAGGTAAAAAAACACAACTTTTTTTTTGGAGAAACTTTAACCTGTCCGTGCCACTTTTATTAGAATGACCCCTAAAATTGACTGTGCCTGATTTCTTTTTTAGCTGGAAGCAATATTTAAATCCATTTTATAGCACGCAGGGTTGATCTTTTGCAGTTTTTATTAATTTAAAGCTTTCGTCATAAGAATAAATAATTACTACACGTAGAAGCGAAACTTCCGGCTCCGGACGCGCGCTCTTCGCGTTAGATACCTACCACCTGGCGACACCTGAGGTGTCTAGTCAGTCAGGGGCGTCACACACGGAATATATATTAACCAAGATATTGATATTGTGTCTTGAAATGGTTTTCGTATTGTTGTTGATTTTAGTGTTTATGGTTGAACTAAGATAGTGTTTTAAATAGTGAAAGACTTTACGGCAAAATATATCTTAATATCATCAAAAGGTATTATTATCTAATTTAACGCAAATGTAAAAAAACAACTTGCAACAATGTTTACGCTGAAGTAAAACATTAATAAGTTAATAACATTTCGTGACTAAACTTGTATACCACATCCATAAACCGATTAAAATATTTCGCAAGTGACAGCCCTAACTTTGGGCGCGGAAGACAGAGGGGCGTAGCGGGGTGAAGGGGGAAGTAGGTATTTAAAGCGCGGCATTTTGGACCTGCGTAAAGGAGATTCGCTTCTACGTGTAGTTATTATTTATTCTTATGCTTTCGCCCTCCATTTTGTCAATGCCTTCTAAACAGATATGACATTGTCATAAGGATTATGCTTACAGTCCTCTATTTATAAGTGGCCATATCTTTGATAGGTTTTATTACACATTTTGCGGGTGGTAGGTTCGTGTGCACGGTCCGTCCGGATCGCTACCACCATCTTACCCGTTGACCTTCCGTTAAGCGTAAGGGGGTAAGCCGATGAGATTACCTATAGCATTGAGGCATTCCGTCTTACTCCTCAGATTTGGATTGGCAACGCATTTTACAACCTAGTGGTTGTAAATGTAAATGTCCTGGTGGCCTGAGTGCTCGTTTGCCTTCTCTATCACATAAAAAAAGCCATAGTTAGTAACTTACTATGGTATTATTTTCTAGCGAATTATACCTGTCCTTTTCAGAATTATGCTTGTATAAAATCTGGCCTACTAAGATTTAAAACTTCTCAGAATTAGTTGATATAAGATTCAGATTTATTTAGAAAACTACTCGATTAGAATCTGATATAAAAAGAAAAGGCAATTTGCCGAAACAAACTTATTGCTAATACGACGTAACACTGTCATGACCGTGACATACTCAAAATCTGACCTACTCAGAAATCGACTTTAAAAGAAACTGGCTTCCACTTCTTAAGGTATTTTCCGAAACTGTTTGATTCAGAAAAAGACGTAGGGCAAATCTGACCTAACCAGAATTGTACTTATTTAGATTTAGACCTAAAGCACAAGAGGCCTAGTGCAAATCTAACCGGCCCTGCCTAAAGGAGGTGGGGGCATATACACTGATCAGGTGGATGTACTTCCCAGTTGATAGGGGAAGCTTCAGTGTTATAATTCTGCCGCTGAACCCTTCGGCAATTCTTGCAGTGCCCTTTCTAGCCCATTCTTCACAGCAAAACCAACACCACTAGCCGCCTCTTCAGAACTCGGTTTTCCGCTCCAATAATATGTGTAGCCTCCAAGCTGTTCACAGAGTTGGCCAGTATAGCAAAGGTGGGTTTCGCTGATTACGGCAATATCTATATTGTACAAGCCCAACTCACGGGCAATTAGGGTTGTTTTCCTCTCTGGACATACTTTAAGAGTCATTATCTAAAAGAGTACGAACATTCCATGTTCCTATAACTAGGTTTTTAGTGGTTGTTTTACATTTCTTATATCGACCGCTATGATGGTGAACAGAATGACCGCGGTTAGCCATCTGTGTTAAGTCGAGACAGACTAAGTATAGGCCACCTTTTCTTGGCCTCTCCACGGATTGGGGAAAGCAGAGCGCTCCCTTAATGGGGCTGCTTTGTCGTAATCTGAGCTGCCGTCCTGGCCCACTGTCTCAATCGGGACCTCGAACGACCGTCACTAGAGAAGCGCCTACGTGCAGATGTCGACTAAGGTTTGGGTACACCCGACCCTCCCCCCACCACCGGCTCTCTATCGCCGTAGGACTATCACTCGTAGGCCAGTAAACATGCAGGAGTCATCTGCGCGTGAATATATTATAGTGGGCAAGCAGTTGCGCAGGTGCAAGCCCACTCTCTCGTCCCAGGCAACCAGGAGCCAGTGGACCGGTTGACCGGTACTAGAAGGGCTGCAGGAGATGCAGGAGATTCTTTGCGGCACATCTCCATGCACCTAGTATGGAATTCAAGGAGATATTTCCAATTTAATGATCCCTTAATCGCCTTCTACGATACCCACGGGAGGATATGGAGTGCTATTCTACTCTACCTGCACCACACAGCACACAGGATTGATTTTACAACAGTAAGGTTAACATTTCCGAGCATATGGGAGAAAATTTAGTTAACTATAATAGCTACTAATTTGTAATATATTCCGAGGAAAAAAAAATGCTGTGGGTGGGGGCAGCGTAGGGGCGCGGGGGCGCTGCGGCGCGACGTACTAGCGTGAATCAAAAGCCCTTGGGTTATTTTAACTTATATTAACCGAAGCAAAGCGAGGGCGGGTCGAGAGTAAAAAATAAAACCAATCTTAAATAAACAAAATATTCTAATAAAACCAATCTTAAATAAACATAATATTATGTTTAGAAAAATATCTTAAAAAATCCATATGTCATTTGATATTTCGAAATATGGGACATTTACCTGAAGTAACATTATCAAAATCACAACCGGCCGGTCGACATTAGTATGAGCTTTCATGCGTTTAGTAAGTAATCTGTGTAGGTAAGTGGTAAATAATTGTGATTACAGGGCTGCACGTCGGTGAAGAAGAGCTGCTACGCGCCGGCGTGGAACGAGCAGGTGGTGTTCTCGGAGATGTTCCCGCCGCTGTGCCAGCGGCTCAAGCTTCAGCTGCGCGACGACGACCCCGTGCGCCCCAGCGTCATCGGCACGCACTTTATCGACCTCAAGACCATCTCCAATGATGGAGAAAAAGGTTACGCTCCTTTTCTCCTTGTACATACGTGTAACGGCGCCTCTGCAACGACAGTACAGTAACACCTGTCAAAAGAGCACGAAGCAATTCAAATCTCTTTAAAAACCTAGTTTTCATAATAGCACCAGAGGATAAAGAACAAATCTACTATGAATTAATAGTAAAGTAGTTTCCCTTTGACGCACGCGGGAGGCACATAAATATTCTCAAACCAAATAATTATGCTTCAACCATCTGTTTTTGATTTAATAATATGTGCCTTGTGCTTGTTGCTCATTAGGATTTTTGCCAACTTTTGGGCCCGCGTATATTTATCTGTACGGATCAACACGTGACTACAGTCTGCTGGACCAGCACACCAGCCTCAACTCGGGCATGGGCGAGGGCGTGGCCTACAGGGCCAGGTGAGTTTGGCATTACAGTAGCATTTCGTACTACCAGAGACACGTGGGATGTACATATTACGCGCAATGGATTATAAAATTATAAACTTTATTTATTTTAGAGTTCTCGTTTCGATTCGTACCGAGATAATAGACAATATCGAATCCCCAGCTTCGGACGTCGAAGTGGAGATTGTGCCGCCGATTAATGAGCCTACGTTTGGCAAACACGAAGAATTTTTCCTCTTTGCCAGTATTTTTGATGCCAACATGATTGATAAGCGTCTTACTGATAAACCTATTCAGTTTGAGTTGAGTATAGGCAACTCCGGTAACTCCTTAGATGGACAAAGTGAATCAGTAAGACGTCCTCAAGATTTAGAATTCGACGACCCAGGTAAGACAACAGTTTCCAACATCTTCAAATACTATTGACTTAATCCTGTTAAATCTTACGACATTTGTTCAATAAGTTCTTTAACTAGACATACATATTTTTGTTTTGACACATTGTACCTAGACGAGGTGAACGCCGACACAGGCTACTGGCAGAGCACGACCGCGCCGACAAAGGCGGCCGCGTGCTGCGATCACCACTACTACTACCTGCCGTACTGGGACCACAAGCAATGCATGCACGTGCGCAGCATCTGGCCTGACCACCGCCGGCGCATGTATAACTCTAACATGATCGAAAATATTATAGAAAAATTTGTAAGTTCCTGTATAGGTACATAAATCGTCTAACGTCTATTCTCATTCGTTTTCGAACTAAGTTCGTGACAAAAATGACGTGAACTTACTGTATTGGGTGCAGGAGGAGGACCTTATAGAGGTTGAAACTGTGGTGGAAAAGGACAATGACGCCGACAGCCACGGCGTGGCGGCGTTGAAGGCGGCGCTAGAGCGGGTCAGCGCCGCGTGCGCCGCTTACGCGCGCCGCTCGCCCGGCGCCGCGCCCCTTGGCAACACGAAGCTCGACCGGGAGAGGCAGAAAATGTGCCTCTATGAAATCGTATGAGTACAATACATTATTCTAAAGGCTCGGAAAACTGGATATTACCTAGGTTTAGCAAAGGTTGCTAAAATACGAGTCAAGCAATTTCGCCCGATTCCCGCCGAGGCATACAGGATGCCTATAAATGTACTCGGGGCTTTAAAGCGGGTTTGCCATTTGTAGTTTCGCGCTCTTGTATGCGTGACTGCTGGTTAGGTAGCGCTAGCAAGCTTAGTTAATAAACAAAATAATATAAGTTACATATTCGATTTTATTAGAACCATTTTTTTCATTAAAATAAGACGGTTTTTAATTTTGCCTATGTCGGAATTTGTTTTCGTACGATATGGAAATCTTGTATTGTGCTACAAATAACTCAGCTTGTTGTCGGTCTTTAATACGCGATTAAAATTTTGTAGTTGTGCTAGCGACATCTCTTTTTTTTAAATATTTTTGCTCTATTCTTTCACTAACTCCCGTCGCTTTATGTGAGCTTTGTAATTTGAAGCAAATTTTGACCCTTGATAAAGTTTCGTGAATTCATATTCATTTTTGATAAAATGATAAACACTTGCAATCATTTGACGTTCCTAAAATTAAACAATAGATTAATATAGCATCACGTTTAGCATTGTTATTATTAAACTGAAACTCGATACCTACTTCCTTTAATTAATTACACACAATAAAAAAAATAACGAATCATTCATCATGCTGATGGTAGGTACTCGACAATTTATTATTTCTGGGGCGAACTTATTGACACTACTTACCCAGCCTGCGACTCGGTCGACACCAACCGGCACTGAGCGCTCCCGAACGTACGCACTCAGAGACACGTGCACGTGCACGCAGGTGTGGCAAGCCCGCTTTCGAGAGTTATTTTTTTATCTTTTTATCTTTACTCCTCAAATGCTACTTCTTAGGTTCTGTCTGCTCGTTTGCCTCCTATACCATTAAAAAAAAAACCATTAAAAAATAACTTAATTTTCAGTGAGTTATAAGGAATTAAACTTTAGTAGTAAAATCAGTGAATTAAAAAGTAGGATACCTACTTACTATCACCCGTGTTACTTGTTACAGGGGCGGTACTTCAATCTGTGTTTTGTTTTGATATAATGAGTGTAACGACAACGACGTCGTGCATTGAAAATAGTACCTATTTGTTTTGCGCAAAACTATAAAAATTGAGAAATGAACTACTTATTTTTTAAAGTTGTAGAACAAAAGTAAGTAATTTTCAATTTGGAAATTAAATCGATAGGGAAGTACATTTAAAGCCATAAGCTCTTTTTGCATAATGCTTATTGCACATAAACAATTACAAGTCATATTTACATCGATATAGTAAATGTACATAGATAAATTTAGTCCACATGTACAACCTTGGAGTAGAATAAGTATGGACAATGCAAGAGGGTAGACAAATTAACAAATATCAGTAAATAATAATTCTTACCTATACTATATACAGGGTGTTAGGTAATGTGTGGATAATCCTTGAACTACGGATAGAGGGCACTTAGGACGTTATGAAAAAGCTAAAATAGGTTAAGTAAAAGTCACACGGTTTTCGAGATATTTGGAGTTTTAGGTTTTTTTGAACACCCTTGTTCAATGCTTTGATCATAGCACCATTCTCAGATATTTAAAAAAAAAAACTCAATATTCTTGAATACTTATGTTATCAGATAGGCATCACCATTAATGTGAGACTACAATGGAGTTTAAAAAAAAAAATCGCAAACTTAATTTTTGCGTTTTCAATCGTACATTGATCGAACTTTTAGCTCCCATGGTGTAAAAAAATACACTACCGTCTAGTTGCCCATAAGCTTAAAAACATGCCAATTTATTGACAATTTGAAAATAGTAATTAACTTTTGAATTTAAAATCAAAATGCCAAAATAATAAAAAATACATGCCCACCCTCACTTTTCCTGATTTACTTTTTGTATCCCGGGCGTAGAATTCAAAACTTTTTGTTGCAAAAATGACATTACTGGCCACTAATTTAAATGCCATTTATTCCAAATTTAAAAAATATGCCGACTGCTTTTTGTTTTTTTTTTAATTCGATTTTGAATTTCGCTATTATTGCATAAGGAATGGTGAATTGTGTGTTTAGATTGTTGAGTTGAATTTTTGTTGTTTATCAATTGTTCGAACACAATACACACCGATAGAATATGCTCAAATACATTACATTTATGGTGAGTGCCAAGACAACGCTAGTGCTGCGCAGCTGCTGCAATTTTGTACTCTGAACGCTACCCAAACAGACTCATTACCGGATTTTTCCTCGAATCCATAACGCGTACAGGGAAGAGAGAGTTCTAGGCAATAGGACCTTCACACGTTGGAAATGAAAAGGGTGCAATCCTTGTGTTTTTAGAGTTGCATGCACTTTCCACCGTCAGTCCAAGGCTATTTGCTATTCCCGTACGGACAAAGAAGGATTTGCCGCTATTAAATCCGGAGCATTTACATCGTCTATTTTTTTTTTTTTTTAATTAGCTTAGGATGGTGCTATGATCAAAACATTGAACAAGCTCATTACCTAACACCCTGTGTATATTTTAACCACCCTGTGTTAAATTATTTATTTATTTATTTATATATTATATATAATTATTATCCTCCTCATAGACATGACCATTTGCCAGCAAGTCTGGCGAAGCAAGGCGGCCCTTTAAGCTGCTTGGATTGACTACAAGAAGACTTATGACTCGGTGCCTCACTCATGGCTCGAAAGGATCTTAAAGTTGTTTAAAGTTGATGCAAATTTGAGGTCCTTTTTAGGTGTGTGTATGAGGCAGTGGGTCACAGTCCTTCGTCAACCAGGTGCTCGAGATGGCCCCTCTGATTCGCCTAACTTGATAAGGATTGAAAGAGGCATCTTCCAAGATGACAGCCTGAGTCCTTTGTGGTTTTGCCTAGCCTTGAATCCTCTCAGCTCCGGGCTTGGCTATCGACTTCGTAGAGAAGCTGAAGTCATTTCTCACTTATTGTTCATGGATGACGTCAAACTGTTTGCATCGAAGCGCCAAGGTCTTATTGCATTATTGAAAATCACACAAGAGTTCAGCAATGCGATCAAGAGGGAATTTGGTGTAGATAAGTGTGCGGTCATGCATGTTCAACGAGGGAAAGTTGTAAATTCATCGAATTTGCAGCTTTTTGAGACAATGATCTCAGATCTCTCTCCGAAGCTGAAACCTACAAATATCTTGGTACGTCACAGTCTTTGGGTATTGTGGACGGCGATGTCAAGCGGTCAGTGAAGGAGCGCTTCTTCTGCCGCTTGACAAAAGTTCTTAACAGTCTTTTGTCGGGTGGCAATAAGGTGCGCGCCTTCAATGGCTGGGTGATGCCGCTGCTCACATATCCCTTTGGCATACTAAGGTGGACTCAGACTGAGCTGGACGCCCTGGATAGGAGGGTCCGTCTACTGCTTAAATCACATCGCATGTTGCACCCACGCTCATCTGCTATGAGTAGGGATCGGAAATTCGGATGTTTTTATTGTTTTGTTTTTGTTGTTGTATTGATGTTAGTTAGTATGGAGGCGGACTCTATTTAATTATGCTAATACATTTCCCGGGTTTTTTCCGGAATACCGGAAATTAGGATACATATACACATACGTATTTAAAGTATTTAAATAACATATTTTAGTTGTTTCTTTTTATAAAATATGTGGTTTGTTAAACTAACAGTATCTACACTATTCTTTAACATCAAACTAAATTAAATTTGTTAAGTTACATATTATTCTTATGAAAACTAATGGTACTAACGTTAGTATTTTTGTTCAAAATTCAAATTCAAAATTCAAAAACCCCATTTCCGATCCCTAGTTATGAGATTGTACATCCTCAGGAAATGTGGTCGAGGCATGTTAAATGCTAAGAATCTCCACAACCGCGAGGTGTGCAATCTCAGGGATTATTTCCTTAAAAATGAGTGTGGGATGCATCGTGATGTGGTTGCAGTAGACTAGAGCCTCACGCCTCTCTCCTTGGTAAACGAGAACTGGCGCAAACCAACGGTGTTGAGCACTGAAGACCGCAAGAACGTATGTAAGAGCGAGGAGCTAAACGGACGCTTCTACCGGGCCCTAACAAGGCCCGACGTAGACTTTTTAGCGTCCGTGAACTGGCTGCGATTTGGTGACCTCTTTGGGGAAAGCGAAGGTTTTGTCTGTGCAATTGCTGACGAGGTCATAATGACGAACAATTACCGGAAATATATTCTGAGGGATGGCACGGTCGACATTTGTCGAGCATGCCGTTGCCCCGGCTACTCCCTCAGACATATAATTTCTGGTTTTTCGCATTTGGCCATCGTCGAGTACTTGCATATATATAACCTCGTAGCCAGGATCATCTATCAGCAACTTGCTCTTCAATATGGTCTTGTTGAGTCTGAAGTGTCGTACTATAAGTACTGCTACGCTCTATTGGGATCGATCTGTCATTACGGACAGGACTATTGTTGCCAATAAGCCTGATATCGTGTTGACAGATCGATCTCAACGCCGGGCAGTGCTCGTCGACGTCACCATCCCGCATGACGAGAACCTCGTGAAGGCCGAGAAGGACAAGCTCAGCAAGTACCTCGACTTGACGAGGTGACCGCCATGTGCAATGTTGACTCAACGATCACTGTCCCATGTTTCGGCAAACAGTCTTATAGCTGGATCGAAGTCCAGATACAGAAGGCAGTACTCCTCGACACGGCACGTATTGTGAGGAGGTTCCTCTCTCTGCAGCCCTAACCACCGGTAGCTTGAGCCCTACCCCGCTGCCGGCGGCATGGTAGGTTAGGTTTTTATAATGTTTATTTTTTGTATTAGTATTGTTATTTTACTTTTATATTTGAATATTTGTTATAAAAAACCTAATTTACAGAAAATTAAATAAATATCTAATATTTATATACAGGGTTTTATATACAGGGTGGAAAGGTCGAATGCCACATGCAAGGCAACTACCTTAAATATTGGAAATAGCACATTCTGTGTAAAGGAGACTTTCCTTTATTTTTAAAAACTATAAACTCTGCATTCATGGATTTTTGAAAAATCTTCTAGAATAAAAACGTAAAGTAAATCTTTTTGTAGAAGCGAAAGAGATTTGTCAGGATCGTAGCAGGTGGAAAGAAGTGGTCTCTGCCTACCCCTCTGTGAAACAGGCGTGATTTCAGCCCCGAATCTTCATTTTTTTTTAGGCGAGGCAAAAACTGAAAGATGCCGCCCCCGCCCTTTATATTTATTTTTACCTTTATCATCATAATTTCAGCTATCAAATGTTCACTAATTGATTGTCATTTGGACATAGGCCTTCCGGATATAATGCATCCATCGCTGTTCTTTCTGTGATAAGCCTATTTATTTACAGATATATAGACATGAACGCGTAGGATATATATTTTATACACAGCACAGGATAGGATTTAAAATAAAAATATGTATGTATATTATTGCATTTGTGAATTGAAATTACAATTTTACTCTTCGAGTTTTTTGTTCAGCAAATAAATCTATGGACATGTCATAATTTAACTCGTGTGCAATTCGATTTTCTTGAAGAAGATTTTTAAATTTGTTATAACGTATTTTTTCATAATGTCCCACCTAGTAGTGGAGCCAGCAAAAAAGCAATATACTTTTTGAATCAGTCCAAATATAGTCTAGGTCCATTTTTGATGAATTAGAATGCAAGCGGTAAATCATGTAACAGTTTGTGGTGACATCGTTATCAGAGGGTTTTGACCCTGCAGAATACGGATCTGCCAGTCGCCATTCCGAAATTTGAATCGGAAGTATGCTATACCGGAAAAGGTGCAGCCCATACAAAAATTAATAAAAATAATTATATCGTCGCTGGAAAGGCAAAACTACTAAAGCGCCATTTTGGTCAAAATGAGTTATATATACAGTACGACTGCTTTTTTTTTTCTGCGTCGTTTGGTCTGGGTCTCGTAGCGATCGGAGCATGTTTTTGGCGCTTTAGTAGTGAAAATTGGGTCAAAATTTCAATAATTTCTTAGGATTTTTTACTAACATCCGACTCATTTAGACATATTTTTGAATAGTTGGCGGTTAAGTATTGTGCTTGCTGTATCTAGCCGTTTCAAGCTTTATTAGTAATTTTAGATAACATAACTGAGGATACTCGGTGGTGATTATGTAAATTTCGCTTGTAGTACATACTAAATGAAATGTATTTTAGTCAATAACGTTTACGCAATAACCGTCAGTTGTAGTAATTTAGTATTTTTTCTCTTTTGAAATCATGTGAAGTCATGTTTGTTAGTAAATAATCTTATAGCAGGAATCGACGATTGTGGCGCTTTAGTATTTTTACCTTACTCAATAAACAAAGTAAAAAGGATATTAGTATATTTCAATGCGGGACTTCTATCTGTTACATCTGTTAAGAAACTTTGAACTACATACTTAAAGAATATTACGAGATATTAGTAATTATTAAGTTATAAAATAAATTAGAAAAGTATAGGTAAGGCGTTATGCGATTCATAAATTTGTAACAAATTCGACCTTTAGTCTATTTCTCAAATTGTTTTCGGGTGACATCAAGCGTATTAGACGCGCAAGCAATGTCAAAACAATATCTTTTGACATTATGCGCGCCAGTTTATAATTATTATTTATGCTAGTTACCTCAGAACTCCGTCATTTATTAACCGATCTGGAAAATTCGTTTTTGGTTTGATAGGGCATACTTCTGGAGTAGGCTTACTGTCATCAGGTTAGAATCTGATGATGGGGTCCTGGAGAAATTGAGGGAAATCTTCAAATATTTTAGGTACACCTATAGCGATTTGGGAATTTTGTATGTATAAATAGCATATGGTAACTCGTACATTTGCTCTTGAAAAGCACCATTTGGTGAAGTAGAACTGATGATAATTAATGAAGATCACAGATTCACCAGAACTACCTACTTACTCAATAATTTAATAATTTCATGGGTTGGGATTTAATGAATATTATTTAATGCCAATTTATTTAATATTAATACTATTTATTTATTTATGGAAACGCATACCTATTTATTTGATAAAAAAGAATGATGTCCCGTCAAAAACATAAATGTGAAAATGGGAGCCAAGTTCAATATTTTAAGAATATGCGATGCATGGTTATCGCCTTCACCGACATAAGAATTGAGATTTAAATGGGTGCCAAGTTCCGTAGATAATCCTGATATTTATTTATTAAGAACGTACAACATTCTAAAATTAATTAAATAGGTACACAATTTCTTATTTTTTCTCATACGTAATGTATGCTTGATCTGGCCGTTGGTCCAGACATCTAGCGAGAGTCTCCTGAGGTGTTGGTCGAGCCTCTTCGCTATATGACCGTTTGCCGAAACAACTACCGGGACAATGATCATCGACTCAATATCCCACATGGCGGTCACCTCGTGAGACAAGTCAAGGTACTTGCTTGTCCTTATCGGCCTTCACGAGGTTCTCGTCATGCGGGATGGTGACGTCGACGAGCACTGCCCGTCGTTGAGATCGATCTGTCAATACGATATCAGGCTTATTGGCGACAATAGTCCTGTCCGTGATGACAGATCGATCCCAATAGAGCGTAGCACGACAATTTTCGAGAACTGGCGCCGGTGTGTACTTATAGTACGGCACTTCAGACTCAACAAGACCATATTGAAGAGCAAGTTGCTGATGGATGATCCTGGCTACGAGGTGATACTCGTATCTGTGCAAGTACTCGCCGTTGGCCAAATGCGAACAACCGGAAATTATATGACTGAGGGACTCGCCGGGCAACGGCACGCTCGACAAATGTCGACCGTGCCATCCCTCAGAATATATTTCCGGTAATTATTCGTCATTATGACCATGCCAGCAATTGCACAGACAAAACCTTCGGTTTCCCCAAAGAGGTCACCAAATCGCAGCCAGTTCACGGACGCTAAAAAGTCTACCTCGGGTCTTGTTAGGGCCCCGTAGAAGCGTCCGTGTAGCTCGTTGCTCTTCCACACCTTCTTGCGGTCTTCAGTGCTCAACACCGTTGGTCTGTGCCAGTTCTCGTTTGCCAAGGAGAGAGGCGTGAGGCTCTTGTCTAATGCAACCACATCTCGATGCATCCCACACTCATTGCTAAGGAAATAATCCCTGAGATTGCACACCTCGCGGTTGTGGAGATTCTTAGCATTTAAAATGCCTCGACCACCACATTTCCTCGGGATGTACAATCTCATAACAGATGAGCGTGGGTGCAACATGCGATTTGATTTAAGCAGTAGACGGACCCTCCTACCCAGGGCGTTCAGCTCAGTCTGAGTCCACCTTAGTATGCCAAAGAAATATGTGAGCAGCTGTATCACCCAGCCATTGAAGGCGCGCACCTTATTGCCACCCGACAAAAGACTGCTAAGAACTTTTGTCAAGCGGCAGAAGAAGCGCTCTTTCACTGACTGCTTGACATTGCCGTCCACAATACCCAAAGACTGTGACATACCAAGATATTTGTAGGTTTCAATTTCGGAGAGAGATCTGAGAGTCATCGTCTCAGAAAGCTGCAAATTCGACCGCACACTTATCTACACCGAATTCCATCTTGATCGCATTACTGAACTCTTGTGTGATTTTCAATAATGCGATAAGATCTTGGCGCTTCGATACAAACAGTGAAAAATGACTTCAGCTTCTCTACGAAGTCAATAGCCAAGCCTAGAATCCGTCAGCAAAGATCTGAGAGGATTCAAGGCTAGGCAAAACCACAAAGGACTACTGTCACAGAAAGCTGCAAATTCGACCGCACACTTATCTACACCGAATTCCATCTTGATCGCATTACTGAACTCTTGTGTGATTTTCAATAATGCGATAAGATCTTGGCGCTTCGATGCAAACAGTGAGAAATGACTTCAGCTTCTCTACGAAGTCAATCCAAGCCCGGAATCCGTCAGGAAAGATCTGAGAGGATTCAAGGCTAGGCAAAACCACAAAGGACTACTGTCACCCTGGAAGATGCCTCTTTCAATCCTTAGGCGAATCAAAGGGGACTTCTCGACCACCTGGTTGACGAAGGACTGTGACCCACTGCCTCATACACACACCTAAAAAGGACCTCAAAGTTGCATCAACTTTATACAACTCTAAGATCCTTTCGAGCCATGAGTGAGGCACCGAGTCGTAAGCCTTCTTGTAGTCAATCCAAGCAGCCAAAAGGGCCGCCTTGCTATGCCTGACTAGCTGACAAATCGTTATGTCTATGAGGAGGAGCTCCTTAGTACCTACCCCGGGACCCAACCTTACATCCGTTTTGAGCAGAGGCCAAAACATTATTTGCAATAAAATGTACATTTAATTTTGTGCTCAAAATGGATGTAAGGAGCTTGTAGATGGTAGGCAAGCATGTAATGGGTCGGTAGGTAGTTCTTTGGATCCGCGGTACTACGGGACTTGTGGAGCAGAAAGGTGACACCAGTTGTTAATAGGTAAAGGTGGCAAGGAACCTATCTCAAGGGAATTTCAAAGTAATTCATGTTTTATTTATTTCTTGGTCTATTAATTTCAACTGACATTCATGCGTAAGTAATATTGTTAAGGCTGAAACAAGAAAAAAGTCCTACAAAAGGTAAATCATCAGGATGGTTAATTGATCATTCTGCCCTTTAAGTAACATACATTTGAAATTTAACTTATCTTAAATGCTAAATTCCTATTTGCTTTATGGCTTTGCAAAGTATTTTTGACAATAAGTCATTTCCGCTTATGATTAACATATTTTTTATACATGTAAGTATTTTTTTCTCGAGAGTAAGTAAAAGGAGACAAGTCCTTAGTATTTATTGACTCCTTACCTAAAACTTTAATGTGGAGGTTAGTAATTTTATCTTACCAGCATTTTTTTAGGATTGAGAGCATTAATGCTAAAGCGACACGTAACTCCGTAAATACTGAACACACGTACAATACGATAAATGAATCGTGCAGATAAAAAATAAACATGATATGTCACCCTTTACAGCCTCCATTTTCATTCAAAAGAAAAAAAGTTATGACATTGTAAAGACAAAAAAAACATTAAAAATGCTTTTTCTCGAAATGACCCTTTTGGATGTTAGTAGTTTTGCCTTTCCAGCGACGATATATAATATATAAATAAATAAATAAATTATATATATATATATATATATATACACAGGGTGTTAGGTAATGAGCTTGTTCAATGTTTTGATCATAGCACCATTCCAAGCTAATTTAAAAAAAAAAAAAATAGACGATGTAAATGCTCCGGATTTAATACCGGCAAATCCTTCTTTGTCCGTACGGGAATAGCAAATAGCCTCGGACTGACAAAGTGGAAAGTGCATGCAACTCTAAAAACACACGGATTGCACCCTTTTCATTTCCAACGTGTGAAGGTCCTAACATGGAAGTCATTTTCCACGGTTAGTCCTGTCTGTAGTCTGTAGGGCGTTAAAAAGGCCTTTGCTTTACAAAAGGTGGAGCATATATTTTTTAAACCTATATTTTTAAGTAATGGGGTCCTAATAAAAACCCTTGGTAAGGCGTCAGCCGCCGTCTTTAAGGTGCCAAAATTGGTTCATTTGGATTGAATACAGAATGAATCGTAAATTAAGCGTAAATTTCTCAATGAAAATCCACTTTAGACATTTTCTGGGCATAGGGTTCAAGACAAAACACAATATTTAAATTGTTAAGAATGGTCAATTTAAATAACTTTGTAAATGAATACTTATTTCTTATCATTTGTATGTTTTTTTATAAATAACATCATGTTTTCTAATAGTTTACTACAGGATTATTTTATAACATGTATGTATAAAATGATCCCCGGGATACTATGATATTTAATATTAATAATATGTATTCCCTAGGATTACAAAAATATGTAAGCGTGTGTTACACATAACATTTTAAGTCGTGAGCGACTTGGAGATTATTTTAATTATATAATGCTTATTCAATAAAATTAAACTTTAAATAATTGTAAAAAACGTTTTAAAGTGGTTTATCGTTTCTAAGCTCGCGGTATCATCTGCAAATATTAGAAATACTTTTTTTATGATATGGAGAAGGCAAACGAGCACACATGTCACCTGATGATAAGTGGGATCTATGACCAATAGAAATTTCATAATGGGGTAATTTGATCCCAGGGATCATTTTATAAACACGAAAAGGGATCATTTTACCTCAAACACCAAATTTCAAGGCATCGATCAAAATGTAAGTTTCAAGTTCAACATGTGGTTTTATAACATAGCTGAATTATAGGTGAACGTCTATGGAAGCTGCAAGTAAAACAAAATTTAAATAGAACTCAACATTCAGAAAGTAAGCTAATTTTTAAAATAGGCATACCATAGATTAGACTCCTATTTTTCCATTTTTATTAAATTAAACCACGCTCAGTGCTTCCAGCTCCATGACACTTGGAAAGGCAATCGGCGGGGTCGCAAGGAATACGGTTATATATAGCTAACAGACACTCGGATACGATGGGGAATCATTTCACCTCCAGGGATCATATTGTACACATTTCCCCTATAGGATTTTGCTTTAGGCTCCATTTGCTATTTGGGCGTGGAAGTTTATTAAGATTCTAGGGAATACTGGCTTCAAAGCAAAGGTTGATAATACAATTGAAAATTGATTTATCTTTATTGAGGCAATATAATACAATAAACTCACGTCTTCATTCCCAGAATGGGGTAGGAAGAGCTAGAGGATTACCAAAAACTCTTAAAATTTGCTGATCATTCTGTAAGCCCAATATGTACAATCAGGTTAAGATGTTTACTAGAATAGTTATTAGTATAAGTTAAAAACTTAAGTGAAAAATTTATGTCAAAGGACACCACTCGGAAAGTATGAGAAAAAAAACTTCGGTGAATTTTGATAAAAAAAAAAATATGTTACTTGTCTTGGTCAATATATAAAAATACTCTGTGGGCAAAAAAATCCTATGACTAGTTTTTAAGAAAAAAAATATTTTGTAAAAAATCATAAATGGATATTGGTCCCATAGAAAAATGTATAAAAGAAAAAAAAGTGTCAGTTTTGAACAAAAAATATAAGTTAGGAACAATTTAATTAATCAACTTCGTTAAAGAAACTGATATAAAAAAGTGTTTAGTTTATAAGTTGTAGCGTTTCATAAAAATAAGTAATTTTGGGTTGCATTTTTTTTATTTTTTTAATATAATTGTTATATTTCCGTTTTCTGCAATAGTAAAAATAACTAAAGAGGTACTTTGTGCATATTTTTTATCAGCATAAGTTTGGTGTCACAGCCCCTATTCCCTATTCTTCAGTATTTAGATTAGAAATGATTTTTAACGAAAAATACTTGGTATTTCATTTTTTTTTTTAATTCATCGCTTAAAAGTTGTGGATTTTGAATATTTCATAACTTGTTTTATTGTAAATATAAATGATTGATTCAAATTCAAACATATTCTTTGGCCTTTTATTCCTCCATACATTTTTCTATGGAACCGATATCCACATAATTTTTTCCTAAATTTTTTTTTCTCCAAAACTAGTCATAGGGTTTTATTGCCCTCCAAGTATTTTTATATATTAATCAAGACACGTTATTTTTTTTAAATCAAGATTCACCGAAGTCTTTTTCCATACTTTCCGTGCGGTATCCTTTAAAATACAGAATTTCGAAAGGTCTATACAGATGTGTGTGCATGCAAGAGGTCATTTACTTAAGTTTTTCACCTATAACAGATTGCAAACCCATCGCCTAACTCCACTACAAGCCTTTATTCCCTTAGTCTTGTACCGATATTTACGTGAGAATTTATATCTTTAGGAACAGTTGAGCTCGATGACAAAAAGCCTTCGAGCGCTTATTACAAAACATTCCATCAAAGACCGCTTGCGCACCGCTCACACGTACCTCAACAAACTGAAACGTTTATGTGAAGACGTAAGTAATTTTAACTACATCTATTAAAATTGTACTAGTATATTATAATCATCTCTATAATTTGTTTCAAATAGCCGCAGCCAACCATGCCAGATATATTTATTTGGATGATCAGCAATGGTAAACGTTTAGCCTATCAGAGAATTCCAGCCAGAGATATCATGTTCTCCGAACAAGAGAACGAACGCGGTAAACATTGTGGCAAAATGCAAACTTTTTTTTTGAAGGTAATTATTACTACTTTAAAAAATTATACCACCTATAACCTTGTGTCTTCTATTTTATAACCAGTAAATAATTAGGAGTTAAGCTTAGCACGCACTGCAGTTAACCGCATACGATTTCAGGATCGCATAGGTAAAATGAGTACTTATGGTGTTTTTACTAAAGGACACGTTACATTTTTTCTCTAATCTAATCCACATGTGGATAACCGTACCTAGCGTAGTGCGTGCTCGGTCTAGTATGAGTAAATGTAATTTAATTTTGTATTGTAACAGTGGCCTGGAAAGAAAGCATCATCCCCGAGCGGCTGGACTACTCCGGCTAAAATAAATATTTATCTCTGGCTCGGCATTTTGCAAGATAAAAAACATTACATTGACGGTCTGCCTCAGGGTTTTGAGCTCAGTTCTGAATTAAAAAATGCGGACAAGCTTCGTTCAAACGCACCTTCAGCAATATTCTACGCTGAGAAACATGTAAGCGCAAGGTTTATACAATGTTATTGGAGGCAAATATATGATCCAGTCAAATCGTGTTTTTACTAGGAAAGTTTTGGGGTAGTTCTGATTTCTTCGATTCTATATGAACTTTGGGATGCTGAATCCGAATCTGAGGTTTGCTAACAAAATTTCGTGACGCAACATTGACAAAATCGCAAAATAAGCGAAAAAATTCTGCTTTTTTATAGATTTTTGCTTAAATCTCGGAAACTATTAACTTTTAGTAAATGGTTTGTTTACAGAAATTAAAGTTCTTAAAATTCTCTACAAATAACACTATTTAGTTTTTTTTTAGAAGAACCGTTCGGTCTCAAGTGCGAGTTGAAAATTGGCATGTTTCACCGGTTTTTGCAAAATCCACTGCACAAGTAAGTAATTAAAAAAAACAAAGCTCGAAATTATACAAATTTAGAATCAAAAAAGTTAGGACTAACCAAATAAAACTTAAAATATTGTTACTTATAATTATATATTATTATAAAAAACGCAAATACGAGTATTATAATATGCAAAAATTATATGAGCCGTTGTCGTTTAGAAGGTCCTGGCTGAGGTTCTTCGCTGGCGATGGGTCCTGGCACATGTTGTTGCATCGTCAGCGTCGGGGATTCTCCTGGAAAATAAAAGAGGTGGTGAGACACTGACTTGTGATCATAAATCAAGGAGAGCTGAATGACTACAAAATAACTTGTGAGATTTAGACATACCTTCCGCATTATGTACGTATCTTTCTTCGTTCCGTTCTCTGTCTCTTTCTTCAGTCTCTTCTACGTCTATGTCAGAGCTATCTTCCGGGGGCTCAACGTTTTCACGCAGTCCTTCGCATGATGTGCAGAATGGGGAACAATGGAGGCCAGCCTTCCTGCATCCACAATTGCGTTGGCAGCCATTTTTAACACCACACGTAAACATAATTTGTAGAAATCGTATTATCGTTAATACTCATTACAAAGGGACTGGGAACGCAGATAGAGATAGAGAGCCCCGCACGTACACAAAGTCATAAACTGAACTGACTCGGCTCGGGCGCACGCCATTTAAGTTCCGCGTCTGTGTGTGTGTGTGCGGTGCGATCCAGTAACCAGTTTATAGGACACTAGTGTGCGCTGGTGTTCCTGGACCGTACACACACACATACTACAGAAAGTTAGCACATTGTTCCCGATTGGAATGTGAAAAACCCTTAACTGAGATCTTTTGCTTTTTTTGCAATCTAGCTATAATAACTGTTCAACAATAAAAATAATAATTAAAACGTGAATTCTCCGTGTCCTCGGTCTTTATTGAAAGAACCTTAAAACTAGGTGAAATTTACTAACTGACAGCTTTTTAATAAAAAAGTAAAGTTTTGGAATGGAAAAAGTGGTTTTTGCAGTGACCGCTGAAATATGCCAATTTTTAACTCGCAATTGAGACCGGACGCTTCTTCTAAAAAAAAACTAAATAGTGATATTTTTAGAGAATTTTAAGAACTTTAATTTCTGTAAACAAGCCATTTACTAAAAGTTAATAGTTTCCGAGTTTTAAGCAAAAGTCTGAAGAAAAGCAGAAAATTTTCACTTCTTTTGCGATTTTGTCAATTTTGCGTCACGTAATATTGTTAGCAAACCTCAGATTCGGATTCAGCACCCCAATATACATATAGAATGAAAAAAATCAGAACTACCCCAAAACTTTCCCACTAGGGGCACTTTTGAGTACAATTTGACTGCATTAATATAACTATATTATATTTAACTATACTATATTATATTTCAGAATTTCCAGATGCGGGCATACGTTTATCAAGCAAGGTCTCTAATAGGTTCAGACTCCTCGGGTCTTTCAGATCCATTTGCTAAAGTAATCATTGGGAACAGCACTGCAACAACCCAGGTGATCGACGAGACATTGAGCCCGACATGGGACGAGCTTCTTCTATTTGATGACGTCTTGCTTTACAGCTCTATTCAACAAATTAAAGCTGATCCACCTACAATAGTTATTGAAATATTTGATCAGGATAAAGTCGGAAAATCTGAATTTATTGGTAGAACACTTGCAAAACCACACGTTAAAGCTTTTGAAGACGCTTATGAAAGGCCACAATATCCACCATCGTTAGAATGGCATGAGATATCACGCGGAGATGACAAAGCCGGCGAACTGCTAGCTACCTTTGAACTTCTCGAAATACCTGCCAGATTGGACTCATCTGTGTTGCCTGATTTACCGACACCTAGAGAAGCTACTGGAAAAACACCGCTCGATGCCAATAAAGGTCCTATTCTTCCGGTGCCGAAAGGGATACGGCCTACTCTATCTAAATATCGTATTGAAGTACTTTTTTGGGGTTTGCGTGATTTGAAACGAGTTCATTTATTAATGGTAGATAAACCCCGCGTGGATATAGAATGTGCTGGGAACATCTTATACTCTTCAGTCATACAGAATGCTAAAAGGAATCCCAATTTTACCAACCCCGTTAAGTTTGTAGACGTAGAACTCCCTGACCAAGATCTGTACAGACCACCACTGACTATACGAGTTGTTGACTGTCGAAGTTTTGGAAGGATAACTCTAGTGGGAACGCATACTATTAATTCAATTCACAAATATATATACACTCCAATGAGTAAAAGAGAAAGAGAAATTGAGGAGCGAAAAAAGTCTCTAATTCAATTACAGAATGTTGATTTACGAGCTAACTGTATTGTTCAAGATGACGTGTTTTCAATTGAAAATGAAAAAGAAAACTGTCCTTTATTAACCAAAGAAGGAAGATCGGCAGCGTCTTACGGTTCAGATATGAGGCAATCCACGCGTAAGAGAGATCAGAAGAATGTGTCTATGAAAAAAAGAAAAGCTAGTACTGATTCAGTGTTGGACGATAATGAGAGTAGCAAAGATTGGTGGACCAAATATTTTGCGTCTGTTGAATCCATGATTGAAGATGAAAGAGAGGCTAAAAAAGAAAGACAAGGTTATTTACAAACTCCACAAGTCATGTTTGTCGATGAGACTTGGTCTCCGCGGGAAGAAGTGCAATCCCCTGGCCCCGAGCGGGACCGCATTAGGCAACGTCGGCCGGTCTCACCCCGCCCTAAACTGAGTCCATCAATTTTGAAAAAGAACGAAATACCCAATTCAGCGTTATCAAAGGTATTTTTTATATCTATCACTGTTTTATCTATAACCCGTTGAACCCAGAAAGGAGTCAATAAAGTGCGAGTATTTCTCAAATCGCATTAGAACCAGTTGTGTGCGAGTTCATTAGTCTATTTACAGCTAACTTAAGGGCTTTTAATAAAAATGTTTTTTTTAAGTCCTTGAAAATTGCTTTATCTATGTTTCCTTCCAGGGGGTTGATGTTGGTATCTCACTGAAGATTGATGAGGAATTTTAAAATTTAGTTCCGCAGTAATTTTCACACACACACACAGCGGTCAAACTTAAAACACTTCTCTTTTTGCGTCGGGGGTTAACAATTAGAAGCTCAATTCGAAATACTAACAGCAGAAATGATAAGGGTTCTTCTCAAGGTTGATTTCCGCGCATTCCGCTTGGAAGATTGAGGCCTCCGTACCCATTTTGACGCTAACTTTGAGTCTTGGTCTCTCACCATAGATGCCGCACCCCACATCGTTTCCTTTTTTGGAACCATCCGTTTACCAAATGTGGCAACCCTCTTTGTAGTCCAACTGGCCTTTCAGCCATTCGTCTCTTTTCGTTCGTTATATTTTTATAAGTTATATTCAGTATGCATGTCATCAGTTGACATGCATAAGGTTTTATGTTCTAACACCGATGCCATGAGCTTGGTCAGTGCTTGAGAGCTCCATTTTGTCCTTATCGTGGTGCAGATTCTGTATATGCGCTGCTCAGCCTCTTTTTGCACTTGTAGGTGCAGTGGTGTTAGGTCTAGCAGTCCCGGTGTTGAGGATAGAGCTCCTGTTGCGATTACGCAGGCTGTGTGTTGCAGACTATTTAGGGTTTACTTATCTTTATTTGTAATCAAGTACAACTAGCGACCCGCCTTGGCTCCGTCCGGGTAATATTTACACTTATTATTCTTAATATACTCATAAACCTTTCGTTAGAGATTTTCTAAACGATGGTCTCATATTATTTTTAAGTGTTGTTAGAAATTTATATTATTAATTTATATCATTAAAGTCAGAATTATAATAGGTACAGTCGAGTTAATAAATATGTATATACTCAACTGTCAATTTAAACGCTGTGACAATTCATGTATGGCATTTCAAACATGACATTAAATAGACAAGTAGGTACGTGTCCGTCCAAGCCAATTACGTGACGATATTATTATTGTACCTTAGGTGAGCTTTAAGGCCCATTTACATTATACAACTTTCTTGCACATTCCATACAATAAAATTGAGGAAATATAAAATTGCTCACTTTAAACCTTACGTTTGGTACAATTCTTAAACACTTTTATTGCAACAAAATAATTGCATACAATTTGTAGGCGACGTGTATAACTCTCCTGTTTTTTATTTTATAAATTTTAAGTTGTTATATTTTAGTCAGATTTTTTTATTAAAAATGAGGGTGTTTGTAAAACAGAGCGGTACGTGTCTCTGTAGGAGCGCCGAGGGGTAGAGGCCCGCGGGGGTGACCGTTGGTTGTACACGATTTCTATTGGCCGCCGGGCCATCAGTCGCTAAAGCAATTCATACGCGCTAGGACGCACGCCGCTCTCTTACAATCATCCCTTTGTTTTCGGAAATCTGCTTATAATTTCACCCCGTCCGCTACAAGCTGGTCTTCGATCCGGATTTTGTGAATGTTCCTGACACCACCGCCGCGTAAGATGGTGAACACACGGAGCAGTATTCAAAAACAAAAGAAACTATTGGCAGCGCAGCAATCTCGAGAGCCGAAACTAGAACCTCCGTTATTTTTATTACCTGAGACCGAGGAACCACAACCGATGCCTGAAACTGGTGAACCTGTGAAAAATAAAGAAAAGACTACTGCTACAAATTTGGAAATGGCAAGCGCTAGTGCAAGTGGGGAAAATTTACAGTTCAAATCTACACGTGCATCTAAGGTGTCGAAATCAACCTCCTCGTCAGTGTCGGCTAGAAAAAAGAAGCTTGAATTAGAAGCGGCGGAAGCAAAAGCTCGTATACAAATGGAGCTAATTGATAAAAAATTAGCGGCTGACCTAGCAGATTTAGAAGAATACAGTTCACAATCGGAAGGAAGTGAAATTCACACACACAAAGAGGTGGAGCAGTGGTTAGAACGTAGTCAACAACAACTGGAATCGCAGCCTGTGCCACAAAATGGTACTGAAACGGCCAGGCCGCACCCACCGCCGTCGGCTCCGGCCCGCGTCGGCACCGAGGACACAGTTCACATGTTGGCGACTGCACTGAAGGCCATTGCCGCTGCCTCCGCCGCTGATGGACCCAACGCTAAAATGTTAAGCCGTATTTGCACACCGCGAGATCTTCCATCTTTCTCCGGTGACCCGATGGAGTGGCTACAGTTTAAGCAGGCGTATGACGAGTCAACTCAAGTGTGTAATTTTAACACAAAAGAAAACCTGTGGAGGTTAAGAAAATGCCTTCATGGACCTGCCAAGGAAGCTGTGACGGCTCTCATGATTGGAGCCACTTCACCGGACATTGTTATGTCAACCTTGGAGCTACAGTTCGGAAATCCTGATGTAATCGTTTCAAAAATAATACAAAATCTCAGTAAGCTTCAACCGATGTCGCAAGAATACCACAGAGAAATTGTGCCATTTTCTATAAGGATAAAAAATTGCGTGGCAGCAGTATCAGCTATAGGACAAGATGAGTACCTAAGGGGGACCAATGTTATTTCCGTAATATTGACCAAATTACCGACTGTGCTAATATCTAAATGGGTAGACTACAGTTATCCGCTCATCAACGAAGGATTAAAATCAAGACTTGTTATCTTGTCAGATTTTTTAAATGAGGAAGCTATCAAGATCTCGAAGACATCTGTGAACTTAACTAACGCCTATAATGATAGTTCTACGAAACGTAAACAAAGTGACTCGAGTTACCGTTCACAAACATTATTAGTGCAAAACGAACTAAGTGAAGACAAGTGTAAATTTTGTCGCGTATCAAAACATAACTTAACAGACTGCAAAAAGTTTAAAAAACACTTCGGAAGGACAGGTGGCAATTTATTAAGCGATCTGGATTGTGCTACAAGTGCTTAGTGTCGCGTCATAACAAAGAAACTTGTCCCGCGCCTGCCTGTGACGTGGACGGCTGTGCTCAACCGCATCACCGATTGTTGCACTATAACTCGAACTATAATACAAATCAACAATCACGCGTAAACATTACGGAAATAACGGAGCCCGTGGTGAGTGAACCGTCGTCGTCGCGTTCTGAGACACACACATATTAACGCGAATAGCTGCAAAGTGTTATTAAAAACTGTGCATATAAACATTCATGGACCCAGCGGCATAATAAGTGTTGTCGCTTTGCTGGACGAAGGGTCGACTGTGACTCTTATCAGCGCCGATCTAGCGGCGCGAGCCGGTTTGCATGGAGAAAAGCAAACGATGCGCGTTAGTGGGGCATGGAACAATACGGAACTAGTATGTGAGAGTGAAGTAATAAACTTTAATGTGTCAAACAAGGACGGACAGATGTTTACGATACGGGCCCGAAGTGTAGACGGGCTAAACTTACCTGTGCAAAACGCGTCGATTGTGAACCTTACGAACTATGAACTCAGGGCTGCCATCAAAAATGTGTTAATTGAAACTCCCTGTAAAAAACCACAAATGTTAATAGGGCAAGATCACTATCATCTACTTTTACCTTTACAAATCATCAAAGGCAGACCTTACGATCCTTACCTGACCCAGACTGCCTTGGGCTGGAGTATCCATGGCTGCATCAGCGCACCTCCTAATCAGCGCCGGCATCATTCAGCCTTGCTGCTCACTGAAGACCTGGAAATTAAAAAGACAGAGGATGATTACATTTTACGAGAAATGCATGAAGAACTACGTCGCTCTTTCACTATTGGGGTCACGTGTAACCCGCGACAGAACTCCGAGGACCTGCGCGCTCAGGAACACCTGGAACAAACGGCTAAACTGATCGACGGAAGGTGGCACGTGGGACTGCCCTGGAAAGATGCTAATTGTCAAATGCCTAACTCGTACTACAACGCAATATCCAGGTTGAGAGGTGTCGAAAATAAAATGAAAAAAGATGAAGGTTACGCTTCAAGGTACTCAGAAAGAGTGGATCACCTACTCCAAAATGATTATGCGAAGGAAATTGTCGACCCGAAATATTCATCTAAAGTTTGGTATCTCCCGCATTTCGGGGTCGACAACCCTAACAAGAAAAAACTACGACTTGTTTTTGATGCCGCAGCGAAAAGTAATAGCTTATGTCTGAATGATTATTTGTACAAAGGACCTGACCTACTCGTGTCGCTTTATGGAATCATGCTTCGATTCAGAGAAAATAGAATCGCTGTTACTGGTGAGATTCGCGACATGTTTTTGCGAATAAAAATCTTGCCTGAAGATCAAGATGCACTCCGTTTTTTATGGAAAAACGTACCTGCAGACTCTAATGCTCCAGAAGAATTTGTAAAAACATACCGTATGACCTCGTTGATATTTGGCGCCAACTGTTCGCCATTTATTGCACAATTCATAAAAAATAAAAACACCGAACGTTATCAGTCGACGATGCCGGCCGCTACGGAAGCTATTTGTAAACAACATTACATGGATGATTATATAGATAGTTTTGAAGACGAACAAACTGCCATAAAGACTGTGAAGCAAATAATGTACGTGCATCAACAAGGTGGACTCGATATACGTAACTGGACCAGCAACAAAGAATCACTGATAAACAGTTTGCCAAAAGAAACCTTGGGATCTACTGCTATAAGGTTCAAAATTGATCAACAAGGCGAAGGCGAAAGGACACTCGGGCTAGTCTGGTTCCCTAAAGAAGACATGTTGGGCTTCGACGTGTCATTTAAACGCATTCCAGACACTATAATAAATGGACAGAAAATACCTACAAAAAGAGAGATGCTACGTGTTGTTATGTCGATTTTCGACGTCTATGGGGTTTTATCGCCGATTACTATAAAAGCTAAAATAATGTTACAGAACACTTGGAAACAAGGAATCGGTTGGGACGACACGATCACGGATGAAACACATAGAAAATGGATTGATTGGCTGCAATTATTAAAAGACGTAAACAAAATACGTTTACCCCGCCACTACCAAGCGGCCGCGAGAGCGAGCGGGATGGAGAATGCACTCAATGCACTGGATAGCGGCTGCGGCCGGCTGGGGCATGACGCGGGCGCAGCTAGTACGAACTATAGATACTTACAACTACATGTACTATGTGATGCATCGACCCAGGCGATGTCTTGCGTCGCGTACTGGCGCTGGATTGATAATAATAAACAGTGGCGATTAGCATTTGTTTCTAGTAAATGCCGGGTCACGCCCGTTAAACAAATAAGTATGCCTAAATTAGAGTTACTAGCCGCATGCCTGGCTGCGAGATTGGCGAATACTATAACTCAAGAACACAAAATAAAACCTGAGAAAATATTTTTTTGGTGCGACTCAACTACTGTATTGTATTGGATACACAACCCGCCTCGGGGAAATAGACGAGTTAACCCAGATTAATCAGTGGAGATACGTACCTACTAGAATGAATTCAGCCGATATCGCGACCAGAGACACCTGCGACTTATCATTGTTCGAAAATGAATGGTTACGTGGACCGGCGTTCCTGTTCGATGATGAGGCTTCGTGGCCTTCAAATATACAGCTACTTAAGCCTGCTGATGTGGACTTGGAACGTGTAATGACCCTCCACTTCGCTCCTGAAAACTTACCTGCTGTTCCAGAACCTGAAAAGTTTTCTTCATGGTTGAGGCTCTTGAAGTCAACCTGTACTATGTTATCGTTTATTGATAAATGCAAGAAACTTACCGGCGAGACGGACAGCGATATGATGGTGCGGGCCGAGCGATTGCTATTAAAATACTCACAGGCGCAGTCGTTCCCCGAAGACCTAAAAAACCTGAAATATTGAAAAAGTATTAGTCGAAAAAGTAGATTACTTACTTTATCACCTACCTTTGATGACCATGGACTGCTCCGCCTTCAAGGTCGAATCGGAGCTGCTGTCGGGATCCTACCTGAAACAAAACAACCTGTAATTCTTGACGGACGTAATCATGTTGTTAAACTAATTGTGCGACACTACCACGTGAGGGCCGCTCATGGAAACCAAGAGACTATTGTAAATGACCTGAAACAAAGGTATTGGATTATTCGCATTCGGCCCACAGTTAAGCACGTGACTAGCCAGTGTATGTTTTGTAGAATAAAAAAAGCACAACCACGACCGCCCAGAATGGGTGACTTACCTCCTGCCAGGATGGCCCATCATCAGCGCGCGTTCTCCTTCTGTGGCCTTGATTTGTTCGGACCTATGGAAGTTACAGTTCTGAGACGTAGAGAAAAACGATACGGGGTTCTATTTACGTGCCTTACCGTTCGAGCCGTTCATATTGAAATTGTCACAAGACTTACCTCTGATGCGTTGATTATGGCTCTGCGGCGTATGGCGGCTCGACGAGGATGGCCCCAGCAGTTGTACTCGGACAACGGGACAAACCTGAAAGGTGCTGATAATGAGCTGAAAAAGTCGATAAGTGAACTTAACGAGGATGTTCTGAAGAATGAGGCCATTAATTACGGCACGACCTGGAATTTCATTGGGGTGGGGCATGGGAGAGGCTCATACGAAGTGTCAAGACGACATTAAAGGTAATTTTAAAAGAGCACGCTCCTCGGGATGTGGTATTGAGCACGCTAATGGCTGAAGTTGAGCAAATCGTCAATAGCCGCCCTCTCACGCACGTTTCAGTCGAACCAAATAGCGATGAGTCATTGACACCGAATCACTTTTTATTGGGCAGCTCCTCAAACTTACCGATACTGGGTGCATTTGATAACTCTGACATGTTTATAAGAAAACAATGGCGTACTTCACAGAGACTGGCCGACCTGTTCTGGCAACGTTGGATACGGGGAGTACTGCCACAGATGGCTCCTCGCCAAAAATGGCACCATGATGTCAGACCCTTGCAAGTGGGAGATCTGGTACTGATTGTGGACCCGGATTCACCTCGAAATGTTTGGCCTAGAGGCCTGATTCAAGAAACAGTCCCGGGTAAAGACGGACGCGTAAGGGTGGTCCACATTAAAACCAAATCCGGAGTACTGCGTCGACCTGCGACACGCGTCGCGCGAATTCCTATATGGGATGAGTGAGTGCGGAAGCCGCACTGGGGTGGGGGTTGTAGGCGACGCGTATAACTCGCTTGTTTTTTATTTTATAAATTTTAAGTTGTTACATTTTAGTTAGATTTTTTTATTAAAAATGAGGGTGTTTGTAAAACAGAGCGGTACGTGTCCCTGTAGGAGCGCCGAGGGGTAGAGGCCCGCGGGGGTGACCGTTGGTTGTACACGATTTCTATTGGCCGCCGGGCCATCAGTCGCTAAAGCAATTCATACGCGCTAGGACGCACGCCGCTCTCTTACAATCATCCCTTTGTTTTCGGAAATCTGCTTATAATTTCACCCCGTCCGCTACACAATTATTGCCGATTCTTGTACAAGAAACTTGAATAATCTAAATGGGCCTTAAGTCACCGGATGAGATTCAAAAATCGACCCCCAGAGCTTAAGTTTTCTTTGTGATAGGTATCATTGCGTCTCGTCATCAGCATTAACAAAAAAACAAAAAACCGCCTTCAAAAAGCAAAAAATAACTTCTTTAAAATGGTAGGTAAATAGGTCAGTCCAACTGAAGTCTGCTTTTGGTTAAAATATTGTTGGACGCCGACTTCAGTTGGACTGACCTATTTACCTACCATTTTAAAGAAGTTATTTTTTGCTTTTTGAAGGCGGTTTTTTGTTTTTTTAAACATTTATTTTATTTTATACTTTTTAGTGATCCTATTTATGCTGTTACGTAACTCCACTTCTAAATATTAATAAGAAACTATAGAACATTTCAAGCTCGCCGCAGACAACGCCGCGGGAATGTCATAGTCATATTTAAACCTAAATGTGCTTCGTCATAGTCGCTCAACTTCCTTTATCGAAATACCTTGAAATAGGTACCGTTAAGGAGTTCCGGTGGCCATCTGTGGTCTTCATCATCAGTTCCACTTCACCATATAGTACTTTTCAAAAGCAAATGCATGAGTTACAGTGAAAAATACCAAAATCGCTATAGGTGTGCCTATAATATTTGAGGAGTTCTCTTCATTTCTCCATGATCCCATCATCAGATCCTGACGTGGTGACAATGGGACCAACTAGAAAGAAAGTATACCTATTTGAACAACGAAAAAATTTTTCAAATCGGTCCAGTGGTCTTCGAGTAATCGGGGAACATACATAAAAAAAAAAAAAAAAAAAAAAAATCCCGACGAATTGAGAACCTCCTCCTTTTTTTGAAGTCGGTTAAAAACAAAATCCCGCCGTAACCCACTTTTGTTAAATAAAACAGGCGGTAATAATTGGGATGTTGTACAGTCAACTCATAGAATAGGGTCTCAAAATAGTACCTACCTATACACGATGATTTTTAATCGGTGATCCAAATGTCGATCACGTTAAAGTCACGTCACGAGAACAAAACTTTTTTTATAATATTTTTTTATTTAAAATAACTTAATCGAAATTAATTGTCACCCTAATAATTCTGTACCTTCAGTGTAAAAGAGTTAAACTCGAGTTTAACCCATTAGTGTATTTTGCCAGCATTGCACGCTTTTCACAATGGCGCATCGTTCGGTCTTACTCTCGCGACCTCTCTACGACCATTCGTTACTGAGATACCGTTCATGAATGAAAAGGGATCAAAGTGTGCAAAAAATCGCAACTATTTTGTTCATAAAGGTTACTTTAGATTATATTCTCTATGGCAATATGGTTTCTTAAAATCGTATTAATAAACGACAGTTAACGTCAAGTTTGATCCTAATAGACAAACAACATTTCGTAAGAGTATCGGTGTAAGGTGATAAAAGTATACCTACCTATACATAAGTAGGTCGTTTGACAACAACACCAACGGGCCAATTTCGTACGTAAAAGTGGTCAATCTCATGTTTAATTTACACTCACAAACAATTTCAACGATGCGATTAGGTGTGAAGTGATATTTATTTAAGTACTTTGATCGCTTTTCACAATTTTAGCATTTTAAATTCGAACCTTAATATTAGATTAATATTAAGATTACCACTCTATTTCTAGAGTCTAATTTTCGTTGACCACGTGGATCAAAGTAGGGGATATGTGTGCATAATGATCCCCCTAACTGAATACGGGTTTTGGCCCTTCATGACCTCTCAAGACCACCTCGGAAATCAAGTCTCAGACGTTCGGTTAGTTTCGGTTAATTTCGTTATTCAAACGCGCGTAACGACTATATTAATAACACCTCTCATTTCCGTCAAGCAACGGTTGAAATACTAGTTACACCTTGATTTATTTGGCAATATTTTATGGAAGTACCTAAGTAAATATCCTTTTTGACTGCCGTGAGTACCTACTTATTTAGTAAATTGGTATAGTTTTATTTCAACATTTGAAATGGTGACTTTCTCTTGTCTGTCACTTTATAATATCCGAGAGTTATTCAGGTCCTTAGGTTGTAGAGCTAGAGAGATTTCCTTAAATTATTTAATCAGTCTTTATTGGAGTTTCCAGTAAACAGATAGTTATGACATCGTGTATTATTATTTCGCTTTGACATATTCATTTGTGATTTTGCTTCTGTATCCCTGTGTTATTAATATTATGATCATTTTCTTTTGACTAAATAAAATGTTCAGTCGAAAATGATACTCTGGTATAATCTGTTATACCTATGTGGACCATTATTAAAGATGCTCCGATATAAATACAACTTCGCGTGACGCAGTGCGGCGTAAGCGCCATCGACAATAGGGTCCCTTTACATATATAATGCCACATATTTCATTAACAATGGTCACATCATAACTAATGAAATAGTTGAGACAAGTTGAGTTTATAAGTTTTGATTTTAGGTATATCCTTATGAACTTGAAGCAGTACCGGAATTTGAAGAATTTAAAGAATGGCTTCAATCATTTGAGCTGTACAGAGGAAAAAAGACAGGTGACGATGCAGAGGATGACAACAGAGTAGTAGGCGTTTTTAAGGTAATGTACACATTAATTTGACGTAAGTAACTACAACTTTAATTCAGTGGTCATGAACTCATGACGTAGTGAATTATCACATATTTTAAATCGTAGTAAAATAAAGTATCTATTTAGGATTCAGAAATACTTACTAAAATGGAAATTAAAAGATTTACTCTCTAATAACCCCTACTTCTTTAACTAAAGAGTGATAGTGATAAAAAAATACAAGATGTTTGTTCTGTAAGTAGGCCACACGGGCACTTTTACAAGTCAGCAACCCACAGCGCTTTCCAAAAGGAGACCACTAAGTATTGGTGAGAAGAAGCGCCGCAAGAAACTCGCCAGTCGTTTTCTAACATAAATTACTTATGACAATGATTACCTACTTTCCTCACCTAGCATTAAGGTCAAGCGGGGCAATTACGTCAGTGGGGCAATTACGTAGAGGTGCTTTATCTCCCGTTTCTATCTATTGACAAGTAGATATTTTTTTATCTACATAGGTACTTCACTCACTCACTTCACTCTTCGTTCGATACGAACTTTACGTGATAAATGCGTGTTTTTTTTACCATTGGTAGGTTATACCACATTGATCATTTTTAAGATGTGACGGCAAGCTGGATTTGACCCCTAACCTATTATAGAGATCAAATTGTTTACGGGTCATTATTTCAACACATGAAATTGTGTTCGGGTGTTATATATTGTAATAAACTTTAAAAAAGAAGTTGGTATTTTATGAATTCTATAAAAATTGCTTTTGCATTTTTACCGATATATTATTTCTTATAATTTATTGAAGAGTTTGTAGCTAAATTGACAATTTTCAGATTAAACATCACGCTTCGTGGTCAGTTCGGGCGATACATTGTAAACTTCCTACTCCTGTTAAAAATACAAAGTTCGCAAATAACGCATATTTTACCGTATATACTTATATAAAATATACATAACTATATTTATAATACATACAGAAAAAATAAACATATAAATAATTAAATGTTTCAACAAATTCGGTTGTTTCGAAAAACACCGTCACTTTTGTGGTCACTCATATTTAGTAAAAAATTTTGCAAAATAATTGGTCGCACCCAAATATTCCCACGTTTTGAATATTAGCAGCACCGATATACTGTATCAAAACATTGTAGAAAAGATGTTCACCAGTACCCGTTAAAGTAAATTAATAAAAATCAATTTTGTAACTTGTGAAATTTGTGTCAAAGATCGTGCGTCACTTTTGCTACCGTTAAATTTAGGATGTTTTTATTAAATAAATAATAGTAATATGCTGGTTTTGTTAGTATTAAGGTTAAATTACAGTTTAACAATTCAACTTTTTCCTAACCTTAACTCAATTTGGAATAAATCCGGCAAAGTAGCTTAATCGTCACTTTCGTAGTCATCACTTTTGTGGTCATCACTTTTGTGGTAATAAATCACTTTCATGTCAAGTGTGTTACCATCAGTCATACATAAACCAAAGCGTTCTGATTCGCTGTTGCAACAGGAACCATCTCCACGTAACTAGGTCACTACTTTTCGAAGTTTACCTGACAGTTCTACTGCTACTAGTAATGATGGTCCACCGTCCCGTTCAGAAACAACTGACAGCACCTATGTTATTACTGACTGATGCCTTCGATTCACTATCGCGCTCCGAGTCTCCGCATCTTCAACAACCATCTTTTTCGGGTATCCGAAGATCCTCTGACAGCTCTACAGATGAGGCTATTTTGATACTTGTGCAAAAAGTCCACCTTAAAGTTCTAGAACAACGCGTCTACAGAAATCGTCTACTCCTTATAATAACCTCCATATACCTACGAAGAACATCTAACAGCTTAACTGAAAAGTCTTAATGCCTGGTATGATGGTACACCATTCTACCCTAACAACAATATCAAATTAAAAAATAGGTATATTTGATCCAGACTGAAATTAGTCACAAAGGCGTCATTAAGTTGAGTAACAAAAGTGATGATTAAAATTTGACACTTTCGTGGTCAAATACTTTTATTTTTTTACAAGTCTTACAAAGTTTTTACTAAGTTGACTGCTATTCTGACTGATTATTATTTATTAATCATGTTAAAAGATTATTCTAGATTATATAATTGAAAGCCGTAAGAAATAAATAAGTGTTATTTTTCGTGGTCATCACGGTCACCTTCGTTACCAACAAAAATAGATTTTTGAGTTTTTTTACATTAATAAGCATTATTGATCTATAATTATATTAAAACCATAATCAATGTATGTGTGTTCAAGTTCATAATACATTTTTTAATGTTATTCTGTCTCTTCAAATTATGACCCTAACCAACGAACTATCTGTTGGATTTCATATTTATTATATTTTTTAATAAGGTAGTTTATGCACTTGCAAAGGCTTTAATCCTTCACATCTTCCATTCCTATCAAACATGTGCACTAATGCTATGGCCATCCTTATCTACGGCCGTCGCATTCGGACATTTTTATGTCAAATCACTCTTCGTTAAACCGCCATATTGTGAGCATCTAACATATCTCGTGACGTGGTTCTGACAATTATTTAATAGCTTTTAAGCAAAGGACTACAAGACTAACGGTGCAGTGAAGTGGTTTTGCTTCTACAACTGATGTTGACGCGGTCCGAGGTTCGATGCCCGGCAAGCAAAGGAAATTCAGGTGAGTGCGCATGTTCACATCCTTTCTTCCTTCTCTCATCGACCTTATTTATTTCCATACAACTGTAAGCCGATGCAAGTTATTTGTTAGTCATTTGTATTAAACGTTCTGCTATAAATCATTTAAAATCCAATACAGTCCACTCTTCTATAACCTCGTGCCTATAGGTTCCCAAATATATCGAAGTTAATTCACGCCTTATCCAAAGGTGGAGTAAAAGGCACCTCCATCTTCTTTGGTCGCTTCTCTCGGATTTATAACCTCTTTGATCACTATTGACTACTTCCCAACTAATTTGGCTACCGCTAGATGTAACTTACACGCTCATTGTATTACGTAATCGAAATAGACTGTCATTTATTTTGTTACATTTCCCGCATAGGCAGCTATTTCTCTTTATTTCCGCATCGCATACGTAGTATAATATCGTCGTGAGTTAGTTCCTAATTTATCTATTTCATTTTTCGTGATCGATATTACTCGTAAGATTCACGTGTCCGCAAATTTTCTTTGTTCTGCGTACGCAACGGTACGCCATATTTAAATTAGTCGGATTGGTTCGGCTACTGTCGGCTAAGTTCGTTTTTTTCCACTACTCCCGACTTACTCGGACACACGACCAAGCGAGGTGCTCCGCTCACGCAACCGCTTATTTTTTATAACGCGCCTCAAATTTGAGGGTACTTTTGTAATACCGCTAGCTCAAATTTATTTTACCGCTATATCAAGTAGATGCATAGCGAAGAGTCAAATATATAAATTCCCGCACTTGCTAAATCTATACATCTATACTTAATAATATATAATTATTTTTTAGTCAGTTAACCGATTTGTTTACAATGGGTAAACCTAAACGGAAAGGTAGCGAGGGTTTCGTTGCAGATGACGATTATGACATTAGTAAAAATCAATTAACTATTTACTCTCTTAGACGCGATGTTATCTACAAGCGAGTAGAAAACATCTTAGAACTCGCATACAAAGCGGAAACAGATCCCACTCAGTTTAGAGCATTTCGTACCAGTGCATTAAATATTTATTTATTTATTTATTTATTTATTCAGGAAAGCAAACAGCAATAAGTGTGTACAAATACATTATCTCTTATAAATATTAATGAATAACATCCACTTACTCCCTCAACAGCTTTCACTAAGATACATGAAAACTGTGTTTGTTCTACACTTAACTAAACAAAATTCCAACGATTCGAAAAAAAAAAGACTATGATATATTATAATAATAAACACCATCACCCAAATTTTAAACAGAAATGGTAGAGAAGTAAAAAGAATTAGACAAAAACAGTGCACAATAACAAGTAACCATCCATGTAAGTCGCTAGGCAGCAATGATAAGCGGCTAACGCATATTGTCACACGTATTGATACCATACGTCCTGCTTACCGGAACGTTTCGGATTCATATGACTTGCTGCACTTGCGAATGAACCCCGGCTCTAGTGTCGACTATGACTCTTGGACGACGTTTGAGGAAATGTACTGCTACATTAAAAACATTTTATTAGAAAATGAGACTAATAGTTCTCCTGAGGTGTCTCTAAATCACCAAGGTCTGTCTAAATCGAAACCCCGTCTCCCGCCCATTGACTTGATGTCATTCAACGGAGATATCAAGAACTGGCCATTGTTTTATCAGCAATTTAAAAGTATTATACATGATAACGCATCGCTTACTGATAGTGACCGGGTGTTTTACTTAGTTGGCAAATTAACCGGGCAGGCTTTGTGCGTCTGCGCAGGGCTGGCTGCCACCGACCGCGCACAACTACCGCGTCATCTGGGACGCGCTCGTGCACAAGTATGATGACCCGCGCTCGCTCGCCAGCGCATACCTTAATCAATTGTTACGATTTAAACCGCTATCAAACACAAGTACTGCCGGACTCGATTCATTTATTAATGCTTTTGATTCTTCGGTGGAAGCACTTATGCAACTGCAGCTTAGTGATTTAACCGACTTTGTTTTATTGCATTTAGCGCTCCAAAAATTAGACGCAGACACGATAAAATAATTTGAAACTTTGTATCGCAAGGAGAAAATACCTACTTATAAAAGTTTGATCGAGTTTGTTAAAGAACAAAGCAAAGTGTTGTCTCATTCTCCAGCCGCTAATGCGTATAGGCCGGTTGATAATTCATATAATAAACCGCACAACCCTACGCGGCCGTCGCCTTCGACCAAGACTTTTGTTAACACGGACGCAGGCTCCGGCACATACGCGAGCGGTAACTGCGCGCTGTGTAGCGGGAAACAACACGAGCATTTGTATTCTTGTTCATCTTTTATGAAATTGACACCGCATGAACGTTATAATTTTATTAAAACTAAGGCATATTGTAACAATTGCTTAAGTGTTAGACATAAAACATTGTCTTGTACTTCTAAACATAACTGTTCTCATTGTTCTTCGAGACACCATTCTCTGTTACATTTTAATACTAATACCAAATCGCATTGTAATATTGGAGCAGTGGTGTCCGAGATCGAACCCGCTAACGTATTATCTACTCCCGCTTCCGCTCGTGGCTTGACTCGCACTGCGCCGAGCAGCCATGCTGAGTCGAGTCTGACTCATTCGCCTGCCAATACCGACCCTGCGACTGCTGCAGTTAAGGTTGATATTAGTTTACCGCGTCGTTATCCTAATAAGAAAAATACATCGGTATGCACAGTTTCGTGTGATCGCGTTAATTGTTATCAAACGACTACATTACTAGGAACCGCAAAAATCAAATTTATTGATACGTTTAATCGCACTCACTATTTGAGATGCTTAGTGGATCCTGGCTCTCAGAGTGATTACATTTCCGCTACTTGCTGTAAGCGTCTTTCGCTTCCTATTTGTAAACAAACCCGCTACTCGGAAGTTCAAGGTATAGGAGGAGCCTCGCAAAAAATACTTGGAATTACGTCACTTAACTTTACGTCTCGGTTTAATAATCAGTGCGGATACGCCGCCAAGCCTCTGGTGGTCGAGCAGATCACGGCGCAGCTGCCCAGCTCGCGGGTGGATGCCGCGGCCATTCAGTTTATTCGTAACTTGCCGCTTGCTGACGACGAGTTTTCGCAGCCTGGGCCTATAGACATGCTCTTAGGCGTAAATGTTTATTGTGAAATTTTATTATTCGATAAAATTAAAAACCCTAGTGCTAACATGCCCTCCGCCTTTGAGACGACGCTAGGTTACTTAATTATGGGTGACGCTCCTATTATTTGCCCGCAACCCGCTTCGCACACGCTTTGTGCTTTTACTTCTGACCCGCTTCATCGACTTGTCGAAAACTTTTGGGCTGTCGAGGAATTGCCCTCGCGCACGTTTTTAAGTCCAGATGCTCAACAATGCGAAGATACTTACGCTAAGACCACCGTTCGTGATATTGACGGCAGCTATTCAGTTGATCTTCCGTTTAAGGATGATCCAAATAAGTTAGGCAATTCTTATATTACCGCAAAAAAGCGCTTTCTTCTCCGAGAGCGAAAATTCGCTAAGGATCCCGAACTTAAATTTAAATATGACGAAATTATTTGTGATTACCTACAACAGGGTATTTTGTCCCGCACCGCACCTGAGGATTGCCTCTCCCCAGGGTTTTTCTTACCGCACCACCCCGTGGTTCGCAACGATAAAGCGACCACCAAGGTTCGCCCCGTCTTGGATGGCAGCGCCTGACACTGACACTGGGTTGTCGTTAAATGATGTCTTGCACTCTGGCTGCAATTTACAAGCAAATATTTTTCACATTCTATTGAATGTTCGAATTTTTAGAGTCGCATATTTTGCGGACGTAAAACAAATGTACTTATGCATTTATACAAATGCTCCGCATCGCAAATATCAGCGAATTTTATACCGCTTTTCTGATAATGACCCGCTCGAAATATTCGAGTTCACGCGAGTAACGTTTGGGCTCCGATCTTCACCATTCTTGGCACTCCGCACTCTTCGTCAGCTGGCTGCTGACGAACGTCACAACTGGCCAAATGCGGCCACCGTGTTAGAGAGAGATGTTTATATGGACGATCTCGCTTCTTCTGCTTCTTCTCTAGAGGAAGTAGTCAAGACAGCAAATGAGTTAATCCATCTTTTTAAGGCTGGTGGGTTTGACCTGCTTAAGTGGTCGTCAAATTCACTCGAATTACTCGAGCACATACCTGAGTCGCACCGACAGTCTGGGTCTATTTCCTTTGCCGAAGGAAATACATTTAAGATTTTAGGTTTGCGCTGGTTACCCGCACAAGACACTTTCGTTTTTGATACATCAAGCCCACCGCCTACATGTACTAAACGCGCCATTCTTTCCGCAGCCGCTCGTTTGTACGATGTTTTAGGACTCGTCGGACCTGTTATCCTATTTGCAAAATTAATAATAAAAGAGCTTTGGCTTCTCGATCTTGACTGGGACGAAGCTCCCCCTTTCCGCATTGTTAATTTATGGCAACAATATTTAAGCGAACTTCCGCAAATATCCTCCTTCAATTTTCCCGCCACATGGGTATAGAAACCGGCTCTAAAGTTTCGTTAGTCGCGTTTTCGGACGCCAGTGAATCCGCTTACGGCTGTGTAATTTATATACACGTCGTTAATGGCGACCAGCCTCCGATTGTTACGCTTCTGTGTTCTAAATCGCGCGTAGCATCCGCTAAGCCCAAGATTACTCTCGCTCGTTTAGAACTAAATGGAATTTTGTTGCTCTCACGCCTTCTTAAAGAAGTCCACGAAACTGTGTCAAAAAGGCACACTATTGATAAAGTGTTCATGTTCTCAGACTCCGAGGTCGCTCTGTGTTGGTCGGTTGCCTCGCCGCACAGATTTGACACTTATGTTGCCAACTGCATCTCGCAAATTCAGGCAAATATTTCGCCTGACGACTTGTATCATATAGCCGGCTCTCAAAACCCCGCCGACTGCGTATCCCGCGGTCTTACTCCTTCTCAACTCGTACAACACGAGCTTTGGTTCAGAGGACCGGCGTGGTTGTCTTTGTCTATAGCCAACTGGCCTATACAAAGGTTCGTGCCGAACCGATTGCCGTTGCCAGAGGAAAAGACCGTGACTCACGTGACTACTGCAGTCACTAATATTGAAAACCCTATTTTGAGGCTCGCTTCACGGTGTTCCTCATGGAACAAGTTCCTTCGTGCAACTGTTTATGTGTTTCGATTTTTAAAAATGCTTCCGCTAGCCGATGAAATCACCGCTGAAGATTTAAACATTGCGGAATCAAGGATAATTCGTATTATACAGCGCATACACTTTTCCGAAGATAATGACCGCATTTTAAAGGGTAAAGAATGTTCTCAAAAATTAAGAAAATTGTTTCCATTTCTTTCCGATGGAATTTTGCGCGTCGGAGGTCGCTTATCGAACTCGACGTTAGATTATTCTTCTAAGCACCCAATCTTATTACCCAGACAGGGACACGTTGTAGAACTCTTAATAGATTCGTTCCACCGTGATAATTTGCACGCTGGACCGCAACTGTTAGTTGGTATTTTAAAATCCAGGTACTGGATTATTTCAGCTCGCCGTATTTTTCGGCATCGCATAAACAAATGTAATACTTGTTTTAGGTTAAATCCTAAGGCCACGTTCCCGCTTATGTCGGACTTGCCCAAGTGCCGATTAGAGGTAATGCAAGGCGTTTCTACACACGGGCGTCGATTACGCAGGACCGCTATACATTACTCCTTACCGCAGACGCGGCGTTCGAAGCGTTAAAGCTTACATATGCCTTTTTATTTGTTTTGTGACAAAGGCAGTTCACATAGAACTTGTCTCGAACTTGACTTCCGCTAATTTTATTGATGCTTTTAAGCGCTTTATATCGCGACGAGGCCCTTGCACCTTTCTATACAGCGACAACGGGTCGAATTTTGATGCATCAAAAGCGTACTTTAACGAACTTCACGAGTTTTTGTTATCTGACGATTATTATAGGACGTTTAGTAGAGAGCTCGCGAAACACCGCATTACGTGGCGAATGAACCCTCCCACAGCTAGCCACTTTGGCGGCATATGGGAAGCCAATATAAAAAGCACTAAGTCGTTATTGTTCCGTGTAATTGGAAATCAAATTCTCACCTTCGAGGAGATGTCGACCGTACTCACCCAAATTGAGGCAGTGCTTAACAGCCGTCCTCTATATGTCTTAAGCTCTGATCCATCAGAGCCGCTAGCCCTTACACCTTCGCATTTCTTGTCCACTTCCCCGCTAGAGTTCCTCCCCGCTACGGATTTATCCGACGAACGAACCAATTTGTTGTCTCGTTTCTCATTAATGGATTCGCTTGTACAGTCGTTCTGGAAGCGATTCAAAACCGATTATTTGCATAATTTGCAATTGCGCGAAAAATGGAATACCTCATCAAACCCAATTACCGTCGGTACCGTAGCGCTGTTAAACGTAGAAAACGCTCCTCCCTTACAGTGGCCGTTAGGTATTATTTCACGTTTATATCCTGGTAAGGACGGAGTTATTCGCGTTGCGGAAGTAAAGACAAAGATTGGCACGTACAAACGTCCAGTTGTACGGCTGTGCCCGCTACCGACTCAGTAAGAGTCCCTTTTATTATAAATAATTAATTAGCTATTAATTCGTCTGCCTTCATCTCTTATAGACAATGTGAAGTAGGACACATTAGTTAAATTAATATAAGTTTATCTAGTTCATGTTTACTTGCTCAATTGATGTGCTCTATCTTTATAAGAGTTAGGTATATATATTTTTTGTTATTATCTTATCCGCTTCGCTCATCGTAGAGCAGCTTTGCAGGCTTTAATCCTTCACATCTTCCATCCCTATCAAACACGTACACTAATGCTATGGCCATCCTTATCTACGGCCGTCGCATTCGGACATTTTTATGTCAAATCACTCTTCGTTAAACCGCCATATTGTGAGCATCTAACATATCTCGTGACGTGGTTCTGACAATTATTTAATAGCTTTTAAGCAAAGGACTACAAGACTAACGGTGCAGTGAAGTGGTTTTGCTTCTACAACTGATGTTGACGCGGTCCGAGGTTCGATGCCCGGCAAGCAAAGGAAATTCAGGTGAGTGCGCATGTTCACATCCTTTCTTCCTTCTCTCATCGACCTTATTTATTTCCCTACAACTGTATGCCGATGCAAGTGATTTGTTAGTCTTTTGTATTAAACGTTCTGCTATAAACCATTTAAAATCCAATACAGTCCACTCTTCTATAACCTCGTGCCTATAGGTTCCCAAATATATCGTAGTTAATTCTCGCCTTATCCAAAGGTGGAGTAAAAGGCACCTCCACTATCATTTGGATATAATGGTTTATTTTGAAAGCTAATAGAAGAAAGGGAGAAAGCTGCTTTAAAGCTGTGCAGCAATTCATCTACATAAAATCCCCTTTCCAATGAAATCTCAATCATCAAAATCGGTTCAGTAATTTAGACAGGAGTGATTTCCAAAAGAATAGGAATCTTGGCCAAAAACGTATTTTTCAGAATTCTTACGGGTAAGTACCAAATTTTTACTATATTTTTGTAGTAAAAATTAAAAATTAAAATTTATTGAGTGTCTGTTATGTCACCAAAACTCGCCACGCGCATCAGCTCCTTGCTGCAACTCTACATGTACTTCTCGAAGAATGCTAGGAGCATAGTTAAGCTTACTTATGAAGAGAACATGCCAAACAATAATGTCACCTTTTACTATTGGCTAAACTCATTCATTAGAGCTTCTCTTATTGCGGTATATCAGGGCGCTCCGTGAGGGCAACTTTTAGCTGTATGTCGAATCCTTTATACCATGGCTGATAAGTCAATTTAATTTCGGGAATTTTGTGGCACACAAAACTAGAAAAAGTTTTCTGGCCTGGCATTGGACCTACTTACGAGACTATTAGATATATCTTGTCAAGTTCGTAATGGGACCGACCTTGGACCTTCGTCATCACTATTAAATGGAGGCATAATGCGCACAGAAACAAAGGCAGTCTTGCTTAAATGTCTACACCTAGATTATTCTTCTGATCAACCTGTCGTTCACCAACATACAGTTGGTACCAACTATTTTAGATGGCGCAGCAATAATGCTAAATTCCGGTGTAGCAAAAACATTTCGGTATTATGCGGTACATGTTGGCTAAAACCAGTCGCATTACGTTTTTTTAGGATTTGGGATACATACCTTGTTTAGTATTCCTGTTATTACATAGGCAACATTCAGTAAAATCTAGGTTAATTCCTCACTGAATGACTTCTTATGTACTGTGGCTGGACCTCCCCCGCCCCCTCCGCCCGCGCGCGGGTCTACTCCCCGCGGGCGCCTGAGAGTACGAAAATGGCTGTCGTCGCGTGCGCATCTTTCTACTATCTGCAGCGATAAAACACTGTGCTTTGGTGTGAACTTTCGTTACTTTCCCATCTCTTGTGGACCTTTCTGTGTCTGCTGTGCTGCAAGACCTAGGCAAGCCGTAGTTCAGGCGCTGGACGCCACCCCAGAAGTAAGCCGGGCCATCGGATCTCATCAGGTGAGCGAATTGCCTAGTAACTGATTGTTGCCTACATATTTGGGTGTTGCGTTAACTTTCTAATGCTTTCTAGCCTTTCTCCACTATTGTCAACCCTTTTCTATACATATTGTTGTGGTTCTTCGATACCGGATTCATAAATTCGTATTAGTTTATATGGAAAACAGATAAGGTACGTTAGATAGCGTTCTTTCTTAGTATAAGTACGATTAAAAAGATTTATTTGATTAATTATTTTTGCGTAAATTCTTCCTTAAAAACTGGTTACATTAAAGTAACTTTGGTATTTGAAGTAACTCTGGTCAATTCTATTCAATTTGTCATATGTAATTATTAAGTTACTACGCAGTTAGTAATATTGCATCATCTTTATCTATAAGTTGTTAGCGGGTACTGGCCGGAGCGTTAGCGTTTGCATCAAATCCGCGGGTAGATTCTCGCCGCGGCGAATTCCGAGCGAGGCGCCGCCGCCGGCCGGTGTTCTCTTTGTACTGCGTTATAAACTCGCGTCCGTATTCTGGTACGAGTGACAAGTTTGGAAGCGTTTTCTTTGTAATAAAGTTTTGTTTTAGTTCTATACAATTTTAGGTGTAATATTATTAAATATAATTAAGTGTTGCTTTAAATAATGTTTCAATTAGAACAAAGTAAACGTAGCTTAGCGTTTAAGCGCGTAAATGACGCTTATCTAGTTGGAAAAAGATGTTTAGACGATGCAAATTCGAAAGGCCGTTTTCAAGTGCATTTAAATCGCTTAAGTGAGTTAAAGAAATGTTTTGATGAAAATCATCTGAAAATTACTTCATCCTTAACAGATGAACAACAGATGTCTGAGGCAGAGGAAATCAGACAAAACTTTGATGAAACTTTTATGGATATCTTAGAAATGCAATTATCTGTGTTCGGTGATAAACCCGATGAAGCAGAACGTAAACTATCGGTTGACTATCAGAATAGTCCCTCGTCGAAATCACATGTACGCTTGCCGCGTATAACTATCCCATCTTTCGAAGGTGGTTATAAGAATTGGATTACTTTCTATGATTTGTTTAGGACTTTAGTTCACGAAAATAATGATCTATCTAAAATTTAAAAATGTCAATACTTGAATTCCTCATTAAAAGGGGAACCTTTAAACCTTTTAAAGGCTTTTCCGATTTCTTCGGATAATTATGACATAGCATATGATATTTTAGTGAAGCGGTATCAGAATAAGCGTCAATTGGCTTTCTTAGCTTGGCAGTCTATTGTTACTGTTAAAGTGCAGAATAATACTGCGCAGGCCTATCGCGATTTGTTGGACACGTTTCAGGAGAATTTAGCTATTTTGAAGTCGTTGCAATTGCCCGTTGGTGAATGGGACTTTGTACTATTTTATACTCTGTTATTTAAACTGGAGCCCTCCGTTCGAAAAGAATTCGAGATGACGGTAACCGCGGAGGATATACCGAGTCATCGGTCGTTAGAGTTGTTTGTAGAAAACTATTGTAAGGCGGTGGAGCACGCGGGACCGAGTTTGGGTTCCGTCCATGACGTGACCGTGCGCGTTTCACCCTGATGATGAGCTTAAAGACTTTCGTCTGAACACCGTAACTTATGGTGTTTCGTCCTCTCCGTATTTGGCCTTACGCACGATCAAACAATTAGCTACTACCGATGGTGAGGCTTTTCCGTCAGCCGCCAAGGCGCTTTCCTTGGATACCTATGTGGATGACATTCCCACTGGTGCAGCCACTGTTGAGGAGGCTCTTGACCTGCAGGGTCAGTTAATCTCTTTGCTGTACAAAGGAGGCTTTGAACTTAGAAAGTGGGCTAGTAACCGTCCAGAGCTACTAGCTCATCTGTCCCCTGAGCACTGTCTTTCTCAGGCTACTGCTTGTTTTGATGCTGACTCGCAGACGGTAGTAAAGGTACTAGGGTTAAACTGGGACGCGTCTTCCGACCTGTTTACCTATAAGGTCAATCCGTCAAATGATCAATGTACCAAGAGAAAAATACTTTCGGAACTCTCCCGAGTCTTTGATCCGTTAGGGCTTCTTTCCCCTGTTATATTTTTAGCGAAATGTGTGATTCAAAGGCTCTGGCTCCTTGGCCTTGACTGGGACCAGGTGCCGCCTGAAGACAATTGTGGAATTGGTCAATTGGGAAATCTATCGCGACTTGCTGTACCGCGACTTATCACCCACCCTCATGCTGTTACTTATCAGCTGCATGGATTCGCAGATGCTTCTCTGTCTGGTTATGCAGCCGTCATATACCTACGAGTGGAGCTTGAGGATGGGTCCTTCCTGACCCATCTGGTATGCGCAAAGTCTCGCGTTGCGCCTACTAAGCGCATAACTCTCCCGCGACTCGAACTATGTGCTGCTGGTCTGCTTGCAGACCTAATGAGCACCGTTCTCCCTCATCTATCCTCGTTGATAACTATCGAGTCAATTTATGCTTGGTCCGATTCGACTATCACACTTTCCTGGATCGCTTCGCACCCTTCGAAGTGGAAGATATTTGTAGGCAATCGTGTCGCAAATATCCAGCGTAAGTTGCCCTCGACGCGCTGGAACTATATAAGCACCCACGATAATCCGGCCGATGCAGCCTCGAGAGGCTTGTTGCCCGACGCGTTGCTTGTCCACCCGCTTTGGTGGACCGGCCCCGCCTTTCTCTCAGGCCCATCTAAGCTATGGCCGCAAAAGACTACCCTTCCTATGTCCCCGGATGTAGCTTCGGAGTTAGGTCACGAGGAACGAAAGTCAGCTCTAATGGGCGCTAACGAGACTGATTCAATACATTAGCTTCTACTCCGTTTTTCTTCATTAAATAAAATCCTGCGAGTTACTGCCACTGTGCTCGGATACCTGATTCTTTTACGTAAACGAAGATCTTATTCAGGTCCGATATGTGACCAAGAGAAGAAGCAAGCTCTTATAGCCCTTGTGTTAAACTGTCAACAATCTTGTTTCACGTCAGAAATAAATTCTATTAAAGAAAATAAAGCGTTAGCGAAACCGTTTAAAAAATTAAGTCCGTTTCTGTCAGAGGACAATGTGTTGCGTGTTGGAGGAAGACTCCGGAACTCCAATTTTATGAATCCAAGCATCCGGCTATTCTGCCTTCTAATCACCGTCTCTCCTCGTTAATCATAGACGATCTTCATTCGCAGTCGCTGCATGCTGGTCCTCAGATGGTCCAGTTTCTTTTATTCCAGAATTTTTGGGTTCTTTCCGCTCGTCGAACTATTAAAAAACGGCTTTCTAGCTGTATTCCGTGCTTTCGGGCTAAGCCAGTGCCGTCACAACCACTTATGGGTGACCTTCCCAGCGTTAGGGTAACCGCTGTCAAAGCCTTTCAACGCGTGGGGTGTGACTACGCTGGACCTTTCCAAGTAATACTCGGACGGCGTCGCCGTGGTGTGCGACCAGAAAAAAAATATTTGTGCCTCTTCGTATGTCTTTCGAGCAAAGCTGTGCATCTCGAGATCGCTAATGATCTCTCGACTGAGTCGTTTATAGCTGCTCTGCGTCGGTTTATCAGCCGCCGAGGACGATGCTCTTTAATCCTTAGTGATCGCGGCACCAACTTCGTAGGGGCGAAAAATCTGTTGGCGTCGCTCATGGAAGCTGCCGCAGCGGGCGAGGCTATCACCTTTAAAACTATCCCACCTTCCTCTCCTCATTTCGGAGGAGTCTGGGAGGCTGGCGTTCGATCAGTAAAAAGTCATTCGACTAGAGTAGTAGGAAACCATCTCCTAACATTCGAGGAATTTCATACCGTGATAGTGCAAATCGAGGCAGTTTTAAATTCCCGTACTCTCTGTGCTCTCAGTAATGATCCAAATGATTTTTCAGTCTTAACACCAGGACACTTTTTGACTCTTTCACCTTTGACAACCGTTCCCGGTGATAGTGGCGCGAATGAAAAGATTTCTCTTTTAAATCGCTGGCAGTTACTACAGCGTTTACATGCAGACTTTTTGAAACGTTGGCATAGAGATTACTTAAACTCTCTGAACCAGAGAACCAAGTGGACTGAAAATAGCCGTCCGGTCCACGTTGGGGATCTCGTTCTCCTTAAGGATGACAACCTCCGGCCGTTACTGTGGTCGGTGGCACGTGTCACGAACGTATATCCGGGTCCCGACGGTGTGGTTAGGGCCGCAACCGTTAGCCCGTCGGAAGCGGACTCTAGAACAAGAGAGTGCAAACGACCGGGAGTTAAACTTTGCGTTCTGCCTGTCGGTGATCACTGTGATCAATAATTAATCTAACTTAAGAAACTATACGCGTTTACGTAAACGTCTTTCCGTCTTTCGTTTTGTGCTGTCTTTATCTTATTCCTTACCTACTCTTTCCAGCCTTCCTTATAGGTGGTTAGGGATCTTATTAAGCTTCTTTTTTGTAAAAGAACGCTATATGCTATCTTATCTGTTTCTGTTACTAAGTACATCCGTCACTTTCGAGGCTTCTCGACTTTAGCAGTCTGAAAATTCTTTAAATTTTGCAGCGGGGGGGAGTATGTTTAGTATTCCTGTTATTACATAGGCAACTTTCAGGAAAATCTAGGTTAATTCCTCACTGAATGACTTCTTATGTACTGTGGCTAGACCTCCCCCGCCCCCTCCGCCCGCGCGCGGGTCTACTTCCCACGGGCGCCTGAAAGTACGAAAATGGCTGTCGTCGCGTGCGCATCTTTCTACTATCTGCAGCGATAAAACACTGTGCTTTGGTGTGAACTTTCGTTACTTTCCCATCTCTTGTGGACCTTTCTGTGTGTGCTGTGCTGCAAGACCTAGGCAAGCCGTAGTTCAGGCGCTGGACGCCACCCCAGAAGTAAGCCGGGCCATCGGATCTCATCAGGTGAGCGAATTGCCTAGTAACTGATTGTTGCCTACATATTTGGGTGTTGCGTTAACTTTCTAAGGCTATCTAGCCTTTCTCCACTATTGTCAACCCTTTTCTATATATACCTAATGGACAGCCTCAAAGCTTCAACAAGAGAGAAGAGAAGAAAGGGTATAAAAGATTGCTTTCCTCGCGCGTGAACTGGTTAACCTGTCAATACCAGACCATAAGCGGCTTTATACGGAAGTAAAAGCACAAAGCGTGTGCGAAGCGGGTTGCGGGCAAATAATAGGAGCGTCACCCATAATTAAGTAACCTAGCGTCGTCTCAAAGGCGGAGGGCATGTTAGCACTAGGGTTTTTAATTTTATCGAATAATAAAATTTCACAATAAACATTTACGCCTAAGAGCATGTCTATAGGCCCAGGCTGCGAAAACTCGTCGTCAGCAAGCGGCAAGTTACGAATAAACTGAATGGCCGCGGCATCCACCCGCGAGCTGGGCAGCTGCGCCGTGATCTGCTCGACCACCAGAGGCTTGGCGGCGTATCCGCACTGATTATTAAACCGAGACGTAAAGTTAAGTGACGTAATTCCAAGTATTTTTTGCGAGGCTCCTCCTATACCTTGAACTTCCGAGTAGCGGGTTTGTTTACAAATAGGAAGCGAAAGACGCTTACAGCAAGTAGCGGAAATGTAATCACTCTGAGAGCCAGGATCCACTAAGCATCTCAAATAGTGAGTGCGATTAAACGTATCAATAAATTTGATTTTTGCGGTTCCTAGTAATGTAGTCGTTTGATAACAATTAACGCGATCACACGAAACTGTGCATACCGATTTATTTTTCTTATTAGGATAACGACGCGGTAAACTAATATCAACCTTAACTGCAGCAGTCGCAGGGTCGGTATTGGCAGGCGAATGAGTCAGACTCGACTCAGCATGGCTGCTCGGCGCAGTGCGAGTCAAGCCACGAGCGGAAGCGGGAGTAGATAATACGTTAGCGGGTTCGATCTCGGACACCACTGCTCCAATATTACAATGCGATTTGGTATTAGTATTAAAATGTAACAGAGAATGGTGTCTCGAAGAACAATGAGAACAGTTATGTTTAGAAGTACAAGACAATGTTTTATGTCTAACACTTAAGCAATTGTTACAATATGCCTTAGTTTTAATAAAATTATAACGTTCATGCGGTGTCAATTTCATAAAAGATGAACAAGAATACAAATGCTCGTGTTGTTTCCCGCTACACAGCGCGCAGTTACCGCTCGCGTATGTGCCGGAGCCTGCGTCCGTGTTAACAAAAGTCTTGGTCGAAGGCGACGGCCGCGTAGGGTTGTGCGGTTTATTATATGAATTATCAACCGGCCTATACGCATTAGCGGCTGGAGAATGAGACAACACTTTGCTTTGTTCTTTAACAAACTCGATCAAACTTTTATAAGTAGGTATTTTCTCCTTGCGATACAAAGTTTCAAATTATTTTATCGTGTCTGCGTCTAATTTTTGGAGCGCTAAATGCAATAAAACAAAGTCGGTTAAATCACTAAGCTGCAGTTGCATAAGTGCTTCCACCGAAGAATCAAAAGCATTAATAAATGAATCGAGTCCGGCAGTACTTGTGTTTGATAGCGGTTTAAATCGTAACAATTGATTAAGGTATGCGCTGGCGAGCGAGCGCGGGTCATCATACTAAATTTTCTAGTACTAGTACTAGTACTTTTAGAGAAATGTTGCTTCAATTAAAGTGCGGCAGCGTCAAACTTCCCCCTCCTCCCTCTACTAAATGCGCCATGGCTCTCGATGGCTCCCGGTCTGAATCTACTCAAGACCAGCTAAGAATCAACTGTGCCAAGTTTCAGCGCATAGTCACAAAGTGCAAGGTTCCCATACAACGGATTGCATTATCAAACCAGCTATTAGAAAGGTGGTGGTATGCAGATGTGTTTTCAGGTGTAAATTTCTTATCCTCTTCCCATTTCGCTTCATAAAAAGACATTAGAACGGAAAAAAAAGTTCTTGATATCGAATTTGACCTCTAAAAAATGTTAGGGGTCAAATCCAGGTGGCGTCCACATCTTAAAATAAGTCGGGTCCTCTATGCGTGGTATTAATTGTATGCTTTTACCACAATGTGCACAATTTTTCGATTTCCCGCCCTACTAACTCTTATGATCCACAACATGGCAGGGTGGAAAGTGGGGATGGGTCAGTAAAGGCAGCTATCGAAAGCAACCCTTATACTTTCGCCATGTCCGTTCTCCGTCCGTCCGTGCGTCCGTCCGTCCGCAGCTCAGCTTAGAGATCCTTAGTTCAAGGAAGCATATATAACGAATTTTGAAGTAAAACTATCACGACTAAGATGACTTTATTGGTTCCTAAGATACAAGCAACTACAGTGTTCATACCTATTACAATCATCTAAGATAGCACCAAATAACTTTAAATAGAGATTTAGTACATACTTGTTGTTTTTTGTGTAGTAACGGCTTCGGAACCCCACATTGACGATGGTTAGACATAGGTACATGCTCTTGCCCGGTATTTTTATTCAAACATGTACTTAGAAAAACGTCAGTTTTATCAAAAAAGTTTTAAACGCCGCCACTCGGCCCTATTTCTGTCAAGAATCAAAAGACAGTTAAGGGACAAACAAAGAAAAGCGAAAATAAAAAAAAAATACTACTCTACTACTAAGTACCTACTGGCTTAGGAAATCCGCCGTTTTACCAAATATTCTGTAGAAAATCAACCACGGACGGGGGCGGACGGACACACAAACTGACATTGTAGGCTTAGTCAGGCCGGGCGCACTGCGCGTCATAGCGTAGAAAATTTGCGCCCTGGCACGCGTGGCTAATCAGTTGAGTGTCACGCGACTCACGCGCGCGCTGCTCATTTCATGCCCGCAGCTTCGCAGTTTTCGACTTTTTCGCATCAAAAATCTAATATAGATAGTTCCACGAGAGTTGAGGTCACGCACACAACAACACTGTCATGTAATGACAGCGGGATTTTGAAATACCTGTTCTTATATTGTACCGATAGCAAGTTCAACAGTGAACTGCAAGACCAAAAAGTTTCTTAAAACTATTTTGTTAAGTATTATGTAGAACAATTCATCGACTTCAAACAAAACAGAAAATTTAATATTTAGACCGATTTTATTGAAATAAATGAGTTATATGCATAAATAAAGTTCTGATATGCGTAGGTATATGAATAAAATATTAATCGTAGAAACCAAAGAGACCAAGTAATAAATTGCCTTGTTTTTATGTAGCTGTTAAAATAATTGTCTTTACCTACCTATATTTTCATTACTTTGTTATTTCGGGTTACTATAAAAATTCCCTTTTCGCCAAATGACAATATAGCTTAAACGTCTGGATTCTGTAATGTCTTTGTTGCTTTATAGACATGAACGCTAAATGTACGAGGGCAGAGTGAAAAGTCTGGAAAAATTTTTTTTTGGTAAAAGTACATATTTATTTTTCAACGTAGTCCCCATTTATCTCAATACACTTGGTCCATCGCTTTTCTAGCTTTTCGATTCCCTCCGTATAGTACGATTTCTCCAACCCTTCAAAATACGCATTGGTTTCTGCGATGATTTATTCGTTGGAACCAAATCTTTTTCCACCAAGCCATTTCTTCAAGTTTGGGAAAAGAAAATAGTCGAAGGGGGCTAAATCAGGAGAATAAGGTGGATGCGGGAGCAATTCGTAACGCAGCTCGTGGATTTTAGCCATAGCAACGGCACAAGTGTGGACCCGTGCGTTGTCTTGGTTAAAAATGATTTTCTTTTTCGCCAAATGGGGTCGTTTTTCCACTAAAACTTCATAAAATCGCTGTAATAAGTTGGCATAATGTGCGCCGTTAATCGTTTTACCTTTCTGAAGGTAATCAACATATATATTACACCACGAGCATCTCAGAAGACAGTAGCCATAACTTTATTCGCAGATAAAACTGCTTTGGCCTTCTTTGGTGCAGGTTCACCTGAAGCAATCCATTATTTTGACTGCTCCTTGGTTTCTGGTGTATGATGATGAATCCAGGTTTCGTCAACAGTTATGAAACGACGCAAGAAGTCCTTTTCATTAAACCTAAACTTCGCCAAACATGCCTCTGACAGGGTTACCCAAGTGCGTTTTTGATCCACTGTGAGCAATTGCGGCACCCAACGGGCGGAGAGCTTCTTCATATCCAAACAAGTGTGAAGGATATTACGAACCCGTCCGTCTGAAATACTTACAATATCAGCTATCTCACGGACCTTTACTCTTCGGTCGTTCAATACGATGTCATGGATTTTGGTGATCATTTCTGGTGTAGTGACTTCAACTGGGCGTCCGGGTCGGTCGGCGTCAGCAGTGCTTGTACGGCCACAACGAAAATCCGTAAACCGCTTGTGGATCATTTTAATCGATGGAGCAGAGTTCCCGTAATATTTCTCTAATTTTTTTTTTGTTCCCGTAATTGTTTTTTTTCGCAAAAAATAATGTTTAATCAGAACACGACACTCACTTTTCTCCATGTTTGCAAACACCAAAGTGATTGTTTTGTGTTTCATAGCTGTCAAAAAAAAACAAGCCGTGCGATCTGGCTAAAAATATACGATTTACCTCCAAAAAGGCTGCATTACAACTTGACATTAATGAATTTGTGAAAAAAATACCCCTAATATGATTTTTACCAGACTTCTCACTCTGCCCTCGTATCTTTAGCAAAACGTCTGGATCTTAGAATGTTACAATTTAAAATACACTAATAGCGAAACGTCTTTATCTTAGAATGTCTTTATTACTTAATAGACATAACAGCTAAATGGCCCGATAGCGAAACGTTTGTATCTCAAAATGTCTTAATTGCTAAATAGACATGAACGCTAAATGGCCGGTTAACAAAACGTCTGGATCTTAAAATTGCGTATTCATAAGACACTCGATAATTAAAATCAACAAATTTTATTTTCGATGAATTAGGTATTGCTACTAACTCGTTATGTGGTCATGACAATTAACTAATTTTACTTTCGGCTGATTAGGTACCTATTGTAAATATACGGACTATTTTAATTTCCAGACGTTTTGCTACTAAGTCGTTCTGTGTTAATGTAAATTAACTAATTTTACTTTCAGCTATTCTAATCATACGGACTATTGATATCTCCTAACGTTTGGCTACTTGCTCATTTTAATTCTGAGCCGTCCTGATTAATTGACACTTTGCTGACTGACTATTTTACTTTCATGTCGTCCAGCTGAGTTGACTCTTTGCTGACTGTGTATTTTACTTTTATGTCATCTAGCTGAAATGGTCGTTTGGCGATAAAGACAATTCGATAGTAACCCGTTATTTCGTTATCAAACCTCTTAAAAGATGAGATGACTGAAGTAACTGGCACTCGTTACATCGTTGTCATACTATTGACAACTGCATTTTCCAAGAGATAAGAAAAAGAAGAAAGATACAGGATATTGGAACCTAGGATTGATTATTTAACCGAAAACCTTGTAATCAATCTTAACGAATCACATGAAGATATTCCAAGTGACGATGGTTTAGAAAAGCATTTTTTTGTATATTTTTACTGCTTTTGATACCTATTAAAAATATAATTAAGCGTTTTTATTTACATTTACATTCACTCAGTCATTTCATTCATTCACTTTTTTTGCAATCAGTAATTCATGTAGCTATGTGCGTAATCATTCACCTCAACTCTCGTGGAACTACCTATACCTACGGGCCGGTACAGACGGAAGGCATTTGAATTGCAACCCAGCTGCAAAATGGCAGTTCAAGGGCTGTTCTGATGCAGTTGATGTAACTGCATCGAAACTGCAAACCAACTGCGCAGTCCTCTTGCAGTTGGCGTGCAGTCGACCTAAGCGGAATGCGCAGTTGGTTTGCAGTTTCGATGCAGATGCAGATTTGTATTTTTTTTTGTTACCAATAAACTAAAAAAATAAGGGACCGATTTTGAAAAGTCTTTCACCGGTAGAATGCTATACATATTATCACTGAATAACATAGGCTACTCGTATGTTGCAAGTGCGATAAATCTACAGAGAAATATGACAAAGCATTTGAGTTTTCTTTCTCTAAGTAAATATTTTTCATTTGAACATGTAATACTTGTAGATGGGCGGTTTTCAACAAAAGTGTACATAGTTAAGGACTAAAATTAAGAAACTCTAATTTTAGACAGGTGAGTCACGAAAATGAATTGTTCATTTTTGGAGGTATCTCAAATTCAATAAACGAAGCAGATTCGAGCTTCACCCGGTAGAGGTAATGTGGTCGTACTTGCTACAGGAGTTTTGCCTGAGATACCATCATTTGTTTTATAAAGGTATAGTTAATTTTCGTGACTCGACCAAAATTAACGGTCTCTTAATTTTACCCCTTAACTATGTAAACTTTTTTTGAAAACCGCCCATTTGTATTTTATTGTTTATCAGCCTTCAAATTGTATCGTCGTTAGCCTTGCTAGGCTCCGGCTCCCTGGAGCTCAGAGAAGATGCATAACATTAAAAACGTACCTGACGATTTTCGAAAACTGTCAAAATGTATAGAATTGACATAACCGCCCGACACGACCATCCGACAGTGGCGCCTACTTACGTCAATCCTACATTCTTGATAACGACTAAAAATATTTACAAAAGATTACATATAAGTAGGTACACAGATACCTTCTATAACAATTTTTTTTTTCCTAATATTTATGTGCTCTAAGTACTGCTATAAAATATTATTTTGTTTACTTATTCCACATCGTGATTTTAGGGCGCAATCAAAGTTTACAAGTGGCCGTTACCGAAAGGTATTGACGATCACACCGTGATGGGGTTTGATCCAAACTACGGGTTCTTTCAAGGCGTGCCTAACAACGAGCCCATCCACGTGCTAGTGAGGGTGTACATCGTGAAGGCTACTGACTTGCACCCCATGGATTTAAATGGAAAAGCCGATCCTTACATTGTTTTACATTTAGGATCGAAGAGAATAAGCGACAAAGAAAACTACGTGTCAAAGCAATTGAATCCAGTTTTCGGCAAGTGTTTTGAAATTGAAGCGACATTTCCTCAAGACTCAATGCTAACGATCCAGGTTCTAGACTGGGATTTATTGGGGTCCGATGACCTGATAGGAGAGACTAAGATTGATCTCGAAAATCGTTTTTACAGTCGTCACCGCGCTACTTGCGGATTGCCAATGAAATACGAAGAGTAAGCTTATCAAAAATAATGAAGTAGAACCACTACCCTCAAGTTTCCCATTCAAAGTACCTTTATTGCTACGAACGGTATCAAAAGGTACCTTAATGATACTTGAGACAACAATGCAAGGGACGCATTACAACAGTGGTTTATTGCGATTATTGAATAAATGTAACTCACGGTGCTCGTGTTTGAATATGTACCTAAATAATTTCAGACAAGGTTACAACCGATGGCGCGACGCCATGAAGCCGACGCAGATCCTGGCCAAACTGTGCAAGGACGGCAAGCTGGAGCCGCCCGTGTACGAGATCGGGCGCGTGCGCATCGGGCGCACCGTGTTCAGCATGCCGGTGCACGATGCCGAGCTGTTCGGTGGCGGCGGAGCCGGCGCCGCTGACGAGGAGCAGATGGCGCTGCTGGTGCTACGGCGCTGGCACGAAGTGCCGCGGGTCGGCGCGCGCCTTGTACCCGACCACGTCGAAACTCGCCCGCTATACAACCCAACCAAGCCTGGTAACACACTTCACGTTTCTTTCGTCACCGGTAGGCAAAACCTGCCGGGTTATGAAAAAAGTTAGGTGTTATTTTTGACAAAATACGTTACCAGGGCCTCTATTCTAGGCGGTAAGAACCATATTACCCGTTGTGTCGGCAGCGTGTCCGACGTGTTACGGTATTGTTTTTAACTCGGCCGCCATTACTGTCAAGTAAATAAGAACTAACAAAACGTTGACAATATGATAGCAGGTCAAAGACGATATGGTTCTTACCGCCTAGAATCTCGGGCCAGCGTTAAACATTGTCTATACGATTATACTCGATGAGTACGAGTATTGCTAGAAAATTATGGTAGTGAACCGCAGCGCACGAACCCGTTCACAGGTGGCACGTTACTGGTGCGGCAAGCGCCGGAGTGTTCAGCATCTGTCGCAACTGTTCCACTCACCAGGCTTATACTTACACCGGGTAGCATAAGCGGGGGTAGCCATACCCAAGTTATTTACATATTGGAAATTAATCAGAGCAAGTAACATTTCGCATAAATTCAATCAGATTTGGGCCCTAAACTAAGGTTCTACGGTTGAAATTGTTACTAGGCATACTCGTATGTGGTTAATACGAGTATAAAGCCTCTGCCGGAAAAAGGGCTAGGTAATTGAGAAACAAAACACTTTCGTAAGATGAGTTTCTTGAGAGAAGTTGTTAAATGTAATGGCTTCTGAAACTTTTTTTCGTTTAAAACAGGCAGCTTTAATTTTTACTAACCAAAAGCTACAGTATTTTTTTCTCAAAATCTAACAATTGAATTTTTAATGCCCGTCTAGGATTTTATACTTATTCTAAATACTTAATCAAATATTTTTTTGTTTCTATTATCTCGTCTTTTTTTCTATATTTTCCGTGCGGTGTATTTTCGGTAAGAAATTGATTTACTATATACTCGTATGATAAGGTAACGTGGGGCAAGTGCGTCTACGGGGCAAGTCCGTCTAACCAACAATATCTCCTTAAAAATATATGGTTTGTCTCACTTACCCAGTTGACGCAATAACCCCGCCTGACCGGCAAGTCCGTCTACCAACAATATCACCTAAAAATATATAGTTTGTCGCACTTACCCCGTTGACGCGACGCTCTTACCCCAAGATACACTTTTTAATATTTGAACGAAGGAATCGAGCAAGGCCGCTTGGAGATGTGGGTGGATTTGTTCCCGATGGACATGCCCCTGCCAGGTCCCCCCTTAGATATTTCCTCTCGCAAGCCGAAGTCTTACGAAATGAGAGTCATCATATGGAACACGGACGACGTCGTATTGGAAGATGACGCCTTTTTTACAGGAGAAAAAATGTCTGACATTTACGTTAAGGGGTAAGTATCACCTACACACTTTTAAAATTAAGGTTCAAAACCTTATCTTTCTTTATCGAAGGATATCTCTTTATTATGTTGATTATTTTGCACTGAATTGCAACACAGTACCTACACTGAAAACACAGATCACCCCCATTAGATACCGCATATTCCTATTTTTGTTAAACGTCTAAATCACCAAACATGGAGGTAGGCACGGGATGCGGGGAAAGAGGAAGCAATGACGTGATTGGTTATTTAAAGGTAGGGATGGGAAATACTTATTGTGATGATATTTCTTAACGATTAAGATTCACCCTCTTATTATTATTAACTACCGTAAAATGGGGTTAGTTTGATTAATTTTTAAAATAAATCTTCTGTATCTCCCGCATTAAGTCGTAAAATAAATTATTAAAAATATTGTATTGGCGACTACTCATTTGGAGTAACTTAAAGCAACTAGAGGCAGACTACGGCAGACGGCTTAGCAGGAAAAAATAATTACGCAGCTTAAAATCTCGATTCTTAAAATGGGGCTACTTTGATTATCCCTGTGTTTACATCACAGTATCAAAGTCACCCCTGAAGCATGTCAAAAAATTGTGGTTATTTGTTTTGAAGGTTTTAACTCCAATTTGTCTGAGAATACTTGAACTACTAATATTTTGTGCTCGCATATGAAACATATGAAAGTAATGTCGCGAAAGAGCTAAATAAAAACTCAGACATTGCACAAAATCGATGATTCAAAAAATTATCAAAGTCACCTCGCGTTTCCACAGTCACCCCATTTTACGGTACCTATATATCAGTCATGGTATATTTTGGCATTGTGAAACATCTGGATCGGAATGTAAAAAAAGATAATCACGACCAATATCCTTAGTTATAAGTGTTATTTAACTAACCCAGAATCATTAAAAACTCTTAATGAAACGTACCCAACATACGTATTTATAAAAATTGGCCCATTAAATTACACTTACACTATTCTTTACAATAATTACAGAAAAGTATAATGTACCTAAGTGTAATTTAATAGGCGAATTTTAATAAATAAGTGTAATATCACCATCAGTATTCTATTATTAGTATCATGGACCATTTAAATATCACATTGATTCGTTATTATATTCTCCGATTGGGATTTGGTAGTTAAATTGTGTAACTACGAGTATTATAGGTATCTGAATAGGCTTCATAAATTAAGGTACAATTAAAAAAGTAGTTACATGTTATTTAGTGCAATTTATTTAAGTAACTAATAATCAAACGATGTAATCGGCAAGATTCAGTTAACAAAACATAAGTAAAACGTCTTGAACCCAGTGGGAGTAAATACTCCATTTTACCATAAGTTCTATCATTACAGGAGGTCATGACAAATCTGGTAACGATCTCCGAAATGGATTATTCTAGGCTGTCGGTCTACCTGCACACAGTGGTTGCGTTCTCTTTATACGGCGGCTGAAAAACGTGTAATCGTTCCCAAAAAAAAATGATAAGGGAACTGGCTGAATGGTGTACATCTTATCTTCTTATCTTATTAGTGGGATTCTTACCTTTTGTGTAATTACCTCTCTTTATGTTTAGAGCTTCATCCAATAATGCAGCCTCCACCCCTTCCAGAAAGCGGATAGTGGAATCGCAATGGCTTAAAATCGTTTGGTTCTGGGTAGCCACAACCGAGGATTTTCATTCTTACTCCGGCGAGGGCATCACATTCACACAATAAGTGTTTCATTGTTTCTACCTCTTTGCCGCACATTCTACAACTGTGTTGTAATAAAGGCGCATGTTTGCTAGGATATGTTTAACCCCAAAGTGCCCATTAAAAATTCCGATAATGTATCGGAGTTGGCTTCTGGTGAGTTTCCAAAGTTTTTTGTTCCAGCTCTGGTCAACTCTTTCTATGAAGAGCTTTGCATACCCTAAGCCTACATACCGTGGTTTTATTTATGTGTGATTTCCAGTTTCTGTTTCTATATTCGCTGTCGGAAACCACTAAACTCAACCAATCTATGTTGAAAGAATTCAGTCCAATGGTGGGGACTATTTTTCCTCATTCAGCAATCGCTCACAGAACTAAAAAGTTCGACCGCGGCAAAACATTGAAACTTCTAACCTAAAATATCACCATGGCGAAAGTTGTTTAAATGTTACTATAGTAACCAATAAACTATTACTATCAATAATATACTTCACAAATATCTTCGAAATCGGAAAAATTATCGACTAAATATTGTATTTAGAAACAACGCCGGACATCACTACGAAATCAGAAAAGGACAAAATATTTGGATTGACGTAATGAGTAAAAGAGACGTTACAAAAAAGGCCATTATAACTTGACCATTGTTGGTCAAATATAAAATGTGCTTACCGGTGAATGTTATACGATATTTTTTAAAGTTTCCACACCATTTCACGGAACATGAAGGCATTTTGAGTAATTTTTCGAATTCTGTATATTTTTTATGACATGTTTCTAACTCAAACGGGAGACGTACGCATAGGTCTCAAACATGGTTGACACTGACAGCGGTCATCAGCGCTATACCAGGCATATTTTTCTTCTATACAAAACGACAAAGTACGTCCGATCAATAGCTACAACATATTGTAGGCATATAAAACATATGTATAAAGCTGCCCGAAAGCGGCTTAATAAACCTTATTTACTCGTGTTGAAAATTCATTTTTCGAAGTTTCCTGTGAGCGTATAGTAATTACCTAGGTTTGCACGCTCGAACGGTAGGGTTGTCAACACAATGAAAATATTAATATGAATACATTATTATAAGAAAAACAGTTATTTATTTATTTATTACACAAAAACTACTTACTACTACTTACTTACATACTATTTTTTTTACTTTAATAACGGTCGCTCAATAGTTATTATAACTAAGAGCCATTTCTGAAGTACAAGAATTATATTTCCGAAAGAATTTTGCAAATCGGCGCATTACCTAGTTGTTAGTGGTTACATATTACATAAATATGGGTCAAAAAATTAACCACCTTTTTACGTTAGCTACCTACTTTACCTACCTACCTACATCTTAGATCTTACGTATTAATGAATTCGCTATCACTAAGGTATAGAGGTATAACATTTTTGTTATAAAATAAGTAACAATTTTATAATGGTGTCCGTTACTTTTTTCTTGGTATCATGTTTTCTTACTTAAGAGCCTTACGAATATGTACCTAATCACCCTAACATGTTTAAAATAAGTAAAATAAGTAATCAAATCGTTCTAACTTGATGAATACTGTTTCGTGCAGATCACTTTAATATACTTATAAATATAATAAAAATAAAATAAATTACAACTGACTGACCTTTCCTCGTTCACAGACAAAGATAAAAACGTTTCTTTTTTATTATCTTTAGTTCTCTTGTCATCCACTCACACAGCAATAATGAGTCATTTTTATGATATAAATTCACCAACACGACACAAGAAACAACAACAAATCTAACCCAACTTGACGTAATGAATAGAATGCACCACCTAATTGCCTACTTGCATCTCGCTTGACGTGTCTCGAACTCTCGACACTCAAAAACCGGTCGAGCGAGCTGGCCTTGCCGCGCGCGGGCATCCTTCATGTATTAGCATCGGCAGCTATGTTCCGTGAGGCGATGATTATCGCACGCACCTCGCGCAGAGAAATATCTGTTACGTAGTAACTCTTATTTAATCTGTGGCTATACCGTACATATACTAAATTTCGCATTTGAGTGGTGAACATCGGCTACCTTGTAAGCGGTATCTATTGGGGGTGATCTGTGACTGAAAATCATTAATATAATGTAGAGATATTCTTGATACCTTTCTGTTATGTGTATTAACGTATAACAAACAAAAAGCAAAACCTATTCGCTAGGTATATCCGATAATATCTACCCATGTCTTCTTAGTTATAATATTATGATGATGATGAAGATGGGAGGTGGCCGATTTCTCAATGGCGTCCGTCGAGTTTGGACTAACTTGACTGAGGGCCCTGCCAAGATGCACTACGCTAACTAACGTTACTATTCGATTCGTTTTTAAACCAATCGCGTCACTGGTAGACGACGTGACTTTTCGTATCACGTCATCTACTGGTGACGCGATTGGTTTAAAAACGAATCGAATAGAAACGTTAGTTAGCGTAGTGCATCTTGGCAGGGCCCTCTGGCATAAGAATAAACAATAACTACACATAGAAGCGAATCTCCTTTACCGAGGCCCCAAATGCCGCGCTTTTAATACCTACTTCCCCCTTCACCCCGCTACGCTCCTTTGTCTTCCGCGCCCAAAGTCAGGGCTGTCACTTGTGAAATATTTTAATCGGTTTATGGATGCGTTATACAAGTTTAGTCACAAAATGTTATTTATGTTTTCCTTCAACGGGGAAACATTGTTGCAAAATGAGTTTTTTCATTTACGTTAAATTAGGTAATAATATTTTTGATGATATTAAGATTATCTCCAGAAAATTTAATGGCTTATGTGGCTATTAATTATCTATAAAACAAAGAAACGAGTCTATAAATAAATAACCTTTTAAGCTCAATAAGTTTTAAGTAGGTATAGTTTGGGATCCGGAGTTACTTTTTAAGTTCCTTTGCGGACCAAATTTCAATTTTTATTAAGTTGAAAAAGCTTTATTACAAAATACTATTATTATCTATTAATTCGTTTTTAATTCTTCTGTTTTTTTTTTATCTTCAACATCTAGGGGATGTACTATTTCACATGTAAAACTCCTTGATTCAATAAATTACCTATTTCTAATTTGCCGTAAATAGTCGTTCACTTTTTAAAACACTATCTTAGTTCAACCATAAACACTAAGATTAACACAAATACGAAAACCAATTTAAGACAATAACAATATCTTGGTTAATACGTATATATTCCGTATGTGACGCCCCTGACTGACTAGACACCTCAAGTGTCGCCAGGCGGTAGGTATTTAACGCGCCGGGCGCGCATCCGGAACCGGGAGTTTCGCTTCTACGTGTAGTTATTGTTTATTCTTATGCCTCTGGTCTTACGAGTCGAAGATTTTAAATAATATCTAAACAAGATTTTTTTAGCCATGCGCTCTTATTGAATTTATCTTGTTTTGAGGTGGATCAAAGGACCTGATGACTGCCAAGCCACAGACATCCATTACCGATCTTTAACTGGCGAAGGCAACTTCAACTGGCGCTTTATTTACCCCTTCGACTACTTAGAGGCAGAAGAGCGCATCGTGATCTCCCGCAAGGAATCCGTATTTTCTTGGGATGAAACGGAATGCAAAATACCAGCAAGACTCGAATTACAAGTTTGGGACGCCGATCATTTTTCAGCTGACGATTTTTTGGGTATGACAATGGTATAAATCAAATTAATTTCGCCTCTGATTTAAAGCAGCAGTTCTACGAGGGTCAAACTGAAAGTTTCGGGAAAAGAAAAAAATATGCAGTTAAGTTGAATAAAAGTACTACATATTTTTATACTTTATGTACTTTTCCATGCGTTCAAACCAGTCATTGAACTCATCAAACACAATCATTGAACAAATCAGTCATTGGCACTTATTGAACGCTGAAATAGGGGTTGACAAAATGTCCATTATAAAGGCCTCCACTGCTTTATCCGGCGTCTGAAACCCATGACTACGCAACTTAACCTTGATTTTGGGGAACTGAAAAAGAGATTGGGGCCTTAGACGGGGCTGTATGGAGGATGGTTCAAAATTTCTTTTTCACGGTAGAGATCCTCAGTTGTTTTCCGAGTGGCGTGAGGGCTGGCGTCGTCGCGGTGAAGGATGATGCGATGACTAGGGAGGGTTCTTTATTGGAAGTGCAGCAAAGTTACTCAGCAAAGAAATATGTAGTTGGCATTGACCGTTCTACGATCTTCAAGAGGAATAGTAGCTACGTGACTCGATTTGGAGACCGACGTAGCCACCATCTTCTAGGCTGTGCTGCAAGAACGAATATTTTTTCTCGGCTTGAGCTCATCTTCGTATTCCCATACTCGAGATAGGTTTTTAATTTCGGGCTCATATGCATACATCTACGTTTCGTCATCTGATACAATGCTAAAAACTGCATTTGAGCGTCCTCCATAGATTTTATTCAAAGTTTTGCAGCACCAATTGACACGAGTCGTTTTCTGCTCGTCACACAATAAGGGATCTAACGGGATAACAATTTACGCGCACGCCTAATTTTTTCTGTAAAATAATTTCTATCTGACTCATTCCAATACCCAAACACTTGAATCTCCCGATATGTCACATCCCGGATTTCCTTTATCATCTGAAGCCCAACAACGATGTTTACTTGCGTGAATGCCCTTTTGGTCCCTGACACGGCCAAGTTAAAATTCTGAATACCATCTGTATACTATCGTCTTTAGATGTGCTTTATTACCTACTTAAAGCAGCATCATCCGGTTTCCACATTGTTTTTGTGATTATCCACTTTTAGAGTAACTCGGTCTACCGAAATCTCAATAGCAAATGATTGTTTAAAATTAACTTAAGTACGTACTTGCAAAGAATGAGAAATTCAAGACTAAGGATTACATAGATAATTAATCGTTACTAATAGCATAAACATTGTTTGTTTGACTTCACGTCATAGATAGTTAATTTTGCACTGACGTGATATTTAAGTTGAATCCTTGAAATGGAACAATTTCCAAAGAAATAAAGACTTCAACGCCGATTGCGTCCACCACATCATCCTTTTTTTAAAGTATGTACTGGTGGGAAATAAAGTATCAAGACCTTTAAATCCTATTACCCCGGAGTTGCAACTATCAATTTGGATTTCCCTTTGCGTCATACGACTCGTAATAGATCTATAAAGGACAATGGACCCGATTCTACAGCGGCCTCTAAACTTCCTAATTTTATGTAGGTGTCGCTAAAACACTGCTATTCTACGAGCAGCTGTCATAATCAAAATGACAAGCGCTAATTTGAATCTCACGCTTCTTATTTTAGGCGGTCTATTAAATATTATACTGACATTCTGGGATAGCACTTTTTAAATCTGCCGTCTAAACTATGTCTAAAAATTTGACAATTTAATTTTAGGCTATTTAAGCGATGTGCACGTAGAATCGGGTCCAATACCAGGTCTCCAAAGAAGCTTTGGCTTAAGAAAAAATTGTAACGGATAATTATAGAATTGGGTTTATTTGATGTAGAAAAATATTTAAAACAATGCTGTGGAGTTCGTTTTTCTGAAGAACTTGTCTAAAAAAACATTTAGAAATAATCGTAACAACACGTTACTCTCAAGATGTCTTATTTACAAAGTATCTTTATAGATGGCTCTATTTTTCGTATAAGTTCCCTAAATGTGTAAGTAATAGAATACCGAATTTAAAACTCGTACAAAAGCGGTCATATCAACATCCTTCGTATCCGCGGGGCTATTTTTTTAAAGTGTTTTAAGTCAAGATCTGGCATTGTCCTTTTCACTGGACAATTCTATTTTTTTCAGTAGCGAGTCAACGACTTCAAACCAAATAGAAAACCGAAAAATTGCATTTTTTCTACATTGCCAATGTGTTTAGATAATAAAATAATTATAAAAAGAGATTATAAAAAGGTATAATATGTGTCAAAAATAAGTTTGTAAGTATTAGATTCCCGAAACTTTCAGCGCAGGCTTCGTATGTTTTACTTTTGGCAGTTGTATAAATAACAAGCTGTCCATGCCCGGCGCCGCCGACAGTGTTTTTTTTCATACAAACCTTGTCCTGATAATTACGCACACAGCAAAACAGATTTTATTCAAATCGGTCAAGCCATTCTCGAGTTATGGCTTGACCAAGGAAACAGGGATGTATTTTTGTATACAGTGTGAGTCATTTTAATGTGCACATTGCAAAATGGGAGAAACTACGCCCAATTTTATCAACACAAAAATGTTCGGGCTCCGCGCTTCTTTCCGGTTGGTGGTGGCCTCGGGGCCCTACCTGGGCTTCGGAGGGTGGGGTGACTTTTTAGCCTTCCGGTTATCCCTGAGCAGGACTGGGTAGGACGCGCTGTTGGCGGTGTGTGCTCATCCCCCTTCTTATTTCAAAAATTGTTTGACCGCTGGTAACAAAAGTTGTATCTCAGTCATAAACGTGCTAATTTTACCGTTGAAAAGCTAACACGGTGTAGAATAATATGAAATAATAAAAAGGTTTGGTAAGTGCACATTTTATTGAGTTATTTTAAATTTTTGAAAAAAGTAGGAAAAATAAACACAAATTTATGAAAAACCTCGTAATAATAAATTGGGGGCGTGATTTTTTTCGACTATTATCATTGTAGTGCCTTAGCCTGTTACTTATAATCATTTTTGTTTTTGTTTCGTGTCGTTAGGCGGTAACGTTTTATTTACATGTAGTATGGAATTTCAAAATAAAAAAAATAGAAAAATCATGAAATATTCAAAATAGCCAAAAATAATTTTTTAACATTTTTTGTATCGATAAAAAATTCTCTCATTTTGCTATGTGCACATTAAAAAGACTCCTACTGTATATACAGGGTGTCCCAGAAACCGATGTCAACCCGTCTAGGGCTATGAAATCAATGATTTTTCGTGACATGGACATAAGGGAAAATTACAAAAATTAAGATTAAAATTATCAATATCTCCGAAACTAGTAAAAATCGCTGAACATACATACAGGGGTTACATCGATAGCTTTTTAGCTGCTCTATTAGCTCTAGGCGGGTTGACCTCAGTAGTGTATAATTGGGGCATCTGGATCAGAGAAGATCTGGACGCCCCAATAATACATTGTTCGAGAAGTAATCTGAATCAATTCAACTAAATTATTGGTCTATTAGTAAACTATCTTGAATCGATTCAGCTGAATTATCTGTCTAGTCAAATAGTACCTAATTTGAATCGAATCAACTGAATTATCTGCCTATTCAAGAGCTGACCGAAAGAAGTAATCTGAATCAATTCAACTGAATTATTGATTTTTCGTTCTATAACCGATTTTTTGAATCATCAACTTCGAGAAGTATAGTTTTAATCTATTCAAAAAGTGAAACTATCTATTCTGTAATTGATTTTGAATAGATAACTTTTCGAAAAGTAGTTTTAATCTATACAAAAAGTAGAACTATCTATTCTATAACTGATTTTGAATTATCAACTTTTGAACTACTTATCGAGAAGTACACCATCATGATGCAAATGCACCAACCTATAATTCTGATGGTATTCCATCGATAGTAAGGTTAAATAATAAAACAAATAAAAATAAGTTTAACTGTCTTTATTAAAAAAAAAAACATTGTTATCTTTACACCACTTTTTTAAGCAAGTTACATTTTTATAAGCGCATATATTACCTATACAGGGCGTCCCACGGCTATGCCACATGGAAGCAAATATTGTAGATGGAACATTTTACTGAAAGAAGACATTATTTGAATTTAAAAAACAATTTAAACTGCATTCATAGATATTTAAATAATTACATGGTTGAACCGGGAATCGAACCCGTTACACGAGAAAAATAATTACCCTGTAGCTTTATCATACCGATCGAAAGACTTCATCATAAGGATTATTTTTTGCTAAATAACATAGTGTCAAAAATAAAAGGAAGACCATGAATTTTAAAATATAATGATTTAAACACAAAATTACAAGGGGCATGAAAATCTGAATAGTATTCACATAGGTATATTATCATAAAACTTCAATTCCCAGTCGAACTAAACGGCATGAGAGACAGATAAAGTTAGCAAGATATGAAAGTTAAATAACACTCACCTTTTATTGCCTTGTAACTAATCTCGAAACAAAATCACAAAGTGCCACTGACAAGAAAAATTTATAAGAAGTCTCCCAGGTGTTGTGCCTTGACTCAAATAAAACGTTTTAGTCATTCAAAAACACCTGTACGACCACAATACAACAAACGAGTCGTTGTAAAGTTATGACGCGACTACTGCGCGTCGAAAGTGGTAATTCCATAATGTTCATATTACTTTTGAATGACGGTAACGAAGTCGGTTTGTGACTTCTGTATGACCATTATACGACAATGTAGGTCGTATAACTGGGGCCATTTTCGCGTTTAGTAAACATTATTATAACGTTAGTGTGACTTAGCTATTACGATCAAAGGTATTAAGATAACGTTTACTAAACTTTTGAACGAGCGACGTTAAATTGTTACTCGTAGTTGGGCAGAATCGATCTCCCGACCCACGGTCTGACCCTGCGATTAAGGCTTTAGGCAGGGTATCAACTTAAGCCAGCGGCCCTTCTGGTGAACTGGCGAAATTATCGATTCTAATACTAAAACGTCAAATAGTTGTATCAAACAATAATCTAACTGCTTCAGTTAACGCTTGCAGCATGAACGCTTGAGTGGGATGCGTTCGGTTTTACATTAAGCCGTTGAGCTGCGTGTTCGGTAAGAAAATTATTTTGACTTCCGGTGTCGAATAACGCGCGAAACGTTTGAAATTCGCCCGATGCGTCACGAATTTTAACAATGGCAGTCGCTAGTAGCACGGTTGTACTTAAGTGCGTGTTTATCGACGTTGAAGAAGTTTTCGCTACTAAAGCTACTGAACTTGATCCAGCACTAGAAGCATCCTGGCTACTTCCGGGTTGTTCCCGGTGCAGCAAGGTGTGGTGCTTACGTTTGCACTTCTGACACGAGAATATCGACGTGCATTGCTTCACCGAATGTGACGCGCTAAGGCACTTGTAACACCACCTTTTGTCACCGGCAACCGTCATGCGCTCGTCGATTGATTTTGCTAGAAAAGCCTTACACGCCGATATGTGATGTTCCTCACTACAAAAGGAGCACTTGCGAATTAGCTTAGCGGTGGACACGCCTGAGGTAGGCTTAGCATCGGGTCTGTCACTACCCGTCTTAGAAGGGTTCACGGAGGGAGCGACGAGCGAATGCCTGATGCTATATTGTTTCGAACTTTGTGATGTTCCGGATACCTCTTTATTATTATTGACAGTTTTGCTGATGTCGGTAAAATGTGTGTCACGAATTAACGCTTCGCATTTAGAGTGCAAGAATGACCTAACGAGTTCATAATTCGGTAATTCGACATCGGTGTTTTTCTCTTCAAATTCTCGTCTTAACTTAGTATCAAGTTTCGAAAAAATGTTGTAGCAAAGAATAAAATCCCAATGCTCGGCGGGTAAACCTAATTTTCTCAAAATTGTTAAGTTCTTATCGATTGTATCTAACGCGCGGCGAAATTCCTGAGCGTTTGTAGTTTTAAAATGAACACCTAAAATATCGCGCCAGCACGTACCTAAACGCTAGTTCACGCTTGTGCTCATAGCGGGACTTGAGAGCGGCGTATGCACTCGAGTAATGTTCGCGGGCCACGGGGAACGTGCGAATTAACGACAGTGCGTCACCGCGCAATACTGACACCAAATAATTAAATTTTTCAATATCGCTTAAGAGGCTAGATTCATGTATTAACGCATTATAAGTGGCAATGAATTCGGGCCATTCCTTAATAACCCCGGAAAACGTCGGAAGCGAGATCTTCGGTAGGCGCATGTTGCTGTTGAGTGATCCCGTTACTGAATTTCGCTTCAAATCATTAGCCTCATGAGAAGAGCATTGTTGGAATTTACGGTGAATCGCAATGACCTTAAAGTAGGTACATTTCATCAAATGCTTCCTGAATTTCATTTTCACTATCATCGTTCGCGTCGGTAAGATCTAAAATGATAAAATGTGCCTCTTGAAAACTATCAGCCATGGATTTTAACTCCTGAGAATATGAAATAACTCGATTTGCGATTCATCGGAACTCGTGAGAATGCCAACCTCTAACGCCTTCGAAATACGATTATACACGATAGTTCGTTTACGCCGTAAACTCGGTAAGTTGCCGATAGAATAACTCGGTTCGGAATCGATACTTTTTGATTTGCACTTTTTGAGGGTAGCTCTAACTTTTCGCTGGGGTACATACGATATACTGCACAAGACAAATGCGGCTAACAGCTAGTAAGTTAATAAAATCGAAGTAGAAACTTAAGTTGTCACAAAGTCACAACTAGCATTACAGATGTTCGTTATCTATATAACACCACCACTTAAAAGTCGTCACCTCTCGAAGTCACAGAACGATATAATTTTTAAATTCTTATAAACACCATATACTAAATATTCAATTCAAATCTGAATGAAAATATATTTATATTGACTCAGAATATGGTAGAAGATAATATATGAGTCGATGAAGAAACAAAAACATGTTTATGATATATTTTATTACGTATTACCTACCTACTAAAAATCGATTCTCAACGAACGATTAATATTGTAACGGTTTTTACGACAAAATGGGAGCATACGAAACACAAAAATAACAAACACGGAAAGAAAAACGGTAATATAAAAGTATGTTAAGATTGAGCGGTCGCAATTAAGGAGTCGAGTTACAGCAATAGTGACGATTACGGTATAAGATTGGTACTTGGCAGGCCGAATGCTGATTCAAAGTGGGGGTCCCTGGTTTCGGCACCAAAAAGCTGTAGCAAATTAGGTTGTACTAAACGATGCACGTAAATCAGCTACCTTGGATCGAGTATAAAGCGATACTCGCCGGTCAAAACGGTAAAATCAACGGTCATCCACCAACAAGAAACCATGCAGCGGTACTCACGAAACGTTCAGCTTCTTGATTGGCGTCTTCACGAGCGGTTCCTCCACCCTCAAGATGCAGGCCGGCCGGCCTTAGATGATGCGCACTAGATTTTATGACTAGACTCCTAGGCAAACAGCGATTAGGTTGAAGCGACGGTTAACACTTGTTGCCTTTCCGTTAGATCATGACATACACAAAAAAAGGAGTTAAGATAGGTTCCATCTTTCTACGATGGTGGCGCTAGCAGAAGCTAAACTAACTAGCTGCGTAGAAACACAGGCTTTGTACTGCGCATGCGCGCCGGTCGTACCGGGCGTTCCTATTGGTTGGACTTCCAATGAAGATACCACCTATTGCGGCGTTTTGACATTGCATTATCGGTTAGACCATAGAAGACAAAACGTTAGGAACGAAACACTAATATTGAAAATGTCTTCTATGTACCAAGTATGAAACAAAATTTATTGAGTGTATCACCCATGACCAGTAAAAATAATAAAGTAATATTTAATAGTAATGAAGCAAATGTATAATTGGCCTAGTAATAATCTTATTGCCAGTGCTGAAAGGAAAAACAAACTGTATTTACTGCATGGTAGATCAGGTAGTGAGGATGTAAAATCTTACTCAAGTGTTTCTCAAATGTCCAACAAAGAAAAATGGCATAGAATTCTCAGTCACACAAATTTTAATAACTTAAAATGTGTACCTATTGGAAAATATCTTGATGGCTTACCGGAAAAATTAGAAAGTGAATATTTGCAGTGTGAAATATGCTTTGAAAATAAAATGTGTAACTTACCATTTGAAAATAATAGAAGACGAGCAAATGAGATTTTAGAAATTATCCATACAGATGTCAATGGTCCTCTTAATCCTATGGACATAAATGGTGAACAATATTTTGTGGGTTTTATTGATAATTTTAGTAGAATTGGCAAAGTGTATTAAACATAAAAGTGAAGTGTTTCAGTGTTTTGTGAATTATAGAAGTTTGGTGCAAAATATGTCTGGGAAGAGAATCAAGGAATTGAGATGCGACTATGTTCGAGAATACCTAAACAAAGATTTTTATAAACTGGCTAAAGAAGAGGGAATTTATATAAGACCACGTCCACCATATACTCATGAACTAAACGGAGTTGCAGAAAGTTTCAATAGAACCACTATGGATAGAGCTAGGTGCTTACTCACTGAGGCAAAGATTGATAAAAAATATAGCCATTATGTGTGGAAACTGCAGTCTATATTGGAAATAGATTACTTACTAACACAGTGATACGAAAAACACCTTATGAAATATTTACAGCGAGAAAACCGGATGTGTCAAACCTAAAAATTGATGGAAGTAAAATGTATGTGAAAATCCCTGAAGCAAGAAGAACTTCAAAATTAAACCCTAAAGCGGTGCAAGGAATACTAGTTGGCTATTCTGACATGGGATACAAAGTGTTAGTGGAAAACAAAGTAATAATCAGTCGTCATGTGAGATTTATGGACTGTACAGCTGAGATTATAAGATATACAAATGATGATGAATACGAGGAAACTAATGAAGAATGGAAAGAAATAAGAGGTGAAAAAGATGAAGAGAGAGAGGAATGTGTCAGTAAAGAAGTTATGAATGATGAAGAGACCCAGGAGGTGATTGATGAAAGGCCAAAAAGAACAAGGAAACTACCAGCAAAGTATGATGATCATGTTGTGTATGTTAACTTTTGTAATGTGAATATACCAGAAAGCTATGAAGAAGCTATAAATAGTACTGAGTCCAAAAAATGGAATAAAGCTATGGGAGAGGAAATGAAAAGTCTGGAAGAGAATGGGACCTGGTCCAGCCGGTCCGGCCCACCGTCCGGCGACCTCTTATTTTATTACACTGCTTGACAGTGTTTTGACCTAACAATTAAGAATTAAATAACCGACCAATTTTCTTTTAACACACACAGATTACTAATTTATTACTTACCCACCGAAAAAAATAATGAACTATTGCCCGTTTAATTTTTCAACCCATCAAATAAAGGAGGGTAGGTGTGTAGGTGCACTTACAAGGGATTTTTGGAAATTCATACCCTGAGAAATTAAATTAGTAGGTTAAGGAAGGAAGTTAGCGGTTAACTTATCTAATCTAATGATGCTTTTGGGTGTAGGTATGTCTAGTATTTTCGGATGATTCGGTCGTTATGATGACGATACTTTCTAATCGATATTAGTAATTAATTACGATAAGGATACCTCTGCAATATTATTAAAAAATAAGTACCTAGTCAAATTAATACTCTGATGTCTTTTCTTACAATTGATACAAAAATGAAACATTCCTTTTTTCCTTTAATACTTAATATATAAATATCTGTTATTTTACCTAAACTATCAAGTAGGTAAAATATAAGCACTAAACAGATCAATTTTGGTTTTTATTTGTTGCCGGTAAAAAAATATACCTAATGCTGTGCAAATGCCTTTGTAGCAAATTTTCTTGCTTAACACTATTATTTTAAACACTGCCTAGTCTTAGATAAACATGAAATGACCTAACGATTTATTCTGTGGCCTAATGTTTTTTTTACTTTATGTTTTAGGAGCCATAACCTTGGACTTAAATCGATTTCCTCGAGGAGCTAAGTCGTCTAAACTATGCACACTTGACATGCTGAGTAATGATGGCACAGTCCCCATGGTTAATATTTTCAAACAAAAACGTGTCAAGGGCTGGTGGCCTTTTTATATAAAACGCGATACAGAGGAAATGGAACTCACTGGGAAAGTTGAGGCTGAAATACATCTTCTGACTCGAGAGGAAGCCGAAAAAGTACCAGCTGGATTAGGACGCAATGAGCCGGATCCCTTGGACAAACCAAAGTAAGCTGCCTACAATTATGCAACCAACTACTACTGGGACGCGTGACATCCCTAACATCAAATAATTAATAATAATTAGGTAGTTATTTGGCTCCGGGGATGTACCTAGTCTGGGTGAATCAACATTTATTTTAAACATAGAAGAATGTCTTAGTTTTGCGGCACTCTTTAATCGACGCCCGGTATGAACTAGGTATTTTTTTACAACTAGGTTAATTGACACTTGCTAGAAGTGTAGATCATTTATCCAAATCAGCTTAAAATGTATACCTACGTCAGTACTACTACCTGCTTACTTACGTAATACTTTATAAACAAATGGTACCAGTTAAGTACAGGGTAAAATGAAGACTTGCGAATTCGTCTATAATTTTGTCAAAATAATAACAAAGTTCGCAGAACAGGAACGTAAATTCATAAACTGTTTATTCATATCCTATGAAGCTCACTTCGATTTATACGGCAATTTAAGTAAGCACAATTATCTCATGATCAGAAGACAATGAAAAAGTAATTCGCGAATTGTATCTACATCCAGAAAGGGTCATATGATGCGCAGGTTCTTCGACCTGCATTGTCGGCCACACTTACTTGAAGAAAATAGTGCTATAGTTAGGTACTGTAACTAGAGATCGTTATATTGGTAATGTTGAAAATGCATATTTTTCAATCCAGTTTGGTTTTAACAAGTCTTCAAGACTTCAAGTCACATTGCAAGATCAGTTATGGAAACCGAAACCCTGGGTGCAAAATTGGGCAAGAAACATATTTCTAGGAACGCCCACAATCATTGGCCCCCAAGGTCGCCGGAACTTACTTTGTGAGATTTTTTTAGTGGGGATATTGTTTACAAGAAGTTTAAACAGGTAAACCTTGCAAGAGGAACGAATTAAAAGCATCAATATCCACGAAGTATCGAAACCGTGCCACAGGGCCACAGTACTAGCCGCAATAAGTAGGAAACGTTTTAAACCGATGCATAGTGCTGAGCGTGGTTGACACTTAAAGCAGAGGTTTTTCAAATAATGAATGTTAAATTGTTTCTTCTTTCTATTGTTAATCCGATTTATTATAATAATTACCTTTACACCCCCCTCCCCCACCCGTTAGCTTCATCCCCACCCATCAGTGCTTTTAGTATGTGGTTTAAAACACCATTCGCTTATAAAATTATATTAAAAATCGCTTATAGAGGAGTTTTTCCCCTGATTTTCCTTCGTTGGGTAGGCTAACCACGGGTCCCCTTAGCAAACATTTCTATAGGTACCTACATACAAATAAACTATTTTGTTAGCTTTTTGTATTAGTCTTAAAGTTAAATTTGATTTTATCAGTTAAGCTTACCTACTTTGATCGGTAACCTATCAAAACCACTGATTATTAAGTCCTTATATATTTCGTAAGAAAAACGGCCCACGTATCTGAATAACGAAACTTAATATATCTAAAGTTAAAATATGGAAGACCGAAACATCGAATGTTGAAATATTGAACGGTTATCATGCCGATGGTTGAAATATCGAACTGACTATTTAGTTGGGTATGTAATCAAATATAGAAAGTTGATTTATGTAAATTTAAAATTTCGATGTCCAAAACATCGAAAGTCGAAACATCGAACGGTTAGGTGCTATGCCGATGTTTAAGATATCGAACACACTTGTTGGGTACCTATGTAATCAAACATTGAAAATTTATACATAAAGTTAAAATATCGAAGTCCAAAATATCGAAAGTTGAAATAAGTATCGAAAAGTTATTAAGTTCGATAATATCAAAATTCAATGTTTATATAAATTTATCATTTAGATGGAATTAAACAAATCTAAAATATCTTTAAAAGAAATATAAATCTAAGTATGTCTAAATAGTATAAAATAAAGTAGTACTGACTAAATGGATTTTGTGCCAATTTTAACAGTCTGTTTCATTCCTATAATGTTCTGTTATATGTTATGTTATTATTCGTATAATTCCTATAATTAGATTAGTAGTTGAATTCTAAAAGTTAGGAACGACGACGAGCATAGCGTGGAGGAGTGTTACGTTGAAGTGCGATAATTTACCGACTGACCGACCTATATTACTCAATCTGTTTATTCAGTATACATACATATACAGTAATAAAAAGAAAACTAAAATCAAAGGCTAACTTGACATTGACAATTTTGCATCAATTATCTTGCGATATTTTAACACAAAGTTCAAATAACTGTTGATGTTTACTCATTCGATATTTAGATATGTACCCCTGAAAACTTGCATAAAAAGTACCTACGAAGCACTCACACAATTAATAGAGAAGTACATAGGTATTTCGTTTTTCAGCCGGCCTGACGCTTCATTCATGTGGTTTTTGAACCCATTGAAGTCAATAAGATACATCGTGTGGCACAACTACAAGTGGACCATCCTCAAGGCCACGGTGGTGCTGCTGGTGGCCGTTATGTTCCTCCTGCTAGTGTACGCCGTGCCCGGATACTCTGTCAAGAAGCTGCTCGGAGCTTAGCTCTCCGGCTCCGACACGCCGCCACCACTTCAACTTAACTATACATATCTTGTCAATTTTCATCTTATATTTACCTAACTCAATCATAGTAAATAAGTTAATAATTGCGTTATACACCCAAGACTGCCAACTTTCAAACGCCCACCACGGATATTAATATATAATTTAAACGGAGATTCCATGCCTCTGGCAATAAGCTCCTTGTTTACGTATTGCTATAATATCTACTTAGTAGTTGGCGATCTTGGCTGCACGCTCGCCTATTATATAAATTAACACAAACTCATCATATAATTAAATTGTTTTATTCCTACATTATGTTTCAATTTAATTCATGGAATTTTTAAACGCATCTTTTGTTTAATTGCATGTATGTATGTACCTTCACGCCTGTAATCCCAGGGTGGGGTAGGCAGAGCTACAGAATTACCTACAACTCTAAAAACATGTTGATAATTCTGTAACCACATTTTTCAAAATTATAAGCTAAGATTTATTTTGAATCGTTTTTTTTTCTCGCAGTATTTCGGGAAAAGAACTATGTCTGCCTAGGTAGAAAGGGCAATTAAATGGACTAATACACTAGAGGGCCGAAACTTAGCTGCACGGGTAGCACAAGTTGTATTTTCTCGCTTGTCGCTCAGTACATCTCTATCGTTACAGACTAGTTAGAAAGAGAGATCCGAGCGACAAACAAGTCGCGGACAACATGTGCTAGCCGTGCAGAGACGGTATGTGACTCGTCCATAAATTGCATACCTACTTCTACCCTCTTCAACAATGGGGCATCGTTTGTTTTAAAAGTTAAAGCGGTAAAATAACGATGCTTTGTAATTTAAAGTAAAATAATTATCATGTTTGTAATTGATTGGAAAATTTATTAGCCTCAAATTGCAAATGCTAAGTACCTAATCAGCAAAAAAATGGCCAGGAAGTTGGAGGATCCTACATCCTTATTTTTGAATATTATTTTTATCTACCCTTTAATAGTAGATTATACACCGAGGGGATAAATGTGAGACCTGCGCCAGTGAGGCAGGTCGTTCGCAACTTGCTTTGCAGGTTACCAGGGCACGCGGGTCGACACAACAACGAAGATCCAGGAGTTTCCAGTAATCTTTTATTCATAAAAGACACCGGGAAACACAATTACAGTGTAGAAGTGAATAAACTAGTTACATTTACAATTGTTACTAATTTTAAATATTAAAGCTAACAAGAGCAAAAAGCGTATTGACACACCATCGAGAAGAGGTGGCCAGAGAGAGAGAGGAAGCGGAATTATCAAAAATGTCATAGACATATATAGACGTGCTACCAAAATCTATAGAAGGATGGTTTGAGGAGATTATATTTTTAACAATAAAGCACTTTTTTATGTCACGGGCGCGATATTGAATCCTGAGCAAATGAGGGATTCCAGATTTAACTCCCGAGCGTAACGAGGGCGTTACGAGTTAATTCCTGAGCGAAGCGAGGAAATTAATACGGGGTCCGGAGTGCAACGAGGGATTCAAGCTCGGCCAAGACGAAAACAGCTTTATCCCAAAGGAGACTACTCTGCTTTTCTCACCTTTTGCTTTACTTTCTGTGTTTTGTGTTATAATTCAAAAATCATCCCGTTTAGTTGTTAGAGCTCATGCCTACTAATGGCAACACTATGCGAGGTTATACAAAATAAAGTTTGTCTATTGTCGTTCGTCCAAGCAAAGCGTTTTTTCATTTTAGGTTATGGGCCCAGGCTCCGTTTTTACTAAAGTTTTCATTGTCAGAATTATCACCAAATAATAGTGTGATGGACAATGCATGTAGTGTTTTCTTCGCGGACTTGTAAAACAGTGAAAAAGAGCTTTTGGACATGTTATCTAATTAGTTTTTGTTTTTGGATAGGTTATGTAATTAGTTTAAAAGGACGGGAAAACTACACGGAATGGACTTTCGCCGCGGAAAACTTTCTCATATTGGAGGGAATGTTGCACTGCATTCACCCACGCACCAATAAGGAAAAGAAAGTGGAGCCCGCAGATGATGCGAAGACGAAAGCTAAGCTGGTGCTCACTATTGACCCGACTTTGTACGTACATATTAAGGAAGTAGCCATGGTAGCAGAGAGTGGTTCAGACAAGACATAACAAAGTGGACTTTGTGAGCGTATGAACAGGACGGTTGCAGAGAAAGCCAGGTGTATTTTGTTTGAAGCCAAACTAGATAAGATTTTTTGGGGTGAAGCCGTTAACACTACTGTTTATTTACAGAATCGGATAGTGAAAGCTGGATTGAATAATCGTACCCCGTAAGAACTGTGGACAAACTTGAAGCCAAATCTTAGTCATATCAGAGTATTTGGCAGTACTGTCATGAAACACAACGCTAAAGAAAAAAGACACAAATTTGACAAGAAATCTGAGAAATGTATTCTGGTGGGTTATTCTGAGGACGTCAAAGGTTACAGAGTATATAACCCAACCACTCGGGCAATCACAACCAGTCGAGATGTCATAATTATAGAAGATAATGTTGTGAATCAGGAGGTGATTGAAGTTCAAGAGTCAGATGTTAAGTTAGAAGAAAGTATCATTTGTCAGAATTCAGTAAGGGATGTCACAGGAGACGATGATCAGCAAGCATGATTCCTTTGTTTCTACCGAAAACTTAGACATAAATGATGAAACTTATGTACTGGGTGAGGAGTCATTGGCAGGTGATGAAAATATGGATGGGGATATAACCCCAACAACATTACCAAAAAGGATAAGAAGAATTCCTGAGAGATATGGTTTCTTGTGCACAGACAACAATAAGATTGATGTTGAAGAATTGACACTGGAAGATGCATTAAAGGGACATGAGAAGAAGCAATGGGAGCTAGTATTGGCAGAAGAACTGCAAAGCTTCGAAGATAATAGTGCTCGGGAACTTGTGGATGCTCCAAATCATGGTTCTGAAGTGAAGTGTAAATGGGTTCTAAAAAAGAAACTTAACAGTGACAATAATGTGCAATATCGTGCAAGACTAGTGGCTAAAGGCTGTTCACAAAAATATGGGGTGGATTATGGAGAGACATTTTCTCCAGTGGTAAGACATACTACATTGAGGTTATTGTTTTCATTATCTGTACAATTAGATTTTGATGTGGTACATCTTGATTTTAAGACAGCTTTTTTGAATGGAGACCTGGATCAGATAATATATATGCAAAAACCTACTGGTTTTGTTGGTGCAAGTGATAATAAAGTTCTCAAACTAAAAAAGGCCATGTATGGTCTCAAACAGGCCTCTAGAGCATGGAACAAAAAGGTTGATAACTGTATGATAGCAGATGGCTACAGTAAATCAAAATTAGAACCTTGTTTATATACTAACCCCCTTACTAATAAACGTTGAGTAACGGTGGAATAGCTATACAATGATTAGTCCTTATCTGTCATTGTGACATTTGAATTTGACAGATAAGGACAAAACATCGTATGGCTATACCACCGTTACTCAACGTTTATTAGTAAGGGGGTAAAATTACTAACGATAGTAAAACTATAGTAAAATAATTGTCATAAGCATTGGGCTTATGCCAAGAGAATATTAAAATATTTTAAAAAGACAATCTATTGGTTTGAGATACTGTAAAAATGAAAAAAAAAATATAGAAGGTTATGTAGATGCCTATTGGGCTAACAACCCCAATGACCGAAAGTCATATACAGGCCATTGTTTCATATTATCGGGATCTGTTATATCTTGGAGTTGTAGCAAACAAAAGTGCATTGCACTTTCTAGCACCGAGGCTGAATATGTGGCAATTTCAGAAGCCTGTAAAGAAGCAGTGTAGGTATGTATAGAGTCACTTTACATAACGATAATCAGAGTGCTCATAAGTTATTGTTAAATCCTGTATTTCATAATAGAACTAAACATGTTGATGTCAAGTATCACTATTGTAGACCTGTAGTACCTGTGCACATCAGAGATGCCAGCAGACTTGTTTACAAAAAGTTTAAACTCTGTAAAACATTATAAGTTTCTGAATATTTTAGGCATTGTAAAAGTGAGAAATATGTAGGATTTAGGAGATATTTTTGAGTAAGGGTGTTGTAATTCAAAAGTCATCCCGTTTAGTTGTTAGAGCTCATGCCAACTGTTGGCAACACTATGCGAGGTTATAAAAAATAAAGTTTGTTTATTGTCGTTCGTCCAAGCAAAGCGTTGTTTCATTTTATTTTGCGTGTATGGCTTGTAGTGGTCAGTTCGATTTTCAAATAAGTTCTTTTTGCTGTAGGTTTCTATTTAACAATTTTTCATACGAATTCAAATCTCATTATAACCCGCTGGTTAGCCGATGGCTATAATGACTTACTTTAGGTGAAGTTTGCATGATATATAGGTAATTGGGCAATTTCGAGCATGAGCTGTGTAAAAAATATTTGTTTTTGAAATAGGTAGCTACTTAATATGCAATCACCAATACCGTGGACAGCATTTAATAGTTATCCGGACCGGCCAAAAAAAAAGTTTTTTACCCAAACAGTATTTCTATATTTGAAGTGGTAGTACCGGTCAATAGTAGGTACTATCACGAACGTTAATTTGCGACCCATTTCAAGAAAAATAGCCTTAAAGTCTTCAATGTCATTAGAGATGCCAAATCATTTGTAACTTATAGGAGACTCAACCTTATTGTTGTAGAATGTCAGAATGACTTTGGACCTAACGTGGGTCCCAAATTAAGTTCGTGACTGTACATTACTACAGCCCGGGAAAATGGACCCTGCGGCACGAATATGAGTCTCTCCTAAAGCCTCTCACAGACAATGCAGATACGATAATGTTTTATCTGCGTATAAAAACTGAATTATCTGAAAGTATCACACACTACGCAGATACGATACGACAAGCCAGATACGATAACATACCTAATAAATAACACATATGTACTCTTATCTGTTATCTGCTGATATATTGGTATACGCAGATAATAATATAATATTCTCATCATCTTTCGATATATATCGGTGCCTAAAGATGCTTTACGATAAAATATAAATTATCTGCGCAGTGTGCATTGCTCAATGAATTTAATATAGAGAGCGATATGGAGAGATATGCGCCCAGATATAGATATCTTACCGTATCTGCGTAGTCTGTGAGAAGCTTAAGTCGCGGCCGCGCTATGTACAGTCAGCGTCAGAGAAAAGGTACCCCCCTTGGTAATGACATCAAACTGTTTAAGTTTTTTGTATTGAAATGTAAATGGCATGTTGGTCCAATGGTCTAGACTGCGGCCTACGAATGCAACGATCACGGGTTCAAACCCAGGCCCTTGATGGGATTTATTCTTTTTTTTATTTCGTTTATCATTTGTCTAGATTTTATTATTAAAGAAATCAAACGTTAAAGTAGGTATGAGATATGTAAGAAAACAAAGGCATGTTGCGAAAACAATGTTAATTTATTTCTCGAATTTGTTTTCTGTGTTAAATTAGGTTTATTTACTTAGGATATTAATAACTGAACTAAATTTATTAACAAAACACAAATTAGCGGTTTAGAATGTTTAACATTAGACAACGGTTCGTTTATAGATATTTCTAGAAACAACTACCTACACGTCTTTCTTTATTTAAACCAGTGAACATATTTTTTTACATTCTGAATTATTTTAACAAAGAAAAGCCTGGTTAAAAATCAAATGTTGTCATTAGTGCCTGTGAATCTCAGAGGAAGAACCAACATGCTAAACTATAATAGTATAGCAATATACATCTTTCTCTTTTATCACATTTTCTTTCTGATAACAGTGATGATAACCCTTTAACACTTCAATAGAAAAAAATGTGAGGTCAGATGGTTTATCGTTAACACAAGACTACTTGTAAACAAGAGTAACTGGATTGATAATAATAAAGGATGTTTATTTTTGATTAACTACGTGATAATCCCACAAATATTTGAAATTGTTAACATATTGCTTCGTAAGTATTTCACCAATCAATCTGCCGAGTATACCTATTAATAACGGAGAGGATGGCCGTCACTATCTATCACTTCTTGAAGTCGACTTTTCATGCTCGAAACCATACTGGAACATGCATCACTATTTCGCATTAGTTCCCAAGTTTTGTTTACCTCACTATCCAATTTTTTTTTGTTTTTTATATCACTGGAGTCCCAGTTCAAAACCATCTGTCCCCACAAATTTTCTATTGGATTTAGGTCCGGACTTTTAGCCGGCCACTCAAACACCGTTATGTCTTCTTGGACCTTTAGCCAGTCTTGAACGATTCGGGACCGATGCACTGAAGAATTATCCTGAACCAGATAAATTTGGCCTTCAGGATATGCGACACGCACTGACGGCAGCATTACGTCCTTCAACACTTCAAGGTATCGCTCACTGTTCATGCGGCCTCCTATTTCCACTAGCTCGCCTGGGCCCATTGAAGACATCCATCCCCAGTAACCTAAAAACAGTCAACCGTTTAAAATATGTTGTAATAAAGATGTAATCCACATTAATTGTCAAAGATATATACCTAATATAATTTCAATAAAAATATTATTTACCTAGTGTTAACCGCCCGCTTGTTCTCAAGTCTAATACATTTTTAGGGTTAAACCTCTGCCCACATCTTCTCCATAAAATTTTTCGGCCATCCTTATCTGACTTGAAGCACTTTTCGTCCGTAAATATCACAATTTCGTTTTCCCAGTCGAAATTTAAATAACGAGTGGCAAAGATTACTCGGTTGGTGCGGTGATTGTCACTAAGCTGAATTTTGGCCGGTATATAATTATGGATATTCGCAGCGTGTAGATGTCGTCGAACAGTGCTAACCGACACTCCAAAAGTTTCAGCACTTGAACGCGTAGTTTTGAACGGTGCCACTGAGTGAGCTTCCACAATATTACGGTGTAGCTCCGATTCATCAGTGTAAGCACTAGGGCGAGGGCCTTGGCGTTCACATTTCACATCACCCGTGGCTTGATACCTTTGTATCCATCTTTTAACAGTTTTTTTCTGTAATGAAAATGATAATATAATAGGAATACGTAAATCCAACTTGTAAGTATCTATACGTAATACTGCAACATGATTGCAACAATAAATAAGTATGTTAATATGTAAATAACGTAAATCTTACCGTTATGCCCATATCTCGTGCTATTTTCTTTATGCTTTGTTCCTGTTCCCAGAGAACAATAATTTTAGCTTTTAAAAAAGTTGTTAATCTAACCATAATATCGGTTAATCGAAGCAACTGTTTGAAAACTTAATAAATCAGATAATATTACGACGAAGGTTTTACACTCAATCAGTTCGGAATGAAATATAAAGAAACTGTAAGGTTATTATAAAGTTACCCTCAGTCACAGTTTAGTAAACAAGGCGAAGAAGTAAATTATTCTAAATTCAACCTTAAGTCGCAGTTTATGCAGCAGTTACTTTTCTGAAGTAAAACTAGGGTAGTGCAACAATCGGCAAGAAGCACAGTATATTCAACCAAACGAGAAATCTATACGTAATTCAACCTTATAGTTAATTGAGGAGTAGAACATGGTGGAAGTTGAAATTTGAACCATAACGTTTACAACATAAGATCGTTTTTAAAATTGTTCGATATATGGAGTAATGCAATTAAAATTTTCGCCGAGATTGACAACTGAGTCGATGGCCTAGTGGTAAAGGCATGTAAAAGCAATCGGCTAGCGGCTTGTGGAGCGGGTTCGTATCCTCAACAGCATGTATAAAGTAAATGTCTTTTTGTAAGTTATTCTTGGTATTCGGTTCAACCAAATGCCAAATAGTAAAATAAAGAAATTATGATATTCGAGTGGTATCGGTGGATGCTCGGGCAAGAGGTGGGTGCGGGGCGGGGGAAGCTAGCCGCTCACGGCGAACGTCACGTGACGTTCGCCGTCGTGCGATAATCTTTAACGACTTGGGGGGGTCCTTTTCTCTGACGCTGACTGTACAATTGTACATATCTACAACAAGTCTAGCCACCGCCTTTCCCGGCTTAGTAATGTTAGTTTGTTACTCCTTGACCCTGCAACGGCTGGATGGATTTGGATGAAATTTAAAGTGGAGATAGCTTGACGACGCGCTGGCCTAGTTGGTAGTGACCCCTGGTAAGGGCAGACATTTGTGTGATGAGTGCGAATATTTGTTCCTGAGTCATGGATGTTTTCTATGGCCCTATTTAAGTATATATTTCTCTATATTATTTATATAGTTGTCTAGTACCCATAGTAGGTACAAGACTAAAGCTTAGTTTGGGACTAGGTCAATTTGTGTGACATCGTCCGTTCATATTTATTTATTTATTAAGTATTACTCTGAATTAACACATAGGCTACTTTTCATCCTGAAAAAATTAAAAGAGAATAAGAAAAAGAAGTTAAATGAAATTTTCATAATTTTTGCGGGTGTGCGGGTGTTCAATGCACGGTGTGCCAGTTTTGGGTACACTTAAATTGCACTGAACGACATGTGGTCCAAATGCGGTGCAGAGAAAAAAAGGCTGTTAAAAAATAGGGAATAAGACCAAAAACTATGTTACAATTAGAATTAAGGATATGGCCATCTTACCTCGTATGCCTTGGTCATCACACCCGGACACATCGGGAGAGATGGCCAATCGTGAAATTAAAAAAAAAATACGTTTGATCTCATTAGAAATTGTTATTTTTGTTTCTATAATTCCAAAGCTGATTGTTTAAAGTTTAATTACAAATGTCTATAATAATATGTAAGGTTTTTTTTTAACAGTATTGAAGAAAAACTACGGCCAACTACCCCGGAATTACCCTAATTAATTAGATTTTTTATTTATTTATTTGCAAATATATTTCACACGCCATTACAGTGGAACCCAATAAACCGAGAAACTTAAACTTCTAAAACACAAAAAACTAAAAAGAGAACAAATTGATTAAAAATCGTAAAAATAGAAAATTAGGTATTGTCATTAGGTAATATTGGAAGGCCTATACTGCCCTCCTAAATAAAAAGGACGCATGCGCAATTTGACGGTCAATGTAAATTCAACCCTCCATCTTAAGAAATAATGTCACTTAACATACGCGGTTCTATGAGACATAAGCCCTTTTTTCTAAGGACGGCAGTATAATCCATCATCTCGCAAAATCTAAGACATTCACAGCACAGTGTTACCCATCGCCAAACAAGTCACACTCAGACACGGACGCCAGGAGCGCATTCAGCAGCAGCAGGACGCGGAGCAGGGGCGAGTTCCGGCGCCATACCGTGCACGCCGCCGGCGTCGCCAACAGGGGGCGCGCGCGCGGCCTCAGCGTTATCCGTAACACATCCGGCATAAATAGCCTCACGACTTGCCCCACCAGCTCAGGGCAGTCAGACTCTCCACGCAATATACGGCAGGCAGTGAGTAGCAGGTTGTTGTTACGCCTTACCTCTAATGAATTAAGCCCAAGGGAGCCAAGTAAAAATTTGTTTGGATAGAGGAAGGGGTAATACCCATAGGTTTTCTTATAAATAAACCTGAGGAGTCTTTTGGATCCTCTCCAGGAGTAAAACATACGTGCACTGGTGCTGATTCTAAATAAGTGACGATGCCTCTAGTTTGCTTCTTACCAAAGCAATAAAGATCGTCAGCATATAACATGCATTTTGCGTGCTTTACGACTGAGTCGACTTTAAGTCGTTAATCATAATTCCAAATAGGAGGGGGCCCAATATCGAACCCTGACTGACACCAGATCGAGTAGGGGAGTAGGTACGATACGGAGCCGAAACGAAGTATCCATGCTGAAAAAAGTGCTGTCGATCACGCAGTTAACTTGCAAAAAAGTTAGCAACTTCGGGGAGAAGCCAATTAAAACGGACGAGTCCGTTAGGGTCCCTGCAGTGGACTGTATTCTTGTAACCCTCCCCTTTTAAATAAACTAATAAACCTTTACCTAACTCTCAAACTAACTTTAAACTAACCCTAAAGCTAAATAAAACACTGAAAATTATGTATGACAAAATAATAAATGAAAATCTAACTTCCTGTTTTAAAATATAGAGTAAGAATGCTAGGGTAACTTTTATTGAATTGGCCATATGATCGTCTAGAGTCTAGGAACCTACATTGTGAACCTGTTATAGTTAGTAACCTAAGAACTTTTCATGCATATAAGAATGGTATAGTTAAGTGGATATATATATAACCTATCAGCCTAGTATATTAAATAAGAAGTAAAGAGAAGATTTGTATAAAGTGATTATTAGTTTAATAATTAATATAATTCAGTCTTAAGTCTTGGAACTAGTTAAGGATGTATGAATGAACCTGGAAAGTATGCTTAAGGCATTTTATTTTGCGCCTATGGTCAGAGCCCAGACTCCCCGCTCATAACTGTGGGACTCGTCTACCAGACTGGACATCCCTCCAGCGCCTATCTCTTTATTTTTACTTTCTTTCCAGGGGGGGAAATAATCGATTTTACAGTCTTTGTCAGTTGTTAGTAGTAGTTTAGCCAGTTATAGTCTGTCATCTGTCAACAAGGGGCAAGAGGGTTTTCAAACGCTCCATACTCAATGCAAGAGTGAAATATAGAATGATAATCATATGGTATTGTATGTAAATCATATTAAATTTACTAGGAGCTGAATTATTAATATTTCATAGTCAAACAGTCGGGTTGTAGATAGTGATGGTAAGTAGTCATATAAGACCATAGTATTGGTAAGTAGTCAAATAAGTTCAAGTTTATGAAGTTGCAGTTAATTATTAATACCCTGCTTTTTCTAAGAAGAGATTTGTTTAGATTATATCAAAGATAATTTCTCATATGATAAAGAATCTTTCTAGTCATGAAGATTGCTGGTATTCATGATGATTTCAATCATAATTTGTAGACATATGCTGAAGTATATTCCCGTAGGAATGATAAGGTGTTTTCTACTGCTCACTGACTATAAGGCCGGTTTTCCCTTGAGAATAACCAAGCAGGGTGCGTAACCCACAGTGTAAAAAGAGAAAACACTCGACGTAAAATATTCAATATAAATAAAATCTATGATAATCACTCTTATGATAGTGAATCCTTCTAGTCAAGATGAATGCTGGTTTTTATGATGATTTCAATCATAATTTGTAGATTTTTGCTGAAGTATATTCCCGTAGGAATAGTAAGGTGGTTTCAACTGCTCACTGACTATAAGGCCGGTTTTCTCTTGAGAATAACCAAGCAGGGTGCGTAACCCATAGCGTAAACAGAGAAATCACTTGATGTAAAAAATTCAATATAAGTTGAGAGAAATCAGACGTTTGCATTGGATCTTTCGTTGTTGAAGTATATTTGGCAATCTGCCATAGACTAGAAATAATCACGTATCTTTAGCTTACTTTGCTCAAGCTTTAGATATACTGGAACTGTCGTATATAATGAACTATCTGTTCATTGATATTTATTACAAGTTGAGGCTTACTTTGCACAAGCTGTTTTGATGATATTATAAATTGTCAGTAACAGTAATTGCAGTAGATATTCAATTTATTATGGGAAGGAGAAACCAGGTCACTTAGTCTCAATTAAACATTTTTAATGTAGCTTTGAAGTTAAAGTAAAGCTTTCCAGTCTTGAAACTATTCGATGATTTAAGTACATTTACTAGAAGGAGTGACCTCGGTCATTGTAGTGCATGTTTTTATGCATAAATTCCCATGGGAATGGCTGAATGAAATTACTATACAGTGACTAGCCGATGCTCGTAAGCAGTGACGGCCGAGTCGTAACTCAGTATGCATAGCAAATCACCCGCCCAGAAGATCAAATGAGGGAAGACAGTCCAACTCATAAATATGACTATGAAATTTACTATTGAATGCTGATTGTCTGATAAAGACTAGAAATATTTACTTTCTGATTAACTTGCTCAAGCGTTAATGGTTAAGTCAATATACAACTGTTTCACAATAAACTGAGAACTCCTTAGGGTAGAATTGAGTATTATATTTCCCCAAATTTTATTATAGTTATGACGGATATTATAAATTTAAATTAAACTTCCTACAGTAAATGCAGTTTTCCTATATAAATGCGGTATAAGACGTGACACGGACGAATTTAAAAGATTAATTCAACACGCAAGATTAATTCCTACATACCTAGTTAAGATCCTACTGGTTTAAATGCCTAAATCCCTATTTCCCTATGTTTGAAACTACCCTAATCCTACTGTTAGGCCTACTCTACTAACTACATCCTATGGGCTTACCTCTCCCAGTAATTAGCTAAGTCCCTAAGTAAACTCTAAAGTTCAGCTGAGTCGGCTGATAAAGGCAACCTAACACTCGTGTTCTTGTCTCCCTCCTCACAATGGCCGCAGCCGAGACAGTGAGAATAAGACGCCCTTTTATGTGGTTTAGTATATATAAATATTAATAAATTTATCGGAACCCATTCTCAACTCCAAAGAGGCTTCCGTGGGTGCGCGCCGGCATGCCAACTATGTGGACCCCACTTGTTCCTCTAAGGCTGACATTGAGGATAAGTAGGCTTTATTGAAGATATCTGTGCCGAATAAAAAGATATCTAGGCTTGCCCAAGGCTTCTTTTTGACTCTAATAGTTCCAAATCAGAGGCTCCGTTAGGCTTCCTCGGACTTGTCAGACACTTACTAGTGGTAGTCTGATCACCGCTCTGATACAAACAAGTGCTAATCTAGCTGAATTCAACACGAATTTCTCCACCTTATTATTAATTACACTTATACCCCAACAAATTAATGCAATGTATCAGACGCAAGTGATAACTAACCCAAACACTGGCCAATACTAACGTGAAGAAGAACCTTCCGTCACGAAAGCCCCAGCCTGAATGCCCTATCCTTTCCGAACTCTCTCTCCCTCTCAATAGCTAAAACTCTCTACCGCTGTCTCCCTTCAGTATTTCAGACCTTTCTTGCCTTTCGAGCCTCCTATGCCTTTTAAACCTTTCAGATCATAACTCTGAAAATAGTTCTTACGCCAAATAACATAAAGTGTATACTAAAATTTCGTGCAAATCCCTTAAGTCATTTTGACATTACAATCTTGTATCGTAAGATTCAAGATTCGAAAAATTCAAATTCAAATTCAAATTTATTGCGTGATTACATAATTGAAATTAATCCTTATGCTACCCATTATACAGTATATTTTTCTTTGCATTCGTTTATATATTTTTAAAATAGTAGCCACCTGAATCTGTATTACGGTCGCATCTTTTACAGCAGATATTGCCATCACTCTCGCACTTATACTGACGTCCTATGTAGTTCCTTCCCACTCCCAATCGCGTTCGTAAATATATGAAAATAAAGCGCACTCATTATGCCAGCAAAAAGGTTGCAAATATTAATTCTAATTTTTTTGATATTACATTTGATTGTAAATAGAATTACTTAGGTATAATGTTACTTTATTAAAACCTTAATTTATATAATAATCATCTCTCGTTTGAGCTTAATCTGAATCAAATTATATTTGTGAATTTAACGGGCATGCCTAGACCGTTACATTCTGCAGCGATCGGAGGTATTTGAAATGAAACACGTTGTTACGGTACAAAAACGATGCGGAGGTGTGTTGCCTACTTGTAAGTAGCGAGGCAGCTTGCTGGCGACTTTGCACGTTGGATTGATCTGGCGTCTGTGAGTCAACAGATTTTTTCCACTCGAAGTCGTCTCAATCCCCCTTTTTAATCAGAAAAGGGAGATGAGGAGCTGGTAGCGGGTCGGTAGACCCCCGACCGGGGTTTTCTGCGCCGACCGTTAAAACGGTCGGGTCCTTAGAGCGCAGCCGGCGCCGAAGTCACTGATTTTTTATGATAGTGGCGGGGTATTACCTTCCGCGCGTGGGCTGTGCCGCTTACACTGCACTCCAGAGGTGTAAGTGTGCGAAAGAGGTAGCCAGTGCGCAAAGGAGACAGCAATATCCACATTATGGTGAGTATTTGTGTTGAGTTAAATGTGTTTGCATCCGTTTATTTAAAGAAAAATAATTTTAATGCTAACGAACATGGTTTTCTTAATTAAACAAACACAAATGACAGTAATGATAAAATATAAAGAAAGGTAAACAAACAAACAAAACAAACGAGATTCTAACGAGATCATACGAATATTATTATATAATAAAACTTAATACTATCTATATAATAAAATATGTGTATGGAGTTCTCCAAGAGAGGAGTAAATAGGTTTTTAAAGGGTCGGCAACGCGCATGTGATACTTCTGGTGTTGCAGGCGTCCATAGGCTGCGGTAACCGCTTACCATCAGGCCGTAAGCTTGTTTGCCACCGTCGTAGTATAAAAAAAAACTTAACCTACCTATGATCTTACAAACTACCTGTATGTATTTATTTACAACACCAATATTCTCAAGATTACTAGTTAAAGGAACATCGTTATCTACGCGATCGAAAGCTTTCTTAAACCCAAAATAAACAACGTCCGCCTGGTGTCAACCAGGATTACGAGGTTAGTGTTAACGGACCGGTTTGGCCTGAAGCAGTGCTGCGAGTTACACAGGAAAGGTTTCATCTGTGCCGATATTGTCCGGTGCAGTATGGACTCAAACAACTTTTCCAGGGAAGAGAGTACAGCTATGTGCCTATGAACCTCGACATGTACAGACTTGCTAGTCTTAGGGATAGGCCTAAAACCCTAGTAACTTTCCACTGATGCGGATATCTTCCAGACTGCTCCATGCAACCTTTGATAATGTACGTAGGCAAGTTATCAGGCACAGCAGAGCTATTAGGTTATAGCCGTTTAATGCCTGCCTCCACTTCTTGAATAGTAATATTGTTTATATTAACATGTTGACAGGAATGACAAACTAAACTAACTATTGTTCATTACAGCGTGCACATCAAGGCGAGGAACGTCCGACAAGAATACACCAGAGAAGAACCTCGAGAACGCTTTCGCAGCTTCTGCCCCGACAAACGTTCTCCCGCCAACATAACTTCAGACATAAATCCGCTTTTCGATCTAAGACTGTGTCCATGCTGCCAGAAAGACCGCAGATAACTTCGAACCTGACTTTGGATTCGATCTATGTAACCATCATAAGCTAAGGATATTCATCGTTTGACATCTGTCCGAAGTTTAGCATACCTACCGTACACGTCCCTATTCTTGGTAGCTTTCCACTTCCGATAGAGCCTAGCTTTCAACGCTATGCTATAAAATCAGCGGTGAACCATACTGGGTAAAGTCTAGTGGTCCGTTTTGATCGACGCTTCTTAGGTATTGTTCTATCTTTAGCGGATTTCTGGTGCCAAAATAAAAATGCCAGTGCCAGAGATACAAAAGAAATTGCATATAATTTTCGGTGTTACTCGTACAGCGGCTTGAAGGCGAGTGGGTGACATGCACATACACACGTCACGTACTCAAAAATAATGCCTAACGTTTTGAGTGCTTTCGATAGCTTTGGCGTGTCGGTACTCGGAGATTTCTGGCAGGCGCTTAAGCCGGAACAGGTATACAGGCGTCAAAAGTATCGTAAACTACTTTATAGAAACTGTCTACCGCAATGTCAGCGTCATCCATCTAAAGAATTTCTTGCCAGCTTACCTCAGATACAAGTTTATACAAAAGCTTATAATTGCCTTTCGTGAAATTCCAGTCCCGTTGTGATTCTATGTTGCTAGGATCTATTTGCTCATAGGAGGACCGATGCGAGATTTCGCTTAAGGGTACCGATATCTCCAGTGGCGGGTGGTATAAATCTCGTCTAGGCACCAGTCCCCCTCCCTCAATCTCCCGAACACTGATACCACGAATACGGAATACGCCCAGATGCCAGCACAACATCCAACTTAGGTACCGCCATACGCATTCATAACCTCATTCATCTCGTTCAGATCACATACAGTAAAAAAATAGGAGTAATAACATATTATGTGTTATGTAATTTCCATACTTAGGAACTTACTGGACACTTATTGATTCCAAATTCGAAATTCCTCAACTTTACTGGACACTTTTGATAGTAGTCCAGGAACTTCAAACTAATGGCTCCTATTTACTGGTGTTATGGCAAGATTACATAGCATTTTTGAGTAAAATAACTTTTTAATATAGTTGCTCAAAAAGTGGTAGGTACTTTTACTTTTCGTAGCTGTATATCGTGCGGAAAGTTGGATTTTTTCGAACTAGTGCTTTTAACTTTTCCTATTTCGCACTAGTGCGTTTTACTTTTCCATTTTTTTTAATATACTGTCACGCCGATGGCATAAGGCGTCTCATTTTCAATCGTGAATTTTGGTGCTTTAGAAGCGTTTTCAGCAGGTCGAAATATCGTTTCAGTCCATTTCGGAGGTAGCTCTATCACATAACAGGTTATCAAAATTTCGACCAACTTGCCGTTATTTTCAGGCGCCTGAAACACGTTTTCAGTCCGTTTCAGGCCACCCTCTATCAAATTACGCCATACCCTGGTAATGTACGGAAAGAACGGAATCAACTTTTGCAAACGTGCAACAGCCCCGCAGATCGTGCCCATCTCCTAGCGGTCGGGTTGTGGGAATCGGGTTTGTGGTTACAGACACTTCCATCGCCGAACACAGGAACTTTGTTAGATTCTTCGACTTTTAGAGTAGCAACTTCACTCCGCTTGGGTGTACAATGTTGTGCTCCTCACCGCTGCCAGTGTGGTGCTAGCGTCCATCGGCTTGGTCACCACGGTTTATGCTGTTCGCGAAGTGCTGGTAGATTTTCCCGTCACTCCAGCCTTAATGATGTCATCCGTCGGGCTTTTACCAGCGCTAATTGTGCCGCTATTTTGGAACCAAATGGTCTAATGCGCGATGATGGTAAAATACCTGATGGGATGTCTCTTGTTCCGTGGAACTTGGGCCGGCCGTTGGTTTGGGATGCCACTTGCGTCACACCTTCTAGGGACAAGTAATAGTGCTGGTTTTGCGGCGGAATCAGCGGAGACCCTCAAAAGGCGCAAATACAGTCAACTTGATAGAAGTTATATATTTAAGCCTTTTGGGGTCGAAACTTTAGGACCGTGGGGACCAGGAGCACACCGTATTTTTAAAGACCTTTCAAAGCGTCTGGTCGACGCAACTCGTGACCAAAATGCTGGCCTGTACTTGGCACAAAGATTAAGCATTGCCATTCAACGTGGCAATGCTGCCAGCATTTTGGGAACAATGCCCACTGGTAGCGGTTTGTTAGTTTAGTGTAGTTTAAGTAATTTTGTAAGTTCGTTCGTTTGTTCTTCTTTTAAGTATGTCTATTTCATGGCAAATTGTTTTGTAAATAAAAGATAAATAAATTTTGTTCTGAGAGATAGAGTGAAAGAAATAGAATGATTGGAAAAAAAAGTTAAAAAAAACAAAAACCCGCCTTCAAAAAGCAAAAAATAACTTCTTTAAAATGGTAGGTAAATAGGTCAGTCCAACTGAAGTCTGCTTTTTGGTTAAAATATTGTTGGACGCCGACTTCAGTTGGACTGACCTATTTACCTACCATTTTAAAGAAGTTATTTTTTGCTTTTTGAAGGCGGGTTTTTGTTTTTTTAAACTTTTCTTTATTTTATACTTTTTAGTGATCATAATTATGCTGTTATTCTCCCATTTCTCAAGAAACAATAGAACATTTCAATCTCGCCGCAAGCAACGCCGTGGGAAAGTCTTAGTCATATATTTAAACCTAAATATGCTTCGTCATAGTCGCTCAACTATCTTAATCGAAATATCTTGTCGCCACCCTCGAAATATATACCGTTTAGGAGTTCCGGTGGCCATCTGTGGTCTCCATCATCAGTTCCACTTCACCAAATAGTGGTTTCCAAGACCAAATACACGAGTTACAATGAAAAATAGCAAAATCGCTATAGGTGTGCCTATAAATTTTGAAGAGTTCCGTCAATTCCTCATGGATTCCACCATCAGATCTTCATTTTGAAAAAAATGGGACCAATCTGGAAGCACCAGCTTTCAAATAAAAAAAGAATCTTCAAAATCGGTTCACCCAGTCGAAAGTTCTGAGGTAACAAACATTAAAAAAAGAAAAAAAAAAACAGACGAATTGAGAACCTCCTCCTTTTTTTGAAGTCGTTTAAAAAGACAGCGATACTCAGAACCTTCGAGAAGCGTGTGAAAGAGATAACATGATTGGAAATGAGACAGCAATACGTAGAACATTCCAGATCCGTGAGTCAAGGACGTTGCGATTGTAAACAAAAAGAAGGCATAGTAGGAGATCCGAATAGGAGACGATTTGGACCGGGCTGTTTATTCGATAAAAAGTATTTTATACCAAATTTAATAGGTATGTTCAGTAATATATGGTGAATAGGTTGACTGAAAAATTTCAGTCCAGTAATCAAAAAATTCAAAAGGATTTTTTTTTGAAAATTGCACCGGCTTGTTTGTTAGACAAATTACATACAAATCGAAAGTATGAAGCCTATAGAATATGCAAACGTTAGGTTGACTATTATTGTTTTCCCTTCATAACTATTGGGTAGGCAGGTATAAACAGGAAGTCAGTACTAATAAATTGCACCGGTCTGTTTATTGAATAAAATTTTTACCAAAATGAAGATCATATCATTGCGAACACGGTGATATAGGGTTGACTGCGTAAAATCAGTCTCGATTCCGGGTTGCCGAGTTTTAAAAAACGAAATATTGATGCGAATGAATACGTGTGACACAAAGATCCTAGCGAAAAATCCTGTTCGATAGCAGAAGAGGCAGCATGGTTACATATCAGAACGCCTAAAATTAATTTCTCTATTTTTATAATACTTACGGTCTAAATACCTAATTTTAAAAATGCCTAACATCATTTCGCCCAAATATTGAATGTCCTAAGTTTACATTGCTTAAATTTAAATCCCCGAATAGATTAAATACCTAATGCATGAAATACCTAATAGATGAATTGATTCACAAGCATTAAATAGATCAGTTCCTAGAAAATGCAAACCAACTTGCTTGATTAGGTCACCCTCGCCTTTATTAGGTTAGGTTAGGTTACAGTTGCGTCAAGGCGCGAAGCGCCATAACTACGCGTAAATTAACGCTAAAAAAGACAGTATAAACATTACTATAAAATAGTAACTTAAAAAGAAGTGTACGAAGAAGTCGACGGAGCTCGCTGCGCGGAGCTCCTATTCCGCGTGATTCTGGCGCTTCGCGCCTTGACACAACTCTAACCTTACCTATATTTTCAGCCTAAGAAAAGGCAATATGATTGAAAACGGAACTAATTATCCAGGCTATGTTACTTTGTAACGGCACTAGGTTGCAAGTCAAGGCATTGCATCGGAACGTAGTAGAGGCCACGATTTAGGTAAACACCGTATTTCTGTCCTTCAAAGGACATCAGCATTTATTACCTCTGCTTGGTCGTTATCAGACCTTCTACTGTTGTGACTGCAGTGCACAGATACTTTATATCAGCACGTTCCGCTTGGGCCTATTGAAAAAGTATGATGACAGTCTTCGATCCTTATTTTTGCCAAAATCAAATGAAATTCAACAGTTTTGCTGGTTCTCAACATGTATACTACTTTTGATTATCTGTTAATGAATCAAGACCAAGCTCTCTAAAGCTATGACATCATTAAGTAATCTTTTTACCGGCCATAGAACTTCCATCCCAGACAATAATTTTAGGTTTTACATTACTTCTGCAAAGTTCCTCTGTTCTGCTCTAAAACCTACCAATTTATTACGTCGGGATATGTATACCGTTATAATTCAGCTGGGTCTTGAATTGTAATCATTGTTTTGCGCAGGGAACGTCCCTTTTTTAATTTAAAACTATCCCGAATTAGACGCGGGCGAAGCCGTGGGCAAAACTAGTTGTTAATAAATGTCGAAATTCAAGTTGGACTTTACTTGTCATAACATAAAAATGTTTACCTGATGATTCGTACGATATTGTTGATTATATAAACAGACTTGGTTTAATAATTTATTGATTTTTATTTCACAAGTAATAGCTTTAAGATATGTCAGCAAGTTACCCCGGCTTGTTAACAATTTACCCCAAGTTGGGGTAAGTTCTTACTTTCCGACTTAAGGCATTAAAAAATGAATAATAAAAAAATCTCACAAAAATTGACCCAAACAATTGTCTTAATATCAAAGTCACATAATATTTAAGTTGATTTTGACCGCATCGTATTAATACTAAAATCAAGATTTTTTAACAAATTTTTCGCGGTTAACTAAACATCCGAACTTTTAGCCTCGCTCTCCCTTACTCATAGTACAAGCCTTGTAACGGTTGTGGTTTTTGAAACTCTTTGGTCGCTATCTAGCCTTTAGCACAGCTTGTAACGATCCTAAACTACCCTCGGCCAACGTTTCCCAAATCCTGGTCAACGTGTACCAATTGTAACCGACCTACCTGCCTATCCTAATGTTTTCACGAATAAAGCTCCTAAACCCTGATCTACGCAGAACTAATTGTAAAGGCCCGGGCCAATACTCCTACTTTACAATCCTAGTCTCGGAGACACTAATAGTAGTAATACCTTTCCTTAGCCTGGATTTATATTTATTTATATGATGATGATATTTATAGTATCTAAAGTCCCTAATACTCTGCTCTACCTAACTATATTTCTCTACAATTTAAATTTCGTACTTAAACATTCTTAGTTCTTAATACTTTTGATATCTGTCTACCCTACATCTAACCAAATGTAATTTCTATGTCCTACCTATATTTTTAAACCTAATTAGTTCAGTATAATTTACGTAACTCTCTTACTATCCCTACCAATCTATTATAATGTAAATTAGTTTTGGCATGTGATCGTCAAGTAATTTAAAAGAACCCATTAGTTGTAACCATAAGTAACCCTAGAATTCTTTAAGTCTTTGTTTTAATTCCTAACTATACCTACCTAATACACCCTAAAAATAAACCTAAATAATTACAACAACCTATTATTTATAATTTAGTTATCCTAACTCAATTAATGTTTCCTATCCAGTTGGAACCATCCTACTAAAAATATAATTCCTAAAGACTTAATTATTGTGTTCCTATAGTATAACTTATGTAATCTAAGTCTAGAATAAAGCAGATCTAAGAATTTATGTTTTGGGGCCCCCGTAGGGAAGGAAGGCTCCTCCATACGCCTTAGGATTGCTATCCCAGGACCTTAGTCCTCCTCAATATACATCCACCATAGACAGGACAGTCTCCTTGCCAAATAAGTTATATTAGTCGGTCAGTTGTACAGTAAGGGAAGATTTGGGATATGAACATTCTTTACTCAAATATTCTTTCTATTCATAATATATTTATATCATATATGATAAAGTGACTCAAGATTGATATTGCTTAATTCACTTATAAGTCTTTATAAGACTAGAGTTTTATATAACTACCTATATGAGATGTTCAATTTCACCAAGTATCCATGTTTAACTTATATAGTAAACAGCGGGACACAGAAGTCATTTTGTCTTCTAGCTAGATTGAATCCTCATGTTAGTTAAAGATACTAAATAAAGTAAATAGACATTTCTCTCCATAGTCACTCCATTATTAACTGGTATATTTGTTTTATATCTTATAAAATATTCACTCTAAAAAAGGACTTATCTCTTTAAGCTAACTATTGATATTCTAGATTTGCTTTATATTCATATAATACTCTCTATACTATAGTATCTTGTTATTTTATGGTATATTTAACTTAGATTTTATTAAATATTCATTCTAATTAAAGACTTATTTCTGTTAGCCAACTATTGGAATTCTAGATTTGTTTCAACCATATAGTTCTTTCTAAATTATCTTATAATTTAATGTTATATTTATTTCATATAATATTCATATTAATGTAGGACTTATTTCTCTCAGCTAACTATTAGTTTTCTAGATGTGTTTTATAACCGCATAGTTCTCTCAAACATTATCTTACAGTTTAATGTTATAGTTACTTTATATAACATTCACACTAACGTAGGACTTGTTTCTGTTGATTAACTAATGATGTTATAGTTTGGCATTATATATTTTCTTACAAACATCAAGTTTATATATTTTGCTCATGAATTACTATATCAAAATCAGTTTATTACTTAAGTATTTATTTAAAAGCCTATTTTTTTAGAAAAGTTATTATTATAAGTTTCTTTTAGAGTATAAGTTATCTTTATACTTCAGATTATTTATGAAGTTAAGATGAATGTATAAGTTTACTAATGTAATTCCTATTCCCTATTTCGCCCTATCCAATGAAGTTAACCTATCTCTACTTACAAGGCCTAAACTAAAAATCTAAACTATGGGCTTACCTCTCCCAGTAATTAGCTAAGTCCCTAGGTAAACTCTAAAGTTCAGCTGAGTTGGCTGATAAAAGCAACCTAAAACTCGTGTTCTTGTCTCCCCCCATGCTTTTGGTAAGCCGTAGCTCTCAGGGATAGCATGAGTAGGACGCCCTATTGTGTGGTTTAGTTTATATAAATAATAATAGATTTATCGGGACCCAGGCTCAAATCCAATGGGACGTCTTCGAGTGACCCGCGACTCGTGCTAACTAGTAGCCTCGTATCTTTCCCAAAGGCTGGCATTGAGACTAAGTAGGCATTATTGTTGATATCTGTGCCGAATAAAAAGATATCAGGCTTGCCCAAGGCATCTTTTTGACTCTAATAGTTCCAAATCAGAGGCTCCGTTAGGCTTCCTCGGACTTGTCAGACACTTACTAGTGGTAGCCTGACCTCCCGCTCTGATACAATCAAGTGCTAATCTAGCTGAATTCAACACACATTTTCCCACCATAGTATTAATTACCACTTATACCCCAAATAATTAATGCAATGTATCAGACGCAAGCGATAACCAACCCAAAATGTCCTAAAGGGAAGTACGCAGAAAAGAATGATTAGTTAAACAAACAATTAATATCACAAATAAACAAAAGAAACCTCATTATTGCTACTCTGGCTATATAAACCAGAATTATCAACAACGAGAGAAAATAAATCCAATAAAGATTAAGCCTTACCAAGTTATTGATATAACCTGATACACTCAACGATTAGTTTTGCCTACTCCCTTCTATTTGATATGTAACAGAAATAAAAATTAATACATCCTAAACACTAGGTAATCGGTACCTAGACCTAAGGCTCCCGGTTCCTAAGCAAGAATTACTGTTATCTAATCCCCCTTGCAATTTTTAGAATTTAAAATTATCAAATTAATTTAATTTTCCAACTAATAATTTAATTATTTAAAAGGCAAAACAATAAACTAGAAATACTTCGCGAAATCAAAGAAATACATACATAATTTCACGCCTTCGTTCCCAGCGTGGGGTAGGCAGAGCTACAGAATTACAAACATCTCTAAAAACTTGTTGATAATTCTATAACCACAATTTGCACAATTAGGCTAAGATGTTTACCAGCGTATTAGTGACAGGTTGCAAGCCCATCGCCTAACAGTACTACAAGCCTTTATTCCCTTAGTCGTCTCTTACGACATCCACGGGAAGACATGGAGTGGCACTATTCTTACTCGGCAACCACACGAGGCTATCAAAGAAATATTACTCTCAAAGCAACCCCAGCGAGCCACACGTCCGTACGTGACAAGCGACAAAAGTAAAAAAGCCCCTTTCCCCGCGCGTCAACGTATATAAAGCAACCTATCCTCCTCGGAGTCATAAGCGTCAACAGCGTCACCAGCTTCCTCAGCGTCACTAGCCTCATTGGCTTCATCGCCGTCCTACAGAGCAGGCATGTGTCACTTTTTGGCAGTCATCTTTAAAATTGAATTTTGTATGCAAATGTTCTTATATTTTGTTTTTAGCTTTATTTGATTATTTCAAACAACTACCTACATATTAATTTTTAACATAATCGATAATAGATTAATGACTCTTTATTCTCAAATCTACTAATGTTTACACATTGTTTACCAAACAAACAAATACGCTATCATAAATAATTGATATATGTGTAACTTTTCATTTCTATGTATAAGTCCACCTGGAATCGAACCCTGGACCAACAGCTACACTAACTACGCCATTTAAAATTAATTAGTTAAATAGTATTTGTTTATTCTCTTATCTATGTATCGTACTTTTTCTTAGCTATGTAAACGATATTATTTTATTTATTATAAAACATTTCTTATTTCCTTTGTTCTTTAGCTAAACTATAAATCTCGTATAAATATAAATTTAATTATAAACATTCTAATTGATAATTTTGTTTGTTCTAAAGCCATTTATTTCTATTACTTTTAAATTTCTTAGATGTTATATTAGATTTTGTTGGAATTAACTGGACAGACATCGTTTGTTCCGTTACAAGCTTTGAGTTTGAATACTGGCAGGTTGGCCGGTACGTGACAGGCGGCGGTTTTGTGAAAAATCTGAATGTCGATGGAAAATATTTTATTCAAGGAGAAGATTAAAATATTGTATTTTAATTATTTGTTGTTAACTCCTACGAGTTCTACTTTAATTTTAGTGTCTACTTTTCCCCGGTATCGGGTGAGTGTTGCGTACCTCTATTTTCTATCCTTTTTTCTATATTAAACCTTTCGTTTGTGACTGCCGCATCCTTCCATATTAACTGGTGCTTGGGTTTCCACTTACCCTGGCTTACGCTACGCAATACGCTATCTTTTTCCTTTATTAATGTCGCAGTCACAAACACTTAGTATTTTTACAATCTAGTGAACGGGATTTTTTTACCCGGGATTCACAGGGAGAAAGTCTAGGCGAGTTTTGACTCTACAGTCCTGCCGCCAGACGTTATAGAGGTTTTCCCGCTTCAAGAAATTATAAATCCCGGGAATCCTAAACTAGACGTTTCCCGCTGATAATGAAATTCCCAATCCCGGGAATATTGGACTGAAGCTGTGAAGTTGCCCCGCTGAAAAAATTCCCAATCCCGGGAATCCCGGACTGCGAACGAAGATACGTCGTGGTCAGGGGAGTGAAACCTTTTCAAGGGATTTATTCTTATTTAGCTCAATTCAGTAAATAACCCGCGACCTAGTCGTTTCTCCCTTTTGTAAATATTATTTCGATTCTTTCCTATTAAATTGTTCCGGCTATACTTTTTTTTTACCTTCTACCTTAAACTACCGCGACGCTAAACGTCACAGCCTAGAGCTTAGTTTGGGACTAGGTCAATTGGTGCGACATTGTCCCTGATATTTATGTACCTACCTATATTGAGTTGTTATTTTTATTACTTTTATTTAAATACCGCATTTTGACATTACACATAATTGAGCTATATATTTTTTTTATTGTGTTTTCATTTTGTTTCATTACACTACACTTTACTAGTACTTTTAAACACATTGACATTATTTGATTTCGACAATTATAGCAGCTGCAATGCTGCGTCCTCTTCTATCGCACTGGATTTTTTGCTGGGATCTCTCCGTCGCACGTATTCATTCGCATCAATATTTCGTTTTTAAAACTCGGCAACCCGGAATCGAGATTGATTTTTCGCACCGTGTTCGCAATCAAATCTTCATTTTGGTATAAATTTTAATCAATAAACAGACCGGTGCAATTGATTAGTACCGACTTCCTGTTTGTACCTGCCTACCCAATAGTTATGATGAGAAAACAATAGTCAACCTAACGTTTACATATTCTATAGGCTTCATACTTTCGATTGGTATGTCATTTATCGAATAAACAAGCCGGTGCAATTTTCAAAAAAAAACCTTCTTAAATTTTTAATTAATTATATACGGAACTGAAATTTTAAACCATTTTAAAATTGATATAAAATAGTTTTTATGGAATAAACAGCCCGGTGCAAATCGTCTTCTATTCGGATTTTAGACCAGTAGCAAGGCGTAGAACATTTCAGCAACGAATAGTCTCGATCGTCCTTGGCGGGGCGAAGTACATCGAACATTCCGGGAGGCGTACTGGAATGATCGGACACGGGAACTATAAAAGGTGGACCGCGATTGCTGGTGGTCAGGGGACCGCAACGACTGCAAATACTGTACACAGACGTACCAAACGCTCACACAGGATAAACACCGACGGGATTCACCCGACCACACACACCGGTCGGCGGGGACAGCTACACAACACTCCACCGCTAATCTCTGCCGTCTCAGGCCAATGTCACGTATCTTGAGATAGAGCAGTTACGCGTAACCAGGCTTATTCGTTTCTAAGTACTGCCATCTACGAGGGCAGAGTGATAAGTCTGGAAAAAATTAAATTTTTTTTTTTTGGTAATAGTAAATATTTATTTTTCAACGTAGTCCCCATTTAACTCAATACACTTGGTCCATCGCTTTTCTAGCTTTTCGATTTCTCCAACCCTTCAAAATACGCATTGGTTTCTGCGATGATTTCTTCGTTGGAACCAAATCCTTTTCCACCAAGCCATTTCTTCAAGTTTGGGAAAAGAAAATAGTCGCAGGGGGCTAAATCAGGAGAATAAGGCGGATGCGGGAGCAATTCGTAACGCAGCTCGTGGATTTTAGCCATAGCAACGGCACAAGTGTGGACCCGTGCGTTGTCTTGGTGAAAAATGATTTTCTTTTTCGCCAAATGGGGTCGTTTTTCCACTAAAACTTCATGAAATCGCTGTAACAAGTTGGCATAATATTCGCCGTTAATCGTTTTACCTTTCTGAAGGTAATCAACATATATTACACCACGAGCATCCCAGAAGACAGTAGCAAAATTCATCAAAATTGGTTTAGTACTTTAAGCGTGCTTACTTATAAAATTAATTAAGTATGGATTATGTCATGCTCCCTGGACACCCCACTGTCGGTTTTGTAATGTTTTAAAGCATAACCCTAATGTACACAATATGTATCGAATTTGTACATATTGGGTACAACAGCGTTATGTTTTAGTAAATGACAAATTCTTAAATTAATCTTTGGGGTTGCTGGGGAGATGCTTCACAGGAACCCCAAACTCATATAATTTGTACTCTCGATCTATTGAGGTACATTTCTTTTTAAGTATGTACAAATTCGGTACATATTGTGTACATTAGGGTTATGCTTTAAAACATTACAAAACAGACAGTGGGGTGTCCAGGGAGCATGACATTATGGATTAGTATGAATGGATAGTATGAATGATGAAAATTCTACTTATACCGGGTTAAACCGGGTTTATGTCTTCTATGAAGTATCATACTTATTTAAATTCCTTTTTAACTTCATTCGCGATGGTATATCAAGTTGACAAGATAAATAATTAAGTATAATAAAGAAATATACAGAAAAACCGATAGAGGATCCATACAATTACATCTACATACATTAGATTGGTATCTCCTGAGCACAATCACTTGAGTAGCGCCGGTAGCCGTCATTCTCATGACATGTATCTGTAGATACAGCAGCGCGTGTTACCAAAAAAGTATGAAATTTCAAAAGCCTCATAATTAAAAATAGCTATAATCAAATCATCGATTGCAAAGTTGTATTTTTTTTACCTCATCTCGTGTGGGATTGTATTTACTTCAAATGAAAAATTAAATGAAAAATATCCTTCAATAATTTTGCCAGATATGAAACGTTTCTTGTGAAAACTTTCAAAGCCGTTTAACTGAAAACATCTCTTTCAAAGATACATGACAATTTTTTTGGTAATCGCCTGAAGGGCCAAAGTCAAAAGTCCTTGCTTTTGTTTGCTTTTTGCTTTAATTACTTTAAGAAAAAGGGGCAGAGGTGAAAATCCCTTCCGGAGACCTGGGAATGGAGGGCGCAGGTACTGCCGGGCTCGCACCGGCTAAAAACACCGATGCCCCTATTACCAACTAGAATTTATACTCCCGCGGATACTACCCCAGCCAGTGCTGAAAGGCCGGAGGAGAAAGTCCTTCCTCCGTTTACTTATATGACTTATAGCTATGTGAGTCGCGGAGTGGGAATCCTGACGCATGCATGCTTACAGACCACGGGCTTCCTTTCTTTTGCCCGACAATGGAAGGGTTGGGTCGGAGATCTTTTTGGACCACTTGTGTGGCTGTGGATACCATCTTTATGGGTGGGGCTACCCTTTTTGAGGCTTTCTCTTTTGCCTGGAGATACTATTTTTTGCGCGTGTCTCCTAGCGCTGCCCTCTTTTGTGACCTCTTCCATTGCAACTTAGCCTATACATCTGCTATAATTTAATGGGGGGGGGGCAGGCGTCAATTTGACGAGGGACCAGTGAATCGCGCGCGGAGCCTTACCCCAGCCAGTGCTGAAGGGCCGGGAGAGAAAATCATTCCCCCGTTTAGGAGGCCGCAGGATTCCCCATCCCCAGTCCTACCGTCACCCGTTAGGTAGTCAGGAGGTGAGTGCGTCAGGAGGTTGCTTTTAATATAGCTAACTCTAACCTTAAGTGTATGTTAAACACTGAAGGTTAGAGCTAGCTCTGGGTTTAACATACATGACATTGGCCTGACACGGCAGATCTGCCGGTCGCCCTTGCTGCACTTTCCGAACCCGATCCAGCTAAAACGGAAGCCCTGGGCTAGGGAATGTGGAGAACGGCACTAAACCGACAGATTCAGCGTCAGCAGATTGGCATCCCCACCACCGCCCTCGCCCCACCAATGGACTAGAAAAAACGCGCGGGTAGTCGTGTTTCCACAGAATCACAACTACACACCCAATTTCGCACCGGGCTGACGTCATCCGCGTCACGTTTGAGCACGGATGGAGGCGTTAGATGCGAACGGGAAGATCCGAAGACTCCTTTGTGGGGGTCTTAAACAAGGCTGGCCAAGAAGTTCGGGAGATCGGCAAACATCCATAGGGTCTTGGGCCCAACCGTTACACTAATGATTTTTAGGCCGTTTTCTAGATCACTATGTAGAATACTTTCAGTATCAAAATTATAGCCCTGGTCTTTGGAGAAGCAGAGATATGGTGGTTTTCTATATCAACCAAAGTAAGTAGATAAAAAAGAACTCGATGAATGCTCTCATAAGTCATATTTAAAGAAGCCAAAATATCAGTAGCAAGATTCCAGCATGATCCACATAGATGATTAGAATGAGTGACCTGTAAATAATCATCATGCTCATAATAATTTCAAATAACCAATCTCATTTAGTTCAAAGTTAATGGTGAAAAACAGGCTATTTTTTTAGCAATATTAGGCACCATAGTTGTATTTGTTTCTTTCATACAAAATAATTAGGTAGTGAACATAATTGTGCTGATCGAATAAACATAGTATTTACCACAAGAGGAGCAACCCACTGTTGTACAAGTATAAGGATTGCCTCGTGTTCCAAAAGATGCATTGTACTTATAGCATTATTGCGAGTAATATCAATTCCACAGTTTATACAGTGTTGTTCCATCTTGCCAAAGTCCGATTAAAGCACCAGAAATCACAAATCACCACAATGTGTAGAACAAGAAACGAAGCGAATGCTACTGACATTTATAATATTATGTTAAGGAGGGTATTTCTACCCACATTTTTTAAAAATGTCCTACTTCGATATATTACGGTAAGAGAAATCAACAATGTTATTCATTATCGTTACATTTTAAATCATTTAAATAAAAGGGTGGTTAAAAATACATCATTAATTATTGTTTTAGTTAGATTCCTGTAACTGCTACTTTCGCCTATCTCCATATCTATAAAGCAAAAAAATCTAAATCATTAAAAAGTGTGTTGTGGTTACGCATAACACGTGAAAAGTACGAATTCTGGGCATATTTAACTAGTCCTGCTATGCAGGACTGGGATAGAATGTAGGTTTTGAACGGGCAGAGGTACGATTAAGTCTAAAGTAAATTTTTTATAGGAGTGCTGAACAATCAATATGTCCATTTATTATTTTATATAATAAAATAGAGTCGATGTAGTTCCTACGCTTTTCTAATGTCGTAATTCGGTGTCGCTTAGCCGAGCCGATGTATTTCTGAGAGAGGATACCAGAGCGATAGTCTAACGACTTAAAAATATATTTTGAATTTTTTCAATACGACTAATATAAACTGTATAATGCGGGTTCCACGGTACACCGGCGAACTCAAGATGACTACGAACAAATGAATTCAACAAAATTTTAAAAGTAGTGGCTTTTTTAAATGGTCCAGAAGTCTAAGAATGAAGCCTAACATTTTAAAGGCCTTGTTCACAATGCTGTTGATACGTAAATCAAAATGTAATTTATGATCCAATATAACACCAACATATCTGATCTCTTGGACCCTCTTAATGATTTTACTAGAAATCATATAATCATAATTGATCAAGTCGCGCTTCCGTGTAAAGTAAAGGATATGATGTGACATTTATCGGCGTTGAGCAAAAGATGATTTCTGACACAATAAGAGGCAAAAGAACCTAAGTCTGCTTGTAAAGTAACACAGTCAGCTTGCGATGAGATAATTTTGTAAACCTTGGTGTCATCTGCGTATAGAAGATGGCACGAGTTGTAAAAGATGGCACTCATATCGTTCACATAGTGAGAAAAGAAAAGGTCCCAAGTGAGAACCCTGGGGTGCGCCTGAAGGGATAGGGAGAAATTTTGACGTGAAATCCTTCAATGAAACTGCTTGGCTCCTGTTACTTATAAGATTGAATCCACCTAAGGAGATCACCGTGTCGCGAATGATCGCGATATGCATGAAATATGCTGGTGAGTGAACCCCTTTAGTTCGGTAGTAATTTTTAGACGAAACAATTATGACTGCCAACTCTCGGTGGAGGTGTCATCTATCTTTGGCGGGAATGGTAGATGGAGAAATGGAAGGATGGTTGGTTGTTGTTTGTGAAGTGAGAAATAATGGTTCTGTACACTGGTAAGTGCTTGTAAACTGTAATATTGACGATGTAAAGAGATCCTGGAGAGGCCTGGGTTGATCTATAGGGGAGTGTGGAGGATCAACAGGGGGCCTTCGGATCCCGCCCTTGGGGTCCGTGCTGGACGACAGGGTCTAACCCGTAATAAGGGAGAAATTGCTCTCGGACGGGACCCCCTGTGGCGTCGAGCACGGCACCCAAGGAGTTAACGTTAACAGTAAATTAATGCGAAGCAGGTTCATATTACTATCTCTCTATATTATCATGCATGTGAGTTAGTCGCTCCATTATTACGATAATGTTATTTGAATCTAAGGCATGACGAGACATGTATGATTATGGAATACGTGGCGACACACCGTGAATACCGACCCTACTCAACTTAGCTAATAGAATACTATAATTTATTTTATCAAAAGCCTTTGAGAAACCGGTATACACGGCATCCACCTGGTGACCCGAGTCGAGAGCCTCGAAGATAAAATCTGTATAAATAAGTAACTAGGTTGGTGTCAACACTGCGCCCACGAAAGAATCCATGTTGCTGAGGTAAAATTTGGCGACCCAAAAAACTATTTAAATTGAAGGTAACTATTTTCTACAATAATTTACCAAAAATACATAGTTTTGAAATGGGTCTATATTGCACCACAATATTTTTACTACCACCATTGTGGATAGGAGTTATTAAGGCCTTTTTCCAAATATCCGGAAATCGGCCCTCCTTTAAAGAAATTGAAAATAATGAAAACGGCGCCGACGCTGGGTCAAGCGCACTACAATGGCAGGATGATGAGTGTCCCGAATTCGTGTCACCCGATGTAAAACGACGCACTCTGTGAATTGTATCGATGTCGGTATCGGTCAAAGCAAAGCCGACTTTTACACAAATATCGCGTAAAAGCATGTTTAGGTTTTCTCCTTTTTTTAAATACCTTAGATTTCGATATTATTTAACCTCGAATATTGGTCGCGGACATCGGTTTCTTCTTGGAACTCCCTGATTGCAATGCTAACGCGGTTCAATTCTCGTTGTGTAGATATCAAGTCATATTGAATCGTGGGCAGAGTCGCGATTTGGTTTTCCATAAGCCCGATTTTGGATGTAAGCTCTTCAATCGCCACCGAGGTTATATGGACGTCATTTTTAACTGCATTTAGACAGTCTTGCATGGATAAGAAATCGGACCTAAAGGATTTGATTCCATGTAAAACCTCCGATAAAATTGGCTCGGCGGGGCCGCAGGCGCCGGTCGACGTGGACAACTTAGGGGTATTGCTACCGCGGCACGATTAGGGCATCCTCCCGGGAAATCCCGGTTCTGTAATTCCCGGGAAATCCCGAGAATTTCAGTGCCTAAAGAACCGGTACTAAAGATTACATCCCGGTTCTGCCGGTTCTTTCCATGAATACCAAAAACATATCGTGGCGCGTATCACATACCAATTCACACCTGAGCGACGACGCCGGCACAAACGGCAACATCGCATCAACATCCATCATATTTTGCGGCGTATTTCCAATAATTGATCTCTAGATTTGTAAAAAGGAAGAACAAAGAAGAACTTTCTATCTTTCTAGTAAGTATTTTACTTAATCAAGATATGTTTTTGTTGAAGAAAACGTGCATGATTTTATTGCATATTTATAAAAATAAAGTTTCCATATATTTTTCAATCGTTTTATATCTAAAATGTCCATGATAGCGGTGATTTGAGTTAAAAGTAAAGAACCGGGAGAACCGGGAATCCCGGTACCGTCCCTGCTTAGAACCGGGAAATGGAAGTCTCGGAACCGGGCCCGGTACTGCATCCCCTAGGCACGATGCACACCGCCAGGCTAGCTTCTTTTCTGCTCCCATTCTGCGGTATGTAGTTTCGGAGACTCAAGCGCAGGTAAAATGAAGATTTGCCTGGCACAATCCACAAGTCACAGCATCCGTGGTGGTATCCCCACATTTTGGATAGCATTTACGGTGGGATAATACGTGACAGGCGAACTACGACTTTAGAGTTCCAACCATACGATTCAAAATAAAACTTCTACAGAAATTACTCGAATTGTTGTAAACACGGTGAGTCATACACGCCTACGCAGTGACCGAATGTAACCAGCGCTCAACGCGAACTGAGAATATCTCCCCTTTCTCACCCCCACGGGGAAAAGGGTGAGATCAGACTGGTCGCCGATATCGCCGCCAACAAACATAAACAAAAGGAAAAATACGTCGGCCGGCGTCTACACACCGAACATCAGAGACCCGCGCATTCGAAACCGAGGCCGCACACACAGCGCCGGCAACACCGCCGAATGCGCCGACGACACCATTGCCGGTGCGCACACCCGCAGCACCCACACCAACAACACCGATGTCGACATCTCAAAAGCGGATGCTCACGGACCAACCGAGCCCGACGCCAACACCGACCTACGCGGATCGAGCCCGGGCCGCCACCGCTGTACAGAGTGGCACTATACATCACCCAGTGGCGCCACCCGCGCCCCCCGCTGCACCCACCAACCAACAAAGAAGATACGACACCCACCAATGGTGGCGGAGACCCTACCCAACAGGTCCCGGCACGTCGCGGCCATAAAAGAAAATCTGAAGCGCCCGCCCGCGGCGCACCCGTATGGAAACGGGCTGCGCTTTACGCCGTCATCCGGGGAGGAGTACCGCTGCGTGGTCGATTTCCTCAGGAAGTTCGAGACCACCGAACCCGCCGCCAAATGGTTCTGTTACTCCCTCCCGGATGAAAAGAAGATGAAGGTGGCCATCAGAGGTCTGCCCACCGACGCAGACCCGGAGGAAATCATAGTCGCACTACGAAACAAGGGATACGAGTGCGACTATGTTACGCCCATCCGGGCAAGAAGCGGACGCCCTGGCTGTGTGTATTTCGCATAATTAACGGGCAGCACAGCCACCAATAACAAAATATTCACAATAAGGGAGCTGCTCAACATGACTAGGATCAAAATTGAAGCCTGGCGGGGGAAGAAAGGCCCGGCACAGTGTCACCGCTGCCAGGCTTTTAGACACTCTCGTCCGCCTGCTGCCACAGACCGATCGCCTGCGTCCGCTGCGGGGGCACACACGCCGCAAAGGACTGCACACGTTCGCGGGAAAAGCCCGCGAAATTGCGGGGGCCCGCATCCCGCCAACCACATTGCCTGTCTTTAGGATGGAGGCAAGAAACAAGAAGGCGGGCACCATCGCCCGCACCATGGCAGTCAGACCGGGCCCAACCACAAAAGCCACAGACCCCAAGAACATGGTGCAAGAGTCGGCGCCGGCCTCCTTAATGGCATCGGCAAATGCCCCAAGCCCTAGGGGCGCCATGATGGGCTCCGCTACACCGAAGGCACTGCTAGCAGTCCCATCAAACGTCTCTCAACAAGTGGGTTTTAAAATGAACATGGACAAGACGAAAGTCATGTCAAATGTAGGTGCATGTCATACCCACTCCTGTCAAAGTTGGAGACTCTTCTCTCGAAGTTGTTGACGAGTCTCGGGCTCCCATTCTGTAATTACAAAATTTCGCAATTCCGTAATTGCGGATTGATTTCGGACCTTTTCTAATTACGTTATTGCAAGCCACAATGCCGTAATACCGTAAACGTAGGTACGTATCTTTACCTGTTTATTGGAAAAAGTGACGAAAATAGATCCAATTTTATCCTAAAATACATTAAATCATACCTAACTTACTCAAGGAAAAGGCACAGGAACCCCCGCGTACCGGTTATTACCCGCCCCATGTATTATAGTTTGGCTCGGATAGTTAGCATACCTACTACAAAACGACTCGTATTTAATGAAAATAAATTTTGTCTAATATTATAAACAATGGAGTTCAATGTCGTCTAAAGAAATATTTTAAGGAGAACTCCCGAATATTAGTATACCGGTGCGTCCGTGAATATTACTTAAAATTTTCGATCGGATAAATTACGTATTTTAAATAAATAAATTCGTAACTGGTTACGTAATTGAAATGTCCGTAATTTTGGATGCCCTATTGACGACTATGTATACCTAGGACAAAGAATACAGTTAGGTAAGTCCAACTTCGAGAAAGAGGTGAATCGTCGAATCCAACTCGGCTGGGCAGCGTTCGGTAAGCTACGCAAACTGCTACGCACTATTTTCTCGTCCCAAATACCGCAGTGCCTCAAGAGAAGAGTCTACGATTAGTGTGTGACGTACGGATGTGAGACATGATCGCTCACAATGGACCCCATAACAAGGCTCAAGGCCACTCAAAGGGCGATGGAAAGAGCAATGCTGTGTGTCTCCTTACGAGATCGAATCAGGAATGAGGAGATCCGCAGGAGAACTAAAGTAACTGATATAGCTCAGCAAATTGCTAACCTTATCATCTGGGTATTCGAAGTTTATTGTGCGATATTTGTTTGTAACGGTTTAAGTGAGTGCGTTATTAAAGTCTACTTTTGATTATCGGTGTATTCGTGCATTTCTATCAGTTACCTACGCCCACGTACGAAACAATAAAGGAGCGTGGGGGAATGGGAGCGGGCGGGTAATGGGGGCGGTGTCAATATGGACTTTCCTAATGCTCGTATTCATTCAAATGGCGCTCGGGTGTGTTCGGTAACGTTCGGCAACGGTTGCCTCCCGCGGGCATCCTGTAGTGCCCCGCGATCAGTTGCACGAGACGAATGTTGGACGAATGTGTTTTTGGACTTGTGGTAATAAAAAATTATAAACTTCATCTTCCAAGATAAGTGTTAAAATACTTATATACAAATTGTTTTGTTCATACTCGAAATATATCACCATATCTATCGAATTTACAGTGCTGCTTCTCAAATTGCAACTGAGAGTCACGTGTTTTTATTACATTTTTAGTTTTGAATTGGTCAATATGTGGGTAATGAGAGCTATTTATGGCTAAAGATTGTTGTTGATTTTATTACCTACCAAACTAGCTTCTGCCCGCGACTTCGTCCGCGTAGAATTAGTCATGTTGCCATCCTACGGGAACAGTGATTTATTATTCAAGGTAGCCCTGTGTGTTAATCCAGTGTTTAAGCAAACTCTATTCCTAATTGCACGTAACCAAATTCGTCCATCCTTTTTAGCAAAGCAGTAACAAACTCGCGCACGCATAACCTTTCGCATTTATAATATATGATTATGTACATCCTATTCAAAAAATTCAAATTTCATTTATTTCAAGCAATTAAAGGCTCATATTATTACTAGATACATTATTTGCAAAAAAACATAAGACTAAAAATAGAACAATTATTTGTAACGATGTTGTAGTGTAAATGTAAATGCACTAAATATACGTACATGTACACTACAACATCACACACTATCCCACGCCAGTCCTGACATGCCTGTCGCAGCAATGCATGATATATGGACAGTCGAGCCTGTCCGCAATCATCGCCAGGACGGCGTTGGCGCTGGCTCGCACCCGCCGCACCAGAGCCGCAGCGCGCATACGCATAGTGCTCTGGAAGCACGGCGTGCGCGCCTCCGCGAACATGCCCGAGGCACTGCAGTAGCGAGCCAGCCCCATCACCGCCCTGAACGCGTTATTGTATTGGACGCGAAGAGCACTGTACGCTTTTTGCGTGTAGTTTGCCCATAGACTGCACGTGTACAGCGTCGTGCAGTACGCTTTAAAAAGCGTTAGCTTCACGCCGCCGGAACACAATGCAAATCTACGCGCCAGCATATTTGCCCGCACGCACAGCGCTCTTCGCTCCCGTTCAATATCACCATCATCCTTAAGGTCAGCAGTAACCACGTGTCCTAGATACTTAAACCTGTTCACTCTCTCCAGTACAGCTCCATTAAGCATGACAGTTGGTACACTAGTCGGTCGGTTACTGCCGGCCTCAAAAACCATGTATTGGCTTTTTGACACATTGTATTTCAACCCGTGACTCAAGGCGTACTCCTCACACGTTCCTATCAACCTCCTAAGACCACAAACCGACGCACTCAGCAGCACCATGTCGTCGGCGTAGCTGAGATTGTTGACGCAGATACCGTCCACATGACAGCCCACATGCTGAGTGCTGAGATCGACAATCAGTGCGTCCATATATAGGTTAAAGAGGGCAGGAGAGGTCAAACCACCCTGCCTTACCCCGCACTCCAACCCATACTCATCGGACATTACGCCTGCCCATCTAACATTGTTGACCTGGTGTCCATACCAGTATTTGAGGATACTAATTAGTTCATTTGGTAAGTTAATTGACTGGAGCTTTTTCCAGAGCACTTCGTAGGACACCAGGTCAAACGCCTTAGATAGGTCAAGGAAACACGCGTATATCGGTGTTTCACGATTCGTATAATATCTGACGGTATGCTTAAGACACAATATGGCACTTTCTGTTGACAAATGAGGCCGAAACCCAAACTGATTATCATGCAGTTTCAGATATTGGCTCAGCTGTGTATTAAGCATACCGTCAAATACTTTTGCAATGACCGTGGCGAGAGAGATGGGCCTGTAGTTACTCTAATTAAATTCGGTGACATACCGACAGCAGCGCCACCTACCGGGTGCAATTGTATTTTCAAACCATCCAGGAACCCATTGAAATATACACACAAAATTTTATAGCTTCTGCCCACGATTCGTCCGCGTAGATTTCGATTATCGTTATTCCCTCGAGAACTTTAATCCAGCTCAACCTATGTTTTAATCCAGTGTATAAGCTATCTCTATTCCAAATTTCATCCAACTCCGTCCAGCCGTTGCAGCGTGAAAGAGTAGTAAGGATAAGGATAGTAAGTGATCGGCGACCGGTAAGCATGACTGATATAGATAAGTCTCATTAGTAGGATACTCGCATTAATAGGATTAGTGGATGATACAATAGGTTTTTTCCCACGGGAACGGTCCAATTCTACGGGATAAACCTATGTCCTATTCCAGGGCCTAATCTATGTGTGTGCCAAGTTTCATCCCGATCCGTCCAGCCGTTGCAGCGTGAAAGAGTAACAAACATCCATACATACAATCTTTCACAATTATAATATTAGTAGGATAGGATGTTTACGTTGATTAATAGTTATTTAACCAAGCGTGGTAAAAAACTTATTGAGAATAATTGTAACAAAGATAGGTAAGACTAGAAATATTTTATAGATATATTAGCCTATGGCTCCCATTTGACATATGGGGCTTTTTGTAGCTCTGATTACCCGAAGTGGAGGGTAATGGGAGCGAAGGACATGTTTTTGTTTTTTATTGCTCATCATTGAGGGTGATTTTATTTTCCTATTTTTTTGTCTGTGATTATAAGTAGCCAGATAAACAACACGTTCGTCAATAATTAAAACGATTTTTAATTACGTATATTACGATTTTTATTAGGAAATATCCTTACTAGGATAATCCAATCCAATTCCCCTAAGCTCGCCTACTTTTGTTCTAAGCCGTGCCTACTGAATTGGTTGGCAGGAAGGCAGGAAGGCAGGAAGGAAAAAAATATGCTGCCGATGCTTCCAAGATCGGGGCACCGTGTTAACAATTGTATGCATGTAACATAACGCTTTTGACAGGTGACAGGAGCACATAACAAATGTCATGTTTTCTTGTGCTTTCCGTTTCCTCTTTCACTCCTGTCATCATCTCTGTGTGCATCCGTATGCTTTTGGTAGACATCTTTTTGCAATTCGCGAGTGATCTAAATCTTAAGTTATTTTACACGTCCAACGACATAACGTTGTATATTTATTTGATAATAAATCACGTGACGTTATTGAAATACAATGTGAGTTTATTTATTCGCCACGATACCCAGATTACCCAGACCTCGTTGTGCCTAACCGCATAGGACACGCTTGTTCGATTCACTTGACCTCTCAATAGGTTAAGTTGCCCAGTATTAACGGGTTTGGATGGAATACAAGGACGTGGCGATCCTCGCGTGACCACTCTCAGAGTGCAAGGCAGGATGCCTGATGGAGCGGGCGATGATGGAACGGAATCCGGCGAAAATCGGGGCACGCCTATCGAAATGGCATCGACGCCTACTTATGGAAATACCAGTTCATCGGCACCTAGTAATGTGTTTACTCAGGTTGAGAAATTGGAGGGCGCGTCGAATTTCTATTCGTGGAAGTTTGCTATGAAAATGTCGCTTATTCTGGAGGGCTTATGGGACTGCGTGACCGGTGACATGCTTGACGCCGCGCGTGACCAACGTGCGCTTGCGCGCATAGCACTTAGTCTGCGGCCTCATCTCTACCAGTACATAACCAACTGTTTAAGTTCCAAATCGGCCTGGACAAAACTCTCCGATATATTCGAAGATAAGGGGTTATACCGTCGTATACTACTATTAAGAGAATTGCACAAGGTGCAGTATATACACCACAATAATATGGTGTCATATATCGACCATACTATGAAAATTGTACAACAATTGGCCGACATTGGAAAGGTGATAGAAGATAGTGAAGTGGCTGAACTTCTGCTTAGCGGTCTATCACAGGATTTCGACTCGTTAGTGTCGAATCTGTCTACGGCCTGCCTCACCTCTACAATCTCCAGCGAGTTTGTCAGAGCACGCCTTATGCAAGAAGACTCGAGAAAGGCTGCCTGTACAACTGAAAACGCTTTTATAACCAAATTTAAAAAGAAAGTTGTTTGCAACTACTGCAATAAAGAAGGGCACATAAAAGCTAAGTGCTTCAAGTTGAAGAGGGACAAAAGGCAGAAAAATGAACCAGATAAATGCATGGCCGTGGCATTTTTAGTCGCACAAGAAGAATGGTATGTGGATTCGGGCTGCACCGCCCACATGTGCAACAGAAAGGATTTCTTCACTTCGCTTCAGCCTGCTACAGCATCTTCAGTGTCAGTGGCGAACAATGATAAGTTGAAGTGTGAAGGGACTGGTGTAGTTTCAATTACGACAGTAAATGAACAGGTACTTACTTTAAATAATGTTATATATGTTCCCCATTTGTCTTGTAACTTAGTATCGGTTAGTAAATTGTTAGAGTCAAATATGAGAGTGGTGTTCAACTTGGATGGTTGTTCTATTTTTAATAATGACAATGATAAACTAGTAAGTTCTGCTGTAAATGTTAATGGCATATACAAACTAAAGGGATTTAGCAAAGGAATGCACAATAAGGAGTACTCTTTGTTCCTGCATAATGGGCAGGATACACAGAGTACCACAGTTACTGCTCAACAGCCAGCAATTGAGCTATGGCATAGAAGGATGGGACATCTCAGCAATGGAGGTATGTTTGCTCTTAGGGATAGAATAGAAAGAGGTTGTATGTTTCAGGATGGCGAAGCACTTCTAGAGTGTGTACCATGTCTCAAAGGGAAGATGGCTGCAAATCCATTTCCTAAAGGAGGCGGGAAGCGTGCAACTGAGCCCTTGCAGCTTGTACACTCCGACGTGGTAGGTCCCTTGCCGGTGAGCAGTTTGGGAGGTGCAAACTTTGCTGTCACATTCACCGATGATTACACCAGGAAAACCTACGGCTATTTGATGAAACACAAGTCTGAGGTATTTAATCATTTTATTGAATTTAAAAATTTAGTAGAGAAGCAGACAGGTTTATCAGTTAAATGTCTACGCACAGACAATGGAACAGAGTATGTGAATAATAAATTTTCAGGATTTTTAAAGAAAGAAGGGATTGTGCATCAGCTCACAGTGCCTTATTGCCCACAGCAAAATGCTGTATCGGAACGCTTAAATCGGACTTTATTTGATAAAGTGAGATGTATGTTGCAGCACTCTGGTCTCGGTCAATGTTTTTGGGGAGAGGCGCTAATGGTAGCTATTTATTTAAAAAATAGGTCTCCCACTGTTGCATTGAATGGGAAAATACCCGAGGAGGTTTGGACCGAGTCGAAGCTGGACCTTAGTCACCTCCGAGTTTTTGGCTGCAAAGCTTACGCTCTTATTCCAGGAGTTAAGCGTAAAAAGCTAGATGCTAAGTGTAAGGCATATATTTTTGTGGGTTATTCTGAAACCACAAAGGGTTATAGGCTGGCAGATCCCACAGATCCTAGAAAAATAATTTTATCACGTGATGTAAAGTTTATAGAGAATCAGTTTTTTAATCCAGAACAGTCAAATAACAATTTTAATAATCAAATTATAATTTTACAAAGTGATGAATTTAATAATTTGAATAATGACAATAATAATTTTACTAATGGAGTGAATAGTAATGAATTGAATGGATTAAATAATAGTAATGAAATTAATTCTGAATTAAATAATGATAATTGTGATAATGTTATCAGTGATAATAATGAAAGTGATATTATGAGCAATGAAATTAATAGTTCTGTTTCTACAGATGACTGGAACACTGGCAGTGAAAAAGAGTCCTCTGATGAGTGCTCAGCAGGTGACGCGGGTGTAGAGCCTGTGACGTCACCACGCGCGACGTCATCTCGAGGGGAAGATTGTGCTGCAAGCTCCAGGCCTGTCCGTAGTACTAGATCAGTGCTGCCAAAACGGTATAATGAATATGATATTTCTATGTTTGCTCAAAATGTGTTTGTTGATCAGCCACAGTCCTACGACGAGGCTATGGTCAGTCCTCATAGTGACGAATGGCACGACTCTATGAAACGTGAGTACAACTCGTTGATGAAGAATAATGTCTGGAAATTGGTAGACCGACCTAAAACTCAAAATGTAGTTAAATGCAAGTGGGTCTATAAAGCCAAATGTGATTCTTCAGGCAATTTTCAGCACTTCAAAGCTCGTTTAGTCGCCAGGGGGTTTACACAAAAACAGGGTATCGACTATACAGATACTTTCTCCCCTGTTGTGCGCCACTCTACTATGAGACTATTATTTGATTTAGCTAATGAATATGATCTCAATATTGATCATATTGATGTAGACACAGCGTTTTTAAATGGTGAACTAAATGAGACAATTTACATGGAGCAACCACAAGGTTTTTATGATGAGAAAAATAAAGATAAAGTTTGTCTTTTACAAAAAAGCATTTACGGCCTAAAACAGGCCAGTAGAATGTGGTATTGTAAAGTTCACGATTTATTAACCAAAAATAACTTTAAGCAAAGTAAATGTGAACCCTGTGTTTATTATTTCAAGTCTGATAAAGAGTTCTTAGTAATAGCACTGTATGTTGATGATTTTTATGTTATGTATAGAAAGAACAGCTCTAAAATAAAATGCTTATTAAGTTTGTTAGAGCAAGAGTTCAGTATAAAAAATCTAGGTCCTATTCAGAGTTATTTAGGAATAAGAGTAACTAGAGATAGGCAGAGAGGTACTCTAAAGTTAGATCAATCTGTCTATATTAAAAATGTACTTAAAAGATTTGGTATGTCAGACTGTAAACCAGTTTCAACTCCCATGCAGACAGGGTTAAGTTTGTCAAACTCAGATGAGCCGTTAAATGACGAAACTTATAACTACAGACAATTGTTGGGTTGTTTAATGTATCTCTCAGTCTGTAGTAGACCTGATATTGCTTATGCCTGTAGCCAGTTGAGCCAATATAACAACTGTTTTGGTTTGAGCCATTGGACAGCTGCTAAGAGAATATTACGGTATTTAGCAGGAACAATTGACTATGGTTTACTATTCGTAAAGAGTAATCAATTGACTTTAAGTGCCTATACCGATGCAGACTTTGCCAATGATCATAGTGATCGTAGGTCCTATACGGGGTTTGCAATTAAAGTAGGTAATAATGTTGTTAACTGGGAGTCTAGGAAACAAAAATGTGTTGCGCTTTCTAGTACAGAGGCAGAATATCTAGCCATAGGCGATGTGTGCAAAGATTTGTGTTTCATAGCCAATTTTCTATCAGAAATATTTAATGAATTAAAATTAAATTCTATTGTAGTCTATAACGATAATCAAAGTGCGCATAGATTATTAGAAAATAAAGAATACTGCCATAAGCGCACTAAACATATAGATATAAGATACCATTATGTAAAGGACCTAGTACAAAATAATTTTATAAATGTAAAATATTTAAGTACCAATTTAATGTTTGCTGATGTTTTAACTAAGCCTTTGGATAAAACTAAGCATCACAAATTCATTAATGAACTCTGTGTTATTGGTGTAGTGTAGCGTCTCTATATAAGTAGAGTTAAGCTGCCATAAAATTGTAATTGCTATTATTATGTTATATGCATAAGGGGAAGTGTTAACAATTGTATGCATGTAACATAACGCTTTTGACAGGTGACAGGAGCACATAACAAATGTCATGTTTTCTTGTGCTTTCCGTTTCCTCTTTCACTCCTGTCATCATCTCTGTGTGCATCCGTATGCTTTTGGTAGACATCTTTTTGCAATTCGCGAGTGATCTAAATCTTAAGTTATTTTACACGTCCAACGACATAACGTTGTATATTTATTTGATAATAAATCACGTGACGTTATTGAAATACAATGTGAGTTTATTTATTCGCCACGATACCCAGATTACCCAGACCTCGTTGTGCCTAACCGCATAGGACACGCTTGTTCGATTCACTTGACCTCTCAATACACCGCCCCCTCCGCACTGTGTGTGTGCTGATGCCAAACCAACAAGTTGGTATTTCGAAAGAGTTGGGGGCATTTTGAAGCGCTCTTCTGCACATGCGTTCCGCTCCACGTCCGAACACGCATTGCTTGGCAGGCCATAGGGTAGAGGCTTCCCCGTTTTCTCTCCACCCTAGATCGCCATTGATAACATGTCGTCTGTAGCCCGCTTAAGAACTAGCAATAGAATCCTATTTCTGTGCACCCGACACACCGCGGATCACAGAGTGCTTAATCACTACGTTTACATGCATCATATGCAGCAATGCAGAGCACTGTAGGTTAGGTAGGTACTTCTAATGTTTATGCACTCCTAGTATTTGACATTATAATTTTACTATAATTTTATTTCATTTCGGACAGTGTGTTCACACGTTATCTCACTTGAGAGGTCCGGGTGGGAAGAGGACAGTTACACAGATACCCACATACACAACACACATACACATTTTTCCCAAATATAAAAAAAACTACTGCATACAAAAATCCAAAAATATTTTTACTGTAATCAGCAGTATAAAATCTACAAACGGTATTTTATTTTACTACTTTAGCAGATATGAATTGTTGTCAATTGGTTCCCCTTGTTTACGCATAATCATAAACTGTCCGAAAGTATGATTTAATAGTTCCCAACTTGATAACGAGGTATAAAATTAAAATCCGGCATGCAGTCTTGAAGTAACATGCAAGATATTAATGATTATTTGAACAAAAATTATTACAATATTCTGTCTAGGTATTTTTCATATTAACCTACAATGACAAACACAACTGGAAAAACTCGATCAAGGAACCCTCTCTCGAGATACCTCACGACTTTTAATTTTAGTCATTAATATCAAAGTATCAAAAAAGTATTACAAAGTTCGCGCACACAACTGTCAATTACGTTTCATAGTTTCATACAACATAAATAATATACCTAGGTAACGGTATTTTACCATTTTCTCCCTTTTTTTATGTAAAAAATTGGCATTATCCGGCACGGCGGGCATGTAATAATATCCCGCATATTTGGCAATGTCCTGTGTGACGGACATAGTTTTTCACAAAATCTAAAAAAACTAGTTTTTTTTTAAATATTTTTTCTGTCCTCCTTAAGCTTTTATTAACCAACATATTTAATGAGTAATTTTACCTTATTACCTTTAATTAGCTTAGGAAAAATAGATGGAACTACTCCAGTGGCCGGTTCACGAAGCTACAAGTTGAAAATTACAAGCGGAACTCTCTTTCTAGCAAAAGGAGTTAGAAAGAGAATTCCGCTTGTAATTTGTAACTTGTAGCTTCGTGAAACGGGCCTCAGATATATATTTTTTTCTAGCTTCCGTCACATAACCTTCAGGTTTGAAATGTAAACTACATACCTACAACAGAGTTGTTGGTTACTTTCCCAGGAATCGCTTCAATCCATTTCTTTTTTACTTCAACATTCGCAGGAAGTCTGAAATCAAATCGTTTTTTGTAGGTACCTTCGCTACGCTAGCAATAATTATATTAATGATTGCTCATGGTCACCCTACTAACAGAAGTCTCACAAACTTGCCTGTGAAAGGATATCCCACAACCTGGATATGATTCTTTATTGCAGCCACTCACAGCACAACTAGTACCATTGTTTTTAAGAAAACCACATACCTATTAACACATAAAAGCCGAAATAGGTCTCATTGCAACAATGAGAGATTATTAAAGTGACCGCCAATCGCTATTTTGTTTTATTAGTGTTGCTAGTTTTATTTTATAAACTCCTACCATTACCATGATGAGCAATGATTGAAGCGGGTTAACTTTAATATTAATTAATATGTAATACTTTAATGCATTCCTAGTGCCTAATTTAAATATATATACTGTGAAAATCCTCACAATTTTAAAAACTAACATGTTCCACCAAGTTAACATTTCGTACTAAGAAAATCGTAACCTTTTAACATGGCAACTGTGTAAGAGGGACAAACAAAGACAAAGTAAGTCTCATTAGGCTTGTGCACTTGATTACCACAAAGTCAGCCTTCTGCCTTCAGATATTGAGTTAAATTTTACTTGCCGCGATTTCGAAGTAAGCATTCCAGATGTACTTACTAATTCCATGGACCTGTTATGTTATGCTATTGTTTTTAACTCGGCCGCCATAACTGTCAAGTAAATAAGAGTTAACAAAACGTTGACAATACGATAACAGATCAAAAATGATTGGTTTTACCGTGTTGTATTCAACACCACCACGGCTCTATTGAGTTATATATTGTGCGGCTAGCACAAGTTGCCCGCGACTTGGTTGTCTCTCGGATATCCCTTCCTATCTAGCCAGTAACGATAGAGACGCACTGAGCGACAAGCGAGAAAACAACTTATGCTGCTTTGCAATTTTCATCGAAATCGTTTAGCCGGAGAACGTGATTGATTACAAATATTGATCAAAATGAAAGTTTCGGGAATTGAAAAAAAAAAACAGTTCAATTGAATAATAGTACACTTTGATGCAAGTGCGGAATTCTACACGAGTCCGGAGGTGTCTTGGCCCGAGCGGCAAGCGAGGGACAAGACTCGGGACGAGTGAAAATGGCAGTTCCGCACGTGTATCAAACGACATTTTTTAATACATTTGCGAAAAAATGTGTATGTGTGTTGTGTATGTGGGTATCTGTGTAACTGTCCTCTTCCCCCCCGGACCTCTCAAGTGAGATAACGTGTGAACACACTGTCCGAAATGAAATAAAATTATAGTAAAATTATAATGTCAAATACTAGGAGTGCATAAACATTAGAAGTACCTACCTAACCTACAGTGCTCTGCATTGCTGCATATGATGCATGTAAACGTAGTGATTAAGCACTCTGTGATCCGCGCTGTGTCGGGTGCACAGAAATAGGATTCTATTGCTAGTTCTTAAGCGGGCTACAGACGACATGTTATCAATGGCGATCTAGGGTGGAGAGAAAACGGGAAGCCTCTACCCTATGGCCTGCCAAGCAATGCGTGTTCGGACGTGGAGAGGAACGCATGTGCAGAAGAGCGCTTCAAAATGCCCCCAACTCTTTCGAAATACCAACTTGTTGGTTTGGCATCAGCACACACACAGTGCGGAGGGGGCGGTGCCCCGATCTTGGAAGCATCGGCAGCATATTTTTTTCCTTCCTGCCTTCCTGCCAACCAATTCAGTAGGCACGGCTTAGAACAAAAGTATCCTTACTAGGATAATCCAATCCAATTCCCCTACGCTCGCCTACTTTTGTTCTAAGCCGTGCCTACTGAATGTAGAATATTGTAATAATTTTTGTTCAAAGAATCATTAATATCTTGCATGTTACTTCAAGACTGCATGCCGGATTGTAATTTTATACCTCGTTATCAAGTTGGGAACTATTAAATCATACTTTCGGACAGTTTATGATTATACGTAAAACAATTCATATCTGCTAAAGTAGTAAAATAAAATACCGTTTGTAGATTTTATACTGCTGATTACAGTCAAAATATTTTTGGTTTTTTTTATGCAGTAGTTTTTTTATATTTGGGAAAAACAGTAAAAAAGTTGGATTGTGAATGTTAGGAATACACTTATAGTGCCCTTAGTCCATTTATTACCATAGGAATTGAAAAAAATATACAACTGTCATGTCCATTTTTCATCTGTCTGACGGATTACTTGATTCTAACGACACGCTTTCGATTCTCGTAATACTATTGTTTTGATATACGCTATTAAAAATGAAAGTGACTGAAGGATTTGTAAAAGCGGGTAGCCGCAATCTGCCCAAAGTCGACGAATTCATGTTGTTACAGTTGTTATGGTTGACAAGTGACATGACATGACAGTCAGTTCTGTTTCTGTTGAAAGTTACCTTTTTAATTTTATATCATGCTAAGATCACGACATCAGTATTCCTAACTTTGTATATACGGTCTTTTTAATGACTATATCTTTAATAAATTATTAACGACGAATTTAAGTTAAATAAAGAAAAACCGAGAAACACGGGTAGTCTAATTTTTAACCAGCTATAATAAAAGCGAAAAAACCAAAATGTATTTTTTTAATGTTGTCTATTAAAATATGGTCACCTTTACTAGAAAGGGACGCACTAAGTTTTAGTAAGTTTCTTTCGGCTCACGTTATCGGTGTAGTGCACCTTCCAGATGTACGTAAGTACTTACTAATTCCATGAACAGGTCAAAAACGATTTGGTTTTTTCTCAAACATGCTCGGAATTAACGGTTTCCCGATTGAAAAACAAGGACGGAAAGTGCCTCATTTTACTCCTAGGAGTAAAAAAACCATATGAAAACACTTTCCGTCCATGTCCATATTGTTTTTTAAAAGTGCTCCCTAATGCGTATAAAATCGAAAGGACCATGAAAAAAATCCTGTACACCCAACTTCAACAATCCTAACACACGGTGCCCAAACGTGGTCATTGATTGAGGCTCAAAAGTCTAAGCTCAAGGTTTGCCAAAGAGCAATGGAGCGTAGCATACTAGGTGTCCGAAGATCCGATAGGGTGAGGAAGCTGCGCTCCAGAACTGGTATTGCTGATGTTGGGGTGAAGTGGGACTGGGCTGGGCATATCTGCGGCATGCACGACGGGAGATGGGCCAAAAATACCACCCATTGGCTTCCATGCGATGGACATCGCAGCAGAGGTAGACCCAGAAGGAGATGGCGAGATGACCTGGAGTTGTTTGCTAGCGATTGGCAAGACTGCGCTCTGGATAGAGAAGACTGGCAAAAAAGAGGGGAGGCCTTTGCCCAGCAGTGGGACACAAAAACAGGCTAGGAAAAAAAAACCCAACTTGTGGGTGGGGGCAGTGAGGTGCGGCGGCGGCGGGCGGCAGCTCGTTGTGCGTGAAGCTATGTTAACTAATACTCGTATATTGCAAAACAAACATTCTCTCCGAATTTGTCAAAGGTTTTTAAAAATGCTTATAATCAAAATCATATATTTGTATCATTTCCTCGCCTCGTATTTTAGCAGCCTGATAACCACCTCGTCAGGAAATCACTATCTTTCCGCGCCTAGGCAACAATGTACTATTGGGTCATGCACAGATTTAGGTTACTGTCTTTCCTGTGGATATACCCGAAGTTAACGTTTTTCGAAGGCCTAATTTTCTGGCTGCTCTTTGGTCCCATCAAATAAAAACATAATAGATTGGTAAATGAATGCTCAAAAGGCCCCCCTTTTGAGCATTCATTTACGGTGTGGATGGATGTTTGGACTAGTTACGAGATAAACATACTAAAAGTCCCCACCTCTCGGAGGTGAGCCCTAGGCACAAAGAAGATCTCGTTTTTACTATGTTACTTGTTTACATCTCAAAAACGATGCGTCATAGGAAGTGTTGTATTGCACTATTAAAGCTAATAAAACTCTCTACAACTTAGATTCTATACATTTTTCACCTAGGTATTATCAATCGTCTCCCCCCTAGGACTCACCTTCGAGGGGTGGGGACTTTTAGTATGTTTATGTCCTAACTAGTCCAAACAAAGAAATTCCGAAATAAAACTTTCTTCTTTCGGCCATTCCATTCACAATCTTCCGTTGCCTGGACTATAATATAACTTGCACACAAGCTTTTAATTATTGACCACAGGAGAGACAACTTTTGTTTTTTCGAGTGTGTATCACCCTTTTAAGCCGTATCCACATGCTTGGTGTTTGCCGCAAACACTGAAGGACGCAACTATATGTTATAGGTCTACCAGAATCTCATGAAAAATTTAAAAGTAAAAAGAAATCGATTTTTATATGGCAACGTTGCCTTACGCCTGTCAATTCAAATTTCACCGCTTGTCAGGGTTTGTTATTGTTTGTTATTTTTACACAAATATAACGTTAGTTATCAGGCAAATGTCCGAAAAGCCCTTCGATCTCAAGCGAAAAAGTCATTAATTATGTGTACTGTAATATTTGTAAGGAAGATGTGAATCAAACACAATCTTTGATTTAGTGTCGTGTTTATAAACATACCTCCGGGTTTTCGGTGCGGGAATGATTTGAGAAAGAGTAGAAATAAACAGATAGGTTAGTCCGAGAAAAGTCATATTATGCCTAATGAATAACTACCTCTCTGCGAATTGTATACACACTATAATACAATTTTATTTTGACTCATGTAGCAGGTACTTTAGCTTTTCTACAAAGCCTTATGAGATAATGATAAAAATAGCATTAATTAATTACCTGCAGTATTAGGCTGCGGCTCCACTGAGGCGGAGACGAGCGGAGCGGTGCCAATATTAACCAATAGAAGGCGCATGCGGTCACGTGAAGCTCGCCTTGCGCACGTTAGTTTAGATTATATTGGTTAATATTGGCACAGCTCCGCACCGCTCCGCTCGTCTCCGCCTCAGTGGAGCCGCAGCCTTAAAGTCCGGTATCTGTGAACTATTTACTTATAAATCAGTAGGGGCTTAAAGAGGTATAATGACTGATCTTTTTCATTTATATATAAATGAAAAAGATATTAAGATTATAGATTAAGATATTAAGTATTCATGTATATTTTTTTGAATTAATTATTCATTAGGTAGAATCCTGCTAGAGTACATTCTGTATTTTATGTCAATACCTACTCTTTGGCTAATGTCAAACATTCCCGCACCGAAAACCCCGGGGTTTGTTTATAAAAGACTAGTAAATGAAGCCAAATAATATTGATACTTTGGTCCGTTGTACATTTGCAGGAACTTATGACCTCATTTGGCTTTTAAGGCTGACACGCAAAAGTCTATTTAACACCCTTAATAATTAAGTGCCATTTAATTCCAGGATTACCCATTGCTACCATATGGCGAATAGTGGCTGTGCGGCATGGTTTTCATGATATTTTTATAAGGAATAAAAATTTTTATCTCGCACCTCCTCAGAATACAACATTGATTTAAGTTAAAATTGCATATTATTGTCGCTTAGCTAACAATACCGCGTATGTCAATGATTGAACGCTAATTGACAGTTAATTTAATATAATACAAACTTCAATTTTGACCTGTACGGTATTGTTAGCTAAGCGACGATACGTCATCGAATTTTTGAAGTAATTTTGAACTAAATCCTAATAAACATAAGTACATATTATTAGCACACGATTGTTTCAATTAACCTACTTATTATTTATTAGGAAATATAAGTCCAAAGTTGATTTAGGCTGGGTTTTGTAAAGATCCGTTAGATCAAATTTCGGTCAGGAATGTCAAAACTTGTATGAAGTTACTAAAATTTAATCTGACATATTTACTAACGGTCCTTTATAAAACCGGACCTTAAAGGGTTACGAAGGTAACTAATCGTTACTAATAAAGACTGTACACGATAGAATCCGGGCATGCATGCTCTGGTGTATCTTTACAATGAATGCATAATTTTAAGCAGTTAAATAAAATCGTATCATAATGTATGGGTATGTGTGAGTTTTCGCCGAATATTATGATATGACTATATTATATTATGACAATCTTCACTCGCTTCCTGCTACAATGTCACAACTGTATTTATATTTTTACAAGCTTTTTTACGCACATTAGAATGTCGTCTTACCAAAAAAATGCTTTTTGAAACTCATTTCTATTTGTAGTAGTCAAAAAGACTTTTTACTCCAAGCACTGAAAGTTATTTTTGTATGGGAGGCATTTATTTGTCAAAAAGTCAAATTCACCAAAGTTAAAAAACCTCAGAACTATCTCAATCTTAATACAATAAGAAAAGTTTTAACTATTGTGAAAAGATAATGTAATAATTTGGCTTGTATAATTAAAATTAATAAAATGTTTATAACAGGAGAATTTGGTAAAGACTGTCAGTAGACCGTGTACAAAAAAATATTGGTACCGTGGATTATATAATGGTCTAAGTCATAAACGCCCTAACATTTTATTATGATTGTATTTTTACTATGGAGTTTCATAACCACTGACTATTACAAAAAAGGCCTGCTTGAAAATTAGCATTCATTAAAAAAATACACCAGATTATGCATGCCCGGATTTTATCGTGTACAGTCTTTATTATAAATCTTAGTTGCACAAACGTGATATTTTAATTTTATCCTAGAACATTTAATAATTCCCAAAGAAGTAAAGACATAACAATAAACAATAACTACACGTAGAAGCGAATCTCCTTTACCTAGGCCCCAAATGCCGCGCTTTAAATACCTACTTCCCCCTTCACCCCGCTACGCCCCTCTGTCTTCCGCATCCAAAGTCAGGGCTGTCAGTTGTGAAATATTTTAATCGGTTTATGGGTGTGTTATAAAAATTTTGTCACGAAATGTTATTAATAATTTTCTTCAACGTGGAAACATTGTTGCAAAATGAGTTTTTTACATTTACGTTAAATTAGGTACCTAATAATACTTTTTGATGATATTAAGATTATCTCCAGACAATAAAATGACTTATGTGTCTATAAAACTATTATCATCTATAAACCACAGAAACGAGTCTATAAATAAACAACCTTTTAAGCTCGATAAGTTTTATAGTTTGGGATCCGGAGTTACTTTTTACGTTCATTTCCGGACCATAAATTAAAAAAAATATTAAGTTGTAATAGCTTTATTACAAAATACTATTCTTAGGGGATGTACTAATTAACAAATAAAACTCCTTCATTCAATCAATTATTTCTAATTATTGTGCCGTATATAGTCGTTCACTTTTTAAAACACTATTTTAGTTCAACCATAAACCATAAACACTAAAATCAACACAAATATGAAAACCAATTCAAGACACAATAACAATATATTGGGTCAATATGTATTCCGTCTGGGACGTCCCTGACTGTCTAGACACCTCAGTATTTAACGCGCCGAGGGCGCGCGTCCGGAGCCGGGAGTTTCGCTTCTACGTGTACTTATGGTAAAGACTTCTACGCGGACTGAGTCCGCCACACCATGCTTTTAATGAACGCGGAAAATAAAGTATCAAGACCTTTAAATCCTATTACCCCAGAGTTGCAAGCCCTAAATTTAAATTTCCCTTTTTTTCATGAGATTCTGGTAGACCTATACAGTGAGCACGATGTATTTTCATCTCACTCCAACGTATGGTTGCGTCCTGTAGTGTTTGTCGCAAACACCAAGCATGTGGAGCCGGCATTACAGTGTTGAATAGAGGCGCTGGAGTATTTCGAGTCAAGAAATCAATCTGACAAGTTGTCATCTTCGGGAAAATTCGGTTTCTATCCGAGCGTTGGTCGGTCTCCCTTACTTATAAATGGGAAGTAAATAAATGGTCAGCCGTTATTAAAAAAAAATATCCCGACGAATTGAGAACCTCCTCCTTTTTTTGAAGTCGGTTAAAAATTGATTCGCTAAAAAAAGCAAATAACTCATTTGGGCAGCATACAAAGATATGGCTGGCAATAAATAAAAATCGGGCTACACCTCTTGTTCAGCAAACCATTTACAAACGGTTAACATTTTAACCAATATCAATCTGCTTTTTTTTATCGTTTGTCTGCCTAATAAACAGTAGAGCTGCAAAATAATTATTTGGGCAGCAAGATTTTACAATTGGTCAGCAGAGAAATCATGTCTGTAAGCAGTTTAATTGAGAGGAGTGCATATTAAAATGATGGTTATCTATATAAAGAAGTGGATTGCATTTAGTTTGAAAAATCAGCAGTACTCGTTATTGTGGGGGGAGCGAAATCAGACAAGCGTTGGTATTTTTGAGGCTAGTAGTAATTACAAATTAAGTTTTGTCACACCAATGTAGAAATGCCAATGACACCCTAGATTAACCAAAATTTGTATCATAAATATGAGGTAGGTTAGGATATGTTCGTTTTTATATCAGGCCCGGAGTGCCAGAACAACCCAGAAATAGGAACTCCGCAAGAACGGCGCTCCGTCGACTCTGTTAAATTTGTAAGTTTGATTGTTTGATTCAGTTTGATGGCTCTGTTTGATTGGTGGTGGATTGGTGGGTTTGGCATATGTGCGTTGCCAAAATTAAATATTTTGCTTACCTACTGATTGCTTATCAAAATTTGATTACACAGTCAATGTTAATGTTAAGGTCGCTCAATGCAGCTCAAATATTTAATTTGCTGACCAAAATAATTTAGAGCAGTTCAGTATATCATTAATTGCAGACAGATTTATAAATGTTTGCTAACCATAAGTTGCTTAACAACTAGCTATTTTGGCTGACCAAATACATATTTCTGTTCAGCAGATTAAGAATATTTTGCCCTTCGATTAAATGATACCCCTTATAAATCAAGACATACAAATTAAATGATAATTTGTTTTATTTAACTCTATAATAATTATTTACACGTTTTAAAAACATATCGATATAATAATAATAATAATAAAAACATTTAACATTTATTACGACTTTACAGAGTTCAATACGCTTATTGCTTTGTTTACTTTACCTCCGAGAGAACATGCCTGTAAGGCCGATTAAATCTTAAGCATGCAAATAACGCGAAAGCATGTGCCTCATGCGATGGTATTATATATAGGTATTATTGCGAACTTTTCAAACTCCTGTAGACGTCAGACTTACAGAAACTTGAAATGTTTATACCTACTGTGCCTTGAAATGCTATTATTGTTTACATTCAGTTTACAATCTGGCGAAATGAAACCAAATAATGTTATTTCAAAATTAATTGGAAACAGCCTTATTATGCAAGCATTTTCACGACATTTACGATTAATTCAACAATATAAAAGTTCTTCACACTAAAGTTTAGAGTGTATGGTGGATCAAACGAAGCGGATCGATACTAGGACCTAGAAACTTATTAATTTAATTTATATATACATTTAGTCATTGGCTGCCATTCATATTTATTAAATGTAAATACCTACCTAATTGAAACAACTTTTGCTATATAGCAATGTGTGTAGACATAGTATAACCAAACAAATAAGACATCTTCATACTACCCAGAGCGTTGCGTTTTTTGTACTCGCCTCAAGCGCGCGCTGTTCATGTGCCACTTCAACGTAGATTCTCACGTTCTTCACCGGTTATGTTCATTTCACTGCCGCTAGTCCAAATTACTTAACGCAAATGAAGAAGGCGCGATTATCTATCGCTCCGCGGCGCGGCTCTCCGCTAGGCTGATAAAAAAAAACCTGAGCTAATATTTTTACATTATTAGGTACATTAACTGAAAATGTTAAGTGCTACGACTTATTACCATGAGAATAGATTCCTATAATAACATAGGATAATAAATAAGTATTCTTTAATTATTATGTCACAATAGGGATGGTATGTCTTACTTAGTTTGATTTTACTATGGCGTAGATCTTCACACATTCCTAAAGCTGCGCGTCAACTGCGTCGCAATCAAAGGGTACGGAGTAGACGAGCTTGTTGCGTTGTATTGATTTCTATATATTAACAGGTATGCCATCCAGTTCACTCTGTACCATAGAAATCAATACAAAGCAACAAATTCGGCCGCTCCGTACGCTCCGATTCCGACCTAGTATATAATTTTTGTGAGTTATTTCTACAATTGTCATTAACCTTTGGTGTGCTGGAGGGTAAAATGTACTAAGTTCCAGTCTCTTCAGATTAACATTCTATACGAAACAATGTATAATAAATACAAAAAGAACTGCATTTAAATATAAGTACATATAATAAGTCTGTTGAAAAGTCGTATACGAAGTCGTGTACAAAATATGAAACCAATTAGGTTTTTAAAATAAAGGAAGACAGATTGTGTGTTAGTTAAAGTTTTTGATTATGCATTACACGATTATAAGGCAGTGTTTGTAATGATTTTACATAATGAAACAATTTTAAACTTTACTTCCGTGGCATCAACGAGTGATTGCCCACTAAGGCACTGCAGCTTCCTACGGGTAATTTTCATTTCAAGTATGAAGACCTCTTGTGAACAAAGATAAAGGTTAGTTTTTCTAAATACCTAGTTCAGTAGGTTGTAAATAAAATTATTTAAAACTGAGAATCTTCTTTATCAGCCCCGTCGTGACCACTAAACGTTAATTTTTGAATAGACTTTCGATACGAATGTGTTTTCAAAGATTAAAGTTTGGGGGTCGCGAATCTTCTAAAGGCTATCATTGTTATATATTGTAATGGAGTGAAGCACCCTCATGGCAGTTCTTGATTGGGAATTATATTATTCACGTTATAGTACCTCCTAATATCAAGTGAATTACAGTTATCATAACGTAAACAATACGTGATACATATACGATATCGTATCGTAGAAGCAACATGGAATAAAACAATATGAAATAAAATTAGGGCGCCATCGTCACGAAAATTCCAAAAGCAAAGGGAAAGTTAACGGTTTGAAATTATTAACAAGAGGTCCTTTATCAATCTGTTTCACTTAATCCATCACTCTAGTTACACCGTAGCTTTACCTAATAAGTCGTGTTTGGTTTATATTACATTCTCAACAATGACCCTAGTTTTAACATAATTAGTTCAAATGGAGGACACGATGCATTTTTACAATATAAATGATGATTCTAAAACAAATCACAGATACAAACATCTTTCACTTAAAAGTTATGTTCAGTAATATTACAGTGATATAGGTAAGGGACATTTTTTAAGCTACCTACACATCTAGGTTAATTCAAGTGGCAACATTTGTTATCGCTTAATTGATAACTATTGCCATTTAAGGCTTGTAATATGGATAGTTTAATCTTGATAACATTAACTAAATACTTTTCAAACCTTAAGAGGATTGTGAAGCTAAAAATTTCCATACAAAATGCGAAAACGTTTTTCTCCCCTTAAACCTTGTCCGATTTTTAGGATTTTTGGATACGTTGTAGATATCATAAAAAACTATGTCTGTACGTTTTCTTTTACACGAAAATATTTCTTAGAATGAAACTCATTGAAAAAAACAAAAAAAAAAACGTACAGATCTCGTTCTTTATAATAACTACAACATATTCAAAAAACGTGCAAATCGGACATGATTTAAGGGGTGAGAAACGTTTTCGCCCGGAGCTAAATTTGCATGGATTTTTTTTGACAGCTACGCGATTTTAGCGGCGCTTCACAATCCTCTTAATGGGTGGTTTACAAAAAACGCGTTCCTAGTTACCTAGGAATAAAATTAAGAAACTGAATACAAACAAATACATCTAGTATGTTGAACCTTTATTTTTTATAAACAAAAAGAAAGCCGGTATGGATTTTGGATGCTACTATTATTTCATTATAATGATTAAAAAAAACTATAGTTTTTCTGTTTCAATGGTTACCAACAAATGTTGTTATTATTTGATGTTTATTTCTGCAAAATACGCAAAATATGAGGTATTTCTCCAGAAAAACGTAAAGTGATCGTGCCCAAATGGTGTACGATTCCTAACATTACTCTTAAACAGTTGGCAAAAACGGTAGGTATCAGCATCGGAACGGAACGTACAGCTACTTGGAAGTAAGGTGAGAAATTTACCTTTTAAAATGTACCGAAAAAAGGCCGTAAAACGCGACCTGGAACCGAAACTTGGACCGGAAAATCGCTCATGCGTTTAGAAACCGGACCTATCTGCCATGGATGTGGCCACAAAACTACGAACATCGGCAAGTAATGTCCACCGAGCCAAAGCACGAATTATTCTTAAAACATACAAAAACCAGAAAAAACCAAAACCAAGTGATAAGCAGGCTGCATGCCTGAAACCAAGAGCTCGAAAATTTTACGACAATCTCTTGTACCGAAAATCAGCATGTATTATTATGGACGATGTCACGTATAAAGTTTGATTACAAAATGCTACCGGTTGGTCCGTCCGATCAGTGATCCCCACAAATCCATTTACACGGAACAATTTACTAAAAAAGCAATGTTAAGGCAAGCTATTTGAGAGTGCGGCAAGTTATCTAAGCCATTTGTCACTACCCAAAGAATGAAGGCCGATACTTACATCACCGAGTGCTTAAATCGTCGCCTACTGCCTATGATCCGCAAGCATGATATACCTGTTCTATTTTTCCCGGGTTTGGCATCCGTCCACTACTCGAAGACCAAGTTAGCTTGGTATAAAGACAACAGAGTCGAATACGTGACTAAGGATATGAATCCTCCGAACTGCTCAGAAGCCAGGCCTATTGAAATTTTTGGGCACTTACCAAAGCATATCTTCTGAAAAATACTAAGGCAGTGGATTCCATTGAGATCTTTAACCCTTTGAACGCCATACGTCGAATACAAAATGTGCCACCCACACGCCAAACATGTTTGCTATGCTATGCAAATTACACCTTATTGCTACCAAACAAAGTCTCTTTTAATCTTGAACCCTTGTCGGCTGTAGCCGACGTGGCGTAAGTGGCACGACTTTTAGTTGACGGCCAGAGCCGACTGCGGCGTTGAAAAGGTAAAAAAAATATGGTTGAAAGCCTCCAAAGTCGTGGGGAATAGTTCTGTGCTCCAACGTATGTCTAGTGTCAGGTCTAAGGTCCGGTCTTCGGCATACCATCAAAGTTGTCAAAAAAATTGTACATCATATCATTAGATATTAAGTTGAACGTATAATTATTTAAAAAAAAATGATGTATAAAAATCTAAATTGCAAAATTTTCTTTTATATAGAACTCGTGCTTATACTTTCTGGTACACCCGATAAATGACTAAAATTACCTTTCAACACTGACTAATATTTATTTGGTGTGATAATTAAATTCATATTTGTTACCCATTTGGTTAGGTTCTATGACATTATTTAGAATTATAAACTTTAAGTAACTATATGCACAGTTTAAATATAGGTGCAGTTAGCTGCAACATAATATAATTAAAAAATGCACACAGAAAATAAATAGTTATTATTCATTAAATATTCGAATGTATTTCTTTTTTGTGCAACCCTTACCGGGTGCCATGAAAGTTGAACGTTGATACCGATGTTTACATATTACTACAGATCTATACTCGAAACTGTAATTTAAGACCAAAACAACTACGATAGATACGTCACTGTCACAAGTGTCAAAGTCGCTTATGTCAGTGTCAATGGAACATTTCAGAGTTAGCCAACCTTTTTGCATTGATAATCAAATTGTTGTAAATATTTGTAGATAATTCTAACATTTTCAATATCAAAAGTTATATTTAACAATAGGGAATATGCATTCAATGTTTTTTCTACCCGATATTCAAAACATTAAAATATCAAAAAACAAATATTTTCTCATATAGTGTGTTAAGTAATTAAAGGTCGGGTGTGTGTGTTCAATGGCGATTTTTTTTATCAGCTAAAACAAAATGACAAGCTAAATTCGGATGCCTTACACTTATGCTTGATTTAAACTTGACAGTTACCCATGGACCCCATGGTGTCATGGCTGGTAAAATGCCCGATGATTGTCATTATAAAGTGAGCTACACACTTTTGGCCTGTTATTTTGTCGAATAGCTAAACGTATGTAATATTTAAATTGCATCTAACGTTGTTTACAACTATTGTTTATTTATCGTACCAAATGTTATTAATACCTGAAGTATTACAAGTGCAATAACAGTTTTGCTACCAAAAATCTTCTATGGTTAAATATTTAATAGGCCATCTTGTATTTGTGTAAGTAACTTGAATTAACTTGTTTATTTAAATGGAAGGTTTAAAACTACCTACAAATAAATATTCTTAGTGCGGTCTTTTAAAAAGTGGAAATATACTAAGGCAAATATTTGTTTAATTAGTGGCAACCCACGTTGGTCTTTAATTACAGTTTCGAGTATAGTGAATAATATAATCCTTTCACATCGTGAAAACTCGGAACTCACGTCTACTTCCGAATGATGCCGCCGTGTCTATGAATTATTGAATTATTAAGTGACATGTTTGTCTTAAATAAATAGAGTACTTTAGTTATCAGTGTCAAATGTCAAACCACGAGTTTGAAGTAGGTATATCACACCGAGATGTTAAAACCATCACGATCAAATATATAGAAATTAGGTGTAGGTAAATAAGAAGAAGTATAAATAAATGTCACAGGTTTGTCGATCTAAACGTTTCCGAGTTCTTAATGCTTTCGGCATGACTATTAAAAATAACTGAAAACTAACTTAATCTTAGTTAACAAAAAAATACTCTGGTATTAACCACTCTATATAGATTATCACTCTCGCGATGCGACGTTCCCCCACGTTGTCTTGATGGGTACTGAGTCAGACTGAAGTAGCATGACAAATACGAACATTTCCGAGAAAATACGATCTGAAAGGATATTTCACTACATCTGTAACGGGTAAGGAACGAATTTGCTTCGTTTATTTAATTTGAGATACCGCCTATTGACGTATGAGGGCACTATATAAATGTATGACTAATTTTCGTTAGGTTACGTGAGTAATTTAGTTTCTTAATTTCAGACCATAACTAGGTACACTTTTTTATGGCTAGAAGTATATTTCCGAAGTTGGTAGATTTACTGAAATTCCATCATCCTTGACAAAAAATATGATTTATTTGATATAAGTTACTTCTTAGTTTATGAAAAAAACATATTTAATTATTAAGAGGATTGTGAAGCTAAAAAATTCCATACTAAATGCGATAACGTTTCTCTCCCTTTAAGCCTAGTCCGATTTTTACGATTATTGAATATGTCATGAAAAACTAACTATGTTTGTACGTTTTCCTTTCCAAGAAAATATTTCTTAGAATGACACAAATTAAAAAAAAAAACAGAAACGGACCTAGTTCTTTATAATAACTACAACATATCCGAAAATCGTGGAAATCGGACTTGATTTAGGGGGTGAGAAACGTTATCGCCCGGAGCTAAATTTGTTTGGAATGTTTTTACAGTTTCGATTTTTCGATTTTAGCGGCGCTTCACAATCCTCTTAAGTCTCAAACATACCTGGACCAGGACCTATTAAGGTGCAAAATATAGCAGACCCGTCGGTGTCCCTTAGTTTACCTTACTCTCACGATCTCTGAATGCAGAGATTAAATTTAAAAATATTATATATCTGCTATTGTCATTTATTCAATCGGTTTATTACGATATATGCCATTAATGTTCAATTATTTTTCATCATAATAAAATTTAAACATGTTTTAAAGAAAATAATTAAAGCAAACATCATTTGTTAGTACAGTCAGACAAATAAGTGGTCTTTGAATTTTGACACAACGTTCTATGAAATGTGATGTCGCTAAAGTCGACAAACTTATCAACCTAATTATTTTATCACGTGCAAATACAATTCAATCAAAGGGTGGCAGACCACATGCTTGGCCGACTTTACCTATATCTGCCTATTGGAGTTAGCTCAGTAATTCTATGTATTCAGTGTATGGGAATATAAAACAAATTCATAAAATTTTAAATCTTGTGTGACATGATACATTTGGGTGTGGTTCACTGCTCAAGTAAGTAATTTTTGTAGGTAATCGTATAAGATGTACGTACAAGGGTGATGAATTAGTGGCCGGAACTGTAGCTATAGCTTGAATACAGTCGATCCTACAAAATAAATAGATATGAACTTTTCTTTTTAGAATTTAATAAGGAACATTTTTGTCCGTAACACTTTTTTTCGTATCTATTATAGTTGTCCCAAGAAACCGTTAACGGGGACACATTTCACGGTGGGGGGAAGGGGGTGAAGCGGCTGGGGGAGGAGGAGAGGGAGAGTAGTGAACTTAAACACCACAACCAAATGTATCATGTGACATAATTCATGTTACACAAGTTTTAAAACGTTATTAATTTGTTTGTCAAAAAACATAGAATTACTCAACTAAGTAGACTATTTGTATAAATAAAAGTTGTCAAGCTACATATAAGCGTGCGAATCAACTTTTAAGGTGATCTCATATTAAGACACACGTCTAATAAATGTATATAATTACATAACAGCAAGTTGCTCATTAGAGTCATTAGTCACGTTAAAACTCACGTGAGACATGATGACAGTGGGCGTATTATGGTGGTGTTTATCGATGTGGATAAACGAGGATAAAACATCTGTCACTTTCTGGCCAGTCGAGTGGCGGATGCTATATCCACCACGATAACGGCGACCATAATACGGGCCCAATATAGTGGATTTAAAACCCGCGATAGAACTCCTAGTGAGTCCAAAACATGTCGGACCGTTCCGGCTTTAATCCTGAGTTAACCGTTTTTTTTCATTTGTAAGTTGTTTATCATTGCCCTTAGGTTGAATAAATCAGACTATTAATGCAACATAACAATCTTATACACATAATGTTTTGTAAAAAACGGCAGTTTAATTGTTACTCTCTTGTAGGTTTCTTATTACAAATATATTAAATCGACAAAAATAAAATACTTGAATAAGTACGAACTAATTTGTACCCAGTAAACAGTCCCTTTATTTAACAAAAACAAAGAAGTTCCTTAAAAGTAAAATTACCCATATAATATAGTGGATAAATCCCGGGCGTGGTAGTCGTATAATATGAAGGAAGATCTGTGATTTTTTTAAGGTATCTAATCTATCTATCGTCCAATTAGTATTTTTACCAGAAGTATTTGTAATTCTCAACAATACAATATAAAACACACTAAAACAATACACATTGTTATTTATACCTTACGCGTGAATAATAGATAGTATTCAAATAAAATGTTATCACTAAAATAAAACATTAAGGAAATATTTTATGTGAAACAAAAATAGAACCACGAAAAATATTGCAGTATGCGGTTTATAGTGATCTATGGGTTTAAATGCCAGTTTTATCAGAACTGGTGGCACTCGAACATGCCCTCGCTTTTACAGCAATAACGATAGACAGGATAAGCCTCGCGGCGCACCTCATTTCTCTATGGATAGAAACACCAAAGCGGTGCTGTTCTTTCCTTCCGGAGTAAATGAATCGTCGCATGCGCATTAGAGAATCAAAGTATGACAACCCTTGCATAGTATGTTCTAATAGCGGTATTTATTTACACCTAATTACGTAATCAGTGGCACAATCTACAATACTATAACTATAACTGTGAAAGTAACTTTTGTCTGCCGATCTTGATGAGATTTTGGTATGGAGATATCTTGAACCAAATGCAAATGGAGATAAAAGACTTCTACGCGAACGGAGTCGCGGGCAACAAGCAACAGTTAGTTTAATATGAAACATACTAGTCGGTGATCGCCTTTGATGTTGGCGAAAAAACCTTCAGCGCCTCATAACGTAGCAATGGACAAGGGTTGTAATAAAAGTTTTAATAAAAAACATTGGATTTAAAAAACCTCTTTCAACACATTCAGCGCTATCACCCCGATAGTTCCTATGATGTTGTTCTCACGACGCACTCTACCCGGTATCACGTACACAATACTAAAGCTGTAGATGACCTAAGCCCACGACGGAGGTCGCGATATTGGGTTGTGTTTTGAATAACCAGGCATGTCGCTATAAAATTTAATAAAAAATTATATTCATTGAAAGTAGACGTAAACGCGGTAAAGGACAACGCACGGAAAGTATGGAAAAAAAAATCGGTTAATTTTGATAAGAAAAAATGTTAGGTACGTGTCTTGATTAATACAAGGTGGTACTCGATAAACTGTACATTTATCGGTAAAACAATTTTTAATCCAATTTTTTTTACAGATATTAAATTTTAAATTACAGCAAAAATGTCATTTTGTTTTCATAAAAACACGATTTTCTCAAAATTTCGTAGATATTTCACAATTTTTTTTTTGCTTATTATTCCTCGTTTTTATTTTAGATCTAAAAGCTTGTAAAATATCTGCAAAATAATGAGAAAATCGTGTTTTTATGAAAAAAGCTGTTACTCAGTTTTTTTTTTATTGGTCTAATATTGTTATCAATTATTATAAACCTAACTAATGTCAATCCTATGCATTTTGTTTTATCTTGTTTGGGCTATTAGATCAAAAGTTACACCGTCACAAGTAAGTGTACTTACCCAAACTTTATTAAAAAGTTTGACGATCTGTAAAAAAAAAACCATTGGCAAAAAAAAGTTAAAAAAAATTGCTTTACCGATAAATTAACCTAAAATTTCATCCCTTTCAATATGTACAGTTTATCGAGTACCACCCTGTATATAAAAATACTTGGCTGGCAATAAAATCCTATGACTAGTTTTTGAGAAAAAAAATATTTAGTGAAAAATTATTGGATATTGGTTCCAAAGAAAAATGTATCGAGGAAAAGAAGTTGCTTGTTTTGAACGAAAATAATTTTTAAACAGTCAATAGAATAAGTTTGAATTTGAATCATTTAAGTTAACAATAAAACAAGTTATGAAATATTCAAAATCCATAACTTTTCAACGATTAATTAAAAAAACATGAAGAAAAAAGTAAATTCGTTACAAAAACATTTCTAATAGTAAAATTGAAGAATAGGGGGCTGTGACACCAAACTTATGGGGATAAAAATGTGCATAAAGTATCTCTTTAGTTATTTTTACTATTGCAGAAAACGAAAATATCACAATTATATAAAATAAATGCAGACCAATTTTACTTATTGTTATGGCCCGCTACAACTTAAAAACTAAACACTTTTTTATATCAGTTTATTGGATGAAGTTGATTAATTAAATGGTTCCTAAAACATATCTTTTTTTTCTTCAAAACTGCCCACTTTTTTTTTCTTTCATACATTTTTCTATGGGACCAATATCAATATGTTTTACTAAAAAAAAAAACTCAATAACTAGTCATAGGATTTTATTGCCCACAGAGTATTTTTATATAGTGACCACGACACGTAACATATATTTTTTTATCCAAATTCACCGAAGTTTTTTTTCCATACTTTCCGTGTGGTGTCCTTTATTAGTTGGTAACTTAATAGTAATAATTTTATACCTTGTGTGTGCCTGTATTCTGTTAAAACACGTAATCTTAATTATTATTTCTTATCATTTTAACCAATAAATAACGGAACCAACTATTCTTGGGACTAAAGTACATTATTGTTCCCAATAATTGTTTGGATCTGAGATTTTTTTGATTAAAATCTTTGCCGAATTAAGTACCTACTCGGTTCTATGAACTGTATCGAAAAAGTTTTATGTATTTCTATATTTCTCATAAATAGCGTAGTGGATAGTGTAGAGTAAACTAAAAATAAAACATTCGTTTTCAGCACATCCCTTCAGAGATGGTGAGTAGGTACTCGAGATCTGGGCGTGTGCAGAGTCGGTTTGTTCGATAAGTGCGAGGTGTGTGTGGTTGGGGAATACAAGCTGGTCATTGTAGCTATTTTGTAATAGTTTTGGTGTGGTTAAGTTTAAGAAAATGTAATGATTTTAGATTCCAAGATGGCGGGTAGGATTTATTTGAATCACGGAGATCAATTTATAGGCTTTTTAGGGTTCCCTAGTCAAACTAGGAACCCTTATAGTTTCGCCATGTCCGTCCGTCCGTCTGTCCGTCCGCAGCCTAGCTCAGAGACTCTTAGTACTAGAACGCTGTAGTTTGGCATGAATATACATATTAGTCACGCCAACAAAGCGGTAAAATAAAGTCTTGAAAAATAAATTATTTTTTTGTACCTCCCCTACCCGTAACGTGGGGATGTATGTTTTTTTTCTCGTCTATCCCATAGTGTGGGGTGTCGTTGGATAGGTCTTTCAAAAATATTACGGGTTTGTGGAAACAATTTATCGATTAAGGTATCCGTTTAGGAAATATTAAGCTTTAAAGCGCAAAGGGGTTTGGGTAAAAAAAAGTGTTGTCATTTGTAAAACTCATACATTTTCAAGGCGGCCATTCGTAAAAGTGGTAAACTATGATAGAATTATTTAAAAATAAACATATTTTGTTATGTAATGTAATACTCTTAAGTGCATCGCAGCCGAGATATTTAATTTTATATTTGGGCGTACGTTTGTACTAAAAACTGAATACTTAAATCTTTAAAATCTCCGCTCCGATATTATTTAACACCATAAATAATATATATCTATGTGTATTTAGAGGTCCTCTAAATAACTATGTAAAAATCATCCGTGGCCGCTGAAAAAAAAAATGACAATATTCTTCAAACAAATTTACCCAATGCCCTTTTTGTTACAGTCAAGTGTCCCCCCCCTACAGCCAAAACTACAAATACAAAAAACTGTTTTTTTTTTTAGATGAATGCACATATAACGAATTTTAAAGAAAAACTATCACGACTAAGTAGTCTTGATACCTTGATACCTTGATCCTGAGATACAGGCGACTAAAATGTTTATACCTATCATCTGAGACGACAGCACCAAATACCTTGAAATAGAGAATTAGTTTAGTTCATAATTGTTGTTTTTTGAGATGGTGTTTGTGTAGTAACTTCGGTTTCGGCTTCGGAACCCTACACTGAGCATGGTCAGACATGCTCTTGCCCGGTTTTTAACAGTGTAATTTAACCAGTCGGTAAGCACATCTGACGTTTGTTTTGAAGATGTGCTCAATGTTGGATAATATATTATTGCTGGTGACTGTACTAATCACTCTCTAATAAAGTAACATGAAAAAAAAAAGTTTTTTTATTAAGGTGCGCCCACTTTTTTCGTTATTTATAATTTTATCTTTCGCGGAACGCGCCACCCCTTTGAGATAAGTAGTAACCAAACTGCCATACATGGCGATGTTAACATTACGGTTGCGTTCCTCCCACATTTAGACCCGTTTGCTCCTGGCGATTGGTCCGTGATTACGTCGATTACCGACTGGTTTATCCGATACGTACACAATATTATAACTTGAAATATTAAGACGATCTAAAACTAGTGCATTTGTGAACAGTTACCAAACCAAATGTTAATAGTAAATAACATTATACAACAATATCGACGTTTGATTATGCTGTTTTAGATAATTTGTAGTATAAATGGTGGAAAATTCTTTAATAAACATAGTGTGTTCAAATTAAGGAAGACGACGCAATCTCGCATAAAGTTCACCGCATGGAAAGCTTGTAAAAATAAAGACCGGTGTATTTTAATAAAATAAAAATGTTGAGTTTTAATCTATATAATTTAAATAAAAATGCATGGCGGAGCATCGTCTCGACAGATTTTGCTGTTATTTTTGTTGAAATTCGCCGATCCTTTTCTTTCCGTGCTGTGTTCTTTATAATGTCATTGAAATGTAACGAAAAAACTTATTAAGAATAAAGGTTTCTAAATGTGATTGCGCTAAAGTTATGTTTCGTCCTTAAAAGACCTCATTAAGATGAATAGCCACGTCCGTTTACAGAAACGTCACCTTGGCCGCATTGCTTTTTATTTCACACTAGACGACGCCAGCGACTTCGTACGCGTAGAATTAGTTTCCCGCTACCCCCTATTTCTTCCCGTTGGGGGTCGATTTTCGGAAAATCCTTTCTAAATGCTCACTAACATCATGAAAGGAACCCCTTTACCAAATTCAAAGTTTCTAGGTACAGTAGTTTCGGCTGTGCGTTGATATATAGGAAAGTCAGTCAGGTTTGCCTTTTATATACAGTGGTGGTCACATAATTAGGGACACTTGTTTTTTTCCCATACAATTGCCTACAAATATGACTTTTAAATTTTGACCACCATTCAAAACGTTCTTGACCAATTTTATTGCTAAATACAATTTACTTTAGATCATTAACTAAGGTTTAAATTTAGGTACAATGAACTACTGTTAAAAACGAACCTTATATTTTATAGGGATTTAAAAACTTAGTGCTGACCCGTCCACGCGATACGCGAGGTATTTATTTTTTCAAATCCTTATAAAATGAAAGATCCGTTTTCAACAGAGATGAATTGTACCTAAATTTAACCTTATATCATTAATGAACGATGAGTGTAACCAAATATTAAATTAGTTTAGAACTTTTTGAACGGCGGTCAAAATTGAAAAGCCATATTTGTAGGCAATTGTGTGGGAAAAATACAAGTGTCCCTAATTATGTGACCACCACTGTATATAGAAGATAGATAGATAGATTAAACTTTCTTAAAATGTTTTTCTCAAAAATGTCCGGAAATGTTGACATTCCTATCTACATATTGAGACGCGAAGTACATAGTTTACTGACAGTCCTCAAATAAAATAAAAAAAACATTGCGTGCTCGCTACACAAGCCCGCAATGTTGCATACAAATTCCATTACTATATAGCTTGTAACTTTTTAAAAAGTGAAAAAGGCCATAATAAAATGAGGGCACAAGTCTTATACATCCAAATTTTACTCGAAACATAACTTTTTTATTTGTGGCTGGAATAGCTTATGTTTTTTTAAAAACAACAATTGCGTTTCTCCTTGTCATAAACAAAAAGGCGGTAAGGAGTGATGGTTTTTTCACATGAAGTTTCTGTTTGTATGCAATTCAAAAAATGAGTTCATGCGATGAAGATTTGACTAAAACACAAATTTTTTCATGCGATTTTTGAGAAAAACACTATATTTGCCTCGGCAGGAACAGCAATTGCGGGCTTCGTATTTTTAAACGGACTCGCAAGCTCGTCCGTTTAATCCAATACTCGGCCCGCAATTGCCTACTTCCATGCCTAGGCCATAATGTACTATTTTTAAACTGGAAACAATAATTTAAGGGAATTAAAATGAATACTTAAAAAATAACGACTTAAGGATAGTGGTGCAGATGAGGTAAAAGCTGAAGATGTGTTATGAATTATGATCAGTGATCTGAATGGGTAGAGTATATTTACCTAAAGTTCGCAAAAGGACATAATATAGAGTGGTTACAACCGGGTGAAATATTAATTTATTTTTATAAAGTTCGACGACGGTAATTTAGCGCAAACCATGACGGAAAAAACAATTGTTTCACCTCTTCAAAATTGAGGCATAAAACTACTTAATCAAATAAATTGTCAGGACATACTTCAAGTTAACTATTTACCGTTTGCCCGCGGCTTCCTATAAAATTCGATTATTATGATTATCATTTCGCGCCTTAGTGGTTCAACTGACAACACTCAACTTTTCTGACGTACGTAGTTTTATTTATAAAGCGGTCAAGTGCGAGTCCGTCACTATCCCCGAGGGTTCCGCACCTACATCTGATTTGTATGGAATATAAGAAACTCTTGCTGATGCTTGCTGTTCTTTTTTATAAGAGAGGGAGACACATGCGGGGGCACAGAAATGAACATGCGGGTGACTTGATGGGAAGTATTGTATATCACCATTGTCATTATGTTTTAGAAGCCACAGCACATGGGACAAAACTACAGCTGATGCGGTTAATTTTGTTTCTTTACCGATAACACTATTTATTTATGCCTAAAAACCACAAGTGTTACAGCAGCTGCTTTATTGTTCCCTTAATAAATTATACACTTGCGGACAAAATTAGAGGAACGGGAAGAAGTCATCATTTTATAACAAAAAAGTATGGTTTTTATTTAAAAAAAAAAAATTTAATTCAATAGATTTTGTATTTTGTATCATTACAGTAAAATAAATTAAAAACAATTGAGTAACCCTTTTAGTATGCTGTTTTTTTTTGGATTATTGACGTCGTTTTCTGCGATAGTATTTTTAGTTTTATTTTCTTTAAAATGTGCATTTTTAACAATTATAACAATAAATACGCGTTTATTAAAAAAAAAACTTGCACATACTCAAATGTTCCAAAAATCGCATATAGTTAAATCGAAGGAGTGAAGTATTAGAAAATCAATTTTATTAATTAAAAACATAAATTTTAAGGTAACCCTTTTATTTTTATGAACCAAGCTGTTATTAATACCTGATTTACAATGTTTAAACATAATTTAATAATCAAACTTTAAATAAAAATTTAGCTAATACGTATGGTTTTTAGATAAAGTTTTTTTTTCTTTAGTATCGGTGATGGTACTATGTAATGGTACCCTTCACAATAGCATGGAACGATTATCAGAACAAGGTTTAAGTATATGAAAAATAATTACGACTGGGCGGCACCGGGCGCGGACAGCTAATATTTAAAAAAATAAGTTAAACTGTTTTTGTACGTACGTGCATGAACAGATTGATGAATGTAGAGGAAGCGAAAGTTGTATGTTTAGACCGGTGCACCTGGCGTTCCATAGTCTCACCCCATTGGCAAAGAGTCGTGAAGGTAAATATGTGTGTAAGGTCTGTTCATTCTTACTTGTCTTATAAATGAACCTTTTTTGGCTAAAATAAACAGAATAAAGCAATCACAGACAATACATTAGGCAAGTAATGTCCAAAATGCTTATTCAGTTTACTTAATTTACGATAAAAGAGCTGTTTAAGCTAAAAAAGGTTCATTTTGAGGTTACACAGTTGTTTACTATATAAGACAAGTAAGAATGAACAGACCTTATATTTGAGCATTTAGTTTGAATTGTTGTGGGGTTTCACATACAGGCATTATAACATTTATAACGGTTCAAATTAAATACTGGTTTAAAAAATCGTTGCCTCAAAAGTTGATTCATCTGTCATAGGAAAAATTTACTCGCTATGCCTGTATTGAAACCAAATGTGGTTAACGTCGCGTCGTCTCCATAGTTTTAGATTTAAAACGATCATGTTTCGTACAAAATGAGGTACATCCAACCATGGTGTAATAAAACAAGGTGTTCTCTTCCGAAAACAGACCACTCGGCGAAAGCCGATTCCGCATCGATAGGTGTGGGGAGACCCTAAGATTGCAATTTCTCATTGTAAAGTAAATCTCTAAAATGAACAAAAAAAACCCTGTAAGATGTTTTCATGTAAGTATAAGTGCTTTCATAATACATAATAATGTGATAAATAGGTATATATTAATTTAAAGTAAATTTCTAAATTATAAATTTTTAAATTACATCGTTAGCTGATTTTTTATCGAAATTGTCCTTATTTGTGGGTAGTGGCAAATCAAGTGGCAACTGTGTGATGAGGGATGACGTAGAAAGTTACATGTTTTGCAGAATCCCAGAATTCCGGAACTTATATTATTAAAATAATATTTTTAAGAAGCCAACGCCATGTTCTTTTTCCGGGATTTTGCCAACTTTAGGTAAATATCGATCCGAATTTCTGATCCCTGCTGATTAATCTTATGGCCTGTTATTTGATCAGTAATTAACTCAACTAATTGTTAAAATTCGAAAAAGGAATCGAAAATTTGACACATTTTCTTTGAGATTTTAAACATTAGTTACGGTTTTTGACGATTAGTTAGTTTAACTACTGATCAAACAACAGGCCATAAGACCGCGAGACCGATTTAAAAAAAACTTTTGTTGTTTGAAAGAATATACTTTCCAGTTGGTCCCATTGTCATCAGGTCAGGATCTGATGATAGGATCTTAGAGAAACAGTGGCAACTCTTCAAAAATTACAGGCACACATACAGCGATTTTGGTATTACCCGTAAAACCTTGAGAATTTGCATTCTAAAAACACATCTTGGTGAAGAGGAACTGATGATGAAGACCAGACATGACCATCGGAATTCCTTAGGGTCTCCCCAGGCCTATCGACGCGGAATCGGCTTGAGCCGGTAAGAAAAAATTGTATGTCCATGCAATAAGACCGAAAACGACGTCGTTCTGCTCGCAACGCCGAATCGAGCCGAGCGACGCCTTTTTCACTCTTACTGCACGGACATAAAACTTTTTCTTACCGGCTCAAGCCGATTCCGCGTCGATAGGTCTGGGGAGACCCTTAGACCTAAGTGATTTATGGGCAGCGATGAGATTTTTTTGATAAGAATATGAAACTACTTTTATTCATCATAATGCATTTGGTTAAGTGCAACTGATGGTGAAGTCCCGGAATAATATTGGTTAGATAATGAAAGGAAAACCTGGAATATACTTAGTAAATAAATAATTAATAAAAACAATATTTTCTTTTATTTCACTGACTTACGTTTTAAACAGACCTTTATGAAACTCACGTATGTTACTTTAACTTGAACGTTACCGATTGCCATAGTGTGTTACTGATTCACGTATGTTATGGTACATATTTTTACGACGATACCCTCGTGGTAATTTCCATTGTTGAGTTTTGGTATTCTGTTAATTTTTCACTTAGTTTGTGTTGTTAACAGAAACCCTACGTATATTTATTTATTAATGAAAATACAAAGTAGGCATTACAGTAGGGCACCAATTTATGTAACTATAAAGTGTCTGTATACAGAAAATGGAGACTATATTTAAATTTGAACGTACTTCCTTATTAATTGTCCACACCACTACGAAGACAGGGATTTCGTTAAGCGTTTCACCTACACTAAGATAATTATATTTTTTATTATTAAGAAAGGGTTGCTCGCATCTGGACCGTCATACTGACATTGCCAGATGTTATTGTGACAGTGACATTTCTTGGTGGTTTTGTTGGAATCTAATTATGAATCCGAGTTTAAACTTGTTGCGAACTTACGTATCAGAGACATATTTAATAAAACATGTTATTAAGAGTGAAAAGTAAATTTTGTATCATTTGTTTTTTTCTTTGTACCTTTATTTTGCCTACAATCACAAAAATATCTCAATCACGCACGCGTGTGACGCGAATGCCATTCGGATTGCGACAGAGTCAATTAGGTCCACCGGACCTAATTTATGAGTTCCGTGCAATGAGGCCTAGTCACCTATCTTTCGCTATTTTACTTTCATCAAAGGTTGTAATGAGAGAAAAATAAATCAACTTTTTCCAATATAAGGGTAATTAGCAGAGCTCGGAATAGGTAGTGCCTATTTACCTAAACTTCGCGGGAGGACGTAATTAAGAGTGGTTACAACCAACAACAACAAGTGGTTACAAGTGGTTATAATTATTTCTTATTATTGAATGCGGGATTTCCCGGGATTGACTGTATTACTCTAAAGGCTTAATACATTTAACTTTACTTATAATGTATAAATCTTGCTATATTGCTTATTATTTATTTATTATCCTGAAATAACAATCAGTCATAAAACAATATAATATAGATCAAATTTAATCAAAGGGAGCCTGAAATTGGATATTTTTAGTTGATTTAAATAGAATTATAATATTGTATAGAATGTACCTATTCAACAAAAACAGATGTAGCCGACACTTTAGCCGTGTACTTACTACCTGCAGTTTGCGATTCTGATTTATAAATAAAGTTAAATGTATTAAGCCTTTAGAGTAATACAGTCAATCCCGGGAAATCCCGCATTCAATAATAAGAAATAAATATTTTTGGTGGTTGTAACCACTCTTAGTTACGTCCTCCCGCGAAGTTTAGGTCAATAGGCACTACCTATTCCGAGCTCTGGTAATTAGGACATGTTCGCTAAAATAGAATTGCTTAAAAAGTTCCTTCAAGTATTGTAAATACGTCCTTAAAAGCTGTATGCGCTAATAAACTCTAAATGCCTTAGGGTAAGCAAAATAGGTATTAAGAAATCTTCACACGATAATTATTGTCATGAATCATACTTACCACGTCGTAGTAGGAGGTATATCGGTCAATCAACTATTTTTTGTAACATAATTTGTTTGTTTATATTTGTTTAAGGAAAATCTCAACAAAAAAATTCATAATAATTATGGCCCAAATAAAATAGTGAATTTAATGACCTGGCACTAATGTTTAGTATTATAATTTCCTTTTTCCAATAACGCGGTGCACCAGGTTGTCCCCCGATTTTGTATGAAAATAGTGGTTTGTCTCTTAAGTTATCAGTATTTTCCGCAAAAATATTATTTTTATTCTGATAACTTATTTACACTTATTGTACTAACAAGTAATCTAGTGACAAGAAGATACAGTTAATATTATAAAAATAAGACGTACTCTTAATATACAAAAAATAGTTGATTCACCCATAAATCTTGTTTGTAAATGTCATGGGTAAGATTTTCTCGCGACCTTACTGAATACACGTTTCTAATTTTAATAATAAAGTTTGAAATGGTACTCGGTTAACCCGTATTTGTCTTATGTAGTCAACAAATGTGTAACCTAAAACATAGCAATGAAAAATAAACAACTTCATAGGTATAATCAATCCACAAGTACTATAAAGAACATTGTATCTTAGTTACCTATCTGTTAGTTTGATTTATATCATAATTTCAATGCACAAATTAGTAAGAAAGGGGAAGTAATAAAAACTAAGGTAAAAAATGCTCTTGCACATGTCATATTATTAAATAAATGAAACAACTTGAGGCAAAATTGAGAAAATCTCTTGTCTAACTGGTGTATGAAGTCGCTTCGTTTTAAGAGAAAATAACTCGGTAGTAACCAAAAATCTTAGAATTTTGTTCACCACATAAGACAAGTTGACGATGAATCGATTTTAATCATACGCAGAGCACAAGTCCATATTTTGGTACAGCATTGAAATATTAATAAAATGCTACGATAGACGAACGAGACCGCCGGCTTCCACCCGGCGTCTCTGATTCGTTTGACGGCTGACAGGTCTAGTAAATATAATTTCCGGCGAGTTTATCACAAGGAGAGTTAAATTGAACACTTAAAAGTTATCTGCAGCTCTCATGCTGTATCAATATCGCCGACGTTGATCCGGTCCTCGGATGCAGTCACAGAGAAGCCCAAAATGCGAGCGTCAACTTTAAGCATTTTATTCTTCTTAGTCTTTTTTCCTTTGCCCTGAAACATCAAAGTGTATTCTATAGGCAAACGTGTCGTAAACTCATCAGTTAATTAACGCCGAAACTTATTATCAGGGGTCGGAATAGATAACGCTCATTTACCTAAACTTGACGCATGTTCATTCATGCGTGAGATGGGGATACGTTATTGAATGAAGATGCATCAAGTTTAGGCTAATAAGCACTACCTATTCCGAGCCCTGCCTGCTTATTATGCATGTACCTTAACTTCTTGATAATCTGAACCAGATGTAGTGCGAGGATTCACCGCTACGGCCGGAGAGCAAAGATCGTCAGAAGGTGTCACCATGCCAACACGAAGTAATTTTGATCTGCAAATACATATAATAATATTCTAAGAGCGTACAGCATTGACACACACGATGATCCTATAAGGGTAGGTATAGTTTTTTATTCGGACACACGGAACCGTCAAAAACATGGTCATAAGAATAAATAATAACTACGTAGAATCGAATACTAATACTAATATTATTAGAATACTAATATTATAAATGTGAAAGTGCGTATGTCCGTCTTTCACGCTTCAACCACTGAACGGATCGAGATGAAACTTGGCACACATATAGGTTAGGCCCTGGAATAGGACATAGGATAGTTTTTATCCTGGAAAATTGGACCGTTCCCGAGGGAGCGAAAGCTATTGTATTATCCACTAATCCTATTAATGCCAGTATCCTACTAATCCTACTAATGAAACTTATCTTTATTACCTACTTATTCATTACGTTTGACGTTAAAGTGGCATAAAATGCTACCGGTCGGCGATCATTAAATATTATAAATACAAAAGTTTGTGTGTTAGTTTGTTACTTCTTCACGCTGCAACGAATGGATGTATTTGGATGAAGTTTGAAATGGAGATAGCTTAGGTGTACCCCGGATTGAGCCCGGATAAACACATCATCGCAATCTACGCGGAAGAAGTCGCGGGCAGAAGTAACTTTTGCGATTTTGGAAAACTACCCCTAAGGGGTAAAGGAGGGTGTAGAATTTTGTGCGTATGAGGGTTTCGTCATTTTTGAAGAAACGTGAAAATTGGTTATAGGCTACTATTTATAAATAAAAAATATAGCTTTCAGCGATTTTGGAAAAACTACCCTTAAGGGATAATAGTAGATAAGGGATTGTAGAATTTTGTATGAATTTAGTCATGTTTGTGGTTAAAAAAGTGAAAATTGGCATTTAGGGTACTACGCATAAATAAAAAATATTACTTTTGGGGATTCAGAAAAGAAATCGTAAAGGGGGCGAAATAAAAAATAGAAGTAGTATATCGAAGTTAAAAAAAAACTGATAGCTATGATAGTCTAGGGCCATTTTTGAAATTAGAATGCAAGTGGCAAATCATGTAACAGTCGGGGTGACAACGTTATCCGAGGGTTCAGACCCTGCAGAATACGGATCTGTCTGTCGCCATTCCGAAATTTGACCCGGAAGAATGTTATACCGGAAAAGGTGCAGCCCATATAAATATTTTCATCGTACATTTTGTAAATCGTTGTTCCGGTACCCTAAAAAAGGTCCGATTGTTATGGTTTTTTAATATGTTGTGAAGGACAATATGGTCATGGTTACCCAAAATTTTCGTCTCTCCAGCTCCATGTCTTTCTCCGCCATCTTGAAAAAACTGTCCGTTTTATCCGTTTTTTGCCTATACTGACGTTAACGTTCACTCTGCAATATTGTAGAATACAAAAATATTTAGATGGTTCAATATCTTCGTCCCTAGGGGTCGTGTAAGAAATCTTTGAAGCCAAAAGTTTTAGAAAATTTTGTATTCTACAATATTGGAGAACCATAATTAGCACTAGAATGAACGTTAACGACAGTATAGGCAAAAAACGGAAAAAAGTGACCGTTTTTAGGGTTCCGTAGCCAAATGGCAAAAAACGGAACCCTTATAGATTCGTCATGTCTGTCCGTCTGTCCGTCCGTATGTCACAGCCACTTTATTCCGTAACTATAAGAGCTATACTGTGGAAACTTGGTAAGTAGATGTATTCGGTGAACCGCATTAAGATTTTCATACAAAAATAGAAAAAAAACAATAAATTTTTGGGGTTCCCCATACTTAGAACTGAAACTCAAAAATTTTTTTTTCATCAAACTCATACGTGTGGGGTATCTATGGATAGGTATTCAAAAATGATATTGAGGTTTCTATTATAATTTTTTTCTAAACTGAATAGTTTGCGCGAGAGACGCTTCCAAAGTGGAAAAATGTGTGTCCCCCCCCCCGTAACTTCTAAAATAAGGGAATGATAAATGTAAAAATAATATATGATGTACATTACCATGCAAACTTCCACCGAAAATTGGTTTGAACGAGATCTAATAATTAGTTTTTTTTTAATACGTTATAAATCGTAAACCGCATTTTACCTTTCATTCAATCAACTCCAATATAATAAAGAATAAAGAAAAACATTTATTTAGATGTATAGTTGTACGGAACCCTACGTGCGCGAGTCCGACTCGCACTTGGCCGGTTTTTTTCAAGATGGCGGAGAAAGACATGGAGCTGGAGAGACGAAAAATTTGGGTTACCATGACTATATTGTCCTTTGCAACATATTAAAAAACTATAATAATCGGACATACAATTTACAAAATGTACAACGAAAAATTTTATATGGGCTGCACCTTTTCCGGTATAACATTCTTCCGGGTCAAATTTCGGAATGGCGACAGGCAGATCCGTATTCTGCAGGGTCTGAACCCTCGGATAACGTTGTCACCCCAACTGTTACATGATTTGCCGCTTGCATTGGTTTAGAGACGCGTTTTCCAGTTTTGGGCCTAGTCTATGAGCTATGATAATAGCTGTAATGCACTGGGAGTAAGTACAGTTGGTTAGGTTAAGTTTTTTTAGACCTAAATTAAATACACTAACTATTCTTTATTCTTTAAAAACAAATTGGGCACTTACACCTACTGTAATACTTTACGCACTAACATCTAAATTATATAATTGGTTCAGGGTGAAATTGTGCGACTTTAGTGTATACATAAAAGTACAGCGACAAAGTTCTTTGCAGGGCCGCGGACGCCGGGAGTTTAAATAGGAGCGACCCGCTGGAGCTCAACGCGCTCATTTATCGAAGAATTTCGACCTTATTGCTTTGTTTGTGATATTGTCAGTTCGTATTATTCAATTACTAAATTGTGATAAAAAAATCTGCAAACCATTTTTCTTTTTGTTGTATCGTAAAAACGAAAATACACAAAAGCTTCAAAATTTGGTATGATTATACATAATACAAATCCTAAAAAAACAACAAATACTGAAAACTGGTCAAGTGCGAGCCGGACTCACATACCGAGGGTATTTTTATCGACTACGATTTCGGTCAGAGCGATTCAGTGCGCTGGATGTCCCTACCTATTTACATCCTATACTACATATAATTATATTATAAATACGAAAGGTTATGCGTGCGCTGGTTTCTTACTTTTTTGCTAAAAAGGATGGACGAATTTGGTTACATACAATTAGGAATAGAGTTTGCATATACACTGGATTAAAACACAGGGCTACCTTGAATCCCGAAATAAATCACTGTTCCCGTGGGATGGCAAAATTACAAATTCTACGCGGACTAAGTCGCGGGCAGAAGCTAGTATTTTCATATATTAGTAACTAGCTGTACCCGTGCCCACTTTGTTGGGCAATAAACTTTTTTTTGAGTTAAATATTTAACGTGGCTCTATTAGTAAAAGATTTTTTTAAATCGTTTCAGTAGATCCGGAGATTACCCCTTACAAAGTCACAAACTTTACCTTTTTATAATATTATATAGCTTCCGCCCGCGACTTCGTCTACGTGGACTTCAGAATTTGATCTTACCAGGATGAATAATATAAGTTTGTCCTATCCGAACAGAGAACGAAATATGGCGCTGTATATGGAAAATCGCTTAAACACCCAATGACCTCGACCATACCAAGGCAACACTTCGATACAGAGTGTCAAATCAGAGCTAGCGCCATCTAGTTCGTATATGGAGAACTAAAATTGTGTTTCTGTAGTAGCTTTTGTGTACGCACACATCAATGAATACAAACTGAAAGGATTACAGGATGACAACGTAAACAGAAATAAAAACACACTACCCCCACATGGCTAGATGAGATTTCATCATTTTAATTTTGTTACTCGTCCATACAAAGTGGCGCCACCTTGTGAGCAAATTCACAGCTTTTAACGATTAATTTGATTTCCCCTAGGATTGCGATGTTTCTCCCGAATAAAAACTATCCTGTCCTATTCCAGGACCTAAGCTATATTGCAATCTTGAATTCCGAATCTGATATCATTTTCGAAATTGCCATCTCCGAAAGCATAAAACACGATACCCATGACGACTTTTTCGAAAAACATCATGGCCGCCATCTTGAATTCCGAATCTCAAATCATTTTCAAAATTGCTATCCCCGAAAACATGAAACACGATACCCATGACAACTTTCTCGAATTGCCGCCATCTCGAATTCCACGTTCGTTATCATTTACGAAATTTCCATCCCCGAAAACATGAAACACGATACCCATGATAACTTTTTCGAAAAACTTCATGGCCGCCAGCTTGAATTCCAAATCTGACATCATTTTCGAATTCACCATCCGCGAAAACATGAAACACGACACCCATGACGACGTTTTCGAAAAATATCATGACCGCCATCTTGAATTCCGAATCTGAAGTCATTTTCGAATCCACCATCCGCCAAAACATGAAACACGATACCCATGACGACATGTACGAAAAACGTAATGGCCGCCATCTTGAATTCAGAATCTGATGTCATTTTCAAAATTGCCATCACCGAAAACATGAAACACGATACCCTTACGACTTTTTCGAAAAACATGGCCGCCATCTTCAATTCCGAAACTGACATCATTTTCGAAATTACCATCCCCGAAAACATTAAACACGATGATACCCCATCATTCATTCGATAAAACAACATGGCCGCCATCTTTAATTCAGAATCTGATATCATTTTCGAATTCGCCATCCGCGAAAACATGAAACACGACATACATGACGACTTTTTTGAAAAACATCATGGCTGCCATCTTGAATTCCGAATCTGACATCATGTTCGAAATTGCCATCCCCGAAAACATGAAAAACGATACCCATGACGAATTTATCGAAAACCATCATGGCAGCCATTTTGAATTCCAAATCTGACATAATTTTCAAAATTGCCATCCCTGAAAACATCAAAACACGATACCCATGACAACTTTCTCGAAAACCATCATGGCCGCCATCTTGAATTCCGAATCTGACATTTTCGAAATGACCATCCCCGAAAACATGAAATAAGATACCCATGACCAATTTCTCGAAAACCATCATGGCCGCCATCTTGAATTCCAAAGGACACGGAAAGTATTGAAAAAACTTCGGTGAAATTTGCTAAAAAAAAATATGTTACAACGTGCCTTAGTCAATACGAGTATATAAAAATACTTAGTGGGCAACAAAATCCTATGACTATTTTTTGAGAAAAAAAATTTTTAGTAAAAAAACATATGGATATTGGTCCGGTACAAAAATATATGAAAGAAAAAAAAAATGGTTATTTATATATGGTTTAGGGACCATTTAATTGACGAAAAAACTGTTTAGTTTTTAGGTTGTAGCGTTTCATAAAAATAAGTAAAATTGGCCTACATTTTTTTTTTATATTATCGTGATATTTCCGTTTTCTGCAAAAGTAAAAATAACTAAAGAGATACTCTGTGCATATTTTTATCCCCATAAGTTTGGTGTCACAGCCCCCTATTCTTCAGTATTTAGATAAGAAATGAATTTTACGGAAAATACTTGGTTTATCATGATTTTTTTTTTAATTAATCGGTGAAAAGTTGTGTATTTTGAATATTTCATAACTTGTTTTATTGTTAACATAAATGATTCAAATTCAAACATATTCTATGGACAGTTTAAAAAATATTTTCGATCAAAACAGGCCACCTTTTTCCTCCATACATTTTTCTATGGAACCAATATGCACATAATTTATCGCAATTTTTTTTTTCTCAAATACTAGTCATTGTATTTAACTGACAACATTTAAAAAAAAAACATTTTTGTTTTTTCGCGTTTATAATAGCTGGTTAAAAATTAGAGTACCCGTGTTTCTCGGTTTTTCTTTATTTAACTTAAATTCGTCGTTAATAAATTATTAAAGAAATAGTCATTAAAAAAACCGTATATACAAAGTTAGGAATACTGATGTCGTGATCTTAGAATGATATAAAATGAAAAAAAGTAACTTCAATCAGAAATAGAACTGACTGTCATGTCATGACACTTGTCAACAATAACAACTGTAACAACATAAATGCGTCGACTTTGGGCAGATTGCGGCTATCCGCTTTTACAAATCCATTAGTCACTTTCATTTTAAATAGCGTATATCAAAACAATAGTATTACGAGAATCGAAAGCGTGTCGTTAGAATCAAGTAATCCGTCAGACAGATAAAAAATTGACATGACAATTGTATATTTTTTTCAATTCCTATGGCAATCAATGGACTAAGGGCACTATAAGTGTATTCCTAACATTCACAATCCAACTTTTCTACTGTCTTTCCTAAATATAAAAAAAAACGACTGCATATAAAAATCCAAAAATATTTTTACTGTAATCAGCACTGTAAAATCTACAAACGGTATTTTAATTTACTACCTTAGCAAATATGAATTGTTGTCAATTGCGCGCAAAGTATTTTTATATATTGACTAAGACTCGTAATAGTACATTACTACAGAGGCCGGGAAGTAGGGGGTTGCCGGCCGAGCGAAGCGAGGCCGGATAGTTACGAGGCTGGCAACCCCACTTCACGCCGAGGTTTGTATAGTGCTTTTCTCAAACATATAAATAACTCATTAAAAAAATAAAACAAAGATTACAACGTCAAATACGTACTAGGAGTGCATAAACATTAAAAGTAACCTACAGTTCGCAGTCATCCGCGCTGTGCCGGGTGCGCCCCGCGGCGCGCCACCCCGTGCTACATCGCCTGCGATCTAAGTTGCGCTACGCACCCCTAATAACTTCTGCCCTCCTGGTACCTGCTGCCTTTATGCAAACGCTTTAGTTGGATGCACGGCTTAGTATATTTTAAAAAAAAAACTGCTATTTAGCCTGTTCATAAACACAGCCGCCGTGTTTACATGAAATTTTAAAAAATTCTACTTCCAGGCCTAGGCCTTCAATTTTGTATGAAATTCCTTTAAAGTTCTCTCGAGGTGTACCGCCCGCAACGTGATACTTTGAGGCCTAAAATAACTAACATAACGCCCACATTCCATTGCATGTTTGAGAAAAGTCTGTTCCTATTCAGACTGCCAATGACAATAACAAGTATACCTGACTGGTAATTGTCTTAAGATAGAGGATGAAATAGTAATGAGAATAATGTTACCTCTAATTAGTCAACATTTTTTTTAAATCTAAATTCACCAAAGTTTTTTTTCCATACTTTCCGTGCGGTTTCCTTTGTTATCATTTTCAAAATTGCCATCCCCGAAAACACGAAACACGATACCCATGACGACTTTTTCGAAAATCATTATGGCCGCCATCTTGGATTCAGAATCTGATATCATTTTCGAAATTGCCATCCCCGAAAACACGAAACACGATAACCGTGATCTTAGATGCCAAATTTGATATCATTTTCGCGATACCCATGACGACTTTTTCGAAAAATACATTTACCGCCATCTTGAATCCGAATCGTTTCAGTTCATCCAAACCAGTCCAGCCGTTTAGGAGAAGTTATGTGATTGGTGACATACCGACAGCGGCGCCACCTACCTTTTTTTATATGATAACTAATATTTGTTTTTTGGGTGGCGATGCAAATCTATGAAAAGAACATCATTTCAAAATGAAGTCTGGAAAAAATTAAACAATTTTTTTTTTGGTAAAAGTAAATATTTATTTTTCAACGTAGTCCCCATTTAACTCAATACACTTGGTCCATCGCTTTTCTAGCTTTTCGATTCCCTCCGTATATTACGATTTCTCCAACCCTTCAAAATACGCATTGGTTTCTGCGATGATTTCTTCGTTGGAACCAAATCTTTTTCCACCAAGCCATTTCTTCAAGTTTGGGAAAAGAAAATAGTCGCAGGGGGCTAAATCAGGAGGCGGATGCGGGAACAATTCGTAACGCAGCTCGTGGATTTTAGCCATAGCAACGGCACAAGTGTGGACCCGTGCGTTGTCTAGGTGAAAAATGATTTTCTTTTTCGCCAAATGGGGTCGTTTTTCCACTAAAACTTCATGAAATCGCTGTAACAAGTTGGCATAATATTCGCCGTTAATCGTTTTACCTTTCTGAAGGTAATCAACATATATTACACCACGAGCATCCCAGAAGACAGAAGTCATAACTTTATTCGCAGATTGCTTTGGCCTTCTTTGGTGCAGGTTCACCTGAATAAATCCATTGTTTTGACTGCTCCTTGGTTTCTGGTGTATGATGATGAATCCAGGTTTCGTCAACAGTTATGAAACGACGCAAAAAGTCCTTTTCATTACACCTAAACTTCGCCAAACATGCCTCTGACAGGGTCACCCTAGTGCGTTTTTGATCCACTGTGAGCAATCGTGGCACCCAACGGGCGGAGAGCTTCTTCATATCCAAACAAGTGTGAAGGATATAATTCCTACAGATTGTAGAATGAGCGGCAAAGAAGTGAAAACAATGAAACACTTATTGTGTGAATGTGATGCCCTCGCCGGAGTAAGAATGAAAATCCTCGGTTGTGGCTACCCAGAACCAAGTGATTTCAAGCCACTGCCATTGCGATTGCACTCCACTATCCGCTTTCTGGAAGGGGTGGAGGAGTGGCTGCATTATTGGATTAAGCGCTAAACATAAAGAAGGTAAATACACAAAAGATCCCATGGGGTCGGAGTGTATCCGTAAGGACCCCACCAATAACATAAGAAGATAAGATGTATAGCATTCAGCCATTTCCCTTATCTTTTTTTTTTGAGAACGATACCACGGTTTTCAGCCTCCATACATAAAGAGAACGCAACCACTGTGTGCGGGTTGACCGACAGCATAGAATAATCCATGACGGAGATCGTTACCAGATTTGTCATGAGTTCATGACCTTCTGTAATGATAGTACTTATGGTAAAATGGATAACTTACTCCCACTGGGTTCGAGACGTTTTATGTTTTGTTAACTGAATCTTGTCGATTTCATTGTTTGATTACTAGCTATTACTTAAATAAATTGCACTTAATAACATGTAACTAATTTTTTAATTGTACCTTAATTTATGAAGCCTATTCAGATATAATTTAACTACCAAATCCCAATCGGAGACTATAATATTTATTAAATATCGCCCATTAAATTACGCTTACGTACATTATTATTTTCTGTAATGATTGTAAAGTATAGTGTAAGTGTAATTTAATGGGCCAATTTTATAAATACGTATGTAAGGTACGTTTCAGTAAGAGTTTTCAATGATTCTGGGTTAGTTACATAAGACTTGTAACTAAGGATATTGGTCGTGATTATCTTTTTTTACATTCCGATCCAGATGTTTCACAATGCCAAAATATACCATGACTGATATATAGGTACTTAATAATAATAAGGGGGTGAATCTTTATCGATAACAAATATCATCACAATAAGTATGCCCCATCCCTACTCGGTCGGTGAAAGATCGGACGACCCTTAAATAACCAATCACGACAACACTTTCTCTTTCCCCGCATCCCCTGCCTACTTCCATGTTTGGTGATTTAGACGTTTAACAAAAGTAGCATTATGCGGTATCTATTGGGGGTGATCTGTGGTCGGCCCTTGCATCAAATGGGCACGGGTTTTTTTTGTGAGTACCTCTTATAGTGAAGAATATTTTATGCTGAGTATCAACATCTTCATTGTGACAGTTCTCGACTTATGTTTTTTTTTGTTTTTTTTTAATGTCCTGTTTTTCGGGATGTACGAGGGCAGAGTGAGAAGTCAGGTAATAATCATATTAGGGGTATTTTTTTCACAAATTCATTAATGTCAAGTCTTTTTGGAGGTAAATCGTATATTTTCAGCCAGTTCGCACGGCTAGTTTTTTTTGACAGCTATGAAAAACAAAACAATCACTTTGGTGTTTGCAAACATGGAGAAAAGAGAGTTTCGTGTTCTGATTAAACATTATTTTTTACGAAAAGAAGAAGATCACGGAAACAAACAAAAAAATTAGACAAATATTACGGGAACTCTGCTCCATCGATTAAAATGATCCACAAGTGGTTTACGGATTTTCGTTGTGGCCGTACAAGCACTGCTGACGCCGACCGACCCGGACGCCCAGTTGAAGTCACTACACCAGAGATGATCACCAAAATCCATGACATCGTATTGAACGACCGAAGAGTAAAGGTCCGTGAGATAGCTGATATTGTAAGCATTTCAGACGAACGGGTTCGTAATATCCTTCACACTTGTTTGGATATGAAGAAGCTCTCCGCCCGTTGGGTGCCACGATTGCTCACAGTGGATCAAAAACGCACTAGGGTGACCCTGTCAGAGGCATGTTTGGCGAAGTTTAGGTGTAATGAAAAGGACTTTTTGCGTCGTTTCATAACTGTTGACGAAACCTGGATTCATCATCATACACCAGAAACTAAGGAGCAGGCAAAACAATGGATTTTCTTTTCACAACACTGCTCGGAAATATGGCCATAGATGGTCTTGTTTGGGGTCACAAAACGTCACTTATTAACCCCATCTCAATTAATCTCTGTTAAAAACTGTGTTTCTTTGTTCCAATGACCTCCATATGTTAAACCCAGAGCTAGCTTTAATCTTCAGTGTCTAACATACACTTAAGGTTAGAGTTAGCTATATTATAAGCAACCTCCTGACGCACGCACCACCCGACTACCTAACGGGTGTCGGTAGGACGGGGGATGGGGAATCTTGCGGCCTTCTAAACGGGGGAATGATTTTCTCTCCCGGCCCTTCAGCACAGGCTGGGGTAAGGCGCGCGATTCACTGGTCCCTCGTCAAATTGACACCTGCCCCCCCCCATTAAATTATAGCAGATGTATAGGCTAAGTTGCAATGGAAGAGGTCACAAAAGAGGGCAGCGCTAGGAGACACGCGCAAAAATAGTATCTCCAGGCAAAAGAGAAAGCCTCAAAAAGGGTAGCCCCACCCATAACGATGATATCCACAGCCACACAAGTGGTCCAAAAAGATCTCCGACCCAACCCTTCCATTGTCGGGCAAAAGAAAGGAAGCCCGAATTCTGTAAGCATGCATGCGTCAGGATTCCCACTCCGCGACTCACATAGCTATAAGTCTCCCCCCCATCCCAACCCCCATTCCTATCCCCCCTTTTTGGAAAACCCCGCGGATATGCAAACGGAGGAAGGACTTTCTCCTCCGGCCTTTCAGCACTGGCTGGGGTAGTATCCGCGGGAGTCTAAATTATAGTTGGTATTAGGGGCATTGGTGTTTTTAGCCGGTGCGAGCCCGGCAGTACCTGGGCCCTCCATTCCCAGGTCTCCGGAAGGGATTTTCACCTCTGCCCTTTTTTCTTAAAGTCATTAAAGCAAAAAGCAAACAAAAGCAAGGACTTTTGTCTTTGGCCCTTCAGGCGATTACCAAAAAAAAAACGTCACTTATAAGGACAGACCAAGAATGTTTTTGTCGGCGTGTTTGCTGATTGGTCGAGAACATTGTTGTCTAACTTTAAGAACCAATGAAAATCAATCAATCAATTTTTGTGTCTTAGCACCTTAAAATGAAAAATTGAAATCGACCAATCAGAACACACCATTTTGTGTAAAATATAATGTAATGTAAAATATTAGGTGTATTTTTGCTAAAAGATACACAGACTAAAAACTATATCACTGCTTTTTTTTAAATGTAATTGAAACTTGGTCCCTAATCTCGAACCACTAGAGATAAAATTACATGGGAGATATGGCGAAACAAATATAAATTTTATATGGAGTTGACATCTTCATCTCGCATGCTAGTTTATTAATCTCGAGTGCCACGAGAATAGGGGCCCAGATTTAAAAAAAGTTATCTATGGTAAAATTGGCGGTAATGTCACATAAACACGAATTCAAATTTGAGTTCTGAATACGTTTTTTTATTTTATTTCCTCTCAGTAGTTGCACTATGTCTGCCTCGGTAGAAAGTGCAATTTATGGACTCATACACTAGAGGGCCTCAACTACGTTTGGGCCCTCTATATGACTCGTCCAAAAATAGACTACTTTCTATCCTCTGCAACAATGTACTATTTCCCAAACTTGAGGAAATGGCTTGGTGGAAAAAAAATTGGTTCCAACGAAGAAATCATCGCAGAAACCAATGCGTATTTTGAAGGGTTGGAGAAATCGTATTATACGGAGGGAATCGAAAAGCTAGAAAAGCGATTGACCAAGTGTATTGAGTTAAATGGGGACTACGTTGAAAAATAAATATTTACTTATATCAAAAAAAAATTGTTTAATTTTTTCCAGACTTTTCATTTTGAAATGATCTTCTTTTCATAGATTTGCATCGCCTCCCAAAAAACAAATACTAGTTATCATATAAAAAAGGTAGGTGGCGCCGCTGTCCGTACGAGGGCTGCCTTTTAAGTTCTGTCATTTTCAAAACTCCCGTGATTATTAAAAAAAAAACTAGTATCATCTTAAAATATTTGAATTTAGAATTCAAAAACAAAAGAATGTCTCGAGATCGGCCGATTCGTTTTAGTACAGCGTCGGTTCAAAGTTGGCAAGTCGGTTGTGAAAATGGGAATTTCGAAGGAAAATTTACGTGCGATAATATTTTACAACCTTAAAAGGGGTTTAACGCGTCTTCAGTGCTTTTAAGAGCTGACTACGGTTTTTAAAAATGAAGCATCATGCATCCGGACTGTGGAACGTTGGTATTTGGAATTTCAACGTGGTTGCTCTAGTCTTAGTGATAGGCATCGTGAAGGCCGACCAAAAACAGCTGTAACCCAGGAAAACATTGATGCTGTACGGCAACTGATCGTCGAAGATCGCCATGCGACATACCGCGAGATAGAAGCTTCATTAAGCATTTCAGGGACCAGTGTTCAAAATATATTGCATGATCACTTAGGTGTAAAAAAATTGATCTTACGCTGGATACCACATTTACTTAGTGAAGACCAAAAAACGGCTCGCGTTAGATGGTGCCGCAAAACTCTGCGGCAATTCAACCGAGGAGACTCTAAACACGTTTATGACATTATCAGTGGTGACGAATCTTGGATATATGCCTACGATCCGGATTCTAAACAGCAGTCGACTATTTGGGTGTTTCAAGATGAGCCAAAACCGACCAAAGTAATACGCTCACGGAGCACTTCGAAAAAAAATGGTCGCCACGTTTGTAGCGAAAAGTGGCCGCGTTGCGACCATCGTGCTCGAAGATCGTAAAACAGTTAATGCTGACTGGTATACCACTGTTTGTTTACCAGAAGTTATCGGCGAGTTCCGAAAAAATTACCCAAGACGTCGTATAGTACTGCACCACGATAATGCTAGCTCGCACACCGCCTGGCAGACAATTGCGTTTTTAAAAGAACAAAACGAAAATTTGGATCACCCGCCGTACAGTCCAGACTTAAGCCCTAATGACTTCTTCACTTTTCCAAAAATCAAGCAACGACTTCATGGTCAACGGTACCGGACGCCTGAAGAAGCGGTTGAGGCATACAAAACGGCCATTTTGGAGACCCCGACTTCCGAATGGAATAAGTGTTTCGAAAACTGGTTCGATCGAATGAAAAAGTGTATTACATATCACGGTGATTACTTTGAAAAACAATAAATACCATTTAACACTTAAATTGTCTTTAGTTTTTTCAAACGACAGAACTTAAAAGGCACCCCTCGTATGTCACCAATCACATAACTTCTCCTAAACGGCTGGACTGGTTTGGATGAACTGAAATGATTCGGATTCAAGATGGCGGTAAATGTATTTTTCGAAAATGTCGTCATGGGTATCGCGAAAATTATATCAAATCTTGAGTTCTTTTACCTCGCAAAGGATAGGAAAATTCATTATCACCTCCACCTTGGAAAGATCGGTACGTAAACCAAAGCGGTTCACCATGTAGCCTAAATATTTCAGCTCGCTGCGGCAAAATTGCGATTTCTGCAAGTTTATGGTTAAGTTACCGTTTTTATTTTTTGTGGACGCGACGGAGAATATCCACATGCTCCTCAAAGGTCGAGGTGCAAACGACGATGTCTTCTATGTACGCAAACACCTTGTTATCAAATTCCGCGGCGAACAAACTGTCCACGAGCCGTTGCATCATAGCACTCGCGAGCGACCAAACCGAAACACATGCGATTATAATGAAATATGTCCCTGCCTGGCACCATGAAAGCCGTTTTTTGGTGGTACGCCGCACTCAAATCGAGGGAAGTGAGATACTTAGCATCGCGTAAGTTATCAATAATATAGTTGATGTTGGGAAAAGGGTAGGCGTCAGTTTTTGACACCTGGCCTTAGGTACAAGAGTAAGAGGGGAGTTCCATTCGCCGAAAGAGCGTTCCACGACCTTATTTTTTAACATGCGGTCCACAGGAAAACACGACTAGAAAGAGACAGCAATACTGAGAACCTTCCAGAAGCATGTGAAAGAGATAACACGAAATGAGACAGCAACACGCGGAACATTCCAGACTCATCCAGACCCGTGAGTCAAGGTCATTGCGATCGTAAAAACAACAAGGCAGCAAGGCGTAGAACATGCCAGCAACGAGCAGTCTCGATCGACCTTGGCGGGGCGAAGTACATCGAAGATTCCGGAAGGCGTTCTAGAATAATCGGACTCGGGAACTATAAAACGGCGGACACCGGTTGCGACGAGTCAGTCTTTACTTGGAAAGCGAAGAGTGCGAATAAGAGCGACCCGAGCGATCATCTGAGTATTCGAAGTTTATTGTGCGATAATTGTTTTGTAACGGTTTAAGTGAGTGGGTAATTAAAAGTCTACTTTTGATTATCGGTGTATTCGTGCATTTCTATCAGTTACCTACCCCCACGTACGTAACAGTATTTACGTTAAGCAATTGCAAGCAAACATGCAATCTAAGTTCTTAAATTATGGGCGTTAATAGGAAGAAGCATTTAAAGATTGGCTTGCTCAACCCAGGCTCACTAGGAAACAATCACGACTAGTTTATCGTGGCATAAATGAAACTTGGCTCAGTGAGGGTGAAGAGGGAAAGGCCCCCGTATTACGTGACTATCAGCTGCGTCACATTGCTCGATCGCGTAGCTCGGGACGTGCGCGGGGTGGCGGCGTTGCTTTCTATCTGCGGCGTGGACTCGGAGCCCGCGTGTGCGCACACCCCGCCGCCCCTCCCGTCGAACAGATGTGGGTTCGCCTGTCTTGCATGGGAATAAAGTTGTTAATCGGCACAGCCCATCGTCCGGAGTGGGTCAATACTGATACTTTTTTGGATGCACTCACCGATTCTATTTGCACCTTATCACCGCAAGTAAATTACGTAATCCTGGTCGGTGATTTTAACATTGATATACGCATAGACAGCGACGCGATTAAAGTTAATAATTTTCTCTCCTCTATGAGCTTGACGCAGTTGGTAGACCGTCCTACGCATGTCACTGACCATATTGCCCGGCTCATTGATCTGTTTTGTAGTAATGCGCCAGTGGGTAATATCGTTGTCGACTACATTCCAACGCTAAGCCATCACGCATTTATCATTGGTGAATTGACTATTTCAAAACCTAAGCCACCTCGTCGCTTTATTAATTAGCTTAGCAATTAGCGCTTAGAGACATGGACATTGACGATTTCAATTGTGACTTGTCGGGAGTTGACTGGAACGGTTAGCTGTCTATGCCGAACGTTAATGACATGGTTGCTGCTTTAAACTCGTCGTTGTCACTTTTTGACCTTCACGGACCATCCAAGCGGGCTGTTGCCAGAGCGAAGTGTTTCCCTTGGATCACGAGTACCGTAAGGGAAATGATGCGTTTACGCGACAAGGCTCACGACAAAGAACGTTCATCTGGACTTGATCAGGACAAGGATTATTACAGAGAGTTCAAGAGCTGTGTTAATGTTGCACTCTTTTTTGAGAAACAGGCATATTTTAGCCAAAACATAAATAAAACTTTGCACAGTCCTCGAGCTCTCTGGAAAAATCTTAACCGAACGATCAACGTGACAGACCGCCATCAGTCCGAGCTTCCCTTACACTTACGTAACGCGGACGTCATAAACGATTGTTTCCTTTCCGTACCTGGTGATCCGAGCGTTTCCATATCACCTTTTTTGAGTTTGCTCGCCACGGGGACACTAAGTTCGTGCTTGAAGTGGTCGATGAATGCTGCGTGATGAGAGTCATAAGGTCCCTGAAGTCGAACGCTGTAGGATCTGACGGTCTATCGTTGGACATGCTTCTGCTGAAGCTTCCCGAAGCTCTCGGCGCCATAACTGCCATCGTGAATCAATCGCTCACGTCGGGGGAGTTTCCTGAGGCCTGGATGGTGGCCAAAGAAGCAGAATGTGGCTGAACTCAGAGACCTTCGCCCAATTAGTATACTTCCTTGCATCTCTAAAATCATTGAAAGGGTAGTACACATGCAAATGAGCTGCTACCTGGAAAATAACGCCGTGTTGCCCGTCCTCCAGTCAGGCTTTAGGAGATCCCACAGTACTACCACAGCTTTGCTTGATATAGCCGATAATATTCTTACTGCACAGGATGGGGGCATGGGAACCATAATGGTACTCTTGGACTCGAGAGCCTTTGACGCAATAAATATCCCCCTTGTACTTTCCAAGATGACTTATTATGGTTTCAGTGCCTCCACAGTGAAATGGTTTTCAAGTTATCTGTGCGGTCGGTCCCAGGTGGTAAAACTCGATGGCGGCAATGGAGATGGGATGTTTTCTGGTTGTCGCCCGGTTACTAGAGGCGTCCCGCATTTGTCAAACATAACTGCTTGGTCAGAATCGAATACTTTAGTTTTAAATCCTAAAAAAACCAAATTCATTATTTTTGGATCTCCTAACCAGGCACGCAGTATCTCTGTTCAAAATCCCGCTGTGTCTATTAGAGATGAACGGATAGTGTGTGTCGGACGCACGTAACCTTGGGGTGCTGATGGATGGAGGTCTGGGCTTTGAGAATCACGTACTGGAGAACGCCAAAGTCTGTTTTTACAGGCTAACAATGCTATACCACATACGTGATTTTCTAAGCGTAAGCCTTCGCATAAAACTGCGCGACTTATTAGTCCTCTGCAAGCTTATTTATGCGGACCTGGTGTACGGGCCGCGCCTGCTAGCTCGCACGAACCGTGTCGTGCAGCGCGTGCAGAATGCCTGCGCTCGGTTTTGTTTTAAGGTGCCTCCGCGAACGCGCGTCACGCCCAGCCTTAACGCCGCTGGCAACTTAAAAATGTCTCTTCGTCGAGAGTATCACCTTGCCACTCTTCTTTTTGGTATTATAAAAACCAGACGGCCAAAATACTTATACGAAAAACTGAAGAGGCGAAAATTTGACAACTTCGCATGTCGCTCAGTGAGTTGGCCGCTTTTTTGCACAGGTCAGCTGCGTTCCGTGAAAATTTTAAATACACCGCCACCAAGTGTTGGAATAACTTACCGCCACCTTTTCGTAAACTCATATCAGTCAAAAAAATCAAAAAAAATTGCAATCTGGTGGTGGACGAGTTGTCTCAACTTATTTGTGTCAAGTAGTGCTCGAAATTCTAAATTCTATAACTTTATTTATTAATTTACATTTGTGCTCGGTTGGCCTTTTATATTTATAATTTTTTATATATTTTATATATATGTACATATGTGAAAATTTATACGTATTTTTTGACTACACCATACACATTACACACGCTACCTATAGTATGTATTTATGCATTTTATTCTATTTTCTTTAATCTCGTGTTCGCTACGAACTAGGTAGGTAAACACCAGGGTTTGGCTGAAAACCAGCGCTGTGGCTCCGGCTGCAGCACATGCTAAGCTGAGTCCTATTTGACCTCACACTACAGCGCAACGTCTCTAAATTCACTACTAATACTAGTAGTGAATTTAGAGACGTTGAAATGTTTTTATGTTGTATCCTTTTACTTTATAGTTGCATCGATTAAAATGTTCGATTATATTTGTTGCGTTGCAGTGTGTTTTTGTAAATTAAATGTTGTGAGTTTATGTTGTGAGTTTAAATGCTATCGCGAGCAGATCAACAAACCGCATTCAAGGACATGAAACATCGGGGCAGTTAGTTCGTTGGTGTTTTTTCCACCTTATAGGAATATTTTGACAAGAATAAACATTTATGTCAATGGATGGAATGGATGGCTACATCGACTTTCCGAATCGGTAACAGAAGACCCGTGTGTATATCCTTACAAACATACTGGGTCAAGACTAGGATAAGTCTAGGGTTAGACTAGGCTTTCTAAAATTTAATGGCGACAAAAATAGGCACTTTTATAACAATATGATTCGAAAAACATGAAAGTATTTTCGATATGGATGTTATCAGACACCTGAGGCCCGTTTCACGAAGCTACAAGTTACACATTACAAGCGGAAGTCTCTTTCTAACTCCTTTTCCTAGAGAGTTCCGCTTGTAATTTGTAACTTGTAGCTACGTAAAACGGGCCACTGGTTGCCAATTTAATAGCAAAAAAGTCTGAAAATAGGTTGACAATGGCACCAGCTCGTTATTAAGCCACCAAATTTTGAAATATAAAGCATAACTAACAGTTTATACCAACAAACATATGATAAAAAATATTTTTTTTAATACGTAAATTGGCTGAGTATCCATAAAGATACATAGCAAAAAAATAGCGTACCTGGTAATGTATCTTTAAAGATACATAGCAGGATGAACCTTACTTAATGGTGTAGCTGGCGGTGTGTATTTACAGATACATATGCCTAAATGTTACGTTAGAGGCCATTGTTATGTAGTTGATATACCAAGATTGCTATTCTGTATTGAAAATATACTTACTTATACTGTAATAACGATAAATTGGCATTATAGAATCAAAAATATAATATAATTAATTATTTTTATAAAACGACGCGTAAACGCAGGTTTTCGGTCCGTTATTTTGAGTGCTACTCTCCAAATGGATTTACAATAATATTTTTCCGACTTATTTGAACATCAGTTAAAATAATGCGCGTTAAAAATAATTGCCAAGTCCTTAATTTACTCTTTAGATTTTTTAAAAGACTAACTTGCATAAGAATGCGCAATGTCAAGTATAGGGTTAAAGCAGACTTCGATATTCCAGATTACGACTTTAAATTACTAGGCGAGATAAGGGCCCGCACCCAAGCACCCAAACACTAGTCTATCGGGGTGTACCTGTCCATCATGGGTGCGCTATTTTCTCGCTTGACTGTACCGCTGGCGGAAGCCGAACAATTGGATATTCTACTACGCAACATAAGGCCTGGATATAGCCGTGAGCCAGTTTTGACTGACGTGCCCTCTATCCAAAAGCTGAAGGCCCTGTGCATGCGTCTCGAGCTTGCAGGTTCACGCTCGGATAATTTTACTGAACCCTCTTCATCCGGTTACACGATAGCTCCGGACGTGCAAGTGCGAACACGCAATGCCCCTGCGTTTCGTAGACAGGTTGGCTATGTAGACAAGCCCGCGGGCCCGTATTGTTTCAGCAGGCGTACCACAAAAGTAGTCGCTGCCAGCGATCTCGCGATTTGGTGTTCTTCGTGTGTGGTCACCCGGGCGTCCGTACGCCGCAGTGTCCTAGGTGTAGGGAGAGAGGCTCTTCTCCAAAAAACTAAATTAACAGGTCTCGCATAAAAACCGCAATGCGCGACCTGTCAAAACTTCTTTTCTACCTTCTGCTGACGACTATCGTCCCTACTTTACTGTACAGGTTCTCAACGTAAACGTTTGCGCTCTTCTTGGTTGCGGCGCAGCATGCTCTGTAATTGGAGCGAACGCACATGTCAAGTTCTTAAATTCAAATATAAAAAGGATACCATTCGACCGCCCGCGCGTCTTACGTGTCGCTGATGGCGTGGACTACGTTTGTGGGTTTTACATGAACTTACCGGTCCAATACAAGGGGGAAGTTCAACTAGTTCTGTTCCACGTCCAGCCGGAGATTAAGCTGCCGACACATTTCGGGATTAATTTTTGGAAGGCCTTCAATCTTGCGCCTGACGTCCTTGCGTGTCTGACGGCTTCTATTTCTTCGGTCGAAACCATTGTGGGTAGCGTGGAGGAGGATGGCTTGCGGAACTACGAGGAACTCACGCCTGCGCAAAAACGGGAACTCAACTCGATCCAAAGCTTATTCGACCAAATCACCACCGATAGGGTAGGACTAGGTTGCACGTCATTAATCCTATACGTGATTAACACCGGTGATGCGAGACCGATTAAACAAAAATATTACAGGCTGTCCCGAAAAGCCGAAATACTTGGATGCCGAGTTGGACCGCATGTTAAAAAATAAGGTCGTGGAACGCTCTTTCGGCGAATGCAACTCCCCTCTTACTCTTGTACCTAAGGCCAGGTGTCAAAAACTGACGCCTACCCTTTTCCCAACATCAACTATATTATTGATAACTTACGCGATGCTAAGTATCTCACTTCCCTCGATTTGAGTGCGGCGTACCACCAAAAAACGGCTTTCATGGTGCCAGGCAGGGACATATTTCATTATAATCGCATGTGTTTCGGTTTGGTCGCTCGCGAGTGCTATGATGCAACGGCTCATGGACAGTTTGTTCGCCGCGGAATTTGATAACAAGGTGTTTGTGTACATAGACGACATCGTCGTTTGCACCTCGACCTTTGAGGAGCATGTGGATATTCTCCGTCGCGTCCACAAAAAATTAAAAACGGTAACTTAACCATAAACTTGCAGAAATCGCAAGTTTGCCGCAGCGAGCTGAAATATTTAGGCTACATGGTGGACCGCTTTGGTTTACGTACCGATCTTTCCAAGGTGATAATGAATTTTCCTATCCTTTGCGAGGTAAAAGAACTCAAGCGTTTCCTGGACATGGCTGGGTGGTATCGTAGATTCATTAAAAACTCCTCTCAGGTCGCTCATTTGACGAGTAGGAAATTTAAGTTCGAATGGACACCGGAGGCTAACGAGTCGTTAAACACTCTGAAGTCTACTCTCATCTCTGCTCCTATTCTGAAGTGCCCCGACTTTAACATTCCTTTCTACATCCATACGGATGGTAGCTCTTTCGCCACTGGCGGGATGCTGGCCCAAAGGATAGATGATGTGTACCACCCAGTTGCCTACTGCAGCCGCACCTTGAATGCGCAGGATACGGCCACTGAGCGTGAACTTCTGGCGGTCATCTATGCTTTGGAGCAGTATCGCCCCTACGTCGAGGGTTCCAAATGCTACATCGTTTCAGACCTCCGCACGCCTCTCTCAAATGGTTTTAAAAATTAAAGAACCCTTCGGGTAGACTGAATAGGTGGGCCTGTCGCTTGAGTTAGTTCGACTTCAAGATCATCCACCGCAAGGGAAAGGACACTCTTTCGCGAATTAAGGTAGACTCCATAACTTTTGACCCTGTGACTGTAAAAGATCCCTGGTATTCTAAGGTACTCAAAGGCTGTAGTGACACTCCCAGGATATACCCTAACTTTACGGTTACTGAAGGCAAACATTTCCGCCTCTCTAAAAATAAATATAGCCTTACCTCTAGATTCGAGTGGAAACTGGTGGAGCCTAGTGAACATCGTGAGCAGTATCACGATGAGCCGACTTTGGGTCACTTAGGTGTCGCCAAGGCCCATAAGCGGATAAGTGCGCATTACTTCTGGCCGAACTTGTACCGCTATGTGGAGAAGTACGTCGCCTCCTGCGAAGTGTGCAAGTGCTACAAGCCTGCCAACACGGCTCATGCTGGTCTCATGGGCAATCCTCGCGTTGTTACTAAGCCTTGGGAAGCAATCTCCTGTGACATCCTTGGTCCTTTTCCTCCATCCTACGCTCGGAACCAATACCTCTTCGTCTGTGTTGACTATTTTAGTAAGTTTTCACACTTGTTTCCGCTGCGTAACGTCACGGCTAAATCGATTGTTAAGTGTTTGGAGAAAGGGGTGTTCTTGCGTGACGGGGTTTGCAAGTATATCTATGTCGATAACGGCCCACAGTTCATTTCCCGGGATTTCCGGGATTTGATGACTAAATACAATGTGCCTAACATATTCTACAATCCCCGTTACCACCCCCAGACCAATCAAACGGAACGCTATCGAGCGCGCCCAGGCGTTCTGATCATCGTAATTGGGATCAGAACATACCCGAGATCCAATGTGCCCTTAACACGGTGGTTCAGAAAGTACCAAGTTCACTGCGTTTTACTTGAACCACGGTAGGGAAATGGTGTTGAATGGAGCTTTGCTCAATCTCGATGTTCCTGTCGACCCGGTGTCGGTAGTTTTGGAACGCGAGCCATTTTCCTCAAACCTGTCTCAGCTGCGAAGTATTTTTTCTACCGTACAAGGCCATATACTGAAGGCCTACACTCGGAACGTAAAGTACTACAATCTGCGGAAGTGTCCCGTCCAATATGAGGAGGGTCAGTTCATTTACTGGAGGTGCTTTCCCTTGTCTAACGCAGATAAATACTTCAGTGCAAAACTCTCACCTAAGTATATGAGGTGCGTGATCAGCGCGAAGCATGGCCCTTTGGTTTATTCCTTAAAGTCTATGGAAGGTAAACCTTTGGGGAAGTTTCATATCAAGGACTTACTCGAGCGAGTATCTCAAGTCTTAGGTTTATTTTCTGTCCTTTGCACGCCTTACCCGTAAGCTGTTAGCTGTATGCGTTATATTTAACGTGTAACGTCTGAACTTGCTGAGATTTTTTTGGCGTTGGTAGAATATTTGTCCCGACAGTTGGCTCTTGTAAATTTACTGGTTTGTTTGATATATTACGTCTGGACTGCACGTTTTATTGAAGGGAAAAGACTTGTCCTGACTAGTGGCTCTTATAAAGGATTGGATTACTGTAATGAAAGCATGTTGAAGTAGAGTGAGGTAGGGTAAGTTTTAATTTTAAGTAACCAAGGATGCGCATCCATTTCATTTTAGTCGTGCTGTCGTGTTTTGTTCGTAGTAGGGTGAGACGTGTAATAACAGTTTTACCATTTAGTTGTAAGATTTCTTCCGTTTATTCCATATGTGCAATCGGTTCGAGATAAAACTATTTTAAAGGTTTTATCTTTTCTTTGTATAGTTTTTGTGAAAAGGACATTCTGGGTACAGAGTGCATCATATTCCCATTTTCTTTTTATTTTCTATATACTGGCTTCAGTTAAGATTTTAGGTTGAAATTGGTATGCTTTAGTTTCAACACTTGGTTCTAAATAATTTCACTTAAGTGTTCACTTAATTAATAAGGTTACTTCCACAGTTCTTATAAGTGGTTGTTCAATCATTGCACATAAGCTGCTCAAGAGGTTGGTAGTGTGTCACACCCATCATTATATTTGCAATTTCTTTTGTAGAGCAGTAATCCCGCGGATGTTTCTCTCAGTTGAGAATGTTGTGTAATTAAGCGTAGTAGGTTCGCGACTGACAATGACGTTTAACGCTAGTGGCCCAGGATCAGGCCTATGATTTGACGGGCTTCCCCTTTATGGCGAAATCCATTGCACTTAGAGCGTTTGGTTGGAGGCAGAGCCAACAAACACTAGGAAAGTAGTTTATAAGTATACTTTAGCAAGTAGTCGAGTTAAATTAGCTCTCTTATGTTCTTTTTGGTAGGATGTTGTGTGTTTATGCGTAGTAGGTTCGAGACTAGCAACCACATTTCACAATAGTGGCCCAGGATCGGGCCCATGATTTAACGGGTTTCCCCTTTATGGCGAAGTCCATTGTAGAATGTTGTGTGTTTATGCGTAGTAGATTTGAGACTGGCATCCACGTTTGCATTTGTTCTTACACATAGGAATGTGTATAATAATTTTATTTCAGATCAGATCAGTCACCTTTTTGGTTTATTTCCATCAAGACGGTGAAGGCGGCCGCGCTTGCGCGCTCGGTAGTCCGTTTTGGGTCCTCCGTTGACTACTTAGGGACTAGTATTTAACAAGGACTGTCGGTACTATACCTGATAATTCTTTATTTCGTTTGAGAGCTTTCCTCGCTGGTTCCTGGTTGTTTCGTGGCGGCTGTTTAACGAGCGAACGAGCTTCACGCCGCGTACTCGTGGGAGCCGGTGTACTCCTAATAACTTGTAGATACTCTTTCATTTTGGATCACAAGCCGTCAACAATGAGCCGTTCGATTTACACTTGGGCACTTACTTGATCTCACACATTTCAACACGGAGCGGTTATATTCTAGAGCTTGGTTCCTGTGTCCACATTCTAAACTCATATTTAACCCGGTTTTCATTAGTAATAGTTGAGTAATTCTATGTTTTTTGACAAACAAATTAACAAAGTTTTAAAACTTGTGTGACATGATACATTTGAGTGTGGTGTTTAAAGTTCACTGCATGTAGAAAGGTAAAAGCTTCTGGCGCTGGCCGGCAATCAAAGACGAGCAGCTTTACAATTAGTATGACATAAATTGCAAGATCGCAGTCCCTAAATTTATTCAAAACGGCTGCTTTGAAATTCCAGAATTAGAGGATTAAGGATTATAATTATTTTTGTGAAATGTTGATTATTTACCTATCTATATATTAGATATAAAATTACTGATATTTAACTGTTGATCTCTGATATGTCTGTCGCTTAACATGAGACTGGTAAAGGGTTAACACTATTAAATTGTCGCAGCACGGCTAGCACAAGTTGCCCGCGACTAGTTTGTCGCTCGGATCTCCCTTTCTATCTAGTCAGTAACGATAGAGACGCACTGAGCGACAAGCGAGAAAATACAACTTGTGCTACCCGTGCAGGTCGAACATGCTACAGAAGAGAAAATAAAAATCCAAAGTGCTTAAGTCTTTATATGACAAATTTTATATAACGTAGAATCAATAAAAAAAATATTATGGCTATTTTAACGAACGACGAGAAAATTCCCGGACTTTACTTTTGATATGATTCATCGAACTTTGCACGGAATCATCAGTTAACAATTTTGTGTATTTGACTCATTTTCGTTGAAAATCTAGCAATGAAGTGGCAGGTTGGCAAGTATTTCGCAGTTTAGTTTTAATATTAGCCCAATATTTTTCGATGGGGCGAAGTTCGGGACAGTTTGGTGGGTTACTCTCCTTAGGCACTACCTCGACTGAATTCCAAAGTTCGAGACGAATAATGGCAACTTGCAAAATCTGGACAAAACAATGTTGAGGAAGTATGCTTCTGCATGAATGGTAACAGTCTCTCTTTCAAGCATTCTGATATATCGAATATGTCCGAATGAACCGAAAAAAAATCCAATACGTTGCCAAATAAGTGACAAATCAATAGGACTATTTTTTTACACTAGCAGGGTCTTCGTTTATGAAATTTAAATTCTTCAATCACAGCGCCGTCCTGCGCACAACTGTTGTGCGTAGGACATGACCGGCCAAAATTTTCTACGCACAACTGTTGTGCGCAGGACACCCGGGGTCTGTTTTATAAAGCTACAAATTACAATTTACAGGTTACAAGTTTCCAATTGACACAACCTCGACCAATGAAGACCAGCGATTTGAGCAGTGTTGCCGGTTTAGACCTGTAAAATAGTAACTTGTAGCTTTATAAAAAGAAACCCTCGACGGGTTAGTGAAATTTGGAATAAAGATTAGCTTATTCCCTAAATTAACCTATCATCATATATCATAACCATTTGATAGTTCCAGGGGGAAAAATAATAAATGACCTTTAAGCGGACGGAGCCACGAGCAAAAGCTTGTATTATTGTAACTAACCTCTTTTCGAGAAAATGTCGAGCGAAGTCGCTGGATTCCTTAGTCTCGCCTAAGTAGCACTTCACGTAGTCTTTTACTTCGTACGGCGATTCGATATCCTTCAGGAAACCGACAAAAGTCGGGACTGGGAAAAAATATATAAAAACTATTATAATTTACATAAATTTAACATTTGAAATAATTTAGAGCACGATACCAGGGTTGCTGCGTAAGTTTTTAACTGCATAAAAGAAAAAAAAAGCATGTACCTATAGTATTATCGAGGGTTTCAGAAACCGAATTGCCCACCATGTATGTTCGAAAGTAGGCAGATAGTAGGCCTCACAGATAACAATGCCATTTTGAGTCATAACCAGTGATCGGATATCACGGTGCAACACGGCGGGATATTGAGTAGAAATCTTAATATGGATATGACCTGAATTCCGGGATCTGCAGGTCTTTCGCGTAACTCACTCGCAATCGCGATCGGCTTCAAAACAAAACAATTGGTTTAATTTTTTATGCAGACAAGCCTTCGATTTTCAAAATGAAAACGATTGTGATTGCGAGTGTGTTTACGCGAAAGGCCTGCTGGTGTGAAAAGAAAATGCTATTGTTATGATATTTATAAATACGTGAAAAGAAAACGATTGAAATAGAAAATAATAGGGTATTTGCCTAATTTTTTATTAGTATTTAAATTGAAGCTTTTTTTTACCTTCCGAATAGCCTAGTATAAGTAGTTTATAATATATTTAAAAATAAGAAAGATATAAATGTTTAAAACTTGCTTTTAGACAGAGAGAAAAATACAGGAATATGACGTCATATTACTCAACCGCCATTTGAAATACACGCAAAATATCTTTTCGTGAGAAAGAGATAGACAAAAAACTTTAAAAGGGTATAACTGTTTTATTTTATTACCAATTTCGAATTTGATTTTGAATTATTTTATCATACTATGTATATTTATATATCATCCAAATTAATATATGAAATTTAATATCAGGCAAATACCCTATTGTATGCCATTATAATTTCATACATCATTGTATTTTTTTACAATATTTGTGTGGTGTTGTAAATTGATTATGCGTACCGTAATATATCTTTTGTTTATATTAACCAAAGCCTGACTGGCAGATCAGTTTTAAACAGAGTAATTTAAAATAACTTTCATACATATACACCGAAAATGTTTATTCCAAACGAAACGTAATAATGTTAAAGAATTTTATTTTATGTGATAAAATAAGAAACATTATCCTCCTTCAACAACATAAGTCCCGGAATCCTGGGAAATAGGTTACGTATCAGAACGCCTAAAATTAATTTACCTAATTTTAAAATACCTAAGCTCGAAATACCTAATTTTTAAATCGCCTAACATGATTTCGCTTAAATATTGAATGACCTAAGTTTACAATGCCTAAATTTAAATCTCCTAATAGACTAAATAACTAATGGATGGAATACCTAATGGATAGAATACCTAATGGATAATGTACGCCTTCCAAGGGTCCGGGACTCCAGTCCCGTGATTGGTAATGACATACAAATAATAATAATAAGTTATTTATGTATTTCAGGAAGAACCCTTTTAAAATACATTAAAAATAAATTGAATAACAATATGGCATCATTAATACGTAACGATATGGCATTATTGCTGGATGATGTGCCACTTGCATTACGATGGTTTACCGCGATGGCTGTCCAGCCCACTTCCGCCAGGGACTGCAAGAGAGGCTGGACCACTTATGGTCAACGTTGGATAGATCGAGGAGGGCCCATTCTTGGACGGCAAGATATCCTGATTTGACACTTGCGACTTTTATCTTTGGGGCCACAGCGCCTTGCTAACCCAGCGAACAGCACAATAAACCGAAATCCGAAAGATAATATGTATGAGCGTGCACCAGGCACCCTGGCTCCCATTTTGAGCAGGAATTTGATTTTATCTTTTTAAGTTTTCAAGCCAATTAGTTTTGATTAAGCCAATTTGCATTTTCTCAATTAAAATAGTTACTTAGAGTACGCAATAATCCACTGTTGTTTTGAATCTTACTTTGAAACTAATAACTATTTTAGTTTTTAGTTTTGTGTGAAGTTAACTACCATTCAATTATTTTATACAAATTCACGATGAAGCTGCACTAGCTTAGATGTAACTATCTCAGAAACTAAATCAGTATCGGCTGGGGTATAGGTGAAAAACTTAAGTAAATGACCTCATACATGTAGTTGTAAAGCATCTGTATAGACCGTAGACATAATTTGACGTAAATTCCATATTCCATTTGAGTTCGTATGTCACAAAAGCCCATGTTTCAAATTGTTCCGATATGGGATACGGGGACCTGCGTATAATTGGATAAAGACGTACTTGAATAACAGAATGCAATATTTCGAGATTACAAGATATTGTGAACCAAATAAAGATGTCATAACTTATCTATCAACCTTCATTGAGAACGGATACGGTGTGCCACAAGGCAGTATACTTGGACCTCTGCTTTTCTTAATCTATATACCTAAATGATTTGCCAAATGCCATTTCCAACGATTGTATTTTGTTTGCCGACGACACAACTGTAATTATAGACGGGTCAGACTTATCCACCTATAATGATAATATAAATAAAACTCTAATAGAAACAATCAAAAAAAAATTAAACGTTAATATAAACAAAACTAAGTTTTTACAGTTTTGTACTGCTCGAGGTAAAAATCTTGACCTAAATGTTAAATATAGTGATGAAAAGATCGAAGAAGTATCACAGGTAGTTTTCTTAGGAATAACCATGGACAGACATTGTCAATGGAAGGCACATTTAAGTAAATTATGTTCCAAGATAAATAGATTTGTATACGCTTTGAGAAGAACTCGCCAAGTTGTGTCTAGACAAGCAGCACTATCGGCATACCATGGGTACGTGGACTGGCTCTGAGTTTTGGCATTGTACTGTGGGGAAATTCCTCTGAGAAAAATAGTGTTTTTTTAATTCAAAAACGATGTATACGGACTATTTTTGCTCTGAAACAAGATGACTCGTGCCGACCCTTTTTTATCAAGTATAAAATTCTAACGGCCCACTGGGACATGGAAGTGTGCTCTTTTGTATAAACATCAAGTATTGTTTGAAAATTTTCAGGATAAGTCCACACGTACATTACGACCTCAATACATGCATAAATTGTATAAACCTAATATGAAATTAAAACTATCATCAAATAATTGTTATAGCATGTGTATTGCCATCTTTAATAGTCTACCGGAGTCGTTTAAGAAAATAGACAATCTAAATAAATTTAATAGTGCGCTTAAACAATGGCTCACGGAAAAATGATTTTATAGTGTAACAAATTTCATGAATAAAATATATTGACAATTAATTGAATTCTGACATGTAGGTATAGTAAGAACTAATTTATAAATAACAAATTTAAATTCAAATGATTGATATGTATAGTTTCTTTTTTCTTTGACTTAATAGTTTAACTAGCGTGTATTTTTATTTAAAATTGTGTACGTCTGAAAAGACAGGTTTTGGCGAATCTAGTTTTAAGCATTAACACTGTGCAATCCCACCCAATTCCACGCAATAAAGTAATTACTTACTTACTTACTGACTATATTAGTTTTGTACACAGCTACATGCAAGAGGTCATTTACTTAAGTTTTTCACCTATACCACATGACAAAATCTACTTTTACCCCTCCGAGGGAATAACTTGAGTAAGAACTTTTTAAATACAAGTTTTTTGTAACGTTTTGTATTATATAGTGAAATAAGCCATTTATTTTAGTATCTTGTACGGCACGTCCAATACTTTTTTTTAATACAAATCTTCAATAAGAACCATTAATTTTTATGTATTTAAAACCTCTTGCAATTCCAAGTCCACAACATGGAGTTTAAGCTTATTTTTATCTCAAGGAAGTTTTAGCTAATTAACCCTGTAGTTCTTTAATAGTCTCACGACATCTCCCTAATACTTGTATCAAAAGGAGACAAGTACTAAAATTCACTTTTTAAATCTCTAAGTAAAAGGTCCTTAAAATGGAAGAGTAGTCGTGAAATGATATCAGGCACAGGCAGAGCATTAACTTTAAAAGCGCCGGTTAGTTTGTCTGCGAACGTGCCCCTGTCACCGCCTATAGTAAAAAGCGTAATGCTTGCCACATCGATACGATCAATATTAATTTATAACCAGCTGTCTGTGCCCGGCGCCGCCACGGTGTATTTTTTCCTGATAATTACAAACACAACAAAAAAGAACTTCTTGAAATCGGTCGAGTCATTCTCGAGGTACAGCGTGACCAAAACCGGAAACAGAGCTTCATTTTTATATATATAAAGATTTATAGTAACACTGCCGTCGCGAATTGTTATTATTTATACCACCCTCTTATTTAATAATAGACGTTATGATAATTGATCACGTTTACCTATTTCTTTATTAATGGTTTCAGACGTTTTTTCTTGTATTCTTCAGTCATAAAAATGTATCGGTTGACATTGCTGCATCACTATTATTTCTTATTTCACCATATTCACACGGCTCTCTCGGTAATTAAATATTTTAATCTAAGTAATCGCAGTGTTAGTTTAGAATTCAAAATTTTGGGATTTCAACACTGCACAATTTTAATATGTTTCGACGTTTTTGATGATGAATTCAACATTATGGTTGAAGTATTGACCTACCATAAAAATAGCCAGTTATAATTATATCTCTGACCCCACCTGTAATGTAATGCGGTCACATATTTAAGACGACGGTGTAGACTGTAAGAGGTGTGCGCCGATGAGGAAATTGTCGGTGGCGTGCGCCGGTTTAAAATCGGCGGCGGCGGCGTACTTACAGCGTAAAATCAGTTTTTTTTTCTGTTATTAAATTTTTAAAAAGGTTACTTTTCTTAGCTGTGACAAAAGTTTGTGAAACAGTTGATTGTTTTTTTTTTATTAATTTAGAAAAATCAATCAACTGTTTCACTAACTTTTGTCACAATTAAACTATATTACTTATCACATAAAATGAAAGGTAAAAGTTTTTTAGAAATGAATAAAATAGAAAACGTTTATTGCGCTTAATTTTTACATATTTAACAGTTTGTCGTTTGTTTGTTGTGGTCAAAATTGAGTGACACAAAATAAAATCTGCTATTTATCATGAATAAACTTTCCTCCTTACTAATAAACGTTGAGTAACGGTTGTAAAGCTATACAATGTTTTGTCCTTATCTGTCAAATTCAAATGTCACAGTGACAGATAAGGACAAAACATTGTATAGCTATACCACCGTTACTCAACGTTTATTAGTAAGGGGGTTTGAGTGTTAACCATTTGGTACGTAAATTAAATATAGAGGAGGGAAACATCTTACAGTTCTGTTTTTTTTTTTTCAAGAAATATAATATTTTGTAATTCATTGCTTGTCTTTTCTAATATCCAAGTTATATAAGAACATTACTCTTGCAGTTTTCCACAGATTATAGAGCTTGTTTTTCGCTGTTCAGTTGATATTTTTATTGCAGTCGGGTTTTTTTAATTTAATTATTTCACACTTTCTAGTTTTATTCAAAATTTACGTCCTTTAATGATTTTACTTTCAAAATGGTATAATGTATGAATATATTTAGAATGGGCTACTTATTAGCCTTCATTTGAGACCCTATATCTTTTTTTTTTTCACATTTCCCCTCCATTTTTTCCCCCAATATTATATTCGTACCCTTGTCACTTAGACAATTAAGATGAAACGAATGAAACCTCATATGTCAAAATCCGTCAAACCGTTTAGGCTACAGAACGTGCCCAGAAATAGAGATACATACATACATACGCTCGAAAAACGTGACATCGTTTTTAAATACCAATATACTTCTAAAATGTGTTTATATATATTTTTATATATAGAATATTAGCTTGATTCGGACGGTATTACAAATTTTACTCTACGCCGATTTCACACTGATCGAAAAATCGGCGGCGGCGGCGCGCCGGCGCGGCGCACACCTGTATTTATCGAGAATAAAATAACTTAGTAGGGGTTGCTAGCTTGTACCTTGATAAAGTCGTATCGATTTAAATAGTTAAGTGTTCTTAGTTAATACAAACAGCATTTCAATTCTTAGAAATTGAATTGAATCAAATAAATGAAATTTAACAAACCCTTTTACTTACGCAAATTATTGAGTTTTTTCTGTCATAAACAGAGGTCGGAATAGGCAGTGCCTATTTGCCTAAACTTCGCGGGTGGACGTAACTAAGAGTGGTTACAACCACCAAAAAGAATGATTTATTTTTATTGAATGCGGGATTTCCGGGTTTTTTTTAATAATACATAAATGTGGAAATTAATACTAAAACTCAATATCGCATGTTAAAAACATTTATTGTATACAATTTTACATGATCATCAATAACAAAAACATCTTTCAATCTGAATCATCAATAACATAATTACAATCATAATTACTATTATTATGAGATAAAATATTATATATTACGAAATACTTTGTTAGTTTACATTAGTAATAAATCAGAATATGTCATTTGATCATGTAAAATTGTATACAATAAATGTTTTTAACATGTGATATTGAGTTTTAGTATCAATTTCCACATTTATGTATTATTAAAAAAATCGCGGAAATCCCGCATTCAATAAAAAGAAATCATTATTTTTGGTGGTTGTAACCACTTTTAGTTACGTCCTCCCGTGAAGTTTAGGCAAATAGGCACTGCCTATTCCGACCTCTGGTCATAAATCTCATAATGGCATTGTTATCTGTTAGGCCCACTATCTGACTTCCTCCGAAAAAAAAAACATTCACAAGTCAATCACTTTAGCTGCACCACACCACACAGAAAATTTCCCTGAATTCCGATATTTCAATTTTTTCCTAAGACCAGCTTCTTTTGAAGGCCTCGATGGAATTTGCAGGCTTATTTTACCGAATATACCTAATACTCTGGTTTGAGCCCAAAAAGTTTCCTTTGGCCTAGTTTCTGGGCCGTTCGGCGGATTTATCTCCTGCACATATGCTTCTGCGTTATCTCTATTTCCCAATTCTGACAATGGCAGGAGACATTTGAGTGTCCATAGCTCAGCTTGTACGAATCCTAGTGATGTAAACACTTATTGACTCTGCAACGTGTATCAAATTGTCATCAGTCACCTATCATTATCAAGGTGGTGAAAAAGGCGACCGGTCTTTGTAGTATATAGATGCCAAATCTGGCCAAAATGGAACAGGGCCATCGACATTAAACATTCAAGCATTCCGAGATGTAGTTATCGGCCTTCATTTTTTGAGTGGTAACGAATGGCTTGGTACTTTCCGCTCTCACAGATGGCCTGCCAAAACATTGGTTTTTAAGTTTTTACTGAACTTTTCTATTAAAATGGATTTTTCGGTATGCTTTTTTTTGTTAAAAATGTGTTTTAAGCCAAGATCTGGCATTGTCCTTTAACGGGTGATAACAAAAAAATGAGAATATATTTGTCAAGCTCTTAATTTTTTTATTCACATTACGAGTTGTACGGGCACTTGTTGCTACCTCTTTTCAGAATGTTGTACTTCACTTATTTTTTTTATTTTAGCATTTTATATTTGTTGAAAATGGCGTCGAAACAGGTAACTCTGAGAAAGCGTATTGTCCATTTTTATAAATCAAACTTAAAGTTGGGAAAAAAGTACAGAGTGGAGCGTTTATGTAAAAAAAAGGTACTAGTTTCTACTATTTATACAATTCTGGCATGCTTGACTACCAGTTCGCAAAACTGGCAGTGAACGACCAGCGAAAAAAATGACCAAGAGAAAGCTGACAATCCTCCATAGCACTTTTAACGATAAACATTTCATGAGCCAACTTAATTCCCCGAACTTAAAAATAGATAGGTCTAGAATGCAAAAAGAATGTGAGAGCACCGGAATACCCTAACCAGCAAAAATCGATTAATTATGCCACAAAGTCGCTGGATAACCCGAAATTACAAAGGAAAATTATTAACTTTGGTCGATGAAAGTTATTTTCTTCTTAGCAAAAACCATATTCCTGGATATGACCGATGCTATTCTAGCAATAGCTCTACTACACCTGAGGATATAAAACACAAATATAAACACAAGTTTGAGTAAAGATTAAGGCGGCCTTTACACTGAAACTTACGACTTAGTGCTTGTTTACGGAGACGCGGGGCGTCGCGCGTAGCGTTGGGCGGCGCGGTCTGCACTAAATTCAAACACATGGCGTTGTATAAAAGCGTTTACGGAGAAGCGGTTTTACGCGCGTTTGCTTCAAATACAGCGTTACTTGCGGCGGAGCCCGCGGGTGGCATCGCCGCGTTGCACGCAGAGTCGCACGCGTCAATAACGGCGGTTCCCGCCACTGCGCCCGCAGCGAGGCTCGCGGCGGAACCTTCTGACAGTCTTGTGCTCCGCCGCGCGCTCCGCTACACGCTCGAGAGTCCGCCGCGGATGTAGCGGACACTGCTACTCTCTACGCCCCGCACCACGCGCCGCATCACGCCCCGCATCTTTATAAACAACACCGTACATTGCCATATGTTTGTTTGCGCGTGTGATGACGCGGTCCGCTGCACGCGCCGCCTCTCTGTAAACGGAAAAAACGCCCGACGCGCCGCGCAACGCCAAGCCGCACGCCACGCGCGACGCTCCGCGTCTCCGTAAACAAGCCCTTACGCAGCTATTGGTTAGAAGTAGATAGAAATATATTTTTTTCATTCTAACAGATAGCTGCGTTCCTTCTTACGTAAGTCATAAGTTTAAGTGTAAAGCCGGCCTTATGCTTTATGTCGTTTAGCGGTTAATCAAGAAGTGTATGAGAACGAAAGTTTAAAAAAAAAATTGGTGCCTTTCACTGGCAGACATCACTTTGATGGAATATACCTCTATTTCTTTTGGCCAGACAAAACATTGGTGCATTATGCCAAAAAAAAGTTGGAATCCCTGGACTCCAGTAATATTCTATTTGTACCAAAATCAGTAACCCCACAAATCTTCCACAATGTCGGCCCATTCAAGATGTTTTCGGTTATTTGAGCAGATTAGTATACAAAAGCAATTGGGGAGCTGAAATTTGTGCCCAACTGATAAAAAGGATCAAAACTTGCGTTCGGAAAATGGACCTGAATGCCGTCCAACGGTGTTGTTCCAACATTACCTCAAAGCTTCGTCGAACAGCCGACCACGGGCCTTATTCAAATGTTCATAAACAGTTTTGTGAATAATAATCTTGCATATATTACATAATAATAACAGACTTTGATTAATACCAAGTGAGTTCTTTTTTCACGTTTGAGAATAATTCTCATTTTTTTGTTATCGCTGTGTTTAAGTGTAGGTATTTTTATCAATAAAACTTATCCTAATATAACTGGTTATACGAGTTCTCATTCATATTTTTATGAAATAATGTTAAAATAACGAAATAATCATGATGGGAACTGTCAAATTTTGGTCTTTAATTAGATTTTCGAGTATACGTTTCATCATCCATAATAACGCTGATTTTCGGTACAATAGGCTATCATAAAACTTTCTTGATCTAGGTTACACGCAGGTTCTTAGTGCTCATTATAGATTTATTTTGCTTTTTAAACCAATGTCTTTAAAACAATCCCTGTCTTGGCCCGTTGGACATTGCTCGCTGATTTTCGAAGTTCTTTGGCCTAATCCCGCCGAGCCCTTTTTTTCTGAACACTTATGCAATAATCCGGTCAGTTTCGGACTACAGGCCTCCTTTTCCGATCGCGTTTTGGTGCAACGTAAAAAGGTAAATTCCTCATCATACTTATATCATAGCTGTACGGCTCTGATGCTAACTCGCACAGATTTAGTCAAGTATTTAAGCGGGGATCCTATCATTTTCTCGTCGGTCATTTAGCAAATTTTCGTTTCGCAACCAACGATTGACAAATATATCGTTCATCATTTTATCTTTTTACAACTACAGATTTAGCAAATAATTCATGTGTTCGAATAATAACGTGACAAATTTTCATTTTATATTGTATAATTTGTTAAATAGATGATTATTGATATCAAATAGTCAAGTAACGTACGTCCTAAAGACGGTATATTACTTTGTTTGTCATAGGTTTCATGTTATAAAAGCTTTAGTATAAAATATTTTGTAAAGTTTGGATAGGCAAAGCTACAAAAGTGGGGGGGAGCAAAGACTCTCAAGTAAAATTGTACCTAAAAACACCTCTATTGCTTAAGTAGGGTTAGAATAGTGCCAACGCGTGAAGAGCCATAAATACGAGGAATAGGAGCTCTGAGTAGCGGAGCTCCGTCGACAGTAAATGATGTAAATAGAATATAAAAAAGACTAAAGACATTTTTAGAGATAAAACGAATATTTACGAATCATTTTGTGTAATGAAAAATACATAATGACAATAAAATATTAAATTATAGTATTTGGTACATGACTAGTCGTCAAACGATAAGTTTTAAATCGAAATATTTCTCGCAACGACCTATTTGTGAAATTAATAGTATATAAAACGTTAGTTGCAAAATGAACTTTTGTCAGACAAGTTTCGGTGAAACATTAGTGAACCCTTTGAGCGTGATGTTAGGGACTACACAATTTGAGCACGATCAGTTTTCGTTTTTCTGGAGAAATGCATCGCATTATGCGTATTTCGCACAAACACACGACAAAGAATGTAAGTAATAATAGGTAACTAAGAAAACAACAATTCTATACGAAATCTTTTTTCTATCATTATTTCGAACGTAGCACTGAAAATTCTTGCTTATATTTTCTGGAACATCCGGAAGTTAATATTCCAGTAGGTTAATTTTGTTGTTAAAGTGATTGAATTCAACAAAGTTAAAGGAGGTATTTCTAAATTAAATTCTAGTCGATTTCTAAATTAAAGTCTAGTTGATGTACAGTCAAGGACTTTAATTGTTATGCCACTATGGAACCCTGTCGCATAACGTTAATCATTAATTTTGGCGTAATTTCTTTCATGTGGTTTGACGCTGTCATTATGACATCCATAGTGGCATAACAATTAAAGTCCTTGACTGTACCAAATTGAAATGTTTCCATAGTAACTTTATGATAACAACTGCAGACATTTAGATCCGTATTAATAAACTGATCTTGGTAGAAATGCCCGTCTCAAGTCAAGACATGTAAAAAAATAAGTTTTTCTAAGATTTGTCGTTTACTTTGACGTATCTTGAGTCAGGCATTTCAGCTAAAATCAGTTTATTAATACGGCCCTAAGACAAGTGAGAAGAAGAATAAAAACGTGTAAAACGCCGATCTTTTTAAATATATTCTATATCCGTACCGTCAATCTTTGCGCTCCACGAAGCAAGCACACTTGTACACCACGTATCAAATTCAGCAACCGGGGAAGCTTCCTTTTTAACGGGTATTGCAAGCGTGTTTTTCTTTTTAATTTTCATGTTTTGTTCCACGCGAGGTGGGTCTTGAACTTTATCAACAGGCATCGACGTTGGAACTGCTGGTGGAGAGTCCCAAAAACCACCTAAAAACAGAGAGATTATGTCATCGAAAGAATGCGGAATACCGTACGTGGTTACAGAGAGAGCTTAAACAAATTGACCAGTTAGTTAGTTACTTTAAATCTGGTGTTGAGTTTCGTATTAATTAAATAAATAGACGCTGCCATTAATGTGGTGTCAAAGTTGTGTGCACGAATCGTTTAATTTCAAGTTAGTTTTAACCCCACACCAAAACCTACATAATTTAATCCACAAAGCTCAAATTTAACATGTCTGTTAAGGTTCCCCCAATTACCCTGTATCCTAAATTTTATGAATAATTTGTGACGTTATCTATGAAAAGGGACCTTATTGTCGATGGCGCTTCCGCCATTATTAAAGATGCTCCGATATAAATACAACGTCGCGTGACGCAGAACGGCGTAAGCGCCATCGATAATAAGGTCCCTTTACATAGATAATGCCACATTTAAGTTTTCAAACTTCCCGAGAAATTGACTTCTAACAAACGCTACTTTTATGACTCATAGAATGACTAACTTAATAATTTTGTATTAGTCTTGTACAATAATGTGTATTAGTACTGAAGAAATTGATTGGCAAGAACACGGTGTTGAGAAGCGACCTGGTGGAGTATGATTACAAATTATCAGATGCTCAAGATAAATTGGAGCAGTTGCAGTCTGTGATTGATACATTCAACCAGTGCGCTTCTACCCATGAAGTGGCATTAAAGCGCATCACAAACCTGGAGGAAGAACTTGGCGCAGCAAATGAAGAATTAAATTATCTAAGGAAAGAACGTCAGTGTTATGATAGTTTAACAACACAGAACCTATACCAAGTGCTCGTAGTTAATAACGATAAGGATAGTAAGAAATTAATATTTTTTAACAGCAATAATAAATTGAAGAAATATGTTAAAATTAATAATTATATTAGGCGTACACAGAAATTAATTAAGAGCCAAAAATGTATAAAAAACTATTCTACAATGAAATTTGAATTATCAATAATGAAAGATAGGGTGCGGCATTGCAATGAAAAGTTAGATTCCAATAGGATAACATATGATTTAAATATCCAGAAACTAGATGCTGAGATAAATAAGTTAAAGGGCCAGCTTGAAGTTACTTCTTTAAAGTATTTAACCGCTCAGAAGGAAGTCAAGGAGCATATCCTGGCTTTCACTCAATTGGTGGAAGAAAGTAGATTGAATGAAGAGCGCTTTAACTCTTTAACCTTTTGAACGCCATACGTCGAATACAAAATGTGCCACTCACACGCCAAACATGTTTGGTATGCTATGCAAATTACACCTTATTGCTACCAAACAAAGTCTCTTTTAATCTTGAACTCTTGTCGGCTGTAGCCGACGTGGCGTCAGTGGCACGACTTTTAGTTGACGGCCAGAGCCGACTGTGGCGTTGAAAAGGTTAATGAACTGTGGTTATGGTAATTGTGATAGATTAGGAACTTCACCAACTGCTGTGATTCAGCCCGATATGGCTTTTGATACTTCTAAGGAGTCCACTAGACAAATTATAAGTAGGTATAAAACTATTGTTTATTCCGACCAGCTTGGATCTGGACTAGGTTTATTGTTAAATAACAAATTAAAACAAAATGTTACTAATTACTGTTACCACAATGCAACTCTTATGCAATTAAGTGATTTACTTTTAAAAGGAAGTTTTGACAGGACCACCACTTTAGTAATTTTGGTAGGAAATAGTCTTAGTGCGGACAAGTCCGGGGTAGATAAATTAATATCAACACTAAACACTATTGAAGGTAGGGGCATAGGTAAAATTATACTATGTGCGCTACCATACTCACAAAGTATGCCATTTAGTCATAATAATAGAATAGCACACTTTAATTCTTTAATATATAACGCTATAATCTCTAATAATAAATATCATTTCTTTGACTTAAACAATTTTATAAAGCGACTTGATCTAACATCAGGAAAAATTCATTTGCCCAGGAAATATATTTTGACCTTGGTTGACCTATTAGCTTTTAATATAGAACAAAATACATACAGTAGTACCCAGCCCCAACAAGCCATTATTGACAATAATGCCTTGCCTCATGATTTAAAGTAAATTATAGGACAGCGGAAACACCCTTGAATATAACTTAAATTCACCAAAATATTCAAGGTTTTTCCAGCAAAGAACTAGAAACAGGGTTGTTCTTAGATAATGAAAATGTACAAATTATGTGCATAACTGAACATTGGCTTAGAAAACAGCAATTAATTTTTGATTTTTTAAATTTTAAATTTGTTAGTTATTTTGCCAGAAAAAGTGCCATTCATGGTGGCTCTTTTATAATTGTAAAAAGTACTCTTAAATCCAAAGAAAGAAAGGATATTGTAAAGCTATCGATAGAAAGGATTGTAGAAATTTCTTGCTCAGAATTAGAAAGTTATACAGGGTGTCCACCAAGAAAATTTTAATTTTAATTTCGAATTTTTCGGGAATGTCACGGCCTACGAGATTTAAAATGCCGCCATTTTGCTCATAATTAGTGCGGATTTTTTGTTAACCATGAATCGTTGGTCTGGTGAACATCGAGCATTTGCCATCAAGGCTTTCTTACAATGTGGAAAATCTCTTACGGAAGCCAGAAGAAAATTTTGTTCGCATTATAATTTACGAAAAATTAGTGCAGCACCGTCTATTCAGCTTATACGGTTGTGGATTAAGAGGTTTGAAGAAACTGGATCCACATTAAACAAAAACTTGCCAGGCCGTGGACCTTCAGTTTCCACCGCCGAAAACATTCAAATTATTCGAGAAGCCGTGTATGAAAATCCACGTCGCTCTGTTAGAAAACACGCATCGGTTTTGGGAATCAAAAAGTCATCAGTGCACATTATAATGAAGAAGGTATTAAAATTCCATCCCTACAAAATTCAAATTGTGCAAAATTTGAAACCCGACGACTACTCTTCAAGAATGGCTTTTGCTAAGCAGATGTTACTGAGATTTCAAACCAATTATCGCCTTTCCAATATTTTTTTTAGTGATGAAGCCCATTTTCATTTAGAAGTTTACGTCAATAAACAGAATTATCGTTACTGGGCCCCGAACAATCCACAAAACAAGCATTCGAAGTCGCTTCACAGTAAAAAAGTCACCGTATGGTGTGCTATATCAGGTGCGGGAATTATAGGGCCGTATTTTTTTGAGGACTCAACTGGACGATCGTTTATGACGATATGATTGGACGATTCGATGCGTGTATTATTCCTTGGAATAGGGTAAATCATCCGGAGCTTCGAAAGTTTTTTGAAGAATACCTTTGTTGTAAATGCACAAATTATAAAAAGCTGCCGGAGCAAAGTATTTTGAAAAAAATCTATTTGTCAAAAATTTACATGGCAATAATGGATAAAATAAGACTTGCAGTTTCCGATAGTAATATATGGCTCACTGTAGACGAAACAGTTGACACTGTTGGCAATTGTGTCGTAAAAGTTATTGTTAAATCTTTAGAAGATACATTGCAAAGACCGTATTTGTTAGCTTGTAAAGTTGTGACTCTAGTAAATGCTAATACAATTGCTTCTGTGGTTTACGAAAGCTTAAGGTTTTTATGGGAAGAGAACTACACTGAAAATATAAATACATTTTTGATATTCTGCACAGACAGTGCTGCGTACATGCTTGCCGCTGGTAAGATCTTAAAGAAGACATACACCAATGTTAAACACGTTACTTGTTTAGGTCATGGTCTTCATAGAGTCGCGGAGCAAATTCGATCTGAACACAGTTTAGTAAATACTTTGATATCAAATGTCAAGAAAATATTTTTGAAATCGCCCCACCGCGTCCGACTTTTTAAAGAATATGCTCCTAATATACCATTCCTCCTCCAGAACCGGTAATCACTAGATGGGGCACCTGGTTACAAGCTAGTTTTTATTACGCTACCTACTTTGAAGATATAAAAAAAGTTGTAATGAAGTTAAATAGTAGAGATGCTATTGCTATCAGAAAAGTTCAAGCAATATTTGGAAATAAAAATTTGAAAAATAAGTTAAAGTTTATACAAGATTGCTATGAAATTATACCAGACTCAATAAAACAATTAGAATGTACAAATATTTCAATAGATGAAAGTTTCCTAATAATAGACATTGTAACAAGTACACTGAACTCGCACGGAACTGAGACTGTGCGAAATAAGCTGGAATATGTATTAAATAGAAGTCCAGACTTTTACGAAGTGAGAGATATGGTAGATTTTGGAAATCATGCTCAGATTCTAAAGCATGCTACATTAACATCTGTGGATGTTGAGCGATCATTCTCGACACATAAATGGTTATTTAACAAGTTAAGAAATCGCTTTACTCCAGAAAATATGGAACGGATTGCCACAGTATATGCATTTTATAATCTTGACAACCGTTTAACATCACATGAAGATAACATGCAAGATTTTGAAACTTTTATTCCAATTGCTAATTGTTCAACATCATAAATAGATAGCTGTGATTAACTACTTGTACTATTATCTATTCTGTGCTAATACCTCACTTTAGGTGTTTAGGATAATCAATGTCTTTGTTTATAAAAAGTAATGTTACTTGTTATTTTTTTGTAAGATAAGTGGTAGGTTAGGTGGCTATTAATATTTAAAGGAGTTTTAAGAATGTATTGTTAAATGAAACTAACTTTAGGTGGCGTATTTTTTGGCTTCAGGCATAGTTTGAATTAAGTATAAGAAAACCATGTTTTATAAAAGTTTCAAAAAACATATTGTTATGTTTTTTTTGTATTTAATATCCTCCACTATTACCATAAATTTCAAATTTCATGACAATTTAAACAAAGTACTTTTTTGTTTAATTGTTATAAATCATTCATTCATTCATTCAATCATAAAAGTATCTATAATAAATAACGACTCCACTGCACTCCGTTCAAAATTGCCACCAAACATCCCAACTCTAGACATTACATCACTTTTCACATATTATTAACATTATAAATCAAATAATGTCGTATATTTTCAATATAACTTTCTGTAATGTGCTATTTCCACTCGACAGTCACTTTATGAACGTATGTGAGGTATCTCAATGTTTAAAAACAACATTTCATTGTAATTTAATAATATGAACTTACGGCGAAATTGTTACTACTTGAACCAAATTTGAGTTAGCAGGTGATAAAACTGGTTAAGGGTGTAGTGTAGGTATTAACTTGTATTTCTAAAGAATAGTAATAACATTCTTAAATAAATACACACACAATAACACTTTCTGCCTAGAACGCTAATTATTTGAGCTCTCAACGCTTGACTCAGGCCTTCGAGGTTTGGAGGCGAGTTTTTAAAGCTTGAGCTCTCTATGAAGCCCGAGTCTTAAAGACTTTTTCTTAAGAGCTCGTAAAAAGCTTCAGTCGTTAGAGTTCGGAACCATTTTTGAGCTCAAACCTTCAACGCTTAAGGCTTCAAAGCTTTGACCTTCGAGGCTTGCGAGTCTTTAAGGTTTGAAAGTCTTCAAGACTAGTCTTTTAACAACACTACATATGTCTATCTCCTAAGATTGACTCACAGTAACCGTTTTTTATATTTATGATTTTATTTTAGAATATTAGGTTATGGAATGTTTTACGCCTTGCAACCTTGTTTTTGTTTACAATCTCGGCGCCCTTGGCTCACGGGTCTGGAATGTTCTGCGTATTGCTGTCTCATTTCTAATCGCGTTATCTCTTTCACACGCCTCTCAAAGATTCTCAGTATCGCTGTCTCTTTCCTATCGTGTTATCTCTTTCACACGCTTCTCGAAGGTTCTCAGTATCGCTGTCTCTTTCTAATGACGTTATCTCTTTCACTATTAGTGGAAAATTGCCATATACTGAAATGTACTTTAAAGGCCCATAAGGGGTCCTGAAAACGCCTGAAAATGCGTTTTCGGCTTATGGCGGCGTAATCCGATAGAGGATGCCCTGAAACGGACTGAAAACATGTTTCAGGCGCCTGAAAACAACGGCAAGTTTTACGAAATTTTGATAATCTGATATGTGATAGATTTAACTCTGAAACGGACTGAAACGATATTTCAACCTGCTGAAAACTCATCTAAAATTAGTCGCCTTATCTCATTGGCGTAACATTATTAATAGTTGAAATTAGTTCTATATCTTGGTAGATTTTTACTAACATTAAATGTTTTTTTTTTACTTTTATTTAATATAAAGTATCAGCAGAATTCTGGTCCATTTCAATATTCGTACACGTTTAAAGCCATTTAGTTGCATTGAGTATTCAGTTTGTATCAAGTCCCCTTCTTCGGTCCCCTCTGTCATCGCCATCGTACCCCCGCGCCCCTGTAACGCGCGGGCAAGGACTTATTTAAGCGGTCTACCTATAGTCTCAGACGTGGTCGATCCAGGTTCAGTTTTAAGTGGTTTTAAGTCCGATTTTTTTTACTTTTATGGAGATTTACATATGAGGTCAACTTAGGGGTCTGAACTGTGCTTTGAACCGACAGTTTGGATTAGTCCTGAAATAATACACTAAAATATGTCGCAGGTTGCAGGAAGTGCACTTTATTTACGCTAAGGGAAGAGTTATCTCTATTGATTACCGTTTTATTTTTGTTTAATTGTGTTATTTGCGCAAATGTATTAAAAAACGTAATGTGATACACATGCGGAACTTTCATTTTCACTCGTCCCGAGTCTTGCTTGTCCCTCGGTTAAAGCTCGGGCCAAGATACCTCGGGATGCGTGTAAAATGACATATATATGAAAAACTTAAGTAAATGACTTCTTGCATGTTGTTGTATCACATCTGTATTGACCGTTCGATATTCTATATTTGAAATTTGACGTTAATTCCATATTAGTTTTGTACACAACTACATGCAAGGGGTCATTTACTTAAGTTCTTCACCTATACTTACCACGCTTGCATCAAAAAGTACTATTAAGCGCGAATTAGACTATCAATAAAAATGGCAGAAGTTGATTGCTGTCTTACTTTAACTTCAGTTCTAGAGCAAGAAGCACAATTTTGCTGTCTTGAAAGTTAGTTAGTTCTTAATTTTTCATTTTGTTTTTAATTTACTTTTGTTCCATCCATGCATCCTTCGATCTTTACTTAACTAGATAACCGGTCACACAGAAAAACGGCCGAGCGAATAAGGCCTCACTTCAAATTGGAACCTTTTATGAATTTAGTTTGTCGTCAACAGTGTCACGGGTCACAATGCCTCAGTGTGTTTCAAATACTGTAGAAATAATTCCCGTAATGTCTCGGACGGAATATCATTATTCGGTAAATAAATGTCGATTCGTAATATTAATGAAAATGTAACAAGTATGTCTAACAAAATCATTTATTTTAGTTTCGGACAAACAATAGTCAATATATGGTTGTTGCAGAACAGTGCGTTTATGGAGTAGGTAGTTTAATACTTTTTTTTGTAGTCACAAAGGCCGTAGCAGGATAAGGGAAGGAAAAATGCCCTTTGATCATGGAAATATAATAAGAATGGAAGCGTAACTGACGCTCAAAATCGGCCCCACTGACTTAGGGCCGGCGGGGGTGGAGCTAATACTTAGTGCCAAACTGTCTATCAGTCGACTTTCTGACGTAATGTCCAACAATTGTTTATAATTACAACAAAAATAATTCGATATTAATGATTACCGGATTTAAATGCAAAAATGCCAAGTTGCATTATCAATTGGCGCAGGAGCCACACAGATGCAAAAACAAAGCGATACTTATTTTCATTAGTAAGTTATTGAAATTTAAATACCGCCATACTAAAATGGCATGGCTGATGTTATGCAATATATCTTTGAAAAATATGAATTACAAGTAACTACTTCGAATAAATAGGAAATTAAATTTTATGTCGTCTTTACAATCTTTAGTTTACATAATAAAACATATAGGTATTTTTAGGGTTAGGTGGATGCAGTTCGTTGCGAATTGCGTAGCGAAAATTTGATGCCTAGCAAACATTGCAGTATTAGCTGCATCAATTGTGATGAATTGGATTATGTTATCTCAGAAACAGGAAGACATATTTTTAAAAGCACAGCAGTTGCCCCGATCGCGAGGCAAGTGAAACAGTTTCTTGTGTGCGTACAGTTTCTTTTATATGCCTGTTATGAAGGCATCTAGAGTAATATTTTGATAATTTTATAAATCTTCTTAATTTTGCAAATATACACCTTATATATAACATATTTTAATATACCAAAATATACCTCATTTTATTATCAAACTTATGACGGCATAATAAAAAAAGAATTTCTTGTTTTATTTTTATTTTTTATACGATTAAAAAAAAAATAGAAAACATCTGGATTTTTTTGTTTATGTTTTGGTGGTTTAAAAACAAAAGTTGTGAACAATACATTTATGCACAAAAACTAACACTAGTAATCTGTAAAAGCACCGCGGACATTAATCACACTTCGGCACCGGTTCCGAATGCTTAAAATTAGGGTATCGATGTCGTCTTGTCTCTCCAGGTGCGGCGGAGATGCTCAAAGAGCTCATCTTCCGTTCTGAGATTGTCAGGGAAATTGCTCAAAGACCTTCGCTGGAGCATATCCCATGCGTGCTTAGCTTAGCTGCATAAGATTTAAGTCGGGGGACTGGGCGGGCCAGTTCAGGACTGCGACATTGTGCTCTTCTAACCATTGACTCACGAGTCGAGCCGTGTGTGGCCGGGCATTATGATGCATGAGCAATGAGCGAAACTTTGGTGCCGATGACAGGCGTATGACGTCAAGCTACATACAGAGTGTTTTTATCTTGATTTTACTTCATCACTAATAACAACTTATTAGCCTCTTTAGTTTACTGATGTTGACACTTGAGTTGAGACGGCAAACGGTACTTATAAATAATCATTGTCATTTTAATTGTCATATTAAAAAGAAAATTGTTGGCGACGATAACATATTTATATTTAATTAATTATTTATTTGTAAATTGTAAATATTATCGAAATCGAACCGATCATTGTTTTGCTTGAGCAAAGTAGCCATGTAGTCTATACAGCCGTATTTGCAGAAGTTTCCTTTTCTGATTTTAAATAATGAAAAAATGATTTAACAGTAAAAGTAAGGAATTTAGAAAAACATTTGAAAACAACCAAGCACATGGGATATTATTTTTGAATTTTAAGCGTTCTGCATACTTTGAAATCCAACGAAATTTCATTTAAGTAATGTTTTTTATTTACTTGTGGAAAGAATACTTTAATAGCTGTGTGGTTGCCGGCTTAGAATAGTACCACTCCATGCCTTCCCGTGGATGTCGTAAGAGTCGACTAAGGGAATAAAGGCTTGTAGTACTGTTAGGCGATGGGCTTGCAACCTGTCACTAATACACTGGTAAACATCTTAGCCTGATTATGCAAAATGTGGTTACAGAATTATCAACAAGCTTTTAGAGTTGTTGGCAATTCTGTAGCTCTGCCTACTTCAAACTGGGAATAAAGACGTGAGTTTATGTATGTATGTAAGAATACTTTTCGTTAGAATTACATGACCCAACAAAATATTTTATTCATATCGTCTTTGTCATTATTTTAATATTTACATTATCATTATAGCATTATTAAGAATCAGTGGGGTGTCGCAATATTGTTTATATAAAAGCATCCTATATGTGAATTTGCGTCATAATGACGTCACCGGCACCAAAGTTTCGCTCCCTGTGCATGAGTATAAAATCTTGACCAATTTGTGATCGAAGTGGTAAGATTACTGGTCGCAGCAGATCATTGCGATATTTTTCAGCGGTTAGAGTGCCCTGTATCCTAATGAGGTCAGTCCTACCACCACCGAGGCGTATTCCCCCGCCCACACCATGATTGACTTCCTGAGGGTGCCGAAGGCGGCTTGCACGTCCAGGAGTTCGCCAAACACGTGTTCTACGTGAATCGGGATGGAACCCGAACCGAGATTCGTCTGAAAATGTCACTCTAGACCAGTGGTGATCATCCCAAGGCAAATGTTCTCTTGCCCATTGTAACAGGAGTCCGCGATTGCCTCTACGTAATCGTGGTATCCGAATCGGCCTACGAGCATGAAGACCAATTTCATGCAACCTTCTTCTCACAGTTTGGTCACTCACAAGTACACCGTGTTCAGATTGTAACTTTAGAACCAATTAAACAGCGGTAGAATTTGGTTGTCTTTTTGCTGCTTCAGTCACCCGATAGCGAGACCACAATCTCGAAATCACACTTTGACTAGTGGCAAGGCTATCAGCAATATCCCGTTGAACTGCACCGCCTTGAATCATGCCTACTGCTCTAACCATTTCTTCCCGGGTTAAATGTCGACGTTGCATGATTCCGACAAAATCATAAGAGTTAATTTAAAACATCCATGTTTAAAAAAAACAATCAAAAATGTTAATTAAACCAATGCATACGTAAAAACAGAGTATTCAATATGGCGAAGAAAATGTTCATTTAACTTTCCCAAGTCCAATTTTTAATTTTTTTTTATGAGTCAAATTACGAGGGGTGATCCATAAGTTTTGAGAATCAGTAAGAACCATCCACATAATGATATTCTTTTAATGTGGACTATACCATGGCACAAATGAAACTTAAATTAGAGAAAAAAAATGTATACATTATTCATTTGTTTTCCTGTGATAGCTAAACAAAAAACATCTGTATTAACAATTTTACAACACGGCAAGAATAAGAGTTAGTTTTGTAATAATTTGGAACTGTGTGGAAAAAGTTCTGGTACACTAATAAAAAATATTTTTATTGAAAATGAAACCTTGATTTATCATCAGAGCTCGGAATAGGAATTGCCTATTTACCTAAACTTCGCGGGAGGACGTAACTAAGAGTGGTTAAAACCACCAAAAATAATTATTTCTTATTATCAGAGCTCGGAATGGGTAGTGCCTATTTACCTAAACTTCGCGGGAGGACGTAACTAAGAGTGGTTACAACCACCAAAAATATTTATTTCTTATTATTGAATGCGGGATTTCCCGGGATTGACTGTATTACTCTAAAGGTTTAATACTTTTAACTTTATTACTTTAATATAAGGTTTAATACTTTATAAATCTTGCTATATTGTAAATTATTTATTTATTCATCTTGAAATAACAATCAGTTATAAAACAATATAATATAGATCAAATTGAATCAAACGGAAGCCTAAAATTTGATATTTTTAGTTGATTTAAATAGAATTATAATATTGTATAGAATGTATTCAACAAAAACAGATGTAGCCGACACTTTAGCCATGCACTTACTACCTGCAGTTTGCGACCCTGATTTATAAGTAAAGTTAAATGTATTAAGCCTTTAGAGTAATACAATCAATCCCGGGAAATCCCGCATTGGTTAATAAGAAATAATTATTTTTGGTGGTTGTAACCACTCTTAGTTACGTCCTCCCGCGAAGTTTAGGTAAATAGGCACTGCCTATTCCGAGCTCTGCTTATTATTGAATGCGGGATTTCCCGGGATTGAATGTATTACTCTAAAGGCTTAAGAATTGGCGGCAGGAATTGTGCTTCAGAGCCTTCTAATTGATAAGGGTGCTGCTCGTCAACCAAAGATCAGAACTGATAACCGCTCTCCCCGTTATTTAGCCCTAACTTTCGACAACTACTTCTCATTCACTAATGTTCAAAAACAACTACATAAAAATCACGAACTGGTGATGACTTAGTGAAGGTAAAATATTTGACCATTTTGACCTCCAAAAGTAAAATTATTTTTAAAGTGGTAAAATAAAACAATTTAATGACGTTAATAAGTGTTCGGAAATATAGAAAGTGTGCTCATTCCAATTAAAATATAACGATTTACATATGTCCCATTTTTAATACCGATTATCAACACTTATGGATCACCCCTCGAATGAGACATAGAGCCAGTAACAAAAGCACATTAAAAACTTTTTTATAGCTTTAAAACTTTTTGAGTTATGTCAATAAAAGTAAAATATCCCTAGACAGTGTTGCGGTGGTTATGTTTCACTTATCCAACTTGACCTTACATTAAATATGCAATATAATTTTTAAAATGCAGTACTTTATGACATGCAATAACCCCTAGTATGCTTAGGCACGGATCCGTGCTCAAAATTTGGATATCTTTTTGTAATTTTTTAAGCTTTTTTTATGGACTATATCGTAATCAAAAGAGACTAGAACATGGTACTTTTTGACCGCCCGCATACGAGGGGATAAACCATTTGAATTTGAAGTGTACGTATTATAAAGGTTCATAATATCTACATTTAAAATGCTGATGAATAACACATCTATAATCAAAATACCGAAAGTACAAAATGCTGATACCCGATATACCGAAGCTTAAAATACCTATTTTCAAATGACCGAATGTTTAAAATCCCGAATGCTTAAAATTCCGAAAGTACGTTTGACCGAAGCTTGAAATATCATTTTTTAAATGACCGAATGTTTAAAATCCCGAAAGTACGTTTGACTGAAGATTAATATACCTACATTGGCTACATTTGATGCTGGGTGTCCAGATAAAAAATTATATACCGAATTGGTTGAGCTCCGACTCCACTTGATCTTGTCTGCCTTACCCCTAGTGTGGCAACCCTCCCTCGCTGTAAGAAAGTGCAGGCAACAAGGGAAGGTGCCGTGCTATCTTACGCAAGGGCGGATGGGTTGCACTTCCCGAAGCGCCGGAGCAGACCGGAAGGTATTTCAGGTGTAGGTATATACATTTTTCGGGATTATAGTCTTCGGGATTTCAGGCATTCGGTCAAACGAACTTTTGGGATTTTAAACTTTCGGTAAAATAATCATTCGACATTTTAATATTCGGTCTTCCGTTCATAGGCCTTATGAAATTCGGTATTTTGAACTTCTGTATTATAATACGTACCCGAATTTGAATTAGTTTAAATTTTATTTCTGTGTGAAAAGGATTTATGCTTTATTTCTTCGGCGGTGTCAGTTGTGTTTTACCTAAGTGTTAAAGATGGTGACTCCATTTTCTTTTAGAACTTATTTTTAACCACTCGACAGTCCGGCCCGCGAGACCAGTATGCCCTCAACCGTCCGGGTTTTTAGCGACGCACGCCCCGTGCCGCGCATCCGCAACTTTCTATTGAAAACGTCTGTATCTTCCAAACTACAAAAGTTATAATAAAGAACAAAATATGAGGCATACATGAAAGTACACTTTTTCAAATACTTTCTATAGAATTATAAAAATATACATGATTAGTGACAATAATCGAGGTTAAACTTATGAAATCGGTAAAAAATCCTACAAGATTCTACAAGATTTTTTTAAACATCACACTAGTCACTGGAAAATAATACACATAATCGTAGAAAGTACACATTCCTGATCATTTTTATGTATAATAACCCCCAAAAAGATGTAAATAAACGTGAAATACTTACGACATAACCGCGAGTCCTTCACAAACACGCGCAGCTTCACGGCAAATAATATTTTTGAATGGATATGCAGCTAGCGGACACTGCCATCTATATTTTCGAGAGCAAGTAATTTGTTTATGCTACGTTTGTGCAGCAGTAGAATTTGTAAATAATGCCGGCATATTTTACTAGATGGCACTGTAATCAACTATTCCTTCTTCCACACCTTTGGAAAATAAGGTATCCGCGGACGGTTAACAGCATTTTGGTTTTGAATACAATGGTATCGTGGGACTGTCAAGTGGTTAAATAAACTTACCACAATGAAAAATAAAAGTATTAAAAATAAGAAACCGGCCAAGTTCGAGTTGAACTCGCGTGGAGAGGGTTCCGTACCTACATACGTATTTTTTTTGGTAGGATTCTTATAGGATTTCCTGTAATCTGTATTTTTGTGTTTTATATTTCAAATACATTACTTAAAGATATTTTGTAATTCGTATTTTAATTACTTGCTAGATATTATTTTGTAATTTATATTTCAATAATAATAAATTTATTTATTTGGTAATAAAAAGCAGTTTACAAACAAAAGCAGTGCTATAGTCCCCACGCTAGGAGTCCCTGTGTTGTGGCAATCAAATCTATAAGCAATGAACTATATTATGGATTTCTTTTCAAAATCTTAGCCTCGGTTGTTTCGGAGATCAGTGGAGAATGTTCAATTTTCGTCTCCTTTCATGATTAAAATCAAAACTATTTATTTTACAATAATAGAAGTTAGAAGCTTAAATGAAAAGAAACGTACTGCGACGGTCTTTTTAGGACATGACCAAGGCATTTGACTTTGTTGATCATTGCCTTCTCCTAGTTAAATTAGAAAAATACGGAATTAGGGGACCCGCTTTGTCCTGGTTCAAATCTTATTTAGAAAAAAGGAGTCAATGCGTACAAATAACTGCATTTAATAAAAAAATTAAGAGACTGTGTATCAATCAGATTAAATGCACAATGAATATGGCGTTCCACAAGGTAGCGTGCTTGGTCCTCTTTTATTAAATATTTACATAAATGAGTTAAAAAATGTCATTCCATGTAAATCCATTATTTTTGCAGATGACATACGAGGGCTGCTACTTATGTAACCGGAATAGAAAAAAATGACAAACGTATATGACTAAATATGGTTTTATTGTTTTTCAAAATATTCTCCCTTATGATCGATGCACTTTTGCATACGTTGAAACCAATTTTTAAAACATTTTTTCCGCTCTGACTGAGGTATCTCCAAAACGTGCTGTTTGGACGCGTCGACTGCATCTTCACGGGTCGAAAAACGTTGACCACGTAATTTATTCTTTACATTTGGGAATAAATAGAAATCATTGGGTGCCAAATTAGGGCTGTACGGCGGATGACCCGTTAATTCTATATTTTGACCTTCCAAAAATCGAGTCGTTTCGCGTGATGTATGACAGCTGGCATTGTCATGGTGAAGAACGATTCTGCGTCGCTGGTTGTTTTTACGTATTTCTTCAAATACCTCCGGCAAACAAATGGTCGTGTACCATTCCCAATTAACCGTTCTACGATTCTCTAGTGGCACTGTAGCCACATGGCCATTAATACCGAAAAAGCAGGCGACAATTTGCTTCAAGGTGCTTTTTGCACGAGTTACTTTCGTAGGGTTCGGCTCATTTTGAAACACCCACACTGTTGATTGTTGTTTAGTTTCCGGATCATACGCATAGATCCAGGATTCGTCACCTGTGTAGATATTATAAACAGCTTTTGAGTCACCACGGATATATTTTTTTAACATTGTCTTGCACCATTCGACGCGAGCCTCTTTTTGATCCTTAGTTAAATTGTGAGGGATCTAACGGGAACAATTTTTTTTTGCAGCTAAATGATCATGTAATATCTTATTAATGCTCGTCATACATATGCCCAGAGTCGCCTCTATCTCGCGATATGTAACATGACGGTCATGCATTATAAGTTTTCGCACAGCTTCAATATTTTGTGGTACAACGACCGGTTTCGGGCGACCTTCCTTAACTTCGTCCGTGAGCATACTACGTCCACGATTGAACTCATTAAACCAGTGGTACACAGTGCTTTTCGATGGAGCTTCATCACCAAAAGTCGAAGTTAATTGATCTATGCACTGTTGTTGCGTTAAACCACGCCGAAAATCATAATAAATCATAGCACGAATATTTTCACGAGTGAGTTCCATTCTTGCAGCGAGATGACATTTTGATCCCGCCAAAAACAAAAGACTAGCGTACATAAGAAAAAAAATATAGCGGCCAGTATTAAAAAAAAGTTCAAATTTTACCATGGAGGTCAGATATAACGTTTATAAATGTTGGAATCCCAGATTCCGGATACATAGGTAGCAGCCCTCGTATCTTTAATAATTACGTCAGAACAATACGAAATTAATAATGAATTTGAATAAAATAAATATAATAATAGATATGAAATGACTAGGAGAGCATAATTTTAAAATTAATATCAATAAAACTAATTTCATACAGTTTAATATGAAACAAGGCATGCATAATTAATGAACGATATCACTTTTTAAGGATTTAAAATTGATAAGTACCTGAATTGGCAAACTCAAATTGAAAATGTATGTCGCAAGGTCAATAGGTTTGTCTATGTATTGAGTAGATTAAAACGCACTGCCATTTTGGCAGCCATATTAGCAGCCATATTAGCAGCCTATCATGGGTACATAGCTTCTCAATTGAGGTACGGTCTTATATTATGGGGCAATTGTTCTAATTTTACCAGGTCATTCAGAGCCCAAAAAAATGTTTGAGGGCTAGTGGTATAGCTCCATATCAGTCATGTAAGCCTCTATTCAAAAAGTTAGGGATATTACCATTACCGTTCTTATATATACAGGATGTTAGGCACAAGATTGGACAAAAAAAATTGGCGAATAAGTGGTGCCGTGTACTACTTATTCAGGCCTAATAAGGAGGTCCAGGAACCCAGGTTAAAAAACAATTTTTTTTTGCTTTTAAAAAAAATTGCAAGAATTCATTGTTTAAAATTAAATAATTAAAAACAAACATGAATAAAACCGCCAATTCTTTTTTTCATCTTGAGTGTTGCTATGTTCTTTGAGAATTGATATCTTGTGCAAATAATTACTAAAAAAAAGCCACGGCCACAGTAAAGTTTTAAAACTAAAAGCCCAGAAAAGCATTGCTTTAAAAAAGAACCTAAAAGTGATCAAGCACCAAGTTCTTTGAAAACTTCTCTGATTAATGCTCTTTCCAACGTAGCCCAGTCTATAACAACACAAAAATAGGCAAACCCGCATGTAACTACGATTTGCTTATATGTTTTTAGGTCCGTTGTGAGTGTTTAACATCCAAGTTTGCAACCCCGAACACCCTGTGCTACCCCCATGGTACTGGAAAAACTGCGAATTTTTGGCACTTGTTTCAGTGTTTTCGAAAAAACTTCCGTATGGAAATATTTTCCAAGTACCTTTATTTAGACTTTAATAAAGATAACTAAATTTGCTACAATTTGAGCATAATTTGAGCACATTGTGTTTATTGGTTGCGGAGAAACAGCAAGTCAAAGATGGTATTTTCTTCAAAAAGTGAAAATGTGTTGGTAGGGTTATTTCGAAGATACATACCGGCTGAAATAATGCTCCTAGGTAAAATTCATGGCAAAAGAATTTGTAGAGAATTGAATTAGCCGCAATTTAATACCAAAATGGTGCCTCTAGGCATCATAGTTTCATCCAAAATAAAAATAAAGTAAAATATCGGATGTTGGCAAAATAATAAAAACATTGTACTGAATAATTTTGGGACGAATTTCTTAAAAAAACTGTGCAAACATGTGAATTTACCATTTTAGATGTATAATTATGGCTTCAAATAAACATACACTAAATAAATGAACATACTTCCACGTTGTTTTGTTAACTGCGAAAATTCAAGGCACTTGTTTCAGTTTCTTTGAAATAATTATATAAAGGAAGCGTGTTTTGAGTATCTTTGTTCATACTTTAATAAAGCGTACTAAATTGGCTACAATTTAAGCCTAATTTGAGTACTGCAAGACTATAGTTGCGGAGATACAGCTAGTCAAAGACTGTCTTTTTTTTTTCAACAAAATGAAAATTTCAAGTTATGGTCATTTTCCAAGTTACGTACTGGCTAAACTTATGGTCCTAGAATAAAAGTTGAGATAAGAATTAGTGTACAATTTGACTAGCTTCAATTTAATACCAAAGTAGTGCCTCTAGCTTTCATAGTTTTCTCAAATATATAAAAACTATTAAAATATCTGATTTTGGCTAAATGATAAAAATATATGTATGAATGTATTTCTTAAAGAAAACCAAAAAGTGTAAATTTGGCATTTTAGATGAAACATATGGTTTCAAAACAAATAAACGTAAACATAAAAAAACACAGCAAACATATATTTAAACTATAAAATAATACTATTTACACGGTCAAGCAAAAACAGTTTAGACTTTCGTCCTTTTGGAAGGACTAGGTCTCATCCAGTCTAGATCAGTGGGGAGGAGTGAGGGAAGAGGGATAATGTTTTCTAGAGTGGAGGCAGGCCGGCTCATGGTGGTGTGTCGTCCATATCCTCGACTTCTTCGTCCAGGGCAATAGGGATGGCGTTGTTGCAATTTCACCCGTGGCAAAAGGAACATAGGATAGAGCACCTGAGCCCAGCCTATCTGCAAGTGCACGACACTAAGGAACCTCTTTTTGCATTTGCAAGTCACCATTTTAAGCAGGGTCTGAGGAGCGGGCTCTGCGCACATTACCCATCTTCGACTTGCTGTATCTCCGCAACCAATAGACATAGTGAGCTCAGGCTACGCTCTAATTGTAGCAAATTTAGTTATCTTTATTAAACTAGAAACAAAGATTCATGAAAAACGCTTCCATACAGCATTTTTTTTTCAAAAAAACTGCAACAAGTGCCAAAATTTGGCAGCTTTTTGAGCACCATGGGGGTAGCACAGGGTTTTCAAGGTTTGCAAACTTGGGTATTAACTACTCTCAAAGGCCCTAACAACATATAAAAAAATCGTAGTTACATGCGCGTTTGCGATCTATGATGTCGTTATAGACTGGGCTAACGATGTATCATATGCGTTGATTTTATTTCACTAACAGAAGTCATTTGCCAATTTAGCTGGACACTTGGCCAAATTCTTTGGCGTTGGTCCTAACATGCTTCAGAGAAAATAGTAGAATTTTGCCAGAATTAATTATATAATCAAATAATTAAACCGCTAATTATTATTTTTATTAAGTGGTACTTGACTGTTGATATGTTCTGTGATAGTTGATATCTGGTGCAAATAATTACTCTAAAAAAGCCCAGGCCACAGTAAAGTTTTAAAAAGACGTAAATAAAAACATAGGGCCCGAAAAGCATCGCTTTAAAAAAAAAACTGAAAGAGGTCAAGCACTTTGAGTTCTTTGAAGACTTTGCAGATTAATGCTCTTTTTCCAACGATTTATCATATGCGTAGATTTTATTTGCCAAGTTAGCTAGACACTTGGCATAATTCTTTGGCCTTGATCCTAACATGCTTGAAAGTAAATAGTAGAATTTTGCCAAGTGTCCAGCTAAATAGGCAAATAACTCCTGTTATTAAAATAAAATCTACGCATATGATACATCGTTGGAAAGAGCATTAATCAGAGAACTTTTCAAAGAACTCAAAATGCTTGACCTCTTTTAGTTTCTTTTTAAAGCCATGCTTTGTTGGGCTTTCAGTTTTTATTTACGTCTATTTAAAACTTTACAGTGGCCGGGGCTTATTTCGAGTAATTATTTGCACCAGATATCAACTATCACAGATATATCAACAGTCAAGATGCAAATTAAAATAATAATTGGCGGTTTTATTCATGTTTCTTTTTAATTATACGATTTAAAAAAATGAATTCTGGCAAAATTCTACTTTGAAGCATGTTAGGACCAACGCCAAAGAGTTTTGCCAAGTGTCGAGCTTAATTGACAAATAACTCCTGTTAGTGAAATAAAATCTACGCATATGATACATCGTTGGAAAGAGCATTAATCAGAGAAGTTTTCAAAGAACTTGAAGAGCTTGACCTCTTTTCGTTTTTTTTTTCAAGCGATGCTTTTCTGGGCTTTTAGTTTTTATTTACGTCTTTTTAAAACTTTACTGTGGCCTGGGCTTTTTTTTTAGTTATTATTTGCACAAGATAACAATTCTCACAGAATATAGCAACAATCAAGATACAAATAAAAAAATTGCCGGTTTTATTCAAGTTTCTTATTAATTATTTGATTTTAAACAATGAATTCAGTATTTTTTTGAAAAAGCAATATATTTTTTTAATCCTTGTCCTCCCTATCAGGCCTGAATAAGTAGTACATGGCACCACTTATTCGCCATTTTTTTTGGCCAACCATGTGCCTGACACCCTGTATATATTAGAAACCTGCATATGTGTGAAAAAGTATACAACGTGTCCCAAAACTCAACGATAAGCCGGCACCAGAGGATGGAGCTGCTTATGATTAGTCGAGAAAAAATAAAAAATAAAAAAAGATAAAAGAAATTTATTTAGTAAGTAGGCCGCTCGGGCACTTTTACACGTCAAGATACTACCAATACCAATACCAATAAGGAAAAGATATATTTTTTTCCTTATTTTTTCTCGACTAATCATAAGCAGCTCCATCCTCTGGTGCCGGCTTATCGTTGAGTTTTGGGACACGTGGTATATATATTTATTTAAAACTGCTAAATCCTAGCCCTCATCCAGCACTTGCCTACAGACATTAATATTTCAACCTGTTGCTTTTAAAATTACCCTTTAAATTATTTTTAGTTTTATCAAGGCTGTGTATAGGTATTTATGTATGCGTTTTATTTTTATTATTATTTTTCCATTCATTTTTCCGCTATATTAGTATTATGTAAGTAGTTTACACATATAATATAGTTTGTTTGTACAGCATTCCGTGAGTCACTGCCGGTACTGGCTGAAAATCAGCGCTGTAGGTGTCTGACACCTCAGCATTTTGCTGAGCCAGTGTCCGTTTCACCGCCGCGAGGACACACATTGCGTGCCTTCTCTGTTACCTTCACTATTTTCTTTAAAAAAATGTATATGTGTGCCTTATGGTGGTGAATAAATGTATTTCTTCTTCTTCTTCTTCTAAAAATGTCTTCCTACGAAATACAAGAACCCTCAGAGGTTAGCTCATGATCGCGCCCCACGGACATCGCTGTACCAAAAGCAGTGTTATGCGATAAGCTTTAAATTATATAATAAATTACCGATGGATATGCGTCATCTACCTGTGAATATTTTCCGAAAGCGTATTTTGTTTACTACATGGCAAAATGTACTATAATATTCATACTTTTCTTGTTGATAAATTTTAACTTATACCTATAAAATTAACTTAATGGAAAAAAAATCAAATATACATTATTTTGTAAAATATTACTTGTAAATTACTTATGCCTACTAAAATATCTTATTTAAATTGTATAATTTAGATCTTTCGATATTAATATTGCTACACCCTAGAAGGGTACATGTGTAGCACTTTAATTATTCTATAAGACCAATATTGTAAATACCATGGGTGCAATAAATAAATTATTATTATTATTCTCGGATATTTATTAAATTTTCTGTAAATTAGGTTTTCTACAATAACTATTCAATATAAAAGTAAAATAATAATACTATATTATTATTATTAATAACAAAAATTGATCCTCTTTTTGAGCCCTCTCACTTGATATATGACACGGTAAGGTATGCAAAACTTTTTTTTAATTTTCTAGTATGTCCCCCAAAAATGACCCTTATAAATAAAATCTTTGCACATCGGTGTTTGGGTCATCAATTTACATATGTGTACCAAATTTCAACTCAATCGGTCCAGTAGTTTCGGAGCAAATTGGCTGTGACAGATAGACGGACAGACAGACGCGCGAGTGATCCTATAGGGGTTCCGTTTTTTTTTTTCATTTTTTGTGCGGAATAGCTTTCGAGAAAAGTCATATTTAGTGAATTCGGAATAATCGTTTTTTTTTGCTGAACCAACGAGAAGTTAACCAAACATGGCAAAACTGCACTGCTAGAAAACTATAAAAGCGCCATGAGGAAGAGGAAGCCATGCGTCATCCGATTTCTCTATAGATCCATATTTTCACGGGTTCGGATCGGACGTATTGCGGAACCGCTCTTACGGTAAAAACACAGCTCATTATCATAAAAGGGAATTTCCCCTTATCCTGCTACGACCTTGAATATTCATTTGTAAATTTCCTGGTGATCCGTTCCACTGTGCGATATGGACCTATCGTCGCGAAAGAATAATTGCATGTGGTGAAGTGCAACTGATGGTGAAATACTGGGAGAACTCTTTAATGATTAACGGCCCTACCTCTTGGACAAAGATAATTTGTTAAGGGTGATGGGAAATTGGTATAAAACTATAAAGTTCCTTAATGTTAATAAATCAAATATACCTACAGTATTCGTTCCTTTTTATGTTTAAATATAAATTACCATGTCACATTACATGTCTTCGCAAAATGATTTATTTTAATTACCGTTTTATTTTGTTTCGTTGTAATTTTTTCGCAAATACATTGAAAAACATCGTTTGATAATGACGAGCGGAAATGTCAATTGTTAAATGATACACTTCTACATCAATGTGTATTATTACCTCCGTTGTGCGTGTTTCCCCAGGGCGCGTGGTTGAACTGTGGCGCGGCGGCGAAGTCATCGAGGACGAGAGCCGCCGCCGCCGCTGCCGCCGCTGCCGCATCAGCCGCCACCACCGCCGCTGCCGCCGACTGCTGGCGAGCTTCCGCCTATACACAAAACTTTGTTACAGAATAAACTTCGAATTTACCCCGACCAATGTTCTGAACTCGGGGAGACCCCAGGTTGCCGTAGCCGCAACAACGGCCCCCTGTGAGGTCGGGCGTTGTAAGGTCTGAAGTCGAACAAAACAAAATTCACTATTTTCACCTTATAGTTCAATGCGAACTCTACATTTGAGACTAAAATCTCGTTTATATTTTTTCATCTCTCCTGTTCGAAAAGTTTAATTTGAATGGTTAGATAGCCGGGTAGAAAATTGCTTTTTTACCTCTAGGGTGGAAAGTATTTTTTTTTAAATAGTTTCGATTGGGCACGGAGTGTAACATAATTGAGCTACGTCATATTATTAAAATAAAAGCTTTTCATACATCTAAACTCGGCTATACGGTAAACGACGTATTTATTACGATCTATAGGTTCATTTTAAAATCATTTTACGACTGGTCTTTTTTTTTCGCAATTACAGAAAATCAACATTTAAAATTATTCCTCTATTGCGCTGCCCGCCATAATGCCATGGATAGCATAGCATGACACTTTTTTTTCACGTTTCGGCATGGCCCTCTAGAAAATAAACATACTGCCAACATTCGAAAAGTTTAATCGAGTTGGTCACGACCAAGGAGCTTATACACGACACTGGAGGTTGAACACCGAACATCCGTTCGAAACAAGAAATTTATTTGTGAAGCTTACCAAATGACGTGCCCGCAAAATGCCCGCTTGAGTGCGACGTATGCTCATTACACGCGAATGCTCTCAGTGAGGACGGTCCTTAATGACATTGACGACTTCAAGCATATTTTGTTTAAATGGGTTATAAATTAACTTATGTGACCGTACCATATCGTACAGTCGCCATCAGATATATTGGAGCGGCCGAGGTACTCAAATATTTCTGAGCAGCAATAAATTTCAATAAATTCTTTACGGTAAATAAGGTCATTAACATCTGAACATCCAATTCGCCACAAATATATGAGCAGTGGTTTTTCAATTAAATCTGAACACACAACGAGACAATAATATCTGAAAGCACAACTCGTCAAAGTTATCTGCACAGACAGGGTGATCATAAATATCTGAACATTTAAGGAAAATATACCTTAAAGCACTAGGCACAGTTTAAAGGTAATCGTACAGATGTAATGAATTTTCCTTTTACAAAATAAGTAGGTATACAAAATATAAATCTGCGAAAAGCAACTTCACGGTCTTGTTACAAGAGACACATTTGAATAAAATATTTGGCAATTCACAAAAACGGTAACATAACTGTCATTGCATATAATTCACTGCGTGTCTTTATCAAATGTAAATATGTAATATTGAAGCTGCCAAATGAAAATAGGTACGAATGCTTTGCAATATTTCATCCACTATAGTGTCAGTCGCCATGGCCTAGCGGTTTAGTAATTAGAAATTATAATTATAATACCGTTGCGTCAGGGTTCAAATCCTCAATTGTGCTTTTTTTTGTATTTTATTAAGAATTCATGTTCTTTTTTTTCTAATTTATTATTTTTATTTAATGAAAACTGTAAACAAACTTATTTGCCGTGCATTTAGCCCTTAACCATATTTTGTTACTTTACGAACTGAAAATGAGAAGGCACTTGTCCCACCGCAGACGGTTAGCGAGAAGCGAGCAGCGTGAAGCGAATGTGTAGTTCCAATAGTATTTTCGGTAGCCTATAAGAGGGTGTTCGATTGCGGCGGGCGTACATTCGCTCCACGACCAAGCTTGCGGCCCTGCACAAATCCGCACACAAGACGCATGTGTTCAGCGGTATTAAAAGAAATAAAAATTATCATTGTTGTGTAAACTAGATCCCAACAAAAACATAAATGTGTACAAAAAGGCCATATTTCTAAATTCTGCCAATTGTTGTATCTGAAAGAGTCACAGAGTCCGGCCGACACATGCATACCGCACGTTTCGCACAGTACGAGTAAGATAAGGACGCCATTAGTATCACGATGACGTCACGCTCTATCTCAGGCAGTGTATACACCCTACATCCAGCAGAAAACTCTTTTTAGTCTTGACATTGATAAAACCGAATGGTGGTTGTGTAGAAAATGTATTCCAGCGTAGTACGTTAAAGAATTTTAAACTGTATGCCTAGTGCTTTAAGGTATATTTTCCTTAAATGTTCAGATATTTATGATCACCCTGTCTGTGCAGATAACTTTGACGAGTTGTGCTTACAGATATTATTGTCTCGTTGTGTGTTCAGATTTAATTGAAAAACCACTGCTCATATATTTGTGGCGAATTGGATGTTCAGATGTTATTGACCTTATTTACCGTAAAGAATTTATTGAAATTTATTGCTGCTCAGAAACATTTGAGTACCTCGGCCGCTCCAATATATCTGATGGCGACTGTACCTACTTGCGTACTTTATTCTTTGCACTTGTCGTAATAATTATCAAGCAACTAACTGATAGTCCTGGTTAAAACCAAGTTTCCCCTGCAAAAAGGACAATTTGACGGTTCGATTTTCAGACACGGAAAAATCTCATTCAGTTATTTCAATTAAAAGCGTTCAAGTCGTTTCCGAGAATTACCTCAATAAATAATACAAGAATCGCTCACGTCAAGTAATCACTTATTTCTATCTCATATATAACCTTGGTAGTAAAACTTTAGCCCTACATAAGTTAAAATAAAATTGTATCATAGTGTGTATACGATTCGCAGAGAGGTAGTTGACACGATTTTCATTAGGCATAATATTATATTTTCTCAGATTAACCTATCTGTATGTCTGTGTCTGTGTTCTGTATCTGTGTGTGTGTAAGACTCTTTCTTAAATCATTCCCGCACCGAAAACCCCGACGTATGATTATAAACGACCGTTGGCTTTTTTACACCAAATAATAAATTTATTTGCTCCTTAATCAAGTTGTTTATTGTTTTTTCTCAAACATGCTAGGAAATGTAGGAATTCTTTGGAAAACGAAGACGCCGAGTGCCTCTTTTTCCTCCCAGGAGTAAAATAAACGTATGAAAACACTTACGTCCATGTCCGTATTGTTTTTTAAAAGTGCTCCCTATTGCATGTAAAATCGAAAGGACCATGAAAAAAATCCCGTACACCCAACTTGCGAGTGGGTTCAGTACGGGCGACGGCGCGGCGGCTCGTTGTGCGTGAAACTATCTTTTAACTAATACTCGTAGTTTTAAAAAAAACATTATCTCCGAATTTGTCAAGAGATTTAAAAAAATACTTATAATCATGCATTTGTGTCAATTCCTCGCATTGTTTGAGAAAAGCATTATATATGCCACGGCGGAAACGGGGATTGCCTTACTCGGACTTTAGCAGGCCTCGCCACGGCTCGGCCCGCCAACCACCTCGTCGGGCAATTCCCTACTTTCCGCGCTTAAGCAATAATGTACTATTACGCGACTACCCAAAAAAGGAGTGTAATGTTTTCAGGGTTCATGTATGTATCTACTATTCTTTATTTGATGTGTAATTACTATCATTTTCACTCGTCCCGAGTGTTGTAGCAGTTGCAGCTCGGTCCAAGAGATCTCGGGACTCGTGTAAAATGACATACTTTCCGCACTCGCGTTATAATGTACAATTAATGTTACACTAGCTACCCGCCCTCGCTCCGCTTCGGCTCATGTGATTTTACTGTAAAACCCATTCATAATCCAGAATTTATTATACATAAAAACCTTCGTCTTCAATCACTCTTATCTGTTGCTGAAAACTGCATTAAAATCCGTTGCGTAGTTTAAAAGATCTAAGCGCACGGACAGCGGAAGCGACTTTGTTTTATACTGTGCAAAGATAAAGTCAGTATATAAAGCTTCGTTCGTATCGTTAATTATAAATACAACTAATATCAGGCACAGTTAACTGTAGCGACGTTTAAAAAATATGTTATTAAGAAAAAACTGCTGGTCTTGTATTACAGACTCGATTCCCAATCATTCTATTTGCACATTTTGTAGAAATAAAAAACCCAACGCCTTACACCACAACAGCGAAAGTTAATTGTGGACAAATCGAGTTCCGTTTTTTAGGGCATTACATGCAGAATACTGGCACAAATGGAAAGTGTTGGAGCCGGCCAAACTGCGATCCGTAAATACGGTGAGAAATATTCTTTTTCACAGCACTGCTCGGAAATATGGCCATAGATGGTCTTGTTTGGGGTCACAAAACATCACTTATAAGGACAGACCAAGAATGTTTTTGTCGGCGTGTTTCCTGATTGGTCGAACATTGTTGTCCAACTTTAAGAACCAATGAAAATCAATCAATCAATTTTTGTGTCATAGCTCCTTAAAATGAAAAATTGAAATCGACCAATCAGAACACACCATTTTGTGTCGTAAAATATTAGGTGTATTTTTGCTTAAAGATACACAGACTAAAAACTATGTCACTGCTTTTTTTAAATGTAATTCAAACATGGCCCCTAATCTCGAACCACTAGAGATGAAATTACATGGGAGATATGGCGAAATAAATACAATTTTATATGGAGTTGACATCTTCATTTCGCATGTTAGTTTATTAATCTCGAGTGCCACGAGAATAGGGGTCAAGATTAAAAATAAAAAATATGTTAAAATTGGCGGTGATGTCACATTAACATAAATTCAAATTTGAGTTTTGAATATGAATGTTTATTTTATTTCTTCTCAGTTGTTTTGAAAAGCACTATGTCTGCCTCGGTAGAAAGTACAATTTATGGACTCGTACACTAGAGGGCCTCAACTACGTTTCGGCTCTCTATAAGACTCGTCGGAAAATCGCGTACTTTCTATCCTCTGCAACAATGTACTATAAACGACCATGCTAAAAACCAGGCCCGCAAATGCAATCCACTAATGGATCAGAATACAGTAAAGGAATATGCATCTAATAAAAAACTATCCGTTCCAGATATTGCCAAAAAAATAGGAACTAGTATTGGAATGGTACAACGTGCCGAGTAAATGAATAATCTGAAGACTTTTAAAAACAAAAACGATCGTAAAGAAGTGATTAGTAAGCAGTATCTGTTAAAAATCGCGTCCGGAAGTGATATGAATCGATTCTAACAAAAACAGACCTGTGTAATATAATAATGGACGACGAAAAGTATGTAAAACTGGATTATAAGTCTTTACCAGGTGCCCAGTATTACAGTAAATAGGATCGGAGGTTATTGAGACTGACAAATCGGTTTTCGTAGAGAAATTTGGCAAAAAAATAAGTAAATGTAGTACATTTTTCACTAGGTACTTCAGCAATTAATGCTGAAATGTATGTGAAGGAGTGGCTTCAGAAGCGAGTATTACCCATGGTAAAAAACCCGCCAACAAAAAGCAAAAAATAACTTATTTCAAATGGTAGGTAATAAGTCAGTCACTGAAGTCTTCTTTTGGTTAAAATATTGTAGGACGCCGACATCAGTTGGTCTGACCTATTATTACCTACCATTTTAAAGTAGTTATTTTTTGCTTTTTGAAGGCAGGTTTTTTAAAACTTTTATTTTATTTTATACTTTTTAGTGATCATAATTATGCTGGTATTCTCCCACTTCTCATTTAAAAAGAAACTATAGAACATTTCAATCTCGCCGAAAGCAACGTCGAGGGAAAGTCATAGTCATATATTTAAATCTAAATAGGCTTCGTCATAGTCGCTCAACTATCTTAACACTTTCATTGCCGCCGACCCGCTAGGCGGGTTCATTTTGTATGAAAATCAGAGACCTTGGCAATGAAAGTGTTAATCGAAATATCTTGTCGCCACCCTTGAAATATATACCGTTTAGGAGTTCCGTTGGCCATCTGTGGTCCTCATCATCAGTTCCACTTCACCAAATAGTGCTTTCCAAGAGCAAATACACACGTTACAATGACAAATACCAAAATCGCTATAGGTGTGCCTATAAATTTTGAAGAGGTCCGTCGATTCCTCATGGATTCCACCATCAGATCTTCATTTTGATAACAATGGGATCAATCGGGAAGCACCAGCTTTTAAATAAAAAAAGAACCATCAAAATCGGTTCACCCAGTCAAAAGTTCTGAGGTAACAAACATAAAAAAAATAAAAAAAATACAGACGAATTGAGAACCTCCTCCTTTTTTTGAAGTCGGTTAAAAACTAGTCCGATTGGAACTAACTTGATACGACATTTTTAATGCGAAATAAGTTCAGGAACACGCTGTTAAAATCTGTACGGTTCCTCGGGCCTACAGTGTATATCGGCGAACCCTGTGAATTTAAGGGTCGGCTATAGGCAATCGAGGGTCGGGACTGTAATAGAATTATACAGAAAACGATGCTTCATAGTCTTGAAAAAAATCACACAGCTAGCCAATGAAAGGTACTTGCGCTTGAAACATTCGAATTTAAGTTAATGCTTATGGATAACTGAAAAATTTTTATCGGAATATCACTAAAAACGTGTAAATCGCACTCCCGCACTGTAACAACTGAGTCGTAATTAACAAGAATTATTAAATGAATTTTATTAAATAATAAAGTTAAAACCATAAGGAAGCCCATACAATCTTCATTTTTTAATAAATATATACCTATTTTACGTAAAAAAATCACAAACTGACCCAGTTTTTTCGCTCAAAATCTTCATACTAATTAATATGGAGCGTCGCGCATCCTACAAATACAAGTGCGAGCGCGCGCGGCCGTCAGTAAGCCACGCACCTCCAGAGAGAGAGCACGTCGCTTTACGCCGCATCCAGAGATCGCGATCGAACAGTGTACTTACACGAAATCAGTGCACAGTGTTCCCGTTCTTCAGTTGAGTACGTACATAAGTGTATTCAGTTGAGTGTTGTTTCCATGCTGTGTGCAATAAAGTGTTTTTACTTACTTATATTTATTTTATTATTGTATGTGAATAAGCAATTAATTTGATAGTGAGAAATGTTTGTCGTACGTATTTCTAATTGTTTTTTTTTCTACCTACCTACAGATAAAAATGAGTACTAAGAACAACGGTACATACGCCTGTAGAAAAAGAGTGCATTGGAGAAAAAAACGCAAACGGTAAGTCAACTTCATAATCTGAGGGTACTTGAGTTTAGACTTGTTTGATTCGTATTGCAAAAGCGCTTGTCAAAGTATGCCGCCGCCGAAAAAAAATCACGCCTTAGGGGGTAGGCAAATGGACAAGGGCTTACCTACAACCCTTTTCCGATATCTTTTCGCGCTGAATCTTATTCTTCATACGGTACTTATATCAACTTTAGAAAAAATCACGCCTGTACCCCTTAGGGGGTAGGCAAATGGACAAGGGCTTATTTACAACCGTTTTCAGATATCTTTTGGCGCTGAATTTCATGGGCTGGTTTTACCCCTTGAAATATTACCAGATATTTTTTTACGAGTATCATGTACTTTTGACGTGTCCGCTTTTTGGTGTCCACATAGGTATAAAATCACACCACCTCACTTAGGGGGTAGGCAGGATTGTAGGGTATGGGTAAGGTATGGGTAGTATGGGTAATGGGTAGGGTATGGGTATGGGTAGGTTATGGGTAGGGTACGAGTAGGGTACGGGTAGGGTACAGGTAGGGTACGGGTAGGATATGGGAATGGGTAGTATGGGTTGGGTATGGCGGCTATGACGTGACAGGTGTGTAGGAACAAATGATAGATCTTGACGAAATCTACATTTCGGATGACAGCTGTCAAACTTAAAAGGGAAATATCTCGGAAACTATCGATCCTAGAGTACAGGTGTGTAGGGACAAATGATAGGTCTTGACGAGATCTACATTTAGGATGACAGCTGTCAAACTTAAAACGGGAATATCTCGGAAACTATCGATCCTAGAGTACAGGTGTGTAGGGACAAATGACAGATCTCGACGAGATCTACATTTCTGATGACAGCTGTTAAATATTAATAATTCTTAGTTTAATATTTGTGGCATTGAGATGAAAATAAAATAAATTATTAAAATCACAATGGAATACCAAATTTTTTTTCGAACTACCTTAATACCTTAACACAAATATAAAATCACAGTAAAGTACCAGGTGTAAAGGACGGTCTTCCGAAAGCTAAAAGTGTGTATAATGCAACCATTCCATTAGTATTTTTTTATGACGCTATCACGTTCAACTATTATCGTCAGTAAACCGACTTTACAGACAACCAATTTTTTTTGTTTCAGGGTGGTTCTTGGCGCAATTGAAAATGTTAATCAATGTGATTTATATGATCAAGAAGTAAGTACACTTACCGTAAAAAGACATGGCGTCTGAATGCACGCGTGTGTAAGTGAATGCATGCGTGTCTGTCTGCATTTTATTTTATTAACATTTTATATTTATTGCAGAATCATGAAGTATCTCCGGCACTAGTAATCGAACCAGAGCTGCAGCCTGATGAAGATGAACTGCTTGTCGGTCGCAGATTGGTGGACGTCGACTTTCTTTTCAAACAACTGCAGGATATTAGTGAACACGGTCCTCTTGGATGTAATCTCAAGTGTTTGCAGATTGCATCTGAGTTTCGGAAGGGTCTTGACTCAAACCTTACATTTAAATGCAGTATGTGTGCATTGAAATTTGATGTAAGTCTGGTTCAAAAAGAAGAGACTGGAATGAATGTCAATCAACAAATAGTTTCTGGCGTTATGTCATCTGGTAGTGGCCATTCTCATTTGCAGACCATCACCGCTTCCGTAGCTTTGCCCGGCATTTCACCTGAGTTATATTCCTCGGTCCACGACCAAGTATGTGATTGGTGGGAAACAGCAGCAGCACATTGCATGTCTGAGGCCGTGAAGGAAGAGGCAGAATATGCAATGTCTGTAGGTAACGTTAATAAAGATGGAGTACCACTAATTCCGGTATCTCTTGATGGCTGTTGGAGCAAACGCTCATACGGAAAAGGCTATTCTGCACTATCTGGAGCCGCTGCAATCATTGGACTACAATTTGGAAAAGTTTTATATTTTGGAGTTAAAAACAAATATTGCGTAGTCTGTGCACGAGCTGCAAAGAATGCTGAGCCTCCAAAGCATAAATGCTTTAAGAATTATTCAGGGCCATCTACCGCGATGGAATCAACTATTTTAGTTGAGGGGTTTAAACGTTCATTGCCGGACCATGGTGTAATTTATAATCTATTTGTTGCTGACGGCGATTCCAGCACATACAAAAAAATTTTAGATTCCCGACCATACGGTGACTTGATTGTTGAAAAGATAGAATGCAAAAACCATCTTTTAAGAAACTTCTGCAACGCATTGGTCAAGTTGTCTCAGGACACCAAATTTCCACCAGGACTGCGGAAATTTTTAAAGGATAGGTATTTGCGTTTGCGTACCGGAGTGATTTATGCCATTAAACATTGGAGTTCTCAAAATTTATCGTCCGAACAGAAAATTAGTAATCTAAGCACGGATATCCTGAATGGTCCACAACACGTATTTGGTAACCACGAAAATTGTAAAGACTACTTTTGTGTCCCCGGAAAACGCAAACCTGAGTCGATTGGTTTAATGGCACAACTTGATGGCAGCGGGCTAATGAAGGCAATCGAAAATATAAGTAAAAAACTCTCCTACCAATCACGTAGCTTGATTCATGATAGTACAAGCAATTTGGTTGAAAGCTTCAACGCTCAGGTTGCCAAATACGTTGGCGGCAAGCGAGTAAATTATTCGCAACGACGTTCTTATGCAGGCCGTTGCGCTGCAGCTGTTGTGGCCTTCAATACAGGAACACTTCACACAACAACTCATAAAGTCGTTTTTGGAACGGAGCCCAACCGTTTGATTGCAAAATTAGAAAAAAATAGAAAACGTAAAGTAGAAAAAGCTAAACAAACCCCACCAACTTTTAAAAAACGAGAGGTTCTAGTATCGAAGGACGCCCATTACGGTGAAAACTGCCAACAGCCCGACATGAGCCCGAATGAGTATGAGGATCGGAAGATTTCCTTTTTGAATGAACTGAGGTTGTCTTCAGATGAGCGACAGGAGCTTGAAAGGTCGACAGTTTTACAGAGACATAGCGCAGAGTGGATGACCAGGAGGAGAAAATTACTAACCTCATCAGTATTTGGTGAAGTGTGCAAAAAACGAGAAAGCACAAGTTGTGCTTCCCTCGTAAAAAAAATTATCTACGGTGGTAATCTCTCCACAGTTCCTGCAATACGGTATGGCATTGACAACGAAGAAACCGCAATAAGACAGCTTGAAAAGCAGGAGAACATACAAATCGAAAGTTGCGGGTTGTTCGTTGATCATGAATATGAATTTTTGGGAACCACACCTGATGGCAAGTATGCAGACGGCTTAGTAGAAATAAAATGTCCAGTATCTTTGGCAAAATTCTCTTTAGAAAATGCAATGAAAAAGCATCCTTTTTGGAAGTTGGATTCAACTTCAAAGACTTACTTAGTCAATAAAGAGCATCACTGGCATTACCAAATTCAAGGCCAATTACACATTACCCAAAAAGACGTCTGTATGCTTGGCATTTGGTTTGGTGAAACTGTACCTATGAAAGTGTACTTGATTCAGCGTGATGACAAATTTTGGAAGACAAAAATGGAAACCAAATTAGTAAAATTTTATTACGATTGCATGCTTCCAGAATTGGTCGACCCACGCCATTCTCGGTGCATGCCAATACGAGATCCACCTTATATTATTAAAGCAATAGAAGAGAGGAAAGCAAGGGTGCAAATAATTTAATAAATAGTTTAGAAAATCAATTAGTTTTATTTTCCTTATATTTGAAATAATAAAAAAATTAATTAAAAATTAAAAACACGACTGCATGAAAAAACTGAACTAAAAAGATAGAAACAAGTTTCAAAATAAAGAACCAACTTAAAGAAATCTATTTTGTTGCTGTCGGGGGACCTCTAATATTTTGGTATAGTGTGTTGTAGGTCCCCCGACTGCAACAAAATAGATTTCTTTAAGTTGGTTCTTTATTTTAAAACTTGTTTCTATCTTTTTAGTTCAGTTTTTTCATGCAGTCGTGTTTTTAATTAATTATTTTATTTCGCAATTTTTGAATTAAATACATACATTATATATATTTTTGGAATCGCCTTTTCAAATCCTTTATTTTGATACCCCACTTGATAAGATCGAAAAAATTTTTTTTTTTCAAATGTCACAAAATGGAGTATATTGTCCGCCATGTTATTTTTATCGCAACGTCACATAGCCTATGTTACTCGGGCTGACGTAAGGAATCTAACGACACCTCAAACATCTAAATCGGTTAAGGCGTTGAGAAGTTCTGGGGGAACGAAGAATCTCACATACATACATACATACATACATACATACATACATGAACCCTGAAAACATTACACTCCTTTTTTTGGGCAGTCGTGTAAAAAGTAGTGCTTGCCACGGATAAAAAGAATCAATTCCTACTCGGACTATAGCCGAACGAACGAACTACCTCGGGAATTAATTCTTTTCATACCTTGGTTTGCAATCTACTATTTCAATTAGATCTCCTATTTTTATTTCATAGTACGTATTCAATTTTATTTAAATAATAAAATGTTAAAGGTACCCCTGAAGTTCTAATCAATATTTTATTATTATTTAGTAATTAATTTAGCAGACAACAATTTTATATGGTAACGAAATTCAAAGTTACAATTTAGTTGGCGAGTCAAAGTCCGCTGTTCCAAACCACTGTGCATCCGTACATGTGTGCGTGTGCGGCGCGCGAGGCTCGATCGTTGTGAGAGTAGCGCTAAAAACCTAAACTTCGCTCGGCGCGGCTCCGTAGCCGACCCTTAAAGACATGTTTGGAATAGAAAAACTAACCCTGAACAGCCAAGCATTCGAACAATCAAAATTCTCCTATGTGTATTTTCCTTTTGAAATGTCATATAATATAAAAAAGTAGCACTCTACTTGTAAAAAGGATTATTTTATAATCGACTAGCGACCGCTCCCTCGCTTCGCTTCGGTTCATGTGAGTTTTCTGTAAGACTTAAATAAATCAGAATTTTGTATACATAACAACCTTCCATGAAAAAATATCAAACTGATAGTGATACCGCATCTAAACCCGCTGCGTGGTTTAGGAGGAGTTAGCGGATATGCAGACACCCAGACGCACTATGGGAGGTCGCCATACAAGGCATACCTATAGCGATTTTGGTATTTTTCATTGTAACTCGTGTATTTGGTTTTGGAAAGCACTATTTGGTGAAGTGGAACTGATGATGAAGACCACAGATGGCCGCCAGAACTCCTAAACGGTATATATTTCGAGGGTGGCGACAAGATATCTCGATTAAGATAGTTGAGCGACTATGACGAAGCATATTTAGGTTTAAATATTTGACTATGACTTTCCCACGGCGTTGCTTGCGGCGAGATTGAAATGTTCTATTGTTTCTTATTAAATGACAAGTGGGAGAATAACAGCATAATTATGATCACTAAAAAGTATAAAATAAAATTAAAAATTAAATAAAACTATAACCCGCCTTCAAAAAGCAAAAAAATAACTTCTTTAGAAATGGTAGGTAAATAGGTCAGTCCAACTTAAGTCGGCGTCCAACAATATTTTAACCAAAAGCAGACTTCAGTTGGACTGACCTATTTACCTACCATTTTTAAAGAAGTTATTTTTTGCTTTTTGAAGGCGGGTTTTTGTGTTTTTAAACTTTTTTTTTTGAGATATATCTATTTTTATAAACTTTACCTTGTTACGAAAACTCCGGTGCAACAACCCTTTATAATTGCGACGATAGTGCTATGACGCCAATTACGTATTGGCCGATTCTTAATCAAATCCACAAACGGTCGCAGGCGAAACTCACCCATAGTTAAATTTGGTACCCACCTTAGGTCCAAAGTCAATCTAACATTCTACAACAATAAGGATGAGTTTCCTAAAAGTTACAAATGACTTGTCATCTCTAATGACATTAACGACTTAAAGCATATTTTTCGTGAAATGGGTCCCAAATTAACACTCGTGACCGTACTTGAAAAACTTATACAAACCCAGATTATAATCGTCTGCGACTTGTCCTGAACTTAATTACACTTCATTTAAAACTCTTTTCAGTGTCATTACATTAACAATGAATATGACAAGACAGTATGCGTCTGTCATTGTCACTGTTTACATGTCAATAGAGGGAGGCCTTCCCCGAGTAGGGACGTTAAAGAGTTTTATCAAAACATAATGTACAATGAAAAAACATACTAATACTTAACATCTTTTTACATGAAAAGCCGGATAATTTAAGTCTAAGTATAACCTGCAAGTTCTCAAGTGAAAACATAAAATCCTTATGTTCAGAAAAGGAAGGAAAGGAATAAAACCTCCTTTGTGCTATTATTCTTATTCAAGAAGTAGTTTTTCTTTCCCCTTTACTTATCTTTTTTAACATTATAAGTAAGAAAGGGACTAATTACTCAAAGTCATAACTTTTAAGGGGGTGTCCCGTAAAAAAGTGGTAATTACAAGAAAAGCGTTGCCAGCTCGTCCTGAGGCTTTGTTTCATGGAGAAGCGAAAATATTCCATTGCAGATTCCGTGCGGTTTTTGCAACCATAAGGCTAGGCTCACAGATCACAGAAACAAGGGAGATATGTTATGGGGGCGTGGTTCGTAACGCCTCGGTATGGTCAAAATGGACATGTCGGTACAAGGCGCGTCAAGCGTTGCCTTAGTCACCCGCTGACCGCTGACAATATACGAGCTCCGTTTAAATGGTAAAATGACTGTTTATAGCGTGAAGTGTGCAAAAATCGAAGTCCTAACCACCGATAAATTTCATTATCAAGCATTATTTATATTTTTTAATGAATATTTAAGGTTTGTATGGATTTCTGAGCGTAAGGACGTGGACGTGATTTCTATCGACTGTCGATAAATGGCTTGTTCTACAGCGATTAATAGAATGAAATTTATCATCACTATCCCACGCTTAAAACACGAGGAAAATAATTTAACTATTTTTCCCGTTATATAAAATTAAAGGGCACGGGGTAAATTTGTTTGAAGAATATTGTCAATTATTTTTTCAGCGGCCACTCATCATTTTTACATAGTTATTTAGAGGACCTCTAAATAGACATAGATATATATAATTTATGGCGTTAAATAATATCGGAGCGGAGATTTTAAAGATTTAAGTATTCAGTTTTTAGTAAAAAAGTACGCCCAAGTATGAATATTTAAATATCTCGACTCCGATGCACTTAAGAGTATTACATTACATAACAAAATATGTTTATTTTTAATAATTCTATCATAATTTAACACTTTTACGAATGGCCGGTTACCTTGAAAATGTATGACTTTTACAAATGACAACACTTTTACCCAAACCCCTTTCCTTTACACTTTAAGAACATATTTTGAATGACGTACGTAAAATCTGGATTCGGTTCAACTGCATTGCAAATTTAATCCATCGATTGGAATTTAGATAAAAATACGAATAATATAAAATAAATTGAGCAAAGACAAAGGCAAAGGGCTCCGGAGGCCCTGCCAAGATGCAATACGCTAACTAGCGTTTCTATTCGATTCGTTTTTAAACCAATCGCGTCACTGGTTAATGACGTGATACGAAAAGTCACGTGATCTACCAGTGACGCGTTGGTTTAAAAACGAAACGAATAGAAACGCTAGTTAGCGCAATGCATCTTGGCAAGGCCCTTTGTAGTGAGCTGTGCTTGCACACAGCGCTGATTGTCAGCCCGCGCCGACTCACTGGGATAATAACTAAGAGATTGTTAAAAAAGGTTCAAGGCTAACTGAGAAAACGATGACTGATAGAAAATGCCCAAAAGTATTAAGTCTATCTTTCTATTTTAAGTTATTTGCACCATTTATAAAATAAAGTTTACGGAAACAAATACGACAAACTACTGGTTCGTCCCAAACCGAGATCCCGTTACGTGATACTCAAGCAAACCCATTTGTAGTTTAGACTTTTATGTACTAAGTAATCAAGTAAAATCAACACATAAAATCCTTAACAGCTCCAGCAAATTTACCACAGAAATGCAGCCATTTTTTTGTTACGTTTTAATATAGGTATGATTCCCAATTTTAAAAACTTATGTATCAACTTTATGCAAACCGTAGCAAGAAGCTAATAAAATATTATTCTATTCTAAAATTAATGTATTAAGTTTAAACGCTGTAATTGTATAAAGCTAGTAGTAAATTGAATAGTACATTGCAAACTAGTGTGATATGGTTATCGATATATTTTGAAATATTCCTGGTGGCATCCCTAAAGGGACTGCAGGAAAGAGAAGCACACCTCTTCAAAAAAGGATCACTAGATGTCGCTGTAATAGTAGTCCATAATCTGCTGAACATAAGGACTACTATCTTGGCGCCATCTATCAATGGGGAAATAAATTAATTACTCGTCGCTATATGGCAGCTAAGTGACTAGTAAGCGCTACCTTACGTTCAGTCACTGAACTACGATGGAAAAAAAACGATCTTTCAGCATTTAACAACCTTGAAAACTTTAACATAAAGTTTAATTTTGTGCTACTATCAAAACTATGTTACGGCGCTTTTAGATCGTAAGCTGTAACCAATTATGAGGAGGTCGGTTTGTAGTAGTCAATAGAGCGTAAGCGTAAGACGCACACATGTTTAAAAGTGGCGACCTCGGGTCTTGTACGAATTTGCGCTGATGACATATCTCCCTTGTTTCTGTGATCTGTGGGCTAGACTAGACCATTATTTAATTAAGATTTTTAAAGGAGAATGTGCGATTTTAATAGAAAATTACCCCAGCCCCCCGGCGCAAACGAAAGCTATCTCAGTCTTTTGCATATTTAAAGTGAACTAAAAAAAAATTGTAATGTCCCCTCCTAACACAATCAAACAAAGAAAAAAAAAAACGGAAACTTCAAATGGAATAAAAACAAAATGCAAGTCCGTTTATTCTATAAAATAATATTTCCAAGTCTTTTTATACGCTGTCCAAGAAAGCAGTAGGATGTTTAGTTCGTTGTGACGGACCCGACCAAGATAGTTACGGCCGTGAATACAAGAGCAATAATAAGCAGTGATCGGAATAGGTAGAGTAAAGTTACCTAAAGTTCGCAAAACGACTTAATATAGAGTGGTTACAACCGGATGAAATATTAATTTATTTTTATTGAATTTCGGATTTCCGGTATTTTTTATGCTAAATATACGTAATATTTATTACTTACTTACTTAGTTTGTGATAAACTTAATTTAAATTAAATTAATAAAAAAACTTGAATAGGAAAACGTTCTTTTTATGCACGCCTAATATTATTAAGTGATAAAATGGCTAAAATCTATTTTTTCATATTGTGCTCGATTTTTGCTATTATTATTTTATAAAAATTCGGGCTTTTTTTGACTGTATGGGGCTTCACTTATATTAATTTTTAATACACATATAACGTACAATAATCTGAGATAGGTTTCTTTTGCGCCGGATGCGGTAATGTTACGCATTCTCTTGTCGATGCAACATACCTGTATCTCTGCTAAAGTTAACCCTGGTACCGTTGTGCTAGATTTCTTTATCGCCCAACCGAGACCAGCCTGCATTTCCTTTAAAAAAAAAATAGAGTCAAACCAGTAAAAGTACAAACATCTGGGATGGCACACAATGATAAGTTTTTTGGAATTACGGTGAAAAACAACAGATTTATTTTTCTTTTTTCGATCGACCGATCGATCCGATCCCGATATCCAAACTAAATATCCTTAGCGGACATTTTTTTAGACACATGTACACGATTCAAACAAATCTTATCACGAAATAATTAATTACGATGCCTCATGGTTAGGGATCGGAAATTCGGATGCTTTTATACCTACAATTAGCAAATTTCCGGAAAAAGCTCAGCAAGTATGGAGTCGGTTTCTTAAAAATATTATTTTAATCATTTAAGTTCCGGGATTCTGGGATTGTTTAAAACATCAGGAAATAGAGATAAATGCCAAATATTTACGTTATGACTATTTTCAGCAATTTTGTTAACATACCTACAGGTTGGTAAACAGTTTTAACTACAAACAGGGTGTAACAAAAAAATGTGGTGAATCGTTTAAGGGCGTAGTGTTTAGATTATGGAATATTATGGAATATTAAGAGAAACTCTTTTAAAACGTAAAAACATTTATTTTTTTATGGGGCAGGAACGTCTTCTCATTTTTATGTAATTTTTTTATGTAATTTCTGTTTCCTTTATTCTTTTCTTATCAGAAAACTATCGACCACTACTTTGTTACACTTTGTACGTACATATTAGGTATTCTATATCTCGAACAAACAAAAAAAATATTTCATTCAAAATCTTAAATTATATTTAAAATTTATTAGCAAAATTAAATTGAGTCCGCCTCTATACTACTTAACCTCAATACAAAACAAATCAATAAAAGCATCCGAATTTCCGATCCCTACTCATGGTACAGTCAAGGACTTTAATTGTTATGCCAATATGGAACCCTGTCAAAATGACAGCTACAAACCACAAGCAGAAATTACGCTTAAATGAATGATTAACAGACAGGAATCGAGGGGGCAAAATTTTATGACGGGTAGGGAGTTCCTATATCGATAAACTAAGTTATCGATGCTTGTTTTATATACTAGTGATCACTCCAAGTTTTGCGTGTAAAAACGATTTTTTATTAAAAGTTTAAATATTAAACAAAATAATAACGTAATTCCGTTCTTCATTTCTCAAAAAGATTTTGAAACTTTACTCATCATTATTTTTTTCTTCATTAAGTACTGTCCCACCTACTATAATTGTTAAAATAAACTATAGCATTTGTTCCAAATTTTCGGGCGTTAAACGTCTCCGTCTTGGCTGATAAAACCATTTCATGTGGCTAAATAACTTTTCAATTTCTGTGGAGGTAATAGGGGCATTTTTTTTTTTAATATTCTGAGTGAGTCTTCCGAACAATACATACAATTACAAAAAAATACATACAATGCTGGGGGCGATCACTAGTATATGGAAAAAACATCGAGAATTGAGTTTATCGATATAGGAACTCCCTACCTGTCATAAAATTTTGCCCCTAAATTCCTATGTCTGATGATTAACGTTATGCGACAGGATTCCAAAGTGGCATAACAATTAAAGTCCTTGACTTAACAAACTAATTGAATAAAATTTACCGCTTATATGACGACATAACGACATCTAAACATTAAAAAAAAAACGGCTAAAGAAGTTTCGTTACCATGCTGTTCTAATAACTTTTTGATAACCCCTCGTATTTTAAATCCACGAAGACGTCTTCATCTTCATAATTTTAACGTCTTCAGGCCCACCATACAACTTTGTCAATGAAATATGAGCGTATTATAAATATCATAGAGATTTAATCATTAGATTTTCAGTCATAAAAACAAAGGAAAACCCTTTTTATTTCCTTTGCAATGGATCTTTATTCCAAAGACTGTATTATGTACATTTTTTCGTACGCGGGGGGCCTTACGAGGTTAAGTTGCACAATTAACTAAATGTAAATTAAACAGGTACAGTTCAGGGAATATGAATTGACCGTCTGTAATCTTCACTAAGATCTTTTTGTTAATATCAAACAAAAGGTAATCTTAAAACTGCCCTCGTTCTTCAAGTTAAGATGAGGTCCGGTAAGTTTTAACGTAGAAAAAAGATCGTAAAGTAGATAACAGACGGCCAAATCATAATATGACTTAGGAAATATTATTTCCTGAACTATACCTACTACGGTATTATAATAACTAAGGGAGAAAGGGGTAATGGGCGTCACTTAAGCAAGAAACAAAATGAAGCACGAATGTTTTGTTCAATCTTTATGAAAATCAAATCTTATGGTAGTTTTATTAAAGTATCAGTCTCAGACAGTTTCATTACCTTTGGAATAATATATTAGTAGCTATTAAACTTTGTCCACGCATCACGGTAATTATAGTCACTATGGGGAAGTGAGAGTCGGCTTAGTCTAACAATTATCAGTTATCACACACATAACCTCGTGGTGAATCCCATCCTGTTAGAGTCTACGTGTGCCCACATCCCGCAAGAAGCGCCTCCTATACCATACTTCATTGTTGCGACCAAATTCACCACATAATAGGCATTTATTCATGTCGTCATCACATATCTGATTCTCAAGAAGTGTTTTGCTCTTGGAGGACGTAGGCACCTTTTGGCCTTATTTGTTACCCTTTTCTGAGGTTTCTGCTTCTTGCTTTCGGCACACTTTTTTTTCTTTTGCCCCTTTACCTACCTCTCTCGACTCTCATTGCGCGCTCTTATTACCCGATTGTCTAAATAATAATAAAAATAAAATCCACAACCACGAGGTGTGCAATCTCAGGGATTATTTCCTTAGCAATGAGTGTGGGATGCATCGTGATGTGGTTGCAGTAGACAAGAGCCTCACGCCTCTTTCCTTGGCAAACGAGAACTGGCGCAAACCAACGGTGTTGAGCACTGAAGACCACAAGAACGTATGGAAGAGCAAGGAGCTACACGGACGCTTCTACCGGGCCCTAACAAGGCCCGACGTAGACTTTTTAGCGTCTGTGAACTGGCTACGATTTAGTGACCTCTTTGGGGAAACCGAAGGTTTTGTCTGTGCAATTGCTGACGAGGTCATAATGACGAACAATTACCGGAAATATATTCTGAGGGATGGCACGGTTGCCCCGGCGAGTCCCTCAGACATATCATTTCCGGTTGTTCGCATTTGGCCAACGGCGAGTACTTGCACAGACATAACCTCGTAGCCAGGATCATCCATCAGCAACTTGCTCTTCAATATGGTCTTGTAGAGTCTGAAGTGCCGTACTATAAGTACGCACCGGCGCCAGTTCTCGAAAATGGTCGTGCTACGCTCTATTGGGATCGATCTGTCATCACGGACAGGACTATTGTTGCCAATAAGCCTGATATCGTGTTGACAGATCGATCTCAACGACGGGCAGTGCTCGTCGACATCACCATCCCGCATGACGAGAACCTTGTGAAGGCCGAGAAGGACAAACTCAGCAAGTACCTTGACTTGGCTCACGAGGTGATCGCCATGTGGGATGTTGACTCGACTATCATTGTCCCGATAGTTGTTTCGGCAAACGGTCTTATAGCGAAGAGTCTCGACCAACACCTCGAGAGACTCTCGCTAGATGGCTGGATCAAGGGCCAGATACAGAAGGCAGTACTCCTCGACACGGCACGTATTGTGAGGAGGTTCCTCTCTCTGCAGCCCTAACCACCGGTAGCTTGAGCCTTGCCCCGCTGCCGGCGGCACTCGTAGGTTAGGTTTTTTATAATGTCTATTTTTTTGTATTAGTATTGTTATTTTACTTTTATATTTGAATATTTGTTATAAAAAACCTAATGTACAGAAAATTAAATAAATATCTAGAATAATAATATTAATAATAATTTGCTGTTAAAACACCACAAACGTTTTCTAAATCGATAATTTAAGCTTACCACTCAATATACTACTTTAAATACTCAGGATTTTTGGAATAATGTACTCACCGCTTATTTAGTACACTTGTAAAATTACATCAAATGCGCGCGATAACGCGCGGCAGCCTTCCTATGCAAACGAATGGAAGTGTACGAGCGGGCGGTCGGGGGAGTGCGAGCTGTCACATGACGAGTCTCTTAGTCAGATATTCGTTGGTTTAGGTACTTTCGTTTGGATGTTAAAACGCTGACCACCATTGCCCTCTGACTCCCATTACCCCTTTCTCCCCTACTCTCGCTACGGATGCGGCCTAACCCTACGGCGTCTTGATAAGTTCTTAAGAGGCCACACGTGCTGCCGCCACGCCGCCTACACAAAACTCGGAACGAATGGCTTTACGAGCTTCTGCGCCAAAAACGCGAGATGGACATAGTTGGCGCACGCCTTCATTGCAGCGTCAAAATCAAATAATTGTTGTTTACAATAAAACCGCAACATTTATCAAAAAAATGGTTTACCAGAAGAAGTTATAATGACTCAAATATTACATCAAAAAAACATGGTTAAAGCATAAGAATAAACAATAACTACACGTAGAAGGCCAAACCTACGGAAGGCCAAACCTACGGAAGCTTGCTGAGCCCGACACACGAGCAAGGGCCCACACGGCCATTTATCAATGGGCCATAGATCGTCGCATTGAAACCACTGCCTCTGACCTCGACACATGGACTAGTCTAAAGCGAAGTGTGAATGATATATATGCCACCAATATCTTCAGCCATCACAACTGGTCAAAAAGCAAGATTGGATGACAGATTCAATTTTGCAACTGATGGAGGACCGGAGACAATTTAAAGGTACAAACCCAGACCGGTATAAGCAAGTTGATGATACCACTCGGAAAGAGATTGCGAAGGCCAAGAACGATTATTACAGCAATAAATGCGCGCACTTGGAAGATCTCCTTCGTAAACACGACAGCTTCAACGCACACAAGCACATTAAGGAAATGGTGGATCATAAACGGAAGTCGATGAATATCTTGACTGACGCAGGTGGGAGTCTCATTCTAGACGCTGATAGCAAGAAGAGTCTGGTTTGATTACGTTGCAGAAATGTTTGCAGATTCATCAAGGAGCATCTCAACGATAACTGACGACACTGGTCCGGCTATACTGAAATCTGAGGGTCTGCGGGCCTTGAAAGCTGCTAAAACAGGTTAATCACCGGGTCCTGATAAAATACCGATTGAAATCCTTAAGTTACTGGAAGAAGACCAACTGGACGTTCTCACACAGTTCTTCAATAACATCTACGAAACTGGCAATCTGCCTAGTGAATGGCTAAAATCTACATTCATTACGATACCCAAGAAGCAAAACGCCAAGAAATGTGGAGAATATCGTATGATTAGTCTGATGAGCCATGTCCTTAAAATATTCTTGAACATCATACAGAACAGAATACGGTCAAAATGTGACGAACAACTGGGAGATAGCCAATTTGGATTTCGATCAGGTGTTGGCACCCGAGAGGCTCTTTTTGCCCTCAATGTCCTCGTACAGAAATGCAGAGACATGCAAACTGACGTCTTTTTGTGCTTCATTGATTACGAAAAGGCATTTGACCGAGTTAAACATCAACAACTTTTTAGCCTTTTATGTGATATTGGCCTCGATGGTAGGGATGTCAGGATCATCCGCAACCTGTATGAAAAGCAGGTGGCTACAATAAGGGTTGATAATGAGGAAACAGACCAAGTTGAGATCTGTCGTGGGGTCCGCCAAGGCTGTATCTTGTCTCCGTTGCTTTTTAATGTATACTCTGAGGCTATTATGTCAAAAGCTCTTGAAAACGTGGAGGTCGGAATAAAGATCAACGGTAAGGTTGTTAACAACTTACGTTATGCGGACGACACTATTCTTATTGCAGCATCGGAGACCGATTTGCAAGCAGTTGTGAATAAGGTTTAACGAGAACAGCGAGGAAGCCGGTTTATCAATGAACATAAACAAGACGAAGTTCATGGTAGTCTCAAGAAACCCGGATTTGAGTCGTAGCATATCAGTAGCTGGAAAATAGCTGGAGCAGGTACGACAGTATAAGTATTTGGGGGCTTGGGTAAATGAAGCATGGGAATCCGATCAAGAAGTCAAGACCCGGATAGAAATTGCCCGAGCCTCTTTTAATAATATGAGGAAAGTTCTGTGGTGCCGTCAACTGAACATAAAGCTCCGAGTCAGGCTACTCCTGTGTTACATCTGGCCTGTCGTCATGTACGGCTGCGAAACGTGGACCTTGAAAGAAGATACCACAAGACGCATACAGGCGTTTGAGATGTGGTGCTACCGTCGCATGCTGCGCATTAGTTGGACACAGAAGGTCAGGAACGAAACCGTGCTCCAGCGTGTTTATATGTCCCGGAAAATGATGCCATCTGTCAAAAGACGCAAGATAGAATATCTCGGCCACGTGCTCAGGAATGACAGATATACGCTGCTGCAGTTGATCATGATGGGCAAAGTGGAGGGAAAGAGACGCGCTGGGCGAAGGAAGAAATCGTGGCTGAGAAACACCCGGGAGTGGACCGGTATTGCTTCCGTCGAACAGCTGTTCCGGCTGGCTAAGAATAGGGACGAGTACAAGAAGCTGACGGCCAACCTTCACGATTGAAGAGGCACTGGAAGAAGAGACGTAGAACCGAACCTTCTTTACCAAGGCCCCAAATGCCGCGTTTTAAATACCTACTTCCCTCTTCACCCCGCTACGTCTTCCGCGCCCAAAGTTAGAGCTGTCACTTGCGAAATCTTTTAATCGGTTTATGGATGTGTTATACAAGCACGAAATGTTATTTGTTTTTCTTTAACGTGGAAACATTGTTGCAAAATGAGTTTTTAACATTTACGTTATAATTAGGTAATAATAATTTTTGATGATACTAAGATTATATCCAGAAAATTACATGGCTTATGTGACTATCAATTATCTTTAAAACACGGAATGAGTCTATAAACAACCTTTAGAATAATAATTAAGCTCAATAACTTTTATAGTATGGGATCCAGAGTAACGTTTTACGTTACTTTCCGGTCCATTACTTGAAATTTTTATTAAGTTGATAAAGCTTTATTACGAAATACTATTCTTACTAATTTTTTTTTTTTGTAACTTTTACAGCCAAATAGACTGCAGTAATGTTTTCCCATGGCTAATTTAATATATATTATAACTGCGTGTGTAACTCTGTCAACTAGTACGGCAATTATACAGGGTGTTAAGTAATGAGTGGATAATCCTTCAATTATGGATAGAGGGCACTTAGGACGTTATGAAAAAGCTAAAATAGGTTACGTAAAAGTCACATGGTTTTCGAGATATTTGGACTTTTAGGTTTTTTTCGAAAATTAACACCCTTGTTCAATGTTTTGATAGCACCATACTAAGCAATTTTTTTTTCAATTTTTTTTCTCAATCTTCTTGAATACTTATTTTATCAGACAGGCATCACCATTAATGTGAGACTACAATGATTTTTTTTTTAAATAGCAAACTTGAGTTTTGCGTTTTCAGTCGTATATTGATCGAAGTTTCAGCTCCCGTGGTGAAAAAAATACACTACCGTCTAGTTGCCCATAAGCTTAAAAACATGCCAATTTATTGACAATTTGAAAATAGTAATTACCTTTTGAATTTAAAATCCAAATGCCGAAATAATAAAAAAACACACGCCCGCCCACGCTTTTCCTGATTTACTTTTAGTATCCTGGGCGTAGAATTCAAAACTTTTTGTTGCAAAAATGACGTTACAGGCCACTAATTTAAATGCTATTTATTCCAAATTTAAAAAATATGCCTACAGCTTTGTTTTTTTTTTCGAATTCGATTTTGAATTTCGCTATTATTGCGTAATGAATGGTGGATTGTGGGTTTCGATTGTTGTGTTGAATTTTTTTGTTCAATAATTATTCGAACACAATACACACCGATAGAGTATGCTCGAATACCGGATTTTTCCTTGAATCCATAACGCTTACATGAAGGCAGTTTTGGCCAGGGTGTAGGAGGAAATAGCGAGGGCAGACCGAGGGAGGGAGACGATGAAAATTTTCTGGATTTAATAGCGGCAAATCCTTCTTTGTCCGTACGGGACTAGCAAATAGCTTCGGACTGACAACGTGGAAAGTGCATGCAACTCTAAAAACACCCGGATTGCACCCTTTTCATTTCCAACGTGTGAAGGTCCTATTGCCTAGAACTCTCTCTTCACTGTACGCGTTATGAATTGGAGGAAAAATCCGGTAATCGGGACGGTATCTGTTTGGATAGCGTTCAGCGTACAAAATTGCAGCAGCACTAGCGTTGCCTTGGCACTCACCATAAATGTAATGCATTTGAGCATATTCTCTCGGTGTGTATTGTGTTCGAATAACAATTAAACAAAAAAAAAACAACACAATAATCTAAACACACAATCACCATTCATTACGCAATAATAGCGAAATACAAAATCGAATTCGAAAAAAAAAACAAACAAGAAGCAGTCGGCATATTTTTTAAATTTGGAATAACTGGCATATAAATTAGTGGCCCGTAATGTCATTTTTGCAACAAAAGGTTTTGAACTCTACGCCCAGGATACAAAAAGTAAATCAGGACGTGTGGGTGGGCGTGTATTTTTTTCATTATTTTGGCATTTTGATTTTAAATTCAAAAGGTAATTACTACTTTTAAATTGTCAATAAATTGGCATGTTTTTAAGCTTGGCATGGGCAACTAGACGGTAGTGTATTTTTTTTTCACCTTGGGAGCTGAAAGTTCGATCAATGTACGGTTGAAAACGCAAAAATTAAGTATGGGTTTTTTTTTTAAACCAATATACCACCAATTGTGGTACCTATCTGATAACATAAGTATTCAAGAATATTGAGAAAAAATAAAATTTGAAAAAAATTTGCTTAGAATGGTGCTATGACCAAAACATTGAACAAGGGTGTTCATTTTCGAAAAAAACCTAAAAGTCAAAATATCTCGAAAACCGTGCGACTTTTACTTGACCTATTTTAGCTTTTTCATAACGTCCTAAGTTCCCTTTTATCCGCAATTCAAGGATTATCCACTCATTACCTAACACCCTGTATATCGTAAGATGGATTGCTATATATTTTTGCATATTAATATATATTCCGTGTGTGACACCCCTGACTGACTAGACACCTTAGGTGTCGCCAGGCGGTAGGTATCAAACGCGCCGAGCGCGCCTAGGCACCGGGAGTTTCGCTTCTACGTGTAGTGTTTCGAAGATTCAAATTAGGCTCAGTAATCGAGTCCCCGTTTTACTTCATTTGGCTTCGAAACTCTGAAAATCAAAGCTGTAAGCATTTTATTCCTAATCGTGTTTTCATGTTTAACAGTTGTAAGGAAAATAGTTTACTATTTTCAAAGAACACTCATAAGCCGTATGTTAATAGAGATTCAGATCGCGATTCACTACGGACTATATATAGCACAGTATGTGCCCTCTTAACCTAACAGCGAAAACAACAAAAGTCAATTCGAATGTAGTTTGACTATTCGTGTCCGTCGGGACCAAATCGCATACGGTGAACGGTCAAATGTAATCTTTATCAAAGAGAAAACTTTACCTGCTCGCGACCCAACGCGGCCGCCTGCTGCTGCGCAATAGACTGCATCATCTGCTGCTGCTCCTTTATCTGCTCCAGTTTCTTTTCGCGCTCGAGGCGCTGAATCTCGGCCAGAGTCAGCCCCTCCTGGCTCGTGCTCTGCTGCGCCTGCGCGCTCACCGCCGACCACGGTGCCTTCTTTATTATAGCTTCAATAGTTTGACGTTGTTGCTGCTTATGATCCTAAACATTAAGCGTCACCTCGTGAGTTCACAATTGTAAACAAAATGAGTTATTTTATTAGATTACTCATTTTACTTACCTGTTGGCTCTTAAGCGCTTCAAGCTGTTTTTTCTTTTTTTCCTCCTCGATTGCAAGTTTTTCTTCTTCTCGCCTGTATTACGATAATTTTGGTTATAAAAAAGTATTTATTTCCACAATACAGTATTCCCAGGTTCTTAATAGCTTTCGGCTGGCCATCACTATCACGCTTGCACTAACAGCTGATAGTATATTGGTCACTCGTGTGACACAGAAAAAGATTGCCGATCTCTATTAGGAAAATGGTAGCACTGTACGAGGGCTGTTTGATATGTACCCGTGTTTAGAAGAAAATAGTAGTTTATGCAACTGATACATAATGTGAGGCCTTAAAATACGAGTGTGGTTTTATGAAACGAGCGTTAGCGAGCATAATAGGATCACACGAGTGTTTTAAGGCCTAATTATGTACAGTTGCATACACTACTTTATCTACCCACATATCATAAGCCTCCATGATGCATTCAGGAGCCGCATATTAAATTTTAACCGGTAATGGCGGTAATGAAAAGTTTGAATAGTTTTCTGGCAGCTGTCATACTTTTTTTTTAATTCAGTGACAAACTAGAGTCGGCTCCAACTATCATATCGTTCGATATCTTACTTACGTGCGACATTTGTCAAATTTGTATGCAAATTGACAATTCATTTCGAACTAAACGTCATCTCGACTGATATTAGAATAGAGGTCAAATCAAATTTCTTTGTTTTTCAGAGATGTTTGAAATTTGAATGTCATAAGAACATCGAAATTGATGTCCTTAAGAATCCATAAGATTACTGCCGCAGATAAAAAAATTGCTCTAACAACAGAATTGATTATTATGCTGGTCATAATTTACGGTTTCTGAACGCATCATAGAGGGTTTATGATATGAATGTAGATAAAAAAACATATTTTTCTCAAACATGCTCGGAAATAACGGTTTTCCGATTGAAACACATTTCAAATGCCTCTTTTTACTCCTGGGAGTAAAATAACCATATGAAAGCAGTTTCCGTCCAAGTCCATATTGTTTTTTAAAAGTGCTCTCTATAGCGTATAAAATCGAAAGGACCATGAAAAAAATCCCGTACACCCAACTTGTGGGGGCGAAGTGAGGGGCGGCGGCGCGGCGGGGCTCTGCGGAGCGGCGGCGGCGGGCGGCGGCTCGTTGTGCGTGAAACTATCTTATCTAATACTCGTATGACGCAAACAAGCATTCTCTCCGAATTTGTCAAAGGTTTTAAAAAATACTGATAATCATGTATTTGTATAATTTCCTCGCATTGTTTAAGAAATAGTACATTATTGCCTAGGCATGGAAGTAGGCAATTGCGGGCCGAGTATTGTTTTAAACGGACGAGCTTGCGAGAAAAAATAATTTCGGTACGTCAAATAGTTTTCGAGATATTGAATTTTAAACTTCGTATGCGGCGCTCGAAACCCGGCGGCTAGCGCTCACGTATGATTACGTCATCGCTCAACAGCGGGAAGCGCCCTTACGAGTATATGAACGAGTAAGTTTACAGGGCTATAAGTTTTTAACCGTAATAAGTAGCCAGTTGAAATTTTCACAAAATACGTGTTATTATAAAATATATCGTTTAAAATTATAAAATGAACAATAAATCAAATCCCAAGTGGGGTTCCCATACAAGAAACATGAAAAAAATACTTTTATTTTATCATTTTTATACGGCTTGTATTTTTATTATGGCTTCTTATTTTGATGCTATTTTAAGCTTAAATTGTAGTCTAATTCTCATAGATTCCGACTAAATAGCAATCTCAAGTAAAACTGCTACAAATATGTGACAAAACTGATTTTAACAACACGATGTTTTAGGCGGTCACCCATCCTGTTTTAGACTACGCTTGTAGTTGCTTTACTTTGAAAGTTTATTATTACGTATTCGTTTTGATGTTACTATGGTAGTTATGGTTATCTATTGTTTTGTATTACATACAGTTTAACTAAAGTAACTGTTTGTCACCGCCGGCTTTTCTGTTTGTAATATCTTCGAAGAAGTTGATTAAATAAAATTAGAATAATAATCAAGCACTTTTAATTTTGGGATAACCACTTTTTACATAAAAATACCAAAACATTAATGCCAAAAGTGATATATGTGTGTTGATAGCTAAAGTAAAACATCCCGTGTGCGTGCGCGCTTAGATGGAACCGAACCGCTGTCAGCTTGCTCCGCAACAATAAATCTTAAATAGCTAGTAAAATAAACTATTTAGTGCAAGTGTTATAAATATTTGTTCTGTAGTGGCGTTAACACGATATAGTGATAGAATACTCCCCAAAAGTGAACGTGAATACAAACAATTTTGTAAATAAAAACAGTGCAGAACATTATTTGGTTCAAATAAAACTCACACAACGACACATTTCACCGCACGCGTAAAGTGATTGACCAATAGGAGCACTGTTTCTTATCTCATCTACACGCCCTCGCGGTCATTAGCGCCTTCAGATAACTAATTTCGGCCGTCAATTGCAAGCCTCTAGCGGTCTAACGGCAACAGGACTGGAGTACGGAGCTTGAAGAACCAAGTTCAAATCCAGTGCGCCGCCGATTTGCTTTTTGTATGTTTTCGTACGAAATAAAGCCAGCGCAGTAAATAACTAAAAGTAAGGAATCGACCGCAATAGTACGGAAAATACTAGCTAGATAGAGGGCACCACTAAAAAGTAAAAAGTAAACATCACCCAATATCAACTGCAGATAATAATCATAAACAAACCTAAAACATAACGAAAACGATGGCCTCGTCGCGTACTAAGAATAAACCGTTACCTGCAAAATGCTTTAAGTGTGATGTTGAAATAAGTATAAAAGAATGTATAAAATGTTCTGTATGTGGACGCGACTTTCATTTGGATTGTGCCGGTGTCGGCCTAAAAAGATTACTTATTATGTCAAAATCTAGTAAAGAAACCTGGAAGTGTAGCAAATGTCGAGCACAGAAACCTACAGCCACTGATGCTGGGCCTTCTAAAACAACACAGAAAAAATTGACTGTCTGTCACCCAGAGGAGACGAGCACGTCAAGGAAAATACCTGATAACGTAAGTCCACCGCAGAAATCAACCCCAGAACCTGATAATGTGACTCAAAGGAAAAGGTTTGTAATTAATGTTCCGACTGACAACTCATTTAACTCATTGCTGTCAAATATACACGAATCGGACGATGAGGAATTGTATGAGGATGACGAATCGACAGATTCCATAACCCAAATATCTTTGTTAAATAGAAGCTGCCCCGAGTTACACACTAAAACTCATTTTAATATGGAAGAACTTGAATGCAAACTACTTGAACTTCAACAAAAATATAACTCAGCCGAAATAGAGATTGAATCTCTGTTATCAGAAAATAATAATTTAAGGGAAAAAAATATTCAATATGAATAAAAAATAAAAAAACTGGAACGAATCTGCACTTCTACGGACTCTGCTCATACTCCCATGAGAAGTATAAATAGTACTAAAACATCTACTTTAAAAAAACGAAGCAAGAGGCTCGGCAAACTATCCTAGGACTATACACGTGTGGAAGACCTTAATAAAAACCTTATATCGAATGAAGATAAAGACGTGTCTATACGCGATAGACGTGATGAGTATCCGCTAATCACTGACGCGAAAACTCCTGTTTTATCAGAAGAAGCAGCACCATCCCTGTCAAAAATATGTCTAATCAGCAGCAACACGGAAAACATGTTACAGACCGCCGAGCAGACATTAGGCAATGCAGGTTTCTGCCACTACCTCATACCTGACGGAGGAGTACACCAATTATTTCAGGGCCTGCAGGATAAAACTAAAAAATTTGACAACAGGGACTATTGTGTCGTGTTTATAGGAGAAAGCGACTTTCATGTCACAACTAACTACCATAAACTTGTAATATTTATTAGACAGCAATTATCATATGTACAGCACACAAATGTTATCATCAGTCTGCCTACGTTCAGGTTAAGTAATTATTCAAACCTGTTTAATAAAAGAATAGAAATATTTAACAACTTGTTATATCTTGATAATTTGACTTACGAATATGCCTATATTTTGGACTCTAATTTAAATCTAACTTACACGAATGAAATGTATCTGTGGAAATCGGGATCGATTAATAGTCTGGGCTTGAAATTGATATTCAGAGACCTGGTAAACATAATCAAAAGTATAAGTAGTAAGTGGAGCCGACATTCTGCAGCTATTTCGGATTTGTACGCAAACAATATACCCGCTTCTAAAATAATAGAAACACAAAATTCTAAGCAAAATTTCAAAAAAGGAAGTATATTATACTATTTCCAAATTAAAGCTAAAACAGTGGAAAAACAAATCGTATCATTGAATGAGGAAAGAAATATTCAACAAAGTCACAAAAAGGGAACAATTCCATATTATTTTCAGTTAAAATCTAAAATAGTGGAAAAGGAAAACTTGACTGTAACTGTGGATAAAAACCAATTTTTTCGTCCCTTATAAGACTTTACCCGATTCAGATTTGTTACTTATGCATCAAAATATTCAAGGCTTGTTAAGTAAACAAGACGAATTACAGTTGTGTATCGAAGAACTAACAGAAAAAAAATAATATATTAATATTATATGCCTTACTGAAATTTTCATTAAATGCGGTAGTGAAAAAAACATTAATTTTAAAGGCTTTAATTTAGCATCGCACTTTACTAGGGCGACTAAACGGGGTGGAACCTGTATTTTATTGAGAAGAAACATAAATTATAAGTCAATATCTTGGTGCAGGGAACACTCATTAGAGAGCACATTTGAGTGTTGTGGAGTGGAATTACCAGATTTAAACTGCATCATTATTTGTCTATACAGAGTTCCTGATAGAAGAAACATTAATATATTCTTTACAAAACTAAATACACTTCTTTATAAATTGTCAAGAAATAATAAAAAGAAAATAATTATCGCAGGCGACCTAAACATTAATATTTTACAAACGGATTCTTTTTCACGAGAATTAAAACACCTAGTCTTAAACTATAATATGTCATTACATATAAATGAACCTACACGTGGGCAATCATGCATTGATCAAATAATTAGCAATATAAGTAATGCAATTGGCACAGTTCAACATTTATATCTTTCAGACCACGAAACCGCTCAACTACTGAAATTCAACAGTGACGTATTATTAAAACAACAGGCCACTGTCTGGTATATCAATAAAAAAGACTACTGCAAAGCAAACATAAACATATTTTTGCAATGTATATCATCTTTGACCTGGTTTGAAACGTTGAATGAGCCCGATAGTGATATCGCTTTCAGTAAATTTCATGACACGTTCTGTCTTTTTTACAATCTTTGCTTTCCCGTACAAAAAATAAAAATAAGCTCGAACAAAATGAAACCACGGTGGATTACCCCGGGTGTTACAACTTCATGTTCTAAAAAAAGGGAACTTAGGTTTCTATATTACAAACATAAGACTAAAGAACTCAAACAAATGTACAAAAACTATAACAAATTGTTAAAAACATGTATTTGAACTCTAAACGTAACTTAAATAATAGGGTAATGATGAATTCTAAGAACAAATGTAAGACTACTTGGGACATTATAAAAGATAAAACAGATAAAATGAAAATCTTTAAAGGAATTGAATCAGTTAATTTTCAAGGCAAAATTATTAACAATCCTCAAGCGATTGCTAACGTCTTTAATAACTACTTCATAAATATAGCAAAAAATAGGACAGGGAAAACTGCGGACACTAAAAATATTAAGAACATAAGTGCCAGCATGTTTGTGGCACCTTGCACAGCAAAAGAAATCATAAAAATTATCAAATCTTTACGTAACACCAAAGCGGTAGGTTTTGATGGAATCTCTACTCATATTCTAAAGTTATGTTCAGATAAAGTGGCTTCAATTTTGGAGCACTTAATAAACAAATCTTTTACGCATGGTAAATTTCCTACAAGACTTAAACATTCCGTTGTAAAGCCTCTTTTTAAAAAGGACGACGTACAAGATTTAGGCAACTACCGTCCTATAACACTTATATCCATTTTTTCAAAAATCTTTGAAAAGGCCTTACATACTAGAATAACAAATTTTTTAAACAAAATAACATAATTCATAAAGAACAAAATGGCTTCCAGAAAGGCAAATCTACTACTTTAGCTTGTTACTCATTAATAAAATCAATTACTGAAAAAATTGATGAAAAGCTACCAGTTACAGGCTTCTTTTTTGATATGAGCAAGGCCTTCGACTTTGTTGGGCATAGAAACTTAATCAATAAGTGTGAGAGATACGGTATTAGGGGTACCGCTCTAGCGTGGCTTGAGAGTTACCTCACTGACCGAACACAATGTGTCGAAATTAATCAATTGGATGAACATATGATATTTAAAGGATACCTTTCATCCCATAAGACAAGTAATACTGGTGTACCCCAGGGCAGTGTGTTGGGTCCATTACTATTTGTAATTTATATTAATGATTTGCCAGATGTGACTCTTGATAAAACTATATTATTTGCAGATGACATATCAGTTATTATAACTAATGATGAAATTAATAAATCTTATGTTAATAAAATAAATACAACTATAGAAGCTGTTAGTAATTGGTTAGAAAGTAATAATTTGTCTGTAAATTCATTAAAAACTAGATGTGTACAATTCAGTAATCACATGACACAAAGACCAATGCTGAATATTAAATATAGAGGACAAACAATTGAAGAAGTAGGTGAAGTGAAGTTTCTGGGATTTATAGTTGATCTTCACTGTAATTGGAAATCGCACATTAAGAATGTATGTTCCAGATTGGAAAGGTTCACATTTGCCTTAAGGCGACTCAGGCGTATATCGGGTGAAAAAACAGCACTCACAGCCTATCATGGGTACGTGGCATCCGTTCTTACATTGCCATGCATGTATATTTTTGAAATCTGCGTCTTTGTCACTTACCATTCATATTTGTTCAGAAAACCATTTGTAAACACAAAGCTGAGGCCGAGGGACCCAACGAGGTTAAGGGTGACGACATACAAAAGTGCGCTATATCATAAGAATTGTCACGCGATGGCTGTAAAAGTCTTCAATCATTTGCCTGAGTGTCTAAGACAAATCACACCACGTGCTTTTCTCAAAAATCGCTTTTTTTTTTGTGTTGGAGTAAAATCTTCATCATTTAATTGCATACAAACAAACTTCATGTGAAAAAACTATCACTCTTTACCGCCTTTTTGTTTACGACAAGTAGAATCGCAAGAATGGTTTTTTTTTAAACACGCTATTCCAGACAGATAAAAAAGTTATGTTTCGAATAAAATTTGGACGTATAAGACTTGTGCCCTCATTTCATTATGGGCTTTTTCACTTTTTAAAAAGTTACAAGCTAGATAGTAATGGAATTTGTATGCAACATTGCGGGCTTGTGTAGCGAGCACGCAATGTTTTTTTTTTTTGATATTTGTCAGTAAACTATGTCCTTCGCGTCTCAATATGTAGATAGTAATGTCAACATTTCCAGTCATTTTTGATAAAAGCATTATGTATGCCTCCTCGGCGGAAACACGGATATCCTGACTCGTATAACCACCTGGTCAGGAAATCCCTTACTTTCCGCGCCTAGGCAATAATGTAATATTTTTGTACATGTATATTTATTTCTCTACGTAGTCACCTTTTAACTCTATACACTTGTTTCGGCGGTATTCTAGCTTTAATGAGCCATCCAAAAAATACGATTTCGGAAAGTTGTCGAAATAGGCCTCTGTGGGGGCGATGACCTCTTCATTTGACGCAAATCTCTTCCCGCCGAGCCATTTTTTTAGGTTTGGGAATAAAAAAAGTCGCGTGGTGCTAAGTCTGGTGAATATGGTGCATATCGTAATTAATTCATAGCGTAATTTTTCTAATTTTGCTCCTGCGATTTTGGACGAGTGAGCTGGTGCATTGCCATGGTGGAAAATAACTTTTTTCTTTGTTAAATGCGGCCGTTTTATTCCTTAACTAACCTCACGTTTCGTCTACAGTCACAAAACGCCGCAGAAACTCATTCGGATTGCTTTTATACTTTGCTAAACATTGCATCGAAGTATTCATTCAAGTAAGCTTTGTTCCCTCCGGGGTATGTTGGGCTAAGTGTCAGAATGTCCAAGGTGACATAATATCCGAATGTTATAAAGACCGTTTGTCAATATGTACAAGTGTCAGAATGTTCAAGTCATAACGTCCAGATGTTATAAAGACCGTTGGTCAATATGTACAAGTCTCAGAATGTCCAAGAAGTCATAACGTCAACATGTTATAAAAATGACGACAGGTAGATTTAGGTTATGTTAGTTTTGAAGCAGGCTCGGAGGGCCAAACCACCCAGCAATAAGCGAAGCTCCGTCGACACTCTTATTTCAAATCAATTAGACAGTGTCGACCCCATATAGCCATTTTTGGTAGCCGTTACGAAAATTGTCGAAACTTATGTGTAGACACTGACTGATTCTAGTAACACGTTTGGTCGCTGTTTCGTAATTGTTACGTCGCGACGACTAAAATTGGGGTAGAGTCGGCACAGTAACTTTTGGTTTCACTGTTCCGTCGCTGTGTGATAACAATGTTCCCAGTTTGAAACCAGTCCGTTCGAAACCAGTTAGAAATCATTCGTTCATTCACTCTTTAAAATGAAATTCGTTGGAGTGTCTTGATGTCGTTTTCATAGTGATTTAAAAAATACATAAGAAGAGACGCCATTATAAAAAAGTTTGACAACGTAAATATTTCGTTTTAGTGTTAATTCATTATGATTGTGTTCAAATTTCAATGGGAAAATAATTTCATCGTGTCATTTGATCATATTGGTTGAAATTCATCAACGCGCCATCATAAAATCATAATTTAGCCAATTTAGCGAAACACATGACTGTACTGCGTATTATTGCATTATTGAATAAGTCTATAATTTAAAGATCTCTGAAGCTTCCATAGACAGAATAATATATTTGAGCAATAACAATAAATATAAAAGCAAGAATAAACCATAAAACTTATTAATTACGATATAAATATGTTATTATGACGGACAAACATTGCAGTCACAAGTGGTCACACAGTTACTAGTTTGTGTCGACATGTGTCGACGTGAAACTTAAAGGAGAAACAAAGTTACTGAAATCACAAAATAGTTCCATGTATTATTATTTTTTACAGAGACTCACATAGTTTCACGGACACCGTCATTTACCGTTACAAAGTTCCGTTACAAAGTTCCGAAACATTGACGTAACATTACTACACTTCGCATTTATTGTTTATAACTTGGTTACACAGTTACCACACGGTTACTACACATTATTTACTAGTTTGTACACTAGTCACAAACTAAACGCAAAGTGTATAAAAATGTGTGACACAAATGTTTCCGTTATTTGTGGACTTAGCGACTACACATTGTTACTAGTTATTTAGTGGTAGCATTGTGTATCAACTGTTACTACACTTAGAAACCAAACCCTTACACAGTCGCAATGTGCCGAAACAGTTACGAAACAAATGTGACTTGTTACTGCTTTGAAAAGTCTGCGACCGAAAATGGCTATATGGGACGGAGCTCTGCTCACGCAGAGCAACTATTTCTGGGTGGACTGGCCCTACGGGCCTGCTGCAAAACGAACATAACCTAAACCTACCTAGCCCCTCTTAAAAATTAAGCGTCAAGATGAGCGCTCGCGTGACACTCAACTGATTAGCCCCGTGGGTGGCCGCACATTTTGTAGGCAATAGCGCGGAGTGTCCCCGGCCTGACCATAGTTAAACATTTTAGAACCATAAATTACTAAATCCAGGTAGATAACATATATCGGCTAAGTTTATTTATGTCAACCACATAATTTTATTTATTTATTTCATAAAAAAATATAATATAAGTTTGCATTACATGTCAAAATTAAAAGTATCCTCATCATGATTGTCAAAAACTAATAAAATAATAAAATTGATAATTTAAATTATTTCACCAATAGAGATCGTCATAATAATTTAAAAATAGTCAAAAGGTACAATAATTTACTCCGATAAGTGTACGGATGGCACGTTTTTGCACAATCAGGACCCTTTTTGCATTTGTGGAGTTACCCCAAATGAGAGTGCCGTAGGACTATTTTTACGTAAGTTCTCAAGTCCTGCAAGAGAAACAAATAAGAAAAAAAAACAGAAACATTAGCTCGAATAAGTAATAATGAGTGTCATTCATATTGAGCTTATTTAACTCTTACTTTGCAAATTGAAAAATTGAACACGGGGGGCTTCCCGGCTGCGAGCCGTGCTTTTACTCATACCATGCCTAATAATCACGCCTGCGTTATACATACATAGTATGTACTAAACAGTACATTTACATTTATTCCAGTGTTTTACCTTTGCTAATTATACTAAACTTACATTTTATGTAGAAAAGTTGTTGGTTAATATTTAGAAAAAGAAATGGTGTTTGTACGACGAGCCGGAATTGTTATACGGGATGTTTTTTTTCCGATGAAAACATGTAAGTAGAGGGCTGGTATTTTTTTAAATAGTTTCTATTAGTTACAGCAATATTTATGCAAAATTTGGTATTTGTCCGATTCATACTTTGTGAGAAAATAAATAAATACGTTTTAGGGTTAAATGGATGCCGCGAGGTTACAGGGGGCAGTAGAGGGTTAAAAATTGGTATGAAGTATTTTCTCCTCACGGGGGATTATCTGATAATAGTTCCGACCTCAAAGCTTTGGGGGCAATTTTTGAAGGGCTATCCTGCTACACCCTTTGAGTCAATCATGAACCCGAGGAACCTGCTCTCATTGCACAGAGGCATCGGGCAGCTTACCAATACCATGTATTGTAACTAATCGACCAGAAAAAGGCATGATATTCGATTTTGCAACATTTAATAAAAGCCCGTTCGCTAAAAACCAGGCCTGCAGCTGAGAACAAGCTTCGCTACTGTTGACACTTAATTGCTCATAGTCCCGTGCACTGAATCCCACGGTTGTGTCATTTGCAAATAGTACAGACAAGCCAGCCACAATGCTTGACGGAAGATCATTGATATATAATAACAAAACTGGACAATTCAGAATTTGCACCGCCGCCGCCGTTCATTGCATAAAGACCCTGTTTTTATCGAAATTTAATTATTATGTTGGGTTTTCAGAGTTTTCCCTGTATTTGTAGTATAAGACGGTATTACTCGCCAAATTTCATAGTTCTAGGTCAACGGAAAATACAATATAAATTTTGATTCCCTTGAGAGTGTCAGAATATACGTTTTTAGCGGCATAAACGGACATATCTATTTTTTTACGTTTAGGTAGAAGCTTGATTCTTTCACAGCTTCAAGGGAATGTATACTTGAGTATATGGTTTAAATTTCAACTTGATACCTTCACGCGTTCCCGAGACAGACAGACGGACAAAGAGACGGACAACAAACTGATCCTATAAGGGTTCCGTTTTTTCCTTTTGAGGTACGGAACCCTAAAAATATGTTATTTCCGAGGAAAGACCCTTCAGGAATACCTAAAATGATGACACCTATGTCATATTTCAGCATTTTATCGTTTGCTGGCATCTTCACCACTTGCTCGATCCGACAGAAATGAGGCGAACCTTTTATGGACGTTTTGTTATGCAACTTTAATTTGTTTTATAGTAGCGTGTGGCTAAAAACGTCAAATGCCTTTGACAAGCCGCACAATATCCCGGCCATCTTTTGCCTGTCGTCGGACCCAGTCCCATATAAGATTACGATATAGAAGCAAGATGGTCAAAAACGATATGTTCAACGTTGTCGATACAATCATGGACATAGACTAAAATGATCATCTCCGAAACTAGCAAAAATCGCTGAACATACATAGGGGTTCAATCGATAGCTTTTTAGCTGCTCTATCAGCCCTAGGCGGGTTAACGTTTGAGTTTTTGGACACCCTGTATAATAATTTACAAGAATAAAATATTTTACACCAATTATTTTAAGGCACATCTTAACCTTTTACACACCTTACGTCGAATACAAAATGTGTCACTCTCACGCCAAACATGTTGGCTACGCTATGCAAATGACAACTAAATTGATGCGAATCAGTCTCTTTTAGTCTTGAACTTGTAACGGCTGTAGCCGTCGTGACGTCAGTGGCACGAGTTTCAGTTGATGCCCAGAGCAGTCAGTGGCGTTCATAAAGTTACACATCTTTTCAAGATTCAATTTCAGAATTTAACCTTTTACCCCCCATTTTACCACCCTAAGGGCTTTCTTAAATCGTCGAAAGAAATACGATTTAGTTACAAGCAGTACCAAATCATCAACTTCCACATTTCTAATTTTCAAAACTGGGAGACTTCCATACGGGTTTCCTTTGTTTGGGCGAATATGTTTGCCAAATGTATCGTTTCCCAACCGTTACATTCACCAAACCGTTTTTGTTTTCTGTAACCGTAAATATTTCAGGATTTTATAAAAACTAACCTAACCTAATCTATAGGGTTCTACACGATGGTACTGAAATAAATCCTTAAATATTTACAGTTACAGGAAAAAAAAGGGATGGCATATGAAAAGGTTGGGGAACAATACATTTGGCAAACATATTCGGCCAAACGGTACGCTACCCTTCCATACAAACATTCATGCAGCAATGTATTTCATTTCTACTCCCGGACTACTCCGATAAATTCGAAGGATTGCCGAGTGGTAAACTCCAAAATTAAGTAATCATACTGTAGTTTTGTGTGTAATCAACAGTGGTCGGAATAGCTGCTTAGTGCTTATTAACCTAAACGAATGCTAATTCATGCGGGAATACGTTATTGAATGAAGGTGCGTCAAGACTAAGTTACGGTTAATAAGCACTACCTAATTCCGACCCCTGGTAATCAGTCATCCACCTCAACTCTCGTTCCAATATCTATTAAAAACTGAATAGAATATTACCTCTTTCGGTCGGCCTCTTCAGTTTTAACTTCTTCCGCTTTCTTTTTATCTTTGGTGGCTTTTTCTGGTCCTTTAACAATAGTGAATCCTTCTTTGATCCATTCCTGGCAAAGAAAATAATAGTTATTAAAATATGGCATGTTTAATGGTTCACAAGATTATTTAATAAATAACGCACAAATAAATACCTTTCATCACCAAAAACCGTAAATGGTCACCAAAATATAACCCATTTTAATTTAAAACTATATAAAAAATCGACCATCTTTGTACCGGAAGAAAGAAAATAAACCCAAAATCAATAAACGACCACCAAAACGTTAACCCCATTTTATTTAAAAATGTTTTCCAAATATTTACTATCACATTATTCTAATAAAATAGGTTAACCTAAAAATTTAAATCACCACTAAAGTTAGTAAATCTCCACTAAAATAAGTAGGCTCTCGCCAGAAATCTCATTCGTCGCTCCTTCGCACCACTCGCATACTCGAGCACTTAACCGCTCAGGGCTTACTCATGAACTTCTGGCTCCGCACTTTGCATTAGCACTCGAGGGCTAGGACGGCCACGTGGAAGTGGGGACCTCTGCATCGGTTTTTCGTACATTAATCCACTTAAAGCAAGCATTCAACGTTAGCACTAGATCACGACTTACGAGAAAAAGGCATATTATTTTTTATCGTTTCTTCGTGATTAATAAATATAAATGCTCTTTGTAAAGCTTATATTTAGGTGATTTTGACACATTTTTTTAATTTAATGCGTTGAACAATAAAGTATAATTTGAATGTCAATTTTATTCACCAAACGCCATTGCTGTAGTACCGCCGTAGTACTAATAACTCTAAGTAGTTTGTGGTGCCGCCATATTGCCATTTTGCAAAACAGTCGAAAAAGCACATTTGGTCTAAAATTGTTTTGTCTAAAATTTTAATTATATTGTATAAAACACCTAGGTCTTAACTAATCTATAGGTTAGGTTAGGTTAAAATTGTGTCAAGGCGCAAAGCTCCACAACTACGCGGAATAGGAGCTCCGCAAAGCGGAGCTCCGTCGACTTCGCCTCACGGTCAGGGTTATTCCAACCAATGTTATACTAAACAATTTTTCGACCAAACAATATTATGCAAAACAATTTCGATCAAACAATTTTCGTCATTTAAATCATTAGACGAAACGATGGTATGCAAAAAAATATGAGGCGAAACAAATATAGGCCTTAAAATTTTAGACCAACCGATATAAACCCGCTTGATAAAGATGCGAAGTTTCGTCACTTAGGTTACACATGTAATTGGCGCAGTGGTATGGGCATGTGACTACTGTGCCGCAGGTCGGAGGTTCGATTCCAGTTGCAGGTCCTAACCTTTTGTGAGGGACATTAAGGCGATGGGGTAAGTTTAGTTCGTAAGACAAAAATATTGATAGATATTTACAGTTCTATTTTATTAGGATGTTTAAAAACAGAACAGAATCTCTTTTGTTTTAGCTTATGGAACTGCCCTTCTATTACGGTTCATATTTAACTCGATGATATGAGGACTTACAGGATGTTTAACGCTAGCCGGTGGCATCTTGGATAGCCAGGGTTCCCGCATTTGCGTCAAATCCCTCCTGGCGCCTAACAATTATTATAAGTTAACTTTATTTAACTAACTTATAATAATTAACTTTAAGTGTAGTAGTCGTAAGAACATTCCTTTTCTTTTAAATAATTATAGTTAAACCGCGAGTTCTAGTAATTTTAACTAGGCAACCCATAACAAGTGCTAAATGTAATTATTTTTCGTATAACGAAGATCGACAGAAGTGTCAAGTGACTTTTAAACAACGCGCCACCCCGAGCCTCAGTCGGCTAGCACGTTTTGGAAGTAACGGACGTCGCACGATTGGAGCAGGAAGGATTGGAATTTGATTCTACAAAATGTGTCATATTAATCGTCATTGTTATTTATGACTGTACCTCAATTATTAATTCTCAATTAAGTATTTTTACGTAACAACATTTAAGAGTGCGTGAAACTAAATACTGCTAGTACACTTTGTCTCGCTTGATGAACCTAATTCTTTTGTAAATGGCGATCTTTTTAGAATTCGTCATTAGTGGTAACATCATTTGCAGCAACGTAGCAGGTGACGACGATTCTCGTGGTCTCGAGCTATCAATACACACGGCAGTGTGTTCGTCCAAGTTCGAAAAAAAACCCGAGCGATATATATATATTTACACGAACCCATTCAGCCCTTTTCCCCACCCTTGTAACTTCTTTCTCAGTACAGCCAGGAACCTGTTTTTTTTTTACAGATTACTAAATTCAATGATATCTCAGCCTAGTATGAAAATGAATATTCTATCATAACCATTTAAAGAGTTATTAATTTCTAAAAACGGTTTATTTTGTACTGACTGTCTGACTGATTGATTGATCAAAACCTAAAGGGTAAACCTAAAGGTTTAAAAATTTGTCATGGAGATAGGTCTTACAGCACAAATAAAGAAAATATAAAATATTTTTTTTATACTTGATCAGAAAGTAGTAAAATGATTATACTTTATACATATTAAGTAACTGCTACTTAGTATTGTGACGTGTCATTTTTTTATGTCTTTTTTATTTTTATCAGAAATATGTTTAGAAGGTTCATATGAACATACATCGACTACCTTCAAAAAAGTACTGATATCCGACAAAAAACATAAATATGAAAAATAGGCCAAGCTCTCATGTACCACCAGACAAGTTTGGCGCCAGATTTCCAACAGTCATACCAATCAACTGCCACCAATTGCATTATGAACCATAACTTGGCAGTTTTCTACACAGTATGTTGACAATGACATATTGTAATCTGTTGGGTATTAGGAGTGTAAAGATTGAATTTACTGTTTCTAAATTTACCTATTATAAGTACTCGCTGTTGTCAACTCTGGAAGCATACAGAGCTATTATAGAGAATTGTCAGCGCCAAAAAAAACACTTTGGCTTCGATTTTAAACGTAAATTTAGATGACCGAGAGTGGTTTCAAGCCTCACTTCCTGCGCGATTCGGTGGTTTAGGCATCTTCGGTTTCTGGTGTCGCTTTGCCCGCGTTTCTGTCCTCATTCCATAGTACTCAAACTAAAATTGCAAAATTCTTTCAGCATCTTTTTTCAATTATTTCATACTTTATTTTGACGAGGCTAAAGAAGTGTGGTTTTCAATAAGTAGGGTAGTGCCCGCACGGGCACTTTTACACGTCAAAAATCTACCAGCGCTTCGCAAGAGACCACTGCTGAGAAGAAACGCCGCAAGAAACTCAACAGTCAGTCGTTTTTTAAAAATTACTTATACAGTTATAGAACTTAACCTAGCATATAAAACAATGAATTTATATATATCATGCGTAGTTGAGCAGGAAAATGTGTCAAAACTCAGTATGTTCAGATGAACTCATAAATAGTAATAATAATAATAATTAAATATCTATATATATATGTATATTATATATATATATATATATATATATATATACATATATACATATATATAAACATATACTTACCCATGACGGTGCAAAACAACCACATAGTTTTTATACATTCTCCTACAGAAACCGTGTCCCCTAGACAATAATTATACCTACAATGTTTACATATTTTTCTGACTAAGCTATTACTAAGTTATTTGGGTGTTTAATTTAGGCCAAGCATTTTTATCTGTTAGATAGTCCTCGACCCTATAATAAGCTTTCGACATCAACGACTTTTTCAAGTAATTTTTAAGTGCTGGAAATGATAACTTTAAACCTTCATCAGGTAATTTATTATAGAAATGAATGCATTGACCAACAAATGATTTATATACCTTACGGACACGAATTTTTTTAATAGCAATTTTATTTTTATTTCTTGTATTCAAATTATGTATATCACAACTCTTAACAAAAGAGTATTGATTTTTAATGACATAAATAATATTCTCATAAATAAATTGTGACGCTACTGTCAAAATACTAATTTCTTTAAATAGTAATCTTAAGGAATCACGGGAGTTTAGGTTATATATGGAACGAATGGCTCTTTTTTGTAACACGAATATAGTCTGTATGTCAGCAGCTTTGCCCCAAACCAGAATACCGTACGACATAACACTATGAAAAAAACTATAATAAACTAAGCGAGCTGTCTCAACATTGGTAAGTTGCCTGATTTTCCTAACAGCATAAGCTGCCGAACTTAATTTACCTGCTAGTACTGCTAAATGGGGACTCCATTGCAAGTTTTTGTCTATAGTTATCCCTAAGAAAAGCGCCTTGTCCACCATCTCCAAACACTCATCATTTAGAAATATACAAGATTCTACCGGTCTAACATTAGGCAAAACGAACCTAACACATTTAGTTTTCTTAGCGTTAAGTAGCAAATTGTTAATAGTAAACCAATTAAGTACTTTAACCAGCGTGGCGTTTATCCTACTGTAATCGACGGATTTTCGGTCCACCTTGAAAATTAATGAAGTATCATCAGCAAATAGCACAATATCACAAAGGTTATCTACCGTGGGTGGTAAGTCATTTATATAGACCAGAAATAAGAAAGGACCTAATATAGAGCCCTGAGGCACACCTAATTTAACAGTTGCTCCAATGGACTGTGTTTGGTTTACAACAACCGTTTGTGTTCTATCACTAAGATATGAAGACATAAGATTTAGAGAATTATTTGACAGACCATAATGTTCTAATTAACCGACTTCAAAAAAGGAGGAGGTTATACGTTCCACTGTATGTTTTTTTTAAATGTATTTTCACCGATTACTCCGTCAATTGTCGACCGATTTCAAATTTTTTTTTTTGGTTTGATAGAGTATACTTCCGAGGTGGTCCCATTGTCACCAAATCTGTATCTGATGAGGGGATCAGTGAGGAATTGAGGGAACTCCTCAAATATTGTAGGCAAACATATAGCGATTTTAGTATTTTTAGTAACAAGTCCAGCATTTGCATTCAGAAAGTATCATTTGGTGTAGTGGAACTGATGATGAAGACCACAGATGGCCACCGGAACTCCTCAATGGTACCGATTTCAAGGGTGGCGATAAGATATCTCGATTAAGATAGTTGAGCGACTACCTACAACGAATAATATTAACTTGTTGAAATATGACTATGACTTTCCCGCGGCGTTGCTTGCGGCGCGCTTGATATAAGTTAAAGTTTCATTTCAACTAAGAAGTGGGACTACGTAACAGCGTATTATGATCACTAGAAAGTATAAAATAAAATAAATGTTTTAAAAAACAAAAAACCGCCTTCAAAAACGCAAAAAGTAACTTCTTTAAAATTGTAGGCACCTAATAGGTTAGTCCAACTGATGTCGGCTTTTGGTTAGTTATTTTTTGCGTTTTTGAAGGCGGTTTTTTGTTTTTTTTTAATGTAAGAGTCGCATGATCTACGCAATCGAAAGCTTTGGAAAGGTCACAAAAAAATCCTATTGCATCACAGGATTTCTCCCAAATATTGTATATATATTTAATGAATACAGATGCTGCATCAGTTTTGGATCGTCCTCTGGTGAAGCCGAACTGATTACTGTTAAGCAGTTTATTTTTAACATTTTTAACCATTAACTTCTCAAAAACTTTACTTAAAACCGGTAGAATAGATATGGGACGGAAATTCGTTAAATCACTCATGTCGCCCGATTTAAAAAGTGGTATGACTTTACTATATTTCATAAGATTTGGAAAAACCCCATCTGAAATGCAATTATTGTAGATTAAAGCTAAGTGAGGTGCAATTATATCTATGACATGATGGATCACTTTAACTGACGCTCCCCATAAATCCTCAGTTTTTTTTAAACTGAGCGATTTAAATACCTTAACAATAGAAACTGAATCTAAATGGCTTAAATCAAAGGTTACATTACATTTAGTAACATTAGCACAAAGAAGTTTTTGAGCTACAATCGCAGATGATTGAAGACATTTCGTTGTATTAATAGCTATAGTGGAGAAATGTTCACAGAGGGTGTAGGATGGACAGGGACCGCTCTGCGAGCAAATATGGAATCAACGTTTACAAACGTACAACAGCTCCGCAGATCGTGCCCGTCTCTTAGCGGTTGGAGACTGGGAATCGGGTGTGTGGCTACAGGCGCTTCCATCGCCGAACACAGGAACTTTATTAGATTCTTCAACATTTTGAATTGCAACTTCACTCCGCCTGCGTCATCCGTCGGGCTTTTACGAGCGCCAATTGTGCGGCTATTTTAGAACCAAATGGTCTCATACGCGGCGATGGTAAAAGACCTAATGGGACGACTCTTGTTTCGTGGAAGTTGGGCCGGCCGTTGGTTTGGGATTGGGCCGTCACACGTTCCCGGAACCGACACCCTCAAAAGACGCAAATACAGTCAACTTGATAGAAGTTCAACAGTCGAAACTTTAGGACAGTGACCAGGAGCACGCCGTATTTTTAAAGATTTGCCATTCAACGTGGCAATGCTGACAGCATTTTGGGAACAATAGCGACTGTTGTTAGATTAGTGTAGTTTGAAGTAAGTTTATAAGTTCGTTCGTTTGTTTTTATTATTTCTTTAGACTGAAAATGCATCTAGTGACAACAAACTGATCTGAGCGTTAACAATCTAGTGCCAAACCTGGCACCCCCCCAGTTATCGCCTATCCTGGCGGCACATGAAAACCCGGTGTAGCATATTTACATTTATAAATTCTCTTTTGAAAAAAATCAAGCAACTTCGATACGTAATCTTATATAAAAATGAATGATTCTATATAAAATGTAATCATAATAAACTGATTTTTACATGAATTCATTTTATTTTCACAAACAAATATCTAAAGTAATATATCGTCCCTTTACTTTCTCAACCTCGTATCTGATCGAATACTTCGATAGGAAAGTAGTATTTATTCTTTAGGGAACATGGGTGCTTTTCCTATCTAACTATTCGATCAGATACGAGGATGAGAAAGTAATGGGACGATATGTTATTATATAATTACACATTGTCGGCAACATTGTGTCATTATTTTCTGCAATAACGTCATTATTCTCACAAAACGACATCATCGGCAACACCATTTTTTAATATATTTTAAAAATATCCGAAATTAAAGTACTGGTTTCGGTGCCTTCATCACGGCATAACATATATTTGATATATTTGATATATACGTAAAATTGGCCTTAAATAGAATCTCTGTCGCGAGGTTTACAAAATCTTGTTTTTTATTGTCAAAAATATTGTTTTGAGGAGATTTGCCCCCATACGCTTATTTGGAGAGAGAAGGTATTTATCTCGAAAAGTAGCCCTAGCTTCTTTACTGGCGGTGTCACGGAGTGGAGCTGTTATTAAACTAGCTTAACAAAATTTAGCTCTCTTACACTTTGATTTGGTAATATCTCAACATTTTATAGCAATCAGTAGTTTATTTGGGTGGTAATAGTGACAAAATTGCATCGCCAAGATCATTACAAAATGTTGGTCTATAGAGGCAATTTTATTTGGTGGTCGTTCCCTGAATTTTTATTATACATATTTGTTGCCTTGAAATATAGGAATATTTTTTTACTGAAAAATAATAAAACACAAACATACCTTTTTCTCCTTTTCTAATTCCTTTTTGCTATTTTTTTCTTCCTTTTTGGTTTTAGACGGCGATGACTCTTCAGACTTTTTCTGCAACATTAGTTTATTATATTAAAAACTAGAGAACGCTCGCAACTCCGTACGCGTAGAATTGGTTTCCCGCTCGATTTTCACAAAATCCTTTCTTAGTGCAGCCCACAGTCTTTTCACTCCGAACAAATTTAACCCTCATGAAACCGACTGATTTAAAAAGGTATCCCGACTATCAATGTTAGGGCATACCTTGATGTAACCAAATTGGTCGGTTTATTTTATAATAAGCTTGCTCGTATACAGCAACAGATGGCGGTGTTCACAATATTTTCAATAACTAATGTATTTGTTTATAAATATAAAAACTTACATTACTTTATTTGAATAAGAACATTAATATATTCTCAATATTTAACACGATTTTTTATAATATTATTTCTAATTCTGGTATCACAAGAACATTTTTAGGGCGGTAGCACCAGCACATCTAAACGTCAATGTGCTTCGTTACACGCAGTAAATTGTTTGTTTTAGTCCACCAAATTTTATCTCAAATTTGTGTGTAAAATAAAATATGTAAATTTATGCTCAAATATTTAAGTTAAAATACAAGTGTTAATACGGTGTCTAAAAAAGTGTACTTAAATGAAAGTGAAATATAATGGAACGTGATAGTCGCCTTGAAAATGACATTTGGCAGTCTTTGTCTTATTTATCCTCTTTTTGTGCTTGGTGGATGGGCTTCTTCGTTTGTGTTTTTCGGTGTGTTCGTTGTGTTGTTAATCGGTATAAAGATTTGAATAAATTACTAAGTGGCTCAAAAACTGTTTATGATGTTGAAGATGGTGTACAACGAATGGCTGACGATTATAGTAGGAGAAGACGTAAATAAATGTGTAAACAGTAATTCTGTGTATTATTCGATAAACCCTGTACTTGTTTACTATCGTATTTTAATAAATTGACGGTTTCTATCATACCACATAAATTGCAATGTGGTTTTATAGAAATCCACAATTTAATAAAATACGATAAGACTTAGAAGTTCTTGTATATAATTACTAACTACTGGCGCGCCGCTAGTCCTCGAAAAGTTGACTCGCACAGACCAAGAGATGTCGCTACTAATAAGAAACCTTGAGTGATGTCTCTATCTCAGTATATAAAAAGTTACTCTATGGTGCAGCCTTAGGTCACCTAAGGAATTTTCCCTCAAAATTTCATGTCCCTACGTTCACCGGTTTGTGCTGTGCGTCTTCTGTCTGTCAGTCAGTTACTGAAAAATTTCTTGACCAATTTTATTACTAATTACAATTTTCTTTAGCTCATCAACTGAGGTTTAACCTGATTTACCATTAAGTACTGTTCAAAACGGACCTTATATTTTATAGGGATTGAAAACTTGGCGCTGACGTGTCCATACATTGTTTTATTATTTTTCGTACTCCTATACTTTTATCTGTCATTTATATAGTCACGAACACTAATATAAGAACATACATATTATGTCCACAGAATAATCCTTAGAAAAATCTATCAAGTCTATTCCCATTACAGCACTAGTGCTTTTTTGAGCCAAAACGACACGCGTAGCGACCAAAGCTTACTGAACCTAGGTTAACCCGTCAGGTGTCCTGCGCACAACAGTTGTGCGTAGAAAATGTTGGCCGGTCATGTCCTACGCACAACAGTTGTGCGCAGGACGGCGCTGTGATTGGAGAATTTAAATTTCTTAAACGAAGACTTTTTGATTCGTCACTTATTTGGCAACATATTGTTTTTTTTCCCAAAAATCAAGCAACTAAACAAGCGAAAAAATAATAAAAACGAAATTATTGCCCAATGGGATGTGTTCGTCTGCAATGGCCGCCGCCCGCGCCGCTCGTTACAATTCCGTAAACAAATATTTTTTTCACAACACTGCTCGCAAATATGGCCATAGATGGTCTTGTTTGGGGTCACAAAACGTCACTTATAAGGACAGACCAAGAATGCTTTTGTCGGAGTGTTTGCTGATTGGTCGAGAACATTGTTGTCCAACTTTAAAAACCAATGAAAATCAATCAATCAATTTTTGTGTCATAGCTACTTAAAATAAAAAATTTAAATCGACCAATCAGAACACACCATTTTGTGTCTGATTGGTCGATTGGTTTGTTGCTAAAAGATACACAGACTAAAAACTATGTCACTGCTTTATTTTAAATGTCATTCAAATTTGGCCCCTAATCTCGAACCACAAGAGATGAAATTACATGGGAAATATGGCGAAAAAAATAAAATTTTATACTGAGTTGACATCTTCATCTCGCATGTTAGTTTATTAATCTCGAGTGCCACGAGAATAGGGGTCCAGATTAAAAAAAGGTTATCTATGGTAAAATTGGCGGTGATGTCACAATAACATGAATTAAAATTTGAGTTTTGAATATGAATTTTTATTTTATTTCCTTTCAGTAGTTGTGAAAAGCATTATGTCTGCCTCGGTAGAAAATGCAATTTATGGACTCGTACACTAGAGGGCCTCAACTACGTTTCGGCCCTCTATATGACTCGTCCAAAAATCGCCTACTTTCTATCCTCTGCAACAAAGTACTATTGTGATGTTGTTTATGTGTCTAGTGCTAAATAAATTGATGAATTCGGCTCGTAAACTTATAATGGTGATTTGATAACTTGGCATTATAATTATTAAGTGCAGTGGGTCAAAGAATAAATCGATCGGATGAAAAAAATATCAAACCTATTAATAATATTTTTTTCACGACGCTGCTCGGAAATGTGGCGAAAGATGGTCTATTCTTGGTCCCCAAAACAAGCAATAGTCCCCAAAACAATGCATTGAATGAGCAGGCCTTCTATGAATTTAAACTGGATAACAATCTTAACATTGTTGGTCTTTTCCATTAAGCAAGTCGACCAATCATATCGGTACGCTGATCACTGTTTCGACCAATCAGAACACGACTTGTGTTGCATATGAAATTAAATTGGCCAATGATTAAAAAAATGAATGATGAATGATTATTATTTTATTTTTTAATAATATTCACCCCTTCACGGATAGGCAAAGGAATCAAATTCCATAAAACCATATACAGGGTGTTAGGTAATGAGTGGATAATCCTTGAACTACGGATAGAGGGGGCACTTAGGACGTTAATAAAAAGCTAAAATAGGTTAAGTAACACACGGTTTTCGAGATATTTTTACTTTTAGGTTTTTTTCGAAAATAAACACCCTTGATCAATGTTTTGATCATAGCACCATTCTAAGCTAATTTTTTTCAAATTTTATTTTTTCTCAATTTTCTTAAATACTCATGTTATCAGATAAGCATCACCATTAATGTGAGACCACAATGGATTTAAAAAAATAAATACGCAAACTTAATTTTTGAGTTTTCAATCGCACATTAATCGAACTTTCAGCTCCCATGGTGAAAAAAAAAAATACTACCGTCTAGTTGCCCATAAGCTTAAAAACATGCCAATTTATTGACAATTTAAAAATAGTAATTACCTTTTGAATTTAAAATCAAAATGCCAAAGTAATAAAAAAATACATGCCCACCCACACTTTTTCTGATTTACTTTTTGTATCCCGGGCGTAAAATTCAAAACTATTTGTTGCAAAAATGACATTACAGGCCACTAATTTAAATGCCATTTATTCCAAATTTGAAAAATATGCCGACTGCTTTTTGTTTTTTTTTTCGAATTCGATTTTGAATTTCGCTATTATTGCGTAATGAATGGTGAATTATCGAAAATTACTCAATTATGACGATTTTCTCGCTGACTGTACATTTTATCAAAAACCTGTGAATGTCGATTGTCATCACTCATAAAGTTGGGAAAGGTCTCCTAAGATCATTTTCGCGAAGCAGCAAGGGATCTGGTAGCTGCCCTTAATGCCCCATCTCAACTTTCCACCCTGTATATCTATCTATCTATTTAGCAATGTATAATATGATGATAATGACATGTACATTATTTAGCTAAGATGTAGCTCATATTTAGTTATTTAACTTTAGTCCTTTAAATTGGTTATTTAATGTTAAATGTAATTATGAAACATCTAAGGTCTGATCATTCTTTCTTGTCTTATATAGTAAACAACTTTCTAACCTCAAAATGAACCTTTTTTTGGCTAAAACAGCTCTTTTATCGAAAATAAAGTTAACTGAATAAACATTATGGACATCATTTGGCTAATAGATTGCTGTGATAGCTTTTTTTTGTTTAAAATAGCTGTTTTAGCCAAAAAACCGGTCAAGTGCGAGTCGGACTCGCGCACCGAGGGTCCCTTATTTAAGATAATATGGTTGGAAAAAGCAAAAGAAAATACTTACTTTGTTATGAACTTTATTATCTATACAATAAGGCCCATTTTGACTAGCCTAAATTTTAATACAGATTTTTAAAGTCTTTTGATATTTTTTCCAAAACTGTAAAGTTTTACAACTTCATTTTATTTTTCCTGTAAAATATAAGTACCTAATTATTTTTAAATCAGGATTTTTTCAGATTTTTTGGTCCATAAACTTCGGAGATAAGGGGGGAACGGTCATTTTTTGTACATTTTAGCCTATAAATCAAAAAGTACGTCCCGAAATATTATAAAAAAATAGTTTCGAAATGTGCAGACTGAGCCCTTACATAAGACACCCCGTTTGCTATAATCAAATAACTTTCATTTTTCAACCCCCCATTCTAGACCCCTTAACAAATACTTAGAAAAATAATTTCATACCTTTTTTACTAAAAACAGATGAGTGCAAGCAAGTTATACAACTATGCCAAATTTCAAATTGATAGCTTCTATAGTTTCTGAGAAAAACTGCTGTGACATACAGACAACGAAGTCTCACCATAAGGGTTCCTTTTTTACCATTTCGGTACGGAACCCTAAAAAGGTTAATTTTGAGGTTAGAAAGTTGTTTACGATATAAGACAAGTAAGAATGAACAGGCACCTTAGTCCCTTTCACTGTTGTACATTTGGCAATTTGTTGTTACAACCATTGCATTTTCCAATCGCTCAAAGGTTAACTGGAAAAGATCCCTGTCGAATGAATAGTAGTTAGTTGCTACGATACCAATCAACCTGCCAATCTTCTCGTATTATATCACTAAAATGAAAAACTGCGTGTTTATATTTACATAATAAATCCAAAACACTCATAGGCCGAGGAATTGAATAGCCAAGAACAATTGCGATACCAGTCCTTAATAGGTGGATGAAATTATTTAGCCTGCAACACGAGGCCTGATATTTCAGCGGCAGTGAGTTTTCTAGCTCAATATAATTCATGCTGTAAATCTATGCACATGAAAGCAGCTAAGCGTGTTCTACGTTACCTAACAGGAACTTGTGACTTAGGACTAACATTTCGAAAGAGGAAAGGTGATTGTAGTAATGACTTCATTACAGGTTACGCAGATGCTGACTGGGAAGGACACATAAAGGATAGAAAATCTTACTCAGGTTACGTGTTTAAGATTGGTCACAATTTATTGTCATGGGAGTGCAGAAAACAACATTGCGTGGCTTTGTCTTCTACAGAAGCGGAATACGTCGCTTTATCTGAAGCTTATGAGTGTTTTGGATTTATTATGTAAATATAAACACGCAGTTTTTCATTTTAGTGATATAATAAGAGATTATTGACAGGTTGATTGGTATCGTAGCAACTAACTACTATTCATTCGACACTTCCTCTCAAGCAACAATCAGCTTCTCTAAATAAGTAACTCACACATAACTCACACATTATCAAGCAACTAAAGGCCTAAACCAGACATGCATCTCTCTAACTTAATACGAGTATCGATTCCTTTTTAAGTTTATGTTATACTACCGAACCTAAAAATTTCATGTTTCCTAAAATTACGTAAGTCTGGGGTGACTGGGATCTTAGACTATATATTTAATTGAATAATTTATTTTCATCAGTAAAACGTAAGTGTATAATCTTTATTCCTTTCTACGTGCATTGCCTGTTCTTTTATCTTTCCATTGATATATCAAACATAAAATATAATTTTACCAATCATAAACAATTCACCCTTTTCTACAAACAGAAAATAAAAATATCTCGAAAATCAGCTGGACATTTCGTGAACTTGTGTAAATCAAGGGCCGATCGCTTGACGGGTTAAAGTTTTAAGTCGTAAACACAAACTTTACAACAAAATACATTTTTACCAACCTAGCAAACCACAGAATTAATAGTGTTTGTTTAAAATGTTTGATATAAGTGCATAACTGCCAACTTAAGAAAAAGTTTTTTAAATGTAAAACCTGGCAAGTGCACGTCAATTCAAAAACAAAGTTAACCATAAACATATATTTTATCTTTTCTCTTCTGTGCTTCGTTCGTATTAGTTACCTTTAATATTGTCGAGTAAATATTTTAATGTTATCAAAGTTTAATTTTGCATTTTATTTGAAACCTACACTCGCGAGCAAAAAAATCGACTCAAGCTGCACGCTTGGGTTCTCCGACCATTATTTCTTGACGCATCCATGATATATTAATAAAAATGGTATCAAACGAAAGGTGATAATGTAACGATTAAAAAAATGAAAAACCGTGGAAATCCATCCACGATTTTTGCAAGTTATGCCTTATTTTCCGATATGTGGGTCATTTACTCGTTCCAAAACGTACGAGTTGTGCCCCTTTGACCCTTATAAATAAGGGGGTGGAGGGGGAAATGTCATCAGTCACTTATCAGAAGTTGACCGGTACACATCTCTGCTAACGACCCTACTCAGAAGCCTTGTAGAAAATGGATACCACCATGACTGAAGCCGCCCAAGTCGTGGCCTTGCTGGAAGAGGGACACAACCAACGCTTTGTGGCTGACCAGCTGAATTTAAGCCAGTCAGCAGTATCCCGAGTCTACCGACGGTATCGGGAGACTGGGGCCTTGGTACGAAGACCAGGTTCTAGCCGCCGGAGGTGCACATCTGAGAGGGATGACCGCTTTATGGTCACTACCTCTCTCAGAAATCGGCACCAGACCGGCGTTTCCATCCAGCAGCATCTTCAGGATGTAAGAGGGTTTACTGCCAGCGAGTGGACAGTAAGGCGAAGGCTTAAGGAAGCTAACCTGACCCCGAAACGGCCCGCCACGGGCCCCAGACTGCTCCCACGTCACCGCCAAGCACGCCTGGAATTTGCTCATCAGCACAAAAACTGGACCATTGAGCAATGCTGCCCTACTAAGCATAATGGCGATATCTCAGATAAAACATCTGTAGAAATTGCAACCTAGTTACAAACTTAAGAGAGTTGAATCTGCTTTGGCTATTTTATTTAGTTATTGCATTTTTGCTTAGGAGGGCAGAATGGACCCCAGTTCTTTTTTGCGATGAGTCCAGGGTGTGCTTGAATGGCTGTGACAGACGGGGGAGGGTCTACAGGAGGTCAGGGGAACGGTACGCAGTGCTGTTTCAGGGAAACAGTTGCCTATGGAGGGGGTTCCGTCATGGTGTGGGCGGGCATTTCCATGGAAGGGCGTACCGAGCTCGTTTTTGTACCTGGTGGGGGCCGTGGCGGTGGTTTGACCGCTGCCATGTACATCACCGAGATCCTTGAGGAGCATGTTGTTCCTTACGTCGGTTTTTATGACGAGGGGTTCGTCCTAATGCAGGATAATGCCCCTTGTCATACCGCAAGGATCACTCGGGCCTACCTTGCCGAGGTCGGCATACCCACCATGGACTGGCCAGCTCTCAGCCCGGACCTGAATCCCATTGAGCATGTCTGGGACTACCTGAAAAGACAAGTTCGGAAGAGAGAACCAGCTCCGTCAAATGTTACGGAGCTGAAGGCAGCTCTGCAGGAGGTGTGGGATGTCATCCCCCAGGAGCTTCACAAAAAGCTCATCAGATCGATGAAAAACCGCCTGGATGCTGTGATAAGGGCTAGGGGTGGAAATACAAAATATTAAATTAACAAATAAAATCTTATTTTTCTTAAAATGCCGTTTATTTCACGACTTCCTTTTAATTTTCATAGTATTTTTTTTATTCGTCTTTGCAAAACCTGGCCCCATCAGTTGTGGAACCTGGCATGACTGAAAATTATACATTTTTGAAATCGTTACTTTATCAGCTTTCGTTTGATACCATTTTTTTCAAGATATTTTGGATGGGTCAAGAGATACTGGGCGGAGAACCCAAACGTGCAGCTTGAGTCGATTTTTTTGCTCGCGAGTGTAGTCGTCGAAAAAGTATTGTAGGCAACTGTGTATAACTAAGTCATAAAACACTCGTGGCTCCTTGACGATGTTCGCCTTACTCGTCTTTTTTGACCTCTCTTATACAACTGTTGCATAAACTACTATTTTCAAATCCCTATAAAATGAAAGATTCTTTTTCAACAGAGATAAATTGTGCATACATTCAAACCTTCGTTTATTAGTTAACGATAAGCGTAAATAAAAATAAAATTGGTATAGAACGTTTTCTTTGGTTGTCAAATTTGAAAAGTAATATTTGCAGGCAATTGTATGGGAAAACCGCAAGCGTTCCTAATTATGTGGCCACCATTGTATATAAAAAAAAAAAATTGTAAATTGTAAATTTATTTATTATTGTGTTGACAGTTATTAATCCTTGTATATTGACATCGGACGAGTGACCATTTATTTGATGTTTAATTGTTGTTGTTTTAATTAATTATTTTTGTATTCTTTGATTATTAGTATTTATGTTTTGACGATCTCAATGTAATTTCGTATTTTTTGACATGCAATGCAACTTATATTGTAATATTACATTGATTAATAAATAAACTAAACTAAACTAAACTATAGATTATATATGTTTTATTTTGATTTTTTTTTTATGTTTTTTATAATTTTGTAGAACAATGAGTCAGAAATAATTAAGTACAGTAAGTAGGTAACACTCTGTATATGAAGATTACAAGGATTTAGGAAAATACAAATTTTCTATTTAAAGCTACTTTGCTGCTGTCTAAGATGAGTTTTATGTCGTCTGTATCTCAGGAACCAATGAAGTCCGCAATGATATTATAAGAGCTATCCGATGACACCTTACCGGGTGTTATAATTTAATTTAACTTTAAAGTTTTCAAGCATTTTTTTTATAAGTGTATATTTTCGGAAATAATCGCTCCGAAAGTTGCGTAAATTTTATGTATTTATGTATGTAAACTCCTTATTTCACATACACAATTACAAGGCATTGTGTCCCTCATGTTTACCTTTTAAACCGAACGTCCAAAAATATGAAAAAATAGAAAGTTAAATACTCAATAAATACTTTTAACGAAAAAAATATTTTCAACATGATCGGATACACCGTTTTTGAGTTATTGCCGAACAACTGCGCTTCTCAACAAAAGGACGTAAGTGCCATGAAGATAGGCTCTTTTGCAACAGCACTTTTTCACATTGTATTTTTTGACATGTAAGTAAGTAGTAATGTCTTCGGAACCCTACGCTGAGCATGATCTCCTCGCTCGGTTTTTAAGTTATTTGGTGGTGTCTTAGATGATTTTTAGTACGCATAAATACTTTAGTCACCTGTATCTCAAGAACCAATTAAGTTTACTTAGTCCTGAAAGTTTTCCTTTTAAATTCGTTATGTGTTTAAATTTTATTTAAGATATTTTTCTCAAACATGCTGGGAAATAACGGTTTTCCGATTGAAACACAAGGACGGGAAATGCTTCTTTTTACTCCTAGGAGTAAAAAACCATATGAAAACCAATGATATTTTATTATAAAGATACGTCATCTGCGCGCAAAAACGTTCCGCAAAAAGGAAGGCAAATTGCCTTACTTTTTATCTATTTATTGATTGCCGTGTTTGTCTCTGTAATTGGTCACGGGTTTTGAATGCGTTTAGTATGAGCATAACGTATCTTAATATAAAATATCATTGATGAAAACAATTTCCGTGCATGTCCATATTGTTTATTAAAAGTGCTCTCTATTGCGTATAAAATCGAAAGGACCATGAAAAAAATCCCGTACACCCAACTTGTGGGGGCGCAGTGAGGGGCGGCGGCGCGGCGGGGCTCTGCGGAGCGGCGGCGGCGGGCGGCGTTGTGCGTGAAACTATCTTAACTAATACTCGTATGACGCAAACAAACATTCTCTCCGAATTTGTCAAAGGTTTTTAAAAATACTTATAATCATGTATTTGTATAATTTCCTCGCATTGTTTTGAGAAAAGCATTATGCATGCCTCGGGATTTCCTGACTCGTATTTTAGCAGGCCTCGCTGTTTGCTCGGCCTGCTAACCACCTCTTCAGGAAATCCCTTACTTTCCGCGCCTAGGCAACAATGTACTATTTCTTATTTTCATTACTTTATTTGTAGGGTTGGGGTGAAGGGACACGCAACTCTAGCGAAACTAACACTTTTCGAGTTCAATATTTCCTAAAGGGTGTCTCTCAAATCTAAAATTTATAATAACAAGTGATTTTTTAAGAGCTGAGCTATCCTACGATACTCACTCACTCGATGTTTAAATATAAAAAAACCTTTGCTTTACGTGTATGGGAAATAGGTATCTACTAATTTTTTTCAGTATTTTGTTTTACAACTTTGTCGGCGTAATTTGAATGTATAACTACGCCTAGTTTCATATTTCTAGTACTGAGAGCCCCTTGAGTTAAACCGCGGACAGACGGAGAGACGGACACATGGCGATCCTTGTTGACAACGGAACCTAAAAAGATGAAAAATAAAAGTTGGTTCCTAAGTCCCTCAAATTGCCGTTTCGATACACAGCAGCACTGTGCGACGCCTATTTTTATTGTTTAAGAATTCACTTGTTATTGAATTTACTATTTATAGTATCGCACATACTAATATTTTTTAAGAATTAAATATTTTACGCCAATTATTTTTCGATCGTGGTAACTTCCCCAAGTATGAAAGATCTTACGCCAAATGATTAAGGCACCAAGCCTTCACCAGCCATCACCACCAGCTACTACCAGCAAGAACTATTAACAGGAAGCTTCTTACTAAATATTCGTTCTTGAAGTCGACGCACCAAATATTAACCGGCGAGTTGAATTTGTCCCGTCAGAGCGTGGAAACCACATTTAGAGTAAGCGAGCTCGAGTGACTTCGCTCACCCGATCGACCGTTAAACGGAGAGACATTTTTAAGAGAATCTGCACTTTATACGGATATAATTAGTCACATAATAGGTATAGCTTTATGATAAATCGAAAACCGTTAACCGTTTTGTGTTACTTGGGTATTATTCGGTGAGTTTTAGTTCTGCCGTCAGAGTGTATAAAAAACATTTAAAGAGGATTGTGAAGCGCCGCTAAAATAGCGAAGCTGTCAAAAAAAAATACATACAAGTTTAGCCCCGGGCAATAACGTTACTCACCCCCCTAAATCAAGTCAGATTCCACAATTTTTGAATATGTTATTGTTGTTATAAGGAACTAGGTCTGTACGTTTCTGTATTTTGTTTTTGAAGTTTGTTTAATTCTAAGAAATATTTTCTTGGAAAGGAAAACGTACAGACATAGTTTTTCATGACATCTACAACACATTCAAAAATCGTAAAAATCGGAGTATGTTTAAGGGGAGCGTAATCGCATTTTTATGAATTATTTTAGCTTTTCATTCCTCTTAAGGTGTGCACTCTTAATTACTTTATCTACACTCATATCATAAACCCTCTTATGATGCGTTCAGAAACCGCAAATTATGACCAGCATAATAATCAACTCTGTTGTTAGAGCAATTTTTTTTATCTGCGGCAGTAATCTTATGGATTCATAAGAACATCAATTTCAATGTTCTGATGACATTCAAATTTCGAACATCTCTGAAAAACAAAGAAATTTGATTTGACCTCTATTCTAATATCTGGCGAGATGACGTTTAGTTCGAAATGATTTGTCAATTTGCATACAAAATTGAACAATGTCGCACGTAAGTAAGATATCGAACGATATGATAGTTGGAGATGACTCTAGTTTGTCTCTGAATAAAAAAAAAACTATGACAGCTGCCAGAAAACTTTTCAATCTTTTCAGTACCACCATTACCGGTTAAAATTTAATATGCTCCTGAATGCATCATGGAGGCTTATGATATGTGGGTAGATAAAGTAGTGTATGTAACTGTACATAATTAGGCATTAAACACTTGTGTGATGTCATTATGAAACTCGCTTTCGGCTCGTTTCATAGACCCACACTCGTGTTTAATGCCCCTCATTATGTACAGTCACATAAACTACAATTATCCAATAATAAAACAGACTTTATTACAAAAGAAACACTTTAGTCAGTTATACAATTTAAGCAAGTGGTTTTATACACCATTTTACCTCCGGTTTATTTGCTTCATCTTCCTTTATGGGGGGCTCTGTGACTTCCTCTTTCTTGTCTTCTTTTATTTTTTTAATTTTGGTTTTGTTTTCTTTTGTTTTCACTGATTTTTCTACTTCATTTTTGGTCTGTTTAGACTGTTTGATGTCTTGCTGTTGAATTTGCACGGGCTCACTTGATTTTACTGCCTCTTCTGTTTGCTCTAACTTATTTGATTTGTAGGTATTATTCTACAAAAAAAACATGTGGTTGAAAAATAGATGATTAATGCATAATGTTGCGTCCGTAAAATTAATGAGTACCTGTAGAGTAGTGAGCAGAATACATTATCAGTTGTTTGCCGGCTCATAGGGGCAGTATTCGAGTTATTGCAAAATTGTTACTCAATTTTGTAATAAAATAAAATAAATGTTTAAAAAAACAAAAACCCGCCTTCAAAAATGCAAAAAATAACTTCTTTTAAAATTTATTTTATTTTATACTTTTTAGTGATCCTATTTATGCTGTTACGTAGCTCCACTTCTAAATATTAATGAGAAACTATAGAACATTTCAAGCTCGCAAGTTTTTGAAGTCGGCTAAAAATTCTCGTGAAAAAAAAATACAGATCGAAAGTAAACAACATATTGTAAAAACTTGTCCGGTTAGTGCTGATTCTAACAACATACTAATTTAAGGTATTATTGTTAATTATCGAAGAGTTATTAATTATTTTATCCAGCAGGACGGGTTTTTACTTCCATTTCTTTAGTGTGAATAGTGAACAGGCCGGTTTTAAACTTCAAAACTAAAAAAATTGGCGTGCCTCCAATGTTTTTCAAAAATTCATTTGATAAAAAATTCATATCTTTTTAACCGTCAAGAATCGAATCAGCGCCAATCGGTTAAAATGATTGGAAATGACCGCCTGTATGTCCCGGTTCGATTTGTTCCAGACTTCCAAGGACACCGTGTACATATACATACACTTACGAGCAAAACAATTGCATCACTTTGCATTTTTTGACGTCCACCAATTATCTTTGTAAACTGACTTTTCTTTCTGAAATATATAAATGAATTCGTGTTTCTTGTAATCTAAGCTTTGCAAGAAGTAAACAAACATGGAAATTGTCGAAACATTATTTCATTTAAATATTTCAGAAAGAAAAGCCGGTTTACAAAGATAATGGGTGGACATGGAAAAATGCAAAGTGATGCAATTGTTTTGCTCGTAAGTGTATATATTACTTTAAAAATATAAGTTACGGTTACCCGAATATCCTCGTCAGGTTCATTATCTCGAAACATCTGTTTAACATCCGTGTTCGGATTCAACGTGTCCTTTTGTATTAACTTGTGTAACTCTCTAAGGTTTGGAGTAGCATTTATGGAAGAGGCCTCTTCCTCTGGTTTGACAGTACCAGAAACAGTCATGATACTTGGTTCGTTCATATATGGCATATTTTGCACTGACACTGCGGCCTGAGATGCTCGTAGCTGGGCTAAAATTTGGTCTTCAGTTTTCATTTCTTTCATTATCTCCTCAGGAAGCAGGGAGTTTGACGTAACTGCTGACGGCTGAAATCACTCGTTTTTTTATTTTTGACAAAGCTTTTTATTCGTCAAAGTAGGGGAGCCAAAAACGTACTTTTTAGGTACCACATGAAGTAAATACGATTACGAGTATATCACTTGAGAACTTATTACATGCGCGAATTATATCTTTAAGTAGTTACTTTCATTTTGCATAAGCTATTAAAATACATTTATAAAGAATATCCCCTTAATGTGATCATCAGACCAAACCTGCTGATCCCAGAAAAACATAGGCAGATTATTGACTCCCATTTCGCTGCGCGCATTCATTGACTGTTGCATCCACACCAAATCAGGAGACGATGCCGTCTGACTCCACAAGGATTCCACCTGAGAAAAGTTACAGTAATAGAAAAACCACTTATTGAACACGATTTTTTTATACTTAGGCCCGCTTGCACGTAAATTTAACCCTAGGTTAACCCCAGGTTAAATTATTAAATATCGTCAGATTCATATAAGAACTGACAATTTTAACAAATTAACCTTTTAACCAGGGGTTAACCTAGGGTTAACATTCACGTGCAAGCGGGCCTTAATAATAGTTCTCGTTTTAAAAATCTCCAAAATAGTAAAGCCGGAATTCCGGTACGATACTTTTTGATACGAAGTAAATTTATACCCGCGTGCGAAGTTTAACCGTGCACCACGCTGGAATTCCAGTTTAACGCATTCACTGCCACCGTGAATGAGAATGTGTATATGCGTCACCGTGAGTTCCACCCAGTGCCCTCAACGCATATGTGCGTTCTTACAGTAGGCAAGCTCCGTATAAAACAAAAGATGTGGCACCTGGCGAAAGTTCAAAAAACAGTACTGGCAGTGAATGCGTTAATGTAATGACTTTCACGCCTGCAATTTACTAATATGTCATGGTTCTATTAGATAGTTATATACAGGGTGTCCCAGAAACCGACTTCAACCCGCCTAGGGCTGATAGAGCAGCTAAGTAGCTATCGATTTAACCCCTATGAATGTTCAGCGATTTTTATTAGTTTCGGAGATATTGATCATTTTAATCTTAATTTTTGTAATTTTCCCGTATGTCCATGTCACGAAAAATCATTAATTACTTGTTATTTTTCATAAGTTTTCCAGTGGTATCTTACATAATTAGAATCATTACGAATCAGCGAAGTTTTTAAATTTGAAAAACACTTTTTCCATACAAAGTGAAAAGCAAACACCGGATACCTAGTGAAACCTGGAGAAACAAACTTTATGTGATTTGATTACTTGAAAAAATATTTAAAAACATGGTCAAATAGGTTTAAAAACTTCGCTGATTCGTAATGATTCTAATTAAGTAAGATACTACTGAAAAACTTATGAAACAAAACATGAAATTAATGATTTTTATGACATGGACATAAGGGAAAATGCCAAAAATCCGGATTAAAATGATCAATATCTCCGAAACAAGTAAAAGTCGCTGAACACACATAGGGGTTAAAAAGATACCTTTTTAGCTGCTCTATCAGCCCTAGGCAGGTTGACGTCGGTTTCTGGGACACTTGTTTTTAAAATAAAGAGTTATTTCTATGTTGTTTTTTTGCATGTTAGGGATAATGGAAGTGGAGCGAGCATGCACATGCCCAGCAGAAAGACACTTAATTAGGCTAAATAGGGGTGATTTATGGAATTACGAAACCGATTAAAAACCTAATAGGAAGCTTTCTTATCCTTGACTCTTAGTCTATTCTTTTGTTCTCAGTACCGGAGCGAAGCGAGGACGAGTCGCTATTGTAACATAAATGATATGTTTCCGACTTATAAAACAACAAACAAGAAAAGATAATTATAAAACCAACAAGATTTGAATTTGAACGATTTGAATTTATACTCACAATACATAAGGTACAGTATGTAACATGACGAGAAGCAAACATTTAAACCCGTTAATGTTTAGGTGGAGAATATGGCTATGGTGCGTTAATTATTGCAGTTTTGCAATAAACCCTAAAATATTAATTATGTAATTATTATTTTGTAAACGCTCTGTATACATTATTTACGTTCTTGTCATTTATCAAGGTCCGCAAATAATGTCACATGTGAGTACAAATAAAAGCTGGGTGTACACTTACCATTAAATACGACGCAGTTCAATGTGTAAGTACTTGGAGATACCTAGCTGCGTTTAATGTACCGTTTATAAATATTGGTCCAGTTATGTCATCACCTCTTAAAGTGCAAAGCACCGACAGCAAATGTAGCTCACGACCGGGGACCGAAAAATCCCTTCATTTGAATAACCCTATCGATATCCTAACGCTATCATTTGGTTACCCAATCGATGTGGTTGACCTATGATTAGACCCCGGACTTCTGTCGCAATGACGTTACAATAGGGTAGTTTGGGGAGTAAATGGAACGGTGTTAATTAATATGAAAAACTAACGGGTTTTAACCGAATAAATTCTAATAAAGAGTTTTATAAGAATTTATTCGGTTATTCGGTAAGCATTCACGATAAAAATGATCTAGTCAATTCATCAACATTATCTTTTGGTACTATATTACTGCAAACCATACATTTGTACATTAAACTGGCTTTAGTTTTTTCGGCCGCTCACTTTTTGTTCGTTAAAAGCCAGTTTAACGTACAAACGTACGGTTTGAGTAATATACCAAAAGATAATATTAATCAATTTACTAGAATACTACAATATTCATTTTTGTCGTGAATGCCTACCGAATAACCGAATATATTCTATTAAAACTCTTTATTAGAATTTATTCGGTTCAAAACAGTTAGTTTTTCGTATTAATTAACACCGTTCCATTTACTCCCCAAACTACCCTATCGTGACGTCATTGCAACAAAAGTCCGGGGTCTACATAAGATAGAGTTAACTTAACGTTAGGGCGAACCCCTTTGATTTAGTTAATCGCATCCATAGAGCTTACTAAGTTCATCAGGGTTTCGGTAGTTTAATATTGAAGCACTTGGACTAGGTATTAGGCTGCGGCTCCACTGAGGCGGAGACAAGCGGAGCGGTGCGGAGCTGTGCCAATATTAACCAATAGAAGGCGCATGCGGTCACGTGGAGCTCGCCTTGCGCACGTTAGTTTAGATTCTAATGGTTAATATTGGCACAGCTCCGCACCGCTCCGCTCGTCTCCGCCTCAGTGGAGCCGCAGCCTTACCCCATTGATCGCCTCTCTCTTTTTTGCGCATTCGAGCGAATTCTGGCTGTCTCGCTTAAGCGGCTACTACCTGCCGCTACCCTATCAATTGTTAGGTAATCTATACTAATATCATAAAGCTGAAGAGTATGTCTGCTTGAACGCGCTAATCCTAGTGATGAATAACTCGCCGATTCTACATTGCGTTCCTCGTAAACAAACTTTCTTCAGTCCAAATTATATTAGTAAAAAAATGTCGGTCTTCCGATATTTTCTATAGTGCACAATTTGCATAATCAACCCTGTATTAATATTCTTCTGGCTTTAACGCATGGACCTTTACCACGGAGCTGGGTGTTGTTGATTAATGCCATATGGTTAATGCCAAAGAATCGTCCCGCTCTTCTCGCAGAGCCAGGTTGATCTTCGAAATAATTAAACATTTATTGGTTCCTACTCCAGCAAACGATAAAAGTATATAAGGCGAGCTCCTTACAAAATTCTACCCAAACTCGTGCCCAAAACCCGGTATGCGCATAGTCCACTGCGCATCCAATTACAGCTACCCAAAATGCCAGCCTATTTTCAATTACCCAACACAAATGGATGCGATTGGTCAAGTTAGGAATACATTGCTGTGATTAGTCGTCGTGCGTCACGTCGGACGACAGCCATGTGACAGTGACAACGAAAACGGATAATTGTTGAATGGTTACATGCAACAAGAAGCAATTTAGTTATGATAACGTTCGCGTGATAGAAGTAGGACTGAGTCGCCAGGTAGTAGATAAATAAAAATACCAAATTATTAATTATTAAATGTTATTTACAATATAATACAAGTAGGCCACACGGTGGGTGAGCAGAGATACGCAAACATTGCTATCTATATTTTTACCTATGGATATATTTCCAATTACAACATAGTCCCCGTTTGTTAACGAAAAAAATTTCGGTACCGTGATTAATTAAAGTAATGAGACCTATATCTCAAGTTCCTCCAAATAAAGAAACTTTATTTAACTTTTGTTTTGATGACTTAATCAAGGAACCTTTTTTAGCAATGTAGTGCAAATTGGGATTGCACTCTTCTGGAGATTAACTTTTCCCTTGTTTGTAACGTAAATATCGTCCAGATTGAAATGTAAAGAACAAAGAACATCTCTTTTTTTGGCATGCCGCACTGTGGATCGAAAATGGCCTCTCCATAGAAATAGGGACTTAATTTTCTAAGTGCCTATTTTTTTAATTGAAATCGAATCTACTCCTCATTAGGTAAAAAAATGAATATGGGTCAATTTGACTGGAAAACCGCCGAGTAATAATTTTTTTACGAAAATTTTGTATGGAGCGTATATAAAAAAAAGTAATATCTCAGAAAGTGCACAATTTCCCGTAATATCCTTCCGCACGAATTTAGTACCAATTATTTATGATTTTTCGGCGTACTCAAAATCTCCCGGCCAGGTGCACTTTTTTTTAAAATCAAAAACGTTTTATATAGGGAAAACTTGGTTTTTAGTAGGTATTTAAGTTGGCAAGACACGTTTAATCATGGAATAAAATCTTTATCTCCCTGCCCCCTAATGAGCACATTCAGTGCTGATTAAGCGTATGAATAAGGGTAAAAATTACTAAATTACTCTTAATTATTCCTAATGAGTTGGTATTAAGTAAAAGTAAAAATTAAATATTAACTAATTATCTTTTTTTTTTCCTAGCCTGTTTTTGTGTCCCACTGCTGGGCAAAGGCCTCCCCTCTTTTTCGCCACTCGGCCCTATCCAGACCGCATTCTTGCCAATCCCTCGCAAAGGACTCAAGGTCTAGGTCGTCTCGCCATCTCCTTCTGGGTCTACCTCTGCTACGATGTCCGTCGCGTGGAAGCCAATGGGTGGTATTTTTGGCCCATATCCCATCATGCATGCGGCAGATATGCCCAGCCCAGTCCCACTTTAACTTGGCGGTCTTCACCCCAACATCAGCAAATTATCATGAAGGATGATAATTGTCCAGATTTCATTAGTAATGTGCAATAAATAGGTTGCAGTTTAATTTTATTGTTTATTATTCTGCGTCACTTATTTCGGCATCCAATTCCGAATCATTTTTCGAAGCGGAATTGATTAGAAGGTCCAAGGTCTCAATAAATAAAGTTTGTCGGTTCCTTTTATTTAGTGTTGGCCTCATTGCGGTATTTTTAGGATCCGATGACAGGGGGCCGATTTTTTACTTTCGAGCGCTCGAAATTTTCACTAGAAAGTGAGTAAAATCAGTGAAACCTGTTTCTGAAATATGAGCGGTAGAATTGAAAACGAATCGTGTGGACCACTCGTCTTTGAATTTTCAATCGCTCGTAATTTCAAAAATACGGTTTCAACGATTTTGCTAAATTTCGAACCAAACTTTCGAGCGCTCGAAAGTCAAAAATCGGCCCCTTGAAGTAACATATTGAGGGCCGAATTCACCAACCAATTGAACAGACGGTTACGTCTTAATCAGCTGTTAATCAATAAATTTGACACCCGTTAAACCGCTAACCGACCGTTTAATGGTTGGTGAACTTGGCCCTGAGAATGTCATGATTTGATCTTGTCTACTCTTTTTTTGTGAGTTGTGTTCCCTGAACCTTCTAAAGTCTTTATTCCGGGCCTCTGACGCTTCTTCTGAGAGATTGCCGACCGGTATAACTGCGTTATGGGCTGTCTGCTCCATGCACCAGTAATTTATGAACCGTTGCGGACATATGATACCAGTTGTATAATTCCACATATTTTCTTACTGTATCGTGGGCGTAATCTTTATATTTGTTGACATCTATAACCCCTCCTGAAGTAACTGCTTGCAAGATTACTGCAAATCTCCTGATTAATCCCTTATCTAGTCCTGTAATGCTTGCTGTTTTACAGGGGTCCTCAAAAAACTTTCTGGCTGTGTTTCCATCATTAGTCGTCCATGACCCCTGTTTAACCACATCTATCAAGAGATTCATTTCTTCCTAAAAACGATCTTGAATGATTTTCTTCCTTGATGCCATTATTTTTCAAACTCGTTTCCTCTCGCAGCCCATTGTTTAAAATCCTGGCGATATGCTATATGAAGAAGGCGTTTCATCGTATTGATGCGAGCGTGTAGAGATGATAACCCATATTGGTATATACTAGTATCCACAGGTTTTGTAAGAACTTTATCGAGAAGGTTCATCTCCGTTGGTTTAGCCAAACATAAACTGCAAGTTGCATTTGATCTGGCTTTTGAAAGAAAAGTGCAAATTTTTCCGTCTAACATCATCGTCTTCAGTTCATGCTTCACTGTGTTGGTTTTGTGTTCTGTGGGTAGTAGATCTTCAATTTCCTTGTCTATCTCCGTTTTCTGAGCAAGCACAACGGCTTCGTTCTCCTTAATGAACTTGAACTGTATTGGACGACAATATAGCGCTGAACAAGGCTTGGGATTCGTCCATATTGTATCATATACTGAAATTAATTTAATGGTACCAGGGTTGTCATGAAAACACTGGAAAGTCTTGCTCGGAGTCACTCATCTTTTGCTTGTACCTGCTTTGGCTCGAAGCACCATTTAGAAATAAGTACCATCTGTTTGTCTTCTACGTGCTCCGGTATACTATCCATTATTCTGTTCACTGTTATATTCAATAATCAGAGGTCGGAATAGGTAGTGCTTATTAACCTAAACTTGACTCATGTTCATTCATGCGTGAGTGAGATGGGAATACGTTATTGAATGAAGATGCAACAAGTTTAGGTTAATAAGCACTACTTATTCCGACCTCTGTCAATAATACTTGCAGTTTAATTTTGGCTGAAGAATCCTTAATAGTTATTGATTCACTCGGAGAATAGCAATCTAGTTCAGCTTTTTGTACTCTGTAGTATGACGGATACACATTTTCTGCACCTTCTCTAATAGCACTCTCTCGCAGTATCATATATTGCCATTTAGACAACTTGAGTGAAATAAAAAGACTTAGTGCTTTTTCAGGTGTATACAGGGTGTCCAGTAAATAATGGATAACCTTCTACCCATCCATGGGGCACCTCAGGCTGGTCCCTAAAAAGGACTTACAGGTTTGGTAAAAGTTGCATGGTTTTCGAGATAATCGAACTTTTCTATTTTCTTAATAATTAGCACCTTGCTTCACTGTAATGACTGCCAAGGTCACAAATAAAGAGATTTTGTCGTTCTGTTTGCTGTTAAATATTCTTTAATAGTGATGCTAACGGATGTGTCTTAGAGCATTATGGTAGCGACACTAATTTCTTGTTAAACATATCTTAATTTATAACTTCACATTTTGCTTTAAAGTTTGCAACAACTTTGACTGCTTGCGGTGAAAAAAAATTGTATGAAGACCAGAGTGGCCAATATGTTGAAAAATAGTGTATCTAATACTGATTCTAAACTGGTATAACACATGGTGTTTACGTCTTTACAGATAAAGTTATTGCTGTTAGTATTCACTAAGAGCGAATTTTACCAAAACACCAAGTTATCGATAAGTAACTCTTTACTTGATTGGATTAGTCATATCATAAAAAACGCTTCTCTTATGAAAACCAACGTCTAATTACTGCAAAATAATGAATCACAGAATACTTGAAACCTACATCAACAATAATATTTGTAAATAAAAACCGAATCTGTTTATTAAAAACAATACTGTTTAGTTACTATAACAAGTGTCCAATCAAGAAAGAGTTGAGAAACTTGGTGTTTTGGTAAATAAAACGTGTCTACGACATGTTTGTTTAGTGACAGCAAGTGAAAACCAGATATAACGAATGTGAAATGCGACTACTTATTTGGTACTTACATTTATTCAACTTTTAATGCAATTCTTTTATTAGTTTTAAATAATATTTAGGATGTTAACTAAGTACATACTTTGCTTACAATCTCTCCTTTCTCTGCTGAGTAATACATACTTTTTTACAATTACCTAATGTGTATTTTTGGCTATGAATTTTTTATCCGTTTTGATGTTTTCTTTTGACATTTATCAAGTACAGTTTTGATTCCACGAAGAACCATATTTTGGGTAATTTTTTGGATTTTGTTTGCGACGACCTAGTTAGCTTTGCCCTGGACTTCGAAAAGGATATAACGACATGCCTAGGCATCAATACGAACCCCGTGAGTATGCTAATATGCATTATATTTATGGAGAATGCAAAGGCAATTCCAATGCAGCTGCTGCATTGTACGCAAGCAGATATCCGAATACTCGTCATCCCGATTACCGAGTTTTTGTAAGAGTCCACAATGCTTTTTGTGAAGGGAGAATGCCTGGTCAAAGTGTGGGTGGTAATGGCGAAGGCAGACCTCGAGATACGAGCATTGAGGAACTTGTGCTCGCTGAACTGGAAACAGATCGCTCAACTTCTACACGAGCTATATCAAGAAGTTCAGGCATTACAAAGTCGACCGTTCACATTTTAAAAAGACACCAACAATACCCATTCCATATCACAAGGGTGCAAACTCTGGAGCCTAGGGACTATGCTCCTAGAGTAGAATTTTGTAGTATCATGTTAAGAAAAATGGAAGAAGATCCAATGTTTTTCGATAAAATTCTGTGGAGTGACGAATCTACCTGCCAAAGAGATGGTTTCTTCAACATGCATAACTACCATAGCTGGCAATTAAAAGGAGAGAATCTACATTTAATGCGAGAGGATCACTCCCAATATCATTTTAAAATTAATTTGTGGTCGGGGATCTTAAACGGGAAAATAATTGGTCTTTTTGAGCTATCCCAGACTTTGAATGGAGCCAGATATTTGGAGTTCCTTGAAAACGAACTTCCCATTTTATTGGAAGATGTGCCCTTAAACGTAAGATCGACGATGTGGCTGCAAAATGATGGTTGCCCTGCTCATTTCGCGGTTCAAGTTCGAAATTACCAAAATGAAACTTTTCCTAATAGATGGATCGGCCGTGCGGGTCCTATAGCATGGGCTCCACGCTCTCCGGACCTGAAACCGCAGTTTTTTTTTTTTTGGGGTTGCTTGAAAGAAAAAGTTTACTCCAAACCAATTAACTCTGTGCAAGAACTGCGTCAAAATATTCAAACGGCTGTTCAAGAAATTACCGAACGACAGTACACCCGAATGTTAAAAAGAAATTTTATTAAAAGGTGCAGAGCTTGTATCAGAGTTGAGGGAAGGCAGTTCGAACACTTGTTATAGTAACTAAACAGTATTGTTTTTAATAAACAGATTCGGTTTTTATTTACAAATATTATTGTTGATGTAGGTTTCAAGTATTCTGTGATTCATTATTTTGCAGTAATTAGACGTTGGTTTTCATAAGAGAAGCGTTTTTTATGATATGACTAACCCAATCAAGTAAAGAGTTACTTATCGATAACTTGGTGTATTGGTAAAATTCGCTCTTCGTGAATACTAACAGCAATAACTTTATCTGTAAAGACGTAAACACCATGTGTTATACCAGTTTAGAATCAGTATTAGATACACTATTTTTCAACATATTGGCCACTCTGGTCTTCATACATTTTTTTTTTCACCACAAGCAGTCAAAGTTGTTGCAAACTTTAAAGCAAAATGTGAAGTTATAAATTAAGATATGTTTAACAAGAAATTAGTGTCGCTACCATAATGCTCTAAGACACATCCGTTAGCATCACTATTAAAGAATATTTAACAGCAAATAGAACGACAAAATCTCTTTATTTGTGACCTTGGCAGTCATTACAGTGAAGCAAGGTGCTAATTATTAAGAAAATAGAAAAGTTCGATTATCTCGAAAACCATGCAACTTTTACCAAACCTGTAAGTCCTTTTTAGGGACCAGCCTGAGGTGCCCCATGGATGGGTAGAAGGTTATCCATTATTTACTGGACACCCTGTATATTGTAGATGTTACGGGTTTCTTGGTAGAGATTGTCACTTCTCTTAATTTAGATGCTGCTTCTGGATTTTTCAGCATACATTCAATTACGACAGCAATATCATCGCGGCCATCCTGTTTAAAACGTTTTGCTGCAGCATATGCCAATTCATCAGCGCTTGTCGGATTGTAAGTCACTCTATCTTTGTTTCTTCTGTTTGGTTCCCAGATCTTCGAATGACTAACGTTTTGTTTTAGTCGTTGTTCCAAACGATGAGGTCGAAGGTTCTTCATTGTTTAAATCACCTGATTCTTGGTTTGGTGAATCGGTTCGCCAAACTATGAAGCTTGGCCAATCAACATTTTCTATAAGCCAATTTTCATAGGTACAGTGGACTTCATAAGTGCATGGACAACTCGGAAAGATAATGCTCTGAGGCAAACTGACGCCATCTATCTGCTCGTAGTCGTTCAACAAGATCTTACTAGATGGCGTTGTTGCAGGTAATCTCTAAAGATATGATAAAATATTTTTATCCGCGTAGTACAACCAAACATTTTTCTTTTTTGTAAGTTTTATATTTTAGTATAATAGATGATTTAAGTAGTTTTGAGTATTAGTCAATTCCAAATTAAGAGGTTCAATTATCAAAAACACTTCATCCACGAAGCGGAATCGAACCCGGGACTCTCTCGGGACCGTGAATGTAGGCGGCCATTTGTGCCGTATTACCATCGAGCCATTAACTGATAAGACGAAATTCATTAGTAGTTTATTATGATTTTCATATTTTTACAAGAAACAGAAACACGTTAAGAGGCCGTATACGAAATTTTGCCGATTTCGCTGATTTACGTGATTTTACAATTGAAATACTGTATTTCTACAAGTTTTAATGCACAACACGAAAGATAATTTCTAATTTTAACGAATGTATAAGCTACTTTTTTGTTTTTATTATTTTACATGACACCGGCGACTGTTATGTGAATGTTGCTGGAAGAGGTTGAGAATGTCACATATTCATGAATCATTTTGACGTCTTAACGGTATGAAAAATTTACAATGTATTCCTGTGAAAGTCGTCAAAAAAATGTATGAATAACTTTTAAACAATTGCATATACATTTTTCGAGTTAAAAATAATAATAAACTTCGTATTTTTTTATAGAAAACGGGCAAAAAATATTTTTGATTTCGGCTACTCGGAACTCTTGTTCATAAAATTAAAACAACAGGTATAAACTTTAGTTCAAAATCAATCCATTACCTAAAAAAATATCCAAAAAGTTCAAAAGAATTGGCAATAAATAATGTTTTAAAACAACTTAAATCTCGCATTATAAAACTCGACAAAAATAAAAAAGTGGCTCATTTATTCGATCATAGCTAAAATGACATTTAATGTTGAGCATTAAAACTTATAGAAAAGCAGTATTTTAACTGTAAAATCACAAAAATAAGCAAAATCGGCAAAAAATCGTATACGGCCTCTTAACCTTTTCAACGCCACAGTCGGCTCTGGCAGTCCGATAAGAGTTCAAGATTAAAAGAGACTTTGTTTGGTAGCGATAAGGTGTAATTTGCATAGCATAGCAAACATGTTTGGCGTGTGGGTGGCACATTTTGTATTCGACGTATGGCGTTCAAAAGGTTAAGTAAGAGGCCGTATAAATACTAGAGGGTAGACTAATCCTTCGTTCGTTAGCTGCTTAATCGATTGCCTGATGTTAAGATTTTACTTTTTGTTGAAAATATGACTTCTCGTTGCAATATTGACCTGGTCAAAATAAAGCAAATAATTGGTTTGCACAGTGAAGGCAGAAATTTGTAAGATATTGCTAGAGAAACCGGTGTGAACGTAAGTAGTATTTTTTTACTCATATTTTTATAAAAAATAATTTCTTTTTTGTATTTATTTATTTTATTTTACTTATATCTTTAATTATTATTACAAATTCTATTTTTTTTACAGATGAAAACTGTTGTTTTATGGGAACGGCGCTTTGAAGAGGAGGGATCTTTGCTACCCCGGCAAAGAACGGGTCTGTAGACCACAACTCATAAGCACAGCAACAGCACACCCTGTGTCAAGCCGCGGTGAGGGATTATGAGGAATGGATTTAAACCAACAACTCACTACGCTGGATTATTTAATACAAGTCTGGATACTATTCGTCGTGTTCCACAGTGAGGGTCTGCATCATCGAAAGCATGCTGCCAAACCCATAAAAGAGCATATAATTAGGGTTATTCCTTGGCCTGGCTAGGTCACCATAACATAATCACCAGAATGAGCGAACTCTGAAAGCCTTAGAAGATCAGTGTTCAAACATTTGGGGTAGTATCCGTGGTTCCAATCTCTGTCGGAATCCTATCGATTCAATCCGTTCCCGAATGCAAGGTGTAATCGAACAGAGTGGGAGTTACACTAGGTGTTGAAGTTTAGTATATAAGTGATGCGAGTGGATAACTGGAGATCGGGTTAACGTAAGTAATGAATGCAACATTAAACATTGTTTTCGCCTTTTTTTCGTGTTTATACTATTTTGTGACAATAAATAATTATCTTATTATAAATATAAGGTCAAACAAATCACACCATTAATTTATACACGACTTTTCAGTTATTATTATTGTATAATATAATATAAGTGATCAAAACTGTATAACATAGTTAAATTTAATGCGTATTTGTTAATAATTACTATTTTATTGCGGTTAAGCTTCAATCTCTTTCCAATTTCGGAAACGAATACTTAAGCCATTACCTCAATATGGTAGGTAATAGGTACCGTAAAACTACACAACTATGGTCCTAGTCTGCAACAATAGTCCAATTTTCCTCATTGAATTATTCTAAAATATGATACCTTACTGCTATTATTGCTGTGTATATGTACAGTTCAGCCTAAAATCAATTGCTCTAAACTCTAGCTATAGCTAAAGCTATCATATTTTAACAATAATGTGATAAGTAAAACTGGACTATTGTTGTAAGCTAGGGCCATAGTTGTGTAGTTTTACGGTAGTCGTTTTATTGTTATAAATGTAATATTTTAAACAATCTAAGTTTACAGATTACTAAATTGAAATTTTTAAGAATTAAATATTATACTTATAAGGAATAAAGATGTTTTATTTTGAATAACAAAAGTATCATTTTTGAAAACGATAATGATTAAAAAAAGAATACATTCATTTATTTCGTGAAACAACATTAGTTTAAAAAATATAATAGACAGAATCGATCTCCCGACCCACGGCCTCTAACCCTGTGATTAACCTTTTCAACGCCCCAGTCGGCTCTGGCCGTCAACTAAAAGTCGTGCCACTGACGCCACGTCGGCTACAGCCGACAAGACTTCAAGATTAAAAGAGACTTTGTTTGGTAACAATAAGGTGTAATTTGCTTAGCATAGCAAACATGTGTGGCGTGTGGGTGGCACATTTTGTATTCGACGTATGGCGTTCAAAAGGTTAAGGCTTTAGGCAGGGTATCAACTAACTAAGCCAGCGGCCTTTCTGGTGAACTGGAGAAATTATCGATTTTAATACTAAAACGTCAAATAGTTGTAGCAAACAATAATCGAACTTCCTCAGTTAACAACGCCATCTAGGTTGTTTCTTACAAAAGCGGGCTCACGTATTCACAGCATTATAGACGTTAAGGTGTCCATGCACTTATGAAGCCCACTGTACTTCTAAACTTTTTCGTATCTCTTCGGCACTTCTGCTATCTTTCCGAAGCAGATCTTGAAAATCTTCGGCAAAAATTCTTGAGGGTAACATAGTCTTCTTCAGATAGTTGTCCATTGATTTTAGTAACCATTTCTTCCAGCAAGGCTTCGTGGTTAAACGAAGGCTCCTGATTTCTCAAAATCACGTACAAATCTAAGTTGGTCGTTAAACCCTCCATTGCTTGCAGTTAGTGATGTTAGCAGTGGATATGTTCCAGAAGGAAAAACCAATAAAATTAAACTGAAACCTATTTATTGCATATTACTAATGAAATCTGGGTAATTCTCATCCTTAATGATAATAAGATAATATTTAATTTATACTTTTACTTAATACCAACTCACTAGGAATAATTAAGAGTTATTTATTTAATTTTTAATTTTAATCATATGCTTAATTAGCACTGAATGCGCTCTCATTAGGGGGCAAGGAGACAAAGGGCCTTAAAGTAAGATATGTCATTATTCCAATGAAAATCATTTTTGAAAATCCATCTCATCTAATGCCATTATTTAATTTTATTCCATGATTAAACGTGTCTTGCAAACTTAAATACCTGCTAAAAACCAAGTTTTCCTTATATAAAACGTTTTAGTTTTTTTTTAAAGTGCACCTGGCCGGGAGATTTTGAATACGCCGAGAAATCATAAATAATTGGTACTAAATCATAAATAAATGGTTCTAAATTCGTGCGGAACTTATTACGGGAAATTGTGCGCTTTCTGAGATATTCCGTTTTTTTTCATTCACGCTCATACAAAATTTACGTAAAAAAATTATTACTCGGCTGTTTTCCAGCCAAATTGACCCATATTCATTTTTTTACCTAATTATGAGGAATTTATTCGATTTCAATAAAAAAATAGGCAAATAGAAAATTAAGTCCCTATTTCTATGGAGAGGCCATTTTCGATCCACGGTTTGCCATTTTGAAACGTGTCGTTCCAAACGAACTGCTTCATTCCATATTTCGTTTCTAATTGGATGTGTTGGAAATCTAAAAAAAAATGTTTTTTTACATTTTATACTTAGAAAGGCATCGATAAGAACTACAAAATATCGATAAGATATTCATGGTTAAAATAGAAACCAACTTATTAAAAAAAGTAATGATGTCTGTTGGCATAATACCATCCCTAAACAAAATGTGATCATAACATTCATAACTTAAAATCAAAATAATATGTTTATCACTGTACTAACTTGTGAAAAGTGATTCCATATTTTTTGTCGTGCTTGTCCGAACAAGAACACCATTTTATGGCACAACTAGGCATATTTATTGAAACCGAAAGTTTGGTTTATTTAACAGTTTGACACCTGTTTGACACGGTGGCCATGTTCGAACTGAACGGCTGCCAGGCATCCTTTTCAATCCCCGCCTATAAGTGCATACTTTTTGTGGGGCCACTTTTCATCGCTAGTTGGATTTATATACTTTTATCGTTCGCTTCTCTAGTCAAAGAGTCATACGAGGGTGGGGTCTACCAGTATTAAGAGGAACCGTGCGATTATTTTCCTGCAATCGTGTAATAGCCCTTAACAAGTGAGTTACAAAGACATGAATTTGACGTAATACCGTCATTTTGTTTTAGACCTTTTTTGTTACCTTAGTCTACAATTTTTTAAGAAAAATAATTTGTATAAAAAAGCAAGTGGCAAATCAGATGTCTTTCGAGAATGCTTGTGTATTTTATCAATATACGGTATGAAATAACTTTAACTGGTTAAAATTACGTTAAAAAAGTGATACTTCGAGTTAAAACGATAACGATGATATTTCGTACAATGGTATTAGTTCATTGTCAGTTATGTTTATAATTAGGGTCACAGGGTGATACAAATAGTGTTAACCGAGTTTAAAGAAAGTAATAATTAGTTTTTAAGTACATAAATTGATAAATTAAATTGTCAGGATCGTAGCAGGTGGAAAGAAGTGGTCTCTGCCTACCCCTCTGGGAAACAGGCGTGATTTAATGTATGTATGTATGTATGTATGATAAATTAAAAAATAAGCAACAATTACTAATAAGAAGAGTAGTATTGTACTAAACTCGATCTGGTCATCAACGGGTTAAAAGGTTTGCTTTTCGTTATGTTATATACTGTATAATTATAATATGTAATGCTAAAAGCTAACATAACAAAAATACGAAGGAACATTAAATAATGATAAGTAAATAATAATAATCAGCATCAAAATACTACCAAAAACAACATAATTTACCGTTTGTTGTTGGCTGAAAGGCGGATTCCTAACAAGACCAACAGTGCCAAATTGAAGGTTATCCATCGAGTTATCTCCCACATTCACGTTTGACATATTCATTACCTAAAATCAAGTAAATTACAACGATTATGTGTATTAAGAGCCTATTTGACACGAGCCTAACTTTTAATAGATGCACTGTGGACACAACACACATTACAATATTCTAATATCTACAATAGCACCGATGCGGTGTCAGTTCATTTGACCAAAAGTACGTTTGTCATACTTATCATTTAACGAATTTTCATTTATCTATAACGTATTTATGCAAAGTCGTCGCGTCTGTGGGTACATTTTGCGGCGTTTAATAAAATAACCCAATTATATTTTTATTCGATCAATAAAAAATATAATTAATAAGCCTTCATAGTCCGTAAGGTATATAAATCATATTATGTAGGTCAATGCATTCATTTCTATAATAAATTACCTGACGTAGTTTTAAAGTTACCATTTCCAGTACTTAAAAATTAATTCAAAAAGTCGTTAATATCTAAAGCTTACTATAGGGTCCAGAACTATCTAACAGATAAAAATGGTTGGCCTTAACTAAACACCTAAATAAAACAATAATAACTTAGTCATAAAAATATGTAAACATTGTATATTGTCTAGGGGACACGGTTTCTGCAGGAGAATGTACGTAACTTTATGTGGTTCTTTTGCACCGTCATAGGTAATTTTTGTTTTTAATATTAAGTACTATTTAAGAGTTCTTGGGAAAAATCTGAGTTTTGACACATTTTCCTGCTCCATATTTATATTTTAAGTTAGATTCATTATTTTATATGATCCTAGGTTAAGTTTTATAATTGTATAATATCATAATTACGCATGGGTAACTCGTGGCATTTAGGTAGCACTTGACAGTTTCTAACAGGCTAGTGATGTGACAATGTTCTTCCTATTAATATTTGTTCTATATTTTTACAAGTCAGCCTACGTCTTCTACTTGAGAAAATCCACTTTGTGTAAGGAAATGATCTTTCAACTTCCACTGACGTAATGGGTAAAATAAGCATTCTATTGTATGGTACAGTCATTTGGTGCGAAAGATATCGGTTACCTGGAAAGTTTTCCGGGAGTTTTGAAAATTGGTGCTTTTATAGATTGATGTGCTCTTTCCTAATTTTGACTTTGCCTCCTTAGTTGAATCATTCTATGTTTTTTGACAATCAAATTAATAAAGTTTTAAAACTTGTGTGAAATGATACATTTGGGTGTGGTGTTTAAAGTTCACTGGTCTCCCCCCCCTCCCCTGGCCGCTTCACCCCCCGCCCCCTGCCGTGAAATGTGTCCCCGTTAACGGCTTTTCAACATTCTAGGAACAACTATAATAGATACGAAAAAAGTGTAAGGACAAAAATGTTCCTTATTAAATTCTAAACAGAAAAGGTTATATCTATTTTTTTTGTAGATCGACGGTTTTCATGCTATAGCTTCAGGTACCGGCCACTAATATATCGCCTTTGTACTTACATCTTATACGATATATATTAATTTGTATGAACGCGTCAGCGATGGTTTTTTAAATGCTTCCATCGTGAAAACTACGATATTTACAAACATTAATTAAATGCCACTTCGAACCTCCTTTAATCAGCTAACGAACAACGATAAAAGCACTACAATTGGTTTATTAGTTCTTGTTTGGTTGTCAATTTTCGTAAGTCATATTTGTATGGAATCGTATAAGATTACTACTACTTACGTACGAAGGCGATATCGGCGATATAACCTTTTCTGTTTAGAATTTAATAAGGAAATTTTTTGTCCTTGACACTTTTTTTGTATCTATTATAGTTGTCCCAAGAATGTTGAAAAACCGTTAACGGGGACACATTTCACGGCAGCGGGTGGGGGGGGGATGAAGCGGCCAGGGAATGGGGTGGAGACCAGTGAACTTTAAACACCACACCCAAATGTATCAATTCACACAAGTATTAAAACTTTATTAATTTGTTTGATATTCCCATACATTGAATAGGTACATAGAATTACTCAGCTACCTCGTATTTTTGCCACTCGCGCCGCCATATTGGACCAATGGCGCCTAAAAGCAGTTTTTTGATAATATCTCCTATCCGACTCATTTTACGATAAAAGCAGATATATACAAAATGAAACTAGAGACGATAACCCACAATTTATGTCATAACCTTTTTTCATAAAGTAAATAGTTTTGGCGTACGAGCGCCGCAAAGTGTACTCCAACACGCGTTTTGGTCATAACTCATTATACATCCAACCTTCGTCGAGACGTTGTGAATGGTTGGTTCTTCGGCAGCCATCTTGACAACTGATGTTTGACAGATGTTTAAAGTCAAAGTTTTTACCTCTGCCAGTTTGCCACCATGCCGCCAACACGCACGACACGTAAGTATAAAATCTGGATTTATTTAATGAATCTAGGCTTTTTTTTGGTTTTAAAAGTTACGTAAAAGGTTCTAATCTTAATTTTAGTATATGTATAGTGTATACTTCCGAGGCTGTAAGCGAAAATAATGAGTTTTTATAGATGTTTTTTTTTAATAATTTAAAATGTTTCTGTAACTGTACTACTCAAATAATGTTATGTATTATAGCATTATAGTACATTTAATTTCCGTTCATTTGATATCCCACACATGTGTATAGGGTTCATAGAATCAGAATTATTCACAATCTTCAAAATACAGCGGCCGCAATTTTGATCACGTCATGTCTCCGGATCCAGGTACTTTACAGTTGGGGTCCCGACGGTTTTTAAGATAAAATAATATGTTTAACAACATACTAAAATTTGGTGCTGGTATCACAAAGTGAACTATGTTTCACCTAATAGAATGAGTAATGACCAAAACGCGTGTTGGAGCACACTTTTCGGCGCTCGTACGCCAAAACTATTGACTTTATGAAAAAAAGGTTCATACATAAATTGTAGGCAATTATCTCTAGTTTCATTTTGTGTTAGTTGTTTTTATCGTAAAATGAGTCGGAAAGGAGAAATTGACAAAAAACTGCTTTAAGGCGCCATTTTTCCAATATGGAGCCGCAAGTGGCAATAATACGAGGTGGCAAGATTGAAATTCGGAAAGAGCACATCAAAATCTATAAAATCACCAATTTTCAAAACTCCCGGAAAACTTTCCAGGTAAAACTACCAAATGACTGTAGTATGTAAAGTTGCAGAGTATTTTTATTGATTTTCTCTTAGATTTCAACATTTTTTTGTAATAAGTTATTAATATTCTTTGTCGTAAGATATCCTGGATTTATTGATAATACTATTTTCAGCTTTTGATAAACAAGTTTACCTTTGGGGTGCAGTCTCAGTAATGAAAGTAACTTTTCAATTTTAAATACGATCTCCAAAGACTCTTTTAGTTTAAGGCCTTCTTGGACTTCAAGTGCTTGTTCATATTAAATGTCTTGCAAACTACCTCGTGTGTTCATAAGTATTGAGACGAAATAAAATGTTCATAGATTTTTTTTTTGGGTTAGTCGTAATTTTAAAATTTTCAGATAATAATAAGTATACATTAACCAATAACTACAACCAATTATTACTCAAAATGACAGCCTCTATTCTTTATACGAGCTCTTTGACGCCTTGTTGGCAAAAATGGAGCGGAATGACACCTTCATACGAATCACCCCACCATACCATCACACTCGCTGGAAAATGGGAACGCGATTCATTTCGTGCTGGAGCTGGAACATCTTTGCTGCTTTAGGCATAAACTTTTATTGTTCTGGCGGTTGAACTTTTCTTCGTATGTGAAGATGTTCCCATCGGTGAAGAGTATATTTTTCGTAGCGTGTCTCTGAAGTAGCATCGGACAACGTTCGAGTCGTAATTTACGAAGGCAATCATTAAGGAAGTGAACTTTCCTAGGATTGTAAGCCTTTACCTTGAGATTGTATTTCAGTATTCGGTTTACCACAACACGCGAAATGTTAGTCTGCAGAGCACTTTTTTGTGGGTGCTACATGAATTTCGGCGAAGTCGCTCTCTGATTAATTTGATGTTCGCAATCGTCTTTACAGACCGCGGGCGCCCACTCATTTGGCGATCTTTTAAAGAATCAGTCTCCTTGTAACGTTTTATGGCGTAATATATAAAGTTGCGGATGATCCCAAAATATTTTAGGACACGGAAAATATCCATTGGTTTTTTTCCCGCCATATGTAGCGAAATGACAGTCGCACGTGATTCTTTCGCTCCCGCGATCACAAGAAAATTAATTGAAATAAATAATAAAAACTTACAAATAGAACAACAACATTCCAAATTCAAAACTGAAAAAAGAATTAGACAGCTGCCACTATTATTATGTTTTATTTTTTGAAGTAAAAGTTAGTCTCAAAACTTATGTACACACGAGGTATATCAACATCGCAACGGGTGCACCCGTTTTTACCTTGTCACCTTGTAGTAGGAGTTCGGAATGTTCTCCAATGATTTCCTCCATTATTTGGAAAAAACTATGTTTCGGGACACGTCTCATAATAATTATTACGAGTAAATGAATGACAATATCATTGATATTGAAATTGACATTGATGTTTTTAAACTAGTGATCAAACCTACTTCGTCATATGTTAAGACCATGTATGTAATATTCTTTTATTATTTTATCTTATTTGAAAAGACACTTAGAAAACTTGTCTCATCACTAATCTGTCAAGTGCTACCTTAATGCCACGAGTTACCGATGAGTAATCATGAGCAATATTTAAAAAAACGACGGCTTGTTGAGTTTCTTGTGGCGTTTCTTCTCAGCAGAAGCTTCATGCGAAGCGCTGGTAGATTTTTGATATGTCAAAGTGCCCGTGCGGCCTACTTACTGATTAAACATCTTTTATCTTTTTATATCATCCTTTTTTCTTTTTAAAGTTCATATGAGACATATTACATTAAGTAAGTAAAAATAAATCATAGTATCTTGCCTTGGAACCAAGAAATAATAAAACTATTTTTTTTCGACAACTCATTTTTTGGAAAGTGATATTGTCGACTAAGATAGAACATCCTTCTTGGAATCACAGTGCATAACGGATCTCTCTCTCCCTTCTTTTTGTGATCTCTTTTACGGTATTTTCATATTTTGTTGAGAAATGCGATTTAAAAAATCCATGCATATTCCCTATTATGTTGATTGTTGAAGCTGACTGGATCAAGGTAGCGGTGGAGTAGAAATGGGCTGTTAAAGGTTCGTTTGGTCAATTTTGTGTACTAATTGTTTTTGGTATAAAGTTCATACCACTGCAACGCTTTAGATCCATAGTGGCAGGATGCCAAATAGGGCCAAAATACAGTCGGGACACTGTATTTTCTAATCATGGGCAGAATTCGTTTGTTGAGGTATTCCTTTACATAGAGATCAGACATCATTGTAGAGGTAGTAAGAATGAACTCGATTTTAGGCTACCTAGTCGGGTCATAATTTCTGTTACTGAGAATTATTACAATTTAAAAAATAAATTAAAGGAGTTTTTTACAAATCTGTATATTAATCAAAACATTGATTTACGTAGAATAAAAATAAAAATAATGTATTCTAAACTATTGCAATTATTTGATGTACGAGCTTGAAGTATTCCCATTTCGGACTAGAAAATCATAGTTCAATTTACGCACGACGATAATACTGATAACGGCCACAACTTTTGTAAGAGTTCTTGTAGAGAGTTCAAATTGGCGTGAAATATTGATCAGACTTTTAGCTTTAAATTCTGATATAAATGTATTTCAAGCAACTTTTAAGGGCCGCTTGTACACCGGTCAATCTTAATGTCTCATTAAATCGACTTTACGATTTCACATGAATTCGCAGCAATACGAAAACACACCAAATCTCTTACTTCATAAGTTGGAATTGAGTCTTGTTGAAAAATATAATTTTGGTCTCTGAACATACACAAAGATAGGAAGTTTTATAATAAAACAAAAAAGTTCTTTGGTAAACAAAAATTAACTTTTAAGCGTTTTCAAAAATTGAAATTTACAGAAAAGTCATGCGTAATTTCATCGTTGCCGGCTGTGAATGTTTAAAAATCGCCTCGGAAATTGCGGCGACTATTTAAAATGATTATTTGTTCTTCAAAATGTACCTTAATTGAGCTTTTAATTTTTATATGTATTGAAATAAAAAAAATAACATTAGTTAGTTTTATTTGACTCAAACTTAGTAACAGAACTTATGGCCGGACTAAGTACCTATTTAAAATGATTATTTGTTCTTCAAAATGTACATTAATTGAGCTTTTAATTTTTATATGTATTGAAATAAAAAAATAACATTAGTTAGTTTTATTTGACTCAACCTTAGTAACAGAACTTATGGCCGGACTAAGTACATTCATACCATGATTTTCTTACCATTTTTCTCAGTGAAAATGGACTATTGAGATTCCTTAATGTCGGACCTATTGCTAATTGCAAAATACTGAGTTCCAGGCCGCGATTTATTAAATACGTATATAACTTAATATAACTTCACGTACATTTCGTCATCCGTTATTTTATTACACAAAGATTTTTCTTTGAGAAAATATCGTCATACGCCTTTCGTACTCTTGTCTTGACCGAAATTTGCTGTTTATCGCTTGTTTTCGGCTGCCTTTGCTTTTTGTATGTCTTCAAGTTATTTCTTCACTTAGCTCGTTGGACCATTCCCGCAGATGTACCTAATTTTTTGGCATTATCCCGGACAGACATCTCTGTATTTTTCTTGTATGCCTTTACTATATTTTTTCCAAAATGGGGTTTGAAGGGCCCAGTTTTCGACCTGTGATATCTGTTTGTCGTTGAAAGTAAACTCTTGACCATAGTTTAAATGGCAGTTTGGATCGCACCAACACTCACATTTTCAAGCTAAGCCAGCTTTCTGATAGAGATTCCTTTTATAATACACCATTTGTCCACACTTGATTTTCTATTGTCAGGAGAAAGACCTCGATTTTTTTTATTTTAAACGAATAAATTGAAAATTAAATGATGAAAGCCGAAACTCACAATATGATTATTAAAATTGAAATAAACTTCTGTCAAGTTATATTTATACTTAACGTAACCCGTCTTTACAATACTGCAGAGACTGGGAAAAAGGCCCTTGCGGCTGCGATATTCGAGTCCAACATCCACCTTTCCCGGTCCACGCTTTTCTCCAACAATGCGAGAAAGTCTAACACAATTGTTAATAAATAACATTAAATACAGTCCCAAAATTGCCTTTAATGAAGTCGGTTAGAAGTAAGAACATTGTCGCCATCATCATCGACAAAACTAATAATTTCATTTACATTCGAATCAGGTCCGACTTATTATGACTAAAATAAGCCATTAAGGGTGAATTGCAGAAAAAATATTTAAGTTTAAGATTTAAGTTTATCTAGTATCCTGTGAAAACGAGGTGGGTGGATTTACAATTACAATATAAGAAGAAAAGACAATGTAATTATTTATTTTTATTTCAACTCTTTTTTATTTATATAATTTAAAAAAAACCTGTGATACGCGGGTACTTCATACATGTTCATGTCCCAATTCAGAGTGTGCTTTTATCTGGGAAAGAAGAACGGTCACCTGTGACCCAGACGCGACAGAAATGAGACGCACCTCAGTATTTTTGTCATTTTGTATATAGTTAAATTATGTATTGTTTTACATTACCTTATGTTTTTGTTAAGGTGTTACACAAAAAAAATACAAAATGCCTAATTACATAATCCAGCTGCATCTCCAGGTCACCTAATTACATCTTATAGCTACTATATCGTCATTTAGTAACATACATATACGACTTTTGGACATTTTGTATTTTTTTGTGTAACGCCTGAACAAAAACATAAGGCAATATTTTGGTGTTAGCCATTGATTTCGAATATAAAAAATACATAATTCAACTACCTATATAAAAAAAATACAAAAAATCGAGATGTGTCTCGATTATGTCGGGTCTGGGTTTTTTTTCTATGAGGCGTGACCAATCTGCTTTGTTACGATTTATATCAATTCTTATAAAGTATAAAAGTAAATTATTCAGTCTTTTTTAAGTTCCGTACAAATATATTGAAATTTATTGTAAATAATTATTAATTTTGTTTATATTAATTTACCTGTCCCAACTTACTGGACTTTCGTTACTCAGCGTTAGTTACGAAGCATTTAATTCCAAAAAAACGTTTTTTTATAATAGAGGAATTACTTTTTATCAATCTGTCAACACCTTGACATCTGTAAAACTGTTGCACACAGCGACAGCCATTACATTTTCAACGATTGTAGATCCGTGAGCCACTTCACGGATCTACAATCTAGTGTTTAACCCTTTAATGCATAGCGTGTCGAAAGTGAAACACGTCTTTAAAGAACATTTCCAAATTTGAATTTTGACAAAGCTACAAATCTTACTGCATAAATTATAAGTTTGAAATTTACTTAAAATGTACGTTTGAAAATGAGCTTTAAAATATACGATGTATAATTGTATATCTACATCATTATGCATTTAAGGGTTAAAATATAAAAAAACTCAGGGTGATGAACGGCGATTTTGTCAGGTAAAAGTTTCATTCTCGTATATCAGTTTATTCATTACCGTGTAGTTTTACTCTGCTAATTTACCAAGTTCTAGTACAATGTATTTCATGTTTGAAGGGAAATATATTTTTTAGGTTAAGATTTCTTATATTATGATTAGACCTCGTTATCTCAGGGCAGTGAAATGTCAGAAATGTCAAAATAGGGGAGTATGGGGCCAATTGGCAGTATGAATACTTAGTATTGTAGGAAGAGAGGACAATAGAGAGATCTCTCTCCAGGCGGGTGTTATGCCTGGGGACCGAAGTCCATTGGAATGAAGTTGGAAGTTGTATATATGTCATCTGACTGGAGAAACTTCGTTAGCGCGTTGTAGAACGCTTAAGTTGCGCTGTCTGACGCTGGTGGCGCTAGCGAGGTAGCGAGTTGGTTGATACAAGTTGCCGTTAGATGTCGCTAGGTCGCCACAGTATAAATGGCACTTTGAAAAAACAATGAAGCTACTTAACCCTTTTTAAAGTTAAAAATATTATTGGTGCAATTGGGAATCTGATAACAAACATAGTCATTTACACTTTCGCATTTATAATGTTAGTAGGGATAATAGGTATATATATGCGGTATTAACTGAAAAAATATTACGAATTTTGCATTTTTTTGTGGTATTCGATCCGTTAATAAACACGGGTCGTACCACCGTAAAAAATCGTCTTGTTTCAACGCATGTTGCAGCCTTGACCACAGAAAATGGATGCTGTTGGTCCCGTTTTGAATTTTGTGATTAGTCATAATCATAACTAATATCATACAACCCCCTGCTTTGCTAGTTCTTGAGCCAGCATTTTCTACAAATTGGTTTTATTGTTAAGCAGTCTGGTAATCGCCCTTATAATTACAACAAAGTGTATAACAATGTGTATAACAATAAAGTGTCACCAGTGAAATTGAAATCACATAAATCTGTCACGACATAAATATTACACAGGGGTGATACTTTTAGGGTTAACTGACTTTGAAAAAGGTAAGATAAAAAAATGATAAAATTAAAAATATTCGACTCGTACTAGCAAAACATCTGGTAAAACACTTAACTCGACTTGGCCATAAACTGGTTTAAAGAGATGGATTTAGTATGTTTACAAACTGTATAATACCCGTTCGAATATTTTCATCTTCATATCTTAATTTTAGAGCCGTACAATCCACACTTACATAGTAATGTTCTTGTAATTTGTGATTGTAATTTTTTATATAACAATTATTTTACTTATAATATATATCAAAGTGTCAATTGCCCCCATGTGTCCCTATTTTGACGTCACTGCCCTGTGATAACGAGGTCTAATTAAGATTCTCAGTTTCGTTATTTTTCGTTATGTAACGAAACTGAGAAGCCTAGTTCATACAACAAAACTATAGGGAAAATATTGGAGTGTAAATCTGTAACATCTTTTTAGCTCGAAAAGCCTGTGATTGTACGAACCATACATATGTGTATCAATATGGAATTCAATATTTTTTTGCTCCTATCAATTCCCTAACCGATTTTTTTTGAGTTTTTCCTGTTTTTTTTTTTGTTACTTTATGGTTGGTTGAAGCTATTGATTCACTAAAAACTACTAAAACACAGCTGGACACTTGGCAAATTTTTTGTGTGTAAATCTCTAACATTTTTTAAGTCGAAAAGCCTGTTATGGTACGAACCATACATATGTGTTTGAATATGGACTGCAATAGTTCCTTGCTACTGTCAATTCCTTAACCGATTTTTTTGGAGATTTTCCTATATTTTTTTTGTAACGTTATGGCTGGCTGTAGCTATTGATTCACTAAAACTACTAAAAACACATCTGGACACTTGGCAAAATTCTTTCGCCTGGTTCCTAACATGCTTGAAAGAAAATTTAGAAATTAGCTAATAACTCCGGTTCATAAAATGAAATCTACGCATATGCTACATCGTTGGAAAGAGCATTAATCAGAGAAGTTTACAAAGAACTTGAAGTGCTTGACCTCTTTTAGGTTATTTTTTAAAGCGCTGCTTTTATGGGTTTTTAGTTTTTATTTAAAACTTTTAAAACTTTACTTTGGCTTGGGCTTTTTTCGAGTAATTGTTTGGACCAGATATCAACTCTCACAGAACACAGCAACAGAATTAGAAAAAAAAAATGGCGGTTTATTTCATGTTTCTTTTTTAGTAACCAAAAATAATGAATAAATATTGCTGATTAAATTAAAACGTTTCATTAAATAATTCTGCGAATGAAACCACAAGATATCACTAGTATTATTCTTCTTTATGTTATCAGTTTCGTTACACCAATTATCAATTTCGTTTAGTCTCAGTTTAGTTTTATGAATTTCAAAAGATACATATTTTCTGCAATTCATCCTTAAATAGATTCAATAATATAAATATAATAAATCTAATAAGAATTAATTGGCTTTTAAATTATAACATTTAAAAAAGTTGTTGCATTATTTTCATTCCGTGTAACTTTTAGCAAAAATAGACCTAATATTATAGGAAACAAAACGGTGTGTTCTGTCGGTTGATTTAATTAGTTCACTATATGGCAGCGATTACACGGTCAAACCAGATCGTGATCCGACCAAGGTCGCGGATCGCAGGAGATTTCAAAACATCTAGATAATATGTAATCCGATGTCGTGATCCGTCAATCTGTCGAAGACGAGAAAAAATGCTGTCGGTTTGAGAATTTCAACAGGATCGGTGAACCATATTATTTTCAGAGTTTACCCTCGGGCACATACAATTAGGTGCAAAACTGAGTCAATATTAGCACCTTAGTAGAATGTGAATAAGTTGATGATCATTAAAGGTAGATTTAATACAGACAGTACTTCTTGAAATTCGCTACAAATCCGACTACCAAATGATTTACCTTACATTTACAGTTTTCAAGTTATTTTAACGTAAAAACTGTTAAATTTGACTTTTTTATTTGTCTAATATTTAACCTCTTTAAAATGACTAGGAAATTATTGAAATCAGCCAAGTTTTTACCCGACTGCCGAAGTAGGAGGGTAATGTGTTTATCAGCCTATACATATATATATATATATATTTGTTCCTTTCTGGCGCTCTAGAAACTAAACGCGTGGACCGATTTTGATGATTCTTATGTCAATAGAATTGTCTTAATCTTGTGAGTGTCACTGAGAATACGACAGTAATCAAAATTGAATAAGGAAGCAGTCCGACGCCATATAATAAAAAAAAAGTAGACGAACTATGACAAGTGAAGGCATTCAATTTTTTTTTTTTAGTAATATTTAGTATAATATAGTAGTTATTTTTCATTTTGAATGATTATATAAGATTTATAACGATGTAAGGTTGGTTAGCAACAGTCGGGTTTTTTGAAGCTTGCTTTTTGTTAATTAGTTTTTTTATTGTTGGTAGTTATAGGCGACATTAGTTCACACAGGTAAACCGTGCACAAAGACAAATTCTGCAATAACTAGAAAACTACGTCCCTGATTCAAGCAGTAAATAGTTTTCTTATTTGGGGTTGCTATAGAGAAAACTAAATTACTAGTAAAAAAATATATGAAATTTTACAGTTTTTGTTTCAAAATTAATAAACAACTATAAATGACAAGTAAATCATTTGTTCAGCAGTTTTGTACGAGGGCTGCACTGAAAGTTTCGGGAATCTAATACGTACAAATATATTTTTGACACATATTATACCTTTTTATAATCTCTAAAGTTTCATTATCTTAACACACTGGCCAGATAGAAAAAAAAGCGATGGTCGGTTTCAATTGTTTTTTGAAGTCGTCGAGTCGCTGCTGAAAATGGAATTGTCCCGTGAAAATTTAAGAGCTATGATTTATTACGACTTTAAAAGTGGATTGACACAAAAACAATGTGGAGACCGGATGATTGCTGCTTTTAGTAATGAAGCACCTTCAAACACGACAATATACAGGTGGTATTCAGGATTGGTGGCGTCCCTAATTATGTGGACACCACTGTATGTGCCAAAAAAAATCGACACGTTCCATGCTGGTCACATTCGTGATCAGTCTCTTTCGTTTTTGGTCGTATCCTGAGTACGTGAAGATCGTTTTTCGTCTCATTCGCAATTCGTGACTATCTTTTACTGTCACACTTAAATTATCAGTGTTCTCATAATAGTACCCCAGATCTAAATCGGTTCAAGCATTCGGCAGTTGTGGTGGAATAAAGTACAGTAGTACATTACATATACATTCGTTGCGTATGTACACGCGAAAAAAAACAACTTAAGCACAGTAGTTTTAGCACTATTAGCACCATGGGCGAGATTACTTCGGCGCGGGTGCCCCCTATCTGCCATTCAAACCCAACCCAATCTAAATCGGGCTCTATTCGTATAAAGCCCGATTTACATTGATTGGCAGTGACAAGGACAGTGGAGTGAAAAAATAGAAATTATTCCATTTGGATCCACCGGCAAGGCAACTTAACTCGCTACTGTCCGATCGTTTTACACTACTGTACTGTCCACTGTCCTCGACCTTAAAAGGCAAGGGATATAATCGAATAACCAGCCGCAAGGGCCCCCTTTATATCTGGAGCCCTGGGCGGTCGCCCAACCGCACCCTACCCTAACGTCACTCACTACTGCTTAAGCATTAGATGAATAAGAGATTTCCTTTTGCTGAGCTCATCTACAAAACCCGAAGGTTGATTTAAGAAGGGGAGCCGTCAAGATTAAGGGTGGCGGAAGATCATACAAACTACTCTAATGTTATATTTATTGCTATAAGGTTATGTTTGGCATAATTTTCGTGTAAAACAAACATGGTCAATTTATTTTTTAAATTTATTTTATACACTTTCATACATTAACTTAATTATTTAACAAAAATATGAACCACATATATTAAAACGCAATTTTAATTTAAATTTAAAATAAAACCGGGCAGGTGCATATCGGACCATGCTCAGTATAGGGTTCCGACGCCGTTATACAAACACAACAAAGTATCTCAAAAAACAAGAATTGTGAAGGAAAAATAGGAGGGGGACGCACAATTAGAGAAAATTACACTTTTCGAGTTCAATATTTAATAACGATTTTTAAGAGCTAACCAATGATACTTTCTTTTATGTTATACGGGGAAAAAAACTCGATTTCACGCATGTATCGGTGATATTCGAAAAAACAATTGCATTTTACTTTACAACTCTGTCGGTGTAATTTAAATGTGTGTTTGTATATTATGTACTTATGTAGTGTTGTTTTTCTCCCACATGCTCGAAAATGTTAACCTTACGGTTTTAATCAGTTAAAGGCCCAGGCAAAATAAAAAAAAGTTATTATTTACCAACAGCACCGGCTGCGAAAATGTATGAAATTTCATTACATGCCAGGCGTTTTAAAGAAATTGCGTTCATAAATAAAATAAATCGCCGAAATAACTTAAGACGCGTAATAAATGTTACAATTTAAACTCTATTTTTTTCAAATTGAATTATAAGTATACGTTATAACGTTTAAATGCTTGTTTTTATTTAATGCTTTATTTCAGTTTCATGCTAAATCGTACCTGTTTCGAATTATGAGTAATGATGATGGATGATGATGGCGACATCTTTTTTTTAAATATTCTCCTGCTGCTTGTATGCATTTTTGAATTAGAGTATACCAGCTTCCGAAACAAGAAAGAAATCGATCTTGCGGAAGGTCGAAAAAAGCACGCCTAAATTCATCAAATGCGTCGGATGGGTTTGAAGTCCTCCCAAGCATAGTTTTTTTTAAGGTGAAAAAAAATAATCGCGCGGGACCGGGTCTGGGTTGTATAGTGAATGCGGTAATAGTAGCACACCGGAAGTGGTCAAAAATTCGAGGATCTGAGCAGCAGTGTGAGCGGGAGCGTTATCCTGGTGAAAAAGTATGCCGCAGGTACCGCTCCTCGGACGGTCCTCGCCGAGTTGTTCGAAGGCTTGAGGCAGGCATACTTCGGTATACCATTGGCTAGTGATGGTTCTTCTTTCTTCTAGGGTGATAACTGCTACAGGACCACTACGTTGAAAAAACGACTATAATTTTTTTGTTGACCGTCCTGCCACGAAAAACGTTCATAGGCAAAGTTTCTTCTTCGAACACCCAGTGCCTCGATTGCTGCTTTGTAAGCGGGTCATAGTTATATATCCATGATTCATCACTTGTCAGGATGTACGACACCTGCTGTGATCTACCGTTCTCAATTTTTTCGAGCATATATTTGCACTAATCTACCCGGCGAGCTTCAGTGAGCAAATACGGTATCCATCGTGAAATATAAACTGCCTGTGATCCAATCTTCAGTTCATTCTAAATCTCCCGATGTGTAATATTCCTTTTCTCCTTAAAAAGCCACTCCACTGCGGCCGGCGGTCTCCCAGGTCTAGCTTCGTCTTTGACAGACTCTCTTCCTCGATTAAATTCACGAAACCAAAAGGAAACGGTGGCTAACGAAGAAGCAGCTTCCTCAAAAGCTGCGAGTAAGTTTTCATGAGATTGTTGAAATGTCAACCCTCTTTTGTAGTCATAGTAAATCATCACACGAAATTCTTCTCTGGTATAGTTTAAACTTTCTCAACTGGGCTTATCCGCTTAAGAATACAAAGCCATTGTGTAGTAAACCACAAATTAGGATAACGAGCTCGCAGTATAGAGCAGGCTCCAATGGGATGTTCGTTCGCAAAAATCACGGACCGCGAAATGTTTGTTGATTTGTCTACCTGAGACCCTCGACTTTATAAAAAGCTATGTTGCCGCGCGCGCACACGGTACTTTGTCATTCATGTCAAAGTTTTGCCTAAATTGCGGCCATCCCTTTTTTATTTTCTATTATGATATGTTTTGCCGTAATAAAGTAACTTAGAAACTCCCGTTGCAATATTTTACTTAATTTCGTAGTTAATTTTTTTCCGACAGGTCAGCGACCTTCATTAAAAATGTTTTGATCAAATATTTCTAAAAGACATCTAAGTGCCGTTTCAAACTAAATACGTAATGATTGCCCGCTTAAACTACATTGGTTGTGAAAGTTTCAGGAGTTAGACGGCACAAGGTAAGAGTATATTAATAAATGTAGAAATTTCAAAAAACTGTGAATAATTAATTAACTATAAAATGGTCGCATTCATTTTTACCCATAAAATTAACTAAATAAATGTACCTTTTAACTGTGAAAATTGTATTGAATTCACTCTCAGGTACTCGGAGAAATTGCATTTCTAAGTTTTTTCCGATTTCTATGGAAATAGGGTTGCCACAAGAAATTTAAGTAAAATAGTTGATTCCATTGGTTCTACGATTTTTATTGGTTATTTATTTGATTGTTTATCGGATTCTATTACAATTTCTTCTTTTCTTGAAAAGGTAACGTTCAATGGGTTGAAATGAACATTATCTGATTTTACTTTTAAAGGGTGAAGAACTTTGTTCGGTATAGGTAAGCGTTTTTGTTTTTTATTTCGTGAACTGAGGGAAGACAGGTAAGGGTAGGACAATTCTATTGCTCTTTGGAACAAGCCTAAAATAGTCACTTTACGATCTAATTTCCTGGTATGGTGCTCCCAATCATAACGCCAGTATTTATTCCTTGACTCGCCAGCTTGCTCAGACAACATACCTATCGATAGTGTACTGGATTCTATAATATTCCGACCATGTGTCAGTATCTTGTGTAAAGTGACGGACATGTAGAAACAGTTTTATGATTGTACTCTTGATAACTCTTCACTCTCTCCAGGATCCCAATATCAGATCATGACTTGAACCAGTGAAAATGGGACCCACATATCCTTTCAAACAAAAAAAGATTTTCCAAATCGGTCCTGGCATCCTTTAGTAATCGGTGGACATACATAAAAAATACGTACAGTGGAACATAGAACCTGCTTCCTTTTTGAATTCGGTTAAAAAACACAGATAATTAGAGAATTAGAGATTTAATATTTTGGTCTTAGTTCCAAGAAAAATGTGCACAGTTTTACAGAATTTGGTTTAAAAATGCGTAATTTAGATAAGTATATTGTAATGTTATTTGACTGCTCTATTGGTCAGAACAACGTTCGCGAGAAAAGTAAAATTTCAATCAGTCACAGGCACATTCATATATGAAGAATATTATAATGGTATTGAAGAAAAGAGTTTAGTCGCTCTAGCAATGATTCCGAAATTAAAATAATTTTATTATAGTTGACTATGCGATAAACGTACCCTAAAATTTTAAAATTAATATCTCCGCGTTCCTGTATTGGTTGCGTTTGATTTTTTAGTGGTATTAGTTATTACCTTACTTAACAGTTGTACAGTCGAGTTCATAAATGTGTGTACACTTTAGTACCTTGTCTATTTAATGTCATGTTAAACTGCCACAAATTAATTGTCAAAGCCTTTAAAGTGACAAGGTAATTGTACACATATTTATGAACTCGACTGTACACAGAAAAATAACGCGACCGTGTAGAGAATCGCCGAAAAAATATATATTAGCATATCATGCCGGTGCCAAATTAAAAATTATTGCGTCTAGTCCCCACCAAATGGTGATAAAAATATATAACCACATCCCAAACTCGCATCAAAAACATAGATAAGTTGACATTATTTATAAGACAATTAAAATTATTCTTAAGTAATAAATGTTTCTATGATATAAGTGAATTTTTCAATAGTAAATTTGGAAATGAATAACTCTGTACTTGCCTCTTACCATATTTATTATTTTAATTTAATTCAAACATTTTTAATTTTTAGTATAGTTGTGTTAACAATAAGCCCCATTTTCTTATGTTGCTATGCCCTTGCAGGGCGTCACATGAATACCTTTTTGTAATTCCATCTTTAATACTTATATGACATGCAATAAACGATTTGAATTTAATAAATTGACGCCTACAGAATAGTATTTTTTTATATTTAAATGGATATACTGATAATAATGTTTAGCATACATGGAGCATTCATTGATTAATCTGCTTCAACTTTTGCTTTTCCCCAGAACTTTTCTCGATTTTTTGAAAATCTCCAAAATTATGATACTTAAAGCCACGGGAGTTTAAATTTATCTTTTTTTGGTTGTAGTGTATCCAAAAACTGCATAAAATTAGGGATGGCCGCAACTAATGCAAAATTTAACACTGTGCGCTAGCCGCACGTGTCCCATAAAAAATACTTTTATCCCATATCGAAAATAAGTACTGCTTGCGCCACCTGTCGTCAAGTAGCTAAAACTAACTGATTTTGTTATTATCTGAAAGACTTGATATTGTAATAAAAATTTTCGGGAAACTACTTGCTTCAATTCCAGGTTAATAGCTAGGTTTTTTTAAAACTTTAAATGCGGTTTTCTTTTTTCCAATATCGAGGCTTTGGTCACAAAGAACACTCTAACTCTTATAGTTTACAAATTCCCCAAACTGACCAACTGAAAAAGCATATCAATTAACTTCACTTACGTCCAATCCAAGTCCTGGTTGAGAGTTCATGATCGAATCATGCGACCCCTGGCTGCGCATACCAAAACCGCTCATTGGGAATCCGCCCATGTCCTGCAACAATTTATAAAAATCATTTATCTGCTAAAAACAGTTTCTAAGATAACAAAACTAAAAAGAACGACTTACCATCTGAGCAAAAGGCACCACGGAGCCATAAGAACCTAAAGGTCTCATGAGGGTGTCACAAGCACGTCTGACCATTAGACTAGAGCTAAAAAACCCAGCTCTGTACCAGTTATACATTTCTTTGGAAGAAAATGGACCTTGTATGTTTTTCTGCAAAAGTTGTAAGTGTGTAATATTCAGAAAAAAGAGTTGTATAATACTATCTAATGATGAACATACTGTCAATAGTTAACTTTATTATTTACCTTAGGATCTTCGTAATACCAATGATCAGCTAAACTTTGAGAAGCAGGGTTATTTTGTGGAGGTGAATGTCGCATCATGTTACCATATAAAGAGTTGAAAGGCCCTTGAGACCCCGAATGTTGTAACCCATGCATAGGAAACATATTGTTCTGGCCATGGTTTGGTAATTGGATATCATTCGATGGTGGTAGCTGCAACATAATTTAATAATATATATAAGCTTTATTTCATACTGTAATATAAAATACATCAAACGAAAATATACATCTTCAACCTTAGATCATGAAAACAAGGATTAGTCGATGTTGGCACAATGATGACATCAATGTAAAATTGAACGCTATAACTAAAAATTATAAGTACAGTTTCTGCTGGGTGTATTGCAAACTAAAACGGCTTTTTATGCTTTAGTTCATAGTTTTTTTGTTATCTAAGACTAAGGATCCTAAAGCCTGCCAGACGTAGACCAATCTTATTGTTTTATTACTAAAATAACTTTAATTTATTTCCTCTGTGTTCTGTATAACTAAATAGATATTTAAAATGAGGTAGGGACAATTATTACTAACAGTAAAAAACAAAGGGTTCCGAAGCCGGAGTTACTACACAAACACCATCTCAAAACACAACAAGTCTAAACTAATTCTCTATTTCAAGTTATTTGGTGTTAGATGATTTTAGTAGGTATAAACATTTTAGTCGCCTGTAGCTCAGGATCCAATCAAGTCTACTTAGTCGTGATAGTTTTTCTTTTAAATTCCTTAATTATGCTCTTTCATTGAAGATATTTTTCAGATTTTCAGTATTTGTAGGTTTAGCTACAGGGGGGGGGGGACACTTGGACACTTGATTCTAACAAAAAATAGCGCTTTAAAACTTAATATTTCATAAATGGATCCCTTATTCGAAAAATTGTTTTCACAAAACCGCAATATTTTTAATAGACCTATCCAACGACACCCCACACTATGGGAAAGACGCGAATAAAAAAGTTACGTGTAGGGGAGGTAAAAAAATATATATTTTTCAAGATTTTACCACCTTGATGGCGTGACTAATATGTATATTCATGCCAAATTACAGCTTTCTAGTACTTAGAGTCTCTGAGCTAGGCTGCGGACAGACAGACGGACGGACTGACAGACCGACATGGCGAAACTATAAGGGTTCCTAGATTGACTACGGAACCCTAAAAACTTCTTTTGAAATGGTACAGACGTTACAGGTCATGTCGGTACAACTGAAGTCGACTTTTGATTTTATCTATTGTGGGACGCATACTTCAGCTGGACTGACCTATTCTAATATATGTAATCTAATCTATCCAGCGGTCTTTGAGTAATCGGAGAACATAAATAAAAAAACCGACGAATTGAGAACCTCCTCCTTTTTTGAAGCCGGTTAAAAATATTACAAAATGAACGTATGCTTATTTAGCATGATGATCTAAGCTCCATGCCTTATTTTACATGAATATTATTCAAAAAGTTTTGGAAACTACGCTGGCGGGAAATGTTTTGTTTTGTCTTAACAAAATTTTATTGTTTTCTTATTCATAATTTTTATTATTACTGAAAGTTAAATATTATGCGATTCTGTTTAGCACTGTATGTGCACATAATGCACATAACGATTTTAGCCCTACATTGCCAAATGAACACACCGCGCACACAACGCATCTGCGCCAATTACTAAATAGTACATTATTGCCTAGGCATGGAAGTAGGCAATTGCGGGCCGAGTATTGGTTTAAACGGACGAGCTTGCGAGTCCGTTTAAAAATACGAAGCCCGCAATTGCTGTTCCTGCCGAGGCAAATATAGTGCTTTTCTCAAAAATCGCAAGAAAAAAATTGTGTTGGAGTCAAATCTTCATCGCTTGAACAAATTTTTTGAATTGCATACAAACAGCAACTTCATGTGAAAATACCATCACTCCTTACCGCCTTTTTGTTTATGACAAGGAGAAACGCAATTCTTGTTTGAAAAAATACATAAGCTATTCCAGGCACAAATAAAAAAGTTATGTTTCGAGTAAAATTTGGATGTATAAGACTTGTGCCCTCATTTTATTATGGCCCTTTTCACTTTTTAAAAAGTTACAAGGTAGATAGTAATGGAATTTGTATGCAACATTGCGGGCTTGTGTAGCGAGCACGCAATGTTTTTTTTTTTAATTTGAGAACTGTCAGTAAACTGTGTACTTCGCGTCTCAATGTGTAGATAGGAATGTCAACATTTCCGGTCATTTTTGAGAAAAATATTTTAAAAAGTTCCCGGGCGCTCCACGTTTGAATTTTTAAATACTCACAGCGAACCTTTAAGGCAAGTTAATATAAAATTTCAGGCCGCATTAAAAACAGGGACGAATAGTGGGAAAGAGGGGAGGCCTTTGCCCAGCAGTGGGACACTAATAAGTACTAAAAAATAAACTCTTTCCACCACCGTGTTGACAAACAGCCGTCACGGCCATTAGATTACTTTGGCTTATTACGACGTGGTGAAATTAAACTTCGCAGTTTATCAATATGGATTGTAACTTCAAATTACTAAAATAATAAAAATTATGGACAGGTGATTATTGCATATTTATATTGCAGACTCTCCAAGCCCTAAGTTATTATTAAATGACTTCCAAATATGCAATTAATGTGAATTCTCCGAACAAGCCTCGGTAGATTTTATAGGCTATTTTAAAAAAGGTATTTGGCCCTAATTGAACATTAAACTTTATATTTCAAAATTGATATTTATTTTCAATACAACTGGGCCTCTATTATAGGCAATAAAAGCCATTTTGTCTTTGACGTGTTATGATATTGTTTTTAACTCGTTCGCCATTACTGTCATGTAAATAAGAGCTATAAAGTAAATAAGACGTTCACAATACGATAACAGGTCAAAGACAATATGGTTTTTACTGCCTAGAATATAGAGGCTCTGTATAATTTTCTGGGAATCAAATGAAAAGCGGAGCGTATTACTTACTCGGTTATTTTAGTGTAAGATGGAAAAAATACTGACGCTACATGGCGCGCTACAAAAGGATTACTATCAATGGTCGGAAAATTCTCCCGTGACAAATTATCTTATATAAAACAGATACGGATACTTCATCCACTGTACGGAAGCGGGTGATGTTTTAAAAAGAAACGAACGTTTTTCCGACCTTTGACAATTTACTGCCTTGTTTCAAAGATCAGAGTTTTTATCACGAGTAATATTTACAATACATTAATTAAACGAAATACCTGTACATTGTTGGGATTTTGACCAAGCCCAAATAATGAATTATTGGCAGTCGCCACTCCTTGAATAATGGAAGAACTTGGAAACCCTGGTATGCCCACAGATCCTGGATGTATTCCGCTCACACTTATATTGGAGTTAACCATACCGGGATTTAGAAGTAGGGGAGGTGGAGACATTCGTTGAAGTGGGACTCCCATAGAATTACTCGGATGACCATGTTCAATTAATCTTGGGCCTTGTAATCTCATTGCAGAGTTAAGTGCAGCATTAGATATTCCAATGTTTTGCATTCCAGTTGCTTGATTGCCTGAATTTTGGATGCCAGATTGCAAGCCTGTATTTGGCATACCAGATGATGGTATTCCTAATGATTGCAAACTAAGAGCTTGCATACCTGGCGCCTGCATGCCTGTCATTTGCAATCCGTGAGACTGCATAGAAGGTGGTTGTAGTCCTTGTGTGTGCATTCCTGGCGATTGCATACCTGCGTTCTTTGCCCCAGATGTTGGCAATCCCATTGTTTGAAATGCCGAATTCTGTATCCTAGGTGATTGCATGCCGGACACTTGGGTATCCGGCGAAGGTTGAAGGCCTGGCAGGCCCGTATGCATCCCCGTTGTTTGAAGTCCATGAGAATGCATTCCGGGTGACTGCATTCCTGGTGCTTTAGTTACGGTTGCTGGTATTCCTATAGTGTGCATATTATTCGTATGCATATTACTAGTATGAATATTATTAGTGTGCATACCAGGCCCCGGCATTCCTGATATGGGTATGTTTTGCTTGTGTATATTGCCTTGACTCGGAGGATTATTAGGACTTGAAACTCTTTTTTGCATTCCAGTTCCCTGTGCCACTGATCCTTGAGGCATTGAGTTAACCATATTGACTTTTGCTATGTTCGACGTATTCAATGAAAGGCCAATAACTGACGGAAGTTTTGAAATAAGCTCTTTATCATCCAATGTGATTTCAAAAATGTCTTCGACTATTTTATCCCCAGGTGGTTTATCGGAAACTTTGGAATATTCCCTGAAATAATTAAGAAACTATCAACAAAAGATCACTTTGAGGCAAAGTGTGCAAGGAATCATAAGGTAAACAAAATATTGAATTTAACATAAATATTATTTAGATGCATATCACAAGGACAAAGCATCGAAATACAATAAGTCTAGAAGAGTAAATGTTGTTCAAAACCTGCTCCTATATAATACTAGAAAAGTAAGCTTTGACATCATTCGGTCGTACAGACACCGGCAATACTATATTATCCAACATTGGGCGCAAAAATACCTGACAAGCTCTTATACCTCTAGTAATAAAGACGCCCAACTAACATTTTGGTGTCAGTTACAGGTTTTTTTAGAACTTTAAACGTTATTACAGAGTTACAATTATCTCAGTTCTAACTAAAGTCGATATAGAGGAGTTAGCAAACAAATTAAACTCCAACAGTGGCACTAGAACTTTTATGGACGATGTAGTACAGCTTTGAGAGTTCAAATAGTGATAATTACAGTAAGTATACTTAAGATGTAATAGCTTTAACCTGTATGTGACACCTATGTCTTAAAAAGAGTGTTCGCTGACTCCTATTAACGCATATTGTTGTTTAATGGTTGCCATGAAGTGTCTTATTAATCTGGTGTTATATTGACTATAAGTGCAGATATGGGTTATAAAATAGAGTTCATCGAGAGTTTAGTAACACGGGATGCTAAAAGTGTCGAACAACTCCTTTATCTAGTTTTAACCTATAATAAAGGAATGTAACTAAAGCTTATTGTGTTAGGCAGTTTCCTTTATAGACGTTCTAAAGGTATTGGTGTTAAACAACGCATTTATGGATCGTTATTAACACTTACATGGTATATATTTGAGTTAACTGAAGATTTAATATTTAAAGTAAGTTCGCCATTGTTTTGGTAAACTAACTAAAAATATTACTTTGAGTAATTGAACATTTGACCACCAAATACTATTTTTTCTATACTATTTCAAGCGTTCCATGAATACCACTTAATTTTACATGCCACTGCTCAGGAAGCAGGAATAAATAATATTATTAGTTTGAGGCGTCTGTTATTTTCGTCATAACTTTTCTTTTCAATCTTTAATAAATCTTAGGCGCGTTAAAATTGAGATGAGAAACATGGTATATATTACCGTAAAATCACAAGAGCAGTATTTTTTTCACTTTATAAACAAAAATAACTTGAATACTTTCAGATGTTGCTTTATCTCTTTATCTGACAATTATTTGTCGCCATATTCTGTGACGGATAAGTCAAGGATCTAATTTTATTTACTTATAGGCTTTTTCAAACTAGTCGGACGTAAAAATTAAACAGTTGAATACTACTTAATGCACTCACAAAACGGTAACAAACTTACCTGAGTCCATTTAAAATAACTAATACGAGTCAAGATGTCAACCAACTATTCTTAATAGATCTTATAAAGTTTCAAGTGGTAAATCATTCTTATCCGAAGCTTTTCTACCTCCTGTAGTGTTCACCAACCCGACTATACAACAGTAATACCGGTTAAAGTACTAGCTGACACTGAATAGACGCTATCTTGCAGGTGCTTTAATACCTGTATATCACCGTACTAATAGGCTTTCTATAACTCTTACGTGTAAAATTGTGGGCCTCTTTCGTGGGTATAAGTGAGTTAGAGCATGCTATAACTCTGTTGTACAGGTATGTGTTAACACTTTTATACTCGAGTGGAACTGATATACGGATCATATACAGGTTATTTTAACGCTAATGTGCTAGTTGGGCGTGGCACATATATTTTTGCGCCCTATGTTGGATAGCAAATATTGTTGCTGGTAGCTGTACAGCAATATTTTTTGCCGGGTAATAGATTCGTTCATCATTCGCTCTACTTAATTCGAGCTTAGTAATTCCAAGTATAGCTATACCTTCGATTACGTGGAGAAATTACCACTGGTTTACGCGAGAATAAAATTGAGGAATAGACGTCATATCCCTAGTATTTCGTACTAATTCGCGTATTAATTCAAGTTTGGTCGAATCCATCCTTAGTTCTATCAGAGCAGAGTAGGGGAGCCCACGAAACTAAACCTAGTTCGATAAGCTTACCACATGAGATGTATATAATTTTTCACGTCATTAAATGGGGAACACGAAATGGCGATGCTGCAAAGAAAAATCCTTGCCGCGCTATTAAAGAAAATATTTAAGAAGGAATTAAGAACCGATTTCTAGTATGATAAGACTCTCAAGTTACGTTTATTCCTCGGAACAGAGGAGGGGTAGGACTATAGTTTAGTCCTACCCGTCCCCTTTTGAGATGAGCTTTGGTTTTTTGAAGAGATCGATCATACCTAAGTACGAGGCGTCACTTAATATCATGCTTCTGCCACTGATAAGGCCAATCAAGGGGCTTGCAGTTCTGCATTATAGTATTACGATATCATTGGGGGTCTTATTAGACCCCGTTATCAAGCGGGCAGTTTGGTGGCAAACTAACATACATTAGTGATGTGTAGACCCCGGACTTTAGTCGCAATGACGTCACAATAGGGTATTTGGGGGAATAAATGGAACGGTGTTAATTAACACGACAACCTACCTAGTCTAATGGTGTTCAACGGAATTATTTTTTTATAATCAGACATTCACGATATAAATTACCTACAGTTAGTAGCACAAGTAAACCAATGTTCACTACTCTGACATGTACCTTAACTTTACATAAAAAAGATAAAAAAATATTTTGATATTTCACTATTTTCTGTTAGTATATGTAGAGATAGTCTGCCATTACATAATTACAGATTGAAGTAATGCATTTTATCTAAAAGGTCAAATTAGTATTGAATCAATTTTGCACCGACCTCTTTTGGTACCAGGCCGTTTGATGAATTGGACTAAAAACTAAAGTTATATCCGATGTGCATTTATTTTCATGATCTGTCATGTTATCATTCACGATTTCTCTTGAATTTATTGACTTCGTTGTTAATAAATAATAAAACGTTAGCCATGAGACCATTTTCTAAGCCTGTCAATGATTTGATTAATAAAATGTTGGAGGAAGGGCTGTCGACTAGGAAAATAGCCAAGAAATTAACCGTAAGCCAGTCGGCTGTGCAGAGAATGAGACAAAAATGTACAAAACCTTTGAAGAATAACACAGGAGGGCGAACAAAAAAGTTAAGTCCGCAAGACACGCGTAGAATTGTACATTATATGGTCACTGGAGAAGCAAAATCCACATCGCATGCCGCCTCACTCTTACGAAAACAAACAGGAAAGGTAGTAAGTAAATGGACAGTGATAAGAAGTCTTCAGGGTGCAAAATTTCGAGCAGTGGAGAAGAAAAAGAAACCGTTAATTAGTAAGAAAAATGTAAAAGCTCGAAAAGCTTTTGTTAAGAAGTACCAAACGTGGACAGAGGATGACTGGGCCAAGGTAATTTTTTCAGATGAAACTAAAATTAACAGATACTCAACGGACGGCCGTCAATGGAATTGGAAAAGAGAAGGAGAAGGGATGAACATGCGAGATTTCATACAAACTGATAAACGTGAGGGGGTAATATCAAAATGTGGGGCTGTATGACTTGTTTTGGACCTGGTTCTATTCGTAAAATTGATGGGATAATGAACAAAGAGATCTATCTTGACATATTAAAGAGGCAGTTAGGGGAAACACTGGAGAATATGCCGTTCCCAATCAATGAAATATGGTTTCAACATGATAATGACCCTAAACACACTGCAAAAGTTATTAAAAAATGGTTGTCTGAACAGGGTTTTCATGTCTTGGAATGGCCAGCTCAAAGTCCGGATTTAAATCCAATCGAAAGCCTATGGTCTATGTTAAAAAAAGCGTTAGTGAATAACTACGATTCACCACCATCGTCATTACACGTATTGTGGAATCGAGTACAAAAACAATGGGAGTTACTGTCGCCTGCGTACTGTGAAAAAGTGGTAAAGGGCATGGGTAAACGTTTGGCTGCAGTGAAAAAAGCTAAAGGACTATGGACAAAATATTAATACTGTAAAATTTCTAAGAAATATGTGATGCAATACTGATTCAATGTTTATGTTACTTAGAGGAGCAAAACTGATTCAATGTTAATTTTAGTATAAAAATTTATAACGGTGATTTCCAACTTAATGATTACCCTTAGGATTATGTTTATAGTGTACATTTTCTTAAAATAAAAGTATTCAAGCGAGACTGTTACTTTTCTTTAATTTTTACACGATAAATATATGAGAGTCATTGACATTGGTTCACTTGTGCTACTAACTGTATAAGTCAATTGTCAATTGATTAATTTATCCACTTTGTTCTTTCGTTAACTGACTCTCTGTAACAGATCAGAAGTTGTTCTAAATGACTTGCGGTTAGGCTACGTCTTCTTCATAGTAGAAATAACTTTTTCTTTAATAGCGTTGCCAGCTTTTTTTGCTTTGCAGCACCGCCATTTTGTGTTCCCCATTAATGACGTAACTAATTATAGTTATACAGTGGTGGTCACATAATTAGGGGCACTTTTTTTTTTCCCTTACAATGAAGAATGTCAGTAGGTACGCCAAATCGCTTGAAACTTTGTAGCAGTAAAGTTTATAAATAAACAAACATACTACTTTTTATTTTATTCAATAAGACTCGGTAGTTTTGATTCTATGAATGTTTAAAATTTGGGTCAGTAATATTAAAGCGCACGGGGGCCATCTTGCTGGGGTGACGTCATCGCTTAACAGCGGTACGCGCCCTTATATGAAAAAGTAAGTTTACAGGGCTATAACTTTTTAACCGTTATAAGTAGCCAGTTGAATTTTTCACAGAATACGTGTTATTATAAGGGGGGGGGGGATAAATCATTTTTTTTAGCATTATTATACGGATTGTATTTTTATAATGGCTTCTTATTGTGATGCTATTTTGAGCTTAAATTGTAGTAAAATTTTTGTAGTTTACGACTAAATAGCAATGTCAAGTAAAACTGCTACAAATATGTGACAAAACTGATTTTATCAAAATGATATTTTAAGCGGTCACCCATCCTGTTTTAGACTACGCGTGTAGTTGTTTAACTTTGGAAGGCGAAGTACGGATTGTATTTGTATAATAGCTTTTTATTTTGGTGTCACATTAAGTTTAGATAATAATCAAAACTCCATACAAACATATATAGTTTACGACCAAACAGTAAACTGTAGTAATACTCTTACAAATATGTTAAAAAGCGCCTAGTTTAAATCAACACGATCGATGCTTAGGTAAAGTCCATTCGCTTAGATAGTGTCACTACACTTGCACGTACTTGTGGTTATTGTAATAAAATACGAATATAATGCGCCATACCTAAACTGCCAAATTTACTTGCGCCGTAACACCCGCTAGTGAATTTGGCAGTTTACATCGAAATATATTCGTATTTTATTACAATAACCACAAGTACCTGCGAGTGTAGCGACACTATCTAAGCGAATGGACTATAAGCGGTGGTTGCTTAACTTTGGTGGTAGGCCTTTCTTTACAAATTTCGTGTTAATTTAGAATTAATATCACTACTGTATAAAAGAGTGAACTATAAAACATGAATTTTTGATTGACCTAGCAGTAGTTCTGATACTTCGTGTATTCATTTCATCGATTTCAAATTTCGCGCGCGGCCGCTATCAATTCGATAGACGTACCTACCTACATACCTACAACACTCACGCTTTGCTAGGTCGAGGCATTATTGCCACTATCCCAAAATTTAAAGTGCTTGATTATTATTCTAATTTTATTTAACCAACATATTCGACAAACATTACAATTAGAAAAGCCGGTCAGTGACAGACAGTTAGTTAAGTAATACAAAATAATAGATAAACATAGTAACATCAAAACGAATTCGTAAATATATTACGACTTACAAAGTTAAGCAAGTACAAGCGTAGTCTATAACAGGATGGGTGACCGCCTGTTCAAAACATCGTGTTGATAAAATCAGTTTTGTCACATATTTGTAGCAGTTTTACTTGAGATTGCTATTTAGTCGGAAACTATGAAAATTAGACTACAATTTAAGCTTAAAATAGCATCAAAATAATAAGCCATTATAAAAATACAATCCATATAAAAATGCTAAAAAAAAAGATTTATTTTCATGTTTCTTGTATGGGGACCCCTCTTGGGATTTGATTGATTGTTCATTGTACAATTTTAAACGATAGATTTTATAATAACACGTATTCTGTGAAAAATTCAACTGGCTACTTATAACGGTTAAAAAGTTATAGCCCTGTAAACTTACTTTTTCATTTAAGGGCGCGTACCGCTGTTAAGCGATGACGTCATCATCCGTGAGCACTAGCCGCCGGGTTTCGAGCGCCGCATACGAAGTTTAAAATTTAATATCTCGAAAACTATTTGACGTATCGAAATGATTTTTTTACAGCCATTTTTAGTTTTTAATGAATAATACGGTAAGCCAAAAATCTAAACTGGCTGACATTCTCTATTGCCTACAAATATGGCTTTTCAATTTTGACAACCAATCAAAAAGTTCTTAACCAATTATATTTTTAGTTACACTTATCGTTAACTAATAAAGTAAAGTTTAAATGTATGTACAATTTATCTCTGTTGAGATCGGATCTTTCATTTTATAAGGGTGTGAAAAAATAAATATTCTGCGCTCATACAAAGTTGTAGAATTTTGTATGGACGTGTCAGCACCTAGTTTTTAAATCCTTATAAAATATAAGGTCCGTTTTTAATATTAGTTCACTGTACACCAGTTTAAACCTTAGTTAATTATGTAAAGTAAAATGTATTTAGCAATAAAATTGGTCGAGATTTTATTGATTAGTGGTCAAAATTCAAAAGTCATATTTGTAGGCAATTGTATGGGGAAAAAACAAGTGTCCCTAATTATGTGGCCACCACTGTATATATATATATATATCTCTCTCTCTCTCATCTGGTAGTCTTATCGAACTTGAGTGTCGTTGGCTCTTAAACAAAGATACATTTGACTGATGTGGGAACGATCAAGGAAATGGATTATGCTAGGTTAAGAGGATAGAGGGCAACTCCCTGTCTCCAAATATGGCGATCTGCCTGCGCACAATGGTCGCGTTATCTATTTACGGCGGCTGAAAAACGTGGTATCGTTCCGAAAACAAAAACGATCAGGGAAATGGCTAAATATTAAAAATTATGTAAGTACTACTTGTACTCATGTCAAATATGCAAAAACCTTTTCAAAGATGGGTTCTTGTTACCAAAAAATACGATAGCGAAAATGGCTGAATGTTGTACATAAAGCAAGTACGTGTAAGCCGTTACTACAAACAAATCAGACCTCGCGACAAACTTAACTTTTCCGTTAGAAAACTGTTATCCCCATGCATCGACATAGGTCGCGGTCAGTTTACCAACACCGCAAATATTTTTTTCAGTCGGTATAAACATTTAAACCGTTTGTAACTCAAGAACCAATGAAGTCTACTTAGTCGAAGCCAATGAACACTACATTTATTTACACAAAATCTTAAATACGTATATGTATATGTATCCTAATTTCCGGTATTCCGGGAAATCCCGGGAAATTTATTAGAAAAATTAAATTGGGTCCGCCTCCATACTACTTAACATCAATACAAATACAATAAAAACATCCGAATTTCCGATCTCTAATTATGGCACTAAACACGTTCAAAGATACTTTAATTTTATATTTCACACAGTTCGTTCCAACAACGAGCTGACAGATAAGTAAATTAAAAATAATAACTAATTCAATTAAAATAGTTCTGGAAAATTATCTCTACTATTTTTATTAGTTAAGAATCAAGTATCATTAAACTGTGTAGATTTGTAATGTAACTACGTAAACGTGCACGTGGAACGGACCGTCAATCTCTATCAACGTTCTGTTTAGGTATTGGACGTTCCGGTGAAATCATAATTTAATCTAATAAAGATACGATAAAAATTAAGCTAAAAGATTTTTTTTCAGTAAGTCATCCCACGGGTACTTTTACACGTCAAAAATCTACCAGCGCTTTGCGAGAGACCACTGCTGAGAAGAAACGCCGCAATCAACTCAACAATCGGTGGTTTTTTAAATATTGCTTATGATATTATACAATTTAATTTCGTAACACAAGCACACGAATACACAGTTTAATGCATATCGATTCAAAATGTATGAAAATAGTAAAGATATTGTTTGATTTATTATATTAAAGTGACTTGACAGCTCACTAGGTTAGGTTCGGTTAGGTTAGATTTTGTGTGTGAAACAAACTTAAGTATAAAATACCTTTGGTCACCCAACCATAGAATAATAGCAAAGAACTTAATGTAAGCACCCAATCCGTCACACTTGTAATCGTTTTTATTAAATCAACTTTAAACTCTATTGAAAATTAAGTTAAAAAAATAAGATTTCGTATATACTAAGATAATTTGGTTTAAGTTTTTGCATAATTGACAGCAATGAGTACAGAGACTTATACTATCGAAGGATCTCGCAGAGTATGTACGAGTTAAGACCGGAGTTAATTATGTAAGATACCTCTGAAAAACTTATGAAAAAACACATGAAATTAATGATTTTTGGAGACATGAACGTAAGGGAAAATGGTAAAAATTCCGATTAAAATGATCAATATCTCCGAAACTAGTAAAAATCGCTGAACATACATAGGGGGTAAATCGATAGCTTTTTAGCTGCTCTATTAGCCCTAGGCTGGTTGACGTCGGTTTTCAAATTCAGCCATTTCCCTTATCGATTTTTTGGTCAGAGAACTATCTTTGAACGGGAATTGCTCACAAACGGTAATTTTTTGCACATTTGACACGAGTACAACTAGTAATTACTGTATGTACAACATTCAGCCATTTCCGTTATAGTTTTTTTTTTTGGTAACAATAACCCATCTTTGAAAGGTCGTAGCGAATTTTGGTCGTAGCGACCAAAATTGTGGTCAGTTTTTCTATATTTGACATGAGTACAACTATTACTTACTATATTTTTAATATTCAGCCATTTCCCTAATCGTTTTTTTTTGGGAACGATAACACGTTTTTCAGCTGCCATAAATGGCAGACCAACATATTTGGAGTCAGGGAGTCGCCCTCTATCCTGTCAGCCTAGCATAATCCATTTCCGAGATCGTTACCAAAAATTGTCGTGACCGCCTGTAATAAGATATATAAAACTAGACATCGCAAAAAAAAATCGGTTAAAACAAATAGCCTTTCACTACTCGAACTTATTTTTTAATGATCATTATTGTATTAAACCATCCATGTCAAAAGTAACATAAGGAGCGGATTCGACCAAACTTGAATTAATAGACGAATAACTAATGGTCCGGAAAAAAGTAGTTATTTTTTATTATGTGGTAATTTTCACACAGTGCATTTGTTATAGTAATCTGTAGATACTATTCAATAAAATAAAAAATAACAATCGTAAAAATTAACGGGCGATTTCAAGTTTTCGCCTTTTATATTACATCTCACCTAAAGCTTTTTGAACAGCGTCTTCTGGAGAATTTATGAGGTGTTTGTCATAAACATAGGTTTTCCTTTAAGTTTTAAGGGCTACTTAATACCTTATTAAATTATCTTTTGATCAATAGTTAACTTTTTTGATTTGACTTCACTTTGAGGTAGTTACATGGAATTTCAACATTGGTGAATTTACCATTTTTATAGAAATTTGTCTCCCATAGAAAAACCTCTGTCAGAGGTTAGATTGGAGAGACTTCCTTACTACCCAAAGTAAAATCCAATTTATTGGTATAACTTATCCGTAAGATGATATTCCTAAAAGTATGAAACAAGTTGTGAAAATGGAAATTCAATTGTGGCATTGTAGAAAACGGCAAGCGAAGATTGACAAATTGTGTTGTTCAAAAAGTTATAAAGTACCTGCAATAAATATTAAGAAAACTTAAAGAATCTCATACATTCCAATATGATTGTATTTTTATTTCATAGTATGATATCTACTACAAAAAAAAACTGCTTCATAATTAGCAATTAATATAAAAAAAACAGATAATACATTGCTACTTTTTTACCGAACCACTCCTTATAGTAGGGATATATCTATTCCAATTTAATTCTCGAGTAAACCAGTTGGCGTTTTTCCACACAATCTAAGGTATAGCTATACTTGGAATTACTTAACTCTAATAGTAGAGTGAATGATGAATGAATGCATTAACTGGCAAAAAAAAAATGCTGTACAATGGAACAATTTCAAAGCTTCAGTCATGCCTACTTACTTTTATAGTATTACTAGCTGTCCTTGCCCGGCGCCGCCCGGATGTGTTTTTTTTTTCATACTAACCTTATGAAATATACTTTTACGTCCTATTCTCAGACCTACTGAATATACGCACAAAGTTTCATAAGAATCAGTCAAACCGTTTCGCAGGAGTTTTGTTACAAAAAAAGTTACACGAGAATTTTATATATTAGACAGATATAGGACTAGAAAATATTTGTCATTAGGAAATGTGTGTTGTTTTATGACAGCACTGACGGCAAAAAACAAAATGTGGGAGCCAGTAATTTATTCTTGGAATAACCGTTTTTCCACGCGAAACGGTGGTATAGTAACTATTCCCGGATAGGTTCACTATTATTAGTGTCGATTTTACCAACGTAGTATAAAGCTGGGCATTCACGGATGCGCCGTTTGTCTCGGTGACAAATGTGCATACAACTAGATGGGTGTAATATTTTGACCACATTCACGGGCGCGCCACGCCATGTAGTTTCCGTTTCTTTACGTTCTAGGTGGTCGTGTTTGATATTTCGACGATGAGTTTCGATTCTGTTCTAAGATAATAATAATATTTCGCTGGAGTTTGTCTGTATTTATAAAAGTCTGGCTGAAAAAGAGATCTACGTACACACATACAAATTTATAGAAAGAACTGACACCGAAGCCTTCTGACTGGCGGAACTATTTAAGGATGGATGAAGATATTTATTTTAAACTCTTGCATTTAGATTCTATCCCTTTATTTTTCAATAATATTGATCACTCCAAGAGAACATTCTCACCGCGCTGATTGTCGCAGAGTTAACTGTTATTCGTAGATTAGATTATGCCACGTGATGCCCACGTGTCACTGTCAAGTCAATTATAACCTAACAAAAATGGTTCGCCGCACGTTATTAATCGCAACTGATTGCCAGAATGATGATTACTTACCGAGTCCCTCGACCACGGTGGTTTTAAAAAAGATTATTTTTAAATTTATGATGACCACAATTTCATTTTAAGATTTCGTTTAACAAAGGAGGCGATGTTAACTTTACAGCAAAAATCGAACTTCGTTTGGAGTAATGGATACTCCAAACTAAGTTTCGCTGTGTTCGAGGTTATTAAGATCGTCAAGTTAAAATATTACTAGAGCAAACCTAAAAACACGCCGCGCCATCACTAAATCACGGTATAAACTCTATCTTACTTGGCTGCTAACGCTTTCATTCCATTCATTCGTTCAATGTCACAGAGTAAATACGAGAGTAAGATAACCACAAAAATTGAAGTTAACCATCGAGTAAATTGTCAGAATAAAGTTATACTGGGATAGCTACTCTCGTATAAATTTAATGTTGGTGAAATCGCCACTAGGTAAAACGTAAAACTGAGTAACTGTCGATTAACTAGCGATTTATTTAAAGGATACATACATACTCTCTTTTGGTCGAATGCGCCCTTAACCGTGTTCAAGTAGACAGCTTTTTAATGAAAGAAACTATCGGCAAATCCAAGTCTCATGGCAAAGTGACTGTGACAAATTATAGCTATACTCGAAACTGTAATTTAAGACCAAAAAAACTACGATAGATACGTCACTGTCACAAGTGTCAAAGTCGCTTATGTCAGTGTCAATGGAACATTTCAGAGTTAGCCAACCTTTTTGCATTGATAATCAAATTGTTGTAAATATTTGTAGATAATTCTAACATTTTCAATATCAAAAGTTATATTTAACAATAGGGAATATGCATTCAATGTTTTTTCTACCCGATATTCAAAACATTAAAATATCCCAAAACAAATATTTTCTCATATAGTGTGTTAAGTAATTAAAGGGCGGGTGTGTGTGTTCAATGGCGATTTTTTTTATCAGCTAAAACAAAATGACAAGCTAAATTCGGATGCCTTACACTTATGCTTGATTTAAACTTGACAGTTACCCATGGACCCCATGGTGTCATGGCTGGTAAAATGCCCTATGATTGTCATTATAAAGTGAGCCACACACTTTTGGCCTGTTATTTTGTCGAATAGCTAAACGTATGTAATATTTAAATTGCATCTAACGTTGTTTACAACTATTGTTTATTTATCGTACCAAATGTTATTAATACCTGAAGTATTACAAGTGCAATAACAGTTTTGCTACCAAAAATCTTCTATGGTTAAATATTTAATAGGCCATCTTGTATTTGTGTAAGTAACAAGAATTAACTTGTTTATTTAAATAGAAGGTTTAAAACTACCTACAAATAAATATTCTTAGTGCGGTCTTTTAAAAAGTGGAAATATACTAAGGCAAATATTTGTTTAATTAGTGGCAACCCACGTTGGTCTTTAATTACAGTTTCGAGTATAGTGATGCGTCTTTCGTCATTGGTATAATATTTTTGGGTGCGCTTCCATCATTATTTTTCCTATTTAATCCTAATTAAAACTATCTTAACGTCATGTAGTAAACTTTTTACAGTGATAGTGATAATGATAATATAATTAAGAGGAATAACGGAATTTACGAAATTACTCTTTATTCATTCAAAGTAGTAAGAATGACAAAAGAGTATTTTTTAGATTTTGATAGTTCCACACATATATTATCAATATTAACAGTAAGGAAAAAACATTGTGATGCTAAGATAGTTCTGAACTGACATTTTGAACTTTTATGCTTGATACATTACGTAACACGCAATATTACTAAATACCTAAAGCACAGCCGTAAAACTTCTATTTTTTTTTCATCACACTTGCTCGTAAATAGTGTCCTAATATGCTAGAAAAATCGACCGTAAATCCAAAATAATACCCGCGGGCTTTTTATTTACCATTACGCCCTATCGTGAGTAATATCGTGAGTAATACGTGGACTCAAACTATCATAATAAGTCAGGACCCCAATTCTTGTGCCATTCGATATGAAGTTTCACTCGAGATGTAATGTCAGTTGCATACAATTTTCTAAAAATATCGCATATAAACTATTGATCTCGAATGTCACTAGAATCGGACTCCTGAACACGTTTGACATTATCTGTGGTAAGTCATAGACAATGATGTAGTCCGCCGCTAATTTATAAATACTGATTAGTGATTATAAACTGTGTGATTCTAAAATAATAATTAAAAGGGTGTCTTTGTGCACATACATATTAAAAAACATGTCATTAGAAGAAATGGATAATGCGACTCCGCCGGACATCGTCAACGCGGCTAAAATTATTAGTGAGAATCGTAAGTTAGAAATATGATCTTTTGTCTGATTTTATTTCATTTCCTCGCAATTGTGATGAAAAACATTGTATGTTACACGGGTGGTAAAGGAAATACAAAGCTCGAGTCATTAAAGCCCTCAGCCTTCGGCTTCGGGCTTCTAACAGACTCTCGTTTGTAATTGTCTTTACCACCCTTAATACTCAATGTACTATGCTCACGTCGGTCAAATTATAACTTTTAGTATTCCCATGAGTATTTTTTTTCTGGCTACGCGACTAAAGTTAAAATGAGTACATTCGTTTTTATGCAATTCATTATTCCAACCAATATTTTTCATACCTTATTGTGCCTGTGACAGATGTCACTTGGCAAATTTAGTTTTGCTACTAATTAATATCGCATTTTTTTTCGATTATCAATAGGATTAATAAAGAAAATGTAATCGATTAAGTACCAATTTCACCAAACGATGTTAACCACTTAACAGACGATTAAAGCGTTAACAGTTGTCAAAATGTATGAACTAACAGTCTATGAACATTTATTATTAAATTAATCATCGTTTGGTGAAATTGGTACTTAGTATTCTGTTATAAATTTGTTAACTTAATTTAATTTATGTCCCTACAAAAAAATAATACATCATCTAAAATCACGCTAGAACTATTGCCATCGTATTGTTAAGTCTAGATAGGTGATTTTAAGTGGTAAAATAAAAACCCAGTCATTAAATTATTAAAATCGTATCGGCAAATCGATTCGGAACCCTATTGGAGTACGGCTCGCTTCCTCTACATTCGTCAATCTGTTCATGCACGTACGTCGGTTTCGGGTGCTTTTAATTTGGCCCTTATTCAGTACATCGCGAATCTGATCACCGTACGTCCGTCTAGGACGTCCCCTACCGACATCTCCGCTCACTCTCGCTCGCTATATCTCTTTCATCCATCCTTTCTAAATGACCAAACCATCTTAGGATACCCTTTTAGATCTTATTCACTAAATCTTCTTTTAATCCACATCGTTCTCGGATCTCCTATCTATCATGCTAACTCCACACATACTTCTCAGAGCTCTCATTTCAACTGCATTAATCCTGCTTTCGTTCTTCTTCTGCTATACCCAAGATTCACTACCATACATCAATGTTGGTGTACTAACCTAAGACATATTTAAATGACCGTGAATTATTTCGTTTACTCGTTCCTTACTTATGCCCACATCTCTGGCTATCTCCTACTGTTTTACCCGTCGGCCTTCTATAATAACTTTTTTCACATTGGCCACGTTTTCTTCAGTGATAGCAGATATTGGTCGTCCTCTACAAGCATCATCTTCTAGGCTCTCACGACCCGATTTAAATTGTTTACAACAGTACTGAATATATACATGAATCACCTAATACAGGTAACATACGCTGTTTGATCTGCGATGTCGTATTACGTTCCTTAGAACAATTGTTATGTCTGCATGCTGCTCAATTTTAATCAAATGAGTTTTTCCAAGAGACATGTTCCAAGCAACGATGTGCAAAAAAGAAATGAAAAGCAACGAACAAATGAGCGTTCAAAATTTTAAAGAAACAACAGACAATAAAGATGAATTCATAATGGCCAGTAATTTTTTTAACTACATATAGGCCAGGTTTCAGCCACCCCTCGTACATACCGTCACGCCTGTCTCCCAATGGGGTGGTAGGCAGAGACTATGGAACGCCAGGTGCACCGGTCTAAACATACAACTTTCGCTTCCTCTACATTCATCAATCTGTTCATGCACGTACGTCGGTTTCGGGTGCTTTTGACTTGGCCCTTATTCAGTACATCGCGCATCTGATCACCGTACGTCCGTCTAGGACGTCCCCTACCGACATCTCCGCTCACTCTCGCTCGCTATATCTCTTTCGTAACTCTTCTTTCATCCATCCTTTCTAAATGACCAAACCATCTTAGGATACCCTTTTCGATCTTATTCACTAAATCTTCTTTTAATCCACATCGTTCCCGGATCTCCTATCATGCTAACTCCACACATACTTCTCAGAGCTCTCATTTCAACTGCATTAACCCTGCTTTCGTTCTTCTTTTGCCATACCCAAGATTCACTACCATACATCAATGTTGGTGTCAATACTCCCTGAACAATAGCAAGGGGACCTTAGCTCGATAAGATCTTGTTTGCCAAGGTCGAGTGTAACGCCCCATTGATCATATTTCCCGCATTCACTCTTCTTTCAATATCCCCGTCACATTTCCCATCTCTCGTAAACATAGAACGTAAATACATAAACTCATCCACTTGCTCCACTTTTTCATCATAAATGATTATTTGACCTTCTGTAACAGTTTCAGAAATTTAATATTTAAAACAATAAATGTCATTAACTTTCAAGGAACCTTTCCTCGAATCCTGTTGGAACCTTTGCTTAACTTTGTACCTACTTTCATAGAATGATCACCCCATTCCAAATCAAATATTTCGTAACGCACAGTATGGGCGGTTCAAACGCTTGTGACCCAATGTGTTAATGGTCCGCTTCGCATATAGGAAGAAAAAGTAATAAGTTAGTTGTCTGCTCAATTGTTACGAACAACGTTCACGTGAAATGTAAAATTTCAATCCGTCACAGGCACAATAACATACGAAAAAAATTATAAATTGATACAAAACCTTTGCAAAAAAGCTGTCTACACAAACACGTCAAGAATATACGTGATTAACTACTTTTGACCTAAACTTAACCCTTCTTTGCCGGTTATGGAAATTTCCATCATAATATAATGCATACTTCTTTTTTTGTATCAGTTTGTTTATGCTAATTCAAAATCAAATAGGGTTTTACTTTTTCCATTTTTATGTTATTAAGGATTAATGATTATTAAGTTGATAATTAAAAAAACTCAATAAATAAGACGTTTTAGCTTTAAACGTTGTGGGAAACAGGATATATTTCAACGTGATTTTTGGTTGGAGTTATGCTTCTATACTTATTATATTTCGATGGGACACAGAGAACTAAAACAATACCAACTTTTCTATAGCTTGGTTGTACGTCGAGTCTTGAATTCCTTGTATTATTCCTGATTTGCGAACTTGCTGGTTCAAATTATTCGCAACAGAGGCAACTATGTTTTGATGCTTTTGACGAAGACTATTATTAGGTTTAATAGTTACAGACTGGAAGTTGCCTCTCTCATCACTTGCCTCATCCAAATTAATATCAGACCGCATAAGTGCATCAAACGTTTTGTTTTCCGCGAACTTGGGTCTAATGTCATTATTCTTACTAAAAGTGTTTTCAGTTTGACCACTATCAGATGAATCCGGTGAAGTTACTTGGCTTTCTTGTACGTCGGGCACTGGATTACTTTCTTCTCTACTAGCGCTGCTTTGCTTTGAACTTGAACTTGCATTTCCACTATCGTCCACTGCCGCAACGTTTACTTGCTAGAAATATGAGTATCAATTTAAATGGTCTTGAAAAATGGTGTAATTGGGAAAATATGAGAAACAAAAGCCTAATTTACCTTTATAAATTTAATATCACTGGCATCGAATTTTTTTGGTGACAGTTTTTTCGCTTTCGCCGAGGCCCACCATTCCTCAGAGCCATCTTCAACAGATTTTAATCTAGCAAAACTGCCATGAGTGTGAGACCGAGTCAAAGCTAAAAAAAAAAACGAAAATTAATTTATACACCTTGAAATTGCTAACCATCAATATTTGGAAGCGTGCACCAACACTTCGCCGTAGTTTCAAAAACTTTAAATCTCGCAGTATAGTACTAAAATTCACTTACTTAATCAGGCAATGATGAGATAACAATCAATGATTAAATAATAGTAACAAGTTAAATGCCAATTCAAAACATTTACTACATTATCGGCTGTATAACGCTTTCACACTCTCCCTGACATAACAAATGCACTGACATTGGCCAGAGTGTGATAGCGATATACAGCCGAGTAATTAATAGTCTGGTTTTACTGTAGACAGTATTATGACAATATGCGATAAAATAAAATCAAGGGTGGAGCTTAGTCTCTTATATATTTATTTAACAAAAATGACTAATAAGCTTACAGCTCTGCCCTCCTACGGAAAAAAGGCACATCCACTATATAATTTGTATTGCACTTCCAACGTTATTACAACCTTTGAGAGTTTAAAATGCTTCTATGAATTAATTGCATTTGTGCCTTTTCTCCTTAGGAAGGCAGAGCTCTTAGCCAAGGCACTTATAAGAAAAGCAAAGAATGTCACTTAACGACTACCACTTATTATTTATTGCTACGGGATAGGTAACTAAACAGAAACACTACTGAGGTTCACTCCAAGTTAACTGGAACACATGTGACACATATCCCCTTATAGTAAGAGCGGTAGTGTCACCTAATAATGTATGGAGGGGTCGAAATTTTGTATCGGATGCTTCGATCAACAATTACCAACTAGCCCGATTAACGGGACAGCGCAAAAAATACTTTTTGGGTACTAACGACTCACTTGCGGCGTGAGGTCTTAATATCGATTAGTTCTGTTGACAGACAGCCAATGTCAACACGCATCAAAATGCCACAATGTTACAAAAATATTTATCGAAAACGAAATGTATCGGTCGGAGAGTCTTACTTTCGGTAAGTACATATAGAATATTTTAATTTCAAACTTTACACTAACAATTAATGCCATAATTTCAACAAAATAACAATATTGAAACCTCAGCTAAGAAAGTTTGGCCAAGGTCGGCCGATATTTTTTATTTTATAGAAAATGGGTTTACCCTTGACTAACTCTTGCCCCGGGAGGGCGAAGATTTTGCCGACGATGAAGCGAGTTCACCCAAAAGATGCCTATTCACCCGAGCTTTAAATTGGTTCGGATTGTATGGACTCGGAAATACAGACGCCGGAAGCGCATTCCACTCTTTTGCAGTACGCATTATAAATGAAGAAGCAAAGCGCTTCGTTCGAAGAGGCGGAATTCCAACCAAGTGCGGATGGAATCCCGCAGTGCGTCTGGAAGTCCGATGGTAGAAAGGAGACGGCGGTATTAGCTCGTAGAGCTCTTGTGCACACTAACCTGTGTTTTGGTGGCGTTGAAACTGACCAAATTGTTATTACCCTACTGGGAGACAAGACTTAAAGTCAGATCAGTTCGCTCTACCATGGCCTCTCTCAAAGAACGTACCTCCACTGTGCTGGCCTCTGCACTAGACAAGTATCTCTCCGTGACTGTGCTGTCATCTGCATACCCAACGATACCAGGTTGAAGAAGATCGTTAATGTGTAGCAGGAAGAGGATTGCGGAGAGAACAGACCCTTGAGGAACTCCGGCGTCAATAGCCATAAGGTCAGAAGAGCAGCCGTCAATGACCACTCTGATTGACCGCCCACTCAAGAAATCAGATATCCAGCTACAGAAGCCAGCGGTGATGGCATAGGCTGGAAGCTTGCTCAACAAACAAGCATGCCAGACCCTATCAAAAGCTTTCGAGACGTGCAGCGCAAAGTTGTTTAACGAAACATTAGATGCATGGAGTGGTTTGTTATTATTGTACCACTACTACGCCTCTATTCTAGGCAGTAAAATCCAAATCGTATTTGACCTGTTATGGTATTGTTTTCAACTCGGCTGCCATTACTGTCAAGTAAATAAGAGCTATCAAAACGTTGACAATACGATAACAGGTCCAAGATGATTTGGTTTTGGATGTTGAATAGAGGCCCTGGTAGGTAGATAATATTTTGTTACCAGAAAAGCGACCGTTTTCCGTCAGCGGCCTTTTTAGAGTTCCGAAGTCAAACTAGGAACCCTTATAGTTCCGCTATGTCCGTTTGTCTGTCTGTTTGTAAGTCACACCACTTTTCCTAAGAAAATATCAAAATTACAAAATCGAAATTCTTTGTACCTATAGATATTTATACCGCGGAATAAGATCAATTATGGAATATATATAAAAAAAACGGTCCGGTAGGTATGTAAAGCAAGGATATAAGTATTTTTTTTACTAAACAACACTGTGTGATGTCACTTGTTGTTCTGCGAAATAGTTATTTGTGTATGTACTAATGGCGACGGAACCCTACACTGCGCATGATCTGACATGCTTTTGCCCAGTTTCTTTTCGTATTCACTGCCAGTACTGTTTTTTGAACTTTCTCCAGGTGCCACATCTTTTGTTTTATACGGAGCTTGCCTACTGTAAGAACGCACATATGCGTTGAGGGCACTGGGTGGAAGTCACTGTGACGCATATATGCGTCGGTGGCAGTGAATGCGTTAAGGGACTTGTTCCAGTTTCTTCGAAATAATTATATAATGGAAGGGTTTTTCAAGTATCTTTTTTCATACTTAAATAAAGCGTACTAAATTGGCTATAATTTAAGCCTAATTCGAGTACTGTAAGACTATAGTTGCGGAGATATAGCTAGTCAAAGACTGACATTCCTTTTCAACAAAATGAAAATTTCGTGTTATGGTCATTTTCCAAGTTACGTACTGGCTAAACGAATGGTCCTAGAATAAAAGTTGAGATAAGAATTAGTGTACAATTTAACTAGCTTCAATTTAATACCAAAGTAGTGCCTCTAGCTTTCATAGTTTTCTCAAAAATATAAAAACTATTAAAATATCTGAGTTTGGTTAAATGATAAAAACATTGTTCTGAATAATGTATGAATGTATTTCTTAAAGAAAACAAAAAAGTGTAAATTTGACATTTTAGATGTAACATATGGTTTTAAAACAAATAAACGTAAACATAAAAAACAGCAAACATATATTTAAACTATAAAATAATACTATTCACACAGTCAAGCAAAAACAGTTCAGACTTTCTTCCTTTTGGGAGGACCAGGTCTCATCCAGTCTAGATCAGTGGGGAGGAGTGGGGGAAGAGGGATAATGTTTTCTGGAGTGGAGGCGGGCCGGCTCATGGTGTTGGGTCGTCCACATCCTCGTCCTCCTCGTCCAGGACGATAGGGATGGCGTTGTTGCAATTTCACCCGTGACAAAAGGAACAGAGGATAGAGCACCTGAGCCCAGCCTGTCTGCAAGTGCACGACCCTAAGCAACCTCTTTTTGCATTTGCAAGTCACCATTTTAAGTAGGGTCTAAGGAGCGGGCTCTGCACACATTGCTCATCTTCGACTTGCTGTATTGTCACAATCAATGGACATAGTGAGCTCAGGTTACGCTCAAATTGTAGCAAATTTAGTTATCTTTATTAAAGTAGAACCAAAGATTCTTGAAAAACGCTTCATTAGGGTAATTTTTTCGAAAAAATTTAGACTAGTACCAAAATTTCACAGCTTTTTGAGCACCATGGGGGTAGCACAGGGTTATCAAGGTTGCAAACTTGGGTATAAACTACTCTCAAGGGACCTAACAACATATAAAAAAATCGTAGTTACATGCGCGTTTGCGATCTATGATGTCGTTATAGAATGGGCTATACAACGTGTTACAAAATACCCCGTAAAAAATATAATAAATTATCAAAGCCAAAAATATTGTCAACCCTAGTAAGCTGTCATGTCAGGGAACCGGAGTTAGCATAGATTATTTAACAGTGAGGCCTACCTACCAATTTTAATAATTGTCAACTTTAATGGTTTTTCGGTTTTTCATCCACAAAGGTTCAATACTATGATGTCATTATGCTTAGAGTACTGGCTTTAAAAAACATCAAGACGGAATAAAAATTATGTTGTCAATTTCAAAACTTCTTATCGATATTCTACAATTATTGTTCCGTGTTTTTCCATATTTTTTTCCAAAATGACGATGTTTTCTAACTCAGAATACGATATGATGTCATGCGTAGGCCATGAAGATAGCAATTTAAATCGTGCTCGCGAACTGTATCGGCATCGATTTATCGATGGAAGACCACCCGCTGAACAGCGACGGCTACCTTCGTACCAGTGTTTTCTCAACATGTCAAGACGCCTACATTCCATAGGCTCCTTTCATCGGCCTTCTGGAAGTGGACGTCCAAGCACAGTCGATGCCAGGCAGGCTGAGTTAGTGTTAGAGCATTTTGAAGAAGAACCAACCACGAGTACGAGACGAGCCGGAGCAAGATTCGGTATGAACCATGTTGCAGTTTGGCGAATTCTTCGGTTTTTATTTTTTGGCGGTAAGTCATATAGTGATAGTACGGCTCTCAAATATTGTAAATGGACTTGTTATAAGGGACCATTTAACCCCCTTTCGGCTTTACGGGTATTTTTGTAACACCCTGTATAATAATGTTTTAAAGTAAAATTCCTGTAGATATTGGTACAAACCCTTATTATGCCAATTATTGACTATGGTGATGCCTAACATTGCGACCCAACCGAAGAGCTTTTAAATAAATTAGATCACCCTCCCAATTATTGTGTCCGCTTTATTTTCTGTTTGCGTAAATTTTACCATGGTTCTGCTACTCGTTCCCTTTTGGGATGACTCTCTATCCGTCAACGGCTTAATGCTAGAATACTTTGGACATTTTATTCTATCTTAAATGCTCCTCTTTCTCCTAGATACCTCAAATCATTGCAAGCAACTCACGGCTCGCAATTTAACTCTTTCTTTCACTCTACACCGATCTGGTTTTATTAGCAACTCTTTCACCCTTCAAGCTTTTCGTAATTGGAACGGTCTACCTTCTAAAGTCGGATTTTTATTCCAACAGAAAAAAATTAAACAAAGGTGTTGCCGTTAACGAAAAACTTTTGCAAAAACTACTTACTTTTACTTTTTCAAAATATTTATACTTTCCATATTTATAAGAAATCGACGTTCTATAAAAATAACTATACAGGGTGTCTGGAAACCCTTTTGAGATATTTGAACAGTAGATAGGGCGGGTGATTTGGATCATCCCTATATTGGTAACTTTTTTTTAAGTTAATATTTGACTGAGTTACAGACTGATTTATCATCGCCTTTCCTGACGATGCTCTCAGTGTGCCCCATCTTAACTATTTCATTCAAAGTATGAGTCACAACGTAATGTAAATAAACAAGTTGTTCCTTATTGAATAATGTTTCTAATCATGGTTAAAAGCTCCATGGTGTTTAGAAACCTGACACATTATTCTGAAATGTGAATGAAAAGACGGTCTCTGTTAAGGGCTATTATGTGAAATAATTTAAAATTGTAACTTACGATTACGATGTTTTGTGCCACTCTTCTCACATACTGACACAGCTAAAATAGCACTTGTACTCGTAGGTATATTAAACTTCTTTTACGAGTTCATGAATCATGGATTTATTTTATTGATTTGTACCATTATCAGGAGTTACTACGAATAAAAAACAATAATTAAAACGAATCATTAAGTTTGTGCTGTGACAATTTGACATTAGTATCTTTTTAAATCTTGTACCATTAAAACTCTTTATGAAAAGAGTTATAGGTTTCTTTTGTAAAAATAAAATCGTCTCTAGGTACACGTTACGTTTTATCAGAATTACATTTAAAGCTGCCATTATATGCGTTGTTGAAAGATATTCGTATCCTAGAAGAAAGAGAAAAACATAAAGGGGTGATAGACGGGCGGGAAGTATGCCGTACTTGGGCATTTTCACGAAAAAGTGTACCCAATTAAGGACTGAGGGACTATTGAGTCTCCTAAGGTCGGATTTTTATTCCCACAGAAAAAGTAAACAAAGTTACGTCAATGTCAAAGTGACATTTCAGGGGATCTCAAAGTTTGGACCAGCAAGAAATACAATATTAAGTTATCATTTAGCTCGTACCGTGACATAAAAATAAATTTGAGAAAAAATTGAAATTAAAATCACACAAATGAGTCTCTGGTAAGCTATTACGACGGAAGCACGAATTGTGAAGCGAAACGAGTGAAGTGAACACAGCAATCAAGCAGCCCTCAACTTGTTGACACAGGTGTATCGAGTCAATGATACCAGTGCAATAAATAAATTATGCAAACAACCAATCCTCTCGTTTTAAATTAATACAACAAAGAATTTATATCAAAATAAAGTTTGCCATCAACAAATTAAATTCTTCAATCTTGATTACAAAATACAGGGTATCTGGAAAACCTTTTGAGATATTTGGCGCGGTAATAGTTCGCACGATTCTGATCACGGGGGTATGGTTCATTTTTGTTTCGGTTAATGTAAAAAAAAGAAGGTTTAATTATATTCATTTCGTTACTTGATGTATCGCAGCCGATATCTTGAACTTGACATTTTGACGTTGATAATAATACTCCTAACATTCGTAGTAACTAACGTCAAAATTCCAAGTTCAAGGTCAATGACCTGAGACCATACCTACGTTGTTTACATGGTATGTAAACAAACAGTTCGCCCCATGTAAACAAAAATCAAGTTAACATTTTTAAAAATAATGATAAATTTTAGTGAAACTTACTGTATTTTCATTTTTGAAATTTGAACACTAGCTGGTTTTAAATGTGAATTCATTAGATCTCTTGTTCAAGCTTTGCCAAGAGTGATCATATCGTCCGTCTTGTCGAGATCTAACCATTTACCAATGCGCTCTGCTCTAAAGTGGCCCATATAACTAGTTTACACCAAAAATAATTACGACTTGAATATCTGAAACATGATTTAACAATGACATTTAATGACAGCCATAAATTCATATACTTCTAAAAGTTCGGTCAGACATGGATTGAACCACAGAATGAGAACTAGCATAGAAGGAGTAATAAAATAGAAAACGATAAAACAGGTTATATTAACATCCTTAGTATCCGCGGCCTTGTTTTTAAGTGTTTTTAGTGGATCTGGCATTGTTCTTTGGTAACATGATTCAATTTTTGCCCGAAACGTTCTGATTAATAAGCTATTACTTCACACTAAATAACCACCATTAACTGCCGCACTCAGAAACGTCAATTAAATTTAATGCTTGTTTAGTGAAGTGTTGTCTTACTGCCGCACTCAGAGACGTCAATTAAGTTTAATGCTTGTTTAGTAACGTGTTGTCTTATTCTATTGCTAAGAAAATGACAGGCGCAACTTTAATCAAGCATTAAATTTAATTGACGTCTCTGAGTGCGGCAGTTATTCTTATTGCAAAGAAAGTGACAGCAGCAACTTTAATCAAGCAATAAATTTAATTGACGTCTCTGAGTAAATGATGGTTGCTACTTAAGAATACTGTAGTGCCACCACGGAGTGTCACCACGTTGATCTCTTCTTACGAAGCTATCCTAAAAGGGGTGATAGACGGGCGAGTACGAGGGGTGATCCATAAGTTTTGAGAATCAGTAAGAACCATCTACATAATGATATTCTTATAATGTGGACTATAACATGGCACTAATGAAACTTAAATTAGAGAAAAAAAATGTATACATTATTCATTTGTTTTCCTGTGATAGCTAAACAAAAAACATGTGTATTAACAATTTTACAAGACGGCAAAAATAAGAGTTTTGTAATAATTTGGAGCTGTGTGGAAAAAGTTCTGGTACACTAATAAAAAATATTGTTATTGAAAATGAAACCTTGATTTATCATTATGATTTAAAGGATAAATATTTCATCATTGCAGTGGATTTTTTTATCTCCGGCTCTGTCACCAAAATTTAGGGTGTTTTTTTCGGCCTTTTCCAGGATTATTGAGGCCTACAAATAAATACTGCGACATTAATTTTTAGAAATTGAGTTCAAATAATCTAGGAGAGTTATTAACATTATTCTATCCTTATTATGACAAAATAATAAAAATAAGCTGAAGAAAAACAATTACGTATTTTCGGCAGGAATTGTGCTTCAGAGCCTTCTAATTGATAAGGGTGCTGCTCGTCGACCAAAGATCAGAACTGATAACCGCTCTCCCCGTTATTTAGCCCTGACTTTCGACTACTACTTTTCATTCACTAATGTGTAGAAACAACTTCATAAAAATCGCGAGCTGGTGATGACATAGTGAAGTTACAAAATTTGGCCATTTTGACCTCCACAAGTAAAATGATTTTTATAGTGGTAAAATAAAACAATTGAATGACGTTAATAAGTGTTCGGAAATAAAGAAAGTGTGCTCATTCCAATTAAAATATAACGATTTACATATCTCCCATTTTTAATACCGATTATCAAAACTTTAGGATCAGCCCTCGTAAGGACGCCGTACTTTCACGACATTTGGGCATTTTCACGAAAAAGTGTACCCAATTAAGGACTGAAATTAAGGAACTTTAACTTTGTCAGTTTTGTGACGAAAATTAGCTATACATCGACAGCCGCCAAAACTGACAAAGTTAAACTTCCTTAATTTCAGTCCTTAATTGGGTACACTTTTTCGTGAAAATGCCTAAGTACGGCATACTTCTCGCCCGTCTATCACCCCTTTATGTTTTTCTCTTTCTTCTAGGATAAGAATATCTTTCAACAACGCATATAATGGCAGCTTTAAATGTAATTCTGATAAAACGTAACGTGTACCCAGAGACGATTTTATTTTTACAAAAGAAACCTATAACTCTTTTCATAAAGAGTTTTAATGCTACAAGATTTAAAAAGATACTAATGTCAAATTGTCACAGCACAAACTTAATGATTCGTTTTAATTATTGTTTTTTATTCGTAGTAACTCCTGATAGTGGTACAAATCAATCAAATAAATCCATGATTCATGATCTCGTAAAAGAAGTTTAATATACCTACGAGTACAAGTGCTATTTTAGCTGTGTGTGAGTATGTGAGAAGAGTGGGACAAAACATCGTAATCGTAAGTTACAATTTTAAATTATTTCACATAATAAATAGCCCTTAAAAGAGACCGTCTTTTCATTCACATTTCAGAATAATGTGTCAGGTTTCTAAACACCGTGGAGCTTTTAACCATGATTAGAAACATTATTCAATAAGGAACAACTTGTTTATTTACATTACGTTGTGACTCATACTTTGAATGAAATAGTTAAGATGGGGCACACTGAGAGCATCGTCAGGAAAGGCGATGATAAATCAGTCTGTAACTCAGTCAAATATTAACTTGAAAAAAAGTTACCAATATAGGGATGATCCAAATCACCCGCCCTATCTACTGTTCAAATATCTCAAAAGGGTTTCCAGACACCCTGTATAGTTATTTTTATAGAACGTCGATTTCTTATAAATATGGAAAGTATAAATATTTTGAATACTGCAAAAGTTTTTCGTTAACGGCAACACCTTTGTTTATTTTTTTTCTGTGGGAATAAAAATCCGACTTTAGAAGGTAGACCGTTCCAATTACGAAAAGCTTGAAGGGTGAAAGAGCTGCTAATAAAACCAGATCGGTGTAGAAGGAAAGAAAGAGTTAAATTGCGAGCCGCGAGTTGCTTGCAATGATTTGAGGTATCTAGGAGAAAGAGGAGCATTTAAGATAGAATAAAGTGTGCAAAGTATTCTAGCATTAAGCCGTTGACGGATAGAGAGTCATCCCAAAAGGGAACGAGTAGCAGAACCATGGTAAAATTTACGCAAACAGAAAATAAAGCGGACACAATAATTGGGAGGGTGATCTAATTTATTTAAAAGCTCTTCGGTTGGGTCGCAATGTTAGGCATCACCATAGTCAATAATTGGCATAATAAGGGTTTGTACCAATACAATTTTAGTTTTGACAGGAAGAAAGCTTTGCTTAAACCTACTGAGATAGTGAATAGCGCCTTTTACCTTACGGCTCAATTCAGTGACATGAATCCAAGAAAGAGCCCTATCTATGTAAAGTCTTTTGACACTGGAGCTAAAAGCAATAGGGACACCATTGAAACTAACCAGCGGAGCAACTGCCAAGTCAAGTTTCGCAAGTTGTCGAGAACTATAGGTGAAACACTTAAGTAAATGACCTCATGCATGTAGTTGTAACCCATCTGTATAGACCACCATATTGACAATTGACAATTATTGACAAACAAGCCAAACTTCGCAGACCACTGCTGAATGTGCTTCAGATCGTTGTTCAGCTTACCGACAGCAACATCAAGTTCGGTCACGTGACACAAAGCGTAATTTGCAGATCGTCTACTTGAAGATGGGGCGTGGGACCAAGTCCATGGGTGGTAAAATTGACAAAGATTGAGCAAAGCAGAGGAGAAAGCATACCTCCTCCGACTTCAAAAACGCAAAAATAAACTTCTTTCAAAAAGGGAAGGTAGGTTATTCCAACTGAATTCGGCGTCCAATAATATTTTAACCAAAAGCCGACTCAGTTGGACTGATACCTACCATTTTAAAATAAGATTTTTTTTACATTTTTGAAGGAGGGTTTTTGTTCTTTTTTCAATTTTTTATTTTATACTTTTTATTGATCCTATTTATGCTGTCATGCAGTCCCACTTCACAATGAGAAACTATAGGACTTTGTTAGATTTGAGAATAAGCTGAAAATAACAGAAAGAGTGGAGGATTTGATGGTTATGTCAAAGAAAGGAGCTGAGGAGAAGTGAATGTGGCTTATCGAACTTTCGCCAGCTGCCGCGTCTTACATATTTAAAGAACGCACATGGGTTTGATGAATTTATTTGCGGTCGCGGTAGTAAATGCGTTAAAACAAGTCCGATTTTTCCGATTTTTTAATATGTATGCGTTTTGTATGTATGTTTATGTATGTGTGTATGATATTATGAAAAACTAGGTCGTATCGTTTTTCTTTCCAATATAATAAACAATTAAAAAAATACAAGCATAAACGTACAATTCTAGTTTTTATAATAAATAAAACATATTCAAAAATCGTGGAAACTGGACTTGATATAAGAGGTGAGAAACGTTACCGTCCGGAGGTTTTGTAAGGATTTTTTTGACAGCTACGCGATTTGTGTAAAATTTAAAAATTTACGTTTACGAAATTAAACTAAACAACTTTTTATTTAAACATTTATCTGGTAAGTACAGTCGAGTTCATAATATGTATACACTTTTGAACCTTGTCACTTTAATCGCTCTGATTATTCATATACGGCAATTTAAAAATTACATTAAATAGACAAGGTACTAAGTGTACACATATTTATAAATTCGACTATACAACTTGAAGCACGTAGTATGTTTACTTACAATAAGAAGCCTCCTGGCTCTTCGGCAGGTTTGTGTCATCGTTGCTGTACCCGTGAAAAGCACCGGAAGCGTCAAATGTGCCCGCGCAAGCCTCAGCGTTGTCCATTGCCCTGTAAACATGATATTGGAGTCTTAGATTAAGCGCAAGAAACAAGTTTTTAAATTATACAAAAAGCTCCCCTGAAACTGCAATACCACCACCATTATTATTATTAAAAACTTCAACGTATTTAGTTCAAAAGACGAGAAATTGATTTGATTGGTTGGCTAATGTATACTATACAGGGTGACATCATCGCAGACGTGATCAGAAACCAGTTTTTCAGACTCGGTAATTGATGGCCAATTCCAAACAATATTAGTTACAGAGACAAAAGCTATAACTATTTTGTAAATTTCTCCCCTAATTATATCACCGATTAAGTAATCCTCTTTGGATCCTATTCAGACTATTTTAGTTTAATGATCAGAGGTCGGAATAGGTAGTGCTTATTAACCTAAACTTGTTGCATCTTCATTCAATAACGTATCCCCATCTCACTCACGCATGAATGAACGTGAGTCAAGTTTAGGTTAATAAGCACTACCTATTCCGACCTCTGTTAATGATGCTTCAGTTGCAGTGACAATTCAACACCGAATAAGAACTAGCATAAATGGAGTTATGAAATAAATAAAACCGGCCAAGTGCGAGTCGACTCGCGTGGAGAGGGTTCTGTCCATACGTTTTTTTTTTGATAGAATTCTTATAGGTTTTCCTGTAATCTACAAGCAATGAACAATAATTTGTTTTATTTTTTAATTTTGGGCTCGGTAGTTTCAGAGGAGGAGGGTGGGGGTAAATGGTCAATGTTCGTCTTCTTTCATGAATAAAATCAAAACTATTTATTTGACAATAATAACAAAAATGGATTTGAGATCCTCATAACGAGCCCTTTTACAGTAAGGTGTGCAAAACATTTTTTTTAATTTACTTATTTGTCCTCCGAAAAAGACCTTATTTAAAAAAAAGTTACCCTGCACATCTGTGTTTGGGTCATCATTTTACATATGTGTACCAAATTTCAACTCAATCGGTACGAGTGATCCTATAAGGGTTCCGTTTTTTTTCATTTATTGTACGGAACCCTAAAAACGATACAACAATAGCCGTCATCTTTTCTTTGAGGGGAAATTGAATATGCTAAAAAGAGAACACTATATGTCTGAAAAAGTAAGGTTGTATACGGTTTGTAGGAAGAGATGTTAATAGAGAGATCTCTCTCCAGGCAGGTGTTTTGCCTGGGGACCGAAGTCCATTGGGATGAAGTTGGAAGATGTATATATGTCAACTGACTGGGGAAACTTCGTTAGCGCGTTGTAGAACACTTAAGTTGCGCTGTCTGACGCTGGTGGCGCTAGCGAGGTAGCGTGTTGGTTGATTCAAGTTGCCGTTAGATGTCGCTAGGTCGCCACATCAGCCCCCCTTTGAGACCGGAGGTTGATGGTGATGACGTGCAGTCTGTGCGTTGAATTGCCGCTTGCAAGTGCCAGTAGGGATGTCTCCAGTAGTGCTCAGAGCCGCGTTGGCGAGCGTAGCAGGAGAAGAGGAGTGAGTGGAGTACACAGTGAGTCGTGTACCTGCTCGTGAAGTACTCCTAGTAGGACGCAGTGAGTCGCGTTGTTGAGTGAGAGTAGTGTGCACACTGTAGACACCAGGCATAGAGATATGACAGAATGCTAGGTGGTGCACAGTGCGGGTTGTCTGGCTTGCTGTGAAACTGCGTCATAGTGCTTGAAGGTCGTCAGGTTGCGCAATTGTCCATTGTCGAGGGTCACCAATGTAGGAAGAGATGTTAATAGAGAGATCTCTCTCCAGGCAGGTGTTTTGCCTGGGGACCGAAGTCCATTGGGATGAAGTTGGAAGATGTATATATGTCAACTGACTGGGGAAACTTCGTTAGCGCGTAGTAGAACACTTAAGTTGCGCTGTCTGACGCTGGTGGCGCTAGCGAGGTAGCGTGTTGGTTGATTCAAGTTGCCGTTAGATGTCGCTAGGTCGCCACAGGTTTTCTTTTGTTTTTGGAGGAAAATGGACACATTTGTCAAAAGTTCACATTACGTAAATATGGTCTAGACATAGGACTAGTCAATAATATCGATGTCGACACTTCTCGATTGCGGCTTGGTTATAATTAAGCATGTTTCGTAAGTCTGCCGTTTTTTTTTAATATTTGGCATTTAAGTCACCGTATAAAATAGGGAGTACAGCAGTAGTTCTATTCCAATTTGTTCCAAAATAACACATTTTAGGTATGTCTAAATCGTAGTCGCATTTTTGACGCTATAGTAGCTCTTACTGTCAAGTGAATAAGATTTATCATTAACAATATGATTACATTGATTACGAAATTGAAGCAATTTGGAATAGATGGCCTGATTTTAGTTTTTTTAAGTAAGTACCTTCTAAAAAAGACGTTGTTTTACTGAAGCTGACCAATCGAAATTAACAAGTTTGATATCAATAACGTCAAATCGCTTTACAATATTTAAAGTACCGGCAAATAATCTATCATATTTGTACTTACATCTCATACGATTACCCACAAATGTGACTCACCAAAATTGTCAACCAATCAAGAACTAGTTGACCAATTGTATTGCTATTATTCAATTCGTGAGCTGATTAAGTAAGGTTCAAAATGGTATATAAAAAATGTGTGTAGAAATCGTACTTAAAAAAAAAGTATTTAAAAAACCATTGCCGACGCATTCATACTAAATTTACTAGATTTGTATGAACACGTCTGCAATGGTTTTTAAATACTAATCTTTTTAAAACTACGATATGTATGTATTCTTTATATACCATTTTGAACTTTTTTTAATCAGCAATTAGTATTTAAAAAACCCATTGCAGACGTGTTCATACGAATCTCGTAAATTTAGTATGAACGCGTCGGCAATGGTTTTTTAAATACTAAACTTTTTAGACTACAATATGTACAAACATTTTTTATATACCGTTTTGGACCTTATTTAATAGCAATACAATTGAAGGGATGTTGACAAAAACAACATAACTAACATTTTTGGCGGATTTGAGTTATTGGTATCATAGTGTTCGTCTAAGAAGGAGCTACAAGTGGTGCAAAATATATTGTCCGAAAATGACCCCAATTGTTCAAAATCGTTCTCTAAAAATATAACCATTTTACAAAAAGTACATAAATAACTACATTATTTTTTACAAAAGGAAAGGAACTAGCGTTGAAAATGACTTAGTATTAAATAACCAATTTAGTACCTACTAAGACCAATAATATTTGTTTTTTCAAACAATTTACACTCATTTTGTTTATTTTGTGTCAACCGAGACATTGGTTCGATTACATAATGTAGTGTTATTGTTAAACTAATATTAATAAGCAAGATTATTTCCCTATGATTGTTAATATGAAAATTACACAGTATGAAACAAGTATTATACATGTATGATTGTATTTTTCAGACGAACCTCTATTTTGTTTTTTTCGAAAATTACATGTTTTTTACCGGAAAGATACAAAGTTTCGTAAAAAACAAAAAGTATCTTTCGCAATTTTCATCCCTAAACAGAACTGTATCAATGACGTTAAAAACTTGAACTTAAGTATAATACCATATTATCAGTGATCGGAATAGGTAGAGCTAATTTTGCCTAAACTTGACGCATATTCATTCATGCGTGAGAGAGATGGGAATACATTATTGAATGAACATGCATCAAGTTTAGGCAAATTAGCTCATCTGTTTCCGATCACTGCATATTATATACCCTTTTTAGTAGATTGTGTAACAGGCAATTAAGTCACAGTATAGAGAACAGTAGATCGTCTTCGAACAAAGGTACATCGCGCGGCTTGCGGCTGTGGGCGGGGCGAACCTCCTACACGAAACTAAATCTCAAGATATTACAAGGTAACCTAGTCGGGGCCGCGGCGTCATGTTGCGTTCGGTTAGGTTTTGTTGTAGTGCGCGTACTTACCTATCAAGCGACAATGTCGCTGCTGAAAAGTCGTAAATATTGTTCAGTATACGGGTGTCTAAACCTAGCTTAGGTAGGTACAACTATATCCAGATTTTATAAAAGCTGCTAGTGATTAATGTAAATACCTTCTTAATTAATTAGGTATTTCGTACCGGCCTGCCTATAGTATACCTAGGTGAAATAAATACGTATTAAGTAGGCAATTTAAGTTATTGAGTGTGACGTGACAGGTAGTATGTGACGACGTGGATGGCCTAGGTAGTTGGTAGTGACTAAGTAAGTAGTGACCTTGCTTACGAAGCTAGCGGTCCTGGGTTCGATTCCCGGTCAGGGCAAATAGGTATTCGTGTGATGAGTGCGAGTAGGTATTTTTGTTTCTGATTCTTGGGTGATTTATATGTACGTCACATATATATGTCAGTCATATTAAGTATGTACTTTTCACTACATAAGTATGCTTATCGTTGCCTAGTACCCAAAGCACAAGCCTAGAACCTAGTTTGGGACTACATAGGTCAATTTGTGTAAGATTTTCTCGTGATATTATTATTCTGATATTTATTCAATATCGTGTAATGCCGCGCGGCGCGAGCTGCCAATGCTCAAAGGAAGCCGCGCGTTAATAGGTACTTATCTAAGTAGTCAAAGGGAGCCGCCTTGCGCGAAAGCAGCATTATCAAAGGGTCGAAAAGGAATTTACATATCACATCACATACCTATAAACAAAATTATTATTTAGTTGACACTAAATAACAGATAAAAAGTATGTAAGTAAAATAATTTAAATTTGGTACTTAGGTACCTAACAATATTTATACTTACTTGAAGTTTGTGTAATTTATGAAAATTACTATGATTATAAATCATAGATCAAAGTATGGCAAGGTAGGTGATTAAAATTGAAAAACATGTTTGGACAACCCTGACGCCCGAGCGGCAATAGGTATCAGAATCTCCTAAAGGGCCGGAGTCGAGCTACTTTTCTACTTATACTATGATTAAGCGCACAAATGTATTTAATAAAACAAAATTGAAAACAAGAACATTATGATTGGTTTACGTATCCTGAAGTCTCGTTTAGGTACATCTTCAGAATGGGTGGAAATCATTCATCTCCAAAATCCTTAAAAAATATTGCCCTAGAGAGTGTTGCTAAAATATTAAATCACAACATAGAAGTTTACCTAGACAAAAATGACGAATTTGACTTTGTTGATAAAGTAAGTTTTTATTCATATTACTTTGTTATACCATCTTTAATACTCTTTTTCTATTTGCTGATTAATGTTTTAGTTAGATGGCAAATTTTCGTGAATGGGTATATAATTTGGAGTTGCCAAAAACCTTATGAACCAAATTATATTTAATAGCATTACCATCAAAAGATATCGACCTAGATGAAGAAAGATTGATTTACACCGAAATTCGCTCCAGGTGCAGACTTAGGGAGTATGATGGATGATAGAATATATATTATATAGGTAATACCGGATTGTATAATTGGCGGCAGGTACAACATTTATACTGTCCCGACTGTTTGGGTGACATGATTATAATCAAAAAAATTAAAATAAAACAAATATTTTTTTTATCTTTTTTTTACAATATTTACCTACATACTTGAGTAGTATATATTCCTAATAAAGCATACATAATTAAGTAAAATAAGCCTTTATTTCTTAGAATAAGAAGATAATTTCTAGACAAATTCGTTTTATTTTCGTACAAAGAGAACATACCTAACAACATTTTACAAAAACCGCATAAGTGACGAACCTATTTTACTATTTTTTTCAAAAAATACTAGTCTTTGAAATGTGTAATAGTCAGAGATCGGACAAATGGGCGTCATTACTCGCAATAATGTGGACATGACTCCAAAGATTTTAATTAAACAAATTAAATTAAATTAATTGATTTCTTACCTAAACATTAATCTTGATCTTTTGCAGAATAGTAATAAATAAATAATACAAAGACGTGAGGAGTGGCCATTAATATTATATTAATCTACTTAAGTTTGTTCCTTTAACTAGTTCTTGATTGGTTGTCAATTTTGGTGAGTCACATTTGTAGGTAATCGTATGAGATGTAAGTACAAATATGATGGATTATTTGCCGGTACTGTATATATAACTTTATTGCTAATTAAGTAAATAGACAACAAACAAAATAAAGTTAAATTAGGTACATATAGTCTACGTTTGGTATTTGTAGTGTTAAGGAAGCAGTTTTAATTTGAAAATGCTTCGAACACATGCGATGATGTTTTTTCCAAGACCAAATGGCCAAGGACATTTTTCTCGTAAAAAGCTGTTCTCGGGAAATCTAAAATAAAAAGGTAATGAATTTATTAGGGCACCTAGTCAAATTGGGGTCCATCTCTACTAAGATGGATAACTAGCCGCCTGTTTTACAATCGACAAGTAAAGCATATTTGACAGATAAATTCAGCCCTTTCACTTTCTTACACTTGAAATTAGACAAGGAAAGAGCCAACTTTAAATGGCATTACTCGTCGATTGTGAAACAGGCCCTAAATAAAACAAAACCATTTGTCGATACAATTTTTTCAGTACTATATCCAATGGTTAATTTATGAAACATTCAAAATAATACATGTTAAAGTTGCCATCAATAGTAGAATAGGCCCAAAACTGGAAAACGCGTCTCTAAACGATGCAATCGGCAAATCATGTAACAGGTGGGTAGACAACGTTATCCGAGGGTTTTGACCCTGCAGAATACGGATCTGCCTGTCGCCATTCCGAAATTTGAACCGGAAGTATGCTTTACCGGAAAAGCCATACAACATTTTTCATCGTACATATTTTCCTAGAGGTCGTGGAAAAAATGTTTCAAGCCAATGTTAAAGAAAAGTTTGTGATCTACAATATTGCCGAAGTACAGTTTTGCGCTAAAATGCACTCAAACGTAAATATGGAAGGAAAACTAGAAAATCATAGAATTTTTAACGCTAGCTCCCCATAGAGTATTCCATATCTTCGTTCCTAGGGGTCGTGCCACAAGTCTTTGAACCCAAAAGTTTTAGCAAATTTTTCATTCTACAACATGGCAGAACTATGATTAGCACTACAATGAACTTTAAAAACAGTATAGGCAAAATACAGAAAAAAGTGTCCGTTTTCCCAAGATGGCGGAGAAAGACATAGAGCTGGAGGGACGAAAAATGCCTTAAGGCGAATAATATAGACATTTTAAATTTACCTAATGTTTTTTCTTTGTTTGTATTGGTTCTTGTGCACAAGACACTTTAGAAGTGAGAACACATAGTGATTTTTCTCGCCGGACAGCTATTTCACAGAGTATTATTTTTATGTTGTCCGGCAGCAGCATGAGCGTGTCATGCTCACTCAAAGGTCTTTGCTTACGGCGGCGTCGTTGATCGGATCGCCACCTTTTCGAACACATGATTTAGGGAGGCGATGGCTGAGATTCGCGTCATACTCATGAACGAGTGCTGTCTGTGGGGTCCGGTCTGTTCATGCTTGCAACGACCTGTTTTCCAGTTAGTTATTTTCATTATCGTTCCTGACGTAGAGAACTCGTCATGTTATTCTCCTAGCCACTATTTTTAATAATTTAGCTTATATTTATAATGATTTTATTTGTGTTAGTTTATAAATAATTATTATATTACTTTATTACCTTGTAATGTTACTTTAAGTATTATTAAACGACATAATATTTACATAATTCAACATTAATACAATTAAAAATTAAAACTAAACGTATTTAAATTGAAATTAAACTAAGCTACTCAAATATTAAATACATAAATGATAATCGCCACTATAAAAAGAACACCCACTCTATTAAGTATTATTGTATTTTATGATTGGATAAAATGACCTTCTTGCTGGAGTTTCTTGCGGCACTTGTTCTCCGCAATGATGGTCTTGTCCGAAGCGCTAGTAGATTCACTCCATATTATATTACCGACGTGTAAAAGAGCCCTCATGTGACCAATTTATTAAATAAAAAATATTTTGAATTTTGAATTTTTGAAGCCCTGTCAATAATGCCTTATAAGTTTTCATGTTGTTTTCTTCATTTATGACATGAGCCACGCATTTTTTCCCATTGCTCCGCCCCGAAATTAAAATCGTTTTAACACACTACTTTTCGTTATGGTCTTAATTTGGCCAACACTAGTTAGCAATCATATTGGGTTGAAATTGGCGTTTTGTTGAAATGGCCACTTTGTTTCAAATTATCTGGTGTTTAGCTAAGAATTCTAAATTCAAATTTATTTCAAACTAGCTTCTGCCCGCGACTTCGTCCGCTTAGAATTAGTAATTTTGCCATCCCACGGGAACATTGATTTATTTCGGGATTCAAGATAGCCTATGGCCATACCTATGGACATTGAAATAATTACATGAAAATTATTAAGAATTGCCAAGAATGACACAATTACTGTTTGTTTTTATTTTGAGCTGGGATATTACATTCTGTAATTATTTATTTGTAGTATAGATTATGTATTATCTATTTTGTCCAGAGCAAAACGACATAGTGTATAGATCATTAAGCACTAAAGGATAAGATTAAGATAAATATTGTTTTATATTTCATTGCTAATAAAGACCATTAAATGTGCTACAAGTTTTATATAAAAGCCAACACAGGGCGAAATTCTCAAAAATATTTTGACCAGCACTGTATTTTCAATATTGTTTTGTTTTATGAAAAGTATAAATGTGGTCTGACTGCAAAAACTTCCAGGTGAGGCCGACCAAGACATACTTGATCAGCTTTAATTAAGCAATAAAAATCCGCTTTTTTGACTTAATTTCTCGATGAGGTAAAATGTAGGGGTCAGGTTATAGCACGAATTCGGCCTGACATAGGAACATGCGAACACAGGATTCGGCCGACCATTGCTATTTAACTGTCCGAGAAGGCCTCTGTCCTACCATACAAGTTTCGTTCAATTTTTCGAAAACATGAACCCTGAAAACATTACACTCCTTTTTTGGGGCAGTCGTGTAAAAACCGGGTCCGATTTACAGCCCAGGACAGCGCAGGCCATTATGAATAATATTTCACGATTATTATGTCGTTTCAATGTTGAAATTTACAATTTATTGTCCCGCGTAGATATTATGTTTTTGAAAGCAATGTGACAGTATTACACAACGAAAGACAATACACCGCAGCTTCTTTGGAGGTTTGTCTAACATATCAATAAGTTGATACATTTTAAATTAGTCTGGTTTTGACAGCGTTGTGGTCTAAAATATGACCCCGGTTTGATACGCCGATATAAGCCGAAATGCGCTGCTGTATATACCTCTTTGTCTCACTCATTACATTATAAATCTGCGTTAATATAAAATATATGCGATAGATATTCTTTTCAAATGTGCGACTCATTAAGTTCCTTCTAAGAGAATTCTATTTCTGTGCATTTCAACTCGGTCATAGTCAATCATGTTTTGTAGTTTCGTGGAAATTAGAAAATCTCTTTTTGTCAGGTAGGGTGACCACACTGTTTACAATAAATAATTTAATTTTGATCATAGCGTGACTAAGTCTGAATACTACATCTAAACACCTACGTACCTATATTAGTGTAAGATCCCACTTTAATGCTAATTAAGTCATATCACTTTTGATCACGTCTTCGATTTCACTCTGTATTTCTTACCATTCAGGCAAGTTTTCTTCATTTTGTGCATCCCCACCCCACGTCCGCCTATTAGTATTCCACGATGGCGGCTTGTCCTGATTAGGTCTGTCACCCCAATCTCGGTCTAGGAAACAAATAGAAAACAATAAAAAGTCATATCTACGCAAAAAGTTTTTTTATATTTACTTAGGCTTTGCTTGCCTGTTGCATTTAACGACCATCTTTGAATGGAAAAAAAGTATAAGTAGGACAGTTACACAAAAAAAAAAACATTTTTTCACTTCACTGCATACTGATCCTTATTTATGTAAAGCATATTTCAGTGTATAGAAAAAAATATATCAAGACCGCAGAAGTTCGTCAAATTAACTTTTTTCATGATCTTTGATCAACCGAATCAACCCAAATGATATCAACTTATCACTATAACCTTGTGAGACCCGGTGTACAGTGATTAAATGTATTATTATTTAATTATTACTAAAAAAAATATTAAATTAAGTATCTTTAAATTCCCATTTACAAAAGTCATCCTCTAACGAGGCCCAAGATGAAAAGGAGACGTTTATAATTGCATCTTTACATAGTACGCTTAGATCTTTCAAAATTCGCAACTAATTGTAATGCGGTTTTCATCAATCGATAAGACTGATTCAAGGCGAGGGATTATTTCTGGATTATGTACGGCTGTTACAGAAAACTCACATAAACCGAAGCGAAACAAGGTCGGGTCGCTAGTTCAAAATATTATAATAATACAACTCGTATTAAAACAGCATACGAAATGACCTGTGATGACGATTAAATTATTGTGTTATTTTCTTTGTTGGCTTCATATAATAAGATCATCAGGGTGTCGACTCTACAACCTAAAAAAACTTCCCCGACTTTTCCCTGACTTTACCTGACCATTTTTGTAAATTTCCCTAACCAAAAATACATACCTAGTCCAAGATCCCAGTCACCCCAGACTTCCGTGATTTTAGGAAAGATGAAATTTTTAGGATCGTTAGTATAACATAAACTTAAACATGTTATACTACCGATCCTAAAAATTTCACCTTTCCTAAAATCACGTAAGTCTGGGGTGACTGGGATCTCATTCTAACAGCATTTAGTCCAGGCAACGAAAGATTGTGGATGGAATGGCCGAAAGCAGAAAATTTGACTTCGGAACTTTGTTTGGACTACTTAGGAGATAAGCATACTAAAAGTCCCCACCCGTCGGAGGTGAGCCCTAGGGGGCGGGCACAAAGAAGGTCCCGTTTTTTGTTTTTTTGTTTACATCTTGAAAACGATGCGTCGTACGAAATTTTGTTGTATTGCATTATTAAAGATGATTAAATTCTCTACAACTTTGATTCTATACATTTTTTACCTATTTTCAATCGTTGCTGTCTAGATATGAGCTTCGAAAAATGGTCGATTTTCAAAAATGTGTTTCAGGTGTACGTTTACGCGAATTAGTTCCATGCCCATCTTAGACGTAAAACTAAATGTTCCGACGTCTGTCTGTGCAGTGGATCTTGTAATATATAAAAACAAATTTGCATTGCGTTACCTTTCGTGTGTTTAAATCAGAAACTAAACCCTACTTCACGGACAATCATGCATTCACATCCGAGGGGTGGGGACTTTTAGTATGTTTACCTCCTAACTAGTCCAAACAAAGTTCCGAAGTCAAACTTCCTGCTTTCGGCCATTCCATCCACACCCCCCCTTTTGAGCATTCATTTACCAAGCTAATTACTAAACATTTTATTTCCCCTAGGAAAAAAATATGAGATTCGATTTTTTTTAAATTGTTACTAAATATTTCTGAAAATGTAGAACTAATTTCCATAGAAAGTGGGCTCGATATCGTCGTTACGGAACGCGGGTATTTTTTTCATGGCAGAGATGAGAGAGAAATACAATAAAAACATTAATTCACATTAAGTCCATCCATTGAAACTTGTAACCGTTTAGCAAGGTCTAGGTCTGGTCTGACAAACCCTCTAAAAAACTGGTTAATAGATGTTCAGGGTAAAAATATACTTGAAATGAAACACGAATTTAAATTTGTAAGTACTACCTATTCATGTATAAATCTTATACCGTTGTGATAAAATTTGAAATTCAATATGAAGCTAATAAATTACTAACGATACTAGGTGATTTCCCGAAACTTGAGTGCAGTAACAGAAATTAAAGTACATTTTACTCTAGCGTTGATTGTGTAACTATCTGATAGAAAAATAAACTGTTATTAAAAATAAATATCCATCCATATATGTCGGCGAATCCTGACTTTTACTGTACTAGTATTCCAAAATCTTATCATTAAATCCATTTGGATTTTTTGTGCAACTTTATTTAGGCTCTCATCGAAAGCAACCACAAAAAAATTACTTTGAGATCATTAAGCAAAGCTGTTTTTATATAATTTATGGTGCTATCCCGTGACTTATTATTACGTACGCGACCTTTGTTTTACCCATTGAATAATTAAGCGCTATCTTGTCGTCGTGAAACATTCTTTTAAACGCTGCTGAAGTCCTATCATAAGAATTTAACTCTTTTTTATGATTTAAAAATTACTTGTAATGCCCAAATAATTGCATGGACATAAACGAATCGTCGAGCCGGACGTAATCGAAATATGTGAAATCATAAGCAGTCTTGGGGTTCAATGTAGAGGTTTCGACTAGCGATGTTGTTATAATAGAATTGCACTTGTATAGTCTTTATTTTTTGAACTGAGCTGTTGCACTATACAAAGCCATTGTGCCTGCACTATACTATTATCTTCTTTTGTTTATGTAACCAGCGTAACCGCATACAAAAAAAAGTTAGAACTACATTGAATTGAATTATCAACCCTATTGTTTTGGCCAGTGGGTTTGAAATGTACTGGGAGAGATATGGCATATTCAACATTTTTGTACTTCAGGCCTTTTTCTACCAAGCAGGTCATCGTTATGTCCATGACGGTTATGAAGTGCAAAAAGCAGGGTTCGCCGATATATATCCGCCAGTATAAATCATGATATATGTATATACGTTTATATATACGAGGGGTGGCTAAAATTATCTACATGTCTATGAAAGAAAAGACGAAAATGGCTAGTTTTTTTATTTTTCTATGTAATCCCCTTCTACCGAAACGCATTTGTTACACCTGTCAAATAATTCCATTAGACCGTTAAAAAAAATATCTTTGGTTTTCTCGTCAAAATAGTCGTTCACCATCGGTCCGGCTATCATCTCATCATCGGTAGAAAATCTACGCCACCTGAGATCTTTCTTCAGAAGTCTGAATAGGAAATAGTCACAGGGGGCTAAATCTGGGCTGTAAGGGGCATGGTCGATGACATCGAAGCCATTTCTGGTCATGGCTCACTATATGGGTTACTAGCTGTGTTGTGCGAGCCGTATGCACAGGTGCATTGTCGAGCAAAATCAAAATTCCGTTGCTGAGTTTGCCTCTCCTTTTTTCTTTTATAGGGTGCTTCAGCTGGCAAAGTAAATTTGGGTAATAATTGGCATTCGTTTGGAATTTACATTGTAGGGACTCTTGTTTACTTTCTGGATCCCATTGTCCAATCCAAGTCTCATCACACGTCACAATCCTGGAAATAATTTCTTCCTCTTTCGCGCGTCTCATGTCTAAAAACTTCTGTTTACATCTGACACGTCTGTCTTTGTCTAACGGAGTCAGCATTTTGGCGAGCCAGCGTGCACTAACCTTAGACATATTTAAATGACCGTAAATTATTCTATCTATCTCCTACTGCTTTACCCGTCGGTCTTCTAGAAAAACTTTTTTCACTTTGGCCATATTTTCTTCAGTGACAGCAAAAATTGGTCGTCCGCTACGAGGATCATCTTCTGGCTCTCACGACCCGATTTAAATTGTTTACACCAGAATTTTATGGTAACATACGCTGTTTGATCTGCGATGGTGTATTACCTTCATTTGAAAGAAATTTTATTACTCCACGCTCCTCAATTTTAACTAAATTAGTTTTTTCAAGCGACATGTTGCAAGCAACGAAGTGCATAAAACAAATGAAAAGCAACGAACAAATGAGAGTTCTATTTTTTTTTAACAGTCAATAAAGATGAATTTATAGTGGCAAGTATTTTTTAACCACACATTGGCTACGTATAGAGATGGGCGGCGGGTAAATACCCAATTTACCCACCCAGGTATTTACCCGGTAAATACCCATATACCCGGTATTTACGCGGATCTACCCAAATCGTCGGGTAGATATTTTTGTTACTTATGGTGTTAATATAATCTTAGCCTAATTGTGCAAATTGTGGTTATAGAATTATCAACAAGTTTTTAGAGATGATTGTAATTCTGTAGCTCTGCCTACCCCACTCTGGGAACGAAGGCGTGAGATTATGTATGTATGGTGTTAATATTGTTTCAGAACTGGAATAAAAGTGAGTAACAGTAATTAACAAAACAAACTATTATTGATTACCTATCTTAGGGAAACTTTCACTTGAAAAATCACCACGGCAAAATATTGTCGGATCATGACAAAACAACTTAATGTGATACAGATGATGCGAAGCGAGAGATAGTGCAATAGAATTTAGTGTTCATTAACTGTTGATTGCGTACATCTCATTAAAGAAGCAAATAGTGTTACAAACTTAATGGTTGTTTGAATGTTTCACAATATTTAACTAATCAATAAAAATAAAAACATAATTATCTAAATGCGAATCATTCTTTGTCTAGGTACAATAGAAATTATAATAATAAAATCGTAATATTGACCAAGTTTATTAAAATACGTAGGGAATTGGTACTTAAATTAGTAGAAAACTCAAGATATATGTATGTACGTATGTAAACACTTTATTGTACAAAATAAAAACAAAAACAATACAATTCATTATAAAAAAGATGTACAAAGGCGAACTACACATACAAAAATAAATACCCGCGTATCTACCCGTGGGTAGGTAAATATCGGGTATTTACCGGGTAAATACCCATTTTGGAGTAAATACCCGGGTAGATGCCCATCTCTAGCTACGTAGATAACTTCAGCCACCCCTCGTACTTTATATAAGGTCGGGGCAAAAGTATTTTCGTATTTTTCATGCAAAGGAACGTATTTTTTTTGGTATATTTATTTATTTATTTATAATATGTATGTGCCGTTTTGATCGATGACTTGTTGCCATCTTTTGGGTAGTGCCATGATCCCATTGCTGTAGAAATTTTGAGATTTTTGATTAAAAAAATCTGACAGGTAGTTTTCACAGTGTTCTTTTGAGGTTAGCTTTATGCTTCCTAAAGAGTCCTGAAGTGACCGAAACAGGTGGAAATCTGATGGAGCAAGGTCAGGGCTATACGGAGGATGCATCAACACATCCCAGCCAAGCTCTCTCAATTTTTGCTGCGTGGCTATAGATGAGTGCGGTCTGGCGTTGTCATGATGGAACACTACGCCCTTCCTGTTCACCAGCTGCGGCCGGTTTTTCTCAATGGCTTCTCTTAACTTCATCAGTTGCTGACAGTAGAGGTCAGAATCGATAGTTTTACCCGGTGGCAAAAGCTCATAGTGGACGATTCCTTTCCAATCCCACCATACGCACAGCATCACTTTGTTCCGAGTCAGGCCGAACTTTGCCACGGTCTTTTTCGCACATTCTTATCGTAAGTGACCCATTTTTCATCACCCGTAATCAACCGTTTAAGAAATGGTTCGAAATTGTAACGTTTCAACAAAGAATCACAAATGGAAACACGTTGCATTAGGTTTGTCTCAGTGAGATCATGTGGTACCCAAATGTCAAGTTATTTCTTGTACCCAGACTTTTGTAAATGACGTTAAACTGATTTATGATCAACATCCAGTTCTTCAGCAAAGTCGTAGCTACTAATATGTCGACCTTGCTCCACTTTTTCAAAAATGGCATTTATATTGTCTGTGACAGGGCGTCCAGAGCGAACTTCATCTTTCACATTAAGATTTCCAGACTTGAAACGCTTGAACCACATTTGTGCTACTCTTACTGATACCGCATTAGGTCCGTAAACCGCACAAATTTTATTCGCGGCGTTCGTCGCATTTTTACCTTTTTTGTAATAAAACTTTAAAATGTACCGAATTTCTTCGTCACATACGTTCATTTTGCTTGCTTGAAAAACAATTGAAAAATGGCGGGAACTAGTTTATTTATTTATTTATTGCACCTTCAGAATGTCTACATTTAATGGTATTAAAACCAGCCAGTTACATTCAGCGGCGTATTTTAAGATTTGGCGCCCCGGGCCACTAAGCCTTGCCGCCCCATAAAGTGACGATACTTAAGTATTTACAATAAATTATTCTAGAGCAATATAGTTATATTTATGTTATGTATCCAAAACCGAATTAATATGGTCGACTAGACTTAAATAAAATTAATATCTAATTCAATTACTTAGGTAGTGTAATTCCACCGGTTTTCGTCCAGTTAGCTGAGTTGAGTTGCTAACTTTGGAGGTCAAAAATAATATGTTCAAGTTATAAAACGTCGGTACAAAAAAAACAAGTTTAGTGCTAATATGCTTTGTTTTAAATTTAGATAAGGCATGAAGTTATTTAATTGTCACAGGATTTAAAAAAAAAAAATCGCTAGTTTTGTCTACATATTGTGGTTTTCGACGGCATGTGTATGAGTTTTCGAGCATTTTGTAGACGACCTGAGAAATAGTATGCTTAGGTGTAAATTTTAGTTTTCGTCCTGTTAAGCAAATATACGAAAAGTATATAATCCAATATTTAGGCTGTTTTTAGTTTTCCTCCACATATTTAAATTGATTATACTCGTGCAGCAATAACATTTGGGTCAAAGAAAATTAAATGTCTAATCGAGTAACCACTAAAGATCATTTTACATCAAACACAGATATAAAATCGTAGGTTCTTAAAAATTGAAACTTCTACAAAATGACACCTGCCTTTTCAGTTTTCTTCCAGAGGATAAAGACTAAATATTTTGCAGATTACGTAATTCGGTATTAGTCCACTACAATTTTATAAGTATATCGTAGATCGGTTCTAAATGAGCCATATGCACACAAAAACCTAACGCAACCAAGCAAAAACACTTAAAAACCTTGGCGTGAAATCTCTTCGTAGGTATCACTATTTTTCAAGGACCGCGACGACACTCGTAACACAAAAACTAAACACCAACTAGCCTTAACTAGTCAAAAGAGCCTTAAATATATTTATGTTTGAGAAATGAATGGTTTGGTACTAAGGACCTCAACGAGACCAAACATTAGCTGTTTTTATTATACTAATGTAAGGTTTTGTTCTAAACATCTCAGTCTACTGGGCGAAAATTGGAGTTGAATGAAAAACCGGCGAAATCACCCTTCTTACCGCCTTTGTCGTGACTTCTGCTTGGTCCATCGCGAAACTAGCCAAATTCGAAGTTGATAATTCGTCATTATTTTTATTGAAAAAGCTGTCGATTTTATGCGTTTGTTGGAGAAGTTCATCTGCCTTGTGTTTTTTTTTCAACGCGTGGCGTTTCAGTTTTCTTCTATTCGCATCGATTTCAGTAATAGTGAAATGAGTAATTCAACCACTAACCTAAAAGTTCTTATTCATGTCTTAAACTAAATTTAAGCACCGGTACATAAGTTTTTACTGAAACAAATTAAAACATAGGTAGGTAATATTTCGTTAATATGGGCAGAAGGCGCCCAGTGAAGGCTGCCAGGGGCGGCGTTCGGCGCCCTGTGAAAGCTGCCGCCCCGTGCCATGGCCCCCTTGGCCCTAGGGTAAATACGCCTCTGGTTGCATTCAATACAGCCAAAGAGGTTTGATTAATAATAATACAGTCAAAATACGAAAATACTTTTGCCCCTATTATTTATTTTAAAAAGCAGTTTTTTTCTATAGTTACACAGGCAACACTAGAGTCAAATGTTTTTCTATTACCGAACTCAAGTTTCGAGGAAACACCTAGTTTTGTTAGTATTCTATTAGCTTTATATTGAATTTCAAACATAATCATCAGTTCACCACTGAATAAGATTACATACATACATACATTAAATCACGCCTGATTCCCAGAGGGGTAGGCAGAGAACACTTCTTTCCACCTGCTACGACCCTGACAAATCTCTTTCGCTTCTTCCACATTCATACATCGAGTCATGCACGCACGTCGGTTTCTGGTACTTAAGATCCGGCCCTTTTCCAATATTTATAATATAATTTTAATAATATATTTTCCGGGATTCCGGAATTCTACAAAACGTTTATTTTCACGATTTAACAATTAGAATAAGACTTTATGTTAATTTGCTCCTCGAACTTCGTGAGCTCAATGATTTACGGGTAAATTAAATAACAATAAGTAAAAAAAAAAACTTCCCCGCTTCCATACGACTGAACAATAACGCCACGCCAAAGTTTAGGTAAATATCAATCCGAATATCTGATCGCTGCTGATAAGGGATCTACAGGGACCTCACTTAGACAATCCACAAATTCATGATAAAGTTATGGATCTAACCACACTTTATTAAATGTACAATGTTTTCCACTCATTTTCACAAACAAACAGAACACATTTTAGGTACTAAAAAGGCGAAATCAAATTATGATTAAAAATCATATTATAGATCCCTCCAATGCTGAAAATAAAATGCATCTATAGACTGGATTAAGGTCAGCTAGAGCATGAAGTGTCCCTCATTTAACAATCACTGGGACAGAATTAATGTTGTTTGGAATTAATATGGATGGAAAGCATTTTTTTCTTTGAAACTTTTTGCCCTGATCTCCCCAGATCTTCCCTTACTTTCCCTGACCACTGTTAGGTTCCCTAACTTTTCCCTGACTTTCCCTGACTTACCAGAAAGTGGTGGATGATTCTTAGAAAAATAATATATTTATGATGTTTAAAGGAAGGACTGCTCGATCCTTAGTTCCCTTTTTGAATTAACCGGAATGCGAATATTTTAAAATCATCAGATATATCTTAGTAATCAAATGAACTAAAACTAAATACCTACCCCATTTCTCTTGTTGTCCGGTTCGCGGCCTGCCTGGGTCTGATAAACGCCATTCCTCGCCTTCCTCTCGCGTCTGTGGTGACCTCCAGTTAGTGTTATTGGTCTGCCGCTTGCTAATTGACAATATGAAAGGATAAAACAGTATAAAATGGGTGTTCGTAAGTAATTATCGATGCATCATCACCAGAGCTCGGAATAGGTAGTGCCTATTTACCTAAACTTAGCGGGAGGACGTAACTAAGAGTGGTTACAACCACCAAAAATATTTATTTCTTATTATTGAATGCGGGATTTTACGGGATTGACTGTATTACTCTAAAGGTTTAATATATTTAACTTTACTTATAAATCTTGCTATATTGTAAATTATTTATTTATTCATCTTGAAATAACAATCAGTCATAAAACAATATAATATAGATCAAATTGAATCAAACGGAAGCCTGAAATTTGATATTTTTAGTTGATTTAAATAGAATCATAATATTGTATAGAATGTATTCAACAAAAACAGATGTAGCCGACACTTAAGCCGTGTACTTACTACCTGCAGTTTGCGACCCTGATTTATAAGTAAAGTTAAATGTATTAAGCCTTTAGAGTAATACAATCAATCCCAGGAAATCCCGCATTTAATAATAAGAAATAATTATTTTTGGTGGTTGTAACCACTCTTAGTTACGTCCTCCCGCGAAGTTTAGGTAAATAGGCACTGCCTATTCCGAGCTCTGATCATCACGGAGAAGCAAACCCAAGAGTATAACCTTAATATTATAATAGTGCAATTTAGTCAAAATGTTTAGATAGTTGGAAGTTCAATCGAAATTCAATCACGTGTCAACTAATAGGCGGACATTGATGAAAGAACACCGCATGGAAATCAGGGAAATAAACGACAAATTCTATAAAAAAATACATACAGGGAGAAATTTTAATCACCAGCCAAATTTTAGGGACTAACTCTGTTGGTCATACTGATCAACTTTTATTACGGGACCAACATCCAAATCGCGAAAAAGAAATCAGCTGTTCCATACATTTCGGCTGTTTAGCTCTCGAAGTTTGTATGGAACAGCTGATTTTTTTTCGCGATTTGTATGTTGGTCCCATAATAAAAGTTGATCAGCATGACCAACAGAGTTAGTCCCTAAAATTTGGCCAGTGATTAAAATTTCACCCTGTATACTATGTTATCATTAACTTGTAAAAAATCTTCATAGACAAAATAAAGGTCAAGCGGAGCTATTACGTCAGTTGGGCAATTACGTTGAGTGGCTTTATCTCCCGTTTTAAAGTTCGTATCAAAAAGTTACATCTATTGACAAGTATTTTTTTCTATACTTCACTCACTTCACTCTTCGATACGAACTTTAGAACGGGAGTTAAAGCCACTTGACGTAATTGCTCCACTGACGTAATAGCCCCGCTTGACCTTACTATGTACGTACCCATAGTTCTTGAGACATTAAAAAAAAGTATATGGGAAAATTAATTCGTAATTAAAATTATTTTTATTGCTTTGTAACCCATGTAACTTACTGATAATATAAATAATTCGTACAATCTTACTTATGGTTAACTTTTTATCCCATCTGTCATCAGTAGTAACTACCAGTAATCCCAGCTGCAGCTGTTACGACTAAAATAGCAGTGATCAGACAGAGACAGAGACAGAGCATGTCGGGCCATTTAGGATTCCGACTCCCTTACTACAAACACAATAAACTATTTTTAGTTTTAGATACTCTATTTATAGTTATTTGATGCTTGTCTCAGATGATTTTGAGTGAACTGTATTTTTTCTTACATGAGATAGGTAAGAAATAAACAAACATCACTAGATCTCAAATCACGACCTTCCGTAAGAATCACTCAATTTAAGTTAGCGCAATAATTAATAGACATTCTTTTAAACACAATCGGATTCAATTCCACAAAAAAATGCTTTAAATTATCCTTACAAATAACATTTTTTTGCCAAAATCTTAATTTTCACGAAGCTCCGGATTTTCAAAACGAAATGTCACTCAAGACATTTTATTGTGGAGATGGGACTAAGTCAATGAATTAATGATTTGTAACGTCTTAATTGTTTGGTAGTTTTATTATAATATATTCCTGACATAAAAGATTATAATTTTTTTTTTCTACTCGCGTACTATAATACATACTAACCATACTATAAACATATAATATTAATATCGTTAATGGTATCAGAATACCACCTATAGCGTAACCGAAGCGTGAAAACAATTATATAATAAGCGTTGTCATGGTAATAACAGTTCTATAATAATTATTATAGCATGGTTATTACCATGGTTACGTTCATTTCGGATATCAATCTTAGCGTTTAGTGAACACTTGACATCTTAATTTGTATAATAAACCGTTTAAAATATTTTAAGACCAACTGAAATTACGTGTTTTAAAAACAAAATTAATGTTTATACTAAGTATGTGTTTAAAATTACATTTTTATTAAATTACTAAAAATATATTTATAATTAATATCCATCGATTTATTATTTGGTTACCATGGTTATACATTAAATATGGATATCAACAAAATGGCGTTTTGTTTGGCATTCCAACTTGTATGATAAATTGTCAGAACTGGTTTAGTTAATAACTATTAAAATTTGCATGAAATTTGTAAATATTTAACAATAAAATTCACACACTATTAACGCCAATCGGAATAATGAAGATTACTTTGCCGACAAGTAATTTGTTAGCAGAAAAATCGAGGAAAGTATACAAGAAAAGTTAGCGATTGTTAATTTTTTCTGTGTCATTTTAAGCTTGTAGAAAAACTTATGTATGCAACGGTACATAATTAGCTCTTAAGGTACTCGTGCCTTAAGAAGCTTCATTATGTACCAGTTACATAAATAACTATTATTAAACTATACGTTTCTTGCGGCGTTTCTTCTCAGTATTGGTCTCCTCTTGGGAAGCGCTGGTAGATTCTTGACATGTAAAAGTGCCCGTGCGGCCTACTTCATCTTTTTATATAGTTAGCGATTGTTATATTAAGTGTATAGGTTAGTTAACTCAAATTTTATTATATTATTAGAGCAAATCGTTTGAAACTTTACACACATAAAGTGTCATCGTGATGCAAGAAATTTATCGCATTATTTATCTGCCATTTATGATTTTAACTAGCGTAATTCGATAATATTTAACTGCAATGAATCCGTTTCATGGAAATAATAATAAATAAGTACCTAAATAAATAATAATAATAGTAGATAAATAATAATAATAATAGATAAATAATGTGATAAACATCTAGCATCACGATGACATTAAATTGTCATTTGCATTTACTCTTAAATACGACAAACTGATAAGAAAACTCAAACATAATCGAATAGTTTTAAAAGAACTTTTAGTTATAAAAGAAGGAGTTAATAAATTACGAGGGCTGCTACTTATGTATCCGGAATCTGGGATTCCAACATTTATAAACGTTATATCTGACCTCCATGGTAAAATCTGAACTTTTTTTTAATACTGGCCGCTATAATTTTTTTTGTTATGTACGCTAGTCTTTTGTTTTTGGCGGGATCAAAATGTCATCTCGTTGCAAGAATGGAACTCACTCGTGAAAATATTCGTGCTATGATTTATTATGATTTTCGGCGTGGTTTAACGCAACAACAGTGCATAGATCAATTAACTTCGACTTTTGGTGATGAAGCTCCATCGAAAAGCACTGTGTACCACTGGTTTAGTGAGTTCAATCGTGGACGTAGTATGCTCACGGACGAAGTTAAGGAAGGTCGCCCGAAATCGGTCGTTGTACCACAAAATATTGAAGCTGTGCGAAAACTTATAATGCATGACCGTCATGTTACATATCGCGAGATAGAGGCGACTCTGGGCATATGTGTGACGAGCATTAATAAGATAATACATGATCATTTAGCTGTAAAAAAAAAATATTCCCGTTGGATCTCTCACAATTTAACTAAGGATCAAAAAGAGGCTCGCGTCGAATGGTGCAAGAAAATGTTAAAAAAATATATCCGTGGTGACTCAAAAGCTGTTTATAATATCTACAGTTACACAGGTGACGAATCCTGGATCTATGCGTATGATCCGGAAACTAAACAACAATCAACAGTGTGGGTGTTTCAAAATGAGCCGAACCCTACGAAAGTAACTCGTGCAAAAAGCACCTTGAAGCAAATGGTCGCCTGCTTTTTCGGTATTAATGGCCATGTGGCTACAGTGCCACTAGAGAATCGTAAAACGGTTAATTCGGAATGGTACACGACCATTTGTTTGCCGGAGGTATTTGAAGAAATACGTAAAAACAACCAGCGACGCAGAATCGTTCTTCACCATGACAATGCCAGCTGTCATACATCACGCGAAACGACTCGATTTTTGGAAGGTCAAAATATAGAATTAACGGGTCATCCGCCGTACAGCCCTGATTTGGCACCCAATGATTTCTATTTATTCCCAAATGTAAAGAATAAATTACGTGGTCAACGATTTTCGACCCGTGAAGATGCAGTCGACGCGTTCAAACAGCACGTTTTGGAGATACCTCAGTCAGAGTGGAAAAAATGTTTTAAAAATTGGTTTCAACGTATGCAAAAGTGCATCGATCATAAGGGAGAATATTTTGAAAAACAATAAAACCATATTTAGTCATATACGTTTGCTATTTTTTTCTATTCCGGTTACATAAGTAGCAGCCCTCGTAATTAATAAAATGGTCAAATATGTCCTACATATATAAATTAGTTTTATTGGCTTTGCGTTTGTTCTTACAACTTTATATCTGATTATATTGTAATAAAAGTACGTAAATTTTTACATTGACTAGTTAGCGCCGACTTGTGCCGCTGTCATCCGCTTTGTCACTCTCATACGTCAGTGGAACTATTGGAAAGTCTTACGGATTACAAATTTTACGGACATTTTAATTTTATTTCATCGTATAGTTTTACAGGTAAATAAACTAATTCTAGGCGAACGAGGTTGCGAGCTCAGTTAGTATTATATACTTGTGACAACCCTAATTTTGCGACAGGCGAGTGGGGTAAGGCGGGGCGTGAGGCTCTGTAGGTAATTATTTGACGGCTTTGTCGTCAAATCCATACAACGACGCCGATGATGCCCTTCTAATAGTATTTATTCTTATGCTTTTACGTTAGAAGTAATATATACCAGGTAAGGCAAGGGGGATTGAGCTCCCCGTCACTCTTAAACCTCTATATATCAACTCACTGATCGTTGCGCTCAGTAGCCAGCATCTCGGCTGCCATGTAGACAGAGTTTGTGTCAACAATCTGAGTTACGCAGACGACACGGTGCTGCTGAGTACGTTGGTCTGTGGCCTAAGAAAGCTGCTACAGATTTGCTAGGCGTACGCTTGTGGCCATGGTTTAAGATATAACGAATGCAAAAGTCAGTTCATGGTTTTTGAGGCCGGCGGCAAACGTTAGTTTGAATGGCACGCCGCTAGTAAGGGTGACGCAATTCAAGTACATGGGCCTGGTCCATTTGACTCTCATAATTATTATTTTCTACTCGCGTACTATAAACCGCTAATATTGATATCGTTAATGGTATCAGAATACCATCTATAGCGTAACCCCATGGTTACGGTCATTCCGGATATCAGTCTTGGCGTTTATTGAACAGTTGACATCCTAATTTGTATAATAATCGTTCAAAATATTTAAATACAAACTGAAATTACGTATTTTAAAATTAAATGAATTTTTAGATTAAGTGTGTGTTTAAAATTACATTTTTATTAAGTTACTAAAAATACATTATTAATATCCATCGATTTGTTATTTGGTTACCATGGTTACGTTCAATATGGATGTCAACAAAATGGCGTTTCGTTTGGCATTCCAGCTTGTATGATAAATTATCAGAACTGTTTTAGTAACTATTAAAATTTGCATGAAATTTGTAAATATTTAACAATAACATTCACACACTATTAACGCCAATAGAAATAATGAAAATTAATTTGCCGACAAGTAATTTGTTAGCAGAAGAATCGAGGAAAGTATACAAGAAAAGTTAGCGATTAAGAAGTTATGTATGAAACGGTACATAATTAGCTCATAAGGTACTCTTGCCAGTAATTAGAGCGCTCGCAAGCTCGCGCTCTAACCTCGGCGCTCGTACCTTAAGAACCTTAATTATGTACCAGTTACATAAATAACTATTATCCTTAAAAGGTTTCAAGTCATAATCATAGGAATTAATAACGTATTTTTTTCAGTAACTTACTTTTCAGGATTTTTATAAATGAAACCTAACCTAACCTAGCCTTATCTACATATTGAATATTTTCTTCTGAAAAGTTTTCGGTTCCAGCGATTAATATAATTATGAATAAAAAATTTATAAAACAAAATGATTATGAACAAAAAAGTTACGTGAAAAAATGCGCTCCCACCTGGGTCATATTGTCACGTCCAACCTCAAAGACGATGCCGACATCGAAAGAGAGCGGAGGGCTTTGTGCTTTAGATGCAATGTGAATGTGACCGTTATTATACTTATTAAACTTGTAGTAGGGCGAAAAAGTGATGCCCTACTTGAAAAACTTATTTGTTTGATGCGTTTTTAAAATACGACTGTACAATACGTAAAATCTTTTTTACAGCATTGTATTCAGTTCGTTTGGATACAATTCTACATTAAAAAATATATCCCATATTGTAACAATGGGGCGGAAGACTGTCACACTTGAGCCAAGATGTAAGCAAAACATTTTTTTTAACGATTTGTCCATGTGTGGCCGGGATTTTTGGAAATTATATGATGCAATGTGACCGTTGCAAACTTGATTTTTCGACACGCTTACAAGGTACAAGATATAAAATCATTTGTTACAACACAATGACTCGGGTCCTCTACAACTCGAGTAACCGTTCGAGCGGTGGTTGCCGTAGAATATTATACAACTTAACATCTGGTTATAAAACAAGGTTGCCGCCACATATGTTAGAAATTTTGTATTTATGTTCGTTGAACCTCAAACTTACGGGGTTTTTTTTGCCATACTGGTACTAATCGTTCGAAATACGCATCAAATCTAACAATTTTGAAAAAATATTGTACGCATGCGCCACCTCCCACAGGTATGGCATTTTCAGACTTCTATTTCTGATAATACAAAGAACTAGTAAAAAAATAGGGTGGTACAAATAGTAAAACAAACAAAACATACTCCTTTGCAGCAGTATTGTGGCCATTTGGAACCGTCGGTAAAGTATGGCATGGTGATTTTCTTAAGTGTTTACTCGACGATGATTAGCTGCGCAATTTTTTTTTTAATTAATGTGTTTTCAACGTTAAGGCGGAGGGCTGTAAGTCACACCGGAGAAGTATAGCATTACAGTACCTACTTCTTTTTTCATCTAATTTCGGAAAATACAAGAATTTTTGTGTAACAAATCGCTCGGCGGCACTATTATTTATCCGACACGTTCGATTAACGCCCACGCGATTGGGCCGCCGACCAGCGCTATTCCGATAATTTTCCTTTTCGTAGAAATAGCGAGATCCGAGAACGATATGGATGAAGGAGAGTAAAAGCGAGAAATATGATCAATAGGGCGTTACACTCAATCTTGGCAAACAAGATCTTATCGAGCAAAGGTCTCCTTGCTATTGTTTAGGTAGTATTGACACCAACATTGATGTATGGTAGTGAATCTTGGGTATGGCAGAAGAAGAACGAAAGCACGATTAATGCAGTTGAAATGAGAGCTCTGAGAAGTATGTGTGGAGTTAGCATGATATATAGGAGGTCCGAGAACGATGTGGATTAAAAGAAGATTTAGTGAATAAGATCTAAAAGGGTATGCTAAGATGATTTGGTCATTTAGAAAGGATGGATGAAAGAAGAGTTACGAAAGAGATATAGCGAGCGAGAGTGAGCGGAGATGTTGGCAGGGGACGTCCTAGACCGCCGCTTTTAATGAGATATACGCAATAAACAGTTGATGAATACTAAATTCTATCGCACTATCTCGCTTCGCATCCTCTGTATCATATTAAGTAGTTTTGTCACAAACCGAAAATATTTTTTCGTGGTTATATTTCAAATGGATGTTTCCCTAAGGTAACATTAATGGTTTGTTTTGTTGTTAACCCACTTTTACTTTTACTGACTTTTGTTCAAAGCAAAGCCCGATAGTAGGGTTATTTTTAGTATTTGAACCTTTGAATAAAACCCATTTCTAGTATTTTTATTGATTCTGATTAAAAACATGAACATTTTCATTCTTTAGTACCTATCTTTTCTTTGAGCGTGTACCATCACTACCCCTAATGGCGCGCACATGTGGTTATTCGTTGACTTTGAACTTTGAACTCCCCGCGTCCCGCCATTTTGGCTTAATGAGATACTAGACAAAATTGTCCGAAGCGGGGTCTAGAGGGTAAATAGTCTGTGAATAACGCCTTCAGGGGCTGCAGCGCCTCAGGCATGTTCGCTGAGGCGCACACGCTCTGGTTCCACGCGAACATGCGCGTGCGCGACGCCTCGTCAGTGCGCAGTGTGCGCGTCAGCGCCAACACCGTCCCGGCGATGATTGCCGACAGGCTAGATTGCCCATACATAAAGCACCGCTGTACCAAACATAACACGCTCAAAAAAAAACATTAGAGGTTTAAGGGGCATCTGAATCACCCCTTGTATGTTCAGCGATTTTTAGTATTTTCGGAGATATTGATCATTTTAATCGGAATTTTTGCAATTTTTCTCTATGTCCCGTATGTTATGAAAAACCCTTAAGTTCATGTATTATTTTAATATTTTTTCCGTGGTTTCTTACATTGTTAGAATCATTATGAACTTAGGATGTTTTTAAACCTACAGGCCAGATTTTTTTAATAAAAACATTTTGTGTAATTACACAAAACTTAAGGGAAAATAATGAAAAATTGCAAAATTTCCGATTACAATGATCAATATCTCCGAAAAGACTAAAAATCCCTAAATAAATACATGGGGGGGTGATTCGGATGCCCCTTAAGGTGCTCTTCTTATTATGAACTATATAGAGAGAGGGAGGAGAACAAGAATGCGGACTTCTTAGTTTACGTTAAGAATTATTCGAGGACCTTCAAGCAAGTTTGCTTAACTGCTAAGTCCAACTTTTTAAGTTTCTCAAAGCTTCTGATAATAAGGTAAAAACTGTGTGGGAAATTATAAATAGAGAAACGGGTAAATCTAAAACTCGTGATAATCAAGTCACCCTAAACAAGGGTGACAAACAAATCACGTCAAACAAAGACGTGGCCTTAGCGTTCGAAGGTTATTTCTCCACCATAGCCATTTTTTCCAAATCTTATAAAATATAGTAAAATCATACCACTTTTTAAATCGGGCGACATGAATGATTTAATTAATTTTCGTCCCATTTCTATTCTACCGGTTTTAAGTAAAGTTTTTGAGAAGTTAATGTGAAAAGATATGTTAGGTCACTTCAATAGAAATAAACTGATTCACAGTAAACAGTTCGGCTTCAAAAAAATAACCCTCCTTCGGGCAATATATTGGTTTTGTACATATTTTGCCTAAAACCATTGTCCAGGTATCTATTTTACATTGAATTTTATTCACTAAAACGCGGTTTTGTTTCTATTACCTTGTTCCGGTCCATTATTATTTAGAAACCTAAACGCAAATACATGATTCATGATAAAAACCGATGTTTTTTTTTGTTATAATCCGAGGTTAAAATCTAAAAGGCCTGTACTATGGGTGTGACAATAACATGTTTCATATTGAAGGTGTTCCGAGAAAACAAAATGTTTGATTGCTGACCTTCGGAAAGTCTTATTTGCAGTCCATTCCGGTTGTTCATTAACAGCTCTGTTGGTGGGAGGTCCCCCATTGGTAGTACTCCAGGAGCGAGCCACTGCAGGAGCGTCTTCGTCGGCACCGGTTCCATATCCAGGTATTCTGGGATGAAATGTGTTGCCTCTATAAAATACCGACCCAAATAATAAGTTTACAATGGTCAGCAAATTAATTCTCCTTCGGCCCACCACATAAATAAATTATGAATATTCGCGACGTGGTTAGCCTACTTGGCAGAAACTCTGCCTACAGCTAGCGGTCGCGGGTTCGACGTCCAGTATAAGCAAATACTTGAGTTGAGTAGGTTTTATTACGAGTGAATTTCATAAAGGACTAAATCTCAAATTGACACACCTAGTCTCATAATTCTCATAAAGCCTAATAGTAGGAGATCCGAATAGGAGACGATTTCCACCAGGCTGTTTATTCGATAAAAAGTATTTTATACCAAATTTAATAAGCCAAGTAACATATGGCGAATAGGTAGCCTGAAAAAATTCAGTCCAGTTTATAATTAATAAAAAAATTAAAAATAACTTTGTTTTCATAAATTGCAATAGCTTGTTTATCTGACAAATTACATACCAATCGAAAGTATGAAGCCTATAGAATATGCAAACATTAGATTGACTATTTTTTTCCCGTCAAACTATTGGGTAGGCAGGTAAAAACATGTAAGTCGGTACTAATAATTTGCACCAAACCTAACGTTTGCATATTCTATAGACTTCATAGAGGTACTTGCGATTAGTATGTAATTTGTCTATTAAACAAACATTTGCAATTTAAAAAAAAAGTTCAACTTCTATATTTTTTTTAATGATATACGTACTGGTTTGAAATTGTTCAGCCTACCTATTAGCGTATTAAATTTGATATACACTCGCGGTCAAATAATACGGGTCAGAGTGCGTTTTTCATACAAACGAAGCTATTTCGAAGCCTTGGTTCCTCGGCAGGTGTTGTTTTGAGTGAGGTTTAATGGCGGATACTCCGAGGTTCAATAGAGGTCGTCAAAAGTTCTTAAGATACCTAACTGATCGCACAATCAGATAACATCACAGCGAGAGAGTTTGGGTCAGCGTTTGGATTTCCTTACATTTTATTGCAATTTTAGATGTTTTCCTGAACATGCACGATTCCGGCGTTAACCACAGATTCAATCAGTTGGGTATCCTAGGCACTCTCGAAGTCCTGTATCGATGCTCGGGGTATCCATCATCAGATTTCACTACAAGCATCCTCCGGCGAGGAACCAAGGCTTCGAAGTAGCCTCTTTAGTATGAAAAACGCACTCCGACCCGTATTATTTGTCCACGAGTGTAAAATAATTTTCATCGAATAAACAGCCCGGTGCTAATCGTCTCCTATTCGGATCATAGACCATACATTTCAAATTGCTTCATTCTTAAAATACCCACACTCAACTTCTCTACATATTTACAAGATGACGTTATAGATGACCCACATCTTTTTAACAGGCCCCTCAATCTGGACAACCGTCAACCAATCGGTATTGGGACTCTTAACATGGTGGTACCTAGTGTAGCCCTATTGCCCTCAGATCAGTGATTCTTCAACTTTTTGGTAGGTAGCACACGGCGACTTTTTTGTAGCGATGCATACATGTCGCGCGTTTCGTATCGCTGACAGTTTTGCTCTCTAATGTGTGAAAGTGTCAATTCAATTTTCTAAAATCGTGCGCTCGTAATGAAATGGGTGTATATCGGTTGGTGGCTAAAATTGTTTGGCCTATTTTTGTTTCGCCACATATTTTTTTGCATACCAACGTTTCGTCTAATGATTTTAATGTCGAAACTTGTTTGTTCGAAATTGTTTTTGCATAATATTGTTTGGTCGAAAAATTGTTTAGTATATCATTTGTTTGGAATATCTTTTTTTTGTCGAATCATTTTTTGGTATAACGTTGACCGTGAAACAAAGTCGGCGGAGCTCCACTTGGCGGAGCTCCTATTCCGCGTAGGTGTGGCGCTTCGCGCCTTTACACAATTCTAACCTAACCTAACCTATAGATTAATTGAGATCTAGGTGTTTTATACAGGGCCAAATACCTTGTTGGATTTATACAATAATATTTATAAACAAAAATTAATCATAATAATATAATCAAATGTAATTTGATAAGTACTTAATTAAGTCAATCGAATTGTGCATTGAAATGTATAAACACTACGTTAAGTTATTTTTTTGCTGTGGCAATACTCGCCTACCCTTTTTGAATTAGAACGGACGTATACTTGCTTCCCAGTGCTTATCAAAAGATAAATCAATATAAATTATCTAATCTGCAGTAAATCTTTTATTCCACGGCCCTAATCTTCCAATAGGTTATGGGACCAGCATTTAAAATATAGTACAGTCGTTGTAAATGTGTAAATATTAAAAACAGTGATAAGTGAAAGTGTCATAGTAAAAAAACTGATAGCCGTTAACAATGGACAAGTTTAAACAAAAACGGAACATTAAGCCTTTCGATGGTGAAAAATATAGCATATGGAAATTTCGAATGCGATCGTTGCTCAGTGAATTAAATGTGATCGATGTTATTGACAACGAAATTCCTGCGACTCGAAATGAGGACTGGGAGTTCGACAATCGAGTGGCGAAGAACATGCTAGTTGAGTCTCTGATCTGATTCATATATTGGATTTGTAAATGACACAATAACAGCCAAAGAAGTGTTTAAAAATCTTGATTCGTTGTACGAACGTAAAAGTTTAGCAACGCAATTGGCTTTAAGAAAAAAACTATTATGTTTGAAGCTACAGGGTGACATGTCGCTAGTAAAACATTTTACTATATTTGATGATTGGATCACGGAGTTGATTGCGGCCGGGGCACGATTAGATGAGACGGATAAGGTTGCCCATTTGTTACTGACCCTGCCTGGATCCTATGATGGCGTTATAACGGCTATTGAGACTTTGTCGGAGGATAATTTGACTTTGGTTTTCGTCAAAACCAGGCTATTAGATCATGAAATTAAATTGAAAGGTGAAACAAGTAAGAAACGGAAATTTGGCGATGAAAATCCAATTTCAAACTACCCACGACAAAACAACAAAAGGTTCAAAGGAAAGTTTAAATCGAAATTTGTAAAATTTCATCATTGTGGTCGCAAATGGCATACTAAGAACGATTGTTATTACTTCAAAAGGAACAACAACCAACAAAATAACCCGGACAGGACGAGAACAGTTCAAAATGTTCAGTTAAATCAAGCATCAAGTCAGATAATTTTTCTGGATTTGCATTTATGACCGGCGAGCACCTGCAGGAAAATAACACAAATAAACTGACGTTTTTATTGGACTCCGGTGCATCAGAACATCTTATAAACAGGGATGATTTTTATAATGTTTGCGGAACTTTAAGTACACCTGTGAAAATGTCGATTGCTAAAACTAATACATTAATTTCAGCAACAAAGCGAGGCAATATCAATGTCATCAGCGATGTCGGTGTGTCTGGTGCTTTGGAGAACGTGCTGTTCAGCCCGGAGCTGCCATACAACTTGCTGTCAGTCTCAAAGATGCAGAAGGCTGGCTTCACAATAATATTCGATCAAGATGGGACCTGCCGCATCACAAAGGATGGTGAGGTGATCATGAAAGGTAAACCGTCGCGTAATTTAATTGCTATTGATTTTGATCTGCCTGGTAGAATAAATCAGTCTATTTCCCAAGTACGTCAAAGCAGTGATTCTTACAAATTATGGCACGAACGTTTAGGTCATATAAGTAAAACTAAATTCCTTGAAATGAAAGGGAATAATATGGTTGAAGACATGCAACAGATTGAAAAAGTTGTTCCAAATGACAACTTGTGTGAGGCTTGCATAAATGGGAAACAGACGCGACTACCCTTTAACAAGGTTAAGGATAAAAGTTATGTTAAACGACCTTTATTCATTGTGCACTCAGATGTCTGCGGTCCTATTACTCCACCGACAAATGAGAACAAAAATTATTTCGTTTTGTTTGTTGATCAGTATACACATTATTGTGTCGTATACACACTAACGTATAAATCAGACGTATTTTCAGCATTTAAGGACTTTGTTGCAAAAAGTGAAGCAAAGTTTAATCTCAATTTAGTCAATTTGTATTGTGATAACGGTGGCGAATATTTATCTACCGACATGAAAGATTATTGCAAGGATAAGGGTATAACTTATCATTTAACAGTACCTAGGACTCCACAGTTAAATAGTGTGTCTGAACGCATGGTTCGGACAATAACTGAAAAGGCTCGTTCTATATTAACTGGTGCTAAATTGAATAAATGTTTGTGGGGTGAAGCAGTGCTAACTGCTGTGCACTTAATCAATATAACACCAAGAAGGGCTTTAAAACAGTCTAAAACACCATATGAGATGTGGCACGACAAAAAACCTAGTGTCAAAACCCTAAGAGTGTTTGGTTCAACTGTGTTTGTCCATAATAAAACCGGTAAAACTAAATTTGCCGACAAGTCTTGGAAAGGCATATTGGTAGGTTACGAGCCAAACGGTTATAAGGTATGGAACACAGAATGCGAAAAGTGTGTTACTGTCAGGGATGTTGTGGTAGATGAGACGAATTTTCTTATGTCCAGGCCAAGACCAGAAGGGAGTAAAGTTGAATATTCCCGGGACAAAACTGATAGTGCCCTTGTGCCAAAATCAGTATCGCATAAGTCTCAAGATACACACGTTCCTAAATCAAAGTATTCGAAAGTTGATGAGCAAAACAGTCCAAGTAAAATTCACAGATTAAATTCTAATGAACCACTTGAATCTGAGATAAACTCTGATACATTACCTGTAAATAGTGATGAGTCGAACCTAAGTGTACTTAGGAGAAGTGAGAGGCTTAAAGGTCGTACGCCTGTGTCATATAATGAAATAGATGATGATTTTTTGTATAGTCTATCACAAGTAAAGTACCGAAAACTTTTCATGAAATTAAAACCCTTGATGATAGGCCTCAGTGGGAGAAGGCAGTTAGGGAAGAATTAAATTCATTAAAAATTAATGATACGTAGACACTTGTACCACGACCCACAAATAAAAATATAATAGATTGTAAATGGATTTTTACTGTAGCTCGAGGTTTCAGCCAAGAATACTTGACTGATTACAATGAAACTTTTGCACCTGTTGCTAGAATAGCTAGTTTTCGCTTTATAATTAGTTTCGCAAATCAAAATAACTTGTTATACATCACATGGATGTTAAAACAGCATTTTTAAATGGAACTCTAAAAGAAGAAATATATATGAAAGTTCCTGATGGTGTTTTAAATAAAGATAATAACGTGTGCAAATTAAACAAAGCCTTATATGGGCTTAAACAGGTCGTAGTGTGTGCTGATATTCAAATAATGAATAATTTTAAAAATTACTTAAAATCTAAATTTGAAATGACGGATCTAAAGGACATTCATTACTTTCTCGGTATAAAAGTAACACGGTACAGTGACACTATTACTTTAGACCAAAGTGCGTACATTCAAACTATACTTAGTAAATTTAATATGACTGAATGTAATCCCGTGTCTACCACCACTGAAGCAAAACTAAACTACGAGGCATTAAACTCAAAAACAAACTATGATGCCCCTTGCCGTAACCTCATAGGATGTTTAATGTATCTTATGTTATGTGCACGACCTGATTTGAGTGCTTCAGTAAATATACTAAGTAGGTATACAAATAATAATAACCAAGAATTGTGGCAATGTCTAAAAAGGGTACTTAGGTATATAAAAGGTACTATGGATTTAAAATTAACCTACAAAAGAGGTAACTATGAAAACCTGTTAAGTGGGTATGCCGACTCTGATTGGGGAGGCAATGCTAATAGTGACAGCAGAAGTACTACTGGTTATGTTTTTCAATTGTTTGAACGATGCACAATTACTTGGTGTACAAAAAGGCAAATTTCAGTAGCAGCATCGTCTAATGAAGCTGAATACATGGCTTTATATGAAGCAGTTAAAGAAGCATTGTGGCTTAAGTCTCTTGCAAACATTATTAATATAAAAATTACTGACCCAATCATTATATTTGAAGACAACAACGGATGCATTAGTATAGCTAGTAATCCAACTAGCCATAAAAGGTCAAAACATATTGACATCAAGTATCATTTCTCAAGGGAACGAGTTCAGAATAATGTAGTAAAATTAATGCATGTTCCTACAGGTATTCAATTGGCCGATGTTTTGACGAAGCCTTTGCCTGCAGTAAATTTCCAAAAGATGAGAAGCAGGATGGGTCTCAAATAAGTTAATATTATAATGATTGCAAACTGTTTTGAAATGATTTTCTGTATTGATAATTAAAATCATGAGTGAAATCAAATATATCATAACTTAATATGTTTAATGAATTTGATGCAAATGGTCTGATTAGGTTTTTCTGGGTTTTCCCTAATCCTTGCAACGAATGTTGGATCATAAATCATAATGTATTTCCCAGCACACACTCGGAAGTAATATACGGTCTGTGATTAAATGCTACTTGAATTTATGTAAATAGGTGATTCATTTTTGAGGGGGCGTGTTGGATTTATACAATAATATTTATAAACAAAAATTAATCATAATAATATAATCAAATGTAATTTGATAATTACTTAATTAAGTCAATCGAATTGTGCATTGAAATTTATAAACACTACGTTAAGTTATTTTTTTGCTGTGGCAATACTCGCCCACCCTTTTTGAATTAGAACGGACGTATACTTGCTTCCCAGTGTTTATCAAAAGATAAATCAATATAAATTATCTAATCTGCAGTAAATCTTTTATTCCACGGCCCTAATCTTCCAATAGGGCTTTGACCAAACAATATTATTGATTTAGCCTTTTAGTAATTAAATTTTTATACAAAACAGTGTTAGACCAGAGCGCTTTAGAACAAAAAATATGTATGCAAAAAAATTTTAGCACATAAAATTTTAAGTCAGTCTTAATGAAATATCTTTTAACAGCCGTGTTTTATCCTTGACGCGTTTTTTCCTGACGCATTGTTTCCCATTCCAGAAATCAATTTAATATCTCCGACATGGAGCTCCGCGCGCGGTGCTCCTATTTCTGGGTGCTTTGGCACTTTGGGCCTGCTGCAAAACTTACATAACCTATACCTGCCTACGTTTTTTGAACTGGTTATAAGCAAGAAATTTACGACTAGGAGAAATCCTGATCGGAAATTATACGACTGGACAAAATTAAGATTGGGAAAAAATTCCAATATAAAGTTTGCGTCAAGGAAAAAAAAATAACGACCATTACGCAACCAAAACTTCCAACTAAATTCATTACTTCATCACATCATCAATTATATGATTACGTAAAAAAAACATGATAGATTTTACCTTCCTAAAGATGGTTGACGAACATATGGCATCCGTGGCCTGCCTCGCGTGTCTGCGACGGCTGTAACTCGACCCAGGCCGCGTCCTACCCCGAACCTCTCAGGTGTCATCACTCCTAAAGGCGGCCCGCTTCTTACATTTTCCCTCTAAAAATAAATACTCATCAGTTTAACCTCCAAATGCCAGTTGTAACTTGGAATGTAAGTAGATATTTATTATTGCTATCAATATTTCTTACCAGAGGGCTTATTGTCTAGCGCACTCGCAATCGAAATCGTTTTCATTTTGACTGTCCGCAGGCGAGTCTGCATACAAAATGGAAACAATTGTTCCACTTTGAAGACGATTTCCAATCCGAGTGCGTTAGGAAAGAGCGACGCAGATTTTCTTCAAAACTATTGTGTAATGCGAAAGGCGAGTTCCAAATGCCAATTGTAAATTGGAATCTAACCCTCTTATTCATACAAGTGTGCTTGAAATATGCTCTCTCCTTATGACATTAGAATTTGACAGAAAGGGCCAAAAATACTTTAAATAAAATAGGTTTATTGTGAGTTTATGAATAAGGGGGTAAGTAAGTAATTTTATTTATTGCTATAAATATTTCTTACCAGGTCTTCTTCAAAACTATTGTGTAATGCAAATGGTGGTTTTCCTCTTGGTTGATAAAGCTGATCTATAGATTTTAATTCGGATGGTGCCTCTACTGTCCTGTCATAAAGTGCCAGCATTTCCTCTCTACCATACCTGATAAAAATAATATTTTCGTTTTTAAGGTCTGTACCTACTACACCATATCAAACCATGACAGTAATAGGAACGTGTCAGACAAAAAAATATTCTTTGTATTGAAAAATATGAGACTATGCCTACTAGACCGTTCCGTCACCGACCAACATTATTATACTAATTACCTTCCGGGCCTGATACATTCATAGTATGGTCATGGTATGGTACGGTGTAGTGGGCAGAAACCTTTACTCATATTACAAGAGATTTGTTCGCCTTTGTATATATATTTTATATTGATTGTATTATCCTGGTTTCTTTTGTACAATAAAAAGTATAAAAATTAAAAAATAAAGTGTACATACACACATATTTATCTTGCTTTATGTTGTACATGAGGATATTGATAAGATAATGACGGCATTTACTTTAAGTTGCCTAGCTGATTCAAATTATGTGTATTTACCAGGAAATAAAATAGCTTACCGAAGTTTCGCAAGATGAATTTTTTGCGATGTGTTTGCAGCAGCATTCATTGGATTCCCTGGCACCGGTGAAGTAGGCCTGGCCGCCGCAGTAGAAACAGCCCCGGAGCTAGCGGCTGTCGCCGAGGCTAGCGTCGCGTTTTGTCCATTCCCTTGACTGCTAGCGTTACGTTCCCGAGCCAAATTACGAAGCCATTCCGGGCCAAACTTGATGGGGTTATTACGGTCACCCATTGTACTTGATGATCTCTTTATTCAATACAAGAAAACTGAAACAGCTGGAAAGAAGATTATTTATTAAGTTTAATTTGGTACTGGGTTTGGGGGGTTGAGCTCAAAGTAAACAATGGTTGGAAATTAAAACTACTTCTATAAGAATACTTCTTAATTAGAATTTGCTAAATTTAAATGTAGTTATCTAGTGACCAGTAACGGCCGAACCCTATATTCAAACCGCGGATAGATAAGGCTTACTTCAGGTTAAAATTTGACATGCAAAATGCCCGTACAAAATATATCAAATTTTAATCCGAAGTAAGTCTATCTGTCCGTGGTTTGAATATAGGGTTCAGCCATAAGTGAGATAATCGGACTGGGCTGGATAATTCTACACGGTAAAACCTTATTGTTTTGGCGTGTTCCCGGATTGTCAACATTTTGATAGCTCTTATTTACCTACTGGACAGTAATGACGGCCGAGCTATAGTACATTACTACATAGGCCGGGACAAAAGGGGTTGCCGGCTGAAGACATATAGACGGCCGAGCAAAGCGAGGCCGGATAGGTCTGAGGCGGGCAACCCCATTTTCCCGCCGAGGTATGTATAGTGCTTTTCTCAAACATAATAATAATTCATTAAAAAAATTAAAACAAAAATTACAAAGTCAAATTACTAGGAGTGCATAAACATTAAAAGTAACCTACAGTGCTCAGTCATCCGCGCTGTGTCGTGTGCGCCCGCCCGCCCGCCGGTGCCCCGCAGCGCACCGCCTGCGATCTAAGTTGCACTACGCACCCCTAATTACCTCTGTTCTCCTGGTACTTTAGATAAAGATGCAAACGCTTTGGTTGGATGCACGGCTAAGTATATTAAAAAAAAAACAGCTATCTAGCCTGTTCATAAACACAGGCGCCATGTTTACACTAACATTAAAAAAAAATCGTTTGTTTTTTAATACGCATAGTGGCAGAATGTCATGATGCCTGTGCCACAAATTTATGTGGAATGGAAATTAAAAAAGAGGACTTTGCCGGCCTAGGCCTGCACGATTTGTATGAAATTCCATTAACGACCTCTTGTCCTAGCCGCACCTGAAACGTCATACTTGGCAGCCTAGTATAAGGAACATAACATCAATATTTCATTGCATGTTTGAGAAAAATACAATACCATAACACGTCTAAGGCAATTTGGTTTTACCGAGTTGAATAGAAAGAAGTGGTCTCTGCCTACCCCTCTGGGAAAGACGTGATTTAATGTATGTATGTATATATATGTATGAATAGATTTCTCTAAAAAGTATACAAGTTTTTATTTCAATACACATGCTGGCAGAAATGCTCACCCACCCCTGTGTTAAAATTGTAGAAAGTTATATGAATGTATAGAATTGTTATAAGTGAATGCGCTTATGTCCATGCTACTATTTCTATACAGATGCAAAATGCAACTTGTGTAGTCCCACATGGAATATTTAGTCATTCTATGTTTAATACAGAGGAGATCCTATGACCACAAATATAGAAATAATGCTCAATGTAATGATATACCTACCTCTATAACTATTATATATTAGATAAAAGCCTACATGTGGTGAAGAAAAATATCTTAAAGCTAGGAAATACACGATAAACTTAGATAAACTCATACAGAACAATATTAAGGTTATATATAGTCTTACTTAAACATGCATACCTTTTTATTTTTTATTGTACGAGACTGTGTAATTAGCATTACAACACTCGTGAGATCTATTATGAATTTATGAAACTCGCCTTGCGGCTCGTTTCATAAACTACACTCCTGTTGTAATGCCTGTCATTACGCAATCGTCACGTAAACTACTATTAAGTAATTATTTTACTTAAGCTGAATAGGGTGTTATTTAACACTTTCATTGCCAAGGTCTCTGATTTTCATACAAAATGTACCCGCCTAGCGGGTCGGCGGCAATGAAAGTGTTAAGTATTGGGATAATAGATAGTTATGTGACATGATGTTGAAGCTTATCTTCTTTTTAGATACTTTTTTGGATTTTGGACCAGATGCATTTTAGTTTGACATTAAATTTGTTTATTCCCTAAACAATAATGAAACTCTAATGAAACAGAGTTGTTTCAAAAAAGGGAATATAAGGTTCTCATTCAATTAATGATGCCTACAATTAGTGATAGATAATAAATAAATTGATAACATTATCATAAATACCAACCCTAACAGAAAGGTGTCATTTGGGATTGTAAAAAAAAAACCCTAAGGAATATTAAAATTCTCACAAACAATGTAATACCTATATTAGCCTAAGCAATGAAGACCAAAAACTGCCCTCAGGGGAAAAAACTCGAGTATAAGCGAATTTTGGCATAGTTGTAGGGAATGGTGTTTTAAACCACATACTGAAAGTGCTGATGGGTGGGGTCGGAGCTAACAGGTGGAGGGGTGTAAAGGTCCCTTTTTTGTTTTTCGTAAATAACTCGTAAACGGTGGCCCATAGCAAAAAATGATCCATTACATAATTAATCTACATAAAATTCTCTACAAAAAAGATTCAATGCACATTTATACTGGGATCTATATTTAGTGAGATGTGGAGGGAAAAATGATTCCCGAAAGGCCATAGTCGGGTTTGCATAGTAAGTCGGCCCTTACATCAAATGGGCTCAGGGTTCAGTCAGTCAGTCAGAACCTCTGAAAACCTTGTGAAAGTTCTCGACTTATGACTTTTTTTTGATGTACTGTTTTTCGGGGTACTTATTGCAATGTCTAAAATTAAAAAGTCTAATGTATCATAATCCCTAAAAGTTCATAATACCTAAAAGTAGTTTTTTCTGAAACCATAAACTTTTCAGGAATTTTGAAAACGGAATTGTGTACAACTCGTTAGGTTAGGTTAGGTTTGTTTTCTAACAATCCTGAAAAGTTTACGGTTTCAGAAAAAACAACTTTTAGGTATTATGAACTTTTAGGTATTATGATACATTAGGCTTTTTAAATTTAAGCGTTCTGATACGTACCCGTTTTTCGGGATGTATTCATTTATGATTTATTTTTTGATGTCACTGTTTTTCGGGATGTATTCAAATGATTTGCTTTAAATTTTGAAATAATTTTCGTTTCATAGATTTGCATCGCCTCCCAAAACACAAATACTAGTTATCATATAAAAAAAAGATAATAAAGACCAAATAAAAAATACCCAACTAACATTTTGGTGTCAGTTACAGGGTTTTTTAGAACTTTAAGCGTTATTACAGTTACAATTATCTCAGTTCTAACTAAAGTCGATATAGAGGGGTTAGCAAACAAATTTAACTCCAACAATGGCACCAGAACTTTTATGGACGATGTAGTACAGCTTTTAGAGTTAAAGTAGTGATAATTACAGCAAGTATACTTAAGATGTTATAGCTTTAACCTGTCTGTGACACCTATGGCTTTACAACAGTGTTTGCTGACTCCTATTAACGCATATTGTTGTTTAATGGTTGCCATGAAGTGTCTTATTAATCTTTAGGTGTTATATTGACTATAAGTGCAGATATGGGTTATAAAATAGAGTTCGTCGAGAGTTTAGTAACACGGGATGCTAAAAGTGTCGAACAACTCCTTTATCTAGTTTTAACCTATAATAAAGGAATGTAACTAAAGCTTATTGTGTTAGGCAGTTTCCTTTATAGACGTTCTAAAGGTATTGGTGTTAAACAACGCATTTATGGATCGTTATTAACACTTATATGGTATATCTTTGAGTTAAGTGATGATTAAATATTTAAAGTAAGTTCGCCATTGTTTTGGTAAACTAACTATAAATATTACTTTGAGTAATTGAACATTTGACCACCAAATACAATTTTTTTTTATACTATTTCAAGCGTTCCATGAATACCACTTAATTTTACATGCCACTACTCAGGAAGCAGGAATAAATAATATTATTAGTTTGAGTCGTCTGTTATTTTCGTCATAACTTTTCTTTTCAATCTTTAATAAATCTTAGGCGCGTTAAAATTGAGATGAGAAATATGGTATATATTACCGTAAAATCACAAGAGCAGTATTTTTTCACTTCATAAACAAAAATAACTTGAATACTTTCAGATGTTGCTTTATCTCTTTATCTGACAATTATTTGTCGCCATATTCTGTGACGGATAAGTCAAGGATCTAATTTTATTTACTTATAGGCTTTTTCAAACTAGTCGGACGTAAAAATTAAACAGTTGAATACTACTTAATGCACTCACAAAACGGTAACAAACTTACCTGAGTCCATTTAAAATAACTAATACGAGTCAAGATGTCAACCAACTATTCTTAATAGATCTTATAAAGTTTCAAGTGGTAAATCATTCTTATCCGAAGCTTTCCTACCTCCCGTAGTGTACACCAACACGACCATACAGCAGTAATACCGGTTAAAGTAGTAGCTGACACTGAATAGACGCTCTCTTACAGGTGCTTTAATACCTGTATATCACTGTACTATAGGCTTTCTATAACTGTTACCTGTAAAATTGTGGGCCTCTTTCGTGGGTATCAGTGAGTTAGAGCATGCTATAACTCTGTTGTACAGGTATGTGTTAACACTTTTATACTCGAATGGAACTGATATATGGATTATATACAGGTTATTTTAACGCTAGTGTGCTAGTTGGGTATACATTATTTTTTATATAGTTGTGACACCTCTAGATATGGCCTACTACTTCCCAAAATATCAAAATTGTATACTTCCTAACAAAAATCAGCAATATGTGTATTCAGTTCTGTATTCAATCGGTTCTGTTTTCCTTTTTTTAATAATAACTAGTATTTGTTTTTGGGAGGCAATGCAAATCTATGTAAAGAACATTATTTCAAAATTTAAAGCAAATCGTTGGAATACATCCCCAAAAACAGTACATCAAAAAAAATAATTAAGTAATCATAAGTCGAGAACTGTCACAATTAAGATCTTGATACTCAGCATAAATATTCTACAATATAAGAGGTACTCACAAAAAATCCCGAGCACATTTGATGTAAGGGCCGACTTACTATGCAAACCCGAATATGGCCTTTCGGGAATAATTTTTCCCTCCATATGTCATTAAATATAGATCCCAGCATAAAAGTGCATTGAATCTTTATTGTAGAGAATTTTATGGAGATTAATTATGTCATGGAACATTTTTTGCTATGAGCCACCGTTTAAGAGTTACTTACGAAAAACTAAAAAAAGGGATTTTTACACTCCCCTCTACCCGTTAGCTCCACCCCTACCCATCAGTACTTTTAATACGTGGTTTAAAACACCATCCATTCCCTACAATTATGCCAAAATTCGCTTATACACGAGTGTTTTCCACTGATTTGATTTATAGTTCAGAATAATGATTAAATCCACAAAACTTGCAATAATAACTACTTGGTATTATAGAATGTCTCCCATTCAATAAACACTTTAGTTTTTTTTTAACTAAAGAGTCTTGTCTCGGTTAGTCATTGAGGTTTGACATAGTGACAGTTATTAGATTACCAATAAATTATTTACTTAAAATGATTATGTATGACAGCTTTCTCACTGAATTAGAGGTAATGTAACCATACCCACATTATGAATGGTCGTAAGAGAGAATTGAAATGATAACCTGACTGCAGATGGTGCACTTGCTAAGTTTCAACTAGGTAACAAATCACTTACTTTATTTGATAGAAATAGTAAAAACGTAGTAGTAGTACTTAAAACAAACACAGTAGTTCTGTAACTGTCAACACTTCGCTTCAGCTTAAATATTGTTAATTAATATTTTAGAATTAGCATTCGCAACACTTGGAACACTTATTTTTGATACACTTAATTGCAACTCAACACTGAAATCTTTAAATAAGATGAAATAAGACCAATTAGAAAAGTTGTGTTCAATTTATATAAAGTTAACATAAAGTTTTACTTTGAAGTTGTTTTTAGTTCTCATAGCGTTGCAAATAAAACTAAATAGAACACAACACAATACCAAACAAAGAATACTACATAAGACACGGTGTATTTTTTAAAGAAGGTTGAAATAATGTTGACATACCATATAAAAAGCCAACATTTTTTAGTAAATAACTCGTATTCTTATTAAGCGCTTTGTATTGGTTGGATTATATATATTTAGCGAGCCGTAGTATATAAAAAATATCATACGTAGGCACCTCGTGTATGTTCATTTCACCAGATTGAAACGAAACACATACCTATTAAATCCAAGAGTCAAGGTAGTAGGCAGACACACAAATTAAAATGAAACTCTTAAAAAGACACTTAAACCATTACAAGACCGAGCTATGAAATAAATCTGATCAGACCGACGTAAGAACGGTACGAAATTAGATTATAATTACCTAAGAGCCCGAGTGAAAATCAGACACACGCACAGCAACAGAGCAATATGGCCGCTCAAAATGAAGTGAAGTAAAGAAGAATGAAATGAACGCATGCACGTAAATAGGCTATACTCATGTAGGTAGAAGAGTACGAACGAACAAGATGTGGACATGGACAACGACAAATAAAATGAAGTATAAACAGTGCTGCCAACCAAACCCGCAGATGGACATTTAGTAGGCATACATCCATTTTTAGGATTTAGCAGGTTTGCACTCTAAATAAATGAAATAAAGTGCAAATCTGTTAATTCTTAAAAATGGATTTAGCAGGTTTGCACTCTAAGCCGACGATAAGTCACAAAATATATTAATAATATATTCTGTAAAGAATGCGATGCCAAGGATTTTAACACTCAAGCTGGATCGATTATTAGAAATGCTCAATTATACTTTATCGGTTAATATACACGTGTCCCAGAAACCGACGTCAACCCCCCTAGGGCTGATAGAGCAGCTAAAAAGCTATCGATTTAACCCCTATGTATGCTCAGCGATTTTCACTAGTTTCGGAGATGTTAATCATTTTTATCAGATGTTTTTAATTTTCTCCTTATGTCCATATCGCGAAAAATCATTAATTTCATGTTTTATTTAATAACTTTTTAAGTGGTATCTTACATAATTAGAATCATTACGAATCAGTGAAGTTTTGAAACCTATTTGCCCGTTTTTTTTAAGTTAGCACATTAAGTTGTTTTTCCCTACAAAGTGAAAAGCAAACATAGGGACACCTAGTATGGAGAAACAAACTTTATGTGATTACTTAAAAAAAAAACAAGCAAATAGGTTTAAAAACTTCGCTGATTCGTAATGATTCTAATTATGTAAGGAAACACTGAAAAAAATATGGAACAAAACATGAAATTAATTATTTTTCGTGACATGGACATAAGGCAAAATTACAAAAACACAGATAAAAATGATTAACATCTCCGAAACTAGTGAAAATCGCTGAGCATACAAAGGGGTTAAATCGACAGCTTTTTAGCTGTTCTATCAGCCTTAGGCGGGATGACGTCGGTTTCTGGGATACTCTGTATACAACCTGCGCCTCTATTCTAGGCGGTAAAAACGATATCGTAGTTTGCCTGAGGCCCTACTTTAAAAATCGAAGTTCGAAGTTACGTTAGCTCCATCTCTGTCACTCGTCCTTCGATAATAAATCGAGCGAAAGGAATGGAGCTAACGTAACTTCGAACTTCGATTTTCAAAGTAGGGCCTCTGTTAAGGTATTGTTATGACGTCAGCCGCCATTACTGTCAAGAAAATAAGAGCTATCAAAACGTTGACTCGGTTGAGTTAGAGATGGGCATCTACCCGGGTATTTACCCCAAAATGGGTATTTACCCGGTAAATACCCGATATTTACCTACCCACGGGTATTTATTCTTGTATCTGTAGGTAGTTCGCCTTTGTACATCTTTTTTATAATGAATTGTATTGTTTTTGTTTTTATTTTGTACAATAAAGTGTTTACATACGTACATACATATATCTTGAGTTTTCTACCAATTTAAGTACCATTTACCTACGTATTTTAATAAATTTGGTTAATATTAATATTTTATTATTTTAATTGCTATTGTACCTAGACAAAGAATGATTCGCATTTAGATAATTTTGATTTTATTTTTATAGATTCGTTAAAAATTGTGAAACATTCAAACAACACATTAAGTTTGTAACACTATTTGCTACTTTAATGAGATGTTCGCAATAAACAGTTAATGAACACTAAATTCTATTGCACTATCTCTCGCTTCGCATCATCTGTATCACATTAAGTTGTTTTGTTATGATCCGACAAAATTTTGCCGTGGTGATTTTTCAAGTGAAAGTTTCCCTAAGGTAGGTAACATTAATGGCTTGTTTTGTTAATTACTTTTACTTTTACTCACTTTTATTCCAGTTCTGAAACAATATTAACACCATCAGTAACAAAAATATCTACCCGACGATTTGGGTAGATACGGGTAAATACCGGGTGGATGGGTATTTACCGGGTAAATACCTGGGCGCCGCCCATCTCTAGTTAAGCTGCCCGTCACAAGATACGTCAAAGTAAACTTCAAACCATAGAAGACTGTCATTTTTGACACATCTCGAGACGAGCATTAGAGTTGAGATTACGTTTCGCCTTTGGAAGGATTGCTCCAAGAAAATCCCATCTGGTCTTCGTAAAGTTACATCGCTTCACGGAGGCTAGAGGATCACCGTACAACGTCGACTTAAGATTTTTTGATATCATTTACACCGATCACGTGTAACTTCCAACCTTGACACTGGCAGAATTGTCCCACTGGACAGAAGCCATATATCAAAGAATTGAACTTGAGTTGAGATTAGTTTATTAATACGGCCCTTAGTTATGTTAGCTCCATCTCTTTCTCTCGAGACTAAATCGAGCGTAACGCAATGAAATAGGATTCTCATAGAAAGAACTTAATGAGAAGCACACTTGAAAAGTATATCTATCGCATAAATTTTAACACAGATTGATAAGGAGTTAGACAAAGAGGTATACAGCAGCGCATTTCGCCTTACTTCGGCGTATCAAACCGGGTTCATATTTGAGGCCACCGTGGTGTCAAAACCCGACTAATTTAAAAATTATCAACTTATGGACATATTAGACCAACCTCCAAAGAAGCTGCGGTGTATTCTTTCGTTGTGTAATACTGTCATATTTCTTTCAGAACAATTGTATCTACGCTGTACAACAAATTATAAATTTCATTATTGAAACGAAAGTATAATCCACAATTATAATTCATAATGGCCCGTGCTGTCCTAGGATGTCAATCGCGCACGGTATTTAAAGAAAATGCATCCGAATACATTAGCTTTCACAGGCAAGTCGGTATTATGTTATTATTTACTTATTCCTGCAGTGATTTTGTGTCTTTAAAAGCTTAGAATTGCAAGACAACTATATATTTAGTTGAATATTGGTACATATATCTGTAAATTATAACGTAACATTTTAAATGTTTTATAGATTTACCATCGGATATAATGGTGCTGAAATATTATATCGACAAATAAGTTTGTTTTATTTAGTTATCCATCTTAGTAGAGATGAACCCAATTTGACTTGGTGTCCTAATAAATTCTTAACCTTTCATTTTAGATTTCCAGAGGACAGTTTTTTAAGTGAAAAATGGGTTGCGGCCGTTTGCGTGTCCAGGGCCAATTGGTAAAAGGGTCATTTCGCGTTTTGGATAAAAATAGGTGTTCCGGCCAATAAAAAAATACACATTACTTTTTCATTATTTATTCTTTGGGAGAACGCTAGGGTACGTGTTTCACTTTAATGCGCCGCAATACAAAATCTTTTATTTCTTATACATGATTTTAAAATTAATTTAACACGCCCTAAACGTCATTACCATATCAGAAAATATCGGAGGTATAGTTAGTTGTATAATTGTCATAGAAATCCCACCGAACGGAATGCGGTTTTTTTTAAATATTTTGTAAGTACATATTGCCCTGATCGATATAAAAAAATACCATGCAATTCAATACATAACATCTAAGAGTAATATTTTTTTTTAAATTTGTCACGGAAATTCGTCAACACCATTGCGGTACCGTCAAAGTATTTTTTTTATTGTTTTACGCGGCTTATTACCTGGACCGCCACGCTTACCCCACTCCTCAGTCCCTACTACAAAGCGGAGTCGAGCGCACGTCAAGTTGTTAATAATAAAAATACGATATTTGGCCCTAAATATAGTTTTAAAAGTGGTTTGTCACAGTTTTGCGTCATCGCCATTAACACAGTTAACCAGGTAAGATAACATTGAATTGTTTTATACCATGTTGTGTGCTTTTAGTATATTGTGTGTATTCCCAAAATGGCTGACGAGTTTTCTGCTTTAAACAGTAATTTTAGAGTTCTGTTGAAAATAATCCATATTCGTCATCACCATTGCCGTCATTACCATTTTTTCCGTGTAAATGGTAATGATTTAGCGTGACAGGTAATGACGAACTGGTGCTTCTTAAGGATTTTTAAAGCGAAATAAACTAAAAAAAATGTTTTTTACATCGTTTAATGATTAAACCTAATCGTTTTAGCTTATAGAAACTATTCTTACAATTAAATAACACTGAATAATCAACAAGGAACGAAATTATCACACTTAGTCACATTTTAAAACTTCAACATCGATTTTTTTTCATATCTATATATGTATATAGATATATATATATATATTAACGATTTGAGTAAAGTAACAAACTTTTTATAGCTTTTTCTTCTTAATTTTTACGATTCAGCAAGTGGTATAAATTTCTCCGCGGTTTTTAAGCAAGTGGTATAAATTTATTAACTGTTCTCTGTCATTGCCCGTTTCCATTATGTCAACGACGATACTCATGTTAAAAATGTTGTGCATGAACTCCAAATGTAATTTCATTTGTTCATTATCTTCACACAACGCTCGACACTGTCCTCCTTGTTGTGTGGCAAATATTGTATTATAATTCTGTAGTATATTTAAAAAATACTTTGAGTCTATAACATGTCGATTAAAGTCAATATATAATATGTAATATTGAAGCTTCATCTTCCTTTTATAATCCTGTGGTAATCTATTATTTTTTCAAGGCAGTCGATGACACGTAAATTGATATACCTTTAAAAAACGGACATTGCATTAATTTCTAATTCAAATTAAAACAGGAAAGGCCATTGAAACCAATTTCTAAACTACTTACAGTTTTTTTTGCTTCAATTTGATTCGAGAAACTTCTAATAAAGCTCAACAGAACGTCCTCTCGTAGTGCGAAGGTTTCTGGACACACTGACTGGATTGAAGTGTTGGGTAGATGCAAAGTTTAGAAGTTACCTAGTGTTGTTAGCTAGTGTTGTTATACGCGACTCGAGTAAGTTTCGGTTTTTACCGGAAATAAAATAGACTAAATTAGACTAAAATAGAATAAATTCATTAATAAATACAATGTACCTATATTTGATTAGATGATGGATTGTAGAAAGATTTTCCACTCTTAGGTACCTATTTTGTCTTATTAATATTTTACAATGCTTGTCAAACAAGTTTGTGAATTTTTGAATTTGTTCATTCTGCTCTCCTGTACAACTATTATATATACACCAAAGTAAATCTCAAATCATTTGCTGTCTTATTTCGATAGATTATCACATATTATTACCACGAAACTTTAGGGAAAAGCAGGAATCGTTGTAAAATTAAGTTTATTGAATTGCGGGAATAAAAAATTTACTATTTTTTCTTGACTGTTTTCATAGTTTGGTGTAATTATTCCTCTTTTTTTTTAGATACGTACTTCTAACTATCATGAACAGAAAAAAGAAAAACCAAAGAAAATGAGCGCTTAGAAAAACTAAAAGGAACTAGACGCAAGAAATATGCTGAAATAAAAGAAGATCCAGAACTGTACGCGTTAGAAAAAGAAAAAGAAAAAAGAAGGTATCAAGAAAGGAAGAGGAAGAAGCAAATTAAAAGTGTGCATGAGGAATCTCCGCGCGATCAACGGGAGAAGCGTAAGAAATGGCGTGAAGCTTCTAAGAAATACAGACAAAATAAGAAAGAAATGTTGAAAACCAACACAGCTCCTGAGGTAGTGCTTATTAATGCAGTCAATAACGATAAAGATCAAAATGAAACAGATGATCCATTGGTGATCTCAGAATCTCCTGTATGTCCTGATTTAAAAATCAGAAAAATAAGATACCAAGAACAGAAGAAAAGAAGGTACCTGTTAAGTATAATTAAACAACTTCGAGACGAAAACAAAACAATAAAAAAACAATTACATCAATTACAAAAAGAAAGGATGGATAAGAAAAAGGATAAAGGTATTTTAGCTAAAATAAGGAAAAGTGCCATTGTTAAGAAAAAGAAAAAAGAAGGTACAAGACTACAAAAATTAGTGAAAAAAGTTCGGGAATTTTATCTCGATGATTCAAACAGCACAATAGGAGCAGGAAAGAAAGAGTATATTACCAAATTGAAAATACAGAAACAAAAGCGCTACATGACCAATACACAAAAAAATTTGCACGAGAAGTTTATGAAAAAAAATGAGGTGAAAGTTAGCTACACCTTTTTTTGTAAGCATAGACCATTTTGGGTGTTAACACCAAAGAGTTCCCAAAGAGATACATGCAAGTGCTTGATTCATGAAAATATTGAACTCACGATTCAAGCTCTGAAAACAGCGTCAATAATAGATGAAGCGAACTCAACCGAATTGATTAAGAATTTGTGTTGTTCTATATATGAGACGAAGTGTCTAGAACGAAAATGTGAATCCTGCAATAATAAAGTTGTAAAATTCAATGAATTTAATAATGATCATAATATTACTTATTATAGATGGGTTCGTGCAAGAGAAAGGTCTCAAACTAAGAAAGGCCCAAAAATCATAACGATAACGAAGAAAGAGGAAGTTGTAGCAAAACCAATAGAAATAGTTAAAGCTCTGGAAGCAAATTTACTACCATTCTTTGAACATTGTTACAAAATTCATAACCAATATACGCACATGAAGCAATTAAAAGATTCACTATCCGTAAACTGTGCTGTAATTCACGCAGATTTTTCGGAAAATTATGGTCTGAAATACAATCAAGAAGTGCAGTCGATGCATTTTGGAGGAAGCCGACAGGAAGTAAGTCTTCATACAGCCGTTATATATAATTTTGACTTTGGAATGAGTTCAATTAAGCCAACATCCGTTTGTACAACGAGTTCTTGCTTGAGACACGATGCTTCCGCTGTATGGGCTCATATTACACCATTGATTCAAAGAGCTATAAATGATAACCCATTCATAGATACATTACATTTTCAAACAGATTCCCCAACCTCACAGTACAGAAATAAATATATTTTTTACATGATATCACAACTTCACAAAGATTTTCCATCGATAAATGCAATAACATGGAACTACTCAGAGGCAGGTCACGGCAAAGGTGCCCCTGATGGTGTGGGAGGAACGCTAAAGCGGACAGTTGATTCCTGCGTTAATCACGGCGTTGATGTAGGTAGTTATGATAAGTTCATGCGTGTAATCAAAGAAAACGTGGAGAATGTCATAACAATTGATGTCCCTGAAGCAGTCATCAAAGAAAAAGATAAAAAGTTCCCAATAAAAGTACCACCATTCAAAGGCACCCTTGCTGTGCATCAAGTTTTGTGGAAAAAAGGGACTCTAAACCTAACATTTCGCAAAGCAAGTTGCTTTGAGTGTGGCTGTGGAACTATATGTTTGCACGGGAAACATCTTGGTTTCCTTCAATTGCCCAAAGCATATTTAATCCCATCTATTTTTGACAAACCTCTCATAGCCTCAAAAAGTCACGGTAATGAAGTTCTTAGCAACATTACAAACACGCCAAAGGCATCGACTTCAAGTGTTGAAACAAATGTCAATGTCGCGGGTCCTTCAAATATAAGGATTCTGTCGAATAAACTTATCATAGTAAAAAAAACTGATATTTTACAGAAAAAACTAAACTATCTCTTACCCTAAAATAAGTTTACTTAATTAAATTATTCCATCAATGGCTGTTGATTCAAAGATTATAATAATGTCTTGTATTTATATAATTTGATTTATTCGATTTTTTATTGTTTTTATAATATTATTGTGTTTCCATATTGTGTAATGGCTATATATTTTGTTCATTGCATTATATTATATTTTTATGTAAAATTGTAATCAACAAAAAGTAACAGCCTTAATTAAGTAACGTTAAATATTATTAAGATTTTATTACAATCGTACGCATTTTAGTTAAATTTAAGAAAATTGTTCCAAAATCATGATGATTACCAAAGAGCTAATATTAATAGAAACTATATTTTTTAAGATATTGTTGATTTACGTAAGTAACGTTAAATATTATTAAGATTTTATTACATTTGGTCGTAAAAAAAGGTACCTACACAAAAAGGAAAAGATCGTACGTATTTTAGTTTAATTTAAGAAAATTGTTCCAAAATCATGTTGATTACCAAAGAGCTAATATTAATAGAAACTATATTTTTTGAAGATATTGTTGATTTAAGTTACCTTACGTAAAATATTATTAAGATTTTATTACGTTTGGTCGTAAAAAAAGGTACACAAAAAGGAAAAGATCTAAGTATTTTAGTTTAATTTAAGAAAATTGTTCCAAAATCATGTTGATTACCAAAGAGCTAATATTAATAGAAACTATATTTTTTGAAGATATTGTGGATTTAAGTAAGTACCTAACATTAAATATTATTAAGATTTTATTACGTTTGGTCGTTAAAAAGGTAAACAAAAAGGAAAAGATCTACGTATTTTAGTTTAATTAAAGAAAATTGTTCCAAAATCATGTTGATTACCAAAGAGCTTATATTAATAGAAACTATTTTTTTTTAAGAAATTGTTGATATTCGTAGTCGTACAGCTTATTTTATATTCAATAAAATACATTACATAAACATGTGTGTAAAAAACATTTTATTATACGTCATTACCAGTTACTTGGAATCATTACCATTGCTAAAATAGTCATTCCATACTACTAACGTCATTACCATTTCAAGCAGTTAACTTTGAAGACCAATAACTTCTAATTTAATGATTGGATAATGGTGCCTCCTGCAGGTTTTTAAAGCTTATTACTATATCTTTAAATTTCAGTCGCTAAACACGCAAAAACAAACAATTTTCAAAAAAGTGAAAAAATATTAAGAAATAATCAAAAAGGCGAATCCACCCAAAATCAGGGCATCTATTCCAATTTCAATTTCGTAATCATATTGTTAATGATAAATCATATTGTTAACAAGATTAAGGCATACCTAAAATGTGTTAAAACAAATTCGAATAGAACTACTGCTGTACTCCTATTTTATATGGTTACTTAACTGACAAATATTGAAAAAAAAACGGCAGAACTACGAAACATACTTATTCATATGCAAGTCGCAATCGAGTAGTGTCGATATCGATATTAGTCCCATGTCTACACCATGTTTACATAATGTGAACTTTTGACAAATGTGTCGATTTTTCTCCAAAAATAAAAGAAAACCGTGTACAACCTTACTTTTTCAGACATATAGTGTTCTCTTTTTAGCATATTCAATTTCCCTGAAGAGTAAAGATGACCGCTATAATTTTATCGCTTTTCATTTTATTACTCCTTCTATGCTAGTTCTTATTCGGTAGCGTAACGTCGTTATCTGGTCATTTTTAGATTTTTTATAAATATTGATTTCTTAAAATGGCAATGGTTGCGCTTATTTCCTTTGACTATAGAAAAATTTGACTAAGGCTTAATGTTTTTATTTATAATAACATTAATATCAATCGTTTATTGCGGACGGGATCGTTGTTACATAATAATAATAATAGGCAGGCGTCGTAAATTCATCGGGTTAGTATCGTCTCGTCTAAAATGCAGCTGGTCTAAGCAGTAAGTGTTCTAAAACGTAGCTGGCCTAAGTAGCAAGTGGTCTAAAACGCAGTTGGTCTTATGAAGCAAGTGGTCTAAGTTCGCAACGGCCCTATTAATTTTCTAAATTCCTTCCTTATCTAACAAGTTGGCGGAGTCCTATTTCTGGGCAGTTTACCCTTCGGGCATTTGAAGTTACCTCACAAACCTAACCTACCTACTTTGTGTGTCAGTGTTTTGAACTGCACATCTAAAAAAAACCTAACGCTATAAAAAACCAAAAGACTGAAAGAAGAAGGGTAGCTCAATCAATGTAATTTATAATAGGGTCAAACTGAAAGTTCTTAGAATATCAAAAACTGAGCAAACTAGCAAGTTTTTAGTTTTATTATAATCTTTTCAAAATAGTGTCCATTCACATCAATAAATCAGCAGGATCCGATGGAACCACTGTGAAAAGCACTTTGCCCATGCGTCCTTAGGGGTGTCTTCGATGGGCTTGTCAAACGCAGCCACTGCTTCCTCGGTGTCCATAAAACTTTATAAACATAGGAGTAAGATCTGGCCTGTTTTCAGTCAATGTAGTAGAATTATCTTGAGTGGCATGTGGCTGAAAAGAAAATTACAGAATTATCCTCAATAATATACTATCTGTATGTTTGTCTCCTATGGACTCCAAAACGGCTGGACCGATTTTGATGAAGTTTACAGGCAATCTTCGGATACCCCTTGCTGGGGTATCCGAAGTGATCCTCTGAAGTTTGGTAGCGATCGGTTTTTTTTTTTTTTTTAAAGGCAGTTGACACTGATATGTCTAAATCACTAGTCACCAAACCGAAAACAAAAAAAAAGTATTGGCAGGAAGGCGCCGGGTACAAGCTAGTAATTTAATAAAAACCGACGAATAGGCCGAAAGTATCCACCATAACTTATTTATCGATATTTCAATCACGATTCACGAACAACCCAATAATAATATGTTACATACTTAAAACACGCAATATTGTTAATACTGTCCGATATTTTAATAAAAACTTGAAACTTACCGGTGCAATGTTAAACTTTTTTGATTTCCACTTTTTCTTGCTCCACATCCTATAACACTGTATTTCGTCATTATAACAAAAATGTTCTAATATCTTAACGAAACTCCACTTATTTAATAATTTAAAACACAAACACGACGCATCGACAACTGAAGTACTGTCGAACGGTGGCGCATAAAATGGCTGCCCTGTCAAAACCCGGCAGCATTAGGTATTTTTTGGGTTCTGACAAAAGTATAGTGACCCTTTTTATTTACGAGAATACAGGTTAGTTAGAAAGAGAACGATATGTATATTTGTATGTATTTTTATGTCCGATCCTTTAGTTTCTTTAATCATTGCTTATTTCCACAGACCAAGTAGAGAACTAATTCAGACGAGTCACTTCATAGAGTAAAAATCGCCGCCAGTACCTACAGTCTGTGAGCACTTAGAAAGTGCTTCGGGTTTGTACTTGTCTCTCACTTGCTCTTAATAAGCGCTTATGAGAGCGAGTGAGAGACAAGTACAAAGCTGAAGCGCCTTCTAAGAGCTATTGCTCTGTACACTTATCAATCATTAAAGAAACTAAAGGATCGGGCATAAAAATACATACAAATATATATATCGTTATTTCGTTCTAACTAACCTGTATTCTCGTAAGTAAAAATGGATCACTATACTTTTGTCGGAACCCCAAAAAATACCTAATGCGGCAGGGTTTTGACAGGACAGCCATTTTATGTAACACCGTTCGACAGTACTTGAGTTGTCAATGCGTCGTGTTTGTGTTTTAAATAATTTAATAAGTGGAGTTTCATGGCGACATTACAACATTAAAGTACATCTTAGTGTGAGGAACATTTTTGTTATAATGACGAAATACAGTGTTATAGGATGTGGAGCAAGAAAAAGTGGAAATCAACAAAGTTTAACATTGCACCGGTGAGTTTCAAGTTTTTATTGAAATTTCGGTCAGTATTAATAATATTGCGTATTTTCAGTATGTAACTTATTATTATTAAACAATAGACCAGGATTAGTCATGCGTTATATTAAGATTGTGTTTTATTTTAGATATTTTCGTACTCAATTAAATAGTACTTTTGACAGATAGTGTTGTTCGTGAATCGTGATTGAAATATCGATAAATAAGTTACGGTGGATACTTTCGGCCTATTCGTCAGTTTTTATTAAATTACTAGCTAGTACCCGGCGCCTTGCTGCCGATACTTTTTTTTGTTTTCGGTTTAGTGACCAGTGATTTAAACATATCAGTGTCAACTGCCTGTCTAAAATAATAATAATAATATCCGATCGCTACCAAACTTCAGAGGATCAAACTTCATCAAAATCGATCCAGCCGTTTTGGAGTCCATAGGGGACATAAATGCAGATAATATATTTCTGTAATTTTCTTTTCAGCCACATGCCACTCAAGGTAATTCTACTACATTGACTGAAAATAAGCCAGATCTTACTCCTTTATGTTTATAACGTTTTATGGACGCCGAGGAAGCAGTGGCTGCGTTTGACAAGGCCGTCGAAGACACCCCTAAGGACGCATGGGCAAAGTGCTTTTCTCAGTGGTTCCATCGGATCCTGCGATTTATTGATGTGAATGGACACCATTTTGAAAAGATATAATACAACTAATAACTTGCTAGTTTGCTCAGTTTTTGATATTCTAAGAACTTTCAGTTTGACCCTATTATAAATTACATTGATTGAGCTACATACTACTTCACTTTATTCCTTTTAGCTATTTGTCTTTTGTTTTTTTTATAGCGTTAGTGATGGGAGCACCACCCGTCGAATACTTACTCGGGTGGTTTCCACCGCTTTCCTTTGGTGCTGTATCGTAGGCTGCTTCACGCCGAATATGGAGACTCGTAATGGACTGTATTGGTGGGGGTACGTCGGCGGCGGGTGAATGAAATAAAACTCTTCTTGTTAGAGCGAGACGGAGAGATGTTGTCGGCTGAGCTGGCTGGTACAATGTGCGTGACGGATAGAGGGCGCCTCGCTTTTTATACCGAGCAACTTAACCTTAAAGTAATCCGTATTTTTTATTATTAAAATAAGGTTATCAAGGTACATCTTTAACTTAATTAATCACATATTTTTTCCTGTATTATTAATATTTACAAAGATATATAAGTGTAATTTTGAGACAACTCGCAGGGCCCGTATTATGGTCACCTTTATCGCGGTGGATAAAGCTTCCGTCACTCTCGCACTTACATACTGGTCAGAGAGTGACAGATGTTTTATCTACGCTTATCTACGTCGATAAACACGACCATAATCGGCCCGCAGGATGTCCGGGACTATATATTACAATGTAATCGGAATCTTTGTCAAGTAAGGTTTAATTTTGTAAAATAAAAGTGTGGGTATTTTTATGGTTATCCTATCTTACTACCCATAATCGAGAACTAAGATGTAGAGCTAAGTTATAGACAACCGTGATAAAAGAGAACAAAACAAAAGAAATAAACGTAAAACCGACTTGGCGGGAAAATGATACAACAATATTCATAAAGGTTTATTATAAAAACCTTATAATCTATAATAATGTTTATGTACAATGATCCTACCTATACGGTTGTCTTTTCCGAATAAAAATATGAAAATATACAATAAACTTACAGCTAGTCTACTATAGTTGGGTTTTTTTTAGATGTGTACTTCAAAACACTGACACACACAAAGTAGGTAGGTTAGGTTTGTGAGGTAACTTCAAATGCCCGAAGGGTAAACCGCCCAGAAATAGGAGCCCCGCACAGCTGGACTCCGCCAACTTGTTGGATAAGGAAGGAATTTAGAAAATAAATAGGGCAGTTGCGAACTTAGACCACTTGCTTCATAAGACCAACTGCATTTTAGACCACTTGCTACTTAGACAAGCTACGTTTTAGACCGCTTGCTATATAACACCAGGGACCTGTTTTATAAAGCTACAAATTACAATTTACAGTTAACAAGTTTCCATTTGACACAACCTCGACCAATGACGACCAGGCATTTCAGCAGTGTTGCCGGTTTAGACCTGTAAAATTGTAACTTGTAGCTTTATAAAACGTGCCCCAGACCAGCTGCGTTCTAAACCACTTGCTACTTAGACCAGCTGCGTTTTAGAAAACTTACTGCTTAGACCAGCTGCGTTTTATACGAGACGATACTAACCCGATGAAACTACGACGCCTGCCTATTATTATTATTATGTAACAACGATCCCGTCCGAAATAAATGATTGATATTAATGTTATCATAAATAAAAACATTAAGCCTTAAACCGTAATTCAGATATTCGTAATTAAATCGTGACTGTTACTAGAACTTCAAAATAAATCTCTATGCAGTACGTAATCTGGTTTATCGATAAACATGATTACTACCACCATCACCATAACAGCTGACAATCCGCCATTTTATGTTCCACAAACGTCAAAAACTGGCATGTTTTTTTCTTAGGTACCTATTTCGGGTCCTTTAGTTTCTATAGTCAAAGACACATCTTGACGATGACAGCTCGTTTTTTTTTAATTTTATATAACTTGCAATATGCCAATATGGTTAGGATCTTTCCCTAAGTTCGAAATTATTTATTTTATTTTTAAAAAATAAATACTTGAACAAATGAATTTCAAGTTCTTATTTTTTTACCTAAAATAAGGAAGTTTAGGTTATAAGAAAAACAACACACCTATTTTTCAAGGTTTTTATTCCTTAATTTTATTTTGTATTTATTAAAAGCTTTTAGCTGCATCGCAGGCAAAGTTTTATTTTCTAAACGAAAAACATCCGTGCCTTTTAAAATCTTATTTATAATGCTGCACCAATTGAAGACTTTTAAACGAGGTATATTTAAAAATTATTCAAGAATATATTCTTTGTGCTGCTCACAATCCAGAAATCTGCACGGATAGCTCGAAATTAAAATATTTTTCAAATACTTTATAACATTTGCCCGCTGTGGGTTTTTTCGAGGTATCCTATTGCCAGTTTGGAAATGCCCTCTACGCATTATCCTTCCGTGCCATCCCTCCGGGCACGATGCACGACGCAAAACGATAGTGCGCAGGCTTGCTGGTCGTCAATTATTATTATTATTACCGTGAAGGACTTGCACGACCGAATTTGTATCCAACCAGCCCCCCACTACTTCTCGCACGACGTGCGGCTGGATGGTGCGTAGCCCTGACGTACGTCAGTTCAATCGTGCATCGTGCTTGCATGGTAATGCGTAGACTTGACGTCCGTCATTTTATTTTTTTAAATATTTTTCTTGACCGTGGCTAGGTCCTTAGTCGACATCCGTCAAATCTTCGCAGTGTTGCCAGATCTACGTAGCCAGATCTTCGCAGTGTTGTCAGAGTTTACGTTTCGCGAACATCTAGCACGATCTGCACGATGGACTTTGCACGATAGTACGTACATCACCATCGTGCCTGACGGTCGTGTGTGGCTGTACGTCAAGGATAATGCGTACAGGCCTTAACTTCTCCGAAAAATCTCACGGCATGCTCGGATGGGTAGGTCAGTTTTTCTCTTTTATACAATTATATTCTCTAAATTTAATCCATTTGTGTATATCCGCGTTGTCTTCATTAGAAACTAAATTATTTTCACAATCCCTGCATTTAATTTGACCTAATATTTTTCTTATGACCTATCCCATACAGTAAGCGCGAGAGTTAAGGCGTTCTTGGCTTGCGGTTGTGGGTAATGCTTTCTGCGGCAGCAAGGTTTAAATCAGGGGACTCAGATGAGCCAACATCACCAAAAGTTTCGTTTTCTTTGCATTTCTCAAATAAAGTTTTTAGTTTTAGTAACTGCTCACCTGAATCCTCTTCACAATTGTAGCTACTTGGATGAAACTGTATGAATTTTGTGATTTAAGGCCTCTACGCATTATCCTTCTTGACGTACAGCCGCGCACGACCGTCAGGCACGATGGTGCTGTACGCACTATCGTGCAAAGTATCCATCATGCTGTCACAGACCACAAATTCTTACTTCGCTCATTCCGTTTCATTCAGAAATTGTGGCTGCTACATTCGCTGTGATAAAATCAGTTTTGTCACATATTTGTAGCAGTTTTACTTGAGATTGCTATTTAGTCGGAAACTATGAAAATTTGACTACAATTTAAGCTTAAAATAGCATCAAAATAAGAAGCCATTATAAAAATACAATCCGTATAAAAAATATTTATTTTCATGTTTCTTGTATGGGGACCCCTCTTGGGATTTGATTTATTGTTCATTGTACAATTTTAAACGATAGATTTTATAATAACACGTATTCTTACTTTGATTGTAGTGTTAACTTGTCATTTGTTATAAATATACACCCCCTTGCAAAGAAAATGGGCACTTTTGAGTTTTTGAATTAGTTTGAATATACTATTTCTAAATAAGATTTTATGCTACAAAATGAAGAAAGTATTGATAAAAAAGAAAAGTAATGATTACAAATGTTACAAGTTTAATTTCCAACCAGAGTTTAGTGTTTGTGCTGATGGAGGGTGTAACAATGTGTCGGGACTCCGTGCTACGTTTTACGTGTAAAGTAAAGGGTGTAATGGGGTGGAACAAGTATGTGAAGGAGGCTCATGTTCAGGCGAGCCATCATTTTCAAACTTGGGTTTGTAGTGGGAAACCTGAAAGCGTACCTCTTTTTGAAAATATGAAAGTAAGTCGCAAATTGTTTAAATCTAAATTAAAATGGTGCAGTACACATCAAGAACAAATTGAAATGGATAAATTGGGTTCGCACCATTTAGATAAACAATTTCGAAATTTTGGAAAGGCACAAAATGACTGAAGGGCTCAAATAGGATAGGTCTGCCGGTTAGCATTAATGGAGTCACTGAGCCAACTGAAATAGCTAATCTTTTTAGAGAAAATTTCACAGTAAGTTCGGCGTTAGGGCCGGTGCAGCGGCGGATGCACGATGCTGGGCCGACGCGACCGGGCTTACGACTTGTTTTTACTTGTAAAGAAATAAAAAATGCTATTCTTAATATGAAGAGAGGTAAGTCACCTGGTCACGATGGGCTCAGCATCGAGCACCTGCAGCATGCGGGCGCTCATCTTCCGAGAGTATTAACCTTACTTTTGAATCTATGTCTCGGGCATTCATATCTACCACATGATTTAATGCAGACTGTAATTATACCGATTGTGAAGAACGCGACAGGAGACATAGCGGACAAGGGTAACTATAGGCCTATTTCACTTGCCACCGTGATAGCGAAAGTGTTTGACAGTGTGCTTGATTGTCATCTTAGTAAATACACTAAACTGCACGATGCTCAGTTCGGGTTCCGGGCTGGTCTATGTACTGAGAGAGCGATACTGGCATTGAAGCACACTGTTAAGTACTACCTAGATCGGAGAACCCCAGTGTACGCTTGTTTTCTGGACTTGTCGAAGGCTTTCGATCTTGTGTGTTATGATGTGTTGTGGAAGAAACTCGAGAGGGAGGGCGTTCCTGCCGAACTAGTGAGTATACTGTCGTACTGGTATCAAAATCAGACGAAAAGTGTAAAATGGTTAAATGCTGTATCTGACCAGTATAAACTTGAGTGCGGTGTGAGGCAGGGGGGGCTTAACCTCGCCGAGACTTTTTAATGTCTATGTTAACCACCTGATCGAGGAGCTCAGTGGCACTTATGTCGGATGCCATGTTGATAACGTATGCTTTAATAACATAAGTTATGCTGATGACATGGTGCTGCTGGGCCCCACGATCGGAGGTATCCGTAAATTAGTGGCTATATGTGAAGCCTATGCTGAAAAGCATGGCTTGAGGTACAACTCTGAAAAAAGGGATCTATTATTATTTAAGGGTAAAAATAGTCCCCCAGCGTCGGTCCCCCCAGTTTTTCTCAATGATGCGCCGCTGCGGAGAGTGACGCATTTTAGATACCTCGGGCATATAGTCACTGAAGACCTCAAAGACGACTTAGACATTGAATGGGAGCGTAGGGCGCTGTCTGTGAGAGGGAATATGCTGGCTCGTAGATTTACTAGGTGTACAGCTGAAGTCAAAGTCACGCTTTTTAAAGCTTATTGCCAAACTTTTTACACTAGCAGTCTATGGGCCAGCTATACCCAAAAATTATACAGTACGCTGCGGGTATTGTATAATAATCAGAGGTCGGAATAGGTAGTGCTTATTAACCTAAACTTTTTGCATTTTCATTCAATAACGTATCCCCATCTCACTCACGCATGAATGAACGTGAGTCAAGTTTAGGTTAATAAGCACTACCTATTCCGACCTCTGATAATAATGTATTTAGGGCGATGTTCAGTCTCCCACCTCGATGCAGCGCTTCTGGGATGTTTGCCGATGCGCACGTGGAGGATTTTTATGCACTGATGCGTAAAAGTGTTGCTTCCTCTGTTCGGAGAGTGAGCGACAGCCCGAACAGCCTTCTGCAGGTCGTGGCGGGGAGGCTGGACAGCGCTCTGTTTGACAGGTTCACCGAGCTACACGTTGTGTGTGTGACTCGGTGACCCGATCAGACAATTCTATTTTAATTTTATCTTAATTTTTAGTTTTAACATTGTATATTAAGTGTAAATTACTAACAGCCTATGGACCCCTGAAGTCTGAGAATATGATTTTAATTTTAATTTTATTTATTTTATTAATGCGGTAGAATAAAATTTCATTTAGTTACAGTATGTTTCCCTGTTTTGCACACAACCTTGAAATCCATGAATACATTGAGATTCCAACTGTTGAAGAAGAGGCAAAATGCTACTTGGCAAGCTACAAGGATCGACTAGAAATCCACCCCAACCTGATCAACAGGCTCAAAAGAGCTGATGTGTTCCATATTTGAGGGGGAATTGGACAGTGGCCCTATTTGCCAAGAAAATCAAAACTCCACTTAGCTCATCTGCTCATAGTCTATCCGAACCGACTGATCGCAGATAAATCCAAGAAAAAAAAAGTTGCAGTATCTACTACTACTTGCAGAAATCGAAAGTGCCCGTTATCTTTGCAAGGGGGTTTATATATCGTTTTAGGTACATTAGGTGCATCATGGATTATCTGACTGTAATTATTTTGAGTGCTGTGTTTATTTCTAGGTAAATATATTGATCCCAATTCATTTTTTATAATATTGTAATTATCTGTTCACATGAGGCACCAGATGGTGGTGGTCTGGCCTTTGCTGCTCAAACAGGCCAGTCAGCAAGGGCAGCTGCTGGAGATGGAAGATTTCAAAATCACCAAGTCAACCATTTGCCCAGAACTAAAAAAAATAAGACAAGCCGTGCTCATCCAACACAAAGAAAATAAAAATAAAATCGAAAAAGATTAATACTAGATTGTTCAACAAGGGACTAAAACAAGCCATAATACGTTCAGTGCCGGATTAGCCACGTAGAAAGAGTAGCATGCTACGGGCCCCCGCATTGGGTGGCCACGCGCACCCACATGTAACCTCTAAAAAAGCGGCCTGTACACGTAGAGTTCGGACCGTGGGAAATGCCACTCGCCATTTCAATCTTCTTGCCGAACCGTACGTGTAAATGCAACTGTAACAGAAAATAGTAAAAATGTACGGTTCGGAGCGAAGATTGGAATGGCGCGGTCTGATCTTTACGTGTAAAGTCCGCTATTCTCCTGTTTTGGTACTTACATCAGTATGCGTGTACGAGTACTCATATCCATCAGGGTTGACGATAGGATGAATAATCCAGTCGATATTCTCCAGCAGAATAACCTAAAACAAACCCCCACACAAAATAGGCGCATATCTAAGTCGCCCAGTAGCAGAAAAGAGCCCGCCACAACCTGTAACCTAAAGCGAACCGGGCTTCGAGCTTCTATAAAGAGATTTATAGAATTTGCTCCGGAACCCGTGCTTGCTCAATCCGGCACTGACGACGTTCTATACAAAACTACAATATTGATTATAAGAAAGTTTCTTACTAATTCGTTCCGCGGTTTTTTCTTCTTTTGTTATTTTTTTGTACAGTGCCGCTTTAAATGCTTGCATATTTAGCCAACAGGTTCAAACTTGAAAACTACCTATTTTAATACTAATTGCACCATGCATAATAAAATGAATTCATCCTTAATATAATTAAATAGATTCATATTCGTAATTATTAATCGTGTTTCACGAAATTAAATAGTTTTTTTAAATATTGTTGCACAGTTGTCATTTTGAGGTTATTTAAATAGCCTAAAAATGGTCCATACACAATCACTGAAAATGGCAATAAAGGCAATAATCCTCCATTCACAAACACTGTGATTGGCTGTTTAGGGGTTTCCAAAGTAAATTAAAACAAAATTATTTTAATCCCTAGAGATTAATAAGGCTTTAGTCCCGATGTGCAGAGACTAAAGTAATATTTTAAGAGCATGAGAGGTGAAAAAGTTATTTTATTACATAACATACCACAACATTTAATTACCCTCCTACTAGGTACTGCTCATTTTTCAGTACTCTCTAGAAATCGTTACAACTTCCTATCAAGTCTAGCATTACCTACTTGGAATCATGAGAGATAGTCTTATTAACGCATTCACTGCCAATACCTACTGTTTTTTGAACATTCGCCAGGTGCAACATCTTTTGTTTTATACGGAGCTTGCCTACTGTAAGAACGCACATATGCGTTGATGGCACTTGGTGGAAGTCACGGTGACGCATATATGCGTCGGTGGCAGTCAATGCGTTAATAGAACTAGCGTCAGGCCCTAGCTTTGTTTAGGTTTCAACCTAATAAAAATAGCCTATATTCATCTGGAATAATATACTGTACAAATAGTGAAAGAATTTTACAAATAGGTGCAGTGGTTACCTTCCACTTGTAAACAAAATTACAATTCGACTCTCTCTATCTCTCTTGATAATATAAGTATAGATGAATGGCCAGAGTAATACGTAAATAATAACAAGTAACAAGTAATACGTGTTTATATGAGCTGTCACAGGACTCGTCTTAGATGAAACACAGTGGAGATTGCAAAACGACTATGTAAACATTTTATTTTGTTTAGTGTTGACTTAGTTTCATAAGATCTTGGTTGCAAAATGTCTAATTGTGTAAATCTTCTTAATAGTAAGTAGGTAGAATACCTTGGTTGAAGATTCGACTTAGTTCTATAACGTTTTGTTAGTATAACGCCCAAATAACAATATGTCCCAGTTGCAAAAAGCCAACGTATGCAGAACGTACTGATGGTAAAACGACTAGGTAGGCATATCGTCAAAAATTCATAACGTCTAAGTGGCAAAACGACTAGATGGTTTTATGAAAATTAAATCACAAACTGTAGTTTGTGATTTGTGATGGAACTCTTTGTACTATTCATAGTTACTTAATTAGTTTAGTTACTTTACTTTACATAGTTACTTAAACATTTTTAGGGTTCCGTACCTCAAAAGGAAAAAACGGAATCCTTATAGGAATTGTTGTCCTTCCGTCCATCCGTCCGTATGTCTGTCTGTTTTTCTCGGGAACTCGAACGTTGGGCCGGGAGTTGAAATTAAACCCATATACTTCAAGTCTACAGTCTCTTGAAGCTATGAAACAATAATTATACTTACAAGTTAACGAAAAAAAAAAAGATACGGCCGTTTATGCCGCAAAAAACGTAGGTATATTTCGACACTCCAAGGTAACTCAAGTGAATCAAAATTTATAGGGTACCTAGGTATTTTCCGATGACATAGAACTATGAAACTTGCCCGGTAATACCGTCTTCCAAATTCTTAATTAAATCACAACAAAACAGGGTGTTTAAATAAGGAATATCGGTCCGAGTTTTGGATTGAGTTAACCGTGTCATGTGGGGTATCGTATGAAAATCTTAAATACGGACTAGAGCATGGATACCGGTTTTCGGTATTACCGAAAAACCGGGAAACCGGACCAAAGTTCCGGTATTGAATAACCGGTATTGAATTTGGTCAATACCGATATTTCGGTATTTTCGAGAATGCTCAGGAATAATATTAATTTCCTATTAAGGACCCTCGTGCGCGGCACTAACTGCAGCACCATGAATACTCGTGTTAATTTTTAATGTTTTTAGTGCAGTATAAATAAATCGTTTTTGCGGTCGTTGTTGGCCTATTCCCAGTTGTCCACACCCCCTTTGTCCACACTGTGGACAACTGGGAAAAAAAATCCCAGTTGTCCACACAACTGGGAATAATAAATCCCAGTTGTCCACACCCTCGAAAATAGGTGTGGACAACTGGGAATTTTTATTCCCAGCTGTCCACACTCTTTAATTTGACTCAACTGTGTTAGTTTTTATTCCTTTGTTCCTCAAACTCGTCGTCACCACTCGTGGTTTTTGTTTTACATATGACTTAAACATTATTTTCAATATTTTAAATTGTTGAGTTTTAAAGACAATATTAGCAAAAATACAAGTATTCGTGAATATTTTCATATTTGTAGAACATTTTTTTGTAATATAAACCAGATTTTTAAGTAGCCGTTTGTTAGGTTCTCTAAAGACTATATGACTCTGTATGACTCTTTGTATTTTCCTGAATCTGGGTATAATATATAAATACGAATATATGTACTTAAGTACATTAATAAAAACTAACACAGTTGAGTCAAATTAAAGAGTGTGGACAACTGGGAATTTTTATTCCCAGTTGTCCACACCTATTTTCGAGGGTGTGGACAACTGAGATTTATTATTCCCAGTTGTCCACAGTGTGGACAAAGGGGGTGTGGACAACTGGGAATAGGCCTCGTTGTTTCAACAAGCTCGATCTCGCTCGAATCCTAATCTGATTCCACCCAAGATCCACGCCACTCAAAACAAGAAAAAGATAGGAAACTTTAGTTGATAGAAAGGAATCTAAGCACTGTACTGCTGTTTACTGCACTGCACAATGCTCGGATTCTTTTTTATTTATTATAGTTTTTTTTATCTTGGTCAAATTTTTTAAGAATAAGATTGCGTGATTGATTACGAATTAACCATGATACTTATTTATTACTATTCTATTATTGAAAATATGTTGGCAAATTTAAAGGTGTAGTTCAATGTTCAGTCAGTCAGGTCAATCAAGGTCATAGTAACTGTCATATCAATACTAATAATAATACTGAATAGGTACTAATAACAATACTTAATGCTAATTACTAACAGTAATACTTAGAATAGGTTTCTATTCTAAGTATTACTATTAGTAATTAGTATTAAGTATTATTATTACTACTATTAAGTTTTATTTGATTTTTTTTTCCGTGTGTTATACATAATTTTACGTTTCATAAGATGATTATTTTTGTTCCATTGTGATTATGAAGATATATATTTTATTGAGCTCTCACTCAATATATTCAATTTGGTATATGAAAAACATAGTGAAGCTTTGCTGTGACTGTGATTATTAATAAATAGTAAATGTTGATTAATTAAGTAGGTATTGTTTTATTATTTCAAGAAAATCCATTTTTGCCTACCTAAACAATCTAGGTAAATAAATGATGGTTTCAAAGGTATTTTTAAGTTTCTATTGCAAAAATATAAATAAAAATCAAAAAATACCGAAAACACAGAAAATACCGAAAACCGGTAAATGGAAATACCGAAATCGAAAAAAAACCGGTATTAGAAAAAAGCTCCGGTAATCCATGCTCTAATACGGACCCTCGGTTCGCGAGTCCGACTTACACTTGACCGGTTTTTAATATAAGTATGGATATACTCGTATATTTATTAGTAAAATTAATAAATAGTAAATTAGTAACTAGTATGGAGTCCTAGACCATAACAACTCGTTCCTAGTTCCTACATAAAATTCATCTAATATAATCTAATCGTTATGCAATAACGACGTTTTGCTACCTAGACGATTTAAAACCTTGCTAAAAAGGTTCAAACTCGATTCCAAGTATGATAGCTCTGTATCCTCTAATGAGGCTGAAGTTTGTGATGTTTTCTCGGTACTTCAGCTCGGTTTTTGAGAAGCCATGTATCTCTGTCAAGTTCTTACCCAGCAAACATACCTAGCCACAGTTATAACCTAATAGTAATTAAAACTTAAATATAGGTACTAAAACTATACTGATAACATTAATGCCCTCTAACGTTATTTAACTAACATAAATGTATGTCTTAGGCCGCATTTCACCAAACTGGAATAAGACTTACTCCGAGATTAGTCTATACAAATTCGGCGTTTAACCTAGGTAGTGTGCACACATAGATTAGAGTTATAGTCCAGACCTTAAAACTCTGTCTTTTAGCATTATGTAACAAAGACTGTAACTTTTTTTGTGAGCCTTAAATAAATAAATAAATAAAATAAAACAAATATGTTGTTATGCCTAATTATGCATTACTTCCAACCTAGACATTTTGCATCCTAGAGCCAATGATATTTTATATTTAGATACGTTATGCTCATACTAAACGCACATAAAATCCGTCGCCAATTACTGACAGTGGCTACGTTTCCAGATTTCTACAGACAAAGACGGCAATCCGTAGCGAACGCTATTGTTAGAAAGAGATAAATAGTTGTTTCAAATTGCTTACCCGAAAGACGTGGCGTGCCCGCCATGGCCACGTGATGGCCGCCACAAAATATGGCGATGTAAACAAAAAATGTAAAAAATATTTACGGTAGTTTTGAATGAAATGAGACATCCTTTCGTCCTTTTATAGTTACAGTATAATTTTGGGGGAGGCCTATGTCCAGCAGTGGACGTCTTTCGGCTGACATGATGATAATTTTGGCAGCCTCTAATAGCACAAGACTGCATTTTTCATGACTTATATTTGTTGCATTTCGGTAATAAAACTTTACTGTTTTTGACGCGTGCGTGTCAGCGGCCACGGCGCGACTGAACGATAGTAAGGTTAGTAATTACCTTCCTTTTCGAGGAACGATTTTGCGCGCAGATGACGTATCTTAAGCGGGCTACATACCATCAGTTTTAACTGCACAGTTTGAACTGTACAGTTTTATCTAATGAAATTTCGATTAGATATTTCTTAGATCGTCAGTTTAACTGCACAGTTCGCAGTGCCCACACAAATACGTTTTAACTGAACAGTTCGACTGTGCAGTTGAAACTGTGCAGATAAAACTGATGGTATGTAGCCCGCTTTAATATAAAATATCATTGCCTAGAGCAGGGCATTGTATAAAAAAGGCGTTTTGTTTAGTTGGTCGCTATGCAACAACGACGTTTTGCTTACATAGACGTTTTTTAATCTAGTCCTTATAAGCCTAAGGCTAAGGCCGCACAGATAGGGCTTGCTTAGCGCCTAGAGCCTAGCGTGAACCAAATGTACTACAATCTTTGCAACCGGCCGCACTGGGCGCTTGGGTCCTCGCTAGGCGACCACGAACAAAAGTAACACGCTAGGCTCTAGGCGCTAAGCAAGCCTCCTATCTGTGCGGCCTTAGCCTAACCAAAGTATGGTTAAGAACACCAACAAGTACTCAGGAAATTGAAGTTCATCATTCAAATTGTCTCAGTGAAACAAAAAGCAGTAGTTTTAAAATAAAGTTAAATAGTAAAACGGGGCTATTTGGGAATCGCGAGGCTATTTGAAACTAAGCAATCATAAGCTTTTAGTTGATATATATTTTGTCATGGCTATAATAGAACTGTAAAACTTGTATTTAGGCGAAGTTTTCAGTTCTACCACAGTCATGACAAAAAATATTTCAACTAAAAGTTTTTATTGCTAGCCTCGTGATTCCCAAATAGCCCCGTTTTACCAGTATCATTTTTGTCAAAGGATAAACATGTTGAAAAATTCGTTTCATATGGTGTGACGTGACGTCTCGGACGACATACTATTATTATCTATTGTAGCATTACCGCTACAAATCGCGTTGGTTCGCGTTAGTTATCGCTAAATTATTCCGCCTTTTCCGTTTCTCAGCCTTTTTGGTATTATGGGCTTGTTCATTGACCGGTTAGAGATAGACATATCTACTGCCAGTTTTGAATTTTGAATTCGTTTTTGTTAAATCCGATTCCTGTGATAATTTTGACATTCGATCTGAGCCAACCCTTGCGTTGAATCCTTAAATAATTTTAACGTGCCTTTTTTATTCATTGGAATCTTCTCTACATAGAAAATAAGTAAGAAAGGCTTATTCAAGTGCCGTGTCCGGTAGTTATCAACAAGTACCAGCCTTATCGAATCGAATATAAACAGATCGATGGAATGCTGTTGTCCTCTTTGTTTGTCTGGGTAACGGGTGAGTTGGCTTTTGATGCCGTTCTGCTTTTACTGGTCCCCATCGTTAGGAACCCATATTTCATGTTGTCTGTTCCACTTTGTGAGTAAAGGTGTTCTTTTCAGCACCCCCGCTTTCCCCATACTTCCCATAACTTCTCAACTCCACGGAAAACCTGGACGGGTGATCTAGAAATTCACCGCGTGACTCGCCAACGGGTTCGCTGGGCGACGACTCGTCGACTGCTGTAGTACCGGCATATTTTACACGCAACGTCGGTTACGTTTTGGTTGCGGCAATCGCAGCTCCACGGATGGGGCGACGCACGGCGGCGAATCGACGGCTACGGATTTTAACAGGATAGTCTTATTTATCATAAACTTTTCATTTTTCCAAATTCCAAAAAAGGAGTCCGCGACCTCCACCCCAATCAATGTAGGTTACCTTTGATTACTATTTCGGCCATAATTTAAATACGGCACAGTTTCCCTTTTTACCAAGTAACGCCCAAATTACAACCTGTATCTTATTTTATCTCACTCTGAACATGGTACAAATTTTTGTCAGTAGATTTTTATGAAGCGCTTCTTGAAATATTACTGATAGAATACAACGTAGTTCTGTTTTACCTCAATTAAATTTTATACTAGTAAAGCCGACCGTGTCCTAAGGTGGATGTCCTCATTTATTATGTGCTGACCTTTAATTTTCATAGCTTTTTAATGAGTGACAATCTGCAAGTTTTGTTATATTTTCATTCCGGTTTCGTAATAAGTTAAATTTAGCCTACCTACCAATCTAGTTTTTTTATAACAATGTAATTTATTCTCTTATTTTATTATTTACTTGAAGACATGAAGCTTTTATTTAATAAATACTTAAAAAAAAAACAAGTTGAATAATAATAAAATATAACACAACTAACCTATAATATAAATCCCTTCATTACCCCCACTTGCGGCATCGTGCCGAGGACACTCGCAGCGTTACCCCGTTGCACTGTGATGCTCAGTCTTTGGGCAAAAAAGGAGCCTTGCCTGTGGTCGCCAGAGACACCTATTAATTTGTCTGACACTTCTTTAACCAATTTTTTTGTGTCAGATGACCACGGACCAAACGTTTCCATAGCAAGTGCAGCAAATTCGTAATTTGGCTTTAAAAAAGCATATTTGCGGCACTTGATGGTTTGGGCGAGGTCTGCGGTCTTGAAGACTAATAATATAACCTTGTTAAAAATTCGTTCGGTTTTTTTTTTTTACAGGACTAAATTTATCGTGCTGGTGGCATTATCGTAACCATCCCGTGTAGTGTTCCTTTCCCTTCTTTCATTAAGGAGCGCTACACTATTTATTAAAACTAAGATTAATCTATTTTGCGGCGGAGCGACAGCACCGGTCTGCATATTGCTCTCGCTCGTGATGTCGTCGGCTGCAGCTCACATCATGATATTATACAGAATACTGCATTCAATGGTGATCCTGCAGATCCTGCTGGCCTTCTCGGGACTGTAGTGCAGAGTGCATGTGGCCAAAAGGCATATCCACCGCCACAAACCGTGACAAATAAAATATATAATTAATTATAATTTCTGATTATGCTGTGCCTTTGGAAATATTGGTGTTTTAGTGGTGGTAGAGCTTTTGTGCAGGATTCATCCAGATGGCTACCACCATTTTATTCATCAACCCACCAGTGCAGCAGCAGTTGTGTTGTGTTCCGGCAAGGGGATAAGAAAAATCGGTGAAATTACTAGCATCAAGGAATGCTCCTTATTCCACCTTAGTCCTCAGGGTTGGCAACGCATTTGAAGTCTTAGCATTGCAGTCTTGAAATTGTAGTCTTAGGAATTCAAATATATATATAGGTCTCAGATATCATTTACCATCAGGAGGCCTGAGTACTCGTGTGCCTTCTCCTTGTTATAATAAATTTTTTTAACCTTTTGAGCGCCATACGTCGAATACAAAATGTGCCACCCACACGCCAAACATGTTTGCTATGCTATGCAAATTACACCTTTTTGCTACCAAACAGTCTCTTTGGCTGTAGCCGACGTGGCGTCAGTGGCACGACTTTTTGTTGACGGCCAGAGCAAACTGTGGCGTTGAAAAGGTTAATATATATATATGCATTTAAATCTTTAAAATGCTGAATGTTCTCTCAATGGTTGAGCGCACCCTCTTTTGTATGGCATTATAGTAACCCTCAGGGGAGTCGTCTGTGTCGCCATCCTCAGTGGTCATCATGTACTCCCACAAGGGGTCATGAATTATACTCAGTATTTCATAAGAGAAGTATTCAAATTTTAGTAAAAAAAAAAAATCTCGATTCCTTACCCTGCAAGTGCAAAACAGCAGGCTCTCTCTTGGCACAGAGGCTTTCAAAATGTTCCCAGATATTGCCACAACCATGTGAAGCATCAACATTTAAAATGGCATATTTGTCGTCTGAAACAACAATATCAGAGAAGTTTTATTTTTTTCATTTCACAACATCAATTTACTCTATCAATACAAGAATTAAACCTAAAGCGATAGAGAGGGCATATATGAAAAAACACTGAGAATGCTTCCAGATTATCAGCTATACACTGTAACTGTTTACTTGGGGTGTTTAGAGTGTCGCCTCCTAGGGTGGGTGGAAGGTAGGAAACCGCGAGGACGTAAAAACCCGAACGGAATACTACCAACTACCACGGCACACCCCGGGCAACATTGTTGGTAGAGACTTGACGGAGTCCTCTGTGCCCTCTCTGTACCAGCAATGGCTGAGATCTCCCGGCTCCATCGGGTTTGTAGGCGACCCGATGGACTATCCAGCCTACCTGCGGTAGTCCTCCGCAGTTGACCGCCGTATGCGAGGATGCAGGAGTCCTGGGGGGTTGAGTCGAACGGAGTCGGGATAGTACTACAGGGAGACAACACGCCCCCTTTGGTCCGAATTTCTGGCAAAACGGTAGCCTTGCAGCTACCCACTGCAAGGTATGGACACGCGTCCGTACGGTCGAGGTGGGTACGGTTTCGCAGGCGAGATATGTGGGGGCTCTCTGGGAGGGCGGGGTGTCGGCCATGCTGACGGGGAACGGGCGTGTGGAACACCTGAGGAGACCCGGATCGGTCAACCCAGCCACACTGTCTGCAGCTCCCGATGTCGCGCATGACACCCAACTCTGCACATCTATATCTCACAAGTACTCCTGATGATCTATTGTAGACATCCCCGGTGCGGGCTCCGTGGAGGGTGGGAAACTCGTGAGATAAAACAACAAACAACGGACTATGGACAAAATAAGATCCGAAACCCCGAGAGTGCTGGAGGGGAAACCCAAAGGCGCTCAACAAGAGAGCGGTGCTCCTACGGGCGTGCTAGCCTCTCCCAACAAAACAGGTGCGGGTAGTAGTGGCCAAGGGCTGCACCACACACAAACACCACACAAAGGTGGCGGCAGGGCGCAAGCCCCGCCAGCTACCCTTACACACCAAACACAGCGGAAGGGAAGTGGCACGAAAGTGACGCTACCTTCTTTCACACGTGGCTTCGAGGCATCGGCATCGACCCCGAAGACCACAAGAACACACCCACGCGGGGGCGGTGCTAAGGCACCGCCACACACACACACACACACACACAAAGTCTGCGAGGGGTGGGAAGTCTGCTGGGAAACCGGCGGGCTCAAATCCCCGAACGAGGACTCAACCCAGGCCACTACGCAAAGCCAGCCCGGAGATCGTCCCACCTGCACCTGCGGAGAAATCCGCAGACGCGGGGCAGACACCGGCGCTGCCTACGCCTTCGACAGCTTCCCAGCTGGATGCCAGCTGGAAACTTCCCGTGTTGACCACGTGGGGAAGAAGGGGAGCAAACCGCCAAGCGGGACGCCCCAGTACCCAGTGCGACCGAACTCGGGAAGAAGAAGCACAAAAATCAAAAGCAGCGCCGCAAGTACCGTAGGCTACTGGCGGAACAAGCTGCTGCTCCGGTGCCTGACCAACAACCAGGTGCTCCCGGAACGGAGACGGTGCGAGGCGCTGCCGGTGACCCCGGTCATCCGACAACAAGCCGTGCCGCTCCCAAAGGGAAAGGAGCCGTCAACAGGGCCTCGGAGGGGAACCCCCCGGTCGCTCGGACCACTGCTAAGAGGGCGCGCTTGGACGAGACTCTGTCTCCGAGAGGCGAACCCAAAAAGCAGAGAATCGAGCCATCGTCGGGTACCCTGCGAGTGGCGTACGGACCTGATGGTTGCTGTTACATCAGCAAGCACGGGTCACCTTTCGGCTGAACTCGCTGACGAGGCCCTAAACCTCATCCAAGCCCGCGTGATGGCAGAAGCGGTCCAAAACCTGCAGAGCAGGGGCGGACCACAGTTTCAAGGAAAGCCGTTACACCTGAACGGCACCCTGAGGCTGTGGTGCGGGGACCAAGCAGCGGTGACCTGGCTGAAGGAGTGCGTAGCCGCCATCACCCTCTCCTCAGGCGACAAGCTCACAGTAAAACGCCAAAACGAAATACCGCGCAGAGTACGCTGCGGCATCCTGCTCCCGGGCGTATACGACGATTTCGGCGTGGTGGCGCCCTCACTCCGCTACCAAAATACCTGGGTGCAGATGGACCGGTGGCTTCTGCACAGTGCTGACAGGCAAGGTAACGAGACCTTTGCCATCGTCAGCATACCGGAGACGGAGGCGCAGGCCATTCTGGATAGGGGGCGCCGGCTCACAATTTTGTGTGGGTCGGTGTACCTAAAATTCCAGGGGCCACGGGGGAAGTTCGTGGAGACTCCACCCTCGAGCACCTACGGCACAACACCTGCCACACAGCGGGAACCAGAGCCGATGGACACGGCCACGGTGACCGGCGCGGCCGACGACGTTGTCGAGGTTGCGCCTGGGTCCCAATCCCCGGCGCAAGGCGCCCGCCCCCTGCTCCGAGCACGACGAGTAATAGCTCCTCCGTGAAATCAAAATCAAAATCAAAATATTTATTCAGTAAATTGGCCACATACGGGCTCTTTTACACGTCGGTAATATACAGTGAATCTACTAGCGCTTCGGACAAGACCATCATTGCGGAGAAGAAGCGCCGCAAGAAACTCCAGCAGAAGGTCATTTTTTCAAACATAAAATACAATAATACTTAAAAGTAAGTTACATTACAAGGTAATAAAGCAACAAATATAAATTATTAGAACTATCACATATAAAAAAAATACAAATTCAAAATTAAAAACATTACAAATAAATGTAAAAATTATCAAGATTACATGTCAAATACATGAAACTAAAAATAATGACTAGGAGAACAACACGACGAGGTCTCTACGTCAAAAGCCATAACTGGAATCATTAACTGAGCAAAAAGTCCTTGCAGACGTGAACAGACCGGACCCCACAAACAGCACCCGTTCACGAGTATGACGCATATCTCAGCCATCGCCTCCCTCAACCATGTGTTCGGGAAGGTGGCGACCCGATCAACGACGCCGCCGTAAGCAAAGACCTTTGAGCGAGCATGACGTGCTCATGCTGCCGGACAACATAAAAGTAATATTGTGTGATATAGCTGTCCGGCGAGAAACATCACAGTGTGCTCTCATTTAAAAGCGTCTTGTGACTCGTCGGAAAGCGGGGAGGAGTGTGCTCAGGGGATAGGCAAACTGGCCATCGGCGAGGAAGGCAGCGGGGAGGGGTCAGTGGGGCTTTGCACCAATGACGGAACCCCCTTCACCCGGCTGTAACATCCTCCAAGCTAACCTCCACCACAGGAGCCATGGATCAGGAAGGGGGCCATATGCGGGCTCCGGAACATCGGAGGTAAGCTCATAGTACACACGGGACCGGATAACCCCCGGACCTGCATTTACACCACAAGGAATATACATGCCGAACCCTTAACCAGTTTCTGCTCTAGAGACCTGTGTGCCATAAAGGTGCGAGGGGCGCAAGATTTCAGCCTGCCGGAGGTGGTCCTGGCTTCCATCTATATTCCAGAGGCAGAAGACCCACCGCTACACGAAATGACGACGCTGGTGACCCACTGCGAGGAGTACAAGCTGCAACTGATTGTGACTCCAACGCACACCACCCCCTCTTGGGTATGAAAACCGCTAACAACAGAGGTAAGCTACTTGTAGAATACCTAATGTCAACTAACCTTAACATCCTAAATACAGGCTCTGAACCCACATTCGTAAACAGACGAAGCAGCACAATCATTGACTTGACCTTAGCAACTGAAGAAACTACACAGTACATCATGAACTGGCACGTCTCTAAGGAACTGTCGTGCTCAGACCATAGATGGATACGTTTCGATATTCAGGTAAATACAATCGCAGAAACTCCTCGGCGGAACCCACGTAGAACCAACCGCTTGCTATACGCTGAGCGGCTGGAACTTACGTTGCCGTCGGCGACCACACTCCAAGTCGAGGGCTGCGAAGCGATAGAAAACCAGGTAACTCTCTCGGCTCTAACGGAGGCCATTGTAGCAAGTTATCATCATGCATGTCCTCTCTCAAACCCACCGGCTAACCGCAACAGCGAAGGAAAATGGTGGGGCCCTGAGCTGGAGAGGCTCAGGAAGAAGATGAGGCAACAACTGAACAGAGCAATGAACACAGGTGCAGACCACGACTGGAAGAACTACAAAACGACCAAGTCCAGGTCCAGGAGTACGAGCTCATGGCGGAAGTTCTGCAACAACATAGAAACATGTTCACAGGCCAACAGGGTAAGGAAGGTTCTCTCCAACCAGACCACGCACACCATGGGCTCCTTACGCAAGCCAGACAACACACTCACCAGTTCGTTAGAGGAGGCAGAGCGAGTCCTTGTAGAGACGCATTTCCCTGACTGTGTGATATCACAGTCGACCAGCTGGACGAGAGAAGAGGCCCCCCCCAACCACGGTAGACTGGGAGCAGGCCCTCAAGATAATCAGCCCCCATAAAGTGAAATGGGCAATCAACAGCTTTGACTCCTTTAAATCACCGGGCCTAGACGAGATCTTCCCAGCCCTACTGAAGTGGGGGGGCGAGAGACTGATTCGGACTCTCGCCGGGATCCTAACCGCTTGTCTGGCACACAGATATGTGCCTAAACGGTGTAGGGAGGTCAAAGTAATATTCATACCAAAACCAGGTAAGAGCGACTACAGATCCTACAGACCCATCAGCCTAACCTCGTTCCTACTAAAGAGCTTGGAAAGGCTATGCGACAGGAATCTACGGGAGAGCTGCCTGGTAAACGTACCAATGCACAGCCAAGGTAAATCAACAGACTCAGCCTTTCATGCAGTAGTAAGCAAGGTAGAGGAAGCCATCAAGAACAAATCTATGTGCCTAGGCGTCTTCATAGATATTGAGGGGGCTTTTGACAAGACCAACTTCAACAGCATAACAGCCGCGCTAGTCAGGCACGGGGCGAACCCGACGCTGGTCGAGTGGATAGGTAACATGCTCAGCAAAAGGGTCATCAGACTCAATGCAAACACCAACCAACTAGCACAGGTGGCAAAGGGCTGTCCCCAGGGCGGCGTTCTCTCGCCGCTACTATGGAACATAGTTGTGAACGAGTTGATCGCCAAACTAAACGACAGTCACTACTACGCGGTAGGTTACGCGGACGACATAGCGATACTCACAAGCGGCAACGTCATCAGCACGGTCTGCGACGTCACCCGCTCAGTCCTAAGTACCGTATCGTAGAACGCTGGTGCTCAACCAACAAACTATCTGTCAACTCGAAGAAAGCGGAGATGGTATTGTTCACCAACAAACGCAACTTGGGAAACTACCAACTCCCCAAGTTGTTTGGAACAGAACTCCAGCTATCAAATGAGGTAAAGTATCTAGAAGTCATACTGGACAGCAAATTGAACTGGAGCAATCACCTAAACAACAAGATAGACAAGGAAACAATCGCTTTCTGGCAGTGTCGCAGGATGGTAGGTAAAACCTGGGGACTACACCCCAAAATCATCCTATGGCTCTACACGTCAGTGATACGACCAATCATAGCCCATGGTGCGGTAGTCTGGTGGCCACGCACCAGACTCTCCACTGTGGAAGCAAAGCTACAACGACTGCATGCGGACTACGTCCACAGCATCCCTGGAAGCCCTGCTCGACCTCCCACCACTGCATCTCTTCATTCAGCAGGAAGCGGCGGCGACAGCGGTACATCTTAGGAACTTGCACCTGTGGAGACCCGCCAGGGTACCACACACCGAAATTCTCTACGAAGCGGTTACTGAGGAGCCGCTCATAGAGGCAGCCACCGACAGAATACCAAAACAGTTCATCTTCGACAAGAAGTACAAAATACAACTGCACGAAGATCCGTGGGAAGGCCTCAACCCCAGGGAAGTAAGGATCTTCACAGATGGATCCAAGACAAAGTCGGGATCCGGAGCAGTTACTTTTTCGGAAGATCTAAACATACATATCTCAACGCCATTAGGAGCCCACAGCACAGTTTTCCAGGCTGAATGCGTGGGCATCATCATTAGGGCATGCAGTACCGGGCCCGGTTCCGAAACTTCCATTTCCCGGTTCTAAGCAGGGACGGTACCGGGATTCCCGGTTCTCCCGGTTCTTTATTTTTTACCTCAAATCACCGCAATCATGGACATTTGAGATAAAAAAAGATTGAAAAACATTAGGAAACTTTAAATATAATAAATATGCAATAAAATCATGCACGTTTTCTTCAACAAAAACATATCTTGATTAAGTAAAATACTTACTAGAAAGTTATTTGTTCTTCCTTTTTACAAATCTAGAGATTAATTATTGCAAATATGCCACAAAATATGATGGATGTTGATGCGATGTTGCCGCTTGTGCCGGCTTCGTCGCTCGCGATACGCGCCACGATATTTGTTTGGTAGGTATTTATGGAAAGAACCGGGAGAACCGGGATGTAATCTTCAGTACCGGTTCTTTAGGACCTGTGAAATTCCCGGGATTTCCCGGGCATTACAGAACCGGGATTTCCCGGGAGCATGCCCTAATCATCATGGCTATAACAGCGATCGAGCAAAGAAAGGTAAAGGATCTCCCTTTCCGAATACTCTCCGACAGCCGATCAGTTCTCCAAGCCCTACAGTGCTACACAGCAACGTCAGGCCTAATAAACGAATGTCACAACGCCCTTTCTAAGGTATGTAACATCAACCCCATCACCCTACAGTGGATTAAGGGACACAGTAACTCTCGAGGTAATGACGCGGCGGACGTACTCGCGAGAAGGGGCTCAGAAACGGAACTGATAGGTCCTGAACCATTTCTGCCCCTGCCGACCAGCTGGCTGCGGAACAAACTGCGCCAAATCACTAAGGAAAAGCACCAACACTACTGGAGCAACCTAAACACCTGCAGGCAAAGTAAGGAAGCCCTTCCGATAGTCAATCCCGGATTGTCGCGTAAGCTACGACTACTCAAAAGGGCCCAACTCCGATTACTAACTGGAGCCATAACTGGCCATGCCTTGTTTAACAAACACTTGTTCACATTAGGTGTTACAGACAGCCCCCTGTGCAGAGCCTGTATGACGACGGAGGAAACCGCGGCCCACGTCATTATGAAATGCCCTGAGGTGGCAACATACCGGGCACGTCACCTCGGAACACCGAGGACGCTACCGGAAGCCGTCGGCAACATCAAGGGTTTGCTAGGTTTCCTGGTAGAACTGGGTTGGCAAGTGTAGTGCCAAAAACCCAGCACGCAAAAAAGGCGCATACATTAAGTCGTCGAGCTGCGGAAACCAGCCCGCTCTAACCTATAACCTATAACCTATGTAACTGTTTACTTAAAGTGTAATGAGATAAACATAACAGATTGTTAACTCGGCATATGCTTGTTACCAAGCTTGGCCCCACTTTTAAAATATGTAGCCATAGTATGTACTTCCCCAGTTTTAATAAAGCTGCGCTTGATTGCTAATGGGGCAGAAAAATGGCAGCCTTATGTAACATCACACAGGCAACAAGTCATTGACCCAGCATCATATCTTCCAACCCTGCCCCGGTAATCTACCATACCATAAAATTTGTATGAAAGAGTTTTATCTCACGTGATAGGTCTGCATATTTGAACAAAAATAGGTAGACAGTATACCTCATAAATAACTATACCAAAAGTAAACATATTTTCTTAAAGGATAAACATCGCTAAAACACTTTAAATACGTACCTAATGGTTTTTTTGATTTAATAGGTAGGGTAGATGCCTCGGTTATTAAGTTTGGCTAGTAATAGCCTCTAACACCACCCGATTTCATCTGAAAGTGTTGATGAATTCCCCAAAAAGCCTGCTGCATCACTTTGCGGAGTACTTCGTTCAGCAAAAAACGTTACATCGTTCAATCTAAAATATAAACGAAACTCGATAAAATAAAATAAGCTTAAAAAAAATATTTCACAGTAATAAAACCAAAAATCACTCGCACGCACGCAATGAAAACAATGGATCGAAGGTCAAACGATAACACTTGAGATTTGACGTTAACGTAAGATTTGACGTTTCTCCCCGAAAAACTTTGTGTCAAAATCCGAAACCGTCGCCGAAGTTCGATTTTCATAGTAGGTCAATAGAAGTAACCACGAAGTAACAATTGTCAAACGACGAACTTGGAATCCGAAGACGGGCCCGAAGGTGTTCATCGTAGCAAATGGTGAAATCGAAGAACGGAACTTCGAACTTCGGATTTCAAAGTAGTGCCCCAGTTTTGAAATACGAAATTCCCTATGGGCATAGTATAAATAGAAAAGTAGCTTAACTCCGGCCCTTTAGGAGATTCTGATACCTATTGCCGCTCGGGCGTCAGGGTCGTCCAAACATGTTTTTCAATTTTAGTCACCTACTTGGCCATACTGTGATTTATAATCATGTTAATTTTCATAAATTACACAAACCTAAAGTAAGTATAAATATTGTTAGGTACCTAAGTACCAAATTTAAATTATTTTACTTACATACTTTTTATCTGTTGACACTAAATAATAATTATGTTTATAGGTATGTGACGTGATATGTAAATTCCTTTTCGAACTTTTGATAATGCCGCTTTCGCGCAAGGCGGCTTCCTTTGGCTACTCAGGTACCTATTATTGGCGGCACGCGCCGCCGCTGCGCGGCTTCCTTAGAGCATTGGCCGCTCGCTTTGGTTCTAGGCTTGTGCTTTGGGTACTAGGCAACGATAAGCATACTTATGTAGTGAAAAATACATACTTAATATGACTACATAGGTACATATAAAACGCCCAAGACTCAGAAACAAAAAATACCTACTCGCACTCATCACACGAATATTTGCCCTGACCGGGAATCGAACCCAGCACCGCTAGCTTCGTAAGCAAGGTCACTACTTACTTAGTCACTACCAACTACCTAGGCCATCCACGTCGTCACATGTTACCTGTCACGTCACACTCAATAACTTAAATGTACCTTTGTTTGAAGACGACCTACTGTTCTCTATACTGTGCTATGGGTGTGAGTGTCGAAGTATGAAAGTTACATAAGGATGCAGTAGATGTAAATATGCAGAGGCGTATTTACCCTAGGGCCAAGGGGGCCATGGCCCGGGGCGGCAGCCTTCTCAGGGCGGCGTTCGCCGCCCCTGGCAGCCTTCTCTGGGCGCCTGGTTTCGTTTCAAATTAGCCCATCAAATTAAAGAAATCTTTTAATTCGTCTTGAATGTGTGAAAACTTATCTACCGGTGCTTAAATTTAGTTTATGAAATGATTAATAACTTTGCGGTTTGTGGTGAAATTACTTATTTTACTATTACTGCTATTACCTACTGAAATGGATGCGAATAGAAAAAACTGAGATACCACGCATATCGAAGAAAAGAGTTGAAAGAAATAGGTAGGTACCTACACAAGGAAGAGGAATCCCCGATTACTCAAAGACCACTGGACCACTTTCAAAAATATATTTTTTGGTATACTTTCTAGTTGGTCCCATTGTCAACACGTCAGGCTCTGATGATGGGATCTTGGAGAAATCAAGGGAACTCTTCAAATATTATAGGCACACCTACAGCGATTTCGGTATTTTTCATTGTAACTCATGCATCTACTCTTGGAAAGCACTATTTGGTGAAGTGGAACTAATGATGAAGACCACAAATCGCCACAGGAACTCCTAAACGATACCTATTTCAAGGGTGGCAATAAGGTATCTTGATTAAGATAGTTAAGCAAAACTTTTTTTAAATATCAGTGGACAAAAAAATATCTTATCAGTTGAGAAGTAGGAATTCATAACAATATAATAAGGATCACTAAAAAGTATAAAATAAGATGAATGTTTATAATAACAAAAAACCGCCTTCAAAAAGGCAAAAAATAACTTCTTTTAATAAAAAAAAAATCTTTCGTTTTTTTTATTTATTCGAAATATTGATTCCGTAAATTGGCCACATGAGGACTCTTTTACAGTAACCCTATGCAGCAGTCCAACTGAAGCCACTATGACTAGAAACATTGGTCTAGAAAGTTTTCGACCGTCACAAATCATAACCGCCGTACTCGTGGCTGTTACGGTACTATGACTAGTAACATTGGCTTAGAAAGTTTTCGACCGTCACAAATCATAACCGCCGTTAGTGGCTGTTACGGTACTATGACTAGTAACATTGGCTTAGAAAGTTTTCGACCGTCACAAATCATAACCGCCGTACTCGTGGCTGTTACGGTACTATGACTAGTAACATTGGCTTAGAAAGTTTTCGACCTTCACAAATCATAACCGCCGTTAGTGGCTGTTACGGTACTATGACTAGTAACATTGGCTTAGAAAGTTTTCGACCGTCACAAATCATAACCGCCGTACTCGTGGCTGTTACGGTACTATGACTAGTAACATTGGCTTAGAAAGTTTTCGACCGTCACAAATCATAACCGCCGTTAGTGGCTATTACGGTACTATGACTAGTAACATTGGCTTAGAAAGTTTTCGACCGTCACAAATCATAACCACCGTACTCGTGGCTGTTACGGTACTATGACTAGTAACATTGGCTTAGAAAGTTTTCGACCGTCACAAATCATAACCGCCGTACTCGTGGCTGTTACGGTACTATGACTAGTAACATTGGCTTAGAAAGTTTTCGACCGTCACAAATCATAACCGCCGTACTCGTGGCTGTTACGGTACTATGACTAGTAACATTGGCTTAGAAAGTTTTCGACCGTCACAAATCATAACCGCCGTACTCGTGGCTGTTACGGTACTATGACTAGTAACATTGGCTTAGAAAGTTTTCGACCGTCACAAATCATAACCGCCGTACTCGTGGCTGTTACGGTACTATGACTAGTAACATTGGCTTAGAAAGTTTTCGACCGTCACAAATCATAACCGCCGTTAGTGGCTGTTACGGTACTATGACTAGTAACATTGGCTTAGAAAGTTTTCGACCGTCACAAATCATAACCGCCGTACTCGTGGCTGTTACGGTACTATGACTAGTAACATTGGCTTAGAAAGTTTTCGACCGTCACAAATCATAACCGCCGTTAGTGGCTGTTACGGTACTATGACTAGTAACATTGGCTTAGAAAGTTTTCGACCGTTACAAATCATAACCGCCGTACTCGTGGCTGTTACGGTACTATGACTAGTAACATTGGCTTAGAAAGTTTTCGACCGTCACAAATCATAACCGCCGTTAGTGGCTATTACGGTACTATGACTAGTAACATTGGCTTAGAAAGTTTTCGACCGTCACAAATCATAACCACCGTACTCGTGGCTGTTACGGTACTATGACTAGTAACATTGGCTTAGAAAGTTTTCGACCGTCACAAATCATAACCGCCGTACTCGTGGCTGTTACGGTACTATGACTAGTAACATTGGCTTAGGAAGTTTTCGACCGTCACAAATCATAACCGCCGTACTCGTGGCTGTTACGGTACTATGACTAGTAACATTGACTTAGAAAGTTTTCGACCGTCACAAATCATAACCGCCGTACTCGTGGCTGTTACGGTACTATGACTAGTAACATTGGCTTAGAAAGTTTTCGACCGTCACAAATCATAACCGCCGTTAGTGGCTGTTACGGTACTATGACTAGTAACATTGGCTTAGAAAGTTTTCGACCGTCACAAATCATAACCGCCGTTAGTGGCTGTTACGGTACTATGACTAGTAACATTGGCTTAGAAAGTTTTCGACCGTCAAAAATCATAACCGCCGTACTCGTGGCTGTTACGGTACTATGACTAGTAACATTGGCTTAGAAAGTTTTCGACCGTCACAAATCATAACCGCCGTTAGTGGCTGTTACGGTACTATGACTAGTAACATTGGCTTAGAAAGTTTTCGACCGTCACAAATCATAACCGCCGTACTCGTGGCTGTTACGGTACTATGACTAGTAACATTGGCTTAGAAAGTTTTCGACCGTCACAAATCATAACCGCCGTACTCGTGGCTGTTACGGTACTATGACTAGTAACATTGGCTTAGGAAGTTTTCGACCGTCACAAATCATAACCGCCGTACTCGTGGCTGTTACGGTACTATGACTAGTAACATTGACTTAGAAAGTTTTCGACCGTCACAAATCATAACCGCCGTACTCGTGGCTGTTACGGTACTATGACTAGTAACATTGGCTTAGAAAGTTTTCGACCGTCACAAATCATAACCGCCGTTAGTGGCTGTTACGGTACTATGACTAGTAACATTGGCTTAGAAAGTTTTCGACCGTCACAAATCATAACCGCCGTTAGTGGCTGTTACGGTACTATGACTAGTAACATTGGCTTAGAAAGTTTTCGACCGTCAAAAATCATAACCGCCGTACTCGTGGCTGTTACGGTACTATGACTAGTAACATTGGCTTAGAAAGTTTTCGACCGTCACAAATCATAACCGCCGTTAGTGGCTGTTACGGTACTATGACTAGTAACATTGGCTTAGAAAGTTTTCGACCGTCACAAATCATAACCGCCGTACTCGTGGCTGTTACGGTACTATGACTAGTAACATTGGCTTAGAAAGTTTTCGACCGTCACAAATCATAACCGTCGTACTCGTGGCTGTTACGGTACTATGACTAGTAACATTTGTAACACTTTTTAGTCTAGATTTCATAGATTTTATTAATATTTACTACGGAAAAAAAACGTACAGGAACTTCAGACGAGAATGTAACTTTCAAAGTCAATTCATTGCTTCCTTTTGGGCTGTAGTGCCGCAGTGGGAGAAGAAATACATGCCGTAACTTCAATAGAATCCTTTCTCGTCATTTTCACAACACGTTGGTACTTATTTACTCTTATTATTGCACAAATAAATTTCAACAACAAACAGAAATTGTTCTTGGTCAAAAATCTACTGTCAAAGGTAAACGTTTCGATACTTCATTGCTGGCCTTTCTGGAGTTCATCCGCGGCTGTCATATTTGACAGTCGTCCGTATATTTTTCTTACAATTAATCTCGTTTCAGCTTCCACATGAATCTATTCTAACCTGAGCATCACGTAGAATATTTAATCATAAATATTCACTAAATTCTAAAATACATAATTCAAAATACTTGCAATTTGGCTGATCATTATTGGTTTTCCGTGGCGAACAAAACGCAGTAGTAAACTGGCAACACGGGTAATTTTAGTTTCGTTTCAGGCAAGGTGCGTTCCATTATACAGATAACCGTCACACTCACTCGCCTTTTATTTTAGTAATGCTTTACGGTAAAAGGAGGAAGAAGTCTGGAGTTTCCCTCTTTTCCCTATTCCTTAATTGTGTCAAGTTTTCAAAAGGAAGATCTTCGTTTTCGGTCGGTCATGCCAAATGAATCATTAATTGCAATGACAGAACGGAACGCATGATAAGTAGTTTTTCGAGATCTTTCTAGGGAATCGATCTCGCCAGCATTCGGATTATCCATTGCAATGTGAGCACATTACACTTTTATTTCCGGATCAATTTTCTCGCTTCGGGGTGAGTTTTGAGTCGAAGAGGTGTCGTCTAATGTCTATTATTGGGACGTTATAACAAATTTGTTCCATTCTTTTCAACGTTCGGCCCAAATTTGCGTAACTTAGCTTCACGCCCAACATGAGGTCCTAAGGGAAATCAATACGTTATTTGTCCACGTTATGTCTATCCACTACTCAGGTGAGTGTTCTAAACCTATTTATCGTGTCTAGTTCGAAACGGCGACATCGTTTTATGTCGATGTTTCTCAAAACATTTTGTTTTAATTTCAGTTACTCTCAGATGAAAAATTATCAAGTTACTTTTCAACTTACTGCGCCGCTTCACTCTTATACGGTGACCCAGTATCTACTCGGATGCTAAAGGATAAACCTAATTAACGGGGTTCAACTGCGGGTACATCGGGTGCCGCGATCCTCAAGGCGGATACTGCTACAATTTGATGGTAACGGCGGGCGCTGTTTGACCTGTAGCCAAGCTGTGTCCGACCTCGTCGTGTTCGGGATCCTGCGGGTGATGTTCTCTGTAGAAAGCTCCGCGGTTCACGTCGAACAACTCGTGTAACTCTTACTTCGGACATCTGGTAAATTCTATCCTTTTTATAAACAACCTTTAGTACCAAAGCAACCGAAATAAGCCTAAGATACTGATTATAACTTATTTAGTAACATTTATAAGGTGTGCATAAGACCACACAAGGTATACTCTATTCTATCTTTCTATTACGAGTGTAAACCTTATTACCACTTAACTTAAAATTACTTAAGGAGGGTCAACACCTTTATATGAAATAAATGTTTACCTATTAATGATCTTATGACTTTTATTTAGCGAATTCTTATTTTGTCAGTGAGTTCATCTGGCGCTCATAAGTATAAATTTGATGAGGCTTTACTGCTCTGGCCACACCCTCGAATCACACGGCCTGTTCTCATGCTCGGGACTTTACACATTGGCTTAGAAAGTTTTCGACCGTCACAAATCATAACCGCCGTTAGTGGCTGTTACGGTACTATGACTAGTAACATTGGCTTAGAAAGTTTTCGACCATAATAAATCATAACCGCCGTACTCGTGGCTGTTACGGTACTATGACTAGTAACATTGGCTTAGAAAGTTTTCGACCGTCACAAATCATAACCGCCGTACTCGTGGCTGTTACGGTACTATGACTAGTAACATTGGCTTAGAAAGTTTTCGACCGTCACAAATCATAACCGCCGTTAGTGGCTGTTACGGTACTATGACTAGTAACATTGGCTTAGAAAGTTTTCGACCGTCACAAATCATAACCGCCGTACTCGTGGCTGTTACGGTACTATGACTAGTAACATTGGCTTAGAAAATTTCGACCGTCACAAATCATAACCGCCGTTAGTGGCTGTTACGGTGCTATGAATAGAAATATCGGTCTAAAAAGTTTTCGACCTTCACAAATCATAACCGCCGTAAGTGACTGTTACGGCACTATGACTAAAAACATTGGTCTAGAAAGTTTTCGACCGTCACAAATCATAACCGCCGTACTCGTGGCTGTTACGGTACTATGACTAGTAACATTGGCTTAGAAAGTTTTCGACCGTCACAAATCATAACCGCCGTTAGTGGCTGTTGCGGTACTATGAATAGAAATATTGGTCTAAAAAGTTTTCGACCGTCACAAATTATAACCGCCGTAAGTGACTGTTATGGCACTATGACTAGAAACATTGGTCTAGAAAGTTTTCGACCGTCACAAATCATAACCGCCGTAAGTGGCTGATATGGTGCTTATGAATAGTATTGGATTGAATTAGCACGCCAAATTTGGACACCATAAGGCTGCAGCTCCACTGAGGCGGAGACGACCGGAGCTGAGTGGAGCAGAGCTGTGAAAAGAGATCAGTGATTCCACTGAGGCGGAAACGAGCAGAGCTGAGTGGAGCTGGAGCCGCAGCCATAAGCAGCATACAGGGCGTCCCAAGACTCCGCTTGACTGTTTCCACTGAAGCGAAGCGGAGACGAGATGTGGATTTCAACTAATATGATTGGTCGATTCCTACACGTCTCCTCTCCGCTCCGCTCATCTCCGCTTGACTGTTTCCATTGAAGCGGAGTAGAGACGAGATGTGGATTTCAACTAATATGATTGATCTATCCCTACACGTCTCCTCTCCGCACCGCTAGTCTCTGCCTCAGTGGAGCCGCAGCCTTATGGCTGTTTCGGGGTTTATGTCTTGCAGCTGATGGTAGAAATTGTCTGTTACGATGTTTATGTTTAATGAAATCTAGGTAATGGTAAGATATTTCAATATTTCTCAAATTGGAGTATATAGATGTCGTTACGTTGATTCCGAATATGCTAATAACTAACTCATTTTCGTGAAAAATGCCTGTCACGGTTGTTATGATTTGCACGACAGCGTACTAAAATGCACAGCTGAGAGATGGCCGACAACGGTGCGAGACACAGTTTGTACCTATTTACTTTTCATAGTACAGGTGGGACAACGTTTAAGCCTTATGGGGTAGCTTTGTTATAAATAAAAACTCTTCGTTCCATACGTCTGATTTATTTTAATACTGTAACAAACAACCTTTACAAGTAGTAAATACCAAGGAACTTAAGGATGATTCCCTACACCAAATTGATTTTTTGAGGGGTCACGCTTAACGAATCATGTTGTAGTGTAGTAGTGGTAGTTGCGAGCAGGGACCGGCAGCAGCCGCGCGGCCCCCCTCTCGACCGATGACGTGAATCCCCGTCAAATGTATTTAAGTATGTCCTTCGTATGTTCATTTATGTTTACAATCATTTAAACTGGTACCTACGTACGGGTCAACAAGCTGTAAAGTAATCTGAGCAAAACGAAGGCCTTGCCATTTAATCATACCTACTCGTACAAACTCATAAATGTACATTTGCAAATTCAATGTACCTATCTACGAGTAACACTACTCAAAAATCGAATTAAAGACCAAAATCTGAAAGTTCCCATCTCGATTATGTCGTTATTTAAACATTATTTCATAAAAATATGTATGAGAACTCGTGTAACCAATAATATTAGGGTAAGTTTTATTCATAAAAATACATACACTTTAACCAAAACGTAGGAATTTCACAGCGAATGTACGCCCGTTGAGGTTAGAATTTTGATCTTAAATTAGAATTTCGAGTATAGGTAGCTGGTCTGAAAGTGCGATCCGTTGTATGGAAACCTTGCACTTTTTGACTATGCGCTGAAACTTGGCACATTTGATCCTTAGGTGGTCTCAAGTGAATTGAGACCGGGAGCAATCGACTGCCACCGCGCATTTAGTGGGGGGAGGGGGGGAGGTAAGTTTGAAGCTGCCGCGCTTTAATTGAAGCCATATTTCTCTAAAACTATACTTGTTATGTTGTCCAATATAGCATTGTCGGAGAAATTCAGGATGGGAAGTCTATTTCTGGAATAAAAATAATGCACTTTACACAAAAAAATTAAAAAAATGGGCTAAAGACAAAAGTCACGTACAACTTTTTTTCATTTCTACCTTTTTTATTTTTTTATTTCGTGATATACCTAGGCATGTTAAAAATAAAATTTTATATGTAAAAAGCGACATTTATCTTTTTATCAAAAATATCTAGTTTAGTTTTAAGATGGACATGGAACTAATTCGCGTAAACGTAAACGTAACATAATATAAGTACGCATCTTTGGCAGTTCAAATGTTGAAATTATTGTACGTTTTATAATTTTCTAATACATATTTCGTTCCAAACATACTTAGAAATATTATTTATTTCTACTTATTTTTAATTCGCGAGGATAACAAGTAGGGGTAGGTAAGTAAGTAGAATAAAACTTTACTAACACTGCATTCTGAATAGAGAGGTTTCTAATAGGTATATCGTTTCACATGCCAACTTTATCTAAACTTCGCTAAGAATGGACGGTAGGTCTAGGTCACAGACGTAGACAGGTACTATTATATTCTAGCCACGCGCGTGACATGATGGCGGCCTTTGTTAAGCCTTCCGCTCAGTCAGATGGCGAACAGGCAGCATCAACCCGCGAGAGTTTAGTTTAGTGTGTTGCCGCTGGGTGACGAATTTGCTTGGATTTTTGAAAATTAAGTTAAATAAATATGTAATACTGTTAGGCGATGGGCTTGCAACCTGTCACTAATACGCTGGTAAACATCTTAGCCTAATTTTGCAAATTGTGGTTATAGAATTATCAACAAGTTTTTAGAGATGTTTGTAATTCTGTAGCTCTGCCTACCCCACTCTGGGAACGAAGGCGTGAGATTATGTATGTATGTAAGTTAAATAAATATTGTATTACTTGTATCAGCAAGAGAGCAAGAGTATAACCCCACTTTCACGCATTCAAATGATGTGACACGGTATCTTCGTTCAATGGTAAAGGTAAGACAAGTGCTTTTGAAGCTTGGGAAGCCTTTTCTGACTTAACAATAGGTTTCGAGTCAGCAATCTAGGGGTGCAATGAGGAGGCAATGGCTTCCATCGAAAAATACATCGTTACATTATATGATAGGTCAGATTGTCTGTTTTTTCTGATCTCAAAGCCAGCCGCTCGTCATGCGTTCGTCATGCGACGTTGCCGCTCCGTGGACACAGTTTTGAAGGTTTCTACGCAAGATGCAAGCGTTCGTCTTGCAATCGTCAATTGACGAAAGCATGCGCATGATGTGCGGGTTACATGGACAATAGGCCTAAGTCTCTTAGTAAGTCAGTCAGTTATTAAGGATACGACCAGACACTCCTATCAATACTTGTCCAACTACAGACCAATCCCACTCGCCTTTGTAATCGCTAAGGTACCCAACTGTTTGCTTGACCGGTAAATGGAAAAGCACTTAACATGTAGCGATGCACGATTTGGTCTCAGGCCGTTTTTCCACGTAAAGTGCTTTTCTTTGCAGTAGGGCACCGACTGAAGTTGCTTTATATCAGCATTTTTTAAGAGACATATATCAATGGGTGCATGTTAACAGTGTTAGCACCGGCTCAAAATCTGCTCTATCCGTCTAGTTGGGGTTGGACGAAGGTCAACAACAACTGGGAGCCTACGTGGACGGACTTGCCTGTTGCTGCAGCGGCTGGTGCAATTGTAAAAAAAGGCAGCTTAAATGTTCAGACCTCTGTCTGTGCAGTGGATCTTGTAATATATAAAATAAAGTTGCAATGCGTTACCTTATGTGTGTTTAAAACAGTATTTAAACCCTACTTTACGAACGATCATGCGTTGAGATCACCCTGAACCACTCTTAATAAAAAAAAAAATCTCCCATGTATCAACAGATTTATATAATAAACTATATATTTATGAAAACTAGATAAGCGTAGCGTATTTATTGTTTTGTTAGAAAGTGCATTGTTTTTGTTCGAAAAATAGATTCCTCGTCCTTAGTTTATCCGAAAATGATATATCGCATGCCCTAATATGTATAGTTTTAGAGAAATGTTGCTTCTCCCCATCCTCCCACTAAATGCGCAGTGGCTCTCGATGGCTCCCGGTCTGAATCAAGGTACTCAAGACCAGCTAAGATTCAACTGTGCCAAGTTTCAGCGCATACTCACAAAGTGCAAGGTGTCGTGCAGTAATACCTAGCTATAACAACCAAAACGTCGAAGAAGTTTATCCTACCACTTTTAACGCCTTCACTCTGGACAAATACGAGTAGTACTCTACTTGGAAACTACAAATAGAAAATGTACGTAGGTATGTAATAGTAAATTGTGCATCAAGGGCAGTATGAAGGGGATTGCTAACGAGAGACTATTAGAAGCCCGACGCTGAAGGCTGAATGACTTGAGTTTGTAATCCCCTTAATGCCCTTGATACACACAATGTTTTGCATCACATTTTTGAGGAAATAAAAGAAATAGAGAAAAAAAATTAATCAAAAACCCGCCTTCAAAAAGCAAAAAATAACTTCTTTAAAATGGTAGGTAAATAGGTCAGTCCAACTGAAGTCTGTTTTTGGTTAAAATATTGTTGGACGCCGACTTCAGTTGGACTGACCTATTTACCTACCATTTTAAAGAAGTTATTTTTTGCTTTTTGAAGGCGGCTTTTTGTTTTTTTAAACTTTTTTTTATTTTTTACTTTTTAGTGATCATAATTATACTGTTATTCTCCCACTTCTCAATTAATAAGAAACAATAGAACCTTTCAATCTCGCCGCAAGCAACGCCGTGGGAAAGTCATAGTCATATATTTAAACCTAAATATGCTTCGTCATAGTCGCTCAACTATCTTAATCGAAATATCTTGTCACCACCCTCGAAATATATACCGTTTAGGAGTTCCGGTGGCCATCTGTGGTCTTCATCATCAGTTCCACTTCACCAAATAGTGCTTTCCAAGACCAAATACACGATTTACAATGAAAAATACCAAAATCGCTATAGGTGTGCCTATTAATTTTGAAGAGTTGCTGAATGAAGATGTTCGCTGTCACCTACTACCACAGGTAATGTAATGCTGGTCATTTGCCATTCGGCTTCTGAACCCTTTATAATATGTGTGTAGATAAAGTATTGTACGAGACTCTGCGTAATTAGCATTACAGCACTCATGGTATCAATTATGAAACTCGCGTTGCGGCTAGTTTCATAAACCACACTCATGTTGTAATGCCTCTCATTACGCAACCGTCACGTAAACTACTATTACGGACTTGTTTTTGGTTTACGAGTAGGTAATAAGATTAAGAAATGTTTCCTGTAAAGAGACTGCAAGCATTGAAAGCGTACCTGGGTAATGTAGGATCAATGGTAAATTATGGGCCTTGAGCTCAGAAGAAATGCATCAGGGCCATTTGTGGAGCGCACTTTGTGGATTCATGTTTTTTAAGCGCTTTTTAAATCCCTTCGAATCTTTCGCCATTCCCTGCATGTAAAGTATATACCTACCTACTTATGTTCATGAGTACCCAATTTATTTTAAAACATTTAGTGACGTTTTCAAAAGGCAAAAGAGGCGACTAATAGTTCCTTGCGACAGAATACAGACACTTAGACGCAATGTGTATCTACCTGTTTATCTACTGTATGGCAGTTCAAGTTATTAATAAAGTTACCCGAAGACTTGAGGCGAGTCACACTGGCACAATTTTGGAAAAAGTTATTTATTTGGCTTTTAAACAAATGTGTGATTGTTCAGTCAATGATTTCCTTTGTGACTCCATTGTACAGAGGTTTACTTAGTAGATAAGTTTAGTTAAGTATTTGCACGTCTTCATAAGGCAGAATGTAACGGATTATAGGCACTATGTGCATGTGGAACTTGTAAACATAAGTATAAAAATGCATTTCATTTTTCATTCTTGATTGTTCTGCAAGTAAATACTGGGTGTCCAGCAAGAAAATTTAAATTTGAATTTCGAATTTTTCGGTAATGTCACGGCCTACGAGATTTAAAATGCCGCGATTTTGTTCATAATTAGTGCGGATTTTTTGTTAACCATGAATCGTTGGTCTGGTGAACATCGAGCATTTGCCATCAAGGCTTTCTTACAATGTGGAAAATCTCTTACGGAAGCCAGAAGAAAATTTTGTTCGCATTATAATTTACGAAAAATTAGTGCAGCACCGTCTATTCAGCTTATACGGTTGTGGATTAAGAGGTTTGAAGAAACTGGATCCACATTAAACAAAAACTTGCCTGGCCGTGGACCTTCAGTTTCCACCGCCGAAAACATTCAAATTATTCGAGAAGCCGTGTATGAAAATCCACGTCGCTCTGTTAGAAAACACGCATCGGTTTTGGAAATCAAAAAGTCATCAGTGCACATTATAATGAAGAAGGTATTAAAATTCCATCCCTACAAAATTCAAATTGTGCAAAATTTGAAACCCGACGACTACTCTTCAAGAATGGCTTTTGCTAAGCAGATGTTACTGAGATTTCAAACCAATTATCGCCTTTCCAATATTTTTTTTAGTGATGAAGCCCATTTTCATTTAGAAGTTTACGTCAATAAACAGAATTATCGTTACTGGGCCCCGAACAATCCACAAAACAAGCATTCGAAGTCGCTTCACAGTAAAAAAGTCACCGTATGGTGTGCTATATCAGGTGCGGGAATTATAGGGCCGTATTTTTTTGAGGACTCAACTGGACGATCGATTACTGTTTCAAGTGAAAATTATTGTAAAGTGATAGAAGATTTTTTTATGCCAGAATTGAGAAGCTGTTTGTTTGCAAACAGAAACACCTGGTTTCAGCAAGATGGAGCTGCTCCTCATACCGCCAGGGTGACAATGAATGTTTTGAGGAACAATTTCCCTGCGAAATTAATAACTCGTTTTGGGGACATCCATTGGCCTGCGAGGTCACCGGATTTGTCGCCGTGTGATTATTTTTTATGGGGATACTTGAAATCTAAAGTTTATAATCAGTCAGCCTACAAATTTGGATCAACTTAAAGAAAATATCGGGACTGAAATCAAAAATATTTCCTCAGATTTGTGCAAACGCGTTTTTGAAAATCTACGCTTCCGCTTAGAACAGTGCGTTGAGCAAGGTGGTCAACATTTAGACAATATCGTTTTTAAAACATAAATCCGCAATAATAGTTTTTGCTATTGATAGGGTTATAAGTCATGTACTTTTTTAAAAATAAATTATTGAAGTTTAAAGTTTCTTATTGGACACCCTGTACGTATTTAAAAGTATCCAAATCGCTAAGATCGCCTCGAACTGAGCGAGAGTGTCGAATGCGTTATGCCCGCTAACAAGGTTTATAGGAAATATAAAATTTATTCTTAACTCATCAATCTACGGTTAGGACATTTGGTAGCATTTAACACACCGTGGTTCAAAAAACCATGGAGTCACTATTTCCTAATTTTTACATAGTATAAAACAAAGTCGCTTCCTGCCGTCTATCCCTCTGTATGTACGCTAACATAGCATCTTTCAAACAATGCAACGGATACTGCGGTTTTCATGAATAGAGAGTGATTCAAGGGAATGATGCCCGCGGCTTGGTACGTGTAGAATTAATTTCCCGCTACTCCCCCTATTTTAACCCCTTAGGGGATGAAGTTTCAAAAATCCTTTCTTAGTACGTACTCACTTAGGGTAGACCGGGGACAATAGTAACACGGGTCAATAGTACTATCGCCTATATCTCTGCAACTACATCGAAATATGCTTGTCTTTGAATACACGAGTGTGCCTTGAGCGTGTCTCGAACTCTCGACCTGCTCACTAGCCGGGCACTCGCTGCCGCGCTACACGCACGAGGTAGACGATGATTTGTATTTTTGACTGACCAAAGGAGGTATTTACGATTTACGTTTGGTGCTACCTATTGTTTACAATTAGTTAAATAGTAGTAAGTAGTGTGAAACTTTTACAGAATTGCGATTCTCTAGTTATTAAAGATTGTACCTAATGTGCCACAGTGCGCGGGTCAGTTAGATATAGAAATCGAGATTTGTGAAGTTTAGTGAGTAGGGTAGACTGGATACGGTTGAAACAATTTTTCTTTGATCGCTCATAGCATCAGCATTATGCTATTGAGAGTTGAATAAAATGTCAAACATGTGAGGGCATACATCTGTCTTGAAATTTGTACTATTGTTTTATGCCCAGATATATTCATTTTCACACAGGAGCAGTTTTTGAAAAAGTCTGTCCTCTGTTACAACCGACCCCATACCAGGGGCGGTTGAAACACAAATAAATAATATTCAATACGGGTATTTAAATCTGCTTTATTGCTCATTCACATATTAATCAACTCTGTCTCAAATAAAATCAACACTTATAATGTATTAAAAACTTAAAATAACTTCATCAAGACAAATAAAGGTATTTAACATAAAATCAAAGAATTTCTTCTTTAAAAAAGTTACCCGGAACTAAACAGCCTAGTAATTATAAGAACCTGTTTTATTGCTTATTCCCGGATCAATTCACTCCGTGCCAAATTAAATCAATCAATCAATACTCATTAATACTTAAGTGTGTTTCAACCGTACCCATCCCCACCTGGCGTCAAAAAAAAATCATAATGGCGAGACAAAGAACCCAACACAAAAAGTAATCATCGTTATTTTATCATAAACAACACAACAAACAACTAACTAGAAAAATGACAAATGACTAGAAAAATACTCAATATTCAAACCATATAATTAAAAAAGTTATTCGACAAAGATATCAACTGAGAATACTAACTTTTGATTACCAAAATACAATAGGCTCCCCTGCACGAAACTACAATGAGCGATAGTGGATGCAATACTGTGGAACATGTTCGCGCTAACATGACACGCATTTCTTCCCTTACACCCCTCATCCTACAGCTGATAGTTTTTCGGATATTCGCTTTGTTTCAACCGTACCCCGTTACAACCGTACCCAGTCTCCCCTACGAGTAAAAAAGGACAATTGTACCACCACATTCGGGGTCAATCGTAACGTTACAATTGACCGCGAGCTACAATTGACCCAGAGTTTTAAAAATAAGACAATTGAAGCAAAATATTTTTGTAACAAATTACATCTCGGGTATTTAAATTTGTACCTATGATTCATTTCGACGATTCATTTCGATACTTTGGGATGTATATAAATTATAATACCCACAATGTCATCCGTTTCCAAAGTATTATTTAAAAATAATTTGCTGTGAAGGATGGGGTTTATTTTACCAGGGGTGAATTGTAACTGTATGAGATTCGTAATTGTTAAATTATTCGATATTTTTGTTGTATTTAGGTGTTGTTGTTGCTTGAGAGGTGTGCTTTGAGCACCCTTAAGTAATTTTTATAATAAATCGTCACAATACGTTTCAAAAACTTGGAGAATATAATTTTTCGTATAGTTCAACTAAATGCTTGCTTTGTCTAGTCTAAATACGAGTCTCTATGTTTAAGACTGATGTAACGGAACAGACTGATCCATCGTAAGAAATTAACAATAAATACTGCTTAATTAGTCAATTATTTTAGGTTTTATTTACCTGTGTTTTCTGGTACAATTGACCTGTAATTGTGTAACACAAGGACTTCATGAACAAAAACTCAATTTGCACCATTCTGAAATTCTGATGCGATCAAATGAAAATTATTTTCTAGATTCGGATAGCCAATTAGACTAGAATGTTATATCCTAACCGATTTTTACGTGGTAGCTTTAGATTCTGAGTTACAGGTCATTATTTCTAAAATGGTACTATTGTCCCCGATCTACCCTAAATCAGGAAAGGAGCCCATGTACCAAATTTCAAGTTTCTTGGTACAGTAGTTTCGGCTGTGCGCTGATATCTAAGTCAGTGAGTCAGGTTTGCCTTTTATATTATGTATAATAAATTCTGGATTATGTACGGGTGTTATAGAAAACCTTGATTATGACCTTCAGTAGGTATTGTCATTCTTTAAAATGAACAGCCGACATGTTTAGTTCGGTTGATCCACACGGGACTTAGGTACTCATATTTGATTTTAGGAAGATATCTCCGCTGTGAAATCGTACCAAACAAACAAAAAAGAAGGGTGGATGAACCGATCTAAAAAGTTCGTTTATTTATTTTAAAACATGATAATACTGAAAGTCGGGTCAAATGGGGGACAGAGTTTCAGGGGGCACAGAGTAACATAAGGAATATCTCTGTCCTTCTCTTATCTGTCCATGGCCTGTCTTGAAGTGTTTTATTAGTTTTATAAATCATACGCCGCCACCTTAAACTGCTGACATCAGGGGAACGTTTTAAAAAGCTACAAGTTACAATTTTACAGGTCTAAATCGGCAACAGTGCTCAAATGGCTGGTCGTCATTAGTCGAGGTTGTGTCAAATGGAAACTTGTAACCTGTAAATTGTTATTTGTAGCTTTATAAAATAGGCCCCAGACGTCAAGTTGCCGGTTAAACGGAAAATGCTCGAATTTGTGTTTTTTGTGAAAAATATGTGTTATACTGTACTTACTACTATAGCTGTTAAACTGTACCCCACCCCTGGGGCACACTATAACAATTTTTTCCACCACTTTGCCTATTATAATTAGGAAATACCAACCCCATAGTTTTTAGAACCACGGGGCGTGCTACCAAATGTCCTAACCCTACATCACTTGATAGGATACATTTTTAAACGATTATTTCAATAAAAATGGTGTGATAATATTATAATAAATATAATAAAGAAATAAGAGTAAGGCGCATGAACATTGAAAATTTTGTATATACAGGTATCGGGTCGAATAAACGTTAAAGGAGTGGAATTGGTCAGCTGTCGACTATAATAGTCCTATGATTTGTATATTAAACTTCAAATCACAGTTTGTTTTACTACTTACTAAACTAAACATTTTATATAATTTTAATGCCGTTTTAATACTAAAACTTGTTGAAATGAATAGAAAGTTACTGAATAAGTTCTGCTTTTGATAAATCCAAAGTTAAAACTTTAAAGTGAACTACGAGTAATCAGTTGGGCTGGCCAGATTAACTGCATGTAGGTACGGTCGACCTTATACTCGTAAGTAGCTGCACACATTAGTGCTCTGTCACTTTAACTACATGCGACAAGGTATAAAAGTGTGCCGGTGTCCGGAATATAGTGGACAACCTTACAGGGCTGGATAGCTCAGCTCAGAGGGCTCAGACAAGATGCATTACGCTAACTAACGTTTCTATTCAATTAGTTTTTAAACCGATCGCGTCACTGGTAGATCACGTGACTTTTCGTATCACGTCATTTTCCAGTCACGCGATTGGTTTAAAAACTAATCGAATAGAAACGTTAGTTAGCGTAGTGCATCTTGTCTGAGCCCTCTGGAGTGTTGAAAATACGATAAATTATGTTTAGTAAAAGTCGCACGGGTAACTATCGAATTTAAAAAACGACTTTTGCTTCCGTTTATAATGATGTGAACTGGTTTTAAATGTTTTAAAAGACAGTTTGCCTGAAAGTGAAATGCGACAACACTACGATAAAAAGTAGGTCATACTCCGAAAATAGCCTATTTAGGTAGATAAAAATTATGTCACATCATCAATATAGAACAAACGATTATGGAAATTGAATTTAGTATTACAATCGTTTTGGCAGAAATTAGTTGCTGTTGCATTTCACATTCACATAAATTGTCTTTTAAAACATTTAAAACCAGTCATCTTGATTTCAAACGGAAGCAAAAGTCGTTTTTTAAATTCGATAGTTTGATAGAATTCAGTCTTCGTTGGAGTAACTTAATAATAACTTCGCCGCTATAATCAATAATCTCAATTGTGATATCATTTTAGAATCTCCATTTAGGCAATTTTTTAAGAAAGCGACACAACAGGTTCTGATAAAAAAAAAACTCCGTGCGATGTCAAACTTGCCGGAAGAAAAACTCCGATTTCTAAACTTTATATTTGACTTGAAAAAGTTAGAAAACTGCTAATTATTTATTAATTGCGTTAGAAGGGTCTTAAAGAAAATTTTAACAGCTTTCTTTCACAGCTAACGAAACTGAAAAATTCTAATAACTGTGGTCTAGGCATCGAAAATGGTGAACCAGGGTAAAGCAGTTCCGAAATTTTGAAAAGTTGTGACAAGTATCTCGTTTTCCGTGCGACCTTTACTAAACATGATTTATCATTTTTTGACACTCTTGAGTTGAGCTATCGAGCCCTGTAAGGTTGGCCACTATATCCCGGATATCCTGTATAATTTGATGGCAGATGCGTAACGTACGACTTTTTAGCAGTCCGAATTTAAATTGCTTTAAAGCCCGACATTGATTTTATAACTGACAATTTTTATTTCCTATCAATTGCAATTAATCAATTAGATACAAAAGTTGAATACAGTTTTAAAAAACCCGACCACAGCACGGTGAGAGTACGAGTAATTTTAAAATAACTTAATACTTAACGGGGAAGCTGAAATAACAAAACATTTTCCAAAAACACCGCGGAACACTATAATAACCTGACGTATTTACCAATTAAGTACATCTGTAGACGTGGAGCGATCGTTTTCATATTTAAAATGGATGCACAGTAATAGACGACCAAATGTAACACCAACTAATTAATATACAAATCTGTTGTTTTACCCGTAAAAATATTTTTCTTAAAATAACGTTTTATATACCAAAATACACATACATAAGGGCTGCGTGGTCAAACCCGATAAGTCCATATAACTTATTGTGTCAAAAATAACATTAATGAATAAATCAAGACAATTCAAATTTGATTAAACAATTATTTCGATTTATCGGGTTTCAACACGCAACCCTCGAATACATGTACAACGTAATAAAATAACTAATAAATATTGTGCGACAACCCTATGACTTAGTTTAAATGGATCTGCAACCCCGATAGCGGGGTTTGCTTGCAGGGCCGACTGTACAGGCAGGTATCTGTTCTTCACGCCCATGTCAGGGTGGACCGCTCGTTTAGTTTTATATTATCGAACCTATATTACTTAATCCATGTTAATAGCTTTAGCCCCGCAGCGCTAGCCCCAACAATAAATAAGAGTTTCGCACCTAACAGGAATTAAGACAAGGCAAGGCGAGGCTTAGGTACTCATTAAAAATACATTTACTATTTCAAAATATAATTGTTTGCAGACATACATGTATGTAATGTATACATACAGAACATGTTTGTATACCTATAGGTATAAATTGAAACTTGAAAATTGAAACCTACGTTTACAGAATGCCAGTTTTCTCGAATCGTTGACAGGTATTCGGGTTGAGGAAATGTTAAATAAGTAGCTGTTTCTATAAACTAATAATATGAGTACCTATAGGTATAAATTGAATTATAAATCACACTGATAGACTTTCCTCGTAGCTATAGGTGTACAATAAACAGAAGACAACCTATGATTAAAGGAACATTTTATTGATATTAGTAACACTACATAAGATATACATGTGCTAGCATGCGCTAACCTATTCTTTTCATTTACTTAGTTACATATTTCATAAATCGATAGCAAGGACACATTTTAAAACAAAACGAAACATCTAGTACATAATTAGGTATTACGTAAGTGGGTAGGGCAACTCTACATAATGCTATTGAGCTATAAGTACCAACTCTTATTTAATTTGAGTTAATACCTAGCATTCCAGTTATCTTTAATTTTAAAATAATTAATGCAATTTTGCATGATTAGATTTATAATACTCCAGTAAAATTGGGGATTCAAAGTACGGCGTCGTTTGCGTCCAATCAGGTAGTTCTGAATTTTTGCAGACTTGTTTATGATGTTGGTCCAATGAAGAATCCAAGTTTGTGACCTCGAGCGCCGAACGCAACTTTGTAAAAATTAAAAAAAAACAGACTTTTTTCAGATTTTGGCGATCGTAACCCTAAAGAACTAGTTTTTGAAAGTACCTTCTCAGGACGTTCTTAAAGCAGACTAAATTTGCTACCATATGAGACTAGAATTGTCTCTGCAGACCCAATATTTTTTGAGATAAAGCTTTTCAAAATTCAGCATTGTTACGAACTTCGCAATTTTTTGCAATTAGGCGTTCTGTTTGAGGTAACATACCGTAATACCATCACCAAATTTCAGTATGTTGCTACACATGTTATTCTACCTTAGAAACCGTCGGGAACCCACCTGTAAAGTGCCTGGATCCGGAGATATGACGTCATCAAAACAGCGGCCGCTGTATTTTAAAAATTGCGAATAATGCTGATTATATGAACCCTATGTACATGTGTGGGGTCTCAAATGAACGGGAACTAAATGTTTAACTTGGATTATTCTCTGAGCCAACAGCATAAACAATTCAGCAAAAAATCAGAACTACCGGATTTGACGCACACACATGTTAACTAAAGTTACTGGAGTATAAGTAAATATAAGTATTTAAGTATTATCTTTTTTTCCAGTTTCTTGGTAGTAGGTACCTACCTACCTACGTCAAAATGCTTTTGTTAGGAGAGTCCGGCAAGTCACTATTAAGAACTTTTTAAATATATATGTATATATATAAATTGCCCCCTCACGCGAAAGTCCCGCACGGTTATTAGTAGAGTCTCATTATGAGTTATATTATAACTGAGATACAACTCAATCATTTGACTTGTTTTTCGATCCTTCCTCACGTAAGTCAGAAAACATATCCGCCTTATAGCCGATAATTTATGGTGTTTTCAATCCACAAAGTGGTTCGTAATTTTTAGTTCACTTAAACCATACTACTAGGGCATATATCCCGGTATTCCGGAATCTCGTAATTCCGGGATCTCGGACGATTTTTTCCGTTATTCAATTCCGGGATTGAGCGTTTCAATATCGTAATTCCGGGATTGATTGAAGACAAAAATGTATCTTTGTTTTATTTAAAATAAGCTTTTGCGTTGCCATAGGTACTTGCCATTTGAGACCTCGAGCAGGTAGTAAATTAGTTGTTAGACAAAGGAATGTGTTGTACCCGAGAACCTTCCTGTACTTACCTCTCTCTTTCTCTCTGTATTGTCCGGCTAAGACAACTCGTATCATATAAGAAAACAAGGAGTGATTGAAACTGTGATTAAAAGCCTATTTTTTATTTGTAATTAAAAACACGAATGGCAAATGTTGTTTTTTTTTATTTACCTATTCAAAATCAGCATGCGTGGGGCATTTTATAACCTGAAATAATAAAAAACCCAATCCCGGAATTAATACCGGTATTCCGGTATTGGGATTTCAATATCGAAACTCAATACCGGGATTGAAAACCTTGCGATATTGCATGTCCTACATACTACACGTCAATTAGAATGCCGGGCGCGCTATTGCATGGTTTAGAAACAATTTTATTTACTGCGTTAAATAAGTACGAAGGTATCCCTGGATCTACGATGTCGACGTTACGTTACCTACGCAATAGGAGTAAAAACAATGTTAGAATGAGGGCGCAGGGGCCCTGAAAGACCTAGTCCATAAAAGCTTGTCATCTAGATCAAATTGATCAAATTTGTTTAAGTGAGATGGAAACGGAAGATAATTTAAGTCGAAGACATATGTCGTATAGCTAGTTAATACACTCGTTAATACAACGCTGAAAAGAAGCCTCTGCGGTTTTAGACTTTATTATATTTGAGCTCAGATTCCTTCGCATTTAGATAAAATCAACGTCTCATGGCAAAAAGTACTACTAAGCGATACCTATTGTTTATTCGTTCTTAGCCCGTAATGTACTTAATAACTCGTACATGTCGTTCAGCTCTTCTTTGATGAGCGTCGTGCGTGTTGAAACTAAATTTTGCAGCCAAAGGTCAACCTTCAGTATTCATTATTATGTCGGTTAAAACTTTATTGTTAAATAAAAATTGTGTGGCGTGTAATTAATGTTATATATATTACCGTTATTTACTTTGCATTTTCCCCATTAGAACATTTAAAAGATACATTTATAAAACTAATCTATTTTCTAACTGTAAGAAATCTTTATGATTCTTGACATGATTCGTTTGTGACGTGCCGGTCAAATTTGTTTTTGACGTCATACTCGTAGATACTAATTAACATTTCACGGCAACTATACCTAATGGAAATGCCACCGAACATCACGAAAGTGCTTACCGTCTAGGTAATGCACGTTATTTATTCCGATTCTTTGGGCCATTACATATTTATAAACGCAGTTTCAGTCATTTCACAATATACTCGTATATTCAATAATTGTTATCACCAGCTGCGCGAGGATTTTTACTCTTTTCGAATAATATATTTGCTTAGTCTTACAATTTAAGCAAGTTATACTTGAATCAACTTTTTTAATTGGCAGGGAATAACTTATAGATTAACCTAAGTGTATCACATTCCATTAATGCACTAGAAAATTCTCACACGATTACAGATAGTTATCTACAATTGCCTAAAACCTAAATGGCTATACAGAGATTCGGGGCTAAATCATATGAAATACAAACAGTGCGACTATGTAATCGGTGCGCACGGCGGCCCGGCGAGGCGCGTCGGTCGGCCCCGGAGGGCCGGCGCGGGCGCCCCGAACCAGTTCACGAGCACACTTAGTTTGAAAGCTTGGACAGTTATCGTTACTTATCTATCTGCGCAACTTGTAGGATGTCGCTGATTTACACAAAAAGATACAATAGGTACACAGGATGGAAATATATAAAAATAAAATAATGGTAAGTGATATCCAATGCATTTACATAGTATACAACAATTACACAGCATTAAAAGCAAATATCTATAATTTCATAGTTAGTCCTTAACAAAAACATATTTTGTAATTAATTAATTATTTTCATATTTTCTAGTTTGAGGAAGCACGTAAATTATTATTTACTCTTCGCCTTGTATTATTTCTACAAGGCTTACATAGGTACCTGAAAAGAATCCTAGGATTCCAAATGAGACCAAGAAAAGGTTTTTCCACAGAACCCAGTTCCAACGGCCAAGTCCATTGGGCCTATCCCAAAAAGTAACTGTTTCTATAACTGCAGGGAATATCAGGCCGAGGAAAGATAAGCAGACTGCACCGACAAGTGAAATAAAAGGCCCTAAATTAGGAATCGCAACAGCAATGCAAAGGGTCATTATTATGATAGCAATTCTTATGCTGTATTCGGCAAGGTTCTTTCTGGCACCGAACATGTGGCGAACGTTTTTCCAAATAATTTCCATGGGAACGTAGAACTGCAGGCTGTATGTGAAGAAGATGGCCACGGCGATCATCAGCTTAACGCTCTGCCCTAACCTGAAAAACAGAAATATACCTTTGAAATTTGAAACATTGGTTGCTTACCAATGGTTACAATGACCTTTTTATTTTAATCCTGTCCGTTTTTAATTTATGACGAAAGCCGCATACAAGATGTCCCAGAACGAAACTCCCCCTACTAATACTGAGCCTTATGTAGGGTGATGGAACCAGTAATGGACAAGGCACCAATAATGAACACTTGATTCTTATTTAACAGAAGATACGGGTTATTCATTTGTTTTGCAACAAACGAATAACAATCAATTTTGGTCCGTATACAATTTGAATTAAGAGTGAAGTGTCCATTACTGGTGCCTGTCAGCTAAAAGTGTCCATCATTGGTACCGTCACCCTACCTAGTTACGGTTTATGGTGATAATATCGATTTCATTCACCACAATTCTATTCTTCAAACTTGGAGGAAGTGAACCAACTAACTATTAAAGGTCATAATTAAGTATAAAAGACAAAATCTTTGAATCAGCGTAACAAATACCTGACAGATGTTTTTTTATGGCTTCATTCTAAACTACGATACGCGATATTAAATTTAGCAAGTAGTTGGTTATTACGATTGCTTACCTATAGTTTTTTATACGCAATTACCATCTACCAGAATCTCATGAAAAAAAGGGAAATTTAAATTTAGGGCTTGCAACTCCGGGGTACTTAATAGGATTTAAAGGCCTAGATTTAGATACTTGATTTTCCGCGTTCATAAAAGCATGATTTGTACAAAGTCTTTATTACTTTGGGAAATTATTCAATTTTCAAGGATAACATTAAAATATCACGTTTGCCGTTTGTGCAACTAACTATATATGTATGCAGTGAAGATGGAACACAAGGATTTATAATCGGTATTAGTAACGATTAGTTACTACGTAACCCTTCCATTTGCATTGCATTTCCTAATAAATAATAACTATGCAGTTCAGTCTACGCTGAGAGAAAAGGATCGAGCTATATAACTGTTATAGCTCTGTCCTTTACGCTCGCCGTAAAATGAACCGAATAGCCATGTCATAATAACCCCCAGGTCAAAATTTAAGTTTGTATTATAATTAAATTAACTCTGTAATGCGTCTGGTGGGGGAGGGTTTCCGAAGTATGTAACAGCTGATGTAAACTTTAGATATTTTATTAATACTGATCTAATCTAATTAAACTATTACAGTCAAGGAGTGGTCCAATAAAGCTCGGTAATCCGAAGTCTTAACGTACACACTAGGAAGAGGTCGATACAAAACAAAATCGCTTAGAACCTATTAAGTATCCTCGGGGAACCAAATGGTTGTGCGAGCTAACTCGATCCCAGCGCCAGCAAGGGGACAGCAGTTCTGGGTTGGCTGGTCCAGCTAGTCGGCGGCAGATGTCGCCGGTAAGCAATATTGAGGTTTGTTACACCTCTTAATTCGCGTTCAATCATTGCCGTACGCGGTATTGTTAGCTAAGCGACTATATTATGCAACTTTAACGTATATCAATGTCGTATTCTGAGGAGGTGCGAGGTATTTCTTTTTTTTCTTATCCTCATAAAAACATCATGAAGACCAGGCCGCACATCCACGATTCGCCATATGGACGCAATGGGTAATCCTAGAACTAAATGGCACCTAATTATTAAGGGTTCTAAATAGGCTTTTGCGTGTCAGACATAAAAGCCAAATGAGGTGATAAGTAACGTTCCTGCAAATGTACAACGGTCCTTCAGGTATCAATATTATATGACTTCATTTACTAGTCTTTTATAAACACCTTCTTCCTCACAAATTTTACAGTACACATGATTAACGATATTTTTCGCTTGAGATCGAAGGGCTTTTAGAACATTTTCCTGATAACTAACGTTATATTTGTGTGAAAATAACAAACAATAACAAACTCTGACAAAAGGTAAAATTTGAAATGACAGGCGTAGACAACATTGCCATATGAAAATCGATTAATTTTTACTTTTAATTGTCATGAGGTTTTGGTAGACCTTTAAAAGATCACAAAAATGAATCAAGTAGGTAGGTACCTATCTAAATGTATTCTCTAAAAAGTAAGCTTAATAGGGAATATGCATGGATTTTTTAAATCGCAATTCTCAACAAAATATGAAAATACCGTAAAAGAAATCACTAAAAGTCAAATTAAAATTAAAATCGGTCAAGAAATACGGATGATGATACAAGAAGCATTTTAAACTGCTAATTAGACAGAGAGATCTGAAGTGCACCGGTGACGTCATTGTGCAGTATTTAAGTACGTACGTACAAGGTGGAAAAACGAACGCCGCATGGACGGCAACGACCTTAAATATTGGAAATAGCAAAATTTACGCAAAGGAGACTTACTTTTATTTTGGAAATCATTAACCTTTTGAACGCCATACGTCGAATAGGTACAAAATTTGCCACCCACACGCCAAACATGTTTGCTATGCTATGCAAATTACACCTTATTGCTATCAAACAAAGTCTCTTTTAATCTTGAACTCTTGTCGGCTATAGCCGACGTGGCGTCAGTGGCACGACTTTTATTTGACGGCCAGAGCCGACTGTGGCGTTGAAAAGGTTAAATTACTGTATTTATAGATTTTTGGAAATTTGTCTGCCTTAACCGGGAATCGAACTGGTCGAATATGACAAAATAATTAAGAAGGGTTTTTTTACGGTGTTTATTTAATTTAGAGGTGTGTGTGTCGGTGATATGAACGATCACTAACAACGACGCTTTCGATCTGTATCATAAAACGCGACTTTATTGTTTTGTCATATTCGACCAGTTCGATTCCCGGTTAAGGAAAAGGATTTTTTCAAAAACACAATAATGCAGTATGTTTCGTTTTTAAAAATAAAAGTTAGTCTCCTTTGCGTAGAATTTGCTATTTCCAACATTTTAGATACTTGCCGTTCTTGTGGCGTTCGTTTTTCCACCCTGTAGGTATATTTGTCCATGTAAGTAAGTTTATCATTGTCTAATACCTATAGCCTCGTAAGGCCCACCATACTACCAACAGGGAGTTTTTTGTGAGTGGGACTTTGAATCTACCATCAAGGCAATAAAGTTCAATTACGTTTGTTCGATAATGCCATTTTCATTTTATGAAGATAGGAAAATAAACTTTATTACTATTGCAACACAGTTCAATTTAAATTGCTTTGATTATGTACATCCTATTGCCCACTGGGCCTTACGAGGATAGTACAAGCCTAGAGCTTAGTATGGGACTAGGATCTAGGACAATCTCGCACCAATGGATGGCATTGGTGCGAGATTGTCCCCGGATATTTTTATTTTATTTTAAGGTTAGGAAACCGATTTGACAAATAAACGAACCACGCAAACCACCAATGTGGTAGCATCTTCCCGTACAAGGCGCTATGTCAAATGAGCGGGTACTACCAGCCCACTGGATCCCTGAGCCACCATACTCGTAGAACGATGTCACACTGGCATTATTAAACAATTTGTTTGAGAGTTCTTACGACTTGAATCATAACGTCACATGAGAGTTGTATGGGATGCCAGGGTTTCATTGGGCAGATAGTACCAAGGTACATGGTTCGATTTAAAATGTGTCATAAACTTAGCGCTATTTACGTTCGGTAATTTTGTTATTTTTATCGATGATAAAAATTGGGATTTGTTAAGTGAAATAATCCATTTCTTAAATTTTTGGTTCAAATCTTGAATATCTTCGAGTTATAATGTAGTTCGTAGCAAGTGTCGAAACATTTAGCATAGCCAAGATGCAAAAGCTGCTAACGTTTCTGTTATGGAGTTGACATAATCGTTCGAAGCGATCTATCAGCTTACATCAAACTTAGCGTGCATCTTGACTAGGTAGTAAGATTATACATACATACATTAAATCACGCCTGTTTCCCAGAGGGGTAGACAGAGACCACTTCTTTCCACCTGCTACGATCCTGACAAATCTCTTTCGCTTCTTCCACATTCATGCGAGTAAGATAAGATTTTATATAGATGATATTTCCATTATTACGATATGAAAATATCAACCCATTCCCATGCTTGGAACAGGGAGTCTCTTTTTAAATCTGGTAAGAAATTTTAAAATGAATTCATTTGGTGCTTTTGTCAACCGGGTGCAGGCACTCGTATTTGATAACATAGGCGTGAGATTTTCATTCACCGGATAGATTCAAAAATCGATCCTTAGGTTCGAAATTAACAAGCTAGTTTTGAATTTGGTATTTAAGTAAACTTTCCTACTGACAAACAAACATGTGAAGTTACTCGTAAATAAAAGCTTGCTATTAATTTTAATCAACACTTACACTTCGTTTTCAGGAAGGTTGAGAGTGATGCTTCCCAATGTTAAGTCTCCATACTTCAGATATCCGAAAAAACCTGTAGTTGCATACAGGGAGACGACAAAGAACATGCCAAAGTTCAGGACGCCCGGACAACCGATAAAGTGTGTCGGCGTCTTCATGTTGTTCTCAAGGGGCATCACAACACCAATGCCCTCTAACGCGAAAATAGCAGTGCCAAAGAATGTTGGTAATCTTTCAAATCCCGCGAAGCTATCGCGATCGCTTACTGCGGGCATATCTTGGAATAGATAATAAAAGGTGATTCCCATTCCGGTACCGACCAATAAGTTTGCAATCATTGAAAGTGGAGCCAAGTACTTCAGATTTCTGATGAGGTTCATTAGAATGAGAAAGGGAAGCAGAACAGCCATGTAGATTCTTAAATCTATATTATGTGGCAGCCATTCAACCGATCCCGCGTGATAATCCACTACTTGTTTGACATTCTTCGCGACAAATACGATGTACACACAGCAGCATCCCAGCAAGTCGACTACGAGGAACCAGTTCACCAAGGCTCTGAAATTCAAAATACATTATATTACCGTAAAACTACATCACTAAGGTGCAGGTTCAAAACTTTAAACCGGCTGACTTGTCAAACAAAATCGTAACTGCGCTGGCGACATCTAATTTATAATTTAATAAAAGGTGCTTTGGGGTAGATACCACAATTGGAATATTTCGATCATTACGAATTAGTACTTAACCAGCATAAAATCAATGTTTTGCTGTGGCAACTTCACTCGTAACCTAAATGCCATTCTATTTTTTTCCCACGCTTCAGTAACATCAGAGCCTCTATTCTAAGCGCTAAAAACCATCGTCTTTAACCTGTTATGGTATTATTTTTAACGCGACCGCCATTAGATACTGTCAAGTAAATATATCTGACTGACAATACGATAACAGGTCAAGACGATATGTTTTACGGACTAGAATCTCGGCCCAGGTAGCTTGTGGCATACGTGCGTGTGGAAGATATTGACGTTAACGATTAAATTCGACCTTTTTGTGGTTTGTTGGCATTATTGATCTCAGGAATTAGGTAAGTTATCTTAATTTCTCCTTGATTTAACGATTTAAATCATTTTTTATATTTTATTTTATAGGCTAGGATAACATTGTATAATATGTACTAAGATTATAGTAGGTGCTTTTCTTTTAAAGTCTTCCTGCATTCAAACTGTCCTAGTTATGCAGGGCTTTTGTTTATTTGTAATTTTTCTTGTTGGTTTCATACAAAAAAAAGTAAAATAAAAAATATTGCTTGAAACTAATTTTTCTATATTATTTTTAGGGTTCCGTACCCAAAGGGTAAAAACGGGACCCTAGTCTAGTCCCTGTCCTAATCCAGTGGCTGTCAAAATGTCAACCTGAATATTTATTTTGCTCAACTATCAGGACGAATTCGAATTTAGATCTGATTGACGTGACGACTTTAGTCTATAAAAAAAGTTACAAATTTTTAGTAATAAAATCATGAAAATATTTTTTTTGATTGTACCTCCGCTACACGTAACGTCAAGTATCCCCCCCCCCACTAAAGCCAAAAGTACAAATCGCACATGACATTCAATACCGTATTAACTCAAAAAGAAATTGTAGAGCATAACTATTTGTAGTAGTTTGAAATTAGAATAAATTTTTCAACACCGTCACATTTCGAGTTAAGACGGTATTGATTGTCATGTGCGAAATACTAAAAATCTGAAAAATATCTTCAATGAAAGCGCATATAACGAATTTAAAAGAAAAACTATCACGACTAAGTAGACTTATTTGGTTCCTGAGATACAAGCGACTTAAGTGTTATACCTACTAATATTATCTAAGACAGCACCAAATAACTTTAAATAGAGAATTAATTCATACTTGTTGTTTTTTGAGTCAGTTTTTGTGAATAACGATAAAGATATAAGATAAAAGAATTTATTCGGTAAGTAGGTCGCACGGGCACTTTTACACGTCAAGAATCTACCAGCGCTTCCCAAGAGGAGACCACTGCTGAGAAGAAACGCCGCAAGAAACTCAGCAGTCAGACATTTTTTAAACGTATTTCATATTACAATTGTACTACCTAGTCTAGCATTATATAAATCTATAAATATTAAATTAAATATAATATCAAATAACATGCGTACTTCAGCAGGAAAACATGCCAAGAATCTTACGGGAGAGATAGAGAGAGGAAAGAAAAGAAAACACATGTGTATATAAGATGGTGCAAGACCACATAAAAGTTTCGATATGTTTTCCTAAATCAACGGTGTCCCCTAGACATGATAAAGCTTTTGCATTTGAAAAAATTATTATTGACTAAGTTTCGGGTTTAGGCCATGCATTTTTGTCTGCTGGATAGTCCTCGACCCTATAATACGCTTCAGACATTAACGACCTTTTCAAGTAATTTTTAGTTTCTGGAAAGGGTAACTTTAAAACTACGCACAGTGTTTGATCTGATGCAAAAAAACCCTCTGCTGTGTATAGTATTAATCGATCAAGGATAAATTTAAAATGCACGAGTAAAACATTCAGGCGTCTATTTCATATACTTTTTGTTAAAAAAATATTTAAGCTTTACGTGACCTTGTCATGAAATTTCTGTAAATAAATTCTGAAAACGTAACTATCCAAGATATTTATTTTAGATAAATATAGTTTGATAGGTAAAGCATCTTTGGGCGCATGTTTTCCAGTTATAATTTTTGGAAAAGCGCCTCTGGATACCGAGTAATTATGTTTTTTCAGGCTTTGTTTTTTGTTTATTTTCTCCCCAAATCCTCAAAACAGCGACATGCCTAGCGTCTAGCACAGATAGCTTGCTCTGAACAAGGCCTATTGCTGGTAAAAATCCTCGTTACACTATCGCCAATTTTACGAGAAATAGACCATTTCGTTCTGAGGTCAAATGATATAACATAGGGTTGTCACTAAAGGTCAAACAAGTTATGAGAGTGGGTAAATATAAAAAAGAAATAACACTAAAACACTTATCAAATTGCATGCCCGAAACTGTATTCAAAGAACAAAGAATTTTGTATTCCACGCCAACGGAGTCACGACACTAGCTTATTCATGCAAATCGTTTTCATTGTTTAGTGTTAACGAGCACTCAACATCATCATTGGATGGATCTTAATCATCATTATTGGATAGATCTTCATCGTCCACCTCTGCCAACTGAAAGATTTGTTCGTGAATTGGTTTTAAAAGTTCACGTACAGCTTGTGGCAGAAAAAGCCGCTTGGAGGATCTCCGACGACGTTGATTGAGGTGTTCAATAGAAATGAATGGATCCGATGATTCTAGTGCACGGTGAAAGAGGTCGGTCATAATTTTTCTCCTATTCATTTTGCGACAATGGTGTTCCCGATCTGAGCGCCAGCTCCTTGCTCTGAGAGCATCCCGACAGGAAGTGAACAGGATTCAATAATCTTTTCACCGTGAACTAGAATTTTGTGTACAGTTACAGTCATCGCGTGTCAGTTGAGTATTAAAAAATGTCATTTTCTATTTTTGCTTAATTTCGTCAAAACATATTCAGCTGTTTGACCGTGACAGTGTAAGTCACTAACAACTCTATTTAGCACTTACATATTTTATCAGCAGTAATGTCTATAGGATACAAGGATAAAAAAGTTCTGGTTTGTAATAAATTAAGGAAACCATATAAACAGACAGAATTAAAGAACAAAATTTGTACGGATTGCTGCACTACTTTACTGAGTAGGTCGCGTAATCTCAAGTGTTCCTACAAGTCTAGTAGAGTTCTAAAAATAACTACGTAACAAAAGCCTTAAGCGTAATCAAAACATTCGAGTCTTTATAGAAGACTCTAGTCTCTATAGAAAACTGAGTCTCTATAGAAGACTACAGAAGACTCAAGTTCCTCTCAAGTTTAAAAGAACTCGAGCTTCGATTCAATGAATAGTCTAAAAAACTAATTCGGTCTTAGAATTGAAGATTCCAAGGACTTGAAGAGTCTTTACCAACACTAGTTTTAGCATAAGCCTAACGAGGGTGGACCTCTTCCCGCGTTACACGTGACCCTTGATCGAAAAAACATCAAAAGGCCTATTAAGCATGCAATTGGATTTTGTCTAAATGATGTCTTATTTAGATAGTTTTTGTAATATAGAAAAATATACGTCATAACTATGAACTTAATTAAGGTCAAATAGAGTGACAACACTAACACAAGTTTTTGAAATTTAATCCCTCCCAAAGGCCGCGATAGTGGAACGTGGATTTTTACACTGTTGGTCACTTTTAGATAACAGGAACCAGTAATGGACACTTAAATCTTAATTAAAATTTCATACGGTCCTAAATTGATTGTCGCAAAACAAATGAATAACCCTTATCTTCTGTAAAATAAGAATCGTCCATCATTGGGTTCCTGTCATTACTGGTTCCACCACCCTAACACTCTTATTCATAAACGCACTAAGCTAAATTATGCCTAAAATATGCTTTGTCCTTATCTGTTACGAGCAATCTTTCTCCGCTAGACACAAGTCGCACTTTTGAGGATATGGGGAGAAAATAAATAAAAACGTAAATCTGAAAAAACATAATTACTCGGTATCCAGAGGCGCTTTTTTTAAAATAAGAACTGGAAAACATGCACGCAAAGATGCTTTATCAAACTATATTTATCTAAAATAAATATCTTGGATAGTTACGTTTTCAGAATTGATTTACAAAACATTAAAGGGTTTGTTTGCATCAGATGAAACACTGTGCTACGTCAGGTAATTTATTATTGAAATGAATGCATTGACCAACAAATGATTTATATACTTACTTTACGGACGCGGAATTTTCGAATAGCCATTTTATTTTTATTTCTGGTATTTAAATTATGTATATCAGAATTTTTGGTGAAAATATCTAAATTCTTAATAACATTAATAATATTTTCAGAAATAAATTGAGACGCTACAGTCAAGATATTAATTTCATTAAAAAGTTGTCTTAAAGAGTCACGAGAGTTTAAGCTGTAAATAGAACGAATGACCCTTTTTTGTAACACAAATATAGTTTGTATGTCAGCTGCCTTACCCCAAACCAGAATACCGTAAGACATGACATTATGACACTATGGAAATAACTATAATAGACTTAGCGCTAACGGCTTCGGAACCCTACACTAAGCATGGTCAGCATCTCTTGCCCGGTTTTTATTACATAGTCAACATCTGTTTCATCAAGCCCTATCTAACCAATTCAAACTTGGTAGGTCTACGCTAATTAGGTACAGCAGCGATACTGTTGCCACCTTCCGGCTCCACTATAAAATCAGCTCTAAGTCACCATAATATTTCATTGTTATCGGGTCTAAACATGTATTCCAAATATTAGTCCATTCCAATATCCGAACTGGTTCAAAGTTGAAGACTTGCTAGATGTGAACCAAACATACATACGAACATACAAATGAAGAAAATAAATGACTTAAATAAGTAAATAAATGACTTGTATTTTTTTTGTCAAAATAGTTGTCCGCTGCTCGTAACATTTTATCGGAAATACATACTTACAAAAAACCGGCCAAGTGCAAGTCAGAGTCGTGCACGAAGGATTCCGTACCATTAACTATACAACATTAGCATTAGGTCCCGTTTTTACCCTTTGGGTACGGAACCCTAAAAAACATGTAAGTATGCACAAACTGTGCGCAATTTGGTCTTGTTTATTACTTCTTTTAGACTTTTTTGTCGTACAGCCAATGGTCCAGGAATTATTTAAAAATTATACAAATTTTGACACCTTCTATTCAAGATTCGTGACTTACACCCCCCTAATGCCGAAAACTTGATTTTAATTAGGATCCCATACCTTAACATTCATCTTAATTATGCTCGACCTTTTGTAAAGAAAGGGTACAGACAGACTGGACTAAAAGACCGTCAGGTAGCGGTACACCCCGAAATTCAGTAAAATGCTGCAAATGGTGTTAAAAGCATGAAACTCGGAACGATTGATCTTTAGGCTATAAGAATCAATTTGACCCGTAGCACGAAAGAAAAAACAAAAAAAGGAGACGAGTTATGAAGTCATCTTTCTTTGGTATGGAAAAAGAAAAATGTTCTGAAACCTATCGTGTGTGGTATCTGGTTACGCCACAACTAGCAGAAAGCTTAATATTAAATTATTTATTTGATATTTCGCGCGCTCGTTGATTGTCTCAATTTGAGCAGGTATTTAACTGTTCGTAATGTTGGCAATGCACCGTCTTGCCTATGACGCGCCGCGAGCGCCCTCTGGTCTATGAAAACCACCGCGACGGACATCTTCGAATCTCGTGTTCGTTTTTCTTATTTATTTAATATCCCGGCCGGGTGTGGTGTGAAAATCAGCAAGGACCTGCAGGAGAGCTGGCATTACTCGCTGGTGAGTACCTGTTCGCTATTTTGACTTTTCACGAGGGCGAAATGTGTTTTTGATTAACCGAACCAGTGCACCGCATGAAGACGCTTTCTGCTAGCTCAAAAAAGTGATTTATTTTGTTGAAGGATTGAGTCGAAGGGTAATAAAGCTAGTGGTAATTCGGTACTTTGTAAATTGTGTTATCGAATAGTGACTGTTTCGTCTGATCAGGTATATTAATCAAATAGCGACCTTATTACAAAACGCATATGAGTTACTCGAGCCGCACATTCTATCTTGGTAAACACGGTTTTTGCAGAATTTAAATCTGGAATGTTCCTTGCTTGAAATTTATACTAAATATAATTAATTTCACGCTAATACTAAGTTAAAGTTACCCCGGATTGCGTAAATACATGATTTATATTCATCACGTCTTTCTAACAAAATAGGTAGGTACTTGTGCATGGTGTCGCGAATGATCGCGATATGCATGAAATATGATAGTGAATGAACCCCTTTAGTTCGGTAGTAATTTTTAGACCAAATAATTATGACTGGCAACTCTGGGTGGTGGTGTCTCTACCTTTGGAGGGAAGAGTGGATGAAAAAAGATGGACGACGGTTGAGGTTTGGAATTGTTGTTTATGACAAGTTTGTGAGGTGAGAGATAATGGTTCTGTACACTGGTAAGTGTTTATAAACTGTAATATTGACGATGTAAAGAGATGGCAAAAGATTGATATTGTTTTGGAGGCTTTGGGTTGATCTGTAGGGGAGTGAGGAGGTTCAACAGGGGGCCTTCGAGTCCCGCCCTTGGGCTCCGTGCTAGACGACAGGGTCTAACCCGTAATAAGGGAGAAATTGCTCTCGGACGGGACCCCCTGTGGCGTCGAACGCGGCACCCAAGGAGTTAACGTTAACAGTAAATTAATGCGAAGCAGATTTATATTACTATCTCTCTATATTATCATGCATGTGAGTTTGTCGCTCCATTATTACGATAATGTCTTGAACCAGAGGCATAACGAGACATGTATGATTATGGAAAACGTGGCGACAAAATTGGTGAAGCGTGCTGGGATAAAGAATAGAAAATTGATAAAGGTGACTGTGACGTGTGACGACCTTACTTATATGACAAAACTGCTACTAAAGTTGGACAGGAAATATTTTTTTAGTGAGAATGTAAAAATAGAAAATTTAATTGTTCACTATTTAAACAAGGTTATTGATAACTTGTTTAAGAAACTGACTGTTTAAAATGATTGTTGAGTGTTGAAATAGAGTTCTCCACTAGTAGTAGGAAGGGACTGCGACAGGTGCGTGGAAGGTTCCGATCCTTCGCGTACTGCTGCTTTCAGTGACCAGGGCCCTGGCCATTCAAAGCGGCTCTTGCTATGCGGGAGAGGGCACATGCAGTGGTTGTTTAGTTGAACCTCTTGTGCTGCTGTGTAGATGTCATGTGTAATATGTCAAGGCAGGATTATGTCCGCCTTCACAGCCGCCGGTGCAGATGACAGGTGCGTTGGATGGATGACGATCCCCACGCATTGCTAGCTTTGTGTTTACGGACCACTGTGTAGCGGTCGCCCGGTGTTCTCAGCTGATAGGCATGGAGAACTCAAGAACGTTAGAGGCCGAAGGTGCCCTACGTTACTGCTGCTGGAGTGAGCCATTAGTAGTTTAGCTCGGTTTTGTGTTGTTGAACAGAAAGAAATGAGATTGTTTGAGAACCTCATAATCGTGGACACTGAAATAGTATTCTTGAGAGAATTTTGTGTCATTAGTCATATTGGTGCCATTAGTTGGGCCAAAATTATAGCTTCAAATAGGTTGACTTTGACTAAGACTTGATATTTTTTTTTACTGAATAAACTGTTTGATTGAGCGAACTGGATATAATACACTGTTAAAAGTGATACTGACCAATTGGATGCATTGTTACATTGACATACATACAAAATATATCGCTCATTGAATGCAAAAGGGCCACAAATCAAAAATATCAGAAAATCGTTTTATTCCAAAATAGTGATTTAATCGATAATAATTTTAAGCTTACCTGAAGACACCAGTCATTTTCGTGTGATTTCCGGCTGAACGGATCAACCGCCGTTTTTGAATTTTAACGATTAGCGGCACATCTTCGGTGCAAAGCTGCCATTTTGTCAGTTGTGTCGCAAAAATCGAAGTGAATGCACGTCAGTTTCGTGGAAAACGGCCACAATCCAAAAAAGTACCTGATACTGAGTGAATTGTTCTGTACAAAAGTGCCATATTTTGGAATGCGGAAGTTTTGCATTCCAATGTCAAGTAAGTATTTTTACAATTTATACTACAAAAGTGCCATATTTAAAAATACGTCCATTTTGCATTCCAATATCAAGCAAGCATGATAAAATTTGTAAAACAATAGTGCCATATTTTAAAATACGTCCGTTTTGTATTCCAATATCAACCAAGCATGATCAAAATTGTGATACAAATTATGCCATATTTTATAATATGTCCGTTTTGGTCGGAATTGTGAAATTATTTTGTGCCATATTTGAAAAAACTTCCGTTTTGTATAGAATTATATGCAGGATAGTAGAAAATTATTTCACATTAAAATGATGTTTTCGTTAATGTGTTCGTTTTGTAGGAATGTTATTGCGTTGAATGTTTAATTATTTTAAAACAATATGGACGTGTTGGCGTTTAACACTTACGGTAAAGGTAATTCAAGGTAATAATAGCGAAGAAATAAAAATCTAACTAGCTTGAGACGTTCGAGTGTTATCATTCTGTGTTAATGTGTATGTTGCGTATACTGCGTGGGCGTGTGTGTGTGTTTGTGTAAGTGTGTAAGGTATTTAAATTAATGTGTGTCTATGTAACAGTTCTTATATTTCATGAGTTAAATTACAAATAAGGATTTTATTTACAGAATGAATAACCGAGCAAGAAAGATTTTGAACATGGCAGTCGGTACTACAAATAAAAAAACAGACAAAAATGAAGCCTGCTCCACTCACAATTCTGAACTGGACAAGAAATCCAACATTCCATCACTACAATAAATTTATGTTGTTAATGTACCTATATGCTGTACACAAATTGCCGAAATTGAGAAGTGTCACTCATAAGTTTCTTATCAAAGGACACACTCAAAATGAAGGGGACGCCGCTCATTCATTAATTCAATGAAACATTGCAAGTGCATTAAAATCATCGCCAATTTATGTGGCTGACCAGTACATTACTCTTATAAAGACCGCTAAGAAGAAAGGCAACATCAGACACCTTTCGCAGTTCACGAGCTGATGCATGATAGTTTCTTGGACCTAAAATGTCTAGCTGTCGGCAATTTTGTTACAACCCAAGATGGGGATAAAGTAAAATGGTCGGATATAAAAGTTATTAAAGTCCATCGAGAACATAAAAACAAATTTTTGTTCAAGACTTCTTACGAAAACGAAGAGTTTACTTCAGTATCTACGCTGATTTTTTTTTTATCATCGATTGAGACTGATATAATAGTGCCAAAAAAACTATTCAATAATAAACTTAAAACAGCTGAATCAAAACTAAAGGGTATACTTAAACTAATCGATAAAAATATAATACCTAAGTATTACGAATCTTTTTATAAAAAATTGTAATGTTTTGTGCCTTAAATATTAAATTAGGTAAAGAAAGAGTCTGTGATTTCAATAAGGATGTTATTAATTAGAAAATGAATATGATTGTTTAAGTTGTCGTCATTGAATTTAATAGGTACTTAGTAAGTTGCTACAAATTTATTCAATGTAAAAGAGAGAATGCTTTAAAATTAAACTTTGATACGGGTAACTAACTTTTTTTATATAAGTAATGAGAATTTTTATTTTTGTTACTGTGAGTCATTTTATACGCCATTTAACTTGTGATTTAGCTGTAGCAAACAACTCGTGTATTTTTCAATACCTGACACTGATTATTGCCTTATGGCTTATGTACCAACATAAAGATTTTACTTGTTTGTTCTTTTTTTAGAACTTTTATTTTGCTAGAGGTGTAAGTTCCTTTAATTAAATTTAACTTAAACATTTTGATAATTCTTAAGAATTTGTTTTAGATCTCTTGTTACACCTGAATTAAAATAGTATAGTGATAAGAATACCTATTTTTTGTTTATTTCGATTTTTATTGTAGGTATTTTTATTATGCTATCGGTAAAACCCTACGTTTAGCTTAAAAAAATAATTAGTATTTTATGAGAAAAGTCTATTAAATTGAATTTATTTTTAAAATGAGTTTTATTTTTGGCATAATTTTTGAAAATTTTGTTAATATTTTGAATGCAAAAGGGGCATGTGTGTGTTTTTTTTGATGTGGGTTAATGGTACAACAATGTCATTATTTTAAAAATATAGCTCATTAATTGACGAACATAGTGGTATATTAACATTATAAAAATAAGACAAAAACATTAAATATAACCAAAAAACCTGTTTTAGAATTTGTAATGGCTGTCCTGTAAAATTATGCCATTTTGATTTGTGGCCCTTTTGCATTCAATGAGCGATATATTGAATGAGTGATTGGATGTTAAAATGTTTTATTGTTTGACCTGCAATGCTTTGGCTACGTTGTGATAAGTGATGACATTATTTTTAGTGACCGTGTCACTGACTAAACTTTATTTCTTGATTGAGCACATTGGACATGGCATTGTTGGAAAAGGTTGGGAATAGTACCTACACCTTGCCTTTTGGATATTGTAAAAATTGACTTGACAAGCTAAGTGTTCTGTGTTTGCTACTTTGCTGTAACATTACAATTATTATTTTTTGATATGTTGGTGGTGGAACTTGGCTCTCAACTGTTATTTTATTTGTGTATTTCCTGGGTTTGCATTAGGGAAAACAATGTGTTTTTTAATTTTGTCTTTTACCCTAACCCTCACTTATTAATTTGTATTTAGTTGAGTTGTGGTCAACTCGAATTTTAAATTATGCTTTGAATAAAAAGGCAGCTGTTTGTAAATATGTGAACTGTCACGTTGACATCATACTAAGTTTGTTTTCGTTGAGTGGTTGTGGTTAAGATCGTAATAAAAAACCAATAAGAACTCATTGGAGTGGGTTCCGATGCTCCTATTGGCCTATTTATTTTAATGATGGTAGCGTGATTTGTCAACGGTGTTTACTAAAATGGTGCAACATCGAAAACACATTGTCTGCTTCCCACTACTCATTGTTTGTTTACAAGATAAAATTGAAAAGTTTTACTTCTACGTATAATAATTGGTGTAAAAGTTAATTCTTAATACAAATAAGTTCATTCACATTGTGAATAAGTAAATAAGGATTTAAAAGAAGAATACGATGTGATTGATGATCACCAAATGCCTGGTTGGAACGTGCTTATTTGCACACTAAAAGTTTTGTTTTGTTTTATAAATTCTAGCTAAACTTGGTTGTGAGGTAAAGTAAGCGTTGGTTAAGTATAATTGTTGTATTTGAAATAATTACATTACAGTCAACGTTCTCGTGAAGACTTACCGATGATGGATTTATGGTATTAAGTATACAAATTGATAGTTTTAACAAAAAATTGGTTAATCTAATGAGATCTTTCTTGAAACACGATGTGATATTGGATAAGCTGAAGGTAGGTTGGCTAAACCCTAGCCTAGAAAACAAGTATGTTGTACGTACTACAACTTTATCATATCCAACTGTATTGATGTAATAGTACTAAACTAACCTAAGTGCTAATTGGGGTAATTTTATAATGAAAACCAGATGAAAAAAAAAAAAACAATGTTTGATATTGGTTTAGCTTTAATTACCTTATTAACACTTTGTTTCTGTCTCGGGAGCTCCCAGCGGGATGGACTTTTTCTCTCTGAGGGGCAGGGTTCTGTTCTGTTGTGAATCTAGGTGAAATACTACAAGACCCCTTTGGTATATGTATACATTATACATGTGTACTTTAGCCCAATGTGTATAATAAGTGTAATATGTATGCGTGTGTGTGTGTAATAATACTGGTTGGTCTATAATATACATGAGCGATGGTATTATTGGTTGTGAATTGCAGTTAATATCAGCAAAAGGACAATTGAACATAGGATTATTGGTAAGGTGTGAGTTACTGTAAATAAGGTAAGATATGATTATGTAGGTGGCAATGGCGAGGGTCTTTAATGAGAATAAGTTGTATTGCATAGCAATACTCTCAAGAGTTATATGACTACACAATCATATGCAGGTAAATATTGTACTACCATTACTGAAAGAATACCTTTATTAAATAGTCTAAGTAAATATATAATGTCATCATCAGCATTTGGTTCAATTGTATCAGACACTAAGGTTATAGAGCGCTGAGCAAAATACTCTCACTGAAATTGACCAGAGTGATATAACTGGTGGAGTGGTTTTGATTTGCAAGTGTTATTTTATTTATTGGGTTAATTAACTTGTTTTGTACTGTTTACTTTGTTTTAATTATTACTTTACAGCATCTCTTCTTTCTTAGGTTGTCTGTAAGATATCATCTTTTAGGGATAACAAAGCCTTATGTGTTTTGTTTGTGTTTTCTTTGTTGATTTTTTTGTGTGGTATTCAAACGGTGCGTTTGAATTGTGGTGCATTCATATTTATGTTTAACCTGATTTACTTATAGGAAAATATGTACAGGCTTAACTATGCAAAGACAAGAAGAGTGTTTACATTGATATATACAACCATAGAGGATGTAACCAATTAGGTATATTGTTAAGTACGACGGAGACAGGTATTATGTGAAAAGGTCCTCAAACTTGTCTTGAAGTTCAAACTGGATTAGCATACATGGCTGGTTTAAGAATAATAATTTACAGCAGTCTGACATGGTCATGTTGGAAGGGGAGACTTATGTAATTTTTAAGGAACAGTTGGATTAAGTAATTATTGAGGAGATAGACCAACAACAGGATCTTCTTTAAGGTGAGCCATCAACACTTTATCATATGGTAAGGGTGGCTGCATGCTGTATGATGTTTCAAAATTTAAAGAATAATGATGTGTTATGAATGTTTGTTTCTGTTTATGTTTCAATACTTAACTCTCTTACTAGTAAGTCTAAGTTGAACAAAATTAAAATTAATACAGATGTCATTAAGGTCTTTCTTTAAGTTGCATTGAAGCCTGATAATAAGATCATAACCAGATTTCTGTGGGTATTAATATTATTTTTGAAGCCAGTGTCAAATGACAACTTAGTCCATTAATGTTTTTTGCTGTGTAGTTTTTTTGGCATAATTTCTAGCCCATTTTTGGTCTCAGCTGGTAAGCATTGCTGATAAATGTTATGGTATTTGTAAAAAGTGAAAATACTACAGATATGCTATTTAACAATTAAATTGTAAACTGAAGGTAAAATGATATTCAAGAAATTAAAAAGTTTATGGATATTTGGAAACTTATGCTTTATGAAAGTAATACTTACTTGACCTAATTAGAGCTATGCAATTATTTATTGTTCTGGAATACAGAACATTTCAGTTGAAACTTAATGAAGCAATCTCGATGAAGATTATATTTACTTCCACTAGTTTAGTTTCTACTATGAGAACTTTGTGTTAAAGGAAGTACGCGGGAACATGGAAGCAAGGAAAATATTGTATGGTTTTAAGGCCCATTTTATTTTATACTTGCTTGATGTAGTGGCGGAGTGTCTGGATGCGATGCAGCCAGATATATTTGGAGACATGTTCATAGTGGGGGACATTAATCGTGTTTAGTTAGAAAGCTGGTTTCGTGATCAGGAAATTATAGGTCTACACTTCGAGTGAGTTCTTTTTTGAAAGGGAAAACTGAATAGTAGTAGGTAGTTTTCTTTGATGCAAAGGTTTGTTTAATAATGCACATTCGTTATATGAGGCGAATCATCTGATCATTTGAACTGGATTTTGTCATAGGATTACATATTGAAACTTGCTAACGTTCTACTGTTTGGTAAATATTTTGTTCCATTCCGCTGACAGATAAACAGGTAAAGAAAAGTTTATTGAAGGTTGAACGAGAGCCGAGAGCTTATGCAAGAGTTTGAGTTTGTGTTCATAACAGATTAACGTAATGGAACCAGTAATCGACAAGGACTAATGATCGACACTGATTCTTATTTAACAGAAGATAAGGGTTATTCATTTGTTTTATAACACTCAATTTATGACCGTATGATCTTTGAATTAAGAGTTAAGTGTCGATTATTGGTGCATGTCAGCTTAAAGTGTCGAACACTGGTGCCATTACGTTATAAGGGTTGGTTTTCATCAGTCAACATCTCCTAATCTATTGAACATCTCTACCCGCTCGAAACCGTCATTTATTTTGACACAGGATTTGAGCTTTTGCCGGAAGTACAGGTACTGCAAGAAGTTTCTATTGGTGACCGAGTGGATCGGTGTATGCGCGGTAAACTTAAAGTGAGGGGAGATAAAGAAGGGCCAGTTTTTCCAAATAGAGGATGTCCGAGAAGTACTGGGAATTGCAAGTCTGGAAATAGCGGTCTGGAAGTTTTGCCTCCAATTCCTCAGGTGGGTACAATTGATGCACAGGTAGACTCTAAAGCTGATGACTTGCCGATAGAAGATGGGAGGCACAAGCGAGATATAGTAATGCGAGTGAGGACGAAGATTGCTGAGTGGGCGAGTCAATTGTTCACCTAGCAGCAACTCTAGTCGCTGTGGGGAATGTCGCGAATGATCGCGATATGCATGAAATATGATAGTGAATGAACCCCTTTAGTTCGGTAGTAATTTTTAGACCAAATAATTATGACTGGCAACTCTGGGTGGTGGTGTCTCTACCTTTGGAGGGAAGAGTGGATGAAAAAAGATGGACGACGGTTGAGGTTTGGAATTGTTGTTTATGACAAGTTTGTGAGGTGAGAGATAATGGTTCTGTACACTGGTAAGTGTTTATAAACTGTAATATTGACGATGTAAAGAGATGGCAAAAGATTGATATTGTTTTGGAGGCTTTGGGTTGATCTGTAGGGGAGTGAGGAGGTTCAACAGGGGGCCTTCGGGTCCCGCCCTTGGGCTCCGTGCTAGACGACAGGGTCTAACCCGTAATAAGGGAGAAATTGCTCTCGGACGGGACCCCCTGTGGCGTCGAACGCGGCACCCAAGGAGTTAACGTTAACAGTAAATTAATGCGAAGCAGATTTATATTACTATCTCTCTATATTATCATGCATGTGAGTTTGTCGCTCCATTATTACGATAATGTCTTGAACCAGAGGCATAACGAGACATGTATGATTATGGAAAACGTGGCGACACATGGTGAAACTTCTACCGCGTAGGGTAGCTACTTACGTTCACAAAGTAGTAGGTACCTACTTAGGTTGAGGTAAATCCTTTTTTGTTTGGTTTGGGTATTTAATTGCTCGGGTGTGTTAATATAAAATAATTATTAGCACATAGGTACTATAATAGGTAACAGTAAGTTGTTCTGTGTTAAGCTTGTTGTTTAAACAGCAATTGATGCGGCTGTAGATTGTAGTTTAATAGGTATTTCACCAATTAAATAATTCACCTGAATTCGTTTGAAAACCCAGTTCCTACCGGGAATAACTAATTAACATTTCTTTTATTAGGTACTGTACTGACCTCATCTCGAGTCAAACCTTCAAACAAGAATTAAATTGTCTTTGGTATTTGACTGGTTAGAAAAAGGGCTAGGCAGTGTGGGGGTTGCTAGGGAGTGTTGACTTGGTTACCGTCGGGCTTGAAAAAAATGTATTTCTTAATATTTTTGTTTGCTTTTTCTTTATAATAATAGTGTTGATTCCACGAAATTTTCCTTTTTAAAGTAATAATGTGTGGTGTGTATAATTGTGAACATTATATAAAAAGGTGATCTATGTATAGGAATATTGTAAGGAGACGTTAGAAGATTCTCGTAAGTTTTCTCATGTAGACAAAGTCTGCTTAAAAAGGTAAATATTGTAGTCCTACCGTTGATGGAAACAATTATCTATAAGAAATCATGTTCACGAGTAATTTGGTTAATGGTTTGAGAATATGAATATTGAATTAGTGATTTCTCATAGGTATTTTAACTGTTCATTCAAGTCTTATTAATTAGTATAGGGAAGCTTGGGGAAGAGTGTTCTGGTTGAGAAGCTGAAAGACGAACGGAAGGGTGATATTCATCGCCTAGAAGGGGTTCCAAATGGTGATAATTTGTATAGTTGAATGATTGTTGTGCTTCGGGGTATGATAACAGGGTAGGGGAAAACTTTCGTAGTCTAGGGAATTTTAGTTGTAAATTTAATCTTTCTTTATTTTTAATGCACTTCTCACGGGTGCATGTTCCTGTGAACCCCGTCATCTTCTATGGAGAATTTGATTGGAGAAGTTGTCTTGAGAGTTCGGATTGCGGCTGCGCGTTCTTGACGTCTCGACGGGAACCGAAGCTAAGTGTTGTCTTTTTGTGGTTATTTGATAAGTGCATCGTTGCACTCTATGTAGTAATGCAGTTGGTTATGAATGTCATTTGATGTCATCACATTCAAAATATTTTGAATTATTGAAGTTGTCATTGCAATTTTTGACAACAAGATGTTTAATTGAATATTTTCTTTGATTTTGATTTTTTTTATTTACGATTATTTTCAAAATATTCTTTTGTTTCGAAATTTTATTTTTTTGAAAGGAACAATTTATTTAAAAACAGACTTTAAAAAAAAAAAAATCTTAGAAACAAATCATATTTAGTACAACAGTGATATACGTTAGTCGTTGGATATCCAATTTAGTGATAAATTTCTTTGAATTATTTCACGGGATTTTAAATCTATTACGAGCTCTAAAATAATTAAAAGGTAAATAACATTATTATTTTATTGGTATTGTTTTTGTTAATTTTTTTTTGAATCAAGGGAACTCAAAGGATTATTAATATTTCAAGACTGATTTAATTCGTTTGGGTTTCTTGTGTACAATTTTAGGATTCCTTGTTTAATCTTCAGTTTATTTGGTAAACATTTTCTAAATTTTCCCTTGATGTTTGGTTAAGATTATTTTATTTCTTTCGGCTCTTATATTGGGGATTACAGTTTATACTTGTGTCCTAGCAATCTAAATTACAATTTATTTCAATCTTTTCCATTTAAGCTACGGATATTTCCATCATATCCTATCCGAGTCGAAGAGGGTTTAGTGTCTTGGTGAAAGTTATCAGCGGGTCACAGACGTCGATGACATCTTACCGTCACTAAACATCTTGGACTAAGATAGGAAGCAGAGTTACTATACAGGGTATGCTCAGTATCCATTCAGACTTCACAGACTGCTTCAGTGTGTTGAAGGTTCAAAGCTAATAGCTTCTAAATTCAGCTTGGGGAATCGGGGGTCAGATTTGAGTTGCGTCAAGAGTTGATTTCACCTCTGGTCGAAAGACGTTAGTTAGTTGAGGTGACTTGCTGGCTGGGTTTTTATGATCTCATGTTGGCAAGGATGCCTGCGAGTTTAGCTCGGCAACTGCTTTCTACTCCCGGCTATCATGTCGGTTCGTGGGGACTCGACTAAGCGAAGCGAAAGCTGAGCGTGTGATATCAAGTGCCTTGACGGATTTGAAGGGGAGGTGACCACCCATATTCTGGGTTTACTTTGATATCTGTCACACTGGATTGCAGAAAACTCACACATTTCGTCGACCTGAAATATCCGAGGATACAAGAGGGGTAGTTTAGGTTAATAGTCTCTCCATCCAAATTATTAGGAGATAAAATTAAATCCTGTCTCTTGTAGTGACTATAATTTGTTGGGCCCTCTTCACTCTGGGTTACATGAACCAACCTAGACTGACTTGGCGACTTAATAGAAACGCTCCCCAGACAAGCTTGAGGCAGGCTGGCAGAGTGTGACCAGTCCGGAGTCGAGCACATGAGTAAGAGCGGGGAGGGAGGGGCTCTGCTTTTACCAGAAATCATACTCTTGTCATACCAAATACCCTTTAACTGAAGATTCCCTAATCGCCTCTTTATTTCAATTAGTACAACTATTTGAATTCCCTTATTCTTGAATATCTCTTTAACCAGTAGAATCTGTTATCCCTCAGTCTCACCTTAGGAACTTGGAACTACCAAAACATTAAAAATAAAACACAACGTAGGATCCTTTTCGATTGACAATGTCTTTTGTCATCCGGCCTGTCAAAATAAATTAAATTTAAAAATATTTTATATTTTTATAAGGGCTTCCCCTCGGGGATAGTACAGTACCTATCATTAAAATAAAATAAAAAGGTTAGTGTTTATTTTATTGCTGCATTTGCTTACGCCGTCAGTGGTTTGTTAAAACGATTGTTTGCTAATCGTTGTTGTATATTCGAGACAGTAGGTACCAACTTAAATAGGGGACCTACTTGTTGCAATCTAAAGATATTGTTCAATAGTTGGAAGCATAAGTTATTTGCTTTTTCAACTATAACTTACACGCAATTAGGTACCTAAGTACCTACTCAAATAAGGGTACCCATTTATTGCATTCTTAAAGATTTGATACTAAGTATACTTAGTTAGGGACTTAGATAGTGATAGGTGCTTATACCTACCTACCTGCTTATAGTGTTAATATTTAGGTTTAATATTGGAAAATATAAGTTATTTGTTTTTAGTTTTTTTTTAGTTGTACTTATACGTAAATAGGTACCTAAATAGGGGTAGATACCTATTATTTATCTCGTTCTAACCAGTTCTAATAGATTAGGGCATAAGTTATTTTCTATCTTTATTATTACTCATTATGGTAATTGCTTAACTAGGGGTACCTTACCGTTTTTCTCGTATCAGTAGCGCGGTACCTATTTAGCCGTGCGTCTGCGCTTATCGTCAGTACGGCCGCGACGCTATCACGCATTTGTTGTTTATCGCGGTTACTATTTATGCGCCAAACATCGCTGCGTCGTTTCTATTAAACCTATTAGAACTTAAGGTTTTTTAACATAATAAGATTCATGTTGTAGCCTATAGGCGGGGGGTCAATAGCTATTTATAATATTTTATTTTTATTTTGGAGTAAAACGATGGCTACGGAAAGGAAGCTTAAGCTTGCGGAAGGCAAACGCTCTCAATGTTTTTTACGTATGCTATTTATGACCTACTTCCAACATTGGAAGATCAAGCAGTCTGTAGACAATTTATATCTCAAGCTCGTATGATCGACCAATTAAGGGCGGAATTTATAGACTTAATGGATGATATCAATTTATTAAATCTGGAGATAAAGCCAGACTACGTCGTTAATTATCAATCGATGAACGCGTTTGATGATCTTTATTGCGATGTAAAGTGTAGATTAACCAAAATCGATGCACCTACATCTAGCGTATCGACTATAAAGAGTGAATCGTCTCATGTTTGTAGGGACGATTCCATTAAGATCCCGAGAATCGAACTTCCGAGTTTCGATGGGGAAATTCAAAACTTTCCTTTTTTTTATGACTAAACTTTAAATGTTTTAAAAGAGTTATTCATGAAAATAATAAACTCACTGATTCAGAGCGTGTTCATTATTTGTTTAGTCATCTCACGGGCAAGACTAAATCTATATGCGCGGGTATTATTCCTGCCGCGGAAAATGATGCATTAATTGCGAAATATCATGATAAACGTCAAAAGCTACGTCTTACTTGAACCAATTGTTTTCCATGAAGCCCGTCAATGGTCCTTCGGCAATTAACTTGGAAAAAGTCATTGATAAATATGCTGCTACTATTTCAGCAATAAGACAACTTAAAATCAGTGAGTTGAGTGAGTGTATTTTTGTTCATCTGGGTCTTAATTTATTAGATTCGGATACCGCTAAAAGTTTCGAAATGTCGATTCGGGAGTCGGACACTATGCCTGTATATGAGGATTTTGTTCGATTCGTACGAGAACAAGTAAAGATTTTACATCGAACATCACAACGGTCGTCGATTAAAGCGGATAGTACTCCGTCGAGTGGTAGCGGCGGCGGACGCGCCCCCCTGCCTCGCGCACCGCACGCATACGTCAGCACGCATGCGCAGCCTGCTTCTAGTCCGTGCGCTATGTGCAGTAGTCTTGAACACTCACAACTTTATAGCTGCAACCAATTTTTGGAACTCTCACCTAATGAAAGGTTTAACTATATTAAGCAGAATAAATTGTGCACTAACTGTCTTAGTATACAACACACTTCATCGAAATGTCATTCTAAAAAATCTTGTCGAAAATGTAATGGCAAACATCATTCTTTACTGCATTTTAATTCATCGCAGCAAAGGCAAGTGCCTCAACGCGACGAATCGAGCACTAGTGCTAGTGTTAGTAAAAATAGTATGAAACATTTGTTAGCTACCAGCAGCAAACCTATTGAGGTCAGCTCTGAAGATGACAATGCTTCAAGCTCGAATCAAGTGCCCGTATGCACATTATCGGCAACTGGACGTATGAAATCGCCTGTGACTGAGATTCTTGCAACTGCCAAGGTCCCAGTAGTCGGTCGCAATGGGAAGGATAAGATGGTGAGATGCCTGTTAGATCCCGGATCTCAGAAACATTATGTTACTTCCAAATGCATCCAAATGTTAGGTTTGACCGTCGAACGCGGTTCCATGACAACGGTTAAGGGCATAGGTGGAGCAACTCAACCTGTTCGAGGTAGAGTCAATATTACATTTAAAACACGGTTTGACACTGGGTTGCCATATAAAATTGAGGCTCTTGTGTTAGATGAAATCACCTCACAATTGCCAATTTGCCACGTTGATGTATCATCTGGGGTTATGTTTGATGATGTTCCATTAGCAGATGACACCTGGGCTATTCCAGGTCAAATTGATCTTCTTCTAGGAGTAAAATAGTTCGCTGAAATGCTAATGCCAGGCAAGGTTATAAACCAACCTGGCCTGCCTGACGCTTTAGAAACGGCGTTATATTGTCTTAGGCGATGCGCCAGTTCTAGCGCCGCCCACTGACTCTACCGTGGGTTATTGCGCTACCTACGACATAAATTTAGTGAAAAAATTCTGAGAAGTTGAAGACCTGGGCGGGGATGTCATGCTTAGTGCGGAAGAAAAACAGGCTGAAGAAATATATAAGGCAACTGTCAAACGCCTCCCAGATGGACGCTACCAAGTAGCTCTTCCATTTAAATTACCTCCCAGCAATCTGGGGGATTCGTACAAGTCTGCGCAACGCAGATTTTTGGCTTTGGAGCGGAAGTTCGCCGCCCAGCCGGAAATAAAAAAGTTATATGATGAGGTTATGTAAGAACACCTAGACAAAACCTACTTGTCTGAAGTGTCTGAGAAACATTTAAGTAATGCTTTCTACATTCCACACCATCCGGTCTGCCGCTTTGATAAACTGACCACAAAATTGAGAGCTGTGCTTGATGCTAGTGCTTCATCTTCCAGCGGTTTCTCGTTAAATGATGTACTCCACACAGGACCAAGGCTTAAAGCAGACTTGTTTTGTATATTATTAAATATGCGTCTTTTTGAAATCGCTGTTACTGCGGACGTTCGACAGATATATCTTTGTATAGATGTCTGCGAGGCAGATCGTCCGTACCAGCGAATCCTTTATAGTTTCGACTCCAATTCGCCATTGAAGGTTTATCAATATAACCGGGTGGCGTTCGGGTTACGTTGTAGTCCGTTTTTAGCTTTACGCACCGTTAAGGAATTGGTGGCCACTGAAGGAGACAACTTCCCAGTAGCGAAGGATATAGCTTCCCGAGATATATATATGGATGATATCGCCAGCTCGATTATGAATGAAGCTCAAGCTGTCACGGCAGCTCAACAATTGATAGAGCTATTTCAAAGTGGTGGTTTTCAATTGGCGAAATGGTCTTCCAACTCGGTGTTAGTTTTGGATAATATCCCAAAGGAATTGCATTTGTCACAAAGCGTAGCATTTGATGATGAGACTATCCTCAAAATACTAGGGTTACGTTGGTACCCTTCTGATGATGTTTTTGGATTCGAGGTCAGTCCGGATGAGCGGCCTTGGACAAAACGTAACATTTTGTCTTCGGTAGCACGGTTATTTGACGTGCTGGGTCTTGTGGCCCCGATAATTGTATTCGCCAAGCTTCTAATTAAAGAGCTATGGCTTCAAAAAATTGATTGGGATGAAATTCCTCCTGCTCATATAACGCGTCAGTGGCAACAGTTTCAAACTGAACTGCCTTTGATCTCAAAAATGAAGTTTACAAGACATCTTGGTGTAGTAGAGTCGTGTTCGGTTACCATTCTGGGTTTCGCCGATGCTAGCGAAAAGGCTTATGGTGGTATGATATACGTTTATGTAACATGCTCAAATAAGGAGCCTTCCATACAGCTAGTGTGCGCGAAATCGAAGGTCGCGCCGCTGAAGATTGTTTCCTTAGCACGACTTGAACTGTGTGCTTCATTGTTGTTGTCTCAACTAATGAAAAGGGTTCTAGATACTTATTCATCTAGATACCCCATTGATTCAGTTTTGGCTTTCTCGGACTCTACGGTGGCTCTCTGTTGGATTCACTCATCACCACATCGGTGGCAGACCTTTGTGGCAAACCGAGTGGCAAAAATACAAGAAAACTTGTCAAGCAGTCACTTCTTTCATATAAAGGGCACGGAAAATCCAAGTGACTGCCTATCAAGAGGACTGATGCCAGCACAATTGATAGAGCACCCTCTTTGGTTACACGGTCCTCCGTGGGTAAGCCTACCTAAAAGCGAATGGCCGGTTACGCCCTTCCAAGTAGATGACGATGAAGCTCCAGAAGCTAAATCTGTTTCACTAGTGGCCAGAGATGATGCTACTGAAAATATCTTATACGAGATGTCTCGTCGATTTTCTTCTTTTTGCATAACGGGCTGATACGTGTTGGGGGTCGTTTGACTAACTCGAATGAAACTTACGATTACAAACATCCGATACTATTATCTCGTAGAGATCATATTATTAATATACTCATTGATTATTTTCATCAACGCAACTTTCACACTGGTCCAGAGACTTTAATGTCCATATTGCGACACCATTACTGGATTATTTCGGCTCGACGGATCATACGTCAAACAATTCATCAGTGTAATTTCTGTTTTCGGACAAAACCTCACGCCACGCACCCAATGATGGCAGATTTACCAGCGTTAAGGGTAAATCAAGTGGAGAAAGCTTTCGTCCATACCGGTTGCGACTACGCCGGTCCTTATATTACACTCCTATAAGGCGAAGAGGTGTGAGGAGTCAGAAGGCGTATTTGTGTCTCTTTACATGTCTTACGACACGTGCGATTCATGTCGAAATTGCTTCGGACTTAAGCACAACCAGTTTTTTGTCTGCCTTCAAACGATTTCTGTCAAGACGTGGGCCAATCAAATTTATGTACTCCGATAACGGCACGAATTTCATTGGCGCCAGAAGTTACCTGAAGGAAATATACGATTTTCTGTCAAATGAATATCGAGACGTATGGGAACACGAATTGGCAGATAATCAGATAACATGGAGGCTTATCCCACCAAGTGCCCGTTTGGTGGATGCTGGGAAAGCAACGTCAAATGTGTAAAAACGCATCTTTTTCGTACCATAGGTAAACAAATATTGTCGTATGAGGAACTATCTACAGTTCTAACGCAGATCGAAGCGTTATTAAATTCGCGTCCGTTGTCAGTGCTCAGCTCTGATCCTACAGAGCCTGCTGCTCTACCTCCAGCCCATTTTTTAAACACAACCCCACTTACGTTCCTTCCGTCGACGCCTGTAGCAGACATATCCGATCATCTTTTGCAAAGATTTCAACTTTTAGATAAATTAACACAATCTTTTTGGAAGAGGTGGCGTGATGAATATTTGCATACATTTCAAGTTCGCCAGAAATGGAATACGCTTACTCAGCCCGTCAAGGAAGGAACAATCGTAATCATTATGCAGGACAACATTATACCTTTACAGTGGCCTTTAGGTCTTATTGTCAGACTGTTTACTGGGAAGGACGGTGTTGCCCGAGTAGCCTTGGTAAAAACCAAAAATGGCCTTTTGAAGAGGCCCTTAGTCAAGCTATGTCCTGTTCCAATGCAATAACTAATGTACATACGCAGTTATTTCATTAATTTAAGTTTAGTTATAGGATATTTAATGCTCTTAATTTTATTATACGATAGAGTCATTTGTGGATAACACAATTTACTTTCAATTTCGTTTCTTTGAATGACCATCCCTCCAAGGCCGGGGGAAATGGTTACGCCACAACTAGCAGAAAGCTTAATATTAAATTATTTATTTGAAATTTCGCGACCACCGCGACGGACATCTTCGAATCTCGTGTTCGTTTTTCTTATTTATTTAATATCCCGGCCGGGTGTGGTGTGAAAATCAGCAAGGACCTTCAGGAGAGCTGGAATTACTCGCTGGTGAGTACCTGTTGGCTATTTTGACTTTTCACGAGGGCGAAATGTGTTTTTGATTAACCGAACCAGTGCACCGCATGAAGACGCTTTCTGCTAGCTCAAAAAAGTGATTTATTTTGTTGAAGGATTGAGTCGAAGGGTAATAAAGCTAGTGGCGTCAACAGTATCTAATGAAAGGGCGTACTAAGCCGATTCTAAAAATAAATCAAATCATTATATTTTAGTCACTTGTTCTAAATTAAAATAAAAATCATTTTCAAAACATACCTACCAAGTTTGGGCTCCTCCAGATATGATATGGTTGAATAATTATTTGTAAAATATACCTAAAATAATATTTAATAGCCTCATATCCAACCCCAAAAAAGCAATTGTGAAAATATTTACATTTAGTATTTTTTTATTATTTGTTAATATTACAAAGTGTGATTAAGGGACCGGAAAACCCGTTCCTTTGCTTAAGCCGTTCGAACGGCTTACCAGTTCATACGGTAAGCTAATCGTTTCGGTAACGTCTTTATCGGCTTACCCTACGATTAGGTAGCCCTATAAAGCCGGGATACCCTAAGCGTAACCCTTTGGTAACCGCTTACCGAATGTTGTTGGATTTCGTATTTCTCTCACTAAGCGCTTACCGTTCGGGTTAGGGTTAACCCCTTCGCTCGCTTCCCGCGCGCGCCGCTATTTTTATGTGTATTAGCTACATATAGACAATAAAACTGGGAAAGGATACGGACAGGTCGGGTTGTTGTAATATTAGGGGCGCCTACCTATTACGTCTTCATATTAATTGATAATTATGGTAAGTAATTGTTATAAATAATTTAATTTTAGTTAATTTTCTCGCTAGGTGTACTATTATTATGTGTGTGGTCTCCGATAACGAATCCGTAAACAGAAAAAAAAAGTAGCCGCCATCTTGTACTTTTTAGTTATTCGACGGATTGCTTCCGAAATCGGTATCTGGGGATCTGTGTGATCTCCGACAACGAATCCGGTCACAGAATAAAAAAAGGCCCCCGTCATCTTGAATTTTTTAATTATTCAAATGATTGCCTTCCAAAATCGATATCTGGGGATCTCTGTTGTCTCCAACAACGAATTCGTTGACAGAATGAGAAAAAGTAGCCGCCATCTTGAACTTTTTAGTTATCTGACTGATTACTTTCAAAATCTATACTTGGGGATCGGATTGGTCTCCAACAACAAATCCGTGGACAGAATGAGAAAAAGAAGCCGCCATCTTGAACTTTTTAGTTATTCGACTGATTGCTTCCAAAATCGATATCTGGGGATATTTATGGTCTCCAACATGGAATCCGTTGACAGAATGAGAAAAAGTGGCCGCCATTTTGAACTTTTTAGTTATTCAACTGATTGCTTCAAAATCTATATCTGGGGATATTATCAACCAATTAGAACAAGACTTTTATAGTAGTTCATGTGACTGTACATAATGAAGGGCATTAAACACGAGTGTGGGTTTATGAAACGAACCGAAATGCCGCCACGAGCGGCTCGCCTGCACTTATCTTGGAAGCGCGCGCGCCGCGCGAGTTTAGGTTTCTATAAAAGGTCCAATAATATGTCGTACATAGTTTGTCTAAGAACTAAAATTGCTTGAAGGTATTTTAAGCGGTAACCCATTCGGAGGTTTTGATACCGGTAAGCGGTAAGCCAAATTAACTCAATCGAATGGATTATCCGTTTATGTGTGACGCGATTAAGCACTTACCGAAATGTGCGGGTTTATAAAAATCTGCGCTATAATAACCCTTTAAAAATCATTAAATCACAATAGGGAATATGCATGTTTTTTTTACAGCTTCAATAAAAGCTGATTCATGTAACAAACAGGTGAGAAAATCATTTTTTGAATAGCTATAAAATATAAGCTAAAAAAGATTTGTTCCTATCTCTTTCTAGCAAAACAGAATTTTACGTGGAGTTTATATGGTCGTACTGCACGATGACGTCACCGGTGCGCTTCGGATCTCTCTGTTTATAATTAACATTTTAAAATGCTTGTATCATCCGTATTACTCGACCGATTTTAATTTTAATTTCACTTTTACGGTATTTTCATATTTTGTTGAGAAATGCTATTTAAAAAATCCATGCATATTTCCTATTAGTTGAAACATGTATAAAAAGTTCAATTTTAGACACACAGGATGATAAAAAAAAAAAACTAAATGTAAATATTTTCAAAATTGCTTTCTTGGACATGAGGCTATTACATATCATTTTAGATATATTTTACAAATAATGATTCAACCGTATCATATCTGGAGGAGCCCAATCTTGGTAGGTATGTTTGAAAATGATTTTTATTTTAACTTAAAACAAGTGACTGAAATATAATGATGTGATATATTTTTAGAATCGGCTTAGTAAGCCCTTTCATTAGATACCAAACGTTATAGGATTCAGAGCAAAAAAAAAACATAGGCTGTTAAATAAATTTACTATTTTTATTTTAGCGTACTTCAAAATAAAAATACGTTATATCGCTATGAATAACTTTGCGTTTTTTTTCCGGAGATTAGACATGCTGACGGTACTTTTTGGCAGTTAGCGTCGTGGAAATAATATGCACAAGTGACTTGAGCGACGGCGCGCTCGCGACTGATCGCTATGTCAGGCACGCACACTACCGCAATGTGCATGTACACGTTCAAACACTAATAAAGCCCACTCGCCATCGTGAATTGCAAGAGCTATACCTAGGTGAGGTTACTTTTATTTAAAACTAGCCGACCCGGTAAACTTTGTTTCGCATCAGAATGTTTTTTATTTAATTTTTCCGACGTTTAATGGTTATTTTGCTATTCGGGGCAGAGACAAATCCAACAAATCAAAGATCATAAAACCGGGCAATGTCTAACCATGCTCATTGTAGGATCCCGAAACAACAAGTATGAACTAATTCTCTATTTTCTCTATTTTTTCTTTTAAATTCGTTATATGCACTTTCATTGAAGATATTTTTCAGGGACACTTGACTCTAACAAAAATTAGCGCTTTAAAACTTAATATTTCATAAACGGATCCCTTAAGGTCTGTACCCACTACACCGTATCAAAGCATGACCGTAATAGGAACGTGTCAGACAAAAAAATATTCTTTGTATTGAAAAGTATGAGACTATACCTACTAGACCGTTCCGTCACCGACCAACATTTTAATACTAATTACCTTCCGGGCCTGACACGTTCATAGTACGGTTATGGTATGGTACGGTGTAGTGAGCCTTTCATTGTTTTTTTTTTACAAACCCGCAATATTTTTGCGCCATTAGATTTATAAATGGTGTAAATAACCGGAGTTTATTTTATATGTAAATAACACAAAAACGTTTGTTTTATATATAAACTCTTATTTGTATATTCCACGTTCGTGTGATTACTACAATGGACATTTGAACAAAATTTATATATTTAACACAAGTCTAGGCAGCTTCATAAGGAATATACGAATACCTTAGATATGCCGGGTTATACAAGCCACAATAAAGGGCAGTTTACTTGTAAGTTCTTTTTTATAATTTAAGTTGTTAGTATTCGACTACTTAGCACTAAGTACTCCTCCGTAGGCTAGGAGAACTGTTAATATCATGTTTGTTATGTCAACCGTGAAAACTGTTAGTACTTACTTAGCTAGTCTCGAAAACTTGTGTGCAGCTGGTGGACCAGCTAAAAATGCAGCTTCCGCCGTCTCAGCGAAACCAAGCGACGGCTTCTGCATTCGTCGACAGAGCTCATGGGCAGTCTTCACTAGCACGTGGACGCAGTACGTGCAGATGCCTCCAATGGCAAAAGTAGCCAACAAACCGACGAACAGCCCCGCGTTTTTAAAGGCCATCGGCATGGCTAGAATACCACTACCAAGAGATCCTTTCAGAAGATGAATAAGGGTGTCCAAGTCTCTGGAAAAGCATTAGTTTTATTATTTGTTAAAATATGAAACATTTTTATTTTTTGGCATTTAAAAACAATTGTAGGTACCTCTAATTACATTTACTAAGAACCCTAAGAAACTAAAAAATAATATTGGTAAAACCAAAATTTTAACCTTTTCTAAATGAAATTCAGTAAATAGACCAATTAAACTAAATATCTTTATACCTAAAATATCAAGTTATAAATTTCAAATATCTCGGAAGAATTATTAACAGTGACGCAAGATGTAGCCAAGATATCAGTACACGCCAACAAGCTTTTAACAATAAGAAATACATTTTCAGAACAAAAATAGCAACTAACATTAAAAAGCATTCCATAAAATCGTACATCACGAAATAAAGTAGCCACATAAAGTCGGGCTTCTCCCTGCATAAATACATTTATAGGTAAAAAAACTCAAGTAAAGCTCCTCTTGCATGTAGTAGTAACATATCTGTATAGACCGTTCGACATTCTATATTTGAAATTTGACGTAAATTTCATATACGTTTTTACCTATAGCTATACTAATACGTCATATTTCAACAAAGATATTAGCGGCCTGCACACGTAGAGTTCGGACCGCTGGAAGCGCCACGCGCCATTTCAATCTTCGCGCCGAACCGTACGTGTAAATGCAACTGTAATAGTAAAATAGTAAAAAACCTACGGTTCGGACTGGCGCGTGGAATGGCGCGTGGCGTTTCTCGCGGTCCAAACTGTGCCGTGTAAAGGCCGCTATTGTCTAGTTAAAGAAAAATATTCATTAGATGCCATTAACTTGATATAATCAACATGCCGAGGATAAATGATAATATTGACAAATTAATTATAGTGTCTTATTGTACAGAAAAGGGCATCTCCGTGCGTCAACTCGCAAAAAAAAGAAAGGACTAAAGATGGTGTGCGAAAAATTATCAGACACGTTGAGGTCGCAGAAAAGGCTGTGTTATACCTAAATTGGACGAGGCAATACTGGCGTCGTTTCGTTAAAATCAATCAGCGTCTACGCGAGATATAGCCAAAAAGGGGGATGAAGTTGCTCACGTCCGCAGGAATTGCTACTATTACTCTGCACGTATCCCCTGGGTGGCGCTAATCGAGCAACAACCTTTTGGCGGCTGTACCTGTCGTTTTTCGAAAAGCGACCTCACAGCCCTCAAAATCGTTCTGGAAATTTGCAGAAAATAATGCTCCGAAGCTCGCAAAAAGGCTCTTTTAAAAGCCAAGAGACAAGAGATGTATGTAGGGTCTATAACCCGAGTCTGCCAACTAAACATAGAAAGCATAAGTTCTGCAAAATGCGAGGTTATGCATAGGTTACTGATAGAACATAAGATTGATGTGCTCCTATTACAGGGAACACACACTAGACATGAAGAAGATCTGCTCAAAAGAGGAACCATTCCAGGCTACTATATGGCCCATGCAATAAATCATGCCCAGTATGGTATAGCAACCTACGTAAATGCCAACACCACGGACGTTGAAGTGGCCACAGAGTACTGCCTTAGCGGCCCCGATGTGTACGTCTCCGCCATCAAGATTAAGGAACTCGTCATAGTGAACGTATATAAACCACCATCATGCACATGGTCAAGAGACATCCCTACCTTCTCACATCCCTGCGGTTATGCGGGGCGTACTTCATCAGCCACCATACAATACGGCGCTATAACACAAGCGACCGGAACGGCGCGCACCTGTTGGAATGGGCAGAAAATAACAATCTTCATCTCGTGTTTGATGCCAAGGATAGGGGGACTTTCAGGTCTGCGCGCTGGAAAAGAGATTACAACCCGGATCTTACCTTCGTTACACGTGACCGTAACGGGGTGCCCCTACATACGTCACGCAGAGTACTCACTGATTTCCCAAACAGCCAACTCCGCCGTGTGCTTATAGAAATTGGCATAAGAATACCGACATCAAAATCAATGCCTCTACCACGATGGAATTTCCAGAGGGCACACTGGTCTGGCTTCACCTCAGATATGGATGCCGCAATTCGATGGATACCTCCTGTGGCCGAAAATTACGAACGGTTTACTCGTCTTGTGTACTCTACGGCTAAAAAGAATATCCCAAGAGGATACCGCAAAATATACATCTCCTGCTGGTCAAACGTAAGTGAATATCTGTAGGTACATAGACTACAGGGAAACTGGTGATCACGAAGTGGGTGAAAACCTTATCCAGTCGCTAAACGAGAGCAGGCGCGAGAGGTGAATGGCGTCAGTCGATTCCATGGATTTCAAGACCTCGAGTAGGAAAGCTTGGAGGATCCTAAACAAGCTAACCGGAAAATCCAATGTTAGGTCAAACGGAGCGTCACAACTACTTACGAACTCCATAGCCCACAGAATTGTTGACGTGTCGTGTGAAGGGCCCGAAAATGGAAACTAAAATAATCAAACTTCATGCGTCACGACATAAAGATAAGTTACAGACCGACGACAGCCTATCGGGTGACTTCTTGCAGGACGAACTGGACCAAGCGCTCAAACAACTGCCTCTTGGGAAGGCGTCCGGTACCGATGGCATTATACAATGAGTTTTTGAAACACTTGGGGCCAAAATGCAGGAGATGGCTTCGGGCTTTTTACTCGGATATCCTACACCGAAATAAATTGCCACCTAACTTCAACCGGTCAAGAATCATAGCAATACTCAAACCGGAAAAGGACCTACAGGATCCGAAAAGCTACCGCCCTATCGCGCTATTAAATAAGCTGTGTGTATAAACTCTTTGAAAGGCTGATCTACAATCGCATAAGGCCGCTTGTAGATAATATCACCCCCATCGAACAAGCAGGTTTTCGTAGCGGACGAAACTGCGCAGACCAGGTTCTGTCTTTAACAACTCACATAGAAACGGGCTTCCAAAAATGCCAAAAGACCATTGCAGTTTTTATTGACCTGTCGGCTGCGTACGATACAGTGTGGAAGAAAGGCCTGGTGTACAAACTTATGAAGGTGGTGCCCTGTAAAATAATGGTTGGACTGATAAACAATATGCTGAGCAACCGCGAATTCACCGTCCATCTGGGTGATAAACAGAGTCGTACAAGAATGCTCAACAAAGGACTACCACAGGGCTCTGTACTGGCCCCGATTCTTTTCAATTTGTATACCCATGACATCCCAGAAACCACCAGCCAAAAATTCATGTACGCGGATGATGTGGCCATCACCAGCCAGAGTGCCCACTTTGGAACTTCAGATGATATCTTAAACCAAGATCTGATCATCCTTGAACAATAAAAATGAATTCAGGAAATGGCGCTTGGTACAAAATGCAAGTAAAACAGAAGTGACAACTTTCCATCTGTGCAATAAAGAAGCAAGGTACCAACCGAACATATCTTTCTCGGGAAAAACAATTAAGTACAACCCAACGCCAAAATATCTCGGCGTGACCCTCGACCGCAGCCTAACTTATGCACCGCAGTCTGGAGTAGAGTGGAGTAGACGCGAAATAACATCCTGCATAAGCTATCGGGAACTACTTGGGGAGCAAATGCCGACGTTCTTCGTACCACCTGCCTAAGCTTGGTTCACTCAACAGCAGAATACTGCGCGCCAGTCTGGCTTAACTGTGCCCATGTAAATCGAGTGGATGTACAACCAGCTATGAGATGCATATCGGGAACTATCGCAAGCACTCCCACTGGTTGCCCAAGGCGAAACTGGTGCCAATTAAATAGACTGCGGACCGGCTGGGGTAGAAGCCGAGAGTTCATGCACAAATTTTAATGTGGTTGGAGGGAGTCTCCAGCGTGCGAGTGTGGAGCTGCGGTGCAGGACATGGACCATATAATCCGCGAGTGCCCCCTTACCTAGTACCAGGGCAGCCCAGCCGACTTGTTCACCCTAAATAACCATGTCACCCAATGGATCCATCAATTGCGTGTACTGCTTTGATTTTCATATATTTTTGAATAAGAACGATTGTAATTTATAATTTGGCCATACGAATAAATAAAATAAATAAATAGCCAAAAAGTTAAAAACTTCGGTAGGGAACGTGCATAACGCCAAACAAAGAAATAATTTACAGACTAAGAAGAAACAGAAAATCCCAAAAAGGACTACTGCCCTGCTTAAATATTAAACTGGCTTTTAACTAAAAATCGCCACAGATGCATACTCATGGATGATGAAACATTGGTCAAAAAAAGCATGAGAACTTTACCAGGACCCCCTCTTTTACGTGCGAAGCTAGCAAGGATATTCCAGAAAAGCATAAGTGCGTGGCTTTTGAAAAATTCGCTCAAAAAGTCGTCATGAGGCAAGCTAAGTGCTTAGTGCACTTAAAGTTCCAGCTTTTTCACTACGGGCACAATCAACGACGATGTCTAGCGAAAAGAGTGCCTTAAGAAGCGAATTCTGCCCTTATATCGGAAACATGAATATTTTAGCCAGATTTAGCTTCAACTCATTATGCTCAAGACACTTTAAAATTCCTTGATAAGGAAAATATCAATTATGTTCCGAAAACCATGAACCCACCAAATTGCCTAGAACTTAGCCCGATTGAAAGATATTGGGCAAACATTAAGAGATAAGAAGAACGGTGCAGTAGCCGACAGAGAAGCTGACTTCAAAAAAAATCGGAACGGAGCCTCTCGTTACTTCACTAACACTTCAATCCGTAAGCTGATGGAAGGTGTTCGAAAAAGGTCAAGCAGTGTGCTCAATCTTAGGGTTTCCTTAAAATTCTACATAGTATTTTATTTTTCAAATATTTGTGTACAGATTTAATTTTGTTTGTTTTAAATACAGTTAGAAATACGCGATTTATTTAAAAGTGTCTATGGCTACTTTATTTCGTGAACAAGCCTTACGCCAGTGAAATGTGGACTCTGATACAAAAAGATAGAGAAAGATTGGCGGGTTCTGAAATGTGGTGTTGGAGGAGAATGGAGGGAATGAATAGACCAGAAAAAATATCTAGTGACCGAGTGCTGAATAGAATAAATGAAAGTAAGAATATAGAAAATAGAAGAGGAACAATGATATGACAGATATAAGATACGACCTTTTCCTTAAAAACACCAGTGAAGGAAAGAGAAGCAGAGGAAGACCGAGAAGAAATTACTTTGAGCATATAAAAGAGAAGGTTAAGGTTAGGTCGTACCAGAAAGTCAGGCAGTTGACGGAGGACCGGAGCGGTTGGCGATTACTCCACCGACAAGAGCATGGCTCTTAAATAAAGAGAGAGAGAGAGAGTGTATGTGTGCGTGTGCGTGTGCGTGTGCGTGTGCGTGTGCGTGTGCGTGTGCGTGTGTGTGTGTGTGTGTGTGAGAGAGAGAGAGAGAGAGAGAGAGAGAGAGAGAGAGAGAGAGAGAGAGAGAGAGAGAGAGATTTATGTACAGTCGACCGAGAAACTCCTTTTCAACACATTTCGGCTCTTTTTTTAGGACAGGTGTTGCGGGTAAAAGTTAGTTACTAAAAATAACTTACGATGTAGGATGAGCCAGTTTCCGGTGCTCAAACGGGTTATAGTCTTCGTCTGCCTCAATATCCCGGCCCGGTATTTCCATAAGAGGCAGCGTAGACCCCGCCTGCTGTTCCACTGGGATCTCATTAGGGTCAACTTTGTACCTGTGGAGTTTTTCCCAATACTGTTATAGTTACTTTCGTGATTATAGACATTTTAACATATCTAGTGAAAGTTGATTCGGTTAGAAGTGAGTTGGTATAAGAGTGTAGTTTAATTTTCTAGCACAATAAACACAAATCGTAGAAATGCGATGGTAGCTAGAACAAGTAAAGCGCCACACGAAAAGCTGGTATGTGATTATTAGTCGGAATGTAGGCGAGGTGTGTCGCGGACGCGGGTTTAACTTCGGAACTCTACTGTGGCCATTACTCGGAAATAAAAAAAATACTTTTAACATGTTCAGCTGCGTTGCTGTATAAGTGTCCAAGTGTAAGTGTGATACATTCATTATGGTCTCTAAAACACTGTGTAAATTATTTTGCGTGCGTGTCACTCTGTTAAGACTCGGCATTTACAAATACGTGGTACCAACATTAAATTCAATACAGCTTCACATTTTCATTTAGCGCATTATAACGCCGGATTATGTTGGCATTCTAATGTAAAGTAGTTTAAGCACAACTTGCATACTTTGCAATCACGTCCAAGGGGTATACTTATTAAATGTATCTAAACCAAAGTTCACTACACGAAGTCATAAGGTAAAACCAGTATATTTTTCAGGACATAAAGCTTAATTAAATTTGTACATAGTGTATGTCGGACCAATCCCGAGCCTGAAGAGAGATGGCGCACGAGCGCCCGCCGCCGGCGCGGCGCGGCGCGTGGCGCGGCGTTGCACTAACTACTTGCACTCCGGAGGCGGGCTCTCTCAATAAATACATTGAAAATTTTTACCATTACCAAACAAAACAAATTAAATAAACAAAATCGAAACCATAAAATGGAATGATGTACCGGTGTAATAGTCCATTGCGAGAGGATCAAAGTCGGTGACCGACTTTAATCTCGTGAAGCAGCACGCGTCTTCCCCGAAAGTCTCCGTACGGCGGCGAGCATTATTAGCTCGTTTTAGGGAGCAAGTACTTAACAGTCAACATACAATATAAAATACCATTTTAACAACAAAACATCTTTTAAATATGAAAGATGAAGAGTAAGCCCGGGCCTTGCATGCCTTTTATTAAAGCTTTAATGCTACCGAGTTAGGTAAACTCTAACCTTGAATATAATAATTATATTAAACATAAATTCGCTTTTCAATGTCCTGTAGAACAAAAATGACAATATTATTAGATTTTCGACTCAACTCCATGGAGGGTATGGTTTATCTTGTCAAATAATGAGGTTAAGCTATGAAGCATGCTTTACACCTTCGACTTCCTAAATACAAGCATTAAGTAACAGTTTGCAGTGAACCATACATGGTGTATATAGTGATGATGATCGGTGGTGGCTATGTACCAGACTAGACATCACTATAGACATGTTTGAAAACCATTCCATAAATGTCGGCCCACCAGTAGTTGTAGGCTGTATAGTAAAGAACATTTGAGAGCAGTTGCAGCTCAGGATTTATTGGCATATGTAGTGACGGCCCCAACCGGTAATTAGTAGAACGGTGTCACTTACTTGACCATAACGACTTCTGATAAGTCATTTTTGACTCCTTTTTTCTTAGGATCATATTCGGCTATCATCGGCCGCATTTGGGGTTTCTGAAAAAGAACAATACATTTTATAAAAGTGATATTTTAAAGACGCAGAAGTGTGACCCCGGAGACGTCACAATGACGCGGTTAGGTAAGCGGCGCGGGGGCTTGTTTCGGGCGTGTTGCGCTACGCGACCGCGTCGTCGCTATTTTGGGCCTTTTATAAATAGCCCTCACTACTGAACGCATGCGCATGAGGCACACTTGCGAATATCTCGCAGGCGGCGGCGGGAGTCCCAAAACCGAAGCACATGTTTGTTTATGTTTACAGTTACAGGCATATCAACAAAACCAATTTAGTAAGTAATAATAACTTTCATTTTAGCTATTCAAGTGCCATTATAGTTTGGATTTGGTGACAATTCCAAATTTGTGGAAGATAAAGCTTTCACAAATTGTATGAGTTACATGCTATGGAATTACACGGCACGCAGTAATTCCATGGGTGAAGGCAACCCTTTTCTTGGGTCTCTTTGTCTGTGTATGTCTGTCTGACTATCAATATCACAAAGCTGAAATCAAGTACCTACACATTATAGACATTTATAGTACGTACAATAGTGGCTCAACACTGAATTGAAAGATTTGAACTGGTATGACATAGGGTACAGGGTAGTTACATAATCAATTCAAGATTTAGTGGACTGTATGCTTGATACAGATCTAGTAAATAATCCTTTCACATCGTGAAAACTCGGAACTCACGTCTACTTCCGAATGATGCCGACGTATCTATGTATTATTGAATTATTAAGTGACATGTTTGAATTTAATAAATAGAGTACTTTAGTTATCAGTGTCAAATGTCAAACCACGAGTTTGAAGTATATAACACCGAGATGTTAAAACCACCACGATCAAATATATAGAAATTGGGTGTAGGTAGTAAACAAGAAGAATAAATAAATGTTGAAAATAATTTCACAGTCTTGTCGATCTTAACGTTTCCCAGGTCTTAATGCTTTCGGCATGAGTATTAAAAAGAACTGAAAACAAACTTAATCTTAATTAACAAAAAAATACTCTGGTATTAAGCACTCTATATCGATTATCACTCTCGCGATGCGACGTTCCCCCACGTTATCTTGATGGCTACTGAGTCAGACTGAAGTAGCATGACAAATACGAACATTTCCGAGAAAATACGATGTGAATGCGAAAAATATTTCACTACATCTATCTGTACGTGTTTCGTTCACCTTCAGCCATAATGCAATTTACAGGCAAATTCGTTAAGTAATGTGGAAAAAGTCTTCTTCTTTATGGGAAAATTATTAACTATGGTAAAAAATAAATTATATTTGTGACAACACTGCGGTTGGCATTCGTCTCTAAGTTCACTCAGTATAGCTTGTTGCGAGTCATTGAAGGAGATGTGTATATTTGCGGGCAAAAATTTAGTCAGAAGTGCATGTCCACTGATCATCACGGCGAAGTCGCAGATGAGTGTATCCAGTTAAGTATATGTACCTACCTAATAAAATACACCTTGCAGCGTATTTAAGCTCCGTATTTAACATTCTAGGTTTTATATAATTATTAAAGTTATGATCATGGGTATTCGTTAATTTTTGAACGTGTGACCGACAACTTTGCCCGATGTAGAAAGAGCGTCAGGGTTGTCACATTTCATAATTATCAAATAGTAAATTGAAGCAGGCTCCCCTTGGGTGGGACACGTGCCGTTAATAAAGTAAACTATATTTTCTTGAGAAATAAACTTTAAGTAGTATTATTGAATTCCTATCGGTTGTGATTTATTATTTATCAAAATAGTTTGTAGGCATATAAGTAAGTGTCAAACCTTTTTTCGTGAGTATGTATTTTTTCTGGATACACTACATAGTCTCAAAATATATTTTTCCGAATTTGATAAACACGAACTTCCTAACCTATCAAAGTGAGATTGACCTAATTTAGTAATGTGCTCGTCATCGCACCTAACTTTTGTTTCAAGTAGAATACTTCAATTCAATTCAAGTGGTTAGTTTCATAATTCCGAATTTTACATTACCGATCTCGTTTGTGGAGTTTGGAATTCAAATATTCGGAATTATAATTTTCGTAAAAAGAAAATTCGGAATTGTTAACATTCGTAAATATAATATTCAGAAAAACGTTATCGTGATTTTAATATTCGGTAATATAAAATTCGAGATTTTGATAATTCGGCTTTATATTTTTCGGTATTGTAAAAATTCGGAATTATGAAATTCGAGATTTTAGGGATTTCCCATTTCTTCTATTAGATACATTATACCTTAAAAAAATTGATTGATTTCAATTATCTACATTATGGAGAATAAGTGAAGCGAAGAGGAACAAGTGACCTATGAGAAGTTATTTGGAGTTTGTTAATTCTTTTTACATTTTTTTTATTATTATCAAAGTTATTCTTTTAAAATACGGTGTTTAATTTTGTTAATTTTCAATATTGTATGTCCTAAAATTCAAAAATAAAAAACAAATTTATTCAATTAATCAAAATTGATTCATTTAAATATTTAAGCCCACAACGTTTGACAACCCTAACATTTTGAAATCGCTTTTGGTGACTTGTATGGAAATGAGCAGAAATACCTAGATAACATTCCCCGCACATTTGTAAAGATGATATCTACTCAACGATTAAAATAAACGGTATCATTTCCCTAATTCGTGACCTGTTGCTCATTTCAACTACGTAGGGGCTATAGTTGCGTCGAAAATCATCAAGGGCAATGTTGGCCGAAAGTCCAGATAACATTGCCCGCCATTAAAATCGATAAAATCAGGGTTTAAATTAAGACTTAGGACTTATTTTTCAACATAAATGGAAGCACATGACCATATATCTTCAGCAAAGATTACAAAAAAACATGGCTCTTAAAGAAAAATGTTTATTTTTCTTTAAATTATTCGAGCAATGTTGGCGTATTTCACGGTTCTTCCCCCTTCACCCCGCTACGCCCCTCTGTCTTCCGCGCCTAAACTTAGGGCTGTCAGTTGCGATTTTTTTAAATCGGTTCATGGATACGGTAAACAAGTTCAATGTTTTACTTCAACGTGGAAACATTGTTGTAAAATGAGTTTTATACATCTACATTAAATTAGGTACCTAATCAATTAATAATACTTTTTGATGATATTAAGATTATCTCCAGAAAATTACATGGCTTATGTGGCTGTTAATCATCTATAAAACACGACGAGTCTGTAAACAACCTTTAAAATAATAATTAAGCTCAATAAGTTTTATAGTCTGGGATCCAGAGTTACTTTTTACGTTCCCCGGTTATTAATTAGATTTTTTATTAAGTTTGAAAAAGCATTATTACAAAATACTACTGTTATCTATTAATTCGTTTTTAAAGGTTCCCTTTTTTTTCTTAAAAAAAACCCTTTTAGGACCACTGGTTTGGAGTCACTTTTTTTGCTGAATGAGGTTGGTCAATTTTGGAAGTAACCTGTAAGTATGTTATAAAATAAATAGGTAAATAATTCAATATTAAACGAAAAGATACCGAGAAAGTTGGAAAAAACGAGAAAAACTGAAAGTGCTTTTTACTATCGGATTTTCTCACAGGAGGTTGGGATGTACTAATTAACTAATCCTATTTTTAAATCAGGTCATTGAGATAATCCTTCTGATTACTGTCCAGTATCTATCTACCTGCGTTCAGCAAAATATTTGAAAAAATAATGCTAGCACAATTGACTTCTCACTTTAATTCTAATAAAATTTTGCACGTTCAACAATTCGGCTTTATGAAAAGTAGGTCTACAACTGACGCGGGCGCAAGTTTGATCAATTTTATTTTACAGGCTTGGGAAGAGCAGCAGGGCGCCATTGGAGTCTTCTGCGACCTTTCTACTTATAGCTTTTGATTGTGTAGATCATGGCACTTTAATGTGTAAACTTAGGTTTTATGGCATTAGAGGAAATGCATTGGATCTCATTAAGTCATATTTAACACAGAGAAATCAAAAGGTAGGGATAAACGGAGCCGTTTCGTCGGACAGAGATAGAAAAGGGCGTACCTCAAGGTTATATTTTAGGCCCATTCCTGTTCCTTGTTTATGTAAATGATCTACCATATATGGTAAGCAGAAGATCAGGTATTGTCATGTTCGCTGATGACACTTCTCTACTATTCAAGGTAAATAGGAAAGCTACTGACCTCATTGAACCAAACAATACCCTCTCCATGATATCTGACTGGTTTGCTATCAATAACTTAATGTTATATCCAAAGAAAAACGAAATGTATAAAATTCTCATTAGCAAACTCATCAAATATAAACTTAGCCTCGAATATTAAACTTAATGGTGAAATCATAGAATTTGTAAAAACAACTGTTATTCTAAGTATTGCATTGGATTCAAAATTGCAGCTTTCTGCTTTTGAAATCAGGAGAATATGTCAGCTTACTAATGTAGCGACGGCACGTTTGGTCTACTTCGCTTACTTTAATGGTATAATTACGTACGGTCTTATTTTGTGGCGATCGGCTGCGGATATCGATACAGTTTTTATTTTGCAAAAAAGGGCTATTAGAGCTATTTATAACTTGAGTTCGCGTGTGTCATTGAGAGAATTTTTCAAGGAAATTGATATTCTAACACTGCCGTCGCTATATGTATTTGAAATAATAATCTTTGTAAGGAAGAATTTACACAATTTCCCAACGAACATTGATAAGCCAAAAGCAACCAGGAGCACAGGAAAGCTCAAAACCTATAGACTGGCCAAAACTTAAAAATCATTCTTAGGAAATTGTATAAAATTCAACAATAAAATTTAAAAAAAAACTGAGCTTACTGACTCTAAATTTAAATCTGTCATAAAAAAGAAACCCGAGCATATTATAAAGTAAACGATGGATAGGGATGTCTGGCAGTGAGTCGTGCATCCTGCATGAGTAATCTACGCTTAATAATCTACCTTCGCTTAAAAAAGGTGCACCTACTCGTACTGTGCAAAAATACTTAAACTTATGTATAGTTCATTCGCCTAGATAGTGTCGCTACACTCGCACGTACTTGTGATTATTGTAATAAAATACGATTATAATTCGAAGTAAACTGCCATATTCACTTACAGCGCAAGTGAATTTGGCAGTTTACATCGATATTATATTCGTATTTTATAACAATAACCACAAGTACATGTGAGTGTAGCGACAGTATCTAAGCGAATGAACACGAAGTAAACTTTTTTGAAAAAATATACCTTGCCGAGTTTCTTACGCCGGTTCTTCTCGGGGCTTTTTGACATTCATAGGTGCATTATATTATGCCTAAATTGAAGAATAAAGAACTTCGACTTTGACTTTTGACTTAACAAATAAAACCCGTTTATTCAATCAATAATTTCTAATTATTTTGCCGTAAATAGTCGTTCACTTTTTAAAACACGTATCTTAGTTAGTTAGTTCAACCATAAATACTAAAATCCGTGTGAGACGCCCCTGACTAACTGGACACCTCAGGTGTCGCCAAGCGGTAGGTATCTAACGCGCCGAGCGCGCGTCCGGAGCCGGGAGTTTCGTACTACGTGTTATATATATTCTTATGACCATAGTACCGAGTTCAAACCCTGTTGGTGACAATACTCACAATGTACCAATGAGAATTTCTGACATGAGTACAGTCAAAATCAAAACCAATAATATCTAGGTACATACGGCCATGGCACCAAATATATGTATAAGTACATAAGGTAAAATGAGGCAAGTCGAAAAACGGTGTAAGATGATAAAATAGATGTTTTAAAAAACAAAAAACCGTCTTCAAAAGCGCAAAAAATAACTTCTTTTAAAATGGTAGGTATAGGTCAGTCTAACTGAAGTCGGCTTTGGGTAAAAATATTGTGAGTCGCCGACTTCAATTGGACTGACCTATACCTACCATTTTAAAAGAAGTTATTTTTTGCGTTTTTGAAGGCGGTTTTTTTGTTTTTTAAAACATTTATTTTATTTTATACTGTTTAGTGATCATAATAAGCTGTTATGTAGTTACACTTCTTAGTTAACATGAAACGTTAAGACATTTTAAGCTGGCCGCAAGCAACGCCTCGGGAAAGTCATAGTCATATTTAAACAATTAAATGTTCTTCATTACAATTGCTCAATTATCTTCATCGAGATTATGTTATCGCCACCTTCGAAATAGGTACCGTTGAGGAGTTCCGGTAGTCATTCGTGGACTTCATCATCAGTTTCACTTCACCAAATGATACTTTCTGAATGCAAATGCTGAGCTTGGTACTAAAAATAATAAAATCGCTGTATATATGCCTATAATATTTGAGGAGTTCCCTCAATTCCTCACGGGTCCCCTCATCAGATTTATATTTGGTAACAATGGGACCACCTCGGAAGTATACTCTATCAAACCAAAAAAGATTTTTTAAAAACGGTTAACTCTGTAAAAAGTTCAAACTAAGAACCTCCTTTTTTAAGTTGGTTAAAATACTAAAACCTTCTCCCAAGTGTCACAAATACTTTTCTGAAAACCACATCAGAATCGGTTCAGCCAAACGCGAGATAATCGCGGACAAACATACATACATACATACATACAGGTCAAACTGAGAACCTCCTTTTTTTTAAGTCGGTTAAAAAACCGTTCGTAATTGCCAAATTAACTTGCGGGTGTTACGCTGCAAGTGAATTCGGCAGTTCACATCGAATTATATTCGTATTTTATTACAATAACAACAAGTACGTGCGAGTGTAGGCGCCACTACCTAAGCGAATGGACTATATAATATATATATAATTATATTTATGACTGTAACTGTAAATTACCAAAACTCTTACGGCTTAGGAAAAACGTCTTGAGGAAACCTGCACTTCGAACAGCACAGTGTTTAACAAGGATAATTACGAAAAATATACTGGAGGGTCGAAGTGTATCCGAAAAAGCCCACCACGGAAGTACCTACAACATAAGATTCGATTTTTATTACTAAGTACGTAATGTTTCCGTATAGGCTTTGTACAAGCAAGCAATAAGGCGAGCAAAAATGCCATAATGCGGTAATTTTTTTAGAGACAATCTAACACATATTGACCTAGTCCCAAACTAAGATCTGTCTTGTACTATGGGTACCAACCAGACAACAATGGGTACATCCAGAGACTCGCGCTCATCACACAAAATTATTTGCCGATACTGGGAATCGAGGTCCTGCATAGCCAAGACCAATGCATCTTGTTCAGCGTTCGTTATCGACTATCGTTAACAAAAATTTATAGGATTGACGTGAGCTGTCACACGGTTGCGTCGAGCGCCTACGTCAATTCCATACTTTTTGTCAGTTTTCGAAAATCGTTACGTTACGTTAGCGTTAAGCAACTAGTCTAGACTCGCAGGCCCCGGTAGCTTTTTCACTGCGTTTTTTTATACCATATGGAATGGAAGTAGGAATGAAATTAGAGAGATCGAGTCATTCTCACTGCAACCTACCATATCAAGATTTGATAGGTTGTCTAAATTATGAAGCCAGAGGCTCTAATATGGCTGCGTTTATAGCGTGACAAAGTTTGGATAAGGCATCCGTCACCTTCTGACACGTAAATAAGTACGAGAGGGACGGATGCTTTATCCACCTTTGACACGCGAAATAGACGCAGCCATACTAGACCCGCTGATACGCGACCAGCTCACGTAGTCACGTGGTAAGTGAACCTATCTCAATTTAATTCGTGCTACGAGGAAATACACTTTCAGTGCGCGAAACGGGTTAACGGGTACGGGTAATTACCAGGAGATTTAGTCTTAGGGGGCTACATATGTTGACGCAGATTGGGGAGGTGCGCTTGATCGGAAAACTATTCAGTACGGGTTTAATTTTTAAATTACTACAAAAAAATGTTTCTTGGGAAAGCCGAAACCAAGCAACAGTCACGTCGAGCTCTACGGAGAGCGAGTATGTTAGAGAGTCAAACTTCAAAGTAAGCGCTTTATTTGCGTAGTTTACAGTATTCCCAGCTTCATAATCATAACAGCTTGCGGCTGGCTATCGCCATCAAGCTTGCACTCGCAACTCACAGTATAAATTGTCACTCGTGTGTCATAGAAAAACGAAGATTGCCGATCGCTATTAGGAAAATGGTTGCACTGTACATGAGCAGTTTGATTACTGTAGATAAGTAGTAAAACTGTAGTCATTTATAATGAGTATAATCATAGTATAAATAGAAAAGTAGGTCGACTCCGGCCTTTTAGGAGATTCTGATACCTATTGCCGCTCGGGCGTCAGGGTTGTCCAAACATGTTTTTGAATTTTAGTCACCTACTTGGCCATACTGTGATTTATAATCATGTTAATTTTCATAAATTACACAAACCTAAAGTAAGTATAAGTATTGTTAGGTACCTAAGTACCAAATTTAAATTATTTTACTAACATACTTTTTATCTGTTGACACTAAATAATAATTATGTTTATAGGTACCTATGTGATGTGATATGTAAATTCCTTTTCGACCTTTTGATAATGCCGCTTTCACGCAAGGCGGCTTCCTTTGACTACTTAGGTACCTATTATTGGCGGCACGCGCCGTCCCCGTGCGGCTTCCTTAGAGCATTGGCCGCTTGCTTTGGTTCTAGGCTTGTGCTTTGGGTACTAGGCAACGATAAGCATACTTATCTAGTGAAAAATACATACTTATTATGACTACATAGGTACATATAAAACGCCCAAGACTCAGAAACAAAAAATACCTACTCGCACTCATCACACGAATATTTGCCCTGACCGGGAATCGAACCCAGGACCGCTAGCTTCGTAAGCAAGGTCACTACTTAGTCACTACCAACTACCTAGGCCATCCACGTCGTCACATGTTACCTGTCACGTCACACTCAATAACTTAAATTACCTACTTAATACGTATTTATTTCACCTAGGTATACTATAGGCAGGCCGGTACGAAATACCTTTTATTAAATCTGGATATAGTTGTACCTACCTAAGGTAGGTTTAGACATCCGTATACAGAACAATATTTAAGCGTTTTCGGCAGCGACGCGCTAAAACAAAACGTAACCGAACGCAATGACGCCGCGGCCGCGACTAAGTTCCCTTGAAATTTCTTGAGATCTCGTTTCTTATTGGTTCGCCCCGCCACAGGCCCCGCCCACAGCAGCAAGCCGCGCGATGTACCTTTGTTTGAAGACGATCTACTGTTCTCTATACTGTGGTATAATGACAACCAGCCGGCACATAAAATAGCAGCAAGTAATACGCGATGTCCAGTAAGATCACGTGGTAGGATCCCCCACGAATAAAATGAATAGGTAGGGGATCCTACCAGGTGTTCTTACTGGACACCGCGAAATAAAATGATGCATAATACAACAAAGCATATTGACATGAAGTAGGTATCATTTTATTCGGGAGTGTGTACAGGCTAATAAAGTAGATATTAGGTACATGTCTACCATGTCAACCGATAAAATGATAGCGGACATTCTAACTAAATGTGTTTCTAGCCCGAAGTTAAATGATTTTTTGACGGTTGTATCTTAGTATTGAACACCTGCAATATGCGGGTGTTCATTTGCCCAGAGTCCTGGCCATTCTTTTCACCTTCTGAGTTACGCATTCATATTTACCGGAAGACATGTTGGGGACCGTTGTAGTGCCCATAATCAAAAATAGGACAGGGGTGCCTCTGATGTTAAAAACTATAGGCTCATTTCACTGGCAACTATTGTAGCTAAGGTGTTGGACAGTATGCTTGATAAAATACTAGAAAAGCATTTAAAACTGAATGATGCTCAGTTTGGATTTCGAGCCAGGATTTCATCTATCAAAGGCTTTCGATCTGGTATCATACAGCACACTATTGCGCAAATTATCTGATGAGACCACAATTCCAGGGGAGGTGGTGGAATTTTTCAGTTACTGGTAAAGTCATCCGAGTAATGCGTTGGGGCGATGCATTCTCCGAACCGTACAGAATGCTGTGCGGACTGCGGCAGGGGGGGTTGCCGTCACCGAGGCTCTTCAGATTGTATGTGGATCGGCTGATTGGAGAGCTCAGCAGCGCCGGAGTCAGTTATTCAATAGCCAGCACATTCGTCAACAACATTAGCTACGCCGACGATATGGTGTTGCTGTGTCCATCAATCGGCTCACTTACAAAGCTGATTGGTATATGTGAGGGGTATGCGGAAGCTCACGGCCTCAGGTATAACGTTGAAAACAGCGAGTTGCTGGTGTTCCGGGCGGGCGTAAAAGCGTACGCACACACTCCGTGGTTAAGCTAAATGGCACTCCTCTGCGCGGTTAGTACAAGTTGCCCGCGACTTGGTTGTCGCTCGGATGTCCCTTTCTATCTAGTAAGTACCCAAGTAACACATCGAAGCAGTATAACGGCGGACTTACAGGATTTCCGTATCGTTTTCGTATTTTGAGTTTATAAAGTAGCATTACAAACGTTTATACGGCTACTGTAATGCTTATTTGGGCACAAATTACTTACACGGCTTTGGATCTTAAATAGGTGCACAGCAGTTGTTTGATTGCATTACAGGTGCATTATATTAGCATTATTGCGGTCAAAGAAGGTATCAATCGCATTAAAGAAGCAATATTATGGTCAATGAAGTTGCCAATTGCATTACAGAAATGAAGATGTTAATTGCATTACAAAAGCGTTAAACTAGCATTAGAATGTAGTAGAAGAATGATTGAAGCTATTTAAGTGTTCACAATTAGAACTTAATTAAACCCTACATCATTGCTAAACCATCTCTAATATGGTATTAGAGATGGTTTAGCAATGATGTAGGGTTCCGTACAAAATGTTAAACATTAACGTTGTAATTTATAAACTACTTGTCTCGCAATGTAAATGGACAATAATATATAGACGGCCAAAACTGAGTGAATGACTTTTTATAGTACCGTAAAATGTGCCTACTTTGCTCCTTACTGGGTAACTTTGCTCCGATTCTGTATTTAGTTTCATTGCCCTGCAAGTCGAAGTCTTCGGTCAATTCGTCAAAATTGCCGAAATCATTCGATACATTTGCAAATTAAGAGGCAAAAATGAACGTGAATTGTTCGCTTCGCCATTCCCGTCTACTGTCAGGCGTCGCTCAGTGCCAACAAGAAAATTTACTAAAAATTTATTATGAGAAAAAGTCACTTCCATCTAAGCAATGTACATCGAATCACGGTTAGTATGTTTTGATGTGTTCCTGTATATAATAAGCTATTCCATGTTAAAAATATTTCTAGAAGTTTTTAGCTTTTTCAAGGCTTAATCTTAGAAAAAAATATACGTACCTACTTTGCTCCTCGTGTTGGGGTAACTTTGATCCAGGAACATAGTTATATATCTTTCATGAAAAAATGTTGGAAATGGCCAAAACCGAAAGACGAAATCCATTATCATTGGAATGACATTTTAGAGTCCATATATTCCCAAAAAAAAATATGGTCGACGTGAAATTTTTGCGGTTCCTGAACTAAACCGAATTTGGGGATAGATTATATAAGAACATTACAGCATGAGATTATTTATATCCTAAAATGTTAATTAACAGGGGTATGATACCCTTTCAGACGATAATTTTAATTTTTTGTTGAATATTGCTTAAGTAAAGTGATTAACAGGGTAATACCTACCTAGGTACATACTCTTTTTCAGAAGACTTTTATTTTCTTTTGATTATTGTCTAAGTTAAGCAATACTAAGATTGAACAATATTTTGATTATATTAAAAATAAAAGACTTTAAGTAAAAACAAATATATTTTTGTTCCTAACACTTAACTCATTTCTTACTTTGCTCCAAACCTACTCAAACTTAGGCTTACATTATTGTTACTGGAGCATACTTTAACTGACGACGGTGTGAAACTGCACCAAACGTTTTCTTATACAAGTTTTAAAGCAAATTTAATTCAGGGGCAAAGTTTCCCAAACACTGGGTAACATTGCTCCTAAATTAAAGTTTATATATTTATTTCAAAACAATATTTCGATGTCATTTAAGTATTACAACATGATAGTGGGGATGTTCTTCTTTACAAAGATATATAAATCAATATACCACAGTATAATGATTTTCAAAAAATAAAATCATTTCGAAATTTGGAGCAAATTTTGGAGCAAAGTAGGCACATTTTACTGGGTAAGTTTTTGAGAATTTTGTTATTTCATTCCTTCAATTATTACTGCGCAATGTAGTTTACTGTAAATGTCTATATAAGTTTCATTGAATTTTTTTACGCTCCTTCGATATTATGCAGTTTTGAGATAAAATAAAGATATATGTAAAATAATCAAAACAATTGTGTATTCCTAGTATAGAACGAATTTTGCATTATTAACATAATAGTAGTGGTTTAGCAGTATTAAATTAAATTAAATCATTAATATATAGGTCTATTTCTTTTATAAATAGTTCCGAATGATAATATTTTTTTGTTATAAAAAAATTACAATAATATGGTGTCAACAACAGCCCGGTGAGCCTTTAAAAAGGCCATCATTTTCATCGCCCAGCCAAAACTACTAATGCTAGAAATATAAAACTTGGGCAGTATTTTCTTTTTGTGATGTAGAGATCCACTAAGAAGGGATTTTTTGAAATTCAACCCCTAAAGGTATGAAAGGGGGTTGCAAAGTTTGTATGGGAAAAAATATTTTTATAGTCCAATTTACTTGAAACTTGGTAGAAATGCTCTTCAACGCAAATAATGAGATACGTATTTCAGCGATTACTAAAATTCAACCCCTGGGGGGATGGAAAGTAGTTGCAATGTTTTTGTGGGGATTACTTTTATGGTAAATTTTACTTGAAATTTGGTGGAAATGCTCTTCATTGCAAATATAATCTACGTACAAAGGCAATATACATACATAAAATATTACTTTCGGTGATTCAGAAAATACTACCTCTTAGGAGGTAAAATGAGGGGTAGAAAATTGTATGGAAGATATATATTTTTGAAGTGAGAAACGTGGCTAATGTATAATATGAATTAAATATATTGCTTTTAGCGATTTTGGAAAACTTAGGGGTAAATTGGCGGTAGAAGTTTGTATGGGATTTTGGACATTTTTGAAGGGAGAAATGTGGTGAGACTACTGTTTTTATAAAAAAAAAGTCACTTTCGGCGATTTAGGAAAATCTAGCCCAAAGGTTGTAAAATGGGGGAGGAAGGTAGAAGTTTCGGACTTTGGTCAATTTTAAAGTGAGAAATGTGAAAATTAGTATTCAGGCTACTACCTACTTATTAATAGGAAATACGATTTTAGCGTCTAGCGAAGTTAGTAAATAAGCGACTTCGGTTATTGTTTAGGTGAGCAACGTGTAAATAGGTGTGAGCCTGTTAGGGCTACTAAATTGCTTTCGGAGATTTTGGAAAAACTATCTCTGTAAATGGCGGTTGTAAATTGGTGGTAGAAGTTGAAGTTGTGTATTGAAAGAACTGTCGAAATATGTTCCGCACGATGATGTATAGCGATTTTTTTATTTTATCAACAGTCACATTACATGTGGATAGGGAGTGCCGAACCTAGAAATATTATTTTTTGTTATTTCACTTCCAAACTAAGTAGCGGCTTCTACAAGACACTATTCCTACTCCAAATTTCATCTATGAACTTCTGCAATTTTCGAGTAAAATGCGTGTGACATACGGGCGGACGGACTGACATGACGAAACTATAAGAGTTTTTGCCATTTTTGCTACGGAACCCTAAAAAGGCGATGGGCGATTTTGAAAAACTTCCCCAAAGGTGGTAAAATAAAAGAGAGTTTGGCCATGTTTAAAATGAGAATAGTGAACGTCGTAGTTTACGACATAAATGAAAAAAAAAACGGCAATTTCGAAAAAGGGGGTAAAATGGGGGTAGAAGTTTTTCTGGGAATTTGGTCATTTTTGATGTGAGAAATGTGGACATTATTGGTATTAAGGTTACTGTTCACCTATACATAAGAATTATGACTGGGCAAGTTAGATACATGAAAGTCGGTATCAAGACCAATATTAATTAAATAAAAAAACAGGTTTTAAAATAAGCCCTTAACAGTGTGAAAAGCGGGGTGAGAGTTTGTAGGTATTTGAGTTGGTATTTTTCCAGTTACATGAATGTAAGCATTTAAAAAAGTGGAAGCTTCAGTGTTTTTTAAACACTTGCCCCTTAAAGAAACAAATAGTCAAGAACAAACCCATCATCAATAAAAAAAACAAAAGGGAAAAACATGGGATCTAAGACTACTGATAGTGACTGTAAAGTTTGTATGGAAATAAAGTTACTTTCAAACGTATATACCTACAAGATATGAAAATGGGTATTGCGACTAAATACTGTAACAACAACAAAATATCCAACTTTGGTGTTTTTTGAAAATCTTCTGCTAAGTGGGTTAATTGTTTGTATAGCAATTTAGTAAATAGATGAGATGACTAAATTATCAATCTATTAAATCTAGGGTTGATTAAAAAAACCTAATGGTGAAAGAGGGGCAGTGAACTTATTTTGTATGGCAATTTTGTTGTTTTAGAGTCAAAAATTAAAGGTGTTTGTGAACCGCTTACTTAAAATTCACGCTCTGGACTTTTTTTCATTAAAAAAACTCTTTGAAGGTGATATAAACTATGTCTGTACTTTTAAGATACGTTCTGACTATCCGCAGACGAAGTTGCGGGCGGAAAGCTAGTTTGTTTATAAGAATGACGGAACGAATAGGAACAGACTTTACGACATATCTAACACCGAGTTGAATATAGTCTTAGTAACGGCTTGTTTATGTTTTTGTACTATCACTTGCAATATATTATTCACCACAAAAACTCTTTTTTGTACTCTCTGACCGTACTGACTCTGCTGTAGCCCTCCATCCTATTTTAAGTAACATGTGACTGTGTGGGTAAATATTTTTTACAAATATAGTTAAGTCCACAGTCGTGCCAATGCACGGTGTATCGCGAATTGATAGCTCCATACAACAGCCACTATTGTACAAGTAGAACTGATCGCCACAAGTGCTAATAAGAAATATAAGCAGTTAAGAAGAATGACGACAGCTCAGACGGGCGGCGGCAGTCATTGTGCGCAGTTCCACTAAATCATCTACCAAGGTCGCTGGGGCTAAACAACTACTGCAAATTATTATTCGATGTGAGACGCGCCTCCCAACCTCTCTACGTAACCAAAATAAACACGCCATGAGTACTCACAGCATATAACCTATAATCATTCGCCGACACGACTTACGAAAAGTAAACATTGTAGTTATGTAGGTACTTAATAGGTATAAAATCAAATTAACACAGGTATCCACTTAGTCAATGGAAAATAAGTAAAGAGGACCTGTTCAAAATTAGGCTAATTTGAAAGTAATACCTATTCGCTTTAAAACTGTAAAGTTATATCCATGATCAATATACTATACTCGTAGTTTTATATTGTCGAACACTCTTAAAAGCAAAATATGACTTTTTAGGGTTCCGTAGTCAAACTAGGAACCCTTATAGTTTCGCCATGTCCGTCCGTCCGTCCGTCCGGCCGTCCGTCCGTCTGTCCGCAGCCTAGCTCAGATACTCTTAGTACTAGAAAGCTGTAATTTGGCATGAATATTCATATTACTCACGCCAATAAAGTGGTAAAATAAAATCCTGATTTTTTTTTTGTGTACCTACCTCTCCTACGCGTAATGTGGGGATGTATTTTTTTCGATTTGTTCCCGATTCGTCGTATTCCTGTTTCGTCGCATTCCCGATTCGTCGGATTCCTGATTCGTCGGATTTTTACTATCGAATGAAACTATGCAATTACCACGGCTCTACTTAAGTTTTAAAAATGAAAAGATTTTTTTTACAATAAAAGCTTTTTAATATAATATATTTTTTACAAACATGCTATATTGGCATTATATTATTAAACAAAGCCTATTTAAACATTCAATGACTGTGATTTTTTTATCAATAAAATCATTGACTATTTCCCGTTCCTGGTGATATTTTTGAACATCTTTTGCTCGACGAGTTTTTATCATACTCGGACAGTGTAACTGCATCTTTCTAATCTTGATGTCTTGATGTTGAGCTTCGACTCGCAGTAGTTTGATAAATTGAAAAAGGGAAGGTTTCTTAGGGATTCTATGATTTAACCGGTTATTCCATCCTTCAACCGCATTGTTGGTTCTGAATTCTTCTTCACTGACCGAAAACATTGATCCAGTAATTTTCCGGATCCAGAAATTTAAAAAGTAATTGTGGAATTGAGTTATCACGGAACCGTCAGGGACCGTTTCAGATATTTCCAAATATGCGGCTGGTATGTCTTCCTTTGGTAATAAAGCGAGCCGCGTACATAGCTTTGTATACATTCTGCCTTCTTCGTCGTCAATTAAACCTAACTGCTTCGATTTCTTCCACAGAGCTTTTTGATAATGAAAGTAACAGCCTGTTATCACAACGTTCTGATGTACTGCTTTCAACCCATTGATGGCGGCAATTTCAAAATCGCATTTGAACTTTGTGATTACTTGAGAAAATTCATGCTTTAACAATGAAAATAACCGCTTATACGTATTTTCATCCTTGTTAGGTAAAAGGGCATATACTACGAGTACAAAACATGAGCTATCTGCATTGTTGGTCAAATTTACTTGCAACGTATATAGTTGTAAAAACGGAGGCGGTGCCGCCTTAAACGTACCGTCTCCGAAATATTCAGTGCATTTCGCCAATATTTCTACAGCAGAGGGTGAAGCAAATATCAATATCCTATCTAAGTCGCCATCGTTGCAAATCAGGAAATCGTCTGACAGCTTCAATGGAACGACAACTTCACTGAAATGTTGAAATGTGCATTTTTCGACGCCGAGTGACTTGTTTCGTGCATTATACAAAGTCGTTTTCAGTTTCTTCCACTCCGGTATGAGCGTAAAATCAAATTCTCCATCACAATTTTCAGCAAAATCTTGCACAGATTGTTCAAAAATTTTTGGGACTGGCTCCATGCTGTCACTCACCTTGCGTTTCAAATCATTAAAGTGACCCTCGACCTCTCTCTTCATAAATTCTGGTTTGCACATGTGTCTTGACTCTCTGATTACCTTGTCATCTTTATTTAAAGTAATGGATGTCGAGCAGACAGATCTATTAGAGCACCTCCAATTCGTCGAACCACCTTTGTTTTTCCTATCCAAGTTGTATCTATAGCCTCCCCGTAATAAGATCTTTCTGCTAGCTCTTTTACTATCAATAAATACTACTTTATCAGTTTCGTCAGTATCCATTTTTAGGAAAATCGCCAAATAAAACTGATATTAACAACGTGCAACGTTTTCACAATGTTAATATTCATTGACAATGGTGTGACAGAAGAGAAACAAATGAAAAGTAGCTGTTCAGGTGGACGTCGTACAAGTGGCCAGTAATAGATAATAAACACATAGGTAACCTACCTCTTTAGAATACAACGTCCCATCTCCTTGAGACCTTTCCATCACAAGAGTTTCCATTATTTTCTTAAGTATCAACACGAAATTATTTAGCAAGACATTTCAAAGTCAATGATAATATTTGTACTTTGTCGCTTTCAGATGTTTGACAACTTCATATGGTAGTTGGAACCTCTCTTTAAAGCGATATGGTTCCAAAGTGATAACTTACTTTTTAGGGTTCCGTACCCAAAGGGTAAAACGGGACCCTATTACTAAGACTTCGCTGTCCGTCTGTCTGTCTGTCTGTCACCAGGCTGTATCTCACGAACCGTGATAGCTAGACAGTTGAAATTTTCACAGAAGATGTATTTCTGTTGCCGCTATAATAACAAATACTAAAAACCGAATAAAGTTGATATTTAAGGGGGGCTCCCATACAACAAACGTGATTTTTTATAGATATAAGTCCGACTCGCACTTGGCCGGTTTTAAACTGACTGTGCTTATTATTTTATGAAATAAAATTATGTCTTCTTACGGTAAAACACTGGCTCTTCAATATTTTGATTACTTTCCCTTCATGTCTCTTAGTCGTGGGACACCCGGTACCTAATGTCAGTATATTTATATGTAGAACTATAGATATTGTATATGTATAACTGCTCTTTGGGATGGCGGATAAATAATTGTCCATTATTAGTAATGATTTTATATAAATAATTCCGACGAAACGGGAATACGACGAATCAGGAATCCGACGAATCGGGAATGCGACGAAACAGGAATACGACGAATCGGGAACAAATCTTTTTTTCTCGTCTACCCTTTAGTGTGGGGTGTCGCTGGATAGGTCTTTTCGATTAAGGTAGGTATGTTATGAAATATTAAGCTTTACAGCGCTAATTTTTGTTAGAGTCAAGTGTCCCCCCCACTACAGCCAAAACTACAAATACTAAAAATCTGAAAAATATCTTAATTGAAAGCACATAGAATGAATTTAATAGGAAAACTATCACGACTAAGTAGACTTCATTGGTTCTTGAGTTACAAACGGTTTAAATGTTTATACCTACCGAAAACTTATTTGCGGTGTTGGTAAACCGACCGCGACCGTCGATGTATGGGGATAACAGTTTTCCAACGGCAAAGTTAAGTTTGTCGCGAGGTCTAATTGGTTTGTAGTAACGGCTTCGGGACCCTACACTGAGCATGGTCCGACATGCTCTGGCCCGGTTTTTGTCTCTATATCTGTCCGTCAGTCTGCCAAGAACCGTTTCAGATAGAAGCCGTAAAGTTCAGGAGTCGTAAAGTTTAGTGGTTTCCGCAAGATCCTCATAATTAGCAGCGCTTTTAATAATTATTTAAAAAAAGCTTACTAGCATATTATTAATTGTTTTTTAGTAGGTACTTGTTCCTACTTATTTCAGTTTGCGGCGATATAAAAAAAGAAGTGTGTAGTTAATACATAATTATATTTTTGTAACAGAGTTTTCTTATTCCTGTTTAGCTTCCAAAGATGCGTCATTATTTTTAAATCTGCGAACACAACAGACGCAAAAGTAATGCTGGAGTTTTGCCATTAAGCCAAACCTTATTACATGCATATAGCTCAGTCAACAAACACCCGAAACTGGCAAATAAATGCAAGAAATCGTGTGTATTCTGGGTTATTGTTTTTAGGGTTCCGTTCAAGAAGTAACCCTTGTAATTGTGCCATGTCCGTCTGTCCGTTTGTCCGCGGTTTAACGCTGAGATTTTTGGTCCTACAAAGCTGTAGTAAATTACGCCGACAGAGTTGTAAAAAGAAACTTGAAGTGTACTATTTAGTAAAGCAAAGGTACCTACTTTATTTTTTTAAAGTGGTTTGTTGCCGTCTCGGATGATTTTAGAAGGTATAAACTCTTTAACCGCCTGTATTTCAGGAACCAATTAAGTGTTCTTAACTAGTCGGGTATGACACTTCGAGTTCCTTCTTTATTTCCTAAAATCTGAAAATTAGTAGGAAGTAACATGTAGGTGCGTAAAGATTTTTTAGTGCTATCCAATGATGGGTACGTCATTCAATGTCATTAAGTTAAAAAGAACTCCAAGGGCCACTTGCACAGAAAGTTTAACACTGGGTTACGGCACTAACCCGAGTTACTAAACGTCAGATTCATACGAGAACTGTCACTTTAACTCGAGTTAGTGTCTTAAGCCAGTGTTAAATTTTTGGTGCAAGTGACCCTTAGTATCTAAATCCAGGATTAAATTTTCTGTGCAAGTGGCCCTTAGATACCCTATCGTCTAAAGACTTGCCCCCATATTCATACACGCACAATTCTTTGTCATTTTCTGTCAAATTCAAATGTCACATTGAAAGATATGGGTCAGGCCGTAGATTTCGCCACAAACAGCGCAACGCAAAACGGTAACCCCAATAGTTGAAATAGTTAAGGAGCATACATGATGTGTGATTTTTAATCGACTTCAATAAAAGGAGGAGGTTCTCAGGTTATTAACCTGATTATTCGAAAACGGCGGGACTGATTCGAAAAAGTATTTTTTGTATGTAAGGGTATTTATCATCAGTTCAGGATCTGATGATGGGATCCTAAATAAATCGAGTGAAACTGCTCAAAAGTCAGGCACACATGCGGTGATATAGGTTTTACATATAAGACCTTAAGAATTTGCGTTCTAAAAGCACCTCTTCCTGAAGAGGACTTGATCATGAAAATCAGAGATGACCACCGGAACTCCGTAGTCGTAAGTAATTCACAGCAGCGATGACATTTCTTTATAAAAATCAAATTAAATCGAAGTGACAAAAAAATATATTTTGTAATCTTACTGTGACACAGTTCTATGGTGGGTCAGGATTTTTTTTCCGATAGTACCTATTAGGCACCAAATAGGCAATTTCTAGGAGGCAGGTCATTATTTAACCTTTTTCAGTTAAAGCGTCAATAGTTCGTTGCTGGAAGGGGTTTGTTTCATCCGAGTTAAACACCCTTCTTTTCGTTCCAAATATAAGAAAAGTAGAAAAGACAGAAAGTTGGGAAATATCATACATTACAAAGAAATGCGATACTCCATACTAAAGTAGAGGAATTACCTAACAGTACTAATAAGCTTCAGGATTTGCGTCATAGTTAGGTAGGTAGGTACAAAATAAAAACACGACGTCGGTATGATATGGTTTTTTTTTTTATCGTAGACTGAAATCACGCAACATAAATTAAATAAATCTTCTTCGTCTTAATAAACCCCAAAGAAAGAAATTCACTCTTTTACAATAATTAGTGCCTTGCAATCCATGTCAAATGCAAAGGAAAATACCCGGAAACTGCAAATATAATGTGTGCATGCTCCTCTACAGAAAAAGCGGCGCAAAAGTGGCATAATGTCATTTTTGCGCCGTCGTGGCACAAGGAAAATCCAAATTTACTCGACAAATAAGCTATATTTTCATATCAATTTAGCTTTGAAAGATTACACACACCTTCCCAATTAGTGCACAAAAATAACATATAGGTATTAATTGAAAACTTACCTTGAAATCTTAAAAAATGCACTCCGCTAAAAATGTGACACCTTCCACTTTCAACAAGGTTGACCATCAGAATGACAAAAATATGGCCGCTACTGTCTTTTTAACTATAGAGAAAGCTACTTTGGGGTCGCGACTACTCAGATTCAAATACTTCTAATGTTTAACTCCTTAAATGGGCAGATGAAAGCGGCGCAATAAAAAAGTGCAATGAAATGGCTTTGTTGGTTTTTTTCAATGTATAAAATTTAATGTTTTTTCTTATGTAACACAAAACGATATTTAAAAGTCGGCTAGGTTAATACTAAGTATTATGTCATAACGTTTAATGAAATAGATTACCAAATTGTATTAATTTTTTAAATTTTACTGTGGCGCAAAGTGCACCCCTACCGAAGCGGATTCGCGTTTCGAAAATTTAGTTATTTTTTGTAAACAAATATCGTATTACTCTCCGACTTTATGAATTTATTTTCTTAAGAAATATAATGCTGTGGTTGAGAAATATATATACGTATAGTCGCAAAAAAAGTAACGGAGAGTTAGGTTATACTTAATGTGGCAAAAACTACGTCCTGACCCATATATATAGATATATATGGACAAAGCGTACTTTAACCACACTTTAACTATTTTGCGTATATATGTAGTACTCGTACCCACAAAACCTTTTTCACTTGCCAGGTTACAAGTAGGACAACTTGGTTAAATAACCATAACACGAAAAAACAAACAATACATTATGAAATATATACTTATTAAAAGTTGACCCTCAGCAAATTGAAGATAAATAAATAGGTCGCCAGAAAACAAGGTAGGGCACCGTGAAGTGTTTAACAACGCGTGTGGGCCTTCAGTCGTATGGGGAACTTACCCATGTCATTGAAACTGGACGAGTGCGAACGAATAGATGTTAACCAATTTGCGGAAATTTCAGATGCTTAGCATAAAAGGAATGCTGATGTAATAAGTGCCAATACTAGCCGGGTAGTTCGGTACCTACCTGCCTGATTACTGTTCCTGAGATGTGCGAATCCCAAACTTGGTAGGTAGGTAGTTATATTCAGGTATAGATGAATTACCGAGCGCGTGGAATTGCATATGTAGTGGTAATATGTGTTTAAAGGTGTTCTATATTTTTCCTCAACTTCTCATACCATCAGCATAAAAAGAGTAGCGTTATATATGTTAAATAAGTACTTAAGTACAAAAATAATGTCAGCGTCAAAATTCTAAGTAATTTTTACAATGCACTAAAATAAGTATACGTCTTATTTTATTGTGTTCTCGCAATTTTCAGAATTATTTTGACTGGGCACGTACGACTGTAAGTTACACAGTTTAATGTATAAAAGATAAAAGATAAAAGATAAAAGAAATTTATTCAGTAAGTAGGCCGCACGGGCACTTTTACACGTCAAGAATCTACCAGCGCTTCCCAAGAGAAGACCACTGCCGAGAAGAAACGCCGCAAGAAACTCAGCAGTCAGTCATTTTTTAAACATATTTCTTATTACAATGGTACTACTTAGTCTAGCATTATATAAAGCTATAAATATTAAATTAAATATAGTATTAAATAACATGCGTAGTTCAGCAGGAAAACATGCCAATTAAGAATCTTACGGGAGATAGAGAAAAAAAAACACATACTTATGTGTATATAAGATGGTGCGAGACGACCACATAAAAGTTTCGATATGTTTTCCTATATCAACGGTGTCCCCTAGACAAGATAAAGATTTTGCATTTGAATAAATTATTATTGACTAAGTTTCGGATTTAGGCCATGCATTTTTGTCTGTTAGATAGTCCTCGATCCTATAATACGCTTTAGACATTAACGACCTTTTCAAGTATTTTTTAAGTGCTGGAAAGGGTAACTTTAAAACTTCGTCAGGTAATTTATTATAGAAATGAATGCATTGACCAACAAATGATTTACTTATATACTTTACGGACGCGGAATTTTCGGATAGCGATTTTATTTTTATTTCTGGTATTTAAATTATGTATATCAGAATTTTTGGTGAAAGAATCTAAATTTCTAATAACGTAAATAATATTCTCATAAATAAATTGAGACGCTACAGTCAAGATATTAATTTCTTTAAAAAGTTCTCTTAAAGAGTCACGGGAGTTTAAGTTGTAAATAGAACGAATGGCCCTTTTTTGTAACACAAATATAGTTTGTATGTCAGCTGCCTTACCCCAAAGCAGAATACCGTACGACATGACACTATGGAAATAACTATAATAGACTAAGCGAGCTGTCTCAACATTGGTTAGTTGTCTAATTTTCCTAACGGCGTAAGCTGCCGAACTTAGTTTACCTGCCAGTACAGCTATATGGGGACTCCATTGCAAATATTTATCTAATGTTATGCCTAAGAAAATTGCCTTATCTACCATTTGCAAACACTCGTCATTTAGAAAAATACTAGAATGTACCGGTTTAACATTAGGCAAAGCGAACCTAACACATTTCGTTTTCTTAGCATTTAGTAGCAAATTGTTGCTAGTAAACCAATTAAGTACTTTAACTAGTGTGGTGTTAATCCTACTGTAGTCTACGGATTTTCTATCTACCTTGAAAATTAGTGAAGTATCATCAGCAAAAAGTACAATATCACAAAGTTTATCTACTGTTGGTGGCAAGTCATTTATGTAAACCAAAAATAAAAAAGGACCTAAAATAGAGCCTTGAGGCACACCTATTTTCAATGTAGCTCCAACAGATTGCGTTTTGTTTACAACAACTGTTTGAGTTCTATCACTTAGATAAGAAGACATAAGGCTTAAAGCTTTGTTGGACAATCCATAATGTTCTAATTTTAAAATAAGGGTCGTATGATCCACGCAATCAAAAGCTTTAGAAAGATCACAAAATATTCCTACTGCATCGCAAGATTTCTCCCAACTGTTATATATATGTTTAATGAGTACAGATGCCGCATCAATTGTTGATCGACCTCTGGTAAAGCCAAACTGGTTATTGTTAAGTAGTTTATTTCTGTTAAAGTGACCTAACATATCCTTTAGCATTACTTTCTCAAAGACTTTACTTAAAACTGGTAGTATGGAAATGGGACGGAAGTTCGTTATATCACTCATCTCGCCCGATTTAAAAAGAGGTATTACTTTACTATATTTCATGAGATCTGGAAAGACCCCCTCTGATATGCAATTATTGTAGATTAATGCTAGATGGGGTGCAATTACATCTATGATATGAAAGAGTACCTTAACTGATGTGCCCCACAAATCTTCAGTCTTTTTTAAACTAAGTGATTTAAATATCTTGACTATTGAATCTGAATTTACAGGGCTGAAATCAAAGTTTATATTACATTTACTGACATTAGTGCTAAGTAATGATTGAGCTTCAACCGCGGATGATTTAAGACATTTCGTAGTATTAATGGCTATGTTAGAAAAATAACCTTCGAATGCTAAGGCAACGTCTTTATTTGACGTGATTTGTTGGTCACCTGTGTTCAGAGTGACTTGATTATCACGAGTTTTTGATTTTCCCGTTTCTCTATTTATAATATTCCATACAGTTTTTACCTAAAGGTATCTATGTACAAAATTCATTAGTTCGAGTTCAAAGTATTTATGACAGTTAAAATTATTTGTTTACTTTGACTCTAAATCGGACCAAAAATAAGTATAAATCGGTTATAAACGGTATATTAACTTACACAAGTTCAAATAAACCGGTTAATTTCGCGCAACGAAATTTGTGAAAAACAGGGTTCAAAGCGTAATTTATTCAGGTTTAGGGTCAATGACCGAAACCGGTTTAAATTTTATCCTGTTTCCGAGCTCTGATCAAAACACTTTTTTATATAGGTTACTAACTCCCAATTTCCATGTTTCTTACTTAGACCATGGGGGCGTAACACGTACAAATTATAATTCGTGATTATAATTTGTACTAGATGGCACCACCGGTATCATCAGGAATATTATTTTCTTCATTTCCATTAATCAAGGAAAAGTTACGCTTTTATTAATCAGATATACCTTATGATGATGATGATGACGATGGTGATTGTGATGGTGATGATGCTGATGGTTATGGAGATGAATTGATGATGATGATGATGATGATGATGATGATGATGATGATAATGATCAAGATGATGATGATGATGATGACGATGGTGATTGTGATGGTGATGATGCTGATGGTTATGGTGATGAATTGATGATGATGATGGTGATGCCGATGATGGTGATGATGGTGATGATGGTGATGAATTGATGATGATGATGATAATGATGATGATGATGATGATGATGATGGTGCTATCGATGATGATTATGATGACGATGATGATGATGATGGTGATGATGATGATGATGATGATGATGATGATGATGATGATGATGATCTTTTATTTTCCTTATAGGTGATGTGAAAAGCAGTATGTGTCACACAGTAGCAAAATTATTTCCACCTTGGGCGTTAACACTTGAATCCCTCACTACGCTCTTGATTCTATTTTAGACTCCTTCGCTTCGTCACGCTTCGTTCAGGATTCAATGTTCGCCCTCGCCATAAATATGTCATTTTGCTTCCTTGATACACAAATAACTATTACGACCTACCAAATTCATATAAGGACCTATATATCGATATAAATAAAAATAAAAAATTATAAAAATCGGTCGAGCCGTTTCGGAGGAGTTCGACCACAAACACCTCACGGTGTTTTTTACACGAGATTTTTATATAGGTAAGTAAATAGATCAGTTCGTTTTTAACGGAGGTTCAAACCGCATCAGTTTAGAGCTAAAGTACTTACGTAAATTATATATATAAATATATGTAATTATATATGTATATAAAAGATAAAAGATAAAAGAAATTTATTCAGTAAGTAGGCCGCACGGGCACTTTTACACGTCAAGAATCTACCAGCGCTTCCCAAGTGAAGACCACTGCCGAGAAGAAACGCCGCAAGAAACTCAGCAGTCAGTCATTTTTTAAACATATTTCTTATTACAATGGTACTACTTAGTCTAGCATTATATAAAGCTATAAATATTAAATTAAATATAGTATCAAATAACATGCGTAGTTCAGCAGGAAAACATGCCAATTAAGAATCTTACGGGAGATAGAGAAAAAAAAACACATACTTATGTGTATATAAGATGGTGCGAGACGACCACATAAAAGTTTCGATATGTTTTCCTATATCAACGGTGTCCCCTAGACAAGATAAAGATTTTGCATTTGAATAAATTATTATTGACTAAGTTTCGGATTTAGGCCATGCATTTTTGTCTGTTAGATAGTCCTCGATCCTATAATACGCTTTAGACATTAACGACCTTTTCAAGTATTTTTTAAGTGCTGGAAAGGGTAACTTTAAAACTTCGTCAGGTAATTTATTATAGAAATGAATGCATTGACCAACAAATGATTTACTTATATACTTTACGGACGCGGAATTTTCGGATAGCGATTTTATTTTTATTTCTGGTATTTAAATTATGTATATCAGAATTTTTGGTGAAAGAATCTAAATTTCTAATAACGTAAATAATATTCTCATAAATAAATTGAGACGCTACAGTCAAGATATTAATTTCTTTAAAAAGTTCTCTTAAAGAGTCACGGGAGTTTAAGTTGTAAATAGAACGAATGGCCCTTTTTTGTAACACAAATATAGTTTGTATGTCAGCTGCCTTACCCCAAAGCAGAATACCGTACGACATGACACTATGGAAATAACTATAATAGACTAAGCGAGCTGTCTCAACATTGGTTAGTTGTCTAATTTTCCTAACGGCGTAAGCTGCCGAACTTAGTTTACCTGCCAGTACAGCTATATGGGGACTCCATTGCAAATATTTATCTAATGTTATGCCTAAGAAAATTGCCTTATCTACCATTTGCAAACACTCGTCATTTAGAAAAATACTAGAATGTACCGGTTTAACATTAGGCAAAGCGAACCTAACACATTTCGTTTTCTTAGCATTTAGTAGCAAATTGTTGCTAGTAAACCAATTAAGTACTTTAACTAGTGTGGTGTTAATCCTACTGTAGTCTACGGATTTTCTATCTACCTTGAAAATTAGTGAAGTATCATCAGCAAAAAGTACAATATCACAAAGTTTATCTACTGTTGGTGGCAAGTCATTTATGTAAACCAAAAATAAAAAAGGACCTAAAATAGAGCCTTGAGGCACACCTATTTTAACTGTAGCTCCAACAGATTGCGTTTTGTTTACAACAACTGTTTGAGTTCTATCACTTAGATAAGAAGACATAAGGCTTAAAGCTTTATTGGACAATCCATAATGTTCTAATTTTAAAATAAGGGTCGTATGATCCACGCAATCAAAAGCTTTACAAAGATCACAAAATATGCCTACTGCATCGCAAGATTTCTCCCAACTGTTATATATATGTTTAATGAGTACAGATGCCGCATCAATTGTTGATCGACCTCTGGTAAAGCCACTATTTATTTACTACAACAACAAACAACACACACACAAGTACAAGTATAATAAATAATTATTCTGTTCTTTCACTTACTAGTCTAACTACGGCGATGCGCATCATTTGCAAATCACTAAGAAAGTGAATAAATAGATAGGCAAACAAAAGGTAGTTCATGCCGAAACTTGATCACAAGGACCCAATATTTTTGCAAAAATATGCTTAAAGAATGTAGAATCAACGTTTAGTTTTATATAACGGCGCGCTGCGACGGCGGCAATTCAAAAAGCTTTGACAAAAATGCCATCTGTCGAACTGATTGCGAGGTTACGTGCCGTTCATAGCTTAGCAGACATGTCGATTGTGCTGCCACTGCTGGCGAAACCACAGAAACTTATAGGGCCGGCGGCTATCGACTTTAGGACGGCAACCATTTTCGATTCGCGACTGAGTATCTGTAGAGTATAGTAATCTGTGCTTAGACTAAGCCCATTTAACCCCCTTCTTCCAAAATAGCCGAAAGTTATATTTTTTATTTACAAACAGTAGCCTAAAGAACAATTTTCATGTCGCTTACTTCAAAAAGAACTAATCTCCCATACAAACTTATACCCCCCTTTTATCCCTTAAGTTTTCCAAAATCTCTGAAAGTTTATATTTGATGTTTATAAAAAGTAGGTAGCTTTAATACCAATTTCCAAGTTTCTAACTATAAAAATTATTATAGTTCCATACAAACTTCTACCCCCTGTTTTAAGCCCTTAGGGGATGAATTTCCAAGAATCCCTTCCTTGTGCTGTGCACTCCTAGGGTACCTAAGGAATAATCCGTCCAAATTTCAAGTCCCTAGGGCCAGCGATGTAGGCTGTGCGTCGATCTATCAGTCAGTCAGTTTTAAACCCCTTTTCATCCCTTCCGGGGCGAAATTATCAAATTCGCTGAAACACGTATAAATTAATTTTCAATCGCCAACCTAATCACAAAATTTGATAAGTCTAACTTCAAAACTGACAGACTTAAAATGTAGGTATAACTTACCTTATTACGTTATCATGGCGAAGACGCAGGTGAGTGCATCCAATTATATTTAATAAAATACACCTTGCAGAGTATTTAAGCTTAGGATTTAACATTTCAGGTTTTATATAACTAAAGTTATGATCATGGGTAATGTTATCCGTTAATTTTTGAATGTGTGGCCGACAACTTTTCCCGATGTCGAAAGATCGTCAGGGTTGTCACAGTTCATAATTATTTTAGTGAGTTGTTAATGCCAAAATGGGACACGTGTTGTTAATATAGTAAACTATATTTTCTTGAGAAAGAATCTTTAATAATTATTGAGTTCCTACCGGTTGTGATTTTTTATTTATTAAAATAGATTGTATTCATATAAGTGTCAAATCTTTTTTCGTGAGTTTGTATTATGTCCAAGTAACTGAAACTTTTCTTTATGTATTTATTCTATTAGATACATTATATCTTTAAAAAAAAATATTGATCTAAATGACCTATATTATGGAAAACAAGTGAAGTGAAGAGGTACGAGTGATCTATAAGAATTTATTCGGAGTTTTTAATTCTTTTTTCAATATTTTTTACTAAAATAAAAGTGTAACTTTAAAAATAGGTAGGGGAGACCGTGGTAAAGCCGTATAGCTAAGGACTTCAGGCTGTAAAATATTCATTTTAAAGTACAAATATATAAAACAAACCTTTATAATCAATAAATTTAATGAGGAAAACAATGTCATCATCAAATTTTGGATAGTTGTAATAGAATATTAAATTAAATGCAAAAAACAAAACTATTATCCTTTTCGATTTTGCCCCGAGGCCTATACAAAACCGTATACTGTGTACGACATTGCCCCGGAAGGGTAGGTATCGATACGAAAATATAGGTTTAAATCTTCCTAAGCTTTATTATGTTGAAGAACATAGATCGTTGTTTTGTCTAAATTTGTTGACTCGATCTTGTAATGTAGATTTTGGAACATTATACCAGGGTAAGTTTGAGCTGCTTTCAAGTATCCCAAATCTCCGTCAAATACTGCTTTAATATCTTTTTAATATCTTCCGAGTTCCATTCTTGTCTATCAGACGTCTTTTTATACTTACGCGGAATTTTTATACAGCCGAAAACAATTAAAAAAAAATATACGTATTCATTACTTCCGGGTCAAATTGTATATGATACGATTTTACCCCGTACGGGGGTGACCCGAGGGGTTCAAGTATAAACATGTCACGTACAAGTACAATCACATATAAGTTTCGCGCATTGTAAATAACAAACAAATATGCACACTTCAACAAAACCAATTGTAGACTTACCTCGTAACAAGTTTGAGTCACTGATTACTGCGTAAATTTACGCCAAAATAAGATCAAAACCGTCGAAAAACAATAAAACGGAATATTTCGATGCGGCGTGTGCATGCAGCGACCAGTGTCTGTTGAGTTGTTGACAAGTAGATCCCATTGGCGAGGGCCGATGAGCGGTTTGCGCGCGGCAAATTTGGATTATTGACAAGAATAAGGCCACCATACGGTTTTACCCCGGTATACGGTTTTGTACAGGTCTCCCCTACCGTGTTTTATTTTGTTAATTTTCAATATTGTCTGTCCTAAAACTCGAAAATGAAAAATAAATAAATTAATCAAAATACGTTCATTTAAATATTTACGCCTAATGTGAACAACCCTAACATTTTGAAATCGCTATTGGTGAATTGTATGGAAACGAGCAGAAATGCCTAGATAACATTGCCCACACATTTTTAGGCGAAAGTTATGGTGATATCGAATCAACGATTAAAATAAATGATGAATGAATGATGATGATGTAGCATTTCCCCAATTCTTGAACTGTTGCTCATTTAAACTGCGTGGGGCTATATTTGCGTCGAAAATCATCAAGGGCAGTGTTGATTGAAAGTCCAGATATCATTACCCGCCATTAAAATCGATAAAATCAGGGTTTAAATTAAGACTTTAGAGGACTTATTTTTTAACATGAATGGAAGCACATGACCATAAAGCTTCAGCAAAGATTACAAAAAACATAGCTGTTATAGAAAAAAAACAAAAAGAGTGTTTTTTTTATAAAATTCGGGCGATGTTGGCGTATTTCACGGTAAATGATTATAAGGCAAAGCGAATAGTTTTGACAAGTTATTTTAGGCAAACCGAAATGTCATATAGTAAAATAAAAGTATACGAATCATTAGACAACCTTTTGTAACGGATAATTGAACAGTTCCCGAGGGAATTGCGAAAAAATAACTTCTATGCGGCCGAAGTCGCGGGCAAAAGCTAGTACCTACCTAATTTATAAACCACCGAAAAATTTCTCGGTTTTTGAAAAAATATTGCTCATAGTAGGTAGGTATCAAAAATCAAAATAAGTAGGTAGGTACTTCTACTGTTTCTATATCTGGAACAGTAACTACATCCTCGCCGTTACGAATCAGGAAGATCCAACTTATAATGTTATTACGCGAAATTGATCCAGCCGGATCACAATGATTTAGCACTTGAGCGCGCGGCGCGGCGGGGGCGCGTCGGCCGGGGCTCGGGCCGAGCCCATCTCTCAATATTAGGTATATCATCTTCCACACTCACACCCTCTACCGGCTACCGGTCTCACGCAATAGCGCAGAACTCTATATCGAATTGGCGCCTGGACCGTGAGATATATATTATCTTATCAAGTTATCACATTCGAGCATGTTACACAATATAGGTTCTCCATACCATCTGACTTGTCTTATTTAGTAAACAATTTTATAATGTTAAAATGCTCCCTTTTCGCCTAAAATTTCAATTCTGTCATAAAAAAACCACCCATGATGTAAAATCAGGAAAATAGTGTGCAAAATGTGGGCTCTATACTCGAAAATTGAATTAAAGACCAAAAACCTAACCTCGCCGGGCGACATTCGCTGTGATTACTGCATTGTGGTTTAAGTGTCGGTATTGTTATCAATAAAACTTACCCGAATATAACTGGTTATACGAGTTCTCATTCAGGTTTATATGAAATAATGTTAAAATAACGAAATAATCAAGATGGGAACTGTCAGATTTTGATCCTGAATTAGATTTTCGAGTATAGTTATTGCTTTACTCATCCGAAAACGGCATTATTAGCCAAAAACGATGCCTTTTGAGGTTATAAAAGTGTTTACTAAATAAGACAAGTCAGTTAGTATGGACTTTAGATACTTCAAACTTGGTGTTTACTGGTTGTAATGTTAAGTAAAAATAAGAAAGCAGTGATAATTTAGCGAGAATTACCATATTTTTATATTTTTGACTATTTAAAATTATTATAAAATCGATATCGAAGTATTTTTCGTTGGTTTTTTTCCTCTATCCTCCTCCTCCTATCCTTCGTCCTCTAATCCTTTCCTCCTCTATCCTCCTCCTCCTATCCTTCGTCCTCTAATCCTTTCCTCCTCTATCCTCCTCCTCCTATCCTTCGTCCTCTAATCCTTTCCTCCTCTATCCTCCTCCTCCTATCCTTCGTCCTCTAATCCTTTCCTCCTCTATCCTCCTCCTCCTATCCTTCGTCCTCTAATCCTTTCCTCCTCTATCCTCCTCCTCCTATCCTTCGTCCTCTAATCCTTTCCTCCTATATCCTCCTCTTCCTATCCTTCGTCCTCTAATCCTTTCCTCCTCTATCCTCCTCCTCCTATCCTTCGTCCTCTAATCCTTTCCGCCTCTATCCTCCTCTTCCTATCCTTCGTTCTCTAATCCTTTCCTCCTCTATCCTCCTCCTCCTATACTTCGTCCTCTAATCCTTACACCCTCTATCCTCGTCCTCCTATCCTTTGACCACTAATCCTCCTTTCCTCCTCTATCCTCCTCCTCCTATCCTTCGTCCTCTAATCCTTTCCTCCTCTAGCCTCCTCCTCCTATCCTTCTCTATCCTCCTCCTCCTATCCTTCGTCCTCTAATCCTTTCCTCCTCTATCCTCCTCCTCCTATCCTTCGTCCTCTAATCCTTTCCTCCTCTAGCCTCCTCCTCCTATCCTCCTCTATCCTCCTCCTCCTATCCTTCGTCCTCTAATCCTTTCCTCCTCTAGCCTCCTCCTCCTATCCTCCGTCACTGGCGTCAAAATAGTAACCAATTTAATGTCGGCGATATATGAATACAAATTGATAATTCAAATTGATGAAATTGGTCTGTTCATAGATCTGAAAAAGGCATTCGACACTGTCAGCCACGATTTACTACTGAAAAAGTTAACTAGCATTAGTATTACTGGAAAAGCACATGAATTATTATAATCTTACCTCCAAAACCGTAGCCAAGTGGTCACATTCAACGAATACAAAAGTGATCCTAAACCCATTACATGTGGAGTACCACAGGGCTCAATACTGGGACCGCTTTTGTTTCTGATTTACATAAACAACATACAAGATATTGCATTTAAAGGGGACCTAACATTATATGCGGATGATACAAGCCTGTTTTACCGTGGTAATTCCATTGATCTTATTATGAATGATATCCAAAGTGACCTAGAACTCTTGATTGTTTAGTTTCAATGTAACTTACTCACAATCAATGCTGCTAAAACCAGTTATCTAATATTTTCTGCAAATAATAAAAAAAAACACGATTTTACTCCCCCTACAATTAAATAATCAAATAATAAGTAAAAAAACATCAGAGAAATATCTCGGACTTATATTGGATACCCGCCTGACCTGGAAACCCCACTTAGACAAAACTATAAAAAAACTAAGCTCCCTTACGGGAATGGTCCGGAGTATTTCACGCTGTTTTCCACGCAATATAAAATATTTAATTTATAAGTCACTAATCAAACCACATCTCGATTACCTACCTAATCGAAATATGGGGCACGACAGAAAAAACTAATTTAACAAAAATTCAAACAGGACAAAATAAATAAATAAAATCTTTATTTAATTATCAGTATCTAATACCAACTTAAAAAAATTATAAAGATACAAAAATTATGAACGTCTCACAAACATAATATTATACCTTACTGCTTATTCGCAAAATTATTAACATGAAAAAACATACAGTACAAAAAATAAAACTAAGAAATGCCGACAACCTAATTCTGCGTCATCCTAGAACAAATTATGGAAAAAAATGTATCAGCTTTGAAGGTGCTAAACTCTACAATAAACTGCTAAAAGCTATTAAAGAATGTAAGTCTATTGCTAGTTTTAAAAAAGCACTCTAATTACATATCCAAAATAATTAACTATATATCCTTGTGCACTGCAATACCTACGCTTAGAAAACTATTTTATATCACACTAAACATAATTCAAACGTACAAATCACACTCTAAAAGCAAACAACTTACCAGATATCACTTACCCGTTATTATGCCACATCCACTCGCTAGCTTGCATCTTGGTTTATTTCAACCTGCACGGGTAGCACAAGTTGTATTTTCTCGCTTGTCGCTCAGTGCGTCTCTATCGTTACAGACTAGATAGAAAGGGATATCCGAGCGACAAAGAAGTCGCGGGCAACTTGTGCTAGCCGTGCTGCTTACTTAAAACTAAGACGCTGCATTTACGATGTGAGCGCAACCGCATTATTATTATTTTGCCAGGGTTTTTGTAATGTACCCTTTTTTTGTTTCTTTGTGTTTCTTTCTTTGTATTTGATGTAAGATTGCACTGTGCGTTTTGTCAGGCATATTTTTCTTGTATACAAAACGCCAAAGTACGTCCGAACAATACCTACATACAATGTATTTGTAGGCATATAAAACATATGTATAATGCGGCTCGAACGCGCCTAAATAAACCTTATTTACTCGTGTTAAAATTCATTTTTCGAAATTTCCTGCGAACGTATAGTAGTGAGACCTACGTTTGCACGCTCGAACGGTAGGGTTGTCAACACAATGAAAATATTAATATGAATACATTATTATAAGAAAAACAGTAGGGTATTAATTTATTTATTACACGAAAAACTACCCAGCCATTCCTGAAGTACAAGAATTATATTTTCGAAAGAATTTTGCAAATCGGCGCAGTACCTAGTTGTTAGTGGTTACATATTACATAAATATGGGTCAAAAAATTAACCTTCTTTTTACGTTAGCTACCTACCTTACCTACCTACGTACATCTAAGAACTTACGTATTAATGAATTCGCTATCACTAAGGTATAGGTATAACATTTTTGTAATAAAATAAGTAACAATTTTATACTCGTGTCCGTTATTTTTTTCTTGGTATCATTTTTTTTTTCTTAAGAGCCTTACGAATATGTACCTAATCACCCTAAAATGTTTATAATAAGTAAACTAGGTAGGTAATCAAATCGTTCTAACTTGATGAATACTGTATCGTGTCGATCACTTTAATATATTTATAAATATAAATATAAATAAATTACAACTGACTGACCTTTCCTCGTTCACAGGCAATGATAAAAACGTTTCTTTTTTATTATCTTTAGTTCTCTTGTCATCCACTCACACAGCAATAATGAGTCATTTTTTGTAATATAAATTCACCAACACAACACAAGAAACAATAACAAATGTAACCCAACTTGACGTAATGAATAGACATGGCAATACCTACTTGCCTACTTGCATCTCGCTTGACGTGTCCCGAACTCTCGACACTCAAAAACCGGTCGAGCGAGGTGGCCTCGCCGCGCGCGGGCATCCTTCATGTATTAGCATCGGCGGCTATGTTCCGTCAGGCGGTGATTATCGCACGTACCTCGCGCAGAGATACTTAGTATCTGTTACTTAGTAACTATTATTTAATCTGTGGTTTTGTCTTCATCGTCATAATATTGTTAACATAATTATGTTCTCATTTAAGTGAATTATGTAAATTCTTATGGGAATAAATATCTTTAAACCTATACGACGAAACTCAGTATTGACAGTCGATGGTCAAGTGACACCTTGTAAACGTACCTCAACGCCTGTAGCCTGTAGCACACACTGTCGCGAGAGCGAAATGGGACCGGCTGGCCTATTGCCTAACGCACTCACAATCGCAATCGACTTCAAAGCGGAACAATTTTTATTTATTTTGTACGCAGTCAAGCCTTCGATATTCAAAATGAAAACGATTGCGATTGCGAGTGCGTTTGGCAATAGCTCCTCGGATCGAAACCAAAACACTGCATTGCAATAAAGTTCAATTTGGATTCGGGCTCGGTCCGGTTCCGTTTTGGTTTCGCGGCCAGTGTGCTACAGGCGTAGGAAAAACGTCAAGATTCCGTAATGTCCAGTTTTAAAATAACTGGGCATGTTGGTATGTTTGTAAACCGACCATTTTAGAATTTATATTAGGGAGTCGCGAGTAGGTGTTGGCTTGCCAACAGAACATGTCGTCCTCACCACCGAAAGAACATTCACGATTGTGACGTTGCCAAAAACTAAAAATAGTGCCACTCAGATGTCGCTCGAGGGGTGGAGTTCGCCATTTACAATTAGGCCGATTACACAAGGCGATTTTAATGAAACGCGAAATTGCACTCTGGCTGTGTGTAAAGGTAGGCGATAATAAGCGTCAGGTGGTGGCTGTTGAAACAATTCACGACTAGCAGTGTAGTCGAACTAGTGCCATAATAATAAACAATAACTACACGTAGAAGCGAATCTCCTTTACCCAGGTCCCCAAATGCCGCGCTTTTAATACCTACTTCCCTCTTCACCCCGCTACGCCCCTCTGTCTTCCGCGCCCAAAGTCAGGGCTGTCACTTATGAAATATTTCTATCGGTTTATGGATGTGTTATACAAGTTTAGTCACGAAATGTTATTTATGTTTTCCTTCAACGTGGAAACATTGTTGCAAAATGAGTTTTTTACATTTACGTTAAATTAGGTAATAATATTTTCGATGATATTAAGATTATCTCCAGAAAATTTAATGGCTTATGTGGCTATTAATCATCTATAAAACACAGAAACGAGTCTATAAATAAACAAGCTTTTAAGCTTAATAAGTTTGAAGTATAGCCTGGGATCTTTTTAAGTTCCTTTCCGGACCATTAATTCAATTTTTATTAAGTTGAAAAAGCTTTATTACAAAATACTATTCTTATCTATTAATTCGTTTTTAATGTTACCGTTTTTTTATCTTCAACATCTAGGGGATGTACTATTTAACAAATAAAACTCCTTCATTCAATCAATTACCTATTTCTAATTATTTTGCCGTAGGTACCTAAATAGTCGTTCACTTTTTAAAACACACTAAGATATTAGTTCAACCATAAACACTAAAATCAACATAAATACGAAAACCAATTCAAGACACAACAACAATATCTCGGTTAATACATATATTTTCCCTCTGTGACGCCCCTGACTGACTAGACACCTCAGGTGTCGCCAGGCGGTAGGTATTTAACGCGCCGAGCGCGCGTCCGGAGCCGGAAGATTCGCTTCTACGTGTAGTTATTGTTTATTCTTATGCTAGTACATCGAACAAAAGATCGCAACGGACCGGCCTCACAAACGCCGCAGGCGTGCTTAAAGAGTCTGCGCTTGAATCAGTCTTTACTATTTAAGACTACATTTCAATTTAAATACCATGGATAGTCGTTAAATTAAAACGCAATTCTCAAGTAGTTTGAGTACCCCTAGAGAATGTCAGCCAGTTTAGATCTTTGGCTTCTTCATTAAAAACAAAAAATACCTGTAAAAAAAATATTTCGATACGTCAAATAGTTTCTGAGATGTTGAATTTTAAACTTCGTATGCGGCGCTCGAAACCCGGCGGCGGGCGCCCGTGGGCTTAACAGCGGTGAGCGTCCTTATACTCGTATGATTAAGTTCACAGGGCTACATCTTTTTAACCGTAATAAGTAACCAATTGAAATTTTGACAGAATACGTCTATCAACAGGTTGAGAGTTAAACCCTAAGATCAACTTCTATTCTATTGGTATCAATACACACCACACCATTATTGCAATGGCTTTTACAATTGAGAGAAACTTATGAGATTTGAAAATTTACTCCGGTGAAACAGTCATCTCACCTGTGCAAATTTTAGGGGTTCAATTTCACTTTTACTATAGGTTAGGTTCAGTTGGAGTTACGTCAAGGCGCGTAGCGCCATAACTACGCGGTATAGGAGCTCCGCACAGCGGAGCTCCGTCGACTTGTTCTTACTCTTCTTTTTATTTATTGAGAAAAATAAAAGAAGACTTCAAATATTATTTTTCGGCGTTATTATCTGCTTTATTATGTAATAAATACGTTATATACTTAATTCAATATTGTATGGGTTGCACCTTTTCCGGCATAGGTAGGGTAGCATAAAAATCCGGTTCAAATTTCTGAATGGCGACAGGCAGATCCGTATTCTTCAGGGTCAAAACCCTCTGATAACGTTGTCACCCCAACTGTTGCATGATTTGCCGCTTGCATTGTTGAGAGACGCGTTTTCCAGTTTTGGGCCTAGTCTATACCAGCTAGAAATAATTGAAATATTACAGAAAAAATGTAAGAATGATACTTAGTTCTTAGAAAGGGCTTTCTCATAAAAAATCAAAAACTATCAGAAGGTCTATGGAATAAATCGATATAAGCGCTCCGGCAGCTCATGTGAATACATACATTTCATTTGCATTCTTCGAACACTATCGTTGTTGAAAATCTTTAGTTGGCATACCTATTTATGTCTTTCTAATGTTATGATTTGTTTTTAATGTAGATTTCTTAAACTATGAACATGTAGACTTATTATTTGTTGACTATAAAAAGTAGTGATAATTGTTGGCTAACAGTTGTAAGCTTTTAAGTATATAAGTATATTTTAAACTGCCATAAGACATAGGTGCGGAGCCCTCGGTGCTTGAGTCTAACTCGCGCTTCACTAGTTTTAAAATAATGGTCTACCGTGCAATTAAATGTCTTTCGAGTTTCAGCTTGTTACTGAGCGACACTGAAAACGACGTCGATGTATTCATGAGTTATTAAATATTACTCGTATTGTAAAAAAGTCGCTGAAATTGCATTTGGCATCAATCGAATGAGAAATGCGCTACCATAGATAGCCGTGTGGTGAACAGACCGAGGGAACTGATGGCGCATGGCTTTGTAGAGAATGAAGATTGAGCGCGAGGGCACAATGGCAGTCACGGCGACTGAATAACGAGACCTTGCTCTGCCGGAAGTCAATACTTATAGCCGCTACAGATTCTTCATGTTAGTTCCACTGCATTACGTCACAGAACAATATAACTAATGCACGTTTACTTAATTGTACTGACTAAAACAGCTACATTTCACAATTATTTATATACTAGCTTCTGCCCAAGACTTCGTCCCCGTGGAATAGTTACTTTGGGCTAACGCTAACTTTAACCCGCGACTTTGTTAACGTAGAAGGTTGAAAAATTCTTCATTGGTGCTCCGCTCCTATTGGTCTTAGCGTGACGATATATATAGCCTATAGCCTTCCTCGATAAATGGGTTATCTAACACTGAAATATATTTTCAAATCGGACCAGTAGTTCCTGAAATTAGCGCGTTCAAGCAAACAAACAAACAAACAAACTCTTCAGCTTTATAATATTAGTATAATAGTATAAATTAGAAACAAAAATATAAAGGCGAACTTATTTTCCGTGACCGTTAAATTACCTTCGAACACATTCACTGCTTCGAACATAACCTAGAAGTGTCAATCAAGAACCTTCTCACATTGCCGTTGTGTTATTTACTTATTAGTGTCAGCCTCGTTGCCTCCCCGCGCTCGCTAGGCCGGGCTCAGGCTGAGGTACGAGTAAATATGAACACTAGTTCGCCCTGAATAGATACCAACAGAATTTTTCCCAACATAACCATTACCGATACTTTTAAAATTTAAAAATGTGATACGTATTTTATTTCCCTTAACTAATTTCATTGCGATCGGATTAAAAATACGTACCTAAGTTATTAGAAGAAACATACGAATGCCCACTGAGTCGGCTCTGAGACATCACTTAATATGGTCGAAAAGGTAGATCATCTTTGGTCAAAGATACATCGTAAATCAATCATCGGGTAAAAGCGAAAGTTGAGAATGTTCAAAGTGACCTGCGCTGGTGAAGGCGGCTGCTTGCTCGCTGCTGCTGCTAGGTAAGTATTTATTCGATTCTATTATCTTAGGATTATTTGGAGATTGAAAGAAAAGGGCAGATTAGGTTCAGGGTATCGAATTTAGCGTAGGTATTTAGTTCAAAGTAACCTAGATAAGATGTAATTTACGGTTTGGAAGATATGTCGGAAGCCTTAGAAAAGGCAGCGCCGACGCGGATGTTACCGTCATTATAGGTATTAACGTTGGGTGACGGGAGGAGCGCTAGTGTCCCCGTGACGTCACCGTCTGCACGCCACCCCGCAGCGGCGCCGCCGCGCACTCGCCCTCGCGCCGTAACCGGCCCCCTCCCTCGGACTCACCAATATTCATGTGATTTAGAGCCAAATGCACAACAAGACAATAATTACTACCTACCTTCTTAAACTTATACAAACCCTGAATGTTTATTTGAACATAAATTAGATTAGCTGTACAGTAGCGGCAACGAGTGATGGCACTTTTGAAGTTTGCTCGCTCATGAAGTTCGCTAAATATTGACAGCAAGTATAAAGGAACAGATGTCAAACTTCATTGTTGCAGGTACCGGAATAGTGATGACCTGCTGGCTCTGTAATTTACCGAAACACATTTCGTAACTAGCTTCATCTTGAGGTTGTTTTTATTTGCTCGCGCTCTAGCGTTCATCGTTTTAATCATAACTAACAAAAAACATCTCAAAAAAACAATTCGCGTGATGACAACAAAGGACCGCTGACTGGTACAACAATGTATGACAATGAAGTCACTGAACTTTCACGTCACCGCCGCTCGCAAACTGGCGTCCTAGCTCTGAGTTAACGTAGTTTAATGATTATTTATTCACTCATTTATCAATAATTTCACGTTTTGATTATTTTGACAACATATTTCAAATTTCTGACAATGTCGTCTTCTTCTAGCCACACAGTTTATTTCGAGAGTTTGATCTACAATTAATGGCCTTTTATTTTTATGCGTTATTTCTTTAATAAACTTTTTAAAAATATACTTCTCGCACTTGACTGAATTTTTCACGATAATAAAATGGAGTGTTTCCCAACACTATTTGCCAGCTATCAAAAGTGCCATCACTCGTTGCCGCTACTGTAATTAGTTATGTACAAATTTAGTATGTAGGTAATACTTGGTACCAATTGGTATCGGCAATTCGGCACTACATTGAGAAGACGTTACCGATTACCGAGAGTTTGGGCTATGTATTACGATAATAACATTTTATTTCGTTATATATAAGAACTATAACAAATAATAATCTTAACAATTTAGATAATTTTTATAAACCTGTAATATAGAGACGCCTGTAATTTATGACGTGAGTTTTGAAATGCGGATATATGAATAATACCTACGATTTGCAGTTCATTGTATCCAGTTATAAAGTAAAGTAAGAGACTAACCTTAATAATAATATGGCAGTTTGGCGGCAAATTATGTACATCAATGAAACTTTGTACCTATATAACTTCACCTTGGCACTAGAAATGAGGATCTGGTGAGTCCTACCCCCATCCGGGAGGTTACGGGCAGGGGGAAATTTGACAAGGCGAGTGAAGTGTCATTTTCCATGTTTATTTTGCGCTGAATCGAATGAGACCATAGGTACCCATTATTGGTAAAAATAAAAAAGCGGTCAAGTGCGAGTCGGACGAGCCCACCGTGGCGAGGGTTCCGTATTTAAGATTTTCATACGATGTGGATCGCCGTTCCTTGCATAAAGATACTGTTTTTTTTGTGATTATCAAAAATGTATAGTATTAGATTTTTTTCCTATGCTTGTAGTATACTCGTAAGACCATATAAAATTTGATTCCTTTGAGAGTGTCGAAATATACATTTTTTGCGGCATAAACGGTCGTATCTTTCTTTTACGTTATCTTAGAAGTTTGACTTTTGCACAGCTTCAAGGGACTGCAGACCTGAGTATATGGTTTGAATTTCAACTCGATACCTCCACGCGTTCCCGAGGTAAGGGTCTTGACAGACAGACGGACAACACACTTTGTTGTCCTATCCTATAAGGGTTCCGCTTTTCCCTTTTGAGGTACGGAACCCTAAAAAGAAAATATTTCAAGTCAAAAGTAAGATTTAATTAGCACAAACAACCGGAAACCTTTAACGCTAGGTATAGTACGAGTATGTAATATCAACTATGACATGTTTTGCTGATTACTTAAATCCTACTTTTGACTTGAAATATAGTTTTTTTTTTCCAACAAAAACTTATTAATTATTTCATATCTCGCAAATTATTGACCCTATAAGTATGGTTTCATTCGATTCAGCGCAAAAAAATACATGGAAAATGACACTTCACTTGCGCCGTAGAATTTTCCCGCTGGCCATATGGTCAGACCCCAATTTAGTAGGATTCAGCGGATCCTCATTTCTAATGCATTTCTAGTACCGAAATAAATTTGTAAACAACGTTTCATTGGTGTAAGTACATAATTTGCCTCCAAAATATGCTATTTTTCCTGTACAGTAAGATTATCTTGAGATAAATCTTCCGCTTCTGCAGGGTGTCCCAGAACTTGATGTAATTATGTAGGAATAAGAAAGCCCTTTCCTTACCGGTCCAGAATATAATATTAAATTTTCATCCTGTTCATTAGAAGGTTTTTACTGGACCCGATTCTACGTGCACTTCACTTAAATAGCCTAAAACTAAATTGTCTAATTTCTAGACTTAGTTTAAAAGGCAGATTTAACAAGTGGTATTCCAGTATGTCTGCATCAGATTCAAATTACCGCTGTCATTTGATTATGACAGCTGCCCATAGAATAGGAATAGTATATTGTTGCAGAGGATAGAAAGTACGCGATTTTTGGACGAGTCATATATAGGGCCGAAACGTAGTTGAGGCCCTCTAGTGTACGAGTCCATAAATTGCACTTTCTACCGAGGCAGACATAGTGCTTTTCACAACTACTGAGAGGAAATAAAATAAAAAATCATATTCAAAACTCAAATTTTAATTCATGATAATGTTACATCACCGCCAATTTTACCATAGATAACTTTTTTTTAATCTGGACCCCTATTCTCGTGGCTCTCGAGATTAATAAACTAACATGCGAGATGAAGATGTCAACTCCATATAAAATTGTATTTGTTTCGCAATATCTCCCATGTAATTTCATCTCTAGTGGTTCGAGATTAGGGGCCAAGTTTGAATTACATTTAAAAAAAAAAGCAGTTACATAAATATAAACCGCTAAAGCATTTCTCATTTTTCATTCAAAAACTCTGATTCTTAGTAGGTACTGTTTTTTTTTGCTATAGACCAAGGTGGCATCTTTCCTTAAAAGTTAGCGCAGTTAATCAAGATGTCGAAGTCGTTAAGTACCTACTAACTAAGTATACTTAAATATGGGCGAAAATTAAAGTTACAACTGCTTTTCTTTCCAGAGACCTAATTTCGGTAAAATTCGGTAACTCAGGTTAGGATATACAAAAACGCACAAAATGTAATAATAGGCTATAATAGTTATTTATGTAACTGGTACATAATGAAGCTTCTTAAGGTACGAGCGCCGAGGTTAGAGCGCGAGCTTGCGAGCGCTCTTATTACAGGCACGAGTACCTTAAGAGCTAATTATGTACCGTTGCAAACATAACTTTTTCTACAAGCTTAAAATGATAATGAAAAAAATTTATGGATATTAATCATCTATTTTTAGTAATTTTATATAAATGTAATTTTAAACACATACTTAGATTAAAAAATAATTTTGTTTTTAAAACAAGTAATTTCAGTTGGTATTAAAATATTTTAAACGGTTTATACACAAATTAAGTTGTCAAGTGTTCACTAAACGCCAAGACTGATATCTGGAATGACCGTAACCATGGTAATAACAATGCTATAATAATTATTGGAATCAGAAATAGTTCTAGCTAAGGGAGGCAAAAGTGTACCGCAAGTTATCGTTCTTTACCACTATTTGGACATTGGAAAGTTAAATCATTATTTTGGGCTAGTATAGAGGGCGTTTCTTATCTCTTTACATTTTCGTCAAATTCTAGGATACCTTGTATAAAACCACTATAAAATTGTACGTCCGCTGTGACGGAACACCTTAATCTCGAAGGTTAATAATTCGTCCGTCGCATTGTAAAGCGAGTTGGTAATACAAGAATCACCTACAGGGGCCTGTTTTATAAACCTACAGGGGCCTGTTTTATAAACCTACAAATTACAATTTACAGGTACAAGGTATTTACAAGTTTCCATTTGACACAACCTCGACCAATGATGACCAACCATTTGAGCAGTGTTGCCAGTTTAGACCTGTAAAATTTTAACTTAGTTTTATAAAACGTACCCCTGGAAGGATTACAGGTAACGCTGGCTATACGGGTAGCGAATGCTGAGTTCGGACCGTTTCGCAACAATTTCAATGTGTCTTGTTATTTTTGTATCTATGTAATATAATTTTGTATTGTTGCGAATAAATATCTCTTTATCTTTATCTTTAACGTCTCAAACAAGCGAGCGAATGAACGGATGCAGAGAAGTGAAAAGGTTAACGACGAGTTAGTGGCGAGCCGCTCGTGCGAGCTCAGTCGCGGCGGCCGCACAGCCATCATTTCGGCCACAACACAACGATAACTATCGAATTTCTTAAATTAACCTAAGTGTAATTAGGTTTTTACATCGTGGGTTGCAATTCAGAGTCTACAATGAAACGGGAATTACGAGTTGAACGTTAGCAAAACAAATGGTCAGCAGAAAAAAAATGCTTTAGCGCCACCGATGATAAAATAAAGAAATATTTAGAAATGAAAATGAAATCGCCTGTTAGTCAATACATTTCAAATTTAAATGGTCTTCACACCGTTAATTGTCTATTTAATTGTTGGTGAACTCTCAACTCCAAACCAGTACCTACCTACCTACTCGCCTAACTCGGCAAGGTCTCTTAAGACACTTTAAGAGGTCTTGCATTTGATGCCAGATAAAGAAATCGCATGAATGTACTCATAAAGCTATAAAAAACGTCATTACTTTGTCATGGTCGGCCGAGCGCGTCTCGCCCTCGACGTATACGTTATACCTACACAACGCATTTCTGCGCTGCGATCCACTAACGAGACGTGGTCGGCGAGCTCGTCTACGCCCTCAAGTTTAACAAGGAAGTACCTAGTGAGCTAGCAAGTGCATACAACGCAATCTGATCCAGAGGATTGACGGAAACTATCGGGCATCATTTGAGCATAAGTGAGAGTAGTAGGTATTATTTACTGGTCGGAACGGGCCCTCATCGTTAGAAATTTGAAATTATTTATTTAGGCGGTGGAATAGAAATGCTTTTACCTTTCATGACTATTATGCAAGCTTAAGTAACTATATCGGGTACCTTATCTTAATGAAAATTTTGCGGTCAAACAAAATAGTAGATTGTTCAACGAGGGACTAAAACAAGCCATAATAACACGAGATGTTTAGCCACGCGGTAGTGTTCGAGTGCTATAATGGTTGTTTAGTCTCGCGTTAAACTCTCTACTTTTCACTTTGAATGCGCGGATCAAAAACGACGTTCTATACAAAATTACAATGTTTAACAAATATACCTATGTAACGAAGTTTTCTGACAAATTTGTTTCGCGGTTGCTAGTTTTTTGTAAAGTGACACTTTAAATGCTTGCATACTAAACCAACAGATACAAACTTGAAAACTATTTGGACCAAACCTAATAAAATAAAACTATCCTTAATATATTTAAATACATTCATATTCGTAATCATTCATCGTGTTTCACGAATTAAAATCGCCTTTAGGGTACCATACCTCAAAAGAAAAAAGGAACCCTTATAGGATCACTAGTGCGTCTGTCTGTCCGTCTGTACAGCCGATTTGCTCCAAAACACATATGTAACTCAGTGACCCAAAGACGTACGCGTAACGTAAATAAATGAATTTTGAACAAGGGGGCTACTATTGGGGGATAAAATAGGAAATTAAAAAAAAAGTTTCGCAAACCTTATTGTGTCAAAATCAAAATCAAAATCAAAATATGTTTATTTTACGACTAGTCAAATGAAAGACCTTTTTGTGAGCATCTCAAATATATTTGTTTTATAACTTTAACATACACAGTTTTGAAGTTATTTAAGAAAATACGCAAATATCGACCACCCTCCCTCCCTTATCTCTGAAACCACTGGCACCAATATTTTGAAATAATACGGAAAATAATTCTTCACCTATACATTACAAGAAAACCTATAACAATTTTCAGTAGGTATTCAAAGTAACATAGGATTTTCTTTTGAACACTCAAACTTCTTATAGGTTTTCCTGTAATCTAGGTGAAGAACTATTTTCCATATTTTTTCCAAAATTTTAGGCCAAGCAGTTTCGGAGATAAGGGGGGGGGGGGGGGAGGGAATGGTCAATTTTCGCCTATTTTCTTAAATAACTTAAAAACTGTTTATATTAAAATTAATAAAAAAAGTTTGAGATGCTCACAACCAGGTCCTTTCATTTGGCATGTCATACAATAAGGTATGCGAAACTATTTTTTTAAATTTCCTATTTTATCCCCCAAAAGTAGCCCCCTTGTTCAACATTCATTTATTTACGTTACGCATCCGTCTTTGAGTCACCGACTTACATATTTGTACCAAATTTCAACTCGATCGGTCCAGTAGTTTTGGAGCAAATCTGCTGTGACAGATGGACAGACAGACAGACTAACAGACAGGCATATGGTGTGGACATGGAACCCTCTCCACGCGAGTCGAACTCGCACTTGGTCGGATTTTTATTTTGCACAGTTGTGATTTTGAGGTTATTTCCACGGCCTAAAAATGGTCCATACACAATCACATAAAATGGCGATAATCCTCCATTCACAAACACCGTGATTGGCTGTTTAAGGGTTTCCAAAGTAAATTAAACAGAAAAAGTACTTTTAATCCCTAGTAAATACATCACTTTAGTCCGCCTGTACCTACTCGAAATTCTAATTAAAGACCAAAATCCTAATCTCTACGGGCGCACATTCGCTGTGATTACTGCATTTTGGTTTAAGTGTAGGTATTTTTATCAATAAAACTTACCCTAATATTACCTACTGGTTACACGAATTCTTATTCATGTTTTTATGAAATAATGTTAAAATAACGAAATAATCAAAATGGGAACTGTCAGATTTTGGTCTTTAATTAGATTTTCGAGTATATACAAGGCTATTATGAGTTATTTAGAAGCCTGAGAAGTGAAAAGAAACATAAAACGTCTTGAGTTTCTAATAGTTTTGGCCATGCTATTATTGGATTGTTTTAACTATAAATAACTAGAATTGACAACATTTCAAAAATAAAAGTATTTTTGTTTTATTGCGTTTATAATAGCTGGTTAAAAATGAGACTACCCGTGTTTCTCGGTTTTTCTTTATTTGACTTATTTTCGTCGTTAGACCTGATGTCGTGATCTTAGCATGACATAAAATAAAAAAAAGTAACTTTAAACAGAACTGACTGTCATGTCATGTCATTTTCCCGCATGAAATGTAGCAATATAAATTCGTCGACTTTGGGCAGATTGCGGATATCCGCGTTTACAAATCCGTTAGTCACTTTCATTTTAAATAGCGTATATCAAAACAATAGTATTACGAGAATCGAAAGCGTGTCGTTAGAATCAAGTAATCCGTCAGAAAGATAAACAATGGACATGACTAGGGTTGCCACCCGTACTTTATTATAAAGTATTGTACTCTATTTTAGCTTCCCGTACCTACGTTATATTTTACGCAACACATAAAGTACGGCAAAGTACTTTATTTATGACATTCGGTTTTTAATGGATATTTTTTTCTAATAATTAATAAATTTAAACGAAATTGTATTCAACGCAACTGTCAAAACCCCTCGACAAAAACTTTGTTTTGCCGTGTTTGAACGCGATTGATACAATAATCGTTGTCAAAAACGGTGTTAGTAAAAGCAAGGTCTGATGAGTGATATGACAACTTGATAAGAAATATGTAGGTATTTAAAAAAAACTTTACATTTATGCTGCGTACTTTATTTTTCTTAATCTTTTGGTAAGTAATACTTTATTCTTTTAAAAAAAAGGTGGCAACCCTAGACATGACAGTTATTTATTTTTTTAGACAGACAGTTGTAATAAATGGACTAAGGGCACTATACGTGTATTCCTAACATTCACAATCCAACTTTTTTTATTGTTCTTCCTAAATATAAAAAAAACTACTGCATAAAAAAATACAAAAATATTTTTACTGTTATCAGCAGTGTAAAATCTACAAACGGTATTTTATTTTACTACCTTAGCACATATAAATTGTTGTCAATTGCGGTGGCTTTACGTTTCTTGAACGAAACAGACCATGTTCGTGTAGTCTGGTGTGACCCCACCCTTATTTGGTGAAAATAATGATAAATTCTTCGCGGAAGTACGTAGGACCTACGAGTAGCGCTACTATGGCAGCTTTTAATTAACACATGCACATTTTTTTGCGGTTTGTAGGTATGGCTTGTGATTTTAAAGTGAGTTCAAAGATCAACTCATGTGCAACACAAACACTTGCACAGTTACCTATTGAGGCACGTGTGAGTATTGACACGACACGACAAATAAGGTAATGGAGACGACCGCGGTGGGCACGTAGCGACCGCATGGGCAGGCCTTACATTATGTCCGTATAAGTAAAACAAAATCTACAAGTAATAAATAATATACAAGGCTTCCCAGAATGGCAACACTCGTATCAGTGTAATAGAGATATCAAATCAACACGTAGATAACGAATTTTCTCGCTCTTTGTAAAATTTACTAGTAAGTACTCGTACATTTTACTTACCATGGGTGCAAGCACACTCAAAAGCCATTGCAAAACATTACACTTATGCTAAAATAGAATATTGACACGTTTAAATACTAGCGTTGCTCGTTTTTAAACTTCCTCAATCGATTAGAATCTAAAGTCGGAGTGAACAGAAATGGCAAAAGATGTAAACAAATCAATACTGTTTGACACATAACCTATTTTTTTCTGTAAACGAGTTTTGATTTAAAAAAACGTATACCTAGTTAAAAACGTATACCTAGATGTCCAAAACTACGTGATTATGGAGATCCCGACCATACTAAATATTAATATCTGCACTAAAATGAATCCTACTTGGTGATATTATAATTGCGACAGTTTGTGTGCTTGGTTGTTACTCCGTCGCGCTGTAACGGCAGGACGGATTTGGATGAAATTAGAAATGAAGGTATATTATAACCTGGATAAACACATTGGCAACTTTTCATCCCGGAACTAATAAGTGTCCGAGGGAATAACGGTAATCGAAATCTACTCGGATGACATCGCGGGCAAAAGCTAGTAATGAATATGAGGGCACAATCTCACACCAATTGATCTTGTCTCAAAGTAAGCTCTAGACTAGTACCGTGGGTGCCTTCTGGACGACGATAAACATAACGGTATACAGTGTGTACATATAATACGAGCAAACATTTAAACTACCTAGACGTTAGGGGTTATGGCTCTACAAGTCATGTAAATGTGGAATTTCATTAATAACTCTGATACATAGAGCGCAATTTATTTTTAAAGGTCCGATCGAGCAGCAATGTACTCGTACCCACAGATATAAAAACACATAGATAACGTAAACACCTCAATCTGTAAGAAAACCAACCGTGTCACTTTTTGCTACCATCTAGGACACACCAAGAGAAGAGAATTTTCTGTTTTCCGCGCAAAAACAATTCAAAGTCGTCGCTTTTTTGGGGTATTGCAGTTTATAATCACGCAACGAGGCATTTTCTTAATTTTCACGGCCGACCGGCTGCAACAACAGGCGCGCGGAACGTCATTGTCATTAGCTACGGCCAACTCCGACGCTTGTTCGGGGTTTAAGTCCGATTCGGACACGCGAAGTAGGTAGATGCATTTGCGATATCGGTGCGGTTTACCCTAGCAAAAACAACCATTTCGTTAAACAATAAATTGTGCGTAGGTATGCATGTACTAAATTAGAGAAGCGGTAAAGCTAAAGACTGACCCTGAGTGATTACGAAGCCTGGAACTCCTGGAGTAATAAAATGATTATACCTACTAAAGCTTCAGCGATTTAGAATACCTAACACCGTTGAACTTGTGCGTGATTCGGGCCGGGCCCGTCATAATCATAACGTTGCGACTCTTGCATTAGGTGCGAGCACGCAGCCGCCACGTGCTCGCCGCGTGCGCCGCGCCGCGCCGCGCTCTCTGCGGTAGGAGGGGTAGGGGGGAGCGCTCATACCCAGTTCCACTTACGCTCACATTTCTCATTCTAAGACACCATGCATTCAGATTTTGAGGACGCCTAAATATAAGGTCTACTTGAAACGAAAACCATATTCTTGTTTATTAGGTTAATACTTTCTAAATAAATATGCCAAAGAGTGGTTTTATATCACTTTGATTAGGACCCCATTACTTTAAAATCATACCTACCTTCTACCTATCAAAATCGTAAATTTTCCACTCTTTGAAAAGCCAAAGCTATGTCCTTGACTGGACTGGATCTGCTCTTGTGGTTTCTTAGCTTTGGTTTGATTTATGAACGAATTAGGTAACTATGTAAATAAATTGGTAGGTAAGTATTTTAATGAATTTATCGTAATGTTTACTTAGTATGTATTTGATCACCTAGGTATAGATCTGAGTTACAACTGTTACAAGCGACGAGGATGTCAATTCAGTAAAAAATCGGTCAACCGCGTGTCAGGATAAAGTACCTATAATTATTAATACCTACGATAATGAAATACATACTAAGTAAACAATACGATACATTCAAAATACTAAAATCGCTGTATGTATGCCTATAATATTTGAGGAGTTCCCTCAATTCCTCACGGATCCCCTCATTAGAGTTATATTTGGTGACAATGGGACCACCTCAAAAGTATACTCTATCAAACCAAAAAAGTTTTTTTTTAATCGGACAACTCTGTAAGTTCAAACTGAGAACCTCTTTTTTTAAGTCCGTTAAAATACTAAAACCTTCTCCTAAGTGTCACAAATACTTTTCTGAAAACCGCATCCAAATTGGTTCAGCCAAACGCGAGATAATCGCGGACAAACATACATATGTAATGAAATATCCTTTCACATCGTATTTTTAACCGACTTCAAAAAAAGGAGGAGTTTCTCAATTCGTCTGTATTTTTTTTATTTTTTTTTTATTTTTTAATGTTTGTTACCTCAGAACTTTCGACTGGGTGAACCGATTTTGATGATTCTTTTTTTATTTGAAAGCTGGTGCTTCCCGATTGGTTCCATTCTTATCAAAATGAGGATCTGATGGTGGAATCCATGAGGAATCGACGAAACTCTTCAAAATTTATAGGCACATCTATAGCGATTTTGGTATTTTTCATTGTAACTCGTGTATTTGGTCTTGGAAAGCACTATTTGGTGAAGTGGAACTGATGATGAAGACCACAGATGGCCACCGGAACTCCTAAACGGTATATATTTCGAGGGTGGCGACAAGATATTTCGATTAAGATAGTTGAGCGTCTATGACGAAGCATATTTAGGTTTAAATATATGACTATAACTTTCCCACGGCGTTGCTTGCGGCGAGATTGAAATATTCTATTATTTCTTATTAATTGAGAAGTGGGAGAATAACAGCATAATTATGATCACTAAAAAGTATAAAATAAAAAAAGTTTAAAAAAACAAAAACCCGCCTTCAAAAAGCAAAAAATGACTTCTTTAAAATGGTAGGTAAATAGGTCAGTCCAACAATATTTTAACCAAAAGCAGACATCAGTTGGACTGACCTATTTACCTACCATTTTAAAGAAGTTATTTTTGTTTTTTGCAGGCGGGTTTTTTCTCGGAAATGTTCGTATTTGTCATGCTACTTCAGTCTCACTCAGTGTAAAAATCAAGACAACGCGGGGGAACGTTGCATCGCGAGAGTGATAATCGATATAGAGTGGTTAATACCAGAGTAATTTTTTGTTAATTAAGATTAAGTTTGTTTTCAGTTCTTTTTAATAGACATGCCGAAAGCATTAAGACCTGGGAAACGTTTAGATCGACAAGCCTGTAAAATTATTTTCAACATTTATTTATATTTCTTCTTGTTTACCTACACCTAATTTCTACATATTTGATCGTGGTGGTTTTAACATCTCGGTGTGATACACTTCAAACTCGTGGTTTGACATTTGCCACTGATAACTTAAGTTACTATATTTATTTCATACAAACATGTTACTTAATAATTCAATAATTCTTAGACAAGTCGGCATCATTCGGAAGTAGACGTAGTTTTCACGATGTGAAAGTATTATTCACTAGATCTGTACATACAAACATACATATACATACATACATACAGGTAAAACAGAGAACCTCCTTTTTTTTGAAGTCGGTTAAAAATGCAATAATGTTTACCTAGTCCGATTTTTACTATTTTGTAGATATGAAAGACTATGTGTGTACGTTTTCCTTTCCAAGAAAATATTTCTTAGAATGAAACAAATTTAAAAAACAAAATACAGAAACGTACGTAAGTAGTTATTTATAATAATAACTACAAATTGGAAAATCGTGGAAACCGGACTTGATTTAGGGGGTGAGAAACGTTATCGCCCGGAGCTAAATTTGTATGGATTTTTTTCACAGCTACGCGATTTTAGCGGTTTGTCTCGGCGACAGATCGACTGCATACAACAGGATGGGCGTAATATTTTAACCACATTCACGGGCGCGCCAGTCTGATTAGAAAATAGCAGCCAGACACAATCACGACGATGCCATTTGGCTTCGCGCGGTGGCGTGGCGTGTTCCAACGTTGAATTTTCACGATAGATAGTTCCATTCGGATGGCGCGTCGGCGCGTGGCGCTGGCTTTCCGTTCATTTGGAAATCCAACGAACCGCGCCGAGTACTTTTAAACGCTACAGTTTTGACATTGTCGGGTCGTTTTTGGCGCGGCGCTGCTCAGCGCTATTCGGCTTGTTGGAGCGGTTGTAAATGCCCAGCTTTAAGAGAATAACACCCCTGGAGAGAACTTTAAGAAGCAGAAGAAACGGTTAATGTCTAAGATACAATTTAATGTAAAGAATTATCAATTGAATTATTATTCGATAAATAAAATAAAGAAGTCAAGTTTTGTCATTTAACATTTAACTGATGTCTGCTTTTCAGTGGAGCCGCACCCTAACTCAGGGATACCTACTGTACCTAGGATCCTAATGATGAAAGAATTTTTTGAAATCGGTCCAATACTTTTTGAGTTTATTCGTTACAACTTACAAGTAGTTATATAAAAATACAAATCTTTCCTCTTTACAGGTAGGTAGGTAGGTAATATTAGTGTAGATAAGTGATTAAGGACATAACGAACTAGTGGTTTTTAACCAATAAGTAAAGGTGACCTTCGAGTACCTATACGAGTATGTAGACACTTAACTAAAAACAAATTTTCTTCAATAGTCAGGCGCGGATCCAGGTTTCAGATTAGGGGGTGGTCATTAATTGCTGAACGCAGAAGTTCGGTCAAGTGCGAGATAATGCCACACGACTATTTACTCTCTGACGAGTGCCGAAGGGGGTGGTCATGACGTACTTGACCACCCCCGTGGATCCGCCACTGTCAATAGTAAGTATAAAACCATTGTGAATTTCTCGCGTAAATGCGCGCAAGAGCAGGTAGGTTATTCTTAGCCACCTAGTGGCATCTCACAACACCGTTGTGTTTATAAATCGAACGCGGCGAATGTTGACACATATGTGGCATGAAACCGCTTCTGACCGGTTCGCGGACCGCCTAACAACCTTATTTATTAAAGTTGGCCGCGCATTATTCAGCTCTCTTCATTGAAGTAACCGAATCGAAACGCCTGATCACATATTTACACCTATAAGAGACAAACAGCAATTAACATTTATTTAGATACCTATTGCTTGTAATAATAATAAAAGTACAGATTACTTAGTTAGTAAATAGTGTACCTACCTATTATAAGAACTATCGCGAAGTTATCAAGCGCTTTTATGTTTTCAAAAGGGATCGCACGCAAAAAGAACAATTAATTAAGTTTTCTGTGTTACTGATTCAAAATTCCACTTAGGTATGTAGGGGAAATACGTACAAAATGACATTTCACTAATGAGGAAGTATTGAGAGTAAGTAGGTATATAAGATATTGTGAACCCTTTACGGTAATCATTTGCAAAACTGCGTTCTGATTATCACGTTACTGTGTATGTTTAATCAACTATTTGTGTCTTAGTTGAAATAAAAATGGAACATGAAGGTAAGAACTATTTATTTTTATTATTATTTTGTGGTAAACTTTGTCATATCCTATTTAAAACACGCTATGTTTTTAAAAACTTGTAATTTTCTGTCTCTTTTCGAACATTATGGGTCAAACAACCATATGTACCCGCATGTACCCGCTGTAATTTTTTGATATATTATAGATCATTTTATGTAGTTTTATACTAATGTAATTTTAAACTGCAAACATGAGTACATCAATTTTTTTTTTATATACTGTACTTGCGGTATCACGAACGGACTTTTTTGAAGAATGGAGAAAACACCCGAAGTTAACAAGAAACGAAGACTTATTTCGGTTTATTTCATAGAAATATGACCTAAGCGGAGCCACTGCACAATCCCTGAGGAACATGAAAATGAAAATTTCTAAATTATCGTCGACAATTATTGACGATGACGAAGTTGCATAGTGCAGGAAAAAACCTAGCACGGTTTTTAAACATACATTTAGAGTGGTTACAGGGTGCGGATATTACGTTCAATGTATCGGTGATACCATGCTCCCCATCTGTGTCCTCAGACCATCTATCAAAAGCAGGTCGACCAACGAAAGACTTTCATGAATCGAGTCTAAAGACGAAGCGTCGACGAGTTGATGATTTGATCGAGAGCAGACGTACTAGTGAGCTAGTTTATGCTGCAGAAGTATCTATGCGGATGTCAGGCAACAGGAAAGCAGCACATGTGATCAAAGATGTGAGTGACTCATCGAATTGTACTACTAAGACTACCGAGACTAATGCAAGTAGGTGCTTGTCTGGTGATGAAGCTTTGGCGTACTACGTTGACAGTAAATCTAACACAAATGCGTATAAAAAAACTCCAAAGTGGAGAATCAAAGCAGGAGCTAAGGTATTTCCATCATTGTATAGTCTTCGAAAGTCTAAATTTGCCCGTTTTCCTCCAGAAGAACAGATTGAAACTCGTGCTGAAATCAAAGTTCAAGCAGTTTTAGACAAAACTACTGAACGATTGATATTTAGCTCAAGAAGAAGTTGTCAACAGCCTTCACTGACTCTGATGATTCAGACTTATACTTGTTTGTATTTTCATTCGTTCCCATTCAATTACGCGATGATGTGGGTAATATTGTTTGGCAGTTAGAATGTATATAATAATAATACCTAGTTTAAGAATGATGTTTTGTACTATTTTGAATAAATTTGTATGTGAATATATAAAAAAAATCTTTTGCACCCTCAATTCTCAAACTAACATTACATTATTAAATTTAAGTATACAGCTATACTTAACATACCCATAAACATGGATATATGTGATAAAATAATTTTGTCCAGCTAGCTTGTTCTACGCGAACTACTGTGTAGGGACGGGGGTATTCAAAGTTACACGACACCGCGCTTCAGATAAAAAAATACATCGGCTTTAGTTTACCTATCACCTCGAGTAAGGTGTCATTTTCTGATAAACCATAGATGTGGCTTTCATTTTTGATATAATAATTACACTCCTTCATATAAATTTATTAAGATACATAAAGAAGTTCCACAACATCAGCTTATCTTTTTTGTTTCAACACGCAATATTTTATAATATATGTAGAACATTATATTTACAAAAAATACGGTTGAAAAGCCCAATTTATGCAGATGTAAAAAACATAAAGTTATAATTTATATAACGTATTTGAGACGTATAGAATAAATAAAAATAACCGCGCGGCAGCGTGAATTAAGACAGCTGGCGGAACTAACTGAGACGAGAATTAGTCGCGCAGTCTGCTGCACTATACTATCTCTTCGTAATTAACAAACTAAACTTAAGGTGAAGTCATAATACGGAGTTATTTTACGACCGACAGCTAAAGAATATTCCGCCTACGGATGCCAGTTTCCAGCAGCATCTCCTAAGAGCTGTTTGCCAGGGTGTGCACGTATGGGGCCAAGCGATGGTGCCGATTCTTCTTCCCAGTCCGGTGGATTGGGGATGGGAAATACAATCGAATCACAATTGCGAACCAATTTCGACTACTGCACCCGTTGCTGCTACCTACAGCTTGTTTGGAATTAATTCGGTGCAAGTGCAAGTCACAGTGAGGTGTTAGGTGCAATTGTCGAAAAAAACTGTTAATGTGGTGGAAAATTATGGAAGTTTATATTTCTAAAATACATTTTTATGCCTAGGTCCTTATAGTCGATTTTGCACTTTAGACTATGTGGAATGACGTATTTCCACCTGGTCGGCCTGAGATCTAATATTTGACCCTTTTCCTTTTTCTTTTTTCTTTTGTCCTTTTGTGATTTGATCATTTTGAGATCAAGTCTGTCTGTTTAACTTGAAAACTGTTTTTTTTTATAGACGTTGTATGATAAATGAAACTACCTATGTGTAAAGGGATTAATAATTTTATAAAGTAAAGCCCTCCATTGCACCCACTTGCGGCACCATCGTGCCAAGGACACTCGCAGCGTTACTCCGCTGCACTGCGATGCTCAGTCTTGTACGCTGATTAATTTATCTGACACTTCTATTATAAATTTCTTTGTGCGATATATGCGTACAGTCGAGTTCAGAAATATGTGTACACTTTAGTACCTTGTCACTTTAAGCGCTGTGACAATTCATATACTTATAGCAGTTTGAACATGAAGTTAAATGGACAAGGTACCTACTAAAGTATACACATATTTATGAACTCGACTGTACCTACATATAAATTGTTCACCAAGGTTACCTTACTCGTAACCAGCAAACTCGCCGCAGCGCAACTACCAAGCGAATTGTTAATGGAAGTTTTTTATAACAATTTTGGGCATTGTAAAAAACTTATCTGTTATACCTGTGTATTTGCTCAAAAGAAATACAAGAACAAACTTGAAATCTTTATAACAAAGGTTATTTTATAGCAGTTTACCGTGACGCATCTTTACAAGTAAAGCTTCGTGACCGTTACAAGTGTAGAGACGAGGAATACAAGGAGACACTAAACACCGAACGCTTGTTACGTCCGTCTAGAAGCTTGGATTAAGAAATACCCTGGACACAAAACAGATAGGTATATACCTATCTATTTTGTGCCCTGGATCTGACACGCAAATGACAATACCAAGATAGAGGGAGATAGTTTACGGAGTTCTCAATCAGAGAGACCGAGAAGGATACCTTAATTTTTGTCTTTGTCATCGACGCGCCTCTTTTATGTTTGCCACTTGGATGAGTAGCTAAACAAACATCTGTCATTTCAAATTGTTTTCGTGAACGTATGTTTTAGAAGCAAATTTAAGACAGGAAATTGTGTTTTCAACGATTTATTTGGTGATAGTAAGCTTGTGTTATGTTTGTATTTTATTTATAAAATGGTGAATTGTTGTGTGATCGGCTGTAAAAGCCGCAGTGAGCGAAAATTGGAGAACGCAACTTTTCATTCGTATGTACAGTATTTAGAAATTTCTCAAAGTGATTTTTGTGTTTTAAACGCGGGAAATACAGCAACCAATCTCTACTACGTGTATAATAATACAAGATCAATAAAACAACTCTAAAATTCGCTTCAAATCAATTAGATTATTGCAGTATTAACCACCCAAATTACGTAAGTTGTTTAATGTCAATAAAGAACGGCTGGCTGGCAGCTATGTCTCTGGTATTGTGGTATACGCAATTTGGCCAGTTTATGAAATGATTTGGGGTTGCCAGATAAACATATATTTTTTTACGTCATTCAACGGGAAAAAATTAATATTTTTTCACACACACTATCAGCCACATCGAGAAGAATAGGGTAGATGCTCCAGTTACCAATTGAGGTAAAAGGATAAAGGTCATTCTGATAAATACCAATCTAAAACTTAGAACCCCCATCAAAAATAAGAAGAGTTTCGTGGACTAATCTTGTGAACACAGTTTAAATAAAAAGTATATGTTTGATTTTGTGATTACTTAAGCTCGTACATTTCGTTCGATCTCGTATGGAGCGTTTCAACAAGGCCTCGTCACTTCACCGTCAATTTTCAAATCATGTTATGTCAAAAACAAAAGCTAATAGAGCAGTAATTTAAATGCAGTTTTGACAATTTCTATCAATTTTTTAAATCTTAAATATGCATATGACCTATATGGAACTTTCTAACATGGGGTAATTTTTTACCACTTTGGCAACCCCATGTATTTAATGTAGAGTATATCCATCCCTTACGGTAGTACGCACTTGTCAAGTCTAGGATATACTTAGTTTATATCTAGAAGACTCTTTCAATGGAAAACGTTTCAGTGATACATACATGAAACGCGTACGGAACACGTGCTGGTGTTGAAAAGTCAATGATATAATATAATAAAAAGAGGTAGATATTTTACCTATACGGTATTCCGCGTGTAAAAATGCCCCGGCTTACGCACATACTTATAATCAGTAAATATTGCAATTACACACTAATTCATAAATGACAAGTGAAAGACGAGTGTATGTTGCTCTGCAGACTAGTTCACGGTTCCGTTGACGGCGCAAGACTAAGTAAAGGTGTACCAATTGGCTTGGTTTCAGGGTGCCACTATCGAAGTGCGTATAACGTATATACATCTTTTTACTATATTATATCATTGTGTAAGATAATACACTGTAAACTATTTTAGTTCTTGAGCCACCACAGAATGGAACCCAGTCATAATCTTCAATATTATTCAATTTTATTTTTCAAATTCAAATTCACTTAATTGCTTTAAATGTGGTACAGTTAGGTGGTCTTTATATGTATGTATGTACTCGTATTCCTGTACGACGACATATCTTGCTAGATGGCATGCTATTTTAGTTTTAAGACTTTTATCTTTTATTTTTATTTTTTATGATTAGGGAATCATCTATTATACCTATTCAGGAAAAGTAAAAGAATTGATTGTTGTACCACTAAAAGAAAGAAAGAAAGAAAAAAAGTATCCCGCAGTTTACCTACCGTGTGGTTGCCGGGTTAGAATAGTGCCACTCCATGTCTTCTCATGGTTGTCGTAAGAGGCGACTAAGGGAATAAAGGCTTGTAGAAGGTACTGTTAGGCGATGGGCTTGCAACCTGTCACTAATACCACAAAACAGATAGGTACAGAAATCAATCTCCATACAAAGTGCGCTCGAGCAACGCACACATAGACACTGCTCACGGACACGATATCTCGGACCGGTCGGGACCAGTGCGAGCGCGAGGGCCATCCGCTAGAGACACGCGTCTGTGAACTTTTTTGTGCAACAATGGAGCAAGAAAAAGAAGTTATTAGAACTGTTCAGTGGACGGTTGTTTAAATTCAACCCCGGTTGCCGGTTTGCATTGTGGGGGTGGCCATACGGAAGGGTTGAAAATGGGGAAAAAAAAATCGAGCGCGTCAGATTTTCACAGGGGATGTTAAGTGAACCCGAAAGAACCGCCCATTGCAAAGACTGACGATTCGGGTGTGACGCAAGCTATTGGCGGCTTTTTGAAAATGCAAAAAAAATATCGAAATATTGAAAAACTCGAGCGCGTCAGTTTTTTATACAGATGGTTCAGCTTGATGTCTAAGATGTGCTGACCCATAATCTGACGATTACTTGGAGGGCTTTTCTTAATCTGACGGTTTGTAAAAGTTTTTTTTTATAAATCAATGAATGTATAAAAAAATGCACGGAGAATAGCATGCAAATAAACAAAAAAACGATTTCTTTTAATTTTCATATATATTTTCTGAAAAAATAGCAAACTGTTACTAATATTTATTTTTCAGCTTTGTGGTTACCGGCTTAGAATAGTACCACTTAATGTCTTCCCGTGGAAGGCTTGTAGGATTGATAGCTCAACTAGCAAAATAACGATAACATCACGCTTATGTGGCCAAAACCCTTGTAATTATTTTATAAAAGCATAAGTTGTTCCAATGTCTTTAGGTATAATAGGTCATTATAAGAGATTTTGGGTAATACAGCTTTTATTCTTATAATTAAGGTTGAATAAAGGCTAACCTAACATGGCCGGGTCATGTCTTGTATATAATCTGTGGCCGAGTACCCAATATGACCACAATAAGAATTCCCCTTGTAAGAGTTGTTTATAAGAGATTTTAGCTATCACAGCCTCTATTCTTATAACTTAGGTTGGATAAAGGCTAATATGGCCGAATAATATGAGACCACAATAAGAATTCCCCTTGTAAGAATTGTCTATAAGAGATTTTAGCAATCACAGCCTCTTCTTATAATTTAGGTTGTATAAAGGCTAATATGACCGCTAAACTTTAATGATAAGTTTTGATTCATCGGCTTATGGAAATCGTCAGAATATATTTTTTCTATCATTCTTGAACTATTTCCTTCAAAATAAAATAAAAAACGACCGCGCTCAAGACAGTCAAGGTAACGTTTTTTTTTGCAAAATTGTGACCCTCCCAGCCCCTTGCGTTACGCTTAAATCGTCAGATTATTGAAATATATGCTTTTTTGCACGTAATTAAACCTTACCTTAATCTGACGCGCTCGAGTATTTCAAGCTATCGATTTTTTTTTACTATTCTGATCAGCTATCCTGGACGCGCGTTCCAGGATAAAGTGCTCATATATGCTGGAGGTACTCAACAGGGTACAAGGATGCCCCCTCATGTTAATCTTCCGCGCTCGAGTAAATCCCGAAATCCCCTCTTGGACCCCCCTACTATAAGTACCTATCTCAGGTTAAACTTAGTACTAAGGTTGGTGAAGTTGCGGCTATGTCTCCTTAAAGAGTTAGGTATGAGTCCCATATGGTGGGGCTTATAAAAATAAAATAAAAAATACATAGACTAGGGAGAGTAGATGTTTATCTTCAGTTATTTCTGAAATAAAAGGAAGAGGGTTTTTATTCGCGTATCACGTTAATTACCTAAATATCTCAAAAACTATCAATTTAATAAGTCTAAAAAAATACGATTGTCCAATTTGATGTTAAAAGCTTTCAAATGATAAAAAAACTTTTTTGGCTACTCGCATTTTTTTACTGCAATAATACATAAGGAGTTCCAAAGTTCAAATTTCTTATAATGAGGGTTTGCTAGATTAAATAAATAAATATATAAAATAGCCTTTAATTAATTTCTCATTTTTTTGTACAGATCTTAATTTCTTAAGTATGAGTATATTTGTATATTATTTTTGGTTGCATGCAGATATCGAATTTAATAGAATTTTTATTATATCGTTTTTTCCGGAGGCAAGAGACCGGCGGAGGCGGCGGATAATGTCATTGAGCGCGGCGTGTCTAGTGAAGCGGCCCGCACTTTTTTGGCAAGAAAGTCCGTGGTGACCCAGACAATCGACTTCGTTGCCACAGAGGCATAAGTGTAGAGTGCGGACCCGGGCACCAAGACACAAACAAGTAGAAATTCGGAGAGTTTCAGGATCTAAGAAAGTACCAGTATGTCGCGATGGATGTACAAGTAGCTAGTAGCCAGCCTCTTTGGTTCCCACCCGTCAAGAGCCTGGCACGCTCAGATCCTGAGCTGCGGCTTACAAGGGTGTTTTAAGTTAAATTAGAGGTAATGTCACCCCAACTGCTCTGAGACTTTAAAATTTATGATTGTTAATGGTTATATAGATGTTATATGAGATTTAAAACAAGTTTTTTTTTTGTTTAATAATAAAATCTTAAAGTTACTTAAATGGGGCTTTTATTAATTTATTAAATATTTCCTTAGATCAGCGTAGTTCATGTGTAAATTTAACCAGAAAATAAGACTACGGATAGAAAGAAAAACTAAGATATTTTAAATCTCGGCCATGTACCATTTGTATATAATCTGTGCCATTAGGTACGTCAGATAATTAAAAATATTTAAGGACCCGCGTAGGTTTATTGAACAAATATTTCGCACCTTCAGAACAATAGTGACCTAATTGAGAAATTTTAAATTTCGAGTTAGGTCTCTATGATAATAAATTTATGACTCGAAGTTTAAAAGCAAAAATTTTGAATTAGGTCATTATTGTTCTAAAGGTGCGATTTGGTATCCACAACTCCATTTCGACAACGTGATCTATTTTGCCTAGGAACATGCCTAGGAATGACAAGTAATGGCCTACTAACTATGAATATTTTTTTGGTTTTGCAATTAATTGTTCTAAATTATAAGATTTGGGTTTATTGAGTTTATTACTTAAAATTTACCTCCCGAAGTACTTAGGTATAACAGTTATAACTAATCAAACATTAGTTTTAGAACGTACGGCAAATTTAAAACAGTTTATATAAATTTGACGCCATTACAGCTCCAATGAGTGGGTAACAACTGGCAATTTTTATTCCATATTTATTACTGAATCACTGCAAATAACATTGTAATTAAGGTAAAAGAGTCTCCATTGGATGACTTAAAATTATGGTGAAAATCTAAAACTGTAGGGGAGAGCAGGGCTAAAAGATACCGAAGGAAGTTGTTCTGATTGAAAAGAGATAAGATATTTTCAGCCTAAGACAAGGCAATATGATTGAAGACGAAACTAATTATCAAGGCTGATTAGCTACAAGTTCTTTGATAAGCTGTTAATTACTAAATGGTTAATAATTGTCTAAGTACAACTTGAACTTTACTTCTTCGTCATAAAATACAAATGTTTACCTGATGATTCGTACCATATTGTTGATTATTACTTAAATAAACAGACTTGGTACCTACTGTTTTTTATTTCACAAATAATAGCTTTAACAGATATGGTAGCAAGTTACCCCGTCTTGTTAACAACTTGCCCCAAGTTGGAGTATGTTGTTACTTTCCGGCTTTAGGCAGTATAGTTGATTGTTCAACAAAGGACTTTAACAAGCCATAATGACACGAGATGTTTAGCCACCCAAGCGAAGCGCGGGTGTCTATAGTTCGAGTGTCAATATGGTTGTTTAGTCTCGCTTTAAACATTCTACTTTTCACTTTGAATGCGAGGAAAAAAACGACGTTGAGTGCCGGATTAGCCACGTAGCAAGAGTATAAGCGTTACGCGCTACGGGCCCCGCTCATTGGATAGCCCTGCGAACCGACGTCTAACCTCTAAAATGCTAGTCTGGTACACATTCGCCTGTTTTGGTACATACTACATCAGTATGCGTGTACTCATATCCGTCAAGGTTGACGATAGGATGAATAATCCTATAACAAACCCCCACGCAAAATAGGCGAATATCTAAGTCGCCCGGTTTCGGAAAAGAGACCGCCACAACCTGTACCTAACCTAAAACAAACCAAGGGTCTGTTTATAGAATTTGCTATGGACCCCGTGCTTGCTCAATCCGGCACTGACGTACGTTCTATACAAAATTACAATATTAATTTTCTTACAAATTTGTACCGCGTTTTTTTTTTGAAAAGTGCCGCTTTAAATGCTTGCATATTTAACCAACAGGTTCAAACTTGAAAACGATTTTAAAGCTAATTGGACCATGCATAATAAAATGACTTCATCCTTAATATAATTAAATAGATTCATATTAGTAATCATTAATCGTGTTTCACGAAATTAAATCATTTTTAACCGACTTCAAAAAAAGGAGGAGGTTCTCAATTCGTCTATATATACTTTTTTTATATTTGTTACCTCAGAACTTTCGACTGGGTGAACCGATTTTGATGATTCTTTTTTTATTTGAAAGCTGGTGCTTCCCGATTGCTCCCATTCTTATCAAAATAAAGATCTGATGGTGGAATCCATGAGGAATCGACGGAACTCTTCAAAATTTATAGGCATACCTATAGCGATTTTGGTATTTTTCATTGTAACTCGTGTATTTGGTCTTGGAAAGCACTATTTGGTGAAATGGAACTGATGATGAAGACCACAGATGGCCACCGGAACTCCTAAACGGTATATATTTCGAGGGTGGCGACTAGATATTTCGATTAAGATAGTTGAGCGACTATGACGAAGCATATTTAGTTTAAATATATGACTATGACTTTCCCACGGCGTTGCTTGCGGCGAGATTGAAATGTTCTATTGTTTTTTATTTTAATTGAGAAGTGGGAGAATAACAGCATAATTATGATCACTAAAAAGTATAAAATAAAAAAAACAAAAACCCGCCTTCAAAAAGCAAAAAATTACTTCTTTAAAATGGTAGGTAAATAGGTCAGTCCAACAATATTTTAACCAAAAGCAGACATCAGTTGGACTGACCTATTTACCTACCATTTTAAAGCAGTTATTTTTTGCTTTTTGATGGCGGGTTTTTGTTTTTTTTTATTATATTATTGCACAGTTGTCATTTTGAGGTTATTTCCACGTCATACAAATTGTCTACGTATAAACAATTACTGAGAATAATCCTCCATTCACAAACACCGTGATTGGATGTTTAGGGATTTATAAAAGTAAATATTAAAAAAACTTTAATATCTAGACATTAATAAGGAGCTTTTGTCCCGATACGCCGAGACTACAGTAACAATTTAAGAGAATGAGAAGTCTAGCTGTCTTAATATCAAAGTTATACATTATATACATTATATATACACTATATACATATATAATATTTTCACTGTCATAATTGTACTATGTCATATTTTTTTAAACCATAATGTTGATATCATAATTTTTTTAGTCATACTGCTACCAGAATAGTTGGTGAGGTTAGGTTAGAATTGTGACCTTATCAAAAACGAACTACTGCGGTTGTTATTGATCGTCAGTAATTCAGTCAAAATTGTTACGCCGATTGATAATTGTGGGTAAAGTTTTTATGCGCAATAAATGTATGACAATTGTTATTTAAGCTGTCAAACATTATGGTTAAAAAATATATGCGTACTAATTTATGAGTTTTGTCAGTTATGCGGAATGATGAGTACGACGGATCCACGTATGCCTATCAAAAATAATACTTTAAACTTTATGCAACCCGACCCTCACCCCAAAGTTACATAATGTAAGTTGATTTTGATCGCATCGTATGAATACTAAAATCCAGTTGACGACGCGGTGGCCTAGTTGGTAGTAGGGACCGGAACCGCTTAGCGCGAAAGGGGTTTTCGATACGGTATTTGATAGACTTGTTTTTACAAACCCCAACGATGCGCTAAGCCTATCGTCGACTTAGTTCAATGAAAGGGCAACCAAACGATACAGTTAATTCGACTAAGCGCTAACCGTATCCCAATACCCCATCGCCTGTTACCCTATTCAAACTTAATCGAAAGATTTCAAGCTGATGTAATTTCTATGCGCAAGAGTTTCGACTTATATTTGCACTACCCAACAATTAATAGGGTAGCGGCAGGTAGTAGCCGCTTAAGTGAGGTAGCCAGAATTCGCCCAAATGCGCAAAAAAGAGAGAGGCGATCAATGGGGTAATACCCAGTCCATGCTAAGTGCTTAAATATTGAAGTACCGAAACCCTAATGAACTTGGTAAGCTCTACGAATACGGTTAACTAATTCGATGGGGTTAGCCCTAACGTTAAGGTAACTCAGTCATAGGGTAACCTCATCGATTTGATAATCAAATGATATGATTAGCCTATAGACAGTGTTAATCAAATGAAAGGGTTTTCCGGTCCCTGGTTGGTAGTGACCCTGCCTACGAAGCTAGCGATCCTGGGTTCAAATCCCGGTAAGGGCAGATATTTGTGTGATGAGCACGAATATTTGTTTCCGAGTCATGTACGTTATAACTGGACTCTATATAAGTACCTATTTACATCGTTGTCTAGTACCCATAGTACAAGCCTAGAGCTTAGTTTGGGACTAGGTCAATTGGTGTGACATTGTCCCCCTGATTATTTTATTTAAGTAAGTACCTATTCTTAACAAATTTTGAGGTTCACTAAAAATGGGAATTTTTAGACCCGTTTCCCTACTTAGTTTCGAGTAGCAGTGTTTGTGTAAAGTTTCCGCTGACATGACCCTAAGCGCCGGTGCCGGCCAAAGCACGCGCTGCTGAACCGAGGGCGCCGTGACCTTCACCTCCCAGCACACGGCAATAACATTCCCAACACTTCATTCTGGTTGTAGGTACTTATTTACAATTTAACTGTATAGGTATGTGTGCCTTTCTTTCAAAATTTCTATGGCCTATTTTAAGTAAGTACTTTTTTCCCTTGCAAAAGTTATCTACTTATACATATTTAAAAAACCGGTCAAGTGCGCACCGAGGTGTCCGTCGCCCGCGCAGTCGGTAGGTGCTCTGCACGGCTAGCACAAGTTGCCCGCGACTTGTTTGTCGCTGGGATCTCCCTTTCTATCTAGTGAGTAAAGATAGAGACGCACTGAGCGACAAGCGAGAAAATACAACTTGTGCTACCCGTGCAGATTTGTATTTGATTTCAAAGTGAATCAGCGCTAGACCAACTATTTTTTAGTACTTGTTTTTCTTCAGGGTTTGTAATATAATCAAACAAAAAAAATTGAAACGTTGAAAAATAACGTTAAACCGTTAAACATAAAAGTATGTAGTACAACAATTATTATTTCAATTTCTTTAAAAACAAAAGTAAAGCCGCGAAAAAAAACAACCCGCTGTTAAATATTTAGGTACGGTTTAAAAGATACAGACAGCTCTTTAAATTTGCGACTGACGGACGGACACCGTGTTAATAGGGACTCGTTGGGCTCCCGTCGGGTGTGGATACCTAGTCGGTTGGGAGTCTTGGGAGCAAGGTCTGGTAGGTAACCATCATACCGAAAACTGCATCGAAATCTGTTGCGTTACAAGCAAAGGCTGCCAAACAGACGCACAGATGCGATTGGCGACTGGATTTGAACTGTTTTATCCCAAAAAACGAATGGATAACGTAGTGTACACATATTTGAATTTAGGATTCTGCAAACAAAAGTTCAAAATAGCCATTAGGATTGTAAAGCGGCTATTTAATAGGTAAGCACCTAATAACCGTACCTAATTTAAAACAGCTACGTATATTTTAAAGTGACGTTTGGAAGGACTAATCATAAGCACAGTGGAGTATAAACCAACAAACCACAGCCAAGGGCGTCGCCTCTTATCTTATCAGTAAGTCATACGGTGCGTGCGCGGCTTAATCGATGGCTAAACCCGTAAGTTTATACGGATTTTTGTATCTGATCATTTACCACCACAACGTTATTGTACCTATTAACTAGGGACATATACGTTATTTATTGTGCCTTGGAAGACTTGGAACTTCCGACTTTGACTGCGTGGACTTCAGAACTTGATCTTCCAGGACGAATAATGTGGGTTTGTCGTAACGTAACTGAACCGAGAACGAAATATAAAGCTTATCCATCTATTGATAATCGGTATTAAAAATGGGAGATATGTAAATCGTTATATTTTTACCCGACTTCAAAAAAAGGAGGAGGTTCTCAATTCGTCTGTATTTTTTTTTTTAATGTTTGTTACCTCAGAACTTTCGACTGGGTGAACCGATTTTGATGATTCTTTTTTTATTTGAAAGCTGGTGCTTCCTGATTGGTCCCATTCTTATCAAAATGAAGATCTGATGGTGGAATCCATGAGGAATCGACGGAACTCTTCAAAATTTATAGGCACACCTATAGCGATTTTGGTATTTTTCATTGTAACTCGTGTATTTGGTCTTGGAAAGCACTATTTGGTGAAGTGGAACTGATGATGAAGACCACAGATGGCCCGGAACTCCTAAACGGTATATATTTCGAGGGTGGCGACAAGATATTTCGATTAAGATAGTTGAGCGACTATGACGAAGAATATTTAGGTTTAAATATATGACTATGACTTTCCCACGGCGTTGCTTGCGGCGAGATTGAAATGTTCTATTGTTTCTTATTAATTGAGAAGTGGGAGAAAAACAGCTTAATTATGATCACTAAAAAGTATAAAATAAAATAAAAGTTTAAAAAAACAAAAACCCGCCTTCAAAAAGAAAAAAATAACTTCTTTAAAATGGTAGGTAAATAGGTCAGTCCAACTGAAGTCGGCGTCCAACAATATTTTAACCAAAAGCAGACTTCATTTGGACTGACCTATTTACCTACCATTTTAAAGAAGTTATTTTTTTCTTTTTGAAGGCGGGTTTTTGTTTTTTTAACTTTTATTTTATAATTGGAATATACACATTTTTTTTCGAACGTTAGGTCTAAATAACGGGAAGAGCGGTTATTAGTTCTGGAGGCCCTGCCAAGATGCACTACCTACACAAACTACACTAACCTAACCTAACCAATCGCGTCACTGGTAGACGACGTAATACGAAAAGTCACGTGAACTGGTAGATCACGCGATTGGTTTAAAAACGTAACTAATAGAAACGCTAGTTAGCGTAATGCATCTTGGGAGGGCCTCCTTATGTTTGGTCGAAGAACAGCACCCTTGTCAATTAGATGGCTTTGAAGCACAATTCCTGCTGCAAGTTCGTAAATTTTTTTCATAAGCTTATTTTTAATATTTTCCCTTTACGATGATAGAATAATGTTAAATAACTCTCCTTTGAACTCAATAGCTAAAAGCTATGTCACAGTATTTATTTTTAGGCCTCAATAATCCTGGAAAAAGCCGAAAAAAAGCACACTAAATTTTGGTGACAGAATTGGAGATAGAAAATTCCACTGCAAAGATTACTAGTCCTGTAGCCCGTGGACATTCAAATTACGAAAAAGGTTACCGTTTGTCTTTGTGAAAATGTTATAGATTTCGCCATTTTATATACTAAAAGCGAAGTCCTAAAGATCGTAACCCGCCGTAACCATAATAGTAATAACTTGATAAGTCTACAATCTCCATATATGTTAGTTATTTACATTTTCTAGGTCACCGCACTGTTTCGCTTGTGTCACCACACGTAATAGTAAGAATATGAAAAGTTGCCAAACACAAATTTAAGACCAGATGCAGTCCGGCAATTTCGATAATAATTTACATTTTCGAGTTACAGTTTCAAATTTAAAATACATCTGTTAATAGGCCCTCTGAACAAACCATATACCTATTTTAAGACTGTTCCTGTGGCTGGTGTAGATCTTAAAACTCATTTAGTCCATGAAGAAGGAATGCGAAGGTGGTATAGTATAAGTTAAGTTAGGCACTTACCTTTGAACGCACATAAAATGATATTTTATTGAGTTGGCATAGTAGCTAGCATTAAATGGTTCCGAAAGTGGAAAAACGTATTTTATAAGACGACTATATATTTAAAACTAAAAATTGTAATCATTCCTTATGTAAGTTGGTAAACTTTTGTTACACTCCTAATATTGTTTCATCGCTGTCGTTGACTTCTGAAGATCAAGTGGAAAAGGGTTTAAGTCCAGTATCTCGTTCATGTAAGTATATACCCTTTTTTATTACGAGTTCAGTCGACTTGTACCCTTTTTCACTAGGACCCCGCCCCCCAGTGTATGGTTAATTTTCGTGTCACAAAGTTAGTCCCAACTAACAAAGTTTGGTCGTATAAAGTTAAAGACAACTTTTTCGTTACAACCTAAGGTTGGACCGTTTTGATTATTTAGCAATCGTGTTAACGTGTATATGAAGCGAAATGGGCAACAATTATAAAACTATGATTCGTATAGTGGACGTGTTAAGATCGTGTCAATGACTGCTAGGAAGGTAAGAGTCATATTAATGTCAGATATACCATAAATACTCGTTTAGCAATTGTAAAACTGATTGCTATATGACCATTTTGTCGTACCTATAGTGATCGAAACGACGTTATATAACTTAATAAAAATTGTGAAGTAATCATTGGTATAACCTTAACGTTATAGTTGGTGTTGGTAACTCTTAGTATGTACTTTTCTAATGGGAATTAAATTTCTAGATGATCGTATATTAACTTTTTCACAAAAAATTAATGCTCCCTTCGAATTATTGTAAAATAATATTAATATATCCTATTCTTTATTTAGTTTTTTAAAATAATACATTTAAGCTACTTTACGTAGTGATGACGTGATGACAACTATTATACTTACGACTATAATTCACTTGCTGTTCTCCATTTTTAGGGTACCTACCATAAAAACTTAGTGAAAACCCGTAGCACAAACTTTTCATTGAAAACACAAAAATGGCACTAATTGCAATAATAAAAACCGTGATAGAGTTATTAAACAAAATGCTTATTATGTCGCCTTATACTCACATCAAAGGAAAATATACAAGTTCAAATTGTAAAACAGTACCAAGTAAAACCATTAAATAATCAAAATTCTTATAACAAAGACTTTATAACCTTTTCAAAACTATAAGTCATTTAAGGCATATTTATCTGAATATTCGTCTTTTCAAAATTTTATAAAAGTTGTGTAAGTTTAGTCAAAGGTTCTTATACGAACCGCATATATGACAAAACGTTTTGTAAAAGGTACTTTTATGACCTTTATATGAGTGTCAGTGTGAGTGTCTTATTACTGACAAAAAGTAATGTTGCGGTCGCCATTATAACCACTTATTATTGTCATATAAATTACTTTTATACCATTTTAAGTCGCAACCACCTGATTGTATTATAGAAGAAATAAATGTGACCTTAATAAATGCGTTCATCTTTTAGGAGTCATATAAATGTCAAACAATCACAAAATGGTCGTAAACCAGACTAATACATGATGATCATATATTTTCCGTTTACATGACATCGAGTTGTATAAAAATGTTCTATAAAGGTCATTGTTACGATTATTATAAGATGGTCTTATAATAAGATCGTTGAAACGTTTTCTGGACTAAATTAAATGACTAAAGTATTATACGACTAAACGGTCCATTAAAATAATAAGACAATTTCTTGAAATTTGAAATACTACTAGATAACCTCTATATAACCAAATGTTGTTTAGTTTCTATATTATAGGACAACTTTGTTAGTTGGGGCGAGCCCAACTTGTTGGACCTTACCCAAAAACCAACCAAGAGCGAATCGGACTCGTACATGAAGATCCCCACCATTGTTTCACCCGCCCCTTTTGATATTTAACTAAATTTCATTTTTAGAGTTCCGTACCCGAAGGGTAGCCCAAATGCCTCCACTGTCCTGTCCTAACTAAAAAGAGAAAGATCTTTTGAACCGTAATAGATAGCGGTGTTTTTTAGGATATGTGTAATTTTCGGCGGATTTACAAAGAAATAAACATAAATAAAGGTATTTTAACCGTTAAATGCATAATTGATTTTTTTTACTTGCTTAACATTTCTATTACATGTAATAGTGTGCTGATTATAGGTAAACATTTTCGAGTTTTTGTTATGTAGGATGCATCCTACATCATGCATTTAAGGGTTAACGTATTTTTATTTTAATTGCATCGTAAAAAAAGGTAGTAAAACATACATCGCTTCGAAATCGAATTCAAATCAGAACATAATACTTAATAAATTCTGTGCGGCGGTACGGAACCCTCGGTGCGCAAGTCCGACTCGCACTTGAGCCGTTTTTAGGGCTCCGTACCTCAAAAGGAAAAAACGGAACCCTTATAGGATCAGTTTGTTGTCCGTCTGTCTGTCTGTCAAGAACCTTTACCTCGGGAACGCGTGGAGGTATCGAGTTGAAATTAAAACCATATACTCAGGTCTACAATCACTTGAAGCTGTGAAAAACTTCAAGTTAACGTAAAAAAAGATACGTCTGTTTATGCCGCAAAAAACGTATATTTCGACACTCTCAAGGGAATCAAAATTTATAGGGTATTTTCCGTTGACCTAGAACTATGAAATTTGGCGAGTAATACCGTCTTATACTACAAATATAGAAAAAAAACTGAAAACCCAACATTTTTAATTAAATCACAGAAAAAAGCAGGGTCTTTATGCAAGGAACGGCGGCGGTGCAAATTTTGAATTGAGTTAACCGTGTCATGTGCGGAACCTCGGTTGGCGAGACCGACTCGCCTTGTCCGGTTTTTTATTATTTTTTGTTATAGCGGCAATATAACTACACTCTGTGAAAATGTTAACTCCCTACCTATTCATAATTTTCATGACTTCATGAGATACAGGCCGCTGACAGACTGACGACGGAGGAACGCGACGAACACCCTTTGGGTACGGAACTGCGCCTGGGTCAGGTCTAGGAGTAAATACGGTTTTCTAAATAAGGTGTAATCTAAGTATCCAATGTAAAGTCAGCGTCAGGTGAAATGGGCAAAGATGTAAACAATTTAGTACTTTTTGACACATAGTACCTACCTCCAATTTTCTTCGAGCGCGTTTTTATTTAAGAAACATTTTATTAACGGATCTTAAATATTTAAGATGAAAGTAATTATGACGTGTATCATATTTCACATTTAAAAACCCTCACGTGATCTTTAAGAGGAGGTACCTACGTACTTGATTACGTTGTAATAATAATAAACCGGTTCGTTCGTTTTTGTTTACGTCTTTCTTTGCCCATTTCAATTGACATCGACCCCCTACTTTCAGGCACTTTAGCATATTAGCGCGATTGTAGACAAAAAATAAACTCTCCTAATGGTTGATGAACATGACGACGTGGTGCTTGGTGCTGAATGCTGTTGTTAAGAGATCGATCAGCCATGTTGTATTGACAAGAAGCAAGTCAAGTATGCTTAACATAAAGTCGATTATGGCCTTCGTGGATACTGATTATTTTATATAGGCGACCGGGCCCAAGAGTAGAACAGCCAAGTCATTCTCCTAATTCATTCATTAAGTGTTCATTGAACAATATCGTTTAAGTGTTCGCCGAACATGAAGGGACGGCGCCTGTTCTCGGAACACCGCGCTCGCTGCTATCATTAGTATTTCAAGTACGTCGGTAACAATGGGCGAGAAAGCCGCGGCGCAGGCGCACGCAGTCGCGCGGGCAGGTAAGCGCCCCACCCACACGCCTGCCTACGCGCAATAAACAACAATGATTTGCCTGCAAAATTTTATAATGCGTAACGACTTGTTTACTTTTACAAATTTATTACCATGATGGACGCGCGCTTAGGATATTTACAATATAAATATTAAACGTCACATCCTCTCGTTTGCAAAGTTCCGTATAGGTATAGAGACAGGCAAAAATAGAGCCTTATTCCTAAACCTAAAATACTCGCATCTATCCTTAGAAGTGATATATTGATAAAACGGACAGAATAGCCAATTTAAGGCTTATAGGGGAAGATAGTATAGTATCGGACACATTTTAGTTTTAACAAATAAAGACTTGAAATTGGAGACCTTAAATCATTTTAAATAATAATTGTGCACATTGAAGTTCATTCGTTATACCGTTTTGGTAAAAAGTATAATAACTTTATCGATAACCGATTTATATCAATTATTATTTTATATTTTTTTAGTATACTATCGGACATCATGCGATCGGACATGTATCGGACAGTATACTTAAAAGGCCAAAAAAATATTATATACCTAATAAGCGTGAGAATAGTGAATACCTACTTTCAATAAATACCTTGCAAACATGTCAGGGGAGTTATTAGTAAAATTTAAGAAGAAAGTAAAATAACATTAATTCGTTAAATATCGGACAGTTTGGTTTAGTAACGGACATCTTATTATTTTTAACTATTATTATTTATTACTTATCGATATTAAGTTTTTTTAATTTAATTTATTCGTATGGCGATTCTGACTGATGGTCTGATGTTTTTAGTCTGAGGGCTCTTAGAAGAGCCTTTTAGAGATTTGGATGCATTCGACATGTTTATTTCTGTGTAGGGCTGTGAGGTCATAAAGACAAGTACAGCCGCCAAGATTTGATTGCTCGTTAGCACCACCCAGGGGGCACGTGCAGGGTGGCGGTGGGTATTCCTGCGGATGTGAGCAACCATTCGCCCCGGACATCTTATTATTTTACTATTATTATTTATTATTTATCGATATTAAGTAAGAGACGAATGTAAGTAGGTACGAAGGTAGGTACTACTACTGGTAATAAAAAGTCGACTAAACTTGTTGAGTATTGTTTAATTCGTTTAATTTTCAATATTTATTTATTTATTTTTATTTGAACTACCTACACAAGTACCTATACAAAATTTCAGATTGATCTGACGACGCTATGTCAAAAATTACTTGCAAGATTTGTAACGGACATCATCAATACAACAAAAATACAATACAATTAAAAGTGTTAGGTACTATTTCATTTATTTTTGGGTAAATCTATTATTATTTATTATTAACTTACGTGTAGTAATGGACGCGCGGACGTGTCCCTACTATACGAAACTTCCCTGTCCGATAAAATACAACACGACTAAGATTTTAAAAAAAAACACGCCATTTCTCATTTGTTTTAGTATCATAAATTAAATCTTTGATAAACTTATGATACACTTGTAACGTGTGCGGTTTGTAATAACTTAAATTGTGCAGATAGTACACAAAGCAAAAAAACTATTCCTTAAGTTGAAATTGATTTATTCACACAAATCGATGCGGTGCGCGCAGGGGCGTCGGCAGGTTGGCACGGACTGGTTCATCACGTGTCTAGGATGGTATATTTTGTTTATGCGTTCATAGAATGGCGCTTAACGCGAAATAGAGATGTTATCGACATTGTCCGATACTATACACTGTCCGATACTATACTATCTTCCCCTATTTGCAAAGATCCATGCCACTCCAGGGATGAATATTTGCAATCACATGATTTAAAAATGTTTCTATTCTGTAGGTATATACTATAACAAAAGACAGCCTCTGGTTATATATGTACTTTTATTATAATTAAAAAAAGTAACTTGTTCCGGGTCAGTTGTTAAGAGTCTTGATGTGGACCTGTGACCTAAGGAAGGTCCGTCCGTGCGCAGCCTAGCTCAGAGACTCTTTGTTCTAGAAAGCTGTAATTTGGTATCAATATACAATAATACAATTAAAAATTGAAACGAAACGTATTTAAATTAAAATAAAAGTAAGCTACTCAAATATTAAAGATTCTATATATAATTGAATATATACATACCCAAGTAGCACACGGGGTGGGAAATAGCTCGTATATTATATCCATTTAGATACTTAAGTGGAATATATAGCCATAACTAAGTTCCATATAGCTGGAAAGAACCCTTAGTCGACCAATATAGAAACACGGGGAGAAAAATTGCAGCCTATTTTTGGTTCTAAATTGAATCCATAAGAGATCTCACGATTACCTTAAGTGGCAATTAGAACTATGGGTGAAAGGAATGCTCAGTGAACGATATTTATTGAACGATGAATAATATATTTCAGTTCGGTCAATGAGTGATAATTGCGACGCCAAAGTTCCTTCGAGTCGCGTGGCAACAATTTAGTCAATAGGTTGTTTCGTAAAAGAGAATGTGATCTATCAATTGAATTTTGGATTTATACATCTGTTCGGTGAGTGATTAAACCTTCACGTCCAGGCATTGAAATAAGAACGAAATTCTTGCGAATGTTTTGTTACGTGAAACTATAGTATGGTTTCTTTGTAAATTTCGATGCGCCTTTGATTTGATCAGGAATATTTAAAAAGAAAGTGCTAAATCAAATAAGGAATTTATACTGATAAAAAATAAAACTGTTAAAAACCTGACCTAATGATTGTAGGTTATGTACAATGTTAAAGTAACAACGTCACAACTATCAAAAGTCTGTGATTATGAGTCAGTGTGATAAAATTCTGTTTAAAATAATTCACTTTCAAGGACTCCATTTTGTAAATATGGCGAAACAAAATGTTCACTTATGTGTTCTCTATTTGGAAGTATCAGGTCTGAAAATCACTTATTTGTATCGCGGCAAAGCAGTGAATGCTATTACCAATACCAATTATTTGCTCTTTTGTAGATCGGCCAGTGCTCGTGAATTAGGAGTCCTCGATACTGCTCCAAAATCCCAAGTTCGGAATTCATTTCTGATGAGTTTAATGTCTTGAACTTTTTATCAACAGAAGCAAATCTTCAAAACAAATTTATATCAACAGAGTGACGCAGGACGAATAATATATTTTGACAGAGGCAATAGGAACAATAAATATTTATGTCCTAATTTTAGAACTGTTTGATCGTTAGTGGTTTGAAATAAGTGAAAATTACTGCTTTTGGTTTCAAAGAACCTGCTATTGAGACTTAATTATGCGTTGGAGTGGCAATAAGAGCCCAAGCAGCACATTAGTGAATTTTGCAGCATATCTTATATAGCTTTATGTTCTAAATGAGTGTTTGATAAAACTTATAGCTTTAAACACAACTGAAAATTGTATAAGAGTTCATCCTGTCACTTGTAGTTGCTTAGGAACGTTTTTTGTTTCTACTTTATTACTTATGGTTGGGTAAATTCGATTTTGCTACTTAAAGTTGCATGCAGGTTTTAATTGTCACTGAATAAGAAGCAATAGTGCTATATAAGGCCCTAAAGTCACTTATAAGCAACTTTTACATATAAGTGGGAACATACCCTTATTTGGAACATTTAATTCCAAATGACTAGTATAATAGAGTAGTATATCACCAATAGTGGCTAAAGAGATAATTTTACGGCCCTTCTAGGCCTTAAAGTTGCAATCACTTTAGGTTTCAAAAGGGCAATTAACACCGGCATGCAACTTTAAGTAGCAAGATCGACTTTACCCAACCATAAGCAATAAAGTAGAAACAAAAAACGTTCCTAAGCAACTACACGTGACAGGATGAACTCATATACAGTTTTGAGTTGTGTTTAAAACAACCACTCATTTAGAACATAAATCTATAAGATAGCTGCAAAATTCACTAATGTGCTGCTTGGGTCACGCCGACAAAGTGGTAAAACAAAATCTTGAAACATATTTTTTTAGGGTGAGATAGTTTTTGTGTAGTAACGGCTTCGGAACCCTACACTGAGCCTGGTCAGACATGCTCTTGCCCGGTTTTTCATTTGCTGTTCAAACTGTATCGTAAGTCCGTCGAATCGACTGTGATTGAAGTCGATTGCGGTTGCGAGTGCGTTAGTCAATAGGGTATTTGCCTGATATTAAATTTCATATATTAATTTGGATAATATATAAATATACATAGTATGATAAATTAATTCAAGATCAAATTTGAAATCACTATCACTACATATTATAAAACAAAGTCGCTTGCCGCTGTCTGTCTGTACTTATGTATGCTTAGATCTTCAAAAGTACGCAACGGATTTTGATGCGGGTTTTTTTAATAGATAGAGTGATTCAAGAGGAAGGTTTATATGTATAATCCAACCATACTATAGTAGAGAAACACTGATAATTTCAGAGGTTTCTAATGTGATGTCGTAAATAAACAATTTTTTTTGCGCTTACATTGAAAACGCTGGCTAAACCTTAAGAGATGTATCAAAATTATGTACTGAAGAATTGTAGTACTTCAAAAACCCTAAAGAAAAGTCCGGGATGGCATATGTTTATCTCCTAAGGTGGACACACAATAACCATTTTTATTTTTAATATTTTATTAAAAAATATTAGGTTATTTGCGAAGCTATTTTCTCCAATTCAGTATTTATTCTTATCCAAATAAATACCTTAGTCACCTTGGGTATTTAATGTAGATTAAAATTGTCCTTTGCACTATATTATTTAAATAAATACTTTAGAAGATATGGCAGATTCAAAATTGCGCGCTACCTAAATCTGTATTATCGCCCTTTTGTACCTACCTGCAGCCTACAGCACAGCAGCCATAGAACAATATTTTTGGAATTATCAGAGGTGCTCCGGAGCTCTCCTGTTACTTACTTATATTTATATTGATAAAGAAATACAAGCTTTTCAAATTTTTAAATTACGGAAATGGGTAGGTAGTTAGGTTGAGTTTAGGTTTTGATTAAAAGTTATTTTTGTTGTTTTTCATATTTTTGAACACAAAGTAAATTCATAAAGGTAATGGTAAATAAATTAATATTGGTAAATAAAATAAGTTTTTTCCTTAAGTGTTTTTATCAACGAGAGGTAGTGCTTATTATTAAATTTTGTGGACTTAAAGCGCAATTCACACAGCGGGCGGGAGCGGGTCGTGCGCCGGGCGGATCGGGAGTTCGGCGGGTGCTTTAACATGGAGTTATATGGAATCATTCACACACGCGGCGGGACGGGTCGGGCGCGGGCCGGGACCGCCGCACCCGCCACTATCAGCGCGCGGGTGCGGCGGGTCCGTCGCGGGCGTCCTTGGTCGTAATAACACACATTCTCCGATAGGTATTCTCACAGAAATCGTAAATTCTACTAACATCCGATCCCGAATGCCCGCCTGTGATTACCCGCGCACACCCGAGCGGGGCCCGCCGCGTTTCGGCGACGCGCCCGCCCGGCGGTGCCCACGCGCGCCCGCCGCGGTTCGGCGCTCTGTGTGAATACGACGACCTGCGCGGGTCCCGCGATGAAAACGACATGCTCGGCGCCCTACCCGCTCCCGCACAATGTGTGAATTGCGCTTAAGGGTTAAAACTCCATTTTTCTTATTTTAAGATTGTGTTGAAAATATTCAGAATATTTAAGTACCTACATATGTCCTTCCTATTTGATTATCATGTTATCAATGAGAAAGTGTGTTGATTTGTTAATGTTATTTTTTCCTTATTTTAAGGTTGTTTGTGTTGTAAATATTTCGAATATAGGTACTTGCGTATTTCCTGTTGTAAATAAAAAAATAAATGTTAACTTTTATGCTTTTAGCACATTACCTTTGCCTGGCTGGTGTTGGTTTAGTATTTGTCCCGTCAATGAAGCAGGTATTTAATTTTGTGAATTGGGGTTAATAGTTATTGTTTTTTTTTTACGGAAATAACAAAATTCCTATGACGCGAAGAAGTCGTTTTAATATAGATCGTAGAATTAGGGATAATAATAGAAACAATTTACGTCTTAAAGATGAAATCAAAGAAGAAAGGGAAATCAGGCTGTGTAATAGAAGAGAAAGTAATTATTTGCAAAGAAATAGGAAATCGTCTATTGACCGTGACATTCGTCTTATAGTCGAGCCAGGGAAGCTTCTACTGAACGTGACGTTCGGCTTATAGGCGACAGGGATGGATATAGATCTCAGAGAGCCAGAGAATCTGCTACTGGACATGAACGTGGGTCCACAAGTATACTTCTAATTTATGGCCAAATAAAGTGAATTCTGCATTCCTCTGCAAACCTCTATGCAAATGCACCTATCTAAAAAATATATCACCATTTGAAAAGTATATTATTCCAGATGAACTTGGGGTATTTCTACTTATATTTACCGAAGCGAAGCGAGGGCGGGTCGCTAGTTGGTAATAAAATAAAAAAGTTATAGCCTTTTAAAGTTTTTAGTCTATCTCTTTCTCACGATACGAAGTATTGCGTGTAATTCATATGGCGGTTTAGTAATATGGCGTCATATTCCTGTATTTTCCTCTCTGTCTAAAAGCAAGTTTTAAACATTTATACCTTTCTTATTTTTAAAGATATTAAAAAACTACTTATACTAGGCTATTCGGAAGGTAAAAAAGCTTCAATTTAAATACTACTAAAAAATTAGGCAAATACCCTATAGGCCTGCTGATAGGTACAGTCAACAGCATAAATAAGTGATCATTCATGTACCTTGTCACTTTAACGTCGTGTTTGAAATGTCATACAAAATTGTGAACGATTGAAAGCGACAAGGTACATTAAATGCTCACTTATTTATGCTGTTGACTGTACCTACCTAGTTCTTAAACGGACCAACCGATTTTCATGAAACTTAGCTAAGGATATAACCAGATTCCTTAGAACGTTAACAATAGGGATAATAAACTAAAGCATCATAAAAAAATTGTATTTTGAAGTGAGGTGTTTCGGCGTCATCTTGTTTTGTACTACGCTCCAACAACCACCATATCTTGATACTTTTCAATTATTATGGATACATTTATAAGATCGGCAATTGAATAAATCGACGTGTTGCTCTGTAAACAAAGTTTTATTTCATTCATTAATAATCATGAATGTTCCATGGGTTGTTGTTGTAACCTGAGTTTCAATCAAACCAAACTAAAATCCTACCTGTAAACAAAGAAACGACATTTAAAGTTTATCCTTCCATTTGTCGATCTTTTCTTCAATCTTAAATTATTAATAACTTGTCTTCCGACAGACCTATCGATTCACAAATGCGTCAAAATTTAAAAAATAGTAAATGTTATTTTCAATGTTCCAAAGTGAAACAAATAGAAAATAAACTTTCAGAAGGGAATGTTAGCGGTGCTGCCCGACTCCTGTTTTCAAATGACGACTAGGCCACGCACTCTGCTGAGACTTTTGCTGCTCTCAGAGAGAAACACCCAATTCACCCCGCCTCCTCCCTGCTCCCTGACCCTCCCGTGTCAGATGACATTGTATTATCTGTAAATGAAGATGCCGTCCAGAAGGCTATCATGTCATTCCCTAATGGTTCAGCCGGCGGCTTAGACGGACTTTCACCACAACATCTCGAAGATTTAACCACCTCGTCTTTAGGGGATGCGGGACAGGCTTTGATACAGAACATCACTGCTCTGATTAATCTTATGTTGTCAGGTCGCGTGAATGTCGAGATTGTCCCGCTCCTCTATGGCGCCAATCTTGTGGCTCTAGCCAAAAAAGATGGTGTTATCCGCCCTATTGCATTCGGTTGCACCTTCAGGCGTTTGGCTTCGAAACTTTGCTGCCGAAAATTTCGTAATTAATAGACTATCAAAAAATTTCAATCCCCGGCAGCTGGGTTTCGGAATCAAGGGAGGTTGTGAGGCAACTGTCAGCTGCGCGCTCTTTTCTGAGACGTTCGGCCACAGAGGTATTTCTAAAAATTGACGTCAAAAATGCTTTTAATTCGGTCGATCGTGTTGCCCTTCTAGCTACTGTCAAAAAAGAAGTTCCAGAATTATACAGTTATTTGTGGCAATGCTATGGGGCACCATCAAAATTACTTTTCGGTGATAAAATCATATCTTCATGCATGGGTTGCCAACAAGGAGACCCGCTCGGGCCTGTCATTTTTAGCTTAATCATTCATCCAATTATTTCAGATCTAACTACTAAATTTAATCTGTGGAACCTTGATGACGGTTCCCTTGGCGGGGACGCCTCAACTGTACTACAAGACCTGGAAACGATCATCACTAAATTTTCTAATATTGGCCTCTTATTAAACTTTACTAAGTGCGAAAATTAAATACCTGAGGGCTCAGACAAGATGCACTACGCTAACTAACGTTTCTATTCGATTCGTTTTTAAACCAATCGCGTCACTGGAAGATGACGTGATACGAAAAGTCACGTGGTCTACCAGTGACGCGATTGGTTTAAAATCGAATCGAATAGAAACGTTAGTTAGCGTAGTGCATCTTGTCTGAGGCCTCTGATCACAATAATAATTTTAATGCAGCTTCACCCAACATTTCGGTCCATTCAAATTCATCTTTAACACTTTTAGGTTCACCGATTTCTGACGACGCAATCAATCCCATTATAAATTGTAAATTAAATCTGTTTAAAAATACTTCTAATCTTTTGTACGAAATAAACCCCCACATGGCCTTTTTTATTATTCGGTATTGTCTTTTCACTCCAAAGTTCATATATTTGCTACGGAGTTGCCATATTTTGAAATTTCCAGACAAAAAATCACCAACGTAACTTAGTTCGAATACTATTTTTTACTTACACATATACTCAAGATTTAAAACTGTAGTGTCGAATATAAATACTATACTTATATTTCGAATTATTAGAAATTTATTTTTGTCTTCTACAGTTTTTGTCGCTCACCTGTCATGAGATAAACGCTACCTCTGTTGATTTCTATCTCGCCTAACCTACCTAACCCCGCATAATTCGAGACCTACAGCCCCCAGCTACCGCTGTTAGAAGTAACACGTCGTCAGTGTGAAGTTCTCAAAAATAATAAACAAAAAACTTACGCGAGCGGGAGTTTGTAATGGGTACGTAGTAGCTATTCTTATATTAATTTATAGCACGTAAAACATGGTTTATTTTTATGTCAATAAATTTGCAGTTCATTCACCAAGTACTTAACTTGTATTGATGATATAACTGTCATTTTGTCCATCACCTGTATGTCGTTCACCTGTCTAAAAAAAAAAGGTGAACGACATTTACGGCAGGCGAACGACAACTATTTAATAACTTATACTGTAAACCAAAGATGTTTGTGACGTAAATATTTTTTACCCGACTGCACGAAGCAGGGTTGTATTCCGAGCGTATGTATGTAGGTATATATGTATGGAACACCCTATAGCCTATACGGTTCACCGGATTTCAACATATGAGATGCCGTTACGCTGGAAAGGTAAATAAGGTGTGTTATTTTATATAAATAATTTAGATAAAGAAAAAATTAATCAAAAATATTCAAATTAAGCACTTTTTGTCAGTTTAATGTAGTTTTTATTTAACAATATACTTAACTGCACCCATTATCGCTAACCTGCTGACATTTTTACTTTATTTGTACGTATTTGTCGCCAACCTGCCCCTATTGTCGATAACCTGGTTACAAATAGTCCTGCCTACCGCATACTTCAAATACCTGTATCTTCTAAAACAATGAAATAAATCACTTCCCTCTACGTGATATCGATTACTCGATTTTATTTCTAGCGATCTTAAGATCTTTATATATCTTTATATATCTTTATCTTTATTATTTATTAATAAAAAAAACCAGCAAAATCGGAATTTTTCTGAAAAATGCAAAATTAATTCAGCGGTGCCACTTTTTTGAGAACGACCCAGTAACACCATTAATAAATGTCAAACTACTAGTGAATGATAAGTTAGAAATTAATGGAGTTTATGATTCAGGATCTAATGTTTCGCTTATTAATTCTAAGTTATTACACCTAAATGGAAAACAAAACAGTCTGAATGAAGCTGAATTAGTAACAATTATTGGTGTTAAAAAAACGAGCCGTATGACAAATTTGAAAATTAAAATCTTTGAATAAGAAGAAAGAGTCAAACATTATTGATGAGAAACACTTTAAGTATGACTTTTTGATTGGACTAAACTTAATAAAAACATTCGGATTAATACAAAACGAAAACTTGGAAATAAATCAGAAACAGTACAAGAACAAAAATGACGGAGACCAAGAGGTTTCTGCAGATAGACTAACTGACACTGAATCAAGATATAAACAAAATTAGAATAATACTATAAAATAATATAAAATAAATTTTAATGAAAATATAAAGGAAATAAAAATAAAATAGACCATTTAAATGAGGAGCATAAATCGGAAATAAATGAATTCGTTAATAAGTACACCTCAGTTTTTGCAAAACATATGATATTGGCACTGTTAATGGATATGAAGCCAGGATAGATTTACTGGTAGATGAGTAGGTATTGCAGTAAAAGACGTTACAGGTGCTCTATCGGAGATAAAAAAGAGATTGAAGAACAGATAGCAAAATTATTAGACAATAAACTAATAGAAGAATCATACAGTCCATTTGCTGCACCTGTAACATTGGCATTTAAGAAAGAAGAAAATATAAAATCCAGACTATGCATAGACTTCAGGGACCTGAATAAAATAGTAGTAGCCCACGTACAACCGTTTCCACTTATCGAAGACTTATGGTAAAGACCATGAATTGCCAACTTTTTTCAACTATGGATATTAACTCGGAATTTTGGTCTATTCCTCTACGGATCGAAGACAGGAAAAAAACAGGATTTGTGACACAAGAGGGACATTTTCAGTGGACCTACCTACCCTTTGGATTAAAGACGTCACCCGCAATCTTTCAGAGGATTTTAAGCAATATATTAAGGAAATATAAACTTACGGATTTTGCCGTAAATTACATAGATGATATTCTTATATTTTCTAAAACCTTTGATGACCGCATTTACCATTTGACACAATAGAGAATGTCAGCCAGTTTAGATTTTTGGCTTACCGTATTATTCATTAAAAACTAAAAATGGCTTAAAAAAAAACATTTCGATACGTCAAATAGTTTTCGAGATATTAAATTTTAAACTTCGTATGCGGCGCTCGAAACCCGGCGGCTAGCGCTCACGGATGATGACGTCATCGCTTAACAGCGGTACGCGCCCTTATATGAAAAAGTAAGTTTACAGGGCTATAACTTTTTAACCGTTATAAGTAGCCAGTTGAATTTTTCACAGAACACGTGTTATTATAAAATCTATCATTTCAAATTGTACAATGAACAATAAATCAAATCCCAAGAGGGGTCCCCATACAAGAAACATGAAAATAAATCATTTTTTTTAGCATTTTTATACGGATTGTATTTTTATAATGGCTTCTTGTTTTGATGCTATTTTAAGCTTAAAATGTAGTCAAATTTTCATAGTTTCCGCAATCTCAAGTATAACTGCTACAAATATGTGACAAAACTGATTTTATCAACACGATGTTTTAGGCGGTCACCCATCCTGTTATAGACTAAGCTTGTACTTGCTTAACTTTGTAAGTCGTAATATTTTTACGAATTCGTTCTGATGTTACTATGGCAGCTATGTTTATCTATTATTTTGTATTACATAACTAACTAACTAACTAACTGTCTGACCGGCTTTTCTATTTGTAATATTTGTCGAATAAGTTGGTTAAATAAAATTAGAATAATAATCAAGCACTTAAAATTTTGGGATGGTGGCAATAATGCCTAGACCTAGCAAAGCGAGAGTGTTGTAGATATGTAGGTAGGTACGTCTATCGACTTGGTAGCGCCCGCGCGCGAAATTTGAAATCGATGAAATGAATACACGAAGTATCAGAACTACTGCTAGGTCAATCAAAAATGCATGTTTTATAGTTCACTCTTTTATACAGTAGCGATATTAATTCTAAATTAACACGAAATTTGTAAAGATAGGCCTACCACCAAAGTTAAGCAACCACCGCTTACCTAAACATCGATCGTGTTGATTTAAACTAGGCACTTTTTAACATATTTGTAAGCATTGTTTGTAAGAGTTTTACTACAGTTTACTGTTTGGTTGTAAACTATATATGTTTGTATGGAGTTTTGGTTATTATCTAAACTTAATGTGACACCGAAATAAAAAGCTATTATACAAATACAACCCGTACTTCGCCTTCCAAAGTTAAGCAACTACACGCGTAGTCTAAAACAGGATGGGTGACCGCTTAAAATATCGTGTTGATAAAATCAGTTTTGTCAGATATTTGTAGCAGTTTTACTTGACATTGCTATTTAGTCCTAAACTACAAAAATTAGACTACAATTTAAGCTTAAAATAGCGTCAAAATAAGAAGCCATTATAAAAATACAATCAGTATAAAAAAATTATAGCCCTGTAATCTTAATTTTTCATACAAGGGCGCGTACCGCTGTTAAGCGATGACGTCACCCCGGCAAGATGGCCCCCGCGCGCTTTAATATTATTGACCCAAATTTTAAACGTTCATAGAATCAAAACTACTGAGTCTTTTTGAATAAAATAAATGTTTAATGTTTGTTTATTTATAAACTTTACTGCTACAAAGTTTCAAGCGATTTGGCGTACCTACTGACATTCTTCATTGACAAATGGAAGGATAAACTTTAAATGTCGTTTCTTTGTTTACAGGTAGGATTTTATTTTAGTTTGGTTGAAACTCAGGTTACAACAATAACCCATGGAACATGCATGATTATTGATTAATGAAATAAAACTTTGTTTACAGAGCCGCACGTTGATTTATGCAATTGCCGATCTTATAAAACGACATTTAAAGTGTATCCTTCCATTTGTCGATCTTTTCTTCAAATTACATTATTAATAGGTAACATTTATAATATCACACCATATTTTCCAACGTCCGTACTTTGACACCTGATGAGTGATGACATGACAGTACAGCTGAATGTGGCTACATTAAAAAATACATTTATTTTTTACACATTTATATGCGTATTATCCAAGTTGCAGGAATAAAATGCAATATTATGTAACTATATTGTTTATCAATAAAATCATAAAATATATACTGATATAGATAGAGGTATTACTTACAGATTAACATTTTACTCAGAATCAGAAGCAGTCTCCGTGTGATGATTGCTCCCACGGACAAAACATTTCGATTATATTGAACACCTCGAAGTTTAAAAAACAACTGACTAATTATATTTAAATTTACAAATATTATCGGGCTAAAGATAAGAAAAGAGACAGTATCAAGATCGTTTCAAGTACCGGTCATTGCAGTTTACAAAAAAAATAACCGGGTGTACATAATCCTATTGTAGTTGCTAATGACGGTCTCAAGTGGAGTACCGCCAGCTTATTTTGAACCAACTATAGGTAGGTTGTCAAAACTAAAACACAATGAAAAGGCTCTTCGTTTAATTTTAACTAGGTACGGGCAAAGGAAAGAACCAGTCGATAGGTAATCCGACAAAATACGTAGATGTAGGCACTTCATTTAAAAAGCATTTTTCACCATGTCTATAAGAAAAAAGTGTTTACCTGCTAGGTATGTACTAGGTACCAACAAAAAATGCGTTGAAGTTTTATCGTTTTGTACTTATAGGTAGGTAGGTAATTAATTAGACTTACCTTCTATTATATAATCCATCTTTCTAATCTTACATTAAATTTCGAGTCTACTTATCACATTATTTAACTCCAAGGAGTCCAAAGCAATATTAAACTTCGGTACCTATGCTGTGCCACCTACGCTCAGTGTCTGAGTGTTCTTCGGAGTTTTCGGAAGCAGTACAAGTGATAAACTTTACGTAAAAATTCATCGAATATAGGTAGGTATCTAGCCGATGTTTACTAATTTATAACAATTTAAACATTGATATACCAATTTTACCAGTTATTTTTCATCACACTTGCTCATAAATAGTGTCCTAACATGCTAGAAAAATCGACCGTAAATCCAAAATAATACCCGCGGGCCTTTTTTACCATTACGCCCTATCGTGCGTAATAGCTTATTTTTTAAATATAATACGTGGAGTCAAACTATCATAACACGTCAGGACCCCGATTCTTGTGCCATACGATATGAAGTTTCATTCGAGATGAAATGTCAGTTGCATACAATATTCTAAAAATCTCGCATATAAACTATTGATCTCGACTGTCACTAGAATCGGACTCCTGAACACGTTTGACATTATCTGTGGTAAGTCATAGACAATGATGTAGTCTGCCGCTAATTTATAAATACTGATTATAAACTGTGTGATTCCAAAATAATCATTATAATTAACACCCTGTCTTTGTGCACATATTAAAATTTATATATCAATAAAAAACATGTCGTCATGAGAAAAAATTGATAATGCGACTCCGCCGGACATCGCCGACATATGATCTTTTGTCTGATTTTATTTCATTTCCTCGCAATAGTGATGAAAAACATTGTATGTTACACGGGTGGTAAAGGAAATACAAAGCTCGAGTTATTAAAGCCCTCAGCCTTTGGCCTCGGGCTTCTAACAGACTCTCGTTTGTAATTCTGTCTTTACCACCCTTAATAGACAATGTACTATTTAAAAACTGGACAACATTTATGAAAGGTACCTACTAAAGTCAAATTTACAAAATTGTAACGCACAAATAGCTTGTAATACGGCACATTTGAGTCTTTAACAACATTAAGACGTACGGTACGTAGGGAACTAACATTTCAAGTAGATAGGTAGGTACCAACTTAAGCATTATGACTAGGTACCTACTTACCTATATTAAAAATCAACTGAACTAAACCACTCAGGTTTATTGTTTCGAATTTGCGTCCGCTGAACGGGTCAAAATTGCAGTGAGAACGATCCCTTCTTTAAGAAAGAACCCTGGGAGTTTAGAATAATAATCCCGATGCGCGGGGACAGGCACAAGAACGGTATTCAGCGGTGGGCGCGGGGGGACGCGGCGCCTGCGCCGCCGACCCCAGCGCTGTGGAAATTTCCGTTCGCTAAGCGCGGGCCCGAATAAACCGCGTAGGTACTTATACCTACATTGCTAAACCGGTTCGTTCACACGGGGCTTCACGATTCCACGAATCTCTCCCATGTTGTGGCAAAGACATTAATAATTGTATAATAATTGTATAACACTTACGATTACTACTCTAAGATTACACTAATAAGTGATATACCTACCTACCTAGGTATTACAATTTTACACTTGCATTTGCAAGAGTTAAATTACACAGAAAATCCTACTCGGTTAGTACCTACCTACCTACCAATTTTAACACAGTCAAGCTAACTTTCAGGCAGTTTAATTAAGTAAGGTCTTCTGTGAAGACATCGTGTAAGTAGGCCTATCTGCCTACTATGTATAAGCATCGCGTTTCGCGGTCGCGACCGCTTGCTCCGCACTTCGGAGGGCACGCGGGTGCAGCGATTACAACTCGCTTCAATCTTCGACCTGGTGAAGTGTTTGGAAGAAACTCTTTTCTTAAATAAGTAAATAGAAGTGAAAACCGTATCAACCCGTTGCATAGGTAGTGAAGAAGAAGTAAGCGGCCAAACAAGGCGAGGATAGCGACTTGCATAATAGGTACAATTTAAAAATAAGTAGAGATTTGCGCCCGCAATATCTTTGTACCGGATAACCAAGGATGTGAACGTGATTTCTATCGAATATGGATAAATGGCTTAGTTCTACAGCGATCAATAGAATTAAACGTGTTAATAGTGAGTGCGCCTCACGAGATATCGGCAGAGGTCGAGACATAATCAATAATTTCATGTTAATAACTTTTACAAGATATAATAAACGTTAGCTATAATAACAAAATCAATATTTTTATAAGCAGAAAGCGGAATTTTCATGGCAAAAATCAAACGTCAATAGAGTTGCAATGTTAAATTTTATCGACTTTCCAGCTATCGATAAGTTTAATCTTCTTTTATATTACTGACTTTTAACATTAAGCTCTTTGATTAGGGAGTTGAATCGCCATTAAAAGTAAATCGCATGCCACTAGTCTTTTTGCAACTAATTCACGTATGTGAAAAATGGTTAATCCAAAACGAGAAACAATATACAAATGGATAAAGAAGAATCCTTTTCTTACTTACTACAAAAATAGTTCAACAATATACTGCTCTTCATGTAAGGTTCATTTAAAGCAACTTAAAACATAACGAGTAAAACACTTATTATCTTTTAGTATAAGGATTATAAGATCTAATACTGAATAATCTTTATCTTTTTTATCTTTATCTTTATTATCGTATGCTATACTCAATAGGGTTCTGAAAGGAGCGGGTTCTGTCGTAACTTTAATAGCTGTGACAATTCATATACTTATGGCAGTTTAAACATGACATAAAAAAAATAGAAAAGGTAATAAAGTGTACACATACCTATGAACTCGACTGTACCAGAAAGGTCTTGCTTGTAATTTGTTTTTACTACCCAGAAAATGCCACTAGCAAGACGAATCAGGGTAGAACCGACTCGGTTAGGTTAGGTTAGAAGGCCAAGGCGGCAGCTCTGCTCCCACCATGGCCTTCGAGGTTATTTTTTTTTCTGCCCAGGAAATCCAGAAAACTGCTGCCAGTAAAGTAAGTATCAAAGTCGTTCTATAGGCGTTTATATTATACGTGCATTATGTTTTTTGATGTAAGATTCATTGATTTATATGTTTTAAATACAGGCCATATCTGAACATATTACAAAAAACTTATGATATGCATGTAGATAAAGTTATGTATGCGGCTATACATAATTAGGCATTAAAACACTCGTGTGATATTATTATGAAACTCGCTTTCGGCTCGTTTCATAAAACCACACTCGTGCTTTAATGCCTCTTATTATGCACCAGCCACATAAACTACTATTAACAGCTCTAACACATGCAGCCATTGTTGGTGAATGATTCCCAATTTCAAAAACTCATGTATCATCTTTATATAAACTGTATTCTTGCTATTAAAATATTATTCTATTCTAACATTAATGTATTAAGTTTAAATGATGTTTGATTTAATTGTATTAACCTAGTAGTAAAATAAACATAATAGTACCTATTGCCTGAAAATTGAATAGTACCTATGTATATTAACGGTGCAAACAAGATTTATATGGTTATCGATATATTTTGAAAGTTTCCTGGTGGCATTCCTAAGTGGCCTGCAGGAAAGAGACGCACACCTCTTGAAAAAAGAATCACTACATGTCTCTGTAAGAGTAGTCCTTAACCTGCTGAGCATAAGGAATACTATCTTGGCGCCATCTAGCGCTGAGTAATTAATTAATTACTCGTCGTCTAGAGGGCAGTTTAGTGAACTAGCAAGCGCTACCTTAGGCCGGCTTTAAACTGAAACTTACGACATACGTAAGGAAGGACGCAGCTATCTGTAAGAAGGTGATAAAAAATTTAAAAAAACAAAAACCTCAGTTGGACTGACCTATTTACCTACCATTTTAAGGAAGTTATGTTTTGCTTTTTGAAGGCGGGTTATTGTTTTTTTTTAATACTTTTTTGTGATCATAATTATGCTGTTATTCTCCCACTTCTCAATTAATAAGAAACAATAGAACATTTCAATCCCGCCGCAAGCAACGCAGTGGGAAAGTCATAGTCATATATTTAAACCTAAATATGCTTCGCCATAGTCGCTCAACTATCTTAATCGAAATATCTTGTCGCCACCCTCGAAATATATACCGTTTAGGAGTCCCGGTGGCCATCTGTGGTCTTCAAATTCAGTTCCACTTCACCAAATAGTGCTTTCCAAGACTAAATACACGAGTTACAATGAAAAATACCAAAATCGCTATAGGTGTGCCTATAAATTTTGAAGAGTTCCGTCGATTCCTCATGGATTCCACCATCAGATCTTCATTTTGATAAGAATGGGACCAATCAGGAAGCACCAGCTTTCAAATAAAAAAAGAATCATCAAAACCGGTTCACCCAGTCGAAAGTTCTGAGGTAACAAACATTAAAAATAATAATAATAAAAAAAGAAAACAGACCTACTCGTATTGAGAAACTCCTCCTTTTTTTTTTTTAAGTCGGTTATTAAATTTTGTGCTACTATCAAAACTATGTTACCGCGTTTTTAATTCGTAAGCTGTAACCAATTATGAGGAGGTTGTTTTTGTTATAGTAGCGTAAGCGTAAGACGCACACATGTTTAAAAGCGGCGACACCGGTATGAAACTATTGAGAACTGTTGACGATTAACGATTGAAATTAAATTATTAATAAAAAGAAACAAAAAACCTGACTGCAATAAAAAAATAACTGAAAAGCGAAAAATAAGCTCTATAAACTATAGAAAATTGTAAGAGCATGTACTTATTGATATTAATAACAATTTAAATTTAACTTGAATATTGGAAAAGGTTTTCCAGGCGGGGACAAGTTAGTCCAAATGTTAAATTTTTTCAAGAAATAGCTTTTGTAATTCATTGCTTGCCTGCAATACCTTTTCCAATATTCAAGTTAAATTTAAATTGTTATAAATATCAATAAGTACATGCTCTTACATTTTTCTATAGATAGCGTGTTTTTCGCTTTTCAGTTATTTTTTTTTATTGCAGTCGGGTTTTTTGTTTATTTTTAATAATTTAATTTATTTAACTCTTTTTAGTTTTTATTAATAAAATAGGGGTTTAATTAATTATTACTAAGCAATATATGAGCTCTGGAGCTTAAATTTTTAATGTCGCGAAGCTACAAGTGACAAATTACAAGCGAAACCCTCTTTCTAGCGAAAAGAGTTTATTACTTAACATTTACGTATTTTTTATTTTATTATTTTTTTGACTTTCCTGTCAAAATAGTAGCATAAAAGTATTATAATGTATATATGTTTGGAATGGGCTATTTAATAGCTTTCATTTGATACCCATATTGTTATAATAAAAATAAAAAAATATTCCCCCTCCATATTTTTTTCCGCGGACGCCATATTGAAATATTATATACCCTATGTCACTTCGGCAATTAAGACGAATTGAATGACACCTCGTATGTTAAAATCTGTCAAGCCGTTTAGGCTGCAGAGCGTGCCCAGAAATAGACATACATACATACATACATACATACGCTCGAAAAACATAACCCTCCTTCTGACGCAGTCGGGTAAAAAGGAGCTAACGGAAAATATAACGGGAATATAAGTTTGAATTAAAAGAGACAAAGCGAAGTAAAACCATGACGGGGTGGTTCTGTTGGCGAAAGCTTGGTCATGTTGAATGTTTCAACGTCGTTGTAAAGTTGAAAAGTGGAGAATTATAACACAGTTGCATGACACATGTTTTATTTAACATAGATTCATGGTACAATAATATACTTCGCCTGGTATTCTCTTCCGAGCAGAAGTGGTCACGTGAGTGGACACGTAATGCGCCATATCCGGCAACCGAGGATTTCCAAACTTTTAAATCGGGGTGATTTTAAAATATTTGCTCGTATATACAGTGTGTTAACGGCATGCGGGCATTTATTAAAACTGCCGATAATATGTCGCTTTAGCAATTGTTTGCAAGTATTATCAATTGTAAAATAATTAAAATAACTTCACAATACATTTTCTTAGATATTGTCCATTTTTAATGTAGTGCATGTGCTGCGTGTTCATCGATCAGTAAGCCTGTTGCTTAGAACAAGGCATGTCGTGGTACGGGGGCAAATCATAACAATCAAAGTATCCGTCGACTGTCATTTAACACTCGTCAAATTGCTGTGCTTTACATTGCTGGCAATAAAAATTGTGTTAGAAAGTTAACAAAGCCTGAAAATTTGTTTATTAATTAAATTTATTGTATGGTTACGTTACAGATATACGTTATTTTAACCTCCTTTAAAAAAAGCCAGGGTGCTGGTAAAACAGTGTATTAATTTAAGACTATCATTCTATATAAGTAGGTATTTACGTTTTGACCATTTACTATTCTCTATAAAATAAAACGTCAATACGTGTTGCTGCATTCTGACGTAGGTACGGGTATAAGGTGTCCGGCAGCAGATTTATAAAGTTAAATAAAAAAAAAACATTTTACATGTCGTTTTTATTTATAACTTAAAACATGGAAAATTAATGCAGATTTCCCTTTTTAAGATAATGTCATTCAAATGTCGTCCATCGAACTGCCAAAACAGCTCGAAACGGAGCCTAATGTTTTGCGCCACACGGTTTAGTAGGCTTGGTTCGACCGCACCGATTTCCCGCCGATTTTTTTTTAAAATCTTCAATCATTTGCAGATGGTTGCCATAAACATTTCCCTTGAGGAAACCCCATAAAAAGAAATCCATAGGACTTAAATCAAACGACCTCGGAGGCCACAGGATGTCCCCATAGTGAATGATAACTTTTTTGGGGAAAGCTTCACGAACCAAACACATGGAAGTTCTGGCCGTAAGTGGAGTCGCGCCATCTTGTTGGAACCATGAGTATGACGAGAACGACGGATGATCTCGCAGTTTGGTAAAACGAAGTACGTGATCATTCGCCCAAAATTCTTACTGTTCACATTTGCTGCCTGGCTTCGGTCATTTCAATAAAAAATGGCCCAATAATTCCGTTAGAAGACAAAGCGCACCAAACAGTAACCCGAGGATAATGCATTGGTTTTTGGTGTTTTTGTCGTGGATTCTGAGTTCTCGACTCCCAATAATGGCAGTTCTACTTATTTACGTGCCCATTCAAATGAAAATGGGCCTCATCACTCTAAAAAATTGAATTAACAGTTCGGAACTTCGCTATCATAATCACATATAATTTTTTGCGTGTAGTGAAATCATTATCTTTCAACTGTTGCACAATTGGAATTCTAAAAGGATGGAACTTATATAAATCCTTTTTTTAAATTTCATGGGCGGCTGTTTGCGGAAGTCCCAAAGACGCGGAGCGTTCCCTTATTGAAAGTCGCGCATTTTCACGTAAACTTTTTTCCACCATTTCCACATTTACCGGCGTCCGTGACGAGCGACTAGGTCCGAGTCGGGAGGTATTCCCAGCCGAACCAGTTGCGCGAAACCTCTCTACCCACGAACTAATCAAATTGATACTTGGTCCATCACTTAAGCGGCGAATTTTATAGTGCGAACAAAACCGACGGGTCGCAATAATACAGGAATCGTCGCCCTTAAAAAACGCTTGGACAGCGAACACGCGATGCTCTCCTGACCACTGCGACATCGTGTCGTGAGTAACAAAACCGCACAATCGGTGATTCTAATGATGCACCATTTACCTATTACTTTTGTAAAATCGAGTTCTAAAATGTAAATCTGCCGCCGGACAACCTGTATAAGTTCTACGATATGATAGATGGATAAGCGCTTTATTAATTACTTCTTTTCCGCGTGTTTAGGAAAATATAATGTCCCTTTTTAGAACAATGATTATAAAATTTTTTGAACACCCAGAAAATTACAAATATTCTTACCTACAACTATTACAACGATAGTTTGAAAATCATTGGCGCGCATCATTAGCGTGATGATACCTAGCGAGAGCGAAATATCATATTCCCATAGGTTCGAATCATGTTCGAATAGTATGACGAGAAACATCAAATTGACAGATTTGTAACCGGCAAGGTTGATCTGGTGAATCCGGTGATGCCTGTAGTATCAGGTTGTAATTCCACATTGTAATGTAACCTTTATGTTTTAAAAAACCCTGTTAGTTATTTTCATGCACTTAAATGCATTTATAATATTAAAATAAAACATTAAACTAAATTAAATATCTAAATTATGCTCGTGACTTATATTATTCGTGATATATTTGATTTTTCAATTTAAATCGTACACTCATCTAAAATCTAATTTGTCCATATTTTTGGGTAGTGGTTAATCAAGTGGCCACTTTGTGATGACGTAAAAAGTGTCTCTTTCGTGAGAGAAGACCTTGTTTTATTAGTCCATGCATATATAGACCTTTACTAATACGAGTTTTAACAATTTATTTATTTATTTTTAGGTCTTGTACGAATTTGCGCTCATGACCCGTGACGTGCCGTGCCCGGCAATATTGCCCAGCATGGGAATATTGCCGTGAGCGTTGCCGACAATGTTGCTCGTAGTGGGAATCGTTAGCATATAATTAAATATTCTCACAGTTACATGTAGAAAGATTATTTCAAGTATTTCAAATGTATTCACTATTAAATAATTAACCTATTGCAATATCTTCACTAATATTGTCAATTTTGCTGGCAATATTGCTGGCATTGTTACTGGGAATATTGCCACCAAATTAGGGAATCAGTGGTATGGTCTGTGAGTGCTTCCGGTACTTGGAATTGGTGTACGCGATTTACGATTGATGTAATCATGATTTATTATATTTTAATCATTATAAATCATCATCATCAGCCGCAAGACGTTCACTGCTGGACAAAGGCCTTCCCCAAGGTTTTCCACAACGATCGGTCCTCTGCTGCTGTCATCCAGCGGTTTCCCGCGAACTTTATCAGATCGTCGGTCCACCTTGTGAAGGGCCTGCCGACACTTCGTGTCCCGGTTCGCGGTCGCCACTGTAGAACCTTCCTGCTCCAACGGCCATCGGTTCTACGAGCAATGTGCCCCGCCCACTGCCACTAAAGGTTTGCAATTCGGTGAGCTATATCAGTTACTTTAGTTCTCCTGTGGATCTCCTCATTCCTGATTTGATCTCGCAAAGAGACACCCAGCATAGCTCTTTCCGTCGCCCTTTGAGTGACCTTGAGCCTTCTTATGAGGCCCATTGTGAGTGACCATGTCTCACACCCATACGTCATCTTTGGCAACACACACTGATCGAAGACTCTTGTCTTGAAGCACTGCGGTATTTGAGACGAGAAGATAGTGCGTATAGTAGGGGATCCGAATAGGAGACGATTTGCACCGGGCTGTTTATTCGATAAATAGTATTTGATACCAAATTTTATATACTAAGTAATATATGGCGAATAGTAGGCAAAAAAAAATTCAGTCCAGTATATAATTAAAAATAAAATAAAAATTAACATTGTTTTAAAAAATTGCAATAGCTTGTTTAATAGACAAATTACATAGGTACCAATCGAAAGTATGAAGCCTATAGAATATGCAAACGTTAGGTTGACTATTTTTTTCCCGTCAAACTATTGGGTAGGCAGGTATAAACAGGTAAGTCGGTACTAATTATTTGCACCAAACCTTACGTTAGCATATTCTATAGACTTCATACTTTCGATTAGTATGTAATTTGTCAATTAAACAAACATTTGCAATTTAAAAAAAAAGTTATTTAAGTAATATTTTTAATGATATAAGTAGGGTGATGGAACCAGTAATGGACAAGGCACCAATAATGAACACTTGATTCTTATTTTACAGAAGATAAGGGTTATTCATTTGTTGCAAAACATAAACATGTTGAATATCAATCAATTTTGGTCCGTATACAATTCAAATTAAGAGTGAAGTGTCCATTACTGGTGCCTGTCAGCTAAAAGTGTCCATCATTGGTGCCGTCACCCTACTGGACTGAAATTTTTCAGCATACCTATTCGCCACATATAATTTAGCGTATTAAAATTGATTTAAAATACTTTTCATCGAATAAACAGCCCGGCAAATCGTCTCCTATTCGGATCTTAGACCAGTAGCTTACCGAACGCTACCCAGCCGAGTTGTGTTCGACGATTGACCTCTTTCTCGAAGTTGGACTTACCTAACAGGATTTTTTTTCCTAGGTATACATAGTTGTCAACAACTTCGAGAGTAGAGTCTTTGACAGGAGTGGGTACGACATGGACATTTGACATGATTTTCGTCTTGTCCATGTTCATTTTAAAACCCACTTGTTGAAAGTCTGCTGAGGCCAAAGAGTATTGTACCGAGGTCCTCCAGGGTCTCAGCCATGACGACAATATCGTCGGCGAATCGAAGGTGAGTGATGTATTCGCCATTTATACTGATGCCAAAACCCCCCCAGAAGCTTGAAAGCGTCTTCCAACGCAGCAGTAAGCAGTATCGGAGATAATACATCTCCCTGTCTCACTATCCTCACTGCAATTGAATTGGCTTTGAGTTCCGGTCCTGAAGGCGAACTGATATAGTGGCGTTTCTATACAATACACATTAACACCTCCATGTACCGATAGTCGATTTGCCACCTTAGAAGAGACTGCAGCAAAGCCCATGTTTCGATGGAATCGAAGGCTTTCTCATAGTCCACAAACGCTAAGCATAGTGGCTGGTTATACTCCTCGGTCTTCTGTATAACTGCCATAACCTGCCGCGGGCATGTGGTCTATGATGCTAAAGCCTTTTCGGATACCAGCTTGTTCGGTAGGCTGGAAGTCGTCAAACCTGCATGCGAGACGATTCGTAATGACTCTAGAGAACAGCTTATAAACATAACTTATAATTCTTCAGCTGGGTATTATCACCTTTTTGAAGAAAATAACCACCACGCCCCCGTGCCATGCTTGCGGCGTTTTACCCTGGGCTATGACGGAATCAAATAGCTTCTGAAGAGCTTTTAAAACCGGTAATTGACCTGCTTTCAGAAACTCAGCCGTAATTCCGTTATCACCCAGTGCCTTGTTGTTCTTAAGCTGTTTTAGAGCCACTCTAATCTACAGTACAGGCTAACGTCCGGGATGTCTTCGGTGTAGTGCCGGGAAAACCTAGCTCTTGGGTCTTTTGCTAGGTTGCTGACAGGTAGGCGTGTTGTCGTGTACAGTTGTCCGTAGAACTTCTCTATCTCTTCCAAAAGCTCAGGCTTCGGCGATATGATTCTGCCGTGAATGGTCTTCAACCTCATCAGCTGGCTCTGCTTAATAGACAAATCTCTTTTAAACACTTTAGAGCCCCTGTTTCGCTCAATAGCCTCTTCAATACTATTGGTATTGAATCGGCATATGTCACGAGTCAGCTACTTAGAGAATAATAAAATAATAGTACATTGTGTATTAAGGGTATTAAGGGTGGTAAAGACAGAATTACAAACGAGAGTCTGTTAGAAGCCCGAAGCCGAAGGCTAAGGGCTTTAATGACTCAAGCTTTGTATTTCCTTTACCACCCGTGTAACATACAATATTTTTCATCACAATTGCGAGGAAATGAAATGAGACAAAATATCATATTTTAAGTTACGATTCTCACTAATAATTTTAGCCGCGTTGGCGATGTCCGGCGTAGTCATATTACCTATCCATTTCTTCTGACAACGACACGTTTTTTATTGATATATAAATTTTAATATGTGCACAAAGACACCCTTTTAATTATTATTTTGGAATCACACAGTTTATAATCAGTTTTTATAAATTAGCGGCAGACTACATCATTGTCTATGACTTACCACAGATAATGTCAAACGTGTTCAGAGGCCCTACTTTGAAACTTTCTCTCGATTCAGTCTCGAAGGACGAGTGACAGAGATGGAGCTAACGTAACTTCGAACTTCGATTTTTAAAGTAGGGCCTCAGGAGTCCGATACTAGTGATAGTCGAGATCAATAGTTTGTATGCGAGATTTTCAGAAAATTGTATGTAACTGACATTTCATCTCGAATTAAACTTCATATCGAATGGCGCAAGAATTGGGATCCTGACGTATTGTGATAGTTTGAGTCCACGTTTTATATTTAATAAAAAAATACTTACCGACCTTGGGTTTCATGACAAAAAGAATGCTCGAGGGTTTTATATGGGGCATTACGGCCAAGTTAACCTGTATGTTTAGATACTGTTTACGTGCAAGGGTGATGAAAATAATATTAATAATAATCTTAGCTTTCGATATCCTTAGGCAGTTTAAATAGTGACAAGTCGACATTCCTGTCATTATTTAAGCACCCGTATGCTATGCAGTATCTTTTGGCTTTTCGAGTACCTAGCCATAGGTATCCTATTCAAACAAAAACTGAAATTACTTTGGCAGCGTAAGGCGCGGGCGGCGCGCGTCAAGACGAGCTGACGAGCGCTCGCGTGACACTCAACTGATTAGCCACCCGTGGGTGGCCGCATATTTTGTAAGCGATAGCGCGGATAGAGTGTCATCGGCCTGCTTGCGCACGTAAGTGTGGTTTGGCGTTCAGTCACAGATTAAATAAGAGTTACTACGTAACAGATATTTCTCTGCGCGAGGTACGTGCTATAATCACCGCCTCACGGAACATAGCTGCCGATGCTAATACATGAAGGATGCCCGCGCGCGGCGAGGCCAGCTCGCTCGACCGGTTTTTGAGTGTCGAGAGTTCGAGACACGTCAAGCGAGATGCAAGCAGGCAAGTAGGCAGTGCATCTATTCATTACGTCAAGTTGAATTAGATTTGTTGTTGTTTCTTGTGTTGTGTTGGTGAATTTATATAATAAAAAATACTCATTATTGCTGTGTGAGTGGATGACAAGAGAACCAAAGATAATAAAATAGAAACGTTTTTATCTTTGCCTGTGAACGAGGAAAGGTCAGTAAGTAGTTGTAATTTATTTTTATTTATATACATACATACATAAACTCACGCCTTCGTTCCCAGAGTAGGGTAGGCAGACCTACAGAAATTACCAACAACTCTAAAAACTTGTTGATAATTCTGTAACCACATTTTGCACAATCAGGCTAAGATGTTTACCAGCGTATTAGTGACAGGTTGCAAGCCCATCGCCTAACAGTACTACAAGCCTTTATTCCCTTAGTCGTCTCTTACGACATCCACGGGAAGACATGGAGTGGCGCTATTCTAATCCGGCAACCACACGGGCGGGCGGGTTTTTATTTATATTTATAAGTATATTAAAGTTATCAACACGAAACAGTACCTATTCATCAAGTTAGAACGATTTGATTACCTACCTAACTAGTTTACTTATTATAAACATGCTAGAGTGATTAGGTACATATTCATAAGGCTCTAAAGTAAAAAAAAATATACCAAGAAAAAAATAACGGAAACCAGTATAAAATTGTTACTTATTTAATTACAAAAAAGTTATACCTATATACCTTAGTGATAGTGAATTCATTAATACGTAAGTTCTTAGATGTAAGTAGGTGGGTAAGGTAGGTAGCTAACCGAAAAAGGAGGTTAATTTTTTGACCCATATTTATGTAATATGTAACCACTAACAACTAGGTACTGCGCCGATTTGCAAAATTCTTTCGGAAATATAATTCTTGTACTTCAGGAATGGATCTTAGTTATAATAACTATTGAGCAACCCTTATTAAAGTAAAAAATAAAGTACCGTCAACTGCTGCAACATTGCACGGAAATTCATGTTTTTTTTAAATAACTCTAAAATTGTACGTTATCTGTGCTCTTTTTTGCATTGCTAAGCTATTCTAAATCATAAGGCATATGAAATTCAGTACGAAATGCTTCAAATCATTATAAATTGGCTTGTAGAAACTGTCAAAGTTGCAGGTAAAGCTGTAGCCAAAAACGTTAACTTTGCCTGGCGGATTATCAGAGATATTACATGCAGTATCTAAAAAAGGGGCCAATTCTTAAATTCGTTACTGTTATGTCTATGCCGGGATGTCATTGGAAATCACCAAACTACCATATATATTTTTTTCTAGCTGGTAGGCAATGTTGTGGCGTGTCCAATAGCATTCCCGTTTTTCTCCATACAAATTTTTAAGCATAGTTAGGGTTGTGCCAAACAGAAAAACAGAATAGGTAGTTCAGAGTACCTAGGTACTTTACTGGCATTTAAATTTACGAATGAATAAGAGTCGAATGATGAAAAAAAAAAATTGTATTTTTATGAAATTTTAATGAAAATGAAATTATGTGTATTCATGAAATGAAGTATTATAAAAAAAAAAATTGCACGTGCAAACTTAATTGCCTACCAACCTTTGGTAATCCTCAAAAAAAATTTAGAAAAAACCAACATCTCTTAAAGTATGTCGAACTAAATAAAATCTTATATAAAATCACAATGATAGTAATATTAATAATTCTACTACTTGGGAACAAGTACCAGTCTCATTTATTATAATCACATTTTTTATTATATATAAGAAAAAAAACTAAAATATAACTTAATTTGAGAATTACGTAGGTACCTATGACTAATAAAAACCATTATTCAACACACAATTATCCGCATATTAAGATCCGCACGCGTCATCAATCTTTTTTTTTCGTAATCGAGTAAATAGTGACAACCCTAACCCTAGGCAAACTTGTAGCATGTATGTTCTACGAAACACTTTGCAACACTACCTATCCTCGTAATTAGCTGTAAATCATTACATTTACAAGTAAAAGTACGTGAAATAACAAAAAGACCATTATTACTTAGCATATGAACACTCACCAAGTAGCTCTCTTATGTATTTTCTGAGTAATGACAAAAGTTTTGGAGACACCGAAAAAACACATGTCCGTTTTACAAGCTTTGACAGCGACTGAGTTCAAAACTATCAATGTTGCCATATAATATTTTTTTGAAATGGGTTGCCAGGTAAATGATAGTATTTCTCCCATTAATATTAGTAAAAAATAGATAACGCTTTGGTAGAAAATCAAATTTTTACAAAACGGGTAATGTTGTAGCTAGTTGGCAAAGTTGCAGCAGTTGACGGTATGTAAGTAATTAGTATTAAGTCGTTTTTTGTGTAATAAATAAATAAAGAAATAACAGTGTTTCTTATAATAATGTATTCATATTAATATTTTCCAACTAGCGTGCAAACGTAGGCATCACTATACGTTCGCAGGAAACTTCGAAAAATAAATTTTCAACATGAGTAAATAATGTTTATTTAGGCGCGTTCGGGCATCAATATACATACGTTTTATATGCCTACAATACGTTGTAGGTATTGATTGGACGTACTTTGTAGTTTTGTATAGAAGAAAAATATGCCTGGTTCAGTGTTCAAGCCACAGTCGGGGCTCGCTCGTCGTTCATTGGGAAACATTGTTTCCACGACAAGGATTTCGACAAGAATGTGGCTTGCGCGTACTTAACTGTGCCGTGTGGTAGCACACGAAGTGTTCAGTTTTTTCGTGCGAGAAGCTTGCGCAGGCCGAACTGTGGTGAAGCTTGTGCGTGTGGTAAGCGCATTAGAGACACAAAATGTTACTTGTTAAGGTACCTATTTAGTTTTAATAGGTATCTTGTTTGCGAATAGATTTTCCTCTGGCAGAATTGTATGCCAATACTACTTACTGAACTAACTGAACAATAACATACTGCTGAGACGTGTCGCGTGAACAATGCGCCACCCGACGCCGCGCGAGCGGGCACACGTGAAACTATACATACCGGCCCCGTCACATGGTTGTGTGAGTGACCACGCCATTAAATCACTGCTTCCATATTACAGTTGCAAGAATTGGATCTTTCGTGGACATTGTCTGTCTACCTCTTTTACTATTTGCAATGTCAATAACATTTTGTACTTTTCCGCCTGCGCACTTCGTAGGTACTGAAAGATAGACGCATGAATCGCATGACATCTACCTATATATATAAAAGGCAAACCTGACTGACTTATATATCAGCCTTTCATGATGTAAGTGAGCACTAAGTAAGAAGGGATTTTCCAAAAATCGACCCCCAACCGGAAGAAATAGCAGCAGCGGGAAACTAATTCTACGCGTACGAAGTCGCGGGCGTCCTCTAGTGATAAATAATAAATCGTGTACTACCTAGTTAGGTACCTATATCGATAAAACCGTCCGACGCGACGCCTTCAAAAGTAGGTAAGTATCTAAAAGTTGTTTGATAGTTCGGCAGAGATTTAAATACATTATATTACATACTAAAAAGGTACCTATTATTAATTATTTATGTATATATGGACCCAGGTCGAGTCAACATCCCACAAACATGGCGGTCACCTCGTGAGCCAAGTCAAGGTACTTGCTGAGCTTGTCCTTCTTGGCCTTCGCGAGGTTCTCGTCATGCGGGATTATGACGTCGACGAGCACTGCCCGGCGTTGAGATTGATGTTGAGATCGATCTGTGAACACGATATCAGGCTTATTGGCGACAATAGTCCTGTCCGTGATGACACTGATGACAGATCGCTCCCAATAGAGCGTAGCTCGACAATTTTCGAGAACTAGCGCCGGTGTGTACCTACTTATAGTACGGCACTTCAGACTCAACAAGACCATATTGAAGAGCAAGTTGCTGATGGGAGATCCTGGCCACGAGGTTATGTCTATGCAAGTATTTACTCTCCGTTGGCGAATGCGAACAACCGGAAATTATATGTCTCCGGGACTCGCCGTCCTTCAGTATATATTTCCGGTAATTGTTCGTCCTTATGACCTCGTCAGCAATTGCACAGACAAAACCTTCGGTTTTCCTAAAGAGGTCACCAAATCGCAGCCAGTTCACGGACGCCAAAAAAGTCTACGTTCGGCCTACGTAGGTCCCGGTAGAAGAGTCCGTGTAGCAGTGTAGCTCCTCGCTCTTCCATACGTTCTTGCGGTCTTCAGTGCTCTACACCGTTGGTCTGCGCCAGTTCTCGTTTGCCAAGGAGAGAGGCGTGAGGCTCCTGTCTACTGCAACCACATCACGATGCATCCCACACTCATTGCGAAGGAAATAATCCCTGATATTGCACACCTCGCAGTTTTAAAATGCCTCGATCTCCACATTTCCACGGAATGTACAATCTCATGACAGATGAGCGTGGGTGCAACATGCGACGTGATTTAAACAGAAGAAGGACCCTCCTATCCAGGGCGTCCAGCACAGCCTGAGTATACAGCCTTAGTATGCCAAAGGAGTATGTGAGCAGCGGCATCACCCAGATATTGAAGGCGCGCACCTTATTGCTACCCGACAAAAGACTGTTAAGAACTTTTGTCAATCGACAGAAGAAGCGCTCGTTCACTGATTTACATCGCCGGCCATAATACCCAAATACTGTGACATACCAAGATATTTTATGTTTCAACTTCGGAGAGAGATCTGAGAGACATACTACATAAACTTACGCCTTCATTCCCAGAGTGGGGTAGGCAGAGCTACAGAATTACCCACAACTATAAAAACTTATTGATTGTAAAGAGTCATTGTCTCATAAAGCTGCAAATTCGATGAATTTACAACTTTCTCTGGTTGAACATGCGTTGAATATACATAACCGCACACTTATCTATACCGAATTCCATCTTGATCGCACTGCTGACACGGACCTAAAAAAAATACGGACGTAACGTTACACTCAAAAGGTGCGAAGCAAGCAAGGCCTGCTATTTCGTTCCGTCATACACAATCTACCGTCTCACAAATGCACTAGGTCTGTTAACCCGCCGCCATTACGCGTCCAGCCACAGCGCGAGTGACATATCACTTTACACCGAAGAAAATGCCGCATTGTGTAGTAAAAACGTGTAAAAACTACATTAGTAAATATAAAAAATAAATGTTTTAAAAAACAAAAAACCGCCTTCAAAAACGCAAAAAATAACTTCTTTAAAATTGTAGGCACCTAATAGGTTAGTCCATCTGATGTCGGCTTTTTGTTGAAAATGTTGTGGTCGCCGACTTCAGTTGGACTAACCTATTAGGTGCCTACAATTTTAAAGAAGTTATTTTTTGCGTTTTTGAAGGCGGTTTTTTGTTTTTTAAAACATTTATTTTATTTTATACTTTTTAGTGATCATAATACGCTGTTACGTAGTCCCACTTCTTAGTTGAAATGAAACTTTAACTTATATCAAGCGCGCCGCAAGCAACGCCGCGGGAAAGTCATAGTCATATTTCAACAAGTAAATATTATTCGTTGTAGGTAGTCGCTCAACTATCTTAATCGAGATATCTTATCGCCGTCCTTGAAATCGGTACCATTGAGGAGTTCCGGTGGCCATCTGTGGTCTTCATCATCAGTTCCACTACACCAAATGATACTTTCTGAATGCAATTGCTGGACTTGTTACTAAAAATACTAAAATCGCTATATGTTTGCCTACAATATTTGAGGAGTTCCCTCAATTCCTCACTGATCCCCTCATCAGATACAGATTTGGTGACAATGGGACCACCTCGGAAGTATACTCTATCAAACCAAAAAAAAGTTTTTGAAATCGGTCCACAATTGACGGAGTAATCGGTGAACATACATAAAAAAAAAAAAAAATACATACAGTGGAACGTATAACCTCCTCCTTTTTTGAAGTCGGTTAAAAAGCCACACGGAATCACTTATCACCTGTAAGTTATGTTTGTTCGTGTTATTTTTCATAAATATGTGTTTATTTACTTTGACGCAAATTACAAACAAAAATGACAATCAGTGTTGCCAGTTTTTTTCACGGAATTTTCTGCCTATAAGTGGGGAAATCTTTAACGCCGTTAGTAATGGTACGGAACCGTGCTTATGCGAGTCAGACTTGATTTTGACCGGTTTTTTTACATACTTTTAACTAAGTCACAAACAATCTAAGAAACTTAGAATGTAATTAAGTCTTGGATCTCTGTTTTAACTTAGTTACTTCTAATTTGTCAGATTCTCTTGAAAATATGCGTACTTATGTAATTGCGATGACAATATAATTATATGGTATTATCGAGCAATGATATTGAAACTTTCTTGCACATTCCATACAATCAAATTGAGGAAATAAAAAATTGCTCAGTCTAAACCTTACGTTTGGTACAATTCTTAAACGCTATTATTGCAACAAAATAATTGCATACAATTATTGCCGATTCTTGTACAAGAAACTTGCATAATCTAAATGGGCCTTTACAGTGGGTAAAAGGCCTTAAAATAGGCAAATTGACGATTTATATGGCAACCCTCAAAGCACGCACACTCGTAAACGGACGGCCATTTTGACTGCTTCACTCATGATTAGACTAGGTTACGTCCGTATTTGTTTTACGTCCGTGACTGCTGACCGAACTCTTGTGTGATTTTCAATATTATTACTATTAAAGTAGTGCTGAGTTAGAGAATTAAGGTATCTGGGTATTTAGCAGTACAATCGATGTAGGTATTTTAGGGACATTTTAATTCCAGATGTATTTTATAATTACGATTCATATTTAACCGACTAACAAAGAAGAAAAGGATGGAAGATAACTTAGATAACAATTCAATTTAGTTTACCTTAGAAGATTTTTCGACGATAGGTTTTGTGTGATGAAATATGTAGGTACCTAGTTAAGAAGAAAAGTATGGAAGATAACAATAAACTTTTTGGTCCTTTCCTCAGATTTATCAACGATAGGTTTTGTGAAATGAAATAATATATAGTTACCCAGTTAAGAAATGGAACGAAGGCAACAATTAAATTTAGTTTTTCTCAGAAGATTTTTCAACGATAGGTACCTGCCTACCTACTCTGCTAGGATTCAATCAAAGAAATTGAATCGCTTCAGGCCGGAAATGGGATTGCCCTTGTCTGTTGTTTCGGATTGAATACGCTAAGTATATTATAACGAAGACTACAATAGGTTGTGCCCAACTGTTGAAGTGCCCCGTTACTACTCTACTCGTTTCAATCTAGACATGTAATAAAATAGGTATATACTTAGGTACGTACTCTACATATACATACAGGGTGACTGGTAACTCGAGCTATTCCTTGAAAGGGGTTATACTAGAGCTAATGTCGCTGGTTTCCGAGCTATTTTTCACTTTTTAGATATTTCTAAATTTTTCCGTCTTTTGATCTAAAACTGTCGATTGTGAAAAAATACTTCACTCTGGGAACTAAAACTGCATTTTTCTAAAAGCTGATGAATAAGCAACACTTCTCGAAAATTCTAAAAACCTCTGAAATAAAAGGTTCTTAAATCACAAGTCAGTAATTTTTTTGAACCATTTCGTTTCTGTCGAAGAGTATTACTCCAAAAAAATGTATTATACTTGGCGTACAAATTACGGAATGAATGTTGTCCACATTTGTACAGGTCTTAAAAATTTGGCTGATTAAACGGCCTATTCCCAGTTGTCTACACCCCCTTTGTCCACACTGTGGACAACTGGGAAAAAGAATCCTTAAAATTTACATAAACTCTGTTTTATTCCTCTATTTACTCTGTTTTAATACGAATATATCTACTTAACTAAGTACATTCATAAAAACTAACACACTTGAGTCAAATTAAAGAGTGTGGACAACTGGGAATAAAAATTCCCAGTTGTCCACACCTATTTTCGAGGGTGTGGAAATCTTTTTTTTTTCCCACTTGTCCACAGTGTGGACAAAGGGGGTGTGGACAACTGGGAATAGGCCGATTAAACGAGCAGAAGGCGCGATGTGAATTTAATTGGGATAGACCAAAAAAAATATCGTTTTTACATTCTAATTCGAAAGAATATGTAATTATAAGAGACCAATTTCATAAATTTTGTATTTGACCCAATAGTTTTGTTTTAATACCTATCTTTATTTATTTAGCAGACATTTTATGGATGACATGATTACTTTAAATTTGTATTGGCGTTTTCTAATAAATTACAACAATTAAATGATAATGTACAACACGTGCCGCTGCTGACGGTGCTGCAAGGCTCAAGCACTCCTCAGAGCTCGAGGGTGTATGAGTTGGTTCTGGTAGCGGTAGAGATTAGTGTTCCTTGGTGCGTAGTCAGTTTTAGTTCCCAGAGTGAAGTATTTTTTTCACAATCTACAGTTTTAGATCAAAAGACGGAAATTTTTAGAAATATCTAAAAAGTTAAATAACTCGGAAACCAGTGACATTAGACCCCCAGTTAGGTGGAACAAATTATTGCAAATAAGCTCTAGTATAACGTCTTTCAAGGAATAGGTCGAGTTACCAGTCACCCTTTATAATAAAATCGTAGAACAAAAGTCCCTATTTTTAATAATTACATGGAAACTTAATTCAAGCATTTTTAAACATTCAATCTACTAAATGTTGCAAAGAGGGAAAATTAATTATTCCGATTTGTTGTTGGAACTAATTTGAAACTATGGTGATGTGATATCAAAGAAAAGGACAACCATATCCCTTCCATAAGTGGAGCGATCAAGACAAAAAACACGCGATCACTGATTAACGTTACAGAAGCGACATTGTTGTTTGAAAACATTGTTGTAATGAGTAATATCAACGGTTAATGTTAATAATGAATACAATATTTCGACAACCAATTTTCTTCATTTTTAACTTAGCTTTGACCTTACCTACCATTTTGATCATTGATAAATTTCTCGTTAGGGTTCCGTGGCATTATAGTAACAGGATAACATACCGTATGTCACAAAAACGATTTTTTTTCGGGTGTTATCATCAAAACAAATTATTAAATAAAATAAAAAACAGGCCAGAGCATGTCGGGACATGCTCAGTGTAGGGTTCCGAAGCCGTTACTACACAAAAACCATCTCAAACAACAACAAGTATGAACTAATTCTCTATTTAAAGTTATGTGGTGCTGCCTTGGAGGATTTTAGTATGTAAAAACACTTTAGTCGCCTGTATCTCAGAGTCAATCAAATCTACTAAGTCGTGAAAGTTTTTCTTTCAAATTCGTTTTCAGTGCATTCATTTAAGATATTTTTCTGTTTTTTAGTATTGGTAGTTTTGGCTGGTGTTGCACAGTTGACTCTAACGAAAAATGGCATTAGCACTCTGAGCTAAGCTTCGGACGGACGGACGGACGAACGGACGGACATGGCGAAACTATAAGGGTTCCTAAATTTTGTTATTAGTGTAAAAACAGTACAGCCACTGAATACTCTAACCTTAACACGGCAAAGTTTTTTAAATTATTGCATTTATTCCAGAACCATAAAGTTCCATACAACGTTAGTAACATTAAATCTTATTCTATATTAGTAGTTACTTAACAATATTGTACAATTAATAATTTTCTTTTTCCTAATGCATCACGCAGTGCGACAGCATGGGACAAACTTTGTACATTCTGTTTTGTTTAAATACCCAGTTGTTGTTTTGTATTTACATTGTTAGAATATTGTTTATAATATGTTCAAATTATGATTTTTCTTTATTAGCCAAACCATGTTGTGTACTTACAACATATTACATGATTTTCATTGAAGTATATTAAATATGAATGAAAATCAACGTTTTAATCTTAGATACGTTTACTCTGCCTTATGTATGTGGAATGGCAACAGGTTCAAATGAAGGCCGAACACGTCAGCCAGTCGGTCAATAACATAACCAATTTAAAAAAAATACTCCTGAAACAGAATGTGATAGCAGTCAGAAATCTTCCCAAAATTGAATTGAATTGGGGGCTTATCATTTTTACAGCTGTTATTTAAATACTAGGGCGGTTTTTAAGATCAGCTTAATTTTTTTAAAGGCATTCATTTAATTTTTCGGTAGTTGGTTAAAAATATTTCTCATGTCTTACTGAGCGTGTGAAAGATTGAAATTTTCCATTTTCACGCAAACGATGTTACAAACAATTGAGCAATCAACTAGGTAACTTTAAAAAAATAAGAATCTAGGTATAGTTAACTCGTTTCAAAAAACAATTATTGTTTTACGCAATTTTAAAACAAATTACCTATTAAAAACTATGGACATATTTCACTAAGAACAATAGTAGATTGATAACCAAGGGTTGAAAGTGACCCATTTCACCCGAGATATTTCTGGCTCTCGAACAAAGTGAGAGCGCCAATAGTTCGAGGGGAAATGGATAATTTCACCCGAGTTAGACACTACTTTTCATTTCGACTGTGACGAAAGTAAAATACTACACGCACATTTTATGAAAGAGATGGAATATATTCGTGACGTAATAAAGGTCAAATTTCTTGTTTCGAACGGATGTTAGGCGTTCAACCTCCAGTGTTGTATATAAGCTCCTTGATCGTGACCAACTCGATTAAACTTTTCTAATGTTGGCAGTATGTGTATTTTCTAGATGGCCATGCCGAAACGTGAGAAAAAAGGGTTAAGCTATGCTATTCTGGCATTATGGCGGGCAGCAGAATTGAGGAATAATTTTAAATGTTGATTTTCCGTAATTTTGCGAAAAAATAGACCAGTCGTAAAATGAATTTAATATGAACCTATAGATCGTTATAAATACGTCGTTTAACGTATAGCCGAGTTAAGATATATGAAAAGCTTTTATTTTAATTATATGACGTAGCTCAATTATCTTAGACTCCGTGGCCAATATTAACTATTAAAATTTCGTGTCCGTAAGATATATAAATCATTTGTTGGTCAATGCATTCATTTCTATAATAAATTACCTGACGAAGTTTTAAAGTTATCATTTCCAGCACTTAAAAATTACTTGAAAAAGTCGTTGATGTCGAAAGCTTACTATAGGGTCGAGGACTATCTAACAGATAAAAATGCTTGGCCTAAATTAAATACCTAAATAACTTAATAATAGCTTAGTCAGAAAAATATGTAAACATTGTAAGTATAATAATTATTGTCTAGGGGACACGGTTTCTGTAGGAGAATGTATCAAAACTATGCGGTTGTTTTGCACCGTCATATGTGTAAATATTTAAATATATACAGGGCGTCCCACGGCTATGCCACATGGAAGGAAAGCACCTTAAATATTGTAGATGGAATATTTTACTGAAAGAAGACATTATTTGAATTTAATAAACAATTTAAACTGAATTCATAGATATTTAAATAATTACATGGTTGAACCGGGAATCGAACCCGTTACACGATAAAAATAATTACCCTGTTGCTTTATCATACCGATCGAAAGGCTTCATCATAAGGATTATTTTTTGCTAAATAACATAGTGTCAGAAATAAAAGGAAGACCATGAATTTGAATGAATAAACAAATTTTACCTTTTTTATCTTTTTATCTAAAAAAAAATTATTTTCCATTCTTGAGGTGAAAACCCATTCAAATTAAACTTTCCGAACAGGAGAGATGAAAAATAATTTAACTAGGTACTTTTATACTTCTTGTACGCAAAACGGACCATTTTAGTGTTAGACCATAACCTCGTTCCTGGACCAAATCGGTTCGCCGATACGATATATTTATCATTTACAGCAGCGGCGTCGAGTGACGGCACTTTTGATAGCTGACAATTAGTGTTGTGAAACACTCCATTTTATTATTGTAATAATTTCAGTCACGTGCGAGAAGTATTTTTTTAAAAGTTTATTTAAGAAATAACGCATAAAAATAAAAGGCCATAAATTGTATCACGAACTTTCTAAATAATAAAATAATCTGTGTGGCTAGAAAAAGACGACATTGTCAGAAATCAGAAATATTGAGTCAAAATATACAAAATGTGAAATTAATGATAAATGAGTGAAAAAATAATCATAAAACCACGTTAACTCAGAGCTAGGACGCGAGTTTGCCAGCGGCGGGAACGTGAAAGTGCAGTGACTTCATTGTCATACGTGTTGTACCAGTCAGCGGTCCTTTATTAGCATCACGCGAATTGTTTTTTTGAGATGTTTTTTGTTAGTTATGATTAAAACGATGAACGCTAGAGCGCGAGCAAATAAAAACAACCTCAAGATGAAGCTAGTTACGAAATGCGTTTCGGTAAATTACAGCGCCAGCAGTATATCACTATTCCGGTACCTGCAACAATGAAGTTTGACATCTGTTCCTTTATACTCGCTGTCAATATTTAGGGAACTTCATGAGCGAGCAAACGTCAAAAATGCCATCACTCGATGCCGCTACTGTAATATCTTTGCGTTTTATTTTACCACATAAAAACACCTATCTAGACTTTTTGTGTTTACAGACCACCATTGGCTGATTTCAGCAAATTTGAATCTAATATGGAAAATGTGTTAAAATTTGCATGTGACTAAGACTTTAATGTTAACTTAATGGAATCATCAAATAATATTATTAGGCTCTTTCTTATACGTATATTTACAGTAGCGGCATCGACAAAGTGCCATCACTCGATGCCGCTACAGTAAGTAATTTGTTTTTCGACTCACACGGATAGGGGTTTCAAGTTCTACCTGTTTAGACAATATTTTTTATAATTGTAAATGTTTGGCTAAGGAAATATTTAACTGATTTAATTCTGATCATAGTGATCAAATGGCTTCTTTTTTAAATGTTTTTCATCAAGAAACACATGCAATAACATACAGACCCATAAAAAGCCCATAACAGTAACTAGCAATCGTTCGGAATTATTCAAAAATAAATTTCAGACTAATCTCTGTGGGTTATACTTTTCACATGATGGTTCTGATAGTATTTATAAAGATTTGTTTGTTGTAATTTTCCATCAATTTATTAACAATTTTAAGATGAAAACTTTTTCTGGGTCAAAAACAAAGTTTAGTGAATGGGCTACTGTAGGCATTCATAGAAGTAGAAATAGGCTTTATGAACTATATAGAGAGAGGGAGGAGAACAAGAACGCTGACTTCTTAGTTTACGTTAGGAATTATTCGAGGACCTTCAAGCAAATTTGCTTAACTGCTAAGTCAAACTTTTCAAGTCTTAAACTCAAAGCTTTACTGACAAAAAGGTGAAAACTGTGTGGAAAATTATTAATAGAGAAACAGGTAAATCTAAAACTCGTGATAATCAAGTCACCCTAAACAAGGGCGGCAAATAGGGAATGCAATCTCGTTCTCGCGAGATCTCGGCCTTTTTTTAGCGAGATTGATCTCGGCCGAAAAATGGGCGAGATCTCGCGAGTTTAATGAGATTGCAATAGAGCATAAAAACGTCTTATTAATACGAGTCCGGGGGGTCAAAAGGCTAACTTTTACAGTTCGCGGATGACTGCCTGAGATCTGTGGTTCCAACTAGGTAGCGTTGAATCCGAAAGGGCCTTCTGAGCGGCTGGTTATCTGGGCAGCAAAATAAGAAGTCGTTTAGCAGACGATTCTTTGGACATTTTATGCTTCTTAAGGAGCCACTTACAAAATAATTCGTATTAATGGCGTGTGATGTGAACTGAACAAGCCTTTCATTTGATTGGTATATTTTGTTAATTAATCTCAAATTTCTAATAGATCTCTGAGTAGGTACTTATAGTTTTCTTTAATTCATAACAATATATCAGTTTAATAGTCAACTCAACTTAGTTAAGTAATGAGTTTCATTTTCAGTTTTTGACTTCTGTTATTTTGTTATAAAATAACTGTTTTATTATTAAAAGACTTTTGTTTGATATTAAAAGAGAACACTGTTTGTTTATTTCATTTCTTATTTGGTTAGATACGTAAATGTTTACTAGTTAAAAGTTAGTTAAAAAATATATAGATAGATACATTACATCATTAAATATATTTACATTATTTGGGAGAAATCTTGTGGTGTAATAGGATTTTTTGTGACCTTTCCAAAGCTTTCGATAACGTAGATCATGCGACTCTTATATTAAAATTACGTCAGTCAATGTTAATTACCTACATAATAGTTTATTGAAAAAAATCCTAAAAATAAATGTCTATTTCATAAAACCACACACAGTTCTTTTTTTTTTCCTAATTTCTTCAAATATTTTGATTGTTTGCAAGAATAAATACACAAAACTGCCCATCTCGCGAGATCTCGAAATTGGCGAGATCTCGCGGTATTGTTCTTCATACATTCGCGAGATCTCGTCCGAGCCCAAATCTCGCGAGATTGCATTCCCTAGTGACAAACAAATCACGTCAAACAAAGGCGTGGCCTTAGCGTTCGAAGATTATTTCTCCAGCATAGCCATTAATACCACGAAATGTCTTCAATCATCTACGATTTAAGCTCAAACATTACTTTGTGCTAATGTTACTAAATGTAATGTAAGCTTTGATTTTAGCCACGTAAGTAGATTCAGTTTCTATTGTTAAGATATCTAAAGCGCTCTGGTAAAGAAAACTGAGAATTTATGGGAACGTCAGGTAACGTCATCCATCATTTCATAGATATAATTGCACCTCACTTAGATTTAATTTACATTAATTGCATTTCAGAGGAGGTCTTTCCAAACCTTATGAAATATAGTAAAGTAATTCTACTTTTAAATCGGGCGTGATGAATGATTTAACGAATTTCCGTCCCATTTCTATTTTACCTATGGTTTTGAGAAGTTAATGTGAAAAGATATGTTAGGTCACTTCAATAGAAATAAACTGCTTAACAGTAATCAGTTCGGCTTCACCAGAGGACGATCGATGCAGCATCTGTACCTACTCATTAAATATATTTACATTATTTGGGAGAAATGTTGTGGTGTAATAGGATTTTTGTGACCTTTCCAAAGCTTTCGATTACATAGATCATCGACTCTTATATTAAAATTAGAACATGATTAGACCTATATAAATCTAGGGCGATCGAGCTGAAGAAGTCCACAAAAGGACAAAATCACTCGAAATCGTTAATTACAGGGTTCAAAGTTCAAAATAAATTTCTCCAAAGAGATTCTAAAACTCAAAAGAGAATAGACTTGCGCAGTGACTAGGATCCTAACTGGCTACTGCAAACTGAACAGACATCTGTTTCTAATGGGTATGAAACAAGAAGCGACATGCAGGTTCTGTCAGGAAACAGAGGAGACAGCAATGCACATCCTCTGTTCTTGCGGACCACTAATGCGCAACAGAAGTATCTAGGGCGACATATCATGGCCCCCAAGAGATACAACTCCTCACGGCCCAAAGCATCTGGAAATTCTTAGACGCAACGGGCCTTTGCGGTGAACTCTAAACAAAGGGCTGTCACAAAAGATCAGCAATGGTCGAAGTGGCTCACAAGGCCCATCTCAACCCCCCCAATGATAAGACTCAGAGAACCTCAACTTAGTACAGGTCAGACATTTATATTAATGCAACTTATTTCAAAGAAAAAAGTGACGACCAATAAAGGCGTCACGGCACCGTAAACGTTTTCGACAGTTCCAGTATTGTGTAAAGATGACCATCCATCATAGCATAGTACATTTCGAATCTCCTGAGACCGACCTTGTGACCTAATTTTCGATAAATAAATGAAGTAAAGTATGAACCACGTGAACGATAAATATTGTAAATGAGACAGAGATACTCGTACATTTCTATTGTCATTGTAAGTCATAAAAATGGTTCACTAATGTATTAACAAATCATCATTTGACAAACTATATCATTTTACAAACATTAAATTTTCAAAGATGTACAGTCAACCAATTTGATTCCTAGGCCACTATGGACTTTGTCAACGTGTCGTTGTAAACCTTATCTTAGGAAGCCTGTTGCGTTTTGCTTGACAACGTCATTTTAATATAATCCAAAGTGGCCTAGAAATCAAATTGGTTTACTGTAGTTTTCGTCACGTATTTTTTTTGGGTCATTAATCTAACCTAACCTAACTTATTTAATGAGCCACTGTAACTTATGTAATATGTAATGGTTTAAGCACAATTACATTTTTGCGAATTGAAAGTTTGTAAAATGATATAGTTTATCAAATGATGATTTGGTAAAAAGTCAGCATACCCATGAAAATACCTACCTATCTACATTAACTTTACCGCCGTTGCAAAAGGAGATTTAGGAGGCTAAGTATACTTAGTCGCAGCAGGCGCTCGAATCTATTTCGTTAAAATTTGATACAGAAATACCTTATGTCACACTCCTAGAAATGTATACAAGTTCTGTCTGAGGTTATATTGAAATGGTGGGTAACAGGTCAGTCCAACTGAAGTCGGCTTTGGATTGTGAGTCGCCGACAAGATCTTGCAAAATCTTTATCTGTTTATCAAGTCCTAAACTCCTTACACGGTGGGTCTATGCTAGGAATAGCGGAGATCCTGTCGCCACCTTCTGACTCCATTATCAGATCAGCTCTTAGATACTATAATATTGCATTGTCATCGGGTTTACATGTGTGATCCTAATTTCAGCCCATTCCGTGAACGGGAAGTGGGTCAAATCTTGCAAGTAAAATTTGACCCACTTCCCGTTCACACATACATACGAGTACATACGTACATTGCAAGTTAAATAAAAGCTTGTAAAAATACATTGGTTTTAGGTACATGTATGGGAGAGCGACTTACGGACTTAGCGAAACAGAACCCTAAAAACCTACTTATACATTTACTACAATAATTTAGCATTAATGACTCGTTTGTTTTTATTGATCTGTAATATGGTTTGCTCTTTCCCGTATTTTTCTTACCGCGCCTAAGGCGCCCAGCGCAGCGCCAGCGGTTGACGAGTGACGGCCTGACGGCGTCGGGGAAACTTAATGAATTGATATAAGGTAGGTATGAAATTTGTATTGTTGTCAAGAAATTGCGTCGCGTCGGTTGCGTTGTACTAAGCGCTATTTATAATGACATCGCGTTGTGTATCCTAGGCTCGTAACGTGCCCGACTCTCATAACACGTCTCATGATTGATCATCGAAATGATAGCTATTAGGTATTAACCGTGGCATTATTAACATTATTCACCACTGTATTTTTTATTTTTTATATTCGCGTTATTCACCACAGTAAATTGTTTTTCATCACACTTGCTCGTAAATAGTGTCCTAACATGCTAGAAAAATCGACCGTAAATCCAAAATAATACCCGCGGGCCTTTTTTTTACCATTACGCCCTATCGTGGGTAATAGCTTTTTTTAAAAATATATTACGTAGACTCAAACTATCATAATACGTCAGGACCCCAATTCTTGTGCCATTCGATATGAAGTTTCATTCGAGAAGAAAATGTCAGTTGCATACAATTTTCCAAAAATGTCGCATATAAACTATTGATCTCGACTGTCACTAGAATCGGACTCCTGCACGCGTTTGACATTATCTGTGGTAAGTCATAGACAATGATGTAGTCTGCCGCTAATTTATAAATACTGATTATACCTAAACTATGTGATTCCAAAATAATAATTAAAAGGGTGTCTTTGTGCACATATTAAAATTTACATATATATCAATAAAATACATGTCGTCATCAGAAGAAAGGGATAATGCGACTCCAACGGACATCGCCAACTCGGCTAAAATTATTAGTGAGAATCGTAAGTTAAAAATATGATCTTTTGTCTGATTTTATTTAATTTCCTCGCAAATGTGATGAAAAACATTGTATGTTACATGGGTGGTAAAGGAAATACAAAGCACGAGTCATTAAAGCCCTCAGCCTTCGGCTTCGGGCTTCTAACAGATTCTCGTTTGTATTTCTGTCTTTACCACCCTTAATACACAATGTACTATTTTTTTAACAGATGACTTTTCTTTACTATGAGTACAAGAATACTATAGATAGGTAGAAAAAAATTGTGAGTTTGTGTATAAGTGAAGGGCAATCTCCGGAACCGCGCGCTATTTAAAGACAACATTCACCATTCTAAATTGAAAGGTTAAATGTTTCAATTCCTATGTCCAGGCTATGGCCAGGTCATAGGAATACATGTATAATAATTAGAGATGGGCTAACTAGTCGACGATTAGAAGGGAAAGCCGACTATTCGGCATCATTTCTAGTCGGTGATTAGTCGCCCAATAGTCGGCAAAAAAGTCCGAATATTCGGCACTTTATTGCCTATAGGAAATGTCGTCAAAAAAAAAACACACACACGTTATTTTCTTTTCGACATAGTTATAAAAACCACTAAGTAGCTCATTTTAATACTATAATAGGGGTTTGGTGATTCCACGGGCGTTTCAACCGCCGTCAGTCCGCTGTCATAAATATTGAAAGAATGAGCTACACCAAGCAGCTAACATTCACACAGAGCTATACTGTTATTGTAATTCTTGCCACAATTGATCGAATTTTAAGTATATTATCGCCTATTTCTTAAATACTTAGGACAGCGGACTGACGGCGGTTGAAACGCCCGTGGAATCACCCGGTTCTAATTGTTTTTTTTTGCAGTTTGTGCAGAAAAACGTAAACAAAACTAGTCAAAACATGGTAGCGGCATGTAGGGGTAGGTGACAAAGCGCGACGGACGAAGCGAAACGAACGTTTCCGAGTTCAGCCAAACTTAGCAAAATCCTACGATGGGCATTGCATTAGTCGGCCGCTACTAGGTAAAATTGTAAAAAAACGAAGTATTTGTTATAAAATTCTTAATGGTTAACGTAATTGGAAAAGTCGTGGACTTAGTTATGTAGTAAACAGCTTAAGTATAATTACACCAAAACGGAACCCTCAAAAATTCCTCATCATCGTCATTCATTTAAAAGCTAAGCTCTTGTCGGAGGAGTAATTTCCGTTCTTTCCTATTCAGAGCCTTCTGTTTAACACACTGATACGGTACGACGCCTACTTTTTCTTTAAATTGGTCTAGTTAAGTTCTACTTTTGGTCGCCCTCTGTTACTTTTTCCTTCAATTATCATCTTGTACTCGTCGTGAGTTAGGTGACCAAACATAGCTTCCATCGTCTATTTTCTATTGTCTGCAGTCGCAGTAGATCCCTATTTTCCTTTATTATGCTATGGTTCTTAACCGGTGGTCGGCGGACCACTAGTGATCCTTGGAAGCATCTCTAGTAGTCCGCGAGCCATGCCAATGAATAAGTGACAAGAGTCTAAAAGAACCCTTGATTTACTTACATATATTTACTGAATATTACCTCCAAATCAATAAACCAACTGGGTGGTCCACGGCATAACGGAAATTTTGGCAAATGGTCCCTCAGGACTAAAAGGTTAAGAACCACTGTGCTAATTACTTCCTCATTTGTGTCTTTTCAATCCAGCTAATTCGTTCCATTCGTCTCCAGCACCACATTTCGAAGGCTCCCGTCTTTCTCGGGCCCACTGTGCACTGACTGAGTCATTGTCCATGTTTCGCTGCCATGTAGAGCTAAGCTCCACCTTAAATTAGCCTTTTGCATACTTTGCTGGATATTCAATTAATCGGCAATTAAAGCTTTCTTTGCATAGCATCTCTGGCAAATATCCGGTGTGCATCTAGAGTCTTGTTGATAAGACTACCCAAATATTTCAATTGCTTTACTTGTTCTATTTTCTCTGTATTTACCTTGTATTTACTGTCAGGGGGTATTTTTTGAAGTGATTATGGATTTTGTTTTACTTCTATGCCTCTGAAATCTTACCCAGCTTCTTTCAAAATAATCACCTATTTATTTCTAATTAATCTTATCATGTTTAATTGCTATCTATAATTGCTACATGTGTATCCTTAATATATTCTATCATCAATTACCATTCTTAAGGCTAATATACCTTCGTGTCAAAAAACATATTTGGGTGGTGTCTTAAATTATAAATTATAATATAAATAACACAATTCAACTATGCGACGCATTAAGTACTAATTGGGTCGGCCGGTCCACCGAAACACCCGAAACAGCTACTTTTTCTTAATATTCATTTCGATATTGTAATAAGAAACTAAGAAAATGACTAGTGAATGGTCTACTATTTGAATAATATTTTATTTTACTTAACACGCATAATTAAAAGTATAAGAGAATAACGAGAGAATCACTGATAAAAAGTAGCTGTTTCGGATGTTACGGTGGAATGACCCAATTTCAACCGAAACGGTGGTTTAAAAAATATGCTATCATTAATTATCATGACTGGAAAAAAGACCTGAAATAAGGGCACAACCCTCTCATTTCTGGTTCTTAAAGATATTTTTTCGTTAACATATGGCGTGCTACCTACAATAATGCAACAATGACTGAACTTGACGTTAATATACATAGCAAAATTTAAAAAAAAGTTATTATTTACCAACGGCAGCGGCCGCGAAAATGTATGAAATTTCATTACGTACCTGGTGTTTTACTTTTAAAAACCATGTTTGGACTAGGATAACTATCTCCAACCAGCCAAACACTCGTGCAATCAAAATTCTTCCTTGTATATTTTACTTTTTAAATGTCATAGACTAAAAAGTTAAGCCTTTTCAAACAGCGTTTACAACGTATTTAAAAGTGTGTCAAATAGTTTGACTTTTTTAAATAGAAATTGCGTTCATAAACAAAATAAATTGCTGAAATTATTCCAATTGAATTTGTTACGTTTAAATTTCCTCACATTGTTGGAGAAAAGCACTATACAAACCTCGACCGGGAAGGGCGGTTGCTAGATTCGTATATAGCGCGGCCTCGACTGCGTCTCGGCCACGCTGACTCTACTCGCCCCGCAACGGCCTATTTCCGATTTTTTGAGGTTTTCCGATTGAAACACAAGTACGGAAAGTGCCTCATTTTACTCCTAGGAGTAAAAAACCCATATGAAAACACTTTCCGTCCATGTCCATTATTGTTTTTTAAAAGGGCTCCCTATTACCTACGTATAAAATCGAAAGGGCCATGAAAAAAATCCCGTACACCCAACTTGTGTGTTCGGGCAGTGTGGAGCGGCGGCGGGGTCTGCGGTGCTTGCGGCGGCGGGCATCTTAACTAATACTCGTATTTTGCAAACAAACATTATCTCCGAATTTGTCAAAGGTTTTTAGAAATACTTATTGTCAGGTATTTGTATAATTTCCTCGCATTGTTTGAGAAAAGCATTATTTATGCCTCGGCGGAAACAAGGATTTCCTGACTGACTCGTATTTTAGCAGGCCGAGCAATAGCGAGGCTATAACCACCTCGTCAGTTAATCCCTTACTTTCCACGCCTAGGCAACAATGTACTATTAACATTCGATTATGTCAATTAATTTACAATTTATTAAGGTTACACTGATACCTACTAGCAATAACCGCGAACTTGAGATACACTTTTAGCTCCCTTGGCTGAAAATAGCTAAGTATAATTTGTCATTCTAAAACTTGGTATCTAATCCTTAAAACGAGTAACATAAATATAAATATTATATTACAGCGTGATTTCAAATTCTCAGTGAATCAAATATAAGGGTGGATCTCAAAAATATTGTACATAGTTAAGGACTTAATTGACACAACGTTAACTTTCTTCCATCGTGTAACGAAAATTAGTCATACGATCTTTTGCCTAATTTTCGTCATACAAAGGAAAAAATTAAGGTTTTTTCAATTGAGTCCTTAACTAACGTACAATATTTTTGAGAACCACCCATAAATCCATACTTTCTAAGGCACTAAAGCATTTCTAGTTTTCTATTCAACTTTTCAGACAAGATGCCACCTAAGTCTAAAGGTTTTCTTTTTCAGTAAATACGGAGAGTCAATGTTGTTTGGTACATAAAAACGAGCAATGCTTTGGTGGCTCAGAAAGTATCGATTTATTTCAGAGATGTTGATATTTAGCCGTTATGGTGTAATTGAACACATTGCTACGTTATTGAAGATTGGATATCTAATAATAACATATTAAAATAATCGCAAATAAATAATCACTATTATTAGCCAAGGGAGGCAAAGGTGTACCGCAAGGTAGCGTTTTTTACCAGTATCACTAAAAGCTTAATAATAATTAACGCATTGCAAAGTTAATAAGTAAGTGTATTCCGGTGTAAAGGGGGCTTCTTAGGGTGTAATATTTTAGTACTTTCGCAAAACTAGGTAGGTATGCGGTTTAATCCGGTAGGTACACACATACCAGGCAGTTGTCACCAACGGGAATAGTTGGCACCAAGTTTCGTTTCATTGCTGTTTTTACCAGTTGCGTTGTTAGTCAATATTAAAGTAATGTTGACTAGTGAAATAATATTCTACTGAAGTGTTTTTGCGCTGTGATTGCCATTGATCATGAGTTCATGAGTCTGGAAAAGTCTAATGAACCAAGACCATATTTTCATTACTAAAGTTGGTGAATGTAAATGTTTTTATTATCAAAGCCGTCAAATGTCTAAGGATAAATTGAGCAACAAACGAGTGTTGGCCGCCGCCGCCGATGACTAAGCTTTGTTACGTACACAGTATTACACTATTTTCCGCCTGCTCGAAACTGTAATTTCCAGCGAGTGACGCTCAAGGAAACAATTTGCGCTGCGCTGTAGAGATTAAATGAATGTAGTCGTTGGGTTAGTAGGTAGGTACCTTCCTACAGTTCTCCATTTTAGACGCTGAAATTATTTAGTAAAATAGGTTTAAGGAATTAAATATGAGTAGATGCTGCATCCAACTAAAGTGGGTAGGTAGGTACCTAACCTATGAGGTATGCATGAGGAAACAAATTTAATACTTACTAGGTGCCTACTTTGTTTGTGTTTATTGCTTACTAAGGTTAATATTTCGAGATTAACCAATGTTAACTAGGTACATCAAGCATGAAAGCAGATACCTACGGTGAAAAATATAAGTAGGAAAAGTATACGTACCTATTTACCAACCTAGGAGGCAGGTAAGTATCTGCCTACTGGCTCGACGGTCAATATTATTACGCCATTAAAAGTTGTATATTTTAAAGTGCCTAACTAGGCAGGTAACGCTAGCTGATCAAACCTGAGTAAATTTTGGACGCGGCTAATAATGAGGATATACTTTTATCGCAACCAACGGTTAGGTAAATCAGTAAGTATTATTGTATTATATAATAATAAGTGTAAATATAACTTCCGGTGACTAGTATGCTGCCTTCCTTAGAAAAAAGGGCATACCTATGTCTCATAGATCAGCGCATAAATTAGTGACCTTATTTCTTTAAATTGGGGGTGAAATTGACTTTGACTATCGAACTGCGTATGCGTCCTTTTTATTTAGGAGAGCGTATGACGCACCCCTATAATTTACCTATGTACCGTCAACTGCTGCAACTTTGCCAACTAGCTACATCATTTTGTAAAAATATGATTTTCTACCAAAACGTTATATATTTTTCACGACTATTAATGGGAGAAATACTATCATTTACCTGGAAACCCATTTCAAAATCAAAATATATGCCAACACTGATAGTTATGAACGCAGTCACTGTCCAAAGCTTTCAAAACGGCCATGTGTTTTTTCGGTCTCTCCAAAACTTTTATCATTAGTCTGAAAATACATAAGATAGCTTCTTGGGGAGTGTTCATATGGGTACACTACATAATCTCGAAATATTTTTTTCCCAATTTGATAAACACGAATTTCAGAATTCCGATTTTGAAATTTCCGAATCATAACTATTCCGAATTTTAGTTTCACGAATCATCAAAATCATGATTTTTTTAAATTCCGAATGTTCACATTTCCGAATTATTAGAATCCCGAAAATATTTTTCCGTATATTCCTATTCCGAATCCCGAATATTCATTATTCCGAAATTTTAGCAGCCCGAATTCTCTTAAGATTTTTTATTTCAAATAAGCGCCTGATTTTTTATTGTATAATTCCGTATATAATGTTTAGCATACATAATGCTCAAAATCTTTAAGAAATGTCCGACAAAGTCGACGGAGCTCCGCTTCGCGGAGCTCCTGATCCGCGTGGCTTAGGCGCTTCGCGCCTTGGTCCAACTCTAACCTAACCTAAGCTATCAAGGTGAGATTGATCTAATTTAGTAAATGTGGTCGTAATCGCACCTAACTTTTGTTTCATGTAGAATACTTCAATTCAATTCAAGTGGTTAGTTTCATAATTCCGAATTTTACATTAGGTACCGATCTGGTTACGAATTTTCAGAAGTATAATTTTTGTTAAAAAGAAAATTCGGAATAGTCAACATTCGTAAATATAATATTCGGAAAAACGTTTTCGTGATTTTAATATTCGGTAATATAAAATTCGTGATTTTGATAATTCGGTATTTTCAAATTCGGAATTAAATAATTCGATATTTTAGGGTGATCCCGTGTTTTTGTAATTTTTTTTTATAATACTGTAATGATTTTATTTTATTAATACGTAAAATCATTTTCATTAAAATTCCATAAAAATACAAATTTTTTTTTCTTCAATCGACTCTTAATCATTCGTAAATTTAAATTCCAGTAAAGTACCTAGGTACTCTGAACTATTTCGTTTTTCTGTTTGGCACAACCCTAACTATGCTCAAAAGTTGGTATGGAGAAAAACGAAAATGCTATTGGACACGCTACAACTTTGCCTACCAGATAGAAAATAGTACATTACTGCACAGACCGGGAAATAGGACGTTGCGGGACGAGTAGAGTTAGCGTGCCCGAGACGCAGTCGAGGCCGCGATGTATACGAGTCCAGCAACCGCCCTTCCCGGTCGAGGCTTGTATAGTGCTTTTCTCCAAGATGTGAGGAAATTTAACACAATTGTTAATAATATTAAACACAGTCCAAACATTTCCTTGAAAAAAAGAACAGAAACGTACGATTTAGTATGACACTGTAATAAAGCATTAAATAATATCACAAATTATTTAAACGTAATAAATTCAATTTGAATGAAATATAGTTTAAACTATAACATTTATTATGCGTTTATGTTATTTCCGTAATTTATTTTGATATGAATGCAATTTCTATTAAAAAAAAGTCAAACTATTTGACACACTTTTAAATACGTTGTAAATGCTGTTTGAAAAGGCTTAACTTTTTAGTCTATGACATTTAAAAAGTGAAATATACAAGGAAGAATTTTGATTGCACGAGTGTTTGGCTGTTTGGAGATAGTTATCCTAGTCCAAACATGGTTTTAAAAAGTAAATCACCAGGTATGTAATGAAATTTCATACATTTTTCGCGGCCGCTGCCGTTGGTAAATAATAACTTTGTTTTTTTTTAATTTTGCCTGGGCCTGGAACTTAGAACTTCGCGGGCTGATTTGACAACAGTAAGGTTAACATTTCCGAGCATGTGGGAGAAAAAATATATACATGGTTGTTTAGTGATTTCCAATGTCATCCCGTCATTGATATAACAGTAATGAATATAAGAATTGGTCCCTTTTTTAGACACTGCATTTAGGGCCGAGTTCACCAACCAATTAAACAGACGGTTAAGTGTTAATCAGCTGTTAGTCAATACATTTGACAACCGTTAAACCGCTAACCATCCGTTTAATTGTTGGTGAACTCGGCCCTTAATATCTCAGATAATCCGCTAGGCAAAGTTGACGCTTTTGACTACAACTTTACCTGCAACTTTGACAGGTTCTACAAGCCAATTTATAATGATTTGAAGCATTTTGTACTCAAATTCATATGTCTTATGATCTACAATAGCTTAGCAATGCAAAAAAGAGCACAAATAACGTACAATTTTAAAGTTATTTAAAAAAACATGAATTTCCATGCAATGTTGCGGCAGTTGACGGTAACCTACTAGGTACTACTCATACTAAAAATATTACTTAGGTACTTACTTACCTAGTAGATTGTTTATTGGACTAAAATAGGCCATAATGCCACGAGGTGGTTAGTCACACGAAAAAAGCAAGTCAAGAGGTTCATCCCTCTACTTTTCACTTCGATTGCGAGAAAATAACTAAATGTTAAACACAGAGATAGATAGGTACATAAAATTAAATGTACAACTTATATAGTGCTATATTTTCTTTCTCAACTTAAATGCAGAATTGGTTTTTGTAGTTAGGTAGTAGGGGATTTAAGGTAAGTATAAATAGTCCATAGACAATATTTTTCGAAAACGGTGGCCGAGGCGGTAGAGAAGAGGTGCAGGTTGGTCCACGTTTATCATGTCCAATACGAGTATGGATCCATGGCGCTCCCCTCCGACGAGAGCGACATGTTACCTACTGGCTGTTTGTGGCTTTCCAAAGAAATTAAAAGTACTTCAGTCCCTATAGAGAAAAAAATTTAGTCCCCCTATAGGTACCTACCTAAATGGCTTTTATAACTTAGAGTATGAAAATTAGAAATTGATTTATTAAATAAGAGTGAAATAGTCTTGTTTTATGTTAATCTACTCTAGCTTATCCTTACAGATAAACATAATCTCTTTTGACAAGTACCAACCTACAAGCAGGGCCTGTAGCCCTGTATACCTATAATGGGCACCGTTTCAAACCAGGCACCTAATAGGTACCCAGATGACAAAACTACAGTGACGTTCCAGATCTCCCAAGCGTGTATGAACGACAGCGCTGTGGTTGAACGGTGTCGACACAGCGACTGTAATACTCGTAAGCAGGCCTTGAGGCCACTGGTCTTCTGTTGCCGAGTAGAGCCGTTGATTCGAGTCGGGCTACGGCAGATTTTACACTTAATGACTTTAAAAAATTGTTAGGCTCATAGTATAACGATGGGATTTTATCACAAACCTATTTTTTTCGAACACTGAGACTGCCCGAGTGTCCGACAAAAGGCTCAAAAAAGTAGATTTTAGTAGAGTGCATTTTCCCTATAAGTAATTAAGTAATAATTTAAGAAATTAAGTGTATACTCATAATAACTAAGTTTCTATCGCAAAGCATTCAATTACATTGTAGGTAATTGAAAAATATTGGAAATATCCAGTGTTACAAAACATTAAGGAATGATAGGAATAATTGCTTAAAATTAAGTAGTCAATTCGCAACAAGTGTAATGAGCATAAAACTAAATAAATTATCTTACCTTAAACACCGCAGGAGCTAACGGTATCGCTGCTTGGTTATGGAGATGTTTTTTTGACATTTTCGGTTTCTTCCAGTCGACTTCTATTTGAAATATGCACCTAAATGTTCACCGTTTACCAATAAATTACTCCGTATGAAGAATTTTACTTAACGGCTGGCAAGCCGTGTTTATCAATTCGCGCGTGTCAAGTACTGAGATTTCAGTATTGTTGCAGTGAGGATAATAATTTTGTCGTTAAGTTTAAATAATTTTATACCGTGCTTGAAATTTCAAAATGAATATTCGAGATTCTCACTTTTATATTAATAAAGAAAGTATAAGTTTGCTGGAAATTAAAAAAGTTACAGAAAAGCGCGGCGGCGACGTAGTGCCGCTGTAGCGATCAGATCGGCAATGAGTGAACGGTGGGGCGCGCCTTACGTCCGAGCGCGCCGAGCGGAGTGAGGCCCTCGCGGCGCGAGCCCGGCGAGCGGGCGGAGCGCCGCGCCGAGCGCCGTCGCCGCCGTCGCCGCAACCCGCCGCGCACCGCTGTTGCCTACCTGACCTCTACACCGCGCCGCAACACGCGCCATACGTGGCTAACATCTAGTCTTCACCTTTACCTACATTCAGTACCTACCAAATCGAAAGCACGTACCTACTGAATTCGACCGACCGTATCTTGCAATTGAGACACGCTATCCAATATACTCAGCATGCAAAGCACTATGTGAGATAGGGGCGGAGGTGAAGATGTCCCCGTGGTGCCATTAAGCTGTCGTGCCTTTATACTTACGAGTGGAATTTTATTCACTTGGCTCAACGTTTCTGAGCGATATTGGGTTTGGAGTATATGCCAATATGTATTTGTATACTTAAGTTATATTAACCTTTGTTTAGGTCTTTAAACAAACAATCAGTTGCTGAGGCTACTGTTCTGCTAAACCAAAAAGTGGTACCTACTATTGAAAGAAGATGGAATATCCTTGAGCTAATAAATTCAAAATCAAGGTTTTTTCAATGCTTTTGCGTTGCTGATTAATGATTGTTATTTTAACCCTTCCTTGGAAGAAAAAAAAATGGGAATACATGTATACTTACTCGTACTTAACAAAAAATGTTGTTCATAAACAAAGTTCACTATTGATGATGCCAAATATACCTAAGTCGTACCTACCTACTTACTTAACAAGTTGTTCCAGGGAAACTAGGGGATAACATAACAAACGAAAAAACTGCATTTAAGTATAGGTATGCATTTCATCTAAATGAACTGAAAAATAATAATTAGGGAAATATAAAAAAACAGTATATTTTTACCAGTATTAAACATAATTGCAAATTGGCACAATTACACTTTATGCAGAGCATTTCAGTGTTACATTTTCGTAATAAGTGCAACGTCAATAAAGTAGCCAAAAATAAAGGGATATAGTCTAACCATCACAATTATAAGAAAAAGTTAGGGCAATTGTTAGTAGGTGATCGGATTTTGTTCTTAGTTAACACGTCTTCTATAGGAGTCGACACTCGTGTGGCTGTATCTGTGGCCTGCATTTAACAGCTCTCAGTCACACGGAGCACCCGATGAGCATGGCGAATAGTTTTTGTAGCCAATCTCTTTTTTATTACGGTATCGGAAATACATGAGGTGCTTACTCTAGAAACCGCATTATCAACAGGTGCATGCATGGTGCATTGCAAGCCCTCAATACATGAAACTTACCTTACAACATCAGCCATCCCCAAGCATAGGGCTCTTACGTATTTTGCAGATGGTTCGAGCAGTAAGCCTGGCACTTTCTTCGATGGCTGTGTAAAGCTATTCGAGCGACAGTCTAACCTAAAAGTTATAAATATGTACTCAATAAATATGAAAAACTAAGAATGCAAAAGCCAAGCAAATATAGGGTCAACAATTACATTACCACTCTCCAATTTAGGGCCGAGTTCACCAACAATTAAACGGACGATTAGAGGTTTAACGGGTGTCAAATAAATTGATTAACAGCTGATTAAGACTTAATCGTCCGTTTAATTGTTGGTGAACTCGGCCCTTAATCATGCCAAAATGTTAAGACGAGTGACGAAATACCATAGCTTCCCGATTTGTTTAGAACACAAAACAAGAAGTACGGCGTAAAGTTAAAAAACGTTAAACCGCCTTCAAAACGTAAATAGAGTCTGGCCAAGCTAACTCTGCAATAGAATAACCTGGCAACCGCGTGTAAAACTTTATATGGCAATATTTCTTAGCTGTCTTGAAACCGGTTTTTACAAGTAGGTAGGTGGTATGTCAGGCGGCTTGCGTTACTTACTATTTATTGTAATAAAAGTAAAAACAAAGTTGAAACCTTATAAAAGTGATGTGCTGCAATTACCGTTTCGCATGCTGAGTGATTTCCAACATGTTGAAGAATCACAGGAATCTGTTCTTGCTCAAAAACAGCAATGTTTACTTAACAACAAGGCGTTGACAGGTTAGTAACTGACAGACATGTACAAAATGGTTTTAAAAAATCATTTAAATACAAAATGCAAAATACTTTTCAGATTTACTATTTCAAATGCAAAATACCAAATAGTTTTGCGTTTTGTATTTCAAATGCTAAATGCAAAATAGGTATTTTCAAAATACTTTTTCAAAATAAAATACCTTTTGACCAAATCTCAGATATTTTTATTTATTTTAGGTATTTATCAAGAGAAATAGAGACACAATGCCGAGCCGGAAAAAAACGTCTAATAACATGGCACCTTATGCATGACATTTTAGTCAATGTCATATTTATCAGTACGCGTATCAATAAATTCTGTTATGTTATTAGTACATAGCCGTTCCGGTGTTGTAGGGATAACAACAACACTTCAATGTCATAAAAGTAGGTAAACAAATGAGATCAGTAGCCTGTTCACCAGACCAGCAAACAGTACATCCGTCAAATCGAATCGTCGGCGTCAGCGGCGTTGCATTTCATAGCCATAGATAATGTTCGTCGTTTTCGTTTGACATTGACACTATAGTCAGAACTCAGACATAAGGTGCGCACTCTGACCAAAGAAGAAAAAAATAAATGTTTAAAAAAACAAAAACCCGCCTTCAAAAGTGCAACAATTAACTTCTTTTAAAATGGTAGGTCAGTCCAACTGAAGTCGGCGTCCCACAATATTTTAAACCAAAAGCCGAATGCAGTTGGACTGACCTACCATTTTAAAAGAAGTTATTTGTTGCATTTTTGAAGGCGGGTTTTTGCTTTTTTAAACATTTATTTGATTTTATACTTTTTAGTGATCCTATTTATGCTGTTACGTAGCTCCACTTCTAAATATTAATGAGAAACTATAGAACATTTCAAGCTCGGCGCAGACAACGCCGCGGGAATGTCATAGTCATATTTAAACCTAAATGTGCTTCGTCATAGTCGCTCAACTACCTTTATCGAAATATCTTATCGCCACCCTTGAAATAGGTACCGTTAAGGAGTTCCGGTGGCCATCTGTGGTCTTCATCATCAGTTCTACTTCACCATATAGTACTTTTCAAAAGAAAATGCACGAGTTACAGTGAAAAATACCAAAATCGCTATAGGTGTGCCTATAATATTTGAGGAGTTCTCTTGATTTCTCCAAGATCCCATCATCAGATCCTGACGTGTTGACAATGGGACCAACTAGAAAGTATACCCATTCAAACAACGAAAAAATTTTTCAAATCGGTCCAGTGGTCTTCGAGTAATCGGGGAACATACATAAAAAAAAAACCCGACGAATTGAGAACCTCCTCCTTTTTTTGAAGTCGGTTAAAAAGGGCGCGCATGGCTAGCAGGCGCCTCTATCGGTCTAATTCAGTAACACAAGCGTCATTCGTTCATTTCATTTTGTTTGACTGGTAATGTTGGTTATGTTGGCTAAACTCAATCACAAAGTATTTTGCATTTTGAAATGAATATTAAAAATGCAAAATACATCTCGAAAGGTATTTCAAATAAAATACAAAATGGTTTTTACTAAAAGGCATTTAAATGCAAAATCCAAAATGAGTATTTTGCATTTTGTATTTGCATTTTAAATAGAAGTATTTCAAATAAATCGCATCTCTGGTAACTGAACAATCTTAATCTTTAATTCGACAATTTAGAATTTAGACAATCTCGCTCATGTTTTTGTTTATAAATCAACTGTTAAACATTAAAAAACATAGAAGTTATATTGTTGACGTTTGTTTTGCCCAGTCTATAACGATATCATAGATCGCAAACGCGCATGTAACTATGTTTTTTTTGTTGTTAGGTCCCTTGAGAGTAGTTAATACCCCAGTTTGCAACCCTGAAAACCCTGTGCTACCCCCATGGTGCTCGAAAAGCTGCGAGATTTTCGCACTTGTTTCAGATTTTTCGAAAAAATTACCCTAAGGAAGCGTTTATCAAGAATCTTTGGTTATACGAGGGGTGATCCATAAGTTTTGAGAATCAGTATGATTCATCCACATTATGATATTCTTTTAATGTGGAATATACTATGGCACTAATCAACCTTAAATTATTGAAAAAATAAATATACATCATTCATTTGTTTTTCTGTAATAGCTAAACAAAAAACATCTGTATGAACAATTTTACAAGACTGCAAAAATAAGTGTTAGTTATGTAATCATTTGGAGCGGTGTGGAGAAAGTTCTGGTAAACTAATAAAAAATATTGTTATTGAAAATGATACCTTGATTTATCATTACGTTATAAAGGATAAATAAGTTATCTTTGCAGTGGATTTTTTATCTCCAGCTTTCTCACCAAAATTTAGAGGGGTTTTTTAGGCCTTTTCCAGGATTATTGAGGCCTACAAATAAAAACTGCGACATTAACTTTTAGCAATTGAGTTCAAATAATCTAGGAGAGTTATAAAACATTATTCTACCATAGTTATGGGAAAATATTAAAAATAAGAAAAAAAATAACGAATTTGCGGTAGGAATTGTGCTTCAGAGCCTTCTAATTGACAAGGGTGTTGCTCTTCGACGAAAGATCAGAACTGATACCATCTCTCCCCGTTATTTAGCCGTAACTTTAGACTACTACTTCTCATTCACGAATGTTCAAAAACCACTACATAAAAATCACGATCTGGTGATGACTCAGTGAAGGTACAAAATTTGACATCCAAAAGTAAAATTATTTTCATAGTGGTAAAATAAAACAAATGAATGACGGTAATAAGTGTTTGAAAATATAGAAAGTGTGCATATTCCAATAAAAATATAACGATCTACATATCTCTCATATTCAACACCGATTATCAAAACTTTTGGATCACCCCTCGTACTTCAATAAAGATAACTAAATTTGCTACAATGAAGAATGTCAGTAGGTACGCCAAATCGCTTGAAACTTTGTAGCAGTAAAGTTTATAAATAAACAAACATACTACTTTTTATTTTATTCAAAAAGACTCAGTAGTTTTGGTTCTATGAACGTTTAAAATTTGGGTCAATAATATTAAAGCGCGCGGGGGCCATCTTGCTGGGGTGACGTCATCGCTTAACAGCGGTACGCGCCCTTATATGAAAAAGTAAGTTTACAGGGCTATAACTTTTTAACCGTTATAAGTAGCCAGTTAAATTTTTCACAGAATACGTGTTATTATAAAATCTATCGTTTAAAATTGTACTATGGATAATAAATCAAATCCCAAGCGGGATCCCCATACAAGAAACATGAAAATAAATCATTTTTTTTAACCGACTTCAAAAAAGGAGGAGGTTATACGTTCCACCGTATGTATTTTTTTTTTTTATGTATGTTCACCGATTACTCCGTCAATTGTCGACCGATTTCAAAATTTTTTTTTTGGTTTGATAGCGTATACTTCCGAGGTGGTCCCATTGTCACCAAATCTGTATCTGATGAGGGGATCAGTGAGGAATTGAGGGAACTCCTCAAATATTGTAGGCAAACATATAGCGATTTTAGTATTTTTAGTTACAAGTCCAGCATTTGCATTCAGAAAGTATCATTTGGTGTAGTGGAACTGATGATGAAGACCACAGATGGCCACCGGAACTCCTCAATGGTACCGATTTCAAGGGTGGCGATAAGATATCTCGATTAAGATAGTTGAGCGACTACCTACAACGAATAATATTTACTTGTTGAAATATGACTTTGACTTTCCCGCGGCGTTGCTTGCGGCGCGCTTGATATAAGTTAAAGTTTAATTTCAACTAAGAAGTGGGACTACGTAACAGCGTATTATGATCACTAAAAAGTATAAAATAAAATAAATGTTTTAAAAAACAAAAAACCGCCTTCAAAAACGCAAAAAATAACTTCTTTAAAATTGTAGGCACCTAATAGGTTAGTCCAACTGAAGTCGGCGACCACAACATTTTCAACAAAAAGCCGACATCAGTTGGACTAACCTATTAGGTGCCTACAATTTTAAAGAAGTTATTTTTTGCGTTTTTGAAGGCGGTTTTTTGTTTTTTAAAACATTTTTAGCATTTTTATACGGATTGTATTTTTATAATGGCTTCTTATTTTGATCTTAAATTGTAGTCTACTTTTTGTAGTTGACGACTAAATACCAATGTCAGGTAAAACTGCTACAAATATGTGACAAAACTGATTTTATTAACACGATATTTTAAGCGGTCACCCATCCTGTTTTAGACTACGCGTGTAGTTGCTTAACTTTGGAAGGCGAAGTACGAGTTGTATTTGTATAATAGCTTTTTATTTCGGTTTCACATTAAGTTAAGATAATAATCAAAACTCCATACAAACATATATAGTTTACGACCAAACAGTGAACTGTAGTAAAACTCTTACAAATATGTCAAAAAGTGCCTGGTTTAAATGTTTAGGTAAGCGGTGGTTGCTTAACTTTGGTGGTAGGCCTTTCTTTTCAAATTTCGTGTTAATTTAGAATTAACATCGCTACTGTATAAAAGAGTGAACTATAAAACATGATTTTTTGATTAACCTAGCAGTAGTTCTGAATTCTGATACTTCGTGTATTCATTTCATCGATTTCAAATTTCGCGCGCGTGCGCTACCAAGTCGATAGACGTACCTACCAACATACCTACAACACTCTCGCTTTGCTAGGTCTAGGAATTACTGCCACTATCCCAAAATGTTATGTGCTTGATTATTATTCCAATTTTATTTAACCAACTTATTCGACAAACATTACAAGTAGAAAAGCCGGTCATTGACAGACAGTTAGTTATGCAATACAAAATAATAATAGATAAACATAGCTGCCATAGTAACATCAAAACAAATACGTAAAAATATTACGACTTACAAAAGTTAAGCAAGTACAAGCGTAGTCTATAACAGGATGGGTGACCGCCTAAAACTTCGTGTTGATAAAATCAGTTTTGTCACATATACTTGAGATTGCTATTTAGTCGGAAACTATGAAACTATTAGACTACAGTTTAAGCTTAAAATAGCATCAAAATAAGAAGCCATTATAAAAATACAATCCGTATAAAAATGCTAAAAAAAAGATTTATTTCATGTTTCTTGTATGGGGACCGCTCTTGTGATTTCATTTATTGTTCATTGTACAATTTTAAACGATAGATTTTATAATAACACGTATTCTGTGAAAAATTCAACTGGCTACTTATAACGGTTAAAAAGTTATAGCCCTGTAAACTTACTTTTTCATATAAGGGCGCGTACCGCTGTTAAGCGATGACGTCATCATCCGTGAGCGCTAATCGCCGGGTTTCGAGCGCCACATACGAAGTTTAAAATTTAATATCTCGAAAACAATTTGACGTATCGAAATGATTTTTTTACAGCTATTTTTAGTTTTTTATGAATAATACGTTAAGCCAAAAATCTAAACTGGCTGACATTCTCTATTTGAGCGTAACCTGAGCTCACTATGTCCATTGGTTGCGGAGATACGAGCAAGTCGAAGATGGGCGATGTGCGCAGAGCCCGCTCCTCAGACTCTGCTTAAAATGGTGACTTGCAAATGCAAAAAGTTGCTTAGGGTCGAGACCCTATGTTCCTTTTGCCACGGGTGAAATTGCAACAACGCCACCCCTATCGTCCTGGACGAGGAGGACGAGGATGTGGACGACCCAACACCATGACCCGGCCCGCCTCCACTTCAGAAAACATTATCCCTCTTCCCCCACTCCTCCCCACTGATCTAGACTGGATGAGACCTGGTCCTTCCAAAAGGACGAAAGTCAAAAACTGTTTTTGCTTGACCGTGTAAATAGTATTATTTTATTGTTTAAATATATGATTGCTGTGTTTTTTTATGTTTACGTTTATTTGTTTTGAAACCATATGTAACATCTAAAATGTCAAATTTTCACTTTTTGGTTTTCTTTAAGAAATAAATTCATAAATTATTCAGAACAATGTTTTTATCATTTAACCAAAATCAGATATTTTAATAGTTTTTATATTTTTGAGAAAACTATGAAAGCTAGAGGCACTACTTTGGTATTAAATTGAAGCTAGTTAAATTGTACACTAATTCTTATCTAACTTTTATTCTGGTACTATTAGTTTAGCCAGTACGTAACTTGGAAAATGACCATAACACGAAATTTTCATTTTGTTGAAAATAATATCAGTCTTTGACTAGCTGTATCTCCACAATTACAGTGCTCAAATTAGGCTTAAATTGTAGCCAATTAGTACGCTTTATTAAAGTATAGCACAAAGATACTTGAAAAACTATATAATTATTTCGAAAAAACTGAAACAAGTGCCTTAAATTTTTCCAGTTACGGAAACAACGTGGAAGTATCATTCTTTAGTGTATGTTTATTTGAAGCCATAATTGTACATTTAAAATGGTTAATTCACATTTTTGCACATTTTTTATAAAGATAATCATCCCAAAATTATTCAGTTGAATGTTTTTATTATTTAGCCAAAATCCGATATTTTACTATTTTTTTATTTAGGATAAAACTATAAAGCCTAGAGGCACCATTTTGATATTAAATTGAGGCTAATTCAATTCTCTACAAATTCTATTGACATGACTTTTACCTAGGAGCATAATTTCAGCCGGTATGTATCTTCGAAATAACCCTACCAACACATTTTCACTTTTTGATGAAAATTGCCCATCTTTGACTTGCTGTTTCTCCGCAACCAATTAACATAATGTGCTTAAATTACGCTCAAATTGTAGAAAATTTAGTTATCTTTATTAAAATATACACAATAGATACTTGGAAAATACTTCCTTAGCGAAGTTTTTTCGAAAAAAGTGAAACAAGTGCCAAAACTTCTTAGTTTTTCGAGCACCATGGCGGTAGCTCAGGGTTTTCGAGGTTGCAAACTTAGATGTTAAATACTCATAACGGACCTAAAAACATATAAGCAAATCGTAGTTACATGCGGGTTTGCGATGTTTGCCTTTTTTGTGTTGTTATATAATGGGCTATTAAAGTTATTTACTGCTTCAATGAAAAGACATGGTATTTTTAGTTTTTACATGATATTAAGATTGAATGATGATGATAATGTATTCAATGCCAACAAAATACTCACTTATTAAATTCTAAATAACATTTAACAATGATCATGGTCACATGAAATCATGTCAGTATGTGATGTTATAACATGAGTGGTATGAATTGTTTTGTTGGTTTTAAGAATTTAATAAGGAACATTATTGTCCTTGAAACTTTTTTCGTATCTATTATAGTTGTCCCAAGCATGTTAAAACACCGTTAACGGGGACACATTTCACGGTGGGGGGGGGGGCGACTTTAAACACCACACACAAATGTATCATGTCACACAAGTTTTAAAACTTTATTAATTCGTTTGATATTCCCATACATTGAATACAGAGAATTACTCAGCTAAAAAACACGGCAAACCAGGGGAGCACTGCACGGTACACTTACGCGTTCCCAAACGCTCAGCTTACAAAAAGAAAGTTTTACAAATGACGAAATTGATTTACCTACGCCTACAGGCGTTACACGAAGACCTACGAAAATTCAACGAAATCAAAACAAACATTGAATCCGAAAGCGAGGAAAAATACATCGATAGTGAATTACAATACAGGCAAGACTGAAGAAGCAACTTTACAATTAAAGTTGAAATTAATGTATTTTAGGAGCAGTTCAAGTTTAGATTCCCAAACGTTTTTAAGCGCTACGAGCAACGTTGGCGTAGAAGGTACCTTCAGTATTCCAGGACCAACGTCAAAAAACGCCTAAATTACATTTATCAAGCCTTCCATGAAACCTAATCCATGGAAAACTTCATACAACGGCTAGAACTATTCATTATGCTTAATAACATATCTAATGCGACGGTAAAAACATGCACATTTCTTTCGGCATTACCATCATTACTACATGAACAGGTGTATATCCTGTACTCACCGGAAAATCCCATAACAATGAACTTTAGGAAACTAGCACTAGAAGAATTTATCGATCCTAAGCCGAGCACCTGGTTACTACAACATCAATTTATTACAAGAAAACAGAAGAATTATGAAGCTGTAGCACAGTACGCCTCAAAACTAAAACAGCTAACGATGAATTGTAATTTCGAATGTCAACATTGCAAAAAAACAATTTCGGAGAATTTCCTATCCTTACAGTTTATAAGGGTATCCAAGACGGAGATATTCGCACGAAGCTTCTTCAAGATAATAAAAAATCACGTTTACTGAACTCATTCACATGGCTACAACCATTGAAATGGGTAAATCTGAAAACTGTGGACTTCACAAATAAACTTACGAGTTCACAACAACCACGTTACAATTTACAACCGCACACTAGAGGAGGCAGTATCACCCTTAAAGACCTTAAAGGTAAATGCTATAGATGTGGTCAAAACACTCACAGAGCTAACTAATGCGAACATATCAATACCGTTTTTAAGCGATGTAACAGAAAAGGTCACCTACAAAAGTCTGCTTGCAACAATACCTGGACAATAAACAAATACATTTAGATGACACAGACTTACCAGAAAATATACATGAAGAGTACAAGTCATACAACCTTCTTGGGAATGATGAGACGAACGTTGCAGTCGAAAGTACGTGTGTTTCTTCCTTGATGCCAATTTTTCTTTAAACTCTTTTCCTCTCGCAGCCCATTGTTTAAAATCCTGGTGATATGCTATGTGAAGAAGGCATTCCATCGTATTGATGCAAGCGTGTAGAGATGATAACCCATATGGGTATATACCAGTATACACAGGTTTTGTAAGAACTTTATCGAGAAGGTTTATCTCCGTTGGTTTAGCCAAACGTAAACTGCAAGTTGCATTTGATCTGGCTTTTGAAAGAAAAGTGCAAATTTTGCCGTCTAACATCGTCGTCTTCAGTTCATGCTTCACTGTGTTGGTTTTGTGTTCTGTGGGTAATAGATCATCAATTTCCTTGTCTATCTCCGTTTTCTGAGCAAGCACAACGGCTTCGTTCTCCTTAATGAACTTGAACTGTATTGGACGACAATATAGCGCTGAACAAGGCTTGGGATTCGTCCATATTGTATCATTTCCTGAAGTTAATTTTAATGGTACCAGGGTTGTCATGAAAACACTGGAATCATCTTGCTCGGAGTCACTCATCTTTAGCTTGTACCTGCTTTGGCTCGAAGCTCCATCAAACCCCCATTTAGAAATAAGTACCATCTGTTTGTCTTCTACGTGCTCCGGTATACTATCAATTATTCTGTTCACTGTTATATTCAACTAGGTTCTGCCCGCTACTTCTTCCGCTTAGAGTAATTTTGCCATCCCACGGGAACACTGATTTATTTCGGGAATCAAGGGAGCCTATGCGTTAATCCAGTGTATATCTAAGCAAACTCTATTCCAAATTGTATCCAACCAAATCCGTCCATCTGTTTTGCAAACTCACACAGGCATAACCTTTCGCATTGATAATGCACGTAGGACAGAATGTAAATAGGTACATCCAGCGCACACTATCGCTCTGGCCGAAATCGTAGTCGATAAAAATACCCTCGGTGCGCGAGTCCGACTCGCACTTGACCGGTTTTCAGTATTTATAGTTTTTTAGGGTTTGTACTATGTACCTAAATATAATCATATCAAATTTGACGCTTGTGTGTTTTACCGTTTTTACAATACAACAAAAAGTTATTTTTTATCTTAATTTTATATTGAATAATACCTACACACTGACAATATCCCAAACAAAGCAAGAAGGACGAAGTACTTCGATCAATGAGCGCGAGCGGGCTTTGCCGCTCCTAGACACTCCCGGCGTCCGCGACACGCTGCGAAGAACTTTGGCGCTGTACATATTATACTTTCATGTATTAACTAAAGTCGCACAATTTCACACTGAACGAATTTTACGATTTAGATGTTAGTGCGTAAAGTATTGTAGTGCCCAATTAGTTTTTTCTTCTAAAGTTGAATAGGTAATAAAGAGTAGTTAGTGTATTTAATCATTTACATGTTTAATTTTCGGTACTGGGTGGTCGAAAAATAACTTACCCTAACCAAGCCTATTCGGATTCTGGACGGTTAAAAAAAAACTTTACCCTAACCAACTTCTTTCGGAGTACCCTGTGTCATACCAGGGTGATCAAAAAAAATTTACCTAACCAACTGTATTTACTCCCAGTACATTACAGCTATTATCATAGGCATAGCTCATAGCTATTAGTTTACTTAACTTTGAGACATACCCCCCATTTCAACCCCTTAGGAATATTTTTTTCAAAATCGCCCAAAGTATTTTTTTATTTATTTATGAATACCAATTTTAACGTTTCTAACTACAAAAATGACGAAACTATCATATAAAATTTTACACCCCCTTTTATACCTTAAGGGTAGTTGTTCCAAAATCTCTGAAAGCTATATATATGTTATTTGTAAAAAGTACCCGATATGTATACCAATTTTCACGTTTCTAACTGCAAAAATGACGAAACTCATACAAAATTCCACAAACATTAGGGTTTATAACATTAGTGGGATTAGTAGGATTCCCATATTAGTAGGATTAGTGGATAATAGCTTCTGATCGCACCTTCGTCCGCTTAGATTTCGATCATACTTATTCTTTCGGGAACTTTTAATTTTCCGGGATGACAAGAAGGATAGGATTAGGATACTCGTATTAGTAGGATTAGGGATAATAATTTCCGAACGCGTCTTCGTCCGCTTAGATTTTGATTATACTTATTACCACGGGAACTTTTAAATTTTCCGGGATGAAAAGTAGATATTAGTAGGATTAGTAGGATACTCGTATTAGTAGGATTAGTGGATAATAGCTTCTGAACGCGTCTTCGTCCGCTTAGATTTCAATTATAGTTATTCCCTCGGGAACTTTTAAATTTTCCGTGATGAAAAGTAGATATTAGTGGGATTAGTAGGATACTCGTATTAGTAGGATTAGTGGATAATAGCTTCTGAACGCATCTTCGTCCGCTTAGATTTCGATTATAGTTATTCCCTGGGGAACTTTTAAATTTTCGAGGATGAAAAGTAGATATTAGTAGGATTAGTTGGATACTCGTGTTAGTAGGATTAGTGGATAATAGCTTCTGAACGCATCTTCGTCCGCTTAGATTTCGATTATAGTTATTCCCACGGGAAATTTAAAATTTTCCGGGATGAAAAGTAGATATTAGGAGGATTAGTAGGATACTCGTATTAGTAGGATTAGTGCATTATTAGCTTCTGAAAGCGTCTTCGTTGCTTAGATTTCGATTATACCCTCGGGAACTATTATTTTTTCGGGATGAAAGTAATCTATATGTTAATCCAGGGTATAAGCTATCTCCATTCCAAATTTCATTCAAATCCGTCCAGCCGTTGCAGCGTCAAGAAGTAACAAACACACACACAAACTTTCGCATTTATAATATTATACTCGTAGTAGGATAATGCTTCCAGTTTAATTTTGGCTGAAGAATCCGCAATAGTTATTGATTCACTCGGAGGATAGCAATCTAGTTTAGCTTTCTGTACTCTGTAGTATGACGGATACACATTTTCTGCACCATCTCTAATAGCACTCTCTCGCAGTATCATAACAACGTACGTGGGAGTAGGTAACTGATAGAAATGCACGAATACACCGATAATCAAAAGTAGACTTTAGTAACGCACTCACTTAAACCGTTACAAAACAATTATCGCACAGAAACTTCTAATACTCAGATGATCGCTCGGTCGCTCTTATTCGCACTGTTCGCTTTCCAACTGACTCGTCGCAACCGGTGTCCGCCGTTTTATAGCTCCCGTGTCCGATCATTCCAGAATGCCTTTCCGGAATGATCGATGTAGTTCGACCCGCCAAGGTCGATCGAGACTGTTCGTTGCTGGAATGTTCTACGCCTTGCTACCTTGTTCTTTTTACGATCGCTATGACCTTGACTCACGGGTCTGGATGAGTCTGTAATGTTCCGCGTGTTGCTGTCTCATTTCGTGTTATCTCTTTCACACGCTTCTGGAAGGTTCTCAGTATCGCCGTCTCTTTCTAATCGTGTTATCTCTTTCACACACTTCTCGAAGGTTCTCAGTATTACTGTCTCTTTCTAGTCGTGTTTTCTCTTTCACACATTTCTCGAAGATTCTCAGTATTGCTGTCTCTTTCTAATCATGCTATCTCTCTCACTCTTAGTGGAAAAAATGCCATATACTGAAATGTACTTCAAAGGCCCATAAGGGGTCAGGACCCAGGAAAGTGCCTGAAAATGGGTTTTCAGGTTATGACGTAATCTGATAGAGGGTGGCCTGAAACGGACTGAAAACTAGCCGCCTGAAAACAACGGTAAGTTGGTCGAAATTTTGATAATCTGGTATGTGATAGAGCTACCTCTGAAAAAGACTGAAACGATATTTCAGCCTGCTGAAAACGCTTCTAAAGCACCAAAATTAACGATTAAAAATGCGACGCCTTATGCCATCGGCGTAACAATATATTGCCATTTAGACAACTTGAGTGAAATAAAAAGATTTAGTGCTTTTTCAGGTGTATATATTGTAGATGTTGCGGGTTTCTTCGTAGAGATGGTCACTTCTCTTAATTTAGATGCTGCTTCTGGATTTTTTAGCATATATTCAATTACGGCCGCAATATCATCGCGGCCATCCTGCTTAAAACGTTCTGCTGCAGCATATGCCAATTCGTCAGCGTTTTCGGATTGTAAGTCACTCGATTTTTGTTTCTTCTGTTTGGTTCCCAGATCTTCGAATGACTTACGTTTTGTTTTAGTCATAGTTTAAATCACCTGAATCTTGGTTGGGTGAATCGGCTCGCCAAACTACGATGCTTGGCCATTCAACATTTTCCATAAGCCAATTTTCATAGGTACTTCTAAACTTTTTCATATCTCTTCGGAACTTCAGCCATCTTTCCGACGCATCTTTAAAATCTTCGGCAAAATTCCTTGAGGCTATCATAGTCTTCTTCAGATATTTGTCCATTGATTTTAGTAACCACTTCTTCCAGCAAGGCTTCGTGGTTAAACGAAGGCTCCTGATTTATCAAAATCACGTACAAATCTAAGTTGGTCGTTAAACCCTCCATTGCTTGCAGATAGTGATGTTAGCAGTTGATATGTTCCAGAAGGAATAAACAATAAAATTAAACTGCAACCTATTTACTGCATATTACTAATGAGAACCCATTGAAATCTGGGTAATTATCATCCTTAATGATAATAAGATAATATTTAATTTATACTTTTACTTAATACTTAATAATTAGAGGGCAGGGAGATAAAGGGCCAAAAAGTGAGATATGTCATTATTTCAATGAAACTCATTTTTGAAAATCCATCTCATCTAATGCCATTATTTAATTTTATTCCATGATTAAACGTGTCTTGCAAACTTAAATACCTACTAAAAACCAAGTTTTCCCTATATAAAACGTTTTACATTTTTTTTTTAAAGTGCACCTGGCATGTCGATTTTTATAAAAAAATTATTACTCAACGGTTTTCCAGCCAAATTGACATATATTCCATTTTTTACCTAATTATGAGGAATTTATTCGATTTCAATAAAAAAAATAGGCACTCATAAAATTAAGTCACTATTTCTATGGAGAGGCCATTTTCGATCCACAGTGGCGGTGGCTTGACCATTGTGTGACGACCTCAGCTGCGTATGACATCATAAAATCAATTAAAATTAATAACAACGTCGTTTGGTTGGACCATTTCCCTATTATTATATTTCCTTATATTTCCTGATATTTCCTTTTTGTCGAGTTACATATGAACGTGATAACAAGGAGCCGTAAAACCTTTAAAAATAAACGTAAGTGGTTCCAAAATAATGAGGAAACTTCAAAAATTAACATTTTAACAGTTAACAGAGCTAAAAACAATTTCTAAAAATTTTCAATTTTTTTTTTTTTCGAAGTCTCTTCAGCATAAACCATCTCGTCCTGTCTCTGTCAATAATGTCAATGATCCTTACCTTATTGCTGATATGCTCGCCAATCATTCTAAAATAAAAGCATTAAAAGTAGATACTTTACCTAGGGCTGAGCCGACACCCACGGTGGCTTGTAGTATCAGATTTACCGAGAAGGATGTCGCTGAAACCGATCTTAAAATGAACCGTGGCAAGTCGCCGGGGCACGAAGGACTTAGCATCGAGCATTTGTTTTACGCAAGTGATGAATTATACCGGGTGTTATCAGATTTGTTTAATTCTTGCCTAAAATACAGTTATCTCTCCCTTGACATGATGAAAACCCTAGTTATTCCAGTAGTGAAGAACAGAACCGAGGACCTGTTTTATCTTAATAAATACCGCCCGATCTCATTAGGCACTATCGTGGGCGAGGTATTTGAAAGACTCCTACAACCTAAATAGAGAATGTCAGACAGTTTCGATTTTTGGCTTACCATATTATTCATTAAAAACTAAAAATGGCTGTAAAAAAATCATTTCGATACGTCAAATAGTTTTCGAGATATTAAATTTTAAACTTCGTATGCGGCGCTTGAAACCCGGCGGCTAGCGCTCACGGATGATGACGTCATCGCTTAACAGCGGTACGCGCCCTTATATGAAAAAGTAAGTTTACAGTGCTATAACTTTTTAACCGTAATAAGTAGCCAGTTGAATTTTTCACAGAATACGTGTTATTATAAAATCTATCGTTTAAAATTATACAATGAACAATCAATCAAATCCCAAGAGGGGTCCCCATACAAGAAACATGAAAATAAATCATTTTTTTTAGCATTTTTATATGGATTGTATTTTTATAATGGCTTATTATTTTGATGCTATTTTAAGCTTTAATTGTAGTCTAATTTTCATAGTTTCCGACTAAATAGCAATCTCAAGTAAAACTACTACAAATATGTGACAAAACTGATTTTCTCAACACCATGTTTTAGGCGGTCACCCATCCTGTTACGTTTGTACTTGCTTAACTTTGTAAGTCGTAATATATTTACGAATTCGTTTTGATGTTACTATGGCAGCTATGTTTATCTATTATTATGTATTACTTAACTAACTGTCTGTCACTGACCGGCTTTTCTATTTGTAATGTTTGTCGAATATGTTGGTTAAATAAAATTAGAATAATAATCAAGCACTTTAAATTTTGGGATAGTGGCAATCATGCCTCGACCTAGCAAAGCGAGAGTGTTGTAGGTATGTAGGTAGGTACGTCTATCGACTTGGTAGCGCACGCGCGCGAAATTTGAAATCGATGAAATGAATACACGAAGTATCAGAACTACTGCTAGGTCAATCAAAAATTCATGTTTTATAGTTCACTCTTTTATACAGTAGTGATATTAATTCTAAATTAACACGAAATTTGTAAAGAAAGGCCTACCACCAAAGTTAAGCAACCACCGCTTATAGTCCATTCGCTTAGATAGTGTCGCTACACTCGCAGGTACTTGTGGTTATTGTAATAAAATACGAATATATTTCGATGTAAACTGCCAAATTCACTAGCGGGTGTTACGGCGCAAGTAAATTTGGCAGTTTACCTATGGCGCATTATATTCGTATTTTATTACAATAACCACAAGTACGTGCAAGTGTAGTGACACTATCTAAGCGAATGGACTTTACCTAAACATCGATCGTGTTGATTTAAACTAGGCACTTTTTAACATATTTGTAAGAGTTTTACTACAGTTTACTGTTTGGTCGTAAACTTTGTTTGTATGGAGTTTTGATTATTATCTAAACTTAATGTGACACCAAAATAAAAAGCTATTATACAAATACAACCCGTACTTCGCCTTCCAAAGTTAAACAACTACACGCGTAGTCTAAAACAAGATGGGTGACCGCTTAAAATATCATGTTGATAAAATCAGATTTGTCACATATTTGTAGCAGTTTTACTTGACATTGCTATTTAGTCGTAAACTACAAAAATTAGACTACAATTTAAGTTCAAAATAGCATCAAAATAAGAAGCCATTATAAAAATACAATCCGTGTAATAATGCTAAAAAAAATGATTTATTTTCATATTTCTTGTATGGGGACCCCTCTTGGGATTTGATTTATTGTTAATTGTATAATTTTAAACGATAGATTTTATAATAACACGTATTCTGTGAAAAATTCAACTGGCTACTTATAACGGTTAAAAAGTTATAGCCCTGTAAACTTACTTTTTCATATAAGGGCTCGTACCGCTGTTAAGCGATGACGTCACCACAGCAAGATGGCCCCCGTGCGCTTTAATATTATTGACCCAAATTTTAAACGTTCATAGAATCAAAACTACCGAGTCTTTCTGAATAAAATAAAAAGTAGTATGTTTGTTTATTTATAAACTTTACTGCTACAAACTTTCAAGCGATTTGGCGTACCTACTGACATTCTTCATTGACGAGGGATCTAAAAATTTTCGGTTTGGTTTCCGCCCAGGACACTCGACGGACTCGGCAATACTCAGTCTAAAATATACGTTTAACTATTATGTTAATAGGCATACCTCCCGTGTACACGCGTGTTTTTTAGACTTGAGTTGCGCTTTTGGCCCCGTTAATTACTACATTTTAAGGGGAAAGCTTCTAAATTTAGCCGAGGTCGTAAGTGTGTTGAGGTTTCGGTACGGGAACCAAACCAACAATGTGAAAGGGGATGACTCACGTCTAGCGATTATAGGCTAGAATGTGGTGGTGGTGTGCGCCAAGGTGGAATAACATCTCCGGACCTTTTTAACTTTTAGGTACGTCAACAACCCAACTAGCAATTTTCTCTTAAGGATATGCTGATGTCTTCTTGGAAAACATAAAGACTGGTTATTCTAGAATAAATAATATCTTATTCGAGTTTTTTACAAAAAATGACCGCTCACAGCCATGATGGTAAAAAGAAGAGTTTTGCCGATTTCTTTCATCGACCGAGCCAGTCAGCTCGATCGGTAAAGCGTGGGAGAAGCGACATCTGACGGAGAGAGGCAGCGCTAACTAGTTTTCAAATTGTGGCTGCTCTAACTGTCAGATGTCGCTGTTCTTCGGACTTAGCCGCTTGTGTCGCTGTAGCGACAGCTGATTTAAGAACTAAGGTGTTACAGCAGCCTTATATGTGTCTAGTCTAGTCTAGTCTTACAGGTGTCTAGACTAGTAAATCTTATAAAAGCCTGATTTAAGATATTTTGTACTATAAGAACACTGACGTTTAGTACGTCCTCTTATAGAGGTTTATAAGGAATCGTTGTAAGACATTTATCAGAACAGTTGTCTTACAAGCGCATTTTCAAAGAGCAATTGCTCTTGATATTTTTTTTGCACCTAAAAAGCAACCTTAGAGTGCATTATTTCTTAGCAGAGTCAGCATTGAGTGATTTATTAGTCATTTATAAGTACAGTGGTCTTATAAGTGCATTTTCAAAGAGCAATTACTCTTTAATATTATTTGCACTTAAAAAAGCATCTTAAAACGACTTTTTTTTTTAGTATGGTCGGCGGTGAGTGTATTATTAGAATTATGACCTTAATAAACTCTTGCATACAACTACTGTAAAGCTAACAGTTGTAAGTGTGAATTGTCTTGTCTGAGTCCAATTAAAGAGAAGAAGGATAATAGTAGAACTCTAAATATTAGAATATTTTGTATTTTAAAAGACTTATTAAGACTTTTCTAAGAAAATCGGCCATTATTCGTGTAAACATCTGCTAAGTATTTGTAACAGTTAAAAAACAACATGGATATAGAAAAATTTAAAAGATTTAATAGAAGTGGAGCATATAGGAAAAAAGTACATCAAAATTACAGCTCAGAGACTCACTAAAAAAGGTACCAGGTACTAAGTACTAGTTCTACATCAGAAAACGATGCCGGAACTTGTATATTATTAGATGGTACCGAACAGAAAAAAGGAGACTGCTGCTCTGAAGACTTTGAACTGGCAGATTCTAGTCTGAATTCTGAATCTGATGCTGATGATAGCGGTGAAAATGATTGTGAAACAGATAAAACGGATTATGAAAAAAATATACAATTTCGTGAAGACATTAAAATATGGTCGTTTCAGAATAATATACCGCAGTCGGCGCTTAAAGAACTTTCAGTGATTATTAACGCTAAGACTTCTCTCCCACCTTTCCCCGCGCGGTTGCGGCGCTTTCGTTTAACATACCGACGCCCCCGGACAATAAGTCGGCAATCGCAAAAAGTAAATTTTACAGGAAAAAATATTTACTGATTTTGTTCAATATCTTTACAACCAGAGGGAGTACTAAAGACATTGATATATCAAACGAAAGCTATTTTTTTAAAGAATATAATTTATACAATTATACTTTATAATACGCATTCAGTATTAAGCAATGAGAGAAAATGCATTTTACAGATAATGAGTTAAAATTTATTCCCAGTAATAGTGACTTACTGGATTATTGTGGTAAATATTATAAAAGTTTTGATTTGTAACTGCATAACATGGACATTTATAACGATATTTTTTGTTTGAAGGGCTAAACGTAATATGTCATTACTAAGGTTTTTATAGTAATTTAAAACCAGGCAAAATAACGGCATTGTATGATAGCTTTGTTGTTCTCGGGAATGTAAAACCTGCATATTCAAGTAAACGTGCAATACTGAATGACATCGAAATAATAAAATAACATAGTGTAAAAGAAAACTATCATAAGTAATAAGTATAATAAGATTTAATAATTAAAATAATCGAAAATAATAATAATAATTATTATTAGCCTTTATTTGCTGTAATTATAATTATTTACATGTCATTATCACTATTCAAGTTATGATTAGTCAATTTTATGTTATGCTTGTCATTAATAAAGGATATAAATTGTTAGTTATTCTCTCTTTTTTCATTCTTTCTGGAACTTGTCATATATGAATATTTATGTCTTTCCTTCCCTTTTTTCTTTAGTTAGCGCGCCCCTTGGATGAAGGCCTCCTCCAGTCTTCTCCATTCTTTCCTGTCTCTTGTCCTACTCCATGCTCGTCCTATTAATGCGTCTAAATTATTGCTCCATCGCAATTTGGCCTTCCTTTGGATCTCTTGCCATCTCTGGGGACCAGTCTGCTACTTTTTTTAACCAGAGAGTGGATATGACCAGCCCATTTCCATTTAAGTTTGCGTATTTTAACTGTTACATCTCGCACCCTAATTTGATTTCTAATATGCATATTTCTTATTTTATATATTCGTTTCTTATGTAATATGCTCCTATCCATATTATGTTGACATATCTACCTCAAGTTTAAGTTCATTTTTCTTTGTTAGGGCCCAGGTTGTGCTTTTCATAATTTCTTTTAAGGCCCAATATTTATTCCAGGATTTTTTTATTATTCTTTATATTATTTTGGACATATCTTCCTGCAAAGATATTAATTCCACTAGGTATATTTAGTCTCCTATGTAATCTTTTGTGAAATTTCTGACATTTATAGGCGGTTTGTTGCTGTTCGTTAGTATTTTAGTTTTTGATACATTCATGGTTAACCCCAGTTTCCTACTCTCTGTTGCCAGATTGTTAAGCATTACTTCAAGGGTATTTGGATCTTCTGCAAATAAAAACACTATCATCGGCAAATTTTAAGTTGATCATCGATTCACTTTCAATTTTTATACCTTTTCCATTCCAGTTTATGTTCCAGAACATGCTTTCCAACGCAGCATTAAACAATTATGGGGAAAGAAAGCCCTGGTTTACTCCTCTTGTAAGTTTAAATTCTCTCCCTTCTTTTTCCAGCTTGATTTTGGCTGCGTTGGTGTTAATATATCGCCTTGATGATACGGTTTTTTTTTTCCCGTGTTCCCCGTACTAGCAAAGCTTGATGTATGCCATTGTATTCTAAGCTTTCAAACGCCTTGGTATAGTCAATAAAGGCTATGTATATTTTCTTCCCGTATTCATTATATTTCTCTATAATTTGGTTGAGTGTGTGTATAATATGATCTATGGTTGAGAAGCCGTGTCGAAAGCCAGCTTATTCTATGGATTGACTAGAATCCAGGGATTTTTCTATCCGTTTTAAAAATTATCTTCGAGAATACTTTGAAAATGTTTGATGTTAAGCTAATAGGTCTGTAGTTGTTTATGCTACCTATGTCTCCCTTTTTTATGCAGAAGTGTAATAACAGCAATATGGAAGTGGAACCCTCTGTAAAGGAGACAGATATTTATTTATACCTGGATAGCTGAGACACTGGGTAAGTCCCTGCAGTTATCCAGGTTTCACTCTATCGGTCTGTCTCATTTACAGAGGGTTCCAGGTGAGAATAGATGTTATTTCAGTTAGACAAGCGCGGTTATTAAATTAAATAACATATTTTTAAATATTTTATAGTTGTAATTTTTAACAATAATCAAAAAAGGTAGGTACTTAATAAACAAAAATAATCAAGTAGGTACGTAATATTATAAACAGTTCAAAAATGCATACAAAATGCGTCAATCAAAAAAATCTGTCATTATAGTTTTGGTCATACTGCTTCGCGTCTAGTTTTTTTTACTAAATTTACTTCCAAAGTTATTTCGTCATCATCTTCATTTTCCAATGAAAACGAGAAGACATGACCAACTTCATCGCGTGTCTTTCCACTTTCATATAAGGATATTAACTTTAGTTTTTATCATTACAAGCCTTCGTTTCTGCATTTTTCAAATAAATATCCGTACGATAGCAAAACCAAACTGGAGGTCATTTAGGCACAATTAACTAAGTGCGGAATTTGGGGGTCAACTAAGGATTAATAAACAAAACTGAAATTTATCTGCAAAAATGTCCAAGTTAGACAGGTACCTAATAAATTGACGTTATCTCAGTTACAGAGGTCTACCTATAAATTAAAAGAAAACATTGTAGCAAAGTATTCTTTAAAATATAGTCTCAGTAAAAGAGGTAAAATTCTCTCACCGTCTCAATTCAGTGCTAGAGTGTCAGGACCTCAACATGAGTTCCAGCTATGGAGGTTTCTCATTTATCCTGGTCCCACTTAACCAAGTTGTACTGTATCTGGATATCTGAGACACTGAGTAAGTAGAATACCTCTTTAAGTGAGACAAATTTGCAGGTCCTAGTTATCCAGATTTCACCATTTTTAGCCATAGTTTCAGCATATTTTAAAACTTTGCATTTTGTCGGTTCCATAGCACCTAATAATTAATTTATTTACACGTTTTGGTAGGTAACACACTCAATAGATTCACAGGTAAGAAACTATGTTTTATTTTGTCACTGACACGTAAACACAAACACATTTTTTTTTAACCAGACGCACCAATCAATAATTACACGTCACTTTCGGTCAATAGAAATTTGCAACTGTTTATAAATGTAAACAAACATTACGCGTTGCCGGTGCGAGAACAGACACGTGAAGGGGCGCGGCATGTATCTATTACTTTCTAATGTTTAATCAAAGACAGAGATAAACGTACCTTATGATGGCTGAGCGGCAAAAAGACAGACGATATATTGGGTTCGTGACATGATCTGATTTGGTATTAAATAGTACACGCAAGTACCTGTTACGAATATTTACGAACGAATTATTTCCCTTTAAAACTTTGTTAGTAGCTATTGCCGTGTTAAGTTTATTAAATTAAATACGGTATTATCGTTTACCAAAAACTTCATAAAAATATTAACGCCAATAAACCGGTTATAGCATCGTACCAAATATCAAAATAATAAATATATTTGTATTGATCTGTAGCGACACTTTTCTCGTAACATTTTGATTTTGCAGTTTCCCTACAATAAACACATCATTCTTAATATCTTCTTTAATTGCATTAAAAAAAAACTGAAAAAAATATATATGATGTATTCTGACCCCCTGATTCCGAATTTTGCATAACAATAAAATGTACATAATATCACATTGCCGACTTATTGTTCGGGGGCGTCGATACAACGTCTATTAACTAGGTATACGTTTTTAAAATCAAAACTCGTTTGCAGAAATATTGAGGTTACTTGTCAAACAGTACCTATTTGTTTACATCTTTTGACATTTCTATTGACCCCGGCTTTAGAAATAATATAATACCTTTAAACGAGCAATTCTTGTATAATATATATAATCTGAATCTCGGAAACGGCACCAACGATTTTCATGAAATTTATTATGCAGGGGATTTCCTGGGCGAAAAATCGTTCTAGCTAGGTTTCAATTTTAGAAAACTTACCAAAAAAATAATACAGAGCAAAGCGGTCATCCAGGAACTAAGTATCAAAATGAACATGTCGTACTAACCTACGAATTCGGTCACTGCATCTAAACACTCCATTTTCTGATTGAACACGGCTTCCCTCTCCTCTTGTTTAATTTGCTTAACATGGTAAAAGCCATCCGCCGCACACCACTTTTAATTGTTTTACCCATGATTAATCTTATCTTATCTTCTTATCGTATTGGCGGGGTCATTACAGATACACTTCGACCCTATGGGATCTTTTGTGTAATTACCCCTTTTTTTTAGCGCTTAATCCAATGCAGCCTCCACCCCTTCCAGAAAGCGGATAGTGGAGTGCAATGGCAGTGCCTTGAAATCACTTGGTTCTGGATAGCCACGACCGAGGATTTTCATTCTTACTCCGGCGAGGGCATCACATTCACACAATAAGTGTTTCATTGTTTCCACCTCTTCGCCGCACATTCTGCAATCTGTTTTGTCATAAAGGCCCATCGTTTCTAGGAGATGTTTAACCCCGAAGTGCCCGGTAAGCACTCCGATAATATATCAGAGTTGTCTTCTGCTGAGTTTCCAAAGTTTATTGGTCCAGCTCTGGTCAACTCCATCTATGAAGAGCTTCGCATGCCCTAAGCCTAACGTAGTATTCCACTCTTTTAGGTGATTTACTAGGGCGTTATTGTTCAGGGCTGCTTTTACGGTGCCCGGTGATGGTCCCACAAATGCTTCAGGTCCGATGTAAGCGTCCTTGGACCCTTCCCTTGCCAGCTCATCCGCGGCTTCATTTCCGGGAAAGCCTTCGTGTCCTGGAATGCACATCAGTTTCACTTTGTTGTGCCTACCAAGCTTGTTTAAGGCTTGTATTCCATTGTAGACTAGTTTCGAGTCTACTTTAGGCGCTGACAGCGCCTAAAGCGCCGCTTGGCTATCGCTTAGAATATGGATAGTTCTCTCCTGTGGAGGCCTATCAATATTCTCCTGTGTGCAGGCAATTATCGCATACAACTCCGCCTGGAAGACCTTTGCGTAGTTGCCAATACTTATGCTACTGTTATAGTCTTTGGCGTGAATACCCGCCCCCGTACCGGAGCTCATTTTTGAACCATCCGTGTACCATATCGCGTTAATTCGCGTCGTCTATTTCTGATAGGTGAAACCCATCCTTGCATTCATCCCTTGTCCGAATGTGGACATTGAAGTTCCTCTGGAAAACATACTTAGGCTGCATTTTATCGCAGCCCATCGTCAGTATTCTGTCTGGGAAAACATTGTGTGCCATTTTAGTGTGTCTGGTTCTAGGCGCTGCTTCGTTCCTCAGGCCAGTCTCTTTCAACCTCTGCAGTGATTTGCACGCCTCAGACTGTATGGCGATATGCAGCGGTGGGAGGTTTAGTAGGACCTCCATTGCCACCCTCGGCGTCGTTCTGAATGCCCCTGTTATAGCCATGCAGGCCACCCTCTGCACCTTAGTTAGAGAGTCCTTGCATGTCCTTAATGTTGCTCTTGGCCACCAGGCCAACCAGCCGTACATGATTATGGGTCTTACCATCATAGTATAGATCCACTTCAGTAGGTACTTTAGGGTTAAGGCCCCATGTCTTACAATATGCTGATCTGCACATTCCAAACACTCTAAGCGCTTTTGTTATTTTCCAGATGAGTTCTTTATCTAGTATGATACCTAGATATTTTACCTCACCTGACAGTTGTAGTACCTCGCCAAACAGCTTTAGCTGTTTCACATGTTTGAGGTGCCGTTTCTTAGTATAGATGTAGTGAAATATCGTTTCACATCGTATTTTCTCGGAAATATTCGTATTTGTCATGCTACTTCAGTCTGACTCAGTACCCATCAAGACAACGTGGGGCAACGTCGCATCGCGAGAGTTATAATCGATATAGTGGTTAATACCAGAGTATTTTTTGTTAATTAAGATTAAGTTTGTTTTCAGATCTTTTTAATAGTCATGCCGTAAGCATTAAGACCTGGGAAACGTTTAGATCGACAAGCCTGTGAAATTATTTTCAACATTTATTTATATTTCTTCTTGTTTACCTACACCTAATTTCTATATATTTGACCGTGTTGGTTTTAACATCTCGGTGTGATATACTTCAACCTCGTCGTTTGACATTTGACACTGATAACTAAAGTAGGTAATCTATTTATTTAATACAAACATGTCACTTAATAATTCAATAATTCATAGACACCTCGGCATCATTCGAAAGTAGACGTGAGTTCCAAGTTTTCACGATGTGAAACATGGGGAGACTTGACTTTATTAGCCTACTGTTTAGCATGTTGCCTATCCATTTACATAATTATGGTTGGTTCAATGCCGTGTCTAGCAGCCGATGTGCTTATGGCTTCGAACGTAGTTCTATCGAATGCTCCCTCCACATCGAGAAATGCCGCGAGACAGATATCTTTGTTCTAGAAAGCATTTCAGCTTTATTCACCACAAAATGAATCGCTGTATCTGTGGATTTGCCCGGTTGATACGCGCATTGCATTTTGTGCAGTGGATACCGCGTTAGAGGTCCATCTCTTATGTGCGTGTCTATCAGCTTCTCTAGTGTTTTTAGAAAGAATGGTGATAAACTTATAGGCCCGTATGATTTGGCATCACAGTAATCTGCCTTGCCTGGTTTTGGCAGGTAGATCACTTTTATAAGCCTCCAGACATGCGGAACGTGCCCGAAGGCCACGCACGCTCTGTACAGCCTGCTTAAATGCGGGACAATTACATTTGCGCCCTCTTGTAGTCGAATTGGATATATCTCATCCGGGCCCGGTGCTTTCTACGGTTGGAAAGTGGATAATGCCCACCTTATCTTGCTGTCGATGTCGTCTACTACCTTTTTGGCAGTATCCCAATTGTATCTTGTTGTCCTTGCTGTCTGACACACAAATTGGTACACTATCTATTTCGCTCTCACGTATGATGGAGCCGGGAAAGTGTGTGCTACACATAACTTTCAGGGTATCTAAACCCGTTTCTGTCATCCTTCCCTTATCGTCCTTTATTGACGTTAATGGAGTTGACCTTGCTACTGCTAGTGCTTTTGTGAGCCTCATACCTTCTGGTATCGAGCCTATTTGGTTGGTTCCGCCACGTACTCCTCTTTGCTTTTCTTACAGCTTTATTATACTCCGTGAGCTTGTGAGCGTAATTGCTAAAGTCATTCGTCGCCTTCGCGTCATTGAAGATCGCCCTATTTTCACTACTGATTTTGGTTATCTCAGGGTATCTTCTTGGCTAGCACCCTTTTTTCCGGGAAGTTATTGGTCCACGCGGTGTGTAACACCCGTACCATGTTGTCCGCTTCAAATTCAATTTCAATAATAGAGTTGAGCTTACCTTTTGGTTACCCTAGTTCCGCCTTTAGGTCACGTTTAAAGGATGACCAATCGGTGTTCCTATGATTTCTTTTACGCACAGGTTCAACTGGTATGTCGGTCCTATACCTAAAGCATATATATCTATGATCTGAAAGTGAGATTTCATTGGAAACATGCCAAGTGTGAATATTTTCGTAAATGTGGTTAGACGCCACCGTTATGTCAATTACTTCTCCACGCCAAGCATTGACGAAAGTTGGGCTGTTCCCTTTATTTAGTAATTGTAAAGAAGAGCTCACCAGAAAAAACAGTAACTTCTCTCCTCGCTTGTTGACATCCGAGCTACTCCAGATGACGTTATGTGCATTGGCGTCGCAGCCGATGATCAGGTCGGTGTTCACCTGACTGCCAGTTGCGACAAGACTCCGTAGTTGAGGTGTGATGGGGTCCGTCGCTTCGTCTGGGAGGTAGACAGATGAGATGGTGAGAGTCTTGCCTAACCTCTTCTCCTGGATCTTAATAGTCGTAAGATCCCTGGAACAGTAAGCATTATAACGCATGGTATTTATGCAATTTTTGACATACACACAAGTCCTCATATTATTCTCGGGGCAGAGGTAATAGATAACTCCCCCCTTGCCGTTTAGTCCCCTGATCTCGCCCTTGTATGTATAGGAATTGTTCTTGAATCAGGGCTACATCGAATTTATCACTATCAGGGCTGTGGCTGCTTTATTGTGTTGTGTGTGTGTGTGTGTGTGTATTAATTTGTACGCACCTTATGCCTCCCATGGCTTATTTTGATGTTTGTTGAGGCTTAGGCTTGCTGAGATCAGCAGCCTCCGCCGGCGACTCGCAGTCCTCGGACATTGGTGAAGAGGGGTTTCCGAGGTAGAGGGCCTCCAGGTCACGCAGGTTCTCGGATGTCGTCACCGATACCGGTGATGTCTCCCGACACCCACGCGGCTTTTCGTCCACTCCAACCCCGTCAACCTCGTCCACCCCGTCCGACTCCTCGCCCGCCGCCACCTCAGTAGCCACGACAGTGTGGGGAGCCTCTACGGGATCGACGCCAGCACCCCTCTTCTCGGCATCGTCCAAGAGTTTAAAGGTGCTAACGTCGATCCCTGATTTGAAAACCTAACCGGCCTCTTGGATTACGTCCGCTGACTCCCGGTCCATCAATATGATGGACGGGCCAGCCGCCGCCGCCGCCGCGCCGTCTCCGAGATGTCGACCACCTTCCATTGGTCAGTATTCAGCCGCTCGTTGAAGCGTTGGCGCAGCTGAAACACTACCTTTGCATCGGGGATGCCAATGATCTTCGTCTTCCAGGTCACCTTCACCGGTTTTGGAAGATCCTTGGCATCCATGACCTTGAGGCTCATCCCCGCAATATCTCCCTCGCTTATGAGGGAGCTGAGCCACGTGAAAGACGCCTTGTCATCGCAACTGATGTGCAGGGCGCCTCCCACAATATTCCCGAAGTTGATGTCGGGGAACGGCTTAGGGATGATCAGGAGGCGCTGGATTACCACTCCCTGAATGGCCACTGTATAACCGCTACCTTGATGCATGAAAGTTCCTCCGCATACGACCCTACCCTCGTCCTTTTGGAGTCACCACTGGTTTTTGGTGATACCAACGGCCTTTTTTGTGTCCTTGCTGCTGTCCTCACTTCAGCGGTGTGGTCCCTAGGTGTGCCGGCATCTAGACGCTGGAGCGCTGCAGCCTGCGCTTCCCTCTTCCTCTGCCTCCTGCTCCCTTACTTCACACCCCCTTCCAGCTGGAAGCTTGCAGGGGGTGGTTTCGGGGGGCTAGATTCAGAGGAATAGGGAGGCCCTCCTTACCGCAACCTGCCTCCGTAGTAAACCATAGATGTGGCTTTCATTTTTGATATAATGATTACACTCCATACCTATACAAGTACATTTATTAAGATTTATTATATTATAAAGAAGTTTCATAACATGAGCTTATCGTTTTTGTTTCAACACACAATATTTTATAATACCTATATACATATTTCCACCTGGTCGGCCTGAGATCCATTTGACGATCACGACGTCCTTTTGTGACTTGAAGATAGATTTTTTCAGATAGATGTTGTATGATAAATGATAACTATTAACTATTAAGAATTTTATAATTTACCTACGGCATAAACTTTATTTCTAAAAACTATCATATAAAAAAACAATTTAATAAAAGTAATAAGTAGATAAAATGTTGTACTACAGTCTTTGTCTTTGGGCAAAAAAGGAGCCTTGCCTGTGGTCGCTGAGACAGGTGAGATGATTTATCTGACACTTATTTTATAGTTTGTGTCAGATGACCAGGGCCTAAAAGTTTCTATAGCTAGTAAAAAATCGTATTTGCGGCACTTGATGGTTTAGGCGTGGTCTGTGGTGTGTGTGGCTTGCGAGCAGAGCCTTGGACATGAGACTGTGCTAGCGTATCAACGCGAGTGACGTCCCACGCCAAGGGACGACCAAGATGCCACGGTACTAAAGTGCATTCGTCGGGTCTCTTTTCATCAGAGGCAGTCAGGCCAGTGGGCTCAAGTGAAGTCGGAAATGAAATTGTGTCAAAACCCGACGGACCAAATTGGTTATCGATGCATGTCTGTAAACTCGACCACCACTGGATTGGTAACACAGACCGTGGTGTTCTAGGTCGTCGACTGCATTTCCACAACGGCAACAAGGATGCGGCTCGTAGACTTTATGACTGTAGCGGAGGCATACTGCTATCGTTAAAGTATTTGGATCTAAAAGACACCCTAGGGTTCCTGAAGGGATCAACGGGCCTTGTCGGATGAATTTTGACTATTCTCCAAAAGATTGCCAGACAGAAATAAGGTCTCATACTGATAGGCAGCCATTACACGGTCAATCCAGATCGTGATCCGACCAAGGTCGCGCAGGAGATTACAAAATTTTTAGATATTATGTAATCCGATGTCGTGATCCGTCAATCTAACACGTTACACAGTCAATCTGATCGAGATCACCTGATCACGATCACGGATTGCGATCTAGATTGGCTGTGTAATGGCTGCCATAGGCTAGGTTTTCCGACTGGCAAATTCTGACCGGCGGGGCTATTGCCTAACGCACTCGCAATCGCAATCGTTTTCATTTTGAAAATCGAAGGCTTGTCTGCATACAAAATGAAAACAATTGTTCCATTTTCAAGCCGATTGTGATTGCGAGTGCGTTAGACAATAGCGACGCCGGACATGCCAAGCATCCTCTGCATCGGACAAACACGGTACCTGAACATCAGTGGTATTGGAAAAATTCAGAATTTCACTGATGAGGGTGATTGTGCGGTGGATCGAATAGAGAAAAGCTGGAAGTGTCAGGTCATTAGTAGTCCAAATAATAACTTATCTAAGTTATCACAATTAAAAAGATGGTATTCCATACCACCAAAATAAGATACTTATGTGCTTCGCGGGAAGACACCGCAAGATGGTACAAATCTTTCGCCATCTATCGCTGGAGTGGAACTGAACGAACAACTGACGCCATAATTGTTTGTTTAATCACGTTTCGGTCGATCATAAAATCAATTTCAATTTTCACCACCAAAATTGACTATTACCGCCGTGGATCGTATCAAAAAGTACACGCAACAATCGTTTACATTTTGTTTCCAAAATATGCATTTAATAGATACTTACAGATGTATTGGATAATCACTATAAATAATTCTGTTAGCTAAGGATTCGAATAGAACACTACCTTCACCGGGTTGTTTATTCGATAAAAAGGATTTTGTATCAATATGTTAAGTAACATAGTATGGCGAATAGGTAGGCTGAAAAATTTCAGACCAGTATATAATTACTTAATTAAAAATTATAAAAGAAACTATTTTTTTATTGCAACTGCTTCTTTAATAGTCAAATTACATACCAATTGAAAGTATAAAGCCTCTAATAGAATATGCAAACGTTAGGCTGACTATTTTGTTCCCATCATATAACTGTTGGGGAGTAGGTAGGTATAAAGCAGGTAAGTCGCAACTAATAATTTGCACCAAACTTAGGCTTCATAATTTCGATTGGTATGTAATTTGTCTATTAAACAAACAATTGCAATTTAAAAAAGAGTTTATTTTTAAAATTTATAATTAAGTTATTATACAGGGTGTAACAGGAGGAGTAGATCAAACGAAGCAGGTCGATAGAAGACTTCAATACCTATCGTATTCACCCCTATGTATGTTCAGCGATTTTCTACTGTTGCAAAGTTATTTAATAATAGCTATTGCCCGCGACTTCGTCTGCGTAGAATTAGTAATTTTGACATCCCACGGGAACAGTGATTTATTTCGGGATTCATGGTAGCCCCGTGTGTTAATCCAGTGTATAAGCAAACTCTATTCCTAATAGTAAGTAACCAAATTCGACCATCCTTTTTAGCAAAGAAGTAACAAACTCGCGCACGCATAACCTTTCGCATTTATTTAAATATAATTATGTAGTATAGGACGTAAATAGGTAGGTACATCCAGCACACAGAATCACTCTGGCCGAAATCGTAGTCCATAAAAATACCATCGTATGTGAGTCCGACTCGCACTTATTTATTTATTTATTTATTTATTAAAGACATGCCAACAGCATACATATCCATCATTCATATTATAATATAACCTGACAACATTATTTATTATATGTAAGCCTATTACGGGCATGTACAGCATTCACATTTAAAGTGCGCGGTTCACATAGTTAGGTACCATTATAGTCGGTTTACAGTATTTGTTGTTTGTTTAGGATTTTTACTATGTATAATCATACCAAATTTTGAAAATTGTATGTTTTATCGTTCTTACGATACAACAAAAAAAAAAAGGTTTGCAGATTTTTTTATCACAATATTCACAATGTTGTATTTGAATAATACAAACTGACAATATCCCAAAAAAAGCAATAAGGATGAAATTCTTCGACGAATCAGTGCGTTGAGCGCGAGCGGGCTTTGCCGCTCCTATTTAAATTTCCGGCGTCCGCGACGCTGCGAAGAACTTTGTCGCTGTACTTTCATGTATAAACTAAAGCCGCACAATGTCACACTGAACGAATTATAATGTTAGTGCGTAAAGTATTATAGTAGATGTAAGTGCCCAATTCGTTTTTAAAGAATAAAGAATAGTTAGTGTATTTAATTTCAGTCAAAAAAAAACTTAACCTAAACAACTGTACTTACTCCAAGTACATTACATCTATTATCATAGCAATAGCTATGAGTTTATTTAACTTCGATATACTACTTCTACCCCTTTATTTCACCTCCTTAGGTATATTTTTTCAGAATCGCCAAAAGTAATATTTTTTATGCGTAGTAGCCTAAATACCAATTTTCACTTCTTTAACCACAAAAAATGACGAAACTCTCATACTTACAAAATTGTACACCGTCCTTTACCCCTTAGGTTAGGGGTAGTTTTTCCAAAATCGCAAAAAGTTATATTTTTAATTTGAAAATAGCTTCTGCCCGTGAATTCTTCCGCCTACTTTGCGATGATGTATTTATCCAGGCTTAATCCGGGGTATACCTAAGATATCTCCATTTCAAACTTCATCTAAATCCATCCATTCGTTGCAACGTGAAGAAGTCACAAACTAACACACAATTTTTTGCATTTATAATATTTAATTATCGGCGACCGGTAGCATTTTAAGTCACTTTAACGTCAAATGTAATGACTAATATAGATAAATTTCATTAGTAGGATTAGTAGGATACTCGCATTAATAGGACTAGTGGATAATACAATAGCTTTTGTCCCTCGGGAACGGTCCAATTTGACGGGATAGAAACTATCCTATGTCCTATTCCAGGGCCTAACCTATATGTGTGCCAAGTTTCATCCCGATCCGTCCAGCCGTTGCAGCGTGAAAGAGTAACAAACATCCATACATACAAACTTTCACAATTAAATATTAGTAGGATTTGTTAAATTTTACTGACACCCTATTACCATATATTTTTTTGTTTTATGGGTAGTCTAAAAGTTGGCCTTGAGTCTCGTCAATTAACGACACGGTCAAAAGTATTACTAATTTTTAATAAAACAATTAGTTCTTGAACTATCACCGTAAACCCAACTTTAACTCCGACTTTCGGGCCCGTTACCCAGTAAAATTCAAATTTTTTTTTACAAACTGTTCTAAAAACTGCCCTAGCTAATGATAAATTTTCCGTACAAATTGAATTGCAATCAAATATCCGGTTCATTTAAAATTTAGTTAATTACGTCAACAAGTGTGAAATTAAGAATTTTTCCTTAAGTAAAAACTTACATGAAAAACGAAATTAAAGTATGTTGTTGAGCCTGAATTTCATCAATAAGTGAGTTATCTTCCAATGGCCGTCCTAATTAAACGTCTAAATATGTTTCGTTCAAATCTTCAAGTAGCTAAAGTTTGAGCGTTGATCCGGTAAGCAGAGAATTTTCATTGCATCAATAACCTATCATGAATATTGACCCCGAAAAATTTAGGTTTATTACTAGTAATTATCTACCTAACCTATCTACTTTATTGATAACCGATTAACTATTCTTAGGTCTTTCAAATTATTCACATAATATCTAATTTCTAAACTGTAATTTTTAAGGCATAGACAGCAGGAAAAATCAGCGGAAGTTGATATTACGGATGTTAAAAATTCACAGAAAACTTTTAACACGTCCACTTAAGTTAACCAAGTAAAATTATAAGACAAACTTCACAAACAAAATACTTGTGAAGTTATGTAAAACCTTTTAATTACGACTTAAATTAACAGAGATTAAAGTAACTGATGTTATTTTGACCAATTAATACACTTTGAGTTAGTTGCAATGATAAGTTAAATTAAGTTAAGGGGGTTCGCTAATGTCGCCCTTGTGACACTTAACTTCGTTTTTTAAATTTTCCTGTTAGATTACGAGGAGGAGATTTATCATTAATTAGCGCAGTTTTTAGAGTAATTTCCAGAAAAAAATGTTATGTGAATTTTGTTCACTAACAGCCTCGAAAGTTCAAGTTAAAGTTAAGTTTACAGAAAAATCCAAGTTACACGTGCAATTTTCTAAAAATTGGCAATGTTTTTTGATCACGTTTTTAATTGGATACCTATTCAAGATAAACTATTCCACTACCTAAAAAACTAGCCGTAAATTTAATTGTTTAGCATAAATTAGCAAAAATAGGTGGTAACATAAGGGTACTAGTAAAATTTACAAAACCTTAAATAACTTTGGAACAGTAGAAAGTCGTTGAACATACAGTGGGGTGAAATTGATAGGTCTTAAATAATAATAATAAATAATAAATAATCAGGGGACAATTACACACCAATTGACCTAGTCCCAAATTAAGCTCTAGGCTTGTACTATGGGTACTAGACAACGATATAAATACTTATATAGAGAATTATATACTTAAATACATAGAAAACATCCATGACTCGGAAACAAATATTAGTGCTCATCACACAAATATCTGCCCTTGCCGGGATTTGAACCCAGGACCGCTAGCTTCGTAGGCAGGGTCACTACCAACTAGGCCACCGCGTCGTCGTCAAAAGGTCTTGACGTCCTCTATCGACCTGCTTCGTTTGATCCACTCCTCCTGTTACACCCTATACACTGAACTGATTTTTTTTAGCCTACCTTTTCGCCATATTAAATTAAATTTGATATAATATAATATAATAGTTGATATAATAGTTATTTGTGCAACAAGAGAGCAAAGTTGGTTTTTGCTGCGAGTGTTGATTTTGAATCCCGAGTAAGCGAAGGATTCAAAAGATACGAGATGAAAATTAGTTGGTCTCGTGTGACGCATACAACTTTTCACCTCAGCAGCGAGAACATACTCGTATTATATAGGTAAAGAAAAAACCACATGTTTAAAATTAAACAACATGTATCTATATTAGTAAAACAAACATTATCAAAAATTAAAAGTGAAACGTAAAATTATTGCAGTTTTGCAATTTAAAAGTACCAGTTCCGTTAGAAAGTAGGGCCTAACTAAGTAGGTAGGTACCTACTACGCCGAAAGCTTTAAAAGTGTTTATCTACATCCATATCATAACTTCCCTACACTATGTTCAGAAGCGATAAGCAAATCGCCTATATTAAGAAACCTGTATCTGTGGTTGCATCTTAATGTTTACATTAAAGTATAGTGCATCGTAATGTTTACATTAAAGTGTCACACACACACACACACACACACACAAACACACACACACACACACACACACACACACACGCAGAATCTCATATTACCCTCTTATTACAATACTAATTTTATTTCTATTTGTATAACTAACTCTTAAGTGAACTACTAGCCCGATAGGGAACATACAATCACTTTGTTGATTCTGTTAAATTTAGACTTAGTATAAGCACCATCAAATATTGTGTAACAATTTAAGGAAGAGCGGTGTCTCTTAACACAGGTATCCCACATACTTAAAAAGAGACACCGGCCCATATTAATGTTAAGAAACTTTGTTGTTACTGAATAAATAAAATTTATTATTATTATTATTAAGTGTCGGTACCTAAACATTAAAGTATCGGTAATACTGTACCACTAACTTGAAAATGCAAGCCATATCTGCAATAAATAAAGTTTTTATTTTTTAAGCTTTGGTACTACAAACAAGTTAACAGTAACACTAACTTAATAATAATACAGGCCATATCTGAACATATTATAGAAAACTTATGATATGCATGTAGATAAAGTTATGTATGCGGCTATACATAATTAGGCATTAAAACAATCGTAATCTTATTATGAAACACATAAACTACTATTAGTTTGCACATACATATATTTCTATACTAGAAAATTGCAGTCCGGAGCTTCATAAAGAAACTTTGGATTTTTGGGTCTGAGCCCTACTGACATTATTTCCAAAAATGCAATAAATTTGGGAAAGGTGTGCACGTCATCTTTTGTCTTTATTGTGGTTTTCAACATTGAGTACATAATCCACATTGTAGATGGTTGCTTCCTTTGTGATAATTCTATGAACTACGCTAACAGTACGAACTCCAAAAAATTGTTTGCACCCTTTGCAAGTCTCCATTGCTTGAAAATATCGTAAGCTTTTAGATATTCTTCGCGAGACTTTTCAGGCAGGAAACTTAATTTTGCATCAAGCAGGCATCCGACGCCTAGTACCTACTCCATTGACGCATTATTCGAGTGCCAAACATTTTAGTTGTAGGAGCTGGTCCGCAGCCCCATGCAAAATTAATCTAATAAACTAATAGCAATGTATACCTATGTACCATGTGCATGATAGTAATAAAATAAAATAAGTAACATATTATTATGATTATTATAAATAACCAAATGACATGTAAAATTTTATATTTTGTCAATATATGATTGAATTGAATTGAATTGAATATTACACGCTGCTTCAATGCTTCCGGTGTTAAATAGCAGATTTCGTCACTGGACTCACTCATATCTCTGTTTTTTGTTTGTTTGTTTGTGTCGTAATAAAGTACTAAATACATGGTACTGACACGAATAGACGTATACCTATCGAAAGTAGATAGCGTATTAAGAGAATAAACAAAAACAATCAAAATAAACCCGCTATTTTTTAAAGATGCTTTCTGAAACTGCACCCACGGTTTAGGTCACAAAATTAAACATTTTAAAACGATAAATGATTATGTACATACATGATAAACTTCGTATGTTTTCATAAAGACTTATTCTCTTTATTTCATTATAAAATAATATAATACGATTATGTGTATAAAAATATAACAATCACATTTAAAACGTTAACAGATAATTTTCAATTTTATGGTATTGTGTGTATCCGTTCGTTTTATTGTTTGTTTCTTTTTGGGCCTACTAGGTATGGAATTTGAAAATCGAACTTCGAATCAACTTGATTCTATCTACAACAAATTAATAGAAGATGGTAAAGCATATGAAAATACCAGCCAGAGCGCCTACACTGGCAATCAGCTGGAACACAATGAACAGACAACAAAAAAAGATAATAATACTGTACAGGAAAATCCAGACAAAAGTCAGACAAAACAAAACAGTAACAGAAACAAAAAATTATACATTTCGGAACCAAACTAAGTATATTTAGTCAAAATACACAAAGCATAAAAATAAAACCTACCTATTAGAAGATTTATTTGAAGAAAAAAAGCCCAGTGTAGTGTGCTTATCAGAAACATGGATTAGAGAGGATCAAAAAACCTAATAGAAATAGATAGATATACTTTCGGAGCAACCTACAATAGAAAAATCATCGGGGAGGGGGAGTAGCTATATTAACTAGAGATGGAATGACATTTAATGAATAGACTGATAAACTAACCTATCCGTTGATTATGTGGTTAAATGTTGTGCTATAGAATTGCCATCTGATATTATAGTTATCACGATTTATCGTGCTGAGTGAAATTGAAATATTTTTTGAGTTTTTAGACAGACTATTACATAAACTTAAATACAATTATTATAAAAAACACGTAGTTATTGCGGGAGATTTTAATATAAATACTTCTTTAATTCCAAAGACTATAAAAGACTATCAGACACAGTGTTAGAAAGTAATCTCCACCAAGTAGTTAACGAACCAACAAGAGAAACAATCACTAGCGCAACCTGCATTGATTTAATATTTACAAATATAAAATACTATACTTTATCAGTACAGGACTTCGGAATTTCAGACCACAAAGGTTTATATTTCACAATAAACACATCATTACAAATGGTTAAACAAGCCAAACACCAAATTACATAACAAAGAGATAATTCAACTCTCGTAATCAAAGGCTTTTTAAAACTGCACTGGGTAACATAGACTGGAATTAGGGTTGTGTAGTACATGTACTAAGAGTCAAAAAGAATTAATTCCCGTCACTGTACTAGAACGAACTATTCCGTGAAGTTTCTGATCTTAGTTCATTTAGTACACGCGGAGCAAGAACCGAACAGAGCAGTGAGTGACACTGACAGCAAAGCCGGCTGTTCATTCGGTCAAAGGAGCATGAACAGACCAGTTTCTATCAGTGTACTAGTGTACTGACAGAACTAAAAGACCGAATTAGTACATTAGAGCGATTATACTAGTTTGGAGCGATCCGCTCAGTGAACGAGCGCGCACAACCCTAACTGGAATAGCATTATAACAAGTGAACAGAATGTAAACACTAATTATAACAATTTTAACTCAAAACTACAGGACATATTAAACTATTGTATACAATTTAAACGATTAAAAAATGTAATAAAAAATAATAATAAATGGATAACAAAAGGAATAAAAATATCTTGCCTACACAAACGACAGCTAAAAATTATTATCAACCAAACAAACAACAAAATACTCAAAAAACATTATAAAGATTACACAAGAAAATTAAAAAAATGCGTTCACATATCAAAAAAGATAAAATAAAAAGTATGTGGAACGTAATTAAACATGTCACATCAAAACTTTTGAATAGAAGAAGAATAGTTATTTATAAAAAAACTAAAAGATTTTCTTATAAAAAATGTTACTACTCGAATTGAAGAATTTATGACCGACAATCTAAAATAATTAATAAATAAAACAATACAATATCATACTCAAGCTCATAAATATATACGTATATTTACATATTATATATTTAATCATAAGCATACCTACCTAACGTTGTTTTGAGTGATATCATCACAATGTTCACAGATTACTAAATTAAGAGTACTTACCTTAATTTAATTTGTTAAAATCTATAGATTTATATTAGTTATTTAATAAGTTTTATAGCAGAGAAATGTTCTGTTGTGTTAAATTACGCATTGCAATACCCTAACAGGGTTGTACTTAGAAGTAAGTTTCTTTTGTGCAAAAAGCAATAATAAATAAATAAATAAATCTCTCGCTTTTTTCGTATCGAAATGAAAGTGACAGTACAAATTGAAGTTCAATTCTTTCGAATGTTGTGAGTACTGCTCCCGGCATTTTAAAAATTAATAATTAAAAAGTTACTTTGTGTCACGCTCGCAGCAAAACCGAATTTTGCTCACTGTTTTATAGCAGCAAAACATGCTTGTTTGAGCTGCTGAGGTGAAAACAAAAAACCCCCTTCAAAAACGCAAGAAAATAACTTCTTTAAAATTGTAGGCACCTAATAGGTTAGTCCGTCGGCTTTTCGTTGAAAATATTGTGGTCGCCAACTTCAGTTGGACTAACATAATAGGTGCGTACAATTTTAAAGAAGTAATTTTCTTGCGTTTTTAAAGGCGGTGTTTTGTTTTTTAAAACATTTATTTTATTTTGACAATTGCAAGCGCGCCGCAAGCAATGCCGCGGGAAAGTCATAGTCATATTTCAACAAGTTCTTCGTTGTAGTCGCTCAACTATCTTAATCGAGGTATCTTATCGCCACCCTTGAAATCGGTACCGTTGAGGAGTTCCGTTGGCCGTCTGTGGTCTTCGTCATCAGTTACACTTCATTAACCAAATGATACTTTCTGAATGCAAATGCTGGACTTGTTACTAAAAATACTAAAATCGTTTGCCTACAATATTTGAGGAGTTCCCTCAATTCCTTACTGATCCCCTCATCAGATTCAGATTTGGTGACAATGGGACCATCTCGGAAGTATACTCTATTAAACCAAAAAAGAATTTTTAAAATCGGTCCACAATTGACGGAGTAATTGGTGAACATACTTAGAAAAAAAATTATTCATACAATGTAACGTATAACCTCCTCCTTTTTTGAAGTCGGTTAAAAATAGTATATTATGCAATTAGTTAATAATAAAAGGACGGATTTAAAGCGAGGGCCATAGATGACTCACGAGCAAGTGAAGGATACTAACGACTGAATCACGATCGCAGGGAATCATGATGATTGAATCACGAGCGTAGCGAGTGATTCAAGTATTAGAATCCTGAGCGAGATGCGAGTGATTCATGGCGGAGTTGCATACTATACTTTATACCATGAGAACGAGAAAAGGAAAGATTTAAGCGAAAATAGACATTTAATGACGAAAAATGGAAGGTAAAATTAAATACAATGCTTTTAAAATTGGATCTTTTTGTAATTAAGTAATACTAAATTTTGTTTTCGTACAACTTACAGTATTCAAAATGGCGCCAATTTACCTAATAATGATAGCAAATAACACGAAACTTTTTTTTTAAAGCTAAACTCCTTGTCGTTAATGTCGACCAATCAAATTTCGAGGAGTTATTTGCACAAGGAGTTTGTATGTCGAGTATTCTTTGCACAGGAGTTTCTATCGCGTATATTTTGCGCAAGGAGGTTGCATAGCATTGAGATGGATCTCGAATACATTGGTGTGTTCTAAATTCAAACACCAAAATAGTGATCAAAAGCTTTTTTTTCACTGTTTTCAGTTAATTAAATAAGCTTTTTATAGGGGGAATGGTATATAAATACTTTTTATCGAATAAACAGCTGGGTGAAGGTCGTCTCCTATTCGGATCATAGACCATGTATCTACCATCAATACAGTATACTTTTCAGTGTCGGCCATAATCGTCCGTTTTATTGCACAGAACTCGTTATTATTCTGATGATTAATGACCGGTACGCCATTTGTTTCGGCAACATCGCTTTACTGTCGTTGTGCTGAAGAGATTTGATGCCTTCTCCACTGCCTGTGGAAGTTTCCGCGTTATTATTGTAGCACGTCCTTTTACAGACTGCTGCGCCTATCAAAATTTTATTACGACGTATGGGTTGGTCCGCTAATAAACTATTTTTCCTACTCCTGTACTTTTATCTGTCATTTATATAGTCACGAACACTAATATAAGAATATAGATAATATGTCCGCAGAACATTCCGTAGAAAAGTCTATCTAGTCTATTCCCCTTAACAGCACTTGTGCTTTTTTGAGCCAAAACGATATGCCTAGCTGCCAAAGCTTGCACCTAGGTTAATTTGACCAATCAAAATACTTCACCAAATTAAACCACCAATCACAATACACATTGACTTTCAATCGGAACGTTAGGTTCTTTTTGGTATGTAAACTCTTTTACTAATTTAACTCTTTAAAAAAAACATTTTATTTGGTATCAACCAACCAGAACGCAGCTATATTAAAATCGACCAATCAGGTAAAAGAATTCATTTCTCAAATCATTAGGTGTTTTTTAGTCCCTATTTCACAAGTTAAATCGATTGTGCAACTTTAAAAAAAAAAATGAAACCTGGCAAGTGCACATCAATTTAAAAACAAAGTTAACCATAGACACATATTTTATTGTTTTCGAATGTTTCTCGCTCGTTTGTTGTTCTGTGCTTCGTTCGTTCGTATTCTAACCTAGGTATATTGATAAAATTTTGTTAATTTAATTTTGCATTTTATTTGAAACCTAGTCGTAGAAAAAGTATATTATGCAACGGTGTATAACTAAGTCAAAAAATACTCGTGGCGTCTTGCTTTACGATGTTCGCCTTCGGCTCACATCGTAACCACACCACTCGTCTTTTTTGATCTCTCTTATACAACTGTTGCATAAACTACTATTATAGGTGATGTTTATATGCAGGTGACATATTCAATAGGATCGTAGCAGGTGGAAGGAAGTGGTCTCTGCCTACCCCTCTGGAAAACAGGCGTGATTTAATGTATGTATATACATATTCAATATGTACACTTACGAGCAAGACAATTGCATCACTTTGCATTTTTTGATCTCCGACGATTATCTTTGTAAACCGACTGATTATTTTATTTAAATATTTCAGAAAGAAAAGCTGGTTTACAAAGATAATGGGTGGACAAGAAAAAATTAAAAGTGATGCAATTGTTTTGCTCGTAAGTGTATACCTACCTCTATCTATACAAAATATTACAAAAACACCTTCGTACTTATTAACTAAAGACTTTATTTACATCCAACTAAGTACAGAATTCAACATTAATACAATTAGAAATTAAAACTAAACGTATTTAAATTAAAATTAAACTAAGCTACTCAAATATTAAAGATATAAATAATAATCACCACTATAAAAAGAACACCCCCTCTAGCAGGTCCGCTCGCGGCATGGTCCCCATGACACTGGGTGCATTACCCCTCTGGATAGCTAGCCCAATCCTTTGGGAGAGGTAAGCACCAGCTCTAGGATCTCCGGAGGATTCTATGAGCCGAGAGGACAGGGCCTTAATAAAGCTTTTCATATCAGCTGACCAAGGTCCCATGGTTTCCACTGCAGGCGCCACAAATTCGTATTCGTATTATTCCTTCGTACTTACTTAGTATTACTGCACAATAATAACCTTAGCCAGTATCAGTCAGTATGTTTTCCATTCCATCTTCATCAATCTCATCAATAAAGACCTACGCCACTCGTACAGTTACGAACGTAAATTTAGGACACATTCCAAAAAAAATGTGCTTTAAGTCGTCAATGTAAAATTAGAGTTGCCAAGTCATTCGTGAGTAACTTATAGGAAACTCAACCTTATTGCTGTAGAATGTCAGATTGACTTTGGAACTAAGGTGAGTAGACAAGCTAAAGTCTTTAACTGTACCATCTGTATGCTGATCTAGTGTTAGTGAGCTTTTGGACGGAATCTCATTGCTGAGCGATGATTTAAAAATTATTTCCGATTGGTCGCGAAGATATATTTTTGCAGTCAACCCGGTAAAATGCCAATCCATGTTAGTGGGAAGTAGCCGTTTCATATCTAAGGTAGACCCCAACAATAGGCTAGTGTCCTAATGGTAGTTTACGTGCCGGTTGCATAATGACAGGCATTACAACATGAGTGTGGTTTATGAAACGAGCCGCGAGGCGAGTTTCAGAATAGATCACAAGAGTGTTGTAAGCTAATTACGCAGAGTCGCGTACAATACTTTATCTACACACGTATTATAAGTACTCTAAGATGGGTTCAGAAGCCGAAAGGCAAATGACCAGCATTACCTTACCTGTGGTAGTAGGTGACAGCGATGACAGCTGTAACGTAATTTTGAAATTGCGTTATCGAATATTGTAAGGTAATGAGATCCAAATTTGGAACATCTTAATTCTTCCATTAAGAATCATCGCTGTCACCTACTACCACAGGTAATGCTGGTCATTGCCTACGGGTTCTGAACGCATAATAGAGGACTTATGACATGTGTGTAGATAAAAAAATCGAATTACTTAATCCGTCATTTACATTATCAAAAAATATTGGACACATATTTTTTTCTTTTGACGATTAAACTAAAAATTACGAAAATAAAGTGCGTTGAAGTTTCGCGTGATGTCACGCCGTGGCAAACTTTTTACCACGTTGTGACGTCACGAGCCCCGACTCCCGAACTTTGATGCGCGTTATATATATTTGTCAATTTTGATTGATTTGATAATGAAAAAAATACATGTTCAAATTTTTTTGATAATCTTACTGACGGACTTATTAGAACTAGACTTTTTTTTTTACACACTCCTATTTTATCACATGTTGTTGCTTTTGATGGGAAACCATAATACCATTCAGTTCGCATGTTAAAGGCCTTGGTCTGCTTATTGACAACAACTTTATAGTAGGGGATCCGAATAGGAGACGACCTCCACCGGGCTGTATATTCGCTAAAAAGTATTATATATCAAATTTAATATGCTAAGTAATGTATGGCGAATAGGTTGACTGAAAAATTTCAGTACAGTCCTTATATGATAAAAAAACTGAAAATGAACTTTTTTTTAAAATTGCTATTGCTCGTTAAAAAGACCAATTAAATACTAATCGAAAGTATGAAGCCTATAAAATATGCAAACGTTAGGTTGTCAATTTGTTCCCGTCTTAACTATTGGGTAGGTAGGTAATTCGGTACTAATAATTTGCACTAAACCTTACGTTTGCATATTCTATACGCTTCATGCTTTCGATTAGTATGTAATTGGCCTATTTAACAAGCCATACCAATTTAAAAAAAGTTCAATTACAGTTTTTTTTAATCATATAAGGACTGGACTGAAATTTTACAGTCAACCTATTCGCCATATATTACTTAGCATATTAAATTTGATATAAAATACTTTTTATCGAATAAACAGCCCGCTGAAGGTCGTCTCCTATTCGGATCTTAGACCATTAATTGATCTGCTCAAGTGACTGACGTCAGCTTCGAGTGGCTGGGACATTGAGGGCCCTATACCGATTCAAGAATTTCTTACCGTCCGAGACAAAACTCACGCTTGTGCAAGCTATAATTATTCTTCCCATTATTGATTATGCAGATGTGTGTTACTTATTGTTAGTCCTTAAAGAGTCTCATCTAACAAAGAATAGACAGACGTAGGATGCGTAGACAGGAGTTTAGCGATACGTGTAGTATCTAACGGCATGCTTAAGAGTCAGTGTTGCACTCTCAACTCACAACGACGGCCGCAAGAGAGATGCGCCTGTATTTATTTGTGTCTGAAATGTCTCCAGTTTTCTTTTTCACAACAGCTACAACCACAGTTCACATGAAATAGGGGGGACGATAAGACGATTCACGCACAAAGGAAAGAAAATTGCAAGGACTCGTGAAATATGTGGACCAGCGTTTTGTAGATGCTTTATAAGTACTAAATACATCGTAGCCGGGGGACTTTACCTTTCATTATTGATTTATTCGCCTTCGCCACCTCTTTAGCTGTAAATCTAATAAAGCTCCCATAAAATTTCGCCTCTGTATCGAACACACTCTTCTCCGATCCTACTAGTGGCCGAATATGAGAGTGTTTGCTAAAAATGTCCGAAGTACCTTAGGCTCACTTACTCTCTGGTCACTCGCCAGTGAGAGAAAACTCACTTTGCTTTGTCATATTCGACCAGTTGTATTCTCGGTTAAGGCAAACAAATTTTCAAAAATCCATAATAATTAAAAGTAATTCTCCTTTGCGTATAATTTGATATTTGCAATATTTAAGGTAGTTTTCTTTGGCGTCCATGTGGCGTTCGTTTTGTCCACCTTGTATATCAAATTTATGCTTACTGTGACTAATCTAAATACAATTAAATTAAAACCAAATAAAAACAAAAAAGAGAGGGCCCACTGCCCGAGGGAGAGAGTACACATGTGCTTGCGCGTACTGGCGCGGCTAGAAAAGGTGCCCTAAAAAAGCTCACCCTAACTTAAGAGGATCATACTAGCCATAGCTGCCTTCGCATCTTTAAGCTCGTGGTCGACGTAATAGAAAAAAGAGTAAGGGCCGAGTTCACCAACAATTAAATGGACGGTTAGCGTTTTAACGGGTGTCAAATGTATTGTTTAACAGCTGATTAAGACTTAACCGTCTGTTCAATTGGTTGGTGAACTCGGCCCTAATAATAATATTATCATAAAACCGGCAGTGACCGTTGGCGCATGGAACGCGCGACTGCGAATGCTTCTCGACCGTGATAAAAATGCCTGTCCTGAAAGGAAAATCGCCATACTAGCTCGGAAACTCAGCATTTACAATGTGGACGTGGCTGTTATCAGCGAAACACATCGTGCTGACGAAGGAGAGCTGGTGAAAGGCGGAGGAGATATTTTCTTCTGGACCTAGGCGATCAGGCGTTGGATTTGCGATCAAGAACTGCTTTGTAAACCTATGGGTACTAGAGGTGAGTCCTATCCCTATTTCTGACCGTTTCACATTCACTTACAAAACACAACACCTAGGTACCTAAATTTCCTTTCATCAGTATCTATGCTCCGACGCTAGACAAGTCTGATGATATTAATCCTTAAAAAAAATCCAGGTCACGCTTTCGTTTGCCGGACTCTAGGAATGCCTTGTTGGCATACGTCCTAGAGAGTAGATTCTTCTATTGGGCGATTTCAATGCCAGAGATGGACGTGATTTTGACAACTGGCCTAACGTCTCAGGCAGACATGGAGTCGGCAATATGAACAGTAATGGTCTGCTGCTTAGCTTATGTGCGCAATTTGATCTTGCAATCACAAATACTATGTTCAGACTACCGCCAAGCACATGACAACGTGGATGCACCCAAGATGCAAGCACTGGTATTTGATCGACTATCAACATCGGCATCTCCTTCAAGGAAAAGTGGTATTGGGTTGATTAGGATGTACTGAGAAATTCGTGTTACTCTTGAGGCTTCTGCATAACGACATGGAGTGCTGCGTTGCTGTGCGTAGTTAGTCATGATCATGAGTCTAGCTTCTTCCCCGTTACATGTCGGGTAAAGCCTGTGTCCTGGCGCCCATACTTTTCTCCCTGTGATTTGCAGTTGAAAGGAGTCCGCATCCGTTTCTAAACCGACGGAAGTCTTTTTAAACTCGCCAGGTTCAGGGCACGCATTAAGGTGTCGCATGCACTGATCACTGAGATAATATAAGCAGATGAGATGAGTTATGTTTTCTTGCAGAATCCCCAGGTGATCTTCAACAGCTTGTGTCCGACTTCCATGAGTCCTGTTGTAAATTTGACCTTAAAATCAGTGTCAAGAAAACGGAAGTAATGTCCTTGGACATTCATGGTCGGGAGACGCTGGCTGTCAGACTTGCCGAGTATGTGCTTAAGCAAGTCGACAAGTTTCGTTACCTGGGGAGCACGGTAACATCCCTGTGTAACCTTGTTGCCAAAATCGGTAGCAGGGTTGGAGCCGCTGCTGCAGCGTTTGGTAGGCTGGATAGCAAGGTCTTTCGCTCAAATGACCTGAAACTGGCGATGAAGGTCCCCATTTACATAGTTGTTGTACTTACTGCCAAACATCATATAATTTTCTGAAACATGGACCGTGTATCGTCGCCACATACGCACTTCAGACCGGTTCCATCTAAAATGCCTTCCTAAAATACTAAAGATCAGTTGTTCCGACCGCGTGCAAAACACCGAATTCTTGCGGGGAGCTAATATGGCTGGAATTGAAGTCCATCTTATGCGACGTCAACTTGTTTAGGGCGGCACGTTTCAAGGATGGGTACAGGGGCCAATGGCAAAGCGCATGTTTTAGTTGCAGCTGGACTCCTGAGGTTAAATGGACGTGCTTAAGCACCACGTGAAAAACTGTTATTTTGACCCAACACAGCGGGAGAAGCATGGCGACAACCGCTCAAATTGGAGGTCATCTATAGATAGAAAAATAAACTTGGAGTTTTGATAGTCGTCGTCGTACGGACGGACCTAGACGTCAGACGAGACGACTGATTCTCCCTGAGCAGATCCAGTCAAAATAGAGGCCTTGACTTGCAACCTAGCACCGTTAAAAAGTTTGGGTGGCTTTAAATATATGTATATAAAAGGCAAACATGACTGACTGTCTTACATATCAACGCACAGCCGAAACTACTGTACCTAGAAACTTGAAATTTGGTACAGGGGTTCCTTTCATGATGTAAGCGAGCACTAAGAAGGGATTTTCCGAAAATCGACTCCCAACGGGAAGAAATAGGGTAGTAGCGAGAAACTAATTCTACGCGTACGAAGTCGCGGGCGTCCTCTAGTTTCTTAATAAGACGATAGGTGTACCCACACGAAGTAAAAGTCTGTGATATGGCAGACCAAAGTGTTTACAAACTCTACTGGATAATTAACGGCATCATCGGTGTTTACCACAGTATCTATTGAGTTGTAAACAATCTACATAAATACACATACAAACCTTCACGCCTTCATTCCCAGAGTGGGGTAGACAGAGTTACCACCAACTCTAACTTGTTGTTTATTCTGTAACCACATTTTACTCAAAAATGCATGAATCAGCGAAGTTTTTAAAGAACTTGAAGTGCTTGACCTCTTTCAGTTTTTTTAAAGCGATGCTTTGTCGGGCTTTTAGTTTTTATTTACGTTTTTTCAAATTTTTACTGTGGCCTCGGCAGATTTCGAGTAATTATTTTATTTGCACCAGATATCAACAATCACAGAACATCGCAATAGTCAAGATACAAAAAAAAAAGAATTGGGGGTTTTATTCATGTTTCTTTTTAATTATTTGGTTTTAAATAATTAATTCTGATATAATTCTACTATTTTCTTTGAACCATGTTAGGACCAACGCCAAAGAATTTTGCCAAGTATCCAGCTAAATTGGCAAATAACTCCTTTTAATAAAATAAAATCTACGCATATGATACATCGTTCGAAAGAGCATTAATCAGAGAAGTTTTCAAAGAACTTGAAGTGCTTGACCTCTTTTAGTGTTTTTTTTAAAACGGTGCTTTCCTGGGCTTTAATTTTTTATATACGTCTTTATAAAACTTTAGTGTGACCTGAGGCCCGTTTCACGAAGCTACAAGTTACAAATTACAAGCGGACTCCTTTTCTAGCAAAAGGAGTTAGAAAGAGACTTCCGCTTGTAATTTGTAACTTGTAGCTTCGTGAAACGGGCCTCTGGGCTGTTTTTTTGTTATTATTTGCACAAAATATCAATTCTGACAGAACATAGCAACAGTCAACTTAAAAAAAATGGCGGTTTTATTCATGTTTCTTTTTGATTATTATATTTTAAACAATGAATTCTGGCATTTTTTTGAAAAAGCAGAAAAAAAATATTAACCTGGGTTCCTAGACCTTATTATTAGGCCTGAAAAGTAGTACATGGCACCACTTATTCGCCATTTTTTTTTGTCCAAACTTGTGCCTAACAGTCTGAAGGGGCCGCCCTAGGCGTAATTTTTCGAATCAAATTGGAGAAATACTGGAAAACGGCCGAATCTTAAAGACTGACCACGAAAAAAGTGGTCAACGTTGTGATGAGAAATAAGTCAAAAAAACAACAAAAATAACATAAATTGATAATTACAACATATTTTTTATTGAGATTTTTTGAAATAAAATTGTTTTGTCGTAAAACAGGGTAAGACTGGTAAAATGCCCTGACTTCCCTTCTGATGCCCTCCATCAATCTTTGTACATCAGCATTGGTCATCGTTTTACATGTTGTATTCCACATTCGTTTAAATGTTTGCATGTTTGCGGTCATTTTACCGCTTTTCTTTAATTTTGTTTTCATTATTGCCCAGAATTGCTCTACAGGACGGAGTTCTGGACAGTTTGGAGGATTTGCGGTTTTCGGTACGAAAGAGATGTTATTTTCAGAAAACCAATCTAGAACAGATTTAGCATAATGTGAAGTGGCTAAATCAGGCCAGAATATAACGGACGCGTTGTGGTTTCTTATAAATGGCAATAAACGTTTTTTAGTCACCCCTTCATGTAAATGACTTGGTTAATAGTTCCAGTAGTAACGAATGATTTGCTTTTTTGACCCCATGAGCATATTGATTGCCAAACAAGAAACTTTTTGCAAATTTATCAAGCTTTTCATCGTAAAGTTTTCATCGACGTTCCCTCGTTGGTTTGAGACCATAGGTTTGAGACATAAAACTGTAAACCTGGTAATTGTTTAAAATCTGCTTTCACGTACCTAGGTTTCGTCGTCCATCAAAATACAACCAAACTTTGTTAAATAATCCGTATACAATTTTCGGGTACGGGTTTTACATATTAATTTTATCTTTTGCGGCATTGCGGCCTTGTATGATCGTAAGCCTGCGTTATGCTTGATTTTTTGCACGTTACATTTCTTTGCGACGTCCCGAACGGAAAGGCCTGGATTTTTCTTAAAACCCTGGATGACCTTTAGTTTTATTATCTGGCCCGCATTTTCTACCCGAACGTTTCTTTATTGCAACAGACAATACTATCCAATACCAATAGGTACCTACCAATAATTAGCCAATACTTTTTGAACAGTTGCAGATTTCGGTACTTTTAATAATTTAGCTAACTTTTCTTGCGATATACCTGTATTTTGGTTGAAGGTGTAAAAGATTTTTTTACGTGTGTCTAGTTGACAAGGGGACATTTCAATGTACTTAACTATGAATTTACAAATTACAAATATTCTTAATGGAAAGCTTACACTGTTCGCATGTCTAGCCGTTACTCCAGCCGTTGAACAATAATAGGTTTTGATAAAATTAGAGTTTGTTCTTTTTTGATATCGTTGTAGGCATGTTAAATAACAATAATCTAAAAAGTTAGAATTTTTTTGTTGGGGGTTTCGGCCATATTGATATATTTTAATTTTTGCCAACAGCTCTGTAAATATAGAATTAGAGTTAAAAAAAGCTGTGGCATATCGTATAACGGTTTAATTTCTTTACAATATTCTGATTTTAGAAATCTGGACACCTGCATTGTGGTAAACAAAAAAATGCTGATTATTTTGTTAATAAAGAATTGGAGTAGCTGATATCTCACAATTATGATATAATCGATCAACTTAATATACTGGAAAAAAGTTAGAAATGTAGACCATCGGCGTGTCCAGATATTAATTTCTGGTGAAGCAGTAAAGCCAATATTGAATTAGAGTTTGTAGAGTTAATGAGAGTTAAAAAATAAGGCAGTCATGACAATGATCTCAGTTACCAAACAAAAGATTAGAAATATAAAATCAAGGCGACACTAAATAATGATACGTAAGCACTCCGTGCGTTAAAAACGTATAATTCAAACGTGTGCGCGCCTCGCTGTGGGAGCGGTCAACGGTGGCGGGGTTGCGCGACTTGCGCGGTGCCCTTGACTGCGGCGCGGCCACGATCCCATCACGTTACTCGAAAAAATTTGCAAAGCCGTTTAGTACTACAAACACAAAAAACTAAATCAAAAAACAACAAGTATTAACTAATTTTCTATTAAAAAAGTTATTTGGTGCTGTCTTAAAAGATTTTTAGTAGGTATTAACTCTTTAATCGCCTGTTCTTAAGAACCAATCAAGTTCGGTTCCGAAGCCGTATCTACAAACAAAATAGACCTCAAGACAAACTTAACTTTGCCGTTGGAAAACTGTTATTCCCATACATCGAAATAGGTCGCGGTCAATTTACCAACACCACAAATAACAACAAATAAATAATTACGTGTATGGGAGGTAACCTAAACTTTTTTCAAGATTTTATTTTACCACTTTGTCTGCATGACTTATATATTCGTGACAAATAAAAGCTTTCGGACGGACGGACGGACGGAGATGGGGAAACTATTAAGGGTTCGGAGTTGGACTACTAGCCATCAACATCCATCAATAAAATTTTGGAAGCCACTACTATGAATAATTTAACAATGCTCCAGACCAGGGGACCGGTGCTGTCCGGTAACCCCTTCAAGGGGCTTTGAAAGGGTTTTGTGAAAGGCTTTGGTTACCAAAGTAGTTCCTCGTCAAAACCCCTTCAAAATATTTAAGCGTTATTTTTAGTGGTAACCCGTTGTGGTATAAAAACCCTTTCCATGGGCTTATAAAATCGCTTCCAAAAGGGTAACCTGTTGAAGGGGTTATCCTTTCGATGTTTGAGCAATTTTGCATCTCTTTCCCAAAACGTAAAAGTCTATATTGCAGAGTGTTACTTTATGTTCGCCGTCTAGCGGTGAAATGTGCAATGCTAAAGCTACCTTGACTTTACTATTTGTTTCCGATCAGCTTAGTGTCAACATTTCTTAATTGAAAGTAATTACTTATCTTATTTAATCAGTGGTCTGGATTTTTAGATTTTGATTTTAGTGTTTTATTGCAATTGGTATCATATTCTTCAACTATGCCATAGCCAATTTACGACGTCCAGAGGGAAAAGCTACCGTTTAATTCTACTAATTATTTTTTTAAATTATTTTTTCATTACATTACTACTTAACTAAATGAGGTACGATTTCTTTTTTGTTAAGAAATAGCCGTAAAAAAATACCTAAAACATCATTATCATTACCCTGATGGTGTATTGTATTGAATTGAATCGTTAGAATCGAATGTAAGTTAGTGATTTGAAAAAATAATTGGTTCCTGTGTTTATCGCAGTTTTTTTTTAATCTACAAAAAAGGTGTTCGGAGCTAAGTTATCATTTCCTTGGTGTCTCAATTAACAACATCTACACCCCTAATTAAACGGTTTCAGACCGGTCTGTGCGTTTCCCAAAACATCCTTTCTCAAAACACCCGTTCGTTCCAAAATAACAGTTTCTTTAAATGACCGTAAGCCAAAAGACCCGTTTCTCATCACATTATTATGTAAAAACACCCGGTTCTCATAGCCTCCGTATGCGAAAAGATCTGTCTGTCATGACACTCGTATACCCAAAATACCCATTTCTTATCGCATCAGTATGTCAAAATACCCGGATCTCATTGTACCCATATGCCCAAAAGACCCGTTTCTTACGTAATCCGTAAAGAAATCCTCATTTATCTTTATTGCCGCTCAAAGACCTACGAAATTTATGACCATTCACAGCAAGAGGGACCACGCTAGGGGTACGGCGGAGTTGTTGGCAGTTTCTAAAACTGCATACTATAAGCTATTCGGCAATCCATTGACGAAATAATCAAGTCGATTTTTTTGTGTTTATGTTGCATTCATTTATTTACGTTACACGTTCGTGTTTGAGTCACAGAAATGGGAACGGATTTTTATGAAACGGATATCAAGACAAACTATCTTTTGGGAGAATCATATTTTGGGAACGGGTGTTTTTGGAAGCGGATATCAAGACAAACGTATCTTTCGAGCGAAACGATTTTGGAAAACGGATTATTTAGGAAATGGTAGTGACGGGAATTTCATTTTGGGATACGTCTTTTGGGAAACGGATATTAACCAAATGTATCTTATGGGAGAAGGACATTTTGGGAAAGACTTAAGTATATCGGGAAACGGATTGTTAACAAAACGGTAGTGACGGGAACGGATGTTTTGGGAATAGATATTTTGGGAAACGGACAGAACGGTCCGAAACCATTTAAACGACTATCGAAGCGATGCTCCCGCCACCGTTCCTAACGCTTGTCAGTAACGCTTTCAACGCCGTGGGGATTACGAGTATCATTGCTCTGTATTTTCATACTATCAACTAGTTTTTAGAGTTTTTGGTAATTCTTTAGCTCTGCATACCCCAGTCTGGGAATGAAAGCGTGAGTTTGTTTATGTATTTTCATATTAAATTTATTTCCTGCGATTGGCATACAGTGTTTTGTTAAAAAGAACTGCACTGACTGCTTTGACTGCATGTGTTGATTTAATAGCTATTCCTATAAAAATATCAGTTCCGACATAACCGACAGGCAACATACTTTTTTCATTCCCTGGTTCTCATTCCCTTGGCTTTTGAAGAGGGTGATGATAATGTTCTTACAAATAAAAACAGGTTTTCCTTTTATTCGCATTACAACTGGTTAATTAATTAATTTAAAACTTTATTCCATTCATAATATGTCTAAATATATCTCTGTCAATTGGGATAGACTAAAAAAATTAACTTACGGTTTTTACAAAGAATAGGCAATTTAAAGAGACGTATTTTATTAATTTTGTATTTGACCCAATACTATTTTAAATTTATTTAGCAGACATTTTATGGATGACATGATTATTTTAAAGGGGTTTGGGTAAAAGTGTTGTCATTTGTAAAATTCATATATTTTCAAGGTGAGCGGCCATTCATAAAAGTGGTAAATTATGATAGAATAATTAAAAATAAACATATTTTGTTATGTAATGTAATATTCTAAAGTGCATCGGAGCCGAGATATTTAAATATTCATACTTGGGCGTACTTTTGTACTAAAAACTGAATACTTAAATCTTTAAAATCTCCGCTCCGATATTATTTACCGCCATAAATTATATATATATCTATATGTATTTAGAGGTCCTCTAAATAACTATGTAAAAATCATCCGAGGCCGCTGAAAAAAAAATGACAATATTCTTCAAACAAATTTACCCAATGCCCTTTGGATTGACATTTTCTAATAAAATACAACAAACAATGATATCTAATGATGAAAAGTGATAGTAATAGTGTATTAATACATGTGTAAATGTGTATTCAAGCGGTTTTCACCTAGCCCGTAAGATGGTTTACTAATGTTTGGTCAAAAATATTTTCCCAAAGTATCACTTCCCAAACTATTTTACTCAAAGTATCATTTGGCAAAAAATCATAAGTCAAAACAACTTTTCGCAATTTAACAGTTAGCAAATTTTTTTTTAGCAAGTTATTGTTTAACAAATTATTACTTGGTCAAGTTTCATTTTACTAAATTTCATATAGTCAAATGTATCGTTTGGCATAACATACTCTTCCCAAAATATTGTATGGCATACGATTTATACCCTACTTGAGTAGTGCATAGGATAAAATTTAGGGTAGTATGATTATCTTTCGTTAAGTGGGTAGTTTTCTTACTGCGTGCTGGCGCATAACCATCGTATATGCGCAAACTTGGTATTTGTTTTTACTGAAAGTAGATACGATGGATGGAGTTATTTCCGTGACACAGTCGACGAAGCCCCGCTATGCGGAGCTTCTATTCTGCGTAGATTGGCCTTTCGGGTCTGAAGAACTCTAACCTAACCTAAACCTACTTACCTTATTTTAACCTAAACTAACCTTACTGGACATGCTATAAATTGAGTATGCGAAATAACAATTTGAACAAACATATTTTTGGAATAATTTTTTTTCCGAAGGAAAACATTTGCTTGATAAACGTTTGTCTTAATAAAACTTGACAAAGTAAAATGATGCCAAAATTTGACCAAATGAATAAAATGCGAAATGTAAATGTGCTAAAGATTCGTTTGGGAAATGAAACTACTGCGATAAGTTTTTTGGGAAGTGAAAGACGAAAAATACTTTGACCAAACGGCAGTACACCCCGTAGGATACACCTAGGAGGGCTTCAAGCCGAAAACGAAAGTCAAACAAAGGTTAAAAAATACTTTTATCAAAATATCCGAAATAGATAAATATTTCAAAAACTTAATAATGCAGAACGGCTTTAAAACCCTATCCCTCGAAATGTTTTTCGAATTAGAGTAATTGTAAAAATATGAACAGTCACAATTATTCCCAATTAAGGACAGATTAAAAAAACCTTTTTTGCTTTGATGGATTACGAATACTGTAATAAATCTAAACCGGGACTTAATCGCGTCGTAAGTTTTTATATCTACTAAGAAGTGGGATTACATAAGACCTTATTATGATTACTAAAAAGTATAAGTAAAACAAAATAACATACATACATAATCTCACGCCTTCGTTCCCAGAGTGGGGTAGGCAGAGCTACAGATTTACAAAAATCTCTAAAAACTTGTTGATAATTCTATAACCACAATTTGCACAATTAGGCTAAGATGTTTACCAGCGTATTAGTGACAGGTTGCAAGCCCATCGCCTAACAGTACTACAAGCCTTTATTCCCTTAGTCGTCTCTTACGACATCCAAAGGGAAGATATGGAGTGGCACTATTCTAAAACAAAAAGTAATGTTTTAAAAAACAAAAAACCGACTTCTAAAACGCGAAAAATAACTTCTTTTAAAATGGCTGTTAGGTAATAGGTCAATCCAACTGACGTCGGCGCTTACAATATTTTTAAACAAAAGCAGACTTCAGTTGGATTTACCTAAATTACCTGCCATTTTAAAAGAAGTTATGTTTTGCGTTTAAAAGACGGTTTCTGTTTTTTATATACTGTTTAGTGATGCTATTTTGAAGTACCACTTTTCAATTCATAAAAAACTATAGAACATTTCAAGTACGCGGCAAGCAACGCCGCGGGAAAGTTATGGGCATATATTTAAACCTAAATGTGTTTCGTCATAGTCGCTATCTTAATCGAGATATCTTATCGCCACCATTGAAATAGGTACCATTAAGGACATCCGTTAGCCATCTTTGATCTTCATCATTAGATCCACTTCACCAAATAGTGCTTTCCAAGAGAAAATGTACGAGTTACTATGACACATACCGAAATCGCTACCTAATAAGTGTGCCTATAATATTTGAGGAGTTCCTTGGGTTTCTACAAGATCCCATCGTCAGAGCCTTTTAAACAAAAAAGAATTGTTCAAATTGGTCCAGCGGTATTTGAATAATCGAGAAATTACATTAAAAAAATCCTACGAATTGAGACCCTCCTCCTTTTTTTGAAGTCGGTTAAAAATCGTCGGGCAAATTTCCGCTCGGCCCCGGACGGTAAAAACCCACGCTACGCCACTGTAACCTCATAAGGGTAACCCTTTCGTATAGGTTAGTCAAATAAATGGTTTATCAATTGAAAGGGGTAAGCAAGTTATTTGGGTTATCAAAATGAATTGATTAGTCTTTCAAGGGGTTTTTTCTGGGAAGAGGTTGTCGGGACCCTGGTTCCATCTTCCCGTATATTTTTTTATCTTTTCCGTGATTTCTTTCTTTGCTCGCAGTTATTAACCGCTCAATTCCTCGTTTTTTTTACAGTTACTAAGTCACTACAAATAACCAGTCCACGTATCAAACATTTATCACTAATTTTAAAGATGGAATAGGTACGACAATACACTTAAAAACTTTTTACGTTCACATTATGAAGGGACCTGCATCTAATAATATGCGCACGTAAATAAACAATTATTGCGAAATATTTGACGAACGCAGGGCGTGCGCGGCAGTGCGGGGGACGAGATCGCTAACTCGGTCAACTCCGACTCCCGTGCGCCGGGCGCCTAGCGCGGCGCGGTTATGAATTTCGCGCCTTTTTAAATACATTATACTATTGTGCTACAAGCTACGCACGGAAATTTCTAAATTTCTGTAGAATGGCTGCATACCTTCTTTTACAGTAGTAGACTTATCTTTACAGACTCTAATTCAATATTAGATGTTTTATGACAGCAAACGCATATATATTTTGAAGCAGATATCTTATTGTTCTAAATTTTTGGCTTCGTCTATAACTTAAGAATTTAGATATGTTGTTGTGGATTTTTCACACTCTAATTCAATATTGGCACAATTATACACTAAATCTCGTTTGGCAAAGTTCCAAGCTAAAAAAAATATCTAACAACTTAATAGCATAAAGCGACAAACATATCAATTCAATTCAATATTCATTAATCAGCAATAAGAAAATATAAATACCTAATTTATATCTAAAGCTCGTTCTAACTTTTCGCTATATTTTACAATTATGCTTAGAAATATGTCCCATGCCATATAAGCAACATTTTTCCAACATTAGAATTTTAAAAACTTTTAGGGCAAAAATCCGGTAACCCGATCGGTCCACGTCAAGAAGACAGATGATCGTCTTTTATTTGACTATATTTTTAAATAAATACAACGACCACTTTTTTCGTGGACAGTCTTTAAGTACGCGAAAACGACGTGCATGCATAGACCTGTAGTGGGACCGGATTTTTGCCCTAAAAGTTTTTACAATTCTAAAGTTGGAATAATGTTTATTATATGGCATGGAACATATTTCTAAGCATATTTGTAAAATATAGCGAAAAGTTAGAACGAGTTTTAGGTATAAATTTGGTATTTATATTTTTTGATTGCTGATTAATGAATATTGAATTAGAGTGCAAAGTTTTTGCTTCATCGTTTATGATATGTTTGTCGCTTTATGCTATTAAGTTGTTAGATTTTTTTTTAGCTTGGAACTTCGTCAAACGAGAATTAGTGTATAATTTTGCCAATATTGAATTAGAGTTTGAAAAATCCACAACAACATCTCTCAATTCTTAGGTTATAGACGAAGCCAAAAATTAAGAACAATAAGATATCTTATTGTTCTTAATTTTTGGCTTTTAAAAGATATATGCGTTTGCTGTCATAAAACATCTAATATCGAATTAGAGTCTGTAAAGATAAGTCTACTACTGTGCGGAACGCCCCAAAACGCCGCACACGGCGACCGAAATCGCCCAGTATAGGCCGTTTGTTTATACACGAACGAGGTAGCGTAAAATGGTTGTCGAAAGGTATACGTAAGTCAAGTCAAATCAAGCGTAAACTGTTCCTTCAAACTCGGACTCGTAAAGGTAACTTAACATCTAACAAATCATACTTAAAACAATATAATAGAATTCTAAAAAAATTTATACATAAATCGCAGCAAATTAGTTATAAAAATTTCGTTTTGAAAAGTCGTAATAAGTGTAAAGCTACATGGAAAATAATATCTTCTAAAACGTCGATTCTTAAAGATAATACTGACATTAATTTAATCAACTTTAACAACGTGACTTATATTGAACCTCAACACATTTGTGACTTTTTTAATAATTTTTTTATAGACTTAAATAATAGACAGATTTTAAATACGCATAAAATAGTTAGTAATCTTAATAAGATGATGGCATCTTCAATTTTTTTAATGCCTGTTGATGATAAAGAAGTTTTAAAGTTAATCATGACGTTAAATAACAGTAATACTTGTGGATATGACGACATATCTACAAAATTAATTAAGTCAAGTGCAATATTTTTGAGCTCTCCTCTTGCACATATTATTAATCTTTCTTTTGAACAGGGTATTTTTCCTGAACAACTTAAATTATCCATAGTTAAGCCTTTGTTCAAAAAGGGTAAACATGATGACCCGCATAATTATCGCCCCATAACTATCGTACCTATTCTGGCTAAAATTATGGAAAAAGCCATGTTTGTGAGACTGAACAACTTTTTAACCAAGCATAACCTTCTGCACCCAGAACAGCATGGTTTTCGAAAAGGACATTCGACCGAGTTAGCGTGCTTCGAACTTGTGAAATATGTGACAGAGGCAATTAATAGCAAGGTACCGGTTACATCAATTTTCCTTGATCTTAGTAAGGCCTTTGATTTTGTGGATCATTCGATATTATTATCAAGGTTGGATGCGTACGGAATTAGGGGACAAGCCCAAGATTGGTTAAGAAGTTATCTTAGTGACAGAAAACAGTGTACAGAATTAACTAAAATTGTAACTGATAAGAGTAGTTTTGTTAAAAATATTTATAGATCTAAATGGCGCGAAAACCATTCTGGCGTTCCACAGGGAAGTAACTTGGGACCACTATTGTTTTTAATTTATATTAATGATTTGCCTAGAGTCACCTCATCCAAATGTATTCTCTTTGCCGATGATACGACGTTACTAATTAAAGGGAATGACAAAGACAATTATGAAATAAATATTAACAACGCTTTAAGAGACTTGAGTTCATGGTTTCGATCTAACAACCTACAGACAAATTTGTCCAAGACTAAATATGTTCAATTTCAGTCCCACAGAACCAATAAATTGCAATTAAATGTGTGTTGTGATAATGAGTTATTGGAAGAAACTGATAGTATAAAATTTTTAGGCTTGACATTTGATAAAAATTTGAATTGGAAAAATCACATTGATTCCTTGTGCTCAAAATTGGATCGTTTTGTTTTCGCCTTAAGAAAGCTCAAGAAATCCGTCTCCACCGAAGCAGCAATCACGGCCTATCATGGTCACGTTTCTTCTTTATTGAATTATGGAATTATTTTGTGGGGAAACTCAGTTGACATGCATAAAGTCTTTAAAGTTCAGAAAAAATGTGTGCGGGCTATTAAAAATGCATGGTTCATGGACAGTTGTAAACCTTACTTTAAGGAATTGAAAATTCTACCATTGATGTGTATGTACATACTTAGAATTAGCCTATTTTATAAATCACACCCTGAGTTTTTTAAGCAGCGAAATGAAGTATTTGTTAGAGAACCAAGGACACAATATAAACTTCTTTTGCATCGTCCTCTCTGTCGCTCCGACATTTACAGAAGAAATTCTTATAATATGTGCATATTAGTATATAATGCCCTTCCAATGGAGATTAAGGTGCTACAGGGATCAAAGTTTAAAAGCTACCTGACAGCTTGGCTTCTTCAGAATTGCTTTTATACATTAAAGGAATATTTAAATCGTGAGACTGGATCGAATTAAACTAATGAATTAATTAAATAAATGTATTATAATAAATAGTTTTCACGAGACATAATTGTTGTAAGAAATAATGACTACTTGGTTTTTGCACTCCACCTCATCTATAATTGTTGTGTGAAATACTTTTAATATTAATTAATTTTGTTTTATTCACATAATGACTAGTTAAGGTTAATTATTTAATAATTTGCATGTCGTATTGTCGACAGAATGCCTGATCTGTAATACTATTTTTTAAGACCAACCATATGTAACGCATTTTGGCAAATAAATTGATTGATTGATTGATTGATTGATTGATTGAACACGCGGTTAATTTATATAGTAAGGCTCTGCACGGGTAGCACAAGTTGTATTTTCTCGCTTGTCGCTCAGTGCGTCTCTATCGTTACGGACTAGATAGGAAGGGAGATCCGAGCGACAAAGAAGTCGCGGGCAACTTGTGCTAGCCGTGCTGTAAATACGCGAATAGATGGTTAAGTTTTTAGTGATAGTTTTCTGTGTTTTTCCTAGCTCATAAGTAGTTATTAAGTATTCAATTAGGTAGACTTGTCAATAAAGAGTTTAATGCTTGTGTTTCCTTATTCAGAACCCCTGCCGGGTAGATTTTGCCGTAGTTTACAGAATGTAAACAAACCTACCCGGCAGTACGCATGCGCCGTGGCTCCCCTCCACAAGAGAGGGCCACCATGCGGAGAGGGGATGTTCGCGCCTGCGTAGTAGGTATTTTCCCGACCGTGTGGAAATGGCGGGAAAATACCTATTAGCGCGAAAACCCTAAATTGTAAATATTTTCATAGTTCATAAGTAAATACACTCCGGGGCAAAATTAGCGGAACAGAGTGCGTTATTCATACAAACGAGGTTATTTTGAAGCTTTGGTTCTATGCCTGGGGTTGCTTAGAGTGAGGTTTAATAGTGGATACTTTGAGGTTCAATAGAGGAGGTCAAAACTTCGTAAGATACTTAATTGATCGAACAGGCAGTTAACACCACGGTGAGAGAGTTTGTGTCAACGTTTGGAACTCCTTACATTTTATTACCCCTTTAGATGTTTTTCTGAACATGTAAAAATCCGGCGTTAGCCGCAGATTCAATCGATTGGGTATCTTAGGTACTCTGGACGTCCTGTTTCGATGCAAGGGGTATCCATCATCAGATTTCACTAAAAACCATCCGCAGGCATAGCACCAAAGCTTCAAAATAACCTCGTTTGTATGAATAACGCACTCTGTTCCGCTAATTTTGCTCCTCGGTGTAGTTAAGTCCTATATGTAATAATATAGCGCACATAGTTTGTAAGGTTTTCTAGTATGTAAGATGTTTCATATGTATTAGGAAATAAGGAAACTTTGCGAAAATAAAGAAAAGTGGAGGGGGGGGACGGAGGCTCGGAAAATTCGTATAAAATGGGGGCCCTCGGCCATAGAATTTGCACTCAAGAGCCACTCCCAGCCAGGGCAACATAGAAGAGCCTCCGCCCTCTCCGAAACGTCTGATCAATTCACCGAGCATTTTCTTCACCGAACCTGCCCTGCCCACTTCAAGAACCAGTCATAGGTGCGAGTCCGTACAACTACTGTAAAAGAAGGTAAGCCATTCTACAGAAATCTAGAAATTTCCGTGTTTAGCTTGTAGTACAACAGTATAATCTATTTAAAAAGGCGCGAAATTCATAACCGCGCCGCGCCTGGCGCCCGGCGCGCGGGAGCCGGAGCTGACCGAGCGAGCGATACTTCGTCCCGCGCACTGCCGCACACGCCCCTGCGTTCGTCAAACATTTCACAATAATTGTTTGTTTACGTGCGCATATTATTAGATGCAAGTCCCTTCACTATGTGAATGTAAAAAGTTTTTGAGTGTATGTCGTACCTATTCCATCTTTATAATGAGTGATAAATGTTTGATATGTAGACTGGTTATTTGAAGTGACTTAATACCTAACTGTAAAAAAACTAGGAATTGAGCGGTTAATAACTGCGAGCAAAAAAAGAAATGACGGAAAAGATAAAAATTTATACGGGAAGGAGGAACCAGAAAAACCCCTTGAAAGACTAATCACTTCATTTTGATAACCCAAATAACTTGGTTACCCCTTTCAATTGATAACTCATTCATTTGACTAACCTATACGAAAGGGTTACCCTTATGACGTTACAGTGGGGTAGCGTGGGTTTTTGCCGCCCGGGGCCGACCGGAAATTTGCCCAATTTTTAACCGACTTACGAAACCTTAACTATGCTTCTCAACAAAAGTATTTGAGTGCCATGAAGTTACACTCGTATTTTTTAGATAGATTTTTGTGTTTGTGGTAACCGGCTTCGGAACCCTACACTGAGCATGGTCCGACATGCTCTTGCACGGTTTTTTTAACAATTTCCGTTAATCATAAGCATATTTATCAAATGTTCATCACTCCCATAGTGATCAATCTGATGCTTTAATTTAGCTGCCAGGGGAATGAGAAAAGATCATAGGAAAATGATAAAAACCTTTATTAATGTCCTTTTACTAATGGAATAAAGTTTTAAATTAATTAATTAACCATTTGCAATGCGAATCAAAGGAAAACTGTTTTTATATGTAAGAAAATTTTCATTAGCCGCTTCAAAAGCCTAGGGAATGAGAACCAGGGAATGAAAAAAGTATGTTTCCTGTCGGTTATGTCGAAACTGTTATTTTTATATGAATAACTATTAAATCAACACATGCAGTCAAAGCAGTCAGTGCAGTTCTTTTTTACAAAACAATGCATGCCAATCGCAGGAAAAAAATAAATATGAAAATACATAAACAAACTCACGCCTTCATTCCCAGACTGGGGTAGGCAGAGCTAAAGAATTACCAAAAACTCTAAAAACTAGTTGATTATATGAAAATACAGAGTAATGATACTCGTAATCCCCACGGCGTTAAAAGCGTTACTGGCAAGCATTAGGAACGGCGGGAGCATCGCTTCGAAAGACGTTTAAATGGTTTCGGACCGTTCTATCCGTTTTCCAAAATATCCATTCGCAAAACATCCGTTCCCGTCACTACCGTTTAGTTAACAATACGTTTCCCGATATAAGTGTTTCCCAAAATATCCTTCTCCCATAAGATACATTTGGTTTAATATCTGTTTCCCAAAAGACGAATCGCGAAATGACGTTCCCGTCACTACCATTTCCCTAAATAATCCGTTTTCCAAAATCGTTACTCTCGAAAGATACGTTTGTCTTGATATCTGTTTCCAAAATGTGATTCTCGCAAAAGATAGTTTGTCTTGATATCCGTTTCATAAAGTCTTGTCTTGTCTAGCAGTCTTGCGCGCGCGCTTAGCGATGACGCACGGTAAAACGCGAGCGGCGTAAAGTGTCGTTAATATGTCGGATACATTGAAGTGTAACGTATGCAATATAGTCATAGACGAAATGTTATCGTTTATTCAAAATAAAATTTCCCTGATAGATGAGAATACTTTAGTAATATTGTGCACCTCGTCGTTTTCTGATGAAGAAATTCAAACGTCAAAGACGTTACTATTCGACGCGCTTTCAACAAAGAAGCAGAATGTGCAGCGAAAAGGAGATCGAAAAGGCGAGCGTTACCTGAGAGACATCATTCACATTTTTAGAACGGTTGATTCTGAAGCTTTGCCAGTGTTTGTTGCCCGAGAACTGAATAAGTTACCACCTCTGACGTTGGACCACCTGGACTGCAGCAAGTTGCTTAAGGATCTTGTACGGCTCCGAAACGATGTCAGCAACATAAAGTCTAACTATATTACGGCAAATGAGTTGGACGAAATAAAGAGAGAAATACAAGATATGAGAAATATTACACCAGCACGATTATCCTTATGTAATGTCAACACACGACGAGGAGCCTGGTGCATGGACAGTGGTCCAATTGGACTATCGAATACTCAGAATTCAACTCTGAATGATAGTGAGAATATTGTAAAGGATATTATTACATCCTCATCGCCACCAGCTGACAACGAAATTAAAAATCAATATCGTTCAATAGTGGTTTCGGGTAGTTCGCCGTCTACCGCTCCGATAAATAAAACACCGCCGGCCGCTGCTGCGCCGAGCGAAGTGACTCATCGCGCCGAACAGCTGATCAGACCGGTACATGTTCCTGCCGCGAATAATATGATTGACAGGCCACCCGGGTCTGTAAGCACAAATAAGGCTGAAAAGAACTGGAAGCTTGTAAGCTACCGAAAAAAGAAGTCGAATAACAGATATAAAGGCCAGATGGGTATATTTAATGAACCTGATTGCAATTTTAAAGCTGCGGAACGTAAAATTCCTATGTTTATCACTAATTGACATTTGAATAGTTGACATTTTCAATGCGTCAAGACTTAACTTTAAAAAAATTGTACTGGAGCTGCTGGGTACTGGTGAGGGAGGTGGCTGACTACGTGTGACAATATGTGGTTAGCCGCTTATCATTGCTGCCTAGCGACTTACATGGATGGTTACTTGTTATTGTGCACTGTTTTTGTCTAATTCTTTTTACTTCTCTACCATTTCTATTTAAAATTTGGGTGATGGTGTTCATTATTATAATATATCATAGTCTTTTTTTTTTCGAATCGTTGGAATTTAGTTTAGTTAAGTGTAGAACAAACACAGTTTTCATGTATCTTAGTGAAAGCTGTTGAGGGAGTAAGTGGATGTTATTCATTAATATTTATAAGAGATAATGTATTTGTATACACTTATTGCTGTTTGCTTTCCTGAATAAATAAATAAATAAATAAATAAATATACATATTGATACAAAAGAAGATGACATAATTACCCATATCAAGCAGAAAACAAATGAGGTGGTTGTGCTTGAAAAAATTGAAATTAAAAAAGCAAGCGTTCACAAAGCGTACAAATTTCTAGTTTCTGAAACTAAACTAGAAATTTTTCTAGACAAGAGCGTATGGCCTAAGGGAATCATATTTCGAAAATTTGTAAATTTTAAATTTTAAAGAACGTTCGGAGAGACTGGGACCTCTGATGCCGGCAACACATTGAAATAATAATAATAATGAATATGATGAGTAAATACACACAAGTTAGTTTTAACTGTAAAAGCGTCAAGCGCTCTGTTGACAGTGTCAGGGAGTTATGTCGATCATCGGATATTATAGCGATACAGGAGACGTGGTTGCTGCCGGACGAGATCCCGTTCCTTAACACTATCGACCTTGATTTCGGGTCGACGGGGACCTCAGCAGTCGACACGGCGGCGGGTGTGCTGCGCGGGCGGCCCTACGGCGGGGTCGGCATACTCTGGAGGAGTGCGGTGTTCGCCAACGTTTCTATAGTGAAGTGCGGTAACCCTCGCGTGTGTGCTATTAAAGTAGTGACCAACGACCGGCCTTTTATATTGATTAGTATATACATGCCAACGGATAAAAAGGACAATCTACCGGAATTTACGGACTGTCTCGGCGCGCTGAGTGCTATTGTTTGTGATTACGGCTTAGACTCTGTTTACATAATGGGAGACTTCAACGCCCATCCTTACGAACTCTTTTATAATGAACTAATAGCCTACTGCGGGGAACAGGATTGGTGTTTGGTGGACATTAAGTTATTAGGTGTTTTATCAGAGACCTATACTTATATTAGCGAGGCTCATCAGTGTAGGCGCTGGCTGGATCACCTCGTCGTGACGCAATCCGCATTGACATCAGTGCGCAAAGTGTATGTTGATTACAACGTCACGTGGTCTGATCATTTCCCTATCATAATGGAATGTGATTTTAATGTTTTAACGCCTAGGTTAAATAATCATAACTGCAATCTTAATCAGTCTATTGTGTGGGGGGTAAGAACAGACAAACAGATTTTTGAATACACTCGGGAATGTCATAAAAAGTTAGCAATCATCGATTTTCCGTTGGAATTCAGAAACTGTGCCGATAACTATTGTGGGATACATAGGCATAGAGATATCATAAATACATTGTATAGTGATATAGTGTCTGCCCTTAAAGACGCCGCATATGCCAGTTGGAAAGGTAGAAAATCTAAAAATAGGAAAAAAAATGTAGGGTGGAATAAGCATGTCAGGGAGGCTCACGGGGTGGCTAGAGAGAAATTTCATGAGTGGACAGTACATGGTAGGCCTAGAAACGGGCCATTCTTTGAAGAGATGTGTGGAAGCCGCAAGGTATTTAAGTCACGATTAAAATGGTGTCAGGACCATCAACACCAGATCAAAATGGATATAATTGCCTCCCATCATTCTAAAAAGGATTTTAGGTCATTTTGGAAGGCTACAGATAGTATGAAGTTTCGGTCTGGCCTCCCGGTGAGTGTCAATGGGGAAAATAACCCGAAAACCATTGCTGATCTTTTTAAGAATCACTTTTTTGTTAAACCTCTTTTGCGACCCAAGGCAGCAGAGCAGTGCGGGGCTGGGGCAAATACAACTTCGATCATGAACCCGGGCTTCGGAACAGCCGATGTAGACAAAGCCATCAAGTCCATGTCTGGGGGTAAATCTCCGGGACACGATTGCCTCAGCGTCGAGCATCTCCAGCACGCCGGCCCTCACATTTCGAGAGTGTTAGCAATGTTTTTTAAGTTATGTGTAACACATTCATACTTACCTGACGACTTAATGAGAACGATTGTTGTGCCTATAGTGAAGGATAAAACGGGAGACTTGTCAGACGTAAACAATTATAGGCCAATATCACTCGCAACGGTTGTAGCCAAGGTATTTGATAGTGTGCTTAACACACGGCTGAACGAGTATGTGGAATTAAGTCATAATCAGTTTGGTTTTCGTCCGGGACTATCTACAGAAAGTGCAATTCTGTGTCTTAAGCACACTGTCAAGTATTATGTGGCCAGAAAATCGCCAGTTTATGCCTGCTTCCTTGACCTGTCTAAGGCTTTTGACCTGGTTTCCTATGAGGTTTTATGGAATAAACTTGAAGCCATAGAACTTCCCTCTGGGCTGGTTCAAATTTTCAGATACTGGTACGGAAACCAGGTCAATTGCGTTAGGTGGGCGGATGCGCTTTCAGACCCATATAGGTTGGAGTGTGGGGTGAGGCAGGGGGGGTTAAGTTCGCCCACACTCTTTAATTTATACATAAACGAGCTTCTTGATGCGCTTAGTAGAATGCATGTCGGGTGTCATATTGACGACGTCTGCGTCAGTAATATTAGTTATGCAGACGACATGGTTTTACTGAGCGCATCAGTATGCGGCATACGTAAACTATTGGGAGTGTGTGAAACTTATGTTGGTACCCATGGCCTTAAATACAATGTCGCCAAGAGCCAATATATGGTATTTGAGGTCGGGCGTGGCAGGACACTTGAAGTGCCACCCATCAAGCTTAACGGGGCAACCCTTGACAGGGTTGATGATTTTAAATATTTGGGGCATCTAGTCTCGTGGGACCTAAAAGACGATAAAGACATCGAACGGGAACGGAGGGCTCTGTCGGTCCGGGCCAACATGATAGCTCGTAAGTTTGCGCGCTGTACGAGGGAGGTGAAGCTTACATTGTTTAGAGCATACTGTACCTCCCTGTACTCGTGCAGCTTATGGAGGTGTTATACGCAACGGGCCTATGGAGCCCTCCGCGTCCAGTATAACAACGCGTTCCGGGTGATAGTGGGGCTGCCTCGCTTCTGTAGCGCATCAGGGATGTTCGCAACCGCCGGGGTCGACTGCTTTCATACCACCATGCGCAAGCGGGCCGCATCCCTGGTGCGCCGCGTGCGGGCCAGCCCCAACATCATCCTCAGCATGATAGGGAGCAGGGTAGACTGCCCCTATTTGCGTCACTGCTGTGGGCTACATGCTCCATGTAATAATAAGTAAATTTAAGAATAATAATTAGTATAAGTGTATTTTATTATATTAACATATAGGATTAAGCAAACACTAACAATATGAGTTGTAACAATTTTTACTCGAAATAAATGATTATTAGTATTATTATATAAAACATCCGTTCCCATTTCTGTGACCCAAACACGAACGTGTAACGTAAATAAATGAATGCAATTTAAACACTAAAAAAATACTAGACTAGATTCTTTCGTCAATGGATAGCCTGCAAACTGCAAACTATAAGGCTATCGAGCTTATAGTTTGCAGTTTTAAATACTACCAACAACTCCGCCGTACCCGTAGCGTGGTCCCTTTTGCTGTGAATGGTCATAAATTTCGTAAGTCTTTGAGCGGCAATAAATATAAATGAGGATTTCCTTACGGATATCGTTAGAAACGGGTATGAAGGAATGCGAGGCTGATCTTTTAGCATACGGATACTATGCAATCCGGGTATTTTGACATACCAATGCGATAAGATACGGGTCTTTTGGGTATACGTGTGTCATGAAAGACAGATCTTTTGGCATACGGATGCTATGAGAACCGGGTGTTTTGACATAATAATGTGATGAGAAACTGGTATTTTGGCTTACAGACATTTAAAGAAACTGTTATTTTGGAACGAACGGGCGGGTGTTTTGAGAAAGGATGTTTTGGGAAACGGACAGAACGGTCCGAAACCGTTTAATTAGGGGTGTAAATGTGTTAATTGAGGCACCAAGGAAATGATAACTTAGCTCCGAACAACTTTTATATATACTTAGATTCTAAAAAAAACTGTGAAACACAGGAACCATTTTTTTCTCAAATCACTTACAATCACTCCCACATTCAATTCTATGAATTCAACTCACTTGGGTTTAATCCATAACTTGCTCTTTTCTGGGTAGTTTGTTCACTAAATGGCGAATGGACGCACCACTAGGGTAATGATGTTTTAGGTATTTGTTGTTTTTACGGCTATTTCTTCACAAAAAAGAAAACGTGCCCCATTTAGTTAAGCGGTAATATAATGAAAAAAAAAGACAAATTATATTAGTAGACTTAAAAGGGTGGTTTTTCCCTCTGGATGCTGTAAATTGGCTACGGCAGTATGGCATAGTTGAAAAATATGATACCAAATGCAATAAAACACTAAAAGCAAAATCTAAAAATCCAGACCACTGATTAAATTAGATAAGTAATTACTTTCAATGATGAAATGTTGACACTACGCTGATCGGAAACACATAGTAAAGTCAAGGTACATAAAAGCGAACATAAAGTAACACTCTGCAATATAGACTTTAACGTTTTGGGAAAGACATGCAAAATTGCTCAAACATCGAAAGGATAACCCCTTCAACAGGTTACCCTTTTGGAAGCGGTTTTATAAGCCCATGGAAAGGGTTTTTATACCACAACGGGTTACCCCTAAAAATAGCGCATAAATGGTGGTAACCAAAGCCTTTCACAAAACCCTTTCAAAGCCCCTTGAAGGGGTTACCGGACCGCACCGGTCCCCCTGGTCTGGAGCATTGTTAAATTATTCATAGTAGTGGCTTCCAAAATTTTATTGATGGCTAGTAGTCCAACTACGAACCCTTAATAGTTTCGCCATGTCCGTCCGTCCGTCCGTCCGTCCGTCCGCAGCTTAGCTCAGACTCTTAGTACTAAAAAGCTTTTATTTGGCATGAATATACATATAAGTCATGCAGACAAAGTAGTAAAATCATTTTCACCATATTTTTCTACTATTTTCCCTTTCACTGATGACATTTAATATAATAATTTGCATTTATAATGATTAATAAAAATAACGCATTATTTGTGGGCTTGCTCAATCCATGTTCTCTTGGCACTAAGCATGAAGAGTTTATAGTGGCGATGGAAAAGCATTCCGTAGACATTATGGCTATAAACGAAACCTGGCTTAAGGAGGGGGAGGAGGGGCGCGCGCCGACCGTCCCCGGCTACCGGCTGCGGCACACGCCGCGCCCGGCCGCCGTGCGCTCACGCGGCGGCGGGGTCGGCTTTTACGTCAAAACCGGCATTAACGCTCTAGTTTGTTCTTACCCAGCGGCGCCCTTAGTTGAACAAATGTGACTTCAGCTTAACGTAAATGGACTTAAGGTCGTTATTGGCACAGCTTATCGTCCACCCTGGCTAGATGTAGATACATTTATTGAAGCGCTAACTGAGTCGCTAACTACGTTCGCGGCCTTTAACTACATAATTTTGCTTGGGGACTTCAATATATTCACTTTCTAAAATTCTAGAAAAAATCCTAAATTCTCGTTTAACAAAATATCTTGACGCCTATTCTATACTTTCTAGTAATCAATTTGGCTTTCAGTGTGGTAAGTCTACAGAGGATGCTGTACTAGCGCTTACAAACTCAATCATAGACAACTTTAATTCTAAACTTAAAACTATTGGCATTTTTCTTGACTTGTCTAAGGCTTTTGACACTGTCTCTGTACCGATTCTTCTGGGAAAACTGGAACGTATTGGGGTACGAGGACCTGTACTTGATATCTTCAAAAGTTACCTCAGTTCTCGCACGCAACAGGTACGCATAGGGGAGCATACTAGTGATGACGTGACCCTTTCGTTTGGTGTACCCCAGGGTAGCGTGCTCGGGCCGACCTTATTTTTGGTATATGTAAACGATCTGTGCAATCTAGCTCTCAATAATGTACAAGTTTTCGCGTATGCTGATGATACTGCCCTTATAATCCAGGCACCTTCATGGGAGGAGGCCCGCCTAATTGCAGAGGATACATTAAGGATAGTGATGCAATGGTTGGCAAATAATTTGTTGACAATTAATGTTAGCAAATCCACTTTCATAACCATTGCCCCCAAAGCATCCTCTTTGCCTTCCTCCTCACTGTCTATTCGTGCTCATAATTGCTTCCTCAATGACGTTTCATGCTGCTGTACTGAACTAACGCAATCCCGCAGTGTTAAATATCTTGGTGTTTTTATAGACTGTTTAATGAGTTGGAGTGACCAAGTGGAGGCGGCTGTCGGTCGGATTAGAAAACTAATCTACATCTTCAAGACCCTTAGATCTGTCGCTGACGAACAAATTTTAAAAATTGTTTATTTCTCACTGGCACAGTCTGTTTTGACTTACTGCTTGGCGGCCTGGGGTGGGTCAGGGAAAACTAGATTCCTCCGACTTGAGAGAGCTCAAAGGGCTGTGCTTAAAGTTATGCTTTGCAAACCCATTCGATTTCCCACTATCGAACTGTACACGATAGCTAAAGTCTTAACTGTTAGACAGTTATTTATTCTTAAAATTATATTACGCAAACACCTCACCTTACCTTTTGCTAAAAATACTACAAAGCGACGGGCTGGCCGCATCTGTAAACTCAGACCTACACGTATTGCTCTTGTTAGACAACATTACGATTATCTTTCAGCTAAAATGTACAACAAATTGAATAAGTTGTTAAACATTCATGTATCTACATACTGGGAATGTAAGAATAAAGTGACCAATTTTTTACAAAAACTTTCTTATGATGAGACTGAGACACTTGTTAATGGTAACTAATGACCTTATTTCTTATTGTTATTACTAGTGATATCATTCCTAGTAATCTAACTAAGAATAATTTACTTTTTAGATGTAATACTTACCTACTTGTTTATACTACGGACTGCACATAGTTATAATAATTATTGTACTGTATGTAGAACGCTATTCCTCTATGTCCCGAGGTGGGCGTAAACAGCTGCGACACAGTTTATACTAATGCAGCTGCTTACGATCTTAATTGTTAAAATATGCATGTTATTATGTTCAATAAAAATCTTGAAATCTTGAAATATTAATATGCTACAAATTAATGACCCTAACACCAAGAAATTAGCAAACTTTTTGCATTGCTCAAGCCTCATACAGCATGTTGATAAACCCACTAACTTTACTGGCTATGACACTAGTACCTTGATTGACTTGGTCTGCTCCGACGCACCGGTTACTAACCTAGTAGTTGATTACATTGCGGATCTCAGCTCGCATGCCTTCATTGCCTGTACACTTAAAATTAAGAAAGAGAAACCAGTCCCAAGATGGATCTCATTTAGGCCACTGAAAGACATAAATGGCGAAAATTTAAATAGAGATTTGAATTGTATTAACTGGGAGAGTGTCTTGGAGGAAAGTAATGTATGTGACATGATTGATGTTTTTAATAAAAATCTTTTATTTTTATTTGACCTCCATGCCCCTCTCAAAAAAATATACTTTAAAGAACGTAGTTGTCCCTGGATCACTTATACAATAAAAAAAATGATGAATCTTCGCAACGAAGCTCATGCTAAATATCGTAGTACTAAATTAGATACTCATAAAAAATACTATAAAGACCTCAAACATATCGTCATCACTGCTATCTACAATGAGAAACACGCATACTTTACCCATCGAGTTAATTGCTACACCAAAAATCCAAAAGCACTATGGAAAAACTTAAAGCAAGACATTTTGGACAATAATATTAACAAAGAGCTCCCCACTCATTTTTCCGATCCCAACGTCATCAATAAGCACTTGCTTGACCTCCCCGGCAACAGAGACATATCGATAAGTGATCTGACCTATTACGAATTTAACCGTCACGGCCCTTATAATTTTCAAATGGAAACTGTCTGCGATGACTTAGTATTAAAAATTATTAATAGCCTAAAGTCAAACGCACAGGGGATTGATGATATCTCCCTGGACATGTTACTTCTCACTCTGCCTCGTACTCTGAACGCCATAACAGGCATTATAAACAAATCAATTACAAGTCACACTTTTCCCACTGCCTGGAAAACTGCGCTTGTAAAACATATTCCTAAAAAAAAAACCAACTACAGTCAAAGAACTACGCCCTATCAGCATATTGCCATGCCTTTCTAAAGTGCTGGAGAAAATTGTTTGCACACAAATAACAAAATACTTAGAAACGAATAGTGTCCTGCCCACCACACAGTCTGGGTTTCGTAGAAATCGTAGCACCACTACTGCTTTGCTCGACGTTGTGGACAATATAATATGTGCCCAAGATGAAGGCGCAAGCACCGTTCTCGCATTGCTCGATTTTTCGAGAGCTTTCGACACCATCAATATCTCGCTCCTCTTATCCAAGCTATCTTACTATGGATTTGATTGCAATTCAGTAAAATGGTTTGGTAGCTATTTACGTGACCGTAGTCAATGCCTAGTTATCAGAGGATTTTCTGGTGAGAATGTGGCCTCGGAAATAGCACCGGTACCTGTGGGCGTCCCACAGGGGTCAATTTTGGGGCCAATATTATTTATTCTCTACAGTAGTGATATACAAAATGCCATTAAACACTGCAACTACCACATCTACGCAGACGACATCCAGTTGTATATATCCAGTAAACCCTCGAACATATCTTACGCAATAAACAAATTAAATGAAGATCTTGATCGTATTGCCACGTGGTCCCAATGTAACTCACTATCGCTTAATCCCATGAAATCCAAATCTCTACTTTTAGGCTCTAAACATCAACTTAGCTTATTATCAAACCATAATCTCAGAATACATATAAATAATGAACCCTTAGAACAAGTCCAAGAGGCTCGGAACCTAAGCATACTTATGGACAAAGAACTGCGTTTCCAAAACCACATCCTTAATACTGTACGCAACTGTTTTTACAAGCTTAAGATTCTTTATAATATACGTAAGTTTCTTGACACAAATCTCAGAATACGACTATGCGACACTCTGATACTATCGAAGCTAAACTACGGAGACATAGTCTTTGGTCCGCGGCTGCTAGCACGTACACAACGTCTTATACAGCGGGTACAGAATGCGTGTGCTAGGTTTTGCTTTCAGATTCCACCGCGTGCGCACATTACACCATTTCTTAACCGTAACAATATTTTAAAGATGGACACGCGTAGAAAACATCATTTGGCCACACTGATGTTCGGACTTGTCAAATCCAAGGAGCCCACGTACCTGTACGGGAAGCTTATCTGGGCGCATAACACACACAGCCGGGACACGCGACCTCTCAGGCAGCTGCACTCGTAATTCCCCGCCATCACTCTGCTGCATTTCGTGGGTGTTTCCGCTACGCCGCCAGTAAATGCTGGAACAACCTTCCGCCGCCCCTCCGAACCCTACAAACAGTAGGCACGTTTAAATTTAAATGTAAGGCATTTCTTTTATGCCAACAAAAAAGTAAAGCCTGACTTATAATTATTAAGCAATAAGTTTTTTTTTTTTAACCTGTAATATTTACCTTATTGGTCTGATATTAAGTCGTAGTAAACCATTGTTCCGCTGCACATGTAACACCAAGAGATCACAATTTATTACACGCACTAAGCTTTAAACATTTAATAAAATAAGTATAAATTAGTTTCGTGATCCAGTCACACCCCAAGGTGAGAAGAGGTGAACGAGGGAAGGTACCGGTTATCCCGCTGCCTACCGCCGCCCATCATTGCGGGTTAATGTTGGTGGTACCGTTTGGCTCTTTACCCTATTGCATGTTTTCAATCTCTTCTTCCTTTATCTGTGTTCAGTTGCCTTCCTTTTTTATTATGTTCGAATTATCTTGACCGATTTTTGTACCTATTTTACTCAGTTTTCATATTAATAAATGTATTTAATTTATTTCTTATTATCTTACTTGTTAATCTACTACTATTTATTATATTCTTTAATTAAACACTGTCTCTTCGTTCGTGTGTCACGTTGGCGCCACTGAAAACCAGCGTCGCGGTTTATGCTGCTGACATAGTGCTGAGTGGTGTCAATTTCGACGTCACAGAATCACCCATGGCAACATTATTCTTTCCTTCTATATTGTTTTTGTTTTTATTTTTGTGTTGCCATCCTTTTTTTTTTAATGATGTTTTTCTCTGTTCCGTTTTTTTTTTATCTGTGTTCGTCGAATAAATGTTTCTATTTCTATTTCTATTTAAAATAAAATGTTGAAAAAAGGTTAGGTTACCTCCCATACACGTAATTATTTATTTGTTGTCATTTGTGGTGTTGGTAAACTGACCGCGACCTATTTCGATGTATGGGGATAACAGTTTTCCAACGGGAAAGCTAAGTTTGTCGTGAGGTCTATTTTGTTTGTAGTTACGTCTTCGGAACCGAACTTGATTGGTTTTTGAGAACAGGCGATTAAAGAGTTAATACCTACTAAAAATCTTTTAAGACAGCACCAAATAACTTTTTTAATAGAAAATTAGTTCATACTTGTTTTTTGAGTTAGTTTTTTGTGTTTGTAGTACTTAACGGCTTTGCAAATTTTTTCGAGTAACGTGATGGGATCTTGGCCGCGCCGCAGTCAAGGGCACCGCGCAACCCCGCCACCGCTGACCGCTCCCAAAGCGAGGCGCGCACACGCCGCGCGCTTGAATATACGTATTTAACGCACGGAGTGCTTACGTATCAGTATTTAGTGTCGCCTTGATTTTATATTTCTAATCTTTTGTTTGGTAACTGAGATCATTGTCATGACTGCTTATATTAACTCTACAAACTCTAATTAGGCTTTACTGCTTCACCAAAAATCAATATCTGGACACGCCGATGGTCTACATTTCTAACTTTTTCCAGTATATTAAGTTGATCGATTATATCATAATTGTGCGATATCAGCTACTCTAATTCTTTATTTATTAAATAATCAGCATTTTTTTGTTTACCAGAATGCAGGTGTTCCAGATTTCTAAAATCAGTATATTGTAAAGAAATTAAGTGTTATACTATATGCCACAGTTATTTAAAACTCTAATTCTATATTTACAGAGCTGTTGGCAAAAATTAAAATATATCAATATGACCGAAACCCCCAACTAAAATTTTCTAACTTTTTAGATTATTGTTATTTAACATGCCTACAACGACATATCAAAAAAGAACAAACTCTAATGTTATCAAAACCTATTTTTGTTCAACCGCAGGTCTAATTCCCACTGCGGGCCACGCACATGCACGCGCGCGCGGGGGGTGCGACGCCTTTGAAGCCACCTTTCCACTGCAACTCACGGGCAGCGTGGGTCGCGATGGGGCTTTGCCTGCTACGCGCGCTAGCTAGGGTTGTGCAGTACATGTACTAAGAGCCAAAAAGAATTAATTCCCGTCACTGTACTAGAACGATTTATTCCGTAAAGTTTCTGCTCTTAGTTCATTTAGTACACGCGGAGCAAGAACCGAACAGAGCAGTGAGTGACACTGACAGCAAAGCCGTTCATTCGGTCAAAGGAACATGAACAGACCAGTTTCTTTCAGTGTACTAGTGTACTAACAGAACTAAAAGACCGAATTAGTACATTAGAGCGATTGTACTAGTTTGGAGCGATCCGCTCAGTAAACGAGCACACACAACCCTAGCGCTAGCGTGTGCGTGGCAGGCACTTCGGAACAGACCACGCGTGTATCAGTGACGTCATTTCGTGCGCAGCGTGCTCGTGCACTACTGTGGAAGTATCTACCTACATTTTCATACAAAGCGTTTTTGTACCCACGTGTGTAGCTTGACGGTGCGCAGCAGTGGGGCTCCGGCTTTAATGTCTTGTTTGAACTGCCACACCACATTGTCAGATGAGTTAAAGCGAAAAAGTACTAATATGTTGGTAAGCAATGATTTTGTTTAACAAGTGGGTAATGGAAATAATAAGTTAAAATTATCAATAACAAGAAATGTGCCGTGGCCATGGAATGAATGAATTAATTAATTAATGAAGCGAACGCAAAGTACCTTAAGTAGTAAAGTAGTAAGTTAGTAGTAAGTAAGTAAAAATTATTACTTTTCACAATACTGCTCGGAAATATGGCCAAAGATGGTTTTGTTTGGGGTCACAAAACGTCACTTATAAGGACAGACCAAGAATGTTTTTGGCGGCGTGTTTGCTGATTGGTCGAGAACATTGTTGTCCAACTTTAAGAACCAATGACAATCAATCAATCAACTCTTGTGTCATAGCTCCTTAAAATGAAAAATTGAAATCGACCAATCAGAACACACCATTTTGTGTCGTAAAATATTAGGTGTATTTTTGTTAAAAGATATACAAACTAAAAAATATGTCACTGCTTTTTTTTAAAATGTAATTCAAATTTGGCCCCTAATCTCGAACCACTAAAGATGAAATTACATGGGAGATATGGCGAAACAAATACAATTTTGTATGGAGTTGACATCTTCATCTCGCATGTTAGTTTATTAATCTCAGGTGCCACGAGAAATAGGGGTTCAGATTAATAAAAGGTATCTATGGTAAAATTGGCGGTGATGTCACATTAACATGAATTAAAATTTGAGTTTTGAATATGAATTTTTATTTTATTTCCTCTCAGTAGTTGTGAAAAGCACTATGTCTGCCTCGGTAGAAAGTGCAATTTATGGACTCGTACACTAGAGGGCCTCAACTACGTTTCGGCCCTCTATATGACTCGTCCAAAAATCGCGTACTTTCTGTCCTCTGCAACAATGTACTATAGGTATTACAAATTGCAGATCTAAAAAGTGACAGATAGTACAACAAAAACTTGAAAGTATTTTTTTGGGAAAAATATTACGGTTTGTAAAAAGTCTTCGAAAAAAAGTTGTTGTTTATGATGTTAATGATTTAACCCTGAGAGGTTATTAGTATTTTACAAATAACCCTGTATAGTATACCTAGTATAGATATAGAAGTATAGATAACACCATAAAAGACCGACTGTGTCGATTGAAGCGGGCTAAGGCGGAAGAGGTTGGTGACAAGCGAACGACAAAAAATGCCGTGGAACAATTTACTTAATTGTAAACACTTAATATTTATAAGTACTGTGAAATACGCCAACATTGCCACCTAGGGTATCATTGCCCATAATGTCATTTACAATCAAATTAGTTAATGTGCAAAAAATCTTCTTCTTTATGCCAACATTATTTACTATGGTAACAATATAGGTACTACATTTGTGACCACACTGCGGTTGGCATTCGTCTCTAAGTTCACCACTCAGGGACAAAAATTTGGTCAGAAGTGCATACCTATCTACTATGTGAGTGTATCCAATTATATTTGACGGCGCGTGTGGTTTGAGAGCGAGTAGACATACTGTTTAGTTATGTTATGGTCCTGCTCACTCTGACGTAACTCGGGCACTGGGCCTCTACTTTCATAGTTCGAACGTTACGCTTGCTCCGTCACTTTCCCTCGACTTCAGTACGACGGGCGAGTGAAAGGAACGGAGTATCCCTTAGCACTGCTGTGGTGTTGGGAGTAGGATCCCGGACGTGCGTCGCCATGTTTGACACTCTTGTTCTAGACTTCGCGGGTAAAACTGGGTCGTGAAACATGGTACGCCGCGAGCGTGATAGTTTGGCATTTGGCCTTGGCACCCTGTGCCCCTGGAACGTCGTCAGGTGGATTTCTTATTAACTGACTGTATTTTGATAATTAAACGAGACATTGTGAAACATCAAGAAAAGGCTTTTGGTTCTCCTTGCCCGACTATCCTCGCCTACACCTAAGTTCGACCATCGTGACGCTCTCTCTTTACCCAAAGATGAGGAGGAGCTTACATCAGAAGTGGTTACGAAGGGCTTCCTCTTAAGGAGAACCGAGAAAAGCTAGAAAGCGAAATTTGAAACAATCATGGATGCTCGGATCTCGCATTCAGAGTTGCTGGCGACACCTTTAGCCACACCCATGATATCGAGCGAAAGAGCAGAATGGCTTGACATCGTCATAAAATTTAACCACGATTATGCCAAAGGAGACATGGAAAATTCCAGACTTTTTTTTTGACAGACGATTTGTTATGCGTTTTTTGGGTCTCGTATGCCGCAAGCAGTCTGATAAGTTTCCTATTATTTGAAGACGCGGTAGTATGTGCAGACCTGGCCAAAGACAAAGCCTAGCAACAGTGCAATATTTTTTCCCCTAACAATCGTTTTTACCAGTTTACACCAGAGCCTTCTACACGCCTTGAGCGAATTTTTCCATCGTCAGTGGTCATATAACAACGAATTGAACCTGAAGATTAGGTATGCTGATGATATTCGTGACAAGCCGTACTTCAGTATTGCACGTGATGTACCGGAAACACGATTTGGTCTAAGAGAGTTACATTCAGATCTCAGTTATGATGTATTTCAAGCAGTTTCTCACTAAAACGATGCAATAACGGCAGCGATGACAATCCTTGAACGATAAGAGTGCGAAGCAAACAGCAATGATCTCAGGAAGCTTTTAGTGTAGAAGCCACTACTCATACTATATAAGGAACCTCAAGTATCACACTCATGTTGTTAGACAACCCCTGACCATAACACTTTAGTTCGTGTAGCTCTTTGTTTTAGTCAAAAGAAAACGAGCCGAGCACCCTATGACACTTAAAAATGGCTAAATAGATAACAGAATAGTGCTCTGAGTAACTACGGGTAACCCTGTCATGGCTACATACAGTATTAGGTACTTGCCTTAAGATAATACGAGGGGCGGCTGAAAAGTTCTAAGCCTAAGGTATTTTGAGGTTGCATATGCGTTAGCGATACTGGCCACTAAAAAGACCATTTAAAAAGTTAATAAATAAAAGAAAAAAATGTCGTCTTTTGTTTATTACATCTCGAGATATCCGACGCTAAAGGTCATCATGTGTGAATTATCAACGCATATCACGAAAATTGAGCACCGTGCAGTCATTAAGTTCCTCACGAAAAGTGACAAATCGCCGAAAAGAATTTTTGAAGAAATGTCTAGTATTTACGGTGAATCTGGCCCTTCTCATGCCACTGTTAAAGAATGGAGTCGACTTTTTAAACTTGGACGGGAGTCGATCGAAGACGATCCTCGCTCAGGAAGGCCAATATCGGTTGTGACTGAAGAAAATACTGAAAAAGTCAAAAAGTTAGTATTAGAGGATCGGAGAATTAAGGTTTGGCAAATAGCTGAAGCCTTAGGTATTAGTAAGGAAAGAGTTGGAGAGATTTTGCATCAACATTTGCATATGACAAAAGTAAGTGCTCGTTGGGTGCCGAAAATGCTCACAGCTTTCGATAGAGAACGTCGTGTTCAAACTTCTCAGGCATTTTTAGAATTATGTGAAGAAGGTTTAGATGAAGTTTGTTCCCGAATAGTAACTGTTGATGAAACATGGATCAGACAGTATGATCCAGAGTCGAAGTCTGAATCTATGCAGTGGATCGAAAAGGGTGAAAGGCCGCCCAAGAAATTCAAGGTTCAAAGATCGGCGTCTAAGCTAATGGCCACCGTGTTCTGGGATTGCGATGGCATTCTTTTAATAGACTATTTGGCGAAAGGCTCTACAATAAATGCAGTTTATTATGCTGAGCTATTAAGAAAAGTGCGACAAGCCATAGTCGAGAAACGAAGGGGCAAACTGAGCAAAGGCATTTTGTTTTTGCAAGACAACGCCCCCGTTCACACCGCTCGTGTTGCCAAGCTTGCTCTGAAGGAAACTGGCTTCGAGGAAATTGATCATCCACCTTACAGTCCAGATCTGGCCCCTAGTGATTATTTTCTATTCAGCAATTTGAAGAAAGATTTAAGGGGAAAGCGATTTGGCAGTGATGAAGAGATGAAGGCGGCTGTACAGGAACATTTCGACAGCCAAAATAAAACTTATTTTTTTAACGGTCTAAAAGCATTATTTAAAAAATGTAATAAATGCATTGAATTAAAGGGAGATTATATTGAAAAATAAAAATAGTAAAAAAAAACTGAACATTTTTTTTCTACCTTAGGCTGTCGTGTTACGTGGTCTTCCGATAATTCGGAAGACCAGGTACCAGACGTTAATGAAAGATCAGAGAAAAAGAGAGGTAGATTAGAGAGAAAAGGACAGCAATAGTAAGTCAGGGTCTGGGTATTTATTTAACACTTAGGCTTTCTTCACACAGATAAAATAATTATTGCACATAAATTAAAAAAAAAAAAAAAAATTAGTCCCTAATATCACCAGGGTAAAGTTAGAGATTTAGTGGTGAAGGTGAAGGTAGTTCCTCCGGGACTTCCTTTAGTACGCGTCCCGGAGTCGTCGGACCAGGAACACCGCTGGCGCTGTAATGAGGGGCGCTAGAGGCAGCGGCCCTGGTGGTACACGAAGGTAGGTGGGCCCGAGGTGGGACCCGTCAGAGTGAGTAGCGGTTCCCGAGGAAAGCAGGAACTTCGTAGATGAAGGACTCTTGAAGCGTAGGGCCCGACTTGGCCACACACAAAGTAGACTTTTGGTATGAGGGAGATAGAGGTTTCTAGGGGTCCGACTTGACCCTATCTTCAGAGTTTCTAGTCACCACTTAAGAGGCTGAGGGAGAACTGATCGCTCTAGTCCGAGCCGCCGTTTATATACCCTGGTAATCTAGCTTTTTAAATTACAAATTGTAAATTCATAAAATTTCAAAGTTATACATGCCAGATGTTAATTCCATGGTTAACCATCGTTTTAACTCCATGGTTCAGTATAAACCTAAGATATCGTCTCTGCCCGTTGTCTAGACAACAAAGATAACAAACGCTGTCAGATGGAAAAATATAAAGAAAAAGTGAATATTTTCGGCTACAAAAGTAATATCGTTAAAAAGAATAGCAATTATTCAAAGGAAAAAGGTACGCAAGAGCCATGGAAAACCAATACACCGTACAGCTTCAAAAAATCAAGAATTATACGTCTCTAAAGTTAGTCGGTCCAACCGACATGTGAACCGCGCCCGCGAGATAGTCAAGAGGAACGGGACAGGAAACCCAGGAACGCAGGTACAATATTACATTCTCTCTAATCTACCTCTCTTTTTCTCTGATCTTTCATTAACGTCTGGTACCTGGTCTTCCGAATTATCGGAAGACCACGTAACACGACAGCCTAAGGTAGAAAAAAAATGTTCAGTTTTTTTTTACTATTTTTATTTTTCAATATAATCTCCCTTTAATTCAATGCATTTATTACATTTTTTAAATAATGCTTTTAGACCGTTAAAAAAATAAGTTTTATTTTGGCTGTCGAAATGTTCCTGTACAGCCGCCTTCATCTCTTCATCACTGCCAAATCGCTTTCCCCTTAAATCTTTCTTCAAATTGCTGAATAGAAAATAATCACTAGGGGCCAGATCTGGACTGTAAGGTGGATGATCAATTTCCTCGAAGCCAGTTTCCTTCAGAGCAAGCTTGGCAACACGAGCGGTGTGAACGGGGGCGTTGTCTTGCAAAAACAAAATGCCTTTGCTCAGTTTGCCCCTTCGTTTCTCGACTATGGCTTGTCGCACTTTTCTTAATAGCTCAGCATAATAAACTGCATTTATTGTAGAGCCTTTCGCCAAATAGTCTATTAAAAGAATGCCATCGCAATCCCAGAACACGGTGGCCATTAGCTTAGACGCCGATCTTTGAACCTTGAATTTCTTGGGCGGCCTTTCACCCTTTTCGATCCACTGCATAGATTCAGACTTCGACTCTGGATCATACTGTCTGATCCATGTTTCATCAACAGTTACTATTCGGGAACAAACTTCATCTAAACCTTCTTCACATAATTCTAAAAATGCCTGAGAAGTTTGAACACGACGTTCTCTATCGAAAGCTGTGAGCATTTTCGGCACCCAACGAGCACTTACTTTTGTCATATGCAAATGTTGATGCAAAATCTCTCCAACTCTTTCCTTACTAATACCTAAGGCTTCAGCTATTTGCCAAACCTTAATTCTCCGATCCTCTAATACTAACTTTTTGACTTTTTCAGTATTTTCTTCAGTCACAACCGATATTGGCCTTCCTGAGCGAGGATCGTCTTCGATCGACTCCCGTCCAAGTTTAAAAAGTCGACTCCATTCTTTAACAGTGGCATGAGAAGGGCCAGATTCACCGTAAATACTAGACATTTCTTCAAAAATTCTTTTCGGCGATTTGTCACTTTTCGTGAGGAACTTAATGACTGCACGGTGCTCAATTTTCGTGATATGCGTTGATAATTCACACATGATGACCTTTAGCGTCGGATATCTCGAGATGTAATAAACAAAAGACGACATTTTTTTCTTTTATTTATTAACTTTTTAAATGGTCTTTTTAGTGGCCAGTAACGCTAACGCATATGCAACCTCAAAATACCTTAGGCTTAGAACTTTTCAGCCGCCCCTCGTATTATCTTATGGCAAGTACCTAATACTGTATGTAGCCATGACAGGGTTACCCGTAGTTACTCAGAGCACTATTCTGTTATCTATTTAGCCATTTTTAAGTGTCATAGGGTGCTCGGCTCGTTTTCTTTTGACTAAAACAAAGAGCTACACGAACTAAAGTGTTATGGTCAGGGGTTGTCTGTGCACTGCTGTGGTGTTGGGAGTAGGATCCCGGACGTGCGTCGCCATGTTTGACACTCTTGTTCTAGACTTCACGGGTAAAACTGGGTCGTGAAACATGGTACGCCGCGAGCGTGACAGTTTGGCATTTGGCCTTGGCACCCTGTGCCCCTGGAACGTCGTCAGGTGGATTTCTTATTAACTGACTGTATTTTGATAATTAAACGAGACATTGTGAAACATCAAGAAAAGGCTTTTGGTTCTCCTTGCCCGACTATCCTCGCCTACACCTAAGTTCGACCATCGTGACGCTCTCTCTTTACCCAAAGATGAGGAGGAGCTTACATATTTAAAAATACACCTTGCAGAGTATTTTAGCTTAGGATTTAACATTCCGGGTTTTATATAACTAAAGTTATGATCATGGGTAATGTTATCAATTAATTTTTGAACGTGTGACCGACAACTTTGCCCGACGTCGAAAGAACGTCACTGTTGTCACATTTCATAATTCATTTAGTGTTGTGTTTTTTTATTAATTAAAATAGATTGTAGGCATATAGGTAAGTGTCAAGTCTTTTTTCGTGAGTTTGTATAATGTCCAAGTAACCGAAACTTTTCTTTATGTATTTTTTCTATTAGATACATTATTTCTTTAAAAATTTCATTGATCTCAATTACCTATATTATGGAGAATAAGTGAAATGAAGAGGTACAAGTGACCTAAGTATAAGAAGTTATTTGGAGTTGGATAATTCATTTTTGAATTTTTTTACTATAATAAAAGTTAAACTTTAAATATACCGTGTTTTATTGTGTTAATTTTCAATAATGTATGTCCTAAAACTTGAAAATGAAAAATAAAAAATTAAACCAAATAGGTTAATTTAAATATTTAAGCCTAATGTGACAAGTGTGACAACCCTAATATTTTGAAATCGCTTTTGATGACTTGTATGGAAATGACCAGAAATGCCTACATAACATTGCCCACTCATTTTGAAGCGAAAGTTAAGGTGATATCTACTCAACGATTAAAATAAACGGTCTCAATTCCCTAATTCTTGTCCTGTTCTCATTTCAACTGCGTAGGGACTATATTTGCGTCGAAAATCATCAAGGGCAATGTTGGCTGAAAGTCCAGATAACATTGCCCGCCATTAAAATCGATAAAATCAGGGGTTAAATTAGGACTTAGGACTTATTTTTCAACATGAATGGAAGCACATGACCATATACCTAAAGCAAAGATTACAAAAAAATACAGCTCTTATAGAAAAAAATGGTTATTTTATAAAATTCGGGCAATGTTGGCGTATTTTACGGTACGATATCATTATTCGACAATGTAGTTTTAAATCTTGAGGATACTTTAATGGTCCGCACGAGGCTTCATCAATAGAAGTATGACATTTTTAATGTATTCATCGAAAATAAAGGCTCTTCAGTTACATGGGATAATCATTTGTGACGTTATCTATGAAAAGGGACCTTATTGTCGCTGGCGCTTCCGCCATTATTAAAGATGCTCCGATATAAATACAACGTCGCGTGACGCAATGCGGCGTAAGCGCCATCGACAATAAGGTCCCTTAACATAAATAATGCCACATTTTATTTTTAATTTTTTGGAGTAACTGGGTGTAAAGTAAGTAGATTGTATTGTATACCTACTTTATGAATAAAACCAAATACTTCATCTTAATGCAACGTTAATTTGTTTACTGTTTCATGAAACTTCATGAATCATCAATATCATCAAACTTCGCAGAAAAAATAAATTTGTGACATAACTACTTCCCTACTGCCGTAATTTTCCTACGTCGTGGTCGTTTATCAGGTGTTATCGCTGTTTCAATATTATTTTGGCCCCGGACAAATTGCTTCCGTCTAGAGTGGGCGTGGCATCGTCGTCAATAAACTGATTACTCGGAATTACACAGTGTACACATTTAACGAACATTTGTCACCAACTTTGTACCTAGGGAATCGTAACTGTAAGGGGGCATGAAATAGTTTTCAAGCTATAAAGTCGTACATTTAATTGCGCCTGTATCCGTGATGACATTTTGCGGTATAAATTAGTTAAGTAAGTACCGAAGTATTTAAACGGCTACACAAAATGAACCACAGAAAAAACATTTGCTTTAACCAATAATTATAAGACATTCATATCATTTGAAATTTATCTAAGTAGTTATTTAGAATAGGTACTCAAGTCATATAGGTATTTTTACACACTTTATATTGATACATTTGGAGATATATTTGTGTAAGTAACGTAAAATGCAAAGAAAAACACCCAGTTTCTTTGATAGTGCCAATAATAATAAAATTCTTTTTCACTTCCCATGCTCTTAAAATGTCACTTTAGTCTATGCACATCGGGACTAAAGCTCCTTATTAAGTCTCTAGGGACTAAAGTATTTTTTTTATTTGGAAAAACCTAAATAACCAATCACGGTGTTTGTGAATGGAGGATTATCGCCATTTTCAGTGATTGTGTATAGACAAAGAGATTAATATTATAGGTAATAGAGTGGGCATTGAAGACATTATGTCATAGAAAAACTTTGATCATAAGCATCAGGAACGCCATCTAGCGTTTAGTAGCGAAATACGCATGACAGTAATAGGAACACTTATTTCAGTAATTGGACGGTAGGTGGAGCTAATTGAAGGGATCTAATCAATTCGATATTCAGGTATCAATACTATTTATAGGTTTTATTTTGAAAATTGTAAGCGTAGAACCAGTTTTCCGTTCGTTTATCAAGAACTATAAAAATGTACAATTTAAAAGTATCTCATGTCTTGTTTGGGGATCAAGTTATCTTCATACTTATTAAAATAGGGAGTTCAAACTTGTAGTTACAAAAGCGTAACACAGAGAGACACTTTTGCATTTATGATATTAGTATGAACTTTAATAGATTCAATAAACATAAATCGTTTTTTTATTTATTTATTTAGTATTTTCTACATAACTATAATATACATTAAGTTATAATCCCTCCATATTGAAACGAACCACCATACATTCTTTTCTTGTTATATACCAGACTTCAAAGACCATGCGACATTAAATCTGATGGGCGGAGAAACAAAGGTTTTTTTTTTCATTACCTACTTTACAGATCAACGACAACGATATATATATCCGATATATATAACGATATTATATCCGCCCCTTAGGATTAATATATTAATCCTAAGGGGCGGCGGTGAAACAAACATTGCTACACTGAGGCTCTAGACAAGATGCATACGGCATTCGTTATAGTTATTAAAAATTTAAAGAATTGATGTACCTAAGCTGTCATACGGTCGTGTCGAGCGCCTACGTCAATTCCATACATTTTGACAGTTTTCGTAAATTTAGGGTTATTAATTTTGGACACACCGTGATCACTGAAATAAGATATTTTCTCACTGTGTAAAGCATTAACTAAAATCCTTTTTAGTTCTTTATAATATGTCTTATGAATTTCCGAACCCGTGCGACGACACCTAAGATGTGCTTCGTTACGTGTCTTCATCATTTCGCGGACATTGTACGTAATCCACGGATATGATTTTTCTTTGATATAAATAGTTTTTTCGGGTGCATATCGATTAAAGAAGTGTAACAAGCATGCATTAAAACTCGTGACAGAGTCATTGAAACTGCCAGACAAAAGGTGTTCCCAAACCGTCGACTCAAGATCAGAATTAAACCTCTCCACATCCATATCTCTGAGCGGGCGAAAAGTTACACTCTTTGGAACATCTTTCTCCTTCTTAACCGAAATATTACAAGATTAAAGCATGACTGCTCAAGTCGTGTACATAGTCAACACTTACATTAGAGACTCGAGCTCGAGCACTCGAGCATATAATATCGATTAAAGTTCTACTATGTTCCGTAAAGTGTGTAGGCTGATCAACATACTGCACCAGGTTATGGCAGTGAAAAAAGTCTGTAAGTTTCCTAGCATGGTTTTCGTTCGGATTTAAAAGATTTATGTTAAAATCACCTAGCAGAATAATGTGATCAAAAGACGAAAAAGTACATACTACGTCACTCAAAGCATCTAGAAAGGTATCCACAGCCAGCCATGGCGGACATTTTATACCTTACTACGGTGACCTATTAAAGTTAAGAGTGGTTTGAATATAGTATATCATTAACAAAAGACTGTCTAACTGGGTTTTTCTTAAAAAGTTTGTAACTAGTTAAGGACTAAAATTAAGAAACATTAACTTTTCCGCTGAGTTACGAAAATGACCTATGCTTTGTTATAAAACAAATGGTGGTATCTCAGACAAAACTCCTGTAGCAAGTGCAAGCATATTACTAACGGGTGAGGATTGAATCTGCTTCATTTATTATATTTGTGATACTGCTAATTGGCATTGAGAGGTAGTAGATAAATGTACGACTAATTTTCGTAACTCAGCGGAAAAGTTAACGTTTCTTATTTTAGTCCTTAAAAAACTAGGTACAAACTTTTAAAGCAACGCCCAACTAATCTTTTCTAAGAGTAATTGTTAGTGACTAGTAAATTAGATACCAGCAAGTGATCGTTGGGACACCCACAACGTCAACACGAGAGTGCGCCCCAACCCCGGCCCGAGACACTCTCGGCACTTTCGCCGTGACGTCAGGCTAAGGCAGACGCCGCGGCGCCGCTCACATTGATCGGGCTCCATTCAACGTCACTTCCACGGAGACCGCCCTCCCCCGCGTGTCCTCGATTAAGTAAACAACTGACCTTTCTCTAGGAATTCGCCTTTCCCACGGTACTTACTCGTAAGTATCTACAATTGGGTCGTTCTCAAAAAAGTTGCACCGCCACCGGTCAATAGGTTTCTCTTAGAACTTTTGTTTACAAATTAGATTCTACGTTTTCCCCAATGTTACGTTTGGCTACTTTGGCTAATTAATTTGTATAACAAAAAGTTTAACCATTTGGATCAATTTTTCCTGTCAAAAACATCTTTTAAATCAGCAGTTCCGTTCTTGCACGCACGCACGCGAGCACTCACCTATGCACGCACGTATCTGTACGTAGCTATAACGATCGTCTTTATTTACTTACAACTAAACTACTTGCATGTATCTGTATTTGTTGTTCTTTATTTATAGATTTGGGATACCGTAAAATGGGGTGACTTTGGAAACGCGAGGCGACTTTGATAATTTTTGAATCATCGATTTTGTGCAATGTCTGAGTTATTATTAAGCTCTTTCGCGACATTACTTTCATATGTTTCATTTGCGAGCACGAAATATTAGTACCTCAAGTATTTTCAAATATATTGGATTTAAAACCTTCGAAATAAAAAACCACTATTTTTGGATATACTTCGAAGGTGACTTTGATATTGTGATGTAAACACAGGGATAATCAAAGTAGCCCCATTTTAAGAATGGAGATTTTCAGCTGCGTAATAATTATTTTCCTACTAAGCCGTCTACCGTATTCTGCCTCTAGCTGCTTTAAGTTACTCCAAATGAGTAGTCGCCAATACAATATTTTTAATCATTAATTTTACGATTAAATGCGGAAGTTACAGAAGATTTATTTTTAAAATTAAACAAACTAACCCCATTTTACGGAACACCAAAAAAAATAACTGCATGCTTTTAAATTTTTATTCGATAAAATTGCCTTAACACACCTACACACACGCGCACACACTTACACAATATGTAATGTTAAGTAATAAGTAGTAATAAATAAATAAATAAATAAGCGACTACTATTATTAGGCCTTGATTAATAGCATTCAAATGATCTAAATTTGGAACAGCGAGGCCTCTTGACACAGGCCTTAGTACCTATAAGAGGCCTCAACAATATTGTAAACAACAACCAAGCAATACTTAATGAAATAAATAATTTGAATTTGAATTTTAACCTAGGACTAATGATAGTATGACTACTTGGATAGTGGCTCTGATGACATTCGGTGTCATAAGTACTGTAAACGAACAGGAGGCGGACGCAGGTCTGACGGTATATTATGCGAAGCAGAACACTCAACTACACAACAGCAGTATGGCCGGCCGCCCGGAACCAAGAAAGAACTCTAGACTCAATCTAGACACGCGGCAGCGTGTCCAGCCAAGTTCACGCAAAAGGAACTGACAAGCGCAGCCGTGTGTTATTTACACGAACCGTTTGGAGCCACTTTTGACGCCTCAATAACTCCAAATATATTTATCATAAAAACATGAAATTTGGTTTATGTATTAAAACCCTTTAGATCAACTAGAATCCTAAATTTCATAAAAGAAGTTGAAAAGGTTATTAAGATATTAACGTCTAAAAATCGACATTTTTACCACTGACTGACTGACTGACTGATTTATCATCAAAAACCTAACCCACTTCCAGGTGACCTAGAAAGATGAAATTTGGAATCAAGATGGGTAATTGTGTGTATAAAACCAGAAAACAGTGTTTTTTTTTAAGTTTTATTGTTACTATTATTATTTATGCTAGTTACTTCAGAACTCCGTCATTTATTAACCGATATTTTAAGCTATAGTTAGACTGGGTTTATATTCTATTTGGGCTTTGAAATGAAATAAGCACATCAGTTGCGCAAGACATCGGCGAGAAGAAGAATTTTATTTTTTAAAGACCACATCTACTCTATCTACACCAGTGATCCCCAAAGTGGTCTATATCGACCCCCAGGGATGGACGACGACCTGAAGAGGATCCATGTGAGCGGAAAAAATAAATGGGGGTCCATGAGACGAAAATGGGGGTCCACGAAAGTGGATCCCATTTAAACAGGTCGTGACTTTAATTTTGGGTTTCCATTAATGGAATAATCCATATCATACACATATAGTTGGCACGTACTTACTTTCGTAATGCTTACTTTCTTATAAATATATAAATACTAGCTTTTGCCCGCGACTTCGTCCGTGTAGAACTCGTTTATCGCAGTTAAGTCAATTAATAGTTTTAAGTAATTTTATAGTTTGACGGACATCAGTCCGTGGCCAGAATGATCTTTCAAACGCATGTAATATTGAGCTCAAAGTTTTAGTATAAATTATTTTTTGTTTTGCCATCTTTCGCATGAAGATTTTGTGGGCTGGATACTCGTGAGCATGCTACATAAGCTACCCATGGGAAAAACAGTTTGCTACTGAATGTATACCGGCTATTTAAAACATTTTCTCCTTTAGCAATTCCAGACAATTCCAAGTTATTGCCCTTACGATATTCCGACATAAGTAGGTGCGTAATTTCCAACCGTGTGCCGAAGAGATACCTACTCCACAACATCGCCTTCTACGTGAGACATTTTTTTTTATTTATCCACCCGAAAATTTCGTTTGTTGGTGCTAATATTGCCCTCTCACACCAACACACACGCAACATACACGTTATTTTTAAGATCATCTGGGATTTATACAATATTACAGAATTCGCGGTTTAATTAAAGCGGTTCTTCGCCAATTTTTTGTAGAGCTGCCGCATATTGCGCAGTCTGTGCATCATTGTGTAGTTGCTGGCATATTTGTAGTCAGGTATATTACATTACATAGGTATTGTAATTGTCAACATGCATTAATTTAATACGCCGGTGTACCTCTTTTAGAATTTTTGAATTGAATGACAATCGAACAATCGTTGTAACATAAAGTTATACCTATGGAATCAATCATAAAGCGACTATAATGCAATGAGCTAAGGGTTATTTTAGGAAGTTGTATAACATTGGCTCAACTTTTCAAATTATTTATGAAAAGTTTATGCAAAGCAGGAGAGTAAATTAATTATTTCGTGTGCTTCCGGCGAGAACCGAATCTAACTCTAGAACCCGAAGTATATTCTAGATTTCACTGTACATAATTTGTAAATTAGGTAAAAGACAAATAACAACGGATAATCACACAAAAATTACGCTCCCTTAATATTATTGATTTTATTATGCACAACCTGATAAGTAATCTTTAAGTTAGGTACTGCATACTTATTAGCAAATTTATTTCACACAACATTTTTAATATCAATTTAATTTCCACATTTTAGTTGTACATTTTGTATGAAAAACCTCCTCCCCATTGAAGTCGCCAACTTCGCCATACGGATCATTTTAAATTGTGACAAGAAAAAGGCCCATAGAAACTCCCCCCTAATAAGTAGAAAGCTACTTCTTCTTTCTTTATCTTTGCCTACGCAGATCATATTTATTTGTAACCAGGACCCTATATACCAATTTTCATACTGCTAAGTCCAGAATTGAGAAATTTTTCATGCTAACTTTACCCCTTTAGGGGGGAATTTAGTCCGTTTTACCTACACAGATCATTTTTAATTGTAATCGAGAACTTATACACCTATTTTTATACTTCTAAGTCCAGAAATGAGAAAATTTCCATACAAATTTTACCCCTCAATTTTACCCCTTTAGGGGAGAATGTTGTCCGTTTCACCTACACAGATCATTTTTAATTGTAAACGAGAACTTATATACCTATTTTCATACTTGTAAGTCCATTTTCATACTGCTTAATCCAGAATTGAGAAAATTTCCATACCAACTTTACTCCCCATTTTACCCCTTTAGAGGGGAATTTTGTCCATTTTAGCTACACGGATCATTTTTAATTGTAATCGAAAACTTAAATACCTATTTTCATACTTCTAAGTCCAGAAATGAGAAAATTCCATATAAACGTCACTCCCCTATTTTACCCCATTAGGGGTTGAATTTCTAAAAATCCTTTCTTATTGCTCACTTACATCATGAAAGGAACCCCTGTACCAAATTTCAAATTTCTATGTACAATAGTTTCGGCTGTGCGTTGATATCTAAGTCAGTCAGTCAGTTTTGCCTTTTATATATCTATATAGATACAAATATCTATCTATTATACATTATTTATGTTTAAATTTTCACTGCGTGTAAGTATTTATTTTGTAAAATATATTTTTCCGTGCTAAATTTTAATTGTAGATCTTGTCAATTTTTAGCCGAGACCGAGACCTCCAACGTTATCCGTGCAAAAATCCCGAGGATTGCTTGTTTAGTTTTTACGTGACATAGTTCAGTAATTCTATGTTATTTGACAAACAAATTAATAAAGTTTTAAGCCTTGTGTAACATGATACATTTGGGTGTGGTGTTTAAAGTTCACTACTCTCCTCCACCCTCCCCCTGACGCGTCACCATCCCCCCCATCCCCCACCGTGAAATGTGTCCGCGATAACGGTTTTTTAACTTTTTTGGGACAACTATAATTGATACGAAGTAAGTTTCAATGACAAAAATGTTCCTTATTAAATTCTAAAAAGAAAAGGTTTTATGTATTTTTTTTAAATTCGACGGTATTCAAGCTATACCTAGCTACAGTTCCGGCTACTAATATATCACCTTTGTACTTACATCTCATACGATACGATTTCCTACAAATATGACTTAAGTACCAAAATTGAAAACCATTCAAGAATTAGTTCACCAATTATTTAATTCTTTAACCCTATTTAATCAGCTAACAAATTGATTAATAGCAATACAATTGATCAACTAGTTCTTGATTGGTTTTGGTAAGTCATATTTGTAGGTAATCGTAGCTAATCCTATGAGATGTAAGAAAAAAGTTGTTGTATTAGTTGCCGGAACTGTAGCTATATCTTGAATACCGTCAAGCCTACAAAAAAATAAATACTTATAACCTTGTCGTTTTAGAATTTAATAAGGAACATTTTTGTCCTAGACACTTTTTTCGTATCTATTATAGTTATCCCAAGAAAGTTAAAAAACCGTTGATGGGGACATATTTCATGGTGGGGGGTGGGGGGTTGAAGCGTCAGAGGGAGGGGGTGGAAGAGTAGTGAACTTTAAACACCACACCCAAATGTATCTCACAAGGTTTAAAACTTTATTACTTTATTTGATTTTCCCATACATTGAATACATAGAATTACTGAGCTAGTAAGCAGGGGGTCCACCCAAAACCAAAAAAATTGCCATGTGGTCTACGAGCCAAAAAAGTTTGGGGACCTCTGATCTACACTAATAATAATAATAATAATCGGCTTGACGGCTTTGATGCCAGTCGCCCAACACGTACTGATATCAGTGCAGGATGATCCCGTTATCGACGCTGAGGATTGTTCGAATGTAAGCGTAACTAGCCAGGTAAATGAGCAATTGAGGAGAGCTTTGGAAGACGCGATCGCGCAGTATCAGTCCGCACCCAATTCTAGGCCTCGTCTACCACGCTTGCCTGCCAGTAAACGAAATTTAGCGCTTATGGGAGCCCTAAACGCCTTGCTGGCGTCATATATACATCCAGCGAGGATATTATCGATACCCACTCAATTTTGTACTGCGGGGCCATAGCTGCGTGCCGCGTAGCTCGAGTCAAGTTTCCGGACACTGACAAAAAGAAGGATTGAAAGAGGCATCTTGCAGGGTGACAGTCTGAGTCCTTTGTGGTTTTGCCTAGCCTTGAATCCTCTCAGCTCTTTGCTAACGGATTCCGGGCTTGGCTATCGACTTCGTAGAGAGGCTAAAGTCATTTCTCACTTATTGTTCATGGATGACCTCAAACTCTTTGCATCGATGCGCGAAGATCTTATCGAATTACTTAAAATCACACAAGAGTTCAGTAATGCGATCAAGATGGAATTCGGTGTAGATAAGTCTGCAGTCATGCATGTTCAACGAGGGAAAGTTGTAAATTCATCGAATTTGCAGCTTTTTGAGACAATGACTCTCAGATCTCTCTCTGAAGTTGAAACCTACAAATATCTTGGTATGTTACAGTCTTTGGGTATTGTGGACGGCGATGTCAAGCAGTCAGGAGCGCTTCTTCTGCCGCTTGACAAAAGTTCTTAACAGTCTTTTGTCGGGTGGCAATAAGGTGCCCGCCTGCAATGGCTGGGTGATGCCGCTGCTCACATACTCCTTTGGCATGCTAAGGTGGACTCAGACTGAACTGGACGCCCTGGATAGGAGGGTCCGTCTAATGCTTAAATCACATCGCATGTTGCACCCACGCTCATCTGTGATGAGATTGTACATCCCGAGGAAATGTGGAGGTCGAGGCATGTTAAATGCTAAGAATCTCCACAACCGCGAGGTGTGCAATCTCAGGGATTATTTCTTTAGAAATGAGTGTGGGATGCATCGTGATGTGGTTTCAGTAGCCAAGAGCCTCACGCCTCTCGCCTTGACAAACGAGAACTGGCGCAAACCAACGGTGTTGAGCACTGAAGACCGCAAGAACGTATGGAAGAGCAAGGAGCTACACGGACGCTTCTACCGGGCCCTAACAAGGCCCGACGTAGACTTTTTAGTGTCCGTGAACTAGTGACCTCTTTGGGGCAACCGAAGGTTTTGTCTGCGCAATTGCTGACGAGGTCATAATGACGAACAATTACCGGAAATATATTCTGAGGGATGGCACGGTCGACATTTGTCGAGCATGCCGTTGCCCCGGCGAGTCCCTCAGACATATAATTACTGGTTGTTCGCATTTGGCCAACGGCGAGTACTTGCACAGACATAACCTCGTAGACAGGATCATCCATCAGCAACTTGCTCTTCAATATGGTCTTGTTGAGTCTGAAGTGCCGTACTATAAGTACGCCCCGGCGCCAGTTCTCGAAAATGGTCGTGCTACGCTCTATTGGGATCGATCTGTCATCACGGACAGGACTATTATTGCCAATAAGCCTGATATCGTGTTGACAGATCGATCTCAACGCCGGGCAGTGGTCGTCGACGTCTTCTACCGGGCCCTAACAAGGCCCGACGTAGACTTTTTAGCGTCTGTGAACTGGCTACGATTTGGTGACCTCTTTGGGGAAACCGAAGGTTTTGTCTGTGCAATTGCTGACGAGGTCATAATGACGAACAATTACCGGAAATATATTCTGAGGGATGGCACGGTTGACATTTGTCGAGCATGCCGTTGCCCCGGCGAGTCCCTCAGACATATAATTTCCGGTTGTTCGCATTTGGCCAACGGCGAGTACTTGCACAGACATAACCTCGTAGCCAGGATCATCCATCAGCAACTTGCTCTTCAATATGGTCTTGTTGAGTCTGAAGTGCCGTACTATAAGTACGCACCGGCGCCAGTTCTCGAAAATGGTCGTGCTACGCTCTATTGGGATCGATCTGTCATCACGGACAGGACTATTGTTGCCAATAAGCCTGATATCGTGTTGACAGATCGATCTCAACGCCGGGCAGTGCTCGTCGACATCACCATCCCGCATGACGAGAACCTCGTGAAGGCCGAGGAGGATAAGCTCAGCAAGTACCTTGACTTGGCTCACGAGGTGACCGCCATGTGTAATGTTGACTTGACGATCATTGTCCCGATAGTTGTTTCGGCAAACGGTCTTATAGCGAAGAGTCTCGACCAACACCTCAAGGGACTCTCGCTAGATGGCTAGATAAAGGGCCAGATACAAAAGGCAGTACTCCTCGACACGGCACGTATTGTGAGGAGGTTCCTCTCCCTGCAGCCCTAACCACCGGTAGCTTGAGCCCTGCCCCGCTGCCGGCGGCACTCGTAGTTTAGGTTTTTTATAATGTCTATTTTTTTGTATTAGTATTGTTATTTTACTTTTATATTTGAATATTTGTTATAAAAATTTTACAGAAAATTTAATAAATATCTATAATATCTCGTGTGGTTGCCGAGTTAGAATAGTGCCACTCCATGTCTTCCCGTGGATGTCGTAAGAGACGACTAAGGGAATAAAGGCTTGTAGTACTGTTAGGCGATGGGCTTGCAACCTGTCACTAATACGCTGGTAAACATCTTAGCCTAATTGTGCAAATTGTGGTTATAGAATTATCAACAAGTTTTTAGAGATGTTTGTAATTCTGTAGCTCTGCCTACCCCACTCTGGGAACGAAGGCGTGAGATTATGTATGTATGTATCTATAATAATAATAATATAGCCCTGCCCCGCTGCCGGCGGCACGTGTAGTTTAGGTTTTTTATAATGTCTATTTTTTGTATTAGTATTGTTATTTTACTTTTATATTTGAATATTTGTTATGAAAAACCTAATTTACAGAAAATTTAATAAATATCTAAAATAATAATATAATAATAATAATAATAATAATTTTAAAAAAAACCGCTGACCGTGACAGACGTTTGTCAAATAACTCTAAATGAAAAATAACAACAAAAATGAATTTACTAACATTTTCGAAGAACCAAAATGAATGTTGACGAGGTCCAGACAACGTCAAGTAGCGGATACATGTATCGCACGCCCTCCACCCTTGCCCGCCTCATCTAGCTCCTCGCCATCGTCGTCGGGTGATGAGTTCGCCACTGCGCCCGACACCAGCGAGTCGAGCGATGAGCGCGGGCCGCCGCCTCCGCCGCCGCGACCACCTGCGCGACGCGGGCGACCACCGCTGCCGGCACGTTTGGGGCCTGCGGGGCATCCTGCTCCGCGCACGGCTCCCGCTACCGGTGGTTTAGTGCGCCGCATGCGATGGTCAACCTCAAATAATGAAAATTGCATGCGAGCATACTACGGGGCTACAGAGGGAGGAACTAACCTCACTGCGTACCGTGATCGATACCGCTGCTTCTGTTTCGGACCCTTGAACCGGCCATCACCGTAACTGCCCAACGATTATCGGATCAAGTGCGGGCCATTCAGCGGTTTCGGTGGCTGGATCAGTCTGTACTTGATCGGCAACGCCTGGAATCGCTACCTATTCGTACAACCTCCGCTTCGTCACGGGACCCTCCTGCTGCGTTATCGGCTTTGATGCCAGTCGCCCAACACGCACTGATATCAGCGCAGGATGATCCCGTTATCGACGCTGAGGATTGTTCGAATATAAGCGTAACTAACCAGGTAAATGAGCTATTGAGGAGGGCTTTGGAAGACGCGATCGCGCAGTATCGGTCCACACCCAATTCTAGGCCTCGCTTACCACGCTTGCCTGCCTGTAAACGAAATTTAGCGCTTATGGGAGCCCTAAATGCCTTGCTGGTGTCATATTTACAAGCCAGCGAGGATATTATCGATACCCACTCAATTTTGTACTGCGGGGCCATAGCTGCGTGCCTCGTAGCTCGAGTCAAGTTTCCAGACACCGACCGAGCTCCGCGCGCTCGCGGGTCTGTCCCCGCTTGGCAAGTGCGAATTGAGCGGCGTATCGATAAGTTTAGGACTCTCATAGCAAAGCTAATCTGCTTCAGGGGGGGTAATGAACGTGACATGCGTTTCGAGAACCAAGCCTTTGCTGGGATCGGAATAAGGCCCCAGCATTATATGGCTTGTGTCACGGAACGTATCGACTTCCTGAAGCAGAAGGTTTACGCGTGGGCAAGCCGTATTCGTTGCTATAGAGAGCGTGTGGATAGATACCAGCAAAATCGCCTCTTCCAAAGCGATCAGAGGAAGGTGTACCGAAAGTGGGAAGGAACCGATCAAGGTGTGAGCGACGGACACCTACCGGATCCTGCTGCTATGATTAATTTTTGGCGCAGCATCTGGTCGGTGCCTGTCGTGCACACAGAAGGAGACTGGATGCGTGCTGTTGAACATTCGTGTGAGGCTACCAATGGGGCCTTTTACCATCTGCCCCGAAGACGTCAGTTGTGCAATTCGAATGGTTCAGAACTGGAAAAGTCCTGGGCCGGACGGATTGCACAACTTCTGGATTAAATGGTTCAAAGCCTCACATGAATGTTTAGCAACGCAATTCCAAAATTCCCTTGAGCTTGGTTCCTTGCCACCTTTATTAACAACTGGTGTGACCTTCCTGCTCCACAAGTCTGGTAGTACCGCGGAACCAAAAACCTACCGACCCATAACATGCTTGCCTACCATCTACAAGCTCCTTACATCCATTTTGAGCAAAAAATTAAATGCCCATTTTGTTGCAAATAATGTTTTGGCCACTGCTCAAAATGGCTGTAAGGTTGGGTCCCGCGGTACTAAGGAGCTCCTCCTCATAGACATGGCCATTTGCCAGCAAGTCAGACGAAGCAAGGTGGCCCTTTCGGCTGCTTGGATTGACTACAAGAAGGCTTATGACTCGGTGCCTCACTCATGGCTCGAAAGGATCTTAGAGTTGTATAAAGTTGATGCAACTTTGAGGTCCTGTTTATGTGTGTGTATGAGGCAGTGGGTCACAGTCCTTCGTCAACCAGGTGCTCGAGATGTCCCCTCTGATTCGCCTAGCTTGATAAAGATTGAAAGAGGCATCTTCCAGGGTGATAGTCTGAGTCCTTTGTGGTTTTGCCTAGCCTTGAATCCCCTCAGCTCTATGCTGACAGATTCTGGGCTTGAACTATCGACTTCGTAGAGAAGCTGAAGTAATTTCTTATTATTGTTCATGGATGACCTAAAACTGTTTGCATCGAAGCGCCAAGATCTTATCGCATTATTGAAAATCACTTAAGAGTTCAGTAACGCGATCAAGATGGAATTCGGTGTAGATAAGTGTGCGGTCATGCATGTTCAACGAGGGAAAGTTGTAAATTCGTCGAATTTGCAGCTTTCTGAGACAATGACTCTCAGATCTCTCTCCGAAGTTGAAACCTACAAATATCTTGGTATGTCACAGTCTTTGGGTATTGTGGACGGCGATGTCAAGCAGTCAGTGAAAGAGCGCTTCTTCTGCCGCTTGACAAAAGTTCTTAATAGTCTTTTGTCGGGTGGCAATAAGGTGCGCGCCTTCAATGGCTGGGTGATGCCGCTGCTCACATACTCCTTTGGCATACTAAGGTGGACTCAGACTGAGCTGGACGCCCTGGATAGGAGGGTCCGTCTACTGCTTAAATCACATCGCATGTTGCACCCACGCTCATCTGTTATGAGATTGTACATCCCGAGGAAATGTGGAGGTCGAGGCATGTTAAATGCTAAGAATCTCCACAACCGCGAGGTGTACAATCTCAGGGATTATTTCCTTAGCAATGAGTTTGGGATGCATCGTGATGTGGTTGCAGTAGACAAGAGCCTCACGCCTCTTTCCTTGGCAAACGAGAATTGGCGCAAACCAACGGTGTTGAGCACTGAAGATCGCAAGAACGTATGGAAGAGCAAGGAACTACACGGACGCTTCTACCGGGCCCTAACAAGGCCCGACGTAGACTTTTTAGCGTCTGAACTGGCTACGATTTGGTGACCTCTTTGGGGAAACTGAAGGTTTTGTCTGTGCAATTGCTGACGAGGTCATAATGACGAACAATTACCGGAAATATATTCTGAGGGATGGCACGGTTGACATTTGTCGAGCATGCCGTTGCCCCGGCGAGTCCCTCAGACATATAATTTCCGGTTGTTCGCATTTGGCCAACGGCGAGTACTTGCACAGACATAACCTCGTAGCCAGGATCATCCATCAGCAACTTGCTCTTCAATATGGTCTTGTTGAGTCTGAAGTGCCGTACTATAAGTACGCACCGGCGCCAGTTCTCGAAAATGGTCGTGCTACGCTCTATTGGGATCGATCTGTCATCACGGACAGGACTATTGTTGCCAATAAGCCTGATATCGTGTTGACAGATCGATCTCAACGCCGGGCAGTGCTCGTCGACATCACCATCCCGCATGACGAGAACCTTGTGAAGACCGAGAAGGAAAAACTCAGCAAGTACCTTGACTTGGCTCACGAAGTGACCGCCATGTGGGATGTTGACTCGACTATCATTGTCCCGATAGTTGTTTTGGCAAACGGTCTTATAGCGAAGAGTCTCGACCAACACCTCAAGAGACTCTCGCTAGATGGCTGGATCAAGGGCCAGATACAGAAGGCAGTACTCCTCGACACGGCACGTATTAAGAGGAGGTTCCTCTCTCTGCAGCCCTAACCACCGGTAGCTTGAGCCCTGCCCCGCTGCCGGCGGCACTCGTAGGTTAGGTTTTTTATAATTTCTATTTTTTTTGTATTAGTATTGTTATTTTACTTTTATATTTGAATATTTGTTATAAAAAACCTAATGTACTGAAAATTAAATAAATATCTAATATAATAATAATAAAAATGTAAAAAAAAAACCGCTGACACTGTGCAAGGAGAGCTATGTCTATTTTTTTGTATTAGTATTGTTATTTTACTTTTATATTTGAATATTTGTTATAAAAAACCTAATGTACAGAAAATGAAATAAATATCTAAAATAATAATAATAATAATAATAATGTAAAAAAAAAACCGCTGACACTGTCACACGCTTTTTACATCTCTTTTTTCGTTTTTAGTTATTTTTGATCTTTGATGTGATTTTATTTGTGATAAATAACATTAATAGTGTCTATTTCAACATAAATAAGTTAAGTTGTAATGTAGGGACCTATTCACATAGATAAATGACAAAGTTTCTAGTAACATCAATGACACTACACGTCAAAATCAACATAAAACGAATTGAATTCTAACGAGATTACGAAGGCGGATTCAAGCGGATTCCACAGCAGACGCACGCCCTCCACCCTTGCCCGCCTTGTCTAGCTCCTCGCCATCGTCGTCGGGTGATGAGTTCGCCACTGCGCCCGACACCAGCGAGTCGAGCGACGAGCGTGGGCCGCCGTCCCCGCCGCCGCGACCACCTGCGCGACGCGGGCGACCACCGCTGCCGGCACGCTTGGGGCCTGTGGGGCATCCTGCTCCGCGCACGGCTCCCGCTACCGGTGGTTTAGTGCGCCGCATGCGATTGTCACAAACAAATAATGAAAATTGCATGCGAGCGTATTACGGGGCTACAGAGGGAGGAACTAACCTCACTGCGTACCGTGATCGGATGCTGCTTCTGTTTCAGACCTTTGAACCGGCCATTACCGTAACTGCCCAACGATTATCGGATCAAGTGCGGGCCATTCAGCGGCTTCGGCGGCTGGATCAGTCTGTACTTGATCGGCTACGCCTGGAATCGCTACCTATTCGTACAACCTCCACTTCGTCACGGGACCCTCCTGCTGCGTTACCGGCTTTGATGCCAGTCGCCCAACACGCACTGATATCAGCGCAGGATGATCCCGTTATCGACGCTGAGGATTGTTCGAATATAAGCGTAACTAGCCAGGTAAATGAGCAATTGAGGAGGGCTTTTGAAGACGCGATCGCGCAGTATCGGTCCACACCCAATTCTAGGCCTCGTCTACCACGCTTGCCTGCCAGTAAACGAAATTTAGCGCTTATGGGAGCCCTAAACGCCTTGCTGGCGTCATATATACATCCAGCGAGGATATTATCTATACCCACACAATTTTGTACTGCGGGGCCATAGCTGCGTGCCGCGTAGCTCGAGTCAAGTTTCCGGACACTGATCGAGCTCCGCGCGCTCAGGGGGCTGAAGTCATTTCTCACTTACTGTTTGCATCGATGCGCGAAGATTTTATCGAATTACTTAAAATCACACAAGAGTTCAGTAATGCGATCAAGATGGAATTCGGTGTAGATAAGTGTGCGGACATGCATGTTCAACGAGGGAAAGTTGTAAATTCGTCGAATTTGCAGCTTTCTGAGACAATGACTCTCAGATCTCTCTCCGAAGTTGAAACCTACAAATATCTTGGTATGTCACAGTCTTTGGGTATTGTGGACCGCGATGTCAAGCAGTCAGTGAAGGAGCGCTTCTTCTGCCGCTTGACAAAAGTTCCTAATAGTCTTTTGTCGGGTGGCAATAAGGTGCGCGCCTTCAATGGCTGGGTGATGCCGCTGCTCACATACTCCTTTGGCATACTAAGGTGGACTTAGACTGAGCTGGACGCCCTGGATAGGAGGGTCCGTCTACTGCTTAAATCACATCGCATGTTGCACCCACGCTCATCTGTTATGAGATTGTACATCCCGAGGAAATGTGGAGGACGAGGCATGTTAAATGCTAAGAATCTCCACAACCACGAGGTGTGCAATCTCAGGGATTATTTCCTAAGCAATGAGTGTGGGATGCATCGTGATGTGGTTGCAGTAGACAAGAGCCTCACGCCTCTTTCCTTGGCAAACGAAAACTGGCGCAAAGCACCGGTGTTGAGCACTGAAGACCGCAAGAACGTATGGAAGAGCAAGGAGCTACACGGACGCTTCTACCGGGCCCTAACAAGGCCCGACGTAGACTTTTTAGCGTCGGTGAACTGACTACGATTTGGTGACCTCTTTGCGGAAACCGAAGGTTTTGTCTGTGCAATTGCTGACGAGGTCATAATGACGAACAATTACCGGAAATATATTCTGAGGGATGGCACGGTTGACATTTGTCGAGCATGCCGTTGCCCCGGCGAGTCCCTCAGACATAATTTCTGGTTGTTCGCATTTGGCCAACGGCGAGTACTTGCACAGACATAACCTCGTAGCCAGGATCATCCATCAGCAACTTGCTCTTCAATATGGTCTTGTAGAGTCTGAAGTGCCGTACTATAAGTACGCACCGGCGCCAGTTCTCGAAAATGGTCGTGCTACGCTCTATTGGGATCGATCTATCATCACGGACAGGACTATTGTTGCCAATAAGCCTGATATCGTGTTGACAGATCGATCTCAACGCCGGGCAGTGCTCGTCGACATCACCATCCCGCATGACGAGAACCTCGTGAAGGCCGAGAAGGACAAATTCAGCAAGTACCTTGACTTGGCTCACGAGGTGACCGCCATGTGGGATGTTGACTCAACGATCATTGTCCCGATAAGCAAAACCAAGGCAAAAGCCGCCACGTAGATCGGCAAGATAACGATCTCCGAAAACACGACCCAAACTTTTCCACAACGGATTCCGACAATGATGCAATTGATGATGACCTGGCGCGCAATATTGATTTAGACCAGACAGAGGAGGTTGCTCAGTCTGATCAGGAGCAAGAGGGGGTAAAGTATAGTAGGGGGTCAGCTGTTGCTCGGTGTTGTGAGCAATATGTTTAACTTTCTAGCACTGATTGAAAATAAGGTGTGCGATTGATATTTTTTATTTTATTTCGGTTATATTCAAAAGTGACGGCTTGGGCAAAGTTATGTTCAAAGGGCAAAGTTGTATGGTTTTACGGTATTCAAATTCGCCGCCCCTATCGTCGGCATCACCTATCAAGGGAACAGTTAGTCCTAGTGATACAAATGGTACTACTTTGCCCGCGGTGTCACTTATTAAGGAAACTCCTTCAACTCCTCAAGACTCCTCAAATCCTCCCCGCCCTCCTCCAATTGGTAGGATAGAATACAATGTGTCTGACAACGGTCGATACATAATTAAGGTACAAAGAGAACAACCATTGCCTACTTAATGACGGCACTACTCTTCATCCCATCACTTTTGGAAGGTTCCTTAAAAGGCATAATATCTACAATGTTGTAAATGGTAGCATCAAAAGAATAGGTTGCAGGCTATCAATGACTATCTCAGAATACACCGATGCCAACCTATTTATTAGACACAGCAGCCTCGCGATAGAGAAACTTAAAGCATTCATACCTACATTCAGTGTCACCCGTATAGGACTAGTTAGGGCTATACCTGCGGAATGGACTGCGGAAGAAATGGTGGACAATACCACACTACCTCCGGGTTGTGGAAAGATACTCAAGATTAGATATCTGAATTTTAAGACCATTGTGAATGGAGTCCCTGAGTGGAAACCTTCTCAATCAGTTGTCATCACCTTTGATGGACAGACTTTACCAAGTAGAATCTTTATCTGCTATAATCCTCTGATGGTTGAACTGTACACCTATCCAACAATTCAGTGTTACAGATGCTGCCGCTTTGGTCATACCAAAGTGCAATCTAGATCTAAACCGCAGTGTTTTAAATGTGGGCAGGAGCACACAGGTGACTCTTGCACTGTACAGTCGAGTTCATAAATATGTATACACTTTAGTACCTTGTCCCTTTAATCGTTGTGACAATTCATATAGGGCAGTTTAAACATGACATTAAATAGACAAGGTACTAAAGTGTATACATATTTATGAACTCGACTGTACAAGAAGGGTCAGGGTCATGTTTTCATTGCGGAGGTGCTCACTTTGTCACAAGTAAGAGTTCGGCTGCATTAAGCTTTCGTTTATCATTTTATAACAACACCAGGCATCCTAATAACAAACGAACTGGTATCTTATCTGTAAAGGAATTGGAGGATTCCAAACACAAAATTGTCTTATTAGTTCAAAAGGAACATTTCATTAGGGAGTTTGACTTCCACAGTTGACACTGGTCACTGCAAATTCACTATAAATCAGAAACTGTTTGCGGGTAGGTGGTAGATTGAGGTACTCGAGTCTTCCTGGTGATCAAAAGTATCATTTGTTGCTGCCTGCTAAACACCATGTTACAGATTTAATTATGACGCAGGAGCACGAGCGTCTGCTGTACGCCGGCGTTGAGACCTCTCCGTCCAGCTTGAAAACGCGGTTCTGGCCGCTCAACGCACGCAACAGGTTAAGAAATCTTATTGATAATTGCATTAAATGTTTCAGGTTCAAAGGTCAGCCCATGTCTCAAATAATGGCGGATTTACCCAAGTACCCGGTAACTCCCACCAGACCGTTCCTGGTCAGCGGCGTTGACTTCGCCGGCCCCATAGAGGTAAAGGAATGGCGCAGTAAAAAACATATAATTCATAATAAAGGGTATTTATATGTATGTTTACAAAAGCAATTGACCTTCAGCTTGTTAGCGACTTGACTACAAAAGAATTCAATAATGCCTTAAAATGTCTTATGTCTCTGCTACGCGACATTACTGCGAAGCTAGGTTTGACTTTGTCGGACTCGGATGTTGATCCCATACACCGGGTGCGTCGTTTTGGGCACATCAATGCTGCAGTTAGCGGCGGGACGGCCGTGGCTCCCCAGGCCGGGCAGGCGGGGCCGCGAGAACTGGCCGTTATTGTGCGTTTTGTGCAGCGTCGTCGCAATGACGAGTTTCTGGCGGCCATGCGCGCTGTACTAACCCCCCCCTGAATTACTGGTAATATATAAATAATATATATCGATGGGTCCTACGTAAGTTATGGTAACTTGAAATACGCAACTTTACAGCAGAGCAGTTTAAAGTTGAAAATTGATGCCGTAGATCCATTTTTTAATGGATCCTTTTAAAATTTAGTACGAATGTCAACAATAATAGTGTTTAACCTTATCTTACTAATATTTTAAAAAAGCCCTTGGTTTGGCTGCAATTGTTCTTACGATACTTTTAAGTGGATTAAAGGTTTCGATAAGTATTGTTTGTGATACTAACCATGTTGTACGTCGGAATAGCTTGCGCATTAAATATCGTAAGTACAACAAACCATGACTTACGTGGGAATAATGCTATACAAATGTAAGACATACTACAATGTACTACGGGGAGTTAAACCAAAAATGTATAGAATCTTTAAAAAAAAAACATTAATTGTTATTTTAAGATTGATAAGTATTAAAACAAATTACTTCAGTTATAAACATTTATTTATAATGGCCAAATATTTTGTATTCTTCGGTGAATAGATTATCTCTTTTTGCTAAAGTACCTACTAATAGTATTTTTTGAGATGGTTTTAAATGTTAATAAGCACCGAATTATGCACTAAATGCGCTTAACCTAAGTTTTAATGAGATCAGTTTAACAAAATCCTCACTAATTTTGATGCCACACGAATAGGACATCAAGTCAAGTCAAGTCGGGGTTGGATGATAAAACATGTAATCATATCAGTATTGTTTGACACATAACCTCAATATTTCTGCAAACAAGTTATGATTTAAAAAACGTATAGTTAATAGTTATTTATTCTTAAACAGAATGTAACAGTAATCATCAAGCGTGCACATCATTGAATATACCTCACGCGACGTTCAAAAGTACGTGATTATGGTGTAATAATGGTAAACAGACCTGTTTGGTTTTGTTTTGTTTTATCATTTATATTAACCCCGACTTTATATCCAGAGGAGTTACCGTGACGTACTGAAGCAGTTCAAATTAGGATGAAAGAAAGTACTCAATACTCAATACTCAATACTTTATTGCAATCATAATGACAAAGACTCTATTGCAATCATAATGATAAGTGACAAAGCTATAGCAGTTATACAGCTCTGTCCCTTTCTCTCAGCCTAAACTGAACTGCTTTAGTATGTCATGGAAACCCCCAGTTCTTAAATCATATCATCATAAATTTAATGAGATCAGTTTAATACCAAAACAAAATCCGCACTTATTTTGAGGTCACACGAATATAAGAACAATAATAAAACAACAATAATCATAAAAAAAACAAATCTTCTAAACAATTCTAGACAAAATAAATGAGTCTTAATTTGTACATTAATCTAATTTGTCGATAAACAATGGTAAACGTTAGGACTTATGAATTTGTACTAATTTATGTTTAATTAATCCGAGTTATCGTCGAACATCGGTTCTCGATGTATACTGCATTAAGTCTTAAAAGAAATCACTTGAGACCTTAAGATTAATCCTGTTACTGCATAAACTTAATAAATCATCATTTGGACTTGACAGAAGTGCGTGGAGCTAACCCTATGTGCTTCTGTCTAATTCACTAGAGAAAATATGTGATATCCATGGACTTTTTTCTCTAATAAGTCCTTGGGAGTGTCTATAAATAACGTGATATTGGCAAAATACATTCTAACAGGAGTGAAGGCCGTAAATTAAAATTAGAAATCATCAATGTTTGCTTTCGAAATAGACAACCGATTTGAATAAAACGGAGTGCGAGATGATGGATCTAATTTATTTTCTATATAGTCTGTATTTCAACCGCTTTTCCCCAAACCAGAATACCGTACGACATAACACTATGAAAATAACATAAAAAGCGAGCTGTCTCAATATTGGTGAGTTGCCTGATTTTCCTAACAGCATAAGCTGCCAAACTTAATTTACCTGGTGGTACTGCAATACTTCACTTCATTGCAAGTTTTTGTCTATATTTATCCCTAAGAAAAGCGCCTTATCTACTATTTCCAACCATTTAGAAATATTCCGACCTATACCTCTAAATTCTACCGGTGTAACATTAGGCAAACCTAATATAATTAATTTTTCTTAGCATTGAGTACCAAATTGTTACTAGTAACGGCCTGGTTACGAGCATGCCACTATTGGAGGTATCATAGCGCAATGTGATAAAAGGCTTAAACACTTACCCCCTTACTAGTAAACGTTGAGTAACGGTGGTATAGCTATACAATATTTTGTCCTTATCTGACAAATTCAAATGTCACAATGACAGATAAGGACAAAACATTGTATAGCTATACCACCGTTACTCAACGTTCATTAGTAAGGGGGTTTCAATATAGAGGTGTACTTAAAGAAAAAATCGTGCCTCTAAAAACCCAAAATCATACCCAAATCAGCGATGCTAATAAAACCAATAAGTTTACAGACTCTGCTGCAAGTTAGTATCATTAGAACATAATAACATGCTCTTGCGCATGCGGTGCGTTGTAAAGCAAAGCCTCATCATCCTTGTCTTGAGGATCGTCACTGATTTCCTTGTCAATTTCGCTGAATACACTTTTCCAAGTAGGTAGCTATGCATTGACCGGTTATCAGGTCCAAATGGAAGTGGGGATTCTGTAAGAAAAATAAAAATGAAGGAAAAATTTGTAACTGGTAATCGGTATAATATCGTATGTTTATTTCTCACCCGGAGTAAACTATAGCAAGTAAGACTTACAACAAACAAAATTAATCACAATCCGAAGTATACTATTGTAAGTAATTGTACCACATGTTTTTTTTACAAAAAACCCGTTGTAAATAATCGTAAGTCATACATACAATAGCTTTTAGATGGTAGGCTCCAACGTAAATGACCGTTAGTAATAGTTACCATATTGTACGCTGGAACCTACAATTAAATAAATATAGAATAAAAAAATAGAAATCTAAATGCACTTACCTGATTTTGTAGATGTATCCGATGCAGTGTCATTTCTACGTCTTTTTTTAATGAGACTTTCTCCTCCTACCGCGTCATCGTTTGAATTACAACTGTTTTTCGTTTCTGGGCTATGGATTTTTCGCATAATAATTTCGTTCTCGACGAAACGTTTGGTACTTTATTAGCATAAATAGACTTTTTGTTAATATGACGTTTCGTATGGAGCATCTAAACCACAAATTTTGTTAATACCCAACTAAAACATGAACACACCCGCCGCCCCGCGTAGCCGGTCGCAACTGACACATGCGATGCGTAAGCGCGCGCGGCGCTCCCCGCGCCGTCCCGCGTACTTTGTCGCCAAGGTACTTACGATAGAAAACGTCGGAGCCGTTTGAAACATACCACCATTTACGTTTCTAAAAACTGGTTTAAACTACGAATTTGTTTTTTTTTTATTTTAGATACTAATATAGTAATGGAATAATACTATGCATTTTTGCTATAAACCGAATTTTGTGGGTTACGATAACTTACGTAGGACCCATCGATATATTTTAAAATTATCTTAAACTATAATTATTTTGTAATTATTACTTTATCTTTACCCCTCTAAATATCCAACTAACATAACTCAATATCTAATCCTACCTAATCATAAGAAGTAAATATAAATCTACTTAGTTAAATTGGCCACGTGATCATCTAGTGTATTTATTAGGACTCTACGTTATGAACCTGACTAGTAACCCTAGAACTTAAATGAGCATGAGATGACTATTCTTATTTCCATTATAAAGTTCCATTAGATCTTCTATAAACCTATTATTGAAACCTAAGGTATACCTATATACTATGAATAATTTATTATACTGAACTATAGAATAGAAGGTAGGTATTTTAAATAATCCTATCCAGAAATACTATAACTTAGAAATATAAGACTAAATTTCTTAGGAGATAATATTCATCAATCAGACTTAGTTGGCAAGATGGAAATAAATTATTGTTATAAAATTACCTAAACTCCCTTATATTTAACTTGTTAGTATTAGATACTATTACCTAAACTCTCTTATATTTAATTTTTTAGTATTAAATACTCTAATCAAACCCTTTATATTATATATATTATGATAAATAGTAAAAGAATATTAATATATTAGTGGTAAAAAGAAGGCTCCATCTCACACCTATCTCGCTACCCGTCAAACCATAATTACAGGGTCCGCCCACTAATATTTTAATCTATTATATAAATTTGATTGAATTAACACATAATCTTTAAGTGTTATAATTATATGGACTAATTCTAGTCCTAATAATAATTTGATTCTACTAGCTTTTCCAAAAGGATTCCCAAAAGAAGAAAAGCTGATACAAACTCGTGGGTCAAGCTCCTTTTAATATTTTAATTAGTTTAAATGATTAATTGTGACATAACTTTTGAATGAAATAAATCTCAATCTCAAACATTCAATAATTCTAGATAGCTAAATCTTATTATTCTATTTCTGTCTTAGAATGAAAGAATATTTATTATTTAAGTAAACAGATTTTCATTAGAGAACCCAACTTCTAACCAAGTATCTCTTTAATACCAAACGAACCTATGAATAGGCGTGAGATGGAGCCTTCTTTTTACCACTAATATATTAATATTCTTTTACTATTTATCATAATATATATAATATAAAGGGTTTGATTAGAGTATTTAATACTAAAAAATTAAATATAAGAGAGTTTAGGTAATAGTATCTAATACTAACAAGTTAAATATAAGGGAGTTTAGGTAATTTTTAACAATAATTTATTTCCATCTTGCCAACTAAGTCTGATTGATGAATATTATCTCCTAAGAAATTTAGTCTTATATTTCTAAGTTATAGTATTTCTGGATAGGATTATTTAAAATACCTACCTTCTATTCTATAGTTCAGTATAATAAATTATTCACAGTATATATGTAGGTATACCTTAGGGTTCAATAATAGGTTTATAGAAGATCTAATAGAACTTTATAATGGAAATAAGAATAGTCATCTCATGCTCATTTAAGTTCTAGGGTTACTAGTCAGGTTCATAACGTAGAGTCCTAATAAATACACTAGATGATCACGTGGCCAATTTAACTAAGTAGATTTATATTTACTTCTTATGATTACGAGGGCTGCTACTTATGTATCCGGAATCTGGGATTCCAACATTTATAAACGTTATATCTGACCTCCATGGTAAAATTTGAACTTTTTTTTAATACTGCCCGCTATAAATTTTTTTCTTATGTACGCTAGTCTTTTGTTTTTGGCGGGATCAAAATGTCATCTCGCTGCAAGAATGGAACTCACTCGTGAAAATATTCGTGCTATGATTTATTATGATTTTCGGCGTGGTTTAACGCAACAACAGTGCATAGATCAATTAACTTCGACTTTTGGTGATGAAGCTCCATCGAAAAGCACTGTGTACCACTGGTTTAGTGAGTTCAATCGTGGACGTAGTATGCTCACGGACGAAGTTAAGGAAGGTCGCCCGAAATCAGTCGTTGTACCACAAAATATTGAAGCTGTGCGAAAACTTATAATGCATGACCGTCATGTTACATATCGCGAGATAGAGGCGACTCTGGGCATATGTATGACGAGCATTAATAAGATATTACATGATCATTTAGCTGTAAAAAAAAATTGTTCCCGTTGGATCCCTCACAATTTAACTAAGGATCAAAAAGAGGCTCGCGTCGAATGGTACAAGAAAATGTTAAAAAAATATATCCGTGGTGACTCAAAAGCGGTTTATAATATCTACACAGGTGACGAATCATGGATCTATGCGTATGATCCGGAAACTCAACAACAATCAACAGTGTGGGTGTTTCAAAATGAGCCGAACCCTACGAAAGTAACTCGTGCAAAAAGCACCTTGAAGCAAATGGTCGCCTGCTTTTTCGGTATTAATGGCCATGTGGCTACAGTGCCACTAGAGAATCGTAAAACGGTTAATTCGGAATGGTACACGACCATTTGTTTGCCGGAGGTATTTGAAGAAATACGTAAAAACAACCAGCGACGCAGAATCGTTCTTCACCATGACAATGCCAGCTGTCATACATCACGCGAAACGACTCGATTTTTGGAAGGTCAAAAGATAGAATTAACGGGTCATCCGCCGTACAGCCCTGATTTGGCACCCAATGATTTCTATTTATTCCCAAATGTAAAGAATAAATTACGTGGTCAACGATTTTCGACCCGTGAAGATGCAGTCGACGCGTTCATACAGCACGTTTTGGAGATACCTCAGTCAGAGAGGAAAAAATGTTTTAAAAATTGGTTTCAACGTATGCAAAAGTGCATCGATCATAAGGGAGAATATTTTGAAAAACAATAAAACCATATTTAGTCATATACGTTTGTTGTTAGTTAGATATTTAGAGGGGTAAAAATAAAGTAATAATTACAAAATAATTATAGTTTAAAATAATTTTAAAATATATATATTATTTATATATTATCAGTAATTTAGGGGGGGGGTTAGTACAACGCGCATGGCCGGCAGAAACTCGTCCTTGCGACGACGCTGCACAAAACGCACAATAACGGCCAGTTCTCGCGGCCCCGCCTGCCCGGCCTGGGGAGCCACGGCCGTCCCGCCGCTAACTGCAGCATTGATGTGCCCAAAACGACGCACCCGGTGTATGGGATCAACATCCGAGTCCGACAAAGTCAAACCTAGCTTCGCAGTAATGTCGCGTAGCAGAGACATAAGACATTTTAAGGCATTAATGAATTCTTTTGTAGTCAAGTCGCTAACAAGCTGAAGGTCAATTGCTTTTGTAAACATACATATAAATACCCTTTATTATGAATTATATGTTTTTTACTGCGCCATTCCTTTACCTCTATGGGGCCGGCGAAGTCAACGCCGCTGAGCAGGAACGGTCTGGTGGAAGTTACCGGATACTTGGGTAAATCCGCCATTATTTGAGACATGGGCTGACCTTTGAACCTGAAACATTTAATGCAATTATCAATAAGATTTCTTAACCTGTTGCGTGCGTTGAGCGGCCAGAACCGCGTTTTCAAGCTGGACGGAGTGGTCTCAACGCCGGCGTGCAGCAGACGCTCGTGCTCCTGCGTCATAATTAAATCTGTAACATGGTGTTTAGCAGGCAGCAACAAATGATACTTTTGATCACCAGGAAGACTCGAGTACCTCAATCTACCACCTACCCGCAAACAGTTTCTGATTTACAGTGAATTTGCAGTGACCAGTGTCAACTGTGGAAGTCAAACTCCCTAATGAAATGTTCCTTTTGAACTAATAAGACAATTTTGTGTTTGGAATCCTCCAATTCCTTTACAGATAAGATACCAGTTCGTTTGTTATTAGGATGCCTGGTGTTGTTATAAAATGATAAACGAAAGCTTAATGCAGCCGAACTCTTACTTGTGGCAAAGTGAGCACCTCCGCAATGAAAACATGACCCTGACCCTTCTTGTACAGTCGAGTTCATAAATATGTATACACTTTAGTACCTTGTCTATTTAATGTCATGTTTAAACTGCCCTATATGAATTGTCACAACGATTAAAGGGACAAGGTACTAAAGTGTATACATATTTATGAACTCGACTGTACAGTGCAAGAGTCACCTGTGTGCTCCTGCCCACATTTAAAACACTGCGGTTTAGATCTAGATTGCACTTTGGTATGACCAAAGCGGCAGCATCTGTAACACTGAATTGTTGGTTAGGTGTACAGTTCAACCATCAGAGGATTATAGCAGATAAAGATTCTACTTGGTAAAGTCTGTCCATCAAAGGTGATGACAACTGATTGAGAAGGTTTCCACTCAGGGACTCCATTCACAATGGTCTTAAAATTCAGATGTCTAATCTTGAGTATCTTTCCACAACCCGGAGGTAGTGTGGTATTGTCCACCATTTCTTCCGCAGTCCATTCCGCAGGTATAGCCCTAACTAGTCCTATACGGGTGACACTGAATGTAGGTATGAATGCTTTAAGTTTCTCTATCGTGAGGCTGCTGTGTCTAATAAATAGGTTGGCATCGGTGTATTCTGAGATAGTCATTGATAGCCTATTGCAACCTATTCTTTTGATGCTACCATTTACAACATTGTAGATATTATGCCTTTTAAGGAACCTTCCAAAAGTGATGGGATGAAGAGTAGTGCCGTCATTAAGTAGGCAATGGTTGTTCTCTTTGTACCTTAATTATGTATGGACCGATGTCAGACACATTGTATTCTATCCTACCAATTGGAGGAGGGCGGGGAGGATTTGAGGAGTCTTGAGGAGTTGAAGGAGCTTCCTTAATAAGTGACACCGCGGGCAAAGTAGTACCATTTGTATCACTAGGACTAACTGTTTCCTTGATAGGTGATGCCGACGATAGGGGCGGCGAATTTGAATACCGTAAAACCGTACAACTTTGCCCTTTGAACATAACTTTGCCCAAGCCGTCACTTTTGAATATAACCGAAATAAAATAAAAAATATCAATCGCACACCTTATTTTCAATCAGTGCTAGAAAGTTAAACATATTGCTCACAACACCGAGCAACAGCTGACCCCCTACTATACTTTAGTCACTCGACCGTCGGCTTCGAAAATGGTAGTGTATTTTGGTAGGCCAAAAAGATCTAAAAACTTGTCTGGTACATTCACCTGCGACGTCCCAACTGGTATATACTTTTGGCTGTTATAGTTTTATAGTAAGTAATCACTACACAAAAAGACTCAACACTGTCTCTCTATTAATTTCCGAGTTATGACGGTGGGCAATGTCATATGCCCGTATTCCGGGAGTACTGTTCGCAACTTTGCCTAGTACAATATTACCGTTAGGGTTGTCACTCAAGACGTGATAACGGTTTTGTTGATTATTTATTTTATTTTTGTTTATCTTTCAACACCACACTATTGTTTGTGTTAGAATGTCATTTGATTGATTATTGTACACGACACGCCATTTTTTTTGTTGATTGTTAAAAACAGAGTACAGTTAAAATATTGTTTTTAATCTCTTGAATACATCTTAGATAATTGGATTTTATGTTTTTAATTAATAAAAAGACCAAGATCTTAAGTACCCGAAACCGACGTGCGTGCATGACTCGATGTATGAATGTGGAAGAAGCGAAAAAAATTTGCCAGGATCGTAGCAGGTGGAAAGAAGTCGTCTCTGCCTACCCCTCTGGGAAACAGGCGTGATTTTATGTATGTATGTATGTATAATTAATAAAAATGTGATTCTTAATGAGCCTATTATTTATATTTTAATAGATACCTACAGCTATGATTACAATTTCTTTATTTATACAGGTTTAAACACATTACCCTTCTTTAGGTTTCGAAGTAGCCGCGTAAAACAAAAAGTTGACAACCCTAATTCGTTTTAATTTTTGTATGAAGGAGTAACAAAATTGATTCAAAACTTTGCCCACTTAAGTTAGGTAGAGAATCCTACGTCAAAAAGGACTTATAATTGTATATAATGAGATTATAGTTATTTTATATTATAGATTTTAAAGACCTGATAATAAATTCAACAATGCCAAAGTTATTGACGTTTATACAAAAGTGGGCAATGTTGAAAAAAAAAAGTTTTTTTGGCCCATTACTTTGAGAGGTATTTACACTGTGGCATAAGGTGAAAATGAATTACCACATTTAACAAGTATATACAACGTTTATTAGAGTTCCAACACAGTTCAGGGAAGAAAAGAAATTATTTACAACACGAAATAATTAGCACAGAACATAGAGGAAGGACAGTTAAGCGAAAACAATTAAATCTCGTATTTGAAAGCTTGTACGTAACGGGACGCTCGGATGGCGCGCGCGCAGCCTCTCGGCGTCGTATCGCTAAGACGACTGACTGCAGCGGCAAAACCGAGCGCGCCCGAAGGCTCCCGAGCGATAACGCTTCGGGAGCACTCGGGACGCGATGGTGTCCGAGAAGCGGCGCGCGAGCTTACAAATTATTTAAATATATCGCGCTAGTCGCTACAACACCAATAAATAAACGTATTTTGGTAGTAGATTATTAACAGACACCGAGAACAGTATGCAAAGATGTTAGTAGTACAGACTTTTAATTCAAAAAGTTATGATAAACCTGAAAAAAAGAACAATAATTGCAAAAAGCGGGAAAGTTGTATGGTTTTACAATATTCATTATTTTTATTTTTCATTCATATTTTTTTGAATTATCGCTACCTTTTTAGTGAATTAGCAGACACAGATTCATCTGTATCCATTCCAGATTCATTGGAAATGGTAACATAGTAAGCTACGGGGGACGCCGAGCCTCCGGGGTCCGGAGGCTCGTTCTCATCCATGACAAACAAAAGAAAAGAACTTACCAAGAGTTTATATACAATATATACACTAAGTTAAAATAAAAATATATACATACAACTTCTCTTATCAGTGATCACTTATTTTTAAATTTTTTTCGCTTCTTCCACATTCATACATCGAGTCATGCACGCACGTCGGTTTCGGGTACTTAAGATCTTGATCTTTTTATTAATTAAAAACATAAAATCCAATTATCTAAGATGTATTCAAGAGATTAAAAACAATATTTTAACTGTACTCTGTTTTTAACAATCAACAAAAAAAATGGCGTGTCGTGTACAATAATCAATCAAATGACATTCTAACACAAACAATAGTGTGATGTTGAAAGATAAACAAAAATAAAATAAATAATCAACAAAACCGTTATCACGTCTTGAGTGACAACCCTAACGGTAATATTGTACTAGGCAAAGTTGCGAACAGTACTCCCGGAATACGGGCATATGACATTGCCCACCGTCATAACTCGGAAATTAATAGAGAGACAGTGTTGAGTCTTTTTGTGTAGTGATTACTTACTATAAAACTATAACAGCCAAAAGTATATACCAGTTGGGACGTCGCAGGTGAATTTACCAGACAAGTTTTTAGATCTTTTTGGCCTACCAAAATACACTACCATTTTCGAAGCCGACGGTCGAGTGACTAAAGTATAGTAGGGGGTCAGCTGTTGCTCGGTGTTGTGAGCAATATGTTTAACTTTCTAGCACTGATTGAAAATAAGGTGTGCGATTGATATTTTTTATTTTATTTCGGTTATATTCAAAAGTGACGGCTTGGGCAAAGTTATGTTCAAAGGGCAAAGTTGTACGGTTTTACGGTATTCAAATTCGCCGCCCCTATCGTCGGCATCACCTATCAAGGAAACAGTTAGTCCTAGTGATACAAATGGTACTACTTTGCCCGCGGTGTCACTTATTAAGGAAGCTCCTTCAACTCCTCAAGACTCCTCAAATCCTCCCCGCCCTCCTCCAATTGGTAGGATAGAATACAATGTGTCTGACAACGGTCCATACATAATTAATGTACAAAGAGAACAACCATTGCCTACTTAATGACGGCACTACTCTTCATCCCATCACTTTTGGAAGGTTCCTTAAAAGGCATAATATCTACAATGTTGTAAATGGTAGCATCAAAAGAATAGGTTGCAATAGGCTATCAATGACTATCTCAGAATACACCGATGCCAACCTATTTATTAGACACAGCAGCCTGGCGATAGAGAAACTTAAAGCATTCATACCTACATTCAGTGTCACCCGTATAGGACTAGTTAGGGCTATACCTGCGGAATGGACTGCGGAAGAAATGGTGGACAATACCACACTACCTCCGGGTTGTGGAAAGATACTCAAGATTAGACATCTGAATTTAAAGACCATTGTGAATGGAGTCCCTGAGTGGAAACCTTCTCAATCAGTTGTCATCACCTTTGATGGACAGACTTTACCAAGTAGAATCTTTATCTGCTATAATCCTCTGATGGTTGAACTGTACACCTATCCAACAATTCAGTGTTACAGATGCTGCCGCTTTGGTCATACCAAAGTGCAATCTAGATCTAAACCGCAGTGTTTTAAATGTGGGCAGGAGCACACAGGTGACTCTTGCACTGTACAGTCGAGTTCATAAATATGTATACACTTTAGTACCTTGTCCCTTTAATCGTTGTGACAATTCATATAGGGCAGTTTAAACATGACATTAAATAGACAAGGTACTAAAGTGTATACATATTTATGAACTCGACTGTACAAGAAGGGTCAGGGTCATGTTTTCATTGCGGAGGTGCTCACTTTGCCACAAGTAAGAGTTCGGCTGCATTAAGCTTTCGTTTATCATTTTATAACAACACAAGGCATCCTAATAACAAACGAACTGGTATCTTATCTGTAAAGGAATTGGAGGATTCCAAACACAAAATTGTCTTATTAGTTCAAAAGGAACATTTCATTAGGGAGTTTGACTTCCACAGTTGACACTGGTCACTGCAAATTCACTGTAAATCAGAAACTGTTTGCGGGTAGGTGGTAGATTGAGGTACTCGAGTCTTCCTGGTGATCAAAAGTATCATTTGTTGCTGCCTGCTAAACACCATGTTACAGATTTAATTATGACGCAGGAGCACGAGCGTCTGCTGCACGCCGGCGTTGAGACCACTCCGTCCAGCTTGAAAACGCGGTTCTGGCCGCTCAACGCACGCAACAGGTTAAGAAATCTTATTGATAATTGCATTAAATGTTTCAGGTTCAAAGGTCAGCCCATGTCTCAAATAATGGCGGATTTACCCAAGTATCCGGTAACTTCCACCAGACCGTTCCTGCTCTGCGGCGTTGACTTCGCCGGCCCCATAGAGGTAAAGGAATGGCGCAGTAAAAAACATATAATTCATAATAAAGGGTATTTATATGTATGTTTACAAAAGCAATTGACCTTCAGCTTGTTAGCGACTTGACTACAAAAGAATTCATTAATGCCTTAAAATGTCTTATGTCTCTGCTACGCGACATTACTGCGAAGCTAGGTTTGACTTTGTCGGACTCGGATGTTGATCCCATACACCGGGTGCGTCGTTTTGGGCACATCAATGCTGCAGTTAGCGGCGGGACGGCCGTGGCTCCCCAGGCCGGGCAGGCGGGGCCGCGAGAACTGGCCGTTATAGTGCGTTTTGTGCAGCGTCGTCGCAAGGACGAGTTTCTGGCGGCCATGCGCGCTGTACTAACCCCCCCCTAAATTACTGATAATATATAAATAATATATATATTTTAAAATTATCTTAAACTATAATTATTTTGTAATTATTACTTTATCTTTACCCCTCTAAATATCTAACTAACAACAAACGTATATGACTAAATATGGTTTTATTGTTTTTCAAAATATTCTCCCTTATGATCGATGCACTTTTGCATACGTTGAAACCAATTTTTAAAACATTTTTTCCACTCTGACTGAGGTATCTCCAAAACGTGCTGTTTGAACGCGTCGACTGCATCTTCACGGGTCGAAAATCGTTGACCACGTAATTTATTCTTTACATTTGGGAATAAATAGAAATCAGTGGGTGCCAAATCAGGGCTGTACGGCGGATGACCCGTTAATTCTATCTTTTGACCTTCCAAAAATCGAGTCGTTTCGCGTGATGTATGACAGATGGCATTGTCATGGTGAAGAACGATTCTGCGTCGCTGGTTGTTTTTACGTATTTCTTCAAATACCTCCGGCAAACAAATGGTCGTGTACCATGCCGAATTAACCGTTTTACGATTGTCTAGTGGCACTGTAGCCACATGGCCATTAATACCGAAAAAGCAGGCGACCATTTGCTTCAAGGTGCTTTTTGCACGAGTTACTTTCGTAGGGTTCGGCTCATTTTGAAACACCCACACTGTTGATTGTTGTTGAGTTTCCGGATCATACGCATAGATCCAGGATTCGTCACCTGTGTAGATATTATAAACCGCTTTTGAGTCACCACGGATATATTTTTTAACATTTTCTTGTACCATTCGACGCGAGCCTCTTTTTGATCCTTAGTTAAATTGTGAGGGATCCAACGGGAACAATTTTTTTTTACAGCTAAATGATCATGTAATATCTTATTAATGCTCGTCATACATATGCCCAGAGTCGCCTCTATCTCGCGATATGTAACATGACGGTCATGCATTATAAGTTTTCGCACAGCTTCAATATTTTGTGGTACAACGACTGATTTCGGGCGACCTTCCTTAACTTCGTCCGTGAGCATACTACGTCCACGATTGAACTCACTAAACCAGTGGTACACAGTGCTTTTCGATGGAGCTTCATCACCAAAAGTCGAAGTTAATTGATCTATGCACTGTTGTTGCGTTAAACCACGCCGAAAATCATAATAAATCATAGCACGAATATTTTCACGAGTGAGTTCCATTCTTGTCGCCCCTTTATATAGTACAATATGCTGTTTAATAAACATAAAACAACGAAACGAGTTTAATTATGGATGAGAGTAGAAGGATGAGTTAACAACTAGATAATAATTTGTAATCTGCTTATATTATGGCTTTGCCATTTACTTCTCTGATCTATTCTACAGGAATAGATTTTTGGCTTAACGGTCGACAGCTCCGGTCTAGGCTCCAGCTTCCACGAGAAACTGGTGCCCGGTGACTTCATTTCAATCTCTCTATCAGATATTAATATTCAATGCACATATTAAGGTCACCAGCCGGACGTAGGGGCTTTGCCCCCACGAGGACCTCCACCATCCCCATAGTCCTGCCACAATGCTCCTTCAAGTCGACCATGCCGAATGTGCTTACTAATCACATTCCTGGGCGAATACAACTCGCTCCTATCCAATTTCTACGCTCTAACCTTTAAGACATTACTAGGGTACATTGTACCAGCGTTTTTCGGATACAATTAAGGAAGTCTACTTAACCTCCTCATCCTTCCACATCTCATGGCTTACGGTCAACATCAATACAATACAAAGCGAACACTCACCAAGAGATTCAGCCGGCTTCACCGCTACTAACCTCCACTCTCCGTTCTTCAGTTTCTCAGGTCACGCCATTCCTTCATCTCCGCCAAAAAACGATCACCGTGCCAACATACAAAAAACAGTTAGTCAAAGACAGGGAGTAGTGTTACCCCATGCAAATATAGATTGACAGTACTAGAGTTGACACTCACCGATTTAACTTTGGCGATTCGCGCTAGGCGCGACACTCCCAGCAAAGAAACGAGTTTAATGGAGGAGTGTGAGTAGGTGACGCGTCCACTCCATGATTTTCTCTCTTGCACGAATAGCTGCGTCTCTTTTGACTTTCTTTGTAGTATCATCTAGATGCTGTGCATTATCAGAAATGGAGGTCACTTCATCTGTTCTACCTATTGCATCTTCAGTAGACTCTACTTCGCTAGGCCTAGAATGTATAGTGACTTCAGGATCATTATTAATGGTTTCCACCGGAGATCCGACATTGTCGTTGTCATTAGACTTGTCTAAGGCACCCAGATCACTTTCGCTTAAATAGTGTATCGGTGCATCAGAATCAGGTGGCAAGATGTCCATATTATTTCCTATATTTGGTTCGAGGCAGTCAGTTTCTAAAGGATACAAATGCCCAATAGACCGCTTAAAGATAGTGTTCCCAACCTTTACTTCTGCTACTCTGTGCTCACCATCTGCTCCTTTTATTAGTTCTGTAATCCTGCCTACTTTCCAATTGTCACGGTTTTTTGAGTCTGCTTTAATTTGCACAATGTCACCTAAATTTGGCGCACGATTAGATTTGACTCTTGGTTGTTTTGGAGAATGTTGGTACCTCTCTCTCAAGCCAACAAGATACTGGTTGACAAACATTTTCTTAAATTCTTCAAGAATTTTCAGACCTCTTTTCCAACTTTCAATTAAATCAAGTTTGGTAGCTGTGCCTGCGCAGGGAACATCCGCATTAGAAGGTGTCATAAAAAGGCATTTCCCCAGACTAAGAAAATCGGCTGGCCTCAATATATGAGTAACTTCTGTCCCAACTTTTGTTAAAGGCCTTGTATTAATTACAGCTTCTACTTCCTTCATGATGGTTGTTAGCTTGGAGTCATTCAGTAGATGTTTTTCTAAGGTACGTTTAAGGTAATGTTTTACTATTGCAACAAGGCGTTCATAAAAACCTCCGTGCCAAGGAGCTAGTTGGGGTATAAACTTCCAATCAATGCCATTCTGTACACAGTATAAATTCGTCATTACTTCAGATGTCAGCGTGAAGTAAGTCGCATTGTCAGAGTAAAAACGCTTTGGGATGTTCCTGATAGCTGCAAATCGCCTGATTGCTAATAAACACTCTTCAGCTGTTATATCTTTTACTACCTCTAAATGGATAGCTCTCACGGTTAAGCAAGTAAACAGTGCAACCCATCTCTTTTCCTTTCCTGTAGGCGAACTGACATATAGAGGACCAAAATAGTCTATTCCTGTAAAGGAAAATGGCGTGTTGAAATTTACCCTTTCAGTAGGTAAAGCTGGCGTCGATGGTAACCGATAGGGGCCACCTCCATGTCTGATGCACTGAGGACATTTCTTGATCACTTTTTGCATCCGAGCCCGTCCTTGAGGTATCCAATATTTCTCTCTAATGAGACTTAGTGTATGTGAGGCACCAACATGGTAGTTTTTCTCATGAGTATTTTTAATGATCGCTTGTGTACATTCACTATTCTTGGGCAGCAATATCGGGTACTTCATGTCGTAACTCCAAGTCGTATTTGCCATCCGACCTTTGCATCTGAGGATTCCATCAACATCCAAAAACAATCCGAGGTTCTTCGTAAGGTGTGTGTCTTTCCCTGCTAATTCAGTACCAAAATATTCCTTTGGAGTTTCTTAATCTCTGCAATCGTACAGTCCAACAGCCCAATATTATTCTGATCTTTTTCATTCATATCTTTAGGTAGTTCTGACTCATCTAATTCCTTGGGGTCATCACTTGGTATGTCCTGTGGGTGATTTACTGGATTGTGATCCAGACCCTCCCCAGTAGAAAAAAGAGTGTTATGAGTTTCATAGTAACAATCACTTGGCCAACATGATTCTTCAGATTTAAGGAATGTTCCATTGAACCAGAGTTCTTTGCTCAGTTTCCAGGACTCTGGTCGTGTCGCAACATCAGCTGGATTTGACTTAGTATGTATATAGAACAGCTTTGCTTGTAACTGGTTCTGTTTTATCTCTTCAACTCTATTTGACACGAACGGTGGAAGTAGCTTATTAGAACGCATCCATCCTAAGATGACCAGGCTGTCTGTCCATAGAACTTCCTTTTCTATTGGTAGCCCCAAGTTTTCTCTCACATATTTCAAAAGTCTACTTCCTATTAGGAGGCCTAGTAGTTCCAATTTGGGAATTTTCAATGTACCTATATCGTCTTTTTTGGCTAAACGTGATTTTCCCATCACCAAGGACACCGATGTTGCTCGCGAACTCCGAGCTACCAAATAAATAACTGCAGCATATGCATTTTTGGATGCGTCCGAAAAACAGTGAAGTTCATACGTCATATTAGTATCTGAATGTTCATTTCCGATATACCTTGGAACTTCCACTTCCATGACAGTATCCCATTTAAATTTACGATCGCATATATCGCGAAATAACAGTTTCAGCGGAAGTATCAAAGGGCACACAAGCCCGCATGGGTCATAGATCCGCGCTAGGCATCGAAGTACTTTCCTTTTCGTGTCTATAGCTATCTGATCAGTATTAAAATGGTCCTTAGTCACATTAAGTTTAAGAGTATCTCGTTCTGTATTCCATGACAACCCAAGTACTTTAACAGAATCTGAATTCATGGCTCTATTTTCTTTAGGAACAGAATTAAGAAAATCTTTGTTATTAGATAACCAATCTCTGATATTCATGGACAGTTGGTCAAATGTATGTCTAGTTCTTTTATAAAGTAGTCTTGCTTCCTGGGTTGAATTTGCTCCTGTCACTAAATTATCCACATAGCAATTATTGGCTATGTCTTTTAATAGGTCTGCATTAGTCTGTGACATGTGATATCTTATTGTGGCTGTAAGGAGAAATGGGCTCGATATTATTCCAAACGGAACACGGCAAAACCGTAGGTATTGCAAATTGTCTTCAGTTAAATCCTTAGTTAGGTCCTTCACCCATAGAAATCTTGTAACATCTCGGTCATTTTCTTGAAGTCCCACTTGGAGAAAGGCCTTCTCAACATCAGCTACTATACCTATTTTTTTAGTTCTGAACTTTAATAGAAGGGCTATCAGATCTTCTAACATAGAAGGCCCGCTATATAGGCATTCATTAAGACTTTTCTTGTCTGAAGCTTTTGCTGATGCGTCATATACGAGTCTGCCTCGTTTTCCAGTTTGCTTCACCATATGGTGGGGTAGGTAATGAACAGGATGTTCCAAGTTTGTATCAAGTGGTTCAATGACCTCAATAATTCCAGAGTCTAGTTGTTCCCTTAGAATGTCCTGATATTCTTTAAGAGTTTCCGAGTCTAACCTTTTTATTAGGCTTTTTAATCTTCCTAGTGCCATGCCAAAATTAACAGGGAGTTGTGGTGGGTATTCAATCCAAGGCCATGTAACTTCATAACGTTTATCTCGATATTGAATGGTGTCATTAAAGTGTTTGACTGCTTCTTCTTGGCGAGTAGCTCTAGGTGGATCATTTATGCCAATACTTTCAAGGGACCACAAAAACTTAATGTCAATGTTTCTGAGAGGCAAGTCAGGTTCAGTAAAGTAGGGGCAGTCTGCATTGTGACAGTGGCAATAAGTGGTGACAGTAAGTATATTATCTGAATTTCTATACTCATCTCTTTGAAACTGCTTACCCGATAATATCCATCCAAAATCAGAGTCTATAAGATATAAATTCTCACCAATTTGTTACTTAACATCACGCATAAAACTAGAATAATAATCATTACCAATCAGGAGGTTAATAGTTTCTCCCGCAGAGGCATCATCAGCAGAGAGATCTATGTCAGTGCAATCAAAACTTGCTATTGGTAATCTCTCTGTAATATGTGGAACTATATTAACTTTCACTGGTTTCATAATACCACGTTTCGTCTCTATGATGATGTCTGCGGAGGGACTAGACATTTCCTTTGGATTTGCTGCTCCGAATGTGTATATCAAAAGTCGGTCATCATTTGCAGAAGTAAGTTTCATCTTGGATGCCATTTTAGTTGTGATGTAGCTTCGCTGACTGCCACTGTCCAATACAAGTCTGCATTTTTGTTTATTTTCTAAATTGTTGGTGTTTTTGGCTTGTGCCACTGCTGTCCTTGGGCTTGGGACATAACAGTTGCATGTGTCCTTCCCCACAACGGAAACAAGAAATCTTCTTTGTGCATTGCTCAGTCTGATGATTTCGTCTTAAACAGTTAAAACATCTTCCTTTGAGTTTATTTTTCCGGGCTTCAATGGTTATAAATTTCTTACAATCAGCACTATTATGATTTTTTAAACTGCAGAACAGGCATGAATATCTGCTTTTCTTAGAAGGTGGTCCATTAAAACCAGATGTATTGAAATCATGTGTTCTCTTTCTTTTATAGTTTTGATTTCCTTTCGGTGCTGATAATTGGGTTCTAATCTGAAGCGCCTCAGTGGTAATACTTCTAGCACCAAGCAAATCTGATGCTAGTAAATTTGATGTGTCTTGAGATCGCTCTAGGGCAACTACAATTCCTTCCAGACCTTTCCGAATTGACTTCATACTGTCCTCTGAAATTTGATTATTAAGATAATATTGGTGGATAATAGCCTCTGGAAATTTCCCTAGAATAATTGCTCTAAAATGATTTCCGTTAGTGTCTTCACCAAGACTTTCCAAGACACGAAGATGCTTTTCGATGACATCTAATGTGCGTCGACAGGTCTGGGCATTGTACTCTGCCTTTGGTAAGTTATTTAGAGCAGTATAATGTGCATCAATTTGTGTTTCTTTAGACCCAAAGCGCGATTTTAAAGCATCAGTTGCAATAGTATAGTTAGCGTTAGTTAATGCTAAACCTCCAACAGCTTCAAGTGCTACACCTTCCAAGCTATTGACCAAATAAGAAAGCTTATCAGCGTCTGTAATAGATCTGGTATGTATACTGGAGTGGAACCTATCCCAAAATTCACTCCATTTCAACCTGTCACCATTAAATTTTAATAACTCTAATTTCGGCAGTCTTGCGGTTTGAGTAGATGTAACTTGGCTATCAGTTGCTACCATTGACGATTCTAATGTATTAATTAGGTCTTCTCCACGGAGTTGAACATCCAACGCACCATCAACATCAGACAACCAGATCTCTCAGGTGAGTAATGGCACTTTGAGCACTGTTGGTAGTTAGCCTTTCCTGATTCAATTCCGACGATATAGAGTAAGTAAGTACAAACCCGGTCCTTTCGCATTCTCAACATTCGCAAGGAGATTTCCTGCATTTTTAGTGAAATTATTCATTGAACACTACTTTAACATGAAATGTTACACTAACTGCACAAGAAATTGAAAATTATGAATCGTTTTTTTACTTTATATCACTTATTTCGTTATAATTGTAAAGGAAAAACTTTGTTATTCACAAAAACTTACTCACTTCACAGTGAAAAAAAAACATAGACAAATAGACTACAAACAATGACCGTTTGGAGAGAAATCAGACAGATCGTCGATCAGTGTCACCAGTGTTACCAACGAGGGTAATCGACTAGGAATCCAATTGTAGCCGATATGTCGGAATTTGACAAATCCCGCTATCCATAAGACAACATTATTTATATTTATCTACAACTTAACCGTATACATGATAACATTATAATATTATAAGCATCGGTAAAGGTGGCCATTAAAAGATAGAAGACATTAAATACTAAAGGCACTGCTGTCTGATAGTAACAGGCCAGAGTCCATCCTGCCAACAAGCTACAAAGTTAAACGCGGTTTCATATCATAAGAACAAAACCAATCAACAAAAAATTAGAGACTAAATCGATACAATCTACTATGTAATCGACTAAATAAAACTCTACAACCTGTGGCATAAACAATGCTCACCTTTTTTTTTAAAAAATGTATAGACTTCAGACGTTCGTATGGGCGCTCCACATTCACGGTTTCACACGTTCGCTTTTTGCATTAGCGCGTTCGTGCGTGAATGTAAGGCGCCTTAAAATGATAGTTTACGATAACGTTATAATTACTCACATATCATTCACACGATATAACATCACAATTATAACGTTATAAACCCGGATTCATAGCGGTATTCATCAAAACGACATGAACCATATATAACAACGATACTCAAAGCATCTCCTTCTCTCTCTCACGACCCAATCCCAAAGACGAATGAAAGGGACGGGGCACAGGACGTTTCGTACTCAGTGTGTCGTAGCAACCGTACCTAGATTTATCTTATAGGGTATAGGGCGAAATGAGAAGTTACTTAAAATATCCCAGCGCCGCACACCAATCTGTCGCCCCTTTATATCGTACAATATGCTGTTTAATAAACATAAAACAACGAAACGAGTTTAATTATGGATGAGAGTAGAAGGATGAGTTAACAACTAGATAATAATTTGTAATCTGCTTATATTATGGCTTTGCCATTTACTTCTCTGATCTATTCTACAGGAATAGATTTTTGGCTTAACGGTCGACAGCTCCGGTCTAGGCTCCAGCTTCCACGAGAAACTGGTGCCCGGTGACTTCATTTCAATCTCTCTATCAGATATTAATATTCAATGCACATATTAAGGTCACCAGCCGGACGTAGGGGCTTTGCCCCCACGAGGACCTCCACCATCCCCATAGTCCTGCCACAATGCTCCTTCAAGTCGACCATGCCGAATGTGCTTACTAATCACATTCCTGGGCGAATACAACTCGCTCCTATCCAATTTCTACGCTCTAACCTTTAAGACATTACTAGGGTACATTGTACCAGCGTTTATCGGATACAATTAAGGAAGTCTACTTAGTCTCCTCATCCTTCCGCATCTCATGGCTTACGGTCAACATCAATACAATACAAAGCGAACACTCACCAAGAGATTCAGCCGGCTTCACCGCTACTAACCTCCACTCTTCAGTTTCTCAGGTCACGCCATTCCTTCATCTCCGCCAAAAAACTATCACCGTGCCAACATACAAAAAACAGTTAGTCAAAGACAGGGAGCAGTGTTACCCCATGCAAATATAGATTGACAGTACTAGAGTTGACACTTACCGATTTAACTTTGACGATTCGCGCTAGGCGCGACAATTCTTGCAGCGAGATGACATTTTGATCCCGCCAAAAACAAAAGACTAGCGTACATAAGAAAAAAATTTATAGCGGGCAGTATTAAAAAAAAGTTCAAATTTTACCATGGAGGTCAGATATAACGTTTATAAATGTTGGAATCCCAGATTCCGGATACATAAGTAGCAGCCCTCGTAATCATAAGAAGTAAATATAAATCTACTTAGTTAAATTGGCCACGTGATCATCTAGTGTATTTATTAGGACTCTACGTTATGAACCTGACTAGTAACCCTAGAACTTAAATGAGCATGAGATGACTATTCTTATTTCCATTATAAAGTTCCATTAGATCTTCTATAAACCTATTATTGAAACTTAAGGTATACCTATATACTATGAATAATTTATTATACTGAACTATAGAATAGAAGGTAGGCATTTTAAATAATCCTATCCGGAAATACTATAACTTAGAAATATAAGACTAAATTTCTTAGGAGATAATATTCATCAATCAGACTTAGTTGGCAAGATGGAAATAAATTATTGTTAAAAATTACCTAAACTCCCTTATATTTAACTTGTTAGTATTAGATACTAACAAGTTAAGAAGAGCCAAGAAGAGTTGACGCGCAATTCGCGCCGCGATACGCACCCGCGAAAGCTTTGTTTAGGGGGTTATTCCCGATTCATAGAGATTAAGTCACGTCTGACGAATGGCAGAAGAGGGACTTGGTTCTTCAAAACGTCTTCAAGTCTTAAGGCCTCCATACATGATCCGTTTTGCCTTCAGAGGCCCGTTTCACGAAGTAACAAGTTACAAATTACAAGCGGAACTCTTTTTCCAGTAAAAGGAGTTAGAAAGAGACTTCCGCTTGTAATTTGTAACTTGTTGCTTCGTGAAACGGGCCTCAGGTCTAACTGACCGGATGACCCGGATGCCTGAACGGTTTTCCTGATCGGACAGAACTCCATGACCGGATGCAAAAAAGCATCGTGTATGTGTAATTTGGCCTAAAGGCAAATCGCATCCGTCCGCCTGAACGATTTGCCTGACCGGACAGAACTCCTTACATGATCAGTTTTACCTTCAGTTCTAACCGACCGGATGCAAAATTTACCGGAGGAAATGGCTTATTGACAATTCTTTCTACGATTTTAATGAATTCATCTTAGACTAACGAATTATAAAATGACATTTTAATTTCAAATTGTGTAATATATAACTTATTTTCAATATTATCTAAAGTACCTACTATAATGCAACTAACTATAACATAACCAAAGTTTTGTAATTATTTTGACATGTAATATTTTATAATATTATAAATAAATGAGTATGATTATGAGTATGAGTATAATATAAACTAAAAACAGAAAATATTTTAACTGCCGCACACATTTGTTTTTTTCCGAACGGGAACGGAACAAATTCCGTACGTACGTTCCAAATTCAATCAGGTGCGTTCGGAGAAACCTAATGACGTCAGGGGCGCGTTTTATAAAGCTATAAATTACAATTTACAGGTTACAAGTTTCCATTTGACACAACCTCGACCAATGACGACCAGCCATTTGAGCAGTGTTGCCAGCTTAGACCTGTAAAATTGTAACTTGTAGCTTTATAAAACGTGCCCCAGGCGGAAAAAACCTAATGACGTCATGCGGAACGCAGCGCTTCCATACATTTTGTTTGTGCTGGTGCACACATTCGGAAGTTTCTTACAAATATTTTGCGCAGCCACATAGCGAATAGCGAATGGCGAAGTGTGGTGCCGGCATAAAATACGTCCGATGCAAAGATGAAGTTTTACTACCTCTATGGTCCGATGCGTGCGGCGCGGGCCCGAATTGAACCAATTAATCCTCTTAAAAACGGCGTTCGGTCGGTCGTTTAAATAAAGAATTAGTTCATACTTGTTGTTTTTTGAGATGGTTGTTAGGGTTCCGTACCCAAAGGGTAAAACAAGACCCTATTACTAAAGCCCCCCATACATGTACAGGCCGATCAGTTCAGGCCGAACTGCGTCAGTTCCGCCTGACCGGATCGAGTGGCCATACATGATCAGTTTTTCCAACGGCCAATCGTTCAAGCGGACGGATGCGATTTGCCTTCAGGCCAAATTACACATACACGATGCTATTTTGCATCCGGTCGGTTAGAACTGAAGGTAAAACTGATCATGTAAGGAGTTCTGTCCGGTCAGGCAAATCGTTCAGGCGGACGGATGCGATTTGCCTTTAGGCCAAATTACACATACACGATGCTTTTTTGCATCCGGTCATGGAGTTCTGTCCGATCAGGAAAACCATTCAGGCATCCGGTGCATCCGGTCAGTTAGACCTGAGGCCCGTTTCACGAAGCAACAAGTTACAAATTACAAGCGGAAGTCTCTTTCTAACTCCTTTTACTGGAAAAAGAGTTCCGCTTGTAATTTGTAACTTGTTACTTCGTGAAACAGGCCTCTGAAGGCAAAACGGATCATGTATGGAGGCCTTAAGACTTGAAGACGTTTCGAAGAACCAAGTCCCTCTTCTGCCATTCGTCAGACGTGACTTAATCTCTATGAATCGGGAACAACCCCCTAAACAAAGCTTTCGCGGGTGCGAATCGCGGCGCGAATTGCGCGTCAACTCTTCTTGGCTCCTCATTCGCAATGTTTACAATTGTGTAAACAGTATAGTTCGCGCGCTCGACGATGTAAGATGTAACTAGGTCTACATTAAAAGTAATTGGGGTATTGGGCTAATGTTTTGTAAAAGTTGCGCGCGAATGTGGAGCCTTGTTGTGTTCACGCAGCTTTTGCGCAATTGACAAAAAGTCGTTTATCTACACTCATATCATAAGTCCTCTATTATGCGTTCAAAACCCGTAGGCAATGACCAGCATTACCTGTGGTAGTAGGTGACAGCGATGACAGCTGTTAATTTTGGAAGATGTTCCAAATTTGGATCTCATTACCTTACAATATTCGATAACAATTCAATTCAATTTTTAAAAAAATAGCTCCATCGATACTGTCGATGATTCTACCAACGTCGAGGTTAAAGAAGACACTCGGTGAGATTACAAATTGACCGGTAACTTGCGACTGCAATTTTGACTCTGATGGGATTCTACGAGTATAAAGGAAAAGACGTCACATTCATTAGGTGTAAAACTAATTACCTACATGTACAAATTATTAATTTTGATGAATTTACACAGAACATACAAAAAGGGGGTGTTCACTAGTGTCAGGAGGAATTTAATGTTAACGGGACGGGGGATTTTAAGAGGGAGGATGTCGTACAGGGGAGTGACGATACGGTTACAGTAAAAAAATAGATGCTCAAGAGTACCCTCCTCCAAACCGCACTCACAAAGAGAGTGATCTCTGACGCGAATTTTAGCCAAAAAAACAGGGGAACAAATGTGGCCCAAGCGTAAACGAATGATGGCGGTTGTGACTTTCCTGGGAATATTGCTTCGAATAAAGAACCAGGGTCTTGTTGGTATTTCTGGCTGGAGATTACCGAAGTATTTTCCCACTCAGAGGCGGGATGATTGCCACCGAATATAACAAGCATCACGCATTTGGGAGACCGCAAGAGACTTAATATCGCGAGGAAAACATCCATCGTGTAGATTAATGCCCTGAATAGTGGCCTCTTTTGCAAAAAGATCCGCAGAAGAATACGGGGAAGAAAATACATGATGATGTAGTTAGTCATTCTAGGATAGGAAGGAGGGGATGCGAGGATAGTTGAACACATTTAAAGAAGAAACGATTGGCCAAATATTGACGCCTAAGTGCGAGGGGAGGGTCCATACACTCAACTTGCAGGGCATTGGTTGGAGAAGACTTCATAGCTCCTGATATAATTCTAAGGCATCTCGCTTGAATCCTGTCCAGTCTAGCCAGTGCCATTTTGTTACACGGTTCCAAAACGAAGCAGGCGTAATCGAAATGACTTCTAATTATAGCATTGTATAGCAGCTTTTGACTATAAGGATGTGATCCCCACATGACTCCTGACAGGGCACGGATGATATTGACATTCTTCTCTGCTTTTTGACTAATTCAAATGGTGGACACCCGATAATTTTGAATCTAAAATGACTCCAAGAAATTTTACAGTGTCCCGGGTTATAATAGGTTGATCATCAACATGTATATACTATACATCAGGGACGCACCTTTTGCGAGAAAAGATGACATTGCTCTTCTCTGGGGAAAGTGATAATGCATGATCAAGAAGCCAAGTGTTTAAGTAGTATAGCGCGGAGTTTAAGCTTTGTGAAGTTTCTCATATAACTTTAGATGACGTATAAAGAGCAATATCGTCAGCATATTGTAAAATTTTGCAGAAACAATTTACAGATGTGTCAAGGTCAGAGATATATAAGTTATAGAGTAGGGGACTGAGGACCGACCCCTGAGGAAGGCCCTTCCAGACAAGATTGGGGGAAGTTAGATTTCCATTACAACGGACATATATAGAACGACACGTGAACATGTTGCAGACGACATTCGTGTCGCGACGTACGGGTCGCGAAACAATTAGCACCTGAATCTGTGGAGTCTGTGGTAAGTTGTCTTTGACAGATGTCACCTTTTAGTTTGGATAGTTGAAGGGCAGTTATGGCGCGAAAGGTCTCGTCTTGTGAATTCAGTGTTTGTGCCAGCGGTGACATTCTTATGAGCTAAGTATTTTATGTGTTTGAGCATCGTAGTATTCTCAGTATGTTTCAACTTTCTTTGTGTCTTAGAATTTCTATTTATATCACGTACTTATTTGAAGTAAAGAGCGCTATCAGCAGAGGTCGGAATAGGCAGTGCCTATTTGCCTAAACTTCGCGGGAGGACGTAACTAAGAGTGGCTACAATTACCAAAAATAATGATTAATTTTTATTGAATGCGGGATTTCCGCGATTTTTTTAACAATACATAAATGTGTCTCTAAAACCTCAATATCACATGTTAAAATTTTTTATTCAATACAATTTTACATGATCGAATGACATATTCTGATTTATTACTAATATAAATAAACTAACAAAGTATTTCGTAATATATAATATTTTATCTCATAGTAGTAATTATGATTGTAATTATGAATTGATGATTCAGATTGAAACATGTTTTTGTTATTGATGATCATGTAAAATTTTATACAATAAATGTTTTTAACATGGGGTATTGAGTTTTAGTATCAATTTCTACATTATGTATTATTAAAAAAAACCCAGAAATCCCGCATTCAATAAAAATAAATCATTATTTTTGGTGGCTGTAACCACTCCTAGTTACGTCCTCCCGCGAAGTTTAGGCAAATAGGCACTGCCTATTCCGACCTCTGGCTATCAGTTCTAACTCTCATTAGGTAGGGAGTTTCGTGGGTTCTTACCAGCCTAATCTACTATCAGACCACGAGGCTGCCCTACAAGGTAACCGAAGGTAGTAAACCTTGTTGTAAGGTGTTCGTATTGTATGTGTGGATGGGAACAGTAACAGGTATAGAAGAGGTTATGAGTGCTCATAATGTGTTCCATGGTCACCCAGGATTGTGCATATCGCAGACCGTCTGATCATAACAGACATGTGTGTGCTGGGTGACCTCAGAGGTCATATTACCTGTATGTGTTCCATTGTCACCCAGGGTTGTGCATATCGCAGACCGTCTGATCATAACAGACATGTGTGTGCTGGGTGACGTCAGAGGTCATGTTACCTGTATGTGTTCCTTGGTCACCCAGGGTTGTGCATATCGCAGATCGTCTGATCATAACAGACATGTGTGTGCTGGGTGACCTCAGAGAGGCCGGTGAGGGTTGGAGCTGTTAGAAGTTGTGTAAGAGTTAAACTGTTGAATATTTTCTAGGACACAAGAGATTCCGTGAAACTGGTGCTTTATTCGTGGCGCTGGATTCCCGGGCATGTGGTACCATTCAGTTGGTATCATGTGTCTTTACTATCTACAGATGGTGCGAGACAAGGTGTCCTTGATAGGCAAAATACTGTAAGGCGAAGCAGATCAAGTTGGAACCTAGACCAGATATCAGGTATGATTGTGTCCTATTATACTATCGATAAGGACTATGAAACTCACCCCGATTCATAGGGCCTTAGCGACAATTCGTAATCCTCACAGGTATACTCAGATTGAGCATTTTCTGCCTGAGTATTAGGAGATCTAAATTATCGTAAGCTGCAGTGATGTCCAAGAACACCCCTACCACATGCTCATCACGAGAAAGAGCTAATCGGATGTCTGAAGTAAGTAGACTCAAGCTATCAACTGTTCCCATACCCTTTCTGAAGCCAAACTGTGTTTTTGATATAATATTTTTACTTTTCAGGAACCATTCCAGGCGAATTTCAATAAGATGTTCCATAATTTTAGCTATAGTTGATGACAAAGCAATGGGTCTATATGAGTTTGAGTTAGCTGGATCTTTACCGGGTTTCAAAATCGGGATTATGATTTGGGATTTCCAGCTATCAGGAACTATACCGGTTAGAAAAATAATGTTTAAGAGTTCTAAGAAAAAAAGTTTTGAAGATTTTGAGATTTGCGTCAAGAAGGAGTATGGGATGCCGTCTAAGCCTGGGGTAGAGTTACGCAAGTGGTCAAGTGCACAGCTAAGCTCTTCATAACTGAAAGGATCGTTCATTCTGTCAGGTACCGCCGTGAGTGAACAATACCCACCATGGTAGTGGACAAACGGGGCAACGGGGGAGCTAATTTAGAAACAAATGAATCAAGCCAAACAGTAGCATTACTATTGATGTTATTGTCCACACCGGAAAATCGAAAGGCCTTAATTTTTTTCCATACTACTGTTGATGGGGTTCTTGGAGATATGGACTCGCAAAAAATACCTCACCTGTTGAAAGTTAAGATAGCTGGATAAAGATAACTCCTCTGAAAATAAAGATTCGGCTCGGTTACGCTCCTTGATAATATCGGTACACTCGATATCCCACCACGCTGGGGAAGGAATTTTATCACTTCCAATTTTTTTTAGAGGGATTGAGGAGTCAGCTGCAGAAATAAGAGCTGATGTAAACAAAGAATATAATTCTAAAAATAGCAATTGAAATCGCCTTGAACTATAAAAGAAACTGGTAGAGTTAGTAGAATCGCCTTAAGTTCCTGAATCAGAGAGGGGCTGGGATGTGGTAAATAAACTGACACAAAAGTAATGCTGAGGCAACGAACCGCAACAACATTTCATTCTGAGGAGTGGGAAGCAATAGGGAGTCGAGAGAAGGTAAAATTCCTCTTAACTAGGATGGCACAACCCGCCCAGCCATCATCGCTGTCATCCCGGAGACAAGAGTAACCTGTCACCCTAAAAAGGGAGCCAGGCTTTAACCAAGTCTCCGAGATGGCAAGGATAACAGGGCGATATGTATTAATGAGTTGAGTCAATTCTTGTTTCTAGAATTCCATTGTACCAGATTGTAATTGGCCATCTTGGATAACTTTATTAATAGCATTGCACATGTGTCCCTGAAGGGCTTCTAAGACAGTGTACGGTATAATATCTGCAAATTCGGATAGTAAATTAATTAACATTTGGGAGATTAGTTCACCCAAATTGTCATTAGGAGTAACAGATGTTCCCCTACTAATGCACAACCATTAGGTAAGGATGATTGTGGGGTAGAAGTGATGTTTCTATGTGTATCTATGTCATAAGACTTCCCGGGTAGTGGTATTGGGCGTCGTTGAGTCCATATAGTTTTGCGATAAGATGAGGGGGACACGTTTTGTGCAGGGGATTGGGATGGAGAGGGTGGGGAGGACTGGCAGGGAGAGGGGTTATGCACTGTAGGAGTGTAAGCTTTAGTTTTGTCGGCATATTATTATGTGGTGCGAACTGGGCGAAAGCGTCTTGCAGCTTCTACATATCCAACATTTTCTTCGGACATTACCAATTTAATAGAACGCTGACGTGAAAATTCGGGGCACCTTTGGTCTGTAGCGGAATGGGGGCCAGAACAGAATAAACATGACACATCTAAGTCAGGCACAGTGCATTCAGACAAAGCATGACTGTGCACATCGGGCACATTTGGGTTTTGAGCGGCATTGGTCTTAGACATGGCCGAACCGGCAGCAGTTATGACATTGGATTGTAGGTAACTTGTAGGTGTCAACTGAGATTGCCATATTATAGACATATATTTTTTCCGGGAGTTTTGTCCCAGGAATGTCAAAACTACGGTTGATGAAGGCTCCCCACAGACCTAGGTTAATTGGTCTGTGAGGCTCCCATACATTTTTTCCATCAACTTGTTTTTTAATATTACGTCGCCTTGCTTTTATTACTGGGCCTGACCCAGATGGGCACTCAATTACGGCAAGGAGGTCTTCAAGAGACCAATCTAGGGGGATCTGACGGATACACCCATACGTGATACTTGGAATCTGGGGATAGTTCCTACCAGGTTTTTTTTCACCAGAATTTGATTGGAAATAATCGAGTTTGCATGGGAGGCTGTTAAGAAATAAACGCTCATTTTATTTCTACCAATGTTTTTGATTTCCTTAATTCCTCCAACATGGGCATTGTATATTATTTGAGCTATTTTAAGAGCATGCATGCGATTTGGAGGGTTTTGTGGACCAGATTCATTGCGTGTTACTTGAACAACAAATGGGCCTGAATCAGTTGTGCCATAATTTACGTCGGACGGATTTTCGAATCCGGGACGAATATACGTGTGTTGAACTGATGCATTCGGCGGGCTAGATTTCTTGGAATGAATTGAATCATCATTGGAATCAGCTGCTCTTTTTTGACCAGGTTTTGGGATTACTGGAGGGGGCGTATCACCACCTCCATCAGGAGGATCCTTTTCTTCAACTTCCATCACCACAAAACAAATACACACACAAACACTTACCTAATTATGTACAATTACACCACCACCAACAAAATAATAGAATCACAGAGAGAATATGGCCTAAAAGGCACGAGAAATCTTAATTCTAACCACGACACGTGTGTTAGCTAACACAAAGACAGGCAGAATCCAATATTCGATAACGTAATTTCAAAATTACGTTACAGCTGTCATCGCTGTCATTTGTCTTTCGGCTTCAGTGGCCCTACATTGAAAATCGAAGTTCGAATTTACGTAAGCTCCATCCCTGTCACTCGTCATTTCAAGCTAAATCGAGAGAAAGGGATAGAGGTAACGTAACTTCCAACTTCGATTTTCAAAGTAGGTAACTGTTATATGCGCAAACAACATACATGCCCCCTACACTTCGTGACGGTATGGTGAACATGCCAAGATTATATTTCCGACTCTCAATTGACCGGTTGTTAAAGTCAGGTAATAAGTAGCTATTGGGGAAATTTTGCAAATTGTTGGCAACTCAGAATTGATTGCATATATATACCACACTTATATGTATAGATACTATCTCCATCTCAAATGTATACGCGCGGGCCAAGTCTATTCTATACTTACTGTGGTAAACGAGTGCTCGAAAGGAGGGATGTGGATGGAAAAGTTGAAAGCAGAAATTTTGACTTCGGAACTTTGTTTGTACTAGTTAGGAGATAAGCATACTAAAAGTCCCCACCCCTCGGACGTGAGCCCTAGGGGGGAGCACAAAGAAGGTCCCGTTTTTTTGTTTTTTGTTTACATCTTGAAAACGATGCGTGATAGGAAATGGTGTTGTATGGCGTTATTAAAGCTGATAAAACTCTCTACAACTTTGATTCTATACATTTTTCACCTATTTTCAATTGTTGTCTAGATATGAGCTCCAAAAAGTTGTCGATTTTCAAAAATGTATTTTTGACCTCACCTATTTTTTCTTACATTTCTCTCCAACTTGCATATATATCGTCTGTAGAAAACAGCCCCCTACATAGCTTGCACGAGGAAGGCAGCTGTCAGCGAGTAGTGGCGCCGATTTGTGAAGCTTTCCACCAGCGCCTGATATGTTGACCACGCCCACTCTGTCAAGAGTGAAAACGACGAAGAAGAAGACTTAGCTTATAGAGAATTTAATTCTCTTTAAGAATATATATACATATTTAATATATCATCTACCGTCGAAAAGTTATACCACAATTGACAACATTTCATATGCTAAGGTAGAAAATTAAAATACCGTTTGTAGATTTTACACTGATGTAATCAGCAAAAATATTTTTGGATTTTTTATGCAGTAGTTTTTTTTATATTTAGGAAAAACAGTAAAAAAGTTTGATTGTGAATTTTAGGAATACACTTATAGTGCCCTTAGTCCATTTATTACCATAGGAATTTAAAAAAAATATACAACTGTCATGTCAATTTTTTATCTGTCTGACGGATTACTTGATTCTAACGACACGTTTTCGATTCTCGTAATACTATTGTTTTGATATACGCTATTTAAAATGAAAGTGACCAACGGATTTGTAAAAGCGGATAGCCGCAATCTGACCAAATTCGACGAATTTATGCTGTTACAGTTTTTTTTTTTTCTTAATTAATGGCTTTCACTCCTTGTGTTTAACAAGGTGTATTTCGCCAGTATCGAGTTTTAGACAATCGCCATGGACTTATTAGAGAAACAATTCCATGGATATCACACGCGAGGACAATTGTTCGGTTAAAGAGATTTACTCTGGTGGACTAAACAGAAGCACATGGGGTTAGCTCCACGCGCTTCTGTCAAGTCCGCTGTTACAGTTGTTATTGTTGACAAGTGACATGACATGACAGTCAGTTCCTGTTTCTGTTTAAAGTTACTTTTTTTATTTTTATATCATGCTAAGATCACGACATCAGATTCCTAACTTTGTATATACTGTCTTTTTAATGACTATTTACTCAATAAATTATTAACGACAAATTTAAGTTAAATAAAGAAAAACCGAGAAACACAGGTACTCTAATTTTTAACCAGCTATTATAAACGCGAAAAAACAAATATGCTTTTCTTTTTGAAATGTTGTCAATTTAAAAATTTCGGCAAATTTAAATATTTCACACCAATATATTGCAAAACTCATTACTTTCGCTATTATCAGATGCAACCGTAGATTGGTTATGTATGTCATGGGACATTTTTTTTATTAATATGTAACGTTGAAATCTACGGTGGCATCTGATAATAGCGAAAGTAATGAGCTTTGCACTATATTGATGAGAAATATTTATATGTGCGGAATTTTTTAAATGTGGTTTAACTTTTCAACGGTAGATGATACATTAATATATGTGTATATATTCTTAAAGAGAATTAAATTCTCTTTAAAAATTAGAGTACCTGTGTTTCTCGGTTTTTCTTTATTTAACTTAAATTTGTCGTTAATAATTTATTGAGTAAATAGTCATTAAAAAGACAGTATATACAAAGTTAGGAATCTGATGTCGTGATCTTAGCATGATATAAAAATAAAAAAAGTAACTTTAAACAGAAACAGGAACTGACTGTCATGTCATGCCACTTGTCAACAATAACAACTGTAACAGCGGACTTGACAGAAGCGCGTGGAGCTAACCCCATGTGCTTCTGTTTAGTCCACCAGAGTAAATCTCTTTAACCGAACAATTGTCCTCGCGTGTGATATCCATGGACTTGTTTCTCTAATAAGTCCATGGCGATTGTCTAAAACTCGATACTGGCGAAATACACCTTGTTAAACACAAGGAGTGAAAGCCATTAATTAAGAAAAAAAAAAAACTGTAACAGCATAAATTCGTCGAATTTGGTCAGATTGCGGCTATCCGCTTTTACAAATCCGTTGGTCACTTTCATTTTAAATAGCGTATATCAAAACAATAGTATTACGAGAATCGAAAACGTGTCGTTAGAATCAAGTAATCCGTCAGACAGATAAAAAATTGACATGACAGTTGTATATTTTTTTAAATTCCTATGGTAATAAATGGACTAAGGGCACTATAAGTGTATTCCTAACATTCACAATCAAACTTTTTTACTGTTTTTCCTAAATATAAAAAAACTACTGCATAAAAAATCCAAAAATATTTTTGCTGATTACAGCAGTGTAAAATCTACAAACGGTATTTTAATTTTCTACCTTAGCATATGAAATGTTGTCAATTGTGGTATAACTTTTCGACGGTAGATGATATATTAAATATGTATATATATTCTTAAAGAGAATTAAATTCTCTATAAGCTAAGTCTTCTTCTTCGTCGTTTTCACTCTTGACAGAGTGGGCGTGGTCAACATATCAGGCGCTGGTGGAAAGCTTCACAAATCGGCGCCACTACTCGCTGACAGCTGCCTTCCTCGTGCAAGCTATGTAGGGGCTGTTTTCTACAGACGATATATATGCAAGTTGGAGAGAAATGTAAGAAAAAATAGGTGAGGTCAAAAATACATTTTTGAAAATCGACAACTTTTTGGAGCTCATATCTAGACAACAATTGAAAATAGGTGAAAAATGTATAGAATCAAAGTTGTAGAGAGTTTTATCAGCTTTAATAACGCCATACAACACCATTTCCTATCACGCATCGTTTTCAAGATGTAAACAAAAAACAAAAAAACGGGACCTTCTTTGTGCTCCCCCCTAGGGCTCACGTCCGAGGGGTGGGGACTTTTAGTATGCTTATCTCCTAACTAGTACAAACAAAGTTCCGAAGTCAAAATTTCTGCTTTCAACTTTTCCACCCACACCCCCCTTTCGAGCACTCGTTTACCACAGTAAGTATAGAATAGACTTGGGCCGCGCGTATACATTTGAGATGGAGATAGTATCTATACATATAAGTGTGGTATATATATGCAATCAATTCTGAGTTGCCAACAATTTGCTAAATTTCCCCAATAGCTACTTATTACCTGACTTTAACAACCGGTCAATTGAGAGTCGGAAATATAATCCTCGTGCTTGTGACATTGGTTCTAGAACATAATACACAAGAATTTTCGTACGGCGTTGCTTACTGTTTTAAATCACATTCGCATCCACCTAACCTCCAAATGTATGTACGTATTTGAATATCGAAAGTTACAATATCGATCGGTCAAAACATCTACAGTAATTATAGAATTCTATATATGTTTTTAGGTCTGAAATGCCTACGATTAAAATGCCACTTGCATGTTTGTGCAAATGTTTATTTATATAAATATTTGTTACAGAAGGTAAGTACAGTCATATATTATATTAACAATGTGCTTCGAAGTGTTCTGAGCAGATAAGAGAAAACTTTGTTGGTTGCCAATTTATGCTACATGTAGCTATAATCCAAAGCTTCCTTGCTTCAGTATCAGATGGGTATCTGAAAAATATTAAAAAATGTTCGAAAATTTTGCGAACCTAAAAAGGTAAATTTCAGGGATTATAAGAGTTAATTAGTAAAAAAAATACTATGTCAAATCAACAAAACTTGTTTTATTAGTATAACAAAATACCTAATAATATCATACCCCGTTTGTTGGGTAAAATGCATTTTAGATGTCTAAATTTAAATGTCAGCAATCACACGGATTACTATGTATTATCGTTACTAACATAAATCGGACGGTTAGCGGAAGAAAAATACCAACGATATATTTGATCACAAAACTGATCCATTTTTATGTTAATGTAACTAGGAGACGTTATTTCAAACAATTAGCTGTTTACATTGTCAATCAGGATTTATACGACCACAATAATAGTATAATGTATCCACTTACGTATGAAAGGTTATGTGCGCTCACTCCGGCTTTTACAGCCTAAAATACTGCAATTCACCATCACGAAATTGGTCTTTAGCACATTACACGTAAACTTCACCATTGTATTTTGCAAAAAAACTCCGAAAACAGCTAAAAACCACTAAAAACTCATACGACTCGCATCCGCTGTCAGGGTTTGTTTGCCACAATTTTTTGTGGCCAACACGTCGAAAACGTATACGCGCGAGAGGGACAAGTAAACGTAAGTGCATCTCGTTTATACATACGTAATTATGCATAAACGCATCTCAGACTTCCCACCTGGTACTAGTCCAATGCCCACTCTATTCTATTCTCTCTCTACGCAAAAAACCGACAAGTCGACGGATACGAGTATTCGCTATTCGCGCTTATGCGTTATGCGTGCGAATAAAGCAAACATAGACGAATAAACCCTCCACACTTCGTCGAATGAAGGCGCATAAGCCGAATTACGAATAGCGAATAGCGAAGTGTGGTGCCGGCATTAGAGTACTTATAATTATGTGTGTAGACAAAGTATTGTACGCGACTCTGCGTAATTAGCATAACAGCACTCGTGTGATCTATAAAACACACTCATGTTGTATTGCCTGTAATTACGCAACCGTCACGTAACTACTATAACAAGGCGCGAACCCGCGAAAAAAAAGCGAATCGGCTTTCAATTCCACACTTTCACGCGTTCGCGTATTGCATTCGCGCGTTCGCGCCTATCATAAATAAATCAATACCTAGAGCCGCTATTAAGGCCTCCATAGATGATCCGTTTTGCCTTCAGTGGCCCGTTTCACGAAGCAACAAGTTACAAATTACAAGCGGATGTCTCTTTCTAGCTAAAGGAGTTAGAAAGAGACTTCCGCTTGTAATTTGTAACTTGTAGCTTCATGAAACGGGCCTCAGGTCTAACTGACCGGATGCAAAAAAGCATCGTGTATGTGTAATTTGGCCTGAAGGCAAATCGCATCCGTCCGCCTGAACGATTTGCCTGACCGGACAGAACTCCATACATGATCAGTTTTACCTTCAGGTCTAACTGACCGGATACAAAATAGCATCGTGTATGTGTAATTTGGCCTGAAGGCAGATCGCATCCGTCCGCCTGAACGATTGGCCGTTGGAAAAACTTATCATGTATGGCCAGTTCGGCCTGAACCGATCGGCCTCTACATGTATGGCCACTCGATCCGGTCAAGCGGAACTGACGCAGTTTGGCCTGAACACATCGGTCTTTACATGTATGGCCAATCAATCCGGTCAGGCGGAACTGACGCAGCTCGGCCTGAACCGATCGGCCTGTACATGTATGGGGGGCTTTAAATGGATCGTGCGTTGGCGTCTAACTTCAACAGTCTGTGGCTTGCATCCAAAACAAAATGCACTTTTTTACCTGTGCTGCGAAGTAAAGCGTTCAGCGTTGCTATTAGTATAATATAATCTATACATTTTGCTTGGATTTAATTTAATGTCTACGGGGGTGTATAAGCCTTAGTTCTTAGTAAAATACAAAAGTATTTATTTGTTATTGAACGTATTAGGAAAAGCCACCCTCGAATGTGTTTGATTGTATCATTTTGACTACATTTTGTCGTTAATGCTAGGAGCAGGTGAGGTGAAATAAACTTGTCAATAATCCAAAGTAAAATATGAATGAATGAGTAAATAGCTACCGGATTTATAGTATTCTGCAACAATGATCGGATGAATTATCTTTTGGTAAATATGCCACAATAAGATGGGAGCCGTACATCATTTCATTAGTGTTCACACATAAATTCCATAACTTCAAGTTGTATTAGCTCTGTGTTAGATTAATTCGTGAGGGCCGTGTGAGTTATTATTTTGTTTTTTTTCCTCCTGTTTTATATAGGTTTGTTCTGTAGTAAATCTGAAATTCCACATTTAATTGAACAACTACATAAATATATGAAAAGCAAGCTTTAAAAACCGGACTGCATTTTTTATACTGTCGTCGATATACCTACATATATTAATAATTGTCATTTTGCCATTGTTTTCATTTCAATTAGAACAGTTTAGGTATCCTATGTCACCGGGATGACGTAAGGATTCTAACGATACCTCACACATCTAAATCGGTCAAGGGATTTAGAAGTTATAGTGGAATAAAGAAACTCACATACATACATACATACATACATACAAACATGAACCCTGAAAACATTACACTCCTTTTTTGGGGCAGTCGTGTAAAAAGTAGAATGGTCTTCCTGTGCATGGTGATAATATTGAAATAATATGAAAATGTGTCAAACATTTGTAGTACTTATTATGCTGAGTTTTTTTTTCAAGAGTCATACTAGGAGTTTATATGCAAGTCTCTCTTATTTCTGCTAAACCATTTGATTCATATAATCTACAGTATATATTTTCAAAAGACTAATTAAAAAAAAAAAAAAAAAACAATAGCTTTTAATTGTCTGAAGCTTGTTACAGTTATTGTAGTTGTTGTTATAATCATAGTATGTCCTTCTTAGCTTCAGAGTGTATATTGACAAAGGCCTCCTCCAGGCGTTTCCATTCTACTTGGTTGTTTGCTACTCTTCTCCAGTATGAACCAGCTGTTGCTTTGAGGTCGTCCTCCCATCTGTTAAATGGTCTGCCTGTTTTTCTCTCACCATCTCTCAGGCACCAATTTGTGTCAATTTTACACCATTTCTCACTCCCTTCCCTTAGCATATGTCCTGTCCATCTCCACCTTTGGATGTCGATCCTGGTTAGAATGTTGTTAAATTTGGTTTTGTTTCTCAGGTCTACATTTCTTACTTTATCAAGTCTTCGTACTCCAATGGTGCTCCTTTCCATAGCACATTGGCATGTTACAAGATTGTTTCGTAGTTGTGTAGTCAAGGCCCATGTTTCACAGCCATATATCATGCTTGGAAGAATGCAGACATTGAAAACTTTTCTTTTTATGCTGATTGGTATGTCACTGTTCTTCATTAGTTCTTTCATTGACCAGAATTTTCTCCACCCAATTGCTATCCTCTTGTTTACTTCTTTTGAGAGTAGGTCTTTTAAGTATCCCATATTTTGTAATAGTTTAGGCTATCAAAGGCTTTTGCATAGTCAATATACGCTATGAAAAGTACAATGAATTTTACAAACCCATATGGTTTGTTAAATTCATAGTACTTTTCAACTATCTGTTTCAATGTATGTATGTGGTCTATGGTAGAGTATTTCTGTCTAAATCCCGCTTGCTCCACAGGTTGGTTTTCGTCTAGTTGTTTGCAAATTTTTTCCAGTATTATCTTTGCAAACAATTTTGTACACATTTGACATTAAGCTAATTGGTCTATAGTTTCCAATCTCATCCTTCAGCCCCTTCTTGTGAATCAGTATTATGTGAGATTTGCTCCATTGCTCTGGAATCTGTCCCGTTGTGAGAATTTTATTTGTAGTTAAGGGCTTATTACTTCTATTGTGCCTTTCATCAATTCGTTACTGATTCCGTCCGGTCCAGGAGATTTTTCGAGTTTTTGGGTTTCATTTGCTCTGTCTACTTCTCTTAGTAATATTTCCGGTACTGTTTCAATGTTAGGGTCCTTGTACAGATTGTCTGTTAGGGGGGGGGTGTTCGCACGATCCACTGCTATAAAGGTTACGATAGAAGTTAGTGGCTAGAGATGAAATATTTTTCCTCGCAGTTATGTTTTTCATACTGGGGATCCAATGGTTATCTTTCTCTCTTAGCTCTTTTATTGCCTAGTGTGTCTATTCTTCTTTTATTCCTTTCTTTCTGGAGGTTTTCCCTTATTGCCTTGCGTAAGCTTGCTATCCTGGTTCTGTTCTGCCTTCTGTTAAATATCATTAATGTTTTTCTTTCCTTTAATAGGTTTAAGGTTGTTTCGCTAAGTTGCTTTTTCTGTTTGCTAGGTTTGTTAATTTTTTTTCAGCCTTGAGTTGTTTTTCTACTATTTAGTACCTCTTTACTAAGTTTTGTGCGTTGAAGTTGTTGTCTCTCAGGGTGAGCGCTAGGTTTGACTTGATACTATTTATTGTTTGGTCGCCTGGCGTAGTTACATTTTGGTTTAACAGGTATTTTCTTGATGTTTTAGGCATCTTTATTTGCAGTGAGCTTCTTACCATGCGATGATTAGTGTTAAAAATTAGATTTTGAAGTTACTTGTACAAAGTCAATCTCATGTTTGTATTCGGCCCCTGTGGAAATCCATGTCCACTTTGTTTTGACCTTTTTTTTAAAGAAACTATTGAGGACAGCAAGGTTGTGTTCTAACAAAAAGTCCACGGTCCTCAATTGCCTCCCCTATTCTTCTCATTTCGCTTATTCCTATCACATCCCATTTCACCTCAGCCAGAACTATCTCAAGTTCCATTAGACTCTCTTCCGTTCTTAGTGTTCTGGTGTTTAGAGTTGAGATAAATAATTGGTCTTTTTGCCTTTTGCATTTTCTTTTTCTTTTGAGTTTTGTGTTACATGTTTATTTTGTACATTATTCTCTGTATTAGTTTTTATTTTTGTTTTTGTCCTTGGAGGGTTTTGGTCGTTTTCCCCCACCATGACCAGTCGGCTTTCAAAACCTTAAGTAAGTATCCATATAACAGTGAAATAGGTGCTATAAATATTTATTATTTAATTGTCATGTTTCTTTAATATAAGTATTGACATTATTTTACGAAGGTGCCTGAAGGCTTGTAACCGATCCCATTATTTTGTGCTATGTAGCAAAAACTGGTTATGGACAGAGTAGCTGACTATCGGGTGCTGACGCTTATGTGTTCACATTAGAATAACAATAAATCAATTTTGTGTTATTCCATTAATGGGCCGTTTTCAAAAACATTGTACATAGTTAAGGACAGTTAAGGCCTCAATTAAAATCCCTTCCTTTTTTCCATTTCGTAACGAAAATTACTATACTTAAATAATTTGATTGTTAAAATGGCAATTGGCGTACCTATAGGACAATTTTACAGTACAATTTAGTTGTACTTTACACCAATTGTCGTTTTAGCTTTGATTATGGTTAACTTTTGTTACGAAATGGAAAAGAGTTAAGGATTTTAATTGAGGTTTTAACAGTGTACAATTTTTTTGAAAACGGCCCTTATATGCATTTCTGTGATTTGTGAAAAACCTTGTTGGCCAGGAATTAATATGAAAAGACTACTATAATTTTATTTATGTTATATTAAGAAAACATTGTCTAATTGGATTTAATCAAATAAAAGAAGTGGAAAAGGTTTTACAATTTTTAAAATTACAAATTGTTTTAATATAGATGGTCATGTTCTTGGTACCATATCATTGCGTTGTAATCCAATTCTGAGCTGTGTGAAGTTTCAAGTATCTTGTACATTAGAATATTGCTTTAAAATCAATTGCAAAAATAGACAGCTTACAAATATATAGTAATGAAATATCTTAATAGAAGCAAGTTCATGATAGTTAGAATAGATTATAGTTATGTACAGTTAAGTCTTTTGCTTATGGTCTATTAAGAGCTACAAAACAATATTCAAAATAGAAAACATAAGATAGACAAGAATGAGTTATATTTTCTACACATCCCCCTGATTGAACAGCAATTAAAAACAACCTATCTAAAGAATACTTTTGACTTAATTAACCTCGTAAGTCCCCGCGTACTTGTACAAGTACAAATTAATGATAATAGTTCAGACCTGACTACTCACTATCGTACAAAATATTTTTAACTCTAAAGCACTAATTAATAGACTCTAAAACACTATTCTTAATATGTACTTGGTATAGTACATTCGGTAGTTAGGACTACTGCTATTAAGAAAACATATGTTTGTTCCATTGTTCTGTTGTAAATGACGTTTTGTTACATTTATCTTACCATTGCGTGTATCACTGTGTATATTATAAAAAGGTGGGTTTAAAATCACATAATGAGAGTGGTTTTGTGAATGTTTGAAAACCGATCACATTGTGGAAAAAACTAAATCAAAGGTGCTTAAATCCATGACTTAAAAAATACATGACAACATAAAAGAACTTATGCTGTTTAAAAAGTGAATAGATAAGGCAATGGTAGTCCACTGCGAATATGACACGGATCAACCTTAATAGATGGCCAATGTGATGGGCAAATTGTAGAAAATAAACAAAATCCTTCCATAAACATGTTGTATTAGAACACAGTTAACACATTAAAACATGTAAATAAAATAATATTAGATAAAATACCACACAAAATGTCCCAAGCACCTACTTAAAAAGCCCACATTCATCATTTAACTTAAGAGCTAGGCTCTGGTTGGTGGAGTAATTGTCACTTTTCTTTGTTCTCTGCCAGTTTTTTCACCTCATGATGTGACACAAAATTGGCCTTCTGTCTTAATTGGCTGAAATAAGTAAGCCAAGGTTTTCCTCTTTTTCTCTTTCCCTCGTCTTAGCCCTCCAAAATGTTCAAAAAGAAGTTGTTGTGCCGTATCAGGTGTCCCATCATCATCTTTACTCTAATACATTCTTTAGTTTCTAAAAACATGTCTAAGCCTTCAACAACAAGAAGCTAAAAAGCCCTATCTCTACAAAATAGATTTGTCTCCTTATGTAGCTATGTAGGTAAACTCTTTATTGCACATAAAGAATTACTTACAAGACATATGTACATCAATATAGATAATGTAAATAGGCAAACGTATGCCATATCATTATGACCCGCAATTTTATTGGGGATTCATAGTTATTTTGAATCTGTTTTATAGAGAATCATAAGAAAATAAACAAATGTTTATTCAAGGTTTACTTCAATTATATTTTTTCTTTCATTCTTCTTTTATAGTGTATTTCATATGAGTTTTATACAATTAGAAGCTGCCATATTTCATTCATTTCATTGTATTGTTATAACATAACATCAATTTAACTTTAGCTGGTTCATTTAATATTTACTTTATATTTAAGTCATATTGATGTTTTATTATGTAATTGTTGATATGGTTTTGATTAATTTAAAAGCATTTATAATAGTTAGTACCTGGAAGACCGAGCGTTGCTCGGGTTGAAACCGAAATTTCCCGAAGATGACAAATTGACAGATCGATTTTTCGCCCCCGTAGACCCCTACGCTTCAAATTTCATCGAAATCGTTGGAGCCGTTTCCGATATACAAGTATGACTTTTCAATTTTGACCACTAATCATAAAGTTCTCGACCAATTTTATTGCTAAATACATTTTACTTTACATAATTAACTAAGGTTTAAACTGATGTACAGTAGGGCATGCTCCCGGGAAATCCCGGTTCTGTAATTCCCGGGAAATCCCGGGAATTTCACAGGTCCTAAAGAACCGGTACTGAAGATTACATCCCGGTTCTCCCGGTTCTTTCCATAAATACCAAACAAATATTGTGGCGCGTATCACATATATCCAATTCACACCTGGGCGACGACGCCGGCACAAGCGGCAACATCGCATCAACATCCATCATATTTTGTGGCATATTTGCAATAATTAATCTCTAGATTTATAAAAAGGAAGAACAAATAACTTTCTAGAAAATATTTTACTTAATCAAAATTTGTTTTTGTTGAAGAAAACGTGCATGATTTTATTGCATATTTATTATATTTAAAGTTTCCTAATGTTTTTCAATCGTTTTTTATCTCAAATGTCCATGATTGCGGTGATTTGAGGTAAAAAATAAAGAACCGGGAGAACCGGGAATCCCGGTACCGTCCCTGCTTAGAACCGGGAAATGGAAGTTTCGGAACCGGGCCCGGTACTGCATGCCCTAATGTACAGTGAACTACTATTAAAAACTAAGTCCTGACGCGACCATACAAAATTGTACAACTTTGTATGAGCGTCGAATATTTATTTTTTCAAATCCTTATAAAATGAAAGATCCGATCTCAATAGAGATACATTGTACATACATTTAAACTTTACTTTATTATTTAACGATAAGTGTAACTAACAATACGAGGGCAGCTATCTCACGGACCTTTACTCTTCGGTCGTTCAATACGATGTCATGGATTTTGGTGATCATCTCTGGTGTAGTGACTTGAACTGGGCGTCCGGGTCGGTCGGCATCAGCAGTGCTTATACGGCCACAACGAAAATCCGTAAACCACTTGTGGATCATTTTAATCGATGGAGCAGAGTTCCCGTAATAAAAAAATAATGTTTAATCAGAACACGAAACTCACTTTTCTCCATGTTTGCAAACACCAAAGTGATTGTTTTGTTTTTCATAGCTGTCAAAAAAAAAATTGCCGTGCGAACTGGCTGAAAATATACGATTTACCTCCAAAAAGGCTGCATTACAACTTGACATTAATGAATTTGTGAAAAAAATACCCCTAATATGATTTTTACCAGACTTCTCACTCTGCCCTCGTATAATTGGTCAAGAACTTTTTGAATGGTTGTCAAAATTGAAAAGCCATATTTGTAGGCATTATGGGAAAAAAACAAGTGTCCCTAATTATGTGACCACCTCTGTATATATATATACAAGAATTACTCGTTTAAAGGTATTAGATTTATGTAATTGGTACATAATGAAACTTCTTAAGGTACGAGCGCCGAGGTTAGAGCGCGAGCTTGCGAGCGCTCTAATTACAGGCACGAGTACCTTAAGAGCTAATTATGTACCGTTGCATACATAACTTTTTCTACAAGCTTAAAATGATGATGACAAAAATAAACAATCGCTAACTTTTCTTGTCTATAGGTACTTTCCTCGATTTTTCTGCTAACAAATTACTTGTCGGCAAAGTACTTTTCATTATTCCGATTGGCGATAATAGTGTGTGAATGTTATTGTTGAATATTTACAACTGTCATGCAAATTTTAATAGTTACTAAAACAGTTCTGACCATTTATTAATTTTATCATAGGTACAAGTTGGAATGCCAAACGAAACGCCATTTTGTTGACATCCATATTGAACGTAACCATGGTAACCAAATAAGAAATGATGGATATTATTCATCTATTTTTAGTAATTAAAAAAAAAATTAATTTTAAACACATTAATTTTGTTAATGAAATACGTAATTTCAGTTGGTATTAAAATATTTTAAACGGTTAGTTATACAAATTAGGATGTCAAGTGGTCACTAAACGCCAAGACTGATGATATCTGGAATGACCGTAACCATGGTAATAACAATGCTATAATAATTATTATAGAACTGTTATTACCATGGCAACGGTTATTATAGAATTGTTTTCACGCTTCGGTTTCGATATTGGTGGTATTCTGATACCATAAACGATAGCGATATTAGCAATTTATTTTACGCGAGTAGAAAAATGTAGTTTATTTCACTCATGTTGCTTTCCATCTATTTTAAGGTAGTGTTTAGTTCAGAACCCAGTTTTACAAATTACAAATTAGTTTCTTTTTGTTTTAACTGAGGTCTCAACTATCTTATTGCTTTTCGATGGCTTGTGATAAAGGAGAGGGGTTATTGTTTTAACAATAAACTAATTCTATGTACATGTTCCTATCAATTTATTATGCGGGAAAACTTAGCATTAACTACAAAACGGTTGTAGTTTACGTTTATCTGTTGCCAACTCATTTAGTGATTTTATTTTTTGTTTATTCACCAATTATGACATCTTAACATTAGCCAAAAGTTATTTACAGATTTAAAATAATAATGCGGAGTTCAATATGAAGGAGATGGTAGGAGGATGCTGTGTGTGCTCTGACGAGCGAGGTTGGCCTGACAACCCGTTGGTCTACTGCGATGGGAATGGGTGCACAGTTGCAGTTCACCAAGGTAAATGTTAATCATTAGTACCAACTGATTTGCATAAATTATTATTGCAGCTTTCTAAGTATACTTTTTAACACGATATTACGCTTATGTGTTAGCATTAATGATTTAAGTATAATATGTAGACATTTGGGTTGCCAAAACCATGGGTGAACTTTAAATATTGAATTTTCGGGGTTAACTACAATTAGGTAACATTGGCTTCTTCTTGATAGCTATAAGCACATATTAATTTGTAAATTTAAATTTTGGGGTTGCGCTGGTAGTAGAAAAATCCGAAGTATTTAGTAAAAATAAAGTTGTTCTTGGTTTTTTTAGGGTTCCCCTTACACAAAGATTGTCAACTGTACCCTATTTCTTAGGCTCCGGGGTACGTCAGTCTGTCACAGGGCTGTATCTTTTGATCAATAAGCAAGCTAAAATAACGACAAAATCAGCTGTACTGTTATCTACATCAATTTCTTCCATTTTAATTTATTTATTGAATCACTAACAGTAATAAACACATAGGTACACATAACTCACAGACAGGCATGACAGGAAATAATTTAACTTTTGAAAGTTTGCCTATTACTGAGCAGGTGTGAGTGTTTTCGACGCAGTCTTTGGCGTGATCGCAATTGCTTGGGCTTATTGGACATATGGATAGTGGCCGACTAATCATGTATTCCTGTAGCCTGTGTTTTTCATTATATTTAGTAGGATGTTCTTGACTGGCTTTGTTGTTGAGTTTAAGAATTCTTATTTTCCAGCGTGCTACGGTATAGTGACTGTACCAACAGGTCCATGGTACTGTAGAAAATGCGAGAGCCCAGAAACCAAAGGAAAAGTGGTATGTAAAAAACAAGCACTTACCTACCAACATTTACTTACCTTTGCTCGCCATTTTGTTCGGATCGAAATCATTTAGGTACCGTTTTTGCTAAATACCACATTACACTATACAGTGTTTTCTTAGTAAAATTCGCAGTAGTACCTTCAATTTTTGCAAAGGAACAAAAGCGAAATAAAAGTCGCAGTACGTCCTTCTTCTCTTGTGAAGGAAATAGTGCGAAAAAAAACGTAATAGTTCCTTCGAAGGAACATCCTAAGGAACTACCGTGAATAACTCAAATATTTCCTCGAAGAGTATAAAATTACACTTAATACATCCTTGAATTAACATGAGACTGAATGATCGAGACCTCAAAATGATATAAAATAAACTCGATGTTCTGTTTGTCCGCTTAGTTCTACTACGCAATAGATTTTGATGCGATTTTGATCATCATTTAGCAAAAGTTTAAATATAACGCGGAAAAAGCCAGGGGGCCGTTAGGCGTTTTTATTAAAAACAAAAAACGAAAAGTGACTTCTTGCGACGGTTCTTCTCAAAAGCGGTCTTCTTTCGGGAAGTGCTGCCGCTGCTGATATGTTAACATCTGAGTGTGCATGCAGGCCCTACTTACCTACCTACGTAGGCCTATTCCCCAGTTGTCCGCACCCCTTTGTTCGCACTGCGGACAACCGGTATTTTTTTGAACTGATCTACTACTGGTAGGCCAGTCTATAACGACATCAAACATCGCAAACGCGCATGTAATTACGATTTTTTTTTATGGTGTTAGGTCCCTTGAGAGTAGTTAACACCCAAGTTTGCAACCCTTAAAACCCTGTGCTACCTCCCATGGTGCTCGAAAAACTGCGAAAATTTTGTCACGTGTTTCAGTTTCTTCGAAAAAACTACCCTACGGAAACGTTTTCCAAGTATGTTTGATCTGTAATTTAATAAAGAGAACTAAATTTACTACAATTTGAACGTAACTTGAGCACACTATGTTTATCGGTTGCGGAGATACATCAATTTTTCCAAAAAGTGAATATGTTATGGTAGGGTCATTTTTCAAGACACGTCCCGGCTGAACTAATGCTCCTAGGTAAATGTCACAGCAAAATAATTTGTAGGGAATTCAATCAGTTTTAATTTGATACCGAAGTGGTGCCTCTAGGCCTCATATCATAGCTTCATCCAAAATAAAAAAATAGTAAAATATCGGATTTTGGCTAAATAATAAAAACATCGTACTGAAAAATCTTGCGATGATTTTCTTTAAAAAAATATGCAAAAATGTGAATTTACCATTGTAGATGTATAATTATGGCTTCTAATCATCGAAATATGATAAGTATGGAAGAGTAACTGACGCTGAAAATCTGCCCCACTGACTTAGTGCTAAAGGGGGTGGAGCTAATACTTAGTGCTAAACCGTCTATCAGTCGACTTTCTAACGTAGTGTCAAACAGTTGTTTGTAATTACAACAAAAATAATTCGATTTTAATGAGTACCGGCTTTAAATAATGCTGCAAAAATGCCAACTTGCATTGTAAATTGGTGCAGGACCGTCACAGATGAAAAACTAAGCGATATTTACTTTCATTAGTAAGTTAATGAAATTTAAATATTCCCATACTAAAATGTCATGGCCAATGTTATGCAATATATCTTTGAAAAATGTGAATTACAAGCAACTACTTCGAATGAATAGGAAATTAAATTTTCTGTCATCTTAGCTATCGTCAGTTTATATAGTAAAACAAATAGGTGATATGATATTTAAGTTTTCCAAAAAATTAAGAACTCCGTCCGGCTTGGGTGGATGCAGTTCGTCGCGAATTGCGTAGCGAAAATTGGATGCCTACAAACATTGCAGGATTTGCAGCATCCATTTTGATGAATCGGATTACGTCAACTCAAAAACAGGAAAACATTTTTTTAAAGTCACAGCAGTCCTATTCCGAATCCCGAATATTCATTATTCCCGAAATTTTGATTTTTTATTTCCAATAAGCGCCTGATTTTTTTATTGAATAATACCGTGTATAATGCTTAGCATGCATAATGCTCAAAAATTGTAAGAAATGTCCGACAAAGACCGCGTATATGTTCCGCGTAGCTAACGTGCTTCGCGCCTTGATGCAACTCTAACCTAACCTAACCTATCAAGGTAAGATTGATTGATATAATTTAGTAAATGTGCTCGTAATCGCACCTAACTTTTGTTTCATGTAGAATACTTCAATTCAATTCATAATTCCGAATTTGACATAAGTACCTACCGATCTGGTTAGGAATTTTTGGGAATTATAATTTTCGTAAAAAAGAAAATTCGGAATTGTCAACATTTGTAAATATAATATTCGGAAAAACGTTTTCGTGATTTTAAATTCGGTAATATAAAATTCGAGATTTTGATAATTCGGCCTTATATTTTTTCGGTATTGTAAAAATTCGGGATTATGAAATTCGGTATTTTCAAATTCAGAATTAAATAATTCGAGATTTTAGGGGGTTCCCGACAGAAATAACATGCCATATTTTAAGATGAAAATCGGAAGGGTCTTTCATAGCGATAGTTTACAATACATACCATGAATTAAATAAAGACCGTGAAAATTAAGAATTACTTGTATTGTGAATTGTCATTACCTAAACATTTAACAAATACTGAAAAAACGGTCGGTTTTCACGGTCTTTATTTAATTCTTGGTATGTATTGTAAACTATCGCTATGAAAGACCCTTTCGAGTTTCATCTTAAAATACGGCATGTTAATTTTGTCATATTTGACCTGTTCGATTCCCGGTTAAGTCAGGCGATTTTTCAAAAATCCATAAATGCAGTATTTATTATTTTCAAAAAAAAAACTAAGTCTTCATTGCGTAAAATTTGCTATTTCCAATATTTAAGGTAGCTGCGGTACATTTCCCGTGACGGGTGAAAATAAAGTTAAATTTTAATTGCTAGTATTCATGGCCTTCGTTATTTTGATTGTGTTTGCTATTTAGAGATAAATGAACCATATCGGTAACCCTTTCGATCTGCATCATAAAATACGGCATGTTATTTTACCGCATTTGACCGTCCGGTTCGAGTCCCGTTTGAGACAGACGATTTTTCAAAAATCCATAAATGCAGAGTTTATAGTTTTTAAAAATGAAGGAGTCTCCTTTACACAGAATGTTCTATTTCCAATATTTAAGGTAGTTGCCTTCCATGTGGCATTGGAACTTTCCACCCTGCATAGTCACGTATCTTTATGCGTATAAGAATAAAGATGTGTTGCGATATATTTGGCACTTTGGATGCTATCTCTTTGATGATGACTGTAAAGATTTACTCTTTTACAACTTTATTATAGTGTAAAGTGTAACATAAGAATATTAAATGATTCAAGGGGAATAATCAGGAAGCGTGTCCGAACACTACCATAAAAAAATATTAATATAATTCATTATTCAATTACTGTGTTATTTTTGTATTAAACGATCCACGTCAAATGTTGAAATACTTGGCCGCGTTCAAGTCAACCTTATGAAAAAATATATCGTCAAATAAAAATCTTGTGTGAGAGCTTGTAACCTATTGCAAATTTTTGTCTTTCAAACTGTATAAACCCTTACTGAAATTACTGTCTACTCAAACGTTATATCAATATCTAGTTGATTATCCAAACCACTCGATACATAAGATCTTTTTATTTCAAAAAGTGGGAGTTTTGGAGCGGATTTTGCAGTTGTTTTTGTTTGAGGTTACCGTTCCATACTTATCATATTTCGATGCTTCAAATAAACATACACTAAAGTATAAAACATACGTTGGAAAACTGCGAAAACTTTGGCCCTTGTTCCGGTTCCTCGAAAAAACTACCCTATGGGAGCGTTTTTCAAGTATCCTTGTGCCCTACTTTTATAAAGATTACTACATTTGCTACAATTTGAGCGTAACCTGAACACACTATGTCTACCTATTGGTTTCGGAGATATAAGCAAGTCAAAGATGAGCAATTTTTTCACTAAGTTTAAATGTTTTGGTAGGTTCATTTTCTAAGACACGCACGTAAGTTATAGGAAAAGAATTTGTAGGAAAATTAATTAGCTTCAATTTAATACCATAGCTAGCTCTCATAGATTCTTCAAAAATATAAAAATAGTAAAATATCGTATTTTGGTTAAATGATAAAAACATTGTAGGTATGTACCTACCTACATATGTATTTTTAAAAATAACCAAGAGTGTCAATTTTACTTTTAAGATGTAACATATGGTATCAAAACAAATAAATGTAAACATTACAAACCAACATAAACATAAATTTAAACTATAAAATAATAATATTTACACTGTCACGCAAATACAGTTTAGACTTCCGCCCTTTTGGAAGCACTAGGTCTCATCCAGTCTTGATCAGTGGGGGTGGGGTGGGGGGATAATGTTTTCTGGAGGTGGAGCCAGGTCGCTATATGGTGTTGGGTCGTCCACATCCTCGTCCTCCTCGTCCAAGACGATAGGGATGGCGTTGATGTAATTTTGCCCGTGGCAAAAGGAACATTGGATAGAGCACTAGAGCCCAGGCTATTTGCAAGTGAAAGACCCTAAGCAACCTCGTTTTGCATTTGCAAGCCACCATTTTAGGCACTTGTCCCACTGGCGAGAAAGCGATTAGCTATCGACTATTTTCTCGCTCAAGAAACTAACAAGAGATACCTATAGATCCAGTGTCAATAAAAGAGACACGAATATTAATAGTTGATCGCTGGCAGTTCACACTGCCGGTGAGAACTCTTTCCACTGGTTTGTCGAAAAAAAAATAGATCCCGTGTCAATAAAAGAGACAGAAATATTAATAGTTGATCAGTGGCTGTACTCGCTTCCCGCTCATCGTCGGCGGTGGGCGGTTTGCAATATCCGTTCGTTTTCTAAATTCGAATAATATGAATAGGTCGATTTCCGATATTCGAATATTCGAATATTTCGGATAATTTGAATACTTATTGAAATAATGATTAAAAAGTTGTATAAACAAATATTACAATATTTAAAAATACAGATACCTACTTGCCTTAAATATAAAAGTATTCAAATTAAGCATTATTACTCATTACACGACGGCACGACCATAAACAACTAACACTTACAACTGATAACGGTTCCCGTGGTCGTCTCGATCCTCCCTATGGCGGAGGATGAGGAGCCGGTTCCGTGCTGTGGGCTCCGACGGGAGGGGTAGTGGTAAGTGGTTCCGTGTCTTGCAGACTGCGGTGACGAGCGGCATCTTTGTCCCGATGCTCGCGGCGTTTCAGAGTGTAATCCTCAGAGAGTACCTAGCTGCCATTGCTAGATAATATCGCCGGTCTGCAGGGCTATCAGGGGCCTGTTTTATAAAGATACAAATTTCAATTTACAGGTTACAAGTTTCCTTTTGACACAACCTCGACCAATGACGTCCAGCGATTTGAGCAGTGTTGCTAGTTTAGACCTGTAAAATTGTTACTTGTAGCTTTATAAAACGTGCCCCTGGTTTTCCTGCAATATAGGGGCTATCAGGGCTATCTTCACCATCTCGGTTCTGTCATCTTGTGTTGTGGCTGCTAGGGCCGAAGCTGGGTTCGCCGGTTTGGCCTCGCTTACCCTTCCAGGATTCCACGATGACCCCCGGCATGCAGAGTATGTCCATCATCCTGAAAATCTTGGCGGCAGGTGCATCTTTTTTAAACTGGGCCTAAAAGATGCACCCAGGTCCATTCCGGCGGGCCCTTATAGGCCTGACGTACTCAACATCGAAGCCCCGGGCCGTCAGGTCATTGAGGATATCTACCGGTAGTGTATCCACTGGTAGGCCCTTGATGGTCACCTTTTGGCAGCGCTCACTAGGTAGGGAGAAGGAGTGCCACGCCAACCTCGAGTCCTCCTTTTCAAGGTCGGCGAGGTACCTCTGTACCCCTCTGTACTCCTCCTCCTCCAACCGGGAGAAACACACCCCGTTTCCAAACGGGCGGGCGTGGGGGCGCGTCCCAGGCGGTCATTCAGGGCCCGGAAATGGCGACCCCAATTGGAGATCCGCTGGATGACCAGCGGCGGGTATCTTTTCCTCTTGGGGGCTTGCGCTGGCACAAGTCCTGGACCCCCTTGTCCCTTGATAACGGTTGACTGACACCGGTGCACCAGCTTTTGTGTATTGTAATAGCAGGTATCAGGAAGCGAGCGACCCAACTACTCACTGCTCGTCATTTTAATAAGTTTTAGTGTGCTAGATATGTTTGTGAAACTATTTTTTGTACTATTCAAAATATCCGAATTATTCGAATAAGTAACATTGCCGTATTCGAATTTAATTTGTGTCGGATATTCGAGTAATATGAATATTCGAATATTCGAATTGCAAACCCTAGGTGGGACAAGTGCTTTAAGCAGAGTCTGAGGAGCGGGCTCTGCGCACTTTGCCCATCTTTGCTTTGCTGTATCTGTAGCCCGCAACCAATGAACATAGTGTGCTTCGGTTACGTTAAAATAGTAGCAAATTTATTTATCTTTATTAAAGGACAAAGAAGAAGGCAGATAGCGGTCACGAGGTCAGCCGTAACGTAATAGGTATAACCAAAGACCGCAAAGAACGCAAAACTGATAGCTTGACCGCGTGACCGCTCTCTGTCTGATAGGTCCTTTAGAGTAGTTTTTTTTTCGCAGTTATTCGAGCGCAATGGAGGGGTAGCACAGGGGTTTCAGGGTTGCAAACTTTCGTGTTAAGAGTCTGTATTATTTCGCCCGTCATGAGCTTTACTGACTCTGTCCGCCCACTTCGTAGGGATGGCGGTTGTAAGAAAACTAATTGAATTTATTATTAATTGTAGTTTTCTAATTTGGTTCGTTTAAGTTAAATGACGAGAAAAAATAGTACAGTCGAGTTCATAAATATGTGTACACTACCTTGTCACTTTAACGCTGTGCTGTGACAATTCATATAATTATGGCAGTTTAAACATGACATTAAGGTATTTTCTGTTTAACATTTTTTGGCATTTACAATACAATCATGCGAGACGCGACGGAATTAAGTAATACCTAATAAACGAGAGGCAAAGAGAAATGCTGCCATAATCAATCTTTTTCTTTTATTGACCAAGTCATAAGTGTTAAACTAATAACCAGTATATGCTGACCTTGCTTTAGTAGGCAGTCACTAGTACTGGGACATCCACTTACACTGAACGCTGATGTGAATAAGTCGAAAACTGCGAAGCTGCGAACCGGTCATTAATAAAATAATAGTAGTTTACGTGACGGTTGCGTAATGACAGGCATTACAACAAGAGTGTGGTTTATGAAACGAGCCGCACAATGCCAATTACGCAGAGTCGCGTACAGTACTTTATCTACACACATATTATAAGTACCTACTCTAAGATGGGTTCAAAAGCCGAAAGGCAAATGACCAGCAGTACCTGTGGTAGTAGGTGACAGCGATGACATCTGTAACGTAATTTTGAAATTACGTTATCGAATATTGTAAGGTAATGAGATCCAAATTTGGAACACTTCATAAATTAACAGCTATCATCGCTGTCACCTACTACCACAGGTAATGCTGGTCATTGCCTACGGGTTTTGAACGCATAAAGGCGGAGCATAGAGGACTTATGATATGTGTGTTAGCGTGTCCGAGACGCAGTTGAGGCCGCGCTATATACGAGTCCAGCAACCTCCCTTCCCGGTCGCGGCTTGTATAGTGCTTTTCTCCAACAATGTGAGGAAATTTAACACGATTGTTAATATGTAATATTAAACACAGTCCCAACATTTCCTTGAAAAAAAAAAACAGAAACGTACGATTTAGTATGACATTGAAATAAAGCATTAAATAAAATCACAAATTTAAACGAAATAAATTCAATTTGTCCTAGTTGTTACGGTTTGAAAGCTGCATTTTGAGATGGAAGCAAGCCACTTTGCACAGTAATAGGGATCAAAATAAGTGATTTTACCCGCGGCAGCAAAACTTTCACCCCTTAGAAACACAGATGGCGCCACTAAAAATTTTCATTATTCAAAAAATTCTACAGTCTAAACGGCTGCATGGATTTCAATAATTAGAGAGTCAATCGAAAGAAAATTACTCAATGTATCATTAAATTTTTTTTTTTTAAAAACAAAACTTAATTGCTACCAAAAACCCCGCTTTTTTGTTATTTTTTTTTAGCGATTCAACAGTTTTTTATTTATTTACATTAAAAAGTGCAGGAAAAGGTTATTATTTTATTAACTCACATGATTACGCTGTTAACAAATAACACATTTAATAAAAAAAACTACACGTCAATACCTTTACTATTTAGAGAGATATTTATGATTATATGCGACGGGGCGACGGGGTCATTGACCTCAAATCCGCGCGCCACCCCAATTTTGACCGCTCATTCCCAAAATACCAGCATTTCAAAATACAAAATTACTCTTTTTACCAGATCCTCAAATAACCAGATTCGAAATATTGGGTGAGATAATAAACAATACCGTAATTTGAATGTTTCGTTTTGGGATTCCGATATATTGAGAGTCTGGTATTTTAAAATACTGGTATTTCGGGAATGAGCGATTTTGACCAGTAATTGAAAAAAAATATACCGTGACCATATAAAAAGCTTAAAAATTGATGTCTAGGATACTTCCAATCATGGTGCATGCTAGTTAATGATCATTATTTATTGACGAAATAGGTAAATTTGTTGTGTTTTTTTGTTAGATTTAAGAAGGAGTAAATTTAAGGCCAAAATTGTTGTTCTATCTTAACATCTAATGCGTACTAATAGTGGATTCGTCTAGAAAGTAGTGGGAAAATTTACCTGCCAATATCCACTTGTTTTCATACAAGCAGTTTGTAGTATGTCAGGGTTGTCAACTGCAGTTAACAGCTTAATAAAAATTAGTACTTTAATAAACGTAAGATCTTTTTCATATAAATATCTCAATCATAAATTCAGCAAACTAACAAAAACTTAGAAACTAAGTTTAATTATTGCAGAGCTAACATTATATTATTGTCGTTAATAAAAATCTCTTACCAAACGTAAAACGTATTTGAAAAAAACAATACCACAAAATAAGAAACATTCCTTCCTCTAAAGACAGAAACTCCAAAAATATAGGTTTGTATCTAACTTCATTCAGTTTCTCGTCAGACCTTGTCAAAGTGGACGTGTATTTTATTCGGGCCAATTTATATTCAGTAGTTCTGTTCTGTTCTCTTGCTTGATGGTAAAGCGAATCCGAAGAAGTGGCGACGAAAATAAAAATGACAAAGAAAGAAAGAAGGCGTTTCTTTCTTCCTTTGGTATTGTTTTTTCAAATACATTTTACGTTTGGGAAGAGATTTTTATTATAGACAATAATATAACGTTAGCTGTGCAATAATTAAACCTAGTTTCTAAGTTTTGTTTGTTTGCTAAATTAAACTAGTGTCAAAGTCGGCTGTGATATGTAACTTTAATAAGTGCCACGTATTTATGACTGAGATATTTATATAAAAAAGAGCTGTGGAGTAGGGCGGATCACTGAATGTATAAAAAATTGTTTTATGCTTCAATCCTTTTCGGCCACTATGAAAAAGTTGTTACACCTGTCTAATATTCATAATATAAAATATAAAAGAGATACATTAATATTTAGTACTGCCCCAAGCCCACAGAACTTTAAAATAATGGTCTTTTTCCCTATATTGTACAAGGTCCGTTAGCTTGGAGCAGTACTAAATATTAATGTATCTCTTTTATATTTTACATTATGAATGTTAGACATGTGTAAAAACTTTTTCATAGCAGCCGAAAAGTATTGAAACAAAAAAATTTTTTTTCATACATTCTGTTATCCATCCTACTGTGGAGACAATGTACGTTTATTAAAGTACTATTTTTTATTAATCTATTAACCGCAGTTGGCAACCCTAAAAACTATAAACTGCTTGTATGAAAACAAGTGGATATTGGCAGGTAAATTTGCCCACTACTTTCTAGACGAATCCACTATTAGTACGCGTTAGATGTTTTTATAGAACGACAATTCTGGCCTTCAATTTACTCCTTCTTAAACAAGAACGCCATAAGAGCTAGTTTAGCAAACATGGACGAAAATGTAGGTAAGTTTGCCCGAAATGAAAATTATAAATTGCTTATGATCAATAAAATTGATCATATATAAATATGACTGAATTAACAACTGCCTCTCTTGAAATGAAAAACAATAGCGAAACATTATTATTTTTAGAGAAAATCAAGATAATGGTAAAAAATTGGGCAAACTTGGACGGTTTCACGGTATGAGAAGAGATTTTTAAAAACTAGGTACTAATATTTTAAAACTACTTAACCGATACACATTATTTGACGGGATCTAACAAAAAAACAACAACAAATTTACCTATTTCGTCAATAAATATGATCATTAACTAGCATGCACCATGATTGGAAGTATCCTAGACGTCAGTTTTTAAGCTTTTTGATATTGTCAAGGTAATTTTCACAGTCGCATATAATCACAAATATATTATCTCTCTTAATATTAAAGGTATTGACATTAAGTTTTTTTTCTATTAAATGTGTTATTAACAGCGTAGTCATGTGAGTTAATAAAATAATACCCACAGACCTTAATCTAACTAGATGCCGCGAGTGTACGTACTTCGCGTGTCAAAAAGCAGTCTAAATGTCTGCTTTCTACGCGGCTTTATTTAGTACACGTTCGACCGTTACCGCCTCCAGACGTCACCAATATCTAGAAAAATTACTGGTTGTTCCGTATTAAGTTGTAAAAACTGTACAGGAAAAGCTGACCCAAATAATGGACATGTTTCCTTCCATAAGTAAGTAAATTTCTTCTAAAATTACGTTTATCTATTTAAAGATAATTTATTTTAGGTTTGTCGTGGTTTTACTATGAAAAATAATACTGTGTATTATTTTTCATAGTAAAACTTCATGTTCATGATACATTGCCTGCTTTACTTGCAAAGTTGTAGGCCCTGTCTATATTAACGCGCAATGGAAATTTAACGGTCGATCTTTAGCTTGTGTCGCTTGGCTTCTTGGTACGAGTACTATTATCATTTTTCTGTCAAATTATGCAAATAGTGATGTACACCTTCCGATTGTTTACGATTCTAACCGATTCTTGAAACAGGAATGATAATACGCTTAGGTAATTTGTGACACGTAGGTAAATTTTGCTGTTCTATAACGCTTTTCATCCTTATATGGCCGTCACCTGCTTATTTTTCTTTTTCTTTAAGTAATTTTCCTTATCTTTTTCTTTTCTAAGTTGACTGAGTTCTGGATCTGCTTTTATTTTATCATAACGTAATTTACTAGCTTTTCATTTCGCAGATAAAATTTCTTCTCTGGTTTTTTTATTTGGCTTAGACATAATTTACCTACAACAAAGTAACGAGAATCATTACAAACCATAAGAAAACATTTTGATCAAATCCAACTGAAAATGACTTCCATTACCTAAGAGTAAGATAAGATTTTTCTGTCCTTTTATCATTCCTATGGCAAATCGATTGAAAAATCGATATGTGAAATTCACGGACACATAAATTCGCGCTTGTAATTGCTTCGATCGCTTGCGACAATTTTGTAAGTGTTCTAGTAAATATTTCTATGGCAATAGTATGTATATCTATCTATCTCTTTGTTGTCAAACAAACGTACTTACGGTCACTTTCTTGTAATCGAAAAGATCTAGTAACTATACACATCTTTTTTTACGTATACGAGGGGCGGCTGATAAGTAATCTCCTTGGTCAGAAATATATACAAAAATAATGCTGGCTGGTATGGATTTATATTCGTTTGTTATTCTATTTTCAAAATGTATTACATTCATTTGTTTATTGCATCACGTTTATTTGTCTCCTACAATTGTTTCAAACATGTCGGTAGAAAAAGTGAAAATGGATAAAATCGAGCAGCGTGCGGTGATTAAGTTTTTGACTAAAGAAGGGAATACGCCTTCGGAGATCAGACAGCGTATGTTACGTGTGTTTGGCAGTTTGTGTTCTTCCGAATTTGTTATAAAGTTTTGGTCAAAGCAGTTTAAGTTAGGTCGTGAGAGTCTGGAAGATGATCCTCGTAGCGGAAGACCAGTTTCGGCCGTCACCGATGAAAATGTAGCCAGGGTGAAAAAAATTATATTAGAGGACCGACGAGTGAAGCAGTGGGAGATAGCTAGAGATGTGGGCGTCAGTAAAGAGCGAGTCAATGAAATAATTCATGAGCATTTGAACATGTCCAAGGTTAGTGCACGTTGGGTCCCCAGAATGTTGACTGCATTTGACATGGAGAGGCGTGTCAAATGTTGCGAAGAGTTTTTGGAGATGAGTCGAGGGAAAGAGGAAGAAATAATTTCTAGAATTGTAACATGTGATGAGACTTGGATTCGACAATGGGACCCGGAAAGTAAGCAAGAGTCGTTACAGTGGAAATTTAAGGATGAGAAGCCGCCTCGGAAATTCAAGGTCTGTCCATCGGCAGGTAAACTTATGGCTACAATCTTTTGGGACACAGAAGGGATTTTGCTCATAGATTATTTACCGAAGAAAACTACAATGAATGCTGATTATTACTCAAACTTACTATACCAACTAAGAGAGACAATAAAAGAAAAACGGCGAGGTAAACTAAACAAAGGTATTCTGATTTTGCACGATAGCGCACCAGTGCATACCGCCCGCACAACGAAGCTAGCAATTAAAGACAATGGCTTCGAAACCATTGACCACCCCCCTTATAGTCCAGATTTAGCCCCCTGTGACTATTTTCTGTTTAGACTTCTCAAGAAAGACCTCAGGGGACGAAGGTTTATGACCGATGACGAAATGAAGGCTGCGGTTACTGACTTTTTTGACGACAAACCGAAAGTTTTTTTTTTTAATGGTTTAAATTCAATATTTGAAAAATTTAATAAGTGCATTTTACTAGCAGGGGACTATATAGAAAAATAAAAAAAAATTAGCCACGACAGTCTTTTGTTTCATTGTTAGGTAGATTACTTTTCAGCCGCCCCTCGTATGTGACATTATAACTTACCTGAAGAGCGGTGAAATTATCAACTTCCAAGCCACGCAGACACGGCGACAAGGCGCAACACGCGCGCGACCTCTTACTACAAAGACTGACCTCGTACCTACTGACTGATTGATACGAGCCGCGCGGCGCGGGCGGCGGCGCCTTTGAATCGATTTCGCGCGGACAACGGGGAATTCACATCACTAATTCGTTCTTGTGACGTCACAGCAGGTAGAAAAAAAGTGACACGGTTGGTTTTCATACAAATTGAGGTGTTTACGTTATCTAGTTAGATTAAGGTCTGTGATAATACCCTTTTCTTGCACTTTACAATGACAATACATAAAAAAATTGGCGAATCGCTAAAAAAAATAACAAAAAAGCGGGGTTTTTGGTAGCAATTATGTTTTGTTTTTTTCTGGTATATATTTTAAATAATACATTGTTTAATTTTCTTTCGAATGACACCCTAATTATTAAAATCTATGAACCGTTAAGCTTGCAGATTTTTTTGAAAAATGAAAATCTGAAGTGCCGCCATCTGTGTTCCTAGGAGTGAAAGTTTTGTATGTACCAAGCGGCTTGCTTCCATCACAAAATGCAGCTTTAGGCCAAAAATTCGCCATAACAACTATGACTATAAAATATAGTTAAAAGTATAACATTTATTACGCGTTTGTGTTATTTCGGCAATTTATTTTGGGGTACCCCTTATCTTGCACAATCTCTGTTGTCCGAAACACACTTCGCATAACCGTTTCCGCACAATTACTTTCAGCCGAATGATACTATCGCATAATTATATATTTACCACAATTATTATGTCGCATAATATTCATTTGGCACAAATTTGAATAGCATACTACTACTATCGTCGACTTTTATACCGCTGAATTTTCTGTAGCACAATATACATTCCGCCGAATTGAATATCGCAGAATTTTCTGTAGGACAATAGACATTCCGCTGAGTTTATTGCGGCATAATTGTACGATAGCACAATATCCCAATGTATAACGAGTTGCAAAGTTGATGGTGTTAGGTTAAAACTACATCCCCACAGAACCGAATCGCTGCCAGAAAACTAGGTTAGGTTAGGTTGAAACTGCGTCCCGCACATAACCGAATCGCTGCCAGAAAATTAGGTTAGGTTAACTACATCCCCACAGAACCGAATCGCTGCCAGAAAACTAGGTTAGGTTAGGTTGAAACTGCGTCCCGCACATAACCGAATCGCTGCCAGAAAATTAGATTAAGTTAGGTTGAAACTGCGTCTGCGTCAGAAAAATGATGGGTTACGACAGTTAAAGAAAAACAGAGATTGTAATTTTTGTTTTATACCGTAGGAGTATTGTTCTAATCAACATTATGCCAATGAAAATTGTGGGAAATGATTATTATGCCATAACAATTTCGGCGATACGATTATTCGGCCATAGGAGTATTGTTCTAATCAACATTATGCCAATGTATTATTCTGCCAAAGAAAATTGTGCGAAATGATAGTGTGCCAAGAAATTTAGGCAAAAAGCAATTGTGCGAAATGATGATTGTGCCAATGGTTGCTATGCGAAACGAAAATGTGCGAATAAATTTTGTGCAAGACATTAGTAACCCTTTATTTTGTTTATGAATGCAATATCTAATAAAAAAAGAAACTAAGTAGTAAATAGTAAACGGGTCGTTCTACCGTTTCGTCCGGATTTGGCCATTTTCGTAGAATGGTCTTTTTTTTCGAAGTGATCCCGCTGATTTTAATATTATGAGTACCTATACGCATCTTATTATGTATTTGAAGAAAGGCACTTATTTAGCACTTTTAGTAAATAAGAAAAATAGAGGAATGTAATGAAGGCATGTAAGGTAATTCAATTCGACGAAATGGAAATGAACAATGAAAGGATGGTAATGAAATTGAACTGTTTGGAAATGTTGGGTCCTTAATAATATGTGTGAATATGCAGTTTGGTAATACTCTACGATAAAAAAGTTATATATGTATATGCAAAAATACAAATTTTATTAAAATTATCAGCCTCATTGGCGTAAAAACAAATTAATTTAAAGTAAATTAGTGACATTCGAACCTTCTTAAAATATTTTAAAAAGTCTTCCTTCACGCTATGTAAAATAGTTGCGCATATCTATATTTATAAAAGGCAAAACTGTCTGACTGACTTAGATATCAACGCACAGCCGAAACTACTGTACCTAGAAACTTGAAATTTGGTACAGGAGTTCCTTTCATGATGTAAGTGAGCAATAAGAAAGGATTTTTTGAAATTCAACCCCTAAAGGGGTGAAAGAGGGGGGTGAAGTTTATATGGAATTTTCTCTTTTCTGGACTTAGAAGTATGAAAATAGGTGTATAAGTTCTCGATTACACTTAAAAATGATCTATGTAGGTGAAATGGACAAAATTCCATCTTAAAGAGGTAAAATGGGGGGGTAAAGTTTGTATGGAAATTTTCTCATTTCTGGACTTAGAAGTATGAAAATAGGTATATAACTTCTCGATTACAATTAAAAATGATCTGTGTAGGTGAAATGGACAAAATTCCCCCTTAAAGGGGCAAAATGGGGGGGTAAAGTTTGTATGGAAATTTTCTCATTTCTGGACTTACCAGTATGAAAATAGGTTTATAAGTTCTCGATTACAATTAAAAATGATCTGTGTAGGTGAAATGGATAAAATTCCCCCCTAAAGGGGCAAAATGGGGGGGTAAAGTTTGTATGGAAATTTTCTTATTTCTGGACTTAGAAGTATAAAAATAGGTATATAACTTCTCGATTACAATTAAAAATGATCTGTGGAGGTGAAATGGACAAAATTCCCCCCTAAAGGGGTAAATTGGGGGGTAAAGTTTGTATCGAAATTTTCTCATTTCTGGACTTAGCAGTATGAAAATTGGTATATAGGGTCCTGATTACGAATAAATATGATCTGTGTAGGCAAAGATAAAGAAAGAAGAAGTAGCTTTCTATGGGACTTCCTTATTTCTGGACTTAAAAATATGACTGGTCACAACTTCAATGGCGGAGGGGGTTTTTCATACAAAAAGTACAACTAAAATGTGGAAATTAAAATGATATTTGAAATGAAGTGTGAAATAAATTTGCTAATAAGTATGCAGTACCTAACTTAAAGGTTACTTATCAGGTTGTGCATAATAAAATCAATAATATTAAGGGAGCGTAATTTTTGTGTGATTATCTGTTCTTATTGATCTTTTACCTAATTTACAAAATGTTATGTACAGCGCAATCTAACTGATTGCTGATGCTTAACTGATTGTTGATATATCAACGCACAGCCCAAACCACTGGATCTAGAAACTTGAAATTTTGCACATAGATACCTTATACAGTGACAGGAAGGATTTTTGGTTATTCCACCCCTAAGAGGGTAGAAAGGGGATGAACGTTTGGATGAAAGGCCGTCGATTTTGAAGTTAGATTGAAAAGTCGGCATCTACAATATAGGTATATGTAAAAAAAAATGATACACAGTGGGGCCAGCAGCTCTACTTAAACTTGGCGAAAATCGTATGGCAACAGATAGTAACGGTATGATTACATTAAACCGCGAATTCTGTAATATTGTACAAAACACAGATGATATTAAAAAATAACGTGTACCCCGACCTACAAAACAACATAAAGAATAGATAATGGTTGTGTGAGAGGGCAATATTAGCACCGACAAACTTAATTGTCGGCTGGATAAATGAAAAAAATATGTCTCACGTAGAAGGCGATATTGTGGAGTATCTCTCGGTAGACATTGTCATAGACACCGAGCAAGTCACGTCCTACCCTTAGAGTTCCTGAACTCTTTGGAGCTATCGGGAGTGCCCTTTCATAAGTTCATGTTTAAATTTGGTGTCCCGGTACTCCGGTACTCCATGAATATCGGAAGGGCAATAATTATGTCTGGAATTGCTAAAGGAGACAATGTTTTAATTCCCCGCATTCCTAGAAGTAATTCCGAAAGATTTAACATATAACTTTAAAAGAGTGCAATTCCCTATAAAAACAGCTTTTGCCATGAATATAAACAAAGCGCAAGGACGAACACTAGAAGTAGCCGGTGTACATTTAGAAGCAAACTGTTTTTCCCATAGGCAATTGTATGCAGCATGCTGAAGAGTATTCACAGCCCACAAAACTATGAATTTACTTAACTGCGGTAAACGAGTTCTACGCGGACGAAGTCGCGGGCAAAAGCTAGTAATGATATAAAACTAATGTTAAACTTGATAAAAATAAGGGAAACCTTGTGATTGAATTTGGAATTGAAAAAAATAATGCACTTTATTCTAATCGCATAATTAATTTTAAGACAGAAACTTCAGGGTTTAATTTAATTTTAATGGTAACTAATATAAACGTAGGTTTAATTAAAAATAAGTATCTACAGGCATTTTATTCAAACGACAGTTGTCCTTTCCTGCTTAAAATAAGAAGTTCAAATCTAAACCATATATCTTAACTTTTTAATACATATACTTGTTTATCAGTCTTATTTGATGTCTTACATAGAGTTATGTAGAGAGAGTATACTTTGACATTGGGGCGAATAACAAAATGGTAAAAAAATAAACATTTTGACTCCATACTCTGCACCAAAAAAAAATCTTATCGAATAATGAAAAGAAAATATTGTAACAATTTCACTTGTAAACCAACTAGCCTTTTTGGAAGGTACTTTAATCATTCATTTTGGGATATGGGTACCAACTTACTTATGGGTACCAAATTTCAACTCGATCGCTCCAGTAGTTTTGGAGCAAATCGGCTGTGACAGACGGACAAACAGACAGACGCACGAGTGATCCTATAAGGGTTCCCTTTCTCCTTTTGAGGTACGGAACCCTAAAAACGTCAATACGTGTTGCTGCATTCTGACGTAGGTACGGGTATAAGTTCTACGAGCCATGTGCCGTGACCACTGGCTCTTAAATTGCTTGTACTACTTATTACTTATTCTGTGCTTAAATGTTGAACGTTTAATTGTAAATATACGACCACACACAACAAAATAAAAAATAAGTTCTAAATAATAAGGCGCTTGATTATGAGAACTTGAATATGGATAAGCGCTTTATTAAGCACTTCTGTTTCGCGTGTTTAGGCAAATATAATGTCCCTTTTTAGAACAATGATTATAATTTTTTTTAACACCTAAACATTTACAAAAGAATGCCATCTACAAATATTGTCGCGATAGTTTGAAAATTATTGGCGCATCATTAGCGTAATGATACCGAGTGAGAGCGGAATATCATATTCCCATAGGTTCGAATAGTATAACGAGAAATATCAAATTGACAGATTTGTAACCGGCCAGTTTGATCTGGTGAATCCGGTGATGCCTGTAGTATCAGGTTTTAATTCCACATTGTAATGTAACATTTGTTTAAAAAGGTCTCTGTTAGTTATTCTCATACAGAAATGCATTTACAATATTAAAATAAAACATTTAACTAAATATAGAAATTATGCTCGTGACTTATATTATTCGTGATATATTTGATTTATAAATTTTAATCGTACACTCATCTAAAATCTAATTTGTCCATATTTTTGAGTTGTGGTTAATCAAGTGGCAACTTTGTGATCACGTAGAAAGTGTCCCTTTCGGAAGAGAAGACCTTTTTTTATTAGACCATGATCCTTACTATACAAAAACGAAAGTAAACATGGAGGCGGCAATTTAAAAGTGTGGGGTCGTTTCTCTGTGCATGGTGTAGGGCCTGTAAAAATGTTTGAAGGGATGCTGGACCAATATCAATTCAATAATATTTTAGACGAAACAATGCTACCGTACGCTGAGGAGACACTGCCCGTAGTGTGGATGTTCCAACATGACAGCGACCCTAAACACACTGCTGAGTCAGTCAAAAAATTCCTAACATATCACCAAGTGGCAGTATTTGATTAACCAGCGAACAGCCCAAATTTGAATCCAATAGAAAATCTTTGGCAGCTCGTTAAGAAAAATGTCTATTAAAAAAAACACCAACATGGATCAACTTTACAAAACGTTTGAGGAGTGATGGTACGCTATTCCTATCGACACATGTGAAGCGTTAATAGCCTTCATGCCTCCACGATACAGTGCAGTTTTGGCTAACAAGGGATATCCTACAAAATATTAAAGCAGTTTGTTTTTGACATATTTCAGTTAACTATTATTTCTTAGTCCTTCTTTTATTCATTTCTTTACTTAGTTGTTAAAATAAATTTGTTTTCTCTAACTGTTCTTAATTTTTTTGCCAGACCTTGTTCCTATAAATTCTGTGACATGTGGATATTTTAATATGAATTCATTTACTAACTAACTTATCTTGTTTTGGGATTAGGGTATGTAAAAAGGCTGCTAAAATACTACTATTTGACATTAATATACCCCTTTAAATACCTAAGAATATGTAATATTTTTACATCTTTATCACACCAGTTCCCATATTTTCTAACCGTTCCTAATTATATGACCACCACTGTAAGTACAGCTACTCGTAACTACCTACCTAGATCGAAGTTTTAAATAATATTAATAATAATCTTACCTTTCGATATCCTAAATAATATAAATAATGACAAGTCGACATTCCTGTCATTATTTAAGCACCCGTATGCTATGCAGTACCTTTTGGCTTTTCGAGTAGCCATAGGTACCTACTCAAACAAAAACTGGAATTACTTTGGCGGCGTACGGCGACGCGCGTCTAGACACGCGCTCGCGTGACACTCGACTGATTAACCGTGCGTGCCAGGCCGCACATTTTGTATGCAATAGCGCAGATTGTCCCCGGCCTGCCAAGACCCAGAAACAAATACTTGTGGTCTTCACACAAATATTTGCCCATACCGGGAATCGAACCCTGGACTGCTAGTTTCGTAGGCAAGGTCACTACCAACTAGGGTATCGCGTCGATCACTGCGTGGACGACTTACCCTTATTACCCCACATACACTTGAAGCTAGCTTAGGATTCCCAAAGGCGAGTGTTAGTCCAAAAAAGAGGGCCGGATTACAAATACACCTAGTCTAAAAATAACGAAATTCGATTAATACTGTGAGACGTCATCATCACCACGCGGGAGCATGTTGTAACGGATTAGTTCGGTAACTTGGCCTGTGCAGTTAGGTCACTTAAGCCCCCCATACATGTACAGGCCAATCGGTTCAGGCCGAACTACGTCAGCTCCGCTTGACCGGATCGAGTGGCCTTACATGTAAAGACCGATGTGTTCAGGCCAAACTGCGTTAGTTCCGCTTGACCGGATCGAGTGGCCATACATGTAAAGACCGATGTGTTCAGGCCAAACTGCGTCAGTTCCGCCTGACCGGATCGAGTGGCCATACATGATCAGTTTTTCCAACGGCCAATCGTTCAAGCGGACGGATGCGATTTGCCTTCAGGCCAAATTACACATACACGATGCTATTTTGTATCCGGTCAGTTAGACCTGAAGGCAAAACGGATCATGTATGGAGGCCTTTACATGCTCTACCGTTCTACCTCCCTTGATTTATATGTATAACTAATAATAAGGTCGAGCTTGTAGGTAAGTTTATTGCAGAACTCTACTTTTAGTGATTCAAATCGTATTTAAACAAAATTGACGACATGTTCTTTCCGTGTTGGTACCCTTTACTTAATTTTATGACAAAATGAAAACTATGTGTACGCTTTGTTTTTTTATGAAAGTTATACGATTAGTTGTTATACCGACTCCAATGTAATTACAGAGATGTGAGCTGTGTCCCTCTAAGTCTGGAGCTCTCAAGCGAAGTGATACAGGAGGCTGGGCGCACGTCGTCTGTGCACTGTATATACCCGAAGTTCGATTTGGCAACGTCACTTCTATGGAGCCTATAGTCTTAAGACTCATTCCCCCAGAAAGATACAATAAGGTAATTAATGCACTGATGTGATCTATTTGTTTGGTAGCTGACGTAATAAGAACTCATTAAGGTGATTCCTCACCCATAGAAATATAATAAGTATGGAAGCGTACTTAGTGCCGAACCGTCTATCAGTCGACTTTCTGACGTAGTGTCTAACAGTTGTTTATAATTGCACCAAAAATAATTCGATTTTAATGTTTACCGGATTTAAATAATGCTGCAAAAATGCCAAGTTGCATTGTGAATTGGTGCAGGACCCACACAGATGCAAAACAAACCGATATTTATTTACATTAGTAAGTTATTGAAATTTAAATATTCCCATACTAAAATGTCATGGCCGATCTTATCTATACTAATATTATAAAGCTGAAGAGTTTGTTTGCTTAAACGCGCTAATCTCAGGAACAACTGGTCCGATTTTAAAAATTCGTTTAGTGTTAGATAGCCCATTTATCGAGGAAGGCTATGGCTATATATCATCACGCTAAGACCAATAGGAGCGGAGCACCAATGAAGCATGTTTCAGCCTTCTACGTAAACAAAGTCGCGGGTTAAAGTTAGCGTTAGCTCAAAGTGTAGTGCAATATATCTTTGAAAAATGAGAATTACAAGCAAATACTTCAAATGAATAGGATATTAATTTTTATGTCAACTTTACTATAGTTAGTTTACATAAAACAGATAGGTAATATGATCTTTTTAAGTTTTCCAAAAAATTAAGAACGCCGGCGGGCTTGGGTGGATGCAGTTCGTAGCAAATTGCGTAGCTAAAATTGGATGCCTAGCAAACCTTGCAGGATTTGCAGCATCCATTTTGATGAATTGGATTATGTCATCTCAAAAACTGGAAGACATTTATTAAAAGTCGCAGCAGTCCCAACTTGTACACACAGTACGTTGTCACCATTTATTTACAATAATATTAATAATAATTTTAATGACACCGAGTATCAGACGTTGAGTGGTTTATCACACATCTATTAGGTATCTGAGCCTCTTAACTTATGATTGATATGCATATGCATGCTTAGTTAATCTTATTCTCGCAAAAACTTAATTAACTATATCGCAATTAAGCTATTATCACAACAAAACAACTTATTGTCACGTATCTTGATGCCTATAACAATAAAGATGTGTGGCGATATATTTAGCACCTTGGATGCTAAAGACTATTAGATGCTGACTGTAAAGATCTTTTATAACTGTATAATAGTGTAACTTACGAATTTTAAATGATTCAAGGGGAATAATCAGTAGATTTTTCAAACATTACTATAAAAAATATTAATATAATTTATTTTATCTACTCTCATATCGTAAAGTTCGAATTATAAACTTAAAAACGAATTTATATTGGTATATTTTATAAACACTATACTGAAATTAAATAAAAAAAACACTTTATAACATTATGTCTCTAACAAAATAATGTTATAATAGTAGTTAATGCAACTGATACATAATGAGAGGCCTTAAACTACGAGTGTGGTTATATATATATATATATATATATATATATATATATATATATAATAGGATCGCACGAGTGTTTTAAGGCCTAATTATGTACAGTTGCATACACTACTTTATCTGCCCACATATCATAAGCCTCGATGATGCATTCAGGAGCCTCATATTAAATTTTAACCAGTAATGCCGGTAATGAAAAGTTTGAATAGTTTTCTGGCTAGAGTCCGCTCCAACTATCATATCGTTCGATATCTGACAATTCATCTCGAACTAAACGTCATCTCGACTGATATTAGAATAGAGGTCAAATCAAACTTCTTTGTTTTTCAGAGATGTTCGATATTTGAATGTCATAAGAACATCGAAATTGATGTTCTTAAGAATCCATAAGATTACTGCCGCAGATAAAAAAATTGCTCTAACAACAGAGTTTATTATTATGCTGGTCATAATTTACGGTTTCTGAACGCATCACAGAGGGTTTATGATATGAGTGTAGAAAAGTATTTTTGTTACCATTACGATACAAGTTAATCCAAAAAGTTAATATCACCAACGAGGTTCCATATAAGTAGTACATTGTACATTGTGTATTAAGGGTGGTAAAGACATAATTACAAACGAGAGTCTGTTAGAAGGCTTCGGGCTTTAATGACTCTAGCTTTGTATTTCCTTTACTTACGATTGTCACTAATAATGTTAGCCGCTTGGCGATGTCCGGCGGAGTCGCATTATCCATTTCTTCTGATGACGACATGTTTTTTATTGATATATAAATTTTAATTTGTGAACAAAGACACCCTTTTAATTATTATTTTGGAATCACACAGTTTATAATCAGTATTTATAAATTAGCGACAGAATACATCATTGTCTATGACTTACCACAGATAATGGCAAACGTGTTCAGGAGTCCGATTTTAGTGACAGTCGGGGACAATAGTTTATATGCGAGATTTTTTGAAAATTGTATGCAACTGACCTTTCATCTCGAATGAAACTTCATATCGAATGGCACAAGAATTAGGGTCCTGGCATATTATGATAGTTTGAGTCCACGAATTATATTTTAAAAAAAAGCTACGCATGATAGGGCGTAATGGTAAAAAAAAGGCCCGCGGGTATTATTTTGGATTTGCGGTCCATTTTTCTAGCATGTTAGACCACTATTTACGAGCAAGTGTGATGAAAATTATTTTTACAGTATCAATTTTTGTAACGTTATGAGTTTGAATTTGGAACAGCTGTCAAAACTCAAGAGGGTCTCTATTCTCGTATTCATAGATATTAAAACAGTTATCGATACGACACGTCAATTCAGTATGTTTTTTTAAAATAAACCGCACGACATTTGATCTCGAGTGACATGAGAATAGGGTCTTCATTAGTTTGTCTATGATTTTTTGCTGCACAAGTTTGTTTTGCCGCCATTTTTGTCGTCATGTCGTCAAGTCGTCGACAAGTGTGTAGATAAAGTAGTGTATGCAAATGTACATAATTATGCCTTAAAACACTCGTGTGATCCTATTATGAAACTCGCTGACGCTCGTTTCATCAAACCTCACTCGTATTTTAAGGCCTCTCATTATGTATCAGTTGCATAAACTACTATTTCAATTACTGTGTTGTTTGTATTAAAACCATCCACGTCAAATGTTGAAATACTTGGTTACGTTCAAGTAAACCTTTATTTTTAATTCAAATTAAATTCTTGTGTCAGAGAGCTTGTAACCAATTGCAGATTTTCGTCTTTCAAACGGTATAAAACCTTACTGAAATTACTGTCTACTCAAACGTTTTATCAATATCTGACATAAATGACTTCAAACCAGTGGCGTGCCTAGGGTTTCAGGATAGGGCAAGCCGAGAGATATGATTTTGTAGTTTTTAAGGTTATTGTGGATAAATAAATGTCTCAATTCGCTTTTTACCAAAATTACAAAAATCGTTCGTGTCTTTTTGACGATTGTTCGATAATAATCAGGGATCGTAAAATGCGAGCAAAATTCATTGAAGTGCTAGGGTTGTCACTTATAATATAATCGAATAAATTAAATATGTATGGAGGAATGAGTTTATAATTATGAAAGCACTTGGTATGATTATGGCAATAAATTGCCCCTATAAGTGTTCATGGTTTATCTATAATGTTAAACTAAAACTTATAAGAATTGATAAGTACATTGTCTATAGATTTACGAGTATTATCTTGTCATGGTTGTCAATCTGATTAATGAAACTTATTACTTACTATATCCCAAGTCTAAAATTGGAAAATATTTGATTTGAAATTGTAAATATAATAAAAAATATACCACCCAGTAAACTGAGTATCGGATTGTGTTCAATTTCATCAGTAAAAAAATATTTATTTGTATTATTTTAGTATCTAATATTATAGTTCATAAATTTAAACTAAGTAGACCAAGACTAAGACACTAAGACTAAGTAGTACCATTGTAATAAGAAATATGTTTAAAAAATGACTGACTGCTGAGTTTCTTGCGGCGTTTCTTCTCAGCAGTGGTCTTCTCTTCGGAAGCGCTGGTAGATTCTTGACGTGTAAAAGTGCCCGTGCGGCCTACTTACTGAATAAATTTCTTTTATCTTTTTTTTTTTTTTTTAAATCATCGGCATCCCTAACTGGTTGTCATACGTCATTTCAATGGATTTTGCTCGCATTTAACGATCCCTGATAATAATATACCTACAACAGCAGCAATATTGTTTTTCTTACACTGATCTATTAAACATTAAACCGTCTTTTACTTATGCGAGAAATGAGAAATAGGTACACAAATCAGGCGTAGGTTTTGGCGAAGAAATTGATGTTTATCAGCAAAGTTTAAAGAGTTTACCTTTCACTCGCCAAGCAAAATTTGTGCACACTTTAAATAATCACAATCACAAGATTCACGAGGGAAATACTTCCTCCATTGCCAATCCAATTGAACAACACAACCAACAAAATACTTAGTGACCGCGGTTGACTCAAACAAAACAATTCACAACAAACAAAAAAAGCAAAATTATTGAAGTAAGCAAGCAAATAAATAGAAGTGAAGTCGGCCGTCAACGCGGCTCAACACGCGCATGCGCGAATTTCGCATTTTACAGTAGACTCGTGTACAACTTCAGACGCAAGCAGGGCTTAAAATCTCACACTATTTGCTATATGAACCTATGAATAGTTATATCTCATTATAAGGCAGTTCTAAGGCCGGAGCCCCACTGCTGCGCACGGTCAAGCTACACACGTGGCTACAAAAACGCAAGGCCCAACCGCGACCCACGCTACCCGTGTGTTGCAGTGGAAAGGTGGCTTCAAGGGCGTCACACCCCCCGTGCGCGCGTGGATGTGCGTAGCTCGCAGTGGGGAATGTAGACACACGCCGCTGACCAACGTAGCCACGTGGCCCATACGTTTTACGTGTGCGTGCATTGGTTGCTGTGAAACTGTTGACACACGTATCCAGACCAATGGACCCACGTGGGCGACGTGTATAGCGTGTCCGTGCGTAGCGTGCGCAGCAGTGGGGCTCCGGCTTTATGCGTAAGAAAGAGATATAACGGTTAAGATAGAAGCCCGCTTGCAAGCCACCGCGTGCGAGCGGGAAGACTAGCCGTGTCTCAAGCGAGTTCGGGTCGTCGCAGCGCGCAGCAGTGCTGCCCGCCGTGCGGTGGCGGAGCGCGATCTAATTTGGTACTACGCTGCTGTTGCATTTTTTGAAAAATTTAATGAGAGCGCGAATTGAAATAGTTAGTTATCGTGACCTTGGATTTTTGATCGTTGTTATATTTGTAAGGCAAGCCCGGCTTTTGGGCTCATATGGCAGTACCGCCACTGCTTCAAACCTTAACTCAATTAATATTTAGTTGATTATCAAAACCAACTCGATACATAAGATCTTTTAATTTCAAAAAGTCGGCGTTTTGGAGCGGATTTGTCAGTCGTTATTGTTAGAGGTTACCCTTCCATACTTCCATATTTCGATGCCCTCACCTGGCGCTTTCGCCTGTAATATAACGTAACAGCGTCGAGCATTACATGAGTGAGGGAAGAAAACTTGTTAAATAAGTGAGGCAGTATTGTAATGTAATGCTCAAAATCGAATCTGATGTGTTACATTACAGGCGAATGCTGTAACTAAGGGAGCACCTTTACTATAATGTGGTCTCAAATTAATCTTTTGAGAGCTAACAAGTCCTAAAAATATTGCCTACGAATGCTATGTGAGACCGGCTGGCCTATTACCTAGCGCACTCGCAATAGCAATTGACTTCAAAGTGGAACAATTGTTTTCATTTTGTAAGCGGATTCGCTTTCGGCCTGTCAAAATGAAAACGATTGCGATTGCGAGTGCGTTAGGCAATAAGCCTGCTGGTCCACTCCCATATTTTTGACCCGGCTGTGCTGAATTGTGCTTTGACTGTACTATTGATTTGCGAGAGATTTAAATAAAGTGTTTTTTCAGAATTGTTACATTTGCCAAGAATCTGGCAAAACTAATAGAGCAAGCGCTGGTGCGTGTATGCAGTGCAACAAGTCAGGTATGTTTACTTTTGAATTTTCTACTTAATGGTGTAATCAGGGCTTGGAACATTTGGTACCTCAAAATACATACATACATAATCTCACGCCTTCGTTCCCAGAGTGTGGTAGGCAGAGCTACAGAATTGCAATTACAAAATACAGGTTCCTTATAAACAGACATAGACATATGTTATGACCCTATTACCTCCACGGAAATTGAAAAGTCATTTAGCCACCTGAAATGGATTTATCAGCCAAGACGGAGACGTTTAACGCCCGAAAATTTGGAACAAATTCTGATAGTTTATTTTAACAATAGTAGATGGGATAGTAATGAACAGGGAGCGTACATTTCATGCCGGTTTCGTCATAATGACGTATTCATATAAACACACAGGATGTTTCAAAAAACGTAGTGACAGAGATAGTCTATTAACGTTTATTATAACATAACTAACATAGTAGTTTCTGAAATATAAAAAATAAGTATTTAATGGGTTGGAAACAAAATGTTTTATTGTGTAATATGATATTAAGTACCATCACTCAGTTTAGTCTTCTCTGTAGTCAACAAGTTGAAAAAAATAATTACTACGTTATAATGTTCTTTCACTGTCCGTCTTAAGTGTCAATATATATCTACTGAAACGGAAGAGGTTGATTAGATAACAGTGATGAATGATTAATCATATTTTCCATAATTAGGTACAGATAAAAAAAACGTTCGTTATTCCGTTGCTCTTTTCATACTTGTTGACTACGGAGAAGACGAAACTGAGTGATAGTACTTAATGTCATATTACACAATGAAGCATTTTGTTTCCAACCCATTAAATACTTATTTTTTTATATTTCAGAAACAATTACGTTAGTTATAAATTATAACTAATTAATTTATCTCTAAATAACACGCATAATTAAATGAAGAGATAGTCATGCTCATGAAAACCAACAATTTGTTTTTTCCATCCTGTATGTAGCTTGACGTCATACGCCTGTCATAGGCATGAAATGTACGCTCCCTGGTAATGAAGAATAAAATAATGATGAGTAAAGTTTCCAAATCTTTTTGACAAATGAAGAACGGAATTAAGTAATTATTTTGTGTAATATGTAAATATTACAAAAAAAAAATGTTTTTACACACAAAACTTGTAGTGATCACTAGTATACAGGGTGTTAGGTAATGAGTGGATAATCCTTGAACTACGGATAGAGGGCACTTAGGACATTATGAAAAAGCTAAAATAGGTTAATTAAAAGTCACACGGTTTTCGAGATATTTGGTCTTTAAGGATTTTTTCGAAAATGAACACCCTTGTTCAATGTTTTGATCATAGCACCATTCTAAGCTAATTTTTTTCATTTTTTTTTCTCATTTGTGTTATCAGATAGGCATCACCATTAATGTGAGACTACAAAGGATTAAAAAAAAAACCGCAAACTTAATTTTTGCGTTTTCAATCGTACAGTGATCGAACTTTCAGCTCCCATGGTAAAATCCCGTCTAGTTGCCCATAAGCTTAAAAACATGCCAATTTATTGACAATTTTAAAATAGTACCTAATTACCTTTTGAATTTAAAATCAAAATGCCAAAATAATAAAAAAAATACATGCCCACCCACACTTTTTCTGATTTACTTTTTGTATCCCGGGCGTAGAATTCAAAACTTTTTGTTGCAAAAATTACATTACTGGCCACTAATTTAAACGCCATTTATTCCGAATTTAAAAAATATGCCGACTGCTTTTTGTTTTTCTTTGCGAATTCAATTTTGAATTTCGCTATTATTGCGCAGGTAATGAATGGTGAATTGTGTGTGTGCCATCAGGATCGTCCTCTGGTGAGGCCGAACTGATTACTGTAAAGCAGTTTATTTCTATTGAAGTAACATAACATATCTTTTAACATTAACTTCTCAGAAACTTTACTTAAAATTGGTAGAATAAAAATGGGACGGAAATTCGTTAAATCACTCATCTCGCCGGATTTAAAAAGTGGTATGACTTTACTTATAAGATTTGGAAAGACCCCCTCTGAAATGCAATGATTGTAGATTAAAGCTAAGTGAGGTGCCATTATATCTATGACATGATGGAGAACTTTAACTGAGGTTCCCCTTAAATCCTCAGTTTTATTTAAACTGAGCGATTTAAATACCTTAACAATAGAAACTGAATCTACGTGGCTAAAATCAAAGCTTACATTATATTTAGGAGGGCCACACCGATATGATCGGGAATTGAGTACTTGGGATTGACTTAGCATAAAACCTTTTTTGTTACGTGAGTACTGGCCACATGCAATCGTAACGACATTTATACAATTTTAAAAAAAGCTCGTTCTTTTTCGTCTACAACATCGTCTCGTTCCCGTAGCGTATCGAAGAAAATGATCGCTCCGTTTGATTCTAAAAAAGGACATGTGGCCACAATTCCTTTACAGGAACATAGAACTGTTACCGCCGATTGGTAAAATTCGGTTTGTTTGCTAGAAATGATGACTAAACTCCGTAGAGGTAATGGTACACGCCGCATCATCTTACACCACGATAATGTGAGCTTCCATACCGCTCGCAAAACAAAAATGTTTTTGAACCAGGAAAAAGTGAAGTTAATGTCTCATCCTCCGTATAGTCCTGACTTGAGCTCTAACGATTTTTTTACATTCCCAAAAATGAAGGATTTGTTACGTGGTCAACGATTTCAAGACCCAGAACCGGCAGAACAAGCTTATAAATCGGCCATTTTGGAAACGTCCACTTCAGAGTCGAGTTAGTGCTTTAATAATTGGTTCGAAAGAATGCAAAAGTGCATTACGGTTCCATTAAAATCAGTTAACACTTCGGCTTTTCTCGGCTATTATCGGCTAAAGCCGGAGACGAAAATGACACAATATACGAGGGGCGGCTGATAAGTAATCTCCTTGGTCAGAAATATATACAAAAATAATGCTGGCTGGTATGGATTTATATTCGTTTGTTATTCTATTTTCAAAATGTATTACATTCATTTGTTTATTGCATCACGTTTATTTGTCTCCTACAATTGTTTCAAACATGTCGGTAGAAAAAGTGAAAATGGATAAAATCGAGCAGCGTGCGGTGATTAAGTTTTTGACTAAAGAAGGGAATACGCCTTCGGAGATCAGACAGCGTATGTTACGTGTGTTTGGCAGTTTGTGTTCTTCCGAATTTGTTATAAAGTTTTGGTCAAAGCAGTTTAAGTTAGGTCGTGAGAGTCTGGAAGATGATCCTCGTAGCGGAAGACCAGTTTCGGCCGTCACCGATGAAAATGTAGCCAGGGTGAAAAAAATTATATTAGAGGACCGACGAGTGAAGCAGTGGGAGATAGCTAGAGATGTGGGCGTCAGTAAAGAGCGAGTCAATGAAATAATTCATGAGCATTTGAACATGTCCAAGGTTAGTGCACGTTGGGTCCCCAGAATGTTGACTGCATTTGACATGGAGAGGCGTGTCAAATGTTGCGAAGAGTTTTTGGAGATGAGTCGAGGGAAAGAGGAAGATATAATTTCTAGAATTGTAACATGTGATGAGACTTGGATTCGACAATGGGACCCGGAAAGTAAGCAAGAGTCGTTACAGTGGAAATTTAAGGATGAGAAGCCGCCTCGGAAATTCAAGGTCTGTCCATCGGCAGGTAAACTTATGGCTACAATCTTTTGGGACACAGAAGGGATTTTGCTCATAGATTATTTACCGAAGAAAACTACAATGAATGCTGATTATTACTCAAACTTACTATACCAACTAAGAGAGACAATAAAAGAAAAACGGCGAGGTAAACTAAACAAAGGTATTCTGATTTTGCACGATAACGCACCAGTGCATACCGCCCGCACAACGAAGCTAGCAATTAAAGACAATGGCTTCGAAACCATTGACCACCCCCCTTATAGTCCAGATTTAGCCCCCTGTGACTATTTTCTGTTTAGACTTCTCAAGAAAGACCTCAGGGGACGAAGGTTTATGACCGATGACGAAATGAAGGCTGCGGTTACTGACTTTTTTGACGACAAACCGAAAGATTTTTTTTTTAATGGTTTAAATTCAATATTTGAAAAATTTAATAAGTGCATTTTACTAGCAGGGGACTATATAGAAAAATAAAAAAAAATTAGCCACGACAGTCTTTTGTTTCATTGTTAGGTAGATTACTTTTCAGCCGCCCCTCGTACATTGCTGCGATTTCTTTTAGGTAGCAATCAACTTAAAGAATCAAAAACGCAATGTTTATCGCCTCGTGTGGTTGCCGAGTTAGAATAGTGCCACTCCATGTCTTCCCGTGGATGTCGTAAGAGACGACTAAGGGAATAAAGGCTTGTGGTACTGTTAGGCGATGGGCTTGCAACCTGTCACTAATACGCTGGTAAACATCTTAGCCTAATTGTGCAAATTGTGGTTATAGAATTATCAACAAGTTTTTAGAGATGTTTGTAATTCTGTAGCTCTGCCTACCCCACTCTGGGAACGAAGGCGTGAGATTATGTATGTATCGTCCGCCATGATGACATTACTTACCAGTAGAGCTAAGAAGATTATACAGAAGCGATATGGACATGCATTATTTAATCAATTGAGGCATATGAATGTACCTATACCTAATATAAAAAATATTCATGATTATTTATTATTAGTCAATCAATAGTCACTGTTTTACGTAAAGTAACAGTACGATATTACGTCAGGGTATGAGGATGGTTTGATTTTGAGAATTAATAAAAAAAAGCAAGACGAAGCACGCTGTTTTTTTTTATAGAGATCTATTATTTATTCCCAACACAGACATAAGTTGACTTGCCGGATCACTCACTATCACTATCTGAATCATTTACAATAATTATAAAACTATCGCTAAACATATCTAATTTCTCTTCTTTTGTTAAGAACTCATCTTCACATTTAATTGCATGATTACAGACTCGTCCATTCTTCGGGTCCTAACATTTCAATTTTTTCCATGAGAAGTTGTTTCACTGACGTTTTATTCATTTCTACATTTTTAGAGGCGACGTAGCCTTTTAACTGTGCCCATATATTTTCTATGGGATTGAAATCTGGGTGGTATGGAGGTAGTCGTATTGCTGTATGTCCATCTTCAGCTAAAACTTTATCTATTCGAAAGACGCTGAAGTTTTCTTTGTGTCGTCGTATTACGCAATACAGTTCCGGTTTTTTCGCGTCATCTGTAAAAGGAATATGGTGTCTTGTTAGCCAGTCTATCATGTCCCCCTTTCGAGTATTGGAATTAGGTGGACTTTCAACAAATTTGTTGTGGTAAGATGCATTATCTATAACAACGACGCTGTTATCGGGTAAGTTAGGTATTAGTTGTTTTCTTAACCACTTCTCCTACTTTTCTGCATTCATCTCCTTGTGATAATCTCCATCGGGATCTGCCGATTGATCGAGTAATAGAGCTCCAGGTACAAAGCCCTTTTCATTACCTGCGTGAACAATAATAAATCTTTGGCCCTTTGATATTGGTTGATTTAAATTTTTATTGGCTGCGTCCGTCCAGCTTTTGGCTTTTGTGTGAGTTGTGTGAATATAATTATGATTCATCCGTATAAACAATATTTCTACCAGCAGCCCTTAATTTTCTGATTTCTTCAGATATTTTATCCTTTTTAAACGGACCTCATGTTTTTCCATCAAAATGCTCCTGTTATTATAGGTTTTCCTGAATCGAAATCCCATATCTCGGATTATATTTCGCAGAGACGAAATTGAGCCTTTGAATCCCATGTCCTCTATTAGTTTTTTGTGAAGCTCTTTAAATCTGTCATGAAAATTATATATCATTCGTCGTATCACACAGTAATCAAAATCATCCATTTTTAAACGATATTTCTTGCTGGGCATTTCCTTGGGTTGATTGTCTTTAGGCGATTGAGTAGACTGCTTGTTGTTTTCCTTCAAATTTTTTAATACGCTGCTTTTCGAAATTCCGTTGCTTCACAAACCCTTTCCACAACTTTATGATGATATTTAGTCTCTTCCTTTTTTAAATAAATTAGCTTCTTTGCAAAAATAGGTATATACATTATTTACAATTTCACGAGATTGAGCGACAATTTTTTTACCACGCTTTAAATTCGTTGATGCCATGATATATAACTATTATAATTTAATGTTACTAAATCTCGATACAAACGAATATTATGTTCACTAATGAAATCAGCGTTTTTAAATCCATATTTGTCATGCGTGCGTGTCATACTATCAAAAAATAGACACTATTTATTTTTCTTATTTCAATATGAAGGTTCTATAAGGTTGTATTATTACTTTAGACCTATTAGGAGGTTTTATTGCTAATAATATCCTTCTGTTGTACTGTGCTTAGTAAAATAACGGGTAATATATTAAAGGTCATGTTTGTGATTTGATACACTCTATGTGAAAAACGAGGGATACCGAAAATAACCGAGGATGGCCGAAGTGTTAACTGATTTGAATTGTATTGTAATTGCAAGGGAGAAAACTTCGCATAACAATGAAATATAATTTAGGTATAAAGTACTTGTAGTTTTTATAATTCCCGATCATTTTGGTATGCCCCCGTAGTAACAATAGCACAAAGTAATTTTTGAGCTTCAATCGCAGAGAGACAGAAGACATTTCGTGGTATTAATGGCTATGATGGAGAAATAATCTTCGAACGCTAAGGCCATGTCTTTGTTTGACGTTATTTGTTTGTCACCCTTGTTTAGGGTGACTTGATTATCACGAGTTTTAGAATTATCCGTTTCTCTATTTATTATTTTCCACACAGTTTTTACCTTTTTGTCAGAAGCTTTGAGCTTAAGAATTAAAAAGTTTGACTTAGCAGTCAAGCAAACTTGCTTGAAGGTCCTCGAATAATTCTTAACGTAAACTAAGAAGTCAGCGTTCTTGTTCTCCTCCCTCTCTCTATAAAGCCTATTTCTACTTCTATGAATGCCTACAGTAGCCCATTCACTAAACTTAGTTTTTGACCCAGAAATAGTTTTCATCTTAAAATTATTATTAAATTGATGAAGAATTACACCAAACAAATATTTATAAATACATCAATCATTATGTGAAAAGGATTACTCTGAACTTTATTTTTGAATAATTCCAAACGATTGCTATTTATGGGTCTGTATGTTATGTGAGTCTTGATCAAAATCTTTTAAAAAAGAAGCCTTTGGGTCACTATGATCAAAATTAAAGCAGTTAAATATTTCCTTATCCAAACATTAGCAATTACAAAAAAAAATGTCTAAATAGGTAGTACTTGAAAAACCTATCCGTGTTGGTTCAGAGAACAAATTACCTAAATTAAAAGATTTAAATAAACTTAAGATCTTATTGGTATTATTTGACGATTCTAGTAAGTTAACATTACAAGTCTCCACAGAAAATAACATGCTTTTGAGTTTTACATGCTAATTTTAACACATTGTCCATATTTAGTAGATTCAAATGTGCTGAAATCAGCCGATGATGGTCTGTAAACGCACATAATTATGTAATTTTCTAGTTCTATGCGTAAGATTTCTACAAGCCTCTCTATGGATAGCCTAAAATATCTTTCCTTTCTTTGGATTTTACGGTACTTTTAACAATTATTAAAGAACCACCATGAATGGCGGATTTTCTGGTAAAAAACTAACTAATTTATAATTTACAAAATCAAAAATTAATTGATCTGGTCTAAGCCAATGTTTAGTAACACACATAATTTGTACATTTTTCTCTCTAAAAATAATCCTACTTCTAATTCTTTGCTGGAAAACCCTTGAATACAAAATACAAAAGCATCTTGGGACAGAGTTTACTGCCGTTTATACCAAAGTTCAAATAGAAATGCATTTACTTTTCAACAAGACGGTGCCTCATGCCATACCGCAAAGACAACGATGGCGTGACTGAAGTCCAAAAAATATCTATATTATTTTTATATTACACGTTTTACTAAACATCGGGTCATCGTAAATTTTTAGGTTGAAGTTGGGTTAATACATTTTTTCCTGGCAGACGAACTCATTTCCATTGGGGCTCGTAGTAGGTAGGTACTCTCCACACCGAACGCGGTATTGCCGGGCGGCGCGATTGGCTTGCGACTTTTGAATCATTTTATTCGTGTCATACCTACACAAACTCCAGATCAGACAAGAAGCACATGTGCAACGCAAGATGGGACGAAAAAAAAGCGTGCGTCCACTGTCGACAAGTAACCTGAATCTAAATGACCGAGCAGCAGGCTAATTGCCAGCTTGCTACATACCTATTCTATTCTGTTTTTCTGATCTCTCCCTCGCACTTAAACTATTATAATGGAGTATCGGTATAATAGCTTAGTAAAATACCGATATTTCGAGACCTGAGTGTAATAAAATAAAACTGATTTATTTGAAACTTAATGATAAAACCAGGCACTTTCTTTGAGAATATGTCAGCAAACTATGGAACGTCCCAGGTTGCAAGCAGCAGTTCCACGTGACTTGCGCGCAAAGCCTAGGCCTGCTCTGCGAAGAGGCCGGCAACTACTTGGACAACGTCAAGTACTGCGGCTACTGCCAGCACCACTACAGTAAACTGGTAAGTATTAGGAAAGGTTGTTGCCATGTTATTTATATTCCCCATCTTGATATTTGGTCAAATTACAATAAAAGGTTTTAGAGGGTAAAACAGTTGTTTATTTTAAGAAAGTTATTTTATTTGAATGAATAACGCTCGTAGTAGCTTCCCTGGTTTTATCTAGTCATTAAAATTTAATTTTAATAAGAAATAAACTTACTTTTTTAGAGTAACCTGCACATTCCGAAGTAGACTTACACTGTAAAGTATACAGTTTGTTACACTCAAAGCTTAAATATGCTAACCATGATGTCACCATCATCGCAAAAGTACAAGTTTGTACTAAAACATCGGGAAATCAGATTATAAACGAAAAACTAAAAAGCCTAACCTAACTCAACTAACCGTACCTACGCACATTATATCAGTTAATTAAATATATTTATCCTGTTTACGGAGTAGTACGTGTTCGCGAGATAAGTGCCGTTACGGTGGCGAGTAGTGTAGTGTCTGCCGTTGAAATTCGATCATATTTTTTGTTTCCCCACAACCAAAAGTCTTAATCAGTTTCGAAAACGGATACGTTCGAATCGAACCGAAATGGTTGATTGTGCAGAAAAAGGGCGGGAACGTGAAGACCATCCCTCCGTACAAGCCCGTGTCGCGTGACAGCCCGTCCAGTGACTCCTGCTGTGAGAAGGAGGGTGAAGCGTCGCCCGGGGCTGGCGGGAGCGGCACACCCACACAAGCTGCTAAAGTCAAAGGGGTATGTGTATATATGTATACATTTAATGCCAGAACATTTTAATGGAATTCACTTACCTGTATGAAATAGGAAAAAACCAATTAGGTATGCATTACCTAACACTTTAATTTGTAAGCATTACGGTGTCCATACGAAACCTCCACTTACATTTACACAATGATATATTATAACATTGAATTTTAATGAAATATAATAATAAACCCAATACCGCAAATGCTTGTTGGTGGTTACCTTTTAGTATAAAATATATTCCCAACCGTTTTTGTAAACAGTAGGTAACCATGTGGCTCGTCGTCAGCCCATCAGGTTACGTTAGTTGACACGGGATGTATAAACTCACATTTCACTTTGTTTTGCTAAGGCAAGCTTTTCGATGTAATCTTCTTTCTTTCGAGCACATTGGTTTTCACCATACAGTCGACACCTTTTTGGTTTGATCGATAGTAAAAATACAGATTGATACTTCCATAACAAAAAAAACTAGCGCTGTGTTTATTGCGATGATAATGATATTATTAGTTTTATTTTTTAAATATTGTTTGAATATTCCTCTTATGGTATATATTTTATATTGATTCCTGTAGAATAGTCATAATTCATTTGCTGTTTGTTTATAATTTTAGCCTGGTCGTAAATCGTCTCACACTAGCGGGGTGGCATCTGGTAAAAACACTCCGAACTCATCGAAAACTCCGACCAACACATCTCAGCCAATGGGTATGTGCCTCTGTTATTATATTCATAAACCTGGGGTCTCGCAAGCGTCATTTTTAAACTACATCTAGTTAATTGTAATGAAACACAGTTGCTAGGTCATACACTGATTTTATTGAAGCTACCCTCATGTGTAAATACAAACATCTACCTACATAAAACATATCTACAACATCTTTCTCCTTATGGAAATATGAAGCAATAATATTATAACTTAATTTACATAGGTACTGTGGTGGTGTGGTGGGGTGCTATTCAATTAAACCTTGAAATATACGTTCATACATTTATTTAAAATATTATAGTGGTTGTTTATTTGTAATGTTTCTTTATCAAAAGCTTGAGAGGTTCTGACGTACAAGACCATGACAACCATATGTTATTCTCCGTAGTTTTTATTTTTTTATATCAGGCCATAGAGGTGACGTGGAGGTCTTCAACCTTCACAGTACTTATATACTAATAACTAAATCTAGATGAAGCATGCCTTCATGTTATTTATTTCTACTGCTAGGGGAGTTTAGTCCAAAACCGGGTATGGGGGTAAAACCGGGACATGGCATTAAGGCCACTTAAAAAGATTAAAATTTACTCGTGCTTTGGCAACAGCTGTCAACCATCTTGGCTAGTTTGTCAACAAAAGTTGATTAGCGAGGCATGGCTATAGAAAAAAAATACAGAAAAGAGATTTTAGAGGTGCTTGATGTAATATTCTATGGAATTCATATTCATACCATTCTTTCGTAACATAAGGTAAGTAAAATTTATATTTTATATACGATTAAATAATGTATTAAGGTTAAACAAACAAGATTTGGATTTTTATTGCATCGTGTTTTCATGTTAGTTCATTTATTCGTTTCTCGTAGGGGTGCCTGGGGCAAAACCGTACGGGGTAATACCGGGTAGTACCCGGTTTTGTACATGATAAGATTAAGATTTGGTTTGGTTATGGTCTTGCTCACTCTGACGTTACTCGGCCACTGGGCCACTACTTCAAAATCATAGTTCGAATGTCCGTCACTTTCCATTTTGATACGATTGACAGGTGAACGGAACGGAGTATCCATTAGCACTACTGTGGTGTTTGTGCGTCGCCATGTTTGACACTCTTGTTCTAGACTTAGGTTGAGAGACTGGGTCGTGAAGCATGGTACGCCGTGAACGTAATAATTTTCCATCTGGCCTTGGCTCCATGTGACCTGCGGAACGTCTTAAGGGAGGGTTTCTTATTAAGTGCCTGTATTTTGATGATTAAACGAGAATTTGTGAACCATCTAGAAAAGGCTTTTGGTTCTCCTTGCCCAAATATCCTCGCCTTTACCTAAGTTCGACCTTCATGACGCTGCCTTTACCCAAAGGATGGGGAGGAGCTCATTAAGATTTCAAATAACATATGTATTTATTGTACTGAAATGTACAGTACGGTATACACGAAAAAGCGATGCTTAGGTGCAATGTCTTAAGTGTAAAAAATAGGTCCATGAGGGATGTACTGGTTGGGAACCTGAAGAACTTGACGAATTCCAATGCTACCGTTGTTAAGGGGCAAAGACAGGTATACCCGGTTTTGGACTAAACATGGGGCAAAACCGTAAAAAAAAAAGATTTGGAAATTGATTATTTTTTCTGAGTTTGACAGTGAAAGCAGTGATCTCATTTAATAAATATGTTCTTAATTAAGTAATTAAACAAAGACGAATAAAGATAATAGATTTTTCTATTAATTAATTTAATATTTCCCTTAAAGTCCCGGTTTTAGACTTTCCCCTACTCTTCTCTTGTTATTCAAAATTAGTACGTAAACTATGCAAAACTATTAACTACAATCTTATACAATTTCAGTTATTTTTTATTATATCATTACTGTGGTTTTTTTTTTACTCACACATCTTATTTTTATGTGTCTTAATTTATAATTTTTGTAATAATAATAACCAATAACCTTGGTTACGTAAGAAGGTAAGTCCCTTACGTTCAATGACAGTTACTTATTATTCTTCCTGCTTATTATTTGTTAGGAACGAAATAGTACATTGTGTATTAAGGGTGGTAAAGACAGAATTACAAACGAGAGTCTATTAGTTTTTACGTCTCGAGCTTTGTATTTCCTTTACCACCCGTGTAACATACAATGTTTTTCATCACTATTGCGAGGAAATGAAATAAAATCAGACAAAAGATCATATTTTTAACTTACGATTCTCACTAATAATTTTAGCCGCGTTGGCGATGTCCGGCGGAGTCGCATTATCCATTTCTTTTAATGACGACATGTTTTTTAATATGTGCACAAATACACCCTCCTAATTATTATTTTGGAATCACACAGTTTATATCACTAATCAGTATTTTTAAATTAGCGGCAGACTACATCATTGTCTATGACTTACCACAGATAATGTCAAACGTGTTTAAGAGTCCGATTCTAGTGACAGTCGAGATCAATAGTTTATATGCGAGACTTTTAGAAAATTGTATGCAACTGACATTTCATCTCGAATGAAACTTCATATCGAATGGCACAAGAATCGGAGTCCTGACGTGTTGATAGTTTGAGTCCACGTATTATATTTAAAAAAAAAACGATAGGGCGTAATGGTAAAAAAAAAGCCCGCGGGTATTATTTTGGATTTACGGTCGATTTTTCTAGCATATTAGGACACTATTTACGAGTAAGTGTGATGAAAAACATTAAAATCACTTCTATTGAAAAGGTATTCAGTGAGTAGTTATTCTCACTTTTTTTTTACTGTTTCAGATTAAGGGGTTACTATCAAATTTACCTTATCGCCAAAGGACAATAAAGCTCCAACGTCTGGATTGTGTAATGTCTTTGTAACTATATCATGAACGCTAAATATCTCATCAAAACGTCTGGATCTTAGGATGTTACAATTTAAAATACTCTAGTATCGAAACGTCTTTACCTTAGAATGTCTTTATTACTTAATAGACATAAACGCTAAATGGCCCGGTAGCGAAACGTTTGTTTCTCAAAATGTCTTAATTACTAAATAGACATGAACGCCAAATGGCTGGTTAGCAAAACGTCTGGATTTTAAAATTGCGCATTGATAAGACACTTGATAATTAAAAATCAACAAACATTCGTTTCGACGAATTAGGTATTGCTACTAACTCGTTCAGTGGTCATGACAATTAACTTATTTTACTTTCGGCTAATTAGGTACCTATTGTAATTATACGGACTATTTTAATTTCCAGACGTTTTGCTACTAAGTCGTTCTGTGTTCATGTCCATTAACTAATTTTACTTTGTGCTAATTAGGTATTATAATCATACGAACTATTTATATTTCCAAACGTTTGGCTACTTGCTCATTTTAAATCTGAGCCGTCCTGCTTAATTGTCACTTTGCTGACTGAGTATTCTACTTTCATGTCGTCCAGTGGCTTTTGACTGTTGACTCTTTATGTCATCTAGCTGAAATGGTCGTTTGGCGATAAAGACAATTCGATAGTAACTCAGTTTAAGGTGTTTTTGATTTTTTCTTATTTTGACATAGATTTTTTAATTAACTTAGCTTTTTATACATATGTACTAAGTGGGTACAGTAAGTAAGTAAGTATATGTATCCAGGGTGTCTGGAAAACCTTTGGAGAAATTTTAACAGTAGATAGGGTGGATGATTTGGATCATCGCTAAATTGGTAACATTTTTTTAAGTTAATATTTGACTGAGTTACAGGCTAATTTATCATCGCCTTTCCTGACGATGCTTTCAGTGTGCCCCATCTTAACTACTTCATTCATAACAACGTAATGTAAATAAACAAGTTGTTCCTTATCAACAATGTTTCTAATCATGGTCAAAAGCTCAATGGTGTTTAGAACACAGACACATTATTCTGTAATGTGAATGAAAAGACAGTCTCTGGTAAGAGCTATTATGTGAAATAATTTAAAAATTAAACTTACGATTATGATTTTTACTCACACTCACTCAGCTAAAATAGCACTTGTACTCGTACATTAGACTTATTTTACGAGATCATGAATCATAGATTTATTTTATTGATTTGCACTACTATCAAGGAGTTATACGAATAAAAAACACAATAATTAAAACGAATCATTAAGTTGTGATTGTGCTTTGACAGTTTGACATAGTATTTTTTTAAATCTTTTACCATTGAAAACTCTTTATGAAAAGAGGTTCCTTTTGTAAAAATAAAATCGTTCCTACACGTTATGTTTAATCAGAATTACATTTAAAGCTGGCATGATACATGTTGTTGAAAGAGTTTCGTATCCTAGAAGAATAAGAACCGTGTGAGCACAAAACGACAAGTGACTATTTTACGTCTATGCGAACACCTCTGGTTCCTAGGCGTTGACGATGCGAGATCGCCCCGCTAACGCAACGCCTTTCTGCACGTCCATGCGAACGTAGCCTTTATTGAATGCTCTAAGTCCGGAACATGGAATGAATATGTGTGTGTTATGTAAGTACCAACTACGTACGTGTATCGATTCCATGATTCCATGGCCTGGGAAAGGCCGGTCTTTTTTTTTCTCTATCACAAGTGCGATCATACAAATTTAATCTATTATGCGACGGCCTTTATATTCGGAATGTTAGCTATACCGCGCGAGGAATACCATACAGATCAATACGGACACCAATAATCGGATCGTTCATTTCATGTCCATCCGAACTTTCAGCAGTCTATGACGTAGCCATTTACCAAAGAATTAACTTGTTCTAGGATACGAAAATCTTTCAACAACGTGTATGATGCCAGCTTTAAAATTTATGGTCGTCATTAGACGTCAGGTAAATTAAATTTCAGATTTTCTAGTCTGAATAAATAATAATAAAAGTCTGAATTATTTTTGCTGTAAAACAATAAATGGGCTATTTTAGAGCAGAAAAAAGGTAAATGTTTAGATCTCGACATTAATATGAAACAGATGATACGATACGATCCGAGCTCGGCAGTGCGTGTTCCAACAGATCTAGTAAACATTACAAAACCCGCTAAAATGTTCAATTGCAAAATACAGTGAGTTGCATTAAAATTAATCTTTTTTTTTGTAATTTGATTTTGGTTTACATGGGGCGAACTGTTTACATGGAGCGAACTGTTTACATACCATGTAAACAACGTATGGTCTCAGGTCATTGACCTTGAACTTAGACTTTTGACGTTAGTTACTACGAACATTTGGATTAGTATAGTATCAACTTCAAAATGTCAAGGTCAAGATATCGGCTGCGATACATCAAGTAACAAAATGAATATAATTAAATCTTCTTTTTTTTACATTAACAGAAACAAAAATGAACCATACCCCCTTGATCAGAATCGTGCGAACTATTACCGCGCCAAATATCTCCAAAGGTTTTCCAGACATCCTGTATAAACAAATAAAGCAAAGTAAACTATAGGAGTAAACACCGTTGGGCGATAAACTAGTAATAAAGGATAAAATAAACATCGCATCATAAAACATTAATTAAATTCGGGAATCCTGTGTCAGCTATTTTGCGAGCTTTGCTTCTAGTTGTCGGCCCCGGTAAACAGATGTATGCTTGGATGGTAACATTTTTTCCGGTATTACCTGTGGATCTGGCTAGTGTACCGGCTGAGAAGACCCGAGTGCGATTTGAGGCGCGCGGGCACTAGTGCCCGCGCCGGGTTGCGTGACGTCACCGCCAGCAGCGCCTTGCGCGCCGCCGGCGCGAGTGAGCTACCCCTGTCGCCGGACGATGTGGCGTCGGTTACGCCGGTACTGACGCCCGAGACTGTTCTCTACCATATAAGAACACGGTTCCGCGGCGTTACTTACCACTTGCATAAACTCCCGTTTCTGACCGTCTGCTACCACTACCACGTCTTTGTCCTGTAGTGGTGGGAGATCTTGTGCTGATCTATCGTAATTAAGTTTTTTTTGCAACTGTTTACTCATGATTGCCTGATTTCTCAAAATTTCTGTTGTTTTTGTCTTTTTGATAGAGCGCGTGGAAATTTTTCTTCCCGTTAATATCTCTGCGGGAGAATCCATTCCTTCCCTCGGAGTACTCCACAAATTTAATAGCTCTAAATGATAATCTTGCCCGGAGGCTAAACATTTTTGTATCATCTTATTAACTGTACGTACAGTCCTCTCACTTTTCCCGTTGGACTGTGGGTATAATGGGGACGAAGTGATGTGTGTTATCTTCAACTGTAACACGAAGTCTTTAAATTCTTTTGAAGAATAATTCAATGCATTGTCTGGAATCCATTCTTTTGGAATTCCATGTCCCGCAAATTGATCTTTCATGGACATTATAACGCACTTGCTATTTATTGAAGTTAATTGATTTACTTCTGCGTAGTTGAAAAAGTAATCTACTAAGATCAAATAGTATTTTTTGTTTAGCTCAAAAATATCGGATCCTAGTTTGTACCAGGATTGGTCCGGCACCGCGTGCGGCATGAGCGGTTGGCGCGGCGGCGCGGGGGCGAGCAGGGCGCACGCGGCGCAGGCGCGTACGGCGGCCTCGACGTCGCGCGCCATGCCCGGCCAGAATATAGCGTCGCGCGCGCGCCGCTTGCACCTGTCCATACCTAGGTGCCCCTCGTGGATGCGGCTTATCATGTCCGCGCGAAGAGAATGCGGAATAAATACCCTGTTGCTTTTTAGAAGGATACCGTCTTCGTAATGCATGCACTTTCGATATGGCCGAAAAATCCTCACATCCTTATCTATTTCATGGTTACTCTTAGGTCATCCACTTTTAATAAGAGTAATAATTTTTTGACTTAGGCTGTCACTTTCTATACAGTCTCTAATTTTTTATCGCTAAACTGCACATTGCTTGGTAAAAAGCATGCTTGCGCCTCCATTTCTTTGTTCAGCCTCTCGTGCATAAGCTCGGGCAATGCCGCGCGCGACAAGGTATCAGCAATGTACAGTATACATTACCGGAGTATACATTACCTGGAAACTGTAGCCTTGTAATCGCAACCTCATACGCTGCAATAGCGCAGGCACGGCCGACAGAGACTTCTTAAAAATTGCCTCGAGCGGTTTATGATCGGTTTCTTCAGTTACATCCCGTCTACCAAATACATATTGATGAAACCGCTCACAGGCCAGGCCAGGCCAGCATTTCCTTTTCTATTTGTGCTTATCGTCGCTGCGTGTCGGTGAGCGTGCGCGAGGCGAACACCACGGCGCCGAAGTGTATGGGTTTGTTCTCTAAGCGGCAGAAATTAGTGTTTCTTGGTGCGTAGATGCAAAAACTTGGGACAGCGATTGAGGGATAAGGGCTGTGATGCCCGTTCCGGTTCGTAGCTGGTTCAACATTTTTTGTTGTAAATAGCGTCGCAGGATGAATATTTCAGAGCGCCAAAATGTATGTCTCGCTATAATACTCATAAATGCTGAACGATTTCAAAGCCAATTTTTTTTATTCCACTACCTATATAAATAAGGAAGTAGATTCAATCACACATAATTAAGTTACAACCGAATTACTGTGAAAATCGTCAATATTTAGCGTGTCGCCCGGGCATAGTGACCAACATTTAGTGAAATAAAAAAAATACTGTAATTTATTAAATTGTGTGGATAAATATTGAAGTTAGAACAAAAAACTTTAACAATCTGTATTAACATTTAGGGTAGTCAAAATGGACCTTCTTGCTTAAAAAATAAAGTTCATAAAAATGAGTATTTTCTTTTGCGGTTACCAAGCATATTATCTTAAATACGGAACCCTTGGTGCGCGAGTCCGAGTCGCTTTTGACCTGTTTTTTTTACATCCCGATCCCGATGTTTCACACTAACACAGTGCCAGAATATACCATGAATGTTATATACTACACGAAACGTAGTGATGTTTTTTTTTCTCGGTTACCTCATGGTTCGCGGTGTCGATGGACAAGTTTTTCAAAAATACTGCGGGTTTGTGGAAACAATTTTTCGATTAAGGGATCCGTTTGTGAAATATTAAGATTTGATGTGCTAATTTTTGTTAGAGTCGTGTGTGTGTGTGTGTGTGTGTGTGTGTGTGTCCCTCCCCTACAGCCAAAACTACAAATACTATCTGAAAAATACGTTGAGTGAAAGTACATATCACGAACTTTAAAGAAAAACTATCACGACTAAGTAGACTTGATTGTTTCCTGAAATACAGGCGACTAAATTGTTTTTAAGTGTTAAATTTAAATACTTTTTTTGAGATAGTTTTTAGTGTAGTAACGGCTTCGGAATCCTACACTGAGCATAGTCACTATGGTCAGACATGCTCTGGCCCGGTTTTAGACCTACCCCTAGTTTTTCATAATATCTTACTAGGTTTAAGGGGAGTGAAACATTATCTTATCTTATTTTGTATAGAAGTTTTCAGCTTCACGATCCTCCAAAATTATCTGTGTGGGTGATCTGTGGTATTTAGTCATTACTGTATCAATCAGGGTATAATTATGAACTTTCGCCATAAAACGACTCGCGAACAATGCAGGATTGACGAATGTTATCGAAGATTTATTAACTTGTTGCACTCGCTGTTCTCTCAGCGCGTGCCGAGATATTTGCGTCGCGCTGCATTTCCCGGTGGAGGATGCTGTGAGTTGCCACTCCCGAGTCAGGCAGGGCTTAGTTTGGTGCCACCTAATATTTAATTTAGGTTTATAAACATCGGATATGTAGTTCACAAAGCGAATTATGTAGTTTAACAATGTAATGCCAAGCGAAAATAATTCATAAAATGTTTATTGTATAGTCGCAAGAATATTTGTGTTTGTTAAGTTTATCAGATCTTACTTATCTGCCTGTTTGTTTGTTTGCTCGGTACACATTTTGCAATGGTTTTTAAACCAACGTCTCGATGTGCTAGAGAATTGAAAATTTATACAGTAGCTCTGATCTGATTGTTAATGCAATAACATTGTACCCATTTTTTTAATATGCCATTTATGATTTGGTAGTTGATTACATCATTTGTTTTAAGTACTGATTTTAGGACAGGGCACTACAGTACTACCATTTTCTTAATAGCGATCCAATCAAGAACTAATAGACCAATTGTATTGCTTTTATCGTTGTTCGTTAGCTAATTAAATTTCATAGAAATTTGTATGAACGCGTCGGTAATGGTTTTTTTAAATGCTTCCTCCGTGAAAAATGCGATATGTACAAACATTTATTATATACCATGTTGAACCTTATTTCATCAGCTAACGAATAACGATAAAAGCAATACAATTGGTCCATTAGTTCTTGATTGGTTGTCAATTTTGGTAAGTCATATTTGTATGGAATCGTACGAGATGTAAGTACGAAGGCGATATATTAGTGGCTATAGCATGAAAACCGACGATCCTACTAAAAAAAAATACATACAACCTTTTCTTTGTAGAATTAAAAAGGAACATTTTTGTCCTTGACACTTTTTTAGTATCTGTCATAGTTCTCCTCAATGTTAAAAAACCGATAACGGAGACACATTTCACGGTGGCGGGGGGTGAAGCGGCCGCGGGAGGGGGGAGGGGAGAGCAGTGAACTTTAAACACCACACCATGCATCATGTCACACAAGCTTTAAAACATTACTGATTTGTTTGATATTCCCATACATTGAATACATAGAAACTCAGCTATGTATTTTACAAACACAAACACCCCTGAATTTAATGCGTAGTTCAATTGACATTATGTGAAATTTGTCCTTTATGCATGCTAACTCCTTATTTTAAATATTATTCTGTAAAGCCGGCTACGCTCTCGCGATTTCTCAGTTGTTAAACGCAAGCACTACGAGGAGCCGGAGAGCAGGAGGTGTTGATGGCCAGCAGGTCGCCCTCAGACTCGATTTCCTCGCATATACTCGACTCCTATCCAGAGATATTGGTTGTTAAATAGAGAGATTGTAGTCGTGTGGTGTTCCATCAGCGGACAAGAAGAAGCCGTCGCCGGCGCGGCGCGGCTCGATGGCGGGCGACGCGGGCTCGGGCGCCGGCAGCCGGCACAGCACGCCGGCGCCCTCGCCGCAGCACGCCGCGCCCGACGCGCCGCCGCCCGGTAAACGTGAGTGTTCTACACTCACACGCCTTAACAACTTCTAACATACTTGAGCAATATTTGCCTGAGCTGAGATCTCCACTGGTGATGATGGTGAGTGGTGGAGATAAATGGCAATTTTATAAAGAAAAACGTGTTATATTTGCCACTATTTTTGATTTTATCAGGACTTCAGGAGGTCTCTCTACTGTGTTTTTTTAAATTATGTCCTGTATCCTTTTTAGGGTTCCGTAGTCAAACTAGGAAACCTTATAGTTTCGCCATGTCGGTCCGCCCGTCCGTCCGTCCGCAGCCTAGCTCAGAGACTCTTAGTACTAGAAAGCTGTAATTTGGCATGAATATACATATTAGTCAGATGTACCTGCATGTAACCTATTTTTGTTAATAAGTTTATAGTGTTTACCTATAGTAATTTGTGCAATTAACTCCATTTTAATGTAATACATCGCACCTTCAAAACAATAGTGACGTTATTCAGAAATTTTAAATTTCGAGTTAGGTCTCTATAATAATAAATTTATGACTTGAAGTTTGAAAGCTGAAATTTTGAATTCACTATTGTCAGGTCAGTATTGTTCTGAAGGTGCGACATTATCAAAATTGTATTGTAACAACTGTCGGTGAACCATAAATAAATAAAGCGTAACGTCAATAAAAAAAACCGGACAAGTGCGAGTCGGACTCGCCGACCAAGGGTGCCGCACATGACACGGTAAAGGGTGAATTGCAATTATATTGTACATAGTTAAGGGCTTAATGAAAAAATCTTTAACTATCCTTAACTTTTTCCTTTGTGTAACGAAAATTTATCATATGGATAACTTTCGTTACACAAAGGAAAAACAATGGAAGAAAGTTTACGTTATCTCAATTAACTCCTTAACTATGTACAATATTTTTGTAATTCACCCTTAACTCAATTCAAACATTGGACCGCCGTTCCTAGCATAAAGACCCTGTTTCTTTGTTATGTAATTAAAAATGTATAGTTTTAAGATTTTTTCCTATACTTACTTGTAATATAAGACGGTATAGGTGAAAAACTTGAGTAAATGACCTCTTGCATCTAGTTGTGACACATCTGTATAGAATGTTCAACATTCTATATTTGAAATTTGACGTAAGTTCCATATTAGTTTTGTACACAACTACATGCAAGAGGTCATTTACTTAAGTTTTTCACCTATTATATTACTTGCCAAATTTCATAGATCAACGAAAAATACCCTATAAATTTTGATTCCCTTGAGAGTGTCGAAATATAGGCGGCAAAAACGACCGTATCTTTTTTTACGTTATCTTAGAAGTTAGATTTTTTCACAACTTCAAGGGACTGCAGACCTGAGTATATGGTTTGAATTTCAACTCGATACCTCCACGCGTTTCCGAGATAAAAAGAGTCTTGACAGACAGACGGACAACAAAGTGATCCTATTAGGGTTCAGTTTTTTCCTTTTCAGGTACGGAACCCTAAAATGATTGATCAAGTTTTAATGCAGATTTTGTGTTTTGTTCTACATGTATTAGCACCAGGTGGATCGACTCCCGGCAGCAGCACGAAGGCGCCACTGCAGGCGACCTCCCCCAGTTCCAAATCCATGGATACAGTCGGCGGGGTGATCAGTTCTGTTGCCTCTGCTACTGCAGTTTCTTTACCAGCCGTAACAGCGACTCCTGCGAGGTTGGAAGTCAGCATTTTAATCGTCAATATTTTGTAAAGCTAAGAACGGGACTGGTTATATTTATAATACTTGCAGCTCAACAGTGAACACGATGGTTGTACAAGCGCCAGCAGCCAAACCCCTGTACCAAGAATCAGTCATAACCAATACTGATATTGTGGATACAAAGCAGACCAAGAAACGCAAAGCTGTGACTGCGGCCAACGCATCGGCTGCCACAGCCGAATATGCCGCCACACCCGTACCCCCGGGGGTACGTATACGATTTAGTTCTGCTTTGCTTTTCCCGTTGTTAGTCTAGTGTTCATACAGGTGTTTTTTATTCTAAACAAAAATCAATCGCGGTGCAATGCGACTAGGGTAAAATACTCTTACTACTCGTACATGAAAAATAAACAGCGTAGACACACGGCTAGTGATGTGCCGTTCTCTTGAAGTCTCGGCAATGACGCTTCTTTTGTAAAGAGAATTTCGAGAATTCCCGAGAATTCTCGAGAGAGGCAGTGGACAAGTTGGAAGAAAAACCCGAACTGCAGCGAGCAGTTATTTACACGAACTCATACCATAGTATAAATAGAAAAGTAGCTCGACTCCGGCCCTTTAGGAGATTCTGATGCCTATTGCGGCTCGGGCGTCAGGGTTGTCCAAACTTGTTTTTCAATTTTAGCCACCTTCTTGGCCATACTTTGATCTATGATTTATAATCATAGTAATTTTCATAAATTACACAAACCTAAAGTAAGTATACTCCAATACTGGTAAATATTGCTAGGTTAGAAAACTTAATTATAAAAATGAACGAGCGCATACATTCTTAATTTCTTGCCGTCCCTAAGTACATTTTCTTAATAAATATTAAGTTAACGGATAGAACACCAAATACCCAAGTAAACAGAAACATGGATATGTCGTGCATAGAAGTGTCTATTTACAAGTACGTCCATAATCCATAACTCTGTATAAAAAAACATAAAAAACATGGAATATAAAAGTAAATTATATAGAACCCTTATCTTAATTTAATTATTATACTTTCATATAATGTTATTTGTTCTAATATTAGAATTGTTGTTATTTACTTATACCTATCATGCCTTATTTTAACTTATCATAGTATGGTACTTAATAAAATAAACCCACAAAATAATTATATTTTTGAAATGCCCTTTAAATCGATATGGTTTCTATCATTTTATTAGTAACATAGGTAATGCTGTTTATTTATTTTATTGTATTTATTTCACTTCACTCAATATTTAATTACCAATGTCTTGGATTTTTTTTTCAAATCAAATCAAATATATTTATTTCGTCAACACAGGTATGAGCAGGTATTTAATACAATATTTCTGCTGTGATGTGATGATGTGTCTAGATGGCATACGAAAATAAACAAAAAATATTAATCTAACATCTTTGTAACTAGTGCTTAGAAAATATAGATAAAATATTCATTAACACATATTGAATATACTTCTAAAAGCTTAAACAACTAAACGCTAACGTAATCTTTGTCTAAATACTCTTTAATGCTATAAAAACATTTCGACAGTTTAATTTAAAATTTAATAACGGGTAAGTTTTTTACTGTTGCGGTTAGTTTATTATACAGGGTGTTAGGTAATGAGTGGATAATCCTTGAATTATGGATAGAGGGCACTTAGAACGTTATGAAAAAGCTAAAATAGGCTAGGTAAAAGTCGCACGGTTTTCGAGATATTTGGACTTTTAGGTTTTTTTCGAAAATGAACAAAGCAATTTTTTTCCAAATTTATTTTTTTCTCAATATTCTTGAATATTTATGTTATCAGATAGGCATCACCATTAATGTGAGAATACAATGGATTTTTTTTAAATAATCGCCAGCTTAATTTTTGCGTTTTCAATCGTACATTGATCAAACTTTCAGCACCCAAGGTGAAAAAAAATAGACTACCGTCTAGTTGCCCATAAGCTTAAATACATGCCAATTTATTGACAATTTAAAAATAGTAATTACCTTAAATGCTGCTGCCGACTGCTTTTAGTTTGTTTTTCGAATTCGATTTTGAATTTCGCTATTATTGTGTAATAAATGGTGAATTGTGTGTTTAGATTGTTTGGTTGAATTTTTTTTGTTTAATAATTCGAAAACAATACACACTGATAGAATATGCTCAAATGCATTACATTTATGGTGAGTGCCAAGGCAACGCTTAGTGCTGCTGCAATTTTGTACGCTGAACGCTACCCAAACAGACGCCATCCCGATTACCGGATTTTTCCTCGAATCCATAACGCGTACAGTGAAGAAAGAGTTCTAGGCAATAGGACCTTCACGCGTTGGAAATGAAAAGGGTGCAATCCGTGTGTTTTTAGAGTTGCATGCTCTTTCCACGCTGTCAGTCCGAGGCTATTTGCTATTCCCGTACGGACAAAGAAGATTTGCCTCTATTAAATCCAGAACATTTTCATCATCTCGCTCCCTCGGTCTGCCCTCGCTATTTCCTCCTACACCCTGTCTTAAAACTGCCTTCATGTAAGCGTTATGGATTCAAGGAAAAAACCGGTATTCGAGCATATTCTATCGGTGTGTATTGTGTTCGAATAATTATTAAACAAAAAAAAACAACACAACAATCTAAACACACAATAAAATTCAACATTCATTACGCAATAATAGTGAAATTCAAAATCGAATTCGAAAAAAAAAAACAAAAAGCAGTCGGTATATTTTTTAAATTTGGAATAAATGGCATTTAAATAAGTGACCAGTAATGTCATTTTTGAAACAAAAAGTTTTTTATTCTACGGCCGGGATATAAAAAGTAAATCAGGAAAAGTGTGGGTGGGCGTGTAACTTTTTTATTATTTTGGCATTTTGATTTTAAAGTCAAAAGGAAATTACTATTTTTAAATTGTCAATAAATTTGCATGTTTTTAAGCTTATGGGCAACTAGACGGTAGTGTATTTTTCTTTCACCATGGGAGCTGAAAGTTCGATCAATGTACAATTGAAAACGCAAAAATTATGATCGCGTTTTTTTTTTTAAATCGTTTGGAGTCTCACGTTAATGTTGATCCCTATTAGATAACAAAAATATTCAAGTCCATTGAGAAAAAATAAAATTTGGAAAAAATTTGCTTAGAATGGTGCTGTGATCAAAACATTGAACAAAGGTGTTCATTTTCGAAAAAATCCTAAAAGTACAAATATCTCGAGAACCGTGCGTCTTTTACCTAACCTATTTTAGCTTTTTTATAATGTCCTAAGTGCCCTCTATCCATAATTCAAGGATTATCCACTCATTACCTAACACCCTGTATAGCCTAGGAGCCATGACGCTGACATTCTTCTGCATCAGGGCAGTTTTACAGCGATCAATGCACAATGTAGGGCTCCGAGGGCGACGATTATGGCCTTGTGCTGGTTCTTTACTTTTGAACTTTGTAGGATTTCATTTTACAAAAACACAACTTTTCTAGATATATAAGCATGGCAAGGTTAATATTTTTAGGCCCTTGAAGTGAGGTTGGCAGCTTTCAGATGATGTCAATCCGCAAATGGCTCTTATGCATCTCTTTTGGGCTCTAAAGAGCATTTGTTGGTAACTTGAATTGCCCCAAAATATAATTGCATATCTTAAGGTTGAGCCAACAAAGCCATGGTATGCAGTCAACAATGTTTTCAGATCAGCCGTTATGGCTAAATTTTATAAAGCGTATGAAAATGAACATGTTTTTTTACAAGTTTCTATGGAATGCGATTCCCATGACATGTTACTGCCAATATATAATCCTAAAACTGTATGGTTATCTATTTTACGTATGGGCTCTCCTCTGTATTATTTTCATAGTTAATGTTAGTGTTGATATCATGGTACTGTCATCAGCGAAAAGTATCATGGGTTTTAATTTAATAAATGTTATTGTAACATGTTTTTTTAGAAGGCGTTTGAAGGCCTTATTTGGTTTTGTGTCTTTTATTAACTTCGGTAGCTCGTTTTACAATTTGGCACCCTCATACAGAATGCATTTTTTTCCATAATTTGTCCTCGATGGTCGTAGAACTAAGTCATTGCTATTTCGAAGTTTGATCCCTTTATATGTTTACTATATACGTACAACACAATTACATATTATAGATACGATATAAAGGTTGACACATTGAACGTAATACAACTCACGTTTTTTAAACTCATCTCCCTGGTGCTAAAACCCGCTCATTCCCGAAATACCAGTATTTTAAAATAACAGATTTTCAATATATCGGAATTCCAAAACTAAACATTCAAATTAAGGTATTGTTTATTACCTTCACCCAATTTTTCGAAACTGGTTTTTTGAGAACTTGGTATAAAGAGTAATTTAGTGTTTTGAAATGCTGGTATTTTGAGAATGAGCGCTAAAACCCTGTTAGGTCTTGCGTTGTGAATGTCTCTTAATTAATTAATATCATTGTTCTAATTATTCCTGTTTTTTTAGTCTCATCGTGGTTACTTAGATCATTAAGAGAAAAAAGTTTGAATCTAGTCTAGTTGTATTTAACGCTCACCTTTTTTTATAAAAATTATGCATTTTGACACATTATTGAAGTTATTTGTCATAACAACCAAACATTTTGTTGAGTTCGTTATTGTCGCGGACTCATTCTAAAATAATTATGCCTCCTGCTTATCCGTTTACTTATACTTAGCGGTTAGTGATGGTAGAACTTTATTTTACATCGCAGAGTACGATTAGGACGCAAGCATTATTTCACAAACGATACTCGGAGAGTCCAATTCCCACACGTCAATTGATCAACTCATGTGTACAGAATTTGAGAGACTATGTACAGTTCACGGTCCCAGTTCATGCCCAAGGTAGAGGCCGACTTCCAAGGTACTCAGAGGCGTTTAAAACATGAGTACTGACTGTTAGATGCTGAAGGGTTGCACCCGTTTCACTTTCAACGGGTGCAAGACCTTGTCTTAGCAGATTATCCAAGGAGAGTACGGCTTTGTCGCTGGCTATATAACAAAACCAACAGCTTAACATTTTATGGTCAGATGAAGCTACCTTTAGCAGAGTAGGGCTGTTTAACATACACAACGCGTATTGTTGGAGTGATATCAATCCTCATTTGACACGTTTCAAACACGCTTCTCAGTTAATGTTTGGGCGGGTATCCTCAATAATTATGTATATCATAGGACCTTATTTAATTGAAGGCAACCTAAATGCAATAAAATACGAATAGTGCGTTCTGTTAGGGTCGAAAAAGGCCAGGATAGTTCACTTTGTGATACCAGCACCAAATTTTAGTATGTTGTTAAACATTTTATTCTTTATTAAAAACCGTCGGGACCCTACCTGTAAAGTACCTGGATCCGGAGATATGACGTAATTAAAACGCGGCCGCTGAATTTTAAAAATTGCAAATAATTCAGATTCTATGAACCCTATGTGTGGGGTATCAAATGAACGGGAATTAAATGTTTTATAATGCTATAATACACACTATCAGCTGAGTAGTGCAGTTACGGAAATATACTAAATTATATAAAATTTTAAACTATAAAAACTCACTATTTTTGTTCACAGCCTCGGAAGTATACACTATATACTAAAATGATGTATGGCAGACAACGAAAAATTTATCAGCCATTTAATAAAAGAAACCTAAACTCGATCGGATGAGTAATGTCATAATTACGCCGTTATTAGTAAGGCGCGCCCTTCCGTTCACACGAGTGTAGGGTGTAGTTTCAAGCGAGAAAGGAGACGGGTGAATCACAAAATTGTAACTTTATAAAACTAATAAATAACTGCAGGAACGAGAGTATTTTAGTGGATATAAATAAAAAAAAATTACAATAATCGATTGGAAAAACAAGGGTGTTTGCTCAATACCACCTATGACCAGCGCTTATGTTTGAGAATTATTATTTAAACTTTGCTATGGATTAGGTACTGTGAATTCGTCCATCCATATACAGGGCGTCCCAAGACTATGGGACATGAAGGGAAAGTACCTTAAATATCGTAGATAGGATGTTTTCCTGAAAGAAGACTTTATGTTATTTTTAAAAGTTAGTAATACTGCATTCAAAGATATTCTAAAAATTATTTGCTTCGTCTGGGAATCGAACTGACTTAAATGTAAAAATAAACACCCGTATTTTTATGATTCCAATCGAAAGAATGAACAAAAAAATAATAATTCTTCTTAAGAAACATAGTATTTTAAAAGAAAGGAACAACGTGAAATTAATCATTTTAATTAAATTAAAAACATACACGAAACTGCCAAAGTCAGTTAAGTATTTTTTGTAAATATTTTAATTAAATGCTCAAAATTTGATCCCTCTTGTCTTATGCAAATCGCCATTTTTTTTTAATAAATCAGCTGCCTGTTGGTTGTCTTATCATTATTATTATGGTGAATCCTCGCTAGATATGGCTCAATTCTGTTTGTAATTCGCCCACGTTGTCATATTGCTTTTTGTATAGCAAATCTTTCACGTACCTATCACCAAAAGAAGTAATCTAACGGTGAAGTAATGCACGTGCACCTATAATAAGAAAAACTGTGCCAGTAAGTCGTTTATTAAGTGGGTACTTATTTGCGAATAATCAATGCTATCTATGGAATAATAATATCGCTATTTTTCGGACGTCGTCGTCGGTCATAAATAATTTTCTTGAAATTTGAATAAAACATTTTACGGTATTCCTTTCTTTTAAGATAGTACGTTACTTAAGAAGAATTATTATTTTTTGTTCATTCTTTCGATTGGCATCATAAAAATACGGGTGATTATTTTTCACATTTAAGTCGGTTCGATTCCCAGACGAAGCAAGTAATTTTTAGAATATATTTGAATGCAGTATTACTAACTTTTAAAAATAACATAAAGTCTTCTTTCAGCAAAATATCCTATCTACGATATTTAAGGTACTTTGCCTTCATGTCCCATAGTGTTGGGACGCCCTGTATATCGTACCTTCGGTAGAACAAGGGCATAATGTACTATATGACAATAAGAGCAAATTTGCCCTTTGTCGTATCGAAGGTGCGATATTGTGTTTAGGACGTACAATAAGTACTGTAAAACCATAATAACTATGGTCCTAGCCTGCAACAATAGTCCAATTTTCCTGATTACATTATTCTAAAATATGATAGCTTCTCGTGCACAATTCTTTGCATTTACAAGCTCCTTAGCTTGCAACTGTTGCTGGCATCAGGAATTGTTATACATCAGGAGTGCACAGCCCGTCCGCATTCTTTTTACTTTCCCAACCGACAGCGACAGCGTCTTCGTTCGACAGCGTCAAGCCACATGAAAATTAATGATTAACGTTTTGCGACAGGGTTCCATAGTGTCTCAACAATTAGAGTCCTTGACTGTACAAGTGAACTACAAACTTTTCGATCATCGAATTCTTCGCTAGTTTGAGACGGTTCTTCTTCTCCATGAGAGTAACTTTCAAAAGCTGCGTCTAAATTTTTCAACAGCAACCACGTTTGCCATGCGCTTTTCTTTCCAATCCCACAAAAAACTGATCACTATACTGCTGTACGCGCATGATTTGGGTGCATATGGGTCATACGATAAAGCAATTTAGCGCCTTTTGATACAAGCGTTTCTGTAACACTCTTAGTATGCTATGGGCGCTAAATCGTAAAGCCATAGTCTTGTTACTTAATGGGAGCGAAAAATCGGTACTTAGTGTTGAACGCTAAGGTCTAACACCTTCGCAGGACAGACAAGAATGCACGTTTTGATGCAATCTGCGATGACAACGAGAAGAACGCTAAGACGGCTCACTCAAAGGACCTGTTTCAAAGAGTCAAACTCCTTGCAAAGTAGGACAAACTAATATCGTGGACGATTGACGACGAAAAAGGGACGACCCTTACTACTATACTCGAAACTGTAATTAAAGACCAACGTGGGTTGCCACTAATTAAACAAATATTTGCCTTAGTATATTTCCACTTGTTAAAAGACCGCACTAAGAATATTTATTTGTAGGTAGTTTTAAACCTTCCATTTAAATAAACAAATTAATTCAAGTTACTTACACAAATACAAGATGGCCTATTAAATATTTAACCATAGAAATTTTTTGGTAGCAAAACTGTTATTGCACTTAATAACATTAGGTATTAATAACATTTGGTACGATAAATAAACAATAGTTGTAAACAACGTTAGATGCAATTTAAATATTACATACGTTTAGCTATTCGACAAAATAACAGGCCAAAAGTGTGTAGCTCACTTTATAATGACAATCATAGGGCTTTTTACCAGCCATGACACCATGGGGTCTATGGGTAACTGTCAAGTTTAAATCAAGCATAAGTGTAAGGCATCCGAATTTAGCTTGTCATTTTGTTTTAGCTGATAAAAAAAATCGCTATTGAACACACACACCCGCCCTTTAATTACTTAACACACTATATGAGGAAATATTTGTTTTGGGATATTTTAATGTTTTGAATATCGGGTAGAAAAAACATTGAATGCATATTCCCTATTGTTAAATATAACTTTTGATATTGAAAATGTTAGAATTATCTACAAAATATTAACAACAATTTGATTATCAATGCAAAAAGGTTGGCTAACTCTGAAATGTTCCATTGACACAGACATAAGCGACTTTGACACTTGTGACAGTGACGTATCTATCGTAGTTGTTTTGGTCTTAAATTACAGTTTCGAGTATAGACTAACAGTAGGGGGAAGCGGGGCAGATTGGTACAGAAAAATTTAACCTTATATTTTGGGCAGTAAAAATGGTTAAAATTATACCATTTTTGCTTATATCATAGTTAAACTAATTGGGATTGATATGGTATTTAAATTAATCTTAAAAAATTACTTGTAATAAAAATAAAGCAAAAACTGAGAAAAATGGAATTTAATTAATTGTGCCCCACCCGTGGGGCACCTTGATACACATGTTTAATAATGTAAAAAAGTTTTAAAAATGCCAACATTCAACAAAATGTTGTTTTGTTTCTTTTAAGGAGGGTAACCTATTGTGTTTCGTAAAGATTTTAAATATCTTTTTTTTAATATATTATACTTATAGGCATTACGACCGATTTCAATTATTTATTTGTATTTATTTAAATGAGCTTTAACATGTATTAGAAAATAGGCTAAACAAACCCTAAAACTCATTTAGACACTTAAACAACAAAGTCAAAAATTACTTCCTCAAACATTGATAGCACCAATGTGCCCCGTACCTTTGTGTATCGAAGTGCCCCAACAGTCATATTCGAAAAATATTTGATTATTAATAAAACCAGTGTACTTTAGAAAAGTTAAACATGCAATCCGGACAACGAAATAAAATAATTTAATATTGGGAATTTCAAATATCCGATACATTTAAACACTGCAACAATTAACTATTACAGAAGGAGAATATTTTTAGTAAGCTACACTAAAACCACTTTTTTACTTGTGAAATGCTAAAGAACAACAACCTAGCGATGCGTTTACAGCTGTCAAGCCCGATTATGTATAGTCATGTTTTAGTGATATTTCGATATTACTACTATTTGTTTTAAACGAAATAGTGCTGGTGTATTATTGTGCCCCGTTCATCAAACTGCCCAGCTTCCCCCTAAGTCTTAGAGCGATGGAGAACGTACCGCCAGCAGCTGTTCATTGCCAACGAAGACACAAAAACGGATGAAAGTCTATTAATATTCCTGAGGGTGAGCCTGATATCCGTCTCCATGACGTGGAGTTTGCTGTAGGCAAACTCAAACTAAAGGCTAGCGGCGGTGACGGTGTTACAGCGCAACTCATGAAGAGTCCGGACCCAGAAGGCAACGAAGTTCTCCACGTTATATGTGCCAAAGTTTGGAGGACTGCGCAGGGGCCCGATGACTGGACGCCATCTATCATTCTTCCCTTGCGCAAAAGGTTCCACCAAGCGTGAACGTGAGAAATCCGGAGCATTTCTCTCATATCACACGCGAGTAAAGTGCTTGTACACATTATTAACAATTGGCTTGAATATCATATAGGTAAGCGGTTAAATAGCTAGAGAACAGGCTGGTTTCGGGGAGGGGAGGGGCACCCGTGAGCAGATATTGAATATGAGGCAGCTAATATGAAAAACCCGTGAATGTAACAAGCCAATGATCCTATGTTTCGACGATTACGCCAAAGTATTCGATTGTATTAACTAGCCCACAATGTTTCGAGTTATGAGGGAGATAGGTATACCTGATCACCTGGATTTTCTTATGCAGAACCTATTTTCAAGTTTTAATATTGTTTTTTTATCTCAATGCTTTGGCTACTAAGGCTTCAGCTTAATCTTTTATTATGTTCTGAAAACCAATAAATAATAAATGAAATATTTGCTCGTAAAAAAATCTTAAGACTATCATTGTATATAGGTATTTACGTTTTGACCATTTACTTTTCTCTACAAAAAAATAACGTCAATACGTGTTGCTGCATTCTGTCGTAGATACGGGTATAAGTTCTATGAGCAATGTGCTATGATCACTGCCACTTATTTAAATGTTGAATGGTGGTGGTACTCATAACAAAAAAAAAAGTTCTTAATAATAATAAGGCTTTGGATTAAGGACCGTATCGGAAAGAAAGTAGACAACTTCAAAATGATATTATTTTTATTCTATGTGAAAACTGATAATTAAACAAAAACAAACTGAAAAATAAGGTCTTTATAAAAAACTGTTTTGAATGAATTCGTCCTATTATATCTATTTTGCCTGCAACCTAACTTTCTTTTTAATGTGCCTCATTAAATTATGAGAAGTATCTTGACATACGAAATTTTGAAATTTTTACATTGATACTATAATACTCCAAACATTCGTAGTAAATAACGTCAAAATTCCAAGTTCAAGGTCAATGACCTGCGATCATACCTACGTGGTTTACATGGTATGTAAACAAACAGTTCGCCCCAAGTAAACAAAAATCAAGTTAATTTTTTTAAAAATAATGTTAAATTTTAGTGAAACTTACTGTATTTTCATTTTTGAAATTTGAACACGAGCTGGTTTTAAATGTGAATTCACTAGAGCTCTTGTTAATGCTTTGCGAAGAGTGATAATATCGTCCGTGTTGTCGAGATCTAACCATTTACCAATGTTTTCTGCTCTAAAGTGGCCCATATAACTGGTTTAGAGCAATAAATAGTACATTATTGCCTAGGCATGGAAGTAGGCAATTGTTGGCCGAGTATTGGATTAAAATACGAAGCCCGCAATTGCTGTTCCTGCCGAGGCAAATATAGTGCTTTCTCAAAAATCGCAAGAAAAAAATTGTGTTGTAGTCAAATCTTCATCGCTTGAACTCATTTTTTGAATTGCATACAAACAGAAACTTCATGTGAAAAAACCATCCCTCCTTACAGCCTTTTTGTTTATGACAAGGAGAAACGCAATTGTTGTTTTAAAAAAAAACATAAGCTATTCCAGGCCCAAATAAAAAAGTTATGTTTCGAGTAAAATTTGGACGTATAAGACTTGTGCCCTCATTTTATTATGGCCCTTTTCACTTTTAAAACACTTACAAGCTAGATAGTAATGGAATTTGTATGCTTTTTTTTTAATTTGAGAATTGTCAGTAAACTATGTACTTTGCGTCTCAATATGTAGATAGGAATGTCAACATTTCCGGACATTTTTAAGAAAGAATAATTACGACTTGAATATCTGAAAATAACACAATTTAACAATGACATCTAATGAAAGCCATAAATTCATAGACTTCTAAAAGTTCGGATAGTCATGGATTGAACGGCATTGCCCTCCGTATTGATCCGCATGGTATTTGTGGCAGTAGCCAACAGTCCGAATGCAAAACATTTTGTCTATGGATATAAAGGTTGTCGCATAATTCATTATAATTTATGATGATGTCACACTTACCATAGAGAAACAAAATTACCAACCTTTCCCAGGCCATGGAATCGATAAACTTACGTCGTACAGCGCGATAGCTCTTAGAAGGTGCTTTGGATTTGTACTTCTCTCTCACTCGCTCTTAATTAGAGCGTAGGTATGGGAGCGAGAGACAAGTTCAAACACGAAGCACCTTCTAAGTGCTCACAGACTGTACAGTCAGCACCAAATATATAGACACAGTAAAACTTGCAAAAATATGTAAACACGACTCTGTTGCGTAGGAATAAGGGTGTATATGTATTTCTGGAACCTTGTTAACGCATATATATTTATGACGCTGACAGTACATATTCATTCCGTCTTACACAAACTTTCCTCTCTGCCGAAATATTAGACCAAAATTAAACGAAACTGTTTCCGTATATTGATCGTTTCCATACGTAATTATTATAAATATTTTTCCTATTAGTTGCCGAAATGTGTAAGTAATAAAATACTGAATTTAAATCTCACACAAAACAGGTTATATCAACATCCTTAGTATCCGCGGCCCTTCTTTTTAAGTGTTCTTAGCCAGGATATGGCATTGGGTAACATGATTAAATTTTTGCTCGAAACCTTCTGATTAATAAGCTATTAGAGTCATCCCAAGATAACTCTGCAATGAGGTGACAACAGTAGAAATCATAAGTTTGTATATGGCAATACTGATTTTTAGTCACACAACACGTTTTGATACTTAAGTATAGCTCTAATTATTATGTACTACGCGCGGCGTTTTATATTTCCCTAACTGTATCTATGGAGTTATGTATATGCATACTGGATCCTTGCTTCTACACTTATATTATAAAGAGGAAAGATTTGTATTTTTGTATGTTTGTAACGAATAAACTCAAAAACTACTGGAACGGATCCATAAATTATTTCACCATTAGAATGCTGGTCGCCTACATCTACGGCAACTCGCTACGTTCTTACGGCTGTCCGTCAGAACGTAGCGTGTTGCCGTAGATGTAGGCGACCAGCAGATCCTAGGAAAAGCGCACTATGTTCAAAATGTAACTAGACATACCACCTTGACTGTGACGGTTACTCGGATAAACTATATAATTTGATGGATCGCCAAAGGAATGAAAACTGGAAATGCAAATCCTGTATCCGGAAGGGTGAGACACCATGCTCGTCGAACAAACCCAACACGCCATCATCCAACGTGACTTTTAGGAAAAACAAAAACAATACTACTAAGAAACCGGTGCCTAAAACACCAAAGCCCTTTGATTCCAAAAAAGATACACCTCAGTTTCTTGAGTCCCCTAGTACTGTAGTTAGCTTCACATCGTCCGTAGCAAATACGTCGAAAACGTCGCCAGGCGAACCACTTATACCATTACATGGTGGACCCTCTGAGGTTGCCAACTACGAAATTGATACATCAATTTATCTTTCCTCAGAATCCCAAATAACAGAATTGTCTACCCCATTAAACACTACTTTATCACAAGACAAACTGTCTAGAAGTATGGACTACTCAGCAAATGATGTAATAACCATAATAGAACCAAAAGAAGAAGTGACCCGACTGAACTCAGAAATTGCCTCCGTCCAAAACCAATTTGAAGAAACCATTATTGAGAATAATGGATTAAATAGAATCATTGACAAACTTCAAAAATAAATAGTTATACTGAAGCAACTATGTCAGTCTTCAAACTTAGGCTCTTTCTCACATAAAAGAAGCAAAAAAAGGCATTCTATACATAGCGCCGTGCCCTCATCGCCAGAGAGGGCTACAAAGTGTTTTAATCCTGGCTGTGAAAAATAAATGTTCAGTTTAAACAAGCAAATAGACTCTGGACACGGAATTGAAGGCACATAAGGACATCATTGCCCACTTAAATAAGCAGATAGAGATACTGTCCCAGGAACAAGAATCGCTCAGGGATGTTGTAAATCCTGAAACAGACAACGACATGCCTCCAAATAAAGCCCCTGCACGAAGAGCGAACTCAATATCTTCTCTAAACACTTCCAATCCCAAAAAAACAAAAAAGGCAGAGCCAACGCTACTTATTCATTCAAAATTGTGTCTTATCAGGAACTACAGTAGTCATCTTATGCAACGCTTGAAGCAAATCACCCCGAGTGGAAGCACATGTCTCTACCTCTCCCCCGGTGCAGACACGAGAGAACTATTTCATGGACTCCAAGAAAAGCTTCATAATTTTACTATAAGTGAGACTACTGTATTATTTGTATTGGAGAAAATGATTTTTTAAAGAATGTAAATTATTATACCTTACTGGATTACATCAGGGAACAGTTAAGCTATGTGCAACATACAAATGTAATTGTATGCTTACCTACGTATAAAAATGACAATTTCTCCAATTTGTTTAATAACCGCGTGACTATATTCAATAATATCCTATATACTGACAATTTAAACCATGAATACTGCTACATATTAGATTCTAATTTAAATCTTTCCTGTGACATAAATATGTTCACCCGTTTTGGCAATGTAAATAGACTGGGCTATGTAACGATATTTAATGACTTGATGCAACTACTCACACCACTTGGGGACCATAACAATGATAGTAATCCCGAAACAACTTTCACTAATTCCCGGGAACAGCATTTTTTTCGTGAATATCAATAATGATGCAACTAATAATAAATATAATACAGATTCATCCCAAAATACACTAATAATACTCTATCAGAACATTAGAAGTGTTAAAAATAAATTACATTTGGTTGAGGCCCTGTCAGAGGAAGCCAGCTTATCGAAAATTTGTTTAAGCGAGACATGGATAAATGAAACCAAGCGTGACTTACTGAATGTGGACGGATATAATGTAGCAAGTATATTCTGTAGGCAGTCGAGAGAGGGTGGAGGAACGTGTATCTTGTTAAAGTCAGACATGCAATACTTGGAATGTGAAAATATACAATCTTTGTCTATGGAATACATTATCGAAATAAGTGCAGTTAAAATACCAATGTATAATTTGTTATTAGTGGTAATATATTGGCCTAATAGCTCTAGAGAAGCCGCTTTGTTCTACACACAATTAACAAAACTTTTAGAAATGATTGCAAATAAATATTATAAGCGAAACATAATAATCGGTGGGGATTTAAACGTCAACCTCCTTGATAATAGTAAGCAGGCAAAGGAAATAATTATCTTATTCAGTTCATTTAATTTTTGTCAGTATGTAAAAGAACCTACGAGGGTTACCGCACACAGTTCAACATGTCTAGATGTATTGTTTATACACTTTAAAGAGTCACTGCAAAGCGTACAAGTCATAGATTTTGGTCTTTCAGACCATAAAGGCGTGATAGTATCTCTAAAAACAAGAAAACGTAATGAAAAACCATTATTTAATTAAAAAAAGAGACATTTTAATCAAAAAAATATAGAACAATTTAGAAAAATGATAAAATCGATGGACTGGACTAATTTTATAAAAGCTGATAAGGATGTCAACCAGAACTACGAAGCGTTTCATATCCAATTAACCAATATATTGGATAAATGTATGCCAAAAAAATTCATACCATTAAGGAAACAGCCTAAAAAAGCTTGGTTAAGTCGCGGCTTGAAAACCTCGTGTAAAAGACTTATATAAAGATTTGTATAAAAGACTTATAAAAATATTAACTTTACAAATGGAGAGTACGGTTTTGGACAACTACTATAAACAATATGAAAAGACTTTAAAAAAAACGGTAAAAATAAAAAAGAACTACAATATATAAAAATAATAAATACATCGAAAAATGTTGCTAAAACAACGTGGCAAATTATCAGAGTAAGAACCAACAAAGTTAAGAAATATTCCAAACAAAACATTACACTAAAAAATGGAAATACAAATATAGAGAAACCCGAGTTAGTTGCAAACACTTTAAATGACTATTTTATTTCGATAGGCCAGGAAGACAAAAAAAAATAAGAACAGTCAAACAGCCAGTTCTATAATAAATAATTCAATGTATCTGACCCCCGTTAGTGAACATGAAATAGGTAGCATCATCAAGGGTCTAAAAAATAAGAAGAGCTTTGGTTTTGACGACTTTCCCCCAACTCTTGTGAAGCACTGTAGAGATGAACTCATTATTCCATTAACATTTATTATAAACCAATCATTTTTACTTGGTAAATTTACGGACCTGTTAAAAATAACTGTAATAAGACCCTTGCCAAAGACGAAAGTGGCTAACGAGGCTAAATATTTCAGGCCCATCGCATTGCTTTCAACATTTTCCAAATCTTTGAGAGTACCATGGCTAAGCGATTGACCTCGTTTTGTGAAAGATTCAATATATTTCACGACAGCCAATGTGGTTTCCGGAAGAAAAGGTCAACAATAACAGCGCTGTATAAATTTCATAATGAAGTATTAAATATTATTAATGATAGGAAATACGCAGTAGCGGTTTTACTAGATATGAGCAAGGCATATGACAGAGTCTCTCATAAATTGCTTTTGGATATATTACACAAATTAGGCATACGAGGACAAGCACACGATTGGTTTATTTCATACTTATAAAATCGTAAACAGAGTGTGGAAATTGAGTATCATGACACCAAAACGAACACTCTTAGTATTGTGAGGTCTAGTACCCGAGTAACGAATAATTCTATCCCTAAAGGTTGTGTTTTGGGTTGTATTTTATTTTGATTATACATCAACGACTTGCCTAACTTTTTATCTCACAAGTGCATCCTCTATGCAGATGATATTACGGCCGTTATTAGTTGTAATAATAAGAAGGATCTAGAGAGCCAATTAAAACTATTCTTTGACCAAATAACTGACTGGATTACTATCCATAATCTTCAATTGAATGTCTCTAAAACAAACTTAATCCAGATTAAACCCCGTCAAAAAAGTCCATTGGGAATGGATTTGAAATTAATGAAATAGCATCAGTTAATACGTGTTGTCTGTTAGGAATAGAAATTGACTCAGGTTTGAGTTGGAGAGAGCATATAGAAAAACTGTCAAGTATACTTGCGAGGTTCATATATGCTCTTTACGTACTAAAACGATGTACTGATTTAAAAACAGCTTCTATCGCTTACTATGCTTATGCTCATTCGTGCCTTAGCTATGGTATAATAATATGGGGAAATAGCGTTCAGACTGGTAGCTTATTTAAGTTACAGAAAAAATGTGTAAGAATCTTAGCAAATATAAGAAACGTTGAGAGATGCAGAACACATTTTGTTAGATTAAAATTTTTGACATTAATATCTATTTATATTTATGAAATATGTAAATTTGTGAGAAATAATCAATGTCTTATCAAAAAATTTAAAGATAGCTGCGCGCTGTCCCAAACCTTACGACACAGAGAGAAGCTGGTGAGCTCGGCCACCAGGTTAACAATTGTTAGTGCGGGGACCCATTGGATGTGTGTCAAAATCTACAACAAATTGCCACAACATATAAATTCTATAAATAATGATACGGCTTTTTATAAAATTTTAAAGGAATTCCTTGTTACCAATTGTTTTTATGACTTAGAGGAATACTATAATTTTAAGAAATAGTAATTGAATATTTAATATTATGTGACACTTTTTATATTTAGAACAAATTGATTTATTTTTGTTTTGAGACATTAACCCCTGACATTGTAGTGCCCTAACAGGGTTTGTGGTGGACATTATATTGTTAGTTATAAGACCTACTGTAAACCCACAAAAACAATGAATAAAATTGAATTGAATGCTACATTATCCCTGAGTATCATAGACTGTTTTATTTTTCTGCGCGGATAGAGTCGCGACAACAGCTAGTATACTATGAAATGAAATGAAATGAAATATTTTATTTGCCAGAATACTTATGCATAATGTACAAGGTGTTAAGGTAGTTTGGTATCAAGCATTCGGCCGAAAACAATCGACATGCAAATGTTAGGAGAGCACAAAATATTCTAGTAACAATAATATAATTTTATCGATGGCATATACTTTCCGATTCTTGAAACTCTTTCACACTATAAAAGCAATGTTCAAACAATAATTTATCAAGTTTCTTCTTAAATTCTAAGTCCTTTGACAATTTGATTTCATCTGGAAGATGATTGAACAATACTATGCACATATTGTAGGCATTTTTACTATAAATTGCACTGCGGCAAGGAGGTTGGTGCAAGAGGTTTTTGTATTGCGCCCTCTGCCTGCCAGTAAAAACCTCAGCGCGCATTTTAAAAATAGAAGGTTTTACTTTCACAAACTGACATACTTTTTTTATATACATACATGGTAGTGGTAATATTTTAAGTTTTTTAAACAATGGTCTACAGCTGTCTGTGAACCAAGTAGTCGTTATAGCTCGTATGCACTTTTTCTGCAATATGAAAGCTCTTTTGACATCGACAGAATTACCCCACAGCAATAAGCCATAGTTGAGCGTCGAGAAAACATAGCCGTAATAGGCTGTGATTGCGGCCTTCATCGAAACAGTGGTCCTAAGTTTCCGAAGCGCAAAAACAAATCTGTCTAATTTAGAGCAAACAAAGTCAATATGTGATTTCCAATTAAGATGATTATCGATGAATAGACCTAGGAATTTAACACTGTCAGTTTTTACGATAGGATTGTTGTCATAGATGATATTTAGTTGATTAGGATTACATTGATAAGAATTAAATTGTATATATGATGTTTTAGTTATATTTATATTTAGATTATTGTCAATTGTCCAATTTTTTATGTCAGTCAATGATTTGTTTATAGTTGCTTCGTATGTGCTATTATTTTCACCCTTTACTAATAATGTAGTATCATCAGCAAATAATATGCATTTTTGCGACGTAGCTTTAGGAAGATCGTTAATATAAGCAAGAAATAAAAACGGTCCCAGATTACTTCCTTGGGGTACTCCTGTCTTATTAACGCGGAGAGGTGACCGATATTTCACCTTTACTTGTTCCTTACCTTCCGAAACTATTTTCGAGATTTCACGATTTCTTCTTCAAATAACTTGCAAACCAATCTAATGCTATCCCTCTAATTCCCAGATGTTCCAGCTTTTCGAGAAGTTTAGTGTGATTGACACAGTCGAAAGCTTTACTCAAATCGAGAAAGATGGACATTATAGGTTCTTTATTACCTATTTAAAGCTTCTGTCACATGCTTTATAAGATTAAAACAAGCTAATTCAGTTGAGTGACCCTTCCTAAAACCATATTGATCCTTTTGAAGTAAATTATTTTTCTCTAAAAATCCCATTAATCTTTCACACATGGCTTTCTCACAAATTTTGGAAATAATTGGAACAATCGTGATAGGCCTGTAGTTATTAGGATCCCAGCGATTTCCTTTTTTAAACATAGGTTTGACTACAGAAATCTTCAGCTGATCTGGAAAGATACCCTCATTGAAAGAGAGGTTTACGATGTGCGTGAGGGGACTATAAATGCGAAAGTATGGTTATCGCTTTCATAAACTGGTGCACTTTGGTATAGGGATAGTTTGAGTCCCAGAGGACATAGCCTACTTTTTATCCTGGACAATTTGGCAGTTCCCGATGAAACGCGATGAACCAATTCTACCCAGACAAGGTCGCAGGCAAAAATGTAGGTCGCATAAGTATGATAATTATAAGTTGAGGTCTTACATGCATAAGGCACAGTCAGTGAATTTGGTTCGCAGGCCACTTTGGACTGTGTCATGACGAACCTAATCAATCAAAACGTAAGAGACTTCATAAGAATGTATTTACAGTGCCTCTTTGACATAGTCCAAAACGGTCCAGGAATCAAATTCTTTGTTTATACTTAATAAAACAAAAAACTATTATTGACATGTTTAATCAATCACTAAATAAGACGCGTATCTGAGTCTAAAAATTCCACTCTAACTGTACTTTTCTCCCTGAACTTCGACTTCTCCGAACCCTATTCCTCTTTCAACTCTCATCATCACTTTGCACATTTATAACGTACGTTAGGTTCAATTTTGTTTAGTTCTATTATGCTCTGTACAGAATTTGCGAATGAAGTCCATGTTGTAGTATGAACAACTTCAGATAATTCACCTTAAAGAAATTAATAAACAAGTTAAAATACAATCCTACTATATTATTCTAAATGCGAATGTTTGTGTGTGTGTGTGTGTTAGCTTGTTACTCCTTTACGCTGGAACGGGTTGACGAATTTGGATGAAATTTAAAATGGATACCTTGGATTAACACATAGGCTACTTTTCATCCCGGAATATTTAAAAATTGCCGAGGGAATAACTGTGTAATAACAGGATCTTGTTGGGTTCCTGAGGCCAGCGTGAGGGTGTAGGAGCAAGTAATAACACTCGTGTATGATTGAAGACACTGTTTATTAGTGGGTTCTAATATATATACATGTTAGGTTGACGCTGAGACAAGCAATATGCGTTTATGTTACAGTAAACTATTGTGTTACTGTACAACACTGAAAGTGGCCAATCGCCATACTTCACCTCCCCCGAAAGTTCCTTCACCCCGGGGAGGCAGTTTTTTTTTTATAACGCATGTTACTTGTTTAATTTTTTTTTTAAATCTGTAGATAAAAATCATAGGACAGGGAAATGGTTAATAATTTACTTAATGTAAGTTTATAAAATGTAAAAAAAAACAGAATAAATCTGTCCTTCTGCAATGTTTTCCTAGTGTCACTGTTAAATGCTCTGAATGAAAAATATGAAAAAAAAACAGGTAATTCATTAAAGGGTATAGCCGTGTTAGGAAGGCAGTTTCGCCTTTGGCGAGAAAATGATTTTCCTTCTACTCGGATAATTTGTCTTTGTTTACTTTGTAATTTCACCAAATATTAGCCCCAAAATGGCCGTATTTTTTTTGGTTAATTAAGAAAAAAGGAAAATAGTTTTTATTTTTTTCTTACTAAAGTAGTGGACCGATTTTCTTGAAATTGGTATATATTATGTAAATAGTTAAGGACGTTTTTCAAAAAAAAGTACTTTTCATTTTTATATATAAGTGAAAAAAAATCCATATAAACTATTCAAAAAAAAAATCTTTTTACTTGTATGTTGGCGACACCTATCAATATTAGATATTTTTTGAACCATTTAATACTCTACCACATATATTTTTTTCAAAAAATATCACGCGGATCCAAAGGTTAAAAAATACTAATTTGTAACATCTCGTACATATCTTTTCCTACACTACATACGTAGGTTTCAATAGCCGTCATTAAGGTAGTTAATGTACTAATAAATGTCAGTGACAATGAATCTCACGCGTACTTTCAGCATTAGGTACAGGTAATGATAAATAGTCGCATGATTTCTTTGCATACTATAATTTGTAGAAATAAAATTGCTGAAATATAACAGCATTCACATTAATACTAATAGGGAGTACATGAAAATATTTCAAAAAAACAGCTCAATATGATCACTAAAAAGTATAAAATCAAATTGTTTTAAAAAACAAAAAACCGCCTTCAAAAACGCAAAAAATAACTTCTTTTAAAATGTTAGGTACCTATAGGTAGTATATACTTTTTAGTGATCATATTAAGCTGTTTCTTAATCCCACTTCTTAGTTAATATGAAACTTTAAGAAATTTCAAGTTCACCGCCGCAACCGAAAGTAACGCCGCAGAAAAGTCATAGTCATATTGAAACAATTGAATGTTCTACGTTACACTCGCTCAACTATCTTAATCGAGATATCTTATCGCCACCCTTGAAATAGGTAACGTTGAGGAGTTCCGTTTTCCATCTGTGGTCTTCATCATCAGTTCCACTTCACCAAATGATCCTTTTTGAATGCAAATGCTGGACTTGTTACTTGTTACTAAAAATACTGAAATTGCTATATGTATGCTTATAATATTAGAGGAGTTCCCTCAATTCCTCATGGATCCCCTCATCAGATTATAATTTGGTGACTACGTAACCACCTCGGAAGTATACTCTATCAAAGAAAAAAATATTTTTTGATATCGGACCATTATTGACGGAGAAATCGATGATCAAACTCAGAACCTTCTTTTTATAAGTCGGTTAAAATACTAAAACCTTCTCCTAAGTCAAACAAATACTTTTCTGAAAACCGCAACAAAATCAGTTCAGCCTAACGCGAGATAATCGCGGACAAGCATACATACATACATACATACAGGTCAAACTGAGAACCTCCTTTTTTTGAAGTCCGTTTATGACGGTCTCCTAGTTCAGTGGGTAGTTACGCTACTTAGGAAGCAAGATCCCAGGTTGGAATCCCGGTGAGGGCATTTACATATTTGTGTGTTTATCACAAATATTTGTTCTTGAATATTCTATGTGTACATAATAAGTATTTATCTGTCATATGTATTCCTATTACATAGTATATCGTGGCCCACCAGTACCAACAACATAAGTTTTATTGAGCTTACTGTGTGAGACTAGGTTGTTTTGTGTGAGATTCATCATCATCATCATCATCATCATACATATCAGCCGTAGGGCGCCCACTGCTGGATAGCCCTCCCTCATGAATTTCCAAGTGTTACTGTGTAAGGGCCTGGACACATGTCCACGGCACGGCGTCGTTAACGTGAAACGGCGCGGCGCCGTAGAAAGGCACGTTGCCGCGTCATGCAAATACCACACCACTACCCACTGAACTAGGAGGCCGTCATTTGATTTGAAATATTTTCATGTACTCCCTATTAGTATTAATGTGAATGCTGTTATATTTCAGACAATTTTATTTCTACAAATTATAGTACGAGGGGCGGCTGAAAAGTAATCTACCTAACAATGAAACAAAAGACTGTCGTGGCTAATTTTTTTTTATTTTTCTATATAGTCCCCTGCTAGTAAAATGCACTTATTAAATTTTTCAAATATTGAATTTAAACCATTAAAAAAAAAATCTTTCGGTTTGTCGTCAAAAAAGTCAGTAACCGCAGCCTTCATTTCGTCATCGGTCATAAACCTTCGTCCCCTGAGGTCTTTCTTGAGAAGTCTAAACAGAAAATAGTCACAGGGGGCTAAATCTGGACTATAAGGGGGGTGGTCAATGGTTTCGAAGCCATTGTCTTTAATTGCTAGCTTCGTTGTGCGGGCGGTATGCACTGGTGCGTTATCGTGCAAAATCAGAATACCTTTGTTTAGTTTACCTCGCCGTTTTTCTTTTATTGTCTCTCTTAGTTGGTATAGTAAGTTTGAGTAATAATCAGCATTCATTGTAGTTTTCTTCGGTAAATAATCTATGAGCAAAATCCCTTCCGTGTCCCAAAAGATTGTAGCCATAAGTTTACCTGCCGATGGACAGACCTTGAATTTCCGAGGCGGCTTCTCATCCTTAAATTTCCACTGTAACGACTCTTGCTTACTTTCCGGGTCCCATTGTCGAATCCAAGTCTCATCACATGTTACAATTCTAGAAATTATTTCTTCCTCTTTCCCGCGACTCATCTCCAAAAACTCTTCGCAACATTTGACACGCCTCTCCATGTCAAATGCAGTCAACATTCTGGGGACCCAACGTGCACTAACCTTGGACATGTTCAAATGCTCATGAATTATTTCATTGACTCGCTCTTTACTGACGCCCACATCTCTAGCTATCTCCCACTGCTTCACTCGTCGGTCCTCTAATATAATTTTTTTCACCCTGGCTACATTTTCATCGGTGACGGCCGAAACTGGTCTTCCGCTACGAGGATCATCTTCCAGACTCTCACGACCTAACTTAAACTGCTTTGACCAAAACTTTATGACAAATTCGGAAGAACACAAACTGCCAAACACACGTAACATACGCTGTCTGATCTCCGAAGGCGTATTCCCTTCTTTAGTCAAAAACTTAATCACCGCACGCTGCTCGATTTTATCCATTTTCACTTTTTCTACCGACATGTTTGAAACAATTGTAGGAGACAAATAAACGTGATGCAATAAACAAATGAATGTAATACATTTTGAAAATAGAATAACAAACGAATATAAATCCATACCAGCCAGCATTATTTTTGTATATATTTCTGACCAAGGAGATTACTTATCAGCCGCCCCTCGTATGCAAAGAAATCATGCGACTATTTATCATTACCTGTACCTAATGCTGAAAGTACAGGGTTGGGCACATTAAGTGTCCTAGTTTTGTATTGGCATTTTACTTCAATATAACGGAACTTTTTTTCACATTATAATGTTATTTTTAATTGAGAGTTTATTCGTATTTATGATTTCTAGACATCAGCTTGATATCTTTTGTTTTTACATTGTTTTAAACTATGGACGCGCAACGCCAGCTCGTTGTTAATTTATACAAGCAAAAATTCCGACCGTGCGAGATATTTAAGAAGCTAAAACATTTAGATATCATTGTAAGGTTCATATCGCGGACCATTAAGCGATTCAAAGAAACGGGATCTTCACGAATCAGGCTTAAACCTGGTCAAAAACCGACTGTTCGCTTCAAAAATATAATTAAAAATGTTCGTGAGCGTATTAGGCGAAATCCAGCCCAAAGTGCAAGTAAACTCGCTAAAGATTTGAAAATATCCTGACGATCAATGAGTCGTATATTAAGATAAGATCTTGGATTGAAGGCCTACAGAAAACAAAAAAAAAACACGGATTAACAGATGCCCAGAAAAAGACTAGAGTACAAAAATTTAGGGACTTGCTAGCTTGGCATGAGAGCGATGAAATTATTTTTTCCGATGAAAAGATTTTCCATTTGCAAGACAGTCGCAATCAACAAAACGATCGTATTTATGGTGCTTCATTGAGGGATATTCTAGTGGTCAAATTAGCCATACAACGGTTTCAAAGTGCCTCAGCTGTCATGGTATGGGGTTCGATCTCAGCCATCTCACAAGGCTAAACGTACTCCAGACTGGTGTCGAAGAAATTTGACGGATTTTATACCTGCAAGATTGTCTTCACTAGACTTGAATGCATTGGACTTTTCGATATGGGGATATATGCTTACCAAGATTGGAAGCACTGGGTATGAATTTAAATACATTCAAGGATCGTTCGGTCAAGATATGGGATAACATACCCGATAAGGTAGTGCGTGCCGCGTGCAATTCAATTTATAGTAGAATGCGTAAAGTTATACTAGCTAAAGGAGAGCGATTTGAGCTAATGAATTAATTTTGTAAATAATAGAGTTTGCTTTAAATAAAAACATGTTCAGTAATAAAATTTGAAGTTTTCTTTTAATTTTATGGCTATTTTAAACTAGGACACTTAATCTGCCCAACCCTGTACGCGTGAGATTCATTGTCACTGACATTTATTAGTACATAAATAAACTACCTTAATGACGGCTATTGGAACCTACGTATGTAGTGTAGGAAAAGATATGTACGAGATGTTATAAATTAGTAATTTTTAACCCTTGGATCCGCGTGATATTTTTTCACTTAAATGTAAAATTGAAAAGTATTTTTTTTTTTAAACTTCCTTAACTATTTACATAATATACCACTTTCAAAAAAATCAGTCCACTAGTTTACTAAAAAAAAATTCCTTTTTTTTATTTACCAAACGGCCATACGGCCATTTTGGGGCTAATATTTGGTGAAATTACAAAGTAAACAAAGACAAATTATCCGAGTAGAAGGAAAATCATTTTCTCGCCAAAGGCGAAACTGCCTTCCTAACACGGCTATACCCTTTGGTTAAATATAATGCGTTTGACTGTTAAGGTAACCCGGTCTCCAGTTTAAATATATTTGTTAATAATTACTATTTTATTGTGGTTAAGCTTCTTGTGAACTGGCGAAATTATCGATTCTAATACTAAAACGTCAAATAGTTGTAATATACAATAATCGAACTGCCTCAGTTAAAAACGCCATCTAGGTTGTTTCTTACGAAAGCGGGCTCAAGTGTTCACAGCATTATAGACGTTAAGGTGTCCATGCACTTATAAAGCCCACTGTACATATAATATTGCTGTAGAAAGAAAATCAATAAGTACTAATATTATAAATGTGAAAGCAATTCTGTCCGTCGTCTGTCTGTTTGTTACGCTATTACTGATAAACCGCGGAACCAAATTAGATTAAATTTAAACTTTGTATCTCGAAACTCACCTCTAAGGGGGTGAGATTTGGGATGGTAGTTTGTATGAGAATTTGGTCATTTATATTTTGGAGTTCGGCCATATATAATGATTAAAATAGGTTTTAAGACTCACAATACAGGGTGTTTTTTTGGTCGACAACTTCCAAAACAGGAGAGATAGTTTAATTAATGCTGAATCCGAAAATCACATTAAAAAATTAAAAAACCTTTGGAGGTCAGAGAAATAGCATTTTCAATTTTTCCCATTATTTCACTTAATTGTGGTTACCATGCGCCGTGTTTACCGAAGACTTTAATGTCGTAATCACCGTGCACGATGTTATGATTCATCTTTTCCTTCATAATTGTTACGGGCTTAGGACCGTCAAAAATTACAAAAACGGTTCAGGTAAAAAAAAAAATTTTGTTAAAAATCGTACTGAAATGGCATTTAACTACAGAATAACGGTATGAATTACAAAACCGCAATATTTGTCTTTGGCGTATTTAAAAAGATGAATCAGCGTTGTACAACTATTGTTAAAAATTTACAAACCTTGAGCATGGCGTGGCGTTTCAAAAGTGCCCCACTCGTTAAGGTTGCTAGCGATAGACCTTACAGTGTAGCGCGTAATGGCCTGCCGATTAGGAAATCGTTCAGTCCAAATTCTAACTGTGTCAGCAATATTTTAACCACTCACAAAGTAAATCTTTACAACATCAAACATTTCCCGATTGTCCAGAAGTACATTTTCTTGCCGAGGCATTTTTTTATCAATTAAACGATTTAACACTTCACTTAACAAGCACTCACTTCGAAACAAACACGGAACTGACATCGCTGTAAGGTCGGTTCATTCTTACTTGTTTTATATAGTAAACAACTTTCTAACCTCAAAATGAACCTTTTTAGGCTAAAACCGCTATTTTAAACAAAATAAAGCAATCACAGACAATACCTTGGCCAAATGATGTCCAAGTGTTTATTCAGTTTACTTTATTTACGACAACAGAGCTGTTTTAGCCAAAAAAGGTTCATTTTGAGGTTAGAATGTTGTTTACTATATAAGACAAGTCAGAATGAACAGACCTTATAGTATAATATTGAACTATGATGGAAATTAACAGCAATCAAACTATCATGGGAGGGATGGTGTTTTGAGATGGCGAATTTAGACAGATTCTCATCTACCGGTGATAACTAAGGGCAAACCAGCGGATAAAGTAAATGCATTTCGGCGTCTACGATAATGGGTATATGTAAAAAAAAATATCTGACTACAAATATGCCAGGAACTACTTACACAATGATACACAGTCGGGGTAATATGCGGCAGGTCTACTAAAAATTGGCGAAGATCGTATGGCAAGAGTTAGTAACGGTATCATTACACTAAACCGTAAAATTTGGAAAATTGTATAAAACACAGATGATCTAAAAAAAATACGTATACCCCGATCTACAAAACAATATAAAGAATAGAGAATTTTGTGCGAGAGGGCAATATTAGCACAGACAAACGAAATTGTCGGGAGATAACTGAAAATAATATGTCTCACGTAGAAGGCGATGTTGTGGAGTATCTCTTGGTAGACGTCCATGTCGTCAGTTAGAGTTACTGAACTCTTTGGAGGTATCGGGAGTGCCATCCCGTAAGTTCATGCTTTAAGTTGGTGTCCCGGTAAATTTCGAGTTTAATATTACATGTGTTTAAAAGATCATTCTGGGCAGGGAGGACGTCAAAATATATAATTACTTAAAACTATTAATTTACTTAAATGCGATAAAAGAGTTCCACGCGGACGACGTCTCGGGCAAAAGCTAGTATTTTATAAATGTGACTGATGAGAATAATAAAACAATGTCTTATGTTATTATTTTTATTTATATATTCGTACCTTTCTTGAAATCCCTCGTTAACGTTTATATAAAGAATATCATGCAGCAACGTGCACAGTAAGTTTCATAAATTAATTTGTATAGGACAGGATTTTGGTTCCATACCTAGATTAAAATATTTTTTTCGTCAAAACGGCTGACATTATTTTTGAAATATTTATATCGCATAATTTTCTAATTTTCCAAATGCGTTCAGCTCTTTATCAGTGATTAGAAGACCCAAACATCTTCACAAACTTTTACTTTTATAATATTAGTAGACATTAGGATTTACCCGCAATTGGCACTGCATAACGTTCAATTTTCATATAATTGTTCTCGTTTTCCTGTTGACATCCTGAACCTTAGAATAATATTATTATAATATAATGGAATATCGGGCGGTGAATAACTTGCGTCTGTAATTTATTGCGTGATTATTAGGTTCTTGCGATTTACGCGTAATTCTTTTGACCTTTAATATTATTATTCCTTTCTTGAATTTTGACTGCCCATATAAATAAGGTTCAGGAAGATTCGAGATGGTTGTCATTTCACGTTAACTCTTGTACTTGACTGTTGTTATTCTGTGTTTAAATTCATAAACTTCTTCAAAGTTATTATTTGGCTGTGTGGTTTTCTGATTACAGGCAACAGATTTGACATCTCAAAGTGGAAGTAATATGTGGGAAAATAACCAGTTGTCCAGTGACGTGCACATGGATAATGCGGAGAAGATCATCAAGAAGGTTAGTTTTAGGGAATCGATTTTCAGCGACAGTGATTTTTATAAGTTGTCACTACCCCACCCCCAGCGACCTGCCGCATTCATCGCAGGTTACGAGGGCTGCGATTAAAGTTTCGGGAATCTAATACTTAAGAACTTATTTTTGACACATACGAGTATTATACCTTGTTATGATCTCTAAAGTTGTATTATCTTAACACGCTGGCCACAGCACAGCATTTGATCTGATGCAAAAAAACCCTCTGCTGTTTATAGTATTAATCGATCAAGGATGAATGAAAATGCACGAGTAGAACATTCAGGCGTCTATTACAAATACTTTTTGTTAAAAAAATATTTAAACTTTGCGTGACCTTGTCATGAAATTTTTGTAAATAAATTCTGAAAACGTAACTATCCAAGATATTTATTTTAGATAAATATAGTTTGATCGATAAAGCATCTTTGGCCGTATGTTTTCCAGTTTTTATTTTTGGAAAAGCGCCCCTGGATACCGAGTAATTATGTTTTTTTAAGATTTTCGTTTTTATTTGTTTTCTCCCCAAATCCTCAAAAGTGCGACTTGTGTCTAGCACAGAGAGATTGCTCTTAAAAAGGCCTATCACTGGTAAAAAATCCACGTTCCACTATCGCGGATTTTACGAGAAATAGATCATTTCTTTCTAAGGTCAAATGATACAACACAGGGTTGTCACTAAAGTTCAAACAAGTTATGAGAGTGGGTAAATATAAAAAAGAATTAACACTAACACACTTATCATATTGCATGCCCGAAACTGTAGTCAAAGACCAAAGAATTTTGTATTCCACGCCAACGAAGTCACGGGGGGCACTAGCTTATTCATACAAATCATTTTCATTGTTAGGTGTTAACGTGCACTCAACATCATCATTGGATGGATCTTAATCATCATTATTGGATATATCTTCATCGTCCACCTCTGCCAACTGCAAGTTTTGTCAGTGAATTGGTTTTAAAAGTTCACGTACAGCTTGTGGCGGACAAAGCCGCTTGGAAAATCACCGACGACGTTGATTGAGGTGTTCAATAGAAATGAATGGATCCGATGATTCTAGTGCACGGTGAAAGAGGTCGGTCATAATTTTTCTCCTATTCATTTTGCGACAATGGTGTTCCCGATCTGAGCGCCAGCTCCTTGCTCTGACAGCATCCCGACAGGAAGTGAACAGGATTCAATAATCTTTTCACCGTGAACTAGAATTTTGTGTACAGTCATCGCGTGTCAGTTGAGTATTAAAAAATGATATTTTCTATTTTTGCTTAATTTCGTCAAAACAGATTCAGCTGTTTGACCGTGTCAGCGTAAGTCACTAACAACTCTATTTATCACTTACATATTTTATCAGCAGTAATGTCCATAGGATACAAGGACAAAAAAGTTCTGGGTTGTAATAAATTAAGGAAACCATATAAACAGACAGAATTAAAGAACAAAATTTGTACGGATTGCTGCACTACTTTACTGAGTAGGTCGCGTAATCTCAAGTGTTCCTACAAGTCTAGTAGAGTTCTAATAATAACTACGTAGCAAAAGCCTTAAGCGTAATTAAAACATTCGAGTCTTTATAGAAGACTCTAGTCTTTCTAGAAAACTGAGTCTCTTTAGAAGACTACAGAAGACCCAAGTACTTCCCAAGTTTAAAAGAACTCTAGCTTCGATTCAATGAATAGTCTAAAAAACTAATTCGAGTCTTAGAATTGAAGACTCCAAGGACTTCGAGTCTTTACCAACACTAGTTTTAGCATAAGCCTAACGAGGGTGGACCTCTTCCCGCGTTACACGTGACCCTTCATCGAAAAAACATCAAAAGGCCTATCAAGCATGCAATTGGATTTTGTCTAAATGATGTCTTATTTAGATAGTTTTTGTAATATCCGGCCCTTTATTTATACAAGTTCACGAAATGTCCAGCTGATTTTCGAGATATTTTTATTTTCTGTTTGAGTTTAGAAAAAGGTGAATTGTTTACGATTGATATAATTATATTTCATGATTGATATACCAATGGAAAGATAAAAGAACAGGCAATGCACGTAGAAAGGAATAAAGATTATACACTTACGTTTTACTGATGAAAATAAATGATTCATTTAATCAAATATATTATTATTAGGTTTTGATATTTTTTTCATCCGATCGGTTTATTCTTTGACACTCTGCACTTTTTTTATTGTTTAACTATCACCATTATAAGTATACATCACAAGGAGCACATCCTATTTGGCAATAATTTCGTTTTTATTAATTTTTCGCTTGTTCAGATGCTTGGGTTTTGGGAAAATTAACAAACAATATGTTGCCAAATAAGTGATAAATCAATAGGTTATTTTTTTACACTAGCAGAGTCTTCGTTTATGAAGTTTAAATTCTGCAATCACAGCGCCGTCCTGCGCACAACTGTTGTGCGTAGGACACGACCGGCTAAAATTTTCTATGCATAACTGTTCTGCGCAGGACACCTGACGGGTTAATTAAGGTCAAATAGAGTGACAACACTAACACATTTTTTTGAATTTTAATACCTCCCATAGGCTGCGATAGCCGACTTCCTGTCGGGATGCTAGTATTTACAAAAATTTCATGACAATGTCACGTAAAGTTAATATTTTTTTTAACAGAAAGTATTTGGAATAGACGCTTGAATGTTTTACTCGTGCATGTTAAATGCATCCTTGATTGATTAATACTATAAACAGCAGAGTGAAGTTTTTGAATCAGATCAAACATTGTTAACAGAAAAAAAACCAGGCAAAGGAGGATACGTCACGAGTACAAAGTTACTAAATTATTTGAGTGTTAAACCGAGGATCCACTATTGTGATACCTCATTTATGTTGTCAAAACTGAATTATGTTGACACTGTGATAGGTGAGGTAGTTGCTTCCTACCTCGTTTTTTAAAGCACTAACTCAGCGCGTTCAAAATGCTTTTGCACGTTCCTGCATTCCTATCCCTCAGCGTAAGCGTCTTTTGCCTTACTTAAATAAGGGTAACCAGCTAAAAAGTAACGCAAGTCATTTACTACGCTCCTCTACTCTTCTTTTTGTCACAGTCATTGCTCTTGAACCGCCATTTCTTTTCCAGAAACTTCATTTTGTCGTTTCGAGTTGCGAGCCGCGACTCGATTAGTTTGTACAAAACAATGTGCAGCATTTTGTGGTATTTTTTTCTATGCTACCACGAGATGTTGGAACAACCTGGCACTGCCATTGATACTCCCGTACAAAAACGAATTAAAGCTTTATTTATACAATTTACAGAAATCTGAAATTTGTACCGGCCTTATAGTGACATAATCTGTTTTTATTTATCTGCTAGTATGTAAATTATTATCTAAACACTTCACAAAGGCTCGATATTTGTGATTATTTAAAGTCTTTCTTGCCGTGATCTGTTCTTAATATTTGAAAAAAAAGAGAAACTGAATTTAGATATTAAATCCAAAAACCTAGGTTCTATCCGGGAATCAAATCCAGCAATTATCCTACTCTCAAATCCCTTAAATCTTTGTTTTTTTTTTCTATTTTAGGCACAAAGCTCCATTGCAAATCGTACGTGTGTGTATTGCATTTGCTTTTTATGAATCGCTGTCGTAGGCTTTATGTAATGGCAATAATTTATTGATAAAGGCGAAGACGGAGGGGATGGATATTGCACCTATATCGCACTTCTCCAGCGTGAGCGCCGCGCCGCCACCGCCGCCGCCGCCGCCCGTGCATAGCCCCGCCTCGCAGCCGAGTCCCAGGTACCACTGGCTCTTATCCCAAAAAACTTTACGAGTGTATAAGCCGACAAACAAACAACTTTTCGACGAAAAACGCACACTTTTCGACGAAAAACGTACACTTTTCTTAAATTATATACTTGTAAAGTTTTAAGATAGGCCCTCAGAACCTCCCTCTGCCCTATCAAAACTAATGTAGATAATTAGAGAAAACAAAAACATCTCTCCAAAGACGAAATTTTAATTTTAATTTACAATTTTCAGACACTTGCCCAGTCCAATGCCTGGCCCCAGTGGGATGATTAATCCCGTGCTGTCCAACATTAGGTCACCATCTCAGCTTCAGGTTTGACCAGATATTTATATCATTTATTCAGTAGTATAATAACCTACTTAATCTATAAAATTGGGTATAATCTATTCTCTATGGTCAAATTGACAAATATTTTTTCCACGATTATCGTAATAGTGCGGTTGTCAAATGAATATTGAGTTTGAGTTTACCAACTTCTGTTTTCCTGATTTTTTCTATCCATGCTTACAGTGAAATTATCTTTTCATCAAATTGAGCCGAGCTGTACAAAAAAAAAAAAATTTAAATTGTGTTTAATCATATTTTTTGTAATTTTGACTCACTTTTGCTGTACCAATTTTAATTGTTCCATAAAATGAAATTATTGTTACATAAAAATACGTCGATATTTTTTTTGTAACGCTTGACCAAAAATGTGTATGCGGAAATTGTTTCAACAAAATGGACCTAATGGTTCCTATGACAGTTTCCTTAATATCCCAGTTAAAAAAAAACTCGTTATACCATAACAATAAATATAGCTCTTGCAATTTATGATGGCGAGTGGGCTTTACTTGTGGTAGACACATATCTGTTTACTTGTAAAAGTGTGCGTGAGAGCGATAGTGGGTATGGTAAGCATAAAAAATTAAGAGAAAATTATATTCTTCTTGAAGAAAGTGAAAACTTTGGCGACCATTGCTCGTCCCTACAAACAATAAGTATAAAATAAGATAAAACATCGAAAACAACAAACTATTTATATGTTCTTGCCGTGATATGCAATCTATTTAGTCATGCATGTAGTAGCGACCTTCGTGGTTACATCGTCTACGAAATTGTTGTAACTCTATCTTGTACCTAATCGGTTACTAAGTTCTGTTACTGAGATTAATTACAATTAAAAAAAAAAATTAAAGGAGTTTTGCATAAACCTGTATATTACTCAAAACTTTGATTTATATAGAATAAAAATAAAAATAATGTATTCTTAACTATTGCAATTATTTGATGTACGAGCTTGAAGTATTCCCATTTCGGACGAGAAAATCATAGTTCAAATCACGCACGACGATGATACTAATAACGGCCACAACTTTTGTAAGAGTTCTTGTAGAGCGTTCAAATTTGCGTGACATATTGAACAGACTTGTAGCTTTGAATTCTGATACAAAAATATTCCAAGTAACTAAAGATCCGCTTGTACATCGGTCAATCTTGATGTCTCATTAAATCGACTTTACGATTTCACATGATTTTGCAGAAATACGAAAACACACCAAATCTCTCTGCTCATAAGCTGGAAATAAGTCATGTTGAGAAATATAATTTTAGTCTCTAAATATAAACAGAGATAGGAAGTTTTAAAATATTATAAAAAAAAAGTTCTTTGGTAAATACGAGTAAAGACTAACGTTTAGGCGTTTTCAAAAAGTGAAATTTACAGAGAAGTCATGCGTAATTTCATCGACGCTGGCTGTGAATGTTAAAAGATCGTGTCGGAAATTGCGGCAATTAACAAGAATGATTATTTGTTCTTTAAAATTTACATTAATTAAGCTTTTAATTTTTATACATATTGAAATTAAAAAATAAACATAATTTAGTTTTATTTGCCTCAAACTTAGTAACAGAACTTAGTAACCGACTAGGTAGCGAAGATGACATTTTTTATTATGTCTCCGTATTTTCTCTCATTAAATTACGTACAATGATATATTAATTAAAACCTAACTCTAGATTTTGCCTTTATTTCAGAGAGCTTATTATGCCCGTGTTTATCGCGTGACTTAGTGTGGATAAAACATCCGTCACTCTTGCACTTATATACTTCTCAGAAAGCGACGAATGTTTTATCCACGTTTTGTCACGTAATAAACACGGATAGGCCCACAGTTCTAAATAAATTTACTATTTTTATTTTAGTGTACTTCAAAATAAAAATAAGTTATATCGCTTTGAATAACTTTGCGTTTTTTCCGGAGATTAGACATGCTGACGGTACTTCTTGGCAGTTAGCGTCGTGGAAATAATATGCACAAGTGACTTGAGGGACGGCGCGCTCGCGACTGATCGCTCTGTCAGACACACACATTACCGCAATGTGCATGTACACGTTCAACCACTAATAAAGGCCACTCGCCATCGTGAATTGCAAGAGCTAGAGAAGGGCATCTTCGGCGTCGTTGTATGGATTTGACAGCAAAGCCGTCAAATAATTACCTACAGCGCCCAACGCCCCGCCTTACCTCTCTCGCCTGTCGCAAAATTAGGGTTTTCACACGTATATAATACTAACTGAGCCCGCAACCTCGTTCGCGTAGAATTAGTTTATTTACCTGTAAAACTATACGATAAAATAAAATATACTTAATAAAACTAAAATGACCGTTTCCAATACTGAGTATGAGTGTGACAACGGGTGACAGCGGCACAAGTCGGCGCTCACTGGTCTATGTAAAAATTAAAGTACTTTTATTACAATCAAATCAGATATAAAGTTGTAAGAACAAACGCAAAGCCAATAAAACTAATTTATATATGTAGGACGTATTTGTGCATTTTATTAATTAAATAAGCAACTCTTTCTTTTATAACGTAACCACTGAAATACTATCTTACACTTACTTAATTACGATTAATATTAGATAAAACATAAAGTGCCAACGTAAATAATGTTTTTTTCTTTGATTTAATTCCTTTTATTTTAACGCTCTTTACTTAAATGTGTTTATGTTACAAATAATAAAAAAAAAAACAAATTTCTTTGATATCGTCCTACAATTATTATCGTAAAGCACGTGGTCAAATACGGAACTAACAATTTCGTATGGTAAAACCACAGTTTGCGTAGACAGTGGCGCGTTTGAGAGCTTCATTTGAAATATTGTTGCACGCTTACTCCAAGCGCCGAATGCGGGTGGCAACCCGCTAGTGTTTGCTGCGATAAGTAGTCCTGGACTGTTGACAGGCCTCGCGAGAGCGCGCGTAGTGGGGATGAAGTTACCCTTCTAATAGTATTTATTCTTACGGTTATACCTATTGTATATACTATCTGTACTTTACACCGTGCTCGGGACGTACCCGAAGGATTTTAACGGCGTGTTCCTGGAGTTAAATAGAGTTAAAAATGTTTTATTAACATGGGTCGAATTCGGCTTTTATAAATTTCAATTTTTTTCTTACAAGTTAAATGGAATATTTTCACTTCTCCAGGAAACACAGCCTAAGGGCGAGCTGGCAACGCTTTTCTTGCCACCTTTATTAACAACTGGTGTCACCTTCCTGCTCCACAAGTCTGGTAGTATCGCGGAACCAAAAAACTACCGACCCATTACATGCTTGCCTACCATCTACAAGCTCCTTATATATTTTAGCTTAGCTTATATCCATTTTGAGCACAAAATTAAATGCACATTTTATTGCAAATAGTGTTTTGGCCACTGCTCAACATGGATGTAAGGTTGGGTCCCGCGGTACTAAGGAGCTCCTCCTCATAGACATGGCCATTTGCCAGCAAGTCAGACGAAGCAAGGCGGCCCTTTCGGCTGCTTGGATTGACTACAAGAAGGCTTATGACTCGGTGCCTCACTCATGGCTCGAAAGGATCTTAGAGTTGTATAAAGTTGATGCAACTTTGAGGTCCTTTTTAGGTGTGTGTATGAGGCAGTGGGTCACAGTCCTTCGTCAACCAGGTGCTCGAGATGTCCCCTCTGATTCGCCTAGCTTGATAAAGATTGAAAGAGGCATCTTGCAGGGTGACAGTCTGAGTCCTTTGTGGTTTTGCCTAGCCATGAATCCCCTCAGCTCTATGCTGACGGATTCTGGGCTTGGCTATCGACTTCGTAGAGAGCTGAAGTCATTTCTCACTTATTGTTCATGGATGACCTCAAACTGTTTGCATCGAAGCGCCAAGATCTTATCGCATTATTGAAAATCACACAAGAGTTCAGTAATGCGATCAAGATGGAATTCGGTGTAGATAAGTGTGCGGTCATGCATGTTCAACGAGGGAAAATTGTAAATTCGTCGAATTTGCAGCTTTCTGAGACAATGACTCTCAGATCTCTCTCCGAAGTTGAAACCTACAAATATCTTGGTATGTCAGTCTTTGGGTATTGTGGACCGCGATGTCAAGCAGTCAGTGAAGGAGCGCTTCTTCTGCCGCTTGACAAAAGTTCTTAATAGTCTTTTGTCGGGTGGCAATAAGGTGCGCGCCTTCAATGGCTGGGTGATGCCGCTGCTCACATACTCCTTTGGCATACTAAGGTGGACTCAGACTGAGCTGGACGCCCTGGATAGGAGGGTCCGTCTACTGCTTAAATCACATCGCATGTTGCACACACGCTCATCTGTTATGAGATTGTACATCCCGAGGAAATGTGGAGGACGAGGCATGTTAAATGCTAAGAATCTCCACAACCACGAGGTGTGCAATCTCAGGGATTATTTCCTTAGCAATGAGTGTGGGATGCATCGTGATGTGGTTGCAGTAGACTAGAGCCTCACGCCTCTTTCCTTGGCAAACGAGAACTGGCGCAAACCAACGGTGTTGAGCACTGAAGACCGCAAGAACGTATGGAAGAGCAAGGAGCTACACGGACGCTTCTACCGGGCCCTAACAAGGCCCGACGTAGACTTTTTGGCGTCTGTGAAATGGCTACGATTTGGTGACCTCTTTGGGGAAACCGAAGGTTTTGTCTGTGCAATTGCTGACGAGGTCATAATGACGAACAATTACCGGAAATATATTCTGAGGGATGGCACGGTTGACATTTGTCGAGCATGCCGTTGCCCCGGCGAGTCCCTCAGACATATAATTTCCGGTTGTTCGCATTTGGCCAACGGCGAGTACTTGCACAGACATAACCTCGTAGCCAGGATCATCCATCAGCAACTTGCTCTTCAATATGGTCTTGTAGAGTCTGAAGTGCCGTACTATAAGTACGCACCGGCGCCAGTTCTCGAAAATGGTCGTGCTACGCTCTATTGGGATCGATCTATCATCACGGACCGGACTATTGTTGCCAATAAGCCTGATATCGTGTTGACAGATCGATCTCAACGCCGGGCAGTGCTCGTCGACATCACCATCCCGCATGACGAGAACCATGTGAAGGCCGAGAAGGACAAATTCAGCAAGTACCTTGACTTGGCTCACGAGGTGACCGCCATGTGGGATGTTGACTCAACGATCATTGTCCCGATAGTTGTTTCGGCAAACGGTCTTATAGCGAAGAGTCTCGACCAACACCTCAAGAGACTCTCGCTAGATGGCTGGATCAAGGGCCAGATACAGAAGGCAGTACTCCTCGACACGGCACGTATTGTGAGGAGGTTCCTCTCTCTGCAGCCCTAACCACCGGTAGCTTGAGCCTTGCCCCGCTGCCGGCGGCACTCGTAGGTTAGGTTTTTTATAATGTCTATTTTTTTGTATTAGTATTGTTATTTTACTTTTATATTTGAATATTTGTTATAAAAAACCTAATTTACAGAAAATTAAATAAGTATCTTAAATAATAATAATAATTAAAGATGACATTAACCACCATTTTATATAAACTGAGACTTAATAGTTAAAGGAAAAAAAAATCGGGGGACAATTGCACTCAAATTGACCTAGCCCCAAATTAAGCTCGAAACTTGTGTTACTACTACTAGTGTACTTGTGGTACTAGACAACGATATACATACTTATATAGAGAAATAAATACTTATATAGAGAGAAATATCCAAGACTCGGGAACAAAATATTCGTGCTCAACTCACATATATTTGCCCTTACTAGGATTCGAACCCGGGACCGATAGCTTCGTAGTCAGGGTCACTACTACACAACACTACTACATAACAATAATTAACATGTAATATAATATGATATTATATCAGTATAGATAAAGACATACCTACATAGATTAATCAGTATACACCGTGCCCGGGACGTACCCGAATGATTTTAACAGTGTGTTCCTGAGTTAATTTGGAGTTAAAAATGTCGTATAAAGTAGGCTCGATTATGTCAAATTTTTGAGATTATATCCATTTTTGTGAAAAAAACCTTGTTACGAAAACTTAAGTGCAAGAGACCCTTATAATTGCGACGTTGCCACTTTTAAGCGAAGTAAAGTCATCTGCGTATCATCACAAGTAACTAAATCAAATTAAACTCGCACGCAAAACTCATCTATAACTACTACAGATATGGTTTGTATTCGTCTGCAACGATTCCTGAACTTGTTGCCAATAACATGACACTCATAAGATTGAATGAATGTGACATGTTTCCTAGGGTCATTGTCATTGTATGTTTACATGTCGGTTGACATTGTGAAGTATTTTGCAAACACACAAAAAAGACGGGAATTATGGAGAATCAATAGCATCTACGCATCATTTGCATCACATCAGTGACTTGTCCACCTAACCCTCAGTCAACAATAGTTTTAGTTACAAACATTTGTGTACCTACGAATGGGTCCCATACAATTGAATAGAATCGAATCTGGCATCACGGCGGACCAAATAAGCGACCGAGGATGTAACCGGGATGAACTTGATCGTTACCTTAGTTCCAGAATGAAGGGGGAGAGTCCAAGATAATTATGGACCGAAATAGAAACGGAGGGGCGGATTTAATTTTGTTTAGCAATGACATAAGAACAACATAGCTGACCAGGAATATGCAGGAGTCCTTTAACCATGAAAATTCGACACGCTAGATTTTTACCAATGAGAGATATAGCCGGACGATTAAAATAAGAAGCTGCAATTAGTTCTAAAGTTACAGTGAAATACTTTATTGGAACATTGTAGTGAGAGACACAGTACGAATCGTTATGTGGACAGAATGGTTTTACTTACTTTAATCGGTGATTGGATTTGGGTGGTGGAACCAGTAATGGACAAGGCACCAATAATTAACACTTGATTCTTATTTTACAGAAGATAAGGGTTATTCATTTGTTTTGCAACGAGTTTGAAACAATAAATTTGAGACCGTATGAAATTTGAATTAAGAGTGAAGTGTCCATCACTGGTGGCTGTCAGCTAAAAGTGTCCATCATTGGTGCCGTCACCCTACTTATTTGGTTTCAGCTTACCTAGGGCGGTATAAAATTATACTAGATTTCGTTTCTAATGTTTTATTAATTATTACGTATCACATGTGATTTTAATAAAGTTCCACTCTTGAATTTAATTTTTCGTCGAGCTTGGGCGTAGCTCCTAAGAGGAAATATGTTACAGGACATATTTACTTGTTGAAATCATTAAGCCGGAATTCAACTGCGGCGCATGGTCGAGATGCACACGTAGGTATTAATCCGCTTCAAATAAAAGTGTAGGTACGACTGTCCTTAGATTCGCCTACAGTGGCACACGATGACGCTAAGCTTCCTATGAAGGAAATGACGCCAAAGATACATCCCCACACCAGCCGCATTGAACCCAGTGCAGCGCACCGTCATGCCACGCATGGTCTTGTTCATTGCGGCGCATGGTAAAGTTACGTCACGAGGGTCGACTGATTATGCTGAGTAACTAAAATGCTGCATAAGCTGGCTTTATACGAAAGGTTCTGTATAATTCGCCTTTACATGACTTTTATACGATTTATTACCTGAATAAGCTCAATCTTATATGACTACTTTGCTAGTTGGGTGGCTTATTAATATAGCAACTGTGTCCCTCTGTCAAGTCTTCGGTGTCTAGAGTAAAATGCTCCAGGATATTCTCAAATGTCGCTTGGGGTTTACAGATGTTTACGACATTGCATGAGTCAGTTGATTGGTTTAGTTGTGAACCTAATCCTACTCCTATTTTGTTCGAGTAAATTAATATTTTTGCCTTTTGTGTGTTGTTTTGTGTAATTTTGTTATTACTTTGTTTATATTCCTCTTTGTTGTGTTCTGCGTCTCGTGTGCTATATGAATCGTTTTTCTTAATATCCTTTTTGTTCTTATTTTTAAGCTGAGCTTTATTCAGGTGTGTGTCGCTGATAAATTTGTCGACATCTTTTCTATTCTTATGTTTTGTTAGGGCTTTGATTGTTTTATTTTGCTGTCTAATCCTGCGGCTAAGCTTTTTATTTTTCGATGTTGTCAGATTAGTTCTTGGTTTGTTGATATTTGCATCATCGTTTGGTTTTTTTTTTGCTATTTGCGCTGGCAGTTTCTGTGTCCTCGTTAAAGTCAATTTTTTTCTGCATTGTTCTAAGTTATTTTTTGTGGTTTTCTTAGTCTGATTGATTACCACCTTTATTTTATTTTGAGTTTTTTTGGGCTCACTAAGTATATTTTAATTGTTTGTTGTGATGTGACTCTTTTTAGTGTACGTGAGTTTTTTTGTATTAATTTTATTTGGTCCGTTTGTATCAATTTTGATTGTTCCGTTTGTAATTTTAGCCTCCTTCTTGTCATTATTGTTTGTTGTGGATTTACTCTAACTCATTGTGGTTAATATATGCGGAGGGTAATTTCCCGAACCACTACTTGTGCCAATTTCAAAAAATCTTAACCATTTAGGGCTGACTTCACCAACAATTAAACGGAAGGTTAGCGGTTGAACGGGTGTCAAATGTGTTGATTAACAGCTGATTAAGACGCCTAGTTGCGGATTTGTACCGACCCTGGTCCTAGGCCTTGTTCCGTATCCGTCACTAAGGGGCTTAATCGGTTTATTTGAAATTGTATTCTAGTAGCTTAAAAATAGGGTTCTAATTTGTCTGTAAAAAAACTAAAAAATTGAATCTTCCATAGATAGCATTCAGTTGCTCGAAACGTCAAATCACTTTCGAGCTAGGAGCTATTAAACTCGGTCACGTGACACCGATGACGTCATAGCCCGGCAGACGACGGGTACAGTCACCAGCATAAATATATTACTATCAACAACCGTGCAAAAATAAATGATGCTCCATTGGGCTCATAAGTATGTGACGACATTACCTCGGTAAAAATATGTGATGCTTTTTGGACGGCATAAACATCGTTACACTGTATCAGCATAAATATCGGATCGGTCGCTCAAAAATATTTGATTACCTACATAAATCAAAAATATGAGACCATCTCTCACCGGCATAAATATCTATCCACTGTGACAGCATAGGCATCGGATGACAGGTGGGCCGCCTATATATCTGACATGATGCAAGATCAAAAATATGTAATCGATCTGCAAAAACGATCCTTACCTGGCTGGCATAGAGCCGTAAATTGTGTAAAGTGATTTGACAATTCACGAAAACAGTGCAGACTTGTCATTGCATATTATGTCTATCTCACGTTTTGTTTAATAAAGAATTTGACACAATAACAATGCTAAATTTGCAATGAAATATTTAAATCTTCATAATTAAAATTAGGCAACTGCCCGACTATAGACAATGATAGAGAAGTGAGTAGCCGATGAGCGATTGGTTTTTGCGGAAGAGAATTTTCTCTTATGCCCGCTACAGGCTCACGACGAGAAGCCCAGAAATCCCCCGAGAACTAGAATGTGATGAATATTCGGTTTTTGTCTGCTCCGAAGGGATTTCTTTGGAAAAAGAGAATGATATGGCCAAGGGGGTTGATAGTCATTGCGAAGAAAACAATCACAGACAATGCATTAGCCATTCCATAATGTTTATTCAGTTTACTTTATTTACGATTAAAAAGCTGTTTTAGCCAAAGAAGGTTCATTTTGAGTTTAGAAAGTTGTTTACTATATAAGACAAGATAAGTAAGAATGAACAGACCTTATAATTTTTTCGCTTTAATGCTATGTAGGAAGGAGATTTGTCACCATAAACCACATCTCTTATCAAACGTCATAATTAACAATTTTTAGGATTCCGGAGCTAGATTCCAATTAATATTAGTATAGGTGTGAGTGTGAGTGTGTGTGTGTGAGTTTTAGTTTAACTCTTTCACGCTGCAGCGGCTGGAAGGCTTTTCGGTTCAAATTTGGAATGGAGATAGCATATAACCCTCGATTAACACATAGGCTACTTTTTATCCCGGAATTTATAAAGTTCCCGCGGGAATAACGATCATCTAAATCCCCCGCGACATGGGATGGCCGAATAACTAATTTTACGCGGACGAAGTCGCGGGCAGAAGCTAGTCAACTAATAAAATGACAAAATGTGGGTGATTTTTATAGATACAAACCATACTAGTCTAGGACCATTTTTGAAAAAGTAGAATGCAAGCGGGAAATCAGGTTGGTAACAGTTGGGGTGACAACGTTATCAGAGGGTTTTGACCCTGCAGAATACGGATCTACCTATCGCCATTCCGAAATTTGAACCGGAAGTACGGTATACCGGAAAAGGTGCAGTCTATACAAAACTTTTTGTCGTACATTTAGTAAATCATGGTTCCGCTACCCTAAAAAAGGTCCAATTTGTATAGTTTTTTGATATGTTGTAAACGACCAAATAGTATGTATGTATGTAAACTCTTTATTGCACAAAAAATATAAATATTACAATTTTAATATTAAACTAATGTAGGTACAAAGGCGAACTTTATAATATTAGTATAGATTACAAGCGACCGGTCGCGATTTCACTTGGGTTGAATAATAGACATAATTTAATAGCCTATGTCCAACTGTCCATCTGGAATAACGTATCTTTTAAGGGCCGAGTTCACAAACAATTAAACGGACGGTTAACCTTTCGCATGCCGGAGATGCTCGCATACTTGTACAGTCACCAGCATAAATATATTACTATGAACAGCCGTGCAAAAATAAATGATGCTCCATTGGGCTCATAAGTATGTGACGACATCACCTCGGTAAAAATATGTGATGCTTTTTGGACGGCATAAACATCGTTACACTGTATCAGCATAAATATCGGATTAGGTCGCTCAAAAACAAATGATGCTCCATTGGGCTCATAAATATGTGACGACATTACCTCGGTAAAAATATGTGATGCTTTTTGGACGGCATAAATATCGTTACACTGTTTCAGCATAAATATAGGATCGGGTAGCTCAAAAATATTTGATTACCTACATAAATCAAAAATATGAGACCATCTGTCACCGGCATAAATATCTATCCACTGTGACAGCATAGGCATCGGATGATAGGTGGAACGCCTATATATCTGACATGATGCAAGATCAAAAATATGTAATTGATCTGCAAATAATAAAAACCGCGTACAAAAACGCAAAAAATAACTTTTTTTAAATGGTATGTCAGTCCAACTGAAGTGGGTTAAAAATATTGTGGGACGCCGAATTTAGTTGGACTGACTTACCATTTTAAAAGAAGTTGTTTTTTCCGTTTTTGAAGGCAGTTTTTTGTTTTTTAAAACATTTATTTAATTTTATACATTTTAGTGATGAAACTTTAAGACATTTCAAGCTCGCCGCCGCAAGCAACGCCGCCGGAAAGTCATAGTTATCTTTAAACAATGAAATGTTCTTCGTTATAGTCGCTCAACTACCTTAATCGAGATTCCTTATCACCACCCTTGAAATAGGTACCGTTGAGGAGTTCCAGTGGCCATTTGTAGTCTTCATCATGATTAAATGCAAATTCTAGATTTGTTACTAAAAATACTAAAATCGCTATATTATTGGCGGAGTTCCCTCATTTCCTCACGAATCCCCTCATCAGATTCATTTAAAAATAATAATAGATAAGAATAGTATTTTGCAATAAAGCTTTTTCAACTTAATAAAAATTCAAAGTAAGGGACCCGAAAGGAACGTAAAAAGTAACTCTGGATCCTAGACTATAAAACTTATTAAGCTTAATTATTATTTTAAAGGTAAGGTATAGACTCGTTTCCTTGTTTTATATAGATGATTAATAGCCACATAAGCTATGTAATTTTCTGGAGATAATCTTAATATCATCCAAAAGTATTATTACCTAATTGAACATAAATGTAAAAAACTAATTTTGCAACAATGTTTCCACGTTAAAGAAAAACATAAATAACATTTCGTGACTAAACTTGTATAACACATCCATAAACCAATTAAAATATTTCGCAAGTGACAGCCCTAACTTTGGGCGCGGATGACAGAGGGCGTAGCGGGGTGAAGGGGGAAGTAGGTATTTAAAACGCGGCATTTGGGGCCTGGGTAAAGGAGATTCGCTTCTACGTGTAGTTATTGTTTATTCTTATGCCAGCAATAATATATTATCCAACATTGGACGCAATATCTGACAGCTCTTTATTACTAGAGGTATGTCTAAGAAATACCGAAAAAGGTGCAGCCTATAAAAAATAATCGTCGTAAATTAAGTAAATCGTTGTTCCGGTACCCTAAAAAAGGTTCAATTATTATCGTTTTTAGATACGTTGTAAAGGACCACATAGTCATGATAACCCAAATTTTTCGTACCTCCAGCTCTATTTCTTTTTCCGCCATCTTGGAAAAACTGTCACGATTTTCTGTTTTTTGCCTATACTGTCGTTAAAATTCATTCTAGTGCTAATCATGGTTCTGCAATATTGTAGAATGCAAAATTTGCTAAAATTTTTGGGTTTAAAGATTTTTTCCAGGACCTCCAGCGACGAAGATATGGAAACGTCTATGGGGAGCTAGCGTTAAAAATAGCTACTTTTTTCTAGTTTTCCACCCATATTAGAATAGAATAGAATAGAATAGAAATGCTTTATTCGGTGCTAAAATAAAATAAAAATGTACATAATCGACAGCAAAACATAAAAAAGTAGAGTAGGTAACACAAACTTAGAGTACCTACTTAATCTAAAATTAACACGGAAAAGGTTGCCACTCAGCATGGTGTCAGGCTTACTAGCCTTGACGCTGGTTTACGGTTTATTATGTTTCGATTTACACCTTGTTAGATCAAACTAACTGGTCGGATCTTCTGACTAGTCAAACCATTGATATGGATGTGAACTGTTTTATAAAGTAATTAATGAAGGCATCTTAAAATTTGTTCCTCAGCGATAAACAAATAATAAATCATATCCTGCGTGGTCTAGTAGGGCGCTAATTAACATTATCAAAGAAAAAGCCAATGCACATTTAAGGTGGAAACGCTATCGTAATCCTCGTGACTACGAAGAGTTCTCCTTAATACGCAAGAGACAAAAGAAAGTTGAAAACGATTGTTACCTTAATTATGTGGATAAGGTTCAGTCTGGCATAAAAAATGATACAAAGCGCTTCTGGGCTTTTGTAAAAGCTAGACGTAAGGGTTCCTCGTACCCCCGGTCATTAGAGCTTGATTGTAACATTTATGCCGATGGGCCCGACATTTGTGATGGCTGCAATAACTACTTCAACTCCGTCTTTCAGTCCCCTGCCTCCTCCTATCCGGAGCATACACTGGGACCTCTATTTTGTGACGATGGTAGCTTAATTAGTTGTGCTGAGATTACTTCTGACACCGTGTTGAAGCACCTCAAGTGCCTAAATGTAAACGGTGGTGCTGGCAGTATCCCTTCTTATTTTGTTGTAAATTGCGCTAAGTGCCTCTGTCCTCCCCTAAGTATTCTATTTTACAAATCTCTTTCTGAGGGTACATTTCCTTCGAAGTGGAAAGAGGCGCACATTTTGCCAATTCATAAAAAGGGTAGCAAAGTTGAGATGCAAAACTACCGTTCAATTTCCATTTTGAATGTGTTTACAAAAGTATTCGAAAGATCAGTTAATGAGGTGATTTATCCGGTTTTATCTCGAGGGATTCCTCCTCAACAACATGGCTTTTATAAAGGTCGTTCAACCTCGACAAACCTAGTCGAATTGTTAAATTTTGTTTTACGTCAGATGGACAAGCGAAAGCAGGTTGACGTGATCTACACTGATTTTGAAAAAGCTTTTGACAGAGTCGATCACGTCATCCTGCTTCGAAAATTGTACAGATTGGGTCTAAGAGGGAACTTGTACAGATGGATAACTTCTTACATCTCCAGGAGACATCAAGCGGTTGTCGTCGGAGGTCATAGATCGAACTTTACATGCATCCCTTCAGGCGTCCCCCAGGGGTCAATTTTGGGACCTCTATTGTATGGAGTTTACCTTTATGACATATAAACGGTCTTTCATAGCAGCAGATTCCTTTTATATGCTGAAGACAAAATAATATATCACCATTATAGAGGATTGTTTAGCAATTCAGTACGATCTTGATAAACTCGCGGAATACTATAAACGAAACAGAATTGCCGTTAATGTCTCTAAATGCGTCCAGATATCTTTTATACGCAGTCCTCGCCCATTAGGTTTTGTTTATACTGTTGACCGATATCCTTTGTCACGTGTTGATTCAACATGTGACCTAGGTCTAACCCTATTCTACCTAACCCTAGTCTAACCTACTTTAGCTTTTTCATGACGTCCTAAGTGCCCTCTACTCGTAGTTCAAGGATTATCCACTCATTACCTAACACCCTGTATGTAGGACGTATTTGTCCATTTTATTAATTAATTTAGCGACTCCTTTTATAACATAACCACTGAAATAATATCTTAGACTTACTTAACGAAGAATGTCAGTAGGTACGCCAAATCGCTTGAAACTTTGTAGCAGTAAATTTTATAAATAAACAAACATACTACTTTTTATTTTATTCAAAAAGACTCGATAGTTTTGATTCTATGAACGTTTAAAATTTGGGTCAATAATGTTAAAGCGTGCGGGGGCCATCTTGCTGGGGTGACGTCATCGCTTAACAGCGGTACGCGCCGTTATATGAAAAAGTAAGTTTACAGGGCTATAACTTTTTAACCATTATAAGTAGCCAGTTGAATTTTTCACAGAATACGTGTTATTATAAAATCTATCGTTTAAAATTATACAATGAACAATAAATCAAATCCCAAGAGGGGTCCCCATACAAGAAACATGGAAATAAATCAATATTTTTAGCATTTTTATACGGATTGTATTTTTATAATGGCTTTTTATTTTGATGCTATTTTGAACTTAAATTGTAGTCTAATTTTTGTTGTTTACGATTAAATAGCAATGTCAAGTAAAACTGCTACAAATATGAGACAAAACTGATTTTATCAACACGATATTTTAAGCGGTCACCCATCCTGTTTTAGACTACGCGTGTAGTTGCTTAACTTTGGAAAGAGAAGTACGGGTTGTATTTGTATAATATCTTTTTATTTCAGTGCCACATTAAGTTTAGATAATAATCAAAACTCCATACAAACATAATATAGTTTACGACCAAACAGTAAACTGTAGTAAAACTCTTACAAATATGTTAAAAAGTGCCTAGTTTAAATCAACACGATCGATGTTTAGGTAAGCGGTGGTTGCTTAACTTTGGTGGTAGGCCTTTCTTTACAAATTTCGTGTAAATTTAGAATTAATATCGCTACTGTATAAAAGAGTGAACTATAAAACATGAATTTTTGATTGACCTAGCAGTAGTTCTCATACTTCGTGTATTCATTTCATCGATTTCTAAATTCGCGCGCGGGCGCTACCAAGTCGATAGACGTACCTACCTACATACCTACAACACTCTCGCTTTGCTAGGTCTAGGCATTATTGCTACTATCCCAAAATTGAAAGTGCTTGATTATTATTCTAATTTTATTTCAGCAACTTATTCGACAAAAATTACAAATAGAAAAGCCGGTCATTGACAGACAGTTAGTGATGTAATACAAAATAATAGATAAACATAGCTGCCATAGTAACATCAAAACGAATTCGTAAAAATATTATGACTTACAAAGTTAAGCAAGTACAAGCGTAGTCTATAACAGGATGGGTGACCGCCTAAAACATCGTGTTGATAAAATCAGTTTTGTCACATATTTGTAGCAGTTTTACTTGAGATTGCTATTTAGTCGGAAACTATGAAAATTAGACTACAATTTAAGCTTAAAATAGCAACAAAATAAGAAGCCATTATAAAAATACAATCCGTATAAAAATGCTAAAAAACATGATTTATTTTCATGTTTCTTGTATGGGGACCCCTCTTGGGATTTGATTTATTGTTCATTGTATAATATAATAACACGTATTCTGTGAAAAATTCAACTGGCTACTAAAAACTGTTACAAAGTTATAGCCCTGTAAACTTACTTTTTCATATAAGGGCGCGTACCGCTGTTAGGCGATGACGTCATCATCCGTGAGCGCTAGCCGCCGGGTTTCGAGCGCCACATACGAAGTTTAAAATTTAGTATCTCGAAAACTATTTGACGTATCGAAATGATGTTTTTACAGCTATTTTTAGTTTTTAATGAATAATACGGTAAGCCAAAAATCTAAACTGGCTGACATTCTCTATTACGATTAACATTGGATAAAACATTAAGTGTATAGGTAAATAATGTATTTATTTAATTCTTCTTTAATTTTAACGCTCTTTACTTAATGTGTTTATGTTACAAATAATAAATAAAGATTCAAACTTCGTTGACATCGTCCTAACATTATTATCGTAAAGCACGTGGTCAAATACGGAACTAACAATTTCATATGGTAAACCCACAGTTTGCGTAGACAGTGGCGCCTTTGAGAGCTTCATTTGAAATAGTGTTGCACGTTTACTCCAAGCGCCGAATGCGGGTGGCAACCCGCTAGTGTTTGCTGCGATAAGTAGTCCTGGACTGTTGACAGGCCACGCGGGAGCGCGCTTGGTGGGGATGAAGTTACCCTTTATTCTTATGCCATAAGTCAGTATTAGTACTAATTTCACCAAACGATGTTAAATTTAATCAATGTTAATCGACTGTTAGTTCATACATTTTGACAGCTGGTTTCGTATGGTGAAATTGGTACTAATTCTGTTTATGAAATATCTTTTTAAGTTGGTTTAGTTTTAATTTCGTTACTTATTTTTTACCTTTCTGACCTTGCTGTTCGATTTCATTTATCATTTTATCTAATGATAGCTTTGCTTCTATGTTGGCGTAGCTTAGCAAAATTACGATAACACTATAATTTTTATGTAGGTAGGAGGAAGAGCATGTGCATTCTATATCTAGTCTAGTGGTCGCGGGATTGTATAGAATTCAATTATTTAACTCATACATTTCGTAACTTGTTCTGTTATGGTGGAAACAATTCAGAAGTATAAAAATTATCAAGTTATTTTTAGTTAGTTATGATTTCTCTGTATGGTGACACAGCAATATATCGTCACTACTTAAAAAAAAAACTCTTATCTGAAAATCATCAAGTTTCTAGGAGGAATAATAAACATCCTGTAAATTATTGTGATTGATCTAATAAGTTCTTGTTAGTTTCATGAGATACTTTGATAGCCAGTCATTAATTTTACAGATATTCGAATAACTCACGCAAACACTATTTATTAAATTTACAGTTATTCGTAAGATACAAGATTTTTGTTCTAGTATTGACTGAAAGTTTTGAGTTCCGATAATTTTGCTTTAAATTTAATGGTACAAAATGAAACGAAATGTATGTTTTTATTTTTATTGAATGAACTCAGTAGACTCTGTTAGGGCCGAGTTCACCATCCAATTGACAACATTTCAAAAAAAAAAGTATTTCTGTTTTTTCGCATTTATAATAGCTCGTTAAAAATTAGACTACCCGTGTTTCTCGGTTTTTCTTTATTTAACTTAAATTCGTCGTTAATAATTTATTAAAGATATAGTCATTAAAAAGACAGTATATACAAAGTTAGGAATACTGATGTCGTGATCTTAGCATGATATAAAATAAAAAGAAGTAACTTTAAACAGAAACAGAACTGACTGTCATGTCATGCATGTCACTTGTCAACCATAACAACTGTAACAACATAAATTCGTCGACTTTGGGCATATTGCGGCTATCCGCTTTTACAAATCCGTTAGTCACTTTCATTTTAAATAGCGTATATCAAAACAATAGTATTACGAGAATTGAAAGCGTGTCGTTGGAATCAAATAATCCGTCAGACAGATGAAAAATGGACATGACAGTTGTATATTTTTTTCAATTCCTATGGTAATAAATGGACCAAGGGCACTATAAGTGTATTCCTAACATTCTCAATCCAACTTTTTTTACTGTTTTTCCTAAATATAAAAAAAACTACTGCATAAAAAAATTCAAAAATATTTTTACTGTAATCAGCAGTGTAAAATCTAAAAACGGTATTTTTATTTTACTACCTTAGCACATATGAATTGTTGTCAATTAAACAGACGCTTAAGTGTTAATCAGCTGTTAGTCAAAACATTTGACATCCGTTAAACCGCTAACCGTCCGTTTAATTGTTGGTGAACTCGGCCCTTAGAGTAACAACAGATGAACTTAAATAACGTGTCTCCGTAAAAAAAAAGATCGCGTCGAATTTTTTTTTTCAACTATAAATGTACTTTCGTTTTTTAATAGCCCGTCCCTATTAAAAAAGATTCCATCCAGATTATAGCTGAGGAATTGCTTGATGTTCTGAACTATCATTGAATGCTTGAGGTAGAATAGTCCAGATGTCATCAAAGCTAAGTTTAAACTCAACCGGATTGTGAGTTGTATATTTTAAAGGCCTCAAATCTACCACAATTAAAAAAAAAAACTCCTGTGTAAATATTTTAAATTTTACCTTTTAGGCAAAAATGCCTCTTTTATTACTTTTACAACATCGGCAGGCACATGAAGTTCTCGGTTTTTTATTTTCCTCTATATGAGAATGCACAGTGTCACGTTTCATCTGTGTGTGGCCCTTTATAAGATACTAGCTGTTGCCCGCGACTCCGTCCGCGCAGGGAAATAAAACATAGCCTATGTTCATCCGGGATACGAGGGCTGCCTTTTAAGTTCTGTCGTTTGCAAAACTCCCGTGATTATTAAAAAAATAACTAGTATCATCTTAAAATATTTGAATTTAGAATTCAAAAACAAAAGAATGTCTCGAGATCGGCCGATTCGTTTTAGTACAGCGTCGGTTCAAAGTTGACAAGTCGGTTGTGAAAATGGAAATTTCGAAGGAAAATTTACGTGCGATAATATTTTACAACTTTAAAAGGGGTTTAACGCGTCTTCAGTGCTTTGAAGAGCTGACTACGGTTTTTAAAAATGAAGCACCACGCATCCGGACTTTGGAACGTTGGTATTTGGAATTTCAACGTGGTTGCTCTAGTCTAAGTGATAGGCATCGTGAAGGCCGACCAAAAACAGCTGTAACCCGGGAAAACATTGATGCTGTACGGCAACTGATCGTCGAAGATCGCGATATACCGCGATATAGAGGCTTCATTAAGCATTTCAGGGACCAGTGTTTAAAATATATTGCATGATCACTAAGGTGTAAAAAAATTGATCTCACGCTGGATACCACATTTACTTAGTGAAGACCAAAAAACGGCTCGCGTTAGATGGTGCCGCAAAGCTCTGCGGCAATTCAACCGAGGAGACTCTAAACACGTTTATGACATTATCAGTGGTGACGAATCTTGGATATATGCCTACGATCCGGATTCTAAACAGCAGTCGACTGTTTGGGTGTTTCAAGATGAGCCAAAACCGACCAAAGTAATACGCTCACGGAGCACTTCGAAAAAAATGGTCGCCACGTTTGTAGCGAAAAGTGGCCACGTTGCGACCATCGTGCTCGAAGATCGTAAAACAGTTAATGCTGACTGGTATACCACTGTTTGTTTACCAGAAGTTATCGGCGAGTTCCGAAAAAATAACCCAAGACGCCGTATAGTACTGCACCACGATAATGCTAGCTCGCACACCGCCCGGCAGACAATTGCGTTTTTAAAAGAACAAAACGTCGAAAATTTGGATCACCCGCCGTACAGTCCAGACTTAAGCCCTAATGACTTCTTCACTTTTCCAAAAATCAAGCAACGACTTCGTGGTCAACGGTGCCGGACGCCTGAAGAAGCGGTTGAGGCATACAAAACGGCCATTTTGGAGATCCCGACTTCGGAATAGAATAAGTGTTTCGAAAACTGGTTCGATCGAATGAAAAAGTGTATTACATATCACGGTGATTACTTTGAAAAACAATAAATACCATTTAACACTTAAATTGTCTTTAGTTTTTTCAAACGACAGAACTTAAAAGGCACCCCTCGTAATGTAAGATTCTAAGGGTGATTTTTTTTTCCAAATCGGTCCAGTAGTTTCGGAGCCTATTCAATTCAAACAAACAAACGAACAAAGAATCAAATCTTTCCTCTTTATAATATTACATTATAAGATATTTCTGATAAACAGTACAATTATCAGAATTACAAAAGTCCTGTAGCGTATTTAATAGAATTATTTAACCAGTCCGAAATAAGTAATAGGTACCCATACTTTATGAAAAATAAATCATATACGGGTTTTTTTCAAACAATACGATATTTTTGAACTAACGAGTACTTACTATAATGTCGATTTGTGCAGCAAACGAGATATTCTATCTGTATTTATTTTACGTCAAAAATGAGATAACCAAATAAGAGCCCCAAATAATCCAACTTAATTTTTGACCGCGAGTAAAAAAAATAGAATGAACTTCTTTAAATTTTGTAAAAAATAGCAAAAATGCTGTAATAAAATACGTAGTTTTAATCATTTTTATTTTTGTACGTATCAAATCTTCTGTTTTTTGTTAATATTGGTTTTGATTTTTAGTTTTCGTTCTTGTATCCGGTGTCCATTAATATATTTTCAAAAAAAAATAATTGGTATTTTGCATTAAATTATTTTCTATCAATTTTGGGTGCGATTTTTGGTAGATTCAAAAATATCCTCGTCCTGCCCAAGCATTTTTGTTTATACTTACGGTTTCTGCCCAATGGTCTCAACAAAGGACAATTTTACATATAAAATTGGATTTCCCGGGCAGAAACTACCAAATCGAATGTGTCCTTTATTAAGTATATGGGCAGGACGAGGATACACATAGTTATACGAAATGGCCGTTTATAAAACAAAGGGTGATGTCGAAAAAAATCCAAAAAAAACTATAGTGACCGGGCTATTTAGTATTGGACGACCGCCGCTTATAGGTACATAAGATTAAAAATTAAAAGGGTATCATTTTAAACGGTTGGCAGAACATTGACGTTTTGGTCAGCAGAAAAATGTATTTGGTCAGCAACTGAAATATCAAGATAGCAATTAATATCATATTGAGCTGTTCTAAAATCGTTTGGGAAGCCAATTAGTACATTGTGCATCAAGGGCAGTAAGAAGGCGATTGCCCAATTAGCACAAAACTGCATTGTAGCTATTACGCACGTTAGGGCGTAATGGTAAAAAAAGGCCCGCGGGTATTATTTTGGATTTACGGTCGATTTTTCTAGCATATTAGGACACTATTTACGTGCACATGTAATGAAAAACATATTTGCTACATGTTGAGAGACACATTTAATAAAATTTCGGTTAGCTGAATATTCATTTTTTTGCTAGCGAATATTTACATACATACATACATTAAATCACGCCTGTTTCCCAGAGGGATAGGCAGAGACCACTTCTTTCCACCTGCGAATATTTTTTTATCTGTTAGGAATAATTTGAGCGCACCCTTCTTGCTGCATAAATTGAGCGCAACAATCTTGCAGCAGAAAAAGAGCGCAAGTTTTTTTTAAAATAATTCCTTCATTTATTTAACTGCAACTGTTAGTAAGTGTGCCGCAAATCTTACAATGAAATTTTGAGCACCCAAGTAACGTATGCGGAATGAAATTTGGACAAAGTTTGAACCTCTGTTTAAAATAATAAATTCCTTAAAAAAAGTACAAAAGTGAGCTGTCTTTTCTTTAACAACTCATCTTGAAATAAATGCTACAAATTTCAAGGACGTGGATTTTTTTTAACAATATTTATGGCAAGTCGAGAAAAAATGCGTCGCGAAACTGTTTTTAATTTTTTCAATACACATCCCGTCTGGTCGAATGCTAAGGTCGTGGAGCACTTTACACAAAAGGTTTATAGTCAAAGCACAGTTTATAGTATTTTAGCGTCCTACCCACTCAAAAAAACGAATACAAGAAATCATATAGAGAGCTCGGAAGAAGATCCAAATGCGATGGCAAATTCATTTCAAAGTATCTTAAAGACATGGGTATTGAAAACCAAACAAGAAAAGTTAAGACGAATGTGCCTAAAAATAAAAAAAAATACTCAAAAAATTTCGGCATCGCATCTTGGTCAATTCCACGCTAAGTGACGTCTTGTGCGTAATCAACGACGAATCATATTACACATTAGAAGGAAATTAATGGCAAGGGAATCATTATTTCAATTTAATATTTCAAAAACAACAATCACCCAACTGAAGGAAACGTGAAATATGTGGAGCCTACGAAGATTCCCAATAAAGTTTTACTGTGGCTTACGATCAGCCCTCGCGTTATGTCTAAGGGCCGAGTTCACCAACAATTATACAGACGATTAGCGGTTTAACGGGTGTCAAATGTATTGATTAACAGCTGATTAAGACTTGATCGCCCGTTTAATTGTTGGTGAACTCGGCCCTAAGGATACATGGAGCGATGTTTGCCAGTTGTGCTTTAGCCAGAAAATTAGCAAATCCACCTAACGCCCTAGAACTTCGCCCAATAGAAGATTTTTTGGGCAAATCTGAAACGGCGAATCTACTCGAATAATTTTCGCCGAATAAATGTACAAAGTTAAATTCGAAAGATTAGATTAGAATGTAATAAAATGCCGACACCTGTGTTTACGTCAGCCATGGACAAAGTTCCACGCAACTGTCGCAAAGCAGTAAATTGTTTTTTGCATTAAACATTGTTAATAATACTATTATTTATTATAAACAAAAATTTTTAACAAAATAAATTTTTTATTACATTAAATATTGTTTTGAACTTTGTCCAGATTTAATTCCGCGTAAGTTAAGCTAAATCTTAGTATACATACAGTGGTGGTCACATAATTAGGGACACTTGTTTTTTTCCCATTGTAAGGTGAATTAGACGCCAAGTTTACAATCAGAAGGTTTATTCAGTAACTTATGAAAACAGAGATGGAAGTATGTCTAGTCGAATATCCTTGGTAAGTGAAAACATACAATATGAGCTTAAGGGAGGACCGCATAGGCGTTCTCAACCTGTACCCACTCGTCGGTGTCACTTGAGGATAGCAGAGGCCGTCTCTCAATCTAGACCGCTAGCTAAGGAATGAATAATAGGTCAGTCAGTGGGTCGTCTCAAACACCGCCTGTGGGGTGTGGGGAGGCCTTCCCAGGGTTGGGACCCTCTAAGGCGGCTGCTTACCCGGTCCGTGACTACGGACCGATCTTAGGTGTGGTCAGTGCCATCTTGGCTCGTGTGGGCCTATCTGCGGCTTTGTGGTTCTTCTTCCGTGGGTTGTGGGTGAAGTCCTTCAGGACAGGAGATCTCTGCGGTGGTGGTGGTTGCTACGGTGTCTCCCGCGAGCTCTCTTGGCAGAGCCCGCGAGCGGCGATTCGGTGGGCGTGCGTGGAGCGGCGCTATGCCATGTAGCACCGGGTGGGGCGAGTGATCGGCGCGTTCGAACATGGTGCGCGCAAGGCGCGCCACGAAGACGTCCAGTCCCTCGTGCTTCAAGTCGCGCCCGATCTGCGTCGTGCTGTTGCGCACATAGCGCGGGGCGGCGACGATGGTGCGCAGGGCCTGGTTCTCCTGCGCACGCAGCCTCTTTTTGTTTGATTCCGATGCGAGGGCGTACCAAGCCGGGACGGCGTACGTGAGTCGTGAGCGGACATACGTCTTGTAGATCCCCAGCTTGGTGCGCACGGGGAGGCTGCTCGCGAGGACTGGACGTAGTAGGGTGCGTGCGCACTTGGCGCGTCTCACCTCTTCGTCCACGTGAGTTTTCATAGAGAGTCGCCTGTCAATGGTGACGCCGAGGTACTTCACCGCGTTGTTCCACGGAACTTCCTGTCCGTTGAGTCGGAGCGGGTTCGGGAGCTTGGAGCGTCCGGTGAGCAGAGCCTGCGTCTTCGCGACATTCACCGACATTCTCCATTTGGAGAGCCAGTCGGGAAGGACGTCAAGCGTACACTGGATCATCTTGGCGGTAAATGCGGGGTTCATGGACGCTACATAGTATGCCATGTCATCCGCGAAGAGCCCCAGCTTGACGTCGCCGACCACCGGGATGTCGTCGGTGAAGCGCGCGTAGCAGGCGGGGGACAGGTAGCTGCCTTGGGGGACGCCCGCTAAGACCGGACGTTCCGATGAGGTAGCCTCTTCCACGGCTACCACAAACCTTCTATTGGCCAGGAAGGATGCCAGGACCTTCACGATGCGCCGAGGAGCTGCAGACGTCGACATTTTGTATAGCAGCCCAGCATGCCATACACGGTCGAACGCCTTCTCCATGTCGAGGAGTACTGCAACCGAGTACTCTCTCCGGTTGGAGCGATCGGTCAAGTAGTGCAGTTCCCTCGTGAGCTGCAGAGTCGTCGAGTGACCTTCACGGAAGCCGTATTGTTCCTCACGGGGCTCGATGTGGGGCTGGAGTCGGTTCAGCAGGAGTCTTTCGAACACCTTGGAAAGGGTGTTCAGGAGCGTGATCGGCCGGTAGTTCCCAGGCTCGGTCCTCTTCTTCCCAGGTTTGGGAATCATGATGACCCGGCCCAGCTTCCAGGGTGTGGGAAAGTGCCCAGTACGCAGAATCCCGATGAACAGGGCGGTCACCGCCGCGATGGACCGCTGCGGCAGGTGACGGAGGGCCATGTTCGGGATTGCGTCTGGGCCTGGAGCCTTCTTGGGTTTGGAGCGGCGTAGGGCGCGGGACACCTGTCCCGGTGAAAAGAAGACCGGCTCCTCCTCCGGGCGGATCGGTGGTGCGAAGTATTCTCCAAGGTGCTTCTCGACTGCTGAGACGTGCTCCACATCATCCGTGGGGTTCGGCTGGAACTGGCCCTCCAGGCACTTAGCGAAGATCTCCGCCCGGTACTCTGCTTTGTACCGTGGTTGGCCAGTGAAGTGGGCTCACTGTGGATGGCGTCGTGCCGAGCTGTCGGCAGAAGAGGTGAAAAGATTGTACATCACCCTCCAACGACGCCATGTGACTCTCCCATGACTCTGCAGCGTGGCTGCGCAGCTCCTCTTTGACTCTCTCGACCAGTGCATTAAGCGACGTCTTGAGAGTCGGGCATCTGGTGTGTTGCCATTCCCGCCTCAGTCGGCGCTTTTGCGCGATCAGGTCAGCGATCCGCTTCGGTAGTGGAGTGCGCCTTTCCCTCCGCGGAGCGGTGTGCGCTGCGGTGTTAAGCGCCTCCTGGATGGTAGCGGTGATGGCGGTGGTGGCTGCTTCGATTTCGTCTGCTGAGGAGACTGGCATGGTCTGGGATTTCTCCTCCATGGCCGCCAAGAAGGTCTCCCAGCAGATGCGGCGTCCTGGCTTCTTCGGTAGGGTCGTGGTAAGTGTTCCCTTGATGACGAGGAGGACTGGGCGGTGGTCCGACGGTAGGTCAGGGAGGACCTCCTGCGTCATGGCCTCATTGACTCCGGCGTGGATAGCGAAGTCTATGATGTCAGCCATCCTCTGCGTGTCCGGGTAGTGAGTGGGTTCTTCGGGTCCGCTGACATCATAGTGGCGGGCGAGGGCTTCGCGATATATGACTCGGCCCGCCCGGCAGGTCGAAGAGCTGTTCCACGCCGGGTGCTTGGCGTTCAGGTCCCCCGCCAGGGTTGACGGCGTGGGGGAGCCTAGCAGCTTGGCCAGGTCTTGGGCGAGGCAGATGTGGCCCGATGGCCTGTACGCTGCGTACAGCCTAAGCTGGCCGCTGTCGCGCAGGTGTAGGTCCACCCCCAGGGCATACAGGGCGTCGTGGTTTGCAGGGGGCACAGGCTGGTGCGGGATACTCCTCTTGACGATGACCGCCAGGCCGCGGTATGGTCGTCCGAGCTCGTTTTCCTCGTCCCTCCTGTAGACCTCGTATCCTGGCATCTTGAGGGGAACGCCCGCACGTAGGAAGGTTTCGCTGACCAGCGTAATGTGGACGTCCTGCTCCCTGAGGAAGTGGCGGAGCAGGGCGATCTTGCCGGTCAGCGATTGGGCGTTCCAGTACACCACTCTCAGCGCCTTTTCAGTGAAGAGAAGGGTGAGGTGGTGTGGCAGCCATGAGGGCTTTGAGGAGGGCTGGTTCTTCGGCCAACTTGGCAATCAGGCGGATGACATCCGCGAAACTGGCTGCCGTGGTCATCTCCGGCGAGGTGGTTGTTGCTGCGGTTGAAGAAGGTGCTTTTTTTTTTGCTCTTGTTCTTCTTTTTGGGATTGGTGGTGGGGGCTCCTCTGGGTTGGGGGCCTGTTTGCTGGTCGGCTTGTCCCTCCGGGCTGGTGCGTCCGCCGGCGCCATCAGTGTTGCTGGCGCCGACTCGACCACTGTGGGCTGGTCTAGGGCGGCTCTGGTGGTGGGGCCTGTTCTTGGGCGGGTTGGGGCGGTGAGGGCAACAGTGCCCGCCTTCTTGTTCCGCGCATCCTTGCGCATGGTTGGGCAGCCGATGTGGTTGGCGGGATGCGGGCCCCCGCAGTTGGCGCAGGTGACGGTTTCGGTCGTGGGGTGCGGGCAGTCATGGGCAGCGTGCGGGCCGGCACAGCGTACGCATGCGATTGGGCGGTGGCAGCATTGCGATGAGTGCCGGAACTGCTGGCATCTGTGGCACTGCGCGGGCCCCTTCTTCCCGCGCCAGGGTTCAATTTTGACTCCGGGCATGTATAGTAGCTCGCGCACGCTATACACCCTGGAGTTGTCGGCAGCTAGGCCCTCCAGCTGCGCGAAGAAAATGCAGCCTGGGCGGCCGCTGCGTGCCCGGATGCTCTTCACGTACTCCGCCGCGAAGCCTTTCCCTTGCAGGGCCTGCTGGATTTCTTGGGGCGGAGTGTCGGCGGGGAGGCCGCGGATAGCGACCTTAAGCTTCTTTTCTTCCGGCGGGGAGTACGAATACCACATGATCGAGGCGTCCTGGGCGGTCAGCTCGGTCAGGTACTTTTGTACGCAGCGGTACTCCTCCGCCGTGGCCGGAGTGAAACGCACCCCGCTTCCATAGGGGCGCGCGCTAGGAGTCTCATTCAGCTGGCCGGCTAAAGCGGCCATATGCTTCGACCACTCGGGGAGCCTTTCCACCACAATGGGTGGATATCGCGGCTTCTTGGGGGCCGCGGGTGCGGCGTCGGTGGCGGCGTTTGCGTCGTTTCCAGAAGTGGGTTTTTTTTTGAGCTCTTCCGGCGTCGGACGGCGGGGCACGGGCGGGCTCCGCGTAGGAGAGTGCTTGCTTCCCCGTAGTAGCGGCGAGCGGCGGTCGCGCGGTCATCAGGATGGCAGCGGCTGTGGTAGCGGGTTTTGCGGTTGCTGCGGTCGTGGTGTTGTCGGTGGGTGCGGTGTCCCTCAGAGGTCCTTGTTGCTCGGCGTCCCTCAGGGGTCTCAGTTGGCCAGAGTCTCTCTGGGGTCTGGGTTGCTGGTTGAGCGGCCACGGTTGTTGTTGTGGCGCGGCCGGGGTGGATGTGCACTGTCGCTTGGTGTCGGCAGTGCGTGGCGGTGGGGAATCTTCTGGGCGCATCCGCTTTCCCATAGGGGTGCGCATCGGGAGGTGATGGAGGGTCGCCCAGGCTGCCAAGATGGCCCGGTCATCCTCGTCTAGGTACACCTCCTGTCCCAGGTAGTGTTTCTGGAGCCGTGGGTAGATGTTGATCCACCGCTTTAGGCCTTCCGACACTCGGTCCGAGCGGGTGAGTTCCCTGCACATATCGCTATCAAGCGATAGTGCTTGGAGTTCCGCCGGGCCGGGCGTCCAAGGGCAGGATGCGGTGGCCGTGGATGGTAGTCGCAAAACGCCGGGGTCGGAGGTGGTTCTCTGCAGGGTGCGGGCGCGGGCCTCGTCCAGGCACCTATTCGCCCAACGGTGGAAGGAGTCCTCGCTATGGGACCCATCGGAGTTTCCTCCTTCCTCCTTGCTGCTGTGGTCGCTGGTTGCCATCGGCGATGGTGGCGAGTTGGATTCTTCGGCCAGGTGGGCCGGGGGTAGATGTGTTTGGTGGCGAAGGGTGGGTAGTTGTGAATGTGAAGAATCACAACTACCCGCACTTTTTTTGTCCATGTTATGGACGTCGGGGGCGACTCCTACGCGACGCTATGTTGGTCGGGGGGTGCCAACACCGCATTCCCTAGCCCGGGGCGTCCGTTTTAGCGGGACCGGGTTCACGAGTACGGCGAGGGCGCCGGCCAACAAGCTGCTATGGGCGAGATGTTCCCCTGCGGCTTGTGCAGCAGTTTTTAAATATAAAAAAGACTCTTCAGCTCTTCTGGAGTGGTGCGTCCGTGCGTAAGTATTCCAGGATTCGGGAAAGTGAGTACGTAGCGAATAATAGGACGGCTGTGCGCAGCTTATATACCGTCCGAGCGCCGCCTTCGTATGCGCTCGGATCGGTCGGTCAGTCGTGCGTGATAGGTAGTGAGTGTGCGAGCGGGATAGTATTCGAGCGCAAGCGCCTCGTTTACTACCGTTGTTCCTTATGCCGCTACACCATACAATTGCCTACAAATATGACTTTTAAATTTTGTCCACCATTCAAAAAGTTCTTGACCAATTTTATTGCTAAATACAATTTACTTTAGATCATTAACTAAGGTTTAAATTTATGTACAATGAACTACTGTTAAAAACGAACCTTATATTATATAGGGATTTAAAAACTTAATGCTGACCCGTCCATACAAAGTTTTACAACTTTGTATGAACGCGAGGTATTTATTTTTTCAAATCCTTATAAAATGAAAGATCCGTTTTCAACAGAGATGAATTGTACATACATTTAAACCTTAGCTCATAAATGAACGATGAGTGTAATTAAATATTAAATTAGTTTAGAACTTTTTGAATGGTGGTCAAAATTTAAAAGTCATATTTGTAGGCAATTGTATGGAAAAAAAACAAGTGTACCTAATTATGTGACCACCACTGTATGTAGATGCCAATATAATGCAATATTATAGTGCCAATAATCTGGATCTGGAAATCGATAGTAAAAAGGTAGGCTCCCGGCAGAATTCTCTATCGTCGCTTCTTTGCGCCCTGGCACACTCTTGCTTCGCTCGGGAGGTGGCCGGTTCGTTACGCTCGCCACCTCTCTCCCTCCCTGCACATTGAGCACTTAACCGCTCGTCCCTTACTCGTGAGCCCCTGGGTCCGTGCTTTACAAAAAAACGACGTGGAAAAGGGGTCCCTTGATTCGGTTTTTGGATCTTTTAATCGATATAAAATTAACTCTGGTATCATACCTACATAGAAAATTCAGGTATGAAATAAATTAGTTTCATTTTAAAAGTATATTAGTAACCTCAATGTTAATAATTCAATGTTTTTCCGTGTGGTTCCCGAGTTAAAATAGTGCCACCCCATGTCTTCCCGTGGATGTCGTAAGAGGCAACTAATGGAATAAAGGCTTGTAGTGCAGTTAGGCGATGGATTTGCAACCCTTTACTAATACACTGGTAAACATCTTCAGCTGATTGTGCAAAATGTGGTTACAGAATTATCAACAACTTTTAAGAGTTGTTGGTAATTCTGTAGCTCTGCCTACCCCACTCTGGGAATGAAGGCGTGAGTCTATGAATCAATGACTGAATGTTAATATTGTTACACTGAGCTATTGGCTGTTAATCTCACGCGAGCAAACTCCGTCTCACCCATTTTCAGACAATGGTAGATTTCTTAATGCCGCTTTATTGATTCAATTTCTGATCATACCATTTTTCTGCTGACCTATTTGAAATTTCTGCTGACCGCTTAGATTTTACTGCTTATCATTTGTGTAATCTCGCTGACCAATTCACCATTTTGTGGATCGAATAATTATTTTGTATGGCAATTATTTGTTTAGCGGACTCATAATAATTTAAGCTAATACTGATTAATTTGCCGATAATATTTGATATAGTTGCAGAGGAAAAAAAAATGCTGACCAATTGATTTAACGGCTAGTTTTTAATGCTTATCACTATCAGATAGAATAATTAAATTGCGGTTCGGAATCTTGAAAGAAGGGTTCTCAAAACTTAAAAATATTTATTTTTACTTAAAACTTTATCTGATCCCCTGTCACACTGTCATATATAGTCAAAAGTTAAAAGTTTATGTAATCTTACCCTCTTCTAAGGTCAATATTGCTCTCGGATAACGTTAAGTGGGTGAACTGATGCCTAAACCGAATTTATAAATTTACATAATTTTGTTCAATTTATTCCATAAACTTTACATTTTTATATCTGCGAATAATACTCCAAAACGAAACAAACTTCTAAGCCAAATTTCAATTTCCGACGCCTGACTGACGGTTTAGAAGTTGCAAATATAGTTGTGACAGATACGTTTACGGTTTAAGTCTCGCCATTAAGGCTTTGTTTGTACGTTTTGAGGTAAGGTTCCTCTAAAAAATTATAGATCACAAAATTTAGATGTTGTGTAGTTAATTTCGAGATAAAAGTAAGTGTTTAAATTATAGTAATAATCGGGTGGTTTATAACGCGTGGGTTGTGTAGGGCGCCCACGACGAGCGCGACGGGCCGGCGTCGCTGCCCGTGTCCGTGCTGTGGCCGGCCGCCAGCCGCGGGCCCGCTCTCGCCGCCCGCGCACAGGTTCATGTCTCGCTGAGCACAACCGTTACTTTATCGCGGGACTTTCTCCTTACATCCGCAACCAACGTTCACTTAAAATATTCATGTAAATCTGTTAAGACGTTTTCCTTGATTTCAATGTATGGAAAACTTAACTTAACAAAGATTAGGTCTTATAAACCGTCATAAATGGTTATATTGGATATCTAATGTTTCCTCTGTCTATTTGCCATTTGCATAATTTCAGTGTCATAATAACTGACCTTGTGATTAACCTTTTGAACGCCATATGTCGGATACAAATTGTGCCACCCACACGCCAAACATGTTTGCTATGCTATGCAAATTACACCTTATTGCTACCAAACAAAGTCTCTTTTATTCTTTAACTCTTGTCGGCTGTAGCCGACGTGGCGTCAGTGGCACGACTTTTAGTTGACGGCCAGAGCCGACTGTGGCGTTGAAAAGGTTAAGGACCGTATCGTAAAGAAAGTAGACAACTTTAGGCATCTCTAAAAACTAGCACGTAGATAAAATAGACAAACTTTTTTTAAATACCGAACTACATCCTTTTCTTTAAATTGCAACCAAAAATAATTGCTATTTTTGTCAAACCGTCAACATGAGGCAAATTAACTAACACATTCGAAAAAAATAGTTGGACGATTGGTGCAAAATAAACGGTATGACAATAAGAAAACTGGCAAAAAAGTACGAGTTGAGTCGCGCAGGCGTACAAAAGATAAAAAAGAAATTTGGTGACTTCTGTACTCTCGAAGATTTGCCTAAATCTGGAAGAAAACCAGGGACAATCGACTTGGCACTAGAGAGAAAGTTGTAAGAATGTTTAAACAAAATCCGTCACTTTCAATAAGAGATGCGGCAAAAAGAGCCAAAACTTCTTCGGCTATGGTACAAAGAATCAAACTAAGATGCAACCTAAAAACCTATAAACCACAAAAACAACCAAAACGAGATGAAAATCAAACAATAACTGTCAGAAAACGGACAAGGAAATCATACGACCGTATATTGAACAAGAAAAATCAGGGCATTAGAATGGATGACGAGACCTATGCAAATTGGACTTTAAAGCCTTACCAGGACCTCAATTTATTTATTACGGTGCCGGTTAATAAGGAGGTTACTCGATAAGATAATGCCATCAACATCGAGAAATTCGGCAAAAAAGTATTAGTGTGGCAAGCGATTTGTTAAAGCGGTATGCGATCGCAATCCTTCTGCACTACAGGGACTTTGACCGCCTGCGGTACATTGTGACGATTGCTTACAGAAAATATTACTACCACTCAGAGGCGTATTTACCCCAGGGCCAAGGGGGCCATGGCCCGGGGCGGCAGCCTTCGCTGGGCGCCTTGTTTCGTTTCGAATTTGAGTTTGTGTGAAAACTTATCTACCGGTGCTTAAATTAGTTTATGACTTGATTAATAACTTTGCGGTTTGTGGTGAAATTACTTATTTTACTATTACTGCTATTACCTACTGAAATGGATGCGAATAGAAAAAACTGAGAGATCACGCATATCGAAGAAAAGAGTTGAAAAAAATAGGTACACAAGGCAGAGGAATCCCTGATTACTCAAAGACCACGGGACCGACTTCAAAAAATATTTTTTTGTTTGAAAGGGTGTACTTTCTAGTTGGTCCCATTGTCAACACGTCAGGCTCTGATGATGGGATCTTGGAGATATCAAGGGAACTCCTCAAATATTATAGGCACACCTACAGCGATTTCGGTATTTTTCATAATAAGTGGTGGTAAGTGGAACTAATGATGAAGACCAAAAATGGCCACCGGAACTCCTAAACGGTACCTATTTCAATATAAGATATCTCGATTAAGATAGTTAAGCAACAAATTTTTAAATATCAGGGACAACAAAAATCTTGTTAATTGAGAAGTGGGACTTCATAATAGCATAATTAGGATCACTAAAAGTATAAAGTAAGATAAATGTTTACAAAAACAAAAAATCCGCCTTCAAAAACGTCGGTCACAAAAAAAAAATCAACATATTTATTCAGTAAATTGGCCACATGAGGGCTCTTTTACAATAACCATATGCGGTAGTCCAACTGAAGGCGCTATGGACTTAGCAGAAGTCACGCATGACACGACGACATAGGCGGTAAGTAGGGTGATTTCGCCGGTTTGACTGAGCTGTTTAGAACAAAAGCTTAGAATAGTATAATAAAAACGGACTAATCGCGCATGTTTGGTCTCGTTTAGGCCCTTAGCACCAAACCGTTAGTTTCATAAACATAAATATATTATTTGACTACTTAAGACTGAGTTTTTGCGTGGTTGTGTTAGGTTTTTTTGTGCATAAGGCTCAATAAGAACATAATGAATTGGAAAAAATTTAGTAATCATATATTATCTACGATAACCTTATAAAATTATAGTAGACTGATCCCGAATGACGTAATCTGAAAAATATTTATTTGGAAAACTGAGAAGGCGTGATTTTGTATCAGTCTCAATTTTTAAGAACCGCGATTTTATATCTGTGTTTGATATGTAAAATAACCTTTAGTGGTTACTCGATTAGACATTTAATTTTCGTCCACCCAATTGTCATTGCTGCACGAATTAAAATATGTGGACAAAAACTTACACAAACAGCCCAAATATTCGATAACTTTTCGTCTATTTGCTCTTAAGAGGACGAAAACTAAAATTTACAGCTAAGCATGCTTTCTTACCACGTCTACAAAATGGTCAAAAACGAAAACACATGCCGGTCGAAAACCAAAATTTGCGGACGAAAACTAGCGAATTACTTTTTATAAAAAAACTGTGACAATTATAACATGTGTTGGCTAAGTTGTAAAAAAAAACATCTTTTGACATGTAATTAATACAATAATATGTTTGCTAATTATTATAACAATTATAATGCTTAATCTAAACTTAAAATAAAGCATATTAGCACTAAAGTTGAAAATCTTTGTACATACATTTCATTATTTGAACATATTATTTTGGATCTCTAAAGCAAGCACCTCAGCTAACTGGACAAAAACCGGCGGAATTACCCTACCTAAGTAATTAAATTAGTTAGGTATTTATTTTATTAAGGTCTGGTAAACCGTATTAATTCGATTTTGGATACCTACATGAATAGAAATATAATGACCGAGAATATTTTATTGTAAATACTTTATCGTCACTTTATGGAGCGGCAAAGCTAACTGGCCCGGGGCGCCAAATCTTTAAATATGCCTCTGCTACCACTCATAAAGAAGCACAGGATTAGCACTTTATTTTGGCCGGATTTGGCTTCTTGTCATTACTCTAAAACAACGAAGGAATGGTATAAAGCCTATAAGGTAGAAGTAGTGGGTAAGGATATGAATCCTCTTACTTGCCCAGAAGTTCGCCCAATTGAGCGATATTGGGCTATCATGAATCGATACCTCTAAAAAACGTCAAAGCTGCCGCATCAGGTAACGACTTTAAAAAAATGGAACAGGGCATCTAAAATATGTATCTAAAGTCCATAAATAAATGAGAAACATTAAAAAAAAAGTTAGGTTGCAGGCAAAATATTCTATAAAATATTATATAATTCGTCGTATTATATCTATAATACGACGAATTCGTTCAAAACAGCTTTTTATAAAGACCTTATTTTTCAGTTTCTTTTTGTTTTATAATCAGTTTTCACACAGGAAAAAATTACATAATTTTGAAGTTGTCTACTTTCTATTCGATACGGTCCTTATGAACAGTGATTTTATAATCGTTTAGTATAAAATCACTGTTCATAATCACTTAAATTATATAAATACAAAATACAGGCTCCGCCTAGTTTGGGTCCCACTGGTGACTCAGAAGTTGTAAATTTCTTTAGACAAATAAACTTTATTTTTTTATTATTTATTATTTCGTTTATTTGTCTTATGTATAATAGCGCGTATTCTATTCTAGCCTCTATTCTTTTAAAGATATTTAAAAAATAGAGAAATTCAGCTGTGTCATGCTGGATGGTCACGAGTAAACCTAATACTCATTGCTCCGCTCGTCGTCGCACCTGACTTTTACTTTCCTTTTACTCAGACTAGTCTTTAAAAACAAAATGATAAATTTATGTATTAACACAGTCGTGTATTAAATAAATTTAATATACTAAACTAAAATAAGGTAACTTGATTATTCGGTAGAATAAGTATATAAACACAAATTATACAAAACGTCAATAAGATAAAAATGTATTTCAATTATATGTTTATTGTACCAAACAAAAAATATGACAGATGGCATTAGACAAATGGCTGATTATTATACGTAATGTTGTAAATAAGGCAATAAGGGAATACCGGTTTTACTATCTATCTGAAATTTGGTATTTATTACACTACATAATTTCATCTTAATCACACATTAAAGGTGCGTTTCCACCAGAGATGCGCATTAATATATTTTCATACATTTGACAATCGGAGCTAGGTGTCGCGAGGTGTCAAATATATGAAAACACAATGCGCATCTCTGGTGGAAATGCACCCTAAATCGTTTGACCATAAGCATGCCTTGACCCTGTTTGCGAACTTTTTGTGTGTACAAAACGACATCACAAACTGCTCCTTTGCTTTGTTTACTCAAATTCGTTGATAAAATGGTTACTTCTTTTTCTAAGTAATAATTATTAATAAATTAAGGTCTAATAATAAGTCCGCATTGAAATAAAATAACGGTTGTGTGATTTCATCATAAACAGATCTTTCAGAATAACATGATCACTTGTAAAGCAATGAGGTTCGAACAGTTACACATAGAATAATAATCGAATTTAATTAACTTCTTGCACGAAAATAGGCGGTCATATTATTACGAGAGATTTCATGAATGCTTACATTTTATATCTCTGGCTCAACTAATCTTGCTGTTTAGCTCGAATTTATGTCAACTTAACACTGCGTAGACACAATTATGACAGGCTCTACTAGCCTCATTTCTATAAATTGTTGGTTATTTAACCGTCCTCAGGTGTTTTGTTACATCACAGAACAGTGTTGTGATTTACAAAACATCGCTTTTGATGATCCCGTAACATATTTTTCCTGATTACTTTCTAACGACGTGAAACCAGTTTGGCGAGAAATTCAAAAAGTTTAATAATGTTTAATGTTTTTATACTGTCATAATACCCTAATGGGAGTGATGTAAAAGGAAAAAAAGATGCTTTTTTGTTCAATAAATATAGGTTAACGCCCATTCGAACCTAATGCATTATCATTCATTACGAGGGGTGCCTTTTAAGTTCTGTCGTTTGAAAAAACTAAAGACAATTTAAGTGTTAAATGGTATTTATTGTTTTTCAAAGTAATCACCGTGATATGTAATACACTTTTTCATTCGATCGAACCAGTTTTCGAAACACTTATTCCATTCCGAAGTCGGGGTCTCCAAAATGGCCGTTTTGTATGCCTCAACCGCTTCTTCAGGCGTCCGGTACCGTTGACCACGAAGTCGTTGCTTGATTTTTGGAAAAGTGAAGAAGTCATTAGGGCTTAAGTCTGGACTGTACGGCGGGTGATCCAAATTTTCGACGTTTTGTTCTTTTAAAAACGCAATTGTCTGCCGGGCGGTGTGCGAGCTAGCATTATCGTGGTGCAGTACTATACGACGTCTTGGGTTATTTTTTCGGAACTCGCCGATAACTTCTGGTAAACAAACAGTGGTATACCAGTGAGCATTAACTGTTTTACGATCTTCGAGCACGCTGGTTGCAACGTGGCCACTTTTCGCTACAAAAGTGGCGACCATTTTTTTCGAAGTGCTCCGTGAGCGTATTACTTTGGTCGGTTTTGGCTCATCTTGAAACACCCAAACAGTCGACTGCTGTTTAGAATCCGGATCGTAGGCATATATCCAAGATTCGTCACCACTGATAATGTCATAAACGTGTTTAGAGTCTCCTCGGTTGAATTGCCGCAGAGTTTTGCGGCACCATCTAACGCGAGCCGTTTTTTGGTCTTCACTAAGTAAATGTGGTATCCAGCGTGAGATCAATTTTTTTACACCTAAGTGATCATGCAATATATTTTGAACACTGGTCCCTGAAATGCTTAATGAAGCTTCTATCTCGCGGTATGTCGCATGGCGATCTTCGACGATCAGTTGCCGTACAGCATCAATGTTTTCCTGGGTTACAGCTGTTTTTGGTCGGCCTTCACGATGCCTATCACTAAGACTAGAGCAACCACGTTGAAATTCCAAATACCAACGTTCCACAGTCCGGATGCATGGTGCTTCATTTTTAAAAACCGTAGTCAGCTCTTCAAAGCACTGAAGACGCGTTAAACCCCTTTTAAAGTTGTAAAATATTATCGCACGTAAATTTTCCATCGAAATTTCCATTTTCACAACCGACTTGTCAACTTTGAACCGACGCTGTACTAAAACGAATCGGCCGATCTCGAGACATTCTTTTGTTTTTGAATTCTAAATTCAAATATTTTAAGATGATACTAGTTTTTTTTTTTAATAATCACGGGAGTTTTGCAAACGACAGAACTTAAAAGGCAGCCCTCGTATTCCGCTTAACATTCAGTTTGAAATATAAATGGTCACATTAAATGTAAAGGCTTTTCTGTCAGAACATCAAAACGTACGCTTGTTATAGTAGTTCATGCAACAATTGTATAAGTGAGGTCAAAAAAGGCGTGGCGTGGGTTACGATGTGAGCCGAAGGCGAACATCGAATAGAGAATGACGCCACGAGCGTTTTTTGACTTAGTTATACATATACCGTTGCATACTAGGGGCATACCGAAATTATCGGGAATTGAAAAAACTACAAGTACGTTATACCTAAATTATATTTTATTGTTATTCGAAGCATTCTTCCTTGCAATTAATGCACTTTTGCATTCTTTCGAACCAGTTATTAAAGCAGTAACTCCACTCTGAAGTGGACGATTCCAAAATGGCCGATTTATACGCTTGTACTGCCGCTTCTGGTTCTTGAAATCGTTGACCACGTAACAATCATTATCATTAGTTTATGGGTTTATGGGAATTTAAAAAAATCGTTAGTGCTCAAGTCGGGACTATACTGAGGATGAGATGAGGATGAGAACTCTACGTTTTCATGGTTCAAAAACATTTTTGTTTTGCGAGCGGTATGGAAGCTCACATTGTCGTGGTGTAAGATGATCCGGCGTGTACCAAGACCTCTACGGAGTTCAGTCATCATTTCTGGTAAACAAACCGAAGTGTACCAATCGGCGGTAACCGTGCTATTTTCCTGTAAAGGAATTGTGGCCACATTTTTTGGAATCAAACGGAGCGATCATTTGCTTCGATACGCTACGGGAACGCCACACTTTCGTTGGCGATACCTCGCTTTCGAAGCTTGGATCAGGGTCTGCCTAAAACGTAGTCTGACTAATTCGCGAAATGACAAAACTTCATTTGAAATTCGCTATTCGTCTAAGTCGCTATTGACTTATTACTTATATTACCTATTTCGCAATATGACCCAAACGCAGTAAGCCTAAGTAGCTGTTTGTCCATTTCGCGATACGCCTAATTAGCAGTTAGGCTAAAACACGTTACGCCTATAGACAAAAGTATCACAAATGAGGTAGGTTTAGGTTATGTTAGTTTTGCAGCAGGCCCGGAGGGCCAAATCCACCCGGAAATAGGAGCTCCGCGTTAGCGGAGCTCCGTCGACTCTGTTAAATTTAATTTTGGGGAGAAGGGGAAATTCGCTTTTGGACAAAATCGCTTTAATTTCAAGTCTCACTCAGCTGAATTCGCTTTTGGACAAAATCGTAATAAGTTAAATAAGCAAGAGGCCTAAGTCTTAATGCGGCTACCTATCGACTGGTCTAGGCATAACGCGAATTAGTCAGACTACGTTTTAGGCAGACCCGGACAAAAGGCTTTCGAAGACCCAAACTGCCGACTGATGTTTTCTTTCAGGTTTATAAGAATAAATCCATGATTCGTCACCTGAGACGATGTTATAGACGGCTATTGACTGCCCTCCATCGAAGCGTTTCAGAATAGACCGATACCACTCAACAAGAGCCGCCTTTTGCACTTCAGACAAATTATGGGGTACCCAGCGGGAAATTAACTTTCTGGCGCCCAACTAATTAAGCAAAATATTTTGAATTGCAGTCATTCCAATCCTTATGAAAGCCTGAATCTGCTCGTATGTCACATTTCGATGATCTTGTAGAACTTTTTGCACAGCCGTCACGTTTTCAGGCGTTACCGCTGTTTTTAACCGACCACTAGAAGGTACGGTGCTAAGAGAGGCACGACGTCGTCGAAACTCCGACTACTAGCGATAAATAGTCGTTTGGTTTATTGCTTCCACATTATATATGGAAACAAGTTCACCGAGACATTCGTCTTGAGATAACCCTTGACGAAAGTTGTGATAAATTATGGAACGGAAATTTTCACGCCTGAGCTCCATTTTGTCTTGTCCAATTTAAACTGGCATTACGAAAAAATCCGATATTTTTTAAATTGTATAAATGTCATTACTATTGCAAGTGGCCAGTACTCACGTAACAAAAAAGGTTTGATGCTAAGTCAATCCCAAGTACTCAATTCCCGATCATTCGGTGTGGCCCTCGTACAACACTTTTTCTACGACTAGGTTTTAAATAAAATGTAAAATTAAAGAAACAATAAATGAGCGGGGAACATGAAAATGACAATTATTAACAAAACATATGTCTATGGTTAATTTTGTTTTTTTAAACTTATGTTTGGACGAGGGAAACCAACTCGAAACACCCAAATACTCGTACAAAATTCTCCCAAGTTTCATTTTACTTTTTAAATGTTATAGACTACACGGCGTTTACAGCGGTTTTAAAAGGGTCTCAAATAGTTTTACTTTTTTTAAACATTTTGCGTTCATCATAACCGAAATAAAATGTAAAATTAACTTAAAAGCGGTATTAAGAAATTATTTATGTTCCGAATTTATTAAATTTAGATTAAGTTTATTTAAATATGTGATTTTATTTAATGGTAATATTTAGTTTTATACTATGTCGCACCTATTATTTCTAAACGAATATGTAATTGTAGTAGGTTTAAAAATAGTCTGTGCCAGCTTGGTGGCAGCTAGGCGTATCGTTTTAACTCAAAGAAGCACAAGTGCTGTTTTGGGGAATAGACTAGATAGACTTTTCTACGCATTATTCAGCGGATATATTATGTATGTTCTTATATTAGTGTTCGCGACTATATAAATGACAGATAAAAGTACAGGAGTAGGAAAAGATAATAAAACGCACTGTTAATCTGACCCCGTTAGTGGGCAAGACTAACAGTTTGATCAGTCTGTAGTTTTCCTTAAATATATCTTTATTGAGTAAACTTGCTTAAAAATCACTACAATTTTGTAAAAGTAATCTTAAGTTATTTCAATTATTTATTTAAAAGTCAGACGTAAAATTTCGTCGTGAAACCGATCTTTATTTCTAAAAATAAACTATGTAAGTCTTAGCCCATCGTACCTTAGCTCCGCTATGTTTCGATTTTATTAAATCCCGCACAGTTGGCAATCATCGCTCCATGTATCGGCCGGAGAAAAAAGTGCTTTAGATATACCGCCGGGGTTGATTGCAATCCACAGTAATACTTTTTTGGGAAACTTCGTATGCATGTATTATTTCACGTTTTCTTCATTCTTCATTCCATTGGTGTTTTTGAAACAATATCTCACTAGCCATGCATTTCCGTCTAATGTAAAATATGATTCATCGTCCCTTACGCACAAGCCGTCGTTTTTAGCGTGGAATATATCTTTGACCAAAGTGCGAAGCCGGATTTTTTGAATCCATTTTTAATTTTCAGACACAGTCGGCTTGACTTTTCTTGATCGTTTTTTAATACCCATGTCTGTAAGATAATTTTTAATGGTTTTGCCGTCGCATTTGAATTTCCTCCCGAGCTCTATATTACGATTTTGCGACGACTCCTCTCAGTAGACTGGCTTAAACTTGATAGTCTTCCAGAACCAGGCTTTCTTGTAGTCGCTTTTCTGAGAGAGTAGGAAGCTAAATACTATAAACTATACTTCGACTCTCACGCCTTCGTGTAAAATGCTCCATGACCTTCGCTTTCGACAAGAAGACGTGCATCAAAGAAATTACAAACATTTTCGCGACGCATTTTCGTTTTTTTTTGATTTGCCAATTTGTCGTAATTATTGACAGAAAATACAACTTTTTACTTTTTTAAGGAATTTAATATTTTAAACAGTGGTTCAAACTTTGTCCAGATTTCTCAGGGTCTCAGAGTAATTTTGAAATCGCATGACGTAGTAATTTAAAGTCCTTCTGACCACTTGACAGGCTTTAGGATAATTATTATCATATCATAGAAGTACCTATCCAAAAGTAACGCTGTTGGTACAATAAAAAAGTGTTTCTGACTGGAAGATTCAAAGTTAAAGAATGTCTTCTTACACCTCTACACAATCACGTTGTTTTTAACCACATCCTGGCGACTGCTGTGGCGGTGAGCGGTCGTCCGCAGAAACAAGACCTTAAGGGACTCCCCAGACCTAAGGTCGGATTTTTATTCCCACAGAAAAAATGTAAACAAAGTTAAGTCACTGTCAAAGTGACATTTCAGGGGATCTCAAAGTTTGGGCCACCAAGAAATGTAATATTAAGTTATCATTTCGAACCGTGATATAAAAATAATTTCGAGAAAATAGTTGAAATTAAAATCGCACAAATGAGTCACTGGAAAGCGATTAAAACGGGAGCACCAATTGTAAAGCGAAGCGAGCATAGTGACGTCTCACATCGATCAAGCGGCCGTCAACTTGTTGACACAGGTGTCAATGATACCAGTGAAATTATGCATACAAAAATAGTTTTCTCGTTTTAAATTAATTTTACAAAGAGTTTAAATCAAAATAATGTTCGCCATTCAACAAATTAAATTCTTCAATCTTGATACAATACATAGTTATTTTATAGAAAGTCGATTTCTTTTAAATGTGGAAAGTATAAATATTTTGAATACTGCAAATGTTTTTCGTTAACGGCAACACCTTTGTTTACATTTTTTCTGTGGGAATAAAAAATATGATATATATGAAATATGATATGATACGAGTATGATCTATAATCTATATGAAACACTTGTTAAGAAAATATACTTCGTCCGTTTGATAAAAATAAACTTGGTTGTTATTTGCAAATCTGTCCTTATTTGGCATTAAATATATTTCACATTATTACTTTTATGAACTATTACTCGCTATTGCTTAAGAGGCTGTATACGAAATTTGGCCGATTTCGCTGATTTGTGTGATTTTACAGTTGAAATACTGTATTATTACAAGTTTTAATACACAACACGAAAAATAATTTCTAATTTTAACGTATGTATGAGCTACTTTTTTGTTTTTATTATTTTATTTTGATTAATCGACCTGACATCGGCGACTGTTATGTGAATTTTGCTGGAAGAGGTTTAGAATGTCACATATTCATGAATCGTTTTGACGTCTTAACGGTATGAAAAATGTACAATGATTTGCTGTGAAAGTCGTCTAAAAAATGTATGAATTACTTTTTACCACTTCCATATACATTTTTCGAGTAAAAATAATAATAAACTTGGTATTTTTTTTTTAGAAAACGTGCAAAAATTATTTTTGCCTTCGGCTACTCAGAACTCTCGTTCATAAAATTAAAACAACAGAAATAAACTTTAGTTCAAAATCAATCAATTATGTAAAAAAAATATCCAAAAAGTTCAAAAGAATTGGCAATAAATAATGTTTTAAAACAACCTAAATCTCGCATTATAATAAATACATAATCTTACGCCTTCGTTCCCAGAGTGGGGTAGGCAGAGCTACAGAATTACAAACATCTCTAAAAACTCGCATTATAATACTCGGCAAAAATAAAAAAGTGGCTCATTTATTCGTAGCTCATTTATTCGATCATAACTAAAATGATATTTAATGTTGAGCATTAAAACTTATAGAAAAGCAGTATTTTAACTGTAAAATCACAAAAATAAGCAAAACCGGCAAAATTTCGTATGTAGTTTTGAATGTGGTGATGGATGATTATCCCAGTGACAATAATTAGATAAAAATATAGCTACGGATGGATCATCCCGTCAATGGCGTGCGCACTTTCGTTTAAGAAAATATATAAGCGAACTGCAAAGAAAGCGGGTTCTTTTGATTTTTTTCACATAGTTTAAATATACTTCATTCATTATACAAATAAGTCATTTTGCTTACTACTTAGTCGGTGTAAGAACTAACAAGAAAAGGTACCCAACTGTCCGGCTCCGATTTGGTTTATTTTGATATATGTTAGAGAGTAGTCTAAAATAACAGACACGTATTTTTTTTTAGCTTCCCAATCTCAACCTGTTGGGAGAAATTGTCTTCCAAAGTACTGAAAAGTGACTAAACCCTCTAACTTCTGTAGATAATTTAAATAAAATAATTGCTAGTTACCTACTGGTTTGATTATATGTTTAAGAAAATGAAAAATAATGAGATATCGGCTCAAACTCATATTTTAAAAATACCAAGGAAAGTGTATCTCCGATGAGAAATATATAACTTTGAAGTGTATTTTTTATTTTAATATGAGTTTTAGCCGATATCTCATTATTTTTTCATGTTCATAAACATATAATCAAACCAGTAGGTAACTAGAATTTTTTTAAACATATTCTCTATAGAATTTAGAAGGTTTAGTCACTTTTCATTACTTTGGAGGACAATTTCTGCCAACAGGTTGCGATTGGGCAGCTAAAAAAATACGGGTCTGTTATTTAAGACTACTCTCTCACATATATCAAAATATACCAAATCGGAGCAGGGCCTACCCTTGGGTACCTTTCCTTGTAAGACCAATCACAATTCATTAAAGATAATAATACCTACAAAAAGAGTACTCGTACTCAAACGCGTGCGTACTGTGCGAGGGACAAATGTTGACAGGTTTGGCCGCCATGCAAACAGATCCGTAACATCTTCTGTAATCTTATCGGTCAATTTCTGGTATTAATTTGTTTTGCTGGATAGGTTATAGAACCCAGTACCGAGACACTTACTTTAAGGCTCGATCGAAGTGTGTTCATCGTCGAAATGGTCACTCTGACCGCGTCGCGATTCTTACTGGCAGCTTGTAGACAACATTTTAGCGAAACTTTTGACCCGATTTTCTTGTAATTTTGATATATTGTACATATAATTAAGGTCGATTAAAAAAAACATGACGCTTCTATCTTTTTTGAAAGTTAAGGGCTAAAATTAAGATACGGTAACCTTAGTCAGTTAAGTCTCGAAAATTAACTAAACCGTTATAAAACAAATGGTGGTAACTCAGGCAAAACTTCTGTAGCAAGTGCGACCATATTACTAACGGGTGAAGCTTGAATCTGCTTCGCTTATTGAATTTGAGATACCTCCTATTGGCTTGTGAGGGCAGTATATAAACGAATGATTAATTTTCGTGACTCACCTGACTAAAATTACAGTTTCTTAATTTTAGTCCTTAACTATGTACACCTTTAGTAGTTCCCACGCACCCCTAACTATGCAATAACGTCCACGGACTGCGTTACGAAAATTACTTTTTTTAATGAAAAATCGGTTCAAGTGTTAGTTTTGGAACTATGTTCCGTGTGTTATGTATGTGTTAATCTTTAGAGATTGGTTGGATATAATGCTTTTAAATTTATATGTTCATGTTAAGGGGATTGGGCCTTGAAAATAAGAATGGCCCATGTACTTATATCACATTAATCTTACAAAACGGACGTATCATAATATTTATTTATGTAACTGGTACATAACGAACCTTCTTAAGGTACGAGTGCCGAGGTTAGAGCGCGAGCTTGCGAGCGCTCTAATTACAGGCACGAGTACCTTAAGAGGTTATTATGAACCGTTGCATACATAACTTTTTCTACAAGCATAAAATGATAATGACAAAAATAAACAATCTCTAACTTTTCTCCTATATTTTACACGACTTTTCTGCTAGAACAAATTACTTGTCAGCAAAGTCATTTTCATTATTCCGATTGTCGTTAATAGTTTGTGTATTTTATTGTTAAGTAAATGTTAAAAAAATTCATGCAAATTTTAATAGTTACTTAAAACAGTTCTGACAATTTATCACAAAAGTTGGAATGCCGAACGAAACGCCATTTTGTTGATATCCATATTAAACGTAATCATGGAAACCAAATAACAAATCGATGGATATTAACCATCTATTTTTAGCAATTTAATAAGAATGTAATTTTAAACATATAATTAGTCTGAAATTGATATTTAAATATTTTTAACGGTTTATTATACAAATTAAGATCTCAAGTGTTCACTAAACGCCAAAACTGATATCCGGAATGACCGTAACCATGGTAATAGCAATGGTATAATAATTATTATAGAACTGTTATCACCATGGCAATGCTTATTATAGAATTGTTTCCCCGCTTCGATTACGCTATAGGTGGTATTCTGATACCGTTAACGATATCAATATTAGCGGTTTATAGTACGCAAGTAGAAAATAGTAGTTTAGTGACGGTTGCGTAATGCTAATTACGCAGAGTCGCGTACAATACTTTATCTACACACATATTATATGTACTCTAAGATGGGTTCAGAAGCTGAAAGTCAAATGACCAGCATTACCTTACCAGTGATAGTAGGTGACAGCGATGACAGCTGTAACGTAATTTTGAAATTACGTTATCAAATATAGTAAGGTAAGGAGATCCAAATTTGGAACATCTTCCAAAATGAACAGCTGTCATCGCTGTCACCTACTACCACAGGTAACGCTGGTCATTGTCTACGGGTTTTGAACGCATATTAGGGGACTTATGATATGAGTGTAGATAAAAAAACCTTACATAGCTAATCTGGGGGCACGGCAGTGCCCCCGCCAAGACGAGCCAAGCGAACGAAGCGCAAGGGGCACTACCTACCTTTTCTCGAAGCGTTTCGTCATTTTTTTAAACCCCCATAACTTGGGTTTGGATTATACCAGATAAACAAAATTCTTGGGATATGATGTCAATAGTAAACTTATTATACATATAAAATTTCAATTGCATAGCTCTTATACTTTGAATTTTATTGATATCTAAGAAACCCCGATTTCGTCACTGACTCACCTGATGGTCATCAAAATTCTTAAGGTACTTCCTAAAGTCCTAGAAAGCTGAAATTTGGTATGTAAGCAGGTATTAGTACACAAACAACAAAAAAATTCTAAAACTTGGAACTTTTACCCCCCAACCCCTTAAACTACGGGATAGAAGTTTGTATGAGACTTCTTGAGACTAGGGGTCTGAATTATTATATATAGCATAGAAGCCGGACTCTAAGATGAAGTTTGTACCAGCTATATTTCTCTACTTTTTAGATTACTTATTAGGTACAGTCGAGGAAATTGATTCCTAGACCACTTTGGACTATGTCAAAGTGACGTAATCAATGTCAAGAGACTTCTTATGATTTTATTTACTGTGTCACTTTGACATAGTCGAAAGTGGTTTAGGAATCAATTTCCTCGACTGTATATATAAGAGAAAGTAAAGCAAATAGTAAGTTGTTTTTTCTCTTTAACTGGCATTTTCACAAGGTTTAAAGAAGTCAAATTTGAACGGACCTCGATATGTCCTCGAACGTGTGTACGTATGTATGTAAACACTTTTTACAGAATAGTAGAAGGCGCGGATGCGAATCTATCGAACGCCTGGTAGTGCAAGGTAAGGTCGAGAGCATCAGACCACGCGGAAGATCGCCGATGAGGTGGACGGACCAAATAAAAACCGTCGTCGACGGTCCTCTGCACGAATGTACCAGGAGGGCGGCAGTTCGCGAAGAATGGCGTCGCATTGTGAAGCAGGCCACAAAATCAACGTGACGACCACGACCACTCTGACAAGAGTGTTATGCCAAAGAAGAAGAATGTACAAAGGCGAACTTATGCCTTTAAGGGACCTCTTCCAGCTAACCATGTGGTGATTGAGCAAAACTATTCCTATTTCATTTTCTTTTACGTAATGCACCATCTAAAAACTTAGTAGAGATGTAGCTGGTGCAAAGTTCATTTTAAAGTTCGGCTTCTATGCTATTCTCATTCGATGGGTTTCTATCACACAAGTCGCTGGACAGGATTGAACGATTTATTTCATTAGGTATTCTAGCACCTCCGCATAAAATGACGTTTACGTTTCTTAATAAGTAATAAAAAAACTCAAGTCCAAAAAACACACTTTTATGTTAAACCTTAACATTTACATCTTAAGTTCTCTTATATTTAATATTATTTTGACACTAGTTCACTGTTTGACGTACTTATTTTTCCGTTGCAGCATAATAGGTACCTAGTATTCATTTAGAAAAATCCTATAAAATAAATAAAATCCAAGACCATACCATATGGCTCGCGCATTATCAAAAAGTTATTTAATTATCTGTTTGAATGAAACAAAAAGTAGTATGTATATTTATAAGCTTTACTGTTACAAGCGATTTGGCGTACCTACTGACATTCTTCATTAAGCGCGCGCAAAACGCCTAAAAGCAACTTAGGGAAATCTACAAGCTCTAAGTTATCGGAGGGCTCAGACAAGATGCACTACGCTAACTAACGTTTCTATTCGATTCGTTTTTAAACCAATCGCGTCACTGGTAGACCACGTGACTTTTCGTATCACGTCATCTTCCAGTGACGCGAAAGGTTAAAAACGAATCGAATAGAAACGTCAGTTAGCGTAGTGCATCTTGTCTGAGCCCTCAGATGTCATGTAGATCCAAGCTTCTAAAACTACACTCCCTAACTCTACAAGCTCCAACTTCACAAACTCTACGCCTTAGTCAAAATGTGGCTCGGCCGTTTCGCTACCGTCTCATGGGCGTAAGGTGAAAAATTTAAATTTGGTTGGGGTTGAAATTCTAACCCAACCTAACCTACATTTGTGACCCGGTTTCGTTTCTTTTTGGGTCGCAGTTCTAATCGAACCTAACCTACTTTTCTGACACAGTTTTGTTTCTGATACTGTCGCAGTTGTAACCTAACCTAACCTACTTTACTGGTAGCAAACGAATTACTAATATTATACTGTGGTACAACTATGCCATAATAAATTCGACGGAACTTATATTCTGCTACATAAAAGTCTGCGTCATTAAAGTTGGCGATATTAGTATTCAAAATTCAAATTTACCAAATCAATGTCATGGGTTATGAAAGTTATGCTAAGTATACTATGCTAAAGTATAATTCGGCTAAAAATGTTTCTGCGATAACTGCTGTGCGATGTGTATTTCGGACAATAGATGTTATGCAAGATAAAGGGAATCCATATAAGAAACTTACAAAAAGAAGTGAAATCCCACCAAAACATTTTCATGTAAAATGTTGTCAAGACGATACCATATAGCTCGCGCATTATCAAAAAGTTATCAGATCATTTCATTACTACTAGATCTATTGTATAAAAGAAAAGTAACGAACAGTCATACATTTTCACCTTACGCCCGTGCTAATTTAGCGAAACGGCCAAGCCACATATTTCGACTAAGGTGTAGAGTTTGTGAAGTTAGGGTTATATTGTACAGTTAGGGCGTGTAGAGTTAGAAGCTTGGCTCTACATGAGATCTGATAACTTTTTGATAATGCGCGAGCCATATGATATCGTCTTGGCAACATTTTACATGAAAATGTTTTTGGTGGGATAAGTGTTACTTATTTCTGCTTACTTACATACTTAGATAGTAAAACAGAAGTATGCGTCATGTCCCCCATCAATCATAATATCTGTCATTGGATTTAAATGCGGAAAATGAGATAACTGAGCGAATTTACCTACTTTAACATTTAAAAATGTAACTGGCTTATTTATATAGCGCAAAAAATACCAAATTACTTTGGTTGCAGTCCAAAAATGGGGTAGGATTTGATTGGATTGTACTGTGTAATAACAAATATAAATAATATTATTTTTTATTAAACAAGGATGGCACTGTAACTAGTACAAACTAATACGATTTATATTTGCAATAGATGTCGGCACCACCAGAGATGTCTGGACCTTCGCCACACATATTTCATCAACCCCAAAAACAGGCAAGTTTTTATATAACAAGAATACCTATATTTAACTAACCTAAGGCTAACGGGTCCGGTTTTTGTTTTTCACTATTAATGTAATTAGCTAGAAAGTGCAAGACGCTTGTTAAGAGTTTTTAACGGCTGAGATTAAAACGATGGACACTTTATAATATATTTTTTTAATAACAACTGCAAAATGCGTGAGTAGCAAATATACTTGTATTGGTACTCACATTCACTCGGCATTCTGTGCATTTGATTAATCATTGAGGCTTAGTTACGGGGTGATTGAGTTTTCGGTCCATTCCTTTAAAGTTGCACAGAGTTGAGTTGTTAACTCATTTGCTGAAAGTAAGCCTTGTAGTGCTCTGACTGGAAATCAGAAGTTATTAAATATTTAACATTGAAAAAAAAAAATTGAGATTTCAAACTGTTTAATTTGAATTGATTTACTAAAAAATAAATGTGTGAAATATAGCTTATATCTGGGGTCGTAGTGATAAAGGGTACAAGTCAACTTAGCTCAATTCAATTCAATTTTTGTAGGTTACGGCTCCATCGAGACTGTCGATGATTCCGCCAATGTTAAGAACTTAACTCAATATAACTTAAATACCTTCCCTAGTTTACTAGCTGTTGAATGAAGTAAGAAAAAATATAGTGAATATGTAGGAAATTGGAACAATCATCAAATGTAGTAAAAAATCTCAATTTCCTGAAAAACCAATATAATTTTTGGAAAGTGTGATGTAGTAAATATCACCTTTTTATATCTGAGTATCAGTTTTTGGAATCGTAGCTCCCAAACGGGTGGACCAATTAGCACGCGGTTTTTTGAAAACGCACGCAGATTTGATGAAAATCGGTTGGGCTGTTTAAGGGCTCTGAGAGAAGGGGACGCCGTTATTTTGGGGGCCTTTAGGCAATTATTAGTGCTGCAATAAGATCTACTTTACCAAACAAACAAACGAATGTGTCGAATAACCAATGTATAACAATGAGTTCAGATTAAGTCATTTTTAATAACGTAATCCCAGTATGGAATGAGGAAATAATTATAGCCTTAATATTTACAAAGCACGTGTTATTTAATTAAAAAAATACCCCTTTATTTTAATGTTTGCTAATGTTTTTAGAAAACTTCCCTTGGACGCCTTTTAAGAATTGAGTAGGTACCTGCTCCCATCCCCACGGCGCAGGTAGCGCGCGCGCACATGTGAGCGCCGCTGCGCTCTATTCAGTCGCGTAACGAGCCCGCTTCGGGCCGCATCTGCTTATTCCCCTCGCGGTGGGGTCGGACACTTTTGTCCCTTAAATTATACTGTATTTGTCTATTCATTCAAGTTTGGTATCTTCGAATACTAGTGAATTCGTGCAACCATTTTATAAGCTCAGTGATAACGCCTAACATGCATTAGTAAACAAATTTGCCAACTACTAATAATGGTAAGCACCTTAAGCTCAAATTGAACACAAACTAACCGAGCTAAAAGCAATAGCAGCGCAATGTGCTTGGTTGTTAATGCGAGTATTGTTATTCCGATAGCCTATCAACATGTGCTGATTTAGTCTCTCAAATAGAACGAGCTTTTTATAGCAGAAGTACTGAGTTAAAAGATATTCCATTAGCCATTGGTTTTGTACATATATGTTCGTTTATATTCTTTATAAATTATAAGCCAGGTCAGTAATATTTGAATCTTGTTCAGAAATGTTTTAACTATTTATTTATTACTAGAGGACGCCCGCGACCTCGTACGAGTAGAATTAGTTTCCCGCTATTCCCTATTTCTTCCCGTTGGCGGTCGATTTTCGGAAAATCCTTTCTTAGTGCTCACTTACATCATGAAAGGAACCCCTGTACCAAATTTCAAGTTTCTAGGTACAGTAGTTTCGGCTGTGCGTTGATATCTAAGTCAGTGAGTCAGGTTTGCCTTTTATATACACCGTGCCCGGGACGTACCCGAAGGATTTTAACCATCGATTCTAGACCCTATTTGGAGTATATAATGTGGTATAACATGTAGTCCAATAACGCAAAATTTCCGAGATTTTTATTATTTAAAAAGAATTCCATAGTTAATTTAATTTGAACTCTGTCACCTTAACCTAAAGCATTATTTACTAAGAAAGATTCATGTTGTAAGTAGCAATATCATCAACGTACAACATAAATTAATTTAATAAATTTCTTAGTAAAGAATCCTTAAGTTAAGGTGACAGAGTTCAAATTAAATTAACTATGGAATTGTTTTTAAAAATAATAAATATCTCTGGAATTATGCGATATTGGACTACATGTTATACCACATTATATACTCCAAATAGGGTCTAGAATCGATGATTAAAATCCTTCGGGTACCTACGTCCCGGGCGTGGTGTAGATTGCCTCGTATCTACGCTGTAGTACGGCGCCGTGCATTATTTTGATAAAACCGTATTTTGTTTTTTTCCATGTTTTTATATCTATAAGGAAGATACAGCTAATGAACTCAAATATTATTTTGTAAACAGACCAAGGAGGTTGCTGGTAATACACTTTTTAAATCGTCTGAAATCCTTCAACGGTCGGCCGTCGCTCGATTTCCGAAAACAACTTAAAATATAAATTGTCTATCGTGTCCGATGTGGAAAATAAAGACTAAGTAACACTGAAATGGCAGGCTTTGTGCGACATTACTAGGGCCTCTATTCCACTTAGTCTTGAACTATATCGTCATCAATTATCATATCATAAGGAGTGGTTCAGTAATAAAGTAGCAATGTATTATTTGATATTTTTTATTTATTTATTGCTAATTATGAAGTATCTTTTTTTAGTAATCTTTAGATATCATACTATAAAATAAAAATACAATCATATTGAAATGTATGAGATTCCTTAAGTTTTCTTAATATTTATTGCATATAACAATCTTCGCTTGCTGTTTTCTACCATGCCACAATTGAATTTCCATTTTCACAACTTGTTTCATGCTTTTAGGCATATCATCTTACGGATAAGTTGTACCAATAAACTGGATTTTACTTTAGGTAGTAAGGAAGTCTCTCCAATCTAACCTCTGAAAGAGATTTTTCTATGGGAGATAAATTTCTATAAAATTTGTAAATACCTCAATGTTGAAATTCCATGTAACTAACTACCTCAAAGTGAAGTCAAATCAAAAAAGTTAACTATTGATCAAAAGACAATTTAATAAGGTATCAAACTTAAAGGAAAAACTATGTTTATGACGAACACCTCATAAATTCTCTAGAAGACGCTGTTCAAAAAGCCTTAGGTGAGATGTAATATAAAAGGCGAAAACTTCAAATCGCCCGTTCATTTTTACGATTGTTATTTTTTATTTTATTGAATAGTATCTACAGATCACTATAACAAATGCACTGCTTAAAAATTACCACTTAATAAAATAAAAAACCATATTATACACCGCTACTTTTTTTCCGTACCACTCCTTATCAGTAATCTTTATAAAGTTATTACCAAAACGTTACAAAGATGATAATGACGGGTTTAGAATCTAGTGTAATAGAGGCCATGCAAAGATTTTTTTCAGACCTCAGTCATTTGCATGCATTTAATTGTAACAATGCGTTGCGACTTTAAGATATTGTATGTAATAGTTTTTTGTAATAAATTAATGCTTTTTAGTATAAGATACTGATATTTTTATTTTGATGGTGAGTTATGGTATTTTTTTATAGTAGCTACGTGCAGCGTGAATGCGCAAACCTTCGAAATGGCTCCAAACCCTAGGTTCATTATTACCTTTCAATTATACTGTCAATATTTCTCCGCGCATCTCACTGTAGGGTGAGCGGACTATCTTGAATTCAATAATAAGATGTTGCACGGCTGTACATGGCTGGAATAAAAGCACAAAAATGTATAGAATTCTAAAAATTGTAAGTGATGTAAAAATAACGATTTTAAAATTAACAAAGAAGTTGCCCATGTGGTCTTAATCAGTTACCGGTGACAGGACTATCCCTTTCCGGCCGAACCCATACGATCGTGCAAAATTTTGAAAACATCACAGTGTCGTCTAGATAGGGATCGTAGTTGACAGTTAATCAATTTATTGTTGGTATAAATACCCGTCCACCAGTAATCCACATTCCCCCTAAAAAAATTACTAAATCGAACAAATTGTTTAAATTATGGAGACTGGTAGTGCGATTAATAAAACTAAGTGCAACATTTCCAGGCCGCTATGGATCCAGGGATGCACAGTCACTCGCCGCACGGGATCCCTGGCCGCAGTACTTGGGGAGGACTCAACGTCGCCTATGAAATGCAACAAGACCCCAATAAACCAGGGTACATTATATTTTGAAGTATTAAACTAGCTAACTGAATCATTGTACAAACTTTTAATTCGCAAAAAGGTGCTTGCCGTCGGTGCGTTTGTTTTTTGTTGATTAACCTTACCTCTGTATGTACAGTCAATGTCATAAACATACATATATATGTTCCCAAGGCGTCAAAAATATATACACGCCCCTCCGCCACTGATAATAAGGTCTATGCACAGACCACCCACCCTATAGACCCCGCTACGGACAATTTTGTCTAGTATCTCAATAAGCCAAAATGGCGGGGCGCGGGGGGCGGCAAGTGCACCGTGATTGGCTAGTTCAAAGGCAACGAATAATCACGTGTGCGCATCGTGGTGCGCGCCATTAGGGGTAGTAATGGGACACGCTCGAAGGAAAGATCCCAAAGAATGTAAGTGTTCATGTTTTTAATTAGAATCAATAAAAATACGAGAAATGGTTTTTATTCATAAACTAATATTTGACGTAACGAAAACACACTCCTCCCGCACCGCTCCATTACCGCAGGAACCGCAGTTGAGCGCTAGAGGTATATTTTATCGCGTGCAACCCTTACCGCGAACGAGAAACTTTGTTACACGGCAATTTATTTGTCTCTGTCGCCGTCTGCTCGCCGCGATTCAAAAGATGCGCACAGGAGAGCGACAGCAACACAACTTTTTCTTTTAAAGTTTACGCAGTTATCAAAAGGACGATTGTGGTCTGTGCACTTGTCTTTAGAAACCGAAGACGACAGCGAAAGAAGCAATATTGGAGGCACCCGTTATGACTCTAGGAAATTTTCATACCCAAATTATAAAGACACGCTATCGACGGGGCGGTTGATTGGCAACTGGCCGACCGGCAACTTATTTATCGCCATGCGCGCAATACCGATGAAACTTAACAACACATTGCTCTCTATTGGTGAAACCAAGAAGGCGATAGTTGCGTCGCTTTCATACTCACCCATAGACTTGATGTGAGAGACAAAATAGTTGCGGAAACAAAGTCGCTTTGTGAATCCACCTTTAAAAATTATTGTTACCATAGAATATTTTTCTTATCTGTGACCATTGACTGCCGACTCTGGCAATTGTTTAGTTTTCCTGTCAATTTTCATGCAATAATTTGATTTTATTTATAGAGATTTCGCGATAGTACCAATTTTGCCGCTATAAGTTCCCGACTCAGAATAGTTTTTTCTTACGCTTAACAAAACCGAAGAAAAAGAAGTCTACCGAAGCTCCTATAGAAATTATTAATACATATACTAAAATACGCGTTTTACGATTTTAGACGCGTTTTAAGTGAAGGCGGGAGCATGCACTCAATCGGGACGAATGGCGGAAAAGAGGGGAGGCCTTTGCCCAGCAGTGGGACACCCAAATAGTTAAAAAAAAAATACTAACATAGAAATAAATATATACATTATTGGTTTGTTTTCATAATTTTACCTAAGTAAAATAAAAATTGAAAAATAAAATTTTGTTCTGTACGCAACGTTATAAACTCATCATAGTTAAATGAAATTCCGTCCTTTTGTAGGCTAGATGTCTTGCTACACTTTCGACACAACTTAACGATACAGTACGGCATATTTTTGTCACTTTATTTGCAAAGTAAATAGCCGAATATTACATGTTGCTATGTCAACAGGCGGCCGCGTACTGAAAGACTGTTTGAGGGCTTAGCAACCGATCACTGCTCTGTGAGCATAATGTTGGCCTACGGGGTCGCCTTTGGATGCGGAGTCTAGAGGGTGGGTGGTCTGTGGGTCTATGTATACATTTATTTGACGCGATGGCCGTATAGACATTAATGCTTTTGACTAGAAAAAGCCTATATAACCTACAAGAATGTAACACTAGAGTGATTGGTAATTCAACACATTCCTTTCAAGGAGTATACTCGTAGTACAGCTCATTTGCAGAAAATGAGAGATCAACTAATAGTATTTCCAGCTTCTTTATAGTGTTCGGCTGGTTATCGCTATCACGCTTACACTCGCGATTAAAGTTTATTTCAAAAGGTGTATCACATGAAGCTATTATTGATAAAAGTTTCCTAGTTAACTAGCACTTGAATGAGGCATAAAAACTTGGTAAAAGTTAAGTATATAGCAATTTATTTTTTTTAAAGCTAAAAACACGATAAAATCAAAAAACCTCTTAGGTATTATTTTTTTTGGGATAAAAGGGCCTTTTTGGACAGTGGACTACTACATGACTTATTTTACTATAAAATTGCTGTAAAGAGGATGTTTTCAATAACTTAGTTTTGGTCAAATGGACGGATTACGTATCATGACAAACTGAGCCGACACGTGAACACACACGGTAGGGCTGGTTGACAAAAAAGTCGCTTACCGAGCTCTAGAAAAGGGTAGTTGAGAGTTTCTCTGAAGAGCCGAATCTACAACGAGGTGAACTAAAAGAGTACTATAGCCATAAACTGTCCGTTAGATTTAGAATGAGTGAACGAACGATCGATCTTCGCAAGGTGAGGCAAGAGCTGGATGAGAATGGCCGCGGATCGTACTCGGTGGCATACGATGCGAGAGGCATATGTCTAGCAGTCGACTAGAACATCATTCGACCTCAATCAAATACTATTACTCCCTCAATAAAGATAAAACGCTGATCATTAAACGATAACGAGAAAAATCATAGTAGTATTCAACGTTTTAGAAACATACTCTATAAATATGCCATTTTAGACTAGGTATAACTACCCTTCAAATTTAAAAATCAATGATAAAGCTACGCGTTGAAATGTTCACCGAAATAGTAAGTAAATTACTGCCGAGAACGGGAAAAGGCCATTGAGGGACAAGTCAGAGTCGCGCTATATACGAGTCCAGCTACCGCCCTTACCGGCCGAGGCGTGTATTGTGCTTTTCTCCTCTATTGCGAGAAAATATATCACAATTGTTGATAATATTAAGCACAGTCTCAAAATTTCCTTAAAAATAAGAACATTGACGCCATCATTATCGACAATAGGTACTCATAATTCCATTAACATTCGAAACAGGTACGTCTTAGTACGAAACTGAAATATAGGTACGAGTATGTGCCATTAAATAAAATCCCAAATTTAAGTGTAATACTAATTTAAATATATGTATGATTAATTACTACGTGTTGAAGTTAATTCGGCCATTCATTTCGCTTATGAGCGCAATAACGTTTAAAAAAAGGTAAAACAGTTTAATACTCGTAGTTTATGTGACTGTACTCGTACATGATGAAGGGCATTAAACACGAGTGTGGGTTTATGAAACGACCCTAAGGCGAGTTTCATAATAACATCACACAAGTGTTTTAATGCCTAATTATGTACATACACTACTTTATCTACCCACATATCATAAGCCTCTATGATGCATTCAGGAGCCGCATATTAACCGGGAATGGTGGTAATGAAAAATTTGAAAAGTTTTATGGCAGCTGTCATTTTTTTTTTTAATTCATAGGCAAATTAGAGTCGGCTCCAACTATCATATCGTTCGCAATCTTACTTACGCGCGACATTTGTCAAATTTGTATGCAAATTGACAATTCATTTCGAACTACACGTCATCTAAACTGATATTAGAATAGAGGTCAAATCAAATTTGTTTGTTTTTCAGAGATATTCGAAATTTGAATGAAATAATATTATCGAAATCGTTGTTATTATTTAGTAATAATAACATTTTTACAGATAAGGTTCTAACAAAACAGTCTATTTTTATGTTGGTCTTAATGTGCAGTTCTTGAACGCATCATGGAGGGTTTATGATATTTGGATAGATAAACTATTTAAATACGCTGTCCTTAACTAAACAAAAGTAAATCTTCTTTGTGTAGAATTGGATATTTTCAATATTTATGGTATAATATTTTTCATTTATTATTATGCATGTGACAGATCTAGATTCTACATTTCACGAAAACGTTGTTTCAACAGATTGAGCGGTCAACTAACTTTAAATAATAGGTATCTATAGTACATTAGTTTCAAAAAACAATATTCATTGTTACGCATTTTTAAAGACGAGAAAACGAGCGGTTTGCATGTGCTTGCTCCAAGTCCACAAGAGAAAATACTCTTTTTTTGCTTATTTAATTCTGTATTAAATCCATGGCGATTTTCTATGAATGACTTGATGTTGGCAAAAGCCCTGAGGCCTTACTTTGAAAATCGAAATTCGAAGTTACGTTAGCTCCATCCCTGTCACTCGTCATTCGAGACTAAATCGAGAGAAAGAAATAGAGCTAACGAACTTCGAACTTCAATTTTCAAAGTAGGGACTCTGAGCCTATATTCGCGTTGACAGAGCCTTGGGTCAAAGACGAGTTATCATTCCGCGATTTATTTATCAGTCATCTACCGCGGAAGAAAGATCAAGTTTGGAATGCGAGAGTAAATAACTCCGAATTTGGTCTTATTCCGCGGTACGTGTCTTTTCATTCGAATCACCTACGCGTATGATAAATTTTCCACTCAAGGCTCTGTCTCAATGTGAAAGTGAATAAAAACAATTTTAATAATTTAATGTAATTGCGTTTACCTCGTTAAAACTCCTATCTAGAGCTTACCATACGATGGTAATAGTTGTAGCGTGATGTTAGACGATTTATGATACCTTATTTTATAGTAAATTAAATTAAGTTAACAAATTTATAACCGAATACCGAATCGACTACATTTCCTTTATAAATAGAGTCGAGCATCGAAAAAAAAATATGCGATTTTCACTAGCCACATCACTAAATTTGTCAAAACATCTATCACAGGCACAATAATAAATGAAAAATATTACACCATAAATATTGAAAATAGCCAATTCTACACAAAGAAGACTTACTGTGGTTTTTGAAAACAATTATTACTGCATTTATGGATTTTTGGAAATTTGTCTGCCTTAACAGGAATCGAACTGGTTGAATATGACAAAACAATAAAATCGTGTTTTTTTTACGGTCTTTATTTAGTTTAAAGGCGTGTTGTAGATATGAATGATCACTATCAATGACTCTTTCGATCTGTATCATAAAACACGACTTTATTGTTTTGTCATTTTTGACCAGTAGTTCAGGAACCATGTCGCCTTAAAGTACAGGGTACTTTGCGTCAAATTCGGTAGATCTAAATTTTTGCAGACTTGTTGATGATGTTGGCCTGATGAATAATCCAAGTTTGTGACCTCGAGCGCTGAACGCAACTTTGACAAAAAAAAAACAGATTTTGGCGATTATAACCCTAAAGGACTAGTTTTTAATGGTACCTTCTTCGGACGTTTTTTAAATTAGACTTAATTTGATACAATATGAGACTAGAATTGTCTCTGTAGACCCAATAGTTTTCGACAGTCTCGTGTAGGAGGTAACCTGGGCAGATTGAAGCTGGTTTTCGTCGCAGCCTTGGCGAATAGTTGGTATCGCAGTTCGTCAAGGTTGTTCAAAAAATAGCAAAGTTTGAAAAAATGACGATATTTGAAAAGCTTTATATCGATAACTTTTGGGTCTACAGAGACAATTCTAGTCTCATGTTGTAGCAAATATAGTCTACTTAAAAAACGTGCTATGAAAGTAAAATAAAAAATAGTCCCTTAGGGTTATAATCGCTAAAATATGAAAAAGTCCGAAAATTTCGTTTTTATTTTTGACAAAGTTGCGTTCGGCGCTCGAGGTCACAAACTTAGATTATTCATTGGGCTAAAACTAACATCATAAACAAGTCTGCAAAAAATCATAACTACCGGATTTGACGCAAGCTCTGATGTATAAAGTTACTGAAGTACAGTTCGATTCCCGGTTAAAGCAGACTAATTTTCAAAAATCCATAAACGCAGTAATAATTGTTTTCAAAAATAAAAGTAAGTCTTCTTTGTGTAGAATTAGCTATTTTCAATATTTAAGGCAGTTGCCATCCATGTGGCGTCCGTTTTTTCCACCCTGTGTATTATAGGACCGTATGTGACTTGCTTAAAGTTTAATTTTATTATTTTGCGATGCCCAGTTGTTGTGCTTTTTCTATAATGTCGGCAGTTGATTACTGATTTGGAAATATTTAATTATAAAAACAGAGATATATTTTCTTACATGTAAGGTCAAAATCTTAAATAATTACCAGACTCATACCAAATAAATTAAATAATCATCATTGATGTATGGATGGCAGGAGAATGTTCAATGTAAATGTTAAAAGTTTTCCAGAATCAGTTGAGTGCTTCGTCAATAATTATTTAATTAAAAAACACAAGTGGACATTGATATGCACGCATCAGCTATAAGCTGCCTGTGCATCATAAAATAATAATAATACTCGGTATTTTTGTGGTCATCTTTCATGCAAGTTCTCACGCAATTCGACTTACTTTGCGTAATTATTTGCACTGATAATCAAATAAGCCTGTATATTTATCGATAGTTACAGTTTTCTAGTAGGTACACAAAATAATGGAACTAAAATATCTAATTTGGTTTGTTTATAGCCTGCTGCACTTAAACATGGCTAAAAATATCTAAATCAATGCATACCCTTATAATCACCCTTTTTTCGTAATTTTCACGACTAGATCAATTTCAACAAATTTCATATGTAAAAATCATCTTTTCGGTGGCATTTTAACAAAATATATTCATTAAACTGTGTTTCATCAACTTTTATTACCCTAATTTCAAACACGGTTTTTAAAAGTAAAAAACCCGGTATGTAGGTAATGAAATTTCATATATTTTGGCGGCCACTGCCATTGGTAATTAGTTATATTATTACAACAGAGACGCTAGCCAAGATGCATTACGCTAACTAGCGTTTCTATTCGATTCGTTTTTAAACCAATCACGTCACTGTTAGATCACGTGGCCATTCGTATCACAGCATCTACCAGTGATGCGATTGGTTTAAAAACGAAAGCTAGTTAGCGTAATACATCCTTTCTAGGGCTCCAGTAACGTTCACATTTCCGTGGGATCCTTTCATTTTCTCGCCAGTCATTTAGCAAATTTTCGTATCGCAACCAACGACTGACAATACATCGTTCATCATTTTATTTTTTTACAACTACAGATTTAATAAATAATTCATGTGTTCGAATAATAACTTACAAATTATCATTTTATATTTTATAATTTGTCAATTATATTATTTATTATTGATATCAAATATTCAACTAACGTACGTCCTACAAACGTTTGGTATATTACTTTGTTTGTATAGGTTTCAATTTATAAAGCTTTAGTATAAAGCAATTTGTAAAGTTTGGATTTGGCTAAGCCACAAAAGGGGAGAGCAAAGCCAAAAATATTGGAGGGAGCCAAGCCTCTCAATTAAAAAGATACCTAAAGCACCTCTGGTGCTTAGGTTAGGTTATGTTAGAGTTGTGCCAAGGCGCGAAGCGCCACAAATACGTGGAATAGGGGCTCCGCGAAGCGGAGCTCCGTCGACTTTAAATGATGTAAACGTAGAATATCGAAAATAAAGTTTTAGTAAATCCATGATGATGCCTTACGAATAATTTGATGTAATGAAAAATACATAAATTATGATAAAAAAATTGATACATTTATAAATTGTAGTATTTGGTAAATGACTAGTTGACAAACGATAAGTTTTAAAACGAAACATTTCTCGCAACAACATATTTGTGAAATGAATAAATAGTACATGAAACGTCGGTTGTAAAATAAAATTTTGTCAACCCATTTCCGTGCATGTGCGAGATAATAAATAAACATTTAGGAACTGTTTTTAACCTAACAGTTTGATTTGAAACCTCGCATGCTTATGCGACTTCGATGACAATACAATAATATGGTACAGTCGACTTCATAAAATGTATACACTTTAGTACCTTGTCTATTGAGTGTCATGTTTAAACTGCCATATATGAATTGTCACAACGATTAAAGTAACAAGGTACTAAGGTGTATACATATTTATGAACTCGACTTTACTATCAAGCTGTTATGACGATAGAGACGGAAAGTGGGCATAGGAAGTCCATAATATTAATGGCTGTTAGTAGTGCAGTCGGCAACAATTTCTTTTTGAAAATATTAATGTTCGAGTTTCTGCGTTTTTAACATTCATTTTAATTGTATTCGTTTTGTTTTCTGTCTTCGTAAATATGATCACGTGTCTTCCTTCCGCCCTCAACTTAAATGGCTTCCTATTCGTCAACGTCGCAAAATTAGATTACTTTGTTTCCTTTATAACATACTGTACGATTCTCAATCTCCTGATTATCTAAAATATTTTTTTAAGTTTCTGGGTTCCACCCACCTCCGTCAGCTACGATCCACTGACAATCTCACACTCTCTATCCCTCTTCACCGCACAGGCTCTATGTCCAACTTCTTTCGCACTACAAGCAGCACGACTGTGGAACGACCTTCCCCTAAATATCAGCAAGCTCCGAACAAGTTTGCCTTTAAAAAGAAAGTTCGCGAGTTTTTCTGTAGGTAGAATTGACATCATCTTGATTTTCTGATTGCGTTATCTGTACCTAATGTTTTGTGCTTATCTTTATATTATGTAGGTATGTAATTATTGAATAGTGAAATTTATGTAAGTATTTGCATTTATTTAATATATGTATTGATACGTAGGTATATATTATTATGTATAAGTTATATATATAACTTATACATAATACCTTACGGCATTAAGTTCGCCTTTTCTATATTAAGAGTATTCTTTTGTGCAAGATTAAATAAATATATAAATAAATAAACATTACTTCCAAGAGGTGAAAGTTTGCATGAATTCCTTTTATGTAAAATCTACGCCTTGAAAGTGATAAAAACTGTGTTGCTGTTCTTAACAAAACTATTGACTACTCTCCGCAGACGAAGTCGCAAGTGTGAAGCTAGTTAAGATATAATAATCGACGGTAAGTGGTTTTATCACAGGATTTAAATCGAGCCTTTTTTATTAGGATTAGTTGCGTTCCCGGCACAAGCAAAGATTCCGGACATTCAACGGCCGGAATGGGACCAATGCCGCCCGTCGCCATAAGGAACAAGAAACGCGCAGCAATGGCCTCGGCTGCCGCTACAATGGCCAGCCCGACAACATCAACTATTCGTAAGTATTCGACAAGTAATGTTACATTATACTTGTATTTTTTTTATCCCTGTACTGCTAACGCTTCATAAGAAGATGAGAGCGGCTAGCGTAAACCAGCGCGGGGACAGTGTTTGGCGCTAAACAGTAGCATAGCAATGCTGAATAGTTGTGTAATGAGATGCTTAAAACCATTAAAAAGTAGGTATTGTAGTTTATTAATATTTTTGAGTTTAGTTAAAATTTCGCCCCTTCTACTTAACTTTGTCATTTTTTGACAAAGTACGTCGACAGATTCATAGGTAGTACCGCCTTGAATTGTTTTTAGCCAAGTAAAAGGTCTTGAGAGACCTTGACCAGAGACCTGAGAAAAAAATCGAGACATCTATCTTTTTTATATGGTTTTTTTTCTTTTTTTTATATGACAATTAGTAATTCGACTTTTTTGGGAGGCGATGAAAATCATTAATTTTTTTTAAACAATGGCTTGAATACATCCCGAAAAACAATACATTAAAAAGAACTTAAAATAATCATAAGTCAAAAACTGTCACAAGTAAGGTAGGTAAGGTAATTTTGCATACAGGATGATGTACCATTTGTATGTAAACTTCCATGTTACATGTGAAATAGGAATACATTTATTTTTATCTGAGGTCGTTTAATGCTTGGCATATGCATTTGAACATCTAATGTAAAATCATCAGTTTATTCACTATATTCAAGGTTCGGTTTCAAGTTCAAACACATATCCTTATAAGTATACTTGTTTTCAAAAATTGTTTGGTTGTCTCCGAATGTATTTTAATAAAGCCTACCTTCGGTGCTATATTTTGATCACAGCAAGAGCAATATACGTTTTTGTCACGAAGCTCCAAAAACGGAAAATTGCAACAATTTTCTAGTAAAGATGATATTTTATAGCGTCTTTTTATACATTAGTAAAAATAAATCCTAGCTACATATAATTGTGAAGATACAACCGCTAAACAATTACGAAGTTAATTTATTGTTCATCTGAATAACAATGTCAGTCAAAGACGTTATGTAATCGGCTCATTTAAAGTGACGATATCGTTTAATCAAAAAGAGATTGATAAATGATAAGTGGTAATTGTTTATGAAAAAACTATTTGAAATCACCTATAAGTGGTTGGACGTCATCCGCATGAATTGTTCGAGCCCTGCTCAGCATAAATATTCTTCGCTATAGGGTGACGGCACCAATGATGGACACTTTTAGCTGACAGGCACCAGTAATGGACACTTCACTCTTAATTCAAATTTCATACGGTCCTAAATTGATTGTTGCAAAACAAATGAATAACCTGTAAAATAAGAATCAGGTATCCAATATTGGTGCCTTGTCCATTACTGGTTCCACCACCCTAAGAGGTACAAAAAAATCGAGCCCATTTGATGTAAGGGCCGACTTACTATGAAACCCGACTATGGCCTTTAATTATAATAAATTTAATGTGAATAAATTGAGGTTTAAAATATAATAACATTAACTTTTACGTGTTGAAGTTAATTCGGCAATAGGTATTTTAATTAAGTGACCGCCTGGCTGGTTGAGTATTATGAACAACTGTTGGGTTTCGTACACCAAATAATTAATTGATTTGCTCTTTTTTGTTTTTTAAATGTAATTATATTACCATGTAACATTTTTCTTTCATTGAATTTTTTTCGCATATGTTTTAAAAAAATGTCGATTGATACACGTGCGGAACTATCATTTTCACTAGTCTTTAGTCTTGTCCCTCGCTTGCAGCTCGGGTCAAGACACCTCGGGGCTCGTGTAAAATGACATACTTTCCGCACTTGCATCAAAATGTACTATTGTTTGTTACGCTTTCACGGCTAAAGGCTGAACCGAATTCGATGAGCTGTGAAGATAGCTTGAGCCCCGGGGAAGGACATAGGGTACTTTTACAGCGAGTAGTGATAAACGACTTCAACGCGGATAGAATCGCTGCGGCAACAGCTAGTAATGTTATAAACGAGAAAGACCGGGGGAACTCGCATGCTCACCATGTCAGTTTACAGACACATCGGTATGTGCCGCGGGCGCCAGACAAACGCTCGCAGAGCGACAGCAATAGTTTATTAGGCCTTAGCCTGGAATGGAGAACTTCCTGGGTTGTTTTTGCAGTGAACATTTCCGAGTATGTCGGAGACGGGACGAATATGTGTTAGACCGGTCGAAACGCAGTAATGGCCGCGCTATACATACATTTTGTCTGGGCCTGGAACTCAGAACTTCGCGGGCTGATTTTACAAGAGTAAGGTTAACATTAACGAGCATGTGGGAGAAAAATATCTCGTGCTGTTTTTGCAACATTACAGTGAACAGTTCCGAGTATGCCGGAGCAAAAGTAATTATCTGCTGAACTTGGTTTTTGTGCCTTGTAGTTTTAATTATTTAATCGTAATTTTGATGAAAACATCATGTCCACGATCGGTGGACTTTAACGATTTGATGTCAGTGAACTGACATCAAATCGTTAAAGTCCACAAACCTTCGGCTTCTAGCTTATGTTACGCTAGTTTTTTTCTGTTCCTATATTAATCGTTGGCGGCTCGTGAGTCTTGACCCGTAAATGCTGAAACGATGTTCGGTCCGCAGACGCTGCGCCTGCGCAGAGCCTGGCCAGCGTGCGTCGCGCGCCGCTGCCTACGCCACCGCCCGTCTACCAGGAGACGTTGAAGGACTCCCCGCCGAGCTCACCCAGTAAGTGTAACCTCAAACTATTTCCCATTTGTACTGTAATATTCGTCGCCGTTTTTGCTAAATACATGAACCCTTTGCTTTATAGACTCTTGACTCCGTACAGTTATTGACGAAAGGATAGAAATATAAGGTGTTTTATTTTTCCAACAGGTTCCGAACGACCACTGAAGGCCAAGCTGGAAACCAAGTGAGTAAATATATGCTAAATAAAAACACAATTTTTAACCTTTTCCAACAAAGTAAATTAAGGTTTATAATTATGTTATTTTGCTATGTGTGTTGGTTAAGCAAGGATGCTGTGTAACTTTTCTCCGGTACGATCACGGATATGAATGAGTAAGATGATAATTACTTTAAAAAAAACTTAATTAATATTCCTAATTCTTTGTGTAGATTTTCGAGGTGCTATTTATGCTAAATTACCATATTTTACTTTATTAAAACATGTTTTTATATTTCATATGTCTTTATGTCGAAATAAGATGCGAGAATATAATAATATAATAATAATTTATATTATTCTTCGATATTTAATTAAATTTCTGTAAATTAGGTTTTTTACAATAAATATTTCAATATAAAAGTAAAATAACAATACTAATACAAAAAATAAACATTATAAAAAACTTAACCTACGAGTGCCGCCGGCAGCGGGGCAGGGCTCAAGCTACCGGTGGTTAGGGCTGCAGAGAAAGGAACCTCCTCACAATGCGTGCCGTGTCGAGGAGCACTGCCTTCTGTATCTGGCCCTTGATCCAGCCATCTAGCGAGAGTGTCTTGAGGTGTTGGTCGAGACTCTTCGCTATGAGACCGTTTGACGAAACAACTATCGGCACAATGAGCGTCGAGTCAACATCCCACATGGCGGTCACCTCGTGAGCCAAGTCAAGGTACTTGCTGAGCTTGTCCTTCTCGGCCTTCACGAGGTTCTCGTCTTGCGGGATGGTGACGTCGACGAGCACTGCCCGGCGTTGAGATCGATCTGTCAACACGATATCATGCTTATTGGCTACAATAGTCCTGTCCGTGATGACAGATCGATCCCAATAGTGCAGTATAGATACTTCTAAATTTAATTACAATGATCGTTGTGGTGGTTATTTATAGCCATTTCGTTAATGATTGGTGTATACCAAGCAATAATAATGAGTAAGTTTCCTCTGTCCCCCGTACTAGTAATAACTGTATCACGGTGGGACAGGATTCACCGTCCTCTAAATTACTATATGTTATACAGTTCAAGTAAGAAACATGAACTACTAATTGAGACAACATGCGGGTATGCCAATATTCAATATCAGTTGCTAAGATGTAAACAAGTAGTATATGCAAAAACACTACATCAAACTTAACTGATTAGGAACTACATAATATAAACTAAGTATAAATTTAACGAAGGGATAAAGTACGAGGGGTGATCCATAAGTTTTGAGAATCAGTAAGAATCATCTAAATAATGATATTCTTATGGCACTAATGAAACTTAAATTAGAGAAAAAAAATGTATACATTATTCATTTGTTTTCCTGTGATAGCTAAACAAAAAACATCTGTATTAACAATTTTACAAGACGGCAAAAATGGGAGTTAGTTTTGTAATAATTTGGAGCTGTGTGGAAAAAGTTCTGGTACACTAATAAACAATATTTTTATTGAAAATGAAACCTTGATTTATCATTATGATTTAAAGGATAAATAAGTTATCATTGCAGTGGATTTTTTTATCTCCAGCTCTGTCACCAAAATTTAGGGTGGCTTTTTCGGCCTTTTCCAGGATTATTGAGGCCTAGAAATAAATACTGCGACATTAGGTTTTAGCAATTGAGTTCAAATAATCTAGGAGAGTTATTTAACATTATTCTATCCTAATTATGGCAAAATAATAAAAATAAGCTGAAGAAAAAAAAACCAATTTTCGGCAGGAATTGTGCTTCAGAGCCTTCTAATTGATAAGGGTGCTGCTCGTCGACCAAAGATCAGAACTGATAACCGCTCTCCCCGTTATTTAGCCCTAACTTTCGACTACTATTTCTCATTCACTAATGTTCAAAAACAACTACGTAAAAATCACGAGCTGGTGATGACATAGTGAAGGTACAAAATTTGGCCATTTTGACCTCCAAAAGTAAAATTATTTTTATAGTGGTAAAATAAAACAATTGAATGACGTTAATAAGTGTTCGGAAATATAGAAAGTGTGCTCATTCCAATTAAAATATAACGATTTACATATCTCCCATTTTTAATACCGATTATCAAAACTTATGGATCACCCCTCGTATGTATGTTATTAGTTGCTCTGTATTTTCATAGTTAAGCGTCTTAGGATATTTTTCTAATGTTTTTCTACACAAATATGGTGAAAGTGACCTTAGATTTAGGTTCTTACTTAGTTTATTGCACAAGATGGGTCCACGGAGCCATCGGTAGCCATCAGCCATCCCCTGGGGGGTAGGGAGGGGGTATTCAAAGTTACACGCCGCACGGGCTGAAAATCGGCTTTCATAGAAATAGAAACCGAAGTCGTAAATGTTTATTTTCTCTCTTGAAGTTGCTTCTGTTTGCCATCAACATATTAGAGAATGAGCCTGAGATAATTTGTATCGGTAAATAATTAATAATAAATATATTTAAAAAAAACTTTTATGGAGACTATAAGAAAAACGGGTATTTCTCTGAAAATACTCGTCAAACCGTATCCTCGCAGATGGTTATAGTTACTATTTTTTCTGATTTTTGACTTATTCGAAATTTCTCCACCTTTAGCACTATTTAAAAAAAAAACACCTATATTGTAACTGAAAAAAAAACAATTATTTTTGATTAAAATTGTAATTTTAACCATTGAAAATTATTTTCAGTCAATTCGAAATAAAAACTGATGAGTTATTAATATTTTTCTAAAACCTGTGTAAAGGGAATAAGAATTTTATAATTTATCTACAGCATAAACTTTATTTCTAAAACAATCAGTTAAAAAAAAACAATTTAATAAAAGTAAAAGATAAAATGTAGAGGCATCGTGCCGAGGGCACTCGCAGCGTTACTCCGCTGCACTGCGATGCTCAGTCTTGGGGCACAAAAGGAGCTTGCCTTTGGTAGCCCGAGACGCTGATTAATTTATCTGACACTTGTTTTATACATTTCTCTGTGTCAGATGACCACGGCCCAAAAGTTTCTATAGCAAGTGCAGCAACTAAGTAATTTGGCTTTAAAAAAGCGTATTTGCGGCAATTTATTGTTTAGGCGTGGTTTGCAGCGGTCCCTGGCTTGCGAGCAGAACCTTGGACATGAGACTGTGCTAGCGTATCAACGCAAGTGACGTCCCACGCCAAAGGACGACCAAGATGCCACGGTACTAAAGTGTATTCGTCGGGTCTCTTTTCATCTGAGGCAGACAGGCCAGTGAGCTCAAGCGAAGCCGGGAATGAAATTTTGCTAAAGCCCGACGGATCAAATAGGTTGTCGATGCATGTCTGTAAACTCCAGTGGTGGTCACCACTGGATTGGTAACACAGGCCGTGGTGTCCTAGGTCGTCGACTGCATTTCCACAACTTCAACAAGGATGCGGCTCTTAGACTTTAAGACCGTGGCGGAGGCACACTGCTATGGCAAATTTTGACCGAAATACGGTCCCATGCTGCTTGGCTAGCTTTTTCGACTGGCAAATTCTCACCCGGGTTACAGACACGCCAAGGTTCCTCTGTATCGGACAAGCACAACTAATAGCCTAAATGCCAAGCCTACCGTACTTCACGCGGAGGGTGGCTTGAGACCACAGGTGAGTGTGAGATGTTAAATTTTTTGCTAGAAGTTAATTTTAAAATATTGACTTTCTTTTCGTTCGATTTTCTTTTTCATACAGACGTTGTATGATAACCAGACCTAGGAATATATGGGGCAAAATTAAATGACAGCTAGGGATTGCCTATATCGATAAACTCAATTATCGATGCTTTTCCCATATACTAGTGATCGCTCCAAGTTTTATTTGTCAAAATAAAAATTTATTGAAAGTATGCAAATGGATCAAAATAACAACATAATTCTGGGTATTCTTTATATTAAAAGGATTTTTTAACCATCACATCATCATCATATTTTTTACTCCTAACACATTCTGATAGTTTATTTTAACAATAGTAAATGGGACTCTGAAATACACAATAAGGAAAAAAATATATAATGATGATGAGTGAAGGTTAAAAAATCCTTTTAAAATAAAGAATAACCAGAATTATGTTGCTAATTTGTTTCATTTGCATACTTTCAATAAAAATATATTTTTACAAAAAAACTGGGAGCGATCACTAGTATATGAGAAAAGCATCGATAATTGAGTTTATCGATATAGGCAATCCCTAGCTGTCATTTAATTTTGCCCCGTATATTCCTAGATTTGATGATAACTATAAATAAAATATATATATTTTTAAAGCTGAATAAGATTCAGATTTGATATTTTTCTTTGCAAATACTTCAATATTTTCAAAGATACTGACGATTTAATAAAATAAAAAAACCATTTTTGATATTTTTGTCAATATTTTACTTATTATTCCAGAAAACTGTATATTAAATGTTTCAAAAATGAATTTCGCATGCCCAGTTTAACAAAACATGACACCACACTCGAGGTGGTAGATAAATTTCAATGCTTCGTGCGAGGTTGCGTCTCAGTTAGTCCCGCTATTTTAATTCGCGCTGCCGCGCGGGTATATTTCATCCTATCAAAAACATAAATGTGAAAATGGGAGCCAAGTTCAATATTTTAAGAATATGCGATGCATGGTTATCGACTTCACCGATAAAAGAATTGAGATCTAAATGCGTGCCAAGTTCCGTAGATAATCCTGATATTTATTTATTAAGAACATACGACATTCTAAAATAAATTAAAAAAACAATTTCTTATTTTTTCTGCTACAATAATGTTTGCTATTTAAAAGTATAACTTCTTAAATTTGAACACTCGAATTATTTACACAAAGCAGATAACTTAGGATAAACGAAAGCTCAAAATTTGACTCCGCTAGTTTTTACCAGCAAGACAATTGTTTAGAAGAGTAAGATATGACCACATAATATAAAGACAGTAACTTGCGTAAAACATAAACCCCCTTACTAATAAACGTTGAGTAACGGTTGTATAGCTATACAATGTTTTGTCCTTATCTGACAAATTTAAATGTCACAATGACAGATAAGGACAAAACATTGTATAGATATACCACCGTTACTCAACGTTTATTAGTAAGGGGGAAAGTCGATAAGTTGATTAGCCAAATGTATCATAATTTGTATGTGAAAACTAGTCAAGTCAAATTTCAAGCTTCAGTTTATCCTAAGTTATCTGCTTTGTGTAAATAATTCGAGTGTTCAAATTTAAGAAGTTATACTTTTAAATAGCAAACATTAAACGTTTAGACATTAGACCTTAAACGTTTAGATCGACAAGCCTGTAAAATTATTTTCAACATTTATTTATATTTCTTCTTGTTTACCTACACCTAATTTCTATATATTTGATCGTGGTGGTTTTCTATTCTATTCTATTCTTAATTAACGGCTTTCGATCCTGTTAAGGTGTATTTCTCCAATGTCGAGTTATTTATAGACACTCCGAGTTACTTAAAGACAGCTTAATCGCAATCAAAACACGGGTTACGGCAGCATTCTTTTTTTTAACACTCATTACTAAAATAAGACAAGTTGAGAGAATTTTCTTTTATGAATGTCAATGTCATAATTGTATTTATGACTATTTAATCATATTATTTTTTATTGCAACATCAAAACAATTATTTTTAAATGATATGTTACTCGATGATTTTTGCCACAGTCCTTTTCAATGTCAGTATCGTTAAACTCAAAAAGTTTAGTAATGGTTTGTAGGGACACAAAATCGTCGAGAGCCGTTGTCTAGGGTTCAAGTAGTTAAGTCGTTGTACGTAAAATATAATATAAATAAATGTAGTGTTATGGTTATGGCTATGGACTCCTTTTTCCGCACTTAGCCCGTGTATCTCGGGCCATTGTGCGTAGGGGGTGCTAGCTAGTAATCTAGCCAGCCTAACTTTGACCAGAAGCGCAGGATCCTCCTGGTATCTCCACAGGCTTCTCGGAGTGACCTCGGTGTCTTGAGGATTTCAGTCCGTTGAGCAGCTACACCTACGCATTCCAGGATTACGTGGGGTGCTGTTTCGTCGGCCGACAGGCATCCCCTGCATAGGGGGCTGTCGGTCACACCTAGAACATATAAATGTTTGTTAAGCGAGCAATGTCCAGTAATGTTTCCTACAATTATTCGTACGGCATGTCTATCTAGTGATAGGAGACGCTTTGTTAGTCGCGCGTCCGGGTGTGGCACCGTTTCCCTTGATTGTCTGCATGTACTGGAATTTGCCCATTGATTAGCATTTTCTTTGAGTGTTCTGTGACGCAACCATGTCCTTGGCTGGTTAAAGGCTAACGGAAGCATCGGAGCGGGACCGACCGCTGAGCGATCTGATCCTCTCCTGGCCAGCTGGTCCGCTGCGTCGTTACCTAGAGATCCACTATGCCTTTATCCATTGTAGCGTGAGTTGGTTATTTAAACCTATCACTTCCAATGCTGATTGGCACTCTAGTATGAGCCCGGATTGTATTATTTTGTTGTCTAGGGCTCGTAGTACTGCAGCGCTGTCAGAGATAATTCGTATCTTTTGGTTTTTCATACCTCGCTTAGCCCACTGCCTTGGCAGCCTGTAGTATGGCAGTACATTCACATTGGTAGATGGAGCTGTATTCCAGTAAGGCTGTTGAAATGTTGATGTTAATTTCGGGTGAGTACACTCCTGCACCTGTTCCCTTTTTTGTCTTTGATCCGTCCGTATAGATGCGTAGTTCATATATACTGGACTGGTCGTTGGGTTCTTCATCAAGCTGGATGGTGTAGCTTTTGTTGAAGTTATGTTGTTTGGGTACCTTATCATTTGGAGCGGCTATCAGGGGTTGGTATCTGATCGCTTCCTGAAGGATTTCGGTATGAGTCCCATTAGTTGCACCCCAGAGGTTGAGGGATTTTATACTGATGGCTGCTGCCGCCGCCTCCTGTTGGATGAAAAGGCTGGGGCGGCAGTCCCAGCAGTATCTCCAGTGCCGCTGTGGGTGTAGTTTTCATGCAACCTGTTACTGCCACACAAGCTAGTCTTTGAAATTGTTGCAGTTTATTTTTGGCTGTGGTCAGTTTGGTTCTGGGCTACCAGACTACAGCACCATAGGTGATAATGGGCTTGATCACTGCCGTGTATAGCCACATGGCAATTTTGGGGTGTATACCCCAGGTTTTGCCAAGTAACCTCTTTCACTGCCAGAATATGACACAGGCCTTTTCTAGTTTGTTATCTAAGTGTTTGTTCCATAGCAGTTTGTCATACAGGATGACTCCCAGATATTTGACCTCTTTGGAGAGAGTCAAGGTTGTGCCTAGGAGTTTCGGTAAGCGTTGGTTATTTATAACCCGTTTCTTTGTGAACAATACTAGTTCGGCTTTTGATGGGTTTACTGACAGACCGTGTTCGGATCACCATCCTTCGTAGATTTTGAGAGCTCCCTGCATGAGGTCGCATAGGACTGCCTCAAAATTTCCTCTTATGAGGATAGCTACATTGTCTGCATAGCCTACAGTGTACAAGCCTGCCTCGTTTAGTGATCGGATTAGGTCATCCACTACGAGGTTCCACAGGAGTGGTGAGAAGACTCCTCCCTGCGGACAGCCCCTCGCTACAATGGCTCGTGTTGTGCCATTGACTGTTACCTGTACTGCCCTTTGTCTTAGCATGTTGTCGATCCATCCCGAGACAGTCTGGTCGGCACCATGGCTAAGTAGGGCTTGGCTTATGCTGTTGAATTGCGTCTTCTCAAAGGCCCCCTCGATGTCGAAGTAGGTCACAAGAGCTGATGATTGTGTTGATAGTGCATTTTCTATAGGTGAAATGACAGTGTGTAACGCTGATTCTGTTGATTTACCTGGGCAATAGGCATGCTGTTGGTGGTGAAGAGGGTAATGCGCCAGAGCCCCGTCTCTGAGGTCCCGGTCACAGAATCGTTCCAGGGTTTTCAGTAGGAATGACGTAAGGCTTATTGGTCTGAATGATTTAGGCTGCGTATAATCACTCTTACCTGGTTTGGGTATGAATACCACTTTAACTTCTCTCCATTTTGTGGGGATGTAGCGGTGCCAGAGACATGCCTGGTAAATGTGGACTAGGTGAGGTGCCACGGTATCTTGGCACCATTGTAGTAGTCCAGGAAATATGCCATATAGGCCTGCCGCTTTAAACGTCGAGAAGCTGTTGATTGCCCATAACACTTTCTCTAGTGTTACTATTCTTTTGGCAGTATTGACGGCCTCAACAGATGGTTGTTCAAATGTCTGCCGATCCGTCTCTTCCCATGTCGAGTCCTCCGTAACTGTGCATCCTGGGAAATGTGTATCAAGCAACAGCTTGCACATCTCACTATTTGTGGTTGTGTAGTTGTTGTCCGGTTTTTTCAGTGAGTCTAGGTTCCGATATGGTTCGCTGGATAAAATTGTTTTTATCCTGTCTGCCTGAGTGTTTGATTCAATGTTGGTGCAGAAGGTTCTCCAGCAGTCTCGTTTCCTCTCACGGATCCGTTTTTTGTACTGTATCTGGGTCCGCTTGTAGGCGTCCCAGTCTGTTTCCCTCCTTGTGTTGCTCGCTCTCTTGAACAGCTTGCGTAGTTTGCATCGCATTTTCTCGAGTTCAGGTCCCCACCAGCCATTACGATTGGTAGCTTTCGTCGAGGGCGTTGTTGATGGACAGGTTTCTGTAAATGAGTTTACTAACGTTTCAGTTAATTTATTTACATGTCTCTCTATGTCTGCGGGTTCTTTGTACTCTGTCGGGATTGCGTCAAGAGTTAGGTTCGCAGATGTCAGTCTGTTGAACTTTGCGCGATCTGTCCGTCGGGGATTTCGCCAAAGTTCTGGCTGTGTAGAGTTCATGTTTAGTTTGTATGTTACCCATCTATGGTCGGAGCATGACAGATCTTTCGACACATGCCATTCGAAGATCCCCTCCGATACCCTTTCCGTAGCAAGTGTGATGTCGATTATAGTTTGAAATCTGGAGGTAACAAAAGTAGGTTCTGACCCCCTGTTTATAAGCCTGAGATTAGTAGAGAATAGAAATTCAACTAAGTCCTCACCTCGTTTATTGGAAGATCCGCTGCCCCACAGGGTGTGGTGCGCGTTTGCGTCCGCCGAGATGATAAACTCAAGCTTCTTGTCTTCGCAGTGTCTGATGAGGTTTGCCAGCTCGACCGTTGGTATGTCAGCATCGCCTGCTAGGTAGGGTGATGCTATTATAACCTCCGGGATGCTAGGGCAGTTGTTTTGGAGTCTGACCGTAGTCAGGTCTCTGGAACAGAACTCATGCATTAAAACTGCATTGATAGATTTTGGTACATAGATGCATGTGCGTGGATCAGTCGCAGTGGTATCGAGTAGAATCTTACCTCAGATGTTGTTTAGACCGCATATCCTGTCCTTCCTTATCAACGGCTCCTGGATAAGGGCGACGGTCTTGTTGTTTACCTCCAGCATTCTTCGCAGGGTAGCCGCGGCGGCTTGTTTATGCTGGAGGTTGGCTTGGACGACGTTAGTGAGGGGAGGAGGAGCGAATGGGACTGCTCAGTTCCTCGTCCGTTCCCAGCGGGACATCCTGGTCCATCAGCTGCGCGACATCCTCCTCCATGTCGCCGAAATCGGCGTCCACGGTGGCGGTAGTCTGCGAGTGAGCTGACACCCCATCCTGCCTCTGCCTTTCGGCGGAAGAGTGTTGGGTGACCATTGGTTCGCCAGCTTCGCTCTGCCTTGCGGCGGAGTTTGGCCTGCTAACCATAGACGTCGACGCGCCAGCTCCCTGGTCAGGGTCAGCGTGTTCACTCTGCTTTTCAGCGGAGGAGTTGCTAGTGACTCTGGGTGCAGTCGCAGTCTCAGCAGGGTCTGGCGGCATATCCTGCAGCCTGCCCGAGCTCCCGAAGAAACGGATATAGGCGTTACCCAGCTTATAGCAGAGCCTACGCCCCCTCGCTAAGATCCCGGCAATTTGGTCCTCTGGAATACCAAGCACCAGGAAGGTACCCGGAGGCTTCCCCTCTTGGCGCTCGATATTGTAAAGCGACCACCTGCTAACCTGATACCATTTGTTCTGACCAGCCAAGATGCGTTGAATCATCTTAGGCTCGTCAGCACAAGCAGGTAACAGGACAGCGGACTTCACGCGTCTGGGGATGTCCGTTTGTCGCTTTTCCACCAGCTTGGTGCCGGGAATTGGTGACACGAAAGTGGCTACGGTGTCCTTAAGCCATTCCACGTCCTTTGCGTCCTCGCACTGTAGTTTGAGCACTCCCTCGCTGTGGAAAGGTTTCCCACGGAGGGAGGGCCAGTACGGGACCGTGTTGGAGGCACCTGGTGCATCGGCAATGTCCTCGATGCTGGTCTCCTTTGTGCTCTTGATGCCCTCCACTTGGACAGGTATTAGGTCGGTGAAGGGTTCCGTCATTACTGCGACAAATAGGTCGTTTAAGACCACAGTGTCAGCGTAGGTGACGGCTGGATTCAGCAGATTGGTGGAGGTCTTGGTTCACTTAGCATTGCTGCTTATAGGCGATTGTGTGTCGTCAGGGCGAGGGCGCTTAGGTACTTTCTGGCCACACTGTCCTTTGGGTTCAGATTTCCCTCTCTTGCCTCTTCCACCGCACTTACGTTTTGCCGCTTTTGGTGCGTCGGCTTTGTCCTTCACACCTTGGCTGGGACGGAATGTCTTTTCGGCGCTCTGCTTCGTCCCACCTTGGCTTTCGCCGAGGCCGTTCGTCTGCTTCGCGTTTACTCCGGCGGCGGGGGTCGTTGCCAACCCTTTGGCTACCTCCTGCCTTGCGGCGGGAGGTGGCCTCCTTTTCGAGCCTGCCTGGGCAAAGTGTGCTGCACGCTTGGCCGTGCGTTTATCCTTCTTGCGATTGTCTGATGGGTTGCGCTCCCGTTTGTTAGCCACCCACTGTTGTTCACCAGCCTGCGAAGGGCTGGGTTGGGGTCTTGTTGTGTTTTGGCAGGGCGCTTCGTTGGAAGCAGCGGCCCGTTGTTTGTTCGTTGTTGATCTTTGGGTTTTACTACATACAAATGTAGTGATCTAATTAGCATTACATTCAGTATTGGTCACCTATTACATAAACTCCCTATGGGTTTATGCAGTACTTGTTCCGCGATACTCGAACCAAATTTCAACCTTTCAGTACTAGTCTTTCATTTTAATCACCTGTATGCGAATTGACGTCGTCGGCATCAAAAGTACAACCCCTGTTTATTACCCAAAAATCTTTTGTTATCTTAAGACTAAAAGATAATTATCTATATTTTACGTGAAAAGTAGTCCAAAAAGAATTCTCCAAATTTTTCAGGTTAGTAATTTTTTGCAAAAAATACTTGAAAAAATCTGTATTAACATTTAAGCCACACAAAATGGACCTAATTGCTTATAAAATAAAGGTCATAACTAAATCGGTATTTTTTTGGGTTTTCCAACCATAATATTATCTTAAATACTGGACCCTCGGTGGGTTAGTCCGACTCGCATTTGACCGGTCTTTTTTAATATTTCCTCTATAACAAAAGTGTTATTAAAACGTATAAACAAGACAAAATTATGCACAGTTTACTGTACTTAGTTTAGTTTACATGTTTTTTTAATGCGTTCCAGATAAAAAGTTATAAACGTCTGATGAAGATATTTTAACTATTTTTTTATAACTTATACCTCATCCGACGCTGCGAGAAAAGAAAAGGGCGGCATAGTGAATTTTATGTTGTTCTACAGTCATATTTTTCAAGCTTTTGTTTACATTCGCGAGCGAAATAATTGCATCAGTTCGCATTGTTTCATGTCCATCCAATATCTTTTTACCATTTTTACCCGATCTAAAAATAATACTCTCAAAAATACTGCGCCGATTTCCATGATTGTTAACTTTTTGTAAAGCTTAGATTAAAGTCTGTTCCTATTCAGACTGCCAAGGAAAATAACAAATATACCTGACTGTAATTGTCTTTTGATAGAGGATGAAATAGTGATGGAAATAATTTTACCTCAAATTAGTTAATTAAAAAGGTTGAATATATATAATTCATCATCATCGTATTATATGTCAGAAAATTAATTTGGAGCTGCTCATCCACCGGACACACGAACAGAGAATTGGATTTGAGATAATTGAATTGCAATGATTTTTTTACGAATCCGTGGTGGTAATTAATTTTCTGGGTTAGCATTATGTTGCGAGATCTAATAACAAATACGTTTGAGATAATATAAATCTTTTAATTATTTTTTTATCAGAAATCACAGTTCGTAAATCGCGTTGCCAAGGCGTCGTTTTGCAATGTCAGACCAGCCAGATAATTCGTTGAGTTGGTCTACTATGCCTATGTTGAATTAGACATCACATTATTTTTCTACCAAAAAGTTCTAAACTAAAGGGTTGGCACTCAGAGGGCACAATGCCAAAGCAGCGTAAAATTCCGCACCCCACGGACCCTGAGTAGGCGTCGCGCTTTCGTAAGCGTCACACAGGTGACCCAGGTGGGTTACTCCGAAACACCTATACTCCAAATACCAATTATTCCACAGTTATGACGTGATCGAAAGAAAGGGACAGTGGGCTAAGCATGCAAGAACGTGAGAATACGTCAAACGCGAGTTAGTGTCAAATATGTCTGTTCCATATTTTAACGTACGGATAAACGTGTAAGGTTTAAAACAAATTGTGTTTTCCTCGTGTGGTTGCCGAGTTAGAATAGTGCCACTCCATGTCTTCCCGTGGATGTCGTAAGAGACGACTAAGGGAATAAAGGCTTGTAGTACTGTTAGGCGATGGGCTTGCAACCTGTCACTAATACGCTGGTAAACAACTTAGCCTAATTGTGCAAATTGTGGTTATAGAATTATCAACAAGTTTTTAGAGATGTTTGTAATTCTGTAGCTCTGCCTACCCCACTCTGGGAACGAAGGCGTGAGATTATGTATGTATGTACTTTTTAATATTATATGTATGTATCTATGTATGTATGTAAACTCTTTATTGCACAAAAATATAAATATTACAATTAATATAATAGGTAATACAAGGTAATGAAATAAATCCTTCAAATCTATCAAGATAGTTGAGATATAAACCCATAGAATAAGAAAAGCATAGAAACCGGACTATAAAATGAACTTTGCACCAGTTATATTTCTCTACTAAATTTATATATTGCGCATTACTTAGAGCGGGTACACATTAGGCGCTCGGCGCTGCGTTGAGCGCGCGTTGATAGCGTACATACACCGCGTTCAGCACGGCGTTCAGCGAGCGTTAGTAGGGTGTGTCTGGCTCAGTTCAAAAATGGACGTTGAAGTGATTACTTGTGTGTGGCTCCTCTACCGTCGCTATAAAAGACGCCGACAGAGACAAAGAGAATATTGGGTGCACCCTATACTACGAGATAGACTGACGCATGGAATGTTTGTAACATTGTATCCCAAATTAAGACAGTATGAACCTAAGTTCAGAATGTCCATAAAATCCTTTGATGACTTACTCCATGTTATAAAAGCGGATATTACTGGTGATTCAACAATTTTAAGAGAATCAATTTCCCCAGAAGAAAAACTCGTGATAACGTTAAGGTAAGATTATTTATTCAAATAAATTTAAGTTGTCTGAATCTTGGCTGGAGCCTGTAGGTGAAGGCGACCACGATGACGGCGGCGGTGGTGGCGTCGTAGACCATTGCTGTGTTGGGAGCGGTGGCGGCATCGTAGACCACTGCTGTGTTGGGGGTCTAGCAGTGGTATATCAAGAATATGTCGGCGTAGAATACATGTATTGGTGTTGATTAGTTTGTAGTGGTAATTATTGATGATAATTCTGCGCTTCTTTAATGACATTGAGCAATTCAATCTTTGTTGTCAGGCGTTGATTCTCGGGTACTTTTTTCAGTTCACTGTATAATGATAAACAGAATAATTTATCATCGTCTTCTTTAGTTAGTCGCCCCGTTTCATTTTGTTTATTTGCGTTTAAACTTTTCTGTAAAATATCAACTATTTGTTTATCTACAGCATTCATTTTTTGTTTTTTCCTTGTGCTTTCAATATGATCTTTAGGAGGTGGCATCAAGTCTGCATTATCTGTATTATCTACACCTGAACCGGTTGTATCAGAAGATTGGTAATTGCTCTCTGTGTCGTTATTTGCTGTAGAATTCGCAAGAAATTGTAGTTTTCTGTAATACACATATGGCGTATGTTTGGAAGATCCAGATCCAGATGGAAGCTTTTTTTGCCTCTTAGACTCCCTCATATAATTGTCCCGAATGCTTTTCCATTTTTATTTTGACAGATACTTGGCCACAGGCTGCTCCTTCGCTGATTTGCATTATGGATACCGTCTTGGAAAATCAACAATTATAAAGATAGTGGAACAAGTTTGTAAAGTACTATGCAGCAAATTGAAATGTAAATCCATGCCTGAAATGACAACAGAAAAGTGGAAAGAAGTAGAAGAAGGTTTTAGGAAATACGCTAACTTCCCAAATTGTATTGGTGCAATTGACGGGAAACATATTGAGCTATTACAGCCAGAACATACAGGGTCGCTATTTTTCAATTATAAAACCTACTTCTCATCAATTTTACTAGCAGTGTGTGATGCAAATTATTGTTTTGTATACGTTAATGTCGGATCCTACGGCAAAACCAGTGATTCTGCTATTTTTCAACTTCCTGATTTTTTTAAACGGATCATGGATAATAAGTTAAATATTCCTAACCCGAAGCACAGTATAGAGAACAGTAGATCGTCTTCAAACAAAGGTACATCGCGCGGCTTGCGGCTGTGGGCGGGGCCTGTGGCGGGGCGAACCAAAACGAAACGAAATCTCAAGATATTACAAGGTAACTTAGTCGGGGCCGCGGCGTCATTGCGTTCGGTCACGTTAGGTTGTAGTGCGCGTACTTGCCTATCGAGCGACAATGTCTTTCCCAAAAAGTGGTAAATATTGTATACGGATGTCTAAAAAAAGTACCTATACAAAATCCGAGCTGTCCTACATATCTATTTAGAGTTTATGTTGTGAAGAATGCGGTTAATTTTTTGATATTTTATAGCCCACTTGCAGCTTTTGTTCAGTCTATTTTATTGTCAGCGTGACATTTTCATTCGTTTCAAAACGCCTAAACTGTGCCTAAACCTAGCTTAGGAAGGTACAACTATATCCAGATTTAATAAAAGCTGCAAGTGATTAATGTAAATACCTACGTAATTAATTAGGTATTTCGTACCGGCCTGCCTATAGTATACCTAGGTGAAATAAATACGCATTAAGTAGGTAATTTAAATTATTGAGTGTGACGTGACAGGTAACATGTAACATGTGACGACGTGAATGGCCTAGGTAGTTGGTAGTGGCTAAGTAGTGACCCTGCCTACGAAGCTAGCGGTCGTGGATTTGATTCCCGGTAAGGGCAAATAATCGTATGATGAGTGCGAGTAGGTATTTGTTTCTGAGTCGTGGGTGTTTTATATGTATGTACCTACATAATATTAATTTTTCACCACATAGGTACGAGGGCAGTGTGAGAAGTCCGGTAAAAATCATATCAAAGGTATTTTTTTCACAAATTCATTAATGTCAATTTGTAATGCAGCCTTTTTGTAATCGTATATTTTCAGCCAGTTCGCACGGCTAGTTTTTTTTTGACAGCTGTAAAAAAGAAACAATCACTTTGGTGTTTGCAAACATGGAGAAAAGTGAGTTTCGTGTTCTGATTAAACATTATTTTTTGCGAAAGAAAACCATTACGGATACCAAAAAAATATTAGACGAATATTACGGGAACTCTGCTCCATCGATTAAAATGATCCACAAGTGGTTTACGGATTTTCGTTGTGGCCGTACAAGCACTGCTGACGCCGACCGACCCGGACGCCCAGTTGAGGTCACTACACCAGAGATGATCACCAAAATCCATGACATCGTATTGAACGACCGAAGAGTAAAGGTACGTGAGATAGCTGATGTTGTAAGCATTTCGGACGAACGGGTTCGTAATATCCTTCACACTTATTTGGATATGAAGAAGCTCTCCGCCCGTTGGGTGCCGCGATTGCTCACAGTGGATCAAAAACGCACTAGGGTGACCCTGTCAGAGGCATGTTTGGCGAAGTTTAGGTGTAATGAAAAGGACTTCTTGCGTCGTTTCATAACTGTTGACGAAACCTGGATTCATCATCATACACCAGAAACCAAGGAGCAGTCAAAACAATGGATTGCTTCAGGTGAACCTGCACCAAAGAAGGCCAAAGCAGTTTTATCTGCGAATAAAGTTATGGCTACTGTCTTCTGGGACGCTCGTGGTTTAATATATGTTGATTACCTTCAGAAAGGTAAAACGATTAACGGCGAATATTATGCCAACTTGTTACAGCGATTTCATGAAGTTTTAGAGGAAAAACGACCTCATTTGGCGAAAAAGAAAATCATTTTTCACCAAGACAACGCACGGGTCCACATTGGGGTAATTGAAAAAATCGGCCCTTAGTCCATTATGTTACGTTACGTAACCGTAACGTGACCCTATGTAACTTACAGGAGAGGTCATCGCAAAAACAGATATGGAAATAGAACAAGACTCTATAGAGTCGATACTTAAGATTATGATTATCTAAAGCGGATATTATCGTAATTTAACATTTGACCTTTTTTAGTTGCATAGGTCATGGTTTTGTCAAAGTGGCGTTCTTGAAATGACAATATAAATAGGTCAAATTATTTTCTTTTTTTTAACACCTATTTATTAATCAGACCTGCCCAAACTGTACCTATCGGAGACTAAATAAGGCTGATCGGACTAAGACTGCTTACATAATATATGCCCAACATTTGATCAATTTACTTTTAATGAAATGAAAATAGATTTATTTTGGAATTAAACTAGTAAGTGTAATTGTTTTTATCGCTTATGTGTTGTTTATTGTTTAAAATAGTAAAAAAATATTAACACAAATAACTAAATAAAAATATTGGTTTGTTTCAGAAAATGCAGGAGTTGATGGTTGCATACGTTCAATAAAACCATCAGCTTTTTTTTTGAATGGAAACACCTTCACAATTATATGGTGAATTTTGGGTTACCGTTGTAAATGTAATTGAGAAATATAATTAAATAATACTGTACATAATACGACTCTATTAATCTTGTTACGATTGTTTTGCGATGACCTGTCCGATCTCTGATTATCACCCAAAAGTTAACTGGAAGAGATCCTTTAAAGGGATAAGTTTGCATTTGCACATTCTTATTCTGTAAATATTGTGTTGAATTTCTGTGTTTTATATGATAAAGTGTTTTTGTTGACACAAGTACACACGTTCGCGGACAAATCGAGATTCATTCAAATTTTACGTCTTAAAAACTTGTAAAAATTTCACTTAAAGAAGAAAAAACAACCTACTTTTTGTTTCATTTTCTCTTATTACATAACTAGAGAAAGATAGCTGGTGCAAAGTTCATCTTATAGTCCGGCTTCTATGCTATAGTATGTTCTATATTGAATTTTATTTTACTGGCTCCTTTTTATTTGACACTAATTCATGAATGACGTAAAATGTGACACTAGTTCACGCGTAGCATTCTAAGCCCACTGTTCAAGGTTAACGTAACATCACATTCGAATTCTTTCGTAGCCATTGTAATAAGCTTGTGTTATTAAAACAGAAATCCTTTCGAAATAATTAAGAACACTATTGATTATTTTGTTATTCAAACGTTTATTTCGTCTTAGTCGCACTTCTGGGTGCGACCGAGACGAAAACCTCTCTTAACTAATTAATCAACCAAATCTATCAAGACATCACTACCTTTTTATACCAAATTATATTTCGAAAAAACTATATGTCTATGTCAAGCACCAGTCAGTGTCATCGTATTTTAAAGAAAGAGCTTTTAATCAAAAAATACAAGGTTAAATAGAGATAACTGCCTCAAAATAAACATGAAGACAATGATTAAGTCTATAATACATATGTAAACCTCATAACATAACAGTCATAACAATATTTTGGTGTCCTAGAGCTTATTTCATAGTCGAGTCCGGAAGTGGCAACAGTATCTCCGGTGTACCTTCTTAAAGTAGACCCACCGAGTTTGGATTCGTTACTTCGGTGGCCGACCTCTGCGCTGGCGACCAGCGTGATAGGAAACCGGCTCACAGATGTAATTATGTTGTCAGGTTGGGCGGCGGGTGCTCGGCGCCGCACATGCTGGGCAACGAGTTGAATCCGGAGAGCGGCGCCGCGGCGCGTCTGCAGGAGCAGCTGAGTGCCGAACTGGCGGCGCACGCGGCGGGCGGCGCCGCGCTCGACCCGCTCGTTCCGCCGCCGCTCATCAACAAGGCCGCACCGGTAACACATGCACGACCGCGACATTCGCGCCGATGCTCACATGCGACTAGCACTACATGCCAAAAACTTTTTTGTCGCTCTGTAATCCGTTTTCCCAGTCTGTAACAAAAAAGAGGCTCTGAGCTACTAACGAGAAAAATACACACAATACGTACGTACACTCAAGTACAAAGTGTGTTTACATTTTTGCACCTTATTTCAATGGGATATGATGCAACAGTGTACACTTGTCTTTGTACTCGCCTGTACATCCATTTACACTACATAATACTTTACTTATCCCTACTTTGTTACACTAACACAATGTTCTTTCTCATTTTTCAAATAAATTTTAAAAATCCGAGTGCATAGTTTTCTATAATATATTTTCTTATTGCTGTTTAAAGACACTGTTGTATATATTTATTTAACAAACCTGAATCGACAAAAAATGAGGCCTTAAGGAACAAATAACCCTACAGATACAGTGAATAATGTTTTTTCAACGGGAAAACTCGGATACTACGACTCCCAAGTAGCAATTGTCCTCTTAACTTGATATTGAAGATATCTTGAAGACTAAGTATTAATTCATGCTATTGTGTTAGCTAAATCAAATTTTAGTTAAGTAAAAATGGGCACCGTTTTTAAGTGCAAATTAAGAGGGACTTTAGACGTCTTTCAAGTAAGACTTAAACCTTAAGGCGGTGGTATTAATAAAGACCTTAACTGTGTCTTCAAGACACCTTGTATGCCAATTTCAATCAAAGTTTTTGTCTTCTAGATAGCTTGAATACCAAGTTAAGAATATTAGAATCAAATCGTGAAGAATTATCCTAGTCAACTGAAGATTAATTTAAAGCTACATTTACTTTACGTAGTTAATATTAAGAAAAATGATGGCAATAATGTTTATGAACTACAATTCTCTCACAAGGAAATATAATGGCGTAGCTTATTAAAGTTATTGCTTACTAAATACGTGATAGCAGTTTCTTGTCGAAATTTACAGTCGAAAGTTCAATGTAAATTAGTTAGTCGCGTAGAATTAACAGTAATACAAGGGCTTTTAAGAATATTAAGAAATAGTATCTAAAACTTCAAATATTATTAAAAAACAATAACACATTTGTAGGTTTTCTTGAAAAAAAAAATGTTTTTTATAGTTTGTCACATATATTTTATTACTTAATTGATGTTTTGAATACTTATACAAAATACTTAACATGAATATACACAAAAAAATGTAAATTTATAACTTCTTGACAATAAATACAGAAAAAATATAAATTTAAAATGAACTTCAATCGAATATGGCGTTAATTCAACTTAGGATCAAATAAATAAGACTTAAGGCAATGTTGATTTAGCAAGACAAAGTCAAGGATGAGTTAATACTGTTTGTACTCAACTTGTTCCTATTTAAAAAATTGTTGCATTAACTCAGTCTTAAAGTAGATTTGTAGTAAGCGAAGTTAAGAAAATATCGAGTTTACTCATTCCTAAGTCAGTTTTCGCGATATCAGTCGTACACTAATATGTTACGTTGTTTTTTTTTTTTGGGAGTGGTTATGCAATAAGAAACCAATAAGATTATTAACAAGCAAATTCCTATAAGTAATGGGAATCCTTCAATGTAACAAAAAAAATTGTTTCATAATTTCTACCCGGTTCATACCTATATTACGGTAAGTGCGTACAAAGCTATTAAAAAAATGTGACTGTGGCGTTTTGCGGCCCATAGAGTCTGAAACTGGGAAGAAATAATTCTTAATTGTCCCCAAAATAAAAATACTGGTGATAAATTTAGTTAAACTGGGCCTCTATTCAACACGGTAAAAACCATAATCGTTTCGTTTATCCTATTGTCAACGTTTTGCTGGCTCTTATTTACTCCACAGTAATGGCGGCCGAGTTAAAAATAATACCATAGCAGGTCAAATACGATTTGGATTTTACCGCCTAGAATAGTTAGAATAGTTTTAAATTTTCCGTACGAATGCAATCTTAGGGATGCCACTTTTTAAATAATTCCAAATCTTGAATATTTTAGAGTAATAATTGCAAAATCCAAAGAAAATTGTTATTGTAAATATATATATAAATAAAAATGAATGTTGTGCTCTGTGTGTACCTATACCATTGATCTGATTGTGATGACAAATGAACACTTTTTTACATTACGTGGCATTGAAACACATGCCGGCAGCAGCAGGATAGTATATAAGTAAAAACATGTCTGATATTAATCATGTTTATTAAATCTGCAACAATTTGCTTGTTTATTCGTAATTGTATTTATGTATGTATAGGTACTCTTTATTGTACAGGAATAAAAAAGAAATACAAAACACAAGCAATATAACAAAAGCGAACTTATCCCTTTAAGGAATTTCTTCCAGGTAACCCTTGTTGAAAAGCAAAAATTGAATTGAATTGTCAACATTATTTACCTATATTATGGTAATATTTAATATTAAAAACTTACTTCTTAAGCACTTTTTTACTTCACTGGGTTAGAAAAAAATACTAGTTTAGAAACTTAAGTATTCGTTTGATTTTAATCCTTCCAAATTCAATATTGACTTAACTTAACTATGTTAAATCAATCGAAATCAAATAAGCCTCAAGTCAATCTTCAGAAAGCATAAGATAAAAATAATCAGCCTTAAAAAAAAAAAAATTCTAGACGTACGTAAGGCTGACTTAATTCTAATTGGATTTGAAAGTGACAAATAGACTAAGGTCGCCTTATTTTAAGTCTACTTTGAATTAAATGTTAACTGGATTTTATGAAAACCGACTTAAATGTTCATTTCTCAGTGGAAACCTACTTTAGACATTTTTAAGGCATATAAGATTTAGCCTTAAGCTCCATGTGGTATTTGGGACTAGTCCCGAAGTGTCAATCAATTATCGAATTAAATGATTGGCATGTTTATGTCCATAAATATGAAACTTTATTAGTCAATGTCAAATGTCAAAGTGAATATTGGCAGTGTACAACATATCTTCTGTATCTTTAATTTTTGTACGTTTAGCCATCCGTTGTTTTTATTCCTCTCTCAATCGCTCAAAGGTTATCTGGGAGAGAACCCTTAAAGGGATAAGTTCGCATTTGTACATAGCTTTTGTGTTTCTGTTTCTTTTTTTAGTTTGTTATTTTCTGTTTGTGCAATACGGGGGCTGCCTTTTAAGTTCTGTCGTTTGCAAAACTCCCGTGATTATTAAAAAAAAAAACTAGTATCATCTTAAAATATTTGAATTTAGAATTCAAAAACAAAAGAATGTCTCGAGATCGGCCGATTTGTTTTAGTACAGTGTCGGTTCAAAGTTGACAAGTCGGTTGTGAAAATGGAAATTTCGAAGGAAAATTTACGTGCGATAATATTTTACAACTTTAATAGGGGTTTAACGCGTCTTCAGTGCTTTGAAGAGCTGACTACGGTTTTTAAAAATGAAGCACCATGCATCCGGATTTCAGGGACCAGTGTTCAAAATATATTGCATGATCACTTAGGTGTAAAAAAATTGATCTCTCGCTGGATACCACATTTACTTAGTGAAGACCAAAAAACGGCTCGCGTTAGATGGTGCCGCAAAACTCTGCGGCAATTCAACCGAGGAGACTCTAAACACGTTTATGACATTATCAGTGGTGACGAATCTTGGATATATGCCTACTGGTCATATATCCAAGATTCGTCCCTGGTAATTTCGGGTCATCCAGCGACATTGTGGCATAATTAGTCGATTTTTGCTGGTCAGGGTATTCCGGTGCTCTCACCTTCTTTCTGCATTCCAGACCTATCTATTTTAAAGTTCAGGAAATGTACGGTTGGGAACACTAAAATTTTTTCGCGGCATCAATTTGGCTCAAGAAATCCTTATCGTCAAAAGTGCTATGGACGATGTTCTTCTTTTCCTTGGTCATTTTCTTTGCTAGTCGGCCACTGCCAGTTTTGCGAACGGGTAGGTAGTTAAGGATGCCAGAATTTTATAAATAGCAGAAACTTTTTTTTTTAAATTGTCCGCTCTGTACTTTTTCGCCAAATTTAAGTTTTGAGATATAAAAATGTACAATATGCTTTCTCAGAGTTACATGTTTCGACTCCATTTTTAACAAGTATAAAAAGCGTTAAGAAAAAGTAAATGAAGTTCAACATTTCATTTCATTTGAAAAGAGGTAGCAACAACTCCTTAAACAACTTTTTGTCCTAATGTGAATAATTTTTTTAAGAGCTTGATAAATTTATTCTTATTTTTTTGTTATCACCCGTTATATCAAATGAAAATTATAAACCATTCTGCGTATTAGAATATAATCAAAATCGTCAAGATCTAGGCAGAACATTTTGCGTGGTCTCCCTAGCTTTACAATTTTCGGGCTAGTAGTATTATTTTTCCTACAATCTTCTGTGTCCAATATTTTTCTTACCGATGGCCGAGAAATGCCCGTCAAAAAAATATAGGTATAATTATGTTGAAGGGCCTGTTGTTTGATCAGTTGTTTACTCAACTAATTGTTAAAATTCGAAAAAGGAATCGAAAATCTGACACATTTCCTTGAGATTTAACCTTCTATCAAAAATATTCAAATAGATAACCAGTCCCATACAAAATCAAAGCTAAATTCTGTCCGCGTGAATATATACGTCAGTTGCATTTGTTTACTAACGAACCGAGACAAACGTTTTAATACAGTTTTGAGTTCAACCTAATAACAATCCCATGGTACTTAGTAATAAAGTTCCAAATCTTCAAAATTTGATCTTATACCTACGACTATTCGTCTCATAACATGAACACGTCAACAAATGACATCTGCTACTTACAAACGACAAAACGTATGTTAAATAGAATCTATTGTAAAATCAACCCTAACCTGCAAAAAAAATAGTACATTGTTGCAGAGGATAGAAACGAGTACGCGATTTTTGGACGAGTGATTTAGAGGGCCGAAACGTAGTTGAGGCCCTCTAGTGTACGAGGCCATAAATTGCACTTTCTACCGAGGCAGACATAGTGCTTTTCACAACTACTGAGAGGAAATAAAATAAAAATTCATATTCAAAACTCAAATTTTAATTCATGTTAATGTGACATCACCGCCAATTTTACCATAGATAACTTTTTTTTTAATCTGGGCCCCTATTCTCGTGGCACTCGAGATTAATAAACTAACATGCGAGCTGAAGATGTCAACTCCATATGTGTATCTTTTAGCAAAAATACACCTAATATTTTACGAAACAAAATGGTGTGTTCTGATTGGTCGATTTCAATTTTTCATTTTAAGTAGTTATGACACAAAAATTGATTGATTGATTTTCATTGGTTCTTAAAGTTGGACAACAATGTTCTCGACCAATCAGCAATCATGCCTACAAAAACATTCTTGGTCTGTCCTTATAAGTGACGTTTTGTGACCACAAACAAGACCATCTATGGCCCTATTTCCGAGCAGTGTTGTGAAAAAGTACTTTTCCCCGTTGTTGCCCTGCGAGTTACATCGTTTTTTATCTATTCATTTTGCGTCTTCGAATTTTTGTAACGGAGGTATGGAGTCGCATTGAATTAAAAAATAATGTAAATAGGTACGTAAAAGTTTTGTTGTTTAGTTAAGATTACTTATGGTTTGGGTAAGTAGGGATATTAGTTTTTATACATATTTGTCTGTTTGTAAACTCTTTAAAGTACAAAGTTATTTATTATTTTACTGACGTTATCTGTTTTTATATTTTTGTGTAGGTATTATATGTTAAGTTATTTTATTACATTATGTAAAATTAAAAAATAACCAAAATAAATAGAAAACAAACAAACACAAAACTATAGTAAAAATAACGTTGGTAAAATGGCCAGGTTGTCTATCGCCGGATGTCATAAATAAAAATACCTATCACTAAATTCAACATCTTTATTTATTATTAATTATACATACGATGACAAGTACGGTTCAGTGCAATTAAGTAATAAAAAATCCAACGCAAGCACTAGCATACGACTCATGTGAGTGACTGATTAGAGAGCGGTGTTGAGGAGTGACAAGTACAGTTCAGTGCAATTAAGAAATAAAAACCCAACGCAAGCACCACACGACTCATGTGAGTGACTGATTAGAGAGCGGTGTTGAGGAGTGACAAGTACAGTTAAGTACAATTAAGAAATAAAAACCCAACGCAAGCACCACACGACTCATGTGAGTGACTGATTAGCAGGGAGCGTACATTTCATGCCGGTTTCGTCATAATGACGTATTCATATAAACACACAGGATGTTTCAAAAAACGTAGTGACAGAGATAGTCTATTAACATTTATTATAACTAACATAATAGTTTCTGAAATATAAAAAATAAGTATTTAATGAGTTGGAAACAAAATGATTTATTGTGTAATATGATATTAAGTACTATCACTCAGTTTCGTCTTCTCTGTAGTCAACAAGTTGAAAAAAAACTTTACTACGTTATAATGTTCTTTCACTGTCCGTCTCAAGTGTCAATATATATCTACTGAAACGGAAGAGGTTGATTTAGATAACAGTGATGAATGATTAATCATATTTTCCATAATTAGGTACGGATAAATAAACGTTCGTTATTCCGTTGCTCTTTTCATAGGTACTTGTTGACTACGGAGGAGACGAAACTGAGTGATAGTACTTAATGTCATATTACACAATGAAGCATTTTGTTTACAACCCATTAAATACTTATTTTTTTATATTTCAGAAACAATTACGTTAGTTATAAATTATAACTAATTAATTTATCTCTAAATAACACGCATAATTAAATGAAGAGATAGTCATGCTCATGAAAACCAACAATTTGTTTTTTCCACCTGTATGTAGCTTGACGTCATACGCCTGTCATCGGCATGAAATGTACGCTCCCTGCTGATTAGATAGCGGTGTTGAGGAGTGACAAGTACAGTTCAGTGCAATTAAGAAATAAAAACCCAACGCAAGCACCACACGACTCATGTGAGTGACTGATTAGAGAGCGGTGTTGAGGACTGACAAGTACAGTTCAGTGCAATTAAGAAATAAAAACCCAACGCAAGCACCACACGACTCATGTGAGTGACTGATTAGAGAGCGGTGTTGAGGAGTGACAAGTACAGTTTTGGAGAAGAACAACGCACACCGGAATTATACTATATACATTTTTAAAGTAAAATTCCGAATACGAAAAGAAACCGGGCAAAAGCATGTCAGATCATGCGCAGTGTAGTGTTACTACATACACAAATAACTATTTCGCGGAACAACAAGTGACATCACTCATCACACAGTGTTGTTTAGTAAAAAAAATACTTATACCCTTGCTTTACATATACGGGAGGGCCATTTTTATATTTATTCCATAATTGATCTCAGTCCGCGGTATAAATATCTATATGTACACAGAATTTAGATTTTGTATTTTTTTTAGTTTCTCAGGAAAAGTCAGTGTGACTTATAAACAGACTGACAAACGGACATGGCGGTACTCATCTTGGACCTGTTATCGTATATTCAACGTTTTGATAGCTTTCATTTACTTGACAGTAATGGCGGCCGAGTTGAAAACATTAGCATAACAGGTCAAATACGATTTGGCTTTTACTGCCTAGAATAGAGGCGTAGTAGTGGTACAATAATAAAAAACCACTCCACTCCATGCATCTAATGTTCCGTTAAACAAGTTTGCGCGTATATTGGCCGTACTTGGCCAAACATCCTTAGCTGAGGTTTCAATATTGTTATTTTGTTGTAATTATGATATTAATTGTTAGTGTAAAGTTTGAAATTAATATATTCTACATGTACTTACCGAAAGTAAGACACTCCGACCTATACATTTCGTTTTCTATTATTATTTTTGCAACTTCTTAATGCACATTGTGGCATTTTGATGCGTGTTGACATTGTTTGTCTGTCAATAGAACTAATCAAAATTAAGAACTCACGCCGCAAGTGAGTCGTTAGTAACAAGAAGTATTATTCGCGCTGACCCGTTATCTAGTTGGTAATTGTTGATCGATTTAACCATTAGTAACGATATTTAACTATTAGTTAGCATACTACTGATCAAACAACAGGCCCTAAGGGTTAAGTTTTACAATTTGAACGAACGACAAACATTATTTTTTTCAAATCCTTATAAAATGATAGATACGTTATCAACAGAGATAAATTGTACACCTCGTTTATCCTCATAAGTCCTGTGTTTTCTTAATAGCGGTAGTCCTAACTACCGAATATACTAAAAAAATATAATTATCTTTTAAATTTAATACTATACCAAGTACATATTAAGAATAGCGCTTTAGAGTCTATTAATTAGTGCTTTAGAGTTCAAAATATTTTGTACGATAGTGAGTAGTCAGGTCTGAACTACTATCATTAATTTGTACTTGTACAAGTACACGGGGACTTACGAGGTTATTTATTAGTTAAGAATAAGTTTAACTAAACATAAATTTTGTTAAGAAATTTTAATTGGTTGTATGGGAAAACCGCAAGCGTCCCTAAGTACGTGACCACCACTGTAAATGTCAGGTCAAATTTATGGGCTGTCGGACTACTATGCAGGCAGTGTCCGAAAAAAATCCCGGGGCTACCCCCCGACGCAAACAGAGGATGTTAAAAGTTTAACCTTTTGAACGCCAAGCGGCGAAGTAATCCGGCGTGCTACTGACGCCACAGCAATAAAACAAAGTGTAGAGCTCTTAAAAACTAGTGATTACAGAACGCGATATCGATATTATAACTGGCTCTGCCTTTTGATCCGTTTAGATTAATAGAACAACTACAGATGTTATACAATACAATTTTATTAAATATCCTTTTTTTATTACCCCTGTAACCGCTCAATAAGGTATTTAAACATGTTTTTTTTTGTCCAACTTCCATTTCAATTTCGTAATAGAGCCACAACACTATCTTGTTGTTCTGTAGGCGATGACGTCATCCTTCGACGCAACCTGCCGTCATGGGCGCCTGAGGCAGCGGAATTTACTAAAATGCTGGAGTTGGGAATGATTTCTAAGCAATTACTCTGCTGCGTATCGATATTACTGAGTAGGACTCTCAATAAAAAATAAAATAGAAATAAAAATGCGTTCTCTTTTTTTTTTCATAAATATATAATGAGGTACAGTGTAAAACACTTTTGCTACATTATCAGTCAAAGTAAGAAACAATAAGTTTCTAATACAGATTAACTTAAAAGTAGTTAATAATCACAGCATTTTTAATTATCACGATTTATTTTGGTTTGAATGATTTATTAACCATATTGATAACTCAAATATGTTCATTCATCTTGAAATGAGTAAATTTACTTAAGTGTATAATTAAGCTTAAATAATAATCAACAATCAGTAAATTTGTATATAATATCATATTTTCTTCATACCTAATCGTTTTTACTACAACTTCGTAATTAGAAAGTGTATATTTAAAGCAATATTGTTAAACTATTTGTCATCACACTCAATATCAAACTCATATCAAACTTACTAATTACAACAAACAGGTTCACTAGTCAAAAAGTTAGTAAATTACAACAAACAGGTTCACTAGTCAAAAAACTAGTAGAAGATACTACTATTTAATTGGTATAAGTAGTTTTTTCTGTATCGCCGCGCCTTCCTATTCAAACATTCGATTAGATGTAGGTAGTAAGTATTGAAAAAAAAAAGACTTCCAAATCTTCTTCGCTATGTTCTGACTCGCTAAGTCTGCAATTTCATCGTTACTTTCTACACCTTGTAAAATTGTCAGCAGTTCATCCGTACTCATTTCGTCACTGATTTCGATAAAACTCACTGCATTATTCGAATGACACTAGCATGGGCTTGCGCTTCTGACGTCACGACTTCACGTCATTTCCCGTCAAGGGCGCACGGGAGACTGATAAGTGCTCGTTTACCAGAGATGCGCAAAACCGTTTGTCGATTATTATTACCGACTAATTAGTGAACTGCCGTAGAACTACTAAGAGAAAAATGTAAAAGGGATTATATTGTAAACATGTATAGTTTTGTCATTTGGGTTAACTTATTTAAATTTAGCACGAAGAAAAATAATTATTACAGTTATTCTAACACTATTTCGAAGATAAAACACTAGCTGTTGGTTACAGCACTGGGCGACGCCAAATGCCGCGTTTGGCGTATTGTAGGATTTATTTAAAATGTCGGAATCCACTTGAGAGCTAATCTTTCAAACAATGGTATTGTTTCTATTGTAAACTCCAACCGCAAATGATCAGTGCAAAATGGAACGAAATAAATAACAAAATTATTCATTTGAATAGCGACTTTGTTTCCTAAGCTTGAAGGTACAAATTGAAATGACAGCACATTCGCTACAATACTTTTTGAAATTGAGAACGGTACCCAGGTAGTATACAGAGATACAGTATAGTTTCTTGTTCCGTCATTTCAATTTGTACCTTCAAGCATATGAAACAAAGCCGCTATTGAAATGAATAATTTTGTTATTTATTTCGTTCCATATTGCACTGATCATTTGCGGTTGGAGTTTACAATAGAAACAATACTAGTGTTTGAAAGATTAGCTCTCAAGTGGATTCCGACATTTTAACTAAATCCTACTATAGCAAGCTGTGTCTTTTACTGCATTCAATCACAGTATGGCAAAATATGGATTTTTCGAGATGTGGCTATTTATATTTGAATTATGTTAGGCATAAAAGAAGGAAGATGGACAAAGAAATGATACAAACAAAAAAATATGAAAGTAGGTTTATTTATTACGGAGTCTTTGATCGATGAAGTTTGGGCGGCAATTGGCGTCGTTGGCGTCAGTGCACGGTGATTCCGCTCCCATACAAAGGCGGTCATAAATACCTCAATCCGAAATAAGTTATTTCTTTGATTTTAAATTATTAATTACTATTCTAGGAATATTAAATTTACAATAAATTATATTTTTATATATGTATAACCCAAATACATGAATATTTTTGGAAATATAAATGTGTCATGATCAGAGGTCGGAATAGGTAGTGCTTATTAACCTAAACTTGACTCATGTTCATTCATGCGTGAGTGAGATGGAAATACGTTATTGAATGAAGATGCATCAAGTTTAGGTTAATAAGCACTACCTATTCCGACCTCTGGTCATGATGATGATGAGTGTTGTTTTGGACACATAGTCTAAAACATTATATTCATACTGCGATTTTAATGGAAAAAACCGGACAAGTGCTAGTACGACTCGCCCACCGAGGGTTCCGCACATGACACGGTTAACTCAATTCAAAATTTGAACCTCCGTTCCTTGCATACAGACCGTGTTTTTTTTATGATTATATTAAAAATGTATAGTATTCAGATTTTTTCCTATACTTATAGTACAAGACGGTATAACTTGCCAAATTTCATAGATCTATACGTCAATGGAAAATACCCTATACATTTTGATTCCCTTGAGAGTGTCGAAATAGACGCTTTTTGCGGGAAAAACGGCCGTATTTTTTTTGCGTTAGTTTATAAGTTAGATTTTTTCACAACTTCAAAGGACTGTAGACTTGAGTATATGGTTTTAATTTCAACTCGATACCTCTACGCGTTGCCGGACAGACAGACAGACAGACGGACAACAAAGTGATCCTATAAGGGTTCCGTTTTTTCCTTCCGAGGTACGGAACCCTAAAAATAAGTACGAGTGAATAAACGAAAATACCATCCACAATCCTCCTTTTTAACTGGTAATCTAAATACACTGCTTTATGTCAACATGTTCTATTACACCTAACCAATCTGAATGTTTTTCTAATAATTTAGACTTTGAACGATGTACTTTTGCCCAGTAAGTGAAATTCGTTTACATAAATAAATTCCTTATTCTATCACTTAATGTCTCTCATTCAATATTTTCGATGTTATCCAAAAGTTGTGCAGTTTCAATCAAAGTATCAAGAACTTGATGAAATTTTTCAGTTTTTTTTTTTCAATTTCCCTCTTTAGAATTTCAAATATTGAAAATGATACGTCTCGAAAAGGAAAACTTGAACAAATTGTCTGAAACAAAGATATAGAAATGTTACAAAAAATAGTATTTTTTGTCTATATGGACATGTATATATTGGCACCTCCATAACCTAAAAAGTTGCAACAAGACGCAGATGAAAGTCATATAACTAATTTGATATATCTCCCTCTTTAAAATTATATATGTCTCAGGGTCGGCATAGGTCGGCGAAAAATTATAGCTCTATGTGAAGCCATACTTCAGGAAAAATCAAGCGAAACAGTAGACCTCTAGTAAAAAAATAATATAAAATACAAATAAAAATATTGTTACGTAAATATTATTAATAACCTAAGTAAAGCCTGACAAGTTCCTTTTTAGCCCTCGCCATGTTGCGGATTTTCAGTGGAACAAATTTATTTAAATGGCAACGTTTTTTTTTGACAACGGACGTTGGAAGTCATTGAATGTCACCGATGTAAACAAATCGATTTTAAAATCAAAATGCCCAAGAAATTTCACCCCGATGCAAAAAACATTATTATAAATACATTCAAATGGTTGCGGCAGAAAAAGGACGAAGGATTCAGCAGCATTCCAATAAACAATGTTTTGAAAGTAGTTGTTGACATGACGGGTATGATATTCATAGTGCGATTGTCATGAATTGGTTAGCTTGGTACTAAATATGTATATTAATTATTAAATATTTTTTTTTTCTCTTTCAAGGCGTCTGTAGTGCTACAATTAAGAATATATACAAAAAGAATGAGCCGTTACTGCCATTGCCATCGGTACAAAAAACACAACCAAAAAAAAAGAATACAAATAGACGACTTCGACAAATGTGCCATAAGGCACAAAATTCATGAATTCTATGCTGTGCGAAAGCAAGTACCAACTCTCAAAAGTCTGCTTACCGAATTGAAAAAAAGATATTGATTTTACCGGTAGTAGGGAGTACTTGCGATTGCTATTGCATAGTATGGGGTTCAAATACAAAAAGTGCTGAAACCAACGGTACATATTGAAGGAGCGTTCGGATATTGTGGTTTGGCGGGAAAGTTATTTAGACGAAATAAAAGAAGCAAGGGACAAAAATATACCTCTTGTTTATTTAGATGAGACTTACATCCATACTTCTCTTAACCACGCAAAATGCTGGCAAAGCGAAAATGAACCCGGTGTGTCGAAATCCGTTTCAACCGGCAAACGATATATTATAGTTCATGCCGGCGGACCATCGGGATTTGTTCCCAATGCACTCCTAATATATAATGATAAGGAAAAGAAAGCCGATTATCATGACTCCATGAACAGGAACAATTTTAAGAAATGGGTTTTGCAGAGATTAATTCCCAATCTCAGTGAACCCACGTGTGTTATAATGGATAATGCCCGGTACCATTCTTTCCAAATTAACAAAGCTCCAACATCTGGCGATAGAAAACACGTCATTGCTGAGTGGCTGCGTTTAAATAACATCTCATTTCCCCAAAATGCATCTAAAGATAAATTGGTCACAATTTTGAGACGTCATAAACCCGAGCCAGTATACGAAATAGATACGATTCTCTCAAATCATGGTCACAAGGTGATAAGGTTACCGCCCTATCACTGTGATTTAAATCCCATCGAGATGATTTGGGGCATCATGAAAGCAAAAGTGGCAACTAAAAATGTTTCCATCACGAATGATGCCTTCCTAAAGCTCGTTGAAGATAGTTTTCAGGTATTTACATTTATCAATGAATTTTATTGAACAGTTAAAAATATAGCTTACTTTTACACTTCGTTATTACTTAGGAAGTGACTATAGAAAATTGGAGTAAATGCTGCGAACACGTAAAAAAATAGAAGACGGAGGACAAAAGGTCCTATAATCGAATCACAGACCGAAAGATTTATAATCGAGGTTGGTGGTCCTGAAAGTGACTCTTCAACGGACGAAAGTGAAAATACATCGGAGCCAGAATCTGATGAATATATGGATGTCGAATATTTAGAATCGGATTTTGACGCATAGGTAATTATTCATATTTAATTATCAAGTAGACATGCCCTTCCGATTACATGAAAACATAGTTTCACAATCTACAAGTACTTAATTGTATATCTCACTCGTCCTTGCACGATGCCAATACTCACTGTCCCGACTATTCATGACGTACACGTATAATTGCCATATGTAAGCTGTTTGTAGCGACACTACATCAGGGCTAAATAGGAACTTGTCAGGCTTTACATACCTTGAACTTGCATCTCCATATTATTGCCTTGTGCACCTCCATATTATTAATAACAATAACACAGTAACAAAGTGACTAAGTTGGGGCGACACAAACGTACTGCTAATTAGGGTGGAGATGCGGTCACTTTCATTGCACAAAAGTGAATGATAATTTCATTTAATGACTTTGCTATTTATAGTTTTTACTAGGTTGGGTATTAGTGACTCGTTTTAGTAAACAATCACACCGGGATACGCTCATAACTTTTCTGGATTTATGGCCTACGGGGGAATCACCGTGCAGCGGCACGATTTTCCGATTACGTGTTTTGCCGTGTTTGGCGTTCAAAACGTTAACAGGCGTAAGTGTTTAAAAAAAATAGAAAGCTTTAATTTAGCTACCTAGAGTTAACACGAAATTGCATAGCAGCGCACGCTACGAATGCACACGTGGATATAACTTTTCGGTTCCGTAACATAACTGTTGGCTCACGTATGTAGCGTGTGCGAGCGCAGTGTGCGCCGCAGTAAATAGTTATATATTTAAATAACTTTTTATTTTCATATTAACTTTATTTTTATAAATCACTTTTTATTTAATTCCTATTTGATTGCTTGCGGTATGTAATAAAATAACCGCCTCAAAACCGCACCTAACAAATAACCCTTCATTGCAGTCAGTTAAAAAGGCTGGCACTCTGGTGCTCTAAAAAAAGTTTGTGTCAAAAACAAGAGCGGGAAAACAAGATACGATGTTTAGTACCTATCTAGTACTACGTAATATACTGTGTTCGCTATATTTTTATAAGTTATTAGTGTTATTACAATGAGTTCCTCGTCTGATTCGGAAATTGATTTAACGCCAGATTTGATTTTAGGGAATAGGCTCAAGCAGTGTTGGAAAATCTTCTACCACCAATCAAAGGAAAGATATTTTCCGAAACTAACTTTCTTTTACTTTCCTCATAATCGAAATGAAAAGTAGAGTGTTTAACTCGGGTGAAAGTCACCATTTATTTCACACTCGAAATATTAGCGCTCTCGCTTTGCTCTAGCGCCAAAACACTTACGAGCAAAATAATTGCATCACTTTTCATTTTTTCATGTCCACCTATTATCTTTGTAAACCGGCTTTTCTTTCTGAAATATTTAAATAAAATAATGTTTCGATAAATTTCATGTTTGTTTACTTCTTGTAAAGCTTAGATTACAAGAAACATGAATTCATTTAAATATTTCAGAAAGAAAAGTCGGGTTACAAAGATAATCGTTGGAGATCAAAAAATGCAAAGTAATGCAATTGTTTTAGTTTAATGCAAAATTTAATGTAATGCAAGTTTAGGTGGCTTTCGTCCCTTGGTGAACAATCTACTATTAATTTAAATCTAACTATATTCTTCATAAATAACAATACTTCCCGCAGCGAGAGGTAGGTTGCTGTTGAGCTTTGTTGCGCTGTTCGGTAGTTAATGTGAGTAGTTCTTGTTCCAGGGCGGCAGCGGGTCGGGGCGTGGCGGCTCGGGCGCGCAGAGCCTCGACCAGCTGCTGGAGCGGCAGTGGGAGCAGGGCTCGCAGTTCCTCATGGAGCAGGCGCAGCACTTCGACAGTACTGAGTTGCTTATTATTGAGTTGCTTATGAGTGTAATGCCCGTATCAATACGCGTCAAAGATAAAAGTTTTCAATTACTTGAGGTTAACTTTGACTTTTGACATGTCATGAAACGCCAGTCTCACACTAGATCACTTTATAAAAAACTAAACAAGGCTCTATGACTGACCGGCGCACAGAGAAGTATTTGTGTCAAAACACCGATCAAAATTATTTAATCGGTTTTTGTGTTTTGTGGTGAAATAAAACATAGTAATTGACTGTAAATATGCATTAAAAAGAATCCTGCGATGACATATCGACACAAAAAATACTTTTCACATCAATTATGTCTAAATAATCAGATTTTTCATTTTCATCGCTATTCTGGTCTTTTGAAAGGTAACGTTGAGGTACTGGTGTGTATTCGGCCATTAGACTAACTGTTTCCCTTGTAAATGGTTTACTTTTCTTTCGCTGCTTTCCTCTTTTACAGCTGAGGTAAGGGTCGGATAACAGTCTATTTAGTACATCTCTATACAATCTATTCTTGAAATTTTTCTTGAGAAATTTCATCTGTATTGGCGGAAATTCTTATTCCGCGCCTCAGCTGCCTCTTCCGAAAGCTTTCCTTATGGCACCATGCATTAAAACTTTATGCATTGTGGATGACGTAGGGTACCCATAAATCTCAACATACATTTTGCAAGTCTCGTGTGCGTACGCTGCAAATTTGTCAGTATTTATACTGAGGCCACTCGATATCACCCGCAAGATTACCCGTAATATTTTTATTAAATCGCTTGCTTTTTTATAGTATTTTTTTCAAGTAATCATCTAAAGTTGTTTTTTCAATACAAAGTGAAAAGCAAACACTGGGACATCTAGTATGGACAAAAAAACTGTAGGTGCTTACTTTAAAAAAAAACGGAAAAAAAAACGGGCAAATAGGTTTGAAAACTTCGCTGATTTGTAATGATTCTAATTATGTAAGATAACACTGAAACACTTATGAAATAAAACTTGAAATTAATGTTTTTTCGAGACATAAGGAAAAGTTACAAAAATTTAGATTAAAATGATCAATATCTCCGAAATTAGTAAAAATCGCTGAACATGGGGGTCAATTCGATAGGTCTAGACGTCCTCTATCGACCTGTTTCGTTTGATCCACTCCTCCTTTTACACCCTGTATATATACAAGAATTGCTCGTTTAAAGGTAATAGCTACATTCTTCTTCCATGACAGAAACCAATTAAAAAAAAAACTTTCACAGAAAAACACCACTGAAAAGTGAACACGTTGCAAAAACGAGATCGCTGAGAACAAAGACGTGCACTTGTGACAATTACTAAGTTTCGACTGCCCGTGCGCAGGGGTTTTTATAGCTAGGGTTTGGTGGAACGGTTATTCACGTAAGCAAAAAAAAGGTTCGACAGTGAATTAGACTAATTTTGTTAATTTGACTTTTAAGCGGTTTTTCAATGCAAATACTCCTCTGTGTGGCGAATTATTTGTCGTTCAATTATACGTTTTATCCCCCTCTTCCTAGATTATAATCAAAAAGATGCACTGAGCGATGACCTACAAATTACGAGTCGTTAACTATACTTTGAACGCCTAAGATAGCAAAAGATGCTTGAAATGAAGGAAACCTGTCGTGTGCTCAATCATAATCATCAAAAACCTTCCGGTAGCACGCTACTGATCTAAGTCGTCTACCGGCTGCACTCGGTTAAGTCGGTTCTTGGTGACGATTTTTTATAAGGACAAGTTTATAAAAGAAACAAGTTATTTGTCTCTAAAATGTCTCTTGGGTACGGCGGTAAGCCACGGGTCGTTTTCGCAGAGTAATACGAGTACACTAGCGCTTAAAAGTATTTATGCAAAATGAGAAAAACATTTTTTTGATAGTGCTTATTCTAACTACACTTCAAGATAATATTCTAATTTAAATATTTTATACGAAAAATCTGCATCGATCTGAAATAAGTCGGAAAAAACCCAAAGGCCGTAGCAGGATAAGGTAAGGAAAAAATATTTGCTGGTTTTGTTTATCCTGCTACTGCTATCCTTTTGTAAATGATGCAATTTTTCTGGCATATCATTCAGCTCTGTTGGATCTGGGCCCATTATGACACCAATCTACCTTGGTACTTTGGTACCAATCCTAATAAGCAAATTTTTAATGATGCTATAGATAGATATAGTTATCAATTGCTTTTTTCGTACCTTGTTATAATATTTGATGATATGATTAGTATAATAAAAAAAATTGGCGTCGAATTTCGCCTATCAGACTTTAGTCCTAATGAAATATCTGATATTTGAATAGTTTGTTATGTTTTCAACGGCATGGGAAAACCAAGGAGATATCGCTGGTGGATCGTGTCACAAGTCTAACCAACGTAATGAACGCTTAAGACATTCTGAAAACATCATGGTTTTAGTAGAAACTAGCGTTCGATGACCCGAAACAATCGATGAAGTGAAAAAATAAAATGATGGGTTACCTTTTAAAAGACTTTAATAGGAAAAACACAAATTATATTTATGGGGAGCACAATGCCGCCAAAAGAAACATCGAGAGAGATTTATCTGTCAAACGCAATAAGGATGTGCTCCGAAATTAGAGATGTTCAGAATATATACATTTTTTAAGGTAACGTTTTACCACCCGGAAGAAGACTGATTAGAATCAGATATTTGGACGAAGATTTATTAAGCGATAATCATTTTACTATTTTCTGATCAAGTATAAAATTATTTGTAGTTTTCGGATTTTTTCTTTATTTTAGCTGTAAGACCTACCTCCATGACCCTTTAGGTTTTGATGAGTCAGTCAGTAAGTCAGTACAAGATGAACCGTTTTTAGAAATTAATAACTCTTTAAAGGGTAATGATGGAATATTCATTTTTATATTAGGCCTAGATATCATTGACTTTAGTAATCTGTAAAAAAAAGGCTCTTATCTGTACTAAGAAAAAAGTTACGAGGGTTGGAAAAAGGGGTGAATAGGTTCATGTAAATATGCACACTGCAGGTATCGCTCGGTTTCTCTTCGAACTTGGCCGAATACACTGACATGTGTCTTTATAGCTTAAGACCTCGTACATCCCTATGGAAAGCCAGGTAGGTATAGGCGAATAACTTATGGAATAATTCGCATGCTAAAATCATTATTGGTAACAATCATCATTGTATAATGAACACATTATTATTGTGAGCAACACATTTCTTTGTCGTCGCCTGCTAGGTTGCTGCAAATGATGTTGCTGCAAATGACGAATTCTAGAAAGATCGTCATTAACAAAAGAATTAGGTACATCAAGCGAGATAAAGTGCACTAGCAGTATTTAGTTTCACGCACTCTTCAACGTTGTTACGTAAAAACACTTAACTGAGAATAAATAATTGAGATACATTCAAATATAACAATGACGATTGATATGACACATTTTGGAGAATCAAATTCAAATCCTTACTGCCCGAATCGTGCGACGTCCGTTACCTGCACAACGTGCTGGACAGCTGAGGCTCGGGGTGAAGCATCGCTTAAACCTCACTTGACACTTCCGTCGATTTTCGTTATACGAAAAAAAAACATTTAACACTGTTGCTGCTAATGACGATTATTTTTGAACATTTTATGATTAGATGTTAGAGTAACTTTTACTGTTAGATCAACTTATTTAACATTATTATAATGAAAAACGTTCTTCATTTACCTAACTTTCATATCACATGATTTAATACATTAATTACAGTATTTTTTATATTTCACGAAATGTTGGAAACTATGCCCGGGCGACACGCTAAATATTGACGATTTTTCACAGTAATTCCGCTGTACCTTAATTATGTGTGATTGAAGCTCAAAATGGCTCCGATAATATCTTCCTTAATGAGTTAGAATAATTAAAATAGAGCGTTGCTTATATGATAATACACAAAACAATTTTTAATAAAATGCCATGCTTTAAAAAACTATTACATTATTTTCATTACATCTAAATTCATTAATTAGTTATGTTATATACCTGTATGTTCCTTAGTGAGTAAGTTATGTATGTTATATAACTTACTCACTAAGGAACTCCTCAACAGAGTAGTAGCCTTTCCCAAGCAGCCAACATTTTAGTTTTAATTTAAAACCCAAGCAGGTCCTACAGTATTTTATGCTTGTAGGAATCTTGTTATAAATTTTTGGGCCTACCATGTGCGTGAGATTTGCCGTTTTTATCAACCGGTGTCTAGGCTGCTCAAGATCATGCCGTCGACTATCTTCAAATCTAGCACTGGTCCACTTCCTTTTGGGAAAGTCATTTAAGTTATGCCTATTAAATTTTGCTACCTCGAGGATAAACATGGAGGGCAGTGTCATGACTCGGAGATCAGTTGGCGGGCAGGCGTGTCCGGCGCAATTCGCGCCATTAGCCTCAAAATCTTTTTTTGTATTATAAAAGGGCGATCCCTGCCAGCAGCCAAGCCCCACAGGTCCAAACCATAGGATAGAATAGAGTGGAAGTAAGCCTAATATGCCTTGAGCAAGTTTTCTTGGGACAAAAAAGGTACAAGGCGCGCTATGATGAAATATGCTGAATTCAGTTTGGCACAGAGTTTAACTATATGGTCATGCCATTGCAGACCGCTATCAAAAGTGAAGCAAACAAAACGGGCGAGCTCTGAGGTTGAAACCGACGTGTTGTCTACTTGCACTGCCATTGATGGCAAGTTGTTAACTAAGTTGTACAGTCTAAACTCAAGAAGGTTGGTTTTTTCTAGGTTTATTAACATTCCATTTGCTTTAAACTATTCCGAGAGCCTTCGAATAACATGACTGGCATTGTCACACAGATGCTCCCAACTGTCTGCAGTAACAATTGCACAAATATCATCTGCATACATAACAAAATCAACCAAAGGTGATTCAAAAGGGAGGTCATTCATAAGTAAAAGGAATAGGTTATTTCCAACGTTTGATCCCTGCGGGACAGATGTGTCACCGATTGCACCGGAGAATGAGATTCATTTGGGATTGAATCATCCGCCAAAGGGACCGAGCTACATTAGTGCCTACTGCAATTACTCCGTTGAGGAATTTACGTTTAGTGTTTTTAACTACACCGTTATACTTACATTTATAGGTTAGGTAGTAGTTCAGAAGTTCCACATTATCCGGAATCTTACAAACATTCCTATGAGCTGCAAGAAGTTACTACTTTTTATAGTTTCACTATTACACCAAATCTTGTCTCTATTTAATATTTGAACCTTTCTAAGAGGACAATTTACATTAAACTTATCGAAAAATATTTTCATTACGCTATCAAAACCCGATGATGCATCCGAGCAAAATACCGACCAATTCCATTGCTTAAGAGATTCTAAGAAGGAACTAATTCTCTGCCGACTAGTTATTCTTTTTCTTACATGCCTTGTAGTTTGGTTGCCTATGGCAGAGGACAACTCAAGGCAGACAGCACAGTGATCGCTTATTGGCATATCTATGGGGTAGATTTTAACTTTGTCATATCCCAAATCAGTATAGGCATGGTCTAAACAAGTTCTAGACTCACCGTTGTTCCGCGTAGGGAAGTTAACTGCCGATCGTAAATTATAAGCATCCAAAAGCCCTAATAGGTCTCTCTTCTGCTTTGATCTTTGCAAAAGATTCACATTTCTGTCGCCCATAATTAGAATACCAGCGTCCTCATTAACAATGCTATTCAACAAACTATCCATCTGACTCATAAATACATATATTAAAGTCCCCTTCGGTATTTGAGCGGTATAAACAAATAACAATTAGGTTAGTACCAATTAGTTGTACCGCTGCAATTTCGATGTGCATTTCTATAGAAAAATTACATAGATCTTTTCTTTCTATTAGATTAACACTGTTATGCGCAAACACACAAACGCCGCCATGCAAACGTAGAGGGCGACAGCATCATGAGGCCAATTATAATTCATGATATTAGTTACGTGTATTTCTTCTTCCACCAACCAATGGTCAGTCATAAGAAATAAATCACACTTAAAATCCGATTGGAGTAAACATTCGATACTACATGATTTGTTGGCCTATTCCCAGTTGTCCAGACCCTCGAAAATAGGTGTGGACAACTGGGAATGAAAATTCCCAGTTGTCCACAGTGTGGATAACTGGGATTTTTTATTTCCATTTGTCAGTTCAGTCAGTTTGTGGGAATAAAAAATCCCAGTTATCCACACTGTGGACAACTGGGAATTTTTATTCCCAGTTGTCCACACCTATTTTCGAGGGTGTAGACAAAGGGGGTGTGGACAACTGGGAATAGGCCGATTTGTTGCGTAGACATTGAACGTTTTGGAGAATAAATCGTAGTTGTTTAAAGGCATTGCGCGGCTGGCATCGGCGACCGGCTGTCTTTGATGCACTCGGAGTGCAGTAGTCACATTCAGTGTGCTTACTGGGTCGCGGAGCGATGGGCAGTGATGGTATTGGCTCACTCAGGATTATCTACGGCACTTGGCCCCCTTTTAAATCTCAATTCTTTTGTCGGTTCTTAACATTGAACTTGGCTCCCATTTTTACATTTATGTTTTTGATGGGATACCTATATACAATGATAGTCTTCAGTTAATATATACGAGCAAATATTTTAAAATAACCCCGATTTTATAGTTTGGAAATTTTTGGTTGCCGGATATGACGTAGTACGTGTCCACTCACGTGACTACTGCTTCTCGGAAGAGAATACCAGGCGAAATATATTATTGTACAGTCAACAGTATAAATAAGTGATCATTTATGTACCTTGTCACTTTAACGTCGCGTTTGAAATGTCATACATAATTGTCAAACGATTGAAAGCGACAAGGTACATAAATGATCACTTATTTATGCTGTTGACTGTACCATGGTTTATTCGAAATTGTGCAGTCTCTTAATACTTTTGAGCGGGGTGGTGTAAGTCAAACCGCAAGAAGTATTTTCTACAACTTGCTTAAGAGCGGTTCCGCACTACGTCCGATCCGAAACCGTGAAAATACGGATCTATAGAGAAATTGGATGATGGAAGCCATCCGTCATCCGATTTCTTTATAGATCCGTATTTTCACGGGTTCGGATCGGACGTAGTGCTGAACCGCTCTTATCATGTCACATTGACATATTTTTATTGGTCCAGGAATTACATTGGCTATTAGTACAAGTGTACAGTCAGCGTCATATAGTAAATAGCAGTCAAGATCACCAAATAGTTGGAAACATCCAGAATGCTCATTAACGTCGACGCAGCCTAAGTGATCAAATTGTTCAGGTCATCTACAGTGCTCAAATATACCGGAGCACACACATTACATTACATTACATTCAAGACGCCACTCGTAACGTCGTACCGTTACAACCACACCGCCGCTGGTAGCTTGCATTCCGAAGTAACCAAAAGAACGGAACACAACAGATTAGGAAACTGGACTTAGTTACGTGCTTTATACGGTTCAATGGTCAATTCCTTTTCCAATATAATCCGAGCGGTAGGTTGTCTGAACGGTATTAAAACTATTTCATAATGTTTATCTACACACATATGTTTCGACACATCAAAAGTGGCTAAATCCACTTTTTAATTGAGTTGTTTGTACTATCGGATAAATCATAAATTTATCTTTAATATATATAACAGAAAAAATTATGATCATAAATTTCGAATAAAACTAAATTAAACTACAGGTAATTTTTCAAACTTGGTTAAATCCATCTAGTCGTTCAAATCAAAACTAGCTTAATCCATTTGCACCAATCAGAAGGCGTAATTGTCCCAAGATGGCTGTTAGTTTACTTCGAATATCTAGTACAATTATTTCAAACATAGTTTAATCCATCACATGTTTTTTCAAACTTGGCCAAATACAAGACGGTAAATCAAACCTGGTTAAATCAAAAAAAAAAAAACCATTGTTTACGCAATATCCATCTTCCACAATCAAAATTTAATAGACTTTTGATTATTTAGGTAGTCCGTCATATAAAAATACACTAAGCATCCTAGTAATAAAATCAGGATCAGAAAAGGTTTTTCACGATTATTTCAAAATAAAGTAAGATGGAGTTAGCCACGTTCGATATGTATCGACACATATCATAAGTCCTCTATTATGCGTTCAGAAACCGTAGGAAATGACCAGCATGGGTTCGGTCCCGTTGGCCTTACTTGCATTTAGCCTTGGCGAGCACAGCACCTTAGTTGTATTTTGTCCGGGTAGGAAAATGCCTCGGTCTGTAAAACGCCCTCATTGCTATAAGGCATAGTATAGACGGAATGACTTGGCTGTAAAACGACTTAATGTCATAATTTTTAATAAATAAATGGTCTGGATAATCTTCACTTATCAAGACAATACAATCAAGACCTTACACAATTGAGTCATTCTGTCTACTTGTGCATTTCACGACCTAGACGTTTTGCTAACTAAGTCTTACTGAAACGAAGACAATTTTGTAACCCTGGCATTAGATAAACAAGTCATTTTGCATACTTGGTCAGTGTAGTACTGAGACGTAAATGCACGTAAGGCCAACGGGACCGAACCCACCAGCATTATAACAACCAATTTTACTATGAGAATTTTCTTGTCTGTGGTAGTAGGTAAAATCTGTACTGTAATGTTATTACAGTATACATTTTTGTAGGGTTATGATTTATTTAGATTAGTTTAAATTTGGAACACCTGTCAGAACTCAAGAGGGTCTCTCTCTATTCTAGTATCCATAGATATTAAAACAGTTATCGATACGAAATGTCAATTCAGTATGTTTTTTTTTTAAATATAAACTGCACGACATTTGATCTCGAGTGACATGAGAATAGGGACTTCATTCGTTTGTCAATGATTAAAAAAAAACATTAATATTCGTGACATTGACACAGCACAAGTTTGGTTTGCCGCCATTTTTGGCGGCTTCTGAACCCATCTTAGAGTACTTATAATATGTGTGTAGATAAAGTAGTGTATGCAAATGTACATAATTAGGCCTTAAAACACTCGTGTGATCCTATTATGGAACTCGCTGGCGCTCGTTTCATAAAACCACACTCTTATTTTTAGGACTCTCATTATGCATCAGTTGCATAAACTAGTATAACATACTGGTAACATTCAAGCTATATTTAAGAAAAAAATCCTTACATACTGACGTAGATAATCAATTTAAATGTCAAGTGAAAGGGATGAAACGTTCACTGACAAGTTAGTACTCTTCTGAAAAAGGAAAATAGGTCAGTCCAAATTGAATCTTATCGCGTATCGTCAGTGTCACACAGGTTCTATTATGACAATTTCTCAGTTTACCCTGTCGTGAGTAACATTTTCATTATCCCGAGATAAAATAAAATAATATCTTATGCCATTTAAAATAAAGCTTAGTTTTCTAATGTGTTCCGAACTTTTGGTTACTTGATAAAAAAAAGATAAAAGATAAAAAGTGTGTGCTCCGCTATATTTGAGCACTGTAGATGACCTGAACAATGTGATCACTTATAGTCTTAGAGCATATATTACCTGCAGCCGCCATTCAGTACATTACCCCTCTGTCGAAAAACCTTCACAATGTGCAAAAAGTTATACAAAACCTATTTCAAAATCGATTTATGGTCATTTATAAAATCGCCGCTAGCGAGGGAACACTCATTGGAAAAATGCCTGCATGTGCTGTAAGTTCGTGTAAAAAACGATCAACGACTTCAAGCTTCGAAAAAGATGGTACAACATTTCATTTGTAAGGAATTTTATAATTTTATATACGTAAAATAATATTTTTATAAAAATATTTTCATCGCACGTCAAATTTAACGATTATATGCAATCGATTCCAATTGTTACTTGGATTAGTCCGTACTCCTCACGAGACTCGGTTTTAATGCGTTGTAAGAAATGTCTTAACAGTTTTTGAAATACTAATAAGCTAAATAATTGTTTTCATCAAAATGATGACGTCGGTGCACTCCCCCCGAGACTCGGTTATAGTGATGAGGATAGTCTCCATTAAATAAATAATTATCGACAATAAGGAAGATTTACTAAGGACCTGGAAATTACCTACTGAATACAATATTTTAAGTGTATATTTTACAGTTTTCCAAAAGACCCGGAATTGAAAAAAATATGGACCGCCTCATGCAGCAGACAAGCAAATTGGGTGCCTACGCGTACTAGTTCCATATGTTCGAAACATTCAGCAAGCGGGCAATTCGTTACTATAATTATTATGCATGTCGAATCTACTCGTGACGTGTACACGTCACGAGTAGATTCGAATTCCAAACAAAACATAAATACGTCATGCCAAAGATCGACATGCATAATAATTATAGTAACGAATTTAAACTGTGTGATAAAGACTTAAGGTATATTTTCCATAAATGTTCAGATCTTTATGATCACCCTGAGTGTGTAGATACCTTTGACGTTCTGTGCTTTCTGATATTTTTACGTCGTTATATGTTCCGAATTTATTGAAAAGTCGCTGCTCTTATATTTATGACAAATTGCATGTTCTGGTGTTATTGACCATAACTAGTGTAACGAATTTATTGAAAAGTAATGCTGCTCCGAAATATTTGAGTACCTCGCCCGCTACAATATATCTGATGGCGACTGTACCTACTCTATGTTTATATGAAAAAGTAGGTATATTTAGTATTTTAGTAAGTATTTCACGTTTCACTCTTAAATATTTACTTATGCAAATAAAGACCAATGACCATAGTATTTTAAAACTTTCATAACTTTGTCAAATATGATCTAATACAAATACAGTCAATAAGGTTTCTTCTCATAAAACAATAATAAGAAACATTGGACTATAATCTCCATGAGTGGTCAAGAGGGCAAACTTTGTGAAAAATATATAATTTTAAATTTCTTAGAGGATGTGTACACTATTTTTCCTTCGCTATAACGATAGTGATAATTTATCTGATTTGTCCTATTGTTGACTGGTAGAAGATGCTTTATAATATTAGGTCCTCCCCTTATACGAAATGTCTTCTTCGTGCAATAAAGTTTAAATAAATAAATTGTGGTGAATATCAGGTTCAGTTACGTATCACAGAACTCGAATGTGTTTCCCCGTTATTGATAATGATAACGTAATTGGTAGACAAACTTTAGGTAGTGGTTCACGCATTTTTAACCGACTTCAAAAAAGGAGGAGGTTATACGTTCCACTGTATGTTTTTTTTTTTTTTTTTATGTATGTTCACCGATTACTCCGTCAATTGTCGACCGATTTCAAAATTTTTTTTTTGGTTTGATAGAGTATACTTTCGAAGTGGTCCCATTGTCACCAAATCTGAATCTGATGAGAGGATCCGTGAGGAATTGAGGGAACTCCTCAAATATTGTAGGCAAACATATAGCGATTTTAGTATTTTTAGTAACAAGTTCAGCATTTGCATTCAGAAAGTATCATTTGGTGAAGTGGAACTGATGATGAAGACCACAGATGGCCACCGGAACTCCTTAACGGTACCGATTTCAAGGGTGGCGATAAGATATCTCGATTAAGATAGTTGAGCGACTACAACGAAGAATATTTACTTGTTAACCGACTTCAAAAAAGGAGGTTATTGAAATATGACTATGACTTTCCCGCGGCGTTGCTTGCGGCGCGCTTGAAATAACTTACAGTTTCATTTCAACTAAGAAGTGGGACTACGTAACAGCGTATTATGATCACTAAAAAGTATAAAATAAAATAAATGTTTTAAAAAACAAAAAACCGCCTTCAAAAACGCAAAAAATAACTTCTTTAAAATTGTAGGCACCTAATAGGTTAGTCCAACTGAAGTCGGCGACCACAACCACAACATTTTCAACAAAAAGCCGATATCAGTTGGACTAACCTATTAGGTGCCTACAATTTTAAAGAAGTTATTTTTTGCGTTTTTGAAGGCGGTTTTTTGTTTTTTAATTACTTATTGATTTAGTATTTACTATACATGTAAGTACGGCTAAGAAATCTGCCTTCGGAGACAGGGCGACTTGTGTGTTAGTTATTTTCGGCTAACTCCGCGTATAATAAATTACTCTTATTGTATTTTACCATCCTACGCAATATTAGTCCTGTTATTATAAATAACTAACCGTTACGTTTGCTTTTAGAAAAACATTCTGAGGAGCATTGACGAACCACTCATTCAAGTAAAAATTAACGGTGCCGTAGAGCTGCCCAACACTGAAACTGAACCACTTCCAAGTACCAGCAAGGAGAATCAACAACCTATTCCAAATTCAATATTGGAACTGAGCTTTAGAAAAAGAAAATTAACAGCAAAAATAGACGCACAAGCAAAAAAATTAAACGTCTACGAGCAAAAACACGTTATTTAAAAACAAAAGTAGCCTCATTAGAAGACCTTTTAAAAAAAATAGACGAAAAATCTTTAATTTATAAAGAGCAAAAACACATTTTACAAAAAAATGGTGTTAAAACTGCTGAATTATTGAAAAGACAGTTAAAGAACCGCGAAACGGAAAAGTTAAGTAGAGATAAATTTTCCCCTGAGTTACAGTGTTTTGCTTTGACACTACATTACTATTCACCGAAGGCGTACCGATATGTGAGGAAAACTTTCGGAACATGTTTACCTCACCCCCGTACAATAACAAAGTGGTATGCGAATATTGATGGACGTCCCGGTTTTACTCGAGAGGCTCTAAATGCTCTTAAATTATTAAAAGAAGAAAACCCAAAAAATATACAACGTGTCCCAAAACTCAACGATAAGCCGGCACCAGAGGATGGAGCTGCTTATGATTAGTCGAGAAAAAATAAAAAAGATAAAAAAGATAAAAGAAATTTATTTAGTAAGTAGGCCGCTTGGGCACTTTTACACGTCAAGATACTACCAATACCAATACCAATAAGGAAAAGATATATTTTTTTCCTTATTTTTTCTCGACTAATCATAAGCAGCTCCATCCTCTGGTGCCGGCTTATCGTTGAGTTTTGGGACACGTGGTATATACTGCTCTTTGATAATTGACGAAATTAAAATCAAGGAATTTCCGTATTTCGATCACAAGACACAGCGACATTATGGTCATGTAAATTATGGGTTCGACGATGGATGCGATGGGTCGACAAGTGCAACCGATGCTCTTATGTTTTTATTAGATGGAATTAACTCCTCATGGAAATTACCCATCGGGTACTTTATAATTAAGGGAATGCCCGGAAAATTGAGAGCTCAAATGGTCACCACGGCATTACAGCTAATTCATAATACCGGAGTGGAAATAAAGGCCTTAACCTGCGATGGAACTAAAACGAACATTAGCATTGCAGATGAGCTAGGTTGCAGTTTGAGTCCTGATAACTTACAAACCAGCTTTTTGGATCCTTCGACTGGCCAGAAAATACATTTCTTTTTGGATTCTTGCCATATCCTGAAGTTGCTTAAGAATAGTCTGGAATTTTACAAATACTTTTACGACTCTTTAGGCAATAGTATAAATTGGAATTTTATTATAAACTTGTACAATTTACAAGAAGACGAACTATTTTATTTGGCTAACAAATTAAGATCAAACCATGTTTACTTTAAAACCAAAATTATGAACGTTCGTCTGGCAGCCCAACTTTTTAGCGAAGGTGTTGCCTTAACTTTTTGTGAAACGAAACTACATTTGCCAGGTTTTGACAAGGCCACTGTGACTGCAGATTTTTTTAAACTTATTAATGACGTATTTGATATTTTGGAATCCAAGACATGTGGCTTTGGATTTAAGAAAGCTATGAACTCGAAAAACTACGAAAAATGTTTTGAGCGTTTAGATCAAGCTACAATAGTAATTCAAAATTTGTTAGTGGATTAATTGTCGAAAGCAGATGGAACGGATTAATGTTCTTAAAAGTCCTCGATATACAGGATGTTTAGGCTTTCTCATCTGCATATCTAGTGCCAAAGCGTTATACAGGGTGTCCAGTAAATAATGGATAACCTTCTACCCATCCATGGGGCACCTCAGGCTGGTCCCTAAAAAGGACTTACAGGTTTGGTAAAAGTTGCATGGTTTTCGAGATAATCGAACTTTTCTATTTTCTTAATAATTAGCACCTTGCTTCACTGTAATGACTGCCAAGGTCACAAATAAAGAGATTTTGTCGTTCTGTTTGCTGTTAAATATTCTTTAATAGTGATGCTAACGGATGTGTCTTAGAGCATTATGGTAGCGACACTAATTTCTTGTTAAACATATCTTAATTTATAACTTCACATTTTGCTTTAAAGTTTGCACCAACTTTGACTGCTTGTGGTGAAAAAAATTTGTATGAAGACCTGAGTGGCCAATATGTTGAAAAATAGTGTATCTAATACTGATTCTAAACTGGTATAACACATGGTGTTTACGTCTTTACAGATAAAGTTATTGCTGTCAGTATTCACTAAGAGCGAATTTTACCAATACACCAAGTTATCGATAAGTAACTCTTTACTTGATTGGGTTAGTCATATCATAAAAAACGCTTCTCTTATGAAAACCAACGTCTAATTACTGCAAAATAATGAATCACAGAATACTTGAAACCTACATCAACAATAATATTTGTAAATAAAAACCGAATCTGTTTATTAAAAACAATACTGTTTAGTTACTATAACAAGTGTTCGAACTGCCTTCCCTCAACTCTGATACAAGCTCTGCACCTTTTAATAAAATTTCTTTTTAACATTCGGGTGTACTGTCGTTCGGTAATTTCTTGAACAGCCGTTTGAATATTTTGACGCAGTTCTTGCACAGAGTTAATTGGTTTGGAGTAAACTTTTTCTTTCAAGCAACTCCAAAAAAAAAAATCCAGCGGGTTCAGGTCCGGAGAGCGTGGAGCCCATGCTATAAGACCCGCACGGCCGATCCATCTATTAGGAAAAGTTTCATTTTGGTAATTTCGAACTTGAACCGCGAAATGAGCAGGGCAACCATCATTTTGCAGCCACATCGTCGATCTTACGTTTAAGGGCACATCTTCCAATGAAATGGGAAGTTCGTTTTCAAGGAACTCCAAATATCTGGCTCCATTCAAAGTCTGGGATAGCTCAAAAGGACCAATTATTTTCCCGTTTAAGATCCCCGACCACAAATTAATTTTAAAATGATATTGGGAGTGATCCTCTCGCATTAAATGTGGATTCTCTCCTTTTAATTGCCAGCTATGGTAGTTATGCATGTTGAAGAAACCATCTCTTTGGCAGGTAGATTCGTCACTCCACAGAATTTTATCGAAAAACATTGGATCTTCTTCCATTTTTCTTAACATGATACGACAAAATTCTACTCTAGGAGCATAGTCCCTAGGCTCCAGAGTTTGCACCCTTGTGATATGGAATGGGTATTGTTGGTGTCTTTTTAAAATGTGAACGGTCGACTTTGTAATGCCTGAACTTCTTGATATAGCTCGTGTAGAAGTTGAGCGATCTGTTTCCAGTTCAGCGAGCACAAGTTCCTCAATGCTCGTATCTCGAGGTCTGCCTTCGCCATTACCACCCACACTTTGACCAGGCATTCTCCCTTCACAAAAAGCATTGTGGACTCTTACAAAAACTCGGTAATCGGGATGAAGAGTATTCGGATATCTGCTTGCGTACAATGCAGCAGCTGCATTGGCATTGCCTTTGCATTCTCCATAAATATAATGCATATTAGCATACTCACGGGGTTCGTATTGATGCCTAGGCATGTCGTTATATCCTTTTCGAAGTCCAGGGCAAAGCTAACTAGGTCGTCGTAAACAAAATCCAAATAATTACCCAAAATATGGTTCTTCGTGGAATCAAAACTGTACTTGATAAATGTCAAAAGAAAACATCAAAACGGATAAAAAATTCATAGCCAAAAATACACATTAGGTAATTGTAAAAAAGTATGTATTACTCAGCAGAGAAAGGAGAGATTGTAAGCAAAGTATGTACTTAGTTAACATCCTAAATATTATTTAAAACTAATAAAAGAATTGCATTAAAAGTTGAATAAATGTAAGTACCAAATAAGTAGTCGCATTTCACATTCGTTATATCTGGTTTTCACTTGCTGTCACTAAACAAACATGTCGTAGACACGTTTTATTTACCAAAACACCAAGTTTCTCAACTCTTTCTTGATTGGACACTTGTTATAGTAACTAAACAGTATTGTTTTTAATAAACAGATTCGGTTTTTATTTACAAATATTATTGTTGATGTAGGTTTCAAGTATTCTGTGATTCATTATTTTGCAGTAATTAGACGTTGGTTTTCATAAGAGAAGCGTTTTTTATGATATGACTAACCCAATCAAGTAAAGAGTTACTTATCGATAACTTGGTGTATTGGTAAAATTCGCTCTTAGTGAATACTAACAGCAATAACTTTATCTGTAAAGACGTAAACACCATGTGTTATACCAGTTTAGAATCAGTATTAGATACACTATTTTTCAACATATTGGCCACTCTGGTCTTCATACAATTTTTTTTCACCACAAGCAGTCAAAGTTGTTGCAAACTTTAAAGCAAAATGTGAAGTTATAAATTAAGATATGTTTAACAAGAAATTAGTGTCGCTACCATAATGCTCTAAGACACATCCGTTAGCATCACTATTAAAGAATATTTAACAGCAAACAGAACGACAAAATCTCTTTATTTGTGACCTCGGCAGTCATTACAGTGAAGCAAGGTGCTAATTATTAAGAAAATAGAAAAGTTCGATTATCTCGAAAACCATGCAACTTTTACCAAACCTGTAAGTCCTTTTTAGGGACCAGCCTGAGGTGCCCCATGGATGGGTAGAAGGTTATCCATTATTTACTGGACACCCTGTATAATGATTTAGTTTCAACTCCTGATACAGGAATGAGCTACCTTCCATTTCATAAAATAAGTCAGGATCATATAGAAATATTATTTTCCAATATTAGAAGTCACGGTGGGTTTTCAGACAATCCTACAGCATTCCAATTGGAATCAATATACAAAAAACTTCTTGTACACAAAGAGCTGGTAGTCAAGGAAAGAGGAGCCAACTGTGTACCTTTAGAAAATATAAGAATACTTGATTGCTTTTCAGCCATTGAAAAAATTAATGTCACTTCTGTAAATGCACGACAAAATAACTTAGATCCAAAATTTGATGACTCAGAAGAAGATTTATTTGACTTAGAATGTCAAATTTACCTGTCTCCTTTTGGAGAAAAAGTTGTCGAATATATAGCCGGATTCGCGGCTATTGCACCGGCTAAAAAAATTAAGTGTTATTACTGTGTCAAAGGTCTGTTTGGAGCTTGCAATGATCAGAGTTTTATATATCATAAGACGAAAGGTTATTTAGGGTATGCATCCGAGTGTGTGATTTTACTTTGTGAAAAGATCATAAGACAAGGTCTAGACGAAAAAAAACGAATCAATTCGAAGTATACAGCTTCTTACGTGATCATAAAATGCTTAACGTATTTTATAGGTAAAGATTTGTTTTCAAATATTGAAAACCATGACTCTGACGTTTTTGTCAATCATAAAGTAGAATTGGCCAAATCAGTCATGACGAAATACACAAATATAGGACTTTCTTACCTTTCCAAAAAAAGCGACCCAAAAAGTTGTATTCGCCAAATATATAATAAGTTAATTCATTTTAAGAATTAATAGAAAAATATACAAATACTTGGACAATTATTCTTAGGAAATTATTCTTTAAAATATTACTTCTGTGTAGTGTAATAAATCTATAGGCATAGTAGATTTGTTACACTACACAGTACCTATTATGCCGTGTCCCTCTGATTTCCTATAATCTAGCTTGACTGATTTTTAAGGGTCAAGGCAAAAAAAAACTTAGAGAAGCGGGAAAACGCCTTATGAGGAAGAAAAAAAAGAGATCGTATGAAAAGTTTGTTAATTATTTCCCTTACTTTTTTGTAGCCTATTCGCGTGTTGCGTATATAACAAAGTAATATACATATATCACACTCATTGAGATAACTAAAAAAAAACCCGTTAAGAAATTTTCGGCAAAAAGCGAATAAGTAGGTGAACGCGAATAGAAGAACAAGGAATTAACAATTTGAGGTACCTATATGAACATGCTATAAATCGGGTTCGACTGTAAATAATAATAATACTCGCTACTTTATATATGTATTTAGTTAAGTAATTGAAATATATAAAATTGTTAACAAAGACAAATAAAAAACATCCAACTTTTGGGTTATTTTTATTAACTATTTCATTAACCAATATCCTATTACGATGCTCGTAATAGTTTATAGGTACTAAAATTGTATGCTTGTGCAAATATCAGTAAAAATATCGATATTAGCTATCGACCTAATCCTCGCACCGTAGGTTATGCCGCTTACATTCGCATTTACGTATTCTTAAACTGCGTTTATACAAAGTCTTTACATGTGTGATATGTTTGTGTGCATTAAAATGTATATGTGTTAGATTTTTGTCAAAATATTCGTGTGTAATGACACAGATAGTTTTTGCATTTGTAAGTAATCTTTTGCATGTGTTATTTCTTCACCCCCCGCAAATCTCGGCAGACATGATTGTACTCGAATATGACCTATAAGGCGGCTCCAGGTAATATATTCTCTAAGCTCTTCTATAGTGCTAGCGGTACACCCCGATTTTTCAGTGAAATGCTGCAAATGGTCGTAAAGGCATGAAAATTGGAACGATTGATCTTTAGGCCATAAGAATCAACTTGACCCGTAGCACGGAAAAAAAACAAAAATGGAGACGAGTTATGACGTCATGTTTATTTTGTAGGTATGGGAAAAATAATTGTTCTGAAACCTATCGTGTGTGGTATCTAATGAAAGGGCTTACTAAGCCGATTCTAAAAATATATCAAAATATTATATGTCAGTCACTTGTTTTAAATTAAAATAAAAACTATTTTCAATACATACCAAGTTTGGGCTCCTCCAGATATGATACGGTTGAATAATTATTGTTAAAATGATACGTAATAGCCTCATTTCCAACCCCAAGAAAGCAATTTTGAAAATACTTACATTTAGTACTTTTTTATAATTTTTTAATATTATAAAATCACAAGTAGTTGAGACATGTATAAAAAGTTCTATTTTAGACACTGAGGATGATAAATACTAATGCGAGAGGAGTTTTTAATCATATTTATATTATCTACATATTGGTTAGGCCCTGGAATAGGACATAGGATAGTTTTTATCCCGGAAAATTGTACAGTTCCCGAGGGAGCAGCGATAAACGCCTTCTACGCGGATGAAGTCGCGAGCGAAAGCTAGTAAATAATATAAATATAATAGAAAACTCCTCTCGCATTAGTATTTATCATCCTCAGTGTCTAAAATTGAACTTTTTATACATGTTTCAACTACTTGTGATTTGATACTATTAAAAAATTATAAAAAAATACTAAATGTAAATATTTTCAAAATTGCTTTCTTGGGGTTGAAAATGAGGCGATTACGTATCATTTTAGGTATATTTTACAAATAATGATTCAACCTTATCATATCTAGAGGAGCCCAAACTTGGTATGTTTTGAAAATAGTTTTTATTTTAATTTAAAACAAGTGACTGAAATATAATGATGTGATATATTTTTAGAATCGGCTTAGTAAGCCCTTTCATAAGATACCACACACGATAGGCCTCAGAACAATTTTTTTTTCCTATACAAATTAAACATGACGTCATAACTCGTCTCCGTTTTTGTTTTTTTTTCGTGCTACGGGTCACATCGATTCTTATGGCCTAAAGATCAATCGTTCCAATTTTCATGCCTTTACGACCATTTGCAGCATTTTTTGGCAATGTTATAATGAGCATTCTGGATGTTACCAACTATTTGGTGATCTTGACTGCTTCGTACTATATGACGCAGACTGTACATGGTGTTAAGAAATTGATCCCCCGCTAAACAGCAACGGCTAGTGCGCCATCTCTTCTTAACTGTAATTATATAACCTCTATTAATGTGTTTGAAATAAAGTCCATGGCATGGCTTATCAGTAATCGGTAGGGTGCCAACGATAGGGAAATTTTTCCTAGATAACATTCCACGTTCTAGAATGGTCATGTTGATTTTGTATGTGTCGGGTGCAGTAGCGTCGCTGCTGTCGTGCCTGCACCAGCTGCGCACGGAGAACGTACGCCTGGAGGAGCACGTGGGCAGCCTGCTGCAGCGGCGCGACCACCTGCTCGCAGTCAACGCGCGCCTCGCCATTCCGCTCACCGCTGGTCTGTACTCAACTCACCCTTTACACTTTCCAACGCCACACACGATTTTTTATGTACACTTCTCAAATAAGGTAACTTCAAATAATGGCATTAACTGCATCCCAACGCGATCATAGACCTTAAATAACGTATCGTCCCTGTCTCTACCTCTAAGATCATCTGGAATGATCCTTATTCACTTGACATTCCAGCCCGCGCGTCGTTTTTCTCTCGTCCGGATTTACTAGCTACAGCTGTCTTGGTAAAATTACTAAAACGCTTGGCTAAAATGCAGCAAATACTCGATTACTTAATGTTTACAGATTCCAATAATATAAAGGGTTGGACAATTTTTTTTTTTCGATTAAGTGGTGAAATGTGGAAAAAAAAGTTTAAATGTATTTTTTTGTAGTTCAAAAAAATTCCAGAATTCATTATTTAGAATTGAAAAGGAACATGAATAAAACAGCATTTTTTTTATTTGTATCTTGACTGTTGCTATGTTCTATGAGAGTTGACATATGGTGCAAATAATTACCCTAAAAAAGCCTAGGCACACTAAAGTTTCAACAAAACGTAAAAAATACTAAAAGCCCAACATAGAATCGCTATAATAAAAATCTAGGAGGTGAAAACTTCTTTGATTATTTTTTCCAATGATGCACATATGCGTAGATTTCATTTTATTAACTGCAGTTATTTGTTAATTTAGCTGGACACATGGCTAAATTCTACTATTTTCTATTTATTTGCAGATAATTTTGTCTTCTAAAAGATTGCAGAACTTCGGTTTGCGCTAAAATGCACTAAAACGTAAATATGGGAAGAAAACCAGTTTTCTTCCCATTGTTTCGTTTCCAGAAACGAAACAATTTTTGACGGTAGCAATCCATAGATGATTCCATATCTTCATATTTATTTATTTATTTATTGATACACCTACAGTGTTTACACAGATACATGATAAATAAAAATATAATTGCGCTTATTATACTGGTAACACTAATAACAGGTTTATACAGCACTCATAAGATTTTTTTTACTGAATTTATGATATTGATGAGTTAATTACTGTTAAAATTTATATAAATTAACTAACTGGTACCAAGACCAATCTATAATTTTTCTGTACAATTTAGCCTATTTGAAAAGTAATACAAAAGTTTGTTCTTAAATACTTGATAAAGTAAAGGAGTCATTGAAGATGTCGATGTCATTTATTTCGGTGGTGTTGTATGAAACAATGAGACGATTGAGACGAAGAAATTTACCAAGATTAGTTCTGTGTTCTGTGATTTCCTAGAGGTCGTGAAAAAAATGTTTCACGCCAATAGTTAAAGAAAATTTTGTAATCTACAATATTGCCAAACTACAGTTTGCGCTAAAATGCACCAAAACGTAAACATGAAAGGAAAACTAGAAAAAAGTAGCAATTTTTAACGCTAGCTCCCGATAGTCGATTTCGTATATTCGTCCCTAGGGGTCGTGCTAAAAGTCTTTGAACCCAAAAGTTTTAGCAAATTTGGTACTCCAAGATGGCGGAGAAAGACATAGAGCTGGATGGACGAAAAATTTGGGTGACTATATTGTCCTTTCCAACATACGCACCTCAACACTGTCTAAGGATATTTTACTTTTATTGACATAACTCAAAAAGTTTTAAAGCTATAAAAAAGTTTTTGATGTGCTTTTGTTACGAGCTCTATGTCTCATAATTTGACAAATAATAATAAAAATAAAACAAAAATTGGATTATTGAATTCTCTGTTTTTATGTATGCATTGGTTTAGTTAAAAATTGGATTATTTTTTAAATGTGGATGTTTTATACTCTTACGATTTTGTCGCAATCATGCAACGTTGACATTTAACCCGGGAAGAAATGGTTAGAGCAGTAGGCATGATTCAAGGCGGTGCAGTTCAACGGATGTTGCTGATAGCCTTGCCACTAGCCAAAGTGTGATTTCGAGATTGTGATCTCGCTATGGGATGATTGGTGAGGTTGCCGAACGGCATCTAGGCAGTAAGCGGATTACTACTGCAAGACAGGACCGTTTTTTACAAAGAGCAGCAAAAAGACAACATAATTCTACAGCTGTGCAATCGGTTCCAAAGTTACAGTCGGAACACGGTGTACTTGTGAGTGACCAAACTGTGAGAAGAAGGTTGCATGAAGTTGGTCTTCATGCTCGTAGAACGCTTCAGCTATCACCATTACGTAGAGGCAATCTCGGACTCCGAATACAATGGGCTAGAGAACATTTGCGCTGGGATGATCACCAATGGTCTAGAGTGAAATTGTAAGACGAATCTCGGTTCGGGTTCCATCCAGATTCACGAAGAACACGTGTTTGGCGATTTCGCCACCCTCAGGAAGTTTATCCGTATCGAGGAGCAACAATCATGGTGCGAATCATGGGCGGGAATACGCCTCGGTGGTAGGACTGATCTCATTGGGATACAGGGCACTCTAACCACTTGAAAATATCGCAATGATGTGCTGAGACAGTAATCTTACCACTTCGATCACAAATTGGTCAAGATTTTATACTCATGCAGGATAATGCCCGGCCACACACGGCTCGACTCGTGAGTGAGTGGTTTGAAGAGCGCAACGTCGCAATCCTGGACTGGCCCGCCCAGTCCCCCGACTTAAATCCCATCGAGCACGCATAGGATAGGCTCCAGCGAAGGTCTTTGAGCAATTTCCCTGACAATCTCAGGACGGAAGATGAACTCACCTGAAGAGCACATCCGCAGCACCTGGAGTCTTATACCACAATAAAACATCGACACCCTAATTTTAAGCATGAGGAACCTATGCCGAAGTGTTATTAATGTCCGCGGTGCTTTTACAGATTACTAGTGGTATTTTTTTGCATAAATGGAATGTTCACAACGTTTGTTTTTAATTAAACCTCCAAAATGTAAACGAAAAATCCAGATGTTTTCTATTATTTTTTATTCTAATAAAAAAATTATAAAAAAACAAGAAAAGCTTTTTTTTATTATTACGTCATAAGTTTGATGAAGTTTGAAATTATATTTTGGTATAAATATGTTTTAAGAAATCTTTCGTAAATTTTTAGATATTTTAGAATGATTGAAATATCCCTAGACAGTGATGATCTGTGTATTAAAAAACCATAACAATCGGACTTTTTTACGCATCGCCATTTGTTTTTCGTATTCGTTACTTACCTCGTATAGTGATCGGATGTGTTCAGGGCGTTTTCTCGTGTCATTGTTGCTGTTGACTATATTTGCAATTGTTGAGTTTGAAATAATTATAAAGTTTCGAATCGAATTTGCCTTTAAATATTAGAAATATGTTGTATTTACAAAAATTCTACATAATCTACAAAAGGGTGGCATTTTAACCTAAAGTATTGTATCATTTCGGAACTTCAACGATTAGGAGTGTACTGTGTTACAGACACTTTTATATCAATAAAAATAAGTACCTACCTATATTTTTGTCGGTAAGTGCCGGTTGTATCACATCACTATTTATGAGTTGTAAAAAACAGGCAACACATGAATAGTTGATTGATAACCAAGGGTTGAAAGTGAACCATTTCACCCGAGATATTTCTGGCGCTCGAACGAAGTGAGAGCGCCAATAGTTCGAGGGGAAATGGGTAATTTCACCCGAGTTACACACTCTACTTTTCATTTCGACTGTGAGGAAAGTAAAATACTACACGCACATTTTATAAAAGAGACCGAGATATATTCGTGACGTAATAAAGGTCAAATTTCTTGTGTCGAACGGATGTTCGGCGTTCAACCTTCAGTGTTGTATATAAGCTCCTTGGTCGTGACCAACTCGATTAAACTTCTTTAATGTTGGCAGTATGTGTATTTTCTAGATGGCCATGCCGAATGTGAAAAAAAAGTGTCATGCTATGCTATTATGGCATTATGGCGGGCAGCAGAATAGAGGAATCATTTTAAATGTTGATTTTCTGTAATTGCGAACAAAATAGACCAGTCGTAAAATGAGTTTAATATAAACCTATAGATCGTAATAAATACGTCGTTTAACGTATAGCCGAGTTTAGATTATAAAAAGCTTTTGTTTTAGTAATATGACGTAGCTCAATTATCTTAGACACCGTGGCCAATCGTAACTATTAAAAAAAAATACTTTCCACCCTAGAGGTGAAAACGCAATTTGTCACCCGGCTATCTACCCATTCAAATTAAACTTTCCGAACAGGAGAGATGAAAATGTCATTTTAGTCTACGGAATAAAAAATAGACTTTAGTCCATTCGTTTTCAATTCTATCGTTAGAAATTTGTTTAGACATCAGTCAAATCAATCAAAACGTCTTTGTTATTTTGCTTTGGCTGAATCCTTAGGACAGCAAAAATTTTATAAGTTTAACTAAGATAACCCACAGACTAAGTTTAAAAAAAAAAAGGAACAAACCTGTAACATCATAGACACAGACAGACAGTTTCATTTATTAGTTTTCATAGTAAAAGTTTCTGGAAAACAGTGTTAAAAACGCTGAAAGCTATAAATGACTATATTCTCGCCACAATAAAATTACAACTTCTAATTATGTCGTATATTTGTTTTTATTTAAAATGTGTTTAAAAAAATGGTAAACATCGACTTTCTGCGTACAACGATACTCGTGAATATATTAAATCAATCACTAGCTTTCGAGAGGGCTTTCAAGAATAGATGATGCGAAATGGATTCATGCGAAAATAATCGTGACATTTTGGTGATATTATTTTCTATCACTCAGCTCTGATTTCAAGCACTCTAAAGTCAAAAATCGGATCCCTTTTTGGTTTATATGTATGTAGCTTGTCAGCGCTATTACGCTGTAAAATGTAATCGGTAGCCCCAAATGAAACTTATGTGTATGTAATATGTTGCGCAGTGTCGACGGGCCCCCCGGAGCCCAGCCGCTGCCAGCGCGAGAACGGGGCGCCGCGCGCGCCGCCCGCGCCCTCGTCGCGCCCCGCCGAGACCATCACTTCAGATCGATCCCACCAGGTACCTCACACCGCGCGCCATACACGCCATAACAAACTTCACTATGCTAAGCTGACGATAAATTACTGCTATGTGCTGACTAACTGATAGATAATAGAGTAAATTATCTCTCTGTCGCCATTTTGACCATCTTCGGCGCTTATACTTTAGGAAAGCAATCCATGTATATATGAGGTCTATAGAATCAAAGACAGCTACATCCACATAATTCATATTGGATTTAGCTGTCTTTGATTCTATACACCTCATATAGCTTTAACACCCCCATGAGACATAGTCGTAACGTAATCTAATGAGAATGCCAAAGATATCAACAAACGTACCCGACTGGAACCAACCAACTAAAGTCGGGTACATTCACGGTACATTTGTTAATATCTTATCTCTCTTGTAAATTCCCTGTTTCATCCCCTATGTAAAACTACTTTAGATAGAGGGTGAAATAGTGATAGAAATAAAGACAAATCTTATTAATTAACAAACGTCGTTATCGTGGGAGCAAAACAAATCTACAAAAGAACACATATAACAGAATGTCTGTTTAGAAGAAATGGAATAATCTGCGTATACATTCTAAGCCCCCAAGAAGTTCTTTATATCTAGCATGAAGTTTTCGCTAGAAAAGGTTTATCAATGTTGTCTTACACTGTGTTAGACGCTTATAATACCTATGAGTTGTTGATATGGATGCATGTCGTTTCTACTTTAGAAATAAACTCTTATCTGATTGAGATTTGAACTTAATTCTCTTCACGCTTAAGTTTAAAATCGTAAGTCACGAAATATGAGATACGAGGTTTCTTCAAAGTAATGACGATATTTAAAAGAAGTTATCTAACGTAGAATGAAATATCGATGATTCTAGTGCTATTTCCTTCCCAGATATCGTAATCCAGTATTTTTCTCCAAAAATAGTTTTAGCTTATTAAATATTATGTTTTCTATTCGCACTCAAAAATCTAAATACATTAAAGGAGAAACTGACTGACATATGAACGCACCGCCCAAACCGCTGGGTCTAGAGATTCCAAATTTGGCATGTAGGTTCCTTATAATTTTGGAAATTGATCCCGTAAGGGGTTCAATAAAAGGGAGTAGCAGGAAATCAATTTTACGCGTACAAAGTCGCGGGCGTCCTTATATTATAAATGCGAAAGTTTATATTTGTTTGTTACTCCTTCACGCTGCAACAGCGCTGGATGTTTTAGATGGTTTAGATCTTATCCTGACAATAACGAACACAACAAAGACGAAATCAGTGAAATCGGTTCAGCCGTTCTCAAGTTATAGCGTAACCAGGAGAAATAGGGGTTAATTTTTATATATGTAAATAATCCGACGAATGGGGAACCTCATTTTTTGAAGTGAGTTAATAACACGTCGATACGACCGCCGCAAGCGAGCGACCGACATCTGGTGGGCTAAAACATTTTTTTCTCAAAAATGTCCGGAAATGTTGACAATCCTATCTACATATTGAGACGCGAAGTACATAGTTTACTGACAGTTCTCAAATTTAAAAAAAGAAAACATTGCGTGCTCGCTACACAAGCCCGCAATGTTGCATACAAATTCCATTACCATCTAGCTTGTAACTTTTTAAAAAGTGAAATGGGCCATAATAAAATGAGGGCACAAGTCTTATACATCCAAATTTTACTCGAAACATAACTTTTTTATTTGTGACTGGAATAGCTTATGTTTTTTTTAAAACAAGAATTGCGTTTCTCCTTGTCATAAACAAAAAGGCGGTAAGGAGTGATGGTTTTTTCACATGAAGTTTCTGTTTGTATGCAATTCAAAAAATGAGTTCAAGCGATGAAGATTTGACTCCAACACAAATTTTTTCTTGCGATTTTTGAGAAAAGCACTATGTTTGCCTCGGCAGGAACAGCAATTGCGGGCTTCGTATTTTTAAACGGACTCGCAAGCTCGTCCGTTTAATCCAATACTCGGCCCGCAATTGCCTACTTCCATGCCTAGGCAATAATGTACTATTGCCCTCATCGATGTATTCTAGGCGTGTGACAACCCTAGAAAAACACGTGCCGCGTGCGAATGAATACAAATTATACGATAGTAAGAGAGGCATAGAGTAGGCACGTTTCTCACACCTAAACAGCGTTTTTGCAAGGAAGAGCAACTTCTGTATTTGTACTATTACGTATTCTGTGGAACGGGGTACTATCTTCTTCTTAGGTACTAAGAAGCCGAGCAACACAAGCAGGCGCTACAACTTTGCAACCAAGGTATGCAATGTATCTTGAATATGAAGTAATCCCACAGTCTTATTTTTCATAGTAAAACCACGGAAAACATAAAATAAATGATTTTTAATTAGACCATACATAATTTTACAAGAAATTTACTTACTTATGAAAGGAAACATATCCATTATTTGGGTCAGTTTTTCCTGTACAGTTTTAACAATTTAATAAGGAACAACCAGACATTTTTCTAGATATCGGTTGACGTCCGCAGGCGATGACGTTCGAACGCGGACTAAAAGAAGCCGCGTAAAAAGCAGAGATTTAGACTGCTTTTTGACACGCGAAGTACTCACAATCGCGGTGTCTATTTAGATTATGGTCTGTGCTACAAAACGACATAAAGTTATCATATAAACACTATCTAATCACTTCAAATGATAGAAACAGATTGTTTGGATGGTTCACGATTAATTTTCACAAGTACATTACAAGCACGAGTAATGTACACTGGCCTATGAACCAACTGGCTGGTCAAAAATTTAGGGATATTTTTTTTCTTTTCTTTTCTCTTTATCGATTTCGCGGCATTTTTGTTAGTAACTTTCCGTCAAAGTTAATTTATACTAATAAAGATGGGCAGAAAAAATATACTTATATACTATATTAAATTCTTCAACAGTGGATGGTCATACCGGAAAATATGGTATTCAATGCACTTGAATACGTTAAACGTAATAAAACTGTGCTGAATGTACCCAGAAAAAAAGTTCAAGAAAAACAACTCCTCTAGAAGATATAATAATGGTCCGGTTAGCCAAGATAGACCCCTTCAAAGACGTTTCAGTTAGAAATAAAAAAAAATGTAACAGCCTTAACTGCGGGCGTGTCAGCCAGGACTGTTTGACGAGGTTTGGAAGAAGCCGGGTTGTTTGAAAAAGTATCCTGAAAAGTACATTTGTTAAAAAATCAACAGAGAGATGCACGATTGGAGTTTTCTCGTTAATATGAACATTAGTGGCAATATGTGTAGTTCTCCGACGAAACCGTCGTTAGTTTTTTAGATGGCAGACAATGGGTACCCCTTATCTTGCACAATCTCTGTTGTCCGAAATACACTTCGCATAACCGTTTTCGCACAATTACTTTCAGCCGAATGATACTATCGCATAATTATATATTTACCACAATTATTATGTCGCATAATATTCATTTGGCACAAATTTGAATAGCATACTACTACTATCGTCGACTTTTATACCGCTGAATTTTCTGTAGCACAATATACATTCCGCCGAATTGAATATCGCAGAATTTTCTGTAGGACAATAGACATTCCGCTGAGTTTATTGCGGCATAATTGTACGATAGCACAATATCCCAATGTATAACGAGTTGCAAAGTTGATGGTGTTAGGTTAAAACTACATCCCCACAGAACCGAATCGCTGCCAGAAAACTAGGTTAGGTTAGGTTGAAACTGCGTCCCGCACATAACCGAATCGCTGCCAGAAAATTAGGTTAGGTTAACTACATCCCCACAGAACCGAATCGCTGCCAGAAAACTAGGTTAGGTTAGGTTGAAACTGCGTCCCGCACATAACCGAATCGCTGCCAGAAAATTAGGTTAAGTTAGGTTGAAACTGCGTCTGCGTCAGAAAAATGATGGGTTACGACAGTTAAAGAAAAACAGAGATTGTAATTTTTGTTTTATACCGTAGGAGTATTGTTCTAATCAACATTATGCCAATGAAAATTGTGGGAAATGATTATTATGCCATAACAATTTCGGCGATACGATTATTCGGCCATAGGAGTATTGTTCTAATCAACATTATGCCAATGTATTATTCTGCCAAAGAAAATTGTGCGAAATGATAGTGTGCCAAGAAATTTAGGCAAAAAGCAATTGTGCGAAATGATGATTGTGCCAATGGTTGCTATGCGAAACGAAAATGTGCGAATAAATTTTGTGCAAGACATTAGTAACCCAGATGAACTTCGCAAAATAATAAAGTAAAAAAAATATTGAAGTATGACAGTTTTGACAAAAGTTCATGTGAGATCTAAATATCGCTAAGGTTTGCACTTGTCATTGTCGTAATATTATTGCAAGGGAAAATCGAACTTATTGTATCATGATGTGCAAATAAACTTCAACCTTAGGGTGGTAGACCACATTTTTAACCGTCTGTACAAACTCTTAACCGGTACTGTTCATACTCGTACATACATTAGAATTCATTCAACAAGATCTTACTAGATGGCGTTGTTGCAGGTTATGATTAGACCTCGTTATCTCAGGGCAGTGACGTCTAAATAGGGAAACATGGGGGCAATTGGCACTTTGATATTTATTGTAAGTAAAGTAATTGTTATTTAAAAAATGACAATCACAAATTACAAGAACATTACTATTTAAGTGTGGACTGTAAGGCTCTAAAATTAAGATATGAAGATGAAAATATTCGAACGGGTATTATACAGTATGTAAACATACTAAATCCATCTCTTTAAACCAATTGATGACCAAGTCGAGTTAAGTGTTTTACCACATGTTTTGCTAGTATGTGTCCAATATTTTTAATAATATCATTTTTTTTAATGATAAACACTTACCTTTTTCAATGTCAGTTAACCCTAAAAGTATCACCCGTGTGTAATATTTACGTCGTGACAGATTTATGTGATTTCAATTTCACTGGTGACACTTTATTGTTAATTATAAGGGCGATTATCAGACTGCGTAACAATAAAACCAATTTGCAGAAAATGCTGGCTCAAGCACTAGAAATGCATGGGTTTGTATGATATTAGTTATGACTAATCAAAAAATTCAAAACGGGACCAACAGCATCCATTTTCTGTGGTCAAGGCTGCAACATGCGTTGAAACAAGACGATTTTTTACCCGTGTTTATTAACGGATCGAATAAATCAAAAAAATGCAAAATTCATATTATTTTTTTCATTTAATGCCGCTTATATATCCCTACTAACATTATAAATGCGAAAACGTATATAACTATGTTTGTTATCAGATTCCCAATTGCACCAATAGTATTTTGTGTTTTGAAAAGGGTTAAGTACCTTTGATTGTGTTTTTAAAGTTCCATTTATACTAAGTATTCAGACTGCCAATAAACTTGAAATAAATATAAAATTGTTCCAATTGGCCCCATACTCCCCTATTTTGACATTTGTGACATTTCACTGCCCTGAGATAACGAGGTCTAGTAATCATAGTATAATAGATGATCGAAGTAGTTTTAAGTATTAGACAATTCCTAATTAAGAGGCTAAGTACCAATTTCACCAAACGATGTTAACCACTTAACAGACGATTAGAGCGTTAACAGCTGTCAAAATGTATGAACTATTAGTCGATTACCATTGATTCAATTTAACATCGTTTGGTGAATTTGGTACTAAATTATCAAAAACACTTTTCATCCACGAAGTGGAATAGAACTAGGAACCCACTCCGGACTGTGAATGTGGGCGGCCATTTGTGCCATTCATAGAGGTAGTAAAACATAGAGAGAGTGTAAAAACGGCTAATAGAATAGTACTCTTCGCACCTGTTACAAATGCCCTTCGTTAAAAAGAGTCGTCTATATATGACCGCTTTCGATTGGATTTCAAAAGCGTACCACTTTTTAGGTGTGTTCGTGTGTGTCACTCTGCATTAGTGTGCGTAAGTTTGCAGTCAGTGATGTGCGGTTTATCGAAATATTAGGTTTAACCATAATTAAAAGGCAAAGGATAAGCCTATTTTCAATAATAATTGTTATTGATTTCCAATTGAAAAGTGGCCTTACTTCGAAAAAGTAAACTGAGAAATTAACTTTTTTATCGTGTAATAAAACTAAAGACAGTTTTTACAGTTTTTATTTAGAAATAAAACGTTTATCTTTAATAATGATGAATAAGCCTTGTAATTGTAAGACAGTAATTGGAAGACAGTTTGTGACCCTTTTTTGATGCCGGATTGCATTGCAACTTCTGCAACAACGACGAACCATTTCTGTAAGAGCATCTCCAACCATTCCTGTTTGAGCATCAAGGTTAATTTGTTTGGGTTGCGTATGAATGGATGTGATTACTGAATATATATATATGTTTCTTATTAAAATCCGAGCTATACTGCAAATCTGAAACAATACAATTAATTAATATCACATATTGGCTCTTTTACCGATCGATAGATATGTACGTACAGTCAAGGAAATTGATTCCTTGACCATTTTGGACTATGTCAAAGTGACACTGTAAATAAAATCATAAGAAGTCTCTTACGTTTTGATTGATTATGTCACTACGACATAGTCCGAAATGGTCTAGGAATCAATTTCCTTTACTGTACGTAAAAAATACATATTAAATTAAAATACCGATGTTAAAATAATGAATGATCCAAATATCTACAATAAGTATTTTATTCCTATGTCTATAAAAGGCACACGCCTGTGCCATTAAACGTTGTAAGTTTCGACATTTAAAACATTGGCCTTTTAACTGTTCGGCATTTTAACCCAAAATGTATTCACTTTTTGATATTTAAACACATACTCATGGATATATTTACCTACTCATTTACTCTATGAAAATATCGAAAGTTTACTTATCGATATTAATTTTGGAAGCACTATTGTTTACTTCCGAAAGAAAATCTAAAAATGAGTAAAAATTGCACATTTACTGCACATAGTGCCTTTGTATTAATAACAAGACGTAATAACATTATAATGTTTCTAGTTATACTTGCAAAACGGCCGGATTATGGCCGAAAATCAACAGTTTTATTGTAAAACATCACTCACCTGTGAAAGCTTATATTTTGTGGATCATTTTCTTTATTTCCCATTCGGGATTTACACCCACGAAATACACATGCCATTCCACTGAACCTATACTTAAATACTTCACTGATAACTTGTCGAAGAAATATACTTTCGGAGAATTATTTTACAATTCCGACGGATGGGCGCACAGATCGCGAACAACAACAGTAATCCGACTAAATTAAGTGACACTTTTTCTTAGGTCTTTATCCGACTAGCCGCTTATTCTATCCCAGTCGTCTTAATTTAGTAGGGTCCACATGTCGGGTATTGACCAATAAAAATTGGCTACAAAGCTGTGTTGTAAACAGAAGAAAAAGGTGGTACGCTTGACAGTTGGCTACACGGGATCTAGTGTTTTCCTTCATCTTTGGTGCCATTGGACCGTCGAACCATTAACTGAGATGTCGAAATTCATTACTAGTTTATTATGATTTACATATTTTTACACGAAACAGAAACACGTTTAGTATCACTACTAGAGTGTAGACTAATAACGATTTATAAATACCAGACTGAATATTACTAAGATTTACGCTCGTTCGTTCGTTAGCTGCTTAATCGATTGCCTCTATTTAAGATTTTACTTTTCTTGAAAAAATGACTTCTCGTTGCAATATTGACCTGGTCAAAACATAGCAGATAATTGGTTTGCACAGTGAAGGTATAAATTTGTCAGATATTGCTAGAGGAACCGGTGTGAACGTAAGTAGTATTTTACTCATTGTCAGTGACATGACATATAACTATAATTACAACACCATCGACATTTAGATAGTCGACAAAATAAACATTCAACCCCTACAAAAAAGGGCCGTCACTGCCTCAAGATAACGGGGTATACTCATAATATTATAACAGTTTTATATTATTACTCGCTTTTGCGCGTGACTCCACCCGCGTAGAAATTGTTTATTGCTGTTCCCTCGAGAATTCTCCAATTTTCCGGGGTAAAAAGTATCCTATTTATATGCCATTCCAGACTATAATCTATCTCTGTACCAAATTGCATCCAGATCCGTTCAGCCGTTCTGGCGTGATTGAGTAACAAATATCCAAACTTTCGCATTTATAATATAAACATTTAAAAAAAGCAGTCAAACGGAAATACTCGAGCGCGTCAGATATTCTGATAACCGAGGCTGCCGGTTTGCATAGTGAGGGTGGCCGTACGGAAGGGTTGAAAATCGGAAAAGAATATATTTATTCGAGCGCGTCAGATTTTCAGAGGGGGTGTTAAGTGAACCCGAAAGAATCTCCCATTGCAAAGACTGACGATTCGGACTTGACGCAAGTTCTTGCCGCCTTATAGAAAATGCAAAAAAAACGAAATATTGAAAAACTCGAGCGCGTCAGATTTTTATACAGATGGTTCAGCTTGATGTCTAAGATGTGCTGATCCATAATCTGACGATTATTTGGAGAGGTTTTCTTAATCTGAAGGTTTGAAAATATATTTTTTTATATATCAAACAATGTATAAAAAAAATGCACGGAGAACAGACTGCAAATAAACAAACAATTTGTTTCTGAAAAAAATGCAAAATGTTACTAATAAATTTTTTTTAGCTGTTTGTTTTCCGGCTTAGAATAGTACCACTTCATGTCTTCCCGTGGAAGGCTTGTAGCATTGATAGCCCAACTAGCAAAATAACCTTATAACATCAAGCTTATATTGCCAAAACCCTTGTAATTGTTTTATAAAAGCATAAGTTGTTCCAATGTCTTTATAATAGCTCATTATAAGAGATTTTGGCTAATACAGTTTTTATCTGATAATTTTGGTTGAATAAAGGCTAATATGCCCGAGTAATATGACCACAATAAGAATTCCCCTTGTAAGAGTTGTTTTTAAGAGATTTTAGCTATGACAGCCTCTATTCTTATAATTTAGGTTGGATAAAGGCTAATATGATCGCTAAACTTTAATGATAATTTTTGATACTTCAGCTTATGGAAATCGTCAGAATATATTTTTTCTATAATCCTTGAACTATTTCCTTCAAAAACAAATAAAAAACAACTGCGCTCGAGAAAGTCAAGGAAACGTTATTTTTTACAAATTTGTGAAACTCCCACCCCCTTGCGTTACGCTTAAATCGTCAGATTATTGAAATATATACTTTTTTGCATGTAATTAACCTACCTTACCTAAATCTGACGCGCTCGAGTATTTCAAAAAATCGATTTATTTTTACTATTCTGATTGGTTATCCTGGAAGCACGTTCCAGGATAAAGCGGTCATATATGCTGGAGGTACTCAACAGGGTACAAGGATGCCCTCTTATGTTTATCTGCCGCGCTACTATAAGCAGACTAGACTTCGGACTGCCAAAATGAAAACGATTGCGATTGCGAGTGCGTTAGGCAATAAGCCTGCAGCAGACTGTACTGTACTTGTGATGGATAGTAGCCATTAAACTGGTCTTTCGCTGGTATCTTTTACAAGCTCATGTCTATTAATACACTCCGGGGCAAAATTAGCGGAACAGAGTGCGTTATTCATACAAACGAGGTTATTTTGAAGCTTTGGTTCTATGCCTGGGGTTGCTTAGAGTGAGGTTTAATAGTGGATACTTTGAGGTTCAATAGAGGAGGTCAAAACTTCGTAAGATACTTAATTGATCGAACAGGCAGTTAACACCACGGTGAGAGAGTTTGTGTCAGCGTTTGGAACTCCTTACATTTTATTACCCCTTTAGATGTTTTTCTGAACATGTAAAAATCCGGCGTTAGCCGCAGATTCAATCGATTGGGTATCTTAGGTACTCTGGACGTCCTGTTTCGATGCAAGGGGTATCCATCATCAGATTTCACTAAAAACCATCCGCAGGCATAGCACCAAAGCTTCAAAATAACCTCGTTTGTATGAAAAACGCACTCTATTCCGCTAATTTTGCTCCTCGGTGTATATGTATACAAGACGATCTCCATAGTCTGATTTATTGATTTAACTTGACGGATTCTAATGTGGAAAAGAGCTTGTTCCAGCTAATGATGCGCGAAGTGCAGCAAAAGCCTAGCTGAAAGCAGCCTGGCGGCGACGGCGACGGCGGCGGCGGCGGCGGCGGCGATAGCGGCAGCGCCGAGCAGTCGCCCAGCGCCGGGCCGGCGACGGCGCGCGACGCCGACGCGCTGCGCACTGTGCAGACGTACATCTTGCTCGAGCAGCGGCGCCGGGCCGACTTCTCCATCGACGCCATTCTTAAGTTCGACCACTAGACTCGCCGGTGTCGGACTGCGCAATATAACAAGTTCCGTAATTAGTTGCCGAATAACCGTTGGGACTACGATATCCCGTCGCGGACAATTGCAAACATCGCGTTGCTTATTGATATTATAGTTTGAATTATGTGATAGTGCCTATTGACATCTCTTCTTTTGTGCGGTGGTCGACCGACATTTGTTATTGCTTCGCTCGCTGGGAGCGTTAAATATCACCGTTGAAGTGATTCAAAATGTGACCAAACTTTCAAAGTATTGACAATCTTGTAGGACTTAACCAAGTGAATAACGTCGCGCGAGTCCGCGGTCGCGCCGTCGAGCGGTTCGTGGCGCCGAGGCCGCGCCCACAAGGCCGCCTCGATCGCGCAACTATTCACGAATACGGTCCCTAACGTCAAGGCAGCAGGTGCCCTGTGTTATTCTAGTTTTTATCCAAGCAAGTCGTAATCAATGAGCCTTAACATAATGTCTTGCATTCAAAAGATGTAATGTACAATATATGCTAAACGCAACTAAAATATAGTCCCATATTCCAACATAGCAAAGAGGCAGTGAGGCATGGTGCATATAAAATTCATACTATTATACTGCCTTTTTTGCTGGTTGGCATTTGTTAACTTTAGACCGCATTTTCCGGTACACGTGAGAAGCATAAATTATTTGTCTCGTACAAAAGCTATTCCGAAAGATTAACTGTGTTAAAATTTAATAGTCTTTTCAATTCACGGCGGCACGCCTCGCCAGTGAGATTGACGTTGCGCAGTTGCGCCCAAGTATGACAAATGTAGCAGTGGGACGGTACGTAGTGGATTGAAAACACTACATCATGTTGTAACATGACTTTTTAAGACAATTCAAAACTTACTTATTTGCACTTCTACGTATGTAGTCGAATGTATAATTCTATACCTACATTGTATACTATAACTACAATATAGTTATAAAAGGAAAACGTTAGTTTGGTCTCGATAATCACATGATAATTTAGCAGAAAGGTAAAGACTGCAACAAAATCTTGTTAAAAACTGTTTTTTTTTACAGAAACATGTTGTCACTTACTTAACTGTATACTATTCACAGGTTACCTTGGCAATAGCGGTCATTCACACCTCCCTTCCAAGGCAACTCCACTTACCTTTGTTCCCCGTAATGAGCAATAACTACTGTCGCTAGAGTATAGTGGTACCGATAACGTTCATAATGAAGGCCATCGCAGGGGTTGCTGACGTTGACAGTCACAGTAATTAATACCGTTAGACTCCAAACTCGACGCACAGACTCACTGTAGTATTAGAATTGGAAAATGTTAAATAATTGTTGTTATATTATACTTGGCGGTGTGCTCACTGTTTGAGTGTGGTTTTCGATGTTCAGTAACATATCATAGTCATGTCTAAGTCAATGTCTCATCTGTTTACATAACATAAGAGAGGGATCGGACAACTGGGCGTCATTTCTCGCAATAATGTGGACATGACTCCAAAGATTTTAATGAAACAAATTAAATTACATTAATTGATTACTCACTTACCCTAAAAATAATTTTGAACCATTGCAAGGCAGTAATAAATAAGTGATACGTTGACTTGTTATTTTGTAGATTTATTAAAGCAAATAAACAGTATTTCTATTATAATTATAATAATTAATAATAATATAATATAATTTTTCCGTGGTTATTTTCTTCCCTTTCACGGCTAAAATAAACTTATGAGATGAAAAGCTCCTTTCGCAACCACGGATGTTAATGGAGCAAACTTAAGTAGATTAATATTAATATCCACTTCTCACGTCTTTGTTTTATTTATTTTTTACTGTCCTGCAAAGGATCAAGATTAAAGTTCAGGTAAGAAATCAATTAATGTAAGTCGTGTCCACATTATTGCGAGTAATGACGCCCATTTGTCTGATCTCCGGTAATTCCAAATATCTGTATGTGACACTTCTAGAATACTTAAGTTTTCAATTGGATTCATTATTAATAAATAATTAAGCCCAACCGTGAGCTTGTTTAAGTCTCCGTTGATTGTTGTATGTTGAATATAAAGAGCGGAACGAATATTAGTTACTTCGCGATGCTCTGCAGTCGCTCAAATCAAATCAGATTAAATCAGATAGGTATATTTATTTCGTCAACACAGGTATGAGCAGGTTTTTAATATAATATCCAATGCATAATATGATAAGCCATTGCCTATAGGTTTAATAAGCTTTGTGACTTTTGTTATTCATGCTTTAAGTAATTTTTCTGAGAAATAGGTTTGATTTAATGTTTGTATGTAAAAGTAATTGAAGTAAAAAGCAAACAAAAGCAAAGACTTTTGTCTTCGGCCCTACAGGCGATTACCAAAAAAAAAAGTTTTTATGCATGTATACAAGTATAATTTTACGGAGAAAGCCGAGGGTCTAAACTGTTTTTGTCGGAGGTGTATTGTTTTCATGAATGTATTTAAAATAAAGATAGGCAATGTGCTTTGTTATTTTTATAAGCTTTTATTTAAAGACAATGGTTTGAATTGCAATTTGCAATGTTTAAACTAGGTATATTTAATTTCTAAACATTTCGAATAAAAGTCTTGGAGTAGGGTCTTATATGGTCCAGAAATCGCACTGCCAGTGCTTGACCAATATTTGAGATAACGAATTTCGTCCCAAGAAGACTCTTTTACTCCCAGGTAAGTAAATATTATAATTAAATTCATACATACATACATAAAATCACGCCCGTTTCCCAGAGGGGTAGGCAGAGACCACTTCTTTCCACCTGCTACGATCCTAACAAATGTCTTTCGCTTCTTCCACATTCATACATCGAGTCATTACTATAATTATAACAGCAAATTTATCATTGTGGCATACGTGTGCTTTGTAATTTATTGGAAATGGTATTATATGCTGCATTGCCATTGAGGCTGAGACGAGCGGAGTAAAGAGGAGACGAGCAGGAATTAACAAAATTGATTAAAACATTTGAAACCCATATCTTATCTCTGCTCCGCTTGAACATTTTGACCGCCACAATTGGCTCTGGCCGACAGCTGAAAGTCGTGCCACCGTCGGTCACCGCCGACACAAGGTCAAGATTAAAAAAGAGACTTAATTTCATATCAATTAAGTTGTAATTTGCATATCACAGGAAACTTATTTGGCGTGTAAGTGACACATTTTGTATTTGACTTAAGGCGTTCTAAAGGTTAGTAGAAACGCAACAAGTTGCCGAGCGAAGCGAAGAAGAGACGTGCATTAATCAATCAATCAAATCCACATCTCGGTTCCTCTCCTCTTTAACGAAAATCCAACCGCGTCTACGAGTGGCTCGGACCTACCGGTTTTTACAGGCTCGCTCAGTAGCTCGAGCACATACACCTAAATAATGCGTTTCGTTTTCTAATAGCCTTTATTGTTTATAACGTACACTTCATCTTTCCTACTCGATGACGATACGAAAATAAACGTCAAAGTCAACTTGTCAGGGGCGCTGATATCAATCGCCACACACATGTCCTCGATGGCGATATGCGTTACTGACTCGATAGAAGGTACAATTTCGTACTCGGGGTACTGCTCGTCTCTGCCTCGGAAAGGCAGCCATACTGTGCTTTTAAGATTAAATGTAATTGTTTTTAATTCAGAAATAGAAGTAAACCACGACGTGTACGTCTCCTCATAGACTTAAAATTAATTAAATTAAATAGGTAAATCTAGTAAAAATGGCTGAATACAGTTTTAGTTTTAGACATAAGTAATTAATTATTAATGCGTGACGTTGATGTTATCAGTTAAATATACCTAATTAGTACGCGGAGTCTCTTGTTTATTCGTGTGATTGTTCCCTGTTTATGAATTACTGAAAAAAACCAACTCAACTGCAGTGTTAGTTTTTTGCAGACGCCATGTACTAATAAAACGGTTTATTCCGACTAGTTCCATTATTAGTTCCATTAATGGAACTAGTTGGACTTTGTTTTGCAGTAGTTTCGCAGGAATAGACCAATAAAACAAGGGACACTTTCTACGTCATCACAAATTAGTGTATGGTTTTATTTAAAAAATCATATCTATCACGAGCATAATTTTACTTTAATTTAACATTAAGTTTTATTATAATATTGTATATGCATTTATGCATGAAAATAACTAACACGGATTTTTTAAACATAATACAGCGGGCTCTCAGATTTGAAATGGATTATTCGCGGTAGTTCCTTCGAAGAAACTATTGCCATAAGAATAAATAATAACTACACGTAGAAGCGAAACTCCCGGCTCCGGACGCGCGCTCCGCGCGTTAGATACCTACCGCTTGGCCACACCTGAAGCACAGCCTAGAAACCAATACAGTCGTCCGACGAAGCCGTCTAGACAGGGCAATCGTGCGGGGTGTCAGGGGCGAGGGGCGGGTAGGGCATGCCCGAGCTGCATACGTCGCCATTGTTAGTAGCTCGGGACATATCTTTCAGGGCTAACGCGTGTCGTGTTTTGATGTGTGAAAAAAATGGTGCATACAACATGTGCAGTGCGAGAATGAAAGTCGTCATCTCGCGCAAATAAAGAGCTACGATATTATAAATTAAAAAATATATTATTTTATGGTGCTTAATTTATAACATTTTTGTCATGTCATGCCAACGTAAACGAAATGGCGGATGTAAAAGCGTGACGCCTGCCAGCAAAGTTGAAACTTTTCTCAATTTTTTTTGTTTCTAAACAAATTTAAAATGGCGGACATGATTTTTATAAATAATGATAATTATGGTTGTCATTATCTAGGTTTTTGGGGGTGCTGATTACGAAAAAGATATCCATGTTGAAATCCAAGATGCCGGACATTATTTTTTCTTAAAAATTGATATGGGTGTCATCTTCGAGGTTCCTTGGGGTGCTGATTACGAAACTGACATTATTTTTGGAATCCAAGATGGCGGACGTATTTTTTTAAATATAATGATATGGGTGTCATTTTCGAGGTTCCTCGGGGTGCTGATTACAAAAATGACATTATTTTTGGAATCCAAGATGGCGGACGTATTTTTTTAAATATAATGATATGGGTGTCGTTTTCGAGGTTCCTCGGGGTGCTGATTACAAAAATGACATTATTTTTGGAATCCAAGATGGCGGACGTATTTTTTTTAATATAATGATATGGGTGTCATTTTCGAGGTTCCTCGGGGTGCTGATTACGAAAATGACATTATTTTTGTAATCCAAGATGGTGGACATAATTTCTTGAAGCAAAATTGTATGGGTGTTAACGATGAAATATTTAAACTTACGCACACTAATCCAGAGTGACACACACTAACAAACCTAAAAAGTAGTTTGACCTAAAATTTTCACCAACATTAAAAATGTTTCAAAAGTAAGTTATCTGTGGTTTTGTTAGGCGACCATTTTTTTCTGATTACGGGCCCTCAGATATCGATTTTCAAGACAATCGAACCAGTAACAAAAAAGTTCAAAATGGCGGCTACTTTTTGTAAATCTAATTACGGGTCCGTATTTGTAGTCCCCAGGGACCCTCAGATATCGATTTTCAATGCAATCCAACCATAAACAAAAAAGGGAAGCCAAACAGACTGGCACCGTAACGCGTTACGTAACGAAGCGGTTAACCCTTCCATAAGAAGTTATCACCTCAAAAAAATAACCAGCGTCACTCGGGACGATGTAAAAATTGTAACTATAGCCCATAATGTCCATACTGTTGAGGCATTTAGAAGTTATAGCGGAACAAAGAAAAGTACATACATACATATATGAAACCTAAAAACATTACCTTCCTTTTTTGGGCAGTTGTGTAAAGTTTGTGACAACCCTAGGTAAGTACTGTGGCCTTGTGCGGTGTAGGCATTTACGCAAACATCAAAGGCGTCGGTCCACTGTTAGTTACTCTTTACACTGTGCCTGAAGTGTCTAGTTAGTCAGGGGTGTCACACACGGAATATACAGGGTTATTTGTAAAATACTAATAACCTCTCAGGATTAAATAATTAAATTTATAAACAACAACTTTTGTTCGAAGACTTTTTACAAAACTTAATAGATTTCCCAGAAAAATATTTTCCAGCTTTTGTTGTACTATCTGACACTTTTTAGATCTGTAATTTATAGTACCTAAGTAATATTTTTTAGATGGGGGTACTTTGCGTTCGCTTCATTAATTAATTCATTCATTCCACACCACTTTCTTTCTTGTTATTGATAATTGTAACTTATTTCCATTACCCACTTGTTAAACAAAATCATTGCTTACCTACATATTAGTACTTTGTCGCTTTAACTCATCTGCTAATTTTGTGTGGCAGTTCAAACAAGACATTAAATCCGGAGCCCCACTGCTGCGCACGGTCAAGCTACACACGTGGGTACAAAAACGCTTTGTATGAAAATGTAGGTAGATACTTCCACAGTAGTGCACGAGCACGCTGCGCACGAAATGACGTCACTGATACACGCGTGGTCTGTTCCGAAGTGCCTGCCACGCACACGCTAGCGCGCGTGGCAGGCAAGCCCCACCGCGACCCACGCTGCCCGTGAGTTGCAGTGGAAAGGTGGCTGCAAAGGCGTCGCACTCCCCGCGCGCGCCTGAATGTGCGTGGCCCGCAGTGGGAATGTAGACACACGCAGCTGACAAACGTAGCCACGTGGCCCACACGTTTTACGTGTGCGTGCATTGATTACTGTGAAAATGTTGACACACGTATCCAGACCAATGGACCCACATGGACCAATGGACCAATGGATCCACCCAATGGACATGTGCGACGTGTATAGCGTGTCCGTGCGTAGCGTGCGCCGCAGTGGGGCTCCGGCCTAAAGCGCCTAAGTAGGTACTAGAATGTAAACGTTATGATTATGACTTCGACCGTACACTCAATCCACAATCCCTTCATACTTTACCAGGCTTAGGATTGGCTTAATTTAAAATAAACTAAGAACCATACTACATCATTGCATCATTGGTGCTCGCTGCTGGATTGGCGTCAAAGAACTCCAGTATGTTTTCCTGTTCACGTACTGTGCGCCGCGGTGGAATACCACGATCGTTGAATCAAAAGGTACTCACAGTGCTACGCCTTGTATGCACCGGTTGCCGGTCGCCTTCGACGGCTATGGATCTTTCGAAGAAATCTTCGTTTTGGTAGGTCCGTTCACTTCACCTTATTTGTTCCATTTTGTCACAACACTTACTTACACACACAACTGTAAAAGTGGCTGGTTGGACCCCTTAAATTTAATAGTTTTAATGAAACCGAAAACAAAAAAAGCAATAGCGCGTGCTGAACTAACCACCCGCATTTTCGGAAATCGTGACACGCCGTGCGCACCGGCGCGATTCAAAGCGAACGTCTGCGCAGATAATTAGGTCAAGGTCGTCTTGCCTCCCTACCCCTTTCCCCGCCCGCCACCGTTTCGCACTGCATTTGTTTATTTGTCTAGCGGTATTCTTTGGTTACCGTAGAGTTACTAACATTTAGGGCGATCAATTTAAATTTCTTTTTTTTGTATGAAAGTAAAATATGATGAATTATTTAAGTCACAGAACAAAAGTTGTTGCTTATCATACGAATAATTAAACCCTGAGAGGTTATTAATATTTTACAAATAACCCTGTATGTATATTAACCAAGATATTGATATTATGTCTTGAATTAGTTTTGGTATGCGTGTTAATTTTAGTGTTTATGGTTGAACTAATATAGTGTTTTAAAAAGTGAAGACTATTTACGGCTAAATAATTAGAAATAATTGATTGAATGAAGGAGTTTTATTTGTTTATTAGTACAACCCTTGGACGTTATCCTGTGAGAAAATCCCGTAGCAAAAAGTTATTTACGATTATTTTGTTACTTCATTAATACTACTTCGTTACTACATGTCACACGAAAGTTTAAATACAAACATCACCTGTGTGCAAGATTAGGTACGTCATTTTTACGTCATCCGCACTTTTTGTCCGACCCCTGAAAATAACTATAGGAACTAATGCGAAAAAAAGGTCTCGGTTGTTTCTTCATCTCTTGTAAAGGAATAAAAGCGAAGGAAAAGTCGCAGCAGAACCTTCGAAGGAACATCCTAAGGAACTACAGCGAATAATCCCGTTAAATCCGGTAGTTCTGATTTTTTGCAGACTTGTTTATGATGTTGGCCCAATGAATAATCTAATTTGAGTCGAGCGCTGAACGCAACTTTGTCAAAAATCGAAAATACCGCGAACATTTCAAACTTTTTCAGATTTTGGCGATTATAACCCTAAAGGACTAGTTTTATATCACAGAACTCCCACCCTATAAACCCCGCTTCGGACACTTTTGTCTAGTATCTCAATATGCCAAAATGGCGGGGTGCGGGGGGCGGCAAGTGCACCGTGATTGGCTAATTCTAAGTTAACGAATAATCACGTGTGCGCGTCGTTGTGCGCGCCATTAGGGGTAGTAATGGGACACGCTCGAAGGAAAGATCCCAAAGAATGTAAGTGTTCATGTTTTTAATTAGAATTAATGAAAATACGATGAATGGTTTTTATTCAAAAACAAATATTTGACGTAACGAAAACACACTCCTCCCGCACCGCTCCACTACCGCAGGAACCGCAGTTGAGCGCTAGAGGTATATTTTATCGCGTGCAACCATTGAGGTATATTAACAAGAGGGGCAGTTACCACGCATAACCCGTGCCACTACAGATGAGCCTGCAGGCTCATAGCGGCCATTTGTCAAGTTAGTTGTCAAACGGACGCCGACCGTAAAAGAAGCTGCGAAAAATGGGGAAATTCGCGGTGAAACAGTGCTTATCAAAGTCTGAAAGACACACTATGGCACAAATAATTACTTTTCACAGGTTAATATATTGTTTCTGTATCTAAACTAATGTAAATAACAATAAAACTTTAATAAAATATCAGATATTATTATTATAGGCCCAGTGTTGCAAGTTAAGCATTGTTTCATATCCCCGAGTTTCCGCGGGAATTCAATTATTTCGGCCATCCGTGAAATAAATAAAATTGGTTCTAATAATTAATGTTTCTAAACGTTTACACTTGTGGGCGCTTAACTTTAATGCTTGAACATTAACAAGTCACGTACTTAATAGTGGTGCGGTGTAGTCTTATATCTAGATATTTGGAGATATTAACTTTAATGGGGCTACCACACGCGCAAGCTTCACCACAGTTTTGCCTGCGCAGGCCGGCTTGTACACAAAACACGGAGCGTGTGGTTGGTAAAACTGAAGCACGCGCCAACCCCACGGCGCGGCTTGCGCAGTTTTCGACTTGCTTGAAATTCGCCTGCGCAAGCCTGGCCTGCGCGTACTTGTCTGTGCGTGTGGTTGAGCGTTCAGTGTTCATGCCACAGTCGGGGCTCGCTCGTCGTTCATTGGGAAGCATTGTTTCCACGACAAGGATTTGGACAAGAATGTGGCTTGCGCGTACTTAACTGTGCCGTGTGGTAGCACAAGCAGTGTTCAGTTTTTTCGTGCGAGAAGCTTGCGCAGGCCAAACTGCGGTGAAGCTTGTGCGTGTGGTAACCGCATAACGGAAAACCATCAAACTCAACAACTCAAAGCCACAGTATATATATATATATATACAGGGTGTTTTTTTGGTCAGCAACTTCCACAATAGGGATTACTATATTCATGACTGAGGTCAAAAAAATATAATTTAAAAAAAAAACCTTTTTTTGAAAAGTCGAAAGAATATCCTAGCTATTTTATAAATCATGGTCTCTCGTTTCTGTAGCTACGAAGGAGGTAGGCCGCTTATCGTCACGATCAGTCTCTATTATTGTTTGATACTACCCTCACAAAACTAAGCGCAAGCGATGTCAGTTCCGTGTTTTTTCGAAGTGAGTGCTTGTTAAGTGAAGTGTTAAATCATTTAATTGATAAAAAAAATAGCTCGGCAAAAAAATTTACTTTTGTAATCGGGAAATGTTTGATGTTGTAAACAGACATTTACTTTGTGAGTGGTCAAAACATTGCTGACGCCGTTAGAATTTGGACTGAACGATTTCCTAATCGGCAGGCCATTAAGCGCTACACTGTAAGGTCTATCGCTAGCAACCTTTACGAGTGGGGCACTTTTGAAACGCCACGCCATGCTCAAGGTTTGTATTTTTTTAACAATCGTTGTACAAAGCTGATTCACCTTTTTAAATACGCAAAAGACAACTCTTGCGGTAGTTAAATGCCATTTCAGAATGATATTTAACAACATTAATCTACAATTTTCTAACCTAAACCGTGTTTGTAATCTTTGACGGTCCTCAGCCCTTAACAAGTATGAAGGGAAAGATGGATCATAACATTGTGCACGGTGATTACGTCATTAAAGTCTTCGGTAAACACGGCGCATGGTAACCACAATTAAGTGACATAATGACAAACATTGAAAATGCTATTTCTCTGGCCTCCGAAGGTTTTTTAATTTTTTATTGTGATATTCGGATTCAGCATTAATTAAACTATCTGTCATGTTTTGGAAGTTGTCGACCAAAAAACACCCTGCTGCTTCTTTACTGCTTTAGCTAAACATGTAGGCCTACTTTTCGAGATAAATACCTACTCTCCAAATGAGCGTAAGGAACGTCATTAAAATTTTTGAAAATTGAAAAAAGTTGTTTTGTTGTATCTCAGCTAATTAGAGCAAAATCGATATCTGAGGCACGTTTCATGAAGCTACAAGTCACAAATTACAAGCTGAAGTCTCTTTCTAACTCCTTTATTAGCTAGAAAGAGACTTCCGCTTGTAATCTGTAACTTGTAGCTTCTTGAAACGGGCCACTGGTGTGGTCTGCGACAACGAATTCGTTAACAGATTGAGAAAAGTAGCCGCCATCTTGAACTTCTTAGTTTTTCCTCAAATTACTTCCGAAATTGATATCTGGGGATCTGTGTGACATCTGACCATGAATCTGCTGACAGAATAAAAAAAACGTAGCCGCCATGCTGAACTTTTTAGTTATTCCACTGATTGCTTCCAAAATCGATATCTGGGGATCTGTGTGTTCTCCGACGACGAATCAGAAAAAGTAGCCGCAATCTTGAACTTTTAGGTTATACGACGGATTGCTTCTAAAATCGATATCTGGGGATCAGTGTAGTCTCCAACAACGAATCCGTTGACAGAATGTGAAAAAGTAGCCGCCATCTTGAACTTTTTAGATATTGGACTGATGGCTTCCAAAATCGACATCCGGGGAACTTTGTGGTCTCTGACAACAAATCCGTGGACAGAATGAGAAAAAGTAGCCGCCATCTTGAACTTTTTACTTATTCGACTGATTGCTTTTAAAATCGATATCTCGGGATTTGTGTGGTGCCAACGTTTTAGCAAGTACCGAGCACGTAAATGTGGTTAAAATATTACTCCACCTTAAAGGCACGAAACCGAAACACCCATAGAGCGAGCCTATAGGTGTTTCGGTTTCGCGCCTAAATAGATAACTACTACGATTTTACTGGCCCGTTCCTTCCTTTTGCAAATTTTGCCTCGAAAGAATCAGATTTGGCAAGCGATGTGAATGACTGATACCTTAAAAGAAAGAACAATAAGTAGGCATATTTTCGAATGCCTCCATTTTGTTTTTAATACAATGAAGACGCTTAAAACTTGTTTAATTTGGTCCAATAGACATTAAACTATGCAAAATATTATTATTTTTTACAAGGGATCGCTTATTGGGGTATTCTTAACACGTAACTATCAAATTCTGGATATTTTCTGTAAAATCCTTAAATTTTCAATAAATAAATACTACCAAATTTCGTCTTAAGATATATACATCTAAAAATGTTCAAAAATACCTCGTCTATCACCCCCTTAAAGCTATTAAGTTGTCATTTAAGCGTCAATTTCGAGAGTTATAGGAGGCCACACACACAGATCCCCAAATATCGACTTTGAAAGAATTCGGCCCAAAAACTGGAAAGTTCAAGATGGCGGCAACTTTTCCCATTTTGTCAACGGATTCCCTGTCGGAGACCACACAGATCCCCAGAAATCGGTTTTGGAAACAATCAGTCGAATAACTAAAAAGTTCAAGATGGCGGCTACTTTTTCTCAATCTGTCAACGGATTCGCTGCCGGAGACCACACAGAACTCCAGATATCGATTTTGGAAGCAATCACTCGAATGACCAAAAAGTTCAAGATGGTGGCTACTTTTTCACATTCTGTCAACGGATTCCTTGTTGGAGACTACACAGATCCCCAGATATCGATTTTGGAAGCAATCCGTCGAATAACCTAAAAGTTCAATATGGCAGCTACTTTTTCTAATTCTGTCAACGGATTCGTTGTCGGAAACCACACAGGTCCCCAGATATCGATTTTGGAAGCAATCAGTCGAATAACTAAAAAGTTCAAGATGGCGGCTACTTTTCACAATCTGTCAACGGATTCGTTGTTGGAGACTACAAAGATCCCCAGATGTCGATTTTGGAAGCAATCAGTCGAATAACTAAAAAGTTCAAGATGGCGGCTACTTTTCCCATTCTGTCAACGGTTTCTCTGTCGAAGACTACACAGATCCCCAGATATCGATTTTGGACGCAATCAGTCGAATAAAAAGTTCAAGATAGCGGCTACTTTTTCTCAATCTGTCAACGGATTCGTTGTCGGAGACCACACAGTCAATCGAATAACTAAAGAAAGAAGAAATAATATAAAATGCAAAGGAAACGATTTGCAAACCAAGGATCGAACACGGGACCGCTAGCTTCATAGGCAGGGTCACTACCTACTAGGCCACGAGACGTCGTCAAATAAAATATTTGTAAATTTATTACTACCATTCTTGTAAGCGAGAAATGAAACAAAATGAAATATTAAAACAAAGTATTAATAGTAACGATTCATATTATCAAAAAAATTACTCGATTTTTTTGGGGGAAAATTTCATGTTCTAGGCAACACTGAACTTCTCATATCAGAGGCCCTACTTTGAAATTCGTAGTTCGAAGTTACGTTAGCTCCATCCCTGTCACTCGTCATTCGAGACTAAATCGAGAGAAAGGGATGAAGCAATCGTAACTTCGAACTTCGAATTTCAAAGTAGGGCCTCAGGTGAGCTCGCCATCTGTCTATTCCATATGACTGCGTTCTACTAGTATATTATTGTAAAAGAGATGGATATAGTTTTTTGTTCAAATATTATTGGTTTCAAAGCTACGTCGCGATTATTAGTAATTGGCACGTTTTATGCGTCGCTTTTGATTGACATTTGCTTCTCTAATTAATATACCTCAATGCGTGCAACCCTTACCGCGCACGAGAAACTCTGAACGTGTCTGTCGCCGTCTGCTCGCCGCGATTAAAAAGATGCGCACAGGAGAGCGACAGCAACACAACTTTTTCTTTTAAAGTTTACGCAATTATCAAAAGGACCATTGTGGTCTGTGCACTTGTCTTTAGAAACCGAAGACGACAGCGAAAGAAGCAATTTTGGGTGCACCCGTTAGGACTCTAGGAAAGTTTCTTACCCAAATTATACAGACATGCTATCGACGGGGCGGTTGATTGGCAACTGGCCGACTGGCAACTTATTTATCGCCGTGCGCGCAATACCGATGAAACTTAACAACACAATAGTTTTCTATTAGTTTCACCGATAGAGAAGGCGATAGTTGCGTCGCTTTCATACTCACCCATAAACTTGATGTGAGAGACAAAATAGTTGCGGAAACAAAGTTGCTCGTGCGCGCTAGCCCTTGTTGTGATATGTTTCTTATACGTGACCATTGAGTGCGGACTCCGGCAATTGTTTCTTTTTAATGTCAAATAATAACACATCCTGTCAATTTTCATGCAATAATTTGATTTTATTTATCGAGATTATGCTATAATATAAATTTTGTCGCTGTTCCCGACTCAGAATAGTTTTTTCTTACGCTTAACAGTTTGAGGCACATTTGAATTGGGTGTACCGAAGCTCCTATAGAAATTATTAATACATATACTAAAATACGCGTTTTACGATATTAGAAGAATTTCAAATCGAATGGCATGCACTTAATCGGGACGAATGTCGGAAAAGAGGGGAGGCCTTTGCCCAGCAGTGGGACACCCAAATAGGTTTAAAAAAAAATACGAACATAGAAATAAATAAATACATTATTGGTGTTCACGCCGCTGTCGCTACGTTTACGGTCAAATGACCTTTAACTTGATATTATTATAAACTAGAGTCATATTTGTAATGTATACTTTCTCACCGATTGAAACACTCGCACATCACGCGATACATTTACTCACCCAATCACAGACCCATACATACATACGTCACACACTCGTCATACATCACACGTACTCACTTCCACACATGCCTTCCATACTCTAACCAAGCAACCCAATTTTTGTACAATTCTTATTGTAATAAATTAAATTCAGAGATATCGAAGTTATAAATTATCTCTCCTTGTTCCTGTAAGGAACAATTGGTTTGGTTTCATAACTTTACCCAAGTAAAATAAAACTTTGTTCTGTACGCAACGTTATAAACTATAGCTCATCATAGTTATACGCATTGAGGTATATTAACTAGAGAAGCAGATGTCAATCAAAAGCGACGCATAAAACATGCCAATTTCTAATAATCGCGACGTAGCTTTGAAAACAATAATATTTGAACAAAAAAACTATATCCATCTCTTTTACACTAATACGCAGTCATCTGGAATAGACAAAGATGGCGAGCACACCTGATATGAAAAGTTCAGTATTGCCTACAACATGAAAATTTCCCCCAAAATTCTTTGATGACATGAATCGATACCATTAATATATTGTTTTAATATTTCATTTTGTTTCATTTCTCGCTTACAAGAATGGTAGTAATAAATTTGAAATTATTTTACTTGACGACCCTGCTTATGAAGCTAGCGGTCCCGGGTTCGATCCTTGGTTTGCAAAGGGTTTGCATTTTATATTCTTTCTTCTTTCTTTACATATTCGACTGATTGTTTCTAAAATCGATATTTGGGGAACAGCAAGGAATCCGTTGACAGAATGTGAAAAAGTAGCCGCCATCTTGAATTTTTTAGTTATTGGACTGATGGCTTCCAAAATCGATATCTAGGGCACTTTGTGGTCTCCGACAATAAATCCGTGGACAGAATGAGAAAAAGTAGCCGCCATCTTGAACTTTTTAGATATTGTACTGATGGCTTCCAAAATCGATATCTAGGGCACTTTGTGGTCTCCAACAAGGAATCCGTTGACAGAATGTGAAAAAGAAGCCGCCATCTTGAACTTTTTAGATATTCGACTGATGGCTTCAAAAATCGATATCTGGGGAACTTTTTGGTCTCCGATAACGAATCCGTTGACAGATTAAGAAAATTAGCCGCCATCTTGAACTTTTTTAGCTATTCGATTGATTGCTTCGAAAATCTATATGTGGGGATCTGTGTGGTCTTCGACAGGGAATCCGTTGACAAAAGTGGAAAAATTGCCGCCATCTTGAACTTTCCAGTTTTTGGGCCGAATTCCGAAGTCGATATTTGGGGATCTGTGTGGTCTCCTATAACTCTCAAAATTGACACTTGAATGACAAATTAATACAAGACTTTGTTTAAAACCTTTCAATGCTTGTATTTTTTTCTACCTGCTCTTACTAAAATTACAATTTATGGAACATATTGTTATATTTGCCAGATGTTCCAAATGGCTACGCTTGTGAAAAACATTTTGAAGCTATGGATATTTTACAGGGAATGCATAGCAAGAGGCTGAAAAGATGGGGGCTACTTTTTCTCAATCTGTCCTCGTATTTATTGTCGGAGACCACAGAGTTCCTCAGATATCGATTTTGGAAGCAATCAGTCGAATAACTTCAAAGTTCAAAATGTCGGCTACTTTTTCTTTATCTGTCAACGGATTCGTTATCGGAGACCAGACAGATCTCCAGATACCGATTTTGGAAGCAATCAGTCGAATAATTGAAAAGTTCAATATGGCGGCTACTTTTTCTCAATCTTCAACGGATTTGCTGTGGGAGACCACACAGATCCCCAGATATCAATTTTGGAAGTAATCAGTCGAATAACTAATAAGTTCAAGACGGCGGCTACTTTTTTTTATTCTGTCAGCGGATTTGTTATCGGATATCACACAGATCCCCGGATATCAATTTCGGAACAAATCCAAGGAAAAACTAAAAAGTTCAAGATGGCGGCTACTTTTTCTCAATCTGTTAACGGATTTGTCAGACCACACCAGTGGCCCTTGCCAAGATGCACTACGCTAACTAGCGTTTCTATTCGTTTCGTTTTTAAACCAATCGCGTCACTGGTAGATGACGTGATACGAAAAGTCACGTGATCTACCAGTGACACGATTGGTTTAAAAACGAAACGAATAGAAACGCTAGTTATCGTAATGCATCTTAGCAAGGGCCTCAGATATCGATTTTGGTTTAACTAGCTGAGATACAATAAAGAACAAGTTTTTTCAATTTTACTAAAATTTATAGGACATCCCTTACGTTCATTTGGAGCGTAGGTATTTATGTCGAAAAGTAGGCCTAAGCTAGCTTCTTTACTGCTTTAGCTATACATATATATACTGTGGTTTTGCGTTGTTGAGTTTGATGGTTTTCCGTTAAGGTTAAGAACTCCAACTGAACTGTAGACCGGGTCTGCAGAGACAATTCTAGTCTCATATTGTAGCAAATTTAGTCTACTTGGTTCTACTAGACCCAGTACTTTCCGAGATAAAGCTTTTCAAGGTTCATAATTTTTTCGTACTTCGCAATATTTTTGAACAACCTTGACGAGCTTCGGTACCTACAATTGACATTTAAAAAAAAAAGCATTTTGGTTTTTTCGCGTTTATTATAGCTGGTTAAAAATTAGACTACCCGTGTTTCTCGGTTTTTCTTTATTTAACTTAAATTCGTCGTTAATAATTTATTAAAGAAATAGTCATTAAAAAGACCGTATATACAAAGTTAGGAATACTGATGTCGTGATCTTAGCATGATATAAAATAAAAAAAGTAACTTTCAACAGAGAAACAGAACTGACTGTCATGTCATGTCACTTGTCAACCATAACAACTGTAACAACATGAAATCGTCGACTTTGGGCAGATTGCGGCTATCCGCTTTTACAAATCCGTTAGTCACTTTCATTTTAAACAGCGTACATCAAAACAATAGTATTACGAGAATCGAAAGCGTGTCGTTAGAATCAAGTAATCCGTCAGACAGATGAAAAATGGACATGAAAATTGTATATTTTTTTCAATTCCTATGGTAATAAATGGACTAAGGGCACTATAAGTGTATTCCTAACATTCACAATCCAACTTTTTTTACTGTTTTTCCTAAATATAAAAAAACTACTGCATAAAAAAATCCAAAAATATTTTTACTGTAATCAGCAGTGTAAAATCTACAAACGGTATTTTATTTTACTACTTTAGCAGATATGAATTGTTGTCAATTCAATATTTTCGGCAAACCGTTAAATAAATATAATTAGATCTAATAATTACTGTAATTAATCTAGATATAAGGCTACACCGCACCACTATTAAGTACGTAACTTGTTAATGTTCAAGCAGTAAAGTTAAGCGCTCACAAGTGTAAACGTTTAGAAACAGTAACAATTAGATCTAATTTTATTTATTTAACGGTTTGCCGATTATATTGAATTCCCCCGAAAACTCGGGGAAATGAAACAATGCTTTACTTGCAACACTGGCCCTACAAAAATAATATCTGCTATTTTATTAAAGTTTTCGTGTTAATTACATTAATTTGGATACGGAAACAATATATGTGAAAAGTAATTCCATGTGCCATAGTGTGTCTTTCAGACTTTGATAAGCACTCTTTCACCTCGCATTCTCCCATTTTTCGCAGCTTCTTTTACGCATGGCGTCTGTTTGACAACTAACTTGACAAATGGCTGACTAGTGACTGCAGTCACCAATGACGTGCAACTGACGTGACGTGGCAACGGGTTATGCATGGTGACTGCCCCCCTAGTTAATATACCTCAATGGTTTTACGGGTATCGAAACCCAATGGGTCTACCACACGCGCAAGCTTTACCACAGTTTTGCCTGCGCAGGCCGGCTTCTACACGGAACACGGAGTGTGTGGTTGGTAAAACTGTAGCACGCGCCAACCCCACGGCGCGGCTTGCGCAGTTTTCGACTTGCCTGAAATTCGCCTGCGCAAGCCTGGCCTGCGCGTACTTGTCTGTGCGTGTGGTTGGGCGTTCAGTGTTCAAGCCACAGTCAGGGCTCGCTCGTTGTTCATTGGGAAACATTGTTTTCACGACAAGGATTTCGACAAGAATGTGGCTTGCGCGTACTTAACTGTGCCGTGTGGTAGCACACGCAGTGTCCAGTTTTTTCGTACGAGAAGCTTGCGCAGGCGAAACTGCGGTGAAGCTTGTGCGTCTGGTAACCGCATAATGCGCCCAACCACACGCACAGACAAGTACGCGCAGGCCAAGCTTGCGTAGGCGAATTTCAAGCAAGTCGAAAACTGCGCAAGCCGCGCCGTGGGGTTGGCGCGTGATACAGGTTTACCAACTGGCCGTTCCGTGTACAAACCGGCCTGCGCAGGCAAAACTGTGGTGAAGCTTGCGCGTGTGGTAGCGCCATAAGAAATCAGTACTTCACATCACTTCAGTGGTTAGAAAAAGACGGAATTAGCAAAACTTACAACTACATTGAAAACTACATTAAAAGAGTGATTTGGAGGGGCGTGCCATCTTACGGTAGTTTATCTCTACCGTAAATATTTTTTTCATTTTTAGTTTACATCGCCATGCTTTATTTAATTTGCACTAGCGGCGTCACTGTCACCTGTGAAACATGAGATACACAATTAGATATCGCATGGGTGCGATAAAGACGGGTAGCTATACGGCAGCCATAAGCGGGCACGTTAACGTTTAAAAACATTCATTATTAGAACTAATTTTATTTATTTCACGGACGATCGTAAATATTGAATTCCCCCGAAAACTCGGGGATATGAAACAATGCTTTACTTGCAACACTGGGACTATAATAATAATATCTGATATTTTATTAAAGTTTTATTGTTAATTACATTAATTTAGATACAGAAACAATATATTAACCTGGGAAAAGAAATTATTTGTGCTTTAGTGTGTCTTTCAGACTTTGATAAGCACTGTTTCACCGCGAATTTCCCCATTTTCACAGCTTCTTTTACGGTCGGCGTCCGTTTGACAACTAACTTGACAAATGGCCGCTATGAGCCTGCAGGCTCATCTGAAGTGTCACGGGTTATGCGTGGTTACTGCCCCTCTAGTTAATATACCTCAATGTGATGGTATGTCCGCAAGTAGTGAAATCGAGCAGATTCTCGTGCAGGAGGTAACCTGGCCAGATTGAAGCTGGCGAATTGACAACAATTCATATCTGCTAAAGTAGTAAAATAAAATACCGTTTGTAGATTTTATACTGCTGATTACAGTAAAAATATTTTTGGATTTTTTTATGCAGTAGTTTTTTTTTATATTTGGGAAAAACAGTAAAGAAGTTGGATTGTGAATGTTAGGAATACACTTATATTGCCCTTAGTCCATTTATTACCATAGGAATTGAAAAAAATATACAACTGTCATGTCCATTTTTTATCTGTCTGACGGATTACTTGATTCTAACGACACGCTTTCGACTCTCGTAATACTATTGTTTTGATATACGCTACCTATTAAAAATGAAAGTGACTAACGGATTTGTAAAAGCGGATAGCCGCAATCTGCCCAAAGTCGACGAATTCATATTGTTACAGTTGTTATGGTTGACAAGTGACATGACATGACAGTCAGTTCTGAGGCCCTACTTTGAAAATCGAAGTTCAAAGTTACGATCCCTTTCTCTTGATTTAGTCTTGAATGACGAGTGACAGAGATGGAGCTAACGTAACTTCGAACTTCGATTTTCAGAGTAGGGCCTCTGTTTCTGTTGAAAGTTACCTTTTTAATTTTATATCATGCTAAGATCACGACATCAGTATTCCTAACTTTGTATATACTGTCTTTTTAATGACTATTTACTCAATAAATTATTAACGACAAATTTAAGTTAAATAAAGAAAAACCGAGAAACACGGGTCGTCTAATTTTTAACCAGCTATAATAAACGCGAAAAAACCAAAATGCTTTTTTTTTTGAAATGTCAAAATTGTAGGTACCGAAGCTCGTCAAGGTTGTTCAAAAATATTGCGAAGTACGAAAAAATTATGAATTTTGAAAAGCTTTATCTCGGAAACTATTGGGTCTAGTAGAACCAAGTAGACTAAATTTGCTACAATATGAGACTAGATTTGTCTCTGCAGACCCAGTCTACAGAGACAATTCTAGTCTCATATTGTAGCAAATTTTATCTACTTTAAAAACGTAACGGGTGATAACAAAAAAATGAGAATTATTTGCAAAGGAATAATACTTGTGTAACACTTTATCAAACTTTTTATAGTAAGGTTATAATACACATTTAACTATTTACAAAATAATCAATGAACGTTACAATAGGGCCCGTGATCAGCTGTTCGACGCAGTTTTGACAAAATGCCCGAACAAGACCGTTGGACGGCACTTTTGTCCATTTTTCGCACACAAGTTTTGATCCTTTTAATTAATTCGGCACAATTTTCTGCTCTCCAATTATTTTTGTAAACCAGACTGCTCAAATGACCAAAAAAATCTTCGATAGGCCGACATTGTGGAAGGTTTGTGGGATTTCGGATTTTCGGTACAAATGGCACATTATGGGAATCCAGGAATTGCAATGTTTTTTTGGCGTAATGCGACGATGCCTTATCTGGCCAAAATACATATTCTCCATCAGGGTGATGTTGGCGAATAAACGGTATAAGTATTTTTTTCAAGCATTCACTCTCATATACTTTTTGATTGACCGCTAAACCACTAGGTTTGAACCACAGTTTTGACACACCTTTATCGGAAATAGCCACATAAAGCATAACTTTCTGCTCAAACTTGTGCTTATACTTGTGTTTTATATTGTCTGGTGTTGTTGAAATATTGCTGGTATAGTACCGATCATTTCCGGGTATATGGGTTTTGCTCAAAGGGAAATAACTTTCATCATCCAAAATAAACGATTTTCCTTTGTAATTTCTAACCATCCAGCGGCATTGTGACAATGTTAGATTTTTGCTGATCGGTGTATTCCGGTGCCCGTACCTTCTTGCGGCACTCCAAACCCACCTTTTTTAAAGACCGGCAAATGTACGGTTGAGAACATTTAAATACTTTCGCGGCATCTCGTTGGCTCATGGAGTCACTATCATTGAAAGTGGTATGGAGTTTCTTCAGTCTTCCCTTGGTCATTACTTTAGCTGGTCGGCCGCTACCACGTTTGCGAGGTGTCGTCAAGGATGCAAGAATTCTATATATAGTAGAAACTGATACATTTTCTTTGGTAAAATGATCTACTGTGTACTTTTTCCCCATGTTTCTATTTTTATTATAAAAATGTACAACGCGTTTTCGCAGAGCTTCTTGTTTCGACGTCATTTTGACAATTATAAATGATTGAAAAAATAAAACAAATGAAAATCAAGAATCTCAAAAGAGGTAAAAATAACCTCATGAACAACTTTTTTGTCTATGACAATAGATTTTTTTTTTAAGACTACTGAAAATGATTCTCATTTTTTTGTTATCAACCGTTACTATCAAAACACAGACCAACCACCCTATAGACTCCGCATACAAAGGCAACCAATGATATTTTATATTAAGATACGTTATGCTCATACTAAACGCATTCGAAAACAGTCGCCAATTACTCTGACAGTTGCTACGTTGCCATATTTCTACAGACAAAGACGGCAATTCGTAGCGAACGCTATTGTTAGAATGATATAAATAGTTGTTTCAAATTGTGTTCCCGAATGACGCGGCGTGCCCGCTTATGGCTGCCGTATAGCTACCCGTCTTTATCGCACCCATGCGATATCTAATTGTGTATCTCATGTTTCACAGGTGACAGTGACGCCGCCGGTGCAAATTAAACAAAGTATGGCGATGTAAAACAAAATTAAAAAAATATTTACGGAACTTACGAATGAAATGAGACATCCTTTCTTCCTTTTATAGTTACAGTATAATTTTGGCAGCCTAGAAAAACACAAGACGGCATTTTTTATGAAATATATTTGTTACTTTTCGGTAAGTAGTGAAACTTTATTGTCTTCGACCAATGATATTTTATATTTAGATACGTTATGCTCATACTAAACGCATTCGAAAACAGTCGCCAATTACTCTGACAGTTGGTACGTTGCCATATTTCTACAGACAAAGACGATCCGCAACGAACGCTATTGTTAGAAAGAGATAAATAGTGGTTTCAAATTGCGTACCCGAATGACACGGCGTGCCTAGATACCGGTGCCGGCCGCCATACCCGTCTTTATCGCACTCATGCGATATCTAACTGTGTATCTCATGTTTCACATGTGACAGTGACGCCGCTAGTGCAAATTAAATAAAGCATGGCGATGTAAACTAAAAATGTAAAAAATATTTACGGTAGAGATAAACTACGGTAAGATGGCACGCCCCTCCAAATCACTCTTTTAATGTAGTTTTCAATGTAGTTGTATGTTTTGCTAATTCCGTCTATTTCTAACCCCTGAAGTGATGTGAAGTACTGATTTCTTATGGCGCTACCACACGCGCAAGCTTCACCACAGTTTTGCCTGCGCAGGCCGGTTTGTACACGGAACGGCCACGGAACCCCACGGCGCGGCTTGCGCAGTTTTCGACTTGCTTGAAATTCGCCTACGCAAGCTTGGCCTGCGCGTACTTGTCTGTGCGTGTGGTTGGGCGCATTATGCGGTTACCACACGCACAAGCTTCACCGCAGTTTCGCCTGCGCAAGCTTCTCGTACGAAAAAACTGGACACTGCGTGTGCTACCACACGGCACAGTTAAGTACGCGCAAGCCACATTCTTGTCGAAATCCTTGTCGTGAAAACAATGTTTCCCAATGAACAACGAGCGAGCCCCGACTGTGGCTTGAACACTGAACGCCCAACCACACGCACAGACAAGTACGCGCAGGCCAGGCTTGCGCAGGCGAATTTCAGGTAAGTCGAAAACTGCACAAGCCGCGCCGTGGGGTTGGCGCGTGCTACAGTTTTACCAACCACACACTCCGTGTTCCGTGTAGAAGCCGGCCTGCGCAGGCAAAACTGTGGTGAAGCTTGCGCGTGTGGTAGCCCCATTGGGTTTCGATACCCGTAAAACCATTGAGGTATATTAACTAGAGGGGCAGTCACCATGCATAACCCGTTGCCACGTCATTGGTGACTGCAGTCACTAGTCAGCCATTTGTCAAGTTAGTTGTCAAACAGACGCCATGCGTAAAAGAAGCTGCGAAAAATGGGAGAATGCGAGGTGAAAGAGTGCTTATCAAAGTCTGAAAGACACACTATGGCACATGGAATTACTTTTCACATATATTGTTTCCGTATCCAAATTAATGTAATTAACACGAAAACTTTAATAAAATAGCAGATATTATTTTTGTAGGGCCAGTGTTGCAAGTAAAGCATTGTTTCATTTCCCCGAGTTTTCGGGGGAATTCAATATAATCGGCAAACCGTTAAATAAATAAAATTAGATCTAATTGTTACTGTTTCTAAACGTTTACACTTGTGAGCGCTTAACTTTACTGCTTGAACATTAACAAGTTACGTACTTAATAGTGGTGCGGTGTAGCCTTATATCTAGATTAATTACAGTAATTATTAGATCTAATTATATTTATTTAACGGTTTGCCGAAAATATTGAATTGACAACAATTCATATCTGCTAAAGTAGTAAAATAAAATACAGTTTGTAGATTTTACACTGCTGATTACAATAAAAATATTTTTGGATTTTTTTATGCAGTAGTTTTATCATTTACCAGGAAGAGAAATTGAGGAAAAAACTGACGCCCTGAAGAGACCGCACCCGTCAAGGGAAGGGGAAGGAATTCAACCAAGACGTAGTCGATAGATACGACCTCGAAGGCCGTCAAATTTATACCGATGGGAGTAAAATTGAGGGCCAGACGGGAGCAGCACTCACATGGTGGGAGAATGGAAGAGAACTCCGCCACTCAAGCTTTAAGCTAGCGCCCTATAACACCGTGTTTCAAACCGAACTGTACGCTCTACTCAGGGCAGTGCAGATCGCAAGGAAACACAAGGCGCAGAGCGTCAGCATCCTCAGTGACTCAAGATCTTCACTGGAGCTCCTCAAATCACCGGACACGACACACCCCTTGGTCCAAGAGATCAAAAACGCCACAATCCAAACAAGAGCAACGGGGACCGATCTCAGGTTCTATTGGCTGCGAGCTCATGTTGGAACGCCAGGAAACGAGAGAGCAGACGAACTGGCAAAGCAAGCAGCCCTTAAGAAAAAGACCGCCCCCCAATATGACATGGTGCCGGTGTCCTACGCCAAGAGGTCGATAAGATAAAACACGGTCGAACAGTGGCAGGTTCGCTACGGGGCATCCGGGACAGGTGCGACAACCAAGAAGTTTTTTACAACTGTGAGAGATGCGAACAGCATACTAAAGAAACTCAAACTCACAAACTTCTTGGTTCAAGCGTTTACTGGTCACGGAGGCTTCGCCGCCTATCTCCACCGTTTCAAGATCAAAGATTTACCTTCGTGTATCTGCGACCCGACCCTTGATGACGACATCTGGCACATTGTCTGCGAGTGCCCGCGTTTCGGCATGGAAAGGCTTGACCTTGAGCAAAAGACCGGAGTCAAACTTTCTCCGGATAGCTCAAGCTGGAAAGCCCTGCTGGGAACAGAAGCCAATCGCGAAAGCACGAAGGGTTTTATAGAAAAAGTGGTACGCGTAGCGTGTTTAAAGAACAAATAGTTCGGTACTCGGACTAATCTGGAAAATGCTACGCTGAAATCAGATTCGTGATTGAAATTTTGTCATTATGCTTGATTGTAAATAATTATATTTAGATATAATGTTATAAAATAACGAATAGAGATTTTATACTAAACTTTAAATGTATAATTATGTTTACTCTCGTTAGAGCCTAAACTGAAATTAATTATATTTGCGAATTAAACGGGCATTTCTGGACCGTTACATGTTCAAGCAGTAAAGTTAAGCGCCCACAAGCGTAAACGTTTAGAAACATTAATTATTAGAACTAATTTTATTTATTTCACGGATGGCCGAAAATATTGAATTCCCCCGAATACTCGGGGTTATGAAACAATGCTTTACTTGCAACACTGGGCCTATACGAATAATATCTGATATTTTATTAAAGTTTTATTGTTAATTACATTAATTTAGATACAGAAACAATATATTAACCTGTGAAAAGAAATTATTTGTGCCATAGTGTGTCTGAAAGACTTTGATAAGCCCTGTTTCACCGCGAATTTCCCCATTTTTCGCAGCTTCTTTTCGGTCGGCGTCCGTTTGACAACTAACTTGACAAATAGCCGCTATGAGCCTGCAGGCTCATCTGAAGTGGCACGGGTTATGCGTGGTTACTGCCCCTCTAGTTAATACACCTCAATGATAGATAGTAAGTAAATCGATAGACAAACACAAAACGTTAGTAAGTACATCACCATACAAGTTGATAAACGATAGAAATACATTTACAAATAGAGGAATCAGTGCGTTTTCTTAACGGGTCGGAGAAATATTAAAAAAAAATAGTACTCTAAGTGCAATCGAATGATACAATGGTATTTTTTGATGAAAAACCTTTACTAACCTATGAATTATGAATGTGATAGGACAAAGAAAACCACCCGAGGAAGGTATAAGTATAACTCTGTTTAATAGGTAAAGATTTAGAACACACGACATGGCGACAATGGTAAAACGGTGACAAGAACAGTCTCTTGTTTTATTCGTACTTCAAAACTACCATAGAGACGCATAGACAATATTTTGTTGCTCACAACAGAATGGTTAGTTGCGGTTGATTTTTCGATCTCCGGGCACTACACTGCTTTATAGAACACGAAGGCATGTTGCGTTTGCATCATCTGATGTCCACACTATAAAATTATACAGCAAAGTTATTCACTTGACAATTTACGTACCAACAAAACCGTAGCGCATAAAATGGCGGACGGTACCTGACGGCAGGTTTTCTACGGTCACGTCAAAATGTTGCCATACGTTGCAAAAAATTGGAAAGAAAGAGATAAAGTAGTTTCATATTTCTATGTCGATTTTATATCGACATAGAAATATGAAACTACTTTATCTCTTTTTACAGTCGCGTCAGCGGTGCGAACAGAGCCGTACCTGTTATCAGTCCGCGCGCGAAACGAAATAACTAACCCCCAAAGCAAAAAAAAATAAAGCAAAAAATGGGAAAGTGTTCAAAATGTAATAAACCAGTTACAAAAAAAGTACCGGGCATTCAATGTAATAAGTGTGGTAAATGGTTGCACGGTTCGTGCGCCTCAATAACAACCGAACAGCTCAGTGCCTTGTCGTCAACAGAGTCTGTGGATTGGAAATGCCGCGCGTGTGCGGGAAGTGGCAGATCCAAACGATTGTCGTGCATTGTACCGGATCCAGAAGAAGAAGAAAACACAGATGCTGATACGGATGGCATATCAAATAATGCCTTGATTCAAAAAATTTCGCACGATCTACGACGAGAAGTAAGGGATGTTATTCGCGAGGAACTGCAGACTACCTTACAATTCTACTCGGATAAGATAGACGATTACGAAAAAAAAATGGTGATATTCGAATCCGCTACTAAAACTCTAGAAAACGATTGCACATATATAAAAAATATGTATAAAAACCTGGAGTTAAAATACCAAACGCTGGAGCAAAAACTTAGCACCATGGAACAATGTCAGCTCGAAAACAACCTTGAAATTTGTGGGGTAGAAGAGAGCGACGATGACGATGTTCACAAAATAGCTTGTAATGTTGGCAAAATATTACGTAAGAACCCAGATGACATTCTCAAGGTCTACCGAAAAAAGAATAAATCTCGGACCCCTCAAAAAGCATCCTACTCAGCTATTACAGTTCACATGCGTGATGGGTGTCGTGACCAGTGGCTGGAGGCAGCCAAAGCCGCGACTATTAAGCCCCAAGACCTTGGCAAAAGTACCGATTCCAAGATCTATATACGAGCATCCCTAACACCGAACAACTCTTTTTTATTGTGGAAAGCAAAATCTGAGCTGAGGAATACTAATCTGTGTAAGTACGTCTGGCCGAAAAACGGACTTATCTTAGTCAGAAAAGCCGAAAATGAAAAAACGTACACAATACGTTCAACTAGTGACATTGAGAAGTTGGTTGCCCAATATCAACTATGAAGCTTCAAGCGATAAAAAATGAACAACGTTTGTTTACAGCGATGGCTAACATAAACTCATCGAATAACATAAATGAAGGTAACTACATGAATTGGGACGATTTTACAACAAACATCCAGGAGTGGAATAACAGTCTGTCTGTGTTCCATGTTAACATTAGATCTATGGTGAAAAACTTCTCTCATTTGGAGCACACAATACTAAATAGTTCCCGCATAACACACGTAATAGCAATCACAGAGGCCAATATTCCAGACCCATGCAAACAGCTGTTTGAACTGCCGGGCTACGAAATGCACACGGAGCTGCGCCAGGGCAGGCGAGGAGGTGGTGTGATTATTTATGTACACAACACCGTGAAATTTTGCAAATTCCCATCGCGACAGTCCAGTTTCGAATGCATCACAGGTGAATTAGAAACTAAAACAGGTATGAAAATTAACCTTATAATAACTTATAGACCACCCCAAACTAATAAATCAATTTTTGTCCGCGAACTTTACCAGTTGGTATCAGGTTACAGACACACATGCATTATAATGGGTGACATGAATATAGATCTCAAATCCTACTCGCCTGTTATATCTGAATACCTCAACAAACTGAGTAAACAGGGCCTAGAAAGTGGTATAAGTCAATACACACGCATTGAGAAGAGAGGTACGATATTGACAAAATCATGCATCGATCATGTGTTTGTGCGTAGTACTAATTGTAGCTGCGTGCACACAGCTGTAGTAACCAGCGCGCCCGCCGACCACTTCATAACCGGTTGTGTGATAACGCAAAATAATGCAAACAGAGGAACTTCGAGTTCGCCCCAGCTTGTTTACAAACTAGACAATAAAAAAGTGCATAGTGAATTAAAAGCGATTAATTGGAGTACGGCACTCAGGTATAAGGACCCTAACGATATCCTGAACTTTATAACTGATAATTTCTCAGCTGTTTATAAAAAGTGTACATTTACAACTAAAACTAACTTAAGTAAAAGATATGTATGTAAATGGAGAAATAATAAAATTACTTATATGTGTAAAAAAAGAGATGAGTTATATAAAATATGGTTGAAAGATGAAAGCAACAAAATTATACAATAAATATAGAAATAAAACGAATAAGTATATACTGAATTGTAAGAATAATTATATCAAAAACGAAATATGTGAAAATTTCAAGGATACCGGTAAAATATGGGAAATTGTTAACAGAATTACTGGTAGGATAACTAAATGTATTGATGATATTATTATGAAACACTTTAAAAAAAATCATCAGGATCTTACTAATGAATTCTCAACTCAGTTTAGATCAAATGTCAAAAAAATTGGCGATAACCGTTGTAATATCCCATTGCTGAATCCCGAATCGTATTGTAATATCCCTACTATAACCATGAGACTAAAAAAAGCCACTTGTTAATATTATTAAACAGATGAACAATAAAAAAAGCCCGGGCGCGGACGGTATCCGTGTTTCCGACTTGAAAATCATTATTTCAGAGATTGCCCCAGTTCTCACGCATTTAATAAACCGTTGCATAATCACCTGCTCATACCCAGACAACCTTAAAGTAGGAATGATTCGACCTATCCATAAAAAGGGTTCTTACACAGACTGCAATAATTACAGACCGGTAACCATCCTACCGTGTATTGATAAAGTAGTTTAGAGGTACTTTGGACACGAAATTAATAAATTCCTTACTCAAAATAAAATTATAAACAGCAGACAATTTGGTTTTCAACAAAATCGAAGTACTTCTCAACTACTGGCTCAATTCACCAATGAGGTAAACCATTGTCTAAATGAACTTAAACAGGTACTCGCCACCTTCATCGACTTCAGCAAAGCATTCGATACGCTCAACTACCACACGCTAAGTTCCAAACTGCATCAAAACGGGATCCAGGGACCCTTATTAAAGTGGTTCCAGGATTACCACAAGAACCGACACACGATGGTAAAAATAGCAGGCAAGTTGAGCGACCCGCTGCTGACAGAAGAAGGCACAGCACAGGGATCGATAGTTGGACCGACCGAGTACATTGTTTACGTGAATGATATGTGTAACATCTTTAGAGGAGCATCTCCGTATCAATTTGCTGACGACACTTGCATTATTACTGCCCACAAAGACCTGTCCCAAGCCCAGGCCGCAATGCAAGAAAATTTTAACCAGCTGTGCAAATGGGCACACGATGTAGGCTTAATTATCAATGCTGACAAAACTAAAATTGTGCACATTCGCTCGCCGCACACCCAGGAAACACGGATACCGACCGTTACATCCCATGAGCACCAATGCTTGCATAAAGTGGCTAACGATAACTGTAACTGCCCGGCCTTGGAACTAGTTAGTTGTCACACATACCTGGGATTAATAATAGATGAACGATTTAACTGGAAGCCACACATAGATTATATTTGTAGTAAACTGAGAGCTGTCACCGCTAACTTATCTATTTTAAAATGTAAACTACCCTACAGTATTCTTAGGACCGTCTACTTGTCCCTGGCAGATTCTTTAATATGTTACGGAATTACTAGCTATGGACGTACATACGAAACCTACTTGGAACAAATATGTAAACTGCGACTCACGTTACTTAAGACCATTACCCCTAGTAAAATAAAGAATAAATTTAGAGACGATTATAATAACCTATTTATGTACTGCCGAGTGATAAACGTATTTAATAGGTTCCGTATGTCCGTGCTAAGTGAAAACTGTGCCACTTTCTCCACGCTGAAAAAAAAATGTCGACAAAATAACTTACGTACCTTACAATACTTACCAATGTATACACTGCCAGGTTATAACAACGTCTATGGAAAGAGAATTGACCAGTATGTGGTGCCGCTCGTGCTAAACACCTTAACTAAGGATTTAATTAATCTCCTAGTATGTAACCCTAACCCAAAATTAAGTAAAAAACTACTAAAAAAACACTATATTGAAAATATCTACGCACATGCCTAAGGAAAGTCTCCATAAATGTATTTTTATTCTTATTGTTTAATTTACGGACCGCTTCGCGCGATCTCGCCTGCTATTGTATAAACCTTAAGAGGTTTCTAATAGTGGCTTGAATTGTCAAAAACTGTATTATTTTTTTATTATAATTAAATAAATTAAAAAAAAAAAAAAAAATTGTATAGGTATAACACAAAGTGTCTATAGTAGAATAGGTCAATGGTCATCTCATCTCCTTATATATTTCTATACCTACTCAAAGTCCCGGACGCGTTCAAAATTCAAAACCATATCGGCAGAAAATTAGACGGCGTGTATTGAACATGTTAAGAAAGCCGAGGAAAAGATCACAATTAATGTAAATGAATCAGATTCTTAAAGACTCACTTTCTGAAAGTGTTTTTTTTTTAAAATGTATGTGTTATTATTTGTATGGTTAGGATTTTGGTTGCATATCGTGGTTCTAGAAATCCATGGAGTCACTATTTCCTAATTATTATAATACGTTACACTATATTTCAAACGAATTTCATTTCAAATGAACTAAATACATTTTTAGTTTGGTTATTCCATATTTACTAATATTTGCTTGTTTGTAACGCTTTCACAGCAGAGATATCCTCCATACATTTAAATTGGTTTAGCGGTTTAATGACTGATTAATTTTGAAATATTAAAATACTGAAAGTCAGAATCAAAGTGGTATTTATGTATACATAGGAAATATCCATGGATTCTAGGACCACGATTTGCCACTAAAAGTCCTAACTAGTAATAGTTTTATTTCCACCACCACAACTATATACAACAGCATATATAGGTTATGTCCCTGTGCTGGGCACATGCCCCCTCTCGTAATAAGGGCGAATGGAAATTAGTCCCTACCGTGGCCCAGTGATTGGATTGGAGATTTTCTTAGAGTCCTATTTAAAATAAATGTGATCGAAACATAGTTGAATCATCATAATAAACCAAGGTTCATTTTTTATTATAAAATATTACTAACATTAGCTAATAATTTAACCTCAATAAATAAATAGGTACCTAATTGAAAAAGGTTTAAGACAATTGCTTCTTTGTTTACATGATTAGTTTTGCTAAAAAAAAAACTGAAATATAAATATAATTTCAAAACCCAAACCGTAAATTTAAAAGAGTCATAGTATATCTATGTTCGTTTATCTACTTAACATAGATTGCATAATCCACCCGATTTCACTCTAAGTCTGATTGATAATAGTAATTTAAGGCAAAAGTTATGTAGCGAGATCTTCATAACATAACATAACGCTGGTGGCGTTTCTCCTTTATGATTATTTATAAAGTATACATATACCTAATTTGTTTAATTGTATAATATTAATTTGTTAATACACAAACTATACATAATATTATGAAAAACTCTTAATTTTCTATCTTTTATAAAGCAAAAGCTTGTTTATTTATTCCTTTTTTTTTCTAAATATTCTTGTTTCTTATTCCTAACTCGACACATTATCGTTTGAACGTATCCTGACGTATCCCGTTTTGACCACGTTCTTGTATGGGTACTTTTTGTTCTTCTCAGAAATGTTTATATGCAATCTTAAAGTGACGCACAAAAAAGGATTACCACCACTGTCACACGTCCTAGTACATAAACTCCTTGGCCCCCGCCCGCACCCCATGGACCCGAGACAGCATAAATATAGGTCTATATATACTGTACCTGAGACCCTACTTTGAAAATCGAAGTTGGTAGTTACGTAGTTCCATCACTGTCACTCGTCATTCGAGACTAAATTGAGAGAAAGGGGTGGAGCTAACGTAACTTCGAGCGTACGTATAGTTCCAAACCTATATTTTTGGAGTTTCTTTCTTTAGAGGAAGGAAGGAGGAATCGCTACTTTTGGTGGCACATGAGAACTAGACTTGTTTTTTTACATTAATCATTTCTCTTTTAAAAAAATCAAGCAACTGCTTACCGTGAAACCGTCCAAGTTTGCCCATGAGGGATATTTTGCCCACTGAGCCGAATATAAATTCAATTGAAAATAAAAATAAAACTAGTTAAATTCAGTTCATTCACTTAGTTCGGTTTAGCAGAAAGAAGGTTATTAATATGGCAAATCTGTTATTTGCTTTATTTGTATCTAACTTCACTCAGTTTCGTGTCAGAGCTTGTCAAAATGGACGTGTATTTTGGTGCGGGCCAATTTATATTCAGTAGTTCTGTTCTCCTGCTTGATGGCGAAGACAAACGTAAGTTTTTATGATTACATCGTATAGAAAAGAGCTTTTATTTATTTATTTATTTATTTATGGATCCATGGAAAACCAACAGCTTTAAAGAAATTTAGAATTAAGACTAACAACACATAGCCAATTACAGGTTACAGGTTTTAGAACATTTCTCTTGTGCATTTTATGCTGTAAGTAGGTTGAATCAAGAATTATGACGGTGGGCTAATTAAGCCGCATATGTGACTCCTCCCGGTTGCCAATTTTGCCCGCCAAAAAAACTGTGCAAGGGTTGTCACTTTTTTATTTACGTAAATAAGCAATTATTTTAACTCGAATTAAAAACTGTCATTTTGTTATATCACATATAGTTCCAAACCTATATTTTTGGAGTGTCTTTCTTTAGAGAAAGGAAGGAGGTTTATTTCTTTGTGGTATTGTTTATTTCAAATACGTTTTACGTTTTATACGATATTTTTATTAACAACAGAAAAAAGGTTCATAAGATTTCTTTCCTTTAAATTAAATAACACTTATAAACCAACTATATAAATAAACCTTCATTGTTTTAAATAAATACAAAAAAACCAATTGAAATCGTACATAATGTCTATATGTATAATATATTGAAAAAAAAAAGATATTTTAAATCTTAATGAAACACAATAGGTTGCCTATACCCTCCTAAAAAAGAAACGAAATAACATTTTGTTGAATGTTGGCATTTTTAAAACTTTTTCACGTAGTTAAACATGTGTATCAAGGTGCCCCATGGGTGGAGCACAATTAATCAAATACCATTTTTCACATTTTTTTCTTCATTTTTATTAAGATTAAATTTTTAAGATTAATTTAAATGCCATTTCAATCTCAATTAGTTTAACCATGACATAAGCAAAAATTGTATAATTTTAATCATTTTTACTGCCCAAAATTTAAGGTTAATTTTTTCCGTACCAATCTGCCCCGCTTCCCCCTAATCATTTTACTATTTTGTGATCAATATAAAAATATTTGTAGTCTTCGGATTTTTTCTCTATTTGTGCTGTAAGACCTACGTACGTGCATTACCAATTATTAAACCTCTAGGTCATCGGGAAGTACTACCCTTTCGGTTTTGATGATTAAATCAGTCAGGGTAATGATGGAATATTAATTTTTTTACATTTTTTTTTTAGTTTTTTTTTTTATTCATTTTTTTTTGAGATATCATTGACTTAAGTAATCTGTAAAAATATCAGGCTCCTGGCTGTACTGGGAAAAAAGTTACGCGGGTTGGAAAAAGGGTTGAATGGGTTCGTGTAAATATGCACACTGTAGGTATCGCTCGGTCTTTATAACTCAAGACCTGAAAAATCCTTATGAAAAGCCAGGTGTAGACAAATAACTTATGTAATAAGTCGTATGCTGAAATCACTAATGGTAACAATCGTCATCGTATAATTAACACATTATCATTGTCAGCAACACATGTCTTTGTCTACTCCTGCTAGGTTGCTGCATAGGATATTGCTGCAAATGACGAATTCTAGAAAGATCGCTCAAAAGAATTAGGTACCTACGTCAAGCGAGAAAAAGTGCACTAGCAGTATTTAGTTTCATAGTTAGTTGTTACGTAAAAACACTTAACTGAGAATAAATAATTGAGATACATTCAAATATAACAATGACGATTGATATGACACATTTTGGAGAATCAAATTCAAATCCTTACTGCCCGAATCGTGCGACGTCCGTTACCTGCAAAACGTACCGGACAGCTGAGGATCAGGGTGAAGCATCGCTTAAACGTCACTTGACACTTCTGTCGATTTTCGTTATACGAAAAAAAAAACATTTAACACTGTTGCTGCTAATGACGATTTTTTTTTTTATTCGATTATTAAGGAACTTCTAATCAACTTTTCTAATATTATTATAATGAAAAACGTTCTTCATTTACCTAACTTCTATATTTATCCACACAATTTAATACCTAAGGTCTGTTCATCCTTACTTGTCTTATATAGTAAACAACTTTCTAACCTCAAAATTAACCTTTTTTGGCTAAAACAGCTATTTTAAACAAAATAAAGCAATCACAGACAATACATTGGCCAAGTGATGTCCAAAATATTAACTCGGTTTACTTTATTTACGATAAAAGAGCTGTTTAAGCCAAAAAAGGTTCATTTTGAGGTTAGAAAGTTGTTTACTATTTAACCCTTTTCTTGGCAAAAAAAATTGTAAATTCATTTATATATTTTGATAAATAATGGAAACATATTTTGATAAATAAAAATTAGAAAAAAATTGAAAAAAAATTATGGCTTTTGTTTTTATGGAAATATGATATGTATCTTATAGGATACGTTGCTAGGAAGAAGGTAATTTTTGTTCGGGATTCAATGTATCTCATAAAATACATTGCCAATAATGTGGAAAAAAAACACAAAAAAAAGAAATATTTTTTTTAAATTAAAAAACGCTTATGAGACGCATTAAATTTGGCTTTTCATCACCTACTTACTTGGTGTGAAAATTAACAAAACAATTACGCTTTGGCGTAAGGCATAAGTTTAACATACATTTGGAGCAATGTATAGTTGTTTGCCCTTTCTTACATAACTTACATCTCCCTTTTGTACGAAAGATTGGGAAATGTCCATACTGATCTAGCCTTACATCTTCAGCGGGTCTGGGAGCTACCGGTGCTTTTATTACTTTTGAAGGGGTGGGACCCGCAACGTCGTTTGTGGATGTCGACACTTGTCGATCGCATTTTAAAAGTCCTTGCACAACGCTGTAACGAAACTGTTTTAATGATAATGTCTGGATATTTTTATCAATGCTCTGCCTGCGATACAAAATCCAGCTGTTGATTAAACACATATCCAGTATTTGAGATACTAAAGGCAAGTACCAGCGATGCCCTTTGATTTCTGTCCTGTTAAGTGCGATGAACATGTCGGCGAGGTCAACACCACCCATATGCGCATTATACTGCTTAATAATTTCGGGACACGGCACTGCAGTTTTTTGCTTCGCTTGCTTATTATATCGCAGTATCGTTCCTAATGGGTGTGCATCGATAAAGCTACTGGCAGTAGTCACACATTTATTGTCAAGCCACTTGACGACGCCCACCTTGTTTGAGTTGCAGACTACTTGTGAGTGTGAACCTCTTGTCTTTTTTTTTAATGCCTTATCCGCTGGTAATTTTTTTTCTGCACCACGCAATCTATTTGACCGAATGGTCCCTAGAGAAAATATTCCCATTTCCTCCCGCAAATGACATATAAGTTCCAGACCTGTGAAAAAGTTGTCAAAATAAACAACTGAGCAGGCTGGGTCTGGAATACTTTTGCAGAGAGCAATTACGGCCTTGGCACCTAATCCCAAACTTGACTCTACTGGTGACAGCTCATTGTAACGGAATGTATCATCACCAGCGTATACGATAAAGTCATAAACAAATCCAGTTATGCCAGCACGTACAAATATCTTGAAGCCCCACTTTTTCGGTTTATTCTTCACGTATTGTTTACGATTGCCCGCTTTCTTTCCTTTATCACCATCATTTCGTCTATGCTAAACCGCGTTTCATGGGGAATTTTGAGAAAGTTTTGTCGTACACTCTCAATCAACGGTCTTATTTTAAAGTATCGGTCTCCATCATCAAGTAGGTTGTTGTTGAAGTGAATGAAACGGCGGATCGACTGAATTTTATTTAGTGGCATGACATTGGCGATGGGTGCGTATCGGTATTCGTGCGACCAATAGTCGGTATATGCCGGTAATTTTACAATGCCCATTAGTAAATTTATAGCGATGAAATCTTTTATATCACCTGTAGTAACATTTAAGGACTTGCCGGTCATCTGAGTGGAATATAAATTTGTTTCATTCACTATCAAATTTACGATGTCATCGGACCAAAACATTCTAAAACATTGTAAAGGAGTTTGCATGGAGTCGGCGACAGGTAATATTTTATCTTCAATTATGGCACGGTGCAAAAATGACCTATGACCACCTAAAAAGTGGTGAAAATGTGGAAGCAGTAGCAATTTCTTGAAATTCTGGCACCTCATTATCTGATAAAATGTGTAAGTTTTCAAATGAAGATGGCAATGAAGGTGCTGAAGAACTGTCTTCGTGCAAATCTAATCGCGACAAAAACGGTGTTATTTCTGGCTCAGAATCACTTGATTCTTCATTGTCTGATTTAGTGCCAGATTTTGGCACCAAAGCCAGTATTTTTTTGGCTCGATAAAAAGTTGGCCGTGCACCTCCCTATAAAAAAAATAAAAAACACACATAACATGCAAACCAGCAAGCAAACCCATGAATAAAATTAGATTATTTTGAAGTTCCTTTTAGGCAATGTGCATCATAAGATATATAAATCTGATTAGCCATAAACTCCATGAACCGTGTAATGTAAACTGCAAGATACGTTAAAAGAAAACCAGAAGTCACCATGAAGCAAGCAATGGATACACAGTATAAAAACGACAATGCAACACGAACTAGGCAATGTGCATTTTGAGATACATACAATTGAATGGGTTGTTAATCAAATAAGATGTATATTATCTTCTTTATAATTTACTCGCGTATAACAAACACATGCTTATGCTAATAGAAACATCCACATTTTGTCAAGTTTTTATCGCAAACAAAGAAAAAATCCAATTTTCTTACCTTCTTGCGCGTGATCATGTCGGAACCGGTAAATGTATCTGTTTTGACGTCTCAACAGTGTTGCCTACTTCACGCAAATTACAGTCTACACGTTCAGAAATATGTACAAAATAGAAATTTATGGAAGCGTTCCGTTTTAATAAAAACAATTTCATAATATATATTTTTTTAAGATAACTGTATCTTACAAGATACGTTGTCAAGAAAAGGGATAAGACAAGTAAGGATGAACAGACCTTACATTCATTACAGTGATTTTTTTATTTCACGAAATGTTGGAAACTATTCCCGGGCGACACACTAAATATTGTCAATTTTCACAGTAATTCCGCTGTAACTTAATTATGTGTGACTGAAGCTCAAAATGGCACCGAAAGCGTCTTCCTTATTTATTTAGTTAGTGGAATAAAAATGTTTGGCTTTGAAATCGTTCAGCATTTATGAGTATTATAGCGAGACATGCATTTTGGCGCTCTGAAATATTCACCCGCGTTCTGTTAGCTTCGAAAAAGGCCAGGATGTTCACTTTGTGATACCAGCACCAAAATTTAGTATGTTGTTAAACATGTTATTCTATGTTAAAAACCGTCAGGACACCACCGGTAAAGTACCGGTGGATCCGGAAATATGACGTCTATTTTTAGCCATGTGGGAGTTAAGATAATTTATCCATTAGTCTGTAAAAGGGGTTTGGGTAAAAGTGTCGTCATTTGTAAAATTCATACATTTTCAAGGTGAGCGGCCATTCGTAAAAGTGGTATACTATGAAAGAATTGTTAAAAATAAACATATTTTGTTATGTAATGTAATACTCTTAAGTGCATCGGAGTCGAGATATTTAAATATCCATACTTGGGCGTAGGTACTTTTGTACTAAAAACTGAATACTTAAATCTTTAAAATCTTCGCTCCGATATTATTTAACGCCATAAATTATATATATCTATGTGTATTTAGAGGTCCTCTAAATAACTAAGTAAAAATCACACGTGGCCGCTGCAAAAAAAATATAACAATATTCTTCAAACAAATTTACCCAATGCCCTTTCTCTTTTCAGGTGGTGTAGAATGCATCTTGGGATGGCGGTATATTTTCTTCTTGCTGTGTTTACGCTGGCAGTCACTGGTTGGGTGATACGTGTGAACTACAAAAAATTCGATCATTCCGAATTTTTCACTAGTTTGAGACAGTTCTTATCCATGAGAGTAACTTTCAAAACCTGCATCTACATCTCTCAACAGCAACCACGTTTGCCATGCACTTTTCTTTCCAATCCCACAAAATACTGATTCCTGTGTAATTTGGGTGCATATAGGTATAAGATTATATTAATTTAACGCCGTTTGATAGATCGTTATTTCGTTACTGTTGTAGTAGTCTATGGTTTCTTATCTATGGACAAGAATATTAAAAAATAAATGAATAGAGATTGACAGACTCCTGAACACGCAAGCCGTGTAGATTTTATTTATTCCCTTTCATCCAAGCCACAAGACCTCCGAGAACTCCATAACCCACACCCCAAGGAGTACATGGTGTCAGAAGTGGGATCAACGCAAGAAAACAATGTCAGAACAGAGGCCCTACTTTGAAATTCGAAGTTCGAAGTTACGTTAGCTCCATCCCTGTCACTGGTCATTCGAGACTAAATCGAGAGAAAGGGATGAAGCTATCGTAACTTCGAACTTCGAATTTCAAAGTAGGGCCTCAGGTACCGAACATAATTTTAGCTAACAACCTAAAACCGTTAACGTTGAACAATGGCGGCAATGACGGTGCAAGTGTAAATTCATATGAAAAATGGAAGCTCTGGAAGCAAAAATTTAACATTTACTTTGTAGCAAATGATCTAGAAAAAGTACCAAAGTCAAAACAGATTGCCATTTTCTTAAATTCAATTGGAGATGACGGAATAGAACTATACAACTCGTTTAAAATTCAAAAAGAAGATGAAGAAAGGCTAACGTCTATCTTTGAAAAATTTGATTCAAAATTTAATCCATGCAAAAATATAACTGTTGAACGTTATAATTTTTTCACTAAACATCAAAATGGTGATTCATTGGACGAATACGTAACAATATTGAATAATTTAGCGACAAGCTGTGATTTAGGCGAACTAAAAAAATCACTAGTGAAAGACATGTTCATAATTGGAATTAAAAACGCACGAATAAAAGAACGTCTATTACAAAGTTCAAACATAAATGATGTTGATGTAGCGGTTCAATTTGCCAAAAATATGGAATTGTCACAAGAGAGATCTAAGAAACTACAGAATGGAAATGAAGCAAATAACAATTCTCAAGTACAATCTATCCATCAAAGCAGGAGCAGCTTCAGAAGCCAAACACCTAGAAGAAATGATTCCAGACCAAGATCAGTCACACCATACAGAAAATTTTCAGCGAATAGAAGTTCAAGTCAAAATCAATGCAATTATCTTTCAGGAACATCTTTTTCAGCTAATTACAGGTATAACAGCAATACAAGGAATAATTCAATTGCAACTAATGTGGTGAACAGCATCGATACAAGTGTTCAGCACTAGGCAAAGTCTGTAAGATATGTAAGAAAATGAATCATTTTGCAAATTACTGTTTCTTCAAAAACCAGAACAACAATAAGACTTTAAGTTTAGTAAATAGTTCTAATAATGGTGAAAATTGTAATAATGAAAATAGTCAAAGTAATTGTGAGGGAAGTACTGTAAATGATTTTATAATTGGCACAATTAATTCAATTTCAAATTTAAATAACTGGCAAATTAATTTAAATATTCATGGAAATATGGTTAAATGTCAAATTTACACTGGTGCAGACATTAATGTAATTTCATTAAACACTTTGAAAAATTTAGAAAAAATATGTAATAAGAAAATTCCTATTCAAGAGTCAGACAAAAGAGTTTTTCATTTTCAGGCCAGATGAACGAAAATTTAGGTTCTGTCAGACTTGAATGTTCTTTTGACCATAAACTGAATATACTGATTGAGTTTGTAGTAGTAAAATCCGACTGTTCTACAATTCTGGGCTGGAAGACATGCGAGGAATGCGGCATTGTAAAACGTATTTTTGAACTAACCCAAAACATAGACTCATTAACCAATAAGCAAGAACAAAGGTCAGTACAAATAGTTATTAACAAGTGTAACAATGTAGTTGTTACGCTGCTTACCTGTGTACCTGTTTTGCAATTTATAATCAAACAACTGTAATATTAACTTAATATCACTTCACTTTCACTTAAATTCACTATAATAAAACAGATCTTATGTTGTTGTTTACTAATAACTGATAACTGTCAAACAGACAGCACATCGCCATAGATTATTGGAGATGTGATTGTCATAGATCGACTTTGTCAAGTGTTAGCGACGCTTACCTGATAGATGGCGTTACTAGCAATCTTTGTTATTTTATTACCAATCTTCAAATCTTTATTTATTTAACAGTTAACTTAAATCTAAATAATCTTATAATAGCTTATTCATATTAATTGAAATTAAATATTTTATTAAATTCTTTTTCATACTGCGCATGAGAAAATAATGTAGGGTATGTTGGTGTCGTACTTACATGACCCGTTACTTTAGCTCATGACGCGACTAGGCTTGCTAAAATTCCTTTGTTCGTTATTAAATATTCAAAATTAACCGAAAAGGGCCAAAGTTGATAAAAAGGCCGCGCTCATTCGACTCGCCCTCTTTACCGCCTCAACAACTACGCAAACACCTTGCATCTACGCTGTTTAATAACTAAGTATTTTAATATCAGTGCCCAAATCGGGTAAGTTCAGTGCAACGAATTAACTAGCTATCCTATCCTTAATCTATTTTGCTGTGTAGTGTTATTGTGTTTTACCTATAGTTGCCTTTGTGTATTCTTCTAGATTATTCCAAATTGTTCTTCTAACCTTTTTATTTCTAATAACCGACCGTTACTTCATAACGGTCGGTAGTAACTTTTAAATTGTTCTTTTTGTTCTTTTGGCTTAGCTTCTTTTCTTTATAAATTGTAACTCTGTTCCGGTAGTTCTTGCCGCCGCCAATAATTAAATTAAAGTAGCTATTCCCTCGGGGATTCACCCCACAACGGCGGCTGGCAAGGGCTATCCCAATGCTGGACACCTGGCTCATACACCCAATGCTTGGGATTTCCAGGGTCCACGGTTTGGGGTATCTACATCCACGGTTTGGGGTACCTACATCCACGGTTTGGGGTACCTACGTCCACGGCTTGGGATATCTACGTCCACGGCTTGTGGTACCTACATCCACGGTTGCCTACTGCTCCTGCTGCTGATTACTTCACTACTTGGCCGGTGCGGCCTCTACATACGCGACCAGGATCGTCGAGAGGGATCCGGTGCTACACACCGGGTGCTACCCCCGACGCCAGGGTCCTGTCGTCGCACACCGTCGGGCTGCCGTCGGTTTCCTCACCGCCGCTCCGCGCCACTAAACTGCGAGGGAAGTGCTAGCTCGCTTCGCAGAACCAGACCACCCCCTACGAACCTACTACCCTCTTCTGTTCACACTACCGGCGTACTCTCAATAAATTCTTTAAACTTCTCCGGAGTTTTTACTTGCCACCCGGTGGGACGTGACACAAGTCTTCAGATACTTTTGAGGGATTAGGTTGCTTACCAGGAACTGTTCATTTACAATTAGATTCAAGTGTCACACCAAAGATTTGTCCTGTTAGAAGAATACCATATGCATTACAACAAAAGCTTAAAAAAGTACTAGACCGAATGGAACAATTAAAGGTAATTGAAAAGGCACGGACCTAAAAAAAATACGGACGTAACGTTACACTCAACAGGTGCGAAGCAAGCAAGGCCTGTTATTTCGTTCCGTCATACACAATCTACCGTCTCACAAATGCACTAGGTCTGTTAACCCGCCGCCATTACGCTCCAGCCACAGCCCGAGTAACATATCACTTTACACCGAATAAAATGCCGAATTGTGTAGTAAAAACGTGTAAAAACTACATTAGTAAATATAAAAAGCCACACGGAATCACTTATCACCTATAAGTTATGTTTATTCGTTTTATTTTTCATAAATATGATTACAAACAAAAATGACAATCAGTGTTGCCAGTTTTTTTCACGGTTTTTTTTTCCTAAAAGTTCAAGCTTTAAGTTTAAATAAGAATTGCTTTATTCGTTAAAATTATTTTTGTCACTAGGTACCTATATTCATAAAAATGTGGTTTGATATATCAATATTATTAATATTATTCTGTCGTGCAAACGTTGTAATTTAAATTGTCATATAATTTTCTCATCTCTAGTTCCCATTATTTTTTAGTTGAAATTGGTTTTGTCATTACAAAATGAGAAAACCCAATTTCAATTAAATTAAAACGGTAGCATGACACAATCGAACCCAATGGTGAAGTAGTACATAAATGATAACACGATTTAATTGTACGTTTTTGCAGCGATACAATCGCGATTCAGTCTTAATGCAGTACCTATCGATACAGTCACAAATCGTCTAGGTTTAGTCGCGATACAGTGCTGCGGCTGTCGAATGCGCATTTGTATCGCTGCAAAAAGTTGCAGTTGGTAAAAGGCCTTAAAATAGGAAAATTGACGATTTATATGGCAACCCTTAAAGCACGCTCACTCGTAAACGAACGGCCATTTTGTGTGCTTCACTGATGATTAGACGAGGTTACGTCCATATTTTTTTTAGGTCCGTGTGAAAAGGTTACAAAACCGACTGACTGGGTGAATTCAATTGTCCCTGTAGAAAAACCTAATGGTGACTTGCGTATTTGTCTTGATCCACGTAATTTAAACAAAGCAATAAAAAGACCCCATTTTCCATACCCTACTTTTGATGATTTACGTTCTCAGGTAGCAGGTGCTTGCATATTTTCAAAGTTGGGTGCAAATTCAGGATACTGGATGTTACAATTAGATTCAGAGAGTAGTGACCTCTGCACTTTTAGCACACAATTTGGCAGGTACAAATTTTTAAGACTTCCTTATGGCCACGGACCTAAAAAAAAATACGGACGTAACGTTACACTCAAAAGGTGCGAAGCAAGCAAGGCCTGTTATTTCGTTCCGTCATACACAATCTACCGTCTCACAAATGCACTAGGTCTGTTAACCCGCCGCCATTCCGCGTCCAGCCACAGCCGGAGTGACATATCACTTTACACCGAAGAAAATGCCGCATTGTGTAGTAAAAACGTGTAAAAACTACATTAGTAAATATAAAAAGCCACACGGAATCACTTATCACCTGTAAGTTATGTTTATTCGTGTTATTTTTCATAAATATGTGTTTATTTACTTTGACGCAAATTACAAACAAAAATGACAATCAGTGTTGCCAGTTTTTTCACGGATTTTTCTGCCTAAAAATGGGGAAATCTTTAACGCCGTTAGTAATGGTACGGAACCGTGCTTATGCGAGTCAGGCTTGATTTTGATCGGTTTTTTTACATACTTTTAACTAAGTCACAAACAATCTAAGAAACTTAGAATGTAATTAAGTCTTGGATCTCTGTTTTAACTTAGTTACTTCTAATTTGTCAGATTCTCTTGAAAATATGCATACTTATGTAATTAATTAATTGATATTGAAACTTTCTTGCACATTCCATACAGTCAAATTGAGGAAATAAAAAATTGCTCAGTCTAAACCTTACGTTTGGCACAATTCTTAAACGCTATTATTGCAACAAAATAATTGCATACAATTATTGCCGATTCTTGTACAAGAAACTTGCATAATCCAAATGGGCCTTTACAGGGGGTAAAAGGCCTTAAAATGGGCAAATTGTCGATTTATATGGCAACCCTTAAAGCAAGCACACTCGTAAACGGACGGCCATTTTGTCTGCTTCACTCGTGATTAGACTAGGTTACGTCCGTATTTTTTTTAGGTCCGTGCTTATGGCATTAATTCGAGTGGTGAAATTTTTCATAGAGTCATGACTGATTTATTTGGTGAACTTCCAAGAGTAATAATATTTGTCGATGATATACTGGTCTATGGTTCTACGCAGAGTGAACATGATGAAAGGTTAGAAAATGTCTTTAAAAAAGCTAAAGAAGTTAACTTAAAGTTTAATAAGTCAAAATTTCAGTTTGGTCAGTCTGAAGTGCCATAATTATGTTGGTCATGTCTTTAACAGGAATGGAATTTCCCTAGATACCTCAAAGGTCGAAGCCATCATGAAAATGCCGAGACCTGAAAATGTCAAAGATCTTCAAAGATTTTTAGGTATGATTAACTACCTTGGTTCTTATATACCTAATTTAGCTCATGAAACTACCTTACTTAGAGATCTCCTTAAAAAAAATATATTTGGCAATGGACTTCTCATCAAGAAGACCAATTCAATAAATTAAAATCACTAATTTGTCAATCCCCTGTCTTGACACATTATGATGTGAAAAAACCTGTAAGATTGTCAGTAGACGCGTCCAAAAATGCAGTCGGTGCAGTAATTTTTCATGGACTAAATCCTATTGCCTATGCTTCTAAAACTTTAAATAAATCTCAAGAAAACTATGCACAAATAGAGAAAGAATTGTATGCTATAGTTTTTGGGTGCAAGAAATTTCATCAATACATTTATGGAAAAACCACTTACGTTGAAACAGACCATCAACCTCTTATTACTTTGTTTAAAAAACCACTTTCAGATGTCCCTGCACGACTTCAACGAATGATGATTTCTATACAGTCATACGATCTCATCGTTTCATACACTAAAGGTACTGAAATGTATGTGTCTGATACTCTATCTCGTGCACCTGTCTCAAAAAGTAATGTAGAAAAATTTAACTTTGATGAACTGGATGACAATATTGTTTGTCAAGTAAACTTATGAACTTCTAATTTGGCAATTACAAAAGAAAAGCAAGACAAAATTATTTCGCACACTAAGTCTGATATTTCACTTCAAAAACTTAAAGAATATTTCATGGAAGGATGGCCTACCAGTAAGCAAAATTGTGATCCAATTGTTTTACCCTACTGGAACATCAGGGATGAAATTCATGTTATAAATCTTAAAGAATCAGTCTGTTATTATTCCAAAGTCTTTACGTTCAGAAATTCTTTCAATTTTACATGAAGGTCACATGGGCATAGAAAAAACAAAAAGTCATGCCCGTGGAATTGTTTTTTGGCCTAATATTTATCATGACATTGAGGTCAAAATTAATCAATGCGAAACTTGCATGACATTTAGTTCTAATAAAATAAAGGAAACCTTACTATCTCATGAACAACCTTCTTTACCTTTATTTGATTACAGAAGTAAAAAATATTTATTAGTCGTAGATTATTATTCCAATTACATTGAAATCGCACACTTAAATCAAGACTCTAGAAGTAACACTGTCATAACACAATTAAAGACATTTTTTTCACGTCATGGAATTCCTTTGCAGTTGGTGAGTGACGGTGGTCCTCCATACAACTCCCATGAGTTCCAAAGTTTCATGAAAGACTGGGATATTCAACACATTATGTCAAGTCCTAATTTTCCTCGATCAAACGGTTTTGCAGAAGTATCTGTAAAAATAGTGAAAAACATTATGAGAAAATGTAAACAGTCAGGTACAGATTTTTATATTGGTCTTTTACAATATAGAACTACTCCTAGAGGTAATCTAAAGTCACCCGCAGAATTGTTAATGTCACGAAAGCTAAGAACAAAATTACCTACTAAAACAAGTCAATTAAAGCCTAAAATAGTTCATTTCTCAAGTCATAACAAAGAAAAGTCACTAGAATTAGAAAAAAGGAAGGCATATTATGATAAAAATGCTATCCTACCAGAAGTGTTTCATTGAAATGATCAAGTATTTTTCAAAAGAAATCCAAAAGATGTGTCATGGTGTAAAGGTACTATTGTGTCAAAATCTAAATATCCAAGGTCTTACTTAGTTAAAGATTGTAATGGTACAGTCTATAGAAGAAATACACAGCATATTAAGCTATTCAAGTCAAGTCTGTCACAATCAAAGTCAGTGTTAAATGAAAGTCATAAAATGACAGAATATAATAATAAAATCAAATTTTATCAGTCACTTAACAAAAATATGTCTAACAAAAATCATTCTTGTCGCATGTCTGAGTCCAAGTTAACTCAGAACAAGCCAATACAGTCAAACTCAACAAATAGTCAAAAGTCAAGTCAGTCAGGTCTGATAGAGAAAATGATAGGGAAAATCGATATTATTATAATATTTATTCCTAAATATCTATACTGTCGAAAGGAAAACAATGTTGAACTAAATGTAAACTTAAGTGAATCCTTTGAGTCAGCTCAGTCGAGTCAGTCATCAAATACAAATAGTCAAGAAGAGTTGAATCAGTCAAATGTACAATCTCCAACTCGTATACAGTCTCCTATATTTATTGAAGTTAATGATGATATGCAGGATATTCAATTCTTGTCAGAAAATGATATAATATTACAGTCAGATAGTCACTCTACTAATAGTAATAATATTGGAGAAGACTTACCCGAATTATTAGAGATGAACATAAGTTCAAATACTTCAGAAATGAGATATTCATCTAGAGGGAGGTTATTAAAGAAAACCAAAAGATTGAACATGTAACTAATTTATTATATAATGTAAATGACAATTTTATTATGTACAATTTTAATACTAGGTATGCAGGAGTCTTCGCATGCGATTTGACGAACCAATGTCCAGGTGAATAATTAGTATTGTATAATTTTATTTTAATATTAACTTATTGTTTGACAAAGTTAAACAATTGAATAATTTCTTTTTAATGTAAACATTATTTTTAACCTAGAAACCTGAATGTCAGATATGTCAAATTAAATATCTAATCAAATGTCAAATGTCAGTCCATGTAATGTAGTGTTGCCATTTAATCTTAAGAAAGGGCATGTAGTGGTCTATGGTTTCTTATCTATGGACAAGAATATTAAAAAATAAATGAATAGAGATTTACAGACTCCTGAACACGCAAGCCGTGTAGATTTTATTTATTCCCTTTCATCCAAGCCACAAGACCTCCGAGAAATCCATAACCCACACCCCAAGGAGTACAACTGTAACACTCTTTTGAAGTTAGCGAAAACGATACTCAGTGTGAACCCTAAGGTCCAATGCCTCTGCAGAAGAGACAGGAATGCACGTATTTCATGTAATCTGCAATGACATCGAGAAGAACGCTAATATGGCTCACTTAAAGGACCGGTTTAAAAGAGTCGAACTCCTTACAAAGGAGAACAAACTAAGATCGTGGACAATTGACGACGAAAAAGGGACAACCATACTGGACTAACAGCAAGTCTTACAGCGATGGAGAGCGTACTGCCAGCAGCTGTTCATAGTAAACGAAGACACAAAAACGTATGAAAGACTAGATATTCCTGAGAGTGAGCTTGATATCCTTCTCCATCAGGTGAAGTTTACTGTAGGGAAACTCAAACTAAAGGCTAGCGGCGGTGAATTGTTACAGCGCAACTCATCAAGCGCTTACGCCCAGAAGGCAACCAATCTATCCACGTTATATATGCCATAGTTTTGAGGACTGGCCAGTGGCCCGATGACTGGGCGAAATCCATCATTGCTCCCTTACCTAAAAGGTTCGACGCGTGAATGTGAGAGATCCGGACCATTTCTCTCATATCATACGCTAGTAAACTCCTGCTTTAATAACACATTATTAACAATAGGCTTACATATCATATAACCGGTTAAATAGTTAGAGAACAGGCTGGTTTCGGGAAGAGAAGGGGTACCGGTGAGCAGATATTGAATATGAGGTAGCTAATACGAAAAACCCGTGAATACAACAAGCCAATGGTCCTATGTTTCATTGATTACGCCAAAGCATACGATTGTATTAACTGGTCCACTATGTTTCGAGTTTTATAAGAGATACCTATAATCGCGTGGTTTTTCTTATGCAGAACCTCTACGCGGAAGTTCGTCAATTTTTTTACCCCGAAGACGGATATGCATAAGATAGCGATCTTATCCATTCAAAACAGAATGAGGTGAGTAGTAATATACGAGCATACCATGCGCAGAGTGCTGGAAAACTGGGGGGTGGTATTCGAGTAGGAAGTCACCAAATTAACAATCTGCGGTTTGCTGAAGAATTTACTATCATCGGCGGAAATGAGAGTGAACTAGCAGAGGTGCTGCAAAAAAGGTAGGTCGGAACTGTTGAGTACGGATTGAGGATTAACCGAAGCAAAACTAAAATGGTAGGGATCTCCGGGGGTGAACATCGCACAAACGAACCAACCAAACCCAACCCAACCAACCTTTTTTTTTCTCAGGGAAAGTCCATTATGGATACCAAGCGACCCGGGGGGGCCGAGCGGTTATGTCGGATTCACACCGACTAAAACCCTTGGTGTTCCTTCTCCCACCTTGGACGAGGTCGCGAGAGTGGTATTCCTTCCATCTGCTAACTTGTCTATCGCCGTTTGCTCTTACCGTCCCGTCTTCAATAGGGTTTTTTCCCCTCTCCTTTAAAGACGCTCTGGAACACTCGGGGGCCTTCCACTCGGGACTCTTGAGTGCAAGCGATGGATCCCCCGACCCATCGCCCGCGGGGCCCCATTAGGGTGGCAACCGATTGAGATGCGCCTACCTCCGCCTGCCTGGTCTTCTGCGGCGTACTGGGAGCGAGTTAAGATCGTTTTCTCGCTCCCGCTCTGCCGCTTCTTCTAGCGACATTACTGTGTCGCTAAAAGTTGCTACTGCCTGCCATGTATTTTCCCTTTCGACCATGGCTTTCACGAGGGTCGGTAGCGAGAAGACTGCTCGTATTTCCATGGACAGAGCAGCGCGAGGCACCGCCCAGGCAGGGCACTCTTCACGCTGTGCTGCGTTGTGTCCATGGCATATCCTCTGCAGTGGTGACAGGATGCTGTTGGTTCCGGAAAGATATTTTCCGAAGCAGCCGTGCCCTGTTAGGAGCTGCGTCAGATGGTAGGACGGCGCTCCATGTTTTTGATCTACCCACTCTCGAAGAATGGGCCGAACGCCATTTAGATACTAATTCTTGGCTAACTCCCGGGTCTTCAAGTTGTACCGTCCATCTGCGGAAGAGACCGTCCCGGGCTTCTTTCCTCCATTCTTCTATATCTTACGGATGTGGATGGTTTCCTTCTTGCTTCGCTTCCGCCGCTTGCCAGTAGACCGCCGAGAGAACTTTGGCTTCAAAGTTCCACGGCGGACTACCAGCGAGCAAACACGCTGCTGTAAAAGATACAGTACGGTATGCTCGGGCAGCTTTTAGTGCCATGGCCCGCTGTGGATATCTCAGTAAGACCTGGTTACGGGTACCCAGTGCGTCTTCCCAGAGCGGGGCTACATAAAGTGCCATAGAGCGCTGCACCCACATGTACAGGCGCCGACACGCCCCTCCTGGCCCGCCTATGTTCGGAAGAATGCGGCCCAGAGCCCCAGCAGCAGCCACTACCTTTGGGGTCAAGCGTCGGAAGTGTTCTCCGAACCTCTATTTCCTGTCGAGGACAAGTCCTAAGTACTTCATCGTCGACCCAACAGCAATGAAGGCTCCTCGATTTGTGTTCCTGCAGGTGGCTTGTTGCGTCGCCCCTGGAAAAACAATGCTTCCGACTTATAGAGGGCAATCTCGAAGCCCAGCGGTCTAATCCGTCGAACCACCTGCGCCACCCCCGCTGTGGCAAGTAGTTTTGCGTCTTTATATGTGTACCCGCGCGCAGTTACGAGAGTGTCGTCTGCGTAACAAATCACGTCAACTCCTCTCAAAGTAACCCCGCGCAACACCCAGTCGTAGCCGATGTTCCACAGGAGCGGCTCGAGGACCGACCCCTGTGGTACACAGCACGCCATTTATGTATTTCCCCAACCGTCTTTCGTCGGGTAGGTCCTTCCGACAAAGTAGTCTGCCACTACTTTCTGCAGGTACTGGGGGACGCCATGGTACTGAAGTGCCGCCTTAATGGATTCCCAGGGCAAGGTATTAAAAGCATTGGATATATCCAATGACACTGCCACCATGACCCCACGTCGGGTAAACGCCTCGTCGGCGTGGTCTCTGACCCGCGCAATTGCATCCAGGGTTGACCGACCGCATCGGAAACCAAACTGTGCATCGTTTAGATCTGGATCCATGCTTTTGATGAGGCGAGCAGCGAGTACACGCTCAAAAAGTTTGCTCTCCTCATCTAGTATTACGATTTGCCGATAACCCGTCGGCTGGTCGGCAGGACGACCATCTTTTCGTAGGAGGACGAGTTTGCCCGTCTTCCAGCATGTTGGGAATCGACCCTCAGTTAGGCACGCGATAAACAGGGCCCTCACTCTATCCTCTAACTCGCTCATTGCTAGTACCAAGGCGCGTCCTAGGATACCCTTCGGCCCCAGAGCGGTGTTTCTGCCTCTCGAAGCCTCAGAACAGCCGCCCCGATTTTCGCTTCATTCACGGGTGGTGCCACTTGCTCATTTTCCCGTTGCCTAGTATTGGTAGATACCATCTGTGGCGGTCCCCATTCTTCCCGTTGAGGAAAGAAGGTGCTCACAACCCGCTCCAGAAACTGGGACTCTAGACTACTTGCCAGGGGGGGGGGGGGGGGGCATGGTCGGAGTTTTTGTCTTACGACACGATATGGCCTTCCCCATGGGTCTCGATTAAGGATCCCAAGCCATTCTTCCCATGAAGTCTCCTTAATCTTTGAAATGGCAGTCTGTAAAAAGTTTTGCACGCCCCGCCCGGTAGGCCGCATACCTAGCAGGCGTCCTCATTTTCTTAGCTTCTAACCCTTCGCCTTCTGCAACATATATAATGGCGGCGTGCCGCACCGCAGTCTTTTCGCATCTGTTTAAGTTCTGGGCGCCACCAGTACATCTGACGTCGCAGCGGGAAGGGCCGCTTCCTTGGCGTCACATAGATGGGTTAATGCGCCATTAACTAAGCCATTCCGCCTCCGCATCTACATTCTTAATCGGGCCAGACCTCGTCGCTCAGGACTCTACTATGGCCACTTCTCTAGCGATTTCCCTATCAAATCACCCAATTACCCAGCCTGGCCTATCCGCAGTAACATTTTGGCCATTTTTTCTAGTAAAGATAGACATAGAAAAGTCAAACCGAATATAGCGATGATCCGACAGAGTTTCCACGTCCACCTGTACCCTCCATCCTTGAACACGGCGTGCTAGTGTGGGGGATGCCAACGTAAGATCCACAATAGACCAGCCCTGCTGTCTCACACACGTGTTTTCCGACCCTCTATTTAGAATGTCTAGCCCCATAGATACCGCCCTCTCCTACAGCATCTCCCCCCGAGAAATTTAATTGAAGCCATATTATTTCTCAAAAACTGGGCCGGTATTCTAGACGGTAAAAACCATATCGTATTTGACCTGTTATCATATTGTCAACGTTTTGATAGCTCCTATTTGCTTGACAGTAATGACGGAATGAGTATAAAACAATGCCATAGCAGGTCAAATACGATATCGTTTTTATCGTCTAGAATAGAGGTCCTGTACTAATTATGGCGTCCAATATATCATTTTCGGATAAATTAAGGATGGGAAGTCTATTTCTGGAATAAAAATAATGCACAAAGGCGTGAGATTATGTATGTATGTAAATAATGCACATTAGAACAAAAAAAAACAAAAAATGCCCAAAAGACAAAAGTCATGTACAATGTTTTTTTATTTCTACCTTTCTTTTTACTCACGTGATATATGTATGTTAAAATTAAAAATATATGTAAGTACCTATGTAAAAATATATTTTTTTTAAAAACGAAAAACCGCCTTCAAAAACGCAAAAAGTAACTTCTTTTAAAATTGTAGGTACCTAATAAGTTAGTCCAACTGAAGTCGGCGACCACAATATTTTCAACAAATTAAATTATTTAAAAAACAATAAACCCGACTGCAATAAAAAAATCAACTGAAAAGCGAAAAACAAGCTCTATAATCTATAGACAATTGTAAGAGCAAAGTACTTATTGATATTTATAACAGTTTAAATTTAACTTGAATATTGGAAAAGGTGTTCCAGGCCGGGAACAAGCTAATCAAAATGTTATTTTTTGTCAAGAAAAAGGTTTTGTAATTCATTGCTTGTCCCCCGCTGATTTGTACACTGTTGACGAAGTCGAGGTGGCCCGATCCCTTGCCTCTACGCACCAAGGAACACTAATCTCTACCGCTACCGGAACCAACTCATACACCCTTGAGCTCTCGTGGGCACTCACGGCACGTGTTGTACATTATCATTTAATTGTTGTAATTTATTAGAAAACGCCAATACAAATTTAAAGTAATCATGTCATCCATAAAATGTCTGCTAAATAAATAAAGATATTAAAACAAAACTTTTGGGTCAAATACAAAATTAATGAAATTAGTCTCTTATAATTACCTATTATTTCGAATCAGAATGTAAAAACGGGGAGATATTTGTTTTGGTCTATCCCAATTAAATTCACATCGCGCCTTTCGCTCGTTTAATCAGCCTAATTTTTAAAACCTGTACAAAAGTGGACAACATTTGCACCTTTTTGGAAAGCTTATGAATTGAGGAAGTTTTTTCCTTAATTTGTACGCCAAGTAATATTTCTTTGGAGTAATCCCGTTCGACAGATACAACGTTTTCAAGAAAATAGCTGACTTGTTATTTAAGAACCTTTTATTTCTAAGGTTTTTGGAAGTTTTGCCAAGTATTTTTATTTGAAGCATTTGCTTATTCATCAGCTTTTAGAAAAATGCAGTTTTAGTTCCCAGAGAGAAGTATTTTTTTCACAATCTACAGTTTTAGATCAAGAGTCGGAAATTTTTAGAAATATCTGAAAATTTAAATAACTCGGAAACCAGTGACATTAGACCCCCAGTTAACGGGGACCAAATTATTGCAAATAAGCTGGAGTATAACCTCTTTCAAGGAATAGGTCGAGTTACCAGTCGCCCTGTATTTTTGAAAAAAAAAAAATTGTAGCTTTACGACAACATTTTTTGTTTTCAGATTTATGATATTATTTTTAAGCACAATAAGTAATTATTAAAAAATAAAAAAATATGTAATTTAGTCTTTTCTACTTTATTAACAAAAAAATTGTTAGGAAGTTAATTTTTTTTTGTTCGAAAAATATATTCCTCGTCCTTAATTTATCTGAAAATGATATATCGCATGCCCTAATATGTAGGTATAGTTTTAGAGAAATGTTGCTTCAACTAAAGCGCGGCAGCGTCAAACTTTCCCCCCCTCCCCCCACTAAATGCGCCATGGCTCTCGATGGCTCCCGGTCTGAATCAACACAAGACCAGTTAAGAGTCAATTGTGCCAAGTTTTAGCGCATAGTCACAAAGTGCAAGGTGTCGTGCAGTAATACCCTAGCTATATAAGGAAGTTGTTTGTAAGAAGTTTGTAAGGTCAAGCGGGGCGGGTTATTCCCACCTGTTATTTCCATTCTTACCTAACTAATGGGAATAAAATATACCAACTATTACCACTAACAATAGTCTGTCAAGAAAGACATGAAATGAAAATGATTTATGGGAAATACCCAGCGGGGCTATTCCGGTAGAGGGGTAAATTTGCTACTTAAACTACTATAAAAGGACGCAAAAATAGTATGGTTTTAATACGTTAACTGCCCTTGAAAAAAATTAAGTGACTTATTTACCCCTCTGTCGGAATACCTCGCTTGACCTGATTTGGAAAATATTTTTTAATCGACATCAAATATATGTATTATTATAATAATAATATTACCTTACCTACTTACAAAAGGTATAATAAATTATTAAAAAAAATGGCAAAAGCATGTCTGACCATGCTCAGTGTAGCGTTCCGAATCCGTTACGACACAAAAACCATTTCAAAAAACCACAAGTATGAACTAATTCTCTATTTAAAGTTATTTGGTTCTGTCTTAGGTGATTTTAAGAACCAATGAAGTCTTCTCATTCGTGATAGAGTTTTCTTTAAAATTCGTTATGTGCTTTCATTTAAGATATTTTTCTGATTTTTATTATTTGCTGCTGTGTGGTTGCCGGCTTAGAATAGCACCACTCTGTGTCTTCCCGTGGATGTCGTAAGAGTCGACTAAGGGAATAAAGGCTTGTAGTACTGTTAGGCGATGGGCTTGCAACCTGTCACTAATACACTGGTAAACATCTTAGCCTGATTATGCAAAATGTGGTTACAGAATTATCAACAAGCTTTTAGAGTTGTTGGCAATTCTGTAGCTCTGCCTACCCCAAACTGGGAATAAAGGCGTGAGTTTATGTATGTATGTATGTAGTATTTGTAGTTTTGCCTGTAGGGGAGAGGGAGGGCATGACTCTAACAAAAATTAGCACTTTATATCTTAATATTTCACAAATGGAACCCTCAATCGAAAAATTGTTGAACGACACCATGAGGTAGACGAGAAAAAAAAACATCCCGACGTGTAGGGGAGGTACCCTAATATATATATTTTTTCAAGATTTTACGGAGTCTCGGGCAACAGCTAGTATAATATCCCAACTAGCAAAATAACCTTATAACATCAAACTTAAATGGCGAAAACCCTTGTAATTGTTTTATAAAAGTATAAGTTGTTCCAATGTCCTTATAATAGCTCATTATAAGAGATTTTGGCTTTTATTCTTATAATTTAAGTTGGATAAAGGCTAATACGGCCGAGTAATATGACCACAATGAGAATTCCCTTTGTAAGAGTTGTTTATAAGAGATTTTAGCTATCACAGCCTCTAACAGATTATAATAAACAATAATAAAATCACTTACCAATTAAGTACCTATCCCACAATGGTTGACACAAAAATTATGTTCTCGTCGCTGCTTTGACGTTTTACCAGGCATATTTTTCTTCTATAAAAAACGACAAAGTACGTCCGATCAATACCTACAACGTATTGTAGGCATATAAAACATATGTATAATGCTGCGCGAACTATTTACTCGTGTTGAAAATTCATTTTTCGAAGTTTCCTGCGAACGTATTGTGATACCTACGTTTGCACGCTCGAACGGTAGGGTTTTCAACACAATGCAAATATTAATATGAATACATTATTATAAGAAAAACGGTTATTTATTTATTTATTACACAAAAAACTACTTACTACTATTTACTTAAATACTTAATTTTTTACTTTAATAAGGGTAGCTCAATAGTTATTATACCTCGTGTGTACATAAGTTTTGAGACGAACTTTTACTTTAAAAAAGGGGGACATGCCCAATTGCCCATCAAGGGCAATAAACTACCAAGATTTAAAACTAATGTATTTTTCTCAAAATTCAATTATTTAATGTTTGACCTGAATATCGTCGAACCCTAATCAGAATAGGTAAGTATCTACAATTTATCTATATCAATTACATTGAGTTCAGAAGCTTATCATAATCGTTAAGGCCCACAGGTATTTATACCTCTACGGATTGTGATATTTGATAATCTTACTATTGTTTGATTGCATTCGCATTAAAATGTGTGGCTTAGCGTGTGGCATCACGACCCTCGTCCTCGGGGCCGTCCTCCTCGTCGCCTCCTCCATCATAGGGTACGGGCTGATGGACGGTATTATAGATAACATGGTTGTTGATGTGAGTACTTCTTGTTGGAAAATATTGCGCATGTTCTGCTTTATAGTACGAGGAAACTAAATAAAATCGATATACTAGTAATTTTGGGATATAATTAAATTATTAAAATATCTTATAGGTAATTTAAATTAAATTGAATAGTCAGGAATCACAAATTCAAACTAATATTATAAATGCGAAAGTTTGGATGTCCGCCTTTACGGTTTGACGGGTTGAACTGGATTCCTGGAAACAAAGGCTCCCGGGAAATAATGATAAAAGACTTCCACGCGGACGGATTAGTTAGTTATATTCGAAAGTTAAAAACAATTTGGTTTGTTTTAAAAATATGAATGACCCTCCGCACATCGAAAGGCGGTGTCAGCGGAATACGAATTACGTAACATGAAACAATATAAATTGGATTTTATTTTATCGGCAAGTTACGTACCTAAATAAATAGTCCGGGGAAATTGAACCAAAATTAGAGCAACCTTGTGCGAATTAAAATCAGATTTTTTATTCATTAAATGTGTTGAGTATGCACAGGACAGTGTACCTGCTTATAAAATTGTCTCCCGCGAAATGTTCACCCCCGCGTATACGTTTTTTTTTTAAAGAAATTACGTTTATCAATTAAACTTGGTAGAAAAAAATATTATAATAGGTATGTTTGTGAGGAGTTTTTGTGGAAGACAAAGTTTTACCAGTAGGTTAGGCAATTAAACATTTGTCGTCCGCGCAATTAATATAATAATTTGACATTGTACCTACGTTAAGCAAAAATACTAACAGGACAAAAAAGCAAAATGTATTTTAATTCATGTATTATTAAGAAAATTAAACTTATATTACTTTGCACTTCAGAAACATCAAATATCGGTTCAGGGAAGAATGTAACTGAACTGATAGTTGCTGAATAATGGAACATATATAAACCCAAATCGTAATTTCTCAAAATAAAACAGATTAGGTGTTGATTAATAGTTTAATATAGTAAAAAAGTATTTGCATTGATGTATTTAATTTTCTTGTAAATAAGTAAGATATAGCCTATAAATTAAAGTTAAACTTAATTAACCTTTGTTACATTTTTGCCTAAACCGGTATGAAAAAAAACTTTTAATATTAATTTGCTTTATTCCAATTAGTTAAAATTTGTTTGTAAGCGTATTAATATATTCATTTTAATTGTTTTATGTAAAAAATCGCTGCTAATATTTTTGTTGGAAATACAATTTAAAAAAAAAATTGCTGGGCTAGCTATCCAGAGAGGTAATGCAGCCAGTGTCATGGGGACCATGCCGCGAGCGGTCCTGCTAGAGGGGGTGTTATTTTTATAGTGGTGATTATTATTTATATCTTTAATATTTGAGTAGCTTAGTTTAATTTTAATTTAAATACGTTTAGTTTTAATTTTTAATTGTATTAATGTTGAATTCTGTACTTAGTTGGATGTAAATAAAGTCTTTAGTATATTTAAAAAAATCCAAAATATTTTTCATTTTAATTTCCATGGACGAATTTGTTTAATTCTGCAATAATATATAGGTTCTACGAATTCTTTACTTATAGGAACTAAAGTTATTCTGTTGACTATATTGCCTTAAATTTTATTCATAACACGCGTTATTATGTTTATTACCTTGTTCCCATGAGGAAACGACTTGAGCTCTCGTGGGCACTCACGGCACGTGTTGTACATTATCATTTAATTGTTGTAATTTATTAGAAAACGCCAATACAAATTTAAAGTAATCATGTCATCCATAAAATGTCTGCTAAATAAATAAAGATATTAAAACAAAACTTTTGGGTCAAATACAAAATTAATGAAATTAGTCTCTTATAATTACCTATTATTTCGAATCAGAATGTAAAAACGGGGAGATATTTGTTTTGGTCTATCCCAATTAAATTCACATCGCGCCTTTCGCTCGTTTAATCAGCCTAATTTTTAAAACCTGTACAAAAGTGGACAACATTTGCACCTTTTTGGAAAGCTTATGAATTGAGGAAGTTTTTTCCTTAATTTGTACGCCAAGTAATATTTCTTTGGAGTAATCCCGTTCGACAGATACAACGTTTTCAAGAAAATAGCTGACTTGTTATTTAAGAACCTTTTATTTCTAAGGTTTTTGGAAGTTTTGCCAAGTATTTTTATTTGAAGCATTTGCTTATTCATCAGCTTTTAGAAAAATGCAGTTTTAGTTCCCAGAGAGAAGTATTTTTTTCACAATCTACAGTTTTAGATCAAGAGTCGGAAATTTTTAGAAATATCTGAAAATTTAAATAACTCGGAAACCAGTGACATTAGACCCCCAGTTAACGGGGACCAAATTATTGCAAATAAGCTGGAGTATAACCTCTTTCAAGGAATAGGTCGAGTTACCAGTCGCCCTGTATTTTTGAAAAAAAAATAATTGTAGCTTTACGACAACATTTTTTGTTTTCAGATTTATGATATTATTTTTAAGCACAATAAGTAATTATTAAAAAATAAAAAAATATGTAATTTAGTCTTTTCTACTTTATTAACAAAAAAATTGTTAGGAAGTTAATTTTTTTTTGTTCGAAAAATATATTCCTCGTCCTTAATTTATCTGAAAATGATATATCGCATGCCCTAATATGTAGGTATAGTTTTAGAGAAATGTTGCTTCAACTAAAGCGCGGCAGCGTCAAACTTTCCCCCCCTCCCCCCACTAAATGCGCCATGGCTCTCGATGGCTCCCGGTCTGAATCAACACAAGACCAGTTAAGAGTCAATTGTGCCAAGTTTTAGCGCATAGTCACAAAGTGCAAGGTGTCGTGCAGTAATACCCTAGCTATATAAGGAAGTTGTTTGTAAGAAGTTTGTAAGGTCAAGCGGGGCGGGTTATTCCCACCTGTTATTTCCATTCTTACCTAACTAATGGGAATAAAATATACCAACTATTACCACTAACAATAGTCTGTCAAGAAAGACATGAAATGAAAATGATTTATGGGAAATACCCAGCGGGGCTATTCCGGTAGAGGGGTAAATTTGCTACTTAAACTACTATAAAAGGACGCAAAAATAGTATGGTTTTAATACGTTAACTGCCCTTGAAAAAAATTAAGTGACTTATTTACCCCTCTGTCGGAATACCTCGCTTGACCTGATTTGGAAAATATTTTTTAATCGACATCAAATATATGTATTATTATAATAATAATATTACCTTACCTACTTACAAAAGGTATAATAAATTATTAAAAAAAATGGCAAAAGCATGTCTGACCATGCTCAGTGTAGCGTTCCGAATCCGTTACGACACAAAAACCATTTCAAAAAACCACAAGTATGAACTAATTCTCTATTTAAAGTTATTTGGTTCTGTCTTAGGTGATTTTAAGAACCAATGAAGTCTTCTCATTCGTGATAGAGTTTTCTTTAAAATTCGTTATGTGCTTTCATTTAAGATATTTTTCTGATTTTTATTATTTGCTGCTGTGTGGTTGCCGGCTTAGAATAGCACCACTCTGTGTCTTCCCGTGGATGTCGTAAGAGTCGACTAAGGGAATAAAGGCTTGTAGTACTGTTAGGCGATGGGCTTGCAACCTGTCACTAATACACTGGTAAACATCTTAGCCTGATTATGCAAAATGTGGTTACAGAATTATCAACAAGCTTTTAGAGTTGTTGGCAATTCTGTAGCTCTGCCTACCCCAAACTGGGAATAAAGGCGTGAGTTTATGTATGTATGTATGTAGTATTTGTAGTTTTGCCTGTAGGGGAGAGGGAGGGCATGACTCTAACAAAAATTAGCACTTTATATCTTAATATTTCACAAATGGAACCCTCAATCGAAAAATTGTTGAACGACACCATGAGGTAGACGAGAAAAAAAAACATCCCGACGTGTAGGGGAGGTACCCTAATATATATATTTTTTCAAGATTTTACGGAGTCTCGGGCAACAGCTAGTATAATATCCCAACTAGCAAAATAACCTTATAACATCAAACTTAAATGGCGAAAACCCTTGTAATTGTTTTATAAAAGTATAAGTTGTTCCAATGTCCTTATAATAGCTCATTATAAGAGATTTTGGCTTTTATTCTTATAATTTAAGTTGGATAAAGGCTAATACGGCCGAGTAATATGACCACAATGAGAATTCCCTTTGTAAGAGTTGTTTATAAGAGATTTTAGCTATCACAGCCTCTAACAGATTATAATAAACAATAATAAAATCACTTACCAATTAAGTACCTATCCCACAATGGTTGACACAAAAATTATGTTCTCGTCGCTGCTTTGACGTTTTACCAGGCATATTTTTCTTCTATAAAAAACGACAAAGTATCCGCCTTTACGGTTTGACGGGTTGAACTGGATTCCTGGAAACAAAGGCTCCCGGGAAATAATGATAAAAGACTTCCACGCGGACGGATTAGTTAGTTATATTCGAAAGTTAAAAACAATTTGGTTTGTTTTAAAAATATGAATGACCCTCCGCACATCGAAAGGCGGTGTCAGCGGAATACGAATTACGTAACATGAAACAATATAAATTGGATTTTATTTTATCGGCAAGTTACGTACCTAAATAAATAGTCCGGGGAAATTGAACCAAAATTAGAGCAACCTTGTGCGAATTAAAATCAGATTTTTTATTCATTAAATGTGTTGAGTATGCACAGGACAGTGTACCTGCTTATAAAATTGTCTCCCGCGAAATGTTCACCCCCGCGTATACGTTTTTTTTTTAAAGAAATTACGTTTATCAATTAAACTTGGTAGAAAAAAATATTATAATAGGTATGTTTGTGAGGAGTTTTTGTGGAAGACAAAGTTTTACCAGTAGGTTAGGCAATTAAACATTTGTCGTCCGCGCAATTAATATAATAATTTGACATTGTACCTACGTTAAGCAAAAATACTAACAGGACAAAAAAGCAAAATGTATTTTAATTCATGTATTATTAAGAAAATTAAACTTATATTACTTTGCACTTCAGAAACATCAAATATCGGTTCAGGGAAGAATGTAACTGAACTGATAGTTGCTGAATAATGGAACATATATAAACCCAAATCGTAATTTCTCAAAATAAAACAGATTAGGTGTTGATTAATAGTTTAATATAGTAAAAAAGTATTTGCATTGATGTATTTAATTTTCTTGTAAATAAGTAAGATATAGCCTATAAATTAAAGTTAAACTTAATTAACCTTTGTTACATTTTTGCCTAAACCGGTATGAAAAAAAACTTTTAATATTAATTTGCTTTATTCCAATTAGTTAAAATTTGTTTGTAAGCGTATTAATATATTCATTTTAATTGTTTTATGTAAAAAATCGCTGCTAATATTTTTGTTGGAAATACAATTTAAAAAAAAAATTGCTGGGCTAGCTATCCAGAGAGGTAATGCAGCCAGTGTCATGGGGACCATGCCGCGAGCGGTCCTGCTAGAGGGGGTGTTATTTTTATAGTGGTGATTATTATTTATATCTTTAATATTTGAGTAGCTTAGTTTAATTTTAATTTAAATACGTTTAGTTTTAATTTTTAATTGTATTAATGTTGAATTCTGTACTTAGTTGGATGTAAATAAAGTCTTTAGTATATTTAAAAAAATCCAAAATATTTTTCATTTTAATTTCCATGGACGAATTTGTTTAATTCTGCAATAATATATAGGTTCTACGAATTCTTTACTTATAGGAACTAAAGTTATTCTGTTGACTATATTGCCTTAAATTTTATTCATAACACGCGTTATTATGTTTATTACCTTGTTCCCATGAGGAAAGTATTTAATTTTTCCTTTTTATTTGGAAAGTTAAGTTTAAATACATGATTCAAGAAAAAAAGCGCTGTTTATATTTTTTGCAAGGTTCAAATCTAAAAGTCCATTGATCGTATTAGGTACAGTCCGGCGATGGTGACATTTGTGTTAGCGGTACTTTAATTAGGTCACATGCCGTAGTACCGCTAGCTCTGCTGCTGCTGGGCCAACTTAATCAACATTAATAAATTCTCGTTTAAGTCTTATTTTCAAAGACTATTTATTTTAAAAAACAATACGATAACATGTCAAAGGCAATATGGTTTACGGAGTTGAATAAAGGCCCAGAGCGTTGGTGTCCTAGTGACTTATTTATATACGGTGTCGCCTCAGTTCCAACCTCAGCGGTCGCCATGTAATTACGAATGAGCTTTTTAACTTAAGTAAGTACTGTGGGAGCTCTTGCGTACGGGTTGTCTTTTAGCTATAAATATGTAAGAACGCAAATGCAACATAGGTATTTCTGTTACTTTTATTTTATCAAATAATACACATTAACTATAGCGCTTTACGCGGACTTCACTCGACTGACTATCTTCTATAAAACAGCTTAGACCTTTATCAGCAATATTCAAATAGATTTTTTTTATATTGCTGACGTAATAATCAACGACTAAGATGCAGCCAGCAAGCTACAAGCACTCCTTTACACCTTAACCGTTACATCTCGCAAGGCTCTATGAGTGAGTAGGTACCTACATTAACCGATGCTCTTTCTGTGAGCGAAAAACATCGTGAGAAAACCTACACTACACATTCAAAGAGCTCAATGTCTTAGCGGGCGATCGCACAAAAGATCCTACAGGCAGGGTCGGAAAGTATATTCGATAGGCATCTGTGCAAAGATTAAACCTAGTGTTTATGAATGTTTTGTATGTTGTTACTTTCTCGTATGTAGAATATCTTAGTCACATGATCATTGTATTCATTCATAAAATAAAATAAGATAAATCGTAACCTTCCGGAGACGTTTTCGCTGTGTGATAACCATCGACTGTCTTCCCGGGCCTCTATTCCACTTTCTTTTAGCCAATCTTACTTCTATAACGTAATCAATAATCATATATTGTTGACGGTGTATATGCTTTAACTAAATATGTCATCAACTGCACGGCTAGCACATGTTGTCCGCGACTTGTTTGTCGCTCGGATCTCCCTTTCTATCTAGTCTGTAACGATAGAGACGCACTGAGCGACAAGCGAGAAAATACAACTTGTGCTGCCCGTGCTGGGATATGAGTTATCATAATGTCAACAATCAATGTGCTTAGGAAGAGGGGCTAATGCAAAGTGGAATAGATTCCCGGGGTGACATAACAATCACATTACAGGTGCTCTACGTAGTGGTATAGGTAAGTAGGGTAGACCGGGGACAATAGTACCATTTTAGAAATAATGACCTGTAACTCAGAATCTATAGCTACCACGTAAGAATTGCTAAGGATATAACATTATAGTCTAATTGGCTATCCGAATCTAGAAAATAATTTTCATTTGATCACATCAGAATGGTGCAAATTGAGTTTTTGTTCATGAAGTCCTGGTGTTACAGTTGACCCCCAGTACGGGTCAATGAAGAATGTCAGTAGGTACGCTAAATCGCTTGAAACTTTGTAGCAGTAAAGTTTATAAAATAAACAAACATACTACTTTTTATTTTATTCAAAAAGACTCGATAGTTTTGATTCTATGAACGTTTAAAATTTGGGTCAATAATATTAAAGCGTGCGGGGGCCATCTTGCTGGGGTGACGTCATCGCTTAACAGCGGTACGCGCCCTTATATGAAAAAGTAAGTTTACAGGGCTATAACTTTTTAACCGTTATAAGTAGCCAGTTGAATTTTTCACAGAATACGTGTTATTATAAAATCTATCGTTTAAAATTATACAATGAACAATAAATCAAATCCCAAGAGGGTTCCCCATACAAGAAACATGGAAATAAATCATTTTTTTTCAGCATTTTTATACGGATTGTATTTTATAATGGCTTCTTATTTTGATGCTATTTTGAGCTTAAATTGTAGTCTAATTTTTGTAGTTTACGACTAAATAGCAATGTCAAGTAAAACTGCTACAAATATGAGACAAAACTGATTTTATCAACACGATATTTTAAGCGGTCACCCATCCTGTTTTAGACTACGTGTCTAGTTGCTTAACTTTGGAAGGAGAAGTACGGGTTGTATTTGTATAATAGCTTTTTATTTCGGTGTCACATTAAGTTTAGATAATAATCAAAACTCAATACAAACATAATATAGTTTACGACCAAACAGTAAACTGTAGTAAAACTCTTACAAATATGTTAAAAAGTGCCTAGTTTAAATCAACACGATCGATATTTAGGTAAGCGGTGGTTGATTAACTTTGGTGGTAGGCCTTTCTTTACAAATTTCGTGGTTATTTAGAATTAATATCGCTACTGTATAAAAGAGTGAACTATAAAACATGAATTTTTGATTGACCTAGCAGTAGTTCTGAGACTTCGTGTATTCATTTCATCGATTTCTAAATTCGCGCGCGGGCGCTACCAAGTCGATAGACGTACCTACCTACATACCTACAACACTCTCGCTATGCTAGGTCTAGGCATTATTGCTACTATCCCAAAATTGAAAGTGCTTGATTATTATTCTAATTTTATTTCAGCAACTTATTCGACAAACATTACAAATAGAAAAGCCGGTCATTGACAGACAGTTAGTTATGTAATACAAAATAATAGATAAACATAGCTGCCATAGTAACATCAAAAACGAATTCGTAAAAATATTACGACTTACAAAGTTAAGCAAGTACAAGCGTAGTCTATAACAGGATGGGTGACCGCCTAAAACATCGTGTTGATAAAATCAGTTTTGTCACATATTTTTAGCAGTTTTACTTGAGATTGCTATTTAGTCGGAAACTATGAAAATTAGACTACAATTTAAGCTTAAAATAGCATCAAAATCAGAAGCCATTATAAAAATACAATCCGTATAAAAATGCTAAAAAACATGATTTATTTTCATGTTTCTTGTATGGGGACCCCTCTTGGGATTTGATTTATTGTTCATTGTACAATTTTAAACGATAGATTTTATAATAACACGTATTCTGTGAAAAATTCAACTGGCTACTTAAAACGGTTAAAAAGTTATAGCCCTGTAAACTTACTTTTTCATATAAGGGCGCGTACCGCTGTTAAGCGATGACGTCATCATCCGTGAGCGCTAGCCGTCGGGTTTCGAGCGCCACATACGAAGTTTAAAATTAAATATCTCGAAAACAATTTGACGTATCGAAATGATGTTTTTACAGCTATTTTTAGTTTTTAATGAATACGGTAATCCAAAAATCTAAACTGGCTGACATTCTCTATTGTACCAGAAAAACACGGGTAAATAAAACCCAAAATAATAGACTAATTAATCAGTATTTATTGTTAATTTCTTAAGACGAATCAGTGTTACGTTACATCAGTCTTAAACATAGAGACTCGTATTTAGACTAGACAAAGCGAGAATGAAATGAACTATAGAAAAAATAATATTCTCCAAGTTTTTGAAACATATTGTGACGAGTTATTATAAAAATCACTTAAGGGTGCTCAAAGCACACCTCTTAAGCAATAACAACACCTCAATATAACAAAAGTATCGAATAATTTAACAATTACGAATCCCATACAGTTACAATTGACCCCTGGTACAATCAACCCCATCCTACACAGCAAATTATTTTTAAATAATATTAAAGAAACGGATGACATTGAGGGTATTATAAAACTTTCACATTACGACAATTTTAATTTTAAACAGTAGCACAAAACGTAAATCGTAAATACCTACTTTGGTCAGTCAAAAATACAAATCGTCGTCTAGCTCGTGCGTTTCGCGCCGCAGCAAGTGGCCGGCTAGTGAGCAGGTCGAGACACGCTCAAGGCACACTCGTGTATTCAAAGACATGCATATTTCGATGTAGTTGCAGAGATATAGGCGATGGTACTATTGACCCGTGTTACTATTGTCCCTGGTCTACCCTACCCGGTCGTCGTAGGCGGAGCAGTAGTAATAAGTAGTTACCGTTTGTTTATGTTTATTATTCAAAGGTCTTGAGTTGCCGGTGTTTATGGTGGGGAAGTAATCTTCCCTTCAGATAACCCCCATGCTCCTTTGCCTCCCTCTCTTATATGTATATTTTTATAAGTATACCTATATATACATTTATTGATAACTTTAACTAAATGATAAACCACGGTCCTTATCAAATCGTTTACTATCAAATGTTTTATCTTTTTTCAGGGGGTCGCCTTACACGACGATACCATTCAGTTGGAGAGGTTCGAAGAGGTCCCGTTTGCACTTAACTTCACTATTAGGGTGTTCAACATTACGAACAGAGATGAGGTCATCGCTGGGGCAATACCGGTGGTGAACGAAGTAGGGCCTTATGTTTATAAGTAAGTTCGAGTTCACATTGCATTTCTGAGAAATAGTTATAACGATTAAAATATTAGCATAGAAAAGTATTAGCCACTCGATATACCTAGTTATTAGTGCATATTCGATGATTGTAAAATATCATTCAGTAAGCAAGGACTGGATAGCTAAAGTTCATAACTATATAGCTGGTTTGATAGTGCGATCCGTTGTATGGGAACCTTGCACTTTGTTACTATGCGCTGAAACTTGGCACCAGTTGATCCTTAGGTGGTCTCGAATGAATTCAGACCGGGAGCCATCGAGAGCTACCGTGCATTTAGTGGGAGAGGGGGGGGGAGAGTTTAACGCTGCCGCGCATTTAATTGAAGCCATATTGTTTCTCAAAAACTGGGCCGGTATTCTAGACGGTAAAAACCATATCGTATTTGACCTGTTATCATATTGTCAACGTTTTGATAGCTCCTATTTACTTGACAGTAATGACGGAATGAGTATAAAACAATGCCATAGCAGGTCAAATACGATATCGTTTTTATCGTCTAGAATAGAGGCCCTGTACTTATTATGGCGTCCAATATATCATTTTCGGATAAATTAAGGATGGGAAGTCTATTTCTGGAATAAAAATAATGCACAAAGGCGTGAGATTATGTATGTATGTAAATAATGCACATAAGAACAAAAAAATCAAAAAATGCCCAAAAGACAAAAGTCATGTACAATGTTTTTTTATTTCTACCTTTCTTTTTACTCACGTGATATATGTATGTTAAAATTAAAAATATATGTAAGTACCTATGTAAAAATATATTTTTTAAAAAAACGAAAAACCGCCGTCAAAAACGCAAAAAGTAACTTCTTTTAAAATTGTAGGTACCTAATAAGTTAGTCCAACTGAAGTCGGCGACCACAATATTTTCAACAAATTAAATTATTTAAAAAACAATAAACCCGACTGCAATAAAAAAATCAACTGAAAAGCGAAAAACAAGCTCTATAATCTATAGACAATTGTAAGAGCAAAGTACTTATTGATATTTATAACAGTTTAAATTTAACTTGAATATTGGAAAAGGTGTTCCAGGCCGGGAACAAGCTAATCAAAATGTTATTTTTTGTCAAGAAAAAGGTTTTGTAATTCATTGCTTGTCCCCCGCTGATTTGTACACTGTTGACGAAGTCGAGGTGGCCCGATCCCTTGCCTCTACGCACCAAGGAACACTAATCTCTACCGCTACCGGAACCAACTCATACACCCTTGAGCTCTCGTGGGCACTCACGGCACGTGTTGTACATTATCATTTAATTGTTGTAATTTATTAGAAAACGCCAATACAAATTTAAAGTAATCATGTCATCCATAAAATGTCTGCTAAATAAATAAAGATATTAAAACAAAACTTTTGGGTCAAATACAAAATTAATGAAATTAGTCTCTTATAATTACCTATTATTTCGAATCAGAATGTAAAAACGGGGAGATATTTGTTTTGGTCTATCCCAATTAAATTCACATCGCGCCTTTCGCTCGTTTAATCAGCCTAATTTTTAAAACCTGTACAAAAGTGGACAACATTTGCACCTTTTTGGAAAGCTTATGAATTGAGGAAGTTTTTTCCTTAATTGGACGCCAAGTAATATTTCTTTGGAGTAATCCCGTTCGACAGATACAACGTTTTCAAGAAAATAGCTGACTTGTTATTTAAGAACCTTTTATTTCTAAGGTTTTTGGAAGTTTTGCCAAGTGTTTTTATTTGAAGCATTTGCTTATTCATCAGCTTTTAGAAAAATGCAGTTTTAGTTCCCAGAGAGAAGTATTTTTTTCACAATCTACAGTTTTAGATCAAGAGTCGGAAATTTTTAGAAATATCTGAAAATTTAAATAACTCGGAAACCAGTGACATTAGACCCCCAGTTAACGGGAACCAAATTATTGCAAATAAGCTCTAGTATAACGTCTTTCAAGGAATAGGTCGAGTTACCAGTCGCCCTGTATTTTTGAAAAAAAAAAATGTAGCTTTACGACATTTTTTGTTTTCAGATTTATGATATTATTTTTAAGCACAATAAGTAATTATTAAAATAACAAATATAAGTAAAATAACAAATTTTGTATTTTAGTCTTTTCTACTTTATTAAAAAAATTTGTTAGGAATTTAATTTTTTTTGTTCGAAAAATATATTCCTCGTCCTTAATTTATCTGAAAATGATATATCGCATGCCCTAATATGTAGGTATAGTTTTAGAGAAATGTTGCTTCAACTAAAGCGCGGCAGCGTCAAACTTTCCCCCCCTCCCCCCACTAAATGCGCCATGGCTCTCGATGGCTCCCGGTCTGAATCAACACAAGACCAGCTAAGAGTCAATTGTGCCAAGTTTTAGCGCATAGTCACAAAGTGCAAGGTGTCGTGCAGTAATATAAGGAAGTTGTTTGTAAGAAGTTTGTAAGGTCAAGCGGGGCGGGTTATTCCCACCTGTTATTTCCATTCTTACCTAACTAATGGGAATAAAATATACCATTTATTACCACTAACAATAGTCTGTCAAGAAAGACATGAAATGAAAATGATTTATGGGAAATACCCAGCGGGGCTATTCCGGTAGAGGGGTAAATTTGCTACTTAAACTACTATAAAAGGACGCAAAAATAGTATGGTTTTAATACGTTAACTGCCCTTGAAAAAAATTAAGTGACTTATTTACCCCTCTGTCGGAATACCTCGCTTGACCTGATTTGGAAAATATTTTTTAATCGCCATCAAATATATGTATTATTATAATAATAATATTACCTTACCTACTTACAAAAGGTATAATAAGTTATTAAAAAAAATGGCAAGAGCATGTCTGACCATGCTCAGTGTAGCGTTCCGAATCCGTTACGACACAAAAACCATTTCAAAAAACCACAAGTATGAACTGATTCTCTATTTAAAGTTATTTGGTTCTGTCTTAGGTGATTTTAAGAACCAATGAAGTCTTCTCATTCGTGATAGAGTTTTCTTTAAAATTCGTTATGTGCTTTCATATAAGATATTTTTCTGATTTTTAGTATTTGTAGTTTTGCCTGTAGGGGAGAGAGAGGGCATGACTCTAACAAAAATTAGCACTTTATATCTTAATATTTCACAAATGGAAACCTCAATCGAAAAATTGTTGAACGACACCATGAGGTAGACGAGAAAAAAAAACATCCCGACGTGTAGGGGAGGTACCCTAATATATATATTTTTTCAAGATTTTACGGAGTCTCGGGCAACAGCTAGTATAATATCCCAACTAGCAAAATAACCTTATAACATCAAACTTAAATGGCGAAAACCCTTGTAATTGTTTTATAAAAGTATAAGTTGTTCCAATGTCCTTATAATAGCTCATTATAAGAGATTTTGGCTTTTATTCTTATAATTTAAGTTGGATAAAGGCTTATACGGCCGAGTAATATGACCACAATGAGAATTCCCTTTGTAAGAGTTGTTTATAAGAGATTTTAGCTATCACAGCCTCTAACAGATTATAATAAACAATAATAAAATCACTTACCAATTAAGTACCTATCCCACAATGGTTGACACAAAAATTATGCTCTCGTCGCTGCTTTGACGTTTTACCAGGCATATTTTTCTTCTATAAAAAACGACAAAGTACGTCCGATCAATACCTACAACGTATTGTAGGCATATAAAACATATGTATAATGCTGCGCGAACGCGCCTGAATAAACCTTATTTACTCGTGTTGAAAATTCATTTTTCGAAGTTTCCTGCGATCGTATTGTGATACCTACGTTTGCACGCTCGAACGGTAGGGTTTTCAACACAATGAAAATATTAATATGAATACATTATTATAAGAAAAACGGTTATTTATTTATTTATTGCACAAAAAACTACTTACTACTATTTACTTAAATACTTATTTTTTTACTTTAATAAGGGTAGCTCAATAGTTATTATACCTCGTGTGTACATAAGTTTCGAGACGAACTTTTACTTTAAAAAATAAAACATAATAATAGTGTCAGCTGTCTAATTCTTTTTTCAGTTTTGAATTTGAAATGTTTGTGTTCTATTTGTATGTTTTTATTATTTATTTCAATTAATTTTCTTGTGACCGCAGGAGCAAAATAATTACGTGCGACTGTCATTTCGCTACATATGGCGGGAAAAAAACCAATGTATATTTTCCGTGTCCTAAAATATTTTGGGATTAACCGCAACTTTAAATATTACACCATAAAACGTTACAAGGAGACTGATTCTCTAAAAGATCGCCAAAGAAGCGGTCGCCCGCGGTCTGTAAAGACGATTGCGAGCATCAAAATGATCAGAGGGCCCTGCCAAGATGCATTGCGCTAACTAGCGTTTCTATTCGATTCGTTTTTAAACCAATCGCGTCACTGGGAGATGACGTGATACGAAAAGTCACGTGGTCTAAAAAAGACGCGATTGGTTTAAAACGAATCGAATAGAAACGCTAATTATCGTAATGCATCTTGTCTAGGGCCTCTGAGCGACTTCGCCGAAATTCATGTCGCACCCAGAAAAAAGTGCTCTGCAGACTAACATTTCGCGTGTTGCGGTAAACGAAATACTGAAATACAATCTCAAGGTAAAGGCCTACAATCCTAGGAAAGTTCACTTCCTTAATGAATGCCTTCGTAAATTATGACGCGAACTTTGTCCGATGCTACTTCAGAGACACGCTACGAAAAATATACTCTTCACCGATGAGAACATCTTCACATTCGAAGAAAAGTTCAACCGCCAAAACAATAAAGTTTATGCCAAAAGCAGCAAAGATGTTCCAGCTCCAGCACGAAATGTATCGCGTTCCCATTTTCCAGCGACTGTGATGGTATGGTGGGGTGTTTCGTATGAAGGTGTCATTCCGCTGCATTTTTGCCAACAAGGCGTCAAAGAGCTCGTTTAAAGAATAGAGGCTGTCATTTTGAGTAATAAGTGTTTGTAGTTATTGGTTAATGTATAGGTACTTATTAGTATCTGTTTTTTTAAATTATGATTCTCCCAAAAAGAAAAATGAACATTTTATTTCGTCTCAAAACTTATGAACACACGAGGTAACTAAGAGCCATTCCTGAAGTACAAGAATTATATTTTCGAAAGAATTTTGCAAATCGGCGCAGTACCTAGTTGTTAGTGGTTACATATTACATAAATATGGGTCAAAAAATTAACCTCCTTTTTACGTTAGCTACCTACCTCACCTACCTACTTACATCTAAGAACTTACGTATTAATGAATTCGCTATCACTAGGTACCTATAGGTATAACATTTTTGTAATAAAATAAGTAACAATTTTATACTTGTGTCCGTTATTTTTTTCTTGGTATCATTTTTTTTTTCTTAAGAGCCTTACGAATATGTACCTCTGAGCACCCTAACATGTTTATAATAAGTAAACTAGGTAGGTAATCAAATCGTTCTAACTTGATGAATACTGTATCGTGTCGATCACTTTAATATACTTATAAATATAAATATAAATAAATTACAACTACTGACCTTTCCTCGTTCACAGGCAAAGATAAAAACATTTCTTTTTTATTATTTTTAGTTCTCTTGTCATCTACTCACACAGCAATAATGAGTCATTTTTTATAATATAAACTCACCAACACAACACAAGAAACAACAACAAATCTAACACACCTTGACGTAATGAATAGAATGCACTACCTACTTGCATCTCGTTTGACGTGTCTCGAACTCTCGACACTCAAAAACCGGTCGAGCGAGCTTGCCTCGCCGCGCGCGGGCGTCCTTCATGTATTAGCATCGGCAGCTATGTTCCGTGAGGCGGTGATTATCGTACGTACCTCGCGCAGAGAAATATCTGTTACGTAGCGTATTTTTTTAGCAAATAAGTATATTTCTCCTCGTCTTATAAGTAGATTGCCCCTAATACCCTTAAAAAGTTTCTGTCCGTTTTTTAGTACTACCTACTTACAATCACATGATTTTGATGTAAAGGTAAAAAGATAATTCCAGGCTAGAAATGGAAGTGCGTAATAGAAAGTGTGAAAATTACACCAACAGTTTTCAACGGTAAACTTAAGCGCGAGCATCAGGTGAAGTAAGACATTTGACAATTGTGCGTCGGTTCGTGTTTGTGACGTTCTATAATCTGAGTGTTTTGCTTCAAGTTTTCAATGTACACAAATCTAATAAAAAGCAGGTAAGTTTGTTGATAATATTCTATTATACATTTATTCATGTTTAGTAAGGTATTAGCGAAATTGTGTTTTATATAGCATGTCCCATTTTTGTGACATTGTCGATTGCCTTAATTACTGGGTACAATAACGTCCGTCCTTTTTTCTAATACAATTTTAGGTCCCAAGGGCAAAGATATCCTCATTATGGCGGGCCAAAAGATCATGGCAACGCTCTCGGCTTCCGACTGTGATCTGTCAACTTACAAGAGCATAAAATATTCAAGAGCTAGAATAGCCCAGCACTATACCTACCGAAGACATACCGGACGTCAGCCTGTACCTAAAACAGTTCAAGAACGGCAAAGCCCCGGGTGATGATAGAATCATAGCTGAACTTCAGAAAGCTGGTTACGAAAACCGGTCCTTAGGGCCTTTCAGACCATGTCTGATTTCGTCATTCACGAGAAAAAAACGCCGCAGGCATGCAACAGAAGTGTCGTAGTGCTCTTCTTCATAAAGGAGGACTATTGTGAAGCCTGCTGAATAATTATAGACCTATCTCACTTTTACAAGGGGTTCTCAGCTATTACGAACCGTCTCATGCGCAGGTTTGACAACGTCCAGCCTCTCAAACAAGCCGGCTTCCGAAAAGGCTTCAGAACCGGATACTATATACCTGCGCTGCAGGTTATACAGAACACAAGATTACATTCCCCTTTGTCTAGCATTTGTGGATTACGAAGAAGCCTTCAAATTGATCGAGACGTGGGCTGTGCTGCAGTTCGACTACTTGACCAGTTACTCATCTATTTTACTGCAGTGGGTAGTAAGACAAGGAGATGATATATCTCCAAAGATGTTTACCGCTGCGCTGGAAGATGTGTTCAGCGTTATGGACTGGGAAGAATGAGGCATTGTGGCATCAATGTAAACGGCGAGCAAATCATTCACCTTCGGTTTGCCGATGACATTGTAGTCATGGCTGATACCTCAGCAGAACCTCCGAACGAGTTGGACGACGCAATAGTGGCGTCGTTTCGCCAAATTCCATATGCGTCTACGCGATATATATCCAAAAAGTTAAAAACTGCGGTCGGTAACGTGCATAACGGCAAAAAAATCTATAATTTACATACTAAGAAGAAACATAAAATCCCAAAAAGGACTGCTGCTCAGCTTGATAGAGTGAAATCTTGAGCTAAAATATTAAACAAGCTTTTAATTAAAAATCGCGACAGATGCTTACTCATGGATGATGAACATATCGACACTATCTACGAATACTACGCTAACTTGATTTTGGGTGATTTTCACTTTTTAATGCCAAAGATCTTAAAAGTTCATTCTTTACATAATCCTATTTTTATTTTTCAATTATCGATAAAAATAACAAAGTTACGAAACGTGAACAGCGCTAAGTTTATGACTAATTTGAAACCGAACGATGTACGGCCCGCCAACTGTGATAGCGGCTCATACGGGGGGAGCGGGAGGGGCGCTAGTTTGTTTGTTGTCGTCCAAGTGTGACGTAGGCGGTTGTTAGCGGGACGCGCGCGCATTTGCATTGTTTTTTATTTAATATGGGATAAAGTTATGTTGTTACGATTGTTTTGTTAAGTTCAATGTTAATTAGAATCATGGCACGAAATAGAGCACGACATCTAGTAGATTTAAGTAAAAATAACCGTTTTGATGATGAAGAAACAAACAAGAATCTCATTTATTTCAAGGAAAGCAGTGGAAAGGGTAAGTGTATTTTTTTTAAAATTAGTTTTAGATTATAATTAATAATGTTACGTTATTAAAACCCAGCCATTTATTTATTCTCTTTCAAGTACCAACAGCTTATGTATTTTTTCAAAGGTTCGACTAAGCGAACGCTAAGTCTGAGTTAGCGTAATATACGGTCAAGGTACTCACAAGACGATAACAACAATATTAATGACTTTAGGGTTTCGTGCATCATTTAACTAAAACGGAACCCCTTTTATAAGATTATCATTGGTTGTCTGTTTGTATATTTGTGTGTACGTCCATGTGTCAAGATTATTTTACAAAATTAAATTTTTGAGAGCTGCTTAGACAGGGATTAGGTAATAGTCAACTTATTTAGCATTTACGTACCGGATTAAAAAACTTGTTGTTAATTATTTAACCACATTTTGCACAAACAGGCTAAGATGTTTACCAGTATACAATACATTAGTGACAGGTTGCAAGCCCATCGCCTAAGAATAATACAAGCCTTTAACAACAAGTTTTTAGAATTGTTGGTAATCCTGTAGCTCTGTCTACTCCATTTTGGGAATGAGGGTGCGAGTGTATGTACCTATGTAAGTATGTACCGGATTCAAAAAAATAGGTTCTGTGTGTGTCCCGTAGGTACATGTATTTATGCATGTTTGAATTTAGGTATGGTGTTTGTATGTAGGTATTCATGTAAGTATGTTGATATCATAGTGATTATCGTTAAAACTACTGCACATATTTATAAAAAAAATGGCACAGCATTAACATAAGCACAGCTAAATATAAGGACTTACAGTACTTTTGTGACAAACACATAATTACAGAGAAATATCACGATTTCTACAGAAACTTGTCGACTGCTACGAGTTCTGAAACCACTGGGCAAATAGAAACAACTTATTCCTCCTCTTCACTTAGTTCTCTCTAAGTGAAGAGGAGGAATAAGTTGTTTTACCCAAATAAATGGTTGTGAACTCATATAACGTTGATCTCAAAATATTATTTTTAAGTTGATCTCAAATTAAAAACCCTCTCCAAGAAAAGCAGACCAGCGTCGCTATCGCCTAACGCACTCGCAATCGGAATCGGTTTCAAAGCGAAACAATTGTTTTCATTTTGTATGCAGACAAGCCTTCGATTTTCAAAATGAAAATGATTGCGAATGCAAGTGCGTTAGGCAATAGCCCCTTTGGCCACGTCAGGTTTTCGATTTTTTTTGTTACATTAAGTGAAATTGAGGAAATTGAGTATCTTTTTATTATATTATGGTGTAAGAATAAACAAATAATAATAACCCCCAAACCTTCGTACTTGTACCCCCCCTTCAACCCCTCCCCCCGCCTTACCCAGTTTCCCAACCCAAACATTACCTGTATCCTATGTGTAGGATGATGCAATAAACAGTATAAAATCTTCCAACCAAATTTGCCTAAACTTGACGCATATTCATTCATGCGTGAGAGAGATGGGAATACATTATTGAATGAACATGCATCAAGTTTAGGCAAATTAGCTCTACCTATTCCGATCTCTGCTAATCTCTCTTAAAAAATATATCTCTTTCTTTGTTCTAACGTAATGACCATGTTAAACCCAGAGCTAGCTCTTACCTTCAGTGTTTAACATACACGTAAGGTTAGAGTTAGCTATATTATAAGCAACCTCCTGACGCACGCACCTCCCGACTACCTAACGGGTGTCGGTAGGACGGGGGATGGCGAATCCTGCGGCCTCCTAAACGGGGGAATGATTTTCTCTCCCGGCCCTTCAGCACTGGCTGGGGTAAGGCTCCGCGCGCAATTCACTGGCCCCTCGTCAAATTGACACCTGCCCCCCCATTAAATTATAGCATAATTATGTATAGGCTAAGTTGCAATGGAAGAGGTCACAAAAGAGGGCAGCGCTAGGAGTTACGCGCAAAAAATAGTATCTCCAGGCAAAAGAGAAAGCCTCAAAAAGGGTAGCCCCACCCATAATGATGGTATCCACAGCCACACAAGTGGTCCAAAAAGATCTCCGACCCAACCCTTCCATTGTCGGGCAAAAGAAAGGAAGCCCGTAGTCTGTAAGCATGCATGCGGCAGGATTCCCACTCCGCGACTCACGTCTCCCCCCCATCCCAACCCCCATTCCTATCCCCCCTTTTTAGAAAAACCCCGCGGATATGTAAATGTCATCATATCTTTGTAAGCGGCAGGTATCTTACTAAAGCGATTTTATTTTGTTTTTAATAAGTATAAAGCAAGTGCTGCGTTACTTTGTTTATTTTTGATATTTTAATTTTAACTATTATGATTAATATATTTTTTTTGTTACCTATTTTTTTGTAATCTGTTGATCTTAGAATAATTAAGTTTCTAGTAATGTTTTGATCTTTTAATTTAGTGGCTTGATAATGTAACATAATGTGAAAACTGATTTTTGCCATGAATCATGTTAATTTTAAATAAATCAAAGAATAAAATGTTTTTTTATTTATTTATAAATTAGTTTCTGCCCGTGACTTAGTCCGCGAATAATTAGTAAGTCTCCAAGACGCCGACCACGGGATAGGTACTATTTTACTTATGCGTTAGGGATATTAGCTACCTCAGTTCCAAATTTCATTCAAATTAGTCTAGCCGTTTTAGTGTAAAAGAGTACTAAAAATTACTACCTAACACCCACACACCAACTTTGGCATTTATTATATTAGTGTGATTAAGGGCCTGTTGTTTGAACAGTAGTTAAACTAATTAATCGTTAAAAACCGTAACTAATGGTTAAATCTCAAGGAAATGTATCAAATTTTCGATTCCTTTTTCGGAATTTAACAATTAGTTGAGTTAACTGATCAAAGGTTTACTGCTTGATTAAACTAACTTTTTAGCTATTTGTGGTTTATTAAATTACCTACTTAATTTAGTTTTTAATGGAACTCATATTGTGTAAAGATTGTGAATAAAAAGCTAAGTAACAGTATCGGCAATCGTATAACCAGCTAAATGCTAAATAGCGTAGTTTAGAATGGAGCGATAAAAACGTTTATCAGGTATATATTACGCTAAGTCATAGATTTCACTTAATTACCTTTGTTTTATTATGTTTGTACTTAATTCTGACTATTTATAGTTCAGCTCACTTCCTACAAGTGGGAAGCATAGATTTGTGGACAATAAAGTTAATATTTTCATTATAAACCGTAGCGAGATATATTAGGCTAAGTGTTACTTGGCGTATTATTCATTGTAGTGTTTAATGGTAAAAATGAAGTATATAACGCTAAGTCGTCATAAATCCAAAACGAACAAGATTTTAGTGGATCAGTATATACCAGTTAACAAAGTAATTATTAAGCTATTTCTATTCCAAATTTCAAAGGCATATGTCAAAAACCAAGGTAGTTATTAAACTTTTCCATTAAAACACGTCTCCTGTAAAGTAGCCAAAATCGAGTTAGCGTAGTGTTCGTAGATAGTGTCGATATGTCGAAAAGGACACGAGAACGTTAACAGGACTCCAGTTTTATACGTGTGAGGCTGGCAAGGATATTCCAGAAGAACATGAGTACGTGGGTTTCGAAAAATTCGCTCAAAAAATCCTAGTGTAGCAAGCCATTTACTCACGTGGGCTTAAGAGAGAGTCAGCTTTTTCACTACGGGTACAATCAACGGCGATGTCTACCGAAAGGAGTGCCTTAAGAAGCGAATTCTGCCCTTGTATCGGAAACATGGACGTCCCACAATATTTTAGCCAGACTGCTCATTATGCTCAAGACACTTTAAAGTTCCTTGAAAAGGAAAACAAACATCGATTATGTTCCGAAAAGCATGATCCCACCAAATTGCCCAAAACTTCGCCCGATTGAAAGATATTGGGTAAACATTAAGAGATACCTGCTCAAGAAGGGTGCAGCAGCCGATAGTGAAACTGACTTCAAAAATATATGGAACGCTGCCGCTCGTGTCGGTTCACTAACACTTCAATTCGTACGCTTATGGGAGGTGTTCGAAAAAGGTTAAGCAGTTTGCTCAATCTCAAGTAGGGTTTTTTGAAAAAAAAAAAAAAAAATATTTTATTTTTCAAATATTTGTGTTCGGATTTAATTTTGTTTGTTTGAAATAGTGTGAGAAATCCACGATTTATTTAAATTTATCTATGGCTACTTTATTTCGTGAACAAGCCTTACATTAACCAAGATATTGTTATTGTGTCTTCAATTGGTTGTCGTATTTGTGTTGATTTTAGTGTTCATGGTTGAACTAAGATAGTGTTTTAAAAAGTGAATGACTATTTACGGCAAAATAATTAGAAATAGGTAATTGAGTGAATGAATGAGTTTTATACATTTAGAAAAGCCCGTAGCAAAAATTACTTTCAGTTTTTCAAAAATTTTCCAATTTTCCCGGTATCTTTTCGTTTAATATTAAATTATTTTCCAATTTATTTTAAAACATACTTACAGGTTTCTTCCAAAAGTGACCCGACTCCATTCAGCAAAAAAGTGACTTTAAACCAGAGGTCCATAAAGGGTTTTTTTTAATAGTAATAGTATTTTGTAATAAAGCTTTTTCAACATAATAAAAAATCAGATTAATAAATAATAATTCGGTAAGGAACGTAAAAAGTAACTCCGCATCCAAGACTATAAAACTTATTGAGCTTATTATTTTAAAGGTTATATGTAGACTCGTTTCCGCGTTTTATAGATGATTAAGCCATGTTATTTTCTGGAGATAATCTTAATATCATCAAAAAGTATTATTACCTAATTTAACGTAAATGTAAAAAAAAAGTAATATAGCAACAATGTTGTTTTTTAAATCGAAGTTCGAAGTTACGTTAGCTCCATCCCTTTCTCTCGATTTAGTCTCGAATGACGAGTGACAGGGATGGAGCTAACGTAACTTCGAACTTCGATTTTCAGAGTAGGGCCTCAGGTTTTAGTAAAACATTAATAACATTCCGTGACTAAACTTTTATAAGTACCACATCCATAAACCGATTAAAATATTTCGCAAGTGACAGCGCGGAAGACAGGGGGGCGTAGCGGGGTGAAGTGGGAAGCAGGTATTTAAAGCGCTGGATTTGGGCCCTCGTTCAAGGAGATTCGCTTCTACGTGTAGTTATTATTTATTCTTATGCTACTACTTATTCAGAACGAAAATCTTGGTAATTACCTACACATAAACGATAAACTAAGGGCCTGTTGTTTGATCAGTAGTTAAACTAACTATTTGTTAAAATCGTAACTAATGGTTAAATCTCAAGGAAAGGTGTCAAATTTTCGATTCCGTTTTCGAATTTTAACAATTAGTTGAGTTAACTACTGATTAAACCACAGGCCCTAAGAGTTGTAAACTAGTAAGAGTATGAACGATCCAAGTTATGTTTAGGCTTTATCAAGCACGCGAGATGTCGGACCGGGCCGCGGACACGCTGCAGTACCGCGTGCGCCAGCGGCTGGAGTTCGACGCGCGCGCCTCCTTCCCGCGCGCCGAGGACGACCTGCTCACCATCGCCAACGTGCCCTACCACGTAAGGACCCATTCCCTGCTTTTTACACTTAGGTACTACTTACTTATTAAAATTCTTCTGAATGCATGGCTCGGATAAATCTATCTCCGACTGCGATGATTCCGGTTATCTATCAGTTACTTTTTTTTACTTTGTTATTTATAGGTAGGTACTAACCATTGATCATAATATGATGCGATTATCCTTAACCTTCAAAAACTTCCTAAAAAATCCCTACTGGGTAAATCAACTTTTAACACTTTCATTGCCGCCGACCCGCTAGGCGGGTCCATTTTGTATGAAAATCAGAGACCTTGGCCATGAAAGTGTTAAGTTAAGTAGGCTCCTTTTGTTTTGCGGTATTAAAACTTTCCTGATGACTTATGATTAATAATAATGTACGAATATTAAAATTAGACCACCAAAGGACATCATCTTATTTGGTCCAAATATGAAAGTGCCGGCCAAAAAGAAATAAATCTATATTTTATTATAACTTGTCCACCTGAACATTTATAACTATGGCACCAAAGATGTATTACCAATATCCATGGTTTTATGAGGACCTTGTGTTGAGTTTATTTAGGGATTTCTCGGAAAAATGTGCTTGCGTAATTGCGTATCTTCGTTTAATTCAATGATAAAGAATCACCATCGTCTGGAACAACAATAATATTCCCAAGCCATAAGCTGAAGGTGTTATTAACTGTTATTCCTGGAAAATGTATCGCATGGCTACTATGCACTAATACCATACAATGCACATGATATGAAGATGTTTTTTTTTGTTTTTATAAAAACCCCAAATACACGCAATACACGATTCTCATGTCAAAAATAGGTTTGGAGCCACCGTATCTTACCAAAATAAGTTCAAATGTCAAGTTATGGTAGAACAATTAATTTGTTTTTGTTAGTTTAATTCACGGCAACAAATAATTTCAGAACTAAAATAAAACCAAAGTCAAATGGCCCTACAGCTTTAGTGCCATAACAATAAATGCTCAGATAGACAAGTTATAACATAATATAGCATTATTTCTGTTTGGCCGGCAGGCACTTACAAATTTGGACCAAAAATGTATGAAACCCCGATGATGTCCTTTACAGACCTTACACGTTAAACACCTCAAATACTTTTCAATCTTCGAAAAAACCTAGAAACTAGGGGGAAAATGCACATTTTCCATACAAAACCTAGGGACAACATGGTAGGGGCGTTACCAACTATACCTATATTGTTATTTAAAACTGTGCTATTTTAATGAAATCATTTGAAATGTTAGCCTATTTGTCTGATTTAATAAGCGTGTAAGCCACGTCGTTAGCAAATACGTAGTTTTTCTAAAAACATATTATTATAATTTGTGAAACGTCGAAAAATGGGGAGTTCATGGAGTACCTTAAAAGTTGATTTACCCACCTACGTGGGGTAAATTGCATGTGCTATAAAAGCTAAAACTTACATTATAATGTATATATGTATTCTTATATATATATAATATATACATATACATATATGTATATATATGTATTCTTCTAAAACTTACATTATCGTGAATATATTATATATAGGAACTTGGAAATCATCAGTCAACTATGAGATCGTTATTTATCTTAATCAGTAAACTATGATAAAAATGAAACAAAAATAACAACACTTTTTAAATACAAATATCTTAAAGATTTCGTCTAATAGGTATCATAAATCACTAGCCTTTATATTACTCTCTATAATGATGATGAGGATGAGTGGGTACATCCGGCCGGATCAGGCGGACGGTCGATCGGTGTCCCGGTCATTCCGCCCAGTTCCCCTTGGTTGAGCCGTTGGTTACTGGCTCGGCGACGCTCCCATCCAACATGGATCCCATCTTCTGGTTTTCTTACAGAACAGAAGCGTCCCGTAGTGTATGCTTTTGAGTGTTTCATTGGTTAACACGTCGTCCCCGAATGTGCGGGAACTATTAGACGAGTACATGGCACACTTGGCTAGGACGTGCTGGCTTGTTTCCTCTTTACCATAATGTGGGCAGAGGGGATATTCTCTGATACCTGTTAGGGGTCTGTTTAACTGTTGAACTGTTGAAATTTTGACTCTTCTTCTCGGCCTAACTTCTTTCATTTAATACTTTTTATTTTTATATTATTTTATTTCCGTCTCTACCTAACCACCCGAGGTATATTTCTTAAATGTTTTAATTTCAATTAAAGTATATTTAATTATTAGTAATCGCGTTATAGTATAGGGCCAACAACGTCATGCGTTAGGTAAACAATCAATAAAAAATTAAAACACATGTAACGGTCCAGAAATGCCCGTTTAATTCGCAAATATAATTAATTTCAGTTTAGGCTCTAACGAGAGTAAAAATCATAAAACATTTAAATTTTAGTATAAAAACTCTATTCGTTATTTTATAATTTAAATGTAATTATTTACAATCAAGCATGATGACAAAAATTTGAATCACGAAATACAACCTTACTGCTATCATAATAAGGGCGCTTTTGTTTCTCGCACGTACGAAGGTGAGCTAAACAGAATTTCATTAACAATTAAGGAACAGATTTAAAATATCAACATAAAAATTGAGATTATTGATATATAGAAAAGGGATGGAATTACTTATCGCACTGCTGAAATACGACTGTATTCTAAAATCAACCTTATTACAACTTCTGTAAACTTGAAACAAGAATAGTAGGTTGTTAAGTTAATACTATTTTGATCTAGAGCGTTTGTGGTCTCTGCGAATAGGCGACGAGACGTCGGGTCGCCGGCGCAGCCTTTGTATTCTAGAGCTACTCCTGGCGTTGTCTAGACAAGACGGCATGTTTATGTCGGGGTTGGGGTAAACGTACATTTCACTGAACCTACCATATCGCCGAATTTTCAATATTTAAAACTATTAGTAGAGTATTTACATTAGATGATTTATTACTTTCGCAACCAAGATACTCATCCCTACCACTACGGGGTAAAGCCGATAATTTGCTGACTGACAAAGTCGATTGATCGTCGTGATGTAGTACTTGTGAAAAACGCTAAGAAATTGCGTATAATTCTTAAGATCATGAAACGGTTTTACGTTGCATTTGTGATTGAAAAATAGGGATTTCCTGTGTTGTTATTTAATTAGTTTGTGTTCTGCTTAATTATGTGGTTTAGTGTAGTGATATTTATAGAAATTGACAACAAAGCGAATTCGATGAAGCGTCAACCTTTTTATTTTACTTGAACGAAACAATGAATTTATTTAATGCATTAGGAGTCAGGGAAAGTGTATGTCATGTGATTGTTTTTATACTGAATGATCATGTGCTGATTATATACACAACTATGCTTTTCCAATAACTAAAACTATATGAAATTTTAAAAGTAATTACCGAAAATCACTGAACTAGGTTTTTCTTTTGTAAACTTTGTTTGAAATATATTTGTTTTACGGATTTTATGACATTAAAACGGAATTATGGCAAGGGTCGGATGTACCGATTTATGACTAAACAATGGTTCTATTTGTTATTAATAATGTCAGATTTGTATTTATACCAAAACTTTTACGTTTAAATACTATTTTTTCTATTATGTTCACTTGATGCGATCCGCATGGTTGGCTCGTCCAATTCACCAAAGGGGTATTCGGAGAAATGTGCATTTACCTTAAGTAACGTAAAAATGATAATAATAAAAGCAAAGAGAAATGTACCTTATATTGGTCAGTGTAACGATTAGTCTTAAGTGTCAGTATTGGTTACTTATAAAATTAAGTGCGGAAATCGGAAAATAAACCTTATGTAGAAGCGTATTGGAGTTTATTTTAGATTAAGCAAGACGAAATTACGTAACATGGCTTGGCGACATGTCCTTGTGAGGAGTGACGCAATACAACAGAAAGAGAAAAAGAATAAAAAAATTATATAATGCACTCTATATGGGGTGTGTAAGGATCAAAATTGCAGGATTTAGGATGAAATTGTAGAAATTTCCACACTGTGGAAAACGAAATGAATTCAACCAAAAAGGGAGGGGTAAAGGAAGGCTGGAAGAACGGAGGAGACACACTTGGCGGGGGACTTCGTAGAGACAACAACTACTTACCTAGGCTGTTAGTGTTCGCGCTCGATATTTATACTCTCAATATTCGCTACGTATAGTTGGTATTTACGGTATATTTAGGTGCTTATTTTCCGTGATAGTTTACTTTGGTTTTTATTTCGCGTTATGGAGTTCGTGTATTAAGGATAGTTGCATTTTTCTGTGTAGTTTACGGTTATATATTGCCGGGGATTTCTCATGTAGGAGAAGAGCGTTTCGTTAACAGTATAACTTCTTTATTTATTCTAGTAGTGATATTTAGCTTACTAGTTACAGTTTAATATTTGCGGACCGGTTAAGAGTGTTAGTAGTAGTTTAGACTCGTGTTGCAGCTTTACCCTTAACATGGTTTCTTGTGTTATTATATTAGTGATTATATTTTAGTTCATGTAGAGAATATTGCGGAGTCGTGTAGATATGCGTCGACGTCGGGAGAGCGAGCGCAGCGTTAACGTTCCACGTTAGATACTTGTTAGTTCACCAGCGGTCCTGTAGTATAGCGGATATAGCGGTGTAGGTAATCATGTTATTTGTTGAAGTTAAGTAATATTGTTATTTTATAAAAATGGGATTTTGGTCTACAAATTTATTAAATTCTATTCAGGAGGTTTTACGGAAAACGGTTTACTTAGGGAATAGGTAGTTGGTAATAGGATCTATTGTGTGAGGTATTGCCCTCTTGTCATGTATGGAAATGCAGCGTGAAAGCTCTGTATTTTTATGTATGTAAGTGGATGATTGGGGTTTGCACATTAGTAAAGAGTTTTTGTATTCTAGGGCTAATTCAGTCAACAGGGATTGGGTTCTTGGATAAATATAAATAATCTGGGTATTTTGGTGAGACACTCTTTTATATTAACTTTACTGTGTGAATTTTAATTGACTTTATTTGTGTTGTGTTATTTAATTAATTTCTTTCTGTGTACTTCCCTTAGCTTTGGGCTAGTTATCATTTGTGTCTGGTGCATTGATTTGTTGGAGAATAAAGAGTAATTTTATTATAGTGGGGGGAGGAGAAGTAGCTTGTTGTGTAAGCTACATTAGCACTTGATTGTACCAGAACAAAGATCAGGCTGCCACTAGTAAGTGCCTGACAAATCCGAGGAAGCCTAACGGAGCCTCTGATTTGGAACTATTAGAGTCAAAAAGAAGCCTTGGGCAAGCCTGGATGTCTTTTTATCAACACAGATATCCACAACAATGCCTACTTATTCTCAATGTCAGCCTTTAGAGAACAAGTGGGGTCCACAAGTTGGCATGCCGGCGCGCACCCACTGAAGCTCTATTGGAGTTGAGTATGGGTCCCGATAAATCTATTATTATGTATAATATACTAAACCACATAATAGGGCGCCTTACTCTCTCTATCTCTGAGGACTGCGGTCTACCAAAAGAGAGAGGGGAGGTACACACAACACGAGTGCTTAGGTTGCCTCTTCAGCCGACTCAGCTGAACTTTACAGATTCCCTAGGGACTTAGCTAATTACTGGGAGAGGTAAGCCCATAGGATGTAGTTCGTAGAGTAGGCCTTAACAGTAGAGTTAGGGTAGCTTCAAACGTTAGGGAATATAGGGATTTAGGCATTTAAACCAATAGGATCATAACTAGGTATGTAGGAATAAAACTTGGGTGTAAAATAGTCTTTTAAACTCGTCTGCAGGTCTTATGCCGCTTTTATATAGGAAAAGTTGTAGGAAGTTTAAATTAAATATATTATCCGTTTTAACTATAGAATTTGGGACGCTATACTACTTATTTCTATATCCAATTTTACCCTAACGAGTTCTCAGTTTATTGAGTTTCGATTGAACATTGACTTAACCAATTACGCTTGAGCAAGCTTATCAGAAAGTAAATATTTCTAGTCTTTATCACACAATTAGCATTCAATAGTAAATTTCAAAGTAATATTTATGAGTTGGACTGTCTTCCCTCATTTGATCTTCTGGGCACGTGATTTACTGTACATACTGAGTTACGACTCTGCTGTCACTGCTTACGAGCATCAGCTAGTCCCTGTATAGTAATTTCATTCAGCCATTCCCAAGGGAATTTATGCATAAAAACATGCACTACAATGACCGAGGTCACTCCTTCTAGTAAATGTACTTAAAACCATCAAATAGTATCAAGACTGGAAAGCTTTACTATATCTTCAAATCTACGTTACAAATGTTTAATTGAGACTTAGTGAACTGGTTTCTCCTTCCCATAATAAATGAAATATCGACTGCAAATACCGTTACTGACAAGTTATAATATCAACAAAACAGCTTGAGCAAAATAAGCCTCAACTTGTGAATAATATCAATGAAACAGATAGTTCATTATATACGACAGTTCCTGTATATCTAAAGCTTGAGCAAAGTAAGCTAATGAAATGTGATTATTTCTAGTCTATGGCAGATAGCCAAATATACTTCAACATTGAAAGATCCAATGCGGTCGACTGATTTCTCTCAACTTATAATGAATATTTTACATCAAGTGATTTCTCTGTTTACGCTATGGGTTACGCACCCTGCTTGGTTATTCTCAAGGGAAAACCGGCCTTATAGTCTGTGAGCAGTTGAAACCACAATACCATTCCTACGGGAATATACTTCAGCAAATATCTACAATTTATGATTGAAATCATCATTAAAACCAGCATTCATCATGACTAGAAAGATTCACTATGTTATGAGAAATAAACACTGATATAATTTAAACGAAACTCTTCATAGAAATAGCAGGGTGTTGAAATTAACACAAACTTCATAAACTTGAACTTATTTGACTACTTACCTTTACTATGGTCTTATGTGACTATTTACCATAGCTATCTACATTCAGGCAGGTTGGCTTTGACATGTTCAAGCTTTATAAACTTGACTTTATATGACTACTCACCATTATTATCTATATCCTGACAGTTTGACTTTGACATATTAATAATTAAGCTCCTAGTAAATTTAATATGAATGAATTACATAAAATACCATATGACTATTATTTTATATTTCACTCCTGCAATGGAGAAAGGAGCCTTGTGAAACCCTCTCGTCCCTTGTATACTGTTGACAGACTATTACTGACTAATCCATTACTAACAACTGACAAAGACTGTAAAATCAATTACCTCACCTGGAAAGAAAAAAATATATTTTAAGCGCTGGAGGGATGACCAGTCAGGTAGACGAGTCCCACAGTTATGAGCGAGGAGTCGTGGGCTCTGACCTTAGGCGCAAGATAAAATGCCTTAAGCATACTTTCCAGTTTCAAGCCAACAATCACTAATTAGACCCAAAGACTGACTGACCTTTATTAGTTATAAGACCATTTATCATTCTCTTTTATTACTTCACTTTACTTCTCACTTGATTTTGTAGGCTAAAACATTAGACTTTGAATGTAACAATACCAATCTTATATGCATGAAATAGTACATTATTGCCTAGGCATGGAAGTAGGCAATTGCGGGCTGAGTATTGGATTAAACGGACGAGCTTGCGAGTCCGTTTAAAAATACGAAGCCCGCAATTGCTGTTCCTGCCGAGGCAAATATAGTGCTTTTCTCAAAAATCGCAAGAAAAAAATTGTGTTGGAGTCAAATCTTCATCGCTTGAACTCATTTTTTGAATTGCATACAAACAGAAACTTCATGTAAAAAAACCATCACTCCTTACCGCCTTTTTTGTTTATGACAAGGAGAAACGCAATTCTTGTTTAAAAAAAAACATAAGCTATTCCAGGCACAAATAAAAAAGTTATGTTTCGAGTAAAGTTTGGATGTGTAAGACTTGTGCCCTCATTTTATTATGGCCCTTTTCACTTTTTAAAAAGTTACAAGGTAGATAGTAATGGAATTTGTATGCAACATTGCGGGCTTGTGTAGCGAGCACGCAATGTTTTTTTTTTTTAAATTTGAGAACTGTCAGTAAACTATGTACTTCGCGTCTCAATATGTAGATAGGAATGTCAACATTTCCGGACATTTTTGAGAAAAGTTCTTAGGTTACTATCTAAACGGTTCACAATGTGGGTTTCTAGACACTAGACGATCATATGGCCATTTCAATAATATTTATTCATTCTTACTCTATATATTTAAAGACAAGAAGTTAATAGTAGCTTTTCGTAGAGTAGCTTTACATAATTTAATTTTACATAGGTTTTTACAGCTTTCAGTTTTCAGAGATTTAGGTTTACTTAGGCTCTACTAAGAAGTTGGTTAGGTGGCGCGAGGGTTTTGTTAGGGAGGGTTACACACACTTCCTACACAGACAACAACACTCGCAAGATATCTGTCGAAATCTGCACATTTCCTTATCTTAACCTGAAGTGTTTTTAAAACTCCTCGGAGTCACTGATGGAAGCATTGAGGTATATTAACTAGAGGGGCAGTAGCCTCGCATAACCCGTGACACTTCAGATGAACCTGCAGACTCATAGCGGCCATTTGTCAAGTTAGTTGTCAAACGGACGCCGACCGTAAAAGAAGCTGCGATAAATGGGGAAATTCGCGGTGTAACAGTGTTTATCAAAGTCTGAAAGACACACTAAGGCACAAATAATTGTTAATACATTGTTTCTGTATCTAAATTAATGTAATAAAACTTTAATAAAATATCAGATATTATTATTATAGTGTTGCAAGCATTGTTTCATATCCCCGAGTTTTCGGGGGAATTCAATATTTTCGACCATCCGTGAAACAAGTAAAATTAGTTAAAATAATTAACGTTTCTAAACGTTTACACTTGTGGGCGCTTAACTTGACTGCTTGAACATTAACAAGTTACGTACTTAATAGTGGTGCGGTGTAGTCTTATATCTAGGTATTTGGAGTTCTTAACTTTAACGAAAACAATCAAACTCAACAACTCAAAACCACAGTATATACATATATATATATGTAAAGCTAAAGCAGTAAAGAAGCTAGGCCTACTTTTCGAGATAAATACCTATTCTCCAAATGAGCGTAAGGAATGTCCTTTAAATTTTTGTAAAATTAAAAAAAGTTGTTCTTTGTTGTATCTCAGCTAGTTAGAGCAAAATCGATATCTGAGGATCGTTTCATGAAGCTACAAGTCACAAATTACAAGCGGAAGTCTCTTTCTAACTCCTTTAGCTAGAAGGAACTTCCGCTTGTAATTTGTAACTTGTAGCTTCGTGAAACGGGCCACTGGTGTGGTCAGCGACAACGAATCCGTTAACAGATTGAGAGAAGTAGCCGCCATCTTGAACTTTTTAGTTTTTCCTCGAATTACTTCCGAAATTGATATCTGGGGATCTGTGTGACATACGACCACGAAGCTGCTGACAGATTAAAAAAAAAGTAGCCGCCATCCCGAACTTTTTAGTTATTCGTCTGATCACTTCCAAAATCGATATCTGGGGATCTGTGTGGTCTCCGACTACGAATCCGTTGACAGAATCAGAAAAAGTAGCCGCCATCTTGAACTTTTAGGTTATACGACGGCTTGCTTCCAAAATCGATATCTGGGGATCTGTGTAGTCTCCAACAAGGAATCCGTTGACAGAATGTGAAAAAGTAGCCGCCATCTTGAACTTTTTAGATATTGGACTGATGGCTTCCAAAATCGATATCTAGGGCACTTTGTGGTCTCCGACAATAAATCCGTAGGCAGAATGAGAAAAAGTAGCCGCCATCTTGAACTTTATAGTTATTCGACTGATTGCTTCCAAAATCGATATCTGGGGAACTTTGTGGTCTCCAACAACAAATCCGTGGACAGAATGAGAGAAAGTAGCCGCCATCTGAAACTTTTTACGTATTCGACTGATTGCTTTCAAAATCGATATCTCGGGATTTGTGTGGTGCCAACGTTTTAGCAAGTACAGAGCACGTAAATATGGTTAAAATATTACTCCACCTTAAGGGCTTGCGCTATGGGTGTTTCAGTTTCGCGCCTAAATAAAAGATAAAAGATAAAAGAACTTTATTCAGTAAGTAGGCCGCACGGGCACTTTTACACGTCAAGGATCTACCACCGCTTCCTAAGAGAAGACCACTGCTGAGAAGAAACGCCGCAAGAAACTCAGCAGTCAGTCATTTTTTAAACATATTTCTTATTACAATGGTACTACTTATTGTTAGTCTAGCATTATATAAAGCTATAAATATTAAATATATAACTACTATGATTTTACTGGCTCGTTCCTGCCATTTGAAAATTTTGCCTGGAAAGAATCAGATTTGGCAACCGATGTGAATGACTGATACCTTAAAAGAAAGAACAAAAGATTTTATTTAATTTTTTTAGGCACAAAAATTACTGATCCAAAATCTGAAACATTTTTATAATTTCGAATGCCTCCATTTTGTTTTTAATACATTAAAGACGCTTAAAACTTGTTTAATTTTGTCCAATAGACATTAAAATATCCAAAATAAATTATTTTGTTTACAAGGCAACGCTTATTCTTAACACGTAACTATCAAATTCTGGATATTTTCTGTAAAATCCTTAAATTTTCAATAAAAGAAAAACTACCAAATTTCGCCTAAGACATACAGCTAAAAATGTTCAAAAATACCTCGTCTATCACCCCCTTAAAGCTATTAAGTTGTCATTCAGGTGTCAATTTCGGGAGTTATAGGAGACCACACAGATCCGAAATATCGACTTTGAAAGAATTCCGCCCAAAAACTGGAAGGTTCAAGATGGCGGCAACTTTTCCCATTTTGTCAACGGATTCGTTATCGGAGACCACACAGGTCCACAGATATCGATTTTGGAAACAATCAGTCGAATAACTAAAAAGTTCAAGATGGCGGCTACTTTTTCTAAATCTGTCAACGGATTCATTGTCGGAGACCACACAGATCTCCAGATATCGATTTTGGAAGCAATGATTCGAATAACCAAAAAGTTCAAGATGGCGGCTACCTTTTCACATTATGTCAACGGATTCCTTGTTGGAGACTACACAGTCCCCAGATATCGATTTTGGAAACAATCAGTCGAATAACCAAAAAGTTCAAGATGGCGGCTACTTTTTCACAGTCTGTCAACGGATTCCTTGTTGGAGACTACACAGTCCCCAGATATCGATTTTGGAAACAATCAGTCGAATAACCAAAAAGTTCAAGATGGCGGCTACTTTTTCACAGTCTGTCAACGGATTCCTTGTTGGAGACTACACAGGTCCCCAGATGTCGATTTTGGAGCGGATGACTCGTGGTCACACCAGTTTGTCACCCCAGTGCTATTCGCTTTAGTCGGTTATTCGTCAGAAATAATTTTTATTCCGCAAAAGTAGGTAGGTTAGGTTCGTTAGGTATCTTAAGATGCCCGAAGGGCAAATCGCTCAGAAATAGGAGCCCTGCCATAGGCAGGGCTCCGTCGAAAGGCACTGGGGTGACAAACTGGGGTGACCACGAGTCTGCACCCGATTTTGGAAGCAATCAGTCGAATAACTAAAAAGTTTAAGATGGCGGCTACTTTTCACAATCTGTCAACGGATTCGTTGTTGGAGACTACACAGATCCCCAAATATCGATTTTGGAAGCAATGATTCGAATAACCAAAAAGTTCAAGATGGCGGCTACCTTTTCACATTATGTCAACGGATTCCTTGTTGGAGACTACACAGTCCCCAGATATCGATTTTGGAAACAATCAGTCGAATAACCAAAAAGTTCAAGATGGCGGCTACTTTTTCACAGTCTGTCAACGGATTCCTTGTTGGAGACTACACAGGTCCCCAGATGTCGATTTTGGAGCGGATGACTCGTGGTCACACCAGTTTGTCACCCCAGTGCTATTCGCTTTAGTCGGTTATTCGTCAGAAATCATTTTTATTCCGCAAAAGTAGGTAGGTTAGGTTCGTTAGGTATCTTAAGATGCCCGAAGGGCAAATCGCTCAGAAATAGGAGCCCTGCCATAGGCAGGGCTCCGTCGAAAGGCACTGGGGTGACCACGAGTCTGCACCCGATTTTGGAAGCAATCAGTCGAATAACTAAAAAGTTTAAGATGGCGGCTACTTTTCACAATCTGTCAACGGATTCGTTGTTGGAGACTACACAGATCCCCAAATATCGATTTTGGAAGCAGTCAGTCGAATATCTAAAAAGTTCAAGATGGCGGCTACTTTTCCCAACCTGTCAACGGATTCTCTGTCGGAGACCACACACATCCCCAGATCGATTTTGGAAACAATCAGTCGAATAACTAAAGAAAGAAGAAAAAATATAAAATGTAAAGGAAACCATTTGCAAACCAAGGATCGAACCCGGAACCGCTAGCTTCATAGGCTGGGTCACTACCGATAGGCTACGACGTCGTCAAATAAAATAATTGTAAATTTATTACTACCATTTTTGTAAGCGAGCAATGAAAAAAAATGAAATATTAAAACAATGTATTAATTGTGACGATTCATATTATCAAAGAATTTACTCGATTTTTTGGGGGAAAATTTCATGTTCTAGGCAACACTGAACTTTTCATATCAGGTGAGCTCGCCATCTTTGTCTATTCCATATGACTGCTTTCTACTAGTGTATTATTGTAAAAGAGATAGATATAGTTTCTTTGTTCAAATATTATTGGTTTCAAAGCTACGTCGCGATTATTAGTAGTTGGCACGTTTTATGCGTCGCTTTTGATTGACATTTGCTTCTCTAGTTAACATCCATTGAGGTATACTCAATGGATGGAAGAGTTTGGAAATAAATACGGGCAGTGCTGTTGGAGAATATCCTCAGTGTATCCAATTTCCGTCAAACGACACATTTAAACTTACCTTTATAATTTAATTTAAACCGAAATAAAAACAAATTAATATACGATATTTAATAAATAATAACAATATATCAACTTATTTAAAGACTATTACCACTATTTCCACTATTTATTTTAATCCTCTTCTTCCATTTAACCATTTCCCGACTTTCTTATAGTGATTTTCATAATGAATCCAACGCTTTTAAATAAGCCCGAGCTGATCTATGAGCTCAAGCTTCGCGGAGTCAATTTCACAAATACGGCACAAGCCGATGATTTGCGGCAACTGCTCACTCCTCTCATCACTGGTTCTTGTGTAGACCAGGCAAGTCCATATCCCCTTGAACAGGACTTCGAGGACATCAAGAAATGCCTCACTCTAGTCACTTCTCGCATTCTTATATCCGCGACTAGGTAGTACGGCTCACAATGATAAAATAAAAACGTACTTGTTACATTTAACTGAACGAATTAATCGTTTACAAAAAAACACGGAACAATCTTCCGAAATTATATTGACATACAAAGACATTTGTGAACAATTGATAGAATGTCAAAGAAAAATGATTTTTTCACAAACGTCAGCAACGTCGCAGCTACGTCTAATTACGAGTCTGCGACCTCTTTTCTTCAATCTCCTACAGATTTTGACCTATTCGCACAGAAAATATCTACCCTAGCCGATAATTAACCAAAAGATTTAAAAAGGTATAATATGTACCTACTTACGTAGGTACCATAGTCTTGTCAATGATCAATCAATCAAAACAATTAACAACCATAGAAACCATACTTATTATATTATTTCCCTAATTCCTCCGATCCCATATACTTCAACAGTTAATGCCGTAACTCCTCAACCAGAACCAATGTTACGTTTCTCCTGTCCACGTTGCCGGACAAAGAAAACGCTCATTTGATAGTTAAAATATACTTTGTTTTCGCTGCGGCAAACAAAATGTAACTTTTTCCAAATGTACCAACTTTCATAAACATTTAAAACCTCTTTACTTTTTTCCTATTTATTTTCTCTGTAAATATATATATGATACCTAGGTAATATTAGAATATAATATAATGAACTTATGTTTTAAAACCTTGTGATCATAATTCGCCTCATTATTTTTGGATGTTAATCACATTACATTACAAAACTACAATTAATATCGTTATATTAGGTATATAACATATTATCATAATATCATTTTATTTTCCAATTGTGTTATGTAGTAATTCTACAACACGTTTTGTCGAATATACTTCGATTATATATACTTAGGTCACGCTTTCTTTTCTAACCCTGGAGCGGTTGACAACTCGTTAAATAAGCCTTAGGTCATGCTTTCTAACTATGGAACATTTTACTTCCCAATTGTGTTATGTAGTAATTCTACAACACGTTTTGTCGAATATACTTCGATTATTTATACTTAGGTCATGCTATCTTTTCTAACCCTGGAGCGGTTGACAACTCGTTAAATAAGTCTTAGGTCACGCTTTCTTTTCTAACCCTGGAGCGGTTGACAACTCGTTAAATAAGCCTTAGGTCATGCTTTCTAACTATGGAACATTTTACTTCCCAATTGTGTTATGTAGTAATTCTACAACACGTTTTGTCGAATATACTTCGATTATATATACTTAGGTCATGCTTTCTTTTCTAACCCTGGAGCGGTTGACAAATCGTTAATTAAGCCTTAGGTCATGCTTTCGTTTCTAACCCTGGAGCGGTTGACAACTCGTTAAACAAGCCTTAGGTCATGCTTTCTAACTATGGAACATTTTACTTCCCAATTGTGGTATTTAGTAATTCTACAACACGTTTTGTCGAATATACTTCGAATATATATATAATTAGGTCATGCTTTCTTTTCTAACCCTGGAGCGGTTGACAAATCGTTAATTAAGCCTTAGGTCATGCTTTCGTTTCTAACCCTGGAGCGGTTGACAACTCGTTAAACAAGCCTTAGGTCATGCTTTCTAACTATGGAACATTTTACTTCCCAATTGTGGTATTTAGTAATTCTACAACACGTTTTGTCGAATATACTTCGAATATATATATAATTAGGTCATGCTTTCTTTTCTAACCCTGGAGCGGTTGACAAATCGTTAATTAAGCCTTAGGTCATGCTTTCGTTTCTAACCCTGGAGCGGTTGACAACTCGTTAAACAAGCCTTAGGTCATGCTTTCTAACTATGGAACATTTTACTTCCCAATTGTGGTATTTAGTAATTCTACAACACGTTTTGTCGAATATACTTCGAATATATATATAATTAGGTCATGCTTTCTTTTCTAACCCTGGAGCGGTTGACAAATCGTTAATTAAGCCTTAGGTCATGCTTTCGTTTCTAACCCTGGAGCGGTTGACAACTCGTTAAACAAGCCTTAGGTCATGCTTTCTAACTATGGAACATTTTACTTCCCAATTGTGGTATTTAGTAATTCTACAACACGTTTTGTCGAATATACTTCGAATATATATATAATTAGGTCATGCTTTCTTTTCTAACCCTGGAGCGGTTGACAAATCGTTAATTAAGCCTTAGGTCATGCTTTCGTTTCTAACCCTGGAGCGGTTGACAACTCGTTAAACAAGCCTTAGGTCATGCTTTCTAACTATGGAACATTTTACTTCCCAATTGTGGTATTTAGTAATTCTACAACACGTTTTGTCGAATATACTTCGAATATATATATAATTAGGTCATGCTTTCTTTTCTAACCCTGAAGCGGTTGACAAATCGTTAATTAAGCCTTAGGTCATGCTTTCGTTTCTAACCCTGGAGCGGTTGACAACTCGTTAAACAAGCCTTAGGTCATGCTTTCTAACTATGGAACATTTTACTTCCCAATTGTGGTATTTAGTAATTCTACAACACGTCTTTTCGAATATATTTCGAATATATATATGTAGTACTTCTACATATTAATATATATATATATATATATAATTTAGGTTAAGTATTCACCATTCAGCGGGTGGTTACTGAATTAATAAGCCTTAAAACCAATCGGAGAAAGATTTAACGAGTATTTTCTTAAATAACTATAACAAATATTCTAATGAAAGATATTTTAGTAATACATGACATGGTTAACCAAAATAATGAAAGTTTGACCTATGAATGATAGATGTATGTATGAACCGAAATCGTTTCTCTTGTAAATACTCATCCCCACTTTTCAAAATTATCATCATTTCCCATCGCACATTTATATTTAGGCAAAATCCATCTGGACCAATAGTCCCTCAGGAGTTTCCCTTCCGGGGCAGCCCGGGTATTGTAACGAGGTGTTTACCTATGTGTTACACCTCGTTCAATTAAAGTCGTTCTGGCACTTTCTATTCATATTCATATTCATTTATTGCATCCATGGTATTTACAGTGGTCTTACATTGTAGTATAGAGCTAAACATGGACCCTACTAGGGTATAGCAATATTAAAACTAAATAAAAGATATTAACCTAGATATAACAAAGCTATTAAATAAACTAAAGAGCTACCTACAAAATATAAAACATAAAATCAGACTCTTTCTATAGTATATGTACATCTGTAATTTTTAATATACTTACATTAACATTAACACAAAAAAAAAGAGTTTGAATTAGGTATTTTCTTAAACATTCATCATCATCATCATTCTCCTGCCCTTGTCCCAATTATTTGGGGTCGGCGCAACATGTACTTTTCTTACATACTTCTCTATTAGTCGTCATCTTAAACATTGTATATTATTAATTATTTTCTGAGTATTCTTGCACTGTGTAATAACATTTCTTAATTAGGAATATTTTAAGTTTATAAGTAAAAGTGCTATATGTTTGTTCTGCTTTTAGTTCTTTAGGCAGGTTATTATAAATATTTATACACATTGCATGTGGACCTCTAATGTACATTTTTAGTAGCAGCAGTCTAGCAGGGACCGATGAGACCGTCTATCTGGCTATTTTAATTCTAAATTCTAAAATTGAGTTCATTTAAATCCTGCGTTCGCTTGCGCACGAAGACGAGCTCAGTCGCTCAAGAACTTCCAGACAAATAACAAGTTCTCAATAATAATGAAATTCCAAGTCAAATAATTACAACAGAAAAATTAATTATCTAAAGGATGACTCCTTCACCAAATAACTACTGTTTATGGCACCAATTGTAAATTTACGAGTATACCTATATCCATGACCATGACCATCCCTTCATCTAGTCTTAATTTTACAATATATATTCTAAGTTCCCTTTTTGTGTTGTTCTCAGATGCCTTTTTACCTTATTTTATTATAATTACGCTAACGGAAGTCTCTTAAATAAATATTCCTGCCCTGGACTTCCGGTGTATTAATCCAACCACTCCCTGATCCTGACCCCGCTCCGGTACACCGCGACACTGTACATGCACACGAGGCGGCATTAACGATGCTTGCTCGATTGTTCGTGCGGGATAAAAATATGGTTAACTTAGCAAAAAACCTAAAGTCAAATGTTACAAGTTCGTTTTTCATATAATCAAAATATATAAACTCAAATTGCATAACGTACTAAATTAATAACATGTTACAGATGTATTGCATAATTGTTTTCATGTCACTAGCTCGGAAAGCCAATCGCTTTTTATCCACATGTGAAGAAAGAGTTTTGACATTTGAAGGCAGCTTTAGTGATATTTGACAGCTAACAAAACGTAAAACGTTAAAACCGCTGAATTTTTAACATCACATTTAATGAATTGCATCGAGTAAAAAATACTAAATACAATCTTATAACTTTATTTTAATTCATAAATATCAGCATTCAACATTACCCTTCATTCTGTTGTAAAAACGGATAAAATGTTCTGACAGTCCAAGTAAGTCGATGTGCGAACAAAACGCATCCGAAATAATAAAAAAAAACTTAAGTCAAAACTTTTTAATTAAGCCGTCAACGCATAGAGGTAGTAAAGCAGAGGCCCTACTTAAAAAATCGAAGTTCGAAGTTACGTTAGCTCCATCTCTGTCACACGTCCTTCGAAATTAAATCGAGAGAAAGGGATGGATCGATTTTTCAAAGTAGGGCCTCTGTTTTCCTTCATCTTCGGGTCAACGTTAAATATTCGCATGTTTTTCTAGTTTGTTTTGTTATTAAAAATGAGTGATTCGAGTGACGAAAGACGTATTAACACCTGTGGAATTACGGGAAACCATGCAAAATGCGGAATTGAGCTTGTAGTGAGGTGAAAAGTTTTGTGTTATACACGGATGTAAAGTTATTTTACGTCTCGTGTGTTGAAACACTCGCAGGTAAAATACAACTTTTCCCCCCTTGTATAACAAATAACTATTTCCATCGTATTTTCACGGAAACGTACGAACGTGGCTTGCTATTTTAGTCGCTTCAGTCAACCACAGTACAAAAAGTACTGAGGTTGACTGAAGCAGCATGACAAATACGAACACTTCCGAGAAAATACGATGGAAAACAATTATGCACTACATCTGCCATAGCTTCATAAGTTGTAAATATGATATTCAAATATAAATTATACTAAAATTCAACACATTGTAAAATTGTACATGACTATACGATCAGTGACAAAAGTGGGATGACGAGTTTCAAAAGTGACCAGTTGACGAAAATGACGTATTAAAGAAATTGACGAGTATTCCCCTAGTTCGTGTTTCGAACGTTAAGATTAACAACATTATTCATTCAGGCTTTCTACATTCTAGACATGTACCTATCATGTACATTTTGTACTTCGATATTATAATTCATTCGACCAATCGTGTTGTATGTATTTTGAACGTTATAGATTACAAACATTATAAATTTAGGCTTTCGGCATTCTACACGTAGGTATCTATGTGTATCAACTTTATAAAATTTGATTTAAGATGATTGGCTACGTAACCAAACATATTCGGATTCGTTTTAAATATGAAAAAGACTGTAATTATTCAGGGATAGCCTCTTTTAATGCTAAGTACCACATAAGGAAAGTCATGGGATCCATTGAACACTATACTCACCATGATTGCTCACTGAAAATGCCTACAATCAAATCTACGCTTAATTAAGAAGACATCAGGCAAAGTTAATTTAACACCTTTTTATGAACGCTATAATAAAACACATACCTATTTACGTCTTCAACTAACAAGTAATTTCTTTTGATATCGATATTTATTGGACGCCTAGCACTAGAACTCCCTTCCCTGGGACGCCCTAAAAAGTATATATTTATTAACGCAGTTAATTATGATTAGGTACTTACACATAAACACTTGCATGTCGAACAGGTCGCTTCGACCCTCAAGCGCCTAAACAAAAACTCATGTGTCAGATCTTAGGCACCCTACGTCATATTTAAAGAAAGTCTCTAAAATTGTCTCTCGCAGCGAACGTGTCTAACTATCAAACTTAATTCGGCAATTAATTACTAACTGCTGTTTTGGAACTACAGACTGTACGAAAAATCCCCTATTTAACCCTCCCCCGTCTCATAAGTCTTGTTTGTTTTTTTTAGGGCGAAACTTCGGTGTCTGTCTGTCTTTGGTTTAGTTGTATAACTTGCTTGCCCGCATCTGTTTGTGGTACAAAACAATACGAAATGTTCATAGTTCAGATTTGTATGAACGCGTCGGCGATGGTTTTTTAAATGCTTCCTCCGTGAAAACTACGATATGTACCAAATGTTTATTATATACCATGTTGAACCTGATTTAATCAGCTAACGAATTGAATAATAGAAATACAATTGGTCAACTAGTTCTTGTTTGGTTGTCAATTTTGGTAAGTCATATTTGTAGGTAAGGTACAAAGGTGATATATGTATTATTGGCCGGTACTGTATACTCGTATTAATCGTATCGTATTTACATTATGTATCTACTAGATGAAACCCCGGCTTCGCTGGGGTAAAATGTAGACTCATTCCAATGTTCCAATTTTTTTTATAAAAAGTAGATGATACTTCTGTAGTTATCAGTTTATGGTCTTAGGTACCTAAGACCATATATATAACTTACAGTCCGTAAGCACTAAAAAAACATTCGGTTTGTACCTGTCTCTCACTCGCTATCATACTCTCTTATTGATCTCTCTCTTACAAACTGAATGGTAACTAAGTATTCTAAGTGCTCACTGACTGGACTACCTACTTTTAAAAATGAAAATGGAAAATCCCGTTCTCTAAACAAATTGGCCTGACCGTGCCTGACTGACTAAAACAAACGCAGTTTTTTTCTTGTAAGATTGTGATGTGACGCAGTTTAAAAATTTGCCAGTCTAAAGACTATCGTATGGAAAAATCTGACGTGTAGTCCCAGTCTCAATATTATCACAAACGTGTCACAAACACGTTCACAGCTAACCTATGTATCGATATTCCACCAGTAGATATACTCGTACCTCTGATGTCTCTGTCTCACAATCAAAGCAATTAGACCTTAGAGGTCACAATGGAGAACGGAATACGAACCTGTGACACTGTGACACAATCAATCAATCTTTTTTAGTTTATGGCACGTGATGACGTGCAACTTTGCGTGACGCCAACGCCACATTGATGACATTCACATGTTTACTTCGCAACGCCATTTTTTATATATAATGCATTGAGGTATATTAACTAGAGGGGCAGTAACCACGCATAACCCGTGACACTTCAGATGAACCTGCAGACTCATAGCGGCCATTTGTCAAGTTAGTTGTCAAACGGACGCCGACCGTGCTATTCATCAAGCTGTGAAACTATATAATAAGCTACATTCAGAATGCCTTCAGATCTAAAAATTGTTACGAACAAATCGATCTTCCATAGAAAATTAAAAAACTTTTTGTTACGGGGATGTTTGTACAGTATTGAGGAGATATTTAGAGATAGGTACATAAAATACTAACTAATTTGTTATTTAATAAGAGAGTGCACTAAGAATGTATTTCTGTGTTTCTTCTCTCCGTTTTATTATGTCCTATGACATGTGTGACGAGAGTTAGTTTTAAGAATAATTAATATTATGTAATGTACTTACATATTTCAAACACAATATTTGTATTGTTTATGAGTAAATGCTATGAACTATGAACTATGAACCGTAAAATAAGCTGCGAAAAATGGGGAAATTCGCGGTGTAACAGTGCTCTGAAAGACACACTAAGGCACGAATAATTAATTTTCACAGGTTAATATATTGTTCCTGTATCTAAATTAATGTAATTAACAATAAAACTTTAATAAAAATATCAGATATTATTGTTATAGGCCCAGTGTTGCAAGTAAAGCACGGTTTCATATCCCCGAGTTTTCGGGGGAATTCAATATTTTCGGCCATCCGTGAAACAAATAAAATTAGTTCTAATAATGTTTATGTTTACACTTGTGGGCGCTTAACTGGACTGCTTGAACATTAACAAGTTACGTACTTAATAGTGGTGCGGTGTAGTCTTTATCTAGATATTTTTTATCTCAGCTAGTTAGAGCAAAATCGACATCTGAGGCTCGTTTCATGAAGCTACAAGTCACAAATATAAAAGCAGAAGTCTCTTTCTAACTCCTTTAGTAGAAAGAGACTTTCGCTTGTAATTTGTAACTTGTAGCTTCGTGAAACGGGCCACTGGTGTGGTCTGCGACAACGAATCCGTTAACAGATTGAGAGAAGTAGCCGCCATCTTGAACTTTTTAGTTATTCGTCTGATCGCTTCCAAAATCGATATCTGGGAATCTGTGTGGTCTCCGACTACGAATCCGTTGACAGAATTAGAAAAAGTAGCCGCCATCTTGAACTTTTAGGTTATACGACGGATTGCTTCCAAAATCGATATCTGGGGATCTGTGTAGTCTCCAACAAGAAATCCGTTGACAGAATGTGAAAAAGTAGCCGCCATTTTGAACTATTTAGATATTGGACTAATGGCTTCCAAAATCGATATCTAGGGCACTTTGTGGTCTCCGACAATAAATCCGTAGACAGAATGAGAAAAAGTAGCCGCCATCTTGAACTTTTTAGTTATTCGACTGATTGCTTCCAAAATCGATATCTGGGGAACTTTGTGGTCACCGACAACAAATCCGTGGACAGAATGAGAAAAAGTAGCCACCATCTTGAACTTTTTATCAGAAGTCTCGGGATTTGTGTGGTGCCAACGTTTTAGCAAGTACAGAGCACGTTAATGTGGTTAAAATATTACTCCACCTTACGGGCTCGCGCTATGGGTGTTTCGGTTTCACGCCTAAATAGATAACTACTATGATTTTACTGGCCCGTTCCTTCCATTTGCAAATTTTGCCTGGAAAGAATCAGATTTGGCAAGCGATGTGAATGACTGATACCTTAAAAGAAAGAACAATAGTTTTTTTTTAATTTTTTTTAGGCACAAAAATGACTGATCCAATATCTGAAACATTTTTAATAATTTCGAATGCCTCCATTTTGTTTTTAATACATTAAAGACGCTTAAAACTTGTTTAATTTGGTCCAATAGACATTAAACTATCCAAAATAAATTATTTTGTTTACAAAGCAACGCTTATTCTTAACACGTAGCTATCAAATTCTGGATATTTTCTGTAAAATCCTTAAATTTTCAATTAAAAAAAAACTACCATATTTCGTCTAAGACATATACAGCTAAAAATGATCAAAAATACCTCGTCTATCACTGCCTAAAAGCTATTAAGTTGTCATTCAAGTGTCAATTTCAGAGTTATAGGAGACAAAACAGATCCGTAATATCGATTTTGAAAGAATTCCGCCCAAAAACGGGAAAGTTCAAGATGGCGGCAACTTTTCCCATTCTGTCAATGGATTCCCTGTCGGAGACCACACAGATCCCTAGATATCGTTTTTGGAAACAATCAGTCAAATAACTAAAAAGTTCAAGATGGCGGCTACTTTTTCTCAATCTGTCAACGGATTCATTGTCGGAGACCACACAGATCTCCAGATATCGATTTTGGAAGCAATCAGTCGAATAACCAAAAAGTTCAAGATAGCGGCTACTTTTTCACATTCTTTCAACGGATTCATTGTCGGAGACCACACAGGTCCCCACATGTCGATTTTGGAAGCAATCAGTCGAATAACTAAAAAGTTCAAGATGGCGGCTACTTTTCACAATCTGTCAACGGATTCGTTGTTGGAGACCACACAGATCCCCAGAGGCCCGTTTCACGAAGCTACAAGTAACAAATTACAAGCGGAAGTCTCTTTCTAACTCCTTTTGCTAGAAAATTGAGGAAATTTAAATTTTTGAAAATTTACTATATCATTGAGGTATATTAACTAGAGAAGCAAATGTCAATCAAAAGCGACGCATAAAACGTGCCACATTCTAATAATCGCGACGTAGCTTTGAAAACAGTAATATTTGAACAAAAAAATATATCTATCTCTATACCCTAATACGTTAGTAATACGCAGTCATCTGGAATAGACAAAGATGGCGAGCTCACCTGATGTGAAAACAACATTAAAATTTCCCCCAAAAAAATCGAGTAAATTCGATACCATTAACATATTGTTTTAATATTTCATTTTGTTTCATTTCTCGCTTACAAGAATGGTAGTAATAATTTTGAAATTATTTTATTTGACGACCCTGCCTATGAAGCTAACGCTCCCGGGTTCGATCCTTGGTTTGCAAATGGTTTCCTTTGCATTTTATTCTTTTGTTATTCGACTGATTGTTTCCAAAATCGATATCTGGGGACCTGAGTGGTCTCCGACAACGAATCCATTGACAGATTGAGAAAAAGTAGTCGCCATCTTGAACTTTTAAGTTATTCGACTGATTGCTTCCAAAATCGATATCTGGGGATCTGTGTGGTCTCCGACAACGAATCTGTTGACAGAATTAGAAAAAGTAGCCGCCATCTTGAACTATTTAGTTATTCGACTGATTGCTTCGAAAATGGACATCTGGGGATCTGTGTGGTCTCCGACCATGAATCCGTTGACAGAATCAGAAAAAAAGTAGCCGCCATCTTGAACTTTTAGGTTATTCGACGGATTGCTTCCAAAATCGATATCTGGGGATCTGTCTAGTCTCCAACAAGGAATCCGTTGACAGAATGTGGAAAAGTAGCCGCCATCTTGAAGTTTTTAGATATTCGACTGATGGCTTCCAAAATCGATATCTCGGAATTTTGTGGTCTCCGACGACGAATCCGTTGACAGATTGAGAAAAGTAGCCGCCATCTTGAACTTTTTTTAGTTATTCGACTGATTGCTTCGAATATCGATATGTGGGGATCTGTGTGGTCTCCGACAAAAGAGGAAAAGTTGCCGCCATCTTTAACTTTCCAGTTTTTGGGCCGAATTCTTTCAAAGCCGATATTTGGGGATCTGTGTGGTCTCCTATAACTCTCAAAATGACACTTAAATGACAAATTAATACAAGACTTTGTTTAAAAGCTTTCAATGCTTGTATTTTTTTCTACCCGTTCTTACTAAAATTACAATTTATGGAATATATTGTTATATTTGTCAGACGTTCCAAATAGCTACGCTTGTGAAAAACATTTTGGCGCTATGGATATTTTACAGGGAATGCATCGCAAAAGGCTTAAAAGATGGGGGCTACTTTTTCTCAATCTGTCCACGGATTTATTGTCGGAGACCACAGAGTTCCTCAGATATCGACTTTGGAAGCAATCAGTCGAATAACTTAAAAATTCAAGATGTCGGCTATTTTTTCTTTTTCTGTCAACGGATTCGTAATCGGAGACCACACAGATCATCAGATACCGATTTTGGAAGCAATCAGTCGAATAATTTAAAAGTTCAAGATGGCGGCAGCTTTTCCCATTCTGTCAACGGATTCCCTGTCGAAGACCACACAGATCCCCAGATATCGATTTTGGAAGCAATCAGTCGAATAACTAAAAAGTTCAAGAGGGCGGCTACTTTTTTTTCTGTCAGCGGATTCGTTGTCGGATATCACACTGATCCCCAGATATCAATTTCGGAAGTAATCCGAAGAAAAACTGAGAAGTTCAAGATGGCGGCTACTTTTTTTTCTGTCAGCGGATTCGTTATCGGATATCACACAGATCCCCAATTCCCCAGATATCAATTTCGGAAGTAATCCGAGGAAAAACTGAAAAGTTCAAGATGGCGGCTACTTTTTTTAATTTCTGTCAGCGGATTCGTTATCGGATATCACACAGATCCCCAGATATCAATATCGGAAGTAATCCGAGGAAAAACTGAAAAGTTCAAGATGGCGGCTACTTTTTCTCAATCTGTTATCGGATTCGTCAGAGCACACCAGTGGCCCTTGACTTGAGTGTAGTGATTGAACTTTGTAATTTGTACCTTTTTGGCCTTGTTTTAGGTGATTATATGGGATGAAATAAATATTAAACACAAAAAGTCGGGTTCTCCTATTACCGAGGTATTGGACGGGCTTTGACCCTATTACCGCGGATAAGGTTCCTATTGCCGAGGGTAGAGGATTTAAGTATTTTTGGTTCCGTACATTTAATATTTTTCATCACACTTGCTCGTAAATAGTGTCCTAACATGCTAGAAAAATCGACCGTAAATACAAAATAATACCCGCGAGCCTTTTTTTACCATTACGCCCTATCGTGCGTAAAAGCTTTTTTTTCAAATATTATACGTAGACTCAAACTATCATAATACGCCAGGACCCCAATTCTTGTGCCATTCGATATGAAGTTTCATTCGAGATGAAATGTCAGTTGCATACAATTTTCTAAAAATCTCGCATATAAACTATTGATCTCGACTGTCACTAGAATCGGACTCCTGATCACGTTTGACATTATCTGTGGTAAGTCATAGATAATGATGTAGTCTGCCGCAAATTTATAAATACTGATTATAAACTGTGTGATTCCAAAATAATAATTACAATTTTAGCCGGGTTTTTGTTTTTTTAAACTTTTATTTTATTTTATACTTTTTAGTGATCATAATTATGCTGTTATTCTCCCATTTCTCAAGAAACAATAAAACATTTCAATCTCGCCGCAAGCAACGCCGTGGGAAAGTCATAGTCATATATTTAAACCTAAATATGCTTCGTCATAGTCGCTCAACTATCTTAATCGAAATATCTTGTCGCCACCCTCGAAATATATACCGTTTAGGAGTTCCGGTGGCCATCTGTGGTCTTCATCATCAGTTCCACTTCACCAAATAGTGCTTTCCAAGACCAAATACACGAGTTACAATGAAAAATACCAAAATGGCTATAGGTGTGCATATAAATTTTGAAGAGTTCCGTCGATTCCTCATGGATTCCACCATCAGATCTTCATTTTGAAAAATGGGACCAATCGGGAAGCACCCGCTTTCAAATAAAAAAAGAATCTTCAAAATCGGTTCACCCAGTCGAAAGTTCTGAGGTAACAAACATTAAAAATAAATAAAAAATAAAAAATACAGACGAATTGAGAACCTCCTCCTTTTTTTGAAGACGGTTAAAAAGGGTGTCTTTGTGCACATATTAAAATTTATATATCAATATAAACATGACGTCATCAGAAGAAATGGATAATGCGATTCCGCCGGACATCGCCAACGCGGCTAAAACTATTAGTGAGAATCGTAAGTTAAAAATATGATCTTTTGTCTGATTTTATTTCATTTCCTCGCAATTGTGATGAAAAACATTGTACTCGTATGTTACACGGGTTGTAAAGGAAATACAAAGCTCGAGTCATTAAAGCCCTCAGCCTTCGGCTTCGGGCTTCTAACAGACTCTCGTTTGTAATTCTGTCTTTACCACCCTTAATACACAATGTACTATAACATATTTGTTTAATACAATATAAAGCCCATCTCTGCTAAATACAATATAACGATTTCGATAAGTACAAGATGACTGTATTGTCATCAGATTTACATAATTATGTATGTAAAAATGTCAAATCAATGCGATACCTGGAAGCGGATTATTCAACATTGTTTTACCCTAAACTGGCTAACTAACAGGCTTGTCATGTAAAAAATAACTATTTATTGTTTGATTCTTAACAAGAATAACCACATTAGTAAAGAATTAAGTTCAAACTTAATATTCAAACTTATACATCTCGAAATATCAAATAAGAGTTTTTTCTTAAGTAGTAACGATATACTTTCTCGTGCGTAGCTATGAATATCCACGTTTGATAGTGAGTTTAAAATAATGAGTACTTGTGTTCATACTATAAAAAGAGCCTAGTATTATTATCCCAGTTTTCGACCGACTAACATAAAACCCAGTCTACCAGATTTAGCGTTGTGCCATCAGTTAGTACAACAGTTTCCAACACGTAAGCTTTACTATCAAAAAAATCTTAATTTTATTAAGGAATCCGGACTACGGTACCCTAACATCGTTATTTCATTTGATGTCACACGGTAATAGGAGATAGTATGGGATCCTAACTCCGACCCATAAAAAACCTAAATACCTCGGAACTAGGTTCCCATACATCCTATTACCGAGGGTTATCTTTTCTTACCCTCGGTAATAGGGGGGGGGGGGGCTCGGGGTTTCTCTGCGTGATAGAATCAGAAATGATGATATCCGCAGTAGAACTAAGGTTACCGACATAGCCCGAAGAATAGCCAAACTTAAGTGGCAGTGGGCGGGGCACATTGCTCGCAGGACTGATGGCCGATGGGGTCAAAAGGTTCTTGAGTGGCGTCCGCGGACCGGGAGACGAGCTGTAGGTAGGCCTCCAACAAGATGGAGTGACGACCTTGTAAAGATCGCGGGAACGCGGTGGATGCGAAAAGCACAAGATCGGTCTGAGTGGAGAGCCTTGGGGGAGGCCTATGTCCAGCAGTGGACGTCTTTCGGCTGACATGATGATGATGATGATGATGACCCTCGGTAATAGGATAAATTTACGGTACTATAAAACCTAATTACGACCCATAAAAAATTAAGTTATCGTGACGTTGGTTAAACAAATAAATACTTAACATTTTAACCATCTAATAAAACGAAACTGATAAAACTAATAAGAATATCTTTAAATATGTCTTTATATTTAAACGACTCAAACATTTAGGGCTTTCTATGGAAACAAGTAGTATAGTGCACTAGTTTTTAATAAAAAATAAGGCCTTTATTAGTATTTTCATACCACGGAAATTACTCTTTAACTGCTTAGATAGATAAAGTTTTTTTAAAACACTAAAAAAGTAAATAACCGAAAGCAGATATAAAAAATAAAGGCCATTGAACCTAAAGTACTATTTTAGCTATTACCGTGGTATACCTTGGATTTAGGAGCCATAGCAAAAAACGAAACCGATTACCGCGGTATTTAATATTCAAATTTTAACGTATTTCCAGACAAAAACACACAAAAATAGTACCGAAAACTCGGGGAAATGAAACATTGCTTTACTTGCAACACTGGGCCTACAAAAATAATATCTGCTATTTTATTAAAGTTTTCGTGTTAATTACGTTAATTTGGATACAGAAACAATATATTAGCCTGTGAAAAGTAATTCCTTGTGCCTTATTGTGTCTCTCAGACTTTGATAAGCACTCTTTCACCGCGCATCTCCACATTTTTCGCAGCTTCTTCTACTTTGTTTGACAACTAACTTGATAAATGGCCGACTGGTGACTGCAGTCACCAATGACGTGGCAACGGGTTATGCGTGGTGACTACCCCTCTAGTTAATATACCTCAATGACCTCAATGATACAATGTAAATAATTTTTATATTGAAAATACTTGATAATCTGAATTTTCCAACTATAAGTTGTCGACTCGGATCGACGAATTGTTTACGCTCTTCAATTTGATGTGCATTTCGTTCGAGTCTACCGTAGACCGGTACGAAATTATTAATATAGATGTAGTACATTGGATTAGATTACGATTGTTATTTTCAGAAAGAGCTAATAACATGACCGTCAATTAGCACAATCTATCTCGCTGTCAAGATAGTATAATCGGATTATGTCCGCTGTCGCCCCGATATCTGCCGACTATAAAGAAACAATTGGAATAGAAAAGCGATTGTAACGTTCTTTAACTTTATAGTAATGCTTCTAAGCATTTTTTTAAATTACTAGACACCGCATAATCCGTGTCAACTAGTGGTAACAAGGCTGACAAAACGAAAAGAAAAATGGTCTAAGATCCAAATAGGAGACGACTTTCACCGGGCTGTTTATTCGATAAAAAGTATTTTATATCAAACTAGAGGACGCCCGCGACTTCGTACGTATAGAATTAGTTTCCCGCTACTCCCCCTATTTTAACCCCTTAGGGGATGAATTTTCAAAAATCCTTTCTTAGTGCTCACTTACATCATGAAAGGAACCCCTGTACCAAATTTCAAGTTTCTAGGTACAGTAGTTTCGGCTGTGCGTTGATATCTGTCAGTCAGGTTTGTCTTTTATATATATAGTTTTAATAGGTTATGTAATATATGGCGAATAGGTAGACTGAACAATTTCAATCTGAATATATGTAATCTGAATAACTATGTTGAGCCCGTTATCCACGTTATAATTATATGCCCATAATAATAGTCCCAACTTACTATGGAACTAGTCGAGTTCATTTTTTCGTCACATATTATTTACAGACCGACAGTTCGCGTATAGGCAGACGATGTTAACGACCAAAGCGGCACACAAATTATTCGATTGCATTGTTTCTGGTCTGGACGTCAAGTCGACAACTACTATGTGGCTAGTGTTTATGCGACTTGTCCAAGGCTTTTGATGTACCTAATTAATCACAAACCGCTTTTGGATAAGTTGCAACACTACGGTATCCAAGATACCAGCCCCCTACTACCCTCGTCGTTTTTGTCCGATCGGAAACAGGTAGTGAAGTGGTCTGCAAATGGCAAAAGACTGGCATCTGGGTCTGGTGGCGTGAACTTAGGAATTCCTCTAGGGTCGGCGTTAGGAAATACTTTATTTTTAATATTTGTAAACAACCTGCCAACCATTACTGCTGGCCTTTCAGTACTGTTTGCAGGTAACAGTCGGTGTAAGTGCGCGCACGTTTGAGCAGCTGGACGAAAAAATACATGACGCTTGCGAGCAGCTGCGAGGGTGGTTCACAATACAAATGAATTGCTTTTGAATGTTGATAAATCGAACGTCATGATATTTTCGGGCCGCAGTCTAGCGGTTCCTCCGAGCGTGCCTAACAATCCGATGCCTATTTGCGACAAGTTTAGGTTCCTACTCTGCACTCTAACCTTAACTGGAAGTGCCATGTTGATGAACTCTGTGGTACCTGAACTGAGTACCTAGTGCAGTCTTTGCGCTGCGAGACCTGAAGATCCTCATCTCTGATGACGCACTGAAGCAAGTACATACATTTTGCACAGTTTCACTCCGTTATGTCGCACAGTACTCTTATATATTTATTTAATCTTTATTGCACAAAAATACAAATTTGAGTACAGAAGCAGCATATGGGGAGACTCCACGGATGCCAACAGAGTGATGCTAATGCAGAAACGTGCTGCACTTACATTAGTTGGAGTGAAGCTTAAACACTAAGCTGGGATCTCCTCGTAACGCACCGCATAATGACTACTCACTTACTTTACCTGTAAATATATTCACGAAATTATACAGTTTGTCAGAAAGAATATTATCATGTTCATTGTTCGCCCGCGTACACGCAGTCGGCAAGTAGCTCCGCCACTCGGGGCGTTTGAGAACAGTTCCCCGTCGCATGGCACTTGCAGGAAAGAACCCGCGCGTGATTGGTTCCACCTTTTCTGATCGACCGAATCAGACGTTAGCTCTTTATCCTGATCGAATTTGACCATTTGTATGGATTTTGACATTATGAAAGGACTAAGCCGTTATTCTACGCAGTAAAACCATATCGTCTTTGACCTGTTATCGTTTTGTCAACGTTTTAAAAGCTCTTATTTACTCGTACTTGACAGTAATGGCGGCCGAGTTAAAAACAATACCATAACAGGTCAAAGACGATATTATATGGGTTTTACCGCCTAGAATCTCGGCCCATGGCCCATGGCCGAATACGACCATTTGTATGGATTTTGACACAATGTCAAAATCCATACAAATGGTCGTATTCGACCATGATAAAAAGCAAATGTCTGATTTGTAATACATTTATGAGGACAAACATAGGAAATAGAAGTCAGGTTATTGTGTATAGATAGCCTTACCAGTTGTAAACCGTGCCCGGGACGTACCCGAAGGATTTTAACATCATGTTCCTGAGTTAATTTGGAGTTAAAAATGTTATATTAACATAGGTCCAATTCGGCTTTTATAAATTTTCGTGTTTTTCATACAAGTTAAATGGAATATTTTCGCTTCTCCAGGAAAAAAATCTTTAGGACGAGCTGGCAACGCTTTACTTGTAATTAGCACTTGTTTACGGGAAATCCCCTTGAAAGTTATGGGCTTTCTTAGGCCTACTGTCCACGGAAGCGTAGCTGCATAGACGCGTATCCGTCATTATACGCTTGCTGTACGCTTGCTTGCAGCTTACATACAAAACCGCACAACTATGTCGACGGAGCGGCAACGTCGCGCCAGCGTCGCTGCATGCTAGCTTCACGCCGCCGGCCGTACTGCATATCATACGCCGGGCTACATCGCAAGAAACAGCACGTATGAAAGAAAAAGACGACATCATCACGTATGAAATAAAATGTATGCCACGATACGCTTACGCTACGCTTCGTGGACAATGTCAGTACGCTGGGCTTCATAAAAGCTGCACGGCGTATATTTGCAGCGTCTATGCAGCTACGCGTCGTGGACAGTAGGCCTTTTCTTGTGATGTTGGAAGAGTTAATCGAAGAAAGAGACTAAACTGTGACATGCATAAGAAGATGTTAACGTAGAGTGATCTGGCCTCACTTGCCCTGAACACCACTAAATACATGTTAGGACTAGCAGAGCTTAGTATAACTACGAGTGGGCCACACTTTAAGTTGGAAGGCCTCTGCCATATTCAGGGCACCTGCAGCGACTTCGAATGGGTTAGCAGAGTTTTCAAATGAGTCCGCCGGGTGACTAAGCTATTTGGGTACTACGTTTGGACATTGCTCGAACAACTTCGTATCCGATTGTTGTCTGTGTAAAGGAGTTTTGTTTTTGCCTTTTTTATATGCCATATGAACGGAAACTCAGTTAAAACGCTAAAACCACTAGAAGTAATTGATCGCCGCTTCATCTCAAGCGACGCAACTTTACCATGCGCCGCAATGAACAAGACTAGGTACTAACTCTCATCTACTGGTGTAGCATGACAGTGCGCTGCTCTGGGTTCAATACCGCTGGTATGGGAATGTATCTTTGGCATAATTTCATACTTAGCGTCTTCGGGTGCCACTGAAGGAGAATCTAAGTACCTTCGTACTCTTTGATTCGAATAAAGCGACTCGACCATGCGCCGCAGTTAAATTCTGCCTAAGTTAATGTTTGCCGATTTTTTGCAAGTAAATGTGTCCTGTAACATATTATTCTTCTGAGCTACACGCCCAAGTTCGATGAAAACTAAGATTCGTGAATGGAACTTTATTAAAATCACATTATACAAGCAATAATTACTAAATAACATTAGAAACGACAGCTAGTATCATTTAACACCGATCCACATTGGTAGACTGAAACCGAATTAATAATGCAAGCACTGATTAATAGTAGTTTATGCAAGTGACACATAATGAAAATAAAATACGAGTGTGCTTTTATGAAACGAGCGTCAGCGAGTTTCATAATAGGACCATACGAGTGTTTTAAGGCCTAATTATGTACAGTTGCATACACTACCTTATCTACCCACATATCATAAGCCTCCATGATGCATTCAGGAGCCGCATATTAAATTATAACCGGTATTGGCGGTAATGAACAGTTTGAATAGTATTCTGGCAGCTGTCATAGTTTTTTTTAAAATTCAGGGACAAACTAGAGTCGGCTCCAACTATTATATTGTTCGATATCTTACTTACGTGCGACATTTGTCAAATTTGTATGCAAATTGACAATTCATTTCGAACTAAACGTCATCTCGACTGATATTAGAATAGAGGGCAAATCAAATTTCTTTGTTTTTCAGAGATGTTCGAAATTTGAATGTCATAAGAACATCGAAATTGATGTTCTTAAGAATCCATAAGATTACTGCCGCAGATAAAAAATTTGCTCCAACAACAGAGTTGATTATTATGCTTGTCATAATTTACGGTTTCTGAACGCATCATAGATGGTTTATGATATGAGTGTAGATAAAATAAGTAATACGATTTTGTCTACAAAACGATTAGTATTGTGTATCTCACTACAATGTTCCAATAAAGTATTAAACTGTACATAGCTTTAGAACTCATTATAGGTTCTAATATTAATCGTCCGGCTGTACCTCACGTTGGTAAAGATGTAGCGTATCGAATTTTCATTGTTAAAGGATCCTGCATATTCGTGGTCCACAATGTGGTTGTTATGTCACTGCTAAGCAAAATTAGGCGTATTTCCGTTTCTATTGCTGGTCATAATTATCTTGGGCTCTCTCTCCAGTCTTGAACAAAGGTGTTCATCCCGGTTACATCCTCAGTCGGTTATTAGGTCTGATCCGACGATGGATTCTATTCTATTGTACGAGTATGGGACCCATTTGTAGGTACGCACATGTCCGTAACTAAAGCTAATATTGACTGAGGGTTAAAAGGGAAAATTAATGATTTTTATTCTCCATAATATTCTCGTCTTTTTTTGTGTTTTGCAAGAAAATATTTGACAATGTCAATCGATATATAAACAATGGCAATGATACTTACTTACTAGCATACTTGTCATATTCATTCATTCTTATGAATGTCATATTAATAGGCAACAAGTTTAGGCCACGTTGCAGACGAATTTAAACATTAACTTTAAAAGTTATGGATGAGTTTTGCGTGCGAGTTTCATTTCATTTAGTTGCTTGGGATATGTAACCAGATGACTTTACAGATGTAGTGAAATATCCTTTCACATCGTATTTTCTCGGAAATGTTCGTATTTGTCATGCTACTTCAGTCTGACTGTACCCATCAAGACAACGTGGGGGATGGTCGCATCGCGAGAGTGATAATCGATATATAGTGGTTAATACCAGAATATTTTTTTGTTAATTAAGATTAAGTTTGTTTTCAGTTCTTTTTAATAGTCATGCCGAAAGCATTAAGACCTGGGAAACGTTTAGGTCGACAATCCTGTGAAATTATTTTCAATATTTATTTATGTTACTTCTTGTTTACCTACACCTAATTTCTATATATTTGATCGTGGTGATTTAACATCTCGGTGTGATATACTTCAATCTCGTGGTTTGAAATTTGACACTGATAACTAAAGTACTCTATTTATTTAATACAAACATGTCACTTAATAATACAATAATTCAAAAACACGTCGGCATCATTCGGAAGTAGACGTAAGTTCCGAGTTTTCACGATGTGAAAGGATTATTCATAGACCCCGTTATCTTGTCGCAGTGACATCGCTATTTTGTAGGGATTGAATGTTTTTTTATCGACCATCTCTATATCGATGTTTGTAGTTTATATTATTCAACCAAGCGATTAATTTTTGCCTTTTAAATCTCTTCTCAATTTCAATATTGCGTAGGTGTTAAAACTTATTGATTAAAAATAAGTAGATATCCTCATTAGTATCGTATCTCGTAGATGCAATAACCTTATGTAATGATTGTGGAAAAACTAAGATAAGCAGTTTTAACTAACGAACACGCGACTTACTTTTTATCACAACTTTAGTAGTTATTGTCTTTAACTCATTGTCAGTGACATGACATAACTTTAAGCACAATACCATCGACATTTAGATAGTCGATAAAATAAACATTCAATCCCTACAAAAAAAACGACGTCAGTGCGACAAGATAACGGGGTCTAATTATTCACTAGATCACTCGCCTTAAAAGTGGCATCGTCGCAATTATCAGGGTCTGTTGCACCAAAGTTTTCGTAACAAGTTTTTTTCACGAAAATGGATATATCTCGAAAACTAGACCGAATCGACCCTACTTTATACGACATTTTTAATTCCAAATTAACTCAGGAACACGCTGTTAAAATCCTTCGAGTACGTCCCGGGCATGGTGTATACGGACGCTAGAAAAGTGTCTTGTTAAATCCCATATCGAATATTTGATTGAATTTCAGCTGGAAAATTAAACTTGAAATTGATACAAACTGCACAAAACAAAGCTATAAAAACATACAAACAAAATTACAATTTTCTAGTACTAAGAGTCTCTGAGCTAGGCTGCGGACGGACGGACGGACGGACACGGCGAAACTATGAGGGTTCCTAGGTTGACTATGGAATCCTAAAAAGGGAGCAAGTTCAAAAATGTATTCCTTGACAGGCCAATAACGTACTTCTAAGAGCACATCTTAGACAAGGTGCCACATGGAAAAATAATTTTCTATGTAAGTAGAAAAAAGAAACACCTACCGAAAAAAGCGCTTAACTATTAAGAGGCCACCTCTGCTGCCCGGCGCGAGCGATTTCGTACCCCACCACCCCGCGGCCCCTTTGAATACATCGCGGAGCGCGGTTCGTCCGAGCGCCGCGCGGCGAGGCGCTCCCGCCATTTTGCCGTACCCGCGCGGCGTTCGAACATAGAAACAGTTGAGACGTGTTGTATATTTTTAAACATAAGATTTTTCAACTGCGTCGTAAAAAAAAATGATAACTCTTAAATGATCGGGGTGCCGTACATGTATGTATACTATTTGAATAATAAAATAAGATAAGATTATTTGTACTCAAAGGACACAGTCTTATAAATCTTATAATGTTTGAAATAAGTATACGAAATCAGAATTTGCAAATTAAAAAAACCTACGTAAGCCGGGAAGCGTACCTACTAAAAATACAAAATATGAATACTTATTCCTATTTTTATTGTATCAATGAAAAGGGTCAATGATGATAATGCTAAGACCTCTGTAATAATCAAATAATTCAAAACATAAGTTTAACATCTCTAAAAAAAAAGTATTTATGACTGCGCCGAGTGTCCAGTGGCGCCCTCATTACTATTATTCTGTTTTCTAATAAACTAAAGTATTGCCTGTTTGTGCAAAACGTGGTTACATAATCAACAACAAGTTTTTAGCCTACCCCACTCTGGGAATGAAAGCGTGAGTGTATGTATGTAATTATGTATGTATGTAAAGTATTGTCTTGAAATCGAAAAATGGTTTTTTGTTTTATGTGTAGCATATATATGAAAGAGTTTTATAACCTTTATCCTACGTGTAACTTAAAGGAAAAAGGAGGCCACTTTTTTCCGTCAAGTTACTCACTCATAGTACAATTGGGAATATTGTGATACACTTAAAAAACCCTGACAAGTGCCAGTCGGCCTCGCCCACCGAGGGTTCCGTACAGAACACAATTCAAAATTTGGTCCGCCGTTCCTTGCATGAAGACCCTGTTTTTTTGTGATTTAATTAAAAATGTATAATTTTCCGATTTTTTCCTCTATGTACTTGTAGTATTAGATGGTATTACTTGCCAAATTTCATAGATCTAGTTGAACAAAAAATACTCTATAAATTTTGATTCCCATGAGTGTCGAAATATACGTTTCTTTGCGGCAAAAACGGCTATATCTTTTTTTTACGTTAAATTAGAAGTTTGAATTTTACTACTTTAAGGGACTGTAGACTTAATGTATATGGTTTTAATTTCAACTCGATACCTCCACGCGTTCCCGAGATAAAGGGTCTTGACAGACTGACAGACGGACAACAAAGTGATCCTATAAGCGTTCCGTTTTTTACTTTTGAGGCACGGAACCCTTAAAAACTGCTTTATTTGACAGAATAGCCTTTCATAAGGGTCATATCATTATTAAAAGTGTTATTGTTACTTAAATTAATTTATTCAATAAAAGTAACATTAATTTATTTTAATTTATTTATGAGAATATTATTTATGTTATTAAGAATTTAGATTCTTTCACCAAAAATTCTGATCTACATAATTTACATGAAAAATAAAAACATAATCGCTTTTCGAAAATTCCGCGTCCGTAATGTATATAAATTATTTGTTGGTCAATGCATAAATTACCGGACGTAGTTATCCTTTCCAGCACTTAAAAAATACATGAAAAAGTCGTAAATTTCTAAAGCATATTATAGGGTCGAGGACTATCTAACAGACAAAAACGCATGGCCTACACCCGAAACTAGCTTCTATAGTTTCTGAGAAAAACTGCTGTAACATACAGACAGACAGACAGATAGACAGACAAACAACGAAGTCATACCATAAGGGTTCCTTTTTTACCATTTTGGTACGGAACCCTAAAAATAAAGGCTTCTATCAAAACATTGCATTTGGAATTATAAAAATTCAATAAAATTAAATAAATAAATAAATATTCAATTATATAAATATTGGATTGCAATATATAATTATTTTACACATTAAAATGATGAACTATACCTAAAATATTACCCGTCATCTATATCTCGAAATAATAATGGCGATTTCCCCGATTTTGTACCGGCGCAATTAGATTGACTCCTGTAAAGTATAACCAATTTTGATACCGAGATTTTATAAACAAACAGAAATAAGTCGTTGAAAACCAGTATTAGCTGTTTTTATCATATTCGAAAATTTTTATTTGATGATAACTATTCTTTAAATTATGCAAGAGTAATTGCGACTCCACGCTTGCGTGTGCTTTTGTTCTCCACATCTCCATCGCACTCTAGCGCCGAAGTTGAAGCGGTAGCCGTCTCGCTCACCCCGTGCTCACGATCGTCTACGCCATTTCGGAACGCCGGACGAGCAACTGGCACAGGTCCATCGTGTAGCGAGGTCAGCGAAGACTGAATGTAAAATTCAAAAGGGATAGCTCTAGTGACGTTCGCGCGTTAAAGTCGCGATGGAGATAGTTCGCGCGCGGCCCAAATAGAAAGTCGTAAGCGCCGAATCAATTATTTGATATTTACTACAAAACTAGAAGATTAAAAAAAAGCGCTAGGCCAGTTTCAAGAACTTGTTATTACTCAACTATTAAACTAAAAATCATTGCTAAAGACCGTAGGGCTTTGAAGATTCAACTAAAAATATGCGAAAAAGGGGTTATGTTTGAAAAATAAAACTATCGAGGTTTTTTTTTACTAATCGTGTTTTCACCTCCTGCAGTCTCAAGGTAAAAGGTTTAAATTTAATATATCCAAAAGTGAGATACGTAGCAACGAGGGTTGTTGAGATCCAGATCGATATAGGTCACCGACTTTAGCATAGGCGCCCTCTTAACTTCCGTACCGATCTGAAACACTTATCCGCAGCTTATCCACTCACATACTTCCTTAGTAAATTCATCTAAGTTGCAACACTGATCTACCCGGAAATAAATAAAATAAAAATGTCTTGAAAATATATTTTCTAAATTGTGATCTTACTCAATACTTATGTTTTTTTGTAATTAGATTTAAAATTTGAATATTATTACTCTTAAGTTACTGTAGGATATAACTTAAGCATCTTACTAACCCTCCGTGTTTTAATATTCAACCACGACGAGTACCTACACAAATGCTCCGTTATAATTATATAGGATAGGAGGTAGATTTATCAACGTATTTTCTCGATAAGCGAATTTGTAATCCCTCAGAGAAAATAAATAGGTATCGTAAAAGTAAAGCTGATGAAATATGTCATTTTTGCTAGGTGATTTTTGTTCGTTTTTTTTTTATAATTTTTCAAGTTGATGAAAGTACCTACCTTAACCTCGTAAGTCCTGTGTTAATTTTAATAGCGGTAGTCTTAACAACCGAATTTACTATACCAAGTACCTACATATTAAGAATAGTGCTTTAAAGTCTATTAATTAGGTAGTGCTTAAAAGTTCTAAGTACACGGGGACTTAAGAGGTTAAAAATCCAAAGTAACATTTTGTTCATCAAAAAGCGACAGCTGATTCCAAATATTCAATAAATATACGATGTCCTGCACTACAGTCGTGACTCGGATGGCTCTCGGTATTCATCAGATGATTGATCGGTTTCGAACTGGGATTCTACGAGTATTTAGGTACCTTTTATCCGCCATGATTTTTCATCGGACTTGTCTCTATCGCCATCCATACAAAATAGCACAACCCTATGTTACTGTACTTAAAGGTTAGATAGAATACTGTGGAAAAGTGTGCTACTTATACAACACTGATATTGTTGAAACTGTTTTATTTTATTAAATTGTCTTAGCTTTAAGTAGACAATCGATGGGGTCCGCACGCTAGGCTGGAAGCGACTTCCGAATCCTATCCTACTAATATTATAAATGCGAAAGTTTGTGTGTGTGTGTGTGTGTGTGTGTGTGTGTGTGTGTGCGTGTGCGTGTGCGTGTGCGTGTGCGTGTGCGTGTGCGTGTGCGTGTGCGTGTGCGTGTGCGTGTGCGTGTGCGTGTGCGTGTGCGTGTGCGTATGCGTGTGCGTGTGCGTGGGCGTGTGCGTGTGCGTGTGCGTGCGCGTGCGCGTGCGCGTGCGCGTGCGCGTGCGCGTGCGCGTGCGTGTGCGTGTGTGTCTGTGTGTGTCTGTTTGTTACTTCTTCACGCTGCAACGGCTGGACGGATTTGGATGAAATTTGGAATGGAGATAGCCTATATCCTGGATTAACATATAGGCTACTTTTCACCCCGGAAACTTAAAATTTTCCGAGGGTTTAACTATAATCGAAATCTAATCGGACGAAGGTCCGTTCAGGAGCTTTTATCCACTAATCCTACTAATACGAGTATCCTACTAATACGAGTATCCTACTAATACGACTATCCTACTAATACGAGTATCCTACTAATACGAGTATCCTACTAATTCGAGTATCCTACTAATACGAGTATCCTACTAATACGAGTATCCTACTAATACGAGTATCCTACTAATACGAGTATCCTACTAATACGAGTATCCTACTAATACGAGTATCCTACTAATACGAGTATCCTACTAATACGAGTATCCTACTAATACGAGTATCCTACTAATACGAGTATCCTACTAATACGAGTATCCTACTAATACGAGTATCCTACTAATACGAGTATCCTACTAATACGAGTATCCTACTAATACGAGTATCCTACTAATACGAGTATCCTACTAATACGAGTATCCTACTAATACGAGTATCCTACTAATACGAGTATCCTACTAATACGAGTATCCTACTAATACGAGTATCCTACTAATCCTACTAATATTATAAACCCTATGGGTTAAAGCTTTCAGCGATTTTGGAAACACTACCCCTAAGGGATAAAAGGTGGGTGTAGAATTTTATATGAGAGTTTTGTCATTTTTAGGATTCCGTAGTCAAACTAGGAACCCTTATAATTTCGCCATGTCCGTCCGTCCGTCCGTTTGCAGCCTAGCTCAGAGACTCTTAGTACTAGAAAGCTGTAATTTGGCATGAATATACATATAAGTCACGCCAACAAAGTGTTAAAATAAAATCATGTTTTTTTTTATTGTACCTCCCCTAGACGTAACTTGGTGATGTATTTTTTTTCTTGTCTACCCCATAGTGTGGGGTGTTGTTGGATAGGTCTTTCAAAAACATTGCATATTTGTGAAAAAAATGTTTGATTAAGGGATCCGTTTATGAAATATTAAGCTTTAAAGCGCAAATTTTTGTCAGAGTACAAATACTAAAAATCTCAAAATATGTTAAATGAAAGCACATATAACGAATTTTAAAGGAAAACTATGACGACTAAGTAGACATGATTATTTCCTGAGATACGGGTGACTAAAGTGTTTATACCTACTAAAATGACCTAAGACAGCACCAAATAACTTTACATAGAGAATTACTTCATACTTGTGGTTTTTTGAGATAGTTTTTGTGTATTAACGGCTTCGGAACCCTACACTGAGCATGGTCAGACAAACTCTTGCCCGGTTTTATAGTTAGAAACGTTAAAATTGTTACTGCTACTTAGAAATAAAAAATATTACTTTTAGCGATTAAAAAAAAACCTAAGGTGTTGAAACGGGCGTTAAAGTTAAATAAACTAATAGCTATGAGCTTGATATTAGCTGCAATGTACTGGGAGTAAGTACCTGCAGTTGGTTAGGATATTTCTTTTGTTCACCTTTTATGACCCCCGGGTCAATTGGTACTCCGAATGCAGTTGATTAGGGTACAAAGTAATAATTATTTGATCATCCTGAATCCGAATAGACTTGGTTAGGTTAAGTAATTTTTCGACCACCCAGTACCGAAAATTAAACATGTAAAAGATTAAATACACTAACTATTCCTTATTTTATTACCTATTCAACTAATTGGGCACTTACCTCTACTAGTTATAATACTTTACGCACTAACATCTAAATCGTAAAAATTGTTCAGTGTGAAATTGTGCGACTTTAGTTTATACATGAAAGTATAATATACAGCGACAAAGTTCTTCGCAGCGTCTCGCGGACGCCGGGTGTGTAAATAGGAGCGGCAATGCCCGCTCGCGCTCATTGATCGAAAAACTTCTTCCTTCTTGCTTTTTTTGGGATAATGTCAGTTTGTATTATTCAATACAAAATGAAAATAAAAAAACTGCAATGTACCATTTTTCTTTTTGTTGTACCGTAAAAACGGTAAAACACACGGGTCAAATTTGGTATGACTATATGTATATAGTACATACACTAAAAAAACTACAAATACAGAAAACCGGTCAAGTGCGAGTCGGACTCGCGCACCACGGTATTTTTATCGACTACGATTTCGGCCAGAGCAATGTGCGCTGGATGTACCTATTTACATCCTATCCCATCCCACATATATTATCAAAGCGAAAGGTTATGCGTGCGTGAGTTTGTTACTTCTTCGCAAAAACGGATGGACAAATTCGGTTGGATACCTACAATTTGAAATAGAGCTTGCTTAGATATACACTGGATTAACACATAGGCTCCCTTGAATCCCGAAATAAATCAGGGTTCCCGTGGGATGGCAACATTACTAATTCAAAGCGGACGAAGTCGCGGGCAGAAGCAAGTATTCTATGTATAAAAACAAACGGTCGCCGTTCTATTCGGTCATATGCTTTTAAATTTGAATAATTTAAAAGCAAACGAGACATATCATATAATAACTACGATGCAATAACGTTAATATCCGACACTATAACCTTAATGCATTACATCCCTCGTCCTTCTGGGAAAAGGGATGAAACCTAACGGGCTCTAACATCTACCTACCTATACGGAAAAATAAACAATAAGCAGTCGTCCCCCACTATGGGATAACATTCTATAAATGTAGGTATTTCGAGTTAGAATGGGATTTGATAACCCGTTAAACAAAATAGCACAGCTGGTTTCGATTTTCGGAAAACCTCCGAAAAAGGAAAACCGCGATTGACAAGCTTAGCTCCCTGCCTGCGTAACCCTACCAAACAAGATAGACAATCCATGCATTGACGATGCGGGATTGGGTTGTCTTACAAAAGTAATATTCATAAGACTCAGTTTCACTATTACTTATAGAATCTAAGCGCTATTATTTAAAGACGCCGAGCATTGGTGCGGACCTATGCCCCACTTACCCGTCAGTGATTTGACATCATTTAAGTCACCCTCGGACTCATTAAAACCTAATGTAATACTTATTAATGGCCCTGTGTCCCGACGATGACACGCAATAGTAACGTTCCCCCACTCCCTCAAATTTCAATGGAAGAGCAGTGACAGGACACCCTTATTAGGAGCCTCCAGCTTCTAAAAACTAATTAATTAATAAGTTAGGTAATTAATTAAACTTAAAAATCAAATGCCAACACACGGACATTTTTAACCACATTAAAAGTGCTTGCGCGCTGCACCACCTAATAAGCCTTCAGAAAAATAAATAAATATCAGGAGACAATGTCACACCAATTGACCTAGTCCAAAACTTAGCTCTAGGCTTGTACTATGAGTACTAGACAACGATATATAAAAAAAAAGACAAATATATATACTTAAATACATAGAAAACATCCATGACTCGGGAACAAATATTCGCGCTCATCACAAAAATATCTGCCCTTACCGGGATTCGCACCCAGGAGTCCCAGGACCGCTAGCTTCGTAGGCAGGGTCACTACCAACTAGGTCAACGCGTCGTCAACAATATTGACCACATACCTCACACCAATCTAAAATATATCACCTTGTATTATTCCAAAGCACACCCCTACGGTCATAGCTTGGCAGACAATTCCCTCGAGTATGCATATGTACCCGTGTGAGCAAACCATCCCCCCATACCTTCAAACCCAAAAAAAATATAAATATTACATTTTAAACCACTAGATTTTACACCTCAAGATTTGAAGAGGGTCGCCCTCTCCGCCTTCCGTGATGTAGACAGCCATGGCACCAAGGCGCCTTGTGGTCATCTAATTACACAATGTTATTAAACCCACATATCAATACAAAAATGATAAACCCTCACCAAGAAACTACTTATAAATCCCCTAACATCTCAGGTTCCTCATCATCACTCGTACACAAAACATTTTCATTCACCATTTCTTATTATACTTAAATTCATTATGAACACATTAAGCAATAGAGTTACCTATTTGATATTTTATTAAATTGTCTTAACTTTAAGTATACAATGTAGTAGATTCACTCTATACCCCCTTACTAATAAACGTTGAGTAACGGTGGTATAGCTATACAATGTTTTGTCCTTATCTGTCATTGTGACATTTGAATTTGACAGATAAGGACAAAACATTGTACAGCTATACCACTGTTACTCAACGTTTATTAGTAAGGGGGTAAGTCTCTATATTACTGACGTGTAAAAGAGCCAGTATGTGACCAATTTACTGAATAAATATTTTGATTTGATTTGACAATTGGTGTGCTCCGCACACTAGCCTTGCAGCGATTTTTAGAGGATAGCCGTGGTCATATGCCCCTCACCCTAACAAAATAACACGTTCCAACAGTAGTAAGCGATCATAAGCTTTAAGCAAAAGTGGCATTATGACCACGGGTCTCCTCTAAACATCACTATGAATATGTATTATGGTCTGTGGTATTAAATACATTTAAATATAAAACGTGTAAGTTATTGAATTATTAGATGATCAATATTGAATAGTTGGTACATAACAATTTCATATGAGAATATTTTCTTGGTTCGTACTTTTCAGTAGTCGGGTTTTAGTTTTGAACTTATTTTTTTATATTTTATCTTTAAATTAGTCGTAAGTCTTAACTAATGATTAATATTATTTTTAATTTAACAGTATTTTTGACGCTCATATCAACCTTAAATAGCCAAAAAGGATACAGTGGCCACAAACGGTACTTCTACCCTACATAAATACATTATTCAGTCAGTACCTACAATGTTTTTATCATTTAACCAAAATCTGATATTTTACTTTATTTTTATTTTTGAAGAAACTAGTGAGAGCTAGAGGCCCCATTTTGGTATTAAATTAAAGCTAATTAAATTTCCTACAAATAGGGAATATGCATGTTTTTTTACAGCTTCAATAAAAGCTGATTCAAATAACAAACAGGTGAGAAAAAACATTTTTTGAATAGCTATAAACATAACCAAGATATAAGACAACAAAGATTTGTTCCTATCTCTTTCTAGCAAAACAGAATTTTACATGGAGTTTATATGGCCGAACTGCACGATGACGTCACCGGTGCACTTCGGATCTCTCTGTCTAATTAGCAGTTTAAAATGCTTGTATCATCCGTATTTCTTGACCGATTTTAATTTTAATTTCACTTTTGGTGATTTCTTTTACCGTATTTTCATATTTTGTTGAGAAATGCGATTTAAATACTCCATGCATATTCCCTATTCTTGTCTCGTACTTTTGTCTAAAGGCATTAGTTTAGCCTGTACGTGTCTTAAAAATGAACCTATCATTAAATTATCACTTTTTTGAAAAATAAAGCCTCTATTTGAGTAGCTGTACTTCCGCGACCACCGGACCTACACGTGCTCGGGTTTGGATCCATTTGTAGCAAATTTAGTTTTAAAGTACAAAACAAAGATACTCATTTACATTCTTGCACAGTTTTTTCAAAGAAAGCATGCCAACATTATTCAGTGCAATGTTTTTATTATTTAGTCATCATCTGATATTTTACTATTTTATTATTTTGGATAAAACTATGAGGCCTACTTAGTGATACCATAAGAATAAACAATAACTACAAGTAGAAGAGAAACTCCCGGCTCCGGACGCGAACTCGGCGCGTTAAATACCTACCGCCTGGCGACACCTGAGGTGTCTAGTCAGTCAGGGGCGTCACAGACGGAATACGTATTGACCAATATATTGTTATTGTGTCTTGACTTGGTTTTCGCTTTTGTGTTGATTATAGTGTTTATGATTAAACGAAGATAGTGTTTTAAAAAGTGAACTACTATTTGCGGCAAAATAATTAGAAATAATTAATTGAATGAAGGAGTCTTATTTGTTAATTAGTACATCCCCTAGATGATGAAGAAAAAAAACCGGAAACCTTAAAAACGAATTTATAGATAAGAATAGTATAATGTAATAAAGCTTTTTCAACTAAATAAATTTTTTAATTAATGGTCCGGAAAGGAGCGTACAAAGTAACTCCGGATCCCAAACTATAAAACTTATTGAGCTTAAAAGGTTGTTTATTTATAGACTCGGTTCTGTTTTATAGATAATTAAAAGCCACATAAGCCATTTCATTGTCTGGAGATAATCTTAATATCATCAAAAAGTATTATTAGGTACCTAATTTAACGTAAATGTAATAAACCCATTTTGCAACAATGTTTCCACGTTGAAGAAAAACATTTCGTGACTAAATTTTATAACACACTCATAAACCAATTAAAATATTTCACAACTGACAGCCCTGACTTTGGGTGCGGAAGACAGAGGGGCGTAGCGGGGTGAAGGGGTAAGTAGGTATTTAAAGCGCGGCATTTGGGGCCTTGGTAAAGGAGATTCGCTTCTACGTGTAGTTATTGTTTATTCTTATGGTGATACCATGTTGGTATTAAATTGAAGCTAATTAAATTTCTATTCAGATGATTCCTATGCAGGAACAAGGTGGCACAAAAGTAATCACCCTATTGGAAGACGCTACTATTTTAAAAAATGGCGGCAAATATCACTTCCGCTCTGACATTTGTGAAGTAAATAGATACAAAATACTCGTCAACAAAACATGAATCGCTTTACTCCTCCAGAACGCGGAATAAGCGCGAGTAACCTTCGCTCAAGCCATCCTGAATCTCGACCACGAGGAAGACAACTTTTCATCGAAAATCATCATGAGTGACGAGGCCCATTTCCATCTCTGTTCTAATTGCTTGTTCACATATCCACATATGTGAACAAGCAGAATTATCGCTTCTGGGGCACCGAAAATCCAGGTCTAACCCACGAAGAGCCATTACACCCGCTCAAAGATACTGCATGGTGTGCTGTTTAAGCTGAAAGCGTTATAAGGCCTTATTTTTTCGAAAACGCCGCGGGCCATTCGACTACAGGGACGGCGACCGTTACAGAGCCATGCTCAATGACTTTGTCCTTCCTCAAATGGATGAATTGGGACTGGTGTGTGAGAAGTTCCAACAGGATGGAGCAATGGCGCATACTGCACGAGCCACAACCGAAATTCTGAGGGGTGCATTTCCGGGTCGCCTAATCTCTCGTTTTGGTGATTTGCACTGGGCAGCGAGGTCGCCCAATTTATCCGTTCCAGACTTCTTTCTGTGGGGTTTCTTGAAGTCACAGGTCTATGTCAACAAAACTCAGACTCTTGAAGCCCTCAAAGAGAATATCCGACAAGAATGCGAGTACCTATCGCCGGATGTTCTGGCAAGAGTGATTAAAAATGCCATAAATCGTGCCCGTATTTCTATATCAATTCTGGCGGCGGCCACTTGGCTGATACCATTTTCTCGAGTTAATGGAAAAAAAATAAGACATCAAATAAACACAATCCAATAGAAGAACCAAAGTCTTTGATTTAAAAAAAAATACTGCCAAAGAACATCGGGTGACTACTTTTGCGCCACCTTGTATTACCGATTGTAAGTGAATGATATAAATTTAAATGGTGAAACTATTCAAACCAAACCAATGAAAATCGCTGAACATAAATAGTTGTTTACAAATATCTCTGTCATTGATAGCGGGTTGAAACGCATCGCAGCTCTCTATCTGCGCTAAACTGCCGGGGAACCGTAAAGTTATTATGTAACAACTAAAGCTGCTACCTCACCGGCATCACCAGCGATGGCAATCGAGACTCATTGAAAGAAATACTTACCTATTGTAAAAAAATGCTCAGGGCGCCTGTCGCTAGATGATATAAAGAAAATCACTTAATTTGGACACAGATAACACCGTTTAATTCTTTTCTTCAGCACATCACACTGGTTATATAAATTAAGTCTTAACACACTTTTGACACTGACCTTCGGGTAATACCCTTACTTAAAAATTAACAGCAAGTGCGGATGAGCTCAGGAAGGTGCTTCAGGCAAGCTTGTCCCAGATTCGGAGCTGCTCCTGGCCATCAGTCCTCCATGTGCCGCTCCCGTGACCGAGCCGTGTGGTTCCAAGGCCTAGCGTCTACGTGTGCTGTTTAACCCTTGTTACGGACCCCTATAACCATTGAACTAAATCAGTTCCTATCCAGAAACGTGGATCCATGAGGAGCCATCAGAATTAAGAGTTTATGATACAAAACGTAAACTACTTACATGAATGGGATTTTTAAGTGTTAAGTCGCCATCTGGTGTCCTTTGGCTGGTATAAGTCTATATATCCATATTTAGTTGCGCAACACCTTAAAAATGGCTGCCGCGCCGTCCAGGATCGGCGAGGAGGTGGGTGCGCTCAGTCACAGATTCCCGATCGAAAGAAGGGTGGTAGCTGGGGCTTTACTGAAGAGACCAGCGCCACGCGGTCATTGAAAGAACTAACTACTCTCGGACCTGGCTTTCTTTAATTAGAGGTGTCGGAGCCTTTGCCGGTTGCTGATAGGTGGCGTGCAGATAAATATGCATACGGACTGCGCGGATAACTTGCCGCGGTTTACTGAGTGTTTGGGTCAGATAAGTGCTATAACCTATAACAGAGGACAGCGACGGTGAGTGTGTTTTGGTGATTGGTGATTTTAATGCTGGCGTTCGTACCCAGTTTGGAAAGGAGTTGCGAACTTATTGCAAGGAGCCACATTGGGTATGTGCGGATATCGAACTGATCGGTGTCCATAAGTTGGTTAGATCACTGCGTGACTACGGCGCCGCGGCGTCTGTTTACGATCTATGTTCTAGTACGCGTGTGTTATATGATATAACACACGCGCACTAGATATATGATGTCTATTGGTCGGACCATTATCCACTTCTTATTGAGTGTGACTTAAATCTCACAAAATCCAGAGTGATATCGTGTCCTAAGGTCACTAATAAAGTAATCCTTATCTGTCAATGTGAAATTTGAATTTGACAGATAAGGACAAAACATTGTATAGCTATACCACCGTTACTCAACGTTTATTAGTAAGAGGGTAAATGTCTTAAGCAGAAAAGTTAGGTGCTTACCTGCAGGAACAAGGGTCAGTACGGCAAGACCTGCGGTTACGCCGGCCGCTCAGAACCTGATGTGTATTATGTCCTTTTCGCACTGCCACGCACACTAACGATTATGCGATGATGAACGAACAAACGCATGTATTTTTTCTATTATGGTTCAAATAGTTGCATAAATGTTAAAATTTCGAATAACGCTATTAGTCGGTAATACCTGAAAATGTTCGTTGGATCGTTAATAGCTGCTTTTACCTTATAAGAATACTATATTTTGTTAGGCTATTTAGATTGACCAAATATTTTGATTGTAGACCACCGCTCAACACCGGAACCCTGTATAATGTTATTTTATAATGATTCCCCAGGCCATCCTACAAGTGGCTGAAGTAGAGCACCCGGAACTGCTAGCACCGCTGAGCGTGGGCCTGGGCGGCGTGTTCGGCGGGCTGAACGCGCCCGTGGCTACGGTACGCGCGCGCCAGATCTTCCTGGACGGGGTGCCAATCTGCGCTGACCCCGGCCTGCTGGGCGGGCTCGCCTGCACCGCCATCCGTGCGCTTGCCGCCACCTCACAGAACATGGCACTGCAACCCGACGGCTCTATATTGTTCTCGATTTTTGGATACGTACGTGAATTTAAATACACAATTAAATACACAGGCCCGCGAAACTAAGTACCTACTTAGTTTTGCGGGCCAGTGTAGGTGAACTGTATGTTATGTATGGCCTATGTGATTAGATATGGGCATTAATTTAACCAGAGTACGTTCAAAGTCTCAGAATAAGATCATAATTTTCACAGAAAGACGGTTTTCCTTCGCCGACGTACAGAGTGAATCGTGGAGTGCAGGACGTGGCTGACCTGGGGCGCATAATCTCGTTCGACGAGAGCCGCCGCTTGCGCAAGTGGCCTGAGGGCGAGGGCGGCTCCGTGGACGAGCTCGCGCCAAACGTCTGCAACATGATCAATGGAACCGACTCCGGTGTCTTCGCCCCGTTCGTACAGAGGGATGATTCAATTTACGTTTTCAGAGCGGATATTTGCAGGCTAGTAGTTGCTAAAGTCTGTTCCTATTCATTCGATCACTCTTATAAACAAATAAATCGACCATTATAACTCCATATTCGTGTACTTTTGAAAGTTGAGCATAGTCATATTATTTATTTATACACTTAATCATTGTCTTCATGTTTATTTTGAGGCAGTAATCTCTATTTAACATTGTATTTTTAGATTAAAAGCTCTTTGGGTAAAATACGGTGACACTGACTGGTGCTTGACATATACATTTAGTTTTTTAGAAATATATTTTTTAATAAAAAGGTATTCATGTCTTAATAGATTTGATTGATTGACTAGTTAAGAGAGGTTTTGGTCTCGGTCGCACCCAGCAGTACGACAGAGGCGAAATAAACGGTTTAAATAACAAAAAAAACAATAATGTTCTTAATTATTTCGTAAGGCTTTCTATTTTAATAACGAAAGCTTATTACAATGGCTACGAGAGGATTCGAATTTGATGTTACGTTAACCGTTACGTTACGCGTGAACTAGTCTCACATTTTACGTCATTCATGAATTAGTGTCAAATAAAAAGTTGGCAGTAAAATATAATTCAATATAGAATAAGAACGTACTATAGCATAGAAGCCGGACTATAAGATGCACTTTGCACCAGCTATCTTTCTCTAGGTATGTAAAAAGAGGAAATGAAACAAAAAGAAGGTTGTTTTTTTCTTCTTTAACTGAAATTTTTACAAGATTTTAAGGCGCACCTAAATATGAATGAACCTCGATTTGTCCGCGTGTGTACTTATGTAAACACAAACACTTTATCGTATCAAAACACAGAAATTCAAACACAATATTTACGAAATAAGAATGTGCAGATGCGAACTTATATACCTTTAAAGGATCTCTTCCAGTTAACTTTTGGGTGATAATACTGATAACATAAGTAGGTACGTAAGTTACGTAGCCGTAACGTAACCTAATGGACTAAGGGCTGATTTTTTCAATTACCAAAGTATATTAGATAATATGCCATTAGTACCTACTTATTTACTCGTATAATTTTAGGTAAAAAATTTAGTTCATACAGTTTCTGTAAACATTGTTTTTATACTTATGCCTACTCGTTGCCGCATTCTGTTTTACTTTATTCCTCAATCACCCAAAGGTTAGCTGAAAGAGATCACTTAAAGGGATAAGTTCGCCTTTGTATCCTATTCTGTAAATATCATTTTTGAAATTCTGCGTTTTGTACAATAAAATGTTTACATAAGTACATACACACGTTCGGGGACATATCAAGGTCCATTAAAAATAGCCTATTTTAAGTTTTATTTTTAACCGACTTCAAAAAAAGAAGGAGGTTCTCAATTCGTCGGGATATTTTTTTTAATTTTTTTTATGTATGTTCCCCGATTACTCAAAGACCACTGGACCGATTAGAAAAAAAATTTCGTTGTTTGAATGGGTATACTTTCTTGTTGGTCCCATTGTCAACACGTCACGATCCGATGATGGGATCTTGGAGAAATCAAGAGAACTCTTCAAATATTATAGGTACACCTATAGCGATTTTGGTATTTTTCACTGTAACTCGTGCATTTGCTTTTGAAAAGTACTATATGGTGAAGTGGAATTGATGATGAAGACCACAGATGGCCACCGGAACTCCTTAACGGTATCTATTTCTAGGGTGGCGATAAGATATTTCGATTAAGGTAGTTGAGCGACTAAGACGAAGCACATTTAGGTTTAAATATGACTATGACATTCCCGCGGCGTTGTCTGCGGCGAGCTTGAAATGTTCTATAGTTTCTCATTAATATTTAGAAGTGGAGCTACGTAACAGCATAAATAGGATCACCAAAAAGTATAAAATAAAATAAATGTTAAAAAAAAACAAAAACCCGCCTAACCATGATGATGATGATGATGATGAGTGGGGACGCCGCCGAGGCAGGCGGGCGGTCGAGTGGCTCTCCATTCATTCCGCCCTGTTCCCCTTGATCCAGTCTCAGGTTACTGGCTCTGCGGCGCTCCCATCCAGCACTGATCCCATCTTCTTGTTTTCCTACAGAACAATAGTGCGTCCTGAAGGTTAATGCTTTTAAGTGTCTCTGCTGTCAGTGCGTCCTCCCCGAATGTGCGATATCTCAGTGACGAGTACATCACACACTCGGCCAGAACGTGTTGACTAGTTTCCTCTTTGCCACAATGTGGGCATCGAGGATCCTGTTTGGCTCCTATTACCGTCAAATGTCTGTTGAGTGGACAGTGTCCAGTCAAGATCCCTGTCAGTATACTTAGATTGTACTTACCAAGGTTTAGTAGATACCTTGTTCTGTTCCTATTTACCCTTCCTATCATGAGTTTGGATTGTCTGCACCCTTGTGTTGTTATCCACGCCTCATTTGTCTTTGTCTCTATTCTTCTGGCGATGACTCCTTTCGTTACCGTTGCAGATATCGGAAGTGCTGGTTCCGGGCCCAGATATTGTCGGTCCGCCCCTGCTCTGGCCAGCTCATCTGCCTTCTCGTTTCCTATTGCTCCACTGTGTCCTGGTACCCAAGCCAGTGTCACTTTGGATGCTATGCCTAGATTATTCAGTTCATCTCTGCATTCCTGCACCAGGGAGGATTTGATTACTGGATTATCTAACGCTTTTAGTGCTGCTTGGCTGTCTGAGTAGATTATAACGTGACTCCCCGTTATATTACTTCTTTCCTTGAGTCTCTGCGCACACTTCATGATGGCATACACTTCTGCCTGGAATACACTGGTGAAGCCTCCTAGTGGTATCGTTGTGTGCTCATTCGCTTCTTGGTAATAAATGCCTGCCCCCGCTCTTTTTGTTGAGGACTTCCATGAACCGTCCGTGAAGCATGTCACTCTGGGTTCCGGTATCTCTGTCTCCCAACTATCTCTCTCTCCTATATGGATTCTATATTTCTTGTCGAAAATCTTCCTTTTCTTTATTAGGTCGTTGTTAATCATGAGCATATTCATGCCCACCATTGACTCCCTTTGTATGCTTGCGTGTCTCTTGTCCATCTCGGATCCGATCCACTCTCTGCTCATTTTTATTCTATACCACTGTTCTGTGGCTCTCTTCTCCACTTCGAGGTGTACAGGGTTCAGTCCTAGCATTATCTCCAGGGCTTGTGTGGGAGCTGTCCTCATTACCCCGGTTGTCATTAGGCATGCTAGTCTCTGGACCTCCGTCAGCTCCTTGTCTATGTCTTTTATTTTCGCTCTATGCCACCACACTATGGCTCCATACAGCAGTCTGGGTAAGACCACTGCTTTGTAGATCCATTGTGTTATCAGTGGTTTTAGACCCCATCTTCTTCCTATGGCTTTCCTGCATTGCCATAGGGCTATTATGGCTTTTCTGCATTGCTCCTTTACATGTGTCTTGTATAGCAGTTTGCTGTCTAGTACTACACCCAGGTATTTTATTTCCTTGAGTGTTTCTATCTCTTCACCTTTGATTTTGATGGGTGTCAGAGTCGGCAGCTTCCTTTTATTGGTGAAGAGTACTATTTTCGTCTTGGTCGGGTTCAGGTCTAGCCCTCTGCTTTGACACCAGTTTAGTACCTGCTTTATCCCTCTAATCATGACTTCTCTCATTACGCTGAGGGTTTTACCCCTTACTAGGAGTACCCCATCATCCGAGTACGCTTGCATATGTATACCCCCTCTGTTTGTTTCTCTAATGAGCGAGTCTAGTAGGAGACACCACAGGAGTGGTGAGAGACAGCCCCCTTGCGGGAAGCCCCTGCTCGTCTTTATCCTTATCGAGTCTCCCCCTAGTTGTGCCGTGATCGCTCTTCCTGTTAACATGGCCATTATCCACTTTCTAACTGCTGGGTCTATGTCGTCTCTCCCTAAGCATTTCTCTATTGCAGCAAAGGTAGCTCTATCGAATGCGCCCTCCACATCGAAGAAGCAGCCTAATGCCAGTTCTTTATCTTCTATTGCTCTTTCTATTCTTGTGGTCAGGTTGTGAAGGGCTGTTTCTGTTGATTTCCCTTCTATGTAAGCGTGCTGATGCCCGTGCAGGGGCAATCTGCCTACTTGCATGCTTGTCCTTATCTGCACATCTATGATCTTCTCCAGTGCCTTCAGTGCAAATGATGAAAGACTGATGCTTCTGAACGATTTTGCGTCTTTGTAGTTTTTCTTTCCTGGTTTAGGTAGGAATTTATTTATTTATTTATTTATTTATTTTATTCAATCAATTTGTAATTTACAGAGTGATCCATTGCATTACAAACTTAACCTAAAACTTAAAATTAAACATGCAGTATGTTCCTAAAATATCTTATGTCTACTTATACCATTCATTCACTCTGAATTGCTCTCTTGCATTCATCAACCACTTTTGAAATGCCTGAGGCAAACACATCGCAGTGTGGCGCCTCGCCGAGCGTGGCGTTGAGTATGTGGAGTGCCCGCTGCAGCGGAGAGTTGCGGTAGGTAGCGGTGCGCGCACGCGGCGGCGCCAGCAGCCGCGGCGCGCGCAGCCGGCGCCGCGCGTCCGGCACGAACAGCCGCACCACCGAGTCGACTAAGTCAATGCAGTCAACTTTATTGTGCATGACACCCAAAGCAAATTTCACTGTCGCCAGTGAACGACGCATCTCAAGAGAGTCGTATCCTAATTGACCTTGCAAGAATAAGGTCGGGTACTGCTGAGGAAAGTAGCGATAGACCTTCCTGTATAAGTTCCTCAGAAATTTCTTTTGCACCTTCTCTAACATCATAGCATATTTCCGTTCATAAGGACTCCACACTTCCGCAGCACTCTCTAACACGATACGAACGAGGGCTGCATAAAGAGAACGAAGGGCTGCAGGTGTGAGAGACTGGGAATTACGTAAGATGAACCCCAATCTTTGAGCACCCTTTTTCGCAACCTGAAGGTGTTGCTCGCGGAATGTCAGATGGGAGTCGAAAAGGACACCGAGATCGCGCACTAGTGACTGTCGCCGTACAGCTTCACCCCCGATATAATATGAATGATTTAGCGGAACCGGCGAACGCGTAAAGCTCATCATCTCACATTTTTCTGAGTTGAATAACAATTTGTTAAGTATACTCCATCTATAAATTGCGTTTAAATCATTCTGTAGCGTCTCACAATCTTTGTCACACCTTACTACCCTTATCAATTTCACGTCATCGGCAAATAGTAACACGGTTGATTCTTGGACGACATCGGGCAGATCGTTAATAAGGATGTTGAATAACAGTGGTCCCAAATTTGAACCTTGGCTTATTCCAGACCGCGTCGGAAAAGACTTCGACTCGTAGGGTCCATATTTGACATACTGTCTTCGACCTCGCAAATAGCTTGAATATTACCTTTACCTCATTCCAGATGGTCGGGATGTGACCTAGTTCCAGACTCTTTTCGTAGATTTCTTTTAGGCTATTCCAGATGTGTTTCAGTCCCTTTTGTAGTAGTATGGGTATCACTCCATCTGGGCCTGCCGCTTTGTAGGGGGCGAAGGAATTTATGGCCCATTCCCCTACGTCTTTGCTGATTCTTAGGTTTCGTGCTTCACCTGTTCCTATTGTCTCATTGCTGTTATCCTTTGCAGTCTCATGTATGCAGTATTCCCTGCAGTCGGGGAAATGTATGCTTACCATGTGCTGCAGTACTTTTTTGGGGCCTAACCATATGCGGCAGTCCAACTGAAGTCGGCGTCCCACAATATTTTAAACCAAAAGCCGAATGCAGTTGGACTGACCTACCATTTTAAAAGAAGTTATTTTTTGCATTTTTGAAGGCGGCTTTTTGTTTTTTATCTCTTAAGTAATGCGCAATAATTATAAATTTAGTAGAGAAATATAGCTGGTTCAAAGTTCATTTTATAGTCCGGTTTCTATGCTTTTCTTATTCTATGGGTTTCTATCTCAACTTTCTTGATAGATTTGTACGATTTATTTCATTACCCTAGCCATAGCCTTCTTGTAGGGCCCTTCTCTATTGTCTTACAAGCCGTGCTATTGAAATCTGGCAACATCGCGTATGAACCGGTTCACAAAACATAGACAATATTATGATAATGCGCCGAATTTAAAAAGAAGCCAACACTAATGAAACTCACAAACTCACTGTAACTCTTTATTTAGCCTATTAATATTACGCGGCTAAGTATCGTAAGCGATGATACAGTCATATTTTGTACTAGGATTCTTGTAATGTCAAGTTAGTTGGACTATACGTCATTTTTCATTTAGGCCCGTGAACATTTAATTTGTGTTTTAAGTTTTAACTTGCAAAATCAAGGAAATTTCAGATATTTTCTTTATAAAACACGACAGGTGATATATAGCAAGTTTCTACTATAAAACAAGGTATGTAATTTACAGTGGTTATGAAGTATTGATGCAATAAATACCTAGTGCAAATAGATTTACATGAACACGACGGACCTAGGTATTTTATCCTTTTTATTATATTTTTCAGACGCCGCGGCGATGTTGTGTGCCTGGCTGCAAGTCTAATAATTATGACTCTTCTCTAAAGAGTGGAGAAGCGGCGGTTACTACATTCTCATTTCCCCGCGGAAACGATTTACGTTATAGATGAATAAAGGCTAGGTACCTCGAGCAAACTGGGAGCCCTCGAACGGTTCGTTCGTCTGCAGTAAAGATTGCAGTGAAGTGATAGTGACAGTGAAGTTATAGGTACGAAGTGCAAAAATACGGAAGAGGAATGGATCCTATTGCGAAGATATTCTGAGAAAAACCCAAATTAGTGATTGACGCAGTGCCTCATATTTTTCCCATTGCTCCCCGATACCTCAGTAGGTACAATTAAAAAACCAAGGATGGATACTACTATTTTTTCATTAAATATATAATTATAAATATATTTGTTTTATTTTAATTAGAATAGAATAATGTCTAAATATAGAATAGTCAATCTATTCTTTATTTACATATAGCAATCGGTTCACAAGATCCCGAAATGAGACGTTGCCAAACTTAATAGCACGGCTTGTAAGACAATAGAGAAGGCTGGTAGATTTTTGACGTGTAAAAGTGCCCGTGCGGCCTACTTACTGAATAAACATCTTTTATCTTTTTTAAACATCTTTTTTATGCCCTAGCAATACCGAAAAATTACATAAAATATGACTTAACTCTTGCTTTAAGTTGCTTAGTAATAAAAGGACCCAAGTCACACAAAATACACATTTGTTTTACAGGGTCGATAAAAACCACGATAAAAAAAATAATCGAATTAATTTTATTTAAATCCGATTTTTTTTTACTTGCTCATCTTTTTTAATTTGGTAGTCAGTTATTGATGAAATAAAAAATCAATATATATTTTTTTAATTACAACACATATAAACAAATCAATTTTTAAAAAACTTACTGTCATTTAAATTAAGAATTAGTTTAGTATTTTCAATATCTATTTCTATTTTGCTGTGCACCAAAATTGAATGCCGGAAATATTCTTTCAACACCAGCGGAAGAAGCAACTGTACATAGCAGTTGCTTGATTATATCCAATTCTTCTTCGGTTATACATTTTTTCATATTATGTATTGCTACCCACCAATCAATAGGGGTAGTTTATGTCGGGGGCATGCGAAGCCCACTGTCCCTTTCTTTCGATCACGTCATAACTGTGGAATAATTGGTATTTGGAGTATAGATGTTTCCGAGTAACCCACCTGGGTCACCTGTGTGACGCTTACGAAAGCGCCACGCGCCTACTCAGGGTCCATGGGGCGCGGAATTTTGCGCTGCGTTGGCATCGCGTCACGTGGATGTTGCGCCTTCTGAGTGCCAGCACTGCCAACCCTTTAGTTTAGATATTTTTGGTAGAAAAATTATGTGATGTTTAATTCAGCATAGGCATAGTAGACCAAATCAACGAATTGTAGTATGGCTGTTCTGACATTGCAAAACGACGCCTTGGCAACGCGATTTACGGACTGTATTTTCTGATAAAAAATAATTAAAAGACTTATATTACCTATCTCAAACGTATTTGTTATTCGATCTCGCAACATAACGCTAACCCAGGAAATTACCACCACGGATTCATAAAAAAATCATTGTGCTTTTTGTTGTTGCCGCTTGCTCTCTATTGCACAAGTAATTAGAAAATAACTCAAGAGCGTTTCCCCTTATTCCAATATGTTCCAGCTGTTTTAGGATTATGTCGTAACTTACGCAATCGAAAGCCTTGGACATGTCGATCAGAAGGGAGGCACACCGATTTTTTTTGTTGACACTTTCCCAAATAAGCTTTAGCATTTTAAATATGGCTGTAGTAGTGGATTTCCCTTTTTGAAAGCCGAATTGACATGAATTTAAAATGTTGTTTCGACTTAAAAAAATTGATAATCTAACGTGTATCACCTTTTCGAAGATTTTAGAAAAGCCAGGTAATAACGCTATGGGCCTATAGTTACTCATGATGGTTGCAGATCCTCTTTTTAAAATTGGTTTTATTATAGCTTTCTTAAGATCGTTTGGGAAAATTCCAGTTTCAAGAGTTAAATTAATAATGTACATAAGGGGTTCTGCTATATGATCTATACATGATTTGATTACCTGTATTGGAATGTCATCGTGCCCTGAGGTTTTTTTATTTTTCGGGGTACTCACAATTTTTTTAACTTCATGACAATCGACCGGGGCTAGGAAAATACTTTTTGCAATGCTTGGAGATTTGTATTTATGTTCTTGCGGGTTAAAAGTATCGGATATGTTTTGGGAAATATAAAATTTATTAAATGCTTCAGCTATGTCACGAGGATTCAGAATCTCTGATCTATTCTCTATCTAATCTATTTTAGTTATAGAGTTTGGAATTTAATTTGTGGAGCTTGTGTTAAGTTTTATTAAGCCCCAAGTAGCTTTTTGCTTATTTGTACTATTTTTTATGAATTTATCGTTCGATATGATTTTGGATTTCCTAATTATACTTTTTAATATTTTGCAATATTTTTTGTACTTAATCAGAGCAAGTCTATTATTTTTTGTTTTTTGATTGGAGACATGCATCTTCCGTTAATTTTTGCTAGAATTTAAAATACCCTTGGATTTCCAGTTTGGTTTTTTTATATAGGTTACTTTTGTCCTTTCCATTGGGATGCAAAGATTAAAAACGAACGAAAACATGTCAGCAAAAGATTTATATGCTGCGTTGGGATAGGTTTCCTTATAAACTTCCTCGAAGTTAATTTGAGCAATATACTTCTTGAAAATGTTTAGATGATAGTCAATCCTCCGCCTTACCACAAACCAGTACTTTTGATTGAAACTATACCTTGTTGGTAATTCAATGATTTGTCCCGTGTGATCTGATATTCCCAAATTCATAATTTTAGAAGTATACTGGTGGGAGTTTGTCAATAAGTTGTCGATGCATGTTTGTGAAGTGGGAGTTATTCTCGTAGGTTCATTTATTGTATACCTGATATTAAATTTATCTAGCGTTGATATAAACATGTTTGCTGCTCTATCTGAAATTAGTATGTTTACATTGAAATCACCGGCTATAACAATTTTCCTCTTCAAAAATCGTGATCGAAATGTAAGTTTGCTTAAAAGCACTTCAAATTTAGAGATGAACAAATCAAAGTCACCATTAGGCGATCTGTACACGCAAACAATAATGTGGTCGATTTCAGGAATTTGAATTCCGCAAACCTCGAAATGTACCTCTATTGACATGTCCGAAATCCATTGAAGGCACTGAGAAATTAAGGACTTTTTCTCATAAATACAGACCACCACGAGATTTACGAGATCTACAGAAATATGTGGCCAATTTAAAATCATCAATCTGTAGGATGGAGGTCTCATTATTTCTAAGAAATGTTTCGGTGAAGCATAGTATATCGATATTAGAGGTTGATGTTAAAATTTCGATTTGGGTTATTTTAGATTTCAAGCTTTGAACATTATGATGAAAGACACAGAGACAATTTTTTGTGCTTCCACTCAAAGAATTAGCGTTACTATGGGTTTTTTTCTTAGTTGCGAAAAAAGTAATAGGGTATCGTCCCTTTTTTCGGCAAAGGTTCGCGCAAGCTCGATGATACACAGATATTTACAGAGTTCTTAGCATTTGTTACAACTGCATTTTGAGACTCGGGATATTTCAGACCTGCAGTAAGCTTATCATTCTTCCCAAAATTGTAATAGCATGGTCAGACATGCTCTTGCCCGGTTTTTAATCATTTTTACTTTTATCAAGTTCAAAATCCAGTTTCTTTTTAATTTAATTAAATTAATTGTAACAATATGTTTCGCAGTATAGATTTTTTACTACTAAGTATTGTTTGAACTGACATTTTGGAATTAAGTAACCGGCCAATTTTCTTTTTATTACTGTTCATGTATTGCCACAATTAATTAACGGACCGCCGAAACATAAAATGACAGCCCGTTTTTTTCCAAACGATCATACTTAAAAACCGCCCTAATATTAAATACCTAACAGCCGCGCCGTAATTAAACAATACGCCTTGAATAAGTCTTGAAAATGGCGGAAAAACTTCGGAAAAATAAACTGGATATGCCAATGCTGTCAACGTCAATCTGACACCACTGCTTTTGACATAGACTAACAAAACAGAATGTACAAAGCCTATCCCATGTTGTCACACTGAGTGGTAGAAGTCAAAGGAGAAATAAAATAATTAATTAATCAATAAAGCCTTTACACGGCACAGTTTGGACCGCGGGAAACGCCACGCGCCATTCCGCAAGCCAGTCCGAACCGTAGGTTTTTTTACTATTTTACTATTACAGTTGCATTTACACGTACGATTCGGAGCGAAGATTGGAATGGCGCGTGGCGTTTCCCGCAGTCCGAACTTTACGCGTGCAGGCCGCTAATTACTAATATAGAATAATATTTAATGTTACTAACAATTTATGGAACTCTATGATCCTGAAATAAATACATTAATACAAAAATGTTTGCGTTATTAGGGTTAGTTTATGCAGTAGGTACTGTTTTTTTACTACTACTAATGAATTTATTTTTTTATTTGAAAATCTGATTGATAAACAACTAACACCCAAAAAAATTAGGTATTTGTGACATACGCTATAGATGTGAAATTAAAAAGTTTCTCTTTTTACTTTAATGCTGCAGATACCAAAGGAGTGAATTAGTAATGATCTAAATTAGGGTCCCCTTCGTTTTATAATGTTTTCCGGAATAATTGCATAAGGCATAATAACTATAAGCATAAGTACGCATACGGTGTAGTATTGTGTCGCAGAAATCATTACGCATCATATTTGTTGATCGAATAATCTTAATGCATAAAATTCATGAGTCGAATGTTGGTAACGAATAAATAATGAAACGCATAACCTTATTAAGCAGAATAATGTTTTGGAATAAACATTTTAAACAGCATAAGCATAAAAATAAGGCAGAAAGAAGTTCCCGGCTTATATAAAAAAAACCTAACAACCTAACCTATCCGAGTCGCTTCTGCCCCGACCTATGTTGCTCGCTTGCTGCACTCGCTCCCATTATGCTTCACAACATTTTATACGATATTACCATTATACTAAACGAAATTTTATTCGTTATGGAATTCGGTCTTACCAACAGTTTACAATATAAAAATTTACCGAACAATCATTCGGATATTTACCAATGTGTTTTCTATGATGTCAACATTCGTCTAAATAATATAAGGTATAATAAATATGTTATGCCAAAGTCGTTTAGGACACGAAGTGCAAAATCAAAGTTAAGTTAAAATAGGAGATTGGTTGTCCAAATATTGTCTTCGCTATAGATTTGAACTTTAATTCTCGATATTAACCGTTAACACAATGGTTTCTGCAAATAACGTGACACCGTAACTTTCAATCACAATGTCGCTTCTTTAACGTTAATCTATGATCGCGTGCTTTTTTGTCTTGATCGGTCCAGTTATGGCAGGGATATGGTTGTCCTATTCTTTGATGTCGCATTATCATGGCGTCGCATTTATTACAACAACAAATTGGAACAATTTATTTTGTCAAGTTTCTATGTAATAAACGGCGAATAAAACTGATATTTGTAATCACCCAAATTAATCGACGGCCCTCAAATAGGGTTTTAAAGAAATAGCTAGATTTTTAAAATCTTGTTTGTGATTTATGGACCATGGTAAAACTAAAGCGTCCCACAGACTAACAAGTCAGCGGCCACTTTTAGCTTGACAGTTCACCGTATTAGAACACGAACTGTCAGGCGGTCGCCCATCCAACGCGGCCTGACAATCTGATAATCTGTGGGAGCCTTAAATGCGAAAATAGTAAATGTTCAACTAAGCAGTAAAAGAGATAGAGAAAGGTGACACCGTTAGTTTGTATTGCAACGTCGCTTGTGACGTTAATCTATGATCGCGAGCTGTTTTGTCTTGATCGCTCCAGTTATGGGAGGGATATGGTTGTCCTTATCTATGATGTCGAATATCATGGCGTCACATTTGTGACAACAACAAATTGGAATAATTTATTTTGCCTCTTTTGTACATTGAAATTTTAAAAATCCTTGAAATTTTGTTTCTATGTAATAAACGGAGAATAAAACTTTGATATTTGTAGGTACGTATATTAATCGACGGACCCCGAATAGGGTTTTAAAGAATTACCTATAATTGGACTTATTTGATAATTTCTTAATTGTTTTAACTTTAATCGAGAAATCCTGAAATAGGTATAGCTTAATTTGTTACGAAGAGTACCTAAATATACAAAGTTTCAAGTGACCAGCTCAATCCGGTAACTATTTTCCATACTAACTTTGACCCCTCTTTTCCCCCCCTTTTGTTATCATATCTTATTTTTTTAATACATATGAACCTGGTCACCGTTTATTGAAACCTTTTAGTGAAAACAACATTAACATTGGTTCAATGGTTTTCAATTGATGCGAGGAGAAACAAAATTAAACAGACAAACAGACACCAAGTCTAAAAATTGTAGAAACGTGTTGTGCTGTTCATTCTGAGGGCCCCTTTAGTATTTTTATTTTTTTATCTCGAATGTACGGATTTTTTCCCTTCTACAACTTTATTATATGTATATAGATGTATAGATAAACAAAGATACTTGGAAAATAATTCCTTAGAGAAGTTTTTTCGAAAAAACTGAAACATGTGCCAAAAAATCGCAGTTTTTCGAGCACCCTGGGGCGAGCACAGGGTTTTTGGGGTTGCAAACTTGGATGTTAAATACTCACAACGGACCTAAAAACATATAAGCAAATCGTAGTTACATGCGGGTTTGCGATGTTTGCCTTTTTTGTGTGGTTATAGACTGGGCTACTAGTACAATTCATGTAAATAATTAAGTATTTTTTTTGTATATAGTTATTTTCAATCGGCAAATGAAACCCACCAACCGTGTCACAATGACGTTACGAGTATAAATCAAATCGCAAAAATATCGAACAAAATGCCACTGTGGCACAAGATGGGTCAGGGTTATATTCTGCCGATTGTACCTACCAACTTCAGTTGCAAGTTGTATCGTCGAAACAGCTCTGCCGAAGTGTTATTTGACCTTCCTTCTGTATTATGCCTACCTTTGAGCACGCGGGACAACTTCAGCTTACCGGAAAATAATAATCCTTCGATGGGAACGCAGGCCCACGTGGCCAGTCATGAAAATTAAGTAAATGACCTACTGTGTTTTAAATGAAATGGATTATAGTCCGTTCGTTCAAATAGTGTACATTACATATCCCAAGCAACTAAATCAAATGAAACTCGCACGCAAAACTCATACATAACTTCTAAAGTTATGGTTTATATTCGTCTGCAACGTGGCCTAAACTTGTTGCCATTGTTTATATATCGATTGACATTGTCAAATATTTTGCAAATCACAAAAAAAGACGAGAATATTATGGAGAATAAAAATCAGTAACTTTCCCTTTTAACCCTCAGTCAATATTAGCTTTAGTTACGGACATGTGCGTACCTACAAATGGGTCCCATACTCGTACAATAGAATAGAATCCATCGTCGGATCAGACCTAATAAGCGACTGAGGATGTAACCGGGATGAACACCTTTGTTCAAGACTGGAGAGAGAGCCCAAGATAATTATGACCAGCAATAGAAACGGAAATACGCCTAATTTTGCTTAGCAGTGACATAACAACCACATTGTGGACCACGAATATGCAGGATCCTTTAACAATGAAAATTCGATACGCTACATCTTTACCAACGTGAGGTACAGCCGGACGATTAAAATTAGAACCTACTTATAATGAGTTCTAAAGCTATGTACAGTTTAATACTTTATTGGAACATTGTAGTGAGAGACACAATACTAATCGTTTTGTAGACAAAATCGTATTACTTACTTTAATCGCTTCTTGCAATATTAATTCGGTTTCAGCCTACCAATGTGGATCGGTGTTAAATGATACTAGCTGTCGTTTCTAATGTTATTTAGTAATTATTGCTTGTATAATGTGATTTTAATAAAGTTCCATTCACGAATCTTAGTTTTCATCGAACGTGGGCGGGTAGCCAGGCATATTTTTCTTCTATACAAAACGACAAAGTACGTCCGATCAATACCTACAACGTATTGTAGGCATATAAAACATATCTATAATGCTGCCCGAACGCGCCTAAATAAACCTTATATACTCGTGTTGAAAATTAATTTTTCGAAATTTCCTGCGAACATATAGTGATACCTACGTTTGCACGCTCGAACGGTAGGGTTTTCAACACAATGAAAATATTAATATGAATACATTATTATAAGACATTATTAGAAAACAGTTATTTATTTATTTATTACACAAAAAACTACTTACTACTACTTGCTTACATACTTTATTTTTTACTTTAACAAGGGTCGCTCAATAGTTATTAAAACTAAGAATTATAAGAAATAATTTTGCAAATCGGCACAGTACCTAGTTGTTAGTGGTTACATATTATATAAATATGGGTCAAAAAATTAACCTCCTTTTTACGTTAGCTACCTACCTTACCTACCTACTTACATCTAAGAACTTAATGAATTCGCTATCAATAAGGTATAGGTTAACATTTATGTAATAAAATAAGTAACAATTTTATACAGGTGTCCGTTATTTTTTTCTTGGTATCATATTTTTTTACTTAAGAGGTTTACGAATATGTACGACCTAATCACCCTAACGTGTTTATAATAAGTAAACTAGGTAGGTAGGTAATCAATCGTTCTAACTTGACTGTTTCATGTTGATCACTTTAATATACTTATAAATATAAATAAAAATAAATTACAACTACTGACCTTTCCTCATTCACAGGCAAAGATAAAAACGTTTCTTTTTTATTATCTTTAGTTCTTTGTCATCCACTCACACAGCAATAATGAGTAATTTTTTATAATATAAATTCACCAACACAACACAAACAACAACAAATCTAACCCAACTTGACGTAATGAATAGAATGCACTACCTACTTGCCTACTTGCATCTCGTTTGACGTGTCTCGAACTCTCGACACTCAAAAACGGGTCGAGCGAGCAGGCCTCGCTGCGCGCGGGCATCCTTCCTGTATTAGCATCGGCAGCTATGTTCCGTGAGGCGGTGATTATGGCATGTACCTCGCGCAGAGAAATATCTGTTACGTAGTAACTCTTATTTAATCTGTGGTGTAGCTCAGAAGAATAATATGTTACAGCACACATTTACTTGCAAAAAATCAGCAATCAATAACTTAGGCAGAATTTAACTGCGGTGCATGGTCGAGTCGCTTTTTTAACCGACTTCAAAAAAAGGAGGAGGTTCTCAATTCGTCGGGTTTTTTTTAATTAATGTAAGTTCCCCGATTACTCGTAGACCACGAGACCGATTTGAAAATTTTTTTCGTTGTTTGAATGGGTATACTTTTTAATTGCCCTCATTGTCAACACGTCAGAATCTGATGATGGGATCTTGGAGAAATCAAGAGAACTCCTCAAATATTATAGGCACACCTATACTGATTTTGGTATTTTTCACTGTAACTCGTGCATTTGCTTTTGAAAAGTACTATATGGTGAAGTGGAACTGATGATGAAGACCACAGATGGCCGCCGGAACTCGTTAACGGTACCTATTTCAAGGGTGGCGATAAGATATTTCGATTAAGGTAGTTGAACGACTATGACGAAGCACATTTAGGTTTAAATATGACTATGACATTCCCGCGGCGTTGTCTGCAGCGAGCTTGAAATGTTCTATAGTTTCTCATTAATATTTAGAAGTGGAGCTACATAGCAGCATAAATAGGATCACTAAAAAGTATAAAATAAAATAAATGTTTAAAAAAACAAAAACCCGCCTTCAAAAATGCAAAATAACTTCTTTTAAAATGGTAGGTCAGTCCAACTGAAGTCGGTGTCCCACAATATTTTAAACCAAAAGCCGAATGCAGTTGGACTGACCTACCATTTTAAAAGAACTTATTTTTTGCATTTTTGAAGGCGGGTTTTTGTTTTTTTTTCGAATCAAATTGTACGAAGGTACTTAGATTCTCCTTCAGTGGCACCCGAAGACGCTAAGTATGAAATTATGCCAAAGATACATTCCCATACCAGCGGTATTGAACCCAGAGCAGCGCACTGTCATGCCACACCAGTAGATAAGAGTTAGTACCTAGTCTTGTTCATTGCGGCGCATGGTAAAGTTGCGTCGCTTGAGATGAAGCGGCGATCAATTACTTCTGGTGGTTTTAGCGTTTTAACTGAGTTTCCGTTCATATGGCATATAAAAAAGGCAAAAACAAAACTCCTTTACACAGACAACAATCGGATACGAAGTTGTTCGAGCAATGTCCAAACGTAGTACCCAAATAGCTTAGTCACCCGGCGGACTCATTTGAAAACTCTGCTAACCCATTCGAAGTCGCTGCAGGTGCCCTGAATATGGCAGAGGCCTTCCAACTTAAAGTGTGGCCCACTCGTAGTTATACTAAGCTCTGCGTCCTAACATGTATTTAGTGGTGTCCAGGGCAAGATAGGGTGTAGAGGCCAGATCACTCTCGCCACTACTGCAAAAGAAGTGAAGCAGGTAGGTATACCACCACTGAGACCAACAACGGTCACCATTGTTTGTTTGGCGCCATCGTTCGGTATTACGTTTATCATGCGAATAAATACATCATGGATCATCAAGGAATTCGAAACTCGCCACACTTAAAGTGCACCATCACTTTTTAAGTTGCTATTTATTTTATTGATCTAACTAATGTACAAAATAATTGGAGCGTATGTTATGCGCCGATTTTTGTAAAGACACATGTATACACATCGGTAACTCGTGGCATTTTGGTAGCACTTGACAGTTTTTAACAGACTAGTGATGTAACAATGTTCTTCCTGTATGAGTCGAGAAAAGGAAACCAATTAGAAAAAAAAAATCAATCATTTAATATATGACATTCGTGATAAACAATTAATATTTGTTCTAAATTGTTACAACTCAGCCTACGTCTTCTACTTGAGAAAATCCAGTATGTGGGAGAAAATGATCTTTCAACTTCCACTGACGTAATGGGTAAAAACAGCATTCTATTGTAAAGTTGCAGCGTATTTTCATAATAATAATAATAATAATAATAATAATAATGCGTGCTGTTGAACACTCGTGTGAGGCTATTGAACCAATGGGGCCTATTACCATCTGCCCCGAAGACGTCAGTTGTGCAATTCGAATGGCTCAGAACTGGAAAAGTCCTGGGCCGGACGGATTGCACAACTTCTGGATTAAATGGTTCAAAGCCTCACATGAATGTTTAGCAACGCAATTCCAAAATTCCCTTGAGCTTGGTTTCTTGCCACCTTTATTAACAACTGGTGTCACCTTCCTGCTCCACAAGTCTGGTAGTACCGCGGAACCAAAAAACTACCGACCCATAACATGCTTGCCTACCATCTACAAGCTCCTTACATCCATTTTGAGCACAAAATTAAATGCACATTTTATTGCAAATAATGTTTTGACCACTGCTCAAAATGGCTGTAAGGTTGGGTCCCGCGGTACTAAGGAGCTCCTCCTCATAGACATGGCCATTTGCCAGCAAGTCAGACGAAGCAAGGTGGCCCTTTCGGCTGCTTGGATTGACTACAAGAAGGCTTATGACTCGGTGCCTCACTCATGGCTCGAAAGGATCTTAGAGTTGTATAAAGTTGATGCAACTTTGAGGTCCTTTTTAGGTGTGTGTATGAGGCAGTGGGTCACAGTCCTTCGTCAACCAGGTGCTCGAGATGTCCCCTCTGATTCGACTAGCTTGATAAAGATTGAAAGAGGCATCTTCCAGGGTGACAGTCTGAGTCCTTTGTGGTTTTGCCTAGCCTTGAATCCCCTCAGCTTTATGCTGACGGATTCTGGGCTTGGCTATCGACTTCGTAGAGAAGCTGAAGTCATTTCTCACTTATTGTTCATGGATGACCTCAAACTGTTTGCATCGAAGCGCCAAGATCTTATCGCATTATTAAAAATCACACAAGAGTTCAGTAACGCGATCAAGATGGAATTCGGTGTAGATAAGTGTGCGGTCATGCATGTTCAACGAGGGAAAGTTGTAAATTCGTCGAATTTGCAGCTTTCTGAGACAATGACTCTCAGATCTCTCTCCGAAGTTGAAACCTACAAATATCTTGGTATGTCACAGTCTTTGGGTATTGTGGACGGCGATGTCAAGCAGTCAGTGAAGGAGCGCTTCTTCTGCCGCTTGACAAAAGTTCTTAATAGTCTTTTGTCGGGTGGCAATAAGGTGCGCGCCTTCAATGGCTGGGTGATGCCGCTGCTCACATACTCCTTTGGCATACTAAGGTGGACTCAGACTGAGCTGGATGCCCTGGATAGGAAGGTCCGTCTACTGCTTAAATCACATCGCATGTTGCACCCACGCTCATCTGTTATGAGATTGTACATCCCGAGGAAATGTGGAGGTCGAGGCATGTTAAATGCTAAGAATCTCCACAACCGCGAGGTGTACAATCTCAGGGATTATTTCCATAGCAATGAGTGTGGGATGCATCGTGATGTGGTTGCAGTAGACAAGAGCCTCACGCCTCTTTCCTTGGCAAACGAGAACTGGCGCAAACCAACGGTGTTGAGCACTGAAGATCGCAAGAACGTATGGAAGAGCAAGGAGCGACACGGACGCTTCTACCGGGCCCTAACAAGGCCCGACGTAGACTTTTTAGCATCTGTGAACTGGCTACGATTTGGTGACCTCTTTGGGGAAACCGAAGGTTTTGTCTGTGCAATTGCTGACGAGGTCATAATGACGAACAAATACCGGAAATATATTCTGAGCGATGGCACGGTTGACATTTGTCGAGCATGCCGTTGCCCCGGCGAGTCCCTCAGACATATAATTTCCGGTTGTTCGCATTTGGCCAACGGCGAGTACTTGCACAGACATAACCTCGTAGCCAGGGTCATCCATCAGCAACTTGCTCTTCAATATGGTCTTGTTGAGTCTGAAGTGCCGTACTATAAGTACGCACCGGCGCCAGTTCTCGAAAATGGTCGTGCTACGCTCTATTGGGATCGATCTGTAATCACGGACAGGACTATTGTTGCCAATAAGCCTGATATCGTGTTGACAGATCGATCTCAACGCCGGGCAGTGCTCGTCGACATCACCATTTCGCATGACGAGAACCTTGTGAAGGCCGAGAAGGACAATCTCAGCAAGTACCTTGACTTGGCTCACGAGGTGACCGCCATGGGGGATGTTGACTCGACTATCATTGTCCCGATAGTTGTTTCGGCAAACGGTCTTATAGCGAAGAGTCTCGACCAACACCTCAAGAGACTCTCTCTAGATGGCTGCATCAAGGGCCAGATACAGAAGGCAGTACTCCTCGACACGGCACGTATTGTGAGGAGGTTCCTCTCTCTGCAGCCCTAACCACCGGTAGCTTGAGCCCTGCCCCGCTGCCGGCGGCACTCGTAGGTTAGGTTTTTTATAATGTCTATTTTTTTGTATTAGTATTGTTATTTTACTTTTATATTTGAATATTTGTTATAAAAAACCTAATGTACAGAAAATTAAATAAATATCTAAAATAATAATAATAATTCATTTATTTGCAAAAAAAGGGTACTTACAGATCTTAAAATAAATATTGTTTTTTCACCTTTCCAGCAGTTATAAAACAGCATGCAAATCTTCATTGCCACACAAAAAAAAAAGTAAAAGTCACCCATCAATAATTATAGTCACATCTCATTTATGCTCATGATTAATAAAATCCTTAACACTATAGAAACAGCAATTTAGAAGCCACTTCCTTAAGGTTATAGAAAACTGTTTACCTTCAAGTGCTCTAATTTGGCCCGGCAAGCTATTAAACATGAGAATGCACCTGTTGTATGCATTATTTTTATAAATGTCCGTCCTACAGCGCGGCTGATGCAGGAGATCCTTATATTGTGATCTATGATTACATGAATACATAGCTGAACGACCAGTAAAGTGGTCAGGAAATGTTTTGGCAAAATTGCAAATCTTCCAAATATACAGACAAGGCAAAGGTAAAATGTTCAGTTGTTTAAAAATAGGCTTACAACTACAGATTTGCCAAGAGTTTGTTATTGCTCGAACACATTAAATACTCTTTCCACTTCTACAGAATTTCCCCATAATATGAGACCGTAAGCGAGAATGGATGACACGTGACCATAATATGCCATAAGAGCGGCTTCAACGGAAACACATCTTCTTAGTTTCCTCAATGCAAATATGAAGCGATCTAACCTAAGACATATTGAGTTAATGTGATTTTTCCAATTCAAAAATGAATCTATGTTTAAACCTAAAAAATTTATACTTTTTACTTCTTGCAATGCAATGTCGTTAATATTAAGATTAAATTGAGAAAGAGTTGCCCGATAAGAGTGAAATTGCAGTGAAATACTGAGTTTTGTTAAAATTTAAAAGTAGGCCGTTATTACTTATCCAGTCCCTCACATCAATCAAGGCCTCATTTATATTTGACTCATATGTACACAGATTATGATTGTTGTATCGTCAGCAAAGAGTATGGATTTGGGCCCGGTAGCTTTTGGAAGGTCATTTATAAACAACAAAAACAACAATGGGCCCAAGTTACTACCCTGAGGCACTCCTGAAATAACACTGCGAAAAGATGACCTATAGACATTCTTATGAATTTTATTTTCACATTCAACAATTTTAGTCATTTCCGTGCATTGCCTTCTGTCAGCTAAATAGGCTTTAAGCCAGTCATTTGCTATACCTCTAATTCCATATGCATCTAATTTTTTCAGAAACCTCGAGTGGTCCTCAAGATCAAATGCTTTGGTCATGTCAAGGAATATTGACATAACCGGCGATTTATTATTAATGGATTCCGTGAGAATGGGTCACGTACTTAACAAATTCAAAACATGCCAACTCTGTATTGAAACCTTTTCGATAGCCGTATTGATTTGGATGTAAGATATTGTGTTTCGCCAAAAAGTTCCCTAATCTAACAATGAACGCCTTTTCAACAACTTTGGATAAGATAGGGACAATAGTAATAGGCCTGTAATTACCTGGGCCGTCGCGAACCCCTTTTTTAAATATTGGCTTCACAATAGATAGCTTTAGTTGTTCAGGGAAGTATCCTTGACTAAAAGATAGGTTAATCACATGAGCAAGAGGGCGGCTAAGAAGTAACCAGTTAACTTAAGTACTTTAGTTGAAACATCATCAATGCCACAAGCCTTGCTGTTGTTTAATGACATGATAAGTTTATAAACCTCATTCTCACTTACTGGCATTAAGAACATTGTGAATGGATTTTTTTCAACAACAATTTTCGATTTCCTGTTTTTAATTACATTTACATTATTTAATTCAATAAAATAATCATTAAAAATAGAACAAATATCGTGCGGATTGGTAAATATCTTGTTGTTAATTTTTAAATGGTTATGGTTTTAAGTTGATGCATAATCATAAATTTGTTTATACGCCCTTTTTGGTTCTCAGTTTGCCTCCCCTCGAAAAAACTGCACGGTATCCTGCCCGACCTTAATAACAGTTTCGTTTGATGTCAAAATATTAGATGAACTAACACTGTCCTCCCCTATGAATGTCAACATTGTTCTCAAGTCATTAAAAATAGTTCTCATTCCTTTATTGTTTACACGTCCTGAATTATTGGAAAACATTACAAAGTCATAGCTTAAGTTACGATTTGAGTCAAAGCAGTATGCATATTTATAATTACTTACATCCAAATACAACAGTTTGTTAAATATTTCAACCCTTCGGTTAAACATATTAGAATAATACCCGCAATTAAAGGTGGGGGCACACAAGATAACATTAGTGTGACAATTATCTTTGAGACATTCTTTAATGTATGAAACAAGGTTTGTATAATTCTGAGATTTTTTTAAATCCTCATCTCCTATGAATATCACACAAAAATCATCCATAGTATATTTTTTTAATTTGTCATCCAAGTTTTTTAACAGAACCCTTAATCCAACTCCTGGGGACAGATAATGACATATTTCATAAGAACTGCCTAAACAAGAACTTGAAATATTCAACATTTTATTATGATGGTTTGAGCTCACTAAACAAATTTTACGTTTTTTATTTTCCAGTCCATCATTTTTGGTATTGTTGAAACCAGCCGCAGTTGATGGTGATGAAGGTCTTCTTACTGAGGCGTGCTCCTCCAAACTGCAGTCCACACATTGCTTAGTCGGACTATTTTTGCTCCATTCAAATCTAGGTCATGGCTGTTTTGATTTTGTTCAATTTCACTACCATTTAGTGTGAAATTTAATTTTGATTTTCCAAGGCCTTATTTGCTCTTTTTACCTGAAGTGATTTTTGTGTTTGACTGACATAATATGTGTGTCAATTTGTTTATTTTCTTTGTGCATTCATATATAGTATTTTTTAAGGTATTATTTTCCAACAATAAATTTTCAATCTCCTGTTCTGCGCTCCGAAGTTTTTCTTGCAAGTCGCTTATTTTCTTGTTCATAATTTCAAGTTTATCGCTTACACTTTCAGATATTTCCGGGCAACTTCTATTTAGATTTACTATATTATTAATCAAAGATGATGATGACAATGGTAACTCTGAAATATCATAATCCTCTGGGTCCGAAACGGAGTCAAAAGAATTGCTCGTCGGTATGTTTACCGTGGTTTTCTTTCGAAGCGTTTGCTGCTTGAGGGAGTCGGTGACTCAATTTTAGTTGTAATTGGTTTACTTTGATTGCCGTTACATGTTAGACATGTCCATTTTGCTCTACGAGCAGGAGACATTAACTTTAGGAATCGCTTCTCAGCGACATTTGCGCATGAAAGGTCATACATATACTTTGTTGCATAAATGGCACTTAAGATATTGCCTGTTCATTATTCTCTTTTTACATTTAGCGCATTTGATTACGCGTGTTTCCGCCCTAGCTATCCTGTTATGTGTATTTATGCCACTTAACAGCGGAATATTAAGTAATTTCAGAACTTAATAAAACACCATGGCTTATCACTTGCTAATAATAAAAGCTCTCACAGATATTCGAACTTACTACTTCGGATGAAACATAAACAAAAAAAGAAAAACATCCACGTACATGTACGGGAATCGATCTCGGGTTCACTGCGTGCGGAGCAACCAATGTTCCCACTAAGCCATCGTGTCATTATCGCTTGGCTTGAAAGTTTTCGTCATAATTATGCGCTTAGCTTAGTTAACCTTGAGTGTAAGTGACCTTCACGCCGCCGAATCGACACGAACCACACGGACTTAACCGAAGATGCACTTTAACTCACACCTTTGTCCTTGTGTTTGTAAAATTCAAATAACTTAACGTTTTTGTAATATCTGTTTTCGTTATTTGTAGCTTAATTATGATATTATTTTTAATAGTTTTATCACAGTATTTTTGATTTAACACTTATTTATTGAATTACTAGCTGACCCGGCAAACGTTGTTTTGCCATATAAATAATTTAGGGGTGGACTACCCCTAACATTTAGGGGGATGAAAAATAGATGTTGGCCGATTCTCATAGATACCGGATAAGCACAAAAAATTTCATCAAAATCGGTCAAGCCGTTTCGGAGGAGTATGGCAACGAAAACTGTGACACGAGAATTTTATATATTAGATACTAGTTTCATGCAAGTAATGATACGATTTAGTCACTTTCTGAATTATTATTTAAGGGACACACTTATACGTGACTGCTTTGCGCTAGCGGTACCGGACGGAAATTGATGTTCTCTTCGATTTCAACTTCTTTTATTTTGTAATAAGTTGTTAGTATTCATTGTCGTAAGATATCCTGGATTTTTTGATAATACTATTTTCAGATTTTGATAAACAGGTTCACCTTTGGGGTGCAGTCTCAGTGATGAAAGTGACTTTTCAATTTTAAATACGATCTCCAAAGACTCTTTTAGTTTAAGGCTTCTAACTTCTTGGGCTTCAAGTGCTTGTTCATATTAAATGTCTTGCAAACTATATCCTCGTAAGGCCTAACATACAACCAAATTTATCAATGGAATATGAATCTATTGTGAATGAAATAAATTCCATTTTCTAATTTGTTCATTAGTTATAAAAACAAAAGAAATTCCACTTTACTTTCTTTACATTAGACCTTTATTTGAATAGCCGGACGAAGACCTTTTAAAAGGACTTTGGGCCTTAGGAGGATATAAACAATTATCGCAACGGGTGCATTTTACCTTGTCACCTTGTAGTAGGAGTTCTGAATGCTCTCTAATGATTTCCTCTATTATTTGGAAAACATCTATGTTTCGCGAACCGTCTCGGAATAATTATTACGAGTAAATTAATGACAATATCATTGACATTGACATTTCCTATGACATAACATATGACCTACTTCGTCGTATGATAAGATTAAGACCATGTAGGTAATATTAATTTATTATTTAGTCTTGTCTAAAAAGACACTTAGAAATCTTGTCTCATCACTAATCTGTCAAGTGCTACCTAAATGCCATGAGTTACCGATGTGTACACATGTATCTGGAAAACGGTGCTTGTGAGACAAGCCTTTAAATTATTCAGCATTTAAAAAGGATTAATGAATAACACTTCAACTAAATCTTGTTTTGAAATAATCTATGCTTATTAAGCTTACTATACGTTAACATCTTCTTATTCATGTCACAGTTTAGTCTCTTTATTCAAATTCAAATTCAAAATTCAAAATTCGATTAACTCTTCCAACGTCACAAGTAAGAAAGGGACCAATTACTCACATAGGTACATAACTTTCAAGGGGATTTCCCGTAAACAAGTGCTAATTACAAGTAAAGCGTTGCCAGCTCGTCCTAATGAGTTTTCATTTTCCCTTATGTCAGCATGCGAAGAGGAGGGGTTCGAGAATACGGCCATTCTCAGAAAAGATAATTTTTGCGTGTCCGGCCCGATATTTATCCCTAAACATGGTCAGAAATAACTGCATATATTTTTCTTATATAGCTTACGGTTTTATCTAATACGGTATAATATATTAGCCCTGTTATTTAGTTATCATACTTATTTTATTTTTCAAAACCTTATTCTCCAATTACCGTAGCCTGTCCGCACGCTACCTTGGTCTTCAAATTTGCTTCTAATTTCAAGTAGGAACGGTTTCTATGTATGCCATTTTAAATCCTTTTAGGCTAAATACTGCCTGTATAATCAGATTTATTTATAATTCACTAGGACCATTCCTAATAAATAGTTTTGTCTGTTAATAAACAGTTTTTTTATAAAAATATATTATAAAAAAACTGTCTGTCCGGCCCGCACATATAATTACCATAACCATTGCTTTTTGAAGGTCTCATCGACAAATAACAAAATATTTTTTCATTGAAATTGTATGAATCGCGAGCTGAGGGTTGTGGCTCGGTACTCAAACTATGTGAACGTATCAGGTTTGTCGTATTTTGCCACAGTGCAAGTAAGTGTCTAAGTACCGAAAATTTGGTTTACAAATTTTCTAATTCCCGTACCCCGTTTTTTAAATTTGATTTTAAAGGGAAATTCGTTGTCGCTTATTCTAACTATTTTTACAATTTAAAGCTTTGTTATTTTTAGGAAAATGTGAATTATTTTAAGTACCGTAGTGCTAATTACCGTAGATTTACTAATCACCGTAGTATGAAAATGTATTGAAAGACTTTCAATAATACAATCAATGCAAATGTGCAAAATATTTTGCCAAAAGAACACGATTATGGTATACCTACTAGCGACCCGCCCTCGCTTCGCTTCGGTTAAAATAAGTTAAAATAATCCAAGTTCATCTGGAATAATATACTTTTCAAATTATAGATAGGTGCATTATGCATAGAGGTTTTATTTCATGACGATTTTAGAAAGACGTCCAATTTTGCGAAATTGAGTTTTTGATGCCGTTAGATTTTAAATTCAAATCAAATCATGACTGCCAGCTTTCACAGAATTTCTCTATATACAATGTTTACAGCGGACTTCTCAATGCACAATACAAACAAATTTTGCCTGGAAGTGACGCGCGAAAGGGCTACTTACCTCTATGGGAAAAACACTCAACGCTCAGGCCTAGTAGCATGGCTGCGTCAATATCGCGCGTCAAATGTGGATAAAGCTTCCGTCGTCACTCTCGTACTTATTTACGTGTCAGAAGGTGACGGATGCCTTATCCACACTTTGTCACGCGATAAACGCAGCCATATTAGGCCCACAGGCATAGAATAAGTAATAGTACAGGCCCGCAACTTTGAATTTTTGACCTTGTGACTTGTAAATTGTCATTGCAGTCGTTTAAACTGGAAAGTATGGAATCCGGGGAATTAAAACGAATTTTCCAGCCGCACATCCGGTCAGTATTGTGCACTCTATTATCAACGTTTTTAAAGATGTTATTTGGGTGGATTAAGGTTCCGTTGTGAAATAAAAGGACACCCTTACCCGTGATAAAATAGCCCTCTCCTTAGTACAGTCTTAGAATTAATATTATTAATTTCGGAATAAACATTGTCGACTAATTATTTTACTAAAACGCAAAGGTTCTCATTTTGAAGATTAATGCTCCTATTATCTTGGGGCTTCTGTCCATTTCCTATTTTGAGCAACGACTCTGCAAAGAGCCGTTTTCATACGTGCAGACAACGAAACTCATATTTGTTTTGAGTTCTAATCTATGTCGCGCGTAATTTTGAATGTGCCATATATTCTAAAGTATTTATTTAAATAATATATTGTACGGGACAATATTAATTTACATTAAATGCCCAAGGTAACCAACGTATTTATCTGGATAAGGTTAAATACTGAATCGGACAGAATAGCTTCGGTAATAACGTAATTTTTTAAAATAAAATCATAAACATAAAAATGGTTACTGTGAGTCAATCTTAGGAGATAGAAATATGCCATCGAGGACGTTTCTCTAGTTTTTTTAGAGAACTACGATTCTTCAGTACTGTAAGGGCCCGAAAAACGATTTTTGACGGCGTGGTAGGAAATCATTGAGTTTTCTCAACTATATTAAAACTTAATTAGAATGAAATGTACATATAAACCATCAAGAATAAATTCCCTAAATGACAGTGAAAACCGTATCATAATCCGTTGCGTGGTTTAGAAGGAGTTAGCGGAGGAACAGGCAGACAACGCGAAGCGACTTTAATTTATACTATTTAGAGAAGAGATTAGAGAAGAGATGCATCGTTTCGGTTAAATTATTAGATACTTAAGTAATAGATTTCTCATCATCACATACACTCTTGAAAGTGAAAAGAAAAAAGTGGTCTCTACCTACCCATCTGTGAAACAGGCGTGATTTAATGTACCTATGTAGGTATGTCATATACTCTTTGATGCTCTGCTGAGTCATTTACACAATATACAGGAACCATTAGCCAAATTTTACGTGTCTATCTATTCTCTGTTGTAGATAAAACCAATTAAAGACACTTAGAGGGCTGTTTCAGCCTGTTTCTTATATTTCAATTTTGATAATTATTATACTCATGATAACTTTTGAATGGTATGTCCGATTTGAATAATTCATAAAATAATTTACAGGTACTGATATAGCCTTGAAAACGAAATGATTTATTTGGATACGGATTAATACCAAGGTACGAATAATGGGGCCTAGTTAGAACCGGCGTTACTATTGCATATTTTACCATGAGTAGTTATTGTGACATAACTGTAATAGTTAGACATATGGTATTGTGAACTTTTTTTTTAGAAATTGATGTCTTCTATAAAACTGTAGTACATAACATTGCTCTATTGTCAATAGTTTCCGCAGCGTACGCGATATAAGGATTTTTTTTTGGTATATTTTTCACACCTTGCGTTACATTATCGAAGCTTTCATACGGATCCCTAACTTTTTGAAAATATAATATATATTGATAGTGATGATTGATAGTTAGATAGTGTAGGATTCTAATGGTGAAAGAATTTTCCAAATCGGTCCAGTAGTTTAGGAGCCTATTCAGTTCAAACAAACAAATAAAAAATCTAATCCTTCCTCTTTATAATACCTCTAAGTGTAGAAGTGTAGACAACATAAAAATATATTTTAATCAAAACCAAAACTCAATCGAACTACCTACCCATTTCCCTAATTTAACAATTTGAAAAGCTTAATATAAATATAAGTACCTAAGTAAATAACAGGAGCGCTCCGGTGTTTGATACTATGTGATGCTGCAGGCTGTAGATACTAAAGGGCGAAGCGTGGCTATACGTGGCTATAGGGCCGGCGGCCAAGCGTTTCGATAATACAGATTTAGGTTGCGCGTAATTTTGAATCTGCCATATCTTCTAAAGTATTTATTTAAATAATATAGTGTGAAGGACAATTTTAATCTACATTAAATTCCCAAGGTAACTAACGTATTTATATGGATAAGAATAAATACTGAATTGGAGAAAATAGCTTCGCAAATAACCTAATATTTTTTAATAAAATTTTAAAGATAAAAATGGTTACTGTGATTCGTCCTTAGGAGATAGACATATGCCATCGCGGACCTTTCTTTAGGTTTTTTGAAGAACTACAATTCTTCAGTACATTATTTTGATATATCTCTTAAGGTTTAGCCAGCGTTTGCAATGTAAGCGCAAAAAAATGTGTTTATTTACGACATCACATTAGAAACCTCTAAAATTATCAGTGTTCCTGTACTATATTATGCATGTATTATACATATAAACCTTCCTCTTGAATCATTTTATCTATTAAAAAAACCCGCATCAAAATCCGTTGCGTACTTTTGAAGATCTAAGCATACATAAGTACAGACAGACAGCGGCAAGCGACTTTGTTTTATAATATGTAGTGATAAACCAGATTTTCATTACAAATTTATTTTATTTTATATTATATTGAATCAATTTATTTAACAATTAAAACAGGAAGAAAACAGGCCCTTAAATTAAGACACTTGCGGATAGTCTGAAAACAAAGTTATTTAAATGTGTAAATATTACGTTTGACCATCAGATTATTGAAGTTATTTAGTTAATGGCGAGTCACCGTATGCCTTTTCAACCAAAGTTAATAGCATCGGCATGGTTAATGCCATACTGTCCATCATAATGGTAGATGTATTTATCCTAATGACATAATAAAATCCATATAATTTCAGCCTGCCTACGAAGCTAGCGATCCCGGGTTCGATGAACGCGAATATTTGTTTGTCCCTTGATATTATATAATTTATTTATTTATTTATTTTATTTGCTATTGAGTCTTGAATATTTTCTATGTATTTAAGTATTTATTTTTCTATATAAGTATGTTTATCATTGTGTATTACCCATTTTTGCAATTAAAATTTAATTTCAACTATATGTTCATAAGAATTAATAAAAAAAATGGATAGAAATCATTTAGATATAAAAAAAGCATGTTTTTAGTTATTGATTTATAAATTATTACATATACTTTCTTTTGTCAAATGTATTTTCTAATTACCATATCCATCTCAAACAAAAAAAACTAATTACCGTTCATATATGAAATATTTGATTCTCTATAACTCGAAAACTTCTTTGTATGTTTTGATGCCATTTCGACATATTGATTATTTAGCTTCCTGTTGTTCATATTCTTATGTTATTAAGTCAACTAAACGAAAAAAAGATTGGCTCCGGTAATTGACAACAATTCATAATTGCTAAGGTAGTAAAATAAAATACCGTTTGTCGATTTTACACTACTGATTACAGTAAAAATATTTTTGTTTTTTTATGCAGTAGTTTTTTTTTCATATTTAGTAAAATCAGTAAAAAGAGTTGGATTGTGAATGTTAGGAATAAACTTATAGTGCCCTTAGTCCATTTACTACCACAGGAATTGAAAAAAGTATACAACTGTCATGTCCATTTTTCATCTGTCTGACGGATTACTTGATTCTAACGACACGCTTTCGAATCTCGTAATACTTACTATTGTTTTGATATACGCTATTTAAATTGAAAGTGACTAACGGATTTGTAAAAGCGGATAGCCGCAATCTGCCCAAAGTCGACGAATTTATGTTGTTAGAGTTGTTATGGTTGACTATTGACATGACATGACAGTCAGTTCTGTTTCTGTTTAAAGTTACTTTTTTGTTTTATGTCATGCTAAGATCACGACATCAGTAGTCCTAACTTTGTATACACGGTCTTTTTAAGGACTATTTCTTTAATAAATTATTAACGACGAATTTAAGTTAAATAAAGAAAAACCGAGAAACACGGGTCGTCTAATTTTTATCCAGCTATTAAAAACGCGAAAAAACAAATGCTTTTTTTTTAAATGTTGTCAATTAGGCCGAGAACATCCAAACGTGAGAGTTTACTTAGAAATCGACTTTGCTCCTCCGAACTGTAGCAGAAGTCGTGTCGCATTCAGTGAAGACGTGTAGAAATAATATATCGTTCAGTTCACTTTGCCTCTGCTAGGTTTGACGAATATAATATCCTGGCCAGGTGAAGCCTTGCCATGAGCAGAACTGCCAAGACAACACCTTCTCCAACGACTACAACTGCACTGGCCCGCAAAACTAAGAATCACACTTTTAATACCCTCAGGGCTTACCTCCGAGGGGTGGGAACTTTTACTATGTTTGTCTCCTAACTAGTCAAAATTAAAGTCCCCAAATCTAACTTTCTGCTTTCGACCTTTCCATCGACACACCCCTTGTCCACCAGGTTATCATTTACCAAACTCTGAAAAGTTGGTCAAAACTGTAATTTATGCATTATTATTTTCATGTAACTTTAAAATATATAGGTTAAGCAAAATAGATTTCATGATGACTTTATGCTACAAAATGAGTAAAGTATTATTTACGAAGAAAAATAATAATATGTTATAAAATATATACTATAAATAATATGAATAATTATTTTTAACCGACTTCAAAAAAGGAGGAGGTTATACGTTCCACTGTATGTATTTTTTTTTAAATGTATGTTCACCGATTACTCCGTCAATTGTCGACCGAATTCAAATTTTTTTTTTTTTTGATAGAGTATACTTTCGAGGTGGTCCCATTGTCACCAAATTTGAATCTGATGAGAGGATCCGTGAGGAATTGAGGGAACTCCTCAAATATTGTAGGCAAACATATAACGATTTTAGTATTTTTAGTAACAAGTCTAGCGTTTGCATTCAGAAAGTATCATTTGGTGAAGTGGAACTGATGATGAAGACCACAGATGGCCACCGGAACTCCTTAACGGTACCGATTTCAAGGTTGGCGATAAGATATCTCGATTAAGATAGTTGAGCGACTACAACGAAGAATATTTACTTGTTAACCGACTTCAAAAAAGGAGGTTATTGAAATATGACTATGACTTTCCCGCGGCGTTGCTTGCGGCGCGCTTGAAATAACTTAAAGTTTCATTTCAACTAAGAAGTGGGACTACGTAACAGCGTATTATGATCACTAAAAAGTATAAAATTTATTTTTTATTAAGTATAAAATTTACATTTATTTTAATAAATGTTTAAAAAAACAAAAAACCGCCTTCAAAAACGCAAAAAATAACTTCTTTAAAATTGTAGGCACCTAATAGGTTAGTCCAACTGATGTCGGCTTTTGTTGAAAATGTTGTGGTCGCCGACTTCAGTTGGACTAACCTATTAGGTGCCTACAATTTTAAAGAAGTTATTTTTTGCGTTTTTGAAGGCGGTTTTTTGTTTTTTTAAACATTTATTTTATTACCATAAAATCTCAATTCTGGACACTATGTACGAGTAAACTTCTCGAAAACTCGTCTCGTTCTTTGCAAAGGGGTTTCTTAGGACTCCATGTCTGGAACTTCATTCTTCATAGGAAGTCGTCGAATTTCAAAAACCCTACATGTGTGGTAGAAGGCATTGCGACTGTCTTAATATTTAATCTTTTAAAATATTTTTTGCACCGTTATAAAGTTATGGTTTTTTAGGACTCCATATCTAGAACAACTAACTTCATAGGTAGTCGTCTAATTTCAAAAACCCTACATGTGCGGTAGAAAGCATTGCGACTGTCTTAATATTTAATCTTTTAAAATATTTTTTGCACCGTTATAAAGTTATGGTTTTTTAGGACTCCATATCTAGAACAACTAACTTCATAGTTAGTCGTTTAATTTCAAAAACCCTACATGTCTGGTAGAAAGCATTGCGACTGTCTTAATATTTAATCTTTTAGAATATTTTTTTGCACCGTTATATAATTATGAGTTATAAAACCCCCAGAACTATTTAATTTAAACTTAGTGCGTTTTGGGGAGGGTGCGTGCGAAAAAAAACCTGGACTAACTTAATTTATCGCCCATATAAGTAGATACATATAGTCAGGACCTTTTCGTTTTCGCACTCGTATAAATAAACCAATTTACCATCATTACTCAAAAGGTACTTTTAAAGTTCGAGCATGGTCATACTTAGTCATTATTTATACGCTTAATCATTTGTCTTCATATTTATATTGAGACAGGAATCTCTATTGTCTCAAAATAAGCCTCGACTCTTGTATTAAAATTAGACTATTTATTTAGATTATTCTTGTATAATTATGGTCTGTCAAATCATTCTCTAAATCTTATGTCTTCATATCTTTCTTAGTGATATAACACAAACGGTTGTTGTAAACGAAACAGTCTTTTGGAGCAACTGTTAAATTAGGTGTGCCTCAGGGCTCTATATTAGGTCCTTTCTTATTTCTGGTCTATATAAATGACTTACCACCAACGGTAGATAACTTTTATGATATTGTGTTATTTGCTGATGATACTTCATTAATTTTCATTGTGGACCGAAAATCCGTCGATTACAGTAGGATAAACGCCACGCTGGTTAAAGTACTTAAGCGGTTTACTATTAACAATTTGCTACTTAATGCTAAGAAAACTAAATGTGTTAGGTTCGTTTTGCCTAATGTTATACCGGTAGAATCTAGTATATTTCTAAATGATGAGTGTTTGGAGATGGTGGACAAGGCGCTTTTCTTAGGGATAACTATAGACAAAAACTTGCAATGGAGTCCCCATATAGCAGTACTAGCAGGTAAATTAAGTTCGGCAGCTTATGCTGTTAGGAAAATCAGGCAACTTACCAATGTTGAGACAGCTCGCTTAGTTTATTATAGTTATTTTCATAGTGTTATGTCGTACGGTATTCTGGTTTGGGGAAAAGCTGCTGACATACAGACTATATTCGTGTTACAAAAAAGAGCCATTCGTTCTATATATAACCTAAACTCCCGTGATTCCTTAAGATTACTATTTAAAGAAATTAGTATTTTGACAGTAGCGTCACAATTTATTTATGAGAATATAATTTAAGTCATTAAAAATCAAGACTCTTTTATTAAGAATTGTGATATACATAATTTGAATACAAGAAATAAAAATAAAATTGTTATTAAAAAAATTCGTGTCCGTAAGGTATATAAATCATCTGTTGGTCAATGCATTCATTTCTATAATAAATTACCTGACAAAGTTTTAAAGTTATAATTTCCAGCACTTAAAAAATACTTGAAAAAGTCGTTGATGTCGAAAGCTTACTATAGGGTCGAGGACTATCTAACAGATAAAAATGCTTGGCCTAAATTAAACACCTAAATAACTTAGTCAGAAAAATATGTAAACATTGTAGGTCATAATTATTGTCTAGGGGATACGGTTTCTGTAGGAGTGTGTATCAAAACTATGTGGTTGTTTTGCACCGTCATGGGTAAGTATATGTATGTATGTATATATTTAATTATTATTATTAATAATATTTATGAGGTCATCAGAACATGATATATATATTTGAATGTTAAATTCATTGTTTTATATAATGCTAGGTTAAGTTTTATAATTGTATAAGTAATATTTAAAAAACGACTGACTGTTGAGTTTCTTGCGGCGTTTCTTCGCAGCAGTGGTCTCTTGCGAAGCGCTGGTAGATTTTTGACGTGTAGAAGTGCCCGTGCGGCCTACTTACTGAATAAACATCTTTTATCTTTATCTTTTATTAAATATTGTATTTTTTTTACCAAAAGCACTTTTGGTAAAAATACATGTCATGCTCACTGGACACCCCACTGTCTGTTTTGAAACGTTTTAAAGCATAACCTTAATGTACACAATATTTACCGAATTTGTAAATACTTAAAAAGAAATGTACCTCAAATAGATCGAGAGTACAAATAATATGAGTTTGTGGTTGCTGTGGAACATCTCCCCAGCAACCCCAAAGATTAATTTAAGAATTTGCTATTTATTAAAACATAAAGCTGTTGTACCCAATATGTACTCAATTAGTACGCACTTTGTTTTAAATCTACCTTCCATAGATCGAGAGTACAAATGATCTACATTAGGGGTTGCCGTCGAGCACCTCACCAGCAACCCCAATCATTGAATTTAAGAAATTGTTATAATAACCAACATGGAAAAAGTCGATTTTATTCTGTCGAAATGTTTTTTTCCGTTTTTCATGGAATGCTCCAGAGGTTTTTACCCAGCAGTACAACAGAGATGGAATAAACAGTTAAATTACGAAAAAATCAATGGTGCTTTTAAATGTTTTAGTTACCTAAGTTAAGCTGGCCACGCTAGGATGGCGACTGCAAGTAGGACCATTTTGCTGTCTTTTAACTCTCGACAAAAAGGAGGGGTAATGTATACTTCCTAGCGTCTAAACGGACGGACACGTGATTGAAAAATAAGCAAATTCAATCGGGCTTCATGAGAACCGATTAGGCCGTTTAGGTACGAGACTCTGAAAGAAGGGGTTTACCTTAACTATTTGTGTTATCTATATCTACCTATTTACCTTACCTATTTATAGGTGTTTTACCTATTTAACTAAAAGTTCAAGTTTAAGTGAGGCAGCAGTCACCTTCTGCAATGTTGATTGCTAGTCTAATCCGCCAAACACTCTTTACTCAACCTTGCCACTTGTATTTTGAAAACGTATTTTAAGGGTATTTAATAAGTAAGTCGGCCGATATTGACATGTCAGACAATTTGTACGACTGTCGTCTGAAAATGGTGAGTTTGTGGTAGGTCTAAGCAGGCACGCATGCTGCCGGCAGGCACACTCAGCGCGAGTCATCTTAATCTTAATGTGCAGGCTTCATACGGCAGGCAGGCCGCCTGATCAGACTTGAGACTGGAAAAAAACAGTTCAGTACGGTACTATCAGTGTAACCTACCTACCATTATTATTTATTAAATTGTGCCATTCAATTCACTCCAATACAATCCTCTGACCGCTTCTTCGGTGGAAAAATACCTTCAAAATTACCATCCGAACATCCAATTGTATGATGACGATGACTGTGCGTACATGTATATATTCAACCTTTTAAAAAGAGAAACAGAAATCTTTTTTTCTCTAGAATACCTACGTTTCAACAACGTCTTAAGATGAATAACAGAATCAATATTGTAGTATTGTAAGTTTGTAAAATATAATGTAAAAAATAAATTAGACCCAATAATAATTGAGTAGTAATAAAAACAAGTTATACAGCATGTATGTAGATGCACGCAAGACGCAATTGTTACGTTCCATTAGCATTTAAATAATCATTAACATTATAAAAACAGTAATTTCGTAGCCATTTAGTCAAGTTTGTCTTAAAGACCACCAATTAGGATGGTTAGGTATGACATATAACTATCCACATATTATAGTTTTTTTTTTCTATAGATATCATTATAAGATTTACATGATGGTTGATATAGAATTTTTTTGTATTCTTTAAATAATGATTTAGAGCTAGGTACCGTAACATTATTCCCATGACTATTTCATCATCTATATAGAGAATCACAATCAGGTATACTTATTGGCAGTCCGAATAGGACCCGACAATACCTAGTATAGTACTGGGGGCCTAACATGGCTGCGTTTACTGGTATCACGTAACAAAATGTGGATAAGACATCCGTCACTTTCTGACACGTACATAAGTACGAAAGTGACGGATTCTTTATCCACATTTTTTCACGCGATAAACGCAACCATACTAGGCCCGCTGGTTACAAAACATTGGAATGTTGAATAAGATTACCAAGTTTAGAGACAATAGGTACTAAGTATAGTTAATGTTAAGAGTTGTTATATTATGTGTACCTATGTGATAAAGTTAACATTACGTGGAATGAAATGTTTGTTTTTATAATTGTGCGAGCCGAAATCAGTATGTTAAAAGCTAACGAAGGTAAAAGGGCAGGTCCGTCGAGCTCCGCTACCAGAGCGAGGTGGAGGTGGGCGGGGTGCCGGCATTGCGGTTCGCGGCGGGCGCCTGGCTCCTCGACAACCACGAGGGCTGCTTCTGCCTGAACCTGACGCGCGGCGTCACCGACCGGCGCGGCTGCCTGCTCTCCGGCGCGCTGGAGCTCTACTCATGCGTCGGTAAGTCCCATGGTTTGGTTTTCAAAGTAAAATCCTTTTTAAGTGCTTGACTGGCGGCCTGGGCGAAATCTTAGTCGCTAAATTACCCTCGGTGCGCGAGTCCGACTCGCACTTGACCGGTTTTCAGTATTTGCAGTTTTTTTAGGTTTTGTACTATGTACATAATTATAATCATACCAAATTTGACGCTTGTGTGTTTTACCATTTTTACGATGCTACAAAAAGAAGAGTGGTTTGCATTTTTTTTTATCTTAATTTTGTGTCGAATAATACGAACTGACAATATCCTAAACAAAGCAAGAAGGACGAAGCTCTTCGCTCAATGAGCGCGAGCGGGCTTGCTTTACACTCCCGGCGTTCGCGACACGCTGCGAAGAACGTCACTGTATATTATACTTTCATGTATAAACTAAAGTCGCACAATTTCACACTGAACGAATTTTACGATTTAGATGTTATTGCGGAAAGTAGGTATTATAGTAGATGTAAGTGCCCAATTAGCTTTTACTTCAAAAATTGATTAGGTAATAAAGAATAGCTTTTTTTTTACACTTTCTTTTTCGGTACTGGTCGGTCAAAAAATAACTTAACATAACCAAGTCTACTCGGACTCTGGAAGGTCAAAAAAAAATTACTTTACCCTAACCAACTGCATTCGGAGTACCTACCCCGGGTCATACCAGGGTGATAAATAATACGTTGTGTATTAAGGGTGGTAAAGACAGAATTACAAACGAGAGTCTGTTAGAAGCCCGAAGCCGAAGGCTGAGGGCTTTAATGACTCGAGCTTTGTATTTCCTTTACCACCCGTGTAACATACAATGTTTTTCATCACAATTGCGAGGAAATGAAATAAAATCAGACAAAAGATCATATTTTTAACTTACGATTGTCACTAATAATTTTAGCCGCGTTGGCGATGTCCGGCGGAGTCGCATTATCCATTTCTTCTGATGACGACATGTTTTTTATTTATATATAAATTTTAATATGTGCACAAAGACACTCTTAATTATTATTTTGAAATCACACTGTTTATAATTAGTATTTATAAATTAGCGGCAGAGTACATCATCGTCTATGATTTACCACAGATAATGTCAAACGTGTTCTGGAGTCCGATTCTAGTGACAGTCGAGATCAATAGTTTAAGTATATGCGAGATTTTTAGAAAATTGTATGCAACTGACATTTCATCTCGAATGGCGCAAGAATTGGGGTCCTGGCGTATTATGATAGTTTGAGTCCACGTATTATATTTAAAAAAAAAACTATTACGCACGATAGGGCGTAATGGTAAAAAAAAAAGGCCCGCGGGAGTTATTTTGGTTTTACGGTCGATTTATCTAGCATATTAGACCCCTATTTACGAGCAAGTGTGATGAAAAAATAAACCTAACCAACTGTAGTTACTCCAGTACATTACAGCTATTGTCATAGCTCATAGCTATTTGTTTATTTTACTTCGATACATACTTTTACCCCGGATTTCAACCCACCAGGAATATTTTTTTCAAAATCGCGAGGTGTAATACTTTTTATTTATGAGTAGTATTGGTACCAATTTTTACGTTTCTAACAACAAAAATAACGAAATTCTCATATAAAATTCTACACCCCTTTTATCCCTTATGGGTAGTTTCTTCAAAATCTCTGAAAGCTATATATTTCATTGGTAAAAAGTACCCTATAAACTAATTTTCCTATAATCTAAATGTCACCCAAATCCGTCTAGCCGTTGCAGCGTTCAAGTAACAAACACACACACACACACACACACACACACAAACACACACAAACACACACACACACACACACAAACACACACAAACACACACACACACACACACACACACACACACACACACACACACACACACACACACACACACACACACACACACACACACACAAACATTCGCATTTATAATATTAAGTAGGATTAGGATGTCGAGTGTTCACTAAACGCCAATCCGGAATGGCTATAACCTTGTTAATAACAATACTATAATACGTAATTATTATAGAACTGTTATTAACCTTGGCAACGCTCATTATAGAATTGTTTTCACGCTGCGGTTACGCTACCTATAGGTGATATATATCCTGATACCATTAACGATATCAATATTAGCGGTTTATAGTACGCGAGTAGAAAAACTCCTATTATAGCGCTAGCGGTACACCCCGAAATTCAGTAAAAAGCTGCAAATGGTGTTAAAAGCATGAAAATTGGAACGATTGATCTTTAGACCATAAGAATCAATTTGACTTTGAATTCTTAAAATATATCACATCATTATATTTCAGTCACTTGTTTTAAATTGAAATAAAAATCATTTTCAAAACATACCAAGTTTGGGCTCCTCCAGATATGATACGGTTTAATCATTATTTGTAAAATATACCTAAAATGATATGTAATAGCCTCATATCCAACCCCAAGAAAGCAATTTTAAAGATATTTTTACATTAAGTATTTTTTTAATATTTTTTAATATCACAAAACGTGATAAAATCACAATTAGTTGAAACATGTAGTTATAAAAAGTTCAATTTTAGACAGTGAGGATGATAGGATAGATGATGGATAGATGACTAATGCGAGAGGAGTTTTCAATCATATTAACATTATTTATTTTTATTAACATCTATTTTTTTTTAAAAGCAATCAATCAACTATGTGTTTAAAAAGAAAGCAAAAATAAATATGTTAATATTAATAAATAATGTTAATATGCTTGAAAACTCCTTTCGCATTAGTATTTATCATCCTCAGTGTCTAAAATTGAACTTTTTATACATGTTTCAACTAATTGTGGTTTTATCACATTTTCTAGAACGGAAGAAAAAAATTAGGGACAAGGTGTGTACCAGTTGAGAAATATTGAAATAATCCCAACTTATACATACAGTGGTGGTCACATAATTAGAGACACTTGTTTTTTTCCCATTAAATTGCCTACAAATATGACTTTTCAATTTTGACCACCATTCAAAAAGTTCTAAACTAATTTAATATTTGGTTACACTCATCGTTCATTAATGAACTAAGGTTTAATTGTATGTACAATTCATCTCTGTTGAAAACGGATCTTTCATTTTATAAGGATTTGAAAAAATAAATACCTCGCGTTCATACAAAGTTGTAAAACTCGTATATTACAGAATATAAGGGTTATTCATTTGTTTTGCAACAATCAATTTAGGACCGTATGAAATTTGAAGCTAGAAGTAGCTAAAAGTGTCCGTCATGGTGCCCTCACCCTACCTACCTCCAAAAATATTTTAAGGTGTTAATAAAAACGAATCATAATTGCATCTAGTATCAAGAATCGTATTTCTTCGTATTCTTTCGTATTTTTTTGAATTAAAGTTTTATTTTATTTTATGTTTGTTCTATGTACATTATAGAGATGTTCAGACGTTTGAAAGCTTCTGGGTAATAAAGTATACCACATACATACATACATACTTATATGTATTTTGTAACTTGTAGCGTCTAAAGGAGGAGATGGATTTTAATTTTTGGGTGATTCTTTGTTTTAACCGCTGCGCTGTCATTATTGTCTTCGCATAATATATTATTGCACGTAAAGTTAATAACTTATTTATTCTTTTGATGGAATGGAAACTACCTCCGCCGGAGCTGCTGTTATTTACATCATAACTTGCTGTGGCCCGTTTCACGAAGCTACAAGTTACAAATTACAAGCGCAAGTCTCTTTCTAGCAAAAGGAGTTAGAAAGAGACTTGCGCTTGCAATTTGTAACTTGTAGCTTCGTGAAACGGGCCACTGGTAGTTATCATTATTTTTGTCAATATAGCCCAGTCTATAACAACACAAAAAAAGGCAAACATCGCAAACCCGCATGTAACTATGATTTGCTTATATGTTTTTAGGTCCGTTGTGAGTATTTAACATCCAAGTTTGCAACCTCGAAAATCCTGTGCTACCCCCATGGTGCTCAAAAAATTGCGAATTTTTGGCACCTTTTTCAGTTTTTTCGAAAAAACTTCTCTAAGCAAGTATTTTCCAAGTATCTTTGTTTAAACTTTAATAAAAATAACTAAATTTGCTACAATTTGAGCGTAATTTGAGCTCACTATGTCCATTGCGGAGATACAGCAAGTCGAAGATGGGCGATGTGCGCGAGCCCGCTCCTCAGACCCTGCTTAATGAAAAACGCTTCGTCACGGCGGGTTTAGACCAAACGAGCGAATGCTCTAGAACATGTTTTGTCTTTATTTTTATAAAGAAAACGTACCTAAGAGACAATGCCATAGAATTCTGGTTCGTTCGCTTGGTCTAAACCCACGGTTAGGCTAATTTTTTCGAAAAAACTGAAACAAGTGCCACAATTTCGCAGCTTTTCGAGCACCATGGGGGTAGCATAGGGTTTTCAGGGTTGCAAACTTGGGTGTTAACTACTCTCAAGGGACCTAACAACATATAAAAAAATCGTAGTTACATGCGCGTTTGTGATCTATGATGTCGTTATAGACTGGGCTAATAATGACAGCAGTTGAAACTTGAAACTGCCGAATATTCACTTTATGTATTACAGTAAGTATCTGATGACAGGCCAGATGTCCTAAATAAACCGGTTTAATGCTGGTCGGACTCGCGCACTGAGGGCTCCGTCCGGTGCCGTTGCACAGTAGGTACTATTATTATTTGGTACAGGCTTGACATTCAAATCGAAACTTAATAATACTCGGCGGTTCTTTGAGTTTTGTATGTCACAGTAAACCCGCCGTAATATCACACATTTTGAAAATAATACAACCCGCTATCTATCTACGACGGGTCAAAATATACAACTCTTTTAAGTTTGGATGGACGTGCGGACGGACAGCGTGCACAATATTATAGGGTCCGGTTAGGCTACCCCTCGGGTAAAAAAATTAATCATTTAATTTTGTAAAAAAACATATACCTACGCGTAAATCACTATACTTACACCTTAAATTGAAATCAGAGGAAACGACCAAAACCTAAAAAATCAAAACTGCCCTTTTCCAAATTAAAAATAAAAGCTTCAATCCCCACCATGCATACTCATTATAATATACCTAATTCCATTAAAAATTCAGTGATACCAAAACTTTTTCTTAAACAATTTAAACTATGTTATCCATCAATAACTAAGTAGCACCTAAAACTATTTTTTAACGATAAGTACCTAGTACTTCATTCTCACTTCATTACTCTTTCGTCAACCCTTTTGAACTTTATCGATGACAACAACATTATTGTACCTGATCCTAGATGTGCGATACGGAAGGTCTTACTTAGAGTGGTTTAGGATTAAGTTATTAGTATTAGATACGTGTATAATACAAGTAGGTACCTATACAATTACCATTATAACTTTGAAGATCCCCCTCCCATAGAAATGGTCCCCCCTTTTGCTATATTGTAATTAATGATTATCATACTGGTTTTAGTTTATTTTTAGATAATAAAAAGCTACTCGTATATAAACCCTAACAAGTGATTTAATGAAAAAAAATATGTAATTCTCATTACTTTAAGCCAAACCGTTAGGCCGCTAGTCTTATTGACCCTTGCTTTATTGAGTTGCATTGCAGTGTAACTAACTTAAATATTTTAAAGTCGGGTAGTTTACACCTTCTATAACTCAAGAATGGATGGAACAATTTTTATGATCTTTGATCTGTTAGACTAGTCTCCCCGAAATTTGTGCCCCGAATACTTAGCAGAATAACTATTAAAACATCGGAAAAAGAAACATTCTGAGGCGGTACAAAGTTCTCCGGGTCGGTTAGTTTCAAATAATAATGAAAAGCGAGCCGTTTTCTGTGTTAAGTAGTCTTACTTACTAAAAAGAACTGAATTTATAGTAGGTAGTACCTGTCGTTCTTATTTAGATACCTTGTATTTAGCATAGCATAAAAGAGGACTTTTATACAAAACAATAGCGACACCATGTGATTGGTTACGGACATTATTTTGCACGTGAATCGAAATTTTGTACCTAAGCATAATCAAATCAGAAATTCTTTATTCATGAGGTTATTCTCCTAAAATACTTATGCGTGTACGTAAAATCTAAATTTAAATAATGATCGTAAACATTTGCGCACGATTTGTTAGAACAGACCGATTTAACATTTTGAATGGCATAATCTCGGACGGACAAGTACGCGGCGGGCTGGCGGCTGGCCGCGGGCGCCGCGCAATTTGTTTGATGTGTCTCCGCGGCCAGTTCGCTCTGAGGCCGGCGGCTCCCCTCTTGACCCGCGCGGAAGTGGCGGACACTGTTTACACGCGCCAGGGATCTGCAACCTAGTCTTTGATTTTTTTTGATCGAGTATTACGAACACGGTGAGATAGCCGACTTGGGATACACCTGTTTATAAAAATGTATTTAAATTTGAAAACCGTTTAAAGGAATATAGGCTTCTCCTTGCAGTTAAATTTAAAAATTATCCTGAATATTCATTCAAATTAATAACTTACTTTAAACCGATCTTCAATCTAAACGTAATACGGGTTGGCTCTCCAAAATTTTCACATCTCAGATGGCTAGCTGATGTTTTAGTTTGACGATAGCAATTTTTCATGTAATTTCAATTAATTTTAATCTAGCTTTGCGCGCGACTCCGTCCGCGTAAAAGTCGTTTATCGCTATTTCATCGGGAATTGTCCAACATTGCGGAATAAATGTGCTGTTCTAAACTATAGGTAATCTAAATCTGTGCCAAATTTCATCGAGATTCGTTCAGTCGTTCCGGCGGGATTGAGTAACAAACTCATGTTTCTTATTTTTAGCCGACTGCAGCGAAGCAAAAAGGAAGGTTAGTATCTTTGTATATTCATCTGTTCCCTCGTAACGAATATTCATCATATTTTGACAAATCAGGTTCTGTGGCTTCGCCTTTGTACCTATTATTTCTAATGCATAAAATGACAAGCGAAAATATATTTATTCTTACAAATTTATTACTTTGATATTTAATGAAAGGTTTAATGCATGGATTTAGAAAATGTATAATTTATAAGTGACACGATTGACATGATTTATATATAACATTACGTACTTTATAGCACAGACATTCAAAAAGCGAGGTGATAACAATAGTTTGCAGTCGCGTTTTAGTTTTAGCTTTGTCTTGTTTGTATATCCTTTCTTTGCTATGTGCGGTGCTCAATTAAACGTTGTTGTAATAGCTTACGCATTGATTGGAAATATCGGATCTCTTACGAATAAATTGTATGTGTAGCCTTCAGCAAATCTACTTCAAGGAGGAGGGTGTGCAGGAAATTAGGAGTCTAGGTAATAGTAATGGTCAAATACTAAAAGCACTCAAAAATATTAAATAAAGGTAATGTGTATTGTGGTTTACGTTACGTTTGAATGACGTCTTACTATACATATGCTTTACATATGATGCTTAACTTAATTTGGACATCGTTTGTTGCGTCGAATCGGTTCATTATCACTGCGCCGCCGCAACCCGTTCAAGGCAAACCGCCCCGGCGCCGCCGGCCGCTTCACATTCTGCCTCCACGGGCGATACACAGCTGACATCACTAAACTTAATCACTAATATCTAAAATGTTCAATAATTTAACCCGAGGTACAATTCGCATAGCGGTTTTAATACGGGCTTGACGCAGATGAAGTGAAGGCGCAGCGGGGGGCGAAAAAAATAAAAAAGAGCGCTCACAAGCTCTGCGCTCAAACGCGTTGCGATGCTTGAATTCGCGTGGTGGACGTGCGTACTAGCGGCGATGGTCGCGCCGACGCCCGGCGGCGCACGCGTGCTGGCGCGCTGCGAGCTGGCGCGCGAGCTGCGGCGGCTTGGGGTGCGCGCCGACCACGTGCCGATCTGGGTGTGCATCGCCTTCCACGAGTCGCGGCTCGACACCACCGCCCGCAACCCGAACAGCGGCGACCACGGCCTGCTGCAGATCAGCGAGCTATACTGGTGCGGCGCCGGCAAGGCGTGCGGCCTGCCCTGCGCCGCGCTGCGCGACGACGACATCGCCGACGACGTAGCGTGCGCGTTGCGCGTGCACGACGAACACACGCGCCTGCAAGGCGACGGATTTCTGGCCTGGGTCGTCTACCCACAGCACTGCAAACAAAACACAAAAAAGTACCTTGCGGATTGCAGCGACTCTTTAAAGGATATTACTACAGTAAAACCGATGGAAAATGTGCGTGCCTGTAGCGATTCAGATCCAAAAATAAATTTAACATTTAAATTTAATCCCAACATTGACGGTCTAAAGCCGTTGTCCTTTTCTTCTTCTTTGAGTACTGGACATTATATCAATAAACTAGAAAATATCAACGTGGGTAAAGACGACCGATTTGAATGGCAACATGCTCGTTTAAGTAACATAGATGAATTATCACTGCCGGTATTCGATCTAATGACTAAGGCAGTCTCTAACCCGCCGCCGCCTGCGCCGATGACCGCCACTTCTGCAGCAGTGCTTCAGCCGTTAAAACATATTGAGAAGATAGAAACGAATCAAATTAGAAAGGATAAACTTATGACAGTTACAGTTCCCGGAACAAAAGATGCAAACACTGGGAAACCCAATACAACTATATGGAAAACAACACAACTTCCCTTCAGCAGCAGGTCATATGCACATTCATTAGCGACCATCTCAACAACGACACATCCTACGATCTCCGCTGCACAAAAATCTACTACAGATATTTCTAATCATTCGACTACTACTTCAACAACTACCATCAGACCCGTTACTGAAAAGACCAATAAATATCAGTCTCTCCAGTTAAGAACGCCAAAATATTTTAACTTTTCGGATAGCGTTACTTCTTCCAGGGCCTTGAAAAAAGAGAGCTTTAAAAAAACATTTATATGTCGCGGGTGTCGAGCATCATCAATTGTCCGTACTGATTCTAGTTCCAGAGTAATAACCACTCACACACCACAGACGACGTTGCTTCTTCAGAAAACCGCAAAAATAATTGAAAATAAGATGCATGCTAGTATTATAACGACAACAGCTAAAACGACGACTACTAGATCGACAACCCCAAATTACAATTCAAATGGGACCATTAAAAATATAGCAACAAGACCCTGGAGAACCTTTAGTCCTACAACGAGCCCAGCGGCTCGCAACGGCGACGGCGACAAGGCCACCAAGACGACCACAACCTCGATATTGGATTGGTACCTCAACACGAGGCGACCTACGTGGACAACGTACAAGTTCGCTTCGCCGGGCGACAGTTGGTTCCGTAGGAGAATATTTTTCGATGGAACCACGTCCCCGGCGACGCCATTACACAGAAAACAACTTTAGTGCAATGACAAAGTGTAAATTAATGTATTTGTAATGTAAATAACCACGCCACAAAGCATTTAAGAAGCCATTTGAATTAAATATAAAGGATATTTAACTTATTACGAACTTCCGCTTTTTTTACCTGTCCAAGTTTAACTCCGCAACGATGATTCCTTCCTTACAAAAGATAAATGCCGAGACCAAAATAAATAATACTTCAGGTACCTATGTAACAATTGGCGACAGCCCGCTACAGTTTGTAATTTGCTGTACATTGTTTTATCTCGCGAAAGCGGCTTTGCCATACTTGCACGTGTAGATGCACGTGGACGTATTCTCTGAGTGCGTGTTGTGGTCGCTAAGCGACGCCGTAGTGTGGGTCTATACGTGTTACAACTAATACAGACATGGCGAACCCGCTTTCGTGAGATAAAAGAACTTTACCTACGGGTCCATCATATTCTTGTTGATGATAAAATTAGATTAATATTAGATTTCATGGACATTTTTTATTTCTAAGGCCTAAAGTTTCATGATCCCATAGATTAGTACCTATAGTAAAAAACCGAGTGTTTATTTTTCGTATTTTTAGTTGAGTCGGTCCCCGGCTTAGGTAACCTTTTAAAAAAACTGTAAATGCAGTTATTCTTTAAAAAAATATGTTTCCATTAAGTAAAATACGATAGGGTCCGGCAAATATTCGTGTAATGGGTGCGAGTAGGTATTTGTTTCTGAGTCTTGGGTGTTTTATATGTGTATGTAATATTAAATATTTATTTTTCACTACACAAGTAGATATGTTTATCGTTGCCAAGTTCACCGCAAGTAACGCCGCAGGAAAGTCATAGTTATATTTAAACAATTAAATGTTCTACATTATAGTTGCTCAACTATCTTAATCGAGATATCTTACCCAAGTAGCACAGATAGCGGTATAACTACTCACATTTAGTTCTATTTAACGCTCTGTGCGTATTAAGACACTTATAAGAATACACTCGTGGTCCTACAGTTGTATAATAGCTGTCAGTGATATTTAAATAGCTTAGGGCTGATTAAAAGCGCCATTACGGCTCTGAAAACCACCATTAATACGCAAAGAGTGATATAAAGGTATATTTGCTACGACCCTGTACAGCTTTAAGGGTTATCAAATGCTTTAACCGTAATAAGGTCTGTTTAGTGCATAAAATTATGCCTTGTGCTGTATAAGAAGGTAATTGTGGACACTTATTACGCTGACTTTTTAAGGGAGCACGAGTGAACTATTATGAATCCAATAGACATATAATGGAACCCATGTGGCGCATAATACAGCTTATCGCTGAACATGTTTACTGCTAAGCAGCTTTTATTAAGCTGACTTTTTAAGGGAGCACAGGTGAACTATTATGAAGCCAATAGACGTAGAATGGAATACATGTGGCGCATAATACAGTTTATCCGCTGAACATGTTCGCCGCTAAGCAGCTTTTACTACGCTGAATTTTTAAGGGAGCACGAGTTACCCATTACAAAGCCAATAGACGTATAATGGAACACATGTGGCCCATAATACAGCTTATCGCTGAACATGTTTACTGCTAAGCAGCTTTTATTACGCTGACTTTTTAAGGGAGCACAAGTGAACTATTATGAAGTCAATAGACGTATAATGCAACACATGTGGCGCATAATACAGCTTATCGCTGAACATGTGTGCCTCTAAGCAGCTTTTATTCCGCTGTTTTTTTAAGGGAGCACGAGTGAACTATTATGAAGCCAATAGACGTATAATGGAACACATGTGGCGCATAATACATCTTATCGCTGAACATGTGTGCCTCTAAGCAGCTTTTATTACGCTGATTTTTTAAGGGAGCACGAGTGAACTATTATGAAGCCAATAGACGTATAATGGAACACATGTGCCGCATAATACAGCTTATCGCTGAACTGTTTACTGCTAAGCAGCTTTTATTATGCTGACTTTTTAAGGGAGCACAAGTGAACTATTATGAAGCCAATAGACGTATAATCGAACACATGTGGCGCATAATACAGCTTAGCGCTGAACATGTTTACCGCTAAGCAGCCTTATTATACTACCATTCATACTGTCTGCATAGCGGCTCTTTAAACGTTCACACGATGCCTTATAACTGTTTAAAGGTTCACTAGTGTATCGAAATAACGGCTTGGACCTTCTGGTGGTTCACTTAAGGATCTTTAATCAGACTTGATCTGAATAAAATAACACATATGGTATTGTAATAAGTCATCAGTGTTCAATCTGCGATTGCGCTATGGTACCTGAATAAATAACAAAATGAGCTCGAGTAAATGGAGGAAAATGAAAGCAAGGACAGGAGGCGTTAGAAGAAAAGTTTTATAAGAATATGAAAGAAAAAGGTGACAATTATAGGTACATAAAGTAAACAGCTTACGGCTGCTTACAGATTCACATGTTTAATTCTATTTGAGTTTGGGCTCTTAAACAGTACACAAATAAATAATTAAAGAGTCGTTTGCTGCATATTAGAATTTTAAAGGTTCACGTTTCAGTTTAACATTGTCCGCCATTTTATTGTATATAACTTATAAAATGTAGATTACTTTTCCAACTTTTAAGGTTAACAATAAGGTTTTGTGCATGAGTTCTTAACCTATAGCATTAGTTTAGTACTTCCTATAACGTATTATTAACTTTTTATCTCATAATTCTGTCCAAACCACTGAAGTTGTTTTTACACATAGCTTATTTATATGATTAAATTAAACAAAAGATTATTATTTTCGTGGCGCACTAAAATTTTCTTAGATAATGCATATATATAATGTCAGTAAACTTGCATTCCCAAACATCTTTCTCGCATTAATATATAAAAGATCGCTGGGGTAATATTATCCGTACTATACAACACTTTAAAAAATGACTATTTGTGTCGTTGCGCGCTTAACGTTTTTGCTTCATGTCACTCTGCGTTTGTTACTATTACTAAATAATAGCTGCCTTATTAAGGCAGAGGTGTAAAAGTATGTTATTAATTCTCTTTTATTCAGCCCAACGTCATCATTTTCCGGTATTAGGGTGTACATGTGACATATTTTCTGAATAAAGGGTAACTGGTGGTCTCTTACCCAGTCAAAATACAGCTTTTATAACTCCTGTTACCACTTATACTTCCGTTAAATTGCTGCTACAACGCTCTTAAGTAGCTATGTGAACTTGAGGCTGCCAAATTTTGTGCCCATTTAAGAGTAATAAGAGCTAAATAGCTATACACACTATACAGCCCTTATGAAGCTCTTATATTCAGCCTCAAGCGTATTCGTACTCCATTTTTCGGCTGCTATACAGCTATCTGTGCTACTTGGGTATCGCCACCCTTGAAATAGGTAACATTGAGGAGTTCCTTTGGCCATCTGTGGTCTTCATCACCAGTTCCACTTCACCAAATGATACTTTCTGAATGCAAATGCTGGACTTGTTACTAAAAATACTGAAATGCTATATGTATACCTATAATATTTGAGGAGTTCCCTCAATTCCTCATGGATCCCCTCATCATATTACAATTTGGTGACAATATAACCACCTCAGAAGTATACTTTATCAAACGAAAAAATATTTTTTGAAATCGGATCATAATTGACGGAGAAATTAAATCAAATCAGTCAAACTCAGAATCTTCTTTTTTTTTAAGTCGGTTAATATACTAAAACCTTCTCCTAAGTGTAAAAAATACTTTTCTGACAACCGCAACAAAATCGGTTCAGCCAAACGCGAGATAATCGCGAACAATAAATATACATACATAAATACATAGGTACATAAATACATACAGGTCAAACTGAGAACCTCCTTTTTTGAAGTCGGTTAATAACAAGTTTGAGCAACCCCGACGCTCGAGCGGCACTCCTAAAGGGACGGAGTCGAACTACTTTTCTATTGATACTATGAAAGAAGTTAGAGGGTTTAATCAATTTTCAGTACTGTGGAGTACGATTTCTCCAACAGGTAGAGATTGAGTAGCTAAAACAATTACGTGTCTGTTATTTTATACTACTCTCTAGCATATACGTGAGAGATTTGATTGAAATATTTCATCATTCTTTATTGAAGTTTCCGAAAATGATTATTATTTCGCTTTGACATATTGATTTGTCATTTTGCTTCTGTGTCCCTGTGTTATTTATTATATTTATTTTGTTTTGACTAACGTTCTAAATGTCCAGTTTTAAATGACACTTTGGTATAATCTGTTATCTGGAGCGTCATGCTAGAACACGTTTTGAAATGTTGATTTTGATCACTTCCTTTTGAAGTTGATTGTGCAAGTAGGTACCTACAACTGTCAAATATTTTTTTGATCACCTTGTTAATTGGATACTCACAACCAGCTATTCCACTACATACTAAACAAAAATCATAGCTGTGGATTGAATTGTTTAAATTAAATTAGCGAAGATAGGTAGGTACCTAGTACGAGTAAAATATATAGATAAATTAACAAACACTTCAGTAACTTAAAACCAGTATAAAATCGCTGAAATCTATTGGTCCAGACATCCTCTATCGACCTGCTTCGTTTGATCCACTCCTCCTGTAACGGCCTGTATACAGACGAATATTGCTCGTTTTAGTAGGTATGGGATTAGATTTTCGTAACTAATTAAAATGCAATCCTTAAAAACCCGACTGCCTACATTAATTTACTACGAGTACATGTATTCAATTACACAGTTATAAGCGGCTTGTTGAGACCTTTTAGCATAAAGCATTTACTTTTCTTGACAAAATGGTCCTTTCTCAACACGGGGCTAGAAGTTTTCGTCGGCCTGTTTGCTGATTGATCAACAATATTGTGGTCCAACCTTGAGAAATAATGAAAATCAATCGATAATTTTTAGGGTTCCGTAGTCAAATTAGGAACCCTTATAGTTTCGTCCGTCCGTCCGCAGCCTAGATCAGAGACTCTTAGTACTAGAAAGCTGTAATTTGGCATGAATGTACATATTAGCCACGCCAACAAAGTGGTAAAAAAAAATGAAGAAAAAATGTATTTTTTATTGTGTTTCCCCTACACGTAAAGTGGGAATGTATTTCTTTTTTCTCGTCTACCCCATAGTGTTGGGGATCGTTGGATATAGGTCTTTCAAAAATATTGCGGGTTTATGAAAACAATTTTTGATTAAGGTATCCGTTTATGAAATATTAAGCTTTAAAGCGCTAATTTTTGTTAGAGTCAAGTGTCGCCCCCCCCCTACAGCCAAAACTACAAATACTAAAAATCTGAAAAATATCTTAAATGAAAGCACATATAATGAATTTAATAGGAGAACTATCACGACTAAGTAGACTTCATTGGTTCTTGAGGTAAAATCGGTTTATATGGTTATACCTACCGAAAACTTATTTGCGGATTTGGTAAACTGACCGCGACCTTTGTCGATGTATGGGGATAACAGTTTTCCAACGGCAAAGTTAAGTTTGTCGCGAGGTCTAATTTGTTTGTAGCAACGGCTTCGGAACCCTACACTGAGCATGGTCCGACATGCTCTTGCCCGGTTTTTAAATATTGTTTACACTTGGACCCAATTCTCGAACAACTCGAGATAAAATGTTTTATTTCCTCGTAGTACCTAGTTGAGTAAAAGCACTGTCTGCCGCGGCAGGAAGGGCAGTTAATGGACTCGTACACGTATTAATGAATAGGCGACGTCATTACTCTAACAGGAAGTATGGTGCTAAAAGGGGACCACGCGTTATATCGGTGAGGTTCGCTAGGTTCTGAAGTAAGCGTCTACCCGAGTATCTGTCATCACCGTATCCGAGTATCTTCTTATATTACAATGAATTTTCACATTTCGTTATTTTAAACATGACACCCGCGGGAGCTTATAGCACATGTAATATAAATAAAATTGGAGTAGCGGACATGTTTCACGCGACATATAAAGGTTGACCCAGATTGGGCATTCTCCTTTGGCATTACGCATTCGGTAATTCGGGTGTATAATGGTATTATTGAGCTGGGGGTTATCATGAGCATGACTTATCAAAGCAGTTCAGTTTAGGTTGAGAGAAAGGGCCAGAGCTATAGCAGTTATACAGGTCTCGATAAGCAGTTTATGGTTGGAGGAAAAAAATGCACTTTTTTTAGATAGAAACTTACACTATCATCGTATTTGACCATACGTTTTATCAACATTCTTATTTAAAAAAAGATTAAAAAAAAGTTTAAAAAAACAAAAACCCGCCTTCAAAAATCAAAAAAAAACTTCTTTAAAATGGTAGGTAATAAGGTCAGACCGACTGAAGTCGGCGTCCTACAATATTTTAACCAAAAGCAGACTTCAGTTGGTCTGACCCTTTACCTACCTTTTTTTTATTTTATACTTTTTCGTGATCATAATTTTGCTGTTATTCTCCCACTTCTCCATCCACCACCTCATATGATAAGAAACTATAGAACATTTCAATCTCGCCAATAACAACGCCGTGGGAAAGTCATAGTCATAGGTATATTTAAACCTAAATATGCTTCGTCATAGTCGCTCAACTATCTTAATCGAAATATCTTGCCGCCACCCGTGAAAAATATACCGTTTAGGAGTTCCGGTGGCCATCTGTGGTCTTCATCATCAGTTCCACTTCACCAAATAGTGCTTTCCAAGAGCAAATACATGAGTTACAATAAAAAAAAACAAAATTAATATAGGTGTCCCAATAATTTTTGAAGAGTTCCGTCGATTTCTCAGGAACTACATTATCAGATCTTCATTTTGATAAAAATGGGACCAAACGGGAAGCACCAGCTTTCAAATAAAAAAAGAATCATCAAAATCAGTTCCCCCATTCGAAAGTTCTGAGGTAACAAACATTTAAAAAAATACAGACGAATTGAGAAACTCCTCCTTTTTTTGAAGTCGGTTAAAAAGAGGTTTATTTAGTAAGTAGGCCACACGGTTACAAATACAACAGTCAGTCGTTTTTTTAGGGTTCCGTAGTCAAACTAGGAACCCTTATAGTTTCGCCATGTCGGATTATGTCCGTCCGTCCGTCCGTCCGTCCGTCTGTCCGCAGCCTAGCTCAGAGATTCTTAGTACTAGAAAGTTGTAATTTGGCAAGAAACATATTAGTCACGCCAACAAAGTGGTAAAATAAAATCTTGGATTTTTTTTTAGGTTACCTCCCCTACACGTAACTTGAGGATGTATTTTTTTTTCTCGTCTGCCCGATGTTTTGGGGTGTCGTTGGATAGGTCTTTCAAAAATATTGCGGGTTTGGGAAAACAATTTTTCGATTAAGGTATCCGTTTATGAATATATTAAGCTTTAAAGCGCTAATGTTTGTTAGAGTCAAGTGTCCCCCTTGCTGGTATTTTTTATTAAGATCGCTAAAAATAAAATCGAGTAATCGATGTCACGTGGAGGGAAGTGATTTATTTCATTGTTTTAGAATATACAGGTATTTGAACTATGCGGTAGGCAGGTGAATGACTATTTGTAACCAGGTTATCGACAATGGCAGGGGGCAGGTTGGCGACAAATACGTACAATTAAAGTAAAAGTGTTAGCAGGTTAGCGACAATGGGTGCAGTTAAGTAAATGGTTAAATAAAAACTACATTAAACTGACAACAAGTGCTTAATTTGAATATTTTTGATTCGTTGTTTTCCTTATCTAAATTATTTATATAAAATAACACACCTTATTTACCTTTCGAGCGTAACGGCATCTCATATGTTGAAAGCCGGTGAACCGTATACGCTATAGGGTGTTACATCTGTTCACGCTTGCAAGGACCTGTTTTCCAGTTAGTTATTTTTATTATCGTTCCTGACGTAGAGACCTCGTCATGTTGTTCTCCTAGACACTATTTTTAATTTAAGTAATTTAGCTTACATTTGTAATGATTTTATTTGTGTTAGTTTTAAAATAATTATTTATTACTGTATTACCTTGTAATGTTACTTTTAAGTATTATTGTATTTTATGATTGGAAAAAATGACCTTCTGCTGGAGTTTCTTGCGGCGCTTCTTCTCCACAATGATGGTCTTGTCCGAAGCGCTAGTAGATTCACTCCATGTTACCGACGTGTAAAAGAGCCCTCATGTGGCCAATTTACTGAATAAATATTTTGAATTTTGAACATACATATATACCTACATACATACGCTCAGAATACAACTCTACTTCGTGCAGTCGGGTAAAAAATATTTACGCCACAAACATCTTTGGTATACAGTATAAGTTATTAAATAATTGTCGTTCGCCTGCCGTAAATGTCGTTCACCTGCTTTTTAGCCAGGTGAACGACATACAGGTGATGGGCAAAATTACAGTTATATATATCATCAATACAAGTTAAGTACTTGGTTAATGAACTGCATATTTATTGACATATAAATAAACCATGCTTTACGTGCTATAAATTAATATCAATACAATAAGTCACACAATTATCAAAATATGGAAGACAGAATAGCGACTACGTACCCATTACAAACTGCCGCTCGCGTAAGTTTTTTGTTTATTATTTTTGAGAACTTCACTCTGACGTGTTACTTTTAACAGCGGTAGCTGGGGACTGTAGGTCTCGAATTATGCGGGGTTACTCGTATGCAGGTTAGACGAGATAGTATAACCACAGAGGTAGCGTTTATCTCATGACAGGTGAGCGACAAAAACTCTCGTGGACAAAAATAAATTTGAAATAATTCGGAATAAGTATAAGTATAGGTAGAATACTTTTTATGGTTATTAATATAATTTAAATTTATATCAAACCATTTGGCCTCTAGTCAAAAAGTGTCTTTTAATATGAATTGATAACTCAATTATATGGATGACGTTTTGTAAAAAAAAAGTTCTAAGAGACACCTATTGACATGTGGCGGTGTCACTTTTTTGAGAATGACCCACTAGAACTTGTTCAATAAAGATGTGTTTACTGCAATAAACAAAGAACAGAAATAAAAATTACATTGCATCACGTAACAACCAAGACAGAATAATAACAGTTCAAATTTAAACAACACATATGACATATTCTTTCATAAAAAGATTACTTGTACAAAACACTCCAAGGGGGTTGTTTAACACTGCCCCTTAATCAAACAATTAAATAAGTACATAATAATATTGTGAGATTGAAAAAAAAATCACATACAATCATTTAATTTAATGATTGTTTGTGTTTTTTTTTTTATATAATAGGTTTAAGCATCTAACAAAATATTGATGTTTAATTTTAGGTAAAGCTTTAGTAAGCATCTCTGCTTCTAATTCTTGTAAAGGTTTATATGAAATAGACAATATTTTGCTTTCAACACACTCACGTATAAAATAATGTTATACATCAATATGCTTTGTTTGCCTAAAACATTCAGTTTCAACAATTTGTAAAGTACTATGATTATCATTAAAAATAGATATAGGTTCTGAGTGCAACTGATTTCTGTAACCAAGTTCAAGTAAAAAATTATTGATAAATCTCGCCTCTTTTACTGCACTACCAAGAGCATAGCTTCAGTACTAGAGCAGGCTACATTTTGTTGTTTCTGGCTATTTCAATTAGTTACACAACTTCCAATCATACTGAAAAAACCTGAATATGATTTCCTATCATTACCTATAGTATCCCCTGCCCAATCTGCGTCGGATAAAATTTCAATCTTCTTACTTTCCCTCTTAAATTTGAGTTTGTAGTTGATTGTACCCGATAAATATCTCAAAACACGTTTTGCGGCAAGCCAATGAGATTAATCATAACAAGTATTATACTGACTTAGCTTACAGCAAAAAGCTATATCAGGACGTGTACAGACAACAAGATACATCAAACTTCCAATAAGTTCTTGATAAGCAAACCTTTTGTCAATTGTTTTTGCTTTTGGCAAATTGAAATTGACTTCCCTAGGAGTGGAAACAGCATACGAGTACTAAATTTAATTAATATATATTTAATGTATTCAGATTGTGTCAAATTTAAAGTTCCTTGCTCTTTGTTTCTTTCTACTTTCATTCCTATTGCTTGTTGCAACTTTATTTTGAAATTGTTTTTAAGTAGATTATAAAGTTTATCCTTTTGATCTTCATCAGAACTAAATATGAAAAAATCATCGACATATAAAGCAATTATTACTTGGTCCTTAAAGTAGAAACATTTCTCACTCTTAAGTTGAGTGAATCCATCTTTAATTAAAACTTTATGACTTTTTCATTCCAAGCTCTACTGGCTTGTTTCAGTCCATATAGACTCTTTTTAAGTAGACAAACTTTATGTTCCTCAATTATAAAACCATCTGATAGTTCCATGTATATGTGTTTTGTTAGATCACCGTTAAGAAATGCTGTGTTAACATCAACATGGCCAACATCCATGTTGTTTTCAACACCTAATGCAAACTAAAAATACTTTTGATTGAAACCTTTTACTACTAATCGAGCTTTAAATGTATCAAAGTTACCACCTGGGTCTACTTTTTCTTTAAATACCCATTTACATGTAATGATATTTGTTTCTTTTGGTCTATCTATAAGTTCCCAGACATTATTCGAGATCAGCGAATTGTATTCTTCTTGCATTGCTTCCAACCAAAAGCGAGCCTTATCACTTTTTATTGCTTGATTGTATGTGGCAGGTTCATTTTGATTCATGAATGCCGATTCAGTAAAATAGTTCATTTCAAAATCATTAAATCTATTAGGAAGACGACAGTTACTTATAGGCCTAGAAGATTCAGTAGTAATCGAGTTCTCAACGGAGATATTGTGGTTACCAACTGAATTATCTGATTGTAAACTATTTTGTGATAAGTAATTTACTCCCTGTTCAATAGATTTATTTATTTTATGAGTATTAGAATCATTAATAACAGTATTATGAACCTCACAATCATTGGTTGATAAAGTATCAGGTGTAGCGTACTCATCACTGTCATATTCGTCAGTAGTTAAAATAGTATTAGAAGCATTCGTATTAACCTTAGAAACTTCTATATTATTTGAGAAATCTTATAAATTATTTTTTGAATCAATCATTTTATGAGTAATTTCATATATTCTACAGATCGAGCTTTGATCAACTTTGTACCATCAGCTGGATCACCTTTACTATGATCACAATATCCTAACATAATATAAGGTTTCGGTTTTGGATCAAGTTTTGAACGTTGATGCTGTGGAGTGAGAGTATAAGCTGTGCAACCGAAGACTAGAAGATGACTTAAGTTTACTTCAGAACCAGTCCACAATACTTCAGAAATAGACCCAGTTAAAGCAGCAGATGGACTACGATTCTTTAAATAACAAGCCGTATTTACTACTTCAGCCCAATATCTTTTATCTAGATTAGCATCTTGTAACATAGCTTTAGCTTTTTCCAATAAAGTTCTATTCAAATGTTTCATGAATTGAACCACAATGAACCACATTGTTTGAAGTAATTCCTGTAACTTTTGTTACAGTACTCTGTGTCGTTATCACTTCCAAAACGTTTAATCCTCAAGTCCAACTGATTTCCAACCATATTTTTGAAATCAATAAAGGAATTCAAAACAGTCTTTTGATCTTTATGTTTTAGAAAATACATAAATGATTTACGTGTAAAATCATCAGCAAAAGTGATAAAATAACGTCAATTACTCCAACTTTTAACTGGCATTGGACCACAGATATCCGAATAAATTAAATGAAGGGTCTACGGAAAGAACATGTCTAGTCACTTTAGTGACATTTTGACTTATCGCGTTTTTAAAGTTTAGAACGATGTAATTAATCAACAAATATATTTATACACTTTTCTATAAATCAATTGTATGTTAAAATTACTTATCTTCAGATAAATAAATAGAATATTAGTTAAAAGTGACGGATTGTTATTATTAATACCAAAAAACCGAACCAAACCCCTATTGAATACGGAAGAAACATGCGTCTTCACTGAACTACAGGAAATAAACATGCATAGTCAAAAGCATAAAAGTATATTTTATTGGAATCTGGTAACTTTGAATATTAATTAGGTATGTTTTGATTACATATTTCTTGGTTCGAAATACCATGGAGTCACTATTGTATTTATTAATAATATTTATTTAAATGTAAGTCAATCTATGTCATCTATAGGAATGTAATAGCGATTTTAGTATTATAAAGATGTCCAATAATTAATAAAACGACCCTTTGGAGTGATTTAAGACTTTACTGAAAACAGCGGCCCGGCACATCGTATGCAGAACAAATCAGGAAGAAATCGTTCGAAATCATAATAATGTGCGGTATCATTATTTGAACCGCATTGGCACAAATCCCCTGTTATATAAAATATCTTATTTAGATCTATAACCCAAATTGGGAGAATATCATGAAACAGTTGGGACAACATGAATCCAGGAAGTGACAATTTAAAAATCGATTCCTTTATACTGTTCACCTGTAACAAATTCATAAACATGTAGCAATAACCAAATATAACTATATTATTATACAGAAATATTCGTTTTTTTTTTTGAAAAAATATGTACCTTTTCTAGAAGTGGTTTTCCACTGTTTTGAGCCATAAAGTTATCTACATTGAAACTTATAGTTATACAAATTTTCCAATACGCATAGTTTAATAATGTATCATCGTCAGTTTTCATCATCTTTCCGTAAATAGCTTATTAATAATTTCTGCTTTTAAATTGAAATTAAAGCGTGACACTCTTTCACTTAAACAAAAGAAAACCATCTATGACATATTATGTCATAGATAAACAGTAGATCAAAGTCAATAACGAGGTAGCTCATCAAAAAAATCTTGAGCTTTGAGCTTGAGCTTGAGCTGTGCTAGCACAGAACCTTGTTAAGCATTGCAGATCTCGATATTTTTCTTTTTTAATTTTCATGCGTTCTGAGTATGCGTTTGGTGGCAGGTTGAATTCTCCTGCAGGCCTTGTTCGTCGTGTAATAACTTTTTGGTCCCAGTTTGCATTATAATCCTGTCGATAAAAAATAGTATGGGGTTCATCTTTACGAACCTGTATCTCCTTCAGTACTTGTATAGGAAACGGACATTTACCCAGGATTTTACCGTACTATTCTCAACTTCTATAACTTCAAAGGGAAAAGGATTTTGCCCTGAAATCTTCGTAAATCGTACCAATCACTAGGCAATTCCATTCGAATTTTTTGGTTTATGAGACCCATTTTCTAAATAAGAGTGTCCTCTCAGTGGAAATGTGATAGTAATGGAATCCATACTACGTAGTTCGTGCACAATAAACTGTATGAATTTGAATATATTGTAATTTTTATTCTGTCCTCCACATGCGTCACAGAATATATGCATATGTTTGATGTTTGCAGCACTTTTTGTGATCAAATCAAAATAGAAAGAAGCTACTTCATTTGAGCCCTTTTTGGCACGAGTCTCGGGATAAGTGTAGAAGTACGACCTCTTAGTTGCCAAATTGTGGATGTTAAACGAAAACATTGAAAGCTGACGTTTGTAATAAACATCATTCGTCGATATATTCGGCAAAGAGATATTCTTTTGGTAGTCCATAGCAATAGCAACTACGAAATTATCTTTTAATGATGTTATAAGTGCGAGCCTCTTTCGTTTATAAAATAAATTGGCTTTTGTCTTATGTTTCACGTCCTCGTGTTTCAACTTTCGCTTCGTCAACGCAGGCGGCAATCTTGACCCGTATCTCATCACAAAAGCTGCATGTGTCTACTCGTGGATATCCAAACGAAATATTGAACTCCTTGTTGAAAATATTTCTATAAGTCTCATAAGACACATTCACATTTTCATGTATATCTTTGAACATTTTAAACATTTTTGTTATATTTAATTCTTCCGGTAAGTATTGCCGTTGACTATCTTCAGTACGATAATGGCTTGATTTGGTTTTGAAACTGGCTATGTGTTTTTTAATTATTAGCAAAGTATTCTTATCTAATTGACGATGATTGCTACTGCTTTTACCGCGTTGGTCTATTGGTGCTTCTCCAGTTTTCAATGATTTCTTTAGATAGTCCAATTTTCCTCTTCCTATTCCATGAATGGACATAAATTCCTTAGCACAAACTGCAATATCTACCATCCCCATCTCAATATTGGTTCGAACCCTATATGAATATGATGCTTCGTGTTGAAGGCCTGACTCTTCTTTTCGCGGACAACGTTGCTGCACAGAAGTTGCCGTTATAAATCCGAACAGATACATTTGATGAGACAGATGCATTTTATTCATTATTTGTCTGTAGTTTGTTAAAATAAGATAAAATGGCATCACGCTGGTCTTTGCTTACGTTTTCGAAACATTTCAAACGCTTGCACCCGCAAGGCTCTCCGCATTCATGAGACTGTATCTTAAGTTTTTTCAAAACTTCAGAAGTACGTCCTGTTATTTTACGCTTCTTTGCCGTGTTTTGCAATGGTTGATCTTCACTGTTGGAGATATTATCCATTTTAAATTATTATAATAATAAATTAATACGTAGTCACGTCCACTTTGACTTGTCATATGTCAATTCTAATATGAATTAAAAGAAATGAATTAATATTATGCCATAGTTACTCGTTATTATCTGCTCTGCGTGTTAAAGGAGGTGTTATAACATGCATATCATATTACTAAATATTAAGTCGATGAGGATAGTATTACGAAAAAAGTTAGTTGCTAATAACTCCATTACTTTATATACCTACCTGTATGAAATAATGCAAAGTCTCCGATCCGAAGTCACATAAGTTGAGCTTGGCTTTAATACCTACCATTTATTCGTTCTCATTTTGTAACGTGATATACTAAAAGAAAAGTTTCTTGAATGTATTTTTTGGTTTTGTGTGACATAACATGTTTTTTCCATGTACCTAATACACAACGCACGTTATTTCCGTGTATAGGTTTTTAAAAGTGAAAAAAAAAGTCATGTTAATATAATATTTTAGTTGTAACAGAAGATGTAAGTAATAGTTTATTACATACTCTACATTTTGGCATTAAAATGTCATTTTCAAAAAAAACTGACTAGACATGTTCTTTCCGTGGACCCTTAAGTAAATCTAGTTCACATCTATGTGCCTGACCACGAGGAAAATATTTGTTCTTTTGTTTTCCTTCAAAACATGATATACAAGGATTTAAATTTCCATTAGGGAAATTAATACCTAGTGTTAAAGAATCACGAAGAAGTAACATACCTTTCAAACTTAAGTGTCCAAGACGACGATGCCATAAATCCAAATTATTAACTTTAGATATAAAAGCTTTACCGTCAGTATTGCTGATACTTTGCTCTTGGGTGTTATTAAGTGTCGAAGCAAAAACTATCCTTTGGTCTAATTTGTAAATTCCATTCACATTAGTAGCGGTTAATTCATGAGAACCAGTTACACGAACATTATCTTTCCTGTAAATATAACATTTGTTAATATCAAATATTAAAACATATCCTTTCTGTGCTACTTTGTTGACAGATAAAAGATTACCTGCTACTTTAGGAGCATACAATGCGATAGTAATAACTTTTTGTTGATCATTGTCTAACAGTATATTAATATTGCCTACGCCTTGACTATAAATTTTGTCACAATTGGCAGTAGTTATCTCGGAAGTTATATTCTGAGAATAATTAATTAACCAGTCTTTCCTATTTGTCATATGGCTAGTACGGCCAGAATCTAAAATCCAACCATCATCACTCAAATTACTAAATAAGGCGGTCTCAGTTGAAAATAAAGAAGAGTGTGTACTTCCCTTCGCTGTAAAAGATGACGAATCTTGAGAATGACTAACGTTAGTATTCTTCTTCAAAAGATTATTTTCCTTTTTTAATTCAGGACATTTTGGTTTGATGTGTCCTTTTTGATGACAATGATTACACGTCGGAACAAAATTATGCTTGGTCATTAAAACTGCCCTCCTTACGCAAAGTGCAATAACTCGTGTTTTGGGTCAAATTGAGTTATATACATATTCGTAATCAGCAAAACGGGTTCTATATTTTCTTCTTAGACAGTTTTCACGCATCGATAGCGTAAACGGCGTTTTCGGTAAGCATAACTGAAATAACTAAGTAATAAGTACTTTTTATTTTTAAGGCAATTTTCGTAACTTTTGAGTAGGTAATATTTTTATTGCAAATAGTTCACAAACGCATCCAAATTGAACGCACCTAAAACTGGATGGCTCTGAATGGAACACGCTATGACAAAATGAAACGTATCCTTAATGGATTAAAACTTGAGTTTGCTTGAGCGTGCGCGCGCGCGTTCCTACTATGCGGCTTCGTAGCTAGGAAATAAACAAACATATTAGCTAATTTGTTCGTTATTGTTTGCTGTCTTACAACTTTTACAAGTTTAAATAAATTTATGCGGTACAAGTAAACTGTAAACTAGTAACGCATCAAAACGAAAAATTGAATAATGTTTTGTATAAAAAGAATGATATTAATATTAATAAGAATGTAACAATGTATTAGGGGTGTGATGTATGTGAGTAAAGTTCCGGCCGGCGATTGGATAAATTTATTGTTTTTTTAAATTAACGTGATACAATACGAGTGCCATCCTATCTCAAATTTATTAATAGCGGACTTTACACAGGCGATCTATCGCGCGTGAAACAGGTAATCGTGGCGAAAGAATGCGCGTGTAAAGATGTCGGAAGGGGAAGGGATAGACCGCGCGATGAGATGAGCTCAGCAGTAGTGCGCGCAATCGTGTGGTTCGAGCGGCTTGCCTTTACACGTAAAATTCTTTCGCGCACGCCGCACGCTACAACAATATGGCGGACATACGCAAGTGGAATAAATAATTAATAGTAGAGTTACTAGCATCGACAATTCTTTTCCGTGCCTCTAGAAAATAAGGTCCGAAGACTATAAAAACAAAAAAATCTATCCATTTTTCACCGTAACACTACTAGTAAAACTACGTTACCTCAGTAAAACTGCGTGAATTGCACACACTCCAACACGCGCCACTTTCGCGAGGTCTATCACGCACGATTAGCCTTTACACGTTCGCTCTTTCCGTTTTAACTAAAACTGATACGAGTAATCGCGCGCGAAAGAACGTTAGCTTTAACAATTTAATTAATATTCCTTATTAGCGATATAAAAGTACCTCAATTTTATCATGTAGGTAATCATGTTACATCTACATATTCAGAATGTTAGTAGGTATTATATTTATTACTGAATAAATGAAAACCTTGTAAACAATCCACACACAATTTAGAACACAATGAGAAGAGAGAAGACCAATAAAAAAAATACAGACGAATTTAGAACCTCCTCCTTTTTTTGAAGTCGGTTAAAAACAAAACATCATCTTCCTTTATTGTCTGAATGTACCTATGTCTTTATTGTTTTTTTATGCATTGAGGTGTTCTTGCCCTATATTAGGCCCCTTACAGACCTACGAAATGTTTGCGCAATCGTATTTTTAACCGACTTCAAATAAGGAGTTTTAGGTTGGGTATATCTAAAGGCTTATCATGTTTATCTTGGTCTCTTTGAAACCAGTCCTATTTAGTTAGGTACACGTGAAGAGGAAAAGTGTCATCATCCGAACATCAATTGGCCAGCGTGGTAACTGACCACACTTGACAGTTTCCTGTGTAAAGCTAAGTGACTAAGTGTGTCTCTTTCTAACTGGTTTAGTAGGTGAGAGATGAACTGAATAATGAACAAGGAATATTCTGCAAGATAGACACACGCAATGAATTTATTAAAAACGAATGGTGTCCTTGACGTGGGCGCTTTAACGTTTCCTACGATGATGCTTCTGGTTTTAAATCCTCTCATATTATGGGATTTAACGCATAACAAGACATCAATGCAAATATTTATTAACATACTCCAACCGACTACAGTAATATTCTTGTTATGGACATACAGCCATGTCCGCACTTGTAGGCACTTAAAATCAATAATCTGTAAGGATTGACTTTGCAATTCGCCATACCTATAGTTTCCAATCCGGGAGGGCGCGGCCTGCTAATCAGATTGACATATTAACAGTATTACCGCTAAATACTAAAATAATTTTGTCAATTGTCAAATGTCATTAGTGTCATTACTCATTACTATGGTTTTTGGGGAAACCATCCAAGACGTCACTTGAGAACAAGCTGATGCTGCGGGCCTACTATGGTCCTGTTTATTGATGTACTTAGATAAAACATCTGTCATTCCCTGACCAGTGTGGGTGCGATAGCGACGTATGCTTTATACACCGCAATAAAGGCGACCATAATACGGGCCCTGGTATACAAGCCCCACAGCTGAAAACAGGGTGTTATCATGACAAGAGCGGCCCAGTGCGGGTTGGGCATTTATAACCCCGACGCAAAAAGAGACATGTTATACGTTGACACGTGAGCGTGTGCGTGTGCAGCGTGCGTGTGTGTATTCGCCATGCCATAGTTTCGCCATGTCCGTCCGTCCGTCCGTCCGGCCGTCCGCAGCCTAGCTCAGAGACTTAGTACTAGCAAGCTGTAATTTGGCATGAATATACATATTAGTCACGCCAACAAAGTGGTAAAATAAAACCTAGTTTTTTTTTTGTTGACCTCCCCTATACATCCCCAAGTTACGGAACTTGGGGGTGTATTATTTTCTCGTCTACCCCATAGTGTGGGGTGTCCTTGGATAAGTATTTCAAAATTATTTTTTTAAATAAATTTTTCGATTAAGTTACACGTTTATGAAATATTAAGCTTCAAAGCGCAAATTTTTGTTAGAGTCAACTGTCTCCCCCCCTAGAGCCAAAACTACAAATACTAAAAATCTGAAAATATCTTAAATGATAGCCCATAATGAATTTAATAGGAAAACTATCACGACTAAGTAGACTTCATTGGTTCTTGAGTTACAAACGGTTTAAATGTTTATACCTACCGAAAACTTATTTGCGGTGTTGGTAAACTGACCGCGAGCTAAATCGATGTATGGCGATAACAGTTTTCCAACGGCAAAGTTAAGTTTGTCGCGAGGACTAATTTGTTTGTAGCAACGGCTTCGGAACCCCACACTGAGCATGGTCCGACATGCTCTTGCCCGGTTTTTAATTGAAAGCAGGTTTTTTGCGGTGGTTCTTAGCTAGATTATATTAAAACCGGTTGGGCCGTGGGATGTCAGCTCTGAAAGAAGGGGCCACCATTATATCGGCTGTTTTTATTTATCTTACAGTTCTACACACATACGTAGTCCACCAATAAAATTATAAATTAAATTCCACATGCTCGCATGAGTTCCGCACCAGAGATGATGCTCGGCTCGGGGGTTGATTTACCTATCCTATTTGTCCTCTACGGCTACACTACGACCCTATGTGATCTTTTGTGTAATTAATTACCCTCTCATTTTATTTAGCAGTTATAGCACTCAGTCCAATTAGGCTTCCACCTCTTCCAGAAAGCGAATTGTGGAGTGCAATTACAGTGCCTTAAAATCGTTTGGTTCTTGCCGTTCTTGGTAGCTTTCCAAAGATTTTCATTCATAGGTACTCTGGCGAGAGCATCACATTTATGTGTTTCATTGTCTAAATTGCATTGGATTTAGGGGTCGATTGCTCAAACCACTAACTAAGGTAACGGCACCTATTACCGTGGGAGTTAAGGTAGTTTTCAAATAAGAGCCAGAAATTAAGGGTATCAAGGCACCCTAACGACAGATAGGTTTTTTTTTATAAAAGTGTGTTGATTGAACTTTGTAATTTGCACCATTTTGGGCTTATTTTAGGTAGGTAATTATATGGGATAAAATAAATATTAAACACAAAAAGTCGGGTTCTCCTATTACCGAGGTATTGGACGGGATTTGAGCCTATTACCGCTGATGAAGTTCCTATTACCGAGGGTAGAGGATTCATGTATTTTTGGTTCCGTACATTTAATATTTAACATCTTTGTTTTGTACAATATAAAGCCCATCTCTGCTTAAAATACGGCTACGGTACGGAATCGCAGTGACACATTGTATCCGTACCGTTTTTAACGCATGCCCTCCACACCGCTGCTTAAAATACGATGTCGTTGCGTAAACAAAAGACGGGGTCATAGTAACAACATGGCACCGTTTTTGACGCACCGTAATATACGCACCGTTAAGCAGCGATGTGGAGTCAAAAACGGTACGCATATGATGCGTCACTGCGATTCCGTACCGTCACCGTTTTTTAAGCATTGGTGTGGGCGTACCTTAATACAATATAAAAATTTCGATAAGTACAAGATGACTGTATTGTCATCAGATTTACATAATTATGATATACTCTCTCGTGGGTAGCTATGAATATCCACGTTTGATCGTGAGTTTAAAATAATTAGTACTTATGTTCATAATGTTACTTACGTATTATGGATGCCGCTGACTTCAAAACATAAATTAAATCTATAAAAAGAGCAAGTTTTAGCGAAATTGTTGAAACACAAAATAAACATACGCTTAGAATTATTATCCCAGTTTTCGACAGACTAACATAAAAACCCAGTCTACCAGATAAGCGTTGTACCATCAGTTAGTACAACAGTTTCCAACAGGTAAGCTTTACTATCAAAAAAAACCTTAATTTTATTAGGGAATCCGGACTACGGTACCCTAAAATTGTTATTTCAGTTAATGTCACACGGTAATAGGAGATAGTATGGGATCCTAACTCCGACCCATAAAAAACCTAAATACCTCGGAACTAGGTTCCCATACATCCTATTACCAAAGGTTATCTTTTCTTACCCTCGGTAATAGGATAAATTCACGGTACTATAAAACCTAATTACGACCCATAAAAAAATTAAGTTATCGTGACGTTGGTTAAACAAATATATACTTAACATTTTAACCGTCTAATAAAAGTAAACGCATAAAACTAATAAGAATATCTTGAAATATAACTTTATATTTAAACGACTCAAACATTTAAGGCTTTCTATGGAAACAAGTAGTATAGTGCACTAGTTTTTAGTAAAAAATAAGGCCTTTATTAGTATTTTCATACCACGGAAATTGCTCTTTAACTGCTTAGATAGGTAAAGTTTTTGATAACACTAAAAAAAAACCGACAGAGGATATAAAAAATAAAGGCCATTGAACCTAAAGTACCATTTTAGCTATTACCGTGGTATACCTTGGATTTAGGAGCCATAGCAAAAAACGAAACCGATTACCGCGGTATTTAATATTCAAATTTTAACGTATTTCCTGGCAAAAACACAAAAAAATAGTATTTGGAAGTCGCAAAGAAAAGAATAATAAATAATTAAAAAATCTGAGCATTAGGTTAGTCATTACAACTATTACGCAAATCACTAAATAAAATGTGAGTTTTCTTACGTGTGGCGTCTCGCGTTTCTATGGCACAACCTGCTCCTGCGCCAGCGTCGCGGATACTGGTGGTTTGCGAGTTGTTTATTTGAAAAAAAGCACTAGCGCCATAAAAACTGGTAGTCTACAAACTGAGCTTTGCTCGTGTAAAATAAGTTTCTTAGTGAGTAAATCGACTTGTTCATAAAACGCAGTTTTAAAAATACCGCGGTAATGGGTGCCGATTTTGGGGGGAGCGAAATCGTAAACATCGATTAAATATTCTGAACGACTGAAAAATTAGAGGCTGTGTATGCTGTCCGGCATTCCTATTTTGGGCCTGGCAACCGTTCGCGGATGGAGCCACCGCAACAGCTATAGAGTATAATAATTAATAACAATGACAGCACGCCATGTAAAGCAACCCGTTATAAAACTGAATGCCATATCATCACTGTCACTACATAGTATAAAACAAACTCCCCGCTCCCTTCCCGCTGTCTGTCTGTCCCTATGTATGCTTAGATCTTTAAAACTACGCAATGGATTTTAATGCAGTTTTTTTAATAGATAGAGAGATTTAAGAGGAAGGTTTATATGTATAATAAATGCATAATATAGTAGAGAAACACTGATATTTTAAGAGGTTTCTAATGGGATGTCGTAAATAAACACATTTTTTTGCGCTTACGTTACAAACGCTGGCTAAACCTTAAGAGATATAAAAAAATAATGTACTGAAGAATTGTAGTTCTTCAAAAACCTAAAAAGAAGTCCGCGATGGCATATGTCTATCTCCTAAGGTTGAAACACAGTAACCATTTTTATCTTAAAAAAATATTAGGTTATTTGCGACGATATTTCCTTCAATTCAGTACTTATTCTTATCCAGATAAATACATTTGTTACTTTGGGCATTTAATTTTGATTAAAATTGGTCCACTACACTATATTATTTAAATAAATACTTCAGAAGATATGGCAGATTCAAAATTACGCGCAACCTAACTCTGTATTATCGAAACGCTTGGCCGGGCGTATAGCCACGCTTCGCCGTTTAGTACCTACAGCCTACAGCATCCTATAGCATCAAAACATTTGGAATTATCAGACGTGCACCGGAGCTCTCCTGTTACTTACTTATATTTAAGAAATTATATTGACTCAAGCGTGCTATTAGACAGCATACCTATCCTTCAAAGCTGCTCGTTCCTGGTCACGGTCTAAACCCACCTTTCATATTTCCCCTTGCGGCTAATTAAGCGCAAAATTCGTTTCTATGGCGCTCGTGTAAGGTTTACAATGATTCGCTTAATGATATTGACATATTTGCGAATAGTTTATCAATGTTTAAAATTAAGATTCGGTAATTTCTTTTTTGAATACTTGTAACTACCGTTTGAAAATTCTTGTTTTCTAATTAGTTTTGGTTGTTTTGTTTGTATGGTAAGAATAACTAGTTAACAACTTAATTTGTAACCTAGTAATATAGAATTTTAGGCCTTATTCATATTAATATTTGCATGTATTAATTTGTACACGGCTGTTTGTTTTCCTAAATAAAAAAAATATATATTAATAAAGAAATACAAGCTTTTCAAATTATTAAATTAGGGAAATGGGTAGGTAATAGTTAGATTGAGTTTAGGTTTTAATTCAAGCTTATTTTTATGTTGTTTTTCATATTTTTGAATACAAAGTATATATAGGTAAAGAAATTAATATTGGTAAATAAAATAAGTTTCTTTTCCCTAAGTGTTTTTTTTAAATTTAGGCTATCAACGAGAGATAGTGTTTAGTATTTTATTTTGTGGATTTAAAGGATAGAACTCCATTTTTCTTATTTAAAATAAGAATTGTGTAGCTGTCAATATTCAGAATATGTAAGTACCTACATATTTCCTTCCTATTTGGTTATCAATGAGAAAGTGTGTTGATTAGTTAATAAAATATTAAATTTTCCTCATTTTAAGGTTGTTTGTGTTGTAAATATTTGGAATATAGGTACAGTCAAGGACTTTAATTGTTATGCCACTATGGAACCCTGTCGCATAACATTAATCATTCATTTAAGCGTAATTTCTGTCAACTGGTGTGACGCTGTCATTATGACAGGGTTCCACAGAGGCATAACAATTAAAGTCCTTGACTGTACCTACGTATTTCCTGTCGTAAATTTAAAAATAAATGTTTACTTTTATATTACCTTATAGCTAGGGTATTACTGCACGACACCTTGCACTTTGTGACTATGCGCTGAAACTTGGAACAGTTGGTTCTTAGCTGGTCTTGAGTAGATTCAGACCGGGAGCCATCGAGAGCCATGGCGAATTTAGTAGGGGGAGGGGGGGGGGGGGGGAGTTTGACGCTGCCGCGCTGTAATTGAAGCAACATTTCTCTAAAACTATACATATAAGGGCATGCAATATATCATTTTCAGATAAATTAAGGACGAGGAATCTATTTTGTGAACAAAAAAAATACACTTACTAACAAAAAAAATGAGTAAAGTAGAAAAAACTAAAATACATAATTTGTTATTTTTTTATAATAACCTATTGTGCTTAAAAATAATAACAGAAATCTAAGAACAAAAATGTAGTCGTAAAGCTACACTTATTTAGTTTTCAAAATTATATAGTTTATTATATATATATCTGTTAACACATGGGAGACAAAAAAAAATATTAAGCGTGGGTCAGGGTGATCTCAATGCATGATCATCTGTGAAATTACGGTTTAGGTACTGTTTTATCACATGAAAGGTAACGCAATGCAAATTCATTCTATATATTACAAGATCCAATGCACAGACAGAGGTCTGAACATTTAAGCTGCCTTTTTTTACAATTGCACCGGCCACGGCACTGTTTTTTGCATTTGCACCTAACAATTTCTAGACATGCTTCTGACGCAACAGGCAAGTCCGTCCATGTAGGCTTCCAGTTGTTTTAGACCTTCGTCTAACCCCAAGTAGACCGATAGAGCAGATTTCGAGCTGATTCTAACACTGCTAACTGGCCCCAAACATGCACCCATTGATATATGCCTCTTAAAAACTGCTGATATAAAGCAGCTTTAGTCGGTGCCCTACTGCACTATCTGCAAAGAAAAGCACTTTCCGTGCAAAAAATCGGCCTAAGACCAAATTGTGCATCGTTACTTGATAAAAAAAGTTAAAAGAAATTTATTCAGTAAGTAGGCCGCACGGGCACTTTTACACGTCAAGAATCTACCAGCGCTTCCCAAGAGAAGACCACGGCCGAGAAGAAACGCCGCAATAAACTCAGCAGTCAGTAATTTTTTAAACATATTTCTTATTACAATGGTACTACTTAGTCTAGCATTATATAAAGCTATAAATATTAAATTAAATAATTATAGTATCAAATAACATGCGTAGTTCAGCAGGAAAACATGCCAATTAAGAATCTTACGGGAGAGATAGAGAAAAAAAACACATACTTATGTGTATATAAGATGGTGCGAGACGACCACATAAAAGTTTCGATATGTTTTCCTACATCAACGGTGTCCCCTAGACAAGATAAAGATTTTGCATTTGAATAAATTATTATTGACTAAGTTTCGGATTTAGGCCATGCATTTTTGTCTGTTAGATAGTCCTCGATCCTATAATACGCTTTAGACATTAACGACCTTTTCAAGTAATTTTTAAGTGCTGGAAAGGGTAACTTTAAAACTTCGTCAGGTAATTTATTATAGAAATGAATGCATTGACCAACAAATGATTTATATACTTTACGGACGCGGAATTTTCGGATAGCGATTTTATTTTTATTTCTGGTATTTAAATTATGTATATCAGAATTTTTGGTGAAAGAATCTAAATTTCTAATAACGTAAATAATATTCTCATAAATAAATTGAGACGCTACAGTCAAGATATTAATTTCTTTAAAAAGTTCTCTTAAAGAGTCACGGGAGTTTAAGTTGTAAATAGAACGAATGGCCCTTTTTTGTAACACAAATATAGTTTGTATGTCAGCTGCCTTACCCCAAACCAGAATACCGTACGACATGACACTATGGAAATAACTATAATAGACTAAGCGAGCTGTCTCAACATTGGTTAGTTGTCTAATTTTCCTAACGGCGTAAGCTGCCGAACTTAGTTTAACTGCCAGTACAGCTATATGGGGACTCCATTGCAAATATTTATCTAATGTTATGCCTAAGAAAATTGCCTTATCTACCATTTGCAAACACTCGTCATTTAGAAAAATACTAGAATGTACCGGTTTAACATTAGGCAAAGCGAACCTAACACATTTCGTTTTCTTAGCATTTAGTAGCAAATTGTTGCTAGTAAACCAATTAAGTACTTTAACTAGTGTGGTGTTAATCCTACTGTAGTCTACGGATTTTCTATCTACCTTGAAAATTAGTGAAGTATCATCAGCAAAAAGTACAATATCACAAAGTTTATCTACTGTTGGTGGCACGTCATTTATGTAAACCAAAAATAAAAAAGGACCTAAAATAGAGCCTTGAGGCACACCTATTTTCACTGTAGCTCCAACAGATTGCGTTTTGTTTACAACAACTGTTTGAGTTCTATCACTTAGATAAGAAGACATAAGGCTTAAAGCTTTATTGGACAATCCATAATGTTCTAATTTTAAAATAAGGGTCGTATGATCCACGCAATCAAAAGCTTTAGAAAGATCACAAAATATTCCTTCTGCATCGCAAGATTGCTCCCAACTGTTATATATATGTTTAATGAGTACAGATGCCGCATCAATTGTTGATCGACCTCTGGTAAAGCCAAACTGGTTATTGTTAGGTAGTTTATTTCTGTTAAAGTGACCTAACATATCCTTTAGCATTACTTTCTCAAAGACTTTACTTAAAACTGGTAGTATGGAAATGTTCGTTATATCACTCATCTCGCCCGATTTAAAAAGAGGTATTACTTTACTATATTTCATGAGATCTGGAAAGACCCCCTCTGATATGCAATTATTGTAGATTAATTCTAGATGGGGTGCAATTACATCTATGATATGAAAGAGTACCTTAACTGATGTGCCCCACAAATCTTCAGTCTTTTTTAAACTAAGTGATTTAAATATCTTGACTATTGAATCTGAATTTACAGGGCTGAAATCAAAGTGTATATTATATTTACTGACATTAGTGCTAAGTAATGATTGAGCTTCAACCGCGGATGATTTAAGACATTTCGTAGTATTAATGGCTATGTTAGAAAAATAATCTTCGAATGCTAAGGCAACGTCTTTATTTGACGTGATTTGTTGGTCACCTGTGTTCAGAGTGACTTGATTATCACGAGTTTTTGATTTTCCCGTTTCTCTATTTATAATATTCCATACAGTTTTTACCTTGTTGTCAGATGATTTAAGTTTGAGACTAAGAAAATTTGCCTTGGCAGTTAAACAAACTTGCTTAAAGGTCCTTGAATAATTCCTAACATAATTTAGGAAGTCAGCATTCTTATTGTCCTCCCTCTCTCTATATAGTAGGGGTCACAAAACCGGTTTCACCGAAATCGAAAAAACCGGGTTTGATGACATATTTTTACAACCGGGTTTTATTTTAACCAAAACCGAGTTTTCGATTTTTACGGCTTTTGCCGTAAAAGTATTTAATTTCGTTATTTTTTCCAATAGTTCTGTTTGATTCTTTTTACGATACACGCGACACTTTTTCAAACTCGCTTTTCGCCAACACAACACACAACATGACTTTACGAATTACGAGTACACCTACATGTTATGTTAGCATTAGCACCATTGGCGGATTCGTTCATGCATGCATAGACAATAGACTGAACACATTCCTTCACTCACTCCCTGGAACTGCCAATCGCAAATGTCAAATGTCAAAACTAAATTTATAAGTATTGTAAATGTATTGTAAATGTAAAAAAATGTTTTGATGGTATGACATTGGTAATTAAAAGAACGATGACCTTACTAAAGAAAGAGGTAAGAAATCGAGTTTCATTTCGGTCATTAGCTCAAATGCATTATAGCAACGCTATACATAACTCTCAAATGCTTTTTGTAACTATTATTAATATACAGTAACAAGAACACTATTTCTTAAAAGCTTTAATTGTTTGCACAAAACAAAAACTAACCTCAAAAAGCTTAATTTCGTTTCGTTTATACAAAACGCCTAGTAGTAATTTTTACATAGCTCTTAAAATCGTTGTTGTTTTAACCCATTCACTGCTTGCTCTTCCCTTTCCCTGCTTAGAATTTTCATTGTTTGTTTTTAGCGGCTTTTTTGAAGATTGGAGTCCAACATGGAATTTCGTCCACACCCTAAAAAGAAAGATGATAAAACCTCGGTATGGTATTATTTTCTACAGAGTACAGATTCGACGTCGGCGAAATGTAAAACGTGTTCAAGAATTATCAAGTGCTCCGGTGGATCAACTTCCAGTTTACACACACATCTTAAATCTAAACATTGCCTAAAAGTATCCAATCCTCAAGTTGCGGATGCAAACGAGTCTGAAAATACTGAAATGCCATCATCTTCGTTATGCCGCCAATCTAGTGCAGGAGAAACATATACGAAAAAGAGAAAAACAACAGATTTTTTGTCATCACATTATGACATGGATAATATGATTTGTAGAATGATTGCATTAGATGGGATGAGCTTTCAACTTTTTACTAGATCAGATGACATGAGGTATGCTTATTTAAAATGTGGTCACTCATTGCCAAAGTCTGCAACAACAATCAAAAATATTGTGATGAAAAAAGGCAGTTCCTTGAAAAAGTATATAACAAGCTTGTTGGCGGAAATGAAGAAAATGGGGAAAAATTTTCATTGACTTTAGATGAGTGGACTTCTTCTCGAAACCACCGCTACTTAAATGTGAACATCCACGCTTCGTTCAAAGATAATAAATACCCTATTCAAAAATCTTGGACTAGTACGGATTTTTGGAAGCATGCCAGCCAGTGCATGCATAGAAGCCCTGCAAAGTTTGCTCACATCATACAATCTATCATTCGAGGACATACTCGCTGTCACAACCGACAGTGCCAGTGTGATGGTAAAGGTTGGAAAGGACTTAAGTTGCTTTCATCAACTATGTTTTGCACATGGATTGCAGCTTGCAAATATGGATGTTTTTTTTAATGAAAAGAAGCTTGCAGTGACTGCAGTAATACAGCAAGAAATGCAGCATTTAGAAACCGAAAGCGATAGCTTTGAACTATCGTTACGTTTGCAAAATGAGTCAATACACCACCTAACAGTGTCAATTAAAGATTTAATACCTATCGAAAGTAAGAAAAGTAGTAAAGCTTTTTAAAAAATCTCCCACAAAAAACGATAGTGTACTGCAATAGTACATTGTGTATTAAGGGCGGTAAAGACAGAAATACAAACGAGAATCTGTTAGAAGCCCGAAGCCGAAGGCTGAGGGCTTTAATGACTCGAGCTTTGTATTTCCTTTACCACCCATGTAACATACAATGTTTTTCATCACATTTGCGAGGAAATTAAATAAAATCAGACAAAAGATCATATTGTTAACTTACGATTCTCGGTAATAATTTTAGCCGCGTTGGCGATGTCCGTTGGAGTCGCATTATCCCTTTCTTCTGATGACGACATGTATTTTATTGATATATAAATTTTAATATGTGCACAAAGACACCCTTTTAATTATTATTTTGTAATCACACAGTTTATAATCAGTATTTATAAATTAGCGGCAGACTACATCATTGTCTATGACTTACCACAGATAATGTCAAACGTGTTCAGGAGTCCGATTCTAGTGACAGTCGAGATCAATAGTTTATATGCGACATTTTTAGAAAATTGTATGCAACTGACATTTCCTCTCGAATGAAACTTCATATCGAATGGCACAAAGAATTGGGGGTCCTGACAAGGGGGACCTGAAAAAGCTATTACCCACGATAGGGCGTAATAGTAAAAAAAGGCCCGCGGGTATTATTTTGGATTTACGGTCGATTTTTCTAGCATGTTAGGACACTATTTACGAGCAAGTGCGATGAAAAAGTATATTATGGAAGACTACGGAAAAGAAATAGCACTTGTGCTAGATTGTAACACCCGGTGGAGTTCAATGGCTGATATGTTAGAGCGTTTTGTCAAATTGAAAGGGGCAATTTCGAAGTCTCTTATAGACATAAAATCTGAGATAACATTTCAGGATAGTTATTTTGAAATACTCACAGATTAGCACATGTCTTCAATTAGCTAAGATGACGGTTGAAGCTCTCTGTCGTCGCGACGCAAATCTGATTACTGCAGATGCAGCAATAAATTTTATGCTCACAAAATTAAAGCCGCACCAGAGGAGCTTTAGTGCCAAATTTGCTGATCAACTTACGTTTCGCATTAAACAACGATGCACTAATTTGACGTCTGTTTTAAAATATCTGCAAAATCCACGTGAATACTTTAATAGGAAAGATGAATGTGTAATTTTTCCGAGTCTTGATAGCCAACAAATAGCTTAAGTCCTAAATGACTTACAAATGATCGGAAAATCTCACAGTTCGACATCATCCTCTACTACTAGAAGAGGAAGTAGCTCAAGTGTCGACGATAATGTAGCAATTAGCTTCTATAGCCTCACCTAGAGCCAGATCCACCTCTCTAAATGATAAAACTTTGGAGGAAGAATTACAAGCAGAAATTGAAAAGTCCATGTCAAAGCCTGATCCGAGTTCTATCGTAGTGGACTCTGACTTCGCAAGCGATTTAACAGCTGTGATAAAAGTAGAAATGGCTCTTTTTGAAAATGGTGGCGTCAAAGGCAAGAATCTTTTGGAGGTGTATAATAATTTGATGAAAGTCCCTCCTACAAGTGTTGAATCTGAAAGGATCTTTTCATCAGCCGGCTATCTATGTAACCACCTAAGAACCTCACTGAATGATGACGCTCTGGATATACTGTCAATGTTACGATCGCATTACCAACGCACAATTCGCCAAAAGTAAGAGAGGTTTTTTTAGTTTAGTTTTTTTTTAGTTAGTTTATAGCTATAAGAGGAAATGTTTTGTTTATTTTTACATTTAAAGAGAGTTATTGGTTGTTACACGCACGAGACATATAGATCTACATGTGATAATAAATACTAATGGCAATATAATAAAGTGTAGATATTCAAAGGCAGTTTTATTAAAAAAAATAAAAAACTAAAAAAACCGAAAAACCCGGAAAATCGGTTTTGACATAACTTCAGACCCGAAAAACCGGTTTTTCAATATTTCTTCGGTTTTGTGACCCCTACTATATAGGTCATAAAGCCTATTTCTACTTTTATGAATGCCTGCAGTAGCCCATTCACTAAATTTTGTTTTCGACCTAGAAATAGTTTTTATTTTAAAATTGTTGTTAAATTGATGTAGAATTACGCCGAAGAAGTCTTTATAAATACTATTACACTCATTCTGTAAAAACGGTAACACTGTAAGATTACTCTGAACTTTATTTTTGAATAATTCCAAACGATTACTAGTTATAGGTCGGTATGTTATTGTATCAGGTTTTTGATAAAAATCATAGATGAAAGATGCCTTCTGACCACTATGGTCAAATTGTTAAGTGCTTGTCCAGTTACTAGTCAAACATTCAGTCCAGTACCTTAGCGATTACAGAGGTGAGTGGGATTGGTCTGTAGTTGGACAAGTCTTAGGAGTCTCTGGTCTTATCCTTAATAACTGACTGACTTACTAAGAGACTTAGGCTTAGTTACGGCACTCATTTACTGAAGTACGCGAAGCTGATCTGAAATAATAATGAAATGCAATATTCTGGTTTAAGCTTTGAGATCATATTATATCTGTTTAAAAAGGCAGAAAATCTGACCTATTATATAATGTTACAACGTATTTTTCGATGGAAGCCTCCTCAATGCGGCCCTCGATCACTGACTCGAAACCTATAGTTAGGTCAGGAAAGGCTTCCCAAGCTTCAAAATTATCTTACCTACCTATACCATTGAACGAAGTTGGCGTGAGAAAGGATACATTAGAAACGTCTCTATCCAGTACCCTTACCATGAGTTACAATTACCGTACTCGAATCGCTAGCGAGTCGAATGTTCTGTCCCTCGCACTCTATAAGAATAATGCGAGGTCTGCGATAGACAGAGCATTAGACTCGTTAGCGAGTACGGTAATTGTAACTCATGGTAAGGGTGCAGAATGCAGTGTTAGAAAAGTTTTATTGTACTTACCGCCTAAGGATCAACTGGTGCCAAGTTTCAGCGCATAGTCAAAAAGTGCAAGGTTCCTATACAACGGATCGCACTATCAAACCAGCTACCACGCTTAATATTATTTTTTGTCTCCCATGTGTTAACAGATATATATGATAAAATATATATTTTTGAAAAGTACATAAGTGTAGCTTTACGACTACATTTTTATTCTTAGATTTCTGTTGTTATCTTTAAGCACAATAGGTAATTATAAAAAAATAATTATGCATTTTAGTCTTTTCTACTTTGTGCATTTTTTTTGTTAGGGAATCCCCCCCTCCCGCTACTAAATGGGCCATGGCTCTCGATGGCTCCCGGTTTGAATCTACTCAAGACCAGCTAAGAGTCAACTGTTCCAAGTTTCAGCGCATAGTCACAAAGTGCAAGGTTCCCATACAACGGATTGCACTATCAAACCAGCTATTAGCCTGGCTGGTGTTAGTTTAGTATTAGTCCCATCAATGAAGCAGGTAGTTAATTTTGTGGATTTGGGTTAATAGGTATTGTTTTTTTTTAAGGAGAAAACACAATCATTAATTACCTATGACGCGATGAAGTCTTTTTAATATAGATCGTAGAATTAGGGATAGTAATAGAAAACAATTTCATGATGAAATCAAAGAAGAAAGGGAAATCAGGCTGTGTAATAGAAGAGAAAGTAATTCTTTGGACATTCGTCTTTTTTTTTTGTGGTAATCGGCTGAAGGGCCAAAGACAAAAGTCCTTGCTTTTATTTGCTTTTTGCTTTAATTACTTTAAGAAAAAAGGGCAGAGGTGAGAATCCCTTCCGGAGACCTGGGAATGGAGGGCCCAGGTACTGCCGGGCTCGCACCGGCTAAAAACACCAATGCCCCTATTACCAACAAGAATTTAGACTCCCGCGGATACTACCCCAAGCAGTGCTGAAAGGCCGGAGGAGAAAGTCCTTCCTCCGTTTACATATCCGCGGGGTTTTTCCAAAAAGGGGGGATAGGAATGGGGGTGGGATGGGGGGGAGACTTATAGCTATGTGAGTCGCGGAGTGGGAATGCTGACGCTTGTATGCTAACAGACTACGAGCTTCCCTTCTTTTTTAAGACCACTTGTGTGGCTGTGGATACCATCTTTATGGGTGGGGCTACCCTTTTTGAGGACGTTCGTCTTATACTTGATAGGGATAAACATAGATCTTAGCGAGCGGGGGAATCTTCTACTGAACGTGACGTTCGGCTTATAGGCTACAGGGATAGGTTAAATCTCAGAGAGCCAGATAATCTTCTACTGATCATGAACGTGGGTCCACAAGTACTTCTAATTTATGGCCAAATAAAGGGAATTCTGCATTCCTCTGCAAACCTCTACGCAAATGCACCTATCTCAAAATTATTTCACCATTTTGAAAAGTATATTATTCCAGATGAACTTGGGTTATTTCTACTTATATTAACCGAAGCGAAGCGAGGGCGGGTTGCTAGTTTTCTATAATTATGCGAGATTAATATTTGACCTTTCAGTTCATGATGGCAATCATTCTAAGTTAATGTTGCCGATTAATATTCATGAGTAAGCGACACCGTAGTGAAAACCGAGTTAATCAAGCCGAGTCTGGTCCGGCCGGTTCTGCTCGTGTGAGGGCTGCTCGTGGCGGTTAGGAATAGAGGAAAACAAATTAACATTCATATCAGGAGACAACCTCTTTGTGTCCACTTGGATTGTGAAGTGTGATCACCAAATTAACGATTACGAATAAAATGCTTATCGAATCGTACGGTCTGTTTTGAACGCCTAAGTATATGGGTCATAGTTTGGTGTAGGTACAGGGTGGAAAGTTGAGATGGGGAAGTAAGGGCAGCTTCGAGATCCCTTGCTGCTGCGAGAAAATGCTCTTAGTAGACCTTTATTACCTTTTAAGTGATGGCAATCGACATTCACATATTTTTGATAAAACTTGCAGTAGGTCTCACTTCTATCAAGAATTAAAATACTCTTTGAGACCAACTAAGGTTGGAGCACTAGAACACCCACAAATCAAAAAAAAAAAAAACCATACCGTTCGTAGGGTAATTAATTACAATGTGACATTATCTTTAGCTTAAGTAGTTATTTATGTGACTGGTGCATAATCATCAATCATTAGTCCACTGCTGGACATAGGCCACTTCCATAGCACGCCACTGAGCTCGGTCTTCAGCTCTTCTTCTCCAGTTGCCACCAGCTATCTTGCAAATATCGTCGCTCCACCTAGTCTGAGGGCGCCCTACTCCACGTTTGTCAACTCGTGGTCTCCACTCTAGAACTCGTCTTCCCCAAAGGCCAGCAGTTCTACGGCAAATATGACCAGCCCATTGCCATTTCAGTTTGTAATTCGCAGAGCTATGTCGGTAACTTTGGTTCTCTGCCGAATTACTTCGTTCCGGATTCGATCCCTTAGAGATACACCAAGCATAGCTCTTTCCGTAGCCCGCCGAGCGACTTTGAACTGGTGGACTAGTCGTGCCGTGAGTGGCCAAGTCTCGGCCCCGTATGACATCACAGGTAGGACGCACTGATGGTAGACTTTTGTCTTAAGACTTTGTGGTGGCGACGAAAAGACCCGACGGAGTTTTCCAAACGCTGCCCCAGCTGGGCTAGCTGGATCCGTCTCTTGGCTTCCTCGGTTATTCTCCAAAATTGTGTTCTTAGTCTAATTAACACCGCACTTTTTTTCCACTTGGTTTTGATAAAATTTATGCTTAATGTAGTAACATATCGACCATTCAAACTTTAATATTTATTGGGCACTTAATTATTATTAGCGGTTAATTAACTAGAAGGGTTTTAATATTTGCGTGACGCGCGAATTAGAAAAACGGTGCGTTAATTAGGTTTACTTGCTTGCGAATTAGAAAAACTACGCGTTTATTAGATAAATGTGCTAGCCAAATATATATTTTTTAGGAAATAAGACAAAAACTGTCAGACTGTCTATTAATTTTATCATATTTATTACATTGCAACGTCGAAACTATTAGGAACATAAAATATGCATCACGATATACATATATAATAAGCTAACTAATATTTCACTGAAAAATTGAATTAATAACTTTATATTATACCTTAGGTATTTGTACAAACGATAACAAATAAACTGCCGTATCTGCTAAAGAAATAATAATACTTCTTCCTCCTACTTTTTAAGTTAGTTAACTAGTTAAGTTTATTGAATCTAAGGACTCCTCATAATTCATAATGCTAACATCCATCGAGCCGTTTAAGCTATACATACATAAGTTATGTAACATAACATACAGATATTCAACTTTAAGTAATAGTATGTAGTTTAATTATTGCGGTTGGTTTTAATACATAATTTATACAAATATGAAGAATGATGGCGGGTCCCTAGGAATTTCCTTACATGATTAGAATTACAGTTGTCACTTTTTGTCAAAATGCAACTTTTTAATGCGATCAGCAAATTTTTCATGTTTTCCAAGAGAAGTATGCTAGGAAAAATAAAATAACCTCTAAAAAGCATATTGTCCAAACACTTAAGCAGATAGAACGATCATAAGGATGATTTTAAGGTTAGGGCCCCTCTAATAACATCAGTTTGACATAATATATGTCAGTCTAATCCTGCCATCATTCTTCCATACCTACTTCTAACCAATAGCTGCGTCCCTACTTACGTAAGTCGTAAGTTTCAGTGTAAAGGCCGCCTAAGGCCATACATATAAACAACAGGCCATAAGGAAACTTCATTGGTTCTTGAGTTACAAAAGGTTTAAATGTTTATACCTACCGAAATTTTCTTTGCGGTGTTGGTAAACTGACCGCGACCTATGTCGATGTATGGGGATAACAGCTTTCCAACGGCAAAGTTAAGTTTGTCGCGAGGTCTAATTTTTTTGTCGTAACGGCTTTGGAACCCTACACTGAGTATGGTCCGACATGCTCATTGCCCGGTTTTTAGGGTTCCGTACCCCAAATGGGAAAAACGGAACCCTTATAGGATTACTTTGTTGTCCGTCTGTCCGTCCGTCTGTCTGTCAAGACCCTTTATCTCGGGAATGGGAGGTATCGAGTTGAAGTTAAAACTCAGGGACTACCCTTGAAATTGTGAAAAAATCAAACTTCTAAGGTAACGTAAAAAAAAGTATATTTCGACACTCAAGGAAATCAAAATTTATTGGGTATTTCCGTTGACCTAGATCTATGAAATTTGGAAAGCTGGCGTATACTACAAGTATAACAAAAAAATCTAAAAATTTTTTTTTTTTTTTGTTAAATCACAAAAAAACAGGGTCTTTATGCAAGGAACGGCGGTCCAAATTTGAATTGAGTTAACCGTGTCATATGCGGAACCCTCGGTGAGTGAGTCAGACTCGCCCGGTTGTCTTGTCCGGTTTTTTCTGAAACTTTCTATTTACTTAGTGTGCTGTAGAGAAGTTAAATTTGTTAGAAGGTTACCTACTTGGTGTCGGATTTTGCTGTTTAATGCTCTTCACGGCTTATCACATCCGCGAGACATAATTATGAAAGTATATACTGTAGGCACAGTTTTGCAAAGTAACACACACGCAAGCACGCACGCACACATATACATATCACACGTAAATCCACGCACAAGTACCAAAACGCATGAAGGTGTGTATAAAAATAATTAATAAACTTCTTTTTTGTTTTCTAATGTTTTTCTTGTTGTTGCTCTGTCGTTCCTCGAGGTTGTAATAGAATACCAGTTTTTGCTCATGATGAGCAAATTTTTACGCTGAGATATTTGCCCTGCTGCAGCGCACACATTCTTTTGGCAATTTGTGTGTAATGTTAGTGTCACTCTGCTTATTTTTATTTTTTATTCTTGTCTATTGTATGTGTGATTTTTAGTACCTACGCAAATAAGCGTTTTATCTATCTATCTATCTAGAAGCCTATTTTTTAAATAATAAAAACTTGTCGTCAGCTTTGCAGTGGTTCACATCATCATCATCATGTCAGCCGAAAGACGTCCACAGACCGTTCTTGTGCTTTTTGCAGTGGTACACGATTAGATATATTTCGGCGAAAGTAACCCCGACTAGGAAAACGACCACATTATGTATGGCCTATGAAATTTAGGCATAGGTACTCAGTTTTTTTATAATTACATGCTACAGAACTTGCACCAAAAATTTAATACTGGATTAAGACACTAGCTCGAGTTAAAATGTCAGTTTTCGTAATAATCTGACTTTTACTAACCCAGTATTGAATTTTTGGTGCAAGTGGCCACATACTGTTAAATTACCTTCAAGCGTAAAGGACTCATAAGCGTAAATAGCAATATGCGAAAGTTTCACTTTGTAATACCCTACGAACTGCATGGAAAAAGTTTTCTTTAATTTGTGGATGTTCTAGTACTCTTAGAACCTTAGTTGGTCTCAAAGAGTACTTCATTCCTTGATAGAAATGGGACAAATTGGCAAAAAAAAGAAAAAAATCTACTATAATAGCGTTAAGACAATTACTTTGTTTTTTATTGGAATAAACTTTGAATGAATACGTTTTATTCGGGATCATGGCCACCCTAAATACTCAATTTCTTACTCGTCTGATCGTTCCATTTTCAAATAGGTCTTTAGTTTTTAACATGAAATCGTTAGGTGACCATAATTTTAGTAATTAGGGAAACTTTATTTTAATAAAAAAAACAAAGTAATTGTCTTAACGCTTTTAAATGTAATAATGGCGTAGAGAGTTTTAGTTTACTTTGTTGCTACACGAGCCCGCAGCCACCCTGTATAGCTATCAATAAACTGTTATCTAACCTTAAACTAGTTATGTCTGACTGTGCTATTGTGCCCTTTTTCTTTTCAAAGCCACGCTGGTAAAGATAACTTATTATTATAAAAGTGGATTCACATTCAAAATTCCAACATCCAAAATTCAAAATATTTATTCAGAAAAATTGGCCACATGAGGGCTCTTTTACACGTCGGTAACATGGAGTGAATCTACTAGCGCTTCGGACAAGACCATCATTGCGGAGAAGAAGCGCCGCAAGAAACTCCAGCAGAAGGTCATTTTTTCCAATCATAAAATACAATAATACTTAAAAGTAACATTACAAGGTAATACAGTAATAAATAATTTTTTTAAAACTAACACAAATAAAATCATTACAAAATGTAAACTAAATTACTTAAATTAAAAATAGTGACTAGGAGAACAACATGACGAGGTCTCTACGTCAGGAACGATAATTAAAATAACTAACTGGAAAACAGGTCCTTGCTAGCGTGAACAAACCGGACCCCACAGACAGCACCCCTTCACGAGTATGACGCGTATCTCAGCCATCGCCTCCCTCAACCATGTGTTCGGGAAGGTGGCGACCCGATCAACGACGCCGCCGTAAGCAAAGACCTTAAAGTGAGCATGACATGCTTATGCTGCCGGACAAAATATATCAATAAAAACGTAGTTGTCCGGCGAGAAACATCACAATGTGTTCTCACTTCTCAAGTGACTTGTGCACAAGAACCAATACAATTAAAAAAATTAAAAACATTAGGTAACTATACCTAAATTTAAAGTGTTTACATTATTGGCTTAAAGGCATTTTGCAATAAGCGCTGCTCAAAAAAAGTTTTTTTATAAAGTACCATAATATCAGTAATAGCTCACACTACTTAAAAACGTCTTTATCACCTAGGAAGTCATTTACAGTATAATATGCCTTACCCAGCAAGCAGCACTTAATGCGTGACTTAAATTTATTGGACGGCATTATGACAATATCAATAGGTATCTTATTGTAGAAACGTATACAGTTCCCCACGAACGATGTGCTTACTTTACGAATACGGTGACCTGGGACTATGAGTTTATCTGTATTTCGCGTGTTGAGCTTGTGAACGTCACGGTTATGCCTGAAGTCATGTATGTGTTTGCGAACATACATGATATTTTCAAAGATATACTGCGACGCGAAACTAAGAATATTAATTTCTTTAAATTTATCTCTGAGTGAGACCCGTGAACCCAGCTATTAAATAAAACGTATAGCCCGCTTCTGTAATACAAAGATGGCCTGAATGTCAGCTACTTTTCCCCATAACAAAATCCCATAACTCATAACACTATGAAAATAACTATAATACACCAGTCTCGCTGTCTCGACGTCTGTAAGTTGGCGGATGCGATTTACTGCATACGCTGCAGAACTAAGTTTACCCGCAAGGCTGGATATATGCGGATTCCATTGCAGTTTTGAGTACAAAGTAATACCTAGAAATACTGTTTTATTTTCGAATCCCGTCGTCTCATTCTTCAGTCTTATACTAGTCCTATTCACTCCTTTCACATTTGATAGAGAAAATGTCATACACTTCGTTTTCTTGGCATTTAAAAGTAAGTTGTTGCCTGTAAACCAGTCAACAGTTGTTGACAACGTATCATTAATGTCATTGAAATTTGCCTGTTTTCTATCTACTTTAAATAAAAGAGAAGTGTCATCGGCAAACAGAACTATTTCATGTTTGTCGCGCACAACATAAGGGAGATCGTTGTGATAAATTAAAAACAAGAATGGGCCCAGAATTGAGCCTTGAGGCACTCCCATAGCAACAGCTGATCCAGGGGATTGCGTTCTGTTTATGTCGACCCGCTGAGTTCGGTGAGCAAGGTAAGAAATAAAAAGATCAAGGGCACCGTGTTTGATACCGTAGTAGCTTAGCTTTCGCACTAATGTAACGTGATCAACATAGTCAAATGCCTTGGATAAATCCCAGAAAACTCCAATTACATCTAGTGATTCTTCCCAGGCATCAAAGACATATTTAATTAAGGTTGAACCGGCATCTGTAGTTGACCGTCCCTTGGTAAACCCAAATTGACTCCTATGAAGCAACTTATTCTTACTAAACTGTGAGGATATTTGGTTAAGAATTATTTTTTCAAAAACTTTACTCGGCGCTGGCAGTATCGAAATTGGTCTAAAATTTGTGGGGTCTGTTCTTGCTCCTGACTTAAACAAGGGTATAATCCGACTGTGTTTCATCAGATCAGGAGAAATTCCAATATCGACACACTTGTTAAATAAAGCAGCTAGATATGGTGCAGTTAACTCTAAGATGGACTGTAGTACTGTAACGGAGAGGCCCCAGAGATCTTCAGTCTTTTTTAGATTAAGTGACCTAAAAGTTTAAATAACAATTTTGGAGAGACATTATAAAATTTAAAAACATCTGTGCATTCCTTTATTTATTTGATCTTAATAATATTTCAGCTTTATCAGAAGATGATTGTAATGATTTAGTGGTATCTAAAGGTATATTTGTAAAGAACCGCTCAAGCTCTTTAGCTACATCTAGGTCCGAGTTCACTACAGTACCTTCAACTTGCAGGCTGTAGTGCGGGTCTCTAACTCTAATTCTACCAGTTTCAGTATTAATTACATTCCAAACAGTTTTAACTTTGTTATCTGAGTTACGGATTTTGTTAGAAAAATATTCTAACTTCGCGGCGGCACAAATCTGTTTGAATTCTTTAGAGTAGTTTTTGACGTAATCTAGAAACTCTGGCCTATGATCGATAGCTCTTGTAACATATAACTTATATAATTTATACCTTTTTGCGTGAATTTCTAGTGTAGCCCATTCACTAAACTTCGTACCTTGCTGACCTTTTACCGTTCTCAAACTGAAGCAGGCATCAAATACAAGCTATCTGGATCATCCCGAATACACGTCATATAATTTAATTGTTTGGTGACCTTAGCATTAAACAATTCCAATCGATTTTTAGAAATTGGCCTGTATATAAAATCTTGGGGAGCATAATCAGTGTTTCCCTTAAAAGAAGCCTGTTGACCGCAGTGGTCCGAACTTAACATATTAATTATAGATTTTTGAATATGGTCAAAATTACTAAATATATTATCAATACACGTTGCACTGGTTGCTGTGATTCTGGTAGGCTCATAGAAGAGATTTACTAAATTAAAGGATCTAAAAACGCTCAGTAAGTTAATAGACATGGGCGATTTGTCGAGTAAATTAACATTAAAATCTCCACACACAATTATACACTTTTTACTATTGGTAGGAGATCCGAATAGGAGACGATTTGGACCGGGCTGTTTATTTGATAAAAAGTATTTTATATCAAATTTAATACTGTAAGTAATATATGGTGAATAGGTTGACTGAAAAATTTCAGTCCAGTATATTATTAATTAAAAATTTAAGAAGGATTTTTTTTTGAAAATTGCACCGGCTTGTTTATTACATAAATTACATACCAATCGAAAGCATGAAGCCTATAGAATATGCAATCGTTAAGTTGACTATTGTTTTCCCGTCATAACTATTGGGTAGGCCGGTAAAAACAGGAAGTCAGTACTAATAATTTGCACCGGTCTGTTTATTTAATCAATTGTATACCAAAATGAAGATCATTTAATTGCGCACAGGGTGATATAGGGTTGACTGCGAAAAATGAGTCTCGATTACGGTTGTCGAGTTTTAAAAATCGAAACATTGCTCCGAATGAATACGTGCGACAGAGAGATTCCATTGAAAAATCCTGTGCGATAGAAGAGGATGCAGCATTGCAGCTGCTATTTGTCACAATCAAATGATGTAAATGTGAAAAAAGTAACAATAATAATGAAACAAAATAATAAAAGTAAAAACAAAAACAAAATAAATATAGCTCAAATTAAATATGCTACAGTCATAAAATGTCAAGAAAACAATAATATTTGGAAGTGTCAAAATGTGGGATTTAAAGAAAAATATAAAAATAACAACTCATTTAGGTACATACATATCAGGGACAATGTCTCACCAATTGACCTAGTCCCAAACTAAGCTCTAGGCTTGTACTGAGAAATAATATTATGTACTTAAATACATAGAAAACATCCATGACTCGGGAACAAACATTCGTGCTCATCACACAAATATCTGCCCTTACCGGGATTTGAACCCAGGACCTGGGTGAAGGAGATTCGCTTTTACGTAAACAACAATGAACAATCCAATTGTCAAGAATAAACCTATAATATTTATTAGAATTTTTCATACTTTGCAAGATAACGATACCTTAAACTTCAAAAAAGTACAATCTATTGCCACTTGCAATAACGCGCATCATTTACGAGTCTATCACTATCTGAGCTACACGCAGCGGCAATGCTGCGTCCTCTTCTATCGCACTGGATATTTCGCTGGGACCTTTCTGTCACACGTAATCATTCGGAGCAATGTTTCGATTTTTAAAACTCGACGACCGGAATCGAGACTTATTTTTCGCAGTCAACCCTATATCACCGTGTTCGCAATGAAATGATCTTCATTTTGGTATAAATTTTATTCAATAAACGGACCGGTGCAAATTATTAGTACTGACTTCCTGTTTTTACCTGCCTACCCAATAGTTGTGACGGGAAAACAATAGTCAACTTAACGATTGCATATTCTATAGGCTTCATACTTTTGATTGGTATGTAATTTATCTAATAAACAAGCCGGTGCAATTTTCAAAAAAAAATCCTTCTTAAATTTTTAATTAATAATATACTGGACTGAAATTTTTCAGTCAACCTATTCACCATATATTACTTACCATATCAAATTTGGTATAAAATATTTTTTATCGAATAAACAGCCCGGTACAAATCGTCTCCTATTCGGATCTTAGACCATATTAAAAACACAACTAAGGACATTCTCTAAAACGCTCTCAAATAGTTTGTAATCCGCTGAAGGGGGTCTGTATACGCAAACAATAATAAATTACTCCATTTCAATACACGCAATTTCAATGTGACGTTCAATGGACTTCATAACAATATCTTTACGCTCCTTACATTTAATGTTATTTGACTATTATTAAGGATCCCCCCCGACTGCAAGATTGGCTAGCAAACAAGCTATGTCATGATTATTAAAATTAAACATGCACTCATAACCTTTAAGCCAATGCTCAGTAACACATAAAACGTGTACATTAGAACTATCTATAAATAAACCAATTTCAAATTCCTTACTAGAAAATCCCTGTATATTCTGATGAATAATATTTATTACATTACAACCCAGTTTATTTGTAACCCCGAAGATTTTTTTATAATAAGTAAGCTGGGAGTCTACTCAAAACCGAAAAAAAATGCCAAGTGGTCTACGAGACAAAAAAGTTTGGGGACCTCTGGCGAGGCCGGCCGGCAGGCTCTGCCTCCGGTTGTGCCAGGGAGAGCCGCCGTAGCCATCGCACGACTTACCTACCAGCGAGTCTAGTTTGTCCATGTTGGTATTTCCTAAATCGATGATGTTATTCATGAAGCCTATGTACTCCCCATTTGTTTGCAAGACAATGAATATTTATTAGTTACATCTTGCAGAGCGAATTCCAATACCTTAAGTTGTTTAGCATTGGCATCAAAATCATGCATAATACACTCTAGTTCGTGTTGACAATTTAATAGGTCATTATTTAAGGCTACATTGCTATATCTAATAGGTTTTAATTTTATAAAACTTTTATTGCATCGTAGTAAAACTTTTGACTTTCTTATAAATCTACTTAATCTTAAATACTTTTTAATTTTGTTCGATCCCCTCACAGTAATGTCTTAGTAGTTAGTAAGGTCTACCGTTTCTAAGTGTTTGTTAACTTTATAGTCAGAAGTATTGAGCTCTGCATACAAGCTTACATTGGAAGAGTAAATAATTTAACCCTGTATAAATGAAGAAAGTCTAATCTTAGCTGTAAGTATCTATTAAAATATAAATAATAGGCTCATTAAGAATCAGCTTCCGTTTTAAACATGAAAATGTATAATTATTACCCGTGTACAAAAATAAGGATAGTTAAAGGAAATGTTTAACAATTTTTGCACGTGTCAAAATATATCGTCAGTAATGGCGTTCAAACAAGTCACGCACACAACTTTGCCGAGTGACAGCCTGATATCAAAATGGTTGTTCCTTTGAACAGATAATTGAAACCAATTTGAAAAAAAAAACTACTTGTATATTGGCCTAGATTAAACTTATTGGTCCAAGCTCTCGCTTTGTTAATCCCGCACAAGAGAGGTCATATTTAGTGCATATAACGGTAATATTGTACTGGGCAAAGTTGCGAGCAGTACTCCCGGAATACGCATATGACATTGCCTACCGCCATAAGTCAGAAATTAATAGAGATACAGTGTTGAGTCTTTGTCTGTAGCGATTACTTACTATAAAGTTATAACAGCCAAAAGTACATAACTACATCGCAACTGTTGGAACATCGCAGGTGAATTTACCAGACAAGTTTTTTCGTTATTTTTGGCCTACCAAATTACACTACCATCTTCGAAGCCGACTGACGAGTGACTAAAGTATGGTAGGGGTCAGCCGTTACTCGGTCCTGGCAGCAATATGTTTAAATTTCTACCACAGATTGAAAATAAGGTGTGAGTTTGATATTTTTTGTTTTATTTCGGTTATATTCAAAAGTGACGGCTTGGGCAAAGTTAAGTTCAAACGGCAAAGTTGTATGGTTTTACGGTAACTATTATATAATTCTTCATCTGAGCTGTCACAACTATTATAATAATAGTTATTGTCTGAAATCCGGTTCATTTCATCTTCTTGACAACTATATTTTTTCAGTCCTCAGCAGTAATTGTATTAATTCGATCAGTTGCTAAACTCATGCTTTGCATATTTAATTAAATGTTTCTTTTCGCTACATATCCTTTAACCATAGACCATTTTTTTTCAATTGGATTGAACGTTCGGTGAATCGTAGAACTGAATGATCATGTTCTTTTAAAATTGCATCAATGTGGTACTCACTAAATCGTTTTATATTTTGTTTAATTAATTAATACAAAAACTTGATTTGTACATCATTTCTTGTTTACAAGAATTTGATGTTCAAAATTATTCTGAGAATTTGTGAGAAGACAATAAAATAAGACGTATACTTTAGTGCAACGTAAATAGTATTTAGAATATCATTGTATTATTTTTGTAGGTATTTACTTCTTTAATATATAAAGACCTCTTTTTATGCTGATAGTACGAGAAGAGAGAAAATTCAAATATAGATTGCGTGTAAACACACATTATATATATACCATTAACACAGATCACAGAAAAGAGGTAGATATGTTATGGGGGCGTGGTTCGTGACACCTCGGTACGGTCAAAATGGACATATCGGTACAAGAGGGCCCTGCCAAAATGCACTACGCTAACTAACGTTTCTATTTGTTTCGTTTTTAAACCAATCGCGGCACTGGGAGATGACGTGATACGAAAAGTCACGTGATCTACCAGTGACGCGATTGGTTAAAAACGAAACGAATATAAACGTTACTTAGCGTAGAGCATCTTGGCAGGGCCCTAAGGCGCGTCAAGCGTTGCCTTAGTAACCCGCTGATCGCTGTCAATATACGAGCTCCGTTTAAATAGTAAAATGACTGTTTGTAGCGTGAATGTATACAAAAATCGACGTGCAAACGATAATATAAAATCAAGGGGCATAACATACCACCGGTAAATTTCGTTTATAAGCATTATTTATATTTTAAAATGACTATTAATGTTTCTATGGATTTCAGAGCGTAATGATGTAGACGTGATGTCTATCGACTATCGATAAATAGCTTATTCTACAGCAATCAATAGAATTAAACGTATTAATAGTTCAAGTTATTTATCACTACCATCATACGCTTAAAACAAAAGAAAAATAATTTGATCTAATTTTCACGTTATAGAAAATTAAATTTCCTTTACAATAATAATGAACGAGGTTACATAAAGTTCATTCGATAGCTGAAATTATGATGATAAAGGTAAAAATAAATATAAAGGGCGGGGGCGACATTTTTCAGTTTATGCCCCGCCTAAAAAAAAATGAAGATCCGGGGCTGCCTGCGTGAAATAGTCTTCCTGATTAAAGTCTGTTCATCCTTACTTGTCTTATATAGTAAACAACTTTCTAACCTCAAAATGAACCTTTTTTGGCTAAAACAGCTATTTTAAACAAAATAAAGCAATCACAGACAATACATTGGCCAAGTGATGTCCAAAATGTTAACTCGGTTCACTTTATTTACGATAAAAGAGCTGTTTAAGCCAAAATAGGTTCATTTTGAGGTTAGAAAGTTGTTTACTATATAAGACAAGTAAGGATGAACAGACCTTACGCAACGTTGTGCGCTCTTAGTATTCAACGACTTGCGTGTCGGTGACGAACAAAAATAATAAAATGCCCAGAATTATATTTTGGTCTGCGCAACCAAATGGCGGTGTAGTAAAAGGGCGTTACCAGAGGCTGTGAACAAAAAGTCTTTACTTTACAAACTAGCACTTACCCCGTTTCACCTTGCAATATCACACACTCGCGTAACTGCTAGCCTAATGGTTAGATTAATGACAGAGCAGGTCTGGACAATAATTATATTTTCCGTGATCCGGAATATTTCCTATATTGGCCGTATGACATTCGTGCAACTCCCCGAATACCACGTCTCCTCCTACCCCCATTTATTTTCGCATTCGTAGGTACCGTCTAAATGTAACTTAAAATTGAGAGACGGTCCAAACCTATGACTTTTATTTAAGACTAGCGACCCGCCCTCGCTTCGCTTCGGTTAAAATAAGTAAAAATAATCCAAGTTCATCTGGAATAATATACCTACTTTTCAAATTATAGATAGGTGCATTATGCATAGAGGTTTTATTTCATGACGATTTTAGAAAGACGTCCAATTTTGCGAAATTGAGTTTTTGATGCCGTTAGATTTTAAATTCAATTCAAATCATGACTGCCAGCTTTCACAGAATCTCTCTATATACAATGTTTACAGCGGACTTCTCATTGCACAATACAAACAAATTTTGTCTGGAAGTGACGCGCGAAAGGGCTACATACCTCTATGGGAAAAACACTCAACGCTCAGGCCTAGTAGCATGGCTGCGTCAATATCGCTCGTCAAATGTGGATAAAGCATCCGTCGTCACTCTCGTACTTATTTACGTGTCAGAAGGTGACGGATGCCTTATCCACACTTTGTCACGCGATAAACGCAGCAATATTGGCCCACAGGTCTAAGCCCGCAACTTTGAATGTTTGACCTTGTGACTTGTAAATTGTCATTGCAGTCGTTTAAACTGGAAAGTATGGAATCCGGGGAATTAAAACGACTATTCCAGCCGCACATCCGGTCAGTATTGTGCACTCTATCATCAACGTTTTTAAAGATGTTATTTGGGTGGATTAAGGTTCCGTTGTGAAATAAAAGGACACCCTTCTTTCAAAACCAATTTATGCGGTACGATCCAGAAGGTTGTAAGGAATTCCATTGGGAAATGGATAGCCTCTTCCAGGTCGAGTCGGTGCATTGATTTTCTATACCTACTTGACTATTAGTTGGTGATAAAATAGCTCTCTCCTTAGTACAGTCTTAGAATTAATATTATTAATTTCAGAATAAACATTGTCGACTAATTATTTTACTAAACGCAAAGGTTCTCATTTTGAAGATTAATGCTCCTATTATTTTGGGGCTTCTGTACATTTCCTATTTTAAGCAACGACTCTGCAAAGAGCCGTTTTCATACGTGCAGACAACGAACCTCATATTTGTTTTGAGTTCTAATCTATGTTGCGCGTAATTTTGAATCTGCCATATATTCTAAAGTATTTATTGAAATAATATATTGTATGGGACAATATTAATCTATATTAAATGCCCAAGGTAACCAACGTATTTATCTGGATAAGGTTAAATACTGAATCAGACAGAATAGCTTCGGTAATAACCTAATATTTTAAAATAAAACCATAAACATAAAAATGGTTACTGTGAGTCAATCTTAGGAGATAGACATATGCCATCGAGGACGTTTCTCTAGTTTTTTTAAGGTTTTTATGTAAGGGCTCGAAAAACGATGTTTGATGGCGTGGTAGGAAAACATTGAGTTTTCTCAACTATATTAAAACTTAATTAGAATTAAATGTACATATAAACCATCAAGAATAAATTCCCTAAATCACAGTGAAAACCGTATCATAATCCGTTGCGTGGTTTAGAAGGAGTTAGCGGAGGAACAGGCAGACAACGCGAAGCGACTTTAATTTATACTATTTAGAGAAGAGATTAGAGAAGAGATGCATGGTTTCGGTTAAATTATTAGATACTTAAGTAATAGATTTCTCATCATCACATACACTCTTGAAAGTGTAAAGAAGGAAGTGGTCTCTACCTACCCATCTGTGAAACAGGCGTGATTTAATGTACCTACGTAGGTATGTCATACACTCTTTGATGCTCTGCTGACTCATTTACACAATATACAGGAACCATTAGCCAAATTTTACGTGTCTATCTATTCTCTGTTGTAGATAAAACCAATTAAAGACACTTAGAGGGCTGTTTCAGCCTGTTTCTTAAATTTCGATTTTGATAATTATTACACTCATGATAACTTTTGAATGGTATGTCCGATTTGAATAATTCAAAAAGTAATTTATAGGTACTGATATAGCCTTGAAAACGAAATGATTTATTTGGATACAGATTAATACCAAGTTACGAATAATGGGGCCTAGTTAGAACCGGCGTTACTATTGCATATTTTAACATGAAAAAGTATTTATTGTGACATAACTGTAATAGTTAGACATATGATATTGCGATTTTTTTTGTAGAAATTGATGTCTTCTATAAAACTGTAGTACATCACATTGCTTTATTGTCAATAGTTTCCGCAGCGTACGCGATATAAGGATTTGTTTTGGTATATTTTTCACACCTTGGGTTACACTATCGAAGCTTTCATACGGATCCCTAACTTTTTTGAAAATATTATATAACCTATGTTCATCAGGAATAGTGTAGGATTCTAATGGTGAAAGAATTTTCCAAATCGGTCCAGTAGTTTCGGAGCCTGTTCAATTCAAACAAACAAACAAAAAATCTAATCTTTCCTCTTTATAATATTAAGTGTAGAAGTGTAGACAACATAAAAATATCTTTTAATCAAAACCTAAACTCATTCGAACTACCTACCCATTTCCCTAATTTAACAATTTGAAAAGCTTAATATAAATATAAGTACCTACGTAACTAACAGGAGAGCTCCGGTGTTTGATACTATGTGATGCTGCAGGCTGTAGGTACTAAAGAGCGAAGCGTGGCTATACGTGGCTATAGGGCCGGCGGCCAAGCGTTTCGATAATACAGATTTAGGTTGCGCGTAATTTTGAATCTGCCATATCTTCTAAAGTATTTATTTAAATAATATAGTGTAAAGGACAATTTTAAGCTACATTAAATTCCCAAGGTAACTAACGTATTTATATGGATAAGAATAAATACTGAATTGGAGAAAATAGCTTCGCAAATAACCTAATATTTTTTAATAAAATTTTAAGGATAAAAATGGTTACTGTGATTCATCCTTAGGAGATAGACATATGCCATCCCGGACTTTTCTTTAGGTTTTTTGAAGAACTACAGTTCTTCAGTACATTATTTTGATATATCTCTTAAGGTTTAGCCAGCGTTTGCAATGTAAGCGCAAAAAAATGTGTTTGTTTACGACATCACATTAGAAACCTCTAAAATTAGCAGTGTTTCTGTACTATATTATGCATGTATTATACATAAAAACCTTCCCCTTGAATCACTCTATCTATTAAAAAAACCCGCATCAAAATCCGTTGCGTACTTTTGAAAACCTAAGCATACATAAGTACAGACAGACAGCGGCAAGCGACTTAGTTTTATAATATGTAGTGATAAGTACCGAGGTAAGCCGTTGGCGTTAGTGAGCGCAATGTTCACTCATTACAACATTTCGTCAAATTTCAACATCATTTTGTATGCTGACTCTAGCTCGCTAATAATATATTCCAACTGTTGATTTGTAATCGCGCTGTATAAATAAAATGTAGCTTGAACATCCACCTCATTCCACTGAACAGCAACTTAACTTAACTTTTCTCAAACATGCTCGGAAATAACGGTTTTCCGATTGAAAAACATGGACGGAAAATGCCTCTTTTTACTCCTAGGAGTAAAAAAACCATATGAAAACACTTTCCGTCCATGTCCATATTGTTTTTTCAAAAGTGCTCTCTATTGCGTATAAAATCGAAAGGACCATGAAAAAAATCCCGTACACCCACAACTTGTGGCGGCGGCGCCTCTAGGCTCTGCGGAGCGGCGGCGGCGGACGGCGGCTCGTTGTGCGTGAAACTATCTTAACTAATACTCGTATGACGCAAACAAACATTCTCTCCGAATTTGTCAAAGGTTTTTAAAAATACTTAGAATCATGTATTTGTACAATTTCCTCGCATTGTTTGAGAAAAGCATTATGTATGCCTCGGCGGAAACGAGGATTTCCTGACTCATATTTTAACCACCTCGTCAGAAAATCCCTTACTTTCCGCGCCTAGGCTGTACTATTTTTGTCGTATAATAAAAATAAAGACAGTTTTTACAGTTTTTAATTGAAAATAAAACGTATTTCTTTAATAATGAATGAGCCTTACAAAAAGTAATTGAAAGACAGTTTGTGACCCTTTTTTGATGGTGGATTGCATTGCAACTTCTGAAACCACGACGAACCATTTCTGTTTGAAGTCTTTTATCAGCCTTCATAATAAATGAGTCTGCTGAAAAATGTTTCGAACATAGTCGGTGACTTTTTCGGGGTGTCCCATTCCAATCACGCAGACCGCTCCAAACAAATTTCAGCCATTCCTCTCTGACAGGCGAGGCTTTAGGAAATCTGAAACAATACAATTAATTAATATCACACATAGTAGGCTCTTTTACCGATCGATAGATATGTAGGTACGGATATTTTATTAAATTAAAACAGTGATGTTAAAATATTGAACATGAATAATGAATGCCTATGTCTAAAAGGCACACAACGCAAAAAACCGAACGTTTAGAATTACTTTAAGTGTTGTAACTTTCGACATTCAAAAAGATACCCAACAAATACTTTCGACATTTAAAACATCGACTTTTTAACTGTTCGGCATCGCTAAACACATACCCATAGACATAATTGACTCTCATGTACTCAAACAAAATATCGAAAGTTTACTTATCGATATTAATTTTGGAAGCACTATTGTTTACTTCCAAAAGAAAATCAAAAAATGCGTAAAAAATGCACATTTGCTGCACATAGTGCCTTTGTATTCGTTGCAAGATGTAATACCATGATAATGTTTCTAGTTATACTTGCAAAGCGGCGGCATTATGGCCAAAAATCAATAGATTTATTGTAAAACATCACTCACCTGTGAAAGCTTATATTTTGAGCATCATTTTCTTTGTTTCCCATTCGGGATTTGCATCCACGAAACACACAGGCCATTGCACTTAAACTATATTTTAATATAAAACCGTTAACTAGTTCAATTCATATATTTTCTACGTATTATTTTGAAATTCTGACCGATGGGCGAACAGACAGCGAACAACAACAGTAATCCGACTAAATTAAGTGACACTTTTTCTTAATTCTTTATCCGAATAGCCGCTTATTCTATCCATTCGTCTTAATTTAGTAGGGTTGACATGACCAATAAAAATTGGCTACAAAACTGTGTCGCACACAGAAGAAAAAGGTGGTACGCTTGACAGTTAGAGCTACACGTGATCTATGTTTTACTTCATCTTTGATCTTTATATTTAAACGACTCAAACATTTAAGGGTTTCTATGAAAACAAGTTATATAGTGCACAAGTTTTTAATAAAAAATAAGGTTTATTAGTATTTTTCATACCACGGAAATTGCTCCTTAACTGCTTAGATAGATAAAGCTTTTTATAAAACTAAAAAATAAATAACCGACAGCAGATATAAAATATAAAGGCCATTGAACCTAAAGTACCATTTTAGCTATTACCGTGGTATACCGCGGTATTTAATATTCTAATTTTAACGTATTTCCAGACAAAAACACACAAAATAGTATTTGGTAGCCGCAAAGAAAACAGATAAATTATTTTAAAAATCTTAGCATTAGGTTAGTCATTACATGTGGCGTCTCGCGTTTCTATGGCACAACCTGCTCCTGCGCCGGTGTCGCGGATATTGGCGGTTTGCGAGCTGTTTATTTGATGCATACACACCAGCGCCAAAAAAAACCGGTAGTCTACAAACTGCGCTTTGCAGGTGTCAAATAAGTTTCTTGGCGAGTTAATCGATTTGTTTAAAACACATATTTAAAAATAACGCGGTAATGGGTGCCGATTTTGAGGGGGGCGGTAATAGGTGCACTTACCTTAAGTTAAAAAAAAAAGATTCTTGTAGGTATGGAGACCCCTTTATTTTATAATTCCTTTGAAAAAAATGTTAGTAAATCCGCCGTAATAACACCTAATTATTCTGAAAAAAGCAACCCTCTATCTTAGTATTAGATTCAGAAGATACGGCTCTAGAAAGTAAGAACGGACGAACGGACGAACAGCGTAGGCATTTTCATAGAATTCTGGGGCTTGGGCTCCCTTCGGCAACAGAACCCTAAAAATGGACCAATATTTCAATTCATATTGAATCCTGAGTGCAGTGAGGACTTGCCCAAGACGAAAACAGCTTTATCCCAAAGGAGAATACTCTACTTTTCTCACATTTTATTTTTAACCGACTTCAAAAACAGGAGGAGGTTCTCAATTCGTCTGTATTTTTTTAATTTTTTTTTTAATGTTTGTTACCTCAGAACTTTCGACTGGGTGAACCGATTTTGAAGATTCTTTTTTTATTAGAAAGCTGGTGCTTCCAGATTGGTCTCATTTTTTTCAAAATGAAGATCTGATGGTGGAATCCATGAGGAATCGACGGAACTCTTCAAAATTTATAGGCACACCTATAGCGATTTTGGTATTTTTCATTGTAACTCGTGTATTTGGTCTTGGAAACCACTATTTGGTGAAGTGGAACTGATGATGAAGACCACAGATGGCCACCGGAACTCCTAAACGGTATATATTTCGAGGGTGGCGACAAGATATTTCGATTAAGATAGTTGAGCGATTATGACGAAGCATATTTAGGTTTAAATAACTATATGACTATGACTTTCCCACGGCGTTGCTTGCGGCGAGATTGAAATGTTCTATTGTTTCTTGAGAAATGGGAGAATAACAGCATAATTATGATCACTAAAAAGTATAAAATAAAAAAAAGTTTAAAAAAACAAAAACCCGCCTTCAAAAAGCAAAAAATAACTTCTTTAAAATGGTAGGTAAATAGTTCAGTCCAACTGAAGTCGGCGTCCAACAATATTTTAACCAAAAGCAGACTTCAGTTGGACTGACCTATTTACCTATTTATTTTATTTTCTTTGTTTTGCGTATACGGCTTGTAGTGGCCAGTTCGATTTTCAAATAATTTTTTTCTGCTCTAGGTTTCTATGGAACAATTTTTTTTACGAATTCAAATATCATTATAACCCGCTGGTTAGCCGACGGCTATAATGACTTACTTTAAGTGAGGTTTGCATGAAATATAATTGGGCAATTTCGAGCATGTGGTGTGAAATAGTAGATTGTTCAACAAGGGATTAAAACAAGCCATAATGACAAGAGATATTTAGCCACGCGAGCGAGCGAGCGAGCGAGCGAGAGTGGCTATAGTTCGAGTGTCATTATGGTTGTTTAGTCTCGCGTTAAACACTCTACTTTTCACTTTGAATGCGAGGAAAAAAAATGACGTTCAGTGCCAGATTAGGCACGTAGAAAGAGTAGCAAAAGCTTCGGGCCTCACGCATTGGGTAGCCCCGCGCACCAAAGTCTGACCTCTAAAAAAGCGGCCTGTATACGTAGAGTTCGGACCGCGGGAAACGCCACGCGCCATTCCAATCTTCTTGCCAAACCGTACGTGTAAATGCAACTGTAATAGTAAAATAGTAAAAATGTATGGTTCGGAGCGAAGATTGGAATGGCGCATGGCGTTTCCCGCGGTCCGATCTTTACGTGTAAAGGCTTGCCGCTATTCTCCTGTTTTGGTACTTACATCAGTATGCGTGTACTCATATCCATCAGGGTTGACGATAGGATGAATAATCCAGTCGATATTCTCCAGCAGAATAACCTAAAACAAACCCCCACACAAAATAGGCGCATATCTAAGTCGCCCAGTTGCAGAAAAGAGCCTGCCACAACCTGTAACCTAAAGCGAACCGGGGTCTATTTATACAATTTGCTACGGACCCCGTGCTTGCTCAATCCGGCACTGACGATGTTCTATACAAAACTACAATATTGATTATAAGAAAGTTTCTTCCTAGGTAATTCGTTCCGAGTTTTTCTTTTCTTTTATTACTTTTTGGTACAATGCCGCTTCAAATGCTTGCATACTTATTTAGCCAACAGGTTCAAACTTGAAAACTATATTAATACTAATTGTATATTAAATAAAATGAATTAATCCTTAATATAATTAAATAGATTCATATTCGTAATTATTATTCGTGTTTCACGAAATTAAATCGCTTTTTTAAATATTTTTGTACAGTTGTCATTTTGAGGTTATTTCCATTGCCTAAAAATGGTCCATACACAATCACTGAAAATGGCAATAAAGGGAATAATCCTCCATTCACAAACACTGTGATTGGCTGTTTAGGGGTTTCCAAAGTAAAATAAAAAAAAGTTTACTTTAATCCCTAGAGATTAATAAGCAGCTTTAGTCCCGATGTGCAGAGACTAAAGTAATATTTTAAGAGCATGAGAAGTGAAAAATATATTATGCTCCACCTTTTATAAAGCAAAGGCCTTTTTAAGTCCCTACAGACTTAATTACTATCCGACCTTATGTTTATATTATATACTTTCAGGAGCCTCGTTGGTGCTGTCCAATCCTCATTTTCTGTATGCTGACCCGTTGTATCAAAATGGGGTCATCGGAATGACTCCAGATGAGGACTTACACAGAATAACAGTGGAATTAGAACCCGTGAGTATGCAGTAACTACCCAGTGGGACTCCTTTGAGCCCAGGGGCCTGTTTTATAAAGCTACAAATTACAATTTACAGGTTACAAGTTTCCATTTGACACAACCTCGACCAATGACGACCAGCCATTTGAGCAGTGTTGCCAAGTTTAGACCTGTAAAATTGTAACTTGTAGTTTTATAAAACGTGCCCCAGGTGATAAAAACTTAAGATGGGGGAGGGAGAGGGCTAAACAGTAAGAGTTGTGAGGAGAGGGGGGGCAAGATAAGGAGGTTTTGGAGGGATAGATAAATTGAGCGAAACAATCTCTAATCATTGGAGAATTTATTGCTTTGCTCCCGATTCGTCGTATCAACTATACCTCATACGGCAGTGTTTAGACAAGGTCGTAGAAAAAGCCGAGCGACACTGCCAGTGTGTATGTATACATACACGCCCCCATTCAGACCCTCGGAATTTGATTTTTGTACAGATTACATAAGTCCTTATAACCTTACAGCCTACTGTGAAAAAATTAACGTTCTATCATTAGTTATTATTCTATAACTTTTTTGTGCTGACTGTCTCACTCATCAAAACCCGTAGGGCACTTGCCAATGACCTTTCTTTAATGAAATTTCGCATGGAGGTAGATCTTACAGCACAAACAAAGGAAAAAACCGAAAAGAAGATACAAATTTCTGGACTGACTATGATTTGTCATTTTTAGATCTCTTGATCTAAAAATGACAAATCATATATCTTCCTGTAAAATTATAATTTATAAATGAGAACTAGTCAACGTACCGGGAGATCATAAACAAGTAAGGTTTAAGAACGTTCAGTTCAGGTTGCAGGCGATTATAAACAAGGGATAATATACATATAAATAAAATACAAAACAAATAACTGCTTGATTTTACATTTTTATTCGAAAGAATAGCCTTTTCTAAGAACCTAATTTGAAGCATGTCATGATTAGGAATGTTATTGCTATTTAAAGTAATTTCTTAAATAAAAGTTACCTCGCCTTCTTACTATGACAAATTCGCGGAGCTATTTAGAAAGACCGGGCAAGAGCATGTATTAGTAGTAGTAATAGTAGTACTAGACCGTGTTCAGTGCAGGGTTCCGAAGCAGGCAGTTTAAACATGACGTTAAATAGACAAGGTCCAAAAGTGTAAACATAGTTATGACGTCGACTGTACATATTCATGCCCAATTACAGCTTTCTAGTACTAAGACTCTCTGAGCTAGGCTGCGGACGGACGGACATGGCAAAACTATAAGGATTCCTAGTTTGAACTACGGAAATGACATAGAAATGAGTATACTTCATCTAACTAAGATTTAGAAAGACGATTTTTGAATATCTGTGATCTGTTTTCAAAGTCATAACATAATAGACAAACGTCATGCAAACATAATGTAAACAAACAATCTCAATACGATATATTTATTATTTCAGAGTGTTATAAGCATTCAACCGTTGCTTATTACCTAGACCTCAATTAATACAACACTTCCTACATGACCCTTGTTTCTAGACTAGATTTACTTAACACAATCACATTTAGTAACAATTTCACGAAACGATGTTAGCCATTCAACAGAAGATTAGAGCGTTAACAGCTGTCAAAATGTATGAACTAACAGTCGATTAACATTGGTTAAATTTTACGATTTCATTCTGTGATAGATCTTTTCTTTCTTTGATTCTGAAATTTGACAAGTACAAATTCTCCGGGCTCAGCTTGTTATAGTAGCTGATGACAGACAGACAGGTACGCGAGTGATCCTATAAGGGTTCCGTTTTTTCCTTTTGAGGTATAAGAACTCTTAAAATACTCCACAAAATATCTAATGTGATCTTAAGAATCCATTTAACATAACTGGAAATTCCTCATACGACCGGAGTAGGTCTTTATAATATTTGTAGGAAGGTATGCATTAATAATACTTTTCTTTTGGTCAAAAATTTAGAAGGTATTTATAACAAACTAGCACACCTCCTGCATGAATCATCCAAAGTTTCTTGACGTCAAGAAAATGTCACGAAATCGTGTGAGGAAATTTGGTGATGCAAGATGCAATCTTAATTTTATACATACATCATAACTGATAACGTGATAACCATATATTGAATTTGATATTACAAGACACCAAAGTAAAAACTAACAATAAGTACAACAAGTTTTTGAATGTATTTAATTATAAGATTACTTACGGTTTGTTATGCATTACACGTGCGATGCTCCGACTATCTACCGAATTGTTTAAGAGGATTGTGAAGCGCCGACATGCGGCGAGAATAGGTATTTTAAAAAATGCTATCTGTTTCACACCGCACTGCGCTTCTCCTGGCGCTTATTTGTGTTATACAACATGCGCAAATTCTCACGCACACCACGATAGCAACAGCGTGCGACGTGCGCGGGCTACTATATGGTGGCGGCACGACTCGGCGCGGAGTTCTAACTTCCAAGTGCATTCATAGCGTATCTTCTGCGGTTTGCGTACTTTCCCGACAAGTTACCTACCTGCCGAAATTTGTTTGTCACGTATTACTTTGAAATTAGACCCTAGAGTTCCTACAAATATGACAGTTCAAGAATTTTTTTAATAAAGTAATATGTAGTAATAAACAAAATATCTATCTCTTCAACTTTTTATTTATTCACCTACCTACCTACTGGAATGGAATCGAATCGAAACTCGAAATCGAATAAGATACGAGTAGAATTGTAACTACAAAACAGACGTTTTCAGGAGAGCGACAAAATAGTACATTGTTGCCTAGGCGCGGAAAGTAAGGGATTTCCTGACGAGGTGGCTAGCAGGCCGAGCAACAGCTAGGGCTGCTAAAATACGAGACAAGAAATCCTTGTTTCCGCCGAGACATACATAATGCTTTTCTCAAACAATGCGAGGAAACTATACAAATACATGATTATAAGTATTCTTAAAAGCCTTTGACAAATTCGGGGAGAATGTTTGTTTGCGTCATACGAGTAGGTATAAGTTAAGATAGTTTCACGCACAACGAGCCGCCGCCCGCCGCCGCCGCTCCGCAGAACCCCGCCGCGCCGCCGCCTCTCACTGCGCCCCCACAAGTTGGGTGTACGGGATTTTTTTCATGGTCCTTTAGATTTTATACGCAATAGAGAGCACTTTTGAAAAAACAATATGGACATGGACGGAAAGTGTTTTAGTACGGTTTTTTTACTCCTAGGAGTAAAAAGAGGCATTTTCCGTCCATGTGTTTCAATCGGAAAACCGTTATTTCCGAGCAAGTTTGAGAAATAGTACATTGTTGCAGAGGATAGAAAGTACGCAATTTTTGGACGAGTCATATCTCTCTCTATCTAGCACTGCACATACATACATTGCACTTTCTACCGAGGCAGACATAGTGCTTTTCACAACTACTGAGAGGAAATAAAATAAAAATTCATATCCAAAACTCAAATTTTAATTCATGTTAATGTGACATCACCGCCAATTTTACCGTAGATAACTTTTTTTAATCTGGACCCCTATTCTCGTGGCACTCGAGATTAATAAACTAACATGCGAGATGAAGATGTCAAATCCATATAAAATTGTATTTGTTTCGCCATATCTCCCATGTAACTTCATCTCTAGTGGTTCTAGATTAGGGGGGCCAAGTTTGAATAATTTTTTAAAAAAAAGCAATGACATAGTTTTTAGTCTGTGTATCTTTTAGCAAAAATACACCTTATATTTTACGACACAAAATGGTGTGTTCTGATTGGTCGATTTCAATTTTTCATTTTAAGGAGCTATGACATAAAAATTGATTGATTGATTTTCATTGGTTCTTAAAGTTGGACAACAATGTTCTCGACCAATCAGCAAACACACCGACAAAAACATTCTTGGTCTGTCCTTATAAGTGACGTTTTGTGACCCCAAACAAGACCATCTATGGCCATATTTCTGAGCAGTGTTGTGAAAAGGTATTTTGCAACTTCAAACCGCGATTTTTTTGCTTATTACTTCGTTTATGTTTTCGCACAAATGTAAATTACTCAGAATTTGATGCCTTTAATACTGGTTTTTCATATTTTTTTCTAAACTGTCTTTCTTAAATTTTAGATCGAGTTATGATCTCTAGTTTTGCTTTATCGACCATCGAGTATTATTGTATATTACAATACGATTTTACAACTCTAAGTTTTGCCATTATTTGCTTGGCGAATATCATCGTATCTAAAGAATACCATATTACTCACAACAGATTTGCGGCTATTTTATTGAATTTTATGACTTAAATTATAGTAACTCCGGTTAGAAAATATAAAAAAAATATAAATATAACAATGAATTGTATTAATTTCATGTAGATAATAGGCCTTTTTTTATTTTTTTCATGAAAAAAATATTTTTACCAAATATTGAAGGAACATAATAATTTATATATATTTTAATTTTTTATTCAAATGTAAATTAAGAAACAATAAAAGTAACTCAACACCCTAATAATTTGGTAATCACCACCCTCAATAAGTATTTAAATATTTCACGACTTATCTGGTTGCCAACTAAATACCTAGTAATTAAGAAATAAAAAAAAGTCAACACTTTCTTTGACTTAATCAAGTTATGTAGTAATAAATGGGCAACAAAACAAACTATTTCTGTGGCATTTAATCCTTACTATGAAAGTTAAAAAAAGAAAGATAGCATTGTATCAGGTGACGAGTGTTGGATATATGCATATGACCCTGAAAATAAAAACAAGTCTCGAGCATACGTCTACGAAGACGAGCTCAAGCCGACAAAAGTTATTCGTTCTCGCAGCACGGCTAAAAAGATGGTAGCTATGTTTGTCTCTAAATCGGGTCACGTGGCTACTATTCTTCTTGAAGATCGTGTAACGGTCAATGCCGATTGGTACACCACTATTTGTTTGCCGAGTATCTTTGCTGAACTCAGAAAAAAAAACCCTAGTCGCCGCATCATCCTTCACCACGACAATGCCAACCCTCACATCGCTCGGAAAACAAATGAGTATCTGGACGGTGAAAAAGTCCACTTACTGGACCACCCTTCATACAGCCCCGACTTAAACCCCAATGACTTTTTCACTTTCCCCAAAATTAAGGATAAGTTGCGTGGTCATCGGTTTCAGAAGCCGGAAGCAGCAGTGGAGGCTTTTAAAATGGCCATTTTGTAGACCCCTATTTCAGACTTCGATAAGTGCTTTAACGACTGGTTTGAACGCATGTAAAAGTGCATAAAATATAAAGGAGAATACTTTGAAAAACAATAAAAATACTTTTATTCAATTTAACTGCATATTTTTTTCTATTCCCGAAACTTTCAGTGCGACCCTCGTAGAGGCGTAGCATTTGGTCATTTGGTTTGTTAGAATGGAGTATTTAGGAAAACCTGTAAAAAATAAATGTAGATAACAAAAGGTTTGTTAGTTAGTGTCGTAAAGCATTTAGTAATTATATTTCTTCGTTGTAGATTTTTTTAAATTATTTTCGGTTAAGCCATCTGCTCTAAGCCATATGCTCTTGAAAATCGTACTAAATAGCCAAGCTTACCATACAACGTAGTTTCATTCAAAATTTTATAGATGGCGCTTTTCTTTTAGTTGGCTAGCTAGTGAAGTTTACATAAACTGTTTACAGGTTGTCATAGTTCATTTAGAATTTCATAGATGGCGTGTCTGTTTGGATAGAGTAGAGTTAGTATGCGATTTGATTTTATGTTTATCATCATAATTCTCGTAGTAGTCGTAGTCTAAGGAATGTAGTTAATACAACGTAGTTAATAGAAATAATGTAGTTAAATAGAAATATTTTGTTAATATTCCTTATTTAAGTACTACCTACCTAGTTAGAATCCAAAACAGGAATACCGAACATTTGTGGAAATGGAAGCGCCAAACAAACAGATAAATACTTATATACAGAGAGGCGCCACGCGACGGACTCGTGGAAGCGGTGGTACTTATTAAGCACTTCGGTATGTCATTCATAGTTAATTTTATATTAGGGTTGTCTGGGATCAATTCCTGTAAAAGTTAGCTATATTTTAGTTTCAAAATTTGAAAGACTTTCACTGGGGGGGTTGTTAAACTATAATTGTTAAATAGTTAGTTTTAGAATTGAAGAGTTATTTCAACACTAGTGACCCGCCTTTGCTTCGCTTTCGTTTGTGCCGGTTTTCTGTGGTACCCGTACATGGTCCAAAACTTATTATTCGTGGGGCCTTCCTCTTGAATCACTCTAACTATTGAAGGAACCGCATCGGTATCTGTTGCGTGGTTTTGGGGATCTGAGCGTATATAAGGACGGACGGACGGCGGGAGCCGAGTTTGTTTTGTACTACCTATGTAGTGAACATAGTATTAGTGATATTTGGAAACTTTGCTGTCAAAGATAAATTATTTACGGATAGTACTTTCGAATGGAATTCTTTATATGTCAAATCTTTTGATCTTAACTGAGTCTACTTGATTGATTTCTGACTAATATGAGTAGGAATATGTTTTATTCACAGTTAAAGTTTACGGATTTCATTTTACAGAAATATTACTAACTTAAATTATTTTAGGGTGTTTCCAATATTAAATGGGAGTTTCTAAATTAAAAAAAAAAGCCTGAAATTTTAAATATGTATTTACTAATATTAAAATAAAATCACTTAACTATAATTTAAAATATTACGTTTTAAGGAAGTATCTAACGTATGTTCGTTTAAGTTGAGACGGTTTGATTACCGATCTTTTATTTTGACCATTTTTAAGAGACGAATTGAGACTATTTAGTAATTACATCTTGATCTTCTTCATAGTATTAAAACATTAAACATTTACTTTTTTGCGAGTGTCGTTTCTAATTAATTTTATTCTTTAACCTGCTGTTAAAGCTGTCATGTGTGCTCGGGGTTGATTACCTACGATTCGAGGATTTGTTCTAGGGTAGTTCAGCGGAAAATTTGCTTTAACTTGAGGGTTTTATCTTAATTAGGCGAATACATTATTTTTACATTTTGAGGAATGTTTTGGGAGATTCAATTTAAATAGGATTATAGCTGCAGTTTGAATAAAGAAGGAAGTAGTTTAGTTGTCATAGTTTACCTGAGATTTGATTTTATAGTAGTGTTCGGTTGTTAGTTCGTCTATATCATGGTCTAATAAAACAAGGTCTTCTCTTCCGAAAAGGGACACTTTCTACGTCATCACAAAGTTGCCACTTAATTAACCACTACCTCAAATAAGGAAAATAAATGATTTTAGATTAGTGTACGATTTTATTTCAAAAATATATATATCACGAATAATATAAGTCTTGAGCATAATTTACATATTTACTTTCATTTAATGTTTTATTTTAATATCGTATATACATTTATGCATGAAAATAACTAACAGGGATTTTTTTTTAACGTAAAGTTTACATTACAATGTGGAATTACAACCTGATATTACAGGCATCACGGGATTCACCAGATCAAACTGGCCGGCTACAAATTTGTCAACTTGATGATTCTCGTTATATACTATTCGTACCTATGGGAATATCATATTCCGCTGTCGCTCTCGCTTAGAAACGACACTGCGCAGTTAAATAGGTATTATATTGAGACCACCGCAAACAGAAATAGACCATGCCTACAAGCAGCTCTTGCGTATCTCGGAGAGTACTTGCCTCAGAAACCTCCCTCTTATAAATTCGTACCATTCGCACTAAGTGAAATAATATTAGCTTGCAAAAAAATTAAGCGCAAAGGGTCCAAGGACGTATATGATATGACAACTAGAATCCTTGATTGCCTGCCCCCGACTATCATCTCACTATTTTTATTATTATTCAACAAGTGCATTGAAGCGGGAGTCTACCCAGATACGTTAAAACAGATTAAAGTCCATCCTATTTATAAAGGAAAAGGCGAAATGCATTTGCCAAAGTACTATCGTCCAATATCGCTTATACCTGTAGTCTCAAAGATATTCGAATGTTTACTGTGTAGTAGAATAACTAAACATATTACATCAAATAAATTATTAAACCGTCAGCAGTATGCCTACCAGCCCGGGCGCTCCACGGCAGACGCGGCACGCGACGTCGTGACGCGAGTGCTGGCACACCTGGAAGACGGGCGACAGGTAGCAGCGGTGTTCTGCGACCTGTCGCGCGCCTTCGAGATGATTGACCATGCACTTCTCTTAAAGAAGCTGTCGTGCTACGGTTTTACGGGTAGTTTTCACGAAACGATTGCTTCGTTTCTAAATAATCGTAGACAATGCACATATGTCCTCAACTCGAAGTCAGATATGGAATCCATCGGTAGTTGCTCGGTTCCCCAGGGATCAGCGATGGGGAATAACCTGTTTCTGATCTTGGTTAATGATATCACATCTGTCTGCAGTGACTCGGAGTATGTAATGTTCGCGGACGACACATGCATTTTGGTAAATGCAGAGAACGTTGATAGTTACAAGCAAAATTACGTTTAATAATGCACAAAATGTCCATGTGGTTCTCGGCAAATGGTATGATACTAAACTTAGACAAAACAAACATAGTCCAGTTCAAATTAAGAGATACAAATCGCATACAACTAAATATTACAATAAACAGTATTCCGGTCCCTCAAGTACAGACAGCCAGATATTTAGGCTTCGTGATAGATTCAGGACTTACGTGGTCCGCACACACCGATCATCTGTGCGACAGGCTCGCCTCGGCGTGCTACGCATTGTCAAGACTCGCACACACTTTGTCTATAGAAAACATAAAAAAGGCCTATTTCGGATATTTTCATTCTATTTTGATACAAGGAGTTGACCTGTGGGGCACATCTGCAAACCGAGACAGACCATTTGTCCTACAAAAACGTGCACTGCGAATCATTGGTCGAAAACCGGCCGAACACCCCGCACGGTACCTATTTAAGAAGTACGAGATCCTAACGTTGCCATGCGTATATATACTAGCTGCGTGTCGATATGTCAGATCCAACCTACATAACTATGTGACGCACGGCCACGGCCAGTGCAACGGTATGCCGTCACGTCGGCAGCACCTCCTAGTGCCCCCCCGGCGGCGCCTGGCAAAGTCTCGAGGGTCGCTCAGCGTCATCGGGCCAAAAATATACAACTGTGTCCCGACTTCTATCAAAAAATCCGCCACGGATACAATATTTTTTAATAAATTGAAAACAATGCTCCTCGGGCTAGCATGTTACAATATAAATGAATTCTTACAAACGGAACATTAACCCATACCTAAATAGTGAGTAATGAATTGACACCTAAATTGAAAATGTATATTTATAATGTAAACATTGACCTACTGACAAGTAATATTATTTGAAATAAAACGGGATCAACTATAAAATTTAAATTTTATAATATTAACGTTTTTAAATAACAAATTAACTATAACTAGACACATTGATTGTAAAAATTTGTAACCTAGTATATGTAGACATAAATAATGTACCTACTCATCGAAAAAATGACTTGTAAAAACGTGTTTTTACCAATAAATATCTGAATCTGAATCTGAATCTGCTCGGTGTCATTACGCTTATGACACGCCAATGATTTTCAAACTGTCGCGGTAAAAGTTGTCGATGACATTTTTTTGTAAAATGTAAAATGTTTAAATGCTCTATTAAAAGCTGTAAGAGCAAAAAGGGTAGGGCACAGTCGGTTTCTATCCTTTCCACCAAAATAATCGCTTGCCGAGGAGTGGTTGCGATATTGCGGGCCTAAAACTACGGTTAAAAATGGTGAGTAGTATTTTATGTCCTGTTGTACCTAAATGAGAGGAAGCGCCTAATAAAAAGCGCTTATCAATATTAAAGTTCTCATAACCCATAGCCCTAATCGAACTTATTTTTTATTTTGTTATGAGTATACAGGGTGGGAAGTTCGAATGCCACATGGAAGGCAACCTTAAATATTGGAAATAGCACATTCTGTGTAAGGGAACTTTCCTTTATTTTTAAAAACTATAAACTCTGCATTTACGGATTTTTGGAAAATCCTCTGTCTCAACCAGGACTCGAACCGGTCGGTCAAATGCGGTAAAATAACATGCCGTATTTTATGATGCAGATCGAAAGGGTTACTGATATGGTTCATTTATCTCTAAATAACAAACAATCAAAATAACGGAAGGCCATGAATACTAACAATTACCATTTAACTTTGTTTTCACCCGTCACGGGAAATGTACCGCAGCTACCTTAAATATTGGAAATAGCAAATTTTACCCAATGGAGACTTAATTTTATTTTAGAAAATAATAAATACTGCATTTATGGATTTTGGAAAAATCGCCTGACTTAACCGGGAATCGAACAGGTCAAATTTGTCAGAAATCACATGCCGTATTTTAAGATGAAAATCGAAAGGGTTTTTCATAGTGATAGTTTACAATACATACCATTAATGAAATAAAGACCTTGAAAATTTAGAATTACTTGTATTGTAAATGGTCATTACCTCATCCATGGTCGTGGTCCATGAGTGGAGACCATGCCGCGAGCGGACCTGCTAGAGGGGGTGTTCTTTTTATAGTGGTGATTATTATTTATATCTTTAATATTTGAGTAGCTTAGTTTAATTTAAATTTTAATACGTTTAGTTTTAATTTTTAATTGTATTAATGTTGAATTCTGTACTTAGTTGTATGATAGTCTTAAGTTAATATATACGAGCTAATATTTTAAAATCACCCCGATTTTAAAGTTTGGAAATCTTCGGTTGACGGGTATGACGTAGTACGTGTCCACTCACGTGACTACTGCTTCTCGGAAGAGAATACCAGGCGAAGTATATTATTGTACCATGGTCTATATTTTTTTAGCTGTTCACAAAGTTAATTTGAGGGGGATTTTATACATAGTTTATTTGAATTTGGACAATCGTTAAAAAGTAAAGATACTTCATGCTTTGTCAGCATTTTATCAAAACCGGATTAGTAAATATTTTTTTTAGATATTTTTTTTTACCCTTTATGAGATCCTATTTTTTATGCAGATAATGTTAATATAGGTCAATGAGTGGCAAGGAACTTAAGTTAAAAATTCTTATTTCAATTTCAGTTAATTATAACTGTTTAATACCCCTATTATCTTCGGACACCGAGCTATGACATTTAAAATTGAGAATCTGCTTTTAAAATAAACATCAAATATTAATATATTTGATGTTTATTTTAAAAGCCGATTCTCAATTTTAAATGTCATAGCTCGGTGTCCGAAGATAATTAGGGGTATTAAACGTTTCGAAATTTTATCTAAAGGGATTGCTTTTTAATATGTCTTTCAAACTAAATACTTAATTAATGAGATTAAATATATATATATATATATATTCCTTGTTCGAATCTTTTCATATTCATATTCATATTTATTCATTTTTTTGTTAAATTTGGTAGCATTTCTTTAAAATATTTCAATCCATTTAGTCATTGAAGGGGACATACGACTTTTCTTACTGTAAGAATTAAAAAAATATATATGAAAATTTAAAAGTTTGAGAGGTGCAATTGTTGGAGCATGCCAATAGACTTTCATCTGTCATTTATAACATTGTGCAAAAAAAATAATTAAATATATAATAATATTAGTTCTATTTCAGTAAAGTTTACGAGTATATGCTCAAAGAAGTTCCATTTTGTTTGGACTAGTGTATTGTTTGGGGGAATGTTTGATGATTCTGAATTTAGAGGGCCCTAATGAGATTGGAGCAGTGTTATTTTCTTTAGAGTTTGAGAGCAGATTTTGTAACTGAGCGCTTGGTTTAGTTTTAGCTATAGGTTGGGGATGAACTCAAACAATGCAATGGTTTCAATAAAAATGGAAACGTTTTATTGATATTCGATCCCAACGCATTACACGGTACAAAAGGTCTTCTGTAGTGTTTGGAGTTAGGATAGGTCAGCTCACAATCTTTGCGGAGTTTAAACTGCCTTACAGAAGTGCCATACTATACAAGAAGCTTAGGCTATGATGAATATTCTTCGGCGACTCTACATGCTCCAAGACAGTTTAATTTCTCTTCGATTGTTTGTCTTAATTTAAATAGTTTAGTTACTGCCCACTTGACGTCTTTATCTATTTAAGGTAACCCGTTTTGCGAAGGGATCTGAAGACCTTCCGGACCTGGCGGAGGAACCTGTACAGACAACCGGCGGGCTATCAGGTTACGACTAGCGTTGACAGGCCTCACAACCCTGTTCCCTTTGTGAAATTGGTTATCCTTGATGGGATATAACTTGTTCACTACTAAATTATTTTACAAGTTGGAAGTCTTCACTCTAAGTTTAATCAAAACTCTTTTGGTTGAAAGACACATTACTTTTAAAAAAAACATTTGGGTTAAAATATGAATAAAATGCTGGTTATTTTCTTGTGTTTAAAGGTTTATTTTGGCTCTCCGATTATGCATGTAAATCTTTCGATCAAATGGTTCAATCGATTTGTTAATGCTACATCTCAAGACGCAACACTTAACAATGTGTTATTTGTGAATAAGTGTTAGTTTTGATCCGAACGTTGAAATTTGAAGTAAATCTGATTTCACAAAAAACGCATACTCAACCGGCCGACTGCAATGGTTAGTGTCAATTTCGTCAGTTGCTCATGATCCAAAGGATGGATGTTGATAATGGGGACTGACTTTTAGCTTGGGTATGCTATTATTGGGCTGTTAGCATTTTATCTATCAAAGGCACCCGGTTTCTAGAGGGGGGAATTTACCAGTTCACTTATGGCCTGGGCAATGTAGGTCAAACTCACAGACCGGGCAATGTGGTCGCCGAATTGTTGTGAAGGGGTAAGATTCTGCTACTAGAGTTGATTTGGATTGACCACCCAACTTCTTCTTGGGGAGACCAGGTGTTCCTTGCGAAGAGTGATGATATTTCATGGTTGGATATCGACAGATTGAGAGTTAATCCTTAAGATCAACTTCTATTCTATTGGTATCAATACACAACATACCATTATTGTAATGGATTTTACAATTGAGAGATAGTGTTGACATATTGATAGTTCATAATATTTGTGAATTAAGTTAGTTTAAAAATTTACTCCGGTGAAACTGTCGTTTCACCTGTGCAAATTTTGGTGGTTGGCTGTGACACTACGACTTTGCCATAGTCGTCTGTCCCTTTCACAAATATATAATTTTATAGAGATAGAGCATAAAGAAGTAGACTTTCTGTTATAGATAATTTAACGCCTCCATAATATCTAAGTTTTGGATGAAGGAGTTTTTTATCTTGGATAGCAAGCAAAATCTTTGCAATAGGTTTAGCTATGGGTTTTTCATACAGGAAAAAAAAAGGTAGAGGGATAGGGAAAAAATTGAAAATAACCATAAAGATTAATTAAAAGAATTAGTAAATAAAATGTACACGAATCTTTTTCGCGCTACGAATTCGGATAATGTTAGCCAGTATGGCATGCGGTAGAGGCAGAAATTCAGGGAAGAATCCATCTGTATCAGTTTTGCTTTTCCAGTATAAATAGATTATTCTCGTGCGGATACCTTTAATTTGGTTTATGTTTTTAATCATTTATTCTCAGCTTTTATCGTAAAGTATCCTTTCAACTTCTGGAACTGTACATCTTGCAATTAAGTAATTTATGTAATAAAGAACATCAAACTGATATATTTATCTGGTGGAAAGTCCCATTGACATGAACGTTCTAGTGTTCAGGATCTCATACATCGATTGATGAATAGAAGTTCAGATGAAGATCAAGGTCTCGCTGAATGCTGTCCCTGAGAAACTGATATAAGAATATGACCATTCAAGTCTACGGACAATTTACAGTAGTTTAAACTTCCTACGGGAATACAAAAGAGGCGAAAGTAATGCCCAAAGCTTGAATTAATTGCTTGATGTAAATGTTATCCAAGGATATACTACTTAAGCTACCTTTTCCACCTTTCATTCTTTCATATATCAAGTCCTTCATTATATTTTCTCTTTGGCTATATAAAGTATTGCCCTATCGGAGTGCTTGTCTTCTAAAATAAAAAGTTAAGAAAAGAAACAAAATCACAAACTATGCACTCTATAGAGGGTTTCCTCTTGACCCCTAGCTTGACAGAGATTACTGATCGACAGACATACAATAAATAGAGAATTCCTTTAGTATCATCTTAGCTTCTTAGAATGCGCTAGAGGGATACCCAGTCTGGTGACGAGTCCCATAGGTCTGGCGATAGCCAGGGGGCACTACCAACTCCAGAGCGGGTGTGGGGCTCTGCCGTTAGCGCAAACCTTTAATGCTTTCCAAACATGTACTTGGTTTAGTTAATATTCACTCTAATAACCTCATTCTACAATCAGCTCGATAGTTTTCTAAACTCCTCAAAGTTAATTAGATTTCCAAATTGTTTGAGTTATATTTTCCTTAGGTTGGTTCAGGATATCCTAACTTGTTTTCTAGCTTTTGTAGGATTGTTCCACTCAGTAGCCACTTCTCAAAAGTATTTGGGTTACATTTCGGGTTATAACGTAGGTTTCTAGTTCTTTTATCCCTAGACAGATCACTTGGCCATTACAATTCCGTATTTGCTACAAACTAGATCAATTCTAAAAGTTTTCTTAGGGAATAGCGCGGCAGAGTAGGGTATGACGGTTTTTGGTGCTTAAGTTTAGTTAGGTTGCTTGGGAGGTTACAAGCTAATGTGTAATTGCGTAATTAAAGATAAGAATTTTAAGTGTGAAAATGTCTCGAGGATTAAGAGCGTAACTTGATTAACACAAAAATATATGAAATTGTTTTCCGAGTAGAACTACTTATTTCCACATGCTTCCAAAGTTAATAATGCGTTTGCGTGAAATAAATATGCGAGACTTACACTTTTTATTCATAATATTATGTCGCGCTTCTTAACTATGAGTTACATAGTTTTCGCCAACGAAGATTTAAAAAAAAAATGTCGTACCTACTGTCGGTTTATTTTAGCGATAACTTTCTTAATTTTGTTCATAAAATTCCGATTTTTTCTGAGGTTACGTATTTCTTATTCCTTTATCAGGAGTGAAATAATGGCAAAAACGAGTAGGTAACTAAAATTTACTTCTTTCTTCCACGAATGGTGCGATGTGTTAATCGATGATCAATATCATTAATACTTAACAAAGTAGTTACGTTTTTATTTCCAACTGACAGTAAGTATATAATAAAATATTGCATAACTACATTACATATGGAAGGATGAGTTTACTAGCGACTCTTAATCTTCAAAAGTATTTTTTTCTGTTTAATTTGAGTGAGGTAAGTCTATGTAAAAGTCTCTATACTGTTCAGGTATTTCTCTACTGACATAGATAAAACTTAATTCTTAATATTTCATTTCATTTAAGAAAAGTTTAAAAAACAATGAAGCTACTCCAAACAAAACAATTAATTCAAAGCATGCTAAGTGAAACAAACTGAAGTCAGCTTCTTCGTTAAAATATTCTAGGACGGCGACTTTAGTTTGTTTGACCCAAGATATCCGGAAAAAATGTCTCTGTATATATATTTTAATACGCCTAACCTAACTAATATTTTGTCAAAAAACAAGCACAAGTTTAAAGTATTCCGCAATTAACACCGCGTAAAGACGTTGTGTATTGTATATAATATCTAATAACATATCGTGGTCATTTTACAAAAAATAGTCATTTAAAGTAATAATAAAAAAATAACTGTCTGAAATAATTTGCAAATGAAAGGAACGGGCCACTAAAATCATAGTAAATCTATTTCGACATACGATGTTATGAAATTATGTATTTTTTTATTTCTTAATATATAAAGAAAGTTAAAATACAGTTTCGTAGATCTTTTTTTACTTAACTCTCCCTTTAAAAGTCTAAAAAACACTTAAATTTAGTTACGATTTTACTCGTATCGACGGTCGATTTGGTCCTATTACGATACTACCATAAATTTGTATGTCGTTAGAATTAGCATTAAACGGATAATTTTTTTCAATATGTGGTTAACTTTCGACAGTGTAATTTTTTTTCACGAGAATTTTTACAAATAATGTATAATGATTTCGTTAGACAGAGTCCTTGGAGGAAACTATTTATTTTTCTGACACAATAAATATTTTTTCAGCAGAAAGTACCATTTTAAAAGAGTTACATTATCCTGAAACCTATTTAAAAAAAACAGCCGATAAAATTACAGTTAATTTAAAAACAATTTTTTGTCCTGAGAGATTGAAAATGACTGCCATATATCCCTGATCGATTTGATCCACACTTCCAGGGACACCCTGTATAAATAGTTAAATAAGGACACTAAAATAAAAATACTAAATAATCAATAAACTTATACCTGGGAGTTATTAAAAAAAAACACGTCAATCCGTAGAAAACCGTAAGACTTATCTAAGGCTTGCCTAATTTTTTTGTAATTTCACCGTAACTTTTTCATGATATATTATTTGTGTAGTCCTGATTGATGAACTTTTCAGTATCGATCGATTTATCGATACTCCTTTCTCCTCCCTAGGCCATATTTATACCGATACCACCTCCGACATCACTGCAATACCCCTGCCCCCCGACCCGTATCGTGCGATAGAGAGAGTTGCAAGGCCTGGAGGCAATTGCCTACATTTCCTAGTTGAAATATTGTTCCGGGCGTTAACTTTTTTACACCCCTAAACCTTTATGAAATGAAATAATTTTAGTATCACTGGATTCAGTACACTTTAATCTATGTCCGACCGTTTTACTTTTTTGGTAAACCAGTTTGCTTTATTTAAAAAAAAAAAACGATAGAGAAAGTTTTTGTGTCAAAAATATAGATCTTTAGGTGCTAATAACTTTTAACGTAAGCAATATTTCTTAAAAATCAAAACGGTCAGACGACAACATTATTTCCAATTCCAAAAATTATAAAAATCGGACTATGTTTACGGGGTGAAAAACGTTAACGCTTTTTGTATGACTATTTACAGCTTCACAATCCTCTAAGAAGCCATAACAAAATAGCTGCGCTATTTTATCATTGTCCATGGAACGCTACAGGATTGGCATCCCCAAAAAGGGAAGTCTACCAAATAAATTCATTAAAAAGCGTGAACATTAATTGTTTTTGAAATTAAATAACACACCTAGAGTTAAATTACGCTTTTGAATAGCGTCAGGCAATACAAAACTGTTTTCAAGATGAAAAACCTTGTTGGTCTAATTGGAAATATTATTTACATGAGACGACTTTTAGTTCCTTCGGTAAGAAGGAATTTTATATAGATGATTACTTACCGGTATGATAATGTTTCTAAAGTATATATGAGAGACCCAGACAACATTTAAACTACCTACAAAGAATTTGAGACGGAAACTATACCATTGCTATATTTACGTTTTTTATGAAGGGACAATTTCATTTTCCGAAAGTGGACAACATTTTGAGAAATACTCTGATATGACCTGTTTTGTATGAGATTTAAATTCAGTATTTTATTCATTTATTACTAACACATTTAGGGAACTCATACGAAAAATAGAGCCATCTATTACCTAAGATACTTTTGTAAATAAGATATCTTGCGAGTAACGTTTTGTTACGATTATTTCTATGTAAATGTATTTTTTTAGACAAGTTCTTCAGAAAAACTAACAACACAGCATTGTTTTCCCAAATGTCTGCCAAATGCAATCAGACCAACGAGCTGATGGTCTGCCTACTGATCTGAGACCTAATCTCGGCCACCACTCGGTTAGCGCCCTTGACCACCTGCCATCGTTTCGCCTAGCCAAGTGTCCCGCCCATCTCCACTTCAGTTGCGTTATCCTTTTGCCGACATTCGCCACTTTAGTCCTGCGCCTAATCTTAATATTCGGTATGTTATCCAGAAGTGAAATTGGACCGCTCCATAGCTCTTTTTTCAACTTTGATTTAGTGCATACTTGCCTTTGTGAGCGTCCACGTTCCCGATCCGTACGTGAGGACGGGGAGGACAAATTGATCAAAAACTTTGGTTTTTAGGCATTGCGGGAGATTAGCTTTGAAGACTATTTCTAGTTTATTAAAAGCCGCCCATCCTAACTGAACCCGTCTCGCAATCTCCTTTCCTTGCCTATTTGGGCCAAAGGTTAAGCAGTGTCCAAACTAGAAGTAGACTGGGACCAGTTCTACGGCTTCATTACCAACGTTAATATTTGGTACTTGAACCGGAAAGCTCGTCATGATCTTCGTCTTGGACATGTTCATCCTAAGGCCCACCTTTAAAGATGCTGCGTGAAGGTTTTCTAACATATTCTGGAGATCCTGGACACTCTCAGCTACATTAATCAAATCGTCAGCAAACCGCAGGTGCGAGAGCCAAGCGCCGTTAATGTTAACCCCACTCGAGCATCTTCATAGCATCTTCAAGAAGACATGTGAAGAGCTTTTGAAATGGTGTCTCCCTGGTGCACCCCCCTGCCTACCGGAATGGGGCTGGTAAGTTCATGCATTCGCACCTGCATAGTAGCGCACCTGTACAGCTCCCGGAACAAATCGATGTATCCCCGATCAATCCCACAACGATGGACAGAATGTAACACGGCCCAGTGTTCAACGCTGTGAATGCCTTTTCGTAATCGACGAAGGCAAAACACAAGGGCCGGTTATATTCTTTGCATTTCTCCATCAGTTGTTTAACGCTGTGAATGTGATCCATGGTGGAATATCCGCTTCGGAAGCCAGCCTGTTCTACAGGTTGGTATACGTCAAAGAGACGTGATAATCTGTTGCATAGGATCTTAGTGAACAGTTTGTATACCTGGGAAAGGAGGCTGATGGGGCGATAATTACGAAGGTTAGCCTTATCACCTTTTTTATGCAGGATAGCACCTATTGCCTTTTCCAGGCGCCTGGTGTAATTCTTCTAGTAAGAATGTTGTTGAACAATTTTACGGTTTCTTCTAGTACTGAATTCCCACCTGCTTGCAACATTTCCACACAAACACCATCCTCGCCCGGCGACTTGTTTCGCTTCATTTGTGACAAGGCAGTGTTTTAATTATTTTTCTATAATTATCCGACACAATTTCATTTTTTTCTTAGGCCAAAGCTTCTATGGAGTCCTGGCCTTGTCCTTTGTTGAAAAGACGGATTCCATTATTCCAATCATGAGTTTCTACAGTAAATGTTAATGCCGTCGTTTTGAACCTTTTGGAAAACCTCACCACACAAATTATTAATATTCATTCATAAATAACTATATACTTATTGAAAGAGTCTAATTATTATTATTATATTAAAAAACCGAGCAAGAGCATGTCTGACCATGCTAAGTGTAGGGTTCCGAAGCCCACAAACACTGTCCGTCTGCTGTCTTAGATGATTTTAGTAGGTATAAGGGCCCCCTCACATCTAGCGTTTTTCGAACGTCAGTAGGTATGAACACTATTCGCCTGTACCTCAAGAATTAATCAAGTCTACTAAGTCGTGACAGTTTTTCTTTTAAATTCGTTATATGCGCTTTCATTGAAGATATTTTTCAGATTTTTAGTATTTGTAGTTTTGGCTGTAGGGGGGCGGGGACATTTGACTCTAACAAAAATTAGCGCTTTAAAGCTTAATATTTCATAAACGGATCCCTTAATCGAAAAATTGTTATATTTTTGAAAGACCTATCCAAAGAAATCCCACACTATGTGCTTGACGAGAAAAAAAACATCCCCACGTTACCTGTAGGGGAGGTACACAATTTTTTTTTTCAAGATTTAATTTTACCTCTTTGTTGGCTTGACTAATATGTATGTTCATGCCAAATTCCAGCTTTCTAGTACTAAGAGTCTCTGAGCTGGGCTGCGAACGGACGGTCGGACGGACGGATGGACAGACGGACATGGCGAAACTATAGTTTGACTACGGAACCCTAAAAATGAAAGCCACATCTATGGTTTATCAGAAAATGACATCACATTCGAGCTGGCAGGGTGACGGCACCAATGATGGAAACTTTTAGCTGACAGGCACTAGTAATGGACTGTTAACTCTTATTTCCAATTTGACACGGTCCTAAATTCTGCCGTGCTAATCCAATACGCATCTCAGATAAAACTCCTGTAGCAATATCAACCTTATTACTAACAGAAGAGAATTAAAACTGCTTTGTTTATTCAATTTGGGATACTGCTGATTGGCTTAGTAGGGCAGAATTGATTGTTGCAAAACAAATGAATAACCCTTATCTACTGCAAAATAACAATCAAGTGTCCATTATTGGTGCCTTGGTGTCCATAACTGGTTCCATCACCCTAGGTAAATTGAAGCCTGTAGTGAAACACACGTCAGTTAGTACAACACTGTTTATTAACATAAAAACATAAGCGGGTAGACGGAGACATGTACCCACCAGATTGTAAATATACACTACATCTTATCCCCTCCCAAAAAAAAATACAAAAAAATATAAACAACTATACAATAGTTGAGAAAAACCACCACCTTATATAATTGAAACATCCTTATGTCGAATTTCACCAATCACTTAACAGGTGATTAGAGTGTTACCAGCTGTCAAAATGTACCTATGAATTAACAGTCGATCAACACTGACCAACACTCAGCATCGTTTGGTGAAATTGGTACTAAACAATGATATTACAGAGTATAGACATGTTACGTTCCTAGTAGGTAAATCGCGTTTGAAAATGTTCGCAGTTACGTATAGATAGCTATACAAACTACAATATGTTTACTTCTTTCACTAATGAACGATAGACAGATACAGAAAACACTAGACTAAGAGAGGGAGGATAGAAATTATGATTTTTAATCGAACAGAACGGACTTTGGTGAGGAGCAAAGTAGGTAAGTAACAAATAGAAATAAAACGGGTTTTACAATAGTATAATAGTTAGTAGTTTATGTGGCTGGTGCATAATAAGATCACACGAGTGTTTTAATGCCTAATTATGTATAGCCGCATACATAACTTTATCTACATGCATATCATAAGTTTTCTATAATATGTTCAGATATGGCCTGTATTTTTGTTAAGTTAGTGTTACTGTTAACTTGTTTATAGTACCAAAGCTTAAATAATAGGTAATAAAAAAAAACAAATAATAAAAAACAAACTTTATTTATAATGTACAGATATGGCTTGCATTTTCAAGTTAATGGTACAGTATTACCGACACTTTAATGTAAACATTACGATGCACTATACTTTAATGTAAACATTAAGATGCAACCACAGGTACAGGTTTCTTAATATAGGCGATTTGCTTATCGCTTCTGAACATATTGTAGGGAAGTTATGATATGGATGTAGATAAAGGTATTTTATTGATGTCCAATTTTACAAATATTCGTATATTTGAGTACATTATCCCCTTAATATTGTTTACTCTATTATGGTACAGGCGGGCGGGATCTTTCGACCTATCGTTACGTTACTATAATATTTATAATAGGTATCTAGACACGCGGCAGCGTGTCCAGCCATGTTCACGCAAAAGGAACTGGCGAGCGCAGCCGTGTGTTATTTACACGAAACGTTTGGAGCCACTTTTGACGCCTCAATAACTCCAAATCTATTTAACATAAAAACATGAAATTTGGTTTACCTATGTATTTAAACCCTTTAGATCAACTAGAACCCTAAACTAAGAAGTTATTATTACCCTTTATTTATGAATAAAGGTGAAAGGGTTATTGAGATATTAATGTCTAAAAATCGGCATTTTTACCACTGACTGAATGACTGATTAATCATCAAAAACCTTTAACCCATTTTCAGGTGACCTAAGAAGTGGGACTACATAAGCTTATTATGACCACTAAAAAGATTAAAATAAAATAAAGGTTTTAAAAAACAAAAAACCGCCTTCAAAAACTTCTATTAAAATTATAGGTAATAAGGTTAGACCAATAGAAGTTGGCGACTCACAATATTTTCAACCAAAAGCCAATTTCTGCTGGACTAACCTATAATTACATATCATTTTAATAAAAGTTTTTGAAGGCGGTTTTTTGTTTTTTAAAACATTTATTTTATTTTACTCTTTTTAGTGATCATAATAAGCTTATGTAGTCCCACTTCTTAGTGATATAGAAACTTTAGGACATTCATCATCAAACTCGCCGCAAGCAACGCCGCGGGAAAATAATAGTCATTTTTAAACAATTAAATGTTCTTCGTTGTAGTCGCTCAACTATCTTAATCGAGATATCTTATCGCCACCCTTGAAATCGGTACCGTTGAGGAGATCCGATGGCCATCTGTGGTCTTCATCATCAGCTCCGCTTCAGCAAATGATACTTTCTGAATGCAAATGCTGGACTTGTTACTAAAAATACTAAAATCGCTATATATTTGCCTGCTTTCTCTTTTCGCAACTGAGCACGCGTTGTCTTTACAAATATTTTAAAATTAACTTAAAAACGAAGTAATAATGAAATATTTAGTAAACTTACGCGTGATATGAGATTCCTTGAGCTTTATTAGTTTTCATGTGGTAGTTTATGCACTTCCAAAACACACACGACGGCATTTTATGAGGCTTCCTTTCTTTTGCCCGACAATGGAAGGGTTGGGTCGGAGATCTTTTTTGGACCGCTTGTGTGGCTGTGGATACCATCTTTATGGGTGGGGCTACCCTTTTTGAGGCTCTCTTTTGCCTGGAGATACTATTTTTTGCGCGCGTCTTCTTGCGCTGCCCTCTTTTGTGACCTCTTCCATTGCAACTTAGCCTATACATCTGCTATAATTTAATGGGGGGGCCGGTAATTGAGTTCATTATCAACCGGGTTGTACAGTAAATCATGTTTAATCGGCAATTATATTAAACCTTCTTCCATTAATATTTGTGCCGGTGAATCGATGCCGGTGCCTAGGAGTTGCTCTATAGTTAAGAAGACTTAAATAAAAATCATCTCCAGTGTCCTGTCATTTTTTGATAATATTCTTGATCGTTTGGACCGTACGCTCACTCTTTCCATTGGCCTGGTGATAGTGGGGAGATGACATCACGTCTCACGTGCGCGACCTGCCATTCCGCTATGAACTTCGTAAACTCGCACGAGCTATATGCTGGGCCGTTATCCATCACTAACTTCTTCGTTTTTATTTATTTATTTATTTACTAAGAAACAAACGGTCATATACAATGATGAATATAAACTAGAAAATGTTAAATTAGACCTACAGTTTCCTTAATTTATATAAAGTAGGTACTAAATTCCATTAATTACTGAAACAAGTGCAAACAAAAAGCTATTATTACAAGAGCAAGCAAAAATAAGTATTACAAGTATCCCCACAGAGCACTTAAACATAAAGCAGAGCTCAGAGGTACTAGACAACATACAAACTTGCCAACCAATGCTCGAGATTACATCGTGACAACTTAACTTTAATAGTATTAAAAAAAAAAAACGGAGTCCAGTCCCTAACCAAGCTCCAGGCCTGTTACATCAGTACAAGACAACGTTAAGCTCACAACATACTTAAAATACATATAAAACCTACAAGACTCGGGAACAAATACCTGCGCTCATACACAAATATCTGCCCCCACCGGGCCACGGGCCCCGCAGGCAGGGTCACTACCAACTAGGCCAGCGTGTCATTAATATATACACACACACACACAATACAACTTAAACACACTAAATACACTTAACAATAAATTTAAGTAAAGGATCTCTTTAAGGAGATCAAACTGCAATTAAATATATCGACACCCGTGCCTGCAAGCACGTCTAACAAAAACATTCCGTGCGTAACATGTTCTGCTGCAAGTAACAGCGAATAATTCCTTTTTGCGACATTGGCGCTGACGCGCACGAGGAACTTTAAAATTAACTTTTTGAAGAAGTAAGGGGATTTCCAGGCGCGAGTGTACAATTTTGTATAATAAGACAGAATCCACGCAGTCACGACGAATACTTAGCGACTGCATACTATAACGTTGCAAAGAGTCACTGTAATCAACGTAGTTTTGGCTTCGCCCAATTCTATAATCAAGAGTTTTTAAAAACTTTTTTTGGAGTCTTTCTATTCTGTCGATGTGAACAGCATGGAAAGGCTTCCAAACAGAACAAGCAAATTCCAGATGACTACGGACATAGCTATTAAATAAAATTTTATAAGTTAAAACTTTTTTAAAAGGGATACATACACGTAAAATAAATCCTAGTTGTCTGTACGATTTTTTTAAAATACTCTCTATATGAGGAATAAACGACAATTTAAAATCCAATATGACGCCAAGATCGCGGATCTGTGTCACTCTTTTTAAAACATTATCACAAAGTGAGTAACTATAATTAATATTTTTCTTTTTTTTAGAGAAGGTTATAATACTACACTTGTCATTATTTAAAACTAGACTATTTTCAAGACAGTATCGTTCAAGGCTAAGTAAATAGTTTTCCTTATCAGTTGATGTAAACGAGGAATAGACCTCGTAACCAGCTGACCCAATGAGGTTGACTAACAAGCTAGCCTTTACACCGCCAGACTCTTTGCTTACTCCGGAAGCCTTTAAAAACACAATAAAATGTTTTCGCCATTTGCGCCATGACTCGGCCGGCGTGGCTGGACCGCCTTCCAATACTAATTCGGCCGGAGGACGCGCGTGTTCCATTGGTTTTCTTTATAGATTAAGCACTAATTAACACTACCCGCACAACGAAATCTATTTCAAACTGGGATATAAGCGAGATTAAATTAATTAGGCACCACCGCTGCCACCATGTAGTGAAACACACGTCAGTTAGTACAACACTGTTTATTATAAAAATATAAGTGGGTAGACGGAGGCATGTACCCACCAGATTGTAAATATACACTACAAAGCCGATACCTATATTTTTTATCTGAAGCGCGGCGCCGTGTAACTTTGAATACCCTAGCCATCCGCCACCCCCCAGGGTTGGCGCATGGCTAGGGTATTCAAAGAAGGGATGGCTACCGAGCTCAATCTTCTCAACTTGTCCTAGGATAAATGTGTGCCAAGTGAATTCATCAGATACCAAATGGTGACCTCGCCATACATTGGGTGGCACTACCGCTTACCGCCCGTACTAATTCTTTATTCTGTGTGAAATCTATTTACTATGGTTGACATTTTTAAATCAGTTTGATGTTTATTTAAATATAAGAACACATGTGCTATGCTATAATGTAACCATTTAGTAATATAATAATTTTAATTGTTTTCGCTTTTTGTACGCCGCAAGGCAGAGCACATAGTTCGCTTACCCTAATCTTAGAACTACTGTGTATAGGTACTTATCTATGTTACACAAGATAAATAAATTACTTACTTATGGACTGTTGTTTGATCGGTAGTTAAACTAACTAATGGTCAAAAAACTTTACTAATGGTTAAAATCTCAAGGAAATGTGTCAAATTTTCGATTCCTTTTTTGAATTTTAACAATTAATTGAGTTACCTACTGATCAAACAACAGGCCCTTACTTACAATCATCACCTGGCTCAATTTTCGACTAAATTATATGGCTTTTTGTTTTTTTTACTTCTTTGATATTCAATTTAACGTTTTTAAATGTTTCAAAATACCTAAAGCACATTTTTTGAAACAAAAAAAACTTTTCATAAAAATCATAACTCGGTTTAGCCCCCGTAGTGCTAGCGGTACACCGTGAATTTTTAGTAGAAAATAATTAAAATATGATTGAAAACTCCTCTCGCATTACTATTTATCATCCTCAGTGTCTAAAGTCGAACATTTTATACATGTATCAACTACTTGTGATTTTATCACATTTAAAAAAAAATAAAAAAAATACTTATAGTAAATATTGTTGGAAATGAGGCTATTACGTATCATTTTAGGTATATTTTACAAATAATGATTCAATCGTATCATATCTGGAGGAGCCCAAACTTGGTATGTTTTGAAAATGGTTTTTATTTTAATTTAAAACAAGTGACTGAAATATAATGATGTGAAATGACTTTCATTAGATACCACACAGAATAGGATTCAGAACAAAAAAATATTTTTCCCATCCAAAATAAAGATGACGTCATAACTCGTCTCCTTTTTTGTTTTTTTTCCGTGCTACGGGTCAAGTTGATTCTTATGGCCTAAAGATCAATCGTTCCAATTTTCATGCTTTTAACACCATTTGCAGTATTTATTGGCGTACCGCTAGGACTACCATAAATACCCTTCAGCCAGGTCTGCTCTTTGAGGTGATGAGGGTTAGGTATTAAAGGTACAATAATATGGGATTATTGAAGTTCTTGTGCCACGCGTTCAGCTCTAGCCGTGCGCGTGAGCATCGCGCGTGCGCAGGGTACTGATGGTGTTATTTTACGTTTGCTCCATTTTGATTTTCCAGAGAACCGGTACCGTTCTAAGAGCAGGTTCAAAAGCGCAATTTAACATCTTTATGCGACCGATATCTCAAATAAGCGGCACGGCTAATCTACCCAACGTGTTGACGCCAATCTTTTGGGTTGAGGAGGTAATTCAATAATTATCATTACTTTCCTATTTGTTTTCGTACCCCATTCACAGTATTATTGGAAATATAAGCACACTACAAAACTGGAAACGATCAAACATAACCCTAAGTACGTTAGGTATTTTGATATTTCGGGATGTAGGCACTGTGTTGCGATTCATTACAAATTAAGTATCAAAGTAATGTATGTACAGTCAACAGCATAAATAAGTGATCATTTATGTACCTTGTCACTTTAACGTCGTGTTTGAAATGTCATACAAAATTGTGAAACGATTGAAAGCGACAAGGTACATAAATGATCACTTATTTATGCTGTTGACTGTACCTAGGGATACTTTTGACCCTACACATGTTTGATGTGTGTAGGTCAATTCTTCCACGTTTTGTTAGCCCACTTTCTTGTTTGTTTTTTTATGTATTGGGCTGTTCGATACTTATTCCATGGATTCAATTAATTTCTTTAATACTAGATACGTAGTAAATATTTGTAATGCCACGCAACCAATATAAATTCCTAAAACATGTGTTTCATTTTTGAAAAAATATACGTTAGGTTTATATAATAGGTATCTATTTAGAAGTGTTCGGCTCTTGCTAACCATACGGAACTTGGGGTTGGGAAGGATAGATGTTGTTATACATAAAACACCGGTCAAGTGCGGATCGTACTCGCGTGCCGAGGGATCCGTACCTGTTCTATCCCGATTTGATTCTGAAACGTTTTTTTTATGGGGCCCCTTTATTTGTTTGTTGGTAAATCCGCCATAATTACACGTTCTGGAAAAAAACAATCAACCTATAATGGATCAAAAGATACAGCTCTTTAAAGTTAGTACAGACAGACAGACAGACAAACGGACGGACGGACAGCGTAGGCTTAGTATTAAGGTACCCTAAAAATGGTGATTGTGCCACTGATGGAAATCGATATAAACGGAGGCCTCTATTCTAGGCGGTAAAAACGATATTGTATTTGACCTGTTATGAAATCATTTTTAACTCGGCCCCCGGTACCTAGGTAGTCTAAAGCAAATAAGAGCTATCGAAACGTTGACAATACGATAACAGATCAATCACGGTATGGTTATTACCGCCTAGAATACCAGGCCTGTACAGGTATTACATTTTTAAAATCTCTTTAAAACAGGAAATACTTAGGGAGCTCTTGTTTTTTTACACAATTACTCTAACCACCCGTACTTAGAGGCATTCTAGGGGCAATTAACTCGTTATTTTTTTATGTGGAACAAAAGTCTCTTCTTAATCCTCATTGACTGCCTCTGAGTGCGGCCGTTAGTTACCATATATATTTCTGCAAAATACGAAATCCGTCGGTTGCATTTGGAGAAAATAAATACAACAATTTTAAGGTTAATTTTGTGGTATAGCTTTGAACATAGTGCTAGTAATATAATCTGTGATAGTGTTATCTCTACATAAAGCATCTTTTGGTTATAGTTTTGAACTCCAGGCATTGGAGGCGCTTTTTTTAAAGCCCTTGATACCCTTTGGAACAGATGTATTTAGTACTTGTAAAGTCATACAAGCATTTGATTGAAAAATGAAAAGAGAAAATATGTTTTTTTATCTTATGTTTCAAATCTGATTCTTAAAAGCCATGTACATACAGTTAGACCAGAGAGTTCATAGTGCTCGGCTATGTGTCCCTGTCACGCTCCCTCTGCCGCCGCCTGTCAGTGCTAGTACATTTGTTATGCCAGAGAGAGTGTGGACATAGAGAGAGTGTAGATAGACAGCTGAATAGTATAACCTGGTCTTACTGTGTAGATATATACAAGATACCTAATACTCATAGTCTCGAGGTACTAAATGTACTTTTTCTTTTAAATTTCCTTGAAACTTCGCAAATGTCCTATTATAGTCTTTTTATAAACAATCTTCTATTTTGATAAACATATCGTATAAGGACTTTAAAAGTGAGTTGTATCGAGTATTGCAGGGCGCGCTACTGCCGGAGGAGCTCGAGGCCGAGCTGCGAGACAAGCTGCTGACCCCGCTGCGGCTGGTGACGGTGCTCGTCCCGGTCGCAGTGGCCGCCGGCGCCACCTTCTTCCTGCTGGGCGTCGCCCTCACCGTGCGAGCAAGAATCATCAAACCACTACAACATAAATCGAAATAGGATCTACAAAAAAAATATATTATACTTAAATTAAAACAGCAAATGACCGACCTCATTTTCAATACCTTCCCAATTATATTTTATATTTAGATACGTTATCTGCACGCAAAAGCGTTCCTAAAATTGGAAGGCAAAATGCACTATTCTCTTACTAGGTAGCTACCAATCAGTTGCGCTTACGCGTCAACGTCAATGAAATTTCAAACTATTAGTTTACACGTGACGGTTGCGTAATGCCAATAACATCGTAAAGCAAGACGCCACGAGAATTTTTTGACTTAGTTATACACCGTTGCATACAATACTTTTTCTACGACTAGGTTTCAAATAAAATGCAAAATTAAATTAACAAAATTTTATTAATATACCTAGGTTAGAATACGAACGAACGAAGCACAGAGGGCTCAGACAAGATGCACTACGCTAACTAACGTTTCTATTCGATTCGTTTTTAAACCAATCGCGTCACTGGTAGACCACGTGACTTTTCGTATCACGTCATCTTCCAGTGACGCGATTGGTTTAAAAACGAATCGAATAGAAACGTTAGTTAGCGTAGTGCATCTTGTCTGAGCCCTCAGAACAACAAACGAGCGAGAAACATTCGAAAACAATAAAATATGTGTCTATGGTTAACTTTGTTTTTAAATTGATGTGCACTTGCCAGGTTTCATATTTTTTTTTAAAGTTGCACAATCGATTTAACTTGTGAAATAGGGACTAAAAAACACCTAATGATTTGAGAAATGAATTCTTTTACCTGATTGGTCGATTTTAATATAGCTGCGTTCTGGTTGGTTGATACCAAATAAAATGTTTTTTTTAAAGAGTTAAATTAGTAAAAGAGTTTACATACCAAAAAGAACCTAACGTTCCGATTGACAGTCAATGTGTATTGTGATTGGTGGTTTAATTTGGTGAAGTATTTTGATTGGTCAAATTAACCTAGGTGTAAGCTTTGGCAGCTAGGCATATCGTTTTGGCTCAAAAAAGCACAAGTGCTGTTAAGGGGAATAGACTAGATAGACTTTTCTACGGAATATTCTGCGGACATATTATCTATATTCTTATATTAGTGTTCGTGACTATATAAATGACAGATAAAAGTACAGGAGTAGGAAATAGTAGTTTACGTGACGGTTGCGTAATGACAGGCATTACAACATGAGTGTGGTTTATGAATCGAGCCGCAAGGCGAGTTTCATAATAGATCACACGAGTGTTGTAATGCTAATTACGCAGAGTCTCTTACAATACTTTATCTACACACATATTATAAGTACTCTAAGATGGGTTCAGAAGCCGAAAGGCAAATGACCAGCATCACCTTACCTGTGGTAGTAGGTGACAGCGATGACAGCTGTAATGTAATTTTGAAATTACGTTATCGAATATTGTAAGGTAATGAGATCCAAATTTGGAACATCTTCGAAAATTAACAGCTGTCATCGCTGTCACCTACTACCACAGATAATGCTGGTCATTTCCTACGGGTTTTGAACGCATAATAGAGCACTTATGATAATTATGTGTGTAGATAAAACTATTTACCTATCTCTAAACAACAGCGTTCGCTACAGATTGCCGTCATTGTCCATAGAAATATGGGAACTTAGTAAAAGCTTTAGGTAATAAGTAATTAAATGAATAAACTCAATACTTTAACACACTTGTTTTAATTATGAATATTGCGATTACAGAGTTACCTTTTCAGTTTGAAATTCAAAGGACGACTGACTTCGTCAAGATGGCCACATGTATTTATCTTCTCGTAAACATAAACCGGAAAAGGAATAGTCAAATAACCATCATTTATTTTGCATATTATTTTAAGATTTATTTCATCCTCAAACCTTACAGTCGGCCATCCTGAAAAAGCCGAGTCCTCTCGGAAAAAGTATTTTTATATACATATTCCAATAAAAGATCTTAATACCACTAGTCTAATAATATTCTAATTTACTTAAATTAAAACTATATTTATTACTTCAACACTATTCTGACATGACATGTGACATGTAAATGTAATTACACATGTTTTGTTACTTTTTTTTACATGTCGTGGTTATTATTATTCCTACTTATATCAATAAAGACTTATTTAGCCCTACACGTTCGGCCATCTTGAATTTAATAATTGTTCCATCAATTTTCTACTTAGATCTTTACATTCGATAATAATTCTTATCATCACTCTTATTACATTAATAAACTTTATTAATTTATACAATTAACTGATCATTAGCAGTCTGTTCTAGGAAGCCAAACTTGACAAGAAAGACGGAGAGAAACAAAAATATGAATAATCTAACACACTCCCAATTGCCAGAAGACTCCTTCGTGTGTCAAATTATTCTTTTCCACCCTACTCATATAAAAATTCGTTCCAATTCCATAATCAATTCCTTAAATCTTTCCTTCCATATTCAATATCACAGCGCTCCAATCCATGGCTCACACGGCCTCCTTGCGCAACCAAAACATGTTAAATCTAGCACACTCCCAACTGTCATTAGACTCCAGTGTATGCTGTTTAACCATTTCCGCCCTAAACATACATTTTATCCTTGTACGTTTATCAACATTATTCTTTACATATTTATTTATATATTCTACTAATAATTACATTAACTTCCAAGTCAATTACAGCCTATTTATATTTCCAGCGCTCCAATACCTGACCAGATGGTCTCATTGCGCACATTACACATGGGAACCTAACACACTTAACTGTCAAAAGACTCTTTTGTGTGACGATTTATAACTTCCACTCTAAATCTAAAATCTTTCAGTAATCTTTCAATTCATAAATCAATTACAAGTTCAATTAGTCATTTTTTTTTTAATAATCCATATTTTCACAATTTTACATTCTACGCAAAACATAAATAGAGTATCCTTATTAGTTTACAATTGACTCATCACTGCTCTCCTCTACATCTCCGGTACAACATTATGTACCGCCTTCGCCGCACTTGTCTCACTATCCCTATCGTCCTCACTCAATGAATTTTCGTCTTCTGAATTTATTAAATCATGAGTAAATGTTAACCACGGAAACATTTTGTCCACAGAAACCACAGCTTCATATTTTCGATTTTGTTTGCGAGTTAAAGGGGTATCCCCAATAACGTACCTATCCTTTTCTAAAACTGTAATAACTCTGTACGGCCCTTGTAATTTAGGGAGGAGTTTTTTTCATTTACCATTGTTACTGTGTATGTCCCTCTCTATCCTTACTAAATCACCTACTTTATATTTAATAGCAACTTTTCTAGCCTGATCAAATCTAACCTTATTCTTTCTTTGTTCTTCTCTAATTCTCAAATTTACTTCCTCTCTAATTTTATCAAGTGAATGATGAGTTGTTCCTTCTTGATCCAATAGGGATGTCACGATCCCGTCCCCCTTGGTTTTCAATCTGAATCCAAAAAGTACCTCCGATGGACTCCTGCCTATAGATTTATTTATAGTCGTGTTAAGCCCTAACTGAATTTCTTCCAAATGCTTATCCCATTCATTCTCGTTATAATTGTGGTTCCTTGCCGAGAGCGAAGCCAAAATAGTCCGATTATATCTTTCTACCTGACCATTCGCTCTCGGCGTAGCAACCGCGTTCAGCACATGCCTAATACCTAACTGAGTAACAAAATCCTTAAATCCCTTGCTCGTAAATTACGTACCTCTATCACTTATCACTCTGCTAGGTATACCAAACAAACTGATATAATTATTAATAACTTTTATTGTCGATTTAGTTTTTGTGTTCTTAACGGCATAAAGGGATATGAACTTAGTGTACGCGTCTATCAATACCAGCAAATAATTATTTTTCGACCTACTTTTGACAAAAGGACCCAAGTGATCCATATGCACAGTATGGAATGGTTGGTCTATTTTTGGGATCGGGTGAAGCATTCCTTGTATCTTACCTGCCGGGGTTTTGTAATAACAGCACTCTAAACATGATTGAACATACTTTTTGACGAACTTGTTCATCTTGGGAAACCAATAAAGCGATCTAAGTTTATCCAAGGTCTTGTCAACTCCAAAATGTCCAAGCTCGTCATGATTTTTCTTAAGCAATTGCCACCTTACTCCTTTAGGAACAAGCCTCTTAGAGTGACCATCAACCATCCATCCACTTCCACTTTTCCACTTTTCCATTTTTTAATTGATAATTTATGCGGATTTCAGCTACTTTAGGAGTCTCAGGGTCTTCTAGTACACGTTTAATTTGTTGGATCTCCTCGTCGACGCCCTGAATAGTAGATAGCCAATCATCTGTCTCTATTGTTAGTACATCGAATACAGGTTCGGGCTCCTCCGTCATTGGAATTGCGTTCCTGCTAAGCGCGTCACCATGACTCATGCGACACCCGGGCCTGTATTCGATGTTACAGTCATACTCCTGCAACTGTAACCACCACCTACCAATACGGGGAATGATGTCTCGCTTAGATAATGTAGTACGTAAGGCACTACAGTCGGTCAGTATAGTAAATTTCAATCCTAGGACATATACTCTAAACCTATTTAATGACGCGACTACTGCCAGGGTCTCGAGTTCGAAAGAATGATATTTTTGTTCCTCTAGCGTAGTTTGCCTACTGTAATAAGCTACTGCCCGCCATCGTCCTACATCGTCCTGCTGAAGTAAAATTCCTGCTATGCCGGTTTTACATGCATCAGTATGTATTTGAGTTGGAGCATGATGGTTGTAAAGGGCGAGTATAGGTCTTTGCACCAATTCCGTTTTAAGTGTAGCAAATGCACTTTCATGATCGGCACCCCATTCCCATTTGGTAGTCTTCTTTAACAATTTTGTTAAAGGACTAGCAATTATGGCAAAATTCTTAACAAAGCGACGAAAAAAACTAGCTAAGCCTATAAACTGGCGCACTTCGTGTTGATTGCTTGGACGCTTAAAGTTCTCAACTGCCTCTGTTTTGCCTGAACCTGGTCTTACTCCCCCTTTACTTATCTTAAACCCAAGGTAGTCTATGCTTTTACAGAAAAAGTTACATTTGGAGAGTTTTAGTGTCAAACCCGCATCTTTAATTAACTTTAAAACCGTTTCCAATCGCTCCATCCCTTGTTCAATGCTATGTGCCGGGATTATAATATCATCCATTAAAGCATATGCTTCATTATTTTTAACATCCTTTAACATTTGATTAACAGTCTTTTGAAAGACAGAAGGCGCATTTGCCAACCCAAACGGCATACGTATAAATTGGTACTGTCCGTCAGGGGCGACAAAGACCGTTTTGTCTTGGGATGATGGAGCGATCGGAATCTGGTAGTATCCTGATGCTAAATCTAGCGTTATAAAATATTCGTAACCCCCTAACTGATCTATTTGGTCCTCAATTCGTGGTAGAGGGTAATGTTCCTTTACCGTTATCGCATTGAGAGCCCTATAGTCCACACAGAGCCGTTGGTCTCCTGTTTTCTTCTGCACTAATAATATGGGGCTTGCGTAGGCAGAAGAAGATTCAGTAATAATACCACAGTCCAACATCTCTTGTACCATTTGCTTTACTTTATCCCTTTCAGAATAGGCTAACCTATAATGGCCGATATACGACTGGGGTACTATCTTTTAAAGTTATAGTCATTTCCTTTAAATTAGTCAAACCTAGGTCTGTTAAACTAAATGAAAAACAATTATTATATTTTTGTAACAGCATGTGTAGTTTGTGCTTGTCTTCCATTTGTAATTCCTTATCTACTTTAAGATCCCTTAATAATGACTCGCGCTCGATCACATCTAATTTATTAACTTCAAATGAATAGCTATCGTCACGAATGCCTGCTCTTGTTAATAATTGACCCTTTTGAAAAGTCGCTGCTACCTAATTTAAATTAGCCACCATGACACATCCCTTGCCATTTGTAATGGTGTACAGGCCGGGCAGAATGAAATATTTATGAGCACCTATTTCTCTTACAGACTCTTGTACGTACACTTTACACGTAGAACAAGTGTCTATTTCTACCGGTACCGTTTCCATAGCACTGACATGTACATCAGAGCTTACAACCAATCTCAGTTTGTCATTACCCGGTTTAAATTGTACCTCCTGCCGTTTTTGTAGAATTAAACACTCCTCAGTTTTAATAATTAAAATTCCAGCTTGCTCTGTAAATGTGTGACCGAGTAATACGGGATACTTAAGCAAGGAGTCAGGTACTATCAATATTTCTACTAAAGCTGCAACCGCATGTACTTCTAAATGTACGGTACATTTTCCTATTGGATTAATAACAGATTCACCAAAACCTTTTAACGATGGTAAGTCAGTAGTAGAATAATCTACCCCCAATTCTTTAAAATCACTTAACCGAATCATCGTGCATTGGCTGCCCAGGTCGACGTAGCACGTCTTAGGTTTTTTATTTACTTTTAACGAAAGTACATATTTGTCATCTAGATTTCCGGCTAACTTAACTTCCGACACTGGTTTTGTAGCTTCACTGGTTCTACTACTGTCATGACTTACTTTTACCAAACGTCTACAATTTGAACTCTGATGCCCTAGTCGCTTACAAACAGTGCAAGTTAGTAGTGGCTTATGACATTTAAAACTTGGATGCCCTATCTCGTTGCAGTTAAAACATTTAATGGAAATACATCTATTATAATCATTGTTTGTATTGGTTTGTTTTGTAAAAAATGTTGTGCGTTTGTCCTTTAAATCCTCGACTTTAACAGACTTAAAGTAGGCTAACAAATCCTCCGGTTCAGAATAGTTAGCAGCTTGGGCCCCTAATCTCAGACCCTTATCTTCTAACCCGTCAATCATACAATCTACCGCCTTTTTTCCGGATATATCGCACCTATTAAGTAAATTTATTTTGTGGTAAAAGTAAACCTCTAGCAATTCATTATACTTCACTTTTCTATCTAACATTTCGTGTAGAAGCTGGGCATAATTTTCCACAGTTGCTAACGTTTCCAACGTTTTAATCAATTTTTCTTTCCACTCGGGCCAAGTATAATTAAGTGTGGGTAGACCTTGATACCAAACTTTGGCTATCCCACCTAGTTTAGGCAAAGCATAATGTATGAGCTGTGTCTCCGACCATTGGTACATAGAATAACATTCTTCAACTTTCTTAATCCATAAATCTATAGTTTGCTCTTTACTAGCTGGATCGAATTCCGGCACCGCGTTGCTGTTCATAGAAAAGTGATGCTGTGATTGAGACGTAGAAGAGGGTAGTGATTTAATCAAATCCATAAAGTCTTGTAAAGAAAATGTTCCCATGTTTACATCAGTTTTGTTAACGGTTTTATTTAAGTTATGTGTTCCGCGACTTGTACTGTTATCAGAACTAGAACTAGAAACACTTACGGTTGCACGGCGTTTACGTTTCTTTTGTCGCGGGTGACTCCGCTTGTGCTGGCTCAGCTCGTGCTGGCCCCGGTCGCGATGACTCCGCCGGCGCTTCCTCGATATCCGACGCCGCCTCCCGCCTTCGTCTCCCGCCGACACGCTGTTCGCTGAGCGCGAGCGCGCCCTTGAAGGCCGCTCACACCGGGACCTGGACCGGCTCGACCTGCGCCGCCTGTGCGCACGTCGCGTCGCGCTGCGCCCGCGCGGCTGCGCCGACGGCTCCTGGTCGCGTTCGCCCCGTTTGCCAAGCACGACCGACGCTTCGCGCGGCTCTGCATTTCCACGGTCTTCCGACATCGATAGCACTTATCAACCTAAAAATGAACAAAGGTTACAGGTCAGGTGAACAAAAATGCTTGTGGGCGTGTTTGAATATTAAGCAATATTCTGTTACTATCACTACTTCTGAACTTTAGCTTTAGGTAATAAGTAATTAAATGAATAAACTCAATACTTTAACACACTTGTTTTAATTATGAATATTGCGATTACAGAGTTACCTTTTCAGTTTGAAATTCAAAGGACGACTGACTTCGTCAAGATGGCCACCTGTATTTATCTTCTCGTAAACATAAACCGGAAAAGGAATAGTCAAATAACCATCATTTATTTTGCATATTATTTTAAGATTTATTTCATCCTCAAACCTTACATTAGCAACTGTCAGTGATCGGCGACGAGTTTTGAATGCGTTTAGTATGAGCACAAGTACCTACCTGTACAGTACCTTACAGTACGATGATATTAATTGGATTTTGACACTCGGCAATTCTCAACATTTATCGTTGAGATCGATCTATCAACTAGGGAATGCAAATAACCGGTTTTAAGCGATTTTAAACGGTTATTTTCATTGAAAAACGGTTAATAGCCGGTTAATTTGCATTCCCTACCATCAACACGATATCTGGCTTATTGACGACGATAGTCCTGTCCGTGGTGACGGATTGATCCCAATAGAGTAATAGAGCGTTGCGTAGCACGACCATTTTCCAGAACTTATAGTACTTCGGAAGCAAGTTGCTGATGGATGATCCTGGTCACGGGTTTATGTCTGCGTAAGTACTCACTGTTGGCCAAATGCGACCAAACTGAAATTATATGTTAACGGCACGCTCGACAAATGTCAACCGTGTCATCCCTCAGAATATATTTTCGGTAATTGTTCATCATTATGACCTCGTCAGCAATTGCACAAACAAAACCTTCGGTTTCCCCGAAGAGGTCACCAAATCGCAGCCAGTTCACAGACGCTAAGAAGTGTACATCGGGCCTTGTTAGGGCTCGGTAGAAGCGTCCGTGTAGCTCCATATGTTTTTGCGGTCTTCAGTGCTCAACACCGTTGGTCTGCGCCAGTTCTCGTTTGCCAAGGAGAGAGGCGTGAGGCTCCTGTCTACTACAACCACATCACGATGCATTCCACACTCATTGCCAAGGAAAAAATCCCTGAGATTGCACACCTCGCCCACCCTCCTATCCAGGGCGTCAGTCTGAGTCCACCTTAGTGTGCCAACGGAGTAGGTATGTGGGCAGCGGCATCACCCAGCCATTGAAGGCATTATTATTTATTATATTGATTACTATTCATTTATTTATTTAGTCTATATTTCAATATTTATATTATATTTATGAATTAGTTAGGTAGAGCTCCACAAGGAAGATCGCCGAGTCATCGCGTACTCAGCACGCCCGGAAGCAAAGCTACAGCAGCTGCGTGCCGCTGCGTCAGCATACGTGCCGCTTTACCTTAACACCACTATTCTATATATAATGCAGTCAACTAGTGGGAAAGTTTTGGGGTAGTTCTGATTTCTTCTTTCTTCTTCGTATTTTGGGGTGCTGAATCCGAATCTGAGGTTTGCTAACAAAATTTCGTGACGCAACATTGACAAAATCGCAAAAGAAGTGAAAATTTTCTGCTTTTCTTCAGACTTTTGCTTAAAACTCTGAAACTATTAACTTTTAGTAAATGGCTTGTTTACAGAAATTAAAGTTGTTAAAATTCTCTACAAATACCACTATTTAGTTTTTTTTTAGAATAACCGTCCGGTCTCAAGTTCGAGTTGAAAATTGACATATTTCAGCGGTCACTGCAAAAACCACTTTTTCCACTCCAAAACTTTACTTTTTTATTAAAAAGCTGTCAGTTAGTGAATTACACCTAGTTTTAAGGCTGTTTCAATAAAGACCGAGGACACGGAGAATTCACGTTTTAATTATTCTTTTTATTGTTGAACAGTTATTATAGCTAGATTGCAAAAAAAGCAAAAGATCTCAGTTAAGGGTTTTCACATTCCAATCGGGAACAATGTGCTAACTTTCTGCAGTATGTGTGTGTGTACGGTCCAGGAACACCAGCGCACACTAGCGTCCTATAAACTGGTTACTGGATCGCACCGCACACACACACACAGACGCGGAACTTAAATGGCGTGCTCCCGAGTCGAGTCAGTTCAGTTTATGACTTTGTGCACGTGCGGGGCTCTCTATCTCTATCTGCGTTCCCAGTCCCTTTGTAATGAGTATTAACGATAATACGATTTCTACAAATTATGTTTACGTGTGGTGTTAAAAATGGCTGCCAACGCAATTTTGGATGCAGGAAGGCTGGCCTCCATTGTTCCCCATTCTGCACATTATGCGAAGTACTGCGTGAAAACGTTGAGCCCCCGGAAGATAGCTCTGACATAGACGTAGAAGAGGCTGAAGAAAAACACAGAGAACGGAACGAAGAAAGATACGTACATAATGCGGAAGGTATGTCTAAATCTCACAAGTTATTTTGTAGTCATTCAGCTCTCCTTGATATATGATCACAAGTCAGTGTTTCTTCGCAGGCTCAGGGATGGTGGATAGGGAAATCAAAATGGCTGCGTGCGTCTCGCTGTGCATTTATACCAAAAGTGAAATAAATTACTGAGCCTCTATATTACAATTCTTATGTATAGCGCCACCTATCGGCGAAGTTCCGAATTAACTAGATTTAAAGCTAGAACTAAGTAGATCGTAATATACTATTGCCATCAAGTTCCTTGAGATCATGGTAGATGGCGCTGTCAGTCATCGACATGCTGCCACCCCCAACTTGGCTATTATACAACATAACTATACTCCTTTCAGGAACATTAGCGACATTTGCCTTTATTTAAATTGATTAAAACTGTAGGCTAGATGGCAAAACTAATGTCAATCACGAAAGGATTATAATCATTAAACGGCAAAGTGGTTGGTACTGTACAGAATCGACGAAATAGGCAATAACAATAAGAAATGAGTGTGAGATTAAATTGAAATGAAATAGGTACGGAAAACTGTACATTATACCTGGCCCTTTGCCATTCAGTTGTAAGGGGTTTAAGGAAACTACAATCAAAATAGGATTTATTGATACCTAAGCTAAAATCTTAAATAACATTCATCTCTTAAACTATGCGATTTACGTAACTAAAAATGAACACTTTCTATTTATTATTCTATAGCATTCGTCGGTAATGGGCAAATATTATTGAATGCTCGTTTTATGATGCCGTTCGCTGTTTTGATGTCGACCACCCGCGCTCGGCCGTCGTGTCCCGGGCAGCAACGCACGACGCGGCCCATCCTCCACAGGCAAGGCGGCAGGCGCGGCTCCCTCACCAGCACTACGGTACCCTCTTGAAGGGCTCGGCCCTTGCAACTCCTCCATTTGGTACGCTCCTGCAATAGTCCTATGTAATCTCTTGACCATCGGCGCCAGAAGTCCTGTTGCAGCTGCTGTAACCTTTGGTAATGAGTTAGTCGGTTATTCGGTACATCCTTATAGTCATAGTCAGGCATCGCGGTAGGCGTTCTACCTATAAGGAAGTGGGCAGGCGTCAAGAAAGAAAGATCGTCACTATTAGAATTCGGTATTGGGCATAAAGGACGAGAATTTAAAATACCTTCAATTTGAATCAAAATAGTAGAAAAATCCTCATAAGTGAATAATGCTAGGCCTAGTAACTACTCGTTTTAAATGAAATTTACAACATCTATGGCTGACTCATGTAGTCCACCCATGTGAGGAGTGTATGGCGGCAAGAATTTCCATTTGATTCCCTCACCTGCACAAGAAGTTATTATTTCGTTAGAATTTTCGTTTAAAAATCTATAGAGCTCGGTTATTTCGTTACAGGCCCCATGAAAGGTAGTAGCATTATCGCTAAGAATTTCCTTCGGTTTCGATCGTCTGGCTATAAACCGTCGTAAAGCCGAAAGGAATGCTGATGATTGTAAACCAGAAATTAATTCGATGTGAACTGCCTTAGTTGTCATACAGACAAAAATTGCGATATAACATTTATCAGTTCTGGGGCCTATTGCATATAAAATAATAGCTTATATTATAAGCTATTTACTCCTAAAATTTACTGATTATAATTGTGTTACGTTGCATAAAATTAAATAGTCATAATAATAGTTAGCAGTCCTAAAAATAATTTCAGAAGTATGCTAAATTGTATTGCATAAATATTTTTTTGAACTTATAAAATGCTTTTACTTATAATATAAGTAACGAGTCCAAATTTAACAAAAAAAATTTTAATATTGTAATACTTATATCAAATGCTCAATTTGGACCGCGGTTCCTTTCAGCGTACGGCCATAGTGTAAAAAGAGTTTAAAAAAAACAAAATACTTGCTGTATTTTCCCGCTTTTATTCGTAAGTTGAGTTAAAATAAAACATTAGGTAAATATGATGAGAAAACGAGAAGAAAAGCACCTGAAAACAACAAATTTTCTGAGAAAAATGATTGACTTCAAGGAATTACTATTTGCAAAGTTTTCGCCGACAATCACGAAAGATATAAAAAAACAAGCGTGGATAGATGTTCGTGACTACGCGGTCGCGATTAATTTTGTCACAAGCGACAAAGACTTTACGTATATAAGAGACACAACTTGGCCTAACTTACGCCAAAGAACGATGGTAAGTTTACTAATAATTAAAGATTATTTGCAATCCCTTAAATAATTTATGTCATAATATATAAAAGGAATAATACTCGTGTTGGGTGAGAATATTTTGGCACCACATTTTAAACCCTCCATATATCTTCGGATAAGCAGTATAGCATAATATTATTCGCCCCCTTTACCTGATTTTATAAATGTTTATCTTTGAATTATGTAGGTTTGATTCTAAACTAATTTTATTACCTACTTATTTGATAATTTAAATTGTGTTTTTTTTCTTATCTTTAGACTAAAGTAGATAGAGCGAAGAGTACGGGAGCAGCGGGTGGATCCAACAGCAAACTGGATTCCATTGACGAATTAGTTTTAGAGGTAATTGGGAGGGACTCGCCCATTATAGAGGGAATCGGGTTAGAAGATTCGTTTGGAATACGATACAAAACCCCAGTACAACCGGTAGAAGCCCCTCTCAATAACGCCCTCGAGGGAAATAGTGAGGCTCCTGAACAACAAGAAACCAACCAAATTTCCACCACCAACCAACCTCATAACAGCTATACGAGAAATAAAACTCCATTACACAAGGGTAAAAGAAGCACGAATAATACATCACCGTTAATAGATTCAACAGAATATCACCAATTAAAGAAGAAAAAACTACAATTAGAAATAAGAAAATTACAATTAGATGTTTGGGAGAAGGAAACGTCTCTAGGTGTAGAGCACTGCGAATTAACCAACGATTTGAGACCGGAATCTGTGCCGGAATATATGAGTACATTAATAATTAATGACGACGGTGAAATTCAAATACTTAATGATACTCATGATACAAACTGAAACATTTTATTTGAATATACATTATTTCATACCTATGTTGTATTATATAAGTACAAATATGTTCTTAGTCATAAAAACTAAACTAAATATATCTACTTAAATAGAAACAAATCTAAGGATGTTTTTTTTACATTCACTGGAAATGACGATAAAAATATTGTAATTTTTCTTGGCCATCATTGTTCCGAGTATTTTCCCATTGGTCATCAAACTCGTCACTTGTTAAATTTTCCGTATTTAACTGGTCAACTTCATTCTCTATTAATTGTTCGGACATGTTGTTTTTAGATAAATTGCAAAGAGCAACGCAGCATGTTACTACTTGACCAGCATAGACAGGATCAAGTCGCAAATGATTTAGGCAAGGAAATTTTTCCTTTAGTATTCCTAATGCACATTCCACCACACGTCTGGTACTTCTGTGAGCCCTTAGAAATCTACGTTGAGCGTTGTTTGTAGGGTCTCTTATAATAGGTGGAATTAACCACGATTTTAACGGATAAATGGAGTCTCCTAGAAGAACTGCATCTGGAAAAGGTCTCCATCCAGCCTGCATACGTTGGCAAAGCCCGCTGGTTCGTAACACCCTTGCGTCACTAGTACTTCCAGGCCAGTCAGCATAAACATAATAAAACTTTAGGTCTGCACCAGCAACAACCATTACGTTTAACGAATGATTGCCATGTCGATCAACGTAGGCATTTTCGAATGCATTTGTGCCGTCTATGTTTATCAATGTTCCGTCGACTGCTCCACAGACGAGTGGCATATTAGCTATGTTATTAAAGTCATTTATTACACTATCAACATCACTTGGCCACTTCACTACGTTTCTTAAAATATGATTATTCACGGCAGTTACTACCCGTTTCACTGCTCTGCAAACAGTGGCTTTATCAACGCCATGCATATCGCCTATGCTGTGATATTGGGCACTGGTTCCCAACCAATGTAATGCCACTTGCAACTGTTGGTGCGGTGTTAAAGCATAATTCCTGCTTGTCTGATGTTGAAGCGTACCCTGAATTTCGTCTAAAATATATGAAAATTGCTCAAAGTTTAATCTGAATCTTTCATTGTATTGGTATGATTCTTGTAAATGATTATAACTCAATCGGCCTCTAAACATCCGCGGTGGCCTTCGTGATGATACTTCATCACTACTATCACTGTCGGATGATGTCATTTTAATATATATATATATATATTATTTGTGACTATTGAAAAGGATTTCGATCACTTATATTATTTTTAACAAACTCTAAACACCTATGAAATATTTACTTGTATTATGAGTAAATAATAAAAGCAAGCTGTGTTTTTGCAACAGAACCACAATTTTACTTGTAATAATAGCTTATAATACCCGTAAAATTTCTTATAACTTCTATTATTAGTAAAAAATATATGCAACAAAACACTTATAAATTTTACTTGTAATATGAGTATTTTTCTCGTAATAATAGTCTAATATTTTTATGCAACAAAAGCATACTATTTTATATGCAACAGAAAAAACTCGACTACTATAGTACATTATTGCCTAGGCATGGAAGTAGGCAATTGCGGGCCGAGTATTGGATTAAACGGACGAGCTTGAGAGTCCGTTTAAAAATACGAAGCCCGCAATTGCTGTTCCTGCCGAGGCAAATATAGTGCTTTTCTCAAAAATCGCAAGAAAAAAATTGTGTTAGAGTCAAATCTTCATCGCTTGAACTTATTTTTTGAATTGCATACAAACAGAAACTTCATGTAAAAAAACCATCACTCCTTACCGCCTTTTTTCTTTATAACAAGGAGAAACGCAATTCTTGTTTTAAAAAAAACATAAGCTATTCCAGGCACAAATAAAAAAGTTATGTTTCGAGTAAAATTTGGATGTGTAAGACTTGTGCCCTCATTTTATTATGGCCCTTTTCACGTTTTAAAAAGTTACAAGGTAGATAGTAATGGAATTTGTATGCAACATTGCGGGCTTGTGTAGCGAGCACGCAATGTTTTTTTTTTTAAATTTGAGAACTGTCAGTAAACTATGTACTTCGCGTCTCAATATGTAGATAGGAATGTCAACATTTCCGGACATTTTTGAGAAAAAATATTTTTTATGAGTCTGCTATTATAAGTTTATAATAGCAGTATTTTTATGCAATAGGCCCCTGTACCCACGTCCCCTCCTGTCCCTTATCGTGTACGGACCACCGTAATCAAGTCCCGTATAAAGAAAGACGGGTGCCGGGTTCACTCTCGTCGGTGGCAAATCACCCATGATAGGTATTTGCGAAGTAGGTTTGGCTCTGAAGCATGTCACACACTCGCCAACGACCTTGTTTGCCATACTCTTACCGTTTATCGGCCAAAATCGTTCTCGAACCGATGATAACAATAACTGAGGTCCGGCGTGCATCGGTTTATTTATTTATTTATTTATTTTATTTGGGACATCAACAGCGATATATTGAATCAGATACTTAAGATATGGATACATTTGAGTAAGCCAATAACAGACGACCACAAGAAATACAAGAAAAATACAAGTGGAGTTATAACTAAGTAAAACAAGTAAAAAAGTTTATAAAAGGTTTCCCATTCGGTTACAAATTCGCTCGGGAGTTTTTCGTCCCAGGCGATTCTATTTTTCCATAATCGCTGAATAAAGCATTTAGCGATAATTATAACTGGTGCTTTTAGCCCTAATGGATCAAAAATAGCAGAGGCTAAAGATAAAACCTTTCGTTTTGTAAGTGGTTTTGGCACTGTTTCACCTTTAAATTGCTACATTAAATTGTCATTATTACTGCACCACGCGAGTCCTAGGACTTTATGTGTATCATTTGCAAGCGACGTCGGTGGTGTGTTTTTATGTGTGTTCATGGTATTACTCACGGTTTGTAGTATATTGGGGGAATTCGATTTCCACTTTCGTAGGTTGAAGTTCGCGCCGCGGAGAATCCGTTCGACGTTAACAGCTGTTTGGGCTACCTGGCACTCGTCGTCCCCACCATGGAGCAGGTCATCTATGTAAAAACTATTAGCTATCGCAGCAGCCGCCTCCGGGAAATCGTCCTGGTTCTTCTGCGCGAGCTGGAGTAGGCAACGTGTTGCTAGGTAGGGGGCACACTTAAGGCCAAAGCTAAGCGTTGTTAGAGTGTAGGTAAGTAATGGATCGGTAGGGGTCTCGCGCCAGAGTATACACTGTAAATGTTGTTGAGATTGGTCTATATATATCATTCTATACATCTTTTCGATATCTGCATTTATTACATACCTGTTTATTCGGAATCTCAGTAATATGTTTACTAAATCTTCTTGAATCACGGAACCTTTATGTTGTATGTCGTTAAGCGACTGACCTGTACTCGTTTTGAAAGATGCATCAATAACCACTCGTAATGGTGTGGTCGGTTTATGCGGGGTAAGGACTGCGTGGTGAGGTAAGTAGTTACAGTTTTCGGTTTTATTTAACTGTATCATATGACCTGCATTTTTAAAATCTTGCATGAACTTGACATATTCTTGCCTATATTTGGGGTCTCGAGCAAATTTGGATTCTAGGGTTTTAAATCGTTTGTAAACAATTGAACGCGACTCGCCCAGACCTGTCACTGACTCCCTTAGGGGGATGGTCACCACAAAATTACCATCAGAAGTTCTCGCGTGCTCATTGAATATTTTCTCGCACTGTATGTACTCATTATCTGGTAATGTCGACTCTGTGTGACTCTCATTCGAGCTCCAAAAGGCATGAATCGCGTACGCTTGGACTAGATTACACCTCACCCGCTGCGGGGATGTGTTGGCGGTCATTGCTCCTGATACCACCCAGCCTAACCGAGTCCTTTGAAGAATCGGTAGTCCGTCACCTAGTCGATGCTGACCTATGCACAAAAGTTGATAGAATTGCTCAGCTCCTAAAATCAGATCTATGTCCCCTCCTTGATAGAAAAAGTCATCGGCTTAATTGAATCTTTAAGGAATATTTAACTGTTGAGCATTAGTTATATAGGTTGGTATATTGCAAATGTTAGGTACAATAAAGCACGCTAAATCGGTGGAAAATGAGTCATCGTTTGACTGTATCGTGATGTTACATAATTTGTTTATTTTTGTAACATTTTCGTTAAATCCCAAGACTTCTAGGTTTAAATTTTTCGTCGGTAAATTTAATTTGCTGTATGCACTTTCGGTTATGAAATTCGATTGAGACCCAGAATCAAGCAGTGCACGCAAAGTGTGCAATCGGTTGTTTTTGTCTAAGACCTTGACTCGCGCGGTAGACAAAATAATAAATTTTGTTTGTGTCGATGTCGGTAAAGGGTTGCCGTCTAGTCGTCCTATCACTGTGCCGCTTTGTCGCTGGTTGGTTATTAAATTAACGGAGTGTGATTCGACAGTCGGTTTATTCTGTTCGGTCATGTTGTGCAAAGTCGATTGTCGAGTCTGTGGGGTCGATTCAGTCACGTCGGATTGTGTCCATGGGATGTGTAAGTGTTTAATCTCAACTCGAGGTCTATTAATTGGTCAGCTGTTAAAGAGTTCGGATTCTGTTTCGATATAATTTTTTTATACAATGTTAATTTTCCCTTTACTACCCCCCTTATATATAGGTTATAGGTTAGAGCGGGCTGGTTTCCGCAACTCGACGACTTAATGTATGCGCCTTTTTTGCGTGCTGGGTTTTGGCACTACTCTTGCCAACCCAGTTCTACCAGGAAGCCTAGCAAACCCTTGATGTTGCCGACGGCTTCCGGTAGCGACCTCGGTGTTCCGAGGTGACGTGCCCGGTATGTTGCCACCTCAGGGCATTCCATGATGACGTGGGCCGCGGTTTCCTCCGCCGTCATACAGGCTCTGCACAGGGGGCTGTCTGTAACACCTAATGTGAACAAGTGTTTGTTAAACAAGGCATGGCCAGTTATGGCTCCAGTTAGTAATCGGAGTTGGGCCCTTTTGAGGAGTCGTAGCTTACGCGATAATCCGGGATTGATTATCGGAAGGGCTTCCTTACTTTGCCTGCAGGTGTTTAGGTTGCTCCAGTAGTGTTGGTGCTTCTCCTTGGTGACTTGGCGCAGCTTGTTCCGCAGCCAGCTGGTCGGCAGGGGCAGAAATGGTTCAGGACCTATTAGTTCCGTTTCTGAGCCCCTTCTCGCGAGTACGTCCGCCGCGTCATTACCTCGAGAGTTACTGTGTCCCTTAATCCACTGTAGGGTGATGGGGTTGATGTTACATACCTTAGAAAGGGCGTTGTGACATTCGTATATTAGCCCTGATGTTGCTGTGTAGCATTGTAGGGCTTGGAGAACTGATCGGCTGTCGGAGAGTATTCGGATAGGGAGATCTTTTACCTTCCTTTGCTCGATCGCTGTTATAGCCATGATGATGCCCACGCATTCAGCCTGGAAAACTGTGCTGTGGGCTCCTAATGGCGTTGAGATATGTATGTTTAGGTCTTCCGAAAAAGCACCTGCTCCGGATCCCGACTTTGTCTTGGATCCATCTGTGAAGATCCTTACTTCCCTGGGGTTGAGGCCTTCCCACGGATCCTCGTGCAGTTGTATTTTGTACTTCTTGTCGAAGATGAACTGTTTTGGTATTCTGTCGGTGGCTGCCTCTATGAGCGGCTCCTCATTGACCGCTTCGTAGAGAATTTCGGTGTGTGGTACCCTGGCGGGTCTCCACAGGTGCAAGTTCCTAAGACGTACCGCTGTCGCTGCCGCTTCCTGCTGGATGAAGAGATGCAGTGGCGGGAGGTCGAGCAGGGCTTCCAGGGATGCTGTGGGCGTAGTCCGCATGCATCCGGTGGCTGCCATACCGGCTAGTCTCTGGAGTCGTTGTAGTTTTGCTTCCACAGTGGAGAGTCTGGTGCGTGGCCACCAGACTACCGCACCATAGGCTATGATTGGTCGTATTACTGACGTGTAGAGCCATAGGATGATTTTGGGGTGTAGTCCCCAGGTTTTACCTACCATCCTGCGACACTGCCAGAAAGCGATTGTTGCCTTGTCTATCTTGTTGTTTAGGTGATTGCTCCAGTTCAATTTGCTGTCCAGTATGACTCCTAGATACTTTACCTCATTTGATAGCTGGAGTTCTGTTCCAAACAGCTTGGGGAGTTGGTAGTTGCCCAAGTTGCGTTTGTTGGTGAACAATACCATCTCCGTTTTCTTCGGGTTGACAGATAGTTTGTTGGTTGAGCACCAGCGTTCTACGATACTTAGGGCTGAGCGGGTGACGTCGCAGACCGTGCTGGTGACGTTGCCGCTCGTGAGTATCGCTATGTCGTCCGCGTAGCCTACCGCGTAGTAGTGACTGTCGTTTAGTTTGGCGATCAACTCGTTCACAACTATGTTCCATAGTAGCGGGGAGAGAACGCCTCCCTGGGGACAGCCCTTTGCCACCAGTGCTAGTTGGTTGTTGTTTGCATTGAGTCTGATGACCCTTTTGCTGAGCATGTTACCTATCCACTCGACCAGGGTCGGGTTCGCCCCGTGCCTGACTAGCGCGGCTGTTATGCTGTTGAAATTGGTCTTGTCAAAAGCCCCCTCAATATCTATGAAGACGCCTAGGCACATAGATTTGTTCTTGATGGCTTCCTCTACCTTGCTTACTACTGCGTGTAGGGCTGAGTCTGTTGATTTACCTTGGCTGTAGGCATGTTGGTTTGGGTGCATTGGTACGTTTACCAGGCAGCTCTCCCGTAGATTTCTGTCGCATAGCCTTTCCAAGCTCTTTAGTAGGAACGAGGTTAGGCTGATGGGTCTGTAGGATCTGGGGTCCGAGTAGTCGCTCTTACCTGGTTTTGGTATGAATATTACCTTGACCTCCCTCCACCGTTTAGGCACATATCTGTGTGCCAGACAAGCGGTCAGGATCCCGGCGAGAGCCCGAATCAGTCTCTCGCCCCCCCACTTCAGTAGGGCTGGGAAGATCTCGTCTAGGCCCGGTGATTTAAAGGAGTCGAAGCTGTTGATTGCCCATTTCACTTTATGAGGGTTGATTACCTTGAGGGCCTGCTCCCAGTCTACCGTGGTAGGGGGGGCCTCTCCGCTCGTCCAGCTGGTCAACTGTGATATCACACAGTCAGGGAAATGCGTCTCTACGAGGACTCGCTCTGCCTCCTCTGACGAGCTGGTGAGTGTGTTGTCTGGCTTGCGTAAGGAGCCCATGGTGTGCATGGTCTGGTTGGAGAGAACCTTCCTTACCCTGTTGGCCTGTGAACATGCTTCTATGTTGTTGCAGAAGTTCCGCCATGAGCTCGTACTCCTGTACCTGAGGCGTTTCTTGTACCTGGACTTGGTCGTTTTGTAGTTCTCCCAGTCGTGGTCTGCGCCTGTGTTCATTGCTCTGTTCAGTTGTCGTCTCATCTTCTTCCTGAGCCTCTCCAGCTCAGGGCCCCACCATTTTCCTTCGCTGTTGCGGTTGGCTGGTGGGTTTGAGAGAGGACATGCATGATGATAACTAGCCACAATGGCCTCCGTTAGGAGAGTTACCTGGTTTTCTATCGCTTCGCAGCCCTCGACTTGGAGTGTAGCCGCCGACGGCAACGTAAGTTCCAGCCGCTCAGCGTATAGCAAGCGGTTGGTTCTACGTGGGTTCCGCCGAGGAGTTTCTGCGAGTGTATTTACCTGAATGTCGAAACGTATCCATCTATGGTCTGAGCACGACAGTTCCTTTGAGACGTGCCAGTTCATGATGTACTGTGTAGTTTCTTCAGTTGCTAAGGTCAAGTCAATAATTGTCTTGCTTCGTCTGTTTACGAATGTGGGTTCAGAGCCTGTATTTAGGATGTTAAGGTTAGTTGACATTAGGTATTCTACAAGTAGCTTACCTCTGTTGTTAGCGGTTTTCATACCCCAGAGGGGGTGGTGTGCGTTGGAGTCCGTGGCCACAATCAGTTGCAGCTTGTACTCTTCGCAGTGGGTCACTAGCCTCGTCATTTCGTGTGGCGGTGGGTCTTCTGCCTCTGGCATATAGATGGAAGCCAGGACCACCTCCGGCAGGCTGGAATCTTGCGCCCCTCGCACCTTTATGGCACACAGGTCTCTAGAGCAGAAACTGGTTAAGGGTTCGGCATGTATGTTCCTACTGGTGTAAATGCAGGTCCGGGGGTTATCCGGACCTGTGTGTACTATGAGCTTACCTCCGATGTTCCGGAGCCCGCATATGGCCCCCTTCCTGATCCACGGCTCCTGGATCAGGACTACGGCGGTGTTGTTGGCCTCCAGCCACTTCCGGACCTGAGCCGTCGCGGTTTCGCTGTGGTGGAGGTTAGCTTGGAGGATGTTACAGCCGGGTGAAGGGGGTTCCGTCATTGGTGCAAAGCCCCACTGACCCCTCCTCGCTGCCTTCCTCGCCGATGGCCAGTTTGCCTATCCCCTGGGCACACTCCTCCCCGCTTTCCGACGAGTCACGGAGGAGCTCTTCCTCGTCGTGCTCGGAGCAGGGGGCGCCTTGCGCCGGGGATTGGGACCCAGGCGCGACCTCGACAATGTCGTCGGCCGCGCCGGTCACCGTGGCCGTGTCCATCGGCTCAGGTTCCCGCTGTGTAGCAGGTGTTGTGCCGTGGGTGCTCGAGGGTGGAGTCTCCACGAACTTCCCTCGTGGCCCCTGGAATTTTAGGTACACCGACCCACACAAAAATGTGAGCCGGCGCCCCCTATCCAGAATGGCCTGCACCTCCGTCTCCGGTATGCTGACGATGGCAAAGGTCTCATTGCCTTGCCTGTCAGCGCTGTGCAGAAGCCACCGGTCCATCTGCACCCAGGTATTCTGGTAGCGGAGCGAGTGCGCCACCACGCCAAAATCGTCGTACACGCCCGGGAGCAGGATGCCGCAGCGTACTCTGCGCGGTATTTCGCTCTGGCGTTTCACGGTGAGGTTATCGCCAGAGGAGAGGGTGATGGCGGCTACGCACTCCCTCAGCCAGGTCACCGCTGCTTGGTCCCCGCACCACAGCCTCAGGGTGCCGTTCACGTGTAACGGCTTTCCCTGAAACTGTGGTCCGCCCCTGCTCTGCAGGTTTTGGACCGCTTCTGCCATCACGCGGGCTTGGATGAGGTTTAGGGCCTCGTCAGCGAGTTCAGCCGAAAGGTGACCCGTGCTTGCTGATGTGACAGCAACCATCAGGTCCGCCTTCGCTGCGTCCGCGTACGCCACTCGCGGGGTACCCGACGATCGCTCGATCCTCTGCTTCTTGGGTTCGCCTCTCGGAGACACAGTCTCGTCCAAGCGCGCCCTTTTAGCAGTGGTCCGAGCGACCGGGGGGCTCCCCTCCGAGGCCCTGTTGACGGCTCCTTTCCCTTTGGGAGCGGCACGGCTTGTTGCCGGATGAACGGGGTCACCGGCAGCGCCTCGCACCGTCTCCGTTCCGGGAGCACCTGGTTGTTGGTCAGGCACCGGAGCAGCAGCTTGTTCCGCCAGTAGCCTACGGTACTTGCGGCGCTGCTTCTGGTTCTTGTGCTTCTTCTTCCCGAGTTCGGTCGCACTGGGTACTGGGGCGTCCCGCTTGGCGGTTTGCTCCCTTCTTCCCCACGTGGTTAACACGGGAAGTTTCCAGCTGGCATCCAGCTGGGAAGCTGTCGAAGGCGTAGGTAGCAGCGCCGGTGTCTGCCCCGCGTCTGCGGATTTCTCCGCAGGTGCAGGCGGGACGATCTCCGGGCTGGCTTTGCGTAGTGGCCTGGGTTGAGTCCACGTTCGGGGTTTTGAGCCCGCCGGTTTCCCAGCAGACTTCCCACCCCTCGCAGACTTTGTGTATGTGTGTGACGGTGCCTTAGCACCGCCCCCGCGTGGGTGTGTTCTTGTGGTCTTGGGGGTCGATGTCGATGCCTCGAAGCCACGTGTGAAAGAAGGTAGCGTCACTTTCGTGCCACTTCCCTTCCGCTGTGTTTGGTGTGTAAGGGTAGCTGGCGGGGCTTGCGCCCTGCCGCCACCTTTGTGTGGTGTTTGTGTGTGGTGTAGCCCTTGGCCACTACTACCCGCACCTGTTTTGTTGGGAGAGGCTGGCACGCCCGTAGGAGCACCGCTCTCTTGTTGAGCGCCTTTGGGTTTCCCCTCCGGCACTCTCGGGGTTTCGGATCGTAAATTGTCCATAGTCCGTTGTTTGTTCTTCATCTCACGAGTTTCCCACCCTCCACGGAGCCCGCACCGGGGATGTCTACAATAGATCATCAGGAGTACTCGTGAGATATAGATGTGCAGAGTTGGGTGTCATGCGCGACATCGGGAGCTGCAGACAGTGTGGCTGGGTTGACCGATCCGGGTCTCCCCAGGTGTTCCACACGCCCTTGCCCCGTCAGCATGGCCGACACCCCGCCCACCCAGTGGGCCCCCACACATCTCGCCTGCGAAACCGTACCCACCTCGACCGTACGGACGCGTGTCCATTACCTTGCAGTGGCTGGCTGCAAGGCTACCGTTTTGCCAGAAATTCGGACCAAAGAGGGCGTGTTGTCTCCCGGTAGTGCTATCCCGACTCCGTTCGACTCAACCCCCCAGGACTCCTGCATCCTCGCATACGGCGCTCAACTGCGGAGGACTACCGCAGGTAGGCTGGATAGTCCATCGGGTCGCCTACAAACCCGATGGAGCCGAGAGATCTCAGCCATTGCTGGTACAGAGAGGGCACAGAGGACTCCGTCAAGTCTCTACCAACAATGTTGCCCGGGGTGTGCCGTGGTAGTTGGTAGTATTCCGTTCGGGTTTTTACGTCCTCGCGGTTTCCTACCTTCCACCCACACTAGGAGGCGACACTCTGAACACCCCAACTACCCCCCTTTTTTTATCAAGTTTTTTAGCTTTGCATTTTCTAAAATTGTTTCACCAGATTCATTCTCGGATGAAGATGACATATTAAATTTAAATCAAGACCGTAGATGAGGATATGGGAAAATTAGGTACAATAGGTTAAATATCAGTTAATAGGTTACAAAAATGACAAAATCTTATCGGTATAGGTTTGGTCTACTGCTTTAAAATACCCAAATTATGCTAAAATTGACGCTGCCCACTTATCTGTTAGGTTCAACCTGCTCTTGTCCACGTGTACTACCGGCCTTCTTTTGTCTCCGACCTTCTTTCGTTTCGGCTATTTTCTATTAATCTTCGTTGCTGGTTGACTCTTGGAATCAAATTTTGTATGACCTTGTTGAATATGTTCGAGTATTCTTAGGTATAAGACCAACAGCTTCCGTCCTTTCTTCTCGTAGAAAGTTCCAGGCGCCACGTGCTCAGTACGGCGCGCCGTCGATGTTCCCTGTCGATATTTTCGAGTCTCTTCGATGATATCGCCAAATCCACTTCGCCTCCTTGACTCCTTGCGTATTTCGAACGAGAGAGTCGTCTTCGTCGGGGTCACCAATGTTTCTTCGCAGGCTCAGGGATGGTGGATAGGGAAATCGAAATGGCTGCGTGCGTCTCGCTGTGCATTTATTCCAAAAGTGAAATAAATTACTGAGCCTCTATATTACAATTCTTATGTATAGCGCCACCTATCGGCGAAGTGCCGAATTAACTAGATTTAAAGCTAGAACTAAGTAGATCATAATATACTATTAAGCCATCAAGTTCCTTGAGATCATGGTAGATGGCGCTGTCAGTCATTGACAGTCAGTGTCTCACCACCTCTTTTATTTTCCAGGCCAACGATCCCCGACGCTGACGATGCAACAACATGTGCCAGGACCCATCGCCAGCGAAGAACCTCAGCCAGGACCTTCTAAACGACAACGGCTCATATAATTTTTGCATATTATAATACTCGTATTTGCGTTTTTTATAATAATATATAATTATAAGTAACAATATTTTAAGTTTTATTTGGTTAGTCCAAACTTTTTTGATTCTGAATTTTTATAATTTCGAGCTTTGTTTTTTTTTTAATTACTTACTTGTGCAGAGTGGGTTTTGCAAAAACCGGTGAAACATGCCAATTTTCAACTCACACTTAAGAACGAACGGTTTTTCTAAAAAAAAAAGTTATTTGTAGAGAATTTTAAGACCTTTAATTTCTGTAAACAAGCCATTTACTAAAAGTCAATAGTTTCCGAGATTTAAGCAAAAATTAAAAAAAAGCAGAAATTTTCCACTTATTTTGCAATTTTGTCAATTTGCGTCACGAAATTTTGTTAGCAAACCTCAGATTCGGATCAGCACCCCAAAGTTCATATAGAATCGAAGAAATCAGAACTACCCCAAAACTTTCCTAGTAAAAACACGATTTGACTGGATCAATATGTGAATTACTTTGTTTACTTCCTACTTCGACCGATCGTCACCTAATTTAGGATTAGCTTGTAATTGGCGCAGTCGATAGGGCTCTAAGGTACGTTCGTGAGTATCCAAAGAGTTGAATCCAGAAATCGATTCCCGATTGAAGACCAGAGATGAAACATATGTCAGTACACTTAAATCGATCTCGTGTTGCTTACTCCCTTAGTCCTTTAATTTTCGAGATCTAAATTTCCCAACAACATTCCATCCTAAGAATTTGGGATCCCGGATACCTGCATCGCGCCAGGTACACCGGAACAGACTAGATTTACTTAGGAATTTAGACGATTCAGACGAAGATTTTAATTAAGAAACTTTATTTGAACCCATAGTCATGGCCGTGGACCCGGACGCAATTTTCAAGGCTATGCGCCTAGTCCCGGAATTTGATGGAAATCCTAATATTCTTACCAGGTTCATTAAAATATGTGACGAAATCGTTACCACGTATTCAAAAGATAGTGCTAGCGGTACACGCCGAAATTCAGTAAAAAGTGTTAAAAGCATTGCGCGGGACGTCGAACTGATATTGCCCCGCACATAAGAGAACCAATTGTGGACTTTACTTTGGGGCTGGGTCGTTTCGGAAAGAAAATGGAGATCTTCTATAACTATTGCTAGTAAGCCTGAGCGGGAGGTTTTCTATGGGTGAGAACGCTTCCTCAGGGAGTAGCAATTCCTTAAGGTCCATGCCGGGTCCTTCTGGCGCTTCTATCGGGGTTTCCGTAGGCTTCTTAGGCTTCTTTGGAGTTGGATTGATAGCGTCTGAATTTCCGGGATTGCGGAATTGAATTTTCCATCCACTGGTTGTCTCAATGTCGGTGCTCGGTCGGTTGACCCCCGATCGGCGTAATCTGCGCCGACCGTGAAAACGGTCGGGTCCTCGGAACGCAGCCGGCGCCCAAGGCGCGGGCTGCGCGGTGGCGGGTGGTAGATGGACGTACCGCTTCTTGTTGATGGCGGTGAAGGGCGGGTTCTCGTCCTGAGACTCGTGGCGTTTCGGAGTGGGTCCTCAGGGGGTTTCTACACTAGTCTAGCAATCCCTCTGAGGACTATGGGAACGACGTCCTCGTGGTCTGCAGGGCCATCAGGACCTCCCGCAGGATAGACAGGGCTACCTTCGGTACTGTCGCCTGAGGCGGCTATCAGGGCACTGGGGTTGTGCTCGCTGGCTTTTCTGTGGGTATGGGGGCGGATGTTGCGCCTTGCGCGAAGGGCTGCGAGCCACGATTTCGGGCTCCTCGCCTCTTTCCGCGGCGGGTGGGGGGCTGAATGGGGTCATTACCTTTGGCCATCAGGGTGGCGCTGTGTTGCGTCGCCTCGACTTACCGGTTGGTGTTGGGTTCGGGGCCCTGCCTGGGCTTCGGAGGGTGAGGCGATTTCTTGTTCCTCCGGTTTTCCCTAAGCAGGACAGGACAGGATACGCTATTGGCGGTGTGCGCACCTCTGCAATTCGCGCATGTTGGTGGCTCCTCTCGGGGCCGTGGGCAGTCGCTGGCTGCGTGTGGCTGCGGTGCTGGGGCGGTGGCAGTGGTGAGAGGAGTGGGCGAAGTTTTGGCAGCGGTGGCACTGCGCGATGCCTCGCTTTCCCCTCCATGGCTCCACTATGACCCCCGGCATGCAGAGGATCTCTATGACCCTGAAGATCTTGGAGTCCTTCTTCAGCTAGGCGTAAAAAATACACCCAGGTCTGCTGCTGCGGGCCTTCATGGGCCTGACGTTCTCGACGTCAAAGCCCTGGTACGTCAAGTCGTCGAGGACGCTGGGTGCGGTGTCGGCCGGTAGGCCCCTGATGGCCACCTTTTGGCTGCGCTCACTGGGCAGGGAGTAGGAGTACCACTCCAACCTTGAGTCCTCCTTCTCAGGGTCGAAGAGGTACCTCTGTACCACTCGGAACTCCTCCTCACCTGCCGGGGAGAAACGAACCCCTTCCTTGAACGGGCGGCACCTCCAGGTGGACGGCACGGGTCGTCAGGCAGGTGAAGAGCGCACCGTACCTCTTCTGTGTCCCGCGGCCCACTGTCACTGTCAGCGGGCCGTAGTAATCAAAGCCCACGCATGTGAACGGGCGCTGATGATGGGCGAGGCGGCACGCCGGGTAGTCCCTGGTCGGGGGCTGCGGAGGCACGGCGCGTCTGATGCGGCATGGCCGGCATCGGCTGACTATCTGTCGTGTCACTGGACGCACCTTAAGGATCCAGTAGTGCTCTCGGCACTCGTTTATGGTCGTCTCGACCCCGGCGTGTGACAGCCGTCTGCGTACGTAGTCTATGTACAACCTTGTTGCGTAATTGTCTCCGTCGAGGATGGCGGGACTCTTCGTGTCTGCGGCTTCTAATTTGAATTGTCCCATTCACCAGCTGTATTCTTATTTTCTTTAGGCGGCTGGAGTTTTCTATGTGTCTGTCTTCTTCTAGCGCCCTGATTTCGCTCGGGAAGGGCGCTTGTTGTCCCGCTCGTACGATCAGCTATTCAGCTCTTCTTAGGCAGTCCGCTTATATTTTTCTGTAATTTATTTTGTTTGTTTTCTTAGGTAGGGCGGGCTCGCTCGCCTTTCTGGTTTATATTTTCTTTATGTTTTTCCAGTTTGGATTTTCTTCCTTGTCTTTTTCGTTCGGCTATAGTGAGTGCGGTGACTGACCCCTCGGCAGAGGTCAATGAACCGCAGCACTCTGGTGGTTGCCCTCAGTAACCGTTCCCATTTGGAGAAACGCGTCGGGGCAGGCAGGCTGTTCTGAAGGCCCACCTTCGCGTGTCGTTCTTGCCCCACGACGTTCACCTTGTCGTCTCGGGCTTTCCGGTGCTTTCGACGGGCCAGTTTTCCTGAGCAACTATTCCGTTCCGGGCCGGTGTACCAGCGGTGCTCACTCGTGAAGTCTGCGGGCACATCACGCGTGGCGTCATCGGCTGTGTTCATCTTTGCCGGCACCCACCGCCACTCGTGCTCGGTTGTGTGCTCTTCTATGGCGGCGATTCTATGAGCCACGAACGGGCGGTGGGTAAGGGAGCCGTTCCGTATCCACGCCAGCACCGTCCGGCTGTCAGACCAGAAGGTTCTTGAGTCGGGTCGTCGCTGATGCTCTTCTGCGACGACGGCTGCCATCACCGCGGCTTGTAGCTCTAGCCGCGGTATCGACGTGCACTGTAGGGGCGCGACACGTGACTTCGCTAGTATCAACGACAGGTGAATGTTGCCGCCGGGTGTCACAGCGCGCCAGTAGAGGGCGGCAGCGTAGGCGACTTCGCTTGCGTCGACTAGTATGTGCAGATGAAGGTTCACTGCTTCGCTGAAGTGTGGGTAGCACCGTGGTACCTTTATGTCTCGTAGGCCAGCCAGGTTCGTCATCCACTTCTTGCACTGTAGCGCTAAGTCTTGCCGTAGCGCTTCGTCCCAGTCTGTGCCCTGGCACCAGGCTTCTTGTAGTATCTGTTTAGCTCTCGTTGTAACAGGCGAGGCTAATCCGAGTGGGTCATATAATGACACGACTATTTTCAGTGCTTCTCTCTTCGTCGGTGCGTCACTGTTGAGTACTTGCTGTGGTATGCGGGCCATGTCCAGATTGAATGCGATGGTGTCGGTGTCAGGCATCCAGATGAGGCCCAGGACTCGTTCTGTTTTCGTTCCGTCGTCAATCGCGATTTGTTTCGATTGCCGCGGCGTGACGTCACTGTTGCTCATTCGCTGACGAACTTGAGGCGAGACGCCTATCCACGTAGGTGGAAGTTTCCTTTTTCATGGATTCTGAGTACTTCTTGCGATGTCTTGTGGTGTCTTCTTCTGTATGATAGGAGGCCAGGTAGTCTTCCACGTAGTGATTTTCTATTATGGCCCTTACGGCCTCGGGCTGAGAGCCTATGTGCTTCTTCGCGTTAAGGTTCTTCACGTTGATCGCTGACGTAGGCGAGCAGCTTGAGCCCAATATTAGTGAAGTGATTCGGTACTCATCAGGTGCCCAGTCTCACCGGTCTCCGCTCCATAGGTAGCGCAGCGCGTCTCGGCTCGGCTATGTCGGCAGTCACCGCCACTTTGTGTTGCCGGAACCTCATCATGACTCCGTGTAGTGGTTTTAGGAGTCCCGAGCCGGCGAGTCTTGGCGGCTGCGTCGTGGACGATGCGGACCTTCCCTGGCTTCATGGGGTTGACCACCGCGAAGTGCGGCAGGTACCAGGTGCGGCCCTCGTGCTTGTTCGTGGGGCGATCTCTGCGTAGGTACCCCTTTTCTATAAGTACTTCCATCTGCTGGCTGTACCTACTTGTCTTTAAGCCGTGGATCTTTATCGTTTGTTACCGTTTCCTGTCACCGGGGGCGCCACCAGGCCCGGCAATGCTCCCGCGCACCGATAGATATTCGTACTCATACAATTATTTATTAATAACCGTTCGATTATATATAAATTATTTAATGTTAAATTTATAGACTGATTTATTATACGTTATCGATTATTTGATGCATTGTATTATAAGTGGATGGTACTTTGACTCGATCAGGCCTATTGCTATTGTATAAGATTAATATAAAAAGAGTGGCGGGTCGTTTTAAAACGTTCTTACTGATTCTGGCTTGCTGTTGTAACGCTGTCCAAATACGTTAAAATATACGGTGTGGAACGAGCTGAATTTTGTATTCGTCAAAACCCCTGTCTTCCTGACCCAATAAGTGTCTTAATACGTCAGAAGTGGGATGAAACATGTCCGGCCCATAATAATATCAGCGGGTTGGGCTGCCGAAAAAGAACGCGAATCGACTCGGCAACATCTGAAGACGCCAACTTGAAAAAAAAAATTTTTTTTTCCATCCTACGTACACGCCTGCGGCCTCCCACCATACAAGAAGCGCCGCATTTCTCCGACTAAAGCTGATGTAATTCCGAAGTTTCGTCCAGATGACCAGACAAGCAATGTTGTTGGTTGACTTCATAAGATCGATCGTCTCGGCGACGTTTACGCATGGGATCACAAGGATCGCAAGTTCGTTATGCAAATCTGCCTTCGCGGATTCGCCAAAGGTATGCAAATCTGAAAGACGAGAAGCTCACGTAGGACAAGTGGAAGAAAGCACTTTAAACTGCTTTTCCACATTCAACCAATTATGTGGAACGCCTCGAGCAAATGTTGTCACGGAGTAAACAGATTTGGAGACTATGACCAAGTACCTATTACCACGAAAAATTGTCCTTGGTCAAGAAATGCAACATTTAAGGAAAAAAACGCCATATCATGCATCATAAAAGGATTGCCGCACGAGTTTCGGGCAATCCCTAATACTTGCAACTGCGATACACCGGAGCAGTTTCACAATGGCTATCCGTCATCATTAGAAAATTTCAACACGCGTAGAAGCAGCGTACAATGCTAGAAAGTCTACATGGAAGAAAGAAGCCGGCGCATCAAGCACAGGCGACAGGCGGGACCCAACAACTACTACTGAAGATTTGTTACACCTGCCGGAGCCCCGGGCACGAGGCGCGGGATTGCCGACTGCTGCGGCGCTCCGGGCACACGGCGGCTACGCTGGTTCGCGGGGAACGCTCCTCAACAAAACGGATTTAAAAATAATCAGGTCAGTAATGTCTGTTCTATTACCTATAATATTTACTATGATATTTACAAAAGAAAAGTCTGTGTGAATTGAAAAACCTCTGTTAGCGTATATCGATACGGGTAGAAAGCTAAATGTACTACATTTATTAGAAACTCAAGATCTAAATCTCGTTATAAACTCATCGTCTGTGGTTATGAGAGGTTTCGGAGGTAACCATTCACGCTCTCTTGGTTCATGTGATATAACTGTGTGTATACACCACTGCTGTGTGCTTGCTGTGTGCTTCCTGTGTGATTGCTGTGTGCCTACGCTAAAAGGTGCTATGGAAATTACAGGGTACAAATTAGTCGACATATATAATTTAATTTGGTTAAACAATGATTAACAAGCCAAATATTAGTTTGATTACTACAGCAACTTCAGCGAACTTCGTTGAGTCTTGTGCATTAAGTAAAGTACTAGCGGACATCCAGTTAGACAGGCGCGATGTTGTTAAAAAAATTCCCGTTTGTTTAAAACGTGACTGTGTAATACCGAAACAAAGTTATGTTTACGTCGAGGTAAACGTAGACTACCCTCATTGTGATGGGAATACTTATACAACATGCATTTTTATCGCGAGCAGTGTCCGTTCAGTTTGGGGGTACTTCGTACGGTATAACATTCCGGATGCGATAATAAACAAGGATCATTGCTATTTGAAGGTTTTAAGGTTGGCAGTGAAGATATTTTGTTGGAAAGCCGATAAGTTACTTTGCTAGGGTTCAATTTATACCGGTAGAAAAGTGTAATTTACTCGGTATGTGGAAAATTACTCTGGTGACGATATAATAAGGTTGTGTGATATCGACGTAGGCCAACTTAGTGAAATAGAATGTGATCGGTTGATAACAATGCTCAATGTATATTCCAAATCATTTGCTAGGAGCACTAAAGACCTTGGCTGCACGATCCTGATTTTGATGAGTATTAAGAGCCCTGTGGTGCTAGTTTAAAAAAAAAAAGGGGGGTGACTATAGGCTTTGCGTAGATTATAGGGCATTGAATACGCGAACTGTTAAAGACCGTTACCCACTACCTCACGTCGAAGATCATGTTACGAAACTGTCTGGAAAGTCATTCTTTACGAGCCTCGACCTAGCGCAGGTTTATCTAACGCCCCGGCAGCATTCTCACGGCTAATTCAAATGACTTTGTGTAACGTTAGCCAGGATATTGCTCTTTATTAGATGACGTCATGATTCCTACCGTATATGTTGAAAAGGGACTCTATTTGTTAGAACTGGTTTTACAGTTTTTGACAGAAGCCAATTTAAAGCTGAACTGCCATGAGATAACTGCAGGAACTACAACCAGGACAGGCTAAAGTATATTGCGTAGCACAGTACAGACGTCCTCGTATTGCACGTTGGTGGCTCACCATTCAAGATTTTGATTTAGAAATCGAGTACAGATCCGGAGATCGAATGAAATATGCAGACGTAGGTACTAAGTAGGAACCCCGTGTCATGCGCTGTGCTTATGATCGACAGTTCTGATTGTTGTCTCTCCAAATGCAGGATGAGGGTATTCAAAATACCTTATGTCAGCTTAGCGAAAATACCGATAACCCGGATATTGTGAAAACAACACCGCAATAGACGGTGTATTTTATAGGAAAACGGTTGCGAGAACGTTTCGTGATAAGTACCTAAATTAGCAAAATACTGCTTAATGCAAAAACTGCACGATAAAGCGGGTCACTTAGGGTTTGAAAGTGTGAACAGAACATTTATTCATATTCATATTCATTTATTCATTGTCATCACATGGCACAGAAGTTGTACAGATTATTGTTAGTATCTTTTAAACTTAAGAATAGGTTAGCCCATGCGATACCCTCCAAGGGCACCACAATGCAAGGGCACTGCACTTATGTACTTAAATCTAAACTAAAAATAATGTCAAATACGTTCAATTAATTAATTAAATTTTCATGGCATAGAAGAGATTTACCTAAGGCGCAATTTTGGTTCCCAAAAACGACAAGATTTATACGTAAGTAATTATATCAATTCTGTTTACACTGTGCATTCGGTAAAGGTAATTATGGCATGTCAAAAGGCGAGTTGCACCCTATAGGTATATACCGCGGTGCCCATGCATACTTCACATGCTGACCATTCAGGGCCGTTCGTAAAAACTCGCAAAGAGAATGCCTACATTTTAGTTGTTATAGATTCATTAACACAATTTGCCTTTGTAAAACCTGCTAGCTCGGTAGAAAGTTTTAAATTATTAAAAGAAATAATCACTCCACCACTGTGCCACTCCATGTCTTCCCGTGGATGTCGTAAGAGACGACTAAGGGAATAAAGGCTTGTAGTACTGTTAGGCGATGGGCTTGCAACCTGTCACTAATACGCTGGTAAAAATCTTAGCCTAATTTGTGCAAATTGTGGTTATAGAATTATCAACAAGTTTTTAGAGATGTTTGTAATTCTGTAGCTCTGCCTACCCCACTCTGGGAACGAAGGCGTGAGATTATGTATGTGTATGTATGTAGAAATAATTACTCAGTTTGGAGATCCCGTACGAGTATTACGGATTGGGTTAAAGCTTTTACCAGTCGTTACTTTAAGAAATGCAATTTAAACACATATTATATATGTCCGCGTTCAAACGGCGAGGTCGAGCGAGTTAACCGTACACTGTTAAACAGTTTAAACACTAGGTATGTCGGAGACCAAGTGTAGTGGGACCACAAGCTTGCCGGCGTCATGTGGGGCATCAACACAGTCCACATTCAACCACTGCAGTTGGCCCGTTTCAATCGATGTTCGGTCATAATAACTCTCGTTTCCTTCGTACCCGTCAACTGCACCTAAAGACCACGAGTCCCCACAAAAGTCCTTACCGGCTAGAAGGGAAACTGCTAAGTTGCGCATTGATAGAAACATGACACTTATGAAAAGTAGGTTTGATCGAAAACACAATAAGTGCCTTAAGTATAAAGTAGGGCAATTAGTTATGTGGAAAGGTCGACTTCTTAAGATCAATCTGCCAATGTTACAAAGAAACTTGACGGTCGTTATAAGGCTCCGTATAAAGTTTGTAAAGCAGATCAGTCGCTGGATCGTTGCACCATAGTTATTATTAAAGTTATAAAGGGTTACAGGCGGTTTAGTGCTATATACGTGCCGAAACGTTACGACCTTATAAAACTAACATTTCAGATGACGATAGTTCAGGCAGCATCACCAGGTAGACAGAGACGACCTGATAGACCTTTTGGAAAGCTAAGTAGTTCCAAACGAGAATAATTGACTGACTATATTGTAATATAAATTTCTGTATCCATTTTTATATTTTTGTTGTTCGTAATAAATTAAGATATGAAATGCGAACAATTAAAAATAGGCAATTAATCAACTAAATAGTCTTGAGTGTACAAATTTACTTAGTTATGATGATGTTGAGATAATTATTATTTATTTATTTATTTAATCTTTATTGCACAAAATAATTCACTTTTGTGACGTCACGGGCTGACGCGGAGCGCAGCCTGCGTGCCCGAGATCACGTAGGCCAGCGTGACGTCACAAATCGACGCGGCCGCCTCTCCATACTGTAGTACCGCCCCCGCGCCGCGCACCGCACCCCGCACGCCTATATAACGCCCTGCGCAGGAGCGGCAGGGACACTTCGCGGTGTGCTCGCAGAGGGTGCGGATCGCTGGCGGCTCGAGGAATATCGTCCCGCTGCATCCCTATCTTCAGATCTAACTGTCGAAGTGTCTATCCTTGTCCTACTCCGAAATCCCGTTCCCAAATCAGGTCCAAACAGCGACAGCGGCTCGGGGATTATCGTCCCGTTGGCTTTGGAACCTTACCGTACTTATTTTGGAAAAGTATCTACACCAAACCCCTGATCTCCCTAGGTCCAGTGTATTCAGCGGCTCGGGGATTATCGTCCCGTTGGAACTGTGACTGAGGGCGCTTAGGCTAGCAGTGTCAGATACTATTAAGGAGCCTCACTCCATCCGCGATTTGGGAAAACCCCTCCACCTACCTGTCCCGGCGCATCACGCCTAAACCTCAGACTTAGGAGCTTCACTCCATCCGCGATTAAAAGAACCGTCTTTCTCCCGTTACGGCGCATCACGCCAAACCCCGTTATTCAGGAGCTTCACTCCCATACGTGTCTTCACGAAGTGATTTAGGTTAAGTGAATTGTGTTGTGTGACATATTATTAATATTAAAGGTGTTGGTTTGGGTAAAACTTCCGTTGTTTCCGTGAAACTCCTACTAGGATCCCTGAACTAGAGGTATTTAAGTCGAGCCCTCACAGGACTCGGCATTGTCGCAGTGTGCGTCCGCGTACACCGTCACATTGGCGCCCAACGAAATAACTCACTTTCAGAGTCTCTAGCCCAGGTTCCAGGATCCTAAAAAGGAAAAAACAAAACCGCGTAAAAGAAATTACCGTAAAAATCCGTTCACGGAACGTAAAATTCCGTCTTCTTGCCGTAAAAGAAGTAAAAATAAACCCGGGTATATTACCGACCGTACCGTAGAAAATCCGTCTTCTTGCCGTAAAAGAAGTAAAAATAACCCCGGGTATATTACCGACCGTACCGTGAAAATCCGTCTTCTTGCCGTAAAAGAAGTAAAAATAAACCCGGGTATATTACCGACCGTACCGTAGAAAATCCGTCTTCTTGCCGTAAAAGAAGTAAAAATAACCCCGGGTATATTACCGACCGTACCGTGAAAATCCGTCTTCTTGCCGTAAAAGAAGTAAAAATAACCCCGGGTATATTACCGACCGTACCGTAAAAATCCGTCTTCTTGCCATGAAAGAAGTAAAAATAAACCCGGGTATATTACCGACCGTACCGTACAAAACATCGATAAAAATAATCCCGGGTAAATTACCGACCGAACCGTACAAAAACCGATAAAATAAAATAAAATAAATAACGACTTTGTTAAATGCCGACGTCGTGGATATACGAGTTAAAAAAATCCGAAATAATTAAAGAATCACAAGATAGGGACTTGCCAACCGAAAATCTAACAGTAGAACAATTAAGAAAGAATTTGGCCGAATACATAAAAAACCAAGAAATTCTTAGTCAGGGAAGTTCCAACGAAACAAATAACACAATGCCGGACGAACAAGAAAAAACGGAAATCAGTAGGGACATATCAAAAATAATCAATAAATGGCAAATTTGGTTCGACATTACATCCGATGCAGTAGAATTTATGGAAAGACTCGAAGAGTTAAGTCTAGCAGACAAAATAAGTAAAACCGAGCTATTGACAGTATTACCACGTTTACTAAAAGGCAAGGCTCTTGCTTGGTACCGAAATAATAAAGAAACGTGGAAAGAATGGGAAGACTACGAAAAACTCTTCAAGATATACTTTTTCCCAGCAAATTACACAGAAAACCTTTTAGAAAAAATAATGAGCCGGAAGCAAAAATTTAGAGAAACTTTAGTGGAATACACCACAGACCTCCAAACATTAATGAGAAAACACGGAAACATTTCTCAACAAGATAAAATGTATAGAATATACGAGAACATGCATCCAAATTATAAATTATATATAAAAAGAAACGACTTCGACGACATATCCGAGGTAATCCAGCTAGCAGGAGAATTCGAAAACATACGGTAATAGACAAAAGGCGAACTTAATGCCGTAAGGCATTTTCTACCAGTTATAGATTCTATATTGTCATAGATTGGGAAATAAAAGAATTCAATGGAACCGGATTGTAGGTATTTACTTTAATTTCACTGTTTAACAAAGTATAAAAGCAATCTGACTACGTGAACTGATCAGTAACAACTTAGCTGAACTGCAGAACTGTGTGAATAGGTACCTGAAAAAAACTGTGTGATTAATGTACCTACTGTGTGAATAATGTACTCGTGTCTACTGTGTTACTAAATGCACTGTGTGACTAAATGCACTGTGTGACCAATGCACTGTGTGACCAATGCACCGTGTGACCAATGCACCGTGTGACCAATGCACTGTGTGACCAATGCACTGTGTGACCAATGCACTGTGTGACCAATGCACTGTGTGACCAATGCACTGAGTGAATAACGCTCTGCGTGAACAATGTACTGTGTGAATAATTAACTGTGTGAATAATTATCTGTGTGAATAATTAACTGTGTGAATAATTAACTGTGTGAATAATAAACTGTGTGAATAATAAACTGTGTGAATAATAAACTGTGTGAATAATAAACTGTGTGAATAATTTACTGTGTGAAGAATTTACTACGTGAATAATTTACTGTGTGAATAATTGACTGAGTGAATAATTTGCTCAGTGAATGGTTCGCTTAGTGAATGATTTGGTTGGTGAATGATTTACTAAGTGAATAATTGGGTGAATAATCACATAGTAACGTCACTTAGACTGTGTGACTCCAGCTTATCAAAAGTGTTGAAGGTCTCACTCTGACACACTGCCAACTGTCTAGAACATTATTACTGCGATTCAATTATTCTTTTTAGGGAGCTGCCTTGAAAGATGTCCGAGAGTCTTCAAGCCGTGGGTCACGGCCGCTCCAGGATGGCCGAGTGTTACCGTTTCCTGTCACCGGGGGCGCCACCAGGCCCGGCAATGCTCCCGCGCACCGATAGATATTCGTACTCATACAATTATTTATTAATAACCGTTCGATTATATATAAATTATTTAATGTTAAATTTATAGACTGATTTATTATACGTTATCGATTATTTGATGCATTGTATTATAAGTGGATGGTACTTTGACTCGATCAGGCCTATTGCTATTGTATAAGATTAATATAAAAAGAGTGGCGGGTCGTTTTAAAACGTTCTTACTGATTCTGGCTTGCTGTTGTAACGCTGTCCAAATACGTTAAAATATACGGTGTGGAACGAGCTGAATTTTGTATTCGTCAAAACCCCTGTCTTCCATCCTGACCCAATAAGTGTCTTAATACGTTTTTACTTTCTGTCGTTGTGGCGACACCCCTAGCCTGTTTCGCTTATGCAGCACATTAGACGCGGCACAGGCAAGCCGCGGTAGAGTAATGGCAGTAGCTATTGGACCTCACTCGTAGTAACACGCATCCTTACAGAAGCGCCTGTGCCCCGTCTGGCCTGCATTCCTAATAGTAAAATAGTGTGACTATTTCTTTCTTGTATTTAGGGTACTTAAATAATAAACATTTATTAAGTGAAACTTTATTTATTTCATTTACAAGTGAACTCTCACATTGGTGACCCGGACGTGATCTATAGTTAGGGCCAGGCGGGACCGCGGACATATACTTTTTTTATTTATCTGTGTGAAGGTCGCAAGTGAAAGACAATGACTACGATCGGCTCGAATCCCGCCGCGGCACCGCCGCTGGCATCGCCTGAGGACGTAGCACGGAGTGAATTGGCAGCAGTAACGGCAGTCGAGAGGATCGCGCCGTTCTGGAGAGACATGACAAAACTATGGTTCTCTCAACTGGAAGCAATTCTGGCGCCACAAAAATTGGGCCAAGAAGCTAAGTTCGACATCGTAATTGCCAAGTTGAGCAAGGAAAAACTCAACATTGTACGGGACCTGCTGGAGGACGCGCAGAATCGCAAATACGACGTCCTGAAGTCTCGGTTAATCGCGGAATACCAAGAAAGTGCCGACTCGCAGTTCAATCGGCTGGTGAAGGAACTCGAGTTGGGTGATCAGAAGCCGACGCAATTGTTCAGGAGCATGGCGGAGGCCGCTCGTAATTCAGGTGTGACAGACGACCGACTTAGAAATCTATGGCTTCAGAGGCTGCCATTAGCAGTAAGGACAGTACTGATGATTAGTGAGGATACCAAGCTGGAGAACTTGGCGAAAATGGCAGACAAGTTAATGGAATCGGTTAAGCACGGAGTGGTAGCGGAAATAGCACCACCAGCAACGACGCGGCAGTCGACGGCCAACATAGAGCTGATCACTGAATTTAGGAACATGGCTATAGAACTGGAGCATCTGAGAGGTGAAAGTAATGAGCTGAGATCCAGGCCATCGGCGAGATGGGACCGGCAGAGGAGTCGCTCACGTTCCCGTTCCGGAGGACCACCAACGAACAATGGATGGCTATGCAGATACCACTTCAAATTTCGAGAAAGAGCCCAGAGATGCCTTCAATCAACCTTGCGCGTGGAAGCAGACACCGCAAGCGGCTGCAGACCTGGCACCGTCATCGTCGTCGAGCGGGTGGCAACAGAACCAGGGAAAATAAGTGAGGTACTTCCTGAAGCGGCTGGAGGAGGTACCGTAGCAGCAGACAGCCATCGTCTCAGCGTCATCGACTACCATAGCGGTATGAGCTTTTTAGTCGATACAGGAGCAAACGTGTCAGTTGTACCGGTGAGTAAATTCAGTGTCAATCGTCGCGAGTGTAGCTACAAACTGTTCGCAGCTAATAATACAGAAATTAAGACATTCGGAACGACAACGTTAGAATTAAATTTAGGGTTAAGACGAGCTTTCAAGTGGACATTCATCGTTTGCGATGTAAGACAACCAATTTTAGGAGCAGACTTTCTTAAAGCACATAGGTTAATAGTAGATTTGTACAATAGGAAATTGAGGGATAGTGTAACAGACTTGTGTTCATATGGGTCCATTGTACCCTGGGGTCAGCAGTCCGTAAAAAGTATCCAGGATAGATTAACCCATAAAATATGGTGTGGTGATCCGTTACTGATGTGTTTAGAATAGCTGTAAATGCTGTTAGCTTACTACGTTCAGTTTTAATCATAAAGTGGTCTAAACAGCTATTTTCTCTCGTGGGTAAGGAGTAAGCAGGAAGTAAGCCATATGTAGAAAGCATGTTTAGGTATTGTTCTCTGTTCCAGGCTTCTTGAGATGATTCTTGCTGACGAGGAATAAGGTTTATATTGATATCACCGGTTACTATTTTATTTTTATAAAGGCTGTTCCTATTCAATCGGTCACTCTTGTAAACAAATCAATTTACCATTATAACTCCATATTCGCGTACTTTTGAAGGTTGAGCATAGTCATATTATTTATTTATACACTTAATCTGGTTGCCTCGTGTGGTTGTCGACTTAGGATAGTGCCACTCCATGTCTTCCCGTGGATGTCGTAAGAGACGACTAAGGGAATAAAGGCTTGTAGTACTGTTAGGCGATGGGCTTGCAACCTGTCACTAATACGCTGGTAAATATCTTAGCCTAATTGTGCAAATTGTGGTTATAGAATTATCAACAAGTTTTTAGAGATGTTTGTAATTCTGCAGCTCTGCCTACCCCACTCTGGGAACGAAGGCGTGAGATTATGTATATATGTACACTTAATCTTTGCCTTCATGTTTATTTCCAGGTAGTAATCTCTATTTAACATTGTATTTTTTGAGGACAAGCCCTTTCGGAAAAATATGGTGACACTGACTGGTGCTTGACATATACATTTAGTTTCTTCGAAATATAATTTGTAATAAAAAGGTAGTGATGTCTTAATAGATTTGATTGATTAACTAGTTACGAGAAGTTTTCGTCTCGGTCGCACCCAGCAGTGCGACAGAGACGAAATTAACGGTTTAAATAACAAAAAAATCAATAGCGTTCTTAATTATTTCGAAAGGCTTTCTGTTTTAGTAACAAGCTTATTACAATGGCTACGAGAGGATTCGGATTTGATGTTACATTAACCTTGACCAGTGGGCTTAGTATGCTACGCGTGAACTAGTGTCACATTTTACGTCATTCATGAATTAGTGTCAAATAAAAAGTTGGCAGTAAAATAAAATTCAATATAGAATAAGAACATACTATAGCATAGAAGCCGGACTATAAGATGAACCCAGCTATCTTTCTCTAGTTATGTAATAAGAGAAAATGAAACAAAAATCAGGTTGTTTTTTTCTTCTTTAACTGAATTTTTTACAAGGTTTTAAGGCGTAAAATTTGAATGAACCTCGATTTGTCCGCGAGCGTGTGTACTTATGTAAAAACACTTTATCGCATAAAACACAGGAATTCAAACAATCTTTACGGAATAAAATGTGATAATGCGAACTCATCCCTTTAAAGGAACTCTTCCAGTTAACTCTTTATGTATTTTTGGCATAAAGAAGATTTTTTCCACATTAATGAATTTGTTTGTAAATGGCATTTAGGGCAATGATACCCTGGGTGGCAATGTTGGCGTATTTCACGGAATTTCTGCGTTTTGTACTCTGCTATTTCTGTGTGTCATCGAGGTTCTACAGCTTATGCATGTGCTCAACTCTAAATTAGTAAGTTATAATACTGTGAAATAATTGGTATTCGGAGTAGGTATAGGTGTTTCGGAGTAACCCACCTGGGTCACCTGTGTGACGCTTACGAAAGCGTGACGCCAACTCAGGTTCCGTGGGGCGCGGAATTTTGCGTTGCGTTGGCATGGTGCCACGTGGATGTTGCGCCTTCTGAGTGCTAACCCTTTAGTCTAGAACTTTTTGGTAGCAAAATAATGTGACGTCTAATTCACCATAGGCATAGTAGAAAAACTCAACGAATTGTCTGGCTGGTCTGACATTGCAAAACGACGCCTTGGCAACGCGATTTGCGGACTGTATTTTCTGATAAAAAATAATTAAAAGACTCATATTATCACAAACGTATTTGTTATTTGATCTCGCACCATAACGCTAACCCAGAAAATTACCACCACGGATTCGTAAAAAAAACATTGTAATTCAATTTACTCAAATCCATTTAGAAGCACCTTCAAAATTATCATTCGGACATATAATACGATGTTGATGATGAATATATATTCAACCTTTTTAATTAACTAATTAGAGGTAAAATTATTCCCATCACTATTTCATCCTCTATCAAAAGACAATTACAGTCAGGTATACTTGTTATTTTCATTGGCAGTCTGAATAGGAACAGACTTTAGATGCATTAGTGTTTGAGGGAGAGCGATAAATATCAAGAATTATAATATTAGTTATTTTAATTTGTAGCATGGTCAAGTTTAATCTCACCCACATTGGCCTTTAAATGGTTATGTACGTAAATCACTTTAATTCATGGTCTGAGTAGTAAATAATGATGTATAGTTAGGAATAAAAGGAATAGGTTTATAGTCATTTAGTCTACATTCTGTTAATATTATGACATCAATGTCGATATTTAATTGCGTGAGTGTAATTATAAAGTCATTAAACTTACAATAAATGCTCGTAATATTTTGCGAGATTATGGTTAACTTTTTATCAACGCTGGGGACATGGTTTTTAAGATCCTGTACATCACATTTCACTGAATATGCTATTTCACTATTATCTAGTTCGTTTGTAGTATTTATAGTTTGACTATCCAATATTTAACGATAAATCAAAAGCAGTGTGTGTTAATGAGTGTCTTATCGTTTCATACTTTACAAAGCTCATGTGTGAGTTGTGAATGTGTATGTTTGTGTGCATTTTCAATATCATTATATTGATTTGAACTAGACATGTGTATGTGTTTGCGAATGTGTAAGGGTGTGTTTAAATAACATACGAAAATTACCAACATCATTTTGTAGGAAAATGTGTTAAAATTACTTAATATGGAATATATAAAAAATAGTGACTTTTCATTAGAAAGACTATAAATTTGAGCCTCATTGCTAACATGTAAGATACGAGAGTTGTCGTCTTTTCTAAGGTAAACTTTACCGTACGCCGTCCAGCAGTATTTGTACAGCCCTGCCTTTTTAGTTCCCGCGCGAGGAAGTGGAGTCGTGCGGCCTTCGGGGTCAGCTGCTCAGCGACGAAGATCGGTGTGTCTTCGGAAGTTCTGAGTCCCAGGTGTTTAGCACAGAGGCTAGCTCTATGCTTGACGTTAAATACCTTACACATCTTCAGAACGTCATTTCTTATCAAATTCGTAATTCCTTCTTCCCTTGAACTCTGTAGATGTCCTTGATGTCGCTTTTTTTGATCGGGCACCCAATCGTACTGGTCAGTCCGACAGCCATGCTTAATAATTCTTCCTTTGTCTCGTTTGAGAGTTTAGGTACGTTTCTAATTTCAAGGTTAGTCTTCCTACCGTCCCTTTGAAGGTCTACTAATCGATTTTCTAAAATCGTGATGTATTTATGGTCTTCGACAATTTAATCTTCCAATGTAGTCACTTTCTTTTGAAATTCATCATATTGAGCGGACAAAAATGCAAAGGAATCTTCAATATTCCGATTAGTCTGCTGTATTTCCTTTAGTGTGTCAGTTTTTCTTAATCTCCGTAAGTTGGTTTGCCATGGTAGATGAAAACATTTGACGAATCTCTTAAGATGAGGATAAACTTAAGATGCTCAATAATTTGGCTCCTGATTTTGTTATTCCGCAGGCGCCAGAATGTGTTTCTAGTAATATATTATTAGAATCTAACTTTTCTATGCAGGAGTTGAAAAATTGCTTAAAAAAGAAAGACACAGCGCCGGGTGATGATGAAATGACTTATTCTATGATTTATATAGAGGCAGGCTTTCTATAATAGACAACATTTCAAAAAAAAAAGGGTTTTTGTTTTTTCGCGTTTATAGTAGCTGGTTAAAAATTAGAGTACCCGTGTTTCTCGGTTTTTCTTTATTTAACTTAAATTCGTCGTTAGTAATTTATTAAAGAAATAGTGATTAAAAAGACCGTATATACAAAGTTAGAAATACTGACGTCGTGATCTTAGCATGATATAAAATAAAAAAAGTAACTTTAAACAGAAACAGAACTGACTGTCATGTCATGTCACTGGTCAAAAATAACAACTGTAACAACATAAATGTCGCGGCAGGCGCGAATCTTTAGGTGAGTGAGATTATTGATAAAGTTTATGTGGCAACACTTAACATAGAAGGATGATCTTTGTCTATGTCTTTGTCTATGACTACTTTATAGCGCCAGTTTGAGTGTCAGAAGTGAATATACTTGTGTTCTTATAAAGTAATATATTTGTGGAAGCTGGCCAACGAATTGCTGCCGGATCCCTTTCCTCTAAAGCTGAGTAATCTGATTATTTCTGAGTAGCCCTGATTATCACTGAGTGTCGCTATGTATATGTGTAATTGTATTACTTTGTAGCACCATCTCTGGCGACTTCGGTGTTCTACGTATTAACCTAATGCCTAACCTTATTTGTACTGATCACACTGCCGGGCGCCAGCTCGTTTGTAACTCCGATCGGCACCCAGGTTGGATATCTGGTCGTTCCAGAGGGGACGGCTAGATCTGGGTTGCTTTGAGAATCATATAATTCAGGTTGGATATCTGGTAGTCCAAGAGGGACGACTGGATCTGGGTTGATTCTAGAATCTTGGCGTGCGCACTTGACCAAGTACTGTTTGACCAGCCTGGAGCTGCCGGAGACGTCCGGCCGCTTCCTCGCACCTAAGGGAGTTTGTAGTGTGGAGTGTGGTAACAATGTCACACAGTGATTGAGTCTTTCTGTTCTGATTACAGTCTTGTTTGTTGTAGATTGTAGACCAAGAAGTACAGCACCGAGGAGCGCCACTTGTCTAGAGTGATTCTCGGTGACCAGATGGGTGATCAGCATTACTCATTTGGACTTTAATATATACAGGAGGAGGAAGGAGGTAGCAGACAGAGAGAGAACATAACCCTTTAACATAAGCGAAGCAGATTAGAAAATGAATCCAGGTATGTAAAATACATTGTTATATCACGGAGATACTATCAACGTAGTGGCTAATGTATCTAGCCCTTCCAACATGATATGATGGAAGCTACTTTCCCATACTGTTGGAGGTTTTGATAGTTTCCCGACATGGTGGAGGTGCTTGTTTAAGACACCGACGTGCTGAGCAAACTAAGCGACTGATGGTCTAGCGGAGAGCGCAGTCGAACCGAGTTCGAACCTGACATGATGGAGAATGCCTGGTTTAAACCTGACTAGGTTATCATTCCTATATTGGTTGCTGTTTTAATATTATACTGCGGTGGATTATGATGCTAATACACAGTCAATGCGATGTTGCCGGCAATTGGCCCGCCGCCGGAGTGTCCTACGGAGATTTGAGGTTGTCATTGGATAAATATTAATAATCCATAGTGCATTTGAAGACTTATATTGCAAATAATATTCTATGCATATTACAAGTTGGTTGGAACCCATAGCGCCATCTGTTGTCCAGTAGCGGTACTAATCATCAACATTTTCTTCTTCAAGTTGGTAATAATGCAACCGGAAATATGAATAAATTACATTATGGCGTCTACCTCTTCGAAGTTTCAAGAAGTCATTTTCTTTCGTATTATTTGAATTTATATCCGGTGATACGTCGAATTAAATAAGGATAAATTTATTTATTTATTTATACAAAATAGTTAATTTTAAGATTGGTTTAAGACGTGTATAAAGGCTATTAATTTAAGAGTATGTGTATTGAGTGTACAGTCTAAACTATACTCGTCCCGCGCACTTCTTCCGTTTCCGTTCGCATCGCCATTATTTTTCTTGCAAAAAATTACGTACGATGTACAGTAGCTACGCTAAAAAACGGAATAAAGTGGGAAAAGTATTAATTAAGTGTCCAAAATCTAGTGTTTATACCAGAAAGTGCTGTGTTACTTTCAGGTGAGTGTTGTAATAATATATCTTAAGAGATTCGTTTGTTTTCTGTTTGGTTTACGTAAATCGCACGCGCGAGGAAAGTTTAAAACCTACTTAGTTGACCTTTTACTTTTAACTGGAGCCGGTTAATACTTTATTTGGACTAATTAATTCGTTGTTGCCTATTGTATGTACGTATTTTGTACTGTTTTCCTCAATAACTAAACTTTGTGTACAGTGCCGAGTAAAACGTTTTCATATGTAGCGTAGCTGTAGGTAGGTACAAAGACGCTACTAGGAACTCGGAGTAAAATCTTGTAAGATTCTTTCGTGTAATGGAATCCTGTGTATGGTGTTATGTATTCGATGCTTTATGGTAAATACAGTCGGCATCGCGAGTGGAATTGCTTTGGTACTTTGTTATAATAACTAGGTTCTTACTTTGACACATTATAACTATCGCGGTACTGGTAGGTTACTTCTAATGGAAGCTAAAATGGCCGTCTGCTTTGATATTGACTTAATTGACTATCAATTATATACTCAAGAGAAATATACTGAGGGCGACGTAGACGAGACCTAGTCTATGTAATTTTGAGTACATATAAATAAATAAATAGACTATAAACACCTACACGTGTGGTGTGTATAGACCTAAGTGAATAATTAATTGCTAATTTATTTTTTATTTCTTTTTAAATCATTAGTTCTCATCATAGGCTAGAACTAATAACATATTTGACGTGATGGTATCAATATTTAAATTCAAATTCAAATATAACTTAAATGACTATAAGATATTGTAAGGAACTTGGATTACTATATACATTATTATGTTTTATCTACTATATACACTAGTATGTTTTATCTAAATATAAATGGAATAATTTGAATACATGATTTAAATCTGAGCTATATATGGATTGGTTCAGTGAGATACTCAACTGAATATCATACTCCGGGAGCTAGTCACAATATTTTAGTTTGATATAGTTTTGGTATTGGATAGATAAAAAGTCAATTAAATATAATGAATTATAAATAAAGAAGTAAAGTATCTTGATTGTTACACTAGAATAAATATGAAAATTTAGTTAAATATTTATTTAACTTGTCATCTGATCATTCAATCTTAACATTTCATATTTATAATCCATTTTTAAGTACTTGCTGTTATCTTATTGACTTGAAATTTGGTATACATATGTAACTTCAGTGACAATACAATAATATGGTACTATGGATCTGATCTGGTAGTACAGACAGACATATAGCCATAGATGGATGTTCATTGGAACTCGCTACATAAAATAGCACTGTTGTATTTGAGCTTCATTGACTATTGTTTTGTTTTAGTAATGGAGGGCAACAATAACTATGCTAAAGTACAGTCATAAATAAATACTTAAATAAATAATTTAATTTTTACAAGAGCCTATTAGTATACATTTGCGTCCAGTTTCACTTGTTCTATTGGTAGGTACTATGTGTATATCCTTTATGCACATGATGTATAGATCCTTTAAAAATTAATTCCAGATTACAATGGAGTCTGAAACTGAAGAGACTTCCCTAGACAATGTGATCAAATTGAGATTACATCAGATAATAAGGAGAATAAATGATTATAGTACTGAAGCTGAAGTATATTGTAAGGAATGTAGCGATGATAGAGACATGGTGCTAAAAGCACAAATATGTGCATCTAAGTTGGAAAACATGATCAAGCGGTTCACGACAGAACTCAATGAGTATTTTAGGATCTCAATAAACCCATCACCTGACGAAATCTCACAAATGAGTGAGGTTCAACTCAACGGTGAAGGGATTTTAGTGGAACTAAAGTGTAGATTGGCAGACAAATCAGATACAAGCATAGAAGAGAACCAAAGAAGTAGTGAGCAAAATCGTGCCTTTTCTGCCAAACTACCGACACTTACCTTACCTGAATTTAGTGGAGATGTGTTAACTTGGTGTGAATATTGGGACATATACAAATCCAATATTCATGATAGACCGATACCTGATGTTGACAAGCTACTCTATCTCAAGTCGACGTTAAAAGAAGAGCCTCGTCGAATAATCGATGGACTAGAGACCACCAACAAAAACTATGCAATAGCCATCAAGACATTAACTGACAGGTACGGTAAACAATCGCAAATTATAGATGCGCATTACAGCGCACTCAGCAAAGTAAAAGTTGCAGATACAACTATAGGTGATTGTCGGTGTACACTGACTGAGTTAGAACGTCATCTCAGGGTGCTACAGTCACTCGGAGAAAATACTAATCACAATCATTTAAGATATTTAATTACTGAAAAGTTCCCAGGAGATATTATCTACGAAATGAAGATGAAAATGAAAGAAGATTCAGTGGAAGAAATGAGAAAGCAACTTGATGTGATAATATCTGCAAGAGAAGAAGCTCATAGAATACGGGAAGAGAAAAATCCCACGGGAAAGACTAATTATACTGTAGACACTCTACATACAACACACAATAATATAGATTCAACATTTAGATATAGACCTGCAAAAAAGTATAATAATAACTACGGAAAGAGGAATTTCGGAAATGCAAGAATGGGAAACTTTAAGAGAGAAGAAAATAAACATGAAGTTAATAAAGGAGGAAATTCACAAAGAACAGGACAGTGTCATTCTAGAAGCCAATATGATTCTTCAAGGAAGCGAAAGTATGAACCAATATTAGATAAGAACAAAGAACAGAAAAGAGGAACAAAGGAATATATTGAGAATAAAAGAATGAAGAAAGAACTATCCTGCATATTTTGTAAAAAGAATCACTACTCAGACCAATGTCAGGATTATAAAACCATAGAAGGACGAAAATCCAGAATAAGGAATCGTTGCTTTAATTGTCTATCAGACAACCATATACTTCGACATTGTAAAAATAGAAGAGAGTGCGTATATTGCCATAAATATGGAATGCACCATCGAGCTTTATGTCCAGGAAAATTCAAAATAAATAAAGAAACCACCTTGACTCCAGTGAATAGCAGTGGATTTACAGCATTACAGACTGCGATAGTAACAGTGAAGAATGAGAAAGATCACAACAGACCTATTAAGTGCAGGCTATTACTAGACTCAGGATCTCAAAGATCATATGTAACAAGAGAGATATCTAGAAGGCTTGAGCTATCAGTAAAGGAAGAAAATCGACTATCCATTTTTGGTTTTGCAAGTGAAATGCCTCAAGAGTATGATAGCCCACGAGTCAAACTAGAAATAACAACAAGGACAAACAAAACGATAATACTTCAGGCTAATGAAGTGCCTACGATTACAAATGGAGTATCAATGCCTGATATTGATCTGGGAAAATGGAAGGATAAACTTCTAGCTGACGATAGATCCCTCGGAGAAAGGGTTGACATTCTAGTAGGGAATGATTATTATTTCAACTTAATTTCTACAGAAAAGTTACAACTAAAAGAAAACTTATTTTTGATAAACTCTGAATTCGGATGGATAATAAGCGGAAGAATAAACATAGAGGATAATGAAAACACCTTATCTGTCATCACATACTGTCAAAATCATGGCCCAAACTGTGTCTATTTTACAGAACCGGATCTGCCTCTTAAGAACATCGATATTGCTTTCTTATGGGCTTTGGAAAGCATAGGAATCACAGATAACCCAAAGGCAACCAGAGATGAAGAAGCTATTAAACATCTCAACGAAACCATACAATATATAGATAATAGATATATGGTAAAATGGCCATGGATTCAGTACCCTCCGATGATGCCCACGAATTTTGGGTTGGCTTATGGGCGGCTAAAGGGATTACTGCAAAGGTTGAATGGATCTTCAATGGAAGAATATCAACATATATTAGAAGAACAATTAAATAATGGCATCATAGAGATCATTAAGCCTAAAGAAGATGTCTACATACAAAAAATACCACCAATTCATTACCTTCCTCACCATATGGTGAAACAGGAAGGTAAGAAGGGACGGATTGTGTATGATGCATCTGGGAAATTGAAAGATAACAAGAGTTTAAATGAATGCTTATATAAAGGTCCATCGATGATCGGAGACCTTGTAGCGTTACTCATACAATTTAGAACGCATAAAGTAGCCATCACAGCTGACGTAGAAAAAGCATTCTTGCAAATTGGACTACAAACCGAAGACAGAGATGTTACGAGATTCATTTGGATAAAGGACGCACTAAAACCTCTATCTATGGATAACATTATCCATATACGTTTCTGTAGAGTTCCATTTGGGATTATATCCAGTCCGTTTATATTGACAGCTACGTTAAAGTATCACGTTTCACAGAATGCACCAGAACTGATACCTAAGATTGTGGACAAATGCTATGTAGATAATTTTGCTACCGGAACAGACTCTACTGAAACAGCAATACAACTATATGAAACAACTCGGAAAGTTTTCAGTGAAATAGCTATGAATATTAGAGACTGGACTTCAAACAACGAAGATTTCTTAGAAACCATACCTTCAGAACACAAAGCTGTACATACAGAAGAAACTAAAATACTAGGCTTAATATGGAATACTAAGAAAGACACCTTAAGACTCAATATTAAAAGCAAACCTTTCAACGAAGAAAATGTAAAAGGACCTCAAAGCAAGAGGAAGATTTTGAGTACGATTGCTTCTATGTATGACCCATGTGGACTTTGTTCCCCATTGATCTTACCCGCAAAGTTATTACTACAGCAATTATGGGAGATTAAAATAAAATGGGACACAGTCTTACCAGATGAACTTCATAGTAAATGGGAAAATATTATTAATGGTTTAGAAGCAATAAAAGAAGTGGAAATACCTCGTTATATGGGACTACCTGAGAAAACAGAAAAAACAGTATATGAACTACACGGATTTAGCGACGCGTCTAAGCAAGCATATGCTACAGTGATCTATTTAACAGCTGATAATGAAGATAAAAGGAAGATAGCGTTTGTTATGGCAAAGTCAAAGATTGTACCAAAAGAAGAAAGAGAAAATTTGCGCATACCTAGACTAGAATTACTAGGTTGCTACCTAGGTAACAAACTTATGACATATATCAAGAACGTTATAGGTATTCCAATAGATAAAGAATATTTATGGACGGACAGCACAATAGTTTTAAGCTGGCTCCACTCAAATAAATTATTACCGCCTTTTATTGAAAGGAGAGTGGATGATATCAGAAAAAACAAGCAGTTGGAATTACGCCACATAAGCACGGAGCTTAATCCTGCTGACCTTGCGACACGTCCCAACCTATGGGAGAAGAAAAAGTCACTATGGTTTAACGGTCCAGAATTTCTTCTACAAGGAAAAGAGAAATGGCCAAGCCATTCCATATTTGACACTTCTAAACCGTCATCGGGGCAGGGTCCTTCGGAAACAGTAAACTTAATGGAGATTGACGAAAAGATACCGGACAAGACACTTCAGGAAGAAAATATAGTAGTAGATAATACTATGAAAATTATTAAGGAACTACAGAAAGAATATTTTCCACTAGAGAGCGAAGGCAAGAAAACAAGTTTAGCCATTAACTTGGACTTATTTAAAGATAGAGACGGGCTGTTGAGATCTAAAGGTCGTATGAAACATGCAGATTGGTCTTTTGATAAACGCTATCCGATATTAATACCCAGAAATTGCGAATTCACTGAGGATCTCATAATGAAAACACACAGAGAAAATTATCATATGAAAGTAAACCACACGTTGAGCAAAGTGAGAGAGTTATACTGGATTCCAAAGGGACAGCAAGTATTAAATAAATGTCCAGAGTGTGTCAAACAAAGCGGAGGTCCGTTCAAGTTACCTCCAGCACCTGCTCTACCTCCTGAGAGAGTGAATTACTCCGCACCATTCACTTATACGGGAATCGATTACATGGGACCCGTTTTAATAAACAATGGAAATGGCAATACTAAAAGGTGGATATGTCTGTTTACCTGTTTAGTAGTAAGAGCAATACATCTTGAAGTCTTGCAAGACCTTACTGCTGAAGAAGGTTTACTTGCACTAAGGAGAATGATCTCTGCGAGAGGAATACCAACGTTGATAACATCAGACAACGCTCAACATTTCAAGCTGATAGCAGAAATAATTTCGAATCAATACTGCATAAATAAGAAGATTATGTGGAGATTTATAACTCCTCTTTCTCCATGGGCAGGTGGTTTTTACGAACGATTGATAGGTATAGTCAAGAACTGCATGAAGAGAACGCTAGGAAAACACATGTTGAAAGATAACCAGCTCTCAACGATTATCAAAGAGATAGAGGCCGTAGTCAACTCGCGACCTCTTACCAGCGTGGACTCCGAACCAGACTATATCTTGAAACCATCGGATTTTCTGACTGTAGGAAGAGTAATCACACTAGAAGAATCGGAAAATGGTTCTGAACCCCGAATTATATCTACAACGAAGACGCAATTGATAAGTGGCTGGAAACGAGCACTTGCCATACTAAAGGAATTTAAAGATATGTTTTCGAACCGTTATTTACTAAGTCTTCGTGAAAGATACAGTCATTTACCTCGCGAACCACGAATAACTTCAAAGTTGACACCGAGTCCTGTTCAAATTGTACAGATCAAGGGTGACTCCAAGAATAGAAACGATTGGTTAGTAGGGAAGATTACGTCACTAATCCCGAGTGCTGACGGATTATATAGAACAGCAAAAGTTCAAGCAGGGAAAAATGAGTACACACGTTCTATCGCACACCTCTATCCGCTCGAAATTGAAAATGCTTCAGATACTATCACGAACATCAATAGTAAAGAAGAAACACGTCCATTAGAGACACTTGAGTACGACACAGAAGAGACTGAAGAAATAGGGAAAGTTTATCCACCAGTCTCTGATCTAACACCAGATGATATATAAGAACCAGTAGATATCGTCCCTTTGGAGACGATTGAAGACCACGTTACTACACCTGATGAAGAAGGAGAATGTTCATTTACAAAAAATGATGCATCGTCACCTGATAAAACTGAGACAAGCAATATAGATATACACCAGAAGTCAAGACGAGCTGCAGCTACCAAAGCATTAGAAAGGATCAAGGAATGGACACGTGACCTGACTGCACTACTACTTCACTCCAGAGCTTCGCCGCCGGGGAGTGTCGCGGCAGGCGCGAATCTTTAGGTGAGTGAGATTATTGATAAAGTTTATGTGGCAACACTTAACATAGAAGGATGATCTTTGTCTATGTCTTTGTCTATGACTACTTTATAGCGCCAGTTTGAGTGTCAGAAGTGAATATACTTGTGTTCTTATAAAGTAATATATTTGTGGAAGCTGGCCAACGAATTGCTGCCGGATCCCTTTCCTCTAAAGCTGAGTAATCTGATTATTTCTGAGTAGCCCTGATTATCACTGAGTGTCGCTAATTAACTAACTAATTGTATTACTTTGTAGCACCATCTCTGGCGACTTCGGTGTTCTACGTATTAACCTAATGCCTAACCTTATTTGTACTGATCACACTGCCGGGCGCCAGCTCGTTTGTAACTCCGATCGGCACCCAGGTTGGATATCTGGTCGTTCCAGAGGGGACGGCTAGATCTGGGTTGCTTTGAGAATCATATAATTCAGGTTGGATATCTGGTAGTCCAAGAGGGACGACTGGATCTGGGTTGATTCTAGAATCTTGGCGAGCGCACTTGACCAAGTACTGTTTGACCAGCCTGGAGCTGCCGGAGACGTCCGGCCGCTTCCTCGCACCTAAGGGAGTTTGTAGTGTGGAGTGTGGTAACAATGTCACACAGTGATTGAGTCTTTCTGTTCTGATTACAGTCTTGTTTGTTGTATATTGTAGACCAAGAAGTACAGCACCGAGGAGCGCCACTTGTCTAGAGTGATTCTCGGTGACCAGATGGGTGATCAGCATTACTCATTTGGACTTTAATATATACAGGAGGAGGAAGGAGGTAGCAGACAGAGAGAGAACATAACCCTTTAACATAAGCGAAGCAGATTAGAAAATGAATCCAGGTATGTAAAATACATTGTTATATCACGGAGATACTATCAACGTAGTGGCTAATGTATCTAGCCCTTCCAACATGATATGATGGAAGCTACTTTCCCATACTGTTGGAGGTTTTGATAGTTTCCCGACAATAAATTCGTCGAATTTGGGCAGATTGCGACTATCCGCTTTTACAAATCTGTTAGTCACATTCATTTTAAATAGCGTATATCAAAACAATAGTATTACGAGAATCGAAAGCGTGTCGTTAGAATCAAGTAATCCGTCAGACAGATAAAAAATTGACATGGCAGTTGTATATTTTTTTCAATTCCTATGCTAATAAATAGACTAAGGCACTATAAGTGTATTCCTAACATTCACAATCCAACTTCTTTTACTGATTTTCGTAAATATAAAAAAAACTACTGCATAAAAAAAAACAAAAATATTTTTAGTGGAATCAGCAGTGTAAAATCTAGAAACGGTATTTTAATTTACTACCTTAGCATATATGAATTGTTGTCAATTGATGTTATCATCAAACACCGGATTGACGGCGGCAAAAATGTACCAGTGCTAGTGATTCATTAAATGTCGACTAAGTTAATGGACATCAATATAAAGCAATTTTGTTCTAATACCTTGTGTGCAAAATTCTTTTATTTATATTTATCGCAACTATAAAAAACCGGTATCTGACATTGACTCTGGACTCAAGTCAATTTTGACAACCATTGAAATTATATTGAATTACAAATTCATTCAGTACTTACAACAATATTTTTTAGCACCGACGAATTGAGAACCTTTTTGTTTTTTAAGTCGGTAAAAACAGCGTCGTAAGAAAAAACATCGTTTATCTTCATGGAAAGCTGATCATTCAGATATAGAAGTTAAAGGTACGACTTACTTTTGCAAGAAATGTAAGATCCATATGTCACGAAAAAAGTTGTCGATAAAATGCGTCGATATTTAATGAATCACTAGCACTGGTACATTTTTGCCCCCGTTAATCCGGTGTATGTTATCATCTGAGCTCTGTGGCCATAAAATCCTTTTTCGCACATCTCGCTCGCTCTTGGGAGGTTAGTAGATCTCTCGCTCGCACCGGCGTAGCGTTGCTCATACTTGTTCACTAATTAGTTCATGGCCCCAGAGCTCAGATGATAACGTCCGAGGTATAGCCTAATTTGTTTCTTCAATTACGCCAGAAAAGCTATTAAGGACTTCCCGACCAAGAAACTCAAACAAGTCCGATTTATTTTGGTCGTTTCTCAGAAAATCAGACCAGTTACGTGACAAAGGACAATAAAATTGGAAGTAACCTGGCGTCGAATTCCTGTTCCTGTTCCTTGGTCTATTCTTTTGCTATTCAGCTTTTGTGCGAGATGTTGAATTTTGGGTTTGAGATCAGTTGTATCTTTAAATGTTTTGAAATTTTTTGGTCGACTAATTTGCACAAGCGTTGCTCCATCAAAAACAATGCCATCAAATTGAGAAGGAGGTGTGTCTGCAGATTCTGATAAAAGTTCCAACTCCCCAGCAAGATCAGCCTTATTACCTAAGCGTAGTCCTCCATTGACGGATAGCGATGGAGGGCATGTTTGGTTTTCATACTGGAAGAATTTGTTTAGATCAAGCTGTCTTTCTCTAGCAACTATTAAAAGACGAGAATTAAGTTGGACGTCAATTTGTAGATTTTGCTAAGGGGTTCATTTGTGTTCAATGTTTCTTCAAAAATTTTGGTGTTTTTTTTATGGGATTATATAATGATTTAGACCGCTCCACAAGGAGTTCCTTCCAAAAAAAATCACGTTTTTTTATGGTTTTATTTTACCACTTTGTAGGCGTGACTTATATTTTTATTCATACCAAATAACAGTTTCCTAGAACTAAGAGTTAAGCTGCAGATGGACGGACATGGCGAAACTACAAGGGTTCCTAGTTTGGCTACGAAATCCTTGAAAAAACAACAAAATTAAGTAACTATCATGCACCATGATTGGAAGTAACCGGGACATCAAATTTTAAGGTTAAGATATTCTCAAAAGTATCCATTTTTATTAATCTCTGACCAAAATTGGTGTGGCGCATGGATTCGAAGTCAATGAGCCCATCACCCCACCGCGTATAATCGTAAATATCTGCCTAAATATTAAAGGTATTGTCATGCAGTTTGTTTTTATTAAATGTGTTATTAACTGCGTAGTCATGTGAGTTAATTAAATAGTACCCCTTTCTTGCATTTTTAAATGTAATTAAATAAAAAACGGGTGAATTGCTAAAAAAAATAACAAAAGCCGGGTTTTTAGTAGCAGTTATGTTTTATTTGTATGGTATATTTTTTTTACAACACAATGTTTAATTTTCTTTCGATTGACACCCTAATTATTGAAATCGGTGCAGCCGTTTAACATGTAGAATTTTTTTTAAATTGAAAAATTGTAGTGGCGCCCTCTGTGTTCTTAAGGGGTGAAAATTTGCTGCTGCGGGTAAAATCGCTTATTTTGACCGCTACTAACACTGCAAAGCGGCTAGCTTCCATCACAAAATGCAGCTTTTGCCCAAAAATTCGCCTTAACAACTAGGACTATTTCTCCTCGTCATAAACAAAAAGGCGATAAAGAGTGATGGTTTTTTCATGAGAAGTTTCCATTTGTATGTAATTCAAAAAAGGTTCAAGTTGTTACGGTTCAAAAGGTGCATTTTGTGATGGAAGCAAGCCGCTTTGCACAGTGTTAGTAGGGATCAAAATAAGCGATTTTACCCGCAGCAGCAAAACTTTCACCCCTTAGGAACACAGATTCAATTTTTCATAAAATTGTACAAGTTAAACGGCTGCACCGATTTCAATAATTAGGGTGTCAATTGAAAGAAAATTAAATAATGTATTATAAAAAATTTACTTATACCAATTTTGTTATTCTTTTTTACTTAATTTCACCAGATTTTTATTTAATTACATTAAAAATGCAAGAATAGGGTATTATTTTATTAACACATTCACTGCGGGTTGAAGCAAAACCGCCTCAAGCTCGATTTTACGCTGGTGCGGGGCTAAAAGTTCGTGTTATCTCTCTCGTGCGGGAGCTGTCGCCGTTTACTTACAAGGCGTATGATAAAGTCAAATATAAATTTCTTTTGTTTTTCAAACCCGGACTCGTTGGTACAGAAAAAAAAGAGGTCTAAATAGACTTCAAACGCACTTGGTATATTTATTTTTCACTCTGTGCGGCTTGAGGTTTATTTACGTCTCAAGAAAGTTGCCTCAAGGCCGCACTGAGGGGGACGCGGGCGACGAGCAATTCTTTAGTGCGGTCATAGTTATCGATAATAATAATAAAATTTAAATTATACTTAGGTACCTATGACGGTGCAAGACAACCACATAAAATTTTTCGATAGATTCTCCTACAGAAACCGTGTCTCCTAGACAATATACAAATATACAGCTACTAGATAAATAAATACTTACCTACATAGATAAACAACCATAACCCAGGAACAAATATTCGTGATAATACAATTAAATGCCCTTACCGGGACTCAAACTCTAAATCATAAATCTGATACATATGTATTAGATTGACTAAATCGATTTCTGAGATATTATTGTACCACAGATGCTCGACGAGATGATGATTTTTTTATCGATAATTAAGCGATAAATGCCATTTCCTGCACTAGTCAGATATTGACGTCCAGGATACTTCCAATCATGGTGCATGCTAGTTACTGATCGATCATATTTATTGAAGAAATAGGTAATTTTTTGTGGTATTTTTGTCAGATCCCGTCAAAGAATGTGTATCACACAGAAAATTTAGTTTTTTTTCTTAATTTAGCCAAATAAATTTCTAATCCAATAATGAAAACGGCATTGAAATCGGTTTTAGTAGTGTTTAAAATATTATTCGTTTTTAAAAATCTCTTCTAATATACTGATTTTCGTAAGAAAACTGAAATCGTAGCTTATTCTAAATAAGGAACTTAAGTTATATGAGTATACGAGGGCAGAGTGAGTCTTTTTGGAGGTAAATCGTATATTTTCAGCCAGTTCGCACGGCTAGTTTCTTTAACAGCTATGAAAAACAAAACAATCACTTTGGTGTTTGCAAACATGGAGAAAAGTGAGTTTCGTGTTCTGATTAAACATTATTTTTTGCGAAAAAAAACAATTACGGAAACAAAAAAATATTAGACAAATATTACGGGAACTCTGCTCCATCGACTAAAATGATCCACAAGTGGTTTACGGATTTTCGTTGTGGCCGTACAAGCAATGCTGACGCCGACCGACCCGGACGCCCAGTTGAAGTCACTACACCAGAGATAATCACCAAAATCCATGACGTCGTATTGAACGACCGAAGAGTAAAGGTCCGTGAGATAGCTGATATTGTAAGCATTTCAGACGAACGGGTTCGTAATATCCTTCACACTTGTTTGGATATGAAGAAGCTCTCCGCCCGTTGGGTGCCGCGATTGCTCACAGTGGATCAAAAACGCACTAGGGTGACCCTGTCAGAGGCATGTTTGGCGAAGTTTAGGTGTTATGAAAAGGACTTCTTGCGTCGTTTCATAACTATTGACGAAACCAACACCACCACCAGAAACCAAGGAGCAGTCAAAACAATGGATTGCTTCAGGTGAACCTGCACCAAAGAAGGCCAAAGCAGTTTTATCTGCGAATAAAGTTATGGCTACTGTCTTCTGGGATGCTCGTGGTGTAATATATGTTGATTACCTTCAGAAAGGTAAAACGATTAACGGCGAATATTATGCCAACTTGTTACAGCGATTTCATGAAGTTTTAGAGGAAAAACGACACCATTTGGCGAAAAAGAAAATCATTTTTCACCAAGACAACGCACGGGTCCACACTTGTGCCGTTGCTATGGCTAAAATCCACGAGCTGCGTTACGAATTGCTCCCGCATCCGCCTTATTCTCCTGATTTAGCCCCCTGCGACTATTTTCTTTTCCCAAACTTGAAGAAATGGCTTGGTGGAAAAAGATTTGGTTCCAACGAAGAAATCATCGCAGAAACCAATGCGTATTTTGAAGGGTTGGAGAAATCGTACTATACGGAGGGAATCGAAATGCTATAAAAGCGATGGACCAAGTGTATTCAGTTAAATGGGGACTACGTTGAAAAATAAATATTTACTTTTACCAACAAAAAAAATTTGTTTAATTTTTTCCAATTTAGTTAAAAGCGGATTTTGGAATTGAAAAATTTATTCATAAAAACCATGAAAGTTTTCCTCTGTTTCAAACGTACTGGTTGAACTGATAGTGCTAGAGGTACGCCAAGAAATGCTGCAAATGGTGTTAATAGCATGAAACTCGGAACGATTGATCTTTAGGCCATACGAATCAATTTGACCCGTAGCACGATAAAAAAAACAAAAAAGGAGACTAGTTATGAAGTCACATTTTTTTGTATGGGAAAGAAAATTATTTTTGTTCTGAAAAGGACTTACTAAGCTGATTCTAAAAATATATCAAATCATTACATTTCAGTCACTTTTTCTTAATTAAAATAAAAATCATTTTCAAAACATACCAAGTTTGGGCTCCTCCAGATATGATACGGTTGAATAATTATTTGTAAAATATACCTAAAATGATACGTAATAGCCTCATATCCAACCCCAAGAAAGCAATTTTGAAAATATTTACATTTAGTATTTTTTAAATATTTTTAAATATTACAAAGTGTGATAAAATCACAATTAGTTGAAACATGCATAAAATGTTCAATTTTAGACACTGAGGATGATAAATACTAATGCGAGAGGAGTTTTCAATCATTTTTATATTATTTATTAATATTAACATATTTATTTTTAATGTTTTATGCTTTCATTTTAAATATTTAGTTGATAGATTGTTTTCTAAATAAAAATAATTATGTTAATATTAATAAATAATATAAATATGATTGAAAACTCCTCTCGTATTAGTATTTATCCTCAGCGTCTAAAATTAAACTTTTTATACTTACATGTTTCAACTAATTGTGATTTTATCACACTTTGTAATATTTAAAAAAAATAGAAAAATACTAAATGTAAATATTTTTAAAATTGCTTTCTTGGGGTTGGATATGAGGCTATTACGTATCATTTTAGGTATATTTTACAAATAATGTTTTGAAAATGATTTTAATTTTAATTTAAAACAAGTGACTGAAATATAATGATGAGAATCGGCTTAGTAAGACCTTTCATTAGATACCACACACGATAGGTTTCAGAACAAAAACTTTTTTTTTTCTATACCATAAAAGATGACGTCATAACTCTTTTTTTTTCGTGCGGGTCTAATTGATTCGTATGGCCTAAAGATCAATCGTTCAGAGTTTCATGCTTTTAACACAATTTGCAGCATTTTACTGAATTTCGGGGTGTAGGTATTTTAAAATGAGACCTTCCCCACTGCACTACTAAACCACATTACTGACCAAAACTAGTATCATAAATATGAGGTAGGTTTAGTTTATGTTAGTTTTGCAGCAGATCCGGAGGGCCAAACCACCCAGAAATAGGAGCTCCGTCGACTCAATTAAATTCGAATTAAAAGTAGAGATCATTGGTTCAGTCAGTAGTGCGGATTAGTAGTGCCGCGGGGAAGGAGGGGAATGTGGGATCGAGTGGTGTGGACGTTGAGCCGAGCGTTACAATGCTTTCACACCACTCGATGTTCGCGCCGAATGCTCACTACACGCGAATGCTCTCAGTGAGGCACTCCATAAGACTAATCATGCTATGGCAACTTAGTACAATTGAGGTGGTTCGCTTTCGTTTGTTTTTTTTTTATGTATGACAAAACTAATATGACGCATGGATTAAGCAATAATAGACTCTTGATCAACGGTGTAAGCGCTTCGACGCACGCCTTATTAATTGTGTCGTGCTGTGGCGCCACCTTCATTTTATGGCGAAAAAATATAAAGTCAGTGTTGCTGATGGAGTAAAAAAAACGCTTTTTAGGAATCAAACAAAAACGTAATGATAATGCAAAAAAGGAAATAGATTTACTATTGTTATTTTGAAAAATACATGATGCTTTATGAAAATGCAAAAATATATAATTTATGAAAGTTTGCATTGAATCAATATGACAACACAATAAGTAATTGTCTTGTCTGTCTTGACATTTTTTGACATTGTTCAATCAAATAAAATTTCTTGAAATAAATTGAATTTCGGCGAGAAATACAATAATAAAGGATTTTAAATTATTGCATGAAAGATGTCTTTTACGGTGTGCTGCGTACCTGGCTGCAATAACCGGACCGTAGACGGTATTTCACTACACTTTTGACGGTAAACTCAGATTCCAAATGTATTCAGAAGAAAATTAACGGACAATTCTATTATTGGTCAAACTATTCATGACATAAATGGGAAAATGTGTCTGTCTTTTAGGCTTCGGTGAACAGATTTTGATGAATACAGAGTAATAACTATTTCCTTTCCATTTCCTTTTTTAGGGTTCCGTAACCAAAGGGTAAAGGCTATTACTAAGACTCCGCTGTCCGTCTGTCTGTCCGTCTGTCTGTCACCAGGCTGTATCTCATGAACCGTGATAGCTACACAGCTGAAATTTTCACAGAAGATGTATTTCTGTTGCCGCAAAACAACAAATACTAAAAACCGAATAAAATTAATATTTAAGGGGGTCCCATACAACAAACGTGATTTTTTTGCTGTTTTTTGCTAATGTTGGTACGGAACCCTTCGTGCGCGAGTCCGACTCGCACTTGGCCGATTTTTTATAGTTCTAGAGGGAATAGCGATCGATATACGATATCGAAGTGGATGAAGTTAAGGGCAATATTTATGAATACATTAAATTGTAATTGTGCTTGTCTGAAATGCTTTCATGGCTAAACCCTCAATCGGTTTTGGTGGAATTTGGCATGACCCCATTTGTTGACATTTGTTGGTGACCCCAGGAGACTTTACTTTATTTCCTAATCCCCTAGCTGGGGCAGAGAGCATCCACAGAGCGCTGCCATCGAGCTGCGTGCTTCACCTCTGGCGATATAGACCATAGAGGATAGCGATGTACACATGTTCTACAATGACGTAGTCGCGGGCAAAATCTAGATATTGCTAAACTACAGATACAATTTAAATTCAATAATGTTTAACATAAATGAGATACCTATTTTTATTCCACATTATTAATATTATAGTTTCCAAGGGAAAAGCGAGAAAAGAGTTTCACTCGGATAGAGAAGCGCGCAAAGTCTTGTGTATTATGAACTTGACGGTGGTGTGGCTGTTTGTTTGTTTTCACTCTTGAACAGATACTTAAGTAGGTACCCTTTTTAGAGTTCTGAAGTCAACCTAGGAACCCTAATATTTTCGCCATGTCCGTCCGTCTCTCTGAACCTATGAAAGTTACAAAGCTAAAATTTCGTACATAGGTATACATATACCGCGGTTCGGATCCCAGGTTGTAAAAAATGGAAGGATGTTTGTCTTTCAGATACGTATGCTCGTCCATACTTCCATAATTTGGATGAAATTTGGCACTCAATTATATAGAATCCTCTATTTTATCTCGGAAAACTTGATAGTTCCCAAGGGAAAAGCGATAAACGAGTTCTATGCGGATGCAGTTGCTGGCAAAAGCTAATGCTGTTTGTAATAATATTAAAATCTTTTCTTAACATTTATGTATATGTTATGTATGAGACATTGAAATAGTACTATGTATTTATTTTATGCATTTTAATATAGGCACGTCTACTTCCTACTTAAGGCAAGTGGGATCTGAGACCCATATACGTTTGCATTCAAAAGACTATAATTTTAAGAATGCAATCCTAAACCTTAAATGTTTTGCTTACCGACCAGGGTTCCCATGATCATTTCCTATCGCAAGGTACAGTTGATAAACACTTGGATCTGTTGCGGAGGATTGTTTTTAATGAGAAAAAGGAGGCAGACGAGCAAGCGAGACACCTGATGGTAAGTAATTGATCATCGCGACATATACCTAATTAAACACCCGCAACCCCAGAGGAACTGCCAGCCTTTGAGAAAAGCGTAGGCTTGTTTTTCGAAGGCCCCAAGTCGTATTGGTTCGGGAATACACATAGATAAAATGCATGGCAAAAAGGTTTCTCGTCGATCGGAAGATTTTTAGGTTATAGGTACTTCTTTCATCAGTTTTTCAGCCCCAGCCCCAGGAGAGGGAGTTCAATCCAAATTTTAATAGCATTGATCGTGTCCAGGGTCACAAGTCGCGGGCAAATTCTCGATATACATTAAATGAATATATTGCGATCGTGATTGCAATGAAATTTTGCATAAGTAAGTCCGAAAAAAAGACGTAGGGTACTTTTATTTTGGATAGTTTCCAAGGGAACAGCGATGAACAAGTTTCACTTAAATAATGTATTTAGCTATAAAAGCGAGAGTGTGGCTGTCTAATTGCCTGTAACGCTGCGCTCTCACGGCTGAACCAATACATACTTAGTTTGTTACTTTTTTTAAGTAATGCTTGCCGAAGGAGGAGGTTAATTTTTTTGACCTGTATATATGTAGGTAAGTACATTATGTATGTATTGTACGCCATAAAATCGTACCTTTAAGACCAAATTTGGCTTTGCCAGTCACATTCGCTCATACCATCAAGGACATACACCTTAACATACATACATACATACACATTGGACATAAGAGGAAGGATGTTTTTTATCCCGGGCAATAGAATAGTTCCGGAGGGAATAGTGATAAATGACTTCTATGCGGACGGAGAGTTTTTTATTGGATATTGCCTTGGACGAGCCATCCATACAAGAAAATAGACGACAGGGTTAGCCTTGTTAGGTTGGTACTAGTGACCGTGTTTCTGACTCTCTGCGTATGAAGATGCGGGCGCAAAGCTAGTTTTATATAATCATTGACTACTTTTTGAGGTGTGTTTTCAACAAAATATATTTTTAAATAAATAAATAAACTGTCAAGATGGCTCGCGACGGATCCCCTATTAACGTACCACCAGAAATAAAGTACGTAACATTCGAAAGGAAATGTCAATTTAATACACTTTTTCAGATAATTACATGATTCGGGCGTAAATCACTCTAGCGTATATGTATTGAGAATTGGGAACCCAAATGAGAAGAGCTTTAAACACATCTTTTTATTTCAGGCATTTTATTGGCATAAATTTGCCTCAGCGGCGCCAATCGAGAGTCGTTCTGGTGGTTGCTGCTGAGTATTGGTTGCTGCGGGTATTAAATCCTGGTGCCTCTGTATTTACTATTAGCGTAAAGGTGACTGTCAAAACATAGGTAATGTTCATCCCATGTTACACTCGTGGACCAATAATACGGGTCAGAGTGCGTTTTTCATACAAACGAGGCTATGTCGAAGCCTTGGTTCCTCGGCAGGGGTTGTTTTGAGTGAGGTTTAATGGTGGATACTCCGAGGTTCAATAGAGGTTGTCAAAAGTTCTTAAGATACCTAACTGATCGCACAATCAGATAACATCACAGCGAGAGAGTTTGGGTCAGCGTTTGGATTTCCTTACATTTTATTGCAATTTTAGATGTTTTCCTGAACATGCACGATTCCGGCGTTAACCACAGATTCAATCAGTTGGGTATCCTAGGCACTCTCGAAGTCCTGTATCGATGCTCGGGGTATCCATCATCAGATTTCACTACAAGCATCCTCCGGCGAGGAACCAAGGCTTCGAAGTAGCCTCTTTAGTATGAAAAACGCACTCCGACCCGTATTATTTGTCCACGAGTGTATATACCTATTAAGTCTGATCAGATTGAGAGCTGATAGCTATATTAAGAAAGTAGTAAAATACCGCTACACGAAGGTACCTACACAAGACGCTTGCAGCGGGTGATCTGTTTAGTCAGTCAAGTGTTTCCGCCTTGCATAATATTTTTTACTCCAGGGGCCTGTTTATCAAAAGCTTGTAACTTGTAATATAAGTGAAAGTCTCTTTTTAATTCATATTGTTGGAAAGAGATTTCCGCTTGTAATACAAGGTACAAGCGTTTGATAAACGGGCCCCAGAGGCCCGTTTCATGCAGCTACAACAAGTTAGAAATTACAAGCGGAAGTCTCTTTCTAACTCCTTTCATTAGAAAGAGACTTCCGCTTGTAATTTGTAACTTGTAGCTTTGTGAAACGGGCCACAGGTAGTGAGGTGATCAAAATCCCATTTCTGATACCTTGATAGCCAGTTAGCGTGTGTTTGTTTGTGTTTTTGATTGTAACTAGGCATTCAAATCTTTCGATAGGAACAAATAGTTAGGTTAACGAAGACATTGATAGGTAGAGAGTAAAAAATATAGCGCTGTAAGTTATATTTTTTTCATTAGCTTGACTCGCAATTATTCTTTTAATTTGAGATTATACCAACTGCTCAATAGGTTAAAAGGAACCTTTATGGTGAGACTTTGTTGTCTGGCTGTCTGCCTGCCACAGCAGATATTGATATTATATTAAAACTCTTGATTGGAACGTTTGACACCTTATTTATTCCAATCGGTCCGAGTTATGAATAAGATGGGACTTGATTAAAAATGATAGTAATACTAAGTAATTATAATACAGTTTTATAATTTCTAGGTTAACAAGAGATTTTTGGAGGCTCGAGTGTCCCAGATTTAGAATACTTATTTACACACAGATCCGCGGATTTAACTATTCAAGGAATTGATCATGAAGAGAGGAACAGAATTTCGAAGAATAAGAAAACAAGAAAAATCATGCATTTACTAAGCTCACCAAAATGGCCGATTTTCACTGATTTCTAGAAGTTTATATTTTAAATCTCACTGGCGAATGAAATTCTCTCGCCTGTGATATCAAATACCAGGAGGCCACCCGTGGTCCACCCATCCACTCGTAAACCAGATCGTCGCATAGGTACAGTCGCGGAATGAAAAGGTTTCACCTTAAAGTCGACTTTTGCTTGAACCAGATTAAGAAGCAGTAATGCCAACATCTTTGTTATAATAGAAAAAGATAGTATACTATTTATACCTACTGAAAACTTCTTGTCAATTTTACAAAACTGACAACTAGCCACATAAGAGCCTGTTTCACACTAGCGTTTTTTTCTGCGCGTATACCTACGGCCGTTTCGGCATACGCACCGACAGGCGCTTCCAAAAACGAGCTTATACGCGCGTATAAAAAACGCTAATCTAAAACCGCCCTCAAGCTTTGATGTCGTTCATAGTCTGCCTCACTGCAATGTTTTATTGACTGACAATATCGTATTGAATCTAGGGCCGATTCTGCCGCGCTAATGATGAACGTCGCAGTAACATGAGCAACAAGTTCTATCTGATACAAGTCTGTCATGTCATGTATTAGTTTGCCATTTGACTCCGGGTGGTGAGATGAAGAAGTAACATGATCAAAATCCTAATTCTGACCCCATGTTAAATAAAACTCTAGTAATGTTACACTAGCCGTACGTGAAAATTATAGATAACTAGCTTCTGCCCGAGACTTCGTCTGCGTGGACTTCAGAATTTGATCTTACCAGGATGAATAATATAAGTTTGTCCTAGCCGAACCGAGAACGAAATATAAAGCTTATAATTGCGCTGTACAGGGAAAATCGCTTAACCAAACTCTACTGCCGACTAGGTTGATGCAGCCCTATCATCACGGTTAGGGTTACGTAACAAAATGGTAAGAAAGGAACCGTTATGGGGAGACTCTGATATCTAGCCGTCTGCTTGTCACAGCCGTTTTTGGATCGCTTTAATACCTACAGTTGGGTAGTTCTACTAGCGTTCCAACCGCTATCACTTCCCTGGTCGCATTATTCACCATTTCCCTGTAGGATCGGATTACCATTTTCGGTTATTTTCTAGGAGTCCAGGCATTCTTCAAAACATCTCAAAATGGTAATCCGATCCTACAGGGAAATGGTGAATAATGCGACCAGGAAAGTGATAGCGGCTGAAACGCTAGTAGAACTACCCAGTTCTAGTTTCATCCGACTTTTATCACATACAACATAAACTTTAAACTCATTACCATCTTTGGACTTCGCAATCTAGTATAAACATCAATAAGTGTAGGTTCATGAGTTATGGATGAGACAAGAACTGATTAAAATCTGATGATAAAAGTAGCTTCCAAGAGATTCTTGGAAGCGGTTTTGCGTCCAGAGCAAGGAAATATGTCCCAGTTTTAACTAGAACACCTAATTATCTGCACAAAGATTCTGTCTGGTATTATCTTGGAGATTATTGAAACCAAATAATACTTAAGCCAGTCAAAAAAGAAAACATTGTCATCATAACCTGCAGTGAAGACCAGCTGTAAAGGCTGTTAGAGCAAAACAGTCACGGTCACCTCTCTTATGATGAAGCTGAAGCGAAATACCCGACTCGAAAAACATATGGCTGATCATTATCAAAATCATTATTTCTAATATATTTTTTGAGGCTATTGAAACCAATAAGTTTCTTTCTGTTAAAAAAGAGGATTTATAGTGTTAAATAAATTGAACGAAACCATAGATAACTTCGGTTAATAATATAATTATATCGAGATACTTAGTTCACATTAAGATCACATCATCGTATTAGGTACGTGCTCGTCCGTTGGTAGCTGGGCCAGCTCTGTCGAAGTCCTCTGCCCGCTCTCCCGCGTGCGTTGTCCCCGTGATATAGGCTGTGACGTAGGAGCATGGCATAGCTATGGCGTAGGAGCATGGCATAGCTAACAATAGTATTTTTAACCGACTTCAAAATAAAAGGAGGTTCTCAGTTTGACCTGTATGTATATATTATGTTTGTTCGCGATTATCTCGCGTTTGGCTGAACCGATTTTGATGCGGTTTTCAGAACAGTATTTGTTACACTTAGGAGAATGTTTTGGTATTTTAACCGACTTAAAAAAGGAGGTCCTCTGTTTGCCCCGTATCGTTTGATCACGCATAACTTTTTACAGGCTCGTCCGAATTAAAAAATATTTTTGGTTCGATAGACTATACTTCCGAGATGGTCCCATTGTCACCAAAACTGACTCTGATGAGGGAATCCGTGAGGAATTGAGGGAACTCCCCAAATATTATAGGCATACATACAGCGATTATAATATTTTTAGTAATAAGTCCAGCCCATTTGCATTCAGAAAGTATCATTTGGTTGAGTGGAACTGATGATGAAGACCACAAATGGCTACCGGAACTCCTCAACGGTACCTCTTTCAAGGGTGGTGATAAGATATCTGGATTAATATAGTTGAGCAATTGTAACGGAGAACATTTACCTACTTAATTGTTTAAAACTGACTATGACTTTCCCGCGTTGTTTGCGGCGAGCTTGAAATGTTTTAAAGTTTCATATCAACTAAGAAGTGGAACCTACATAACAGCTTATTATGATCACTAAAAAGTACAAAAAAAAATGTTTAAAAAAAAAACAAGTCAGCACTCACTCATATTTTTACCCAAAAGCCGACTTCAATTGGACTGTCCTATACCTACCATTTTAAAAGAAGTTATTTTTTGCGTTTTTGACGGCGGTTGTATAAGTTTTTTAAAACATTTTTTTAAAATTTGGCCTTCACGGCGACTACCAAGAGTCATCTAACGAGATGTATTTGCCAACGTCATGAAAAAAAACTGGTCTCGTCTGCTGAATGTAAGGTGAAGAAATAAGAGAGGGTTATAGGACTGCAATCTTTATACAATCTATACTTATTACTTATATTACTTATATAATATTATAAAGAGGAAAGATTTGTATTTTTGTGTGTGTGTATGTTTGTAACTAATAAACTCAAAACTACAGGACCGATTTCAAAAATTCTTTCACCATTAGAATGCTACATTATCCCTGAGTAACATAGGCTATGTTTTATTTTTCTGCGCGGACGGAGTCGCGGGCAACAGCTAGTAAACAATAAATTTATGGACACCACAGGCAGAATAGGCCATGTTTAAATGGAAGAAGCATTTAAAATGGAAAGGAGGAGAGTTATCAAGAAAAGGGCGGAAAATGCAAATAATAAAAATAATAGACCATCTTTACATGGTGAACTTGTACGTAGTTTACAATAATATTAGTCGAAGGCATTCCAAAGAAAAGTTGAGGCAATGAAAAGATCCGCCGAATTACCTACTCAAGGAATTAATCATGACGAGAGGAACGGAACTTCGAGGAAATGAGAAATAAATGCTACGTTTTATATTATAATTAATTTACAGTTTTAAAATAAGAGTTGGCTTAGAAGATTGGAATGATTTTGGCGGGGAAGCATAAAGTAAAAGACAGGGGAAGTGGTAATTTTGTTAAAAACATTTGAAATAGTCGGGGACTCGATTTTTGTATCACATTCATTGACTAAGCTCACCGAAATGGCCGGCCATTTTCACTGATTTGGGACCGTTCACATCAGAAAGAAAAATGCATAGGTATGGGTCATTCTAATAAAAGTGGCACAGACAGGTTAAAGTTTCTCCAAAAAAAAAGTTGTAAAAGTTGTACTTAATAAAGCATCTGTAAAGTTTTTCTGGGAAATTATACCTATGCAAGTTATTAAAATAAAATTATTTAAAATAGTTATTCACTTTAGCTTGCCAATAGTCACACTCACCTGCACATTAGTGCACATATGTCTCTTTAACCTGCCAAGAGTTACATTAACCTGTGCCTAACCTAATCTATGCTAGTAACAGGTTAAAGTTGCACAGGTTAAAGTTAAAAGTAGATTTACAAGACATTTACTCTTAAACCGGTGAAAATATGAACGTTCCACTCTTAGTAATATAAGTAGATACATCAGAATACCACGTTCAAATGATTAGTTAATTATGTCTCATACCGTTAACATTAAATAATTGAGACAAGATAAAGTTAACATACCCGTTACAAACTCCAGATGACTACATTTGATCTCCACAAAAGTATGACAGATCGTCTCCAACCGTTTCGTATAGTGGTGAGCCCCATACTGGGCGAATGTTTATCGTGGATTATTGTGTGCCTATTATTCTCCGTATGTGAGTGAGATAGAATATCACGAACACACAGGTTACAGTAAAAAATATCACTGGACAAACTGTCGTGTGTTAATATTGATATATAAGCATATATTTAAATAATTTTAATAATTCTGCTTACGTAATACTTGAACGGCGCCTTTATAGAAGTTTTTTGTTAAATCTCACTGCTCACTGAAGTTCTCTCGCCTGTGATATCAAATACGAGTCCAACCAACCACACACTCGTAAACGAGATTACGCATAATACATTATTTTGTATCAAAATCACAAGTGACATTCAAAAATCGTCGCCCTGAACTGTAAGTATAGGTACTTAATTTCAAATAAATAATCTGCTCATTTGTCATGATCAAAGTTTTCTATCTTATCTTCTGCTTAGCAAGTAAGGCAAGTGAGGTGTAAAAGTTATCATCTAGTAGGCGAGATGTTTTCTCCATCACATGCGACCAACGGCAATCAGTCAGAATTGCAGAAGTCAGAAAAAAAAACAAAGTCCAACATTCTTACTAAGCGTTGAAAACGGTTCACTAATGTTTTACCAAATCATTTGAAATCATCATTTGACAAACTATATCATTTTACAAACTTTCAATTCGCAAAGTCGTACCTACTTCCCGCCATATATTTTTTTAATGTTTTGTGGTCATTAATCTAACTTATTTAATAAGCCCGTATAATCTATGTAATATGTAACGGTTTAAGCACAATTACATTTTTGCGAAATGAAAGTTGGTAAAATGATATAGTTTATCAAATGGTGATTTGGTAAAAAGTCAGGATACCGTTAAAAACACCCCATACAAATTGATACTCAATTATGACGTCACAATTGATTAAATAATATACAAAATGTATGGAAAAAGCAAGTACCTAACCTACGCAAGGTCATGAAAACTGCTCCATCAAAAAAGGCTCAATCAAAAAAACTCTCAATTTTCGGAAATTTGAGGTCTCACGTATAGAAAAATTCCTAAGTCATTTATTATAAATATTATATCAGTTTTTCAGTCAATATTACTAGAGTAAGTATAGATTTGTTCAACGGAAGTCATTAATGTCATCATCCTAATTAGGTACCTACGCTAATTTGTATTGAAAACTTGACATCATTCAATTGTTGACCCAAATTCTGTTCTTGTTATGGATTTTGCATGTACTTTGTAAATCTTTGTGTACCTACTCAGTTTAAACATAATAAGCTTAAACGAAATAAATGACTTATCTAAATATTCATATGTTTACATGACATGTAATTAGTTGGATTCCTCGAGCTCTGAAAATAAATAGGTACACTGCGGCCACATCTTTGAGATTTGAAAAATATTCGTGTAAAAAGTAGTTAGTTACTGTACAGTATCTTTCTTTATTTTGATTAAAAAAGAGATGCCAGTAGATATGGCCGCAGCATTAGGAAGACCCTTTAAATATATGATCCTCACAGAGTATTACTTATAAAAGCTTTTAAAAACCATTTGGAAAATAATTTGAAATTGTTAAAGGTACTATCTTTTTTTTAGAACTTGGTGAACTTAAAATTTTGTCGTTCTTGAGGGATCCTGTATTTAGTGGACGTCTTTCGGCTGAAATGATTGTCTTGTCACTGGTTTATATATGCAAATAGGAACTGATCAGGCGCGGCGGCGCGGCGTAGGTACTAATTAAAAGCCCGTCGGTTTTGCGGTGCGGATGCCACTAGATACTCGTTTTATTATTATTATTAGTTCCTAATATATATATATATATATACAAATCGTTCCGCGAATGAACGATGAGTTAAAAGCGAAATGATATTGTAATTGCGCTAATTTATTCAATAAAAATGTATCTCGTAGTCTACGTTAATGTCGATTATTTTGTTTGGAGTTTATCATTATCAGTTCTCAATGTAAATCATTGCCATCACGCCTGGTATGTTCTTTTTTGCAGTACCTACTTACTCTTAATAAAACTTTAACCCCTTTTACATAAAACGTTATAAATAACGGTGTTCAAAGCCATAATAGTTAATATGTGCCAACAACGTGTCTTAACTATTACCTATTGGTCTTTAAGTACCTGTTGTGATTTTGTATGAATAAAGGGGTGGCGAATAGCTTACGCATGTGGTTATGTATAAGCACATGCTTACACACACATACGCATAGAATTAGTTCCATGAACACGAACTAGATGGCAGAAGTTACGACACGAACGTCACGAACAGGAAAAAACGCAGAGTTACCAGTCTATATCCCAGTATACAATAGTAGTCTGAGACTAATTACGAAATAAAACGTGTATTTTCAACATTGAGCTTTATTCAAGACTTAAAACCTTTTCGTTTTAAACACAAATCCAGTTTACCTACAATTACGTAAACTATGAAAACAATAAGTCTTCTTTAATAATTACACCGGAAATAATTACGATCACATAGTTCCGAGGCTGACAATGGGGTTATTTAGTCTTTCCGTATATGGACTAGAAAAAAAACTATAATTAGAATGCATGACATTGGCGTAAAACATCTACACAAAATATGGTACATCTACATATTTAAACTAATAACTCGAGGACAAATGAACCAGACCACCTCATCAGCCTGGATCCTACTGATAGTAAATACTACAGCAGCAAGCAGTAAATACCGCTTATATTGTAATAAAAGGAACACACAAATTTATTATAGCGATATATTTAATGCATGCACTTAATGATTACTCACAGATACATTTCATCACCTAACATAAATTTTCAGTTTTTAATATTACTACTGGTTAGAGAAATGCGAAAATTCAGTAAGAGTTATTATTAAGACAGAAAATATGAACATATTATGAATGCGTTACCTCAACTTGATACACGATTTCCCATAATAAGTTAATAAATATATCCCTAATTTATAATGATCAGCGCAAAATATGTTTGGGCAAGTAGAGAATTATGAGATCTCGTATTAACAATCTACATTCAGAGTGCTCCCCGACTGAAACTTGCCAGCTTCGAACAATACTTTTCAATTACCCTATTTCACTTAAATCAACTCGAAAACTACAACAGACTGCAGTTCATAATCATAAAAAATAACTTAATTATGCTTTAAAAAATATACATTATTTACACATGTCAAAAAAAGTCAATTTATTAAAAAATAATAAAAATATTCAACAATATCATTCAATGCACAAAAAACATGCTACCATAATGCAAGGGCGGTACATAAGAATTAACTAATATTTATAAAAAGATGAGAGTATTTACATAACTAAATTCAATAAAAAATATTTTTAAGGAATTCTGGTCAAAATGTCATAAGACATTTCACAAAAAACTTAATTTGTATGTACAACATATTTACAACATTGATAAAAGCTAAGTAATCTAAACCTACTCTATCAAATGACGTTTATCGTCATTATTACGCTTTCGACCTTTCGCATGTGCTAACATAGTAACTAATTTCTTATGACTATCTCCGACGATCCAGCCGTGCTGCTGGCGCAGGTGCTGCTCGTGCGTCTCGCCGCCCTCCGGCGACCAGAAGAACACGGTGCGGAAGCGGCCGCCGCCCTCCGCGCCATCTGCGCCCTCTATCGGCGTGCCTGCGGACGCCGCAGACATAGAGGAGGTCGCGGACCCCGCTGCAAAAGCTGCACTTGTGCTGGCTTGACTCGTCTCCATAGCTAATGTCTCATCAGTGCTTCCTGAACTTCTATTTTGGACGACACCAATGCTGCTTGTGCCACTTGAGTGTGTCGTTGTGTTGCGAATACTACTAGATACCCTGCTTTCTAAATCTTGTTTTTTTAATGAAATATGGCGATTGTTAGCCCGGCGTCCGTTGGTATGATGCCCGTCTTTCTTTTTACCTTTCTTTCTACGAGCCATCCCCGACATAACGGATTCTGCACTGTTAGGACGAGGCGGGCCACCATCAGGCTCGGACTCTGAACTCCAGGTTTCAGCTAGTATATTTTGTTTTCCAACAGTACATTTTCTACGTGCTCTTTGTCTTGCCACTCCCGTATCGTCTAAAAGAGACTGATCCCAAGGTTCATAATTATAATTACAGGGTATTGCGATTTTATCATTAATTTTCGAAACAGGATCTTCAAGAGATTTAACATCATTATTATTTAATCCAGTATTTTTCGAGGGACTTGTACATTTTTTTATAGAATCATCTTGCAAATAGGACGAATTTTTAGATTGTTTCGTCTGTAAATGTTGTTTTTTAGAAACTGTTTCATCATGTCTATTCGGCAAAACGGATTTTAACTCGTGTGGCGATAAAGATCGACGTTTTCTACATTTCCTATCCTTGTGTTCAGCCATTAATGATTTCATGGATATCTTAGTAGGTAATGGTCGGTGATCAATTAAAGAATAAATCGCATCATCGGTGTTCTGCTTCAAATCAGTCAATTTTTCTTTGCTTACTAATAGTTTATCAATTTTCTTGAAATTATGTTGCTCGTTCTTTGATGACAGTGCTTCAGGGTGGTCTGGCAAATAGTTACCAAATTCCTTAGCATGTGCTGCTTCTTCTTTAAGAGAAAAAGATTCGTCATTCAGCATAGAAGAACTTGGTTCTTCTTCAAGCAAGCTGTCAAAAAGTTGGTCAAGATTTGCTTTTGGTTTCACGGGCGATTTGCTTCTAGTTACCTTTTTTTCGGTACGTACGGCATTATTTTTAAATATCTTTCCCATTACTGCATTTTTTTCGACTACATCCTTTCTTTTCATTTGTAACATAACTTTCTTACTGTCATTGATATTTTTTGTGTTGCTTGCATCACAGGATGTTAAGCTATTTTCAGTTTCATTGTCACTACAAACATAATCATCAGACATATATACGAAGTCATCTCCATCCGAGGCACTAGCGCTCGAGTTATCAGCCTCCTCAACAACCGGATCAACAACTTTAGATGTACTTGGTGTATCTTTACTACTGATACTTTTGAATCTTTCCATTAATGTTGAAGGTCTAAACTCAAACAATTCTACATCTTCATTGTCCATGAACTCATACACATCCACATTCTTTAAAGTGGAAGATTTGTCATTTGCTGGATGGTCACTGTCGTACTTGCTGCTAGATTCAGAGCACTTCATTTCTTTCTTTCTTTTCGAATTTCCTTTTTTTCGTTGTTTATGATCAGTTTCTAAAGGAGAGACTATAGCAGAAATATTAATTTCAGACGTCGGTATGGATACTTTAATGCCATCAAAACCTTTAAGAGCCCCCTTCGTAAGCACAGCACTGGAGTGACTTTTCTTCAAACTCTTTTTTCCTTTCTTCCTCTCTGACTTTTTGCGGCCTTTACGACTGTAAAACAAAATCATATGTATGTTTTGTAATGGTCACCCAAGCATAAGTGTTTCTGGTCTTAATGTCTTAAGAAAAAAAAAGAAAATCGTTTATTTGGTGCAAAAAACAAAACAATAATAAATAAATTAAATTCAGTGGGAAATTCATTTAGAATACCAACTTGAAACTAATTTTTAATGCACCAAATTGGGTGCCACTCAGTATAGGGTCAGACATATACAGGGTGAAATCTAAATCGTGATCACAATGATCACCTCTGTGTTCTACCCACGAATGTAAACAACTTTCACTATGGGACTAACTCTGAAATCAGGAAAAAAAAAACGGCTGCTTCATATATTTTGTTCGAGTACGTATCGAACTTTTCTATGAAACAGCTGTTTTTTTTTTCCTGATTTCATAGTTGGTCCCATAGTGAAAGTTGTTCATATTCGTGGGTAGAACACAGAGTTGATCGTGATCACGACTTAAATTTCACCCTGTATAAGTGCCGTGACGCAGATTTTCAGGTACTTCCGTCCATGGCGTTATGTTTTATGCATCGACACACAAACCAAGGCCTATATCTAGCATTGGACGTCCTTGAGCTGATACGATGATGATGATCATGATGACACAAACCAAAGCCGTTGCGTGCCCTAGTGTTTTTTAATTAGAATGCATGTTAGAGCATTTGAACTAAGCTTTGGCCATTAATATAAGTGCCTAAGCAAGATTTTTTTTCAGCATGACGTTTAACTCTACATTAAAAAGGCTTATTTAAGTGATAAGTAAAATTAACGTGTGGTCATGCTGTTAATTATTCCAGTACGATTAATTGATGATTTATATTTACCTGATACTGGGTTCAACTACAAGTGGCGTGTGTTTTGCTGCCGCTGCTTGTGACCTGCATTTTCTTTTAATTTTATCAAACTTATCTTCAAACATGTCAAATTCTTCAATATCTGGATACATTTTTTCTTTAAATTCGGGATATTTTTTAGATTTTAAAATGTCAAGCTGTTCAGGTTCCTCCTCACAGTTATCAGATTCTTCATGGTCATAATTCATTCCCGTTTCTCCGGGTCTGAAAAAGTGATTAGCATATTCTTGGTGTTGATTTGTTACTTCTTGACATATTGCACTTTGAAAAACGTTATTCCTCTTCAGGCTACCTGCGTTTGCCGCCTCTTTTAAACCGGAGATTAAATCGTTCTCCAAGTTTCGTACTTCTTCGCTTTCTAAAATAGTTTTAGCTGTAATCGAATCAACATCGCCTTCGTTTCTACTGTCACATTTATTACTATCGTTCTTTCCCAAAAGATCTAGACCCACATTTTCAGATTGTGAGGGACCCATTATACTATCAGTGTCCAGAGCTAAAGATTGCATGTCAATAACATGTTCCTGTTTTTTATGTGACTCCTTTAAAAGTTCACAGCAATCTAGAAACAACTCTTCATCACAACTTAATCCTCGATTAGCCAGTTGTTGCTCCCGAACAATTTTGTTAACATCTGTCAGTATTTCTTCTAAAGTTAGAGGAGTAATCTTAGGCGCTGACTTAGATTTCTTTTTCTGTTTAGTAATTTTGTCAGTAATAGCTTTGATACGATCTAAATGTTCTTTGTAAGCAATCAAATAATTGGGTTCTTCTATGACAGGAACGGTTTTAATCTTCATTTCAACCTCGGACAATTTTGAAACATGTAGGAGGGTCATCTGATGCCTAAGGTAATTATCGGGACGGCGGAATTTCTTTTTACAGATGTGACAATAACTGGGTGTAGGAACAGTAGACGTCTTCTTTTTGCGGCCTCGTTTCACTGTTTTCTTTGAGGCAGGTGAACGCTGTCTTGTTCCTTTTAAAGTACTCATTCCTTCCATAGACTTTCTGTTTTCATTTTGCATGGATCTCTTAGAATTTCTTCCTTTTAAACCGAAATACATATCGTCACATTCATTAGCTATAATATGAAATGTTTCTGATATCTTCTTAGTAGCCAATAAATTCGATTTTCGTGGTTTTCGTTCTGAAAAGAACCCGAAGCTTTCCATAAACTGTTCCGATCGAAGTTGTTCTACAGACTCATCATGGGTCACTACCCCGTCTTCGGTATTAGACATTCCAAAAGTTCTATTCCTGTTTTCGTTTAAATTATTTTGCTTGTCAATCTCATTTTCAACCTCATTCGTAATAACATTTTTTACAATAGAAACCGATTTGTTCAATTCACACCTTTTTTTTTCTTTGTCATCGACATACCGTTTTAATGGTATGTCACTTTTCGAAGAATCGTCGGAGTCTATTATTTCATCTTTCGAATAAGAGCTCAAGGTACCTTTTTTAATTTTCTTTTCAACGATGGTTAAGTCTTTCTTTTGTTTCGTAATGTTGGACTGTTTTTGATCTGAGCTTATTTTGAGTTGTAGTATGGGCTTGCACGGTTCGATCATATCGTCCATGTCAATGTCATACGGATCATAGGTAGCCGTCTTAATGACAGCTGACTTTGAACGCGTACGCCTGTCCGCTACTGGCATGTTGTAACAGGTTCTCACACGCAATTCATCCTCATTTAGTTTAGAGTCTTTACGTTTACGTAGAGTGCCGTTATCCCTTTTTTTACTGTCGTTTACTAAAACGGGCATGATATGAGATTGAACGTGAGACTCTTTGCAGTCAACACTTTGAGTCAACGTTTCACTTTCAAGATTTACGTCACATATCTCATCTTTCTTAAGTTGTGCATCGTCTTCGCCTGTCTTTGACAGTACAATGTGTAAAGTATTTTCATCGTAACGGTCCTCAGTTACACCTAGTTTTGTTATTTTAGGGAGTGAACTTGGTGAAAGTTCCGTATATATTGAGTCACTGGACTTACGTTTTTCTTTAGTTTTTTTATCCTGTAATAAAGAGCTGTCGGTATCGGCTGACGACAGTTTATTAGGTTCTGTTGCTGGCGGAGCGGAAGTTTCTAAATTATCATGAGACTGTTCAGAATGTCTTACTAGGCTGGTTTCAACCAGCGATATGATTGGAATATCGTTGGAGGCCTCGTTAAGTGGAATTACACTTGGTTCTTCTCCGATAATACAATGCTTTTTCTTTTTAAATTTGCGTTTGGTTTTTGGAGATCGCTTGCGTTTACCAGGCTTATTTTCATCCATGTTATCATATTTAATAAAAATAGGTTCTGTTGGTATTACTTCTGCCAATGCAGATGGCTTATTTTCAGAAACACTGGAGTTTTCAGATAGTTTAATATTATTTTCCTCATCTAGTAATAATTTTGAAAAAATAAGTTGTTTTTTCGTTAGTGGTGTTCTGTTTTCGAGCAATGCCTGTGCATGTAATAACTCATCTTCATGATCTGAAAGGTTTACAGATTGTCTAGTACGCCGGAGGAAAATATTAGTATCTGTTGATGTTGATTCGCCAAGTTTATTAGTATTAGTATTATGAATAATAATATCTTCTTTTACGTTAGAACACCCTGAATTATGTTCCGTATTTTCTTCATTTAATTGAGAATAACTTATAGCAAATTTGTTGCTGTCAGTTTGAGAATCTGTTATTTCAATACTGTTTCCTTCCACGTCTTTAGACGACTGACGTACGATACTATATCTCTGTTCATCATGTTCGTTTCCAGGTCCAGTAAGTGGTTGGTCAACCGGGACTACTATCTTCCTTTTGCTATGTATTGGTTTTTGAGATAATTCTTCTTCTTTTAATACATTGATAGTTTCATTAGAAGAGTTAACACTTTCAAGATTTTCAGAAGATTTTTGAGCTAGGGTGTTTGAACAATTCCTCTCATCTTTTAACACAGACGTATAATTTAAGTCATATTTAGAATTGTCTGCAATACTGACTTCTCCAGTTGCAACTATCACACGTTTTACTTCGTAGGATACTTCGATTAGTTTTTTATCGGTTGTCTTATTTGCGTTACTACGTCTTACTTTGCTACCTTTATGTTTTATACTTTGATCTTGGATAATTGATTGATCATTGTTTTCGCAAATTGGTGATACTTTCTCTCCAGTGACGCTTGTTTGTACATTACTACTATTTCGCATATTTGGTAATAACTGCGCGGCGTCAACGTTCTCAGTTTTTCTATTTTTCCTTACTTTTTTTCGTATTGTAATGGATCCAGATTTTGGAGGATCGAGAGGTACCTTTTTTTTGGGAACTGATTGATTTTTTTGTTTAAAAATGACTGCCAGCGACAAATCATCATCAGAATCCTCTTGTTCCTCGCACGTTTTTGCATCGCTGCGTTTTACTGAAGAACGTATTTGTTCTTTGTGTTCGCCGGGTACTAGTTGGGATTTTACTAAAGAACACTGACTCGGCAAATCTGTATCACAAGGTTCAGAAATATCTGGAGTTATAACTGTACTAGACTTCTGTGCAATAGAGTTATTAGAAAATCTTTTAGATGAATTTTGCTTTTTCGAGAATTCACTGGTCAACGAACTGGTGTTAGCAATGGCATCATTAGATTCCTTGTCGTCTATGTTATTTACAATAGACGATGTAATCAATATGGTTTTAGCTATAGATGTAACATTTTCAATGCTACCACCTTTCCTAGACACATCTTCAGATACTGTTGATATTTGCCTTGACGTGCAGTTTTTTGTTTTTTCTACATTTAAACCTTGTGCATTGGGCGAAATCGCAGATGGAAAATTGCATTCGAGAACTAAATGTTTATTAGTATGTTGAGTACTACTGACTTCGGCTTGTTGAATAGCCATAAAAGCATCTGTATTCAATGTTACATTCATTTGCAACGATTTTATGACATCATTATCTAGTTCACTATTTATTTTACTTGAAACCAAAGGTGTCATAGTTGTGCGTTGCAATAGTTGACTGTCGGTTGACTTCTGTCTTTCTGACGGAGCTTTGATGCGCACTGCCCTTAAACTTGCTGTTTGATCGTTGTTAGCTTTCTTACGTTTAGGGTGCACAAGTAACGACACTTGCGGCGATGCTTCTAAAGGCGCCTCGTTTAATATTTCCGCATGTGACGCTATTTCATTATCCGTTGAAACTTTTTTAACAGTATCTTTTAAAGCAGTGAAAGAGTCTTCAGACACCAAGTCCGTTTTCTTGTCTAATTCTCGTTGCTCCTTATCGAAGCTTGTAAGTTGCTGGTTTTTAAATGTTTCCCCAGGTGTAACATTTCCACCAAGGTTAATCGTCGTTTGTATTGACGAGCTAGGATGCGTTACATAGGAGCCAGATGACTTGTTTTCAAAATGTGAAATCGTCGCTAAGGTGTGGGTATTCTCATTTTCCTCTTGTGCGTTGCGAAGCTGGGACGTATTTTTTGGGTCTGATTCCTTCATGTTAACTAGACTATGCACCGCAAAATTACTTTGCGTCGGGGCAATTTTCCCAGAAGACTTTGAAGACTTTGAATTGTTAGTCAACTCGCTTTGCAAGCCTGGAGTAGACGTAGGTGTAGAGACATATTGAGGCAATACATTCAACAATTGATTTCTGTGGTCAACTGGCATGTTTCCCAAAATATCTACAAGTTCTTTGGGTAACAACGCAATTTTTCTAGCTGTTTCAGCATCGTGCTCTTCATTTCGCAGTGGATTCGGAGTGTCAGTCAAATCTTGACCCATATTTTTTTTATAACCCGTATTTTTACTGCTGGTACCTTGACTTACTTCCTGGCTCTTCTCTATTAAAGATAAATTATCTGCGTGCTCTACAGTGCCGTGAATACCGGAAATGCTAGCAGGCGAAATCTGAGAACTATGCGTCGGTGCACAAGTCGTAGTTCCCGCTATCGTATAAACAGAAGTAGTAATTGCTGTGATTGTTACTGGTGTACTCATTAAACTGGTGGTAGACGTTATAGCATTTGCAGATTCTATTTTTGTCACGGAAATGAAAGCATTTCCCTGAGTATAAATTGGGGTAGTGGTATTACTTACGCTTTCATACTCAGTCCTGGTAGTTGGATTAGAAACATTTCTGAGTACTGATTCATTATCAAAATATTCTTGTTCTTGAGTACTGATTAAGGATTTACCTACTGTTGTCATAACCAAAACCTCATGAGGCGTAACTGCAGCTACTGTGATGTTATTGGGTGATTCTGTGCTAGCCGCTGACATAGAGTGAACAATTTGGCTATCCGCATTTGTTGACAACTCTAAATGAGCTTGCGCATCAACTGTGCAAGCAGCTCTTATCTTATATTGCGGTATTATCAAAGTAGGATCATAAACTGGTTTTTGTGATAGTGAAGGTTTTTCAACCGTCCGCGAGTCTGTTAATAGACTAGTACTTTCAATACTTTTCTTTGAATCACGTATCTTATTAGTTGCAGACTCTTTCAAGTGAGCTATCGTCGTTGGTAAATGTTTAATAATATCATTAGGCATTTTACATAATATTTCTGGCGTATTTGGCAAATTATCCTGTACATTATTAACGCTTTTCTCTATGCTTATTGGCGTGGCCATTTTTAATTCTGTTGATTTTGATTGAAGCGGCATTTCTGTAGATGTAGATATTAAGACTTTTTTATTATCATTCCGACTTGTGCTCATTAAACTCATGCAATGTGATTTCGATTCTTTTTCAGAGAGATCTGTCGGTGGTTCGCCCCAACTTTTATTCGCAAGTTGACTTTCGACTTCGGTATCTTTATTGTCTTCGTCATATGATAACGCAGCTTCTATACTTTTTTTTCTACCAACTGAAACCTCGATCATTCTCGAACCTTTTCTAACTGTAAGATCAGTTGGTATGTCAGTATTCATATTTTTAACAGACAAATCTGTAACATTATCCCTTCCAGTAACTAAATCTTCCCGTATCTTAGAATACGAAGATCTGATGCTTAAGTCAACAACTTCACTATCACTTTTTGAATTATCCAGTGCACGGTAGTTTAATTCTTGGTTTTTGTTTGACAAATCCAAGGTCTCGTAAGTCTCATATGAATTTTTTAACAAACAAACATTCTCGCATCTGGTAAATTTTTTCATGTTAATTTTCGAACTTTTGCCCGATAAATCCAGTGGAATCGACACAATAGACTCAATATTAGTACTTGCATGTGCAGGGCGAATGTTTACAGCCAAATGGTTAAAATCAGCAGCGGAATAATTGTCTTGAAAGACGTTTCGGTCATATTCACAATTTAAATGAATATCCGTCTGCCGTTGAAGGTTAAAACAATTTTCGTAATATTCGTTACTTTGCCCTTCGTTAGTGGTCACGTTGATTGATGCTTGGCTATTTGCGTCTTGATCGCTATGCAGAACTGTTTTTTGATTCGGTGGTAGTTTATTTGAAGAAAATAATTTACTTGATTGCTGCGTCTCATTTGGGGTAACAAACTTTTTAGATTTAACAGCACTGGTTTTTTTAATGTCCCGTTTATTTTTATTACCATTATCCTTTCGTCGTTTTTCCTTGTGAAGCGATGTATTTACTGGTCCGGGCACGACCTCTGAAACTGATTTAGATGAAATCCTCTCTGTATCATTTTGAGGCAATACATCATATTTTTGAGCTATGAGGTCTTTTGGAGGTAATACATCGTGTTTTTGAGCTATATCGTCTTTTAGAAGTACAGCATCTTTCCGAGGTAATACATCATGCTTTTGAGCAATAGGGTCTTTTAGAAATAAGGCAGCTTTTTGAGGTTTAGTCTTATTATAATTATCCGTTCGTCGTTTGTCCTTGTGAAGCGATGTATTTGCTGGTATAGGCAGGATCTCTGAAACTGATTTAGACAAAATCCTCTCAGTATAATTCTGAGGCAATACATCATGTTTTTGAGCTATGAGGTCTTTTAGAGGTACAGAATCTGTCTGAGGTAATACCTCATGTATTTGAGCTATGGGGTCTTTTAGAAGTATAGCATCTTTCTGAGGTACGACATCTTTTTGAGGTACAAGATGTTTCACAAGTAAAGCATCTTTTTGGGATATAAGATCTTTTCTCGGTACATGATCTTTTTCAAACACATCATCTTTCTCATTTACAGCATCTCTTTGAGATACATGATCTTTTTGAAAAACAGCCTCTTTACTAAGTACCTCATCTTTATGAGATACTAAATCAAACTGAGAAGTAATTTCAATCATTTTAACTTCTTTTACAACTGATTTTCGTCGGATCGACTCGCGTTTGGATCCTCCATAATTCATGGATTTGCGTTTAACTGTCACCTGATCAGGTATAGTGAACGATTTCTGGTTGTTACTATCGACATTGTGTGAACATGGATTCGTTTCGTCGTGGTTTACTTCATGCTTAGTTATTGCTTCTAGTATTGCCGTTTGATTATAGCTATTATCCTGTACCTTTTCAGACTGAGAAAATACTTCGACATTGCGATCCAAACTAACCAATGTTCGCAGAGGGGTATCTGGTTCAAAATACAATGGTTCGTCGTCGCCACACTGCACGGACACATGACCAGTTGGAATAATTTCAATATTTGAATCTGGCTCAACAAGTTTGTTTTTAAGCATTGCAATGCAATCGTTTAATCCCTTTCGGGGTTTATTCAGTTTATTCTTCTGTGCGGAGAATGAGTCCAAAGGACCTTTTGAGTTGCAGTGTAAAGGCGGTTTGTCAAGTGTTAGGACTGCAGCTTCATTTTCGAAAAGCAATTCTTGTCCCGATGGTACGTGTTGATTAATATTATTACATTCTTGCTGAACGAGAAAGAGATGGTGAAATTGTACAGACTTGTCATGCTTTTCTGAATCAGCTGTAAGACGGGCTATAGAATGTTTAAGTGGAACATTTTGAACTGGAGCACAACGATTACGTGCGGCTCCATTTTGACCACTGCAACTAGGTCGTTCCCCGTCGCGATTACTAGAGTTTCCTCGACCAACATGCTCTTTTACTTGAAAATCTACGTTGTGAATGTCAACTTTTTTTGCAGAGTTATCAAGCGACAATTCTTCTGTAGCAATATTTTTTAAATCGCGATTTGGTTTGTTTAAATCTGTGTTACGTTTTTTTTTGTTTAGTTCTTTGCCTTGTAGTGAAATGCGTTTCGGTCTAACAAGCTCCTTTTTTTTGCTTATATCAGAATCAGGAGGACGACGTACAGCTTTAGCAGCCACCCGTTTGGGTTTTAAAGGTTTATCTTCCTCGCTTTTGACTGATGTCTTATCACTTGTAGGCGACTCGGGTTGAGTTTCTTCACGTTCTCTGTTGCTATTTTTATTTCTTTTATTAGCATCTTCAGTTGACCGCCCTTTAATTAAAGGTTTAGGCCTCTGTTTGATACGAGGCCGCAAATAAGTATTATTGGGGTTTATTAGTACCCGATGGCGCTTTGCTGGTAAATCTGCTATCATTTTTCGGATTGTTTCAGCTGAAATTAGAAAAAATAAAAATGAATACCTGAAGGCTCCAGAAACATCATAATTCATAAATCATACCCCAGCAACACAAAACGGTTGTATAGCAGCCGTTGAACGGTTTTCGATTAAACCTAAAGCTGTATAATATGGCTGTATAACAGAACTATACCCGGATATAGTTCTGTTGTAATGCTTAAATGGTTACAAAATTATACAGCTTTAAGTTCACTTTAAGTTCACATGCCTGTAAAATAGCATCTTAATAGCAATTTTCTAAGGTAAGTACCGTTTTCTATGTACCTATTGTGAAAACTTTCGGTGGTAAGAAAATTTTACTGTCATTATATATACATATTTAATGTGAATAAATGAAGCGCCACGGGAATAGTGTGGTTTTTATTATAAATTATAAATATAAAGGAAGAAAAAGCAGTGACAAAAAATATAACCTCAATTTATCTATGTTTACAACATAAAATTACAATGTAGAGTGTATATGGACTTTATATCGTTGTATTTCGCCTACATTATCTTCATGTATTTATAGTATAATGTCTTAAAAATCATAACTCATCAAACAAATACAAGTTAAAGAAGGAAACATGGAGGCCGATCGTAAACAGCGATGTGAACCAATTTAATTCCAAATTAATTCTAATGGCCGTACTACGGTTCACCTGGGGTTTATTATTATGCCATAATCGGTAAAGTGTATTTTGTGTGAACTGATATGCAGCTCAAGGCCGTTATTTACCCACATGAGAACTTAAAGCATTATAACATTCTTTTTGGCTGCATGAATGTTCATTGTAATTCTCTAATAAGGGTAAATCAAAAAGGTGAATAAGAAGATTTACCTTGCTCATATTAGAACTAAATGCATTATAACACTCTAAAAGTACACCACTAGTCAGCAATTAACTTTATAGATGTTCACAGTAACGCTTTTAGAATGCTGGCATCAAAGTGGTATAATCCTACTCCTACGTTTATACAGCAAAATGTGTAGCTTTACTCCTCTAAAATGCTTTTATGAAGCTATTTAGAATAAACCTTTATAAAGGCTTCGTAGAATACTCTTTATACACGAATAGTATTACAAAGGTCAATATTTTTGCTGATATAATGCCGTTATACAGATTTAAGTGTTATTTACAGCTTAAAGTTCACGGATAAACCTTAGTAACTAGTGCTTGGAGTTCAAACTGCGACCAAATGTGAACAATAAAACAGCAATTTGTGTTGCTTGGGTACAGTGCATTGCGTAAGTTTGTATGAACATAGTTGGCATTTTTATTTGCAGCGGCCATAGATGATTTTCTTATAATGGGACCCCTAGGGGCCGGTTTTATAACAATCTGTTTGTTTATTTTCGTATCTTTTTGGCATACATTTGGTCTACCTGTCATAGTTTAGCTTAGTTTATTTATTAATGTAATGTTACAATATACATTGCATCGCATGTCAAAAAATACGAAATTACATTAATATCGTCAACATTAATACAAAATAATAAAATAATAATACAAAAATAACACTCAAATAATCAGAGACAACATTAATAAACAAGTACTAAATAGTCAGTTTCCGACGTCAATATACAAAAAGTAATAAAGGTCAAATAAACAATAATAATTTTACCATACAGGGTGTTAGGTAATGAGTGGATAATCCTTGAACTACGGATAGAGGGCACTTAGGAAGTTATGAAAAAGCTAAAATACGTTAAGTAAAAATCTCACGGTTTTCAAGATATTTGGACTTTCAGGTTTTTTCGAAAATGAACACCCTTGTTCAATGTTTTGATCATAGCACCATTCTAAGCTAATTTTTTTCAAATTTTATTTTTTTGCAATATTCTTGAATATTTATGTTATCAGATAGGATAACATAAGTATTCAAGACTACAATGGATAAAAAAAAAACGCAAACTTAATTTTTGCGTTTTCAATCGTACATTGATCGAACTTTCAGCTCCCATGGTGAAAAATAAATACACTACCGTCTAGTTGCCCATAAGCTTAAAAACATGCCAATTTATTGACAATTTAAAAATAGTAATTACCTTTTGAATTTAAAATCAAAAAACCAAAATAATAAAAAAAATACATGTCGAACCACACTTTTCCTGATTTAGGTACTTTTTGTATCACGGGCGTAGAATTCAATTTTTTTTGTTGCAAAAATGACATTACTGGCCACTAATTTAAATGCCATTTATTCCAAATTTAAAAAATATGCCGACATATATATTATCTGATAACATAAGTATTCAAGTACATTGAGAAAAAAAAATATGAAAAAAAATAGCTTAGAATGGTGCTATGATCAAAACATTGAACAAGGGTGTTCATTTTCGAAAAAACCTGAAAGTCCAAATATCTTGAAAACCTTGAGATTTCTACTTAACGTATTTTAGCTTTTTCATAACTTCCTAAGTGCCCTCTATCCGTAGTTCAAGGATTATCCACTCATTACCTAACACCCTGTATAAGTTGCATATATTCGTCGACGGAGTATAATGGATTACCTATCCAATAAAAGGTTTCTCAGCTAATGTTTAAATGCTTCGTCAGATGGTACATTTTTAAGCTTAGCGGGTAGACGCTCGTAGTATGTGGGACCGATGACACGCGGGTTCGAACCCGCAAGTGCCATGCGACGGGGAACTGTTCTCAAACGCCCGGTGTGGCGGAGCTCCTTGCCAAGAATATTGACGCGTGCGAAGGATGAAATATTATTTCTTACAAACATTATTATTTGAAATACGTAACCCGAGTAGTGCGTCAATATGCCATGCGTAACACAAATGTACCTGCAAGATTGCCTAGGGTTCACCCCTGCTAAAGTGCGTAAGACACGCTTTCCAAAAATCCCTTTCATAGTGCACCCCTAGGGTACCCAAGGAATATTCCCTTTTAATTTCATGTCCCTAGGTCCAGTTTAGGCTGTGCGTTGATCGATTAGTCAGTTAGTTTTACCCCTATCCATCCCTTCGGGGAAGAAATTAACTAAAACGCTTTGACACGTATAAATAAATTTTCAATCGTCGACCCAAACACAAAATTTAAAGATTCTGACATCAAAACTGACGGACTTTCAATAAAAAAATTGTCCCCTTTTTTACCCCCATAGCTGGCGCCCCATTTCCACTGTATAAGGTATCTATGTGCAAAATTTCAAGTCTCTAGGTCCAGCTGTTTGGGCTGTGCATATCTGTCTGCTGTGCATATATCAACAATCAGTTTAGAATTTTATATGTACACAAATTAATAAATTAAGATATTTTTTTTTACCATTATTCTAAATATTGTTAAAAAGGCATTTCAAAAGTTTATATTATAAATTCACTGGCCCTGGATTCCGAGGTTTAACAATTTTTACGCCGTACGGCGCTACTACTATTGGCGCGGCTGGCCTCCGTCGGCACGTTGTTGGTTGTAGAGTGGGTGGAACGGTTGGGCCGCAGGGTGGCGCTCCTCAAAACAGAGGCCCTTCTGTTCCACGGACCGCTAAAAGGGCCCCCCGGGGGGCTACTATAATTGTCCAAGGGACGGACGGTGATAGCGGTGGGGGCCCAGATGCGGTATCTCGGCCTGGTACTCGACGGAAGGTGAGGCTTCGGGGCGCACTTTGCACAACTCGCCCCGAAGCTGGTGATCGCCGCTGCTGCCTTTGGTAGGCTTTTACCCAATCTGAGGGCCCCGCCAACCGCCGGCATCATCCGAAGTATGGCCCTGTACGTGGCACCTGTCTGGTCAGACGCTCTCACTGCCTAGAACAAGACCCTCTTGCGACGCCCGCAGAGAATCATATCGGTGAGAGTGGCCAGGGCCTATAGGACGGTGTCTTTTACAGCGGCGATGCTGTTGGCGGCAGACCCCAGTGGGAGCTTGCGGCGGTGGTGCTCACCAGGGTACACGAGGTTGAGACGAGGAGGCGGGTTGACCACCTTGACGCTCTGGAGGTACAGAGCGTCAGGGAGCTAGCTCAGGAGGAGAAAGTGAGGAGGTGGGCGGAGGCCTTGGAAGCTCCCGTAGCCGGCTTACTACAGTGAGAGAGATCCAGCCCCACCTGCAGAGGTGGGTGGCCAGACGGCACGGTGTGCTCTCCTTCAGGCTGGTGCAGGTGGTGACCGGGCATGGATGCTTCGGAAATTACCTGCATCAGGTTGCCATTAGAGGGAGCACACCCAGGTGCCACGAGTGTGGCGCACTGGTCGACGATGTGCGCCACGCCGTGGAGGAGTGCTCCGCATGGGGGTCTTAGAGATTTCTGCTCACTCACACCGTGGGCGGGGACCTCTCGCTGACGAGCGTAGTCAACACCATGCTCGGCAGCCGAAGGGGCTGGAGGGCGGTAACCTCTTTCTGCGCAGCAGTCATCTCGCAGAAGGAGGAAGCGGAGCGGGCCAGAGACCAGCGTCCTCGCTGACCCGCTCCGCAGACGAAGGAGGGGAAGGACAAGGCGGCGCTTCCCGCACCTCCTTCCCCCACCGTAACAGTGCGCCGACCGAAGGGGTCAGGGGGCATCGTCCACCGGGGCGCACCGGAAGTCTGAGGGTGCCTCCCCCCCGGAGTCGTTGGTGTTGAGGTGCTACAGCCGAATGCGCTTGTTCGTGGTCAAGTGGGACCTCCCGGAAGGACACAGATGGTTTACCGCTGGGTTTTTAGTGGATATTCCGGCCGCTCCCAGTTGGCGAGTCCCACATAACCATCCCGTAAATGCAGTTATCAGCCGTTATCAGCGTGAACAAAAAGGGTTAGGTTAGATGAATTAATGAATACAAAGTAATTTAAATTTAAAATCGCACAATGTATACATCAGATACATACATCATATTTTGTTTATTTTTTATTTCAGGGGAAAAAGTAAATAGTTGTGGGTATCATTCTGATGATTGTCATGTCAAGTACTAATTACAAACCTTTGGAGTTAGATTACATTTAATCATCGTTGTTTGTTGTTGTTTCATTTACTTAGTGTGGGATAAGCCGGGTAAGGGTAGGAGGATGATGATGTTCTTTTGTGTTTGCAATAATTGTTTTTTTAACCTTAATTTGTATTTTTTAGCAAGCCATGTTTCGCAGTTTATGTACTTACTTACATCGTATTAAATATCGCACGTTAAATCCAATGACACTATGTAAAAAAAGAACTCGTACAAAAGTTTATTTTTATACGCAACTAACGGCCCGCCAGCAGCTTCGCCCCGCTGCAAATTTCCGACTTTCCCGTTGGATTTTTCATTTTTTCGTTACATATAAATCTTATCCTGACAATAACGAAAACAACAAAAAAGAAATTAGCCAAATCGGTTCGGCCGTTCTCAATTTATAGCGTGACCAGGAGAAAAAGGGGTTCATTTATATATATATATACATATATATATATATATATATATTTCACTATTCAAATAGTTTTTTTCATGATATAGTGTCACTACTGGATTTAACGTGCTATATTAAAGAAAATCTTCCTCTTAATCTTAGATACTCCTACTCTGCCTTACATATGTGGAATGGCAAGAAATTCAAATGAAAGCCAAAAGCGTCAGTCAGTTTGTCAATAACATCAGTAATAAAGATCCTAGAGCTGGTGCTTACCTCTCCAAAATGATTAGGCGAGCTATCCAGAGAGGTAATGCAGCCAGTGTCATAGGGACCATGCCGTGGGCGGACCTGCTAGAAAGGGGGTGTTTTTTTGTTGTTGTGGTGATTATTATTTATATCTTTTAATATATATATATATATATATATATCTATAAGTAAATATTAAAGGTATTGACATGTAGTTTTTTTATTAAATGTGTTATTAACAGCGTAATCATGTGAGTTACTAAAATAATACGCTTTTCTTGCACTTTTTAACGTAAATAAATCAAAAACTGGTGAATCGCTAAAAAAAAGAACAAGAAAGTTTTTGGAAGCAATTGTGTTTTGTTTTTTCTGGTATATTCTTATTATAATATATTGTTTAATTTTCTTTCGATTGACACCCTAATTATTAATATCGGTGCAGCCGTTTAGCTTGAAGAATTTTTTGAAAAATGAAAAACTGAAGTGGCGCCATCTGTGTTCCTAAGGGGTGAAAGTTTTGCTGCTGCGGGTAAAATCGCTTATTTTGGTCCCTACTATGTATGTACAAAGCGGCTTGCTTCCATCACAAAATGCAGCTTTAGGCCAAAAATTCGCCATAATTATTACGCCGGAGTTTACACAGGCGTTCTGTCGCGCGTGAATCAGGTAATCGTGTGCGAAAGAATGTGCGTGTAAAGATGTCGGAAGGGGAAGGGATAGACCGAGCGATTAACTCAGCAGTAGCGCGCGCAATGGCGTGGTTCGAGGTTGCCTTTACACGTAAAATTCTTTCGCGCACGCCTAGTAAAACTGCGTTGCCTCAGTAAAACTGTGTGACACTGCGGACTTTACACAGGCGTTCTATCGCGCGTGAAATAGGTAATCGTGTGCGAAAGAATTCGCGTGTAAAGATGTCGGAAGGGGAAGGGATAGACCGCGCGATGAGCTCAGCAGTCATGCACGCAATCGCGTGGTTCAAGGTTGCCTTTACACGTAAAATTCTTTCCCGCACGCCGCACGCTACAACAAGATGGCTGACATACGTACGTGGAATAAGGAATTAATTGGTAGAGTTACTAGCAATGTCCAAGTCTTCCGTGCCCCTGGAAAATAAGGTCGGAAGACTATAAAAACAAAAACATCTATCCATTTTTCACGCCACACTACTAGCCATTATTACATTATTGCCTAGGCGCGGAAAGTAAGCGATTTCCTGACGAGGTGGTTAGTAGGCCGAGCAATTAGCGAGGCCTGCTAAAATACGAGTCAGGAAATCCTCGTTTCACCCGAGGCATATACATAATATAATGCTTTTCTCAAACAATGTAAGGCAATGATACAATTACAGTTGTAACTAGAAAGTAATTTATTTAATATTAAATCACTGTTTGTCATATTAGGACAATTTGTAAACGAAAACGTTATGGGTTTTACGGGAAAATTTATGTTTAAATATCTGTTGAACTTGAGATGTTGATATTTCAGTGACACAAAATGTTGAAGGCTTCTTGTTCTTAGATTGCTTACTAAGCTGAAATATGCTAAAAACAAATCTTCAGAACAGCTATTCACATTCTTGCTTGCCCTCCATAGCATAAATTGGGCTGTAAGATCTATCATATTTTTCTCTTGATTTAGCAGGAAATAGGTTTTGCCTAGCCGAGGCGACTTCACTTTTCAAAATAGGCGGTGTGGTATCTATTTCCTCGCTACTTTCATCACTCGCGCTCATTTTTAGGGTTCCGTACCCAAAGGGTAAAAACGGGACCCTATTACTAAGACTCCCCTGTCCGTCTGTCTGTCACCAGGCTGTATCTCATGAACCGTGATAGCTAGACAGTTGAAATTTTCACAAAAGATGTATTTCTGTTGCCGCTATAACAACAAATACTAGAAACCGAATAAAAAATATACATACGCAAATTATTCTTGAAACCTTCCGGATAATTTTCTCGTTATTCTTAATCACTGGCATATGACAATATTGCTGTCTGTATTTCTTAACCCACATGGATCGTTTCTTCTTCTTTTTGAGTAAACTAACAGCAACAAACATGATAAAGTTATCATGCGCCATGATATTTATTCTATCCATTTTCCACGTAAAACTGCGTTGCCTCAGTAAAACTGTGTGAACTGCACACACTCCAACAGGCGCCACAATCGCGAACTCTACGAGGGCAGAGTGAAAAGTCTGGAAAAAATTAAACTTTTTTTTTGTTGTAAATGTAAATATTAATTTTTCAACGTAGTCCCCATTTAACTCAATACACTTGGTCCATCGCTTTTCTAGCTTTTCGATTCCCTCCGTATAGTACGATTTCTCCAACCCTTCAAAATACGCATTGGTTTCTGCGATGATTTCTTCGTTAAAACCAAATCTTTTTCCACCAAGCCATTTCTTCAAGTTTGGGAAAAGAAAATAGTCGCAGAGGGCTAAATCAGGAGAATAAGGCGGATGCGGGAGCAATTCGTAACGCAGCTCGTGGACTTTAGCCATAGCAACGGCACAAGTGTGGACCCGTGCGTTGTCTTGCCAAATTGAGTCGTTTTTCCACTAAAACTTCATGAAATCGCTGTAACAAGTTGGCATAATATTCGCCGTTAATCGTTTTACCTTTCTGAAGGTAATCAACATATATTACACCACGAGCATCCCAGAAGACAGTAGCCATAACTTTATTCGCAGATAAAACTGCTTTGGCCTTCTTTGGTGCAGGTTCACCTGAAGCAATTCATTGTTTTGACTGCTCCTTGGTTTCTGGTGTATGATGATGAATCCAGGTTTCGTCAACAGTTATGAAACGACGCAAGAAATCCTTTTCACTACACCTAAACTTCGCCAAACATGCCTCTGACAGGGTCACCCTAGTGCGTTTTTGATCCACTATGAGCAATCGCGGCACCCAACGGGCGGAGAGCTTCTTCATATCCAAACAAGTGTGAAGGATATTACGAACCCGTTCGTCTGAAATGCTTACAATATCAGCTATCTCACGGACCTTTACTCTTCGGTCGTTCAATACGATGTCATGGATTTTGGTTATCATATCCGTACACCACTTGTGGATCATTTTAATCGATGGAGCAGAGTTCCCGTAATATTTGTCTAATTTTTTTTTTGTTTCCGTAATTGCTTTTTTTCGCAAAAAATAATGTTTAATCAGAACACGAAACTCACTTTTCTCCATGTTTGCAAACACCAAAGTGATTGTTCTGTTTTTCATAGCTGTCAAAAAAAAAACTAGCCGTGCGAACTGGCTGAAAATATACGATTTACCTCCAAAAAGGCTGCATTACAACTTGACATTAATGAATTTGTGAAAAAAATACCCCTAATATGATTTTTACCAGACTTCTCACTCTGCCTTCGTATCACGCACGATTAGCCTTTACACGTACGCTCTTTCCGTTTCAACAAAAACAGATATCGCGCGCGAAAGAACGTTAGCTTTAACAACTTCAGAAGCATAATCGCGCAAGATTGTGCGCATAGGCTTACCGGCGCGCAATCCTGTACACTCCTGAGAACACGCGATAGAACGCCTGTGTAAAGTCCGCTAATAGGTACGCGTTTGGTATGTTGGAATGGAATTTTAATCGGCCGGATAATTGTAGTCCGCTATTACCTTGTTTATGATTGTTTTAAAACGTCACTCTCATGTCGTATTCATTCGCGCGCGATTCGTTATAGTTATCCAGGAACCTTTTTTTATTGTTTTGAGTTATTGATCCGTTTATGAAATATTAAGCTTTTAGCGCAAATTTTTGTTAGAGTCCAGTGTCCCCGTCCCCCACCCCTACACACAAAACTACAAATACTAAAAATCTGAAAAATATTAATATAATGAAAGCAGATATAACGAATTTTAAAGAAAAACGATGACGACTAAGTAGACTTGATTGGTTCCTGAGGTGACTAAAGTGCTTATACCTACTAAAATGACCTAAGACAGCACCAAATAACTTTAAATAGAGAATTACTTCATACTTGTGGTTTTTTGAGATAGTTTTTGTGTATAACGGCTTCGGAACCCTACACTGAGCATGGCCAGACATGCTCTTGCCCGGTTTTCATATTCAAATTACTTACATGTAAAAACACCAGCTATAACAAGGATGCATTGTGCTTGTTATACTTAAATTTACATTAAGCTAAATTTACAAAATAGTCCTACGGCCTTGGCGAGAGACTCCCAACAGCAATTGTGACGCTCACATAGCGGCAGTGGTTGCGAGAGTGAAAAGCCGAAAACCTAAGCCTTCTGGCATTGACTGTAACCAAGTGTATCTACCTATGTGTTACACCTCGTTCAATTAAAATTGTTCTGGCACTTTCTATCTGGCTATTTTTATTCTAAATTCAAAATTTGTGTTAATTTTAAATTCTACGATCGCCTGCGCACGACGACAGCTTCAGTCGCTCACAAGCTACCAAGCTATTAACAAGTTTCAAATATAATAACATTTTTAAATCAAGTTAATACTTACAACGGTGAAGTGAGTTTTATTTAAAGGACCCCTTCACAAAATACCCACTGTTTAATGGCACTAATTGTAAGTTTATATCTTTATCCACGACCATCCCTTCATCTAGTCCTAATTTTATAATATATAATCTAAGTTCCCTTTTTGTGTTGTTCCCAGGCGCCTTTTTACCTTATTTTATTATAATTACGCTAACTGAAGTCTCTTAAATAAATATTCCTGCCCCGGACTTCTGCTGTTTGCATCAAACCACTTCCGTTCCTGATTCCGATCCTGATCCGGTATTACCGTGACATTTGGCGCCCAACGTGGGCTATATATAATCGAACTATATTTTACAATCGTGTTATGTAGTAATTCTACAACATATGTCGAATATAGTTCGATTATATATACATAAAGTATATTTCAAGATGCCGCATCATTTAATAAATATGTAGTACTTCTACATATTACTTTCTATACAGGGTGTTTTTTTGGTCGGCAACTTCCTAAACAGGAGAGATAGTTTAATTAATGCTGAATCCGAATATCACATCAAAAAATTAAAAAACCTTAGTTGGTCAGAGAAATAGCATTTTCAATTTTTCCCATTATTTCACTTAAGTGTGGTTACCATGCGCCGTGTTTACCGAAGACTTTAATGACGTAATCACCGTGCACAATGTTATTATTCATTTTTCCCTTCATACTTGTTACGGGGTGAGGTCCGTCAAAGATTACAAACAAGGTTTAGGTTAGAAAATTGTAGATTATTGATGTTAAAAATCGTCCTGAAATGGCATTTTAACTACAGAATAACGGTATGGATTACAAAACCGCAAGAGTTGTCTTTGGCGTATTTAAAAAGGCGAATCAGCTTAGTACAACTAATGTTAAAAAAATTAAACCTTGAGCATGGCGTGACGTTTCAAAAGTACCCCACTCGTAAAGGTTGCTAGCGAGCGATAGACCTTACAGTGAAGCGCGTAATGGCCTGGCGATTAGGAAATCGTTCAGTCCAAATTCTAACGGTGTCAGCAATGTTTCGACCACTCACAAAGTAAATGTTTACAACATCAAACATTTCCCGATTATCCAGAATAACTTTTTTTTCCGAGACATTTTATTTATCAATTAAAGCTATTAACAAGTTCCAAATATAATAACATTTTTAAAACAAGTTAATATTTACAACAGTGAAGTGAGTTTTATGTAAAGGACCCCTTCACCTAAATACCCACTGTTTAATGGCACTAATTATAAGTTTATATCTATATCCACGATCATCCCTTCATCTAGTCCTAATTTTATAATTAGACCCCGTTATCTTGTCGCAATGACGTCGTTTTTTGGTAGGGATTGAATGTTTATTTTATCGACTATCTAAATGTCGATGGTATTGTGCTTAAAGTTATGTCATGTCACTGACCAAGTCAAAGGCAATAACTACTAAAAATGTGATAAAAAATAATGGGAATAAAAGTCGCGTGTGTTCGTTAGTTAAAACTCTTTATCTTAGTTTTTCCACGATCATTTCATAAGGTTATTGCATCTACGAAATACGATACTAATGAGGATATCTACTTATTTTTAATCAAGAAGTTAATACCTACGCAATATTCAAATTGAGCAGAGATTTAAAAGGCAAAAAATAAATCGCTTTGTTGAATAATATAAACTACAAACATCGATATAGAGATGGTCGATAAAAAAAAACATTCAATCCCTACAAAATAGCGATGTCACTGCGACAAGATAACGGGGTCTATTTATAATATATATTCTAAGCTCCCTTATTGTATTGTTCCCAGGCGCCTTTTTACCTTATTTTATTTTAATTACGCTAACTGAAGTCTCTTAAATAAATATTCCTGCCCTGGACTTCTGCTGTTTTCATCAAACCACTTCCGTTCCTGATTCCGATCCTGATCCGGTATTACCGTGACAAGACAAACGTGGCAGATAGGCTTACCTCGGATTAAAATTTGACACATTTTGTACGGGTAAATGTCAAATTTTAACCCGAAGTAAGCCTTACCTATCCGCGGTTTGAATATAGGGTTCGGCCGTAAATCATAAGACAAATCTAAAGGATCTGGCAGTGATGGTGTACATCCAGTCTTCATCCTGTGCTGAAAATTTGGCTCAACCCTTAGCTATATTATTTCGTTGATCTTCAGATTAAACTTTTAGTACAGTCTGTGGGTATATTTAGCATTACAAAAAGTGGAGCTTTTTTATGGATGTTGTTAAGACATGAGGTCTTAATATAAATCTAAGTTTTCGGCCTTGAATAGAAGGTGCCAAATTTGCTTCTTTTTTAAACTACTCCTCAACAATTAAGTTTACGACAAAAGTGATTATAAGAAGTAAGACAAGTCGTGCATAGTTTGTGCATTCATGTTTTTATGTACGTCTTCCAAGGAAAAAGTTGCAAGCTGCGGAAGAAAATACATTTACAAAAATCATTCAACCCATTCTTTATTCTTCGACGGCACGAGGACAGAAAACGGCAGCATCATGAATATGCCGTAACATTACATCTACATACGAGGGCAGGATGATAAGTAAATAGCCTACACAATTTAAAAAGGTTTAATTAAAAAAATACGACCTCATTTTAAAAATGGGGTGTCTGGCTGTCTGTGTTCTAAATTTGAATTCGATGACGTCTATATTTTTTTGTTTGCTGACATTTGAAAATATATTCAGGCGATTTTTTCCAAAATGGATAAAATTGAACAAAGAACTGTAATAAAGTTTCTTCACATGAAAGGTATGAAAGGGGCGGATATTCATGACGACTTGAAAAATGTTTTGGGTGAATGTGCTCTCTCTTATGCTTCGGTTAAGAACTGGGTGGCTGAGTTTAAACGAGGACGTACAAGTGTCCAAGTTGAACTCCGTCCCGGACGTCCAAAAAGCGTCACGACTTCGGAAATCGTCTCCAAAGTGCATGATATGGTTTTGACAGAACGACGGTTGAAGCTATCCGAGATAGCTGATAATACAGGTATTTCAAAAGAACGGGTACATCATATACTTAGTGAAGAATAGAATATGAAAACCGGGCAAGAGCGTATCTGACCATGCTCAGTTAGGGTTCCGAAGCCGTTATACACAAAAACTATCTCAAAAAACCACAAGTATGAAGTGATTCTCTATTTAAAGTTATTTGGTGCTGTCTTAGGTCATTATAGTAGATATATACACTTTAGTCATCTCAGGAACTAATCACGTCTACTTAGTCGTCTTAGTTTTCCTTTAAAATTCGTAATATGTGCTTTCATTTAAGATATTTTTCAAGATTTTAGTATTTGTAGTTTTGGGTGTGGGAGGGGGGTCACTGGACTCTCAACAAAAAAGCTGACTATTTCATAAACGGATCCCTTAGTCGAAAAATTGTTAGCATAAACACTTTACACCAGAATCCCAAATTCAATCAAAACAGTCGACAGAATCCGGGTGCTCGACTTCAAAGAAAGCAAAAGCCGTGAAATCAGCTGGAAAAGTGATGGCATCGGTCTTTTGAGATTCAAACGGAATTTTGATGATAGACTACCTCCCAAAAGGTCAAACTATAAACAGGGAATACTACGCTAATCTATTAGATAAGCTGCAGGTATGCATTGAGCAAAAAATACCAGGTTTGGCTCGGAAAAAAAAACTCATCAAGACAATGCAAGAGTTCACACCTGCCTTAAGGCCATGGCCAAAATTAACGAATTGCTTTATGATTTGTCGCCCCACCCACCTTATTCACCTGATCTTGCATCGTCAGACTTCCATGTGTTTCCCAAACTTAATTTTTTTTGGGGGGACAGTAATTTAAAACAAATGAAGAGGTCAAAGCTGCTGTAGAGGAGTATTTTACAGGCCCTGAGAAAAGCCATTTTATGGAGGGTATAACAGAGTTGGAGCAAAGGTGGACTAAGTGCGTAGAACTTATGTAGATTATTTAATTGTTATGCCAGTTACTTACCATCCCGCCCTCGTAGTTAGGGAGGTGGCGAGTAAAATTTCAATATAATCAGCACACACGTGGCAGACGTTAATAATAGCGATAATTATTCCCTAAGAAACATCGAGGAACTCGTCTTAGTAGGGTATCCGAATAGGAGACGATTTGCATCGGGCAAAATTGATGCGAATGAATACGTGTGACAGAGAGCTCCCAGCGAAAAATCCAGTGCGATAGAAGTGGAGGCAGCATGGTTACATATCACAACGCCTAAAATTAATTTCCCAATTTTTATAATACCTACGGTCGAAATACCTAATCTTTAATACGCCTAACATCATTTCGCCTAAATATTAAATGACCTAAGTTTACAATGCCTAAATTTAATTCCCCTAATAAACGAAATACCTAATGGATGAATGGATTCACAAGCATTAAAACTCACCTAGTAAATAGGTCAGTTCCTAGAAAATGCAAACCAACTTGCTCGATTAGGTCACCCGCGCCTTTATTAGGTTAGGTTAGGTTAGAGTTGCGTCAAGGCGCGAAGCGCCATAATTTCACGGAATAGTGCGGAAATTAACGCTAAATAAATATAAACTTCACTATGAAATAGTAACTTAAAAAGAAGTGTATGAAGAAGTCGACGGAGCTCCGGCGGAGCTCCTATTCCGCGTGATTCTGGCATTTTGCGCCTTGACACAAATCTAACCTTACCTATATTTTCAGCCTAAGACAAGGCAATATGATTGAAGACGGAACTAATTATCAAGGCTATGTTTCTTTGTAACGGCACTAGGTTGCAAGTCAAGGCTTTGCACCGGAACGTAGTAGAGGCAATTATTTAGGTAAACACCGTATTTCTGTCTTTCAAAGGACATCAGCATTTATTATTTCTGCTTGATCGTTATCAGACCTTCTACTGTTGTGGCTGTAGTGCACAGATACTTTTACTATGGGTCATTTAAGTCACGCTTCTATGTTATCGGCACGTTCCGCTTGGGCCTATTGAAAAAGTATGACAGTCTTCGATACTTATTTTTGCCAAAATCAAATGAAATTCAACAGTTTTGCTGGTTTTCAACAATTATACTGATTTTTGTTAATCTGTTAATGAATCACAATAATTATCACTACTATTTAAAAATGACCAACCTCTCTAAAGCTATCACATCATTAAGTAGGGGGAAGCGGGGCAGTTTGATGCACGGGGCACAATAATACACCAGCACTATTTCGTTAAAAACAAATGGTAGTAATATCGAAATATCACTAAAACATTACTATACATATCGCACTGCCAGATCAACACAGTATCATTTCAAAAAACTAGCTTGTTTCGTTTCAAGTTCATAGGAAATGTAATAGAGTCGATTTTAAAATGTAGTCGTATTTTGAGTTAATGCTGTATTGATCTGGCAGTGCGATATGCGGGCTTGACAGCTGTAAACGCATCGCTAGGTTGTTCTTTAGCATTTCACAAGTAAAAAAGTGTAGCTTTCTAAAAATATTCTCCTTCTGTAATTGTTAATTGTTGCAGTGTTTATCTGTTTATTGGATATTTGAAATTCCCAATATTAAGTTATTTCATTTAGTTGTCAGGATTGCATATTTAACTTTTCTAAAGTACACTGGTTTTATTAATATTCAAATATTTTTGAATATGACCGTTGGGACACTTTGATACACAAAGGTACGGGGCACATTGGTGCTATGAATGTTTGAAGAAGTAATTTTTGACTGTGTTGTTTAAGTGTCTAAAATTATTTTAGGGCTTTTTAGCCTATTTTATTATACATGTTAAAGTTCATTTAAATAAATACAAAAAAAAACCAATTGAAACGGCCATAATGTCTATAAGTATAATATATTGAAAAAACAAAAGATATTTAAAATCTGTATGAAACACCTATGCTTGCCTATACCCTCTGCAAAAGAAAAGAAAGCACATTTTGTTGAATGTTGGCATTTTTAAAACTTTTTTGCATAATTAAAGATTTGTATCAAGGTGCCCCATGGGTGGGGCACAATTAAGCAAATTCCATTTTTCACAGATTTTTCTCTATTTTTATTAACACTAATTTTTTAAGATTCATTAAAATGCCATATCAATCCCAATTAGTTTAACTATGATATATGCAAAAATGGTATAATTTTAATCATTTTTACTGCCCAAAATATAAGATTATTTTTTTCCGTACGAATCTGCCCCGCTTCCCCCTAATCTTTTAACCGGCCATAGAACTTCCATCCCAGACAATAATTTTAGGTCTTACATTACTTCTGCAAAGTTCCTCTGTTCTGCAATAAAAACCTACCAATTTATTACGTCTGGATATGTCTATCTTTATAATTTAGCTGGATCTTTAATTGTAATCATCTAATCATTGTTTTGCGCAGGGAACGTACCTTTTTTAAATTTAAAATTATTCCGAATTAGACGCGAGCGAAGCCTCGGGCAAAAGCTAACGGTTAATAAATGTCGAAATTCAACTTGGACTTTACTTGTCATAACATAAAAATGTTTACCTGATGATTCGTACGATATTAGCGGACTTTACACAGGCGTTCTATCGCGCGTTCTCAGGAGCGTACAGGATTGCGTGCCGGTAAGAATGTACGCTTAATCGTGCGCGATTATGCTTTTGAAGTTGTTAAAGCTAACGTTCTTTCGCGCGCGATTACTCGATCAGTTTTTGTTAAAACGGAAAGAGCGTACGTGTAAAGGCTAATCGTGCGTGATACGAGGGCAGAGTACGAAGTCTGGTAAAAATCATATTAGGGGTATTTTTTTCACAAATTCATTAATGTCAAGTTGTAACGCAGCCTTTTTGGAGGTAAATCGTATATTTTCAGCCAGTTCGCACGGCTAGTTTTTTTTTGACAGCTATGTAAAACAAAACAATCACTTTGGTGTTTGCAAACATGGAGAAAAGTGAGTTTCGTGTTATGATTAAACATTATTTTTTGCGAAAAAAAAACAATTACGGAAACAAAAAAAATAATAGACAAATATTACGGGAACTCTGCTCCGTCGATTAAAATGATCCACAAGTGGTTTACGGATTTTCGTTGTGGCCGTACAAGCACTGCTGACGCCGACCGACCCGGACGCCCAGTTGAAGTCACTACACCAGAGATGATCACCAAAATCCATGACATCGTATTGAACGACCGAAGAGTAAAGGCCCGTGAGATAGCTGATATTGTAAGCATTTCAGACGAACGGGTTCGTAATATCCTTCACACTTGTTTGGATATGAAGAAGCTCTCCGCCCGTTGGGTGCCGCGATTGCTCATAGTGGATCAAAAACGCACTAGGGTGACCCTGTCAGAGGCATGTTTGGCGAAGTTTAGGTGTAGTGAAAAGAACTTCTTGCGTCGTTTCATAACTGTTGACGAAACCTGGATTCATCATCATACACCAGAAACCAAGGAGCAGTCAAAACAATGAATTGCTTCAGGTGAACCTGCACCAAAGAAGGCCAAAGCAGTTTTATCTGCGAATAAAGTTATGGCTACTGTCTTCTGGGATGCTCGTGGTGTAATATATGTTGATTACCTTCAGAAAGGTAAAACGATTAACGGCGAATATTATGCCAACTTGTTACAGCGATTTCATGAAGTTTTAGTGGAAAAACGACCCAATTTGGCAAGACAACGCACGGGTCCACACTTGTGCCGTTGCTATGGCTAAAGTCCACGAGCTGCGTTACGAATTGCTCCCGCATCCGCCTTATTCTCCTGATTTAGCCCTCTGCGACTATTTTCTTTTCCCAAACTTGAAGAAATGGCTTGGTGGAAAAAGATTTGGTTTTAACGAAGAAATCATCGCAGAAACCAATGCGTATTTTGAAGGGTTGGAGAAATCGTACTATACGGAGGGAATCGAAAAGCTAGAAAAGCGATGGACCAAGTGTATTGAGTTAAATGGGGACTACGTTGAAAAATTAATATTTACATATACAACAAAAAAAAAAGTTAAATTTTTTCCAGACTTTTCACTCTGCCCTCGTAGAGTTCGCGATTGTGGCGCCTGTTGGAGTGTGTGCAGTTCACACAGTTTTACTGAGGCAACGCAGTTTTACGTGGAAAATGGATAGAATAAATATCATGGCGCATGATAACTTTATCATGTTTGTTGCTGTTAGTTTACTCAAAATGAAGAAGAAACGATCCATGTGGGTTAAGAAATACAGACAGCAATATTGTCATATGCCAGTGATTAAGAATAACGAGAAAATTATCCGGAAGGTTTCAAGAATAATTTGCGTATGTATATTTTTTATTCGGTTTCTAGTATTTGTTGTTATAGCGGCAACAGAAATACATCTTTTGTGAAAATTTCAACTGTCTAGCTATCACGGTTCATGAGATACAGCCTGGTGACAGACAGACGGACAGGGGAGTCTTAGTAATAGGGTCCCGTTTTTACCCTTTGGGTACGGAACCCTAAAAATGAGCGCGAGTGATGAAAGTAGCGAGGAAATAGATACCACACCGCCTATTTTGAAAAGTGAAGTCGCCTCGGCTAGGCAAAACCTATTTCCTGCTAAATCAAGAGAAAAATATGATAGATCTTACAGCCCAATTTATGCTATGGAGGGCAAGCAAGAATGTGAATAGCTGTTCTGAAGATTTGTTTTTAGCATATTTCAGCTTAGTAAGCAATCTAAGAACAAGAAGCCTTCAACATTTTGTGTCACTGAAATATCAACATCTCAAGTTCAACAGATATTTAAACATAAATTTTCCCGTAAAACCCATAACGTTTTCGTTTACAAATCGTCCTAATATGACAAACAGTGATTTAATATTAAATAAATTACTTTCTAGTTACAACTGTAATTGTATCATTGCCTAACATTGTTTGAGAAAAGCATTATATTATTTATATGCCTCGGCTGAAACGAGGATTTCCTGACTCGTATTTTAGCAGGCCTCGATAATTGCTCGGCCTACTAACCACCTCGTCAGGAAATCTCTTACTTTCCGCGCCTTGGCAATAATGTAATAATGGCTAGTAGTGTGGCGTGAAAAATGGATAGATGTTTTTGTTTTTATAGTCTTCCGACCTTATTTTCCAGGGGCACGGAAGACTTGGACATTGCTAGTAACTCTACCAATTAATTCCTTATTCCACGTACGTATGTCAGCCATCTTGTTGTAGCGTGCGGCGTGCGGGAAAGAATTTTACGTGTAAAGGCAACCTTGAACCACGCGATTGCGTGCATGACTGCTGAGCTCATCGCGCGGTCTATCCCTTCCCCTTCCGACATCTTTACACGCGAATTCTTTCGCACACGATTACCTATTTCACGCGCGATAGAACGCCTGTGTAAAGTCCGCAGTGTCACACAGTTTTACTAGGCGTGCGCGAAAGAATTTTACGTGTAAAGGCAACCTCGAACCACGCGATTGCGCGCGCTACTGCTGAGTTAATCGCGCGGTCTATCCCTTCCCCTTCCGACATCTTTACACGCACATTCTTTCGCACATGATTACCTGATTCACGCGCGATAGAACGCCTGTGTAAAGTCCGCTATTGTTGATTATTACTTAAATGAACAGACTTGGTTTAATCATTTATTGTTTTTTATTTCACAAGTAATAGCTTTAACATATGTCAGCAAGTTACCCCGGCTTGTTAACAACTTACCTCAAGTTGGGGTAAGTTCGTACTTTCCGACTTAAGGCATTAAAAAATGAATAATAAAATTTCTCACAAAAATTGACCCAAACTCTTAATATCAAAGTTACATAATATTTAAGTTGATTTTGACCGCATCGTATGAATACTAAAATCAAGTACTCTTAACAAATTTTGCGGTTAACTAAAAATCGGAACGTTTATCCCCGCTCTCCCTTACTCATAGTACAATCCTAGAGCTTATTTTGGGACCAGCAGGCCTTTCGCGTAAACACACTCGCAATCACAATCGTTTTCATTTTAAAAATCGAAGGCTTGTCTGCATACAAAATGAAACCAATTGTTTTGTTTTGAAGCCGATCGCGATTGCGAGTGAGTTACGCGAAAGGCCTGCAGGTCAATTGGTGCGACATTGTCCTCTGATATTTATGTACCTACCTATATTGAGTTGCTATTTTTATTACTTTTATTTACATTCCGCATTTTGACATTTCCATATATTATTGTATTCTTGACATTTTATGACTGTAGCATAACTGAGCTATATATTTTTTTACACTGTTTTCTTTTTTTATACTTTCTTTCTGTTCTTATGCGGTACTTTTAAACACATTGACATTATTTGATTTTGACAAATAGCAGCTGCAATTCTGCGTCCTCTTCTATCGCACCGGATTTTTCGCTGGGATCTCTCCGTCGCTCGTATTCATTCGCATCTATATTTCGTTTTTTAAAACTCGGCAACCCGGAATGAGACTGATTTTTCGCAGTCAACCCTATATCACCGTGTTCGCAATGAAATGGTCTTCATTTTGGTATAAATTTTAATCAATAAACAGACCGGTGCAATTTATTAGTACCGACTTCCTGTTTGTACCGGCCTACCCAATAGTTATGACGGGAAAACAATAGTCAACCTAACGTTTGCATATTCTATAGGCTTCATACTTTCGATTGGTATGTCATTTATCTAATAAACAAGCCAGTGCAATTTTCAAAAAAAAATCCTTCTTAAATTTTTAATTAATTATATACTGGACTGAAATTTTTCAGCCAACCTATTCACCATATATTACTTACCATATTAAATTTGGTATAAAATAGTTTTTATCGAATAAACAGCCCGGTGCAAATCGTCTCCTATTCGGATCTTAGACCATCTAATAGTCTGCCAGCATGTTGCCTATGCGTTGTCTGAAAACATTTAACATTTTTGTTAACACAAAAATGTTAAAAAAAAAGTTGTGCTATATTATGCGCACATGTCTGCGTCTTGGATAGGTCATGGTCTAATAAAACAAGATCTTCTCTTCCGAAAGGGACACTTTCTACTTCATCCCAAAGTTGCCACTTTGTTAACCACTACCCAAAAATATGAAAAATGTGATTTTAGATTAGTGTGCCATTTTATTTCAAAAACATATATATCACGAACTAACCCGCTATCGCTTCGCTTCGGTTAATATAAGTAGAAATAACCCAAGTTCAAGTATTATTGTTACAAGTTTCAGTATTATAGTCTGGGATCCAGAGTTACTTTTTACGTTCCTTTCGGGTCCATTACTTTGAATTTTATTAAGTTGAAAAAGCTTTATTGCAAAATACTATTCTTATCTATTAATATGTTTTTTGTCACTTTTACAGCCAAATAGACTGCAGTAATGTTTTCCCATGGCTAATTGAATACAAATAATAGCTGCGTGTATGGACTCTGTCAACTAGTACGGAAAATATATCGTACGATGTATTGCTATGATATATATTTTTGCATATTAATATATATTCCGTGTGTGACATCCCTGACTGACTAGACACCTCAGGTGTCGCCAGGCGGTAGGTATCTAACGCGCAGACGCGCGTCCGGAGCCGGGAGTTTCGCTTCTACGTGTAGTTATTATTTATTCTTATGGTACAGTCTAGGACTTTATTGTTGAGCCACTATGGAACCCTGTCATAATGTTGCCATAATGCATAATGATGATAAGCCACATAAAAGAAATTACGCTAAAATTAATGATTAACTTTAAGCGACAGGGTTCCATAGTGGCTCAACAATTAGAGTCCTAGACTGTATCTATAATAACAAACATTTTGAAATTATCAGACGTGCATCGGAGCTGATCTCCTGTTGCCTGCTTACTTTTACAAGATATTCTGATTTTTAAATTCGGGAACTGGGTAGGTTAGTTAGATTGAGTTTAGGTTTTGATAAATAAATATAAATAGGTAAATAGATAATTTAGGTAATAGGTAATAGGTAGGTAAATAAATTAAGTTTTATGCTTTTTGCAGGCGTAAGTTTTCTTCCCCGTGTTTTTTTTAAAATACATTTTAGGTTATCAACGAGAGGTAGGTAGTGTTTATTATTTAATTTTGTGGATTTGAGGGATAAAACTCCATTTCTTCTTATTTTAAGGTTGTGTTGTAAATATTTCGAATATAGCTACTTACATATTTCCTGTTGTAAATTTAAAAATAAATGTTAACTTATATGCTTTTAGCATGTTACCATAGCCTGGCGAGTGTTAGTTCAGTAGCAATTTGTTTTTGTTTGTGTAATTTTGTGGATTTGGGTTAATAGATTTTTGAAGTGATAACTTCATATGGGGTAAACCGCTTCGTTACGTAACGCGTTACGGCGCCAGTCTGTCTTAGAGGTGCGCGCCGCGCCGCCGTAACATCCACGCGCAATCACATTAATGTGGCTCTGTACTCCTTTGTGAGCAGCAGGGGCATTTCACTAAAAGACCGATGACTGTTCACAATGGAGTTCTAGCCCCTACTCTGATAGACCGGGAGATACTGGCACAAAATTTCCGGTCATTTGTACCAAGTGTTATACCGCCTACTTCTTTTTTCACCGACTATCGGAAAATACAAGAATTTTAGTGGTACAAATCGTTCGACTTTCGTAATTTATCAGACACGTTCGATTAACGTCCACGCGTTTGGGCCGCCGGTACCAGCGCTATGACCATCATTTTCCTTTTCGTCATTGCGTAATTAGACCTTTGAAGGGTCGCCATACTGGTAACAAATGGCCGGAAATTTTGTGTCAGTATCTCCCTGTCTATGATGTATGGTAGTGAATTTTGGGTGTGGCAGGACAAGAATAAAAGTCGTATAAATGCAGTTAAAATGCGCTCTTTGCGTAGTATGTATGGTGTGAAATTGATTGATAGAGTAAGAAATGAAAAGATCAGAGAGAAATGTGAACTAAAAGATGTAGTGAGTAAGATTGAAAAGGGCATGCTTCGATGGTTCAATCATTTGGAATTTTTGGAAAGGATGGATGAAAGAAAATTTAAAAAAGAGATATGCAGAGCGAAAGTGAATGGAAGGGTCGGAAGGGGCCACCCTAAGCGTACTTTTTCGAACCAAATCGGAGAAATACTGGAAAAGCGCCGAATCTTAAGAAGCCGAAACTGTCGTGCAGGCATGACTCGATGCATGAACGTGGAAGAAGCGAAAGAGATTTTTCAGGATCGTAGCAGCTGGAAAAAAGAAGTGGTCTCTGTATAGCCCTCTGGGAAACCGGCGTGGTTTAATGTAGGTATGTATATAACTTTTGCTTAAAAAACTGTCAAAATATGGTCTCGCTGGCGTGGCGCCGCCACCGGGCGGGGCGGTAAAGTTCAACATAGATTAGTTTAAGTTATCACTTTTGTCGGGCGTCCCGAGACGCACACGTTTTTTTTAAGGAGAAACCTCAAAATGAATTATGCCTCTAAGAAGTCGTTCTAATATAGGTCGTCGAAATAGGGTTAATAATAGAAACAATTTACGTCTTAATGATGAAATCGAAGAAGGGAAATCAGGCTGTGAAATAGAAGAGAAAGTAATTCTTTGCCAAGAAATAGCGAATCATCTATTGAACGTGACGTTAGTCTTAAAGTTGATAGGGATAGACAAATCTCAGCGAGCCAGAGAATCTTCTACTGAGCGTGACGTTCGGCTTATAGGCGACAGGGATAAACAGATCTCAAAGAGCCAGAGAATCTTCTACTGAACATGAAAGTAGGTCGAACATATGTCCACAAGAACTTCTAATTTGTAGCCAAATAAAGTGAATTCTGCATCCCTCTGCAAACCTCTATGCAAATATCTAAAAATTCTTTCACCGTTTGAAAAGTATATTATTCCAGAAAAACTTGGGTTATTTTTACTTATATTAACCGAAGCGAAGCGAGGGCGGGTCGCTAGTTAAGATATAAAAAAACAGCATTCCTCCATCCAAGGAGCGCCTAGCAAGTACACCTTTAAGCGTAAGCAGTAAGTATTTATAGACGCTCCAAAAATTATAATTTCCTAACCAGCACTTTGTCCTTAAATTATAGTTTAGTTTTCTTTTGTCTCTTATTACTTAAATTGTGCCAAATTTTCGATGCTGTGTATACTGGCTATGTAAGTATTTCTATTTAAAATAAATTTCTGTACATAAGTCACAAACAGAGCTGGCTGAAAATCAGCGCTGCAGGTGTTTAACACCTCAGCATTATGCTGAGCCAGTGTCCGATTCATTGCCGCGAAGACACAGTCACTTCTCTTTTTATTGTTGTTTTCTGATTTTACTCTTATCTGTGTGTTTTATATGTATGTGTAGTGAATAAATCTATTTTTCTTTTTCTTTCTTTCTTTCTTAAATGCACAAAGAAACTTCGGTTGCAAATAAGAATGACCACTATTGACTGTCGCTGATGTTTGTGTCGTTATCGTTTTGTATTCTAGATATTAAGGTTAGTTTCTAAGTCAGGGTCCCTCTGAAAAACCAGCGCCGCGGCTTGCTGCGGCACAAAACGCAACCAGCGCTACCGAACGTACGTATCCAAATTTAAGGTGATAACTAGACCCCGTTATCAAGCGGGCAGTTTGGAGGCAAACTAACATTACTAGACCCCGGACTTTATTCGCAATGACGTCACAAAAGGGTAGTTTGGGGAGTAAATGGAACTGTGTTAATTTTCACGACAACCTAGTCTATTGGTGTTTCGAATTATTTTTTTATAATCAACGGGCATTCACGATATAAATGACCCATAAGTCAATTATCGACGTGGTTCTTTCGTTAACTAACTCTCTGTAACAGGTCAAAACTGCCCTCCTTAGAAAAAAGGGCGTAAGTCTCATAGAAACGCGCATGTATTAGTGATCTTATTTCTTAAGATGGGGGGTTAAATTTACTTTGACTATGAAATTGCGCATGCGTCCTTTTTATTTAGGAGGGCATAAAAGTGGTTTTAAGTAAGTCTTCTAGCAGAATATATCCACTTCAAAGAGGAAAAGTTTTTTCCACTTCGACAGATGTTATTGGCGCATATTTGAAAAGCTTGCTGTTATCAAAGCAGGATTTGTAACGGTTGCTTGGATTTTTTTGTATTTTTTGACCTGTATTAAGATCGTTAATGTAACGCAACGTGGCAAATCAGTCTTTTTTTTTAAAATACAAATCTCAACTTTTCATATATTTTTCGTCCTCTTTTTTGCATACGTAATTTTGATAGCTCGCTCTGTATTTTATACACAATTAAAATAGATTCTGAGAAGCACAGGCAAATAACAGCACTGTTCACAATATTTAAGTATATCTCCACTCCCCACTCATATCATTGAAAAACTCATCTAATCAGTAATAAGCTTTCTCTTTTCCTTATTAGATATAAATATAAATAAATAAATATTAAGGGACAATCTCACACAAATTGACCTAGTCCCAAACTAAGCTCTAGGCTTGTACTATGGGTATTAGACAACGATGTAAATACTTTTTGTATAGAGAAATAAATACTTAAATACATAGAAAACATCCAAGACTCAGAAACAAATACTCGTGCTCATTACACAAATATCTGCCCTTAGCGGGATTTGAACCCAGGACCGCTAGCTTCATAGGCAGGGTCACTACCAACTAGGCTAGCGCGTCGTCGTATGTTAGTGAACAAGTGGATATATTCTGTTAGAAGACGTAGCCTAACCGCAAGTCATTTAGAACAACTTCTGATCTGTTACGGAGAGTTATTAAACGAAAGAACAAAGTAGATAAATTAATCAATTGACAATTGACTTATAGGTCATTTATATCGTGAATGCCTGATTATAAAAAAATAATTCCGTTGAACACGAATATACTAGGTTGTCGTGTTAATTAACACCGTTCCATTTACTCCCCAAACTACCCTATAGTGACGTCATTGCGACGAAAGTCCGGGGTCTCACATTACTAATGTTAGTTTGCCACCACACTGCCCGCTTGATAACGGGGTATAGTGATAACATTCTCCCGCTCTAGGTTACCCATACTAAATAGGTATGATTTGGAAGTTGTAGCGTTGGAGCGCGTCAGATTCGCGATTTAGGTTTGATCGTGGACAGTAGTCTGAGCTTCAGGGAACATATCGTCGATAGCTGCAAAACTACGGTTTAAAACCTTGGGTTCATAATGCACACCGCTGCGCGGTTTAAAATTTGAATATCGCGATCGTTCTGTACAACGCGTTTGTTCGCAGCAGCCTGGGACCCATGCGATGTTAATCACAGTCTAATGATCGAGAGACTCCAACGTAAGTTTGCTCGGTATATGTACAAGAGGATGTACGGTTATTACCCATTTTTATACCCATCTCGCTTCGTAGCCGGCATGAGTGGGCTTGAAACTCTGGAATTGAGGCGAAAGATGCTTCTGATGCTTCACTATTGTCTGCTCTTGCGTGGTAAAGTGGACAATCCCTCGGTACTAGAGCGCATTCGTTTGTTTGTCCCACAGCAGTACGGGCGCGCGGGTTTGCGACAGCGGCACCCGCTGTTCGCGTTGCCCGCTGCGCGCACCCTGCACGCGCGCAATGCCCCTACCGCCCGGGCTCCGGCTCTTCTAAACCACTTCCTTGACACAGTTCAAGATGTTGACGTGTTTACTGCTCCCCTAGGACGACAGCAGTTCAAAATAATTTACTTTTTAAGTTCTTTTTTGTAGTATAGTTTTTGCCTCTTTGTTTGCGTTGTGTATATATATAATAATACTGTGTTGCTTATTTTTAAGTACTTGTTATTATATTTCCGTGTCTGACGCTTTGGCATCAAGTTGTTAGTCAGACATGTTCTTTAAAAACTGATTAGGGCCCTTTTCAACGACATGTTAAAACTGTTGTTTTACTTGTCTTTATTTGTTAAGCGCAATCCACACAGCGGGCGGGAGCGGAGTGGGCGCCGAGCGTGTCGTCGTATTCACACAGAGTGCCGCCCCGGGGCGGGTGTGCGCGGGTGATCGCAGGCGGGCATTCGGGATCGGATGTTAATAGCGAGTATAAAGTGTACCAGCACCTTGACTTTTTTAAAGGAGGTTAAAATAACATATATTATCTGTAACGTAACCATTACATTAATTTAAACAAATTTTAAGGCTTTGTTGACTTTCTAACAAAATTTTAATTTCCAGCAGTGTAAAGTGCATCAATTTGACAAGTGTAAATGTACAGTCGACGGATACTTTGATTGTTATAATTTGCTCCCGTACCACGACATGACTTGTAGGGTAGACTGGGTACGGTTGAAACAATTTTTCTTTGATGGCTCATAGCATCAGCATTATGCTATTGAGGGTTGAATAAAATGTCAAATATGTGAGGGAATACATCTGTCTTGAATTGTGTACTATTGTGTTATGTCCAGATATATTCATTTTCACACAGGAGCAGTTTTAAAAAAGTCTGTCCTCTGTTACAACCGACCCCATACCAGGGGCGGTTGTAACACAAATAAATAATATTCAATATGGGTATTTAAATCTGCTTTATTGCTCATTCTCGTATTAATCAACTCAGTCTCAAATAAGATCAACACTTATAATGTATTAAACACTTAAAATAACTTCATCAAGACAAATAAAGGTATTTAACAAGAAATCAAAGCATTTCTTCTTTAAAAAAGTTACCCGGAACTAAACAGACTAAGTAATTATAAGATCCTGTTTTATTGCGTATTCCCGGATCAATTCACTCAGTGCAAATTAAATCAATCAATCAATATTCATTAATACTTACGTGTGTTTCAACCGTACCCACCCCCCTTTGACGTCAAAGAAAAATCATAGTGGCGAGACTAAGAACGCAACACAAAAAGTAATCATTGTTATTTTATCATCAGTGATCGGATCTAGGATGCAATTTGGGGTGAACGACCTCAAACGTTATGCTTAACATGGATGTGACTCGAGATTTCCCGGGATTTTGGGAAATGGGTTATTGTTAATAATTAATAACTTTTGTCGAGGGTTAACCTAATAAACAAATAAAAATAATGAAAATACCATAAAAGACAATACGTGCAAGTTACGTTCAGTTCTTCTATGCAGTACTGTATTTTTTTTTAGTTATTACATATTTTGTTAATTTTATAGTGTAAACTACTTAAAATTACGAGTTATTTACCTTTTTATAAAGGTAGGTAACAAAAAGATTCGCGGGATTGTAAGTCATATTCATATCCATGTTAAAATAACGGACTTAAATTGCATCCTAGATCCGATCACTGTTTATCATAAACCTCTGACAAATGACCAGAAAAATATTCAATATTCAATCGATAGAATTCAAAAAGTTATTCGACAAAGATATCAACTGAAAATACTAACTTTTGATTACCAAAATATAATAGGGTCCCCTGCAGGAAACTACATCGAGCGATAGTTGATGCAATACTGTGGAACTTGTTCGCACTAAAATGCCACGCATTTCTTCCATTATACCCCCTCACCCTACAGCTGATAGTTTCTCGGATATTCGTTTTGTTTCAACCGTACCCCGTTACAACCGTACCCAGTCTCCCCTACTAAGCAACAGCGATACTGATAACGATGAACACGCAAGTCATGCACTACATTAAAAATGGACAATATCTAAGAAAATTAATTGTGAAGTTATTTTAATTCTTTTTTAATTGATAATACTTGCAAACAATTGCTAAAGCAACATATTATCGGAAGTTTTAATAAATGCCCGCATGCCGGTAACACACTGTATAGAGTAGAATTTACAACGCGCTCTGTGAGAATGCCTATCGGAGAATGCGTGTTATTATGACCAAGGACGCCCGCGACGGACCCGCCGCAACCGCGCGTTGGTAGTGGCGGGCGGCGGGCGCGGCGGGTCCGACCCGCGCCCGACCCGTCCCGCCGCGTGTTTGAATGCTTCCATATAAATCCATTGTCGATTTTATAATTATTATGTCTTTTGTTTGTACAATAAAGTGTTTACAAACAGACGTACACTTTAAACCTCTGTGCAATACGGACGATGTGTATACAGCACTCTTATAATTTAATTATCGCTATTCAAATGACTTGAAGGTATCTTGTAGCTTGCACAATTAAACAAACACACTACAATTAAATTAAGATAGAGTAGGATAAAATTAACTTGTAGCTTGCACAATTAAACAAACAATACAATTACAATTAAATTAACAACTAGGATCTTAAGTACCCGAAACCGACGTGCATGCATGACTCGATGTATGAATGAGGAAGAAGCGGAAGAGATTTGTCAGGATCGTAGCAGGTGGGAAGAAGTGGTCTCTACCTACCCCTCTGGGAAACAGGCGTGATTTAATGTATGTAAATTAACATAGGACAGGATAAAATTATTCGACAGCCCTCAACTTATCCCTAAAGACATGGAACGAGTTACCGAAAATGTCAAAATCATTTGAACCTGTTAGCAAATCGTTGTAGTAGACTAGTAGTCCTGGCAATGAAAAATTGTGGATGGAAAAGTTGAAAGCAGAACGTTTGACTTCGGAACTTTGTTTGGACTACACCTGAAATCTACGGTTGCATCTGATAATAGCGAAAGTAATGAGCTTTGCACTATATTGATGAGAAATATTTATATGTGCGGAATTTTTTAAATGTGGTATACTTTTCAACGGTAGATGATATATAAATATACGTATATATATTCTTAAAGAGAATTAAATTCTCTACAAGCTAAGTCTTCTTCTTCGTCGTTTTCACTCTTGACAGAGAGGGCGTGGTCATCATATCAGGCGCTGGTGGAGAGCTTCACAAATCGGCGCCACTACTCGCTGACAGCTGCCTTCCTCGTGCAAGCTATGTAGGGGGCTGTTTTATACAGACGATACATATGCAAGTTGGAGAGAAATGTAAGACAAAATAGGTGAGGTCAAAAAAACATTTTTGAAAATCGTCAACTTTTTGGAGCTCATATCTAGACAACGAATGAAAATAGGTGAAGAGTGTATAGAATCAAAGTTGTAGAGAATTTTATCAGCTTTAATAATGCCATACAACACCATTTCCTATCACGCATCGTTTTCAAGATGTAAACAAAAAAACGGAACCTTCTTTGTGCCCCCACCCCTAGGGCTCACCTCCGAGGGGTGGGGACTTTTAGTATGTTTATCTCATAACTAGTTCAAACAAAGTTCCGAAGTCAAAATTTCTTCTTTCAACTTTTCCATCCACACCCCCATTTCGAGCACTCGTTTACCACAGTATAGGCCCAAAACTGAAAAACGCGTCTCTAAACCATTGCAAGCAGCAAATCAAGTAACAGTTGGGGTGACAACGTTATCCGAGGGTTTTGACCCTGCAGAATACGTAGCTGCCTGTCGCTATTCCGAATTTTGAACCTGAAGTATGCTATACCGGGAAAGGTGAAGCCGATACAAAAAAAATCGTCGTACATTTTGTAAATCTTTGGCCGGGGCCCTAAAAAAGGTCCGATTGTTTTTTAATATGTTGTAAAGGACAATATAGTCATTGTAATCCAAATTTTTCGTCCCTCCAGCTCTTCTCTTTCGCCGCCATCTTGCAAAAACTATCGCTTTTTTGTTTTTTGGCGATACTGATGTTGAGGTCAGTGGCGGATTTACCAGCAGGCTGAGTAGGCTGGAGCCTAAGGCGGCAGATTTTAGGGGACCTGCCAAAGTGGGGAATTAGTCAATCTCCTAATACTTTTTTTATACTACGTATTTGCGTAGGTAGTCTTATTTGGAGTGCGGTGCGGGAACGAATGACATGATCATTCGCTAAGAGTGTCTGGCCGAAATGAAAGCGCGGGCGGGCGAGCGCGGGGCGTGGTCGGGCCGCCGAGGAGCCGAACGTTACGCTACGTGTGGCAGCATTGAGTTCGTGAGCAAGAGAGAAAGCTATAGAGCGATTAGAGCGGCGATACAAACAGGGAAGTCCCGTGGGACGGGACTTCCCAGTTTGGAACCGTCCCGTATTTACTTCTTGTCAAAGCAAAAGTCACCTCGGATAATTGCGTCTTGCAATTTCTAATTCATAGTAGATGGTTTAACAAGGGACTAAAACAAGCCATAATGACACGAGATGTTTAGCCATCCAAGTGAAGCGCGGGTGGCTATGGTTCGAGTGTCATTATGGTTGTTTAGTCTCGCGTTAAACTCTACTTTTCACCTTGAACGCGAGGAAAAAAAACGACGTTCAGTGCCGGATTAGCCACTTAAGCAAGAGTAACAAATACTGCGGACCCCACGCATTGGTTGGCCCTGAGCACCCACATCTAACCTCTAAAATGCTAGTCTGATAGACATTCTCCTGTTTTGGTACTTACATCAGTATGCGTGTACTCATATCCATCAGGGTTGACGATAGGATGAAAATAATCCAGTCGATATTTTAACTCCCACGCAAAATAGGCGCATATCTAAGTCGCCCAGTTACGGAAAAGAGCCCGCCACAACCCTTAACCTAAAACAAACCAGGGATCTCTTTATTGAATTTGGTACGGACCCTGTGCTTGCTCAATCCGGAACTGACGACGTTCTATACAAAATTACAATATTGATTATAAGAAAGTTTCTTACAAATTTGCTCCGCGGATTTTTTTTTGTGTAGTGCCTCTTTAAATATTTGCATATTTAGCCCACAGGTTCAAATTTGAAAACTATTTGAAAATTAATTGGACGATGCATAATAAAATGAATTCATCCTTAATATAATTAAACAGATTCATATTCGTAATTATTAAGTTTCACGAAATTAAAACTTTTATTTATATTTTTGCGTAGTTGTCATTTTGAGGTTATTTCCACGTCGGAAAATTTTCTATATACAATCACTGAAAATGGTGATAATCCTCCATTCACAAACACCGTGTATTGGCTGTTTAGGGGATTCCTAAGTAAATTAAAAAAAAAAAAACTTTATTCCCTAGAGATTACATAGCTATCTTTTTTCCTAGAGGTTACGGCAAAAATGTTAAATGCCAAAAAAATTGTGAAAAATATACTATGTACTTTTTGTTATGTGTGCAAAATATTGTGCAAGTACAGTTTACGCTAAAATGAAACAAGACGTAAATATGGAAGGAAAACTAGAAATAGTAGCAATTTTTAACGCTAGCTCCCCGTAGACGATGCCATATCTTCGTTCCTAGGGGTCGTGGAAAAAATCTTTGAACCCAAAAGTTTTAGCAAAAATTGAATTCTACAACATTGCCGAACCATGATTAGTACTAGAATGACATTCAAAGACAGCATCGGCTAAAAACAGAAAAACATGACAGTTTTTGCAAGATGGCGGAGAAAGAAATAGAGCTGGACGGACAAAAAATTTGGGTTACAATGACTACAGTACCGGCAAATAATCCATCATATTTGTACTTACATCTCATTCGATTACCCACAAATGTGAATAACCAAAATTGAAAACCAATCAAGAACTAGTTGACCAATTGTATTGCTATTATTCAATTGGTTAGCTGATTAAATAAGGTTCAAAATTGTATATAACAAATGTTTGTAAACATCGTAGTTTAATTTTTTTTTTGTATTTGTAACACCATTGCAGACGTGTTCATATAAATCTCGTAAAGGCCATGCCAGGATAAGCTAAGTGTATCTGCCCCCAGCGAGATTCGGCTTGTTCTTTTTTTTATCTACACACATATCATAAGTCCTCTATTATGCGTTCAAAACCCGTAGGCAATGACCAGCATTATCTGTGTTAGTAGGTGACAGCGATGACAGCTGTTCATTTTGGCAGATGTCCCAAATTACGATACAGCTGTCACGAACTACCACAGGTATAGATGAATTACCGAGAGCGTGGAATTGCATGTGGGTAAGGCCGCCAAAATTATCATTTATAACACAGAAGTAACACAATAACTTTTGTTACCGTAACGCAAATGTAACACAAAAGTAACGCTTTTTTTATAAAGCTCGTTTCATATTGGTGTTAAAATAGTGGATAAGAAAAAAATTATAAAATATACTTTTCGTGTTTTAATGTAAATAAACAGAGCTAAACGCATTCAGTACCTAGCACGACAAAACAAAGTTCAAAATTATTTAATCTAAATTTCTGAGGGTGATCGATCGTTATTTGACTAAATCAGCCTCTTTTTTATAAAAACAAGATAAGTATAGAATTTTGATGTACCAAAAAGATAATTTAAATTAGTCATAAGAGAAATATAACAAACTGAGTATAGCTCTAGGAAAATAATACCTAGTACATTTTGATGCAAGTGCGGAAAGTATGTCAATTTGCACAAGTTCTTGTGTCAGTGTCTTGGCCCGAGCTGCCAGCGAGGGATAAGACTCGGGACGAGTGAAAATGACAGTTCCGTACGCGTATACATTTAAAACATTTTCGAAAAAATGAATATCTGTGCATGTTTGTATCTGTGTATGTTTGTATCTGTGTATGTGTGTATATAAGTATGTGTGTATCTGCGCCCTACCCGTCGCCTTAATTGTAACGCGTATAGATAGACACGAAAACAATGGTGACGCATAGCTTACACAAGTATGGCCCCCCACCGGCGTTCCACGGTGATTCCGCTCCCATACAAAGGCGGTCATAAATACCTCAACTCCGAAATAAGTTATTTCTTTGATTTTAAATTATTAATTACTGTTCTAGGAATATTAAATTTACAATAAATTATATTTTTATATATGTATAACACAAATACATGAATATTTTTGGAAATAAAAATGTGTCATGATGATGATGAGTGTTGTTTTGGACATATAGTCTAAAACATTATATTCATACTGCGATTTTAATGGAAAAAACCGGGCAAGTGCGAGTACGACTCGCCCACCGAGGGTTCCGCACAAGACACGGTTAACTCAATTCAAAATTTTTTCAGACCGTGTTTTTTTTATGATTCTATTAAAAATATATAGTTTTCAGATTTTTTCCTATACTTGTAGTACAAGACGGTATAACTTGCCAAATTTCATAGATCTATACGGCAACGGAAAATACCCTATACATTTTGATTCCCTTGAGAGTGTCGAAATAGACGTTTTTTGCGGAAAAAACGGCCGAATTTATTTTTTTACGTTAGTTTATAAGTTAGATTTTTTCACAACTTCAAGGGACTGTAGACTTGAGTTTGGAGATTTGAATTTTTGTATACATGTCTAAATAAACTATTAAAATTAATTTCTCTAAAAGATTATTATTATAGGAGGAGATTTTAACATAGATTTCCTTACAGATAGTAACGAAAAGTATAGATTATCGAACTTAAATGTCATCTTACAACTTTCATCAAATTGTAAAAGAACCCACGCGAATCACAATCACTAGCTCTACGTGCATCGATGCACTTACTCTTTACCAACTTTATAGTCAAGAATTCTAATTTAAAAGTTCACGAATTTGGTTTATCAGACCACAGAGGTATTTTGTTTTCCACCCCTATTGGCAAACCTAAATATATTTTTATACTATAAATAAAACATTATATACTGAAGCAAATATGGATAAGTTTAAAAACGAGCTTCTGAAAGTTGATGTAACTTTGAATAATAAAACTGTTAACGAAAATTACACCGCATTTGATAAAATTTTGAAAGATGCTTTAAATAAATGCATTCCAAAGATAAAAATAAAAGTAAACTTAATTCCAAAAAAAACATTCTTAACACCAGATTTAAAGGTAGTGTGCCGCAACAAAAGGCTGTTATAGTACATTGTGTATTAAGGGTGGTAAAGACAGAATTACAAACGAGAGGCTTTAAAGACTCGAGCTTTGTATTTCCTTTACCACCCGTGTAACATACAATGTTTTTCATCACAAATGCGAGGAAATGAAATAAAATCAGACAAAAGATCATAGGTATTTTTAACTTAGGATTGTCACTAATAATTTTATGTCCGGCGGAGTCGCATTATCCATTTCTTCTGATAACTACATGTTTTTTATTGATATATAAATTTTAATATTAGCACAAAGACACCCTTTTAATTATTATTTTGGAATCACACAGTTTATAATCAGTATTTATAAATTAGCGGCAGACTACGTAATTGTCTATGACTTACCACAGATAAATGTCAAACGTGTTCAGGACTCCGATTCTAGTGACAGTCGAGATCAATAGTTTATATGCGAGATTTTTAGAAAATTGTATGCAACTGACATTTCATCTCGAATGACACAAAAATTGGGGGGGTCCTGGCGTATTACGATAGTTTGACTCCACGTATTATATATTTAAAAAAAGCTATTACGCACGATAGGGCGTTATGGCAAAAAAAGGCCCGCGAAGTATTATTTTGGATTTACGGTCGATTTTTCTAGCATCTTAGACCACTATTTACGAGCAAGTGTGATGAAAAAGTTATTAAAAATAAAGTTTTACGAAAATATTATTAAATCCGTATACTCGTAAAAAATCGTTAAACAGTTTGTTGAATTGTTTTTCCTCTGTTTCTTGAAACTCCGCAATTAGACGTGCCTTGAGAGTGTCGTAGTTCCTCGTAGTTGTTTCCAATAAATCGTCGATATGGCTGAGCTCTTCCTTGTTCAGCTTGCCCAGCACAAGGTCGAACTTTGTTTCGGCGCCTATTTTCTGTGGTGCGGTTATGGCTTCATACTGCACGAACCATGACCTCGGCTTGTCGCTCCAGAAGGGTGCAATCCGGCTGTGGAGGCTCACAGACTGCACTTCTCCTACCTCGGGGTTGAGTGCTTCCATTTTTGATTCCGCCATTATGCCCGCCTGGTTTGTTTAACTCTCCAACGAAAAAATAATAATCACGTCGGGGTCACCAATATAACAACCCTTCTGTAGTTATTAATTGTTCAGAAGGGGTTCGGTGAAAAGAGACAAGATCAACCAGGAGAATAAAGTTACTAATTTAATTACTGAAACTTAGGTTAATAATACAGAGTGTAACCAGGCGGGCAGAGGGCACGGCTTACGTGAATACCGATATGAACGGTGGTTGGACGCAGACTGGTTACGCGTGTCCTGCGCTCGCCTTGGTTTTCTAATAATGTTGACTTTACAAATACCAGTAGGAGTGTCGCCACATAAATTAAAAAAAAAAAATTTAGAAATTCACACAAGAAAACGAAATCAATGGGGCAAATAATAAATATAGAAACTAGGAAAAACACATCTAAAACCATTACAAGGAATATCGAAATTAGAACAGTAGACAATAAACCATTACAAGATCCCAAACCAGTAGCAGACACCTTCAATACCTTCTTTACGTCCGTCGGAAATTCACACTGAAACAGTTCAAAAAAACAAACCCTAACAAACCCTAACAAACCAAATTAATAAATCATTATTCCTAAGCCCCCCAAAACCTGAAGAAATACACATACGAGTAATACTTAAAAACCTTAAAAGTAAATCATCTTTTGGTTTGGATGAAATTCCTCCTACTTTAATAAAACACTCTGTGCGGAGTATCTAACCAACCCGTACACCCAGCTTATAAACCAATCTTTTAGAGAAGGTACTTTTCCTGATGCGCTTAAAATCGCAATAATAAAACCCATTCATAAAAAAGGTGAGGTATCTGAAGAAAACAACTACCGCCCAATAGCGCTTCTTCCGATATCAGTTAAAATATTTGAAACCGCAAAGGTCTCTATTCTATTCCTTTACAGAAAAATTCAAAATTTTTTAGATGACCAAAACGGTTTTAGCGTAAACCACTCCACAACACTAGCAATCTATAAATCCGCCCTAAAAATTTCAATGCAATTTATGATAAAAAAAGTACGCTGTAGGCCTTTTGCTCGACATGAGTAAAGCATACGATAGTCTGCTATGACACACTGCTGGATAAATTGTATAACACCGGAATCCGAGGACTGGCTCATACATGGCTAAAATCATACCTTAGTAATCGCTCACAATACGTTGAAATCGAACACATCGACTTTGAGACGGGTGATATACAACACATCAGATCTGATAGAGTCCCCGTCAATAGTTCTATCCCTCAAGGTAGCGTCTTAGGATGTTGCCTATTTCTTATATACAGGGTGACAGGATATTCGATACAACCCTTTTAAGGAGGCATCCAAGTCACGAAAAATTCTTAATGCAATCACATAAAGTTTGTTTCTCCATACTAAGTGAAAAATAAGCACGGTAACACCTAGTATGGAGGAACAAACTTTATGATTACTTAAAAAAATATTATAAAAAAAACGAGCAAATGAGTTTAAAAACTTCACTGATTTGTAATGATCCTAATAATGTAAAATACCACTAAAAAACTTCTGAAATAAAACATGACGTTTTTCGTGACATGGACATAAGGGAAAATCACTAAAATTCAGATTAAATATGAATATCTCAGAAACTAATAATTTTCGGTCAGGGTACCTACTCAATGACCTAATTTGATCCAAATGAGCTCTACTATGCCTCCTTAAAAGGATTGTATGGAATATCCTGTCACCCTGTATATTAACGATCTCCCAAACATATTAGACAACCATTGTGTGCTCTTTGCGGATGATATATCTATACTGCTGCCCTGTTTTACCACTTATGAAGTGGAAAATAAATTAAATATAACGCTTGATAAAATCGAAAATTGGCTAGATACGCATAACCTATCTAATGAAAGGGCTTACTAAGCCGATTCTAAAACCATATCACGTCATTATATTTCAGTCACTTGTTTTAAATTAAAATAGAAATCATTTTCAAAGCATACCAAGTTTGTGCTCCTCCAGATATGATACGATTGATTAATTATTTGTAAAATATACCAACAAGAAAGGGAACCATGCAGGGAGCGGCAGCGGGGTACATGCTCACGACAAACATTTGAATCAAAAGCAAACCAATAATAATAATCTATTCTATAAAATTGAAAAACCAGAACGGGATAAAAAACGAAGGAAGAACCGAGATGGCGCCTAACAAATTTTAAGAACTTTGTTGACACGTTTCTCGAAAACAATGCACGTAACCTAAGAATAAACTACTGAAATCTATTTTCGAGACAAGAAATAGAACAAGAGCATAAAATTTACTGATTTCGCTGCGTATTTTTTTTACAATCACGTAATGAAATCTCGATAACATTGACAATTTGAACCATCGGCCATTGTTCGGAAATGTTTCGGCTAACGTTCGGGTCGGTCTCGCTTAATACCTTACGTTTAAGTAGACGCATTTGGTCTCTAATAATACCTTTGACTATAGAAACTTAGTTTGACTAGCGCACACATTCGTTTTTCTTTTTTCGGAATTTATACAGTCAGTACGAATAGTGATAGCGTGGTGAACGCACGACGATGGAGGACGACGATTTATTAACAAAAAAAGTATATAATAAAATAAATTAAATACATTTATTTCAGACCACGGAATCTATATAGTTAGTATTATACACAGAACTTAAATAACTATGTTAGTACCTAAAATTGCATATACGAAAATACGGCCGATGCGCGCGGCACGGGCGCGATACTGAATCGAAATCACCGAATGTGTGCGCCAGCACAAACAAAATGTATGGAAGCGCTGCGTTCCGCATGACGTCATCAGGTTTTTTTCCGCATGACGTCATTAGGTTTCTCCGAACGCACCGGTTTGCATTCGGAACGTACGTACGGAATTTATTCCATTCGCGTTCAAAAAAAAACAAATGTTTGCGGCAGTAAATGTATTTTAAATTGATTCCATGCCTTCGGATGTCCGAATCCGGAAAACGTATTCGGAAAACGTATGTTTGCGGCCGGCCTAAAGAAATGGATTAAAGGGGTGCTCCGTCTCTTTCGCACAATTGCAATACGGAGCTATAAGTTTCGATAGGTTATTGAAGGACTGCATGCAGGTTAAATTGGTTCGTCTGGGACAGGTTTTACAGCTTCGGCAGTCCGACGAGAGTTATTGTTCTATGTGGAAGGAACAGTGTCTCTTATCTGTGGCTTTTTAAACACTTTCGCCTTTCGGACGCATCGTTTCATAGTTTGCATATTCTTTAGTTTCTTATTTTTTTTGTTTTAGTTTCACGCCATGCCGCTCAGGGCCTGTATTTATTTTAAACCAATTGTATTTATGACAAATGCTAACTAAACGTCTCTAGCAGACTGGCACGGCCTAAGGTGAATGATTTATGACCTTCTGTTGAAATTTAAATAAACGTACTTAGATGAAAATACACCTTTTATACTAAAAATGAATTCTATTATATTATAAGTGTACCTATAGAGTTCATTTTTATTATGAGGTGGCCAGGTTATGGAACGGTGACCGCAGAGTACAAGAGGTTTTAATTACTGAGTTTCATGTTGACAATTTAATTAATGTACATGTATGAAAATATACACTTTTTTTTATTTCCGTATCGTTACGTTGTTAATCAGTGCCCATGAACATAATACAATTGTGACAAAAATACATTCATATAATTACTTTACGCGGGTGGAGCCCCGGGCACGTCTAGTTGCTAATAATGAGCAAAATAAAAATTGCAATAACACCAATGTTGTATGCTTTCTTTTAGATATTTAGTTGATAGATTGTTTTTTAAATAAAAATAAATATGTTAATATGATATGAATACGATTGAAAACTCCATTAGATACCACACACGATAGGTTTCAGAACAAATCTTCTTTTCCCATACAAAAAAAAGATGACGTCATAACTCCTCTCCCTTTATGTTCTTTTCCGCGCGAGGGTCAAACTGATTCGTGCGGCCTGAAGATCAATCGTTACGATTTTCATGCTTTTAACACAGTTTGCAGCTTTTTTGGCGTACCGCTAGCACTAATTATTAATGGGACGTTCTGCTTATAGGGCGTTTTGCTTTCAGGTCATTCTAATTTCATGGCGTTTCGCTTTCGGGACATTTTGCTAAAAGGGCGACCTGATAATAGGACGATTTGCTTTCAGGTTATTTTACTAACAGGACGTTTTGCTTTCAGGTCATTGTGCTAATGGGTCAATTTGCTTTTAGTTCATTACGCTAATAGGACGATTTGCTTTTAGGCCGTTTCGATACGAAGGCGTCATCGTATGAGATTAAGTAAAATTAATTATGATAGATTATTTGATTGGTTCTATAGGCTATTGAAAATATATTAGTACGGAACTATTATTACGACTATTTAATTACATTAAGGGCCTGTTTCAAAAGCGACAAATAAATTTATCTGCCATTTAAAGTAAGCTCTCTCCTTGTCTATTTTCAAGTGTAAGAAAGAGAAAGGGCTAAATTTATCTGTCAAATATGGTTTACTTGTCGATTTTGAAACAGGCTGAAAATGAAATGTAATTACATATTAGTTAATTTTAGTAGTTAATTGCTTATAATATTTCATATGCAATAGACCCATTGGAAGTAAACGTGTTAAAAGACACCCACCCGGGCGAAGAAATAATATTGCTTACCATCTCCAACTTCAGTTCTTATAGGCCGGGGTCTCATAAGGCCTTTGGGTCTTGTCTGTCTTCTAATATCTTTACGTATTTTTTTACGTATTGTGTTATCTGGCAGCCGTGGGCGACGTCTTCTCATTCCGAAAGGACGATAGCGGCACTTCCTGCGCACAGCTGGAGTATCTCCCGCACAATCTAGCATGTGTTGGTGTAAATCCTCAAGAGTTATCGATTTGCTACATTTTGTGCACTCTCTGAATCCTCTAAGTGGACGCGTTCTATTGCAAATTTGACTAGGAGGTACATAAAGGTGTTTAAGTATGTCGGCATTCAACAGCTGCTCCCCTACGATTTCGTAATGTTGGACCTCAGCGTTAGGATGCTGGGTGGAAGCGTGCGTGGAGGCGGCGCGCGAGTCGGGACTGTGCGCGCCGCAAGCGCAGCACACGTAGCTGCGCGGGCGCACCCACTCGCCGCTGAGAACAGCCGGCGGCAGCGGCTCGCGGGCCTGCGCCGGGACCAGCCCCAGCGACGCGGGGAACTCTGCCCCGGCGCTGCTCGCTCGCGCTTCATTTGTTACTTTCACAACTGGTGTTGATGTAGAGGGAAGCTCTCTGCTTTCTAAAATATCTCTCAGCTCGTTACTTATGATTGTCTGTTTTTCAGTCTTTTTCTCGAGTGGAGCGCAACCGAATTTTTCCTCAAACTTTCGTCTCATTTGCAATTGGGACCAAATATCTAAACTTGAGACCAACGTGATGATGCAATTGTTTGTGTGCGAATCCCGTTTGACCTGATGGGGGTTGTCGGGACCCTTATCACTTTCTAAATTATCCCATTTCCATTTGTGTTTAGGGGCGATAGCCCGCGGCATACACCGATCGAATTCATTTCGTGAAAACTGCTCACTAGCTAGGAGTATCGGAAATCCTTCAGCAGTATTGATCATGACACTATTCTTGGATTTTCTTGTTTTAATGGTACTATCCGGTTCAGGATTAAAATTAAAGGACCCGTCTAGGTATTTGCTTAAATTTTCCTGAACGTTACTTGCAACTTTAGAATAGAAAGAAGTGTCGAAACACTTTTCAAACTTTTGTGTAGAGTCGTCAACAGTTTTCCAATCTTTCTTGCTCGATTCCCCTGTTCGCGGAGAGCGGTGTACAACGCCAAGTCTAGAAAGGATCTGATCAGCGTCAGTATTGTGGAATGAAAAGTTAGGAGGTATTCGTTTATTCCACTGAATATCGTCTAAAATAATGACAGCGTTCTTTTCGACCACCGTACTTGTACCTAAAGTTTTGCTGGGCGGCAATATTAAATTCGTTGTTATGTTATCTTCAATGTCTGCGCCGTCGCTTTCTTGTGATGGTTTCAATTCGCACGAAATAACCACTCCATTATAGCCATGCTCTTCAGAAAAATCCTCGGTTTTTTTTCCAAACTTATCCTTTCCATAAACATTCGGGATTGTCTGGCGAAGCTTGCTGCGGTATGGCTGCTTCGGATCGCATGCTTTAATGTTATGTTCTGCTAGTTCAGACGGAGAATGATAACGTGAGTGGCAGTTTATGCAAGCGAAGTACACTTGAGAGTGCGATTCCACCATGTGGCGGATAATGTTTTGTGCATCGGCTTCAAAGTTGTTGCAGAACAAGCAGGGGATGAAGCCGTCTTGCTTCGAACCCGACCCGTGCATTCGCCGCGCATGTTTCCATATGGATTGTTTAGAAGCAAAACTTCTGTCACAGTAAGGACAAAGAAATGTAGCATCAGACTTTGGTGCGAGATCATCTGGTTTGCCTGGTGGCGTTTTGGAAAGGGTGCTGGTTCGCTTAACTTTATCCTGGCTAGTTTTTCCATCTAACCGACGTTGGGGTTTGGTAGCATGCGGACTTAAAGTGTAAGATTTCCTCGGCCTCAACCTTCCATTCAACCCAGACGGTGGCTCTTCAGGGCCCGGGTTCATGGTATTTAATTCTTCAGTCCTGAAAAATAAATAATAAATATCTTCGTAACAATACAATATTAAAAAAATATCAAATTTTAAATAATACAAAACAAAGTCGCTTTCCGCGGCTGTCTATATTTTTGTCTGTCTGTATATTCGCTAACTCCTCCTTAACCGCGAAACGGAATATGATGCGGTTCACCATCAGTTAGATATTTTTTCAACCAAGGTTTTTATGAAGGTATAATCAATTCTGGTTTATGTACAGGTGTTACAGAAAACTGACATGAACCGAAGCGAAGCGAAGGCTGGTCTCTAGTTTAGTATATAATTGTAATGGAAAGGGACAGATAAGTAACAATCCGTAATTGGGATACATCTATTTTTAATTAACAATGTATGTAAATTTCAAATCATTTCGAGGTTAGGCTTCTCGAATCTTGCTCTGCAGTTAGATTTCAAAAATAGATTACAGTGAATTATTTATATTACAATGAAGAATGTCAGTAGGTTCGCCAAATCGCTTGAAACTTTGTAGCAGTAAAGTTTATAAATAAACAAACATACTACTTTTTATTTTATTCAAAAAGACTCAGTAGTTTTGATTCTATGAACGTTTAAAATTTGGGTCAATAATATTAAAGCGCGCGGGGGCCATCTGGGGTGACGTCATCGCTTAACAGCAGTACGCGCCCTTATATGAAAAAGTAAGTTTAGAGGGCTATATATTGTGGTAAACGAGTGCTCGAAAAGGGGGTGTGGATGGAAAAGTTGAAAGCAGAAATTTTGACTTCGGAACTGTGTTTGGAGATAAACATACTAAAAGTCCCCACCCCTCGGAGGTGAGCCCTAGGAGGGGGAGCACAAAGAAGGTCCCGTTTTTTTGTTTACATCTTGAAAACGATGCGTGATAGGAAATGGTGTTGTATGGCATTATAAAGCTGATAAAATTCTCTACAACTTTGATTCTATACATTTTTCACCTATTTTCAATCATTGTCTAGATATGAGCTCCAAAAAGTTGTCGATTTTCAAAAATGTATTTTTGACATCACCTATTTTTTCTTACATTTCTCTCCAACTTGCATATATATCGTCTGTAGAAAACAGACCCCTACATAGCTTGCACGAGGAAGGCAGCTGTCAGAGAGTAGTGGCGCCGAGTTGTGAAGCTTTCCACCAGCGCCTGATATGATGACCGCGCCCACTCTGTCAAGAGTGAAAACGACGAAGAAGAAGACTTAGGGTGTAGAGAATTTAAATCTCTTTAAGAATATATATACATATATTAATATATCATCTACCGTTGAAAAGTTAAACCACAATTTAAAAATTTCGGCCAATTTAAATATTTCACACCAATGTATTGCAAAGCTCATTACTTTCGCTATTATCAGATGCAACCGTAGATTTCAGGTTATGTATGTCATGGGACATTTTTTTATTGATATGTAACGTTGAAATCTACGGTTGCATCTGATAATAGCGAAAGTAATGAGCTTTGCACTATATTGATGAGAAATATTTATAAGTGCGGAATTTTTTAAATGTGGTTTAACTTTTCAACGGTAGAAAATACATTAATATATATTCTTAAAGAGAATTAAATTCTCTACAAGCTAAGTCTTCTTTTTCGTCGTTTTCAGTCTTGACAGAGTGGGCGTGGTCATCATATCAGGCGCTGGTGGAAAGCTTCACAACTCGGCGCCACTACTCTTTGACAGCTGCCTTCCTCGTGCAAGCTATGTAGGGGCTGTTTTCTACAGACGATATATATGCAAGTTGGAGAGAAATGTAAGAAAAAATAGGTGAAGTGTAAAATAATTTTTTGAAAATCGACCGCTTTTTGGAGCTCGTATCTAGACAACGATTGGAAATAGGTGAAAAATGTATAGAATCAAATTTTATCAGCTTTAATAATGCCAAACAACACCATTTCCTATCACGCATCGTTTTCAAGATGTAAACAAAAAACAAAAAAACGGGACCTTCTTTGTGCTCCCCCCCTAGGGCTCACCTCGGAGGGGTGGGGACGTTTAGTATGTTTATCTCCTAACTAGTCCAAACAAAGTTCCGAAGTCAAACTTTCTGCTTTCAACTTTTCCATCCACAATTTTTCATTGCCAGGACTAATAACTTTTTAACCGTTATAAGTAGCCAGTTGAATTTTTCACAGAATACGTGTTATTATAAAATCTATCGTTTAAAATTGTACAATGAACAATAAATCAAATCCCAAGAGGGGTTCCCATACAAGAAACATGAAAATAAATCATTTTTTTTAGCATTTTTATACGGATTGTATTTTTATAATGCTTCTTATTTTGATGCTATTTTAAGCTTAAATTGTAATCTAATTTTTGTAGTTTACGAGTAAATAGCAATGTCAATTAAAACTGCTACAAATATGTGACACAACTGATTTTATCAACACGATATTGGATGCCGTCACCCATCTGTTTTAGACTACGCGTGTAGTTGCTTAACTTTGGAAGGCGAAGTACGGGTTGTATTTGTATAATAGCTTTTTATTTCGGTGTCACAATAATCAAAACTCCATACAAACATATATAGTTTACGACCAAACAGTAAACTGTAGTAAAACTCTTACAAATATGTTAAAAAGTGCCTAGTTTCAATCAACACGATCGATGTTTAGGTAAGCGGTGGTTGCTTAACTTTAGTGTTAGGCCTTTCTTTACAAATTTCGTGTTAATTTAGAATTCATACCGCTACTGTATAAAAGAGTGAACTATAAAACATGAATTTTTGATTGACCTAGCATTAGTTCAGATACTTCGTCAGATACAAATTTCGCGCGCGGGCGCTACCAAGTCGATAGACGTACCTACCTACATACGTACAACACTCTCGCTTTGCTAGATCTAGGCATTATTGCCACTAAACCAAAATTGAAAGTGCTTGATTATTATTCTATTTTTATTTAACCAACTTATTCGACAAACATTACAAATAGAAAAGCCGGTCACTGACAGACAGTTAGTTATGTAATACAAAATAATAGATAAACATAGCTGCCATAGTAACATCAAAACGAATTCGTAAAAATATTACGACTTACAAAGTTAAGCAAGTACAAGCGTAGTCTATAACAGGATGGCTGACCGCCTAAAACATCGTGTTGATAAAATCAATTTTGTGACATATTTGTAGCAGTTTTACTTGAGATTGCTATTTAGAAGGAAACTGTGAAAATTAGACTACAATTTAAGCTTAAAATCGCATCAAAATAAGCCATTAACAAGCCATTACTAAAATACAATCCGTATAAAAATGCTAAAAAAATGATTTATTTTCATGTTTCTTGTATGGGGACCCCTCTTGAGATTTGATTTATTGTTCATATTACAATTTTAAACGATAGATTTTATAATAACATGTATTCTGTGAAAAATTTAACTGGCTACTTATAACGGTTAAAAAGTTATAGCCCTGTAAACTTACTTTTTCATATATGGGTGCATACCACTGTTAAGCGATGACGTCATCATCCGTGAGCGCTAGCCGCCGGGTTTCGAGCGCCACATACGAAGTTTAAAATTTAATATCTCGAAAACTATTTGACGTATCGAAATGATTTTTTTACAGCTATTTTTAGTTTTTTATGAATAATACTGTAAGCCAAAAATCTAAACTGGCTGACATTCTCTATTAAGAAATGATCTTCATTTGACCCCTAAATGCGGTCCGAATATTGCGCTATGTCAACCTTTTTTGTGGTAGGTATTACATATAATAAAACATATAAAACCTCTGCAATATTTTACCTTACTACTCCAATTAAGATAGCTAGCTGACACCTACGTTCGAAGACAGCTATTGTCATGCAAACATTGTTCGTTAAAAAATTGACTATAATCCTTATGATATGATTAAATTAATTTTTATAAGGACCATTTCTCTTTTAATTAAGTTATCTTCACATAGTATAAAATGAAGTCGCTCCCGCTGTTTGTTCGCTTAGATCTTTTAGGCACTGGTCCCACCGCCGGCGAGTAAGCGATGAACTATCGGCGATTTTCTTGCCCAAGAAACGAACAAAACATAATCGCTCCCGTGTAAATAAAAGAGAGAGAGAGTTAAGTTTATATAGTTAAGTTTATAGTTCATCTCTGGCTCACTCGCTCAGCGATGAACTATTTATATCTCTCTCTTTTATTTACACGGGAACGATTATCTTTTGTTCGTTTCCTGGGCAAGAAAATCGCCGATTTTTCATCGCTTACTCGCCGGCGGTGGGACCAGTGCCTTAATTCAACGGATTTTAATGCAGTTTTCAGCAATAGATAGAGTGATTCAAGGGGAAGGTTTTTGTGTGTATTAAATTCTGGATTATGAACGGGTTTCACAGAAACTCACATAAGCCGAAGCGAAGCGAGGGCGGGTCGCTAGTGTGCGATAATTGTCAATAATTTGTATGATGAGGTTTTCCAAGAGGTTCATTTTATTTAATAAATCATTTTAAACAACACTAACACTCTTTATCATGAAATGTTTTAAATAAGTTCCTTATAAAAGGCAATTTTTTCGAATAAAATGTAAAAGCAAACAGTTATTTTTTTGGGGGAAACCCAATAGGGAATATGCATGTTTTTTTTTACAACTTCAATAAAAGCTGATTCATCTAACAAACATGTGAGTTTTTTTTTTAATATCTATAAAAATACCCAAAATATACGCTAACAAAGACTTGTTCCTATATCTTTCTAGCAAAACATAATTTTACGTGGAGTTTATACGGCCGTACTGTACGATGACGTCACCGGTGCACTTCGGATCTCTCTGTCTAATTAGCATTTTAATGCTTGTATCATCCGTATTATAAGACCGATTTTAATTTTAATTTCAGTTTTGGTGATCTCTTTTACGGTATTTTCATACTTTGTTAAGAAATGCTATTTAAAAATATATAGCATATTCCCTATTGATCGCTAGTTAAAGAATTTTTACGAGTTTCTCCGATTCGCATATTGTTTCTTACCAGTTACACAGTTTTAATTTTCATTAATTTATGAAAATCATCCCTTTCCCAAGCTTAAATAGAATTTGTTGCACCAAATTGATTTTATTATTTTGCGAACTATGTATCGAACGATACTTATACACTATAACTTGTTTGATGTAATCACAACAGTTTCCAGACTCATGCAGATCCGAAGGCTTAATTATTAGAACAAGAAAAATTACATGATTTTTAAATCGACAAGAGTTCCAACAAAAAATTTCATGTTTTCCAAACATACATATAAATCTTGAAAAGCTTTAATAGAAAATATATAAGAAACATAATTTTAAACACAACACTCCAACACGATTTATTAAAATAAAAAAGTAATAGCCATCGAAATATAATAAGTATGGAAGAGTAACTGACGCTCAATACCTGCCCCGCTGACCTAGTGCCAGAGGGGGTGGAGCTAATACTGAGTGCCAAACCGTCTATCAGTCGACTTTCCGACGTAGTGTAAAACGGTTGTTAGTAATTCCACAAAAAAAAAACGATTTTAATAATTACCGGCTTTAAATAATGCTGCAAAAATGCGAACTTGCATTGTAAATTGGTGCAGGACCCACACAGATGCAAAGCAAAGCGATATTCATTTTCATTAGTAATTTATTTAAATTGAAATATTCCCATACTAAAATGTCATGGCCAATGTTATGCAATATATCTTTGAAAAATGTGAATTAGAAGCATCCACTTCGAATGAATAGGAAATAAAATAAAATTATATGTCATCTTTACTATATTTATTTTACATAACAAAACTAATAGGTAAATGTTCTTTTTAAGTTCCCAAAAAATTAAGAACACCGGCGGGCTTGGGTGGATGCAGTTCGTCGCAAATTGCGTACCTAAAATTGGATGCCTAGCAAACCTTGCAGGATTTGCAGCATCCATTTTGATGAATCAAATTATGTCCCAGCAGTCCCAACTTGTACACACAGTACGTTTTCGTCATTTATTTTAAATAATATTAATAATAATTTTAATGACACCGAGTATCAGACGTCGAGTGGTTTATCACACATCTATTTACCTGAGCCTCTTAACTTATGATCGATATGCATATGCATGCTTAGGTATAATCTTAATCTCGCCAAAACTTAATTAACTATGATGATCTTCGTAATCAAGCTATTATCACAACAATACAACTTATATATTGTCACGTATCTTTATGCCTATAAGAATAAAGATTTGTTGCGATATATTTGGCATTTTGGATGCTAAAGATTTTTTGATGCTGACTGTAAAGATCTTTTATAACTTTATGATAGTGTAATTTAAGAATGTTAAATGATTCAAGGGGAATAATCAATAGGTTTGTCAAACATTACTAAAAAAATATGAATATAATAAATTTTTCAATTACTGTATTATTTTCGTATGAAACCATCCACGTCAAATGTTGAAATACTTGGTCGCGTTCAAGTAAACCTTATGAAAAAAAAAATTGTCAAAGGAAAGTCTTATGTCAGCTTGTAACCAATTGCAGATTTTTGTCTTACTGAAATTACTGTCTACTCAAACGTTATATCAATATCTGACATAAATGACATCAAACCTTAACTCAATTAACATTTAGTTGATTATCGAAACCACTCGATACCATAAGATCTTTTCATTTCAAAAGTGGGCGTTTTGGAGCGGATTTGTCAGTCGTTTTTGTTAGAGGTTACCCTTACATATTTATTATATTTCGATGTAGTTACCCTATAAATTTTGTTCCTTGAACAGTCATAATTTGTATGGACAACATAAATTACTATAAATCATAAAAGCATTAAAATTTAAACTAGCATATGTTTATTAATAAAAATAATATACATAAAATCCGACATTTAATCCTTTTGTTTTGTTTTTTGCAGTTATTTACGCACATTTTTACCGAATCTTTAGTCATTATTGCCAATTTTCACTGGCTATGGTCGGAACAGGACTAATATCTTATCTTATTATCTTATGGCCAAGTTGTATGGGCGTAACTCCAGCGAAAATTACACTTTTCGAGTTCAATATTTCCTAACACATTCCCAAATCTAAAAAATGATATTAACATGCACACAATGATTTGTTAACAGATCTATCCAATGCTACCTCACATAATGTTTTGATGTAAAACAAATACCTTTGCTTTACATGTATAATTTTGCCTTTGCTTTACCATAAGGGTACCTAGTTTGACTTCGGGACACTAAAAATAATGCTTGGAAATGACTACTACATTTCCCAACACGACGGAGCTCATCACACTCAACAAACGCAGTCCAAGCGGGTAACAGGTCATTTTGGTACAAATGGCAAAATGCATACAATGTTGAGATCTAACATTGTCAAAAAGTACAAAATATTTGTGCCACCGGGTCAATTTGTCTGAATATTTTAGGGGCAAAATATCCTGTTAGCCAACATGCACTTTTAGTCGAAATAATTCCAAGAGAGCTTTCACTACGGTCTAATTGTCCTTGTGTCTGAAAGTTTTCACGACAGGTATTCACATTACATGAAAGTATTTCTGGGGTCAAAATGTTTTCTCGACAGAATTCATTACGGATGAAGTATCATGTTGTCTTGAAGTTTTGTTGACAGAATATTCTGTGGTCAAAATGTACAAAATAAGATTGACTGAATGTGCTCTAATCGAAATGTTTTCACGACGTAATTAATTATGGGCAAAAAGTACATACAGTATGTCTCTGGAAAAAACGAAAAGGGATGAAACTAGATGCAATTTCACAACAAAAAAAAATATTTAAATAAATTAGCTTTCAATAATTTAGTTAGTTTTTGGACTCCGATACAAGTTGTTTGCATCATCGTCATCCTTATATTATGGATACATCAAATGTAAGTGCTGCAAACGCTGCTTATGATAGAGCAAATTACTTATTCGTTTGACAATTTTGTCAATAGACAAAGTTCTGTCATAATCCGTTATTTTTAAATTATCATTTAGGCTAAAGTAACGCATATAGTGCCGCATAGCTTAGAGAACTATCATAACAGACTGAAAAATATTTTTTAAAAGAAATGTAATGACTTAAAAATCCCTTTTCGTTTTTTCCAGGGACATGCTGTATGTACTTTTTGCCCATAATTAATTACCTCGTGAAAACATATCGATTCGAGCACATTCAGTCAATCTTATTTTGTACATTTTGACCACAGAATATTCTGTCAACAAAACTTCAAGACAACATGATACTTCATCCGTAATGAATTCTGTCGAGAAAACATTTTGACCCCAGAAATACTTTCATGTAATGTGAATACCTGTCGTGAAAACTTTCAGACACAAGGACAATTAGACCGTAGTGAAAGCTGTCTTGGAAACATTTCTACTAAAAGTGCATTTTGGCTAACAGGATATTTTGCCCCTAAAATATTCAGACAAATTGACCCGGTGGCACAAATATTTTGTACTTTTTGACAATGTTAGATCTCAACATTGTATGCATTTTGCCATTTGTACCAAAATGACCTGTTACCCGCTTGGACTGCGTTTGTTGAGTGTGATGAGCTCCGTCGTGTTGGGAAATGTAGTAGTCATTTCCAAGCATTATTTTTAGTGTCCCGAAGTCAAACTAGGTACCCTTATGGTAAAGCAAAGGCAAAATTATACATGTAAAGCAAAGGTATTTGTTTTACATCAAAACATTATGTGAGGTAGCATTGGATAGATCTGTTAACAAATCATTGTGTGCATGTTAATATCATTTTTTAGATTTGGGAATGTGTTAGGAAATATTGAACTCGAAAAGTGTAATTTTCGCTGGAGTTACGCCCATACAACTTGGCCATAAGATAATAAGATAAGATATTAGTCCTGTTCCGACCATAGCCGGTGAAAATTGGCAATAATGACTAAAGATTCGGTAAAAATGTGCGTAAATAACTGCAAAAAACAAAACAAAAGGATTAAATGTCGGATTTTATGTATATTATTTTTATTAATAAACATATGCTAGTTTAAATTTTAATGCTTTTATGATTTATAGTAATTTATGTTGTCCATACAAATTATGACTGTTCAAGGAACAAAATTTATAGGGTAACTACATCGAAATATAATAAATATGTAAGGGTAACCTCTAACAAAAACGACTGACAAATCCGCTCCAAAACGCCCACTTTTGAAATGAAAAGATCTTATGGTATCGAGTGGTTTCGATAATCAACTAAATGTTAATTGAGTTAAGGTTTGATGTCATTTATGTCAGATATTGATATAACGTTTGAGTAGACAGTAATTTCAGTAAGACAAAAATCTGCAATTGGTTACAAGCTGACATAAGACTTTCCTTTGACAATTTTTTTTTTCATAAGGTTTACTTGAACGCGACCAAGTATTTCAACATTTGACGTGGATGGTTTCATACGAAAATAATACAGTAATTGAAAAATTTATTATATTCATATTTTTTTAGTAATGTTTGACAAACCTATTGATTATTCCCCTTGAATCATTTAACATTCTTAAATTACACTATCATAAAGTTATAAAAGATCTTTACAGTCAGCATCAAAAAATCTTTAGCATCCAAAATGCCAAATATATCGCAACAAATCTTTATTCTTATAGGCATAAAGATACGTGACAATATATAAGTTGTATTGTTGTGATAATAGCTTGATTACGAAGATCATCATAGTTAATTAAGTTTTGGCGAGAATAAGATTATACCTAAGCATGCATATGCATATCGATCATAAGTTAAGAGGCTCAGGTAAATAGATGTGTGATAAACCACTCGACGTCTGATACTCGGTGTTATTAAAATTATTATTAATATTATTTAAAATAAATGACGACAACGTACTGTGTGTACAAGTTGGGACTGCTGCGACTTTTAATAAATATCTTCCAGTTTTTGAGATGACATAATTTGATTCATCAAAATGGATGCTGCAAATCCTGCAAGGTTTGCTAGGCATCCAATTTTAGGTACGCAATTTGCGACGAACTGCATCCACCCAAGCCCGCCGGTGTTCTTAATTTTTTGGGAACTTAAAAAGAACATTTACCTATTAGTTTTGTTATGTAAAATAAATATAGTAAAGATGACATATAATTTTATTTTATTTCCTATTCATTCGAAGTGGATGCTTATAATTCACATTTTTCAAAGATATATTGCATAACATTGGCCATGACATTTTAGTATGGGAATATTTCAATTTAAATAACTTACTAATGAAAATGAATATCGCTTTGCTTTGCATCTGTGTGGGTCCTGCACCAATTTACAATGCAAATTCGCATTTTTGCAGCATTATTTAAAGCCGGTAATTATTAAAATCGTTTTTTTTTTGTGGAATTACTAACAACCGTTTTACACTACGTCGGAAAGTCGACTGATAGACGGTTTGGCACTCAGTATTAGCTCCACCCCCTCTGGCACTAGGTCAGCGGGGCAGGTATTGAGCGTCAGTTACTCTTCCATACTTATTATATTTCGATGGCTATTACTTTTTTATTTTAATAAATCGTGTTGGAGTGTTGTGTTTAAAATTATGTTTCTTATATATTTTCTATTAAAGCTTTTCAAGATTTATATGTATGTTTGGAAAACATGAAATTTTTTGTTGGAACTCTTGTCGATTTAAAAATCATGTAATTTTTCTTGTTCTAATAATTAAGCCTTCGGATCTGCATGAGTCTGGAAACTGTTGTGATTACATCAAACAAGTTATAGTGTATAAGTATCGTTCGATACATAGTTCGCAAAATAATAAAATCAATTTGGTGCAACAAATTCTATTTAAGCTTGGGAAAGGGATGATTTTCATAAATTAAGGAACATTAAAACTGTGTTTTGCTGTTTTTGCATCTCAAGATATATTTATCGTGTGCAAAAAAACTGAAACCTTCGTAAGAAATAATATACTAATCGGAGAGACTCGTAAACATTCTTTAACTAGCGATCAATTGGGTTTCCCCCAAAAAAATAACTGCTTGCTTTTACATTTTTATTCGAAAAAAATATTTTTTATAAGGAACTTATTTAAAACATTTCATGATAAAGAGTGTTATTGTTGTTTAAAATGATTTATTAAATAAAATTAACCTCTTGGAAAACCTCATCATACAAATTATTGACAATTATCACACACTAGCGACCCTCCTTCGCTTCGCTTCGGCTTATGTGAGTTTCTGTGAAACCCGTTCATAATCCAGAATTTAATACACATAAAAACCTTCCCCTTGAATCACTCTATCTATTTCTGAAAACTGCATTAAAATTCGTTGAGTAGTTTAAAAGATCTAAGCGAACAGACGGGAGTAGTCCTAGCGGTACGCCAAAAAATGCTGCAAATGGTGTTAAAGTCATGAAAATTGGATCGATTGATCTTTAGGCCATAAGAATAAATTTGACCCTAGCACGGAAAACAAAAGGGGACGAGTTATGACGTCATCTTTATTTTGTATGGGAAAAAAAATGTTCTGAAACCTATCGTGTGTGTTTAATGAAATGGGCTTACTAAGCCGATTCTAAAACTATATCACATCATTATATTTCAGTCACTTGTTTTAAATTAAAATAAAAATCATTTTCAAAACATATCAAGTTGGGGCTCCTCTAGATATGATACGGTTGAATCATTATTTGTAAAATATACCTAAAATGATACGTAATAGACTCATTTCCAACCCCAAGAAAGCAATTTTGAAAATATTTGCATTTAGTATTTTTTATATTTTTTTTATATTATCGAATCACAAGTAGTTGAAACATGTATAAAAAGTTCTATTTTAGACACTGAGGATGATAAATACTAATGAAAGAGGAGTTTTCAATCATATTTATATTGTTTAATAGCTTTCGCTCGCGACTCCGTCCGCGTAGAAGACGTTTATCGCTGCTCCTTTGGGAACTGTCCAATTTTCCGGGATAAAAACTATCCTATGTCCTATTCCAGGGCTTAACCAATATGTAGATAACCAATAAGGAGTTTAAACTTGGTATGTTTTTAAAATGATTTTTATTTTAATTTTAAACAAGTGACTGAAATATAATGATGTGATATAGTTTTAGAATCGGCTTAGTAAGCCCTTTCATAAGATATCACACACGAAAGGTTTCAGATGAAAAAAATCTTTTTCCCATCCAAAATAAAGATGACGTCATAACTCGTTTCCTTATTTGTTTTTTTTTCCGTGCTACGGGTCAAATTGATTCTTATGGCCTAAAGATCAATCGTTCCAATTTTCATGACTTCAACACCATATGCAGCATTTCACTGAAAAATAGCGGTGTACCGCTAGCACTAGAGCGACTTCATTTTATACTATGTAAAGATAACTTAATTGAAAGAGAAATGGTCCTTATCAAAATTAATTTAATCATATCATAAGGATTATAGTAAATTTGTTAACGAACAATGTTTTCATGGCAACAGCTGTCTTCGAACGTAGGTGTCAGCTAGCTATCTTAATTGGAGTAATAAGGTAAAATATTGCAGAGGTTTTATATGTTTTATTATACGTAATACCTACCACAAAAAAGGTAAGACATAGCGCAATATTCGGACCGCATTTACGGGTCAAATATCCTTAATATATAAGGGTATCATTTAATCGATCAGCAAAATATTCTAATTTTGGTGAACAGAAATATGTATTTGGTCAGCCAAAATAGTTAGTTGGTAAGCAACTTATGGTTAGCAAACATTTATAAATCTGTCTGCAATTAATGATATACTGAACTGCTCTAAATTATTTTGGTCAGCAAATTAAATATTTGAGCTGCATTGAGCGACCCACAGTTAATCCAATTTTGGTAAGCAATCAGTAGGTAAGCAAAATATTTCATTGTGTGCATCAAAAAAAAGGGGGCGAATTTACTGCAGTGCCGGCAACGCACATATGCCAAATTCACCATCAAATTTACAAATTTAACAGAGTCGACGGAGCTCCGCTACCGCGGAGCTCCTATTTCTGGGTTGCTCTGGCCCTCCGGGCCTGATATAAAAACGAACCTAACCTAACCTACTTCATATTTATGATACAAATATTGATTGTGATTTTTAAATTTGTGTGCCAAATCTTAACTTGTAATTACTACTAGCCTCAAAAATACCAACGCTTGGGCACAGTATAGATATAAAGCAGTAAAGAAGCTACAAACAAACGTTCGAAACGACGCACTCACACAGACGCACGCCTCTACGAGACCGCTAAGCGGACATGGCATGCATGGCGTGTTAGGCGCGAGTGTCGCTTCGAGAGGAACGGTTTCCTTTGCATTTTATATTCTTTATTTTTTCTTTAGTAATTAGACTGATTGTCTCCAAAATCGATATCTGGGGATCTATGTGATCTCCGACAACGAATCCGTTGACAGATTGAGAAAAAGTAGCCGCCATCTTGAACGTTTTAGTTATCTGACTGATTGCTTCCAAAATCGATATCTGGGGATCTATGTGATCTCGCGACAACTAATCCGTTGACAGATTGAGAAAAAGTAGCCGCCATCTTGAACTTTTTGGTTATTCGACTGATGGCTTCCAAAATCGATATCTGGGGATCTATGTGATCTCCGACAACGAATCCGTTGACAGAATGAGAAAAAGTAGCCACCATCTTGAACGTTTTAGTTATTTGACTGATTGCTTCCAAAATCGATATCTGGGGATCTATGTGATCTCGCGACAACTAATCCGTTGACAGATTGAGAAAAAGTACCCGCCATCTTGAACTTTTTAGTTACTCGACTGATTGCTTTCAAAATCGATATCTGGGGATCTATGTGGTCTCCGACAGCAAATCCGTTGACAGATGACTCAATTTCAAGAGCTATAGGATACCATACAGATCCCCAAATATCGACTTTCAAAGAATTCGGTACAAAAACTGAAAAGTTAAAGATGGCGGCTCCTTTTTTCCATTCTGTCAATGGATTCGTTGTTGAAATCCACGCAGATCCCTACATATCGATTTAGAAAGCAATCAGTCGAATAACTAAAAAGTTCAACATGGCGGCTACTTTTTCTCATGCTGTCAACGGATTCGTTGTCGAACACCACACCGATCCCTACATATCAATTTTGGAAGCAATCAGTCGAATAACTAAAAAGTTAAAGATGGTGGCAACTTTTTCTCAATCTGTCAACGGATTCGTTGTCGCAGACCACACGTATCGACTTTGCACTAACTAGCTGAGATACAATAAAAAAAAACTTTTTTCAATTTTACAAAATATTTGTTGACAACCCTTACGCTCAATTGGAGAGGAGGTATTTATCTTGAAAAGTACGCCTAGTTTCTATACTGCTTTATTTATATACTGTGGCTTGGGTGCTCGCGTTACGTGGTCTGATTTCGCTCCGCCCACAATAATGAACACTGCTTATTTTTCAAACTAAACGCAATCCACTTATTTATATAGATAACCATTATTTTAATATCCACACCTTTCAATTAAACTGCTTACAGACATGTTTTCTCTGCTGACCAATTAAAAAATCTTGCTGCCCAAATAATTATTTTGCAGCTCGACTGTTTATTAGGCAGACCAATGATAAAAAAGGCAGATTGATATTGGTTAAAATGTTAATCGTTTGTAAATTGTTTGCTGAACAAGAGGTGTAGCCCGATTTTTATTTATTGCCAGCCAAATCTTTGTATGGTGCCCAAATGAGTTAATTGCTTATTTTTTTGAGAATCAATTTTAATAACGGCTGACCATTTAATTACTTCCCAATATATAATAGTTATATCCTTCCGCACGAATTTAGTACCAATTATTGACGATTTTTCGGCGTACTCAAAATTTGCCGGACGGGTGCACTTTAAAAAAAAACGTTTGATATACATAGGGAAAACTTGGTTTTTAATAGGTTTTTAAGTATGCAAGACACGTTTAATCATGGAGTAAAATTAAATAATGGCTTTAGATGAGATGGATTTTTTTGTCCCTTTATTTCCCTGCCCCCTAATGAGCACATTCAGTGCTCATTAAGTGTTAAAAGTGAAAATTAACTAAATTACTCTGAATTATTCCTAATGAGTTGGCATAAGTAAAAGTAATGAAGTCGGTTAAAAATTAAACATTATCTAATTATCATTAAGGATGATAATTATCCAGATTTCATTATTAGTAATGTGCAATAAATAGGTTGCAGTTTAATTTTATTGTTTATTGTTCTGCGTTTTGCGAATCATTTTGCGATTCGGAATTGATTAAAGGTCCAAGGTCTCAATAAATAAGGTTTGTCTGTTCCTTTTATTTAGTGTTGGCCTCATTGCGGTAAGTTTGGGATCCGAGGACAGAAGTAACATATTGAGAATGTCATGATTAGAATCTTGTCTACTCTTTTTTTGCGAGTTGTGTTCCCTGAACCTTCTAAAGTCTTTATTCCGGGCCTCTGACGCTTCTTCTGAGAGATTGCCGATCGGTATAACTGCGTTATGGGCTATAATGTTTGCTCCATGCGTCAGTAATTTATGAACCGTTGCGGACATATGATACGAGTTGCATTATTACACATATTTTCTTACTGTATCGTGGGCGTAATCCTTTATATTTGTTGACATCTATAACCTCTCCTGAAGTAAATGCTTGCAAGGTTACTGCCAATCTCCTGATTAATCCCTCATCTAGTCCTGTAATGCTTGTTGTTTTACGGGGGTCCTCAAAAAACTTTCTGGCTGTGTTTCCATCATTAGTTGTCCCTGACCCCTAGTTTGACCACATCTATCAAGAGATTCATTTCTTCCTTAAAACGATCTTGAATGATTTCCTTCCTTGATGTCATTTTTTCTTTAAACTCGTTTCCTCTCGCAGCCCATTGTTTAAAATCCTGGCAATATGCTATGTGAAGAAGGTATTCCATCGTATTGATGCGAGCGTGTAGAGATGATAACCCATTTTGGTATATACTAGTATCCACAGGTTTTGTAAGCACTTTATCGAGAAGGTTCATCTCCGTTGGTTTAGCCAAACATAAACTGCAAGTTGCCTTTAATCTGACTTTTGAAAGAAAAGTGCAAATTTTGCCGTCCAACATCGTAATCTTCAGTAAATGCTTCACTGTGTTGGTTTTGTGCTCTGTGGGTAGTAGATCTTCAATTTTCTGAGCAAGCACAACGGTTTCGTTCTCCTTAATGAACTTGAACTGTATTGGACGACAATATAACGCTGAACAAGGCTTGAGATTCGTCCACAATTGTATCATTTTCTGAAGTTAATTTTAATGGTACCAGGGTTGTCCTGAAAACACTGGAATCGTCTTGCTCGGAGTCACTCATCTTTTGCTTGTACCTGCTTTGGCTTGAAGCACCATCAAGCCCCCATTTAGAAATAAGGGACATGTCCAGTAAGATCACCTGGTAGGATCCCCCACGTACAAAATTAATAGGTAGGGGATCCTACCAGGTGATCTTACTGGACACCGCGGAAATAAGTACCATCTGTTTGTCTTCTACGTGCTCCGGTATACTATCCATTATTCTGTTCACTGTTATATTCAGTAATGCTTGCAGTTTAATTTTGTCTGAAGAATCCGTAATAGTTATTGATTCACTCGGAGGATAGCAATCTAGTTTAGCTTTTTGTACTCTGTAGTATGACGGATACACATTTTCTGCACCTTCTCTAATAGCACTCTATCGCAGTATCATAAATTGCCATTAAGACAACTTAGGTGAAATAAAAAGGCAGTGCTTTTTCAGGTGTATATATCGTAGATGTTGCGGGTTTCTTCGTAGAGATTGTCAGTTGTCACTTCTCTTAATTTATATGCTGCTTCTGGATTTTTCAGCATATATTCAATTACGGCCGCAATATCATCGCGGCCATCCTGTTTAAAACGTTCTGCTGCAGCATATGCCAATTCATCAACGTTTTCGGATTGTAAGTCACTCAATCTTTGTTTCTTCTGTTTGGTTCCCAGATCTTCGAATGACTTAAGTTTTGTTTTAGTAATTGTTCCAACCGATGAGGTCGAAGGTTCTTCATAGTTTAAATCACCTGATTCATGGGTGTGAATCAGTTCGCCAAACTACGAAGCTCGGCCAATCAACATTTTCCATAAGCTAATTTTCATAGGTACTTCTAAAAATTTTCGTATATCTTCGGCACTTCTGCCATCTTTCCAAAGCAGCTCTTGAAAATCTTCGGCAGAATTCCTTGAGGGAATCATAGCCTTCTTCAGATAGTTGTCGATTGATTTTAGTAACCACTTCTTCCAGCAAGGCTTCGTGGTTAAACGAAGGCTCCTGATTTCTCAATCACGAACAAATCTAAGTTGGTCGTTAAACCCTCCATTGCTTGCAGTTAGTGATGTTAGCAGTTGAAATGTTCAAGAAAAAATAAACAATAAAATTAAACTGCAACCTATTTACTGCATATTACTAATGAGAACCCATTTCAATCTGGGTAATTATCATCCTTAATGATAATAAGATAATATTTAATTTATACTTTTATTTAATACCAACTCATTAGGAATAATTAAGAGTAATTTAGTTATTTTTAACTTTTAATCATACACTTAATGAGCACTGAATGTGCTCATGGGGGGGCAGAGAGATAAAGGTCCAAATGTTATGAGAAGTGAGCATGCACATTGAAGCGGATTTAAAGCGGACAAAGCAGAAGGCAACAGCGAAACCGTTATTCGTTTGATAATTTTGACAAAAAACAAAGTGCTGTCATAATCAGTTTTTTTAAATTATCATTTAAGCTACGGTAACCCGTATAGTGCCGTAAAGCTCAGAGCTCAACTGTCATAACCGACTTTAAAAAATATTTTAGAAGAACTGTAATAAAAAGTAAAAAAAATAACTGTAGATTATTGGTTAATAGACCAAACACTATCAGAAAAAATATAATATTCTTACAGATTATAATAACATAAGGTAATATGGGCATATTTTTAAGTAACTTGAGGAATTATCAGGAATTTACAAAAAATAAACACATAATTTTAAGGAAAACCCTGTTTTTTGTTTGGCGTATTTGTTCGATTTTTATTTTATTTGTATGATACAAGGAATGCTCTGGGATTAAAAAACCGTTTATATCATCTCAATAATCCTCATATGAGGCAAGTTATTTCACTTTGTTCCAATAGGGTTCACAGTAATCAAAGTTTTTTTTAATTCTTTAAAAATAAAATAATGACACCAACTTTTTCTTGTCGGTGAATTTGCATCTAGTTCCATCTCTATTCGTTTGTGTACTCTATCCAGGGACACACTGTATAAGCCGAAACACATTATTGAAACCAGACGCGACGCAACCTGTCGGCACCCGGCGTAGTAAAATGCTCTTAAAGAAATATCGCCTCTGTTTCATATACATTTAACTTATTCTTGATATGATATCGTTTATGGACCGCCACCAATTAATGACATAATGACCATAAACACGGCTTGACATTAGCACATTTTGTTAAGGGGACTTTTTAGGCATTTGGTTTCATGACATCAAAACATTTTGTCACGTGTTCATCACTTACTTTTTGACTGTTGTACATTTTAACCCATTGAACATTCTGGCACTTGTACCAACATTACCCACTACCGTTTTGTTGTTCGTCCTTACGAACATGTTGACATTAATATACTTTTAGACTTTTGTACAATTGAGTTTTTCTATCATATAATTAGGCTAATTGTTTTGCCTTTTGTTCATTATAACACGTTTACGATTACATACATTTTGACCGTTGTAAATTTTCATAGTGAGATATTTTGAACCATTATATATTTAGACATTTGTAGCAAAATGACCTGTTACCGTTTGGTGTGCAAGGCTAATTTGACAGACTTCTTGTAAATGCGTTCAAAACTGAACGAATATAAAAATACAAATCAGGACCGACCGGAAAATTTATCTCGAGCATATTGGGACTCTGTGCGTGCCTATTCGACATTTTCATTATTTCGATACCTTGGTGTACAAAATTTCTGATGTGTGACATTGATAGTTCTTGAGAAAAAGTGAAAGCGACATACAGACAGACAGACCGATGGACTGACATGGCAAATCTATAGGGACGATGTGGCGAGATTCAAGCTCCATAACCCCCCCCACCAATTATAAATTAAAAAAAAAAACTCTAAGTGGAAACACAATCTATATAATGTTCCAGGAAGTCAATTGTAACTATATGTTCAAAAAATATCTAAAGGGAATATCAAGAAAAATATACCTAGATCGATTTGTTAGATCAATTTACTTACTAAAATCGTTATTTTTAAGTAGCAGAATTTCCGTTCTCATTTTTTCCCAAATTTTGTTTTTACAGTCGTGTGTCCCATTTTACGCATTAATCGCCAGAAATCAATTTAATATAAAATTATAGCTGTGGAGCTCCTATTTCTGGGTGCTTGGCCCTCCGGGCCTGCTGCAAACCTAGCGTAACCTTAACCAACATACCTAACTACCTATTTCGACCTAGATAAAAGTGAAAAAAACTTGCGACTGGGACAAATCCGGATATGAAAGTATGGAAAAATGTAAGTTTGTGAAAAAATGCACTAAAAAATCCCGTCAGATTTTTTTGCTAAATAACCTAACAAGCCTCTTGATCTCAGGGAGTTAAGTGTCAAAAAAATAGGCAGCCCATACTTACATGTTTGAAAATAATTGATGGATCGGAGAAAAATCATTGAAATAATCGTCTGATGCTATCGGGTCCGGCGTACTGATTAGCGCATCCAACTCTACATCGCGCTTGGCTGATGTCAATAAACCATCTGGTGGGAATCTAAACAAACAACACAAATCAGTATCGTACTAATAAACAGTTTTTAAGGCAAGTCATTATTTACCTCTCGAAAGAAATCATCAGACATAATACATAAAATTAAAATGAGAGTAACAAGGTGTCAAAAAGGTGCGAAGACTTAACAGCAGAGAGGTCAAGGCGCAAAAATAATTAATTGTAGGACTAAAAAGTTGTATGCGCATGAGTTGTATTATTGGAGTCAACGGGACCTGCTGATCAGGAAACCGCATGGCATCGCTTTCTAAAGTGGTGGATGAATTATTTGTGACGTCACAAAGATAGCGGCTGCTGGTGTCATAATTAGTCAATTATTTAGACATCCACTCCGCTTGACCAATCAATGTTAACAAAATGATAGACATTTTATTGCTCAATAATATTGATATTACTTTTCTGTTAATGTCATACTTGACAAATTAAAAAAAAAAAATCCTTATTTACCTATTACAGATAAACACAATTTTTCTTTATATAAAATGTACCCTAATATGCAAACCTGGGATAACTCGGGGCATCTATACGAAAGTGGCGTAGCAAAATATTTTATCGACAAAAAAAATATATCGATGTTACTGCCAACATCTAAAAGTTATTCGACATAAATAAATATTACTTATTTTCTCCTCATTTTTAAATAAAAAAATAAACAAATTAAAACCATATTCGTCAGTATTAATGATTGTCGTCTAGATGAAAATATCCACTTTAGAAGAAAAAAGAAAATCGTTCGTTCGTTCTTTAAACTGCTAAACGTTCTCTCAACGTCCACAGTGGTCAACGGGGCATTCTTAAAATATTTATAATGACTCAAAGCCAATTTCTCATTCATGTTGGTTATTGAAATTTCCTCACCTTTTATAAGACTGTTCACTTTTTTCATGGTAGTTTTCATATTATCTCGTATATTATTCTTACTCTAAAATAATTTATGAATGGTACTGACAGTAAATTGTCATTTTGATTGAAATGACATCCGCATACTTTTATTATCTTAAGAGGCTCGATATCAGATATGACATCGAACCTCTTTATAGTAATCGAGAATGTTCAATGTGCACATATATTAATTTAATTATATCGACATCTTTTTTATCGATATCAAATCCCTGGAACTTGCCCCGAGTTATCCCAGGTATGAATATGTTTAATGCTACGCTAATCCATTAGCTGCAATTAATCAAATATCGCATATCTCCCAAATTGATATATTCCCAACCTAAGTTCTAGGCATATTACTACGGGTACAGTCGGCCAAAAATGTCGTCTACCATCCTACAGATGAAGTTCATTTGCACGTCATGATACAACAAGTTCGATTTTCCCTTGCAAGAATATTATGACAGTAACAAGTGTCAATCTTAGCGATAATTAGATCTCACAGAAAGTTTTGTCAAAACTGGTAGACCACTTTCTTGGCAGACCGTACTACACTCCATTTACTTTAACAAACTAGTACTGGAAAAGTACAGTTACACGTGATTGGCTAATGAGAATCCGCAGTCGGTCTTAAGTACATCTGTCCGGTGCGGACGCGTTTGTTTTCCCTTCTTGCGACTTATTGTTTATCGTTTACCTGGGACTTGGCTAGTGAAACGGATCGATGTCTCCCTAATCTTGTATTTTCAAATACCCTTGTGAACGAGTCCTAAGATTATCGTTTGTTGCCGCCCACTTGGCTACCTGCCTATATCTTTTGTCCTTGTCATTTGTATGACATTGTGCGAGTGAGAGAAGTCTATACTAGGTGGTTAAAGTAAATGGAGTGTAGACAACGATAAACATACTTAAATAGAGAAATACAAAGAACACGTTTAAGACTCAGAAACAAATACACGGGTTCATTACTCAATTATCTGCTCTAACCGGGAATTGTACACGGGAACGCTAGTTTCATACGCAAAGAGCGTCGTTGTAAAAATATCAAAATAGTGATCATGTTCACTACAATCGCTCGCAACGGATTCTAGCGCGGCTCCATAACGTGTCGCTTGGCATCCAAATTTGTTATTATTTCGATAGCTAACTAATCAATCCAAACAATATGGGTATCAAATCAATTGGTCAATCAATCTAGTGGTAATTATTTTACTAAGGGCTTAGTTCACCAACCAATTTAACAGACGGTTGTCTTAATCGGCTGTTAGTCTAAACATTTGACAACCGTTAAAACCGTTAACCGTCCGTTTAATTGTTGGTGAACACTGTACTAAGGCCCTGTTGTTTGATCAGTAGTTAAACTAACTAATTGTTAAAATTCTAAAAAGGAATGGAAAATTTGACGCATTTCCTTGAGATTTTAACCATTAGTAACGTTTTTTGACCATTAGTTAGCTTAACTACCGATCAAACAACAGGCCATAAGAGGGCTGCACTGAAAGTTTCGGGAATCTAATACTTACAAACAAATTTTTGACACATATTATACCTTTTTATAATCTCTAAAGTTTCATTATCTTAACACACTGGCCACATAGAAAAAAAAAGCGATGGTTCGATTTCAATTGACAACATTTCAAAAAAAAAAGCATTTTTGTTTTTTCGCGTTTATAATAGCTGGTTAAAAATTAGACTACCCGTGTTTCTCGGTTTTTCTTTATTTAACTTAAATTCGTCGTTAATAATTTATTAAAGAAATAGTCATTAAAAAGACCGTATATACAAAGTTAGGAATACTGATGTCGTGATCTTAGCATGTTATAAAATAAAAAAGTAACTTTAAACAGAAACAGAACTGACTGTCATGTCATGTCAATAGTCAACCATAACAACTGTAACAACATAAATTCGTCGACTTTGGGCAGATTGCGGCTATCCACTTTTACAAATCCGTTAGTCACTTTCATTTTAAATAGCGTACCTATATCAAAACAATAGTATTACGAGAATCGAAAGCGTTAGTTAAAATCAAGTAATCCGTCAGACAGATGAAAAATGGACATGACAGTTGTATATTTTTTTCAATTCCTATGGTAATAAATGGACTAAGGGCACTATAAGTGTATTCCTAACATTCACAATCCAACTTTTTTGTACTGTTTTTCCTAAATATAAAAAAACTACTGCATAAAAGAAACCAAAAATATTTTTACTGTAATCAGCAGTGTAAAAATCTAAAAACGGTATTTTATTTTACTACCTTAGTACATATGAATTGTTGTCAATTCTTTTTTGAAGTCGTCGAGTCGCTGCTGAAAATGGAATTGTCCCGTGAAAATTTAAGAGTTATGATTTATTACGACTTTAAAAGTTGATTAACACAAAAACAATGTGGAGACAGGATGATTGCTGCTTTTACTAATGAAGCATCTTCCAAGACGACAATATATAGGTTGTATTCAGAATTTTAACGTGACCGTGTATCCCTCACGGACCACGTGCGTGAAGGTCGACCAAAATCGGCAGTCTCGCAAGAAAACGTCGATGATGTGCGTCAGCTGATAAAGGAAGACTGACACGTGTCATATCGGGAGATTCAAGAGGAAAACGACTCGTGTCAATTTTTGCCGCAGAACTTTGAATAAATTTAACGGAGGAAGCTTAAATGCAGTTTTTAGCATGGTATTAGGTGACGTCGACCCAAGTAACACAGAAGCGCTGTATATTAGCTGAATCACTGTCCACAATAGAATCCTTAGCTGTACAAGCCTGCTGAATAAGTGCGTTAGCAGCGCTGTTTCAGATGATATAACTCTGATTGGGCACAAATTAACCAGCTATTAGCTGAATAACTGTAATTATTTGCATTATATCAGCATTATTTGAGCATTATTAAAGGTAACAGCCACCCCAAGAGCTGAACATTGGCTGATTATTAGAGTGTAAGTTACCTATTATACAGCACAACGGACGATTATTAGAGTCTGTGTTACCTATTCAGCATAAAGTACAAACGAGGATCTTTTTTATGCTTCTTTGGAATTGAGAATTCACAAGTAGAAAAATTGTGAACAATTTTCACTACTCGCCTCCCATGTACGCTGTTTAAGTATTATTTTGATAATTAAAAGTGTTTGTGGTAAAGTTACATTTAACACCTTAAACCTTGTTTTTTCCCTCCATGTGCGTATAATTTGAATGGGAAAACAAGTTTATTGTCAAATATCATGTGAATATAGACGAAAATTTTCACGCGCTCTCAAAATATTACTGTTTACTTGAAAATTATAATATAAAATAGGTTGATGATACATGAAAACAAACAGAAATCTTTTTAGTTTGCACATGTAATTTGACAATAAGCTAGTTACTTATAAATCATTTGATTTTTTATTCAAATCCAGTTGTTATTGTCGTTGACTAAACAAAAATAAATTGTTAAATATATTGTATGACATAGGTTGGAACCTAAAAAATGGCGAACAAGCAGGTGCACTGTATTAACCACAATTTAATAACATGATTCAGTAACGAGCTGACACGAGTGGTTCTGGTGTGAAACAAATCAGTCACAGATTCATGTAAAGCTTAATAGTGGCTAACATGTACACAAATATTGTAACCGACCACTACTCTCTGTGGGGATTTTAGGGATCCGTGGATTGTTTTACAAAATTTGAACAAAATGTTTTACAAAACATTAGATAAATATTTGCAATGGAGTCCCCATATAGCTGTACTGGCAGGTAAACTAAGTTCGGCAGCTTACGCCGTTAGGAAAATTAGACAACTAACCAATGTTGAGACAGCTCGCTTAGTCTATTATAGTTATTTCCATAGTGTCATGTCGTACGGTATTCTGGTTTGGGGTAAGGCAGCTGACATACAAACTATATTTGTGTTACAAAAAAGGGCCATTCGTTCTATTTACAACTTAAACTCCCGTGACTCTTTAAGAGAACTTTTTAAAGAAATTAATATCTTGACTGTAGCGTCTCAATTTATTTATGAGAATATTATTTACGTTATTAGAAATTTAGATTCTTTCACCAAAAATTCTGATATACATAATTTAAATACCAGAAATAAAAATAAAATCGCTATCCGAAAATTCCGCGTCCGTAAAGTATATAAATCATTTGTTGGTCAATGCATTCATTTCTATAATAAATTACCTGACGAAGTTTTAAAGTTACCCTTTCCAGCACTTAAAAGTTACTTGAAAAGGTCGTTAATGTCTAAAGCGTATTATAGGATCGAGGACTATCTAACAGACAAAAATGCATGGCCTAAATCCGAAACTTAGTCAATAATAATTTATTCAAATGCAAAATCTTTATCTTGTCTAGGGGACACCGTTGATGTAGGAAACATATCGAAACTTTTATGTGGTCGTCTCGCACCATCTTATATACACATAAGTATGTGTTTTTTTTTTTCTCTATCTCTCCCGTAAGATTCTTAATTGGCATGTTTTCCTGCTGAACTACGCATGTTATTTAATACTATATTTAATTTAATATTTATAGCTTTATATAATGCTAGACTAAGTAGTACCATTGTAATAAGAAATATGTTTAAAAAATGACTGACTGCTGAGTTTCTTGCGGCGTTTCTTCTCGGCAGTGGTCTTCTCTTGGGAAGCGCTGGTAGATTCTTGACGTGTAAAAGTGCCCGTGCGGCCTACTTACTGAATAAATTTCTTTTATCTTTTATCTTTTTATCTTTAAATACAAAGTCTAGACACACGTCTGCCCCTTCTATTGGTTAATATTGGCGCAGCTCCGCTCGTCTCCGCCTCAGTGGAGCCGCAGCCTAATGCCTGTCATTACGCAACCGTCACGTAAACTACAATTACATACTTCCGTGTGAGGCTTCTATTACAAGTTGTTGTCAATATGAATACATTTTTTTTGTATTTGTAACAGATTCTAAAGTTCCTTGACAATCCTATCTTATTTTATTAATAATGTATAGATACAGCACCCAGCCCAGCCCAGCGTACCCGGACAGTACCCGAGAGAATAACGATAGTCAACTTCTATACGAAAAACATTAATTTTCAGAATAACTTTATATGGACGAATAGTTACAGATGGATACAATAAACGAACACAAGCAATTTAAAACCAAAATCATATCAGTAAAAATAGTTCTAAGTTTTTTCTACCCAAAAAATCAAGACCAATAGCACACTTAAGACGGAGCAACTATCAGTGGGGCCTTTAGCGGAAAAATAATATTAAGATGTTTACCAACTCCTCAAGAAATATACATTTGTGTCTAGTTGTAGTTGTTATCGAAGTCATCCCGTAAATCAAAGTAGTAAGGTAAGATTTAGAGTACAAACATTTTTAGAGATCACATCTGTTAACAACACAACTTGTTACTCAAAAATGTTAAAATTTATACATCTCCATTGTTTTGATGTGGTTGTTCTACCCTATCTGTGTGGTCACCGGGTTAGAATAGTGCCACTCCATGTCTTCTCGTGGATGTCGTAAGAGGCGACCAAGGGAATAATAAAGGCTCGTAGTTAGTACTGTTAGGCGATGGGCTTGCAACCTGTCACTAATACACTGGAAAACATCTTAGCCTGATTGTGCAAAACGTGGTTACAGAATTATCAACAACTTATTTAAGAGTGCTTGGTAAATCTGTAGCTCTGCCTACTCCACTCTGGGAATGAAGGCGTGAGTTTATGTATGTATGTATGTATGTATGTTCTACCCTAAGCTAAAAATATATGGAAAGTATGGATTTGCAATGTCGTCCGTAGACCCTGAGGTTGGGAGTGTTCCAGGAAATTGTTCATCTGCTTATGATGAACCATTTCCTCGAGTATCTGCGATTATCCACGCTGCCGTTCAGGACAAGATTTCTGAAGAAATCTTCTTCAAGAATTCAGAAAATTAAGGAAAGTCCCAAAAAGAGCGCCTTAAAATGTCTTGACCGGCAAAGCGTGAGCAGTGCCCTTGGTGTCGCTAATGTGGCGGCGGAACCAGTATGCATCAGGTTGACCGACTACCTGTTTGCTCCGGGCTATAAAAACTATGTCTGTACCAAATTTCACGTCGGCCGGTAGAGGCGATAAACCCTGAAGAAGGAATAAATAAACAAACAAACAAACACTTTCGCATTTATGACATAAGTAAGGTAAGTAAGAAGGCTGAAGCATAAAAAATATGTGATAATCGGTTTTTATATAAAATATAATATTTAATATATAATATATTTTTTTTTAATATCTAGACTTGCACCATCCCTGTCGGCCACCACCATTATATGAAAATGATTATGGTTAATGGTACGGCTATTTTCACTCTATTCTTAGTCATGGGGTACACCTTTGGGCACTGTGGCCGATCGTGAGAAGTTATTTTAACTCCAAAAATAGCCTGATAGCACAAAAACCGTGCCGTATCCCAAGCAGGAATTGTTTGGAGAACTCAAATCCTTACTTTACCCAATGTTTTCATATTATCTGCGTGCAAGTACAGTCGAGTTCATAAATAAGTGTACACTTTAGTACCTTGTCTATTTAATGTCATGTTTAAACCACCATACATGAATTGTCAAAGCGATTAAAGTGACAAAGAACTATAATGTACACATATTTATTAACTCGACTGTACATTCATGGCCGAACCCTATATTCAAACCATGGACGGATACGGCTTACTTCGAGTTAAAATTTGTGCCGGGCGCAGCAAAATAGCGATGCAATGTTCAGTAAGCAAGTTAAACAACTGCTTCAAAATCTCGCTTGGTAACTAGTGCTGAAGAATTTTTACCTAGGCATAATTAAGTTGTCAATGGGGCGGATTACATTATCAATATTATCACGCGATCCACGCATATCACGATCCATATCATAACATATTGATACGGATCACAAGGATATCCAAACATTTTGAAATCCGCGATCCAATATTGACTTTTCAGTATCGTGATAATAATTTGATCGCCTATTCCGTACCATTGATGATTAATTAGAATGTTTGACAACTACAAAATGAATTCAAATAATCCAACAAGAAATTATTCATATGTAAAAAACTTAAGTAAAGGTCTTCTTGCATGTAGTTTTAACACATCTGTATAGACCGTTCGACATTCTATATTTGAAATTTGACGTAATATCCATATTAGTTTAGTACACACACAACTACATGCAAGAGGACCTTTACTTAGGTTTTTACACCTATATTTTGTTATAGTTATTTTTGTAAATAATACTGATAGTTAATAGGCTACAGACAATTAATAAGATTTATTTTAATTTAAACTCGTATTCATAATTACTGCAGGGCCCGTATCTACTTTTCATGCCGTTGACGCAAAAATGACGTCACGCTACATGGAGTATGATTCCAAATGGTTTTATTGTAATTGGTAACCATTAGTCGTCAATCATGTAATCATGTACAAATGAATCTACTGTCGAGTAAAAAAATAAATACCTACTTCACACGTAAAACGTAAATGAAATTATTTGTTTTGTATTTTATTTGTGTTACCATTCAGGTATTGTTACCACATTTCAACAATTAAGTAGAAAACCGAATTCCTCCTCTCTAACTTGAAGCACACCATCCTTATTGCTTTAAATTCCAAACAGAGAAAATATTCGTCGTATTCGTTTTCATACGTAATGAATTCATAAAAAAAATACTTTGTTTCTTAAAACATTTATTTCTCTATGTTATTTATACTTTGATGACAATAAGAACAATAAACGTTTTTGTCATTTAAGATTAAAACAGATATTTGTAGCAAAACTCGTGCCATAAATACAATTATATTCGTACTTAGTCCGAGATAACTGTGTAGTATCGTCCTTTCTTGCTCCTCACACGCGAAGTTCACAGATACCTTTGAAAAAATAAAAATCGCCACCTGGCAATACTAGTGGCATATGTCATTCGTTATTTCGGGTTCAAACTCAACCGACACAGAATAAATTATTTTCGCTTAATTTGTGTACAAATTACTTATTACATCGACATTAAGTGCATAAAAATATATTGAGATGCCGAAACGTAAAGGAGAAAACAACACCGACGATAAAATTAGGAAAAAGATCGCTGGTAAGTAAGCTGGAAAAGAGACTAGCTAGATTAGATTTCGGACGGCGACAGAGGTAAGAAATTGGTCGTTTTAGTCAAAATTATCTTGAAAATGTTTTCACAATTAATGATAAAACTAAGACCTGCCCAAGAATTACCATGAATTCATAATATGTGCTTTATCGTGTGACGGACGATAATGCGCTCTGTCCGGGACGTAGATGGGCAAAATTGACCTGTGTGTCATATTACAATAACCTACACAGGTTAGAGACTAGTTACGACATGTTGTCGTACAACCGGTGCACAATTAAACTGTCTTTATGGTACCTGTGTGTATACATTTCAGCTCAAACCGAGGAGCTAGATCACATCGATCCAATTTTATTCCCGGAAACAGACGAAGTTGTCAATGTACCGGAATTAGATGCAGAAGACAGTGAGCTTGAGAGCGATATTCTAGCAGCCTTAGGAGAATCTGGTAATGGAACCAAACAATAGGGTGAGAAAATTCATGAAAAAAGTTTTGAACCGGTCAAAAACTTTATTATTGAAGGCCTACCCAAACGGGCAAGAGAAAAACTCACAGAAATCCATGCTTATACCTAGTAACTGCAAACTTCTAGATACACCTAAGTTGAATAATGAACTTCTGGGAGTCATTAGTAATCCAGCAAAGACTCGGGACAAGCTCCTACAGGAGCGTCAACAGGAAATTGGTTTATCCATAGCAGGAGTCTCTCAAACAATTAACTCCCTATAAGGGCATGCAATATCGCAAGGTTTTCAATCCCGGTATTGAGTTTCGATATTAAAATCCCAATACCGGAATACCGGTATTAATTCCGAGATTGGGTTTTTTATTATTTCAGGTTATAAAATGCCCCACGCATGCTGATTTTGAATAGGTAAATAAAAAAAACAACATTTGCCATTCGTGTTTTTAATTACAAATAAAAAATAGGCTTTTAATCACAGTTTCAATCACTCCTTGTTTTCTTATATGATACGAGTTGTCTTAGCCGGACAATACAGAGAGAAAGAGAGAGGTAAGTACAGGAAGGTTCTCGGGTACAACACATTCCTTTGTCTAACAACTAATTTACTACCTGCTCGAGGTCTCAAATGGCAAGTATGGCAACGCCAAAGCGTATTTTAAATAAAACAAAGATACATTTTTGTCTTCAATCAATCCCGGAATTACGATATTGAAACGCTCAATCCCGGAATTGAAATATCGGAAAAAATCGTCCGAGATCCCGGAATTACGAGATTCCGGAATACCGGGATGCAAGCCCTACTCCCTATCCAAAAAAAAATTTTGAGAAAGTAGACCAAATCAAAAAACGAAGTGATGTCTCTCGGATACTAAGTAATCTTCATTTTAATTACACTGAGATTCGCAGAAAGTTATTAAATCCATTCATGGATAAAAACTTGTCAGAAAGCCTGAAGGATAACAAAAGAGAGCAATATCTCTACTCCCAACTGGATGATTCAGTAAAATCTTTTTCAGCAATGAGCAGAGCCTCTGCTATTCTAAAAACAAAACCAGTTCCACAGACAAGACAATTTGTAGCAAAAAACTAGGGGATATACTATTTAACAAATAAAACTCCTTCATTCAATCAATTACCTATTTCTAATTATTTTGCCGTAAATAGTCGTTCACTTTTTAAAACACTATCCTAGTTCAACCATAAACACTAAAATCAGCACAAATACGAAAACCAATTCAAGACACAATAACAATATATTGGTCAATATATATTCCGTCTGTGACGCCCCTGACTGACTAGACACCTCAGGCACAGTATAGAGAACAGTAGATCGTCTTCAAACAAAGCTACATCGCGCGGCTTGCGGCTGTGGGCGGGGCCTGTGGCGGGGCGAACCAATACGAAACGAGATCTCAAGAAATTTCAAGGGAACTTAGTCGGGGCCGCGGCGTCATTGCGTTCGGTTACGTTTTGTTTTAGCGCGCGTACTTAGCTATCGAGCGACAATGTCGCTGCCGAAAACGCTTAAATATTGTTCTGTATACGGATGTCTAAACCTAGCTTAGGTAGGTACAACTATATCCAGATTTAATAAAAGGTATTTCGTACCGGCCTGCCTATAGTATACCTAGGTGAAATAAATACGTATTAAGTAGGTAATTTAAGTTATTGAGTGTGACGTGACAGGTAACATGTGACGACGTGGATGGCCTAGGTAGTTCAAATTCAAATTCAATAGTTTATTGCATATCACATTAGAATTCAAGGTGGAACAAACAGGAATAGGCATACATGTGACACCCTGCAAGGGCGCAGCAACACGAGAGGGCTAGCTATATTTATATAATAACTAATTTATGTCTAGGTAACAATAGGTACTTAAAATAATTTTCTCTATAAACTATATGTTATTGCACTTCTTATAACGTAACTTAATATAGATTTAGAAACTTTCATTAAAATAATCGTTTAATGTGTAGTAGCATTCATCTATAAGGAATAGTTTTAGTTGTTTAATAAATGCAGTAGGTTTTTCTATATTTTTTATAAAGTTAGGTAGGTGGTTATAATTTTTTTCTGGTGGTAATTCTGGAGATGGTAGTGACTAAGTAAGTAGTGACCTTGCTTACGAAGCTAGCGGTCCTGGGATCGATTCCCGGTCAGGGCAAATATTCGTGTGATGAGTGCGAGTAGGTATTTTTTGTTTCCGAGTCTTGGGCGTTTTATATGTATCTATGTAGTCATATTAAGTATGCATTTTTCACTACATAAGTATGCTTATCGTTGCCTAGTACCCAAAGCACAAGCCTAGAACCAAAGCGAGCGGCCGGCCAATGCTCTAAGGAAGCCGCGCGGCGACGGCGCGTGCCGCCAATAATAGGTTCCTAAGTAGTCAAAGGAAGCCGCCTTGCGCGAAAGCGGCATTATCAAAAGGTCGAAAAGGAATTTACATATCACGTCACATACCTATAAACATAATTATTATTTAGTGTCAACAGATAAAAAGTATGTAAGTAAATTAATTTATATTTCGTACTTAGGTACCTAACAATATTTATACTTACTTTAGGTTTGTGTAATTTATGAAAATTAACATGAATATAAATCACAGTATGGCCAAGTAGGTGACTAAAATTGAAAAACATGTTTGGACAACCCTGACGCCCGAGCGGCAATAGGTATCAGAATCTCCTAAAGGGCCGGAGTCAAGCTACTTTTCTATTTATACTATGCCTCAGGTGTCGCCAGGCGGTAGGTATTTAACGCGCCGAGCGCGCGTCCGGAGCCGGGAGTTTCGCTTCTACGTGTAGTTATTGTTTATTCTAATGCCCAAGATTGGCAAGGTTCTACTATCTTAGAGTGGATACAAAATTCCCTTTTCTTCCCCCCCTCACCGAAACCATACCCCTCGACTCTATAATAGTAATTTAGATTTTGAAGTATTATTAGCTGAAATAGATAAATTATTAGAACTAGCTGTTATATCTAAATGCAGTCCGGAATCTGGCCAGTTCTTATCAAGTATTTTTACTATTCCTAAAAAAAATGGTTCACGCAGATTTATTCTAATCTTAAAAATTTAAAAACGTTTGTAGAAGACAGTCATTTTAAATTAGAGGATATAAGGACATTATGTAAACTATTGTCTGAGGGTGATTACATGTGCACCTTAGATTTAAAGAATGCCTATTATCTGTGCTTATTGGGTAAGAGTTGCTTATAAGAGGGTTTAGCTATCACAGCCTCTATTCTTATAATTAAGGTTGGATAAAGGCTAATATGGCCGAGTAATATGAGACCACAATAAGAATTCCCCTTGTAAGAGTTGTCTATAAGAGATTTTAGCTATCACATCCTCTATTCTTATAATTTAGGTTGAATAAAGGCTAATATGACCGCTAAACTTTAAGCGTCACTCGGATTGCCAACTAGACAGAGTGCAGTCGCGCGAGTGAACGTTACCTACACATAAAATGCCGAATTGCTCTGTTTTCTTCTGTAAAAAGAGGTCTGGGACATGAAACTTACAAAAAGATGGTGTTGTTACATTTCACAAGTAAATAAATCTTTATCGTATTATTGCTGTTCAATTGCATTAATACACCAAATACGTATATTTTATTGGAGCGAAGCGAACGAAGTGAACGAAGCTCCATTCTTCCCCGATTCGGATTTTCGTTTGTCCGCATACTCTCCTCCCAAACGATTAGAGATACATACATACATAATCTCACGCCTTCGTTCCCAGAGTGGGGTAGGCAGAGCTACAGAATTACAAACATCTCTAAAAACTTGTTGATAATTCTATAACCACAATTTGCACAATTAGGCTAAGATGTTTACCAGCGTATTAGTGACAGGTTGCAAGCCCATCGCCTAACAGTACTACAAGCCTTTATTCCCTTAGTCGTCTCTTACGACATCCACGGGAAGACATGCAGTGGCACTATTTTAACTCGGCAACCACACGAGGCTATAAGAGATATCAGGATCAAATTTAGCCCGTAATACGACATCTAGCCATAGAGGTTTAGAAAAAATAAAATTGTAAATCGGACATACAACGGAGGAATAATCACCGAAAATCTGTTCAATGGGAAAAATGGGAAAAGAGCCGAAACTTCGATTTAAAGCGGCGCTCTTCGGTCGTAACCTTTTTGAAGCTTAATCTTTAGCTTCGCTCCATTTAGATTTGCCCGGGGACGGCAAGTGCACCTAGTTGTAATATAATTGTAATATAATAATAAGGAAAATGCATGTTTTATTTTATAGCTTCTATAATAGCTGATTCATGTTACAAATAGGTGAGAATCTTTTTTTTATGTATAGCTATAAAAATAACCAAGATATAAGCCAACAAAGATTTGTCCCTATCTCTTTCTATCAAAACAGAATTTTACGTGGAATTTATACGGGCGAACTGCACCATGACGTCACCGGTGCACTTCGGATGTCTCTGTCTAATTAGCAGTTTAAAATGCTTGTATCATCCGTATTTCTTGACCGATTTTAATTTTAATTTCACTTTTAGTGATCTCTTTTACGGTATTTTCGTATTTTGTTGAGAAATGTGATTTAAAAAATCCATGCATATTCCCTATTGTCGAATTTGTTTACGAACATCGAGTCCGCTCGCCCGTACAAAATTCGGATCTGTTGAGCAACAAATCCGACTTCTCAACGATGAAAAATTTAGAGATGTTACAAACCTATATAATTGTATCGATAAATTTGGGCGACGGTGTATAAAATCACATGACAAATTATTATCATGAGTTATGTAAACTAGTGTGATATAGGTTGTGCATTGCAAGTTATTATTTACTGGGTATTGTGACCGTTACAATTCCAATAATATTAGGTCTCCCGCGCGTTCGCTTGCGACCGCGGTGACCAATTTTATAGCCAAGGTAACTTTACCTTGCGTTTTTATGGGTAGTTTGTAATAATTTTACCCATCTGCGTTTTTTCACTGTACAAAAATTCAAGCTATTGTAAATTATTGTTTTGGGAACCCGTAAAATATTTTCATTCTCATTAATTTCTTAATTTCAAATTTCATTTTCAATTCATAATGGTATAACAGATTAACATCCAAATCACCAAAATGACATAAGGCTTGTTCACGAAAAAAAAGTAGCCACATAAAATGGGGCTCTACCAATTATGTAGAAACTTTTTTAAATAAACTCCAACGTCATGTCAAAAAGAACATTGTCAAGTTTAAGTAAAATATTCATTTTATGTCAAACAGTTGATATTTTCATCATGCCACGGATTAATGCAAATATTCGTAAATTAATTGTTGTATCATATTGTACAGAAGATGGTATTTCTATGCGACAACTCGCAAAAAGATATAAAATATCAAAGGATGGCGTCCGTAAAATTATCAAAAAGTTTGGGGATAACAATACGCTAGGAGATCTGCCAGGAAGAGGTCGCAGAAGAGGCTGCGTGGACCAGAAATTGGACCAGAAAATCGTTGCGTCTTTTCGCAACAATCCATCGGCGTCTACACGAGATGTTGCTAAAAAGTTGAAAACTTCGATTGGGAATGTACAGAACGCTAAAAAAAGAAACAACTTAGTGACCAGGAGGAAACAGAAAATCCCAAAACGAACCGCGGCCCAGTTCGAAAAAGCAAAATCGCGTGCTTTAATGTTGCACAAGTTTTTAAAACAAAATCGCGACAAATGCATATTGATGGACGACGAAACTAACGTTAAAAAGGACATGAGAACTTTACCGGGTCCCCAGTATTATACACGCGTGGCAGGCGAGGATATCCCTGATGAGCAGAAGTGTGTAGCTTTTGAAAAATTTGCCAGCAAAATCTTGGTATGGCAAGCTATTTGTTCATGTGGCCTAAAAAGTTCAAGCTTTTTCACTACCGGCACAGTCAATGGCGAGATCTACAGAAAGGAGTGTATTAAAAAGCGTATCCTGCCTCTTTATCGTAAGCATACAAGCCCTCCAATATTTTGGCCAGACTTGGCTTCCTGTCATTACGCTCGGGAGACGTTGGATTTGCTTGATAAGGAAAACATAATTATATTCCGAAAAATATAAACCCACCTAATTGCCCAGAACTTCGCCCCATTGAGAGATATTGGGCAAAAATCAAGCGATATTTGCTCAAGAAAGGTGCAGTTGCCAAAGATGAGGATGATTTCAAAAAAATATGGAACGTTGCTGCTCGAAAAATTACAGAATCATCGGTTCGCACGCTGATGGCAGGTGTTCCAAAGAAAGTCAAAGAGTTTACTAAATCTTAGCGTTTATGTTACATTTTTTATTTTATATTGTTTATTAAGATATGTTTGTTTTAATATGATGACGTTTTTTTTAATACCCTGATAGAAGTATGATTTGTTTGCATTTATCTGCGGCTACTTTTTTACGTGAACAAGCCTCATTTAAATTAATTATAAATACAAATAACAATTCTTCTTCGTATCGAGTCGGCAGAAGAATCCTATATTATACTCGCCCAATATTTTACCTCCGCAACAGATTTGTCTGTGGCGCTCATTAGGACTTCAGTTGTGCAGGTTGTGGGGTACACCAAACCAACATCAAATAACAATGGTGTTGTCAAAGAATAATAAAAAAACCAATTTCAACAAATACAAATTCAATATGTAAGCAAATACAGACGTCAATTTGTTCACAGCTTCCCTAAAGATCCCAAATTAAAAAATGCATGTGGAAATTTTGCAATAATCAGCGAACCTGGGATCCCAAAGGACGAGTGTGATTTGTTCAACTCATTTCCAGACATCCGACTTTCAAGACCTTGCGAATAACAGGAGAAGATTAGTGGAGAACGCAATACCAAGATTAATACCAGATTGCATTTGTGCCGTAAGTATGTTGAGTATTTTCGATATAATAATTAACTGATCGAAATGCATCTCACTGATCTGTTGTATTTATTTTCGGAGCCATCAATCATTACCTGATGGGGCTAACAGTTCAGCTACGCCTAACTTGTTGACATCTCTGGGTGAATCATCAACTCAACGACAGCAAGTAAGTCACTACTAACGCCTATAAAATATTAACTTTGAATAGGTATTGAATTTTGAATGAATAATAATATTTATCTTCATTTATTATAATAATAATAATTATTACTATCGTTGACGTCACCACCCCGCATGACGAGAACTACGTGAAGGCCGAGAAGGATAAGCTCAGCAATTACCTTGACTTGGCCCACGAGGTGACGCCATGTGGGATGTTGACTCGACGATCATTGTCCCGATAGTTGTTTCGGCCAACGGTCTTATAGCGAAGAGTCTCGATCAACACCTCAAGAGATTCTCGCTAGATGGCTGGATCAAGGGCCAGATATAGAAGGCAGTACTCCTCGACACGGCACGCATAGTGAGGTGGTTCCTCTCTCTGTAGCCCTAACCTCCGGTAGCTTGAGCCCTGCCCGCTGCCGGGGGCAGTCGTAGGTTAGGTTTTTTTATAATGTTTTTTTTTGTATTAGTATTGTTATTTTATTTTTATATTTAAATATTTATTGTAAAAAACCTAATGAACAGAAATTTTAATATATATCGAGATTAATAAAAATAAACCATTTATTTCAGGCATCTAAAGCCCATACAACATAGCAACAAATACCTTGCGATTCCTTGGCTTACTTGACACCGATGTGATTTATGAACAACATATTCCAAATAGTGAGCTTAAGTAGCTGTTCACAAAAATCGATGCTTTTTCCTATAAGTTAATAATAACTCAAGGTAATCTGTACTTAAGATTATATTTATTTGTTTCCAGATTACTATTGAAAAAAGTGCTCCGGTATCCACATCGCAAAGCGAAATGAGCCCAAGATAAAGAAAAATTATGGATCAAATAGACTAGGTACCAAAAAAAGAAGATAAAGCGACTGCAAGCTAAAACTCTTTATTACTAGAAAAAAGTCGCACCTTAAAAGAAATTATACAAAGTCTTGATGAGAAATCATTAATCGATGAAGAAGAAAAAATGAATCTTGAATCAATTGGAGTTGAAGAGAAAGAACTAATACAGCGACCACAGAAGAAAAGTGACAGTGGTAAGCTGTCAAGGGCAAAATATTCGCCAGAACTGAGATGTTTCGCTCCAACACTTAATTTTTATTCTCCAAAAGCCTATAAATACGTCCGCAAAACTTTTGGAACATGTTTGACACATTCGCGTACTTTGACTAAATGGTACAGTATAGTATTGATCCGGCCGGGTTTTACTCAATATAACCGTATATACATTGCGTTCAGCCCTGTCGTGTCAATGTGTGAATTGTGACTCGTTCGTACACAAAAATTCCTCGAGGTGTGCTAGTTTTGTCGGTGTATTGTTCCATTTTTTATGTTTTAGTGTCATCATTACAGTTTTGTTTTTGTATGTAGATGTGCAGTGCTGCATTTGTGTGCAAATTTCCCCCTGCAAGAAATGAAAGAACTATTTGACTTTAATATTCATAGCTAAGGCGACTCCCTTCCTCTGGGAAGGCCGTGTAGCTCGAAGCACGTAAGTAATTAATTACTTAGTAATTTTAAGAATAACATTTAAATGGTCTGTTTAAATAAACATGCTTATATAAAAAACTGTTGTACAAATAAATGTTGAATTGAGGCAATTTTGTGGTAAAAGTCTCGATAACATTTGGTATCCGTTTTGATACAATAATATTATCGTTTGAATATGTGCGTATATTGTTATTTATTATACCTAAAGTACGTAAATTCGAAAGGAGTATTACACTATCCCACAGATCACAGAACCAAGGGAGATAATGTTATGGGCGCGTGGTTTGTGACGCCTCGGTATGGTCAAAATGGACATATCGGCACAAGGCGCGTCAAGCGTTGCCTTAGTCACCCGCTGATCGCTGTCAATATTCGAGCTCCGTTTAAATGGTAAAATTACTGTTGGTAGCGTGAAAGTGTGCAAAAATCGAAGTCCTAACGATAATTTTAAGTCACAAGGCATTGCATACCACCCGTACATATAGTTTTTTAACATTATTTCTATTTTTAAATGAATATTTAAGGATTGTATGGATTTCTAAGCGTAAGGATGTGGACGTGATTTCAATCGACTATCGATAAATGGCTTGTTCTACAGAGATCAATAGAATTAAACATGTTAATAGTTTAAGTTATTTATCATCACTATCACACGCTTAAAACACAAGGAAAATAATTTAACTAAGTAAATTTCACGTTCAATCACATTTCAATTTCCGTTTATACCTATATTATAACGAACGTTATATAAAGTTTACACTGTAAGAACGTCTTCTGAATGACGTACGTAAATAGTTACTAACATTTCGATTCGGTTCAACTGTATTGTACCTATTTAATCCATTGATTGGATTTTAGATAAAAAATAAAAATAAGATAAAAATAAATTAACAACGACAACGGCAAAGGGCTCGGTAGTGAGCTGTGCTTGCACACAGCGCGGATTGTCAGCCAGCGCCGACTCACTGGAATAAGTTCGCCTATGTACGTTATCTATAGTAAGGCAAAAACGTTTTAAAATTGTTTATGTGCAAAAAAGAGTTTACATACATAATAATAAAGAGATCATTTTTAAAGGTTCATGGCTAAAGGTTGGCTGGTAGAGAATGCCCCAAAGAATTAAGTCTATATTTCTGTTTTAAGTTATTTGTACCATCTATAAAATAAAGTTTACATAAACAAGTACGACAAACTACTGGTTCAACCCAAACCGAGATCTTGTGACGCGATACTCAATCAAACCCATTTTATAGGTATATTTTTTATGAACATCGTAATATCTAAGCTTACAGATCAGACTTTTATGTACTAAGTAATCAAGTAAAATCAACACATTAAAATCTTTGACAGCTCCAGCACATTTAACCAAAGAAATGCAGCCATTTTTTTATTACGTTTTATTATAGGTATCATTCCCAATTTAAAAACTTATTGCCTGTAAATTTAATAGTAAATTGCAAACAAGTGTTACATGGTTACCGATATATTTTGAAACATTCCTGATGGCATCCCTAAGTGGACTGCAGGAAAGAGACGCACACCTCTTGAAAAAAGGATCACTAGATGTCGCTGTAAGAGTAGTCCTTAGTCTGCTGAACATAAGGACTGCTATCTTGGCGCCATCTAGCGCTGAGGAAATAAATTAATTACTCGTCACTAGATGGCAGCTAAGTGACTAGTAAGCGCTACCTTACGTTCAGTCACTGAACTACGATGGAAAAAAAACGATCTTTCAGCATTTTTCAACCTTGAAAACTTAACATAAAGCTTAGTTTAGTGTTACTATCAAAACTATGTTACGAAGTTTTTAGTTCGTAAGCTGTAACGAATTATGAGGAATTTGTTTTTTTAGTAGTTAATTAGGGAATGCAATTTAACCGGTTATTAACCGTTTTTGTATAAAAATAACCGGTTAAAACCAGTTATAACCGGTTATTTGCATTCCCTATAGTTAATACAGCGTAGGCGTAAGGGGAACACATGCTTAAAAGTGGTGACACCGGGTCTTCTACAAATTCGCGCCCATGACATATCTCGCTTGTTTCTGTGATCTGTGCATTATTCTGACTGTAGCATCCTAACTGGAGGAGGGGCGTTACACCATCTCACTAAATGGAGCGAAACAATTAGGATCCTTTTTACTTAGGATTTAGGAATATATTAATACAAAATGCACAGAAATAATATATAAAAATAACTATAACATAGAAATAATATATAATATATTAGCAAAATAAAAAAAAACTATCATAATGATATCCCTTCAGATATCACATAATCACCTAGTGACAAAACGGAATACAAAGCAAGTACGCTATGCCACTTCCAGTCTACATAACTCAATGATTTCGTTATCTTGTTTAAAACTCCGCGCACGGATCTCGACAATGCACCGGCAAAATGCGGTCGGAGTGTTGCATAGATTTACCCTCTTTTTATGTATAGAATTACCCTCTTTTTTTTATACTTATAGTTTAAAACATGTATGTTTAATTTTAAGTTCTCATAATAAGTGAATTGTTAATTCTTAATGAGAATAAATGATCTTTAAACCTAAACCTAAACCTATAAATGTTTACTTCGATACACAACAAAAATCTAAGAATCAAAGTAGTATGTGCGACAAACTTAAAGAAACCCTACGTTTATGTAATTGTATAGTATCTGGGTACAGCAAATGGAGACGATATTTGAATTTGGACGTAACTTGCCTTTATTTTCTACACCACTACAAAGTTTTTCACCTGCAGTAAGATAATTATATTTTTTATTATTAAGTAAGGGTTGGTGGCATCTGTCATACTGACATTACCAGATGTTATTGTGACAGTGACATTTCTTGGTAGATTTGAAGGAATCTAATTATGAATCCGAGTTTAAGTTATTTGTTCACGCAATATAATTTGTAAGACACCTTTTTGACCTGTGTTTGATATTTTAAATACAATCAATAAAGAGTCTGAATCTAACCTACAGATACCCTACTTGTTTTATTGTTTTTTTGGACTTTGTACTAAGTAGAAAGAAAATAATGAATACAAATTATGTTTTTCTTAAATAGATCTAAAACCGTAGTAATAACAGTAAAATAGATTACAATAGTAAAATTTGCCATTTGAATACCTTTCATTCGACACCCACATTGTTTGAATCGGTTAATTAGTGATCGAAACGATAACAAATTCTGACACCAAGCGAGACGTGCAGGGCCGCGCGGGATGCGCGGGCGCACGGGACGCGAGCGATTTCCGTGTACTATAAATGGTCACAAATTTGGTACGAGTATTTTGACGCTATACGAAAGTTTATTGAGTAGTAAGAAAGCAACCATTAATAAGGTGCATTTTAATGAAATAAAAATAAACATTAACTGTGTTATTCTGTATAGGTACTAAACATGTTGTATAGAAAATAAGGTTCACTAAAGAAACTAATGTTTGCACATTATTTCTTGATTATGAAATAAAAACAATAAAATGACACCAATTTTGTTAAGATCCGTCGAGTGGCTGTCGAAATAATCGACAAATTATGAGTAATGACCCGCAGCCGCCATCGTTGTGACGTCACAAACAATTCATCCACCACTTTAACGAGCGAAGGCATGCGGTTTCGTGATCTCATGATTATAAATTTTCAGATAATTATTCAAATTAACTATAACTATAAGTTTCGTTAATTTGCAAGGAAAGTAAGCAGGTGATCTTGGTGTTAACATCACTAATTGCTGTCATAACATTCATACTACGACTCGTTTTATTAAACCTTGGGTCTTGCGCTCATTGCTCTATTACAGTGTCCAAAAAAGTTACTGCCAGTTTTTACCCGACTACGGCGTACATAAAAAAATGGCTTTAGAGAAAAGGTAACTTTTTCAAACTACCTAGTGACGTTCGGCCTCCTTCGCTTCAGTTCAAACAAAATAAAAAGCCTAACACTCATAAACGCGCAAAATGATAGCTGAAGTTTCCTCAAAATATGATTTGCTCTTATCTATTATTGTGATATTTGAATTTGGCAGAAATAGCTAAGGGTATTACTGCACGACACCTTACACTTAGTGACTATGCGCTTAAACTTAGCTCAGTTGATTCTTAGCTGGTATTGAGTAGATAGACCGGCGTCGCTACTGCCTAACGCACTCGCAAACGCGATCGGCTTCAAAGTGGAACAATTGTTTTCATTTTTTATGAAGAAACGCCTTTGACTTTTAAAATGAAAACGATTGCGATTGCGAGTGCGTTAGGCAATAGCCTCCCCAGGAGCCATCGAGAACCACCGCTTATTTAGTGGGGGGAGGTGGGGAATTTCTACGCTGCTGCGCTTTAATTGAGCAATATTTCCCTAAAACTATACATATTAGGGCATGCCATAAATCATTTAAGACGGAGAATCTATCATTCGCAGAAAAAAAATGCACTTTTAAAAAACAAAAAAAGAATACAATGGAAATAAGACTAAAAAAACGTAATTTGTTTATTGTTCTTAAATGTGTAACAGAAATCTAAAAAAAAAACGTATACACTTATATAGTTTTCGATTATATATAGTTTATTATATAAATCTGTAGATACATGGGAGATAAAAAATTATATTAACACTTTCATTGCCGCCGACCCGCTAGGCGGGTCCATTTTGTATGAAAATCAGAGACCTTGGCAATGAAAGTGTTAAGCGTGGATCAGGGAGGGTGATCGCGATCGTCCGTGAAGTAGGGTTTAGGTACTATATTTTAAACACACGAAAGGTGCACATACTCGTATTAGATTGTTTTAGGGCCCTTAGTATTTTAAATGAACGCAATGTATATTTATTTTATATATAATATAACAACATCCACTGCACAGATAGAGGTCTGAACATTTAAGCTGCCTTTTTTTGCAATTGCACCAGCCGCGGCACTGTTTTTTGCATTTGCTCCTAACAATTTCTAGACATGCTTACATACAGCAACAGGCAAGTCCGTCCATGTAGGCCCTCACTTGTTGTTGACCTTCGTCCAACGGCAAGTAGACGGACAGGGCAGATTTCGAGCCGATACCTACTGACGAAGATACTGCGATATATTTTGTAGTGAATAGAGTTGAAAATGCTCTCGAGAACAAATAGATCTGTCTCGCGGCATTTCTCGATGTGGAGCGAGCATTTGATAGAACTACGTTCGAAGCCATAAGCACATCGGCTGCTAGGCACTGCATTGAACCAACCATATGTAAATGGATAGGCATGGGCGGTCCAAAAAACGAAAGTGTTTAATATTGTTTCTCCGCAAGTTTCTTTTTATTTATTTAAAAGTACAATTGAATAAACTTTACAGGTCGCCCATACTGTTAAGATTGTTTCACATAAAAACGTATAGAGCTGCACACATCTAATAAAGATATCGAATGAGATAGGCTTTGGACAGATCATGACACCGTATTGCAGCAGTAGGCAAAGAATATTCTACTTCCGTTTTTAAACCTTGCTAAGTTTACCACATCTCTTTGTATGGAAGTGATTCTTTTGGCATAAACTAAACGCTTTGGGCGACCAGTAAACGACCACTTAACAAGTTTAAATATGATATATAAGTAACTAAATAATCGTAAACAAAAAACGGCTAAAAGCTAGTGGAGGAATGATTTGATATAAGTACTTTTTTTCTTCATACTATTTAGGTTAATAAAGTCAAGTCTTTCGGGCGGCGTCCTATTCGTCACTACGACAAAACGATGTCCCCAAGGGGGGGTATCTCTCACCAATTCTGTAGAGTCCGGTGGTAAACTCTCTCCTGGAAGAACTCAACAATGTTAACCACTACACACTGCTGGGTATGCAGATGATCTCGTGATACTTATCAACGGGCAGGTTCCGGAAACAGTATCGGGAATCATGAGAAAAGCTCTGCAAAAGCTGGAAAGCTGGTGCATTCGCCATCAACTATCGATGACTCCCAGCAAAACTGTAGTAATTCCATTTCCTAAGACACGAGACCTCAAACACATTAGACAGCTAAAACTTTCAGGTGAGGTAAAATATCTAGGTATCACACGAGATAAAGAGCTCACTTGGAAAAAACACGTAGACAACGCGACAGCGAAGGCGCTAAAAGTGTTTGGAATGTGCAGATCAGCATATGAGAAGACATGAGGCCTTAACCCTAAATTACTGAAGTGGATCTATACTATGTTGGTTAGGCCCATAATGATGTACGGCTGCTTGGACTGGTGGCCAAGAACAACACTACGGACATGCAAGAAATCTCTTATTAAGTTACAGAGGGTGGCTTGTATGGCTATAACAGGGGCGTTCAGAACAACTCCGACGGTGGCAATGGAGGTCCTACTTGACCTTCCACCCCGACATATCGCTATAGTCTGAGGCATGCAAGTCGCTGCATAGGTTGAAAGAGACGGGCCTATGGAACGACGCAGCACCTAGAACCAGACACACCAAAATGGTACACAATGTTGTTCTAGACAGAATGCTGACGATGGGCTGCCATAATGCGCGGCAGCGTCACTCTACCCCTACCCCCTAATAAATATGCGGTGACTCTCGATGGCCCCGGTCTGAATTCACTCAAGACCACCTAAGGATTAACTGTGCCAAGTTTGAGCGCATAGTCAAAAACTGCAAGGTTCCCATACAACGGATTCCACTGTCAAAACAGCTAAAAGTGACAAGGAACACTAACTACAGTAGGTCTATTGCGCATTTATAAAAAGGGAAAATAGTAAAAAGGAATCATAATTAACCAAGAAAATTACCAATGAGACATCCTTGACACGAGTCAAAATCACTTTGGTAATCAGTCAAGGATATTCCACCAACAACAGTACACGACAATATGAAAAATGTAGTCGGGTTTATAAAGCTTGCTTTTCGTTAAGTTATTATGTAAACGGTACCGGGTTCGATACTGAGCTGTCTAGTGTTAATAAAGTGATTTTCTCGGGTACATATTTAAAAACCATAAGTGAATACATTTAAAGTTAATATATCGAAGTCCAAAATATCGAAAGTTACAATATCGAACGGTCAAAACATCTACAGTGCATAATACGAGTATCTACGTCTGAAATGCCTACCATTAAAATGCCACGCGTTAAAAATATTCAATAATTAAAATATCTACAGTTATTTGGACCTTGTGTTCAAATATCGAAACATAATATACCTAAAGTTAAAATATCGAAGTCTAAAATATCGAAAGTTACAAAATCGAACGGCTGACTACAATAGTAATATCTACCTACCGTCTGAAATGCCACACGATTAAAATATCAAAAGTTCAGATTTTCCACACTTTTATGACCTAAGTTTATTTGTAAAATGTTAAGCCGCTGATTATTGCTATTTATAAATCGTGGTTAACCTACGTAACGCAGTAGACAAAATCAATACAAATCAAAGACAAATTCGTATAGTTTAATTTTAAAAAAATAAATTAAAAAACATTTTCAACTGTGTCGCTTCCGTATCTAAGCAACATTATGTGTAATATAATTAATTACTAAATAAGAAGAAAGGTGTATCAGTGAGGTGAGCGAGCGTAGCGGCGAACCAGTTTGTGTAATGCAAAACCATCTGTTCAGGTTCAGTTTTTTTTATTGCTCACAATAGTACATTGTTGCCTAGGCGCGGAAAGTAAGGGATTTCCTGACGAGGTGGTTAGCAGGCCGAGCAACAGCGAGGCCTGCTAAAATACGAGTCAGGAAATCCTCGTTTCCGCCGAGGCACACATAATGCTTTTCTCAAACAATGCGAGGAAATTATACAAATACATGATTATATGTATTTTTAATAACCTTTGACAAATTCGGAGAGAATGTTTGTTTGCGTCATACGAGTATTAGTTAAGATAGTTTCACGCACAACGAGCCGCCGCCGCCGCCGCCGCTCCGCAGAGCCCCGCCGCGCCGCCGCCCCTCACTGCGCCCCCGCGAGTTGGGTGTACGGGATTTTTTTCATGGTCCTTTCGATTTTATACGCAATAGAGAGCACTTTTGAAAAAACAATATGGACATGGACGGAAAGTGTTTTCATATGGTTTTTTTACTCCTAGGAGTAAAAAAAGGCATTTTCCGTCCATGTGTTTCAGTCGGAAAACCGTTATTTCCGAGCATGTTTGAGAAAAGCAATGAGTATCGGATAATTACTAAATCGGATTGAGTAATTTAGATCGGTCAGTGGGTAAATTATTGCAGTTCAACCTAACACTCCTCGGTACGCTCGTAGAAGTAGCCAACTTTGAGAATTTACAATAACCGTTCGGTATTTCTTTTTTCGACATTTTGGACTTCGATATATTTATCAAATTTCGATATTTGAATACATACCCAACAAGTACGTTCGATGTTTCAACTTTTGATGTTTTGGACATCGATATTTTAACATTAGATGAATTAACATTCGATATTTGATTACCGACATACCCAAAAAGTACGTTAGATATTTTAAACATCGGCAAACTACCCGTTTTATATTTCAACTTTCGATGTTTCGGACTTCGATATTTCAATTTTAGATATATTAACTTTCGATATTCAAATAATGTACCTTTTTTTTCATGATATAAGTCTAAATTAATCAACAAATTTAACTAACTTAAAGCATGTAATTAAATTGATCTATATCTATATCATAATTTCCCTATAATATGTTCAGAAACGATAAGCAAATGGCCTACATTAAGAAACCTGTATCTGTGGTTGTACTTTAATGTTAACATTAAAGTATTAGATGTCATTAAAGTATCGGTGATCGATGTAGTTGCATCTTAATGTTCACATTAAAGTATCGGCGACCGATACTTTAATGTGAACATTAAGATACAGGGCCACCTCAGATACAGGTTTCTCACATATTGCAGAAAAATTATGATATGTATGCCACTGTACACATAATTAGGCATTATGCACCAGTCACATAAATAACTATTAAGTTAAGTACCATCTATTTATCGTCGTTAGCCTTATATATCATATTAAACAAAATGTGGCATAGCAAAGCGGATGTTTCATTGGATTTGTAAATTCAATGCTTTTCAACCTCCGACAAAATAAAATAATTATAATAATAAAATTTTAACGATGTGTCTGTGTATCTGTGTGTCTCTGTCTGTGGCATCGTAGCGCCCAAACGGATGGACCGTTTTAGTAGCGGTTTTTAGAAAGCTAACTGTAATCTGAATGGTTTTTAGGCGGGTTTCGTGAAATCGATTAAGAGATTGTAAGCTTAGAATTCGGGTCGCCAGTACTTCGGGGGTTTTTATCTATTAAATAGTTACTTTAATTATCTAATTACGTTTTGTTATAGGTCTAACGAATAACTGAGTCTGTTCTGACTAATCTTTGGTTGCAAATCCCGTGTGTGTTTACGGTACGTCAATCGACGTAATAACTTCAGTCGGGCGTCAGCCTTGCCGTCGTCAATACGTGTCAACTGAACAGGTCACTTCAAGTAAAACACACGGGATTAGCAACCAAAGATTAGTCTGAACAGACTCAGTTATGCGTTAGACCTATAGTTGTCACATCGACATGGTGCGTAACAAATATTTTTGTAATAATAAAGGTAACCACCATCGAACGAACAAGGTTCTCCCATTTTTTAAGCCCCTTTAAAAATTGAATTCGTTACCCGTAGAATTAAAAAAATATCGTTTACACATCGATAACTTTTTAGACTTTTGTAGGAGAAGCATGGAGAAGCTTAAGTTAATATAAAAAATAATTGAATATATTGTCGAAATAAAAATAATAGGTCTTCAAAGACATTGGCTTTATTTGCCGTAAGGAATATTTCGAAGTTATCAGGAATCAAAAATAACACGGTGTAGAGACAATTTTAGTTTCAAATTGTAGCAAATTTCAATTTGAAACTAAAATTGTCGGTGTCGAAAACCAATCCCTCCCGGGTTAAAATCAATACTAACTGAGAATTGGTTTATTTTTGACAAAGTTGCATTCGGCGCTCGAGGACTAACGGACCTAACTCCAGGCACTACTCTATCGCGGGGACAATCTTACTGTATTATATTCGCCGAAAAAAAAAGTTTTAAAAGGTTACAGGCAAAATAGAAGAAAATTAATTAAAAAAAAAGCAAAAGTAGTAGCGAAAGCAGCAGCAGTAGGTAGGTAAACACGTAATCGTTATAATTTCGCTAGGTAGGTACGAGTATTATTTCAATAAGAATGGATCGCATCTAACTTAATACAACATAACTGATTGAAAAAAAAAACCTTTGTACGCTGGGATTATTGGGAAGACTTCTTAATGTACTTTTAAAAATTTACAAATGTGTGGCGAGACGTGCGGTTTAAAAGAGGTAAAAAAAAAACCGCCGCCGCCGTCCTTACAGGTCTCAAAGAATAGAGCGAATATTTCATAGTCTAGGGTCCATATTTATATGTACTTTAAAAATACGACTTAGCTGTACGTGGCACAGAATCCCTTATTAACGCGTTCCCAATAAGCGCCTGGCCGGTTAGGTATCTTTATTTGGATGACTTGGTACAGTTAATTTATTGGCGTTGTCAAGGAAAGAGTAAGTCGCTAGTTATTGTATGACTGACATTATTAAATTCAAAATACATACGTAATTGTTTCTTTATTTTACTTATCAAGATATGTACCTCGTGTGTTCATAAGTTTTGTGATGAAATAAAATGTTCATAGAATTTCTTTTTTTGGTTAATCATAATTTTAAAATTTTCATATAATAATAAGTATAAATTGACCAAAAACTACAAGCAATTATTACTCAAAATGACAGCCTCTATTCTTTATACGAGCTCTTTCACGCCTTGTTGGCAAAAATGCAGCGGAATGACACCTTCATACGAAACACCCCACCATACCATCACATTCGCTGGAAAATGGGAACGCGATACTTTTCGTGCTGGAGCTGGAACATCTTTGCTGCTTTTGGCATAAACTTTATTGTTTTGGCGGTTGAACTTTTCTTCGAATGTGAAGATGTTCTCATCGGTGAAGAGTATACATATTTTTCGTAGCATGTCTCTGAAGTAGCATCAGACAACGTTCGCGTCGTAATTAACGAAGGCAATCATTAAGGAAGTGAACTTTCCTAGGATTGTAGGCCTTTACCTTGAGATTGTATTTCAGTATTTCGTTTACCGCAACACGTGAAATGTTAGTATGCGGAGCACTATTTTCTGGATCTATATCTGAATCCCTAAAGTTTTTTAACCTATTTTTATATTTCCTAACGTTGTATGTCATAATGATCACTTGTCCTAACGCTCACATGGCCTATCTTTAGGATTCCTAACATCGTATGGATGATTTTTTCTTCCATGTTTTATTTCCTAACATCACTTGCCATATTTATTCTTCATCCTAACGTTATGTGCCATAATAGTCATGTGTCATAATTATCGGTAAGCATAATGATCGTTAATCCTAATGATTATTTTTCCTAACTTTGTATGGCATATTGTAATTTGTCCTATATTTGTACTACCTAACATTATTTGCCCTAATGCATATTTTCCCTAATTGTGATTAACCTACTTTTCTGCCGATAGTAACCTACTTACCTGACAGCAGTCTGGTTCTGGCGCTTCGCCGGCCGCTGCCGCGGGACGCTCGCTCGGCTCGCGCGCTTTAGGGTCACAGTTCAACCTAACACTCCTCCTTGCTACGCTCGTCGTCGTACCTAACTGGGCTCTGCCTTAGACTTATCCAATTGCGCGATAATCACATTTACTACGCTAGGGTTGCCATTGTTGTTCTTTAAATGTCCCGGTCTGAGTCCCCACATAACCTTAACTCTGTACACTAGTTAGTGGTAAGCCCGCCGCCTACGAAACTCAAAAAACTAAGCTACGAAGTTCCGGGTTTAAATCTTGATAAGTAGTTATTGCAAACATATTAGGGAACCTGATATTTATAGTATACCTATTTCGGACAAATGAGTTTTAGGGTAATCATTATATTATGGAAAATGATTGTTATGGCTATTGATCGTTAGGGCTAATGTCCATAGGACAACTAAACTTAGGATAAATGACATGAGGTGAAATGATATTAGGGATTTTGAGGAATATGCCAAATAACATTAGGAATATTAATACTTATGGTAAAAAATACTCGGGCAAATGAGTTTTAGGGCAATCATTACATTATGAAAAATGATTGTTATGGCAATTGATCATTAGGGCTAATGCCCATTAGAGCAAAACAGTTCGGGCAAGTGATTTTAGGACAAACGATGTTAGGGATCGCGAGTGAGACCCCTATTTTCTGGGTGCGACATGAATTTCGGCGAAGTCGCTCTCTGATTATTTTGATGTTCGCAATCGTCTTTACAGACCGCGGGAGACCACTCCTTTGGCGATCTTTAAGAGAATCAGTCTCCTTGTAACGTTTTATGGTGTCATATATAAAGTTGCGGCTAATCCCAAAATATTTCAGGACACGGAAAATATCCATTGGTTTTTTTCCCACCATATGTAGCGAAATGACAGTCGCACGTAATTCTTTTGCTCCCGCGATCACAAGAAAATTAATTGAAATAAATAATAAAAACATACAAATAGAATACAAACATTCCAAATTCATAATTGAAAAAAGAATTAAACAGCTGCCACTATTATAATGTTTTATTTTTTAAAGTAAAAGTTCGTCTCAGAACTTATGTACACACGAGGTAAATCGATATGTACGGTCAAGGAAATGTATACGCGTACCTTTTCCACTCTTGTTACAATGACAATAAGAGTCAAAAAGGTACGCGAATACATTTCCTCGACTGTACGATGCCTACTTATTGTGTATCAAAAGAGATACCTACCTAAAAAAAATAGGAACCTCAATATGTATATTTATTAAATAACGCTAGTCTAGGTCTGGCCACCACATTGGGCGATGGCGGCAGGGGTAGCAGTAAGCGGCGGACAGCGGAATCAAAATACCTAATGGCACCTGATGCCATGCTTTATAGATTATAGATGTCTACGCTTTTCTTTGTTGCAGCTCGTCGCCGTCGTATTTATTGTAGACGACGCCTCATAGGTTGAAAAATACGTTTATTCGTGCATAATTAGTCGGGTTGCAAGTCGGCCACCCTCTCCCCTACCCATCTCCACCCTACGCCGTCATATACGCGCAGATAGTGCAGTCAGTGGCTTTGTATAGCTGCGCTCGGGATTAATCGATAAATGTGATCTAGGCACAGCAGGGAAGCAACAAAGGGAGGCTTGACCCACCGCGCGCTACCCCTTCCGCGCCCGCTCGCGCCACCCCGGCGGCCCGCTCTGGGGAGACAGCGCCGGGACCTATCATTCCCGGACCCCACCCTGTCCCACCGTACATTGTTCAAGGTCATTTATTACAAACTCGCATATATATGAAGTACCTAGGCTAGCTGTAATCAAAGGCTGATAATGGGAAATATACATAATTTCCCTTTTTTCTAAAAATCAGTAGCATTTAAGCGGTTTTTTAAATCGATTATATATGCAAATTATGAATATTGATTATATACGTTTGTTTGTTGGCACTTGATGAGACACAACGACTTTCAAATGGAACCCTAAAATCAGTCGGACATACTAAATTGCCGAGTTAGGTAGGCGATTCTCAACTCGTTCTTGAATTCGTCGCACCAAATAATACTAATCGGCGAGTTTAATTTATCCCGAAAGAGCATAAAAACCACATTGAAGGGCGTGCATAAGAATGGAAAGCTGAAAAGCTTACCGCTTTATCCGTCGAGTGATCGACGTATAAAGCGGGTAAGCTTTTCAGCTCGTATAACTTCGCTCACTCGATCGACCGTTCGACAAAGAGCCGTGTTTAAGAGAATAACACCTCCGAGCGCGATAGACTATAATTTTCTAGCCATACTCATGAATGTATAAAATTATGTATTGCCTATATTATTCAGTTAGTGGATGTACCAAACGGGTGGGTTCCATAGATACGTGTTCACCGCGTTGGCTCTACGCAAGGCCGTCGGGTTAAGGTCGGCGCTGAGCGTTCGAACACTCCACACTAGCCATGCCCGCTGCAGTTCCTTGTTTCCAAACAAATCGGACCCGATTTCGCCCACTTTGCACTTTATCTGTTTAAATTCAATCCTACAGCTGTCTATCGTGTTCTCACCATACATACATATATTGGCAAAAAATAATGATAGCCGTTGACAAATTATACAAACTTTCCACAAAAACCCTGCAAATTAATTTCGCAAAGCAACAAAGCAAGTCATTCAACTAGTATATCACATTGACTGTTTTAAGAAATTAATAGTTGGATTATGAATGACACGTACAGCCTAGGAGGTAATTTGCTCGGTTTGAAAAAAAATAAGCAGGTGATAATCTAACGCCCGGCGCAACAGGTAACTTCGCAATTCGCTTACCGTCCAACAGGCCCTACGACAGGGGTCGACGATGGATGATGGTGTCCATTCGACCCAGCTGTATCATATACGTTCCTATTGATTTTAAACTGACTCGTATAGCACATTTTTAATCACTTCACTTACATAACAATTGTTATTTTAACGCAAATGTCTGGGAAATAGGAAAAACGATTTTCAAATAAACATAACATAAACAAAAACAAAACAAAGACTCGCATTATTGCAAACAATATTTTCAGGCAATGGCGGCACGCTTTACCCGGGCTGCAGTTACGCAACAGGTTCGAGACGCTGTGCTGTTGAAACGTCAATAACGAATTCGCAGCGGCAGGTAAATATCCGGGCCTCCGTTGCCATGGCAATGGGATTGCGGGTGGGAGCAGGGGGTGCATTATCGCACGCATACTGGCATTGCAATCGCACTTACATATGCAGTTGTGGGGCGGCGCAGGGCGCCCGCCCCCGGGTGTACGCAGGCCCACACGTGGCGCTTTCTCCTCGCTGGGTTCAGCACGCAAACAAATGATACTAGGGTCTTCACAGTGGTCGACCGTTGCCAGTGCCAGCTTGTTGCAACCCACTGCTCCTGACATTTGGTGATACCTGTAACACGTGTTAAAATAAGCAGGCGCCTAGAATTAAAAAAACGGCTATTTACGAGTCGGTCCCGCACATCAAGGGGCGCAATTTTTTTTGGTTTTACTCTAATCTAAATAGATCTCATTGCTTGCGTAATTAGACACGCTTTAACGAAAGAAATGATCACCGCACGGCAAATATGTAAAAAAGATAGGTGAAGGTTTCTGGATTTTATTTTGGAATAACTATGCGAAATTGCATCTTTGTAGTACCAAGAGTCTCTAAGTTAAACCGCCGACATACAGACAGATGGACATGGCGAAACTATAAGGCTTCTGTGTTGACTACGGAAACCTAAAAACCGGGCAAGACAAGACTATGTCGGATCATGCTCAGTGTAAGGTTTTGTCGCCGTTACAACAAACACAAAAAAACATCAGCTTGTTAGCCAATTTGGTGATATCTTAAATGTTTTTCAGTAGGTATAAATATTTTAGTCGCCTATAAATCAAGAACCAATGAAGTCTACTTTGCCGTGACAGTTTTGTTTTTAAATTAGTTGTATGTACAGTCAACAGCATAAATAAGTGATAATTTATGTACCTTGTCGCTTTCAATCGTTTCACAATTTTGTATGACATTTCAAACACGACGTTAAAGTGAAAAGGTACATAAATGATCACTTATTTATGCTGTTGACTGTACAGTCAACCAATTTGATTCCTAGGCCACTATGAACCATGGTACAATAATATACTTCGCCAAGTCACCCTAAACAAGGGTGACAAACAAATCACGTCAAACAAAGACGTGGCCTTAGCGTTCGAAGATTATTTCTCCACCATAGCCATTAATACAACGAAATGTCTTCAATCATCTGCGATTGTAGCTCAAAAATTACTTTGTGCTAATGTTACGAAATGTAAAGAAAGATCTCAGGGGGTGTAGATTTTCTACCGATAGTGAGATAATAGCCGCGGTGAACGTCTATTTTGACGAGAAACCGAAAGATATTTTTTTTACGGCTTAATGTCATTATTTGCAAGTGTAACAAGTGCATTTCGGTAGAAGGGGATTACATAAAAAAATAAAAAAACTAGCCAGCTAGGTCTTTTCTTTCATAGTCAGGTAGATAACTTTTCAGCCGCCCCTCGTATATGTCTAGATTTGCATGTTTTTAAGCCAGAACTTTTGCTCCGTCCACTCTAGACCATAAAACTCTGCGTATTTGTAGCGATTCTATCGAAAACGGCTGTGATGATACGTAGAACTATCTTAAATGCTCTAGCATCTCAGTATATGTCGAGATTTTAATGAATTTTGAGCCAGAACTATTGCTGTATCGATTCCAGACCATAGAACTCTGCAGTTTCATGCGTATCTGTAGCGGTGCTATCGATAACGGCTGAGATTCTATGTAGAACTATCTTAAATGTTCCAGCATCGAAGTATTGATTTACATATTTTTAAGCCAGAACTTTTGCTCTGTCGACTCCAGACCATAAAACTCTGCAGTTTCATGCGTATTATCGAAAACGGCTGTCTGTCCGTGAACCTAGCATATCCATTTCTGGAATCTCAAAATTTAAACACAGTTCTAGTAGCATCCCCAATAGTTCTACAGTTCTACATATTTATTTTCGATAATTCAGCTTTTTGTTTTCTTAAGAAAAACGATTTTTTCAAAATGAGATGCTAACTTTGCGTTCCGCCTATTAGCCTCTCAGCAGTTCTCGATGCCTGGGCGTTAAATACGTCAGAAAATGGATAGTTCTGTTGTCTGGAGTCAACATAGCCATAGTTCTAGCTTAAAACGAAAAAATATTACTGAGATGCTAAGTTCGCATTCCGCCTATTAGCATCTCAGCAGTTCTCGTCGTCTAGGCCTCCCATGCGTCACAACATGCATTGTTCTGTGGTCTGGAGTCGATACAGCAATAATTCTGGCTAACAAAACATAAAAATCCAGATATAGGCTGAGATGCTAGAACATTTTAGATAGTACTACATAGCATCTCAGCCGTTTTCGATAGCACCGCTACATATACGCATGAAACTGCACAGTTCTATGGTCTGGAGTCGATACAGCAATAGTTATGGTTTAAAAAACATTAAAATCTAGACATATATTGAGATGCTGGAACATTTAAGAAAGTTCTACATAGCATCTCAGCAGTTATCAATAGCACCTCTAGAAATACGCATGAAACTGCAGAGTTCTATGGTCTGGAGTCGATACAGCAATTGTTTTGGCTCACAAAACATTAAAATCTATACATATACTGAGATGCTACAACATTTAAGATAGTTCTACATAGCATCTCAGCCATTTTCGATAGCACCGCTAGTACCGCTACAAATACGCATGAAATTGCAGACTTCTATGGTCTGGAGTCGATACAGCAATAGTTCTGGCTCAAAAAACATTACAATTTAGACATATACTGAGATGCTTGAACATTTAAGATAGTTCTACAACATAGCATGATAGCCATTTTCGATATCACCGCTACAAATACGCATGAAACTGCAGAGTTCTATGGTCTGGAGTCGATACAGCAATACTTCTTGCTCAAAAAACATTGAAATCTAGACATATATTGAGATGCTAGACAATCTTAGATAGTTCTACTTAGTTCTCAGCCGTTATCGATAGCACCGCTACAAATACGCATGAAACTGAAGATTCCTGTGGTCTGGAGTCGATTCAGTAGTAGTTCTGACTCAGAAACATTAAAATCTGGACATATACTGAGATGCTAGAACATTTAAGATAGTTCTACATAGCACCTCAGCCTTTTTCGATAGCACCGCTACAAATACGCATGAAACTGCACAGTTCTATGGTCTGGAGTCGATACGGCAATATTTCTGGCTCAAAAATACATTGAAATTTAGACATATAACGGGATCCTAGACAATTTTAGATAGTTATACATAGCATCTGAGCTGTTTTCAATAGAACCGCTACAAATTCACATGAAACTGCAGAGTTCTATGGTCTGGAGTCGGCAGCGGAAAAGTTCTGGCTTAAAAACATGTAAATCTAGACATATATTTCGATGCTGGAACATTTAAGATAGTTCTACATAGCATCTCAGCCATTTTCAATAGAACCGCTACAAATACGCATGAAACTGCAGAGTTCTAATGTCTGGAGTCGACAGAGCAAAAGAGCTGGGTCAATAAACATTAAAATCTCGACATATACTAAGATGCTAGAGCATTTAACATAGTTCTACATAGCATCACACCCATTTTCGATAGGACCGCTACAAATACGCATGAAACTGCAGAGTTCTATGGTCTGGAGTCGACAGAGCAAAAGTTCTGGCTTTAAAACATCTAAATAGTCTTGATAGTCTTTGACGTTACTACACTTAACATTGCATTCCTTCGTTCCATGGTAAAAAAATTGTCTAATATTACAAAGAAGTGAAGAATAAACTTTAAAGTTAAAAAAATATTATACCAGTGTTATTAAGAATATTAATTTATATCGTGCATAATTAAAAAGTGCGTAATAAGAGCGCATTTAAAGTTTAAAGTGCTAACTTATTTGTGACCTTTAGTGCTTACCCTCTAACCGAAAAATTAAATCCCGCGGAGTGTTGCAAGCTACAATCATACCTAAACGCAAGACGTAAGTCTGTAAATAGAGTGTGTGGAGCGGTCGCCTTATCTGTGCGGCGCTGACAAAGCGCTACGACGACTTGCGTCAAAGATCGATAGCTCAGAAGCGACACTACGGTTTGTGATTCACTTGCGCCTCTGGGAGGGAGTTCCTTTTTATTTTGTTTCTTGGCGGCAGTATTTCGCTATACTCAAAGGAATAAAATGATTTGCAAGAAATGCAATGCATCTTTGGATCAGAGCGAACTAATTAAATGTACGACATGTCAGGAAAATCTACACTATACTTGTGCTGGGTTGTCGGAGTCCGACTTTAAGAAAATTCTCCCAATGAACCTCAAAAAATGGAAGTGCTCTAGATGCAAGTTGGTGAAAAAGCCGGTCGCTGCGACTTCTTGCTCTCCGAAAACCCCGGTAGCACTTGCCTTGAATGAGCAGGCTTACAACTGTAATACTGATATGCCGTCAATTGTAAGTATAGACTTAGAAGCCTTAATGAAGACTATGAATGGGAAATTTGATCAACTGTTCCACGAGATAGCTGAGCTTAAAAATAGCTTTAAAGAAAAGCTTGCATCGGTAAACACCTGGTCCGACAGATGTGTTGATCTGGAAAATACCGTCAGCGTAATGCAGTCCGACTTAGCCACGGTAAAGGAGGAGAATTCAGCCCTTCGTTGCCAACTCAATGTACTTCAAAATGTGCAGAACGACCTAGATCAGAAATCGCGACAGTGTAACATTGAAATTCAAAATTTAGCAGAACGCAAGTCAGAGAACCTGTTACATATCGCCTCTGCCATCGGCCAAGTACTCGGCGTATCAATCTCTGGCGAGGCCATAAAAACGGTGCACAGGGTGGCACACAACGTGCCTAGTGATCGTCCTAAAAATATAGTGGTCGAGTTGTGATATTTTTTTGCTGTACTTTTATATTGAAAAAACCAACGTTGCTATTTTTTGTTATTCACAGTATCCGCTTTAATTTGGGTCTAATAAAGTCCCTTTCTACTTTCAAAAGTATTTCTGATTGTGTTTCTTTGATATTATGTCGGCTAATAAAATAACCTTTTACTACCAAAATTGTGGCGGACTAAGGTCTAAAATTGCGCAGGTACGTTTAAACATACTACAGTGTAACTATGACGTAATTGTCTTAACTGAGACATGGCTGAGACCCGATATCCATGACTCAGAATTGTTTGACTGTTCGTATAACGTCTTCCGGCGCGACAGGGACTTTGCGGGTACGGCGAAGAAGGACGGGGGAGGGTTACTTATAGCTACCAAAAAAAAACTACATGTAACCCGCAGGTGTGAGTGGGAGTCTCGAACGATTGAGTGTATCTTTGTAGAAATAATAACACCACGACGTAAACTGATAGTTAATGGAGTCTACATTCCCCCTAATTCAAATCCAACCACATATAATATTATATTAGTCAACTGGATGATTCTAATTTTGTAAACTCTAATTATGATCTTTGTCTAGTGGGAGACTTTAATTTGCCCGATATTTGTTGGGTCCAGTCCCAAGGAGTGTCTGAAATTCTACCATTTGACCAAAGCCTGGGGCAACGTGAAAGAGTCTTAATTGATATAACTACGTTTCTAGGACTTAAACAATATAATATACTAAGAAATAAAAATGGGAGAATTCTAGACCTTTTATTTTGTAGTATTAATTGCCAGGTTTCCCAGCCGGAAATAGAATTATGTAACATAGACCGACACCACCCTGCTTTACAATTTGAGATGGATATTTTGCTTGTTGATACTATTTCAAAAGCTTTTGTGCCAAAATATAACTATCGGAAGGCGGACTATGCTGTTATTAAAACCGAAATTAATAAAATTAATTGGGAGGTTGAACTTTCTTACTTGGGACCCGATGAGGCAGTTGACAGGTTTTATGTTCTTTTGTTCCGCATAATAGGCGACTTTGTACCTTTAGTACAAATAAAAACGTCAAAATATCCCATATGGTTCTCCCCTGCTTTAAAGGGAACCCTCAAGAGAAAGTTAAAAGTTTGGCGGCGTTGGAAAACGTATGGCTCACTAGCGGATTACTCCGAATATTCACTCCTCAGAACACGTTGTAAGTCTTTATTACTCGATTGTTTTAACACCTATACATCTACAACTGAAAAGTCCATACGTAAAAACATAAAATCATTCTGGTTTTACATAAACTCATTAAAAAAACAGTCCTCAGATTACCCAAAGACGATGTTCTATGCTGATAGATCATCTGACATACCAGAGGATACGGCTGAACTGTTTTCAGACTTCTTTAAATCAGTATTTGAACCATGTCAAACGATTAATTATCACGACCTCGAAATTATACCTTCTTCTGAATCAGCCATTAACATAGCAGATATTTCACTGAGTCAAACTAATATCTTTAAGAAGTTAAAGGATACTGACATCAATAAAGGCGCTGGGCCTGACAAGGTTAGTCCATATTTTATTAAAAATACGGCATCAGCTTTAGTCCACCCTCTATATCTAATTTTTAATAAATGTCTCTCATCTGGAATTTTTCCACAACGTTGGAAAATATCTCATGTCACCCCAATTCATAAGTCTGGATCCAAGTCATTGGTAACAAATTATCGGCCAATATCCGTTCAATCTTGCATTCCCAAGATGTTTGAGGGTCTAATACATGATGTTGTCTACCCCTTAGTTGAACGTAATCTGCTTCCTGAACAACATGGATTCATGAAGAACAAATCTACTGTCACCAATCTCTTACTATATAGTAATTATCTTTTTGAGTCCATGGATAAGAGGGAACAGGTGGATGTCATATTTACAGACTTTCAGAAAGCATTCGACAAGGTTGATCATCTTCTGCTACTCAAAAAACTAGCATACAATGGCATCCGTGGCAATCTGCTGCGTTGGTTCATATCTTACCTGACCAATAGAACTCAAGCTATAGTTGTGAATGGGTACAAGTCGCTTCAAACCGAGGTGACATCTGGGGTCATTCAGGGATCAATTTTGGGTCCATTACTATATATTATTTTCATTAACGATATCAAACTTTGTTTTCAAAATTCTAACTTTGTCATGTTTGCCGACGACCTTAAAATTTATAAAACTATAAAAACGGTCAACGATTGTAGAGCGGTCCAAAATGATTTAAATATGTTTTATAATTATTGTTTAAATAATAAATTGAATCTTGCCGTTGACAAATGTATGCAAATAACGTTTACTAAAAACCGCAAAAATATAGTAAAATGTGATTACAGTTTGGGTAGCTCTTTAATCAATAAGGTTAAAATCTGTCGTGACCTGGGAGTATCCTATGACGAAAGACTAGATTTTAGTGTCCATGTAGATAAAATTATTTCAAAAGCTATAAGCATGTCGGGTTTCGTGATACGATCAGCAAAGCCTTTTAAACAAGCTTCTTCATATCTGCTGCTATACAAATCGCTAGTGAGACCACACCTCGAGTATGCGTCAGTTATATGGAATCCTATATATGCCAAATATTCCAAAGCTATAGAAATGGTTCAAAAAAAGTTTCTGAGATCGATGCATCGAAGGCTGACTGGAAAGAAACTATCGTATATTGACCTACTCAAAAAATATAATTTACATGCACTTGTAGCTAGGAGAAATCTCGCTGATGCCACAACGTTGTTCAATATCTGCAGGGAACAGTACAAAAGCGCAGAACTACTTGAGCTCATTCGCTTCAAGGTCCCTGCGCGAAGCGCGCGTTCCTCGCGGCCCTTCGCCTTGTTCGCCGTCCCGCTGTCCGCAAGCCGCGCCGGCTCACGCGCACCCCTCCGACGCATTTGTGATGCGTATAACAAGTCGCTGGTCTCAGTTGACATTTTCAATGCGTCAAGACTTAACTTTAAAAAAATTGTACTGGAGCTGCTGGGTACTGGTGAGGGAGGTGGCTGACTACGTGTGACAATATGTGGTTAGCCGCTTATCATTGCTGCCTAGCGACTTACATGGATGGTTACTTGTTATTGTGCACTGTTTTTGTCTAATTCTTTTTACTTCTCTACCATTTCTGTTTAAAATTTGGGTGATGGTGTTTATTATTATAATATATCAGTCTTTTTTTTTTTTCGCATCGTTGGAATTTAGTTTAGTTAAGTGTAGAACAAACACAGTTTTCATGGATCTTAGTGAAAGCTGTTGAGGGAGTAAGTGGATGTTATTCATTAATATTTATAAGAGATAATGTATTTGTACACACTTATTGCTGTTTGCTTTCCTGAATAAATAAATAAATCTAAACATATACTTCGATGCCGGAACATTTAAGATAGTTCTATATAGCATCACAGCCGTTTTCGATAGAACCGCTACAAATACGCATGAAACTGCAAAGTTCTATAGTCTGGAGTCGATACAGCAATAGTTCTGGCTCAAAAAACATTAAAATCTCGTCATATACTCGTACTGTGATGCTAGAGCATTTAAGATAGTTCTACATAGCATCACAGCGGATTTCGATAGAACCGCTACAAATACGCAGAGTTTTATGGTCTGGAGTAGACAGAGCAAAAGTTCTGGCTTAAAAACAGATAAATCTAGACATATACTTAGATGCTGGAACATTTAATATAGTTCTACATAGCATCTCAGCCGTTTTCGATAGAACCGCTACAAATACGCATGAAACTGCAGAGTTCTATGGTCTGGAGTCGACAAAGCAAAAGTTATGGCTTAAAAACATGTAAATCCAGACTTATACTTCGATGCTGGAACATTTAAGATAGTTATACATAGCATAATATCAGCCATTTTCGATAGCACCGCTACAAATACGCATAAAAATGCACAGTCCTATGGTCTAGAGTCGATATAGTAATAGTTGTGGCTCAAAAAACATTGAAATCTAGAAATATACTGAGATGCTAGAACATTTTAGATAGTTCTACATAGCATCTCAGCCGTTTTCGATAGCACCGCTACAAATACGGTATCCTGACTTTTAACCAAAAGTTGTGATAGCTTCTCGTACACAATTCTTTACATTTACAAGCTTCTTAGCTTGCAACTGTTGCTGGCATCAGGAATAGTGATACATCAGGAGTGCACAGCCCGTCCGCGTTCCTTTTACCTTCGTTCGACAGCGTCAAGTCACATCCGTTCTGCCTGATATCCGTTTTCACGAGGTGGAGTTTGCTGTAGGCAAACTCAAACTAAAGGCTAGCGGCAATGACGGTGTTACAGCGCAACTCATGAAGAGTCCAGACCCAGAAGGCAACAAAGTTCTCCACGTTATATGTGCCAAAGTTTGGAGGACTGGCCAGGCACCCGATGACTGGACGCCATCCATCATTGTTCCCGTGCGCAAAAGGTTCCAAGCGTGAACGTGAGAAATCCGGACCATTTCTCTCATATCACACGCGAGTAAAGTCCTTCTACACATTATAAACAATTGGCTTGAATATCATATAGGTAAGCGGTTAAATAGCTAGAGAACAGGCTGGTTTCGGGGAGGGACCCGTGAGCAGATATTGAATATGAGGAAGCTAATATGAAAAACCCGTGAATATAACAAGCCAATGATCCTATGTTTCGTCGATTACGCCAAAGAATTCGATTATATTAACTGGCCCACAATGTTTCGAGTTATGAGAGAAATAGGTATATCTGATCACCTGGATTTTCTTGTGCAGAACGTCTACGTGGGTACTTAGTCTTACATTTGATCCCCGAAGACGCGCTAGCTTACCCGTTCAAAACATAACGAGGTGTGAGGCAAGGATGCATACTCTCTTCACAACTTTTCAACCTCATATGCAAGCATACCATGCGCGGAGCACTGGAAAACTGGGCGGATGGTATTCGAGTGGAAGGTCACCGAATTAGCAATCTGCGGTTTGCTGATGACACTACTATCATTGGCGGAAATGAGAGTGAAATAGTAGATCTGCCGCAATAAATGTAGGCCGTCAGCGTGGAGTACGGAGTGAGGATTAACCGGAGCAAGACCAAAATGCTAGGGATCTCGGGGATTGAACGTCGCACAAACGACTCGATCCTAAGCCAACTGAATGTTCGGACCCAACTCTCGGTAATATGGGGAGTTCTTTAATTCTTCAGCCACGTGGCGCGTTAGGAGTCCAAGAACTTGGAGAAACATACTAGTTGACCGCGTGCAGGGAACAAGATACAGAAGGGGCACCAACCCGACTGGACTGATCCCTTACTGGGATTCCTTAACTGCAACACCCAGTCAGCACGTCATTCGGTTCAACAAAGAGTAAGTTGGAGTGTTCTGTTAAAGGGAGCAAGTAACTGTGGTCACCACCCTCAGCCATGAGGAAACGACCAAGAAGAAGATAAAACTAGGTGTCTATTGTGAATTTACTGATAAAACATAGACTCCCTTTTGTAATAACTTCAAATAATTACTTTTATAGTACGTCCTAGACACAATATATATCGACGAATTCACATTACCTAATCCATAGTAAAGTTAAAATTAAAAATCTCAAATATAAGCGCTGGTCATAGGTGGTATTGAGAAATACCCTTGTTTTTCTAATCGATTACTGTATTTCTTTTTATTTACATCCAATAAAGTACTCTCGTTCCTGCAGTTCTTTATTAGTTTTATAAAGTTATAATTTTGTGATTCACCCGTCTCCTTTCTCGCTTAAAACCAGTTGAAACTAACACCCTACACCCGTGTGGACAAAGGGCGCGCCTTACTAATAACGGCGTAATTATGACATTTCTCATCCGATCGAGTTCAGGTTTCTTTTATTAAATGGCTGATAAATTTTTCGTTGTCTGCCTTAAATCATTTTAGTATGTAGTGTATACTTCCGAGGCTGTAAACATAAATAGTGAGTTTTTATAGTTTAAAATCTTATATAATATAAGATATTTACGTAACTGCACTACTCAGCTGATGTTGTGTATTATACTCGTATCAATATAGAACATTTAATTCCCGTTCATTTGATACCCCACACATGTATATAGGGTCCAAAGGATCAGAATTATTTGCAATTTTCAAAATACAGCGGCCGCCATTTTGATGACGTCATATCTCCGGATCCAGGTACTTTACAGGTGGGGTCTCGACGGTTTTTAACATAGAATAACATGTTAAAAAACAAACTAAAATTTGGTGCTGGTATCACAAAGTGAACTATGTTTCCCCTAACAGAACGCACTAATGGGATCGTATTTCGGTAAAAATTTGCCATCGCAAGCTTTTGGAAAATAGTCAAAATTCATCCGAGAAGGCCCGTTGCTCCCTTCACGAACCCTAGGAGGATCTCTTTTAGATCCTAATACTTTCATGATAGCAGTGTGCCTCCGCCACGGTCTTAAAGTCTACGAGCCGCATCCTTGTTGCCGATGTGGAAATGCAGTCGACGACCTAGGACACTAGGCCTGTGTTACCAATCCAGTGCTGGATGTGTGATGTGTTGTGCTGTAAACTCGTTTACAGACATGCATCGAAAACCTATTTGATCCGTCGGGCTTTAGCACAATTTCATTCCCGGCTTCGCTTGAGCGCACTGGCCTGTCTGCCTCAGATGAAGAGAGACCCGAAGAATGCACTTTAGTACCGTGGCATATCTGCATATCGTGGCATATCTTGGTCGTCCCTTGGCGTGGGACGTCACTTCCGTTGATATGCTAGCACAGTCTCATGTCCAAGCTTCTGCTCGAAACGAGGACCAAACCATCAATAGCCGCAAATACGTTTTTTTAAAGCCAAACTAATTAGTACACTTGCTATAGAAACTTTTGGGCCGAGGTCATCTGACACAGAGAAATGTATAAAAGAAATGTCAGATAAATTAATCAATAACCAAAGCGATGCTACGTAGAACTATCTTAAATGTTCCAGCATCGAAGTATATGTCTAGATTCACATGTTTTTAAGCCAGAACTTTTGCTCTGTCGAATCCAGACCATAGAACTCTGCAGTTTCATGCATATTTGTAGCGGTCCTATAGAAAATGGCTGAGATGCTATGTAGAACTATCTAAAATTGTTTAGCATCTCAGTATATAATAATAATAATAATAATAAACTTTATTTCAGGCAGTACCCATATCATGTCACAAAACACATAGTCATACACACAAACTTAAAATTAATTTGTAAAATATTGTATAGGTAATATAAATAAAAAGTAGCAAAGTAAAATTGTAAAAATAAACACGAAATATACAACATAAATTAAACCTACTTCACTACTTCCTATTTTGGTCGCGATACACAGATGTCCAAAATTTCGAGATCCGACAGTCCAAGCGCTCAGACAAAGTACGGAGAATATCATTGTTGGATGATCTGATACGGTCCCGAAATGACGCAATGCGCAGTCTTATAATTGCGAAGAAGTCAGGCACTCCAGATTCCGCAAACATGCTCGATGCGCTACAATAACGTGGTTGCTTCATTAGAATGCGATATGCGTTATTATATTGCACTCTAATCGCACTCATGGCGCGCCTGGTGCAATTAACCCAGAGCTGGCATGTGTAGAAGCATTGACAAAATGCTCAAAACAATGTCAACTTTACTGGGGCACTGCACCATGCAAACCTTCGTGCGAGCATGTTACTTCTCACAGCAGTAGCCCGACGTTCACGCTCGATATCCAGATCATCCCTGAGGGTCTCCGTCACAATATGTCCCAAGTACGTGAACTGGCTTACCCTTTCGATTGAGACTCCATTCAAAAACACTGGGGGAACATTGTCCGGACCCCTCCCTGACTTGATGACCATAAATTGCGTCTTCTTGACGTTATACTTGAGACCATGATCTAAAGCATACCGCTCATAGACTCCCAGGAGCGTTCTAAGACCTTTAACAGAGGGGCTAAGGAGCACCATATCATCTGCATAACTATAATATCCATTAATATAAAGACTGAAGAGGTCCGGCGATGTCAGCCCTCCTTGGAGAACTCCACACTCTAACCTATAAGTCTAGATTTCAATGTTTTTAAAGCCAGAACTATTGCTGTATCGACTCCAAACTATAGATCTCTGCAGTTTTCAGGGTGGCCGCTTTTTACAACATTTCAATTTCCCTGACTCTTCCCGGTTTTCCAGGCAGTTCTTAAGTTTTTCCCCGACCAAAATAAGAGTATATAGAGTCTAAAAAAGAAGCGTTTCCTTCATAAGAGGGTCAATCAACTTTTTTACCCGCAATTTTTAACCATTGTTTTACATTGTAGTAATATTTTCATAATTCACATTATAATTTTAACCTATTGTTTAAAATGTATAGAATAAAAACCGATTAAGTGCGAGTCGAACTCGCACACCGAGGGTTTCGTACCTATTTAATATAATATGGATGGAAAACGCAAAAGAAAATGCTCATTTTGTTAGTAACTTTATTTTCGATGCAATAAGGTCCATTTTAACTAGCCTAAATTTTAATACAGATTTTTAAGGTATTTTGATAATTTTTCCAAAACTGTAAGATTTGACAATTTCATTTAATTTTTCGCGTAAAATATAAATGATTATCTTTAAATCAGGTTTTTTTCAGATTTTTTGATCAACAAACTTTGTAGAAAAAGGAGATAATTTTTTGTAAATTTTGGCTATAAATCAAAAAGTACACCACGAAAATTTATTAAAAAAAAGTTTTGAAATTTGCAGATTGAGCCCTTTCATAAAACATCCCGTTTGCAATCAAATCACTTTAATTTTTTAACCCCCATTCTAGACCCCTTACAAATATTTTGATAAAATATTTCATATGGTTTATACTAAAAACAGATGCGGGCAAGCAAGTTGTATAACTATGGCAAATTTCAAGTTGATAGCTTCTACAGTTTCAGAGAAGAACTGCTGTGACATACAGACAGACAGACAGGCAGACAAACAGACAGACAGGCAGACAAACAGACAGAAACCGAAGTTCATAAGGGTTCCTTTTTACCATTGTGGTACGGAACCCTAAAAATGTGGTACTTAACTCAGTTGACAATTCAGTAGGTATGTTTAGGTATCATAAAAATCCAATTAGAGATCCAATCATGTCAATTAGAGAGATACTGGGAAGTATTGTCCTACTTTTTTTGGCAGTAAGTCGGGTGTGATTTGGTTACAAGATACCTAACACTCATACTCGCTTCGCTTGTCGTCGTACCTATCAGAGATTCTGGGATTGTCCTACTTTTTTTGGCAGTAAATCGGAATCTGGTGTGATCGCAAGATACCTACTTACCTAACTAAAATAATACCACTACAATTGGTCACATGAAAAAAAATCTTAAACTAAAGATGCTTGTATTAAGAATTATTTATCATATTCTACACGATATATCAATAAAAAACGAGTGTTATATTGGCATCATTTTCACACCAACGAGAATTTTCTAAGTCCCTGAATCTTAGTAATATGGACCTACATTACAAAAGAAGCTTAGTTTACAACATATTCTACACGATGCATTAATAAAAAACATAATATGTTAGAAATCAGAAAATATTTATTTGCATAGACACAGTATAGGGATGTTACAGTACATTATGTTTCATGTGTCAAGCTTGCATGCAAGCGTGCAAATATAATTATAGTAGTAAATTAAAATGTCAAAATAATAATAATAAAAAATAAAAAACAAATATAAATGTCAAATTCAAACAATACAAAACAATAGCAAAGGTTAACATAGTAGGCATTTCACAATTACATAGCTAAATACTATTAATCCTACTACTGTCGGTGCTCGAGATACGCCTTTACGCTGTAAAAGCAACGATCCAAAAGCCAGTTTGTTAGACTGCGTTTAAAGGCGTTTCCCTCTAGCAGCCTGAGTTCCTCCGGGAGATAATTATAAATGACAATGCACATATTGAAAACATTTTTTTTGTAAATCGTCTTATGACTTCGCGGGTGATATAAGAGGTTCATTAGTTTTACCCTGGTTCGCCTTTCGAGAACTTCGCTTCGTGTCTTAAAGTACGAGTGATGTGATCTGACAAAACTACATACTTCTCTTAAGTATAGGCATGGCAAAGGGAGAATTTTAAGTTATATATTAGACCTCATGTTGATGATTTTTTTTAAGTCCAGCCCCCCTATGCTACACCCCAACCAATTTTTTCCCTGACCTTTATTAAAATTCCCTGACTTTTCCCTGACCCGCGAAATTCCCTGACTTTTCCCGGTTTTCCCGGTTTTCCAGAAAGTGGCCACCCTGAGTTTTATACGTATTTGTAGGGGTGCTATTGAAAACCGCTGAGATGCTATGCAGAACTACCTAAAAAGTTACAGCATCTCCACTTTTGTCTAGATTTTCGTGGAATTTTAGCCAGACCTATTGCTGTATCGACTCCAGTCTATAGAACTCTGCATTTTCATACGTATTTGTAGGGTTGCTATTGAAAACCGCTGAGATGCTATGCAGAACTATCTAAAGAGTTATAGCATCTCCACTTTTGTATAGATTTTCGTGGTTTTTTAGCCAGAACTATTACTGTATCGACTCCAGACTATAGAACTCTGCAGTTTTATACGTATATGTAGGGGTGCAATTAAAAACCGCTGAGATGCTATGCAGAACAATCTAAAAAGTTACAGCATCTCCACTTTTGTCTAGAATTTCGTGGTTTTTTATCCAGAACTATTGCTGTATCGACTCCAGACTATAGAACTCTGCAGTTTTGTACGTATTTGTAGCGTTGCTATCGATAACCGCTGAGATGCTATGTAGAACTTTCTAAAAAGTTACAGTATATCAACATATCTCTAGATTTATATGTTTTCTTACCCAGAACATTTGCTGTGTCGACTCCAGACCATAGAACTGTGCAGTTTCATACGTATTTGTAGGGTTGCTATTGAAAACCGCTGAGATTCTATGCAGATCTATCTTAAAAGCTACAGCATCTCAATATTTGTCTAGATTTTTTTTTAGCCAGAACTATTGCTGTATTGACTCCAGACCACAGACGAGATCGAGAACTGGTGAGATGGTAATAAGTGGAATGCGAAGTTAGCGTCCCTTTTTGAAAAAAACCGTAGTTCTGAAGAAAAAGAAAAGCTGAACTATCGAAAATAAATATGTAGAACTGTAGAACTATTGGGGATGCTACTAGAACTGTGTTTAATTTTAGAGATTCCAGAAATTGATATGCTAGGTTCACACACATCTAAAATGTTAATCCGTTGAATAATTTATACAAATAGAGGCAAATGTTGGATACCCGCTTTTCCCATACCCGATTTGCCCATGCGCACGTTTTTGTTTTATCAACATAAAACTTTCAAAACGAAACGACAAAACACAAAGTAGCTTCATAAATAACAAGACTAATAACCAAACAAAATATACCTACTTAACATAAGTAAATCGAGCAAATTCACCCTGCTGGAAAGACTATGAGTAAATAACTAAGGCCGGCTTTACAAACTTTACGCGATGTAAAGAGCTATTTTTTCACGGAAAATAATAAAATTATGGTTTGTATCGGCATATTATGCACTACAAACTTGTTTACAATTTTAAGATCTACTAAATGGTTTTTATTGTAACACTTGAAATATGATTGTGAAATAGTTATTTGTTATACAATGGGGGAAAGTAGTATTTTACCTGCGAGTGTTCATTTGAAACACGAGCTAGCGAAAGGATTCCATGATTGAAGGATTCAATGTAGGTAATTATGATTATGATAACACTAACACTAAGATTAAGACTTGCTACTAACACTCGTATGGATCTTGTTATTCGAAATAAATGTATTATTATTATTATTATTATTATTGAGCACGAGCGAAGCGAGTTGTTCAAAAATAGAATCCTGAGCGTAGCGAGTGTTTCAACTCACGAGACGTAAAATAACTTTTCACCCGTGTATAACACAAAACTTTTCACCTCACTACAGCGAGGAAAATAAGAAAAAGTCTTTGTACTATAAACGGGATTTTTCAGGCAATAAGCTCAATTCCGCATTTTGCACGGTTTCCCGTAATTCCACAGGTGTTAATAAGTCTTCGTCACTCGAATCACTCATTTTTAATAACAAAACAAACTAGAGAAACATGCGAATATTTAACGCTGACGGCTTAATTCAAAAGTTATGACTTAAGTTCTTTTTTATTATTTAGGATGCGTTTTGTTCGCACATCGACTTACTTGCACTGTCAGAACATTTTATCCGTTTTTACAACAAGAATGAAGGTTAATGTTGAATGCTGATATTTATGAATTAAAATAAAGTTGTAAGACTGTATTTAGTGTTTTTTACTCGATGCAATTCATTAATTGTGATGTTAAAAATTCTGTACTTTGAACGTTTTACGTTTTGTTAGCTGTCAAATATCACTTAAGCTGCCTTCAAATGTCAAAACTCTTTCTGCACATGTGGATAAAAAGCGATTTTCTCAATAGATATCAAACAAACAAAAAGGGCTTTCCGAGCTAGTGAGATGAAAACAAATAAGTTGTATTGTTAGACAATGGCTAAGGGAAGTACGCCTAAAAGTGGGTACCCTGCCTAAAGCGGGTAGCCTTTTAAGTTTGCACTAGGAAGAATCTGTGGATGCGAAGTGACATTCGACACGTCAGCCAATCAGAGGAAGTGATGCCAGTTGCATGGCGTACGCGTTGACAATGTTAGTCGCTAACGAAGTTTTTTGGTGTTTTCACTAAATAAAATATCTTTTTTTTACGTGTTTTTTAAGTATTAAAACAAAATAAAAAGATTAAATTAAATTAAAATACCCACTAAAAACCAACTCGGTGCTATAAAATCCAGCAAAGAACATGTAACTTGGATAGAAGCTTGAGTATTATAGAAAGATTAACAAATTATCTTATTATTTACCTTATCTTATCATCTTATCTCTTTCTTGTTTTGTAACAAAAAAGAAATACTTTAAAAAGAGGAAAATTTTTTGCTTACCTTTTCATATATTTTTTGACACGCTATACATAGGCTGCTACGAAAGTTTTTAGCTGTATAAAACTAACATTTACTTTTCAAAGCGTATGGCAAATTAAGAGTAATTTAGCTATAAACCTCTTGGTAAAATAAAATTCCATACTGGCCACGTACAATTTTTTATTTTTTTGCTCGTTATGTCAGTCCAGTTTTGTTTCTTGCAATGGAGCTGCCGCGTGAATCGTTTTGTGCTTAAGTACGGCCAATGAGACGAGACAGTTAAATAATGTAAACAAACTTACCGTTACTGAGTTATATTGCGATAGCGAGCAATTATTATATCCGTCCTTATTTCTCGTACGCAATAATATATTCAGTTGGTCAAGGACGGCTGTCGTTGCGTGATTCGTGGTACAGGAAAGCTAACATAAGCTGACAGGAAAGTACAGAAGTTGTCAACATTAGGGCCGCCATTTTGGAAGTTTATTCCTGTTTGGATTGCGTTGGAACTGTTGGAAGTGACACGATTTCAAATAAAAAAAAATTGAACTCCTGAAAGCTTGTTTAAATTCTTTATCTCGTCTCGTTGGCCTTACTTTATGATATTCTACGACTACAAAAGGAACTTAACTTTTAAGGAACCTCATAAAAAATAAAGGAAGGATTTGAAGAGTCCGCTCTATCGTTAGCCACAATCTCATATGGGTACAGCAAGTTTAAGCGGGGTCGGGAGTACCTCAAAGATGAGCCGAGACCAGAACGGCCGTCTTGTGCTATAACGCCAGAAAACGTGATTAAAGCCGCGAGAGTGGTTGATTAAAGAACACGGAAATATTACACATTGGGAAATAGAGCATGAACTTGGCATTGGATCACCCGCAGTGGCGACGTTGCGAGCATTTAACATGATCATCCCGGCGTCAGGAAGATGGCTTCGCGTACGATACCATATTTCCTGACCCGGAAAAAAAGCCCGGCAAGTAGATTGGTGTCAGTTTATGCTCAAAAAATTCGACGGAGGCAATTTCCAACAGGTGTCTAATATCCTTACTTCTGTTGAGTCCTGAATATAATGCTATGACCCTCTAACAAAGCAACAATCTATGCAACGGGTGTTCGAGGAAGGCCGCCATAAAAAAATTGCGTGGCATAGTGTGAACAAAGAAGTGATAGCCGTTTTCTTTCGCCGCGGGGGCCCAGTATCTCTAATTCCAGGTGAAGATTGAAGAACCGTTACTAGCCATTGGTACACAGAGGTCTGTCTACCCCAGGCATTTGACAGACTTGGTGAAGATCGTCCAAAGAGCGGCACTCATGGAATTCTTTTTCACCAAGACAATGCATCTCCACACACCGCGGCAATAATAATGGACCTTTTGACCAGTAAAGACTATTTCTTATTCCCCACTACAAAGAAAATGATGCGAGGCCGGACTTTTACGTACTCGAACGAGGCAATACTAGAATTTGAATGTCTTTTTTTGACCTTCCGCAGAATGCACTTTTTAAATATTTTGAGGATTGGTTTTCTAGAATGAGGCGATGTATTGAACTTGGAGCAGTATATTTTGACAAATATTAAGTCCAAACTTTTTAAATGACTTTCTTAAGGGAATTCAAATTGTTTATAGTAATGCAAAAAAAAAACTCCAAACATTTTTCTATGAAACCGAAAACTACAGAGTTACTAAAGATCGCTTTTCTCCTAATATAATTTCCTTACTTTCCGTACTTGTAATTAAAGTTGAGTTAAAATCACACAAAAAATTGTTAAGCACACTTGGTACGTTTTGAAAATGATTTTTATTTCAATTTAAAACAAGTGACTGAAATATAATGATGTGTAATTTTTTGAGAATCGGCTTAGTAAGCCCTTTCACAAGGTACCACACACGATTGGATTCAGAACAAAAGAAAAAACCCATACGAAATAAACATGACGTCATAACTCGTCTCCGTTTTTGTTTTTATTTCGTGCTACGGGTCAAATTTATTCTTATGGCTTAAATATCAATCGTTCCAATTTTCATGCCTTAACGACCATTTGCAGCATTTCACTGAAAAATCGGGGTGTACCGCTAGCGCTATAACGCTTCATAACGTCACAAGGCTTCACTAACCTCGAAAGTTTCTTGGAATACGCAAGTATTATTATTATTGGGGGGGTTGAGATGGGCCTTGTGAGCCACTTCGACCATTGCTGATCTTTTGTGGCAGCCCTTAATTTAAAGTTCACCGCAAAGGCCCGTTGCGTCTAGGAATTTCCAGATGCTTTGGGCAGTGAGGAGTTGTATCTCTTGTGGGTCCATGATATGTCGCCCTAGGTAGATACTTCTATTACGCATTAGTGGTCCGCAAGAACAGAGGATGTGCATAGCTGTCTCCTCTGTTTCTTGACAGAACCTGCATGCCGCTTCTTGTTTCATACCCATTAGAAACAAGTGTTTGTTCAATTTGCAGTGGCCAGTTAGGATCCTAGTCACTGCGCAAGTCTTTTCTCTTTTGAGTTTTAGAATCTCCTTGGAGAACTAATACGCAAGTAACACGTTTCAGAGAACGTTGTCGATATTTTGTAGGGTTTCCAGTAAAATTAATTTTACGTTAACTTTTACACATTAATTCCAAGATTTTCCAAGCTGAAAATTACGAGGGGTGATCCATAAGTTTTGAGAATCAGTAAAAACCATCTACATAATGATATTCTTTTAATGTGGACTATACTATGGCACCAATGAAACTTAAATTAGAGAAAAAAAATGTATACATTATTCATTTGTTTTCCTTTGATAGCTAAACAAAAAACATCTGTATTAACAATTTTACAAGACGGCAAAAATAAGAGTTAGTTTTGTAATAATTTGGAGCTGTGAGGAAAAAGTTCTGGTACACTAATAAAAAATATTATTATTGAAAATGAAACCTTGATTTATAATTATGATTTAAAGGATAAATAAGTTATCATTGCAGTGGATTTTTTTATCTCCAGCTCTGTCACCAAAATTTAGGGTGGTTTTTTCGGCCTTTTCCAGGATTATTGAGGCCTACAAGTAAATACTGCGACATTAGTTTTTAGCAATTGAGTTCAAAAAATCTAGGAGAGTTATATAACATTATTCTATCCTAATTATGGCAAAATAATAAAAATAAGCTGAAGAAAAAAATTACGACTTTTCGGCAGGAACTGTGCTTCAGAGCCTCCTAATTGATAAGGGTGCTGCTCGTCGACCAAAGATCAGAACTCATAACCACTCTCCCCATTATTTAGCCCTAACTTTCGACTACTACTTCTCATTCACTAATGTTCAAAAACAACTACATAAAAATCACGAGCTGGAAATTTAGGGTGGTTTTTTCGGCCTTTTCCAGGATTATTGAGGCCTACAAGTAAATACTGCGACATTAGTTTTTAGCAATTGAGTTCAAAAAATCTAGGAGAGTTATATAACATTATTCTATCCTAATTATGGCAAAATAATAAAAATAAGCTGAAGAAAATAAATTACGACTTTTCGGCAGGAACTGTGCTTCAGAGCCTCCTAATTGATAAGGGTGCTGCTCGTCGACCAAAGATCAGAACTCATAACCGCTCTCCCCATTATTTAGCCCTAACTTTCGACTACTACTTCTCATTCACTAATGTTCAAAAACAACTACATAAAAATCACGAGCTGGTGATGACATAGTGAAGGTACAAAATTTGGCCATTTTGACCTACAAAAGTAAAATTGTCTTTATAGTGGTAAAATAAAACAATTGAATGACGTTAATAAGTGTTCGGAAATATAGAAAGTGTGCTCATTCCAATTAAAATATAACGATTTACATATCTCCCATTTTTAATACCGATTATCAAAACTTATGGATCACCCCTCGTACCTATGTAACACTTCGGTGATTAATGTTTGTATCATAAGAAGAAATCATGCTTGCAATCCACTTTTAACTTTATCGCCTATAATGAAGCAGTATTTTATTAGATAGATAAAAACCCCCGATATAATCTAGACCCCTTCTTTCAGAGCTGATATCTCCTTTTAATTGGTCCAACCGATTTTCATGAAACCTAGCTAAGAACCACCTCTAGGAAACCGGCTTCAAGGACACACACACACACACACAGACCCAGACACACACACATACACACACAGAAACACACAAACACACACACAGAGAGAGATAGACAGACACACAGATGGACACACACACACACTCACACACAGACAGACGCACAAAGACAGACACACAGACACAGACAGACAGACAGACAGACGCGCACTCCCGCCCGCCTCTAACTATCTTAATCGAGATATCTTATCGCCACCCTTGAGATAGGTACCGCTGAGGAGTTCCGGTGGCCATCTGTGGTTTTCATCATCAGTTCCACTTCACCAAATGAATATTAGAATTAGTTGTAAGTATACCAAAACCTTCTCCAGAACTTAACAAATACTTTTATGAAAACCGCATCAAAATCGGTTCAACCAAACATACGGGTCAAACAGAGAACCTCCTTTATGGTAGTCGTTTAAAAAATATAAAGTTACAGCTGCTTTCGCACCCATCCCAAAATGCTCAGATTTTGAATAAGACAGCTCTGATCAATGTAAATAGATGCTATTTGATGCAATTTAATTATTACTACATTATTTAATTTTTCAATAAAAAGTAATGAGTAAAAAGAATCGAATAAATTGAATGAACAAAAAAGTTTAAATTAAAAAACAAACAACCAATCGCCTTCAAAAACCCAAAAAATTACCTCTTTTAAAATGACAGGTAGTTATATATGGTCAGTCAAACTGAAGTCTGCTTTTGGTTAAAAATATTTCGCCGACTTCAGTTGCAATGGCCTGTAGGTACTGTACTGACCCCATCTCGAGTCAAACCTTCAAGCAAGAATTAAGTTGTCTTTGGTATTTGACTGGTTAGAAAACGGCGAGAGAGAGTGTGGGGGGTTGCTAGGGAACGACGGAGGATGGTTGACGGGAGTGATCGACGGGCTTGTAAAAAATGTATTTCTTAAGTTTTTTATTTGCTTTTTCTTGATAGTAATAGTGTTGTATCTACAAAATTTTCCTTTTAAAATTAATAGTGTGCGGAGTGTATAATTGTAAATAACATATTAAAAGGTGATCTATAGGAATATTGCAAGGAGACGTTAGAAGGTTCTCGTAAGTTTTCATGTAGACAAAGTCTACTTAAAAAGGTAAATATTGTAGTCCTACCGTTGTTGGAAACACTTATCTATAAGAAATCATGTTCACGAATAATTTGGTTTATGGTTTGAGAACAAGAAAATCGAACTAGTGATTTCTCATAGGTATTTTAATCATTCGTACATGTCTTATCATTTAGAATAGGGAAGCTTGAGGTTGAGTGCACTGGTTGAGGATCTGAAAGACCTATGGAAGGGTGATAGTTGTTGTTTAGAAGGGATTCTGTATGGTGTTTAATTTATTGTGAATGTTTGTTGCGTTTTAGGGTATAGTAACAGAGTAGGGAAACCTTTCGTAGTACAGGGAAACCTTAGTTGTATATTTAACCCCTGTTATTTTAATACATTTCACGCGGGAGCATGATCCTGTGAGCTCCGTCGCCTACTACGAGGGCTTCTAAGCGGTTTGGAGTCGCTGTCGTGAGGGTTCGGTTTGCGGCTGCGCGTCCTTGACACCTCGTTGGGACCCGAAGCTAAGTGTTGTCTTTTAGTGGTTATTCGATGGGTGCATCGTTGCACTTAGGGTAGTAGTGCAGTTGGTTACGAATGACATTTGATGTCGTCACTTTCAAAATATTTTGAATTATGGAAGGTGTCATTGCAATTTTGACAACAAGGTTATAAGATCATTCGTAGCAAAGCTGTCCTTGTTAGAACATGTTTATTTGAATATTTTTCTTTGATTTTGATTTTTTTTATTTACGAATATTCTCAAAATGTTTTTGAGTTTCGAAATTTTATTTTTTTGAAAGGAACAATTTATTTAAAAAACAGAACAATTTTTTTTTTAAAATAAATTCTTAGAAGCAAATCATATTGAACTTAAAAGTGATATACGCTGGTCGTCAGAAAACCAATCTAGTGATAAATTCCTTTGAATTATTTCACGGGATTTTAATTCTATTGCGAAACTAATAATTATTTAAAGGTAAACAATTTTATTGTTCATTTGATATTCTTTTTAAATGTTATTAATCATGGGAATTCAAAGGATTATTAATAATTCAAGACTGATCTAATTCATTTGGATTTTGTGTACCTTTTAGGACTCCATGTCTAATCTTCAGTTTATTGGAAGAATCTTTTCTAAATTTTCCCCATGCTGTTTGGCTAAGATTATTTTATTTTTCTTTCGGCTCTTATAACGGGGATTACAGTTTTACTTGTGTCCTGGCAATCTAAATTACAATTTATTTTTACCTTTTCCTTTTAAAGCATCGGATATTTTTCCCATGTTTCTATTCGAGTCGAAGAGGGTTTAGTGTCTTGGTGAAAGTTATCAGCGGGACACAGACGTCGATGACATCTTACCGCCACTAAACATCTTGGATTAAAATAGCAAGCAGAGACACTACACAGCGTATGACCAGTATCCATACAGACTTCACAGACTGCTTCAGTGTGTTGAAGGTTCAAGGTTAATAGCTTCTAAATTTATCTTGGGGAACCGGGGGTCGGATTTGAGTTGCGTCAAGAGTCGATCTCACCTCTGGTCGAAAGACGTTAGTTAGTTGAGGTGACTTGCTGGCTTGGTTTTTATGATCTCATGTCGGCAAGGATGCCTGCGAGTTTAGCTCGGCAACTGCTTTCTACTCCCGGCTCACATGTCGGTTCGTGGGGACTCGACTAAGCGAAGCGAAAGCTGAGCGTGTGGTATCGGGTGCCTTGACGGATTCGAAGGGGAGGAGACCTCCAATATTCTGGGTTTGCTTTGATACCTGTCACACTGGATTGCAGAAAACACACACATTCCGTCGTCCTAAATATCCGAGGACACAAGAGGGGTAGTTTAGGTCAATAGTCTCTCCATCTAAATTATTAGGAGATAAAATAAATCCTGTCTCTTGGAGTGACTATAATTTTGTCGGGTCCTCTGCTCTCTTGGTTACGAGAACTTACCTAGACTGACTTGGCGACGTAATGGAAACGCTCCCCAGACAAGTTCGAGACAGGCTGGCGGAGTGTGACCAGTCTGGAGTCGAGCACATGAGCAAGAGCGGGGAGGGGCTCTGCTTTTACCAGATCACATAAACTTGTCGACTTTCCATAAACTGAAGTTCCCTAGTCGTTTCTTTTCCTCAACTAATACAATTATTTGAATTCCCTTATTCTTGAATATCTCTTCAATCAGAAGAATCTGTTATCCCTCATTCTCGCCCTAGGAACCATGAGTTACTAAAACGTTAAAAAAATCACACAACGTAACTTCCACTATTTCGTTTGGCAAATCTCTTTTGTCTTCCGGCCCGCCAAACAAATTAAATAAAAAAATATTTTTTTTTTTTATATTTTATAAGGCCTACCCCATGGGGGTGGTGCAGTACCTACCATTTTAATAGTAGTTTATGTGACATAATTAAGGGCATTAAACACGAGCGTGGGTTTATCAAACGAGCCGAAGGAGAGTTTCATAATAACATCACAAAACTGTTTTAATGCCTAATTATGAACAGTGACATACACTACTTTATCTACCCACATATCATAAGATTCATAAGCCTCCATGATGCATTCAGGAGCCGCATATTAACCGGTAATGGCGGTAATGAAAATAAAAGATTGAAAAGTTTTCTGGCAGCTGTCATAGGTTTTTTTAATTCAGAGACAAACTAGAGTCGGCTCCAACTATTATATCGTTCGATATCTTACTTACGTGCGACATATTTTGTCAAATTTGTATGCACATTAACAATTCATTTCGAACTAAACGTCATCTCGACCGATATTGGAACAGGTCAAATCAAATTTGTTTGTTTTTCAGAGATGTTCGAAATTTTAATGAAATAATTTTATCGAAATCGATGTTATTATTTAGCAATAATAACATTTTTACAGATAAGAATTGTGTTCTAATAAAATAGTCTATTTTTATGGTTGTCATAATGTGCGGTTCTTGAACGCATCATGGAGGGTTTATGAATTTTATGATATTTGGATAGATAAAATAAGTGATTTGCTTTGATTATATACTCTCTAGATAGAACTTCGATGACATGAATGCGTCGAAATTTTTATCAGCTAACTGTTAGCCTATAAGTAGCTTTCCGCTCCTTAGTGTCAATTGTGTTGTCAAGGGATACGCACGTGTTATGTGTTAGAATTTATTTCGCTAAAAAGGCACTAAAATGACGAGTTGCGTTATTAAAGTTGGTCGAAAATACAAAGGACATATTAAAACAACCAGCAAAGTCACCTACCACCGTTAAGTAATTCAGAATTAATAGGATTTTTTTCAAAAATCAATCAATTTAATATGTCTAATTATTACGATTCTATCTTGGCATTTTTGTTGGTATTGCCAGTTTTGAAATACGAAATTCCCTAGGGGTGTGACTTTCGAAGAGTGCAAGTTAAATAAGGATGTTTTATGTAAATATGTGTACATAAAATTTGTTATAAAAACAAAGTGTAAGTCGAAAATGGTGGAAAATGATAAAAATATTCAAGAAAGAAATTCAAAGAAACGGTAATTTATACGAATAAAATTTAATTCGTGTGCAAAATTGAATTCCTCTATTAACTTTTCATCTTCCCACTTTATTCATGGCATATTTAGCGGAACATAATGAAAAGTCTAAATTTTAAACGCAATATTTTTGTGTCACAAATACAACAATATTTATTTCTTAAAACACTTAATTAATGACGTTTTATCCAATTTCTGTATGAAAAACAAATAAATTAAAACATTTTCCTCAGGAAAAAAATAACTTTTTCAAAATGTCTTACTTTTATTTTGTTCCGCCAAATTTGCAGGTGAGTGTATTATGCCAATGGAAGTCAAACATTCCAATTCGAATTGATATGTTTTTAGTTTTTCAAACACTTCACAACAACAAAACCTTAACATGATCAGTTTTCCCAGTAAAATGGGAAATATATCTTTAGCTAGAATCCCTACGTATGCCCACAGAGATAAATAGAATGACGTTTTGCGAGTGTTAGACAAAGCTGTCACGCACACAAGCATTCAAAAACTGGCCTGTTTTTGTCGTAGCGATTACAAGGCCACACTCTATGTAGAGAGTAAATAATCAAAGGTTATTTGTTCCTTTTTTGAAGGCCGTGTTTTGTTTTATGAAACATTTATTTTATATTATACTTTTTAGTGATCATAATAAGCTGTTATGTAGTCCCAACTACTAAGTTGATATGAAGCTTTAATACATTTCAAGCTGCCGCAAGCAACGCCGCGGAAAAGTGTCATAGTCGTATTTAAACAATTAACTAAATTTTCTTCGTTATAGTCGCTCAACTATCTTAATCGGGTTATCTTATTATCGCCACCCTTGAAATAGGTACTATTGAGGAGTTCCGTTGGCCATCTGTGGTCTTCATCTTTAGTTCCACTTCTTCAAATGATACTTCTGGACATCAGAGCCAACAGGTCGGATATCCAATTTATACCAAAATCACTTTTTCTTAGTTCACTACACTTTTTTTAGAATCATACTCGATTTTTTGTCCTCGTTCAGGCTATCTAACCGTAACATCGCTACCTCTTTTATTAACGAAGTTAGATTTACTAAAAAAGGTCAGATGTCCAAAATACCTTAAGCCGGGTCCACATTTGAATCATTTTGCCGATCACGATCACGCGTATCGTATCGAGCTCGCGTAAACAAGTATGGACGCTCACTTTGGGCACAACGTATCACTACCATCGTCGCGTGAAAAAATGCGTCCATACTAACCGTAGCGTAGCAGCGTATCGTATCATAACGACGTATCATTAAATGTGGACGCTCAATTTGGGCACATCGTCGCGTGAAAAAATGCGTCCATACTAACCGTAGCGTAGCCGCGTATCGTATTATAAAGCCGTATTATTAAGTGCGGACGGACACAATACGAGTACGCCGTGTCTTTCGTTGTGAAAATGTTGCCTGCGGACGCTTATCTAAATTTTGCGTTAATGTGTGCGTGTTTTATAATAATATCAAGAAGAATAAAAAAGAAAAGAAACGGCATAATTCGTCCCATGCGTCTTTTTTAAAGTTCGATTATAGTAGTTATGGTGGCAGGGGTTTCATAATATTTCTTTGGTCTTGTAGGCCTCAATTAGTCTCGCTATCCATATTTTAATATCACAATAAACAAAACAAACTGTAACTGTCTGTAGCTGCCACAGCACTGCACCGGTCTGATCGGTGCTTGGATCGGTACACGAACAAGCTTGTCAAGTGCTTATCCGTATCCCCTTTGATGATAGGGGAAAAACCGCCTCGAGAGCGATCACGGCGTATCGCGTATCAAATCATAACTTCATATTGTGATACAGTATCAAAACACGTACACACTTACCGATCTTGATACGCGTATCCGATCGCGAGTGTGCGGGGCATAAAATAAACGCGTGTCAACATCGATCCCGAGCGATCAGATACGGCGCGCCGCATGATCGGCGATTGACACGTAATTTAAACTGGTTTACAGTTTGTATCTAGACCGCGGATATGAAAACTCAGTGCAAACAATTTATTTGTTAACAAGTGCAAGTTCGTTGATTGTACGACATGAATACATATGTCAACAGGATATTCCAAGATTTACGAAAGGCAGAAAATAAAAAAAATCAAGGTGTGTTTATCTTCTAAACTCAAATATTTCAAAGTTTTGTTTTGTGCATTAGTTTTTAAACAGGATTTTTGAGTCAAGTATAAGTACGAGGGGTGATCCAAGTTTTGATAATCGGTATAAAAAATGGGAGATATGTAAATCGTTTTTTTTTAATTGGAATGAGCACACTTTCTTTATTTCCGAACACTTATTAACGTCATTCAATTGTTTTATTTTACAACTGTAAAAATAATTTTACTTTTGGAGGCCAAATTTTGTACCTTCACTATGTCATCACTAGCTCGTGATTTTTATGAAGTTGTTTTTGAACATTAGTGAATGAGAAATAGTAGTCGAAAGTTAGGGCTAAATAACGGGGAGAGCGGTTATCAGTTCTGATCTTTGGTCGACGAGCAGCACCCTTATCAATTAGAAGGCTCTGAAGCACAATTCCTGCCGAAAATTTGTAATTTATTTTCTTTAGCTTATTTTTATTATTTTGCCATAATTAGGATACAATAATGTTATATAACTCTCCTAGATTATTTGAACTCAATTGCTAATAAAGAATGTCGCAGTATTTATTTGTAGGCCTCAATAATCCTGAAAAAAGGCCGAAAAAACCACCTTAAATTTTGGTGACAGAGCTGGAGATAGAAAAATCCACTGCAATGATAACTTATTTATCCTTTAAATTATAATGATAAATCAAGGTTTCATTTTCAATAACAATATTTTTTATTAGTGTACCAAAACGTTTTCCACACAACTCCAAATTATTACAAAACTAACTCTTATTTTTACCGTCTTGTAAAATTGTTAATACAGATGTTTTTTGTTTAGCTATCACAGGAAAACAAATGAATAATGTATACATTTTTTTTCTCTAATTTAAGTTTCATTAGTGCCATGGTATAGTCCACATTAAAAGAATATCATTATGTAGATGGTCCTTACTGATTCTCAAAACTTTTGGATCACCCCTCGTACCTATTGAAATAAATAGAATGACTTTATTGTTGTTTCAGATGATATTTTTCAACCAAACAAAAGACGACCTTCACTGTCAGTGTATGCTGATAAAATTACTATCTGTTCCCGTGCCCACTTCGTTGGGCAATAAACATATTTTTTTTGGATTAATATATAGCCTATGATACGCACAAATAACGTAGCTTTCTATTGTTAAAAGAATTTTCGAAATCGGTTCAGTAGATCCAGAGATTATCCCCTACAACGTCACAAACTTTACCTCTTTTTAATATTAGTATAGATAACTAACTTTCCGCCCGCGACTTCGTGTGCGGAGAATCAGAACTTCTGTTAGAAGTACACACATAGTTCATATCACCTTCAAATTTATTTTACGAAAAAAATCCAGAACATGAATTTGAAGTAAGCGGTCCACAAACACCTTTCATTTTATGACTCTAAAACAAAAAATTGCCATACAAAATAAATTCACTGCCCCTCTTTCAATGACGTTATTTTAATCGACCCTAGATTAAATATATTGATAATTAAGTCATCTCATCTATGTTCTAAATTTATACACAAACAATTAACCCACTTAGCAGAAGATTTTCGAAAAACACCAAAGCTGGTTATTTTCTTTATGTTACAGTAGACGCAATATCCATTCTCATATCTTGTTGGGTACCTATACAGGGTGACTGGAAAACCTTTAGAGATATTTGGCGCGGTAATAGTTCGCACGATTCTGAACACATGGTTCATTTTTGTTTCCGTTAATGTAAAAAAAAAGGTTTAATTATATTCATTTTGTTACTTCATGTATCGCAGCCGATATCTTGACCTTGACATTTTGATGTTGATACTATACTACTCCAAACGTAAGTAACTAACGTCAAAACTCCAAGTTCAAGGTCAATGACCTGAGACAATACCTACGTTGTTTACATGGTATGTAAACAAACAGTTCGCCCCATGTAAACAAAAATCAAGTTAACATTTTAAAAAATAATGATAAATTTTAGTGAAACTTACTGTATTTTCATTTTTGAAAATGGAACACTAGCGGGTTTTAAATGTAAATTCACTAGATCTCTTGTTCATGCTTTGCCAAGAGTGATCATATCGTCCGTCTTGTCTAGATCTAACCATTTCCCAATGTTTTCTGCTCTAAAGTGGCCCATATAACTGGTTTACAGCAAAAATAATTACGACTTGAATATCTGAAAATAACATAATTTAACAATGACATCTAATAACAGCCACAAATTCATAGACTTCTAAAAGTTCGGATAGACATGGATTGAACGATATTGCTCTCCGTATTGATCACAGAATAAGAACTAGCATAGAAGGAGTAATGAAATAAAAAACAATATAGCAATAGCGGTCATCTTTACTCTTCAGGGAAATTGAATATGCTAAAAAGAGAACAATCCTATTTCTGTGGTATTAATCCGCATGGCGTTTGTGGCGAACAGTGCGAATGCAAAAAAAATTGTCGATGGATATAAAGGTTGTCGCATAATTCATTATAATTTATGATGATGTCACACTTACCATAGAGAAACAAAATTACCTACCTTTCCCAGGCCATGGAATCGATAAACTTACATAGTACAGGGCGATAGCTCTTAGAAGGTGCTTCGGTTTTGTACTTCTCTCTCACTTGCTCTTAATAAGAGCGTAGGTATGGGAGCGAGAGACAAATTCAAACACGAAGCACCTTCTAAGTGCTCACAGACTGTACATATTCATTCCGTCTTACACAAACTTTCCTCTCTGCCGAAATATTAGAACAAAATTAAATGATCTAACACATTTACAAAACAAAACTCTTAAGTCAATAACCTGTACATAAACTGACGCCTTCGTTCTCAGAGCGGGGTAGGCAGAGCTACGGAATTACCTACAACTCTCAAAGAGTTGTTGATAATTCCGTTTCCACATTTTGCACAATAAGGCTAACCTGTCATTATCTTACTCGTTTTCGCAATAAGAAGCTTCAAAAAAATGCAATGCTATCTATAGCAATAACCGTGTCAGAGTGCAAACATTGACGGCCGCCAAAACTGACAAAGTTAAACTTCCTTAATTTCAGTCCTTAATAAAATTGAGTACACTTTTTCGTGAAAATGTCCAAGTACGGCGTACCTACTCGCCCGTCTATCACCGCTTGATGTTCTCTTTCTTCTAGAATACGAATATCTTTCAACAACGCGTATTATGCCAGCTTTAAATGTAATTCTGATAAGACGTAACGTGTAGGGACGATTTTATTTTTACAAAAGTAACCTAAAACTCTTTCCATAAGAGTTTTAATGGTACAAGATTTAAAAAGATATTAATGTCAAATTGTCAAAGCACTTGTCAAAGCACAACTTAATGATTCGTTTTAATTATTGTTTTTTATTCGTAGTAATCACTGATAGTGGTACAAATTAATAAAAGAAATCCATGATTCATGATCTCGTGAGAGAAGTTTAATGTACCTACGAATACAAGTGCTAATTTAGCTGTGTGAGTGTGAGAAGATTGGAACTAATAATCGTAATCGTAAGTTTTATTTTTAAATTATTTCACATAATAGCCCTTATCAGAGACCGTCTTATCATTCACATTACAGAATAATGTGTCAGTTTTCTAAACACCATGGAGCTTTTGACCATGATTAGAAACATTGTTGACAAGGAACAACTTGTTTATTTACATTACGTTGTGACACATTTTATGAATGAAGTAGTTAAGATGAGGCACACTGAGAGCATCGTCAGGAATGGCGATGATAAATTAGGCTGTAACTCAGTCAAATATTAACTTTAAAAAAGTTACCAATATAGGGATGATCCAAATCATCCACCCTACATACTGTTAATTTTTTTCCAAAGGTTTTCCAGACACCCTGTATAAGTTTGCAAGTAACTTTATTTCCATACAAACTTTACAGTCAGTATCAGTAGTCTTAGATCCCAAGTTTTTCCCTCTAGTTTTTTATTGATGATGGGTTTGTTCTTGACTATTTGTTTCTTAAAGGGGCAAGTGTTTAAAAAACACTGAAGATTGCACTTTTTTAGATGCTAACATTCATTTACCTGAAAAATACAAAACTTTCACCCCGCTTTTCACACTGTTAAGGACTTATTTTAAAAACTGTTTTCTATTTTATTTATAATGGTGTTGATACCGAGTGTCATGCAGGGATCGGATATTCGGATAGATATTTACCTATACTTTGGCGGCGGCGTTGTTGTTCAGTTGTATGGAAGCGGACTCAATTTTAGTTTATTAATAAAATTTCCGGGATTTACTTATTAATAAACAAATTGCGCCAGCATAAATTCATATTTAAGTATTTCCATTAACAATTTGAAGTTACTATCCATATATAAATATACGAATGTTATTTAACTTACTTGTAACTCATTAAACTAACGAATTTTCAAGAGCTAACTGACGTAAAGTTTAATCCTAAGTGTAAAGTAATAAATTAATCGTTTTATACAAAAGACGAATCTCGTAACTTATATTATTGAAATAATATTTGTAAGAAGCCGATGCCATATTTGTTTATTTTTTTCCGGGATTTTGCCAACTTAAGGTAAATATCTATCCAAATATCCGATCCCTGGATGTATCTAACTTGCCCAGTCATAATTCTTATTTATAGGTAAACAGTAACCTTAACACCGACATTTCCCACATCAAAAATGACCAAATTCCCACACGTCTACCCGTACCTCCATTTTACCCCCTTTTCCGAATTTGCCGTATATTTTTTTCATTTATATTGTAAACTACAACGTTCACTATTCTGATTTCAAAAATGGCCGAACTCTCTTTAAAATTTTAACCTTTGGAGTAGTTTTTCATAATCGCCCATAACCTTTTTAGGGTTCCGTACCCAAAATCCAAAGTCCGTCCGTATGTCACACGCATTATACCTACTCGTAAACCACAGAGGTACATTGAGGAAATTTGGAGTAGGAGGAATAGGTGTCTTGTAGAAGCCACTACTTAGTTTCTAATTTTCACTTTTCTCATATTAAAAATGACCAAAGTCCGAAACCTCTCCCCATATTTTACCACCTTAAGTGTAGTTTTCCTAAATCGTCGAAAGGAACATTTTTTTTCTCACCACATTTCTTCCTTCAAAAAAGTCCATAACCCCATAAAAACTTCTACCACCAATTTACCCCTAAGTTTTTCCTCAATCGCCTAAAGCAATATTTTTAATTAATATATACATTAGCCCACACAACATTATCCACGTTTCACTTTATACCTACCATACAATTTTCTAACCCCATTTTACCACCTCAAAGTTAGTTTTTTATGAATCGCCAGTAGATAACATTTTTTATATGTACGAGTATATTGCTTTTTGTGTTACATAGGTAGGTTATTTGCATTGTAGAGCATTTCTACCTTACAAGTAAAATTGACCATAAAAAAATACCCACACAAACTGTACAACCCGTTTCCATCCCCTAGGGGTTGAATTTTATTAATCGCTGAAATACGTGTCTCATTATTTTTATTGAAGAGTATTTCTACCAAGTTTCAAGTAAATTTGATCATGAAATGATTTTCCTATACCAACTTTGCAACCCCCATTTCATCCCTCTAGGGTTTGAATTTTAGTTATCGCTGAAATACTTGTCTCATTATTTTTATTGAAGAGCATTTCTATAACGTTTCAAGAAAATTTGACGATAAAAATATTTTTTTTCATACAAACTTTGCAACCCCCTTTCATCCCTCTAAAAGTTGAATTTTAGTATTTGCCAAAATACGTGTCTCATTATTTGCATTGAAGAGCATTTCTTCCGAGTTTCAAGTAAATTTGACCACAAAAATATTTTTGCCCATACAAACTTTGCAACCCGTTTTCATCCCTCTAGGGGTTGTTTTTTAGTATTTGCTGAAAAACGGGTCTCATTATTTGTATTGAAGAGCATTTCTTCCAAGTTACAAATTAATTTGACCATGAATATATTTTTTCCCATACAAACTTTGCAACCCCCTTTCATCCCTCTAGGGGTTGCTTTTTAGCATTTGCTGAAATACGGGTCTCATTATTTATATTGTAGAGCATTTCTTCCAAGTTTTAAGTAAATTTGACCATATAAATATTTTTGCCGATACAAACTTCGCAACCCCTTTCATCCCTCTAGGGGTTGCTTTTTAGCATTTGCTGAAATACGGGTCTCATTATTTGTATTGAAGATTATTTCTACCAAGTTTCAAGTAAACTTGATCGTAAAAAGATTTTTTCCTATACAAATTTTTCAACCCCGTTCATCCCCCTAGGGGTTGAATTTCGAAAAATCCCTTCTTAAACGATGCCTTCATTACTGAATAAACTTCCCCTCAAAATTCCAAATATTTATCTTTACTGGGCGTTGATGAGTCAGTCACCCGAGACATTGCCTTTTATATAATTACTAGCGCCCGCGGCTTCCCTCGCGTCTAATTCGGGGTAATTGGGTTATCCCAAAAAAAAATAGCCCTAGTTTTTATTTATATTTTCGATAAAATAGACTAATTGAAGACACTAACTTCACGGTTTTTGCATTTAAATCAATATATTAAATTATTTTAATTTTTAAAGAAAATGGCTTTATGACGTCACGACAAGTTGGTTTATTTGAGACATGTTTTAAAACTATTGAATTTGTTTGAGAGTACGCGTTTCTGTCAGATCACGTAGAATGTGTAATACTAATTTTGTAAAATAATCTGATAACAGGGAATGGTTCTACAACCCTTGTTCTCGAAATGGTTTTTGAATCACTATACATTACAAAATTATAGGATAACCCCATTGAATTAAAAAAAACCGGAAGTTCTCTGCGCAAAACAATGAGGACCATTCAAGATGCAGCTGAATTAAGATATACTTATCCAGACGTTGTTTAAAATTTTGTAAGTTTCATAGCAGTACATAGAAACTTTGTAGGTCCGTACGAGGGGCACACCGAAATGATCGGGAATTAAAAAAACTAGAAGTACTTTATACCTAAATTATATTTCATTGTTATTCGAAGTGTTCTTCCTTGCAATTAATGCACTTTTGCATTCTTTCGAACCAGTTATTAAAGGAGTAACTCGACTCTGAAGTGGACGTTTCCAAAATACGCTTGTTCTGCCGCTTCTGGGTCTCGAAATCGTTGACCACGTAACAAATCCTTAATTTATAGGAATGTAAAAAAACCGTTAAGAGCTCAAGTCAGGACTATATGGAAAAGGAGACATTAACACTACGTTTTCCTGGTAAAAAACTTTTTTGTTTTCGAGCGGTATGGAAGCTCACATTGTCGTGGTGTAAGATGATGCGGCGTGTACCATTACCTCTACGGAGTTCAGTCATCGTTTCTGGCAAACAAACCGTAGTCACCCGTAGTTTACCAATCGGCAGTAACCGTTCTATGTTCCTGTAAAGGAATTGTGGCCGCATGTCCTTTTTTAGAATCAAACGGAGCGATCATTTTCTTCGATACGCTACGGGAACGCACCACTTTCGTTGGCTTCACCTCGCTTTCGAGGACCCAAACTGCCGACTGATATTTTCTTTCAGGTTTAAAAGAATAAATCCATTATTCGTCACCTAAGACGATGTTATAGACAGGTTTTGACTTCCCTCCATCGAAGCGTTTCAGAGTAGACCGACACCTCTCCACACGAGCCGCCTTTTGCTCTTCAGACAAATTATGGGGTACCCAGCGGGAAATTAACTTTCTGACGCCCAAATCATTATGCAAAATATTTTGAATTGCGGTCATTCCAATCCCTATGAAAGCGTGAATCTGTTCGTATGTCACATGTCGATCATCTTGTAGATTTTTTTGCACAGCCGTCACGTTTTCAGGCGTTACTGCTGTTTTTGGTCGACCACTAGAATGTACGATGCTGAGAGAGGCACGACGTCGTCGAAACTCCCAATACCAGCGATAAATAGTCGTTTGGCTTGGTGCTTCCACATTATATATGGAAACAAGCTCACCGAGACATTCATCCTGAAATAACCCTCGACGAAAGTTGTGAAAATTATGGCACGGAAATTTTCACGCCGGAGCTCCATTTTGCCTATCGCCTTGTCAAATTTAAACTGGCATTACGAAAAAAAAAGTACTTTTTTTTAATTGTATAAATGTCATTACTGTTGCAAGTGGCCAGTACACACGTAACAAAAAAGGTTTTATGCTAAGTCAATCCCAAGTACTCAATTCCCGATCATTTCGGTGTGGCCCTCGTATGTATATCGTTGTCGCTGTTATTTTTTCATTATTTATTTATAACTTAGACCTAATTAGCCTTTATGTAAAACCTAAAATTATTTCCTGTGATGGAAGCACTATGGCCGGTAAAAAGATTACTTAATTATGTGATAGCTTTAGAGAGGTTGGTCAGTATATGTAGTTATAATAATTGTGATTCATTTACAGAAGAACAAAAGTCAGTAAGTTTACATTTTTTCGAACCAGCAAAACTGTTGAATTTCATTTGATTTTGCAAAAATAAGGATCGATGACTTTCATCATACTTTCCCGATAGGCCCACGGGATGATATAAAAGCGTGACTTAAATTGCCCTTAGTAAAAGTAGCTGTACCCGTGCCCACTTTGTGTGTGCCATTAAGCCATTATTGTTTAAAGGTTGATTACCTGATTAGTTTTCTATTAGAAGCAAGATTATGATTTCAAGCTATTGATCTCTAAGGTTTATAAGCCAAACAATGCTTTTATAATGTTAAATGTTGACCGGGTGTCCACTCTACATTCTAAAAAAACTTCCCTGACTTTCCCTGACCATTTTTGTAAATTTCCCTGACCAAAAATACAATATTACTGACCATTTTTTTTTTTCCCCTAAGACAAAATTATATGATAAAATACGTTTTTTTTAAGAATTGTTACTAATGATTTATGAAAATGTAGGACTAATTTCCATACTAAGTGGGCTGAATATCGTCGTCACGGAACGCGGGTATTTTATTCATGGCAGAAATAGAACAAATAAAAACTTTTAAGGATTTGATCTAAAACTGTCAATTGTGAAAAAAAATACTTCACTCTGGGAACTAAAAATGCATTATGCAATAGCTGATGAATGAGCAAATGCTTTTAACTAAAATACTTGGCAAAAGTTCCGAAGCCCTCGGAAACAAAAGGTTCTTAAATCCCAAATCAGTAATTTTTTTGAAAATTTCGATTCTGTCGAGCGAGGGGCATTACTCCAAAAAAATGTATAACACTTGGCGTACAAATTAGGGAAATAACTTCCCCAATTCATAGGTTTTCTAAAAAGGTGCAAATATTGTCCACTTTAGTACAGGTTTGAAAAATTAAGATTACTGAACGAGCAGAAGGCGCGATGCGAATTTAATTCGGAAAGAACCCGACGTGTATCTGAAAGATTTTAGTTGGAGCATTAAAATTACAATTTTTTATCTTTTGTCAGTAAAGTTACTCCAATGGCGGTAGGACACCTAAATTTTGCTAGGACTCAGTAGATCCTCATTCCTAGTGCCAAGATAAAGTTATAAACAAAGTTTCATTGATGTACATAATTTGCCGCCAAACTGTAAACTATACGTAACATCCTCATAAGAGATAATACTGAAATAAAAATAGTTTAACTCGATTGTTTCAAATTTAAAACATCATTGTTTGAATAAGAAATTGGGAAATGTGTTGAGTGTTTTCATTATAATATTATACAATGTACATGATTAGTTTTTATTTATTCAGAAAAATAAATGAAGGTACAAGTTCCTTAAAAAGAAACAAACATTCGAAACACATTTCAAAGGAATTAGTAATTCAATTATTTTTTTAGCAGTAATATTTAAAAAAAATATATATAAATTTTAAGGAATTCGAAAAAATCTAACTGGCCCACAGTATTTTTGAGAACTTTTAAAATTAGGAATTTAGAACAACTATCATACGAGTGCTGTAATATCCCTAAGATTTTAGATTAAAAATCACTGGGACAGTATTTCGTTTCTTTTCAAACTTTTTTCCCTGACCTCCCCAGAGCTTCCCTGACTTTCCCTGACCACCCTTGGCTTCCCTGACTTTTCCCTGACTTTCCCTGACTTTCCAGAAAGTGGACACCCTGGTTGATTACATCCTGTAAGAGAGACTTATTTTAAATTTTGGTTGTGTTTTGAGTTAGATATGTTTAATTAAAAAACCGTTTTTTCTTTTTAGACAAATGTATGGTCAAGTCTCCCTCGCGCCCTGGTCAACTCACCCGTAGGGGCGGGAGATTTAAGCCGATTTTCAGAAATTTAAAAAATTATAATCTGAGATCGGACAAATGCATTACACGCAATAATGTGGACATGACTCCAAAGATTTTAATTAAACAAATTAAACTACATTAATTGATTACTTACCCTAAAAAGAATTTTGATCCTTTGAAGGAAGTAATAAATAAATAATACAAAGACTTATTTCGTAGATTTATTAAAGCCAATAAACAGTTTTTTTTATAATTTTTACGTGGTTAGTTTATTCCTTTTTACGGCTAAAATAAACTTATGAGGTATCAGCTCCTTTCGCAATCCACGGATGTTAATGGAGCAAACTTAAGTAGATTAATATAATATTAATATCCACTTCTCACGTCTGTGTATTATTTATTTATTACTATCCTGCAAAGGATCAAGATTAAAGTTCAGGTAAGAAATCAATTAATGTAATTTAATTTGTTTGATTAAAATCTTTGGAGTCATGTCCACATTATTGCGAGTAATGACGCCCATTTGTCCGATCTCTGTTGATAGCGTAAGAAAGAACTTGTATGTCAGAAAATACTTGCAGTTATATGCACCTTCTATATTAATTACTAGTTTTCTTTATTTTAATACAGGTACTCGGTGTTAAACGTTGTAAAGTTACTTTTGCTTGTCCTGTAAAGTGTCAAAAATGCACATCCGACCTTTTGCCTCTGATGTCCAGACTTTCTGAATGCAAATGCTAGACTTGTTACTAAAAATACTAAAACCGCTATCATCATAATTCTCCTGCCCTTATCTCAACTTAATTGGTCGGCGTAACATGTATTTTTTCTTTCAACTTTTAGTAAAACCGCTATATGTAAGCCTATAATATTTAAGGAGTTCCCTCAATTCCTCACGGAACCCCTCATCAGTTTGAGATTTAGTAACAACCACCTCAAAAGTATATTCTATCAAACCAAAAAAGATTTTTTTAAATCGGTCCATAATGGACGGAGAAATCGGTAAACATACATAAAAATATTAAAAAATACATACAGTGGACCATGAACCTGGGGCTCTATTCAAGACAAGTAAAAACAATATCGTATTTGATCTGTTATCGAATTGTCAACAATACCATAACAGGCAAACTACGATATCGTTTTTAGCGCCTAGAATAAAGGCGCTGCTCCTTTTTTGAAGTCGATTAAAGACTAAAACCCGCATACAAAAGTATGAAATAAGCTTAAAAAACAAGTCAAGCTTTAAAAAACCCAAGTGCGGTTTGGATGTCGTCCAAGTAATGTTACTTATCAACTTACCATGTATATATTTTTTACTTCGCCAATTTACATTTAAATCTATATATTATTACATATATAAAAGGCAAACCTGACTCACTGATTTAGATATCAACGCACAGACGAAACTACTACCTAGAAACTTGAAATTTGGTACAGGGGTTCCTTACATGATGTAAGTGAGCACTAAGAAAGGACTTTTAGAAATTCAACCCCTAAGGGGGTGAAATAGGGGGAGTAGCGGGAAACTAATTCTACGCGTACGAAGTCGCGGGCGTCCTCTAGTAATTTTAATATAGCCTTTGACACTCTAGTGGTTAAGACGAATCTAACCACGTATAATTTATTAAAACCGGTTTAGCCGTTTAGTAGTTACGAACAGACATTGAGTCGGACATATATACAAGTGAAACACATAACCCTCCTTTTGGTCTTTGCCGCAGTCGGGTAAAAACAAGCTTAAAAAACTAAAACCGACTGCAAAAAAGAACGGATTAAGTTCTGGACATCAGAGCCAACAGGTCGGATGTCCAATTTTCACCAAAATCACTTTTTTTTAGAATCATTCTCAATTTTTTGTCCTCTTTCAGGCCATCCAACTGTTATATCGCTATCTCTTTTATTAACCAAGTTAGATTTACTAAAAAAGGTCGGTTGTCCAAAATACCTTAGAAGAAAAATAAATAATGTTTAATTATGATTTTTTGCCTTTAGTAATCTTAATGTATGGCTTTAAAAAAGTGGGTCTGATGTTCACATAAGACATAATGGTTTTAAAAATTTCTTAGAACGGAGCGTCTGATGTTTATGTCAGACCTTTTGGTTCGGGAAATCTCCACAATATCCACAACAAAAAGAGATAGTGATAATGATAAATTTTAATGCGCGATGGAAAGAGACAGAAAGCAAACATACGCCCGACGTTTGCCAAAACCTTACGCATGACCGAGCGCGACCGGCCGGCGATTGACATGTATACACCAGTTTGTGTCTAGACCGCGGATGTGAAAATTCGGTGCGAATAACTGTTAACAAGTGCAAGTGCGTTTATTGTTTTAATTTGGGATTGTACAACATGAATCCACATGTCAAGAGGATATTCCAAGAGTTACGAAAGGCAGAAAATAAAAGAAATCAAGGTATGTTTATCTTCTAAGCTCAAATATTTCATTAAATCATTACCTGCATTCGTTTTTACGCAGGATTTTAGTTGAATAAAAGCTTGTAAATACTATTTAGTTAAGTAGTAGAAATATAAACTAAACCTAACGACACAACTTACGAAAATTTGCAACTTTTTTCAGTGTGTTTCTTTTCGAAATTATAATATTATCAACATGCACTAGCACTACTGGCAGTGAAGGTCGTTTTTAGTTTGGTTGAAAAATATCATCTGTAACAAGAACTAAGTCATTTTAATTATTTCAATACTGATACTTGACTCTAAAAACCCTGTTTAACCTTTTGAACGCCATACGTCGAATACAAAATGTGCCACCCACACGCCAAACATGTTTGCTATGCTATGCAAATTACACCTTATTGCTACCAAACAAAGTCTCTTTTAATCTTGAACTCTTGTCGGCTGTAGCCGACGTGGCGTCAGTGGCACGACTTTTAGTTGACGGCCAGAGCCGACTGTGGCGTAGAAAAGGTTAAAAACTAATGCACAAAACAAAACTTGCAGGTAGGTAATGAAATATTTGAGCTTAGAAGATTTCTTTTATTTTCTGCATTTCGCTACTCTTGGAATTTTGCAATATCCTGTTGACATGTGGATTCATGTCGTACAATCCCACTATAACAATAAACAGACTTGCACTTGTTAAAAATTGAATTAATTCGCACCGAATTTTCACATTCGTGGTCTAGACACAAACTGGTGTATAATGTCTGTTCATTCTTACTTGTCTGTTATAGTAAACAACTTTCTAACCTCAAAATGAACCTTTTTAGGGTTCTGTACCGCAAAAGGAAAAAAGGAACCCTTATAGGATCACTCGTGCGTCTGTCTCTGTCCGTCTGTAACAGCCGATTTGCTCCAAAACTACTGGACCGATCGAGTTGAAATTTGGTACACATTTATGTAAGTCATTTACACAAAGACGGACGCGAAACGTAAATAAATGAACTTTGGACAAGGTGGCCACAAATTAAGAAATTAAAAAAGAAAGTTTTGCAAACTTTATTGTGTGACATGTCAAATGAAAGGGCCTGTTGTGAGCATCTCAAATATATCATTTTTATAATTTTAATATTAAACATTTTTTAAGTTATTTAAGAAAATATGCGAAAATTGACAATTCGACTTATCTCCGAAACTGCTGGGCCTAAAATTTTGGAAAAAAATATGGAAAATAGTTCATCACCTACACCCTTTTTTCAAAATATTGGGGCCAGTAGTTTCAGAGATAAGGGAGGGGGATGGTCGATTTTTGCGTATTTTCTTAAATAACTTCAAAACTGTTTATGTTAAAGTTATAAAACAAATATATTTATTTGAGATGCTCACAACAAGCCCTTTCAGTTGACTAGTCACACTATAAGATTTGCGAAACATTTTTTTTATTTCCTAATTTATCCCCCGAAAGTAGCCCCCTTGTTAAAAATTCATTTATTTACGTTAAGCATCCGTCTTTGAGTCACCGACTTAAATATTTGATAATGAAATTGTTGTAAATATTTGTAGATAATTCTAACATTTTCAATATCAAAAGTTATATTTAACAATATTGAATATGCATTCAATGTTTTTTCTACCCGATATTCAAAACATTAAAATATCCCAAAACAAATATTTTCTCATATAGTGTGTTAATTCATTAAATGGCGGATGTGTGTGTTCAATGGCGATTTTTTTATCAGCTAAATCAAAATGACAAGCTAAATTCGGATGCCTCACACTTATGCTGGATTGAAACTTGACAGTTACCCAGGGTGTCATGGCTGGTAAAATGCCCGATGATTGTCATTATAAAATGAGCTACACACTTTTGGCCTGTTATTTTGTCGAATAGTTAAACGTATGTAATATTTAGATTGCATCCAACGTTGTTTTCAACTATTGTTTATTTATCGTACTAAATGTTATTAATACTTGAAGTATTACAAATGCAATAACAGTTTTGCTACCAAAAATCTGCTATGGTTAAATATTTAATAGGCCATCTTGTATTTGTGTAAGTAACTTGTTTATTTAAATCGAAGGTTTAAAACTACCTACAAATAAATATTCTTAGTGCGGTCTTTTAAAAAGTGGAAATATACTTAGGTAATTATTTTTTTAATTAGTGGCAACCGACGTTGGTCTTTAATTACATTTTCGAGTATAGTCTGATTTAAACATAACTCCTATACTTATTGCGTGTTGACAAATTTTCTTACAGCCAAAATATCGGATATTAATATCCGACCACAGCATAGCATATGCCGTAGTAATTTTAGGTCGGATGTAACACCCTTTTAATAATTAAAGAATGATGGGTTAAAAATTTATAAACGATGGCCTAGAAACCAATAACAATAAACACTATATCATCGGATATCCTTTTTAATTCTACAACGATTTTGTGTAGCGGGAAACCTCAAATAACTGAGAGATTTTTTTTTTAAATCTGGATCATCGCCTACATACTTTAGCATAATTACTATGAAATGCTGCCGTCTTTGCATGGCGATAATTTATTTCGCCCACAGATTTCGAACTACCTGCAATAGTAATAGTTTTACAACTTAGAATTACCTATCCGGTGAGATATCGCTTGTCCTTATTGGTCATATGGGCCAATTTGCCCATCATCAATTTGAATGCAATGTTATTGATAGCATAAGAAAGTACTTGTATGACAGAAAATACTTGCAGTTATATGCTCCTTCTATATTAATTACTTGTTTTCTTAATTTTAATACAGGTACTCGGTGTTAAACGTTGTAAAGTTACTTTTGTTTGTCCTGTAAAGTATCAAAAATGCACATCCGACCAATTGGCTCTGATGTCCAGAGTTTAGACCTTGTAATTTTTTACGCTATTTAGGGCCGAGTTCACCAACAATTAAACGGACGGTTAGCGGTTTAACGGCTGTCAAATGTATTGATTAACAGCTGATTAAGGCTTAACCGTCTGTTTAATTGGTTGGTGAACTCGGCCCTTGCTACTCGTATTATTGGTATTCGCTATCTGATTTACAATAGAACTACTCCTAGTTCTCGTATGATGACATAGAGGCCAAATTTAGGAAAATCCAAGACATTGACAGGAGGCATCACCTGTGAGTGGAACTCCATCCATTGTGTTAGTCATCCTGCTGTAAGCAGGCTTTTTCAAATATTGTTCGTAGTCGAAGGCCAAACTGCAATGCACGTTGCTATAATAATCCTGGCCTTCCATTACGAACAATGTTTTGAAAAAGACAACAATATGTGGCGCTGAACAAATTCAAGCTGCCATATTAAATTCTACATATATATATAAAATCCTAAACTGATTATTGGTAAATCAACGCACAGCCCAAACCTTTCACACTGGTTCCTCCTATATGTCAAAAATCAAAAAATTACCAATCAAGAATTATTAAATTAGTAATTATTTGTACATCTACAAAGTCCGAACTACACAAAAGTGTAAATTAGATGCAATTTGCTAATTATCTTCATTCTGTTATCGACCGCGAAAGTGCAACTATTGATTGTCCGCAACATCGTTATCAGTTACGAACGTAATAACCACGTGTTGTTTTTCAAATATTCTACTACTATACGGCAGAGAGATATGTTGGTAAAGAAAAGATGCTTATTTTGAATACCTATTTGATCCAGTCAAATCGTGTTTTTACTAGGAAAGTTTTGGGATAGTTCTGATTTCTTCCATTCTATATGAACTTTGGGGTGCTGAATCCGAATCTGAGGTTAGCTAACAAAATTGCGTGACGCAACATTGACAAAATCGCAAAAAAAAACGTGAAAATAACTGTTTTTTTTTACATTTTTGCTTAAATCTGCGAAACTATTAACTTTTAGCAAAAGGCTTGTTTACAGAAATTAAAGTTCTTAAAATTTTCTACAAAAAAAACCATTTAGATTTTTTTTAGAAGAACCGTTCGGTCTTAAGCTCTTAAGTGCGAGTTGAAAATTGGCATTTTTCACCGGGTTTTGCAAAACCCACTTTTTACATTCCAAAACTAATTTTTTTATCAAAATTCTGTCATTTGATAAACTTCTCCCAGTTCTCTGCAAAAGTAATGAAAAAAAAAAACTCAAAATAATACAAATTCAGAATCAAAAAAGTTAGGACTAACAAAATAAAACTTAAAATATTGTTACTTATAATTATATATTATTTAAAAAAACGCAAATACAAGTATTATAATATGCAAAAATTATATGAGCCGTTGTCGTTTAAAAGGTCCTGGCTGAGATTCTTCGCTGGCGATGGTTTCCAGCACATGTTGTTCCATCGTCAGCGTCACGGGTCGTTTTTCTGGAAAATAAAAGAGGTGGTGAGAAATCGACTTGTAATCATTTCGTAAGTAGAGATGAAGGATTGCAAAATAGATTGTATGATTAAACATACCTTCCGCATCCTGCTGAGGTTCTTCGATGGCATCGGTTCCTGGCTCAGGGTCTGATTGCTCCATCGTCAGCGTCGGGGTTTGTCTCGTGGAAAATAAAAGAGGTGGTGAGACACTGAATTGTGATCATATATCAAGAAGAGCTGAATGACTACAAAATAACTTGTGACATTAGACATAACTTCTGCATTGTGTACGCATCTTTCTTCGTTCCGTTCTCTGTCTCTTTCTTCAGTCTCTTCTACGTCTATGTCAGAGCTGTCTTCCGGGGGCTCAACGTTTTCACACAGTCCTTCGCATGATGTGCAGAATGGAGAACAATGGAGGCCAGCCGTCCTGCATCCACAATTGCGTTGGCAGCCATTTTTAACACCACACGTAAACATAACTTGTAGAAATCGTATTATCGTTAATACTCATTACAAAGGGACTGGGAACGCAGATAGAGATAGAGAGCCCCGCACGTGCACAAACTGAACTGACTCGGCTCGGGAGCATGCCATTTATATGTGTGTGTGTGCGGTGCGATCCAGTAACCAGTTTATAGGGCACACACATACTACAGAAAGTTAGCACATTGTTGCCGATTAAAATGTGAAAAACCCTTAACTGAGATCTTTTGCTTTTTTGCAATGTAGCTATAATAACTGTTCAACAATAAAAATAATAATTAATACGTGAATTCTCCGTGTCCTCGGTCTTTATTGAAATAACTTAAAAACTAGGTGAAATTCACTATTTGACAGCCTCTTAATAAAAAAGTAAAGTTTTGGAGTGGAAAAAGTGGTTTTACAGAGAGCGCTGAAATATGCCAATTTTCAACTCGCATTTGAGACCGGACGGTTCTTCTAAAAAAAAATGTAGAGAATTTTAAGAACTTTAATTTCTGTAAACAAGCTATTTACTAAAAGTTAATAGTTTCCGAGTTTTAAGCAAAATCTGAAGAAAAGCAGATATTTTTCACTTCTTTTGCGATTTTGACAATGTTGCGTCACGAAATTTTTTAGCAAACCTCAGATTCGGATTCAGCACCCCAAAATACATAAAGAATTAAATAAATCAGAACTACCCCAAAACTTTCCCACTAGGGGCACTTTTGAGTACAATTTGACTGCGTTAATTGAATTTTAGTACATAGGTCCGTCGAAGTCCGTCATAATTCTACCTCTAAAAGTTGGATAAAAGTGTATTTTAAAGATTTCATGCACAGTAAATCCCACTTTTTCCCCTTTTTTTAGTAATTCAGGTACAGCGCCAACGCATTTTAATCGTAGCAAGTGCTACGAAATTGATACTCTAGCGTGATGTTAATTAAGACTTGATTATTACTTTATCTTTGTAAATATTTATCAGTTTTATTGTTTTTATTGCAGGAACAAGCCGTCAAGGTGTATTTACTCGCATTTCAGTCTTCAATATTTGGAAAAAATATGATAGTAGAACGTTAACAGCGGCGGACCGAGACCGGCTGGTATTCAACGATTTTCTGGAATCTTTGGAAATCGAAGAGAAAGAAAATAAAGTTTTGAACATTTGCAAGCACAGATAGAATACATCTGCAAGAAACTTTTCATTCGTTGGAAACAAAGTAACTACACTACAACCCGATTTCTTGCGAAGAATCACGACTGGCTCAACACTAAATTGAGTATAAATTTTTCAAGTGAAGAAAATATTGATACAGCGGAGGATGACACGTCATTGAAACCCCGAGGGCACTGCTAGGAAGTTTTTCCAGAATCCTGAAATTTCCTCAAAAATTACAGGAGTTTATAAAAACGTTGTGCCACTATTTTGAAAGCTTTAAATTCTGGTTACAAAATTAATGAAGATATAAGTTTAGCGAATTTGCCTTGGAGACTGCCGAACAAATTATTCAAACTTTTCCATGGTATTATCTACCAGCTTCCATTCACAAGGTTTTAGTGCATGGTTCTGCCGTCATAGAGCATGTACTATTACCTATTGGGGAGCTATCAGAAAAAGCGGCAGAATCCAGGAACAAGGACATTAAAGCATAGAGTCTCAGGTTCACCCGAAAAATTGCCAGGAATGCCACTAACACAGACCTTCTAAAGAGGCTACTTCTGAGCTCTGATCCCTTAATAACGGGGCACAGGAAATTAAATCAAAAGAAAAAATCTGTTCTTTCAAAATCAGTTTTATAGCTAATTAGCTTTTAAGTTTTGTTTTTAATTGTTTAATTAAGTATTGTTTTAAGTAATTCTTAAAATGTACATTATATTTAATTCATAAAAAAAACCGATTATACTACTTATTTGAAGATTATAAGATTACGAGAGTTATACTAGAATTGTAATATTTTTTCTCACTATTTTAGTTTTAGTTCAGTTATAATTCTTATGTAGGTATTAAGAACCATAGTGCGCTGGACCTAGATACTTGAAATTTTGTACATATATACCTTTTACAGTATAGAGATCCACTAAGGAAGGATTTTTGGAAATACAACCCCCTAAGGGGATAAAATAGGGGATGAAAATTTGTATGAAAGTCCGTCAGTTTTGAAGTAAGACTCTTCAAATTTTGTGTTTAGGATGGCGATTAAAAATAAATTTACATGCGTCTCATCGTTTTTGTTTATTTCACCCCCGAAGGGTTGAAAAGGGATAGAACTGACTGATTGATCGATCGACCCAAAGCCTAAAGGTCACAGCTCATTAGAACCACTCGGCACCCGACCCGAACCGCCTCGCCTCGAGCGGTTAGTATTCTGTATATGGATTTGTATGGGCATGCGCTCACTACATCAACTACGTAGCGTAGAACCTTAGTATAAATAGAAAAGTAGCTCGACTCCGGCCCTTTAGGAGATTCTGATACCTATTGCCGCTCGGGCGTCAGGGTCGTCCAAACATGTTTTTCAATTTTAGTCACCTACTTGGCCATACTGTGATTTATAATCATGTTAATTTTCATAAATTACACAAACCTAAAGTAAGTATAAATATTGTTAGGTACCTAAGTACCAAATTTAAATTATTTTACTTACATACTTTTTATCTGTTAACACTAAATAATAATTATGTTTATGGGTGAATATTTGAGAATGATTTATTTTGTTAGAAACATTTGTCTTTGTGATAAATGTCGTGTTAACGCAACTCAGGTAATCATATTATCTAGACTAGAGACTAAAATAACGAATTGTAAAAGAGGCACGTGTCGCTAAAGCTTATTTTGTCCGAAATCGAAAAAAATGTAAACAGAGGTGTTGAGTATAATGACAAAGTGTGAGGAGAGTGACAATTGTTTAGATTTCTATGATGCTTTGATGAGCAGAATGACACAGTCAATTTTTTTGGCATAAATTAAAGGAACAGACGTAGCGAAATGATTTTGTTTATTGGTAACTGTAGTAACATTATTTAGAGGCTTAGTGTAAGACTATTTTTTACGTGTTCATTGAAGTCTGACTAAGTACATAGTGTACCTGCGAAAATATAATTATTTTGTAACATTATAATAATAAAATTTATTTATTTATTGAATTGCACTCATAATATAGAAAAGCGTTGCCCTTTCTCCACAATGTAGTCTGTAACAAATTAAATATGAACTAATTCTTCGCATAATAATGTAGAAAATATACTCAAATTTCTTTTTTATTTAACTTAACTAAATCTCACTTTCAACTTTTACAAATTAAACTGTTTTAATAAATAGGTAGGTATAGCTTATTTATCAATGAACATTAAATATTTATTTTTCGTATTTTTTATTACAACAATAGGTTTGTAGCTATATCAAGAGCGACTTTTTTGATTTACGTAAACTAACTGGGTATATTATGAATATCCATACGAGTAGTCTAATGATTAAATAGTCTTATAGGTATATAAAACTTCAGTGATAAATAGAAACACTTCCCTATTTCGGTATTTGTTTTGTAATTAAACTTGTTTAAACATTTCAACCTTACTAAATATTATTCTCTATCTACAATAGGTAACATTATTTTTTATTTTATGTACATTAAACACAGGAAAGTTCCTCTTTCTCTGCGCCGTTATATTTAATAAATTAGATTAATATCATTTATAATTATAACAAAGAAAACACTTCTGAATTGTTAATTGTAACTCTTTAAAAATCTCACTTTTAACAAAATAAACTTATTATTTAATAACTAATATAGGTAGGCAACAAACATTTTTGATTTTAGGTAGGCATCAAGCAGCGTTCTTGAGGAGAATGACGTTGAGGAGAATGACTTTTAGGATAAAACTTATCGTAACCTGCAAGTTTACGTTCAAATAAAATCTCGCCTCAGATATAAGTAAATCGTAACAAATTTGTCATAAAATGAAATAATTTTCTTACAATTGAAGTGTACACTTATGAAGTAAAGATAGAAAAGACCTATGACGAAAACTATGACAAGTTCGAGCAGCGAGGAACAAACGTTAAAATATTTCCAAACTAACAATGTAGTTTGGTTGAGCGTTCGCGGGCGAATGAGGAGCAGTGTGCGGGGGGGGGTTGGAACGACATTCGTTCCGTTATAAGTATTTTTGTTAACAAAATATGCCAAATAAGCATCGCTGAGAAGAATGACGAATTATTTGTGACAATTTTTTAGCTTCATGTTTTGAATGAAACAGTGTTTAAGTATTCCTTTTTTTTACTTGGATTTTAAAAACCAAGTATTAAACTATAAATATAAATAGAATTATCTTTTTTAAGTTCATAAATTAGCGTGTAATCCTTTTCATTTAAATTTATGTCGTGTTGTGACACGAGAAATATTGCAATTATGGGTAGTTTTTAATTTTTGTATTTTTTAAATATACGAAATGAAACTTTTAAGTAAGTGCACCCACAAGAATATTTAATGTAGAATCAAATCACATTCATTAATTGAGACTTTCTGTTATTATTGGATCACAAAGTAAATAGACACTCTTTTTCGCCGTTTCAAATATTCACCCTTATAGGTATGTGACGTGATATGTAAATTCCTTTTCGACCTTTTGATAATACCGCTTTCGCGCAAGGCGGCTTCCTTTGACCACTTAGGTACCTATTATTGGCGGCACGCGCCGTCGCCGCGCGGCTTCCTTAGAGCATTGGCCGCTCGCTTTGGTTCTAGGCTTGTGCTCTGGGTACTAGGCAACGATAAGCATACTTATGTAGTGAAAAATACATACTTAATATGACTACATAGGTACATATAAAACGCCCAAGACTCAGAAACAAAAAATACCTACTCGCACTCATCACACGAATATTTGCCCTGACCGGGAATCGAACCCAGGACCGCTAGCTTCGTAAGCAAGGTCACTACTTACTTAGTCACTACCAACTACCTAGGCCATCCACGTCGTCACATGTTACCTGTCACGTCACACTCAATAACTTAAATTACCTACTTAATACGTATTTATTTCACCTAGGTATACTATAGGCAGGCCGGTACGAAATACCTTTTATTAAATCTGGATATAGTTGTACCTACCTAAGCTAGGTTTAGACATCCGTATACAGAACAATATTTAAGCGTTTTCGGCAGCGACATTGTCGCTCGATAGCTAAGTACGCGCGCTAAAACAAAACGTAACCGAACGCAATGACGACGCGGCCCCGACTAAGTTCCCTCGAAATTTCTTCAGATCTCGTTTCGTATTGGTTCGCGCCGCCACAAGCCCCGCCCACAGCCGCAAGCCGCGCGATGTACCTTTGTTTGAAGACGATCTACTGTTCTCTATACTGTGGTAGAACCACCCGGCGTAGCGTAGTTGATGTAGTGAGCGCATGCCCATACAAATCCATATAAAGGCGAGGCGAGAAGGTGCTGGTCGGGTGCCTGGTGGCTCTAATGAACTGTGACCTTAAACCGCTGGACCAAGGGACTTGAAATTTTGCTTTTTTGTTACCAATTGAAAATTATTTTTTGCATTTTTGATAATTTCACCACTGAAGACGTGAAAAGTGGTAAAGCTTACTGATTGATCGATTGACACATAGCCTAAATCGCTGGACCTAGGGACTTGAAATTTGGAGGGAATATTCCTTAGGTACCCTAAGAGTGCACTTAGAAGGGATTTTTGATTAATCGCCTAAGGGGTTAAAATAGGGGTTGGAAGTTTGCATGGAACTAAGGTCATTTTTGTAGTTGGAAACGTGGTAATTGGTATTTAAGCTACTGTTTATAAATAAATAAATAAAATATAACTTTCAGTGATTTTGGAAAAACTGCCCGTAAAACGATAAATGGGGGGGTAAAAGTTTGTATGGGAGATTAGTTGTTTTTGAAGTAAGCAACTTGGAAACTGTAGGCTACTGATTATAAATAAAAAAGACAACTTTCAGCGATTTAGGAAAATCTACGCCAAACGGGGTAAAAGGGTTTTTAGTTTGTTACTCCTTCACGATGCAACGGCTGAACGGATTCGGATGAAATTTAGAATGGAGATAGCTTATACCCTGGATAAACACAGGAAAATCCCATTCAGGAAAATTTAAAAGTTCCCGAGGGAAAAACGATAATGTGTTTGATGTTTTTTGAAAAAGTCATCATGGGTATAATTTTCTTAGATTACCGTGACGGATTTTGGTAATGATATTAAATTTGGAATTCAAAATGGCGGCCTTGATATTTTTTTAAATCGTCGTCGGTGTCATTTTCTTAGATTTTGGAGATGCAGATTTCAAAAATCATGTCAAATTTGAAATTCAAGATGGCGGCGATGATGTTTTTGCAAAAGCAGACATAGGTGTCATTTTCTTAGATTTCGGGGACGCATATTTCAATATTGATGTCAAATTACAGGTAGAAATTCAAGATGGCAGCCATGCTGTTTTTTGGAAAAGTGGTCATGGATTTCAAAAATCATGTCAAATTTGAAATTCAAGATGGCGGCGATGATGTTTTTGCAAAAGTAGACATGGGTGTCATTTAAATTTAAAAAAGTTATCATGGGTATTCTTTTCTTAGTTTTTGGGGACGCAGATTTTGAAAATGACATCATTTTTTGTCAAATAATTACTTATATAAAATAAGATAGATTAGTAATTATTTGACAAAATTGTACAATTGATTAGTTTATTTCTCCTATGGCTTCTGCCACCCAGCGTGACAACATGGGACAGGCTTTATACATTCTGTTTTGTTAGTCTATGTCAAAAGGAGCGGTGTCAGACTGACGTTGACAGATTTTAACATTTCTTCCGTTATTTGCAAGACTTATTCAAGGCGTATTATTTCTATTATTTCCTCCGCCGTTATTATGATCTATTGAAAAAACAGTCATTTTATTTAATTCTTAAATGTCAGCGCAAACAATAGTCAAGCAGTAAAGTATTTTTACATGGATACGTATAATATTGCTGGGAAAGAAGATCCATACTAATATAATAAATATGAAAGTAATTTTGTCCGTCTGTCGTCAGTCTGTTTATTACGCTTTTACGGATAAATCGCTGAACCGAACAAGATTATATTTATACTTTGTGTCTCGAAAATCATCCCTTAAGGGGGTGAGATTGGGGATGGTAGTTTGTATAAGAATTTGGTCATTTATGTTTAAAAGTTCGGCCGTTAATAATGTTACATACATTAAAATTGGCATTAAGACTCATAATAATATGATATAATATCGAACGATGATGGACATTAAGAGCAACTAAACTATCACGGGTGAGATGATGCTTTTAAATCGCGAAATTACACAATTCTCATCTGCCGGTGATGACTAGCGGCACACCGGCGGATAAAATAAATGCCAGTCGCTATCTACAATATGAGTATATGTCAAAAAATGTTTCTGACTACAATATGCCAGCAAATACACAATGATACACAGTCGGGGCAATATGCGGCAGCTCTACTAAAAATTGGCAAAGGTCGTATGGCAAGAACGGTATGATTACCAATATTAATCCGCAAATACTGTAATATTGTACAAAGCACAGATGATCTAAAAAATAGCGTATACTGTACGTACCCCGATCTAATGCAATGCAATATTAGCACCGACAAACGAATTTCTTGGGTGGATAAATGAAAAAAATGTCTCACGTAGAAGGCGATGTTGTGGAATATCTCTTGGTAGACAATATGTCATAGACTCCGAGCAAGTAACGTCCTACCCTTAGAGTTCCTGAACTCTTTGGAGCTATCGCGAGTGCCCTCCCATAAGTTCATGCTTTAAGTTGGTGTCCCGGTACTTCTGATGCGTACCTAATCTTGATTAAGTAATGGCACGCGGTTGCAAATTACGCACCTACCTAGGTCGGCATATCGTCGGGCAATAATTTATGTCTGGAATGGAGAAAATGTTTTAATTCCCCGCATTCGTATAATTCCTACAGATTTACCATTTAACTTTAAAAGAGTGCAATTTCCTCTAAAAACAGCTTTTACCATGACCATAAACAAAGCGCAAGGAGAAACACTAAAAGTAGCCGGTGTACATTTATAAGCTAACTGTTTTCCCCATAGGCAACTAGGTATGTAGCATGCTCTCGAGTAACCAGCCCTTAAAACTATTAATTTACTAAACTGCGATAAACGAGTTTTACGCGGACGAAGTCGCGGGCAAAAGCTATTTATAATAAAACAAAGTCTATGGACACCATCGTACAATAAAGACGAATCGATAGACACCTCATTTTAAACGGAGCTAGGTATCTCCAAGTACTAAATACATCTGTTAGGGCCGGTTCAGACGGACAGCATTTGAACTGCAACCCAGCTGCAAAATGGCAGTTCGAGGGCAGTTCTGATGCAGTCGTCGTAACTGCATCAAAACTGCATTACAACTGTGCAGTCCGCTTGCAGTAGGCGTGCAGTCCTGTTGACCACACATCGATTGCAAGCTAGCTGCACGGTTGTAATGCAGGCCTGTTGCAGTTGGAGCAACTGCAATGTCTGCAATACGACGGCAATAGAACTGTATTGCAGTTCTGATACAGTTTACGTAACTGCATCAAAACTGCAAGCCAACCGTGCAGTTAGCTTGCAGTCGGTATGCGGTCGACAAAACTGCACGCCAACTGCAAGCTAGCGGAACGGTTGGATTGCAGTTTTGATGCAATTACGACAACTGCATCAGAACTGCCCTCGAACTGCCATTTTGCAGCTGGGTTGCAGTTCAAATGCAGTCCATCTGTACCGGCCCTTAGGCGTTATGTGAATAATTTACCCCTAGACCAAAATTATATCGACTGGTGCACGACACATTGAATTGCTTCGTATTTAATGGTTAGTGTACACACAGCCTTTATTTGAACTCACATGTGACATTATTAGCGGCCCTTGACCTTTGGCCTTGATAAATGACAAGAACGTAAACAATGTATACAGAGCGTTTTAAAAATAATAATTAAATAATAAATATTTTATTACATGTAATGCACCGTCAAAGTAGCTCTGTTACGTCTACGTGAAGTCAGAAATAGATGGCTCTGTACTGTACATTAGTGCATTACCTACCTGTAATGCATGGACGTACCGACCCATGACAATGGTGAAAGCGAAGGACAGTTAAAGTGTTAAAAGGTTTATTACAAAAGCATAAGCACTGCAATAATTAACGCACCATGGCCATTTTCGCCACCTAAACATTAACGGGTTTATAGTTTTGCTTCTCTGCATGTTACATGCTGTTTAATACTAGCTTCGTCCGCGCGTAGATTTCGGATATCGTTATTCCCTCGGGAACTTTTAAATTTTCCGGGATGAAATGTAGCCCATGTGTTAATCCAGGGTATAAGCTATCCCCATTTTTAATTTAATCCATAGCCGTCCAGCCGTTGCAGCGTGAAAGAGTAACAAACATCCATACATACAAATTTTCGTGTTTATAATATTAGTAAGGATACATACAAACATGCAGTGTCTAAATTATTTCCTTTGCTTCGCTGTAGTCGGGTAAAGACGAGAAATGCTGTGGTGGCCTAGAATGTATGAATTCATTTTAAATGTGTTGATATTTTTTGGAATGTGGAAGAAGCGAAAGAGATTTGTCAGGATCGTAGCAGGTGGAAAGAAGTGGTCTCTGCCTACCCCTCTGGGAAACAGGCGTGATTTAATGTATGTATGTATGTATATTTTTTGGAATGTTGGTTTATTTCAATACATTGATTGCTAGGTTATTAAGGATTAGATATCAACTTTTGAAAATACAAATTACAGCGCATAGTTTCCTTCAGCATACAAATTCAGAATATTGATTTCGCAGTAAAATATTTTTCATACTGTTTAGGTGGCAAAGTTCTAACCTAATCAACACAGCACAGCACAGTTATGTTTCTGTTGGGCTCGCAGTTCTAACCGAACCTAACCTACTTTTCTGGCAACAGCTCTTTTGTGTTGCGGTTGCAATTCTAACCTAACATACTTATCTGGCACATTTTGTTTCTGTTGGGCTCGCAGTTACGAGGGCTGTTACTTATGTATCCGGAATCTGGGATTCCAACATTTATAAACGTTATATCTGACCTCCATGGAAAAATTTGAACTTTTTTTTAATACTGGCCGCTATAATTTTTTTTCTTATATACGCTAGTCTTTTGTTTTTGGCGGGATCAAAATGTCATCTCGCTGCAAGAATGGAACTCACTCGTGAAAATATTCGTGCTATGATTTATTATGATTTTCGGCGTGGTTTAACGCAACAACAGTGCATAGATCAAGTAACTTCGACTGATGATGAAGCTGCATCGAAAAGCACTGTGTACCACTGGTTTAGTGAGTTCAATCGTGGACGTAGTATGCTCACGGACGAAGTTAAGGAAGGTCGCCCGAAATCGGTCGTTGTACCACAAAATATTGAAGCTGTGCGAAAACTTATAATGCATGACCGTCATGTTACATATCGCGAGATAGAGGCGACTCTGGGCATATGTATGACGAGCATTAATAAGATATTACATGATCATTTAGCTGTAAAAAAATTTGTTCCCGTTGGATCCCTCACAATTTAACTAAGGATCAAAAAGAGGCTCGCGTCGAATGGTGCAAGAAAATGTTAAAAAAATATATCCGTGGTGACTCAAAAGCTGTTTATAATATCTACACAGGTGACGAATCCTTGATCTATGCGTATGATCCGGAAACTAAACAACAATCAACAGTGTGGGTGTTTCAAAATGAGCCGAACCCTACGAAAGTAACTCGTGCAAAAAGCACCTTGAAGCAAATGGTCGCCTGCTTTTTCGGTATTAATGGCCATGTGGCTACAGTGCCACTAGAGAATCGTAAAACGGTTAATTCGGAATGGTACAGGACCCTTTGTTTGCCGGAGGTATTTGAAGAAATACGTAAAAACAACCAGCGACGCAGAATCGCTCTTCACCATGACAATGCCAGCTGTCATACATCACGCGAAACGACTCGATTTTTGGAAAGTCAAAATATAGAATTAACGGGTCATCCGCCGTACAGCCCTGATTTGGCACCCAATGATTTCTATTTATTCCCAAATGTAAAGAATAAATTACGTGGTCAACGATTTTCGACCCGTGAAGATGCAGTCGACGCGTTCAAACAGCACGTTTTGGAGATACCTCAGTCAGAGTGGAAAAAATGTTTTAAAAATTGGTTTCAACGTATGCAAAAGTGCATCGATCATAAGGGAGAATATTTTGAAAAACAATAAAACCATATTTAGTCATATACGTTTGTTATTTTTTTCTATTCCGGTTACATAAGTAGCAGCCCTCGTATGGCGTAATATTTACATCAAGTTCTGGAACACCTTTATACAAACTGCTAAACAATATATTTCCTTGACTATACTTACCTTATACACGTAGTATTATCGATGGGCATGGAACTAATTTGCGTAACCGAAACATTATAAGTAAGCATCCTTGACAATTCAAATATTGTAATTAATGTATGTTTTTATAATTTTCTAATAAGTATTTCGTTCCAAACATTTCATCGAAAAATACGTCGTAACATTATATGATAGCTCAGATTTTCCGCATTTTTATACAGATATAATAGGATCTCAAAGCTTAAACCAGAATATTGCATTTCATAATTATTATTTCAGATCAGCTTCGTGTACCTACTTCAGTAAATGAGTGCCGTAAATATCTGTTAACGAAGAAAAACCGGCAGATAAAACACATCCCACCAACTAAACCTGCTTTATATCAGCATTTTTTAAGAGCCATGTATTATATTAAGGATGCATGTTTGGGGTCAGTTAGCAGTGTTAGCACCGGCTTAGAATCTGTTCATCTTGTAATAAATAATTCTATAAAATATGAAACTAACAATAATAATATAAAACTTTCATTTTTTGTTCTAAAGTGCATTATTTTTATCCCAGATATAGCCTTCCCATCCTTAATTTATCCGAAAATGATATATTGGACGCGATAAAAAGTGTAGTTTTAGAGAAATATGGCTTCAATTAAAACGCGGCAGCGTCAAACTCAACCCCCTCCCCCCACTAAATGCGCAGTGGCTCTCGATGGCTCCCGGTCTGAATCTACTCAAGACCAACTAAGAGTCAACTGTGCCAAGTTTCAGCGCATAGTCCCAAGTGCAAGGTGTTGTGCAGTAATACCCTAGTTAAAAATACTTTTTGGAAAATCGACTGTTTTTCGGAGCTCATATCTAGACAACGATTGAAAATAGGTGAAAAATGTACTCGTATAGAATCAAAGTTGTAGATAATTTTATCAGCTTTAATCATGCAAAACAAAATTTCCTGTGACGCATCGTTTTCAAGATGAAAACAAAAAACAAACAACCAGGCAAGAGCATGTCGCACCGTGCTCAGTGTAGGGTTCCGAAGCCGTTACTATAAACAAATTAGACCTCGCGACAAACTTAACTTTGCCGTTGGAAAACTGTTATCCCCATACATCGATAATAGGTCGCGGTCAGTTTACCAACACTGCAAATAAGTTTTCGGTTGGTATACACATTTAAACCGTTTGTACCTCAAGAACCAATGAAGTCTACTTAGTCATGATAGTTTTCCTATTAAATTCATTATACGCACCTTCAGAACAATAGTGACCTAATTGAGAAATTTTAAATTTCGAGTTAGGTCTCCATGATAATAAATTTATGATTCGAAGTTTGAAAGCACAAATTTTGAATTAGGTCATTATTGTTCTAAAGGTGCGATATGTGCTTTCATTTAAGATATTTTTCAGATTTTTAGTATTTGTAGTTTTGGCTGTACACTTGTCTCTAACAAAAAATTGCGCTTTAAAGCTTAATCATAAACACGTAACTTAATCGAAAAATTGTTTTCACAAACCCGCAATATTTTCGAAAGACCTATCCAACGACATACCATACTATGGGGTAGACGAGAAAACAAAAATACATCCCAACGTTACGTGTAGGGGAGGAACACTAAAAAAAATATCAATATTATTTTTTTACCCCTTTATTGGCGTGACTAATATGTATATTCATGCCAAATTACAGCTTTCTAGTACTAAGAGTCTCTGAGCTAGGCTGCGGATGGACGGAAGGACATGGCGAAACTATAAGGGTTCCTAGTTTGACTACGGAACCCTAAAAACGCGACCTTCATTGTGCCCCCCCCCCCTCCCACCTAGGCCTCACCTCCGAGGGGTCGAGACTTTTAGTATGTTTACCTCCTAACCAGTCGAAACGAAGTTCCGAAGTAAAACTTTCTGCTTTCAACCATTCCATCCACACCCTCTGATTATTATGGTATAACAAAACATTGCTCATAATTTGTGTCGTTTTTATCCACGAAATATTTAGGTATTTGAAAAAAACCAGCACGCGAAGTACCTAAGGCGCGTAGTGCGCAGGGAAGCGCGCGGTCGCGGGCGAGGGGGCGCACGGGGCACACCTACCGGCCGGCGACCAGCCAGACGCGCGCGTGTTGTTTGCATAATTCGGTGCAAGATGGGTGCAGGTTGCGACAAGAGCGTGCATTAATTCGATTTCCAAATTTCGTTATGAAGCTGTGAAAGACTAAAATGGAGGTTGAAAACAATTAATCTCGTAAATTTAGTATGAACGCGTCGGCAATGGTTTTTTAAATACTAAACTTTTTTAAACTACGATATGTACAAACATTTGTTATATACCATTTTGAACCTTATTTAATCAGCTAACGAATTGAATAATAGCAGTACAATTTGTCAACTAGTTCTTGATTGGTTATCAATTTTGGTGAGTCACATCACATTTGTAGGTAATCGTATGGGATGTAAGTACAAATATGATAGAATTTTTGCCGCTACTGTATAATAATCCCAAATGTATTGAAGCGGAAAAGAAAGGGTACAAAATTTGTACGCATTTGTTCATTACGTAGCGGAGATAACGCCACCCCCGCAGAATAAACCCGCAAAGTACTATTACCTGCTTTTTAATGTTAATTAGAGATGGGCCGACTACAGATTTGGCCGACTGGCCAGTAGGCCGTCTAATCGGTTTTCAATTTGCCGATTAATCGGCCGACTAGTCGGCAATGCCGATCGTAGGATTTTGCTAAGTTTGGGTGAACTCGGAAACGTTCGTTTTACTTCGTCCGCCGCGCTTTGTTACCTACCTTTGACCAGTTTTGTTTACATTTTTTCTGCACGACAAGAAAAACAATTAGAACCCTAATTATAGTATTAAAACGAACTACCTAGTGCTTTTTATAACTATGTCGAAAAGAAAATCGCGTGTGGACATTTTTTGACGATATTTCCTATAGGCAATAAAGTGCCGAATATTCGGCATTTTTTGCTGACTAGTCGCCGACTAATCACCGACTAGAAATGATGCCGAATAGTCGGCTTTCCCGACTAATCGTCGACTAGTCGGCACATCTCTAATGGTAATGCATTTTCGTGATCTTCGTGTGAATACATCACCTCAATTTTTCCATATATATTTTTTCAGTTTTTCGCGAAGTTATTAAAAAAGACTTCTCTGTCAAAAGCAAATACTGAAAATTTGTTAATGACCCGTTAATTATCACAATTGATAAAATTTACTGTTTAACGTGACCTGCTGTAGTTTTAAAATTCATCAAAAGACTAGTTTTGATGGCAAAGGCTTTTACGGCTTTATTCTGGTGCAAGTTTTAATACAACAATTCCGTATTTGCAACACATTACCTAGACAGTATGGTACGATAACAATTCTTAACATTTTCTTTTTATTTAAATTGTTATTCTAAAGACTATCGCCAAACCGAAAAAGCTTTGTTGCGTATTATGAATTGTGGTAAACATTTCATTGATTCACGAGTTGCAAAAAGTATTTTCACCAAGTGCACGGACAAGAAGGATTTTAATTATGTCTTATGGACTTGAAAAGCAAGATGAGATGAATTCTCTAATCAATAATAGCAGCATGTTTATTCTAATATGTAGGAAGAGTAGAACAAAATATGTTGCTAACTTATTGTTTATTTTCTTTCGTTCGTCATAGAGGTCACTAATTTAATGACAAATACAGAATGACCAACTAATAACGCGAATTTAACGGGCCTATTCCCAGTAGATATATTCGTATTTATATAATTATACCCAGGGTCAGGAAAATACAAAGAGTCATTTAAGAGTACCTAACAAACGTTTACTTATAATCTGGTTTATATATCTGGTCTAGTTTTAAAGATAATATTAGCAAAAATACATGTATTCGTGATTATTTTCATATTTGTAGAACATTTTTTGTAATATAAACCAGATTTTAAGTAAACGTTTGTTAGGTACTCTAAATGACTCTTTGTATTTGCCTGAACCTGGGTATAATATATAAATACGAATATATCTACTTAAGTACACTAATAAAAACTAACACAGTTGAGTCAAATTAAAGAGTGTGGACAACTGGGAATAAAAAATCCCAGTTATCCACACTGTGGACAACTGGGAATTTTTATTCCCAGTTGTTCACACCTATTTTCGAGGGTGTGGACAACTGGGAATAGGCCATTTAACGGTAGGTAGTAATTTAATAACGAAGAAATAATTGTTTATTGCTCTGAATTGTGAACATTAAATCTCCGTCTCTAGGTAGTTTTTGTCTTAGTTACTTATATCGTTGGCATAAACACAAATAGGTTTATAGTACCTTGGTACTTTCATTTAACTTAGTAGTTAGTCTACTTATCTCTATTTTATTTATTATTATCGCTCACTTTTAGACATAGGTATTGTTAGAAGAATTACGTATTTGTAAAACACCACCACCATTTTTTATCACCTCGACGTTTAAATAATCGTACTACAATTGACAACAATTCATATCTGCTAAAGTAGTTAAATAAAATACCGTTTGTAGATTTTACACTGCTGATAACAGTAAAAATATTTTTGGATTTTTTGATGCAGTAGTTTTTTTTATATTTGGGAAAAACAGTAAAAAAGTTGGATTGTGAATGTTAGGAATACACTTATAGTGCCCTTAGTCCATTTATTACCATAGGAATTGAAAAAAATATACAACTGTCATGTCCATTTTTCATCTGTCTGACGGATTACTTGATTCTAACGACACGCTTTCGATTCTCGTAATACTATTGTTTTGATATACGCTATTAAAAATGAAAGTGACTAACGGATTTGTAAAAGCGGATAGCCGCAATCTGCCCAAAGTCGACGAATTCATGTTGTTACAGTTGTTATGGTTGACAAGTTACATGACATGACAGTCAGTTCTGTTTCTGTTGAAAGTTACCTTTTTAATTTTATATCATGCTAAGATCACGACATCAGTATTCGTAACTTTGTATATACGGTCTTTTTAATGACTATTTCTTTAATAAATTATTAACGACGAATTTAAGTTAAATAAAGAAAAACCGAGAAACGCGGGTAGTCTAATTTTTAACCAGCTATTATAAACGCGAAAAAACCAAAATGATATTTTTTTTGAAATGTTGTCAATTGCGGTACCAAGAAGAATGAAAAAGCGAGCATCAATGTCTGCGGGTGCTGCAAGTTTTTCGTAGTAGTCCTGGTCTTATTTTTGTTAATTCAAATTAGTTACATGGCACACAACGACCCAACATCTGACTACTTTTCCGACGATATAATCTCGGGGCTTGCATTTGCTGATTACTAGATTTCGTTGTTATTATCCACAATGTCGATAGCTTATATCCGTTTTCTCGGTTGAAATTAATATTTTTCTTCTCTTCTTCTTTTTCTTGTCTTTAATCGCTTTACGCACAATTCTTGAGTAGAAATGACGATTCGTAGGGAGGATTTTAGTCCTATGAAGCTCGATCCAATGCTTTAATGGCGTAAATGAATACAGTTCTTATTCTTATTGAATATTTGCTTAGCACTGTTTCAACTTTGTCAGTTATTGACCCCTTCAGGCGAGGCAAAAATGATCGTCTTATATCCGTTTTGTCAAAGAACGTCCTAAACATGGATCAATTCGACTTTCAATTCAGGTCCTCACAAGTCATTCTCCATTGACCAGCAAATTAATATAGCGTAGATGGCGATGAGAATAGGTGTTCAAATAATGGTCCCTGTGCATCGGTTGCCGATAACAAGTATGCGCAAGGGAGCCGTTAGTTCTCGCCATCACCATAAGAATAAACAATAACTACACGTAGAAGCGAATCTCCTTTACCAAGGCACCTAATGCAGCGCTTTAAATACCTACTTCCCCCTTCACCCCGCTACGCCCCTCTGTAATCCGCACCCAAAGTCAGGGCTGTCAGTTGTGAAATATTTTAATCGGTTTATGGGTGTGTTATAAAAATTTAGTCATGAAATGTTATTAATTTTTTTCTTCAAAGTGGAAACATTGTTGCAAAATTATGTTTTTACATTTACGTTAAATTAGGTACCTAATAATACTTTATGATGTTATTAAGATTATCTCCAGACAATGAAATGGCTTATGTGGCTATTAATCTATTATATAAAATTGGGAAACCAGAACGGGATAAAAAAGGAAGGAAGAAACGAGATGGCGCCTTACAAATTTTAAGAACTTTGTTGACACGTTCCTCGAATACAATGTACGTAACCTAAGAATAAACTATTGAAATCTATTTTCTAGACATGAGAATAGAACAAGAGCATAAAATTTACCGGTTTCGCTGCGTATTTTTTCTACAATTACGTAATGAAATCTCGATATCTGTGACAATTTGAACCGTCGGCCATTGTTCGGAAATGTTTCGGCTAACGTTCGGATCGGTCTCGCTTAATACCTTACGTTTAAGTAGACGCATTTGGTCTTTAATTTCGGGTCGGTGTCGCTTAATACCTAACGTTTTAGTAGACGCATTTGGTCTCTAATAATACCTTTGACTATAGATACTTCGTTTCTTTAATCATTTAATAATAAATACCTTAAGGTCTGCTGAGACTGTAAAACCACGGTTTGTGATTAAGGCTGGCCGCATACATACGTTTTCCGTATTCGTTTCCCGAATGCGGAATTCCGATTTGGAATTCCGTGAGACTAGCGCACACATTCGTTTTTCTTCATCGGAACTCATACAGTTAGTACGGATAGTGATAGCGTGTTGAACGCACGACGATAGAGGACGACGATTTATTAGCAATAAAATAAATACCTATACTAAAATAAAATAAATAAAGTGCATTTATTTCAGATCACGGAATCCATATATTGTTAGCATATTATACACAGAACTTAAATAACTATGTTAGTACCTAAAATTGCATATACGATAATACGGCCGATGCGCGCGGCACGGGCGCGATACTGAATCGAAATTTCCGAATGTGTGCGCCAGCACAAACAAACTGTATGGAAGCTCTGCGTTCCGCGTGACGTCATCAGGTTTTTCTCCGCATGACGTCATTAGGTTTATCCGAACGCACCGGCTTGCATTCGGAATGAACGTACGGAATTTGTTCCGGTCGGAAAAAAACGAATATTTCCGGCGGTAAATGTATTTTACATTGATTCCATGCCTTCGGATGTCCGAATGCGGAAAACGTATACGGAAAATGTATGTTTGCGGCCGGCCTAAAGAAATGGATTAAAGGGGTGCTCCGTCTCTTTCGCACAATTGCAATACGGAGCTATAAGTTCCGATCTGTTATTGAAGGACTGCATGCAGGTAAAATTGGTTCGTCTAGGACAGGTTTTACAGCTTCGGCAGTCCGACGAGTTATTATGTGCTCTGTGGAAGGAACAGTGTCTATTATCTGTGGCTTTTTAAACACTTTCGCCTTTCGGACTCATCGTTTCATAGTTTGCATATTCTTTAGATTTCTTATTTTTTCGTTTTAGTTTCACGCCATGCCGCTCAGGGCCTGTATTTATTTTAAACAAATTATATTTATGAAAAATGCTAACTAAACGCCTCTAGCAGACTGTCATGGCCTAAGGTGAATGATTTATGACCTACTGTTGAAATTTAAATAAATGTAGATGAAAATACACCTTTAATACTAAAAATGAATTCTATTATATTATAAGTGAATAGAGTTCATTTTTAGTATGAGGTGGCCAGGTTATGGAACGGTGGCCGCAGAGTCTAAGAGGTTTTAATTACTGAGTTTCATGTTGACATTTTAATAAATGTACATATATGAAAATATATATATTTTTTTTATTTCCATAATTATCGTTACGTTGCTAATCAGGGCTCATGAACATAATGACATTGTGAAAAAAATACATTCAAATAATTCATTCACGCGGGTGGAGCCGCGGGCACGTCTAGTCATCTATAAAACTAGACTCAAGTTTGCGCGTTCACAGCTAAGAAGTTTGCGTTTGATGCATCACCTCGTTTTGAGAGCACTCCCCTCACTGCCTCAGCCAGTATCGGTATCCTTGGTGTCAATATTACGAGTGATGTCCAGTTCCGAGGTCATTTAGAGGGTAAGGCCAAATTGGCCTCGAAGAAGCTCGGTGTGCTCAACAGATCGAGACAGCATTTCACTCCGGCCCACCGCCTGCAGCTGTACAAGGCGCAGGTTCAGCCACATATGGATTACTGCTCTCATCTGTGGGCTGGGGCCCCCCAGTACCAGCTTCTCCCTTTGGACCGCATCCAGCGGAGAGCGACTCGAATTGTCGGCTGCCTGCGTGCTTCTGATCGGCTTGACTCCTTGGCGCTGCGTAGAGATGTAGCCTCACTCTGCATTCTCTATCGCTTATAAGTACAACGGGGAGTGCTCCGAGCCGTTCGGATTAATTCCGACCGCATCCTTCCGCCTTCGTCCTACGCGACAGAATTTCCACCACCATCATTTAGATGGTTGGCAGTCCACAACTGTGCGTTTCACTCGGAATTTCCTGCCTCGCACAACTAAACTGTGGAACGGTCTGTCGCCTGCGGTATTTCCGGATCGTTACGACCTTCAAACCTTCAAAGAAAGAGCGTACTCTCATTTGAAAGGCCGGCAACGCACCTGCTACTACTCTGGTGCTGCAGGTGTCTATAGGTCACGGTAATCGCTTACCATCAGGCGATCCGTATTGCTCGTTTGCCTCCTATACCATAAAAAAAAACACAGAAACGAGTCTATAAATAAACAACCTTTTAAGCTCAATAAGTTTTATAGTTTGGGATCCGGAGTTACTTTTTACGTTCCTTTCCGCACCATTAATTAAAAAAAATATTAATTTGAAAAAGCTTTATTACAAAATACTATTCGTATCTATAAATACGTTTTTAAGGTTTACGGTTTTTTTTCTTCAACATCTAGGGGATGTACTAATTAACAAATAAAACTCCTTCATTCAATCAATTATTCCTAATTATTTTGCCGTAAATAGTCGTTCACTTTTTAAAACACTATCTTAGTTCAACCATAAACACTAAAATCAACACAAATACGAAAACCAATTCAAGACACAATAACAATATATTGGTTAATATGTATTCTGTCTGCGACGCCCCTCACTGACTAGACACCTCAGGTGTCGCCAGGCGGTAGGTATTTAACGCGCCGAGCGCGCGTCCGGAGCCGGGAGTTTCGCTTCCACGTGTAGTTAACATTTAGCCAGACATCGCGAGCCGGATTACGGTCCCTTTCTTGAGACGTCGCGAAAAATACCTGGGTGTAGTACTAGACAGCAAACTACTATACAAGACACATGTAAAGGAGCAATGTAGAAAAGCAATAATAGCCCTATGGCAATGCAGGAAAGCCATAGGAAGAAGATGGGGACTAAAACCACTGATAACACAATGGATCTACAAAGCAGTGGTTCTTACCCAGACTGCTATATGGAGCCATAGTGTGGTGGCATAGAGCGAAAATAAAAGACAGACAAGGAGCTGACGAAGGTCCAGAGACTAGCATGCCTAATGACAACCGGGGCAATGAGGACAGCTCCCACACAGGCCCTGGAGATAGCGCTAGGACTGAACCCTGTACACCTTGAAGTGGAGAAGAGAGCCACAGAACAGTGGTATAGAATAAAAATGAGCAGAGAGTGAATCGGATCCGAGATGGACAAGAGACACGCAAGCATACAAAGGGAGTCAATGGTGAGCATGAATATGCTCATGATTAAGAACGACCTATTAAATAAAAGGAAGATTTTCGACAAGAAATATAGAATCCATATAGGAGAGAGAGATAGTTGGGAGACAGAGATACCGGAACCCAGAGTGACATGCTTCACGTACGGTTCATGGAAGTCCTCAACAAGAAGAGCGGGGGCAGGCATTTATTACCTAGAAGCGAATGAGCACACAACGATACCACTAGGAGGCTTCACCAGTGTGTTCCAGGCAGAAGTGTATGCCATCATGAAGTGTGCACAGAGCCTCAAGGAAAGAAGCAATATAACGGGGACCCACGTTATAATCTACTCAGACAGCCAAGCAGCACTAAAAGCGTTAGATAATCCAGTAATCAAATCCTCCCTGGTGCAGGAATGCAGAGATGAACTGAATAATCTAGGCATAGCATCCAAAGTAACACTGGCATGGGTACCAGGACACAGTGGAGCAGCAGGAAACGAGAAGGCTAATGAGCTGGCCAGAGCAGGGGCGGACCGACAACATCTGGGCCCGGAACCAGCACTTCCGATATCTGCAACGGTAACGAAAGGAGTCATCGCCAGAAGAATAGAGACAAAGACAAATGAGGCGTGGATAACAACACAAGGGTGCAGACAATCCAAACTCATGATAGGAAGGGTGAATAGGAACAGAACAAGGTATCTACTAAACCTTGGTAAGTACAATCTAAGATCCCTGTCAGTACAGGGATCTTGACTGGACACTGTCCACTCAACAGACATTTGACGGTAATAGGAGTCAAACAGGATCCTCAATGCACACACTGTGGCAAAGAGGAAACTAGTCAACACGTTCTAGCCGAGTGTGTAATGTACTCGTCACTGAGATATCGCACATTCGGGGAGGACGCACTGTCAGCAGAGACACTTAAAAGCATTAACCTTCAGGACGCACTATTGTTCTGTAGGAAAATAAGAACATGGGATCAGTGCTGGATGGGAGCGCCGCAGAGCCAGTAACCTGAGACTGGATCAAGGGGAACTGGGCGGAATGAATGGAGAGCCACTCGACCGCCCGCATGCCTCGGCGGCGTCCCCACTCATCATCATCATCATCATGAGACGTCGCGAAAACAGTTCAAACTCCTGCTTCCTACAACGTTACTTAATTACTTTACTGACCTTCGTTCTAGATCTACTTTCGCTTCAAAAACATTTATCCATAATTACTAGGCATTACCGGTGCCACCACAGAACAATGACCAACTTTAAGCGATTTCAAAAATGAAATCTACAGAATAGTCATGCGTAATTTCATCGATGCCAGCTGTGAATGTTAAAAGATCGTCTCGAAAATTGCGGCGACAACATAGAATGATTATTTGTTATTCAAAATGTACATTAATTTTATTGACCTTTTAATTTTATACGTATTGAAATAAAAATATAAAAATTTAGATAGTTACTTTTATTTGACTCAACCTTAGTAACAGAACTTACTACTGGACTATGTACAAAATAACTTGAATTTAATAATAATTAGAGAGAAAAATGGAAAATGGCTAATTCATTCACAAAAATTAGTATTGCGGGAATCTGTTTTATCCGTAAGTATAAGTTTTGTTTCAACTTTTAAACTTTGTAATTTAATGTGAAATAAAAATGTTGATAGTTTCATATAGTTAAGAGTCATTTTAAGTATAATAAAAAATTACGATCTTTGGTGCTCTATCGCCATTTTCAATTTTAGAGAAAAGGTTTTCCTATAAAAGATACTTATTTTGACGTAATCTACACATTTTCTAAAAAACAAATATTTCCAAAAACGGCCCTCTTTTGGTACAGTCTGACCCTCCTCAGTATTGTTTCTAAACTGAGTTACCACTGAGTGTGCCAGTGTTTAGTGCATGTTAAGTAAGCACTTGACTATTTTTTTGTGTACTTAATTATATAAAGATGACTGATTAAATTGGATTTTATTTAGATTAAACGATGTTCCTAAAAGTAAATTAGGTGATGGTTTTCCTTTTAAAGGTTTTAATATGTTTGTTGAACTAAGGAATTGTTAGATGTACTATTTTGATATAAGTTCAGTAAAACAGTTCTGCAAATACCATTAAACATATTTAATTTGATTTATGAATGGCCTGTTGTTTGATCGGTAGGTAGTTAAACTAACGAATGGTCAAAAAAAGTTACTAATTGTTAAAATCTCAAGGAAATGTGTCAAATTTTCCATTCCTTTTTCGAATTTTAACAATTAGTTAGTTTAACTACCGATCAAACAACAGGCCATTAGTGTGCATAATTTGTGTGCAAGTCAGTATTTTTGGTTTAACTTTGAAATATTTTGTTCGATAAAAGGCAATATACAGATATCGATTTAAATACATGCCCTATTATAATAACCAAGATATAAGCCAGCAAACATTTGTTCCTATCTCTTTCTGGCAAAGCAGAATTTGACATGGAGTTTATATTGCCGACCTTTTACATGACGCCACAGTGCATATCGGATCTCTGTCTAATCGCTGTCCAATTAGCAGTTAAAAATGCTTGTATCGTCCGTATATCTTTGCCGATTTTAATTCTAATTTCACTATTGGTGATTTCGTTCACGGTTTTTTTTTCAGAAATTAGATTTAAAAAATCCATGTCCTAATGGGACGAAAGTGGCACATAATATTTAATATAAAATGGAACTAAATGGCTTTTATTTTATATGTCATCAGTCATCTGTCATTAATTTTATGAAATTATATGGCTGTATGTTTTGCTTTGCAATTATTATAGCAAGTCAAGAAGAAAAACATCGGGAAATAATAGGCAAGTTTTACGATACGCACTCGGATTGGCCGAAATCGAAGATCGTGAATCATTGTACACAAATTGGGGAGAGCCGAAGTATTATTTTTAATATTCTGTCATCTTATTCCTTTCGAAAAACTACTGCGATGAAAGACGGCTCAGGCAATGATGTAGCTTAACCATTTTCCGAAAAGGAAAGGCAACTAAAAGAAATTGAGTGGCATAATCTTTGGATAAAAAATTTAATTGTGATGGCAGTACCGTAAAAATTATAAGGCATGGGTATTATTAGAAGATCAAGAACAAATAAATCGCGTCCGAAATCCAAAAAGTGACTCGGAAAACGCGACTCCGATCTTTGGTCACAGACATATTCTACGCGAAAACGACGTGATGTGCATTATGGATGAAGAGTCGTATTTCAACCTTAATTGTGATGAATGGCAGGGTAACTTTTATTTTGAATAAGCTGAAGACCTATCGGATGAATCTGTAAAATATGTAGATCACGATAAGTTCTCAAATAATGTTTTATTATGGGTGGCAATCAGCCCAGGGTTAGCTGTCAATGCTGACCGATTGATCACAGAGCGTTGTTTGCCGTTTGTCCAAGAATTTATAAGAGCCATGCATAGGTGAGATAATGTTGTATTTGGGCCAGATCTAGCTTCTAGTCATTATTAAGAAATAAAATTGAAAAAATGGAGGTGCTAGAAATCCTCTACGTACCGAAGACATCAAATCCGCCTAGCATTCCGCAACTTCGCCCAATCGAAGATTTGTGGGCTAATTTGAAAAGACGTGTATACGCAAATAATATCCGGCTCAAAGCTGTCCAAACCAAAATACGGAAAATAAAATTAAAATTGCATAAAATGACTAGAATAACTTACTCGATAGCAATGCAGAAGAAAGTGCCACTTAATTGCCGAAAAGCCTTACTTAATTAAGGTCTGTTCATTCTTACTTGTCTTATATAGTAAACAACTTTCTAACCTCAAAATGAACCTTTCGTGTCACTAGCTCGGAAAGCCGTTTTTGTTTGTTTGATATCTATTGAGAAAATCGCGTTGTATCCACACGTGATGAAAGAGTTTTAACATTTGAAGGCAGCTTAAGTGATATTTTACTGCTAACAAAACGTAAAACGTTAAAAGTGCTGAATTGTTAACATCGCAATGAATGAATTGCATCGAGTAAAAATCACTAAATACAGTCTTATAACTTTATTTTAATTCATAAATATCAGCATTCAACATTAGCCTTCATTCTTGTTGTAAAAACGGATAAAATGTTTTGACAGTCCAAGTAAGTCGATGTGCGAACAAAACGCATCCGAAATAATAAAAAAAAACTTAAGTCAAAACTTTTCAATTAAGCCGTCAACGTTTAAATATTCGCATGTGTTTCTAGTTTGTTTTGTTACGAGTATTAAAAATGAGTGATACGAGTGACGAAGACGTATTAACACCTGTGGAATTACGGGAAACCGTGCAAAATGCGGAATTGAGCTTATTGCCTGAAAAATCCCGTTTATAGTACAAAGCCTTTTTCTTATTTTCCTCGCTGTAGTGAGGTGAAAAGTTTTGTGTTATACACGGGTGAAAAGTTATTCGGTCTCGTGTGTGGAAACACTCGCTACGCTCAGGATTCTATTTTTGAACCACCACTTCGCTCGTGGTCAATCATAGAATCCTTTCGCTAACTCGTGTTTCAAATGAACACTCGCAGGTAAAATACAACTTTCCCCCCTTGTTATAACAAATAACTATTTCTGGCTAAAACAGCTCTTATATCGAAAATACCAATGTATTGTTTGCGATTGCTTTATTTTGTTTAAAATACCTTTTTTAGCAAAAAGGTTCATTTTGAGGATAGAAATTTGCAACACTTGCTATAGAAACTTTTGGGCCGTGGTCATCTGACACAAAGAAATTTATAAATTATAAGTTAGCTGTAGTATGTACACCATTTTATCTTTTAGTTCTATAAAATATACAATATGAACCATAAGGACCTAGGCATAAAAATGTATCTTAGAAATGTAAACGATTGGCACATTGTACTTTTATATAGATACAAACATACACATACATTAAGTCACGCCTTCGTTTATAGAGCGGGCTAGGCAGAGCTACATACGAGGGTGGTTTGAGAAGTAACTTGATTTGATATGTTTTTTTTTTTGTGTTTTTTGTGTATTTTATTTTTTGACATAATCTTCTCGAAGCTCAACGCACTTGCCCCGACGTTTCTGCAGCTACTCGATGCCTTCACGAAAATAGGTTATTTCCAGGTCTTCAAAATACGCGTTAACTTCCTGTACCATCTCCTCATTCGAATGAAATTGTTGTCCTGACAGCAATTTTTTTAATTTCGGGAATAGGTAGTAGTCCGGAGGAATAGGTAGTAAAAGGTAGGTAACTCCGACCATATTTGTACAGCGACACGACTTGAATACACCGGAGTATTGTCATGGTGAAAACCTCACTTTTTTCTTTGCCATGCCTGGCCGTTTTTCGGCTATCGCCGCCTGTAATTGGTCCAAAAGTGATGCATAGTATGCCCCAGTGATGGTTTTTCCCTTCGCAAGGCGGCCAATTAAGAGAATTCCCTTTGCGACCCAAAAGACAGACGCCATCACCTTTTCAGCAGAAGGAATGACCTTGGCTTTCTTTGGAGCTGGCTCACCGCGGCTAATCCATTGCCAGGACTGTTTTTTCGTCTCCGGGACATAGTGATGGATCCAGGTTTCATCCATTGTAACAAAACGGGGAATGAACTCCGTTGGATTTCTTTCAAACACCTAGAGATTGTCAGCAGATGTTCGCCTGTGAATACGCATTTGTTCTGGAGTGAGTAACCGCGGCACCCATCTAGTACATAGCTTTCTCATGTGCAATTCGTTGTGCAAAATAAAATGCACTCAAAATAAAAGGCTTCAGCTAATTCGCGTATCTTCAATCTTCTGTCGGTTAAACCCAAATCATGAATTTTATCGATGATTTCGGATAAAACCGCCGTTTTTGGGGCTCCAAGGCTAGGTGCATCATCAATGCTCGTCCTGCATCGCTTAAACTCATTTACACAAAGTCGAACTGTTTCGTAGGAAGGCCACGAGCTACCCAACGTAGGTAAAATCCTTACATGGATTTCTTTTGCAGTTTTACCTTCCAAAAAAAGAACTGAGTTACACCTCGAATTCCAATTTTCTCCATTTTGCCGCGTTACTCCGATCACTTTTGTTTCAAATACTGTCAAATCTAAAATTCCCGTCGAAAATGACATGACAACACAGGTAAATTATGTTGTTAAACTTTATCAATAAGTACAGATATGACACTAACGCGATCTATCCGTAGGCAAAACAAGTTACTTCTCAAACCACCCTCGTAATTAACTACAACTCATAAAACTTGCTGATAATTCTGTAAACCCATTTTGCACAATTAGGCTAAGATGTTAACCAGCGTATTTTATAGATAGGTACGCATAAACTCTTACAATATTATATGCATTCGCCACCTCCCACAGGTATGGCATTATCAAACTTCTATTTATGATCAGATCATACACAGAAATGGTAAAAAAAATTATAGGATGGTACAACAAATCGTTAAGCAATAAAAAATACTTTACGGCGGTATGGCGGCCATTTGGAACCTTCGGAAAAGTATGGCATGGTGATTTTCGTGAATGGCTACTCGACGATGATTAGCTGTGCATAAATTAGCCTGGTACAAATGTATGAATATTTTTGAAAATGTATGTGTTTTCGTCGGTATGGCGGGTTGTAAGTCACACCGGAGAAGTATGTCATACCGCCTACCTCATTTTTCATGAATGAAACGAACGATTTGTAATTCTTGTATGTTCAAGAATTACAAATCGTTCCGACTTTCGTAATTTATCAGACACGTTCGATAAACGCCTACGCGATTGGGCCGCCTGTACCAGCGCTATGACCATCATGTTCATGTTCTTTGACATGAATCGACAATATTTTTTTAAAGTGGTAACTTGTAACAAAAAATAAATTTGTACCTTAAGTTCGTATTCGTAAAAAACATTTTTGACAGTCATTCAAAGTTACCCCAGGGGTTGTCGAAATTACCCGTGAATGAAAAAAAAGAGACTTTCTAAACACGTTAATTTTCGAAATCCAGCATTTTAAACAGTAGGTACCTAAGTAATTTCATGATTATTCATGAAGCATTGAACAATATATCCTATTAAACAAAAATGCCATCAATTGTAAATAAACATGCACAGATTGCGATTTTTCCTTCCAAGCACGAACGTACTTTCCACTCACCCAAAAACGTGTCGAAATTACCCCAATGCACCTTACTTTTTTGTTTTTTTTCAATGATTTAGACTTAATTGAGTTCAGTTGACATGCAACCAAGGAAGTGAACTGATTAAAACGTTGTTTTTATTTTTTAGTAGCGTTTAAACTACGTGTTTTACTTGAAATGGAAGGTAATTGACTTTAAAAATTCAGATGTTACAAACATTTCTACTAAGTATAGATTAAACTTTATGTATTAGAGCATAAAAAGCGACATTATGTCGCCTACATTAAGACGAACTTACATGAGAAGTGAAAAATAATAAAACAAATGATGTATTTTTACCCTATACCGGAACTTGTACATTTTGCGGAGTAACAAATTCTCGATGTTTTTATTTTACATCTAAGATATTTATTTATGAAACTAGAGGACGCCCGCGACTTCGTACGCGTAGAATTAGTTTCCCGCTACTCCTCCTATTTTAACCCATTAGTGGATAAATTTTCAAAAATCGTTTCTTAGTGCTCACTTACATCATGAAAGGAACCCCAGTACCAAATTTCAGCTTGGTACAGTAGTTTGGGCCGTGCGTTGATATCTAAGTCAGTAAGTCAGGTTTGCCTTTTATATATATAGACTAGCTTTTGCCCGCGACTTCGTCCGCGTAGAACTCGTTTACCGCAGTTAAGTAAATTAATAGTTTTAAGTTTTTTTATAGTTTGACTTCCTCCCTGGCCAGAATGACCTTTAAATCACATGTTATAGTCAGCTCGAAATGTAAAAAAAAGTTGAATTGGATAACGTCATTTAGGTTAATAAATTTTAGAATACAATATTTTTTGTTTTGCCATTTTTCGCTAAAACATAAAGATTTCGTGGGCTGGATAATCTTGCGCATGCTACATACAGTTGCCAATGAGAAGTAAGTAAGGAAGTGAACAGTTTGCTTCTAAATGTACACCAGCTACTTCTAGTGTTTGTGCTTGCGCTTTGTTTATGTTCATGGCAAAAGCTGTGTTTATAGGGAATTGCACTCTTTTAAATTTAAATGGTAAATCTTTCGGAATTACTTATAGGAATGCGAGGAATTAAAATATTTTCTCCTTTAGCAATTCCAGACATAATTATTGCCTTTACGATATTCATGGAGTACCGGAGTATCGGGACACCAATGATATAACATAGTAAAAAATAAAAGTTTAAAAAAACAAAAACCCGCCTTCAAAAAGCAAAAAATAACTTCTTTAAAATGGTAGGTAAATAGATCATTCCCACTGAAGTCTGCTTTTGGTTAAAATATTGTTGGACGCCACACAATATTTTGAAGGCGGTTTGAAGGCCGATTCCACGTGATATCTGCCCTACCCCTAGAGTGTATATAAAAAATAAATGTTTAAAAAAACAAAAACCCACCTTCAAAAATGCAAAAAATAACTTATTTTAAAATGGTAGGTCAGTCCAACTGCATTCGGCTTTTGGTTTAAAATATTGTGGGACGCCGACTTCAGTTGGACTGACCTACCATTTTAAAAGAAGTTGATTTTTGCATTTTTGAAGGCGGGTTTTTGTTTTTTTACACATTTATTTTATTTTATACTTTTTAGTGATCCTATTTATGCTGTTACGTAGCTCCACTTCTTAATACTAATAAGAAACTATAGAACATTTCAAGCTCGCCGCAGACAACGCCGCGGGAATGTCATAGTCATATTTCAACCTAAATGTGCTTCGTCATAGTCGCTCAACTTCCTTTATCGAAATATCTTATCGCCACCCTTGAAATAGGTACCGTTAAGGAGTTCCGGTGGCCATCTGTGGTCTTCATCATCAGTTCCACTTCACCATATAGTACTTTTCAAAAGCAAATGCATGAGTTACAGTGAAAAATACCAAAATCGCTATAGGTGTGCCTATAATATTTGAGGAGTTCTCTTGATTTCTCCATGATCCCATCATCAGATCCTGACGTGGTGACAATGGGACCAACTAGAAAGTATACCCATTCGAACAACGAAAAAATTTTTCAAATCGGTCCAGTGGTCTTCGAGTAATCGGGGAACATACATAAAAAAAAAAAAACCCGACTAATTGAGAACCTCCTCCTTTTTTTGAAGTCGGTTATAAAACTGATTTTGAAAAATGAAGAACATGCCAGAAACGAAGGCTTGTTCTACATGACAAACAATAGGTAATAATTTTATTCGGGTTGAACCCTTTAGAAACTGAATTTGAAGAAGTGAACCCTTCTGAAACTTAATTTCAAGAAGTTTCAATCGATTTTAAAATGACACTCCTCTCGTGTCATACGCCACACGTTAAAAACGTTGATGACACTACCGCCCGTACTAACAGTTATGAAGAGATCGAAAGGAAGGGACAGGACAGTGTTAACATAACATCGATTTCGATGTGGGGATTAAACACTCGACGCGATCCTCTCGTAGCCATCTATACACCGTGCCCGGGACGTACCCGAAGGATTTTAACCATCGATTCTAGACCCTATTTTGAGTATATACTTAATGTAGTATAACATGTAATCCAATAATGCATTATTTCAGAGTATTTTATTGTTTAAAAAACAATTCCATAGTTAATTTAATTTGAAGTCTGTCACCTTAACCTAAAGCATTATTTACTAAGAAAGATTAATGTTGTAACTAGCAGTATCATCAACGTACAACATAAATTAATTTAATCAATTACTTAGTAAATAATCCTTAAGTTAAGGTGACAGAGTTCAAATTAAATTAACTATGGAATTGTTTTTTAAATAATATCTCTGAAATTATGTGTTATTGGACTACATGTTATACCACATTATATACTCCAAATAGGGTCTAGAATCGATGGTTAAAATCCTTTGGGTACGTCCCGGGCACGGTGTATGCTTGTTTTTACAAAAAAAAAAGCCTTTCATTTTTTTTTAAGTACCGTTGATTTTTGTTGTCTCTGTTGCACTGTTGGGTAAAAAACCTATTTTGATTAATTAATCAATCAAATCTATCAATACATCACTACATTTTCAATGACAATAATATTTCGAAAAGTATAATATTATTACAACCATCTATCAGTTTTCATTGTATTTTCCATGAAAAAGCTTTTCGGAGATTCTGCTTTGACCTTTTGGTGATAGCACGTGTTTTGTGATTGACTAGCGAAATTTTTTGCTTTGAGTACCTCTTTCTTGTTTGATTGTGTTTCGTCTGTTACCTAGTGCTGTTCCCGGTATCAGTAAGTGTTTTTAATATCTTGTACGCTGCTAACAATAGCTACTAAATATGACTGAAATTCCTCCTAAACCCCCAGACCGTCAATCCGAAAATTCCGCGGCTTCCTCGACAAATGTGTCGCAAGATATGTTTGTTGGGGAAGAAATGGAAATCGGTTCAAATAGTCGCAATAGGAAAAGAGCCCATCCCGAAGTCAACGCCGCCCAGGAGCCGGCTAAAATGCAAAATAGGGCCCCCTCAGCCTCAATTCAACATGTGTACACACACCCATCACTGTCTGAGACTAAGACATACTCCAATTTAGACAAGGGACCCTTCCTGATCCATGTTTCCCGGTTAGACTCCCACCCAATGGCTGGAACTACCTTGAATCCCATAAAGTTTGGACAGGTTATGCTAGGTTCTCGGGTGCAGAACATTACTAAGGATGGAATTAAAAGCGTGGGTAGAAACAGGATTAGTGTCGAATTTACTACTGCAGAAGCAGCTAACACTCTCCTCACAAATCAGGTACTGCTGGCGAACAAGTTTGCTGCAGTTATTCCTACCTTTAATGTTACCCGTATGGGGATTGTTAGGGGTATCCCTAATGACCTCCATATGGAGGACTTTGTGAAATCAGTGGAAGTCACTACGGGATGTGGAGAAATCCTCAAAGCTAGAAGAATGAATCGTAAAGTAAGCAAAGAGGGAGTTGTTGAATGGGTCCCTACTGGGACTGTAGTCCTCACTTTCAGCGGTCAGGTTCTGCCATCTAGAATATTCTGTATGTACACGTCAATCATAGTTGAGACATATCAGCTTCCAACTATACAATGCCACAATTGCTGTCGCTTTGGGCATATTGCAGACCAATGCAGGTCGAAGCCTAGGTGTTTTAAATGTGCAAAGGACCACATTGGGAGAAGCTGCACAATACAGGAGGACCGCTACCAGCGCATCATGCCCGGAACAGACCCGCCAAAGGTCGATTAAAAACTCAATGTCCCAGGAGAATATCTCATATTCACAGGCCTCGGAGAGGTTCCCTCCTGTCAGGAGGACCTATGCAGACATAGCCAAAGCTATGTTCGCCCCTGTGGCCCACTTCCCCTCCCAAGACTCCCAACCCCTAAGTCCCTCTCAACCTCCCCCGGCAGGGTCCTCCCCTACCCAACCCTACAGAAAAACTTCCTTTACTCCCAGACCCCTCCGGCATCCCCTACCTCAGGGATATGACCGTGCTGCCTACCAAGCAGTAATTGGTCAACGTGACCCGCCAACCCCAGCCAATGGAGTGGCCCTCCAGAGCCCTCCTTCCCATGGCCTGTCTCACGCTGCCCCCAATGAGAACCTAATAGAGGTCATGCTGTCCCTCCTCATCAATATGCTGTCAAAAATGAATGACTTCCCCTTAGCGACCAACGTTGCAGATAAACTGAAAGTCCTACTGAATGTTGTTACCATTCAATCTGATACAATGGAATAGCCACAGTATTCGTCCGAAACTACATGAGATACATGAAATGATTAAGTCGCACAACCCTGTTGCCTTAGCCATTTCGGAGACCTGCTTAGTTCCTGGCTCCCAAGGCAGCGGTTGATAAAAGCATCCCCGTTAAAAAATCAGGCAGATCCTCGAGACCCTCGCCCCCTTGGAGGGATCGGGAGTGCTCAGAAATGATTCGCCGCAGAAAAGATGCAGAATATGCTTACTGTCTAGTCATGACTATTGCGAACTTCCTCATTTTTGAGTTGCTGCCTTAGCCAAACGCCTCTTTAAAAAGAAAAAAAGACTCGGATGGATCAGATTCTGTCAAAGTATATCCCCCCGTGCTCCCGCAACTTTGTTATGGAAGGCTATCAAGCGTTTTCGTGGTGCTTTCACTCCCTGTGAGATTAGCAGCAATGACCCCTCGGCTTGGCTCAGGGGATTCATTGACTCGCTGTCTCCTCCTTCGGCCCCGAACCTTGACTCCCTCCCTTCCTCCTACTCTCTTCCCGTTCCCTCTAATAGGTTTGATGAGCCGTTCTCTTTGCCGGAGCTCTTAGCCTCTCTAGACCATTTGCGCCTCTCAGCCCCAGGTTTAGACAACGTTCCGTAGTCCTTCCTCATTCATTCGGGCTTAAATACCAAAAAGCTCTTTCATAGTATAATCAACATGTTCTTTGATCTTGGTTTTGTGCCAGAGGCATGGAAGAAACAACTAGTCATCCCAATACCAAAGCCAGGCAAAGACCCTACCATCCCGTCTTCCTACCGCCCCATTGCCCTGTCATCCTGTCTGCTCAAAATTGTGGAACACTTGATCAAAAAGCGTCTCGAGTGGTTCGTCGAAAGCAACAAAATTCTGGCTGGGAGTCAGTTTGGGTTTCGAAGGGGAATGGGGACCATGGATAGTCTTTCAATACTAACTACAGACATCAGGATCTCTCTGACTAGAAACGAGTTTCTGGTCGGAGTATTCCTGGACGTCTCATCGGCATATGACAGTGTGATGCTCTCCTTACTCAGGGATAAATTATTCAAGCTGAGTCTGCCTGAGAAGTTGATACATTTCATGTGCAACACGTTGATGGAAAGATCAATAGAAGTCAGACACCGTGGCACCCATTCCCCTCCCAGGCTTATTTGGAGGGGTCTTCCACAGGGTTCGGTATTAAGCCCTCTGTTATACAGCCTGTACACTCATGATCTGGAGGAGGCGGTTATTCCGTTCTGCAACAATTTCAATTTCGTTACAATACGCTGACGACCTGGCCCTGTACGCATCCTCTCCCTCCATTAACACTGCAAGTAATAACCTCAACCAAGCTTTGTTCTATTTGGGAGAGTGGCTCTCATCCCATGGTCTGTCTTTAGCCGCGTCCAAAAGTAACACCGTCATCTTTACTAGGAAGAGATCCATCCCACATATAGACATCGCTTTTAATGACGAACTGATCCCTATTTCTAATAAGACTAAATTTCTGGGAGTCACGTTGGATTCTCGTCTATCGGCGACTCCCCACATTAATTATGTAGTCCAAAAGTGCCAATCTAATATTAACATTCTTCGCTGTGTGTCAGGGGTATGGTGGGGAGCCCATCCATACTCTCAAAAACTGCTTTATAGCGCCCTAATTAGAAGCGTCCTGGATTATGGCTCATTCGTCCTTGAACCTTGCAGCAAGGTAGCTCTAAAAAAATTGGACAAAATTCAATTCCAGTCCCTTAGGATTATCCTAGGGGCTATGAAATCTTCACCAACTAACGCTCTTCAAGTGGAAGCTTTGGACGCTCCCCTGACCCACCGCCGTCAGTACCTGGCGGACAGATTATTTTATAAAATTTCCCTTCTATCTGATCACCCCCTTATCCCCAAACTCCGGACCCTTTCCGACCTAAGTCTCAATAACGATTTTTGGCGTAATAAATCTATCCCGTGTTTCACAACCTCCCGCATCCATCGTTTTCTTGTTCCATTCTCCCACTTTTTTCTACTCCGTACGATGCCCTCATGTTCCAACCTAGTATTGTTTTGGACTACGGAATAGCGAAGAACCAACCGGGCGCTAATTCGCTGTTCAATAGTAAAGTTGATAATTTCTGGCGAGACTGGACGATGATGTTTACGGATGCTTCCAAGCTGTCGAGCGATGGAGCTATTGGATCGGCAGTTTGGATCCCTAAATATTCTATCGTTCTGAGCTTCAAATGCCCCCCCTTCTCATCTGTATTCACTGGAGAGCTAATTGCCATTCTGGAGGCTATTAAGTACATAAACTCTCACTCATTAAACAAAACCGTCATCTTCTCGGATTCTTTGAGTGGCTTACAGGCCATAAAATCCAACCAGTTCGCGTCCAGAGATCTCTACCCTCTAGTACTCTTCATAAGACAGTCCCTACTCGAATGCCACCTCAGGAATATTGAGGTCTCGTTGGTATGGATCCCCAGCCACTCAGGAATAGTAGGAAACGAGACGGTCGACACGTTCGCGAAACAGGCTGTAGAAATTGGCAGCACAGAACACTATCATTGCTTCTTCCATGATCTTTTCTCTCTAGCTAAATCTAACCTAATCTCAAACTGACAACAAAGTTATGATTGTTCCAAATTAGTTAAGGGTCGTTACTATGGCGACATCCAACCAAAAATCCCAAATAGACCCTGGTTCTACCATTTCCGTTTACCCGACAAACAGACGACATCGGTCCTTTGCAGACTACGTATTGGACACACGTGCACTCCTCAACGCTTGCACAGGCTGGGTATTATCCAATCCCCAATCTGTGCATGTGGTCAAGAGGAGGGCACCGCGGAACATATATTTTTTAATTGTCCGAACCGATCAGTCGCTCTGTATAACATACTCCCCGCCTCCATACCCAAACCAATAGATTTAAAATCCCTTCTCTTCCTTGCATTCACAGATGATAAAATTTTAAAGAAATTAGCAGGATACATTCACTCCCAGAACATTAAATTATAACAATCTAACGTGCTTTGGCTTATGTTTTCCCTATTTAATGTTTGTGTTGTTTATATGTTTTGTGTTTGCCCTTCACAGGTCTCACAACAAACATCTTCGACCCCTGTTTCGGACCCACTTTAATAACTGGTCAATCAACCCACACACGGTGCTGTTGTCAAAACTAGTCATTAGCAGCAATGGTTGCAACCAATAGCGACCGATTGCCATAAATCAAAAAATTGAATTGAAAAAGCTTTTCATCTAAAAAAACAATATTAAATAGAGATTACTGCTTCAAAATAAACACAATGACAATGATTAAGTGTATAAATAAATAATATGAGCATGCTCAAACTTCAAAAGTATGTGATTATGGAGTAATAATGGTAAATTGATTTGTTTATTATGAGCAGAGGGCGGAATTTTCATGGCAAAAATCAAACGTCAATAGAGCTGGAACGTTGAATTTTATCGACTATCGATAAGTTATATAAAAATATTCCTCAAATGATGATAACAGGAACAACAAATATATTTAATTTTTTTAATCTGTGGATGTGGTGTGTATACTGTGGATTGTTAATTCTTTTCCATGGGATGTTGCAAGAAACTAGAAATATAATCAAATCTAGATAAAAACTAATAGCGTTCTTTACCGCTTTTATCTCGCATGAATCTGTTTTACTCGTTATGTGAGTTTAAACGCAATATTTTTTAAGTTGCAATGTAGAGCAGTATATTGTTGAATTATTTTCGTTGTAAGGAAGGAAAGAATACTTCTTTATCCATTTGTTTATTATTTTTTGTTTGTTTTTATTTCGTGAATAAGTTGCAAAAAGACTAGTCGTAGAAATGCCAGTTAACTGTCATATGATTTACTACTAATGGCGATGCAAATCGCTAATGAAAGAGGTTAATGTTATAAGTCAGCAATATAGAAGTAGATTAAACTTATCGGTAGCTGGAAAAGTCGATAAAATTTAACATTCCAACTCTATTGACGTTTGATTTTTGCCAAGAAAATTCCGTCCTCTGATTATGAGTGATAAAAGAAAAAGGTCGCGACTTTATATTCATTGTGACAGAAATCATTTTAAACAAAAGATGCAAATAATATATCTTGATTTGCTGTCAAATAAGCAAACGTCGTTATAGTGGTAGCAAAATAAAATCTATTAAAGAACACATATGATATAACCATACATCGTTATCGCGGGAGCAAAAACAAATCTATTAAAGAACACATATGATATAACCATACATCGTTATCACGGGAGCAAAAACAAATCTAATAAAGAACACATATCACAGAATGTCTGTTTAGTATAAACCAGAGGTCCCCAAACTTTTTCGTCTCATAGACCACTTGGCATTTGTTTCGGTTTTGGGTGGACCCCCTGCTTACCTAATATTGACATTATCACGTAAAAACTAAGCAAAAAATCTACGGGTTTTTGCACAGATAACTTTGGAGGTCAGCCAATTTAGCATTCAGCTAAAGAAAATTTAGCGCGGATAAATATATTTTTTAAAGTAAAACACTACACACAGAGGAAATTGAAACATAATTATACCTATAAATTATATTTGTTTTGTTCATATGTATATTTATAAGAAAGTATTACGTAAGTAAGTAGGGACCTAATATCTGTGTATGAATATGGATTAATCCATTAATGGAATTAAAGTCACGACCCGGTTAAATGGGATCCACTATCATGGACCCTCATTTTCATTTCCATTTATTTTTTCCGCTTACATCGACCCCCTGCAGGTCGTCGTCGACCCCTGGGGGTCGATATAGACCACTTTGGGGATCACTGGTATAAACGGAATATTCTGCCTGTACATTCTTAGCCTCTAAGAAGTTCTTCATATCTAGCACGAAGTTTTGGCTGGAAAAGGTCAATCAAACTTGTCTTACACTGAGTTTAACACCTTCCAATACATCAGAGTGTCAACTAGCAAAAAAAAAATATTATAATACGTCAAGTGCAGTATTTTTTCCCAAAACTAGTTTTAACTTTTTAAATAAACTTATTTACTTGTATATGTTTTCAAATTTAATTTAAGTAGAATCAATCAATCAAGTATGACAAATATCTAAAAAAGCAGAAAAAGTAATTGAAGAAGTTGACGTTACAAATGCGTAGCTAATCTTTTTAAATATGTACTACTAAGTATGGAGGTGAGGTACCTATTAGAAATAAATTTGAGACATTTTGAATTCGTAGGTATAAACGTCAACCAGTGTCACTTCTACTACTTATTGCCTATTTGTCATAATCTTTCAGTACTGTCAAAACGTTTTTGCTAACGCGATAATGACATGTATAAATAAGGGATACTCACCGTTATTGGCTGTGATTATAAAAGCTGAATAAATGTTCTTTAAGATATTGTTATTATTGTTTTTTCTTTGCACAAATTTCAGTATTTTTAAATATTCTGACTATTGAATAAAAAATAAATAAAACAAATTTCGATATTTTCGTCAATATATTACTTTTTTTTCTTTAAAACTGTACATTAATTGTCTTTAAAATGAATTATTCATGCCCGATTTATCAGAAAATGACACCACACTAGAGGGGGTAGGGAAATTGAACACAATATGATTTTTTACTTGAAGCGCGGCGGCATGTAACTTTGAATACCCCCTCCCTAACCCTCAGGGTGTGGCTGATCCACAGCCCCATGGTATATCTTAATGTGTTACACAATGTTTAATACGTAAGAAAGTAATGATATATATTTTCCACACAGATTAACATTTCTCTCCCCCTAACGATTTTAACGATTTTTAATATGTTGTATTTACTATGAAAAAGTAGATTTGCATGTTTCTGTTCATTTCAAATTTGTTCCTTTCCAAGTTTCCATAATAAGCACAAGGACAGCCAATGATAAGTGGGTTTTAAGGCCAATATGCAATACTAAGACTGCAAATGCGTGGCCAACTGAGGACTAAGATGGAATGTTTCAATGCTATTATCACCAGTTTTCTGTTAACCCCACACTGGAACACAACAATGCAAACACAGCTGCTTGGCAGAATCATATTTTCTTTATACATTTTCTTTGATCAGCACAGTGGAACATTAAACTTTATTATCATCTAACTTTGACACCTAACAGGAAGTAATTATAAAGATAATTCTTAATTATGCTTAAGATAATATTAAACTAATAGAACAGTAGTTGACAGAAGGCGGTGTTGATTAATAACGACTATATAAAATGAACTTTGGTAACAAAAAAAAAATTGGCTTACAAACATGTGTCAATCTTGGGTAAACCCCGTGAGAGCAGTATTTAATAATGTTAAGCACCAACTTTTCTCCCAAGCAAAGCATATAAAAAGAGGCGAGTACTCGTTTTGAGTTAATAAACTTGGGTGCAAGGTTGGTAGCTATTAATTTTTATGAAATTCAAAAATACAGGGTAAAAATTGTGTTTAAATACGTTGACTTATGGATTATCTTGTGGGTCATGTGCAGGAGTCTCAATAGTTAGTGCTTATTAATGTAAACTTGACACATATTGATGGGAACCGGTTATTTAATCAACATGCATAATTTTTTGACCAATAGGGACTACCTATGATCATGTGGAAGGTATGTTTATATTATATTAGCTAATTATTTTGTACACCTGCTGGGCAAATGCCTCCTCTGTGGATTTTTATAATCCTCTGACCCTTGGAATCAAAGGCCAATCTTTAACTAAAGCATTCATGTGACAGTTTAAAAGCATTTACTTGAAAACCAAATAATTTCATACTATATACAATTCATTTATTAATATCAACATTGGTAATGTTATGTTATATGAAATATTTATAATAATTTGTCACTTAAATTCTCGTTTCCTAAGGTAATAATAGTAGCAAAATAACCAAATCCACCAAATCACTTTAAGACTAAAATAAATGAAAAAGACCTACATGATATTGATCAGCTTAGTATCTACAGTATCCATGGCATACTTTTACCTAGTGTGCCTGCTAACATATTTTACGTAGATGAGTACTAACTTAAATATTTGTGACTTGTTAAAGTACAAATTATCATAATGACATACATTTCAATAATATAATCAAAATCAACCAAGTTAGAATCATGGGTAGCCTTTATAGCTACTTTTTATTGTGTAGTTGGTACCATGCACGTAGCAGTAAAATATGGAGGATGCATATCAAAAATCGTACAAAAGGGAAGAACCATAAAACTTCTTCCACACTTTACACAAAATTAAGTAATAACAATAATATAATATCCATTTACAACTATTTTTCTCACGAAACTCTAGTGTTTAAGAAAAAACGCTGTCAATTCCCACACGGCCGTACGCCCTAAGCTAGATGATGAAGAATGAACTTCAACTTACCACTGTTGGGAGAGGCATAATTCACCAAGAAAACAATGGTAACAAAGAAAAATTAATATTATTTAGAGAACTTGTGACAATAGTATAGAATTTAGTTAAGTTTCACAATTTTTTCCACAAACAATAACACTACGCGCAATCACTATCGCACCTCCACACTGAAGTTGTTGACAAGCATATCATTGTAGCCAACCTAAGGTAAAAAATAAATCAATCCGAGGAACGTGAACAGTGGGTGGGTTAGCTATGTACATACCTATGTGCGATAAAATGTATAATGCTGGACTACTTATACTGTCGTCCACCCTTCGAGCAGTCCAACAATGGATGTGCCAGGATGAGGTATCCACCAGAGCTGTGCGAGATACCTAGCAGAGCGTTATGCAAAGAAAAATACACGAATAAGATAACTAAATTTTTCTAGGCTCGCTGGCCGCAGTTCTTCTATTGGTGGTTTTTTCCTCGCACACCGCTCTGCTACCTCGCACAGCTCAAATGGATACTCAAAGGGGTGATAGACGGGCGAGTAAGTAGGAAAAAATACACAATTAAGCACTGAAATTAAGGAACTTTAACTTTGTCAGTTTTGGCGGCCGTTAATGTATAGCTAATTTTCGTCACAAAACTGACAAAGTTAAAGTTCCTTAATTACAGTCCTTAATTAGGTGTACACTTTTTCGTGAAAATGCCCAAGTACGGCGTACACGTATAAGAATAAACAATAACTCGTACAATAACACGTAGAAGCGAACCTCCTTTACCCAGGCCCCAAATGGCGCACTTTTAATACCTACTTCCCCCTTCACCCCGCTACGCCCCTCTGTCTTCCGCGCCCAAAGTCAGGGCTGTCACTTGGGAAATATTTTAATCGGTTTATGGATGTGTTATACAAGTTTAATCACGAAATGTTATATATGTTTTCCTTCAACGTGGAAACATTGTTGCAAAATGAGTTTTTTACATTTACGTTAAATTAGGTAATAATATCTTTGATGATATTAAGATTATCTCCAGAAAATTTAATGGATTATGTGGCTATTAATCATCTATAAAATACAGAAACAAGTCTAAGTCTATATAAATAAACAACCGTTTAAGCTCAATAAGTTTTAAATATAGTCTAGAATCCGGAGTTACTTTTTACGTTCCTTTATCCGGACCATTAATTTCAATTTTTATTAAGTTGGAAAAGCTTTATTACAAAATACTATTCTTATCTATTAATTCGTTTTTAATGTTTCCGTTTTTTAGTTTCAACATCTAGGGGATGTACTATTAAACAAATAAAACTCCTTCATTCAATCAATTACATATTTCTAATTATTTTGCCGAAAATAGTCGTTCACTTTTTAAAACACTATCTTAGTTCAACCATAAACACTAAAATCAACACGAACACGAAAACCAATTCAAGACACAATAACAATATCTTGGTTAATACATAGTATATTCCGTCTGTGACGCCCCTGACTGACTAGACACCTCAGTTGTCGCCAGGCGGTAGGTATTTAATGCACCCAGCGCGCGTCCGGAGCCGGGAGTTTCGCTTCTACGTGTAGTTATTGTTTATTCTTATGGGCGTACTTATAGTTGAGTCATTCTATGTTTTTTGACAAACAAATTAATAAAGTTTTAAAACTTGTGTGAAATGATACATTTGGGTGTGGTGTTTAAAGTTCAGTGGTCTCCCCCCCCCCCCTCCACTGGCAGCTTCACCCCCCCCCTGCCGTGAAATGTGTCCCCGTTAATGGTTTTTTAACATTCTTGGGACAACTATAATAGATACGAAAAAAATGTCAAGGACAAAAATGTTCCTTATTAAATTTTAAACAGAAAAGATTATATGTATTTTTTTTGTAAGATCGACGGTTTTCAAGCTATAGCTCCAGGTACCGGCCACTAATATATCCTCATCGTACGTAAGTAGTAGTAATCTTATACGATTCCATACAAATATGACTTACGAAAATTGACAACCAATCAAGAACTAATAGACCAATTGTAGTACTTTTATCGTTGTTCGTTAGCTGATTAAATGAGGTTCAAAATGGTATATAATAAATGTTTGTAAATATAGTAGTTTTCACGATGGAAGCATTTAAAAAACCATCGCTGACGCGTTCATACAAATTAGTATGAACGCGTCGGTAATGGTTTTAAAAAAGGTTCCTCCGTGAAAACTACGATATGTATAAACATTTATTATTAACTCATTTAATCGGCTAACGAATAACGGTAATAGCACTACAATTGGTTTATTAGTTCTTGATTGGTTGTCAATTTTCGTAAGTCATATTTATATGGAATCGTATAAGATGTAAGTAGGAAGGCGATATATTAGTGGCCGGTACCTGAAGCTAAAGCTTGAAAACCGTCGATCCTACAAAAAAATAATACATATAACCTTTTCTGTTTAGAATTTAATAAGGAACATTTTTGTCCTTGATACTTTCCCCAAGCAGTCCCAAGAATGTTAAAAAACCGTTAACTGGGACACATTTCACGTCAGGGGGGGGTGAAGCGGCCAGGGGAGGGGGGGGGGGGGGGGGGTTTGAGACCAGTGAACTTTAAAAACCACACCCAAATGTATCATTTCACACAAGGTATAAAACTTTATTAATTTGTTTGATATTCCCATACATTGAATATATATAATTACTCAGCTGTTACTCGCCCGTCTATCACCCCTTTCACTCAGCCTATAAAGGTGGTTCGGGCGGTTTGACTCGAGTTATCGCTATACATCGTTAAAGTTTTGTCTGGTTTTGCCGCAAGTTCGGAGTTTGGGTGGTGGACGATGATGTAGCACCAGCATAACACATATATTTGTGAACATTTTAAATGTTTTATTTTTCATTATTTTTGTTTATTTCGTTGTTTTACCTAGACGCTCACTGCGCATTAACTTCGCCCACCCGATAACCAGAGGCCCTACTTTAAAAATCGTAGTTCGTAGTTACGTTAGCTCCATCTCTGTCCCTCGTCCTTCGAGACTAAATCGAGAGAAAGGGATGGAGCTAACGTAACTTCGAACTTCGATTTTCAAAGAAGGGGCGTCTGTCTTGTTGCGATTGGTTATTTAAAAGGGGTGATAGACGGGTGAACTTTAAAACCGCGTACTTAAAGGTCCCGAACTTACTCGGCTCGCGTCAGTGACAGACGCACGAGCTTTAAAACCGCGTACTTAAAGATCGCGAACATACGCGGCTCGCGTCGGTGAAAGGGGTGATAGACGGGCGAGTAAGTACGCCGTACTTGTGACTCAACGAGCTTTCTCGCCCGTGTGTCATCAGAAATACGCGTACTTAAAAACCGCCGAGTAAGATCGACAGCGATCCAACACGTTTGAATTTTGCTCGTAGCCCGTCTCGGCTCGTACGTCTGTCATCGCCGCGAGCCGCTAAACACGATCTTTTGGCATTCTGTGGGTGAGGGTCTTTGACATAATTGTGTAGTGTTAATTGTTTATTTTGGTTCAGTAATTCCAGTTAAAACCTAAAATGAGCGATTTTTAATAGTAGTTTACGTGACGGTTGCGTAATGCTAATTACGCAGTCTCGTAGAATACTTTATCTACACACATATTACAAGTACTCTAATGCCGGCACCACACTTCGCTATTCGCTATTCGTTATTCGGCTTATGCGCCTACATTCGACGAAGTGTGGAGGGTTTATTCGTCTATGTTTTCTTTATTCGCACGCGTAACGCATAAGTGCGATAGCAAATATTTTAACAAATACGGCGCATAACGAATAGCGAACAGCGAAGTGTCGTGCCGGCATAAGATGGGTTCTGAAGCTGAAAGGCAAATGACCTTTGACTATAGAAACTAAAGGACCCGAAATACCTACGAAAAAAACGTGCCAGTTTTTGACGTTTATGGAACATAAAATGGCGGATTGTCATCTGTTATAGTGATGGTGGTAGTAATCATGTTTATCGATAAACCAGATTACGTAACTGTATAGAGATTTATTTTGACGTTCTAGTAACAGTCACGATTTAATTACGAATATCTGAATTACTGATTAAGGCTTAATGTTTTTATTTATAATAACATTAATATTAATCATTTATTTCAGACGGGATCGTTCGCGATCGATATAATAATAATAATAGGCAGGCGTCGTAGTTTCATAGGGTAAGTATCGTCTCGTCTAAAACGCAGCTGGTCTAAGCAGTAAGTGTTCTAAAACGCAGCTGGTCTAAGTAGCAAATGGTTTAGAACGCAGTTGGTCTGTGGCACGTTTTATAAAGCTACAAGTCACAATTTAACCAGTCTAAACCGGCAACACTGCACAAATCGCTAGTCGTCATTGGTCGAGGTTGTGTCAAATGCAAACTTGTAACCTGTAAATTGTAATTTGTAGCTTTATAAAACAGGCCCCTGGTCTTATATAGCAAACGGTCTAAAACGTAGCTGGCCTAAGTAGCGAGTGGTCTAAAATGCAGTAAGTCTTATGAAGCAAGTGGTCTAAGTTTGCAACTGCCCTATTTATTTTCTAAATTCCTTATCCAACAAGTTGGCGGAGTCCCGCTGTGCGGTTTACCCTTCGGGCATTTGAAGTTACCTCACAAACCTAACCTACCTACTTTGTGTGTCAGTGTTTAAAATAGCACATCTGAAAAACCTAACGCTATAAAAAAAACAAAAGATAAAAAGCTAAATAGGAATAAAGTAAAGTAGTATGTAGCTCAATCAATTTAATTTATAATAGGGTCAAACTGAAAATTCTTAGAATATCAAAAACTGAGCAAACTAGCAAGTTATTAGTTTTATTATATCTTTTCAAAATATTGTCCATTCACATTAATAAATCGGAGGATCCGATGGAACCACTGAGAAAAGCACTTTGCCGATGCGTCCTTACGAGTGTCTTCGACGGCCTTGTCAAACGCAGCCACTGCTTCCTCGGCGTCCATAAAACGTTATAAACATAAAGGAGTAAGATCTGGCTTATTTTCAGTCAATGTAGTAGATCTTGAGTGGCATGTAAGGTCTGTTCATTCTCACTTGTCTTATATAGTAAACAACTTTCTAACCTCAAAATGAACCTTTTTTGGCTAAAACATCTATTTTAAACAAAATAAAGCAATCACAGACAATACATTAGCCAAGTGATGTCCATAATGTTTATTCAGTTTACTGTATTTACGATAATAGAGCTGTTTTAGCCAAAAAAAGTTCATTTTGAGGTTAGAAAGTTGTTTACTATATAAGACAAGTAAGAATGAACAGACCTTAGCTGAAAAGAAAATTACAGAATTATCCTCAATAATATATTATCTGTATGTATGTCCCCGACGGACTCCAAAACGGCTGGACCGATTTTGATGAAGCTTACAGGCAATCTTCGGATACCCCTTGCTGGGGTATCCGAAGTGATCCTCTGAAGTTTGGTAGCGATCGGATATTATTGTTATTATTTTAGACAGGCAGTTGACACTGATGTCTAAATCTCTGGTCACTAAACCGAAAACTAAAAAAAAGTGTTGGCAGCAAGGCGCCGGGTACTACCTAGTAATTTAATAAAAACTGACGAATAGACCGAATTTATCAACCGTAACTTAGTTATCGATATTTCAATCACGATTCACGAACAACCCTATCTGTCAAAAGTACATAATTAATCTACATAAAATTTTCTACAAAAAAGATTCAATATACTTTTTTACTGGGATCAATATTTAATGAGATATGGAGGGAAAAAGGATTCCTGACAGGCTATAGTCGGGTTTGCATAGTAAGTAAATGGGCTCGGGTTTTTTTTGTGAGTACCTCTTATAGTGAAGAAATATGCTGAGTATCAACATCTTAATTGTGACAGTTCTCGACTTATGATTACTTTGTTTTTTTTTGATGTACTGTTTTTCGGAATGTATTCAAGCGATTTGCTTTAAATTTTGAAATAATGTTCTTTTCATAGATTTGCATCGCCTCACAAAAAAACAAATACTAGTTATCATATAAAAAAAAGAACACAACCGATTGAATACAGAACTGAATATACATATTGCTTATTTTTGATAGGAAGTACCGCCTAGAATTTGTTGATATTTAGGCAAGTAGTAGGCCATTTTAGCCGAAAGTATCTATCCTACCGTAAAACTAAACAACAAACTAAACCATTTATTTATCGATATTTCAATTACGAACAACCCTATCTGTCTAAAGTACTGGTAAATTACGAACGAAAATATCTACAATAAAACACAATCCTATTATAACGCATGATTAATCCTGGTCTATAGTTTAATAATTATATGTTACATACCGAAAACACGCAATATTGTTAAAACTGACCGATATTTCAATAAAAACTTGAAACTTACCGGTGCAATGTTAAACTTTTTTGATTTTTACTTTTCGTTGCTCCACATCCTATAACACTACATTTCGTCATTGTAATTACAATGTTCCTCACACCTGTGTGTATTTTAATGTGTAATATCGGATCGAAACTCCACTTATTTAATAATTTTACACCCAAAACAAGACGAATTGACAACTGAAGTACTGTCGAACGGTGTTGCATAAAATGGCCGCGCTGTCAAAACCCGGCCGCATTAGGTATTTTTTTGGGCTCCGACAAAAGTATAGTGATCCTTTTTTTCTTACGAGAATACAGGTTAAATAGAAAGAGATAACGATATTAATATTAGGTACGTATTTTTATGCCGGATCCTTTAGTTTCTTTAATCATTGGTTGGCAGTCTGTGGGTGAGGTGTTGGACATTTGTTTTGTGTTATGTTGTTTATTTTGGTTCATATATTCTAGTTCAAACCTAAAATGAGTGATTTTTTAAATGTGATTGTATAACTCTTTAATAACTCAAAGCTTCCTCTATCGACGATATTTTGCGTTTGAAGTGTAAGCAAGCTTCAACGTGTGTCAAAGGGGTGATAGACGGCCGAGCTTTAAAATCGCGATCTCAAAGGACGCGAACTTACTCGGCTCGCGTCGGTGACAGACGCAGGAGCTTTAAACCCGTGATCTTAAAGGTCGCGAACTTACTCGGCTCGCGTCGTTGACACACGTTGAAGCTTGCTCACACTTCAAACGCAAGATGTCGAAGCTTTGAGTTATTAAGGAATTATATCATATCACATTTTATCTACACTCATATCATAAGTCCTCTATTATGCGTTCAAAACCCGTAGGCAATGACCAGCATTACCTGTAGTACAGCGATGACAGCTGTTAATTTTGGCAGATGATCCAAATTTGGATCTTATTTCCTTACAATATTCGATAACGTAATTTTAAATTACCTACGTTATAGCTGTCATCTCTGTCACCTACTACCATAGGTAAGGTAATGCTGGTCATTTGCAATGATTAAAGAAACTAAAGGGTCAGGCATAAAAATACATACATGGGTGGAGCTAACGGGTGGAGGGGGGCTCCACCCGTTAGCTCCACCCCCACCCATCAGTACTTTAAGTATGTGGTTTAAAAAATCATTCGCTAGAACTATGCCAAAATTCGCTTAAATACGAGTTTTTTTCCACTGATTTGTCTTCGTTGCTTAGGCTAATGCTTGACACGTTTTTAGTGCAACATTACTTCCGTATTTTGTTTTAGGTCCGTGTTTTAAGTAGGTATATATTTTTCTATATAAGTATTGATATCGTTGCCTAGTACCCATAATACAAGCCTAGAGTTTAGTTTGGCACTAGGTCAATTGGTGTGACATTCTGCCTTGTTATTTATTATTATTATTATTATTATTATATAACAACGATCTCGTCCGATATAATTGATTGTTATCATAAATAAAACTCTAAGCCTTAAACCGTAATTCAGATATTCGCAATTAAATCTTTACTGTTACTATAACGTCAAAATAAATCTCTATGCAGTACGTAATCTGGTTTATTGATAAACATGATAACTACCACCAGGGCATCACTATAAACGCCATTTTATGTAACACTAAACGTCAAATAGTGGCACATTTTTTTCGTAGGTATTTCGGGTCCTTTAGTTTCTATAGTCAAAGCTGCCAACCGATCGTGGCTCGCGGCTCGCGGCGATGACAGACGTACGAGCCAAGAGCGGTTACGAGCAAAATCCAACACGTTCGATCGCTGACGAACTTACTCGGCGGTTTTTAAGTATAGCCCAGTCTATAACGACATCATAGATCACAAACGCGCATGTAACTACGATTCTTTTATATGTTCTTAGGTCCCTTGAGAGTTAATATCCAAGTTTGCAACCTTGAAAATCCTGTGCTACCCCCATAATGCTCGAAAAGCTGCGAAATTTTGGCACTTGTTTCAGTTTTGTCGAAAAAATTACCCTAAGGAAGTGTTTTTCAACAATCTTTGGTTGTACTTTAATAAAGATAACTAAATTTGCTACAATTGGAGCGTAACCTGAGCTCACTGTGTCCATTGGTTGCGGAGATACAGCAAGCCGAAGATGGACAATGTGCGCAGAGCCCGCTCCTCAGACCCTGCTTAAAATGGGGACTTGCAAATGCAAAAAGAGGTTGCTTAGGGTCGTGCACTTGCAGACAGGCTGGGCTCAGGTGCTCTATCCTATGGTCCTTTTGCCACTGGTGAAATTGCAACAACGCCATCCCTATGGTCCTGGACGAGGAGGACGAGGACGTGGATGACCCAACACCATGAGGCGGCCCGCCTCCACTCCAGAAAACTTTATCCCTGTTCCCCCACTCCTCCCCACTGATCTAGACTGGATGAGACCTGGTCCTTTCAAATGGACGAGAGTCTAAACTGTTTTTGCTTGACCGTGTAAATAGTATTATTTTATAGTTTAAATAGATGTTTGCTGTGTTTTTTTTTATGTTTACGTTTATTTTTTTTGAAACCATATGTTACATCTAAAATGTCAAATTTTCACGTTTTGGTTTTCTTTAAGAAATACAGAACAACGTTTTTATCATTTAACCGAAATCAGATATTTTAAAAGTTTTAAAAATTTTGGGAAAACTATGAAAGCTAGAGGCACTACTTTGGTATTAAATTGAAGCTAGTTAAATTGTACACAATTTTTTATCTTAACTTTTATTCTAGGACTATTAGTTTAGCCGGTACGTAACTTGGAAAATGACCATAACACGAAATTTTCATTAAGTATGTTGAAAAAAAACGTCAGTCTTGGACTAGCTCTATCTCCGCAACTAATAGTCTTACAGTACTCAAATTAGGCTTTGTAGCCAATTTAGTACGCTTTATTAAAGTATAGCACAAAGATTCTCGAAAAATGCTTCCTTTATATAATTATTTCGAAAAAACTGATACAATTGCCTTAAATTTTCGCAGTTAACGAAACAACGTGGAAGTATGTTCATTTCTTTAGTGTATGTTCATTTGAAGCCATAATTTTACATCTAAAATGGTAAAATCACATTTTTGCACATTTTTTTTTAAAGAAAATCTTCCCAATATTATTCAGTACAATGTTTTTATTATTAAGCCAAAATCCGATATTTTACAATTTTTTATTTTGGATGAAACTATGAGGCCTAGAGGCACCATTTTGGTATTAAATTGAGGCTAATTTAATTCTCTACAAATTCTTTGACGAGTGAAAATGACAGTTCCGCACGTGTATCAAACGACGTTTTTTTAATACGCAAAAATATCATTGAAACAGTAATTAAAGGAGACCATTTTTCGAGGAAATTTAATGTTACATGGTAATTTAATTACAATTAAACATCAAAAAACAATAAAGACAACTATTTGATTTAAGAGCAAATTAATTAATTATTTGGTGTACGAAAGCCAACGGTTGTTCTTTCAAATCAAATTTCAAATCGTTTATTTATTAAATAACAGGTTAAAGCCTGACAAGTTCCTTTTTAGCCCTCGCCATGTTGCGGATTTTCAGTGGAACAAATTTATTTAAATGGCAACGTTTTTTTTTGACAACGGACGTTGTAAGTCATTGAATGTCACCGATGTAAATAAATCGATTTTAAAATCAAAATGCCCAAGAAATTTCACCCCGATGCAAAAAACATTATTATAAATACATTCAAATGGTTGCGGCAGAAAAAGGATGAAGGATTCAGCAGCATTTCAATAAACAATGTTTTGAAATTAGTTGTTGACATGACGGGTATGATATTCATAGTGCGATTGTCATGAATTGGTTAGCTTGGTACTAAATATGTATATTAATTATTAAATTTTATTTTTTTTCTCATTCAAGGCGTCTGTAGTGCTACAATTAAGAATATATACAGAAAGAATGAGCCGTTACCGCCATTGCCATCGGTACCAAAAAAAAAACAGCCAAAAAAAGAATACAAATAGACGACTTCGACAAATGTGCCATAAGGCACAAAATTCATGAATTCTATGCTGTGCGAAAGCAAGTACCAACTCTCAAAAGTCTGCTTACCGAATTGAAAAAAGATATTGATTTTACCGGTAGTAGGGAGTACTTGCGATTGCTATTGCATAGTATGGGGTTCAAATACAAAAAGTGCAGAAACCAACGGTACATATGGAAGGAGCGTTCGGATATTGTGGTTTGGCGGGAAAGTTATTTAAACGAAATAAAAGAAGCAAGGGACAAAAATATACCTCTTGTTTATTTAGATGAGACTTACATCCATACTTCTCTTAACCACGCAAAATGCTGGCAAAGCGAAAATGAACCCGGTGTGTCGAAATCCGTTTCAACCGGCAAACGATATATTATAGTTCATGCCGGCGGACCATCGGGATTTGTTCCCAATGCACTCCTAATATATAATGATAAGGAAAAGAAAGCCGATTATCATGACTCCATGAACAGGAACAATTTTAAGAAATGGGTTTTGCAGAGATTAATTCCCAATCTCAGTGAACCCACGTGTGTTATAATGGATAATGCCCGGTACCATTCTTTCCAAATTAACAAAGCTCCAACATCTGGCGAAAAAAAACACGTCATTGCTGAGTGGCTGCGTTTAAATAACATCTCATTTCCCCAAAATGCATCTAAAGATAAATTGGTTACAATTTTGAGACGTCATAAACCCGAGCCAGTATACGAAATAGATACGATTCTCTCAAATCATGGTCACAAGGTGATAAGGTTATCGCCCTATCACTGTGATTTAAATCCCATCGAGATGATTTGGGGCATCATGAAAGCAAAAGTGGCAACTAAAAATGTTTCCATCACGAATGATGCCTTCCTAAAGCTCGTTGAAGATAGTTTTCAGGTATTTACATTTATCAATGAATTTTATTGAACAGTTAAAAATATAGCTTACTTTTACACTTCGTTATTACTTAGGAAGTGACTATAGAAAATTGGAGTAAATGCTGCGAACACGTAAAAAAAATAGAAGACGGATATAGGACAAAAGGTCCTATAATCGAATCACAGACCGAAAGATTTATAATCGAGGTTGGTGGTCCTGAAAGTGACTCTTCAACGGACGAAAGTGAAAATACATCGGAGCCAGAATCTGATGAATATATGGATGTCGAATATTTAGAATCGGATTTTGACGGATAGGTAATTATTCATATTTAATTATCAACTAGACATGCTCTTCCGATTACATGAAAACATAGTTTCACAATCTACAAGTACTTAATTGTATATCTCACTCGTTCTTGCACGATGCCAATACTCACTGTCCCGACTATTCATGACGTACACGTATAATTGCCATATGTAAGCTGTTTGTAGCGACACTACATCAGGGCTAAATAGGAACTTGTCAGGCTTTACATTACATGTCATATCTGTCAGACTCCAAACTAGGCTGGGCCTGTATCTTGGACGTCTGCAAGTGCGATTAACAAACTGAGTTACATTACGAATAAGTATTAAAATAAACTCAAAATTGCTGAACGAAATTAAAATTAAAAACTTACAAGAGTGAAACAAAAACATAGAAATAAAGCAAATTCTTAAAGGTAAGTATATAAAGGAACTCAAACTTAAAATCAGGCAGGAGCGAAACAAAAACCTAAAAAATTAAATTATTCTCAATTCTCGAAAGTGGACTTAAAACTTAAACTTAATTATTAGAACTAACAAGAGTGAAACACTACCTATATAGAATATCAGCAAAGAATCTACAGAACAAAACTTTGGTGATTATGAGGTGTGTGTGTGTGCGTGTGCGTGTGTCTGTGTGTGTGTGTGTGTGTGTGTGTATGTGTGAATGTGTGTGTTCGCGCATGTGTGTGTGTGTATGTGAGATGTTTATGCATGTGAATGTCCTGCGTAGGTTAGGCTTAATTTACTAATAAGGTTTTCTGACTCATCATAGGACGAGGGGAACCATCGTTTTAGTATGCATTTAACTTTGGAAACAGTAAGAAGTTTAATATCATGGTATTTGCAAATATTGTTGTAGACGTAGTGGTGGGAGAAGGCTGGGGATCTCCTAGCCATGTCGGATCTAAGTGGGGGTAGGGTAGTCCTAAAAATACGCTTCGTCAGCATCTCTTGGTAAAGTGCAGAGTTTTTGGCATTTAACAGGTTGCTGTGTGTGCTAGTTACTGCTTTAAAGGCAAAGAGCTGCCGCACTCAAAGAAATTTTGATTCAAGATACAACGAGTCTGTTGGATAGCGAAACGGCTTTTTCAACATAACTTTTATCACTGCTCTTTGTGCACGTTCTAATCCTAATAGATATGTCTTACTAGCACTGCCCCAAACTGCTACTCCGTACTGTAATATAGACTGGCATAGCGCGTGGTAAACAAGGCGAAGTACGTTAGGGGTGGCACAGTCACGTATTCTCTTCATGACAAATATCAGCTTCCTGACCCTTGCGGTAAGACTGGTGATGTGCTGTTTAAAGGAGAGATGTTGATCAAAAAGAAGCCCTAGATATTTGACATTGTCGCGCCTTTTTATTTCTTGACAGGAACAAGGTTGTGCTATTGATAGAGAATGTAGATTTAGAATACATGTGTGAAATTTAATGTTCTTGTCTGATGATGGAGAAGAAGTTAAAGTTTTTGAGAAAGCCACGAAGTTAGTTTTATCGATATTGAGGGTGAGGAGATTGCAGTTAAACCATAAAGCAACTTTGGCAAGCGTATTTTCAGCCCTAGAATAGGTTTCATCCCAGGTTTTTCCATGCACAAGTATTACGGTGTCATCCGCATAGCTTATAAGCTCAGCATTTGGAAACTTAGTTTCGAGAAGATCATTAATATATAGCAGAAACAGGGTTGGACCGAGTACGCTGCCCTGCGGGACACCGAAGGTAATAGGGAGTTGATCGCTAATATGCTGCCCTATCTTTACCTTTTGTGATCGGTTAGTCAAATAACTGGCGAACCAATCAAGAGCTATACCCCTTACACCCATGCATTCTAGTTTTTTTAGCACGAGACGGTGTCAAAAGCTTTAGCGAGATCTAAGAAAATACCCAAGCACTTGCTGTCACCGTTTAGGTGACTAGAAATCGTGTTGGTGAGGAGACTGGCTGCATCTTCAGTTGACTTCCCGGCCCTAAAACCGAATTGGTTATTAGAGACCAGTTGGTTCATCTCAATGAAGTTGATTAATCTAGAGTTAACAATTTTTTCAAGAATTTTTGAAAGTACACTTAAGAGGGAGATTGGTCGGAAATTACTTGGTAAGTTTTTAGGTCCCTTTTTGTATATAGGTGATACTGAGGCCACCTTCCAGCAATCGGGAAAACAGCCAGACTCAATACTTAAATTACAAATGAAAGTAAGTGGTTCCAATATCACCTCCTTAATCTCTGTTATGAGCAAAGGTTTTAGGGTGTCAGGACCAGGTTCGCTATCTGACTTAAGGCGGGAGATAATTTTATTTACTTCATGAGTATCGGTTGGGTGCATGAAAAAAGAGTTAGTAACCATCCGGGTGGGTCTATACTTGTTGGCCAGAGAAACTTGAGTTTCCGGAAGTTTAGATAAAATACAGTCTGCGAGTTTTTTCCCGTTGGTTGAGAAATACTGATTACAGTCATTTAGTGATTCTAGAACGGTTTTACCACTAATGTTGATGAGTTCCTCAGCGTCATTTTTAAGATTAGGCTTTTGACAGATTTCTTTGATGGATTTCCAAAGCTTATTGGGGTTACTTTTGTTATCTGTTAGCAGCTTGTTTTGATATTCATTTTTTAAGCTATATAACAAGTTATCGAAAAAGTTTCTGTACCTAGTGTAAGTAAGGTGAAGAATCGGATCGTGTGGCGAAGCTCTGACTAGTGAGTGTAGGTTGTCTCTGTGTCTCATGCATCGCATTAATCCCGGTGTGATCCACGGTTTTATGTTAAATTTTGAGCGGCTAATTTTTATTGAGCGTGTGTTGTTATTGATTGCCCGGGATATCAGGACATTGAGGTTGGCAACAGCTGTTGTTACATCGTTAGCGCTAGTTATAGATGACCAGTCCGCCGATCTCAATTCTTTCGCCACACTCTGGTAATTCGTTTTCAACACATACCGGTTACGCTTCACAGGTTTGTAAGGAGCCTAGAGTCCCGCCATAACCATGTCGTGATCAGTCACAGAACATGGACAGACTGCACCGACAGCTACGTTATTATATTTAATAAAAATGTGGTCAATACATTCTGACTTCTAGTAGGTTTTGTGATCGCGGGAAGAAGTCCATGAGAAGACATTAGGCACAAATACTCCGATTGATTATGTGTTGGACTACCAACCAAATCTATGTTGATATCTCCGTCTAACACGATATGATAATTTGCTTTTACCTGGCTTAAAATTAAATCAAGGGAGTTAAGAAACCTATTAATATTTTGAAACGATGGAGATCGGTAAATGCCAATGAGAGTTATGTCATCAGAAATGTCGACACGAAGACAATTGGCATCATCTAGTGTCGGTTCTACTGCTGAGGCTTTAAAAATTCATAATCAATGATTTCAAAAGGAAGGATGCGCCCCATCGAACATTTGACATAAACAGTCTTCATAAAAGCAATTATTAGCGCCATCTGTCACAACTCCTACGAACTACGTTTTAACGAACGGCGCGAACGAGTGCCGCGACTGCTGCGTTGCATAGATGTAATGCCGGCACCACACTTCGCTATTCGCTATTCGTTATGCGGCTGCGCCGTATTTTTTAAAATATTTGCTATCGCGCTTATGCGTTATGCGTGCGAATAAGGAAGACATAGACGAATAAACCCTCCACACTTCGTCGAATGTAGGCACATAAGCCGAATAACGAATAGCGAATAGCGAAGTGTGGCCCCGGCATAACCTTGTGTGTGCGTCCAGGAATATATTTTTATTTTTTATAGTAATAAGTAATTTCTATTGTGTAACATTAATAATTTTATAGATAATGTAGTTATTTTTTAATGCACTAAAGTGTTATATATACATACATACTTACGTAAGTCAGCTCCACGCCGATATACACATATATGTTGTGAGCAATAAAATATTCTAGCGTCTAAATAGCGTCTCTATGGTAGCTTTGAAGTACGAATAAAACAAGAGACTGTTCTTGTCACCGTTTTACCATTGTCGCCATGTCGTGTGTTCTAAATCTTTACCTATAAACAGAGTTATACTTATACCTTCCTCGGGTGGTTTCTTTGTCCTATCAGCTTATGGGCCCAGGGCTCATAACTCTGTTCGGTAAATAGGCTAGCGGCGACGGAGATTGAGATGTCCTGAGTAGGCAAGAGGCCTGGCCTAAGTGGAGCCTGAGGGAGGCTGTACGGAGTGTGAAGTATAGCATCAGGCTTCGTGGAGGGGCAAGGGATGATGGAGTCTCATGTGTCTACGGCTATTAAGCTGGAGGGAGCAAAAAACTGGAGCGTCATGAAGTTCCAGGTCACGGTGGCATTAAAAGGAGCCGAGTTATTTACTGTTGTGGATGGTAGGGAGGTGTGTACCGAGACAAGCAAGGTTGAATGAAGAAGGAAAGATGCTAAGGCACAGTCTATGATAGTCTCTAGGCTGAACGAGGGTGTGATTATCCATGTGTTTACTTGTGATAAAGCCAGTGAGATATGGAAGAAGCTACATGCAGTGTTTGAATCGAAGTCTGCTACCAGTACCCTGATGTTGCATCAGCGGTTCTTGCAGATAAAGTATGAGGGGGGGGATTTATCTGTTTTCCGCTCTAAGCTACAAGAAATGAAGTGCCGGCTGAACGTAAGCGGTGAAAAAGTATCTGAGAAATTTATGATGACAAAGGTGTTGATGGCTTTACCAGAAACTTACAGCCACTTCATCTCTGCATGGGAATCTGTCGACGCGAGTAAACAAAACTACGAGGACCTAGTTGCAAGGTTACTTGTTGAGGAAGAAGGGGTCAAGGTCAGAGAAAAGGACAAGGAAGGGGAAAGTGCAGCCTTATATGTGCGGAACTATGCTGGGCATTCTGGAGGTTCGAATGCAGACAAGAGATGTTTTAAGTGTGGGAAGGCTGGACATTTTGCACAGCTGTGTAAAAGAACAATAGAGAACCGGAAGTGTTTCCTGTGTGCCAAGGTGGGACATTTAAAAATAGATTGCCCGAAATTACGATCTGAAAAAGAAAAAATAAATAAATTTGAATCAAAGAATAACGCATATGTTGTGACAGCACTCACATCTGACAGTCAAGATAAACAGAGGCCCTACTTTAAAATTCGAAGTTCGAAATTACGTTACCTTCATCCCTTTCTCTCGATTTAGTCTCGAATGACGAGTGACAGGGATGAAGCTAACGTAACTTCGAACTTCGAATTTCAAAGTAGGGCCTCAGAGGCCCTACTTTGAAAATCGAAGTTCGAAGTTACGCTAGCTCCATCCCTTTCGCTCGATTTATTCTCGAAGGACGAGTGACAGAGATGGAGCTAACGTAACTTCGAACTTCGATTTTTAAAGTAGGGCCTCTGTCATCGATCGGTCTAGGTTGGGTCATAGACAGTGGGGCAAGTGAGCATATGACGAGTGAAAAATAATTTCTGTCAAATTACCGGTCAGTATCAGAGCGTTTTGTTGTTGTTGGTGATGGCCGGCGTTTACCAGTTTTGGGCATCGGAGAAGTCGATTTAGGAATTTTCGACGGGGACTACGTAAATTCGACTCTAAGCGATGTGCTACATGTACCAGATCTTAAATTGAATTTGTTTTCGGTGTCAAAGGCGATGAAAAATGGGTATGAAGTCGTCATATCGGATGAGGAGTGTCGCATCCTTAAAGGTGATGATAAAAAAAGATAAAAAAAAAGATAAAAGATGAAATATGCGGTTTGGGTATTCGACGGTGCAATTATTACGTGTTGCTGTCGAAAAAAGACGATTCCGCAGCTGTGTGCTCGCTTAAAGTGTGGCACCAGCGATTGTGTCACCAAAATAATAACGTGGTGAGAAATACGTTGAGGGACAATGCCATTCAATATATCGACACAAACGAAAAGTGTGAAGACTGCTTATTGAGTAAGATACATCGTCTGCCGTTCAAAGACAGTTTACATAAATCTAAAGAGGTACTAGAGTTGGTACATGCGGACGTATGTGGGCCCATGGAGGAGCAATCTGTTGGGGGAGCTAAGTATTTCTTGTTGCTTAAGGATGACTATTCTAACTATCGTGTTGTATATTTTCTTAAGCAGAAATCCGAAGTGAAGGAGAGAATTAAACATTATGTATTAACAGCAGAGAAGACAACATCAAAGACCTTGAAAGTGCTAAGAACAGACAATGGCACAGAGTTCTTAAACAAAGATTTGAAGGAGTTCTTGGAGAGTAAAAGTGTTTCACATCAAACTACTGTCCCATACACGCCAGAACAAAATGGCAAGGCGGAGCGGGATATGAGGACTTTAGTTGAAGCAGCGCGCTCGATGCTCAGCGGTGCTAAACTTCATAAAGAATTGTGGGCTGAAGCCATCAACATGGCGGTTTATGTTCTTAATCGAACTAGTCACAGTTGCGTTGAAGGGAAGACTCCATACCAGGTGTGGGAGAATAGAGAGTTTGAAATGGGATCCAAAAGGTGAAAAAGGAGTATTTGTTGGATACGAAAGTTCAAAAGGATATGAATATTTTACCCTGATAAGAATACAATTGAAATAAAGAGAGATGTTGTATTTCTACAATCCAACTTGAATGCTTTTAAAGAGACTGATAAAAATATAGATCACAATAGTAAAGAGGTAGTGGTATCACTGGAGTTAAATCATGATGGTAGTGAGCCACAGGAGCGGACTGACGAACAGATCTCGGACGAGTGGTCCTCTGCAGATGAGCAGATGCATGAAGACCAAGAAGCTGAAGGGTCTGAGCGTCCCAGTGGTGAACAGGTGCTACGAACACGAGCTGAAAGAGTGGTCAGGAGGCCACAGCGCTTTGAAGATTATGATCTCGCTACCATGCTTGCAGTTGAAGATGAGCCTAAAACCTATGAAGAGGCAATGCAGTCAAAGAATGCGGGAAAATGGAAAGAAGCCATAGAAAGTGAGTTAGCCCAGTTAAGAGAAAATAATACTTGGACTGAGGTTCAAAGTATACCTGATGGTGAATAGGTAATCAGCTCCAAGTGGGTCTTCAAAAGGAAACCGGATTGTTTTAAGGCTAGGTTAGTTGCTAGAGGCTTTGAACAAAACTGTAATAGTGAGTATGACTTGTATGCGCCAGTAGCTAGACTAAGTACCTTTCGTATTTTTGTAGCTGTAGCAACAAACCTGAACTTAGAGGTTTTTCAAATGGATGTGTGTGGAGCATTTCTAAATGCTAATTTATATGAGTATTTATATTTAAAATTGCCACAGGGGTGTGATATTCAATGTGGTGTAAAATTAAACAAGTCTTTGTATGGGCTAAAGAGAGCTCCGAAATATTGGAATGAAACATTTAATAATGCTATGTTGACAATAGGTTTTGTACAGTCTGAAAAAGATTATTGTTTGTACACAAAGTGTGATGGAAAAACAAAAACATATCTATTAGTGCATGTCGATGACATTTTGTACTTTGGAGACTGTAAAGATGAGGTTTTAAAGTTGAGAGACATGTTGTGTAAAACTTTCAAGATGAAGGAAATGGGGGTTGTAACCAAATATCTAAGTATTCAAGTAGAACAGGATTTTGAAAAAGGGGTTCCAATCATTTCACAGAGGGATTATGTGAGTAAATTGTTAGAAACATATAATATGTCAGATAGTAAACCTATGTTGTTACCTATAGATAGAAACTTTAATTTTCATGTGTTAAAGAGGCAAGGATCGGAAAACATACATATAGAGAATAGGAAGGCTGCAGGAAGTTAATAGGAAGCTAGTTATATGTTGCCATGGGAACTAGACCTGACATATGTGCAGTTATAAATATTCTAAGCAGGTATCAAAGTTGTGCCTCCATGGCATTATATCAACTATTGCTAAATGTTTTAAGATATCTGAAGGGTTCTATTGATTTGTTTTACAATTCTAGAGGCAATGATAGCGTATTGGGATATATTGATAGTGACTGGGGTGGGTGTGAAGATAGAAAGTCAACAACTGGCTGTTGTTTTAAAGTATTTGGTTGCACAGTTTTCTAAAAAAACAGCAGTGTGTGACTTTATCTTCGACTGAAGCAGAATATGTCGCTTTGAGTCATGCTACCAGTGAAGCTTGCTGGCTTAAAGACATACTTGCAGAGTTTCATATAAATGTAGGGCCTATCATTTTGTATGAAGACAACCAGTCTACTATTAAACTGGCACACATGGCAGTAGGTAATTCAAGAGTCAAACACCTTGAAATTAAACAAAGTCTTGTTAAAGAGAAATTGTTAAACAATATAAACAGAGATCGGACAAAAAAAGATGTTAATTATAATAATTAAATTAAATTAATTGATTTCTTACCTGAACTTTAATGTTGATCCTTTGCAGGACAGTAATAAATAAATAATATAAAGACGTGAGGAGTGACCATCAATATTAATCTACTTAAGTTTGCTCCATTAACATCTGTGGATTGCGAAAGGAGCTTTTCACCTCATAAGTTTATTTTAGCTGTGAAAAGGAATAAACTAACCACGGGAAATTTATAAAAAATACCTACTGTTTATGTTTATTTGATTTAATAAATCTACACAACAACAAGTCTTTGTATTATTTATTTATTACTGTCTGACAAAGGATCATAATTATTTTTCGGGTAAGTAAGCAATTAATGTAATTACATTTGTTTTATTAAAATGTTTGGAGTCATGTCCACATAATGGCGAGTAATGACATCCGTTTGTCCGATCTCTGATTATAAAGCTAGAGTTGTGAGCACAGGGGAACAACTCGCTGATATTTTTACTAAGGCTTTGGGAGGGGTGTTGTTCAAAATGTTTAGAAAGAGATTATTTGACTAAGTTTATTTGTGAGCAATAAAATATTGTTTATGCGTCTCTATGGTAGTTTTGAAGTACGAATAAAACAAGAGACTGTTCTTGTCACCGTTTTACCATTGTCGCCATGTGTCGTGTGTTCTAAATCTTTACCTATTAAACAGAGTTATACTTATACCTTCCTCGGGTGGTTTTCTTTGTCCTATCAATATAGTTTGATTTTATTTTACCTACAACTTAGAATGATCACTGACGCTATTTCTATACCTACATATTTATTTATACCATTATTTACCCATAGCTGAGAAGTTTAGAAGATATGTCTATAAAAATGAAAAACTAAAAGAAATTAAGACTATAAAAACATAAAAACCGACTTAAAAGAAGGGATGGAGCCCCTAATAAAAAAATGCATCAGCGAAAACTTTATCGAACTCAGCGTTTTGTTTGATTTAGTCAGCTTTTTCGTGATATTTTTCAGATACTTACATACTGAATTACTTCAATAAATTATTTTGTAAAATACGATAAAAAAGACGCCCTTACAAGGTTACTTCGCGCGTCGCCAATCGATACATTGAGCCGTCATGACATGACCGCCATTTTGTACTTCATACCAAAATTGTGTCTATTTATTCTAGGGTTTATTTAATTGTTTGACACGCAATAAATATAATTTAAGGTTACTAACCGATGATACGGTATTCCATCTTTCTTTTTAACATTCCTATTATAATTTTTGCACTCTTTAACAACGCAGCTAGGCATTTTTATGACGAGCGAACTAACGTCAAGCAATAACGGCAGGGTTTTGACAGAACAGCCATTTTATGTAACACCGTTCGACAGTACTTGAGTTGTCAATGCGTCGTGTTTGTGTTTTAAATTATTAAATAAGTGGAGTTTCGTGGTGACATTACAACATTAAAGTACAGCTACGCGTGAGGAACATTTTTTTTATAATGACGAAATACAGTGTTATAGGATGTGGAGCAAGAAAAAGCGGAAATCAACAAAGTTTAACATTGCACTGGTAAGTTTCAAGTTTTTATAGAAATATCGGTCAGTATTAACAATATTGCGTATTTTCAGTATGTAACATATTATTATTAAACAATAGACTAGGAATAATCATGCGTTATATTAAGATTGTGTTTTATTTTAGATATTTTCGTACTTTTAATTAAATAGTACTTTTGACAGATAGAGTTGTTCGTGAACCGTGATTGAAATATCGATAAATAAGTTAAGGTAGATACTTTCGGCCTATTCGTCAGTTTTTATTAAATTACTAGCTAGTACCCGACGCCTTGCTGCCTTTTTTGTTTTCGGTTTGATGACCATAGCAGTGTCAACTGCCTGTCTAAAATAATAATAATAATATCCGATCGCTACCAAACTTCAGAGGATCACTTCGGATACCCCAGCAAGGGGTATCCGAAGATTGCCTGTAAACTTCATCAAAATCATACATACAGATATTATATTGTTGAGGATAATTCTGTAATTTTCTTTTCAGCCACATGCCACTCAAAATAATTCTACTACATTGACTGAAAATAAGCCAGATCTTACTCCTTTATGTTTTTAACGTTTTATGGACGCCGAGAAGGAATTTAGAAAATAATTAGGGCAGTTGCGAACTTAGACCACTTAGGTACTTCATAAGACCAACTGCGTTTTAGACCACTTGCTACTTAGACCAGCTGCGTTTTAGAACACTTACTGCTTAGACCAGCTGCGTTTTAGACGAGACGATACTAACCCGATGAAACTACGACGCCTGCCTATTATTATTATTATATAACAACGATCCCGTCCGAAATAAATGATTGATATTAATTTTATTATCAGAGGTCGGAATAGGTAGTGCTTATTAACCTAAACTTGTTGCATCTTCATTCAATAACGTATCCCCATCTCACTCACGCATGAATGAACGTGAGTCAAGTTTAGGTTAATAAGCACTACCTATTCCGACCTCTGGTTATTAAAAATAAAAACATTAAGCCTTAAACCGTAATTCAGATATTCGTAATTAAATCGTGACTGTTACTAGAACGTCAAAGTAAATCTCTATGCAGTACGTAATCTGGTTTATCGATAAACATGATTACTACCACCATCACTATAACATCTGACAATCCGCCATTTTATGTTCCATAAACGTCAAAAACAGGCACGTTTTTTTCTTAGGTATATCGGGTCCTTTAGTTTCTATAGTCAAAGAGTTTGACAAAGATGAAGGAAAACTTTAACTACCTCTATGGAGTTTGACGTTTTGTTACATGAGTGCGTTGCGTCCGTCAGTTGCAATTTGCAATTCTCAAGTAATTTAACCACAATTTAACGACTTGTCAGAAGCGCGTGGAGCTTACCCCATGTGCTTCTGTTTAGTCCACCAGAGTAAATCTCTTTAACCGAACAAATTGTCCTCGCGTGTGATATCCATGGACTTGTTTCTCTAACAAGTCCATGGTGATTGTCTAAAACTCGATACTGGCGAAATACACCTTGTTAAACACAACTCCACACTTTCTTACGCCAGGGCGAGGGGTTGCTCATCCCGCAGCGCTGGAGCAGATCGGTTCCACAGTAGAGAAGTCTTTTGCAATTCCCGAATGTTTGTTATGGCGTAGCTTTTTTCCAATGGTTTTCCGAATTTTCTCGTTTTCAAAAATGCATTATTCTACATCCAAAAAAAAATTAGGTAGTGGAGACCGAGGGGAGTTGAAACAATTTTGACATAATGTGTCGTAAACAAAAATCTATTGGCTAGAATCGTACGAGATTAGTACCAATCGATAGTTCATTCCTTCCACTTTTATATGAGACCATCGAAAAAAGTGTAAGTATAAACGCCTGCGCCAAAAATTAAGTTAAACGTGACAAGACATTCTGTTTCAACTCTCCTAATACCGAGGTAAGTTGAAACAGGGGTCGAGGGGAGTTGAAACAGTTATTGAATTTGGAGAACTAGGGTTTTATATTAGAAAAAAATGTAAATTAAACGGTTTTATTAAAATTTAAAAATAATCAATGAACATCCATCTTTGTAAAGTATTATTTACTCAGTTTAAACGAAACGAAAACCTATTTTAACGTAACCATATAAATATAGCTGGAGGCAGCATCCCGAAGACTTTTTTGCCCCAGTACAACCTCTTCTGCCGCGAGATCATATGTTTCTTGGCTCGCTATACCTCTGTATGTTTTTCTTTGGTACTAAGTAGGCATGCTAAAACCAAAACAAAATGAACTTCACCATATTAGCAAATCAGCCATACAAAATAGAACCGAGGAGAGTTGAAACACTCTGTTTCAAATCCCCTCAGTAGCAAAAATCCTCCCATCCGTTATAAAATTACAACCTAAAACCAAACCACAAGCAATGACTTGCACCATCAATATTAATTCAGTCCTTAGTTAAATGAGCTTTCGAAACATACATAACACAACCCAAAACACCAACACATTGTCAAATTATAGGTAGCTAAAAATAATGATTAAAGGTTACATTTCGCATTTTTTTCGACATGTGCGCTAGAACTCCGCAACCGCGTGGTTTAAGCCAAGGACGCATACTGAGGGGCCTGCGGGCGGTGGGGCACGGCTAAACAGCGTTGTTGGCCAGGTCGAAACGGTTACAGATTTCTCAAAATTGAGGTTGTTTCAACTCACCTCTGTATCAAAACCCCTGGGTCTCCCCTACTTATAATCGACGTCAGATATTGTAAAGTCCTTCTTCGTTTGCAGTTGCCGTGCAGTCCTGTCGACCGCACGCCGATGGCAAGCTAGCTGCACGGTTGGTTTGCAGTTTTGATGCAGTTACGTCTACTGCATCAGAACTGCAGTACAGTTCTATTGCCGTCGTATTGCAGTTGCTCCAACTGCAACAGGACTGCATTACAACCATGCAGCTAGCTTGCAGTTGGTGTGCGGTCGACAGGACTGCACACCAACTCCAAACGGTGGTAATGCAGTTTTGATACAGTTACGTCAACTGCATCAAAACTGCCATTTTGAAGCTGCGTTGCAGTTCAAATGCTGTCCGTCTGAAACAGCTCTTAGTGAGCGGTCACGCATAGAGGTGGATTCCCATCAAGCCATGCTGGGCCAAGCCCGGCTTCGGCTTGATGTAACGTGAATCCTGCATCTTAAAACTCATCTAACCGATCAGTCATAATACTCATTCAGCCATCATTATGAAAACTATTTTGAAGAGTTTTTACTATTACCTAGATAATTACTGTATGTATAAGTTTACCAGAGTCTCATGACAAAAAGGGAAATTTTATTTTGAGGCTTGCAACTCTGGAGTACTAGGATTTAAAGGTCTTTTGATTTTGCATAAGTCCTAAGAAAAAAAATGTTTGATGTAGTTGGCTCAGTCCGCAGAGAAGTCTTTGTTTCTTTGAGAATTATTGAATTTTCCAGGATAAAATTAAAATATTACGTCCTTGCAATACTATCGACCGTGCCTATTAACTACTATGCCGTGAAGATGGAACAAACGAACATTTATAATACTGGATGACTTCAAATTGGTTATAAAAAGTAAAACATTGGTTTTACTCACATCTTCCCTAAACTAAACCCCTCTCCTAAGTCTCATGCTTCTCGTAGATAATTTAATTAAAAGTATATTTATTTAAGTTTTTAATTTACCCATTTTTTTCGCTTAAAGCTGTTAGCCTAGCTAGAGTCTGGCAACGCTGTCTGCAGATGTCGAAAACTGTTAGGTTTAAAGAAGTTTTATATAGCAACATCACGATTTGAGGAGAAATAAGTTTATTATTATTTTATTTTACATACTTATGAGACCTCTTTTGCTAAATACTTAAATTAAATAAATAAATAAATAAATATCAGGGGACAATGTCACACCAATTGACCTAGTCCCAAACTAAGCTCTAGGCTTGTACTATGGGTACTAGACAACGATATAAATACTTATATAGAGAAATAAATACTTAAATACATAGAAAACATCCATGACTCAGGGAGAAATATTCGCACTCATCACACAAATATCTGCCCTTACCGGGATTTGAACCCAGGACCGCTAGCTTCGTAGGCAGGGTCACTACCAACTAGGCCAGCGTGTCGTCAATTAATTAGGAAATAAACATTATTATGTTGATTGTACAGTGAAATATCTTTTTAACCGACTCCAAAAAAGGAGGAGGCTGTCCTTTGCGACTGTTCGTTTATGTCACAAGATATTGTGAACGGATTTGAATAATTCGTTTCTTGTTGTAAGGGATACGAGTACTTTAAAGGTTCCATATCAATTTTACCAATGTCTGCACCCCCTCTGCTTTTTTCCCCACTAAACGAAGTCACAAGTTTGTAGTTTTTTAATTAATAGGTATTGCTTTCCACACCCTCCTTCACAAATGATTCACTAAAACATACTATATCAACCTCTTTACCTTTGCCAGACATATCACTTAGAGCAATTTCAACCAAGTCAAACTTTTTACAAAGTCCTGCTATATTTTGATGCAGACTTTTTATTTTATGATCCGTTTGGTTCGGTCCGGTATTACTATAACAAACTGTTTCAATTTCCTTATTTAAATTATGCTCGAAAAAAATTGGTCAAATTCAGTTTATTTATACTTTCACTTGTCTTTGAAGAGACCTCTTCGATTTTCTTTGTCAGATAAAAATCATTTATAATATGGTCAATTGGTAATGATTTCAAAACTTGTATTAAATCGTTAAAAATCGTATTAAAGCCTCGCCGGTTTACATTTCCAAAGTGAGAAAAAATATCGCTGTCAAATGTCAGATTTAAATTAGAGTCTAGAATGTAGCTGTCTTCGTGGTTCAGGTTACTCTTATAACAGGGTGATTCCTAACTCGTGATCACAATCTATTCTAATAAACCTCTGTATTCTACCCACGAATATGAACAACTTTCACTATGGGACCAACTAAGAAATCACGAAAAAAAAATTAACTGTTTCACAGAAAAGTTCAATACGTACTCGACCACAATGTATGAAGCAGCTGAACTTTTTTTCCTGATTTCAGAGTTGGTCCTATAGTGAAAGTTGTTCATATTCGTGGGTAGAACACAGAGGTGATCATTGTGATCACGACTTAGGAATCACCCTGTATAATAAATTGTTAAAAAGTTCAATTCGCTTAATAAAAAGATTCGAATAATTACTAATTTTAAATGTCGGCAAGCAAATAATAATGTTGGTTATGTTGAACTTCACTTATTGCTACTGGATATATCCAACCAAACTATTATAATTTACACGGTTTTAAAAATCTTCGTCACCAATATATAGGGTAGGGGCACCAAAAGATGAACGATTAAGCGACTACACCAACTTAAGACCGTTTATTCTCAGTGAAATTAACAAATTTCACCCTATTAAATTTTTTTATATGGTACAGTATATAGTCTAGATTGAAGATGACTATTATAAAGCCTGTAATTATAACACAGTATTTTTCTAAAAATCGTTGAAACCAAAAATAGGCCGATTTGCCCAAAAGATGAACAGCGTGCCCTAATTCTGAACGGTTTGGACCCAAAAGTTGAACTAACATAATAGAAAACCTAAAACATTATAATTTTAAGGAAGTTTCAGAAATAAAATGCATCTTAACGAAATCAGTCTTTATTTTTTAATTGTTTATAGATAAATTCAGTGATCGGAGTTAGGTGAGCCAAAATACCTACTTATTTTTCGCAAGAGGACATAATATAGAGTTGATACAACCGGGTAGAAAATTTTTTTTTTTCTTGAATACCGGGTATTCGATATTTAACCGGGTATCAATCGTAATGTTAAACGTACATGTTTTTACATACAGTACGGGATATGTAACCACTATATTATGCTTGGTAATTCTGTAGCTCTGCCTAGCCCACTCTGGGAATGAAGGCGTGAGTTTATGTATGTATGTATACCTATTATGTCCTCTTGCAAAGAATGGGCCTTTTTTACACGTCAAAGTAGTTTTTCCAGTTATTTTGTTGTGCAGAGTTCCTTTCGGAATCTTATAGGTTGAGCTTGCTGCTGATAAGCTTATTTCTTTGTTTTGGATTTTCAGAACTGCTTCCTCGAGCGTATTCTGACTATAAAGTCTTTCTTTTTTGTCTTTTCTAGGTGCCATCTGTCAAGTACAAAAGGATTTAACATGAGTTATCTACAGTGATCGGAATAAGGTGAGCCAAAATACCAATTTTTGAATACCGGGTATTCGATATTTATCCGTGTATTAGTCGTACTGTTAAACATACATGGTTTTACTAACATTACGAGATGTTTTATGTTAATCTAAAAGTTGTAACTATTTCTAGTTACATTTGGTAACATTTTCGTCACACAAATTAAAAAAGGAACCTTCTAACTATGTATTTAACTAGCAAAGCCGAGTAGGTATTTCTGTATGTGTTTAACTTAACGGTAACATTAAAATTACTTCGTAATTTAAAAAAATCGATTAAACGATTGAAAAAACTTTATTTTTACATATACAAACATATTCTAAAACATTAACATGATCGGTGGGATTTTTTTAAAATAAATATAACCAATATAACAATCTGACATTAAATGTACTGGAACTGGTGATTACGTTTGAAACAATATGTAAAAATAAACATGTTCAATCGTTTAATCGATGTTTCTTTTATTTATTTACTTTCGTTAATGTTACCGTTGCATCAAATCACATTCAGAAATAATCGGCTTTACTAGCTAAATACATAATTAGGTTTCGAAGGTCCCTTTTTTAAAAAGTCTGACTTTTTTAGTAAGTCATTGTAATTAGAAATACATAGTTAAAACTTTTAGATTAACATAAAACACCCCGTACTAGTAAAACATGTATGTTTAACATTACGACTAATACCCCGATAAATATCAAATACCCGGTATTAAAGAAAAATAATATTTTTCTACCCGGTTTTAACTACCCTATATTATGTCCTCTTCCGAAGAAAAGGTATTTTGGCTCACGTAATTCCAGTCACTGGTTATCTACTGTTCGATTTATCTACCTACTATCGCTGCTCCCTCAGAAACAGTCCAATTAATTTTCTCAAAAACCAAAAGCATTTTAGGGTTAATATTTGGTAAAAATAATATCTTACAATGAGACAAATAAACATGTATACATATACAGTTCCGTTTCTAGCCAGGGTTTCGTGTCTAGCGGTAAAAACGTAACAAACTGATAAACAGAGGAACACAGTTACTTTCATATTTAAAATACCCATTAGTAAACGTTTTTATAAACACTAGTGTTCATAATTACAAAACTATGCCTAAAAGTTGAACGACTGAATTTACTTGATTCAACTTTAGGTCACAGAATTTGTGAAATGAACGAACAAAAACCAGTAAGAGTTCACCTATTGGAATAGAATCCAAAACATGAACTAGTAAATTTAACTCGTTCAGGTATTAGGCACACATAATATCATTGAACAGTGATAGTTTTCATAGTAATTGAAACTCCGAAATCATTGGATTAGACATCAAAAGTTATGTTCATCTTTTGGTTTAAAAATACAAGAGCATTTAACGATCACTTTAAGTTATAAAGTTTCCATCTGTCATTTCGGGACGATTTATTAAAACGCTTTAAAAAAAGTACGCCTTGCCTAGTAGGTGAACACCGTTCAAGTATTGGCTTGAAAACATTTTTGAAACCATTACTTGAACGGCATATTACTCGCTAACTAACAAAAAAAATGAAATATCGTATGACTCCATTAAAAGAGTGATTAATCAAGAATACATACCAAGCAAATCCTTCTAAAACTGTAAATTATTGAATTTTATACGTAATTAAAAGCTTAAATTTGGAGTGCACTGACCTTATCTATTCTCCCATACTAGCGACGTTTTCGGCGGGAAGCTCCAGAACGATAACCGATCACGGCCGCGGCTGTGGCGTAACTGTCAGTTAGTTTGGGTAACGGCGTAGACAAAGAGTTGCCGGTTAAGAAAAAAAATCCGAACTTTTTAACACAAGTTACGATTTAATTATGTGATTATTTCGATCGACTGTTCAGCTTTTGGGGGGCGTTCATCTTTTGGTGCCCCTACCTATGACGCAGAAATCGTTAAAAGTAAAATCATGCAGCTTACCCACAAGGCCACTAAAAATCTCACGCGTCAATAGATTACTTAACTCATTTGTACATGATTAAATGGTTGACGACTCATGGTTAATAATTACAATAAAACTATTTGGAATCATATTCTATGTAGCGTGACGTGATTTTTGCATCAACGGCATGAAAAGTACCGGGCCCTGAATAAACAAAAACATTTCGTAAAAAAAAAAGAAATGTAACGTTTACTTATACCTACTATAAAATTAGTATAAGGGTGCATTGGGGTAGTTATGATAAAAAAATTGACGAGTTGAGTAAACGACAGCATTTCAGTTAAAAAATCATTTCGACGGTTGAAAGGCAAAACGCTTCAAGTGACAGAATGTAAGATATTGAGTGTGATACATATTCGGAATCAGAAAAATCTGTTGATTCCGAATATATATATCACTCAATTATGTCGCTTGACTTGAAGCGTTTTGCCTTTCTACCGTCGATTTTATTTTTAAATTGTACTGCCTATATTTTCGTATCAATTGAAAATTGATGAATAGACTTATGATTAGTGGACAGTACATAAAAAAATACGCTGTTGTTTCTTTTTTATGCATATTTATTGTCATGTCTCACTTTTTTGGACATTTGGGGGAAATACGAAATATGCCCTGGTAAGTACCTAATTCCGAAATACACTGGCCCGCAAAACTAAGTATCACACTTTTAATACTAGCTAGTATTAAAAGTGGCAATCATCAACAGCAGATAAAAAAAAATGACTTGTAGCTTTCTTTGTAGCTGACTACCTTATACATAAGCCTTAATAGTAAATAGTTTTAATGTTATAATAAGCTATAATGATACTGAATTGTGTTAAAAATACATAATTATGCTACATACAAAAATGCTTGTTTCAATCATAACTTAATGAATGAATAAACTCGAAACGTAAGGATTTTAAATAATATACACAAAAATAAACAAATGAACTCAGTTACGCATTTAAAATATAAGTAAGAATACGGCAGACTGACACTAATAGTAGTAGTAGGTACTCATACCAGAGCAATACCAAAAGTGGCACCTATAATAATAATATGAATGTGGCAGTAACTCTTTCTATTTGTCTATCTATCCTAGTCGCGGGCAAAAGTTAGTGTAGGTATAATAATTATTGACCATGACACAAATCACCATAAAAAAGAAGCCATATGCATTTTCACAATTTACTTTTTGGCGGTTTTTTTTCTTGCTTTTTGTTTTGTTTACGTTAGTTTAGTGTGTGTGTTTGCTATGTGTGTGTAATCTTCCGTGGTTCCACTCGATACCTAGTTCCAACGGAAGTTTGTTGAGTATTGTTTGTCTGTTTGTCACGAGTAATTTTTTTTCTTTCTGTCTTTCTTTTTCACATTTATCAAAAAAATCATATGCGTCAAATACAGAACCTCCTCATATTTAAAGTCGGCTACATTTGGGTACGATTAAAACGCAAGGACGATTGAAACGTTTCAATCGTCCACACGCAAATTGGGTATCGATGAACTTCGCCAAAACGCTTGGTATTATTTTCGCTGTAGTACAAGATCCCAGTCACCCCAGACTTACGTAATTTTAGGAAAGATGATTTTTTTAGGATCGGTATTATAACACAAACTTAAAAAGGAATGGATACTCGTACCAGGTACCAAAGGTGGAAAAAAAACATGCTAACTTACGTCAAAGTAGGAACGCTGGTTTTTACATATATATTACATATATATAGAATATTGTTATAAACAAACATATACAGTTGCCAGACACTTCCTCTGGGCCACAACTTTTAATAGAAACTTTAAGTCGTAAAAAAATGGGGGAACTTACGTCATTTTAGGAAGGCTGAATTTTTATATATATTATTAAGTATAATATTTTAAACTACTTTCCAAAGAGCCAGACAAATCTGACGGGCCAAACATCCTGCCAGACTCGTTAAAAGTTCCGCTGTGCGAGGAAGCGCGAGAGCATTTGAGCATTATTCAAGCGCATGCACTGCAAGTGAGATGCACTCTGACTAGTGAATATCTCTCTTACAACTCGTGGCTACTCTTGATTCGAGGCTCCGGCACCAGGGCTCGGAACCGGTTTAAAAAATACCGGTTTATTTCGGTTTTGCTCCGAACTTTTCTAGGGAACGCGAATGTTTTGAGAACTTTATGTTAACCTTAATTAACCGGTTTAATCCACGAGGGGCGAGTCGAGAAACCAACGCGTTGCAACTTGTTTTTTTAACTTGTGATGTGAAGATGCGTGCGGTACGCCATTTGTTTGTATACTTTGCTTACTTTTAATTCGGGGGTGTGCTGTTTAAAGCCTAATATTTCACAAATGAGAAAAAAATCTTATTGACCCTGGGATATTTTTAAAGACCTATCCAACAACACCCTACAACATGGAGTACACGACAAAAAAAAAACAAAGAATACACAAATATTTTTTTTTTCAACATTTTGTTTTTATACCGGTGCGCATAAATTAGTCTAATAACGTTTTGTATAATTTAATTTAACTAACCACTTAAAGCATAATGAACGTTTAGTATAAACACCAATTGTATAATTTCATCAGGCAGACGATCGAATAACATAACGCTCATTTATTATAAATATCATAAACCATGTTATTTTATTATGCATTTTTAGTCAATTTCTTTTAACCATTAATTTGGTAATGTATACGTCACAGTCAATATACCATAATGTTCACTTTTTATGTAGGGAATGTGTTTTTATTTTTTTGCTGATTCAAAATCAAAAAGGGTTTGAATTCCCGACTTTTTTATTTTTGCCAAATTAAGGGCTAATTACTATTGCTTATAATGTGGTCACAGTTTATAAACTGTGACCACATTATAATAGTAATGAAAGCCGTTAGAAATATTTATTTTTTAATTAATGAACATTATAGTTATAGAAATTATGCATTTCGTTTTTTGCATCAGGATTATTAGGTATATCGTTGGTTTATTATGGAGATCGAGATTATGCAATTCGTGTTATGTAAAATAAAATTTAGACCATTTTTTATACTAAACATTACACACCCATTAACGGATATACAAGAAAATAAAACAAAGATTACATAGTGAGTCAACAGGCGGTTTTATCGCTAAATAGCGATCTCTTCCAGACAACCTTACAATGAAGAGATGGTTGAAAATGTACAATAGAAATAGGCAGGCGGTGCAAACTGAATTAAAAGTAATAGGAACATAATATAATTTATAACATATTATTAAATATACCAAAATAAAAGGTACGGAAAACAAATAAGGAAGTAACAAAAGGTGTTCTTTCAAAACGTTCTGAAAAATAGGAAGTGATTTAGCCTGTCTCCGTTCCAAAGGAAGAGAGTTCAACAACCTAACAGCCTGACATGTAAAAGAGTTATTGTAAACTTTAAAAGAACAACAGGGCCCTATTTCTCGAAACTTATTAGACTAATAATATTAGTCCATGAACTAATATTTTTTACTAGTTTACTAGTGTACGTTTCTCAAAGCTACAGTAATAAAGTATTAGTTATTAGTTACCAACTAATAAATATTAGCTAATTTTATTAGAGTTAATTAGGTTTTGGTTTCATGAACATAAAGAAAAAAAAATACACTAGTAAAATTCACTAATAAAGCTATTAGTCTCGGAAGGCTTGTAAATAATATTAGTCCAAACTATTAGTGTCACATTTTAACAATCAAATTTATAAAATGTGGACCGATTCGGACATTTCCGACGGTGAAGACACTGTAATAATAATTCGCCGTCGTCGAGTCTTTTTGAACAGAAATACGTACGAACTATTTGAAACCACGTTCCAGTTTAATGAAAGATTTCGTTTGACAAGCACAAAAATGGAAGAGCTGGTTGAAGTTATCGGGCCGGGGTTGCAACGGTTGACCGAGAGAAGCCAGGCCCTGTCACCAAAACTAATCACTCTAGTTGCTCTACATTGGATGGGTACGGGAGCACAGTACCACGCCGTAGCTGATACGCATGGAGTATCAAAAGCAAGTGTGTGTCGAGCTGTTAATCAAGTCGTTCATTCGGTAGTGCAAAACATGTTCCCGGATATAGTCAAGTGGCCAGAAAATATGGAACGTGTTGTCGAAGCATTCCACAGACTGGCAGGGACGCCTCTGGTTGCTGGATGTTTAGATGGCACATTAGTGCCTATTGATGCCCCAAATGAAAATGAAGAGCAGTTTGTCGACAGACACGGAAACCACTCAATAAATTGTTTGGTAGTTTGCGGTCCCGATCTACATTTTTATTATTCGTATGCTAATTGGCCAGGGGCAGTGCACGACTCGAGAGTTCTACGCAACAGTGCTCTATTTCGTAGAATGGAAGATGGCTGGAGGCCGTTAACAAATACAATATTACTCGCAGACTGTGGCTATCCACTGAAGGATTGGTTGATCCCACCTTTAATTACGGATCCAAATGATCAAGCAAATAAAACTTTTCTGCGAGCTCATAAAAAAACTAGAAGAGTAATAGAATGTGCTATCGGAATTCTTAAAGAGAAATTTCCGTGTTTAAATCACTTGCGGCTGCAACCCAGATTTGCATGTCAAGTCTTTAACTGTGTGGTTACTTTGTGCAATTTCGCCCGAACTAGCCAAGACGAATTGTATGAAACAAGTGATAACGAGGAAAATACAGCCGAAGTTGCATACAACCCCGAACAGCCCGTTAATCGATTCGAGCAGTTACTTAGCTATTTTAGAAGGTGAATTTAATACAACAAAAAGACGGCATTAATTATTTATTTAAAACATACATATTTTTAAGACGAAATAAAATTAACTTCGAACATTTTTATTGTTGGAGTTCCACTGTCCCATCTTCGTTTATTTGACAAGTGTCGGTGATTAAAAGCACGTCCTCGTTTTCTGGCGTTTCGGTATAAAGTGAATATTGTGATTTAATATTAAATTCTTTTTCTTTTTTATAAATTTCAAGTTGTAAATTGTAGTTCTGTAATTTCATGTTCTCAATTTCAAGTTCCAGTTTTTTTTTCGTCAAATTATTAATTTCTTGTAACTCCTTGTATCTAAGACTACCCTCCATGACTATAGTTTTTCCTGAAATCGTAGAAATATACATTGTTATATCTAAATAATATTTTTTCTGTTAATAAAAAATATTTATAACGAATACAAAACCTTCAACCATCATTGTAAAATAAAGAATTGAGCTTACGTTTTCTCGTTTTACTTTCGGGATTTTCCACTGTTTGTTCGTCACGAACTTCAATTTCGTCTGGTAAGGTTATATTCGCGGATGTTCCCGGTTGCACCTCTATGTCTTCTGCCAAGGTATCCACCACATGAAGCCCAACCGCATTCGGCGAATCTTTTCCCAAAATTTCCAGTACAAGCTCGTCGACTGCCGTCAGTTTTTTTACTTGCCCCTCCGGCAGAACCAGTTTTTTTGGCGTTATCAACCTTTGCCTGTAAATAAAGCAGAAAGAATATGATTTTCAGTACCTAAGTTATATATACATTACTCAGTAAGATTAGATATGTACAGTACAATTATTTAAAGTATAACACTCGATATTCCTCAATTTTCATCGCATAAAGAATAAAACAGGTTTAGATATTTATATTCAATAATTAATTAATTATGTGTTCACTTACCATTGTGCTTTTTTTAATGTTCGGCCAATAGGCATCCCTAGCTGCATATTCACGCTTTTAATGAACGACTTGCCATTCCTTAGCTCCACCACGGACTTTATAATGTATGCTGATGATGTATGTGCAGTTATCCACGGAGGCGATCATGAGGAACTACAGGATAACATTAAATTTACAATCCTTCATCTACTGAACTGGTTCGATGTCAATGGCATGCAACTCAATATTGAGAAGACTAACCTTCTTCGATTTTCACTTAACCGTAAGACACAGCCTAAACTAGATGTGACTATCAACGGCTCCCAGGTCGCACCCGTTCATTGTGCTCGTTATGTGGGTTTCACTATTGATGGCTCTTTGCAGTGGAGTGAACACATCAACACACTATGTGGCAAATTAAACTCTGCATAACTACTACGCCCTATCCCGCCTTAAAAAAACATTATCTCAGGGCAACCTACTCACCGCGTATTATGCATATTTCCACACCCATCTAACATGTGGAATTGACCTCTGGGGCTTAGCAGCTGATAAGGACAGACCTTTTTTACTCCAAAAGAAAGTAATTCGCCTTATATGCCGTGTACCGCCGGATGAGCCTGCGAAGCAACTTTTTATTGACCTAAAGATAATGACAGTTCCTTCTTTATACATATTTGAGGTAGGCAAATATGTGAGAAGGAACTTAAATGAGTTCCCAGTAGGTCACAGCTACTCTGCAAGAAGTCAGCCGGGACTGGCAGTCCCCGAGCACAGACTGCAGAAGACGGGAAAGTCCCTGGGAGTGATGGGTGCGCGCATATACAATAAAATGCCTGAAACAATTCGCATGGCACAGACTGAGCGCTCCTTCACTTACAAACTTAAATCATTCTGCACTGAGAAAGCATTCTACTCCGTTAAGGACTTCTTAGACGGATGAGTATACGTGTCGAAAGCCCATAAAATACGCTTACCTACTAATATAATCACCAGACTTAGATCATGTAATGTAATCCTTTATATTGAATAATATTATGAAACATATTGAAATGGAATGTATAGAAATTAGTTTATACTTACCGCATAATTCTAAAAATGACGATGTATATTTCTTACTAATAAATGTTCTATTCTATTCTATTCTAACGTATTTATAATCTTTAGCGGCAGAAATCACTCCAAGTGAACGACACAGACTTGTGACTTCTTCCCATTTTTTCCGCTTGTCTTGTTTTGTTAAAACGTCCGAAAAGCTCCCAAACAGAATTTCTCTCGCTTCTAATATGTTTCTTAGAACCATTAACTTTAGATCCATTTTAAAATATAAAATAACTAAATTAAAGAAACAATCCGCTTTTACCGCCAATGTGCAAACGTCAAAAGAAAACGAATACCTACAATAGTGGCGGGAACTTTCCCCGCTTTTTTTAATACGTAAGAAGGCATGGGTATTAGGTGCATTCAGCCGAGATAGACTATTATTTTTTATTAGTCTACCAGTATTAGTTACCAGACTAATAATTATTTTTGAGATACAGAAAATATTAGAACTCGTAAATTTTTCACTAATAACTAATAACTAATATAAACTAATACTTTCGAGAAATAGGGCCCAGACAGATAAAATATTTTTTTCAGAGCAATGCACAAAAAGGGCGTTAGTAGAGACTTGGTTATACTTGCGCAACCCAATTAAGTATGAACCGAATACAAAATTTTGGAATTCGTGAGAGCTTGTTTAGTTGCTCCACAGAAAGATCAAGATAGCACACATCACACATCTGCATAATCTAAAATAGGGAGAAGTAACTAAGTAACTATTGAGCGAGCGCAATCTTAGTCGCGAGAGTAAGAAAGTTTTGAAGGCGCCTAAGAGACCAAATTGCCGCAAACATCTTAATACTCATCTCATTTACTTGGGAATAGGGCATGCAGTACCGGGCCCGGTTCCGAGACTTCCATTTCCCGGTTCTAAGCAGGGACGGTACCGGGATTCCCGGTTCTCCCGGTTCTTTATTTTTTACCTCAAATCACCGCAATCATGGACATTTGAGATATAAAACGATTGAAAAACATTAGGAAACTTTATTTTTTATAAATATGCAATAAAATCATGCACATTTTCTTCAACAAAAACATATTTTGATTAAGGAAAATACTTACTAGAAAGTTATTTGTTCTTCCTTTTTACAAATCTAGAGATCAATTATTGCAAATATACCGCAAAATATGATGGATGTTGATGCGATGTTGCCGCTTGTGCCGGCAACGTCGCTCAGGTGTGAATTGGATATATGTGATACGCGCCACGCCACGATATTTGTTTGGTATTCATGGAAAGAACCGGGAGAACCGGGGTGTAATCTTCAGTACCGGTTCTTTAGGCACTGTGAAATTCCCGGGATTTCCCGGTAATTACAGAACCGGGATTTCCCGGGAGGATGCCCTACTTGGGGGGTCCACGTAAAGGTACGGAACGGTCATACAAACACTATCAACATACACCGGCGAAAGATTATCAAAGTCGACACGAGAAATAAACTTTGGACTGCCACTTTACTTTGAGTTTTTGCTGGGTTTACTTTGAGGCCGTAACTGTTACTCCATTCCAGTACAAGGACCAAATCATCGTTAGCAACCCCAAAAACAGTATCGAGATCACCAAGAGCGCCCGAAGAAAGAATGCTATCCGTGATAGAATTAATGAACGTACTGCACCACGAAGATTGGGAAGCTGCCACCTTTATTCGCTGCCGACGACCTTATTATATATTCAATTAACTCTGAAAGATATGTTAAGATAGCGGAGAATGCCAAGCAAAACGTCAAAATCGACAGATGAAATTAATATTGTTTTTTTCACCTTTCCAGCAGTTATAAAACAGCATGCAAATCTTCATTGTCACACAAAAAAAAAAAGGGTACAAGTCACCCATCAATAATTATAGTTACATCTCATTTATGCTCATGATTAATAAAATCCTTAACACTATAGAAACAGCAATTTAGAAGCCACTTCCTTAAGGTTATAGAAAACTGTTTACCTTCAAGTGCTCTAATTTGGCCCGGCAAGCTATTAAACATGAGAATGCACATATTGTATGCATTCTTTTTATAAATGTCCGTCCTACAGCGCGGCTGATGCAGGAGATCCTTATATTGTGATCTATGATTACATGAATACATAGCTGAACGACCAGTAAAGTGATCAGGAAATGTTTTGGCAAAATTGCAAATCTTCCAAATATACAGACAAGGCAAAGGTAAAATGTTCAGTTGTTTAAAAATAGGCTTACAACTACAGATTTGCCAAGAGTTTGTTATTGCTCGAACACATTTTTTTTGTAATTTAAATACTCTTTCCACTTCTACACAATTTCCCCATAATATGAGACCGTAAGCGAGAATGGATGACACGTGACCATGATATGCCATAAGAGCGGCTTCAACGGAAACACATCTTCTTAGTTTCCTCAATGCAAATATGAAGCGATCTAACCTAAGACATATTGAGTTAATGTGATTTTTCCAATTCAAAAATGAATCTATGTTTAATCCTAAAAAATTTATACTTTTTACTTCTTGCAATGCAATGTTGTTAATATTAAGATTAAATTGAGAAAGAGTTGCCCGATAAGAGTGAAATTGCATATACTGAGTTTTGTTAAAATTTAAAAGTAGGCCGTTATTACTTATCCAGCCCCTCACATCAATCAAGGCCTCATTTATATTATATAATACTACCACTGAAATAATATCTTAGACTTACCTACTTAATTACGATTAATATTGGATAAAACATAAAGTGCATACGTAAATAATGTATTTATTTAATTCTTTCATTTTAACGCTCTTTACTTAATGTGTTTATGTTACAAATAATAAATAAAGATTCAAACTTCGTTAATATCTTCCTACAAATTATCGTAAAGCACGTGGTCAAATACGGAACTAACAATTTCGTATGGTAAAACCACAGTTTGCGTAGACCTTGGCGCCTTTAAGAGCTTCATTTGAAATATTGTAGCACGTTTACTCCAAGCGCCGATTCTGGGTGGCATGGCAACACGTTAGTGTTTGCTGCAATAAGTAAACTCTGATTCATAATTAGATTCCATCAAATCTACCAAGAAATGTCACTGTCACAATAACATCTGTCAATGTCAGTATGACGGTCCAGATGCCACCAACCATTTTTTTTTTTGTTGTCGCCTGATGGGCCAGAGACAAAAGTCCTTGCTTTTGTTTGCTTTTTGCTTTAATTACTTTAAGAAAAAAGGGCAGAGGTGAAAATCCCTTCCGGAGACCTGGGAATGGAGGGCCCAGGTACTGCCGGGCTCGCACCGGCTAAAAACACCAATGCCCCTATTACCAACTAGAATTTAGACTCCCGCGGATACTACCCCAGCCAGTGCTGAAAGGCCGGAGGAGAAAGTCCTTCCTCCGTTTGCATATCCGCGGGGTTTTCCAAAAAGGGGGGATAGGAATGGGGGTTGGGATGGGGGGGAGACTTATAGCTATGTGAGTCGCGGAGTGGGAATCCTGACGCATGCATGCTTACAGACTACGGGCTTCCTATCTTTTGCCCGACAATGGAAGGGTTGGGTCGGAGATCTTTTTGGACCACTTGTGTGGCTGTGGATACCATCTTTATGGGTGGGGCTACCCTTTTTGAGGCTTTCTCTTTTGCCTGGAGATACTATTTTTGCGCGTGTCTCCTAGCGCTGCCCTCTTTTGTGACCTGTTCCATTGCAACTTAGCCTATACATCTGCTATAATTTAATGGGGAGGGCTCGGATACCTGGTTAATTTTTTTAACCAGCTCGTCAGTATAGTTCGTCACCTATATTTTCACTTGCTCAGCTTAGGCCCACTTCTCACCGGGACACCATGGCGGCGCAACCAGTCGCCGCCTCCAACAAAATGTATGAAACGATGCGCAACCAAGCAGACACCAGGTGGGACACTCTCCATAGAGCTGTATACATTTTGTTGGAGACGGGGACTGGTTGGGCCGCCATGATGTCCCAGTGAGAAGCGGGGCTTAAAGTCAAGCAGATTAAATCGCCACGGCCACGCCATCCAAGTGCAAAAAGACTTTCTAAATGAATACTAAAAAATAAATGTTTTAAAAAACAAAAAACCGCCTTCAAAAACGCAAAAAATAACTTCTTTAAAATTGTAGGCACCTAATAGGTTAGTCCAACTGATGTCGGCTTTTTGTTGAAAATGTTGTGGTCGCCGACTTCAGTTGGACTAACCTATTAGGTGCCTACAATTTTAAAGAAGTTATTTTTTGCGTTTTTGAAGGCGGTTTTTTGTTTTTTAAAACATTTATTTTATTTTATACTTTTTAGTGATCATAATACGCTGTTACGTAGTCCCACTTCTTAGTTAAAATGAAACTTTAACTTATATCAAGCGCGCCGCAAGCAACGCCGCGGGAAAGTCATAGTCATATTTCAACAAGTAAATATTATTCGTTGTAGGTAGTCGCTCAATTATCTTAATCGAGATATCTTATCGCCACCCTTGAAATCTGTACCATTGAGGAGTTCCGGTGGCCATCTGTGGTCTTCATCATCAGTTCCACTACACCAAATGATACTTTCTGAATGCAAATGCTGGACTTGTTACTAAAAATACTAAAATCGCTATATGTTTGCCTACAATATTTGAGGAGTTCCCTCAATTCCTCACTGATCCCCTCATCAGATACAGATTTGGTGACAATGGGACCACCTCGGAAGTATACTCTATCAAACCAAAAAAAAAAATTTGAAATCGGTCGACAATTGACGGAGTAATCGGTGAACATACATAAAAAAAAAAAAAAACATACAGTGGAACGTATAACCTCCTCCTTTTTTGAAGTCGGTTAAAAATAGAGGTTAGTAAATTTACTTTGCTAATTACTCGAATTTTATACCCTATTTAAGTAGAAATTTAGGTTTATTATTAGTCTATACTAATACTAATATTAATAATAATATTATAAAGAGGAAAGATTTGATTGTTTGTTTGTTTGTTTGAATTGAATAGGCTCCGAAACTACTGGATCGATTTGAAAAATTCTTTCGCCATAAGAACATTATCCCTGATGAACATAGGCTATGTTTTATTTTTCTGCGCGGACGGAGTCGCGGGCAACAGCTAGTTCTTAATAATTGCATTATTTAATTGCTTTCGACTCGCAATTACATACATATATGTATACACATAAGGAAAGGTACCCAACTGGCCGGCACCGATTTGGTTTATTTTGATATGTTAGAGAGTACCTAGTCTAAAATAACATACACGTATTTTTTTTTAGCTGCCCTATCTCAACCTGTTGGGAGAAATAGTCTTCCAAAGTACTGAAAAGTGACTAGACCCTCTCACTTCTATAGAGATTTAAAAACAAATGCTAGTTACCTACTGGGCTACTGGTTTGATAATATTGTTTAAGAACGAAAATATAGAGTACGAGTTTTGTAATTTCGGCGCAAACATATATTTAACAAAAAAATCCAAAGAAAGTGTATCTTCGATAAGAAATATATAACTTTAAAGGGTTTTTTTTTAAATATGAGTTTTAGCCGATACTATAAAACACTTGCTCGTTATTTTTTCATGTTCTTAAACGTCATAATCGAACCAGTAGGTAACTAGCAATTTTTTTCAGGAAAACCACGCCTCCAGGCTTCTAATTGTGATGATGATGATGATGGCGATGATGTACTCACGTGGCCCGTGCAGGCTGCTGGCGCGGTGCAGCGCGGCCGCGTCCAACAGGCAGGCGGCGGCGCCGCGCGCACCCCTCGCCCCCAGGCTTCTAATGATGATGATGATGACGATGATGTTGACGTTGATGATGACGATGATGTACTCACACGGTCCCCATGCAGGCTGCTGGCGCGGTGCAGCGCGGCGGCGTCCATCATGCAGGGGGCGGCGCCGCGCGCACTCCATACATCCCACGCCTCCAGGCTTCTAATTGTAATGATGATGATGATGATGATGGTGATGATGATGATGATGATGTACTGACGCGGTCCCCGTGCAGGCTGCTGGCGCGGTGCAGCGCGGCGGCGTCCATCTTGCAGGGGGCGGCGCCGCGCGCACTCCATACATCCCACGCCTCCAGGCTTCTAATTGTAATGATGAAGATGATGATGATGATGATGATGATGATGATGATGATGATGATGATGATGATGATGATGGTGATGATGTACTCACGCGGTCCCCGTGCAGGCTGCTGGCGCGGTCCAGCAGGCAGTCGGCGGCGTCGCGCGCACCCCACGCCACGCTTCCAGGCTTCTAATTGTTCTTGACCAATCAGCAAACACGCCGACAAAAACATTCTTGGTCTGTCCTTATAAGTATGTTTTGTGACCCCAAACAAGACCATCTATGGCCATATTTCCGAGCAGTGTTGTGAAAATAATCATCCCGATTAATTAAACTAGGTAGTTTTGTTTTAGAAATAACTGTCAAAATCGGACTATCCTTTGACTATAGAAACTTAAGGACCCGAAATACCTACGATAAAAACCTGCCATTTTTTGACGTTTATGGAACATAAAATGGCGGATTGTCAGCTGTTATAGTGATGGTGGTAGTAATCATGTTTATCGATAAACCAGATTACGTACTGCATAGAGATTTATTTTGACGTTCTAGTAACAGTCACGATTTAATTACGAATAACTGAATTACGGTTTAAGGTTTAATGTTTTTATTTATAATAACATTAATATCAATCATTTATTTCGGAAGGGATCGTTGTTACATAATAATAATAATAGGCAGAGGCTCTACTTTGAAAATCGAAGTTCGAAGTTACGTTAGCTCCGTCCCTGTCAATCGTGATTCAAGACTAAATCGAGAGTGCAAGACGGAGCTAACGTAACTTCGAACTTCGATTTTCAAATTAGGGCTCCAGGCGTCGTAGTTTCATCGGGTTAGTATCGTCTCGTCTAAAACGCAGCTGGTCTAAGCAGTAAGTGTTCTAAAACGCAGCTGGTCTAAGTAGCAAGTGGTTTAGAACGCAGTTGGTCTGGTGTTATATAGCAAGCGGTCTAAAACGTAGCTGGTCTAAGTAGCAAGTGGTCTAAAACGCTGTTGGTCTTATGAAGGAATTCCTTCCTTATCCAACAAGTTGGCGGAGTCCCGCTGTGCGGGGCTCATATTTCTGAGCGGTTTACCCTTAGGGCATTTGAAGTTACCTCACAAACCTAACCTACCTACTTTGCGTGTGTCAGTGTTTTGAACTGCACATCTAAAAAAACCTAACGCTATAAAAAAAAAGACAAGTGGCTAAAAAGGAATAAAGTAAAGTAGTATGTAGCTCAATCAATTTAATTTATAATAGGGTCAAACTGAAAGTTGTAAGAATATCAAAAACTGAGCAAACTAGCAAGTTATTAGTTTTATTATATCTTTTCAAAATAGTGTCCATTCACATCAATAAATCGCAGGATCCGATGGAACCACTGAGAAAAGCACTTTGCTCATGCGTCCTTAGGGGTGTCTTGGACGGCCTTGTCAAACGCAGCCAATGCTTCCTCGGCTTCCATAAAACGTTATAAACATAAAGGAGTAAGATCTGGCCTATTTTCAGTCAATGTAGTAGAATTATCTTGAGTGGCATGTGGCTGAAAAGAAAATTACAGAATTATCCTCAGTAATATATTTTCTGTGGCCCGTTTCACGAAGCTACAAGTTACAAATTACAAGCGGAACTCTCTTTCTAGAAAAAGGAGTTGGAAAGAGACTTCCGCTTGTAATTTGTAACTTGTAGCTTCGAGAAATGGGCCTCTGTATGTATGTCCCCTATGGACTCCAAAACGGTTGGACCGATGTTGATGAAGTTTACAGGCAATCTTCGGATACCCCAGGGGCCTGTTTTATAAAGCTACAAACTACAATTTACAGGTTACAAGTTTCCATTTGACACAACTTCGACCAATTACGACCAGCCATTTGAGCAGTGTTGCCAGTTTAGACCTGTAAAATTGTAACTTGTAGCTTTATAAAACGTGCCCCTTGGGGTATCCGAAGCGATCCTCTGAAGTTTGGTAGCGGTCGGATATTATTATTATTATTTTAGACAGGCAGTTGACACTGATACGTCTAAATCACTGGTCACCAAACCGAAAACAAAAAAAAGTATTGGCAGCAAGGCGCCGGGTACTAGCTAGTAATTTAATAAAACTGACGAATAGGCTGAAAGTATCCACCGTAACTTATTTATCGATATTTCAATCACGATTCACGAACAACTCTTTCTGTCAAAAGTAATATTTAATTAATTATGAACATATCTAAGTAAAACACAATCTAAATATAACGCATGATTAATCCTGGTCTATTGTTTAATAATAATATGTTACATACTGAAAATACTGAAAATATTGTTAATACTGACCGATATTTCACTAAAAACTTGAAACTTACGGGTGCAATGATAAACTTTGTTGATTTCCACTTTTTCTTGCTCCACATCCTATAACACTGTATTTCGACATTATAACAGAAAAAATCCTCACACTTAGGTGTACTTTAATGTTGTAATGTCGCCACGAAACTCCACTTATTTAATACTTTAAAACACAAACTCAAGTACTGACGAACGGTTTTATGCCGGCACCACACTTCGCTATTCGCTATTCGTTATGCGGCTGCGCCGTATTTGTTAAAATATTTGCTATCGCGCTTATGCGTTATGCGTGCGAATAAAGAAAACATAGAGGAATAAACGCTCCACACTTCGTCGAATGTAGGCGCATAAGCCGAATAACGAATAGCGAATAGCGAAGTGTGGTGCCGGCATTACATAATGCCGGTACCACACTTCGCTATTCGCTATTCGTTATGCGGCTGCGCCGTATTTGTTAGGCCGGCACCACACTTCGCTATTCGCTATTCGTTATGCGGCTGCGCCGTATTTGTTAAAATATTTGCTATCGCGCTTATGCGTTATGCGTGCGAATAAAGAAAACATAGAGGAATAAACGCTCCACACTTCCTCGAATGTAGGCGCATAAGCCGAATAACGAAAAGCGAATAGCGAAGTGTTGTGCCGGCATTAATATTTGCTATCGCGCTTATGCATTATGCGTGCGAATAAAGAAAACATAGACGAATAAACCTTCCACACTTCGTCGAATGTAGGCGCATAAGCCGAATAACGAATAGCGAATAGCGAAGTGTGGAGCCGGCATAAAATGGCTGCCCTGTCAAAACCCTGCCGCATTAGGTATTTTTTGGGTTCCGACAAAAGTATAGTGATCCCTTTTTAATTAAGAGAATACAGGTTAGTTAGAAAGAGATAACGATATGTATATTTGTATGTATTTTAATGCCCGATCCTTTAGTTTCTTTAATCATTGGACTATCCGCTTGGAAGCTACGATACCACAGACAGACACATAGATACACAAACGTACAGATACATATTTATATACACCTAGTCGGTCCATAAGATCTGTTGATGTCGGTCCATAAAATTTTAAAAAGAAGTTATATAAATATTTCTGTTACTCGGTACATCAATTAAAACCAAAAGTTAATAAAAACATCATTTATGCTACATTATTATTGCAATAGGTTGCTGTAGAAGCTTTAAGTATTTCTGTAAGGGGCTGGTTGAGCAAGGTTGAAAACACGCTCAACGATGATACTCATAACGGTTAAGTTAAGCCCTTTACGCATTATCCTTCCGTGCCATCCCTCCGGGCACGATGCACGACGCAAAACGATAGTGCGTAGGCTTGCTGGACGTCAATTATTATTATTATTAACGTGATTATTGACGTCCAACAAGCCTACGTACTATCGTTTTGCGTCGTACATCGTGCCCGGAGGGATGGCACGGAAGGATAATGCGTAGGGGGCCTTACTATTTTTTTTAAAGTTGTCGTATATTGTCCAAATTTGCATGACATATTGCATGACATTTAATAGACTTACTCCATTCAATAAATGCCAGTAAATGTATTTTACATTGATTCCATGCCTTCGGATGTCCGAATGCGGAAAACGTATACGGAAAATCTGTGTATGAGGCCGGCCTAAAACTCTACTTTATGCGGGCTTTACAATCACGCGGCGCGAATTGCGCGTGAACTCTGCAACAAAGAGAATATAATCACTATGCTCTCCAAGGTTCCACATTCACAGTATTCACAATTGACAACAATTCATATGTGCCAAGGTAGTAAATTAAAATACCGTTTGTAGATTTTACACTGCTGATTACAGTAAAAATATTTTTGGATTTTTTTATGCAGTAGTTTTTTTCATATTTAGGAAAAACAGTAATAAAAGTTGGATTGTGATTATTAGGAATACACTTATAGTGCCCTTAGTCAATTTATTACTATAGGAATTGAAAAAAATATACAACTGTCAAGTCAATTTTTTATCTGTCTGACGGATTACTTGATTCTAACGACACGCTTTCGATTCTCGTAATATTATTGTTTTGATATAAGCTATTTAAAATGAAAGTGACTAACGGATTTGTAAAAGCGGATTTATGTTGTTACAGTTGTATGTTGACAAGTGACATGACATGATAGTCAGCTCTGTTTTTTACTTTTTTTTATTTTACATCATGCTATATAAGATCGCATCAGTATTTCTAACTTGGTATATACGGTCTTTTTTAATGACTATTTCTTTAATAAATTATTAACGACGAATTTAAGTTAAATAAAGAAAAACCGAGAAACACGGGTAGTCTTATTTTTAAATGTTGTCAATTGTGGTCACAGTAAAGTTCGCGCGCTCGACAATGTAACTAGGTCTACATTAGAGCTAAAAAACAAATTAAAAAGAAATGGAGGAAACGAAGATGGCGGATGACGAGTATTAATCGTAATAGAATAATTATTGTAATACTTTGTCCAGTATTTAGTGGTATTGGGCTAATATTTTATAAAAGTTGCGCGTGAATGGTTGCGTTCGCGGCCCTTATGCGCGTTCTACATTTACACTCAATTCGCACCTTCGAATTGCGCGTGAATTGCGCGTGAACTCTCCAAAGCTCCACATTCACAGTGTTCACAATTGTGTTCATAGTATAAACTAAAAAACCTAATTAGATTCCAACATACGTCAAAAAAGTGTTGCCATTAAAATGACATATTAGGTGGATCGGTAAATTTTCACTTCTGTAAATGTTATAGGTAGCTGTTTATTTTATTTATGATATTAAAGGCAACATTTAATTTTCCTTCTTAAATAAACAATCTTATTTAAATACTCGTCGCAAAAAAAGATATTAAATTAAATTGTTTTATATGAGAAAAGTTTAAATAACAATGGCAATAACTCAGGGTTTAATAACATTTGGTACCAATTATTATTCTCATTATGTGCGATTACATTTTTAGGAAAAAAAATCAATCATATTTTTACGTACGTCTTCAAAACTTGACCGAAATCTTCAAAAAATTATCAGTTGATCATGTGTGGTAACCTTTATGGTGGACATGGTGGTTCTGTGGCGGCCATAACATCTATTGTCACTTTATTCGACATCTGACGTTTGGATAGCTCAAATGTTTTCTGTACCTATTCGCCCCGTGGTGATTTCCATTGTTAAGTTTTTGTTTTCCGTTAAGTTTTTGTTCTTTCATTTCGTTATTGTTTCAAGTTTTGTGTTTTGCTCGTGGGTTTTGCTTTATCGCAAGTAAAATGGAGCCTGTACCAGGTTCACCAAACATTGATTAAAATCAGGATGACCTTTATCATATTGTGGAAATAACTTATATTGTTTTATTTTAACATAATTATTGTACCAAAAGGTTGGTTTTTCCTGAAACATCACAATGATGATGACACCGTGTAACTGTGACATTCCGCCATCTTTGGTAGTTTTTTTGACGCATATTGGAATCTAATTAGGTTTCCAAATTTAGTTCTCGCGCGCGACGATGTAACTATGTCTACATTAAAAGCAAAATACAAATAAAAAAGAAATGGAGGAAACGAAGATGGTGGATGACGAGTATATTAATCGTACCGTAAAATGGGGTGAATAGAGATTCGCGGGGTGAATAGAAATACAGCCTAAAATAAAGCATATTCTACTAATTATAAGACTGAGATTTTAATGTAATTTTCCAAAAGACTTGTCAATGTAATACTTGTTCTTATTAGTAACAAGTTATGACTTATTTTAGATTGTATTTCTATTCACCCCACGAATCTCTATTCACCCCATTTTACCGTTAATAGAATATTTTTTGTAATATTTTGTTCAGTATAGTGGTATTGGGCTAATATTTTATAAAAGTTGCGCGGGAATGTCGCCCCATTTTGCGTTCGCGCGTTCGCGGCCATGGGGCCAAATAAAATACCGACACAAAGCGGTTAACAACGCGCGAACTATGCGTGAACCCGCGAACGCCCTCCACATTCACACTTTCGCACTTTCGCGATAAAACACTCCATTTTAGAATGTTGAATTATCTGTGGTAGCTACAGAATAGGCAAAAATTAATAATTGACCACAATGGCCTCCAAATATGGTGGAATGAAAATATGGTTCGCGCGTGAATGTAGAGCGCATTTTATTTTAGAACACAATCTGTGACTCAACTCGTATCGTACAAAAAACGCACTGTACGACAGTGCAAGTACTACAAGTAAAGTAAAGTAAGAGTTTCATACACAGTCGGTGCGGTGTATTGAGTATTGTGCGAGTTAAATTTAATTTAATTTATAATTAACGAATTTAGGTTTTTGAAACAATGATACATAGTTAATAAATTTAATAGAATTAATATGTGTCTTATATTGTTGTTAAGTTGAACAGGATTTATTTTTGGTAAGTATTTATTGCTTCGTATTAAATGATTTTCTCGTTGTTAACTTCGGTTTAGTAATTTCGAAACCATTAATAATTTTAGGTACTAGATATATTTTTTTTGACAGCGCACGTATTTTATTGCCACGAAAACGAAATAATATATATTAAATCAATAGTTATAATAGAATAGATAGTTAATCATGACATAAAAAAAAAACATATTCGCCTTTGTTGAGACATAGCTATGAATTTCTAATCCTAAGTAATATAGCCAATATACATGCCTGTATCAGTAATTTGTTATATCTTACATCAATATCAGACTACTCATGTTTAAAATTGTAATTTGTAGAAAATACCTTTTTCAGTTAATGAAGTAAGAAGACTTTGGTCTTACCTAAATTACTTTTTCTAGATTGTCTCTAAATTATGTTTGTATTTTCACACCTACCTGTAGTTTTTACTTAAAGTAGTGATAAATAAAATCTTAAATATTTTGCGCATGACATGTTATTAAGTTGAGAACCTATTCTTAAAGTGTTAAGCCCTAAAGCTTCATATGGCCCGTGCAAAGGCTTCTCCAAACATCAATCTCAATCTCAACCTTTATATGGATTTGCATCATTGACAAATTTTTTAGCACATTTTTGTATTTATTTTTTGTACAATTTTGTATAAATAGAATCACGATTTGAAAAGATTAGAACTCGGTATTATTTTCGTCCAGCATACAAAGGGTTCAGAATAACTTATGTAAAAAATATATTTTTCTCAAAAATGTCCGGAAATGTTGACATTCCTATCTACATATTGAGACGCGAAGTACATAGTTTACTGACAGTTCTCAAATTAAAAAAAAAAACATTGCGGGCTTGTGTAGCGAGCACGCAATGTTGCATTCAAATTCCATTACTATCTAGCTTGTAACTTTTTAAAAAGTGAAAATGGCCGTAATAAAATGAGGGCACAAGTCTTATACATCCAAATTTTACTCGAAACATAACTTTTTTATTTGTGCCTGGAATTGCTTATGTTTTTTTTAAACAAGAATTGCGTTTTTCCTTGTCATAAACAAAAAGGCGGTAAGGAGTGATGGTTTTTTCACATGAAGTTTCTGTTTGTATGCAATTAAAAAAATGAGTTCAAGCAATGAAGACTTGACTCCAACACAACTTTTTTCTTGCGATTTTTGAGAAAAGCACTATATTTGCCTCGGCAGGAACAGCAATTGCGGGCTTCGTATTTTTAAACGGACTCGCAAGCTCGTCCGTTTAATCCAATACTCGGCCCGCAATTGCCTACTTCCATGCCTAGGCAATAATGTAATATTACTGAACACCTAAGAAGGGAGGTTATTTAATACATAGTATTTTTATTTTCAGTAATAACCAGATTAACTTTAATTTAAGGTTTTGCAAAATCAAAATATTTCAAAAGGGTTCTGTGGCTAAAAAAGTTTGGGAATCACTGATTTAGTACGTTGGTAGTAATGGTCGCTTACTAACTGTGATTAATTGCCATTAAAACAAAATTGGATTGGATTGAAGTATTTAATGCTTCGTAATAAAATGATTTTCTTGATGTCCACATTGCTTAAGTTCGAAACCATTATTAATTTTAGGTATTAGGTATATATTCTATTGGCACGAAAACGAAATAATATATTAAATCAATAGTTACAATAGAACACGTACTTAATCAACTACCTAAGAAGGGAGGTTGTTAAATATGTAATGTATTTTTTATTTTCAATATTAACAAGAATTTTATTTTTAGGTTTTGTAAAATCGAAATATTTTAAAAGTGTTCTGGTTCTGAGGCTAAAAAAGTTTGAGAATCATGATTTAGAACATGCCTTGTTATTTTTTGCCACTCCCGTAGAGTTATAAAAAATAATAGACATAGTATAGAAATTGAATTTGCTGTGCGGTTGCCGGCATAGAATTGTGCCACTCTATGTCTTCACATGGAAGTTTTAAGAAATAAAGGAATAAAGGCTTGTAGTATTCTTTGGTGATGGGCTTGCAACCTGTCACTAATGTTCACTGATAAACATCTTAGCCTGTTTGTGCAAAATTGGTTACATAATTAACAACAAGTTTTTAGAGTTGTTGGTAATCCTGTAGCTCTGCCTACCCCACTCTCGGAATCAAGGCGTGGGTGTATATATTCGTATATAAATAATAACCCTTCGAAAATTTTAAATTAATAGTGTTGCATTGTTAAATATAACAGTTATATAGGTACTAGCTTTTGCCCGCGACGTCGTCCGCATAGAACTCGTTTACCCCAGTTAATAAAATTAATAGTTTCAATTAATTTCATAGTTTGACTTCCTCTCTGGCCAGAATGACCTTTAAATCACATGTTATATTCATCTCGAAATTTAAAAAGGAGTTTAATTGGATAATGTCATCTAGGTTAATAAATTTTAGTATACCATTAAATTTTTGCCATCTTTTGCTAAAACATGAAGATTTCGTGGGCTGGATACTCTTGAGCATGCTACATGCAGTTGCCTATGGGAAAAATAGTTTGCTTCTAATTAAAACATGTTCTCCTTTAGCAATTCCAGACATAATTATTGCCCTTACGATATTCATGGAGTACCGGAGTACCGGGACATCAAATTTAAACATGAACTTATGAGAGGGCACTCCCGATAGCTCCAAAGACTTCAGGAACTCTAAGGGTGGGACGTGACTTGCTCTGCGTCTATATAGTCTACCGAGAGATACTCCACAGTATCTCCTACGTGACACATATTTTTTTCATTTATATATTGCCCTCTCACACAACCATTATCCATTCTTTATGTTGTTTTGTAGATCTGGGTCAACTAGGGTGGTCCAATTTTTTTTAAAATTTATATTTACTTTCTCCACAAGGTTCTTTTTATTCGATTAGACTTTAAATACCCCTGTGCAAAATTTGAGTAAAATCGGACAATATTTAGGGGTCGCTATGATTTGGCGATTTTTTTAATATAAAGAAAAAATTGCCATTTTTTGTACGCAGTTCTTTAATACGAATAAAATATGTGAAATGATCTTAAAGTGACATTAAATTATGCTATTCATTTTTATTATTTATTAATGAGCTTCCCTGCTCATCTTCCAAATTCATTTTCAGTATGTTAGATTTAGAAGCCACTGGATATTTCTTCCTATGAAGATCGACGACGCGGATGAGATATTGTTTTTGTTCTTCGCTTTTTGTGATGCTCGAATTAAATTTTTGTATTAAAGCAAATAGGTACCTCGTTCTGCGCAGTCATTCACAACTTTCATTTGCCGTACTTTGTTCTGCATTTCAACATAAGTTTCATCAGTATGCCAGTGTGTAGGATCTTTTACTAAAAATGCTTTCGATTTCTCTTGACCATCACTAATAATCAAATCAAAAAAAGCTTGGGTTCGCTGTGTGAAAAAAATATGTAACAGTAACGGCTCTTGTAAATTAAAGGTTTTGACATCTGCTCTTTTCGAAGCCTTTTTAGTGGGCGGTTGCTGAAGATTTTGAACCATAATTCTTTTAGTCTCATGTGTTATTCTCGGATCGAATAAAGAAAGACCAACCAAATGCTCGGAAAAGTACCAAAGATGGGGGTGAAATTCCTTCAGAGCGCTAGTGCTAATCGTCTGGTTCGGATAGATTTTGACCTGCGTTAAGAAGGTTGCGTCGTTCGGAGGGGCTTTTTCTGCCAGTGGAGCTTCGTTCCAATATTGCCCGTAAATGAGACTGACAAACAACGACAATTCTGTAAGAGATCGCTTTTCTGCTGCAGTCAGGTTAATTTGGTCGTGAAATAAATACATTTTAAGCAGTAGATAGCTTTTGCCATCCAGCGAGCTTGATGTAGGGCCCCCGGCGCACGAAACTTGGCATCAGCAGTTGCTTCAGAACTTCCCAGAAAGATACGACACAAGTTCAGTAATTCTAGGTAATCATCTCTGGGCTGTTGATTTTTGCTTGCTGTAATACGCTGTCATTTCTTGACGAAGAGAAATAAGTTCTGCGGTTTTATACAAATTGTCACTACCTACTGTGAATTTCTGTTGATCTATTTCAGGCCATTTCTTTTAGAAGCGTTTAAACAGGCTTAAATATCCGGTCCACTGCTTGGTCCGAACAACACTTTGAAAACAATACAAACCAGTTCATTATTTAATATTTTTTCAATCAATGAACATGCACCCATATTCAGCCCAGTGTTAGAAGCTGTCGTATCGAAGCAGAGGCCACGCACGTGAGTTCTTAGCTCTCAATCATCAAGGACATTTATGCATGCAGAAGCTTGTTCATGACCAGTACCTTTTTTTATTGCTGAAACCGCCAAAAGCTTTTCTACTTCACCTCCACTTACAATGACGGCTACTCGAGCTACTTTTTCTACACCACCGAAAATATTGGGGAGCAACTTCCCATCCCAGTGTAACACAAGAGGATTTGAAGGAGAAAATAACGCCTTGTCGGATTCCACAATATGCTTACGAATCTCGTTTCTTTTACGGCGGATTGTGCTTCTAGATAAAGACATTTCTGCTACCGGTGTTCCCAATGCTTGAGCTACGGATCCAATTAAAAACATCGCCTGCCGATCAGATACGTTAATACGATCTAATGTGGCTACCATATCTTCTGCTAACAATTGAGGTTTTTCTTTTGGTTTTTCATCGATGGTAGGAGAACTGGCAAGTTGAAAATCATCGTCAGAAGACAGAAATTCATCACTGTTAAAACTTGAATCGATAACTTGAAGCAAAGATTCTTGGTCGACATGTAAATGAGAAGTTGATTCAGTTTTATTCTTCAGACTTTTAATTTTTGCCTGTTTCCCGTTTCCGCTTTCGAGATTCTCTTTGCCATAGTGCCACATCTACACCAGCCATACTGCAGCTCCTAGTACCTTCTCGCTGCATATTGAGAAATATCTTATCTTCTTCGTTTTTCATTAATTGTAAAGCGTCTTTAGCAGCTATATCAAAAAGTTCCGGAAGATCAGATTTGAATAGCTCCTCTTTAACACGACAAGATTCTAAATCAGTGTATGTATTTAAAAGTTTATTTAACTTTCGTTCCACTGCATCAACTCTCTCTCTTTCTAGCCTTTGCCCAAATTTCCAGAACAGATTTCACCGTATTTTTAACACTTTGTTTAACCTTTTCAACGCCACAGTCGGCTCTGGCCGTCAACTAAAAATCGTGCCACTGACGCCACGTTGGCAACAGCCGACAAGAGTTCAAGATTAAAAGATACTTTGTTTGGTAGCAATAAGGTGTAATTTGCATAGCATCCAAACATGTTTGGGTGGCACATTTTGTATTCGACGTATGGCGTTCAAAAGGTTAATGTCCATCATAGTTCGATGATATATATTATGAGTCTTAATACCAATTTTAATGTACATAACATTATAAATGGCGGAACTCCCAAACATAAATGACAAAATTCTCATACAAACTACCATCCCAAATCTCACCCCCTTAGGAGTGATTTTTAACCGACTTCAAAAAAAGGAGGAGAGGAAATTCGTCGGGATATTTTTTTTTTTTTTTTTTTTTATGTATGTTCCCCGATTACTCGAAGACCACTGGACCGATTTGAAAAATTTTTTCGTTGTTCGAATGGGTATACTTTCTAGTTGGTCCCATTGTCACCACGTCAGGATCTGATGATGGGATCATGGAGAAATCAAGAGAACTCCTCAAATATTATAGGCACACCTATAGCGATTTTGATATGTTTCATTGTAACTCATGCATTTGCTTTTGAAAAGTACTATATGGTGAAGTGGAACTGATGATGAAGACCACAGATGGCCACCGGAACTCCTTAACGGTACCTATTTCAAGGGTGGCGATAAGATATTTCGATAAAGGAAGTTGAGTGACTATGACGAAGCACATTTAGGTTTAAATATGACTATGACATTCCCGCGGCGTTGTCTGCGGCGAGCTTGAAATGTTCTATAGTTTCTTATTAATATTTAGAAGTGGAGCTACGTAACAGGATAAATAGGATCACTAAAAAGTATAAAATAAAATAAATATAAAAAAAAAAAAACCGCCTTCAAAAAGCAAAAAATAACTTCTTTAAAACGGTAGGTAAATAGGTCAGTCCAACTGAAGTCGGCGTCCAACAATATTTTAATAGCAGACTTTCAAGCAGACAGTTTCTAGGTACAGCAGTTTCGGCTGTGCGTTGATATCTAAGTCAGTGAGTCAGTTTTGCCTTTTATATGTATATAGATAGATAGATAGATAGATAAACTTCCTCTTAATAGTCATGTACAACTTTGCATGAATAGTGCTCTTTTTTATAGTGTGGCGTTTAAAATAAATGAATCAAAAATTATAACCATTGAGCAGCGAGTGTAAGGGCGGGTTTCCACCTGTCGAATGTCGGATCCGTGAATTTGTCCGGTGTTACATTTTATATGAATCCATCGGACCGACAGATGTGAACAGCCTCATATAACATGTATTGCCACCAGAACATCCGACATTTTATCAGATAAGAGAACCCGTTGTAAGTAGTATTTAGGGGTTGCTTTTACTGCATCAGCCATTACATTACATGTTGAGGGAGATTTTGATTATCGTGTTCACATTGTCCCCTGGGGAACTTTTAAATTATCCGGGATGAAAGTAGCCTATGTGTTAACCCAGGGTATATGATATCTAATCCGAATGGGTAAATCCGTTCAGCTGTTGCAGCGTGAAGGAGTAACAAACTATCACACACACACAAACACACACACGCAAACTTTTGCATTTATAATATTTTTTTTTTACAAATATTGTTATTAATTGTATTACTCTAGGTAACTAGTAGAGTAAGGTTTGTAACTTTGAATTCAACTCCCAAACATGTTGCTATACATAGACATCTGAGGATTGGAGACCTGCAGGTGACCAGACACAGGTCCCCCCTAGTTCGGGTACCAGTCTCCACCACACAAGTTCTGTACCTATTCATAAGTTTTTATTTCATTTACTGTATAAACTGTATACTAAACTGTATGTGGTGAAGATAATAAACAATTTTTAATCAACTTCAAAAAATATTATATAAATTGGAGTCTCGTCGGAGTTAAAAAGGAGGGTAGGTATGTTAGGGCATACTTCCGAGGTGGACCCATTGTCACTAAATCGCTATTTGATGAGGAAATTCGTGAGGAATTGACGGAATTCCTTAATCAGCTAATGAATAGAATAATAGCAATACAATTGCTCAACTAGTTCTTGATAGGTTGTCAATTTTGGCAAGTCATATTTTTAGGTAATCGTATGAGATGTAAGTACAAAGGTGATATATTAGTGGCCGGAACTGAATCTATAGCTTGAATACCGTTGAGCCTACAAAAAAAATACATATAACCTTTTCTTTTTAGAATTTAATGAGGAGCATTTTTGTCCGACGCTTTTTTCGTATCATAGTTGTCCCAAGAAAGTTGAAAAACCGTTAACGGGGACACATTTCACTGAGGGGGGGGGGGGGGGGAGCGTCAGGGGCAAAGGGGGGGGGAGTAGTGAACTTTAAACACCACACCCAAATGTATCTGGTCATGTCCCACAAGTTTTAAAATTGTATTAATTTATTTGATTTTCCCATACATTGAAAACTCAGCTATTTGGTGAAGTGGAACTGACGATGAAGAGCACAGATTGCCACCGGAACCTAAATGATACCTATTGCAAGGGTCGCAGTAAGATATCTCGATTAAGATAGTCGAGTGACTATGATGAAGCACATTTAAATGGTTTAAATATATTACTATGGATTTGCTGCGGCGTTGCATGCGTGAACTTAAAGTGTCCTATAGTTTATTTTTACTTAATTGAGAAATAGGACTTCATAACAGCATATTAGATATGTATGATGATCAATAAAAAGTATAAAAGAAAATAAATGATTTAAAATACAAAAAATCGCCGGCAGCATTTTTTTTTAAACATAAGTCGATTTCAGTTTAAATAGCTGACCATTTTAAAAGATGTTATTATTTGTGTTTTTGTATTCGGTTTTTAGTTTTTTTTACTTACACTGACTAGATAGGTAGTTATTGAATATTTCTTACGATTTCTGATTTTGGTTTGATAAATGCATTGCATGGCTTTGTGCGTTTAAAGTATTTGTTTTCAAATGCTAGAATGATAAACGAGCAGAGATATGAAGTAAAAAAGTTATTTATAAATAAGTTTACATTTGTAAAGGGTAATCAAATGATGAACGATGCGATAGTGAAGTGGACACTAGCGGGCACGTGAGAAACTCTGCATATCTTTCCTATTAATATGGTGACCAAACTATGCCCATAAAATGGTTTTATTTAAAAGCCGTAACAGACGATAGAATTTGGTGCGGGCCGGACAGCGCTTTTGGTTCGCTCCGTACCATATTTGTCCGTCTGTAGGGTAGTCTTGTGACCATAATTATTATTAATTGAGTCCGCCTGGGTCCGCTCGTTTGCACATCGGAAATGGTTCGCTGCGTAGGTACCGAATGAGTTTTTTTTTCTTTTATTCTTCAATTTAGGCATAATATAATAATGCACCTATGAATGTCAAAAAGCATTACCAACGGTTCGAAAAATAAAACCTTTGCCCGAGAAGAACCGGCTTTAGAAACTCGGCAAGGTATATTTTTTTCAAAAAAGTATACATCATACATAAATTTACAATATCACAGTATTTTTGCACAGTACCTTTTTTAAGCGTAGGTAGATTTACTGGTAAGCGTATCTTACTCATACAGGATGCACGACTCACTGCCAAACATCCCTATCCATGATATAATCGTTTACTTTATAAATACTCGGGAAATTAGTTTTTGTTTTGTGACACATTTAAATTTAGAGTTTTTTTTTGTAATTTTATTGTAGAATTTTATACAATTTCCTTAGAATGCTTTTGAAGTTTTGGCCAGTCTATAATATGTGGTTTTGAGCTTTCCTGTGCTCCTGGTTGCTTTTGGCTTATCAATGTTCGTTGGGAAGTTGTGCAAATTCTTCCTAACAAAGATTATTATTTCAAATACATATAGCGACGGCAGTGTTAGAATATCTATTTCCTTTTTTTGCAAAATAAACACTATCGATATCCGCAGCCGATTCCCACAAAATAAGACTACGTAATTATTCTGTTAAAGTAAGCGAGGTAGACCAACCTTGCCGTCGTCGTTACATTGGTAAGCTGCCTTATTCTCCTGACTGCAAAAGCAGCGGAGCTCAACCTGCTTGCTAACGCAGTTATGTGGGGACCCCACTGCAATTTTGAGTGCAATGTAATACCATAAGAATAAAATACTATTAGAAGGGTAACTTCATCCCCTTCAGTCCCGTAGGCCTTTCGCGTAACAACACTGGCAATCACAATCGTTTTCATTTTGAAAATCGAAGGCTTGTCAGCATACAAAATGAAACCAATTGTTTTGTTTTGAAGCCGATCGCGATTGCGAGTGAGTTACGCGAAAGGCCTGCAGCGCCTCTATTCTAGGCGGTATAAACGATATCGTAGTTTTCCTGGGCCCGTATTATGGTCACGTTTATCGCGGTGGATAAAGCTTCCGTCACTCTCGCACTTACATACTGGTCAGAAAGTGACAGATGTTTTATCTACGCTTATCTACGTCGATAAACACGACCATAATCGGTGTGTTGTTATGGTATTGTTATGACGTCAGCCGCCATTACTGTTAAGAAAATAAGAGCTATCAAAACGTTGACAATTCGAGAACAGATCAAATACGATATTGTTTTTACCGTCTTGAATAGAGCCGCAGGACTACTTATCGCAGCTAACACTAGCGGATTGCCACCGAATCGGCGCTTGGAGTAAAAGTGCAACAATATTTCAAATGAAGCTCTCAAACGCCCCACTGTCTACGCAAACTGTGGTTTTACCATACGAAATTGTTAGTTCCGTATTTGACCACGTGCTTTACGATAATAATTGTAGGACGATATCAACGAAGTTTGAATCTTTATTTATTATTTGTAACATAAACACATTAAGGAAAGAGCGTTAAAATTAAAGAATTAGTCAAATATTAACTTAAAAAAAAGTTACCAATACAAATCCCCCACCCTATCTACTGTTAAAATTTCTCCAAAGGTTTTCCAGACATCCTGTATAATTTGAATATTGGAAAAGGTGTTCCAGGCGGGGACGAGAAATATGAAATATTATATACCCTACTAGCTTTTGCCCGCGACTTCGTCCGCGTAGAACTCGTTTACCGCAGTTAGTAAATTAATAGTTTGAAGTAATTTTATATTTATCAGTTTGCATTGATATCCCTCTCTTATTGCATAACCAAATATAAGGGAAACCCTTATTGTTTAAGCGCTATCCCCTTAAAAACTTTCACGATCTACACACGGAAGAAAAAGACATGGGACTGCATCGAAAAGAAACCAAATATTAGGGTAACGCATATAAGGGAAACCCTTTATGTTTAAGCGCTATCCCTTCAAAAAGTTTCACAATGTGGGTGCACGAGTGAGAAGGAAAGAGATGTGCGATTACGAATATTAGTCGTTAAATTATTTAAAGTCCGTGACTATACTAAAGTGTAGCTACACATATTCATGAACTCAACAGTACTTAAATTGGCAATATATGAATGGTAGGTAGGTATTTCAATTATAGGTAAGTAGTAGGTAGTGTTAATTGTAAGAACATAGGTATGTACCTATGTGGAAATGTGTAATTATATATAAGAAATAGGTAAGTAGGTACCTATATTAAGACTGCATCGAGCAAACATCGCGCGTCCAGTGGCGCCATCATTAATTACTATTAAGTAGTTAGGTATTGTGTTATATATAGTGACAGGATTAGGTAGTGCTATTTGGGGTGAATGACGTTAAACGCTATCCATAATATGGATATGCCCTGCGGATTTCCGGAAATCCCGGACTCGTATTTTATTGACGGTTGATAATATGTATAACATAAAATTAATTCTAGGTTTAGGAAAATTTTATAAAATAATAAATGGCTATTATTATTGTACAACGTCTATTTAAAAATAATAGTCAAACGTAAGTTAACAAATTTAAAAACTTTTAAATATTTACAAGTGTTTGCCTGATGTGAAATAAATAATTAAGATTAAAAATGAGTTTATTTCTACATATAACTAATGATAAATATTAATTTTGCAATACATATAATACGATAACAGTAACAATAGGCACCATTTAGGTAACAAAGTACTTAATAAATATTTGAATTGAGTAAGTAGTGGTAACAAATAAACTACAAAACTAAGATAAAAACAATCAACATACATAAATAAGAATGTCAGAAGACATATACTAAATGTACACATATAAATATATTTTCCATTATTTATTTAAATGTGTAGAATTATAGTAACAAGTCATTAGTTTTTCAATATGTTCAACAGTTAAACGATTTCTTTTTACATCCAAAATCCATTTGTATATAGAAAAAGATCTTTCGACTTCTGATTCATTTGAAATTTGCTCTGCGTATGCTCTGATCGTATCGAAATCCGGATTTCGAGCCATGACCGCGTCTAATTTGGATTCTATAGAACTTGAACACCAATTTATGACTATCCTAACTTGGTCGAAATCTACAAAAGTATCAATTATTGATGTGTGACGTTCCTGTAGGCGAGTTCAGATCACTTCGATAATATTAAAATTTTCGTTTATAGAATGTACGTCATCTTGAATGTTAGGTTTCCTTAAAACTAGTTTAGCTTTTTTAATTGAGACTGCGTCTGAAGCTCTTAAAGATGACAATACTGTATTTATTTCGATAAAATATTTTGCGTAATAGGACACTGCGGAAAGCCAGGTGCCCCATCTTGTAATAGGGAATATGCATGTTTTTTTTTTATTTTTTTTTACTATTCTATAAGTTATTACATAACCGGAAAAAAATATAACACTTACAAAATATGAATAAATAAGCTACAAAAAATAATTAAAACTTATCATTTTCGGACGACTTTTAAACGCTGCTATTTTGGCGCGCTTAATCGTTTAGACATATCCTATTATCTGTGCTGTCAACCACGAAGTTAACTTATTAAGTTTATTAAGTTAATAAAAATTACATATAAAGTATAAATTATTATAAAACTGCACTCAGTAAAAAGCCTGATCAATTTATCATCATGGATGCTAGGTATGCTAATGTGGTATCTATTATAGATTGTCTGGAGATACAAATAGAAAAACCAACAAATCCAGTGCATCAATCACTAAGTTGGTCGCAGTATAAAAAGTGTAATACTTTAAAATATTTAATATCATGTACTCCAGATGGTCTAGTTAATTATATATCGGAAGGGTACAGTGGCAGGGCAACAGATGTCACGATAGTAGAAGACTGTGGCTTCCTTGATCACTTACCTCGTCAAAAAGATGTTATGGCAGACCGGGGTTTTAAAGACTTGACACGTCTGCTAGCGAACAAGAACTGTACACTTGTAAGACCTCCCTCAGTTTCTAAATCTGTTCCTAGTACAAAAGAAGATGTCAAGCAAGCTAAGCGAATAGCAGCTTTAAGAATACATGTAGAACGTGTTATAGGTAGACTAAGAGAGTTTAATATGTTACTGCCTCATGCATGTGTTGACCATAACTTGATCCATCAAATTGATGAAGTAATAATAATAGCTTGTGGATTAATAAATTTACAGGATGTGTTAATAAAAAAGTAATATTTTTTGTTTAAAAATGAGTTTTATTTGAAAAAAATTGGAATAATAGCATTACACCAAAATAGTGTGCATTTCTTTAATAGATCCTCACAGAACTCCTTTTCATATAGTTCTTCAATTATATTGATATTTTCTGTACTTTCAAAGTCACTAGATGCAACACAGAAGAGAGCTTTACTTTTTCTGTAAAAATGCATTTCTAGTTGTACCTGTGCTTTATATTGTAAAGTCACTTGGTTTTCTTTAATGTATCGACTCATTGCTTTCTCTGAAAAAGGGCATTTCACTTCTATAACATAATCTTCAGTTACTCCATCAGGTGAAGCACCCATAATAGGATATTCAGAGTTTAATTTCAAGCCACACTTTTTAATTTTAATATTTTTCAGTTGTTCAACCCTTTTTAAAACATTATCTTCAAGATTTCTACCTCTTTGCATTGCTTCTGTGTCTTTTAATTTTGTTGCCCCCATTATGGTTTCAGTCAACGAACCATTCAAAGTATTACAGTGGGCTGCTGCATGAGCTTTTGAAGCAGTTATACGAGCATATCTAAGTTCATACCATAATGGACAATCTTTTTGGTCGACTGTTGCAAGTGCAGCTTCCTCTAGAGAACTTGCATCCATCTTCTGTTTACAAAACTCAATAAATTCTTGACCATTTTTAGGTTTGCTCTGCATGCTACTCATTAAATAATGAATGGATAATTTTTCTACATGGTTTGGTTCTTTATAATATTTCATAAGTTGATTATCCATATTATCAACATTGTCACTGTAATCTTTAAAAATTGAGAGAAAACTGACACTTTGTGTTGTGTTTCGCTTGATATTTTTCTTCGGTAATGAAGAAATCTCTTTTGCTTTCATGAATTTTAAGCTTGTGCCTACTGAAGATAACTTCGGTTTCTTCCAATAGCAATCTGCACTTGTAGATGATGGATCTTCACTACGTCTATGAAGCCATGCTAAGAAAGCAATGGCATGCTTACAGCCACCTAAAACAAAAGAAGGCTCGTTATTATAAATATAATCAACTAGCTTTTGCCCGCACCTGCACATTTGTCTTGTTTAATGCTGTTATCACAGAATTAAAAAAAGTATCCTATAATGTGTTATTCCTAATCATAGCAAACTTAATTCAAATTGATTCAGGAGTTTTTACATGAAAGGATAACAAACATATTATAGGCTTAGAATAGTGCCACTCAATGACTTCCTGTGGAAGTCATAAGAAGCAACTGAGGGATTAAAGGCAACCTATCACTAATATAAAGTGTGATGGTATTGTATGTATGTATGTAATATGTATGAATAACAAACATACTATATTATTATCCATGCATACAAACTTTCACATTTTAACAGGATATAATAACAATAAAATCTCACATGATTATATAATACATATTATATTATTATTATATGGAACAAATGGTAGCTTAAACACTATTTCAGATTAATGCTACATACTACTTTATAGTCTACATGATTAAAGTGTATAAAGTTAAGATACTTAATCATAATCAAATCATTGTTGTCTTGTGAATCAATACCTACCTAAGTGTGCTGCACAATCTTCACACTCAACAGACAGAATATTTCCTTCTGTCTCGTTGCAAGTAGCCATGACATTGTAATACTTTTTTCGGACATTATGCTCCGGTGTTATCTTGGCCTTAACTACGCATAGCCCTTTCTCCCGTTTTACTTGGACATATCCTACCGCTGAATCGCCGTAAGATTCTCGTTCAGATCTGCAACGAAAAAAATTTAACTGCATATTAAAGGTTATAATAAGGTGCTTCATTGATCGACTCGTAAGTACAAAAGCGTGGAAAATTATAATTGATCAAATATCTGTAACTTATTTACCTTGCGGCTTTGACTCCTCTAAGTTCGGCGGACATGAAATCAGAATTAGTTGCGAAGTACGTGCTCATCATAAACGCATCTATTTTAGGCAAATTATCTGATTGTGCTTTGACAAAACCGCTTTCAGTCATTGTAGTAACTCTTTTTTTACTAGGAGTCAATACTTAAAGCTAATTTTCCACAAAGAACACTGATAATAACAAAAACAACCGCAAAGAAATGCAAATACGCTCTAACAACCATACAACCGACTAGTTGACAGCGTCAGTGACAGAGTGACAGTGGACGGTGACGTCACGTTTCGTTCCACCAATAGCGTCGCGTTTTGAAATTTTGCGAGGGTATTTAAAAAAAGTAACTTTTTAATGATTAAATTTCACAATTAAAACAAGATAAATTTTAAAAATAAATATATTGGTATATTTCTATAACAATAAAGATAACACATGATTTTTTTCGTCAATATCGGAATCACATGCATATTCCCTATTACAGGTTTAGGAGGTAAAGGTAAATTTGGATACATTTCTTTCAGTACTTTTACTCTACTGGAAGATTTGAAAAACACTTTTTTTAAATTAGCAATCATGCTATCGACATCCGGATATTGGGATCGAATTGTTTCTGCCACACGATGGAGAGCATGAGCATGTTTCATTTTTGTCAAGATTGTTTTTAATATTCGCCCCGCTTTCAACATGTATGCGACGCTAAGAAAGGTTGTATTCTTGAGATTGCCATCGTAAGATTTCAGTCTTAAGAGTGCCATCGTAACATTGAAGAATTGAGATTGCCATCTTAAGATTGCAGTCATGAGATTGCCATCGTCAGATTGCAGTCTTGAGATTGCTATCGTAAGGTTGCAGTCTTGAAAGTGGCATCGTAAGAAAGTCTTGAGATTGCCGTCGTAAGACTGTAGTCTTGAGATTGCCATCGTAATATTGCAGTCTTGAGATTGCCATCGTAATATTGCAGTCTTGAGATTGCCATCGTAAGATTGCAGTCTTGAGATTACCATCGTAAGGTTGCATTCTTGAGATTGCCATCGTAAGATTTCACAGTCTTGAGAGTGCCATCGTAAGATTGAAGTATTGAGATTGCCATCTTAAGATAGCAGTCTTCAGATTGCTATCGTAAGATTACAGTAGTGAATGTACTTTTAATATTTACAATGACGTTTTTTTTTTAAATTCATTGCAGATGTTTGAGAAAAGCACTAGGTATACAGACCTCGCCGTGAAAAGGGGTTGCCAGCCTCGTAACTATCCGGCCTCGCTTCGCTCGGCCGTCTATATAAACTCGGCCAGCAACCCCTACCTCCCGGCCTCTATAGTAATGTACTAGTAACGGCAGCGATATTAATTATACATTTACACGAAATTTTATAAAGACCACCAAAAAAACGCAAAAGATAACTTTCTTTAAAATGGTAGGTACCTATAGGTCAGTAAAACTGATGTCGGCTTTTGGTTAAAAATATTGTGTGTCGCCGACTTGACTGACCGGGTTCGACTGACCAATTTATGATTTAGAAAATCAATTTAAAAAAAATGCATTCAGGTGTTGTCACCTGTCAGCCCATACATTTTGAGTGATAGAATAGAAAAACTTTAGTATAAGTAGGTAGCATTTGAATCTTGGCTACGGTCCCGCTTTCGGCGGAAGTGATGAACGAAGGAGTCGAAGGACGCATAAAATATCCCTAGGTAGGTAATACCTAAACACTTAAAACAACTCTCGTGTTTGGTATAAGCCGGCTCTCTTCCCTTTCCTTCGCATAATAAATCTCTCTCTTTCCTTCCCACTCGTGCACCTACATCGTGAAACTTTCTAAAGAGATAGCGCTTTAACAATAAGGGTTTCCCTTATATTTGGTTATGCAATAAGAGAGGGATAACAATTTACTGCTGACGATCTGAGCTTTAGCTCTTTAGGTTTCCCTTAGGTGAATGGTTAGTTTAACAAATAACTGAGTCGCATATTTCTTCCGAAGGGGTTATTCTTTTAGTGGGTTATACTTTGGGAGGTAAGTCTTTTAAAGGCTTTAATCGGGGAATGGTCGGTCGGGTTCCTGTTAGCGCTTTAAAAAGCAAATGGAAGGGTTTGTAAGCAATACGGCTTTTCTGAATATATACTTATAAAAACCCATTTAAAACCCCTTGAATGGGATAGCGGGCCGGTCACTGGTAAATCTTTCGGAATTACTTATAGGAATGCGGGGAATTAAAACATTTTCTTCTTTAGCAATTCCAGACATATTTATTGCCCTTACGATATTCATGGAGTACCGGGACACCAAATTTAAGCATGAACTTATGAGAGCTATTACTCGATAGCTCCAAAGAGTTCAGGAACTCTAAGGGTAGGACGTGACTTGCTCGGTGTCTATGACAATGTCTACCGAGAGATACTCCACAATATCGCCTTCTACGTGAGGGTGTCCTGCCGTTTGACCAAAAGTCATTTGACAAAATTACACTTGACAAACAACGTTTTACAAAAAAATGTTTCGTCACTTGATCATTTTACTAATAGTCATTTTACAAATGATTTACTTTTCCAAATGATCAACAGTTAAATTTACATTTTATAAATGATTAATTGATAAACTGAACATTAAACAACTGAGTTATCAGACAAAACTACTATTGGTCTAAAAACGTTTGGTACAATGTATTATTTGCACAAAGACGAATCAGGGCAGAACCGATAAGGATAGGTTAGGTTAGAAGCCTTGGCCTTCGAGGTTGTTTTTTTTTCTGCCCAGAAATAGGGAAACTAATGTTGAATGCAAAATGTTACATAACCAAATATGGGTCCTTTAGTTGACATTTGGACAAATGCTTAATTTGCGAAACATATTATTTGGTGAAATGGAAAAAGATCAATTGACATTTTATTATTTAACACATTTACCATGTGTAGTGTTTGCTAATTGATCAATTGCTAAGTGAGTTTTTGTAAGATGATACTTTTGTCAAATGTCTCGTTTGCCAAATGATCATTTGGTGAAACGTTGTTTGTCAAATGAACATTTGTCAATAATTTTTTGGTCAAACATCAGTGAACCCTACGTGAGACATATTTTTTCATTTATCCACCCGACAATTTGGTTTGTCGGCGCTAATATTGCCCTCTCACACAACCATTAAGTATCTATTCTTTATGTTGTTTTGTAGATCGGGATCGGGGTACACGTTATTTTTTAGATCATCTGTGTTCTGTAGAATATTACAGAATTCGCGGTTTAATGTAATCATAACGTTACTATCTCTTGCCATACGATTTTCGCCAATTTTCAGTAGAGCTGCTGTCATGTAGTCCCACGTCTCAATGAATAAGAAACTACGAGTATATGATAAGATATTTCAAGCTCGCCGCACGCAACCTCTTCTTAATGTTAATCGAGATATTATCCTATCGCCACCATACCTATTACAACAGCTATGTGTTTTCCTATAGTATTTGTCGAGTTCCTTTAATTTCTCACGGTTCCCCTTTAAGATAATGATTTAGGCCACCTCGGGACATCACCATATCAAACAAAAAAACATTTTTCAATATCGGACCACAATAATGACCAAGAAATCGGTGAACATACGAGTACATAATTAAAACATACATACAGCCGAACAGGGCCTCTACCCATATTCAACAAGGTAAAAACAATATCGTTTTTCACCTGGTATCGTTGTGTCAACGTTTTGATAGCTCTTATTTACTTGACAGTAATGGCGGCTGAGGTAAAAACAAAAATATCAAATCAATACAATCACAAAATCAAAGTGTCTTCATAGGTAAGTGAGATTAGCCAGTCAGTTATTATTTAATTACAACTTACTCTGTTTAAAGTGTAGATATTAAGAACTTTGTTTTTTTTTATTGTACAGGTGCGATGATAGTGCACTATATTGCCTTTTGGCAAAAACAGATTCAGTAGGGTGTATCGGAGCGACGGCATGGTTTATTCTACGTTTAAATAAGGAAGGGTTAAAGGTTAGGGTCTTGAGTAGTTTTAGAATAGCATGTAAAATATATACGAGTAGTTTCCTCGTTGCAAGGACTTTCGTGTCTTTGTATAATTCGTGAGTTGGGTGTGTAAAGGGCAGTTTATTTATTACTTTCAGAAGGCATCTTTGTCCTCTTTCCACCTGTAGAAATTTTGTCTTTGTAGTATCTCCCCACACTACAATAAAGTAGCTCATTACGGATTGTGCAAGCGCTTTATAAAGTTGGTTGAGTAATGTTTTGTTGGCGACATTTCTTGAGATTTTAAAGATCCAGTTTAGCTTTCTGATACGTTCGTTCATGAGTTCTATATGCGGATGCCAACATAGTCGCTGGTCCTCAATGACATCATGGTATTCAATGGTCGGAACTTTGTCAAGTTGTGCACAACTGCATGTAATAGGGCCTCTTAGGTGACAACTATGTATTATTAGTATTAGGGGGCTGATTTTTGACTTTCGAGCTCTCTAAAGTTTGGTTCGAAAGTGAGTAAAATCAGTGAAATCGTTTTTTGAAATACGAGCGGTAGAATTGAAAACGAATGGTGTGGACCACTCGTCTATAAATTTTCTATCGCTCGTAATTTCAAAAATACGGTTTCACCGATTTTGCTCACTTTCGAACCAAACTTTCGAGCGCTCGAAAGTCAAAAATCGGCCCCCAGGTCGGAACCTGGTTGGGTGTTACTGTATTTAGTAAAACACATGTATTTGATTGTCTCTAAGTTTAGGGTGAGGAGGTTTGACTTGAGCCAGGATGCTATCCACTGCAGCCCCACACCAGCACAGTCGTACAACGTTCGCCACGACTTTGTGTTAAATACCACAACTGTGTCACCTGCATACGAATAAATGAGTCCCCCTTTGAGTTTAAGGTCAGTCAGGTCGTTTATATAAATCAGGAAGAGTGTGGGACCAAGAACACTCCCTTGGGGGGACTCCGAAAGTAATATCCTCCTCCCGACTAACATAACCACATACGTTCAAGTTTTTGCACTAAGATGGTGGGCAGGACCGTGTCAAATGCTTTCTTAAAATAAAAATAAACCATAACAGGTCAAATACGATTTGGATTTTACCGCCTAGAATAGTCAATAGAGGCGCAGAACCTCCTCGTTAAGAGTTCTGCGTTTCACTGTTTTGTGCTGTGCCATGTGTAATATACCTTATTAGGCATATCTTACTTTATGAACTGAACTCTATACCGCTCGCTGTGGGTTCAACGCCTAACAACAGTAACGACGTATGTTTGAAGATTGCTGGCGATGAGGGCCCGGGTGCCTCGGTGCCGGGTGTTTTCTGCTCGGGTCCTGGCCGTGCTCCTGCTCGCGGCGGCCCTGGGTGCCTACTGCTACTACTACAATGCATCCCCACAGGCTTACAGAAAGCCCGGTAAGTCTGTTTTATATTTATTTTATAAATATTCACAATTTCATGTACTTTTAGTATATCGGTAACTGGCGAGCTAAACTCTCCACTCATTCAAATACTATAAAGACCATTGTTTTTATTTATCCAGAACTGTGAACTATTTTTTTTGATATTCAAAAACGGGATATTTTAATAACCGATTTAAAAAGTAGCTACAAGCCTAGGCGCCTCGCAATGGCCTTGCGGTTATCAACGGAAGCTTGACGCGGGGCGGAGAGTGGTATTTTTTTAATAAACATATTTATGAAGCACGCCTCGAGGTTCCGCGTGCATTAGTAGTGTTTGTTAATTCTCGAAATGTTCACGATTGATGAAACAACGAATATCAAAATTCCGATTTTTAAAACTATCTTATCTTATATTATACTAGCTTTTGCCCGCGACTTCGTCCGCGTAGAACTCGTTTATCGCAGGTAATCAAATTAATAGTTCTAAGTAATTCTATAGTTTGACGTCCTCCCTGGCCAGAATGATCTTTTAAACACATGAAATATTGAGCTCGAAATTTACCGGGTCACCAACTTTGAGCATGAACTTACGGGAGGGCACTCCCGATACCTCCAAAGACGTATAAGAAACGTGTAAGAAGAAGAGTAGGGCGTGACTTGCTCGGTGTCCATGACATTGTCTACCAAAAGATACTCCACAACATCGCTTTCGACGTGAGACATTTTTTTTTCATTTATCCACTCGTCAATAGGGAATATGCATGTTTTTTTTACAGCTTCAATAAAAGCTGATTCATGTAACAAACAGGTGAGAAAAAATATTTTTTGAATAGATATAACCAAGATATAAGCGAACAAAGATTTGTTCCTATCTCTTTCTAGCAAAACCGAATTTTACGTGGAGTTTATATCGCCGTACCGCACGATGACGTCACCGGTGCACTTCGGATCTCTCTGTCTGTTTAGCATTTTAAAATGCTTGTATCATCCGTATTACTTGACCGATTTTAATTTTAATTTCACACTTTTGCAATACGATCTTCGCACATTTTTAGTAGATGCGCATACTGCCCCGGCCCCGACTGTGTATCATTGTGTAGTTCCTGGCATATTTGTAGTCAAATACTTTTTTTTTACATATACCCATATCGTAGATGCCGAAATGCATTTATTTATCCGCTGGTGTGCCCCTAGTTATCACAGGTAGATGTTAATCTGTCTAAATTCGCCATCTAAAAAACACCATCCCTCCCATGATAGTTTGGTTGCTCTTAATGTCCATCATAGTTCAATATTATATTATACTATGTGTGTTAATACCAATTTTAATGTATCCATCATTATAAATGAGCAAACTTCCAAATATAAATGACCAAATTCTCATTTAAACTACGATCCCAAATCTCAACCCCTTAGGGGTGATTTTCGAGATATAAAGCATACATTTAATCTAATTCGGTTCCGCGATTTATCCGTGAAAGTGTAACAAATAGACAGACGACAGACACAATTGCTTTCAAAGGACACCGCACGGAAAGTATGGAAAAAAAACTTCGGTGAATTTTGATAAAAAAAATATATGTTACGTGTCTTGGTCAATATATAAAAATACTTTGTGCGCAATTATATCCTATGATTAGGCTATGAGTAAAATTTTTTTTTGTGAAAAATTATGTGGATATTGGTTCCATATGTGAAGGAAAAAAAGTGCCCTGTTTTAAACCAAATTATTTTTTGAACTGTCCATAGAATATGTTTGAATTTGAATAATTTATTTTAACAATAAAACAAGTTATGAAATATTCAAAATCCTCAACTCTTCACCGATTAATAAAAAAAAAAAATTAAGGACCCAGTATTTTTCGTTAAAATTCCTTTCTAATCTAAATACTGAAGAATAGGGGGCTGCCAAACGTATATTCATCATCATTCTCCTGCCCTTGTCCCAATTATTTGCGGTCGGCGCACCATGTATTTTTCTTCCATACTTCTCTATTAGTCGTCATCTCGGTAGTCACTCCCTTTCTAGCCATATCATCTTTCACACAGTCCATCCATCGTTTCTTTGGTCTTCCCCTACTCTTATAGCCATCCACATTCATACTCAAAACTTTCCTGACGATATTTTCCTCATTCTTCCGCATCACATGCCCATACTATGACAACCGATTTCCACATAACTTTTCAGTCACCGGTGTCACTTTCAGACTTCCTCTTATATAGGTACTCATTTCTTATTCTATCCATTCGCGTAACAGCACACATCCTCTTAGCATTCTCATTTCAGCTGCATGCAACTGCCTTTCATTCATCCCTTTCGTGACCCAACATTCTGATCCATACAAGACAGCAGGTCTAACCATTGTCTTATAAATCTTCCCGTTAAGTTAAACACCAAACTTAAACTTATATTAATAAAAAATATTCCCAAAGTATCTCTTTAGTTATTTTTACTATTGCAGGAAACGGAAATATCACGACTACATTAAAAAATTAAAAAAATGCAGATCAATTTTACTTATATTTGGGTGTTTCTCTGTAAACTCGTAATTTTGAACAGTCCCCTGTCAAGTTTATCTATAAATTAACACGAATAAAAAGAAGTTATGAATTTTGCTTTATTAAATTAGTATTGTTTTTGCCCATTGCAATATCTATAATGCAATAGACTTATACAAATATGTCTATATTATTGTTAAATTTGCTACAGGGGACTGTTTTTTAAGCCGAGGGACAGATTTTAAATCAGGTTAGAATAAAATCTAAATACATTAGAATGAAAATAATAAACAATTAATATCCAGCATGTAATACACTTTTAAAGTTTCATAATAAGGTCTTGCCAAATTGCAACAAATAGCCAATAATTTGCCCTATAATAAGAATTCTGGGTTTGGGACACGCCAGGGTACTGTTTTTGAAGGTGTTAAAAAATATATAATAAATAAATGAGTTAATATTTGTAAAAAAAACTAACCGGGCCATGAACATCACTTTTGTGTTATTTAAAAAATAGTTTTGATTATTAATTACTTTCAGTAATTTTGCCAAAATGTAACCAAGACAATGAGTTCCAAGTTTACAGAGAAACGCCCATTTATTAAACGCTACAACTTAAAAACTAAATACTTTTTCATATCAGTTTTTTTGATGAAGTTGATAAATTAAATCGTTTCTAAAACATATATTTTTTTTGTTCAAAACTGGCCATTTTTTTTCATTTATACATTTTGCTATGGGACCAATATATTTATAATTATATCCATATAATTTTTTACAATTTTTTTTTTCTCAATAACTATTTGTAGGATTTTATTGCCCACCAAGTATTTTTATATATTGACCAAGACACGTAACATATATTAATTTTATCAAAATACACCGAAGTTTTTTTCCATACTTTCCGTGCGGTGTCCTTTAATAATAGTATGATATTAGTAATTATTTGTCGAAATTTGATGTTTTTTCAAATTCTGCGTCCCCAAAAACAATCACAATAGATCAGACGCTTTCCTGGTCGACTCAGGTTACCGAAGTCAGTCGCAAGCTCTTCGCTTCTCTTCATTCTCTCAGGCGCCTGCAGAATTTTGTTCCTCAACAAACCAAGATAACTTTAGCCCAATCTCTTCTTCTCCCTCTCCTAGACTACGCTGACGTTGCTTATATGGACCTCTCAGAACAGCTCCTTGATAAACTTGAGCGACTCCAAAACGTGTGCATTCGATACATTTTCGGCTTTCGCAAATACGATCATGTCTCCCACTTCCGTGCACAGCTAAACTGGCTACCTATTCGTTTTCGCCGAAATGTTCACATCCTGTCGTTGCTTTTTAATACTATTTTTAATCCTCGTTCTCCCCTCTACCTTTCTGCGCGATTTAGCTTCATGGCCACCGGCTCCCAAAACAGGTTGCGCTCAAAGACCAATCTCACCCTCGCTTTCCCGTCCCACAGATCCAAATCCTATTCCAAATCCTTTTCGGTGCATTCTGTCAGGTTGTGGAATCGGCTACCAACTGGCATTAGGCAATCACAATCGGTAGATTCCCTAAAAGGCAAATTAAAGAAGTTCTGGCTTGACTCCTCCTAAATATCAACTATCCTCTAGGTACATAAAATGTAGTTTATGTATGTACGTATATCTAAGTATTATATATTTCTGTATTTATTTGTGTAGGTATTTGAATGTAATTTATTAGTATTATTTTATTTACGTAGGTTTTATTGGTTAATGTGTTATGTTCTTCTAAATAAATTTGTACACTTGCTTACTCGACGCGCAACCTTTCACTTTTCTCAATCTCTCAAGGGTTAGCTGGAAGAGATCCCTTAAAGGGATAAGTTCGCCTTTGTACATATTTTTATATTAATTGTATTTTTCGGGTTTTTCTTTTGTACAATAAAGTGTTTACATACATACAAACAAAGAAAATGTTACCCATGACAACTTTTTCAAAAAACAACATGGCCGCCATTAGGAATTTCTACCTATAATTTCACATCATTTTTGAAATCTGCGTCCGCAAAATCTAAGAAAATGACACCCATGTCCACTTTATTGAAAAACATCATGGCCGCCATCTTGAATTCTAAATTTGAAATCATTTTCAAAATCTGCGTCCCCAAAATCTAAGAAAATGATACCCATGATGACTTTTTCAATAAACATCATGGCCGTTATTTTGAATTCCATATTTGATATCATTTTCGAAATCTGCGTCAACGAAATCTAAGAAAATGACACACATGATGACTTTTTCAAAAAACACTAAACAGAGTTATCTCCTCGGGAACTTTTAAATTTTCCGGGATGGGATTTCCCTATGTTTTAATCCTAAGTTTTATGCTTTCTCCATTTTCAATTTCATACAAATCCGTCCAGCTGTTGCAGCGTGAAGGAGTAACAAACTAAAACCCCCTTTTACTCCCCTTAGGGGTAGGTTTTCCTAAGTCGTTGAAAGTTGTATTTATTATTTATAAACAGTAGCGTAGTTACCAAATTCCAAATTGCTTACTTTAAAAATTACTTATCTCTCATACAAATTTATACCTCCATTTATCGCCTAAGGGGTAGTTATTCCAAATCACTTAAAGTTTTTTGTAATTTATATACCGTAGTTTAAATACCAATAACCACGTTTCCAACTACTAAAATGAACATAGTTTCATTCAAACTTCCACCTGGTATCGTATCCTTAGGGGAAGAATTTCCAAAAAATCCTTCGTATCGCACCCCTAAAGGACCCAAGGAATATTCCCTTCAAATTTCAAGTCCCTAGGTCCAGCGGCTTAGCTTGTGCGTTAATCGATCAGTCATTCAGTTTTACCCCTTTCCATCCCTTCGGGGATGAAATTATCAAAAACACTGAGACACGTATAAATGAATTTTCAATCGTCGACCTAAACACAAAATTTGAAGAGTCTATCTTCAAAACTGACGTATTTTCATACAAATTTTCTTCCCTTATACCCCCTTAGGGGTGGAATTTCCAAAAATCCTACCTTAGTAGATTATTACACTAGCACCTGGAAAACCGAGCGTCGCTCGGGTTGAAAACGAAATTTCCCGAAGAGGACAACTTGACAGATCGATTTTTCGCCCCAGTAAACCCCTATATTTCAAATTTCATCGAAATCGTTGGAGCCGTTTCTGAGATTCAGATATAAGGTATCTATGTACAAAATGTCAAGTTCTTAGGTGTAGCGGTTTAGATTATGCGTCGATCGATCAGTCAGTCTGTTTTACCCCTTTTCATACCTTCGGGAGTGAAATTATCAAAATCACTGGGACACGTATAAATTAAGATTCAATCGCTAACCTAAACACAAAATTTGAAGCGTCTAAGTTCAAAAGTGACGGACTTTCATACAAAAATGTATGCCCTATTTTACCCCCTTAGGGGTGAAATTTCTAAAAATCCTTCCTTAGTGGATCTCTACACTATATAAGGTATCTATGTGCAAAATTTCTAGTCTCTAGGTCCAGCAGTTTGGGCTGTTTGTTGATATATCAACAATCAGTTTAGCATTTTATATACTCGTAGTGTCTGACATCCATAAGAACATAAAGGACACCGCACGCAAAGTATGGAAAAAAAACTTCGGTAAATTTTGATAAAAAAATATATTTTTCATCACACTTGCTCGTAAATAGTGTCCTAACATGCTAGAAAAATCGACCGTAAATCCAAAATAATACCCGCGGGCCTTTTTTTTACCATTACGCCCTATCGTGGGTAATAGCTTTTTTTTAAAAATATAATACGTGGACTCAAACTATCATAATACGTCAGGACCCCAATTCTTGTGCCATTCGATATGAAGTTTCATTCGAGATGAAATGTCAGTTGCATACAATTTTCTAAAAATGTCGCATATAAACTATTGATCTTGACTGTCACTAGAATCGGACTCCTGAACACGTTTGACATTATCTGTGGTAAGTCATAGACAATGATGTAGTCTGCCGCTTATTTATAAATACTGATTATAAACTGTGTGATTCCAAAATAATAATTAAAAGGGTGTCTTTGTGCTCATATTAAAATTTATATATCAATAAAATACATGTCGTCATCCGAAGAAAGGGATAATGCGATTCCAACGGAAATCGCCAACGCGGCTAAAATTATTAGTGAGAATCGTAAGTTAAAAATATTATCTTTTGTCTGATTTTATTTAATTTCCTCGCAAATGTGAAGAAAACATTGTATGTTACATGGGTAGTAAAGGAAATACAAAGCTCGAGTCATTAAAGCCCTCAGCCTTCGGCTTCGGGCTTCTAACAGATTCTCATTTGTATTTCTGTCTTTACCACCCTTAATACACTATGTACTATTACGTATCTTGGTTAATATACAGGGTTATTGGTAATTCGACGTATTCCCGTTAGGAGGTGATAGGGGTGATTAATTGCGATAATTTTAACCACCATATGCATTATGCAAAAGTGAACCATTTTTAAGTTATCATGATTTTAGCTTTTTTTCAAAATAAGTCAAAAATGCAACATCAAAATTTTTTTTAAAAATTAGTGGCGAAAAACGACATAATTTCAATATTTTTTTTAGGTTTTTTCCACTAAAATGCCTTATAAACAAAAAAACACTATAAAACTTGACTTGCAGATTATTTTACCGTTATCTTAGCTCTCCAAAAATGTATAACAACTAGGAACTTATTTCAAAGAAACAGAAAAAAATGATCACAAAGGAAGCAGGCGGAAATTCGTATTCGAACTAAACTAAAGTTCGTTCTTTAAAATTTCCATAAAATTAATTAAAAACAATACCCAATGTAAATAAAACAAAAAATACAAATTTAAAATAAAATTTAGAACCACTAACAGTTTAGTAGTAATACCAATTAACAATTAATAATAAGTAACTATTAAAACATTGTGTAATTTAGCCTAATTAAAGTTCTTGCTCGAAGTGACTTCCCCTATTGCGTACGCTAAGTCGCATTCTTTTTCTGAGTTGTGACTTAACTACCGAAGTAGTCAAATTATTCCGCATTGCATTTGCTGCGTTTATAATTCTTGTTTTGATTTGCTGCGTTTATAATTATTGTTCTTCCGCGGATGACACAGACGAGACGTCATAAACTAGGGATTTCATATGACCCTAGACATAGAAATCAACCGGCGTTAAGTCCGGACTTCTCGCAGGCCACGGAATGAGTCCTCCTCGCCCTATCCAACGATTAAGAAAATGGCTATCGAGCCATCGCCTAACATTGACATTAAAATGTGCTGGACATCCGTCTTGCTGGTATATCATGTTTTGCCTTGTAGCCAAAGGCACGTCTTCGAGGAGGTTAAACAATTCATTTGTCAAATAAAATTCGTAAGCTGCAGCATTTAGAGTGCATGGTAAAAAATGTGGTCCGATTAAATTGTCGTCAATTATTCCCATCCACACACCGAAAAACGGCGTTGCGATCCTTTTGGCCTCTTTTTATTAGGATTTTTGTGCACTTTCTCATTCCAATAATGTTCATTGTGGTAGTTAGCAATCCCATCTTGATCGAATTTGGATTCGTCGGTCCATAGGATGTTTTTCAAAAAAGACGCGTCTTCTAAATCCGTATTTAACATGAATGTACAGAAAGCAACTCTCCTTTCATTGTCCTCTTCGTGAATAACTTGACCACGCTTTCCATTGTGTTACAGAGAGTCGTGTGGCGACGGTGTTTGTCGAAATTGTTGGTTCATCGATAAATTCTTGCAGAATATCCTCTTCGTAATTAACAATATGGACTGGGGGTCTTCCGGCATTAATTTGTCGTCTCTGAACACTACCAGTTTCTCGGATTCGCCTATACACTCCATTAAAAACTGATACATGGGGTAACCGGCGCGGCGATTAGGAAACCGACGCGAATAATCTTGACGAGTAACAAAACACAATATCGGCGTATTCTTCATTTGTGTAATTTCGAAACATATGCTGTTCATTTTGATCAAGCTCTTCCATATTTCAATTCAAATTTTAAATTAAAGTACAATCGTGAGTGTATTTACTTCAAAAAACACGGCGCCAATTTGTAAAACAAAACCAATGCACGAGTGAAAAGTTTTTGAAAAGAGAACACTTTTAAAACTTTGTTTTTTTTCCTAACCTGCCAGTTTGCTTCCTGCATTGGCTTAGGTACGCATTAAACCTATTTGCAAGTGATCCAAACAGCGATTTTAAGTTTAGTTCGAATACGAATTTCCGCCTACTTCCTTTGTGGTCATTTTTTTTCAGATTTTTTTTATAAGTTCCTAATTGTTATGCGTTGTTGGAGAGCCAAGAGAACGGTTAATTTTTGAGGTTGCATTTTTTTTTTAAAAGCTTAAAATCATTATATCTCAAAAATAGTTCACTTTTGCATAATGCATATGGGGTTAAAATTATCGAAAATAGTCACCCCTATCACCTAACGGGAATACGCCGAATGACCACTAACCCTGTATAAAAATACTTGGCGGGCAATAAAATCCTATGACTAGTTTTTGAGAAAAAAATATTTAGTAAAAAATCATATTGATATTGGTCCCATAGAAAAATGTATGAAAGACAAAAAAAGTGGCCAGTATTGAACAACAAAAAGTGTTTTAGGGACCATGTCAACTTCGTCAAAAAAACTGATATAAAAAAGTGTTAAGTTTTTAAGTTGTAGCGTTACATAAAAATAAGTAAAATTGGCCTGCATTTTTTTAAAATATAATCGTGATATTTCCGTTTTATGCAATAGTAAAAATGACTAAAGAAGTACTTTGTGCATATTTTTTATTAATATAAGTTTGATGTCACAGCCCCCTATTCTTCAATATTTAGATTAAAAATGAATTTTAACGTAAAATACTTTTTTTTTTTTTTTTAATTTATCTGTGAAAAGTTCTGGATTTTAAATATTTCATAACTTGTTTTATTGTTAACATAAATGATTCAAATTCAAACATATTCTATGGACAGTTAAAAAAATATTTTCGTTCAAAACAGGCAACTTTTTTCCTCCATATATTTTTCTATGGACGAATTTCACAAAAAAAAATCTCAAAAACTAGTCATAGGATTTAAATGCGCACCAAATATTTTAGAAATATTGACGAAGAACAAAATTATATGTTACGGACATATAATTTTTTTATCAAAATTCACCGAAGTTTTTTTCTCCATACTTTCCGTGCGGTGTCCTTTTAAGTAACGATAGCTGTGATGAGTGTTGTGAACCGTTTTAAGAAGGAATTCAGTTAATAGCTCCAATTAGTGTAATTCATTTTTAAAGGGTCCATCTAGCAGCAATGTATAACATTAAGTGATGGTTAATTGCAAGTTAATTGAGGGATAATTGAGCAATTTTGAATACATTGCGTGGTGAATTAGTTAGTATGAAAATAAGAAATATAAGTTATGTTAACGATACACATGTTTTTGATGAATATTTTTTTTGGATGAATATTAACTGTTGTCAAAATATATGTTCGTAAGGATGTCACGAACTGTACAATAGATACCTCGTGTGTTCATAAGTTTTGAGACAAACTTTGACATTAAGTGGCCGTATACGAAATTTTGCCGACTTCGCTGACTACTGAATACTGTATTTCTACAAGTTTTAATGCACAACACGAAAGATATCTAATTTCTTATTTTAACGAATGTATGAGCTACTTTTTTGTTTTTATTTTGATTAATCGACCTGACACCGCTTGTTATGTGAATTTTGCTGGAAGAGGTTTAGAATGTCACATATTCATGAATCGTTTTGACGTCTTAACGGTATGAAAAATTTACAACGTATTGCTGTGAAAGACATCTAAAAAATGTATGAATTACTTTTTACCACTTTCATATAAATTTTTCGAGTAAAAAAAATAATTAACATGTTATTTTTTTATAGAAAAAGGGCATAATTATTTTGGATTTCGGCTACTCAGAACTCTCGTTCATAAAATGAAAAAAACAGAAATAAACTTTAGTTCAAAATCAATCCATTACCAAAAAGCAATATCCAAAAAGTTCAAAAGAATTGTCAATGAATAATGTTTTAAAACAACCTAAATCTCGCATTATAACACTCGACAAAAATAAAAAAGTGGCTCATTTTTCGTTGCTCATTTATTCGATCATAACTAAAATGACATTTAATGTTGAGCATTAAAACTTATAGAAAAGCAGTATTTTAAACCGGCAAAATTTCGTATACGGCCTCTTAAAGAATAAAACATAATAATACTGGCAGCTGTCTAATTCTGTTACCAAATTTGAATTTGTAATGTTCGAGTTTTATTTATATGTTTATGATATGTTATTAATTTCAATCACTTTTGTTGTGATGGCAACAAAAGAATTACGTGCGACTGTCATTAATTTCGCTTCATATGGCGAGAAAAAACCAATGGAGATTTTCCGTGACTTAAAATGTTTTGGGATTAGCCGCAACTTTGTATAACATTTTACACCATAAAATGTTACAAGGAGACTAATGGCCGTATTAATAAACCGTTTTTTCTGAGATGCCCATCTCGAGAGACGTTAAAGTAAATGTCAACCCATAGAAAGCTGTCAATTTCGACGTGTCTTGTGATTCATGACATCTCAATCAAGATGAGTTTATTAATACAGCCCTAATTCTCTTAAAGATCGCCAAAGGAGTGGTCGCCCGCGGTCTGTAAGGACGACTATGAACATCAAAGTAATCAGAGAGCGACTTCGCCGAAATCCATGTCGCACCCAGAAAAAGCTCGCTCTGCATGGGTAGCACAAGTTGTATTTTCTCGCTTGTCGCTCAGTGCTTCTCTATCATTACTGACTAAATAGAAAGGGAGATCCGAGCGACAGACTAGCTAGCTAGCGACTGTGCTGGCTGCACAGCAGACTAACATTTCGCGTATTTCGGTAAACAGAATACTGAAATACGATCTCAAGGTATAAAGGCTTAAAGTCGTAGAAAAGTTCACTTCCTTAATGATCGCCTTAGTAAATTACGAGACGCGAACGTTGTCCGATGCTGCTTAAGAGACACAATCCGATAAAGATACCTACTCTTCACCGACGAAAAAATCTTCACGGTCGAAGAAAAGTTCAACCGACAAAACAATAAAGTTTATGCCAGAAGCAGCAAAGATGTTCCAGCTTCAGCACCAGCGAGTGTGATGGTATGATGGGGCGTTTCGTATGAAGGTGTTAATTTTTGCATTTTTGTAAAAGTAAAAAATTATCAAAGTGACATTTTAGAAACTGTGGTGAAACCCCTGTGTAATACTTTATTTCACAACAAAGACTGCATTTTCCAGCAAGACTCGGCACCGGCTCATAAGGTTAAAACGACTCAAGTCTGGTTAAGGGAACGTTTGCCGGGCTTCATCGCGGCGGAAGAATGGCCATCCTCATCCTTCTGTCCTGATCTCAACCCACTTGACTATTCTCTGTGGACTGAATTGGAGCACAAGGCCTGCCAAAAGTCCCACCCTACCTTGGATTCTCTAAAGCGCGCCCTCATCAGAGAAGCGAAGCGAATCCCACTGGAAAAAATTCGTGCCGCGATCGAAGATTGGCTAGAACGTCTAGGAGCTTGTATAAAGAATAGAGGCGGTCATTTTGAGTAATAATTGCTAGTAGTTATCGGTTCATGTATACTTATTATGACCTGAAAATTTAAAAAATATATGTAACCCAATCCTTTAATTGTTTATAAACATTTTATTTCACCTCAAAAGTTATGAACACACGAGGTATAAAAATAAATCACTTTTTACGTTGGTCACGCTATACCTAACTCGAGAATGGCTCGACTGATTTGGATATTTTGTTTTATTGTTTTCGTAACTAATACTACTTTAAGTACTATAACCACTCACACAAAAAGGTACGTCAGCGCCACTTATAACCAGAGGTCGGAATAGGCAGTGCCTATTTTCCTAAACTTCGCGGGAGGACGTAACTAAGAGTGGTTTACAACCACCAAAAATAAAGATTTTTATTGAATGCGGGATTTCCGGGTTTTTTTTAAATACTTAAATCTGGAAATTGATACTAAAACTCAATATCACATGTTAAAAACATTTATTGCATACAATTTTACATGATCATCAATAACAAAAACATGTTTCAATCTGAATCATCAATATCATAATTACAATCATAATTACTACTATTATGAGATAAAATATTATATATTACGAAATACTTTGTTAGTTTATTGACATTAGAAATAAATCAGAATATGTTATTTTTAACCGACTTCAAAAAAGGAGGATAGTCCGGGCGGCGGCTGCAAATTACCTACCCCATCGAGTAACAGAAAAATATCGTCTTCCACGAAAAGAACACCTAAAATAGGTAAGAAAAAATGTGGTCTTCCGGGGCTCAGCTTGGGGGGTAATACGGAATGAAAAGATATATGGTCCGCTTCTGACCATAATTTTACCTCATTTAGTAACCAAATGAAAACTTTTCGTTGGTTTTAGACACGATTAATAGAGTCTAAAAAAACATGTCTGCCGAGCCTAGTCTTGGAGGGTTCCGCCGTCCAACCATTTTTAGCAGCCAGATGGGGAGGTCGATTTTACCCCATCGAGTTACAGAATGAAACCCAGTGCTCGTAGTACCTAAAATTATGCTCTTTAAATATTAATTGGTCTGCCAGCTCGCAACCTGGTAGTTTTTACAGTCCAACCAATTTTATAATATTTGGCTGAAATATTTTTTTTGTTAGCTTGGTTGCTTATTTGCTTTATTTTTATTTACTTTCTTGTCCCCGTACTTACCTAGATACGTAGGGTGGGGAAAGTATTGCAATGCCGAAAAAAGTTAAAATTTTAATTATAAATATCCTCAGCTTATATCGGAAAACCAAATGCTTCTTTAATAATTAATGATTATGGCGACAAATCAATTTTAATGTACATATTAATTTTGCATTAGTAATTAAGCAAGATTTTTTTTATGATGTCGTTGATGGGTTACCTCGGGCCGCGAGATCAATCTACCTGCTTGCCGGCGGCGACGACGACGACGACCGGTTAGCTGCGCGCGGGGCCTGAGGCACACACAATTATAAAAAGGGGAGGCATATACTATACAACAAGGTGTTAGCGGGAAAGAAACGCTTCATCTCACCTCAACCCAACTGTCGAGTGTCGACATCCCATTCATTTCATTCATTTTTGTATCGTCTTGAAACTTGGACACTAATCGCTCGCTCGTGTGTTTATTCCTCATTTACTTGTTGAAGTTATTGCGTTTAAACAATGATATTACGTATAAACAAGAAGTAGACAGTCACTACCGCTCCCGAGTTGAAACTTCATAAAAGACCCAATTGACCACTCTCGCTCTCAGTTCACACGAAACATGGCGACGAGACTGACGTGAGCCGAGGTTGAACAAAAATAAGTAAAATGGCGTCGTGTGTATTTCGGAAATGCACAAATCACCAAATTAAAGTGAATAAAGCTCAAGAGATCACATATCACGCGTAATTTTACTAAATATTTGATTTTACTTCGTATTTTACTTAAATTAAATATTTGTAAAGAAAACGCGTGCTCAATTAATGTCGGAACCCAATATTCAAACCGCGGATAGATAGGCTTACTTCGGATTGAAATTTGACACATTTTGTATGGGCAAATGTCAAATTTTAACCCGTAGTAAGGCTTATCTATCCGCGATTTGAATATAGGGTTTGGCCGTTAGAAAAGAGATACAATTTTTAATAAATTGCGTGTATGATCTATCCTTATCAATCTTATAAGGATGGATACATAGATTAAAAAATCAGATGCGAAATCGTTGGTATCCATTATATCCGGGCGAATTAAGATGATAAAGTCGGTTGTGTTCCGCGATTTGGATTCTGGATCTTAATAACCATAACGCCTATATGTCTGTTCTTTGGATATATTAAACTTTGTCATATTTCTTTGAGACTGTTAAACGTGACAACACAATTAGAAACAAAATTCTCGATAGTTTTATTTTTCAAACAAAACACCTTTTTCGCTTGTTTTCGGTTGAATCTTCGAAACCTAACGATATCTAATGATGATTTTTGATATAATAGTTGAGTTTTTGTAACTTTCGCGCGCGATAATATGGCAACTTTATTTATGAGGATGGTTATTAAGATCCAGAATCCAAATCGCGGAACACAACCGACTTTATAATATGTGGCCTCTTAATTCGCCCGGATATAATGGATACCAACGATTTCGCATCTGATTTTTTAATCTATGTATCCATCCTTATCATACACGCAATTTATTAAAATGTCTATCTCTTTTCTTAATTGAGCACGCGTTTTCTTTACAAATATTTAATTTAAGTAAAATACGAAGTAAAATCAAATATTTAGTAAAATTACGCGTGATATGTGATCTCTTGAGCTTTATTCACTTTAATTTGGTGATTTGTGCACTTCCGAAGCATACACGACGCTATTTTACTTATTTTTGTTCAACCTCGGCTCACGTCAGTCTCGTCGCCATTGTTTCGTGTGAACTGAGAGCGAGAGTGGCCAATTGGGTCTTTTATGAAGCTTCAACTCGGGAGCGGTAGTGACTGTCTACTTCTTGTTTATATGTCATATTATTGTTTAAACGCAATAACTTCAACAAATAAATGAGGAATAAACACACGAGCGAGCGATTAGTGTCCAAGTTCCAAGACGATACAAAAATGAATGAAATGAATGGGATGTCGACACTCGACAGTTGGGTTGAGGCGAGATGAAGCGTTTCTTTCCCGCTAGCACCTTGTTGTATAGTATATCCCTCCCCTTTTTATAATTTTGTGTGCCTCAAGCCCCGCGCGCAGCTAACCGATCGTCGTCGTCGTCGCCGCCGGCAAGCTGGTAGATTGATCTCGCGGCTCGAGGTAACCCATCAACGACATCATAAAAAAAATATTGCTTAATTACTGATGCAAAATTAATATGTACATTAAAATTGATTTGTCGCCATAATCATTAATTATTAAAGAAGCATTAGGTTTTCCGATATAAGCTGAGGATATTTATAATTAAAATTTTAACTTTTTTCGGCATTGCAATACTTTCCCCACCCTACGTATCTAGGTAAGTACGGGGACAAGAAAGTAAATAAAAATAAAGCAAATAAGCAACCAAGCTAACAAAAAAAATATTTCAGCCAAATATTATAAAATTGGTTGGACTGTAAAAACTACCAGGTTGCGAGCTGGCAGACCAATTAATATTTAAAGAGCATAATTTTAGGTACTACGAGCACTGGGTTTCATTCTGTAACTCGATGGGGTAAAATCGACCTCCCCATCTGGCTGCTAAAAATGGTTGGACGGCGGAACCCTCCAAGACTAGGCTCGGCAGACATGTTTTTTTAGACTCTATTAATCGTGTCTAAAACCAACGAAAAGTTTTCATTTGGTTACTAAATGAGGTAAAATTATGGTCAGAAGCGGACCATATATCTTTTCATTCCGTATTACCCCCCAAGCTGAGCCCCGGAAGACCACATTTTTTCGTACCTATTTTAGGTGTTCTTTTCGTGGAAGATGATATTTTTCTGTTACTCGATGGGGTAGTTAATTTGCAGCCGCCGCCCGGACTAGGAGGTTATACGTTCCACTGTATGTATTTTTTTTTTTTTATGTATGTTCACCGATTACTCCGTCAATTGTTGACCGATTTCAAAATTTTTTTTTTGGTTTGATAGAGTATACTTCCGAGGTGGTCCCATTGTCACCAAATCTGTATCTGATGAGGGGATCAGTGAGGAATTGAGGGAACTCCTCAAATATTGTAGGCAAACATATAGCGATTTTAGTATTTTTAGTAACAAGTCTAGCATTTGCATTCAGAAAGTATCATTTGATGTAGTGGAACTGATGATGAAGACCACAGATGGCCACCGGAACTCCTCAATGGTACCGATTTCAAGGGTGGCGATAAGATATCTCGATTAAGATAGTTGAGCGACTACCTACAACGAATAATATTTACTTGTTATATAATATATATAATATGACTATGACTTTCCCGCGGCGTTGCTTACGGCGCGCTTGATATACCTAAGTTAAAGTTTCATTTCAACTAAGAAGTGGGACTACGTAACAGCGTATTATGATCACTAAAAAGTATAAAATAAAATAAATGTTTTAAAAAACAAAAAACCGACTCCAAAAACGCAAAAAATAACTTCTTTAAAATTGTAGGCACCTAATAGGTTAGTCCAACTGAAGTCGGCGGCCACAACATTTTCAACAAAAAGCCGACATCAGTTGGACTAACCTATTAGGTGCCTACAATTTTAAAGAAGTTATTTTTTGCGTTTTTGAAGGCGGTTTTTTGTTTTTTAAAACATTTATTTTATATCTTGTAAAATTATATGCAATAAATGTTTTTAACATGTGATAATGAGTTTTAGTATCAATTTCCACATTTATATATATATATATATATATATAAACTCACGCCTTTATTCCCAGGTTGGGGTAATTTCCACATTTATGTATTATTAAAAAAAATCTCGCATTGAATAAAAAGTAATCATTATTTTTGGTGGTTGTAACTACTCTTAGTTACGTCCTCCCGCGAAGTGTAGGAAAATAGGCACTACCTATTCCGACCTCTGCTTATAACCTACGCTACCCTCACGAAGAACGTGCCAGACAGAGCCGACCGGAGAACCTACTGCAGGCCGAGCGCGCGCGCGGGCCCGACCAGCAGCGCCCGCTTCAGCCGCTTCTTGTACACCAGCTTCGACACATCGTCACTCGATCTTATATCGTCAGGAAGGCCATTTAAGAATTTGGGTAACATGTACATTGTGGTGCGCTTCCCGTAATATTTACAAATTTTTGGAACAAGTAATTTACGTCTACTTACTTAGAAACACTTCTTGTTTTGTACGGATGAATGACAGGTTTTTTATAGACATTACACTTATGTTGTTCTAGCTTCTAGCGCTACAAGAAGCGAAAATTTTTCATGGACCGGTAAAGTTTTACAAACCGAGAATAGCTCTTCGTAACTGTGAATACAACTTTGTCTTACGTTTTTACTGACCAACGATACTAACTGCTAAGGCCGTATGACAGAATTGATTCGACAAGAGCATGGTAAAGCATGTACAGTCAACAAGTCAAGTACTTTAACGTCGTGGTTGAAATGTCATACAAAATTGTGGAACGATTGAAAGCGACAAGGTACATAAATGATCACTTATTTATGCTGTTGACTGTACATTGTCGTTTTATTTACCTCAAATCGTAAATCATAAAATTTTGCCCATCACAGCTCTTAATTTAGTACACACATTCTTAACATGAACCTTCCAAGACATATGCACGTCCATCGTTAACCCAAGGTATTTATAAGTGTCGTCAAATTCTATTTCATCACAACTACAGCCCAGCCCGGTTCACCATGGGAGTGGCGACGGGATATGTGGTACTCACCCCGTCACCCCCCCTCCGAATGAGAGGAGGCAACGGAGCGCAACCCACTAAAAACCACCCTGGCGTACCCTCCTGCCGGTTTGGAAAGACGCCGTGGAACCGCAAGCATTGACCTCGACTCCTTCCGGCAGCCCCAGCTGGTGTCGGGGCTACCTGCGCCGATGGAGAGAGGGGCCGAGCACGCGTGGCCCCTCTCCCAGACCACCCAGTGACTAGCCTATGGCAGGTGGGGGACTCCCATCCCCCACCTGCAGCCACTAAGGGTTGAGGCGGGCAAATCGCCGCCGCCTCAACCCATGCCGTCTGCGCCGGAGGGGATGCGCGAGAGGAGACTCCTCGCGCTCCCGCTCCGCAGCCTCCTTATGAGAGATAACTGACTCACAAAAGGAGGCCACAGCCTTTCAGGACCTGTCACTGCACAGCATTGCAGAGACAACGCCGTGCAGGGAGAGGTCCCATTGCCCTATAGCTAGTGCCATGGTGCTGCCACAGCACTGTGCGGCTTCTATTGTTTTCGCCTGGGGTGGGGTCGGTGGAGCTGGCGTTGTGGCCTTCGACTGGCAGAGGGCGAGTTCATTCCGCATCCTCTTGTTATCCGCCTTAAGTATGCGGATCTTCTCGCCCTCGGTCTTGGTGGCCTCGACCTCGTCCATTGCTATCATAATTGATCGGCAGGCCCGGTTCATCTCCCCGCGGATATTCCCCTTGGGGTTTCCGGATTTCCGGGCTGCTTCCAGTATCTCCCGCGTCGCCACACGGACAGCCTCTATGTGGTCGATGTAGTACCCACCCTCCAGGCCACCCGTGTGCGGGGGAGAGCGCGAACGCGATCGTGAGCCCGATCGCGAGCGCTGCCTGTCCCCACCTTCCACCTTACCCCTCTTCCCCCCTTGCCCCCCATAGGAGGGAGCTCGGGATAGTCCCTCAGGTAGGTGGAGCTGGCTGCAGCGTCAGCATCCGTATCAGAGTGGTGCTCCGCTCGGTACTGCCGGGCTCTAATTCATGCCGCAGCCAACCCTGCGTATGCCCCCTTGGGCTTCCCCCTTACTGCCCTTACTGGAGTCCTGTCCTCATCGTCATCCTCATGGCTCCTTTTAGGAGCCTGAGGAGCCGTCTTCTCGACCACTATGGGGTTGTCATGTTCCAGTTCCAAATCGTCAGCATTCTCAGAGTCCGTTTCCTTAAGAACGCCGACCGGGGCCCGAGCTCCAAACGTTCCAATCGGACGACCGGGGTTAGCGCCCGCGCCGTGTCATCTCCGATTTGGCTCTTAGAAGAGCCGTTTGTGTTTTGGCCCCGAGAAGGGCCGTTTAGAGGGTTTTTTTAAGTTCCATTTTTAGTCCCACGAGTAATAGGGATATACTGGTCAATCTAGGACGTGCCCGTGCACCTGGACTAGCCTAGCATCTCCCGTCAGAGGGTCGGCAGGTACAGGAGATCACTAAAACACTATCGACTGATCGCCCTTCAGCCACCCACCCTCTCGTGGTGCTGCGCCGCTTAGGGTTAAGGGATTTTTTTGTGAGGTTTACTTCTCTTGACCCGGCCAGCTAAGGCAAGGTCTTCGGTCCGTCGGAGCCGCGAGACGTGATCCACGACACTCCGAACGGCAAACGAGTTGGTCCGACGTCGGCAAATGCCGAGTGCACTTGGCACTATTATGTTATACTACCGATCCTAAAAATTTAATCTTTCCTAAAATTACGTAAAGTCTGGGGTGGCTGGGATCTCCCTCTAAAACGCCAAATACATTACAAAAAAGATATCCGAAAAATATCTTGGCCTTATACTAGACAATAAGTTCACATGGCAACCATATGTTCAGAAGATCAAGTCTAAACTATCTTCACTATCTGGTGCTCTTCGTGGTGTGTCACGGCGTTTTCCCCTTAAAGTACGCTATTTAATTTATTACTCATTAATTAAGCCGCACATTGATTACTTAATAGAGAAATCACAAATCGAATTACAAATCGCACAAAATAAATTAATAAAACTTTATTTAATTATAACTACTTAACCCCATCTGAGACCCTATACAAAAATGCAAAAATAGTCAGCATAACACAAGCATATATCTACAATACATGTATATTGGTGCGAAAAATACTGAATAAGGACATCCACACGAATATGAATCTCTAAACAAAAGCCGTCGCCTAAAGAATTAGACTACGGAATGCAGATCATTTAGTTTTGAGAACCCCTAGAACTAATTACGGTAAAAAGTCCATTAGTTTCGAAGGTGCCAAATTATACAATAAATTCCCGAGAGACTTTAAAGATGCCACGTCCATGGGTAGCTTTAAAAAATATCTCAAATTACATTGCTAAGAATATAGCGCCGTGTCTTTAACAGCAATAAAACAAACAAGCACATCTATATAACATTTGAAAAAAAAAAAAAAATGGTTCACAATATACTCTCATTTTACTATAAACAGAAACCTACACGAACTTGGAAATTTTCCTTATTATATAATAACTGGATGAAACCCCGGCTTCGCTCGGGTAAAATGTAGACTCATTCCAATGTTCCATTTTTTTTTTATAAAATGTAGATGATACTTCTGAAGTTATCAGTTTATGGTCTTAGGCAGATACTTATAGTCCGTAAGCACTAAAAAAACATTCGGTTTGTACTTGTCTCTCACTCGCTATCACACTCTCTTATTGAGAGCGAGTGAGAGAAGAGTACAAACTGAATAGTAAGTATTCTAAGTGCTCACTGACTGGACTAATTTAAAAAAGAAAATAGAAAATCCCGTTCTCTAAACAAATTGGCCTGACCGTGCCTGACTGACTAAAACAAACGCAGTTAGTAAAATAGTAATTTGTTATACAAGGGGGAAAGTTGTATTTTACCTGCGAGTGTTCACGAGACGTAAAATAACTTTTCACCCGTGTATAACACAAAACTTTTCACCTCACTACAGCGAGGAAAATAAGCTCAATTCCGCATTTTGCACGGTTTCCCGTAATTCCATAGGTGTTAATACGTCTTTCGTCACTCGAATCACTCATTTTTAATAACAAAACAAACTAGAAAAACATGCGAATATTTAACGTTGACCCAAGGATGAAGGAAAAAAGAGGCCCTACTTTGAAAATCGAACTTTCTCTCGATTTAGTCTCGAAGGACGTGTGACAGAGATGGGGCTAACGTAACTTCGAACTTCGATTTTTAAAGTAAGGCCTCTGCTTTACTACCTCTTTGCGTTGACGGCTTAATTAAAAAGTTTTGACTTAAGTTTTTTTTTATTATTTCGGATGCGTTTTGTTCGCACATCGACTTACTTGGACTCTCAGAACATTTTATCCGTTTTTACAACAGAATGAAGGGTAATGTTGAATGCTGATATTTATGAATTAAAATAAAGTTGTAAGACTGTATTTAGTATTTTTTACTCGATGCAACTCATTAAATGTGATGTTAAAAATTCAGCGGTTTTAACGTTTTACGTTTTGTTAGCTGTCAAATATCACTAAAGCTGCCTTCAAATGTCAAAACTCTTTCTTCACATGTGGATAAAAAGCGATTTTCTCAATAGATAGACAAACAAAAAGGGCTTTCCGAGCTAGTGAGATGAAAAATTTTTTGCCAGTCTAAAGACTATCGTATGGAAAAATCTGACGTGTAGTCCCAGTCTTAATATTATCACAAACGTGTCACAATCACGTTCACAGCTAACCTATGTATCTATATTCCACCAGTAGATATACTCGTATCTCTGATGTCTCTGTCTCACAATCAAAGCAATTAGACCTTAGAGGTCACAATGGAGAACGGAATACGAACCTGTGACACCTGTGACACAATCAATCAATCTTTTTTAGTTTATGGCACGTTATGACGTGCAACTTTGCGTGACGCCAACGCCACATTGATGACATTGACATGTTTACTTCGCAACGCCATTTTTTATATATCAAATAAATCATTTTTATATTGAAAATACTTGATAGTCTGAAGTTTCCAACTATAAGTTGTCGACTCGGATCGACAAATTTTTTACGCTCTTCAATTTGATGTGCATTTCGTTCGAGTCTACCGTAAACTCGGATTCATAATTAGATTCCATCAAATCTACCAAGAAATGTCACTGTCACAATAACATCTGTCAATGTCAGTATGACGGTCCAGATGCCACCAACTTTCTTAATAATAAAAAATATAATTATCTTACTGCAGGTGAAAAGCTTAACGAAAGTCTTTGTAGTGGTGTAGAGAATTAAGGTAATTTACGTCCAAATTCAAATATAGTCTCCATTTTCTGTACACAGGCACTATACAATTACATAAACGTAGGGGTTCCGTTAAGTTTGTCGCCTATACTACTTTGATTCCTAGATGTTTGTTATGTATCGAAGTAAACATTTATATTCATATATTCCTAAATTATAAGTTAAAAGGATCCTAATTGTTTCACTCTAATTAGTGAGATTGTTTAACGCCCCTCCTGCAGTTAGGATGCTACAGTCAGGATAATGTAATAAGCCTTAAAAATAGGCAACACGCCTAGGTAGTGGTTAATTTTTTTCAAATTTACGTGTTTTAGGTATAATAATTAATAATATACGCATTTCTTCAAACGATAATATTATTGTGTCAAAACGGTACCAAATGTTATCGAGACCTGAAGTTTTACCATTGCAATATGAATATTTCTACCACAAAATTGCTTCAATTAAATATTTATAAGAACAACAGGTTTTTATATAAGCATTTTTATTTTAAGAAAGCATTTAAATGTTATTCTTAAAATTACTAAGTAATTAATTACTTACGTGCATTCTTTCGCCAAGAGTATATTTGCTAATGTTGGAATTAACTTAATATGCCACATCCAACCGCGCGCTATGGCGCACCATCTTATATTATTTCTACATCGCTGTGTCTGAGGTGCAGTTGGTGGTGCTAAGCTAGTCCGTTTAAAAATACGAAGCCCGCAATTGTTGTTCCTGCCGAGGCAAATATAGTGCTTTTCTCAAAAATCGCAAGAAAAAATTTGTGTTGGAGTCAAATCTTCATCGTTTGAACCCATTTTTTGAATTGCAGACAATCAGAAACTTCATGTGAAAAAACCATCACTCCTTACCTCCTTTTTGTTTATGACAAGGAGAAACGCAATTCTTGTTGTAAAAATAAAACATAAGCTATTCAAGGCACAAATAAAAAAGTTATGTTTCGAGTAAAATTTGGATGTATAAGACTTGTGCCCTCATTTTATTACGGCCATTTTCACTTTTTAAAAAGTTACAAGCTAGATAGTAATGGAATTTGTATGCAACATTGCGTGCTCGCTACACAAGCCCGCAATGTTTTTTTTTTTAATTTGAGTACTGTCAGTAAACTATGTACTTCGCGTCTCAATATGTAGATAGGAATGTCAACATTTCCGGACATTTTTGAGAAAAGTAATATTATTGTAATTAATTTCTACCCACTATGATATTTATACCATGTTACTTTTGTCTATACATCTGTAAAAACTGTATGCTTGGTATTATATTTTTAACCTGTAACCTTTCTCATGTATGTGAATTCTGTAATTCTTCACGAGAAATAAAAGTCCTTTAAACATAAAGGGACTAGATGTTTCATACTTACGTTTAACATTAAATAACTAATTTAAAGGACTAAAGTTAAATAAATAAATATAAGCTACTTCTTAGCTAATAATGACATGTAATACATTGCTAAATAGATAGATAGATATATACTTATGTACAGACAGCCCGTTTTTTTAGAAACTGGGAGTGAAATGTGCTTATTTATTTTTCTAATGATACAATAGTACATTATTGCCTAGGCATGGAAGTAGGCAATTGCGGGCCGAGTATTGGTTTAAACGGACGAGCTTGCGAGTCCGTTTAAAAAAACGAAGCCCGCAATTGCGGTTCCTGCCGAGGCAAATATAGTGCTTTTCTCAAAAATCGCAAGAAATAATTTGTGTTGGAGTAAAATCTTCATCGCTTGAACTCATTTTTTGAATTGCATACGAACAGAAACTTCATGTGAAAAAACCATCACTCTTTACCACCTTTTTGTTTATGACAAGGAGGCAGCAAGCTTTGTTTTTAAAAAAACATAAGCTATTCAAGGCACAATTAAAAACGTTATGTTTCGAGTAAAATTTGGATGTATAAGACTTGTGCCCTCATTTTATTACGGCCATTTTCACTTTTTAAAAAGTTACAAGCTAGATAGTAATGGAATTTGTATGCAACATTGCGTGCTCGCTACACAAGCCCGCAATGTTTTTTTTTTTAATTTGAGAACTGTCAGTAAACTATGTACTTCGCGTCTCAATATGTAGATAGGAATGTCAACATTTCCGGACATTTTTGAGAAAAGTAATATTATTGTAATTAATTTCTTCCCACTATGATATTTATACCATGTTACTTTTGTCTATACATCTGTAAAAACTGTATGCTTGGTATTATATTTTTAACCTGTAACCTTTCTCATGTATGTGAATTCTGTAATTCTTCACGAGAAATAAAAGTCCTTTAAACATAAAGGGACTAGATGTTTCATACTTACGTTTAACATTAAATAACTAATTTAAAGGACTAAAGTTAAATAAATAAATATAAGCTACATCTTAGCTAATAATGACATGTAATACATTGCTAAATAGATAGATAGATATATACTTATGTACTGACAGCCCGTTTTTTTAGAAACTGGGAGTGAAATGTGCTTATTTATTTTTCTAATGATACAATAGTACATTATTGCCTAGGCATGGAAGTAGGCAATTGCGGGCCGAGTATTGGTTTAAACTGACGAGCTTGCGAGTCCGTTTAAAAAAACGAAGCCCGCAATTGCGGTTCCTGCCGAGGCAAATATAGTGCTTTTCTCAAAAATCGCAAGAAATAATTTGTGTTGGAGTAAAATCTTCATCGCTTGAACTCATTTTTTGAATTGCATACGAACAGAAACTTCATGTGAAAAAAACATCACTCTTTACCACCTTTTTGTTTATGACAAGGAGGCAGCAAGCTTTGTTTTTAAAAAAACATAAGCTATTCAAGGCACAAATAAAAACGTTATGTTTCGAGTAAAATTTGGATGTATAAGACTTGTGCCCTCATTTTATTACGGCCATTTTCACTTTTTAAAAAGTTACAAGCTAGATAGTAATGGAATTTGTATGCAACATTGCGTGCTCGCTACACAAGCCCGCAATGTTTTTTTTTTTAATTTGAGAACTGTCAGTAAACTATGTACTTCGCGTCTCAATATGTAGATAAGAATGTCCACATTTCCGGACATTTTTGAGAAAAATATATTTGAAAAACCATGTAAGCTTAAATAACAATCACCACGTTTCCAACTACAAAAATGACAGTTCCTTACAAACTTTCACCCCCTATTTTACAACCCCTTAGGGGATAAATTTCCAAAAATCCATTCTTAGTGCACTCCTAAGTTACGCAAGGAATATTGCATTCAAATTTCAAGTCTCTAAGTCCAGCGGTTTAGGCTGTGCGTTGATCGATCAGTCAAGTCAGTTTTACCCCTTTCCATCTCTTAGGGGATGAAATTATCAAAAACGCTGTGACACATAAAAAATAATTTTCAATTGTCGACCTAAACACAAAATTTGAATATTCAAAATTGACGGACTTTCACACAAAGGTTCATCCCTTGAAAAATCCTTCCTAAGTGCACCCCTAGACGTCATAATGAACCTATGTGCCAAATTTGGAATTTCTAGACCTAGCGGTTTGGACTGTGCGTTGTTAGATCAGTCAGTTTCTTCTTTTATACACTTCACTTTCACTGTTGTACATTTGGCAATTTGTTGTTACAACCATTGCATTTTCCAATCGTTCAAAGGTTAACTGGAAGAGATCCCTTAAAGGCATAAGTTCGCCTTAGTATAAACCTTTTGCGTTTCTGTCTATGTTTGTTATTTTCCCTTTCGTAATATATTTAGATACATACGTAAATAACTCGCTCGTGCCCGCGTTCAAAACGCGTCGCTCTTGAAGTCCTGAGCTCCTGACACGCGTTTGGTGTACCGGAGCCTTGAATCAAGAGTAGCCACGAGTTGTAAGAGAGATTGAATGAATGGTCTAATGCACTCGCCTCTAACTAACGGTCTAACTTTGCAGACGCCTCAAAGAGTGCAATGACGCGAAGAGTTTGCGGCTGACAAGGTTAATATGGGCTGACCATGATAGCGTCTGATCGATAGTGACACCCAAGTTCTTTACAGTTACAGAAAAGGGAATTGCCATTCCATCATAGAGGACATTGGGAACCACTACAACGCGTTCAAAGCGCGTCGCTCCTGACACGCGTTTGGTGTGCCGGAGCCTCGAATCAAGAGTAGCCACGAGTTGTAAGAGAGATATTCACGAGTCACAGTGCTTCTCACTTGTACTTATGCGCTTGAATAATGCTCTAATGCTCTCGCGCTTCCTCGCGCAGTGGATCTTTTAACGAGTCTGGTAGGATGTTTGGCCCGTCAGATTTGTCTGGCACTTTGGAAAATTGCTTAAAATATCTAGACACGCGGCAGCGTGTCAAGCCAAGTTCACAAAAAAGGAACTGGCGAGCGCAGTCGTCTGTTATTTACACGAAACAGTGATTTTTTTAGGTTTTATTATTATTATTATTTATGGTAGTTACCTCAGAATTCCGTCATTTATTAAACGATTTGCATAATTCTTTTTTTGGTTAGATAGGGCGTACCTACTTCCGGAGTGGTCCCACTATCATCAGGTCAGAATCTGATGATGGGTTCCTGGAGAAATAGACGGAAATCTTCAATGTTTTAGGTACACCTATAGCGATTTCGGTATTTTGTATAGTGACTCGTGCCGTGCATTTGCTCTTAAAGAGCACCATTTGGTGAAGTAGAACTGATGATGACGAATGAAGATCCCAGATTCACCGGAACTACCTACTCAATAATTATTAGTATTACATAGGTTGCGATCTAATGAATATTATTTAATATTATTCCTATTTTATTTATTTATGGAAACGCATACCTACTTATTTGACAAAAAAGAATGATATCCCATCAAAAACATAAATGTGAAAATGGGAGCCAAGTTCAATATTTTAAGAATATGCGATGCATGGTTATCGACTTCGGTGACAAAAGAATTGAGATCTAAATGGGTGCCAAATTCCGTAGATAATCCTGATATTTATTTATTAAGAGCATACGACATTCTAAAATAAATTATAACACAACTTATTTTTTTTGCTACAACAATGTTTGCTATTTAAAAGTATAACTTCTTAAATTTTAACACTAATTATTTACACAAAGCAGATAACTAAGAATAAACTGAAGTTTAAAATTTGACTTGCCTAGTTTTCACTTACAAGTTATGTTACATTTGGCTTATCAACTTATCTGCTTTATATTTTACGCAAGTTACTGTATTTTTTAAACCCGAACTACAAATGAAACCCCGCCCGGACGCTCCCCGGACGCCCTCTACTCGTAAACTAGGACAAATCCGGGGTAACCCGGACGGATGGCAACCCTATGCATTCCACACTCCGCCATAGCTGCAGTATACCTCAACACTTCATGGTTTAGATAATCATTAAGGTTGAAGTTAGTATCACCGATAATGACAATATCACATTTTGAAGGTATTGCTTTCGTTACTGTAAGCAATTGGTCGATAAAACGCGTCTTGTTAAGATCTGGGGGTATATACGGCTATAATGTGTGTAACACTGAAAGCGTTAAGCTCAATTTGCGCGTGCATGATCTCTGCGTAAACACTATAAACGAACGGCGCTAGCTGTGCACGTCAGCTCCGTTCTAACATAAACCAATATTCCTCCTCCACGCCGGGTCTCTCTTGTAGTCCAGTACATATCATATCCTGTTATTGCGTAGATAACTCATTCATTTTGTTTAATATTTACTTATTTCACTTAATATAATTACTGCTATACTCTCTTTGCAACTATTTATATTTATTTATTTAGTTATCAATATTTCACTGAAGTGTTTCTTATAGACTATTGAGGTGTATTATACACCGTGTTTTTTTGATTTGGCTTAATGTTAAGGTTGCATTCCTAAGATCAAATAAAGTTAATTCCTCCAAGAAACTAGTGTACTAACTCGTACCGTTTAGAAGATAACCAATTATTAAATTTAATCATTAATTACCGTTAAACCAATGTAAAAGGTTCATAATCCATAAACAAATACAATTGTGTCATCGTAAAGTTTTAACACTGACATTAAATGACAACAAGTTGACACTAACTTTTGCCTAACTCAAAAGGACCTTTTACAATATCCATCAATTAATTATTTAATTAATTTGTATGAGACATAGTTTTTTTTTATTATCGTAAAACGGTTTAAAGGATAAGTTAATGTTCCAAGCACAAGCACCAAGTTAAAGCAAATGGACACAAACACCCTGTATTTGTAACATGTTTACATTTTTTAACATCGCGCGCCCATGCATTTGCCTCTATGTGCCTTTCATATTCAATGTCAGTGGTAATGCTGGTTAATGGATCCAGCTTGTACTAAATTTGTGTATTTTTTGCAAGTAAATAGTTGAGATTGAAGGCGTTAAACCCCAAAGGTTTTAATGGCACTCACTCCTCCTGCACTTTCAATTCGTGTATATCACGTTCAGATTGAATATTATATACCTTCTTATCAGTTTCGTCCTTACGTACTAGAATTCTGCCATTGTTTACCCACACGTATTTATAAGTGGGTTTTAGTTAATTTCTGGCATAGAAGTTTGCGCGTCCCTTTAAGGAGATCCGCATTTATATACAAGGGCTTGTGGTTGTTGTTGTTGTTTTAGATGTTAGCATTCGTGCATTTCGCACGCGCCTACCCGCCGCGCTTCAATAATATGTTCCACGTTTAATTGTAGTTTTTGGGCTAGACTAGTTTTTAGACTTAGCTTCTAAGGCTGCTACCATTTCTTCAAGCGCCAAGTTGTTTTTTTTAGGTAAACGTTTTTTGCTCGATAGTATTTTATTGTCTCAGACTTCTCTTTGTAGTCCATCAAATCTTGGTATTTTATTGCGTATATTTCCACTGTTTCAACAAAGCTACCTAGCGATTTTTGCCTGTTGTAGATTATATCAATTTTTTTATTAAGTTCTTCAAAAACCTTATCGGCAGAATTCGGGAGCACCGGTGTGTCATTTATTGACGTAGTTTTAGGGCTTCCGTTCTTTCGTGAGCAGTCGCCAGACATTGTTCTCCAGGTCCAGGCCTCGGGCGCATTTCGTTCAAAAAGAAGGTCCCGTTTTATGTTTGATAAAATTCTCTACAACGATTCTATACGTTTTTTTACCTATTTTCAATCGTTGTCTAGACATGAGCTCCGAAAACGGCCGATTTTCAAAAATGTGTTTTTAGCTAGGGTATTACTGCACGCCACCTTGCACTTTGTTATTATGCGCTCAAACTTGGCACAATTCTTCTTAGCTGTTCTTGAGTAGATTCAGCCGGGGGCCAACGAGAGACACCGCGCATGTAGTGGGGGCGAAAGTTCGACGCTGCCGCGCTTTAATTGAAGCAACATTTATCTAAAACTATACATATTAGGGCATGCGGTATATCTTTCTCGGATAATTTAAGGACGAGGAATCTAATTTTCGACCAAAAAGACATAAATAAAGTAGAAAAGACTCAAATTCAAATTCTTCATTGGCTAAAATCACGTGATACATAAAAATACATTGTTTCAAGCTAGTAAAGCAGAGTAACCTGCGAACAACAAGGAGTGCAAATGGACTACACAAGTTAAAATATAAACTATAACGATGCAACAATGTATCATTTAATTTAAATACGTTTAGTTTTAATTTTTAATTGTATTTATTAATGTTGAATTCTGTACTTAGTTGGATTCTGAATATACGTTTTTAACAATGTAGCTATCCATTGGTCCCAAACTAGGCACAGCCCGTAGCTTGGGTACCAGGAATACAGTTAAGAAACTCGATTTAACAAAGAAATGGCCCTCAGATTTATCAAAATATTACTGAGTACTATTATGCTAAGCTAAACAAAAATAATTACAACATAACAATTAATATAATTAACAAGCGCGCGCGTGCGTGCGAGCGTGTGTGTGTGTGTGTGTGTGTGTGTGTGTGTGTGTGTGTGTGTGTGTGTGTGTGTGTGTGTGTGTGTGTGTGTGTGTGTGTGTGTGTGTGTGTGTGTGTGTGTGTGTGTGTGCGCGTGCGTGTTCATGTGCGTGCGTGCGTGTGTGTGTTTAATATGCCCTCGGTTTCGTCGTATGTCTGAGAAAGAAGCCAACTTATTACGTTAGCCTTGAGGGTTGAACAGGAATAATTGTCGATAGCGCAACTTTTGGAGACCCTGTTATAGACAAAATAATGTAGGAAGAAAGGAAATGGTTTGGTTTACTCGAGGGCAGGATATTACCAGGTGTTTAAGACGTTTCTGACGTCGTTTGTCATGGTCAGTGGAAGAAACGGCCTTCCGGTGAGAATTTACCACAGCTTTCAAGATGAAAAGCTGGCGAACTCTCAGTACCGATGCCTCTTTATATAAGTCGTCAGTCGGGAAACGGAAAGGTTTTCTCAGCATAACCTTTAACACGGCACGCTGCGCCCACTCTGCCTTGATCATTACACTCTTACCGGTCCACCCCAGGCCGCAATGCAGTACTGGAGTAAGGATTGACAGAGTGCAAAATACACTAACTGCAGAATTTATCTGGATGCTCCGTTTCTTAGTAGCTTCATAAGATAAATTACCTTTCTGACCCTACCCGACAGAGTTTCAATGTGTTGCCTGAAGGACAATCTCTGATCCATAGTAACGCCGAGGTTAGGGTTTGCAATATTCGATCGTTTTTAAAATTCGAATAATATGAATAGTTCCATTTCCGATATTCGAATATTCGAATATTTCGGATAATTTGAATATTTATTGAAGCAAAACGAATTAATGATTTAAAGTTGTACAATCCAATATTAAAATGTTTAAAAATACAGATATTGCCTTGACTTAAAAAAAATCTTCTTTCCGTGGTCAAATTAAACATTATTCGTTATTTCATCGCTCTCTCCATTGCTCTTTGGGCAACTTTCAGCTTCCTCATAACGCGTCAGCGTCATAATAACGAAGTCGGTGATTGCCCAGGTTTCAGACCCATAGGTCAGCTTCGGTAGTATGCATTGGTTAAATACTTGACGCTTTAGGTGTATTGGCATGTCTGACTTAAAGATGTTGCTCATATTCCCAAAATTGGCACATCCAAGCTGGATCCGTCGCTTTATCTCCGTTTCCCAGTCATTCTCCATGGTGATGACTTGTCCCAAGTAAATAATGGTATACTCCGAGACTATCCAGCCGCACGTCGCCAACAACTATCCCAGCATCCTCGACCGGTCTATTGGTCATCACTTTGGTCTTGGAAAAGTTCATGTTGAGACCAACGCAACTGCATGCGACACCCAAGGATGAAATCATTAGTTGTAAAGCGGCCAGAGTCTCGGCAAAAATTACAACGTCATCAGCGAACAGTAAATGAGAAAGATATTCTCCGTGGATTTTAATACCTTTTTCATTCCAATGTAAGGTTTTAAATACGTCTTCCAGTAAGTTGGTAAACAATTTTGGAGAGATGTATCACTCTAGCGTATTCATGGTAGCATGCCTATATATCGTTTTGATTAAATCGATATAGCGGTAGTCAATGTGACATCGCTGGAGAGCTTGCAACATCGCCCATGTTTCCACAGTATCAAACGCATTTTCAAAATCCACTAAAGCCATGAAGAGAGGTAATTGGTACTCATTGGTCTTCTGAGTAAGCTGTCTGACGGTGTGAATATGGTCCACGGTACTGAAGCCACTGTGGAATCCAGCCTGCTCCACCGGTTCGAATGCATTGAGTCGATTTTTTTAGCCTATTTTTTGGGAATTCGTTTTGAAACTTCATATCATGTCATGTCATATTTGCATTCCTGTTTTACTATTTGCTTGTATATGTCAGTAGGTATGAAGAAAAGCTGATTCTAGCATTCTATTAAAAGTAGGTCACTATTTAAATCCTTTTTTTTACTATTCAAAATATCCGAATTATTCGAATAAGGAACATTGACGTATTCGTTTCATTTGTGTCGGATTTTCGAATAATATGAATATTCGAATAATCGAATTGCAAACCCTAGCGAGGTACCTAACAGTCTCTGCACACTCAATAGTTTCCTGTATACCAAAACTAGAGGACATCTTCAACGAACTACAAAAAAAGGTCCAGAAGAAAGAGTTTTGTAAAAATTTAGAAACTTTTTTTTTTATATTTAGTGTGAGTAAATTGTTGTACAACCAATCAGCTTTACGAGACATTCCGGATTCCACCAAATGAGTCACCTCAACCCAGAAGTTTCTACTGAAGAGGGCCAACAAATCATCCGCGTAACAAATTAGATTAGAATTGTGCGGAGCGAGGGCAAGAATATCGTTCATGTACACCAAGAATAGGGTTGGTCAGAGATTGCTTCCCTGTGGAACACCGAAGTCAATAGGCAATTCTCTGCTGATACTATCGCCGACCCTGATGTGTGGGTTGCGGTTTGTGAGATAGCATTTGAACCATCTGAGCGCCGAACCTCGTACTCCCAAAAGCTCAAGTGTTTTTAGAAGAATCGGAGCCGAGGCGGTGTCAAAGGCCTTTGCCAAGTCGAGGAAGACCCCGATACAATGCCTACCCTGATCAAGCTGTTTAGCGATTAAATTAGACAGCAACTGAACAGCGTTCTCCGTAGATCGCCCCCGCCTTAAACCAAATTGGTTTTCTGAGAGAAGCTTGTGTTTTTCCAAGAAGTCTGTGAGGCGTTTGTTAGGGACTTTTTCTAAAAGCTTTGAAAAAATACAGAGAAGAAAAAATCAGAAAATCAAAATATTTATTCAGTAAATTGACCACATACGGGCTCTCTCTCATCTACTACCGCTTCGGGCAAGACCATCATTGCGGAGAAGAAGCGCCGCAAGAAACTCCAGCAGAAGGTCATTTTTTCAAACATAAAATACAATAATACTTAAAAGTAAGTTACATTACAAGGTAATAAAGCAACAAATATAAATTCTTAGAACTATCACATATAAAAAAAATACAAATTCAAAATTAAAAACAAAACAAATAAATGTAAAAATTAAAAAGATTACATGTCAAATACACGAAACTAAAAATAATGACTAGGAGAACAACACGACGAGGTCTCTACGTCAAAAGCCATAACTGGAATAATTAACTGAGCAACAAGTCCTTGCAGACGTGAACAGACCGGACCCCACAAACAGCACCCGTTCACGAGTATGACGCATATCTCAGCCATCGCCTCCCTCAACCATGTGTTCGGGAAGGTGGCGACCCGATCAACGACGCCGCCGTAAGCAAAGACCTTTGAGCGAGCATGACGTGCTCATGCTGCCGGACAATATAAAAGTAATATTGTGTGATATAACTGTCCGGCGAGAAACATCACAGTGTGCTCCCATTTAAAAGCGTCTTGTACACACAAGAACTAATAAAGATAAAGTACAAAAGTAAACATACAATTTCGTGTTTGAATACACAGTTTGCTTAAAGGCATTTTTATCAAGATAGAAATATCAGAAATAACCTAGACTTAAGAAATTACCTTAAATAAGTAATAACCTAGACACTACTTAAATACATCTTGGTCACCAATGAAGTCATTTATAGTATAGTATGCCCTACCCAACAAGCAGCGCTTGATGTGAGACTTAAATTTATTGAACGGCATATTGACGATATCAGATGGTATCTTATTGTAGAAACGTATACAGTTCCCCGCAAACGAAGTGCTTACCTTACGGAGACGGTGACCTGGAAGAGCGAGCTTATCCCTATTTCTAGTATTTAAATTATGAACGTCGCGGTTATGCCTAAACTCGTGTATGTGTTTGCGTACATACATGATATTCTTAAAGTTATACTGCGACGCGACTGTAAGAATATTGATTTCTTTAAATTTATCCCTAAGCGAAACACGAGACCCCAATTGATATATAGCACGTACAGCCCGCTTCTGTAATACAAAGATGGTCTTGATGTCAGCCGCTCTTCCCCACAGTAACATTCCATAACTCATAACACTATGAAAATAACTATAGTACACAAGTCTCGCCGTCTCGACGTCAGTAAGATGTCGGATTCGCTTTACCGCAAGCACGCAAGCCGCTGAACTTAGTTTACCTGCAAGTGTGGATATATGCGCACTCCATTGCAGTTGTGAGTTCAGAGTGACACCTAGAAATACTGTTCTATCCTCGAATTCCATCATTCCATCCTTGTCTCATCCTTCAGTCTTATTCTAGCCGCATTCACTCGCTTCACATTGGACAATGAAAATTTAATGCACTTGGTTTTTTTGGCATTTAAAAGTAAGTTGTTGGCCGTAAACCAGTCAACAATTGTGGATAATGCATCATTAATGTCATTAAAATTATCATGTTTCCTATCCGCTTTAAATATAAGTGAAGTATCGTCAGCAAACAAGACTATTTCATGTTTATCGCGCACTACTTATGGGAGATCGTTAATATAGATTAAAAACAAGAACGGACCTAGAATAGAGCCTTGAGGCACTCCCATAGCAACAGATGACCCAGAAGATTGTGTTTTGTTAATGTCTGCCCGCTGAGTTCTGTGAGCAAGGTAAGATGTAATAAGATCTAGTGCAATGTTTTTGATGCCATAGTAGCTTAACTTCCGCACTAACGTAATGTGATCAACACAATCAAAAGCTTTGGAAAGATCACAAAAAACTCCAATTACATCCAGTGATCTTTCCCAGGCATCAAAGATATGTTTCACCAAAATAGAACCGGCATCAGTTGTAGACCGTCCCTTGGTAAATCCGTATTGACTGCTATGAAGTAGCTTGTATTGATTAAAGTGTGAGGATATTTGATTAAGAATTAATTTCTCAAAAACTTTACTTAATGCTAGTAGTATCGAAATAGGTCTAAAATTTGTGGGGTCTGATTTTGCTCCTGACTTAAACAAGGGAATGATCTTACTATGTTTCATCAGATCAGGAAATACTCCAACATCGACACACTTGTTAAACATAGTAGCTAGGTAAGGCGCAATTGACTCTATAATGGAGAGTAGTACTGAAACAGAGGCCCCAAAGATCTTCAGTCTTTTTGATATTAAGGGATCTAAACGTTTTAATCACAACTTTTGAGGTGACATGATAAAATTTAAACAAATTTGTGCATTCCTTAACATTGGATTTTAATAATGTTTCAGCCATATCAGGAGATGATAGTAATGATTTAGTGGTCTCCCTCCAAGGGTATGTTCGTAAAAAACCGCTCAAATTGTTTAGCTACATCAAGGTCCGAGCTTACTAGAGTATCTTCAACTTGCAGGCTGTAGTGCGGGTCTCTAATTGTAGTTCTACCAGTTTCAGTGTTAATTACATTCCAGACGGTTTTAATCTTGTCAGAGTTACCAATTGTATTCGAATAATACTTAGACTTCGCGGCAGCACAATGCTGCTTGAACTATTTAGAATAATTTTTGACGTACTCTAGAAACTCAGGCCTATGATCGACAGCTCTAGTAGCATATAACTCATACAATTTGTACCTCTTTTCATGAATCTCTGGTGTAGTACAATCACTAAATTTCGTACCTTGCTTGGCTTTAACATTTTTCAGACTAAAGCAGGCATCGAATTCTTTAATAATACAATTAAATAACGAAGCACATAAACTGTCCGGATCTTCCCTAGTGCACGTCATATAATTCAGTTGTTCAGTGACCGTAGTATTAAATGATTCTAATCGATTTTTAGAAATTGGTCTAAATATAAACTCGTGGGGCGCATTATCAGTTTTCCCCTTAAACGAAGCTTGCTGGCCGCAGTGATCCGAACTTAGGATGTTGATTATGGATTTCCGAGTAGGGTCAAAATTACTAAATATATTATCAATACACGTAGCACTAGTTGCTGTAATTCTAGTAGGCTCATAGAACAAATTTACTAAATTAAAGGATTTAATAGCACTCAGTAAGTTAATAGACGTGGGTGATTCCTCCAGCAGATTAACATTAAAGTCACCACACACAATAATACACTTTTTAGTGCTAAAAACACAACTAAGAACATCTTCTAAAATGTTCTCAAAAAGCCGGTAATCCGCCGCAGGGGGTCTGTACACGCAAATAATAATAAATTGTTCCAATTCAACACACGCAAGTTCAATATGACGTTCAATTGATTTCGAAACAATATCTTTGCGCTCCTTACATTTAATGTTGCGGTTAACCATAATCAGGGATCCGATCCGACTGCAAGATTGCCTAGCAAACATGCTAACAATGTCATGATTATTAAAATTAAACATGCACTCATGCCCTTTTAGCCAATGCTCAGTAACACATAAAATGTGTATATTAGCACTATCTATAAACAAACCAATTTCTAGTTCCTTACTAGAAAATCCCTGTATATTCTGATGAATTACATTTATTAAATTTTTACCTAACTTATTTGTAATGTTTGTCGGCCTGAGGGCAGGCACGGGGCCGCCGCGACTGGCGCCGCGGACGACGGCAGCCGCGGCCGTTGTCGAAGCTGTCGGTTTAAATCAACCGGCAGCTCCGGTGCGGGGCCAGCGCTAATAAAACTCAGCGCAGGCTCCGATCTACAATCGCTCGCTATGCTAGTCATAACGGGGTCTAAAATTTTGTATGCTAACAATAACAACTTAGCACACTCATCTAAGTACCTACTTGGTAAATAACTATAGTTACGCGTCAAATCGAACTTGTTTACAAATTTATTTGTATCGAAATACGATATTTTTGAATTATATATTGTCATTTTATATAATATAGAGTTAAAGTAATCAATGTTCCTATTACATTTATGTGTTAATCTGTGGGAAAACAGACAAGCGCAAATAATTATTTTACCTATATCACCTTTGCTGACTTCAGTGAGGGTCTCAGACAAATTAAGTAAGTCATATTTATTAAACACCAAATTATTTCCTAATAACACTACTAACGTTGTCTCACGAGTGAACGTGTCGGCAGAGATTCGCGAGATCAGGTGGTCCATAGACATTCCTGGTGAACAGTTGTTTACTACGTTATTACGAGTATGACCGAGGTACTTTACCATTTTAGACCCCAACCCGATACCTACTTCATCCGTGTACATGACGGTCCTGCACACCGGGGTCGGTATAATACCGGGAGAGGGAGAGACTCGCCCAGTAGGTGGCACGCACGGCGCGCGCGATCCGGGCGGCGCGGTCGCGCAGCTTGGAGTGTCCCCTTGCTGCGCTGCAGCCGTTGCCGTTGGAGCTCGCGGCGGCCCCGCGCCCGGCGCTGCCCGGGGGGCCGGGCGGGGCGCGACTCGCGGAGCCGGAAAGGGCGCGGGGCGGGCGCGGCGCGGCGCCGGTGCCGGGGACGGCGAGGCCGGCAGGCTCTGCCTCCGGCTGCGCCAGGGAGAGCCGCCGTAGCCATCGCAAGATTTACCTACCAGCGAGTCTAGTTTGTCCATGTTGGTATTACCTAGATCGATGATGTTATTCATGAAGCCTATTTACTCCTCCATTTGTTAGCAAGACAATGTATACTTGTTAGTTACATCTTGCAGAGCGAATTCCAATACCTTTAGTTGTTTAGCATTAGCATCAAATTCATGCATAACACGCTCATGTTCGTGTTGACAATTTAACAGGTCATTATGTAAGGCTACATTGCTATATCTAATAGGTGCTAATTTCATAAAGCTTTTATTACATCGTACTAAAACTTTGGCTTTTTTATAAATCTACTTAACCTTAAATACTTTTTAATTTTGTTTGATCCCCTCACAGTAATGTTAGAAGGTTTGGGATCTATAAGATCTAAAGAGTTAGTAAGGTCTACCGTTTCTAAGTGTTTGTTAACTTCACAGCCAGAAGTAGTGAGCTCCGCAAACAAGCTTATATTGTAAGCCGACTCCTCCGCAACACATCTGGCACAAGTAGTGTCTTGTTTAACTGGTCGCTCCTCCAGTAGCTGTTCCAGGTCCCGAATCCGCCGTAGCGCCTCCTCATGCGTCTCCCGGCACTGCTGGAACTGGTCCACGTTGGCCTGGAGGCGATCCCGCTGTTCCCGCATATAATCAAAATCCAAGTTCAGCTTGGCGAGAGAACTTTTGAGGGTTTTGTTATGGTTTAACACACGCAGAACCTCCTCTTCACTCTCGTCACGCTCCTGTAGCAGCTGTGCATTGAGCTCTTTGACCGTCTTCAGCTCTGACTGTGTGTTACGGAGTTTGTCAACAAGGACATCCCGACGGGTAGTAGGCTTGTTGGTAGCTGAAAACATGATGAAAAAGAACAGTACCAGGGCACAAAATAGATACACCTAACAGCCTAATTATAATTTAAGATTAATTTAAGTCTAAAAATCTCCCTGTTTCAATATCGCACGGTAACCTCTTAAAGATATTTATAATGATTTAATCATTATTAGAATAATTTTACTATTCTAATACTAATGTCACTATTATATAGGTAATCTATAATTAATGCTTATATAAGCCACAATTCCTACTTCTAAAATATGACTCAACTAATTTCCTTTCTCACTGTCAGTGTCACTTAATTTTATTCATTTTCTTAGCTTTATGGACAGTATTTTCGTTACAATTTAACACAGAAGCAAGTAATAACAAGATTATGGAATATCAATACTCCCCTGGGTTCGGTGATGACCGTCAGCACAGCAAACGGTGTACCTTTTTTAAAACATTTTTCAAACCACGAAGTCGTTGACCCAGTTACTTGTCAAATTTTGCACTCGTGATAATACTTTCTTCACAGCACTTATAGTCTTGATAACATTTATACTAAATATTTACGTGTTTATCTTAGAGTTAAGTCCCAAATATTAACAATTTAATCATTAAAACTACTTAAAATACATTTAACAAAACCGGTGGCCGGTTTCACGTCTAGACCGGCCGGTGTTGCCAGCTGAAAAAAAGCCAATTTGGTTTTAGGCGGGGGAGATCTACGGAGGACGCTGTTTAGTTGCCGTCTAATTTAATCGCTAAACAGCTTGATCAGGGTAAGCATTGTATCGGGGTCTTCCTCGACTTGGCAAAGGCCTTTGACACCGTCTCGTCTCCGATTCTTCTAAAAACACTTGAGCTTTTGGGAGTACGAGGTTCGGCTCTGAGATGGTTAAAATGCTATCTCACAAACCGCAACTAACACGTCAGGGTCGGCGATAGTATCAGCAGAGAATTGCCTATTGACTTCGGTGTTCCGCAGGGAAGCATTCTCTGACCAACCCTATTCTTGGTGTACATGAACGATATTCTTGCCCTCGCTCCGCACAATTCTAATCTAATTTGTTACGCGGATGATTTGTTGTCCCTCTTCAGTAGAAACTTCTGGGCTGATGTGACTCATTTGGCGGAATCCGGAATGTCTCGTAAAGTTGATTGGTTGGACAACAATTTACTCAAACTAAATATAAAAAAAACAAGTTTCTAAATTTTTACAAAACTCTTTCTTCTGGACCTTCTTTGTGTAGTTCGTTGAAGATGTCCTCTAGTTTTGGTATACAGGAAACTATTGTGTGTGCAGAGACTGTTAGGTACCTCGGCGTTACTATGGATCAGAGATTGTCCTTCAGGCAACACATTGAAACTCTGTCGGGTAGGGTCAGAAAGGTAATTTATGTTATGAAGCTACTAAGAAACGGAGCATCCAGATAAATTCTGCAGTTAGTGTATTTTGCACTCTGCCAATCCTTACTCCAGTACTGCATTGCGGCCTGGGGTGGACCGGTAAGAGTGTAATGATCAAGGCAGAGCGGGCGCAGCGTGCCGAGTTAAAGGTTATGCTGAGAAAACCTTTCCGTTTCCTGACTGACGACCTATATAAAGAGGCATCGGTACTGAGAGTTCGCCAGCTTTTCATCTTGAAAGCTGTGGTTAATTCTCACCGGAAGGCCGTTTCTTCCACTGACCATGACAAACGACGTCAGAAACGTCTTAAACACCTGGTAATATGCTGCCCTCGAGTAAAAACCGCTTTTGCCAAACGCTTTCCTTTCTTCCTGCATTATTTTGTCTATAACAAAGGTTGCGCTATCGACAATTATTCCTGTTCAACCCTCAAGGCTAACGTAATAAGTTGGCTTCTTTCTCAGACGTACGACGAAACCGAGGGCATATTAAACACACACACACACGCACGCACGCACATGAACGCGCACGCTCGCGCACACACACACACACGCACGCACGCACGCACGCACGCATGCACGCACGCACGCACGCGCGCGCTTGTTAATTATATTAATTGTTGTAATTATTTTTGTTTAGCTTAGCATAATAGTACTCAGTAATATTTTGATAAATCTGAGGGCCATTTCTTTGTTAAATCGAGTTTCTTAACTGTATTCCTAGTACCCAAGCTACGGGCTGTGCCTAGTTTGGGATCAATTGATAGCTGCATTGTTGCATCGTTAAAGTTTATATTTTTAACCGACTTCAAAAAATATACGTTCCACTGTTTACTTGTGTAGCCCATTTGCACTCCTTATTGTTCGCAGGTTACTCTGCTTTACTAGCTTGAAACAATGTATTTTTATGTATCACGTGATTTTAGCCAATAAAGAATTTGAATTTGAGTCTTTTCTACTTTATCCATGTCTTTTTGGTCGAAAATTAGATTCCTCGTCCTTAAATTATCCGAGAAAGATATACCGCATGCCCTAATATGTATAGTTTTAGAGAAATGTTGCTTCAATTAAAGCGCGGCAGCGTCGAACTTTCGCCCCCACTACATGCGCGGTGTCTCTCGTTGGCCCCCGGTCTGAATCTACTCAAGAGCAGCTAAGAAGAACTATGCCAAGTTTGAGCGCATAATAACAAAGTGCAAGGTGGCGTGCAGTAATACCCCAGCTAAAAACACATTTTTGAAAATCGGCCTTTTTTGGAGCTCATGTCTAGACAACGATTGAAAATAGGTAAAAAAATGTATAGAATCGTTGTAGAGAATTTTATCAAACATAAAACGGGACCTTCTTTTTGACCGAAATGCGCCCGAGGCCTGGACCTGGAGAACAATGTCTGTGGCGACTGCTCACGAAAGAACGGAAGCCCTAAAACTACGTCAGTAAATGATACACCGGTGCTCCCGAATTCTGCCGATAAGGTTCTTGAAGAACTCAATAAAAAATTGGATATAATCTACAACAAGCAAAAATCGCTAGGTAGCTTTGTTGAAACTGTGGAAATATACGCAATAAAATACCAAGATTTGATGGACTACAAAGAGAAGTCTGAGACAAGAATAAATGCTATCGAGCAAAAAACGTTTACCTAAAAAAAAATAACTTGTAGCTTGAAGAAAGGGTAGCAGCCTTAGAAGCTAAGTCTAAAAACTAGTCTAGCCCAAAAACTACAATTAAACGTGGAACATATTATTGAAGCGCGGCGGGTAGGCGCGGCGAGCGCGAGCGCAGAGAAAAATACGATTCAGCCGGTAGTTGTTAAACTCGCGACGCGGGCGGCCCGCGAACAATGGCTTCGTCAACGCAAAAACCGGGTTACGAATGCTAACATCTACAACAACAACAACAACAACAACCACAAGCCCTTGTATATAAATGCGGATCTCCTTAAAGGGACGCGCAAACTTCTAAGCTATGCCAGAAATTAACTAAAACCCACTTATAAATACGTGTGGGTATACAATGGCAAAATTCTAGTACGTAAGGACGAAACTGATAAGAAGGTATATAATATTCAATCTGAACGCGATATACACGAATTGAAAGTGCATGAGGAGTGAGTGCCATTTAAACCTTTGGGGTTAAACTCCTTCAATCTCAACTATTTACTTGCAAAAAATACACAAATTTAGTACAAGCTGGATCCATTAACCAGCATTACCACTGACATTGAATATGAAAGGCACATAGAGGCAAATGCCATTATCTTAATTTCTAAAATGTGTGAAAATTGGGTAATTACGTGTCTACTGAGTTTCCTGTCCGCGCATTTGTGTGATAAATGGTGAATTGTCAACTAAGTTATCACATTTTTAATACATAGGTACATTTTTAAACAATACATTATAATTTGATTTATGAAAGGAGTTAATGATATTACTACAATTTAAAAATAATTTCACTTACAATAAGTCCCCAGATTTTATTTTATTTATTAAAATCTGAATGGTGGGCAACAGACAGAAATGTGTGGGTAAAAAAGTTGATTGACCCAGCTAACTTAGCTCCTACGGAAACAAAGTGTTTGTTATACGAAGTGAGGCATTCCTGAGTATCTTTGGAGCCTTTGGTTAATTCAGTAGCATCAGAAGTAGGACCAGGATACTCACAAACTTGTTTTATACATTTCCATAGTTTTTTTGGATTATGGCTATTGCGAGCTAGTTCCTTGCTATCGTAATCAGCTTTGATGTTTCTTACAAGCTGCCGATAGTAATTTCTATACCTTGTATAACTGGCTTTTAGGATTTCATTGTCAGGGTTGGCCCTTACCTGCAAGTGGAGGCTGTCACGATGTTTCGTACATCTTAGTAAGCCAGGTGTCATCCATGGCTTTAAATTGAAGCGAGTGCGGCTAAGTGTTACCATATTGGTGTGTTTCTTTACTGTTGTGGCGATTGTATGGTTAAATAGTGCTGAAGCTTTGTTGAGATCATCGTAGCTTGTCACAGACATCCAGTCAGTGTCACGTAAATCCTCTGCGATAGCTTGGAGGTTGACACGCCGAACATTTCGATCACGGTTTCGAGTGCTGTTAAGACGTGAAACGCTGAGCATTGTTAGATCGTGTTCTGTGATTGCACACTTACACACTATACCTGTCGCTATCTGATCAGTTTTAATGAGGATGTGATCCAGACGAGCTTTACCTCTGGTCGGAGTCGTGATGGCAGACAACAGCCCATGGGAGGCCATTAAGGCTATTTAGTCCGCAGTCACAGAACTCTGGGCACCCGAAAGGTCTATGTTCAAGTCGCCCGCTACTATTATACAAGAACTGTCACTACCGCTTTTCAATACCACGTCGAGAGAACGGCTAAAACCCTCAAAGTCACTCAGTGAAGGAAATCGATAAATGCCCAAGATAGATATATTGTCAACTCGAATCAAAAGAAAGTCGGCTCCAAATACTGGGGGTTCGCAAACTGAAGGGCTAAGGGAATTAATTACATAAATTGTCACGCCACTGCTCTTATTAAGGTGATTGGTGGTATGAAATGAGCTATAACCAGGAATCTGTCCAATTATGGAATTGTCTTGCAACCAGCACTCTGAAAGAACAATTATGTCAAAAGTCATATCGAGTAGTTTCAATGCAACAGTAAAATGGTTGAAGGCTCCTTATATTTAAACTTAGAACTTTGAATTGATTGCTTCCGATAACTTTAGAACAAGATTCAACGCTATTCAATGAGTGACACTTGATGGTGAAGGAGTTATCCATTTCAGTTCCTAAGTCATCATCGAATGGAAACAAAGTAGTGAGGAACAGATTAAAATCATAGTATGGATGTCACTCATTGAGGAGAACCAAGTGTATAACTCCATTAATAAATATGAAAACTCGCCTGTTGTTGGAGTTACCAGATAAACTGGAAGATTATAGTATATAGTTGTGTGTAATACATGAATATGAGAGGTGTGTGCGGCTTGTGTGTGAAGTATAGTTTGTGCAAATGAAATACCTAGATAAAGTAGAAACCGATGTAGATACTCAGGAAGAAGCTGGGGTATTGCCGGATGATTGTGTTTCAGGGTAAGCGACGGGGGAAAGTCCGACGCGTGCGTCAAGGTCCGTTAGCTGCCTGATAGGCACGGCTTGTGCACCCTCCTGCTTCTTGACATAAATGATTCCCTTTTTTGGTCCAGCAGTATTTGAAGACGTAGAGGTTGGCGCGGAGTCGGGCCTCACGAAATAACTGCCGTTTGTTCTTCGTTAGGAGCTCATTGAAAAATACCTTTCTTAAGGGTCCCGAGACTTCCAAATCAGCAGTCGAAAGATTACGCCGCGACTTTGCGGCACGAAGGAAGGCATCGCGTTTTGGTAGAGCTTCACCGATTTTTTTTGCAGTTACGAGGACTACGTGGGTCAGGTTTTCATTGGGAGTTTCGTTTATGCCCATGATTTCCATCTCATTACGCATGTTCGACTGTTGCTGGTTATCAAACTCCTCTTTAAGCGTCAAAAAGGAGGATTGTAGTGTCGTTAACTCGAGTTCGCGAGTAACCGCTAGTTCCCGCTCGCATTCACGTTCATCGAGTGAAAGAAGTCTGTGCTCATACGTGTTAAGGCGGTTATTACATTGAGCCAATGCCATTGCCAAGCTTTCTATACTTGTTTTTATCTCGCCCATGTCCTCCCTGAGCATGCTAATTTCATAAGTTAAGGAATTTAAGGCTTCAACGTTTCCTGCGGGATTGGAATAACGACTTGGGCTTCGTGTGGTGACATTTGGGTGAGGTGGACTCCCAGGGGTAAATGAGCGAACTGGTGTGTTAGTGTTATTCCCTTTCGGTTTTTTATTATTATGGTTGATCACAGATTAGACACAACTTACCAATGAAGATCGTGACGTTACTACATTACAGGTCAAATAATGACAAATGATAAATTAGATATAACTATTTAATACTAATTTTGTAAAATAATCTGATAACAGGGAATGGTTCTACAACCCTTTTTCTCGAAATGGTTTTTGAATCACTATACATTACAAAATTATGGGATAATCCAATTAAAAGTATAAAAGAAATCTTAAAACAAAAAATATAGTCTTAAAGCAAAACCTATCCAGTTTTCATAAATATATAGTTTATTATATAGATAATAATAGCCAAGTCAAATTTTAAACTTCAGTTTATCCTAAGTTATCTGCTTTGTGTAAATAATTAGAGTCTTCAAATTTAAGAAGTTATACTTTTAAATAGCAAACATTTTTGTAGCAGAAAAAATAAGAAATTGTGTTTTTAATTTATTTTACAATGTTGTATGTTCTTAATAAATAAATATCAGGATTATCTACGGAGCTTGGCACCCATTTAGATCATAATTCTTCTGTCGGTTCTTAATATTGAACTTGGCTCCCATTTTTACATTTATGTTTTCGATGGGATATCATTATTTTTTATCAAATAACTTACGTGTTGAATTGTCATGAAACTTTGTATAAGTATCTATGTCTGCTTAAATAGCAATTTAGAATGAGAGCGAAAATACGTTTGTATGGAGAACCGAGCTTCCTGCTGACTCTTAAACCATATACATTTTATTCGAATAAAAGAAGTTGTGCATGACCACTCCTTCGCATAATTAGCTACTAATAACAATTAAAAAGTACCTATATATTGCTGAGCAATATATAGGTATTAATCAAAGTAACCGAATAATCGAATCGTAACCCATGAAATGCCTAATCGTAATTATTGAGTAGTTCCGGTGAATCTGTGATCTTCATTCACCATCGTCAGTTCTACTTCACCAAATAGTCCTTTTCAAGAGCAAATGCACGAGTTACTATCTATGCTAATGCAATATAAATGCCCAAATCGCTATAAGTGTACCTAAAATATTTGAAGAGTTCTCTCAATTTCTCCAGAACCCCATCATCAGATTCTGACTTGATGACAGTGGGACCACTTAGGGAGAATGCCCTTTCAAACACTGAGGTAACTAGCATAAATATTATTAATAATAATAAAACTTTTAAAATCACTGTTTTCTGTTTTTTTATTTGTATACACACCATTACCCATCTGTATGCCAAATTTCACCTTTCTAGGTCATTTGGAAGTGGGTTAGGTTTTTGATGATTAGTCAGTCAGTCAGTCAGTCAGTGGTAAAAATGCCGATTTTTAGACGTTAATATCTCAATAATCCTTTCACCTTTATTCATGAAATTTAGGTTTCTAGTTGGTCTAAAGGGTCTAAATACATAAACTAAGTTTCATGTTTTTATGTTTAATATATTTGGAGTTATTGAGGCGTCAAAAGTGGCTCCAAGCGGTTCGTGTAAATAACACACGGCTGCGCTCGCCAGTTCCTCTTGCGTGAACGTGGCTGGACACGCTGCCGCGTGTCTAGATAATAAGTAATTCCTAATAATTATTGTAGGTACCTACTTATGTAATAAAATGATGGGTGAATAACTTAAATCATTTCTTTTAATTTAATATAGATGTGTAACGTAATTTCATTTTATTCTTTTGTTTTGGTAAAATTTTGTACATCATATAAAAGAGGTCAGTCAATTTGCGTAGGAATTTAGTCGATTTTTAGGGTACCGTACAAAAAATGAAAAATGGAACCCTTATAGGATCACTCGTGCGTCTGTCTGTTTGTCCGTCCGTCTGTCACAGCCAATTTGCTCCGAATCTGTTGGACCAAATCAGGTGAAATTTGGTAGGATGGTGTAATCCTATGACCCAAAATAGATTTGCAAAGTAAATATATATTTTTTAAATAAGGGGCATTTTCGGGGGACAAATTAGGAAATCAAAAAATAATAGTTTTGCGAACCTAATTGTGTCTTATATCAAATAAAAGAGCTCGTTATGAGGATCTCAAATATATATTTTTTATTATTGTCAAATTAATAATTTTATTCATGAAAGAAGACGAAAATTTGCCATTCCCCCCTGATCTCCGAAACTACAGAGACTAAAATTTTGAATTTTTTTTTACAAAATGTAGTTCATTGCTTGTACATTACAGGAAAACCTATAAGATTTCTATCAAAAGAAAAAATACGTATGTACGGAACCCTCTCCACGCGAGTTCAACTCGCACTTGGCCGGTTTTTTAATCAAATATCTGGAAAGAACGGCCTACTGACATTTTTATTCAACGCTTTAATAGCATAGGAAACAGGCGTTAGCTTCTCCTAGTTCTGCCAGCAAGCCCACAGTACCTACCCTAAATGTCTACCGCCCGTACCTAGCCGGGGTGTTAGCTTTATTTAGTGCAAATTAAGATTTGAAGAGAATATCAATAAAAGTACCTTAATCAATAGCGTATATTGTTTCTCTATTAATTCCCTCGACCCCTTTCATCAGCTCGAGGAATACACTGGTAACAGTGGCACCTCCCCCTTTCCTACATTTCGCATGAGCTTCTGGCTCCGCGCTTTTCATAAACACTCTAAGCGTAGGACAGACAAGACCACGGGGAAGTGGGGTATTCTGATTCGGTTTTTTTGTATTTTAACCACTTTGGCAAGCACACGACTAATGAGACGGACTGATTGGAAAGCGGTGATAAGGTGTGGCTGTAATTAAACCGCTAGCCTAGCAAAAATGTGCGCTATTAGTACACTTTATTTGGTAGTATGATAACATTTTATATAGCCTTCAGTATTCTACCGCTAAGATTTTATTATGTCGTCCATCGTGTTTAACCCTCTCCTTGAGCCCTTATATCAATCAAACGACCGTTGTTTGATTGATATTGCCATTGTTGAAATCTGTACCTATATAAAGCTATGATGTACCTACCTATGCCTATGTTGGGGCCGGTACTAGATATTGCGTACTTACCTAACAACATTATTTGACGGTTTTATGACTCTTGTGATTGTTATTAGCATTTAAAATACCTGTTATTGAGCTGTAGGTTGTTCTCAGTTGTTCGCCGTTATCGTCGAGCAATTATCGTAAAACAAGCAGTATGCCAGGTATGATAAATAACGTATACCTAAATGAATGTTTTTATGCAAAACAAATAGATTGTATAAAACTGCATACACACAGATGTGAATAATAAACCTTTTACTTACTTGCACTGCGGCTCTATTCAAGACTGTAAAAACAATATCGTATTTGATCTGTTATCGAATTGTCAACGTTTTGATAGCTCTTATTTTCTTGACAGGAAAACAACGATATCGTTTATACCGCCTAGAATAGAGGCGCTGTTCGTATGTAAGTTGTCAGTCAACATTTTCAAGTCAATTTTGAACCAGTTCCCGTTAATGGAATGGGCTGAAATTTGGACCACGTCGCTGATTTGATTATGGAGTCGGAAGGTGTTGATAGGATCTCCGCTATAGTTAACGTAGACCCGCAGTGTTGGGGCTGGGGTTCATTAGTTTGGTCTTGATAAGCAGATCACTACTGCAAAAAAAGTTCTGTCGACAACAAAAGCTTGTCCGTACCTATGTTCTTGTTGAGAAATCATATTTTTTTGTCAAGTTAGTAGGTGTACGCGCCATAGAAGAGAAACAAAACAATAATGTTTACAAGAGTTTATTTACCATTACAACGGTATCTAGATAGATACTTCAAGTTAGCTAGGTTTTTATATAGGACACGCGACGTGTGGACAGTTTGGTGGTTAAAGAAGAAGAGAGCGATGGCGGCGGTCGGCGGCAGCTCCAGGCTTCCTGAAGACTCCACACTATTGGTCCGCGGCGAGCTCATGTGATTGGTTAGCGCCTCGCGCATGCGCGAATCCTTTGACATATGTGTAAATCCGCGAGCCGGCGCGCTGTCTCGTGGAAGCGCCGTCAGATGGCGCGAACAGTAGGTATTCGTTTCCTTTTTAACACGTTCGGCGCCGGTGACACAACGTCTGTGATCAAAAAATTGTGACTCCTATGCCGGTGACACATATGTTGTGTTTCTATTTACAAGTCTTTTTCTCGACAAATTTCCAATTGATTTTTTTTTAATTAAATGTACAGATATTTTATTGAAATATTAATCGAATTCCGCTTTGGTTTTAAAATCTGTAAGTTATTTAGATTTCATAAAAGTTACCCTTATACAATGCCGATGACACAAATCTGAGTCATTTTTCGACACAAATCGGCGGTTTTCAAATATTTTGCAGTATTTTTTACAGCACTAGCACCATTCGACTACACGTTAGAAAGACAACTGACGCCGCAAAATAAAAATAAACGCATTTTAATATTTTACCTATAAACTATGCCAGTGACACAAATACGTGACTACGATAATTTCACCCGGCATAGCTTAGGGCTCACGGAATCACTGCCGGCGCCGAACGTGTTAAGGTTCCTTACTAAAATGGTAAAAAATGGCCCTTCGTCCGCGTTTGTATCCATGTTTTGTAACTAGCTACATACAAAGAATTTACTTTCTTTCTTTGTAACCGGGTTACAAAACTAGTTTTATTTTTCTTGTAGCGTTTCTTCTTATGTAACTAGATTACGTAAAAGGAATGTTTATTTCCTTCTACGTAACTGGGTTACGAACAAATAACAATTTTACCATTCTCACAGCAGTGTCCGTCTGTCTGTATGTCACAGCAGTTATTCTCTGAAGCTATGGATTCTAACAATGTAAGTTTTGATTTATAGCCAAAAATGTACAAAGATGACCGTCCCCTCCTCCCCTTATCTCCGAAGTTTATGGACCGAAAAATGTGAAAAAATCCATGATTGTACATATTCCACATAATATTTACAGAATTAAACATTAATACAATTAAAAATTAAAGCTAAACGTATTTAAATTAAAATTAAACTAAGCTACTCAACTATTAAAGACTAGCTTTTGCCTGCGACTTCGTCCGCGTAGTACTCGTTTACCGCAGCTAAGTAAAATAATAGTTTTAAGTAATTTTATAGTTTGACTTCGTCCCTTGCCAGAATGACCTTTAAATCACATGTTATATTCAACTCGAAATTTAAAATAAAGTTGAATTGGATAACGTCATTTAGGTTAACAAATTTTAGTATACAATATTTTTTGTTTTCCATCTTTCGCTAAAACATGAAGATTTCGTGGGCAGGATAATCTTGAGCATGCTACATACAGTTACAAGGGAAAAACAGTTTGCTTCTAAATGTACACCGGCTACTTCTAGTGTTTGTCCTTGCGCTGTGTTCGTTTGTTCATGGCAAAAGCTGTTTTTAAAGGGAATTGCACTCTTCTAAAGTTAAATGGTAAATCTTTCGAAATTACTTATAGGAATGCGGGGAATTAAAACATTTTGTCCTTCAGCCATTTCAGACATAAATTATTGCCCTTACGATATTCATGGAGACACCAAATTTAAGCATGAACTTATGAGAGGGTACTCCCGACGTGACTTGCTCGGTGTCTATGACATTGTCTACCGAGAGATACTCCACAATATCGTGACACATATTTTTTTTCATTTATCTACCCGACTATTTCGTTTGTCGGTGCTAATATTGCCCTCTCACACAACCATTATCTATTATTATGTTGTTTTGTAGATCGGGATCGGGGTACACGTCATTTTTTAGATTATCTGCGTTTTGTACAATATTACAGAATTCGCGGTTTGATGTAATCATACCGTTACTATCTCTTGCCATACGATTTTCGCCAATTTTTAGTAGAGCTGCTGGCCCGACTGGTATCATTGTGTAGTTGTTTTTTCTTACACATACCTATATTGTCGATGCCGACATGCATTTATTTTATCCGCCGGTGTGCCCCTTGTTATCACTGGTAGATGAGAATCTGTCTAATTTCGCGATAAAATAAATTAATTTTCAATTGTCGACCTAAACCCCAAATTTGAAGATTGTAACTTCAAAATCGAGGGATAGGACTTTCATACAAACGTTCATTCCCTTTTTTACCCCCTTATAACCAAAACTCCTTCCTTAATGGATCTCTTCACTGTATAAGGTATCTATGTGCAAAATTTTAAGTTTCTAGGTCTAGCGGTTTGGGCTGTGGGTTGATATATCAACAATCAGTTTAGCATTTTATGTATGGATGGAAGATTGCACTGTACATAATATTTTGTAAATTAGGTAAAAGATAAATACTGACTGTTAAATTAAGATCTTGTTAAACATTATTTCAAGCAATAAAGATTTATTATTATTAATTATTATTATACGAACGGATAATCACACAAAAATTACGCTCCCTTAATATTATTGATTTTATTATGCACAACCTGATAAGTAATCTTTAAGTTAGGTACTGCATACTTATTAGCAAATTTATTTCACACGTCATTTTAAATATCAATTTAATGTCCACATTTTAGTTGTACATTTTGTATGAAAATCCCTCTCCCCAATTAAAGTCGCCAACTTCCCCATAAGAATCATTTTAAATTGTGACCAGTCATATTTTTTTATTTCAGAAATAAGGAAGTCTCATAGAAACTCCCCCCTAATAAGTAGAAAGCTACTTCTTCTTTCTTTATCTTTGCCTACGCAGATCATATTCATTTGTAATCAGGATATACCAATATTCATACTGCTAAGTCTAGAAGTTAGAAAATGTCCATACAAACTTCACCCCCCCCATTTTACCCCTTTTGTCTATCACACCTACACAGACCATTTTTAATTGTTATCGAGAACTTATATACCTATTTTCATACTGATAGTCCAGAAATGAGATAATTTCCATACAAACATGACCCCCCCATTTTACCCTTTTAGGGGGGAATTTGTCTATTTCACCGACACAGATCATTTTTAATTGACGTCAAAAATGCTTTTAATTCGGTCGATCGTGGTGCCCTTCTAGCTGCTGTCAAAAAATAAGTTCCAGAATTATACAGCTATTTGTGGCAATGCTATGGGGCACCATCAATAGTACATTGTTGCAAAGGATAGAAAGTACGCGATTTTTGGACGAGTCATATAGAGGGCCGAAACGTAGTTGAGGCCCTCTAGTGTACGAGTCCATAAATTGCACTTTCTACCGAGGCAGACATAGTGCTTTTCACAACTACTGAGAGGAAATAAAATAAAAATTCATATTCAAAACTCGAATTTTAATTCATGTTAATGTAACATCACCGGCAATTTTACCATAGATAACTTTTTTAATCTGGTCCCCTATTCTCGTGGCACTCAAGATTAATAAACTAACATGCGAGATGAAGATGTCAACTCCATATAAAATTATATTTGTTTCGCCATATCTCCCATGTAATTTCATCTCTAGTGGTTCGAGATTAGGGTCCAAGTTTGAATTACATTTTAAAAAAAGCAGTGACATCGTTTTTAGTCTGTGTATCTTTTAGCAAAAATACACCTTATATTTTACGACACAATATGGTGTGTCCTGATTGGTCGATTTCAATTTTTCATTTTAAGGAGCTATGACACAAAAATTGATTGATTGATTTTCATTGGTTCTTAAAGTTGGACAACAATGTTCTCGACCAATCAGAAAACACGCCGACAAAAATATTCTTGGTCTGTCCTTATAAGTGACGTTTTGTGACCCCAAACAAGACCATCTATGGCCATATTTCCGAGCAGTGTTGTGAAAAATTACTTTTCGGTGACAAAATCATATCTTCATGCATGGGTTGCCAACAAGGAGACCCGCTTGGGCCTGTCATTTTTAGCTTAGTCATTCATCCAATTATTTCAGATCTAAATTCTAAATTTAATCTGTGGTACCTTGATGACGGCGACGATGTTGTACCTTCCCTTGGCGGGGACGCCTCAACTGTACTACAAGATCTGGAAACGATCATCACTAAATTTTCTAATATCGGCCTCTCATTAAACTTAACTAAGTGCGAAATTTATATACTCGTATCTGATCACATTACTATAGAAAAAAAAATTGATATCGTCACTAATTTTTCTCAACAATGATCGGAAATGTTGACATTACTATCTACATAATGAGACGTGAAGTACATAGTTTACTGACAGTTCTCAAATTAAAAAAAAAAAAATTGCCTGCTCGCTACACAAGCCCGCAATGTTGCATACAAATTCCATTACTATCTAGCTTGTAACTTTAAAAAAAAGGTAAAATGCCCATAATAAAATAATGGCACAAGTCTTATACATCCAAATTTTATTCGAAACATAACTTTTTTATCTGTGTCTGGAATAGCTTATGTTTTTTTAAAAACAAAGCTTGCGTTTCTCCTTGTCATAAACAAAAAGGCGGTAATGAGTGATGGTTTTTTTCACATGAAGTTTCTGTTTGTATGCAATTAAAAAAATGAGTTCAAGCGATGAAGATTTTACTCAATAATTTTTTTCTGGCGCTTTTTGAGAAAAGTACTATATTTGTCTCGGCAGGAACAGCAATTGCGGGCTTCGTATTTTTAAACGGACTCGCAACCAACACTCGGCCCGCAATTGCCTACTTCCATGCCTAGGCAATAATGTACTATTAATGCAGCTTCACCCAACATTTCGGTCCATTACTTACTTAGATGAGTGTGCTAAGTTGTTAGCATATTTTAGACCCCGTTATGACTAGCATAGCCAGAGTGATAAGTGTAGGACGGAGTCTGCGCTGAGTTTTACTAGCGCCGGCTCTGCGCCGGAGCTGCCGGTTGATTTAAACTGACAGCTTCGACAACGGCCGCGGCTGCTGTCCTCCGCGGCGACAGTCGCGGCGGCTCCGTGCCTGCTCACAGGCCAATGAGCATTACAAATAAATTGGGTGGTAATGTAATAAATATTATTCATCAGAATATACACGAATTTTCTAGTAAGGATCTTGAAATTGGTTTATTTATAGATAGTACTAATATACACGTTTTATGTGTTACTGAGCATTGGCTTAAGGGTTATGAGTGCATGTTTAATTTTAATAATCATAAAATAGTTAGCTTGTTTGCTAGGCAATCTTGCAGTCGGGGGGGATCCTTAATAACTGTCAAAAATAACATTAAATGTAAGGAGCGTAAAGATATTGTTATGAAGTCCATTGAACGTCACATTGAAATTGCGTGTATTGAAATGGAGCAATTTATTTTTGTTTGCTTAAACAGACCCCCTTCAGCGGATTACAAACAATTTGAGAGCGTTTTAGAGAATGTCCTTAGTTGTGTTTTTAATAGTAAAAAGTGTATAATTGTGTGTGGAGATTTTAATGTTAATTTACTACAAATCGCCCATGTCTATTAACTTACTGAGCGTTTTTAGATCCTTTAATTTAGTAAATCTCTTCTATGAGCCTACCAGAATCACAGCAACCAGTGCAACGTGTATTGATTATATATTTAGTAATTTTGAAATCTATAATTTATATGTTAAGTTCGGACCACTGCGGTCAACAAGCTTCTTTTAAGGGAAACACTGATAATGCTCCCCAAGATTTTATATACAGGCCAATTTCTAAAAATCGATTGGAATTGTTTAATGCTAAGGTCACCAAACAATTAAATTATATGACGTGTACTCGGGATGATCCAGATAGCTTGTATTCTTCATTATTTCATTGTATTGTCAAGGAATTTGATTCCTGCTTCAGTTTGAGAAAGATAAAAGGTCAGCAAGGTACGAAGTTGGGCTATACCAGAAATTCACGCAAAAAGGTATAAATTATATGAGTCATATGCTACAAGAGCTATCGATCATACGCCAGAGTTTCTAGATTACGTCAAAAACTACTCTAAAGAATTCAAACAGATTTGTGCCGCCGCGAAGTCAAAATATTTTTCTAACAAAATCCGTAATTCAGATAACAAAGTTAAAACTGTTTGGAATGTAATTAATACTAATTTATTAATTAATTGAAACTGGTAGAATTAGAGTTAGAGACCCGCACTACAGCCTGCAAGTTGAAGGTACTGTAGTGAACTCGGACCTAGATGTAGCTAAAGAGTTTAAACGGTTCTTTACAAATATACCTTTAGATACCACTACATCATTACAATCATCTTCTGATAAAGCTGAAGTATTATTAAAATCAAATATAAAGGAATGCACAGATGTTTTTAAATTTTATCATGTCTTTCCAAAAATTGTTATCAAAACTTTTAGGTCACTTAATCTAAAAAAGACTGAAGATCTCTGGGGCCTCTCCGTCACAGTACTACAGTCCATCTTAGAGTTAACTGCACCATATCTAGCTGCTTTATTTAACAATTGTGTCGATATTGGAGTGTTTCCTGATCTGATGAAACACAGTCGGATTATACCCTTGTTTAAAGTCAGGAGCAAGAACAGACCCCACAAATTTTAGACCAATTTCGATACTGCCAGCGCCGAGTAAAGTTTTTGAAAAAATAATTCTTAACCAAATATCCTCCCATTTTAGTGAGAATAAGTTGCTTCATTGTAGTCAATTTGGGTTTACCAAGGGACGGTCAACTACAGATGCCGGTTCAACCTTAATTAAATATGTCTTTGATTCCTGGGAAGAATCACTAGATGTGATTGGGGTTTTCTGTGATTTATCCAAGGCGTTTGACTGCGTTGATCACGTTACCTTAGTGCGAAAGCTAAGCTACTACGATATCAAAAACACGGTGCTCTTGATCTTATTATTTCTTACCTTGCTCACCGAACTCAGGGGGTGGACATAAGCGGAACGCAATCCCCTGTATCAGCTGTTGCTATGGGAGTGCCTCAAGGCTCAATTCTGGGCCCATTCTTGTTTTTAATTTATATCAACGATGTCCCTTATGTTGTGCGCGACAAACATGAAATAGTTCTGTTTGCCGATGACAATTCTCTTTTATTTAAAGTAGATAGAAAACAGGCAAATTTCAATGACATTAATGATACGTTGTCAACAACTGTTGACTGGTTTACAGCCAATAATTTACTTTCAAATGCCAAGAAAACTAAGTATATGAATTTTTTTCTATCAAATGTGAAAGGAGTGAATGGGACTAGTATAAGACTGAAGAATGAGACAGTGGGATTCGAAGATAATACAGTATTTCTAGGTATTACTTTACTTTGGACTCAAAACTGCAATGGAATGCGCATATATCCAGCCTTGCGGGCAAACTTAGTTCTGCAGCGTATGCAGCAAAGCGCATCCGCCAACTTACAGACGTCGAGACAGCGAAACTGGTGTATTATAGTTATTTTCATAGTGCTATGAGTTATGGGTTTTTGTTGTGGGGAAAAGCGGCTGACATTCAGGCCATCTTTGTATTACAGAAGCGGGATATACGTTTTATTTATCAGCTGGGTTCACGGGTCTCACTCAGAGATAAATTTAAAGAAATTAATATTCTTACTGTCGCGTCGCAGTATATCTTTGAAAATATCTTGTATGTTCGTAAACACATACATGACTTCAGGCATAACCGTGACGTTCACAAGTTCAACACGCGAAATAAAGATAAACTCGTAGTCCCAGGTCACCGTCTTCGTAAAGTAAGCACATCGTTCGTGGGGAACTGTATACGTTTCTACAATAAGATACCTATTGATATTATCATAATGCCGTCCAATAAATTGAAGTCACGCATTAAGTGCTGCTTGCTGGGTAAGGCATATTATACTGTAAATGACTTCCTAGATGATAAAGACTTTTTAAGTAGTGTGAGCTATTACTGATAAAACGGTTCTTTTTAAAAAACTTTTTTTGAATAGTTATAATAGCTGAGCGCTGAGCAGCGCTTATTGCAAAATGCCTTTAAGCCAATAATGTAGACACTTTAAATTTAAGTACTTATACCTAATGTTTTTTACTTTTTAATTGTATTGGTTCTTGTGCACAAGTCAGTTTAGAAGTGAGAACACATTGTAATGTTTCTCGCCGGACAACTACATTTTTATTGATATATTTTGTCCGGCAGCATAAGCATGTCATGCTCACTTTAACGTCTTTGCTTACGGCGGCGTCGTTGATCGGGTCGCCACCTTCCCGAACACATAGTTGAGGGAGGCGATGGCTGAGATACGCGTCATACTCGTGAACGGGTGCTGTCTGTGGGGTCCGGTCTGTTCACGCTTGCAAGGACCTGTTTTCCAGTTAGTTATTTTAATTATCGTTCCTGACGTAGAGACCTCGTCATGTTGTTCTCCTAGTCACTATTTTTAATTTACGTAATTTAGCTTACATTTGTAATGATTTTATTTGTGTTAGTTTTAAAATAATTATTTATTGCTGTATTACCTTGTAATGTTACTTTTAAGTATTATTGTATTTTATGATTGGAAAAAATGACCTTCTGCTGGAGTTTCTTGCGGCGCTTCTTCTCCGCAATGATGGTCTTGTCCGAAGCGCTAGTAGATTCACTCCATGTTACCGACGTGTAAAAGAGCCCATATTTTGAATTTGAATTTGATTCCAATTCATCTTTAACACTTTTAGGTTCACCGATTTTTGACGAAGCAAATAATCCCAATAAAAATTGTAAATTAAATCTGTATCAAAATACTTCTAACCTTTTGTATGAAATAAACCCCCACATGGCCCTTTTTATTATTTGGTTTTGTCTTTTCACTCCAAAGTTCATGTATTAGCTACTGAGTTGCCAAATTTGGAAATTTCCCGACATTTTGGCTTCTATAGATATTACCCTTCAATCAACTCTGTCTAAATTATTAAACATTAATTTTAGTTTGGCCTTGGACTCAAGCGGTTCTCCCAATTCGTTTCGGTGGACATGGTATTCGATGCTCTTCTAGCGTGGCACTACCGGCTTTCCTGTCCTCCGCCTATGGTTCGTTGCCTCTCGTCAGTATTATCATAAATCACCCACAGATACTTGACGTTGAGATTGCGAACCAGGTGGAGGCTAGGGATGCTTGGTGTGAGTCGTGTCCGGGAGTGGTTATGCCAGTCAAGAGCCATATCCAGAGAGCATGGGATACACCTCGCCTCAAATCAATTTATGCATCTCTCATAGAAAATAGTCCGGACGATTCAGATCGCGCCCGTCTCCTCGCTGTCTCAGCAGGCGAATCAGGTCACTGGTTCCACGCTCTTCCTTCCCGCAATATAGGCACAGTCTTGGACCCAAGCAGCTTGCGCATAGCAATAAACTTGCGGCTTGGGGCTAGACTCTGTGAACCTCATACTTGCGCGTGCGGGAAGGAAGTGAGTGACCTGGGACGACATGGCCTTTCATGCTTCAGAAGTGCCGGCCGTTTGTACCGTCGCGGCACAATTAATGTTCTGATCCGTCGTTCGCTTGCCACTGCTTCTGTACCAGCTCTCCTGGAACCAGCAGGATTGCATAGAGACGATGGCAAGCGACCAGACGGAGCTACATTGGTGCCTTGGAAACTAGGTAGGGCACTGGTGTGGGACGCGACGTGCGTTGACACATTCGCCCTTTCCCACGTCCAGTCGACCCGTAATCGGGCCGGTGCAGCAGCTGATCAGGCCCAAACAATCAAGCGCCGCAAATATTCGTCATTATTAAATAATTACGAATTTGTGGCGCCTGCAGTGGAAACCATGGGACCTTGGTCAGCTGATATGAAAAGCTGTATTAAGGCCCTGTCCTCTCGGCTCATAGAATCCTCCGGAGATCCTAGAGCTGGTGCTTACCTCTCCCAAAGGATTGGGCTAGCTATCCAGAGAGGTAATGCAGCCAGCGTCATGGGGACCATGCCGTGAGCGTGATTATTTATATTATAAATAATAATCACCACTATAAAAAGAACACCCCCTCTAGCAGGTCCGCTCACGGCATGGTCCCCATGACGCTGGCTGCATTACCTCTCTGGATAGCTAGCCCAATCCTTTGGGAGATTATCTTTAATATTTGAGTAGCTTAGTTTAATTTCAATTTAAATACTTTTAGTTTTAATAGTCTAAGTACAGCATTCAACATTAATACAATTAAAAATTAAAACTAAACGTATTATATTAGAATTGGGAAATGATTGTCACCCATCGTGCTAACCTTCCACTTGGATTATCTAACGTCATTAGCCATTTTAAGGCGATATGGTCCGTGACAATGGTGAAATCGACCCTGTCGAGATAACCACGAAAGTGTTTAATTGAGTCGAGCACAGCGAGAAGTTCGCGCTCAGTGGTGCTATAGTTCCTTTCTGCCTTGGAAAACAGACGTGAATAATATGCAATAGGATGCTCTACACCATCGATCTCCTGTACGAGCACAGAGGCCAAAGCCATCGAACTTGCGTCACACTGAAGAATAAAAGGACGCGTGAAATCAGGACACGACATGACAGCTGACTTCATCAGAGCCGACTTCAGCTTAAGAAAAGCCGAGTTGGCGGCATCATTCCACTCGATAGGATCTTTACCCTTCCTTTTACCGATAAGGGCAGTCAATGGAGCGATGATAGCTGAAAAATTATCCACAAATCGACGGTAATAAGACGCCATACCGATAAAGCCTCGAAGAGTTTTTGCCGTTGTCGGTACTGGAAATTCGTTAATAGCATCGAGTATCTTTGGATCGGTTTGCAGACCGCGTTCGTTTACAATATAACCCAGATATTTTAGCTCTGGTTTACAGAACTCGCATTTTTTCAAGCTGACTGTCAGACCGGCATCTTCGAGACGATCGTGGACCTTAATAATGAGACGTAGGTGACTCTCAAAATCCTTGGAAACGAGGATTAGATCATCGACATACCCGAAGACAAAGTCATCAGAATCTGACGTATATTCGAAATTAACGATAAGATCGGTAAGACGTTGCATCTCAGAAGCGGCGTTGGTAAGTCCGAACGGCATACGAGTAAATTCAAAAAGTCCGCGTTGAGGAACAATAAATGCTGACTTCTGACAACTAGCGTTATAGGCTAAGGGTATCTGCCAAAAAGCACGCCGGAAGTCGAGGGTTGTGATAAATCTCGCTCCGCGAAGGTTGTCAAGGATATCTTGTATACGAGGTAAAGGATACGAATCGCGAATGGTAACGCTATTAAGTTTGCGACTATCAACGCCGAACCGAACAGAGCCATCTTTCTTTGTAACCATAACGACCGGGCTCGCCCAGGGTGACTTGGAAAAATCAAAAATCAAAATCAAAATATTTATTCAGTAAATTGCCCACATACGGGCTCTTTTACACGTCGGTAATATACAGTGAATCTACTAGCGCTTCGGACAAGACCATCATTGCCGAGAAGAAGCGCCGCAAGAAACTCCAGCAGAAGATAATTTTTTCCAATCATAAAATACAATAATACTTAAAAGTAAGTTACATTACAAGGTAATAAAGCAACAAATATAAATTATTAGAACTATCACATATAAAAAAAATACAAATTCAAAATTAAAAACATTACAAATAAATGTAAAAATTAAAAAGATTACAAGTCAAATACATGAAATTAAAAATAATGACTAGGAGAACAACACGACGATGTCTCTACGTCAAAAGCCATAACTGGAATAATTAACTGAGCAACAATGTCTTGCAGACGTGAACAGACCGGACCCCACAAACAGCACCCGTTCACGAGTATGACGCATATCTCAGCCATCGCCTCCCTCAACCATGTGTTCGGGAAGGTGGCAACCCGATCAACGACGCCGCCGTAAGCAAAGACCTTTGAGCGAGCATGACGTGCTCATGCTGCCGGACAATATAAAAGTAATATTGTATGATATAGCTGTCCGGCGAGAAACATCACAGTGTGCTCTCATTTAAAAGCGTCTTGTACACACAAGAACTAATAAAGATAAAATACAAAGGTAAACATACAATTTCGTAGCAATTTCGTTCGAAAGACGAATAACACCCAACTCTAGCATCTTGTCAATCTCCTCATTAAGAATCTTCAACTTAACGGGTGAAAGCGGATAATATCTCTGCCTTATTGGAGAAACTTCAGTTACGATCTTATGGGGCAACCATGACGTACAACCTAAACCTTTTTGATCAGACGAGATATCGCTGAACTGTTCGATGACCAACTGCAACCTAGTTTCCTGATCAGGTGACAATGTCCAACGAGGATGAACGTAACGTGTCTCATTAGAAGCAACCTCGGGTATAACGTTATTCTGAACCGAAGGAACGAAAAGATTGTCGGAATATTTGCCATGAAAAGCATCCGTAATTAAAGCTGTAAGGCCGTATTGGTTCCAAAATTGAATACCTAAAATCAATTGAGTAGGCAAATTCCTACTGACTAAACAAGGATGTTGAACCCAGCCGCCTCTAAAAAAAATAGGTAGGTCAACACCTCCAAGTATCTCTATAGGAGAACTATCTGCAGAAATAACGGTCGGGCGCAAATGGGTACTGAAAGGGATTTCCAACTTATCTAACAAAGAAACATCTACCAAAGAAACTTGAGCACCGCTATCTAAAAGAGCCTTTATACGAGAATTTGCTAAAGTAATCTCGAGGAATAATCGACTATCTGGCGAATTAGTTACAATAATTGGTGACACATTGGGTGTGCGTGCGTCACCTTTTACGCGTTTTTTTGAAGATTACAATTCGCACAATCGCGCGTAATGACACCTGGACGCTTGCAACTAAAACATAAAGGACCAGGTACAATAGGACAAGCGCGATATTGATGACCTGACGTGTTGCACTTCAAACACAATGGGGGTGAATTTTGGGCCATATCGACGTTGGCGGAGGAACAGACAGCACAAACCCTATGCTGGGGCTGGAAAGCCTCGAAATTAGCTGTTATATGCAAGAGCGCGTCAAGATCAGTCAACAAATTCGTTGCTAAGCAAGGATGATAGCGTGAATGTAAGCCGTACTTCACGATGGTGAACAAATCCGCTTCAGGAACCGGAACACGTAATTTGGAATTAAGGTCGCGGGCGGAGATTATAAAATCCCTCGCAGTCTGGGTTGGTTTCTGACGCAGTCGACGTAATTCACGCTCTATTTTGAAGTCATAATCGAGGACATCAAAAGTGCGAAGGAACGCACCCTTGACCTGATGATACGTTAGGCCGGGACACTTAACAGATCTAAAATATTTAAGTGCACCGTCCGAAAGAAGTTCAAGGAACCGACGAACAACGTAGTCTAGCGGGACGTCTCGAGCCTCTTGTTCCTCTTCAACGCGTTGGAAAAACTCCCTAACGCTGGCTTCACCATCAAACTTAACGTTCCATTTGAGAAGGGACTCCTGTTTGAAATAACGTCGAGTCATAGGACTCGGCAGCGGCGTGGGTTGGATAGCTTCAAAAAAATACACGCCCACCCACACTTTTCCTGATTTACTTTTTGTATCCGTAGAATTCAAAACTTTTTGTTTCAAAAATGACATTACGGGCCACTAATTTAAATGCCTTTTATTCCAAATTAAAAAAATATGCCGACTGCTTTTTGTTTTTTTTTCCGAATTCGGTTTTGAATTTCGCTATTATTGCGTAATTAATGGTGAATTGTGTCTTTAGATTGTTGTGTTGAATTTTTTTGTTTAATAATTATTCGAACAAAATATTATTTACGCAATAATAGCGAAATTCAAAATCGAATTCGAAAAAAAACAGAAAGCCGTCGGCATTTTTTTTTAATTTGGAATAAAAGGCATTTAAATTAGTGGCCAGTAATGTCATTTTTGAAACAAAATGTTTTGAATTCTACGCCCGGGATACAAAAAGTTAATCAGGAAAAGTGTGGGTGGGCGTGTATTTTTTTGAAGCTATCCAACCCACGCCGCTGCCGAGTCCTATGACTCGACGTTATTTCAAACAGGAGTCCCTTCTCAAATGGAACGTTAAGTTTGATGGTGAAGCCAGCGTTAGGGAGTTTTTCCAACGCGTTGAAGAGGAACAAGAGGCTAAAAGTGTGGGTGGGCGTGTATTTTTTTAAATTATTTTGGCATTTTGAGTTTAAATTCAAAAGGTAATTACTATATTTAAATTGTCAATAAATTGGCATGTTTTTAAACTTATAGGCAACTAGACCGTAGTGTATATATTTTTTTCACCGTAGGAGCTGAAAGTTCGATCAATGTACGATTGCAAAGGCAAAAATTACGTTCGCGATTTTTTGCTTAAAAATCCATTGTAGTCTCACATTAATCGTGATGCCTGTCTAATAAAATAAGTATTGAAGAATATTGTCAAAAAAATAAAATTTGGAAAAATTTGCTTAGAATGGTGAGTCCTTTATGAAAGAAGGGAAAGGAACACTACACTGGATGGTTACGATAGAACCACCCGCACGATAAGTCCTGTAAAAGAAAAATAAAACCGAACGAATTTTTAACAAGGTTATATTATTAGTCTTCAAGTAAAGAATAAAATAAGAGAATAAATTACATTGTTATAAAAAAACTAGATTGGTTAGTACGGGCAAATTAGATGAAATTTCACTAGTCTGGAAATAATTCTAAGAATTGATAAAAACATTTCTGATTGCTTTGTAGGGGTTAAAAATCGAGCTTTATGCATCCCTTAATAAATTCGCCCCCCCGGAAAGGGGTGCAATTGGTTGAAAACCTTGCAAAGGTCATAACTAACGAGGGAAAAAAGGTGTACTCGGTGCAATTTGGCATACGTTTTAATCCATCTCAATCTACATTTGCACGTATTATTTCATTTAATTCAACCTACGGAACATATAAATAAAAATATATATAAGTAAAAACTTACTTTCGGCCATCGCGGCTCGGGGGAAAATATAGAACGCGGTGCAAATTGAGGATATGATTAGAAAAAATATCTAAATACAATATCTAATTTGCACCGGGGTGCAACCCCCGGAAAGTAGTTATCTACGTTTAACGGTCTTCGTACTTCGGGGGAAATTTTGAAACAATTGAAAATCGTCACAACCGTATTCATTTGATTTACTTTAAATTCGCACCCCATAAAAAATTGGCATTCTTATCGGGATCATGCAGTTTTCTGTATGTTTGTAAATTACTTATTACCATAGAGCAATAAAGCCACAGAAGCGCACGCACGCGTAAACGGACCGATGATGCACGGTTCTTGAGGCATGGGCAAAAGTAGCGTAGTAGTAGGTTATATTTTCTTTTTTAATTAAATAAGTATTCTTGAACTCTCTTATTCATAATTGCACAATAAACCTATTTTAGTTAAAGTATGCTTTGACATTCCCTTTCCGAGACTGTACTTATTAATTAATTTATGTTTTATAGCTTCTGTAGATATCGGTTATTATTATTTCCTTTGGAACTTTTATTAAGCTATCTCCATTTCAAATTGCATCCTAATCCATCCAGCCGTTGCAGCGTGAGGGAGTAACAAACTAATACACAAACTTTCGCATTTATAATATTAATTGGATATTAAGTGGGAAAGTGGAATTTTTTAACTTGTAATACAAGTTTTAATGAAAAATAAAGTTGGTTTAAGAAATGCAATAATAAAGAAAAAGTTCAATTTTGAGTTCTGATCGTCAATAATCAAAGTAAGTGTCTAATATCAAAACGGTATAGTCACCAGCAAATATATTGGAGCGGACAATGTAAACAATAATAATGTCATCATTATTTGTGCATTCTGAAGTATATTCACTGCCTTCTGAATCTAGCTCTGATGAAGCAGCCTAGCAAGGCCTTTGAAGGTGTAGTTCGAGGATGCCGTTAGCTATAAAACTATTTGGAAAATAACTATAGAGTGATCATTCCACATGGTGGTGGAACCTCGAAAGTAAGATCGGTATATTTACTCAGTTTAACTTTGTCCGTTTTTATATGAGGTTTTCATCATGCGGAATTAAGAGAAAAAATATTCGCCACATAGACGGCGACTACCTTAAATTTTGAAAATATCCAATTCTACACAAAGAAGTCATACTTTTATTTTTGAAAACAATTAATACTGCATTTATGGATTTTTGGAAATTCCTCTGCCTTAACCGGAAAACGAACTGTACTGTACTCCAGTAACTTTATACATGAGGGCTTGCGTCAAATCCGGTAGTTTTGAATTTTTGCAGCCTTGTTTATGATGTTGGCCCAATGAATAATTCAAGTTTGTGACCCCGAGAAGATCGCAACTTAGTCAAAAATAATAAAACCGTGAACATTTCGTTTTTTTTTTCAGATAATGGTGATTGTAACTCTAAAGGACTAGTTTTTGATAGTACTTTTCTAGGATGTCTTATTTAAAACGTCCGAAGAAGCTACTATCAAAAACTAGTCCTTTAGGGTTATAATCGCCAGTCTGAGAAAAGTCCGAAATTTTAACGGTTTTTTTTTATTTTTGACAAAGTTGCGTTTGGCGCTTGAAGTCACAAACTTGGATTATTAATTTGGCCAACATCATAAACAAGTCTGCAAAAAATCAGAACTACCGAATATGACGCAAAGTACCCCGTACTTTCAGGCGACATGGTTACTGGACTACTGGTCTAATATGACAAAACAACAATAAAGTCTTGTTTTATGATACAGATCGAAAGGGTCATGATAGTGATCATTTTAAACTTACAACACATACGCCTTCAAATTAATTAAAAACCGTAAAAAATACATGGTTTTATTGTTTTGTCATATATTCGACCAGTTCGATTCCCGGTTAAGGCAGACCAAATTCCAAAAATGCAGTAATAATTGTTTTAAAAAATAAAAGTAAGTCTTCTTCGTGTAGAATTTTCTTTTTTGAATATAAAGGAAGTTGCCGTTCATATGCGTTTTTTCCACCCTGTATAGGGTACACAGAGATCATCAGATCACACAACAATTTTCACAAAGTAACTGACTGAGCGGTGCCATGCGTTGCGTATGCCCGCGGTCGCCTGGCGTTCGCTGCGATTACATTTGATAAACTTCCCGTTATTTTTTCCTTTTTTTTATAAGGTGCGAATGTAGTATCTTTAGAACAAGTGCCATGAATAAATTTTCACGACTACCTTAATTTGCCCCAAAGTACAATCTATAAAATAATGAAAAATTCATGTTCCATAATTCGCACAGGGGTGCAAAATAAACTGGGCGTTTATTATGCTTTAAAAAGCTTAATGTAAGTTTGCACCAACCGACTGAATTATCCTCGAGCCGCAATCTAATAAAAACAAATAACTTAATTTTGATACATCTCACACCTTTTTAATTAAGATACGTTAAGTATTAAAGGGGTCTTTACACGTGGCTAAACTTGCACCAAATAGTTTTTAACATACTCCAAAATTACGGCACTTTAAAGTTTATACCTAACATTTAAAGGCTTTCCGTACATAATAGAAACGGTGCAAACCGGGGAAAACTATCTAGTTAAGCCCTCTAACGATTGCCAAAAATGCACGACTACACGACTTAATTCCATACTTTCTGCTAATTCGACCATACTATGGTAGGCTGACACTGAATTTAACTTTTTACGAAACCGGAATGAAAATATAACAAAACTTGCAGATTGTCACCCATTAAAAAGCTATCTAAATTAAAGTTCAGCATATAATAAATGAGGACATCCACCTTAGGACACGGTCGGCTATACTAGTATAAAATTTAATTTAGGTAAAACAGAACTACGTTGTATTCTATAAGTAATATTTCAAGAAGCGCTTTATAAAAATCTACTGATAAAAATTTGTAACATGTTCAGAGTGAGATAAAATACAGGTTATAATTTGGGCGTTACTTGGTAAAAAGGGGGCCGGTGCCGTGTTTAAATTATGGCCGAAATAGTTATCAAAGGTAACCTAGATTTGTTGGGTTGGAGTTCGCGGACTCCGATTTTTTGAATTTAGAGAAATTAAAAGTTTACGATAAATAAGACTATCCTGTTAAAATCTGTAGCCGCCGATTCGCCCCAGTCGTAGAGCTGCAATTGCCGCAACCAGAACGTAACCGACGCTGCGTGTAAAATATGCCGGTACTACAGCAGTCGACGAGTCGTCGCCCAGCGAACCAGTTGGCGAGTAACGCGGTGAATTTCTAGATCACCCGTCCAGGTTTTTCGTGGAGTGGAGAGTGGAGAAGTGATGGGAAGTATGGGGAAAGAGGGGGGGCTGAAAAGAACACCTTTACTCACAAAGTGGAACAGACAACATGAAAGATGGGTTCCTAACGATGGGGACCAGTAAAAGCAGAACGGCATCAAAAGCCAACTCACCCGTTATCCAGACAAACAATGAGGACAACAGCATTCCATCGATCTGTTTATATTCCATTCGATACCGCTGGTACTTGTTGATAACTACCGGACACGGCACTTGAATAAGCCTTTCTTACTTATTTTCTATGTAGAGATGATTCCATTGAATAAAAAAGACACGTTAAAATTATTTAAAGATTCAACGCAAGGGTTGGAGATCGAATGTCAAAATTATCACAGGATTCGGATTTAACAAAAACGAATTCAAGATTCAAAACTGGCAGTAGATATGTCTATCTCTAACCGGTCAATGAACAAGCCCATACTACAAAAAGGCTAAGAAACGGAAAAGGCGGAATAATTTAGCGATAGCTAACGCGAACCAACGCGATTTGTAGCGGTAATGCTACAGGTGCTATGATCAAAACATTGAACAAGGCTGTTCATTTTCGAAAAAAAACCTAAACAGTCCAAATATCTCGAAAACTGTGCGACTTTTACCGAACCTATTTTAGCTTTTTTATAACGTCCTAAGTGCCCTCTATCCATAATTCAAGGATTATCCACTCATTACCTAACACCCTGTATATCTTTCTAATACCGGATCTTAGCTTAGTGTATAGAATAGAAAACGGACGAAGTGTATCACTTACTTTACTAATATTATAAATAGCTGCTGCTCGCGACTCCGACCGCGCAGAAAAATAAAACAGCCTATGTTCACCAGGGATAATGTAGGATTCTAATGGTGAAAGAATTTTTGAAATCTGTCCAGTACCTAGTTTTGGGGCCTATGTAATGCATCAAATATTTCCTCATTATTAGACTGTCTGTGTTAGACGTTATAATTGTGTAATGGCCGGTAAAGACAGAATTACAAACGAGAGTCTGTTAGAAGCCCGAAGCCGAAGCTCAGCCTTCGGGCTTCGGGCTCGGTCTTTAATGACTCGAGCTTTGTATTTCCTTTACCACACGCGTAACATACAATGTTTTTCATCACAATTGCTAGGAAATGTAATAAAATCAGACAAAAGATCATATTTTTAACTTACGATTCTCACTAATAATTTTAGCCGCGTTGGCGATGTCCGGTGGTGTCGCATTATCCATTTCTTCTGATGACGACATGATTTTTATTGATATATAAATTTTAATACGTGCACAAAGACACCCTTTTAACCTTTTCAACGCCACAGTCGGCTCTGGCCGTCAACTAAAAGTCGTGCCACTGACGCCACGTCGGCTACAGCCGACAAGAGTTCAAGATAACTTACTTTTAAAAGGAAGTTTTGACAGGACCACCACTTTAGTAATTTTGGTAGGAAATAGTCTTAGTGTGGACAAGTCTGGCGTAGATAAATTAATATCAACACTAAATACTATTGAAGGTAGGGGCATAGGTAAAATTATACTATGTGCGCTACCATACTCACAAAGCATGCCATTTAGTCATAATAATAGAATAGCACACTTTAATTCTTTAATATATAATGCTATAAGCTGTAATCTGTAATAATAAATATCATTTCTTTGATTTAAACAAATTTATAAAGCGATTTGATCTAACATCAGGAAAAATTCATTTGCCCAGGAAATATATTTTGACCTTGGTTGACCTATTAGCTTTTAATATAGAACCAAATACATACAGTAGTACCCAGCCCCAACAAGCCATTATTGGCAATAATGCCTTGCCTCATGATTTAAACTAAATTATAGGACAGCGGAAACACCCTTGAATATAAATTTAATTCACCAAAATATTCAAGGTTTTTCCAGCAAAGAACTAGAAATAGGGTTGTTCTTAGATAATGAAAATGTACAAATTATGTGCATTACTGAACATTGGCTTAGACAAGAGCAATTAATTTTTGATTTTTTAAATTTTAAATTAGTTAGTTATTTTGCCAGAAAAAGTGCCATTCATGGTGGCTCTTTTATAATTGTAAAAAGTACTCTTAAATCCAAAGAAAGAAAGGATATTGTAAAGCTATCGATAGAAAGGATTGTAGAAATTTCTTGCGCAGAACTAGAAAGTTATATAATAATATGTGTTTACAGACCACCGTTGGCTGACTTTTGCACATTTGAATCTACTATGGAACATGTGTTAAAATTAGCATGTAATACCCAGAAGCGTGTTATAGTTTGTGGAGATTTTAATATTAACTTACTCGAAACGTCAAATAATACCACTAGGTTACTTAGTTTATTTAAATCTTTTAATTTAGGTAATCTGTTCTTAGAACCCACACGGATAGGTGTTAGTAGTGCAACCTGCTTAGATAATATTTTTTGTAGTTGCGAATGTTTGGATAAAGAAATATTTAATTGTTTTAATTCTGACCATAGTGGTCAGAAGGCATCTTTCATCTATGATTTTTATCAAAAACCTGATACAATAACATACCGACCTATAACTAGTAATCGTTTGGAATTATTCAAAAATAAAGTTCAGAGTAATCTTACAGTGTTACCGTTTTTACAGAATGAGTGTAATAGTATTTATAAAGACTTCTTCGGCGTAATTCTACATCAATTTAACAACAATTTTAAAATGAAAACTATTTCTAGGTCGAAAACAAAATTTAGTGAATGGGCTACTACAGGCATTCATAAAAGTAGAAATAGGCTTTATGACCTATATAGAGAGAGGGAGGAAAATAAGAATGCTGACTTTCTAAATTATGTTAGGAATTATTCAAGGACCTTTAAACAAGTTTGTTTAACTGCCAAGGCAAATTTTCTTAGTCTCAAACTTAAATCATCTGACAACAAGGTAAAAACTGTATGGAATATTATAAATAGAGAAACGGGAAAATCAAAAACTCGTGATAATCAAGTCACTCTGAACACAGGTGACCAACAAATCACGTCAAATAAAGACGTTGCCTTAGCATTCGAAGATTATTTTTCTAACATAGCTATTAATACTACGAAATGTCTTAAATCATCCGCGGTTGAAGCTCAATCATTACTTAGCACTAATGTCAGTAAATGTAATATAAACTTTGATTTCAGCCCTGTAAATTCAGATTCAATAGTCGAGATATTTAAATCACTTAGTTTAAAAAAGACTGAAGATTTGTGGGGCACATCAGTTAAGGTACTCTTTCATATCATAGATGTAATTACACCCCATCTAGCATTAATCTACAATAATTGCATATCAGAGGGGGTCTTTCCAGATCTCATGAAATATAGTAAAGTAATACCTCTTTTTAAATCGGGCGAGATGAGTGATATAAAGAACTTCCGTCCCATTTCCATACTACCAGTTTTAAGTAAAGTCTTTGAGAAAGTAATGCTAAAGGATATGTTAGGTCACTTTAACAGAAATAAACTACTTAACAATAACCAGTTTGGCTTTACCAGAGGTCGATCAACAATTGATGCGTCATCTGTACTCATTAAACATATATATAACAGTTGGGAGAAATCTTGCGATGCAGTAGGAATATTTTGTGATCTTTCTAAAGCTTTTGATTGCGTGGATCATACGACCCTTATTTTAAAATTAGAACATTATGGATTGTCCAACAAAGCTTTAAGCCTTATGTCTTCTTATCTAAGTGATAGAACTCAAACAGTTGTTGTAAAAAAAACGCAATCTGTTGGAGCTACATTGAAAATAGTTGTGCCTCAAGGCTCTATTTTAGGTCCTTTTTTATTTTTGGTTTACATAAATGACTTGCCACCAACAGTAGATAAACTTTGTGATATTGTACTTTTTGCTGATGATACTTCACTAATTTTCAAGGTAGATAGAAAATCTGTAGACTACAGTAGGATTAACACCACACTAGTTAAAGTACTTAATTGGTTTACTAGCAACAATTTGCTACTAAATGCTAAGAAAACGAAATGTGTTAGGTTCGCTTTGCCTAATGTTAAACCGGTACATTCTAGTATTTTTCTAAATGACGAGTGTTTGCAAATGGTAGATAAGGCAATTTTCTTAGGCATAACATTAGATAAATATTTGCAATGGAGTCCCCATATAGCTGTACTGGCAGGTAAACTAAGTTCGGCAGCTTACGCCGTTAGGAAAATTAGACAACTAACCAATGTTGAGACAGCTCGCTTAGTCTATTATAGTTATTTCCATAGTGTCATGTCGTACGGTATTCTGGTTTGGGGTAAGGCAGCTGACATACAAACTATATTTGTGTTACAAAAAAGGGCCATTCGTTCTATTTACAACTTAAACTCCCGTGACTCTTTAAGAGAACTTTTTAAAGAAATTAATATCTTGACTGTAGCGTCTCAATTTATTTATGAGAATATTATTTACGTTATTAGAAATTTAGATTCCTTCACCAAAAATTCTGATATACATGTAGTTTATGTCCGGAGATCTAATCCGAAAGTCTTAAGTAGTCTTAAGCGTCGAAACTGTAGCGTAGGCACGATATTAGGATGCGAAGAATTTAGGAACGCAACGTTATATTATACAGTTATTTAATGAACAGAAGGAGTTTACAAAATACACTTGGAAGTAAGAAAGAATGAAGTACAAGATGGAAAGTTAAGCGAAAGCGAAAGCGATTGGAACGAATACAAATGAAATGGGAAGTAAGACAGAACGTTCGAGAGATACAAGTAATTATACAAAGTAAGTGAGTGCGCGCGCGCTTGCCGGCGGTCGGTAAGGGAATGACGCTGCGCGGGCGCGCCGGCCGCCGCGCGCTAGACAAAAGATGCACGATGCGGTGGCGTGATGTGCGGTTGCCTAAGCTCATAAGCGGTAGCGTTTTCTTGAGCGTCGCTGACCGCCACAAGTACTCCCCCGCTGAGACCGTGACTACGGGCGATAGTAGTCTGGGAAACGTACCACCCGTCCACTTTTCGTTTTCTTTGGCAGTGCTGGGTTGGTGCTCGGAGTTCTGTGTACTACTGGAGTGCTTATTTCTTCGCGTACGATGTAAGCAGGCTTCAGCCGATCGATGGATACCGTAATTTCCTTTCCTGCGACTTCTAGGTCGTATGACTTATCCTTGCGTCGTATTATTTTGTAAGGTCCAGTGTATGCAGGTTGGAGTGATTTGCGTGCTGGACCCTGGCGCAGGAACACGTGACTGCTTGTGTGTAAGTCATTAGGTATATAGAAAGGGCGGTTGGAGTGCCATGACGTGGGTTGCGGGACCAATTTGTTGATGTGGTTTCGTAGGCGGCTTGAAAAGTCAGTGACGTCTACCACATCATCGGACGTTGTGAAAAACTGCCCAGGTAAACGAAGTGGTTCACCGTAGACAAGTTCTGCTGCTGAAGCTTGTAAATCTTCTTTCCACGCGCTGCGGATGCCGAGCAGGACTACAGGGAGGGCTTCCGTCCAATGCGTGCTGGTGTGGCATGTGATGGCAGCCTTGAGCTGGCGGTGTAGCCTTTCGACAAGACCGTTGGCTGCGGGATGGTATGCCGTGGTAGTGTGGTGAGTTGCACCAACCAAAGATGCAATGGCCTTGAAGAGGTGCGATTCGAACTGCCGTCCACGGTCCGTGGTGATGCGTTCAGGGCAGCCGAAGCGGGCCACCCAACCGGACACGAAGGCGGCTGCACAGGTGTCAGCCGTGATGTCTGGCAGCGGGTACGCTTCAGGCCACCGGGTAAACCTATCGATGGCTGTGAGGCAGTACCTGTAATTGTGAGAAATAGGTAAGGGTCCGACAATGTCTAGGTGAACATGCCGGAATCTTGCTGACGGTGGTTTGAATGCCACCAGAGGAGCTGAAGTGTGACGTTGAACCTTACTGCGTTGACATTGGAGGCATGCCTGCGCCCACCGACGACAGTCCTTCTTTACTCCAGGCCAGACAAACCTTTGAGTGACCAGCCTTATAGTAGGTTTGACCCCTGGATGGCAAAGATTATGCAGCGATTCGAAGACGTTTCGTCGGAAGGCGGGAGTGACGAACGGTCGTGGCTCAGAGGTGGAGACATCGCAGTATACCGGTAGGTGAGTGTTTTGTGTCCTGACCTTTTCTAGTTTCAGGGCTGACCCTTGCTGCAGCAGCTCCTGAAGCTCCGCGTCTGTGTCCTGGGATTTCGCTAGGGAACAGTAGTCTAAAGCAGGTGGGTTGCTTATCGCCTCTATTCGCGACAGAGCGTCAGCGACTGTGTTGTCCTTTCCCGCAATGTACCTGACATCTGTGCTAAACTGGCTTATGAAGTCTAGATACCGGAACTGACGGGGCGAGCAGTTATCTCGACGTGCGGTAAAGGCGAAGGTGAGTGGCTTATGGTCCGTGTAGATGGTGAATGTACGAGCTTCTACCATATGCCTGAAGTAGCGTATTGCCTCGTAGATTGCCAAGAGTTCCCGGTCATACGGACTGTACTTTTTTTGAGACGGGCTCAGCTTTCTAGAGAAGAAGGCCAAGGGTTCCCATGCGTCTCCGCGACGTTGTTGTAGCACTGCTCCCAAGGCCGAATCTGAAGCGTCTGTCTGGATCGATAGCTCTGCTGTCATGTCTGGATGCGCCAGGAGAGCGGCTTGAGAAAGACTTGCCTTACATTTGTTGAAGTGGCTCAGGAGCTCAGGAGTCATGTCCACCGGATGTGACCCTTTTGTTTTTGGGCCAGCGAGGAGAGAGTTCAGCGGTGCCTGGAGAGATGCAGCTCTAGGGAGAAATCTGCGATAAAAATTCATCATCCCCAGAAAGCGTCTCAGCTCCTTAATAGTCTTCGGTGCTGGGTAATCGTTGATTGCAGTAACTTTTGATTCCTGTGGGCGGATTCCCGCCTCAGATACTGTGTAACCCAAGAATGATACCTGTCGTTGTCCAAAAACACACTTAGCAGTGTTAATAAGGACACCGTACTCCTGCAGGCGCTGGAACAGCTGACGCAGGTGCTGCTCGTGCTGAACTTCAGACTCTGAGTGGATTAATATGTCGTCGATGTAGCCATAACAGAAGTCCAGGCCTCGTAAAACTTCGTCAATAAAGCGCTGGAACGTCTGTGCCGCGTTACGTAGGCCGAACGTCATATAGGGAAAGTCAAAGAGGCCGAAAGGTGTCGTTATGGCCGTCTTTGGTATATCCTCGCTATGAACTGGAATCTGGTTGTACGCCTTGACCAAGTCTACAGTACTAAAGAATTTCTTACCCGCCAGCTGGTAAGCGAAGTCCTGGATATGCCGCACAGGATAACTGTCCGGGATTGTTCTTGCATTCAGTGCTCGGTAGTCCCCACACGGTCTCCAGCCGTCGTTTTTCTTACGAGCAAGATGCAGGGGTGAAGACCATGGACTCTCCGATCTACGAGCAGTGCCGTTCTGCAGCATGTCTTCGAACTCCTGCTTTGCGATTTTAAGTCTCTGTGGATCTAGACGACGCGGGCGACTGGAGACCGGTGGACCAGGTGTAGTCCTTATGTGATGCACTGTATTATGCTTAGGATTGATGGGCTTACCAGCTGGACGAGTTATATCTGGGTATTCCCTGAGCAGTTTGTGGTAGGCTGAGTCGGTAGTGGTGCGCACTGAAGAGATGATCTCGGCTGTTTGGAAATGGGGAACGACGACTGAGAGTGACGTGACGCCGTCGACCAACCGATGGTTATGGCAATCGACAAGTAAGTTGTAATGGCTTAAAAAATCGACGCCTATAATCGGCTTGGACACATCAGCAACGATGAAACGCCATTCGAATGCTCTCCTTAGACCCAGATCCAAGTGTAAGTTCAGGTGACCGTAGGTGGTAATGGGTGTACCATTCGCAGCAAAGAGCAGGTACTTTGTCTTGTCAGTTGGGAGCGCCCGGACGGATGACCTTGGATACACGCATAGGTCTGACCCTGTGTCTATCAGATACTGTATCTTGGACTTACGGTCTGTCACGAACAAGCGGCCTGATGAAACGGGACAAGCACTTGCGGCCACCAAATGCTTCCTTTTTAGTTTAAAGCGGTTTTAAAGCTGCACGGCTCCTTACAGTTTTTCGCGTTGTTCCCAAACTGAAAATGGTACCAGCAATGCGGATGTCCCTCTGGTCGGTCGCGAGAACTCTGCCGGGAGCGTGATTGGGATCTGGATCCCCGTCGGTCAAAGTAGCCTCTGCTGCGTGAACGAGAACGTGATTGTGAGTGCACTCTTACCAAAGCTTCAACTTGCCGCGTCAGTTCTGCTACTCTAGCTTCCAAAGCAGTATCTGGCGTACCGATGGTGACCTTGGCTGGAGCGGCGGCGGTAGCGGTGGCTGCGGCAACGTGGGCTGAAGGTTGGGCGATGTCGATGATTCTGTCCGCCAGTTCGATGACTTCTTCGATGTCTCGTAAATGCTGGGAAGCAACAATGGTTTGAACATGGGGTGGAAGACGACTTGCCCAGACGGTACGGATAAATTCTTCGGGCATATTGGGGCCTGCTAAATCGCGTAAGAGGCGAAAGAATTCGCTAGGTTTACGATCACCGAGCTCCTCATGCTGCATAAGCTTAAGCGTTTTTTTCTCACGGGATGCCGATATACGTTTAACGAGCTCAGTTTTAAATTTATCGTATTTCCCGGTTTTAGGTGGATTAATTAAGATGTCTTTCATCGTTCTAGCGTACTCTTGATCTAACTGAGAGGCAACAAAATTAAATTTAGTTGAGTCGCTCGTGACATTTGACAGCTCGAATTGACTTTCAATTTGTGCAAACCATACCTCAGGTTCCTCTGGCCAGAATGGTGGAACGCGCACACCGACTCTAAAAACATCACCTGTAGAACCGCTTCCGCTTGTGCCACTTGGACCACCGCCTGCGCTGTTGCCATCCGTCGCATCTCGAAACTCGTTTTCACCGGGCCCCGCGGCGCTGCTCTTCGCTCTAGGCGCACCTGAACCCTCCATAATGTCCAAAGTCGGGTTGTCACCACTGTAGTTTATGTCCGGAGATCTAATCCGAAAGTCTTAAGTAGTCTTAAGCGTCGAAACTGTAGCGTAGGCACGATATTAGGATGCGAAGAATTTAGGAACGCAACGTTATATTATACAGTTATTTAATGAACAGAAGGAGTTTACAAAATACACTTGGAAGTAAGAAAGAATGAAGTACAAGATGGAAAGTTAAGCGAAAGCGAAAGCGATTGGAACGAATACAAATGAAATGGGAAGTAAGACAGAACGTTCGAGAGATACAAGTAATTATACAAAGTAAGTGAGTGCGCGCGCGCTTGCCGGCGGTCGGTAAGGGAATGACGCTGCGCGGGCGCGCCGGCCGCCGCGCGCTAGACAAAAGATGCACGATGCGGTGGCGTGATGTGCGGTTGCCTAAGCTCATAAGCGGTAGCGTTTTCTTGAGCGTCGCTGACCGCCACATACATAATTTAAATACCAGAAATAAAAATAAAATCGCTATCCGAAAATTCCGCGTCCGTAAAGTATATAAATCATTTGTTGGTCAATGCATTCATTTCTATAATAAATTACCTGACGAAGTTTTAAAGTTACCCTTTCCAGCACTTAAAAGTTACTTGAAAAGGTCGTTAATGTCTAAAGCGTATTATAGGATCGAGGACTATCTAACAGACAAAAATGCATGGCCTAAATCCGAAACTTAGTCAATAATAATTTATTCAAATGCAAAATCTTTATCTTGTCTAGGGGACACCGTTGATGTAGGAAAACATATCGAAACTTTTATGTGGTCGTCTCGCACCATCTTATATACACATAAGTATGTGTTATTTTTTTTTTTCTCTATCTCTCCCGTAAGATTCTTAATTGGCATGTTTTCCTGCTGAACTACGCATGTTATTTAATACTATATTTAATTTAATATTTATAGCTTTATATTTATTTATTTTATTTATTTATTGTTTATTAAGAAACAAACGGTTGTATACATTTAATGTTACACAAAATATGAGTAAACTTACTGCCGCACTCAGAGACGTCAATTAAATTGAATGCTTATTTAGTGACGTGTTGTCTTATTCTATTGCTATAACTAAAAGTAGCAAAGAAAGTGACAGCATCAAATTTAATCAAACATTAAATTTAATTGACGTCTCTGAGTGCCGCAGTTAAACCTATAGTTTCCTTAATTAGTTATAGATAAGACAGCTATAGCCTACTATTTAACAAACATAAACTAAAAAGTTGAGGAAAAAAGAACATATTGATTCTTACAATATGATACATCGTGTAGTGAATACTAATATAATTACTATACAAAAACTTGCACTAAATATATGACCGTTTTGGTCCAGTCGAAGTCACAAACATAGTTGCGCTCCAGTCCCTCGTCACTTTAATCCGTGTGCAATATCTTATATGGCGGTAGAAACATACCCTTAGTTGGACAAGGTACTAAAGCGCAAAGATATTCCCGTCCTCGACCGAAGGTACAAACGATCATCATAAGCCGAACGCCTATAATGTTTGAGGTAATATGAACTAAAATGTAAATGCTTTTTAATATTACCTAATTTACAGTTAAAAATGTCAACATCGATCAATTTAACATTATCATTAAGTAGCCTGCACGCACGCCTCAGGTAATTGTTACGTGCATAACATGTTCTGGCTTTGGGTATTGCAAATAGTTCCTTTTTGCGACACCGGCGCTGACGAGCGCGAGGGACCTTGAAATTGATATTATGAAGAAGTGAGGGAGCATCGAGCTGGCTGTGAATTATTTTATAAAGGATGACGGCGTCTACACAATCGCGTCGAGCACTTAATGTTATCATATTGTGATATCTTAAAGAGGTATTATAATCTATGTAAGCTTGACCAGTTCTGAAATCCAACGATTTAACGAATTTTTTCTGTACCCGTTCCACTCTGTCGACATGGACGGCGTAGTAAGGGTGCCATACGGCACATGCGAATTCAAGGTGACTGCGGACAAAGCTGTTAAATAATATTTTGTAAGTCAATGGGTTCCGGAATGGCTTCCCTACACGCAAAATAAAACCTAATTGTTTGTAGCATTTAATTAATACTTTGTCAATATGCGGAGTGAAAGTCATTCCGGAATCCATGATGACACCGAGATCACGAATTTGTGATACTCTGTTCAGGATGACATTAGACAATTTGTAATTATAATCGGTATTGTTCTTTTTTTTAGAGAAGGTTATAACATGACATTTATCATAGTTAAGAAATAGGTTATTTTCTACGCAGTACCTTTCTACATTTAACAAGTCTTCCTGTAATAACTCACAATCTTTAGGAGATTTAATAACTCTGAATAGTTTGGTGTCATCTGCATACAATAAAATATTAGAGTGTCGTATATTGTCCGTTATATCATTGATATACAACGTAAACAGCAAGGGACCAAGGTGGGATCCCTGGGGGACACCAGAACTGATCGATCTGCTTTGGGATGTAAATCCAGATAGAACTACGGCCTGACACCTATTTTCGACATAGGATTTTATCCACCGAAAGAGACAGCCGTGTATACCGAGACGCCAAAGCTTGACTAGAAGCGTATTATGACAGATTTTGTCAAAAGCCTTGGCGAAATCAGTATACACCGCATCCACGCTAAATCCTTCATCCATTGCGTCTATAATTTCATTCGTAAAGGCAAGTAGATTGCTATCGACAGAGCGCCCCTTATAGAACCCATGCTGATGATGTGTAATGTGGTGGCGAGACGCATTAAATAATTGGTGAGTAACGATCTGCTCAAGAATTTTACCGAATTGGCATAACTTGGATATAGGGCGATATTTCTCAATATCACTACTAACTGGACCCTTTGGTATGGGGGTTATCCAAGCCTGTTTCCAAATTGTTGGAACGCACCCTTCGTGTAGTGATTTAGAAAAAAGCATTGCGATTGGTACGACTAAAGACGAGGAACAGTTTTTAATAAAAAGAGGGTGTATTCCATCCGGCCCAGCACTTTTATGAATGTTTACGGAGTTAAGATACTTTAAAACAACGTTGCGGTTAATTTCTATGAAATTTAAGTCAATAGGGGCATCATGAGGTGATATTAAGCTAGCAATGTCTAAGGAGTCGATGTTTGATTTTTCAAATACTGAGTGAAAATGCTCATTAAATAAATTACAAATTTGTGGAATATCTGAAGTAATATTATCTTTATAATGCATAGATTGTGGAAGTTTATTTTTAGTAAATATAGATTTAATATAAGTCCAAAAGAAGTTAGGATTTGATTTAATTTTATATTCTGAAAATGATATGTAGGTCTTATAACAGTCAATTTCAATTTTTTCAGCTCGCTTACGTAGAATTTTGAAACTGTTATAGTCGAGAGGATTACCGTATAGTTTCCACAGTTTATGGTACTTACGCTTCTCATTTAAAATCTTACGGAGGGCCCGGCTATGCCAGACCGGCGTCGATGACGACGAACGTAAAATACGACGCGGCACATGTATTTGAATTAAGCTAAGTAAGATTTCATAAAATTTTGTAGTACTCTCCTCCATAGTCATATTATTAAAGAAACAGATCCAATTAATTTTAGATAGTTCAATGTTTATACTTTTAAAATCTGCGGCGTGAAAATTATACGACAAATTTGGAGGTAGCTTAGGGCTTTGAGTGTAGACGATTTGTAATTCAAGTGTCAACGATTTATGATGAGAGTCTTCATGCGTTAATGGGTGGTCGCAAACGGCCACGCTACAATCAGAACTACTAAATATCAAGTCCAAAGTCCGATTATTAGTGTTAGGACAGCAATTATATTGCCTTAAACAAGTGAAAGACATAAATTCCTGTAACAATTGCGTTGGGTAACTACAGATTGTAGACAATTGCATATTCAGTGACGATGAAGGCACCCAGTTAGCTTCCGGTATATTGAAATCCCCAGTAATTAAAAATAAGTCATTTGGGCGATCTATTATGATTTGACCGCAATTATCAAAAAATGACATTAAAGCTTCTCTAAGATGCACACCCGGGGGAATATATATACAAGCAATATTAAAGAAACGTTGATTACAAGTAACACCGCGCGTCAATCGGCCATTATCGGGCTCGAGCGGCAGGGATGCCCACACGCATTCACAATGCGAGCGCGGCGGCACAGGCCAGTCGCGTCCGATCGGTCTATACTCAGAGTTAACTGCTATAGCCACCCCGCCCCCTCGCGTCGCCCCGCTATCTATTACAGATCGATCACACCTAAAAACAGCATATCTACCATCAAAATACTCACCATTATAGAAATCAGGAGAAAGCCATGTCTCAGTTAGGCAGATAAAATCAAAGTTGGATTGTGATACCCCTGAAAAAACCTCGAGAGATTTTGTACGCAAGCCCCTCACATTTTGGTAATAACCGGTAAAAGTTCTAGGTAACATTGAAATAAGTGATTAGAAATGTGATATTCTTATTATGAAAAGCATATAAGGAACTACTTACAAACAAAGTATTATGATGTAACGCAGGGATAAAGACCAGAACACTTGTAATTAATATTATTATTAAAATTATAAGAAGAGTGCAACTATCACTCATTATATTCCAATACCTATAAACATACGTGCGGCGTGATATAGTAAAGAAGTTAGAAGTAAACTGAGCTAAAAGAAGGCAATCGCAACAAAACATTTATATAATGCTAGACTAAGTAGTACCATTGTAATAAGAAATATGTTTAAAAAATGACTGACTGCTGAGTTTCTTGCGGCGTTTCTTCTCGGCAGTGGTCTTCTCTTGGGAAGCGCTGGTAGATTCTTGACGTGTAAAAGTGCCCGTGCGGCCTACTTACTGAATAAATTTCTTTTATCTTTTTTTTATCTTTAATAATAATAATAATAAATATCAAGGGACGATCTCACACAAATTGACCTAGCCCCAAACTAAGCTCTAGGCTTGTACTATGGGTACTAGACAACGATATAAATACTTATATAGAGAATTATATACTTATATAGTTATATACTTAAATACATAGAAAACATCCACGGCTCGAGAACAAATACTCGTGCTCATCACACAAATATCTGCCCTTACCGGGATTTGAACCCAGGACCGCTACCTTCGTAGGCAGGGTCACTACCAACTAGGCTAGCACGTCGTCATTAAAAGAGACTTTGTTTGGTAGCAATAAGGTGTAATTTGCATAGCATAGCAAACATGTTTGGCGTGTGGGTGGCACATTTTGTATTCGACGTATGGCGTTCAAAAGGTTAATTATTATTTTGTAATCACACAGTTTATAATCAGTCAGTATTTATAAATTATCGGCAGACTACATCATTGTCTATGACTTACCACAGATAATGTCAAACGTGTTCAGGAGTCCGATTCTAGTGACAGTCGAGATCAATAGTTTATATGCGAGATTTTTAGAAAATTGTATGCGACTGACATTTCATCTCGAATGAAACTTCATATCGAATGGCAAATTTAAAAAAAAAGCTATTACGCACGATAGGGCGTAATGGTAAAAAAAAGGCCCGCGGATATTATTGTGGATTTACGGTCGATTTTTCTAGCATATTAGGAAACTATTTACGAGCAAGTGTGATGAAAAATATTTGCAACTAATATTAACACTATTAAAAATAAATTAATTCAATATTTTTTAAACAATTTTAATCCAAGATAGATCTTTTGAGTGCGGGGTTTGAGGGGCTGGTTAGCAGGAAATATTTGGTGACCTGGGCCCTGTTTTATAAAGCTACAAATTACAATTTACGGGTTACAAGTTTGACGACCAGCCATTTGAGCAGTGTTGCCAGTTTAGACCTGTAAAATTGTTAATTGTAGCTTTATAAAACCTGCTCCTGTAGTAGTTGTAACATATTTGCACTGTATAATCGCTGTAAGTAAGACGCATTCTTTTTCAACACACTTAATCGCTAAATGTGATAACTTGTAATTGGCTATGTGTTGTAAATCATAATTCTCAATTTTTATAGAACTGTTGGTTTTCCATGGATCCATAAATAAATAAATAAATATATAATATTAGTGTGGATGTGAGAGTGTTAGTTGGTTCCGCTTTTACGATCCAACAACGCCTTCGCCGAGCGCCGTGAAGTTCGATACAAAGATAGTTTTTAGCCCGCGGATGGACGTAGGTAGTATTAAGTATTGTACTTCAAAAATTTGTCAGTTTCCTAGGGAACAGCATAAACTACCTACTTTGACGTGGACGGAGTCGTGGGCAAAATCTAGTAAAACGTGGTTGTTCAACTTGAGTTCTCTTTTTTTTACCATCGATGTGATTGTTTTCGGATATGTATTGATGGTATCAACTATGTACATAGTTTCATATTTATACTTTGGTTGTTGCAGAAACAACTTTTGGTCGCGAGAATAAAATTGGTGATAAATTACCAGTTCAGTCAGTCCGTGAAACTGCCGCCCGACATGAAACCGTAAGTATACTCACCTACATATATTATAAGTATCTGGATGAACGAGCTTTGCTCGTTTTTTTTGTTAAGTTTTCCAAAAATGAAACCTAGCTAGATCGATTTATCGCCCCCGAAACCCCCTGCATACTAAATTTCATGGAAATCGTTGGAGCCGTTTCCGAGATTCTGATTATATATATACAAGAATTGCTCTTTTAAAGGTGTTAGATTGATAGATAGATAGATTGGATTAGATAAGCTTATCAATGTTCAGGTTGTAGAACGTTCTTATATAAATTACACAACATTTTTCACTATTGGCTACTCAATCACGGCAATCTCGTAGCATTTAAGTAGCACTTGACAGTACGAACAGATTATTGATGTCCCGGGTCAGATTCCTGATATGGGCAAATAATTGTGTGATTGGCTCGAGTATTAGTTTCTGTGTCTGGGATATTTTCTACCTATAAAGCCGCGTCACCACCAAGCGCACGCATAAGTTAAAAAAAGAAAGAAGAAGGGGAGTAGGTATAAGTATGTTTATATTTGTCTAGTACCTGCCCATAGTACAAGCCTAGGGCTTAGATTGTTACTAAGTCAATTTATGTGAAATTGACCCCTGTTTTTTTTATGTGACAACATTTCTGCATGAGTCGAGAAAGAATGAAAAAAGGAAGCAGTTTGTAATAACAGACGCAGTATTTAAATATGTGGGAAACTATAATGAGATAATTATTCGAGAATACAACAACCGAACGGATAGTTAAAACTGTCATAATTATGTAAGCTCCTCCTTATCTTTGGGTAAAGAGAGCGTCACGATGGTCGAACTTAGGTGTAGGCGAGGATAGTCGGGCAAGGAGAACCAAAAGCCTTTTCTAGATGTTTCACATATTTCTTGTTTAATTATCAAAATATAGTCAGTTAATAAGAAATCCGCCTGACGACGTTCCAGGGGCAAAGGGTGCCAAGGCCAGATGCAAAACTATCACGCTCGCGGCGTACCATGTTTCACGACCCAATTTTACCAGCGAAGTCTAGAACAAGAGTGTCAAACATCAACGCACGTCCGGGATCCTACTCCCAACACCACAGTAGTGCTAATGGATACTCCGTTCCTTTCACTCGCCCATCGTACTGAAGTCGAGGGAAAGTGACGGAGCAAGCGTAACGTTCGAACTATGAAAGTAGAGGCCCAGTGCCCGAGTTACGTCAGAGTGACCAGGACCATAACTAAACAGTATGTCTACTCGCTCTCAAACCACACGCGCCGTCAGATACAAAGGTATAATGTAGGTGGATAGCGAATATTTATTGCTATAGAAATTATTTCGATACTCCTACCAAATTTAAGCTATCCTTCCTCAAGAACCAAGACAAGACAAAGAGATGGCAATACAGCTGTACAAATATATTTATAAGCAAAATAAACCTCGGAACTAAAAATGTAAACATATCAAAAACATATACAATTAAGTTTGGTTATGTATGCTCAGTTTTGAGATCATACCGACCTCGTGCCTAAACTTATTTAATTTGTCTTTAGACAAGGGTTTTGTTAACATATCAGCATTTTGGTTATTAGTATTAACACAGTTTAAAATTATTACTTTCTCAGAAAACTGTAACTTCTTTAGTACTGAATCGAACTTTGCGTTCCAACAGCGGGGTGGCTGCTTTAAACCATAGAGCGATTTCGCTATATTACATACCTGATTTGGTTCTGCGTTTAACTAGGCCTTCAGGAGGAGTCATATAAATATCCTCTTTTATCTCGCCGTAAAGAAAAACGGTGTTTACATCAAACTATTATTATGAGATTATGTTGGGCATCTACAGATAAGAGCAATCGAACAGGATCGTACCTGACTTGTCGGTGAAAACGTCTCCTCATAGTCAATACCTTCAGTTTGTGCGTACCCCTTAGCACAAAGGCGTGAATATAGAATTACCTAAAACTCTAAATATGAAATGGCATGAGTAATTCTAGAGAATAATACAATTATTACTATTAAAAATACACACAAAAGTGAAGATGCAATCACATAAAAAAAGTTTCGATATGCTTCCTACATGAACTGTGCCCCTTATGCAGGATATAACGTTTAAATGATGTAATGACTTGGCTATTTGGTTTAGGCCAAGCATTTTTGTCTGTTACGGCCTGGCCACGACATTGGTCTTAAGCGGCGAGCGGTGCGGCGTTAGGCGCGGCAAGGTAGAGCGGCGCGGCGAGCATGCCACGACTTCACAATAGCGTTAGCGGCATCGAGCGAATGGGACGTACTCAAGAGTTAATAAAAAATAAAAATGTCTTTGTCAAAAGTGGCTCGTCAGTGCCTCGACCGCAGCTCATATTTCATGAGAGATATTTTAAATATAAGAGAAGGTGTGCACGAACTGAATAGAGTCCGTTATACGTTAGGTGAATTTAGAGTGTTGTACGAAGACTATAGAAAGCATCCCGCAAAATTTTACGAGTACACTAGAATGAGTGTAGAAACATTTGATTATATACTCCAACACTTGGACGAAGCAAGCAGGAAAAAATTCTTTCATTTCTTCCCACAACCTTTTTATTACGTGGCGCAACTTATGTTTGGGATGTTTCGCCATCCAAATTGCAGGCCTATTTAAAATTTCTGCAATAAAAGCTTCGGTGTACATTATTACGCGCGAATGTTATAAAAAAAATTATTCCACGATTCACCGCCCGGTACGTCCCGCCGCCGCTAAGACCGGTCGCGCCGCTGTAAGTCGTGGCCGCGTTCCTAGCGCCAGTGTCTTTGTTTCCACCGCTCGACGCGCCGCGCCCCGCCGCCGCTGGCCGCTCGAGTAAATTCGCGCAAGTCGCCGCTGGGCCAGCGGCGGGTCGTGGCATCACTAGAACTTTCGCCTTATTTTATAACATTCGCTTTTCGCTCGCCGCCGCCGCTGCCGCAGGTCGCGCAATGTCGTGGCCAGGCCGTTAGATAGTCCTTGACTTTATGACGTTAAAGTGTGCGAGCAGCTACAGCAGTGGTTCTCAGCGAACGGGCTTATCTAGTCCGAAGAAATTGAAACAAAAAGTACCTCCAACCCCACCTTGCACGAATTAAAAACAGCTTTTTTTTCCATTAAATATGTTGAGTAAAGACAGTAGAGTGTATTAAATTGTTTATTAATGTACCTTGGTCGAAAAAAAAATAACAGGCATAAAAATGCTATAGATACGCATTTTAATTCGTATATTCAGCTATTATAAAATTTAAATTCAAATTCAAATTCAATTTATTGCATAAAATAATGTTACATAGATGTTAAAATTAATTATAACAGTTCATTATTTCGCCGTTAAGGCATGCAATTTGTATACGAAAATCATAAATTCCGTGTATGCAAATACACTAGCATCATTATTAAGAATTGAGAAAAAAATTATTAAAAATAATTACAATACTTTACAAAAAAGGTACAAAAGAATAAGATTAATATGATACATTTCAGTCTACATTTTGTGAAAAATTCTTCTAATGTGTAGAAAGCTTCTTGAACTAACAGTTTATTAACTCTGGTAAAGAATTGATTATTAGGTAAATATGTCCATGCAATAGGAAGTGAATTATAAATTTTAATTGCCGCCTGATAGCTGTTTTTACGACAGAGTTTTAGCCTACATTTTGGAGCTAGCAACGCCTTATGAGTAACAGTACCTACGTTTATGTACATCACTTTTTTATAAAAAGTGTTATATTCGCCCTAACAAACTTACAAACCTCCAGTATGTACAGGCTCAGGACTGTAAGAAGTTTAAACTCTATAAACAGTGGCCTACATGCTCTCTCCAGTTTAAGCCCCATATCATCCTAATATATTTTACCTACTTTAAAGTTTTGTTCCGATTGAGAGTCAAAAGTTTTCAAATATTTTTAAGAGGCACCTATGTTGCCAGTGCTTCCGTGCGAAGAATGTGAGATGGAAATAGTTCGCGCGCGCCTTGATGGCAGCATCAATAGTACATTGTTGCAGAGGATAGAAAGTACGCGATTTTTGGACGAGTCATATAGAGGGCCGAAACGTAGTTGAGGCCCTCTAGTGTACGAGTCCATAAATTGCACTTTCTACCGATGCAGACATAGTGCTTTTCACAACTACTGAGAGGAAATAAAATAAAAATTCATATTCAAAAATCAAATTTTAATTCATGTTAAATGTGACATCACCGCCAATTTTACCATAGATAACATTTTTTAAATCTGGACCCTATTCTCGTGGCACTCGAGATTAATAAACTAACATGCGAGATGAAGATGTCAACTCCATATAAAATTTTATTTGTTTCGCCATACCTCCCATGTAATTTCATCTCTAGCGGTTCGAGATTAGAGGCCAAGTTTGAATTACATTTAAAAAAAAGCAGTGACAGAGTTTTTAGTCTGTGTATCTTTTAGCAAAAATACACCAATTATTTTACGACACGAAATGGTGTGTTCTGATTGGTCGATTTCAATTTTTCATTTTAAGCAGCTATGACACAAAAATTTATTGATTGATTTTCATTGGTTCTTAAAGTTGGACAACAATGTTCTCGACCAATCAGCAAACAGGCCGACAAAAACATTCTTGGTCTGTCCTTATAAGTGACGTTTTGTGACCCCAAACAAGACCATCTATGGCCATATTTCCGAGCAGTGTTGTGAAAATTCAATTAATTGCTGTTTACTTTAAAATCACAACTTTTATTGAAAAAATGGTTTGCCACGATTAAGAAGTTACATATACTCAACTATTGAATCGAAAATCATCGTTAAAGATACACGCGTTTCGAAAATACACCCAAAAACAAAAGAAGGGGTCAGAAGGTTCTTGAGTGGCGTCCGCGAACCGGGAGACGAGCTGTAGGTAGGCCTCCAACAAGATGGAGTGACGACCTTGTAAAGATCGCGGGAACGCGGTGGATGCGAAAAGCACAAGACCGGTCTGAGCGGAGAGCCTTGGGGGAGGCCTATGTCCAGCAGTGGACGTCTTTCGGCTGACATGATGATGATGATGATGACCCAAAAACATGCAAAAAGGATTCATGTTTGAAAAATAAAACTATCGAGGATTTTATTTCAAATCGTGTTTTCACGTTTGCCAGTCTTAAGCAAATATGATCAAGTTTAATATATATCCAAAAACAGGTATAAAAGCGTTATGGTTATTGAGATCCAGATCGCGGAACACTCCAGACTTAAGCATAGGTGGCCTTATAAATATTTATGACTGTCATAAATATTTTGAACTCGATAATGACGAAAAAAAAAACACCTTACACAATGTATGAAAAAAGTTTTCTTCGATTTATGGGTGTTCTAGTACTCTAATCTCAGTTGGCCTCAAAGAGTGTTTTAATCCTTTATGGGAATGGGAACGATTGGCATTTAAAAAAAAAGTCAATTCTGACGATTTTCACGCTGACTGTACATTTTATCAAAAATCTGTGAATGTCGATTGTCATCACTCAAAAAATTGGGAAAGGTCTCCTAAGATCATTTTCGCGTGCCAGCAAGGGATCTGGTAGCTGCCCTTAATGACCCGTCTCAACTTTCCACCCTGTAAGTATATTCATATTCTTTATTAAGTATTGTACATACATCGTCAAAGTTAATAAGTTAATGAGTTAAAATAATTAAAATAGAGCGTAGCTTAAATGATAATACGCAACAATTATTAATAAAATGCCATTATTAAAAAAAAAAACATTACATTATTTTCATTACATCTAAATTCATTAATTAGTCAATTTATATACCTGTCTAAGAACTTATTCACTAAGGAATTCACTAAGGTAATCTCATTAAATGAAGAAAAAACCTAAATGGTTTTCCTTTTCATGCGAACGGTACAACCACTACATATGCAATTCTACGCTCTCAGTAATTCATCTATATAATACTTACAGTCCGTAAGCACTAATAAAACATTCGGTTTGTACTTGTGTCTCAATCGCTATCATACTCTCTTATTGAGAGCGAGTGAGAGAGGAGTACAAACTGAATGGTATTCTAAGTGCTCACTGACTAGACTACTTTTGAAAATGAAAATAGAAAATCCTGTTCTCTAAACAAATTGGCCTGACTGACTAAAATAAACGCAGTTTTTTTTCTTGTCAGATTGTGATGTAAAGCAGTTTGTAAAAAAAAAATTGCCCGTCTAAAGACTATCGTATGGAGAAATCGGACGTGAGTCTTAATATTATCACAAACGTGTCACAAACACGTTCACAGCTAACCTATGTATCGATATTCAACCAGTAGATATATTCTTATCTCTTAAATTTTATTTAGGTACCTAAATAACTATGATGTCTCTGTCTCACAATCAAAGCAATTAGACCTCAGAGGTCACAATGGAGAACGGAATTATTTATCTGGATAAGGATAAATACCGAATCGGAGGAAATAGCTTCGCAAATAACCTAATATTTTTCAATAAGATTTTAAAGTTAAAAAATGGTTACTGTGAGTCAACCTTAGGAGACAGTCATATGCTACCGCGGACTTTTCTCTAGGTTTTTCGAAGATCTACAATTCTTCAGTACATTATTTTGATATATCTCTTAAGGATTAGCCAGCGTAAGCTATGTTAGCGCCCGAAAATCGATTTTAATAAAACTTAATTAGAATAAAATATACATAAAAACCATCCGGAATAAATTATCTAAATAACAGTGAAAAACGTACCTATAAAAATCCGTTGCGTGCTTTAGAAGGAGTTGGCGGAAATACTGACAGACACGGAGGGCGACTTCATTTTATACTATGTATATGTATTGATAATTGTTTACTGCAGGGGTGTGATTCTCTCAACAACGACTGACGGACGGACGAACGAGTGATTGTCCAAGCGGCGAGTTTCAATAGTCCCGTCAGAGTGAACAAAACACATTTTAGCGCGTGTATTTAATTTGGCAGTATGGCTTCTCGAACGTATAAGGCTGCGTAATTGAGAATGGACGCACTAAAATGTGTTTTGTTCGCTCGGACGGGACTACTTAAACTGGCCGCTGCGATTCGCTCGTCCGTCCGACCGACCGCCGTTTTATGAGAGAATAACACCCCAGGGCACATTGTGCAATTAAGCCGAGATCCATCGAAAAGTTTGTACAGAAAATATACAAATGTATTAGAATTTGTGAAGCAGAAGCTAAATTACCTGCCAGAATACCAAGAGAAAGTAAGAGGAAAGGTTTCGACTTTTTTTTTGTAAATTTAAAACGAAACACTTTGCAGTTCATCGAACAAAATATTTATATATTTATAATTATAAATGTAAATGTAGGAGGTACGAGGGGCGGCTGATAAGTAATCTCCTTGGTCAGAAATATATACAAAAATAATGCTGGCTGGTATGGATTTATATTCGTTTGTTATTCTATTTTCAAAATGTATTACATTCATTTGTTTATTGCATCACGTTTATTTGTCTCCTACAATTGTTTCAAACATGTCGGTAGAAAAAGTGAAAATGGATAAAATCGAGCAGCGTGCGGTGATTAAGTTTTTGACTAAAGAAGGGAATACGCCTTCGGAGATCAGACAGCGTATGTTACGTGTGTTTGGCAGTTTGTGTTCTTCCGAATTTGTTATAAAGTTTTGGTCAAAGCAGTTTAAGTTAGGTCGTGAGAGTCTGGAAGATGATCCTCGTAGCGGAAGACCAGTTTCGGCCGTCACCGATGAAAATGTAGCCAGGGTGAAAAAAATTATATTAGAGGACCGACGAGTGAAGCAGTGGGAGATAGCTAGAGATGTGGGCGTCAGTAAAGAGCGAGTCAATGAAATAATTCATGAGCATTTGAACATGTCCAAGGTTAGTGCACGTTGGGTCCCCAGAATGTTGACTGCATTTAACATGGAGAGGCGTGTCAAATGTTGCGAAGAGTTTTTGGAGATGAGTCGAGGGAAAGAGGAAGAAATAATTTCTAGAATTGTAACATGTGATGAGACTTGGATTCGACAATGGGACCCGGAAAGTAAGCAAGAGTCGTTACAGTGGAAATTTAAGGATGAGAAGCCGCCTCGGAAATTCAAGGTCCGTCCATCGGCAGGTAAACTTATGGCTACAATCTTTTGGGACACAGAAGGGATTTTGCTCATAGATTATTTACCGAAGAAAACTACAATGAATGCTGATTATTACTCAAACTTACTATACCAACTAAGAGAGACAATAAAAGAAAAACGGCGAGGTAAACTAAACAAAGGTATTCTGATTTTGCACGATAACGCACCAGTGCATACCGCCCGCACAACGAAGCTAGCAATTAAAGACAATGGCTTCGAAACCATTGACCACCCCCCTTATAGTCCAGATTTAGCCCCCTGTGACTATTTTCTGTTTAGACTTCTCAAGAAAGACCTCAGGGGACGAAGGTTTATGACCGATGACGAAATGAAGGCTGCGGTTACTGACTTTTTTGACGACAAACCGAAAGATTTTTTTTTTAATGGTTTAAATTCAATATTTGAAAAATTTAATAAGTGCATTTTACTAGCAGGGGACTATATAGAAAAATAAAAAAAAATTAGCCACGACAGTCTTTTGTTTCATTGTTAGGTAGATTACTTTTCAGCCGCCCCTCGTATTGAGGCTTACATCATGCGGCGTCGACTTCGGTGGTGCGGTCACGTCTCACGGATGGCAGAGGAGCGAGTGGCGAAGCGCATCTTCTACTCGGAACTTGAGGAGGGCAAGCGCAAGCATGGCGGACAACTCCTCAGGTACAAAGATGTGTTTAAGCGGCACATGAAAAAGTGCTGTCTAGGGTCATCTCAATGGGAGCAGCAGGCCTCAAACTGGTCAGAGTGGAGAGCTCTGGTTAAAACCAGTGTCCATGACTTTGAGTCCCTTCGGTGTTCCAAACTGGACGCCAAAAGGGACGAATTGAAAGCCCGAGCAGCCGCGGTAATTAATTATAAATATGTTGATGGTGTGCTTACGTGCTTACTTTGTGGGAAAGCTTTTTCCAAAAAGGTTGGCTACGTTAGCCACATGCGAGCACACCATCTGAACTTTTCACGGAGTTAAAGCAGTCGCCTTGGTCGAAATCGGCTGGATAGCATCATCATTATTAATTATTATTTATAATATATATTTTATATTAGTATGTTAATACACAGCGAAGACTGAAAAGGACAAAGCCTTTCGAGTTAGTTTAGTGTAGTGATAGTGTAATTAGTGCAGTGAGTACTACAGACAAAGAACACATTAAGAGCCGACGAAGAGATGACGGATGGCCTCCGTCATCCAATTTCTTTATAGATCCGTATTTTCACGGGTCCGGATCGGACTCGGATCGGACGTAGTGAGGAACCGCTCTAACAAAGTGTCTTCTCCTTAACAGAGACAATAGGATAGGTGAATAAGTGTTAATGGACACATTTATAGCTTAGTCTGTATTAGAAGTTTTGGTCAGATTTAAAATACTTATTGGTCATAAGACTAGATTGTATTTCAATGGAATATTTGATAAGATATTTCATTTAATAAAAATGAAAAAAAAGGTTATTTTTTCTTAAATTTCCCAAAATATTTGTGCCTTATATATATTTATTTACTTGTTTTAATGTTTTCTTCATTCTGTACCATATAAAGATAATAGGTCAACAAGAAACCTTAGAAATAATTTAGTCCGCTACCTACTATGGAGCGGCAAGACGGCAACTCTGGTGAAGCCGAACTGATTACTGTTAAGCAGTTTATTTCTATTGAAGTGACCTTTATCATATCTTTTAACATTAACTTCTCAAAAACTTTACTTAAAGCAGGAAGAATAGAAATGGGACGGAAATTCGTTAAATCACTCTTCTCGCCCGATTTATAAAGTGATATGACTTTTCTTGTTTATTTCATAAAATTTGGAAAGACCCCCTCTGAAATGCAATTATTGTAGATAGAAGCTAAGTGAGCTGCAATTATATCTATGACATGATGGATGACTTTAACTGACGTTCTCCATAAACCCTCAGTTTTTTTTAAACTGAGCGATTTATATACCTTAACAATCTAGAAACTGAATCTGCGTGGCTAAAACCAAAGCTTACATCACATTTAGTAACATAAGCACAAAGTATTTTTTGAGCTTCAATCGCTGCTTCGAGCCTTTGCCAGATGATTGAAGACATTTCGTTGTATTAATGGCTATGGTGGAGAAATAATCTTCGAACGCTAAGGCCACGTTGTTGTTTATAGTGATTTGTTTGTCACCCTTGTTTAGAGTGACTTGATTATCACAAGTTTTGGATTTGCCCATTTCTCTATTTATTATATTAGAAGATTTGCCTAAATCTGGAAGAAAACCAGGGACAATAGACTTGGCATTAAAAATGAAAGTCGTAAGAATGTTTAAACAAAATCCGTCCATTTCAATACGAGATGCCAAAATTTCTTCGGCTATGATACAAAGAATCAAACTTTGAAGCAACCTAAAAACTTATAAAAAACTTGAACAACCAAAATGAGATGAAAATCAAACATAACTGTCAGAAAACGGACAAGGAAATTATACGGCGGATCAATATACGGTCGTATAATTTCCTTGTCCTTGTTCAATAACAAGAAAAGTCAGGGCATTATAATGGATGACAAGACCTATGCAAATTGGACTTTAAAGTCTTACCAGGACCTCAATTTATTACAGTGCCGGCTAATAAGGAGGTTACTCGATAAGATAAGGCCATCAACATCGAAAATTTCGGCAAAAAACGTATTAGTGTGTGGCAAGCGATTTGTCAAAGCTGTATGTGATCGCAATATTTCTTCACTACAGAGACTTTGACCGCTACGGTACACCATGACGAGCGCTTACAGAAAATATTACAAACACTCATAAAGAAGCACAGGATTAGCACTTTATTTTGGCCGGATTTGACTACTTGTCATCACTCTAAAACAACGAAGGAATGGTATAAAGCCCAATCTCAATCAAGCTCAATCAAGAAAAAAGTCCGTGATTTCGCACGAAACACTAATTAATGTATATAATTTTTATAAATGATGTTAAATAAATAAATATTATTCTACTTTTATTGCTTTAAAGCTTTGTGTTTTCATTTACTTAAAAAAACTTAGACTTTGATTGCGTACCATTTCTATATGAACTATGCTTTAACAGTGCAAATCCGTCGAAAGAAATGTGGCGTGTAGTCAGCGAGGAGGTATCTACAAAGCAAAGGAACACTTTTATTTATTTAAATGATGCAAAGGGAAACAAAATACAACCTACCAACATCCCTGAACACCTCAACCGGCACTTTCTTACGGTTGCGTCAAAGTTTGTCGTGTTAACCGACAAATGTAGTAGTACGCGTTATCTTGAGAGATTCCTACAAGACGCCGATGTTCCTTACCTCGAGCTGCCCGCGGTCTGGCTCGCGGACCTGGACCGCGCGCTACGCTCCATGTTAAAGGCACGCGCCACGCTCGACGTGTACGATATGTCTCTGGACTTACTCATGTGTGTCTGGCCAGTATTGTCGGGTTTATTGGTCGAACTTATAAACTGCATGTTCACTACCGGCGTATATCCCGACGTACTGAAAAGCACACGGGTCTGTCCAATTTATAAGGGAAAAGGAGAGAGGGATTCTGTGGATAACTACAGACCTATAACTATAGTGCCAAACATTTCAAAGATTATTGAATCGATTTTATCAAACTGCTTAATGCGACATCTTGAGACAAATGACCTACTGACTGACAAACAATTTGCTTATAGGAAAAATAGATCTACTACAGCGGCGGCTTATGAAATTTATAACTGCATTGCAACGGCTTTGGACGATAAGTACAAGGTCGCAGGCATATTCTGCGACCTGTCAAAAGCATTCGACGTTATTAATAATGACTTATTACTTGACAAAATTAAACACTACGGTATCAACAAAACAGGTTTTCAGTTGTTTAAATCATTTTTAACTTGCAGAAAACAGACCGTTCAAGTCAAAATCGAGGGAAAAACCTGGAAAACAGAAGCAGGGGATATAGAAGTTGGCATTCCGCAAGGATCGGCGCTTGGAAATACCCTGTTTTCGATTTTTATTAATGACCTCCCATCTTCTGTCACCGAACACGACACCACGGTGGTCGTGGCCGTGTGTACGTACGAGTAACTGGAGCAGAAAATTGCTAACGTGTGCGCTCACCTCCTCAGTTGGTTCTCTGTGAACGGCCTCGTCCTCAACGTCGCGAAGTCTAACGTGATGATGTTCACAGCCGGAAACTCCACTGTCATCGCGCCAATACAGACCCCAATGCCACGTTGCGAGTCTTGCAGTTTTCTCGGGTTTTGGTTAGACGCTAAGCTGAATTGGAAAAACCACGTATCTAAGCTGTGTGGAAGGCTTAGTAGTGCGATATTCGCAATACGCAAACTCAAGCCTATGATTTCCGCCGATGCGCTGCTCCAAGTATATTATGCATATTTCCATTCAATTTTATAATATGGGATTATCCTATGGGGTAATTCCACGGACTCCAAACAAGATTTCACTTTGCAAAAAAGAGCCCTTCGCACATTAGCAAGTGTAAAACCAAGGCACTCTTGTAGGGAGCTCTTTAAAAAATATGGTATTATGACACATTATTCACAATATGTTTTCGACATTATAATGTACACACGACACAATATACACCAGTTCAAACGTGTGAACATGCCCGGCAGGGTCACCCGGCAAACGTGCCGCCTCCAGCGTGTGCCGCGGCGGTTGGCGCTGCCCGACAAAAACCCGCGCGTAATAGGGCCCGCTTTCTATGAGCGTCTACCCGCAGACCTAAAAAACGAATCTTCGGATGGAATATTTGGTCGCCGACTTAAAGATATTTTATTGACGCAATCATTATATTCTGTAAAAGAATATAGTGATAAATAGGTTAAATTGATTTCTTGTTTTTGTTTTATTTATTATTATACTCTATTGACATGATCGTTTTAATTTGATTTGTTCTTTTTATTCAATACATTTTTTGACATTTCTGACTGCAGCTTATTTGCTATATTTTTATTTTGTTTAATTTATTTCTTATTTTTACATTTTGACTGCGTTTGTTTATTTTATTTCATTATTATTTTTACCTTATTTTTTTACATTTTGACGATCTTATTGTGAATTCATTATGATTATGTGACATAGAATAATGTAATTTTCAGTATGAAATAAATGCCTACCTACCTAAGTTCCTGTTCTCCTCTTTTAGTTGTATATCGCTTACCTAACGTGTCCTCCACAGGAGATTGCCGAGCAATGTCCCGTGCTGCGGGAAAGCGCTGCCGACATAGACGCCGTGTCCGTCTACCCTTCATTTGAATTCCAGGTACCTACGACTTTATCAATAACAACACTGTCTTATCGTCATATGTGGCCGGAATGGAGGCTTGTAGCGATTTTTTTTTTTTAATCAGCAGATTTTACAGTTAAAAATAGTCTATCTAAAATAATACAGCCAATGACAAAGGTACTCTATACTACTACTACTAATTAAAATAAGGTGCACAAGCATATACATATTTAATACTGGCGTCTCCCAGAAGTAAGGAAACAAAATTTGGTTACACAAACAAATATTTAATATAAAGAATACAAAAACACGGGTGTACTTGTTGATAATAAAATAAAATGAAGTAAACTATATCGTATTGGCGCCTACTATAACTTTATTACCAATTTGTCACGGTTAATGGGGAATATTCATGACTTTTATCATAGGTTCAATAAAAGCTGATTCATGTACCTAAGAAAAGTTAAGAAAATCATTTTTTGAATAGGGTAAAGTCACCAATGGTCGGCCAGAGACCTGTAGTCGGCCTCTGCCTATACTTTGTATGAGTGGGAAGAGTACGAAAGATATATTTCCCACTCTTCGCACTCATATAAGGTCGACTACTGGTCTCTGGCCGACCACTGGTGACTTTACCCTAGCTAAAAAGAGAAAAAAGCCAACAAAAATGTTTGTTCCGTATTGTCCCCTATCTCATCAGTTATACAGTTTTGGGCAATCTGGTCCTCCGATGGTTAAATGCAGTGAAAGATTTGGGTTTATCCGATTGCTTTTTTAAATAACGACCATATCTATCTACCTACCTCAACTAAAAGCAAGAAAATATCTCTTAACAGAGTTTCCAGAAACAACATGTATCGAAATACATATGTAAATAGAACGAAGGTCTCGACATTAATAATGAGAATCTTGTTAACTCGTAACCTGTTTTAGCGATATGGTTTACTTTCCACATCCCTATTATGTTTCTTTTATTACCACAGCCTGGTTGGCTTCGAACGAAAGAGTTTTGGGACAAGACATTTGAAGATCGCTACGAGAAAGTTCGCAACGACAGTAGGCGACCAAAGTTAAAGGTAAGTTGAAAGTTGTAGGAATGAATACATAAGGTAACGGCACCTATTATCGTGGGAGTTAAGGTAGTTTTCAAATAAGAGCCAGAAATTAAGGGTATCAAGACACCCTAACGACCAAAAGGATTTTTTTTATAAAAGTGTGGTGATTGAACTTTGTAATTTGCACCTTTTTGGGCTTGTTTTAGGTGATTATATAGGATAAAATAAATATTAAACACAAAAAGTCGGGTTCTCCTATTACCGAGGTATTGGACGGGCTTTGCCCCTTTTACCGCGGATGAGGTTCCTATTACCGAGGGTAGCGGATTATAGTACATTACTGCACAGACCGGGAAATAGGCCGTTGCGGGACGAGTAGAGTTGGTGGATACATACGAGTCCAGCAACCGCCCTTCCCGGTCGAGGCTTGTATAGTGCTTTTCTCCAAGATGTGAGGAAATTTATCACAATTGTTAATAATATTAAACACAGTCCCAACATTTCCTCGAAGAAAAGAACAGAAACGTACGATTTAGTATGACACTGAAATAAAGCATTAAATAAAATCACAAAATATTTAAACGTAATAAATTCAATTTGAATAAAATATAGTTTAAAATATAACATTTATTACGCGTTTATGTTATTTCCGCAATTTATTTTGTTTATGAACGCAATTTCTATTAAACAAATGTGAAACTATTTGACACACTTTTAAATACGTTGTAAATTCTGTTTGAAAAGGCTTAACTTTTTAGTCTATGACATTTAAAAAGTAAAATATACAAGGAAGAATTTTGATTGCACGAGTGTTTGGCTGTTTGGAGATAGTTATCCTAGTCCAAACATGGTTTTAAAAAGTAAATCACCAGGTACGTAATGAAATTTCATACATTTTTCGCGGCCGCTGCCGTTGGTAAATAATAACTTTGTTTTTTTTTTAATTTTGCCTGGGCCTGGAACTTAGAACTTCGCGGGCTGATTTGACAACAGTAAGGTTAACATTTCCGAGCATGTGGGAGAAAAAGTATTTTTGGTTCCGTACATTTAATATTTAACATATTTGTTTAATACAATATAAAGCAATGGCCGTGTCCTCTCGGCTCATAGAATCCTCCGGAGATCCTAGAGCTGGTGCTTACCTCTCCCAAAGGATTGGGCTAGCTATCCAGAGAGGTAATGCAGCCAGTGTCATGGGGACCATGCCGCGAGCGGACCTGCTAGAGGGGGTGTTCTTTTTATAGTGGTGATTATTATTTATATCTTTAATATTTGAGTAGCTTAGTTTAATTTTAATTGAAATAGGTTTAGTTTTAATTTTTAATTGTATTAATGTTGAATTCTGTACTTAGTGGGATGTAAATAAAGTATTTGTTATATACTAGTAATTATGAAATAAACGTGGATTTACAATATAAAGCCCATCTCTGCTAAATACAATATAACAATTTCGATAAGTACAAGATTGACTGCATTGTCATCAGATTTACATAATTATGTATATAAAAATGTCAAATCAATGCGATACCTGGAAGCGGATTATTCAACATTGTTTTACCCTAAACTGGCTAACTAACAGGCTTGTCATGTAAAATATAACTATTTTATTGTTTGATTCTTAAGAAAAACCACATTAGTAAAGAATTAAGTTCAGACATATACCAGAAATATCAGATACGAGTTTTTTTTTAAGTAGTAACGATATACTCTCTCGTGCGTAGCTATGATTATCCACGTTTGATAGTGAGTTTAAAATAATTAGTACTTGTGTTCATAATGTAAGTACATTATGGATGCCGCTGTCTTCAATACATAATAAAACTATAAAAAGACCAAGTTTTACCGAAATGTTTGAAATACAAAATAAACATACGCCTAGTATTATTATCCCAGTTTTCGACTTGGATTTACTATCAAACAAATCTTAATTTTATTAAGGAATCCGGACTACGGTACCCTAACATTGTTATTTTAATGTCACACGGTAATAGGAGATAGTATGGGATCCTAACTCCGACCCATAAAAAACCTAAATACCTCGGAACTAGGTTTCCATACATCCTATTACCGAGGGTTATCTTTTCTTACCCTCGGTAATAGGATAAATTAACGGTACTATAAAACCTAATTACGACCCATAAAAAAATTTAATTATCGTGACGTTGGTTAAACAAATAAATAATTTACATTTTAACCATCTAATAAAACTAAACTCATAAAACTAATAAGAATATCTTTATATTTGAAAGACTCAAACATTTAGGGCTTTCTATGGAAAACAATAGTATGGTGCAATAGTTATTAATAAAAAATAAGGCCTTTATTAGTATTTTTCATACCACGGAAATTGCTCTTTAACTGCTTAGATAGATAAAGTTTTTTTATAACACTAAAAAAGTAAAAACCGACAGCAGATATAAAAAATAAAGGACCTAAAGTACCATTTTAGCTATTACCGTGGTATACCTCGGATTTAGGAGCCATAGCAAAAAACGAAACATATTACCGCGGTATTTAATATTCTAATTTTAAAGTATTTCCAGACAAAAACACACAAAAATAGTATTTGGACGTCGTAAAGAAAACAATAATAAATAATTTAACAATCTTAGCATTAGGTTAGTCATTACAACTATTACGCAAATCACTAAATAAAATGTGAGTTTTCTTACGTGTGGCGTCTCGCGTTTCTATGGCACAACCTGCTCCTGCGCCGGCGTCGCGGATTTTGGCGGTTTGCGAGTTGTTTATTTGATGCATTAACACTAGAGCCAAAAAAACCGGTACTCTACAAACTGAGCTTTGCTCGTGTAAAATAAGTTTCTTAGTGAGTAAATGGACTTGTTCATAAAACGCAGTTTTAAAAATACCGCGGTAATGGGTGCCGATTTGGGGGGAGCGGTAATAGGTGCCCTTACCTTATAATAGCTTAGGGAATCAGCTGTACCTACAGTACTCCCATCTTCTTAATAACGTTCGTGTGGCTGTTGTTATTACACTTGCACTCGCAACAGACAATATATTTGTCACTCGTGCCTCATATAGAAACGAAGATTGCCGATCGCTACTTAGAAACTGGTTGTAGTTGATTACTAACGAGTTTTATAACTAACAACACACACAATCAATACCTAGCTTTATTACCGTTTCCCAAACATTATTACAGTAGGGTAAATCCAGGATAGATGCCGCAAAGGGATATAGGCGCCTATTTTTCAAAAACCTAACTTGCCAAAATCGCAACAAAAAAATAATAGTCTAAATAGGGAGCGCAAGGGCCACACACCTCAGCCCCTGCAGGCCGTCGCGAGGAAAAGACGCGTCTCGCTTGTGTGTGTGAAAATCTCCGTGATGAGCGCGAAAAGTGCCTCAAATTTTCAAACAGAAGTATTTGCAGTTTCATAACTTTATAATGAGTATTAACTTTTGTTCTGTTTTTATTATATCAATATACTGGTTCATTAAGTGTACAACTATGTATTAACTATCGCTTTTTTGTATTTGGTTTAGTTAAAAGATAAAAAGGCACCGTTCCATATCAAAAAGGATCTATCCCCCCCATAATCCTATATAAATAATCGTAGCATATATGTTCTTAGCGTATATTGTTTTTTTCCAACGGGCAACTATCCTCCTTAGAATTTTCATGGCGGGGCATCTATCCATATAGGTAGGCATCTATCCTAAAAAAAAGGGTCCTGCAAAAACTCAATTTGTACACAATCAGTAATCATTAGGTCAACAAAAACAAGCCGTAATGTAAGATTAAAGACTAAACTAGCTATATCGAAAGGAAATATTTATGGGAAATTGATAGTTTTGAAATTAGGAGGCCTTTTTAAAGTGTGGCATCTACCCCGGAGTTACCCTATGTTTAGATTTGATTTTTTTAAAATTACATTTTGTACTTACTCAAAATGTAGTTTATTTTAAGTTGAACTTTTTTATTTGCTATTTTTCTTATGAGTTTAGCGTATTTGTTCATCGTTTATCCTCTAAAATTAAAGAATACTACAGGGAAACTTTTTCTTGTGGATAAGTTATAATTAATGTTGTGTAAGGCAGCGTCCCCATTGTGTCGTAACGGTTATTTACTTACCGTTGAACGACAGTCGTTTTATTCGATTCTATGCCTGACTGTATGTCGTGACTGTGTCGTTTGTCGTTGAACGACTGTCGTGGCTAGGTGTTCCCACTGGACTATCTGTGCGACCTGTCGTCTAGGGCTTCCATTCCGTAATTACATAATTTCGCAATTCCGTAATTACGGATTGATTTTGAACCTTTTCTAATTACTTACGTTATTGCAAGCCACAATTCCGTAATTACGTAAGTACGTATCTTTACTTGTTTATTGGAAAAAGTGACGAAAATAGATCCAATTTTATCCTAAAATACGTTAAATCATACATACGAGGGTTGATCAATAAGTTTTTAGAATCGGTATAAAAAATGGGAGATATGTAAATCGTTATATTTTAATTGGAATATGCACACTTTCTATATTTACAAACATTTATTAACGTCATTTAAATGTTTTATTTTACCCCTATAAAATATTTTTACTTTTGGAGGTCAAATTTTGTACCTTAAATAAGTCATCATCAGCTTGTGATTTTTATGTAGTTGTTTTTGAACATTGGTGAATGAGAAGTAGTAGTCAAAAGTTAGGGCTAAATAACAGAGGGAGCGGTTATCAGTTCTGAACTTAGGTCGGGGAGCAGCATCCTTGTGAATTAGATGGCTGTGAAGAATAATTCCTGCCGAAAATACGTAAAAAAATTTTAGCACGTTTTTTTATTTATTTTTCCTTAACTATACGGCAGAATAATGTTATATAACTCTCCTAGGTTATTTGATAATTGCTAAAAGCTTGTAGGCCTCAATAATCCCGGAAAAGGCCGAAAAAGCCACCCTAAATGTTGGTGATCGAGCTGGAAATAAAAAAGTCCACTGCAAAGATAACTTGTTTATCCTTAAAATCATAATGATAAACCAAGGTTTCATTTTCAATAACTTTTTTTTTTATTAGGGCATCAGGACTTTCTCCACGCCGCTCCAAATAATTACAAAACTAACTCTTATTTTTGCCGTCTTGTAAAATTGTACATACAGATGTTTTTTGTTTAGCTATCATAGAAAAACAAATGAATAATGTTAATATTTTTTTTCTCTAATTTAACGTTGATTAGTGCCATGGTATAGTCCACATTAAAATAATATCATTACTTATATCATTATTTTAATGTGGACTATATCCACATTAAAATAATATCATTACGAGGATGGTTCATACCGATTCTAAAAACTTATTAATCACCCCTCGTAGAATACCTAACTTACTCAAGGAAAAGGCACAGGAACCCCCGCGTAACGGTTATTCCCCCGCCCCGTGTACAGTTGCCGGCAAACTTCTTGAACATGAGGCGAGATGGTGGGAGAAAGCTTGCGCATATCGTGCACATACGTGCAAAAAAAGTACCTACCTATACGGACGTTATCATCTGAGTTCCGGGGCCATAAACTAATTAGTGAAATAATTCGACTGACTGTGCTAACCGACGTTTTCATAGCATCGTAAGTGTTTTTTACTGTCTCCACAAAACTCTTTCCGTTTTTCTTAAAGAAACAATACACATCGTACACCATCTTCCGAGCTTATCTTTTTAAAACTACGTTCTTTCGGCGTGGTATTATGTTGTCACTTTAAATCAATAACAAAAAGTCAACCAATAAACGTAACAATAAAGTTACTTTAAAGCAATCAACAAAGAATCTACAAAAAAATATAACAACATAGTCAATGATAACAATCGGCTTTATCAGTGCACGCAAGTGTACTCAGAAGGTTTGTTTCTACCTACTACAACACGACTCGTATTTAATGAAAGTAAATTTTGTCTCATAAACAATGGAGTTCAATGTCGTCTAAAGAAATATTTTAAGGAGAACTCCCGAATATTAGGATACCGGTGCGGTGCGGTGCGGATAAATCCCGACGGGGAAGTCCGTGAATATAACTTAAAAATTTCAATCAGATAAATTACGTAATTACGTATTTTTAACCGACTTCAAAAAATGAGGAGGTTATACGTTCCACTGTATGTTTTTTTTATGTATGTTCACCGATTACTTCGTCAATTGTGGACCAATTTAAAAAAATCTTTTTTGGTTTGATAGAGTATACTTCCGAGGTGGTCCCATTGTCACCAAATCTGAATCTGATGAGGGGATCAGTGAGGAATTGAGGGAACTCCTCAAATATTTTAAGCAAACATATAGCGATTTTAGTATTTTTAGTAACAAGTCTAGTATTTGCATTCAGAAAGTATCACTTGGTGAAGTGGAACTGATGATGAAGACCACAGATGGCCACCGGAACTCCTCAATGGTACCTATTTCAAGGGTGGCGATACGATATCTCGATTAAGATGGTTGAGCGACTACAAGGAAGAATATTTACTTGTTGAAATATGACTATGATTTCCCGCGGCGTTGCTTGCGGCGCGCTTGAAATAACTTAAAGTTTTAGCAGCGTATTATGGTCACTAAAAAGTATATAATTAAATAAATGTTTTAAAAAACAAAAACCCCCTTCAAAAACGCAAAATATAACTTCTTGTAGGTACCTACCTAATAGGTTAGTCCGACTGATGTCGGCTTTATGTTGAAAATTGTGGTCCCACAAGAAGTTATTTTTTTGCGTTTTTGAAGGCGGTTTTTTCTTTTTTAAAACATTTATTTTGAAATAAATAAATTCGTAACTGGTTACGTAATTGAAATGTCAGTAATTTTGGATGCCCTACTGTCGTCACATTTTCATCGCCAAGTTTTTTTTATCGTTGATAATTTTCGTTCTATCTCTTCCCATTGCATTGTCTTGACAGTATCTCGTAGATGATAATAAAGCCTTGACCTCATCATCATTGAACTTAAGAGCTAGCTCTTGTCGGTGGAGTAATTGCCACTTTTCTTTGTTCTCTGCCAGCTTTTTCACCTCCTGATACGACACGACATTGGCCTTCTGTCTTATTTGGCTAAAGTAAGTAAACCTGGGTCTTCCTTTTCCCCTCAACTTTGCCCTCCAAAATGTTCGAAAAGAAACTATCGTGCCGTATCAGGTGTCCCATCATCTTTCCTCTTCTACATTCTATGGTTTCTAAAATATGTCTCCTCTCGTTTACCGTCTTCAAAACCTCTTCGTTGGTTTTCTTTTCCTTCCAGCTAATTCTTTCCATTCTTCGCCAAAACCACATCTCAAACACTTCCCATCTTTCCCTATCTCTCTGTGTAGTGTCCAAGTCTGGCTACCGTACAACGCGATGCTCCAGATATATACTTTAATTAGACGTTCTTTCGCTTTTTTAAAATTCGAGGTTTTAGGAGGTGTTTCTTGTTATTGAAGGCGTTTTTAGCCATGGCTATCCTCTGAGTAACATCTGCGGTGCATCTGGAGTCATTGGTGATTAGATTTTCTGGATATTTAAATTTGTATACCTGTTCTATAGCTCTATTGTTAAGAATGATTGGGTTATGTCTTACTGTATGTTTAGATGTTACAAGTGTTTTAGTTTTACTTATGTTGATTTTAAGTCCAAACTGATTAAAGATTTTTTCTCCGTTTCTAAAACTAGGTCTTGATGTTGACTGCTGGTTTCAGCAAATGCTGCAATATCATCTGCAAACCTTATGAAAGGTCTTTTTTGGCCCATTAAATTTAATTGCCCCTAAATTTGAACCTACGACTTATTTTTATGGCATCTTCTATAAAAAAAAAAAATGATAGATGACAGTGGGCATCCCTGTCTGACCCCTTGTCTTATTTTTGCCTCTCCGTTTTCCTCTCCGACCTCAATGATGGTTTCCTGGTTCCTATAAAGTTCGTATCTTCTTTCAGTCTACTTTATCAAAAGCCGTCTCTAGATCGATAAAAGCTATGTGTGTGTGTGTATGTTTAAGGTCTGTTCATTCTTACTTGTCTTATATAGTAAACAACTTTCTAACCTCAAAATGAACCTTTTTTGGCTAAAACAGCTCTTTTGTCGTAAATAAAGTAAACTGAATAAACATTATGGACACAATTTGGCCATTTGGCCTGTGATTGGAATATTTTGTTTAAAATTAATCTAAGGGCTAAAATAGCTTCTCTAGTCCCTTTATTTTGTCGAAAACCATATTGATCGGGGCTAAGGTGGTTTTCAGCAATTGGTTTCAAAGCAAGCTATAGGTAGCTCAAGCCTTGAACTACCTACAGTTTAATCTTGTTGTGGTTCTGCTTTAACGGGTGATAGCAAAAAAATGAGAATTTTTCTTTGACGTAAAAAAAAGAACTCATTTGGTATTAATCAAAGTCTGTTATTAATATGTAATATATGCAAGATTATTATTCACAAAACTGTTTATGAACATTTGAATAAGGCCCGTGGTCGGCTGTTCGACGAAGCTTTGAGGTAATGTTGGAACAACACCGTTGGACGGCATTCAGGTCCATTTTCCGAACGCAAGTTTTGATCCTTTTTATCAGTTGGGCACAAATTTCAGCTCTCCAATTGTTTTTTGTATACTAATCTGCTCAAATAACCGAAAAAATCTTTAATGGGCCGACATTGTGGAAGATTTGTGGGGTTACGGTTGTTGGTACCAATAGAATATTACTGGAGTCCAGGGATTCTAACTTTTTTTTGGCATAATGCACCAATATTTTTTCTGGCCAAAAGACATATATTCCATTAAAGTGATGTCTACCAATGAAAGGCACCAATTATTTTTTTCAAACGTTCGTTCTCATACACTTTTTGATTAACCGCTCAAACACTCGGTTTAAACCACAGTTTCAAAATACCCTTTTCCGAAATAGCGACATAAAGCATAAATCTTTGCTCAAACTTGTGTTTTATATCCTCAGGTGTAGCTGGATATGAACAGAGCTATTGCTAGAATAGCATATAGCATATTATAAATAACTTTCATCGACCAAAATTAATGATTTTCCTTTGTTATTTCGGGTCATCCAGGGACATTGTGGCATAATAGTGGATTTTTGCTGGTTAGGGTATTCCGGCGCTCTCACATTCTTTCTGCATTCCAGACCTATCTATTTTAAAGTTCGGGAAATGTACGGTTGGGAACACTTACATTTTTTCGCGGCATTAAGTTGGCTCATGAAATGTTTATCGTTAATAGTGCTATGGACGATGTTCAGCTTTCTCTTGGTCATTTTCTTCGCTGGTCGTCCTCTGCCAGTTTTGCGAACGGGTAGTCAAGGATACCAGAATTGTATAAATAGTAGAAACTAGTACCTTTTTTTTACATAAATGTTCCACTCTGTACTTTTTTCCCAACTTTAAGTTTGATTTATAAAAATGTACAATACGGTTTCTCAGAGTTACCTGTTTCGACGCCATTTTCAACAAATATAAAATGCGTTAAGAAAAAATAAATGAAGTGCAACGTTCTGAAAAGAGGTAGCAACAAATTCCCGTACAACTTTTTAAACTAATGTGAATAAAAAAAATTAAGAGCTTTGCTAAATATATTCTCATTTTTTTGTTATCACCCGTTATGTGAACAATTCCATTTAAATATACGATCTACGATACTTTAAACTGAACGAGAATCTCGTCACGACAAAGATTGGAACGCGATCTAAGTGAAAAGATAAGGAATAAAAGGTATATTGATACTGAACAAAGTTTTAAGATTTCTGTAACAAAATTGAGCCTTTGTTGTTTAATGTACATAAACACTTTATTGTACAAAATAAAAACTACACTATATTATATTTCGACTACTTAGTTGACGATGTACTTTTATATTATATCTTTTTATAAAATAAATGAAAGGCGTCCATGACTTACTGACAGACAAATAACGTGACAGTAGTGACTTAAAATTTGAAGGGAATATTCATTGCGTGCCCGCCCTAGCCGTGCACTAAGAAGGGATTTTTCAAATCTCAAGCCCCTAACGGGAAATGAGTTTTACGCTCGGGAAGTCATCCTCTACTATGATGTATTACTAAATCTGCAAGACACAAAAGGTAGGTAATTCTCTCTAGCAGTACAATAAAATTAAATACTATGGAGAATGCGATGCGTACAATACAGGGTGACAGGTAAGTCGACCTATTTCTTGGAAGGGGTTATCCTAGAGCTTATTTATTATATTAATAGATTTTTATTGAATTTTCTGTAAATTAGGGAAGACATGGAGTGGCACTATTCTAACCCAGCAACCACACGGAATTATTATGATTATTTTAGATATTTATTGAATTTTCTGTAAATTGGGTTTTTTACAACAAATATTCAAAAATAACAATACTACATACATACATAAACTCATGCCTTTATTCCCAGTTTGGGGTAGGCAGAGCTACAGAATTGCCAACAACTCTAAAAGCTTGTTGATAATTCTGTAACCACATTTTGCATAATCAGGCTAAGATGTTTACCAGTGTATTAGTGACAGGTTGCAAGCCCATCGCCTAACAGTACTACAAGCCTTTATTCCCTTAGTCGACTCTTACGACATCCACGGGAAGACATGGAGTGGCACTATTCTAAGCCGGCAACCACACAGCTCTAAATAACAATACTAATACAAAAAATATACATTATAAAAAACCTAACCTACGAGTGCCGCCGGCAGCGGGGTAGGGCTCAAGCTACCGGTGGTTAGGGCTGCAGAGAGAAGAACCTCCTCACAATACGTGCCGTGTCGAGGAGTACTGCCTTCTGTATCTGGCCCTTGATCTAGCCATCTAGCGAGAGTCTATAAGACCGTTTGCCGAAACAACTATCGGGACAATGATCGTCGACATCCCAAATGGCGGTAACCTCGTGAGCCAAGTCAAGGTACTTGCTGAGCGTTATTGTAATCATTATTATTGTTAGCCCGGAATGCCCCACTGCTGGGCAAAGGCCTCCTTCCCACCTTTTCACGTAATTCGGTTATGGGCAATCTCCCGCCAATTGTGCTGAAAAGCTTCAAGCTCATGAGCTTGAAGCCTTTCTGGGAACTGAAAAAGCATTTTTCTAATGGCTGATGAAGATGAAATGATGAACAAGCAAATGCTTCAAACAAAGGCGCTTGGCAAAAATTCCAGAAATAAAAAGTTATTAAACTTCGATCAACAATTACCAACTAGATAACGGGTCAGCGCAAAAAATACTTCTTGGATACTAACGACTCACTTGCGGCGTGAGGTCTTAATTTCGAATAGGTCTGTTAGCCAATGTCAACACGCATCAAAATGCCACAATGTTGCAAAAATAATTATCGAAAACGAAATGTATCGGTCGGAGAGTCTTACTTTAGGTACATGTAGAATATTTTATTTTCAAACTTTACACTAACAATTAATGCCATAATTCCAACAAAATAACAATATTGAAACCTCAGCTAAGAATGTTTGGCCTAGGTCGGCCAATATACGCGCAAACTTGTTTAACGGAACATTAGATGCATGGAGATTATTGTACCACTACTACTCCTCTATTCTAGGCAGTAAAATCTAAATCGTATTTGACCTGTTATGGTATTGATTTCAACTCAGCTGCCATTACTGTCAAGTAAATAAGAGCTATAAAAACGTTGACAATACGATAACAGGTCCAAGATGATTTGGTTTTGGTGTTGAATAGAGGCCCTGGTAGGTAGGTATTGTGTTACAAGAACAGCGAGCGTTTTCCGTCAGCGGCATTTTTAGAGTTGTGAAGTCAAACCAGGAACAAGTGTAGTTCCGGCATGTCCGTTTGTCTGTCTGTTTGTAAGTCCCACCGTTTTCCTCAGAAAGTATCAAAGTTACAAAATCGAAATTCTGTGTACATATAGATATTTATACCGCGGACTAAAATCAATTGTGGAATAAATATAAAAAAACGGTCCGGTATATTTAAAGCAATAATGTATTTTTTTTACTAAACAACACTGTGTGATGTCACTTGTTGTTCTGCGAAATAGTTATTTGTGTATGTACGTAGTTACGGCGACGGAACCCGACACTGCGCATGATCTGACATGCTTTTGCCCAGTTTCTTTTCGTATTCGACAATTATCTACCGGAATTTTACTTTAAAAAATTACATAGTATAATCCTGGTGTGCGTTGTTCTTCTCCAAAACGGCTAGACCGATGTTGTTTAACTTTTTTTTTGTATAATTACTTGTCACCTGGATGATTCTTAGCTATAGTTGAACATAAGTAATCTTAAATAAACAACAAAACTTTTACGTACCTATTTACATTAATTTTAAATTCAATGCGACTCCATACCTCTGCTAGTCAAATTCGAAGAAGCAAAGTGAAACGGGGAAAAGTACTTTAATTTTTGCATGATAAGATTGATTATACAATAGATTTTATTTAACATAAGTTTTTTCGTTTGTAAGTAGCAGATGTCATTTATTGACGTGTTCATGTTATGAGACGAATAGTCGTACTAGGTATGAGATGAAATTTGGAAGATTTGTAACTTTATTACTAAGTACCGTAAAAAGAGTATAGAATAGACTTGGCCCGCGCGTATACCTTTGAGATGAAGATAGTATCTATACATATAAGTGTGGTATATATGCAATCAATTCTGAGTTGCCAACAATTTGCAAAATTTCCCCAATAGCTACTTATTACCTGACTTCAAGAACCGGTCAATTGAGAGTCGGAAATATAATCCTCGTGCTTGTGACATTGGTTCTGGAACATAATACACTATAATTTTCATACGGCGTTGCTTACTGTTTTAAATCACGTTCGCAACCACCTAACCTCCAAATGTATGTACGTAAAATACACACATAAAATACTGCAATTCACCATCACGAAATTGTTCTTTAGCACATTACACGTAAACTTCACCCTTTTATTTTGCAAAAAAACTCTGAAAACAGCTAAAAACCACTAAAAACTCATACGACCCGCATCCGCTGTCAGGGTTTGTTTGACACAATTTTTTGTGGCTAACACGTCGAAATCGTATACGCGCGAGAGGGACAGGTAATAGTAAGTGCATCTCGTTTATACATACGTAATTATGTATAAACGCATCTCAGACTTCCCACCTGGTACTAGTCCAATGCCCACTCTATTCTATTCTCCCTCTTCGCTAAGTACCATGGTTGTTATTAGGTTGAAATTAAAACGGATTTAAAACGTTTGTCTCGGTTCGTTAGAGAACAAATGCAACTGACGTATAGATTCACGCGGACAGAATTTAGCTTTGATTTTGTATGGGACTGGTTATCTAGTTGAATATTGTTGATCGAAGTTCTTAAAACATAAGTCAGGTATTCTTTTGAAAACTTCATTATGACGAGGGGGATTACTCCAAAAAAAATATTATGACACTTGGCGTACAAATCGCGGAAATAACTTCCTCAATTCATATGCTTTCCAAAACGGTCGAAATGTTGTGCATGTTATTACAGGTTTGAAAAATTAAGCTTATTAAACGAGCAGAAGGCTTGATGTGAATTTAATACAGAAAGCTCTTTGTTTGGTTTATCGACATTACAAACATTACATTCGTTTGGCTTTGGTTGAAGCTAATGTATCTGGTGTGTTTGAGGCAAGGCGTCTTAATTGCTCGGATGGTAAGTGGCCAGACGGCTTAACGCTGGTCCCGTTGCCTAGAGGCAGTAGTCTCGTGTGGAATGCAACGTGCTTCAGCACTTTTGCTTCCTCGCACCTCAGCCACACGATACGGAGCGTAGGTGCTGCTGCTAAAGGAGGTGCTGCAAGGCTCAAGCACTCCAATTACTCAGAGCTTAAGGGTGGATGAGTTTGTTCAGTGGGCCTAGTATAGCTGCGTCTATATCGCGTGTCAAATGTGGATAAAGCATCTGTCACTCTCGTACTATTTACGTGTCAGAAGGTGACGGATGCCTTATCCAAACTTTGTCACGCGATAAACGCAGCCATATTAGAGCCCCTGGTGGCGGTAGAGATTAATGTTCCTTGGTCCGTGGAGGCAAAAACTTGGGACAGCGATTGAGGAATAGGGGCTGTAATGCCTGGTCCGGTTCGTATCTGGTTCAATTTATTTTGTTGGAAACAGCGTGGCAATGCTTCCAGGCCAGTACCTATTGTAACCTTTTAGCCAGGTGCGACCCAAGCCGGGGAATAAATTTGTACACTGTGGTTATGTAGGTAGGTACCTACACTGTTGACAAATGCTCGAGGTGGCCTGGTCCCTTATCTCTACGTACCAAGGAACACTGATCTCGGCTCTCGCTACCGGAACAAACTCATACACTGGTTTGAGCTCTGAGTATTTGGAGTGCTCGAGCCTTGCAGCAGCTCCAGCAGCGGCACCTGCGCTCCGTATCGTGTGCAGGGCTTGAAATACCGGTATTTTTGAGAACCGGTACTGTGACCTTGATGGGGAACCTGTACCAGTCTAGGTACCGGTACCGTGGGTACCGGTACCGTGGGTACCGGTACCACGCTAGGTACCGGTACTCGTTGTACCGGTATTTTGTAAGAAATACAGGTATTTTACCGGTACTATACCGGTACCAATAAGGCTCGGAATACCGGTACAAATACCGGTATTCCGTAATAGTGGGTATAAGTGCGAGGAAGGGATAAAAAAGACAGAATAGTATAGGCATGGTACCTATGTTTCAAGCGGCAAATGGCCTGATGGTCGGTCAGTTAGATTTAGGTTACTTGTCGATAGTCGACGGCTTGACGCACGCTAACATAATATTATTTCGATTAAAATTTTGACATTTGGATTTGTGTTTTAGATTATAAGTAGGTATTGCCGAGTTTAATGGTGGTGGTGACGGTAAGTGTAATTACACATTTTAGTTTACTACCTATGTCTACTGCTTCAGTCATATATTATCATAATTTGTTAAGTAGGTTATGGAGCGTAACCACTGAAAAAAGACTGATATGTAAGATGATGTTAGTTGATGATCATGATGATGGTGATGATGATGATGGTGATGATGATGGTGGTGGTGATGATGGGTGGTGAAGATGACGATGGTGATGAATATGGTGCTGATGATGGTGATGATGATGGTAATGATGAAGGGGGTGATCATCATCATCATCACCATCATCACCATCATCACCATCGTCACCATCGTCACAATCATCACCACCATCATCACCAACATCGCCATCATCACCATTATCACCATCACCACCATCACCACCATCACCACCATCACCACCATCATCACCATCATCACCATCATCACCATCATCACCATCATCACCGCCATCATAACCATCATCACCATCACCACCATCACCACCATCATCACCATCATCACCATCATCATCATCATCACCATCATCACCATCATCATCACCATCATCACCATCATCACCATCATCACCACCACCACCATCATCACCATCACCATCATCACCATCATCACCATCACCATCATCACCATCATCACCACCACCACCACCACCACCATCACCACCACCACCACCACTTTGCACTTTTGGTCAGTCTTTTTTAGTGCTTTGGCACACCCGGACCTTCGGATTTAGATTCATTTTAACGCGGCGCTGCCAAGGTCGTAGGACTAATGACACGATTGAAATTTGAAATTGTTCAAAAGCTGCAAGCCAAAGGCGCCGCCCGGCAACAACGCCGCGTTCGGTGTAGGTACATGGTGACAAGTCGACAACCAAAGCAGCGGCGCGAGCATCGAGCCGCCGACGAGACTTGACCTTGTTGCACAAAACAGCAACGTAGCTGGAACCTTTATTAGGAACCGGTATTTTAAGGTACAAATACCGGTATTCGTATTTACCTGTTCTTTGGATTACCGGTATTTATATTTACCGGTTCTCTCGAACCTAAATGAAAAATACCTTTAAATACCGGTAAAGTACCGGTATTTTTGGAACCGGTTCCAAGCCCTGATCGTGTGGCTGAGGTGCGAGGAAGCAAAATTTCTGAAATACGTTGCATCCCAGAAGAGATAACTGCCTTTAGCCCACGGAACCATCGTTAAGCCGTTCTGGCCGCTTACCATCCGAGCAATTAAGACCCCACGCTTCAAACACACAAGACACTTTAGCTTCAACCAAAGCCCGACGAACGTAATTTTTTAATGTCAATATAGCAAACCAAGAGCTTTCTGCTCGTTTAAGGGCGCTGCATACGTAACGTGATTAGGACGTGGACGGGACGGGGACGGGATGTGGTTGCATACTTTTTCGGTTTTCCCGTCGCGTATGTGCAATCGTTACGTATGCACATTCCGATACATTTTCTATGAAACGATATTGTCGTCTCGTCCGTCCCCGTCCCGTCCGTGTAAGTAAAATCACGTTACGTATGCAGCGCCCTTTAATAAGCTGGCTTAAGTTAACTGGGACAAAAATATTGCAAATTGGCTCTAGTATAACCCCTTTCAAAGAATGGGTCGAGTTATAGTTTAAACTTTTTCAACTGAGCTTATACACTTAAGAATGCAAAGCCATTGTGTAGTTAACCACAAATTAGAATAACGAGCTCGCAGTAAAAGCAGATTATAACCGCCTTCGAAGGTTAACATGGATTATCGACTCTATTTCTTTAGACAATAGACCACAAAATACAGTAAAAGAATAATGGCAAGCATTTTTTTTTTAATATTACAACAGCCGGACACTCGACAAGAACTATTTTAAAAAACCATGCATAGTCAAAACGTTTCGTCGTTTCGTTCAAAAATGTCATTGCTGTGGATGGGATGGTGTTTATAATGAAAGATCATCTCATCTGAGAGCTTCTCAAGATGAGTTTATTAATAAGCGACGATCCTAGCTTCAGGATTATGTATCGATACGGTCTCATCTTAGAAGCTCTCAGTTCACGGATTGAGACGAGTTTATTAATACGGCCCTTATTGTTTTAAAGTAATCGGATTGGCATGTAATACACCAGCATACTTAACAAAAATGTTGTTAACACTAATTGTTTTGTTTGTATTGCTTTGTTTATTTAAAATTTGCCCAATACAAATGGCGGCCCGGTATAAGCCACCAAAAATGTGGATTTCAAATCCTTTACAGATATATAGCATCTACTATTTACAGTACTGAATATTTCCATTGTATCGCTTAAATATATATAATGGAGTTTTATGGACCTCAAATATTTGGTGCTAGAAAAGATTTCTTTAAATCCCTTAAAGAACTGAAGGCAAAAAGTAATTGCTATTATAGAACACCTAGAGTTTATAAGGGTTTTCTGTCGCTATTATACAACTTTAACAGATATTAGTTGCCTCTATAGAGGGGTGATAGACGTGCGAGTAAGTACGCCGTACTTGTGATTCGGCGAGCTTACTCGCCCGTGTGTCATCAGAAGTACGCGTACTTAAAAACCGCCGAGTAAGTTCGTTGGCGATCCAACGTGTCTGAATTTTGCTCGTAGCCGGTCTTGGCTCGTACGTCTGTCATCGCCGCGAGCCGCGAGCCACGATCTTTTGGCAGTCTGTGGGTGAGGTGTTGGACATTTGTGTTGTGTTATGTTGTTTATTTTGATTCAGAAATTCTACTTAAAACCTAAAATGATTGATTTTTTATATGTGATATTATATAACTCCCTAATAACTCAAAGCTTCCTCTATCGACGATATTTTGCGTTTGAAGTGTGAGCAAGCTTCAACGTGTGTCACCGACGCGAGCCGAGTTAGTTCGCGATCTTTAAGTACGCGGTTTTAAAGCTCGTGCGTCTGACACTGACGCGACCCGAGTAAGTTCGCGACCTTTAAGTATGCGGTTTTAAAGTTCACCCGTCTATCACCCCTTTTAGAGTTACAAGATTCGCTAACCTGTAAGACAATATTCTTTACCTCTATAATAGCAATAACTACCGTTCTTAAATAACTAAAGTCGTTAGTTATTCTAATATAGAACCACTAGTGTTTAATGAGGGTCTGTATCCGTCAATATAGAACTTTAGAAGTTAAGGGGCAGGTTATTACCTCTATAAATCTAAGGCGGACTTGCGCGAACCAGAGTTAACCCTTAACCCAGAGTTAAGCGTCTACTTTTGTACGTGGTTTGCCGCCTAACCTCGGGTTAAGACGCTAACTCCGGTCCGGGCAAGTGGGCCTTAGAGAGTTAAGTTTATCTAAGAGCTATTATACAAGATTCTTAATCTGCATAGAAGCGATCAGAGTCGCTGTATTACATGTTAAAGTGTTCTTAAAGACATGTTATATGCTGTTAAGTGATACTATTGTCAAATAAATCTTTGTATCGCCACTACATTCAATGGCTGCTATTATAGCGCTCTTGTTTCACTTTAGACTTTATAAAATAAGCTCTATACGTCGCTAAGATGTTTGTTCGGCAGCCTTGATAAAACTAAATATGAATTAAGGGGTAATTTTAAAAGCAACTGGTTGAAATATTAATGTGTATAGGTAAGTGCTGGGCTAGGATTTCTGGAGGCGAAAGGTGGCGAGGTGCAAGCGCCTGCGTGCAGGCATGTTAAACAGGTTTGCGGCATTCAAGTACGGAGTGATGTGGGAGCGGGGAGGGACGCGGAAACAAAAACGTGCGCATGCGTTTTGCACACGTTGTATCAACCTCTTAGATCTACCAACAATGCAGCTATCATAGACTACATCACAATAGTTTAATCTAGATAATATAAGCGATTCACAAAGGTCAACACGCAAATCGACACTTAGGTAATCATAATCACGTATATTATATAGAACTTTAAGGCGATAGACGCAGTTGCTCTCTACTCTAAGCATGTGGCTCTCGAAGCGCAAATTGCCATACATAAGAAGGCCAAGGTTATTTGCTTCTACCACCTGTTCCATTGGCTCGCCCCTGACGGCAATATCAGTGGTAGTCGGAGCATTCAGAGTATTACGAATTTGATGTCTTGACCCAAAAACTACATATTTCGATTTACTGGAATTGAGAACTAAACAGTTCTTCTCCGACCAAGAGGAAATACAATCGAGGTCTTCGTTAATTGCGTTCACCTGTCCAAGGGTGTGCTGGAGAAGTAAAGTTGCAGGTCATCCGCGTAAAGATGGTAGCTACTGTTCTTTATACTGTGAATAATGTTAGCGCTGTACAATATAAAGAGCTGGGGACCCAGGATCGTACCCTGCGGCACTCCCCTAGTCACAGGACAAAGAGAGGACCACAGAGTACTACCATCCATCCTACGCAACGCAACTGCCCGCGCTCGACCGGACAAATAACTGGTAAACCTATTAATCGTAGTGACATCAAACCCGTAATAGGACATCTTAGATAATAGCAAGGGCACGCTAATGCAGTCGAAAGCCCTGGAGAAATCTAAAAGAACCATAATGGTACTTTTACCAGCATCCCGAGCCTCTATTATTCTATAAAAATAATGTAATTATGTAATTAACCTGCGACACAACATCTATAAGGGAAAACTTTAAATCCGTACAAGTATGTGATTGAATTTGTCTTTTCATAAAACACAAACTGAGCTGCCCGGACTGGAGTTTCTAAAATCAGAACAATTCGCAAAAAATGATTTGATCATTTACTTTCTAATATGTAAAAACGGCGCAAGCCTGCAACTCAAGTCTGAAATTTATACTTTGCAGGTAATAGTGGTCCCGCATTCTCACAATGACCCCGGTTGGTTGAAGACCTTCGAACAATACTTCGAATGGAAGACCAAGAATATTATAAACAATATTGTTCAGAAGCTCAACCAGTACCCAAATATGACCTTCATTTGGACTGAGATATCCTTTCTCAATGCCTGGTGGGAGCGATCGCACCCAGTGAAACAAAAGGTACATTTATAAAATATTTATGTTTACAGTGCTACCATTTTCTTAATACAGCTCGACAATCTTCGTTTTTCTATGACACACGATTGATAAATATACTGTCAGTTGCGAGGGCAAGCGTGATAGCGATAGCCAGCCGAAACCTATTAAGAAGCTGGGAATACTGTAGGTAACTTTTAAAATTACTTAGAGCGGGTTCCCACTTTATATATTGTCGCATCCGACGCCCGATAAGTGGGAACCCACTCTAGACTAAAAACGTAAAACTTCACGAATGGTGTTTACAGCGGTATTAACAGGTTCCAGGTCCCGAAGGAATTTGCAGCGTTCTTTCGACACGTTCCCATATTAATAATGACATTCAGGGCCTGTTTCGCAATTGACTAGTAGGACCATGGTCAACTTTATATGGAAGGTGGACCAAAAACCAACAGAGCTAAGAGTTATGTCATTAAATAGATATTTACGTCTAAGGTCTGTTCATCCTTACTTGTCTTATATAGTAAACAACCTTCTAAGCTCAAAATGAACCTTTTTTGGCTAAAACAGCTCTTTTATCGTAAATAAAGTAAACTGAATAAACATTATGGACATGACTTGGCTAATGTATTGTCTGTGATTGCTTAATTTTGTTTAAAAAAGCTATTTCAGCCAAAAAAGATTCATTTTGAGGTTACAAAGTTGTTTACTATATAAGACAAGTAAGAATGAAGAGACCTTATTTCATTTCATTCTTTGGGCACCAAGTTCAGTTCCATTGCAGAACTGAGATATTCATATTTTAGTCAGAGTAAATGCGATGTATGGGAAACTGTGTATTGTGGAAGTCATAACTCATAACGTCCAGATGTTATAAAAATGACGACAGTTACATTTAGGTTATGTTAGATTTGCAGCAGGCCCGGAGGGCCAAACCACCCAGCAATAGTATAATAGTAGCTCCGTCGACACTCTTATTTCAAATCAATAAGACAGTGTTGTTGGAGCTCTGATCACGCAGAGCTCCTATTACAGGGTGGTTTGGCAATTGTAAGGTGTTCTGTTCATGTAAAACACAATTTCTCGAAGATCGTACTTAGACCGACTCAAATGTGTATATCTCGATTATGCAAAGGAATTCAACTTTTTACCAATAGAACGAAATAAAGTACATAAGCAGACCTTTTTAATGACCTAACTCTAAGCTCTGTTGGTTTTTGATCCATTTTGACGCATGGTCCTTTGTCTGTCATTTAAAGTTGGCTCTCTCCTTTCTATTTTGAAGTGTAAAACAGTGAAAGGGCTACATTTATCTGTCAACTATGCTATACTTTTCGATTGTGAAACAGGCGGTAACGCTCATAAAGTTTCGTATAAGCTACGTCATTTCCCTTCAATTATTTTATGACACTTTATGTGCCATAGTGATTACGTTCTTTCGAAATAATAAAATTAAATATTGTCTGGACGAGGCTTGTATGAAAGAAATATTATCGTTCTCCAAAAAAAGAGTCATAAAAACTCTTTAGAATAACTATATGAAAAGCAACATTAAAAACCCGACTGCATTTTTTATACCGTCGTCGATATACCTATATATATAATTGTCATTATGCCATTGTTGTTATTTCAATTTTAACAGTTTAGGTATCCTATGTTACCCGGGATGACTTCTTGATTTTAACGAAACCTCACACATCTAAATCGGTCAAGGGATTTAGAAGTTATAGTGGAATAAAGAAACTCACATACATACATACATACATACAAACATGAACCCTGAAAACATTACACTCCTTTTTTGGGGCAGTCGTGTAAAAAGATAGAAGCCACTCCATCGCATATATTTGATTACCTATACTATCTTTTTGGTTATTCACGTATTGGCCATTCTTTTTTAACCAACTTCATTTGTTGACTTGAATCCATATTGTCATCTGCATCATTCGTTATCTGTCTAGAGGTATAAATAATGACTAATGATCGGCGACAGGTATCAATTTTCCCACGAAAGTATAACATGGACATGATTCTATTTAAATTTCGTGCACAATATATATATTAAAAATGTATGCAGTTTTACTATCGAGGTTTTAACATGGTCTTAAACGATGAAATACCGGTTTACAACTACGCAGCTCTCACATCTGTTGATGTAGAAGGTCATTTTCTTTATATAAAACGGTCCTCAATATTAAAAGAAATCGATTGACAATATTAAACGTAGAAAAAATTGGGTAATAAACTATAACAAATTAAATTCAGTGAGTTTTTAACAATATAATTATGGTTTTATCTTTAACAACACAAACTTATCCATATTAGTCATTATGTTTGACGTTAAAGTGACATAAAATGCTACCGATCACCGATCATTATTAATGACATATGTATCCAAACGGAATCCAAACGTGGGTAAAAAATTGTGATAAGGAAGACCAGTTGTGTTTTATTCAAACTGTTTAAGTACTCTACTGGATGATTTATTTACTGCATCGTCAGTGTTTACCACTGTATTTCTGTCCTTCAAAGCAGAGCATATCTAGCGGAGGAAATGGTAACAAATACTACTTATGATCTTACAGCATATTTGAATACTTTTAATTCACATGTATCTTCCATTGGTATAATTGCTCCTGACCTGCAAGAAATTGAAACAATCATTGTAAATTTAAAATCTAAATTCGCGTCAGGTTGGGACAATATTATAGGACATCTGACCTCACTCTGTTTCACACAAGGGATCTTCCCGGCTTCTCTTAAACGGGCCATAATTCACCCAATCTTTAAGGATGGGGACAGAGAGGACGTTAATAATTATTGACCCATATCAGTCTTGCTTTCTTCTCTGGTTCTCTAAAATATTGGAAAAAATGATCAACAGTAGACTCATCAAGTTTTTAAACAAGTTTAATCTTTTGTCGCCTCGACAATTTGACTTTCGCGAAGGTAAAAGTACTGAACTGGCAGTTTTAGAGCTAACAAACTCAATTAAAAAGTATTTAGATACAAAACAAAATATTTCATGTATTTTCCTCGACCTAAAAAAAGCGTTTGATACAGTCTCCGTCCCCAAGCTTATCAGCAAACTGAAACTTTTAGGTAGGTATACGCGGGCAATTTTTAAATCTAATAACAAGCTACTTAAGTGACAGAACGCAATAAGTTAAACTAGCCAAGGAGGTTTATAGCAATGATGAATCATCCACACTTTACGGAGTTCCCCAAGGAAGTGTGTTGTCTCTTCTTGACCTATATTAATGGTTTAACCAATGTTCAGCTTCCTAATGGTCTAGTTATCTCGTATGCTGATAATACTGCGCTTCTATTTCAAGTTGGGAGGAGGTATACGCTATAAGATCATTTTTATTTGTTTCGAAATTGTATTTATAAAATAAAGCACTTTACGAACGACGAACGAAAACGAACATCGTTGGCTAATGATCTTCCCTATGGTTTAGGACTTACGAAAAGAGCTCAAATTCTTAAACCTAGTCAGACATATTTGAACACATGTAAACCTACCATATAATACCTAAACGTGACAAATGTTCCATTAACGTCATTCTGTCCTAGTATGATTGATTATATTCAAGTTTATATTAACTATTAAGTACTTGAACAAATAACATGTAGGATTAGAACCAAAGTGCATACATAGGTTATGGTCGACCTGAAATAAAATAAAAATACAACCTCGCTCGCTAAAACCTCAAAACTGATGTTGGCGTTACAAATGATGATTTCGCGTTGGCATACGAGCTCTTTTGCCGGCAGATTTATTATATAAATAAAAATAAACAAAATGACGGCATGCTTGGAATTGAAGTCAAGTTAAAAAATCTTTTGGATACAACGCAACTTATTTACATATCTGTATCAAAAAAAGTTCCCAGTATTTTTAGTTGCAAAACATTCTTGTAATATCATGTAAAAAAAACGTTTGTGTAAACTTTTGGGTAGGCGTAATTGGGAGGTATCTCCCAATCAGACCTCATTATTTGCCAGATATTCTTAACGTAGATAATTATCTTAAATTTTTACAAAGGAATCTGCCGGAGTACCCGGAGCAAAAGAGCGGGCATTCCATAATTCAAAGAAGAAAAGCCAATTCAATTCCAAAATGTTGGTGGCCTGGCACACTACAGGCTAACTGTACGGGAAACCTGGACAATGCATTTCCTAATGCACAGTTCGGGAGACTTGGCCTTATCTCCTGTAGATTTTTATGTTAGGGGCCGTGCAAGATCTTGTGTACCAACATGAAATTCATATGAAAGCAGGTTTAGTACAAAGAATCAATGCTGCATTCATAATTCTGGGGACCTAGTGAAAAAGGGTACCTATAAGTCAACTTAACTCGGACCAAAAAAGGGTAAATACATAAACAGAGCATAATAGACTTAAACCCCCTTTTTCACTTGCTCTAAAGGAGACACCTTTTTTCACTAGGTCCACAGAATTACGAAATAGAAAATGCAGCTTTGTATCAACATCAGTTTTGAGAACAAAGTTTTTTTTTTATTTCGATCGTAGCCCTCTGCTCTTTGGTTCTATTGTAATAACCATTGTTATTTGTCCAGATGTTTTTGGGAAAGTAATAAAAACAACTTCGTAACAGTTCGTCAACGATTTCTTCTAGTGAATCTTTCAATGACGTCGGCAAATTTCAATGTACAACGAATATTTCTTCAATCGCATCATTTTTTTTAAATAAGGTTCGAAGATAAAGCATCTCATTTATTTATACCTGTTTTAATAACTTTGAAAGTTTATAACTTTTCTTTAAACACTGTCAGCAAGCAATCGTTTTCTTTCTAGTCAAACTAATACTACAGCATTATTTTAAAGTGTTATGGATGTTTAGTTGCTTTTCGGAAAATAATGAAAAAAAAAACAACGAACGGTCAACTTTGGAAAATACTAATGGTGCTGATAGAGTTGTAACGTCTCGTTAAAATTTGACATTTTCTAAGTAAAAAATGTGTCAAATTTTAACGAGACATGACATATATCCACGGTTTTGAATATAGGAACGCACCATAAGTCAAATATATTCCGATTAGCCCCAACTACTTCCCATTTTCTGTTGTCGAACGACCTGCGTAACACCCTGTATGCCTTAGCTGAAACGTGGAATGCCAGACTCGTATTTTAGCCAATTATTATTAGTTAATTAACCACTTCGTTAGGCAATTCCTTATTTTGTGGGCCTCTATAATAATATAGTTACTATTTACACCCAATTCCCTGTGTGCACAAGTTGACGAGAGCCTTACTCGCGTTAAGCAATTTCTGTTCCGTAAAAATGGTTAAAATATTTATTTTACAGGCATTAAAAAAACTTATTAAAGAAGGTCGCCTCGAGATAACCACCGGAGGATGGGTAATGCCCGACGAGGCTTGCACACACTTGTACGCGCTGGTGGATCAGTTCATAGAAGGTAATTGTTTCCATCGCCTTCACTCAAAAAACGTCATAATAACGCTATAACAACAAAATCGAACGATTTATTTGTTACAGGTCATCACTGGGTGAAAAACAATTTAGGTATTATTCCAAAAACAGGCTGGTCCATAGATCCATTTGGACATGGGCCTACTGTGCCTTACTTGCTGGACAAAAGTGGCCTTGAAGGTGCAATCATCCAGAGGATACATTACGCATGGAAGCAGTGGCTGGCTGAAAGACAAATAGAAGAGTTTTATTGGGTTCCTGGATGGTCTGGAAAGAAGCCATCTCTAATTGTTCATAATCAACCATTCGACATATATTCCATTAAAAGTACTTGTGGTCCCCACCCGTCGGTTTGCCTAAGCTATGATTTTAGGAAGATTCCGGGAGAATATTCAGAATATACCGCCAAACATGAGGAAATAACGGATCAAAACCTTCATAGTAAGTCAAAGACTTTGATTGAAGAGTACGATCGCATCGGGTCACTTACGCAGCACAACGTGGTCCTTGTGCCTTTGGGCGATGACTTCAGATACGAGTACACAGTAGAATTCGACGCGCAGTATACTAATTACATGAAGATGTTCAACTATATCAACAGCCACAAGGAACTGTTCAATGCTGATGTCAAATTTGGCACGCCTTTGGACTATTTCAACGCCGTTAAAAAACGGCATAAAGTTATACCAACATTAAAGGGCGATTTTTTCGTGTACTCTGATATATTTAGTGAAGGCAAACCCGCATACTGGTCTGGATATTATACTACTAGACCGTATCTCAAGATCCTTGACAGGCAATTGGAACATCAACTGAGAACATCTGAAATTTTATTTACGCTGGTTTCTAACTATATCAAGCAGTCAAATAACAAAAAACTGATTTCGTCGGAAAAGAGATTAGAAAAGTCTTATGAGCAGCTCATTAACGCGAGGCGCAATTTAGGTCTTTTTCAACACCACGACGCCATTACAGGAACCTCTAAAGCTAGCGTCATGTATGATTATGGAACAAAGTTGTTTATGAGTTTATATCATTGCATTCGCTTGCAAGAATCAGCTCTTACGGCTATCATGATTCCGGATGAGACGTTCCACTCGCAGACCGTTCTTCAAAGTGAAGTCGAGTGGGAGACTTATGGAAATCCAGTGAAAAAGCTCGAGGTTTCATTTGTCGATGGCAAGAAAATTATTTTATTTAACCCATTGTCTGAAGCGAGAACTGAAGTAATAACTATAAAAGTGAATACGAGCAACGTTCGCGTTTATGACACATGGCGGCGAAAATACGGTCAGTACCAGATCTCGCCGTGCATAGAGGTCGACGCGGACGGGCAGCATGTCATCAACTCGGCGACGTTCGACTTGGCGTTCGTAGCCGCGCTGCCCGCGCTGGCGGCCGTCACGTTCACACTAGAGGAGCACGCCGACGCCGCGCGCCACAGCCTCGTCTTCTGCGACCACTGCCACCAGCGCCGCGACCAATACGACGATAAGCAACCGCAACAACTTTTCGTTATTAAAAAAATGATGCCTGGTGATATTCAATTAGAGAACTCTGTTATGAAGCTTTTGATAAATAGAGACACTGGCTTTTTGAGACAAGTATACAGTAAAGAATATAAGAAGAAACATGTCGTAGAAGTGCAGTTTGGTGCTTACCAAAGCGCGCAAAGGCATTCTGGGGCGTATCTATTTATGCCCGAATTTGACTCCCCGGAAAGAAATGTTTTAAATCAATATGCGAATTGGAATAACTTGCAAGACAATATCTTCATAATTTCAGGCCCAGTATTTACTGAAGTAACTACTATGTATCTGCCATTCCTAGTGCACACCGTAAGGATCTACAACGTAGATGATCCCACGCTGTCGCACGGGCTTTACCTAGAGACTTCTGTCGATTTTGAAAATCCTCCTAAAAATAGAGAAACAGAACTTTTCATGAGAATTCAAACTGATATACAGAACGGAGATTTGCCAGAGTTTTATACGGATCAAAATGGTTTTCAATACCAAAAACGAGTTAAAGTGGACAAGTTAGGAATTGAAGCCAATTACTATCCGATAACAACAATGGCGTGGCTGCAGGATAGTGAGACTAGATTAACGCTGGTGACAAACCATGCCCAGGGTGCGGCGGCTTTCGAGCCCGGGCGCCTGGAAGTTATGCTTGACCGAAGAACTCTTTACGATGACTTCAGAGGAATAGGGGAGGGCGTCGTGGACAACAAGCAGACACTATTTCAAAATTGGCTTATACTTGAATCCTTGACTGCGTCGCAAAGACCAACTAGGGAAACTAGTCAAAAAAAGAATCTTCATTTGAATGAGCGTCATTTCAGCCCTGAGCATAAAGAATCATTATACCAGTTACCGTCGCAATCAGCTGATTACTTGAGTAGAGTGCTTAATTATCCGGTAAACGTTTTCTTCGTAGATACAAGTGAAGTAGGAGTAGTGGAAGTGAAAACTCATCAGATATTCGTTCATAATTTTCCGGAAGGAATCCACCTGATGACTCTTAGAACCATTACCGACAATATTCTGGAGCAGTTCCCTAGTTCTTCTTGTTATATGGTGTTGCAGAGACCTGGATACAGCTGCTCCGTGGGTTCATCGACCTTTACAAAATCAACTAGTTTTACATCGAACACTTCTTTTGATGGTCTACGCATCGAGAATATAACCTCAGTCAGTTTGACAGGCCTTAAAACTTTCAAGTCCCTTTTGGGAATGAGCGACGTAGAGTTGGAGCCCATGGAGGTAAAAACTTACAAGATCGGGTTTTAAAGACTGTTAGGTTAAATTACTGTCATATTGTATTTATGTAAAACTGTTTACTGTGTGCTACTTCCGCAATGCAAACAAGAGCCTTTTATCACGATTTATAACATATACCTACATGTTTAGAATGGTCACTCATCAACCGGAAGTTTGCGTGCCATAACTCCGGTGTTCTGATAAATTGTGATCCATTCTAAGACAAGCGTCGTATGAAAGGGATTGCTAACGATAGACTATTTAATGCCTCGAGTTTTTTATCCCCTTAATGCCCGTGATACACACAATGTTTTTATCACATTTGCGAGGATATAAAAAAAAATAGAGAAAATATATATATATATATACAAAATACGCTTCTGAAACAACAATCAAACAAATGAACTCGACTCGCTAAAAGAGTGTCAACTTTTTTCAATATAGTCTTCCACAGATAATGCTTGGAACTGCTTTAGTTTTTAAACTTGACAGGCCATACTGCCAGATTGGACCAATTTTCAAAATGAAATTTAATAAAATAATTTGAAATGTCTCTGAAATAATTGTAAAATATAATTATATAATGCAGATCAGAGAAAATCAGCCAAGGTTTATTTCCTATATAAAGATTTGTAGCCAAGTTTTTATATAGGAAATAAACCTTGGCTGATTTTACACCTCCTAAGTCTGAAATGATGTACGAGTAACGTGGATTCTATATTTTAAAACTAAACTCATAACTCCCTAAGGAGCTAAATCGGCTATAACTGCCCTATACGCCTGCGTGTTATAACACCCTTTCCGAGCAAGTGTGATGAAAAAGTATTGTATTAAGTAAGCATACAAAGTGATTGTAGTAAAAAATTTGGAAAGTACTATTTTAACCTTCTACTTTTATATTTAAACAGCATCATAAAAAAATGATGTTGGAGAAGTAAACCCTAAACACTACACATTTCGTAAACACCAAAAATGTAGTGTAACTGATTTCTAATTTCCAACTGGCTAGTTTTTTTGTGTGAGTATGTGTAGAGGGTATGTTTCGTGAAAAGAAAAATCTTTTTTTAATAGTAATTCCAGTTTGGTTTAGCCTGTGTTATGATTTTCCTACGCTCGTACAAACAATAGATTACTTTATCAGTGATAGTTTTTATAAAAAATCCCTAAACAACTCCCTCCCTCCCTTACTAGGAAAGTATGGCGTAGAATGACAGCTTTATAGTGCAACAAAAGAAATTGTGTCACAAAATTAATAAGAACGGATTTTAATTCAATGCTTAAATATTCACTTCATAGTCATGAGATCATGTTAAAAAACCAGCCAAGTATAATTCGGAATCCCACGCAACAGGTTCCGAGCTATACCGAAAAAAACACGTTTCTTGTATGGGGACTCCCATTAATATTTAACTTTATTTTATTTTTATTGATTGTTGTTATAGCGGCTATAGTAATACACTTTCTGTGAAAATATTAAGTGTCTAGCTATTACCGTTCATGACATACAGCTGATGGACAGACGGATGGACGCACGGACGGACAAAGAAGGCTTAGTAATAGGGTCCTTATGGTACCATTTGGGTACGGAACCATATAAATTAATTAAATACAATAACAAGTTTACCAAATAATGTCGAATCAGATATGACGAAAAACTTGTTCTTGTTTATTTTTTGTTATTTAATTTAGTAAAGCATTTTAATCGAAAGCAAGTAAAAAAAAGTTACTATTTGCAGATTCGTTAAATTTGTATTTAGTTGTGTCAATAAAGGAGAATGGAAAATATATAAATTTAATAGTTATAGTACCTAATATTCCAAGAGATGTACACTGATAAAACCTTGTTGCACTTGCTTGGGCAATTTATTGAGCAATAATTGCCCGTCCACAGTACCTACGGCCGTTTCATTCTAACACACCAAGTAAGAGTAAGACACCTATTGTTGATAGGTACCTAATTGTGATACCTACACCTGTTTTCAACAATGTAGGAAAAAAATGAAACCATTTCGAGGATTTTCTATGGCGATTTTATAATAAGTAAGCAACAACAATTCATGAAATTACTAGAAATTTAGGGGAAAATTAAGCTACCTGTGATTGCTATCGCTATCCTTCTAATACCACCAATTATACCAACAATATGGCGGAATGTACTCGTACTTCGTGGCTATCCCGTGTTGGTTGTTGCATTACCGTCTATTTATAATATCCAAAACGAACTGACAATGAGAAGATTTAAATATTCGGCAAATAAGTAACAAAATGAAAGCCTGCATTTCATAAAGTTGAACTACCCGTTATTTTGTTATGAATTGTTTTGGGCTGCTTAGTGATGTTCTCTTGCATTGCAGCATGTCAGCCCATTCTCCTTTATTTATATCTTCTTTAGATGATCTACCTCACGACCAAATGACATACCGGTTTCAAGTTTAAATTAAAAAAAATATACTATAGAATATTATTTAATTATTAGGTTTGAAATATTTATAGGCAGATGTTTTGTTTATAAGTAATGTGTTTTTAGAACCTTGGTTACCGATAAGGGTTGAAATATAAACATTTTGTTGTACAACATTATAATAGACTATAGATAAGCAACGATCGATGACCAAATTGTAGTAGTAGATTTATTAAAATGTCATCGCTCTAGGTAGGTAAATAAAGAGTCGCTGGGATTTAGTTGTCGCTGCGTTCTCTGAGAAGGAAGAGAATGAAACTAAACAGTACAATTCACTATTACGAATAGTCTATTAAGTACAGTAATATAATAAGCGAAAACGTAATGTTTAAAAAATGCATGATTATCTTGGAACTATAATTCCCATCATGAGTCGGCAATGATACTGTGACCACGCGTGTTACTTTCAAATGTACAATAATAGTACCTAGCTAGAATAGAATATGATTAGTATTATTTTAGAACCCTACCGGGTCCTGTGTATGACATACTTTATGTACCTACGCTTTTTACATCTTTTGTATAATTTCAGGTTGTTATTTTTAATTCAATCTGTAACAAATGTGAGTCAAATCATGGAATCTATAATTTTTTAAACTTCTAAGATTTTGTATTATAATATTTTTCGGACTAAGTGTAAGTTAATTTTAAAGCTCTCTCGTTGCAGTAAGTGTAAGATTGCTGTGATAGCGCTTATCATTTACTAATAGGTAGGTATTTAGCTCTATAGACGCCATGCACCGGGGCTAGCATTCCATGTTGTGATGTACCTACACACAAGGATTCGCCTCTGAGGCAATTTCGTGGACAACTTTTGGGAGTTTATATCGATAACACTATACTCTGATTATTCTAAAATGATGCCTGTGACAGCTCATATAAACACTTATAACAAATATATTATTTCTTTTATCTACACTCATATCATAAGTCCTCTTTTATGCGTTCAAAACCCGTGGGCAATGACCAGCATTACCTGTGGTAGTAGGTGACAGCGATGACAGCTGCTAATAATGGAAGATGTTCCAAATATGTATCTTATTACCTTACAATATTCGATAACGTAATTTATTATTATTATTTATTTATTTTAATGGCGTCTACAAGTTATGTAATTTTGCCACTGTCAAGTATAATATAAGCAATTGTACGGTGAATCGTCGTTGTCGTTGGCGTCTTCCAGTCCCAGTCGGCACACCATTGAAGATGGCGGGCATCCACTTCAATGGCTTGATTGGCTTGGAGTGTTCTTGACCGGTTACTCATTCAGAATCAACTTTTCACTGTTATTATATTTGATGCATATTCTTCGTCAGTGTTGGAGGTTACTTCACAAAGTTGCCCTGGATTTGCGAACCAAAATCAACGATAAAGTAATTTACAAAAAATGAAATAAAAAGACAGTTGTTTTCAAAATGACAGCTAGACAAGAACCGATAACGTAATTTAAAAATTACGTTACAGCTGTCATCGCTGTCACCTACTACCACAGGCAAGTTAATGCTGGTCGTTTTCCTTTCGGCTTCTGAACCCATCTTAGAGTACTTATAATATGTGTGTAGATAAAGTATTGTACGAGACTCTGCGTAATTAGCATTACGCAGCCGTTACGTAAACTATTACTTTACGTAAATACTGCATCGGTACAAACCTAGCGACGCCGTTCAGGAATTTAAATAATTAATCGCTTATGTTAAAATACATCGCTTGTGAGCATAGTAAGTGATTTACATTACGAAATGTGGCTGTCACAGGCATCATCTTAGAATAGTCAAAGTAGAAGGTCCATTCATACGTATGATAAGCGATTTTTTATGTTACATTATTGTTTAACGATATTGTTATTATTTATTGTATTGGTTAATTATTTATCGATGTATATATAAAGAATCTCTTATGTACCAGTTAGGGTTAAAGGTTTTTGTTTTGCTATTTCATATTGTGCTCTTCAATTTGGAACTATAATCAGTAGATGATACCATCATAAGTAAGTTAAATAATAGACGATGAGGCCGGACCTACCGCTCGCCGCCAGCGCGCATAGTCGTGAACGTTCATTAGATTAATTAAAAACACTTTCATCTAGTTTATGGCCTTTTTTGTATGTTTAAAGATTTGGTGAAATTTGTAAATTGTCTGTTTGTCGAAAACTATTATAAATATTATGATATTTTTTCTTAATAGTTAGGCAGATTTAAAAGTCTTCTTCAGTCCAGTAATAGTGGGTTTCCATTTCCATTTGTCTGATCTTGACAGGCAACATGTCTCACCGCTACCATATCACGCACTCTTGCATCTTCTTTTTTTGCGGGATTAGGCAGGTCGTCCACGACGAATTAATATTTATAAGTAGTGATGCAGTCGCGCGACACGTCATCGCGGCTCATGGCCGCTTCGACGAGTGTGTTGTTTCGTGCGCGAAGGCTCAATACAATAGCTGAAAATTTGGCAAAATTAAAGGAGAACTTTTATCTATCAGGATATGTAGGTTATAGATCAAAGTTAAATTTTAACTACTCTCCCCCCCCCCATATATACATTATAATAATCTGAAATATATATATATATATATATATATATATATATATTAACTAATTAGTTTTGATGTTATTTAATAAAATAGGCGAAAATTGACCATTTCCCCGCACCGCCATTATCTCCTAAAATACTGGGGCTAAAAATTTGAAAAAAAATCGAGAAATAGTTATATACCTATAGATTACAGGAAAATATATAAGAAGTCTATGGTATTTAAAGTAACATCGTTTAACCAGTACGAATATTTATATTTCGCTGAATGGCCAAATGAATTAAATTTAAAAAATAGCATAGCAGCGGTAAATGAAAGAGTTTAGAAATAAATTATACCTTTTTATAAATACAATATTCTATTATTTACTTTTGTCATACATATCTTGGCGGTAAACTGGTGTGAAGTTTTTGAGAGAACTAACCTTTTGGCAGAAAAAATCGATTGATTATTAAAAACGTTAGTATTTGGTAAGAGATTGCGCTGAAACTATAAGTGATATCGCTTTTATATGTTTGAGAAGTTTATAGTAAATTTATCAAGGATTATTTAATTCCTACACATTTTTTATGTATCGTGTACGGTTTTCTTTTAAAATGGAAAATACCGCTCCGGGACACATTAGAGGGCGCGGGGGGGGGGGGGGGGGGGGTGACGCTCGCCCCGGAAGGGCGGAGGGGAGAGTAGATAAAATTTTACTTTGATCTATAATCTACATATCCTGATAGATAAAAGTTCTCCTTTAATTTTGCCAAATTTTCCATACAATTGTTTCTTATTTTCTTGAACTACTTAGTATACGACGAGCGACAGTATTGCGACTGGAATTGCGGCTGAATCGTTGCAAATTATCGTTGTAGACTATATCCCTACCCACAGATGAAAAAAACATGCTGTATCTATGTTCTATCTACTGGGACACTATAGTGAATTTATTAGAATAGGGTAGATACAGGGAAACTGTTTTAGGGCCGTATTAAAATGCACTTCAAACTATCTTTGACGCGTCTTGGTGGGCGTCTCAGTAAGATCAGTTTTTAATACGGCTCCAAGGGCCGTTTTAAATTGATCTTGGCTGAGATGTCCGTCACAAGATACGTCAATTGACATTTACATTACTCTAATGGCCGTATTAATAAAGTCGTCTTGACTAAGATGCCCATCTCGAGAGACGTCAAAGTAAATGTCAACAAATAGAAAGCTGTCATTTTTGCTAAGTCTTGTGACTGACATCTCAACTAAGATGAGTTTATTAATACGGCCCTAAGAGCCGTATTAACCGATTCAGTGCGGATGACGCGCCAGGCGTGTCATCAAATGTTTTTAACGTGCGGCGGATGACACGCTAGGCGTGTCATATTCTATGGCATCGTCCTAATAGAACGCGATTGCGCGATCATCGCAAGTTCGCGCGACTGTTTATATGACTGTTTACATACAAACAGTTGCGCGAACTTGCGATGATCGCGCAATCGCGTTCTATTAGGACGATGCCTATAGCGTATGGCACGCTTGCCGTGTCATGAAATAATTGTTCGCCGCCACTGCCAAAAGTTTTCGAAAATGGAAGACGCAACGAATCGGTTAATAAACTGATCTCGACTATAATCCACGTCTCAAAATGCGTCAAAAATGACAGTTTTATATGGCTTGACGTTTACTTTGACGTATCTTGTGACGGATATCTCGGTCAAGAGTTTATTAGTTCGGATCTAAGAAACTGGCAGATATTTTGTGTAAAAGCTTTGGATAAAATTGTTGTTTTTTTAGGGTTCTGTAGTGACACTATGGCCCTTTACCCCTTTTATGGTTCTTTAGGTCTTTTTTGTGCTCATACCCATCCATTCTATTATTGTTATGTGAATGTTTGTAACCTGAATAAATAAATAAATAAATAGACACTAAAGTCTATTTTTTTATTCCGTTGACTAAAATAACATTTATACAGCCTTACACAGCCTAGTAGACAAAAATATACAGCCTTGGCCAAAAGTCTTGAGCACCCATGCGTTTTTCATATAAAAGTCAAACTTTAAAAGGTGAATTTATATCTTATATTATAAAAAGTTGTATATCTATCGGAAAAAATAGCCAAAAAAATACAATTAATAATTTTGTTGTAATATCCGTTTTTTTCCAGCTTCAGATTTCACACGAAAATAGTTACTTCAAAATGATAATCTACTAATGATTTGCACATGTAGGTACAAACACATTTTATATTTTACATCTTTGTGTATTTTTGAAATTAGAAAATAATGCTTTATTTATAAGTTACAAAGGAAAAAGTGGGTGCTCAATACTTTTGGCCAAGGCTGTAGGTAGGTACTTTCAGTGCTACCATTTTCTTAATAGCGATCGGCAATCTTCGTCTTTCTATGATCACATGAGTGACAAATATACTGTCAGTTGCTAGTGCAAGCGTGATAGCGATAGCCACCCGAAAGCTATTAAGAGGCTGGGAATACTGTATGTTTATTGATATAACCCTCTGCGACTGACGTGACGAATATCGGAAAACTACAAAAAATTATCGCCGTATAGCGTTTTACAGCTCTATATCGCTCAGTGCCTTCTTCTAATGACTCGCGGCATTATAAGTTAACCTATGTGAAAAATATCATATTTTTTTATCTCATTCAAGTTAGTAACATTTTTTTATTGAAAAGCCCATATAGGTACATGTTTACTATAAATTCCGCATTAAAATACAATAATCATGCTATGCACTAAGTAAATAATACTTATCATTGACCAATTAGTATTTTTTCTATATTTTATAAAAAATGACGTCTGACAGACTCCACGTCAATAGAATTTTTCTAAAAAAGACACCACAGTTGCTGAGGGAAGTGTCTGTAATGCAATGAGTGGATAATCCGTGAAGTTCCAAAATGATCCATTACATTAGGTAAAATTGCCACCCTTTTATAGATATTTAGATTTTATGGAAAAACAACATAATTCTAATAATAGAGAGCTTAAGGATAAGCTCTCTATTCCTCTTCACCGCTCCGGGTTCATGAATAAATCCTTTGCCCTACAGGCAATTGGTATTTGGAACGCGCTTCCGCTTCGAGTGAGGAAAGCTCAGAGCAAATATTATTTTAAGCGTCTGTTGCGCAAGCACTACTCCGATAACCTTCAGGATTGAAGGTTGAGCATAATGTTTTATAAGCAGAAAGGACTATTAATGTATGTATGTTTATGTATGTTATGTTTATTGTTTATATAGCTATATATATTTTATTGTTTATATGTAGTATTATAGTATGTAAATGCATTATTTAATTGTGAAATTTGAAAAGAAGTAAAGAAGAACAAGTAAATTTGAAAATAAAGGCTCTTGCTGAAAAACTCGCACCCACCTCAATACTTAGTTCTCTTTTTGGCCTAGTGGTTGACTGGTAAAGAAAGCCTTAAGGCATTAAGTCTGCCATTTGTACTTATTTTTTGTATTGTGCAATAAAGTTTAAATAAATCAACAAGTGTAACAAAAAAATTAAAGTCAACAGCAACAATAACACAAGAAAACGCACTGAACACATCCGATCACTACCTATACGAGGAAAGTAACGAATACTATACGATAAACAAAACGCGATGCGATGGCGTCACGTCACTGTCATTTTTTTATGATGGCACTAATTGTATCCAATAGTAGGCACTTTCATTGCCGCCGACCCGCTAGGCGAGTCCATTTTGTATGAAAATCAGAGACCTTGGCAATGAAAGTACCAATTCCACCATACGATGTTAACCACTTAACAGAAGATTAGAGCGTTAACAACTGTTAAAATGTATGAACTAACCGTCGATTAACATTTGACATCGTGTGGTGAAATTGGTACTAAAGGTTGAATACAATGTAGATTTTCTTTGTTATTTATTAATTTACGACAAGTACAGTGGGCTTCATAAGTGCATGGAAAACTCTGAAAGATAATGCTTTGAGGCAAACTGACGCCATCTATCTGCTCGTAGTGATTCAACGTAAGTAGTATTTTTTTACTCATCTTTTTAAAAAAAAAAAAATTTTGTATTTATTTATTTTATTTTACTTACATATTTAATTGTTATTTCAAATTCTATTTTTTTTACAGATGAAAACTGTTGTTTTATGGGTACGGCGCTTTGAAGAGGAGGTATCTTTGCTACCCCGGCAAAGAACGGGTCTGTAGACCACAACTCATAAGCAAAGCAACAGCACACCCCGTGTCAAGCCACGGGGAGGGATTATGAGGAATGGATTTAAAACAAAAACTCACTAGGTACGCTGGATTATTTAATACAAGTCTGGATACTATTCGTCGTTTTCTACAGACCTGCCAAACCCATAAAAGAGCATATAATTAGGGTTATTCCGTGGCCTGGCTAGGTCACCAGATTTAAATTCAATTGAAAATGTATTATTGTCCAACTTAATCACCAGAATGAGCGAACTCCGAAAGCCTTAGAAGATCAGTGTTCAAACATTTGGGGTAGTTTCCGTGGTTCCCATCTTTGTAAGAATCCTATCGATTCAATCCGTTCCCGAATGCAAGGTGTAATCGAACAGAGTGGGAGTTACTCTAGGTGTTGAATTTTAGTATATGTATAAGTGATGCGAGTGGAGAACTGGAGATGGACTTAACGTAAGTACCTAATGAATGCAAAATTAAACATTGTTTTCGCCTTATATGGTTATAGAATTATCAACAAGTTTTTAGAGATGTTTGTAATTCTGTAGTAATTTGTAAGTCTGTAATTCTCTGCCTACCCCACTCTGGGAACGAAGGCGTGAGATTATGTATGTATGTATGTTTCGCCTTTTTTACGTATTTATACTATTTTGTGACAATAAATAATTATCTTATTTTAAATATTACGTCAAACAAATCACACCATTAATTTATACACGACTTTTCAGTTATTATTATTATGTAATATAATATAAGTGATCAAAACTGTATAACATAGTTAAGAGTCCGTACACGAAATTTTGCCGGTTTTGCTTATTTTTGTGATTTTTCAGTTAAAATACTGCTTTTCTATAAGTTTTAATGCTCAATATTAAATGTCATTTTAGTTATGATCGAATAAATGGGCTACGAATAAATGAGCCACTTTTTTATTTTTGTCGAGTATTATAAAGCGAGATTTAGGTTGTTTCAAAACATTATTTATTGCCGATTCTTTTGAACTTTTTGGATATATTTTTTAGGTAAAGGATTGATTTTGAACAAAAGTTTATTTCTGTTGTTTTTATTTTATGAACGAGAGTTCTGAGTAGCCGAAATCAAAAATATTTTTTTGGCATTTTCTATAAAAATGTACAAAGTTTATTATTTTTTTTACTCGAAAAATGTATGTGAAAGTGGTAAAAAGTAATTCATACATTTTTTAGACGACTTTCACAGCAATACATTGTAAATTTTTCATACTGTTAAGACGTCAAAACGATTCATGAATATGTGACATCCTAAACCTCTTCCAGCAAAATTCACATAACAGTCGCCGGTGTCAAACCGATCAATCAAAATAAAATAATAAAAACATAAAAGTAGCTCATACATTCTTAAAATTAGAAATTATCTTTCGTGTTGTGCATTAAAACTTGTAGAAATACAGTATTTCAACTTGAAGATGACAGGGCAAGGGAAATGGAAAATAACGCGTACCTGGTTCTATGATGCTACGCGCTGGCAGGAGATGGTGTGGCTGCCGGTCTTACGCACTTCTCTTCCTTACACCTTCTGCGTTGATTTGGCGTAACGACGCCCGGTTGTACGCGGCGGCGTAGCTGATGTACCTTGAGCTCAATATTTCGTGAACTTGGGCGGATGGCGGAATGGAGATCGTACACGACATTGACCGTCTCGCACCGTTGTCTTAGCTGAACTGTCAGTTGTAGGAGGGCAGTCAGCGCTGTCAGGTTTCTACCCGCGTTTTCCATGGGAAAGGATATGACTGGGATAGGGGTAGATGAGATGCGACTTGACGTTTAAATTTGAATGATGTTTGTACTGAACATAACCGCCCCCCAAAGAGCTACCAAGCTCTTTAGATGATATCGCAATAATATATGATGATTTTCCCTAAAGTTAAATATGTTTATAGTTGAAGTTTCCCGAAAAAATCGTAAATCTAATGTTCTAAAGCTAAGTTTTTTGCGTGGTTATTTTTTTACTAATTGTCATAAGTCGGTAAGGGGCAAACCTTAGTGGTTGATCTGAGGCAAGTACCGGAACACGTTTTGAGCTCTACAACGCGAACTACGCCGTCTGCGCCCGGATGGAGCTTGAATACTCGCGCCTTTCGCCACTGAAGTGGTGGCAAGTTGTCCTCTTTAATGAGGACGAGATCTCCTAACTGAAGGTTTGGTACTTCCTTGCACCACTTCTTGCGCTGTTGGAGGTTATGCAAGTATTCATGCTGCCATCGGCGCCAAAAATGCTGCGAAACTTGTTGAATAAGTTGCCAACGATTGAGCTGTGAGATTGGAGTATGGTCGAAATCGTGTTCAGGCAGGCTTACTAATGGATGTCCTATAATGAAATGGCCAGGAGTCAGTGTTTCAAAGTCGTTCGGATCGTCAGACATTGGACACAGAGGCCTGGAGTTGAGTACTGCCTCGACCTTAGCAAAGATTGTTGCCAATTCTTCGAAGGTGAGTACCTGTTCCCCAATAGTACGTTTTAGTAAATTTTTGGCAGACTTAACGGAAGCCTCCCAAAGTCCACCCATATGTGGAGCGTATGGTGGGTTCATGTGCCAATTGACGCTGGCCCTTGTGAGAGCGTCAGTTAAGTCTTGTTGGTGTAGAAAAGAGTCTATTTCGCTCAAGTGGCGCTTGGCTCCTTGGAAATTCTTACCACAGTCCGTGTAAACGTCGGAAACCATGCCTCGTCTTGAGACGAACCTATCGAAGGAGGCCATAAAAGAGTTTGTTGTCAGATCCGAAGTTACCTCTAAGTGTATCGCCTTAGAGGCCGCATATGGCAAGTTAGAATGCCTGAGCCGGCCGCCCACGCGCAAAAGTCCTGAAGAGTCTACGAAGGGATGCAGGCGAGCGAGTGGAAGCCTTAAGGCATGCTTGTCCCGAAGAAGTTGCAGCTGATCGGCGAAAGCGTCCTCCTGAGCGAGCTTGACAACTCTATTAAGGGCGCCGTGCAAGTCTCGAACACTAAGCGAACCCGAAATTTGCTTTTTGGGATGACGAGCGTTATGAAAGAAGCGCAACGACCATGCGAGAATACGTTGAAGCCTCGACAGAGAGCTGTACCGGCTGATGAAGAGCGAGCCTGGTGGCTCTACATTCGTGTCAGTGACCTTGAACGTTGAATTAGTTAAGGGTTTAAGTCCAGGAAGGTCATCACACAAGGGCTGAATCGGCAGTGGCCACGAGGATGAATCTTCTTTTAACCACGGCGGGGACCACCACAGCTCATGAGCCACGAGGTCTTGTGGTAACAAACCCCTACTGGCACAATCCGCTGGGTTAAGTGCTGAGGGCACGTAGCGCCAGGTCACGGATGGGACAAGACCTTGAACCTGTGAGACTCTGTTCGCCTCGAAAGTCTGCAACCTGTGAGGTGGAGTACGGAGCCACGATAACACGATCGTAGAGTCGCACCAAGCTGTCGGGTCAGAGATGACGGCTTTGCCTTCCAAAACCTGCGCAACGTGGCTGAGTAGGCGAGCTAGGAGCACGGCTCCCGACAGCTCGAGCCTAGAAATGGTGAGTTTCTGTTTTATTGGAGCGACTCTAGATTTGGCCAAGAGTAAGTGAACTCCTACCTCTCCGGTAGAGTCGAGCACTCGGAGATAAACGACAGCGCTGTTACCAGCCTCCGATGCGTCACTGAACCCTAAGAGTTCGCAGCGCTCAGGCTGATTACTTAGAATAAATCTAGGTATCCTAGGAATATTTAGAAGATGGAATCCATCCAGGAAGGCATTCCAAGCTTGAACGCTTTCCTTAGGAAGTGGATCATCCCATGAGAGATCGAGTGCCCACAGACGCTGCATGATTACCTTTGCGTAAAAGGTGATTGGTGCCAGATAGCCACACGGGTCATAGAGTCGTGCAATGTTGGACAGAATGTCACGCTTTGTGTAACATTTCCCAAGTTTTGAAACGCGGTACACGAAGCTGTCTGTACTAGAGCTCCATTCGATACCCAAGATTTTGAATATGTTATCCCCTTCTTCGAACCGAAACGGCGTTTCGAGGTGATCAGAAGGATGAACATCCAGTAAGTCCTTGCTATTGCTGGCCCACTTTCTTAATTGGAAACCCCCCTGAGCCAGTACCTCTACTACCTGCTTCTGTAAGACTCTAGCAGACTCTATGTCATGACTCCCACTAATGACGTCATCAACAAAAGTATCCTGCTGTAAGACGCGAGCAGCTTTAAGATGCGTGCCTTTATTAATGATAGCTAACTCGTGTATAACACGCATGGCCAGATACGCTGCGCTGGATACACCGTAGGTGACCGTCGTTAACTCAAATTGTTGGAGCGGCTTATCGGGTGATTCCCGCCAAAATACGGTATGGAATTTACAATCTTCGTCGTGCATTCGAACCTGGCGATACATCTGTTTGATGTCACAGGTGAATACCACTGCATGCGTCCCGAACCGCAAGATGATGTCCTCGATGTTCTGCTGTAGCTTGGGACCTGGCATCAGGACCTGATTTAAAGACACCCCTGAGCTACTGGCGGCGGAAGCGTCGAACACAGCTCGGAGCTTTGTGGTGCTACTGCTTTCTTTAATCACCCCGTGATGAGGTATATAGTACCTAGCCTTAGATAGAGCACCCATTACTGGTCGCATGTGCCCTGTTTTAAGATAGTCGGCCATAAACGCTACGTACATCTCCCTCAACCTTACGTCCTTGAGCAGTTTGCGCTCCAAATTGTGAAACCTTTTAAGAGCGTAATTGTATGTGTCACCTAATGGTTTACACTCCGTTTTGAAGGGTAGCCTAACGATGTATCTCCCTGTCTCATCGCGCGTGTGCGTCTCTACAAAGTGCTTTTCGCATTGGAGGCTCTCCGGATCATGCATGATTTTTGTCGGAGCCTCTTCCACCTCCCAGAACTTGTTGAGCGTAGAGTCCAAATTTGTCGAACAATGCAGGGCCACAATATGATTAGAGACAGCAGAGTCCATAGGAGCGGTGCCCATCAAAACCCAACCGAAAATGGAAGCGTATGCAGTGCGTAAGCCTTCCCCCAGCTGAAGTCTCCTGCCATCAAAAACCCTATCATACAGGTCCACGCCAATTAACAGGTCAATCGGACCAGGAATGGAACATTTAGAGTCCGCTAGAGAAATATCCCTACACATATGTAGAACCTTTGATGATACTTTAATGTTGGGAAGGTCCCCTGTGATGCGCTTGAGAACAACTGCAGTAGTCACCAAGGCAGGTTTGGAAGTGTCGACTAGAGAATGGATGGTACACTCTACACTGCCACTGGTGTGCTGCGCGTTTGAACCTCCCAACCCAAATATAACACCAGAAGTAGAACGAGGAAGCCGCAACTTCTGAGCTAAATTTTCTGTAATAATTGATACTTGTGACGCGCAGTCTAATAGGGCTCTTGCAGTATGCAGATGCCCGTTGATATCCCGAAGACCGACTAAAGCCGTACCCAACATCATAGTGGATTCATTGCGAACACCATGAGTGCGAAAATGTTTGACAGCAGAGCTAACAGTAGTGAGTGTAGCATCTGAGCATGAAGAATTGGGTGCGGGTGCTGATGTAGATGCAATAGCAGCATCATCCATAACCTTGTGTTGATTAGCCTGTTGATTCATGTGAAGCTTGGTATGGTGACGACCATTACATATTTGACACCTGCTTTTAGGCAAACACTTGCTAACCGAGTGTGTCCGCAGACAGTTGAAGCATAAATGTTGTTGAGTGACAAATTCCCTACGTTGAATCGGTGACATATTGTTAAACTTGTCACAAATATAAAGCACGTGCTCACCGTTACAACAAACACAATGTTGATTGGAGTTAACGGTGAATGTGACCTTAGAAGTACTACTTTGTACTGTTGTAGCTGGACCCTTCGACCCACTGACAGTTTCCAACACCCTAAGATGAGTATCCAAGAAGTTAATTAAGTTCTCGAATGTTGGAATGCTATTGGGGGAACTACTATGGGTCAACTCAAATTTACCACGAAGCTCTATAGGAAGCTTTCTTAGAATAATGTGTAACAACAGAAAACTCCATGCCTTAACGTCAAATCCTAGCGCATGCAGAGCTTGAGAATTTTCTTTAAGAGTGTTGACAAACTTACGCATGTTAGCCTGATTCTGTTGATTTGTCAATGATAGAATAGCCTCTAAATGTTTATCTGCTATAAGCCGCTTGTTTTCATACCTATCTATCAACAGCCTGTATGCTATAGAGTAATTGTCATTTGAAAGTTCTAAATGTTTTACTAGACTCAAAGGCTCTTTCTCTAAAACACTAAATAGGTAGTGCATTTTTTGCATCGGTGATAATTATACATTGTTATGAATCAGACTATCATATAAAGCTTTGAAATTTGGCCACTCAGTGTACACTCCAGAAAAGTGTGATAATGTTATTTTAGGTAAACAGACTTGATTCGACCTTGAAAGACATGGTGCTATGAGGATAGATTCCTGTAATACTTGAACCGAGTAGTACATATCGTAAAATTTACTGAACAGTGCCTCAATGCCTGCACGTGTGTTTGCATCCTCACATCTCGACATAAAAATGTTATAAGCCTCTTGAAAACGATTCCGAATGTTGTCAATGTCCCTATATCTAGCTTTAAAATTCGTTACTCGTACCGGATCCTTATCAGATGAGCCACTAATTTCTCCCGCTAAGTTATACAACGAAGTCATAAAGTTACTTTGAACATTCATTGAAACAACGCTGTTTTTGTTGCGACTCATCCAAAGAACCTGTGGGAGCATATTGGGAAGCATTTTTATCATATGGTTTATCTGTAGGCATCGTTTAACAGCAAAACAAATATTAATAATCAAGATAACGAGGTTAAGATATTTTGTTATTCTTGAAAGATGACAACTGACATAAAGCGTCAGTGTTGCCAGTGGCACTTTAAAGGCAACCGTTTATAAAGTCTCTTTTTTGTAAATTACTTTATCGTTGATTTTGGTTCGCAAATCCAGGGCAACTTTGTGAAGTGACCTCCAACACTGACGAAGACTATGCATCAAATAAAATATCAGTGAAAAGTTGATTCTTAATGTGCAAGCGGTCAAGAGCACTCCAAGCCATTAAAGTGGATGCCCGCCATCTTCAATGGTGTGCCGACTGGGACTGGAAGACGCCGACGACAACGACGATTCACCGTACAATTGCTTATATATACTTGACATTGGCAAAATTACATAACTTGTAGACGCCATTAAAATAAATAAATAATAATAAAGTTAAAGCTTGATTGCTGTTCGTTTTGCTGGACGTCAAAGCATCCAGCAAGTAGGCACTACAAGGAAGTTAGTTACCGGTTTTGTCTATGCGAACAAGATAAAAAGTCTACCTGCGAAGTTAAATGAAAAAATTAGTAAGCTGATGATTTGCAAAATGGAATGTTGATAAATTAGGAAAAGATGATTAATAGATATTGTATAGGGTAAGAAGGACCAAAATGAAGATGACAGGGCAAGGGAAATGGAAAATAACGCGTACCTGGTTCTATGATGCTACGCGCTAGCAGGAGATGGTGTGGCTGCCGGTCTTACGCACTTCTCTTCCTTACACCTTCTGCGTTGATTTAGCGTAACGACGCCCGGTTGTACGCGGCGGCGTAGCTGATGTACCTTGAGCTCAATATTTCGTGAACTTGGGCGGATGGCGGAATGGAGATCGTACTCGACATTGACCGTCTCGCACCGTTGTCTTAGCTGAACTGTCAGTTGTAGGAGGGCAGTCAGCGCTGTCAGGTTTCTACCCGCGTTTTCCATGGGAAAGGATATGACTGGGATAGGGGTAGATGAGACGCGACTCGACGTTTAAATTTGAATGATGATTGTACTGAACACAACTGTAAAATCACGTAAATCAGCGAAATCGGCGAAATTTCGTATAGGTACGGCCTCTTAAATATAATGCGTTTGACTGTTAAGGTAACCCGGTCTCTGATTTAACAATATATTTGTTAATAATTACTATTTTATTGTGGTTAAGCTTCAATCTCTTTCCAATTTCGGAAACCAATACTTAAGCTATTACCTAAATATGGTAGGTAATAGGCAGTCGTTTGTTTCAAATGTAATATTATAAAAACAAAAAAGTTTACAGTTTACTAAATTGAAATTTATAAGAAATAAATATTATACTTATAAGAAATAAAGATTTTTTATTTTGAATTACAAAAGTATCATTTCGGAAAACGATAATGATTAAAAAAAGAATTCATTCATTTATTTAGTGAAACAACATTAGTTTAAAAAATATAAAAGACAGAATCGATCTCCCGACCCACGGTCTGTCTGCGATTAAGGCTTTAGGCAGGGTATCAACTAACTAAGACAGCGGCCCTTCTGGTGAACTGACGAAATTATCGATTTTAATACTAAAACGTCAAATAGTTGTAGCAAACAATAATCGAACTGCCTCAGTTAACAACGCCTTCTAGGTTGTTTCTTACGAAAGCGGGCTCACGTGTTCACAGCATTATAGACGTTAAGGTGTCCATGCACTTATGAAGCCCACTGTACCTACCTAAAAGTCAGTCATAGTATATAATATCATGTCACAGTCACAATTTCTCATGAACTACATAATATTATTATTATTATTACTTATAGTCTCAAAACTAAAAAAATAGGTACTTACACAGATACTTTATACCTCGCATGACTAAGAATAAAATAACCTAAAAGGAAGTTTTTTTTCCGTACCTCCTTTAAATACGTGTACCAAAAGCAAGTGTACCAAATTATTTTTCTCAAACATGCTCGGAAAGGATGGCATTTCTTTAGAAAAACGAAGACGCGAAGTGCCTCATTTTCCTCCTTGGAGTAAAATAAATAAAACACTTTCCCTCCATGTGCATATTGTTTTTAACCGACTTCAAAAAAGGAGGAGGTTATACGTTCCACTGTATGTATTTTTATTTTTTTTATGTATGTTCACCGATTACTCCGTCAATTGTGGACCGATTTTAAAAAATTTTTTTTGGTTTGTAGAGTATACTTCCGAGGTGGTCCCATAGTTACCAAATCTGTATCTGATGAAGGGATCAGTGAGAAATTGAGGGAACTCCTCAAATATTGTAGGCAAACATATAGCGATTTTAGTATTTTTAGTAACAAGTCCAGCATTTGCATTCAGAAAGTATCATTTGGTGAAGTGGAACTGATGATGAAGACCACAGATGGCCACCGGAACTCCTCAATGGTACCGATTTCAAGGGTGGCGATAAGATATCTCGATTAAGATAGTTGAGCGACTAGGGACAACGAATAATATTTACTTGTTGAAATATGACTATGACTTTCCCGCGGCGTTGCTTGCGACGCGCTTGATATAAGTTAAAGTTTCATTTCAACTAAGAAGTGGGACTACGTAACAGCGTATTATGATTACTAAAAAGTATAAAATAAAATAAATGTTTTAAAAAACAAAAAACCGCATTCAAAAACGCAAAAAATAACTTCTTTAAAATTGTAGGCACCTAATAGGTTAGTCCAACTGAAGTCGGCGACCAAAACATTTTCAACAAAAAGCCGACATCAGTTGGACTAACCTATTAGGTGCCTACAATTTTAAAGAAGTTATTTTTTGCGTTTCTGAAGGCGGTTTTTTGTTTTTTTTTTAAAAGTGCATATAAAATCGAGAGGACCATGAAAACTTTACTACCTATTTAAAAACTTCATTGAAAACGTTACTAATATGTATGAATGTATGAATGAATATGTGTTCACCTGTAATTGGGGTAGGTACATACATAAATACCCAAATACATCACATGAACATTTATACTATTGCATATAAAATCGAAAGGACCATGAAAACTTTACTACCTATTTAAAAACTTTATTGAAAACGTTACTAACTAATATGTATGAATGTATGAATGAATGATGTGTTCACCTGTAATTGGGGTAGGTACATAAATACCCAAATACATCACATTAACATTTATACTGTACCAAATCTTATGTACAGTCAAGAACTTTAACTGTTATGCCACTATGGAACCGTGTCATAATGACAGCGTCAAACCACATGACAGAAATTACGCTTAAATTAATGATTTACGTTATGCAACAGGGTTCAATAGTGGCATAACAATTAAAGTCCCTGGTGTCCCGCTTAAATAAAAAATAGTACTAATATATAAAACTAATAGTACATTATTGCCTAGGCGCGGAAAGTAAGGGATTTCATGACGAGGTGGTTAGCAGGCCGAGCAACAGAGAGGCCTGCTAAAATAAGAGTCAGAAAAACCTCGTTTCCGCCGAGGCATAATTATAATGCTTTTCTCAAACGATGCGAGGAAATCATACAAATACATGATTATAAGTATTTTTAAAAACCTTTGACAAATTCGGAGAGAATGTTTGAAAACTACGAGTATTATTTAACATAAAGCTTGTCCCAGAAAAAAGTGTCGCATATTAACTTGTTAAAAAAACCCACCAAATAATAAAATTAATTAAATTTTACAATACAGTTGAATTTGAATATTCTTAAAATACATTTTATTGCTATAAACATCGGTTTAAGTTTTGTTCATCGAGAAACTCCTTAATTTTGCTTTAACCCGTGCCATTAATTTTTGTACATCATCATCGGTGATTAATTTGGAAGCTTCATTCCATTTCCGTTTGAAGTTTTCCACTGAAGTGGCATTACTTTTGAGTTTTAAAAGCTTTTGCTTCATGCGAGCCCAATATTTTTCAATGGGCCGTAAGTCAGGGCAATTCGGAGGATTTTGGTGTTTTTCATCAAAATCGATACTATTTGCTTTGTACCACTCTATTGCCCGCTTCGTGTAGTGACACGTGGCCAAATCAGGCCAAAAAAGGACAGGTTTACTGTGCTTCCTAATGAATGGCAACAATCGTTTTTTAAGGCATTCTTTCAGGTATATATCACCATTAATGGTTCCTTTGGCAAAATACGGTGTACTACGTTTGCCACATGAACAAATTGCCTGCCACACGAGAACTTTCTTTGCAAATTTGTCCATTTTTATGACCTTATACTCTTCATCAACAGTTTTTCTATCAGTGGCTGAATAATAGTGTTGTCCTGGAAGTGACTTGAAGTCAAGTTTACAGTAGGTCTCGTCGTCCATAACAATACAATGTTTTTTCTTAGTAATTTCCGAATAGAGCTTTCTGGACCGGGATTTAGCCTCCGTTTGTTGTTTCGCACTTCTGTTGGGTACTTTAGCTTGTTTAAATGACTTTATAGAATTATGTTTTTTCACCCTTTGCACCGTAGATTTAGATGTTTTGTATTTTTTGGCCAAGTCCCGTACAGAAAGAATAGGTTTCTTCTGTAACGCTGCCACAATGTTCCTCTCTATATTTTTATTTACAAACCCAGGTTTGCGGCCACTTCCAGGCTTTCGCTGTATGCTACCACCCTCTCTGAACCATTTTAAAACTCTTTGAACGGTTCTTACTGAGGTTTTGAGCTCCGATGCAATGTTTTTCACAGATATACCGCGATACTGAACATATTTGTACAGAATTTTTTCATGAAACATCCTTGAAAATACGAGTACTGACATCTGTTTTTTTTATCTTAATTCAAATAATAGACAATATGTCAACTAGGAAAATAGTTTTCAAACCTATTTGATTGAAGTCTGATAAACAACTTTGGTTATTAAAAGCGACACTTTTTTCTGGGACAAGCTTTAGTTTCACGCACAACGAGCCGCCGCCACCACCACATGCGCCCGCCGCCGCCCCACACTGCACCCACAAATTGGGTGTACGGGATTTTTGTATGGCCCTTTCGTTTTTATATGCAATAGAGAGCACTTTTAAAAAAACAATATGGACATGGACGGAAAGTGTTTTCATACGTTTATTTTACTCCAAGGAGGAAAACGAGGCACTTTGCGTGATATAATAAATGAAAAAAATCCCGTACACGCAACTTGTGGGTGGGTGCAGCCGGTGGCGGAAGCTCGTGCGTGAAACTATCTTAAATAATACTGGAGAAATGGCTTGTAGAGAAGACATTCTATGACTACAGGGATCTATTTTCAAGAAATGAATCAATGTTTTATATTACCTATGTACCAATTAGTTACACAATTATTTTAATATCATTATTATATTTTATATACCTAATAAGAAAGATTTATAGATGAATTAGCGAGAGCGTGGAATTGCATATGTAGTGGTTGTACCGTTCGCATGAAAAGAAAAACCATTTAAGTTTTTTCTTAATTTAATGAGATTACCCTAAACAAGTGGAATAAGTAGTCATAGTCATAGTCATTTATTAGAGGTAACAATATACATTGCATTTGAAATCAGATAATTATACAAAAAAAAAAATGTAATCATAAAATAAAATTAATACTCGCTACTTATTACTACATTAACTCCATATTTCATTCATATATTAAAATAAATAATAACAATATCATGTCTAATCTTTCCAAGTTATTCATTAAATTCAATATATTTATCTATAAATTACAATATCACTTATTTTTATTGCTATTCTGACAAAATTCCTCCACCGAGTAGAAACACTTCGTCAGCAAAAAAGCCTTCAGCTTATTTTTGAACCGATTCAGGCTCGTGACGGACTTCAATTCAGAGGGTAACTTATTAAAGAGAGCAATTGACTGATAACCCGCAGAGTGCTTGACAACCTTGAGTTTTAAAAATTAATTTAAAAATTACACCATGTAGTCCGAGGTATTCTAACAATGGTCCTGATCGCTCTTTTTTGGGCTACAAAGGCGGACTGCAAGTTATAAAGATAACTGTTTCCCCAGAATTTGATACTATATCTTAGTTTTGATTCGACCATAGCATAATACACCATTTTCAATTGAGACAGCTTCACCCTTAGACTTCTCAACGCATAGCAAGCAGAGCTTTTAGAATTTACTATAGATGTCAGTTCATTTTTCCACTTTAAACATGAGTCAATCCAGACACTAATTTGACTGACTCCACTTGTTGAATGCTCACGCCATTTGTTGAGATTTGCAGACAATCTTTTTTTCTTGATGTGGTTTTAAAGAGTACGGCATTGGTCTTGGTGCAATTTAGTTTTAAGTTATTTGTGCTGAACCAAGTGTTTAGAGCTTTCAGGGTAAAGTCGACTCTATCATTAAGTTGTTCAATATTCTCTGCCGATATGATAGCGTTAGTATCATCAGCAAATATCACAAGTTTCGTATGGTGAGCTTCTTTAGTTATGAACGATATTAGGTCATTTATAAAAATAATGAAAAATATTGGTCCCAATATAGATCCTTGTGGGACTCCTCTCTCTATTTTGGCTACTCTAGATCTATGAACGGTTTCTACGGTATCATGAACCCATTCTATTTCAACAAACTGTTTCCTGTTTTCAAGATACGACCGAAAACTTCGCTCTAATCCCGTAATGTTCCATTTTTTCAAGTAAAATGCTATGGTCAACGGTATCAAAAGCGGAGCTCAGATCGAGGAACAAACCAGCTACTTTCTTTTTGTTATTGAGTTGAGAGACAATATCCCCAATCAATGTAGTTATCGCATCATTTGTGCTCCTGCTTTTTTGATAGCCGTACTGCCTCTCGTCTAAAATGTTATTGAGATTAAGATGTTTCATTAGTCTGTCCTTCATGAGTCTTTCCAAGAGTTTAGATAGCGTTGGCAGGAGAGAGATTGGTCTGTAATTATTTGCATACCTTTTAGACCCTTTTTTATAGACGGGCAGGACATTCATTGAAGAAATGCACTAATGGTTCAGCAAGTATGTCAATGTTTTCTTTGATGACAGATATGGGAATCTCGTCGTATCCACTCGAAGCTTTAGGCTTAAGATTTTTCACCATGTGTATTACCTCTGCTTCATTTATCTGGTCCATCCATGCCATTTTGTAGCTTTATCACATAGCTCGTAACAACAACAGTGTTTCCCCTGTGGTATGCTTCGTGGAACCAGCCTGAGTAAATTTTTCTAAGAAGATGGCATTTACATCTCCGGGGCTATTCACAACATTTGTTGACTCCCCTCGAAGATCTACCTTCAAACACAGATTTTCCCCTGTTTGCTTAATAGCTTTGTTACGATGTTTGTTAATGATCTTCCATATTTCCTTCGAAGAATCTTTCGCCTTTTCTATCTGAGCCTGTACTGCAAATCGTGACATATCTTCTTCTGTAATTTCCTATCGAATCTGGTATAGAAGATTTGTGGGTTATAAGAACGCGCTTCATGGTGCTTGAGACTCTAATACCCTTCGTTACCCATTTTATTTTAGACTGGTTATTTAATGTTAATTTTATTTTCTTTATCCTGAAACTTTCCCTAAATAATCGGTTGAACTTTTGGATGAAAGTATTTATTCCTATATTAACCCATTTCTCATTTATGATTTTCTGACGAAATTTTAATTTACCAATAGCATTCATTTTCCTGGCCACTTTCCAAAGTACTTTGCTGTCTGGGTTACAAGTTTCTTCAACGTTGAAGCTACTAAGAATACCTGCATGACCATCAGCCAAACCATTATGGTCAATCATGATAGGAGCTACGCATACCTCAGATAAATTTGTCAAAAAGTTGTCTAAGCACGATTGGGAATCATTACGTATGAAAGTAGTTGTCGAGATAAGAGGTCTAAAACCATAAGCCGAAAGTAACGATAAAAACTCTATAGATTTTGTGTCCTCTCTCAACAAATCAACATTAAAATCACCACAAATAATGCACTTTTTGCTAATGAAGTGTTCCAGGAGACGTTCCAGTTGGCCCATAAAGTTATCAAAATTTGCATCGACGGGATTACGATAGCAACATATGTCCTTTTTTTACAGTATGTCCTTTTTTTGCTTTTAGTCGGTATTATTTATTTAAACATAGCATGATGCGTGTGAAAGCCGTATTTCGTAATTTCAAACACTTACTATACTCGCTAGCGAGTCATATATAAAGACGTGATTAATCATTTAAACTACTGATCGTCGTCGCAAGGTGTGTATCATGTAGTATTTATGAAAAGTTACAGAAACAAGTGTTATAGGTAAGTGTTTATATGAGCTTCGGAGCATACATTGATGTATTTAATGAAGCTATTTTCGGTTTCCGGGCTTGTTTGCCCACCTTGTTTTTTCATTAATCGGTTACAGTGTCTATGAAGTACAGATTTGTGTATGCTATATTTTTCAGCAAGAACACTCAGTGAACGTGAATTACGCGTACCCTCATTAATTAAATACTCGCTCACTGCTTCTTCTATTATAGCAGGATCGTATTTTTTGTACCTTTTTTTTTCCTCCTGGGACGTACATACGCGGCATTTTGTATACCTATTTGAAAAAAAAACTACTTAGTATCTTTCATATTAAAATAAAAGAAATACCTACTTACCTACAAAAAATGTTATTTCGCAACTTTTGACAACCCTATCGTGTAAGTTTTGATTGACCCCACAATCGTCCCGTTTTACCAGCATGGCGTTTCTAATAGTACCACGCCGCTAACTAATGACCCCATGTAGCGACTCTGGTCATCCTTCACATCGTCTCTATTCACCTCAAAGTCGAGTAAAAACTAGTAAGATCTATTTATAGTGAATTTTGTACATTGATATTGAAATTAGCACCTTGTTTTTATATGCAAAATGTAAAATAATGATTGAATATGTGAAATAACTTACAAAACAGGCAAAACCATCCGTATATTAGCAGCAGTAGAAAAGTTTGCACCAGCTAAAAACTTCGTGATTGCAATGGTCGTCTTCAACTGGCAAAAACTTTGTCTGTGACTAGCTTCACGGCTGTTAAGTGTTACTAGAGTATTGAAAAAATGATGTTCTTGAAAATAAACCATTAAAGTGAGGTATTTACAAGTGTTGCAATATTTTATTTCAACCACAATACTTTCTTGAAGAAATCTCTATTCACCCAACGTTTTCTATTCACCCCATTTTACGGTACGTACGTGCCCAGTCAAAATAATTCTGTAAATTGCGAGAAGATTGGCGGCTGAGTGTCGATCGCGGGCGGTTGTCATTTAAGAAAGTCAAAGTTAACTTTGAGTTTAAAAGCAGTTTTTTCGTTTCTTTTCTTTTCGAATGTTATTGATATTTACTTGTAAATAGTTGCTATTCTTTTTTATGGTGTTGGTGTTATCGGTAAGTGGTAATTGTATTATAGTTGTGTATATAGCAGTAGTTTTTTTTTTTATTGATTTAAGAGGGTAGTCAATGCCAGCATCCTCATGGAAGAGGATGCTGGCCGGGACGTCCCTGGTGAAGCAAATTTCCGCCCTTTTTTGAAGGGCATTAGCCTTTCACAACATGAGCAATTTGAAAATACTCAAGCGGAAACTTACACTCCTGTAATGGGGAAAAGAGAGAAAAGGAGGGCTCGCGAGAAGAAAAAAAGATCTAATGAGCGGTCGCGGTCCAGAGACAAACTCCCTTTGAGTTGCTCGGATGGCTCGGATGTGGAAATAGTAAATCAGGTCTCTAATGATACCCAACTTAATCCTGGCCAGCAAACCATGGTTCATTTGCCAACTTCACCTTCTCCGCCGGCTCATTTAGTTACTAGCCAACCTAGCGATTCGCAAACTCAGTCACAGGTCCCCCCTTCTCTCTTCACTCCAGTTGGACGTGAAAAATATAATAGTAGCGACCAGGGCCCATTTGTTGTACACGTACAAAAAGTCGAGGCGGCTCCAGATTCAGGAACGGTACTACATCCGGTTTCATTCGGACTTTTTTTACAAAAGAGGAAACGAGAGTTCCCCAATGTGGTTGATGGCAGCGTTAAGAGGATAGGACGTAATAGAGCGTCAATTAACTTTCATTCAGCTGAGGATGCAAATCAGTTTATTGAATCGCCGACTTTAGTACAACACAAATACAAAGCATTCGTGCCTTCTTTCAAGGTAACCAGAATGGGACTTGTACGGGGCGTGCCGGCGGAATGGCCGCCAGAGGAGGTACTTGAAAATATTCAGGTGCCGGTAAATTCAGGTGGGGCGCGGCCTGTTAAGATTAGGCGACTCAATTTCAAAAAAATCAGAACTGATGGTTCTTATTGCTGGATGCCTTCTGAGACTGTAGTGATAACGTTTGATGGTCAGATATTACCTAAGAGAATTTTCATTTGCCTGAATTCCCTTCCTGTAGAAAAATATCAATATCCAACTATTCAGTGTTTTCGTTGCTGCCGTTTCGGACACACAAAGGAGAAGTGTCGGTCCCCTCCCCGTTGTTTTCGTTGCGGTGGGTCCCATTCTGGAGATGTTTGTACTATTGAGTCACATGAAGCGTATTGCTGTAATTGCCCTCAAGGGTTGGGATTGGGACACTTTGCTAACAGCAAAGCATGTCCGGAATACAATCGTCAGACTGCTATCAAAAAATCCATGACTGACGCGAATATCTCTTATGTTGAGGCTTCCAATCTTCATGCAAAGATAAGCCGAAAATCTTATGCAAATGTTGCCGCCGCTCCTCCCCAGCCCCAGTCTCCCCCTCAAGCACAAGGATTTACGTCGTACAGGAAGACAGTATTTCGTAATCCCCGATCCCCGCCGTCTCTGGATAAGGGGTATGACAGAAACGCCCATCAGTCTATTATTAAAGACCCTGTAATTCATTCTAGTCCTGTTTTCCCTGAATCCGTACCTCAGCAATCGAATGAAAATTTAATAAGGGAATTGATCAAAATCCTTTCTTCTGTTGTCAAAGTACTTGCTCCATCCAGCCCCCTGGCTGACCCTTCTTTGCTATCCCACGCTGCCCCGTTTATTTCATCTCTTTTGTTTTCTTCAAATAATGGACCAAGTAGTTCTACAATGGAATTGCCACAGTATTAACAATAAGAAACATGATCTCCTCTTTTTAATAAATAAGTATAATCCCTTTATTCTAGCTATATCCGAGATATGGCTTAAATCAGACTCTAATTTTAAGTTACCTAGTTTTATCTCTCTAATGGATTGTAGGGTGGATGGTCGTGCTGGATGCGCCCTGTTCATTAGAGATCACATTTCTTTTTCTTACGTTCCGGTCCCCCAACATAGCACAAATTTTCATACTGTTTGTGCTCGTGTAGAAGGCATTACTTTTTTATCTGTATATATTCCCAGTCCTTCTTCTATAATCCTTAACGAATTAAAGAAAGTAATTGGAGCCCTACCGCAACCAATTATTATTATGGAAGATTTTAACGTTCACCATTTTCTATGGGGCTGCGATAGGAATGACTCTTTTAGTGATCAACTGCTGGATATTTTGGATTCAAAAAACCTTTGTTTATTAAATACAGGAACCCCAACATTACGCACTCTTCCTAATCAATCTGTTAGTGCCGTTGATTTATCTCTGGCATCTCCTATTCTTGCCTCCCGTATTTCCTGGGAAGTATTAGATAGCTCATATGGGAGTGATCATTTCCCCGTCCTCCTTTGTCTTCCATTTCTATCTTCAAAAAGACCAACTACTATCAATCCTTTATTAGTATACAATATCAATGGAGCGGATTGGGATAATTACAAGAGTTCTCAACTCTGACGTTTTAAGGTTACCTCCTATTACGTCTAACTCTATACAAATTTGCTCTGACGCTTTGATCTCAGTTATTAAGTCTACTGCAGACAAGGTTTTCCCCCTTAAGAATACGGTTGTGGGTAAATTGGCATCTCCACCTGGGTGGGATAAAGAGTGTACCAAGGCCGTTAAAGTTAGAAAGAAAGCTGAACTTACTTATGCTGCTAACATGTCAACTGAGAATTTCCAAATTCTGTTAAATTCTATGTCTGAAACAAAATTGTTGCTCAGTAGCAAAAAGTCTGATGGATGGAAATCTTTCTGTACTTCGTTGAGTCCTTCCACACCGGATACTGTGGTTTGGAATAGCATCCGGAGATTCAGGAGATCGTATAATACTCGTAGTTGCCCATACCCTACTTCGCTACAGTGGGCGGAATCTTTTCTTGCCAATATAGCTCCGCCGCATGTTCCGGGTGTACTCGAGTTTCCCATAGGACTCCTTAATAATAGTTCAACCGACCCCTTGGATCAAATCTTCACATTTCAAGAGCTTAAAAACGTCCTTGGTTCCGTTAAAAACTCTACCCCGGGGCATGATGGAATTCCATATTCTTTTATAGTTAAAGCCGGAGATCCTTTTTTGAAATATTTTCTTGACCTAATTAATAACATATTACTTTCTGGCCATCCACCCAAATCTTGGAAATCTCAGTTGATTATGCCCATACTGAAAACAGGTAAAGACCCCAAAGACCCGCGCTCATATCGCCCTATAGCTCTGTCTTCGGTCCTGATGAAGATTCTAGAACATCTAATTAAAAATAGATTAGAATGGTTCCTTGAAAGCCAGGAACTATTAGGAAAATCCCAATTTGGTTTTAGGAAAGGAAAGAGCACTATGGACAGTCTGGGGATTTTTACATCAGACATTAGGCTCTCTTTTTCAAAAGGCGCTTCGACTGTAGCTGTTTTTCTGGACGTTGAGGCTGCCTACGATAATGTTCAGCTCCCTATTCTCAGGGAAAAGCTCCACAAGCTGAGAATTCCGGTGAGGCTGACGTGTCTTGTGGCCAATCTCCTTTCAGATCGGCGAATCACTTTTCGTGGAAGAGACCCCCTAATAAACCCATCGAGATCAGTATGGCGGGGCCTACCCCAGGGATCTGTACTGAGCCCTTTACTTTATAATATTTATACTCATGATTTGGAGTGCTTAGTTACTGGTTGTAAAATTTTGCAATATGCAGATGATTTACTAATATACTCCTCAAATAGTAATATTGAATCTGCCTGCATTACAGTCGGGAACTCTTTGCAATTACTTAACTCTTGGCTCACTAGAAATGGTTTGGGTCTTTCTCCATCCAAAAGTTGTGCTGTTGTTTACACTCGAAAAAGAGTCATTCCTATCGTGAGTATTTCAATTGATAACTCTGAGATTCCTGTTCGTTCTTTTTATAAATTTCTTGGGGTTATACTCGACTCTAAATTAGATGGTACCCAGCATTTCGAGTATTTAGTTAAAAAGTGTGAACGGGGTCTCAACACCCTCAGGTGCCTTTCGGGGGTTTGGTGGGGGGCTCATCCAACCTCCTTAAGATTACTATACAATGCTACTATTAGAAGCGTTCTAGATTATGGTTCCTACCTGTTGGTACCGGGGAACAAGGCGGGGCTGGGAAAGCTGAACCTTATCCAATCCAAAGCTTTAAGAGTTATCTCGGGAGCAATGAGGTCTAGCCCTATCAACGCCTTGCAGGTAGAATGTGCTGAGCCCCCTCTCAATCTGCGTAGGCAATTTATGGCTGATAGCTATCTTTTTCGTGCCCTTCAATTTTCCCATCACCCTATCATACATCGGTTGTTTGATCTTAAAGCAGCTAACTGTTGGAGTCATAAGGGTCCCCCGTGTCTGGTTAAAAGCTTAGAAAAATTTCTGTCTCTTAAGGACCCGGTATTTCACTCCCTGAAACTTCCCCTTTTTGAATTCAACTACGAAACCATAATTCACAAACCTCGCATAATTCTAAATTTTGATATTTGCCACCACGATCCTCACGCTGACGAATATCTTCGTCAAATACTTTCCCGTGAGTGGGCGGACTGGAACACAATTTATTGTGACGCTTCCAAACTGACTCCAGCTGGATGCGTGGGGGTAGGAGTTTTCCACTCCCAGTATAATGTAGTTCAAAAAGTGAAGTGTCCCCCAGAAACCTCCGTATATACTGGTGAATGTCTTGGGGTGTTAGAGAGCATTAAATACATTTTATTGGGTAAGTTAAAAAAGACTATAATTTTTTCAGATTCCCGTAGCTGCTTGCAAGCCTTGCTGTCTAATCCTTTTTCTGTAAAACTCCACAACCCAATTATTTATCAAATTAAAGAGGTTCTTATAGTTTGTAAGCTTAGAGGGTACGAAGTCGCCTTGGTATGGGTCCCGGGACACTCGGGGGTGTCTGGCAATGAGAGGGCGGATCAGGTTGCCAAGGAGGCGGTAGTGCACGGCGACAAGACTCCTTTCAAGAACTACTGTCATGATTTGGTTGCCTTAGCGTCCAAGTCCTTAGTCCAGACGTGGTCTTCTGTCTGGACTGCATCTAGCAAGAGGCGAGGGAGACTTTATTCTATGGTTCAGTCTTCTATTAAAAGGAGACCTTGGTTTGCTAAGCTATATATTCCCAAGCAGTTTTGCTCAACTATTATCCGAATGAGACTTGGTCACTGCTGTACCCCTTCTCATTTGGCAAAAATCCACATCCGGGACTCTTCATTATGTGAATGTGGGTTAGACGATGGAGACCTGAACCATGTTTTCCTTGCGTGCCCTCTGTACGATCATGATTTTCTTTACAAAGAATTGATTCGTTTAAAGGTTGCTTTTCCAACATATATGTTAGAATTAATTCAAATTAGAGATAGAGATATTCTTATGGCCTTGGGTGCTTTTTGTGATCTTAACAATTTAAAGTTATAATTGGCAGTTTTTTTTTTTTTTTTTTTTCTAAGATTGTGTATCATACGTGGTTTCATAATTGTAATATTTACAATATATATATATGGGTTTGTGGACTCTTAACAGTAGTAGTAGTAATGTGTATATTGTAGTAGTAATGGTAGTTGTAATGTTCTTGACTAACAAAGGGTTTGTGTTAATTGTTTATTTTTTCCAGGAATAGCAACTATATAATTGTTTTAGTTTATCGTTCTCGTAATATATTTCACTTTTATAAATTGGTAAAAAATCGACATGACGCTGGCTAATCAATTGGCATAGCCATAAAAAAAAAAAAAAAAATTGCGAGAATACAATAAAATAAGACGTATATTTTAGTGCATTGTAAAAAGTATTTAGAATTTGACGCTCACATTATTTTTGTTCTTACTTATTTAATAATACTCTTTTTATGCTGATGGTATGAGAAGTTGACGAAATTTAAATATAGAATGTAAACACATATTACACTACATATGCAATTCCACGCTCTCGGCAATTCATCTATACTTGACTTGCAATTATTATTATCAATAAAATGAACTGAACTACTTACCATTTTCTCCGAATTTGTCAAAGGTTTTTAAAAATACTTATAATCATGTAGTCGTATCAGTGGTGTTAGGACCTTGTGCAGGGTCCGTCCGGACACCTACCACCATCTTATCCATTAACCTACCGCCAAGCAGCAATGTTCCCATTGCTGTGTTCCGGTATGAGGATAAGACAACTGGTGAAATTACTAGCATAGAGGCATTCCATCTTAGTCCTCAGGGTTGGTAACGCATTTGAAGTCGATTGTAGTCTTGAGGTTTCAAATGTCTATGGGTCTCAGATCCCACTTACCATCAGGTGGCCTTAGAGCTCGGGTGCCTTCTTGCCATAAAAAAAATCCTCACATTGTTTGAGAAAAGCATAGACTCGGCGGTAACGAGCATTTCCTAACTCGTATTTTAGCAGGCCTCGCTGTTGGTCGGCCTGCTAACCATCTCGTCAGGAAATCCCTTACTTTCCGCGCCTAGGCAATAATATACTAAAACAATAAGTCAACATATTTTTGGAAATCTCTAAAATAACTAATGAACTTTTAAATTTTGGGCCCCGTCCAGCAAATATTGAGTCATTTCCGGTAGACTTGTCTTGAAAATTACATAAAAAATCAAGATAAATTTAGATAGAAAATAGGATACTTATGGTTTTAGAAGATAGTTTTTTTATGTTTAAAGTTACGATGACGGAACACTATATTGATTGTGATCAGGGGGCCTATTATGAGCTCCTTATTTCCAGCCTGTTTTCGTCAAAAACAGAATGGCCTGTCAAATTCGTATTACGAGCTCATGAAAGCCATTCTCTTTCAGGACATCTGATTTTAGCCGTTCAGCCACGCTGCCTGGCGTATAATCGTATTATGTGGTCTTATTTGACGTTCATTTTACGGCCTACACTGTCAAAATTAGCAATTCTGGAAAAGCCAATGATTAAAGAAACTAAAGGATCCGGCATAAAAATACGTACCAAATATGTATATCGTTATCTCTTTCTATTTAACCTGTATTCTCGTAAGTAAAAAAGGCACTATACTTTTGTCGGAGACCAAAAAAATACCTAATGCGGCCGGGTTTTGACAGCGCGGCCATTTTATGCAACACCGTTCAACAGTACTTCAGTTGTCAATTCGTCTTGTTTTGGGTGTAAAATTATTAAATAAGTGGAGTTTCGATCCGATATTACACATTAAAATACACATAGGAGTGAGGAACATTGTACTTACAATGACGAAATGTAGTGTTATAGGATGTGGAGCAACGAAAAGTAAAAATCAAAAAAGTTTAACATTGCACCGGTAAGTTTCAAGTTTTTATTGAAATATCGGTCAGTTTTAACAATATTGCGTGTTTTCGGTATGTAATATATGATTATTAAACTATAGACCAGGATTAATCATGCGTTATAATAGGATTGTGTTTTATTGTAGATATTTTCGTTCGTAATTTACCAGTACTTTAGACAATAGGGTTGTTCGAAATTGAAATATCGATAAATAAATGGTTTAGTTTGTTGTTTAGTTTTACGGTAGGATAGATACTTTCGGCTAAAATGGCCTACTACTTGCCAAAATATCAACAAATTCCAGGCGGTACTTCCTATCAAAAATAATCAATATGTATATTCAGTTCTGTATTCAATCGGTTGTGTTCTTTTTTTATATGATAACTAGTATTTGTTTTTTTGTGAGGCAAAGAACATTATTTCAAAATTTAAAGCAAATCGCTTGAATACATTCCGAAAAACAGTACATGACAACAGATAATACATACAGATAATATATTATTGAGGATAATTCTGTAATTTTCTTTTCAGCTAAGGTCTGTTCCTTCTTACTTGTCTTATATAGTAAATAACTTTCTAACCTCAAAATGAACTTTTTTTTGGCTAAAACAGCTCTTTTATCGTAAATAAAGTGAACTGAATAAACATTATGGACATCACTTGGCTAATGTATTGTCTGTGATTGCTTTATTTTGTTTAAAATAGATGTTTTAGCCAAAAAAGGTTCATTTTGAGGTTAGAAAGTTGTTTACTATATAAGACAAGTAAGAATGAACAGACCTTACATGCCACTCAAGATCTACTACATTGACTGAAAATAAGCCAGATCTTACTCCTTTATGTTTATAACGTTTTATGGACGCCGAGGAAGCAGTGGCTGCGTTTGACAAGGCCGTCGAAGACACTCCTAAGGACGCATCGGCAAAGTGCTTTTCTCAGTGGTTCCATCGGATCCTCCGATTTATTGATGTGAATGGACAATATTTTTAAAAGATATGATAAAACTAATAACTTGCTAGTTTGCTCAGTTTTTGATATTCTAAGAATTTTCAGTTTCACCCTATTATAAATTAAATTGATTGAGCTACATAATACTTTACTTTATTCCTTTTTAGCCATTTGTCTTTTGTGTTTTCTATAGCGTTAGGTTTTTTTAGATGTGCTATTTTAAACACTGACACACACAAAGTAGGTAGGTTAGGTTTGTGAGGTAACTTCAAATGCCCGAAGGGTAAACCACCCAGATATAGGAGCCCCGCACAGCGGGACTCCGCCAACTTGTTGGATAAGGAATTTAGAAAATAAATAGGGCAGTTGCGAACTTAGACCACTTGCTTCATAAGACCTACTGCATTTTAGACCACTTGCTACTTAGGCCAGCTACGTTTTAGACCGCTTGCTATATAAGGACTGTTCAATTTAGTAAGCGGACATCAAAAATAGGTTCATTTTCGGATTTCTTATAACAAATATATATTTATTACGGTAAATATTTATTTACAATATTAAAATAAAGTAATATATACTTAACACAAGAAAAAAAGAATTAATTACAACGGTAAAAATTTCGGACTTTAGCCCGGATTCTTCGCATAAGTGTTTGCACATCGCTTTTAGATACTTTTCTACAAGCAGCAAACCATATGCGTTTAAATTCTGCCAATGTACTAACTAGCTTCTCGGCCATCCTTCCTCAAGTATTTTTTTACAGTGGCCCAGTATCGCTCGATGGGGCGGAGCTCCGGGCAGTTTGGTGGGTTGTCTTCTTTCTTAACAAAATCAATGTTTTTTTTAATTTAATAGCACCACAGTCTCACCGGCATAGTGAGCACTCGCTAGATCAGGCTAAAACAAAGGGGGAATACTGTGCTTTCTATATATAGGAAGTAATCGTTTTGTGATGCATTCCTTTCTACAAATTTCCCCACCAATAGTTCCGGTTGCAAAATAAGACGTACTTTTGAGGCCACAGGAACAAATTGCCTGCCATACTAGGACTTTCTTCCCGAATTTGTCAATTTTTATGTTTTTTTCGGAATCTGGTACAATTTCTCCTACAGCCGCATTGTAATACTGGGGCCCCGGTAACGTACTGGTGTCAAATTTCACGTACGTTTCGTCGTCCATGAGAATGCATCGAGATTTATTTTGCAGCAAAATATCGTATAAATTGCGGCATCTTTTTTTGGACCGTATTTTTTGCTCGGCACTTCTCTTCGGCATTTTTTGCTTCTTATATGTCCGTATATTATTTCTTGTCTTGATATTTTGTACAGTGCTTACGCTAATACCTGCTTTTTTAGCAATTTCACGAACGGACATGTACTTTTTTGATTTTAACAGCCGCACGACTTTTTCTTCGACATTTGGGTTTGCCGGGCCACTTCTCCGCCGCGATTTTGGTAAATCGTCGAGCGTATGATGCTCTCCAAATTTTTTTATGATTTGGAACACGGCTGACTTGGAACATTTAAAAACATTCGCAATTTTCCGCAGTGAAAATTGGCCTGAGGCTCTACTTTGAAAATCGAAGTTCGAAGCTACGTTAGCTCCGTCCCTGTCAAACGTCATTCGAGACTAAATCGAGAGAGAAAGGTGGAGCTAACGTAACTTCGAACTTCGATTTTAAAAGTAGGGCTCCTGTACACCATTTTTGCAAGATTAATTTGCGATCTTTAATATTAATTCGCTCCATCGTGAAAAATATTAAGAAAATAAAAAAAAAACGACACTTGATAGACTTGTCTATGTTTATTTTATAACCAGCCACTGCCTATCAGTATTTTTTTAGTTGAAGGATTAATATTGAATGAAGTATGTCCGCTTAGTAAATTGAACAGTCCTTAAGACCAGGGGCCTGTTTTATAAAGCTACAAATTACAATTTACAGGTTACAAGTTTGCATTTGACACAACCTCGACCAATGACGACTAGCGATTTGAGCAGTGTTGCCGGTTTAGACCGGTAAAATTGTGACTTGTAGCTTTTTAAAACGTGCCCCAAACCAACTGCGTTCTAAACCATTTGCTACTTAGACCAGCTGCGTTTTAGAACACTTACTGCCTAGACCAGCTGCGTTTTAGAAGAGACGATACTTACCCTATAAAACTACGACGCCTGCGTATTATTATTATTATATAACAACGATCCCGTCCGAAATAAATGATTGATATTAATGTTATTATAAATAAAAACATTAAGCCTTAAACCGTAATTCAGATATTCGTAATTAAATCGTGACTGTTACTACAACGTCAAAATAAATCTCTATGCAGTACGTAATCTGGTTTATCGATAAACATGATTACTATCACCATCACTATAACATCTGACAATCCGCCATTTTATGTTCCATGAACGTCAAAAACTGGCACGTTTTTTTCGTAGGTATTTCGGGTCCTTTAGTTTCTGTAGTCAAAGGAAAAAGCTGGTATGGGGTGGGTTTTTAACAATTGTTAATTATTTATTATCAGCTTCAAGAGCTTTTTGGCACATTTAATGTAACTAGTTGATGAAAATAAGTGCATGTGCGTGTCTTGGACATATTATTACTGCTATCATGTTATAATTTCATGTTTTCGATAATTTATTGACAAATTCTATTAAGCAATAGAGGTCTTTGTATTAAAATCATGCCTACTCTTAATTTATCGAAAAACAATTGGATACATTGATAGTAATGGCGTTTAATTTCTAAACGCGCGAGAACTAAACGCAATCTGTGAATTGTCAAAGTATTTGAAATTATATAATCACAACAAACTTAGCGCCAACAAACTTGTAGACGCCATTAAAATAAATAAATAAATAATAAATAACTTAGTGCCGAGAAATTTGCGGTTCCTCAAAGCTCTGTTCGTCCGTGAAACTCGCTGTTTAGAGTGTTTAGTGCTAGATAATATTATTATTATTACGACTATGGTATCGTAATAATAATAACATTATCTAGCAGTAAACACTGAACTAGTACTAAACACACATTAGTAGGTTCGCTATGTACGATTTGATGGAATGTGAAATTGTGTAGTAACTACTTAAAGCCAAATAGGTAGTAATGTGGGGCGAGAGGGTGTTATTGTAATAATAATGAGATGAACTATAAACAATATCGTCGCAGCATGGTGCGGGAAGTTCGTAAAGGATTACACCCGCCACAGTAAAAACTGTAGAAATATGTATAAACGAAGGTATGTAATCAGGCTATTAAAACAAATTGATATTGAAGTGCTGTGTGTTTCTTTTTATCCGTTTTTCATAATTATATTTAATTTTGTTCTGGTTATGTATAATTCTCAATTAACTGATTCAACTGTGATTATCTTTCCATAGTATCTACTTATATGGTTTAAGACATTTATTTCTCAAAAGATTACATAAATCACATACTGAGAAAACAATAATTTTACTTAAATATACTTTTTAGTAACATCCATATTTAATAGAATACTTGTCATGGTATACATACATTCTACGCAATGGAATCCTACCAGTACCAGTAACCCACAGGTGCTTAAGCCTACAATTTGATAGCACTAAACTACCACAATTTCAAAGTTTTATGATGTTCACTTTCCTCGGAACAAACAGTAGTGGAGAACAAATATCTCACATTCGCGCTGCAACAGCCGACTTGTAAACACGTATATATGGAACTTGTGTTCAGCTACTTATCTATAAACCGGTCTGGTATAATACAAAAGGATTACTGCGCGAGCTAGCTGCGAATGAGGTGCATTTAAAATCGCACCTTATTCACTATGGCGGATGACTCGAATTTGAATGAAGACTATTTATATCCACCTAACCTTTCTGGTGATAATATAGAAGAATTGATGGACCAATTTTTGGAAGAAACAATACAACCTGATAAAGAAAAGACCGATAATGGTTCTGCAATACCGAACAAGCGTCTGCGAGATCGTTCCGTTTCTCCATCTGAAGAAGAGAACTGGTCGTTAGCGGGACGGCACGGAAAGAGACGTAGACCAGAAGCAGATGAGGACAAAATTGAAGTCAACGTGACATCTAAAGCGGAATTACCTAAACAATTTGAGTTTGCACGCTTAATGAAGGAAAACAATATACTGGACATTATATATGTAAAATACATCAACCCATTTAAAATAATGATACAATTTGAGACGCAATCGAGCCTACAACAATTTATGCAAAGTCGCACAGGACAATGAGTGGAGAATATTCGGTCCCGCTGAGGTTGCTTTTTCTTACGGCGTTATTAGAAATGTTGAACTTGACGTAGAGGACAAGGACATAATGGAAAGTATAAATAGTGACATTAAACTCTTATTAGTCAAACGTTTGGCTAGACTATCAGAGGACGGTAAATGGTCAGCAAGTGAGCCTGTGAGGCTATGTTTCAGTGGTGCGTCACTTCCCCCATATGTACATGTATTTGGAATCCGAGTGAAAGTTGAACCATATACTTTCCCAGTAACCCAGTGCTCCAACTGTTGGAAATTTGGTCACCCACGAAAAATGTGTCCCAGAAAGAAAATAGTTTCTCCGAAGTGTGGGAAAAACCATAATAATTGTGAATCGACATCGTTTGTATGTGTTAATTGCACTGGCAACCATTTAGCGTTAAGTAAACAATGTCCGGCATACCTAAAGGAAAGAAAAATTCGATCTATTATGTCTGAGTTTAACGTTACCTATCGTAAAGCGACAACTATGTATGTACCAGAAATGTCTCCTGAACATCCGGAAAACCTAACGGAAAATAACACGGCGCTGCCCCAATCTGAATCAATTGTACATTTTCCTATGTTGAGTACCCAGGAGAGTCAAACACTCAACACGGCCGTACCATCGGGCCCGATGCCTAAATCTTTTGCCTCTGTAGTAGGAGCTCATTCAAGTAGTTCAGTTAATTATAATACAAAGGAAAATAGCAAAACAAAAACGAAGGTAGATAAATCTAAGAACAAAGAAACCAAAAATAATAAAAAGAAGACCCCGGTAATCTGGGATTATAGTTCCACAGACATGGAATGTGACCCGAGTTCGGATTCGATAGTCAGTGAACGCGAAAATGAAAAAGCAAAAAAGAAGAGAGCAGAACATGAATCCAACATGTCGTTTGAAAAGATTTTTGAAGTTATAAAACAAAAATTTTTTAGAGAACAAGATTCAGTTGTTGAAAAGTTGGTAAATTTCGCAAAGATAGTTGTAAAATGGATAGTATCTTATTTGACAAATCATTTTTCTGACTTGCCTTTCATGAATTCATTTTTCGGTAATAATAGATAATTCACATAAATACCGTCTAAATGTGATCCAATGGAACTGCCAAAGTTTAAAAAACAAACTCGTGTCATTCGAACAAGTACTAGCACAGGAAAAGGTACATGTCGCTGCGCTAAGCGAAACCTGGTTTGACCAACAGTCGGGGCTGAAAGTAAGTGGTTATAACATATTTCGCAAAGATAGGCCTGACGGTTACGGGGGAGTAGCAATTTTTACACACAGGTCAATTAAAGCCAAGGAGGTCCCATCTATTCTTTCTAACTTAGGTATTGAAATCTTGCATGTTAAAATATTTAATTGCGCATCACTTGAGAATGTTTTATCTATTTATTGCCCTCCTTCATTACAGACATCATCACAGGATTGACACACAGATATTCAATTCATTACTTGACTTTGATTTAATAACGTTAAACGGTGGGTCCCCAACTAGGGTTAAGTCGGTCGATGGTAGGCTAAGGGAATCGTCCCCAGACTTGTCTTTAATTTCTGCAGATACCGCCGTTAGATTTAATTGGAAGGTTTCCAACGAGTCCTTGGGCAGTGATCACTTAATTATTCAAATGTCAACAGAACGTAACGCTACCAAAAGTCCGTTAAAAAAAAGAAATTTCAATAAAGCGGATTTTGATCGATATAATGAGGCATTACAAATTTCTTTTACAGATTTACACTTGCCAGAAGACTGCCAAGCAGCATATGATTTGTTCACAGCAGAAATTAACAAAGCAGCCGATGCCCACATTCCGATTATTAAAATTAATCAAAACCCCATCAGCTCTTTTGTCCCGAAACCATACTGGAATGTGTCACTATCTAAGGCAGTTGCCGAACGTCGTTTAGCGCTCAGCACCTTTAGAAGCAACCCTACACCGATCAATCTTACCACTCTTAAAAACAAGATCGCCGTAGCGCAGACTTACACGCAGGGCTAGGAGTGACTCATTTCACAACTTTTGTTCTTCTATAGATGTCGCGACGTCATCCAGTGAGATGTGGAAGCGAATGAAATGGTTCAAGGGTTATAAATCGCATTATAAACACGCAGAAAAAGATCATATTCATTCATTATTACAGAGTTTGAGCCCAGATTTTGTTCCTTATCAAAAACCGGACTTTGTTTCAATCAACAGTTTATTGCAGGTTCCTATTTCCGTACAAGAAATAGAAAAAAGCATTAAAACATCTGATACGGCTCCAGGAGAGGACAATATATCGTTTTCAATGATAAAAAAAATGCCTATAGTAGGTAAACAATTAATGCAGACGTTATACAATATGTTTTTTACTAAAGGCTTTGTCCCAAAACAATGGCGAGAAATTAGGATTATACCTATACCTAAGCCTGGCCGTGACACCAACTCAGCCGCGTCCCTTAGACCGATATCTCTAATATCATGTTTGTGCAAGGTAATTCACTCGATCATTAATAAACGATTGGAATGGTTTCTGGAGAAAAATGGTGCTTTCTCAGACTACACGGTAGGCTTCAGAAAATCGCGATCTTGTCTAGATAACCTCAGTTTCTTAGTGACTATGATCCAAGCAGGTTTTACCAAAAATCTAGTCCCCGTAGGCTGCTTTGTGGACATTAATAATGCTTATAATAACGTGGATGTCAGGGAATTGCTTTTAATTTTAGATAGGCTTGACGTAGGTAAGGACATATGCAATTATCTGTGGAATTTTTTGATGGATAGGAGGTTAACTGTTACAATAGAAGATACTACTGCTTGTCGGAATACTAGTCAAAGTCTGGCGCAGGGAGACCCATTGTCTCCTCTTTTATTTAATATTGCGACAATCAATATATGTAAGCAAATAAATAACGTTTATATTTCCCGGTATGCAGATGATTTCGTTTTGTTTTCAAGTGGTAACTCTTTGCTTTCAAACGTTTGTAATCTACAAAACGCATTAAATAGCCTTTCAATCCTTTTAACAAACCTCGGTTTAGAAGTCTCGGCAGGAAAAAGTAAAGTATGTATTTTTAAAACTGGGAGAAAATCTGTAAATCATTCCATTGAATGAAAAATTAATGATAGTTGCTTAGAAGTTGTAGATTCAGTAAAATATCTAGGCCTTTGGTTTGATCGCTCGTTAAGATGGGGTAAACATGTTAAGGAGTTAATCCAGAAGCTTACTGTATGAATAGTCAAATGAACAGCCAGATTAATCAAGGTAACTCTTTATTTATATTTACATACACGTGGTACACCATCAAGTTCACCCACAAGTGACAACTGCAGAACGCGAGCTGTCAAATAGTGATGTTCCTCACCAATAGTGATGTACTACTACAACATCCTCCCTCATAAGAATTAAATTATTAGGTTACATAATCATCCATCCACTTCGGTTTAGCTCTTGTTCGTTGATTTCTCTGGATCAATACAGAATCACCCGTTCCACTAACTTCTCCTTCCTTGTCACCCTATTACCTACAATTTCGGATTCAGTTTCTTTCCCTCCTAATAATTCTACATCATTATTTCCATTTTCACAACTACTGTTACTTGAACTTTCATTCATTTCAAAACTATTGTTTCTTAAACTATTTCTAATATCTACCCTATTTTTATCATACTCAATCAAAGTTTCAGGGGTGGAATTTAAACCTGATTGTCCTATTTTTAAATTTCTGAAAGGCGCTGGAATCAAGTGCCATCTGTTCCTTCTATATGTAACTCCTTCAACATCAACAAAATAAGACCTTGGTTCCTTGGCCTTTCTTACAACTACTCCATATTTTCTTAAATTAACAATCCAAACTTTATCTCCATATTCTAAATCACTTAATTGTGTTGCCTTTTGTTATAATAAGTTCCCATTTTAGCCCTGAATGTACTCCTTTTCTCATTAAAGTTATTGTGAATGTTAGTTACATTATTTAATTTGTCGGGATGAATAGGCAAAATTTCTCTAATTTTTCTATTGAATAACAATTCGCTTGGGCTATGTCCACATTCCAAAGGTGTGTTTCTATATATTAACAATGCTAACTGAATATCAACATTCTTTTTTAACAAATTCTTTGCAATTTTGACTCCTGCTTCTGCACAACCATTGCTTTGAGCGTAGTATGGGCTACTTGTGACATGTTGAAGTTATATTTTTTTGAAAATTCTATGAATTTACTTTTGAACTGTGTTCCACAATCAGTCCGTACCCTCTGGCACACCAAACCTAGAAAATGTTTCTTTACAATGTTTGATTACAGTGTTCTCTGATAAATCATGCAATTCGAATAAATCTATATACCTAGAATAATAATCTATTATTACAGCATACCAAGTTTTTTCATTTTTAAACAAATCAATACCTACTTGTTGCCATGCTCTCACAGGCATCTCTTCTATTACCATAGGTTCTTTAATGTTTATTCTTTCTTGAATGCATTTGGGACAATTTTCTATTAAATTTTTAATTTGAGATGATAACCCAGCCACCATACTGACTGTTTGGCTCTTTCTCTGCACTTTGTCACCCCCATATGTCCCTCATGTATGTCAAACAAAATTTCTTTTTGTAAGCTAGCTGGTATAACTAACCTATGGTTGTACAATAAAAACCCATCATGAATTGTAAAATTAAACCTATACTGATGATAAATGATAATTTCTTTAGGAATTTTATTTTTATTTGGCCAGCTGTTTAGAGTATATTCTTTCAATATACAACAAATATTACATTTAATTTGCTCTTCCTTTAACTTTTTTAATTTGAGGTCCCCTTTAACTTCAGAATTTATATTATTAATTATAATGTTTGTTGATTCTGGGCATTCTGGCTCAGACTGTGTCAGGGGGGCTCTGGACAAGGCATCAGCTACAACTAATTTCTTTCCTGGAACATAAATAATTTTGTAGGAATATCGCATTATATTCAATCTAAATCTTAATAATCGTGGAGTTAAATCTTCTAACGGTTTGGTCTGTAATATTTGAAGCAGTGGCTTATGGTCTGTTTCTAAAATAACATCTAACCCTATCACAAAATCTTTAAACTTATGCAATGCCCACACCAAAGCCAACCCTTCCTTTTCTATTTGGGCATAATTCTTTTCAGAACTATTTAGAGTTCTACTGGCATACGAAACTACCTCTCTGCCTCCGTCTTGATTTTCCTGCATTAATACATCCCCTAGGCCATAAGAACTACTATCCGCTGAAATGATTATTTGCTTATTTGGATCATAGTGACATAAAGTTGGTGCTTTTAAAATAACTTCTTTAATTTTGTTAAAAGCTTCCTCTTGAGGATGATCCCATATAAATGGTACTCCATCTTTCAACAATTCATTTAACGGCTCTAGTATATTAGTTTTGTCTGGAATAAATCTTCCCACGTAATTGACTAACCCTAAAAACCGCATTAAATCTTTTTTATTTTCTGGCCCTTGAAATTTATGTATGCTCTCCACCCTGCTCTGATCCAGTGATATTCCCTGCGCATTAACAATATGACCCAAATAACAGACTTCAGGCACACTAAAAACACATTTCTCTTTATTTATAGTTAATCCTTCATTGGTCAATTTTTTTAAAACTTCTCTCAATAACCTATCATGACTATTTTGATCTTTTGTATACAGCAATACGTCATCTACATGAACTACAACTCCCTCTAAATCACTAAATAAATTCGAAAATTTCATAGAAAAATACTCAGGCGCGCAGTTTAAACCCATGGGCAATCTATTATACATATATATCTGCCAAACGGTGTTATAATAGTTGTGAGGTTACGGGACTCTGGATCAAGCTTAATTTGGTAGAACCCTGAAGTCGCATCAATTTTAGAAAATACTGTTGCACCTTTAAGTCTAGCTAAAGTATTTTCCACTTTAGCAATAGGAAAAATGGGCCTAAGTATGTTTTTATTTACTTGTGTATAACCACCACAGATACGCACTCCTTTTTCACCTTTTGGGACTACCACTATTGGAGATACAAACATAGTAGGTTCTTCTACAGGTACTAATACACCCATTTTTACTAACCTATTAAGCTCATCCTTAACTTTTGGCAGTAATGGAATAGAAACTCCTCTTGGGACTGTCTGTACAAAAGTAACTGGATTATTTACTAATTTGATTTCAAAACTATCTTTAAATACCCCTAATTCATCGAACACATGAGGAAACTCTTTCTGCACATCTGCTGTACTACCTAATTTTCTATTTTCTATGCTTTTTTCCTTATTTAGGTTATCTGACTTTTTCCCTAGACAACATACTTTCAATATTTTCATTTGATTAATAGCAGGCTTCCCTAAAATAGGGTTCTGTAAGTTTTTGATCACATAAGCTTTCCCCTTGTATGTACAATTTTTGTATTTCAACTCTACATAAATTGCTCCCAAAACTTTCAATGCTGTACCATCTGGTCCTCTAATTATTTCCTGGCAATCATACATTTTCTTATGCCTATTTTTCTCACTAACTAACGAAGGCGGCAGTGCTACAATATCTGCCCCTGTATCTATTAAAAACTGATGAGAAACTGTGGTACTACCTACACCTACCTCCACATTTATCTTAAATTCTTCGCCTGCTTCCATATTATTCACCTTTTTCCAATCTCTACAGCATCTTGCATAATGCCCCACCTTGCCGCACTTCATACATTTTTGATTGAATGCTCCACACTGACCATAAAAATGAATCTTGCCACACCTCCCGCACTTGTTTTTCTCTTGCCTCATATTCATAGGTTTAGTTCCCAATCTATTGACCTCTAAGTCTTCTTTCCAAAGCACTTTAGCTTCTTCTTTTTGCTCCTCAGCTTGGCTGGCTACTCTCACTGCGTCCTCCAACTTCAAATCAGCCATTAATTGCAACGTTTCGCAGGTTTTTCTATTGTTTAACCCCACCACTATCCTGTCTCGGATTAACTCTTCTTTTAAACTGCAATACTGGCAGGGTTCTGCCAAATTATATAATTCTTTAACAAAGTCTGCAACCGACTCACCCGCATTTTGAGTTCTAGAATTAAATTTGAATCGTTCATATGTTACGTTTTTCTTAGGTCTAAAATACTTATCAAATGCCTGTATCACTTTTCCATAATCTTTCAAGCTTACGTACTTAAGAAGTTACATTAGCTCCATCCCTTTCTCTCGATTTAGTCTCGAAGGACGTGTGACAGAGATGGAGCTAACGTAACTTCGAACTTTGATTTTTAAAGTAGGGCCTCAGCTTTGTAGTCATCCATTCTGTAAACAGGGGGCTGGTAATACCAATTTAAGCCAGGCTGGTTAACGACGGAAAACTGAATTGTCATAAACCAGAATGTTTTTCTAAAAGCTCATAATTATTATGAGCATTTAGGACCTATTATAGGCCCCCAGACATGCTCTTGTCCGGTTTTATCTTCCCACGTTTTTTATTCAATTACCTATTGATTAGAAGTAGGTGATGGATATACGGTGGGCCAAATTGCACTACCTACCTATTCTAATTACCTAGGTATTGATTATTATTTCGCTTTGCTCGTTCCGCTTGTTGTTTTGCAGTTTTGCTTCGGGTATATCTATACTTCGTTTTTTTCGGCTATTCCCAGTTGTCCGCACCCTAGAAACTAGGTGTGGCCAGTTTCTGGAAAACCGGGAAAAGTCAGGGAATTTCGCGGGTCAGAAACATTAACATGAAGTCAAATATAACATATGTTTTTTATTGATGTGTCACGTAGAATATGTTAAACTCATGGAATTAGTAAGTACATCTGGAATGCTTACTTCCAAAATCGCGACAAGTAAAATTGAACCCAATATCTGAAGCCAGAAGGCTGACTTTGTGGTAATCGAGTGCACGAGCCTAATGAGACTTACTTTGTCTTTGTTTGTCCCTCTTACACAATTGCCAAGTTAAAAAGTTACGATTTTCTTAGTACGAAATGTTAACTAGGTAGAACATGTTAATTTTTAAAATTGTGAGGATTATCACAGTATATATATTTAAATTAGGCGCTAGGAATCCATTACAGTATTACATATTAAATGAATATTAAAGTTAACCCGCTTCAATCATTGCTCATCATGGTAATGGTAGGAGTTTATAAAATAAAACTAGCAACACTAATAAAACAAAATGGCGATTGGCGGTCACTTTAATAATCTCTCACTGTTGCAATGAGACCTACTTCTTTGAGATTCTACCTTCGGATTTGAGTGGCGCACGTTGTCGGTTTTGTAACTCAAGTTCTCGTGGATTTATTACGCGTTAAATCTGTTGTTTTTTGTGTGTAGTTGGGTTGTGTGTGTTTGGTTGGTGTTGGTTTGTGTATTAAACTGTACTGGTAAGTGATTTTTACCGAAGGAGCCGGCGGTATCTCTAATGTGAGATTGTTGCCGGCTTGTCCGGGACGCATCATGGCGTCCGGTGGTAACTTTGACCCCGGGATTACTCGTGTTGACCCGGTGTCGGCGTTATCTTCTCCTGAACTCTTTATGGAGATTGTTGAGCACCCTCCATCCCCTGCGTGCTATTTGGACATACAAGAGGCAGTTCCTGTTAGGAAAAGAGATCACTCGGCTATTGCCACTGAGCCAAGTTCCCCCGAGCCTACCGAGTCGCCGAAAATGTTACGTTCTGAGTCAGTCTCCGTGTCTCAGCAAGATTCACAAAACATAATTCCCCTTGCTCAATCTGTGCCTACTCAATCGCAGCCTCCCTCGCAGAGCCCAACTACTTCGCCGTCGCCCCATCGGAATAATTACATTTTATCAGATAGCGGGCCTTTTGTGGTTCATGTTGTTCGGGAAGTAGCAGAGCCGGATTCGGGTGTCCACATAAACCATATAAAGTTTGGTCAATTCTTGTTTGGCAAAAAGGTTTCGGGGATTAAGGAAGGCGGTGTAAAAAAAATTGGTAGGAACAGGATGGGTGTGGAATTCATTAGCGCGGTTAAAGCTAATGACTTCGTCACAAATCCAGATATCGGAGCTGCAAAATACAGGTCGTTCATCCCCTCTTTTAATATCTCGCGAACTGGGATAGTTAGGGGTGTCCCTAAGGACTTTTCTAATGAGGAGCTCCCTGATCTTATTGTAACTCCTCATTGTTGCGGAAAGGTTATAAAAGCCAGGCGTCTGAATTATAAAGTCAGAGACCATAACAGTGATGTCCCTCAGTGGGCCCCTTCGGAAACTGTGGTCTTGACCTTTGATGGTCAGTCTCTTCCTCAGAGAGTTTTCCTTTTTAACTGTTTTCTAGAGGTGTCTATATGTATATCCAACTGTCCAATGTTTTTAATGCTGTAGATTTGGACACGTTAAAGCTCAGTGCCGGTCGCAGCCGCGCTGTGCTAAATGCGCCCAGCCTCACGATGCTAATGAATGTCGTGTTCCTGATCACAATGTGAGCTGCCTTCATTGCTCCGGGCGGCACAAAGCTACCGACAAAAATTGCCCCGAATTCGTGAGACAGCATTCTATCAAGCTGACTAGGGGATGAGGGAATTTCTTATTCTGATGCGGAAAAAAAACACCCAACCTCTAAGCGTCCTTTCAATGAGGTTGTTAGTCAGCAAAACTCTTACAAAAATACCGTATTTAGTCAGAGAAAGCAACGCGCTCCTGCCTCCTCTCATGGGTATGACCAACAAGCCCATAATGCCGTTATAGAAGGCTTCAATCAACCTCTATCTGGCAATGGTGTGGCATTCTCAAAGGCCCCCGAAGGCAATCATCATGGCGGTTTTTAAAACCTTGATTTGCCCCATACCCGTCCTGATTTTGGTGCTGCTCTTCTGTCAATTGTGTCCTCAGTCATTGAAATGTTTGCTAACAACTCTTTTTCTTTACCGTCCAACGCTGCCGATTTCTTGAGATTATTGTCTTCTCTTTTACCTAAGGGATCTGAGCCTGTGGGCCGGTCTCATAATGGCTCTTAATATCGTCCAATGGAACAGTAGGAGTATCAGCCGTAACAAGGCTGATCTTCTCTTGATTACTAATGAATATAACGCGGCCATCATCGCTGTAGCCGAAACGTGGTTAAAGCCTTGTAATAATTTTAGATTTCCTGGTTTTGTTTGCCTTAGGCAAGATAACCCTAATGGGTATGATGGTTGTGCCCTCTTAATAAAAAATGGTCTTAGTTTTTCTCGGTTTGATTTACCCACTCATACTTCTTTTAACCTTGTTGCTTGTAGAGTTTTGGATATTTCTGTCATGTCTGTTTACATCCCACACCCCAACCCCGGTATTATTTCTGATTTTTGGAGGCATGTTGCTTCTGTTCCTGGTCCCCTTCTTATCCTTGGGGATTTCAACTGTCACAGTCCTCTTTGGGGCTCCCACTGTCTTGATTCTGCTGGTCGTAGACTTGTGGACTCATTGGACTCTCAAAATCTGTGTATTCTGAATGACGGTAGGCCTACTCGACGCGTTTCCCCCTCTCAAAATCCTTCAGCCGTGGATATATCTTTGTGTTCTCCTTCCCTAGCGTCTCTTTGTACTTGGGACATTTGTCACACTAGCTATGGGAGCGATCATTTCCCGATTTTTATTTCTTATGTTACTGGTTTTTTTGTTCCTCCCCCGTGTCCCCCTTTACAAAGGTTTAGATTGCTGAAAGCTGACTGGCCTTCGTACGTTGATCTTGTCGACAGCAAAGTACTTAAGTGCTCTCCCTCCTGTTTCTTCTGACAACTACTTAGAACTTTATTCTCTTTTCTCTAGTTGTCTTTTATTATCTGCAGAGGAATCAATCCCTTTAAAAAATGCTTGTGTTAATCGTCGTCCTTCCCTTCCTTGGTGGGACTCTGACTGCACGTCCATAGTGAATGAGCGGAAAGAGGCAGAATTATCCTTTTGTTCTGACATGTCAATGTCAAATTTTTTAATATTTAAGCGTGTTCAGGCAAAAGCAAAAAAAAATCTTCATGGTAAAAAAAAGAAAGGATGGAGTTCATTTTGTGAATCCATATCGCCCTCTACGCCCCCCTTAATTGTGTGGCGTAGATTGAGCATTTTTCGGTCTTCTCGTGACGCTTCTCCTTCCCATCCTCATTTTCTTCTACTCCCTCGTGGATGGATTCTATTCTAGATAAACTGGCCCCTCCTTATGTTCCTGATTTGTCAGAATTATCTCCATCTGAGTCTTCTTTTCCTTCGTTAAATGGTAACTTTTTGAGCTCTGCATTCCAATTGTCTGAGCTCCGGTGTGTGCTGGAGACTCTTTCTGATTCTGCTCCAGGCCCAGACGGTATACTCATTCTTGGCAAAAACAAATTCTGGAACTCTCTTATACTACCTGAACCTTGTGAATTTATGTTTGATGGGGGCTGCGTTCCGGAATCTTGGAAGGAGCAGTTTGTAATTCCCATTCTCAAACCTGGGAAGGATTCGAGTCTGGCTTCATCTTATCGTCCAATTGCGCTTTCGTCTGCCTTGTGTAAAATTGCTGAGCACTTACTTAAAAATCGCTTGGACTGGTTCATTGAAAGTGAAAATATCCTCTCTCGTATGCAATTTGGGTTTCGAAAGGGCAAGAGCGTCTCAGACAGTCACTGCATGTTATCAGTGGATATCCGTCTTGCTTTCTCTCGAGGAGAATCTATAGCGGCTGCGTTTCTTGATGTGTCGGCGGCGTACGACAATGTCCTGCTTTCGGTGCTCAGGGACAAAATGTCTAAGCTGAGCATTCCCCTGAAGGTAGTTAACTTTGTCACCTGCCTTCTCACGTCTAGAACTATAAAAGTTAGATGGCAGGGTAGTATACATGGGGAAAGATCTATTTGGAAGGGCCTACCTCGGGGCTCTGTCCTTAGCCCACTTCTGTGTAACTTGTACTCACATGATCTAGAAAAATCTGTTAACATGTCTTGCAGATTGCTGCAATATGCGGACGATGTAGTCATTTACTGCAATGATAAAAGTCCTCTTGTAGCTTCAGAAAAACTTAATGTTGCCTTGAACTCCCTACAGCGCTGGTTAGATTCTCATGGTCTTTCTCTGTCTCCTTCAAAGAGCTCTTCTATAATTTTTCTAGAAGTCGCCTTTCCCCCCAGTGTCCTATTAAGTTTGATAACGTTGAAATTCCTGTTTCTGACTCGGTAAAATTTCAGTGGTTTTTGATAGGCGTATGACAGGAATCTCTCACCTCTCCTATATTGTTAAAAAGTGCGAGAAAAACATTAACCTTCTGCGCGCCCTTTCGGGGGTTTGGTGGGGAGCACATCCCTATTCCCAAAAACTCTTATATAACGCTTTCGTCCGAAGCCACCTCGATTTTGGCATATTATTTATGTTGTATGAAACTATGAAACGTAATTCTGTGCGCGAACTTTGTAATACTTTTTTGATACTTGGATATTAATGACTTAAATTAAAAGTCATGAGGGATCTTTAGACATCTTCAAAGGCTCATGAGAAATGAATTTTGGGAGATCTAAATAAATATTTAGGGTGTCCAAATATTTTTTACAAATTTACGTGTTTTGCTGATGACGTTGGGGTTCCTTGATCGAGTTTTTCTTGTTGTTTTTTTTTTCCTTAATTAATGGCTTTCACTCCTTGTGTTTAACAAGGTGTATTTCGTCAGTATCGAGTTTTAGACAATCACCATGGACTTATTGGAGAAACAAGTCCATGGATATCACACGCGAGGACAATTGTTCGGTTAAAGAGATTTACTCTGGTGGACTAAACAGAAGCACATGGGGTTAGCTCCACGCGCTTCTGTCAAGTCCATTGTGTAATTGTATTTTGTAGGTAAATATGAAAATGATGAAATAGACAGAATATTGTAATAATTTTTGTTCAAATAATCATTAGTATCTTGCATGTTACTTCAAGACTGCACGCCGGCCGGATTGTAATTTTATACCTCGTTATCAAGTTGCGAACTATTAAATCATAAATATTTTCGGACAGTTTATGATTATGCTTAAACAAGGGAAACCAATTAAAATATGGTCACCTTTACTAGAAAGGGACGCGCTAAGTTTTAGTAAGTTTCTTTCGGCTCGCGTTATCGGTGTAGTGCACCTTCCAGGTGTACGTAAGTACTTACTTATTCCACGGTTAAACTAAGCTTCTTTTGTAATTCAGAGTTACCTAGTCGAAATTACTAAGATTCAGGGACTTAGAAAATTCTCGTTGGGTATGAAGATGATGTCAATATAACACTCCTTTTTTATTTATGTATTGTGTAGAATATGATAAATAATTGTTAATACAAGCATCTTTTGATAAGATTTTTTTTATGTGACCAATTGTAGCGGTTTATTTTAGTTAGGTAAGTAGGTATTGTTACGTACGTGGGGGTAGGTAACTGATATAAATGCACGAATACACCGATAATCAAAAGTAGACTTTAATTACGCACTCACTTAAACCGTTACAAAACAATTATCGCACAATAAACTTCGAATACTCAGATGATCGCTCGCGTCGCTCTTATTCGCACTGCTTTCCAAGTAAAGACTGACTCGTCGCAACCGGTGTCCGCCGTTTTATAGCTCCCGTGTCCGATCATTCCAGAATGCCTTTCCGGAATGATCGATGTACTTCGACCCGCCAAGGTCGCTCGAGACTGTTCGTTACTGGAATGTTCTTCGCCTTGCTACCTTGTTCTTTTTACGATCGCTATGACCTTGACTCACGGGTCTGGATGAGTCTGGAATGTTCCGCGCGTTGCTGTCTCATTTCGTGTAATCTCTTTCACACGCTTCTGGAAGGTTCTCAGTATCGCCGTCTCTTTCTAATCGTGTTATCTCTTTCACACACTTCTCGAAGGTTCTCAGTATTGCTGTCTCTTTCTAGTCGTGTTTTCTCTTTCACACACTTCTCGAAGGTTCTCAGTATTGCTGTCTCTTTCTAATCATGCTATCTCTTTCACGCTCAGTGGAAAAAATGCCACATACTGAAATGTACTTCAAAGGCCCATAAGGGGTCCCGAAAATGCCCGAAAATGGGTTTTCAGGTTATGGCGTAATCTGATAGAGGGTGGCCTGAAACGGACTGAAAACATGTTTCAGTCGCCTGAAAACAACGGTAAGTTGGTCGAAATTTTGATAATCTGGTATGTGATAGAGCTGCCTCTGAAACGGACTGAAACGATATTTCAGCCTGCTGAAAACGCTTCTAAAGCACCAAAATTAACGATTAAAAATGCGACGGCTTATGCCATCGGCGTAACAGTATCTTGCGATCACAACAGATTCCGACTTACTGCCAAAAAAGTAGGACAATCCCAGAATCTCTGATAGGTACGACGACAAGCGAAGCGAGTATGAGTGTTAGGGGTGACCCTCACAATCCCTAACAACGTTTGTCCTAACACTTGTTTGTCCGAATTTTCATTTGCCCTAAACTGGTTTTCAGATGAGTCAGGCAACTTTTTAAGTTTTCCAATTATATCTTCGGTTCGGTTAGGTTAGGGTTGTATTATAACAATACTAAAAAGTTTTAAAATTTAAGCGGAAATGGCGTTAGGATAAATTAAAATTCGGACAAATGATGCATTAGGAAAAAGGACGATTAGGGCTTCCATAGGAGAATCGAGTGTTAGGTATCTTGTGATCACAACACACCCTAGCCTAAGCAACGAAGACAAATCAGTGGAAAAAACTCGTGTATAAGCGAATTTTGGCATAGCTGTAGGGAATGGTGTTTTAAACCACATACTAAAAGTACTGATGTGTGGGGGTGGATCTAACGGGTGGAGGGGGGTGTAAAGGTCCCTTTTCTTAGTTTTTCGTAAATAACTCGTAAACGGTGGCCCATAGCAAAAAATATTCCATTACATAATTAATCTACATAAAATTCTCTACAAAAAAGATTCAATACACTTTTTTGCTGGGATCAATATTTAATGAGATATGGAGGGAAAAATGATTCCCGAAAGACCATAGTCGGGTTTGCATAGTAAGTCACATCAAATGGGCTCGGATTTTTTTTGTGAGTACCTCTTATAGTGAAGAATATTTATGCCGAGTATCAACATATTAATTGTGACAGTTCTCGACTTTTTTTGATGTACTGTTTTTCGGGATGTATTCAAGCGATTTGCTTTAAATTTTGACATAATGTTCTTTTCGTTCATATAAATATTTTTATATATTTTAAATCATTAAATATTTTAACCTTTCCATCATTATATATTTTTGAAGTAGCATGTTTTGTAAAAAAGAACCCTCAGCTATTTAAAACAGTACTACAACAACGCAAGCTTCCCGTACGATCGCAATACCAAAATAATGTTTGTACTAACAAACATAAAACAGCATTTATGTGCAAGAGTGTACTAGGAATGGGTCCCAAAATTTACAATAAAATACCAAACTGCATAAAAATACAGAAGCATGCCCAATTTAAGAAGCAGTTGATAACATACTTAGTAAAAAAATGTTATTATTCTGTCAATGATTTTTTTGACGACATTTAGGAAATTGTATTTGACATTAAGTATTGTATTTGACATTAAGTATTTTCTATTGATGTAATGTAATAGATTTAGTTAATTTTATGAACATTTGTACGCCAACAGGCAAAACGCAGAGATCTGTATTCCTATATTTAAGACCTAATTTAATACCTGTGATTTACAAATAAAAAATATTCTATTCTATTCTATTCTATTCTATTCGTAGATTTGCATCGCCTCCCAAAAAACAACTACTAGTTATCATATTAAAAAAAAGAAAACTGAACCGATTGAATACAGAACTGAATACACATTGCTGATTTTGGATAGGAAGTACCGCCTGGAAAAATTTAATATTTTGGCAAGTAGTAGGCCATTTTATGGACTATTCTGAAAAAAAAATCCAGAGGTGTCACAACCATATAAAAAATAATGTATATTTTTAATTTGGTCCTTATTTTCTTTTTTTTATATGATAGCTAGTATTTGTTTTTTGGGAGGCGATGCAAATCTATGAAAAGAACACAATTTCAAAATTTAAAGCAAATACATCCCGAAAAACAGTACATCAAAAAAGAAAACATAAAGTAATCATAAGTCCAGAACTGTCACAGTTAAGATGTTGATACTCAGCATAAAAATTCTTCACTATAAGAGGTACTCACAAAAAAAACCCGAGCCCATTTGATGTGACTTTCTATGCAAACCCGACTATGTAAAAGTGTACAAAAAATGACCTTCCCCCTCCCTTTTTTCCAAAGTTTACTGACCAAAAAATCTGAAAAATTCCTGATTTAAAGATAATTATTTATATTTTGCGCGAAAAATTGAATTAAGTTACCAAATCTTACAGTTTTGGAAAACTTATCAAAAAACCTTAAAAAATCTGTATTAAAATTTAGGCTAATTAAAATGGACCTTATTTCATTGATAATAAAGTTCATAACAAAATGAGTATTTTCTTTTGCGTTTTCCATCCATATTATATTAAATAGGTACGGAACCCTCGGTGCGCGAGTTCGACTCTCACTTAACCGGTTTTTATTCTATACATTTTAAACAATAGGTTAAAATTATAATGTGAATTATGAAAATATTACTACAATGTAAAACAACGGTTAAAAATGTGCGGGTAAAAAAATTGATTGACCCTCTTATGAAGGAAACGCTTCTTTTTTAGACGCTATATACTCTTATTTTGGTCAGGGAAAAACTTGAGGAACTGCCTGGAAAACCGAGAAAAGTCAGAGAAATTGAAATGTTGTAAAAAGCAGCCACACTGTGGATAACTGAGACTAAAAAATCCATCGAGGGTGCGGACAACTTGGAAAAAAATCCCAGTCGTCCGTAGTGCGGACAAAGAGGTGCGGACAAATCAAATCAAAATATTTATTCAGTAAATTGGCCACATACGGGCTCTTTTACACGTCGGTAATATAAAGTGAATCTACTAGCGCTTCGGACAAGACCATCATTGCGGAGAAGAAGCGCCGCAAGAAAATCCAGCAGAAGCTCATTTTTTCAAACATAAAATACAATAATACTTAAAAGTAAGTTACATTACAAGGTAATAAAGCAACAAATATAAATTACTAGAACTATCACAAATAAAAACATTACAAATTCAAAAATTAAAAACATTACAAATAAATGTAAAAAATAATAATATTACATGTCAAATACATAAAACTAAAAATAATGACTAGGAGAACAACACGACGAGGTCTCTACGTCAAAAGCCATGAATGGAATAATTAACTGAGCAACAAGTCCTTGCAGACGTGAACAGACCGGACCCCACAAACAGCACCCGTTCACGAGTATGACGCATATCTCAGCCATCGCCTCCCTCAACCATGTGTTCGGGAAGGTGGCGACCCGATCAACGACGCCGCCGTAAGCAAAGACCTTTGAGCGAGCATGACGTGCTCATGCTGCCGGACAACATAAAAGTAATATTGTGTGATATAGCTGTCCGGCGAAAAACATCACAGTGTGCTCTCATTTAAAAGCGTCTTGTACACAAGAACTAATAAAGATAAAGTACAAAAGTAAACATAGAATTTCGTGTTTGAATACACAGTTTGCTTAAAGGCATTTTTATCAAGATAGAAATATCAGAAATAACCTAGACTTAAGAAATTACCTTAAATAAGTAATAGCCTAGACACTACTTAAATACATCTTGGTCACCAATGAAGTCATTTACAGCATAGTATGGCCTACCCAACAAGCAGCGCTGGATGTGAGACTTAAATTTATTGAACGGCATATTGACGATATCAGATGGTATCTTATTGTAGAAACGTATACAGTTCCCCGCAAACGAAGTGCTTACCTTACGGAGACGGTGACCTGGAAGAGCGAGCTTATCCCTATTTCTAGTATTTAAATAATGAATGTCGCGGTTATGCCTAAACTCATGTATGTGTTTTCGTACATACATGATATTCTCAAAGGTATACTGCGACGCGACTGTAACAGCCAAATAAAAAATGTCTACACAATTGTTTAACTATTGTATAGTTATTCATCGAATAAACTGTGAATAACTCTCTACCAATAAACATTGTTTAGGCGAGTATAGATAAATTACCGAGCGCGTGGAATTGCATATGTAGTGGTAATATGTGTTTACAGTCATTCTATATTAAAGTTTAAAGTCATTCTCTACTTCTCATACCATCAGCATAAAAAGAGTATTATTATATATTAAATAAGTAAGTACAAAAATAATGTCAGCATCAAATTCTAAATACTTTTTACAATGCACTAATAATGCAACAATAATGTTAGCTGTCATAAATACTTTACTTAATTACACCGCTGCCCAATTACCCAATTAGCTAAAAAAGCTACAGGTGTTTCTCTCTCGATTATTTATTAAATTTTGACTGAGAGTAAGAGTGAAAAATTCAAAGCAACGAAAACATTCCCCTCCCCGAGTAAAGCTGCTCCACACACCGCTGCTTAAAATACGGCGACGGTACGGAAACGCAGTGACGCGTCGTATCCGTACCGTTTTTGACGCACGCTCCCCACACCGCTGCTTAACGGTGCGTATATTACGGTGCTTCAAAAACGGCGCCATGTTGTTACAATGACCCCGTCTTTTGTTTACGCAACGACACCGTATTTTAAGCAGCGGTGTGGAGGGCATGCGTCAAAAACGGTACGGATACGACGCGTCACTGCGATTCCGTACCGTCATCGTATTTTAAGCAGCGGTGTGGTCGCAGCTTTACTCGGGGAGGGGAATGTTTTCGTTGCTTTGAATTTTTCACTCTTACTCTCAGTCAAAATTTAATAAATAATCGAGAGAGAAACACCTGTAGCTTTTTTAGCTAATTGGGTAATTGGGCAGCGGTGTAATTAAGTAAAGTATTTATGATAGTTAACATTATTTGTTTATTACTTTGACTCTCAATGGGACCAAAATTACTGCTACTCTCTGACATATTTTTTGCAAACTGTGTTCTAACAGTCGTACGTGCCCAGTCAAAATAATTCTGAAAATTGCGAGAATACAATAAAATAAGACGTATATTTTAGTGTATTTTAAAAAGTATTAAGAATTTGATGCTGACATTATTTTTGTACTTACTTATTTAATATATAACAATACTCTTTTTATGCTGATGGTATGAGAAGTAGAGGAAATTTTAATATAGAATGCCTGTAAACACATATTACCACTACATATGCAATTCCACGCGCTCGGTACTTTATCTATACTCGCCTAAACAATGTTTATTGGTAGAGAGTTATTCACAGTTTATTCGATGATAAGGGGAAGCGGGGCAGATTGGTATGGAAAAATTTAACCTTATATTTTGGGCAGTAAAAATTATTATAATTATACAATTTTTGCATATATCATAGTTAAACTAATTGGGATTGAAATGGCATTTAAATTAATCTTAAAAATGTAGTCTTAATAAAAATAAAGAAAAACCTGTGAAAAATGGAATTTGCTTAGTTGTGCCCCACCCATGAGGCACCTTGATACATATGTTTAATTATGTAAAAAAGTTTTAAAAATGCCAACATTCAACAAAATGTTCTTTCGATTCTTTTGCGGTGTATATAGGCAACCTATTGTGTTCCATACAGATTTTAAATATCTTTTTTTATTCAATATATTTATTTATATATTATGCTTATAGACATTATGGCCGATTTCAATTGGTTTTTTATTTATTTATTTAAATGAACTTTCACATGTAGGTATGAGAAAATAGGCTAAACAAACACTAAAACACTTTTAGACACTTAAACAACACAGTCAAAAATTGCTTATTCAAACATTCATGTGCTATGTGCCCCGTACCTTTGTGTATCGAAGTGCCCCAACGCTCATATTCGAAAAATATTTGAATATTAATAAAACCAGTTTACTTTAGAAAAGTTAAACATGCAATCCTGACAACGAAATAAAATAACTTAATATTGGAAATTTCAAATATCCAATAAACAGATAAACACTGCAACAATTAACTATTACATACGGAGAATATTTTTAGTAAGCTATACCACAGATTACTATACTCTACAGATACTCAGTCGCGAATCGAAAATGGTTGCCGTCCTAAAGTCGATAGCCGCCGCCACTATAAGTTTCTGTGGTTTCGCCAGCAGTGGCAGCACAATCGACATGTCTGCTAAGCTATGAACGGCACGTAACCTCGCAATCAGTTCGACAGATGGCAGTTTTGTCAAAGCTTTATGAATTGCCGCCGTCGCAGCGCGCCGTCATATAAAACTAAACGTTGATTCTACATTCTTTAAGCATATCTTTGCAAAAATATTGGGTCCTTGTGATCAAGTTTTGACGTGAACTACCTTTTGTTTGCCTATCTATTTATTCACTTTCTTAGTGATTTGCAAACGATGCGCATCGCCGTAGTTAGACTAGTAAGTGAAAGAACAGAATAATTATTTATTATACTTGTACTACATATATATATATAATATATATATATATATATATATATATATATATATATATATATATATACATATATGTACATATATAATTTACGTAAGTACTTTAGCTCTAAACTGATGCGGTTTGAACCTCCGTTAAAAACGAACTGATCTATTTACTTTTTTATATAAAAATCTCGTGTCACGGTGTTTGTGGTTGAACTCCTCCGAAACGGCTCGACCGATTTTTATAATTTTTTATTTTTATTTATATAGATAGATAGGTACTTATAGGAATTTGGTAGGTCGTAATAGTTATTTGTGTATCAAGGAAGCAAAATGACATATTTATGGCGAGGGCGTACATTGAATCCTGAACGAAGCGTGACGAAGCGAAGGATTCTATAAATGAATCCCGAGCGTAGCGAGGGATTCTAAAATAAAATCCTGAGCGTAGTGAGGGATTCAAGTGTTAACGCCCAAGGTGGAAATAATTTTGCTACTGTGTGACACATACTGCTTTTCACATCACCTATAAGGAAAATAAAAGATCATCATCATCATCATCATCATCATCATCATCATCATCATCATCATCATCATCATCATCATCATCATCATCATCATCATCGTCATCATAAACATCATCGATACCACCACCACCATCATCATCATCATCATCATCATCATCATCATCATCATCATCAATTCATCACCATCATCACCATCATCGGCATCATCATCATCAATTCATCACCATAACCATCAGCATCATCACCATCACAATCACCATCGTCATCATCATCATCATCATCATCATCATCATCATCATCATCATCTTGATCATCATCATCATCATCACCATCATCATCATCATCATCATCATCATCATCATCATCATCATCATCATCATCAATTCATCACCATCATCACCATCATCGGCATCACCATCATCATCATCAATTCATCACCATAACCATCAGCATCATCACCATCACAATCACCATCGTCATCATCATCATCATCATCTTGATCATCATCATCAACATCATCATCATCATCATCATCATCATCATCATCTTCATCATCAATTCATCACCATCATCATCATCATCGTCATCACCATCATCATCATCAATTCATCACCATAACCATCAGCATCATCACCATCACAATCACCATCGTCATCATCATCATCATCATGCTAATAAAATAGGATGCACATGTATAATCGATTGTGGAAAAATTGTAATCGATTAAGTATTGGCGGCCCGGGCGCGGACAGCTAGTAGGTTTATATTGGGATTTAAAAGCTAAAGAACCTAAGTGATGACGCGCCACGCGTCCATACAACATTGTACCAACAACTTTTATGAACACTATTAAAGTACGTACCTAAAAAAATACGGACGTGTTTCCTCGTCTTATCATGAGTCAAGAATGCAAATTGGCATACACGTAAACTGCGTGCGTTTTTAGTGTAGGTATCTGTGTGCATGCGGTAACTCGTGTACCTACCTATAACGAACGAAATTGCCGACCTTGCAAGCTTCATTCCTGTCTAAGGCAACGTTACGTCCTTTTTTTTAGGTCCGTGCAATAAATATATTTTATTTTTACTCATCTAAAATAGTCAATAAAATTGTCCTTAATTTATATCTTACTTTTAAGTAGGTAGGTAACAATAAATGTAGGTAACTAACAATAAAAATGTTTAAGGACTTTTGACTGTCTAAATCGAAGTCATAGGTAGGTATTTGTAGGCAAATGTGACCACCTATGTCACTATACAACGCAGTGTAAATCGCAAGCGCACGTCACGTCTACGCGCACGCATCCGGTGTGGCTGGACCTTTAATTAAACAAGCAACGCCTCGGGAAAGTCATAGTCATATTTAAACAATTAAACATTCACGTTACAATTGCTGAACCTGAACTATCTTAATCGAGGTATCTTATCGCCCTTGAAATAGGTACCTACCGTTGAGGAGTTCAGGAGGCCATTTGTGGTCTTCATCATCAGTTCCACTTCACCAAATGATACTTGCTGAATGCAAATGCTGGACTTGTTACTAAAAATACTAAAATCGCTGTATGTACCTATGCCTATGATATTTGAGGAGTTCCCTCAATTCCTCACGGATCCCCTCATCAGATTCAGATTTAGACTCATGATTGGTGACAATGGGATTACCTAGGAAGTATACTCTACCAAACCAAAAAAAAAATGTAACTCTGTAAAAAGTTCAAACTGAGAAACTTTTTTTTTTAAGTCGGTTAAATAACTAAAACCTCCTTAGTGTAACAAATACTTTTATGAAAACCACATCAAAATCGGTTCAGCCAAACGCGAGATAATCGCGAACATACATACATACATGACAAATTGAGATGAGAACCTCCTTTTTTTTTGAAGTCGGTTAAAAATAGTCGCAGTTGCATATAGATAGCTATACAAACTACAATTATGTTCACTTGTTTCACTAATGAATGATGGACAGATACGAAAAACACGAGAGTAAGAAAGATAACTTAGTTTTGTTTGTGTCAAACGCATAGTGAAAAATACTTGGGAAGTTATTTATTGTGGTGTTAAAATAAATAAACTTTCGTATTTTTGGAATAAGAAATAACAAACGCTTTAATTAAATGTTGTTCCATTGAATATCTATACCGGGAGTGACCGCGACGACGACACAAGTCGGCGCTAACGTCCTCGTATAAGCACCATCTAGCGGATCTAATGAATATCACGTAGCAAGTTCAATAGCTAATGATGGCCGTTCAGTGTACCGCAAAAAAATGCCATTCTTAGTTTCTAAAATAAAGCCTTAAATTTATGTAAAGAATGATGTTTGCATTTAAATTAAGGTATATCTGATTAATAAAAGCTTAACTTTTCCTTGATTAACGGAAATGAAGAAAATAATATTCCTGATGATACTGGTGGTGCCATCTAGTACAAATTATAAGCACGAATTATAATTTGTACGTGTTATGCCCCCATGGCTATACTAATACCACTTTTTTCTTGTGAAATGCTAAAGAACAACAACCTAGCGATGCGTTTACAGCTGTCATGCCCGCTTATGTATAGTCATGTCTTAGTGATATTTCGATATTACTACCATTTGTTTTTAACGAAATAGTGCTGGTGTATTATTGTACCCCGTGCATCAAACTGCCCCGCTTCCCCCTACAATAGTTAAACAATTGTGTAGACATTTTTTATTAGGCTGTTACAGTCGCGTTAAGAAAAAGAAAGAAAAAAAGATAAGAAAAGTTACGTACCTACTTGTCCGTTGGCAGTAGATGATTTTGATCAAGAAGTCATCAGGAGAACTAGGTACATTTATATAATTTTCGTCCGATACCTAAGAAATTTCCAACCTTAAAGATGAAAATTTAAATAAATTATAGCGACTAAAATCCATAAAAGGACATACTTATTCCACCTGTTTAAACTCATTAAATTAAGAAAAAATACTTAAATGGTTTTCTTTTTCATGCGAACGGTACAACCACTACATATGCAATTCCACGCTCTCGCTAATTCATCTATACACTGTTTTTAATGCCTACTGGCAACATTGAAAGGCTTCGTTCAGAAATAACAAAGGTTCTTGCTTTTACAATTTGTAATATTATACATTTTAGTCATCATCATCATCATCATGTCAGCCGAAAGACGTCCACTGCTGGACATAGGCCTCCCCCAAGGCTCTCCACTCAGACCGGTCTTGTGCTTTTCGCATCCACCGCGTTCCCGCGATCTTTACAAGGTCGTCACTCCATCTTGTTGGAGGCCTACCTACAGCTCGTCTCCCGGTCCGCGGACGCCACTCAAGAACCTTCTGACCCCATCGGCCATCAGTCCTGCGAGCAATGTGCCCCGCCCACTGCCACTTAAGTTTGGCTATTCTTCGGGCTATGTCGGTAACCTTATTTCTACTGCGGATATCATCATTTCTGATTCTATCACGCAGAGAAACCCCGAGCATAGCCCTCTCCGTAGCCCTCTGAGTGACTTTGAGCTTCCTTATAAGGCCCATTGTTAGCGCCCACGTCTCAAATCCGTAAGTCATCACTGGCAACACACACTGGTCAAAAGAGTTTTGACTTCAGACACTGCGGTAATTTGGACGAAAAGGTGCTACGAAGCTTCCCGAACGCTGCCCAGCCGAGTCGGATTCGACGAGTTTTTTTAGTTATTTTAGTACACTAGTTTTTTAGACATTTCAGTACACTAATATATTAAAATAATGTCATTATCAAACTTAATCATACTTTATATTACTAAAACATGTTGTTCCTATGTAAATTATTCAATGTATGGTATTATTTTCTTGTTTTAGTTTAGCGGGAATATACACTGCAATTTCGGAACGAATCGGTTCATTGTCTATGTCAAAAAAAATATGTACCGTAAAATGGGGTGAATAGAGATTCGTGGGGTGAATAGAAATACAATCTAAAATAAGTCATAACTTGTTACTAATAAGAACAAGTCTTTTGGAAAATTACATTAAAATCTGTCTTATAATTAGTAGAATATGCTTTATTTTAGGCTGTATTTCTATTCACCCCGCGAATCTCTATTCACCCCATTTTACGGTAATCTCAATTCAACACGTAAACAGAGTATAGAATAGACTTGGCCCGCGCGTATACCTTTGAGATGGAGATGGTATCTATACATATAAATGTGGTATATATGCAATCAATTCTGAGTTGCCAACAATTTGCTAAATTTCCCCAATAGCTACTTATTACCTGACTTCAACAACCGGTCAATCGAGAGTCGGAAATATAATCCTCGTGCTTGTGACATTGGTTCTAGAACATAATACACTATAATTTTCATACGGCGTTGCTTACTGTTTTAAATCACATTCGCAACCACCTAACCTCCAAATGTATGTACGTATTTGAATATCGAAAGTTACAATATCCAACGGTCAAAACATCTACAGTAATTATAGAATTCTATGTTTTTAGGTCTGAAATGCCTACGATTAAAATGCCACTTGCATGTTTGTGCAAATGTTTATTTATATAAATATTTGTTACAGAAGGTGCAGTCATATATTATATTAACAATGTGCTTCGAAGTGTTCTGAGCAGATACGAGAAAACTTTATTGGTTGCCAGTTTATGCTACATGTAGCTATAATCCAAAGCTTCCTTGCTTCAGTATCAGATGGGTATCTGAAAAATATTAAAAAATGTTCTAAAATTTTGCGAACGTAAAAAGGTAAATTTCAGGGATTATAAGAGTTAATTCGTAAAAAAATACTATGTCAAATCAACAAAACTTGTTTTACTAGTATAACAAAATACCCAATAATATTATAATTATATATTACCCCGTTCGTTGGGTAAAATGCATTTTAGATGGATGACAACACGAAATTGGTTTTATACGACTAAATTAAAATGTCAGCAATCACACGGATTACTATGTATTATCGTTATCACCATAAATCGGACGGTTAGCGGAAGAAAAATACGATATATTTGAACACAAAACCGATCCTTTTTTATGTTAAAATTTAACTAGGAGACGTTATTTCAAATAATTAGTTGTTTACATTGTCAATCAGGATTTATAAGACCACAATAATAGTATAATATATCCACTTACGTATGAAAGTTTATGTGCTCATATTTCCGCTCACTCCGGGTTTTACAGCCTAAAATACTGCAATTCACCATCACGAAATTGTTCTTTAGCACATTACACGTAAACTTCACCCTTGTATTTTACAAAAAAACTCCGAAAACAGCTAAAAACCACTAAAAACTCATACGACTCTCATCCGCTGTCAGGGTTTGTTTGCCACAATGTTTTGTGGCCAACACGTCGAAAACGTATACGCGCTAGAGGGACAGGTAAAGTAAGTACATCTCGTTTATACATACGTAATTATGTATAAACGCATCTCAGACTTCCCACCTGGTACTAGTCCAATGCCCACTATATTTATTCTCCCTCTACGATTCAACAGCTTTGTATATTTTTTGAATGCTATAGTTTGTTTGTGTTTTACGCGACTTGTTTGATTTCTTGTTTGTAATTGAACAAATTTAAACATTTTTATCTAAAATGGCAAACAACATAGACACGAAAAAAAGGAAGAGAAATCCCAACTGGGACGAGACAGAAAAGGTAAGTTTGTTTAATACAAATTCGTTTTATTTACACCGCGTTGTATTTGCTTGGAATTCTTTGTAATTATTTTATTTATTCCAGACTTTGTTGCATGAATGCTTAAAAGATGTCCTGAATATTATAGAAAATAAGTGTACCGACACTAATACAAATAAAGCCAAAAATTTATCATGGCAGAAAGTAATGCAATGGTGAATAGATAATAATACTTAAGTACTAATTTTTACGGAAATTAGATGTGCAAAGTTCGTGTTTATATAGAATTTTTTGTATATTGTAGCTTTAATGAAGTGAACATAATGGAAAGAGGTTTAACAGAACTTAAGCAGCAGTGGCTAACAATGAAAATTGATGCAAAAAAATGTAATTCAGATTACAAAAAGGCATTGAAAGCTACTGGTGGAGGTATTTAGCCACCAAGTCCTGATCCGCAAACTAAACTAAACTTGCCTCAAGAGTTTGAAGAAGATATTAATCAATTTGATAGCGATACTCTTTCTCAAGTTAGATCAGTGCCAGTGATAGAGATTTTGGAAACAATACCACTGATAGATGAAGTAAAAAAAAATGATATGATTTCATTGATACATTCACAACCTAAAACTAAAGAAATTGATGATGATATGCCACTAGTTAACCAGGTATGATTGTATAGATACTGTAGATGTTTTGAAGTATATTATTTAATAGGTATGTTGTCCGTTTTAGTCAAATGTTATAACTATTGTTACTGTATTGGTATATTTCTATTACACAGGATTCAACCACAATTATCAAAAAATTACCTGAATTTAAAAAGGATTTATTGGGTAGACGTATGCAGAGAAAACGGAAAATTGATGAGGTAAGTTAATTTATAGTTTGTCATTTTATATGTCAAATTTAATTACTAGCATTACCCATCGTTGAATGTCCTTAACTGAGTTTTGTTATAAAGTCAACTGGGAGGACGCACTTTCGTCTTCAGGCTTTGCGGTAATAATTATAAGTATACCCAGAGATTTTCCTAGCATAAACGAAATGTTGTTAGTGCTTGACATAATAAAAACAGCGACAATCCTGTTATCGATAAGTACCACTTCGACGACGTTGAGGAAAACCACTAAAATATATTGGCAGATGCCGCAAGCAGACCCACTTCGCATGCTACATACCGATCATGTACATAATCCGTACATTTTGGTCCTCTCTATTTTTTTCCTAACTGTTGATGAATTGTTTTAATGTGGAGCGGTCTAAATGAACCTTTCAGTGTGTATTGTTTCATTTGTCTGTCTAGATTTTGTGTAATCTACGTTGAAGTAAAATAATCATGATGTGCGAGTATTTATTATATGACGTTAGAGTGGTGGTTATCGATAACAGGTTGGTCGATATTATAATCATGTCAAGCACTTACCACATGTTGTTCTTGCTAGAAAAATATCTAGGTTATAAGACTATCTAAGGAATTGGTCAGGTGCGTAGCACTTAAAATCAGTGGGCGTGTATGAAAAGATGTATGGATGTTGATGGTGTATATGTATGTGTATGTACGTTAATTCATGTAAAATTTTGTTTCAGGTAAAGATTCGGGAATCGAATAGCTCTGACGGACGTAATGCTGCAGTTATAAGTTTTATGCGAGTAGAGCATGAATTAAAAATCAAGCAGATGATTGAGGCCCATGCATGGGCACAAAAAGAGCATAATTTTAAATGTGAAAATTTAATGTTACAAAATTCTCTATTAGAAAAACAGTTATTAAATTAAAGTATATAAATAAAACGTATTTTTATTATAATTAAGCTCTTTATTTATTAATTGGAATATCTTTGTATGAACAACTGTCTCGCCACTTGTCCCCGTCGGTTTAATTCTCTTTGGGCTGGAACTGCTTGTTGATGATTAATCGGTTGGGTGGTTGGAAGAATTGGAAGAATGTCTGAATCTTCTCTCATATCCACAGCTATATTATGCAATACAGCTAATGCAATTATATATAATTTCACATTTTCAAATAATACTGTGAATCCAGTCAATAAACAACGAAATCTTTGTTTCCAGAGCCCAAAACACCTTTCTATTAGATAAAGATAAAAGATGTTTATTTAGTAAGTAGGCCGCACGGGCACTTTTACACGTCAAAAATCTACCAGCGCTTCGCAAGAGACCACTGCTGAGAAGAAACGCCGCAAGAAACTCAACAGTCAGTCGTTTTTTTTTTAAATTACTTATACAATTATAGAACTTAACCTAGCATTATATAAAACAATGAATTTAACATTAAAATATATATATCATGCGTAGTTGAGCAGGAAAATGTGTCAAAACTCAGTATGTTCAGATGAACTCTTAAATTGTAATAATAATAGTATACATATACTTACCCATGACGGTGCAAAACAACCACATAGTTTTGATACATTCTCCTACAGAAACCGTGTCCCCTAGACAATAATTATACCTACAATGTTTAGATATTTTCCTGACTAAGCTATTACTAAGTTATTTAGGTGTTTAATTTAGGCCAAGCATTTTTATCTGTTAGATAGTCCTCGACCCTATAATAAGCTTTCGACATCAACGACTTTTTCAAGTAATTTTTAAGTGCTGGAAATGATAACTTTAAAACTTCGTCAGGTAATTTATTATAGAAATGAATGCATTGACCAACAAATGATTTATATACCTTACGGACACGAAATTTTTTAATAGCAATTTTATTTTTATTTCTTGTATTCAAATTATGTACAACAATTCTTAACAAAAGAGTCTTGATTTTTAATGACATAAATAATATTCTCATAAATAAATTGTGACGCTACTGTCAAAATACTAATTTCTTTAAATAGTAATCTTAAGGAATCACGGGAGTTTAGGTTATATATGGAACGAATGGCTCTTTTTTGTAACACGAATATAGTCTGTATGTCAGCAGCTTTTCCCCAAACCAGAATACCGTACGACATAACACTATGAAAATAACTATAATAAACTAAGCGAGCTGTCTCAACATTGGTAAGTTGCCTGATTTTCCTGACAGCATAAGCTGCCGAACTTAATTTACCTGCTAGTACTGCTATATGGGGACTCCATTGCAAGTTTTTGTCTATAGTTATCCCTAAGAAAAGCGCCTTGTCCACCATCTCCAAACACTCATCATTTAGAAATATACTAGATTTTACCGGTCTAACATTAGGCAAAACGAACCTAACACATTTAGTTTTCTTAGCGTTAAGTAGCAAATTGTTAATAGTAAACCAATTAAGTACTTTAACCAGCGTGGCGTTTATCCTACTGTAATCGACGGATTTTCGGTCCACCTTGAAAATTAATGAAGTATCATCAGCAAATAGCACAATATCACAAAGGTTATCTACCGTGGGTGGTAAGTCATTTATATAGACCAGAAATAAGAAATGACCTAATATAGAGCCCTGAGGCACACCTAATTTAACAGTTGCTCCAATGGACTGTGTTTGGTTTACAACAACCGTTTGTGTTCTATCGCTAAGATATGAAGACATAAGATTTAGAGAATTATTTGACAGACCATAATGTTCTAATTTTAATATAAGAGTCGCATGATCTACGCAATCGAAAGCTTTGGAAAGGTCACAAAAAATTCCTATTGCATCACAGGATTTCTCCCAAATATTATATATATATTTAATGAGTACAGATGCTGCATCAGTTGTGGATCGTCCTCTGGTGAAGCCGACCTGATTACTGTTAAGCAGTTTATTTCTATTGAAGTGACCTAACATATCTTTTAACATTAACTTCTCAAAAACTTTACTTAAAACCGGTAGAATAGAAATGGGACGGAAATTCGTTAAATCACACATGTCGCCCGATTTAAAAAGTGGTATGACTTTACTATATTTCATAAGATTTGGAAAAACCCCCTCTGAAATGCAATTATTGTAGATTAAAGCTAAGTGAGGTGCAATTATATCTATGACATGATGGATCACTTTTTAAACTGAGCGATTTAAATACCTTAACAATAGAAATTGAATCTACATGGCTAAAATCAAAGGTTACATTACATTTAGTAACATTAGCACAAAGTAGTTTTTGAGCTACAATCGCAGATGATTGAAGACATTTCGTTGTATTAATAGCTATAGTGGAGAAATAATCTTCGAACGCTAAGGCCACGTCTTTGTTTGACGTGATTTGTTTGTCACCCTTGTTTAGGGTGACTTGGGTGAGTGTGGATATTGTATTTCTTGTTAGAATATGGGCTCTATTGTACGCTTCTTCTCCTGGCGTAGTGGGATTACTCACTGGCGTAAAAAGGTATGGAGCTAAACCATACCCTGCATCACTAAGGAGATGTCCTACAAAATCACCATTTTCGAATCTATTTCGAATTTGACTTTCTCTAAATGGGTAAGGCCGCGAATTTTGACCAATGTGACGTAGAACTAACAAAAAAAAAATACGTGACGTTACCATAAAACGTAACATAAGTTGTTATTAAGCTTAGATCACACTGGTAAACATTCGTAAAAAAATACATGTTTTAAAAAATTAAGTTTTTATTGACTAAATACAAAAAAAGTATTTTCACGTAATTAACATTTTGATTAAAATTTGCTTAAATTATTATTTTTTAACTTTTTAAATGAAATAGTAATCAATAGTACTTTTCATAACACAACAGAGACATTTGAGCATTTCTCAAAAAAAAATGCCACTGAGTGACATCTCCAAATTTAAAAAGCATTCGTTCGCTTCGCTCACTCGTTCGGTTAATAACTAGCTTCTGCCCGCGACTCCATCCGCGTGGAACTCGTTTATATCGTAGCTCCATGCAAACTTTCACCCTTTATTTCACCTCCTTAGGGGATGATTTTCAGAATAAAAACCATTTTATGACCTTCTCCGGCACTCAAACTATGTCTATACCAAATTTCATCTTAATCGGTTCAGCGGTTAAAGCGTAAAGAGGTAACATACAGACAGACACACTTTCGCATTTATAATATTAGTATGGATATGCATAATATGGATTTAATTCTCTCGTGCTGATCCCTGTACCTACTGTACGTACCTACAATTTCAAATTGAAACATCTTAATGACTTAGGTACCTACTGTATTCGTCGTTGGCAATCTAGTAAAAACTCATTTAAGTTCGTATTTTCTGTGTGCACTTCCCTTTACCTCATGTTTTCGTCACTTTACGTTAAAATGTAACGTATTCGTAACGAAAGTGTAACATATTTTTTTTTAAATATTGATTATCATGGTGAAATAACGATATTTTGCATATAATAATACATGTCACGTGCGTGAATAACATTAACCCATCGTATAAAAAAACAACCCCTTAAAAATAATCACTACTTAGCCTTAAAATCACCCTAGCACTTTAGAAGATATTTAGAAAAACTTTGTCCGCGTCACCTTTGACTGCCATTTAATCAACAAACTGACGAGGCTGGTTTCATCTCTGGTGTTGCCCTACTAGAATATGAGTTGCCAGTGCACAAAAACGAATTTATACCACAGTTGGCTATAAATCTAGCTTTATAAAGCGTCACGAAAGTATTCGTAACGAAAACGTGGAATTGTGGCCCAATAAAAGAATGCAAGATAAAAAAGTTAATTGATTTAATAATTTTTTTTCGCGATCGTTAAAACTATCGTTATATCATAAAATTTTGTTTAAACAAAAGTATGATCATGAGAAGTTGAAAATCGTGAAAATAACAGGGCTTTAAGTACACGTGGTCGAAAAAATTTGACAACTTTCGTTACGTTTTGGACGGAAATATATTTTTATTATTTATTTGAAAGGATTTAAATCAATTACGTCACTTGCGACCTTGACAGTTTTTATCGCGTAATATAATAAAATTGTTTTGAAACCTCTCGGTGTTACCAATTTTTTTTTATGAGCATGTTAAATTTGAAACGTCCAAATTAGTCAAAATTCACGGCCTTACCCAAATATCCTCGAATCATGTGTACTGCCTCTCCACCGTGCTACTATATCTCTTATTTTCAATGTGAAGTCACAAATAACTTGTACGTTCAGAGAATAAAATCCCTTTCTATTCACATAATACTGTGCACTCGGTCCACCCACCTTTTTGATTTTAATATGTGTGCAGTCAATTGCACCAATAGTCTTTCGAAAACCACATATTTCTCGAAACCCAGCGATGACTTCTTCCTGTTCTCGTATTCCATTTGGCATAAAAATAAATTGGTCAGCTCTTCTCGCCAATGCTGTTGCCACACGACGGCAGATGTTCGTCAGCGATTGTTGACTAACACCGTGAAGATCCGCCGCATCATCTTGCACTTCTTGTCGTCCCCAAATCCTAAGTGGCGTGAGCACCTGCAACTCGGGTGATATGCCAGATTCCCTATTATCTTGTATGATATCTTCTTTTATTAATTCAACAATTTTACGTGCATAGTTTTTCGTGACTCTGTACTTGCTTTCAAAATTAATTTTACTTAGCAGGAACGGATTTTCACGTTTTTTGTATATTTTTTGTTTCCTGGTTCCTTCTGAATCCCATTGATCAAATAAATCGAGATAATTTTGGTACTCCATCTTAGAAATAGGAACGAAAACTTTTTTTTTACATCTTGTACTACAGTTATACAAGGGTATCCGAGTGAATAGTCCCTGTGTAACTATTGTTCTTAATTGCACCAGATGTAGGTATACAACGCTTACGTCAAAAAAGTTTTTATTGGTAAGAATAAACTTATAACACGTGTATAACGAGTGTATACGCCTGTGTTAAACTTTATTAGTAAGGCTGTAACAATATTGATTTCTTTAAATTTATCCCTAAGCAAAACACGAGACCCCAATTGATATATAGCGCGTACAGCCCGCTTCTGTAATACAAAGATGGTCTGGATGTCAGCCGCTTTTCCCCACAGTAAAATTCCATAACTCATAACACTATGAAAATAACTAGGTATAGTACACAAGTCACGCCGTCTCGACGTCAGTAAGTTGTCGGATTCGCTTTACCGCATAAGCCGCTGAATTTAGTTTACCTGCAAGTGTGGATATATGCGCACTCCATTGCAGTTTTGAGTCCAGAGTGACAGCTAGAAATACTGTTTCATCCTCGAATTCCAGTGTCTCATCCTTCAGTCTTATTCTAGCCGCATTCACTCGCTTCACATTGGACAATGAAAATTTAATGCACTTGGTTTTTTTGGCAATTAAAAGTAAGTTGTTGGCCGTAAACCAGTCAACAATTGTGGATAATGCATCATTCATGTCATTAAAATTATACTGATTCCTATCCGCTTTAAATATAAGTGAAGTATCGTCAGCAAACAAGACTATTTCATGTTTATCGCGCACTACATATGGGAGATCGTTAATATAGATTAAAAACAAGAACGGACCTAGAATAGAGCCTTGAGGCACTCCCATAGCAACAGATGACCCAGAAGATTGTGTTTTGTTAATGTCTACCCGCTGAGTTCTATGAGCAAGGTAAGATGTAATAAGATCTAGTGCAATGTTTTTGATGCCATAGTAGCTTAACTTCCGCACTAACGTAACGTGATCAACACAATCAAAAGGTTTGGAAAGATCACAAAAAACTCCAATTACAGCCAGTGATTTTTCCCAGGCATCAAAGATATGTTTCACCAAAGTAGAACCGGCATCAGTTGTAGACCGTCCCTTGGTAAATCCGTATTGACTGCTATGAAGTAGCTTGTATTGATTAAAGTGTGAGGATATTTGATTAAGAATTAATTTCTCAAAAACTTTACTTCTGGTAGTATCGAAATAGTTCAAAAATTTGTGGGGTCTGATTTTGCTCCTGACTTAAACAAGGGAATGATCTTACTGTGTTGCATCAGATCAGGAAATACTCCAACATCGACACACTTGTTAAACATAGTAGCCAGGTAAGGCGCAATTGACTCTATAATGGAGTGTAGTACTGAAACAGAGAGGCCCCGAAGATCTTCAGTCGTTTTGATATTAAGGGACCTAAACGTTTTAATTACAACTTTTGCGGTGACACGATAGAATTTAAACAAATTTGTGCATTCCTTAACATTAGATTTTAATAATGTTTCAGCCTTAACAAGAGATGATAGTAATGATTTAGTGGTGTCCAAGGGTATGTTCGTAAAAAGCGCTCAAATTGTTTAGCTACATCAAGGTTCGAGCTTACTAGAGTATCTTCAACTTGCAGGCTGTAGTGCGGGTCTCTAATTCTAGTTCTACCAGTTTCAGTGTTAATTACATTCCAGACGGTTTTAATCTTGTTGTCAGAGTTACAAATTTTATTCGCAAAATACTTGGACTTCGCGGCAGCACAAAGCTGCTTGAACTCTTTACAATAATTTTTGACGTAGGTACTCTAGAAACTCAGGCCTATGATCGACAGCTCTAGTAGCATATAACTCATACAATTTGTACCTCTTTTCATGAATCTCTGGTGTAGCCCAATCACTAAATTTCGTACCATGCTTGGCTTTAACATTTTTCAGACTAAAGCAGGCATCGAATTCTTTAATAATACAATTAAATAACGAAGTACATAAACTGTCCGGATCTTCCATAGTGCACGTCATATAATTCAGTTGTTTAGTGACCTTAGTATTAAATGATTCTAATCGATTTTTAGAAATTGGTCTATATATAAACTCGTGGGGCACATAATCAGTTTTCCCCTTAAACGAATTACCTCGATCGATGATGTTATTCATGAAGCATATGTACTCCTCCATTTGTTTGCAAAATATTGTATACTTGTTAGTTACATCTTGCAGAGCGAATTCCAATACCTTTAGTTGTTTAGCGTTGGCATCAAATTCATGCATAACACGCTCTAGTTCGTGTTGACAATTTAATAGGTCATTATATAAGGCTACATTGCTATATCTAATAGTTGCTAATGTCATACAGCTTTTATTACATCGTAGTATTTTTTTTTACTTTTTTATAAATCTACTTAACCTTAAATACTTTTTAATTTTGTTTGATCCCCTCACAGTAATGTTTGGGATCAATAAGATCTAAAGAGTTAGTAAGGTCTACCGTTACTAAGTGTTTGTTAACTTCACAGTCAGAAGTATTGAGCTCCGCAATATATATAATAACATTTTAGGACTCCACAACATAGAAACAATGTAACACAACCTAAGTGACATTTTGGACAGCTACGACGGACCCAAAAATACCCAGATCCATCAAGCGACGTAAACGGTGGCTTGGCCGCGTGAAGATCTTGCCGTCGCGGGTCCAAACGTACCGCCAGGAGGCGGCGCGAGCGGCCTCGCGGGCTCGCTGGAAAAGTTGCCTGTCTTCAGTCGTGAGCCGCTTGTTGACGTAAAACCGCTGCGCTGCGGCGGTTAGGCCCAGGTCCGCCGTGGTGGCGCCGCGGCGCACGCGCGCGCCTGGCCCGCCCGGTGCACGGAAACCACGTCACGCGCGTCCAGCTCCACTCCAACCACCGCGCAGATCCGCTTCGCCAGGCCCGCAGAGCTCTCACCAGGCTCCTCCGGCACGTTGGAGATCTGCACATCGTTGGCGAGAAGCTCCTGGTCACGCTCGCGCAGCTCCATCTGGAGGGTCGCGATGGCCTCCTCCATGGCCTTGTGCGCCACCGACACGGTGCCATTCGCGACTTGCTGCTCCAAAGCGTCGCCGCGCCCGTCCAATGTGTCGAGCCTCCCGTTGAACACCGTCAGGCTCGCCCTCATGTCGGAGAACTCCTGCCGGACAACCTGCAACTCCTCTCTAAATAACCGGATCTCGCGACCCAGTGCCGAATATCCCTCCTCCGGTTCGCCGCCGGGCGAGGGCGCCGGCAAGGTGCGCGCGCACACGCGCGCCGGTTCCGCGGCTGCCGCGACTGCGGCGGGCTTCGCGGCGGCGGAGAGGGCACTGGCGTTTCGGCCCTGTTGTCTCCCGGCTGGGACCTTTTGCAGGTCGGGCACTTCCAATCTCGAGGAACCACCGCCGCCTTAGAAACTCCCACGCATGCCAGATGACATTGACAGCTGCATTAGTGGCATACGGCACCATCATTGCGCGTCATGAATTTTGCACAGGGCGAGCACTTAACCATATTTATTGTTTATTTTTATTTTAAAGTGGGTAGTTTTGTCACTGCAGTGGCTATCTCAGCCCTACGTTTAATATAACGCCACCAATTAACACGCGCACAATAAATGTTTGGATTTAGACGATAAAAAACAATAATAAATCACTACTCTCACTAAAACGTTGGTTGTTTTATTTATTTTAACGTTAAAATCGCAGTCCAGTGTTGGTCGTATAACGTACCGTCATCTACCTCTGATTGACAATTTAGTCATCTAATCTATTTGTTAAATTTCTATACAAACAATTAAGGAAAGATAGTATAGTATCGGACAGTGTATAGTCATAAGAATAAACAATAACTACACGTAGAAGCGAATCTCCTTTACTAAGGCCCCAAATGCCGCGCTTTTAATACCTACTTCCCCCTTCACCCCGCTACTCCCCTCTGCCTTCCGCGCCCAAAGTTAGGGCTGTCACTTGCGAAATATTTTAATCGGTTTATGGATGTTGTATACAAGTTTAGTCACGAAATGTTATTTATGTTTTACTTTAACGTGGAAACATTGTTGCAAAATGAGTTTTTTACATTTACGTTCAATTAGGTAATAATAATTTTTGATGATATTAAGATTATCTCCAGAAAATTACATGGCTTATGTGGCTATTAATCATATATATAAAACAAGGAAACGAGTCTATAAACAAATTTTAAAATAATAATTAAGCTCAATAAGTCTTATAGTCTGGGATCCAGAGTTACTTTTTACGTTCCTTTCGGCAATACGTCTTACGATATATTTTCCGTACTAGTTGACCGAGTCCACACATGCAGCTATTAAATATATTAAATTTGCCATGGGAAAACATTACAGCAGTCAATTTATTTGATGACAAAAAGAATATTAATAGATAAGAATAGTATTTTGCAATAAAGCTTTTTCAACTTAATCAAAATTCAAAGTAATGGGGGTCCATTACTTTGAATATTTTTGCATATTGATATATTCCGTCTGTGACACCCCTGACCTCAGGTGTCGCCAGGCGATAGGTATCTAACGCGCGGAGCGCGCGTCGGAAGCCGTGAGTTTCGCTTCTACGTGTAGTTATTGTTTATTCTTATGGTATAGTATCGGACAATGTCAATAACATCTCTATTTCGCGTCTAAGCGCCATTCTATGAACGCACAAGCAAAATATACCATCCTAGACACGTGTTGAACCAGTCCGTGGCAACCTGCCTACGCCCCTGCGCGCACCGCATCGATTTGTGTGAATAAATCAATTTCAACTTAAGGAATAGTGTTTTTGCTATGTTTACTATCTGCACAATTTAGGTTATTACAAACAGCACACGTTACAAGTGTATCATAAGTTTATTACAGATTTAATTTATGATACTAAAACAAATGAGAAATGGCGTGTTCTTTTTTAATATATTTTTTATAATGTTAGTAGTGTTGTATTGTATCGGACAGGGAAGTTTCGTATAGTATCGGACACGTCCGCGCGTCCATTACTACACGTAAGTTAATAATAAATAATAATAGACTTGCCCAAAAATAAATGAAATAGTACCTAACACTTTTAATTATTATAAGTTACTAGTATGTATTCATGATGTCCGGTACAAAACTTGCAAGTAAATTTTAACATAGCGTCGTCAGATCAATCTGAAATTTTGTATAGGTACTTACTTGTGTAGGTAGTTGAAATAAAAAATAAATAAATAAAAACTTACCTACCTTCGTACCTACTTACATTCGTCTTTTACTTAATATCGATAAATAATAAATAAAAATAGTAAAATAATAAGATGTCCGTTACTAAACCAAACTGTCCGATACTTAACGAATTAATGTTATTTTACTTTCTTCTTAAATTTTACTAATAACTCCCCTGACATGTTTGCAAGGTATTTATTGAAATCAGGTATTCACTATTCTCACGCTTATTAGGTATATAATATTTTTTTGGCCTTTTAAGTATACTGTCCGATACATGTCCGATCGCATGATGTCCGATAGTATACTAAAAAAATATAAAATAATAATTGATATAAATCGGTTATCGATAAAGTTATTATACTTTTTACCAAAACGGTATAACGAATGAACTTCAATGTGCACAATTATTATTTAAAATGATTTAAAGTCTCCAATTTCAAGACTTTATTTGTTAAAACTAAAATGTGTCCGATACTATACTATCTTCCCCTAACCCACTTAGCAGAAGAGTTTCGAAAAACACCAAATCTGGATTATTTTCTTTATGTTACAGTATTTAGTCGCAATACCCGTTTTCATATCTTGTAGGTATATACGTTTGAAAGTAACTTTATTTCCACACAAACTTTACAGTCAGTAGTCAGTAGTCTAAGATCCCAAGTTTTCCACTGTAGTTTTTTTTATTGATGATGGGTTTTTTCAGTAAGGGGCAAGTGTTTAAAAAACACTGAAGCTTGTCCTTTTTTAGATGTTTACATTCATGTACCTGGAAAAAACCCAACTCAAATACAAACTTTCACCCCGTTTTTCACACTGTTCAGGGCTTAAGTATTTAAAACCTGTTTTTTTTTATTTAATTAATAATGGTGTTGATACCTACCGAGTTTCATGTATCTAATTTGCTCAGTCATAATTCTTATTTATACGTAAACAGTAACCTTAAAAATGACCAAATTCCCACACAAACTTCTACCCCCTTTTCCGAAATTGCCGTATTTTTTTTTTCGTTTAAATCGTATACTACGACGTTCACTATTCTCATTTTAAAAATGGCCATACTATCTGTAATTTTACCACCTTTGGGGTAGTTTTTCAAAACCGCCCAACGCCTTTTTAGGGTTCCGTAGCAAAAATGGCAAAAAATCTCTTATAGTTTCGTCATGTCCGTCCGTCCGTCCGTATTTCAAACGCATTTTACTCGAAAACTACAGAGGTACTGTACTGACCTCATCTCGAGTCAAACCTTCAAGCAAGAATTAAATTGTCTTTGGTATTTGACTGGTTAGAAAACGGAGAGAGTGTGGGGGGGTTGCTAGGAAACGGTTGGGAGTTGACGGGAGTGATCGTCGGGCTTGAAAAAAATGTTTTCTTAAGATTTTTATTTGCTTTTCTTTATAATAATAGTGGTGTATCCACAAAATTTTCCTTTTATAATTAATAATGTGCGGTGTGCATAATTGTGAATAACATATAGGAGGTGATCTATAGGAATTTTGCAGGGAGACGTTAGGAGATTTTCGTGAGTTTTCATGTAGACTAAGTCTACTTAAAAAGGTAAATATTGTAGTCCTACCGTTGTTGGAAACACTTATCTATAAGAAATCATGTTAACGAATAATTTGGTTTATGGTTTGAGAACAAGAAAATCGAACTAGTGATTTCTCATAGGTATTTTAATCTTTCGTATATGTCTTATCATTTAGAATAGAGAAGCTTGGGGATGAGTGTTCTGGATGAGGATCTGAAAGACGAATGGAAGGGTGATAGTCGTTGTTTAGAAAGAGTTCTGTATGGTGTTTAATTTATTGTGAATGTTTGTTGTGTTTCTAGGTATAGTAATAGAGTAAGGAAAACTTTCGTAGTACAGGGAAACCTTAGTTGCATATTTAACCTTTCATTTTAATACATTTCACGCGGGAGCATGACCCTGAGAGCTCCGTCGCTTACTACGAGGGCTTCTAAGCGGTTTGGTGTCGCTGTCGGGAGAGTTCGGTTTGCGGCTGCGCGGCCTTGACATCTCGTCGGGACCCGAAGCTAAGTGTTGTCTTTTAGTGGTTACTCGATGGGTGCATCGTTGCACGTGGGGTAGTAATGCAGCTGGTTACGAATGACATTTGATGTCGTCATTTTCAAAATATTTTGAATTATGGAAGATGTCATTGCAATTTTGACAACAAGGCTATTAGATGATTCGTAGCAAAGCTGTCCTTGTTAGAACATGTTTATTTGAATATTTTTCTTTGATTTTGATTTTTTTTTATTTACGAATATTTTCAAAATGTTTTGAGCTTCGAAATTTTATATTTTTTGGAAGGAACAATTTATTTAAAAAACAGAACAATTTTTAAAAAATAAATTCTTAGAAGCAAATCATATTGAATTTAAAAGTGATATACGCTGGTCGTCGGAAAACCAAACTAGTGATAAATTTCTTTGAATTATTTCACGGGATTTTAATTCTATTGCGAAACTAATAATTATTTAAAGGTAAATAATTTTATTGTTCATTTGATATTCTTTTATAAATGTTTTTAATCAAGGGAATTCAAAGGTTTATTAATAATTCAAGACTGATCTAATTCTTTTGGATTTTGTGTACCTTTTAGGACTCCATGTCTAATCTTCAGTTTACCGGAAGAACTTTTCTAAATTTTTCCCATGCTGTTTGGCTAAGATTATTTAGTTTTCTTTCGGCTCTTATATTGGGGTTTACAGTTTTGCTTGTGTCCTGGCAATTTAAATTACAATTTATCTTTACCTTTCTCGTTTAATGCATCGGATATTATACATGTTTCTATTCGAGTCGAAGAGGGTTTAGTGTCTTGGTGAAAGTTATCAGCGGGTCACAGACGTCGATGACATCTTACCGCCACTAAACATCTTGGATTAAAATAGCAAGCAGAGACACTTCACACTGTACGCTCAGTTTCCATACAGACTGCACAGACTGCTTCAGTGTGTTAAAGGTTCAAGGTTAATATCTTCAAAATTTATCTTGGGGAACCGGGGGTCGGATTTGAGTTGCGTCAAGAGTCGATCTCACCTCTGGTCGAAAGACGTTAGTTAGTTGAGGTGACTTGCTGGCTTGGTTTTTATGATCTCATGTCAGCAAGGATGCCTGCGAGTTTAGCTCGGCAACTGCTTTCTACTCCCGGCTCTCATGTCGGTTCGTGGGGACTCGACTAAGCGAAGCGAGAGCTGAGCGTGTGATATCGGGTGCCTTGACGGATTCGAAGGGGAGGAGACCTCCAACATTCTGGGTTTACTTTGATACCTGTCACACTGGATTGCAGAAAACACACACATTCCGTCGTCCTAAATATCCGAGGACACAAGAGGGGTAGTTTAGGTCAATAGTCTCTCCATCTAAATTATTAGGAAAAGAATTAAATCCTGTCTCTTGGAGTGACTATAATTTGTCGGGCCCTCTGCTCTCTTGGTTACGAGGACTTACTCAGACTGACTTGGCGACGTAATGGAAGCTCTCCCCAGACAAGTTCGGGACAGGCTGGCGGAGTGTGTCCAGCCTGGAGTCGAGCACACGAGCAAGAGCGGGGAGGGGCTCTGCTTTTACCAGACCACAAAACTTGTCGAATTTCCATAAACTGAAGTTCTCTAGACGTTTCTTTTCTTCAACTAATACAATTATTTGAATTCCCTTATTCTTGAATATCTCTTTAATCAGAAGAATCTGTTATCCCTCATTCTCGCCTTAGGAACCATGGGTTACTAAAACATTTAAAAAAACCACACAACGTTACTACCACTATTTCGATTGGCAAATATCTTTTGTCTACCGGTCCGCCAAACAGATTAAATAAATTAATCTTTCTTTTATATTTTATAAGGCCTCCCCCCTGGGGTCAGCACAATTGGTGCCGTGACCAGGATTCTAGGGTATTAAGCAGATTGAGGGGAAGAGATTTTGTGAATTAAGGGAGAGGCATTACTTTCGTTTCTCGAGATTTATGAATAGTGCAATTTGCAGGTTGAGGCACTTCACTATGCTAAAAGGAGGAAATAAAGCTTTCACTATTGCGATTGAGGGAAATATAGGATCAGGGAAGTCTACCTTATTAGAGAAATTGAAAGTGAATAAATTAGTAACAGTATTACCGGAGCCAGTACACAAGTGGCAAAACCTAGATGGGATTAATTTATTTCAATTGATGGTAGGAGAGCCTAAAAGGTGGGCGAGTGTATTCCAATCGTATGTCATGAGAACTTTGATAGATCACCATGTTGCGCAGGTGAATACTCCTATCAAAATAATGGAACGGTCCGTTTACAGTTCGAAGTATTGTTTCATGGGTGTACTTCTTGACAATGATATAATCCATCCGGTAGAGGTTCGAGTCCATGAAGAATGGATGCGTTTACTAAAGGACCATATGTCTATGAGTGTCGACTTGGGAATCTATATACGGACAAATCCGGAAGTTTCATTTCAGCGAACATTAAGTAGAGGAAGGTTGGAAGAAAGTTCGATTACACTAGGTTATCTCACACAGTTACATAGTAAGCATGAAGATTGGTTTTTGGGAGATAAATGGCAGGATTCTTTTCAGAATATCAGAATTATAGATGGTAATTGTGAACCAGAAGCGATCGTTAATCAATATCGAGATATTGAAAGGGAAATAATAGCCACTTGGGAGACTAAGAATTAGATTTTTTTTATCATAGCCAAACTTTATTCCAGAGTTACAATTATGAGCAAGAAGAGCCGAATTAACCGAAAGACATCGTCACTGGCCGAGGAAATGAATGCTACGCATGAATCAGAAGGCCGTAAAAGGACTGTCGTCGGGCAAGCAGGTGCCTTGTCTTTGATGATTAGAACATTGCGGTCGACCATTGGGAGACTGAATTTGAGAGTGACAGAATTGCAGAACCAAGTCCAAGGTGGCCAGGTGAGTCTAGAATCTAGCTTAGAAAAGCCTCAGGTTGCTACTTGCTCTTTTATTGATGGAAGATTTGATCGTCCCAAATTTCCCGGAAGGGGAGATATTCACCCTGTCTCTTTTATAGAAGACTTATTTTCATATTTACGAAGAATCCCCACAAGAGAACATGTCATAGATAATATAATAGGATGTTTGGAGGGGGATGTTAGAAGATGGGCCAGAATTTATAGGGAACGTTGGAATACGGAAGAGGACTTCAAGTCAGATTTTATGGACACTTACTGGGGAGAGCCAGAACAGAATTTACTGCGAAGAAATATTGTATGTGGAGTGTGGGAAAAAGATAAGAACAAATCCATGATGGGGTATTTTATATCATTAGCAGGGCAGGCCAAAATGTTAAGTACGCCTATTCTGGAAGGTCAATTAGTTGATGATTTAATGCATCATTTCCCAAGGGAGGTCCAATATGCTTGGAGGATGAGGAAGGGAACGACTATTATTGAAGGAACAGAATTTTTAAGAGATTTGGATGATGTTGATAAGCAAAATCGTTACGTAGAGAATCGAGGTAACGGGCAGACGTCGTTTGGAACGAAACGTGCCACGACCGAATTGGTAAAACCGAAATTCACAAATAAAAGACCTAAGGTTGTTGCGAGGCTTGACGTGGAAGAAGAAGAAGATTTTGGTGGAACTGAAGACAATAACAATGATTTAAACTAGTTGAAGCTGATTCTAAGGACCCGAAATTAGCTTACAGGAAGAAGGGCATATATTGTAACATCCCTTTGCGGATAATGTTGAAAAATGGGTGGAAACCAGGAATAGGATTAGGGAAAGACGGACATGGAAATTTATATCCCATATCGGCTAATAAGACTTGGTCAAATTTTGGTAGATGTGGTTTTGGGGATGAGAATAGAGTTCAGAATAAGGAAGTTAAGTTGAATTTAGATGCTTTTCCAAATCTTTCCCCAAGTTTATTAGATCGGCCACGTGTTTCTGAGTTTTTACAAACTTTTGTTGCGGCATCCTTGTTTGATGAAGAGGTATGTTTTGATGAGGGTTCTCGCAAGGTTAGAGCGGAGATTGTTATTGAGATATTAGGGAATACAATAAATGGGTTGATAGATACTGGGAGTGAAGTGAGTTGTATTTCAGAAGAGCTTTATGAATCTTTACAAATTACTAAAGGTACAAGATTTCCATCATTACCAGTGAAACCTATACAGATTAGAGGAGCAGTAGGGCAGAAAAGTTTGAAAATACAGCAGCTAACATCTGTTGAGTTAAAAATTCAGGGGATAAGTTTCGATACTGGATTATTGGTAGTTCCAAAATTGACAGTGCCGGTGATATTAGGCTTTGACTGGTTACTTTCTCATGATGCTGTTATTAATTTGCGAGATCCTAAGTCTTTAATTCTGTCAGGTAATGGGGAAGAAGTTAATGTACCGTTTATTGATGAAAGTCAAGAGAGTGTAGATGTTAGAACTCTACGAGTCGGTCAGGATGATAAAAGGGATTCCACTGTGAAGAGTGAGGATTTTCTGGATAGACTTAATGTGGGAGTAAAATTGACTGATAGTATGAGGATGGATTTAAAGCAAGTTTTAGAGAGTCATAAGATAGTATTCACGAAGCAAATTGGTAGGGCAAATTGTTATGTTCATCATATAGAAATGTCTGAACACACTCCGCGAATAAATAGATCCTATCCGATTCCGTATGCTTATCGTAATAAGATTGATGAAAAATTAAATGAGATGGTAGAGTTGGGGATTATTTCTAGAGGGGCAACTCCTTATAGTAGTCCTTTAACATATACAAGCAAACCTGATGGGTCTATTCGTATTTTACTTGATGCTAGAGAAATTAACAAGTACATGGTGGCAGAGTCAGAGGCCCCACCAATGCAGATAGATGTTTTAAATGCATTTCATGGTGTAAAATTTATAACTATCGTAGATTTAAACAATGCGTATTTTCAAATTCCTATATCAAAAGAGAGTAGGCAGTATACCGGGTTTACTGTGAATGGGAGGTCCTATATGTATAATGTTTTGCCACAAGGTCTGAAGACGTCTGTGGGAAGTTTTAGTCGAGCGATGGATGTAGTGTTGGGGCCAGGAGTTAGAAGTTTTTGTGTAAATTATTTAGATGATTTGGCAATATTAACGAAAGGGAGTTGGGAAGAACATTTGGAGCAATTAGACAAGGTCCTAGAACGATTAGAGAATGCGGGTTTGACTTGTAATTTAGAGAAGTGTAAGTTTGCTTGTCGGGAAGTGAAAATGTTAGGACATATAGTTTCTACTGAAGGGATTCGGACTGATCCAAATAAAGTCAAGTCGATTCAAGAGTTTCCAACTCTGAAAAAGGTGAAGCATGTGCGAGCATTTTTAGGGTTATGTAATTACTACCGGAGATTTATTCCAAATTATAGTACTTTGATTATACCTTTGACAAGATTGTTAAAAAAGGAACAAGTTTGGTATTGGGATGAGGAGTTAGATACGGCATTTAAGAATTTGAAACAGGAGTTTTCTACAACTATTATGTTGTCACATCCAGATGTAAATAAAGTTTATTATTTGCAGACGGATAGTTCAGGGGTAGGAATTGCGGGAGAGTTATATCAATATGACGATGAGGGTAATAAACGGATTTTGAGTTTTTGTGGAAGGTCGTTGAGAGGATCAGAATTGAGGTGGACAGTTACAGAACAAGAATTTTGGGCAGTAATTTATGGGGTTAAGAAGTTTGAGACTTATTTAAGGGGGGCGGAATTAATTATTAGGACTGATCATAAAGCTTTAGTGTTTGTAAAGAACATTAAATTATTTAATAGTCGGATTACAAGATGGATATTGTATTTAGAACAGTTTAATTACACAATAGAGCATGTTAGGGGGGTCGAAAATGGGGGAGTGGACGTTTTGTCTAGATTTCCAAGGGATGGGGACATTCAAGAAGGGAAAACTTGGTGTCCATCGATAATGTATATGGGGGTGCAGAATAATACTGAATTAGAATCTAAATTAGAACAGATGGTTCAGTTTCAGGATATGGATAATGTAGCTAAAGGCATTAAAGAACGCGTGCTAGGGCAAGTGGAAGGAGGAAGTCGATTGTCTAGGATAGCGATGCGTTGTTCAGTTGTCGATGGTGTGCTTTATTTTAGAAAACATGTCAACGATGTTGAAGTTTTATATTTACCAGAAGCTTTGCAAGCTGAGGTGTGTAGACAAGTTCATTTGGAGTTAGGGCATTTGGGGATTTATAAAATGATGAAATATCTAAAGCAAAGATTTTATTGGCTTGGAATGAAGAGAATGGTAGAGAAGTTTGTTAGGTGTTGTCATATTTGCCAATTATCCAAAGTGGATAATGTTAAGTATGTGGGGGCGTGTAATTCTATTGTAACGGAGAATCCAGGGGATTTAGTTATGGCAGACCTTTATGGACCCTTACCAGCGTCTAGGGGGGGAATAACATACATATCCGTAATACAAGATTCTTTTACTAAATACATTAAATTATATGGGTTGAGGGTGGCAACAGCGAAAGCGGTTATGGTTAGGATGCAAAATTTTGCATTAACAATAAAGCCGAAAACTGTAATGACTGATAATGGAAAACAATTTATAGGGAATACATGGAAATTAGGATTACGGAATATGGGAGTTAGGGCTATATATACAACTATTAGGAACCCTAGGCCAAATACGACGGAACGTGTTAATAAAGAGTTGGGAAAATTCTTTAGGATTTATTGTCATGAAAGGCATAGAAATTGGGGTTTATGGTTAGAGAAGATTGAGGAGTTGTATAACAATACATTTCATTTAAGTACGGGGTTTACACCTAATGAAGTTCTTTTTGGTAGAGTGACTCATTTATCAATAGATACCCATTTGCCTTATCTTGTACGTAGTAGGGATATAGGAGAGATTCGGGAGCAAGCTAGGGTTAATTTACAATTGGCTAGTCAACAGAGAAAGACTAGGTTTGATTTAACTCATAAATTAATTCAGTATCAGGTTGGAGATTTGGTTAAGTTGCGAAGATTGAATAAGTCTGACTCTATGAGTGGAGTTACTCGGAAGTTTGATTTAACTTATGAAGGTCCATACAGGGTAGCAGCGAGACAGTTTGATAATGTTTATGTTTTGGTACACCCCGAAACTTTGCAAGAGAAGGGGATGTTCAATGCAATACATTTAGCACGATATTATGTTTAATCAGGAAAATGAAGTTAGAAGTTGAGGAATTAGAAATTTTATAGGGACGTTGATGTCGGTTATGAATTTCCATGCAGAAGCATTAGTGAGTGTTATGTGGGGTAGGATTAATTCGGAGTAATTTTGCTTTGGAATATATTTGAGTATTAGATTATATGGTATTTGGTGTTTAGTTCAATATTATAAGGTTTTAGAAATATTAATAAAGTATTTGCTTACTGGCTAGTGGTTTTGAATTCATATTTGGTAATGGAGGTTTAATTTAGGAGAGGGGGGGGGGAAAGATGTAGCATAGGGGAAAAAGGATTGGGGGGGGGAAGAAAGATAAAATAAGTTAGGGGACTCCTTAAATAGTTTTGGGGTTCAGTTGGTGAATTGGTTATGAAATTTAACTCTTGTTTGGGATTGATTGGAGACAAGGAGTTGGAATAAGAAGGTTAAATCTTGGCTCCGTTGAATATCGTCAAGATTTAGGGGGGGATTGTACTGACCTCATCTCGAGTCAAACCTTCAAGCAAGAATTAAATTGTCTTTGGTATTTGACTGGTTAGAAAACGGAGAGAGTGTGGGGGGGTTGCTAGGAAACGGTTGGGAGTTGACGGGAGTGATCGTCGGGCTTGAAAAAAATGTTTTCTTAAGATTTTTATTTGCTTTTCTTTATAATAATAGTGGTGTATCCACAAAATTTTCCTTTTATAATTAATAATGTGCGGTGTGCATAATTGTGAATAACATATAGGAGGTGATCTATAGGAATTTTGCAGGGAGACGTTAGGAGATTTTCGTGAGTTTTCATGTAGACTAAGTCTACTTAAAAAGGTAAATATTGTAGTCCTACCGTTGTTGGAAACACTTATCTATAAGAAATCATGTTAACGAATAATTTGGTTTATGGTTTGAGAACAAGAAAATCGAACTAGTGATTTCTCATAGGTATTTTAATCTTTCGTATATGTCTTATCATTTAGAATAGAGAAGCTTGGGGATGAGTGTTCTGGATGAGGATCTGAAAGACGAATGGAAGGGTGATAGTCGTTGTTTAGAAAGAGTTCTGTATGGTGTTTAATTTATTGTGAATGTTTGTTGTGTTTCTAGGTATAGTAATAGAGTAAGGAAAACTTTCGTAGTACAGGGAAACCTTAGTTGCATATTTAACCTTTCATTTTAATACATTTCACGCGGGAGCATGACCCTGAGAGCTCCGTCGCTTACTACGAGGGCTTCTAAGCGGTTTGGTGTCGCTGTCGGGAGAGTTCGGTTTGCGGCTGCGCGGCCTTGACATCTCGTCGGGACCCGAAGCTAAGTGTTGTCTTTTAGTGGTTACTCGATGGGTGCATCGTTGCACGTGGGGTAGTAATGCAGCTGGTTACGAATGACATTTGATGTCGTCATTTTCAAAATATTTTGAATTATGGAAGATGTCATTGCAATTTTGACAACAAGGCTATTAGATGATTCGTAGCAAAGCTGTCCTTGTTAGAACATGTTTATTTGAATATTTTTCTTTGATTTTGATTTTTTTTTATTTACGAATATTTTCAAAATGTTTTGAGCTTCGAAATTTTATATTTTTTGGAAGGAACAATTTATTTAAAAAACAGAACAATTTTTAAAAAATAAATTCTTAGAAGCAAATCATATTGAATTTAAAAGTGATATACGCTGGTCGTCGGAAAACCAAACTAGTGATAAATTTCTTTGAATTATTTCACGGGATTTTAATTCTATTGCGAAACTAATAATTATTTAAAGGTAAATAATTTTATTGTTCATTTGATATTCTTTTATAAATGTTTTTAATCAAGGGAATTCAAAGGTTTATTAATAATTCAAGACTGATCTAATTCTTTTGGATTTTGTGTACCTTTTAGGACTCCATGTCTAATCTTCAGTTTACCGGAAGAACTTTTCTAAATTTTTCCCATGCTGTTTGGCTAAGATTATTTAGTTTTCTTTCGGCTCTTATATTGGGGTTTACAGTTTTGCTTGTGTCCTGGCAATTTAAATTACAATTTATCTTTACCTTTCTCGTTTAATGCATCGGATATTATACATGTTTCTATTCGAGTCGAAGAGGGTTTAGTGTCTTGGTGAAAGTTATCAGCGGGTCACAGACGTCGATGACATCTTACCGCCACTAAACATCTTGGATTAAAATAGCAAGCAGAGACACTTCACACTGTACGCTCAGTTTCCATACAGACTGCACAGACTGCTTCAGTGTGTTAAAGGTTCAAGGTTAATATCTTCAAAATTTATCTTGGGGAACCGGGGGTCGGATTTGAGTTGCGTCAAGAGTCGATCTCACCTCTGGTCGAAAGACGTTAGTTAGTTGAGGTGACTTGCTGGCTTGGTTTTTATGATCTCATGTCAGCAAGGATGCCTGCGAGTTTAGCTCGGCAACTGCTTTCTACTCCCGGCTCTCATGTCGGTTCGTGGGGACTCGACTAAGCGAAGCGAGAGCTGAGCGTGTGATATCGGGTGCCTTGACGGATTCGAAGGGGAGGAGACCTCCAACATTCTGGGTTTACTTTGATACCTGTCACACTGGATTGCAGAAAACACACACATTCCGTCGTCCTAAATATCCGAGGACACAAGAGGGGTAGTTTAGGTCAATAGTCTCTCCATCTAAATTATTAGGAAAAGAATTAAATCCTGTCTCTTGGAGTGACTATAATTTGTCGGGCCCTCTGCTCTCTTGGTTACGAGGACTTACTCAGACTGACTTGGCGACGTAATGGAAGCTCTCCCCAGACAAGTTCGGGACAGGCTGGCGGAGTGTGTCCAGCCTGGAGTCGAGCACACGAGCAAGAGCGGGGAGGGGCTCTGCTTTTACCAGACCACAAAACTTGTCGAATTTCCATAAACTGAAGTTCTCTAGACGTTTCTTTTCTTCAACTAATACAATTATTTGAATTCCCTTATTCTTGAATATCTCTTTAATCAGAAGAATCTGTTATCCCTCATTCTCGCCTTAGGAACCATGGGTTACTAAAACATTTAAAAAAACCACACAACGTTACTACCACTATTTCGATTGGCAAATATCTTTTGTCTACCGGTCCGCCAAACAGATTAAATAAATTAATCTTTCTTTTATATTTTATAAGGCCTCCCCCCTGGGGTCAGCACAGTACATTGATGCAATTTGGAGTAAGGAATAGGTGTCTTGTAGAAGCCGCTACTAAGTTTGGTAGTGAAATAACATAAATAAATATTTCTAGGTTGGGCACTCCTTAAAACTAGGGTTTGCAATTCGAATATTCGAATATTCATATTATTCGAAATTAAATTCGAATACGTCAATGTTCCTTATTCGAATAATTCGGATATTTTGAATAGTGACCTACTTTTAATAGAACGCTAGAATCAGCTTTTCTTCATACCTACTGACATATACAAGCAAATAGTAAAACAGGAATGCCAATATGACATGACATGATATGAAGTTTCCAAACTAATTCCCAAAAAATCGACTCAATGCATTCGAACCGGTGGAGCAGGCTGGATTCCGCAGCGGCTTCAGTACCGTGGACCATATTCACACCGTCAGACAGCTTATTCAGAAGACCAATGAGTACCAATTACATCTCTTCATAGCTTTAGTGCATTTTGAAAAGGCGTTTGATACTGTGGAAACATGGGCGATGTTGCAGGCTCTCCAGCGATGTCACATTGATTACCGCTATATCGATTTAATCAAAACTATATATAGGCATGCTACCATGAATACGCCAGAGTGATACATCTCTCCAAAATTGTATACCAACTTACTGGAAGACGTATTTAAAACCTTACATTGGAATGAAAAAGGTATTAAAATCGACGAAGAATATCTTTCTCATTTACCGTTCGCTGATAACGTTGTAATTTTTGCCGAGACTGGCCGCTTTACAACTAATGATTTCATCCTTGGGTGTCGCATGCAGTTGTGTTGGTGAGGTGTTTGTTAGTAACTGAGTGAAACAACAGACTTGAAGCAGAGCTCGTTTATTACTGGCGCGGCGCGCAGGCCCGTCGCCATAGTACACGTCATTCCTCCACCGTTAATTTTCAGACCTGATGACAGAAATGAAAAAAACCATAACAAAAACAAGTACCAACTTATTATACCTTATAATCTATATTCTTAACTCTAGGCCTTAAGATAGGTTTACTAGTAAACGGCAGCAGCGGCGGTGTCGGATCCTCCGCGCTGCCGGCGGCGGAAAGCGAGCCCCCCGCGTCGTCCTCCGACAGCCCCGTGTCGTGCTCGTCCCGCGGCACGTCACAATGTCCGTCCCGCGGCCCTTCGCGCGACACGTCACGGGGCTCGCTGCCCGCCGCGGCCGGCAATGGCGGTTGCGGTGGCGGTGGCGGCTGCGGTGGTGACGGCAGCGGCCACGAGCCCTCGTCATCACCCTCACTCTCCTCGCTTACATTGATTTCATCCAAACCGACCCCCGTATACTTCAACATCTGATCAACATGACGTCGACATTCTATATTATATTTATCTACAAATATCTTGAACATTCGACTTCCAAGTTTACTACGTATTATACCTAATGTCCATTTCTCCTTATTAGCAGCAAACCATCGTAGCCATACTCTGTCCCCAATGTTGAAATTTCCGCTACGATCTCGAATATTGTAATCAGTGCCGCCATGAACCCTATTTACAGTAGGCAACAGTAGATCTAACCTTGATCGTAGGTCGCGACCCATCATAAGACTAGCGGGAGTTTGACCTGAAGAACAGTGCGAGCTATTACGAGTACGGTATTCAAATAGAAACCCTAGTAATTTATCATTTACATCATTTTGTAACTTAATTTCTTGTAATATACATTTTAACATTTTTTTGCATGTTTTAACAGAGTTTTCGGCTTGCCCATTACTCGCCGGGTGATACACAGGAGATGTGACATAACGGATGCCGTTCATCCTACAGAACTCAACGAACTCAGCCGAATTGATTTTAACATCATTGTCTGATACAATCAAATGTGGTAAACCGAACCTAGAAAATAATTCCTTCAATTTACCAATCAATGCTTTAGTTGTGGTACCGTTATTCATATATAAACACTCTAGCCATTTACTATAAGCGTCGATAACAACTAAATACACCTTTTGATGAATAGACATATAGTCGATATGTATCCGATGCCAGGCGGCGGGCGGCCTAGGCCAGGGCGCGGGCGCAGCGCACGGGGGCGCGGGCCGCACCGCCACTCAGTCGGCGCATGACCCGATCCATCGTTCGATGTCGGCGTCGATCTTAGGCCACCACATCTTACTACGTGCAATACTCTTAGTCTTCACTATGCCTAAATGCCCTGAATGTAAGTCTTGTAATAACTGATTACGATATACCGTCGGAACGACTACCCGGTGACCGCGAAAAATACATCCATTATCCATTTCCAAATCTGTTTTGCATTGGAAATAGGGTCGAACAGATGGGCAGTTTATGTTTTTAGGCCACCCTTGTCGCATATAATTCATGACTTTCTTTAAAATTGAGTCAAGCTCGGTAGCTGCCCTAATCCTATTAAGCGTCACGCGAGCTATATTTGCATCTAAATATTTTAAAAATGACAAATCATCTTCACCTTTATTCTCTGAATTAGGAATCGGCGCCCGTGAAAAATAATCGGCTACAAGATTATTCGCGCTGCTTATGTACTGCACCTCATAGTTGTATGCGGACAAAATAATAGCATAGCGCTGAAGGCACGACGGTGTCATTACAGATATGCCATTCTTTTTTGCCAAAAATAGATAATAAAGGCCTGTGATCGGTTTTTAGAATGAACGGTTCCTGTCTCCCGTATAGATATTGATGGAATCTTTTTACCCCAAATATGATGGCGGTGGCTTCCTTCTGTATCCGACTGTAGTTCCGCTCGCTAGCGTTTAGCGAGCGGGAAGCGAATGCGAGCGGGCGCTCGGTGTGGGAACCTGGTTTGCGCATCGCCAGCAGCGCGCCGAGCCCGCCCGGCCCGGCGTCGACGCTGAGCACCAGCTGCGCCCCGGGATCGAAATGCGCCAGCACGCGCTCAGAGCCCAGTTCCCTTTTAACCGCTTCGAAGGCGTCCCTCTGCCGCGGCCCCCACTCCCACTCGGCACCCGCGCGCAGTAGCTCGTGCAGTGGACTTAACAAATTTGATGCGTTCGGTATAAAACTACGATAGTAATTTACTACTCCCAAAAACCTTTTCAAATCCGTTATATTAGTGGGACTAGGCGCGTTGTGAATAGCTTCCACCTTTTTCGCACATGTCTGTAACCCATCCTTGCTTATTACGTAACCTAAATAAGTAACGCTTTCGCTACAAAAAACACATTTATCTTTTTGCAACCGTAAACCTGCATCGCTAAGCCTAGCCAACACTTCGCGTAAGCGCGCCAAGTGTGTGTCGTCTGTCGGTCCCGTAACGCAGACGTCGTCCAGCCAACAGCTGACGCCATCGATACCTATCAGCAACGCTTCCATAGCACGCTGGAAGATGGCCGACGCATTGGCTAGCCCGTACACTAGCCGTGTATATTTGTACAATCCTTTCGTAGTACTAATGGTCGTAAGAGCCTGTGAACTTTCTGACAACTCAAATTGGTTATGAGCGTTGCTAAGGTCTAATTTTGTATACGCGAGACCACCACCCAGCTTAGCGAAAACCTCCTCTATGCGCGGCATCGCATACTTATCGATAACCATATCTTTATTCAAGGTCACCGAAAAATCGCCGGCTATTTTTATCTTTCCGTTTTCTTTCAAAACAGGCAAAATTGGAGTTGCATACTCAGAAAAAATTACAGGTACAAGTATACCTAAACTAACAAGTCTGTCTATTTCTTCTTACACCTTCATTTTGAGGGCAAAAGGCACGGATCGGGGCTTAAAATATTTAGGCTTCACATTGTCTTTCAATTGCAGTTGAACTTTAAACTTATTGAACCTACCCAATTCTTCGTTAAATAAATTGCTATGTTGTTGTAACAGTTTAGGTACTTCACTCGCGCTCGGCCCTCTATTAACAAAATTATTACCGACAGTAAACGACATGTTGAATTTGGTCATAAAATCTCGACCCAATAATGGCGGCCCGCCATTTTCTACCACGTAGATTTTCAAGTCATGTTTTTTATCTGTATAAGTGACAGTAGCTATGAAGAATCCTAACGGCGATATTTTATGACCATTATATAGGCACATTTTTAAGTCGCTGTTGGATAACTTCCGACTAGAAAACATACTTTCGTACAATTTGTCTGAGTCCGTTCCCGAGCCCGAGTCAAGTTCCATATTAAGACAAGTATTATCTACTACCACGTTAACTAATATTGGTTTGTAATTGACGTACCTTAAGCTCAAGAGTTCACATTCCCTGCAATTACCACACTCATTTTCCTCTGTCACCGAAAGTTTGGGTACTAAATTATGTACACGGCAGTTACGACTGCTTTTTAATGCTACACACTTTCTTGAGATGACCTTTTTCACCACACACTTGACACCGATAGTTTTTGTAACGACACTTGCTGGCATCGTGGCTCTTCATACCGCATACAGCACAGGGCTGCGGCCCTGCATCGCGGTTCCAGGCAGCTCTATCACCGGCGTGGGCGCGCGGCGCGCTCGTCCTAGCCTGGTACAGCGGCTCCTGCTTTACGGTCGCGGTCGCGGCCACCACGGCGGCACGTGCCTGCTGCGCACACTCCACCTGTTGCGCCAGCTCCACGGCCCTGGCGAGGGTGAGCGTGGCGGCGTCCTGCTCGAGCAGTCGGTCGCGCTCCTTGCCGACGCGCAGACCCAGGACAAATTTATCCTTAAGTAGCAACTCGAGCGAGCTCCCGAACTCGCAGTACACTGCCAGCCCCCTGACTCGAGCCGCCCACTGCTCGAAGCTTTCTCCCACGTCCCGCGTAGCCTCGTAAAATTTGCACCTATCCGCAAAGGTGCACCTTTTCGGTCTAAAATGCTTATCTAACGCTCCAATTAGTGTATCGTACGTAGCGTCCTTCACGTCCGTAGGATGCACCAAATTCTTTACAAGTCGATATGTCTCATCGGACAAATGCGTGAGAAGTAGCGCACTCTTTGTCCCTGTTTCTGTTATCTTATTCAAAATAAGAAATTGCTCCAACCGACTACGATAAATTTCCCAGTCCTGGGAAATATGATCGAAGGCAATAAGATTCCCAAAAAACGTAGTCATTCTCACGAATAAATTTATTTCGTCCCTTTTTTTTACACACGCGCGGGTAGATATCCGAAGTCGTCGCCAGTGAGGTGTTTGTTAGTAATTGAGTGAAACAACCGACTTGAAGCAGAGCTCGTTTATTACTGGCGCGGCGCGTAGGCGCGTCGCCATAGTACACGTCAGTTGGTCTCAACATGAACTTTTCCAAGACCAAAGTGATGACCAATAGACCGGTCGAGGATGCTGGGATAGTTATTGACGACGTGCGGCTGGATAGTCTCGGAGTATATTATTATTTACTTGGGACAAGTCATCACCATGGAGAATGACTGGGAAACGGAGATTAAGCGACGGATCCAGCTTGGATCGGCCAGTTTTGGGAATATGAGCGACATCTTTAAGTCAGACATGCCAATACACCTAAAGCGCCAAGCATTTAACCAACGCATACTACCGAAGCTGATCTATGGGTCTGAAAACTGGGCAATCACCGACTTCCTTATTATGACGCTGACGCGTTATGAGGAAGCTGAAAGTTGCCCAAAGAGCAATGGAGAGAGCGATGAAATAACTAATAATGTTTAATTTGACCACGGAAAGAAGATTTTTTTTAAGTCAAGGCAATATCTGGGTATCGCCGTAAAAATATGTACTTTTCGTTTTTTTTGTGTCGCCTACCAACTTATTTTTTTTACACAAAAACTTATGATCGAATGCATTACCTCATCCAGTTATGGTAAAGTAAAATAACAAATGAATCGTAATACAAGAAATTATAGCAATACGCAGTGAGGTTACGATTTTTTACGATGAAACAACCAACGCATTTTTAAATGTATAAATAAAATAACTATGTCGCCACTACCTTTTGATCCATTGTAAGACCAGGTACGACGAAAATAGCCTAATAGTTATATTTTTTTGTGTCTGTACGTTAACCTAAATTGTGTATATTTTGTTTAATTTACTAGTCACAAAAATATTTGTTATATTTATACTAAATATTTATTTAAAATGTTGTGTCGCCAATTTCGGTTCCCGAACGTTACTTTTGGTGTGTTACCAATTTGATCCACATCTAACAAAGGAACGGCTACCCTAAAAAAGTATTGTTTTGCATAGGAACTCTTTGTTGCAGCATAGACAAGACTTGAACTATTCCGTCATCTTACTTTTGATCGAGTGGTTTGACAACCGTCTCGTTCGTGAATTTGTTTGTTTGTCGTGAGAATTTTCAGTGGAATTCAGCTTGAAAATTGATGCCTTGATGGTAAGTTACGAATATATCTGTCTGTTGTATATTTTGCACCTCGATGTACTTATGCTTGTAACGATTATGTGTTTCGATTGTCTCTAACATCATTCATTTCCAAATGAAATCATTTTAAGGTTATGTCGCACATGTTTTTATTCACGAAAGTTACCGTGTGTTACCAACGTGTTACTGATGTGTTACATAACATTCGTGAAACTAGGCTGTATTCATATTGCTTTCAGTTAAATTAATACCTTTTTAACCCACTTCAAAAAAAAGGACGTTCCTTTTAATTTGTCGGTATCTTTTTTTATTTTATTTTTTATGTAAAAATTTATTACCTGGTTATTTGAAAGCGGCTGGACCGATTTAAAAAATAATAATATTTGTTTGAAAGAATATATACTTTCCAATTGGTCTCATTGTCATCAAGTCAGGATCGGATGATAGGATCTTGGAGAAATAGAGGGAACTCCTCAAAAATTAAAGGCACACAAACAGCGATTTTGGTATTACCTGTAAAACCTTAAGAATTTGCATTCTAAAAGCACCACAGAGATGACGACTTGAACTCCTTAGTCCTAAGTGATTCACGGGCAGCAATGAGATTTCTTTAGTAAGAACATGAAACTAATTTTACTTATCATAATGCATTAGGTGAAGTGCAACTGATGATGAAATCCGAGGAGAACTCCTCAATGATTAACGGCCCTGCAACTCGGACAGCAACATGTTGTTAAGGGTGATGAGAATTTGGTATCACAATAATAAAGGGTACATCAATAAAAACAAAACAAAAAAATAACAAAGTATAAAACCCACTGAAAAGTATTAATTAATGACCGGCCTCCTTGGCATTGCCTATCTGGTGTCTTACAGGGACACGTAATAAGTATATCCAAGTCGGTGGCAGGTATCGTGGTGAAATTGCTATTATATCTACTTGACACTGCTTCTGATTAGACTGCTTCATTAAGTATTTTTGACATAGGTCTCTTTTTCAGATGCCTGTAACTAATTCTGAAAAGCAAAAAAGGTACCGGAAAAATATGAAATTGCTAAGAAAAAAAATGCAGAACGAAACAAAAAAAGAAAAAAGATAAAAGACTATGACGAAAAAGGTAAAGCAGAAGAGAGAGAGAAATGGAGAAATAGAAAGCAAAAACTAAATAATAAAGGTGTGAAGGTCAACAATGATGTAAATAACATTAAAAATAACGAAGAAACGAAACAAACAGAAAATCTTAAGCCTATTGGGTTGGACTGTAGCAAAGGGGGCGCAGGACTTAGAATTTTTTTTGGCAAAATGGTATCATTATGACATCTAATTTAAATGACTTTATCTTATAGAACACGTTAAAATAAGCATGTTTTACTTGAAAACCTTTTCTCTAAAATCAAAAATGGTTGAGTTATAGGGGTTCAAATGTTGGTTAATTTAGTGTGTGTAGTGTTTAAAATAGTGTTTTTATAGAGCTGGAGGAATGGCGGAGTGGCGGAAATACGGAAATACAAAAAGTCACTATTGTCATTGTTTTATGGTTGGCTTTTATGGTTGGCATTTGCGGCAACGGCAATTGTTCAGTTGAATAGGTTTTTTACCTAATCCAGGATATACTCTGTGTATATCCCGGATTAGGCGACGAAACCTGGCAGCTTCCGTAGGCAGTGGGCGGAGTACATTTCTGCGGTACATGTACTCTCCCATGTACCACTTAAGCCGGCGATCGCTACGGCACGCTCGACAATGCTTTTTTAACTCCAGCCACTGTCGCTCTATTGTATTAGTGTGTACTTTTACACGTACTAATTGGGAGTCTGGGATGATCTCCCCAAGAGCAGCAGCAGCGGGAATATCGACCGTGCCGTTCACATATTCCACGCTGTGATTTACTGTTGCGTGGCCGCGCATTCCCAGTCGCAAGTGGACTCCTGCATATGCCCGATGCATATCGGACATTATGTAGGAGTCCTCTGCGACTGCCGATTCTATGATCGGGTCCAGCGTCAGTCGCGTTTTGTTGGGAATCAACTGGACGTGGACTTGCTTTGTAAGGCGGCTTATGCAGCCAAAAGCCCACGTCTGGCTACGCAATAGGCGTCCCCGATGGTATTTCCTGGTATAGAGGTGGCTTTCGTCCACCTCCACCACGTCATCGGGGCCGCCTATTTTTTGCCTGTCGTGGGCTTCGGCAACTTCACACACTTCTCTTAAAAAGTGGAAAATCTGAATTGCCGTCTTCACAGTTACACCAACGTCGATGGCCGACTGTGTTACTTTGTCGCCCCTCAAAAAATGCAGCGTTAATCGTAACGTAGCCAGGATTGACACCTGGCTACGCTCGAAAAATGTATTTTTTAGGGGCGACAATATTTTTCTACAGCCACGTTTTGAGCAACGCCAACGAAAACCCAGCTTATAACTGGGTTTATTGTCGGCGTGCATCGAACCAGCGCAATGAGGACATTTTGGCACTTTCTCTGGTATCAGTAGCCATTTCTTGGCAGCGTTGATTGCAGTTTCCTCGCTGTTAATTGCTGACGCAAAATTCCATATAGAAAAATTCCGCGCCAGTATCAACTTTAAAGGTTCCATGACTCGCAAATCTAATTTCAATCTAATTTCTTACAATTTAACACTTTAAAATATCAAAGTTCCGAAGAAAGTAATATTAAAAAATCAATGATATTCAAGCGCTTACATCACCTCGGTTCGGGACGTGGTGGGGGGTTTACCTATTGGACATTAAACCGCGCGGGCACACCGCGCGATCGGGCACCGTGGTGTGCGGACGTGTTCTGCGCTCCGATTTAAAGTCATTCGGCGAAAATTTTACAAGTGCTTAGAAATTTCGAAGTCAATTATCTCGGCAATTTTTGATTTTAGAGAAAAGTTTTTCAAGTAAAACATGCTTATTTTAACGTGGTCTATAAGATAAAATCAAATAGGTTTAGGTTAGGTTAGTTTGTTGTCCAGGTGCGAAGCGCCAAAACTACGTAGAATAGGAGGTCCGCGAAGCGGACCTCCGTCGACCTCATTATTGTAATCTTTGATGGAGTCTAATAATAAAATCAAATAGGTTTAGGTTAGGTTAGTTTGTTGTCCAGGCGCGAAGCGCCAAAACTACGTAGAATAGGAGGTCCGCGAAGCGGACCTCCGTCGACCTCACTATTGTAATCTTTGATGGAGTCTATCTCAGTCATCTTTAACTTTAGAAAAAAGTTTTTCAAGTAAAATGCGCTTATTTTAATGTGTTCTTTAAGATAAAGTCATTTAAATTATATGTCATAATGATACCATTTTGCCGAAAAATTTTTTAAGTCCCTTGACGCCTTGTAAATTTTACAAGTGCTTAGAAATTTCAAAGTCAATTATCTCGGCCATTTTTGATTTTAGAGAAAAAGTTTTCTCTACAAAACATGCTTATTTTAGCGTTTAAAATGAAATTATTCTAAGTGTTTTGTGATTACTATAAAATTTTCATTTTTGGTCAAAAAATTTCTAAGTCCTTTTAATGCGCCCCCTTTGCTACAGGCGGACCTAAAAATAAAATAAAGACTCAAAATAAAAAAATCAAAACACTTCACAAAAAGATAAATAGGATCCGGAAACAAAATGAACAATTAACGTTAACAATACACGAGTTAAAGAAAACAAATGAGGCATTACAAATAAACAGTACCATGTTGATTGCTGAACAGACACCTACAAATTTGAGTCCGATTTCAAAAACAAATATATTCATAGACAGGAACTTACCTGAAATACCAGCTGAACAAAAGAAGAAAGTTAAAAAACAATTACTAGATCATAATGTTTTAGTAACGTCATTACAGAGGTCTTATGAAAGGGCCACAACAAAGACAGAAAAGGATATTCTTAAAAGAGTTATAAATAATGATATCACCAAGAAGTACAAATCGAAAATTCGAATGACTCGTTTTTTAGGTCTAAAAGGAAAAATTCGTTGGACTCTCAACAAGAAAGCTAAAGAAAAAAAGAAAACACGCACCATCAATCAGCTTAAAAGATTTTACGAAAGGGATGACGTCAGCATGGCGACAGCAAGGAAGAAAGAATGCAAGACTTTTAAGAAAAATAAGCAGCAAATTAGATACTTGTTTAACACTTTGACTGAACTTTACAAAAAATATAAGAGTGAAGGAGGCACAGCAAAATTAACAACTTTCAAGAAATTTCGACCATTTTACGTCATTTGCCCGAAAATAACCAACCGCAATACGTGTGCGTGTGTGAAACACGAAAATATAACGCTAATAAATGTATTAAACTAAAATCGCAGGGAATAGAAGAAAAATATTTTGCTTCAAAAGATCCAACCAAAATTATTGATGATATAACATTAGGATATGTTTGTGATATAAGATCCAAAGATTGTGCGTATGGAGATTGTGATATTTGCAAAAATAAGAAAATAAAATTAAACTTGGAGGGAATAGATCCCGGTCAAAACATTTCATGGGAAGAGTGGCAAAATGAAAAACATGAATATAAAGACAAAACTGACGAAATAAAAGTGACAAAGAAAATAGTGAAGAATGAGAAGAGTGGAACTGTGCAAGAGTTGACAGACAAGTTTAATGAAGAAATGAGAAAAATTAAAAAACACATTTACAATATCAAGCATCAATACAAACAAGCATCGGATTGTTTGAAAAGTTTGTCGGATACAGAGGTAGCTATGATTATAGATTTTTCAGAAAACTGGGTGTGTAAATTGGCGACAGAAGTACAGTCTATGCACTTTGGTGCTTCAAAAACTCAAATAACAATTCATACTGGGATGCTTTACACAAAAAATCAAGACCCTAAACCATTTGCGACACTGTCACCTAGCAACGAACATGGACCAGAGGCTATATGGGCTCACCTGGACCCAGTACTAGATTTTATAAAAAAAGAGTACCCTAATGTCACCACAATCCACTTTTACTCCGATGGTCCGTGTACACAATACAGACAGAAGAAAAATTTCTATTTATTTACAAAAACCACGAAAGAACGAGGATTTCCACATTCTACATTGAATTTTTCGGAGTCATCGCACGGTAAGGGTGCAGCTGACGGTGTAGGTGCCGCTATAAAAAGAAAACTCGACAACTATGTATCACACAAGATTGACATACCTAATGCATTAGTGGCCTTTATTAGTATTAGTAGTGACATTTCCGAAGACAAAATTTGTATAAATATATTACCAGCTAATTTAAAGCCCGTTCCACAGACGATGGAGGTGCATCAAGTGATTAATACGGATAAAAAAAACGTTATCGGCTATAGATGCCTAAGTTGTTTCTGTACGAGACCTGTAAATTGTGAGTGTCTTATTTAAAAACTCATCTTCTTTTGCCACTGTCACAATCTGTAGAAACGGTTACAACAATAAAGAAAGAACATCCAACTAATAACCAAGTCAGGAGTGAAGCAGTAAGACAAAATTTAAAAAGAAAAAGACAACCGAATATAAAAAAAAAGCAAATGACAAAAAAAGTTAAAAACGAGAGCAAAACGTCTTACATATCTGAAAGCTCGGACAGTGAAGAAGTAGTAATAGAATATATTGAAACGGAAGATGACATTGATGATTTTTTATCTGACGGCCCTGAAAACTCAATTCCGGATTTACATAATTCTCCAACTTTTATTTTGGATGAAAACATAGGAATTCTGTATCAACAAAATAAATCGGCAACCGAAGCAGTAAATACAGATTATTTACATGACAGACAAAATAAAACTCCAATTGTTCCAGATCCATCAGGAATAACAATTTTAGAAGATAAATCTATTGTCGAAGGTAAATACGTAATGGTTAAGTTTCATACTAACAGGACTACGAAATGTTATGTCGGGCAAATCATTGAACTCAACGGAATTAATGTAAAAGTTATGTTCATGCGAAAAAAAATAATGGTTTATTCTACTGGCCACAAGCAGAAGACATATCAGATATGTGTACGTTTGATATATTAAAAGTATTGAACAATCCTATTCGCGATCGTCGTGGGTTACTGGAATTTGAGGATGATTTTAATGAATATAAGGTTTATTAAACGTTTTGATATAATCCTGATACTGGATAAAACTTATATTGGTTAGATAATATAAGGGAAACCTTGACTATACTTACTAAAATAAATTATTTAATAAAACCATATTTTTTAATTTTTATTGGCTACATTTTAAACAGACCTTTATGAAACTCACGTATGTTACGTTATCTTGAATGTTACCGATTGCCATAGTGTGTTACTGATTCACGTATGTTATGGTACATATTTTTACGGCGATACCCATCTGTATTTTTAAACATTGTAATATTTGATTGTACAGCTTTAAATCATTAATACATTTTATTTCAATAAATATTCAAATTATCCGAAATATTCGAATATTCGAATATCGGAAATGGCACTATTCATATTATTCGAATTTTAAAAATGATCGAATATTGCAAACCCTACTTACAACATGTGAAAGATGAAAAAAAAAAATCGCCATTAATCATCGTGCGCAAAATATATCGAGTTCTTTTAAAAAAAAAATCTCTTCTACCGCCATTTACAGGGATAGTTTTTCCATAATCTCCGAAAGCAATTTAGTAGCCCTTACACCTATTTACACGTTTATTACTTAAAAAATAACCGAACTCGCTTATTTACTAAATTCGCTAGACGCTAAAATCGCAAGCAGTTTTATTTTCTATTAATAAACAGTAGCCTAATACTAATTTTCACATTTCTCAACTCAAAAATTACCAAAGTCCGAAACTTCTACCCCCAACTTTACCAACTTTGGGGTAGTTTTTCCTAAATCGCCGAAAGTAATATTTTTTTCTTTCTACCTTTCACATTTCTCCCTTCAAAAATCTGATACAAACTTCTACCGTCAATTTACCCGTAAGTTATCCAAAATCGCTTCAAGCCATATACCTATTTAATTTATACATATGTTGGAAATTGTATATTCCATGTCATTGGCTGTATGTACCTACACCATACAACCTTTGCCTAGAAACTAAATATAGTTCTTATGTTTAAAAACTTGACTAGTTAGTTTCCTCCGTATATTTAATCTCTGGTCGGTCAATGTCATCTCGCTTCTTCGTTCTTCCGGCTCTTTCCATTTATGTGTCAAGTACGTAGCTCCTGTATAAAATCTATTATAATCCAAGTAAAACAATGTACTTGTGTGATAAAGTTTATTACATTAAACTTCATAGTCAGTGATATATATCTGGAGTTTGTTATTTCTACTCGCCATCCATCACACTGCATTATTCGATCCCATACCTCTCAACAGGTTATTAAGCCCAGATTGAAAAATCAATGGCGGAAGAGAACGTGCAGTCGGTACCTCCTGCTATGTTCTCGAGTGGATTATCGTTTGACAAGCTTGACGGGGTATCTACGTACCACAATTTGAAGTTTCAGATGCGCATGGCATTAACCTTGGAAGGTTTATGGGAGTGTATAAAAGGTACTGAAACCAACAACACCAAAATTGAACGGGCGCTTGCGCGCATTTGTTTATCGGTCAAGTCGGTTTGCATTCAACATTTGCGTTCCGCTAAAACTGCAAAGGAAGCTTGGGAAAAATTACAAGACGTCTTCGAGGATAAAAGTCTTTAGGTACCGAAGGGTGCTTTTGCTAAGGAAGCATCATCGTTCGAATTGCTCTGATTATGCATCTACGAGTGACTACATAGAAAACGTCACAACCTTGGTCCAGCAATTAGCGGACATTGGGCGTACTACAGAGGACAGGGAGGTAGCGGAGCTCCTTCTAAGCGGTCTCCCATCGGAATTTGACGCTTTGGTATCCAGCCTTGAGGCAGTGAACATATCTGGCAGTCTCACAGCTGAAGTAGTGCGAGCTCGACTGCTTCAAGAAGAGTTCAGAAAATCAACAAATGGAAATGCTGTGAACAGTGAAGTTGCTTTTGCCTCTAAAAGATCAGTGATTTGCAATTATTGTAAAAAACCGTGACGTACCAAGCCAAAATGTTTTAAAATAAAGCGGGACAAAGCTGCGAAGAAGCAAGAAAGTAAACACGACACTTTACTGGTGTCCGCGCTTGCAACCTACGGCTCTGATGACTGGATTATGGACTCTGGATGTACATCTCACATGTGCAAGAACAAAAGCTGGTTTGAAGACTTGAACACTAGTTTTGTGAGTTCAGTGACTGTCGCAAATAATGATACTTTGACCTGTAATGGTATAGGTAGTATAAATTTAAATTTATCTACTGGCAACAAAACTTTACTTGATGTTATGTATGTACCTAACCTTTCAACAAACTTGTTATCAGTCAGTAAACTAACTTCCAAGGGTTATAAAATTACTTTTCACAATGAAAAATGTAATGTTTTTGATAAAAATAATCAGTGCATCTTGCATAAACGGTACCTATTGTAGCATTACCGCTACAAATCGCGTTGGTTCGCGTTAATTATCGCTAAATTATTTCGCCTTTTTCGTTTCTCAGCCTTTTTGGTATTGCGGACTTGTTCATTGACCGGTTAGAGTTTGTTATTTCTACTGACAGTTTTGAATTTTGAATTCGTTTTTGTTAAATCCGTCCCTTGTAATGGTACTGTCATTCAATCTCGTACCCTCGCCTGATACTTCGGAAAATTTGATAGAGTCTCTGCTCTTCCAAAGTTATATTATTGCATGGAGTCATAAGCCTTTTTCGAGTGCCGCGTCCGGTAATGATGTTACGCGAACGCCTTTCCTACAACGCCGTGGTGTCGATTATTGACCGATCGAGATAGTGCTGTTGTCTTCTGTATGTCCGGATAGCGGGTGAGTTGGTTTTTGTTGCCGTTCAGCTTTCACTGCCCCCCATCTTTAGGAAGCCTTTCTTCCGTCCTTTTCGTTCTATTTTGTGAGTAAAGGTGTTCTTTTCAGCACCTCCGCTTACCCCATATCACGCGACTCTTCGCCACCCAGCGGAAGATCTGGACGGGTGGCTTTGCAGATCACCGTGTGGTTCGCCAACGAGTTCACTGGCGACGGCTCGTCGTCTGCGGTAGTGCCCGCAGACTTTTCCCGCTGCGTCAGTTGCGACGAACGCAGCGTTACGGCTATATCTTCGTACGGCGGCAAGTCGGCGACGACGGAAGTTTACAGGAAATTCTAAAAGAGTCCGCGAACTCCACCCTAACCAATGTAAGGTTACATTTAGATTTTGTTTCGGCCGTAAATTTAATTAGGTATCAGGACCTCTTTTTACCGTTCAACACCTCAAATTGATATCCGTATTTCATTACACTCCGAACTCATCAGTTTTTATCATGAAGCGCTTCTTGAACTTAATCTGATTCATTCTATCATAGTTCGATTTAGTTTTACCTATAAATTTTATACAAGTTTTGGCCTGACCGTGTTCTAAGGTGGACTTTTACCTTTATTAGGCGATGTGTTTTAATTTAAAAATAGCTTTATTTGCGTGACAATCCGCAGACCGTTTCATGATAATTCGTTTTGGTTACCAAAGTAAAGATCTGTGTCAGCCTGGTAATCTAGTTTTTATAGTTGCATTGTAAGTAATTTGTTTTAATCTAATCATTGTGTGTTCCCTAATTAACTATATAACCTTGTTGAAATTCGTTCGGTTTTATTTTATTTTTTACGGGTCCAAATTAACTTGCTGGTGGTTTTATCGCAACCATCCCGTGTAGTGTTCCGTATCCCTATTTTTATGGAGCGCTACACTATATATAAATTGAATTGTGTGCCTAATTGTTCTTCTTCGCAGAGTGACCAACATTCTTCTTCTTTAGATGTCTTGAACATGCAGGAGCCACATAGTGTTCTCGCTGCTAGAGTGCCCATAGATGTGTGGCATAAACGTCTCGGACATCTCAGTTCGGCAGGTATTAATACACTCAAGGATAATCTTGCTGATGGTATCGTGATACACGGTAATCGTGATAATCAGCTTAAGGATTGTATCCCGTGCATTGAGGGGAAGCAGACTGTGAAGATTTTTCCCAAGGGCCATGCGAAACGAGCTGAGAAACTATTTGAGTTGGTGCACTCTCATGTCTGCGGGCCTATGTCGGAGTGCAGCTGAGGCGGTGCAAGGTATCTAGTAACCTTCACTGATGACTACTCACGAAAGACTTTTGGCTACTTAATGAAGAACAAAAATCAGGTACTATCTTGTTTTATTGATTTTAAAAATCTTGTTGAAAAGCAGACAGGTCTACAGATCAAATCTTTGCGATCTGATAATGGAGGTGAATATTGTAATACAAATTTTGCAAATTTTTTATCCACTCATGGGATTATCCATGAAACCACTATACCTTACAGCCCTTCACAGAATGGCGTATCAGAACGACTAACTAGGACTTTGGTTGAGAAAGCTAGGTGTATGCTAGCGCGCCTGGACAAGCGTTATTGGGGCGAGGCTATCAAAACTGCCATTTATTTAAAGAATAGGTACCCTACAGCTGCTGTGTCCAGCGCTACCCCTGAACAAGTATGGACTGGATCCAAAGTCGATCTTAGTCACTTGAGAGTTTTTGGATGCAAAGCATTTTCTCTTATATATTTCAGTTATATATTTTGAATGAGCATTTTAATATTAAGCATTTAGGTCCAGTTAAAAGTTGTCTTGGCACTAATGTGTATAGAGATAGATCTAAGGGCATACTAATGTTAAACCAAGCTGACTATATAAAGCGACTGCTGGGTCGTTTTGGTATGTTACAAGCTAAGGGCGTGGTTACACCCATGTCTGTAAATGAAAAGTTTGAGAAGCCAAAAGAAAATGATGTATCTGATTCTAATTATAATTTTAGAGAATTAATGGGATGCCTTATGTATCTAAGTGTATGCACTAGACCTGACATATCATTTTCCTGCAGCCAACTGAGCCAATTTAATAAATGTTATAATAAAGATCATTGGATTGTGGCTAAGAGGATTCTCCGATATCTGATCAATACGATAAATCATGGTTTAGTTTTTATTAGATGTAAAAAAAATGACCTTGAAGCTTTCGCAGATGCGGATTGGGGGAAAGATCTAGTCGATCGCAAATCTTATTCAGGTTTTGTAATTAAATTGGGTGAAAATACTGTAAACTGGGAAAGTAGGAAACAGCGCTGCGTTGCTATGTCCAGCATTGAAGCGGAATATTTAGCAATTAGCGATGCGTGTAAGGATATTTAGTTTATAATAAACTTTTGGTCAGAAATAACTGTTTACAATTGAAATGTAAACTTAGAAACGATAATCAGAGTGCACAGAAGCTATTGGTGTCTAAGGAATGTCACAAAAGGACAAAACATATCGATATTCCTTATCATTTTGTTAAAGATTTAGTATGCAAAGGATATGTCTCTGTCACATATTTACCTACAGACAGAATGTTAACAGACATACTTACCTACTAAGGCTTTGCCATCCTGTAAGCATAGTAGTTTTATGCATGAACTTAATGTAAGAATTCTCAAATAATTGGAATCTCCTAATATAGCTGTGAACATACTTAATAATATAATACTTACGTTAACATTGTTGTATGGAGCTATGTATATGATGTACTTAAGACTTTGTATTGTGTCGTGAACTTTGAAATAGTCTTTATGTACTGTTGTGTGGTGTAAGGGGAAGTGTTGGAAATTGTATATTCCATGTCATTGGCTGCACACCATACAACCTTTGCCTAGAAACTAAATATAGTTTTTATGTTTAAAAACTTGACTAGTTTCCTCCGTATATTTAATCTCTGGTCGGTCTATGTCATCTCGCTTCTTCGTTCTTCCGGCTCTTTCATTTTATGTGTCAAGTACGTAGCTCCTGTATAAAATGTAATATAATCCAAGTAAAACAATGTACTTGTGTGATAATTTGTCAGTGATATATATCTGGAGTTTGTTATTTCTACTCGCCATCCATCACACTGCATTATTCGATCCCATACCTCTCAACAACATATACATAGCCCACACAAATTTTCCACGTTTCTCACTTCAAAAACATATACCTACCACACAATTTTCTAACTCCCCCCCATTTTACCACCTCAGAAGTAGTTTTTTCTGAATCACCGAAAGTAATATTTTTTATTCCTTTCCATCCCCCCAGGGGTTTTATTTTAGTAATCGCTGAAATAAATGTACGTGTCTCATTATGATGGGGCAGCCTCGACTCTGCAGCGCCTCGGGTGTGTTCGCGGATGCAAGAGTGCACTGCTTTTACGCCACCATGCGAAAACGCTGCACATCCCTGGTGCGCAGGGTGCGGCCAGCCCCAACAGCATCTTGGCGATGTTCGCCCAGAGGGTCGATTGTCAGTATGTGAATCATTGTTGTCTTATTCACGTACTGGCACATCAATCCAAGTAGGTTAGCTTAGGTATGTGCGTAGTTAGAACATTACTAACATTAGGTTTAATTTTTAATTTAATTTACTAACACTTTATTATTATTATGGCCCAAAGATGGCTGAAATAAATGATTTTGATTTGATTTGATTTGATTATTTGCATTGCAGAGCATTTCTTTCAAGTTTCAAGTAAAATTGACCATAAAAAAAATCCCCACACAAACCATCCATTTTCCATCCACAAGTGGTTGAATTTTAGTAATCGCTGAAATACATGTCTCATTATTTTTATTTTACAGCATGTTTATCAAGTTTCAAGTAAATTTAATCATAAAAATATTTTTTCTATACAAACTTTACAACCCTTTTCCATTCCTCTAGGGGTTGAATATTAGTTATCGTTGAAATACGTGTCTCATTAGATCTCATATTGGATCATATAAAATTGGCCTTTAGATTCTTTATACAAATAACGATTTGTGTCTATACTCATCATTACTTCGAAAAATTTTGCTTATACTTTTTTGTTCATACTTTTTAAGTCATAATTATCGCAACGCATAATGCATTTTTTAAGAAACTGTTACTTTTTGAGGATTGTTATAAATCTAACCTAACCTAACCTAATATTATCTACACGTAAGATATTTAAGAAATTCTGAGAAGTGTACGGTTCCATGAATATTGGCGTTAAGTTCAGATGAGTATAAGTTCCGATCATTAGTATTAAAAAATATTATGAAGAGTATGAAAAGTGATCATTATGATGTAAAATGGTATGAGAAAATTTTTCGGAGTTCCAATAATCGGAGTTGCAATTTTATATGAACTATGGCGCACCCGTCTCATTATTTTCATTGAAATGCATGTCTACCACGTTTCAACTAAATTTGGCCATAAAAATATTTTTTCCCATACAAATTTTGCAACCACTTTCATCCCTCTAGAGGTTGTATTTTAATATTTGCTAAAACACGTGTCTCATTATTTGTATTGCAGAGAATTACTTCCAAGTTTCAAGTTAAATTTACCATAAAAAAATACCCACACAAACTTTGCAAACCCCTTCCATCCCCAAACGGGTCGAGTTTTAGTAATCGCTGAAACATGTGTCTCATTATTTTTATTGAAGAACATTTCTACGAAGTTTCTAGTGAATTTGATCATAAAAATATTTTTTCTATACAAATTTTGCAACCCCCTTTCATCCCTCTAGGGGTTAAATTTTAGTAATCGCTGAAATACGTGTCTCATAATTTGCATTGAAGAACATTTCTACCAAGTTTCAAGTAAATTGGACCATAAAAATATTTTTTCCTATACAAACTTTGCAACCCCTTTTCATCCCTTTAGGGGTTGAATTTCGAAAATCCCTTATTAGTGGATCTCTAAGTAACAAAAAGAAAGTGCTGTCCAAGTTCCATATTTCTAGCATTAGTAGTTTTGGGTGGGCGATGATGAATCAGTCAGGACAAGCCTCTTTATACAGGGTGTAATCGTTAAGTGTGTCCAGGTGATTATTCCGTAAATATAACAGATATCAGAAAACTTTAAACTGATGTCGAAAGTACGTTAGGTACCCAATGAGTAAAATCACATCGCTATTATTTTTTTAATAAAACCAGATATATCCCAAATATTAACTTAAAACCTTCCCATACATTTAGTACGCCGTTCGTTGAGGCTTTAGTTTAAAAGGCCTAGTTATTTCACCATTTTCATATGATTCATGATTTTTTTATTTATCACAGTGTATTCGTGTAAATTATGAATCTTAAACAGTTTTATATGCAGAGGGGCAAAATTTATTCGAATGACGAATAACGAATAAGAATAACCAAATTATTCGCGAATAATTTATATGCGAATAATTTATTCGTTGAATGAATTGCCACGAATAATTATTATGTACTGATTTACCTGCTTCATTTTTCTCTAATAAGTTAATAAATTATTCGTTATTCGAAAATTAGTCGAATGATTCATTCGTGGATAATTTATTCGCGAATAAATCATTCGCAAATAAATTATTCGACAAATAAATTATTTTCGAGTAAAAATATTATGAATTATTTTTTATTCGAATAATTATTCGAATAAATATTTAATAATCATTCGAGAATTTCATTCGTTATTCCCGAATAATTTTGTTATTCTTATTCGTTATTCGTCATTTAAATAAATTTTGCCCCTCTGCAGATAAAACTGTTTAAGATTCATAATTTACATAAATAAACTGAGATAAAAAAAAAACATAAATCATATGATAATGGTGAAATAACTATGCCTTTTAAACTAAAGCCTCTACGAACGGCATACTAAATGTATGGGAAGGTTTAATGTAATGAATTTTAATAATTATACTAAATGTATGTTTATCGCATGGCTTTATTCGAAAAGAATGTTACACAAAATGTTGTTATGATAAATGGGTGTTACCTATATTATTTGACCGTTATGCTGCTAAAGTTTTCGCTGTGATGTTAAGTGAAATAACGCTGGTATTGGTTACGACCGTCGCGGATGTGTTAAGATAAAAGACATGCAGTTTCAAAGTTGCTGCAGTTCTTAGTGCCAACACCAACGCCGCCATAATACCAAAGGATGCAGGTAACTGCAATACAGTAGCCGACCCATTCTGTACTCTATTGATAACCACATTACATTAAAAATGCTTTTACTATTACTAGGTATTCATTATCCGCCTTTTTTGGTATTATGGCAAAACGGTGCCAGCTCTTGTTTGCCAAGATCGGCTATTCCCAGTTGTCCGCACCCCTTTGTTCACACTGCGGACAGTTGGGCTTTTTTTCCCAGTTAAATGTATAGATTAAATGATCGGTGCCGTCTTAAATTCTTCCATCTAACTTAGACTAACTATCTTTAATAAAAGGCATAGAAATATTAAATGCCTTGAAGTTCCGTGTACCTGCGAGTTACTCGTACCTAACCTATATAAACAGTTACCTATATAACCTGTATAAACAGGGTGAAGTCGGGTGATATTATTTTTTGTCCTTTATACTTTGTTTCTGCAACTCGACATTATACGCGTGAAATATTTATTTTGTATTTAAGTACCCAATTTTGATTATTTCATTTCAAATTTTAACTGCACCAGTTAAATTTATATAGAGAACAAGGAAAAGTATTTTTGTCCATCGATAAAGTTGGTTACAATAAAAAGAAGAAATAAAAATCTCACGATAGCTTTCTTTGTTGGTCCCCTTTTTTAAAGGAGTAATCAGTCCAGTTTAAGTAAAGGTCCTTGGTATGATCATGTTCCGGGCAGTGTACTGACTGACCTGTCGAGACATTACATTTTATGGCTATTAAAATTAAAAAGAAAGTGGTGACAACAACTGGGAATGATTTTTCGCATCTGTTACCAGCAGCAACGACTGGGAATAACTGGTGGGGAGTACTGAGGATGTTACCAGTGGTAACGGGTGGGAATTTCCTAATCTAATAGGCTAAACATAATAAAATTACAAGAGTGCGTCATAATAGTCGCCAGTCGGATTTAAGTTGTTAACTTTTTAATATAAGTATTTATTGCACATTATATACACACTATATGGCTTCGTTTCGATTCGTTAATAAGCTGTCAATTTAACAAAAAGTGAAACAAACACTGTCGAATGTAAATTGGAATACATTTACTCTAATAAAAGCGCTTTGATTTCTGCAGTTGTAAGGTAAAATGTGAACGACCTCCGACGGAGCTGGCCCGAGGCGCGGCAGACCCGCGCCTCGGTGCCGCCAATGCCGCCTCGTGGTCTAGCACAAATATTTCCGGTCTCTCTTATTCGCGCTTCCTGTTTCTGATCATTTTTATTCCGACTTTTGCGTTTAAGTGGTCATCGGTTTCAGTACTTCTTACATTACATCTTGTTAGTTCCAAATATAATCTTGCCAATCGAGCTTTAAAAGTCATTTAAAAGTTAACAATATAATTACACAACTCTTCGTCTTTCTCGACCTGTCATTTTTTCTTTATCCTGCTCGCAATCCATTCTAGGCCTAAATGTAATCTGCAACAGATGTGAAAAATATTACGTTTTATAAAACTACTTGGAACCGTGTGAAAATAATTTGTGTCTCCATAAAACTTTGTCGTGATAAAGTGACATGACGACACTTGCTGCGACAGACTTGGCAGTCAAATACGTTTTATGGCGGGACTGGGAATTGGTTTCCGAAATTGTACTTACATCGGCGCCTAGGGATTTTTACATTATGACATTTATTACGCAATTATTGAACATTCATTTGACCGAACAGTAAATATCTCATCTAAAGTTTCATCAAATCAAACCATGTAGCTTAAGAACTTTGCCAATCGTCCAAGATATTGATTGAGATAATGGTTAAAACTTGTTATCAATTGCTAAACGTAACCAAATGCGTCACATTATCGATTCGATTTCCGAACTTTAACCATTAGGTAGTTCAGAAAACTACTCATCTAAAAATCACTCATTAAAAATATTGTTTATGGCGTGTCTAACACGTGGTTGTTTTTTTGTGGTACTCGTAAGAATGAACAAAGTTAAACAGTAGATTCTGTACGTATACATCAGAATAAAGTGTTTTAATAAAAATAGTTACGGATAAAATATACAAACGCCTTACCCTTCCCCCGTCAAAGCGCAGCAAGCTTGTATGTGCCAGGGATGTTGCTTGATAGAAGTCAGGTCCAATTGTTCAGATATTTCAGCTGCAGTCATCGAGCCCTTAACATCCTGTGTACATAAATGCTCTGATATTACTAATACGTTAGTCTTGCGAAAACAAAACTTATTTCAATTATGATATCTTACAATATTATAAGCACACCTGAAAACACATGACACACAGAACATTGTTTACTCTATTTCGTGTAACAAGGTCATAAGAATCTTGTAACTAAACAAACAATTTGGTTTACTGCTGGATTTTGTGATAAGTAATAATAACAGTTTTAATGAATTACGGGGCGGGCTAAGATGTTGCTTCTTAAATTCAACCCAACTAAAACTTATTTGTCAATTAGATAATAGATACATTTTGTACAAATATAATATACATGCATTCAAGTCTTTCGCAGACCAAAATTTCTCATGTGGCGTCTTACAAAGTGTCTAGGTGTTTTTAACGATGTCCATCGATGTTTGAAAATGTATAATCTAATAAGCTTCTGACCGCGTCCTTATCCGCGTAGATTTCGACTATCGTATTCCCTCGGGATATTTTAAAATTTCCGGGATTAAATGCCTATGTGATAATCCAGGGTATAAGCTATCTCCGTTCCAAATTTCATCCAAATCCAGCCGTTGCAGCGTGACGTGAAGTAGTAACAAACAAACACACAAACTTTCGCACAGGGGTCGTATTGAAATATCTTCCTTAATTTGCAAAATTTCCTTGATATTGTCAATTGTAATTTAGATATTAACCTAATAACACCATTTATTAAATAAATTTATTGAAGAAAAAATATTCAATAATAAACGAGATACCGAAATTGTATAGGTACTGGTATTTTTGTATGAAAATAATACCGGTATACGACCCCTGCTTTCGCATTTACTATTTTAGTAGGGTTTTGCTAAATCACGGAAAATAATGAACATAGCTTTCATAGTTTATAAATGCGCCAGACCGAAGAAGCGTTGTGGTAAGAATGACTTTTAACAGTTAACAACCTATTTCTTATCTTACAAGTATGTTTTCTGGAATTTTATTGCTAGTTAGAACTTACTTTCGATCACCAAAAATAATGTAAACTAATGTAGTAGACCGGGAGATACTGACACAAAATTTCCAGTAATTAAGCATGGCGACCCTTCAAGGGTCTAATTACGTAATGATGAAAAGGAAAATGATGGTCATAGAGCTGGTACCGGCGGCCCAATCGCGTGGGCGTCAATCGAACGTGTCGGATAAAATACGAAAGCCGAACGATTTGCAACACAAAAATTCTTGTATTTTCCGATAGTCGATGAAAAAAGAAGTAGGCGGTAGCGTAATGCTATACTTCTCAGGTGTGGCTTACAGCCCGCCATACAGACGAAAAAACATTATTTAAAAAAAAAACAATTCAACCTTTTGTAACAGACGAAATTTTTGCACAGCTAATCTTCGTCGAGTAGCCATTCACGAAAATCACCATGCCATACTTTTCCGACGGTTCCAAATGGCCGCCATACCGCCGCAAAGAAGTACTTTTTTTTGCTAAACGATTTGTACAGTCAGCAACGAAAGTCCATCGTCGATGTACATTCATTTTTCAAATGTTGCTGAACATATCTAAATACATAATAACACCTGCACACTGTAAAGTTTCATAGTTGCTGAACAGGCTGTGAACAAATCTCAATAAACATTTGGGAATACCAAAAGTAGATGTATGTACATTCATTTTTCAAATGTTGCTGAACATATAATTGAATACAGAATTTACCTGTGACCCTTATCAAAATGTATTTAGCGAACGGTATCGTTACCGAAAGTATATAGTCATTTAGTCCGTTTTTGAAACTCGTTTACGTAGGTAAGTGTTGGTATTACTATTCGGTTAACACAGCAAAAAAACAAAAGGACAATGCCAGATCTTGGCATAAAACACATTTAAAAAAAATGTCGCGGAAACGAAGGATTTTGATATTACCTGTTTTGGATGAGATTTAAATTCAGTATTTTATTACTTACACATTTAGGGACCTTTTTCGAAAAATAGAGCCATCTATTAAGATACTTTGTAAATAAGACATCTTGGGAGTAACATGTTGTTACGATTATTTCTAAATAATATTTTATAGACAAGTTCTTCAGAAAAACTAACACCACAGCATTGTTTTAAATATTTTTCTACATCAATTAAACCCAATTCTATAATTATCCGTATCATTTTTTTCTTAGGCCAAAGCTTCTATGGAGACCTGCAGGCATTGTTCTTTAATTAAAAACAATAATGATACCGAACACTTCGTGTGCGCGTCCGACTCCGATTTATCAGTTTTTTTGGCCGTCTTTTACGTTAACCATCAATAACTAAATTGTAAATGAATGTAAGTTGTTTACACTTAAATTTTATCCAAATATCTACAGTTTATCTCTGTTTTCTGTCAATTTAACTCGCATGTTTTTAACTACACTATACCTGTGACTATACGATCTTAATTTTTGATCAGCCCGACTATCAATACACACGAGTATTGATATCGTATCATGTCAGCTTCAAAACTCTTTGAACATTTTAGTACAGCCAAGGTCACAACAGTTGTTAGGTAGAAAAATATTTTCGGTCCTACAGTCCGATCGATACGAATTTCTGAGAACATGACATGTAGGAAATAAAATTAAAAAAATACATACCTACATGACATTAAATCACGCCTGGTTCCCAGAGGAGTCGGCAGAGACCACTTCTTTCCACCTGCTACGAAATGTACTTTTAAAAATATTTTATAGACGTAAGAGATATTATTAATTGAATTCAGTTATGTTATTATCAAACATTCAGTAGGTATAAATCGGAGATATAGGAACTATCCACAAGTAACGCAGCGCGTAATAAAACTAATAAGTAAACTGAAAATTTATAAAACTGACTTCTACAATTTTGAATAGGGCCACCACCTTTTAGAAATTACCTATCCAATAAAAAAATAAGTTTAAAATGGATTCAGTAATGGCGAAGTTAAAAAGTAAAATACAATTGAATTGAAAACCTCCTCTTTTTGAAATTGGTTAAAAATCTAAAATAGTAAAGTGTAATAAGCGATAGGCTGGCATAAACAAATGACATGTCTATGACGTCACGTCAAAGTGAAAGAGACAAAGGTATCACATAACAGTGCTGTATAGGTAGTTCCACGAGAATTGAGGTGAATGATTACGCACACAGCTACATAAAGTACTGATTGCAAAAAAAGTGAATGAATGAAATGAGTGAGTGAATGTAAATGTAAATAAAAACGCTTAATTATATTTTTAATAGGTATCAAAAGCAGTAAAGAATATTAAAAAAATGGTTTTTGGTGGCAATCTTGGTCGCTTCAGTCCCGGTGTAGTGAACATGCATGGTTTAGTTAATGACGAGGTGGATTGTTCAGTTGATGATATAGTTTTTACAGTTTTTAGTTCCAGTTTATTTTAGCACTCCAGTTACGATTCGTTGGATTGGAGATTTTGATACACCAGTTACTTCAGCCGTCACATTAGCGGCCTTTAAACGGTAAAGTTCGGACCGCGGGAAACGCCACGCGCCATTCCACGCGCCAGTCCGAACTGTAGGTTTTTTACTATTTTACTATTACAGGTGCATGTAAACGTACGGTTCAGAGCGAAGATTGGAATGGCGCGTGGCGTTTCCCGCATTCCGAACTTTACGTGTGCATGCCGCTAATGTATATTTCCGTCATAGGTAAATGTTGACCGTCATTTCTTAAGTTATATCTAAAATCATAGAATACGTTGAATATAATTTCCCGACATTTCCACGACCTATTGTTTCACTAGAAAAAACCATGTTTCCGTAGTTATTCAAATAAGCATATGTAGGTTTACTTATCTCTTGGAAAATGCAGTTGTCAATACTATGACAACGATGTAACGAGTGCCAGTTACTTCAGCCATCTTTGAAGAGGTTTGATAACGAAATAATAAAGTAATGAAAATATAGGTAAAGTCAATTATTTTAACAGCTACATAGATAAAAACAAGGCAATTTATTACTTATTATCTTTGGTTTCTACGATTATATTATATTCATATGCCTACGCATATCAGACCTTTATTTATTCATATAACTCATATATTTAAATGTTTTGTTTGAAGTCGATGGATTGTTCTACAAAATACTTAACAAAATAGTTTAAAGAAACTTTTTGGTCTTTCTTGCAGTTCACTGTTGAACTTGGTATCGGTACAATATTAGAACAGTAATTTCAAAATCCCGCTGTCATTACATGACAGTGTTGTTGTGTGCGTGACCTCAACTCTCGTGGAACTAACTATACCTACTATTTTCGGTGATTGTCTTCATTCTAAATTCGAAAATTGGTTCAGCCATGATCTAACAAATCACTTTTGGGCATATACTGTCCAGCCACCTTTGGAAATATAATGTCCAGCAACTTTTGGGCGTATACCGTCCAGCAACTTTTGGAAGTTTACTGTCCAGCCTCTTTTGGGAACATAATGTCCGGCCACTTTTGGGCGCATACTGTCCAGCCACTTTTGGAATTATAATGTCCGGCCAATTTTGGAAATGTACCGTATAGCTACTTTTGAAAATGCATGATGTAAATGGAATTTTGTTTGTAAGTCTGTTCAGTAACTTATGTACAATTAATGCGTCCAGTATGTTTTGTAACCTTATTTTGTTCGTACCTCTCATTGCTGACTGTACCATCCTATAACTTATTTTACAATTTCTTTTTATGATTATAAATAGAAGTTTGATAATAATATACCTGTGAGAGGTTGCGAATGTGTACAATATTTTTTCAAAATTGTAAGATTGTATGCGTATTTCGAACGATTTGTACCAGTATGGCACCACTTTTTCCTCCTAATAGAAGTATGGCATATATAATAACGGTCACATTGTATGATATAATTTCCAAAAATTCAATTGCCATTCTGGTACAAATCGTTAATAATTCGTTTTTTAAGTTGTCAAGTTTGTCGTGTCAAGAATGGTTTTTTTTGAGCCATTCAAACATTCCAAACCAAGCAAAACCGAAGAATTATTTACTTTAAAAATAAATCATATTTTTAAAGCGGTGTTTCTGAGCGGTGGAACAGAAGATTCCCTGAAGACCCTAAGAGCGAATAATACAAGATTCTCGGCAAAATTTGACAAACGATGAAAACTTGCAGGGAAGAAGAGAGAAGCCTTTTTTTTAAGTATTCAGAGTGGCTGCAAGGTGCGGAATGTACATTTGAAGTCTCAATAGAACCATCTGTCCCACCGTCATGTGAAGAAAGCCTACAAGATCGCGGACCTGGAAGGCCAAAAAAGGAGTTTTTGGAATCCAGCCTGAAAACAGAGCGGAGAAGATTTGACAAGAGACAAGCGTAGAAATCTAAACAGGAAAAATTAGAAGGCTTTATTTATAGCTCTATATAAGGTATGACATGCCTGCTACTGTGCATAAGTTGCTTATACACGGTCCTGAAATTGTAAAGTCTGCCTTAATATGTAATATGTAATAAGAGATTTGCTTAATATGTTACTCATAACATCTGACCAAGTTATTAACAGTTTAAGACAGGTCCCACAAAAAAAACCGGGAAGTTTACCCGTGGAAATCTTAGATTAGTTCATTTCCCCTAGGAATATCGCAAATAATGTAATTACTAATAGTACTGTTGTCACTGCTGATCATGACTATTCAACAGACGATTCACCTGATGAGATGGATGAGTAATTAGTTAAGGAGGTTAGAATAATTAGCTATAAGATTAGAATTGATTGTAAATAATGAGAGAATATTTTGCTATAAGATTAGAATATTTTGTAAATAGGATTAGACTAATTAGTTATACCTACTAAATTATAATTTTTTCCTTGTCATGTAAATAAATTTCACCTGTTTTTATACATATTTTATGACGATTTTTATTTTTGCCACTTAAAACCAGTTTATTGTATAAATATAAATATTCGTATATAAACCATAATAAAAACAAATGAAGTGAGAAATCCAAAATAATAATTTTGTCCAGCTAGCTTGTTCTACGCGAATATGTTTTGTTTTATTACCATTATTAGCACTATTTCCACCAAACGGCCCGCAACGGATCGGAACGGAAATAATTTTATGGTCTTTAAACGATATTAAATCATGTTCACAGTATTTAAAGTCTATATTACCAAGCCGCGCACAGCAACTTGACCGCAGGCGCCTTCCGCGACACGCGATCGTATCCTAACGTATGCGGCGACGCGCGATCGGCTAAATAGACTATAATAATTTTAACAGACGCGATCGGCTGTCGCCGCATCCTTTCCGATCCGATGCGATGCGAGCCGTTTGGTGAAAATAGTGCTTTATTTTACTATTTCGCATAAAACAAAAAATATTCGCGTAGAACAAGCTAGCTGGACAAAATTATTTTTTTGCATTTCTCACTTCATTTGTTGAAATTATGTTATCGAATATTGTAAGGTAATGAGATCCACATTTGGAACATCTTCCAAAATTAACAGCAGTCATCGCTGTCACCTACTACCACAGGTGATGCTGGTCATTGCCTACGCATTTTGAACGCATAATAGAGGACTTATGATAGTGTGTAGATAAAATATCTTACGAGCTATAAAATACAAACAAGTGAATAGGTAGGTCTGATAGATTAAGTACAAAATGTAAAAAACCTACATGTAGCTACTGCCGTGAACTCGGGCACAGGAACCAAATACGGAATGGTGTTTATTTTTGCAAAAAAAGGAAATTAGAACAAACTAAATAATCAACAAAAACGTTTTTTGAGAAATACTCTTTATTAAACAAGATTTTTAGCAAACTTCTAACAACATTTTTTCTTCGGTATTCTGTTTTAATATAGGATTAGTAATAGATAATGTTACTATTGTAATATTACTGTAATTATTAGCAATTTTTGCCTGTGATTGGTCATGGAACCTTTTCCCTAATGTATGGGAGTGAATTTGTGATTTTGATGTAACTCAAATCGTTTATAACTATAAGAATAAGACTTGTAGAGTAATAAAGACACTTTAATGATCCTTGCGTAGATTGATTGATTGAATATAATTTAGATCTCACTACACAAAAATTGTTAATTTTACAGAGCAAGATGAAATAAAATAAAAAATATCATATTTAATTTAAAAAATATATATATTTTGTTAACTATGTTATTTTATTTATATCCTAATATGTAAATTCAAATATCCCAACTATACAGATGTAGTGAAATATCCTTTCACATCGTATTTTCTCTAAAATGTTCGTATTTGTCATGCTACCTCAGTCTGACTCAGTACCCATCAAGACAACGTGGGGGAACGTCGTATTGCGAAAGTGATAATCGATATACAGTGGTTAATACCACAGTATTTTTTTGTTAATTAAGATTAAGTTTGTTTTCAGTTCTTTTAAATAGTCATGCCGAATGCATTAAGACCTGGGAAACGTTTAGATCGAAAAGCCTGTGAACTTATTTTCAACATTTATTTATATTTCTTCTTGTTTACCTACACCTAATTTCAATATATTTGATCGTAGTGGGTTTTAACATCTCGGTGTGATATACCTCAAACTCGTGATTTGACATTAGACACTGATAACTAAAGTACTCTATTTATTTAATGCAAACATGTCACTTAATAATTCAATAATTCATATACACGTCGGCATCATTCGGAAGTAGACGTGAGTTCCGAGTTTTCACGATGTGAAAGGATTATTCACTAGATCTGTACACTATGGTACAAATTACAACATATTAAAGAACATTCCATAAATCTTACTTTTCTTAATTTCGTTCATATTAGCAAGTTGCTCTAATCGAAGGCTGATTTTTCAGTCTGGAAGTCACATTAAAAAAACCATTTCTGAATTACAAAGAAAAACAAATTGTGATACATAATCAATCATCATCTATGTAACTTCCAATGTGAACATACTTAATATGAGTTTCAAACTTCTATTAACGACTTCTCAAAAGTGCAATATTAGCCTTAAGTTTGACAAATAAAATGAAAAATTGTTTGGGACGTAGCACGGTGTGAAATTTGACCCCAAACTCGGACATACCTACTCTATTCGATAACAAGACAGCAGTTACCACCCCGAATGCATGACTAGAACTGCCGCGTAGCATAAAGTTCTTAATTTATAAGAAAATGGCTACTAAAGTTAAGGTAAAAACCGGATGTGTATATATGAAAATAGTCAGAACTCATAAAATCTATTATATTTATTCAAAGTGATTTGTGCATCAATAAGAGGTGTTATAAGTGCACTATATAACATATTTTCAAAAAGAAAACTTGCCTATTTCTTGCGTAAATTGATATTTTTAATTTTCTCCCTCAAACTAGCACATTAGAATCGAATTTCAACACATAATTATAGACTTTTATAATTTGTATAATTTGTAAAATAACTAGCGCCTAATTGCATGGTTTTCAAAAATTACAGGTAATTTAAATTTTACCCGTATTTTTTATACCTAGGGTTGTCACATTATGGAACAAATAAATTATACCGGTTTTTTTCTGGATTATTGACTTTGAACTTAGTCCGTCCCTTCATATGTCACACGTAATTAAGTTCTTTTAGACTAATCTTATCTTATTATTAGGCAAGGACTACATACAAAATAAAAACTCATTGACTCGTCCTAATAGTAGGAGATGAACTGAGAGCTTTCAAGAGTTTAGTGGGTGGTTCATTTTCTAAAATAATCTCAAGCTTGCGCCGCGACCGCAACTGTTGTCGGTTAGTTAATTCAAAATATTTAGAGCAAGTTGGTGTTTCAGGGTCAGATACTAATTTTCAAAAGAAAAACTTTTCCAATCCATTTTTTGTTTTTATTTTGATAATGAAGGAAATTACTTTAGCAATTCTTGAATTTCTTTTCTGTTTTGCTTATAAACCATTTAATGCATCCTCTCCTTGCTTTTTTGCGGATACTCCCGGAGAGTGAGAAGTTCCGGTTGTGGCGTTAACCACAGCTTTATTGGCCAGTCGCTGACCAGCATGAGGGTTGGCGCCCTTATGCCCTCCTCCCATGGAGTCCATTGATCGGAGCTCTGTCGACATTCCCTAACAGGACAGGTCGTGCAGGTTGAGGCAGCGTGGATTCAGGGCTCTTTGACGGCTTCATGAAGCCTCACACCTGTTTGTCGAACGTGTATGTTATGACTTTAAAAAAAGCCGCGTTCGTAATTATTATAACTGGTATATTTTATCAACAACGTAATTATAACAACTGTCGTAACTAAGGTAACCTATAAAAAATAAAAAAGGGTCCATGTGACAGTAAGAAGGATGTAAAATTTTTAAGATAAGAAAGTTTTGTAAGTAGAATTTAGTACACTTCTATATTTTTAAATAACTATGCGAGCGAAGCTGAGGGAAACCGCTAGTTTTTAGATTTCCTGACTGGTATTTTTTGATTTTACGTATAATAAAATATTTCTCCAAAGTAGGCATGCACGAATGCATACGTTGCTATTCTTTTATATACCTTCCAGTCAAATTAAATACAAACAATATAAATATAACCAGTTCTTTTTGTGACAGCCCTGATGCAAAATTTCGAAGTAGTATATTTTTTAAGTGCCACGCTATTACAATTCAATACTTTAACAGATTAAAAAGGAAATTCAAAGCTTTTTATGTATCCTTAAATAAGATTCTAATTCTGTAGTGTTACATGAAAAATAAATAAAAACAAAAATAAGGAAAACGCAATTTTTAATGCTTTTGTATGATACTTTAAGCTTTAATTTTTTTGCATACTTTTTAAGAGTATTTATGCCTTTTTAAGTTTACCGGTTATAAAGTAAAAGGAAATTCAAAGTCCTGTAATTTATAAAGTAAGGAATTTTGGCACTTGTGGCTTTACGCATTCAAAATAATAACCGCTGTCCTACCCTCGAACAAAACAAGGATGTCCGATTTGGGGGTCAAATTTCACACCGTGCGTAGGGTCATGATTCTTTCTGTATTAGATAGCCTATTTAACGCAGATTTAGGATCAATGCTTAACTCAATATGTATCATAAGGACCCTTTAGCCATGGAACGCCACTATAACTTCTCTCTTCCAAAAATCCAAATGCCGTACTGGTACAAATAGTTTCGCAAAAAAAATATTATTGATTTACGGCGCTATGGCGGCCATTTGGAACCGTCGGAAAATTATTTATTTGAATAGTTTTTTAAAATTAATGTGTTTTCGTCGTTAAATTAATGTGTTACACCGGAGAAGTATGGCATTACGCTACAATCGTTCTACTTTCGTATTTTATCCGACACGTTCGATTAACACCCACGCAATTGGGCCACCGGTACCAGCGCTATGAGCCTATGACCATCATTTTCCTTTTCGTCATTAGTTAATTAGACCCCTGAAGGGTCTCCATACTTGGTACAAAGGACCGGACATTTTGTGTCACTATCTTGCCGTCTACGGGTATAGATGAATTACCGAGAGCGTGGAATTGCATATGTAGTGGTAATGTGTGTTTACAGGCATTCTATTCTATTTAAATTTTCTCTACTTCTCATACCATCAGCATAAAAAGAGTATTGTTATATATTAAAAAGTCAGTACAAAAATAATGTCAGTGTCAAATTCTAAATACTTTTTACAATGCAATGCTAAAATATACCTCTTATTTTATTTTATTCTCGCAATTTTCAGAATTATTTTGACTGGGCACGTACGACTGTCAGTTACACAGTTTGCAGAGATTATCGCAGAAAGTAGCAGTAATTTAGGTCCGATTGAGAGTCAAAGTAAACAAATATGTCATAAATATTTTGAACAATAAATAATGAAAAATTTAACTTCACCTTACACCGCTGCCCAATTAGTTGAAAAAGCTACAGGTGTTTCTGTCTCGACTATTTATAAAATTATAACTGAGAGTAAGAGTGACAAATACAAAGCAACGAAAAAAATCCTCTCTCCGAGTAAGAAAAAGTTACGTACAGTACAACCATTTTCTTAATATAGATCAGCAATCTTCGTTTTTGTATGAAACACGAGTGAGAGATATATGTCAGTTGCGAGTGCAAGGGTGATAGCGATAGCCAGCCGAACTCTATTAAGAACCTGGCAGTAATGTACCAATTTATCCGTCGGCAGTAGATGATTTTGATCAAGAAGTCATAAGGAAATCTACATATAATTTTCATCTGTCCCATAAGCAATATCCAAACTTAAATGAAAATTTAAATAAATGATAGCGACTAAAAGCAATAAAAGGACATTACTTATTCCACTTGTTTAGGGTAATCTCATTAAATTAAGAAAAAAAACTAAATGGTTTTCCTTTTCATGCGAACGGTACAACCACTACATATGCAATTCCACGCTCTCGCTAATTCATCTATATAGCCGGGACCTTTTCGTTCTCGCACTGATATGAACAAATCAATCTACCATTATTTCTCCATAACCAGATAACCACGTACTTTTGAGGATGGAAACATCTCTATTTAATATAGTATTCTTGGATGAAGAGCACTTTCTGTGAAAATACACTGAAAGCTGGCAAAATGATTGTCATAATATTTTAGTTTTAAAAATATTCTTGTAGTTGAAAATGTAGTGATGTATTGATAGATTTTATTTATATTTATTTAATTAAGTGAAGTTTTAACCCAGCCGTGCGACAGAGACGGAATAAATGTTCAAATAAGGAAAAAACATTTCAAAACGCTTTTTGTTTTAATAACACAAACATATTAAGATGGCTAGGAAAAGATCGCGCCGAGTATTTAATCCCCAAATCCAATGCGATGTTACGTTAATCCTGTCCTGTCCCTTTCTTTCGATCACGTCATTGGCATCGCGCCACGCGGGTGTCGTGCCCTCTGTGGACTAACCCTTTTTAGAACTTTTCGGTATGGTCTAATTCCCCAGTCATATATTTTTTAATGTAAATATTGAAAATGGTACGTTGGGTAATTTACGAGTACTTTAGAAATGAATGCATTGACCTACAAAAGATTCTATGCAGTTGGGGTACATGAGGAACATACTTACCGTCGAAAACCAGTCCTTCCGGGTTTAAATCGGCACTAACTGAACAATGGTCGAAGATGTTGCGTTTATTTTTATTTTTGACTATGTTGCGTCAGTCAAAAACTTAGACTATACATTAGGCGAATACTCTAATACTCTTAACAACTCATCAAAAAATTCGTAGCTAACGCTACCTTTCTCTATCACGTGGGCAATTTTACTGTTTTATATATAAGTAGACTTGACTGATTTTCGAGTTACAGGAGACTACAATTAGAATTGCATTTATTTTAGAAGGTATTTATCGTCTGAAAAACATCTATGTCGACACGGAACTTTAGGTAAGTCAGCTCTCGATGTCTACAATTTTGACAAATGATCAAAGCTGCATTGACATATTTGATATCACTCATCGATGTGTAACCGTGAGTACACAAGGGACAGTTAAATAAGGTTTACCACTCATAATAATAAAAGGACGATCCATGTTCTGATGCGGCGTGTTAGAAAATCCGTGGAGACCAACCTGCTTATTGGCGAAGACGAGCAGGCAGGCGCGCGCCAGCTCTTCGTGCGCCAGCATGTGCCGCAGCTCATCCCGGCTCACGGCCAGCCGCTGCCGGTCCGTCGAGTCCACCACCATTATCACGAACTGTAATATCCCGTCAGACACTCTATACACAACAACACAAGTATTCACCATTTCGTTGCTCACTATTTCGATATTTTAACTCGTAATGAAATACCAGAATTTTAACATATCTCGTAACGGTAAGTACAGTCGAGATCATAGATACATGTACACTTTAGTACCTTGTCTATTAAATGGTTTGTTTAAACTGTCATATATGAATTGTCACAGCGATTAAAATGAGTGTACAAATATTTATGATCTCGACTACATATATATACGCCTGGATGTAAATAAATAAAACTATTAGATAGATAAAAAAACCCGACACAATGGTGACCCCTTCTTTCAGAGCGGCCCAACCGATTTTCATGAACCCTAGCTAAGAACCACCGCTACAAAACCAACTTACAAATTTAAAAAAACCGCATCCAGATCTGTTCACCCATTTATACTGTGGGGCTTTTAGATTGGAACCTTGTAAAAAAAATTACAAAAATATATTCTGTTTTTTTTTATTGTACTTACTTCAACAAAAATGCTACAGCTATTTTTTTAAATAAAATAATTAAAATTAATATATTAATACGCTTACAAACAAAATTAAACAAATTGGAACAAAGCAAAGTAATAATAAAAGTTTTTTTAAATACCGGTTTACGCGAAAATGTAACAAAGTTGAATTTAGTTCAACTTTTATTTTTATTTCTTACTTATTTACAAGAAAATTAAACACTAATATAAATCGTTTGTTTTACTATATTAAACTATTAAACAACACTAATCTGTTTTATTTTGAGAAATAACGATATAGGTTTAAATGTATATGTTCCATTTCATTCAACAACTATCGTTATCGTTCTGTTACATTTTTTCCTGAACCGATATTTTATATTTCTTTGATATTTCTGAAGTGCAAAGTAATATAAGTTTTATTTCCTTAATAATAGCTGAATATATGAATTAAAATGCATATAGTATTTTTTTTTGTCCTGATAGGATGTTGGCTTAAAATGTAGGTACAAATTATAAGATTTAAAAAAAAACATTGGTGCGCGGACGACAGATAAGTATTTAATTTCTTAACCTTCTGGTAAAACTTTATCTCTTCCACAAAAACTCCTGCCCGTTAATATTTTTTTCTACCAAGTTAAATAATTGATAAACGTTATTTCTTTAAAATAATTGTATGCGTGGGGGTGAACTTTTCGCGGGATACTATACTAACTATAACGGGTTGGCTTAAAGTAATGAGAAGGTATTCAATTGACAATAGAAGGCAATAAAAAAAATACAAAAATAATTTTGACAGCTATAATCTATAATAAATAGAAAATATGTCAATATTGTTAAAAAGGAAAAAAAAAGATTAGCTGGTTTAATAAAAAAAAACCGCGAGGAAGTTATTACGTAAACGTGTCAAGCGCCGGTTTGGACAGCGTGAAAAATCTGAAGCGATCTCTCACTTCAAAGCTGAAAATGTACCTCCATTTGCAATTTAATGTCTGATCTAGCGGTGGAACTTGATATCTATACTATTAATAAAGAGAGAACCGGAATGCGCGTCACTCATCAACGCCCAGCCGAAACTACTGAAGCTAGAAACATGAAACTTTTACAGTACGTATGTTTTTTGACGTAAGCAAGTAATAAGAAGGGATTTTTCGAAATTCAACCCCTAAAGGGGTGAAAGAGCGGATAAATCATTGTATGGAAGTCCATCATTTTTTAAACAACGAACATGAAATTTGGTATTAAGGCTTATAAATATGAGGCTGTAAATGTAGCATATTCATTTTTTTAATTTCATCTCTAAAGGGGCGAAATAGTGGATTAAAGTTTGTATGGGAGATACGTCATTTTTGAAGTAAATTACATGAAATTTAAAATGTAGGCTCCTGGAACGAATTAAAAAAATATAATTTTACCGTTTATGGAAATTCAACCCTTAAGGGAAGAAAAAAGGGGTTAAAAATTTGTACGGGATTCCCATTGTTTCAAAGATGCTGACAAGATAAATAATGTTTTCAAAAATCAGATTTAAATTGGTTCAATTTATTTATCCGTTTTTAGCATGTTATTGTCTGTGGAGATTTTAATGTTAATTTACTGGAATCTTCAAATAATACTATTAATATCTTAAGTTTATTTAAATTTTTTAACTTAGGTAATTTGTTCTTTGAACCTACACGGATAGGAGTTTCAAGTGCTACCTGTTTAGACAATATTTATTGTAATTGCGAGTGTTTGGATAAGGAAATATTTAATTGCTTTAATTCTGATCATAGTGGCCAGAAGGCTTCTTTTTTAAATGATTTTCATCAAGAACCGCAGGCAATAACATACAGACCCATAACTAGCAATCGTTTAGAATTATTCAAAAATAAAGTTGAGAGCAATCTCTGTGGGTTATCCTTTTCAAATAATGATTCAAATAGTATTTATAAAGATTTGTTTGATGTAATTCTTCATCAATTTAACAACAATTTTAAGATGAAAACTGTTTCTGGGTCAAAAACTAAGTTTAGTGAATGGGCTACTGTAGGCATCCATAGAAGTAGAAATAGGCTTTATGAACTATATAGAGAGAGGGAGGAGAACAAGAATGCTGACTTCTTAGTTTACGTTAAGAATTATTCGAGGACCTTCAAGCGAATTTGCTTAACTGCTAAGTCAAACTTTTTAAGTCTTAAACTCAAAGCTTCTGATAATAAGGTAAAAACGGCGTGGAAAATTATAAATAGAGAAACGGGTAAATCTAAAACTCGTGATAATCAAGTCACCCTAAACAAGGGTGACAAACAAATCACGTCAAACAAAGACGTGGCCTTAGCGTTCGAAGATTATTTCTCCACTATAGCTATTAATACAACGAAATGTCTTCAATCATCTGCGATTGTAGCTCAAAAACTACTTTGTGCTAATGTTACTAAATGTAATGTAACCTTTGATTTTAGCCATGTAGATTCAATTTCTATTGTTAAGGTATTTAAATCGCTCAGTTTAAAAAAAACTGAGGATTTATGGGGAGCGTCAGTTAAAGTGATCCATCATGTCATAGATATAATTGCACCTCACTTAGCTTTAATCTACAATAATTGCATTTCAGAGGGGGTTTTTCCAAATCTTATGAAATATAGTAAAGTCATACCACTTTTTAAATCGGGCGACATGTGTGATTTAACGAATTTCCGTCCCATTTCTATTCTACCGGTTTTAAGTAAAGTTTTTGAGAAGTTAATGTTAAAAGATATGTTAGGTCACTTCAATAGAAATAAACTGCTTAACAGTAATCAGTTCGGCTTCACCAGAGGACGATCCACAACTGATGCAGCATCTGTACTCATTAAATATATATACAATATTTGGGAGAAATCCTGTGATGCAATAGGAATTTTTTGTGACCTTTCCAAAGCTTTCGATTGCGTAGATCATGCGACTCTTATATTAAAATTAGAACATTATGGTCTGTCAAATAATTCTCTAAATCTTATGTCTTCATATCTTAGCGATAGAACACAAACGGTTGTTGTAAACCAAACACAGTCCATTGGAGCAACTGTTAAATTAGGTGTGCCTCAGGGCTCTATATTAGGTCCTTTCTTATTTCTGGTCTATATAAATGACTTACCACCCACGGTAGATAACCTTTGTGATATTGTGCTATTTGCTGATGATACTTCATTAATTTTCAAGGTGGACCGAAAATCCGTCGATTACAGTAGGATAAACGCCACGCTGGTTAAAGTACTTAATTGGTTTACTATTAACAATTTGCTACTTAACGCTAAGAAAACTAAATGTGTTAGGTTCGTTTTGCCTAATGTTAGACCGGTAAAATCTAGTATATTTCTAAATGATGTGTGTTTGGAGATGGTGGACAAGGCGCTTTTCTTAGGGATAACTATAGACAAAAACTTGCAATGGAGTCCCCATATAGCAGTACTAGCAGGTAAATTAAGTTCGGCAGCTTATGCTGTTAGGAAAATCAGGCAACTTACCAATGTTGAGACAGCTCGCTTAGTTTATTATAGTTATTTTCATAGTGTTATGTCGTACGGTATTCTGGTTTGGGGAAAAGCTGCTGACATACAGACTATATTCGTGTTACAAAAAAGAGCCATTCGTTCCATATATAACCTAAACTCCCGTGATTCCTTAAGATTACTATTTAAAGAAATTAGTATTTTGACAGTAGCGTCACAATTTATTTATGAGAATATTATTTATGTCATTAAAAATCAAGACTCTTTTGTTAAGAATTGTGATATACATAATTTGAATACAAGAAATAAAAATAAAATTGCTATTAAAAAATTTCGTGTCCGTAAGGTATATAAATCATTTGTTGGTCAATGCATTCATTTCTATAATAAATTACCTGACGAAGTTTTAAAGTTATCATTTCCAGCACTTAAAAATTACTTGAAAAAGTCGTTGATGTCGAAAGCTTATTATAGGGTCGAGGACTATCTAACAGATAAAAATGCTTGGCCTAAATTAAACACCTAAATAACTTAGTAATAGCTTAGTCAGGAAAATATCTAAACATTGTAGGTATAATTATTGTCTAGGGGACACGGTTTCTGTAGGAGAATGTATCAAAACTATGTGGTTGTTTTGCACCGTCATGGGTAAGTATATGTATACTATTATTATTACAATTTAAGAGTTCATCTGAACATACTGAGTTTTGACACATTTTCCTGCTCAACTACGCATGATATATATATTTTAATGTTAAATTCATTGTTTTATATAATGCTAGGTTAAGTTCTATAATTGTATAAGTAATTTTAAAAAAAAACGACTGACTGTTGAGTTTCTTGCGGCGTTTCTTCTCAGCAGTGGTCTCTTGCGAAGCGCTGGTAGATTTTTGACGTGTAAAAGTGCCCGTGCGGCCTACTTACTGAATAAACATCTTTTATCTTTTATCTTTATCTTACCCGACTGCAGCTAAAGAGAAGCGAGTGTTATGTTCAAACATTTATTCCATTACAAAACATTCAAATTTGTATTCAAATCCGATTATCTCAGAAAGGAAAAACTAAAATCTACCCTTCGTATTAGAACGTTTTCAGTCTTCACCGTAGGCCGTAGTGGTTGAATTTCTAAAAATCCTTTCTTAGTACTCACTTACATCATGAAAGGAACCCCTGTACCAAATTTCAAGTTTCTAGGTACAATAGTTTCGGCTGTGCGTTAATATCTAAGTCAGTCAGTCAGTTTTGCCTTTTATATATATAGATTATAATGTAAAAAATGAATTAATTTGAAATTCGAATAAAAACGGAACATAGTCATTACTAAGGGCCTGTTGTTTGAACAGGGACCCGTTTTTCAAAAAGTATTACTCTAATATTATAAGTGTTTTGTCTAATTTTTTAGTTTTATTGACGAGACAAAACACTAATATTATTAGACTAATACGTTTTGAAAAATGGGCCCCTGATCAAACAACAGGCTCTTAGTAATGACTATGTTCCGTTTTTATTCGAATTTCAAATTTATTCATTTTTTACATTATAATCTATATATAAAAGGCAAAACTGACTGACTGACTTAGATATCAACGCACAGCCGAAACTATTGTACCTAGAAACTTGAAATTTGGTACAGGGGTTCCTTTCATGATGTAAGTGAGTACTAAGAAAGGATTTTTAGAAATTCAACCCCTAAGGGGGTGAAAAAGGGGTAGCGGGAAATTAATTCTACGCGTACGAAGTCGCGGGCGTCCTCTAGTTTAGGAATAAAGATTTACCAAAAACGGGAAGACCACCCATTCTTAATGATCGAGGCCGGAGGAAAGTGGCAAAGTTTGCACAAAACAAAGTGGGTGAGTCCCAGATAAGTTAGCTGTAAAATATGATGTTTCCCTTGGCTGACAAGGAAAGGTACCCAACTGTCCGGCTCCGAATTGTTTTATTTTGATATATGTTAAAGAGTAGTCTAAAATAACAGACACGTATTTTTTTTAGCGGCCCAAACTCAACCAGTTGGGAGAAAATGACCCCCAAAGTACTGAAAAGTGACTAAACCCTCTAACTTCTATAGAAAATTAAAAAAAACAACATGCTATTTTCCTACTTTTTTTGATTATATGTTTAAGAACATGAAAAAATAATGAACACGTGTTGTTTATATCGGCTAAAACTCATATTTAAAAAAAAAATAGCCTTCAAAGTTATATAGGTACCTACTTCTCATTAAAGATACACTTAATATTATTTGGTATTTTTTTTTAAATATGAGTTTTAGCCGATATAACAAAACACGTGTTCATTATTTTTTCATGTTCTTAAACATATAATCAAAAAAAGTAGGAAAATCGCATGTTGTTTTTTTTAATTCTCTATAGAAGTTAGAGGGTTTAGTCACTTTTCAGTACTTTGGAGGTCATTTTCTCCAAACAGGTTGAGATTGGGCCGCTAAAAAAAAATACGTGTCTGTTATTTTAGACTACTCTTTAACATATATCAAAATAAACCAAATCTGAGCCGGACAGTTGGGTACCTTTCCTTGTGAGTAAGGAATATTTTAAAGAAATACAATTTTCAACACTTAAAAGCGTTAAAAAGCATCCAAATATTCCGACAAACAGCTTGAAGAAATTCCAAAGAAGTGCAGGAAGTTGCGAAGAAAGTATCACTATGCAGGGAGCACCCAGAATTGACTAAAAGAGCGTGACGTTCACTTCATACCGAAGGATTCAAACCCTCCGAACGTCCCTATAGCTCATCCAATGGAGGATTTTTTGGTAATTTTCAGTAGACTAGTTTACAGTGTGGGGCGGGAAGCGAAATCACAGACTCAGTTGAAGCGCAGGGTACAAAAACAACTAATTAACTAAGAAATGAAAAAATATATGTCGTCCAACGTATGATGAAAACGGTAAGAAGAAAGCTACGAAAAATTGAAGATGGGGGACCTTTCGCTATATTGTAATGATTGATTATCATACTGAATTTAGTTTATTTTGATATAATAAAAAGCTATATAACCCTAACAAGTGATTTAATAAAACAATAAAACAAAATTGTAATTCTCATTACTTTAAGCCGACCCGTTAATATTAAATAGTATCTCTTTCCTGTCTTAGTCTAAGATACGAATTAGTCTAGGACCATTTTTGAAGAATTAGAATGCAACCGGCAAATCATGTAACAGTCGGGGTGACAACGTTATTCGAAGGTTCAGACCCTGCAGAATACGGATCTGCCGGTCGCCATTCCGAAATTTGAACCGAAAGTATGCTATACTGGAATAAGTGCAGCATATACAAAATTTTTCGTCGTTCATTTTGTAAATCTTTGTTCCGGTACCCTAAAAAAGGTCCGATTGTTATGGTTTTTTAATATTATGTAAAGGGCAATATAGGGACTTAGGCGACTAATGTCTATATTGAAAAATGACGAGGTATAAAAATGTCGACACCTTATATAATGTCGAAAAATAACAAAGACTAGAATTATTACATACATACATAATCTCACGCCTCCGTTCCCAGAGTGGGGTAGGCAGAGCTACAGAATTACAAACATCTCTAAAAACTTGTTGATAATTCTATAACCACAATTTATATAATTATTTTTGTCGATATATAAAAATGTCGACATATAACAATGACCATCAGTTTTTTGTCGATGTATAAAAATAAAGACAGGTAGTTTATTTAGGTTATGTTAGTTCTGCAGCAGGCCCGGAGGGCCAAACCACCCAGTAATAGGAACTCCGCGGCCGCAGAGCTCCGTCGACACTCTTATTTCAAATCAATTCGACAGTGTCGACGAAGCTCCTATTTCTGGGTGGTTTGGCCCTCCGGGCTTGCTGCAAAACTGACATAACCTAAACCTACCTAGCCCCTGTTCCACCTATCCCTTATTATACCTCCTTGTCTTAATTCCATTTCGACATTATTATACTTCGTAATTATTTTATTTCGTCGTTATTATTACTCGACATTTTTATACTTTGACTTTTTTATGTGTGAAAAATCGGCATTATAATACCTTGTCATTTTTCAATATAGACATCAGTCGAATAAATCTTCATTTTGTATGCAGAAAATGAAAACGATTGTGATTGCGAGTGTGTTTACGCAAAAGGCCTGCGGGCTACCCTTATCTGGCATAATATTTAAATGTTCGAAATACACTTCGCATAACATGTATATTAAATACTCGTACAGTGGCATTTTCTTCTTAGTTTTCTTTGATTTTGTTCCGGATTTCTAGTCGAACATTATGAGTTTTATTTAAAATCTTGATGTAAAGTGTTGAGCGCCAAGCTGCTTGTTGAATTTTGTTTGTTATATAGATAGGGAATATATAGTACAAAATTACATCTTGCGGCTTGCATTTATGCGTACGCGACCGTACAGCGCGAGCCACGACATGCAAACTAAATCTCGCTCGGTCTCTGTACTTTTGGTCAGGGCCGGGCCCGCTTGCGTTCGGTTGTGTATATAAGGATTACATTATACATTGCATTAAAAACAAACAAGGTGACTGAGGGTTATAGCATAAAGGTCTCTGCCCACTACACCGTATCATAGCATACCATCCGTACTATGAACGTATCAGGCCCCGAAGGTAATTAGTATCAAAATGTTGTTCGGTGACGGAACGGTCTAGTATTTAGGCATAGTCTCATACTTTTCAATACAAAGAATATTTTTTTATCTGACACGTTCCTATTACGGTCATGGTAAATATGATACGGTGTAGTGGGTACAGACCTTAAGAATAAATAATAACTACGTAGAAGCGAATCTCCTTGAACCAGGCCCCAAATACCGCGCTTTAATTAAATACCTACTTCCCCCTTCACCACGGTACGCCCCTCTGTCTTCCGCGCCCAAAGTTAGGCTTGTCACTTAGTCTTGCGAAATAATCCGTTTATGGATGTGTTATACAAGTTTAGTCACGAAATGTTATTTATGTTTTTCTTCAACTAATATCAAATAATAATTAAGCTCAAAAAAATATTCATATCTATTAATTCGTTTTTAAGGTTTCCGTTTTTTTTCTTCGAGAAACAAAAAATAATAACCCTTTTTAACCGACTTCAAAAAGGAGGAGTTTTCTTAATTCGACCATAGGTATATATTTTTTTTATGTGTGTTCGCGGATAACTTCGTCGTTTCAGAACCGATTTTGATGATAATATTTTTGTTGGATAGGAGATATCCCAAGGGTGGTACCATGATAAGGAGACCAGTATCTGATGAGGGGACCAGAGAGGAAGTGAGGAAACTCCTCAAATATTGTAGGCAAACATATAGCGATTTTAGTAATTTTAGTGACAAGTCCAGCATCTGCATTCAGAAAGTATCATTTACTGAGGCGGAAATTATGATGAAGACCACAGATGGCCACCGGAACTCCTCAACGGTACCGATTTCAAGGGTGGCGATAAGATATCTCGATTAAGATAGCTGAGCGACTACAACGAAGAACATTTAATTGTTTAAAAATTACTATGATATTCCCGCGGCGTTGCTTGCGGCGAGCTTAAAATGTCTTAAAGTTTCATATATCAACTAAGAAATGGGACTACATAAGCTTATAATGATCACTAAAAAGTGTAAACTAAAATAAATGTTTTAAAAAACAAAAATCCGCCGTCAAAGACGCAAAAAATAGCTTCTATTGAAATGATATGTAATAGGTTAGTCCAACAGAAGTCGGCGACTTACAATATTTTCAAGGAAAAGCCGACTTCTGTTGGACTAACCTACGAGTATTACCTATCATTTTAATAGAAGTTATTTATTGCGTTTTTGAAGGCGGTTTTTTATTTTTTTAAACATTTATTTTTAGGACCACTGATTTGGAGTCACTGTTTTTGCTGAATGGGGTTGGGTCACTTTTGGAAGAAACCTATAAGTATATTTTAAAATAAATTGGTAAATAATTCAATATTAACCGACTCGTAGCGTCTTCCATTTTCGAAAACTTTTGGCTGTGGCGGCGAACAATTATTTCATGACACGCCAGGCGTGCCCTACGCCATAGGCATCGTCCTAATAGAACGCGATTGCGCGATCATCGCAAGTTCGCCCGACTGTTTTTATGTAAACTGTCATATAAACAGTCGCGCGAACTTGCGATGATCGCGCAATCGCGTTCTATTAGTACGATGCCATAGAATATGATGACACGCCTCATCCGCCACACGTTAAAAACATTTAACGGCACGCCTGGCGTGTCATCCGCTCTGAATCGGTTAAAAAAAAACCGGGGAAGTTGGAAAATTTGAGAAAAACGGAAAGTCCTTTTTTCTACGGGATTTTCTCACAGGATAACTTCTAGTCTAGGGGATGTACTAATTAACAAATAAACCTTCATTCAATCAATTACTTTTTTTATTTCTAATTATTTTGCCGTAAATAGTCGTTCACTTTTTAAAACACTATCTTAATTCAACCATAAGTTTCGTTTCAGTATAAATCAACTTTTAAGACACTCCTTTTCTTTTGCGGCATTAAAACTTTCCTGGTGGTTAATAATATTTTAATTGTATATTATAATCAGATTAGAGATGTTTGTAATTCTGTAGCTCTGCCTACCCCACTCTGGGAACGAAGGCGTGAGATTATGTATGTATGTAATCAGATCATCAAATTTACAGACCTCAAATAATTTTTAATCTTTGAAAAAACTTGGAAAATGAACATTTTTCGTAAAAAACCTGGGGACAACATCGTCCCTTGCGTTACCAACTATATTACTATTCAAAACTGTACTATTTTAAAACAAATAATTTCAAACGTTAGTCTATTTGTCTGATTTAATAAACGTGTAAGCCACGTCGTTAGCAAATATACAGGGTGTAACAGGAGGAGTGAATCAAACGAAGCAGGTGGGTAGAGGACGTCAAGACCTATCGATTTCACCCCAGTGTATGTTCAGCGATTTTCTACTGTTCCAGAGTTATTTAAGGTTTTGTAAATTTGACTAGCACCCTACATAACCACCTATTTTTGCTAATTTAATCTAAACAATTGAATTTACAGCAACAATTTTTGGTTTATAGGTAGTGGAATAGTTGATCTTGAGATTCTCGAGTATCCAATCAAAAAACTTGGCAATTCTTAGAAAATTGTACTTGTACTTGGATTTTAGTGAACAAAATTCACATAGCATTTTATTCTGGATATATTACTCTAAAAACAGAGCTAATTAATGATAAATCTCCCGTACAACATTTTGCGTATTTTTTTTACAGCAAAATGTAAAAAAAATTAAGTGTCACAAGAGCGACATTAACGAACCACCTTAAATTAAAACTTAGGATTGCAATTAACTCAAAGTGTATTAATTGGTCAAAATAGCATCATTTATACTGTAATCTCTGTTAATTTATGTCTTAACTAATTAATAGTGGATTGTTCAACAAGGGACTAAAACAAGCCATAATGACACGATAGTTCGAGTGTCATTATGGTTGTTAAGTCTCGCGTTAAACACTCTACTTTTCACTTTGAATGAGAGGAAAAAAACGACGTTCAGTGCCGGATTAGCCACGTAGCAAGAGTACCAAATGCTATGGGCCCCGCGCATTGGGTGGCTGCGCGTACACCCACGTCTTACCTCTAAAATGCTAGTCTGATAGACATTCTCCTGTTTTGGTACTTACATCAGTATGCGTGTACTCATATCCATCAGGGTTGACGATAGGATGAATAATCCAGTCGATATTCTCCAGCAGAATAACCTGAAACAAACCCCCACGCAAAATAGGCGCATATCTAAGTCGCGTAAAAGAGCCCGCCACAACGTGTTACCCTGAAACAAACCAGGGGTCTCTTTATAGAATTTGCTACTGACCCCGTGCTTGCTCAATCCGGCACTGAAGACGTTCTATACAAAATTACAATGTTAATTGTAACAAAGTATAGTATTATTATAGTGCTATCTATTCTATTCTAAGTTTCTCATAAATTTGTTCCGCGGTTTTTTTTTTGTGAAGTGCCGCTTTACATGTTTGCTTATTTAGCCAACAGGTTCAAACTTGAAAACTATTTTAAAACTAATTGGGGCATGCATAATAAAATAAATTCATCCTTAATATAATTAAATAAATTCATATTCGTAATCATTAATCGTGTTTCACGAAATTAAATCATTTTTATTTATATTTTTGCACAGCTGTCATTTTGAGGATTTTTCCACGTCCAAAAATTGTCTATACAAAATCACTGAAAATGGCGATAATCCTCCATTCACAACTACCGTGATTGGATGTTTAGGGGATTTCCAAAGAAAATTAAAAAAAAAAACTTTGATCCCTAGAAATTAATAAGGAGCTTTAGTCCCGATATGCAGAGACTAAAGTAACATTTTAAGAGCATGAGAAGTGAAAAAGGTTTTACATAACTTCATATGTTTTTTTGTTTGTTAAGTATGAGTATTATAATTTTACTTGAGATTGAGTTTCTGTTATTAGAATGAGTTGAAATTAGGTTATTAGATACTTGTAAACCCGGTAACAAGGCAGTCCTATGGGTGACTATGAACTGATCTGATGATGGAATTTGAAGATTGTCATAGGATGGCTGCTTTACTTAACGTTGAGTCAAAAGTTTGATCTTGTTAGAATAGTATTGATAAACAGGTGAAGACTGCAGGAAAAAAGGATGGGGTCTGTTAACTTAAGGGGACCTATTAAAAGTTAACTGTAATGGGGCCTATTACATGACTTTTTATAAAAATGTTTAACATCTGTAATATGAACATCTGCTGATTTTGCCTGCAGTCTAATGCCTTTTAAAAACACTTTCAAGTATAAAAATGACAGTTTAGAAATTAGATATTATGTGAATAATTTGAAAGAATAATTAATCAATCAGTAAATAATTAATCAGTTATCAATAAAGTAGATAGGTTAGTTAATTCATAGTAATCACCTAGATTTTTCGGGATCAAATAATCGTGATAGGGCAAGGTTACAGTATGCTGTAAGAGCCGTATGGAAGTCAGTTACGCGCTTTAGGTTATAGAGAGCTTGTATATAAATGACGACAGATTTTTTTAAATAATTTATATATATGACGCTTCCAATTTATATTTGAATCTAGATCTTTACCCAGGCAGGTCGCGGACGTGACGTTTTCTAGGCTTATATTATTGAAACTGTAGCTTATGGGTAATGAAGATTTTTGATAAGGTTTAAATTGAATTAATTTAGTTTTGCTTAGATTTAGCTGTGGATTATCTTTTTCTAGCCAGAATGATATTTTAAGAAGTACATACATAATACATAATCTCACGCCTTCGTTCCCAGAGTGGGGTAGGCAGAGCTACAGAATTACAAACATCTCTATAAACTTGTTGATAATTCTATAACCGCAATTTGCACAAATTAGGCTAAGATGTTTACCAGCGTATTAGTGACAGGTTGCAAGCCCATCGCCTAACAGTACTACAAGCCTTTAACAGAAGTTGAGCAAGGGAACCATATAGTAATGTCATCCGCAAACAGCGTACAATAGTCATCTACTATATTTGGGAGGTCGTTTGTGCAAATTAGGAACAGGACACATCCCAAAACGCTTCCCTGAGGGATAGAGCCGGTAACAGGGACTCTGTCGGATCTAATGTAATGGATGTTTCCTGTCGAGAAATCCGTGTGCGCAATCTACACATACTGAGTGCGATTACGCAGATACGAGTTGAACCAATCGAGAGCCATTCCTCTGATTCCTGAAGCATATAATTTGTCTAATAAAATATGGAACCGGACTCTATCATAGGCTTTGCTAATGTCTAGTAATAGACCCACTGCATATTTATTTTGATTAATATATTTCGCGCGGTCGGGCGGTAATTGTTTATGTCTGTGGTTTCGCCTTTTTTATGGATTGGTCGTATTATAGAGGAGCGTCAGGGAAGGTACCGCTTGAAAACGATTGGTTGATAAGCAAAGTAAACGGATAGGTCAAATATTGTGCACATTTTTTATTAAAGACGGAGGGATCGCGTTTATTCCACTAGAAGTCTCTGGTTCAGCTGGATTAAAGAAAAAAGATTGATTCATTTTCTTAGTCGATGGACTTTTGTTTTTGTGAGCAGAGTTACAATTTCAGAATTCTAGAATTTCAGAGTGAAAAAATGTTTGCTACTTCTTTGAGGTCACTTTCTATTGAATTATCAGACAATTTAATTTCGATGTTCTTTTAACTTATACATTTTGTTTTTGTAAGTTTCTTTATTTATTATTTGCCACATGGACTGGGACTTATTATGTACATACATACATAAACTCACGCCTTCGTTCCCAGAGTGGGGTAGGCAGAACTACAGAATTACCAACAACTCTAAAAACTTATTGATAATTCTGTAACCACATTTTGCACAATCAGACTTTATTTATGGAATGTAATATTAATATCTTTAAGTATTTTGTTTCGGCATGATGTTTTTAATCCTTTTGTTAAGTATGATTTTTTCGTCTTAGTTTATTTTGTCTTTTTTTTGGGAATTGTATTGTTCAGAGCATTATTTAATATTTTCTCAACAGAATTTGGTTTAGAGTTTTATTTGGGGTTATTATATCACTCCAGATTATTTTTTGTAGTTCATCTTTAAACTTGTTCATGTTACGTTTATTATATTTTCTTTTATGGATTGTCCAGTGATGAATGTTTCGGGGGGTAGTAGGTATAGATAATAGAATGCCTCTGTGATCTGAGAATCCGAATTCATTAACGTGTATAGTGCATTCTTAGTATGGAAATTCGTAAAAATAAAATCAATACGCATAGAGCTATTTTTGGCTATTTTCTATTGGGGGTGATCTGTGGTACAATCACCACAAAGTTATGAGAATATTGCAGAGCAACTTTCAGGCTTAGTTAAAAGTGATTATATGTGCTTCTCTATTGACGATTCTCGCAACATGTAACGATTGAAGCATTTCTTTCCTTTAAAAAATAGCACAGCACGGGTAGCACAAGTTGTATTTTCTCGCTTATCGCTCAGTGCGTCTCTATCCTTTCTGACTGAACTGAACGGGAGAACCGAGCAACAAACAAGTCGCGGGCAACTTGTGCTAGCCGTGCAGTGTTCTTACCCTAATGTTAACTGATTAATAAATGTTATCTCAAAGTAAAAAGATGAATATATGAATATATGTTACATGAAATATCAATAAATATTACCTTAATATTAAAATATAAATAAATGTTACCTCAATGTTAACAGATTAAATTAATGTTACCTAATTGATTAATAAATTTTCTTACCTTAATGTAAAGGCAAGTTTTTCTTCAGCGTTAATGGCTAATCTCATATCTTCTGAAACCTTCCTTTTATTTTGTTGAATAATTTGTCGAAAGAGTTTATGGACATCCGATAATATTTGAAGATTTGTTCTCAAAAATATCCGGAAATGTTGACATTACCACAGTATAGAGAACAGTAGATCGTCTTCAAACAAAGGTGCATCGCGCGGCTTGCGGCTGTGGGCGGGGCCTGTGGCGGGGCGAACCAATACGAAACGAGATCTCAAGAAATTTCAAGGGAACTTAGTCGGGGCCGCGGCGTCATTGCGTTCGGTTACGTTTTGTTTTAGCGCGCGTACTTAGCTATCGAGCGACAATGTCGCTGCCGAAAACGCTTAAATATTGTTCTGTATACGGATGTCTAAACCTAGCTTAGGTAGGTACAAATATATCCAGATTTAATAAAAGGTATTTCGTACCGGCCTGCCTATAATATACCTAGGTGAAATAAATACGTATTAAGTAGGTAATTTAAGTTATTGAGTGTGACGTGACAGGTAACATGTGACGACGTGGATGGCCTAGGTAGTTCAAATTCAAATTCAAATTCAATAGTTTATTGCATATCACATTACAATCCAAGGTGGAACAAACAGGAATAGTCTATATTTTTTATAAAGTTACGTAGGTGGTTATAATTTTTTATCATCATGTGATGGCTATGTGTTACTAATTTCATTCTGGATTTGGTAGTGACTAAGTAAGTAGTAACCTTGCTTACGAAGCTAGCGGTCCTGGGTTCGATTCCCGGTCAGGGCAAATATTCGTGTGATGAGTGCGAGTAGGTATTTTTTGTTTCTGAGTCTTGGGCGTTTTATATGTACCTACGTAGTCATATTAAGTATGTATTTTTCACTACATAAGTATGCTTATCGTTGCCTAGTACCCAAAGCACAAGCCTAGATCCAAAGCGAGCGGCCATTGCTCTAAGGAAGCCGCGCGACGACGGCGCGTGCCGCCAATAATAGGTACCTAAGTAGTCAAAGGAATCCGCCTTGCGCGAAAGCGGCATTATCAAAAGGTCGAAAAGGAATTTACATATCACGTCACATACCTATAAACATAATTATTATTTAGTGTCAACAGATAAAAAGTATGTAAGTAAAATAATTTAAATTTCGTACTTAGGTACCTAACAATATTTATACTTACTTTAGGTATGTGTAATTTATGAAAATTAACATGATTATAAATCACAGTATGGCCAAGTAGGTGACTAAAATTGAAAAACATATTTGGACAACCCTGACGCCCGAGCGGCAATAGGTATCAGAATTTCCTAAAGGGCCGGAGTCAAGCTACTTTTCTATTTATACTATGACATTACTATCTACATATTGAGACGCGAAGTACATAGTTTACCGACAGTAATCAAATTTAAAAAAAAAACATTGCGTGCTCGCTACTAGCTTCTCTCAACTTAGGCTTGTAATTCTGAACGGAAATAAACGTACGTGTGTGATGTATATACGGAATTTCGAATCGAAATTTGGAAATATTTTATAATAATTATTATTATTATTAATAATTTCCATACGGCTCTTGCAGCATAACAAATCTGGAATTCAAAGATGCCGCAGCCATGATGGTTTTCGAAAAGTCGTCATGGGTATCGTGTTTCATGTTTTTGGGAATGGCAATTTCGAAAATGATGGTAGACTCGGAATTCAAGATGGCGGCCATGATGTTTTTAAAAAAGCCGTCATGGGTATCGTTTTTCATGTTTTCGGGGATGGCGAATTCGAAAATGATGGCAGATTCTGAATTCAAGATGGCAGCCATGATTGTTTTCGAAAAAGTCGTCGTGGGTATCGTGTATCATGTTTTCGGGGATGGCAATTTCAAAAACGACGTCAGATTCGGAATTCAAGATGTCCGCCATGATGTTTTTCGAAATAGTCTTCATGGGTATCGTGTTTCATGTTTTTGGGAATGGCAATTTCGAAAATGATGGTAGACTCGGAATTCAAGATGGCGGCCATGATGTTTTTAAAAAAGCCGTCATGGGTATCGTTTTTCATGTTTTCGGGGATGGCGAATTCGAAAATGATGGCAGATTCTGAATTCAAGATGGCAGCCATGATTGTTTTCGAAAAAGTCGTCGTGGGTATCGTGTTTCATGTTTTCGGGGATGGCAATTTCGAATATGATGGCAGATTCTGAATTCAAGATGGCGGTCATAATGTTGTTCGAAAAAACCTTCATTGTTATCGTGTTTCTTCAGGGATGGCAATTTCGAAAACGATGTTAGATTCGGAATTCGAGATGGCGGCCATGATGTTGTTCGATAAAGTCGTCATGGGTATCGTGTTTCATGTTTTCGGGGATGGCAATTTCGAAATTGATATCAAATTTGGAATTCAAGATGGCGGCCATGATGGTTTGAAAAAGTCATCATGGGTATCGTGTTTCATGTTTTTGGGAATAGCAATTTCGGAAATTATGTCAGATTCGGAATTCAAGATGGCGGCCATGATGTTTTTCGAAAGTCCTTAATAAATGTATATGAAAATATATACCCTTTTTATTTCCATATCGTTACGCTGCTAACCAGGGCTCATGAACATAATACAATTGTGACAAATACATTCATATAATTCATTTACTACAATAACCTCACTATATAGGTCACTCGTCGACAGCGTTCGGGAAGCTTCGTAGCACCTTTTCGTCCAAATTACCGCAGTGTCTGAAGTCAAAAGTCTTTGACCAGTGTGTGTTGCCAGTGATGACTTACGGATCTGAGACGTGGGCGCTAACAATGGGCCTTATAAGGAAGCTCAAAGTCACTCAGAGGGCTATGGAGAGGGCTATGCTCGGGGTTTCTCTGCGTGATAGAATCAGAAATGATGATATCCGCAGTAGAACTAAGGTTACCCACATAGCCCGAAGAATAGCCAAACTTAAGTGGCAGTGGGCGGGGCACATTGCTCGCAAGACTGATGGCCGATGGGGTCAGAAGGTTCTTGAGTGGCGTCCGCGGACCGGGAGACGAACTGTAGGTAGGCCTCCAAAAAGATGGAGTGACGACCTTGTAAAGATCGCGGGAACGCGGTGGATGCGAAAAGCACAAGATCGGTCTGAGTGGAGAGCTTTGGGGGAGGCCTATGTCCAGCAGTGGACGTCTTTCGGCTGACATGATGATGATGATGATGAATTCATTTACGAGGGTGGAGCCGCGGGCACATCTAGTTTCATATATTAATAGTAAATGTCCACTGGCCAAATAGTAAAAGAGAAATCGATTTATTCTATTTGCAACTAAATAAGCTTCTGCAACTGCTCTCCCAAAAAGATCGGAGTAAAAATATAATAATGAGAGGAGATTTTAACGTAGATTTTTCTAAACATAGCAATGAAAAACTTAAACTATCTAGCTTAATGTCATCGTATAACTTTAGTCAAGGATGAAAGACTATACAAGAGTTAAAAAAATAGCTCTATAAGAATGCACTATACACGTTAATGAGTTCGGATTCTCAGATCACAGAGGCATTCTATTATCTATACCTACTACCCCCCGAAACATTCATCACTGGACAATCCATAAAAGAAAATATAATAAATGTAACATGAACAAGTTTAAAGATGAACTACAAAAAATAATCTGGAGTGATATAATAACCCCAAATAAAACTCTAAACCAAATTCTTTTGAGAAAATATTAAATAATGCTCTGAACAATACAATTCCCAAAAAAAAGACAAAATAAACTAAGACGAAAAAATCATACTTAACAAAAGGATTATGCCATCATGCCGAAACAAAATACTTAAAGATATTAATATCACATTCCATAAATAAAGTCCTGAAAAACCATTACTATAAATACTGTAAAATACTTAAAAAAGCGGTAATCCATTCTAAAAAACTAAATAACATACACATATTTGAAAACTCACTTAATAAGTCCCAGTCCATGTGGCAAATAATAAATAAAGAAACTTACAAAAACAAAATGTACAAGTTAAAATAACATCGAAATTAAATTGTCTGATAATTCAATAGAAAGTGACCCCAAAGAAGTAGCAAACATTTTTCACTCTGAAATTCTAGAATTCTGAAATTGTAACTCTGCTCACAAAAACAAAAGTCCATCGACAAAGAAAATAAATCAATCTTTTTTCTTTAATCCTGCTGAACCAGAGACTTCTAGTGGAATAAACGCGATCCCTCCGTCTTTAATAAAAAATGTGCACAATATTTGACCTATCCGTTTACTTTGCTTATCAACCAATCGTTTTCAAGCGGTACCTTCCCTGACGCTCCTCTATAATACGACCAATCCATAAAAAAGGCGAAACCACAGACATAAACAATTACCGCCCGACCGCGCGAAATATATTAATCAAAATAAATATGCAGTGGGTCTATTACTAGACATTAGCAAAGCCTATGATAGAGTCCGGTTCCATATTTTATTAGACAAATTATATGCTTCAGGAATCAGAGGAATGGCTCTCGATTGGTTCAACTCGTATCTGCGTAATCGCACTCAGTATGTGTAGATTGCGCACACGGATTTCTCGACAGGAAACATCCATTACATTAGATCCGACAGAGTCCCTGTTACCGGCTCTATCCCTCAGGGAAGCGTTTTGGGATGTGCCCTGTTCCTAATTTGCACAAACGACCTCCCAAATATAGTAGATGACTATTGTACGCTTTTTGCGGATGACATTACTATATTGTTCCCCTGCTCAACCTAGAAAACAAATTAAATTCAACACTTCTTAAAATATCATTCTGGCTAGAAAAAGAGAATCCATAGCTAAATCTAAGCAAAACTAAATTAATTCAATTTAAACCTTATCAAAAATCTTCATTACCCATAAGCTACAGTTTCAATAATATAAGCCTAGAAAACGTCACGTCCGCGACCTGTCTGGGTAAAGATCTAGATTCAAATATAAATTGGAAGCGTCATATATATAAATTATTTAAAAAAATCTGTCGTCATTTATATACACGCTCTCTATAACCTAAAGCGCGTAACTGACTTCCATACGGCTCTTACAGCATACTATGCGTACGCTTACTCGCGAATGTCTTACAGTATTGTGCTGTGGGGAAACAGCTGCGACGTAGGTACAATCTTTACCCTCCAGAAAAAGTTCATTAGGATATTAGCCAACATTGACCACATGGAGTCATGCAATTCCAACTACTAACCCTTACCTCTATTTACATATTTGAAACAAGCAAATTTGCCAGAAAACATGAAAAATTATACTCACCCAATTTAAGTATCAAAAGAAATGACCGGTATTTATATAAACTAAAACTTCCCTTTTTCAAATTAAAATTAGTCTCATCCAGTCCCCATCACATTTTAATTAAAATTTACAACCACGTACCAAACTATACCAGGATCTTTAATGAAAGGGGTTTGGGTAAAATTGTTGTCATTTGTAAAATTCATACATTTTCAAGGTGAGCGGTCATTCGTAAAAGTGGTAAAAAACCTAAAGAAAAGTCGACGATGGCATATGTCTATCTCCTAAGGTTGACACACAGTAACCATTTTTATCTTTAAAATTTTATTAAAAAATATTATGTTATTTGCGAAGCTATTTTCTCAAATTCAGTATTTATTCTTATCTAGATAAATACATTAGTTACCTCGGGCATTTAATGTAGATTAAAGTTGTCCTTTGCACTATATTATTTAAATAAATACTTTAGAAGATATGGCAGATTTAAAATTACGCGCATCCTCAACCGGTATTATCGAAACGCTTGGCCGGGCAGCCGCGTTTCGCCCTTTAGTAGGTACCTACATACAGCCTAAAGCATCGTATAGTAATACAAGCTTTTCAAATTATTAAATTAGGGAAATGGGTAGTTAGATTGAGTTTAGGTTTTGATTAAAAGTTAGTTTCATGTTGTTTTTCATATTTTTGACTACAAAGTATATATCTACATCTACATCTACATCTACACTAATATTATAAAGAGGAAAGATTTGACTTTTTGTTTGTTTGTTTGAATATGAAAATTCTTTCACCATGAGAATCCTACATTATCCCTGATGAGCATAGGCTTTAGAATATTTTCAAAAAAGTTAGAGATCCGTATGAAAACTTCGATAATGTGACCCAAGGTGTGAAAAAAATACCAAAAAACGCGTACGCTGCGGAAACTATTGACAATAGAGCAAAGTGATGTACTACAGTCTTATAGAAGACATCAATGTCTACAAAAAAATCCGCAATACCATATGTCCAACTATTAAAGTAATGTCACGATAACTACTTTTTCATGTTAAAATATGCAATAGTAACGCCGGTACTAACTAGGCCCCATTATTAGTACATTGGTATTCATCCTTATCCAAATAAATCACTTCGTTTTCAAGGCTATATCAGTACCTGTAAATTACTTTTTGAATGATTCAAATCGGACATCCCATTCAAAAGTTATCATGAGTGTAAGTAATAATTATCAAAATTGAAATTATAAAAACAGCCCTGTAAGTTACTTAATTGGTTTTTTTTTCAACAGAGAATAGATAAACACGTAAAATTTGGCTAATGGTTCCTGTATATTGTGTAAATGAGTGTAACATGAAGCCTATAGCCCTCAGCAGAGCATCAGAGTGTATGTACATAAATACATAGGTACCTAAATTAAATCACGCCTGTTTCACAGATGGGTAGGCAGATGCCACTTCTTTCTTTTCACTTTCAAGAGTGTATGTGATCACCAGTGATCTGAATTAGGTGAGCCAAAATACGTACTCTTCGTAAGAGGACATAATATAGAGTAGTATAGCCTGACAAGTTCCTTTTTAGCCCTAGCCATGTTGCGGATTTTCAGTGGAACAAATTTATTTAAATGGCAACGTTTTTTTTTGACAACGGACGTTGGAAGTCATTGAATGTCACCGATGTAAACAAATCGATTTTAAAATCAAAATGCCCAAGAAATTTCACCCCGATGCAAAAAACATTATTATAAATACATTCAAATGGTTGCGGCAGAAAAAGGACGAAGGATTCAGCAGCATTCCAATAAACAATGTTTTGAAAGTAGTTGTCATGAATTGGTTAGCTTGGTACTAAATATGTATATTAATATTTAAATTTTATTTTTTTTCTCATTCAAGGCGTCTGTAGTGCTACAATTAAGAATATATACAAAAAGAATGAGCCGTTACCGCCATTGCCATCGGTACCAAAAAAAAGAATACAAATACACGACTTCGACAAATGTGCCATAAGGCACAAAATTCATGAATTCTATGCTGTGCGAAAGCAAGTACCAACTCTCAAAAGTCTGCTTACCGAATTGAAAAAAGATATTGATTTTACCGGTAGTAGGGAGTACTTGCGATTGCTATTGCATAGTATGGGGTTCAAATACAAAAAGTGCTGAAACCAACGGTACATATTGAAGGAGCGTTCGGATATTGTGGTTTGGCGGGAAAGTTATTTAGACGAAATAAAAGAAGCAAGGGACAAAAATATACCTCTTGTTTATTTAGATGAGACTTACATCCATACTTCTCTTAACCACGCAAAATGCTGGCAAAGCGAAAATGAACCCGGTGTGTCGAAATCAGTTTCAACCGGCAAACGATATATTATAGTTCATGCCGGCGGACCATCGGGATTTGTTCCCAATGCACTCCTAATATATAATGATAAGGAAAAGAAAGCCGATTATCATGACTCCATGAACAGGAACAATTTTAAGAAATGGGTTTTGCAGAGATTAATTCCCAATCTCAGTGAACCCACGTGTGTTATAATGGATAATGCCCGGTACCATTCTTTCCAAATTAACAAAGCTCCAACATCTGGCAATAGAAAACACGTCATTGCTGAGTGGCTGCGTTTAAATAACATCTCATTTCCCCAAAATGCATCTAAAGATAAATTGGTCACAATTTTGAGACGTCATAAACCCGAGCCAGTATACGAAATAGATACGATTCTCTCAAATCATGGTCACAAGGTGATAAGGTTACCGCCCTATCACTGTGATTTAAATCCCATCGAGATGATTTGGGGCATCATGAAAGCAAAAGTGGCAACTAAAAATGTTTCCATCACGAATGATGCCTTCCTAAAGCTCGTTGAAGATAGTTTTCAGGTATTTACATTTATCAATGAATTTTATTGAACAGTTAAAAATATAGCTTACTTTTACACTTCGTTATTACTTAGGAAGTGACTATAGAAAATTGGAGTAAATGCTGCGAACACGTAAAAAAAATAGAAGACGGATATAGGACAAAAGGTCCTATAATCGAATCACAGACCGAAAGATTTATAATCGAGGTTGGTAGTCCTGAAAGTGACTCTTCAACGGACGAAAGTGAAAATACATCGGAGCCAGAATCTGATGAATATATGGATGTCGAATATTTAGAATCGGATTTTGACGGATAGGTAATTATTCATATTTAATTATCAACTAGACATGCTCTTCCGATTACATGAAAACATAGTTTCACAATCTACAAGTACTTAATTGTATATCTCACTCGTTCTTGCACGATGCCAATACTCACTGTCCCGACTATTCATGACGTACACGTATAATTGCCATATGTAAGCTGTTTGTAGCGACACTACATCAGGGCTAAATAGGAACTTGTCAGGCTTTAACAACCGTTAGAAATTTTCACCCAAGCACGGAACATATCGAAAGATATATTCACACTTTGAAATTAAAAAACAACTAGAAATAGTTACAACTTTTAGATTAACATAAAACATCCCGTACTGTAAGTAAAAACATGAATGTCTAACATTACGACTAATAAATACAATGATATTTTATATTAAGATACGTCATCTGCGCGCAAAAGCGTTCGTCAAAAAGAAAGGTAACCTTACTTTTTATCTATTTATCTCTTTCTAACAATATCGTTTGCTATGGATTGCCATCTTTGTCTGCAGAAATATGGTAGCCTAGCAACTGTCAGTAATTGGTCACGGGTTTTGAATGCGTTTAGTGTGAGCATAACATATCTAAATATAAAATATCATTAGATAAATACCGAATACCCACCCGGTATTCAAGAAAAAAATATTTTTCTACCCGATTGTAACCACTATATTGTGTCCTCTAGCGCTGAGTATTTTAGCTCACCTAATTACGATCACTGGTGATCACGGAATATAAAAAAACAGTGGAAGTGGCATGAGCTTCGCTTAGTATCAGACCTCTTGTCGCTAATACTCAAACTATTATAAAAACAACAAAATGTTTTTGGTGCGGCTATCGTTTTAACATTCCAATAAGGTAAGCTTCTGGATTTATTTCCTTTTTTAGAAATATCGAAATATTGAAATAAGTGATCGCGGCAAAAGTATGGTAGGTAGCGGGGAACTCCGCATAACCATGCCACACGTTACACGCCCACTTGACACTTCTACTGATTTTTCTGTTCTGTGTATGTGATGGTGAGAAATCTATTACTTAAGTATCTAAACATTTAATTAAACTTAACCGAAACCATGCCTCTCTTCTCTAAATAAGTAGTATAAATTAAAGTCGCTTCGCGCCTGTCTGCCTGTTTCTCCGCTAACTCCTTTTATAACACGCAACGGATTATGATACGGTTTTCACTGTCATTTAGAGAATTTATTCTAGATGGTTTATAATTACATTTCATTCTAATTAAGTTTTAATATAGTTGAGAAAACTCAATGTTTTCCTACCGAGTCGGCAAAAATCGTTTTTCGGGCCCTTACATACCTAACGCTGTCCTTAACCTGAACCCTTAAGAGAAGTGTCAAAATTTTATTTAAGTTGTAAATTGTTTGTGTCACCTTATTTGTAAATTGTTTGTGTCACCTTCCGTGCTGCCACCGAGCGGTCTCAACGGAAGACCAGCGCTGGCTTAACAGCTGGCACATGCTGAGTTGGGACCGTTTCACAACAACCTTTTTTTTTTTTTTTATATATGTATTTTCTTTTTTTCTTTGTTGTGTGTTGTTGTGAATAAATATTTTTATTATTATTATTATTATTATTAAAATAATGTACTGAATAATTGTAGTTCTTTAAAAACCTAGAGAAAAGTCCGCGATGGCATAATGTCTATCTCCTAAGATTGACTCACTTTATGATTTTAAAATTAGGGTATTAGCGAATCTATTCTCTCCGATTCAGTATTTAATAACCTAACCAGATAAATACTTGGTTACCTTGGGCATTTAATTTAGATTAATATTGTCCTGTATAATATATTATTTAAATTAATACTTTAGAAGATATGGTAGATTCAAAATTACGCGCAACACAGATTAGAAATCAAAACAAATATGACAGTTTCGTTGTCTACACGTATGAAAACCGGCTCCTTGCAGATTTGTTGCTCAAAATAGGAAATGGACAGATGCCCTAACATAATAGGAGCATTAATCTTCAAAATTAAAACCTTTGCGTTTTAGTAAAAGAATTAGTGGACAATGTTTATTCCGAAATTTATAATATTAATTTTAAGACTAAGAGAGAGCTATTTTATCACCAATGGTCAAGTATATAAAATGGCTAAATTCTATCGAAGATCAATGCACCGACACACACATACTACTCTGTAGACACTGTGCTCGACCTGGAAGAGGCTGTCCATTTCCCAACGGAATTTCTCAATTCCTTGCAACCTTCTGGATCGCCCCACATAAATTGGTTTTGAAAGAAGGGTGTCCTATTATTTTACTACGGAACCTTAATCCACCCAAATAACATCTTTAAAAACGTTCATAATAGAGTGCACAATACTGACGTCCGGATGTGCGGATGGAAAAGTCGTTTTAATTCCCCGGATTCCATAAATACCAGCGGATTTACCTTTCCAGTTAAACGACTGCAATGTCCCATACAATTATCGTTTTCAATGACAAATTACAAGTCACAACAATACATTCTAAGTTGCGGGCTTAGACTTGATCGTTGAGAGTTTTCCCATTGACTTATGTAACCCTTCCCGCGTCACTTCCAGGCAAAGTATGTTTGTATTGTGCAATGAAAAGTCCGCTGTAAACATTGATATAGAGAGATTCTATGATAACTGGCAGTCACGATTTCTAAAAATGTCATTAAATAAAACCTCTATACATATGCACCTATCTATAGTTTGAAAAGTATATTATTCCAGATGAACTGGGATTATTTTAACTTATATTAACCGAAGCGAAGCGAGGGCGAGTCGCTAGTTTATTATAAGAATTGATTTTTATTTCCTCGCAGTAGCCGTCAAAAGCACAGTGTTAAGTCTCGGCTGAAAGTGCAATAGATGGACTCGTACTTTCGAGGGCCTCCGCTACGCGTCGGCCCTCGAACTAACTCATTCATACTAAATTTACGAAATTTGTATGAACGCGTCGGCAATGGTTTTTTAAATACTAAACTTTTTTAAACTACGATATGTACAAACATTTGTTATATACCATTTTGAACCTTATTTAATAAGCTAACGAATTGAATAATAGCAGTACTATTTGTCAACTAGTTCTTGATTGGTTGTCAATTTTGGTGAGTCACATTTGTAGGTAATCCTATGGGATGTAAGTACAAATATGATAGATTTTGTGCCGCTACTGTACAGCTAAAAATGTTCAAAATTACCTCGTCTATCACCCCCTTAAAGCTATTAAGTTGTCATTCAAGTGCCAATTTCGAGAGTTATAGGGATCACACAGATCCCCAAATATCGACTTTGAAAGAATTCGGCCCAAAAACTGGAAAGTTCAAGTTGGCAGCAACTTTTCCCATTCTGTCAACGGATTCCCTATCGGAGACCACACAGATCCCCAGATTTCAATTTTGGAGACAATCAGTCGAATAACCAAAAAGTTCAAGATGGCGGCTACTTTTTCACATTCTGTCAACGGATTCCTTGTTGGAGACCACACCTCCACATATCGATTTTGGAAGCAATCAGTCGAATAACCAAAAAGTTCAAGATGGCGGCTACTTTTTCACATTCTGTCAACGGATTCCTTGTTGGAGACTACACAGATCCCCAGATATCGATTTTGGAAGCAATCCGTCGAATAACCTAAAAGTTCAAGATAGCAGCTACTTTTTCCAATTCTGTCAACGGATTCGTTGTCGGAGACCACACAGGTCCCCAGATCTAGATTTTGGAAGCAATCAGTCGAATAACTAAAAATTTCAAGATGGCTAAAATACGAAGCCCGCAATTGCTGTTCCTGCCGAGGCAAATATAGTGCTTTTCTCAAAAATCGCAAGTTTTTTTTGTGTTGGAGCAAAATTTTCATCGCTTGAACTCATTTTTTTAATTGCATACAATCAAACTTCATGTGAAAAACTATCACTCTTTACCGCCATATTGTTTATGACAAGGAGAATCGCAAGCTTTGTTTTAAAAAAAAACATAAGCTATTCCAGACACTGATGAAAAAGTAATGTTTCGAATAAAATTTGGATGTATAAGACTTGTGCCATGATTTTATTATGGGCGTTTTCACTTTTTAAAAAGTTACAAGCTAGATAGTAATGGAATTTGTATGCAACATTGCGGGCTAGTGTAGCGAGCACGCAATGATTTTTTTTTTAATTTGAGATCTGTCAGTAAACTATGTCCTTCGGGTCTCAATATGTAGATAGTAATGTCAACAGGCAACACTGAACTTTTCATATCAGATGAGCTCGCCATCTTTGTCTATTCCATATGACTGCGTTATTCTAGTGTATTATTGTAAAAGAGATAGATATAGTATTTTTGTTCAAATATTATTGGTTTAAAAGCTACGTCGCGATTATTAGTAGTTGGCACGTTTTATGCGTCGCTTTTGATTGACATTTGCTTCTCTAGTTAATATACCTCAATATAACCTGAATACTAAAAAACGGATTTTTAACTACAGGCTGTCACCGACTAGAAGGTTGGTCGAATGTGCATTTGGAATCCTTTCAAACTAGTGGAGAATTTTTCACACTTCTATGACTACCTATACCTCCCGAATTCGCTGTACTAGTTACCAAAACGGCCTGAGTATTGCATAATTTTGTAAGACGCAGAGACGGGTATAATTTTGAAGATACGCTGTCGCATTACTCTTATGAACTGCCATTCAATACCCCAGCATCAAGGTCAAATCACCTCGGACGAGATATAAGGGACCGTTTTGCCGATTATTTCGTTTCACCAGCTGGAGAAGTATCGTACCAATATCGCGAAAGAATAATAGGTGATCAAAATAATTAAATATGCGAATTAAAATGTGTTTAAGTAATAAAAATATTACATAAATATAAATATCGACTTACATGTACATGTTTGTTTCATTCCATCGTAACTGTCCCAGTCACTGTATAATTCTTTAGCAACTGCTTGCCACGCCTGTTCTTTGAGGTCCCTGTTGTGATAATCTTCGCGTTTAGTGTCCCATAAGCATGGGTAACCTTCTACGCATATAATTAAAAGTTCTATATCAACATTGTGTAAATTTACGTACGCATTAACCACCATATATTTTTAAACACCGTTCCAAAATTGCCTTGAAAAAAAACAATATTTGCCGCCTTTTTTTTCAAGAACACGACATCGCTCGTAATGCCGTTTGCATTCGAAATTGGTAAGACATACGAGGGCTGTTCCGAAAATTTCTAGTTACTCAAAAAAACGAAGAGATATCTTTATTATTTATTTACAGTTTTTCGAAGTATTCGCCTGCAGCTTCGATGCATTTTTGCATTCTTCGAAACCAACTTTCGAAACAAGAAAAAAATTGAGCTTGCGGAAGGTCGAAAAATACACGATTAAATTCATTGACTGCGTCATTGGAGTCGTTAAAAGTTCGTCCTCGCAAGGTTTTTTTTATTGTGGGAAACAGGAAAAAGTCGCACGGAGCTAGATCTGGGCTATATGGTGGGTGAGGCAATAGTTGTACACCGGAAGTGGCCAAAAATTCGAGGGTCCGGGCAGCAGTGTGAGCTGGGGCGTTATCCTGGTGAAAAAGAATGCCGCGGGTACCGCTCTTCGGACGATCCTCGCCGAGCTGTTCGAAGGCTTGAGGTAAGCACACTTCGGTATACCATTGACTAGTGACAGTTCTTCGGTCTTCTAGAGGAATAACTGCCACAGGACCACTACGTCGAAAAAACACGGCGATCATTTTTTTGTTGACCGTTCTTCCTCGAACAACTTTCGTAGGCAAGCCATCTTCCTCGAACAACTTTCGTAGGCAAGCCATCTTCCTCGAACACCCATTGCGTCGATTGTTGCTTGGTAAGTGGGTCGTAGCTATATATCCACGATTCATCACTTGTCAGGATGCTCGACACCTGTTGTGATTTGCCGTAGTCAAATTTTTCGAGCATATATTTGCACCAATCTACCCGCCGAGCTTTTTGGTCTTCAGTGAGCAAATGCGGTATCCATCGTGAACAAACTTTCCGTACTTTTAGGTGATCGTTCAAAATATTTGAAACTGCTTGTGATCCAATCTTCAGTTCATCCTGTATCTCCCTATGTGTAATATTTCGGTTTTCTTTAATAAGCCACTCCACTTTGATGACATTCTCGTGAGTCACTGCAGTCGGCGGCCTCCCCGGTCTAGCTTCATCTTTGACTGACTCCCTGCCTCGTTTAAACTCGCGGAACCAAAAGGAAATGGTGGCTAATGAAGGAGCAGATTCCCCAAAAGCTGTGTTTAAGTTTTCGTGTGACTCCTTAAACGTTAAACCTCGTTTGTAGTCATAATAAATCATCACACGAAATTCCTCTCTTGTAACGTTCATGTTGACATCGAAACAATGTATGACACATGTTTTTAAAAACATTTTTTTATTGCCTTTGAAAAATATTTTTAATTATTTTCGGCCAGGGTTTTGAAGGCAATAAAAAAAGGTTTTAATCGGTAGTATAAAAAGTATAGTTTTGTTAATAGGTTCGGGCCAGCTAGAAACTTTCAGAACGGCCCTCGTAGTATAAAACTGAAATATGCCTTTAAATAAAATCACAAATTTAAATGTAATAAATGTACCTAATTTGAATAAATTATGATATAAATCATAACTTTTTTGTAATGCATATAAAAAAAGTTAAACTATTTGATACACTGTACTTAAATACTAACTCTGTAAAGGCCATTTGGAAAGGTTAACCTTTTTAGTCTATGCTATTTTAAAAAGTAATATAAACATAGGAGAATTTTGATGGCACGGGTGTTTGGCTCATGTTTGGCTGTTCAGGGTTAGTTATCCTAGTCCAAACATAGTTTTAAGAAGTAAAACACGCAGAAGATAATTAAATTTCATACATTTTTCGCCGGTATATATTAACATTTTTTTTAATTTTTCATTGGCCCTAACGGAGAACTTCGCCTGCTGTTTTTACAACAATGAGGAACATTTCTAAGCATGTCGGAGAAACAATATTTATGTCTGTATTGGTGATAACAATAATTTGGTGACAGGTTTTTTTACTAAAGCGCTTTTTACGCCACACTAAGTTAGTCACTAACGAGAGATGCCGCAATACGTTGGTATGAGATGGAGATATCTCCAACCGTATCCAAGGCATTGCGGTATCCCTCTCGTTCATGACCTTGGTGTAGGTCATGAGTGCTTAAATTATTCAGTGATGTTAACTGGTTTACGATAATAGAATTTGTAGCTGCCGAAACCAGACCGCTGAAGAGGAGGTTTTGAAGGCTTTGCTAATTTAATTAAAAACTTCGATTTGATACTGTAGATTTATTATAGGTTACTGGTATACAGAAATAGTGCCAAAATTATGCGCAGCTGAGTGGAAGTTAAGAAAGCTAGTGACTTGCCATGTTTGACTCGTTTAAGCTCAACGGATTGTTTGAGTGGGGATAAACGTCTTGGTATTGCTGGAAGAGCAGATTTAAATTATTAATATGAATGATTTTAGTATTTATGTAATTTGGAAACAATTAAAAATAGAGGAAAAGAATTAGATAAAATGAATTCAAATTTATACAATAAAAAATGTTGCATAGGTACGCAACAGAATTTATTGGTCAAATTTGGAATTTCCACAGATGATTTATTTCTGTCGCCGCTATAACAACAAATACCTACTAATAACAGAATAAAATAAATATTTAAGGGGGCTCCCATACCACAAACGACAACTGGTATAAGTAGTGTCTAATGTTGTATAGATAATGGTACGGAACCCTTCGTGAGCGAGTCCAACTCGCACTTGGCCGGTTTTTTTATATGGTGTGATATTGCTGGAAAGTAAACCTGAGATTATGATAACCATATACTCTATGCATATTAGCCTCTGCTATAATGTACTGGGTGTACTTGGAAGTGTGGATCAAACGAAGCAGGTCGATAGAGAACGTCTAGACCTATCGTCTTCACCCCCATGTATGTTCAGCGATTTTTACTAATTTCGGAGATATTGATCATTTTAATCTGAATTTTTTTGGTATCATACATAATTAGAATCATTACGAATCAGCGAAGTTTTTAAACCTATTTACCAAAAAACGGGCAAATAGGTTTAAAAACTTCGCTGATTCGCAATGATTCTAATTATGTAAGATACAACTGAAAAACTTATGAAATAAATCATGAAATTGATGATTTTTCGTGACATGGACATAAGGGAAAATTAAAAAAATTCAGATTAAAATGATCAATATCTCCGAAATTAGTAAAAATCGCTGAACATGAGGGTGAATTCGATAGGTCTAGACGTTCTCTATCGACCTGCTTCGTTTGATCCAAACTTCCAAGTACACCCTGTATTATATTCTCGCTATGTTTGCTACGTTAAAGTACCTACCACACGTAAATATGTATAAGGTCTGTTCATTCTTACTAGTCTTGTATATTTAGTAAACAACTTTCTAACCTCAAAATGAACCTTTTTTGGCTAAAACAGCTATTTTAAACAAAATAAAGCAATCACAGAACACCAACCAAGACCAAGTGATGTCCATAATGTTTATTCATCATCATCATCATCATCATCATCATCATTATCAGCCGCAAGACTTCCACTGCTGGACAAAGGCCTTCGTCAAGGTTTTCCACAACAATCGGTCCTCTGCTGCTGTCATCCAGCTGTTTCCCGCGACCTTTATTTTGAGGTTAGAAAGTTGTTTACTAAGACAAGTAAGAACAGACCTTAATTGTTTATTGATTCAGTAGCTAATAAATGAGGAATATATATATATTCCGTATTTATGTGGCCGCCCTTAAAGTAGTAAGAGTAATTATATTGAACCTCTTCCAGTTGGTGTCTTGCAGCAAGACACCAACCGGCAGAGGTTCAATATAATACCAACATTTGTTAACAACAAACAAAATAACACTCTTCAAAGAGTGAAAGAAGAGTGAGAGAGTGAGTCTTTGAAGAGTGTTATTTTGTTTTTTTGTAAACAAATGTTGGTATCAATTTATTAGCTACCAAATAAATGGTAAAAGTTACTTATGATGATGTCTTATTCTGGCTAAGATAATAGCTGACTGTTGAGTTTCTTGAGCACTACTTCTCGACAATGGTCTTCTTTGTCGGCAGACTCAATCGTATTAAATAATGCCCGTGCAGCCTGTTTGTGGATTATTGATTATTATAGAAAATACAGCTGGTTTCTTTGTATTTGTTGTCAAACTTCCCCTCGCAATTTATATAATCAAGTCGTACATAATGAGTTTTCAAGAGTGACATGTACTTTATATGATTTCTGTTATTATATTATACGTAATGTATATTTTCTATCGGTGTTCCCACCACCTCTCTCCATATGACCCGCTCGTTTCGTAGTGCGACGCAAACTTAGTGCGTTCCGAACGGAATTTACGAATGTGTGATGCGACCCATACAAAATCTATGGATGACTTGCATTCGGAACCGTTATTTTTCATGCGGAATTCCGAACGCACAGGCCATCATTCGGAATTCCGAATCGAAATAAAAACCGAACGGAAAACTACTGTACGTGTGTGGTAGGGTCATTGATTTGTATGGATTAGCTGCATTCGGAATTCCGAATCGAAATTCAGTATGTATGTGGCCGCCCTTAAGGTATTATTACGGACCAAATACATCTACTTAAACGTAAGGTATTAAGCGAGACAGATTCGAAATAAAATTAAAGACCACATGCGTCTCCTTAAACGTAAGGTATTAAGGGAGACCGATCCGAACGTTAGCCGAAACATTTCCGAAGAATGACCGACGGTTCAAAATTGTCAATGTTATAGAGATTTCATTACATGATTGTAGAAAAAATACGCAGCGAAATCGGAAAATTTTATGTTCTTGTTCTATTCTCATGTCTAGAAAATAGATTTCAATAGTTTATTATTAGGTTACGTGCGTTGTGCTTTGTCAATATAGGCAAACAACTGACAGACAAACTAGCGTCTCCATGTATAAACAACAACATAGAAATAGAAATAAATACACTAATTTTTCCATTTTGTAAATCTTTTGTTTTCTTAGAAACTGATGAGACTGAAGTGGAACAACTGATTAACTCATTACGCCCTGACTGTGCTACTGGAAGAGATGGCATATCATCTAGTTTTCTTAAAATGTATAAATCGATCATAGTCCCTCACTTGACACATCACATCTAATTAATATTGCTATTTCTAAAGGCAAATTTCCGGACGTACTGAAAAAAGCCTTGATACATCCGATACATAAATCTGGGGACAAAAGTTGCGTCAATAACTACCGACCTATATCAATTCTTCCTGCACTATCTAAGGTTTTAGAGAAAATCATGAATAAACTTAAACAATACCTTGAAAGCAATAATATGATTTCAAAGGGGCAGTACGGTTTCCGCAATAATAAGTCCACAACCGATGCTGTTCATGATCTCACAAATCATATTGCTGAATCCTTGGACAAAGGACAAAAATGTGTTGCGATATTTATTGACCTTGCAAAGGCTTTTGACACGGTTTCCATTCCCAGGCTTATTTCTAAAATGGAACGATTAGGTATCAGAGATTCCCAGCTTGAACTATTTAAAAGCTACCTAACTAATCGCACCCAATGTTCAGAGATCTACTAGTTGAACATGGCGTTCCCCAAGGAAGCATAATCGGCCCCACTCTTTTTAACCGACTTCAAAAAAAGGAGGAGGTTCTCAATTCGTCCGGTTTTTTTTTATGTATGTTCCCCGATTACTCGAAGACCACTGGACCGATTTGAAAATTTTTTTCGTTGTTTGCATGGGTATACTTTCTAGTTGGTCCCATTGTCAACACGTCAGGATCTGATGATGGGATCTTGGAGAAATCAAGAGAACTGCTCAAATATTATAGGCACACCTATAGCGATTTTGGTATTTTTCACTGTAACTCTTGCATTTGCTTTTGAAAAGTACTATATAGTGAAGTGGAACTGATGATGAAGACCACAGATGGCCACCGGAACTCCTTAACGGTACCTATTTGAAGGGTGGCGATAGGGTGGGTGGTGTAGTTGAGCGACTATGACGAAGCACATCATCATCATCATCATCATGTCAGCCGAAAGACGTCCACTGCTGGACATAGGCCTCCCCCAAGGCTCTCCACTCAGACCGATCTTGTGCTTTTCGCATCCACCGCGTTCCCGCGATCTTTACAAGGTCGTCACTCCATCTTGTTGGAGGCCTACCTACAGCTCGTCTCCCGGTCCGCGGACGCCACTCAAGAACCTTCTGACCCCATCGGCCATCAGTCCTGCGAGCAATGTGCCCCGCCCACTGCCACTTAAGTTTGGCTATTCTTCGGGCTATGTCGGTAACCTTAGTTCTACTGCGGATATCATCATTTCTGATTCTATCACGCAGAGAAACCCCGAGCATAGCCCTCTCCATAGCCCTCTGAGTGACTTTGAGCTTCCTTATAAGGCCCATTGTTAGCGCCCACGTCTCAGATCCGTAAGTCATCACTGGCAACACACACTGGTCAAAGACTTTTGACTTCAGACACTGCGGTAATTTGGACGAAAAGGTGCTACGAAGCTTCCCGAACGCTGCCCATCCGAGTCGGATTCGACGAGTGACCTCTTTCTCAAAGTTGGACCTACCTAACTGGACCGTTTGTCCCAGGTAAATATAGTCGTCAACAACTTCGAGCGCAGAGCCTCCGACTATCACGGGAGTTGGCGCGACATGGACGTTGGACATGACTTTCGTCTTGTCCATGTTCATCCTCAAGCCAACTCGGTCGGAAACTCCACTGAGGTCAGCGAGCATTGCACTGAGGTCCTCCATGGTCTCAGCCATGACTACGATATCGTCAGCGAATCGAAGGTGAGTGATGTACTCGCCATTTATGTTGATGCCTCGTCCTTTCCAGTCCAGAACCTTAAAAGCATCCTCCAATGCAGCGGTGAACAGCTTCGGAGAGATCACATCTCTTTGTCTGACTCCCCGCTGCAGAGGAATAGGCTTCGTGCTCTGGTCCTGTAGTCGGACGGACATAGTGGCGTTTTCGTACAGACACTTTAACACTTCGATATATCGGTAGTCAACTTGGCACCGCTGGAGAGACTGTAGTACAGCCCAGGTCTCGATCGAATCGAAGGCTTTCTCGTAGTCCACAAATGCAAGGCAAAGGGGGAGGTTATACTCTTCGGTCTTCTGTATAACCTGCCGCATCGCATGTATGTGGTCTACGGTACTATAGCCTTTTCGGAAACCGGCTTGTTCGGGAGGCTGAAAATCGTCAAACCTGCGCGCGAGACGATTTGTGATGACCCTCGAAAACAGCTTGTAAACATGGCTCAGAAGTGAGATGGGTCTATAGTTCTTCAACAAAGTTTTATCACCTTTCTTGAAGAAGAGAACCATCACACTTCTGTTCCATGCTTTCGGCGTTCTCCCTTCGTGGAGGACGGAGCTGAACAGAGTCTGAAGGGCCCTAAGGGTGGGTTTACCACCCGCCTTCAGGAGTTCGGCTGTAATTCCATCCTCACCTGGGGCTTTGCCATTCTTAAGCTGTTTGAGGGCCATACTAATCTCGTACAGGCTGACGTCGGGGAGATCTTCGGTATAGTGTCGGGTTAATCTAGCCCTCGGGTCTTTAGCTCGATTTTCGACGGGTGTTCGGGTTGTCGTGTACAGCTGTCCATAAAACTTCTCAACTTCCGCCAATAGCTCAGGTTTGGATGAAATGACTCTGCCGTCGTCGGTCTTCAGCTTCATCAGTTGGCTTTGGCCAACAGACAGATCCCTGGCAAACACCTTAGAGCCCCTGTTACGCTCAATAGCCTCTTCAATACTTTTAGTATTGAATCGGCGTATATCACGTTTCAGAGACTTCGAGATCTGTCTGTTGAGCTGCCGATAGCGACAAGCGTCACCAGAGGACTGCAGAATCATTTCACGCTTCACCTCCATGAGCCTAAGGGTGGAGTCCGAGAGCTTCTTGGTTTTTGTACGGCGGATCTTGAAGAACTTAGACCCGACCGTTTGGACAGCTTCCACTAACCCGTCGTTGTAATCGTCCACGTCGCTACCTAGGCACTCGAAACGGTTTTGAAGTTCGAGCTGAAAGCTCTCGGGGTTTTGGAGCTGAGCGGGTGCCGGGCGGAGCGTAGACTTCATCAGTCTAGACCTTTCAAGCTTGAACTGGATATTCAATGAGCCTCGTACCATACGGTGATCACTCCCGGTTTTAACCGCACTGATCACGGAGACATCATTGAATATGTGCTTTTTCGTCGACATGATAAAGTCTATCTCATTCCTCGTTACACCATCAGGACTCATCCAGGTCCACTTCCTATGCTCACGTTTCCTGAAAAAGGAGTTCATCATATAGAGTCCCTCCTTCTCCATAAAACTGGCCAGTAGGTGGCCCCGGTGATTCCTATGCCCCACTCCAAAATTCCCCACTCTCTGCTCTTCACCGTTTCGTTTACCCAGCTTTGCGTTGACGAAGCACATTTAGGTTTAAATATGACTATTACATTCCCGCGGCGTTATCTGCGGCGAGCTTGAAATGTTCTATAGTTTCTCATTAATATTTAGAAGTGGAGCTACGTAACAGCATAAATAGGATCACTAAAAAGTATAAAACAAAATAAATGTTTAAAAAAACAAAAACCCGCCTTCAAAAATGCAAAAAATAACTTCTTTTAAAATGGTAGGTCAGTCTAACTGAAGTCGGCGTCCCACGATATTTTAAACCAAAAGCCGAATGCAGCTGGACTGACCTACCATTTTAAAAGTAATTTTTTGCATTTTTGAAGGCGGGTTTTTGTTTTTTTTATCTTAGTTTATGTCAACGATTTGTGAAATTTAAAACTAAGTACTGGTAAATTAGCCGCATTTGCAGATGACACTGCATTAATTTTTACCGCTGAATCTTGGGATAATACTTTTAATGCCGCCCAGCTAGGTTTTAATAAAAAGTTATCACTAAATGTTGACAAAACAAAATTCATAAACTACTTTATTAAAAAGCCAATACAGGATATCAATCAACTTCATATTACAGCACATAATCACATAACAAATGGAAACTCGAGCAGCAACTGCCCGAATCTACCAAATGTACCAGACATCAAATATTTAGGGGTGACAGTTGACGAGACGCTCTCCTTTGTGCCTCATATTAACATCCTTACAGGACGGGTTCGCAAACTAATATATGTGTTTAAGCTTTTAAGGCACGTGGCAGATCCCGAAATCCTTAAACATGTATGTATATTATGCATTGTGTAAATCCCTTTTGGGATATTGTATCTTGTCTTGGGGTGGCTCGTCTAAGACCCACTTGCTTAAATTAGAGCGAGCCGAAAGGGCAGTTCTTAAAGTAATGACCTTCAAGCCAATGATATTTTATATTAAGATACGTCATCTGCGCGCATAAGCGTTCCTCGAAAAGGAAGGTAATTACCTTACTATCGTTCAGTCGCGCCGTGGCCGCTGACACGCACGCGTCAAACACAGTAAAGTTTTATTACCGAAATGCAATAAATATAAGTCATAAAAAATGCCGTCTTGTGTTATTAGAGGCTGCCGAAATTATACTGTAACTATAAAAGGACGAAAGGATGTCTCATTTCATTCGTAACTACCGTAAATATTTTTTTCATTTTTTGTTTACATCGCCATATTTTGTGGCGGCCATCACGCGGCCATGGCGGGCACGCCACGTCTTTCGGGTACGCAATTTGAACAAACTATTTATCTCTTTCTAACAATAGCGTTCGCTACGGATTGCCGTCTTTGTCTGTAGAAATCTGGTATCAGTAATTGGCGACGGATTTTAATATAAAATATCATTGCTTCAAGCCCTTTATATTCCCATGTAAGACCCCATATGAGAACTGTAAAGTGTTGAGGGTACGCCAACTATTTATTCTTCAAGTAGTCTTAAAGCAACATACGACTTGTACTATCAGTAGCAGTTCCCACATTCAATTTCCCAGACGCAGACTTACAGTCCCGCGGACTGTTGTTTGTACAGTTTCCTTTGGTCAAAAAATTTACCTATTCTTGGGACACACACACACACACACACACGCACGCACGCACGCACGCAGGCACGCACGCACGCACGCACGCACGCACGCACGCACGCACGCACGCACGCACACACGCACACACACACACACAGCCCGTGAGGGTGCGCGTTTCTTTTGTTTTATTTAAAAAAAATAACAATTGTTATAATAGGTACTTTTATATCCGCCGGCAGCGGGGCAGGGCTCAACCTACCGGTGGTTAGGGCTGCAGAGAAAGGAACTTTATCTGGCCCTTGATCCAGCCATCTAGCGAGAGTCTCTTGAGGTGTTGGTCGAGACTCTTCGCTATAAGACCGTTTGCCGAAACAACTATCGGGACAATGATCGTCGAGTCAACATCCCACATGGCGGTCCCCTCGTGAGCCAAGTCAAGGTACTTGCTAGCTCAGCAATGTCCTTCTCGGCCTTCACGAGGTTCTCGTCATGTGGGATGGTGACGTCGACGAGCACTGCCCGGCGTTAAGATCGATCTGTTAACACTATATCAGGCTTATTGGCAACAATAGTCCTGTCCGTGATGACAGATCGATCCCAATAGAGCGTAGCACGACCATTTTCGAGAACTGGCGCCGGTGCGTACTTATAGTACGGCACTTTAGAGTCAACCAGACCATATTGAAGAGCAAGTTGCAGATGGATGATCCTGGCTACGAGGTTATGTCTGTGCAAGTACTCGCCGTTGGCCAAATGCGAACAACCGGAAATTATATGTCTGAGGGACTCGCGGGGAAACAGCATGCTCGACAAATGTCGACCGTGCCATCCCTCAGAATATATTTCCGGTAATTGTTCGTCATTATGACCTCGTCAGCAATTGCACAGACAAAACCTTCGGTTTCCCCAAAGAGGTCACCAAATCCTAGCCAGTTCACGGACGCTAAAAAGTCTACGTCGGGCCTTGTTAGGGCCCGGTAGAAGCGTCCGTGTAGCTCCTTGCTCTTCCATACGTTCTTGCGATCTTCAGTGCTCAACACCGTTGGTTTGCGCCAGTTCTCGTTTGCCAAGGAGAGAGGCGTGAGGCTCTTGTCTACTGCAACCACGCATTATTATTATTGTTGTTTTCGAGAAACGTGTCAAAAAAGTTCTTAAAATTTGAAAGGCGCCATCTCGGTTCTTCCTTCGTTTTTTATCCCGTTCTGGTTTATCAATTTTATATAATAGATTGGGGTAATTCCACGGCGCTTATTTCAAATATCATTTCCAAGAATAATGTTGTTATATCTAGACGCTCTCTGTATTCTAATGTGTTTTTAATTAGCATGAGTACTCCTCCCTCATGCTCTTCCCGACAGAAAGACGAGACGATTTCAAAGGTAGGTTAACTAGATCGATTTTCCCTTTATTTAGCCAGGACTCTGAAATACTGCTAACATGTAATTTTGCGTTGTCTTCTAAAAATGTTTGCAGGAAGTGTATCTTATTCCACACGCTTTGCATATTTTGGACGAAAATCTTCAGATTTAAGTTAGTCTCGAAAAGTAAAATCTTCTAGGAGCTTCGTCTCGCTCGTGCAGCGTTGGTTTTTTTCGTTGGTTTCGAGGTTTGTCGTAATCTCCAGTGGATACTTCGTAGTTGCTTCGTTTGTAGTACTGGGGGTGTTTAAACTCTTTGGAGCTTTGTATTTTGCTTTGACTATTTTCCCCTCTACGAGGGGTGATCAATAAGTTTTTAGAATCGGTATGAACCATCCTCATAATCTTATTATTTTAATGTGGACTATACCATGGCACTAAGCAACGTTAAATTAGAGTGTTTTTTTTTAACAATATTAATTTGTTTTCCTGTGATAGCTAAACAAAAAACATTTGTATGAACAATTTTACAAGAGTTAGTTTTGTAATTATTTGAAGCGGTGTGGAGAAAGTCCTGATGCCCTAATAAAAAAAAATGTTATTTAAAATGAAACCTTGGTTTATCATTATGATTTTGAGGATAAACAAGTTATCTTCGCAGTGGACTTTTTAAGTGTTATGAAGGACGTGTGACAGAGATGGAGCTAACGTAACTTCGAACTTTGATTTTTAAAGTAGGGCCTCAGCTTTGTAGTCATCCATTCTGTAAACAGGGGGCTGGTAATACCAATTTAAGCCAGGCTGGTTAACGACGGAAAACTGAATTGTCATAAACCAGAATGTTTTTCTAAAAGCTCATAATTATTATGAGCATTTAGGACCTATTATAGGCCCCCAGACATGCTCTTGTCCGGTTTTATCTTCCCACGTTTTTTATTCAATTACCTATTGATTAGAAGTAGGTGATGGATATACGGTGGGCCAAATTGCACTACCTACCTATTCTAATTACCTAGGTATTGATTATTATTTCGCTTTGCTCGTTCCGCTTGTTGTTTTGCAGTTTTGCTTCGGGTATATCTATACTTCGTTTTTTTCGGCTATTCCCAGTTGTCCGCACCCTAGAAACTAGGTGTGGCCAGTTTCTGGAAAACCGGGAAAAGTCAGGGAATTTCGCGGGTCAGAAACATTAACATGAAGTCAAATATAACATATGTTTTTTATTGATGTGTCACGTAGAATATGTTAAACTCATGGAATTAGTAAGTACATCTGGAATGCTTACTTCCAAAATCGCGACAAGTAAAATTGAACCCAATATCTGAAGCCAGAAGGCTGACTTTGTGGTAATCGAGTGCACGAGCCTAATGAGACTTACTTTGTCTTTGTTTGTCCCTCTTACACAATTGCCAAGTTAAAAAGTTACGATTTTCTTAGTACGAAATGTTAACTAGGTAGAACATGTTAATTTTTAAAATTGTGAGGATTATCACAGTATATATATTTAAATTAGGCGCTAGGAATCCATTACAGTATTACATATTAAATGAATATTAAAGTTAACCCGCTTCAATCATTGCTCATCATGGTAATGGTAGGAGTTTATAAAATAAAACTAGCAACACTAATAAAACAAAATGGCGATTGGCGGTCACTTTAATAATCTCTCACTGTTGCAATGAGACCTACTTCTTTGAGATTCTACCTTCGGATTTGAGTGGCGCACGTTGTCGGTTTTGTAACTCAAGTTCTCGTGGATTTATTACGCGTTAAATCTGTTGTTTTTTGTGTGTAGTTGGGTTGTGTGTGTTTGGTTGGTGTTGGTTTGTGTATTAAACTGTACTGGTAAGTGATTTTTACCGAAGGAGCCGGCGGTATCTCTAATGTGAGATTGTTGCCGGCTTGTCCGGGACGCATCATGGCGTCCGGTGGTAACTTTGACCCCGGGATTACTCGTGTTGACCCGGTGTCGGCGTTATCTTCTCCTGAACTCTTTATGGAGATTGTTGAGCACCCTCCATCCCCTGCGTGCTATTTGGACATACAAGAGGCAGTTCCTGTTAGGAAAAGAGATCACTCGGCTATTGCCACTGAGCCAAGTTCCCCCGAGCCTACCGAGTCGCCGAAAATGTTACGTTCTGAGTCAGTCTCCGTGTCTCAGCAAGATTCACAAAACATAATTCCCCTTGCTCAATCTGTGCCTACTCAATCGCAGCCTCCCTCGCAGAGCCCAACTACTTCGCCGTCGCCCCATCGGAATAATTACATTTTATCAGATAGCGGGCCTTTTGTGGTTCATGTTGTTCGGGAAGTAGCAGAGCCGGATTCGGGTGTCCACATAAACCATATAAAGTTTGGTCAATTCTTGTTTGGCAAAAAGGTTTCGGGGATTAAGGAAGGCGGTGTAAAAAAAATTGGTAGGAACAGGATGGGTGTGGAATTCATTAGCGCGGTTAAAGCTAATGACTTCGTCACAAATCCAGATATCGGAGCTGCAAAATACAGGTCGTTCATCCCCTCTTTTAATATCTCGCGAACTGGGATAGTTAGGGGTGTCCCTAAGGACTTTTCTAATGAGGAGCTCCCTGATCTTATTGTAACTCCTCATTGTTGCGGAAAGGTTATAAAAGCCAGGCGTCTGAATTATAAAGTCAGAGACCATAACAGTGATGTCCCTCAGTGGGCCCCTTCGGAAACTGTGGTCTTGACCTTTGATGGTCAGTCTCTTCCTCAGAGAGTTTTCCTTTTTAACTGTTTTCTAGAGGTGTCTATATGTATATCCAACTGTCCAATGTTTTTAATGCTGTAGATTTGGACACGTTAAAGCTCAGTGCCGGTCGCAGCCGCGCTGTGCTAAATGCGCCCAGCCTCACGATGCTAATGAATGTCGTGTTCCTGATCACAATGTGAGCTGCCTTCATTGCTCCGGGCGGCACAAAGCTACCGACAAAAATTGCCCCGAATTCGTGAGACAGCATTCTATCAAGCTGACTAGGGGATGAGGGAATTTCTTATTCTGATGCGGAAAAAAAACACCCAACCTCTAAGCGTCCTTTCAATGAGGTTGTTAGTCAGCAAAACTCTTACAAAAATACCGTATTTAGTCAGAGAAAGCAACGCGCTCCTGCCTCCTCTCATGGGTATGACCAACAAGCCCATAATGCCGTTATAGAAGGCTTCAATCAACCTCTATCTGGCAATGGTGTGGCATTCTCAAAGGCCCCCGAAGGCAATCATCATGGCGGTTTTTAAAACCTTGATTTGCCCCATACCCGTCCTGATTTTGGTGCTGCTCTTCTGTCAATTGTGTCCTCAGTCATTGAAATGTTTGCTAACAACTCTTTTTCTTTACCGTCCAACGCTGCCGATTTCTTGAGATTATTGTCTTCTCTTTTACCTAAGGGATCTGAGCCTGTGGGCCGGTCTCATAATGGCTCTTAATATCGTCCAATGGAACAGTAGGAGTATCAGCCGTAACAAGGCTGATCTTCTCTTGATTACTAATGAATATAACGCGGCCATCATCGCTGTAGCCGAAACGTGGTTAAAGCCTTGTAATAATTTTAGATTTCCTGGTTTTGTTTGCCTTAGGCAAGATAACCCTAATGGGTATGATGGTTGTGCCCTCTTAATAAAAAATGGTCTTAGTTTTTCTCGGTTTGATTTACCCACTCATACTTCTTTTAACCTTGTTGCTTGTAGAGTTTTGGATATTTCTGTCATGTCTGTTTACATCCCACACCCCAACCCCGGTATTATTTCTGATTTTTGGAGGCATGTTGCTTCTGTTCCTGGTCCCCTTCTTATCCTTGGGGATTTCAACTGTCACAGTCCTCTTTGGGGCTCCCACTGTCTTGATTCTGCTGGTCGTAGACTTGTGGACTCATTGGACTCTCAAAATCTGTGTATTCTGAATGACGGTAGGCCTACTCGACGCGTTTCCCCCTCTCAAAATCCTTCAGCCGTGGATATATCTTTGTGTTCTCCTTCCCTAGCGTCTCTTTGTACTTGGGACATTTGTCACACTAGCTATGGGAGCGATCATTTCCCGATTTTTATTTCTTATGTTACTGGTTTTTTTGTTCCTCCCCCGTGTCCCCCTTTACAAAGGTTTAGATTGCTGAAAGCTGACTGGCCTTCGTACGTTGATCTTGTCGACAGCAAAGTACTTAAGTGCTCTCCCTCCTGTTTCTTCTGACAACTACTTAGAACTTTATTCTCTTTTCTCTAGTTGTCTTTTATTATCTGCAGAGGAATCAATCCCTTTAAAAAATGCTTGTGTTAATCGTCGTCCTTCCCTTCCTTGGTGGGACTCTGACTGCACGTCCATAGTGAATGAGCGGAAAGAGGCAGAATTATCCTTTTGTTCTGACATGTCAATGTCAAATTTTTTAATATTTAAGCGTGTTCAGGCAAAAGCAAAAAAAAATCTTCATGGTAAAAAAAAGAAAGGATGGAGTTCATTTTGTGAATCCATATCGCCCTCTACGCCCCCCTTAATTGTGTGGCGTAGATTGAGCATTTTTCGGTCTTCTCGTGACGCTTCTCCTTCCCATCCTCATTTTCTTCTACTCCCTCGTGGATGGATTCTATTCTAGATAAACTGGCCCCTCCTTATGTTCCTGATTTGTCAGAATTATCTCCATCTGAGTCTTCTTTTCCTTCGTTAAATGGTAACTTTTTGAGCTCTGCATTCCAATTGTCTGAGCTCCGGTGTGTGCTGGAGACTCTTTCTGATTCTGCTCCAGGCCCAGACGGTATACTCATTCTTGGCAAAAACAAATTCTGGAACTCTCTTATACTACCTGAACCTTGTGAATTTATGTTTGATGGGGGCTGCGTTCCGGAATCTTGGAAGGAGCAGTTTGTAATTCCCATTCTCAAACCTGGGAAGGATTCGAGTCTGGCTTCATCTTATCGTCCAATTGCGCTTTCGTCTGCCTTGTGTAAAATTGCTGAGCACTTACTTAAAAATCGCTTGGACTGGTTCATTGAAAGTGAAAATATCCTCTCTCGTATGCAATTTGGGTTTCGAAAGGGCAAGAGCGTCTCAGACAGTCACTGCATGTTATCAGTGGATATCCGTCTTGCTTTCTCTCGAGGAGAATCTATAGCGGCTGCGTTTCTTGATGTGTCGGCGGCGTACGACAATGTCCTGCTTTCGGTGCTCAGGGACAAAATGTCTAAGCTGAGCATTCCCCTGAAGGTAGTTAACTTTGTCACCTGCCTTCTCACGTCTAGAACTATAAAAGTTAGATGGCAGGGTAGTATACATGGGGAAAGATCTATTTGGAAGGGCCTACCTCGGGGCTCTGTCCTTAGCCCACTTCTGTGTAACTTGTACTCACATGATCTAGAAAAATCTGTTAACATGTCTTGCAGATTGCTGCAATATGCGGACGATGTAGTCATTTACTGCAATGATAAAAGTCCTCTTGTAGCTTCAGAAAAACTTAATGTTGCCTTGAACTCCCTACAGCGCTGGTTAGATTCTCATGGTCTTTCTCTGTCTCCTTCAAAGAGCTCTTCTATAATTTTTCTAGAAGTCGCCTTTCCCCCCAGTGTCCTATTAAGTTTGATAACGTTGAAATTCCTGTTTCTGACTCGGTAAAATTTCAGTGGTTTTTGATAGGCGTATGACAGGAATCTCTCACCTCTCCTATATTGTTAAAAAGTGCGAGAAAAACATTAACCTTCTGCGCGCCCTTTCGGGGGTTTGGTGGGGAGCACATCCCTATTCCCAAAAACTCTTATATAACGCTTTCGTCCGAAGCCACCTCGATTTTGGCATATTATTTATGTTGTATGAAACTATGAAACGTAATTCTGTGCGCGAACTTTGTAATACTTTTTTGATACTTGGATATTAATGACTTAAATTAAAAGTCATGAGGGATCTTTAGACATCTTCAAAGGCTCATGAGAAATGAATTTTGGGAGATCTAAATAAATATTTAGGGTGTCCAAATATTTTTTACAAATTTACGTGTTTTGCTGATGACGTTGGGGTTCCTTGATCGAGTTTTTCTTGTTGTTTTTTTTTTCCTTAATTAATGGCTTTCACTCCTTGTGTTTAACAAGGTGTATTTCGTCAGTATCGAGTTTTAGACAATCACCATGGACTTATTGGAGAAACAAGTCCATGGATATCACACGCGAGGACAATTGTTCGGTTAAAGAGATTTACTCTGGTGGACTAAACAGAAGCACATGGGGTTAGCTCCACGCGCTTCTGTCAAGTCCATTGTGTAATTGTATTTTGTAGGTAAATATGAAAATGATGAAATAGACAGAATATTGTAATAATTTTTGTTCAAATAATCATTAGTATCTTGCATGTTACTTCAAGACTGCACGCCGGCCGGATTGTAATTTTATACCTCGTTATCAAGTTGCGAACTATTAAATCATAAATATTTTCGGACAGTTTATGATTATGCTTAAACAAGGGAAACCAATTAAAATATGGTCACCTTTACTAGAAAGGGACGCGCTAAGTTTTAGTAAGTTTCTTTCGGCTCGCGTTATCGGTGTAGTGCACCTTCCAGGTGTACGTAAGTACTTACTTATTCCACGGTTAAACTAAGCTTCTTTTGTAATTCAGAGTTACCTAGTCGAAATTACTAAGATTCAGGGACTTAGAAAATTCTCGTTGGGTATGAAGATGATGTCAATATAACACTCCTTTTTTATTTATGTATTGTGTAGAATATGATAAATAATTGTTAATACAAGCATCTTTTGATAAGATTTTTTTTATGTGACCAATTGTAGCGGTTTATTTTAGTTAGGTAAGTAGGTATTGTTACGTACGTGGGGGTAGGTAACTGATATAAATGCACGAATACACCGATAATCAAAAGTAGACTTTAATTACGCACTCACTTAAACCGTTACAAAACAATTATCGCACAATAAACTTCGAATACTCAGATGATCGCTCGCGTCGCTCTTATTCGCACTGCTTTCCAAGTAAAGACTGACTCGTCGCAACCGGTGTCCGCCGTTTTATAGCTCCCGTGTCCGATCATTCCAGAATGCCTTTCCGGAATGATCGATGTACTTCGACCCGCCAAGGTCGCTCGAGACTGTTCGTTACTGGAATGTTCTTCGCCTTGCTACCTTGTTCTTTTTACGATCGCTATGACCTTGACTCACGGGTCTGGATGAGTCTGGAATGTTCCGCGCGTTGCTGTCTCATTTCGTGTAATCTCTTTCACACGCTTCTGGAAGGTTCTCAGTATCGCCGTCTCTTTCTAATCGTGTTATCTCTTTCACACACTTCTCGAAGGTTCTCAGTATTGCTGTCTCTTTCTAGTCGTGTTTTCTCTTTCACACACTTCTCGAAGGTTCTCAGTATTGCTGTCTCTTTCTAATCATGCTATCTCTTTCACGCTCAGTGGAAAAAATGCCACATACTGAAATGTACTTCAAAGGCCCATAAGGGGTCCCGAAAATGCCCGAAAATGGGTTTTCAGGTTATGGCGTAATCTGATAGAGGGTGGCCTGAAACGGACTGAAAACATGTTTCAGTCGCCTGAAAACAACGGTAAGTTGGTCGAAATTTTGATAATCTGGTATGTGATAGAGCTGCCTCTGAAACGGACTGAAACGATATTTCAGCCTGCTGAAAACGCTTCTAAAGCACCAAAATTAACGATTAAAAATGCGACGGCTTATGCCATCGGCGTAACAGTATCTTGCGATCACAACAGATTCCGACTTACTGCCAAAAAAGTAGGACAATCCCAGAATCTCTGATAGGTACGACGACAAGCGAAGCGAGTATGAGTGTTAGGGGTGACCCTCACAATCCCTAACAACGTTTGTCCTAACACTTGTTTGTCCGAATTTTCATTTGCCCTAAACTGGTTTTCAGATGAGTCAGGCAACTTTTTAAGTTTTCCAATTATATCTTCGGTTCGGTTAGGTTAGGGTTGTATTATAACAATACTAAAAAGTTTTAAAATTTAAGCGGAAATGGCGTTAGGATAAATTAAAATTCGGACAAATGATGCATTAGGAAAAAGGACGATTAGGGCTTCCATAGGAGAATCGAGTGTTAGGTATCTTGTGATCACAACACACCCTAGCCTAAGCAACGAAGACAAATCAGTGGAAAAAACTCGTGTATAAGCGAATTTTGGCATAGCTGTAGGGAATGGTGTTTTAAACCACATACTAAAAGTACTGATGTGTGGGGGTGGATCTAACGGGTGGAGGGGGGTGTAAAGGTCCCTTTTCTTAGTTTTTCGTAAATAACTCGTAAACGGTGGCCCATAGCAAAAAATATTCCATTACATAATTAATCTACATAAAATTCTCTACAAAAAAGATTCAATACACTTTTTTGCTGGGATCAATATTTAATGAGATATGGAGGGAAAAATGATTCCCGAAAGACCATAGTCGGGTTTGCATAGTAAGTCACATCAAATGGGCTCGGATTTTTTTTGTGAGTACCTCTTATAGTGAAGAATATTTATGCCGAGTATCAACATATTAATTGTGACAGTTCTCGACTTTTTTTGATGTACTGTTTTTCGGGATGTATTCAAGCGATTTGCTTTAAATTTTGACATAATGTTCTTTTCGTTCATATAAATATTTTTATATATTTTAAATCATTAAATATTTTAACCTTTCCATCATTATATATTTTTGAAGTAGCATGTTTTGTAAAAAAGAACCCTCAGCTATTTAAAACAGTACTACAACAACGCAAGCTTCCCGTACGATCGCAATACCAAAATAATGTTTGTACTAACAAACATAAAACAGCATTTATGTGCAAGAGTGTACTAGGAATGGGTCCCAAAATTTACAATAAAATACCAAACTGCATAAAAATACAGAAGCATGCCCAATTTAAGAAGCAGTTGATAACATACTTAGTAAAAAAATGTTATTATTCTGTCAATGATTTTTTTGACGACATTTAGGAAATTGTATTTGACATTAAGTATTGTATTTGACATTAAGTATTTTCTATTGATGTAATGTAATAGATTTAGTTAATTTTATGAACATTTGTACGCCAACAGGCAAAACGCAGAGATCTGTATTCCTATATTTAAGACCTAATTTAATACCTGTGATTTACAAATAAAAAATATTCTATTCTATTCTATTCTATTCTATTCGTAGATTTGCATCGCCTCCCAAAAAACAACTACTAGTTATCATATTAAAAAAAAGAAAACTGAACCGATTGAATACAGAACTGAATACACATTGCTGATTTTGGATAGGAAGTACCGCCTGGAAAAATTTAATATTTTGGCAAGTAGTAGGCCATTTTATGGACTATTCTGAAAAAAAAATCCAGAGGTGTCACAACCATATAAAAAATAATGTATATTTTTAATTTGGTCCTTATTTTCTTTTTTTTATATGATAGCTAGTATTTGTTTTTTGGGAGGCGATGCAAATCTATGAAAAGAACACAATTTCAAAATTTAAAGCAAATACATCCCGAAAAACAGTACATCAAAAAAGAAAACATAAAGTAATCATAAGTCCAGAACTGTCACAGTTAAGATGTTGATACTCAGCATAAAAATTCTTCACTATAAGAGGTACTCACAAAAAAAACCCGAGCCCATTTGATGTGACTTTCTATGCAAACCCGACTATGTAAAAGTGTACAAAAAATGACCTTCCCCCTCCCTTTTTTCCAAAGTTTACTGACCAAAAAATCTGAAAAATTCCTGATTTAAAGATAATTATTTATATTTTGCGCGAAAAATTGAATTAAGTTACCAAATCTTACAGTTTTGGAAAACTTATCAAAAAACCTTAAAAAATCTGTATTAAAATTTAGGCTAATTAAAATGGACCTTATTTCATTGATAATAAAGTTCATAACAAAATGAGTATTTTCTTTTGCGTTTTCCATCCATATTATATTAAATAGGTACGGAACCCTCGGTGCGCGAGTTCGACTCTCACTTAACCGGTTTTTATTCTATACATTTTAAACAATAGGTTAAAATTATAATGTGAATTATGAAAATATTACTACAATGTAAAACAACGGTTAAAAATGTGCGGGTAAAAAAATTGATTGACCCTCTTATGAAGGAAACGCTTCTTTTTTAGACGCTATATACTCTTATTTTGGTCAGGGAAAAACTTGAGGAACTGCCTGGAAAACCGAGAAAAGTCAGAGAAATTGAAATGTTGTAAAAAGCAGCCACACTGTGGATAACTGAGACTAAAAAATCCATCGAGGGTGCGGACAACTTGGAAAAAAATCCCAGTCGTCCGTAGTGCGGACAAAGAGGTGCGGACAAATCAAATCAAAATATTTATTCAGTAAATTGGCCACATACGGGCTCTTTTACACGTCGGTAATATAAAGTGAATCTACTAGCGCTTCGGACAAGACCATCATTGCGGAGAAGAAGCGCCGCAAGAAAATCCAGCAGAAGCTCATTTTTTCAAACATAAAATACAATAATACTTAAAAGTAAGTTACATTACAAGGTAATAAAGCAACAAATATAAATTACTAGAACTATCACAAATAAAAACATTACAAATTCAAAAATTAAAAACATTACAAATAAATGTAAAAAATAATAATATTACATGTCAAATACATAAAACTAAAAATAATGACTAGGAGAACAACACGACGAGGTCTCTACGTCAAAAGCCATGAATGGAATAATTAACTGAGCAACAAGTCCTTGCAGACGTGAACAGACCGGACCCCACAAACAGCACCCGTTCACGAGTATGACGCATATCTCAGCCATCGCCTCCCTCAACCATGTGTTCGGGAAGGTGGCGACCCGATCAACGACGCCGCCGTAAGCAAAGACCTTTGAGCGAGCATGACGTGCTCATGCTGCCGGACAACATAAAAGTAATATTGTGTGATATAGCTGTCCGGCGAAAAACATCACAGTGTGCTCTCATTTAAAAGCGTCTTGTACACAAGAACTAATAAAGATAAAGTACAAAAGTAAACATAGAATTTCGTGTTTGAATACACAGTTTGCTTAAAGGCATTTTTATCAAGATAGAAATATCAGAAATAACCTAGACTTAAGAAATTACCTTAAATAAGTAATAGCCTAGACACTACTTAAATACATCTTGGTCACCAATGAAGTCATTTACAGCATAGTATGGCCTACCCAACAAGCAGCGCTGGATGTGAGACTTAAATTTATTGAACGGCATATTGACGATATCAGATGGTATCTTATTGTAGAAACGTATACAGTTCCCCGCAAACGAAGTGCTTACCTTACGGAGACGGTGACCTGGAAGAGCGAGCTTATCCCTATTTCTAGTATTTAAATAATGAATGTCGCGGTTATGCCTTTAGGCATGTATGTGTTTTCGTACATACATGATATTCTCAAAGGTATACTGCGACGCGACTGTAACAGCCAAATAAAAAATGTCTACACAATTGTTTAACTATTGTATAGTTATTCATCGAATAAACTGTGAATAACTCTCTACCAATAAACATTGTTTAGGCGAGTATAGATAAATTACCGAGCGCGTGGAATTGCATATGTAGTGGTAATATGTGTTTACAGTCATTCTATATTAAAGTTTAAAGTCATTCTCTACTTCTCATACCATCAGCATAAAAAGAGTATTATTATATATTAAATAAGTAAGTACAAAAATAATGTCAGCATCAAATTCTAAATACTTTTTACAATGCACTAATAATGCAACAATAATGTTAGCTGTCATAAATACTTTACTTAATTACACCGCTGCCCAATTACCCAATTAGCTAAAAAAGCTACAGGTGTTTCTCTCTCGATTATTTATTAAATTTTGACTGAGAGTAAGAGTGAAAAATTCAAAGCAACGAAAACATTCCCCTCCCCGAGTAAAGCTGCTCCACACACCGCTGCTTAAAATACGGCGACGGTACGGAAACGCAGTGACGCGTCGTATCCGTACCGTTTTTGACGCACGCTCCCCACACCGCTGCTTAACGGTGCGTATATTACGGTGCTTCAAAAACGGCGCCATGTTGTTACAATGACCCCGTCTTTTGTTTACGCAACGACACCGTATTTTAAGCAGCGGTGTGGAGGGCATGCGTCAAAAACGGTACGGATACGACGCGTCACTGCGATTCCGTACCGTCATCGTATTTTAAGCAGCGGTGTGGTCGCAGCTTTACTCGGGGAGGGGAATGTTTTCGTTGCTTTGAATTTTTCACTCTTACTCTCAGTCAAAATTTAATAAATAATCGAGAGAGAAACACCTGTAGCTTTTTTAGCTAATTGGGTAATTGGGCAGCGGTGTAATTAAGTAAAGTATTTATGATAGTTAACATTATTTGTTTATTACTTTGACTCTCAATGGGACCAAAATTACTGCTACTCTCTGACATATTTTTTGCAAACTGTGTTCTAACAGTCGTACGTGCCCAGTCAAAATAATTCTGAAAATTGCGAGAATACAATAAAATAAGACGTATATTTTAGTGTATTTTAAAAAGTATTAAGAATTTGATGCTGACATTATTTTTGTACTTACTTATTTAATATATAACAATACTCTTTTTATGCTGATGGTATGAGAAGTAGAGGAAATTTTAATATAGAATGCCTGTAAACACATATTACCACTACATATGCAATTCCACGCGCTCGGTACTTTATCTATACTCGCCTAAACAATGTTTATTGGTAGAGAGTTATTCACAGTTTATTCGATGATAAGGGGAAGCGGGGCAGATTGGTATGGAAAAATTTAACCTTATATTTTGGGCAGTAAAAATTATTATAATTATACAATTTTTGCATATATCATAGTTAAACTAATTGGGATTGAAATGGCATTTAAATTAATCTTAAAAATGTAGTCTTAATAAAAATAAAGAAAAACCTGTGAAAAATGGAATTTGCTTAGTTGTGCCCCACCCATGAGGCACCTTGATACATATGTTTAATTATGTAAAAAAGTTTTAAAAATGCCAACATTCAACAAAATGTTCTTTCGATTCTTTTGCGGTGTATATAGGCAACCTATTGTGTTCCATACAGATTTTAAATATCTTTTTTTATTCAATATATTTATTTATATATTATGCTTATAGACATTATGGCCGATTTCAATTGGTTTTTTATTTATTTATTTAAATGAACTTTCACATGTAGGTATGAGAAAATAGGCTAAACAAACACTAAAACACTTTTAGACACTTAAACAACACAGTCAAAAATTGCTTATTCAAACATTCATGTGCTATGTGCCCCGTACCTTTGTGTATCGAAGTGCCCCAACGCTCATATTCGAAAAATATTTGAATATTAATAAAACCAGTTTACTTTAGAAAAGTTAAACATGCAATCCTGACAACGAAATAAAATAACTTAATATTGGAAATTTCAAATATCCAATAAACAGATAAACACTGCAACAATTAACTATTACATACGGAGAATATTTTTAGTAAGCTATACCACAGATTACTATACTCTACAGATACTCAGTCGCGAATCGAAAATGGTTGCCGTCCTAAAGTCGATAGCCGCCGCCACTATAAGTTTCTGTGGTTTCGCCAGCAGTGGCAGCACAATCGACATGTCTGCTAAGCTATGAACGGCACGTAACCTCGCAATCAGTTCGACAGATGGCAGTTTTGTCAAAGCTTTATGAATTGCCGCCGTCGCAGCGCGCCGTCATATAAAACTAAACGTTGATTCTACATTCTTTAAGCATATCTTTGCAAAAATATTGGGTCCTTGTGATCAAGTTTTGACGTGAACTACCTTTTGTTTGCCTATCTATTTATTCACTTTCTTAGTGATTTGCAAACGATGCGCATCGCCGTAGTTAGACTAGTAAGTGAAAGAACAGAATAATTATTTATTATACTTGTACTACATATATATATATAATATATATATATATATATATATATATATATATATATATATATACATATATGTACATATATAATTTACGTAAGTACTTTAGCTCTAAACTGATGCGGTTTGAACCTCCGTTAAAAACGAACTGATCTATTTACTTTTTTATATAAAAATCTCGTGTCACGGTGTTTGTGGTTGAACTCCTCCGAAACGGCTCGACCGATTTTTATAATTTTTTATTTTTATTTATATAGATAGATAGGTACTTATAGGAATTTGGTAGGTCGTAATAGTTATTTGTGTATCAAGGAAGCAAAATGACATATTTATGGCGAGGGCGTACATTGAATCCTGAACGAAGCGTGACGAAGCGAAGGATTCTATAAATGAATCCCGAGCGTAGCGAGGGATTCTAAAATAAAATCCTGAGCGTAGTGAGGGATTCAAGTGTTAACGCCCAAGGTGGAAATAATTTTGCTACTGTGTGACACATACTGCTTTTCACATCACCTATAAGGAAAATAAAAGATCATCATCATCATCATCATCATCATCATCATCATCATCATCATCATCATCATCATCATCATCATCATCATCATCATCATCGTCATCATAAACATCATCGATACCACCACCACCATCATCATCATCATCATCATCATCATCATCATCATCATCATCATCATCATCATCATCATCAATTCATCACCATCATCACCATCATCGGCATCATCATCATCAATTCATCACCATAACCATCAGCATCATCACCATCACAATCACCATCGTCATCATCATCATCATCATCATCATCATCATCATCATCATCATCTTGATCATCATCATCATCATCACCATCATCATCATCATCATCATCATCATCATCATCATCATCATCATCATCAATTCATCACCATCATCACCATCATCGGCATCACCATCATCATCATCAATTCATCACCATAACCATCAGCATCATCACCATCACAATCACCATCGTCATCATCATCATCATCATCTTGATCATCATCATCAACATCATCATCATCATCATCATCATCATCATCATCTTCATCATCAATTCATCACCATCATCATCATCATCGTCATCACCATCATCATCATCAATTCATCACCATAACCATCAGCATCATCACCATCACAATCACCATCGTCATCATCATCATCATCATGCTAATAAAATAGGATGCACATGTATAATCGATTGTGGAAAAATTGTAATCGATTAAGTATTGGCGGCCCGGGCGCGGACAGCTAGTAGGTTTATATTGGGATTTAAAAGCTAAAGAACCTAAGTGATGACGCGCCACGCGTCCATACAACATTGTACCAACAACTTTTATGAACACTATTAAAGTACGTACCTAAAAAAATACGGACGTGTTTCCTCGTCTTATCATGAGTCAAGAATGCAAATTGGCATACACGTAAACTGCGTGCGTTTTTAGTGTAGGTATCTGTGTGCATGCGGTAACTCGTGTACCTACCTATAACGAACGAAATTGCCGACCTTGCAAGCTTCATTCCTGTCTAAGGCAACGTTACGTCCTTTTTTTTAGGTCCGTGCAATAAATATATTTTATTTTTACTCATCTAAAATAGTCAATAAAATTGTCCTTAATTTATATCTTACTTTTAAGTAGGTAGGTAACAATAAATGTAGGTAACTAACAATAAAAATGTTTAAGGACTTTTGACTGTCTAAATCGAAGTCATAGGTAGGTATTTGTAGGCAAATGTGACCACCTATGTCACTATACAACGCAGTGTAAATCGCAAGCGCACGTCACGTCTACGCGCACGCATCCGGTGTGGCTGGACCTTTAATTAAACAAGCAACGCCTCGGGAAAGTCATAGTCATATTTAAACAATTAAACATTCACGTTACAATTGCTGAACCTGAACTATCTTAATCGAGGTATCTTATCGCCCTTGAAATAGGTACCTACCGTTGAGGAGTTCAGGAGGCCATTTGTGGTCTTCATCATCAGTTCCACTTCACCAAATGATACTTGCTGAATGCAAATGCTGGACTTGTTACTAAAAATACTAAAATCGCTGTATGTACCTATGCCTATGATATTTGAGGAGTTCCCTCAATTCCTCACGGATCCCCTCATCAGATTCAGATTTAGACTCATGATTGGTGACAATGGGATTACCTAGGAAGTATACTCTACCAAACCAAAAAAAAAATGTAACTCTGTAAAAAGTTCAAACTGAGAAACTTTTTTTTTTAAGTCGGTTAAATAACTAAAACCTCCTTAGTGTAACAAATACTTTTATGAAAACCACATCAAAATCGGTTCAGCCAAACGCGAGATAATCGCGAACATACATACATACATGACAAATTGAGATGAGAACCTCCTTTTTTTTTGAAGTCGGTTAAAAATAGTCGCAGTTGCATATAGATAGCTATACAAACTACAATTATGTTCACTTGTTTCACTAATGAATGATGGACAGATACGAAAAACACGAGAGTAAGAAAGATAACTTAGTTTTGTTTGTGTCAAACGCATAGTGAAAAATACTTGGGAAGTTATTTATTGTGGTGTTAAAATAAATAAACTTTCGTATTTTTGGAATAAGAAATAACAAACGCTTTAATTAAATGTTGTTCCATTGAATATCTATACCGGGAGTGACCGCGACGACGACACAAGTCGGCGCTAACGTCCTCGTATAAGCACCATCTAGCGGATCTAATGAATATCACGTAGCAAGTTCAATAGCTAATGATGGCCGTTCAGTGTACCGCAAAAAAATGCCATTCTTAGTTTCTAAAATAAAGCCTTAAATTTATGTAAAGAATGATGTTTGCATTTAAATTAAGGTATATCTGATTAATAAAAGCTTAACTTTTCCTTGATTAACGGAAATGAAGAAAATAATATTCCTGATGATACTGGTGGTGCCATCTAGTACAAATTATAAGCACGAATTATAATTTGTACGTGTTATGCCCCCATGGCTATACTAATACCACTTTTTTCTTGTGAAATGCTAAAGAACAACAACCTAGCGATGCGTTTACAGCTGTCATGCCCGCTTATGTATAGTCATGTCTTAGTGATATTTCGATATTACTACCATTTGTTTTTAACGAAATAGTGCTGGTGTATTATTGTACCCCGTGCATCAAACTGCCCCGCTTCCCCCTACAATAGTTAAACAATTGTGTAGACATTTTTTATTAGGCTGTTACAGTCGCGTTAAGAAAAAGAAAGAAAAAAAGATAAGAAAAGTTACGTACCTACTTGTCCGTTGGCAGTAGATGATTTTGATCAAGAAGTCATCAGGAGAACTAGGTACATTTATATAATTTTCGTCCGATACCTAAGAAATTTCCAACCTTAAAGATGAAAATTTAAATAAATTATAGCGACTAAAATCCATAAAAGGACATACTTATTCCACCTGTTTAAACTCATTAAATTAAGAAAAAATAGTTAAATGGTTTTCTTTTTCATGCGAACGGTACAACCACTACATATGCAATTCCACGCTCTCGCTAATTCATCTATACACTGTTTTTAATGCCTACTGGCAACATTGAAAGGCTTCGTTCAGAAATAACAAAGGTTCTTGCTTTTACAATTTGTAATATTATACATTTTAGTCATCATCATCATCATCATGTCAGCCGAAAGACGTCCACTGCTGGACATAGGCCTCCCCCAAGGCTCTCCACTCAGACCGGTCTTGTGCTTTTCGCATCCACCGCGTTCCCGCGATCTTTACAAGGTCGTCACTCCATCTTGTTGGAGGCCTACCTACAGCTCGTCTCCCGGTCCGCGGACGCCACTCAAGAACCTTCTGACCCCATCGGCCATCAGTCCTGCGAGCAATGTGCCCCGCCCACTGCCACTTAAGTTTGGCTATTCTTCGGGCTATGTCGGTAACCTTATTTCTACTGCGGATATCATCATTTCTGATTCTATCACGCAGAGAAACCCCGAGCATAGCCCTCTCCGTAGCCCTCTGAGTGACTTTGAGCTTCCTTATAAGGCCCATTGTTAGCGCCCACGTCTCAAATCCGTAAGTCATCACTGGCAACACACACTGGTCAAAAGAGTTTTGACTTCAGACACTGCGGTAATTTGGACGAAAAGGTGCTACGAAGCTTCCCGAACGCTGCCCAGCCGAGTCGGATTCGACGAGTTTTTTTAGTTATTTTAGTACACTAGTTTTTTAGACATTTCAGTACACTAATATATTAAAATAATGTCATTATCAAACTTAATCATACTTTATATTACTAAAACATGTTGTTCCTATGTAAATTATTCAATGTATGGTATTATTTTCTTGTTTTAGTTTAGCGGGAATATACACTGCAATTTCGGAACGAATCGGTTCATTGTCTATGTCAAAAAAAATATGTACCGTAAAATGGGGTGAATAGAGATTCGTGGGGTGAATAGAAATACAATCTAAAATAAGTCATAACTTGTTACTAATAAGAACAAGTCTTTTGGAAAATTACATTAAAATCTGTCTTATAATTAGTAGAATATGCTTTATTTTAGGCTGTATTTCTATTCACCCCGCGAATCTCTATTCACCCCATTTTACGGTAATCTCAATTCAACACGTAAACAGAGTATAGAATAGACTTGGCCCGCGCGTATACCTTTGAGATGGAGATGGTATCTATACATATAAATGTGGTATATATGCAATCAATTCTGAGTTGCCAACAATTTGCTAAATTTCCCCAATAGCTACTTATTACCTGACTTCAACAACCGGTCAATCGAGAGTCGGAAATATAATCCTCGTGCTTGTGACATTGGTTCTAGAACATAATACACTATAATTTTCATACGGCGTTGCTTACTGTTTTAAATCACATTCGCAACCACCTAACCTCCAAATGTATGTACGTATTTGAATATCGAAAGTTACAATATCCAACGGTCAAAACATCTACAGTAATTATAGAATTCTATGTTTTTAGGTCTGAAATGCCTACGATTAAAATGCCACTTGCATGTTTGTGCAAATGTTTATTTATATAAATATTTGTTACAGAAGGTGCAGTCATATATTATATTAACAATGTGCTTCGAAGTGTTCTGAGCAGATACGAGAAAACTTTATTGGTTGCCAGTTTATGCTACATGTAGCTATAATCCAAAGCTTCCTTGCTTCAGTATCAGATGGGTATCTGAAAAATATTAAAAAATGTTCTAAAATTTTGCGAACGTAAAAAGGTAAATTTCAGGGATTATAAGAGTTAATTCGTAAAAAAATACTATGTCAAATCAACAAAACTTGTTTTACTAGTATAACAAAATACCCAATAATATTATAATTATATATTACCCCGTTCGTTGGGTAAAATGCATTTTAGATGGATGACAACACGAAATTGGTTTTATACGACTAAATTAAAATGTCAGCAATCACACGGATTACTATGTATTATCGTTATCACCATAAATCGGACGGTTAGCGGAAGAAAAATACGATATATTTGAACACAAAACCGATCCTTTTTTATGTTAAAATTTAACTAGGAGACGTTATTTCAAATAATTAGTTGTTTACATTGTCAATCAGGATTTATAAGACCACAATAATAGTATAATATATCCACTTACGTATGAAAGTTTATGTGCTCATATTTCCGCTCACTCCGGGTTTTACAGCCTAAAATACTGCAATTCACCATCACGAAATTGTTCTTTAGCACATTACACGTAAACTTCACCCTTGTATTTTACAAAAAAACTCCGAAAACAGCTAAAAACCACTAAAAACTCATACGACTCTCATCCGCTGTCAGGGTTTGTTTGCCACAATGTTTTGTGGCCAACACGTCGAAAACGTATACGCGCTAGAGGGACAGGTAAAGTAAGTACATCTCGTTTATACATACGTAATTATGTATAAACGCATCTCAGACTTCCCACCTGGTACTAGTCCAATGCCCACTATATTTATTCTCCCTCTACGATTCAACAGCTTTGTATATTTTTTGAATGCTATAGTTTGTTTGTGTTTTACGCGACTTGTTTGATTTCTTGTTTGTAATTGAACAAATTTAAACATTTTTATCTAAAATGGCAAACAACATAGACACGAAAAAAAGGAAGAGAAATCCCAACTGGGACGAGACAGAAAAGGTAAGTTTGTTTAATACAAATTCGTTTTATTTACACCGCGTTGTATTTGCTTGGAATTCTTTGTAATTATTTTATTTATTCCAGACTTTGTTGCATGAATGCTTAAAAGATGTCCTGAATATTATAGAAAATAAGTGTACCGACACTAATACAAATAAAGCCAAAAATTTATCATGGCAGAAAGTAATGCAATGGTGAATAGATAATAATACTTAAGTACTAATTTTTACGGAAATTAGATGTGCAAAGTTCGTGTTTATATAGAATTTTTTGTATATTGTAGCTTTAATGAAGTGAACATAATGGAAAGAGGTTTAACAGAACTTAAGCAGCAGTGGCTAACAATGAAAATTGATGCAAAAAAATGTAATTCAGATTACAAAAAGGCATTGAAAGCTACTGGTGGAGGTATTTAGCCACCAAGTCCTGATCCGCAAACTAAACTAAACTTGCCTCAAGAGTTTGAAGAAGATATTAATCAATTTGATAGCGATACTCTTTCTCAAGTTAGATCAGTGCCAGTGATAGAGATTTTGGAAACAATACCACTGATAGATGAAGTAAAAAAAAATGATATGATTTCATTGATACATTCACAACCTAAAACTAAAGAAATTGATGATGATATGCCACTAGTTAACCAGGTATGATTGTATAGATACTGTAGATGTTTTGAAGTATATTATTTAATAGGTATGTTGTCCGTTTTAGTCAAATGTTATAACTATTGTTACTGTATTGGTATATTTCTATTACACAGGATTCAACCACAATTATCAAAAAATTACCTGAATTTAAAAAGGATTTATTGGGTAGACGTATGCAGAGAAAACGGAAAATTGATGAGGTAAGTTAATTTATAGTTTGTCATTTTATATGTCAAATTTAATTACTAGCATTACCCATCGTTGAATGTCCTTAACTGAGTTTTGTTATAAAGTCAACTGGGAGGACGCACTTTCGTCTTCAGGCTTTGCGGTAATAATTATAAGTATACCCAGAGATTTTCCTAGCATAAACGAAATGTTGTTAGTGCTTGACATAATAAAAACAGCGACAATCCTGTTATCGATAAGTACCACTTCGACGACGTTGAGGAAAACCACTAAAATATATTGGCAGATGCCGCAAGCAGACCCACTTCGCATGCTACATACCGATCATGTACATAATCCGTACATTTTGGTCCTCTCTATTTTTTTCCTAACTGTTGATGAATTGTTTTAATGTGGAGCGGTCTAAATGAACCTTTCAGTGTGTATTGTTTCATTTGTCTGTCTAGATTTTGTGTAATCTACGTTGAAGTAAAATAATCATGATGTGCGAGTATTTATTATATGACGTTAGAGTGGTGGTTATCGATAACAGGTTGGTCGATATTATAATCATGTCAAGCACTTACCACATGTTGTTCCTGCTAGAAAAATATCTAGGTTATAAGACTATCTAAGGAATTGGTCAGGTGCGTAGCACTTAAAATCAGTGGGCGTGTATGAAAAGATGTATGGATGTTGATGGTGTATATGTATGTGTATGTACGTTAATTCATGTAAAATTTTGTTTCAGGTAAAGATTCGGGAATCGAATAGCTCTGACGGACGTAATGCTGCAGTTATAAGTTTTATGCGAGTAGAGCATGAATTAAAAATCAAGCAGATGATTGAGGCCCATGCATGGGCACAAAAAGAGCATAATTTTAAATGTGAAAATTTAATGTTACAAAATTCTCTATTAGAAAAACAGTTATTAAATTAAAGTATATAAATAAAACGTATTTTTATTATAATTAAGCTCTTTATTTATTAATTGGAATATCTTTGTATGAACAACTGTCTCGCCACTTGTCCCCGTCGGTTTAATTCTCTTTGGGCTGGAACTGCTTGTTGATGATTAATCGGTTGGGTGGTTGGAAGAATTGGAAGAATGTCTGAATCTTCTCTCATATCCACAGCTATATTATGCAATACAGCTAATGCAATTATATATAATTTCACATTTTCAAATAATACTGTGAATCCAGTCAATAAACAACGAAATCTTTGTTTCCAGAGCCCAAAACACCTTTCTATTAGATAAAGATAAAAGATGTTTATTTAGTAAGTAGGCCGCACGGGCACTTTTACACGTCAAAAATCTACCAGCGCTTCGCAAGAGACCACTGCTGAGAAGAAACGCCGCAAGAAACTCAACAGTCAGTCGTTTTTTTTTAAAATTACTTATACAATTATAGAACTTAACCTAGCATTATATAAAACAATGAATTTAACATTAAAATATATATATCATGCGTAGTTGAGCAGGAAAATGTGTCAAAACTCAGTATGTTCAGATGAACTCTTAAATTGTAATAATAATAGTATACATATACTTACCCATGACGGTGCAAAACAACCACATAGTTTTGATACATTCTCCTACAGAAACCGTGTCCCCTAGACAATAATTATACCTACAATGTTTAGATATTTTCCTGACTAAGCTATTACTAAGTTATTTAGGTGTTTAATTTAGGCCAAGCATTTTTATCTGTTAGATAGTCCTCGACCCTATAATAAGCTTTCGACATCAACGACTTTTTCAAGTAATTTTTAAGTGCTGGAAATGATAACTTTAAAACTTCGTCAGGTAATTTATTATAGAAATGAATGCATTGACCAACAAATGATTTATATACCTTACGGACACGAAATTTTTTAATAGCAATTTTATTTTTATTTCTTGTATTCAAATTATGTACAACAATTCTTAACAAAAGAGTCTTGATTTTTAATGACATAAATAATATTCTCATAAATAAATTGTGACGCTACTGTCAAAATACTAATTTCTTTAAATAGTAATCTTAAGGAATCACGGGAGTTTAGGTTATATATGGAACGAATGGCTCTTTTTTGTAACACGAATATAGTCTGTATGTCAGCAGCTTTTCCCCAAACCAGAATACCGTACGACATAACACTATGAAAATAACTATAATAAACTAAGCGAGCTGTCTCAACATTGGTAAGTTGCCTGATTTTCCTGACAGCATAAGCTGCCGAACTTAATTTACCTGCTAGTACTGCTATATGGGGACTCCATTGCAAGTTTTTGTCTATAGTTATCCCTAAGAAAAGCGCCTTGTCCACCATCTCCAAACACTCATCATTTAGAAATATACTAGATTTTACCGGTCTAACATTAGGCAAAACGAACCTAACACATTTAGTTTTCTTAGCGTTAAGTAGCAAATTGTTAATAGTAAACCAATTAAGTACTTTAACCAGCGTGGCGTTTATCCTACTGTAATCGACGGATTTTCGGTCCACCTTGAAAATTAATGAAGTATCATCAGCAAATAGCACAATATCACAAAGGTTATCTACCGTGGGTGGTAAGTCATTTATATAGACCAGAAATAAGAAATGACCTAATATAGAGCCCTGAGGCACACCTAATTTAACAGTTGCTCCAATGGACTGTGTTTGGTTTACAACAACCGTTTGTGTTCTATCGCTAAGATATGAAGACATAAGATTTAGAGAATTATTTGACAGACCATAATGTTCTAATTTTAATATAAGAGTCGCATGATCTACGCAATCGAAAGCTTTGGAAAGGTCACAAAAAATTCCTATTGCATCACAGGATTTCTCCCAAATATTATATATATATTTAATGAGTACAGATGCTGCATCAGTTGTGGATCGTCCTCTGGTGAAGCCGACCTGATTACTGTTAAGCAGTTTATTTCTATTGAAGTGACCTAACATATCTTTTAACATTAACTTCTCAAAAACTTTACTTAAAACCGGTAGAATAGAAATGGGACGGAAATTCGTTAAATCACACATGTCGCCCGATTTAAAAAGTGGTATGACTTTACTATATTTCATAAGATTTGGAAAAACCCCCTCTGAAATGCAATTATTGTAGATTAAAGCTAAGTGAGGTGCAATTATATCTATGACATGATGGATCACTTTTTAAACTGAGCGATTTAAATACCTTAACAATAGAAATTGAATCTACATGGCTAAAATCAAAGGTTACATTACATTTAGTAACATTAGCACAAAGTAGTTTTTGAGCTACAATCGCAGATGATTGAAGACATTTCGTTGTATTAATAGCTATAGTGGAGAAATAATCTTCGAACGCTAAGGCCACGTCTTTGTTTGACGTGATTTGTTTGTCACCCTTGTTTAGGGTGACTTGGGTGAGTGTGGATATTGTATTTCTTGTTAGAATATGGGCTCTATTGTACGCTTCTTCTCCTGGCGTAGTGGGATTACTCACTGGCGTAAAAAGGTATGGAGCTAAACCATACCCTGCATCACTAAGGAGATGTCCTACAAAATCACCATTTTCGAATCTATTTCGAATTTGACTTTCTCTAAATGGGTAAGGCCGCGAATTTTGACCAATGTGACGTAGAACTAACAAAAAAAAAATACGTGACGTTACCATAAAACGTAACATAAGTTGTTATTAAGCTTAGATCACACTGGTAAACATTCGTAAAAAAATACATGTTTTAAAAAATTAAGTTTTTATTGACTAAATACAAAAAAAGTATTTTCACGTAATTAACATTTTGATTAAAATTTGCTTAAATTATTATTTTTTAACTTTTTAAATGAAATAGTAATCAATAGTACTTTTCATAACACAACAGAGACATTTGAGCATTTCTCAAAAAAAAATGCCACTGAGTGACATCTCCAAATTTAAAAAGCATTCGTTCGCTTCGCTCACTCGTTCGGTTAATAACTAGCTTCTGCCCGCGACTCCATCCGCGTGGAACTCGTTTATATCGTAGCTCCATGCAAACTTTCACCCTTTATTTCACCTCCTTAGGGGATGATTTTCAGAATAAAAACCATTTTATGACCTTCTCCGGCACTCAAACTATGTCTATACCAAATTTCATCTTAATCGGTTCAGCGGTTAAAGCGTAAAGAGGTAACATACAGACAGACACACTTTCGCATTTATAATATTAGTATGGATATGCATAATATGGATTTAATTCTCTCGTGCTGATCCCTGTACCTACTGTACGTACCTACAATTTCAAATTGAAACATCTTAATGACTTAGGTACCTACTGTATTCGTCGTTGGCAATCTAGTAAAAACTCATTTAAGTTCGTATTTTCTGTGTGCACTTCCCTTTACCTCATGTTTTCGTCACTTTACGTTAAAATGTAACGTATTCGTAACGAAAGTGTAACATATTTTTTTTTAAATATTGATTATCATGGTGAAATAACGATATTTTGCATATAATAATACATGTCACGTGCGTGAATAACATTAACCCATCGTATAAAAAAACAACCCCTTAAAAATAATCACTACTTAGCCTTAAAATCACCCTAGCACTTTAGAAGATATTTAGAAAAACTTTGTCCGCGTCACCTTTGACTGCCATTTAATCAACAAACTGACGAGGCTGGTTTCATCTCTGGTGTTGCCCTACTAGAATATGAGTTGCCAGTGCACAAAAACGAATTTATACCACAGTTGGCTATAAATCTAGCTTTATAAAGCGTCACGAAAGTATTCGTAACGAAAACGTGGAATTGTGGCCCAATAAAAGAATGCAAGATAAAAAAGTTAATTGATTTAATAATTTTTTTTCGCGATCGTTAAAACTATCGTTATATCATAAAATTTTGTTTAAACAAAAGTATGATCATGAGAAGTTGAAAATCGTGAAAATAACAGGGCTTTAAGTACACGTGGTCGAAAAAATTTGACAACTTTCGTTACGTTTTGGACGGAAATATATTTTTATTATTTATTTGAAAGGATTTAAATCAATTACGTCACTTGCGACCTTGACAGTTTTTATCGCGTAATATAATAAAATTGTTTTGAAACCTCTCGGTGTTACCAATTTTTTTTTATGAGCATGTTAAATTTGAAACGTCCAAATTAGTCAAAATTCACGGCCTTACCCAAATATCCTCGAATCATGTGTACTGCCTCTCCACCGTGCTACTATATCTCTTATTTTCAATGTGAAGTCACAAATAACTTGTACGTTCAGAGAATAAAATCCCTTTCTATTCACATAATACTGTGCACTCGGTCCACCCACCTTTTTGATTTTAATATGTGTGCAGTCAATTGCACCAATAGTCTTTCGAAAACCACATATTTCTCGAAACCCAGCGATGACTTCTTCCTGTTCTCGTATTCCATTTGGCATAAAAATAAATTGGTCAGCTCTTCTCGCCAATGCTGTTGCCACACGACGGCAGATGTTCGTCAGCGATTGTTGACTAACACCGTGAAGATCCGCCGCATCATCTTGCACTTCTTGTCGTCCCCAAATCCTAAGTGGCGTGAGCACCTGCAACTCGGGTGATATGCCAGATTCCCTATTATCTTGTATGATATCTTCTTTTATTAATTCAACAATTTTACGTGCATAGTTTTTCGTGACTCTGTACTTGCTTTCAAAATTAATTTTACTTAGCAGGAACGGATTTTCACGTTTTTTGTATATTTTTTGTTTCCTGGTTCCTTCTGAATCCCATTGATCAAATAAATCGAGATAATTTTGGTACTCCATCTTAGAAATAGGAACGAAAACTTTTTTTTTACATCTTGTACTACAGTTATACAAGGGTATCCGAGTGAATAGTCCCTGTGTAACTATTGTTCTTAATTGCACCAGATGTAGGTATACAACGCTTACGTCAAAAAAGTTTTTATTGGTAAGAATAAACTTATAACACGTGTATAACGAGTGTATACGCCTGTGTTAAACTTTATTAGTAAGGCTGTAACAATATTGATTTCTTTAAATTTATCCCTAAGCAAAACACGAGACCCCAATTGATATATAGCGCGTACAGCCCGCTTCTGTAATACAAAGATGGTCTGGATGTCAGCCGCTTTTCCCCACAGTAAAATTCCATAACTCATAACACTATGAAAATAACTAGGTATAGTACACAAGTCACGCCGTCTCGACGTCAGTAAGTTGTCGGATTCGCTTTACCGCATAAGCCGCTGAATTTAGTTTACCTGCAAGTGTGGATATATGCGCACTCCATTGCAGTTTTGAGTCCAGAGTGACAGCTAGAAATACTGTTTCATCCTCGAATTCCAGTGTCTCATCCTTCAGTCTTATTCTAGCCGCATTCACTCGCTTCACATTGGACAATGAAAATTTAATGCACTTGGTTTTTTTGGCAATTAAAAGTAAGTTGTTGGCCGTAAACCAGTCAACAATTGTGGATAATGCATCATTCATGTCATTAAAATTATACTGATTCCTATCCGCTTTAAATATAAGTGAAGTATCGTCAGCAAACAAGACTATTTCATGTTTATCGCGCACTACATATGGGAGATCGTTAATATAGATTAAAAACAAGAACGGACCTAGAATAGAGCCTTGAGGCACTCCCATAGCAACAGATGACCCAGAAGATTGTGTTTTGTTAATGTCTACCCGCTGAGTTCTATGAGCAAGGTAAGATGTAATAAGATCTAGTGCAATGTTTTTGATGCCATAGTAGCTTAACTTCCGCACTAACGTAACGTGATCAACACAATCAAAAGGTTTGGAAAGATCACAAAAAACTCCAATTACAGCCAGTGATTTTTCCCAGGCATCAAAGATATGTTTCACCAAAGTAGAACCGGCATCAGTTGTAGACCGTCCCTTGGTAAATCCGTATTGACTGCTATGAAGTAGCTTGTATTGATTAAAGTGTGAGGATATTTGATTAAGAATTAATTTCTCAAAAACTTTACTTCTGGTAGTATCGAAATAGTTCAAAAATTTGTGGGGTCTGATTTTGCTCCTGACTTAAACAAGGGAATGATCTTACTGTGTTGCATCAGATCAGGAAATACTCCAACATCGACACACTTGTTAAACATAGTAGCCAGGTAAGGCGCAATTGACTCTATAATGGAGTGTAGTACTGAAACAGAGAGGCCCCGAAGATCTTCAGTCGTTTTGATATTAAGGGACCTAAACGTTTTAATTACAACTTTTGCGGTGACACGATAGAATTTAAACAAATTTGTGCATTCCTTAACATTAGATTTTAATAATGTTTCAGCCTTAACAAGAGATGATAGTAATGATTTAGTGGTGTCCAAGGGTATGTTCGTAAAAAGCGCTCAAATTGTTTAGCTACATCAAGGTTCGAGCTTACTAGAGTATCTTCAACTTGCAGGCTGTAGTGCGGGTCTCTAATTCTAGTTCTACCAGTTTCAGTGTTAATTACATTCCAGACGGTTTTAATCTTGTTGTCAGAGTTACAAATTTTATTCGCAAAATACTTGGACTTCGCGGCAGCACAAAGCTGCTTGAACTCTTTACAATAATTTTTGACGTAGGTACTCTAGAAACTCAGGCCTATGATCGACAGCTCTAGTAGCATATAACTCATACAATTTGTACCTCTTTTCATGAATCTCTGGTGTAGCCCAATCACTAAATTTCGTACCATGCTTGGCTTTAACATTTTTCAGACTAAAGCAGGCATCGAATTCTTTAATAATACAATTAAATAACGAAGTACATAAACTGTCCGGATCTTCCATAGTGCACGTCATATAATTCAGTTGTTTAGTGACCTTAGTATTAAATGATTCTAATCGATTTTTAGAAATTGGTCTATATATAAACTCGTGGGGCACATAATCAGTTTTCCCCTTAAACGAATTACCTCGATCGATGATGTTATTCATGAAGCATATGTACTCCTCCATTTGTTTGCAAAATATTGTATACTTGTTAGTTACATCTTGCAGAGCGAATTCCAATACCTTTAGTTGTTTAGCGTTGGCATCAAATTCATGCATAACACGCTCTAGTTCGTGTTGACAATTTAATAGGTCATTATATAAGGCTACATTGCTATATCTAATAGTTGCTAATGTCATACAGCTTTTATTACATCGTAGTATTTTTTTTTACTTTTTTATAAATCTACTTAACCTTAAATACTTTTTAATTTTGTTTGATCCCCTCACAGTAATGTTTGGGATCAATAAGATCTAAAGAGTTAGTAAGGTCTACCGTTACTAAGTGTTTGTTAACTTCACAGTCAGAAGTATTGAGCTCCGCAATATATATAATAACATTTTAGGACTCCACAACATAGAAACAATGTAACACAACCTAAGTGACATTTTGGACAGCTACGACGGACCCAAAAATACCCAGATCCATCAAGCGACGTAAACGGTGGCTTGGCCGCGTGAAGATCTTGCCGTCGCGGGTCCAAACGTACCGCCAGGAGGCGGCGCGAGCGGCCTCGCGGGCTCGCTGGAAAAGTTGCCTGTCTTCAGTCGTGAGCCGCTTGTTGACGTAAAACCGCTGCGCTGCGGCGGTTAGGCCCAGGTCCGCCGTGGTGGCGCCGCGGCGCACGCGCGCGCCTGGCCCGCCCGGTGCACGGAAACCACGTCACGCGCGTCCAGCTCCACTCCAACCACCGCGCAGATCCGCTTCGCCAGGCCCGCAGAGCTCTCACCAGGCTCCTCCGGCACGTTGGAGATCTGCACATCGTTGGCGAGAAGCTCCTGGTCACGCTCGCGCAGCTCCATCTGGAGGGTCGCGATGGCCTCCTCCATGGCCTTGTGCGCCACCGACACGGTGCCATTCGCGACTTGCTGCTCCAAAGCGTCGCCGCGCCCGTCCAATGTGTCGAGCCTCCCGTTGAACACCGTCAGGCTCGCCCTCATGTCGGAGAACTCCTGCCGGACAACCTGCAACTCCTCTCTAAATAACCGGATCTCGCGACCCAGTGCCGAATATCCCTCCTCCGGTTCGCCGCCGGGCGAGGGCGCCGGCAAGGTGCGCGCGCACACGCGCGCCGGTTCCGCGGCTGCCGCGACTGCGGCGGGCTTCGCGGCGGCGGAGAGGGCACTGGCGTTTCGGCCCTGTTGTCTCCCGGCTGGGACCTTTTGCAGGTCGGGCACTTCCAATCTCGAGGAACCACCGCCGCCTTAGAAACTCCCACGCATGCCAGATGACATTGACAGCTGCATTAGTGGCATACGGCACCATCATTGCGCGTCATGAATTTTGCACAGGGCGAGCACTTAACCATATTTATTGTTTATTTTTATTTTAAAGTGGGTAGTTTTGTCACTGCAGTGGCTATCTCAGCCCTACGTTTAATATAACGCCACCAATTAACACGCGCACAATAAATGTTTGGATTTAGACGATAAAAAACAATAATAAATCACTACTCTCACTAAAACGTTGGTTGTTTTATTTATTTTAACGTTAAAATCGCAGTCCAGTGTTGGTCGTATAACGTACCGTCATCTACCTCTGATTGACAATTTAGTCATCTAATCTATTTGTTAAATTTCTATACAAACAATTAAGGAAAGATAGTATAGTATCGGACAGTGTATAGTCATAAGAATAAACAATAACTACACGTAGAAGCGAATCTCCTTTACTAAGGCCCCAAATGCCGCGCTTTTAATACCTACTTCCCCCTTCACCCCGCTACTCCCCTCTGCCTTCCGCGCCCAAAGTTAGGGCTGTCACTTGCGAAATATTTTAATCGGTTTATGGATGTTGTATACAAGTTTAGTCACGAAATGTTATTTATGTTTTACTTTAACGTGGAAACATTGTTGCAAAATGAGTTTTTTACATTTACGTTCAATTAGGTAATAATAATTTTTGATGATATTAAGATTATCTCCAGAAAATTACATGGCTTATGTGGCTATTAATCATATATATAAAACAAGGAAACGAGTCTATAAACAAATTTTAAAATAATAATTAAGCTCAATAAGTCTTATAGTCTGGGATCCAGAGTTACTTTTTACGTTCCTTTCGGCAATACGTCTTACGATATATTTTCCGTACTAGTTGACCGAGTCCACACATGCAGCTATTAAATATATTAAATTTGCCATGGGAAAACATTACAGCAGTCAATTTATTTGATGACAAAAAGAATATTAATAGATAAGAATAGTATTTTGCAATAAAGCTTTTTCAACTTAATCAAAATTCAAAGTAATGGGGGTCCATTACTTTGAATATTTTTGCATATTGATATATTCCGTCTGTGACACCCCTGACCTCAGGTGTCGCCAGGCGATAGGTATCTAACGCGCGGAGCGCGCGTCGGAAGCCGTGAGTTTCGCTTCTACGTGTAGTTATTGTTTATTCTTATGGTATAGTATCGGACAATGTCAATAACATCTCTATTTCGCGTCTAAGCGCCATTCTATGAACGCACAAGCAAAATATACCATCCTAGACACGTGTTGAACCAGTCCGTGGCAACCTGCCTACGCCCCTGCGCGCACCGCATCGATTTGTGTGAATAAATCAATTTCAACTTAAGGAATAGTGTTTTTGCTATGTTTACTATCTGCACAATTTAGGTTATTACAAACAGCACACGTTACAAGTGTATCATAAGTTTATTACAGATTTAATTTATGATACTAAAACAAATGAGAAATGGCGTGTTCTTTTTTAATATATTTTTTATAATGTTAGTAGTGTTGTATTGTATCGGACAGGGAAGTTTCGTATAGTATCGGACACGTCCGCGCGTCCATTACTACACGTAAGTTAATAATAAATAATAATAGACTTGCCCAAAAATAAATGAAATAGTACCTAACACTTTTAATTATTATAAGTTACTAGTATGTATTCATGATGTCCGGTACAAAACTTGCAAGTAAATTTTAACATAGCGTCGTCAGATCAATCTGAAATTTTGTATAGGTACTTACTTGTGTAGGTAGTTGAAATAAAAAATAAATAAATAAAAACTTACCTACCTTCGTACCTACTTACATTCGTCTTTTACTTAATATCGATAAATAATAAATAAAAATAGTAAAATAATAAGATGTCCGTTACTAAACCAAACTGTCCGATACTTAACGAATTAATGTTATTTTACTTTCTTCTTAAATTTTACTAATAACTCCCCTGACATGTTTGCAAGGTATTTATTGAAATCAGGTATTCACTATTCTCACGCTTATTAGGTATATAATATTTTTTTGGCCTTTTAAGTATACTGTCCGATACATGTCCGATCGCATGATGTCCGATAGTATACTAAAAAAATATAAAATAATAATTGATATAAATCGGTTATCGATAAAGTTATTATACTTTTTACCAAAACGGTATAACGAATGAACTTCAATGTGCACAATTATTATTTAAAATGATTTAAAGTCTCCAATTTCAAGACTTTATTTGTTAAAACTAAAATGTGTCCGATACTATACTATCTTCCCCTAACCCACTTAGCAGAAGAGTTTCGAAAAACACCAAATCTGGATTATTTTCTTTATGTTACAGTATTTAGTCGCAATACCCGTTTTCATATCTTGTAGGTATATACGTTTGAAAGTAACTTTATTTCCACACAAACTTTACAGTCAGTAGTCAGTAGTCTAAGATCCCAAGTTTTCCACTGTAGTTTTTTTTATTGATGATGGGTTTTTTCAGTAAGGGGCAAGTGTTTAAAAAACACTGAAGCTTGTCCTTTTTTAGATGTTTACATTCATGTACCTGGAAAAAACCCAACTCAAATACAAACTTTCACCCCGTTTTTCACACTGTTCAGGGCTTAAGTATTTAAAACCTGTTTTTTTTTATTTAATTAATAATGGTGTTGATACCTACCGAGTTTCATGTATCTAATTTGCTCAGTCATAATTCTTATTTATACGTAAACAGTAACCTTAAAAATGACCAAATTCCCACACAAACTTCTACCCCCTTTTCCGAAATTGCCGTATTTTTTTTTTCGTTTAAATCGTATACTACGACGTTCACTATTCTCATTTTAAAAATGGCCATACTATCTGTAATTTTACCACCTTTGGGGTAGTTTTTCAAAACCGCCCAACGCCTTTTTAGGGTTCCGTAGCAAAAATGGCAAAAAATCTCTTATAGTTTCGTCATGTCCGTCCGTCCGTCCGTATTTCAAACGCATTTTACTCGAAAACTACAGAGGTACATTGATGCAATTTGGAGTAAGGAATAGGTGTCTTGTAGAAGCCGCTACTAAGTTTGGTAGTGAAATAACATAAATAAATATTTCTAGGTTGGGCACTCCTTAAAACTAGGGTTTGCAATTCGAATATTCGAATATTCATATTATTCGAAATTAAATTCGAATACGTCAATGTTCCTTATTCGAATAATTCGGATATTTTGAATAGTGACCTACTTTTAATAGAACGCTAGAATCAGCTTTTCTTCATACCTACTGACATATACAAGCAAATAGTAAAACAGGAATGCCAATATGACATGACATGATATGAAGTTTCCAAACTAATTCCCAAAAAATCGACTCAATGCATTCGAACCGGTGGAGCAGGCTGGATTCCGCAGCGGCTTCAGTACCGTGGACCATATTCACACCGTCAGACAGCTTATTCAGAAGACCAATGAGTACCAATTACATCTCTTCATAGCTTTAGTGCATTTTGAAAAGGCGTTTGATACTGTGGAAACATGGGCGATGTTGCAGGCTCTCCAGCGATGTCACATTGATTACCGCTATATCGATTTAATCAAAACTATATATAGGCATGCTACCATGAATACGCCAGAGTGATACATCTCTCCAAAATTGTATACCAACTTACTGGAAGACGTATTTAAAACCTTACATTGGAATGAAAAAGGTATTAAAATCGACGAAGAATATCTTTCTCATTTACCGTTCGCTGATAACGTTGTAATTTTTGCCGAGACTGGCCGCTTTACAACTAATGATTTCATCCTTGGGTGTCGCATGCAGTTGTGTTGGTGAGGTGTTTGTTAGTAACTGAGTGAAACAACAGACTTGAAGCAGAGCTCGTTTATTACTGGCGCGGCGCGCAGGCCCGTCGCCATAGTACACGTCATTCCTCCACCGTTAATTTTCAGACCTGATGACAGAAATGAAAAAAACCATAACAAAAACAAGTACCAACTTATTATACCTTATAATCTATATTCTTAACTCTAGGCCTTAAGATAGGTTTACTAGTAAACGGCAGCAGCGGCGGTGTCGGATCCTCCGCGCTGCCGGCGGCGGAAAGCGAGCCCCCCGCGTCGTCCTCCGACAGCCCCGTGTCGTGCTCGTCCCGCGGCACGTCACAATGTCCGTCCCGCGGCCCTTCGCGCGACACGTCACGAGGCTCGCTGCCCGCCGCGGCCGGCAATGGCGGTTGCGGTGGCGGTGGCGGCTGCGGTGGTGACGGCAGCGGCCACGAGCCCTCGTCATCACCCTCACTCTCCTCGCTTACATTGATTTCATCCAAACCGACCCCCGTATACTTCAACATCTGATCAACATGACGTCGACATTCTATATTATATTTATCTACAAATATCTTGAACATTCGACTTCCAAGTTTACTACGTATTATACCTAATGTCCATTTCTCCTTATTAGCAGCAAACCATCGTAGCCATACTCTGTCCCCAATGTTGAAATTTCCGCTACGATCTCGAATATTGTAATCAGTGCCGCCATGAACCCTATTTACAGTAGGCAACAGTAGATCTAACCTTGATCGTAGGTCGCGACCCATCATAAGACTAGCGGGAGTTTGACCTGAAGAACAGTGCGAGCTATTACGAGTACGGTATTCAAATAGAAACCCTAGTAATTTATCATTTACATCATTTTGTAACTTAATTTCTTGTAATATACATTTTAACATTTTTTTGCATGTTTTAACAGAGTTTTCGGCTTGCCCATTACTCGCCGGGTGATACACAGGAGATGTGACATAACGGATGCCGTTCATCCTACAGAACTCAACGAACTCAGCCGAATTGATTTTAACATCATTGTCTGATACAATCAAATGTGGTAAACCGAACCTAGAAAATAATTCCTTCAATTTACCAATCAATGCTTTAGTTGTGGTACCGTTATTCATATATAAACACTCTAGCCATTTACTATAAGCGTCGATAACAACTAAATACACCTTTTGATGAATAGACATATAGTCGATATGTATCCGATGCCAGGCGGCGGGCGGCCTAGGCCAGGGCGCGGGCGCAGCGCACGGGGGCGCGGGCCGCACCGCCACTCAGTCGGCGCATGACCCGATCCATCGTTCGATGTCGGCGTCGATCTTAGGCCACCACATCTTACTACGTGCAATACTCTTAGTCTTCACTATGCCTAAATGCCCTGAATGTAAGTCTTGTAATAACTGATTACGATATACCGTCGGAACGACTACCCGGTGACCGCGAAAAATACATCCATTATCCATTTCCAAATCTGTTTTGCATTGGAAATAGGGTCGAACAGATGGGCAGTTTATGTTTTTAGGCCACCCTTGTCGCATATAATTCATGACTTTCTTTAAAATTGAGTCAAGCTCGGTAGCTGCCCTAATCCTATTAAGCGTCACGCGAGCTATATTTGCATCTAAATATTTTAAAAATGACAAATCATCTTCACCTTTATTCTCTGAATTAGGAATCGGCGCCCGTGAAAAATAATCGGCTACAAGATTATTCGCGCTGCTTATGTACTGCACCTCATAGTTGTATGCGGACAAAATAATAGCATAGCGCTGAAGGCACGACGGTGTCATTACAGATATGCCATTCTTTTTTGCCAAAAATAGATAATAAAGGCCTGTGATCGGTTTTTAGAATGAACGGTTCCTGTCTCCCGTATAGATATTGATGGAATCTTTTTACCCCAAATATGATGGCGGTGGCTTCCTTCTGTATCCGACTGTAGTTCCGCTCGCTAGCGTTTAGCGAGCGGGAAGCGAATGCGAGCGGGCGCTCGGTGTGGGAACCTGGTTTGCGCATCGCCAGCAGCGCGCCGAGCCCGCCCGGCCCGGCGTCGACGCTGAGCACCAGCTGCGCCCCGGGATCGAAATGCGCCAGCACGCGCTCAGAGCCCAGTTCCCTTTTAACCGCTTCGAAGGCGTCCCTCTGCCGCGGCCCCCACTCCCACTCGGCACCCGCGCGCAGTAGCTCGTGCAGTGGACTTAACAAATTTGATGCGTTCGGTATAAAACTACGATAGTAATTTACTACTCCTAAAAACCTTTTCAAATCCGTTATATTAGTGGGACTAGGCGCGTTGTGAATAGCTTCCACCTTTTTCGCACATGTCTGTAACCCATCCTTGCTTATTACGTAACCTAAATAAGTAACGCTTTCGCTACAAAAAACACATTTATCTTTTTGCAACCGTAAACCTGCATCGCTAAGCCTAGCCAACACTTCGCGTAAGCGCGCCAAGTGTGTGTCGTCTGTCGGTCCCGTAACGCAGACGTCGTCCAGCCAACAGCTGACGCCATCGATACCTATCAGCAACGCTTCCATAGCACGCTGGAAGATGGCCGACGCATTGGCTAGCCCGTACACTAGCCGTGTATATTTGTACAATCCTTTCGTAGTACTAATGGTCGTAAGAGCCTGTGAACTTTCTGACAACTCAAATTGGTTATGAGCGTTGCTAAGGTCTAATTTTGTATACGCGAGACCACCACCCAGCTTAGCGAAAACCTCCTCTATGCGCGGCATCGCATACTTATCGATAACCATATCTTTATTCAAGGTCACCGAAAAATCGCCGGCTATTTTTATCTTTCCGTTTTCTTTCAAAACAGGCAAAATTGGAGTTGCATACTCAGAAAAAATTACAGGTACAAGTATACCTAAACTAACAAGTCTGTCTATTTCTTCTTACACCTTCATTTTGAGGGCAAAAGGCACGGATCGGGGCTTAAAATATTTAGGCTTCACATTGTCTTTCAATTGCAGTTGAACTTTAAACTTATTGAACCTACCCAATTCTTCGTTAAATAAATTGCTATGTTGTTGTAACAGTTTAGGTACTTCACTCGCGCTCGGCCCTCTATTAACAAAATTATTACCGACAGTAAACGACATGTTGAATTTGGTCATAAAATCTCGACCCAATAATGGCGGCCCGCCATTTTCTACCACGTAGATTTTCAAGTCATGTTTTTTATCTGTATAAGTGACAGTAGCTATGAAGAATCCTAACGGCGATATTTTATGACCATTATATAGGCACATTTTTAAGTCGCTGTTGGATAACTTCCGACTAGAAAACATACTTTCGTACAATTTGTCTGAGTCCGTTCCCGAGCCCGAGTCAAGTTCCATATTAAGACAAGTATTATCTACTACCACGTTAACTAATATTGGTTTGTAATTGACGTACCTTAAGCTCAAGAGTTCACATTCCCTGCAATTACCACACTCATTTTCCTCTGTCACCGAAAGTTTGGGTACTAAATTATGTACACGGCAGTTACGACTGCTTTTTAATGCTACACACTTTCTTGAGATGACCTTTTTCACCACACACTTGACACCGATAGTTTTTGTAACGACACTTGCTGGCATCGTGGCTCTTCATACCGCATACAGCACAGGGCTGCGGCCCTGCATCGCGGTTCCAGGCAGCTCTATCACCGGCGTGGGCGCGCGGCGCGCTCGTCCTAGCCTGGTACAGCGGCTCCTGCTTTACGGTCGCGGTCGCGGCCACCACGGCGGCACGTGCCTGCTGCGCACACTCCACCTGTTGCGCCAGCTCCACGGCCCTGGCGAGGGTGAGCGTGGCGGCGTCCTGCTCGAGCAGTCGGTCGCGCTCCTTGCCGACGCGCAGACCCAGGACAAATTTATCCTTAAGTAGCAACTCGAGCGAGCTCCCGAACTCGCAGTACACTGCCAGCCCCCTGACTCGAGCCGCCCACTGCTCGAAGCTTTCTCCCACGTCCCGCGTAGCCTCGTAAAATTTGCACCTATCCGCAAAGGTGCACCTTTTCGGTCTAAAATGCTTATCTAACGCTCCAATTAGTGTATCGTACGTAGCGTCCTTCACGTCCGTAGGATGCACCAAATTCTTTACAAGTCGATATGTCTCATCGGACAAATGCGTGAGAAGTAGCGCACTCTTTGTCCCTGTTTCTGTTATCTTATTCAAAATAAGAAATTGCTCCAACCGACTACGATAAATTTCCCAGTCCTGGGAAATATGATCGAAGGCAATAAGATTCCCAAAAAACGTAGTCATTCTCACGAATAAATTTATTTCGTCCCTTTTTTTTACACACGCGCGGGTAGATATCCGAAGTCGTCGCCAGTGAGGTGTTTGTTAGTAATTGAGTGAAACAACCGACTTGAAGCAGAGCTCGTTTATTACTGGCGCGGCGCGTAGGCGCGTCGCCATAGTACACGTCAGTTGGTCTCAACATGAACTTTTCCAAGACCAAAGTGATGACCAATAGACCGGTCGAGGATGCTGGGATAGTTATTGACGACGTGCGGCTGGATAGTCTCGGAGTATATTATTATTTACTTGGGACAAGTCATCACCATGGAGAATGACTGGGAAACGGAGATTAAGCGACGGATCCAGCTTGGATCGGCCAGTTTTGGGAATATGAGCGACATCTTTAAGTCAGACATGCCAATACACCTAAAGCGCCAAGCATTTAACCAACGCATACTACCGAAGCTGATCTATGGGTCTGAAAACTGGGCAATCACCGACTTCCTTATTATGACGCTGACGCGTTATGAGGAAGCTGAAAGTTGCCCAAAGAGCAATGGAGAGAGCGATGAAATAACTAATAATGTTTAATTTGACCACGGAAAGAAGATTTTTTTTAAGTCAAGGCAATATCTGGGTATCGCCGTAAAAATATGTACTTTTCGTTTTTTTTGTGTCGCCTACCAACTTATTTTTTTTACACAAAAACTTATGATCGAATGCATTACCTCATCCAGTTATGGTAAAGTAAAATAACAAATGAATCGTAATACAAGAAATTATAGCAATACGCAGTGAGGTTACGATTTTTTACGATGAAACAACCAACGCATTTTTAAATGTATAAATAAAATAACTATGTCGCCACTACCTTTTGATCCATTGTAAGACCAGGTACGACGAAAATAGCCTAATAGTTATATTTTTTTGTGTCTGTACGTTAACCTAAATTGTGTATATTTTGTTTAATTTACTAGTCACAAAAATATTTGTTATATTTATACTAAATATTTATTTAAAATGTTGTGTCGCCAATTTCGGTTCCCGAACGTTACTTTTGGTGTGTTACCAATTTGATCCACATCTAACAAAGGAACGGCTACCCTAAAAAAGTATTGTTTTGCATAGGAACTCTTTGTTGCAGCATAGACAAGACTTGAACTATTCCGTCATCTTACTTTTGATCGAGTGGTTTGACAACCGTCTCGTTCGTGAATTTGTTTGTTTGTCGTGAGAATTTTCAGTGGAATTCAGCTTGAAAATTGATGCCTTGATGGTAAGTTACGAATATATCTGTCTGTTGTATATTTTGCACCTCGATGTACTTATGCTTGTAACGATTATGTGTTTCGATTGTCTCTAACATCATTCATTTCCAAATGAAATCATTTTAAGGTTATGTCGCACATGTTTTTATTCACGAAAGTTACCGTGTGTTACCAACGTGTTACTGATGTGTTACATAACATTCGTGAAACTAGGCTGTATTCATATTGCTTTCAGTTAAATTAATACCTTTTTAACCCACTTCAAAAAAAAGGACGTTCCTTTTAATTTGTCGGTATCTTTTTTTATTTTATTTTTTATGTAAAAATTTATTACCTGGTTATTTGAAAGCGGCTGGACCGATTTAAAAAATAATAATATTTGTTTGAAAGAATATATACTTTCCAATTGGTCTCATTGTCATCAAGTCAGGATCGGATGATAGGATCTTGGAGAAATAGAGGGAACTCCTCAAAAATTAAAGGCACACAAACAGCGATTTTGGTATTACCTGTAAAACCTTAAGAATTTGCATTCTAAAAGCACCACAGAGATGACGACTTGAACTCCTTAGTCCTAAGTGATTCACGGGCAGCAATGAGATTTCTTTAGTAAGAACATGAAACTAATTTTACTTATCATAATGCATTAGGTGAAGTGCAACTGATGATGAAATCCGAGGAGAACTCCTCAATGATTAACGGCCCTGCAACTCGGACAGCAACATGTTGTTAAGGGTGATGAGAATTTGGTATCACAATAATAAAGGGTACATCAATAAAAACAAAACAAAAAAATAACAAAGTATAAAACCCACTGAAAAGTATTAATTAATGACCGGCCTCCTTGGCATTGCCTATCTGGTGTCTTACAGGGACACGTAATAAGTATATCCAAGTCGGTGGCAGGTATCGTGGTGAAATTGCTATTATATCTACTTGACACTGCTTCTGATTAGACTGCTTCATTAAGTATTTTTGACATAGGTCTCTTTTTCAGATGCCTGTAACTAATTCTGAAAAGCAAAAAAGGTACCGGAAAAATATGAAATTGCTAAGAAAAAAAATGCAGAACGAAACAAAAAAAGAAAAAAGATAAAAGACTATGACGAAAAAGGTAAAGCAGAAGAGAGAGAGAAATGGAGAAATAGAAAGCAAAAACTAAATAATAAAGGTGTGAAGGTCAACAATGATGTAAATAACATTAAAAATAACGAAGAAACGAAACAAACAGAAAATCTTAAGCCTATTGGGTTGGACTGTAGCAAAGGGGGCGCAGGACTTAGAATTTTTTTTGGCAAAATGGTATCATTATGACATCTAATTTAAATGACTTTATCTTATAGAACACGTTAAAATAAGCATGTTTTACTTGAAAACCTTTTCTCTAAAATCAAAAATGGTTGAGTTATAGGGGTTCAAATGTTGGTTAATTTAGTGTGTGTAGTGTTTAAAATAGTGTTTTTATAGAGCTGGAGGAATGGCGGAGTGGCGGAAATACGGAAATACAAAAAGTCACTATTGTCATTGTTTTATGGTTGGCTTTTATGGTTGGCATTTGCGGCAACGGCAATTGTTCAGTTGAATAGGTTTTTTACCTAATCCAGGATATACTCTGTGTATATCCCGGATTAGGCGACGAAACCTGGCAGCTTCCGTAGGCAGTGGGCGGAGTACATTTCTGCGGTACATGTACTCTCCCATGTACCACTTAAGCCGGCGATCGCTACGGCACGCTCGACAATGCTTTTTTAACTCCAGCCACTGTCGCTCTATTGTATTAGTGTGTACTTTTACACGTACTAATTGGGAGTCTGGGATGATCTCCCCAAGAGCAGCAGCAGCGGGAATATCGACCGTGCCGTTCACATATTCCACGCTGTGATTTACTGTTGCGTGGCCGCGCATTCCCAGTCGCAAGTGGACTCCTGCATATGCCCGATGCATATCGGACATTATGTAGGAGTCCTCTGCGACTGCCGATTCTATGATCGGGTCCAGCGTCAGTCGCGTTTTGTTGGGAATCAACTGGACGTGGACTTGCTTTGTAAGGCGGCTTATGCAGCCAAAAGCCCACGTCTGGCTACGCAATAGGCGTCCCCGATGGTATTTCCTGGTATAGAGGTGGCTTTCGTCCACCTCCACCACGTCATCGGGGCCGCCTATTTTTTGCCTGTCGTGGGCTTCGGCAACTTCACACACTTCTCTTAAAAAGTGGAAAATCTGAATTGCCGTCTTCACAGTTACACCAACGTCGATGGCCGACTGTGTTACTTTGTCGCCCCTCAAAAAATGCAGCGTTAATCGTAACGTAGCCAGGATTGACACCTGGCTACGCTCGAAAAATGTATTTTTTAGGGGCGACAATATTTTTCTACAGCCACGTTTTGAGCAACGCCAACGAAAACCCAGCTTATAACTGGGTTTATTGTCGGCGTGCATCGAACCAGCGCAATGAGGACATTTTGGCACTTTCTCTGGTATCAGTAGCCATTTCTTGGCAGCGTTGATTGCAGTTTCCTCGCTGTTAATTGCTGACGCAAAATTCCATATAGAAAAATTCCGCGCCAGTATCAACTTTAAAGGTTCCATGACTCGCAAATCTAATTTCAATCTAATTTCTTACAATTTAACACTTTAAAATATCAAAGTTCCGAAGAAAGTAATATTCAAAAATCAATGATATTCAAGCGCTTACATCACCTCGGTTCGGGACGTGGTGGGGGGTTTACCTATTGGACATTAAACCGCGCGGGCACACCGCGCGATCGGGCACCGTGGTGTGCGGACGTGTTCTGCGCTCCGATTTAAAGTCATTCGGCGAAAATTTTACAAGTGCTTAGAAATTTCGAAGTCAATTATCTCGGCAATTTTTGATTTTAGAGAAAAGTTTTTCAAGTAAAACATGCTTATTTTAACGTGGTCTATAAGATAAAATCAAATAGGTTTAGGTTAGGTTAGTTTGTTGTCCAGGTGCGAAGCGCCAAAACTACGTAGAATAGGAGGTCCGCGAAGCGGACCTCCGTCGACCTCATTATTGTAATCTTTGATGGAGTCTAATAATAAAATCAAATAGGTTTAGGTTAGGTTAGTTTGTTGTCCAGGCGCGAAGCGCCAAAACTACGTAGAATAGGAGGTCCGCGAAGCGGACCTCCGTCGACCTCACTATTGTAATCTTTGATGGAGTCTATCTCAGTCATCTTTAACTTTAGAAAAAAGTTTTTCAAGTAAAATGCGCTTATTTTAATGTGTTCTTTAAGATAAAGTCATTTAAATTATATGTCATAATGATACCATTTTGCCGAAAAAATTTTTAAGTCCCTTGACGCCTTGTAAATTTTACAAGTGCTTAGAAATTTCAAAGTCAATTATCTCGGCCATTTTTGATTTTAGAGAAAAAGTTTTCTCTACAAAACATGCTTATTTTAGCGTTTAAAATGAAATTATTCTAAGTGTTTTGTGATTACTATAAAATTTTCATTTTTGGTCAAAAAATTTCTAAGTCCTTTTAATGCGCCCCCTTTGCTACAGGCGGACCTAAAAATAAAATAAAGACTCAAAATAAAAAAATCAAAACACTTCACAAAAAGATAAATAGGATCCGGAAACAAAATGAACAATTAACGTTAACAATACACGAGTTAAAGAAAACAAATGAGGCATTACAAATAAACAGTACCATGTTGATTGCTGAACAGACACCTACAAATTTGAGTCCGATTTCAAAAACAAATATATTCATAGACAGGAACTTACCTGAAATACCAGCTGAACAAAAGGAGAAAGTTAAAAAACAATTACTAGATCATAATGTTTTAGTAACGTCATTACAGAGGTCTTATGAAAGGGCCACAACAACGACAGAAAAGGATATTCTTAAAAGAGTTATAAATAATGATATCACCAAGAAGTACAAATCGAAAATTCGAATGACTCGTTTTTTAGGTCTAAAAGGAAAAATTCGTTGGACTCTCAACAAGAAAGCTAAAGAAAAAAAGAAAACACGCACCATCAATCAGCTTAAAAGATTTTACGAAAGGGATGACGTCAGCATGGCGACAGCAAGGAAGAAAGAATGCAAGACTTTTAAGAAAAATAAGCAGCAAATTAGATACTTGTTTAACACTTTGACTGAACTTTACAAAAAATATAAGAGTGAAGGAGGCACAGCAAAATTAACAACTTTCAAGAAATTTCGACCATTTTACGTCATTTGCCCGAAAATAACCAACCGCAATACGTGTGCGTGTGTGAAACACGAAAATATAACGCTAATAAATGTATTAAACTAAAATCGCAGGGAATAGAAGAAAAATATTTTGCTTCAAAAGATCCAACCAAAATTATTGATGATATAACATTAGGATATGTTTGTGATATAAGATCCAAAGATTGTGCGTATGGAGATTGTGATATTTGCAAAAATAAGAAAATAAAATTAAACTTGGAGGGAATAGATCCCGGTCAAAACATTTCATGGGAAGAGTGGCAAAATGAAAAACATGAATATAAAGACAAAACTGACGAAATAAAAGTGACAAAGAAAATAGTGAAGAATGAGAAGAGTGGAACTGTGCAAGAGTTGACAGACAAGTTTAATGAAGAAATGAGAAAAATTAAAAAACACATTTACAATATCAAGCATCAATACAAACAAGCATCGGATTGTTTGAAAAGTTTGTCGGATACAGAGGTAGCTATGATTATAGATTTTTCAGAAAACTGGGTGTGTAAATTGGCGACAGAAGTACAGTCTATGCACTTTGGTGCTTCAAAAACTCAAATAACAATTCATACTGGGATGCTTTACACAAAAAATCAAGACCCTAAACCATTTGCGACACTGTCACCTAGCAACGAACATGGACCAGAGGCTATATGGGCTCACCTGGACCCAGTACTAGATTTTATAAAAAAAGAGTACCCTAATGTCACCACAATCCACTTTTACTCCGATGGTCCGTGTACACAATACAGACAGAAGAAAAATTTCTATTTATTTACAAAAACCACGAAAGAACGAGGATTTCCACATTCTACATTGAATTTTTCGGAGTCATCGCACGGTAAGGGTGCAGCTGACGGTGTAGGTGCCGCTATAAAAAGAAAACTCGACAACTATGTATCACACAAGATTGACATACCTAATGCATTAGTGGCCTTTATTAGTATTAGTAGTGACATTTCCGAAGACAAAATTTGTATAAATATATTACCAGCTAATTTAAAGCCCGTTCCACAGACGATGGAGGTGCATCAAGTGATTAATACGGATAAAAAAAACGTTATCGGCTATAGATGCCTAAGTTGTTTCTGTACGAGACCTGTAAATTGTGAGTGTCTTATTTAAAAACTCATCTTCTTTTGCCACTGTCACAATCTGTAGAAACGGTTACAACAATAAAGAAAGAACATCCAACTAATAACCAAGTCAGGAGTGAAGCAGTAAGACAAAATTTAAAAAGAAAAAGACAACCGAATATAAAAAAAAAGCAAATGACAAAAAAAGTTAAAAACGAGAGCAAAACGTCTTACATATCTGAAAGCTCGGACAGTGAAGAAGTAGTAATAGAATATATTGAAACGGAAGATGACATTGATGATTTTTTATCTGACGGCCCTGAAAACTCAATTCCGGATTTACATAATTCTCCAACTTTTATTTTGGATGAAAACATAGGAATTCTGTATCAACAAAATAAATCGGCAACCGAAGCAGTAAATACAGATTATTTACATGACAGACAAAATAAAACTCCAATTGTTCCAGATCCATCAGGAATAACAATTTTAGAAGATAAATCTATTGTCGAAGGTAAATACGTAATGGTTAAGTTTCATACTAACAGGACTACGAAATGTTATGTCGGGCAAATCATTGAACTCAACGGAATTAATGTAAAAGTTATGTTCATGCGAAAAAAAAAAATGGTTTATTCTACTGGCCACAAGCAGAAGACATATCAGATATGTGTACGTTTGATATATTAAAAGTATTGAACAATCCTATTCGCGATCGTCGTGGGTTACTGGAATTTGAGGATGATTTTAATGAATATAAGGTTTATTAAACGTTTTGATATAATCCTGATACTGGATAAAACTTATATTGGTTAGATAATATAAGGGAAACCTTGACTATACTTACTAAAATAAATTATTTAATAAAACCATATTTTTTAATTTTTATTGGCTACATTTTAAACAGACCTTTATGAAACTCACGTATGTTACGTTATCTTGAATGTTACCGATTGCCATAGTGTGTTACTGATTCACGTATGTTATGGTACATATTTTTACGGCGATACCCATCTGTATTTTTAAACATTGTAATATTTGATTGTACAGCTTTAAATCATTAATACATTTTATTTCAATAAATATTCAAATTATCCGAAATATTCGAATATTCGAATATCGGAAATGGCACTATTCATATTATTCGAATTTTAAAAATGATCGAATATTGCAAACCCTACTTACAACATGTGAAAGATGAAAAAAAAAAATCGCCATTAATCATCGTGCGCAAAATATATCGAGTTCTTTTAAAAAAAAAATCTCTTCTACCGCCATTTACAGGGATAGTTTTTCCATAATCTCCGAAAGCAATTTAGTAGCCCTTACACCTATTTACACGTTTATTACTTAAAAAATAACCGAACTCGCTTATTTACTAAATTCGCTAGACGCTAAAATCGCAAGCAGTTTTATTTTCTATTAATAAACAGTAGCCTAATACTAATTTTCACATTTCTCAACTCAAAAATTACCAAAGTCCGAAACTTCTACCCCCAACTTTACCAACTTTGGGGTAGTTTTTCCTAAATCGCCGAAAGTAATATTTTTTTCTTTCTACCTTTCACATTTCTCCCTTCAAAAATCTGATACAAACTTCTACCGTCAATTTACCCGTAAGTTATCCAAAATCGCTTCAAGCCATATACCTATTTAATTTATACATATGTTGGAAATTGTATATTCCATGTCATTGGCTGTATGTACCTACACCATACAACCTTTGCCTAGAAACTAAATATAGTTCTTATGTTTAAAAACTTGACTAGTTAGTTTCCTCCGTATATTTAATCTCTGGTCGGTCAATGTCATCTCGCTTCTTCGTTCTTCCGGCTCTTTCCATTTATGTGTCAAGTACGTAGCTCCTGTATAAAATCTATTATAATCCAAGTAAAACAATGTACTTGTGTGATAAAGTTTATTACATTAAACTTCATAGTCAGTGATATATATCTGGAGTTTGTTATTTCTACTCGCCATCCATCACACTGCATTATTCGATCCCATACCTCTCAACAGGTTATTAAGCCCAGATTGAAAAATCAATGGCGGAAGAGAACGTGCAGTCGGTACCTCCTGCTATGTTCTCGAGTGGATTATCGTTTGACAAGCTTGACGGGGTATCTACGTACCACAATTTGAAGTTTCAGATGCGCATGGCATTAACCTTGGAAGGTTTATGGGAGTGTATAAAAGGTACTGAAACCAACAACACCAAAATTGAACGGGCGCTTGCGCGCATTTGTTTATCGGTCAAGTCGGTTTGCATTCAACATTTGCGTTCCGCTAAAACTGCAAAGGAAGCTTGGGAAAAATTACAAGACGTCTTCGAGGATAAAAGTCTTTAGGTACCGAAGGGTGCTTTTGCTAAGGAAGCATCATCGTTCGAATTGCTCTGATTATGCATCTACGAGTGACTACATAGAAAACGTCACAACCTTGGTCCAGCAATTAGCGGACATTGGGCGTACTACAGAGGACAGGGAGGTAGCGGAGCTCCTTCTAAGCGGTCTCCCATCGGAATTTGACGCTTTGGTATCCAGCCTTGAGGCAGTGAACATATCTGGCAGTCTCACAGCTGAAGTAGTGCGAGCTCGACTGCTTCAAGAAGAGTTCAGAAAATCAACAAATGGAAATGCTGTGAACAGTGAAGTTGCTTTTGCCTCTAAAAGATCAGTGATTTGCAATTATTGTAAAAAACCGTGACGTACCAAGCCAAAATGTTTTAAAATAAAGCGGGACAAAGCTGCGAAGAAGCAAGAAAGTAAACACGACACTTTACTGGTGTCCGCGCTTGCAACCTACGGCTCTGATGACTGGATTATGGACTCTGGATGTACATCTCACATGTGCAAGAACAAAAGCTGGTTTGAAGACTTGAACACTAGTTTTGTGAGTTCAGTGACTGTCGCAAATAATGATACTTTGACCTGTAATGGTATAGGTAGTATAAATTTAAATTTATCTACTGGCAACAAAACTTTACTTGATGTTATGTATGTACCTAACCTTTCAACAAACTTGTTATCAGTCAGTAAACTAACTTCCAAGGGTTATAAAATTACTTTTCACAATGAAAAATGTAATGTTTTTGATAAAAATAATCAGTGCATCTTGCATAAACGGTACCTATTGTAGCATTACCGCTACAAATCGCGTTGGTTCGCGTTAATTATCGCTAAATTATTTCGCCTTTTTCGTTTCTCAGCCTTTTTGGTATTGCGGACTTGTTCATTGACCGGTTAGAGTTTGTTATTTCTACTGACAGTTTTGAATTTTGAATTCGTTTTTGTTAAATCCGTCCCTTGTAATGGTACTGTCATTCAATCTCGTACCCTCGCCTGATACTTCGGAAAATTTGATAGAGTCTCTGCTCTTCCAAAGTTATATTATTGCATGGAGTCATAAGCCTTTTTCGAGTGCCGCGTCCGGTAATGATGTTACGCGAACGCCTTTCCTACAACGCCGTGGTGTCGATTATTGACCGATCGAGATAGTGCTGTTGTCTTCTGTATGTCCGGATAGCGGGTGAGTTGGTTTTTGTTGCCGTTCAGCTTTCACTGCCCCCCATCTTTAGGAAGCCTTTCTTCCGTCCTTTTCGTTCTATTTTGTGAGTAAAGGTGTTCTTTTCAGCACCTCCGCTTACCCCATATCACGCGACTCTTCGCCACCCAGCGGAAGATCTGGACGGGTGGCTTTGCAGATCACCGTGTGGTTCGCCAACGAGTTCACTGGCGACGGCTCGTCGTCTGCGGTAGTGCCCGCAGACTTTTCCCGCTGCGTCAGTTGCGACGAACGCAGCGTTACGGCTATATCTTCGTACGGCGGCAAGTCGGCGACGACGGAAGTTTACAGGAAATTCTAAAAGAGTCCGCGAACTCCACCCTAACCAATGTAAGGTTACATTTAGATTTTGTTTCGGCCGTAAATTTAATTAGGTATCAGGACCTCTTTTTACCGTTCAACACCTCAAATTGATATCCGTATTTCATTACACTCCGAACTCATCAGTTTTTATCATGAAGCGCTTCTTGAACTTAATCTGATTCATTCTATCATAGTTCGATTTAGTTTTACCTATAAATTTTATACAAGTTTTGGCCTGACCGTGTTCTAAGGTGGACTTTTACCTTTATTAGGCGATGTGTTTTAATTTAAAAATAGCTTTATTTGCGTGACAATCCGCAGACCGTTTCATGATAATTCGTTTTGGTTACCAAAGTAAAGATCTGTGTCAGCCTGGTAATCTAGTTTTTATAGTTGCATTGTAAGTAATTTGTTTTAATCTAATCATTGTGTGTTCCCTAATTAACTATATAACCTTGTTGAAATTCGTTCGGTTTTATTTTATTTTTTACGGGTCCAAATTAACTTGCTGGTGGTTTTATCGCAACCATCCCGTGTAGTGTTCCGTATCCCTATTTTTATGGAGCGCTACACTATATATAAATTGAATTGTGTGCCTAATTGTTCTTCTTCGCAGAGTGACCAACATTCTTCTTCTTTAGATGTCTTGAACATGCAGGAGCCACATAGTGTTCTCGCTGCTAGAGTGCCCATAGATGTGTGGCATAAACGTCTCGGACATCTCAGTTCGGCAGGTATTAATACACTCAAGGATAATCTTGCTGATGGTATCGTGATACACGGTAATCGTGATAATCAGCTTAAGGATTGTATCCCGTGCATTGAGGGGAAGCAGACTGTGAAGATTTTTCCCAAGGGCCATGCGAAACGAGCTGAGAAACTATTTGAGTTGGTGCACTCTCATGTCTGCGGGCCTATGTCGGAGTGCAGCTGAGGCGGTGCAAGGTATCTAGTAACCTTCACTGATGACTACTCACGAAAGACTTTTGGCTACTTAATGAAGAACAAAAATCAGGTACTATCTTGTTTTATTGATTTTAAAAATCTTGTTGAAAAGCAGACAGGTTTACAGATCAAATCTTTGCGATCTGATAATGGAGGTGAATATTGTAATACAAATTTTGCAAATTTTTTATCCACTCATGGGATTATCCATGAAACCACTATACCTTACAGCCCTTCACAGAATGGCGTATCAGAACGACTAACTAGGACTTTGGTTGAGAAAGCTAGGTGTATGCTAGCGCGCCTGGACAAGCGTTATTGGGGCGAGGCTATCAAAACTGCCATTTATTTAAAGAATAGGTACCCTACAGCTGCTGTGTCCAGCGCTACCCCTGAACAAGTATGGACTGGATCCAAAGTCGATCTTAGTCACTTGAGAGTTTTTGGATGCAAAGCATTTTCTCTTATATATTTCAGTTATATATTTTGAATGAGCATTTTAATATTAAGCATTTAGGTCCAGTTAAAAGTTGTCTTGGCACTAATGTGTATAGAGATAGATCTAAGGGCATACTAATGTTAAACCAAGCTGACTATATAAAGCGACTGCTGGGTCGTTTTGGTATGTTACAAGCTAAGGGCGTGGTTACACCCATGTCTGTAAATGAAAAGTTTGAGAAGCCAAAAGAAAATGATGTATCTGATTCTAATTATAATTTTAGAGAATTAATGGGATGCCTTATGTATCTAAGTGTATGCACTAGACCTGACATATCATTTTCCTGCAGCCAACTGAGCCAATTTAATAAATGTTATAATAAAGATCATTGGATTGTGGCTAAGAGGATTCTCCGATATCTGATCAATACGATAAATCATGGTTTAGTTTTTATTAGATGTAAAAAAAATGACCTTGAAGCTTTCGCAGATGCGGATTGGGGGAAAGATCTAGTCGATCGCAAATCTTATTCAGGTTTTGTAATTAAATTGGGTGAAAATACTGTAAACTGGGAAAGTAGGAAACAGCGCTGCGTTGCTATGTCCAGCATTGAAGCGGAATATTTAGCAATTAGCGATGCGTGTAAGGATATTTAGTTTATAATAAACTTTTGGTCAGAAATAACTGTTTACAATTGAAATGTAAACTTAGAAACGATAATCAGAGTGCACAGAAGCTATTGGTGTCTAAGGAATGTCACAAAAGGACAAAACATATCGATATTCCTTATCATTTTGTTAAAGATTTAGTATGCAAAGGATATGTCTCTGTCACATATTTACCTACAGACAGAATGTTAACAGACATACTTACCTACTAAGGCTTTGCCATCCTGTAAGCATAGTAGTTTTATGCATGAACTTAATGTAAGAATTCTCAAATAATTGGAATCTCCTAATATAGCTGTGAACATACTTAATAATATAATACTTACGTTAACATTGTTGTATGGAGCTATGTATATGATGTACTTAAGACTTTGTATTGTGTCGTGAACTTTGAAATAGTCTTTATGTACTGTTGTGTGGTGTAAGGGGAAGTTTTGGAAATTGTATATTCCATGTCATTGGCTGCACACCATACAACCTTTGCCTAGAAACTAAATATAGTTTTTATGTTTAAAAACTTGACTAGTTTCCTCCGTATATTTAATCTCTGGTCGGTCTATGTCATCTCGCTTCTTCGTTCTTCCGGCTCTTTCATTTTATGTGTCAAGTACGTAGCTCCTGTATAAAATGTAATATAATCCAAGTAAAACAATGTACTTGTGTGATAATTTGTCAGTGATATATATCTGGAGTTTGTTATTTCTACTCGCCATCCATCACACTGCATTATTCGATCCCATACCTCTCAACAACATATACATAGCCCACACAAATTTTCCACGTTTCTCACTTCAAAAACATATACCTACCACACAATTTTCTAACTCCCCCCCATTTTACCACCTCAGAAGTAGTTTTTTCTGAATCACCGAAAGTAATATTTTTTATTCCTTTCCATCCCCCCAGGGGTTTTATTTTAGTAATCGCTGAAATAAATGTACGTGTCTCATTATGATGGGGCAGCCTCGACTCTGCAGCGCCTCGGGTGTGTTCGCGGATGCAAGAGTGCACTGCTTTTACGCCACCATGCGAAAACGCTGCACATCCCTGGTGCGCAGGGTGCGGCCAGCCCCAACAGCATCTTGGCGATGTTCGCCCAGAGGGTCGATTGTCAGTATGTGAATCATTGTTGTCTTATTCACGTACTGGCACATCAATCCAAGTAGGTTAGCTTAGGTATGTGCGTAGTTAGAACATTACTAACATTAGGTTTAATTTTTAATTTAATTTACTAACACTTTATTATTATTATGGCCCAAAGATGGCTGAAATAAATGATTTTGATTTGATTTGATTTGATTATTTGCATTGCAGAGCATTTCTTTCAAGTTTCAAGTAAAATTGACCATAAAAAAAATCCCCACACAAACCATCCATTTTCCATCCACAAGTGGTTGAATTTTAGTAATCGCTGAAATACATGTCTCATTATTTTTATTTTACAGCATGTTTATCAAGTTTCAAGTAAATTTAATCATAAAAATATTTTTTCTATACAAACTTTACAACCCTTTTCCATTCCTCTAGGGGTTGAATATTAGTTATCGTTGAAATACGTGTCTCATTAGATCTCATATTGGATCATATAAAATTGGCCTTTAGATTCTTTATACAAATAACGATTTGTGTCTATACTCATCATTACTTCGAAAAATTTTGCTTATACTTTTTTGTTCATACTTTTTAAGTCATAATTATCGCAACGCATAATGCATTTTTTAAGAAACTGTTACTTTTTGAGGATTGTTATAAATCTAACCTAACCTAACCTAATATTATCTACACGTAAGATATTTAAGAAATTCTGAGAAGTGTACGGTTCCATGAATATTGGCGTTAAGTTCAGATGAGTATAAGTTCCGATCATTAGTATTAAAAAATATTATGAAGAGTATGAAAAGTGATCATTATGATGTAAAATGGTATGAGAAAATTTTTCGGAGTTCCAATAATCGGAGTTGCAATTTTATATGAACTATGGCGCACCCGTCTCATTATTTTCATTGAAATGCATGTCTACCACGTTTCAACTAAATTTGGCCATAAAAATATTTTTTCCCATACAAATTTTGCAACCACTTTCATCCCTCTAGAGGTTGTATTTTAATATTTGCTAAAACACGTGTCTCATTATTTGTATTGCAGAGAATTACTTCCAAGTTTCAAGTTAAATTTACCATAAAAAAATACCCACACAAACTTTGCAAACCCCTTCCATCCCCAAACGGGTCGAGTTTTAGTAATCGCTGAAACATGTGTCTCATTATTTTTATTGAAGAACATTTCTACGAAGTTTCTAGTGAATTTGATCATAAAAATATTTTTTCTATACAAATTTTGCAACCCCCTTTCATCCCTCTAGGGGTTAAATTTTAGTAATCGCTGAAATACGTGTCTCATAATTTGCATTGAAGAACATTTCTACCAAGTTTCAAGTAAATTGGACCATAAAAATATTTTTTCCTATACAAACTTTGCAACCCCTTTTCATCCCTTTAGGGGTTGAATTTCGAAAATCCCTTATTAGTGGATCTCTAAGTAACAAAAAGAAAGTGCTGTCCAAGTTCCATATTTCTAGCATTAGTAGTTTTGGGTGGGCGATGATGAATCAGTCAGGACAAGCCTCTTTATACAGGGTGTAATCGTTAAGTGTGTCCAGGTGATTATTCCGTAAATATAACAGATATCAGAAAACTTTAAACTGATGTCGAAAGTACGTTAGGTACCCAATGAGTAAAATCACATCGCTATTATTTTTTTAATAAAACCAGATATATCCCAAATATTAACTTAAAACCTTCCCATACATTTAGTACGCCGTTCGTTGAGGCTTTAGTTTAAAAGGCCTAGTTATTTCACCATTTTCATATGATTCATGATTTTTTTATTTATCACAGTGTATTCGTGTAAATTATGAATCTTAAACAGTTTTATATGCAGAGGGGCAAAATTTATTCGAATGACGAATAACGAATAAGAATAACCAAATTATTCGCGAATAATTTATATGCGAATAATTTATTCGTTGAATGAATTGCCACGAATAATTATTATGTACTGATTTACCTGCTTCATTTTTCTCTAATAAGTTAATAAATTATTCGTTATTCGAAAATTAGTCGAATGATTCATTCGTGGATAATTTATTCGCGAATAAATCATTCGCAAATAAATTATTCGACAAATAAATTATTTTCGAGTAAAAATATTATGAATTATTTTTTATTCGAATAATTATTCGAATAAATATTTAATAATCATTCGAGAATTTCATTCGTTATTCCCGAATAATTTTGTTATTCTTATTCGTTATTCGTCATTTAAATAAATTTTGCCCCTCTGCAGATAAAACTGTTTAAGATTCATAATTTACATAAATAAACTGAGATAAAAAAAAAAACATAAATCATATGATAATGGTGAAATAACTATGCCTTTTAAACTAAAGCCTCTACGAACGGCATACTAAATGTATGGGAAGGTTTAATGTAATGAATTTTAATAATTATACTAAATGTATGTTTATCGCATGGCTTTATTCGAAAAGAATGTTACACAAAATGTTGTTATGATAAATGGGTGTTACCTATATTATTTGACCGTTATGCTGCTAAAGTTTTCGCTGTGATGTTAAGTGAAATAACGCTGGTATTGGTTACGACCGTCGCGGATGTGTTAAGATAAAAGACATGCAGTTTCAAAGTTGCTGCAGTTCTTAGTGCCAACACCAACGCCGCCATAATACCAAAGGATGCAGGTAACTGCAATACAGTAGCCGACCCATTCTGTACTCTATTGATAACCACATTACATTAAAAATGCTTTTACTATTACTAGGTATTCATTATCCGCCTTTTTTGGTATTATGGCAAAACGGTGCCAGCTCTTGTTTGCCAAGATCGGCTATTCCCAGTTGTCCGCACCCCTTTGTTCACACTGCGGACAGTTGGGCTTTTTTTCCCAGTTAAATGTATAGATTAAATGATCGGTGCCGTCTTAAATTCTTCCATCTAACTTAGACTAACTATCTTTAATAAAAGGCATAGAAATATTAAATGCCTTGAAGTTCCGTGTACCTGCGAGTTACTCGTACCTAACCTATATAAACAGTTACCTATATAACCTGTATAAACAGGGTGAAGTCGGGTGATATTATTTTTTGTCCTTTATACTTTGTTTCTGCAACTCGACATTATACGCGTGAAATATTTATTTTGTATTTAAGTACCCAATTTTGATTATTTCATTTCAAATTTTAACTGCACCAGTTAAATTTATATAGAGAACAAGGAAAAGTATTTTTGTCCATCGATAAAGTTGGTTACAATAAAAAGAAGAAATAAAAATCTCACGATAGCTTTCTTTGTTGGTCCCCTTTTTTAAAGGAGTAATCAGTCCAGTTTAAGTAAAGGTCCTTGGTATGATCATGTTCCGGGCAGTGTACTGACTGACCTGTCGAGACATTACATTTTATGGCTATTAAAATTAAAAAGAAAGTGGTGACAACAACTGGGAATGATTTTTCGCATCTGTTACCAGCAGCAACGACTGGGAATAACTGGTGGGGAGTACTGAGGATGTTACCAGTGGTAACGGGTGGGAATTTCCTAATCTAATAGGCTAAACATAATAAAATTACAAGAGTGCGTCATAATAGTCGCCAGTCGGATTTAAGTTGTTAACTTTTTAATATAAGTATTTATTGCACATTATATACACACTATATGGCTTCGTTTCGATTCGTTAATAAGCTGTCAATTTAACAAAAAGTGAAACAAACACTGTCGAATGTAAATTGGAATACATTTACTCTAATAAAAGCGCTTTGATTTCTGCAGTTGTAAGGTAAAATGTGAACGACCTCCGACGGAGCTGGCCCGAGGCGCGGCAGACCCGCGCCTCGGTGCCGCCAATGCCGCCTCGTGGTCTAGCACAAATATTTCCGGTCTCTCTTATTCGCGCTTCCTGTTTCTGATCATTTTTATTCCGACTTTTGCGTTTAAGTGGTCATCGGTTTCAGTACTTCTTACATTACATCTTGTTAGTTCCAAATATAATCTTGCCAATCGAGCTTTAAAAGTCATTTAAAAGTTAACAATATAATTACACAACTCTTCGTCTTTCTCGACCTGTCATTTTTTCTTTATCCTGCTCGCAATCCATTCTAGGCCTAAATGTAATCTGCAACAGATGTGAAAAATATTACGTTTTATAAAACTACTTGGAACCGTGTGAAAATAATTTGTGTCTCCATAAAACTTTGTCGTGATAAAGTGACATGACGACACTTGCTGCGACAGACTTGGCAGTCAAATACGTTTTATGGCGGGACTGGGAATTGGTTTCCGAAATTGTACTTACATCGGCGCCTAGGGATTTTTACATTATGACATTTATTACGCAATTATTGAACATTCATTTGACCGAACAGTAAATATCTCATCTAAAGTTTCATCAAATCAAACCATGTAGCTTAAGAACTTTGCCAATCGTCCAAGATATTGATTGAGATAATGGTTAAAACTTGTTATCAATTGCTAAACGTAACCAAATGCGTCACATTATCGATTCGATTTCCGAACTTTAACCATTAGGTAGTTCAGAAAACTACTCATCTAAAAATCACTCATTAAAAATATTGTTTATGGCGTGTCTAACACGTGGTTGTTTTTTTGTGGTACTCGTAAGAATGAACAAAGTTAAACAGTAGATTCTGTACGTATACATCAGAATAAAGTGTTTTAATAAAAATAGTTACGGATAAAATATACAAACGCCTTACCCTTCCCCCGTCAAAGCGCAGCAAGCTTGTATGTGCCAGGGATGTTGCTTGATAGAAGTCAGGTCCAATTGTTCAGATATTTCAGCTGCAGTCATCGAGCCCTTAACATCCTGTGTACATAAATGCTCTGATATTACTAATACGTTAGTCTTGCGAAAACAAAACTTATTTCAATTATGATATCTTACAATATTATAAGCACACCTGAAAACACATGACACACAGAACATTGTTTACTCTATTTCGTGTAACAAGGTCATAAGAATCTTGTAACTAAACAAACAATTTGGTTTACTGCTGGATTTTGTGATAAGTAATAATAACAGTTTTAATGAATTACGGGGCGGGCTAAGATGTTGCTTCTTAAATTCAACCCAACTAAAACTTATTTGTCAATTAGATAATAGATACATTTTGTACAAATATAATATACATGCATTCAAGTCTTTCGCAGACCAAAATTTCTCATGTGGCGTCTTACAAAGTGTCTAGGTGTTTTTAACGATGTCCATCGATGTTTGAAAATGTATAATCTAATAAGCTTCTGACCGCGTCCTTATCCGCGTAGATTTCGACTATCGTATTCCCTCGGGATATTTTAAAATTTCCGGGATTAAATGCCTATGTGATAATCCAGGGTATAAGCTATCTCCGTTCCAAATTTCATCCAAATCCAGCCGTTGCAGCGTGACGTGAAGTAGTAACAAACAAACACACAAACTTTCGCACAGGGGTCGTATTGAAATATCTTCCTTAATTTGCAAAATTTCCTTGATATTGTCAATTGTAATTTAGATATTAACCTAATAACACCATTTATTAAATAAATTTATTGAAGAAAAAATATTCAATAATAAACGAGATACCGAAATTGTATAGGTACTGGTATTTTTGTATGAAAATAATACCGGTATACGACCCCTGCTTTCGCATTTACTATTTTAGTAGGGTTTTGCTAAATCACGGAAAATAATGAACATAGCTTTCATAGTTTATAAATGCGCCAGACCGAAGAAGCGTTGTGGTAAGAATGACTTTTAACAGTTAACAACCTATTTCTTATCTTACAAGTATGTTTTCTGGAATTTTATTGCTAGTTAGAACTTACTTTCGATCACCAAAAATAATGTAAACTAATGTAGTAGACCGGGAGATACTGACACAAAATTTCCAGTAATTAAGCATGGCGACCCTTCAAGGGTCTAATTACGTAATGATGAAAAGGAAAATGATGGTCATAGAGCTGGTACCGGCGGCCCAATCGCGTGGGCGTCAATCGAACGTGTCGGATAAAATACGAAAGCCGAACGATTTGCAACACAAAAATTCTTGTATTTTCCGATAGTCGATGAAAAAAGAAGTAGGCGGTAGCGTAATGCTATACTTCTCAGGTGTGGCTTACAGCCCGCCATACAGACGAAAAAACATTATTTAAAAAAAAAACAATTCAACCTTTTGTAACAGACGAAATTTTTGCACAGCTAATCTTCGTCGAGTAGCCATTCACGAAAATCACCATGCCATACTTTTCCGACGGTTCCAAATGGCCGCCATACCGCCGCAAAGAAGTACTTTTTTTTGCTAAACGATTTGTACAGTCAGCAACGAAAGTCCATCGTCGATGTACATTCATTTTTCAAATGTTGCTGAACATATCTAAATACATAATAACACCTGCACACTGTAAAGTTTCATAGTTGCTGAACAGGCTGTGAACAAATCTCAATAAACATTTGGGAATACCAAAAGTAGATGTATGTACATTCATTTTTCAAATGTTGCTGAACATATAATTGAATACAGAATTTACCTGTGACCCTTATCAAAATGTATTTAGCGAACGGTATCGTTACCGAAAGTATATAGTCATTTAGTCCGTTTTTGAAACTCGTTTACGTAGGTAAGTGTTGGTATTACTATTCGGTTAACACAGCAAAAAAACAAAAGGACAATGCCAGATCTTGGCATAAAACACATTTAAAAAAAATGTCGCGGAAACGAAGGATTTTGATATTACCTGTTTTGGATGAGATTTAAATTCAGTATTTTATTACTTACACATTTAGGGACCTTTTTCGAAAAATAGAGCCATCTATTAAGATACTTTGTAAATAAGACATCTTGGGAGTAACATGTTGTTACGATTATTTCTAAATAATATTTTATAGACAAGTTCTTCAGAAAAACTAACACCACAGCATTGTTTTAAATATTTTTCTACATCAATTAAACCCAATTCTATAATTATCCGTATCATTTTTTTCTTAGGCCAAAGCTTCTATGGAGACCTGAAGGCATTGTTCTTTAATTAAAAACAATAATGATACCGAACACTTCGTGTGCGCGTCCGACTCCGATTTATCAGTTTTTTTGGCCGTCTTTTACGTTAACCATCAATAACTAAATTGTAAATGAATGTAAGTTGTTTACACTTAAATTTTATCCAAATATCTACAGTTTATCTCTGTTTTCTGTCAATTTAACTCGCATGTTTTTAACTACACTATACCTGTGACTATACGATCTTAATTTTTGATCAGCCCGACTATCAATACACACGAGTATTGATATCGTATCATGTCAGCTTCAAAACTCTTTGAACATTTTAGTACAGCCAAGGTCACAACAGTTGTTAGGTAGAAAAATATTTTCGGTCCTACAGTCCGATCGATACGAATTTCTGAGAACATGACATGTAGGAAATAAAATTAAAAAAATACATACCTACATGACATTAAATCACGCCTGGTTCCCAGAGGAGTCGGCAGAGACCACTTCTTTCCACCTGCTACGAAATGTACTTTTAAAAATATTTTATAGACGTAAGAGATATTATTAATTGAATTCAGTTATGTTATTATCAAACATTCAGTAGGTATAAATCGGAGATATAGGAACTATCCACAAGTAACGCAGCGCGTAATAAAACTAATAAGTAAACTGAAAATTTATAAAACTGACTTCTACAATTTTGAATAGGGCCACCACCTTTTAGAAATTACCTATCCAATAAAAAAATAAGTTTAAAATGGATTCAGTAATGGCGAAGTTAAAAAGTAAAATACAATTGAATTGAAAACCTCCTCTTTTTGAAATTGGTTAAAAATCTAAAATAGTAAAGTGTAATAAGCGATAGGCTGGCATAAACAAATGACATGTCTATGACGTCACGTCAAAGTGAAAGAGACAAAGGTATCACATAACAGTGCTGTATAGGTAGTTCCACGAGAATTGAGGTGAATGATTACGCACACAGCTACATAAAGTACTGATTGCAAAAAAAGTGAATGAATGAAATGAGTGAGTGAATGTAAATGTAAATAAAAACGCTTAATTATATTTTTAATAGGTATCAAAAGCAGTAAAGAATATTAAAAAAATGGTTTTTGGTGGCAATCTTGGTCGCTTCAGTCCCGGTGTAGTGAACATGCATGGTTTAGTTAATGACGAGGTGGATTGTTCAGTTGATGATATAGTTTTTACAGTTTTTAGTTCCAGTTTATTTTAGCACTCCAGTTACGATTCGTTGGATTGGAGATTTTGATACACCAGTTACTTCAGCCGTCACATTAGCGGCCTTTAAACGGTAAAGTTCGGACCGCGGGAAACGCCACGCGCCATTCCACGCGCCAGTCCGAACTGTAGGTTTTTTACTATTTTACTATTACAGGTGCATGTAAACGTACGGTTCAGAGCGAAGATTGGAATGGCGCGTGGCGTTTCCCGCATTCCGAACTTTACGTGTGCATGCCGCTAATGTATATTTCCGTCATAGGTAAATGTTGACCGTCATTTCTTAAGTTATATCTAAAATCATAGAATACGTTGAATATAATTTCCCGACATTTCCACGACCTATTGTTTCACTAGAAAAAACCATGTTTCCGTAGTTATTCAAATAAGCATATGTAGGTTTACTTATCTCTTGGAAAATGCAGTTGTCAATACTATGACAACGATGTAACGAGTGCCAGTTACTTCAGCCATCTTTGAAGAGGTTTGATAACGAAATAATAAAGTAATGAAAATATAGGTAAAGTCAATTATTTTAACAGCTACATAGATAAAAACAAGGCAATTTATTACTTATTATCTTTGGTTTCTACGATTATATTATATTCATATGCCTACGCATATCAGACCTTTATTTATTCATATAACTCATATATTTAAATGTTTTGTTTGAAGTCGATGGATTGTTCTACAAAATACTTAACAAAATAGTTTAAAGAAACTTTTTGGTCTTTCTTGCAGTTCACTGTTGAACTTGGTATCGGTACAATATTAGAACAGTAATTTCAAAATCCCGCTGTCATTACATGACAGTGTTGTTGTGTGCGTGACCTCAACTCTCGTGGAACTAACTATACCTACTATTTTCGGTGATTGTCTTCATTCTAAATTCGAAAATTGGTTCAGCCATGATCTAACAAATCACTTTTGGGCATATACTGTCCAGCCACCTTTGGAAATATAATGTCCAGCAACTTTTGGGCGTATACCGTCCAGCAACTTTTGGAAGTTTACTGTCCAGCCTCTTTTGGGAACATAATGTCCGGCCACTTTTGGGCGCATACTGTCCAGCCACTTTTGGAATTATAATGTCCGGCCAATTTTGGAAATGTACCGTATAGCTACTTTTGAAAATGCATGATGTAAATGGAATTTTGTTTGTAAGTCTGTTCAGTAACTTATGTACAATTAATGCGTCCAGTATGTTTTGTAACCTTATTTTGTTCGTACCTCTCATTGCTGACTGTACCATCCTATAACTTATTTTACAATTTCTTTTTATGATTATAAATAGAAGTTTGATAATAATATACCTGTGAGAGGTTGCGAATGTGTACAATATTTTTTCAAAATTGTAAGATTGTATGCGTATTTCGAACGATTTGTACCAGTATGGCACCACTTTTTCCTCCTAATAGAAGTATGGCATATATAATAACGGTCACATTGTATGATATAATTTCCAAAAATTCAATTGCCATTCTGGTACAAATCGTTAATAATTCGTTTTTTAAGTTGTCAAGTTTGTCGTGTCAAGAATGGTTTTTTTTGAGCCATTCAAACATTCCAAACCAAGCAAAACCGAAGAATTATTTACTTTAAAAATAAATCATATTTTTAAAGCGGTGTTTCTGAGCGGTGGAACAGAAGATTCCCTGAAGACCCTAAGAGCGAATAATACAAGATTCTCGGCAAAATTTGACAAACGATGAAAACTTGCAGGGAAGAAGAGAGAAGCCTTTTTTTTAAGTATTCAGAGTGGCTGCAAGGTGCGGAATGTACATTTGAAGTCTCAATAGAACCATCTGTCCCACCGTCATGTGAAGAAAGCCTACAAGATCGCGGACCTGGAAGGCCAAAAAAGGAGTTTTTGGAATCCAGCCTGAAAACAGAGCGGAGAAGATTTGACAAGAGACAAGCGTAGAAATCTAAACAGGAAAAATTAGAAGGCTTTATTTATAGCTCTATATAAGGTATGACATGCCTGCTACTGTGCATAAGTTGCTTATACACGGTCCTGAAATTGTAAAGTCTGCCTTAATATGTAATATGTAATAAGAGATTTGCTTAATATGTTACTCATAACATCTGACCAAGTTATTAACAGTTTAAGACAGGTCCCACAAAAAAAACCGGGAAGTTTACCCGTGGAAATCTTAGATTAGTTCATTTCCCCTAGGAATATCGCAAATAATGTAATTACTAATAGTACTGTTGTCACTGCTGATCATGACTATTCAACAGACGATTCACCTGATGAGATGGATGAGTAATTAGTTAAGGAGGTTAGAATAATTAGCTATAAGATTAGAATTGATTGTAAATAATGAGAGAATATTTTGCTATAAGATTAGAATATTTTGTAAATAGGATTAGACTAATTAGTTATACCTACTAAATTATAATTTTTTCCTTGTCATGTAAATAAATTTCACCTGTTTTTATACATATTTTATGACGATTTTTATTTTTGCCACTTAAAACCCGTTTATTGTATAAATATAAATATTCGTATATAAACCATAATAAAAACAAATGAAGTGAGAAATCCAAAATAATAATTTTGTCCAGCTAGCTTGTTCTACGCGAATATGTTTTGTTTTATTACCATTATTAGCACTATTTCCACCAAACGGCCCGCAACGGATCGGAACGGAAATAATTTTATGGTCTTTAAACGATATTAAATCATGTTCACAGTATCTAAAGTCTATATTACCAAGCCGCGCACAGCAACTTGACCGCAGGCGCCTTCCGCGACACGCGATCGTATCCTAACGTATGCGGCGACGCGCGATCGGCTAAATAGACTATAATAATTTTAACAGACGCGATCGGCTGTCGCCGCATCCTTTCCGATCCGATGCGATGCGAGCCGTTTGGTGAAAATAGTGCTTTATTTTACTATTTCGCATAAAACAAAAAATATTCGCGTAGAACAAGCTAGCTGGACAAAATTATTTTTTTGCATTTCTCACTTCATTTGTTGAAATTATGTTATCGAATATTGTAAGGTAATGAGATCCACATTTGGAACATCTTCCAAAATTAACAGCAGTCATCGCTGTCACCTACTACCACAGGTGATGCTGGTCATTGCCTACGCATTTTGAACGCATAATAGAGGACTTATGATAGTGTGTAGATAAAATATCTTACGAGCTATAAAATACAAACAAGTGAATAGGTAGGTCTGATAGATTAAGTACAAAATGTAAAAAACCTACATGTAGCTACTGCCGTGAACTCGGGCACAGGAACCAAATACGGAATGGTGTTTATTTTTGCAAAAAAAGGAAATTAGAACAAACTAAATAATCAACAAAAACGTTTTTTGAGAAATACTCTTTATTAAACAAGATTTTTAGCAAACTTCTAACAACATTTTTTCTTCGGTATTCTGTTTTAATATAGGATTAGTAATAGATAATGTTACTATTGTAATATTACTGTAATTATTAGCAATTTTTGCCTGTGATTGGTCATGGAACCTTTTCCCTAATGTATGGGAGTGAATTTGTGATTTTGATGTAACTCAAATCGTTTATAACTATAAGAATAAGACTTGTAGAGTAATAAAGACACTTTAATGATCCTTGCGTAGATTGATTGATTGAATATAATTTAGATCTCACTACACAAAAATTGTTAATTTTACAGAGCAAGATGAAATAAAATAAAAAATATCATATTTAATTTAAAAAATATATATATTTTGTTAACTATGTTATTTTATTTATATCCTAATATGTAAATTCAAATATCCCAACTATACAGATGTAGTGAAATATCCTTTCACATCGTATTTTCTCTAAAATGTTCGTATTTGTCATGCTACCTCAGTCTGACTCAGTACCCATCAAGACAACGTGGGGGAACGTCGTATTGCGAAAGTGATAATCGATATACAGTGGTTAATACCACAGTATTTTTTTGTTAATTAAGATTAAGTTTGTTTTCAGTTCTTTTAAATAGTCATGCCGAATGCATTAAGACCTGGGAAACGTTTAGATCGAAAAGCCTGTGAACTTATTTTCAACATTTATTTATATTTCTTCTTGTTTACCTACACCTAATTTCAATATATTTGATCGTAGTGGGTTTTAACATCTCGGTGTGATATACCTCAAACTCGTGATTTGACATTAGACACTGATAACTAAAGTACTCTATTTATTTAATGCAAACATGTCACTTAATAATTCAATAATTCATATACACGTCGGCATCATTCGGAAGTAGACGTGAGTTCCGAGTTTTCACGATGTGAAAGGATTATTCACTAGATCTGTACACTATGGTACAAATTACAACATATTAAAGAACATTCCATAAATCTTACTTTTCTTAATTTCGTTCATATTAGCAAGTTGCTCTAATCGAAGGCTGATTTTTCAGTCTGGAAGTCACATTAAAAAAACCATTTCTGAATTACAAAGAAAAACAAATTGTGATACATAATCAATCATCATCTATGTAACTTCCAATGTGAACATACTTAATATGAGTTTCAAACTTCTATTAACGACTTCTCAAAAGTGCAATATTAGCCTTAAGTTTGACAAATAAAATGAAAAATTGTTTGGGACGTAGCACGGTGTGAAATTTGACCCCAAACTCGGACATACCTACTCTATTCGATAACAAGACAGCAGTTACCACCCCGAATGCATGACTAGAACTGCCGCGTAGCATAAAGTTCTTAATTTATAAGAAAATGGCTACTAAAGTTAAGGTAAAAACCGGATGTGTATATATGAAAATAGTCAGAACTCATAAAATCTATTATATTTATTCAAAGTGATTTGTGCATCAATAAGAGGTGTTATAAGTGCACTATATAACATATTTTCAAAAAGAAAACTTGCCTATTTCTTGCGTAAATTGATATTTTTAATTTTCTCCCTCAAACTAGCACATTAGAATCGAATTTCAACACATAATTATAGACTTTTATAATTTGTATAATTTGTAAAATAACTAGCGCCTAATTGCATGGTTTTCAAAAATTACAGGTAATTTAAATTTTACCCGTATTTTTTATACCTAGGGTTGTCACATTATGGAACAAATAAATTATACCGGTTTTTTTCTGGATTATTGACTTTGAACTTAGTCCGTCCCTTCATATGTCACACGTAATTAAGTTCTTTTAGACTAATCTTATCTTATTATTAGGCAAGGACTACATACAAAATAAAAACTCATTGACTCGTCCTAATAGTAGGAGATGAACTGAGAGCTTTCAAGAGTTTAGTGGGTGGTTCATTTTCTAAAATAATCTCAAGCTTGCGCCGCGACCGCAACTGTTGTCGGTTAGTTAATTCAAAATATTTAGAGCAAGTTGGTGTTTCAGGGTCAGATACTAATTTTCAAAAGAAAAACTTTTCCAATCCATTTTTTGTTTTTATTTTGATAATGAAGGAAATTACTTTAGCAATTCTTGAATTTCTTTTCTGTTTTGCTTATAAACCATTTAATGCATCCTCTCCTTGCTTTTTTGCGGATACTCCCGGAGAGTGAGAAGTTCCGGTTGTGGCGTTAACCACAGCTTTATTGGCCAGTCGCTGACCAGCATGAGGGTTGGCGCCCTTATGCCCTCCTCCCATGGAGTCCATTGATCGGAGCTCTGTCGACATTCCCTAACAGGACAGGTCGTGCAGGTTGAGGCAGCGTGGATTCAGGGCTCTTTGACGGCTTCATGAAGCCTCACACCTGTTTGTCGAACGTGTATGTTATGACTTTAAAAAAAGCCACGTTCGTAATTATTATAACTGGTATATTTTATCAACAACGTAATTATAACAACTGTCGTAACTAAGGTAACCTATAAAAAATAAAAAAGGGTCCATGTGACAGTAAGAAGGATGTAAAATTTTTAAGATAAGAAAGTTTTGTAAGTAGAATTTAGTACACTTCTATATTTTTAAATAACTATGCGAGCGAAGCTGAGGGAAACCGCTAGTTTTTAGATTTCCTGACTGGTATTTTTTGATTTTACGTATAATAAAATATTTCTCCAAAGTAGGCATGCACGAATGCATACGTTGCTATTCTTTTATATACCTTCCAGTCAAATTAAATACAAACAATATAAATATAACCAGTTCTTTTTGTGACAGCCCTGATGCAAAATTTCGATGTAGTATATCTTTTAAGTGCCACGCTATTACAATTCAATACTTTAACAGATTAAAAAGGAAATTCAAAGCTTTTTATGTATCCTTAAATAAGATTCTAATTCTGTAGTGTTACATGAAAAATAAATAAAAACAAAAATAAGGAAAACGCAATTTTTAATGCTTTTGTATGATACTTTAAGCTTTAATTTTTTTGCATACTTTTTAAGAGTATTTATGCCTTTTTAAGTTTACCGGTTATAAAGTAAAAGGAAATTCAAAGTCCTGTAATTTATAAAGTAAGGAATTTTGGCACTTGTGGCTTTACGCATTCAAAATAATAACCGCTGTCCTACCCTCGAACAAAACAAGGATGTCCGATTTGGGGGTCAAATTTCACACCGTGCGTAGGGTCATGATTCTTTCTGTATTAGATAGCCTATTTAACGCAGATTTAGGATCAATGCTTAACTCAATATGTATCATAAGGACCCTTTAGCCATGGAACGCCACTATAACTTCTCTCTTCCAAAAATCCAAATGCCGTACTGGTACAAATAGTTTCGCAAAAAAAATATTATTGATTTACGGCGCTATGGCGGCCATTTGGAACCGTCGGAAAATTATTTATTTGAATAGTTTTTTAAAATTAATGTGTTTTCGTCGTTAAATTAATGTGTTACACCGGAGAAGTATGGCATTACGCTACAATCGTTCTACTTTCGTATTTTATCCGACACGTTCGATTAACACCCACGCAATTGGGCCACCGGTACCAGCGCTATGAGCCTATGACCATCATTTTCCTTTTCGTCATTAGTTAATTAGACCCCTGAAGGGTCTCCATACTTGGTACAAAGGACCGGACATTTTGTGTCACTATCTTGCCGTCTACGGGTATAGATGAATTACCGAGAGCGTGGAATTGCATATGTAGTGGTAATGTGTGTTTACAGGCATTCTATTCTATTTAAATTTTCTCTACTTCTCATACCATCAGCATAAAAAGAGTATTGTTATATATTAAAAAGTCAGTACAAAAATAATGTCAGTGTCAAATTCTAAATACTTTTTACAATGCAATGCTAAAATATACCTCTTATTTTATTTTATTCTCGCAATTTTCAGAATTATTTTGACTGGGCACGTACGACTGTCAGTTACACAGTTTGCAGAGATTATCGCAGAAAGTAGCAGTAATTTAGGTCCGATTGAGAGTCAAAGTAAACAAATATGTCATAAATATTTTGAACAATAAATAATGAAAAATTTAACTTCACCTTACACCGCTGCCCAATTAGTTGAAAAAGCTACAGGTGTTTCTGTCTCGACTATTTATAAAATTATAACTGAGAGTAAGAGTGACAAATACAAAGCAACGAAAAAAATCCTCTCTCCGAGTAAGAAAAAGTTACGTACAGTACAACCATTTTCTTAATATAGATCAGCAATCTTCGTTTTTGTATGAAACACGAGTGAGAGATATATGTCAGTTGCGAGTGCAAGGGTGATAGCGATAGCCAGCCGAACTCTATTAAGAACCTGGCAGTAATGTACCAATTTATCCGTCGGCAGTAGATGATTTTGATCAAGAAGTCATAAGGAAATCTACATATAATTTTCATCTGTCCCATAAGCAATATCCAAACTTAAATGAAAATTTAAATAAATGATAGCGACTAAAAGCAATAAAAGGACATTACTTATTCCACTTGTTTAGGGTAATCTCATTAAATTAAGAAAAAAAACTAAATGGTTTTCCTTTTCATGCGAACGGTACAACCACTACATATGCAATTCCACGCTCTCGCTAATTCATCTATATAGCCGGGACCTTTTCGTTCTCGCACTGATATGAACAAATCAATCTACCATTATTTCTCCATAACCAGATAACCACGTACTTTTGAGGATGGAAACATCTCTATTTAATATAGTATTCTTGGATGAAGAGCACTTTCTGTGAAAATACACTGAAAGCTGGCAAAATGATTGTCATAATATTTTAGTTTTAAAAATATTCTTGTAGTTGAAAATGTAGTGATGTATTGATAGATTTTATTTATATTTATTTAATTAAGTGAAGTTTTAACCCAGCCGTGCGACAGAGACGGAATAAATGTTCAAATAAGGAAAAAACATTTCAAAACGCTTTTTGTTTTAATAACACAAACATATTAAGATGGCTAGGAAAAGATCGCGCCGAGTATTTAATCCCCAAATCCAATGCGATGTTACGTTAATCCTGTCCTGTCCCTTTCTTTCGATCACGTCATTGGCATCGCGCCACGCGGGTGTCGTGCCCTCTGTGGACTAACCCTTTTTAGAACTTTTCGGTATGGTCTAATTCCCCAGTCATATATTTTTTAATGTAAATATTGAAAATGGTACGTTGGGTAATTTACGAGTACTTTAGAAATGAATGCATTGACCTACAAAAGATTCTATGCAGTTGGGGTACATGAGGAACATACTTACCGTCGAAAACCAGTCCTTCCGGGTTTAAATCGGCACTAACTGAACAATGGTCGAAGATGTTGCGTTTATTTTTATTTTTGACTATGTTGCGTCAGTCAAAAACTTAGACTATACATTAGGCGAATACTCTAATACTCTTAACAACTCATCAAAAAATTCGTAGCTAACGCTACCTTTCTCTATCACGTGGGCAATTTTACTGTTTTATATATAAGTAGACTTGACTGATTTTCGAGTTACAGGAGACTACAATTAGAATTGCATTTATTTTAGAAGGTATTTATCGTCTGAAAAACATCTATGTCGACACGGAACTTTAGGTAAGTCAGCTCTCGATGTCTACAATTTTGACAAATGATCAAAGCTGCATTGACATATTTGATATCACTCATCGATGTGTAACCGTGAGTACACAAGGGACAGTTAAATAAGGTTTACCACTCATAATAATAAAAGGACGATCCATGTTCTGATGCGGCGTGTTAGAAAATCCGTGGAGACCAACCTGCTTATTGGCGAAGACGAGCAGGCAGGCGCGCGCCAGCTCTTCGTGCGCCAGCATGTGCCGCAGCTCATCCCGGCTCACGGCCAGCCGCTGCCGGTCCGTCGAGTCCACCACCATTATCACGAACTGTAATATCCCGTCAGACACTCTATACACAACAACACAAGTATTCACCATTTCGTTGCTCACTATTTCGATATTTTAACTCGTAATGAAATACCAGAATTTTAACATATCTCGTAACGGTAAGTACAGTCGAGATCATAGATACATGTACACTTTAGTACCTTGTCTATTAAATGGTTTGTTTAAACTGTCATATATGAATTGTCACAGCGATTAAAATGAGTGTACAAATATTTATGATCTCGACTACATATATATACGCCTGGATGTAAATAAATAAAACTATTAGATAGATAAAAAAACCCGACACAATGGTGACCCCTTCTTTCAGAGCGGCCCAACCGATTTTCATGAACCCTAGCTAAGAACCACCGCTACAAAACCAACTTACAAATTTAAAAAAACCGCATCCAGATCTGTTCACCCATTTATACTGTGGGGCTTTTAGATTGGAACCTTGTAAAAAAAATTACAAAAATATATTCTGTTTTTTTTTATTGTACTTACTTCAACAAAAATGCTACAGCTATTTTTTTAAATAAAATAATTAAAATTAATATATTAATACGCTTACAAACAAAATTAAACAAATTGGAACAAAGCAAAGTAATAATAAAAGTTTTTTTAAATACCGGTTTACGCGAAAATGTAACAAAGTTGAATTTAGTTCAACTTTTATTTTTATTTCTTACTTATTTACAAGAAAATTAAACACTAATATAAATCGTTTGTTTTACTATATTAAACTATTAAACAACACTAATCTGTTTTATTTTGAGAAATAACGATATAGGTTTAAATGTATATGTTCCATTTCATTCAACAACTATCGTTATCGTTCTGTTACATTTTTTCCTGAACCGATATTTTATATTTCTTTGATATTTCTGAAGTGCAAAGTAATATAAGTTTTATTTCCTTAATAATAGCTGAATATATGAATTAAAATGCATATAGTATTTTTTTTTGTCCTGATAGGATGTTGGCTTAAAATGTAGGTACAAATTATAAGATTTAAAAAAAAACATTGGTGCGCGGACGACAGATAAGTATTTAATTTCTTAACCTTCTGGTAAAACTTTATCTCTTCCACAAAAACTCCTGCCCGTTAATATTTTTTTCTACCAAGTTAAATAATTGATAAACGTTATTTCTTTAAAATAATTGTATGCGTGGGGGTGAACTTTTCGCGGGATACTATACTAACTATAACGGGTTGGCTTAAAGTAATGAGAAGGTATTCAATTGACAATAGAAGGCAATAAAAAAAATACAAAAATAATTTTGACAGCTATAATCTATAATAAATAGAAAATATGTCAATATTGTTAAAAAGGAAAAAAAAAGATTAGCTGGTTTAATAAAAAAAAACCGCGAGGAAGTTATTACGTAAACGTGTCAAGCGCCGGTTTGGACAGCGTGAAAAATCTGAAGCGATCTCTCACTTCAAAGCTGAAAATGTACCTCCATTTGCAATTTAATGTCTGATCTAGCGGTGGAACTTGATATCTATACTATTAATAAAGAGAGAACCGGAATGCGCGTCACTCATCAACGCCCAGCCGAAACTACTGAAGCTAGAAACATGAAACTTTTACAGTACGTATGTTTTTTGACGTAAGCAAGTAATAAGAAGGGATTTTTCGAAATTCAACCCCTAAAGGGGTGAAAGAGCGGATAAATCATTGTATGGAAGTCCATCATTTTTTAAACAACGAACATGAAATTTGGTATTAAGGCTTATAAATATGAGGCTGTAAATGTAGCATATTCATTTTTTTAATTTCATCTCTAAAGGGGCGAAATAGTGGATTAAAGTTTGTATGGGAGATACGTCATTTTTGAAGTAAATTACATGAAATTTAAAATGTAGGCTCCTGGAACGAATTAAAAAAATATAATTTTACCGTTTATGGAAATTCAACCCTTAAGGGAAGAAAAAAGGGGTTAAAAATTTGTACGGGATTCCCATTGTTTCAAAGATGCTGACAAGATAAATAATGTTTTCAAAAATCAGATTTAAATTGGTTCAATTTATTTATCCGTTTTTAGCATGTTATTGTCTGTGGAGATTTTAATGTTAATTTACTGGAATCTTCAAATAATACTATTAATATCTTAAGTTTATTTAAATTTTTTAACTTAGGTAATTTGTTCTTTGAACCTACACGGATAGGAGTTTCAAGTGCTACCTGTTTAGACAATATTTATTGTAATTGCGAGTGTTTGGATAAGGAAATATTTAATTGCTTTAATTCTGATCATAGTGGCCAGAAGGCTTCTTTTTTAAATGATTTTCATCAAGAACCGCAGGCAATAACATACAGACCCATAACTAGCAATCGTTTAGAATTATTCAAAAATAAAGTTGAGAGCAATCTCTGTGGGTTATCCTTTTCAAATAATGATTCAAATAGTATTTATAAAGATTTGTTTGATGTAATTCTTCATCAATTTAACAACAATTTTAAGATGAAAACTGTTTCTGGGTCAAAAACTAAGTTTAGTGAATGGGCTACTGTAGGCATCCATAGAAGTAGAAATAGGCTTTATGAACTATATAGAGAGAGGGAGGAGAACAAGAATGCTGACTTCTTAGTTTACGTTAAGAATTATTCGAGGACCTTCAAGCGAATTTGCTTAACTGCTAAGTCAAACTTTTTAAGTCTTAAACTCAAAGCTTCTGATAATAAGGTAAAAACGGCGTGGAAAATTATAAATAGAGAAACGGGTAAATCTAAAACTCGTGATAATCAAGTCACCCTAAACAAGGGTGACAAACAAATCACGTCAAACAAAGACGTGGCCTTAGCGTTCGAAGATTATTTCTCCACTATAGCTATTAATACAACGAAATGTCTTCAATCATCTGCGATTGTAGCTCAAAAACTACTTTGTGCTAATGTTACTAAATGTAATGTAACCTTTGATTTTAGCCATGTAGATTCAATTTCTATTGTTAAGGTATTTAAATCGCTCAGTTTAAAAAAAACTGAGGATTTATGGGGAGCGTCAGTTAAAGTGATCCATCATGTCATAGATATAATTGCACCTCACTTAGCTTTAATCTACAATAATTGCATTTCAGAGGGGGTTTTTCCAAATCTTATGAAATATAGTAAAGTCATACCACTTTTTAAATCGGGCGACATGTGTGATTTAACGAATTTCCGTCCCATTTCTATTCTACCGGTTTTAAGTAAAGTTTTTGAGAAGTTAATGTTAAAAGATATGTTAGGTCACTTCAATAGAAATAAACTGCTTAACAGTAATCAGTTCGGCTTCACCAGAGGACGATCCACAACTGATGCAGCATCTGTACTCATTAAATATATATACAATATTTGGGAGAAATCCTGTGATGCAATAGGAATTTTTTGTGACCTTTCCAAAGCTTTCGATTGCGTAGATCATGCGACTCTTATATTAAAATTAGAACATTATGGTCTGTCAAATAATTCTCTAAATCTTATGTCTTCATATCTTAGCGATAGAACACAAACGGTTGTTGTAAACCAAACACAGTCCATTGGAGCAACTGTTAAATTAGGTGTGCCTCAGGGCTCTATATTAGGTCCTTTCTTATTTCTGGTCTATATAAATGACTTACCACCCACGGTAGATAACCTTTGTGATATTGTGCTATTTGCTGATGATACTTCATTAATTTTCAAGGTGGACCGAAAATCCGTCGATTACAGTAGGATAAACGCCACGCTGGTTAAAGTACTTAATTGGTTTACTATTAACAATTTGCTACTTAACGCTAAGAAAACTAAATGTGTTAGGTTCGTTTTGCCTAATGTTAGACCGGTAAAATCTAGTATATTTCTAAATGATGTGTGTTTGGAGATGGTGGACAAGGCGCTTTTCTTAGGGATAACTATAGACAAAAACTTGCAATGGAGTCCCCATATAGCAGTACTAGCAGGTAAATTAAGTTCGGCAGCTTATGCTGTTAGGAAAATCAGGCAACTTACCAATGTTGAGACAGCTCGCTTAGTTTATTATAGTTATTTTCATAGTGTTATGTCGTACGGTATTCTGGTTTGGGGAAAAGCTGCTGACATACAGACTATATTCGTGTTACAAAAAAGAGCCATTCGTTCCATATATAACCTAAACTCCCGTGATTCCTTAAGATTACTATTTAAAGAAATTAGTATTTTGACAGTAGCGTCACAATTTATTTATGAGAATATTATTTATGTCATTAAAAATCAAGACTCTTTTGTTAAGAATTGTGATATACATAATTTGAATACAAGAAATAAAAATAAAATTGCTATTAAAAAATTTCGTGTCCGTAAGGTATATAAATCATTTGTTGGTCAATGCATTCATTTCTATAATAAATTACCTGACGAAGTTTTAAAGTTATCATTTCCAGCACTTAAAAATTACTTGAAAAAGTCGTTGATGTCGAAAGCTTATTATAGGGTCGAGGACTATCTAACAGATAAAAATGCTTGGCCTAAATTAAACACCTAAATAACTTAGTAATAGCTTAGTCAGGAAAATATCTAAACATTGTAGGTATAATTATTGTCTAGGGGACACGGTTTCTGTAGGAGAATGTATCAAAACTATGTGGTTGTTTTGCACCGTCATGGGTAAGTATATGTATACTATTATTATTACAATTTAAGAGTTCATCTGAACATACTGAGTTTTGACACATTTTCCTGCTCAACTACGCATGATATATATATTTTAATGTTAAATTCATTGTTTTATATAATGCTAGGTTAAGTTCTATAATTGTATAAGTAATTTTAAAAAAAAACGACTGACTGTTGAGTTTCTTGCGGCGTTTCTTCTCAGCAGTGGTCTCTTGCGAAGCGCTGGTAGATTTTTGACGTGTAAAAGTGCCCGTGCGGCCTACTTACTGAATAAACATCTTTTATCTTTTATCTTTATCTTACCCGACTGCAGCTAAAGAGAAGCGAGTGTTATGTTCAAACATTTATTCCATTACAAAACATTCAAATTTGTATTCAAATCCGATTATCTCAGAAAGGAAAAACTAAAATCTACCCTTCGTATTAGAACGTTTTCAGTCTTCACCGTAGGCCGTAGTGGTTGAATTTCTAAAAATCCTTTCTTAGTACTCACTTACATCATGAAAGGAACCCCTGTACCAAATTTCAAGTTTCTAGGTACAATAGTTTCGGCTGTGCGTTAATATCTAAGTCAGTCAGTCAGTTTTGCCTTTTATATATATAGATTATAATGTAAAAAATGAATTAATTTGAAATTCGAATAAAAACGGAACATAGTCATTACTAAGGGCCTGTTGTTTGAACAGGGACCCGTTTTTCAAAAAGTATTACTCTAATATTATAAGTGTTTTGTCTAATTTTTTAGTTTTATTGACGAGACAAAACACTAATATTATTAGACTAATACGTTTTGAAAAATGGGCCCCTGATCAAACAACAGGCTCTTAGTAATGACTATGTTCCGTTTTTATTCGAATTTCAAATTTATTCATTTTTTACATTATAATCTATATATAAAAGGCAAAACTGACTGACTGACTTAGATATCAACGCACAGCCGAAACTATTGTACCTAGAAACTTGAAATTTGGTACAGGGGTTCCTTTCATGATGTAAGTGAGTACTAAGAAAGGATTTTTAGAAATTCAACCCCTAAGGGGGTGAAAAAGGGGTAGCGGGAAATTAATTCTACGCGTACGAAGTCGCGGGCGTCCTCTAGTTTAGGAATAAAGATTTACCAAAAACGGGAAGACCACCCATTCTTAATGATCGAGGCCGGAGGAAAGTGGCAAAGTTTGCACAAAACAAAGTGGGTGAGTCCCAGATAAGTTAGCTGTAAAATATGATGTTTCCCTTGGCTGACAAGGAAAGGTACCCAACTGTCCGGCTCCGAATTGTTTTATTTTGATATATGTTAAAGAGTAGTCTAAAATAACAGACACGTATTTTTTTTAGCGGCCCAAACTCAACCAGTTGGGAGAAAATGACCCCCAAAGTACTGAAAAGTGACTAAACCCTCTAACTTCTATAGAAAATTAAAAAAAACAACATGCTATTTTCCTACTTTTTTTGATTATATGTTTAAGAACATGAAAAAATAATGAACACGTGTTGTTTATATCGGCTAAAACTCATATTTAAAAAAAAAATAGCCTTCAAAGTTATATAGGTACCTACTTCTCATTAAAGATACACTTAATATTATTTGGTATTTTTTTTTTAATATGAGTTTTAGCCGATATAACAAAACACGTGTTCATTATTTTTTCATGTTCTTAAACATATAATCAAAAAAAGTAGGAAAATCGCATGTTGTTTTTTTTAATTCTCTATAGAAGTTAGAGGGTTTAGTCACTTTTCAGTACTTTGGAGGTCATTTTCTCCAAACAGGTTGAGATTGGGCCGCTAAAAAAAAATACGTGTCTGTTATTTTAGACTACTCTTTAACATATATCAAAATAAACCAAATCTGAGCCGGACAGTTGGGTACCTTTCCTTGTGAGTAAGGAATATTTTAAAGAAATACAATTTTCAACACTTAAAAGCGTTAAAAAGCATCCAAATATTCCGACAAACAGCTTGAAGAAATTCCAAAGAAGTGCAGGAAGTTGCGAAGAAAGTATCACTATGCAGGGAGCACCCAGAATTGACTAAAAGAGCGTGACGTTCACTTCATACCGAAGGATTCAAACCCTCCGAACGTCCCTATAGCTCATCCAATGGAGGATTTTTTGGTAATTTTCAGTAGACTAGTTTACAGTGTGGGGCGGGAAGCGAAATCACAGACTCAGTTGAAGCGCAGGGTACAAAAACAACTAATTAACTAAGAAATGAAAAAATATATGTCGTCCAACGTATGATGAAAACGGTAAGAAGAAAGCTACGAAAAATTGAAGATGGGGGACCTTTCGCTATATTGTAATGATTGATTATCATACTGAATTTAGTTTATTTTGATATAATAAAAAGCTATATAACCCTAACAAGTGATTTAATAAAACAATAAAACAAAATTGTAATTCTCATTACTTTAAGCCGACCCGTTAATATTAAATAGTATCTCTTTCCTGTCTTAGTCTAAGATACGAATTAGTCTAGGACCATTTTTGAAGAATTAGAATGCAACCGGCAAATCATGTAACAGTCGGGGTGACAACGTTATTCGAATGTTCAGACCCTGCAGAATACGGATCTGCCGGTCGCCATTCCGAAATTTGAACCGAAAGTATGCTATACTGGAATAAGTGCAGCATATACAAAATTTTTCGTCGTTCATTTTGTAAATCTTTGTTCCGGTACCCTAAAAAAGGTCCGATTGTTATGGTTTTTTAATATTATGTAAAGGGCAATATAGGGACTTAGGCGACTAATGTCTATATTGAAAAATGACGAGGTATAAAAATGTCGACACCTTATATAATGTCGAAAAATAACAAAGACTAGAATTATTACATACATACATAATCTCACGCCTCCGTTCCCAGAGTGGGGTAGGCAGAGCTACAGAATTACAAACATCTCTAAAAACTTGTTGATAATTCTATAACCACAATTTATATAATTATTTTTGTCGATATATAAAAATGTCGACATATAACAATGACCATCAGTTTTTTGTCGATGTATAAAAATAAAGACAGGTAGTTTATTTAGGTTATGTTAGTTCTGCAGCAGGCCCGGAGGGCCAAACCACCCAGTAATAGGAACTCCGCGGCCGCAGAGCTCCGTCGACACTCTTATTTCAAATCAATTCGACAGTGTCGACGAAGCTCCTATTTCTGGGTGGTTTGGCCCTCCGGGCTTGCTGCAAAACTGACATAACCTAAACCTACCTAGCCCCTGTTCCACCTATCCCTTATTATACCTCCTTGTCTTAATTCCATTTCGACATTATTATACTTCGTAATTATTTTATTTCGTCGTTATTATTACTCGACATTTTTATACTTTGACTTTTTTATGTGTGAAAAATCGGCATTATAATACCTTGTCATTTTTCAATATAGACATCAGTCGAATAAATCTTCATTTTGTATGCAGAAAATGAAAACGATTGTGATTGCGAGTGTGTTTACGCAAAAGGCCTGCGGGCTACCCTTATCTGGCATAATATTTAAATGTTCGAAATACACTTCGCATAACATGTATATTAAATACTCGTACAGTGGCATTTTCTTCTTAGTTTTCTTTGATTTTGTTCCGGATTTCTAGTCGAACATTATGAGTTTTATTTAAAATCTTGATGTAAAGTGTTGAGCGCCAAGCTGCTTGTTGAATTTTGTTTGTTATATAGATAGGGAATATATAGTACAAAATTACATCTTGCGGCTTGCATTTATGCGTACGCGACCGTACAGCGCGAGCCACGACATGCAAACTAAATCTCGCTCGGTCTCTGTACTTTTGGTCAGGGCCGGGCCCGCTTGCGTTCGGTTGTGTATATAAGGATTACATTATACATTGCATTAAAAACAAACAAGGTGACTGAGGGTTATAGCATAAAGGTCTCTGCCCACTACACCGTATCATAGCATACCATCCGTACTATGAACGTATCAGGCCCCGAAGGTAATTAGTATCAAAATGTTGTTCGGTGACGGAACGGTCTAGTATTTAGGCATAGTCTCATACTTTTCAATACAAAGAATATTTTTTTATCTGACACGTTCCTATTACGGTCATGGTAAATATGATACGGTGTAGTGGGTACAGACCTTAAGAATAAATAATAACTACGTAGAAGCGAATCTCCTTGAACCAGGCCCCAAATACCGCGCTTTAATTAAATACCTACTTCCCCCTTCACCACGGTACGCCCCTCTGTCTTCCGCGCCCAAAGTTAGGCTTGTCACTTAGTCTTGCGAAATAATCCGTTTATGGATGTGTTATACAAGTTTAGTCACGAAATGTTATTTATGTTTTTCTTCAACTAATATCAAATAATAATTAAGCTCAAAAAAATATTCATATCTATTAATTCGTTTTTAAGGTTTCCGTTTTTTTTCTTCGAGAAACAAAAAATAATAACCCTTTTTAACCGACTTCAAAAAGGAGGAGTTTTCTTAATTCGACCATAGGTATATATTTTTTTTATGTGTGTTCGCGGATAACTTCGTCGTTTCAGAACCGATTTTGATGATAATATTTTTGTTGGATAGGAGATATCCCAAGGGTGGTACCATGATAAGGAAACCAGTATCTGATGAGGGGACCAGAGAGGAAGTGAGGAAACTCCTCAAATATTGTAGGCAAACATATAGCGATTTTAGTAATTTTAGTGACAAGTCCAGCATCTGCATTCAGAAAGTATCATTTACTGAGGCGGAAATTATGATGAAGACCACAGATGGCCACCGGAACTCCTCAACGGTACCGATTTCAAGGGTGGCGATAAGATATCTCGATTAAGATAGCTGAGCGACTACAACGAAGAACATTTAATTGTTTAAAAATTACTATGATATTCCCGCGGCGTTGCTTGCGGCGAGCTTAAAATGTCTTAAAGTTTCATATATCAACTAAGAAATGGGACTACATAAGCTTATAATGATCACTAAAAAGTGTAAACTAAAATAAATGTTTTAAAAAACAAAAATCCGCCGTCAAAGACGCAAAAAATAGCTTCTATTGAAATGATATGTAATAGGTTAGTCCAACAGAAGTCGGCGACTTACAATATTTTCAAGGAAAAGCCGACTTCTGTTGGACTAACCTACGAGTATTACCTATCATTTTAATAGAAGTTATTTATTGCGTTTTTGAAGGCGGTTTTTTATTTTTTTAAACATTTATTTTTAGGACCACTGATTTGGAGTCACTGTTTTTGCTGAATGGGGTTGGGTCACTTTTGGAAGAAACCTATAAGTATATTTTAAAATAAATTGGTAAATAATTCAATATTAACCGACTCGTAGCGTCTTCCATTTTCGAAAACTTTTGGCTGTGGCGGCGAACAATTATTTCATGACACGCCAGGCGTGCCCTACGCCATAGGCATCGTCCTAATAGAACGCGATTGCGCGATCATCGCAAGTTCGCCCGACTGTTTTTATGTAAACTGTCATATAAACAGTCGCGCGAACTTGCGATGATCGCGCAATCGCGTTCTATTAGTACGATGCCATAGAATATGATGACACGCCTCATCCGCCACACGTTAAAAACATTTAACGGCACGCCTGGCGTGTCATCCGCTCTGAATCGGTTAAAAAAAAACCGGGGAAGTTGGAAAATTTGAGAAAAACGGAAAGTCCTTTTTTCTACGGGATTTTCTCACAGGATAACTTCTAGTCTAGGGGATGTACTAATTAACAAATAAACCTTCATTCAATCAATTACTTTTTTTATTTCTAATTATTTTGCCGTAAATAGTCGTTCACTTTTTAAAACACTATCTTAATTCAACCATAAGTTTCGTTTCAGTATAAATCAACTTTTAAGACACTCCTTTTCTTTTGCGGCATTAAAACTTTCCTGGTGGTTAATAATATTTTAATTGTATATTATAATCAGATTAGAGATGTTTGTAATTCTGTAGCTCTGCCTACCCCACTCTGGGAACGAAGGCGTGAGATTATGTATGTATGTAATCAGATCATCAAATTTACAGACCTCAAATAATTTTTAATCTTTGAAAAAACTTGGAAAATGAACATTTTTCGTAAAAAACCTGGGGACAACATCGTCCCTTGCGTTACCAACTATATTACTATTCAAAACTGTACTATTTTAAAACAAATAATTTCAAACGTTAGTCTATTTGTCTGATTTAATAAACGTGTAAGCCACGTCGTTAGCAAATATACAGGGTGTAACAGGAGGAGTGAATCAAACGAAGCAGGTGGGTAGAGGACGTCAAGACCTATCGATTTCACCCCAGTGTATGTTCAGCGATTTTCTACTGTTCCAGAGTTATTTAAGGTTTTGTAAATTTGACTAGCACCCTACATAACCACCTATTTTTGCTAATTTAATCTAAACAATTGAATTTACAGCAACAATTTTTGGTTTATAGGTAGTGGAATAGTTGATCTTGAGATTCTCGAGTATCCAATCAAAAAACTTGGCAATTCTTAGAAAATTGTACTTGTACTTGGATTTTAGTGAACAAAATTCACATAGCATTTTATTCTGGATATATTACTCTAAAAACAGAGCTAATTAATGATAAATCTCCCGTACAACATTTTGCGTATTTTTTTTACAGCAAAATGTAAAAAAAATTAAGTGTCACAAGAGCGACATTAACGAACCACCTTAAATTAAAACTTAGGATTGCAATTAACTCAAAGTGTATTAATTGGTCAAAATAGCATCATTTATACTGTAATCTCTGTTAATTTATGTCTTAACTAATTAATAGTGGATTGTTCAACAAGGGACTAAAACAAGCCATAATGACACGATAGTTCGAGTGTCATTATGGTTGTTAAGTCTCGCGTTAAACACTCTACTTTTCACTTTGAATGAGAGGAAAAAAACGACGTTCAGTGCCGGATTAGCCACGTAGCAAGAGTACCAAATGCTATGGGCCCCGCGCATTGGGTGGCTGCGCGTACACCCACGTCTTACCTCTAAAATGCTAGTCTGATAGACATTCTCCTGTTTTGGTACTTACATCAGTATGCGTGTACTCATATCCATCAGGGTTGACGATAGGATGAATAATCCAGTCGATATTCTCCAGCAGAATAACCTGAAACAAACCCCCACGCAAAATAGGCGCATATCTAAGTCGCGTAAAAGAGCCCGCCACAACGTGTTACCCTGAAACAAACCAGGGGTCTCTTTATAGAATTTGCTACTGACCCCGTGCTTGCTCAATCCGGCACTGAAGACGTTCTATACAAAATTACAATGTTAATTGTAACAAAGTATAGTATTATTATAGTGCTATCTATTCTATTCTAAGTTTCTCATAAATTTGTTCCGCGGTTTTTTTTTTGTGAAGTGCCGCTTTACATGTTTGCTTATTTAGCCAACAGGTTCAAACTTGAAAACTATTTTAAAACTAATTGGGGCATGCATAATAAAATAAATTCATCCTTAATATAATTAAATAAATTCATATTCGTAATCATTAATCGTGTTTCACGAAATTAAATCATTTTTATTTATATTTTTGCACAGCTGTCATTTTGAGGATTTTTCCACGTCCAAAAATTGTCTATACAAAATCACTGAAAATGGCGATAATCCTCCATTCACAACTACCGTGATTGGATGTTTAGGGGATTTCCAAAGAAAATTAAAAAAAAAAACTTTGATCCCTAGAAATTAATAAGGAGCTTTAGTCCCGATATGCAGAGACTAAAGTAACATTTTAAGAGCATGAGAAGTGAAAAAGGTTTTACATAACTTCATATGTTTTTTTGTTTGTTAAGTATGAGTATTATAATTTTACTTGAGATTGAGTTTCTGTTATTAGAATGAGTTGAAATTAGGTTATTAGATACTTGTAAACCCGGTAACAAGGCAGTCCTATGGGTGACTATGAACTGATCTGATGATGGAATTTGAAGATTGTCATAGGATGGCTGCTTTACTTAACGTTGAGTCAAAAGTTTGATCTTGTTAGAATAGTATTGATAAACAGGTGAAGACTGCAGGAAAAAAGGATGGGGTCTGTTAACTTAAGGGGACCTATTAAAAGTTAACTGTAATGGGGCCTATTACATGACTTTTTATAAAAATGTTTAACATCTGTAATATGAACATCTGCTGATTTTGCCTGCAGTCTAATGCCTTTTAAAAACACTTTCAAGTATAAAAATGACAGTTTAGAAATTAGATATTATGTGAATAATTTGAAAGAATAATTAATCAATCAGTAAATAATTAATCAGTTATCAATAAAGTAGATAGGTTAGTTAATTCATAGTAATCACCTAGATTTTTCGGGATCAAATAATCGTGATAGGGCAAGGTTACAGTATGCTGTAAGAGCCGTATGGAAGTCAGTTACGCGCTTTAGGTTATAGAGAGCTTGTATATAAATGACGACAGATTTTTTTAAATAATTTATATATATGACGCTTCCAATTTATATTTGAATCTAGATCTTTACCCAGGCAGGTCGCGGACGTGACGTTTTCTAGGCTTATATTATTGAAACTGTAGCTTATGGGTAATGAAGATTTTTGATAAGGTTTAAATTGAATTAATTTAGTTTTGCTTAGATTTAGCTGTGGATTATCTTTTTCTAGCCAGAATGATATTTTAAGAAGTACATACATAATACATAATCTCACGCCTTCGTTCCCAGAGTGGGGTAGGCAGAGCTACAGAATTACAAACATCTCTATAAACTTGTTGATAATTCTATAACCGCAATTTGCACAAATTAGGCTAAGATGTTTACCAGCGTATTAGTGACAGGTTGCAAGCCCATCGCCTAACAGTACTACAAGCCTTTAACAGAAGTTGAGCAGGGGAACCATATAGTAATGTCATCCGCAAACAGCGTACAATAGTCATCTACTATATTTGGGAGGTCGTTTGTGCAAATTAGGAACAGGACACATCCCAAAACGCTTCCCTGAGGGATAGAGCCGGTAACAGGGACTCTGTCGGATCTAATGTAATGGATGTTTCCTGTCGAGAAATCCGTGTGCGCAATCTACACATACTGAGTGCGATTACGCAGATACGAGTTGAACCAATCGAGAGCCATTCCTCTGATTCCTGAAGCATATAATTTGTCTAATAAAATATGGAACCGGACTCTATCATAGGCTTTGCTAATGTCTAGTAATAGACCCACTGCATATTTATTTTGATTAATATATTTCGCGCGGTCGGGCGGTAATTGTTTATGTCTGTGGTTTCGCCTTTTTTATGGATTGGTCGTATTATAGAGGAGCGTCAGGGAAGGTACCGCTTGAAAACGATTGGTTGATAAGCAAAGTAAACGGATAGGTCAAATATTGTGCACATTTTTTATTAAAGACGGAGGGATCGCGTTTATTCCACTAGAAGTCTCTGGTTCAGCTGGATTAAAGAAAAAAGATTGATTCATTTTCTTAGTCGATGGACTTTTGTTTTTGTGAGCAGAGTTACAATTTCAGAATTCTAGAATTTCAGAGTGAAAAAATGTTTGCTACTTCTTTGAGGTCACTTTCTATTGAATTATCAGACAATTTAATTTCGATGTTCTTTTAACTTATACATTTTGTTTTTGTAAGTTTCTTTATTTATTATTTGCCACATGGACTGGGACTTATTATGTACATACATACATAAACTCACGCCTTCGTTCCCAGAGTGGGGTAGGCAGAACTACAGAATTACCAACAACTCTAAAAACTTATTGATAATTCTGTAACCACATTTTGCACAATCAGACTTTATTTATGGAATGTAATATTAATATCTTTAAGTATTTTGTTTCGGCATGATGTTTTTAATCCTTTTGTTAAGTATGATTTTTTCGTCTTAGTTTATTTTGTCTTTTTTTTGGGAATTGTATTGTTCAGAGCATTATTTAATATTTTCTCAACAGAATTTGGTTTAGAGTTTTATTTGGGGTTATTATATCACTCCAGATTATTTTTTGTAGTTCATCTTTAAACTTGTTCATGTTACGTTTATTATATTTTCTTTTATGGATTGTCCAGTGATGAATGTTTCGGGGGGTAGTAGGTATAGATAATAGAATGCCTCTGTGATCTGAGAATCCGAATTCATTAACGTGTATAGTGCATTCTTAGTATGGAAATTCGTAAAAATAAAATCAATACGCATAGAGCTATTTTTGGCTATTTTCTATTGGGGGTGATCTGTGGTACAATCACCACAAAGTTATGAGAATATTGCAGAGCAACTTTCAGGCTTAGTTAAAAGTGATTATATGTGCTTCTCTATTGACGATTCTCGCAACATGTAACGATTGAAGCATTTCTTTCCTTTAAAAAATAGCACAGCACGGGTAGCACAAGTTGTATTTTCTCGCTTATCGCTCAGTGCGTCTCTATCCTTTCTGACTGAACTGAACGGGAGAACCGAGCAACAAACAAGTCGCGGGCAACTTGTGCTAGCCGTGCAGTGTTCTTACCCTAATGTTAACTGATTAATAAATGTTATCTCAAAGTAAAAAGATGAATATATGAATATATGTTACATGAAATATCAATAAATATTACCTTAATATTAAAATATAAATAAATGTTACCTCAATGTTAACAGATTAAATTAATGTTACCTAATTGATTAATAAATTTTCTTACCTTAATGTAAAGGCAAGTTTTTCTTCAGCGTTAATGGCTAATCTCATATCTTCTGAAACCTTCCTTTTATTTTGTTGAATAATTTGTCGAAAGAGTTTATGGACATCCGATAATATTTGAAGATTTGTTCTCAAAAATATCCGGAAATGTTGACATTACCACAGTATAGAGAACAGTAGATCGTCTTCAAACAAAGGTGCATCGCGCGGCTTGCGGCTGTGGGCGGGGCCTGTGGCGGGGCGAACCAATACGAAACGAGATCTCAAGAAATTTCAAGGGAACTTAGTCGGGGCCGCGGCGTCATTGCGTTCGGTTACGTTTTGTTTTAGCGCGCGTACTTAGCTATCGAGCGACAATGTCGCTGCCGAAAACGCTTAAATATTGTTCTGTATACGGATGTCTAAACCTAGCTTAGGTAGGTACAACTATATCCAGATTTAATAAAAGGTATTTCGTACCGGCCTGCCTATAATATACCTAGGTGAAATAAATACGTATTAAGTAGGTAATTTAAGTTATTGAGTGTGACGTGACAGGTAACATGTGACGACGTGGATGGCCTAGGTAGTTCAAATTCAAATTCAAATTCAATAGTTTATTGCATATCACATTACAATCCAAGGTGGAACAAACAGGAATAGTCTATATTTTTTATAAAGTTACGTAGGTGGTTATAATTTTTTATCATCATGTGATGGCTATGTGTTACTAATTTCATTCTGGATTTGGTAGTGACTAAGTAAGTAGTAACCTTGCTTACGAAGCTAGCGGTCCTGGGTTCGATTCCCGGTCAGGGCAAATATTCGTGTGATGAGTGCGAGTAGGTATTTTTTGTTTCTGAGTCTTGGGCGTTTTATATGTACCTACGTAGTCATATTAAGTATGTATTTTTCACTACATAAGTATGCTTATCGTTGCCTAGTACCCAAAGCACAAGCCTAGATCCAAAGCGAGCGGCCATTGCTCTAAGGAAGCCGCGCGACGACGGCGCGTGCCGCCAATAATAGGTACCTAAGTAGTCAAAGGAATCCGCCTTGCGCGAAAGCGGCATTATCAAAAGGTCGAAAAGGAATTTACATATCACGTCACATACCTATAAACATAATTATTATTTAGTGTCAACAGATAAAAAGTATGTAAGTAAAATAATTTAAATTTCGTACTTAGGTACCTAACAATATTTATACTTACTTTAGGTATGTGTAATTTATGAAAATTAACATGATTATAAATCACAGTATGGCCAAGTAGGTGACTAAAATTGAAAAACATATTTGGACAACCCTGACGCCCGAGCGGCAATAGGTATCAGAATTTCCTAAAGGGCCGGAGTCAAGCTACTTTTCTATTTATACTATGACATTACTATCTACATATTGAGACGCGAAGTACATAGTTTAACGACAGTAATCAAATTTAAAAAAAAAACATTGCGTGCTCGCTACTAGCTTCTCTCAACTTAGGCTTGTAATTCTGAACGGAAATAAACGTACGTGTGTGATGTATATACGGAATTTCGAATCGAAATTTGGAAATATTTTATAATTATTATTATTATTATTAATAATTTCCATACGGCTCTTGCAGCATAACAAATCTGGAATTCAAAGATGCCGCAGCCATGATGGTTTTCGAAAAGTCGTCATGGGTATCGTGTTTCATGTTTTTGGGAATGGCAATTTCGAAAATGATGGTAGACTCGGAATTCAAGATGGCGGCCATGATGTTTTTAAAAAAGCCGTCATGGGTATCGTTTTTCATGTTTTCGGGGATGGCGAATTCGAAAATGATGGCAGATTCTGAATTCAAGATGGCAGCCATGATTGTTTTCGAAAAAGTCGTCGTGGGTATCGTGTATCATGTTTTCGGGGATGGCAATTTCAAAAACGACGTCAGATTCGGAATTCAAGATGTCCGCCATGATGTTTTTCGAAATAGTCTTCATGGGTATCGTGTTTCATGTTTTTGGGAATGGCAATTTCGAAAATGATGGTAGACTCGGAATTCAAGATGGCGGCCATGATGTTTTTAAAAAAGCCGTCATGGGTATCGTTTTTCATGTTTTCGGGGATGGCGAATTCGAAAATGATGGCAGATTCTGAATTCAAGATGGCAGCCATGATTGTTTTCGAAAAAGTCGTCGTGGGTATCGTGTTTCATGTTTTCGGGGATGGCAATTTCGAATATGATGGCAGATTCTGAATTCAAGATGGCGGTCATAATGTTGTTCGAAAAAACCTTCATTGTTATCGTGTTTCTTCAGGGATGGCAATTTCGAAAACGATGTTAGATTCGGAATTCGAGATGGCGGCCATGATGTTGTTCGATAAAGTCGTCATGGGTATCGTGTTTCATGTTTTCGGGGATGGCAATTTCGAAATTGATATCAAATTTGGAATTCAAGATGGCGGCCATGATGGTTTGAAAAAGTCATCATGGGTATCGTGTTTCATGTTTTTGGGAATAGCAATTTCGGAAATTATGTCAGATTCGGAATTCAAGATGGCGGCCATGATGTTTTTCGAAAGTCCTTAATAAATGTATATGAAAATATATACCCTTTTTATTTCCATATCGTTACGCTGCTAACCAGGGCTCATGAACATAATACAATTGTGACAAATACATTCATATAATTCATTTACTACAATAACCTCACTATATAGGTCACTCGTCGACAGCGTTCGGGAAGCTTCGTAGCACCTTTTCGTCCAAATTACCGCAGTGTCTGAAGTCAAAAGTCTTTGACCAGTGTGTGTTGCCAGTGATGACTTACGGATCTGAGACGTGGGCGCTAACAATGGGCCTTATAAGGAAGCTCAAAGTCACTCAGAGGGCTATGGAGAGGGCTATGCTCGGGGTTTCTCTGCGTGATAGAATCAGAAATGATGATATCCGCAGTAGAACTAAGGTTACCCACATAGCCCGAAGAATAGCCAAACTTAAGTGGCAGTGGGCGGGGCACATTGCTCGCAAGACTGATGGCCGATGGGGTCAGAAGGTTCTTGAGTGGCGTCCGCGGACCGGGAGACGAACTGTAGGTAGGCCTCCAAAAAGATGGAGTGACGACCTTGTAAAGATCGCGGGAACGCGGTGGATGCGAAAAGCACAAGATCGGTCTGAGTGGAGAGCTTTGGGGGAGGCCTATGTCCAGCAGTGGACGTCTTTCGGCTGACATGATGATGATGATGATGAATTCATTTACGAGGGTGGAGCCGCGGGCACATCTAGTTTCATATATTAATAGTAAATGTCCACTGGCCAAATAGTAAAAGAGAAATCGATTTATTCTATTTGCAACTAAATAAGCTTCTGCAACTGCTCTCCCAAAAAGATCGGAGTAAAAATATAATAATGAGAGGAGATTTTAACGTAGATTTTTCTAAACATAGCAATGAAAAACTTAAACTATCTAGCTTAATGTCATCGTATAACTTTAGTCAAGGATGAAAGACTATACAAGAGTTAAAAAAATAGCTCTATAAGAATGCACTATACACGTTAATGAGTTCGGATTCTCAGATCACAGAGGCATTCTATTATCTATACCTACTACCCCCCGAAACATTCATCACTGGACAATCCATAAAAGAAAATATAATAAATGTAACATGAACAAGTTTAAAGATGAACTACAAAAAATAATCTGGAGTGATATAATAACCCCAAATAAAACTCTAAACCAAATTCTTTTGAGAAAATATTAAATAATGCTCTGAACAATACAATTCCCAAAAAAAAGACAAAATAAACTAAGACGAAAAAATCATACTTAACAAAAGGATTATGCCATCATGCCGAAACAAAATACTTAAAGATATTAATATCACATTCCATAAATAAAGTCCTGAAAAACCATTACTATAAATACTGTAAAATACTTAAAAAAGCGGTAATCCATTCTAAAAAACTAAATAACATACACATATTTGAAAACTCACTTAATAAGTCCCAGTCCATGTGGCAAATAATAAATAAAGAAACTTACAAAAACAAAATGTACAAGTTAAAATAACATCGAAATTAAATTGTCTGATAATTCAATAGAAAGTGACCCCAAAGAAGTAGCAAACATTTTTCACTCTGAAATTCTAGAATTCTGAAATTGTAACTCTGCTCACAAAAACAAAAGTCCATCGACAAAGAAAATAAATCAATCTTTTTTCTTTAATCCTGCTGAACCAGAGACTTCTAGTGGAATAAACGCGATCCCTCCGTCTTTAATAAAAAATGTGCACAATATTTGACCTATCCGTTTACTTTGCTTATCAACCAATCGTTTTCAAGCGGTACCTTCCCTGACGCTCCTCTATAATACGACCAATCCATAAAAAAGGCGAAACCACAGACATAAACAATTACCGCCCGACCGCGCGAAATATATTAATCAAAATAAATATGCAGTGGGTCTATTACTAGACATTAGCAAAGCCTATGATAGAGTCCGGTTCCATATTTTATTAGACAAATTATATGCTTCAGGAATCAGAGGAATGGCTCTCGATAGGTTCAACTCGTATCTGCGTAATCGCACTCAGTATGTGTAGATTGCGCACACGGATTTCTCGACAGGAAACATCCATTACATTAGATCCGACAGAGTCCCTGTTACCGGCTCTATCCCTCAGGGAAGCGTTTTGGGATGTGCCCTGTTCCTAATTTGCACAAACGACCTCCCAAATATAGTAGATGACTATTGTACGCTTTTTGCGGATGACATTACTATATTGTTCCCCTGCTCAACCTAGAAAACAAATTAAATTCAACACTTCTTAAAATATCATTCTGGCTAGAAAAAGAGAATCCATAGCTAAATCTAAGCAAAACTAAATTAATTCAATTTAAACCTTATCAAAAATCTTCATTACCCATAAGCTACAGTTTCAATAATATAAGCCTAGAAAACGTCACGTCCGCGACCTGTCTGGGTAAAGATCTAGATTCAAATATAAATTGGAAGCGTCATATATATAAATTATTTAAAAAAATCTGTCGTCATTTATATACACGCTCTCTATAACCTAAAGCGCGTAACTGACTTCCATACGGCTCTTACAGCATACTATGCGTACGCTTACTCGCGAATGTCTTACAGTATTGTGCTGTGGGGAAACAGCTGCGACGTAGGTACAATCTTTACCCTCCAGAAAAAGTTCATTAGGATATTAGCCAACATTGACCACATGGAGTCATGCAATTCCAACTACTAACCCTTACCTCTATTTACATATTTGAAACAAGCAAATTTGCCAGAAAACATGAAAAATTATACTCACCCAATTTAAGTATCAAAAGAAATGACCGGTATTTATATAAACTAAAACTTCCCTTTTTCAAATTAAAATTAGTCTCATCCAGTCCCCATCACATTTTAATTAAAATTTACAACCACGTACCAAACTATACCAGGATCTTTAATGAAAGGGGTTTGGGTAAAATTGTTGTCATTTGTAAAATTCATACATTTTCAAGGTGAGCGGTCATTCGTAAAAGTGGTAAAAAACCTAAAGAAAAGTCGACGATGGCATATGTCTATCTCCTAAGGTTGACACACAGTAACCATTTTTATCTTTAAAATTTTATTAAAAAATATTATGTTATTTGCGAAGCTATTTTCTCAAATTCAGTATTTATTCTTATCTAGATAAATACATTAGTTACCTCGGGCATTTAATGTAGATTAAAGTTGTCCTTTGCACTATATTATTTAAATAAATACTTTAGAAGATATGGCAGATTTAAAATTACGCGCATCCTCAACCGGTATTATCGAAACGCTTGGCCGGGCAGCCGCGTTTCGCCCTTTAGTAGGTACCTACATACAGCCTAAAGCATCGTATAGTAATACAAGCTTTTCAAATTATTAAATTAGGGAAATGGGTAGTTAGATTGAGTTTAGGTTTTGATTAAAAGTTAGTTTCATGTTGTTTTTCATATTTTTGACTACAAAGTATATATCTACATCTACATCTACATCTACACTAATATTATAAAGAGGAAAGATTTGACTTTTTGTTTGTTTGTTTGAATATGAAAATTCTTTCACCATGAGAATCCTACATTATCCCTGATGAGCATAGGCTTTAGAATATTTTCAAAAAAGTTAGAGATCCGTATGAAAACTTCGATAATGTGACCCAAGGTGTGAAAAAAATACCAAAAAACGCGTACGCTGCGGAAACTATTGACAATAGAGCAAAGTGATGTACTACAGTCTTATAGAAGACATCAATGTCTACAAAAAAATCCGCAATACCATATGTCCAACTATTAAAGTAATGTCACGATAACTACTTTTTCATGTTAAAATATGCAATAGTAACGCCGGTACTAACTAGGCCCCATTATTAGTACATTGGTATTCATCCTTATCCAAATAAATCACTTCGTTTTCAAGGCTATATCAGTACCTGTAAATTACTTTTTGAATGATTCAAATCGGACATCCCATTCAAAAGTTATCATGAGTGTAAGTAATAATTATCAAAATTGAAATTATAAAAACAGCCCTGTAAGTTACTTAATTGGTTTTTTTTTCAACAGAGAATAGATAAACACGTAAAATTTGGCTAATGGTTCCTGTATATTGTGTAAATGAGTGTAACATGAAGCCTATAGCCCTCAGCAGAGCATCAGAGTGTATGTACATAAATACATAGGTACCTAAATTAAATCACGCCTGTTTCACAGATGGGTAGGCAGATGCCACTTCTTTCTTTTCACTTTCAAGAGTGTATGTGATCACCAGTGATCTGAATTAGGTGAGCCAAAATACGTACTCTTCGTAAGAGGACATAATATAGAGTAGTATAGCCTGACAAGTTCCTTTTTAGCCCTAGCCATGTTGCGGATTTTCAGTGGAACAAATTTATTTAAATGGCAACGTTTTTTTTTGACAACGGACGTTGGAAGTCATTGAATGTCACCGATGTAAACAAATCGATTTTAAAATCAAAATGCCCAAGAAATTTCACCCCGATGCAAAAAACATTATTATAAATACATTCAAATGGTTGCGGCAGAAAAAGGACGAAGGATTCAGCAGCATTCCAATAAACAATGTTTTGAAAGTAGTTGTCATGAATTGGTTAGCTTGGTACTAAATATGTATATTAATATTTAAATTTTATTTTTTTTCTCATTCAAGGCGTCTGTAGTGCTACAATTAAGAATATATACAAAAAGAATGAGCCGTTACCGCCATTGCCATCGGTACCAAAAAAAAGAATACAAATACACGACTTCGACAAATGTGCCATAAGGCACAAAATTCATGAATTCTATGCTGTGCGAAAGCAAGTACCAACTCTCAAAAGTCTGCTTACCGAATTGAAAAAAGATATTGATTTTACCGGTAGTAGGGAGTACTTGCGATTGCTATTGCATAGTATGGGGTTCAAATACAAAAAGTGCTGAAACCAACGGTACATATTGAAGGAGCGTTCGGATATTGTGGTTTGGCGGGAAAGTTATTTAGACGAAATAAAAGAAGCAAGGGACAAAAATATACCTCTTGTTTATTTAGATGAGACTTACATCCATACTTCTCTTAACCACGCAAAATGCTGGCAAAGCGAAAATGAACCCGGTGTGTCGAAATCAGTTTCAACCGGCAAACGATATATTATAGTTCATGCCGGCGGACCATCGGGATTTGTTCCCAATGCACTCCTAATATATAATGATAAGGAAAAGAAAGCCGATTATCATGACTCCATGAACAGGAACAATTTTAAGAAATGGGTTTTGCAGAGATTAATTCCCAATCTCAGTGAACCCACGTGTGTTATAATGGATAATGCCCGGTACCATTCTTTCCAAATTAACAAAGCTCCAACATCTGGCAATAGAAAACACGTCATTGCTGAGTGGCTGCGTTTAAATAACATCTCATTTCCCCAAAATGCATCTAAAGATAAATTGGTCACAATTTTGAGACGTCATAAACCCGAGCCAGTATACGAAATAGATACGATTCTCTCAAATCATGGTCACAAGGTGATAAGGTTACCGCCCTATCACTGTGATTTAAATCCCATCGAGATGATTTGGGGCATCATGAAAGCAAAAGTGGCAACTAAAAATGTTTCCATCACGAATGATGCCTTCCTAAAGCTCGTTGAAGATAGTTTTCAGGTATTTACATTTATCAATGAATTTTATTGAACAGTTAAAAATATAGCTTACTTTTACACTTCGTTATTACTTAGGAAGTGACTATAGAAAATTGGAGTAAATGCTGCGAACACGTAAAAAAAATAGAAGACGGATATAGGACAAAAGGTCCTATAATCGAATCACAGACCGAAAGATTTATAATCGAGGTTGGTAGTCCTGAAAGTGACTCTTCAACGGACGAAAGTGAAAATACATCGGAGCCAGAATCTGATGAATATATGGATGTCGAATATTTAGAATCGGATTTTGACGGATAGGTAATTATTCATATTTAATTATCAACTAGACATGCTCTTCCGATTACATGAAAACATAGTTTCACAATCTACAAGTACTTAATTGTATATCTCACTCGTTCTTGCACGATGCCAATACTCACTGTCCCGACTATTCATGACGTACACGTATAATTGCCATATGTAAGCTGTTTGTAGCGACACTACATCAGGGCTAAATAGGAACTTGTCAGGCTTTAACAACCGTTAGAAATTTTCACCCAAGCACGGAACATATCGAAAGATATATTCACACTTTGAAATTAAAAAACAACTAGAAATAGTTACAACTTTTAGATTAACATAAAACATCCCGTACTGTAAGTAAAAACATGAATGTCTAACATTACGACTAATAAATACAATGATATTTTATATTAAGATACGTCATCTGCGCGCAAAAGCGTTCGTCAAAAAGAAAGGTAATTACCTTACTTTTTATCTATTTATCTCTTTCTAACAATATCGTTTGCTATGGATTGCCATCTTTGTCTGCAGAAATATGGTAGCCTAGCAACTGTCAGTAATTGGTCACGGGTTTTGAATGCGTTTAGTGTGAGCATAACATATCTAAATATAAAATATCATTAGATAAATACCGAATACCCACCCGGTATTCAAGAAAAAAATATTTTTCTACCCGATTGTAACCACTATATTGTGTCCTCTAGCGCTGAGTATTTTAGCTCACCTAATTACGATCACTGGTGATCACGGAATATAAAAAAACAGTGGAAGTGGCATGAGCTTCGCTTAGTATCAGACCTCTTGTCGCTAATACTCAAACTATTATAAAAACAACAAAATGTTTTTGGTGCGGCTATCGTTTTAACATTCCAATAAGGTAAGCTTCTGGATTTATTTCCTTTTTTAGAAATATCGAAATATTGAAATAAGTGATCGCGGCAAAAGTATGGTAGGTAGCGGGGAACTCCGCATAACCATGCCACACGTTACACGCCCACTTGACACTTCTACTGATTTTTCTGTTCTGTGTATGTGATGGTGAGAAATCTATTACTTAAGTATCTAAACATTTAATTAAACTTAACCGAAACCATGCCTCTCTTCTCTAAATAAGTAGTATAAATTAAAGTCGCTTCGCGCCTGTCTGCCTGTTTCTCCGCTAACTCCTTTTATAACACGCAACGGATTATGATACGGTTTTCACTGTCATTTAGAGAATTTATTCTAGATGGTTTATAATTACATTTCATTCTAATTAAGTTTTAATATAGTTGAGAAAACTCAATGTTTTCCTACCGAGTCGGCAAAAATCGTTTTTCGGGCCCTTACATACCTAACGCTGTCCTTAACCTGAACCCTTAAGAGAAGTGTCAAAATTTTATTTAAGTTGTAAATTGTTTGTGTCACCTTATTTGTAAATTGTTTGTGTCACCTTCCGTGCTGCCACCGAGCGGTCTCAACGGAAGACCAGCGCTGGCTTAACAGCTGGCACATGCTGAGTTGGGACCGTTTCACAACAACCTTTTTTTTTTTTTTTATATATGTATTTTCTTTTTTTCTTTGTTGTGTGTTGTTGTGAATAAATATTTTTATTATTATTATTATTATTATTAAAATAATGTACTGAATAATTGTAGTTCTTTAAAAACCTAGAGAAAAGTCCGCGATGGCATAATGTCTATCTCCTAAGATTGACTCACTTTATGATTTTAAAATTAGGGTATTAGCGAATCTATTCTCTCCGATTCAGTATTTAATAACCTAACCAGATAAATACTTGGTTACCTTGGGCATTTAATTTAGATTAATATTGTCCTGTATAATATATTATTTAAATTAATACTTTAGAAGATATGGTAGATTCAAAATTACGCGCAACACAGATTAGAAATCAAAACAAATATGACAGTTTCGTTGTCTACACGTATGAAAACCGGCTCCTTGCAGATTTGTTGCTCAAAATAGGAAATGGACAGATGCCCTAACATAATAGGAGCATTAATCTTCAAAATTAAAACCTTTGCGTTTTAGTAAAAGAATTAGTGGACAATGTTTATTCCGAAATTTATAATATTAATTTTAAGACTAAGAGAGAGCTATTTTATCACCAATGGTCAAGTATATAAAATGGCTAAATTCTATCGAAGATCAATGCACCGACACACACATACTACTCTGTAGACACTGTGCTCGACCTGGAAGAGGCTGTCCATTTCCCAACGGAATTTCTCAATTCCTTGCAACCTTCTGGATCGCCCCACATAAATTGGTTTTGAAAGAAGGGTGTCCTATTATTTTACTACGGAACCTTAATCCACCCAAATAACATCTTTAAAAACGTTCATAATAGAGTGCACAATACTGACGTCCGGATGTGCGGCTGGAAAAGTCGTTTTAATTCCCCGGATTCCATAAATACCAGCGGATTTACCTTTCCAGTTAAACGACTGCAATGTCCCATACAATTATCGTTTTCAATGACAAATTACAAGTCACAACAATACATTCTAAGTTGCGGGCTTAGACTTGATCGTTGAGAGTTTTCCCATTGACTTATGTAACCCTTCCCGCGTCACTTCCAGGCAAAGTATGTTTGTATTGTGCAATGAAAAGTCCGCTGTAAACATTGATATAGAGAGATTCTATGATAACTGGCAGTCACGATTTCTAAAAATGTCATTAAATAAAACCTCTATACATATGCACCTATCTATAGTTTGAAAAGTATATTATTCCAGATGAACTGGGATTATTTTAACTTATATTAACCGAAGCGAAGCGAGGGCGAGTCGCTAGTTTATTATAAGAATTGATTTTTATTTCCTCGCAGTAGCCGTCAAAAGCACAGTGTTAAGTCTCGGCTGAAAGTGCAATAGATGGACTCGTACTTTCGAGGGCCTCCGCTACGCGTCGGCCCTCGAACTAACTCATTCATACTAAATTTACGAAATTTGTATGAACGCGTCGGCAATGGTTTTTTAAATACTAAACTTTTTTAAACTACGATATGTACAAACATTTGTTATATACCATTTTGAACCTTATTTAATAAGCTAACGAATTGAATAATAGCAGTACTATTTGTCAACTAGTTCTTGATTGGTTGTCAATTTTGGTGAGTCACATTTGTAGGTAATCCTATGGGATGTAAGTACAAATATGATAGATTTTGTGCCGCTACTGTACAGCTAAAAATGTTCAAAATTACCTCGTCTATCACCCCCTTAAAGCTATTAAGTTGTCATTCAAGTGCCAATTTCGAGAGTTATAGGGATCACACAGATCCCCAAATATCGACTTTGAAAGAATTCGGCCCAAAAACTGGAAAGTTCAAGTTGGCAGCAACTTTTCCCATTCTGTCAACGGATTCCCTATCGGAGACCACACAGATCCCCAGATTTCAATTTTGGAGACAATCAGTCGAATAACCAAAAAGTTCAAGATGGCGGCTACTTTTTCACATTCTGTCAACGGATTCCTTGTTGGAGACCACACCTCCACATATCGATTTTGGAAGCAATCAGTCGAATAACCAAAAAGTTCAAGATGGCGGCTACTTTTTCACATTCTGTCAACGGATTCCTTGTTGGAGACTACACAGATCCCCAGATATCGATTTTGGAAGCAATCCGTCGAATAACCTAAAAGTTCAAGATAGCAGCTACTTTTTCCAATTCTGTCAACGGATTCGTTGTCGGAGACCACACAGGTCCCCAGATCTAGATTTTGGAAGCAATCAGTCGAATAACTAAAAATTTCAAGATGGCTAAAATACGAAGCCCGCAATTGCTGTTCCTGCCGAGGCAAATATAGTGCTTTTCTCAAAAATCGCAAGTTTTTTTTGTGTTGGAGCAAAATTTTCATCGCTTGAACTCATTTTTTTAATTGCATACAATCAAACTTCATGTGAAAAACTATCACTCTTTACCGCCATATTGTTTATGACAAGGAGAATCGCAAGCTTTGTTTTAAAAAAAAACATAAGCTATTCCAGACACTGATGAAAAAGTAATGTTTCGAATAAAATTTGGATGTATAAGACTTGTGCCATGATTTTATTATGGGCGTTTTCACTTTTTAAAAAGTTACAAGCTAGATAGTAATGGAATTTGTATGCAACATTGCGGGCTAGTGTAGCGAGCACGCAATGATTTTTTTTTAAATTTGAGATCTGTCAGTAAACTATGTCCTTCGGGTCTCAATATGTAGATAGTAATGTCAACAGGCAACACTGAACTTTTCATATCAGATGAGCTCGCCATCTTTGTCTATTCCATATGACTGCGTTATTCTAGTGTATTATTGTAAAAGAGATAGATATAGTATTTTTGTTCAAATATTATTGGTTTAAAAGCTACGTCGCGATTATTAGTAGTTGGCACGTTTTATGCGTCGCTTTTGATTGACATTTGCTTCTCTAGTTAATATACCTCAATATAACCTGAATACTAAAAAACGGATTTTTAACTACAGGCTGTCACCGACTAGAAGGTTGGTCGAATGTGCATTTGGAATCCTTTCAAACTAGTGGAGAATTTTTCACACTTCTATGACTACCTATACCTCCCGAATTCGCTGTACTAGTTACCAAAACGGCCTGAGTTTTGCATAATTTTGTAAGACGCAGAGACGGGTATAATTTTGAAGATACGCTGTCGCATTACTCTTATGAACTGCCATTCAATACCCCAGCATCAAGGTCAAATCACCTCGGACGAGATATAAGGGACCGTTTTGCCGATTATTTCGTTTCACCAGCTGGAGAAGTATCGTACCAATATCGCGAAAGAATAATAGGTGATCAAAATAATTAAATATGCGAATTAAAATGTGTTTAAGTAATAAAAATATTACATAAATATAAATATCGACTTACATGTACATGTTTGTTTCATTCCATCGTAACTGTCCCAGTCACTGTATAATTCTTTAGCAACTGCTTGCCACGCCTGTTCTTTGAGGTCCCTGTTGTGATAATCTTCGCGTTTAGTGTCCCATAAGCATGGGTAACCTTCTACGCATATAATTAAAAGTTCTATATCAACATTGTGTAAATTTACGTACGCATTAACCACCATATATTTTTAAACACCGTTCCAAAATTGCCTTGAAAAAAAACAATATTTGCCGCCTTTTTTTTCAAGAACACGACATCGCTCGTAATGCCGTTTGCATTCGAAATTGGTAAGACATACGAGGGCTGTTCCGAAAATTTCTAGTTACTCAAAAAAACGAAGAGATATCTTTATTATTTATTTACAGTTTTTCGAAGTATTCGCCTGCAGCTTCGATGCATTTTTGCATTCTTCGAAACCAACTTTCGAAACAAGAAAAAAATTGAGCTTGCGGAAGGTCGAAAAATACACGATTAAATTCATTGACTGCGTCATTGGAGTCGTTAAAAGTTCGTCCTCGCAAGGTTTTTTTTATTGTGGGAAACAGGAAAAAGTCGCACGGAGCTAGATCTGGGCTATATGGTGGGTGAGGCAATAGTTGTACACCGGAAGTGGCCAAAAATTCGAGGGTCCGGGCAGCAGTGTGAGCTGGGGCGTTATCCTGGTGAAAAAGAATGCCGCGGGTACCGCTCTTCGGACGATCCTCGCCGAGCTGTTCGAAGGCTTGAGGTAAGCACACTTCGGTATACCATTGACTAGTGACAGTTCTTCGGTCTTCTAGAGGAATAACTGCCACAGGACCACTACGTCGAAAAAACACGGCGATCATTTTTTTGTTGACCGTTCTTCCTCGAACAACTTTCGTAGGCAAGCCATCTTCCTCGAACAACTTTCGTAGGCAAGCCATCTTCCTCGAACACCCATTGCGTCGATTGTTGCTTGGTAAGTGGGTCGTAGCTATATATCCACGATTCATCACTTGTCAGGATGCTCGACACCTGTTGTGATTTGCCGTAGTCAAATTTTTCGAGCATATATTTGCACCAATCTACCCGCCGAGCTTTTTGGTCTTCAGTGAGCAAATGCGGTATCCATCGTGAACAAACTTTCCGTACTTTTAGGTGATCGTTCAAAATATTTGAAACTGCTTGTGATCCAATCTTCAGTTCATCCTGTATCTCCCTATGTGTAATATTTCGGTTTTCTTTAATAAGCCACTCCACTTTGATGACATTCTCGTGAGTCACTGCAGTCGGCGGCCTCCCCGGTCTAGCTTCATCTTTGACTGACTCCCTGCCTCGTTTAAACTCGCGGAACCAAAAGGAAATGGTGGCTAATGAAGGAGCAGATTCCCCAAAAGCTGTGTTTAAGTTTTCGTGTGACTCCTTAAACGTTAAACCTCGTTTGTAGTCATAATAAATCATCACACGAAATTCCTCTCTTGTAACGTTCATGTTGACATCGAAACAATGTATGACACATGTTTTTAAAAACATTTTTTTATTGCCTTTGAAAAATATTTTTAATTATTTTCGGCCAGGGTTTTGAAGGCAATAAAAAAAGGTTTTAATCGGTAGTATAAAAAGTATAGTTTTGTTAATAGGTTCGGGCCAGCTAGAAACTTTCAGAACGGCCCTCGTAGTATAAAACTGAAATATGCCTTTAAATAAAATCACAAATTTAAATGTAATAAATGTACCTAATTTGAATAAATTATGATATAAATCATAACTTTTTTGTAATGCATATAAAAAAAGTTAAACTATTTGATACACTGTACTTAAATACTAACTCTGTAAAGGCCATTTGGAAAGGTTAACCTTTTTAGTCTATGCTATTTTAAAAAGTAATATAAACATAGGAGAATTTTGATGGCACGGGTGTTTGGCTCATGTTTGGCTGTTCAGGGTTAGTTATCCTAGTCCAAACATAGTTTTAAGAAGTAAAACACGCAGAAGATAATTAAATTTCATACATTTTTCGCCGGTATATATTAACATTTTTTTTAATTTTTCATTGGCCCTAACGGAGAACTTCGCCTGCTGTTTTTACAACAATGAGGAACATTTCTAAGCATGTCGGAGAAACAATATTTATGTCTGTATTGGTGATAACAATAATTTGGTGACAGGTTTTTTTACTAAAGCGCTTTTTACGCCACACTAAGTTAGTCACTAACGAGAGATGCCGCAATACGTTGGTATGAGATGGAGATATCTCCAACCGTATCCAAGGCATTGCGGTATCCCTCTCGTTCATGACCTTGGTGTAGGTCATGAGTGCTTAAATTATTCAGTGATGTTAACTGGTTTACGATAATAGAATTTGTAGCTGCCGAAACCAGACCGCTGAAGAGGAGGTTTTGAAGGCTTTGCTAATTTAATTAAAAACTTCGATTTGATACTGTAGATTTATTATAGGTTACTGGTATACAGAAATAGTGCCAAAATTATGCGCAGCTGAGTGGAAGTTAAGAAAGCTAGTGACTTGCCATGTTTGACTCGTTTAAGCTCAACGGATTGTTTGAGTGGGGATAAACGTCTTGGTATTGCTGGAAGAGCAGATTTAAATTATTAATATGAATGATTTTAGTATTTATGTAATTTGGAAACAATTAAAAATAGAGGAAAAGAATTAGATAAAATGAATTCAAATTTATACAATAAAAAATGTTGCATAGGTACGCAACAGAATTTATTGGTCAAATTTGGAATTTCCACAGATGATTTATTTCTGTCGCCGCTATAACAACAAATACCTACTAATAACAGAATAAAATAAATATTTAAGGGGGCTCCCATACCACAAACGACAACTGGTATAAGTAGTGTCTAATGTTGTATAGATAATGGTACGGAACCCTTCGTGAGCGAGTCCAACTCGCACTTGGCCGGTTTTTTTATATGGTGTGATATTGCTGGAAAGTAAACCTGAGATTATGATAACCATATACTCTATGCATATTAGCCTCTGCTATAATGTACTGGGTGTACTTGGAAGTGTGGATCAAACGAAGCAGGTCGATAGAGAACGTCTAGACCTATCGTCTTCACCCCCATGTATGTTCAGCGATTTTTACTAATTTCGGAGATATTGATCATTTTAATCTGAATTTTTTTGGTATCATACATAATTAGAATCATTACGAATCAGCGAAGTTTTTAAACCTATTTACCAAAAAACGGGCAAATAGGTTTAAAAACTTCGCTGATTCGCAATGATTCTAATTATGTAAGATACAACTGAAAAACTTATGAAATAAATCATGAAATTGATGATTTTTCGTGACATGGACATAAGGGAAAATTAAAAAAATTCAGATTAAAATGATCAATATCTCCGAAATTAGTAAAAATCGCTGAACATGAGGGTGAATTCGATAGGTCTAGACGTTCTCTATCGACCTGCTTCGTTTGATCCAAACTTCCAAGTACACCCTGTATTATATTCTCGCTATGTTTGCTACGTTAAAGTACCTACCACACGTAAATATGTATAAGGTCTGTTCATTCTTACTAGTCTTGTATATTTAGTAAACAACTTTCTAACCTCAAAATGAACCTTTTTTGGCTAAAACAGCTATTTTAAACAAAATAAAGCAATCACAGAACACCAACCAAGACCAAGTGATGTCCATAATGTTTATTCATCATCATCATCATCATCATCATCATCATTATCAGCCGCAAGACTTCCACTGCTGGACAAAGGCCTTCGTCAAGGTTTTCCACAACAATCGGTCCTCTGCTGCTGTCATCCAGCTGTTTCCCGCGACCTTTATTTTGAGGTTAGAAAGTTGTTTACTAAGACAAGTAAGAACAGACCTTAATTGTTTATTGATTCAGTAGCTAATAAATGAGGAATATATATATATTCCGTATTTATGTGGCCGCCCTTAAAGTAGTAAGAGTAATTATATTGAACCTCTTCCAGTTGGTGTCTTGCAGCAAGACACCAACCGGCAGAGGTTCAATATAATACCAACATTTGTTAACAACAAACAAAATAACACTCTTCAAAGAGTGAAAGAAGAGTGAGAGAGTGAGTCTTTGAAGAGTGTTATTTTGTTTTTTTGTAAACAAATGTTGGTATCAATTTATTAGCTACCAAATAAATGGTAAAAGTTACTTATGATGATGTCTTATTCTGGCTAAGATAATAGCTGACTGTTGAGTTTCTTGAGCACTACTTCTCGACAATGGTCTTCTTTGTCGGCAGACTCAATCGTATTAAATAATGCCCGTGCAGCCTGTTTGTGGATTATTGATTATTATAGAAAATACAGCTGGTTTCTTTGTATTTGTTGTCAAACTTCCCCTCGCAATTTATATAATCAAGTCGTACATAATGAGTTTTCAAGAGTGACATGTACTTTATATGATTTCTGTTATTATATTATACGTAATGTATATTTTCTATCGGTGTTCCCACCACCTCTCTCCATATGACCCGCTCGTTTCGTAGTGCGACGCAAACTTAGTGCGTTCCGAACGGAATTTACGAATGTGTGATGCGACCCATACAAAATCTATGGATGACTTGCATTCGGAACCGTTATTTTTCATGCGGAATTCCGAACGCACAGGCCATCATTCGGAATTCCGAATCGAAATAAAAACCGAACGGAAAACTACTGTACGTGTGTGGTAGGGTCATTGATTTGTATGGATTAGCTGCATTCGGAATTCCGAATCGAAATTCAGTATGTATGTGGCCGCCCTTAAGGTATTATTACGGACCAAATACATCTACTTAAACGTAAGGTATTAAGCGAGACAGATTCGAAATAAAATTAAAGACCACATGCGTCTCCTTAAACGTAAGGTATTAAGGGAGACCGATCCGAACGTTAGCCGAAACATTTCCGAAGAATGACCGACGGTTCAAAATTGTCAATGTTATAGAGATTTCATTACATGATTGTAGAAAAAATACGCAGCGAAATCGGAAAATTTTATGTTCTTGTTCTATTCTCATGTCTAGAAAATAGATTTCAATAGTTTATTATTAGGTTACGTGCGTTGTGCTTTGTCAATATAGGCAAACAACTGACAGACAAACTAGCGTCTCCATGTATAAACAACAACATAGAAATAGAAATAAATACACTAATTTTTCCATTTTGTAAATCTTTTGTTTTCTTAGAAACTGATGAGACTGAAGTGGAACAACTGATTAACTCATTACGCCCTGACTGTGCTACTGGAAGAGATGGCATATCATCTAGTTTTCTTAAAATGTATAAATCGATCATAGTCCCTCACTTGACACATCACATCTAATTAATATTGCTATTTCTAAAGGCAAATTTCCGGACGTACTGAAAAAAGCCTTGATACATCCGATACATAAATCTGGGGACAAAAGTTGCGTCAATAACTACCGACCTATATCAATTCTTCCTGCACTATCTAAGGTTTTAGAGAAAATCATGAATAAACTTAAACAATACCTTGAAAGCAATAATATGATTTCAAAGGGGCAGTACGGTTTCCGCAATAATAAGTCCACAACCGATGCTGTTCATGATCTCACAAATCATATTGCTGAATCCTTGGACAAAGGACAAAAATGTGTTGCGATATTTATTGACCTTGCAAAGGCTTTTGACACGGTTTCCATTCCCAGGCTTATTTCTAAAATGGAACGATTAGGTATCAGAGATTCCCAGCTTGAACTATTTAAAAGCTACCTAACTAATCGCACCCAATGTTCAGAGATCTACTAGTTGAACATGGCGTTCCCCAAGGAAGCATAATCGGCCCCACTCTTTTTAACCGACTTCAAAAAAAGGAGGAGGTTCTCAATTCGTCCGGTTTTTTTTTATGTATGTTCCCCGATTACTCGAAGACCACTGGACCGATTTGAAAATTTTTTTCGTTGTTTGCATGGGTATACTTTCTAGTTGGTCCCATTGTCAACACGTCAGGATCTGATGATGGGATCTTGGAGAAATCAAGAGAACTGCTCAAATATTATAGGCACACCTATAGCGATTTTGGTATTTTTCACTGTAACTCTTGCATTTGCTTTTGAAAAGTACTATATAGTGAAGTGGAACTGATGATGAAGACCACAGATGGCCACCGGAACTCCTTAACGGTACCTATTTGAAGGGTGGCGATAGGGTGGGTGGTGTAGTTGAGCGACTATGACGAAGCACATCATCATCATCATCATCATGTCAGCCGAAAGACGTCCACTGCTGGACATAGGCCTCCCCCAAGGCTCTCCACTCAGACCGATCTTGTGCTTTTCGCATCCACCGCGTTCCCGCGATCTTTACAAGGTCGTCACTCCATCTTGTTGGAGGCCTACCTACAGCTCGTCTCCCGGTCCGCGGACGCCACTCAAGAACCTTCTGACCCCATCGGCCATCAGTCCTGCGAGCAATGTGCCCCGCCCACTGCCACTTAAGTTTGGCTATTCTTCGGGCTATGTCGGTAACCTTAGTTCTACTGCGGATATCATCATTTCTGATTCTATCACGCAGAGAAACCCCGAGCATAGCCCTCTCCATAGCCCTCTGAGTGACTTTGAGCTTCCTTATAAGGCCCATTGTTAGCGCCCACGTCTCAGATCCGTAAGTCATCACTGGCAACACACACTGGTCAAAGACTTTTGACTTCAGACACTGCGGTAATTTGGACGAAAAGGTGCTACGAAGCTTCCCGAACGCTGCCCATCCGAGTCGGATTCGACGAGTGACCTCTTTCTCAAAGTTGGACCTACCTAACTGGACCGTTTGTCCCAGGTAAATATAGTCGTCAACAACTTCGAGCGCAGAGCCTCCGACTATCACGGGAGTTGGCGCGACATGGACGTTGGACATGACTTTCGTCTTGTCCATGTTCATCCTCAAGCCAACTCGGTCGGAAACTCCACTGAGGTCAGCGAGCATTGCACTGAGGTCCTCCATGGTCTCAGCCATGACTACGATATCGTCAGCGAATCGAAGGTGAGTGATGTACTCGCCATTTATGTTGATGCCTCGTCCTTTCCAGTCCAGAACCTTAAAAGCATCCTCCAATGCAGCGGTGAACAGCTTCGGAGAGATCACATCTCTTTGTCTGACTCCCCGCTGCAGAGGAATAGGCTTCGTGCTCTGGTCCTGTAGTCGGACGGACATAGTGGCGTTTTCGTACAGACACTTTAACACTTCGATATATCGGTAGTCAACTTGGCACCGCTGGAGAGACTGTAGTACAGCCCAGGTCTCGATCGAATCGAAGGCTTTCTCGTAGTCCACAAATGCAAGGCAAAGGGGGAGGTTATACTCTTCGGTCTTCTGTATAACCTGCCGCATCGCATGTATGTGGTCTACGGTACTATAGCCTTTTCGGAAACCGGCTTGTTCGGGAGGCTGAAAATCGTCAAACCTGCGCGCGAGACGATTTGTGATGACCCTCGAAAACAGCTTGTAAACATGGCTCAGAAGTGAGATGGGTCTATAGTTCTTCAACAAAGTTTTATCACCTTTCTTGAAGAAGAGAACCATCACACTTCTGTTCCATGCTTTCGGCGTTCTCCCTTCGTGGAGGACGGAGCTGAACAGAGTCTGAAGGGCCCTAAGGGTGGGTTTACCACCCGCCTTCAGGAGTTCGGCTGTAATTCCATCCTCACCTGGGGCTTTGCCATTCTTAAGCTGTTTGAGGGCCATACTAATCTCGTACAGGCTGACGTCGGGGAGATCTTCGGTATAGTGTCGGGTTAATCTAGCCCTCGGGTCTTTAGCTCGATTTTCGACGGGTGTTCGGGTTGTCGTGTACAGCTGTCCATAAAACTTCTCAACTTCCGCCAATAGCTCAGGTTTGGATGAAATGACTCTGCCGTCGTCGGTCTTCAGCTTCATCAGTTGGCTTTGGCCAACAGACAGATCCCTGGCAAACACCTTAGAGCCCCTGTTACGCTCAATAGCCTCTTCAATACTTTTAGTATTGAATCGGCGTATATCACGTTTCAGAGACTTCGAGATCTGTCTGTTGAGCTGCCGATAGCGACAAGCGTCACCAGAGGACTGCAGAATCATTTCACGCTTCACCTCCATGAGCCTAAGGGTGGAGTCCGAGAGCTTCTTGGTTTTTGTACGGCGGATCTTGAAGAACTTAGACCCGACCGTTTGGACAGCTTCCACTAACCCGTCGTTGTAATCGTCCACGTCGCTACCTAGGCACTCGAAACGGTTTTGAAGTTCGAGCTGAAAGCTCTCGGGGTTTTGGAGCTGAGCGGGTGCCGGGCGGAGCGTAGACTTCATCAGTCTAGACCTTTCAAGCTTGAACTGGATATTCAATGAGCCTCGTACCATACGGTGATCACTCCCGGTTTTAACCGCACTGATCACGGAGACATCATTGAATATGTGCTTTTTCGTCGACATGATAAAGTCTATCTCATTCCTCGTTACACCATCAGGACTCATCCAGGTCCACTTCCTATGCTCACGTTTCCTGAAAAAGGAGTTCATCATATAGAGTCCCTCCTTCTCCATAAAACTGGCCAGTAGGTGGCCCCGGTGATTCCTATGCCCCACTCCAAAATTCCCCACTCTCTGCTCTTCACCGTTTCGTTTACCCAGCTTTGCGTTGACGAAGCACATTTAGGTTTAAATATGACTATTACATTCCCGCGGCGTTATCTGCGGCGAGCTTGAAATGTTCTATAGTTTCTCATTAATATTTAGAAGTGGAGCTACGTAACAGCATAAATAGGATCACTAAAAAGTATAAAACAAAATAAATGTTTAAAAAAACAAAAACCCGCCTTCAAAAATGCAAAAAATAACTTCTTTTAAAATGGTAGGTCAGTCTAACTGAAGTCGGCGTCCCACGATATTTTAAACCAAAAGCCGAATGCAGCTGGACTGACCTACCATTTTAAAAGTAATTTTTTGCATTTTTGAAGGCGGGTTTTTGTTTTTTTTATCTTAGTTTATGTCAACGATTTGTGAAATTTAAAACTAAGTACTGGTAAATTAGCCGCATTTGCAGATGACACTGCATTAATTTTTACCGCTGAATCTTGGGATAATACTTTTAATGCCGCCCAGCTAGGTTTTAATAAAAAGTTATCACTAAATGTTGACAAAACAAAATTCATAAACTACTTTATTAAAAAGCCAATACAGGATATCAATCAACTTCATATTACAGCACATAATCACATAACAAATGGAAACTCGAGCAGCAACTGCCCGAATCTACCAAATGTACCAGACATCAAATATTTAGGGGTGACAGTTGACGAGACGCTCTCCTTTGTGCCTCATATTAACATCCTTACAGGACGGGTTCGCAAACTAATATATGTGTTTAAGCTTTTAAGGCACGTGGCAGATCCCGAAATCCTTAAACATGTATGTATATTATGCATTGTGTAAATCCCTTTTGGGATATTGTATCTTGTCTTGGGGTGGCTCGTCTAAGACCCACTTGCTTAAATTAGAGCGAGCCGAAAGGGCAGTTCTTAAAGTAATGACCTTCAAGCCAATGATATTTTATATTAAGATACGTCATCTGCGCGCATAAGCGTTCCTCGAAAAGGAAGGTAATTACCTTACTATCGTTCAGTCGCGCCGTGGCCGCTGACACGCACGCGTCAAACACAGTAAAGTTTTATTACCGAAATGCAATAAATATAAGTCATAAAAAATGCCGTCTTGTGTTATTAGAGGCTGCCGAAATTATACTGTAACTATAAAAGGACGAAAGGATGTCTCATTTCATTCGTAACTACCGTAAATATTTTTTTCATTTTTTGTTTACATCGCCATATTTTGTGGCGGCCATCACGCGGCCATGGCGGGCACGCCACGTCTTTCGGGTACGCAATTTGAACAAACTATTTATCTCTTTCTAACAATAGCGTTCGCTACGGATTGCCGTCTTTGTCTGTAGAAATCTGGTATCAGTAATTGGCGACGGATTTTAATATAAAATATCATTGCTTCAAGCCCTTTATATTCCCATGTAAGACCCCATATGAGAACTGTAAAGTGTTGAGGGTACGCCAACTATTTATTCTTCAAGTAGTCTTAAAGCAACATACGACTTGTACTATCAGTAGCAGTTCCCACATTCAATTTCCCAGACGCAGACTTACAGTCCCGCGGACTGTTGTTTGTACAGTTTCCTTTGGTCAAAAAATTTACCTATTCTTGGGACACACACACACACACACACACGCACGCACGCACGCACGCAGGCACGCACGCACGCACGCACGCACGCACGCACGCACGCACGCACGCACGCACACACGCACACACACACACACAGCCCGTGAGGGTGCGCGTTTCTTTTGTTTTATTTAAAAAAAATAACAATTGTTATAATAGGTACTTTTATATCCGCCGGCAGCGGGGCAGGGCTCAACCTACCGGTGGTTAGGGCTGCAGAGAAAGGAACTTCATCACAATGAGTGCCGTGTCGGGGAGTACTGCCTTCTGTATCTGGCCCTTGATCCAGCCATCTAGCGAGAGTCTCTTGAGGTGTTGGTCGAGACTCTTCGCTATAAGACCGTTTGCCGAAACAACTATCGGGACAATGATCGTCGAGTCAACATCCCACATGGCGGTCCCCTCGTGAGCCAAGTCAAGGTACTTGCTAGCTCAGCAATGTCCTTCTCGGCCTTCACGAGGTTCTCGTCATGTGGGATGGTGACGTCGACGAGCACTGCCCGGCGTTAAGATCGATCTGTTAACACTATATCAGGCTTATTGGCAACAATAGTCCTGTCCGTGATGACAGATCGATCCCAATAGAGCGTAGCACGACCATTTTCGAGAACTGGCGCCGGTGCGTACTTATAGTACGGCACTTTAGAGTCAACCAGACCATATTGAAGAGCAAGTTGCAGATGGATGATCCTGGCTACGAGGTTATGTCTGTGCAAGTACTCGCCGTTGGCCAAATGCGAACAACCGGAAATTATATGTCTGAGGGACTCGCGGGGAAACAGCATGCTCGACAAATGTCGACCGTGCCATCCCTCAGAATATATTTCCGGTAATTGTTCGTCATTATGACCTCGTCAGCAATTGCACAGACAAAACCTTCGGTTTCCCCAAAGAGGTCACCAAATCCTAGCCAGTTCACGGACGCTAAAAAGTCTACGTCGGGCCTTGTTAGGGCCCGGTAGAAGCGTCCGTGTAGCTCCTTGCTCTTCCATACGTTCTTGCGATCTTCAGTGCTCAACACCGTTGGTTTGCGCCAGTTCTCGTTTGCCAAGGAGAGAGGCGTGAGGCTCTTGTCTACTGCAACCACGCATTATTATTATTGTTGTTTTCGAGAAACGTGTCAAAAAAGTTCTTAAAATTTGAAAGGCGCCATCTCGGTTCTTCCTTCGTTTTTTATCCCGTTCTGGTTTATCAATTTTATATAATAGATTGGGGTAATTCCACGGCGCTTATTTCAAATATCATTTCCAAGAATAATGTTGTTATATCTAGACGCTCTCTGTATTCTAATGTGTTTTTAATTAGCATGAGTACTCCTCCCTCATGCTCTTCCCGACAGAAAGACGAGACGATTTCAAAGGTAGGTTAACTAGATCGATTTTCCCTTTATTTAGCCAGGACTCTGAAATACTGCTAACATGTAATTTTGCGTTGTCTTCTAAAAATGTTTGCAGGAAGTGTATCTTATTCCACACGCTTTGCATATTTTGGACGAAAATCTTCAGATTTAAGTTAGTCTCGAAAAGTAAAATCTTCTAGGAGCTTCGTCTCGCTCGTGCAGCGTTGGTTTTTTTCGTTGGTTTCGAGGTTTGTCGTAATCTCCAGTGGATACTTCGTAGTTGCTTCGTTTGTAGTACTGGGGGTGTTTAAACTCTTTGGAGCTTTGTATTTTGCTTTGACTATTTTCCCCTCTACGAGGGGTGATCAATAAGTTTTTAGAATCGGTATGAACCATCCTCATAATCTTATTATTTTAATGTGGACTATACCATGGCACTAAGCAACGTTAAATTAGAGTGTTTTTTTTTAACAATATTAATTTGTTTTCCTGTGATAGCTAAACAAAAAACATTTGTATGAACAATTTTACAAGAGTTAGTTTTGTAATTATTTGAAGCGGTGTGGAGAAAGTCCTGATGCCCTAATAAAAAAAAATGTTATTTAAAATGAAACCTTGGTTTATCATTATGATTTTGAGGATAAACAAGTTATCTTCGCAGTGGACTTTTTTATTTCCAACTCGGTTACCAACATTTAGGGTAGCTTTTTCGGCCTTTTCCGGGATTATTGAGGCCTACAAATAAATACTGTGATATTAGCTTTTAGCAATTATCAAATAACCTAGGAGAGTTACATAACATTATTCTGCCGTACAGTTAAGGAATTTAAAAAAAAAGTGATTAAAAAAATTACGTATTTTCGGCAGGAATTATGCTTCAGAGCCATCTAATTCACAAGGATGCTGCTCTCCGACCTAAGTTCAGAACTGATAACCGCTCCCTCTGTTATTTAGCCCTAACTTTTGACTACTACTTCTCACTCACCAATGTTCAAAAACAACTACATAAAAATCACAAGCTGATGATGACTTAGTGAAGGTACAAAATTTGACCTCCAAAAGTAAATATATTTTTATAGGAGTAAAATAAAACATTTCAATGACGTTAATAAATGTTTCTAAATATAGAAAGTGTGCATATTCCAATTAAAATATAACGATTTACATATCTCCCATTTTTTATACCGATTCTAAAAAAATATTGATCAACCCTCGTATTCTATTACAAGTCGTTATTACGTATCACTGCAAATAAGCCTTTTCTTCTCGCATAATTTTCCTTTGCTTGCGAGAGTTGGCATCAAGGTACTCTGATACAGACAGTCCTGTTCCACGAAGATAGTAATAATTGTTTATACCTAACATACAGTCATTTTTGAGTCAGGATCTGATGATGGGATCTTAGAGAAATCAAGAGAACTCCTCAAATATTATAGGCACACCTATAGCGATTTTGGTATTTTTCACTGTAACTCGTGCATTTGCTTTTGAAAAGTACTATATGGTGAAGTGGAACTGATGAAGACCACAGATGGCCACCGGAACCGGGTTTTTGTTTTTTTAATTGCACTCATTACGTTGTAGTAGCGCTTTGAGGTTACATTTGTGCATTCTAAGTCGTAACTGCTATTACACTTGCAGCATGTAAGAAATTCCTTCGTTGGTAACTCTCGAGGACAACCTGAGCAAATTTGCTGCATTGTTTTGTTTCTGGTAGTACCCCCTATCGGGCTACTGCGTTAATAGTTAATATTGATTGTGCGCACCGATTGCGCTACATGGCGCTGATATCAAGATATTCCACGGTGTTGTGCGCACCGATTATGTTAGATGGCGCTGATATCAAGATATTCCACGGTGTTCACTTGCGGTAGTCACGGTGATAAGCAAAGCACTAGCACTTCTTAAATTTAGTTTTGTTTGTTTCTTAACACTGGTCACCGTTTTTAAGAGGATTATCAGCTAATCGGCGGTTAAGGTCTTTATACACTTTTTTCGATAATTTACTTGATTAATCCTTTACACTAAGACTATATACACTGGATCACGTATACTATAATGAAATAATCGAGTTTTTATGCGATAAATTGTCGTAATATTATTTTTCTTGGTAAACTTAATACGGAGCCGATGTTTACTAGCGGACAGTGCTCCCCTCTCCTATTTTCTTTTATTTTGTTTTATTATGTCTGCACCCATGACATAAAACCTCTATAATGACTTCTAACTAATATTCCCATTGTACACTGTGAATTACCATCGTGTAGGTAGAATATGCTGTATGTCGCCTCTGTTGCGCGCTCACTTTATCTATAAGAAAACGAACACCCCCGCACACACCGCGAATGCCCCTCCGTCATCAAGTTACTCCCTGTCTTTTATTTGAAATATCTGTTCTAGTGTAACGTAATAATTCAATGGGTGATACACACTTAAAGTTACTACCTTAGTTACTAAAAGATACTCTAACCAGAATTATAAAAAAAAAAAATTAACGAATTTTGAACAGACTTATTTATGGCTTAAAAGCAGCACTTTATGACCACAATATACAGCAAAGCACTTTCGAGAAAATTAATAATAAATGCATTGCAACGCAAGGCATTGGCAAGGACGAGTGGGCGCAGAATTGAAATATTTGTTGTAAATTTGAATGATTGCTGAATCTGATGCATAGAGATTCTTTTACACATTTTTTTCATCTACATCAAAAATTATTTGTTTTCGCTTGGCGTTGCATAAATGATTTAATATTAGGCTAAAATAAAAATGAAATATGCGTAAAAAATTATGCCTTTCGAAGGGGTCCCAGTTTAATGTCAATAAAGAACGGCTGGCTGGTAGCTATGTCTGTGGTATATGCAATTTGGCCAATTTGTTAAGTGATTTGGAGTTGCCCAGAAAAACAATATTTTTTTACCACATTTAACGGGATTTTTTTTATTTTTGCATTGGTTCTGGTTTTTTAGTTTTCTAAAAGATGATACTGTGCGTGGCTGAGGACTACTGGGCGATAGAATTGGAAGCCAACTAAGTAAAGATTTTTCATGCAAGTGGGAGGATTTGCCGCCCCGGCGATGTCTGAGGTTAATAACTGTTTAAGTTTAGGTACTAAGACAAGTTTGGTATCATTTTTAACGGAATCAAAGATGTACAAGGGTGAATATTTGAATATTTGAAGATACATATTACGCGGCGATTGGTAAAGAACTATTTAAAATTGTATTAATCAAAACAATCATTGTTTTATACATTATATAACTCAAAGAGAAATATGATTAATTTATACAAAAAGTCGTCAAAACTCATTACCAGTCGTGCCCAAATCCCAAATTTGAACAGTGTAATGTAAAAATAATACATTTTTATGCTGAAGATCGTATGTTTTTGCAGCTATTTGTTTAATATAATAGTGGTTTTATTAATCCTTATAATTAAACGGCTTAAAGAACACTTTCAAGTTATTTGTTGTCCCAGGGCCCTAAGACCTTTCAATTCTGAAATAAAAATTGCATTAATCTGTATTAAAAACACAAAAAAAATTCAAAACTTTATTTTTTTGTAACTATCGAACCTTTAGGCGGGTCAGGTTAGATTCTATTTAAGCCAGTTTAGCTTCAGGTCTAAACCTGGGTAAGTACGATTCTGGTTAGGTCAGATTTGCCATAAGTCTGTTTCTGAATCAGACAGTTTCGGAAAATAACTTATGAAGTGGAAGTCATTTTCTTTTAAAGTCAATTTCTGAGTAGGTCAGATTCTTAGTAGGTCACGATCATAATAGTATTCAGTCAAATTAGTCATAAATTAGATTCGAAAAATTGCATTTTCTTATTATATCAGATTCGAATCGAGTAGTTTTCTAAATAAGGCTGAATCTTATATCAACTAATTCTGAGAAGTTCTATTTCTTAGTAGGTCAGTTTTTATAAAAATGTACCTAATTATGAAAAGGACAGGTATAATTCGCAAGAAAATAAATACCATGGAGTACAATACTATGACTCAATAGATATTAAGATACGCCGGCTATATTTGGCTGTTCTGACGAAAAACATCGGACAAAAATCATTTACAGTAGACTCAACAAAAAATTAAGTAAGAAGCCGAATATATTCAAATTTGTATACACTTTGAAAAAAGAGGCTAAAAATTTTGATATAAATAAGTATGAAACAAGCGTGCGCTCATAGAGCAACTAAAAAATCCCGAAGAGTTGATGTGAAATATGATCAGCACGTGAAAAATTTAATAACGAACGTGAAGAACAAAACTATCGAAACCATGGATTTCCTCAAAAAAGCTTCCTCACTTAAGTTATGAAAGGCATATCAAAGATCATTTATCTGGAAACCATAATAATAAACCAGAATCTGATAGCTCGAGTTCTGAATTCTGAAAATAGTCTTCCAGTGATTCTTCGAGTGATTCTTCCCATGATTCTCTTAGTGAATCGGAAATAAGTACAACAAACGACATAATAGAATCAATATATGAACTTCAATAAATAGTATAGAATTGAACTTAAAGAGATAAAATGTTAAGTTTTATTTTATTTCCAAAATGAGGTGTAATTTTGTTATGTTTATTTATTTATTTATTCATGAGGCATTCTCTACCAGTCAACCATTGGGCCAAACAGAGACAAGTAAAGGTTGGTGCTTGGTGGTGTTGGTTGGTGTTTTATTTATTCTTATTATAAACACTTAAAGAGACAAACGTATTTCATTTAACAACACAAACTGTACATTCGTTTGATCTACCAAGATATTGACGTAAAAATAATCTGACCTACTCAGAATATAGCCTAATTAGATACTAATCAACCTATAATCTGTCGTACTCAGAAAAAGGCGTACTGGGAATATGGAAATATACGTAAAGTACATTCTCATAATCCGACATTATACGAATCTGACGTGTTTATAAAATGACCTAAAAATAATCTAACTTCTTTGGAATCTGACTATCTCAAAAAAATACCAATATAGAAACATAACTATTTAGAATACGATTGGATAAGAAACTGGCGATCATAGAACCAAACTTACTCAGCTTTTGACCTAAACCTCAAATGGCTTAAACCGAACCTGTCTCGCTCCGCCTAAAGGCTATCGAAGATGAAGCTGAATTGGATCCAGAGGCATTCGGCGAAGTAAATGAGGGAACACCTGGACCACTTTGAACTTTTTTATGTAATAAATACCTTTGTAAACAAGCTATGGCGTAGTTAATTCATTTGATATTATTAAGTTAAATTTTCTTAGATATTATGGTACGAATTGGCCTAAAACGGAATGCATAACCATTACTTATATTTTTTTACATCTTTATCATGTTTGCGAACCCATCCCTATCATTCTAGGATCGCATAATACCATTTTAATTAGAATTTTTCTATTTCAATTTTTAGCGCCGTCAACAGCTTTTTCGTATTAAACCCATCCGAAACATTTTAATTTGACATTACATATTTTTTCAGTGATAGAGTAACAGGGCTCTCTAAAGCATCTTTTTTTCAACATTCATAATTGTTTATAACTTATGGAAATTTTCCTTGTGAAATAGGGAATTAAAAAAGTTTTATTTTATTTTATATATTTTTACTTCGGAACGGTGTCAATATGATACCATAAACGAATTCGGCATCCCAAATTCATACGAAAACGATACCAAACTTGGCCTAGTAGCTTAACCGATGTAGATATTAAGATAAAGTTGACACTCCCCCCCTCAAAAATTTACATCAAAAATCTTGATGGCTCCACTTCTAAAATCCATCCTTGGGTTCTAAGGACCAATCCTGCCAAAGGAAATCTTTGGTTCACGAAACGCCGTATTTCATCTGCTGCAACTGCCACTATAACCTAATCAAGTTCCACACAATGGCCTTTTAAAAAATCCTTAATCTTAAGGTTTCACAAAAAAACCATTAGATATCTATTATGAACTTTCGGGATTATGATATATTACGCTTATTCATTTTAGGTATTCTGATACGGAACCTATTTAACCGCTGAATAATTAAATTTCTGCGCGTATAACTTTTAACTGCTCATAATAATGATTCAATAGGAATTATAAGCTCTAAACAAAAGACAAAATCTATGTCTCCATATGCTCCATAAGCAGTGATCGGATCTAGGACGCAATTTGGGGTAAAAGACCTCAAACGTTATGGTTAACATGGATGTGACTCGTCATTTCCCGGGATTTCGGGAAATGGGTTATTGTTAATATGTAATTAATAACTTTTGTCGAGGGTTTAACTAAATATGTAAACAAAATGATAATGTACGCTATCTATTAAATTTCCTATTTTCTATTTTTATTAGGTCATTTATTTTACATTATACTTTTAAGAAATATTTTAGATATATAATAACTCTTAAGCAGAAATATAACTGTATAAGGGCATTTCTCCACTAATTAAACAGTAAAAATTTATTTGCATCACATCTCCAGTGTCGTTCATATCAAGATCAATGTAGGTACAAAGGTCAATCTCATCAATTATTTTTATTTTAATCACAATCAGGCGACAGGGGACTGTTTTTGTAGTCTTGGGACAAAGTTTGATTAAAAGTGCTAATAAAATGACTTACATGTTAATTGAAATACTACCTTATTATAATGGATTGTGTATTCATCTTCTTCAGTTCAATAGAGAAATCTTGTTACATTGTAACACATTGCTAATATCATGTCATACTGATCAAATTCTGGGTTTCGGACATGCCAGGGTACTGTTTATTGACATGTTATAATTAAACAGGCTACCTTATTTTTGGTATAATATCAGACACGCTTAAAAATATGGCTAATATTTGACACGAAGCCCTTTTTATTTTAATACATTATTCCAAAAAAGTGACAGACAGCGATTTTCCAAGTAGTGGAGAAATACCCATAAATAAACGAGTTACTACTTTCTGAAACAAAATTTAAAAATAAACATATTAATAGCATATAATATTTATTTATTTATCTATGCAGTACTGTATTTTTTTTCGTTTTTAATACATATTTTGTTAATTTTATAGTGTAAACTACTTAACGTAATGGCACCAGTGTTCGACACTTTAAGCTGACATGCACCAAAGATCGACTCTTAACTCTTAATTCAAAGATCATACGGCCATAAATTGAGTGTTACAAAACAAATGAATAACCCTTATCTTCTGTAAAATAAGAATCAGTGTCGATCATTGGTCCTTGTCGATTAGTGGTTCCACTACGTTACAATTAATATTTATTTACCTTTTTATAAAGGTTACCAACCAAGACAGAGACTCGTGGGATTGTAAGTCAAATTCATATCCATGTTAAAATAACAGACTTAAACCCCGGGAAATTGCATCCTAGATCCGATCACTCACACACAACATGCAACACTATAATACTGCTAATCAAAACTAAAAGGCAGTATCTGCATATGGACTTCATACTCTACTACCGCATTTTTCTTTTAGAATAAATAACTCTAACATTTCCAAACATTGACTTTGTCTTGATTGCTTTTCTTCTTTATTTGCACATGAAGCAAGTATCTCACATCGCTATGCACAGTTTTAAAATAATAAATTTCATTTACCTAAACAATTTGTAACCCAAACAGACAAAATCACCACAGACAACTAAAATGACTTTGTTATTTCTTTTCTTTCATTGCCATACATATTTTACCACCTGCCTGAAAGCAAGATAGACTAAACCGACTCTAGCTACAGCATGTAACACATACCAATTGAATGAAAGAATAAAATCAGCAGTAGCAGTACCTCACTGTTGGAATAGTAGGTATTCCAGGCGGACCGCAGGCTCTGCTGCCCACCAAGGTCCCACATCACAAAGCGCAGATTCTTCCACACCACTTCTTCGACATTGGAGCCAATCGTGGGACGGGTGTGCACTGCCTCACCCAGCAACAACTGGTACAATATAGTTGTCTTTCCTGCATTATCCAGACCAACCAGGACCAGTTTGTGTTCTACAAAGATATTGCCTTTTTAAAATACGATGTAACAAGTGAAAGTAAAATTGTATGTATTAATAAACATGTATTAATAAAATGGTATCGAAATTTTGGGTGCAAATGACGATGTTTGCTATGGAAACAATATTTCCAGTCCACATGTACCAAAGGGGTTTACAACTAAAACCTATGTCCTGTACCCCCTTTGCTACCCTCCACGGGGAGTGGTCATCACCACTTAGAAAATTTTGTCAGCTAATTCAGTAGTGTTGTGATCACAAGATACCTATGACTCCTCCACGCTTTGCTCCTCATCATACCTAACAGAGATTTTGGGATTGCCTTTGACTTTTTTGGCAGTAAGTCGGGTGTGTTGTTATCACAAGATAGCTAACACTCCTCGTTCGTCGTAGTGTCTAACATATTCTGGGATTGTCCTACTTTTTTGGCAGCCATATCATATTGGCAGTATTTTGGGTGTGTTGTGATCGCAAGATACGAAGTCAGCTGTTTTTTTTTTAAGTCCCAGCTTTATACAAGTATGCCTTTAAAATTGTGTACCTCCGACCATGTAAACCCAAGGGACAATGTTTATAAAAAAACATACTTAGTCTCAGTATACGTAGTTCGGTTTCTGAATATCTATTTAGTTGTCGTGGTCAAAATAATCAAAAACTTACCTTCGTTCCCAAAGAGACTCCATATTTTTGATATTAGTAAGCCCATCTTGTGCTAACTTTGATAGAAAAGAGTGTACTCAAGGGGCGAAATTCTATACGGAAGGTAAACTACTTGCTTCACTATTAATACCAAATCATCTTTTCACTTTAGATACTAGTAGGTATTAATGCAAAAAAACAATATCTAACACCCCTCGCAAATATTGAACATGTAAACGATTTCGGTTTTTTAAACCATAGCTATTCCGGAAAATATGTTACATTACGCGTCAATCAGCTTTCATTTCGACATTTTTGACTAACACTAAACTAAACTAAATAGAAGAAGGGATGTATGTATAGTGCGCACATCACAGTTGATCACAGACAGATCATAGGGTTAAGTCTAAAGGTGGATTCACAATACAAAGTTGCTAGCGAGAAAAATACTTCTATTTTATTAATTGCTTTTCGTATTTATTTTTGATAAATAGGTATAGAGATAGAAATCACAAAAATCAAGCAGTGTACGATAAAATTACGCCGTGTAGGAAAAAACGCTGCCGTATGTAGGTATGTAGGTATATACGCTTTTGACAAGCACGCATTGTAAAAATGTCCCCGCGCGTGCCTTGCGAAAGTAGGCTATTTTTAACCGACTTCAAAAAAAGGAGGAGGTTCTCAATTCGTCGGGTTTTTTTTTTTATGTATGTTCCCCGATTACTCGAAGACCACTGGACCGATTTGTAAATTTTTTTCGTTGTTCGAATGGGTATACTTTCTAGTTGGTCCCATTGTCACCACGTCAGGATCTGATGATGGGATCATGGAGAAATCAAGAGAACTCCTCAAATATTATAGGCACACCTATAGCGATTTTTGTATTTTTCACTGTAACTCATGCATTTGCTTTTGAAAAGTACTATATGGTGAAGTGGAACTGATGATGAAGACCACAGATGGCCACCGAAACTCCTTAACGGTACCTATTTCAAGGGTGGCGATAAGATATTTCGATAAAGGTAGTTGAGCGACTATGACGAAGCACATTTAGGTTTAAACATGACTATGACATTCCCGTGGCATTGTCTGCGGCGAGCTTGAAATGTTCTATAGTTTCTCATTAATATTTAGAAGTGGAGCTACGAAACAGCATAAATAGGATCACTAAAAAGTATAAAATAAAATAAATGTTTAAAAAAACAAAAACCCGCCTTCAAAAATGCAAAAAATGGGTTTTTGTTTTTTTTAACATTTATATTTCTAAGTACCTACTTAGTTCGACGTGCTTCGATTTCACCATTTGCCACTTGCTACTTGGGATCCGTTCTTTATTTTATATTACGCTTGTAAGTCAATTGTTAGGGTCTAGATATTATTCTTCTTCTTCTTCTTCTTCTCATCATATTCTGCCAGAATCTCATGAAAAATTTAAAAATAAAACATGGCACTGTGAACTTACTCCTGCCAATTCAAATTTCACCGTTTGTCAGAGTTTGTTATTGTTTGTTGTTTTTACTCAAATATAGCGTGAGTTATCTAGTACAGAGAATAAAGACTAACCCCCTTACTAATAAACGTTGACTAACGGTGGTATAGCTATACAATGTTTTGTCCTTATCTGTTATTGTGACATTTGAATTTGACAGATAAAGACAAAACATTGTATAGCTATACCACCGTTACCCAACGTTTATTAGTAAGGGGTTAAAGGCATAGAAACCGTACTAAATAAGCAGAAAATGCATTATGGTTACCTTCTTTTTACTTATGCTTTTCATAGTGAGTTGGAAAGAGATGAATCTATAGCTGTTCTTTCGTTATTTGGTACATCGTCACAAGTAAGGCGTGATTTGGACCTATAAGCACCTATAGTATTTGGACCTATAGACAATGAATGAAAAGTCCTTCCTATAGGAAGGATAAAGAAGTCCCTGCGTAAAACCTTGTGACAATGACAGTTAAAGAAGAAAAAACAGCCTACTTTTTGTTTAATTTATTCTCATGTAAGTAATACGTAATATAAAAAGTAGAAAAAGATGCTGACGCAAAGTACGTCTTATAGTCCGGTTTCTATGCCATATATTCTTATTCTGTGATCTAGTTGCGTTTCTACCATGTTATTAGTAAGTACATCTGGAATGCTTACTTCTAAAATCGCGAAAAGTAAAATTGAACTCAATATGTGAAGACAGAAGGCTGATTTTGTAGTAATCAAGTGTACGAGCCTAAAGAGACTTACTTTCTCTTTGTTTGTCCCAAAGATGAAGGAAAACACTAGATCCCGTGTAGCCAACTGTCAAGCGTACCACCTTTTTCTTCTGTGTACAACACAGTTTTGTAGCCAATTTTTATTGGTCAATACCCGACATGTGGACCCTACTAAATTAAGACGACTGGGATAGAATAAGCGGCTAGTCGGATAAAGACCTAAGAAAAAGTGTCACTTAATTTAGTCGGATTACTGTTGTCGTTCGCGATCTGTGCGCCCATCCGTCGGAATTGTAAAATAATTCTCCGAAAATATATTTCTTCGACAAGTTATCAGTGAAGTATTTAAGTATAGGTTCAGTGGAATGGCGTGTGTATTTCGTGGGTGTAAATCCCGAATGAGAAATAAAGAAAATGATCCACAAAATATAAGCTTTCACAGGTGAGTGATGTTTTACAATAAAACTGTTGATTTTCGGCCATAATCCGGCCGTTTTGCAAGTATAACTAGAAACATTATCATGTTATTACGTCTTGTTATTAATACAAAGGCACTATGTGCAGTAAATGTGCAATTTTAACTCATTTTTAGATTTTCTTTCGGAAGTAAACAATAGTGCTTCCAAAATTAATATCGATAAGTAAACTTTCGCTATTTTCATAGAGTAAATGAGTAGGTAAATATATCCATGAGTATGTGTTTAAATATCAAAAAGTGAATACATGTTGGGTTAAAATGCCGAACAGTTAAAAGGCCAATGTTTTAAATGTCGAAACTTACAACATTTAATGGCACAGGCGTGTGCCTTTTATAGACATAGGCATAAAATACTTACTGTAGATATTTGGATCATTCATTATTTCAACATCGGTATTTTAATTTAATATGTATTTTTTACGTACAGTAAAGGAAATTGATTCCTAGACCATTTTGGACTATGTCGTAGTGACATAATCAATCAAAACGTAAGAGACTTCTTATGATTTTATTTACAGTGTCACTTTGACATAGTCCAAAATGGTCAAGGAATCAATTTCCTTGACTGTACGTACATATCTATCGATCGGTAAAAGATCCAATATGTGATATTAATTAATTGTATTGTTTCAGATTTGCAGTATAGCTCGGATTTTAATAAGAAACACCGCCTTTTTATTTATGACAAGGAGAAACGCAATTCTTGTTTTAAAAAAAACATAAGCTATTCCAGGCACAAATAAAAAAGTTATGTTTCGAGTAAAATTTGGATGTTTAAGACTTGTGCCCTTATTTTATTATGGCCCTTTTCACTTTAAAAAAAGTTACAACCTAGATAGTAATGGAATTTGTATGCAACATTGCGGGCTTGTGTAGCGAGCACGCAATGTTTTTTTTTTTAAATTTGAGAACTGTCAGTAAACTATGTACTTCGCGTCTCAATACGTAGATAGGAATGTCAACATTTCCGGACATTTTTGAGAAAATAATAGTACATTATTGCCTAGGCATGGAAGTAGGCAATTGCGGGCCGAGTATTGGATTAAACGGACGAGCTTGCGAGTCCGTTTAAAAATACGAAGCCCGCAATTGCTGTTCCTGCCGAGGCAAATATAGTGCTTTTCTCAAAAAACGCAAGAAAAAATTTATGTTGGAGTCAAATCTTCATCGCTTGAACTCATTTTTTAAATTGCATACAAACAAACTTCATGTGAAAAAACCCTCACTCTTTACCGCCTTTTTGTTTATGACAAGGAGAAACGCAATTCTTGTTTTAAAATGAAACATAAGCTATTCCAGTCACAAATAAAAAAGTTATGTTTCGAGTAAAATTTGGATGTATAAGACTTCTGCCCTCATTTAATTATGGCCCTTTTCACTTTTTAAAAAGTTACAAGCTAGATAGTAATGGAATTTGTATGCAACATTGCGGGCTTGTGTAGCGAGCACGCAATGTTTTTTTTTTTTAAATTTGAGAACTGTCAGTAAACTATGTACTTCGCGTCTCAATATGTAGATAGGAATGTCAACATTTCCGGACATTTTTGAGAAAATTTAATTGCCTCCGGCTTGCGATTGAATTTAAGAAAAAAAGTAATTTAAAGTCTATATTTCTATCAAAAACCAACATAATACAGAAATACGTTTTAAGTTTTTTTTACATTACAATCCAGATAAAATATGTTGTACTAATGATTTAATCCAATAAATGTTAAGTATAGACTATTTGAAGGTAGTTGTGAAACGTTACAAGTGACACGCAAAAAAGCAAAATACTTGTAAAGTCGTCCGTTGCCTGCTTCTGCGTTGTTGTTGCGTGCTTTGTTTGGTGATACATGTGATTTAAAAGATAACATGCTACCAACATATTATGAAGATGTCATGAAGTTTTATGAGTGGACGCGACACAGGATAAAGTTTGAGAATGGTACTAAAAAAGAGCCAACTTACAAAGAATTAGAGTCCATTGTCATTAATAAACTTTCCGAAATTTGGAATAAAGCTTCTATTCCTACCGTGGAACCAAAACGGATGAAAGCAATGTTACAAAGTTACCATTTAAAGTGCAAAAACCTTCGTATATCCCACCCGAAAATACCAAAAACCAAATTGGATGGTTTTCGTTTCGGAAGTAAACGTTTATTTGATATTGCGGCTTGCAAATGTCTAGATACATCTAAATGTACTTGTCCTAAACAAAAAAAAAGTTAGGGAAAATAACTTTTTAAAAGACCAACGTTCTGTTAGACAAATGGTAATAGGGGGCATAGACAAAACAAATTACAAAGACAAAGACATTGAAGAGAAAGTTACTACGACAAAAATCTCAAAGTAAACGTCCAAACATTGCCGCAATTTCGCCAGAGATGTCCAGCATTGCAACCGATTCTAGTGCATCTGACTTTGAAGATAAAGACGGGATTGAATTTGAGTCAAAAAAGCCAAGCACTCAGAGTAATTACGATCCAGTTAATTACGCCCTTCTGTCTAAAACATGCGACAGATTTGGAGTGTCGGACAGGGCTGGAGCATGCAGCAATTGCATCAGCAGCTCTTCAAGCGTCTAGTTCTCAAATTATAGATAAAAATAAGTTGCGAAGAGAACGTACAAAGACTAGAAAAGAGATTGTTGCAAATGAAAGAACTCTAAATATACCCGCGTTGTACTTCGATGGACGAAAAGACAAAACTTTAATTATATCAGACAAAGACGGAAAAAAGTACAGGCAATATATACTTGAGGAGCATATTTCCTTAATTAACGAATCTGGGCAGACTTTTTTTTAAACTCAGACATTCCTATGGATTCGTTAATGGCAATGGGGTGTGATGGAACTAATGTAAATGTGGGCAAGTACGGTGGTATTATACGATTGATCGAAAAGAGATTGGATAAGCCTTTACAGTGGATTATTTGCTTATTGCATATGAATGAACTGCCATTTAGACATTTATTTCAACACATCGATGGCCGTACATCAGGGCCACAGACATTTACAGGAATTATCGGCAAACAACTGGAAAACTGTGAAACAAACCCTATCGTACAGTTTCAACCTATCCCTGCCGATCTACCAGAGCTCTCTAAAACCGATATCAGCTCAGATCAAAAATATTTGTACAGAATAGTCGAAGCCATTTCAAAGGGTACATTTCCTAATGACTTAGGCAACAAATCACCAGGCAAAATTTCCCATGCCCGATGGCTAACGCGTGCCAACCGGATTCTTCGTCTGTATGTTTCGGTAGCTGCCCCCTCTGCAAACCTCATCACTCTTGCAACATACATCGTCAAAGTTTACGCTCCGGTTTGGTTTTCTATCAAAACTCCATCTCCAGCTGTAAAGATGGAGCACGACACATGTTCAAACTTATCCAGCTAAGTAGATATCTATCAACCAATCTGAAAACAATCGTCGACCCGGTTATTCAAAGAAACAGCTATTTTGCACACCCGGAAAATGTATTACTTGCCATGCTGACTGACCCCCAACCGCACATTCGTGAACTAGCGGCCCGTCGAATCCTGAAAGCCAGAAGGGCCTCATCAGGAAAGTTACGACTGTTTCAGCTACCAAAATTAAACTTTAATGCATCATTGTATTACGATCTTTTAGACTGGCAAGAAATTATCACCGAACCACCTGTGTTGAGACTTGTATCTGAAGAAGATCTAAAGCTTTTTATCGAACAAAGAGGAGGAGGCGAAATTCCTTTGTTACGCCTACCATGTCACACTCAAGCTGTAGAAAGGGCAGTTAAAACAGTCACGGAAGCCTCAACAACTTTATGTGATAAGGTGGAGCGAGAAGGCTTCATTAAAGCTCAAATTGCGTCTCGAAAAGCTATGCCTAAATTTGATAGTAAGAAGGATTTTGCTGCCATTTAAGCCAAACTGGGATTTAAAATTTGACTTTGCAGGTATCATATTCTTGTTTAATAATCAATAAATAACTCTAAAATGCATTTTTAATTTTGAATATGCGTAACTAAGCGTTTTTGTTAGCTATTGAATGAAACGCTAAAAAGTAATTTATTTGATTATTTCTAAACGGATCCGGAGGCAGAAGATGAATTCCGATCATAACAAAAATTTGAATACTATTTAACGTCGTAATTTAGCACCGTTTTATAACTGTGCCCGTAAGAAAACGACAACTTTTTTTTTCTGCATACATGACTGACCCACCCTAATATATATTTAAATTAATCACTAGGAATGCTTTAAAGTATTACATTTTCAATTAATATTAAAGATAACCCGCTTCTATCATTGCTTATCATGGTAATGTTAGGAGTTTGTAAAATAAAACTAGCAACACTAATAAAACAAAATGGCGATTGGCAGTCACTTTAATAATCTCGCACTGTTGCAATGACACCTATTTCGGCTTTTATGTGTTAATAAGTGATTTTCTTAAAAACAATGGTAAATACTAGTTGTGCTGTGAGTGGCTGCAATAAAGAATCATATCCAGGTTGTGGGATATCCTTTCACAGGCAAGTTTGTGAGATTTCTGTTAGTAGGGTGACCACGAGCAATCATTAATATCATTATTGCTAGCGAAATTACCTAACAAAAACGATTTGATTTCAGACTGCCTGCGAATATTAAAGTAAAAAAGAAATGGATTGAGGCGATTCCTGGGAAAGTAACTAACAACTCTGTAGTTTACATTTCAAACCTGAAGATTATCTGACGGAAGCCAGAAAAAATTTTATATCTGCGGCCCGTTTCACGAAGCGGAAATCTCTTTCTAACTCCTTTTGCTAGAGAGTTCCGCTTGTAATAGGCTATTTGACAACATTGAAAATATACTCCAAATTGTGGTCATCCTATTAGATAATAGCGTAAAACAATATATTTCACTTGATTTTAAACTAAATCCAGTATACTTTTTTGGAAATTGCACGAAAGAAATTGTAATATTTTTTGAAACCTTATCTGTGGCAGAAACGCTATGAATTGGTTTGCAACTGTGGTTACATGCTGGTGACGTCACAGGTTAGTAACCACAGATCATAACGGCGTATCTCTTCAAATGATTGTTTATTGTTTACTGACGTGTGACGTCACACTTGTCATATGGCCAGCGCCATGATAGAAACTGCGTTTTTAGCGCGGTTTTGATAATTTAAACTTTAACATAGATTTTTATTGATAATACTTGAGAATTTCAAGGAAATATCGATGTAGTTTGCTTGTTATGTCATAAAGAATCATTTAAAAAGGTTTTCTAAAATTAGTAAAATAGCCTATTTGTAACTTGTAGCTTCGTGAAATGGACCACTGGAGTAGTTCCATCTGTTTTTCCTAAGATAATTTAAGGTAATACCGTAAAATTACTCATTAAATATGTTGATTAATAGAAGCATCAGCCGGACAGAAAAAATATTTAAAAAGTTCTAGTTTTTTTAGATTTTGAGAAGAACTATGTCCGTCACACCGGACATAGCCAAATGCGGGATGTTATAACATGTCCGCCGTGCCGGACAATGCCAAATTATTACATATAAAAAAATATATAGAAAAGGGAGAAAATGTAAAAATAACGTTACATTTTCTTAGGTATATTATTTATGCTGTATGAAACTATGAGTATTTAGGGTGTCCACATATTTTTTACAAATTTACGTGTTTTGCTGATGACGTTAGGGTTCCTTGATCGAGTTTTTCTCGTTATGTTTTTGTCAGTGTAGGTAAAGATGAAAATGATGAAATAGACAGAATATTGTAATATTTTTTGTTCAAATAATCATTCATATCTTGCATGTTACTTCAAGACTGCATGCCGGATTGTAATTTTGTACCTCGTTATCAAGTTGGGAACTACTAAATCATACATTCGGAAAGTTTATGATTATGCGTAACCAATTAAAATATGGTCACCTTTACTAGAAAGGGACGCACTAAGTTTTAGTACATTTCTTTCGGCTCGTGTTATCGGTGTAGTGCACCTTCCAGATGTACGTAAGTACTTACTAATTCCATGGTTTCTACACGATATAAAAAGGTCAAATACGGCTTTTTCTGAACCAAAGATTTCCTTTGGCAGGATCCTTTAGGCGGAGCGAGACAGGTTCGGTTCGTAACTGGTGTTTGCAGTAGACCTGGGGCCTGTTTTATAAAGCTACAAATGACAATTTACAGGTTACAAGTTTCCATTTGACACAACCTCGACCAATGACGACCAGCCATTTGAGCAATGCTGCCTGTTTAGACCTGTAAAATTGTAACTTGTAGCTTTATAAAACGTGCCCCTGATGGTTTGGCATTCGTGGCTTTGTAGCGTTGGCAGTGTATGCAGGCTGAACGATTATTGTCCGCATACCTGTAAAATAAGAAAGCTGGGCTACCTTTTGATAAATCCTGTCAACGCCTGGATGGCAGGCTGTTGGGGAGTCGTGAAGCTCCTTTAAAATTTCTGCAACTTGGCCTGCAGGGATTACCAATTGAGGGCATTCGCTCTCAGAGTCCGGATTGTAGCGGAAGAGGACAACCTGATCCATGAGGTAACCTCGTTCTAACCATTTTCGAGTAGCTACATTGTCAGTACCTTCGAGGTCCTTGATAATATTTGCTACCTCAGGGTCTGAAGTCTGATCCTGCGAAGGTGGGCGGGGGTCTTCGTAGGAAGATCACATACGACAGAGCAGATGCCACAATCTTCGCGCAACTCACTGGAGCAAACGGGTCTGCTAAGCGTATCCGCCACTAGGTTCGCTATCCCTGGGGTATATCGGAAGCGGATATCAAAGGATTGGAGCCTTAGGGCCCAACGTACTAACCTGCCAGCAGGTGACTTGAGTGTAAGCAGCCAACGAAGAAGTTCATGGTCACTGCCAATGACGACTGGTTGGCCATCGAGTTAAGGTTGAAAACGCTCTACCGCCCATACAACCGCGGGCCTCTCTCTCCGTAGTGGAATAATTGCGGTCCGCTGCGTTGAGCGACCGGCGTATTCTATAGGCCTTTCCTCGTTTCCGTCGCCCTGTAATAAAACCGCGCCTAGGGCGTAGTTACTTGCGTCTGTGCACAGAATAAAATGGTGACTGAAATCAGCTTGAGCCAGAATCGGAGCTGTGGTCAAGAGACGCTTTAGCTCGATAAAAGCTTTGGATTTGCTCAGAGCCCCAAATCCACGGTTCAGCGACTTTGGAGAAGTTCGGTATGAACTTTCTGAACCAGGAACACGTCTGCAAAAAGGTTCTCAGATGCTTTAAAGTACCAGGTTCCTTCATTTCGAGTACAACACTCTCCTTGTCTGGATCGGTGGAAACACCTTGCTGTGTTATAACGTGGCGGAGGTATTTAACGCTCTCTCTAACAAAAGCGCACTTCTCCCTATTTACGTGAAGTTTGAACTCGGCCAGACGTTTAAAAACTGCCTCGAGGTCTTGCAGGTGGCGTTGGTACCTACCCTTGAGAGATAATATCCGAGAGGCTCCACAAATCAGTTCAGAACCAGGAACCAGTCATGTACATGACCAGGGTCTGCATGTACAGTATGAGCCTGCATCTGTAGTTGAATCAGATGCAGGTAATAACGAGTGGACGGATATAACAGCACCGATCCCCGATTTCGGGTTTGACGAGTCAACAACAGGATTTAGAGTAAACTTGGGAGAAAGCCCCACCGCTTAAGAAGTCTTCAAGGCGGTCATCTCCAAGGATTTACTTGAATTTTTCATTTCAAAAACCAATGAATATGGCAAACATATGTGTGAAATAAATAGACCGCATACCAGACACACCAGGAAATAACATTTTAGACCTCTTACTGAAGACGAAATGTTAGCTTTCCTTGGATTGTGCTTACTACAGGGTCAAATAAGATCTCTTCAGAGAAAAAGTATGTTCTCATATTCAAACCCGCTGTATTATCATCCTTTTTTCACATATGTAATGTCAGGCAGACGGTTTGAGCAAATAGTACGTTGTTTTTGCTGAGCCGAGATAAATGCAAAAGGTAAAAATAAAGTTAAATACTTTATGGAGGCTCTTTGCGAAATTTTTCGTAAAATATATGGCCCCGAACGAGAACTTTCAATTGACGAGTCTCTCATTCTATTCAGACGCCGATTATATTTCCGTCAGTACATATCGTCAAAGAAAGGCCGCTACGGAATAAAGTTCTATGAACTGGTTACGTCCTGAATATAATCATGTATACGGGCAAAGATGATTGCGAATCCGACGACAAAGTTACCAAAAAAACTGAGCAAGTTGTCATGAAACTTATTGGCCCTTATGTTTTGAAGGGTCGTCATCTCTTTATGGACAACTTTTACAATGACGTCGAGCTCAGTCAAAAACTGCTGGAGTTGAGAACACACACAAATAGTACTTTACGCAAAACACGAAAAAGTAACCCAAAAGTACTAATGACCAAGACTCTAAAAAAGGGCAACCATTTTTGGCTACGCAACAAACATATATATGTGTCAGCATGGAAGGATAAACTACCCGTTTATATAGTGACAACCAGAAATCATCCGAAGATGAAACATGTTCCTAATAGATTTGGAAAAAATTCTCGAAAACCAGAGGAGGTGGCCGAATACAATTCCTTCATGGGAGGTATCGATCGAAAGGACCAAATGGTGGCCTACTACTCTTCGCCCATGAAAACCATTCGTTGGTATAAAAAGGTCCTCTTCCATTTGCTGGATGTGTCGGTATGGAATGCTTTTTATATATATAAAAAGCACTACCATCCTAGGTCCAAGTACGAGTTCATTCAATACCGAGACGAACTCATAAGGCAAATGACAAATGTGAGCAACAATTTGAGAGGCACGGACACCGTCAAGTATGGCAGTATCTACTCCAGCAGACGATTCGTAGAACATACACCACAGCCGCAGCGATCGCAAGATTCACAAGAGCAAATTCATTGGCCAGAGATGATACATGTGAGCGAAAAATCTAAGAGGGCTATAAAATATCTAAACTGCAGTCTATGCACAAAAAAACACCGTCGCAAAGAGACTCGATTTCGATGCAAGGGCTGTGCAAAAAAAACTGCCCTTTGCCCAGGATGTTTTGAAGAATGGCATAACCTTCATGCTGATGATACAGAGATGGAGACTGATAAATAATCGAAAGACTGATTATCTAGTTGATTATTGATAAGTACGAGTATACTCAATGTTACAAATTGTATTAAAAGAAGTTATTTTAAGTTTTTGTTTTTATATAATTTAATTTTTGAAAATACAAACTAGAAGTTTAGTTTGTGGCATTAATAAAGACAATTATTATTGTTAATGTTGTCTACAGATAACAATAAAAATGTACGAAATAAGTCTAATTATGATACAAAAGAATTATATTGTTAATTTTTTGAGTAAACTGTGAACAGTGTTGTTAAAAGAGTTCCTATTAAGTTTTTTTTTAATAAACACCCATTTAATTGAATCCATAATGTGGTTTTATTTCATACAAATTCAACATTTTTTCAATATTTAGAGACAAAACTACTTACTATTGAGTATAAAGTACAATTCGGCATTGACCGTACTTGCTCCGTGTAAATGGTACGGTGATAAGACAGTACGGTCAATACCGTGCTGCTGTTATACCCGTACTGCTATTAGTAGGTAGTAAGCATGGCAGTACGGGTCAAGCCGTACAAATTATAGTTACGGTGATAACCGTAGGTACATACATAGGCAATGGTATATAACTTTCATTCTACATGCCAGTACGGGTCTTCCCGTAGCACGGTCAAGAACAAGAACTGCTTAAGCCGTAGTTTCATTTTCTATGAAGAGTTTTACTGTCATTCTAGTACATTCCATAATTTGGGTACCGCCGCCGAATGTGTTAATATTTAAACTTAGTTCACCCATGTTTTCAGCCCCGCTACCTTACATTTTATTCCTTGGGAAATTGACCCTTAAATTTTTTGACTCAAGTAACTCATGCAATATGCAACATTATAACTGCAAATTGTAGCTTGAATACCATTCTAGAACCAAGTTCGTGCTTTAGGTACCTAATAATCATTTCATATTGTGGACAAAGTTATGTGTTGCTAAATAATAGTGGAAAACCAGTGTGATTAGATGATGGTTTATATACAGTGACAGTTAGCAAAACAATAAACTAAAATTTCAACAGAACTAAATAGGTAGTTATTAAAACTATATACTTACAACTAGCAATCAATCAAGTTCGAAATAAAAACTTTCCTTGTGTTGTGAGAAGGGTTCGGAATATAATAAATACAAAGCATACAATTTCTACCTGCAAGTTGCAAACAAAAAATAACAGGTACCTAGACAGAATTGCGTTGAAGAACACGGTATGAAATACAATGTTAAAATTATCAGTATCACCTAGTGGCCTCATGGCCTAGTGGCTTAAAGTGACGGTTCTGACACAGAGCGCTCGGGATCGAATCCATTCAAACTACTTTCTCGTTTTTTTTTGTTCTTTTGTTTTTATATCCGACATTCATTGTTCCCAAGATGGCAAATTTCTGTGCTGTATGCCAGGATAAAATATTAACCAGAGAATTTATAGTCTGCCGTCTTTGTAACCGTTGCTACGATTTAAAATGTACTAATATTACAGAGAAACGCTTTCATTTAATGGCTCCAGAAAGCAAATGCAACTGGAAGTGCAAAAAGTGTTTAGGCAAGTCACCTAATGCAATTAAAAAAACCAATACCAGGCCTACAACTTCGAATAAATCACGCGTTAGAACAAAAAAACAGATTGGAAGTGACAATAAACTAAAATGTCAAAAGATCAGCAATCTTGAATGCGGTAAGGAAGAGAATGACAACATTCTGTACTCTTCAGTCGAAGCGCCCGGCACTTCGAAACTAAACTCTGTACCACCTAAGGACGTATCGGTAAAACTCATCGGACCGTGATGAACGCTCTTCGAATCTCGCAAACTCAACGTTAAATGACCACGCACAAAATGACAACTCTAACACAAAAATGCTAACAGTCACGAGTAAGAGTACGCTATTGCAAGAAAACGTCACAATAAGAAAGCCTGTGCAGCAAAGAATTACTCTGTCTACAAGTGAACTTTTTAACATTGAAGATTCAGACTCGGAAGCATCCACCCTTCTTGATACAACCTCACGTAGCTTGCATAACATCTCCTACGCGTGCGATATGGCTGAACTTAATGATCAAATTGCCACCCTGTCAACTCATCTTGCCAGCGCACACGCTGGAATTGACCGGTTGAACACAGAAGTAACGGGACTCAGAAGTCAAATCGAAGAAAGAACTAAAAAGCTTGAGACATACAAAGCACTTCTCACAAAGAGTGGACCTTATGCAAAAAAAAACCCTGCAAGAAACATGAAAGCAAACAAACGCATACCCTCACAAAGGGAAAAAATATTAAAAAATCACAGCTCCCAAAACCAAATCAGTCAAAACAAGATAGTCGCACAGTCTATGGAACAAGGAAGCTGCGAGCCGACACAGGACGAAGAAGAGGTTGCAGCAGCATCGTCACCGGACGTCGCAGGTCTCAAGTCTGACAACTGTAGCGATGGGCGGACCGAGAAACCCAGATTATGCTTATTAAGTACTAACAAATACAATAACTTTTTGGGTATTTCGGAGCAACGCCTAGGTTCTACTACGATTTTTGTCACTATACCTAAAATTAGTTAATTTCACTATGAACGATTGTTGTATTATTTTTATAGGCGGAAAAGATTTTACAGAGACACAAAATTATGAAAACTTAGTATTACATATAAGAAAGACTTAAGAAAAAATAACACACACGAACATAATTATATGTGCACACACTTTTAATTGCGGCTATTACAGTAACATGTATAATTGGAGGATTTAACTTTTAATGAGCACTTATATGTAGACATATCGAAGTATGAGTATGCATATTTTCTCGACAGCAACCGGAACTTGTCCTATGATAGTACCATGTTTTCAAAACAAACTGGAAGGTTAAATAATCGTGGATTAAGAACTATTTTTCAAGACAGAAAAAAATCTCATGGTAATAAAGGAGGATAATATTTTTTTGTTTCATGAAAGAATGCATCAAAACATTGCCGGTGCATTAAATAAAATCGACATTCTACAAATTACTTTAAGTGAACAATCAGAGAATAATAACCCAATAAATATACTTTGTCTGAGTGAAACGTTCATTCAAAAAGGTTCAGAAAAAAATCTCAAAATACAAGGTTATAAAATAGCAGCAACCTACTCAAGGGACCGGGAAAAACGCGGAGGGACCTGAATATTAATACAAAAAAACTTGGAATACGTTGATATTAATTTAACAAAAGAACTAGCATGCAAATATATGTTCGAGTGTTGTGGGATCTACTTGCCTGTGATCAAAGTGGTAGTTATTTGCGTATTTTAGAGACATTTCTGACTAAATTAGACACTTTACTAAATTATATAACAAATAAATATAGAAATAGAAAAATTGTGATCTGTGGAGACTGGAACGTAGATATCTTAAAACAAAATAAGTATTCGGAGCAATTGCTAAGTATTTAAAAAAACTATAATATAGGCGTACATATTACTTGCCCGACAAGACAACGTTCCTGCATAGATCAGATAGCCCGTAATATAAAAAAGTGGAGTTACCTAAAATGGGACTCATTGTCAGATCACGAAACGGCTCAGATAATAACTTTTAAAACCAAAATAGAAAGAACTGTAGCCCATTCGTATGAACATAAAAGAGATTATAACAAGCAAAACATTCGAAAATTTAGGGAATTCACTTACTTTTTCTGACATTTACAAACAAGAATCCCTAAATAAAACATTTTGTACGTTTCATGATACTCTGATACTGTTTTATAACCTATGTTTTCCTATAATACGAGTAAGAAAGCGTACTCTAGCTAAAAAATTGAAATGGCTAAGTAAGGGTTTAAAAATATCATCGGTGACGAAAAGGAAGTTATATTTAAAATACATTAATAATAAAACTAAGAAAAACGTTAAAAAGATAAAATATAAAGCTTTCTCTCGCTTACTAAAAAAATGCTTCTTTAAAGCTCAACAAATGAATAACAGTAAATATATTGAAAACAATAAAAATAAATTTAAGGCTACATGGAACACCATAAATGACACCGTTACGGACAAAACTACACGTTCCAATATTAACTCACTAGTTTATGATAATAAATTACTTTCGAACCCTAATCAAATTTGCGAAGCATTTAATAATTACTTTATAGACATCAGTAATAGCGATAGTGGTAATAGTATAAATTTAAACACTCATTCAAATATATCTAATGCCGGCACCACACTTCGCTATTCGCTATTCGTTATGAGGCTGCGCCGTATTTGTTAAAATATTTGCTATCGCGCTTATTCGTTATGCGTGCGAATAAAGAAAACATAGACAAATAAACCCTCCACACTTCGTCGAATGTAGGCGCATAAGCCGCATAACCAATAGCGAATAGCGAAGTGTGGTGCCGGCATAACAATCTTCATAGCATTTTCCTTTCACCCACAGATGATAAAGAAGTATTTAAAACCATAATGCATTTGAACAACAGTATTGCAGTGGGATATGACGGTATTAACACAAAAATGCTTAAAACTTGCGGACTCAGCATTAGTAAACCCTTAAGCTATTTGATAAATTTGTCGTTTTCAGAAGGCTCTTTCCCGGATAATTTGAAGATCTCAGTTGTCAAGCCTATACTTAAAAAGGGGAATCCTGCAGATGCCAATAATTACAAACCGATTACACTTATTCTTATTCTAAGTAAGGTATTTGAAAGGCTAATGTATAATAGAATTGACAACTTTATCGCAAAAAATGAGATTCTAGGACCTGAACAATACGGTTTCCGCAAAAGTTGCTCAACTTCTTTAGCTTGCTTTCACCTCATTAAATATGTTACTGAATGTGTCGATAAAAAAACCCCAATTGCAACTTTGTTTCTCGACATGTCTAAAGTGTTCGATTTCGTAAATCATAAAAAGTTACTATGTAAAATAGATAAATATGGCATCCGAGGTAAAGCACATGACTGGGTTGCAAGTTACCTCGGTAATAGAAAACAATGCGTAGAAATTTCAAAAACCAACAGTTGTCAATATAATCCTGTTATGAAGACTTACGCATCTGCCTACAGATACAATAATAGTGGTGTTCCCCAGGGAAGCATACTTGGTCTTCTGTATGTCAATGACCTTCCTCGCGCTTCGAATGACAAATATGTACTTTTTGCTGATGACACAACGGGGGTAGTAAGAGCTGACCAAGGAGCGTCCCTACGCTCCTTGGTCAGCTCAGGTGAAGAGGAGAAGAGGGTCAGCAAAGTTGTGTCTTCAAGGGTGAAGATAAAATAAACTTCACGTTGTCAAATTTGCTTAAATGGTTGTCGGATAATAATTTAAAGGTTAATTTATGTAAGACTAAGATCATCCGATTTAACACAAATAAGGCCAAGCCAATCCCACTTACAATAGTATCTCAGAATGTAAAGATTGAGGAAGTAAATATGACAACTTTTCTAGGTTTAGGAATTGATAATTTATTTAATTGGAAGTCGCACGTAAAATTTGTTTGTGATAAGATACATCGGTTTGCTTATGCATTAAGATGACTGAGGCAGATTGTCTCACAAAAGACAGCTATTACTGCATATTACGGTTATGTCTTTCCGACTCTTACGTACGGCCTAATAATCTGGGGCAACTCGCCCGATGTTGAAGATGCTTTCAAAGCACAAAAAAATGTATCCGTGCCATCTGTGATGTACGTACCTGGGAAAGCTGTAAGGTCTGTTCATTCTTACTTGTCTTATATAGTAAACAACTTTCTAACCTCAAAATAAACCTTTTTTGGCTAAAACAGCTCTTTTATCGTAAATAAAGTAAACTGAGTAAACATTTTGGACATCACTTGACCAATGTATTGTCTGTGATTGCTTTATTTTGTTAAAATAGCTGTTTTAGCCAAAAAAAGGTTCATTTTGAGGTTAGAAAGTTGTTTACCATATAAGAAAAGTAAGAATGAACAGACCTTAGACCGCTATTTAAGTCGCTACGTATCATACCGCTAACTTGTATGTACATTAAGGAGATTATGTTTGATTGTGAGACAAAACTCTCATCTCTTCAGACTGCAGGCGCATGTTGGAAACCGACCAAGCAGGCACAAACACAAACTTGTAATACCGTATTGTCGTTTCTCTTATGCCGGCACCACACTTCGCTATTCGCTATTCGTTATGAGGCTGCGCCGTATTTGTTAAAATATTTGCTATCTCGCTTAAACGTTATGCGTGCGATTAAAGAAAACATAGACGAATAAACCCTCCACACTTCGTCGAATGTAGGCGCATAAGCCGAATACCGAATAGCGAATAGCGAAGTGTGGTGCCGGCATTACAGTAATTATACTTCATGTACACGGATATTTATAACAAGCTCCCATCAGAGTTTAAAGATATGCAGATGCGTGGGTTTAAGAAGAGTGTCACGAACTGGTTGTTACAAAATTGTTTTTACTCAATTAAGGAATATTTTAATCACAAAGATGTATAATTTAATTACCTGCAACTGTACCAATTGTTTAATTTAATTTTAATTTTACTTAGTCTTTGCATGATAAGTGAAGCAGAATGTATTAGGCGATTTAACATTCACCATCATCAGTCATCACTACATTGTAATACTACATTCTAGCAAAGGAATAAATGAATTTGAATTTGAATTTGAATGCAACTTCACACATTACACAACCATCATTAGGTAATTTAATATTATAATCTCAATATTAGGTAGTATTAAAAAAAAAATGCGTTGTTACATTGTATATACAATTCTAGTTTCAATATTCTCAGTTTCAATATTTTTAAAATTCAACATCGTGTTAATATCGGGTGTTGGCAACACCTCTCTCTCACTTCTGTTGCCTCCATCTTGTCTGCTGCATGTCGAGCCCATGGAATTAGTAAGTACTTACGTACATCTGGAAGGTGCACTACACCGATAACGCGAGCCGAAAGAAATGTACTAAAACTTAGTGCGTCCCTTTCTAGTAAAGGTGACCATATTTTAATTGGTTCCCCTTGTTTACGGATAATCATAAACTGTCCGAATGTATGATTTAGTAGTTCCCAATTTGATAACGAGGTACAAAATTACAATCCGGCATGCAGTCTTGAAGTAACATGCAAGATATGAATGATTATTTGAACAAAAAATATTACAATTTCTGTCTATTTCATCATTTTCATCTTTACCTACACTGAGAAAAACTCGATCAAGGAACCCCAACGTCATCAGCAAAACACGTAAATTTGTAAAAAATATTTGGACACCCTAAATATTTATTCAGATCACCCAAAATTAATTCCTCATGAGTCTTTGAAGATGTCTAAAGATACCTCACGACTTTTAATTTTAGTCATTAATATCCAAGTAAAAAAAAATGTATTACACAGTTCGCGCACACAGCTGTCAATTACGCTTTCATAGTTTCATACAGCATAAATAATATACCTAAGAAAAAGTAACGTTATTTTAACATTTTCTCCCTCTTCTATGTATTTTTTATATGTAATAATTTGGCATTGTCCGGCACGGCGGACATGTAATAATATCCCGCATTTGGCTATGTCTGGTGTGACGGACATAGTTCTTCTCAAAAACTAAAAAAACTAGATTTTTTTAAATATTTTTTCTGTCCTCCTGAAGCTTCTATTAATCAACATATTTAATGAGTAATTTTACGGTATTACCTTAAATTACCTTAGGAAAAACAGATGGAACAACTCCAGTGGTCCGTTTCACGAATCTATAAGTTACAAATTACAAGCGGAACTCTCTTTCTAGCAAAAGGAGTTAGAAAGAGACTTCCACTTCGTGAAACGGGCCTCAGATAGCATTTTTTTTCTAGCTTCCGTTAGATAATCTTCAGGTTTGAAATGTAAACTACATACAACAGAGTTGTTAGTTACTTTCCCAGAAATCGCCTCAATCCATTTCTTTTTTACTTTAATATTCGCAGGCAGTCTGAAATCAAATCGTTTTTGTTTGGTAATTTCGCTAGCAATAATGATATTAATGATTGCTCGTGGTCACCCTACTAACAGAAATCTCACAAACTTGCCTTTGAAAGGATATCCCACAACCTGGATATGATTCTTTATTGCAGCCACTCAGAGCACAACTAGTACTTACCATTGTTTTTAAGAAAATCACTATTAACACATAAAAGCCGAAATAGGTCTCATTGCAACAGTGAGAGATTATTAAAGTGACCGCCAATCGCCATTTTGTTTTATTAGTGTTGCTAGTTTTATTTTACAAACTCCTACCATTACCATGATGAGCAATGATAGAAGCGGGTTAACTTTAATATTAATTGAAAATGTAATACTTTAATGCATTCCTAATGCCAAATTTAAATATATATACTGTGATAATTATCACTATTTTAAAAATTAACATGTGCTACCTAGTTAACATTTCGTACTAAGAAAATCGTAACTTTTTAACATGGCAATTGTGTAAGAGGGACAAACAATGACAAAGTAAGTCTCTTTAGGCTCGTACACTTGATTACTACAAAATCAGCCTTCTGTCTTGACATATTGAGTTCAATTTTACTTGTCGCGATTTTGGAAGTAAGCATTCCAGATGTACTTACTAATTCCATGGTCGAGCCCTCAACTCTTGTTTTCCTTAGTGTTTAAACGCTGTGTGTTTCTATCTATAAGATTTGTATTAATCTGCTACGCATTGTATGAAAGCTTTGTGACCAAATCAAGATTACAATACGTTCTTCCAAGAGTCTGTATTATTTCAACGATCCACGACGTTACCTCGCCACAGGTTATGTCCCAGCGTGATTAGAGAAGAACGGAAATTATTGAGGTGAGTAGAACAAAGATTATATTGCACACTGCAGATTGCAGCAGTCCAGATATCAACATTTTACCTTGTCATTTTTGTGACCAGTCTGAATGCCACATGACGACAATGCTGTTGTCGATGTCGATAATGGCGCCGGCAGTGAAATGCCTGTTGCGCCTGTGGTGGCTCCCGCTATGCACGCCGCGCCGCCTGCATCAATGGTTGGCGCTGGCAGTGCTGGCCTTAATGTCGAAAAACTGGACGGCATTGCTAATTATAACACATGGAAGTTTTCTGTAAGAATGTTGCTTACTTTAGAGGGATTGTGGAGCTGTGTCATTGGTTCCGACGATGATGTTACGCGTGATCAGCGTGCACTGGCGCGTATTTGTCTTTCTATTAAAACCTCATGTAACCAGTACTTTAGAGAAGCTAAAACGGCCAAGAAAGCATGGGCCGATTTATCCAACGTATTTGAAGACAAGGGTCTCTACAGAAGGGTGCTGCTGTTGCGGCGTCTACACAAGATAGAGTTGATAAATTTTTCATCTATGACTGAATATATTGAAAACGTAATGACAATGGTGCCACAGCTAGCAGACATCGGGCGGACCGCGGATGATGCTGAAGTTGCTGAACTGTTGCTGGGCGGCCTTCCTCGGGATTATGACACTTTAGTTTCTAACCTCGAAACGGCATGCGTATCCAGCAGTTTGTCTAGTGAGCTTGTCCGGGCGCGCTTACTTCAAGAAGAATTTCGCAAGAATAGCAATGAAAGCGCTGCCACGAATACCGCTTTCATGTCAAATAAATTCAAGAGGAATGAGAAGGTGATATGCAATTACTGCAAGAAACCTGGACACATCAAGAGTCGGTGTTTCAAGCTGAAGAGGGATAAGCGGAAGGAGAATCAGTCATTCATCGCTTCGGCCTTCTTTACAAGCAAACAGCAAAACTGGTACATCGACTCCGGGTGTTCAGCGCATATGAGTAATAATAAAGACAGCATGTCTAACTTTCAAGCCAATAGTGATTGTAATGGTATTACTATTGCCAACAATGAAAAACTGCAGTGTTATGGTGTTGGCAATATAGAAATGAACATTAATAGCACGGTAAGACTTATTTCAAATGTTTTGTATGTTCCTAAACTTTCAGCAAATCTTATATCTGTTAGTAGATTAATTGACAAAGGCTTCACTATTGTCTTCAACAAGACAGGATGTTTAATTTACACAGAGTGTAAAACAACTGGCAACATTATAGCTACTGCTTCAAACTGTCATGGTATCTACAAGTTAAATTTGGATTTAAATTTACAAGTTAAGTGGTGTTGCATGCGGTGTGTCATTTCAGGAATCATCAGATGACTACATGGAGAACTGCGTGCCTTGTCTTGAGGGGAAGATGGCTGCCAAGCCATTTCCAGCTGCAGCATCGCGCCGTGCCAGCCAACCACTGGAGCTGATCCATACAGATATTTGTGGCCCCATGCCTGAGGCCAGTTGGGGTAACGCTAGATATCTGCTCACCTTTACCGAAAACTTAACAAGAAAGACATTTGGATACCTGCTCAAAAAGAATGATGAGGTAAATACAACTTTTATACAGTTTAAAACTTTAGTAGAGAAGCAGTTAGGATTGCCAATTAAGAGCTTACTTTCAGAGGGAGGTGGTGAATTTTGTAATTTTAAATTTACTTTCTTTAAATGGTATTATTCATGAAACCACCGTTCCATACAGCCCACAGCAGAATGGCGTCACGGAGCGACTTAATAGAACTCTTATTGAAAAGGCACGATGCATGTTACAGGGCTCTGGCCTATGCAAAGGATATTGGGGTGAGGCAGTTATGACCTCTATTTATTTAAAAAATAGGAGTCCCACTTCTGCTTTGTCAGGTCAGACTCCAGAAGGAATGTGGACTGGGTCAAGGCCAGACCTTAGTCACCTCCATGTATTTGGCTGTATTGCATATTCGCTGGTGCCTGAGCAAAGGCGTAAGAAGTTAGATGCCAAAAGTAAAATGTATGTGTTTGTGGGCTATAGTGAGACTTCTAAGGGGTATCGATTAGCAGATCCCAAGGACCCTAAAAAGGTTATTGTGTCTCGGAATGTAGCTTTCTTAGAAAATAAGTTTTATAAAGATATTGACATAAATAATGAAATTTATAATTCTGATAAATCTGATAATCAATTTATATCTTATGAATGGTCATATAATGGGAATAATAATTATAATAAGCAATTCAATAATAATGATACATTAAATTATACCAGTAATGATGAATTGAATTCTATTCATAATACAGAATTATATAGTAATAAAAGTTCAAGTCAACATGTTAGTTTAAATAACAGTGGTATCACAGAATTTAATTCTAGTGAAATTAATTGTGATCATTCAGTCATTTCAGGACAGGAGGAGTACTGCACTGGCAGTGAGAACGAAGAGGCCGCCTCTGCTGACTCGCCGGAGCCAGGCGCGCGCAGTGCACGCGTGACGTCATCGCACGAGCCGTCGGCTGGAGGGGAAGGAGACCCTACTCCCGTGTCGCCTATGCTTTCAAATGCACGCCCTGTGCGTAGTACTCGTAATTGTCGTCCACTCAGGTATGAGGATTATGAAACCGATTTTTCACTCCTTTCGCAATACTCCTCGTTAGATGACCCACATTCTTATGAAGAAGCTGTATCGGGCCCTAATAGCCAGCAGTGGCAAGTTGCCATGGAGCAAGAGTATAACTCTTTACTCTCAGATAAGGTTTGGAAATTAGTTGGTCGACCAATAGGCGAAAATGTTGTAAAGTGTAAGTGGGTATAAAAGACAAAACATGATGCTTCTGGTAAGTTTGATAAGCATAAAGCTCGTTTAGTTGCCAGAGGTTTTACACAAGTCCATGGGGTTGACTATAATGAAACCTTTTCATCAGTAGTTCGGCATTCAAGTATGCGAATATTGTTTTCTTTAGCTAATAAACTAAATTTTAATATTGACCATATTGATGTAGCTACGGCTTTTCTAAATGGAGAACTCCAAGAAACAATATATATGGAGCAACCTCCTGGTTTTAATAATTTAGACAAAAGTAAAGTTTGTTTGTTGCTTAAGGGTATTTATGGACTTAAGCAAGCTAGTAGAATATGGAATATTAAAGTACATGACTTACTTACTTCCAATGGCTTTGTCCAAAGCAAATATGAACCTTGTGTATATAGTAAGAAGTCACAAGATAGTTCAATAATAATTGCATTGTATGTCGATGATTTTTATGTGTTTTATAACTGAGACTGCTCTAGTTATAAGGAAGTAATGAATCTTTTGCAAAGCAATTTTAATGTAAAGAATTTGGGTCAACTCAAAAGTTGTTTGGGTATAAATGTAACAAGATACAGGTCTAGAGGAATATTAATACTAGATCAGTCTGAATATATTAAAAAGTTACTTGTCAAGTTTGGTATGCAAAATTGTAAAGCTGTGTCTACACCCATGTTGCTAAATAGTAAGTTATTAAAGTCTGAAAAGTGTTTAGATGATGATGTATATAACAATAGGCAACTAATGGGATCTTTACTGTACTTATGTGTATGTACTAGACCTGGCATTGCATTTGCGTGTAGCCAGTTGTGCCAATTTAACAGTGGGTTTGATAACAGTCCTTGGCTTGCAGCGAAAAGTGTTTTACGGTACTTAGCGGGTACAATTGATTATGGTTTGTGTTTTACAAAACATGACAATTGTAATTTGAATGCTTATGCCGATGCAAGCTGGGCCGATGATCATGCTGATAGGAAGTCCTACACAGGCTTTGTTCTTAAACTTGGAAATGATACCATTCATTGGGAGTCCAAAAAACAGTGTTGTGTGGCACTTTCTAGCACAGAGGCAGAGTATATAGCAATGAGCGATGTCTGTAAAGACATATGTTTTATAAAGAATTTTGTGTCAGAAATTTTAGGTGTTAAATTGTTTATAACTTTATATAATGATAACCAAAGTGCCCAAAAGCTTTTGAAAGTTAAAGAATTTTGTCACAAAAGAAGTAAACACATAGACCTTCATTACCACTATGTTAAAGACTTGGTTGATATTAATTGTATATATGTTAAATACTTGTCAACAGATGAGATGATTGCAGATGTTTTAACGAAGGCGTTGGGATCAATAAAACACTCCAAGTTTACTGTACTTTGTAATGTAAAGAAACTTTAGCATGTGTTCACTAATTAAGAGCTAATTTTATTGCCTGTTTAGCATGATGATATTGATGATATATGTCTAGAATAAGTGAGATGTGTGTGTGAGATCTTATGCTTGTTTTGTTTTGATATTATAAGGCATAAGGGGAAGTGTTGATTTTTGTATGTGGTATTACTTGATATGTGTCTATGCCTTTAATATCGGGTGTTGGCAACACCTTTCTCTCACTTCTGTTGCTTTCATCTTGTCTGCTGTATGTCGAGCCCTCAACTCTTGTTTTCCTTAGTGTTTAAACGCTGTGTGTTTCTATCTATAAGATTAGTATTAATCTGCTACGCATTGTATGAAAGCTTTGTGACCAAATCAAGGTTACAATACGTTCATCCAAGAGTCTGTATTATTTCAACGATCCACGACGTTACCTCGCCACAGTTAAAACACCGGTAGTGACCCACCACTAAAATTTCTTATGATAGGTACTTATATCTAACGACGTCACATGCGGTCGCAATGTTGAAGACACGGCGTATAGTCTGTATGGATTATTATTTATTATTAAGGATGAAATGACTTGGTGGGGATTGCCGGCTCGTACCTCGATAAAGTTGTATCACTTGTATCGATTTAAATGAAGTCAAAACCACAATCCGTGAGATAACTTTGACAGATAAAGGGTTACCGGGGCTAACTTCACAGCAAAAAATTACATCACTGTTAATTTACCAACGTGAAGTGAGGACTTACTTGTCGAAGTTGTCTCACGGATTATGGGTTCGACTTTAGGAACTTGTACTTGTGCCCGGGGAAATTGAACCAAAAATTAGGACAACCTTGCACGAATTAAAAACATTTTCTTTTCATTTAAATGTGTTGAGTACAGACAACGGAGTGTATTAAATTGTATCCTGTAGCATAAGAATACATAATAACTACACGTAGAAGCGAATCTCCTTTACCAAGGCCCCTAATGCCGCGCTTTAAATACCTACTTCCCCCTTCACCCCGCTACGCCCCTCTGTCTTCCGCGCCCAAAGTTAGGGCTATCACTTGCAAAATATTTTTCATCACACTTGCTCGTAAATAGTGTACTAACATGCTAGAAAAATCGACCGTAAATACAAAATAATACCCGCGGGTCTTTTTTTACCATAACGCCCTATCGTGTTTTTTTTTTTAAATTATACTTAGACTCAAACTATCAATACGCCAGGACCCCAATTCTTGTGCCATTCGATATGAAGTTTCATTCGAGATGAAATGTCAGTTGCATACAATTTTCAAAAAATCTCGCATATAAACTATTGATCTCGACTGTCACTACGAGGGCTGCTACTTATGTATCCGGAATCTGGGATTCCAACATTTATAAACGTTATATCCAGAGGTCGGAATAGGTAGTGCTTATTAACCTAAACTTGATGCATCTTCATTCAGTAATGTATTCCCACCTCACTCACGCATGAATGAACATGCGTCAAGCTTAGGTTAATAAGCACTACCTATTCCGACCTCTGGTTATATCTGACCTCCATGGTAAAATTTGAACTTTTTTTTAATACTGGCCGCTATAAATTTTTTTCTTATGTACGCTAGTCTTTTGTTTTTGGTGGGATCAAAATGTCATCTCGCTGCAAGAATGGAACTCACTCGTGAAAATATTCGTGCTATGATTTATTATGATTTTCGGCGTGGTTTAACGTAACAACAGTGCATAGATCAATTAACTTCGACTTTTGGTGATGAAGCTCCATCGAAAAGCACTGTGTACCACTGGTTTAGTGAGTTCAATCGTGGACGTAGTATGCTCACGGACGAAGTTAAGGAAGGTCGCCCGAAATCGGTCGTTGTACCACAAAATATTGAAGCTGTGCGAAAACTTATAATGCATGACCGTCATGTTACATATCGCGAGATAGAGGCGACTCTGGGCATATGTATGACGAGCATTAATAAGATATTACATGATCATTTAGCTGTAAAAAAAATTTGTTCCCGTTGGATCCCTCACAATTTAACTAAGGATCAAAAAGAGGCTCGCGTCGAATGGTGCAAGAAAATGTTAAAAAAATATATCCGTGGTGACTCAAAAGCTGTTTATAATATCTACACAGGTGACGAATCCTGGATCTATGCGTATGATCCGGAATCTAAACAACAATCAACAGTGTGGGTGTTTCAAAATGAGCCGAACCCTACGAAAGTAACTCGTGCAAAAAGCACCTTGAAGCAAATGGTCGCCTGCTTTTTCGGTATTAATGGCCATGTGGCTACAGTGCCACTAGAGAATCGTAAAACGGTTAATTCGGAATGGTACACGACCATTTGTTTGCCGGAGGTATTTGAAGAAATATGTAAAAACAACCAGCGACGCAGAATCGTTCTTCACCATGACAATGCCAGCTGTCATACATCACGCGAAACGACTCGATTTTTGGAAGGTCAAAATATAGAATTAACGGGTCATCCGCCGTACAGCCCTGATTTGGTACCCAATGATTTCTATTTATTCCCAAATGTAAAGAATAAATTACGTGGTCAACGATATTCGACCCGTGAAGATGCAGTCGACGCGTTCAAACAGCACGTTTCGGAGATACCTCAGTCAGAGTGGAAAAAATGTTTTAAAAATTGGTTTCAACGTATGCAAAAGTGCATCGATCATAAGGGAGAATATTTCGAAAAAAAATAAAACCATATTTAGTCATATACGTTTGTTATTTTTTTCTATTCCGGTTACATAAGTAGCAGCCCTCGTAGAATCGGACTCCTGACCACATTTGACATTATCCGTGGTAAGTCATAGACAATGATGTAGTCTGCCGCAAAGGGGTTTGGGTAAAAGTGTTGTCATTTGTAAAATTCCTTCATTTCCAAGGTGAGCGGCCATTCGTAAAAGTGGTAAATTATGATAAAATTATTAAAAATAAACATATTTTGTTATGTAATGTAATTCTCTTAAGTGCATCGGAGCCGAGATATTTAAATATTCATACTTGGGCGTACTTTTGTACTAAAAACTGATTACTTAAATCTTTAAAATCTCCGCTCCGATATTATTTAACGCCATAAATTATATATATCTATGTGTATTCTGAGGTCCTCTAAATAACTACGTAAAAACAAAAAGACAATATTCTTCAAACAAATTTACCCAATGCCCTTTATAAATACTGATTATAAACTGTGTGATTCCAAAATAATAATTAAAAGGGTGTCTTTGTGCACATATTAAAATTTATATACCAATAAAAACATGTCGTCATCAGAAGAAATGGATAATGCGACTCCGCCGGACATCGCCAACGCGGCTAAAATTATTAGTGAGAATCGTAAGTTAAAATATGATCTTTTTTCTGATTTTATTTCGTTTCCTCGCAATTGTGATGAAAAACATTGTATGTTACACGGGTGGTAAAGGAAATACAAAGCTCGAGTCATTAAAGCCCTCAGCCTTCGGCTTCGGGCTTCTAACAGACTCTCGTTTGTAATTCTGCCTTTACCACCCTTAATACACAATGTACTATTAATCGGTTTATGGATGTGTTATACAAGCTTAGTCACGAAATGTTATTTATATTTTTCTTCAACGTGGAAATATTGTATCAAAATGTGTTTTTTACATTTACGTTAAATTAGGTCATAATAGTTTTTGATGATATTAAGATTATCTCTGCGATTATAAAAGCCCCACTGTATTAGCATAAAAAATTATGCTAATACAGTGGGGCTTTTAGATTTGAACCTTGCAAAAAAATCTAAACTACAGGCATAAGAATAAACAATAACTACACGTAGAAGCGAAACTCCCGGCTCCCGACGCGCGCTCGGCGCGTTAGATACCTACCGCCTGGCGACACCTGAGGTGTCTAGTCAGTCAGGGGCGTCACACACGGAATATATATTAATATGCCAAAATATACATTATACGAGTAGCAATGCATCTTACGATATATTTCCATACTAGTAAAGGGTAAGGGTAATGGTAAGGGTAGTGTATTTCCACACACGCAGCTATATTATATGTAAATTATAGCAAGTTATCTTAAGATACCTTAATAGACCTTGCTATAAGATATATTTATCTCTTTCCCTCGCTAATGTGTGGTTCTTTGCTATAATGTTATATATATTCCGTTATATTAATATATATTATAGCTCCGTTTGTGATGGGCTGTAGGCCGTGCAGCGCGGCGCGGCGCGGTCGTTGTATTTGTATGTGTTTCACCGCGCATGTCGCGATTTGATATTTTAAACGTACCTATTCAATAATATTATAGTAATGGTCCGGAAAGGAACGTAAAAGGTAACTCCGGATCCCAGACTTTAAAACTTATCGAGCTTAAAAGGTTGTTTATAGACTCGTTTCCGTATTTTATACATGATTAATAGCCACATAAGCCATGTAATTCTCTGGAGATAATCTTAATATCATCAATAGTACATTGTTGCAGAGGACAGAAAGTACGCGATTTTTGGACGAGTCATATAGAGGGTCGAAACGTAGTTGAGGCCCTCTAGTGTACGAGTCCATAAATTGCACTTTCTACCGAGGCAGACATAGTGCTTTTCACAACTACTGAGAGGAAATAAAATAAAAATTCATATTCAAAACTCAAATTTTAATTCATGCTAATGTGACTTCACCGCCAATTTTACCATAGATAACTTTTTTTTAATCTGAACCCCTATTCTCGTGGCACTCGAGCTTAATAAACTAGGTAACATGCGAGATGAATATGTCAACTCCATATAAAATTGTATTTATTTCGCCATATCTCCCATGTAATTTCATTTCTAGTGGTTCGAGATTAGGGGCCAAGTTTGAATTACATTTTTAAAAAAGCAGTGACATATTTTTTAGTCTGTGTATCTTTAAGCAAAAATACACCTAATATTTTACGACACAAAATGGTGTGTTCTGATAGGTCGATTTCAATTTTTCATTTTAAGGAGCCATGACACAAAAATTGATTGATTGATTTTCATTGGTTCTTAAAGTTGGACAACAATGTTCTCGACCAATCAGCAAACACGCCGACAAAAACATTCTTGGTCTGTCCTTATAAATGACGTTTTGTGACCCCAAACAAGACCATCTATGGCCATATTTCCGAGCAGTTTTGTGAAAAAACTATTATGACCTAATTTAACGTAAATGTAAAAAACACATTTTGAAACAATGTTTCCACGTTGAAGAAAAATATAAATAACATTTCGTGACTAAGCTTGTATAACACATCCATGAACCGATTAAAATATTTTGCAAGTGATAGCCATAACTTTGGGCGCGGAAGACAGAGAGGCGTAGCGGGGTGAAGGGGGAAGAAGGTATTTAAAGCGCGGCATTAGGGGCCTTGGTAAAGGAGATTCGCTTCTACGTGTAGTTATTATTTATTCTTATGGTATTAGTCAAAATAAAAATCACAAAAACATGTATGGAAACAAATAATAGTTATTAATGTAACTGGTACATAATGAAGCTTCTTAAGGCACGAGTGCCGAGGTTAGAATGCGAGCTTGCGAGCGCTATAATTAAAATAAAAGAAGAATAGAATAGAAAATATTTATTCAACGCACACAGAAGAAAAAACAATAAAAAAATATACAGAGAAAAGAAGACATTAATTTGAACAGGATCCCTCTCAGCAATGTGCCACTGCGGTGATGATTTTCAGAGGGACCCTGACTTAAAAACGTAATCTAAATTAAACAAAAAACGGGCAACAGTAAACGGGTAATAGTAACAACAAACAGTAGCGACAATTCGATATCTAGTTAACGTGAAATAAAAACTATAAATAGACACTGAAAAACCTTAACAAAGACTAATTGAGTATTTGTGGGGCAACACCAGAGCAACACAACCATTTCTTATGGGATCGTAGCAAGTGACGGCTAGTTTAATTTAAAGGTATTGGATTACGCGTAGGTAATTATTACCAGTTTCATATGTCCCAAAAAATGGCAGTACATTAAATATCATCTCATCAACCCAGAATTAACATTAAAATAAAAAACTTATTTTGTAAGAGAAAAAATAATAAAGTAATACGAGTATGCTTGACTCGTACAGTCGAGTTTATAATAGTACATTATAGCACAGACCGGGAAATAAGCAGTTGCGGGATGACAAGAGCTATATACGAGTCCAGCAACCGCCCTTCCCGGTCGAGGGTTGTATATTGCTTTTCTCCAACAATGTGAGGAAATTTAATCCAATTGTTAATAATATTAAACACAGTCCCAAAATTTCCTTGAAAAAAGGACAGAAACGTACGATTTAGTATGACACTGAAATAAAGCATTATAGTGCTAGCGGTACACTGCGATTTTTCAATGAAATGCTGCAAATGGTGTTAAAGGCATGAAAATTGGAACGATTGATCTTTAGGCCATAAGAATCAATTTGACCCGTAGCACGGCAAAAAAACAAAAAAGGGGACGAGTTATGACGTCATCTTTATTTTGTATGGGAAAATAAACTTTTTGTTCTGAAACCTATCGAGTGTGGTATCTAATGAAAGGGCTTACTAAGCCGATTCTAAAACTATATCACATCATTATATTTCAGTCACTTGTTTTAAATTAAAATAAAAATAATTTTCAAAACGTACCAAGTTTGGGATTCATTTCATCGATTTCAAATTTCGCGCGCGGGCCAAGTCCAAGCCCAAGTCCCTCACTCGCGATTAGATAGGTACCTACCTACATACCTACAACACTCTCGCTTCGCTAGGTCTAGGCATTAGCGGCCGCCACGCCAACTGTAGCAAGTAGGTAGTGTTAAACTGATTTTGAGCATTATTTTATTACTGTGTTATTTCGTGTATGCAAGATAGTGTGTGTGTGTGTTAGGACTACCGCTGCGGGCTCTGCCGCCCGCGTCCCGCGTCTCGCGTCTCGCGCTAGGTTTTTATTTTTCGGGATGTCTTACTTTAGCTATCAACATACTTTTTGCATTAATGTTTTGGTATTTTCATGCAAAAAGTGGCTATCCCAAAATTAAAAGTGCTTGATTATTATTCTAATTTTATTATATTCTTCGACAAATATTACAAACAGAAAAGCCGGTCGGTGACAAACAGTTACTTTAGTTAAACTGTATGTAATACAAAACAATAGATAACCATAACTACCATAGTACATCAAAACGAATTCGTAAAAATAAACTTACAAAGTTAAGCAACTACAAGCGTAGTCTAAAACAGGATGGGCAACTGCCTAAAACATCGTGTTGATAAAATCAGTTTTTTCACATATTTGTAGCAGTTTTACTTGAGATTGCTATTTAGTCGGAAACTATAAAAATTAGACTACAATTTAAGCTTAAAATAGCATCAAAATAAGAAGCCATAATAAAAATACAATCCGTATAAAAATGCTAAAATAAAAGTATTTTTTCATGTTTTTTGTATGAGGACCCCTCTTGGGATTTGATTTATTGTTCATTTTATAATTTTAAACGACGTATTCTGTAAAAATTTCAACTGGCTACTTATTACGGTTAAATAGTTATAGCCCTGTAAACTTACTCGTTCATATAAAGGCGCGTCCCTCTGTTAAGCGATGACGTCATCATCCGCGAGCGCTAGCTGCCGGGTTGCGAGCGCCGCATACGAAGTTTAAAATTCAATATCTCGAAAACTATTTGACGTATCGAAATTATTTTTTTACAGATATTTTTAGTTTCTAATGAAGAATACGGTAAGCCAAAAATCTAAACTGGCTGACATTCTCTATTGTCAACAAGGTGCTCGAAGACTCGGCGACAAATTGGCTCATCCCATAACTTTTGGCACTCTTTGCTGGTAGGAAATTATTTGGCTGGGCAGGCCATCTTCCATGCGTCTTTGGCCTCGGACGACTACGTTACCTCGAAATCACTAAGGATGGATGAGGAATTTTACCCACAAGTGATAACGTACTATGTACCTAGGACAAAAAAGCTGGAAGGGCAACACTAGAAATTTGGCGAATACCGAGACCACCATGCCTAATAGGTAACGTTGCTTGTAAGAACATCTTACTATCAAGTTTGATATTAATAGGTAATTTTTTGAATTTGGTCAGAAATAACTTTGTCTATATTAATTTCACAATAATTTTGATGTTTCCAAAATGGGCTGCAACGCATGGCATAAGTAAATTTAGGGAAAAATAAACAAAAGCGAATCACGGTGTGAAATTTGACCCCAAACTCGGACATACCTACTCTATTCGATAACAAGACAGCAGTTACCACCCCGAATGCATGACTAGAACTGCCGCGTAGCATAAAGTTCTTAATTTATAAGAAAATGGCTACTAAAGTTAAGGTAAAAACCGGATGTGTATATATGAAAATAGTCAGAACTCATAAAATCTATTATATTTATTCAAAGTGATTTGTGCATCAATAAGAGGTGTTATAAGTGCACTATATAACATATTTTCAAAAAGAAAACTTGCCTATTTCTTGCGTAAATTGATATTTTTAATTTTCTCCCTCAAACTAGCACATTAGAATCTAATTTCAACACATAATTATAGACTTTTATAATTTGTATAATTTGTAAAATAACTAGCGCCTAATTGCATGGTTTTCAAAAATTACAGGTAATTTAAATTTTACCCGTATTTTTTATACCTAGGGTTGTCACATTATGGAACAAATAAATTATACCGGTTTTTTTCTGGATTATTGACTTTGAACTTAGTCCGTCCCTTCATATGTCACACGTAATTAAGTTCTTTTAGACTAATCTTATCTTATTATTAGGCAAGGACTACATACAAAATAAAAACTCATTGACTCGTCCTAATAGTAGGAGATGAACTGAGAGCTTTCAAGAGTTTAGTGGGTGGTTCATTTTCTAAAATAATCTCAAGCTTGCGCCGTGACCGCAACTGTTGTCGGTTAGTTAATTCATAATATTTAGATCAAGTTGGTGTTTCAGGGTCAGATACTAATTTCATTTCCTCAGGAATGTCATCAAGAAAAACTTTTCCAATCCATTTTTTGTTTTTATTTTGATAATGAAGGAAATTACTTTTGCAATTCTTTAATTTCTTTTCTGTCTTGCTTATAAACCATTTAATGCATCCTCTCCTTGCTTTTTTGCGGATACTCCCGGAGAGTGAGAAGTTCCGGTTGTGGCGTTAACCACAGCTTTATTGGCCAGTCGCTGACCAGCATGAGGGTTGGCGCCCTTATGCCCTCTGTTAACGCGTAACACGGAGCGGCGGCGGTGCGGCGCCGGTGGCGCCGCGCTGCGGCGACTAACGACACTTCTTCTCTACAACTTGACGCGAACGCGCATGTCATTTATTTTAATTAGATATTAAAACCTTAATAATTACAGTCCACTTGTTATTCATTTCTACCTGGCCTATCTACCCTCCTCCCATGGAGTCCATTGATCGGAGCTCTGTCGACATTCCCTAACAGGACAGGTCGTGCAGGTTGAGGCAGCGTGGATTCAGGGCTCTTTGACGGCTTCATGAAGCCTCACACCTGTTTGTCAAACGTGTATGTTATGACTTTAAAAAAAGCCACGTTCGTAATTATTATAACTGGTATATTTTATTAACAACGTAATTATAACAACTGTCGTAACTAAGGTAGGTACCTATAATAAAATAAATGTTTAAAAATCAAAAACCCGCCTTCAAAAATGCAAAAAATAACTTCTTTTAAAATGGTAGGTCAGTCCAACTGCATTCGGCTTTTGGTTTAAAATATTGTGGGAAGCCGACTTCAGTTGGACTGACCTACCATTTTAAAAGAAGTTTTTTTTTGCATTTTTGAACGCGGGTTTTTGTTTTTTTAGACATTTATTTTATTTTATACTTTTTAGTGATCCTATTTATGCTGTTACGTAGCTCCACTTCTAAATATTAATGAGAAACTATAGAACATTTCAAGCTCACCGCAGACAACGCCGCGGGAATGTCATAGTCATATTTAAAACTAAATGTGCTTCGTCATAGTCGCTCAACTACCTTAATCGAAATATCTTATCGCCACCCTTGAAATAGCTACCGTTAAGGAGTTCCGGTGGCCATCTGTGGTCTTCATCATCATTTCTACTTCACCATATAGTAATTTTCAAAGGCAAATGCACGAGTTACAGTGAAAAATACCAAAATCGCTATAGGTGTGCCTATAATATTTGAGGAGTTCTCTTGATTTCTCCAAGATCCCATCATCAGATCCTGACGTGTTGACAATGGGACCAACTAGAAAGTATACCCATCCAAACAATGAAAAAAATTTTCCTCCTCCTTTTTTTGAAGTCGGTTAAAAAATAAAAATGGTTCATGTGACAGTAAGAAGGATGTAACATTTTTAAGTTAAGAAAGTTTTGTAAGTAGAATTTAGTACGCTCGCATTAGCTTTTAAAAGGGTTTTTTGTACGATTCAGGACACTTCTATATTTTTAAATAATTATACGAGCGAAGCTGAGGGAAACCGCTAGCTTTTAGATTTCCTGACTGGTATTTTTTGATTTTACGTGTAATAAAGATATTTCTCCAAAGTAGGCATGCACGGATGCATACGTTGCTATTCTTTTATATACCTTCCAGTCAAATTAAATACAAACAATATAAATATAACCGGTTCTTTTTGTGACAGCCCTGATGCAATTTCGAAGTAACTAGTATATCTTTTAAGTGCCATGCTATTACTTTTTTTTTTAATTTTTTATGGCCTGGATTCTAAGTCCTTTAAGCCATTTCTTGGTTTTATATAGTCTTATTTGAAGATTATTTGGGGTTTATTTTTCTTCATTTTAAAATATAGCACTAAATTGTTTTCACTGTATTTTTAATATATTTAAAAATTGGTACTAAACTTTCAAGCATTTTTAAAATGTCAGTTAAGCGGCGGGGGGTATTATTTTTAAACACTTCACTTAATTCAATACTTTAACAGATTAAAAAAGGAAATTCAAAGCTTTTTATGTATCCTTAAATAAGATTCTACAGTGCGACCAAAAAGAGTAGAAATTAAATGAGGGCGCTTTCTACGTAACTGTCACATTTTTGACGTAAAATGCGTAAACATGGCAACAATTTTGTATGGATTTTTTTTAGTTGCAGCTGTCACCACTGGCTCGACTTTTTGGTCAGGTTATAATTCTGTAGTGTTACATGAAGAATAAATAAAAACGAAAATAAGGAAAACGCTATTTTTTATGTGTCCCGTAACAATTCCAATTAGAAAAAAGTGCTAACATATGCATTTTTAATGCTTTTGTATGTTATTTTTAATACTTTAAGCTTTAATTTTTTTTAAGAGTATTTATGCCTTTTTAAGTTTACCGGTTATAAAATAAAAGGAAATTCAAAGTCCGTAATTTTTAAAGTAAGGAATTTTGGCACTTGTGGCTTTACGCATTCAAAATAATAACCGCTGTCCTACCCTCGAACAAAACAAGGATGTCCAATTTGGGGGTCAAATTTCACACCGTGCGAAGTATAAAGATGGCTATGTGAGAGTGTATCTGAAGAAGACGGTCAGCAAATCCATGGAAGCGTCTTTATAGCATCTTTATACTTCGATTTTGTATATTTTTATTAATGAAAGTTGGTAACGCTTCGCTGAAAATTGGAGCGCCTAGGAGGTGAAGTGGTTCTTTAGATCGAATTTTGATACCTGGACAGTTTGCAAATTTCTGAATTATTTCTAATTTTTCATAGTCATTTATATCCAAATAAAGTTCGCATTTATTATAGTTTAATTGGAGGCCAATCATATGAAATTTCGAAGTAATTGAAGCCAAATCTTGTAGGATTGTATCTACTTCACCTCCTAGGGTCCCGTCATCTAAATACCACACATTGAATTTGGAAGTCACTTCAGAAATAATAGGGTGAATTGGAAGACATCCAACAGAAGACAGAATTGTATGGTTATTAAATAAAAGATATGAAGGCAAACTGTAACATAGCCAAAGGTAGGGAAAAATTCGGTCAACGGAATTGAATGCATTTTTCGTCACATTCGTTTCGTTCCGTCACGTCCGGGTTAACTTTACCTCCCAGCATCAGATTTATTAGACTGGTAAGGCTAGTGAGCAAACCGGCATGATGACCATTCGAAGAGCACAAAAGCAAATCTTTTAGATGTTGAGGAGTGATACCGTCAAGACCGCCGATGAGCACAGCCGTTATTGAATGACATGCCAGGATGGCATCTTTGATGCTTGGAGGAAGGCTAGAGCACTGCTAGATAACTATTTGATACACTTTTAAATATAACCCTTGCAATTTACGATGGCGAGTGGGCTTGTCTTGTGGTAAACACATATTTGTACACGCGTTAAAGTGTGCGTGATAGAAAACATGGGTATGGTAAGCATAAAAATAAATAGATAGGGTAGGGGCACCAAAAGATGAACGACACCCAAAAGGTGAACACTCGATCGAAATAATCACATAATTAAATCGTGACAAATGTTACATAGTTCGGAATTTATTTTTCTTAAACAGCAATTCTTTGCTTACACCTACATTAAATCTTAACATAGTATTATATTCTTTTTGGCCGTGATCGGTCGTCGTTCTTGAGCTTCCCGCCGAAAACGTCGATAGTATGGGAAAATACATAAGGATAGTGCTCTCCAAATTTAAGCTTTTAATTACGTATAAAATTCAATAATTGACAGTCTTAGACGAATTTGCTTGGTATGTATTCTTGATTAATTACTCTTTTAATGGAGTTATACGAAATTTCTTTTTTTTTGTTAGTTAACGAGAATAAGCCGTTCAAGTAATGGTTTCAAAAATGTATACCTAAGCCAATACTTGAACGGTGTTCAGCTACTAGGCAAGGCGTACTTTTTTTAAAGCTTCTTAATAAATCGTACTGAAATGACAGATGGAAAGTTTCGAACTTAAAATGATCGTTAAATGCTCTTGTATTTTTAAACCAAAAGATGAACATAGCTTTTGATGTCTAAGCCAATGATTTTGGAGTTTCAATTACTATGAAAACTATCACTGTTCAATAAAAAATGTATGTCTAATACTTGAACGAATTAAATTTACTAGTTCATGTTTTAGATTCTATTCCAATATGTGAACACTTAATTCATTTCATAAATTGTGTGTCCTAAAGTTGAACTGAGTAAATTCAGTCGTTCAACTTTTAGGCATAGTTTTATAATATGAACACTACTAGTATTTATGGAAATGTTTACTAATATTATAAATGTGAAAGTAACTCTTTTTGTCGGTTTATCTGTTTCTCAAAAGATAAGTAAGTAGTTTTGCTAATGATTATTGATAAAAATACTGATTCGATGTTTTTATGACACATATAAGCATAAAAAATAGGAACCTCATGTACGTAAGTAATATTAAATAAATATAAACAATAAAATAAAATAAATTCGTTAACTTGCATTTTATTTCTAAAAGTGCCTTAGAATTACAATGATATAGGATTTTTATTATCTTAGTTCAACTTTTGGGCCCAAACCGTTCAGAATTAGGGCACGCTGTTCATCATTTGGGCAAATCGGTGCATTGTTGGTTCCAACGATTTTTAGAAAAATACGGTCATATAATAACAGTCTTTATAATAGTCATTTTCAATCTAGACCATATACTGTACCATATAAAAAAATAAAATAGGGTGAAATTTGTTAATTTCACTGAGAATAAACTGTCTAAAGTTGGTGTAGTCGCTTAATCGTTCATCTTTTGGTGCCCGTACCCTAATTATATTTTCTTGAAGAAAGTGAAAACTTAGTCGACCATTGCTCGTCCTAGATACCGCTTACGAGGCAGCCGATGTTCACCACTCATATGCGAAATTTAGTATATGTACGGTATAGCGCCGATGACCGCTGTCAGTGTCAAACATTGAGGTATATTAACCATGCTATGGCAACTTAGTACAATTGAGGTGGTTCGCTTTCCTTTGTTTTTTTTCATGTATGACTAAACTAATATGACGCATGGATTAAGCAATAATAGACTCTTGATCAACGGTGTAAGCGCTTCGACGCACGCCTTATTAATTGTGTCGTGCTGCGGCGCCACCGTCATTTTATGGCGAAAAAATATAAAGTCAGTGTTGCTGATGGAGTAAAAAAAGCGCTCTTTAGGAATCAAACAAAAACGTAATGATAATGCAAAAAAGGAAATTGATTTACTATTGTTATTTTGAAAAATACATGATGCTTTATGAAAATGCAAAAATATATAATTTATGACAGTTTGTATTGAATCAATATGACAACACAATAAGTAGCTTGTCTTGTCTGTCTTGACATTTTTTGACATTGCTCAATCAAAGAAAATTTCTTGAAATAAATTGAATTTCAGCGTGACGCAACTGACTGACATTGGCACAAGCCCTGTGGTGTGTGGCTGCCACTTAAAGAGAAGAAGAAGAAGAATTTCAGCGAGAAATACAATAATAAAGGATTTTAAATTATTGCATGAAAGATGTCTTTTACGGTGTGCTGCGTACCTGGCTGCAGTAACCGGACCGTAGACGGTATTTCACTACACTTTTGACGGTAAACTCAGATTCCAAATGTATTCAGAAGAAAATTAACGGACAATTCTATTATTGGTCGAACTATTCATGTCATAAATGGGAAAATGTGTCTGTCTCTCTGTCTTTAAGGCTTCGGTGAACTGATTTTGATGAATACAGAGTAATAACTATTTCCTTTCCATTTCCTTTTTTAGGGTTATCCCAGTATACAATAGTAGTCTTTGATATTAACCATGGAATTATTAAGTACATCTGGAATGCTTACTTCCAAAATCGCGACAAGTAAAATTGAACTCAATATGGGAAGACAGAAGGCTGATTTTGTAGTAATCAAGTGTACGAGCCTAAAGAGACTTACTTTGTCTTTGTTTGTCCCTCTTACACTTGCCATGTTAGAAAGTTACGATTTTCTTAGTACGAAATGTTAACTAGGTAGCAAATGTTAATTTTTAAAATAGTGATAATTATCACAGTATATATATTTAAATTTGGCATTAGGAATGCATTAAAGTATTACATTTTCAATTAATATTAAAGTTAACCCGCTTCAATCATTGCTCATCAAGGTAATGGTAGGAGTTTGTAAAATAAAACTAGCAACACTAATAAAACAAAATGGCGATTGGCGGTCACTTTAATAATCTCTCACTGTTGCAATGAGACCTATTTCGGCTTTTATGTGTTAATAAGTGATTTTCTTAAAAACAATGGTAAATACTAGTTGTGCTGTGAGTGGCTGCAATAAAGAATCATATCCAGGTTGTGGGATATCCTTTCACAGGCAAGTTTGTGAGATTTCTGTTAGTAGGCTGACCACGAGCAATCATTAATATCATTATTGCTAGCGAAGTTACCTAACAAAAACGATTTGATTTCAGACGGCCTGCGAATATTAAAGTAAAAGAGAAATGGATTGAGGCAATTCCTGGCAAAGTAACTAACAACTCTGTTGTATGTAGTTTACATTTCAAATCTGATTATCTGACGGAAGCTAGAAAAAAAAATGCTATCTGAGGCCCGTTTCACGAAGTGGAAGTCTCTTTCTAACTCCTTTTGCTAGAAAGAGAGTTCCGCTTGTAATTTGTAACTTGAAGCTTCGTGAAACGGACCACTGGAGTAGTTCCATCTGTTTTTCCTAAGGTAATTTAAGGTAATACCGTAAAATTACTCATTAAATATGTTGATTAATAGAAGCTTCAGGAGGACAGAAAAAATATTGAAAAAAATCTAGTTTTTTTAGATTTTGAGAAGAACTATGTCTGTCACACCGGACATAGCCAAATGCGGGATATTATTACATGTCTGCCGTGCCGGACAATGCCAAATTATTACATATAAAAAATACATAGAAGAGGGAGAAAATGTTAAAATAACGTTACTTTTTCTTAGGTATATTATTTATGCTGTATGAAACTATGAAAGCGTAATTGACAGCTGTGTGCGCGAACTGTGTAATACATTTTTTTTTACTTGGATATTAATGACTAAAATTAAAAGTCGTGAGATATCTTTAGACATCTTCAAAGGCTCATGAGGAATTAATTTTGGGTGATCTAAATAAATATTTAGGGTGTCCAAATATTTTTTACAAATTTACGTGTTTTGCTGATGACGTTGGGATGCCTTGATCGAGTTTTTCTCAGTGTAGGTAAAGATGAAAATGATGAAATAGACAGAAATTGTAATATTTTTTGTTCAAATAATCATTCATATCTTGCATGTTACTTCAAGACTGCATGCCGGATTGTAATTTTGTACCTCGTTATCAAGTTGGGAACTACTAAATCATACATTCGGACAGTTTATGATTATGCGTAAACAAGGGGAATCAATTAAAATATGGTCACCTTTACTAGAAAGGGACGCACTAAGTTTTAGTACATTTCTTTCGGCTCGCGTTATCGGTGTAGTGCACCTTCCAGATGTACGTAAGTACTTACTAATTCCATGATATTAACTAGAGAAGCAAATGTCTATCAAAAGCGACGCATAAAACGTGCCAACTACTAATAATCGCGACGTAGCTTTGAAACCAATAATATTTGAACAAAAATACTATATCTATCTCTTTTACAATAATACACTAGAAGAACGCAGTCATATGGAATAGACGAAAATGGCGAGCTCACCTGATATGAAAAGTTCAGTGTTGCCTAGAACATGAAATTTCCCCCGAAAAATCGAGTAAATTCTTTGATAATATGAATCGTTACAATTAATACATTGTTTTAATATTTCATTTTGTTTCATTTCTCGCTTACAAGAATGGTAGTAATCAATTTACAATTATTTTATTTGACGACGTCGTAGCCTAGTCGGTAGTGACCCTGCCTATGAAGCTAGCGGTCCCGGGTTCGATTCTTGGTTTGCAAATGGTTTCCTTTGCATTTTATATTCTTTCTTCTTTCTTTAGTTATTCGACTGATTGTTTCCAAATTCGATATCTGGGGATCTGTGTGGTCTCCGAGAACGAATCCGTTGACAGATTGAGAACAAGTAGCCGCCATCTTGAACTTTTTAGTTATTCGACTGATTGCTTCCAAAATCTAGATCTGGGGACCTGTGTGGTCTCCGACAACGAATCCGTTGACAGAATTGGAAAAAGTAGCTGCCATCTTGAACTTTTAGATTATTCGGCGGATTGCTTTCAAAATCGATATCTGGGGATCTGTGTAGTCTCCAACAAGGAATCCGTTGACAGAATGTGAAAAAGTAGCCGCCATCTTGAACTTTTTGGTTATTCGACTGATTGCTTCCAAAATCGAGATCTGGAGATCTGTGTGGTCTCTGACAAAGAATCCGTTGACAGAATGTGAAAAAGTAGCCGCCATCTTGAACTTTTTGGTTATTCGACTGATTGCTTCCAAAATCGATATGTGGAGATCTGTGTGGTCTCCGATAGGGAATCCGTTGACAGAATGGGAAAAGTTGCTGCCAACTTGAACTTTCCAGTTTTTGGGCCGAATTCTTTCAAAGTCGATATTTGGGGATCTGTGTGGTCCCTATAACTCTCGAAATTGGCACTTGAATGACAACTTAATAGCTTTAAGGGGGTGATAGACGAGGTATTATTGAACAATTTTAGCTGTACAGTAGCGTCACAAAATCTATCATATTTGTACTTACATCCCCCCATAGGATTACCTACAAATGTGACTCACCAAAATTGACAACCAATCAAGAACTAGTTGACAAATAGTACTGCTATTATTCAATTCGTTAGCTTATTAAATAAGGTTCAAAATGGTATATAACAAATGTTTGTACATATCGTAGTTTAAAAAAGTTTAGTATTTAAAAAACCATTGCCGACGCGTTCATACAAATTTCGTAAATTTAGTATGAATGAGTTAGTTCGAGGGCCGACGCGTAGCGGAGGCCCTCGAAAGTACGAGTCCATCTATTGCACTTTCAGCCGAGACTTAACACTGTGCTTTTCACGGCTACTGCGAGGAAATAAAAATCAATTCTTATAATAAACTAGCGACCCGCCCTCGCTTCCCTTCGGTTAATATAAGTTAAAATAATCCCAGTTCATCTGGAATAATATACTTTTCAAATTATAGATAGGTGCATATGTATAGAGGTTTTATTTAATGACATTTTTAGAAATCGTGACTGCCAGTTATCATAGAATCTCTCTATATCAATGTTTACAGCGGACTTTTCATTGCACAATACAAACAAACTTTGCCTGGAAGTGACGCGGGAAGGGTTACATAAGTCAATGGGAAAACTCTCAACGATCAAGTCTAAGCCCGCAACTTAGAATGTATTGTTGTGACTTGTAATTTGTCATTGAAAACGATAATTGTACGGGACATTGCAGTCGTTTAATGATAATGTTTCTAGTTATACTTGCAAACGGCCGGATTATGGCCGAAAATCAACAGTTTTATTGTAAAACATCACTCACCTGTGAAAGCTTATATTTTGTGGATCATTTTCTTTATTTCCCATTCGGGATTTACACCCACGAAATACACACGCCATTTCACTGAACCTATACTTAAATACTTCACTGATAACTTGTCGAAGAAATATATTTTCGGAGAATTATTTTAAAATTCCAACGGATGGGCGCACAGATCGCGAACAACAACAGTAATCCGACTAAATTAAGTGACACTTTCTCTTAGGCCTTTATCCGACTAGCCGCTTATTCTATCCCATTCGTCTTCATTTAGTAGGGTTCACATGTCGGGTATTGACCAATAAAAATTGGCTACAAAACTGTGTTGTACACAAAAGAAAAAGGCGGTACGCTTGACAGTTGGCTACACGGGATCTAGTGTTTTCCTTCATCTTTGTTATCCATCTTAGTAGAGATGGAACCCAATTTGACTTGGTGGCCTAATAAATTCTTTACCTTTCATTTTAGATTTCCAGAGGACAGTTTTTTAAGGGAAAAATGCGTTGCGGCCGTTTGCGTGTCCAGGGCCAATTGGTAAAATCAGGGCATCTATTCCAAATTGCTTCAATTTCGTAATCATATTGTTAATGATAAATCATATTGTTAACAAGATTAAGACATACCTAAAATGTGTTAAAACAAATTGGAATAGAATTATTGCTGTACCTACTCCTATTTTATACGGTTACTTAACTGACAAATATTTAAAAAAAACCGGCAGGACTACGAAATATACTTATTCATATACAAGTCGCTATCGAGTAGTGTCGATATCGATATTATTGCCTAGTCCCATGTCTAGACCATGTTTACATAATGTGAACATTTGACAAATGTGTCAATTTTCCTGCTATAACAAAAGAAAACCGTGTACAACCTTACTTTTTCAGACATATAGTGTTCTCTTTTTAGCATATTCAATTTCCCTGAAGAGTAAAGATGACCGCTATTATTTTATCGTTTTTTATTTTATTACTCCTTCTATGCTAGTTCTTATTCTGTGTTATAAACACGCTGTTTGAAAAGGCTTAACTTTTTAGTCTATGACATTTAAAAAGTAAAATATACAAGAATAATTTTGATTGCACGAGTGTTTGGCTATTTGGAGGTAGTTATCCTAGTCCATCAAAGGTTTTAAAAAGTAAAACACCAGGCAAGTAATGAAATTTCATGCATTTTCGCGGCCGCTGCCGTTGATAAATAATAACTTTGTTTTTTTGTAATTTTGCCTGGACCTGGAACTCAGAACTTCGCGGGATGATTTTACATCAGTAAGGTTAACATTTCCGAGCATGTGGGAGAATAGTACATTACTGCACAGACCGGGAAATAGGCCGTTGTGGGACGAGTAGAGTTAGCGTGGCCGAGACGCAGTCGAGTCCGCGCTATATACGAGTCCAGCAACCGCCCTTCCCGGTCGAGGCTTGTATAGTGCTTTTCTCCAACAATGTGAGGAAATTTAACACAATTGTTAATAATATTAAACACAGTCCCAGCGTTTCCTTGAAAAAAAGAACAGAAACGTACGATTCAGTATGACACTGAAATAAAGCATTAGGTAAATAAAATCACAAATTTAAACGTAATAAATTTAATTTGAATAAAATACTTATAGTTTAAACATTTATTACGCGTTTATGTTATTTCGGCAATTTATTTTGTTTACGAACGCAATTTCTATTTAAAAAAAGTCAAACTATTTGACACACTTTTAAATACGTTGTAAACGCGCTGCTTGAAAAGTTTTTACTTTTTGGTCTATGACATTATGACATTTAAAAAGTAAAATATACAAGGAAGAATTTTGATTGCACGAGTGTTAGGCTGTTTGGAGATAGTTATCCTAGTACAAACATGGTTTTAAAAGTAAAACACCAGGTACGTAATGAAATTTCATACATTTTCGCGGCCGCTGCCGTTGGTAAATAATAACTTTGTTTTTTTTTTTTTGCCTGGACCTGGAACTTAGAACTTCGCGGGCTGATTTGACAACAGTAAGGTTAACATTTCCGAGCATGTGGGAGAAAATAGTACATTATTGCCTATGCATGGAAGTAGGCAATTGCGGGCCGAGTATTGTAATGCCCGCAATTGCTGTTCCTGCCGAGGCAAATATAGTGCTTTTCTCAAAAATCGCAAGATTTTTTTTGTGTTGGAGTAAAATCTTCATCGCTTGAACTCATTTTTTTAATTGCATACAAACAAACTTCATGTGAAAAAACTATCACTCTTTACCGCGTTTTTGATTATGACAAGGAAAATCGCAAGCTTTGTTTTTTAAAAAAACATAAGCTATTCCAGACACAGATAAAAAAGTTATGTTTCAAATAAAATTTGGATGTATAAGACTTGTGCCCTCATTTTATTATGGGCTTTTTCACTTTTTAAAAAGTTACAAGCTAGATAGTAATGGAATTTGTATGCAACATTGCGGGCTTGTGTAGCGAGCACGCAATGTTTTTTTTTTAATTTGAAATCTGTCAGTAAACTATTTCCTTCGCGTCTCATTATGTAGATAGTAATGTCAACATTTTCATACATTTTTGAGAAAAATATATATAATACACTTTAGTACCTTGTCTATTTAATGTCTGTTGAAACTACCATAGGTACATGAATTATCACAGCGATTAAAGTGACCAGGTACTAAAGTGTATACATATTTATTAACTCGACTGTACATAGCAGCAGTCGCCCAATAAAGCAACCCCGCCATTTACAGGCACGATTACCTTAAGAGCTAATTATGTACCGTTGCATAACTTTTTCTACAAGCTTAGGAAACTACAAAGTTTTTCGTGACTAACCTAGTTCTACAGGGCGGTTTCTAAATTGACAGCGACCAGCTGACCAAATAGAATACCTATGGCGTCATACTTCATACAGCCTAGTTCATTTATTTATTTATTTTCCTTTCTTCGTGATTATATGAAATATAATGCACTTTTCAGTTTATTAATTTAATATTTTGGAGATTATGTTTTTTATATATGTACTTCGGTAAAGGGAGCGTCATGTCATGATTGCGAGGATAGTCGGGCAAGGAGAACCAAAAGCCTTTTCTAGAGGGTTACTCGTTTAATTATCGAAATACAGGCATTTAATAAGAAGTCCCTGTCGACGTTCCAAGGGTCACATGGAGCCAAGGCAAGATGCGAAACTATTACACTCACGGGGTATCATGTTTCACGACACGACCGAGATTCACAAGCGTAGTCTAAAACAAGATTGTCAAATATGACAAGGCTGCACCTCCGGAATCTCACTCCCAAACACCACAGTATTAGGTAGTGCTAATGGTAGGAGATCCGAATAGGAGACGATTTGTACCGGGCTGTTTATTCGATAAAAAGTATTTTATATCAAATTTAATATTGTAAGTAATATGTTATGGTGAATAGGTTGACTGAAAAATTTCAGTCCAGTATATTATTAATTAAAAATTTAAGAAGGATTTTTTTTTGAAAATTGCACCGGCTTGTTTATTACATAAATTACATACCAATCGAAAGTTTGAAGCCTATAGAATATGCAATCGTTAAGTTGACTATTGTTTTCCCGTCATAACTATTGGGTAGGCAGGTATAAACAGGAAGTCAGTACTAATAATATGCACCGGTCTGTTTATTGAATCAAATTTATACCAAAATGAAGATCATTTCATTGCGAACACGGTGATATATGGTTGACTGCGAAAAATCAGTCTCGTTTCCGGTTGTCGAGTTTTAAAAATCGTAACATTGCTCCGAATGAATACGTGCGACAGATAGATTTCAGTGAAAAATCCTGTGCGATAGAAGAGGACGCAGCATTGCAGCTGCTATTTGTCAAAATCAAATAATGTAAATGTAAAAAAAGTAACAATAATAATGAAACAAAATAATAAAAGTAAAAAAAAACTCAAATATGCTACAGTCATAAAATGTCAAGAATACAATAATATTTGGAAGTGTCAAAATGTGGGATTAAAAGAAAAGTATAAAAATAACAACTCATTTAGGTACATACATATCAGGGACAATGTCTCACCAATTGACCTAGTCCCAAACTAAGCTCTAGGTTTGTACTGAAAAATATATTATGTAATTAAATACATAGAAAACATCCATGACTCGGGAACAAACATTCGTGCTCATCAAACAAATATCCGCCCTTACCGGGATTTTAACCCAAGACCCGGGTGAAGGAGATTCGCTTTTACGTAGCTCTTATTTATTCTTATGACCATTTTACGTCGAACTCCAGCGGACATTTTGCGGGCACGTCATTTGGCAAGGATTACAAAATAAAACTGAATTTACGAGTACACGTACTTAGTATTTGTAACAGATATTTTTATATTTTCAGTCAGACGAAGAACGACTGCGAAGAATTTAGAGAAAATATTAATCATATATATTCGTATAATGTACCTACCTAAATAAGTGGTTAAATTCAAATATTATATAGGTACTATTCAATTAAAAATGAATGACGTCAGTATTCTCGACTAGTTCGGCTGGCCATAGATACCTACCTAACGTTCCGCATTAGTTACTAAGGTACTTGTGGAATCGCATATTACAAATACTAGGTAATAAATACTAAGTACTTACAAATATCTTATTCTGACAAGTCGAAGATTTATTAATTTATTTGTGAACCTTAAACAACAACTTTAATGAAATGAAATGAAATAAGTTTATTTAGCATATAAAAAGGAGCATACAAATCTTAAGAATAACACAAAGAACTAACAGTTTGCTAAAAAAGGTCGCCACTCAGCTTAGTGCCACGAAATATGCCAATGGATATTCCATGACGATGATTTTCAGTGACAACTTTGACTTGTCAGAATAAGGTATTTTTAAGTACTTAGTATTTATTACCTTGTATTTGTGACATGCGATTCCAAGTACCTTAGCAGCTAATGCATAGGTAGGTATCTATGGCTAGCCGAACTAGTCGAGAATACTGACGTCATTAATTTTTAATTGAATAGTATATAATATTTTAATTTAACCACTTATTTAGGTACATTATAGGAATATATATGATTAATATTTTCTCTAAATTCTTCGCAGTCAAGGTTCTTCGTATGACTGAAAATATAAAAATATCTGTTACAATTACTAAGTACGTGTACTCGTAAATTCCGTTTTTTTGTAAACCTTACCAAATGACGTGCCCGCAAAATGCCCGCTGGAGTTCGACGTATGCATGACAGAATATAGTCATGAACAATCCAATTCTCAAGAATAAACCTATAATATTTATTTGAATTTTTCATACTTTGCAAGATAACGATACCTTAAACTTCAAAATCTATTGCCACTTGCAATAATGCGCATCATTTACGAGTCTATCACTATCTGAGCTACACGCAGCTGCAATGCTGCGTCCTCTTCTATCGCACTGGATTTTTCACTGGAATCTCTCTGGCGCACGTATTCATTCGGAGCAATGTTTCGATTTTTAAAACTCGACAACCGGAATCGAGACTTATTTTTCGCAGTCAACCATATATCACCGTGTTCGCAATGAAATGATCTTCATTTTGGTATACATTTTATTCAATAAACAGACCGGTGCAAATTATTAGTACCGACTTCCTGTTTATACCTGCCTACCCAATAGTTATGACGGGAAAACAATAGTCAACTTATCGATTGGATATTCTATAGGCTTCATAGTTTCGATTGATATGCAATTTATGGAATAAACAAGCCAATGCAATTTTCAAAAAAAAATCTTACTTAAATTTTTAATTAATAAAATACTGGACTGAATTTTTTCAGTCAACCTATTCACCATATATTATTTACCATATTAAATTTGATATACAATACTTTTCATCGAATAAACAGCCCGGTACAAATCGTCTCCTATTCGGATCTTAGATCATAATGGATACTCCGTTCCTTTTACTCGTCAATCGTACCGAAGTTGAGGGAAAGTGACGGAGCAAGCATAACGTTCGAACTATGATTTTGAAGTAGCCCAGTGCCCGAGTTACGTCAGATTAAGCAAGACCATAACTGTACGTTCAGTATGTCTAGCTCGCTCTCAGAATAACATTAAAACCACACGCGCCTTTATATATCTAAGGGCCGAGTTCACCAACAATTAAACGGACTATTAAGTCTTAATCAGCTGTTAATCAATACATTTGACACCCGTTAAACCGCTAATCGTCCGTTTAATTGTTGGTGAACTCGGCCCTAAGTAGAATGTCAATTTTATTCACCAAACGCCATTTCTGGAGCCGCATTTCCATTTTGGAAACAGCCCAACCAATGTAACTTTGTTGATCTGTACTAAAAATATTTATCCTTTTAAAGCTCCTGTAATGGAAATTAATTGGATATTTTTCATATTTTTAAACAGTTAAATTGTTCTAAGTACAAACAGTTCTTGACAAGTTGACAACAAACACCATAGTAGGTAATTAATTATTACTATGGTGTTTGTTGTCAACAATTTAAATGTTTAAAAATAATAATTATTATTTAACTCTTATTAACAAGGAAACGCTCATTATAGAATTGTTTTTACACTTCGGGTACGCGTATAAGTAGGTGATATCAATATTAGCGGATATACGCGAGTAGAAAAATATACTTTACAAACACAAACTTGCAATTCATTCGACCAGTAAATAACTCAACCAATCAATTTACGCAGTCCATTTGAGCCTGACGCACACATAACAGAAATAACAAATTCCAATGAAAAATAATAAAATTAGAAAAGGAGGTTTTAGAGATTAGGTATTATTACCATATCTTCTGCTCACATCATTTGTACCTTATGCGTGAAGTTATGGCCAAAAATGCCCGACTACTTACGTTATTAAAACTATAATAAATATTGGCACATATTCTAGATAGTCCTTTTATGGGGAAGATTTTGAAAATAAAACAGGTCGACCGAGTTTATCAATCGATGAGATTGTCATGTACAATTATTTTAATACCACATATCTACTAATGGTATGACTTTGGCGGTAGCCCTAGTGTTAAATTATACAAAGTCGAATACTTTCAGTATTTCAAGTTTATTTTCATTTAGAAAATAAAACTAAAGCAGTTCAGTTTTGTTGCTACTTAATCAATAATTGCAGCGGTTTATGTTTACGAATCATTAAACTCAGTAAGTATAGAATATCTTTTTTTAAGGCACATAAAAATGACTTATCCAACCTGAGGCATTTTTAATAATTTCTTATGCCTCTATTTTGTTTTTACTAGGTACAAAAAAGACGCTTATTACTTGATTAATTTGGTCCAATAGACATTAAACTATCCAACATAAAATATTTTTTTCACCTCAGTAGCTCAAACAAGCATGTTTTGCTACTTAAAAACAGTGAGCAAAATTCGATTTAGCTGCGAGCGTGAGACAAAGTAACTTTATAATTATTATTTTTTAAATCCCAAGGGTTAGTGCTGGGGCTAAGGGCTCACAACATTCGAAAGAATTGAACTCCACTTTTAGTCCGGGAGCCCAGTGTATGAAACCCTACCTGATACAAAAATAGAAAATGCCTCCCCTGAAGGCGTAGCTGACCTTTAGTAGCTTCTACTGCTCTTGGTCGGCTGCGGCTTAACTTGGCAAATTTTGCGCAAATTGTATAAAAGTGGTGCCAAAATTCATCAAAAAAAAAGTCATCGAAAAATTGAACGAATCTGGTATGGTAAGATAGAGGCCTTCGCGGACAGTTAAATAAAATTGGTCGTTCAAATCCTGTGTTGGCAGGTTCCGGTGTCCAACCGAATTTGTGGTAGCATGTGACCGCTACATTTTACCTCATCGAAAATTTGAATCAAAAAAGCGGATTTAATAGCTTAATTAAAGCTGTTCACGTATGTCTTGGTCTGCCTCACCTTAACCTGGCAGTTTTGGCAGTCCGACCACATTTATACTTCTCATAAAAAAATAAAACTATTGTAAATATGTGGTTTTTATTGCCTATATAACGTACCGTAATATAACCATAACCATACTTACCCAGTAAATACTTCAAAATATCTTTTTCACGACACTGCTCGGAAATATGGCCATAGATGGTCTTGTTTGGGGTCACAAAACGTCACTTATAAGGACAGACCAAGAATGTTTTTGTCGGCGTATTTGCTGATTGGTCGAGAACATTGTTGTCCAACTTTAAGAACCAATGAAAATCAATCAATCAATTTTTGTGTCATAGCTCCTTAAAATGTAAAAATTGAAATCGAACAATCAGAACACACCATTTTGTATCGTAAAATATTAGGTGTATTTTTGCTAAAAGATACATAGACTAAAAACTATGTCACTGCTTTTTTTAAAATGTAATTCAAACTTGGCCCCTAGTCTCGAACCACTAGAGATGAAATTACATGATTGATTTGACATCTTCATGCTGCATCTCGAGTGCCACGAGAATAGGGGTCCAGATTGAAAAAAGTTATCTATGGTAAAATTGGCGGTGATGTCACATTCACATGAATTAAAATTTGAGTTTTGAATATGAATTTTTATTTTATTTCCTCTCAGTAGTTGTGAAAAGCACTATGTCTGCCTCGGTAGAAAGTGCAATTTATGGACTCGTACACTAGAGGGCCTCAACTACGTTTCGGCCCTCTATATGACTCGTCCAAAAATCGCGTACTTTCTATCCTCTGCAACAATGTACTATTTTTTTTTAACTTCCTTTCTTAAAAATATATTACAGGGCCGTACAAAAACAGAACATTGAGTTAAAACCTTTATTCTTAAATTACAAAAATAACCTTTTTATATTATTTACTAGCTGTTGCCCGTGACTCGGTCCGCGCGGAAAAATGAAACATAGCCTATGTTCATCAGGGATAGGCAAAAAGATTTAATATTTTAGGTAATAGAGTGGCCATTGGGAACGTTGTCATGGAAAAACATTGATCATAAGCATCAGAGGGCCCTGCCAAGATGCATTACGCTAACTAGCGTTTATATTCGATTTGTTTTTAAACCAATCGCGTTAGGCGTCGCGCATTGTAGATGACGTGATACGAAAAGTCTCGTGATCGATCAGTGACGCGGTTGGTTTAAAAATGTAACGAATAGAAACGTTAGTCAGCGCAATGCATCTTGGCAGGGCCCTCAGGAATGCCATCTAGCGTTCAGTAGCAAAATACGAATGAAAGTGATAAGAACACTTATTTCAGCTATAGGACAGTCGGTGACGCTCGTGTGACGCTAATTGATAGGGATGTAACGTATTCGATATTGAGATATTTATACTATTGATAGATAAAGGTATCGATATTGTATTAAGATTGATTAAAAAATTGCGACTTTGTCAGCGTAGAACACTAGCTTTCCGTTCGTTCAGAACTGTAATATACGTTCATTTATTTATTTAATCTTAATTGCAAAAAAGAATACACTTACCTTATATATAAAAGGCGAACTTAATGCCGTGACCTTTTCAACATTAATTATAATTCCTCCATAGTATATTAATAATTTTCTATTTGGACTTACTGTATTCATTTTTCACGCGCTTTTTTATCGACAGGCAGAAATCTACAAGAGTAGACCTATCAACAAAAATAGTAATGCCATACTAATATTGCAGTAATGGGTCAATTTTTGAAACGTACGTTTTTTCGACATTTGTATGGCAATTATTTTTTTTGACAAAGAAAACTTTTTAGCGACGTATTCCGGTTGGCTTCTTAACAAGAAAAAATATGGTGTATGAGGCACCACGCTGCTTCTAATAGTTTGCTAGATATTGACGCTAAAAAATAGTGCCATATAAATGTCGACAGCGCCATACAAAATGTCGATATAGTGTCATAAAAATGTCTTACTTAAGTACTTATGGGCCAATTTTGATGCGGTTTTCACTAACCTTTAGCTAGTTTCTTAGGGGTGGGTTTAGTATTATAATTTATATGTATAGTACCTCCCTGTGTGCCGTAATTCATGCGAAGCACGGAGTAGGTCATGTTACTTAAAAATATGAAACCTGCGCTTCTAAGTAATTTATTTTTGTTCAAAAATACATAAAAAAGTTAATATTAATGGATATGGAAATAATATTACGTATTTCATTCAGATTTTGATTTTAACCGACTTTTGTATGCCACATTCGACATTTGTATGGACAAAATAACCGTACAAATGTCGCCATACAAATGTCGACAAAACGGTTTTTTGCCGATCTTACTTACATACTTACTCGTTTTACTCATTGACTAACACGAAATTCTTACTTACCTCATATTGCTTACAATTATTATAAAACATATTTTTATTCCATTCGTAATCAATAAAGAAACGCTCATACAAATGTCGTGATAACCGTACCAAAATACATCAAAAAGAGACTACCCTGTTTCCTCCATCAAAAATACCGGCTCTGCGCCCACATCTTTTGGCGGTCGAAGCCCAAACTAACATGCTTTGGTATCCTAACTTAAATATGACGGTAGGCCAATAGACAAACCAGATTCAAGGGGGTTTCCTTGAGTCATTACAAAAACGGTCGCACGCGGGACATCTACAAAAATACTTTCAAGGTTTTAATTATTAATGTATTGTTTTTTTTTAATATTTTAATTAATGCGGTAATAAAAGCGCTTTACAACGGTATATGTTGTGTATTAATACGTTGTCTACGTTCAAAGGGATTATGCGATGGACCACACAAACGAAATTCTTCCTATTCGTGATTCCCATACAATATGGATTCCACACAACCGCAGTTTACTCCATTCGTAATTCTACACATTCTATATTTCCACGCAATCGGAATTCTTCCTATTCGCGATTCTACACAAAATGAGTTTATCGCAACTGCAGTTTACTCCATTCGTAATTCTACACATTCTATATTTTCACGCAATCGGAATTCTTCCTATTCGCGATTCTACACAAGATGAGTTTATCGCAACTGCAGTTTACTCCATTCGTAATTCTACACAGTCGATATTTTAACGCACTCGGGATTCTTCCTATTCGCAATTTGGTACTGTGTGGGTTCAACGCAACCGCAGTTTACTAATGTGATTCTTAATAGTACATTACATACAAGTCCTAAAAAGAGGAAATTTGCAATGAGTGGCGATAAAGTAAAACACGGCCGAAGGGAGTATTTTAAATCGACACGAGTTGCCAATTACCTATTCGCACATGTATCGCATGATGCTTTACGGTACAATATATGACCTTTGAATTTTTGACGTAGGTTTGTAATGTCAAATGTGCTCATGTGTGTGTAATGTGCGGTAATCTAGCGTAATTTATGTACTGTAAATTAATTTTATCTACTACCAGTGATACTAAGCCTTTTATAGTAAAATCAGTTTTTAGATATGGCTGTATAAAACAATTTATTTCCATTAAAAATCAAATTGCCTTATATTGATATTACCAAAGCGACTCTATTTATCCACTATTGACTTATGACGAGGTCTACTATAGTTACGATTGTTGCCGATATACATATATCTAGTGTCACATCACAGCACTTGACTGATTATGCCTTAAGTTAGTATTTGTAGTTTTATTACTTTGCACAGTTAATCACATAGGTCCTATTCAGAAAATCCTTACATAAATGCAAGCAATTAACATATTCGCTTCTTACTCTTTTTTAATCCGTGAAAAACTAAAAAAACAATAATTCGAATATTAACATATTTGGCTTTATTAATAACGAAAGTTATCGACGAACATTAAGTGGATAAAAGTGTCCTTTCCTAAAAACTAGACTAGAGAAATCATAAAAATACATACATACATACATAAACTCACGCCTTCGTTCCCAGAGTGGGGTAGGCAGAGCTACAGAATTACCAACAACTCTAAGAACTTGTTGATAATTCTGTAACAACATTTTGCACAATCAGGCTAAGATGTTTACCAGCGTATTAGTGACAGGTTGCAAGCCCATCGCCTAACAGTACTACAAGCCTTTATTCCCTTAGTCGTCTCTTACGACATCCACGGGAAGACATGGAGTGGCACTATTCTAATCCGGCAACCACACGGGCATAAAAATAGTTCTAGTTCTAAAATATGCTATAATTCGATGAATCACTTTTCTCGAGACGGTCATCAACGTCTTTGTCTGACGTGTCGCTTTTGTCGAGACGATTACTTAAGTCTTGGTCTGAGCTGCCATTTGTGTCCAAATCTGAATTTTCTGCTTCTGACTCGGAGCTGTCATTATTAACAAAGCTAAAATAATCATTGTCACTAAGACTTTTCAACGTTTCTTCGATAGTTACGTTATGAATTGACCTGTGGCCTGTTTTATAATGATTTATAACTTGTAGGTAATATTAGCGGAACTCTCTTTCTAATAAAATGAATTGAAATAATACAGTACAGATTAAAACGCTACCATTGTTTGAAAATAACTGTGTCTAATTACGAATGAAGTATACTGCAGTTGCGATAAACTCATTTTGTGTAGAATCGCGAATAGAACAAATCCCGAGTGCGTTAAAATATCGACTGTGTAGAATTACGAATGGAGTAAACTGCAGTTGCGATAAACTCATCTTGTGTAGAATCGCGAATAGGAAGAATTGCGATTGCGTGAAAATATAGAATGTGTAGAATTACGAATGGAGTAAACTGCAGTTGCGATAAACTCATTTTGTGTAGAATCGCGAATAGGAAGAATTCCGATTGCGTGGAAATATAGAATGTGTAGAATTACGAATGGAGTAAACTGCGGTTGTGTGGAATCCATATTGTATGGGAATTACGAATAGGAAGAATTTCGTTTGTGTGGTCCATCGCATAATCCGTTCAAAGTTATGTAATTTTGTTTGAGCAAAACCGCAAGTGGGACACGCAAAAAAGCGGTAAATTTCGCCGTGTTTAGGATTTCAAATTCGATTATTTTGAAATCCATTAATATTTAGTACACTGTTTTATATAATTCAAGTAGATTAAAATGCACAAAATGCAAATGTAGGTATGTGTAACCATACTCTATGTTTAACGTACTTGGAATTACAGCTCTGGGACCGCAAAAAACGATCGTTTGAAAATTGACCCTTATATGATTAAAATTCAATAAAAGTAGGTACTCTTATTATTTACTTACAAAAAACCTTCGATGAAAATATTTTAATAAAATGGGTCAGGCCATAACAGTTACTAATTTAATTAGTTTGAAGTAGATTGCATCATAGATTGTTCAAAAATTCAATGAATAAAGTTCGTTTTGTGAAAAAGCGGAGGCGATTATCTGCTCAAAATTGTGTGAAACTCTTGGACCATACTAATATTGAAGTTGTATGATTAATTATAATGACTCGTGAATTAAAGTTTTTATTACAAGACAGACACAGTTAACAGTGCGGAATTGTATTTGTATTTCCATTCATTTAATAAGTATCTATTCAATAAAATAAATAAATAAGTAGAAGTAAGGTCTTATTATTTACTTACAAAAAATATCGATCAAAAAACGATAACAGCAATAAAACTACACTAAAACTACTACTAAAATCACGTCCAGCGGCTTTATCGTATCACGATTTACAATAGTGTAATACGAAACTCGGCATGTTTCCGTTGAAATGGGTTTTTCTTCGATGACGCAGATACGACCTCACAGGCACGTGTGTCAAAGTAGACTAAACGACTTGTTACCTCGAGGTAACAAGTTTTCGATCACACTGTCTTTTGGTCGCTATGCCCCGTCTAATACTACTAAGTACATTGAATGTCTTTGAGGATAGGTAATAGGATTCTAATGGTGAAATAATATTTTAAACTGGTCCAGTAGTTTCGGAGCCTATTCAATGTAAACAAACAAACAGACAAACAACCAAATCTTTCCTTTTCATAATATTAGTTATTATTCATAATCAGTAGTTAATTACCATCTTCTGAATCAGAGTCTGGCGAACTGTCTTCAGATTCAGATTTATAAATTATTATATCCTCGTCTCGTAAAGGCATGATATGTCCCTCAAACCAATTTATAATTATGAATAATATAAAAATTGTTTTTTTTTGTGATTTTAGAATAAAAGATTTAACTCAATGTTTTGTTTTTGTGCGGCCCTGTAATATTATATCCCTAAAGTGAGTAAAAAAAGAGATCTTATAATGTTTCCTGGGGAAGTATATGGCTATGGTTATATTACGGTACTCTTTACTTATTTTTAATAATTTTTAGTTCACTTTAGGAAAGGAAAAACACATATTTTCAATACTTTAATTTTTTTATGAGAAGTATAAATGTGGTCGGACTGCCAAAACTGCCAGGCTAAGGTGAGGCCGACCAAGACATACGTGAACAGCTTTAATAAAGCTATTAAAATCCGCTTTTTTGATTCAATTTTTCGACGAGGTAAAATGTAGCGGTCACATGGTACCACAAATTCGGTTGGACACCGGAACCTGCCAACACAGAATTTGGCCGACCACTTTTATTTAACTGTCCGCGAAGGCCTCTATCCTACCATACCAGTTTCGTTCAATTTTTCGATGACGTTTTTTTTGATGAATTCTGGCACCACTTTTTTACAATTTGCGCAAAATTTGCCAAGTTAAGCCGCAGCCGACCAAGAACAGTAGAAGCTACTAAAGGTCAGCTACGCCTACAGGGTAGGCATATTCTATTTTTTATCAGGTAAGGTTTCATACACTGGCCTCCCGGACTGTTTGCTCTGTCACTTTCACTTCGATACGAAAAAAGCGAGAGATAGAAACAAGTTGATTCCAAGTTCGATTTTCAAATTCCATACCCAGTAGGCCCAAAAATAAACCAACAATAAAACGTTCGGATACACGTATAGTTATACGTGTATCCGAACGTTTTATTTAAATTAGGTATCTGTTTAAAGTTTTAAATGTAATTATTATATTTTTATTAAATATAATCGAATTATATTTTTTATAATGAAATAATGAGAATATTTATAAAAAATATACGAAGTTTATCATGTATCTACATAATTATTTATTGTTTTAACAATCTTTAATTTCGTGACATAAAGCGCGGGAGCAGTATCAGCACGCATCTTTAAAAAATAGCGGGATTATTTTTATTGTTTTTTCTACTCGCGTACTATAAACCGCTTATATTGATATCGTTAACGGTATCAGAATACCACCTATAGCGTAACCGAAGCGGGAAAACAATTCTATAATAAGCGTTGCCATAGTAATAACAGTTCTATAATAATTATTATAACATTGTTATTACCACGGTTACGGTCATTCCGGATATCAGTCTGGCGTTTAGTGAACATTTGATATCCTAATTTGTATAATAAACCGTTAAAAATATTTTAATACCAATTTATTACAATTACGTATATTAAAAACAAAACTAATTTTGAGACTAATTATGTGTTTAAAATTACATTTTTATTAAATTACTAAAACTAAATGGTTAATATCCATCGATTTGTTATTTGGTTACCATGGTTACGTTCAATATGGATATCAACAAAATGGCGTTTCTTTTGGCATTCCAACTTTTATGATAAATTGTCAGAACTGTTTTTAGTACCTAACTATTAAAATTTGCACGATATTTGTTAACATTTAACAATAAAAATCCCAAACTATTAACGCCAATCGGAATAATGAAAATAACTTTGCTGACAAGTAATTTGTTAGCAGAAACATCGAGTAAAGTATACAAGAAAAGTTAGCTACTGTTTATTTTCTTCATTATCAGCTTGTAGAAAAAGTTATGTATGCAACGGTATATAATTAGCTCTTAAGGTAGTCGTGCCTGTAATTAGAGCGCGAGCTTGCTTTACCTCGGCTCTCGTACCTTAAGAAGACTCATTATATACCAGTTACATAAATAACTATTTGTTTATTGTTCTGTTACGCTATCTACTTTCGATACACGTTGGATATTATAAAAGTACTAAATAATAAATAAATATGAGTGATTCCAATGACGTGTCTGCTATTTAACACCGGAAGCATTGAAGCAGCGTGTAAAAAAATTAGAATTAAGTTTCCTGTCTGAAAAGTCTCGCGAAAAATATCTAAAAGCGTATCATGGTACAATCATTGAGGTATATTAACTAGAGAAGCAAATGTCAATCAAAAGTGACGCATAAAACGTGCCAACTACTAATAATCGCGACGTAGCTTTGAAACCAATAATATTTGAACAAAAAAACTATATCTATCTCTTTTACAATAATACACTAGTAGAACGCAGTCATATAGAATAGACAAAGATGGCGAGCTCACCTGATATGAAAAGTTCAGTGTTGCCTAGAACATGAAATTTTCCCCCAAAAAATCGAGTAAATTCTTTTATAATATGAATCGTTACAATTAATACATTGTTTTAATATTTCATTTTGTTTCATTTCTCGCTTACAAGAATGGTAGTAATCAATTTACAATTATTTTATTTGACGACGTCGTAACCTAACCGTAGTGACCCTGCCTATGAAGCTAGCGGTCCCGGGTTCGATCTTGGTTTGCAAATGGTTTCCTTTACATTTTATATTCTTTGTTCTTTCTTTAGTTATTCGACTGATTGTTTCCAAATTCGATATATGGGGATCTGTGTGGTCTCCGACAACGAATCCGTTGACAGATTGAGAAAAAGTAGCCGCCCGCCATCTTGAACTTTTTATTCGACTGATTGCTTCGAAATTCGATATCTGGAGATCTGTGTGGTCTCCGACAAAGAATCCGTTGACAGAATGTGAAAAAGTAGCCGCCATCTTGAACTTTTGGTTATTCGACTGAGTGCTTCCAAGATCGATAACTGGAGATCTGTGTGGTCTCCGACAACGAATGCGTTGACAGATTGAGAAAAAGTAGCCGCCATCTTGAACTTTTTAGTTATTCGACTGATTGTTTCCAAATTGGAAATCTGGGGATCTGTGTGGTCTCCGATAGGGAATCCGTTGACAAAATGGGAAAAGTTGCTGCCATCTTGAACTTTCCAGTGTTTGGGCCGAATTCTTTCAAAGTCGAATCGAAATCGAATCGAAGTCGATTTGGGGATCTGTGTGTCCCTATAACTCTCGAAATTGGCACTTTAATGACAATTTAATAGCTTTAGGGGGGTAATAGACGAGATATTTTTGAAAATTTTTAGCTGTACAGTAGCGGCACAAAATCTATCATATTTGTACTTACATCTCATAGGATTACCTACAAATGTGACTCACCAAAATTGACAACCAATCAAGAACTAGTTGACCAATTGTACTGCTATTATTCAATTCGTTTCAAAATGGTATATAACACATGTTTGTACATATCATAGTTTAAAAAAGTTTAGTATTTAAAAAAACCATTGCCGACGCGTTCATACAAATTTCGTAAATTTAGTATGAAGGAGTTAGTCGAAAGTACGAGTCCATCTATTGCACTTTCAGCCGAGACTTAACACTGTGCTTTTCACGGCTACTGCGAGGAAATAAAAATCAATTCTTATAATAAATTAACAACATACTAAAAATTTTACGCTCTCCCGCCAATTTTTAATAAAAAAAAATACAATACCTTTCTTAGTGGCCAGTCATTCAAAGGCGTAGGCGAAAGTAAAATCATAGTAGTTATCTATTTAGGCGCGAAACCGAAACAACCATAGCGCGGGCCCTTAAGGTGGAGTAATATGCTAACCACATTTACGTGCTCTGTACTTGCTAAAACGTTGGTAGCACACAAATCCTGAGATATCGATTTTGAAAGCAATCAGTCGAATAAGTAAAAAGTTCAAGATGGCGGCTACTGTTTTTCATTCTGTCCACGGATTTATTGTCGGAGACCACAAAGTTCCCCAGATATCGATTTTGGAAGCAATCAGTCGAATACCTAAAAAGTTTAAGATGGCGGCTAATTTTTCTCATTCTTTCCACGGATTTATTGTCGGAGACCACAAAGTGCCCTAGATATCGATTTTGGAAGCCATCAGTCTAATATCTAAAAAGTTCAAGATGGCGGCTACTTTTTCTCATTCTGTCCACGGATTTGTTGTCGGAGACCAAAAAGTTCCCCAAATATCGATTTTGAAAAAAATCAGTCGAATAACTAAAAAGTTCAAGATGGCGGCTACTTTTTCTCATTCTTTCCACGGATTTATTGTCGGAGACCACAAAGTGCCCTAGATATCGATTTTGGAAGCCATCAGTCCAATATCTAAAAAGTTCAAGATGGCGGCTACTTTTTCACATTCTGTCAACGGATTCCTCGTTGGAGGCTACACAGATCGTCAGATATCGATTTTGGAAGCAATTCGTCGTATAACGTAAAAGTTCAAGTCGGCGGCTACTTTTTCTAATTCTGTCAACGGATTCGTTGTGTTCTTTCAAAGTCTTTTTCTAATTCTGTCAACGGATTAAATTGTCATTAAAGTGCCAATTTCGAGAGTTATAGGGACACACAGATCCCCAAATCGACTTCGATTCGATTTCGATTCGACTTTGAAAGAATTCGGCCCAAACACTGGAAAGTTCAAGATGGCAGCAACTTTTCCCATTTTGTCAACGGATTCCCTATCGGAGACCACACAGATCCCCAGATTTCCAATTTGGAAACAATCAGTCGAATAACTAAAAAGTTCAAGATGGCGGCTACTTTTTCTCAATCTGTCAACGCATTCGTTGTCGGAGACCACACAGATCTCCAGTTATCGATCTTGGAAGCACTCAGTCGAATAACCAAAAAGTTCAAGATGGCGGCTACTTTTTCACATTCTGTCAACGGATTCCTTGTTTGAGACTACACAGATCCCCAGATATCGATTGTGGAAGCAATCCGTCGAATAACCTAAAAGTTCAAGATGGCAGCTACTTTTTGCTAATTCTGTCAACGGATTCTTTGTCGGAGACCACGCAGAGGGCCTTGCAAAGATGCACTACGCTAACTAACGTTTCTATTCGATTCGTTTTTAAACCAATCGCGTCACTGGTAGACCACGTGACTCGTTAGTTAGCGTAGTGCATCTTTGCAGGGCCCTCAAATCCCCAGATATCGATTTTGGAAGCGATCAGTCGAATAACTAAAAAGTTCAGGATGGCGGCTACTTTTTTTTTATTCTGTCAGCAGCTTCGTCGTCGGATGTCACACAGATCCCCAGATATCAATTTCGGAAGTAATTCGAGGAAAAACTAAAAAGTTCAAGATGGCGGCTACTTTTTCTCAATCTGTGAACGGATTCGTTGTCGCAGATCACACCAGTGGCCCGTTTCACGAAGCTACAAGTTACAAATTACAAGCGGAAGTCTCTTTCTAGCTAAAGGAGTTAGAAAGAGACTTTCGGTTGTAATTTGTGACTTGTAGCTTCATGAAACGAGCCTCGGATATCGATTTTGCTCTAACTAGCTGAGATACAACAAAGAACAACTTTTTTCAATTTTACAAAAATTTAAAGGACTTTCCTTACGCTCAGTTGGAGAGTAGGTATTTATCTCGATAAGTAGGCCTAAATTTTTTACTGCTTTAAATAGCTATACATATATATATATATATATATATATATACTGTGGTTTTGAGTTGTTGAGTTTGATTGTTTTCCGTTAAAGTTAAGAACTCCAAATATCCAGATATAAGACTACACCGCACCACTATTAAGTGCCTACGTAACTTGTTAATGTTCAAGCATTAAAGTTAAGTGCCCACAAGTGTAAACGTTTAGAAACATTAATTATTATTTAGAACTAATTTTATTTTCATCACACTTGCTCGTAAATGGTGTTATTCCATGCCTGTATACAGAAGGACAATGGCCTAAATTGTTCCCGCGGGAATTATGGCGAGTTTGTCATCCCTAGGGAGTAATGACTTTCTTTTTAAAATTTGCAACTCTTTCGTACATCATTTCTGACTAAGGAGGTTTAATTTTCAGCCAAAAATTAAATCGGTTTCTAATTTCATCTTTAAAAATTAGCTATAGACTAACTTACATTACACAAAACCTATACGCTTCATTAAACTTCATTATTTTTATACCTATTTCAAGTTTGTATCAACATTTATCATTAATTTTAGTAATTATACATTTTTATCAAATTGGCTAAATCTGGCTCGAATCCAGGTCGAAACTAAACGTCGAAACTAAATATCGTTTCCATTTACGTTCCCGTTCGTCAAAAGTTATTTCTTTATATTTTGCAGAGTTAAAGTGTTTTCTCTTTGTTTTTTTTCCTCTGCAAATGTGATGAAAACCATTGTGTGTATCACAGGCAGTAAGGGGATTACTAACTCGAGTCATTAAAAGCCCTCCGCCTCCGGCGTCGGGCTTCTAACACTCTCGTTAGTAATTCCCTTCATACTACCCTTGATGCACAATGTACTATTATTTCACGGACGACCGAAAATATTGAATTCCCCCCAAAACTCGGGGATATGAAACAATGCTTTACTTGCAACACTGGACCTATAATAATAATATCTGATATTTAATTAAAGTTTTATTGTTAATTACATTAATTTAGATACATAAACAATATATTAACCTGTGAAAAGTAATTATTTGTGCCTTAGTGTGTCTTTCAGACTTTGATAAGCACACTGTTTCACCGCGAATTCCCCATTTTTCGCAGCTTCTTTTACGGTCGGCGTCCGTTTGATAACTAACTTGACAAATGGCCGCTATGAGCCTGCAGGCTCATCTGAAGTGTCACGGGTTATGCGTGGTTACTGCCCCTCTAGTTAATATACCTCAATGGGTACAATAATATACTTCGCCTGGTATGAGTGGACACGTACTACGTCATATCATTGGCGTGTCATTAGAGTACTCGTAATGATACTGAGCGAAAGCGGAATATGATATTCCCATATTAGTCCTAGCGGTACGCCAAAAAATGCTGCAAATGGTGTTACGAGTAAAGGCATGAAAATTGGAACGATTGATCTTTAGGCTATAAGAATCAATTTGACCCGTAGGACAGAAAAAAAACAAGATAGGAGACGAGTTATGACATCATCTTTATTTTGTATGGGAAAAAAAATTATATGTTCTGAAACCTATCGTGTGTAGTATCTAACGAAAGGGCCTACTAAGCCAATTCTAAAACTATATCACATCATTATATTCCAGGCACTTGTTTTAAATGAAAATAAAAATAATTTTCAAAACATATCAAGTTTGGGCTCCTCCAGATATGATACGGCTGAATCATTATTAATGTAAAATATACCTAAAATGATAGAGGAGCGAGGATGCGAGAGGAGTTTTCAATCATATTTATATTATTTACTAGCTTTCGCTCACGACTCCGTCCGCGTAGAAGTCGTTTATCGCTGCTCCCTCGGGAACTGTCTAATTTTCTGGGATAAAAACCATCCTGTCCTATTCCAGGGCCTAGCCAATATGTTTTTTTTCTCTGATGTGTTCTGTTCCGTGGCAACCTGTGCAATGGCACAATAAGCCTCTGCTTTGTGTATTTTGTACTCGTCATCTAATTAGATATTAGTTACTCCATTGACTTCCACTTAATCACTGTCTTCAGACCTTTCGACAGTACAGACAAGCTGTGTCGTTTAAGCCTGTGGTGAGTCACACTCCCAGCTCCCTCTAGTTTGCTTGCCAGCTCATTGACATGCCTGGATAGTATTTTCTGGTAGGATTTGCTGTATGTGGCTATCTCTTGCCTGACGGTGTTGAGGTTTAGATCCAGATATATAAGTTTGTTGCTTATGTAGTACTCGTATGGAATGTCCAGCATCATTATGATTGTATTATTCTGGAATCTTTGTAGGATTTCAATATTGCTGTTACTTGCTGTACCCCACAGTTGTATTCCTTAAGTCCATATGGGTTTCAGGATTGTTTTGTATACAGCAATTTTGCTGTCATGTGATCTACGTCCTGTCAGCCAGTTCATCTTCCTGAGCCTGGCATCTAGTTGCTTTCGTTAGCCCAGATATGTTTTTGCCATGTTAGTCGTCGGTCCAAGTGCATGCCTAGGTATTTTGCATCTTCTGCCTGAGGTATCTCTTGATTGTACAGTTTTATTGGTGGGCAGGTTTGCCTTCTGAGCGTGAAAGTTACATGTACTGATTTGCTTTGATTAGCCTTAATTCGCCACTTGTCCATCCACAGCTCAACTTTTGAGAAGTGTTCTTGTAGATTTGCAGATGCGGTTTGTGGGTTGTTGTGTACGGATAGCAGAGCAGTATCGTCGGCGTAGGTCGCAATAGTGTTGTTATGACCATGCGTTTGTATGTCAGCCGTGAAGATCAGGTACAGGATGGGTGCGAGGATGCTCCCTTGAGTTACTCCCGATTCTATTTGGAACAGTTCGGATGTTTCGCTGTTGCATCTTACTTCAAAGCAGCGCTGACCAAGATATGATTCCAGCAGATGAAAGAAAGAGTGTGGTAGCATGTTTTTTATTTTCAATAGGAGCCCTTGGTGCCATACTTTATCAAAGGCCTGAGCAATATCAAGGAATACGGCTGAGCAATATTGCTTATTTTCGATAGTTTGTCCTATTACATTGGTAAGCCGATGTACTTGCTCTATGGTTCCATGCTGTTCTCGGAAGCCAAATTAGTGGTTTGGTATAATCTCATTTAGATGTGGGCGCATTCTACTCAGAATCAACTTTTCCAGCAGTTTTCGAACCACCGGTAGGAGACTGATCGGTCTATAGGAGCTTGTCTCATGTGGTGGTTTCCCTGATTTGGGTATCATAACAACCTGCGCAATTTTCTACTGAGCTGGGTAGAACGACAACCTGAGACATGCATTGAAGATAATTCTAAGTAATAATATCCCTTTTTTTGGTAGTTGTTTGAGTAGAGTGGCATCTATTGAGTCATATCCAACCGTTCCGTCCTTCATCTTCAATATTTCAATTTGAATTTCTTTAGGTGTAACACATTTTAGCAGTAGGCACATCTGTAGTGGCATTTTTAAGATTTTAGCTACTATTTCGTCTTGTTCTGGGTGATTATTTGGATGCTGTTGGAATACTGTTTGCAGGTGTTCGGCGTATACTGTTGCCTTCTCTAGGTCTGACCTGGCCCAGGGCCCATTATTAAATCTTATGGGTGGCATGTGGGATTTTGGTTGCTTGAGTTTTTCGCTGGCTTTCCATAGCGAATATTTTATGGCACTAGTTGGTGTTAGACTTGCCAGATATGTTTGTACAGTTTCATTTGTCAGTTCACTGATCAGTTTTTTTAGTTGTTCAGAGGCTTTGTTAAACTAAGGCCGTTTAATTGGACAGTGTGGTGTCGCAGTATGGGCTGCAATGTGTATAAGCCTGGAAAAACATTCTATTGCAGCTTCTGTGTCGTCCTGTGACTTAAGTTTTATATTATTCAAGTTTACTTCTTCGTTGATTTTATTTTTGTATTCTTGCCAGTCCGTTTTATCATGGTAAAGTCTTATTGCTTGGTTAACTGTAAGTGCTTTGCAGTTTACATTAAGTATAACCGGTGAATGATCTAAGGATAAGTCAATACATTCTTCTATAATGACATGACAATGCGGGATGTTTTTTATAATGAAGAAGTCCAGTAGATCAGGCACTTTATTTATGTCAGTAGGCCAATAGGCGGGCTTGCCATGTGAGATGTACTGCAGGTTGAGACTTCTTACTGCAGAAATAAGCTGTCTCCCCCGGGGTAATGTTAGCCTGGAGCCCCAGAAGACATGTTTTGCATTCCAGTCACAAATTATTCTGTCGCCTAGGGTGTTGAAGTAGTTTTCAAAGTCTTCCTTAGAAATCACATGTCTCGGAGGACAGTCGATTGCTGATAAAGTTGTTTCTGTTGAGTTTTCAATGATTTTAACTGAAGTTGCCTGTATTTTTTCAGTGAATAATCCTTCTAATACATACTGCTTAAGATTTTGCTTTATAAGTATAGCTGTTCCTCCATGAGAGTTTCCAGACGGGTGGTTTGTGATGTAGGTGTTAAAGTTTTTGATACACAGGCGAGATCTTGGCGTAAACCGTGTTTCAGATATTAGAGCAACATCAATTTTTTCTGTTATCAAGAAAACCTCTAGTTCCTGACGTCTTTCCATCAGCCCTTTGGCATTCCAAGTGACTATTCTAAGGTTTATGGACATCTTGGTGCTAGGTGTGTAACAAGTTGAATCATACGATCCATCATTTTGTCTAACATTCGGCTTACAATGTTTTGAAATTGTTTGAACATAATATCTAATAGTTCTGTGATGTTGGTATCTTGCTTGTCTTGATTGGGAGTAGGCCTTGGAATTTTATGTTTAGTCGCTTCTGCATATGAGACTTTAGACTCAATTGATCTCTGCGTTTGGTGACATCTGTTGCTTTGAAGGGTTGATTCAGTATTTTTCTCATTAATTCCTCTTTGTTGAGCGGGAACAGGGGCAGCTGTTTTTGATTTTGTTTTTAAGTTTAGTTCTTTATACTGCTGGTACTTTTTACATCCTTTATAGCTTGCAGGGTGTTTTTCCTGACAGTTAGCGCAAGTTGCATCAGCGTCCGGTTTTTTTATGCAAGTATTTGTAGCATGTTCCTTTCCACACTTGACACATCTGAATGGTCTAAAACATTGTTTTTTTGTATGCCCAAAACGTTGACATCTTTTGCATTGTAGTATTTCCTGCTTTTTGTAGGGCGCTTCAAATTTCACTTTCGTGTAGTTGATTCGATTGACTGCAAAGATCTCTTTATTGTTGATGTTCGGTTCTAGATCCACAAAAAATACTGGGAGGGGGTCCTTTGTAGACTTGTGCCGTATGTTTACAATTTGTCTCACATTGTGTCCTATTTTTTCTAACTCTTCTTTAAGTATTTCAGTGTTCTCGGTAGCATGAAGGCCCCGGAGAACCACTCTGTATGGTCTTTCACACTTAAGTTTTTAAGTGTAGTGTGTTTTACATTACCAGAAATTTGTAGGTATCCACATCAGCGGGCAGTATTTTTACTATATGTCCACATTTCATAGTTGTAAGTGTGTACATACTGATATCAGCGATCTTTGGCATCATTTCTTTTAATAATTTGTTGTTTATGACTCCAGTGACAAATATGGGTTCTGGTTTAGGCGGTCTAGGTAGGAGTGTATCCTTTTGGCTTTCATTGCTATCTAGCTCAAGTGTTTCAAAGCGATTTTGTGTTGGCACTGAGTAGTTGGTTTTAGATAACTTCTTTGATTTGTTTAGGATGTCTGGGCTGTTATCGGCCATTTTCCTCTTTGTGAGTGGCACATGATCATTTTGCCATGATTCTGCGATGGCGTTATTAGACTTCTCTATTAAAATCTCGTTAGGGGTTGTACCAAGCGAGTTGCTTCTAGTTCGTTCAAACATACTTTTGTGGAATGTTTGTTGCAACATAGTAGGTGTTTTACCTATGGTGTTTTTGTCGTTGTTCATTTTTGTGTAGTGTGAAGGTTGAAGACCTTCACGTCACCTCTATGGCCTGATATTTTAAAATAAGAACTACGGAGAATAACATATCGTTGTCATGGTCTGGTACGTCAGAACCTCTCAAGCTTTTGATAAAGAAACATTATAAATAAACAACCTCTATAATATTTTAAATAAATGTATGAACGTAGATTTCAAGGTTTAATTGAATAGCAATTGGTGGAGGTGCGCGCATTGTTGGTTACAATAGCAAGGGAAATGATCGCTGCATGGTCAGCACCGGAAAAGAGGAGATGTGAGATGCATCTTTGAATAACATTAAACTTAGAGCACAGGCGCTCGCGTTCATAGTACAAGCATGAAGAAGTTTCAAGAAATAAGTACAATTAAAGCATTGTGTTATCGTGGACCGCGACGAGAGGAAGAAGTAGTGGGGCTGATCCTGAAGAGAAGAGAAGGATGGAGCCGATGGACTACCAGGACCGTATTGTTTTTTATTGTGTTTAATTTTTGTTATGTGTTTATGAGGTTCGTATTTTCGATTCACGTATTTATACATCATTTCATTTTGAGTAATAATTTTTTGCGATGGGAAAAATAATAGTATTTTATATTTGAACATTTTTTTAACACACGTCAAAATGCGACACGTCAGTAAATTTTGAATATTGACGTCAGTTCACGTCAATTTATGTCGAAGTAAATAAATAATAGAAATACTAATACTAAGTTTTCCTAATTATTTACCATAACTTTGATCGATTTGTGATAATAAGATACAATTAGGATATTGGAATTGTAGAAAAGATGGGATTTATATGGAGTGTGTATAAGGATGTGAATGACATGACCGCGATATATTATGAATGTGAGAAACAGGTGCTAAGAATGTAAACCCATAAGATTTCATAGAAATCGGGGAAAGGTGAATTGCCTTTTATCATTCACTACGACAAACGTTTCGCTTGGGGTTAGTTAACAATTATTATGGCTTAGGTGGACCCATTATGAGTTCATAGCAAACTCGGGTAACGATGGTTCGATACCATCGATCACTTATAGTTATGGTGATTTCAGGGGGGATTAATGAATTAAGCTTTTTATTGATAGCGGTCATCGGTCGTTAGGAAGTTAGGCTATAGGAATGTTGAAAAGTTAAGATGGATTAGTTATGATGAATGAGGAAACTAAATATATCTGAAAGTAGAGAACTGACATATTAAGTTGTCTCAAATGGTTTTAATTTTTCATGTACCGCTACAACGGAGGCAAGCTGTTTATAAAAGATGACCACAATGTTGCCGTAGCATCAGGCATCGCAGATGGCTGAGCTACATCGTGCGAGCGGAGGAGGAAGACACCTCTTCATCGGTCGCGATTACGTGTTGTAGAAGGGGGGTTTTATGGCGCAGGTTTGGTGGACCCCACTCACGGGTACATATGTATACTCGGGGGATAACATAGTGTTATTATCTGCCAACCTTGTGACCATTGGGGGTATGCGTAGGAATATTTTCAAAAGTATGTGGTCTTTATTGAAACAAATATTGACGGCTTGCTTTCGAAATGATTTGGCTTTACCGTAGCTATGTGTGACAAAGGCCATGGCATGCATTTTCCGTGGGTTTTGGCATGCTGAAGCAACAATTGATTCCAGCTTTTGAGTATTTCGATGTTCATTAACGTTGTTGGCTGCAATCGTTGCTATCCTGTCGTAAAGGATGGTTTTATTTCCCACGTAGGCAGGAATAGCTAGGTTTTGATATAAATTTTGTTTTATGGTTGTTCATTTTCGATAAGCGGGGGGAGATGTGAAGGTTGAAGACCTTCACGTCACCTCTATGGCCTGATACTTAAAAATAAGAACTACGGAGAATAACATACCGTTGTCATGGTCTGGTACGTCAGAACCTCTCAAGCTTTTGATAAAGAAACATTATAAATAAACAACCACTATAATATTTTAAATAAATGTATGAACGTAGATTTCAAGGTTTAATTGAATAGCACCCCACCACCCCCATAGTAGTTATTTATCCGTTTTAATTGCTAAACATAGTGAAATATATTCGTTTTCGTCACTAAATTGACAACTAGTTTTGAAATTTTGAGTTTAAGTGACGGTTGCGATTTTAATTTCACTTTTACACGATTAACCCGTCGAGTGTCCTAAACACTACAGTAGTATTTAAGGCGTTTGTACGGGTAGTGTCCTAAATACTACGTTAGTATTTAAGCTCGTCCGTTGTCTTTGGTCATTTTTAATTTACTATTTTTGCGATTGGCCGTTTTAAGAATATTTCTTTAGCCAATCACAGCTATCACTGTATACAAATTTTGGTTTTTCAACCAATAGAAATTGAAAATTGAGAACGGAATATCAAAAAACCGGCGAAGTGCCTCGCAAAAAACGCCATAGTTGTCATCTGACGTTTTCACAGTGTTTTGTTTTGGTGCGCGCTCCTCAAAAAAATGTCTACATCATTTAAACGTTAAGTGTTTATACCATGTATTATATATCAAAATACCAGGAATTAAATATCGAATTTGTTTAATATGTTTGTTTTCGGCGCACTATAAAATTTCTTGGAAAAAAAACGAAACTTAGATGACGTAATAATTTGCAATGACGGGTGGATTATTTCATTTGTTTTATAGCATTCATTTGTTCAAAATACAGTAAGATATAGACAAGTAAAGTTGTTAGCAAATTTACTCAGGAATTCATATTAGCTACCTACTCGTATTAGTTTTGTCTCAAATCTTATAAATTTTGTGTTATTCCTATTTTTGTTCAGTTGGTTGTTGTTGCGCGCCATATTAGTTTTCTGACGGGCGGTTGCCGGCCGGCACTCGTTTTTATCTGTTGCGTAAATAAATAATCATTGTGAAGTAAATATACGTGTTGTGGTAGTGAAATTATGTAAAATCAACACGTAAACTATTAAGCTTTAAGTTAATGTTAGTGCTAAATGACATGTGACTCTACATTTAGTGCTATTTGAATATGAAATGTGAGTGGCATGGGAAAAAATGAAAATAAACGATGATTTTGAGAAAGAAAAAAATATATTTCCTAATACAAGTAAGAGACCTTATTTTAGTATATTGTTTCCGATATAAAATTTATCTACCTTTCGAACAGTGTATAAAACATTGTAATTAATTACACTGGGAGTAGGTAGATTTTCAATTATATGCGAGAAACCGGAGATTTTCACTTTGTATGGGGACATTACCGGCAAATTCGCTTCGGGAGGCCGGACACGTGACGGGTTAATCACTATTATTCACAAGTATTAACACTAATACACCGGATTTGGCTGGTGAGATGCTGGAATCACGACTTTCCGCGAAGATTTGACAATAAAATACACAATATTCTATTATTTAGCGGAACGTAAGTAGTGTCGCAAACTGTGTTGCCAGGAGGAAGCACCTAAATCTAACCAATATGTAGATAATATAAATATGATTGAAAACTCCTCTCGCATTAGTATTTATCATCCTCAGTGTCTAAAATTGAACTTTTTATACATGTTTCAACTAGGTACTTGCGATTTGATAATATTCAAAAATTATAAAAAAAACTAAATGTTAAATATTTTCAAAATTACTTTCTTGGGGTTAAATATGAGGCCTATGTCCAGCAGTGGACGTCTTTCGGCTGACATGATGATGATGATGATGAAATATGAGGCTAAATATTACGTATCATTTTAGGTATATTTTACAAATAATGATTCAACCGTATCATATCTGGAGGAGCTCAGACTTGATATGTTTTGAAAATGATTTTTATTTTGATTTAAAACAAGTGACTAAAATATAATGATAGTTTTAGAATCGGCTTAGTAAGCCCTTTCATTAGATACCACATACGATAGGTTTCAGAACAAAAAAAAAACCTATACAAAATAAAGATGACGTCATAACTCGTCTCCTCTTTTGTTTTTTTTCCGTGCTACGGGTCAAATTGATTCTTATGGCCTAAAGATCAATCGTTCCAATTTTCATGCCTTTAACACCATTTGCATGGTAGGAGATCCGAGTAGGAGACGATTTGTACCGGGCTGTTTATTCGATAAAAAGTATTTTACCTATATCAAATTTAATATTGTAAGTAATATATTATGGTGAATAGGTTGACTGAAAAAATTCAGTCCAGTATATTATTAATTAAAAATTTAAGAAGGATTTTTTTTTGAAAATTGCACCGGCTTGTTTATTACACAAATTACATACCAATCGAAAGCATGAAGCCTATAGAATATGCAATCGTTAAGTTGACTATTGTTTTCCCGTCACAACTATTGGGTAGGCAGGTATAAACAGGAAGTCAGTACTAATAATTTGCACCGGTCTGTTTATTGAATAAAATTTATACCAAAATGAAGATCATTTCATTGCGAACACGGTGATATAGGGTTGACTGCGAAAAGTCAGTCTCGATTCCGGTTGTCGAGTTTTAAAAATCGAAACATTGTTCCGAATGAATACGTGCGACAGAGAGATTCCAGTGAAAAATCCTGTGCGATAGAAGAGGACGCAGCATTGCAGCTGCTATTTGTCAAAATCAAATAATGTAAATGTGAAAAAAGTAACAATAATTATGAAACAAAATAATAAAAGTAAAAAAAAACAGCTACAGTCATAAAATGTCAAGAATACAATAATATTTGGAAGTGTCAAAATGTGGGATTTAAAGAAAAGTATAAAAATAACAACTCATTTAGGTACATACATATCAGGGACAATGTCTCACCAATTGACCTAGTCCCAAACTAAGCTCTAGGTTTGTACTGAAAAATATATTAACGTAATGGAACCAGTAATCGACAAGTACCCATGACCGACACTTCATTCTTATTTTACAGAAAATAAGGGTTATTCATTTGTTTTGTAACATTCAATTTATGACCGTATGATCTTTGAATTAAGAGTTAAGTGTCGATTATTGGTGCATGTCGGCTTAAAGTGTCGAACACTGGTGCCATTACGTTATGTACTTAAATACATAGAAAACATCCATGACTCGGGAACAAACATTCGTGCTCATCAAACAAATATCCGCCCTTACCGGGATTTTAACCCAAGACCCGGGTGAAGGAGATTCGCTTTTACGTAGCTCTTATTTATTCTTATGACCATTTTACGTCGAACTCCAGCGGACATTTTGCGGGCACGTCATTTGGCAAGGATTACAAAAAAAAACTGAATTTACGAGTACACGTACTTAGTATTTGTAACAGATATTTTTATATTTTCAGTCAGACGAAGAACGACTGCGAAGAATTTAGAGAAAATATTAATCATATATATTCGTATAATGTACCTACCTAAATAAGTGGTTAAATTCAAATATTATATACTATTCAATTAAAAATGAATGACGTCAGTATTCTCGACTAGTTCGGCTAGCCATAGATACCTACCTAACGTTCTGCATTAGTTACTAAGGTACTTGTGGAATCGCATATTACAAATACTAGGTAATAAATACTAAGTACTTACAAATACCTTATTCTGACAAGTCGAAGATTTATTAATTTATTTGTGAACCTTAAACAACAACTTTAATGAAATGAAATGAAATAAGTTTATTTAGCATATAAAAAGGAGCATACAAATCTTAAGAATAACACAAAGAACTAACAGTTTGCTAAAAAAGGTCGCCACTCAGCTTAGTGCCACGAAATATGCCAATGGATATTCCATGACGCTGATTTTCAGTGACAACTTTGACTTGTCAGAATAAGGTATTTTTAAGTACTTAGTATTTATTACCTTGTATTTGTGACATGCGATTCCAAGTACCTTAGCAGCTAATGCATAGGTAGGTATCTATGGCTAGCCGAACTAGTCGAGAATACTGACGTCATTAATTTTTAATTGAATAGTATATAATATTTTAATTTAACCACTTATTTAGGTACATTATAGGAATATATATGATTAATATTTTCTCTAAATTCTTCGCAGTCAAGGTTCTTCGTATGACTGAAAATATAAAAATATCTGTTACAATTACTAAGTACGTGTACTCGTAAATTCCGTTTTTTTGTAAACCTTACCAAATGACGTGCCCGCAAAATGCCCGCTGGAGTTCGACGTATGCATGACAGAATATAGTCATGAACAATCCAATTCTCAAGAATAAACCTATAATATTTATTTGAATTTTTCATACTTTGCAAGATAACGATACCTTAAACTTCAAAATCTATTGCCACTTGCAATAATGCGCATCATTTACGAGTCTATCACTATCTGAGCTACACGCAGCTGCAATGCTGCGTCCTCTTCTATCGCACTGGATTTTTCGCTGGGACCTTTCTGTCGCACGTATTCATTCGGAGCAATGTTTCGATTTTTAAAACTCGACAACCGGAATCGAGACTGACTTTTCGCAGTCAACCCTATATCACCGTGTTCGCAATGAAATGATCTTCATTAACCGACTTCAAAAAAAGGAGGAGGTTCTCAATTCGTCGGGATATTTTTTTTTTTTTTTTTTATGTATGTTCCCCGATTACTCGAAGACCACTGGACCGATTTGAAAAATTTTTTCGTTGTTCGAATGGGTATACTTTCTAGTTGGTCCCATTGTCACCACGTCAGGATCTGATGATGGGATCATGGAGAAATCAAGAGAACTCCTCAAATATTATAGGCACACCTATAGCGATTTTGGTATTTTTCACTGTAACTCATGCATTTGCTTTTGAAAAGTACTATATGGTGAAGTGGAACTGATGATGAAGACCACAGATGGCCACCGGAACTCCTTAACGGTACCTATTTCAAGGGTGGCGATAAGATATTTCGATAAAGGAAGTTGAGCGACTATGACGAAGCACATTTAGGTTTAAATATGACTATGACATTCCCGCGGCGTTGTCTGCGGCGACCTTGAAATGTTCTATAGTTTCTTATTAATATTTAGAAGTGGAGCTACGTAACAGCATAAATAGGATCACTAAAAAGTATAAAATAAAATAAATGTTTAAAAAAAAACAAAAAACCGCCTTCAAAAAGCAAAAAATAACTTCTTTAAAATGGTAGCTAAATAGGTCAGTCCAACTGAAGTCGGCGTCCAACAATATTTTAACCAAAAGCAGACTTCAGTTGGACTGACCTATTTACCTACCATTTTAAAGAAGTTATTTTTTGCTTTTTGAAGGCGGTTTTTTGTTTTTTTTGGTATAAATTTTATTCAATAAACAGACCGGTGCAAATTATTAGTACTGACTTCCTGTTTATACCTGCCTACCCAATAGTTATGACGGGAAAACAATAGTCAACTTAACGATTGCATATTCTATAGGCTTCATATTTTCGATTGGTATGTAATTTATGTAATAAACAAGCCGGCGCAAGTTTCAAAAAAAAATCCTTCTTAAATTTTTAATTAATAATATACTGGACTGAAATTTTTCAGTCAACCTATTCACCATATATTACTTACAATATTAAATTTGATATAAAATACTTTTTATCGAATAAACAGCCCGGTACAAATCGTCTCCTTTTCGGATCTTAGACCAGCAGCATTTCACTGAAAAATCGGGGTGTACCGCTAGAGAAACATCAAGTTGGCAAATTTGTAACCGGCCAGTTTCATCGGTGATGCCTGTAGTATCAGGTTGTAATTCCACATTGTAATGTGACCTTTATGTAAAAAAAAAATACCTGATAGTTATTTTCATGCATAAATTTATATACAATATTAAAATAAAACATTCAATGAAAGTAAATATGTAAATTATGCTCGTGACTTATATTATTCGTGATATATATATTTTTGAAATAAAATCGTACACTAACCAAGTACACTAACCAAAAATATTTTTATTCCTTATTTTTGGGTAGTCGTTAATCAAGTGGCAACTTTCTGATGACGTAGAAAGTGTCCCTTTTCGGAAGAAAAGACCTTGTTTTATTAGACCATGAAGCGTATGATATTTTTAAGCAATGGTGACTTGCAAAGGGTGCAAACCCTTTTTCGGAGACCGTACTGTTAGCGTAGGTACTTCATAAAATTATCACAAACGAAGCAACCATCTACAATGTGGAGTATTTACTCAATGTTGAAAAACACAATAAAGACAAAAGATTACGTGCAAGTTGAAACCTATCCCAAACTTATTGCATTTTTGAAGAGAAAGTTAACTAACATTAAAAAGTTTCTTTATTAAGCTCCGGACTTCAATTTTCTCGCTGCAAAAGTAAGTATTTATCCGTCATTAGTAAAAAAAAAATTTTTTATATGTTCTCGCTGCTGAGGTGAAAAGTTGTATGTGTCACACGAGACCAAAGTTATTTACATCTCGTGTCTTTGAATCCCTCGCTACGCTCAGGATTCTAACCTAGAATCACTCGCTACGCTCGTGATTCAATTATAGAATCCTTCGCTTACTCGGGATACAAAATCAACACTCGCAGCAAAAAACAACTTTACTCTCTTGTTGCACTAATAACTATTGTTTACAAAGTAACGCTCATTGGGGCATTATTGACACGTAACTATCAAATTCTGGGTAATTTCTGTAAAATTCTTATTTTTTTAATAAATAACTATCAAATTTCGTCTAAGACATATACAGCAAAAAATGTTCAAAAATACCTCGAATATCACCCCATTAAAGTTTTTCACCTAGCGACCTAACACCCTGGTATCTAAGGTCTGTTCATTCTTACTTGTCTTATATAGTAAACAACTTTCTAACCTCAACATGAATCTTTTTTGGCTAAAACAGCTATTTTTAACAAAATAAAGCAATCACAGACAAAACATTAGCCAGGTCATGTCCATATGTTTATTCAGTTTACTTTATTTACGTTAAAAGAGCTTGTTGTTCCCGCGTAAAACGGGACGTTTCTGCTCCTTGACGGCGACGCTGGCGCCGCGCCGCGGATAGAAGCGGAACCTCAAGAAAGGAACGAGCCATGGCAAGTCCGCCCATATTCGCTGTAACACGTGATATCTAGGTACCTAGACATTCTCAGACTCAAGTGTTAGTGCACTAGAACAGTGTCGTTAGTGAAGTGAAGAAGGAGAAGCGCTTTAACGCCGCTGGAATCGCGCGTTGTGGCGCCGCCCGCGCCGCGCCGGGCCGGCAGCCCAAAGAGAATCGGAGGAAATCCCATCAAAGGCAAACCATCACGGTCAGTCTCTCAACCACTATTTCCCAACGTCGAGGAGCCATCGAACCTATTTGGATCAGCCCCATATCCCCTAAAGTACCTATACCTACAGCCACTTCTCTTCATTTTATTTTTCATCTCGTCATACGAGTAGGTTTTAAATCAGCCCGTTGCGTTACCACACTCGTGATTATAATTCACTCAGCCCAATAATTATTATGAGATATAAGCGAGCGTAATACCTAGTCTTTGTACGGGAGCGCTCATAACCTCACTTTATAATACAGACCACTTAAAATCGCGCACACTTATGGCGTTCATAGCCTAAGTAATCAGCCCCAACCTATGGGTATTAAATACAAATTACTAATCTCATCCCCATTTTTCGGTACTTAACAACGCAAACTTCTTTGTAGTTCCCAAATTCCAATACCTACTTATGTAATCTTCGGTTCAATACCAACGTAGTCGTTCTAAAAATCAATTTGATAACTACCTATTTACCATACTATAGAATAGAATTACAAAACTAACTTTAGTCGTTTACTTTCCGCTCGCCGCAGATTCATCTACCTACGAAATTCAATATAAATAAACACGCAACGTAGGTAGCTTTAATAAGTACTTGAACAAAGACTTCGTCACCGTGCCCATAGTACCTATATCACATACCAATAGGTACCCATAACAACAAAATCTTCATTTCATTCCCATTTGTGATTTAACTTGCAATTATTTACAAACGTTATTTTATTTGCGTAATTACAAACTTAGTACGTATTAGAGTTTATTTCGGCCCAGAACAGAGTGATTCGTATGTAAGTAATAAGACGTAGCTAACTAATAAGTAATAAGTTACTCGTATCATCCTAACATTGTCGAACTCACCATTATCATTACTTGTAACGTAATGTACATTAATCATTACTTGTAACGAAACTTTCTGACTAAATATTATTGTTGTTTACGCTAAACAAATATTAGGTATAAACAACCAGAATTTAGTACATTAATTTACTAATTAATACCTATTATACATTATAGGTAGAATCTCAGCCCTGATTTCATATTGCTTTATTTTAATTAAAAACATAATGAATAAATAAACTTTTTTTGTCCTTACCGGGAATCGAACCCGCGACTTCTAGTGTTGTATGCACTTCGCACGTCCCGATCACCTCGGCTAGCGCCGCACTTTTCGCTAATATTTTTTGTTCGCTCGGCCCAGCCAAGTGTATAGACTTTCGCGCGCTTGTAATACGGTGCAGTTTGGCTTGACAGTTGAACTCATAATATTAATTAGTACTTTTTTTCTACGCGCATCGAGTTAAATAGATTATTACTACACGGTTTATTTGCATTCCGCGTTCTGCACTTTTACTTATAAAACATAGGTTTGTCTTGTGTGGTATTAATGCTGTCGGTAATTAATTTTGATTCACATTGCGTTTGTAAACAGTAGGCCGTGTTCATTCACATCACATCAGCACATTACATTATATAGTGTTAGTTTACACACCCCAACAACTTGATTTATTGTCTTGTCATAATTTAAAAAAGAAAAAATAACCTACTTACAATGCCCTCCAAATCGCAACCTGCGATCTTTCGCGAGGCACTTAAGGCCATTTTACAACTCTGTGATATTGGACAGCCACTTGTTGCCAACGACCTATCAAAATACTCAGTCGAGGAGTTCAATGCAGGATTCTCGAGATTAGAGGACACCAAGACCAACCTTGATGACGTATTCTATGAAATTTTGGACGATGAAGATCTGGACGACAAATCGGACCCCACGTACACCGAAAGCCACACTAAGGCCAAGGAAGCACATATTGAGATATTGGTCTCACGGGAAAAAATGAACGCGATGCCTCAAGTTCGCGCTCCGTTAGCTCAGCCCTCCACTTCAAGTACGCCCACTTCTAGCCTACCCAAAATCGCGCTGCCCAAGTTCAGCTCCCAGGTTGAAGATTTGCCTTCCTTCATTGCCATTTTCAAAAGCCTCACCAATGACATGGTTATCCTCTCAGACGCTGTTAAGCTCCATTAACTTATTTCGTGCCTATCAGGCGAGTCGCTTAGTATGGTGTCCCACCTAAAGATAACCAACGAGAACTTTGCCGTGGCCTTGGACATTCTCACCAAACGCTACGAGAACCGTCGTGTATTGATCGACCGGTTTGTGGACATCATTCTTAGCCTCCCAAATATACATACGCGCTCAAGTATCCGTACGCTCTTCTTAACGCCCCTTATTTCAGCGCAAAGCGCGCTCAGTAACCTTGACCTACCTATGTCTGATAGGGATTTTGTGTTCGTGTCAATCGTGGTACGAAAGCTCAAAGGTGAATTCCGCACCCTTCTTGAGCGAAAATACGGGTCGCGCACCACTCTGACCACCATCAAAAATTTAATTTCCTTCCTGGAGGAGCACGCGCGCTGTGTGGAGACCGAGTGGTCCAACCCAGCGCCGGCCCAACTTACTCAGGCCCAGCCGCACGCCAGCTCTTCCCGTAGGCAGTCTAATACCTCACAGCCTCCACGAGGTTTTCGTCAGCCCGGCTGCCAGCAGTTCCGCCCCATAGCCCCGACACGGTCTCGTCCAGATTATCTGTCGCCACCACCGACTCAGCACAGACAAGTTTATTCGGCCCAAACGTCCCATACCCCGTACTTCAACATTATATTGCCCCTACTGCAAAAATAACGGGCACAAACTAATAGCTTGCCCAGAATTTAATAATCAGCCTATTCAAGGTCGATGGGACGTTATCCAAGCCCGCGACCGTTTTCGACGCTGCCTCGGACCTCACTATGAGAACGAGTGCAAGTCCACGCGAGCATGTAGGGAGTGTTGGAATCCTAACCACCACACGTCTCTTCATCGGCCTGGAGCCTGTTCTCCAATACACTCATCTTCTTCCCCCACATTTATGGGAGCAGCCCAGGCAGCGCTCCGCCCAGAATCGACCCGGGCCGCAAAGGCCACCCCAAAATCACGCCGCCCAGGCGACTTCAACCCAACAACCAACCGCACCCATTCAATCATGGACGCCCAGTAAGACTCGTGAAGGTGGTCAGCAACTATGACTACCTACTATCACGGAGCATTCGGAAGGTGAAACCGATCCGCCCACACATTCACCCTCAGCACATACACAGTCATCCCACTCCTTGATACCAGCATTATCAGCACATAATAAAGTACACACAAATATTTTTAATTCCGCACAAAGCGGAGAAAAACTCAAGACCAGTACGCGCGTATTACTGCCTACCGTCTCACTAAGACTAGCAGACGCGCATGGCAACTGGCATACCGCTCGAGCATTATTAGATTGCGTCAGTATGCTAACACTAATTACTCAGCGCATGGCTCGAAGTTTAAATCTATCGCAAAATTCAACATCACTCAAAATCGTAGGAGTGGGCAACCAACACACACAAGACTCAAAAGCATCAATCACAATAGTATGTCGACCAACACACAGTGAGATACCTACGATAACGACAACAGCGCATATTTTAAAAGACGTAAGTAGTTATCTCCCAATGCAAAGGTAGCACACATTGCCAGGATGGGAGACCAGCCATCGATCCCCTTGGCAGATCAGGAGTACCATACTCCAGCTCCGATTGATCTCTTCCGATATCCTCGGCCAAGTTCTGGACGGAACTAAGGTCTCGTTAGGCCCCGGATAGCCTATAGCCTTCGGCACGATTTTTGACTTCGCACTGATAGGACCCATTGAAGACTTGTTGTAATCAACACCGGCGAGCCAGTTCAACGTAATTCACGGTATTAGCTCACACCGATATTTCTACACACGAAATTTGCAAGAACCTTGAGAGGTTCTGGGAGACAGAAGAACCCCAACCTCATATAGAGACCAGTCCTTTACAAGAGGAGTGTGAGGAAATTTACCGCACTACTACCACTCGAGAACCATCAGGCCGATATATGGTTACATTGCCCGTTTTACCAAATGCGCCGACTTTAGGCAACACTCACGCTATTAAAAATAAAATAAAAATAAAAATAATTTATTTCAGACCATACAGAGATCCATATTATGTTAGTAACAATAGCAAATTAAGACTATGTTAGTAGTAAATTTTATAATAAATACAATTAAAAAAAAAAGGAATCACACTATTTAACCGCTCCCATTGCCACCGAGACCCAGTATTTGGTAAGGGGGCAGTCGAGGCGTTCCGCCAACACCCTCAGGACTCTCACCTCACTCACCCATTCCGCTATTGCGCTACGTAGGTTTCTCAATCTTGAAAAGAAGCTACAAGCGAATCCGCTCCTCCGCTCTAAATATATTGACTTCATGGCAGAATACCTCCAAGTGGGCCATATGTCTCCATGTCACCCAAACACTTTTGCTTATAAACCTCACTTTTATATCCCCCATCATGGCATATTCAAGACAGGCTCGGACAAGTTACGTACTGTTTTTGATGGTAGTTGTAAAAGCTCAAATGGTGTCAGTATAAATGATTGCCTACACACAGGTCCAGCCCTTCAGCAAGATATCGTTGATATTATCATGTCGTTTAGAATCCATCCCATAGTTTTCAGCACAAACATCAGAATGATGTTTATAAATGTACTCATCCACCCACATCAAAGACAGTATCAACTCATTCTCTGGCGGTCATCACCTGACCAGCCTCTGCTCACATATACACTAAATACTGTCACGTATGGGTTACGGTCTAGCCCGTACCATGCCATCCGAACTCTGTTCCAATTGGCTGATGACGAAGATCATCGCTATCCGCATGCTGCTCAGGTCCTACGCAATTCAGTTTTTGTCGACGATATACTCTGTGGTAATGACTCTGTGGAGTCTGCTCAGGTACTCCAAACAGAGTTGATTAACTTACTTGCCCTAGGTGGCTTTCAGCTCAGGAAATGGACCTCAAACTCTCCCCAGCTCCTTGAACGGTTTCCAGATGACCAATGTGACATTCCTAAAGACTTTGACCTCAGTCCGGATCCGAATTCGATTAAGGTGCTAGGTATCCAATGGATCCCTCAATCGGATGAATTCACTTATCGCATCTCTCTCCCCTCACTAACCCAAGTCACCAAGCGCTCTATTCTCAGCACAGTAGCATCACTTTATGACCCCAACGGTTGGGTTACACCAGTCATCTTTCGCGCAAAGCTTCTCTTACAGAAGTTATGGCTTCTGAAACTGGGATGGGACGAACCCATTCCCGATGATGCTCACGTGGCACCTATTAAGAATCGTCAAACGATACCAAAACTAGAGTTCTCAGCTGCAGCTCTTTTATCACAGCTCATGATCCGTGTATCAGCTAAGCTGTCAGCCCACATCAGCATAGACCAACATATTTGTTGGTCAGATAGCACCATAGTTATAGCATGGCTCAACACGCCTCCTCATCGACTCCAGACATTCGAGGCCAACCGGGTGGCTAAAATAACATCTAGCCCCACTAGCTCCACGTGGAGACATGTTCCCACGAATCTCAATCCTGCCGACTGTGCAAGTAGAGGATGGTCCGCTCAATCTTCTGCTCTTGAACTATGGTGGCCGCCTAACTGGCTCAAAGAACCTCCAGACACTTGACCCAAGATGCCTCCAGCTCTAGGCCATCATGCTCTACCAGGTCTTAAGCCTAGGAAGGTACTAGCTCATATAGCAATCCCAGACTTAGACATAGATTTGCTCACTCGCTTTAGTTCTCTTGACAAGCTTGTCGGAGTGACAGCTTGCATAAAACGATTAATTTTCAATTGCCAGCACAGCCTAACAGCAAGACGCTCTGGCCCTCGTACGGTGGGAGAACGTAGGGACGCTCTAGTCCATTGGGTCCGCTCTGTTCAGCAGAATGAGTTTGCAGAGGATATTCAATGTCTCCAGACTGACAAGATCTGCACCGTCAGACTACAACGTCTCTCGCCTTTTATTAAGGATCATCTCTTGAGAGTCGGCGGTCGCCTTTCTCATGCACCAGTTAGGTACGATGCTCAGCACCCACTTATATTACCTAGCTCTAGCCCACTGGTAGACCTCATCATAGACCATTATCACAGAGTACACTGCCATCCTGGCGCTGACACTTTACACGCTATTTTACGCCAGTAATTCTGGATCCTCTCAGCCCGCCGCGTTATCCGACACCGCGTATTCAAATTTATTCAATGTTTTTTATGCCGTGCTCAGCCTGTAGCTCCGTTCATGGCTGATCTCTCAGCAGACAGTGTCACACCTCAGTCCGTATTTAGCCAGGTCACAACTAACTTTGCCGGACCTTTCCTCGTTAAATCTAGTACGTTACGGAACGCTAAACTCTTAAAGGCGTACTTTTGCATATTCGTTTGCCTCTTAACGAAGGCAGTTCACTTGGAACCAGTCTCATCACTCAGCACAGAAGCATTTTTCGCAACCTTGCAGCGTTTTATATCGCGTCGCGGTACTCCGGTTCTCATTCGCTCGGATTGCGGCACAAATTACGTAGGCGCTAGGAATCACCTCATTGAAGTTCAGAACTTTCTCGCTTCAAATAATGATGTAATTACGCACAAACTTGCTAACCAGCACGTAACCTGGTTCCTGAACCCTTCTAAAGGACCTTGGTTTGGCGCTCTGCACGAGATAAACGTAAGTTCGACGAAACAGTTGCTTTATCGCGTGATTGGTGAACAACGCCTCACGTTCGAGGAATTTTACACACTTTTGACTCGAATCGAGGCCGTACTCAACTCGAGACCTCTCTGCCCACTTTCAGCCGACCCTTCGGACTTTGACTCACTGACAGCTGGACATTTTATCATAGGTCGTCCGCTTATTGCTCTGCCCGAACTGTCTCTTGATGATAGGCCATTATCTGCACTTAGACGATTTCAGCTTATCCAAGCACTCTCTCAGCGCTTTTGGACTCTGTGGACCAGGTCCTACCTCCATACCCTTCAAACTCGCTCCAAGTGGCTGTCTCCCTCTTCCCCTCCTCAAGTAGGCGATCGTCCTCGTCCTGATCAAGGAAGACAATCTCCCACCGCTGCAATGGAGACTGGGAAGAATCACCCGCACATTACCTGGAAAGGATGGAGTGATCAGAGTTGTGGATCTAGACACAAACCACGGAAGCCTACGGAGACCTGTGTTCAAGATAGCCAGGTGGCCGTTAGATTCAGCTCAAGATGGAGGGCCACCCCCAGGATGTTCCCGCGTAAAACGGGACGTTTCTGCTCCTTGACGGCGACGCTGGCGTCGTGCCGTGGATAGAAGCGGAACCTCAAGAAACGAACGAGTCATGTCAAGTTGAATAAGCGAGCCGCGCGCGCATCACCGTTCTCCGCCCATATTCGCTGTAAAACGTGATATCTAGGTACTGTAATGAGATAAGGTTCTATTACTAAAAGTAGACCTTATCGCATTAAACTCTTTGTAAAAAATGTCCAATTTGATTTTAAATTTATAAATTTAAAATCAAATTGGTGCGATAGAACAGCGGTGGTTTGTTTTGTGAAAAAGTAGAGAGAGACCGTTGAGCCTGCACAGAAGGCACACCTATTGCATTCTTAAACCTAATTAATAAAAGAAGATATACCATTGAAAAGTGTTTATTCCTGACTCACCCACCATCCTCTATAGTACCTAGACATTCTCAGACTCAAGTGTTAGTGCACTAGAACAGTGTCGTTAGTGAAGTGAAGAAGGAGAAGCGCTTTAACGCCGCTGGAATCGCGCGTTGTGGCGCCGCCCGCGCCGCGCCGGGCCGGCAGCCCAAAGAGAATCGGAGGAAATCCCATCAAAGGCAAACCATCACGGTCAGTCTCTCAACCACTATTTCCCAACGTCGAGGAGCCGCCCGGCAGCTTCAGCTGTTTTGTCCAAAAAAGGTTCATTTTGAGGTTATAAAGATGTTTACTATATAAGACAAGTAAGGATGAAACGACCTTATACTGTACCTACTCGCAAGCAGAGATGGGCATTATTCGAATAATTATTTACTCGAATAATCATTCGAATAAAAAATAATTCGTAATATTTTTATTCGCGAATAATTTATTCGTCGAATAATTTATTTGCGAATGTTTTATTCGCGAATAGTATATCCACGAATGAATCATTCGACTACTTTTCGAATAACGAATAATTTATTAATTCATTAGAGAAAAATGGAGCAGGTATAACAAGTAGTACATAATAATTATTCGTGGCAATTCATTCAACGAATAAATTATTCGCAAAAAAATTATTAGACGAATAATTTAATAATTTATTCGAATAAGAATAATCATTCGAGAATTTCATTCGTTATTCGCGAATAATTTGGTTATTCTTATTCGTTATTCGTCATGCGAATAAATTTTGCCCATCTCTGCTCGCAAGCAAGGCATATGTAGTTAGTTATATAAAAAAAACTTTTAATTAGCTTGAAAGTTTAAAAAAGCAAGTGTAATATACGTGTTTATACTAGATGTCACAGGGATGTTCCTACACTGACCAGACTATAGTAGTACCTAAATCGAAATACGCCAGTCAGCGTTGGGTTAGTTAAAAAGGCACAAGTACGCAAGTAATTACATGCGACTTATTAACATCAGATGTCTTTTTTACGGATCCGTACCCAAAGGGTGCCAACGGGACCCAATGACTAAGCCTCCGCTGTCCGTCCATCCGTCCGTCCGTCCATCTGTGTGTCAACGGGATGTAGGTATCTCATGATTATAGGTACTCTCATAATCTCATGAACCATAATAACAGCTCCACATGCTTGGTGTTTGCCACAAAGACTGCAGGACGCAACCATACGTTGGAGTAAGATGGGAATACATCGTGCTCAATCTAACATGTACATGTAATCCGGCAGAGATGCGGCAAACACCAAGCATGGTGATACGGCTTAATAGGTAGACAGTTGACATTTTCACAGAGTATGTATTTCTATTGCAGATTACTATAGCAATACATAATAAAAATAAAATATTAAATCTATTGCAGCTTACTATACGAGTAGCAATACAAAATAAAAATAAAATATTAAAGGGGTCTTACGAGAACCGTGCTTTGTTCGGCGTTAACTATCACTTTATTCGTACGATAGCAATCGCTTTATTTGTAGCTCTTGAGCCGTGGTATGTAGACGCTTGGATTTTTTACAAACACATTATAGCTTGTGCCAATTGAAATTGGCAAAGATGTAAACACAACCAAACGAAACAATTTACCATTGTTACTCGATAATCACGTGCTTTTAAAGATCAAGTGAGGTCTAAGCAATGATTTATACACTGGATCTTTACTTTCACATTAAGTTTAAGATTAAATAACAATTATTTATATGATATTTTAAATAAAAACACGCTTGATGAATATTTGAGGTTATGTGTCAAACAGTGCTAATTTGTTTACATCTTTGGCGATTTCAATTGACACACGCTATACTATGGGCTCGATAATAACCACATAACAACAAATAATAAATAGTTCATTAGGTACTACAGAGGCCGGGACAAAGGCCGGCCGAAGACATATAGACGGCCGAGCAAGGCCTGGACAACCCCATATTTTCCGCCGAGGTATGTATAGTGCTGTTTTCAAACATGCAATGAAATAAACAACAAAAAAAACAAAGTTTTTTTTTTAATACGCATAGTGGCAGAATGTCATGATGCCTGTGCCACAAATTTATGTGGAATGGAAATTAAAAAAAGAGACTTTTCCGGCGTAGGCCTGCACGATTTGTATGAAATTCCATTAACGACCTCTTGTCCTAGCAGCACCTGAAACGTCATACTTCGCAGAATATTATAAGGAACATAACATCAATATTTCATTGCATGTTTGAGATAAATAAGATATTGTAGGGGGTCGTACAAAAAACGTAGCGCGTTTATTGCTCGATTGTAATATTATAAAAAAGTTGTCACACCTTTTCTATTATATTGCCATGCTAATGCGTCCTTTTGGGTAAGACTTAAGAACCTGTAAAATAAAAGTGTCCTTTGGCATTTCTTTAAAAGTTTGTATCTAGTTAAGGACTAACTGCCGCACTCAGAGACGTCAATTAAATTTAATGCTTGATTAAAGTTGCTGCTGTCACTTTCTTTGCTATAGCAATAGAATAAGACAACACGTCGTCACTAAACTAGCATTAAATTTAATTGACGTCTCTGAGTGCGGCAGTAAAATTAAGAAACGTTTTAACGTTTCCGCTTTCTTACGAATTATTTCGTACATTTATAAACTACCTCTCAACACCAATAAGCAGTATTTCAAATTAAATAAATGAAGTAGGTAGATTCAATCCTCACCCGTTAGTAATTATGCTTGCACTTGATACAGGAGTTTTGTCTGAGATACCACCATTTGTCTTATAGCGGTATAGCTAATTTTCGTAACTCAGCGCAAAAGTTAACGTTTCTTAATTTTAGTCCCTAACTAGGTACAAACTTTTAAAGAAACGCCCTCTTACGTGCGCTTCGCTACGGTAACGGTAACAAAAATTTTAGAACTATTTAGAATTTTAGATTTTTTCAAAGTTACTCTAAGTTAGAAACACGAAATACAAATATGAGCACCTGGGTCATTATTCGAGCGTTTCAACCGCCTCACTTTTGTGGACATATTTTTGAAGAATTGGGCGTATATTTTGATGCTCTTTTTGGATATTTGTTAGATGTCCGGTAAACTTAGATACCTGACCAGAAACGAAATCGAAATCTGCAGCCACTTCTACAAAAATGTGACCACGAAAGTGATTCGGAACAAACGTCCAAATAATGACCCACCTTTTTAGTAACGGGGGCAGAACTGTTCCATCGTTTGTTGACCAATTATAGTACGGGCGGTAACGACCATAGGTCAAAATTGGTATCGGATGAATTCACTTGGCACAGATGTATCCTAGAAGAAACTGAGCTGATTTAGCCCGGTAGCCATCAGCCACCCCCTGGGGAGTAGGGAGGGGGGTTATTCAAAGTTACACGCCGCCGCGCTTCAGTTAAAAAATTATATCGGCTTTAGTTTACCTATCACCTCGAGTATGGTATAATTTTCTGATAAACCATAGATGTGGCTTTAATTTTTGATATAATAATTACACTCCACCATATAAATATTTTATTAAGATACATAAAGAAGTTTCACAACCTCAGCTTATCTTTTTTGTTTCAACACACAATATTTTATAATATTTTAACAATATTTCACAAAAAATACGGTTGAAAAGCCCAATTTATGCAGATTTAAAAAACATATAGTTTAATTTATACCATTTATTTGAGACGAGTAGAATAAATAAATATACCCTCGCGGCGGCGCGAATTAAGACAGCGGGCGGAACTAAATCAGACGACGACTCGCCGCGCGCAACCTGCTGCACTATACCATAAGAATAAACAATAACTACACGTAGAAGCGAAACTCACGGCTTCCGACGCGCGCTCCGCGCGTTAGTTACCTATCGCCTGGCGACACCTGAGGTGTCTAGTCAGTCAGGGGTGTCACAGACGGAATATATTAATATGCAAAAATATTCAAAGTAATGGGGGTCCATTACTTTGAATTTTGATTAAGTTGAAAAAGTTTTATTGCAAAATACTATTCTTATCTATTAATATTCTTTTTGTCATCAAATAAATTGACTGCAGTAATGTTTTCCCATGGCAAATTTAATATATTTAATAGCTGCGTGTGTGGACTCTGTCAATTAGTACGGAAAATATATCGTAAGACGTATTGCCGAAAGGAACGTAAAAAGTTACTCTGGATCCCAGACTATAAGACTTATTGAGCTTAATTATTATTTTAAAATTTGTTTATAGACTCGTTTCCTTGTTTTATATATATGATTAATAGCCACATAAGCCATGTAATTTTCTGGAGATAATCTTAATATCATCAAAAATTATTATTACCTAATTGAACGTAAATGTAAAAAACTCATTTTGCAACAATGTTTTCACGTTAAAGAAAAACATAAATAACATTTCGTGACTAAACTTGTATACAACATCCATAAACCGATTAAAATATTTCGCAAGTGACAGCCCTAACTTTGGGCGCGGAAGGCAGAGGGGCGTAGCGGGGTGAAGGGGGAAGTAGGTATTAAAAGCGCGGCATTTGGGGCCTCGGTAAAGGAGATTCGCTTCTACGTGTAGTTATTGTTTATTCTTATGACTATACTATTGATATGACAAATTACATATTATTTTCGTAATTAACAAATTAAACTTAAGGTGAAGTCATAATACTGAGTTATTTTACGACCGACAGCTAAAGAGTATTCCGCCTACGGATGCCGGTTTCCAGCAGCATCTCCTAAGAGCTGTTTGCCAGGGTGTGCACGTATGGGGCCAAGCGATGGTGCCGATTCTTCTTCCCAGTCCGGCGGATTGGGGATGAGAAATACAATCGAATCACAAATTGAAAACCAATTTCGATTAACTACTGCACCCGTTGCTGCTACAGCTTGTCTGGAACTACTTAATGTGACAATAGGTTACATTTCTAAGATACATTTTTATGCCTAGGTCCTTATGGTTCATATATGTAGTATGATAAATGAAACTGTGTAAAGGGATTAAGAATTTTACAATTTAACCACAGCATAAACTTTATTTCTAATAACAATCAGTTAAAATAACCAATTTAATAAAATTAAAAGATATAATGTTGCGCCATCGTGCCGAGGACACTCGCAGCGTTACCCCGCTGCACTGCGATGCTCAGTCTTGAGGCAAAAAAGGAGCCTTTTCTGTGGTCGCCAGAGACGCTGATTAATTTATAAATCTGACACTTCTTTTATCCATTTCTCTGTGTCAGATGACCACGGCCCAAAAGGTTCTATAGCAAGTGCAGCAACTAAGTTATTTGGCTTTAAAAAAGCGTATTTGCGGCAATTGATGGTTTGGGCGTGGTTTGCGGCGATCCCTGGCTTGCGAGCAGAACCTTGGACATGAGACTGTGCTAGCGTATCAACGGAAGTGACGTCCCAAGCCAAGGGACAACCAAGATGCCACGGTCCTAAAGTGTATTCGTCGGGTCTCTTTTCATCTGAGGAAGACAGGCCAGTGGGCTCAGGCGAAGCCGGGAATGAAATTGTGCTAAAGCCCGACGGATCAAATAGGTTATCGATACATGTCTGTAAACTTGACCGGCACTGGATTGGTAACACAGGCCGTGGTGTCCTAGGTCGTCGACTGCATTTCCACAACGCTAACAAGGATGCGGCTCGTAGACTTTAAGACCGTGGCCGAGGCACACTGCGATCCTGAAAGTATTAGGATCTAAAAGAGACCCTCCTAGGGTTCGTGAACGGAGCGACGGGCCTTCTCGGATGAATTTTGACTATTTTCCAAAAGTTTGCGATGGAAACTTTTGACCGAAATACGGTCCCATGCTGCTTGGCTAGCTTTTTCGACAGGCAATTCTCACCCGGGTTACAGACACGACAAGGATCCCAACCCACCGTACTTTATGGGGAGGGTTGCTCAGACCAACAGGTGAGTGTGAGATGTTAAAAATTTTGCTAAGTAGAAGTTAATTTTAAAATATTGACTTGGAAGTTCGATTTTTTTTCATATAGACGTTCTATGATAACTATATATAAAATATAGGTATACATTTTTAAAGCGGAATAAATGTTCTTTAAGATATTATTTTTTTCTTTGCAAAAACTTCACTATTTTCAAAAATAATGACTATTTAATAAAAAAGATTTGATATTTGCTCCAATATTTTACTTATTTTCTAGAAAATTGTACATTAAATGTCTCAAAAATGAATTCCTCATGCCCAATTTATCAAAACATGACACTACACTCGTGGACTCAGAGCTAGCGACCAAATCGTTCATGTGGCGTCAGCTGTATTGAAACTCCGTTAGCTACTTCCCTGAACAACCTTTTCCGATAATCTTCGTGCTGGTAGGCCGCGGACGGTGGGTGCGGGTGTAGTAGGGTGGGGAAAAAAAGAAAAAAAATGTGGGCTCAGCGACTTCAATTTTTTTTTCTAACAGTTGCTCTGTACTCCCTGTACACCCAAAAAAAATTTTATGTCGATCGTGTTGTGGGAAGGGGTTGCCACCGTTAATTAAAAGTACTTACCTACCAAAATAATAATAATTTTCATGTGGGCTCAGCTGTATTGGCTTTTTTTCTGAAGCGAGATTAATTAATATGTAAGCCCCTAAAAAACTGCATCCAAAAATATCGGTGGGTAGGTGTCGAAAATCCCGCACCCACCCCCCGCGGCCTGCCAGCACGAAGATTATCGGAAAAGGTTGTTCAGGGAAGTAGCTAACGGAGTTTCAATACAGCTGAAGCCACATGACCGATTTGGTCGCTAGCTCTCCGTCCATCGAGGTGGTAGATAAATTTCAGTGCCTCGTGGCGAGTTTGCGTCTCAGTTAGTTCCGCCCGCTGTCTTAATTCGCGCCGCCGCGCGGGTATATTTATTTATTCTACTCGTCTCAAATAAATGGTATAAATTAAACTATATGTTTTTTAAATCTGCATAAATTGGGCTTTTCAACCGTATTTTTTGTAAATATGATGTTGTACACATATTATAAAATATTGTGTGTTGAAACAAAAAAGATAAGCTGAGGTTGTGAAACTTCTTTATGTATCTTAATAAATTTATATGAAGGAGTGTAATCAGTATATCAAAAATGAAAGCCACATCTATGGTTTATCAGAAAATGATACCACGCTGGAGGTGATAGGTAAACTGAAGCCGATATTTTTTTTTATCCGAAGCGCGGCGGCTTGTAACTTTCAATACTCCCCCTCCCTACCCTCCAGGGGGTAGCCAATGGTTGGGGGTAGCCAATGGGTAGCTCAGTTTGTCCTAGGATACATCTGTGCTAAGTGAATTCATCCGATACCAAATTTTGACCTCTCCATACATTGGGTGACACTACCGCCCGTACTATTAGTAGAGAACCGAAACATTTACACTGTATTGAACTTGGTGCTCTGTCGTGTTATGTTTTAGGAATTATTATTAAAACCCTATGCTCATTGCCAACAGCTCCATCGCAGGAAAGCTAGATAGACCTATTGTGTTTAATAACATCCCTTTAATGGTGCCACCTAAATTAGTTCGTTTAACAGATTTAACATTTGGAAGTATGTCTTTAATAGAAAACTTTGAGATTACTTCACAATGAATATGATCTTCGTAATGTATGCGGCAAGAATAACTTTGTCTATGTAAAATCATCAGCGCCGCAGTTCGATTAATCTTTTTTAGATTTCCACCATCAAAAACAATTCTGTAGTTGAGAAGAGACACGTCACATGGAAAACCCGCTTGTATCAAAGGGAGATAAGCATAGTGGCAGTTTTGCGTCTGGTTTTTATCAATAATAAAAATATCTAACAGATAATTTAGATTATTAGAAAGTAAATGTGCACTGGAACTGGGCAACTCTAAATTATCTGACAAGTACGCGTGTTCAAAATGGTTGGACTTCTCTATAAAGTTTTCTAATAGCAGGTAGTGCCGGTGCGTGGTGGAGCCGCTGTCGGCCAGCCCCTGGCCGGAGCCGCGGTTGTCGTCGCGCAGCACGCGCCGGTCGAGCACTGCCAGCAGCTGGCCCTCCTGTAGCGCCGTCACGCCCTGCGCGTGGTCCGTCAGTAGCGTCAGCCGGCGGCGGCGGTCTTGGATATAGCTCATCGTTGTCATAGGGTACATGTTTGATTCAACACGCCTGCTTATATTAAGAAGCCGTAGCGTGAATTGAAAACCGTTGTTGTCAGTGTAAATCTCTGGTGGATTTCCGTTTGCGATATCGGTTTGAATGGACAAAAATAATTCCAAGTCTCTGTTCTTTGGAGAAATGTCATAATCTACCTTGCTTTCGATATAGATGGCGTTCGATAACGGGTTTTTGAACAGATTACATATTTTGACTGTGTGTTGCAAAAGCCTTCCATAAACCGATGTTAATTCTGTTGTAATTTGACCTGAGATGATGATAATGGTCTTAGATTCATTGTTTACTCTATAAGGCATAAGCATATCGTGGAGGGGTTTTGATATATTGGTGTTAAATAAAAACATACCAGAGTTGATCTTAGAACTTTTGAAAGCTCCATAATCGATCACGATTGACTTTTCGATATTGGTGTCTTTTTCAACTACAGCTTTTAGGAACCCAGACGTTTCGTCAAAAATAAGCCGATGTTTGTAACTCTCTAATTGAATATCTCCAGTTTTAACAGATTGTACGTTAAAAGGAAATACAGATCCGTTATTCGTGACATCGTCTATAACGCATGATACGCAATAAAGAGCTGCAATACTATGCACGGCAGTATAGGTCCCTTTTATTTTGAACAGCTCCAATGTCAATTGAGGGACAACAACAGCAAATGTTATCTTAAAAAATCTTCGCGATATAACTATAACGTTATCTGAATTATATTTCCACACTGGGTTGACCTGAATCAGGACGTCTCTTCTATTGTGGTCAACAATTCTGATATTGGGAGTTCTTGTGTAAAGTTCTACTATTTCTGGCCTTTCTTGATTTAAAGAATTGAACACGAGGATTTGATCGCCTGGAATTACAGTTTTGAACGTTGATATAAATTCACCTTCTCTGTACACATACTTATGTAGGTAAGGCGTTACATTTCTGGCATTTGAACTGAGTAAGCTGATTGTGATCTCCTGTATGTGCCAGCAATCTCTGACTGTTGTTAAAACCTTATGATGGACGTATTGGAGCGCGTAAGCAGTCAAGGTACCACTTATCACATTTCGATCCAGTAATCTTGCTACAGATTCTCGACATTTGACTAAGAGTTCAAAAATATTAGACATTTTATATCCTCGAAATAAATTTCGACTTACAGCAAAAGTAAATAAAATTTCTGTAGATCTTAAAGTTGACTCGAGTCGTCTTAGTAAAATTTTAAGGATAGGCCTCGATGTGAAAAATCCTGTCCAATACGCAGGGCTCCCATTGTCTATGTCGGCGAAGTTCAGGAAGTCACCACGCAAAGTTGGATAACTTCCACCCCTTTGGACAATTGCTTTGAAAAAATCTGATGGCGTACCAAATTCTACTGTAGCTCTGTATATTTCACGGTTAAGGTTGACATACTCCGCGATTTTTAAGTAATTATTGTACTGATAATCGAATTCTGGTTGAAATTCAAAGCGATGCGGGCCGCCAATCGGTGCAATGATAATGTTGTGCTTTGTTATGGTTCCTGTTTTAGAATACTGTTCTAACAGCAATTCAGACTTCTCCTTGACGTTGTACGAGTTTACATCCAACTTTTTGTTCGATTTTGAGAAGTTAAAATCTGTAGCGCACATCTTTTTATTCGGCCCACAAGCTTTAAATCCGTCGGAATTAAATTGTAAGTAATGGGAGATTACTGAATGTTTAGGATAGCGATCGTTGCCCATCCTCTTTAAGAATTCGTTCAGGTTTGAAGACGACGGTTCTTTATCAACCCAATTCTGAAGCCATATGAACTCACTGATTTGGTACTCAGCAAGATATTTTTCCCAAGAGTAATGGATATTCGTGAAGACTAAATTTGTTATTCCTAATGTAGAAAGCAAATAGGTCATTGTAGGGCCATGGGTGACGGTGTTAGTCAGCCAGGCTACTTTAGGCGAATAGTTCAGATGATTGTAGAGCCACTGATGCCCTGAAAAAAAGACCAAATATCTTACATTACTGTCAAGTAAATAAGAACAATCAGAACGTTGATAAGTAGTTCTTAGTTTTACTGTCCAAAACTACCCATGTCTATTATGCCTCATGGAGGCCAACTACCCTAAGTATTTGAAATAGCGAATGGGCTGTTTTAAAAAAATAGCACTCGATTTATTTTTGGGAATACCCCAAATTCTACACAATAAGTACCTACTGACTTCGTTACGAAATCCGCCGTTAATCCATATCCATATCCATACTTAATATTATAAATGTGAAAGTGTGCATGTTTGTCCGTCTTTCACGCTTCCACCACTGGACGGATCGATATGAAACTTGGCACACGTATAGATTAGGCCCTGAATTAGGACATAGGATAGTTTTTATCCCAGAAAATTGGACCGTTCCCGAGCCAGTATCCTACTAATCCTAGTAATGAGACTTATCTTTATTAGTTATTAGCTTATTACGTTTGACGTTAAAGTGACATAAAATGCTACCGGTCGCCGATCATTAAATATTATAAATTATTAGTTTGTGTGTCAGTTTGTTACTTCGTCACGCTGCAACGAATGGATGGATTTGGATGAAGTATGAAATGGAGATAGCTTAGTGTACCCCGGATTGAGCCCGGATAAACACATTATCGCAATCTACGCGGAAGAAGACGCGGGCAGAAACAATTTAAAAAAAAGTAACTTTTTGCGATTTTCGAAAAACTATCCCTAAGGGGTAAAGGAGGGTATAGAATTTTGTGCGTATGAGGGTTTCGTCATTTTTGAAGTAAGAAACGTGAAAATTGGTGTACAGTTTACTATTATAAATAAAAAATATGGATTTCAGCGATTTTGGAAAAACTACCCCTAAGGGGGAAGTGGGTTGTAGAATTTTGAATGAATTTCGTCATGTTTGTGGTTAAAAAAGTGAAAATTGGTATTTAACCTACTAGGCATAAATAAAAACAATTTACTTTTGGCGATTCAGAAAAAAAATCGTAAGTGGGGTGAAATGGGGGGTAGAAGTAGTATATCGAAGTTAAAAAACTCATAGGTATGAGCTATGGTAATAGCTGTAAAGTACTGGGAGTAAGTACCTACAGTTGGTTGGGTTAAGATTTTTTTTGACCGAAATTAAATACACTAACTATTCTTTATTCTTTAAAAACTAATTGGGTACTTACACCTACTATAATACATTACGCAGTAACATCTAAATCATATAATTCGTTCCGGGTGAAATTGTGCGACTTTAGTTTATACATAAGTACAGGGACAAGGTTCTTCGCAGGATCGCGGACGCCGGGAGTTTAAATAGGAGTGGCAAAGCGCGCACGCGCTCAATGCGCTCAGTTATTGAAGAACTTCGTCCTTATTGCTATGTTTGGGATATTGTCAGTTTGTATTATTCAAATACAAAATTGTGATACAAACATTTATTTTTCTTTTTGTTGTATCGTAAAAACGATAAAACACGCAAGCTTCAAAATTTGGTTTGATTATACATAGTACAAATCCTAAAAAAACAACAGATACTGAAAACCGGTCAAGTGCGAGTCGGACTCACATACCGAGACTATTTTTATCGACTACGATTTCGGCCAGAGCGGTTCAGTGCGCTGGATGTCCCTACCTATTTACATCCTATACTACCTAAATTATAAATGCGATTAGTAACACATATTTTGGAACAAAAGAACAATGCGCTGTCTTTTACGGTTCAAAAGATACAGCTCTTTAGTCAAGACGATAAGCGCAGGCCTAGTATTTAATAGGGTCCCGTTTGTCATCCTTCGGGTACGGAACCCTAAGAACAGGGTAAATTGAGGGGTGAAAGCTTGTATGAAAGTTTGGTAAATTTTAAAGTTACATACAAGAAACTTGGTTTTTAGATATGACTAATCATAAGAAAGCTTTTTAGTATTTATTTATAATCTACCCAAGGGTAAATATGGAAGATCACTGGATCATTTATTGTATGCAGTTTTGGTCATTGTAAATCATTGTACAGTTACTTCTATGAAAACTGTTGTTTATGGACCACTAATTATTATAAAATAAATGTTTAAAAAACAAAAAACCGCCTTCAAAAACGCAAAAAATAACTTCTTTAAAATTGTAGGCACCTAATAGGTTAGTAAATAAATGTTTTAAAACATTTATTTTATTTTATACTTTTAGTGATCATAATACGCTGTTACGTAGTCCCACTTCTTAGTTGAAATGAAACTTTAACTTATATCAAGCGCGCCGCAAGCAACGCCAAGGGAAAGTCATAGTCATATTTGAACAAGTAAATATTATTCGTTGTAGGTAGTCGCTCAACTATCTTAATCGAGATATCTTATCGACACCCTTGAAATCGGTACCATTGAGGAGTTCCGGTGGCCATCTGTGGTCTTCATCATCAGTTCCACTACACCAAATGATACTTTCTGAATGCAAATGCTGGACTTGTTACTAAAAATACTAAAATCGCTATATGTTTGCCTACAATATTTGAGGAGTTCCCTCAATTCCTCACTGATCCCCTCATCAGATACAGATTTGGTGACAATGGGACCACCTCGGAAGTATACTCTATCAAATCAAAAATTTTTTTTTGAAATCGGTCGACAATTGACGGAGTATTCGGTGAACATACATAAAAAAAAATACATACAGTGGAACGTATAACCTCCTCCTTTTTTGAAGTCGGTTAAAAACGAAAAAATAGCCCGTTCCTTTTTAGGATTCCGTAGTCAACAAGGAAACTTTATAGTTTTGCCATGTCCGTCGCCATCCCCTTATAGTTTTGTCAAAAGCTGTTATGAAATATATAAAGCTGTATTTTTTTTACATTATAACATTTATCTACACTCATATCATAAACCCTCTATGATGCGTTCAGAAACCGCAAATTATGACCAGCATAATAATCAACTCTGTTGTTAAAGCATTTTTTTTATCTGCGGCAGTAATCTTTCAATGTTCTTATGACGTTCAAATTTCGAACATCTCGAAGTAACAAAGAAATTTGATTTGACCTCTATTCTATTATCAGTCGAGATGACGTTTACCTATAGTTCGAAATGAATTGTCATTTTGCATACAAATTTGACCAATGCCGCACGGAAGTAAGATATCGAACGATATGATAGTTGAAGCCGACTCTAGTTTGTCTCTGAATTAAAAAAAAAACTATGACAGCTGCCAGAAAACTTTTCAATCTTTTCATTACCGCCATTACCGGTTAAAATTTAATATGCGGCTCCTGAAGCATCATGGAGGCTTATGGTATGTGGGTAGATAAAATAGTGTATGTAACTGTACATAATTAGGCATTAAAACACTTGTGTGATGTTATTATGAAACTCGCCTTCGGCTCGTTTCATAAAACCCACACTCGTGTTTAATGCCCTTCATTATGTACAGTCACATTAACTACTATTATGACATCGAGTGAGGTATCATTATATTGCTCTTAAAAAATCATTATCATTAAGTACGCACATGTTATCACAATTTTAAGATATCGTCTGCCTAAATTGCAAACCTGCTAACTCCATTTTTAGTATTTAGCAGGTTTGCACTTTATTTCATCTATTTAGAATGCAAAACTGCTAAATCCTAAAAATGGATTTAGCAGGTTTACAATTTAGGCCGACGATATGGGGATCGTTTAAATATTAAATTGGAAACGTGCCATTTTCATCGTGCATTTTCGCCAAAACAACAAGAAATACAATTCTTAAAAAAACCGAAATGAAAGCACAAATTAAAACTATTTTAAAGAAACTATCACGACTAAGTAGACTTGATTGGTTGATTGGTTGGTTGGTTTTTCCTTTTCATGCGAACGGTAGTTATACATTATGTACCTTCGATGAGTAGGTGCACGAGGCCGAACAAGTGGGTAGTCGCTTCGTCAGTTTCCACCCAGCCACCCGTGGTGATTTCTATTCTTCCTTCTTTCACCAACCGACGAAAAGCCTGGACAACATTAGTTTCACATTATTTCGAATGGAGTGGAGGCCCTTTTGAATGCATAGTAAAATTAATGAGTCAGGCTAAACCGACCATATTTGGTATACATTTAGCTTTCTTTGGCTCGTCATTTCCTTTAGTTAGATAGTCGAGACTTACCGTGCGAACCTTTGGCGTGACTTTTTTCCACCAATGACTTAGGTGTGATACTTCGTGCCATGTAAAAGTCAGATTCGAATAGAATTGCATTTTTTTTACGATATTCGAAAGTATATTGGTGACCGAGTTGTTGTTGTATTGCTCAAACGTCTTCTTCCATATCGTGTCGACGTGCGTGCGAGGTACCAATATAACCTATAAATCATATAAGAGATTTTACTTTGCAATTATTTACGTCATAGGTACAATGTTTTACTACAAACCTTCAGAGGAGGCCATTTGTTATTTCGCATTAATGATTCGTAGCGACTGTTGAACATGCTGTCCCAATATTGCCATTTTCTCATCCACGGAGGCTATAAGGCAAAAATAACATGGGATATAAAACGTATAAACACGCCAAAACCGATAAAATAGGTACCTCAAAGCTTACTAATTCCTTATAATTTTCAAAGTTATATTGTCAGGGCAAGAAAAGGTGAAAATTAGTAGAGTGGTAGGTAGGTACACGTAACGGGGAGCCACCAGAGCCTTACAAATAGGTAGGTAGTTTGATTGTAAGGGTGAATTTAATTCTTATTCTTATCTAATTTATATTAATGGTTCTCACTCCTGTTAAAGTGTATTGGTGGCCAATAGGACATAGTAGAGAAATAAATCCATAGATGTCACACGCGAAGATAACTGTTCGTTAAAAGAGTATTTTCTCTTGCGGCCTAAACAGAAGCAAATTAAACATATGTGTAAATACAGGCTTTAGGTTTGAAATTCGACCAAAGTTTAAAAGGACGGTACCTACTTAGGGCCTGGCCACATCACCAGGCACAGCGTCGTCAACGTGAACCGGCTCACGTTGACAGCGCGGCACCGTAGATAGGCCCGTTGCCGCGTCGTGCAGACACGGTGCTGTGTTTCATTATTAAGTGCAATATTAAGTTCAATGTCGTGCGCGTATAGATTAAAATAGCTCGAAGCTTTGTTATATGGTACCGTGTACCTGCTCGATGCGTATGAAAAATACTAATAAAGGCTTTAAATTATTTTTTTAAAAACTTGTGCACTATATTACTTGTTTTCATAGAAACCCTTAAATGTTTGAGTCGTTTAAATAGGTACATATAAAGATTTTCTTATTCGTTTTATGAGTTTGGTTTTATTAGATGGTGAAAATGTTAAGCTTGTATTTGTCTAACCAACTTCATGATACCTTTATTTTTTTATGAGTCGTAATTAGGTTATATGATATTATGATATTACCGATGGTAAAAAAAGATAACCATCGGTAATAGGATATATGGGCACTTATTTAGGTTTTTTATGGATCGGAGTTAGGTTCCCATAATGTCACCTATTACCGAGTGACAGTAAATAAAATAACAATTTTAGGGTACCTACCATTGTCCGGATTCCCTAATAAAATTGAGATTTTTTTAGATAGCAAAGCTTACCTGTTGGAAACTGTTGTGCTAACTGATGGTAATACGCTACCTGGTAGTCTGGGTTTTATGTTAGTCTGTCAAAAACTGGCATAATAAGACTAAGAGTATGTTAATCTTGTATTTCAAAAATTTCGGTAAGTAAAGTAAGAAAAGTAAGATATAGCCCAGTCTATAACAACACAAAAAAAGGCAAACATCGCAAACCCGCATGTAACTGCGATTTGCTTATATGTTTTTAGGTCCTTTGTGAGTATTTAACATCCAAGTTTGCAACCCCAAAACCCTGTGCTCGAAAAACTGCGAATTTTTGGCACTTGTTTAAGTTTTTTCGAAAAAACTTCTCTAAGGAAGTATTTTCCAAGTATCTTTGTTCATATTATAATAAAGATAACTAAATTTGCTATAACTTGAGCGTAATTTGAGCACATTAAGTTTATTAGTTGCGGAGAAACAGCAAGTCAAAGATGGGCAATTTTCTTCAAAAAGTGAAAATGTGTTGGTAGGGTTATTTCGAAGATTCATACCGGCTGAAATAATGCTCCTAGGTAAAAGTCACGTCAATTTTTTTTGTAGAAAATTGAATTAGGCTCAATTTAATACCAAAATGGTGCCTCGAGGCCTCATAGTTTCATCCAAAATGAAAAAATAGTAAAATATCGGATTTTGGCTAAATAATAAAAACATTGTACTGAAAATTTTTGGGACGATTTGTTTAAAAAAAAAAAGTGAATTTATCATTTTAGATGTATAACTAGCGACCCGCCCTCGCTTCGCTTCGGTTAATATAAGTTAAAATAATCCAAGTTCATCTGGAATAATATACTTTTTAAATTATAGATACGTGCATATGCATAGAGGTTTTATTTTATGACGATTTTAAAAAGACGTCCTATCTAAAACTTTTTGCGAAATTGAGTTCTTGATGCCGTTAGATTTTAAATTCAATTCAAATCATGACTGCCAGTTATCACAGTATATAGAATATATAGAATGTTTACAGTGGACTTTTCATTGCACAATACCTACAAACAAATTTTGCCTGGAAGTGACGCCCGCAACTCTGAATGTTTGACCTTGTTGTGACTTGTAAATTGTCATTAAAAACGATAATTTTACGGGACATTGCAGTTGTTTAAACTGGAAAGGTTGGTATTTATGGAATTCGGGCGATTAAAACAACTTTTCCAGCCGCACATCCGGTCAGTATTGTGCACTCTATTATGAACGTTTTTAAAGATGTAATTTGTGTGGATTAAGGTTCTGTAGTAAAATAATATGACACCCTTCTTTCAAAACCAATTTATGTGGGGCGGTCCAGAAGGTTGCAATGAATTGAAAAATTCCGTTGGGAAATGGATAGCCTCTTCCAGGTCGAGCACAGTGTCTACAGAGTAGTATGTTTGTGTCGGTGCATTGATCTTCGATAGAATTAAGCCGTACCTACTTGACTATTACTTGGTGATAAAATAGCTCTCTCCTTAACCCAGGTACCGTCTTAGAATTAATATTATTAATTTCGGAATAAACTTTTCGACTAATTGTTTTATTAAAACGCAAAGGTTTTCATTTTGAAGATTAATGCTCCTATTATGTCGGGGCATCTGTCCATTTCCTATTTTGAGCCACAACTCTGCAAAGAGCCGGTTTTCATACGTGCAGACAACGGAACTTTAATATTTGTTTTGAGTTCTAATCTATGTTGCGCGTAATTTTGAATCTGCCATATCTTCTAAAGTATAAATTTAATAAAGCTTCGCATAGAATATTTTTAAATAAAACTATAAACATAAAAATGGTTACTATGCAGCTGTATGTCAATCTTCGGAGATAGACATTCATATTTTATGCCATCGCGGACTTTTCTCTAGGTTTTTTAAAGAACTATTCTTCAGTACATTATTTTGACACATCTCTTAAGGTTTAGCCAGTGTAAGCTATGTAAGGGCCAGAAAAACGATTTTTGACGACTTGGTAGGAAAACATAGAGTTTTCTCAACTATATTAAAACTAAATTAGATTAGATACTTAAGTAAAAGATTTCTCAACATCACATACACTCTTGAAAGTAAAAAGAAAGAAGTGGTCTCAGTCTACCCATCAGTGAAACAGGCGTGAATTAATGTAGGTACCTATGTATGTACATACACTCTTTGATGCTCTGCTGAGGAATATAGGCGTGATGTTACACTCATTTACACAATACATATATACAGGAACCATGGGTCTATATTTTCTGCCATAATTATTTTAGTCATTGCTTTTGCAAAGCACATTTGCTTTAGATCATAATCATTGAATCGCAAGTCATAACGTACTTTTTAAAGAAACTTTTATTTTTTCAGGATTTTTATAAATCAAACCTAACCTAACCTAGCCTTGTCTACATGTTAGATATTTCAGAACTTCAGAAAAGTTTATAGTTTCAGCCATATAAAAACATATGACTATCAATAATTATGTCAACAATGACATTATGACCAATAAAATTATGGGAAACAAAGGGCTTCCAGGAACCATTAGCCAAATTTTATGTGTCTATCTATTCTTTGTTGTAATTAAACCAATTAAAGTCACTTACCTCGTGTGTTCATAAGTTTTGAGACGAAATAATATGTTCATAGAAAATACTGTTTTTTTGGGTTAATCGTAATTTTAAAAATTTCAGATAATAATAAGTATACACCAATAACTACAAGCAATTATTACTCAAAATGACGTCCTCTATTCTTTATACGAGCTCTTTGACAAAGGTGTCAAAAAGGGTTGGCAAAAATGGAGCGGAATGACACCTTCATACTAAACACCCCACCATACCATCACACTCGCTGGAGCTGGAACATCTTTGCTGCTTTTGGCATAAAATTTATTGTTTCGGCGGTTGAACTTTTCTTCGAATGTGAAGATGTTCTCATCGGTGAAGAGTATATTTTTCGTAGCGTGTCTCTGAAGTAGCATCGGACAACGTTCGCGTCAAAATTTACGAAGGCAATCATTAAGGAAGTGAACTTTCCTAGGATTGTAGGCCTTTACCTAGAGATTGTATTTCAGTATTTCGTTTACCGCAACACGCGAAATGTAAGTCTGCAGAGCACTTTTTTCTGGGTGCGACATGAATTTCGGCGAAGTCGCTCTCTGATTACTTTGATGTTCGCAATCGTCTTTACAGACCGCGGGCGACCACTCCTTTGGCGATCTTTTAGAGAATCAGTCTCCTTGTAACGTTTTATGGTGTAATATATAAAGTTGCGGCTAAGCCCAAAATATTTTAGGACACGGAAAATATCCATTAGTTTTTTTCCTGCCATATGTAGCGAAATGACAGTCGCAGGTAATTCTTTTGCTCCCGCGATCACAAGAAAATTAATTGAAATAAATAATAAAAACATACAAATAGAGCAACAACATTCCAAATTCAAAACTGAAAAAAGAATTAGACAGCTGCCACTATTATTATGTTTTATTATTTAAAGTAAATGTTCGTCTCAAAACTTATGTACACACAAGGTAGAGGGCTGTTTCTTAAATTTCAATTTTGATAATTATTACACTCATGATAACTTTTAAAGGCTTGTAGTACTGTTAGGCGATGGGCTTGCAACCTGTCACTAATACGCTGGTAAACATCTTAGCCTAATTGTGCAAATTGTGGTTATAGAATTATCAACAAGTTTTTAGAAATGTTCGTAATTCTGTAGCTCTGCCTACCCCACTCTGGGAACGAAGGCGTGAGATTATGTATGTATGTATGATAACTTTTGAATGGTATGTCCGATTTGAATAATTCATATAGTAATTTACAGGTACTGGTATAGCCTTGAAAACGAAGTTATTTATTTGGATAAGGATTAATACCAAGGTACGAATAATGGGCCTAGATAGTACTGGCGTTACTATTGCATATTTTAACATGAAAAAGTAGTTATTGTGACTAGGGCTTGCATTATCCGCCCTATTTTACTATCCGGATAATTCGGATAACGGATAACGCAATATCCGGATATCCGGATAAAACGGATAAAACGGATATTTTTAGGTAATATGTATTAAAATACAAAAAAATGGTAAAAAATCAATACATTTTTATAGAATACAAAACAACGTTAGATTTCACAAAACATGTCTATTCCAAGGCTTTAAATTAAAATAAATGTAATCACGACTATGTCTGTGGTAGAAGTTGAAGGTTGTGTTGCTGTCGCTGGTAAACTTCTGGAAATGGCTGAAGTGCTCAATTTGTCTTTTATCTGTTGTTTGATATCTATTGAGTGAATTAGCTTCAGATGATTGTGCAAAGATGAGGTAGATCCTTATATTTTTTATATGTTTTTACATATTTTGCACTGAGCTTCTTTGCCACAGCAAAAAGTGGTGCCAGGCGCAGTTCTTGTCAAGGTTCGATTTTTTGTATTCTTTGAATATAGTGACCCTCTGTTTTAGAATTCACTAAATTCAAACCTGAGAAATAACAAATGCCTCTATAAAGTATTTTCATAATTAATTTAAAAAAAAACATGCAATATACTAAACAACTTGTTTTCAACACGGTTTGGTATAAGTACACGTAAGGAAAAGTAAGAACCCAGTAGGTATTATCCGTTTATTATTATTATCACCAATCACTATGCATTAGTAAAAGGTATAAGAAAAAGGTATACCTAAAGTATAAATTGCCAACCAAGTAATTCAAACGAACAAAACAGGTTCCATTTTAAGTAACAAACTGTAAGTAAATCAAACAAATTACATGAAATATCAAATTTAAATAATGGGTGGATTGAATTGAAGGGAAGGGCCACTGCCACTCAGCAATTAACCTTAACCTCATCTTTACTAAATTTTATTTAAAAATACTAATCAATAAGAACAATTCAAAAGTACTCACGCACGTCACGTGAACTCATGGTAATTTTTCCACTACCATGCTGTACTTCCTCGCTCGCCACGTGGTGTTTCTGCACTTAGAGCTCGAATACACGATAACACGTAGGTACGAATGACACGAACACGATGAGCACTGATGTCTGACTGACGCGCCACCACCACCAGAAACAATACTATTGAGGGGAGCGGCGATCGGCGTTGTTGTGTTCTAGAATCTGAGACGAGGATATCGTGCGTCTCACTCGCGCATTTTATAAATGAGAAATGTTTTCGCGATCTGTCTGGCGTCAAATTCAATACTAAAATTATTTTTTAGTCCTATTTGTTGAATATCCGAAATATCCGAATTATCCGGATACAAAGTAAGCGCAAATCCGGATTTGAAATTAAGCGGATATCCGGATAATTCGAATATTCGGATATTCGGATTGCAAGCCCTAATTGTGACATAACTGTAATAGTTAGACATATAGTATCATAGTATCGCGGATTTTTTTATAGATATTGATGTCTTCTACAAAACTGTAGTACATCACTTTGCTCTATAGTCAATAGTTTCCGCAGCGTACGCGATATAAGGTTTTTTTTGGTATTTTCATACGGATCCCTAACATTTTTGAAAATATTCTATAGCCTATGTTCATCAGGGATAATGTAGGATTCTAATGGTGAAAGAATTTTCCAAATCGGTCCAGTAGTTTCGGATGCTATTAAATTCAGACAAACAAACAAAAAATCAAATCTTTCCTCTTTATAATATTAGTGTAGATTATGGCTTCAAATAAACATACACTAAAGAAATGAACATACTCGTACTTCCACGTTGTTTCGTTAACTGCGAAAATTTAAGGCACTTGTTTAAGTTTTTTCGAAATAATTATGTAAAGATTAATAAAGCGTACTAAATTGGCTACAATTTAAGCCTAATTTGAGTACTGTAAGACTTTTAGTTGCGGAGATACAGCTAGTCAAAGACTGACATTTTGTTTCAACAAAATGAAAATTTCGTGTTATGGTCATTTTCCAAGTTACGTACTGGCTAAACTAATAGTCCTAGAATAAAAGTTTAGATAAGAATTAGTGTACAATTTAACTAGCTTCAATTTAATATGAAAATAGCGCCTCTAGCTTTCATAGTTTTCTCAAAAATATAAAAACTATTAAAATATCTGATTTTGATTAAATGATAAATAATGTTTTCTGGAGTGGAGGCGGGCCGGCTCATGGTGTTGGGTCGTCCACATCCTCGTCCTCCTCGTCCAGGACGATAGGGATGGCGTTGTTGCAATTTCACCCTTGGCAAAAGGGACATAGGATAGAGCACCTGATCTACCTGAACTGAACCTGTTTTTGCATTTGCAAGTCACCATTTTAAGCAGGGTCTGAGGAGCGGGCTCTGCGCACATTGCCTATCTTCTACTTGCTGTATCTTCGCAACCAATGGACATAGTGAGCTCAAGTTACGCTCAAATTTTAGCAAATTTACTTATCTTTATTAAAGTATAACCAAAAATTCTTGAAAAACGCTTCCTTAGGGTATATTTTCGAAAAAACTGAAACCAGTGTCAAAATTTCGCAGCTTTTCGAGCACCATGGGGGTAGCACAGGGTTTTCAAGGTTGCAAAGTTGGGTATAACCTACTCTCAAGGGACATAACAACATATAAAAAAATCGTAGTTACATGCGCGTTTGCGATCTATGATGTATGAAGACATCATAGACTGGGCTAATAACCCATTTTTATTCATAAAACAATCATATTTTTTAATAAATAAATAAAAAAATACATTCAAATACCTACACAAATAAATACAGAAATATATATAATTATTTAGATATACATACATAAACTACTTTTTATGTACCTAGAGGATAGTTGATATTTAGGAGATAGAGTCAAGCCAGAACTTCTATAATTTGCCTTTTAGGGAATCTACCGATTGTGATTGCCTAATGCCAGTCGGTAGCCGATTCCACAACCTGACAGAATGCACCGAGAAGGATTTGGAATAGGATTTGGATCTGTGGGACGGGAAAGCGAGGATGAGATTGGCCTTTGAGCGCGACCGGTTTTGTTAGCCGGTGGCCATGAAGCTAAATCGCTCAGAAAGGTAGAGGGGAGAACGAGGATTAAAAATAGTATTAAAAAGCAGCGACAGGATGTGAACATTTCGGCGAAAACGATTAGGTAGCCAGTTTAGCTGTGCACGGAAGTGGGAGACATGATCGTATTTACGAAGGCCGAAAATGTATCGAATGCACACGTTTTGGAGTCGCTCAAGTTTAACTTTAACTGTATTGAAGGCACTACTGAAATCTAACAAAACCAGGATAGTCAGGTGTTTATTTTCTATGTTTAAAAGAATGTCGTCGGTGATCTTGACTAAATCAGTGACAGTGCTATGCCCGGGGCGGAAACCAGATTGATAGGGATTAAAAAGATTGTGCATATTTAGAAAACGAGACAGTCTTTGATTAACAAAGTGCTCTATTATTTTGGAAAGTACAGGAAGAATAGAAATAGGTCGATAATCGGACAAGGACGCAGTTTTTGATTCTTTTGGAAGAGGGAGTACATGAGCCAGTTTCCACAACGTAGGAAAACTGCCCGAAGAAAAGGAAAAGTTGATAATGTCTGAAAGGATAGGAGCAATGGAATCCGCCACCAACACGAGCATGTCTAAGCTTAGGCCATCTTCACCGACGGCTTTGGTTTTTATAGACTTCAGAAGGTCTATGGTCTCCTTCGGAGTAATAAATCCTAAATCAAAAGGGGGAAAGTCGGGGTTCAGGGCATTAGCAAGAAGATATAGTATATTATTCTTTACGGAAGGGTCTAAAGTGACTGGAGAAGTGCTAAAATGCTTATTCAGGGCGTTGAGATTAATTTTATGACTAGAAGATTGAGTTCGGGATTTGCCTACCCCTAGTGACTTCAAAAATTTCCATAGTTTATGGGGGGGAAAATTCTGAATAGACTCATGGTTATAACGACGTCTTGCTTCCCGGCACTTCTTGTTGCAACGATTACGCAGGATGACGTAGTTATGATGACTGTCCTCAGACGGATCGTGGCGCATCTTCACGCGGGCGCGGTCCCTCTTCACCATGAGGGCTTTGATTTCCTCGGTCAGCCACGGCGCAGGGTAATGCTTGACGCGCATCGGCTTCAGAGGGGCGTGTTGGTCGTAAATCGCAAGCAATGTGCTGTTGAAAATCTCAAGTTTAAGGTCCATGTCAGTGCAAGTTTCGATAGACTGCCAATCAGCGTTGTGAAGATCGGAGAGCAGGGCCCGCAGATTGATGTCGCCAAGATTACGAGGAAGGACGAATTTGTGTCTACGTTTCGGGGGGCTAATTTTGAAAGAGGCGTAAATAACATAGGCGTAGACAAAATCAGGGGATGAGGTTATAATAAGATCTAAAAGAGAAGGGGGACCGTTATGAGGGAAATGAGTGGGACCGAGAGGGAGAATACTAAGATTCAATGAATTTACTAGAGACTGAAGTTTAGAAGAGCGAAGGTCGTTTTTAATAAGGCATGTATTAAAATCGCCCATGATTTTGCTATGTTCGAACTGGGGACGGAGATCTGATAACGTATTCTCAAATGCATCAAAATAGCTTATGTTGGAAGATGGACTGTAATAAACCCCGAGAAGTAGCTTGGTATGGTTTAAGGAAACGCTGAGAAATAAGTATTCCGGTGACTTTAAGTACATGGAAGGGGACTCTGCCACAATTTCGCAAACGATATCATTTTTTAAATAAATGGCAACACCACCGCCGCGAACAGTACCCAAACCGCCATCTTTGAACCCAGTCCTGTCGTTACGAATTAATTGGTACCTGGGTAAAGGATGGAGGGTAGATGAAAGGGATGGCTTAAGCCATGTCTCGGAGATGAGTATGGCGTAAGTGTTTTTATCAGAAAAGGTTGAAAGTAGGTCAGGAAAGTGAGCTGGTACACTCTGTGCATTGATGTAGACAACATTAAAGTGTTTTAAAGAAGTGGGAAAAGTGGTGTGCAATCGGTCACCGAGATCTGGCATATCAGAGAAATCACCTAGCGAGTCGTAAAGGCTTGACGAAGACAAAGAAAAGAATTCGCTATCATGACTAGCGCCGAAAACGTCAGACATGTAAGCATAAATAAATATATTAATATAACAATTTAAATAAATAATATAAATATAATTATATGTATAATAGTATTAAAATTTTACAATTATATATGTATTTTTTAAACAGCAACAAACAATCAAACTTTCAACTCAATCGCTCGCCATCAGCCGTTATGGATACAAAACAAGTTTGGCTGTTAGTCGGTAAATCATAAATCACATCATAACTACTAGTATTATTAGTATTTAGGTTACAGGCTACGATTTCAATATTTTTTTATGTATGGTTTTAAAATCTATTTCATAAAAACGTAATTTCCTGCGTTGATCCACATACATCGACCAAGACAGCATAAACAAAACGCAAAGCCGCAAAACGCGATCGGCCCGTCTGTACAAGTACAAGTGTCAACCAACTGTCAACGTCAAACGTCACACTGTGCGAATGCGAATTAAAATATTGAAAGTAATAGAATTATTATTAAAAAAAGTAAATAAAAGTGAAGGTAGGAATATACAGAAATACATAATGGCGAACGGGAAGTTACGTAAACACTGCACAAATAACTACCAACATATAGCAAGAATAAGTAGATAAAGAAACCTAAAAAGAAAGCCATAGATGAGCCTTAATATCATAATTAGAAAGTGAAAGAGGGCAACAACAAAGTATTACTTAGGCTTGGCTACAGTCACTGTCCGTTTGGGGGGCTTGACACGCTGCGCAGGCGGCTTGGCAGACTCCTGCACAGGAGTTGATGATGATGACGGTACTCCGCCTCCCGACGAGGACACCGGAGCCGGCAGCCCTCTTATTATTTATTTATTAGAATTTTAATAAAGACCCTTGTGTAAGTGTGTTTTTATTTAATTTGTTATTATTATTGTTTAGTTTATAACCAAACAATGTTGATTTAATAAGCAGTTTTACTTAAGAATAAATCTTTATCCACTTTTAAATGTTTCATTAAGTAGTTTTACGAAAAAAAAAACAAAATGTTAAATATTAAAAGTACGGAACCAAATATACATTAACCTGTGGAACGTCACGTCATATATACAATAAATATGTATTAAAATATCAATCTTAGATCGGAAATAATAAATTCCAAATTCAAATAATCCTTAAATACTAACGTAGTATTTAGGACACTCGTCGGGTTAATCTTCTACCCTCGGTAATAGGAACCTCATTCGCAGTAATAGGGTCAAAGCCCGTCCAATATCTCGGTAATAGGAGAACCCGAATTTTTGTGTTTAATATTTATTTTATCCCATATAATCACCCAAAATGAGCCCAAAAAGGTGCACATTACAAAGTTAAATCAACTTACTTTTATTTAAAAAAAACCTTTCGGTCATTAGGGTGTCTTGATACCGACCCTTAATTTTTGGCTCTTATTTAAAAACGGTAATAGGTGCCGTTCCCTTAGGTACTTTTGATTTTTTTGTACCTCAAAAATCAAGACAAGCACACTAACCATTAATATTTTTTTTCTATACGAAAAAAGACTAACTTAAGGAGCAACTACCCCGTTACAAGGGACAAAAATGTATTCAAACTCCTCAAAAAATACATGTAGCTTGGTAAATGAATGCTCAAAAGCAGATGTGGATGGAATGGCCGAAAGCAGAAAGTTTGACTTCGGAACTTTGTTTGGACTAGTTAGGAGATAAATATACTAAAAGTACAAAAAAAGAAAAAACGGGGGCTCAAACCCTGTTTGTTGGTTTTTGTTTACATGTATTGAAAGCGATGCGTCATAGGAAATTTTGTTGTATCGCATTATTAAAGTTGATAAAATTCTCTACAACATTTTTTACCTATTTTCAATCGTTGTCTAGATATCTCCGCAAAACAGTTGATTTTCAAAAATGTGTTTTTAGGTAGGGTATTACTGCACTACACCTAGCTCTTTATATTATGCGCCGAAACTTGGCACAGTTTGTATTTCTTTCTAATTACCTATTGTATTTAAAAATATAAAAGAATTCTAAAAACAAAAATATAGTCGTAATGCAACACTTATCTAGTTTTCATAAATATATAGTTTATTGTATAAATCTGTTGATACAAGGGACCCAAAAAAAAAATTAAGCGTTGGTCAGGGTGATCTGAATGCATGATCGTCCGTGAAGTAGGGTTTAGGTACTGTTTTAAACACAAATTTGTTTTATATATTACAAGATCCACATTGCACGAATAATTACGAAATTTCAAAATGCAAGGAGGCGGAAAATACCAGCGCGGATAATGAAGATTTCGACGTTAACCTACCGGGAACCTCAAAACGGCTTAAAAATATGGCGGCTAACGCTGTGATTGCTGTGACCCACACATTTCATACAAAATTTTCTACACCGCCTTTTGTAGGGCAAAGCCTCTTTTTTGTCCCCACTGATTGGATTATTACCCATTTTAGTCAGAAAATACGCAACATCGACTAGATAACAGTTAAATATCTAGTGTGCAATGGCATGTGTATTTCGTTGGTACAAATCCCGAATGGGACATTCAGAAAATGGACCTCCAAGTAGCTTTCCGTGGGTGGCGTTTTTAACCAAACGTGGGTGGCGATTTTCGGCCATAATGCGGCCGTTTTGCAAGTAGGTATAACCCTTCAAGTGGCAAGAAAACTATAGTTAGTTTCGATTTGAAGTTTGAGTTAATATCATAAAGTAGTAATTGTTTTTTGACAGTAGCCGTTATACGGCTCCTTGTCAATCGAAGGGTGCTAGAAATATTATCACAGTATTACATCTTGTAATGAATACAAAGGCACCATGTGCAGCAAATGTGCATTTTTTACGCATTTTTAGATTTTCTTTCGGAAGTAAACAATAGTGCTTCCAAAATCACTATTGATAAGTAAACTATCGATATTTTGATTGAGTGAATGAGTAAATATGTGTATAGGTATGTGTTTAAATATCGGGCATTAAAGTTATTATTAAAAATAAACAAAAAACCCGACTGCAATAAAAAACAACTGAAAAGCGAAAAACAAGCTATATAATCTATAGAAAATTGTAAGAGCATGTACTTAGGTATTCATATTTATAACAATTTAAAGGGTATAGCCGTGTTAGGAAGGCAGTTTCGCCTTTGGCGGATAATTTGCCTTTGTTTACTTTGTAATTTCACCAAATATTAGCCCCAAAATGGCCGTACCTAGTTTTTTTTAATAAAAAAAAAGGAAAATCGTTTTTAATTTTTTTTACTAAACTAGGGGACCGATTTTCTTGAAATTGGTATATATTATGTAAATAGTTAAGGATGTTTTTCAAAAAAAAAAAACTTTTTAATTTTACATATAAGTGAAAAAAAAATCGATTTTAAAATTTTCTAATTTATTTTTTTTACTTGCAAGGTGGCGACACCTTCCAATATTAGATATTTTGTGAACCACTTAATACTATACCACATATATTTTTTCCAAAGGTTAAAAAATACTAATTTGTATTTCTAGAAATTATACTATGCAAAGAAATCATACAACTATTTATCATTACCTGTACCTAATGCTGAAAGTACGCGTGAGATTCATTGTCACTGACATTTATTAGTAGGTACATAAACTACCTTAATGACGGCTATTGGAACCTACGTATGTAGTGTTGGAAAAGATATGTACGAGATGTTACAAATTGGTATTTTTTTACCTTTGGATCCGCGTGATATTTTTTGGAAAAAATATATGTGGTACAGTATTAAATGGTTCACAAAATATCTAATATTGGAAGGTGTCGCCATATTGTAAGTAAGAAAAATAAATTAGAAAATTTTAAAATCGATTTTTTTTTCACTTATATGTAAAATTAAAAAGTTTTTTTTTTTGATAAACATCCTTAACTATATATATTTATTAAAAAAAACTACGGCCATTTTGGGGCTAATATTTGGTGAAATTACAAAGTAAACAAAGGCAAATTATCCGAGTAGAAGGAAAATCACTTTCTCGCCAAAGGCGAAACTGTCTTCCTAACACGGCTATACCCTTTGTGGTTGCTTGTTTTTCGCTTTTCAGTTGTTTTTTTATTGCAGTCGGGTTTTTTGTTTATTTTTAATAATTTAATTTATTTAACTCTTTTTAGATTTTATTAATCAAATAGTGCGTTAATTAATTATTACTAAGCAATATATGAGCTCTGGGGCTTAAAATTTTAATGTCGCGAAGCTACAAGTGACAAATTACAAGCGAAACTCGCTTTCTAGCGAAAGGAGTTTATTACTTATCATTTACGTATTTTTTTGACTTTCCTGCAAAATAGTAGCATCAAAGTGTTATAATGTATATATATTTGGAATGGGCTATTTAATAGCTTTCATTTGATACCCATATGGTTATAATAAAAAAAAAAATGTTTATTCCACTTCCTTATTTTTTTCCGCGGACGCCATATTGAAATATTATATACCCTATGTCACTTCGGGAATTAAGACGAATAGAAAGACACTTCGTATGTTAAAATCCGTCAAGCCGTTTAGGCTGCAGAGCGTGCCCAGAAATAGACATACATACATACATACATACATACACTCGAAAAACATAACCCTCCTTCTGACGCAGTCGGGTAAAAAGAGCTATGCCGAACAGTTAAAAGGCCAATGTTTCAAATGTCGAAGGTATTTGTTCGGTATCGTCGTTATTTCCTCTCGAACAATAATACAAAATCTAGGCTAAAAAGTATCCCATATTCCTCCTCACCTTGTTCCTCCTCAGAGTTCAAACTATATCTAAACCAAATTTCTTAATAACTCTATGAAAAGCAAGCTTTAAAAACCCGACTGCATTTTTTATACTATCGTCGATATACCTACATATGTTAATAATTGTCATTTGGCCATTGTTGTTATTTCAATTTTAACGGTTTAGGTATCCTACGACACTCTCGCTGCGAAGACGAATCCAGTGATAGGTACCTCATTTGTCAAAATCGTCCAAGCCGTTTTTGCTGTAGCGGGGAACATAGAACTGGACATACATGACGGTGAAAGACATAACCCTCCGCCGCTGTCGGGTAAAAAGTAGTTCAGCGGTTTGGGTGTGAAAAAGTAACAGACCAATAGAAAGTTACGTTCGCATTTATTATTACTGGTATGGATTTCTAGGCTATCTATAATAGTGTCGTAGTGTTATATGTATAGTGAATTCTCGAAGTCCCGCCCCAGGACTTTATTTTTCGTATATTGACGCAACCGTGCAAGTCGTACATCGTCAATGAAGAATGTCAGTAGGTACACCAAATCGCTTGAAACTTTGTAGCAGTAAAGTTTATAAATAAACAAACATACTGCTTTTTATTTTATCCAAAAAGACTCAGTAGTTTTGATTCTATGAACGTTTAAAATTTGGGTCAATAATATTAAAGTGCGCGGGGGCCATCTTGCTAGGGTGACGTCATTGCTTAACAGCGGTACGCGCCCTTATATGAAAAAGTAAGTTTACAGGGCTATAACTTTTTAACCGTTATAAGTAGCCAGTTGAATTTTTCACAGAATACGTGTTATTATAAAATCTATCGTTTAAAATTGTACAATGAACAATAAATCAAATCTCAAGAGGGGTCCCCATACAAGAAACATGAAAATAAATCAATTTTTATTGTATTTTTATAATGGCTTCTTATTTTGATGCTATTTTGAGCTTAAATTGTAGTCTAATTTTTGTAGTTTACGACTAAATAGCAATGTCAAGTAAAACTTCTACAAATATGTGACAAAACTGATTTTATCAACACGATATTTTAGGCGGTCACCCATCCTGTTTTAGACTACGCGTGTAGTTGCTTAACTTTGGAAGGCGAATTACGGGTTGTATTTGTATAATAGCTTTTTATTTCGGTGTCACATTAAGTTAAGATAATAATCAAAACTCCATACAAACATATATAGTTTACGACCAAACAGTAAACTGTAGTAAAACTCTTACAAATATGTTAAAAAGTGCCTAGTTTAAATCAACACGATCGATGTTTAGGTAAGCGGTGCTTGCTTAACTTTGGTGGTAGGCCTTTCTTTACAAATTTCGTGTTAATTTAGAATTAATATCGCTACTGTATAAAAAAGTGAACTGTAAAACATGAATTTTGATTGACCTAGCAGTAGTTCTGATACTTCGTGTATTCATTTCATCGATTTCAAATTTCGCGGGCGGGCGCTACCAAGTCGATAGACCTACCTACCCACCTACAACACTCTCGCTTTGCTAGGTCTAGGCATTATTGCCACTATCCCAAAATTTAAAGTGCTTGATTATTATTCTAATTTTATTTAACCAACTTATTCGACAAACATTACAAATAGAAAAGCCGGTCATTGACAGACAGTTAGTTATGTAATACAAAATAATAGATAAACATAGCTGCCATAGTAACATCAAAACGAATTCGTAAAAATATTACGACTTACTAAATTAAGCAAGTACAAGTGTAGTCTATAACATGATGGGTGACCGCCTAAAACATCGTGTTGATAAAATCAGTTTTGTCACATATTTGTAGCAGTTTTACTTGAGATTGCTATTTAGTCGGAAACTATAAAAATTAGACTACAATTTAAGCTTAAAATAGCATCAAAATAAGAAGCCATTATAAAAATACAATCCGTATAAAAATGCTAAAAAAAATGATTTATTTCATGTTTCTTGTATGGGGACCCCTCTTGGGATTTGATTTATTGTTCATTGTATAATTTTAAACGATAGATTTTATAACAAAACGTACTCTGTGAAAAATTCAACTGGCTACTTATAACGGTTAAAAAGTTATAGCCCTGTAAACTTACTTTTTCATTTAAGGGCGCGTACCGCTGCTAAGCGATGACGTCATCATCCGTGAGCGCTAGCCGCCGGGTTTCGAGCGCCACATACGAAGTTTAAAATTTAATATCTCGAGAATTATTTGACGTATCGAAATGATTTTATTACAGCTATTTTTAGTTTTTAATGAATAATACGGTAAGCCAAAAATCTAAACTGGCTGACATTCTCTATTTGAAAATAAAACCTCCTTCTTTTATGAAGTCGTTTAAAAAGGGGGCGCGCCGTCGTAGGTACAAAAAACTATATGCCTATTAATAAGTTAAGCTAATTTATCGGCAAATCGCATATCACGTCTGCAGACTTAGCACACTATACTATCCGCAAAACAATCTGGCCGGTAGGGCAATAAACGTCGGCTACCGTTAGGGGTGTAACATGTCGATAACTTATAATGTAAACGTCGATATAATCATTATATTTTGAAATGTTATTGATATTGTTTTTAAAGTTATCTAATGAATAATACTAAATGTTTAAGATAATTACATGTTTAAGATATTTCTTAAATAATTAGCTAAATACGTGATTAGGTAAGTAGATAATGAGAAATGCATTAGTAATTATAGTACGTATGATTGATAGTTCTATTTAAGTCATTAGGAATAATTGATAACAAAATATTCTATAACATAAAAGGGTAAACATCACAATGCCTAACTCATTCGTTATACGAACTGTCAGTATAACCCGATTGAGTTGATATGGGCTCAAGTTAAAGGAGAAGTTGCGACGAAAAATACCACGTTTAAAATGGCAGATGTTGAGAAATTGTTAAATGAAGCGATCGATCATGTTACAATCGACGACTGGGTCAAATGTGTTCGCCACGCTGAAAATCTCCAGAACGAAGACCTAGCTAAAGCACTTTTTACTGACAGCAACCGTCTTGTTATTAACATACAAGACGTTAGTGACACTGAAGACGAAGAAGAATATAGTATTACTAGTAATAGTAATATTTAGTAATATTAGTACTAGTATTTTCCTTGTTTAGTTATTTATTTTGTTATACCTCCTTATTATTTTATTGTAATACTTTATGTCAATAGTTCAATATACCTATTTATCTTTCGATAGTAACTATACAATACTGTTATATAAAACACCACGTAATTTATATTCTTTGTTTCATTACTTTATCGACATTCCTTTTTATGCGTAACGCTACCTGCCCTATTGCTGCTCGGCCCGCTCCATAAGCCGTGCAGGTGTGAAAGAGATAGCATAATTCCGATGATTTATGACCTGACCGGCCAGATAGTTTTGCGGATAGTATAATAGTAGGGGAAGCGAGTAGGTAGGAGACGACCTTCACCGGGCTGTTTATTCAATAAAAAATATTATATAGGAGTAGTAGGGATTCGCCGATTCTGGCCCCACCGGTACTCCCCAAAAAAGGTGCTCTGGCGGGCGAGAGGCGGGGTTTCGCTACTAAAAAAAATGTTTTTTTTCGGTGTTTATCCCCCCATTTAGAGCGTTTAGGGTGGGTCCCGAGACTCCCGGATCATTCCTTCCCATACCTTGCAATAGTGCATGAACTCAATACCTGAGGGTCCCTTAGGGTGGGCGCGTCTGGAGTCTATTGTGTGCGCGAGGGCCAACGTCCGTTGTTCTCGGCACGCCAAAACCATTGTCTTACGGCAATCGACGCGTTCCTAGTTCCTACTTTTTTTATATTAGCTGATTATGTGCTATTTACTCTTGTAGTGGGATTTTAATTTACCTATGTTTTTCTCATATCATTTAATTAAGTAACCATAGTTGTTTTCTTAACATACTGTTTTTAAGGCTCACAGTTCTAACCCAACCTAACCTACCTTGCTGAAGTTAACCTAACATAATACAACCTAACCTACTATATTCCTACCTACTGTTTTTTAAGGGTCATAGCATAAGAATAAATAATAACTACACGTAGAAGCGAATCTTCTTTATGCAGGTCCAAAATGCCGTGCTTTAAATACCTACTTCCCCCTTCACCCCGCTACGCCCCTCTGTCTTCCGCGCCCAAAGTTAGGGCTGTCACTTGCGAAATATTTTAATCGGTTTATGGACGTGGTATACGAGTTTAGTCACGAAATTTTATTAACTTATTAATGTTTTACTTCAACGTAGAAACATTATTGCAAAATGATTTTTTACATTTGCGTTAAATTAGATAATAATACTTTTTGATGATATTAAGATATTATGCCGTAAATAGTCGTTCACTTTTTAAAACACTATCTTAGTTCAACGATAAACACTAAAATCAACACAAATACGAAAACCAATTCAAGACACAATATCACCATATTGGTTAATATATATTCCGTCTGTGACGCCCCTCAGGTGTTGCCAGGCGGTAGGTATCTAACGCGAAGAACGCACGTCCGGAGCCGGGAGTTTCGCTTCTACGTGTAGTTATTATTTATTCTTATGGTCATAGTTCTAACCCAACCTAACCTACCTTGCTAACCTAACATCATACAACCTAATGTAACCTAACATACGTATCTATTTACTGTTTTTAATATTTTCAAGAAAATAAAGATGAATCAACCAACGAAGAAGCTACGATTGGATTTAAATTTAAACAGCTCATGCTCAACTGTTATTAAGAATCGCCTAACTTTACATGAGCTTAACCTAATCTAAGACCTAATTTAATTCTAGCTTAAGACCTAAGCTTAACTTAATTCAATTTACCTAAGTTAATGTTAGTAAATCTAGCTAAGTGTAGTATTTTATCTTACGCTGTGGTTACTTAGAGGCTATTCTAAACACCTAACAAAACCATACGAGTATATTGCATATATTTCTAAATAAACCTACACTTATATTGTTAAAAATATAAAGGTTAAATGCAATGTAACCTACGTACGAGCCTGTAAACCTACGTTTTATATACGAGCATGTATCTACGACTGACATTATCTATAACATTATCTATCTAGTACGTATCTGGGTTTCACCATAAGAATAAACAATAACTACACGTATAAGCGAAACTCCCGGCCCCCGACGCGCGCTCGGCGCGTTAGATACCTACCGCTTGGCGACACCTGAGGTGTCTAGTCAGTCAGGGGCGTCACACACGGAATATATATTAATATGCCAAAATATACATTACAGCAATGCTTCTACGATATATTTTCGCACTAGTAGACAGATTCCACACACGCAGCTATAATATATGTATATTATAGCAAGGTATCTTAAGATACCTTAATAGACCTTGCTATAAGATATATTTATGTCTTTCCCTCGCCACTATAATGAATGGGATGGATATACAGTGGTGGTAACATAATTAGGGGCACTTGTTTTTGTCTTGTTTTGCCTACAAATATGACTTTTAAATTTTGACCACCATTAAAAAAGTTCTTGACCAATTTTATTGCTAAATACAATTTACTTTAGATCATTAACTAAGGTTTAAATTTATGTACAATGAACTACTGTTAAAAACGAACCTTATATTTTATAGGGATTTAAAAACTTAGTGCTGACCCGTCCATACAAAGTTTTACAACTTTGTATGAACGCGAGGTATTTATTTTTTCAAATCCTTATAAAATGAAGGATCCGTTTTCAACAGAGATGAATTGTACATACATTTAAACCTTAGTTCGTTAATGAACGATGAGTGTAACCAAATATTAAATTAGTTTAGAACTTTTTGAAAAGTGGTCAAAATTGAAAAGTCATATTTGTAGGCAATTGTATGGGAAAAAAACAAGTGTCCCTAATTATGTGACCACCACTGTATATTTTCATATCTTAGTAAAGTGTGGTTCTTTACTATAATGTTATATATATTCCGGTATATTAATATATATTATAGCTCCGTTTGTGATGGGCTTTAGGCCGTGCAGCGCGGCGCGGCGCGGTCGTTGTATTTGTATGTGTTTCACCGCGCATGTTGCGATTTGATTTTTTAAACGTACCTATTAAATAATATTATAGTAATGGTTCGGAAAGGACCGTTTAAAACTTATCGAGCTTAAATAGTACATTACTGCACAGACCGAGAAATAGGCCGTTGCGGGACGAGTAGAGTTAGCAAGGCCGAGACGCAGTCGAGGCTGCGCTATTACGAGTCCAGCAACCGCCCTTCCCGGTCGAGGCTTGTGTAGTGCTTTTCTCCAACAATGTGAGGAAATTTAACACAATTATTAGTAATATTAAACAAAGTCCCAACATTTCCTTGAAAAAATAACAGAAACGTTCGATTTAGTATGACACTGAAATAAAGCATTAAATAAAATCACAAAAACGTAATAAATTCAATTTCAATAAAATATAGTTTAAACTATAACATTTATTACGCGTTTATGTTATTTCGGCAATTTATTTTGTTTATGAACGCAATTCCTAATAAAAGAAAGTCAAACTATTTGACACACTTTTAAATACGTTGTAAACGCTGTTTGAAAAGCCTTACCTTTTTTAGTCTATGACATTTCAAAAGTAAAATATGCAATGAAGAATTATGATTGCCCGACTGTTTGGCTGTTTGGAGATAATTATCCTAGTCCAAACATGGTTTTAAAAATTAAACCACCAGGTACGTAATAAAATTTCATACATTTTCGCGGCCGCTGCGGTTGGTAAATAATAACTTTGTTTTTTAATTCTCCTCGACCGGGAACTCAGAACTTCGCGGTCTGATTTTAAAACAGTAAGGTTAACATTTCCGAGCATGTGGGAGAAAAGGTTGTTTACAGACTCGTTTCCGTATTTTATACATGATTAATAGCCAAATAAGCCATGTTATTTTCTGGAGATAATCTTAATATCCTCAAAAACTATTATTACCTAATTTAACGTAAATGTAAAAAACACATTTTGAAACAATTTTTCCACGTTGAAGAAAAACATAAATAAAATTTCGTGACTAAGCTTGTATAACACATCCATAAACCGATTAAAATATTTTGCAAGTGACAAACAGCCCTAAATTTGGGCGCGGAAGGCAGAGCGGCGTAGCGGGGTGAAGGGGGAAGTAGGTATTTAAAGCGCGGCATTTGGGGCCTTGGTAAAGGAGATTCGCTTCTATGTGTAGATATTGTTTATTCTTATGGTTTCACCTTCACATACATTTTAATTTTACTGTAACAAGCCAGTAGGTATGTAAAACTAAAACGAGGCATGTAAACTGGTTCTGACATGATTTAAAGTACTATGGAGCATATCAATCAAAAAAGTCTGTATCGACAAGTTTTGTGTACCCGCGTGCATTGTTATAACGGTTAAATTGTTTTATTGGTCGACTATTATGTTTTATGGTCACAAAGGAATCCGATTGTTATTTATGCGTTTTATTATTTTGGGTGTTGGTGAATAACTCGAGGTCTGCGTTACTACCTCGTGTGTTCATAAGTTTTAAGACGAAATAATATGTTCATAGAAAATACTGTCTTTTTGAGCTAATCGTAATTTTAAAATTTTCAGATAATAAGTATACATTAACCAATAACTACAAGCAATTATTACTCAAAATGACGGCCTCTATTCTTTATACGAGCTCTTTGACGCCTTGTTGGCAAAAACGGAGCGGAATGACACCTTCATACTAAACACCCCACCATACCATCACACTCGCTGGAAAATGGGAACGCGATTCATTTCGTGCTGGAGCTGGAACATCTTTGCTGCTTTTGGCATAAACTTTTTTTTTTTAATTTATTTTTCCATAAACAATTTAATTTACAAAAGATTAAGTATCTGCCAAACTGCATCGCAGTTTGTTGGCAGAAAGAAAGCTCTCTAGATCTAACTTAATTAATAATTATACTATACTTACATGTTGATATACAAAACAAAGTTGGGTTAATGAATGGTTCATTCATTAACGCGAAATGTAAGTCTGCGGAGCACTTTTTTCTTGGTGCGACATGAATTTCGGCGAAGTCGCTCTCTGATTATTTTGATGTTCGCAATCGTCTTTACAGACCGCGGGCGACCACTCCTTTGGCGATCTTTTAGAGAACCTGCAGTCTCCTTGTAACGTTTTATGGTGTAATATATAAAGTTGCGGATAATCCCAAAATATTTTAGGACACGGAAAATATCCATTGGTTTTTTTCCCGCCATATGTAGCGAAATGACAGTCGCAGGTAATTCTTTTGCTCCCGCGATCACAAGAAAATTAATTGAAGTAGACAATAAAAACATACAAATAGAACAACAACATTCCAAATTCAAAACTGAAAAAAGAATTAGACAGCTGCCACTATTATTATGTTTTACTTTTTAAAGTAAAAGTTCGTCTCAAAACTTATGTACACACGAGGTACAAGTTCAAACATGTTTTTAGAAAGACGCTTTACTTACGGATAGTATAAAAGGGGTGGGGTATTGTTTATGATCAAGTATTGAGATCGCAACAGTCCTCGCTACCGGAGCTCCCTGTACCTATAACAGTATATAAACATAATAGTGTTGTTTCGTGCAGTGAAGTGTTTATAAAAAGGCCTAATAATGGATGTGAGTATGTACAACTATTTTAACTTAATTGTGTGTCTTTTTAGTGCCACGTGCGTACTACCCGGATGGTTACAACTCGCGACACTACACAATACATACGGAATAAATAAGAGACAGAATGTTTGTAGAATAAGTTCAAGAGATATGGAGTCCTCTAGGACGTATGATGAGGAGCTTAATGAAACAGGTTAGTAATTATCACAGTCTTTATTCCTATGGAGCTCTATACATGATGGTATTAAATTGTGAACATAACTTTGCGCATAATTCTTAGTCTACCAGAAAATATGTTTAGCTCAGCGGAAGGCTGGTCGTTTTACATAAAGGAAAGGGTCTTATGTTATAATTCACAATTCTTAGATAGTAAATTGTTAGTCCCTAGTTATAGAGTTGTCACCAATTCCAATCTGAGTTCAAATAACTATTATTGATATCCTAATTCCCTAATTATAAACATTATTTCCACAGACCTTGATCTGAAGAAAACCTTCCTTCCTGGACAATCAACTCGATGTAGTCCTGGGTCGGCAGACTGGTGGAGCGGCCCTCACCATACTGCGTTGCATGCCACAGTATCCTCGGTCAGCTCACAGCAGCTTGTGAAGGTCTACTGAATCCTAGTGCCTATGGCACGCCTACTAAAGGTTGGTTTATACCTTTATATCCTACTTCCTACTTTTATGTTTACTGAATGATCAGGAACATGAATTTATTACTTACAGATCTAAAGAGAGTTCCTGTCAAATACTGAATGACTAATATAAGCTACTTCATAGCTTAACTGAACCTGAATATAGTTGGAGCCTGAATCGGAATAACTGAATGCAATACCACAAAATAAATCGGTTGGATGATTTATTTTGTAGTATTGCATTCAGTTATTCCGATTAAAGGCAAATCATAAAGCTAAATTATTCTGAAACCTAAACAGAATAATATAAACTATGTAGACGGAAACTTAAATCAGAAAACTATATGTTCCTAGTCAGAAACTGAAACTATATTATAGTACAGAACAGAAGAACAGAAGAACAGAACCCAGTCCAGCTGTAAAGACAGAGAGAAATTGCTCTGATTAGCACTACAGTCATAAATTATATGAGACATGTGGGCTCACATTTAGGTTAACAAAATTATGAATCTTACCGGAAAACTCCAAGGAAATCCCCCGGTAATCTCAACGCTAAGACATTCCTTTCTCTCCATATGTGAGAAACAATCACTGAAAATTCACCATATGGTCAGAGAATTGCACAATAATTGCAACAAATGCCTCCATCAGAAAGATGTTATTAATTCTTACTTACAAGTTTCTTTCTCCGAAATATGACTGAAAGTATGTACTACGAGTATATCTCATACTCATACTCATACTCATTTATTTATAATATTATAAAATATTACATGTCAAAATAATTACAAAACTTTGGTTATATTATAGTTAGTTGCATTATAGTAGGTACTTTAGATAATATTGAAAATAAGTTATATATTACACAATTTGAAATTAAAATATCATTTTATAATTCGTTAGTCTAAGATGAATTCATTAAAGTCGTAGAAAGAATTGTCAATAAGCCATTTCCTTAATTTATTACAGAATCCTGCATTGCCTTCTAAGTTTTTAATGTGTGAAGGTAGCCTGTTGTATACCTTCGGTCCCAAAATGTGCATAGTTTTGGTTGACTTGGTCAGTCTGGAGCTTGCGATTAGTAAGCGATTTGTGGATCCTAGTCGCGTGCGGGTTAGTGTTCTAGTGGGAAAACTATCTATGTTGTACCTAACGAATTTAGCTACATCGTACACGTACTGAGAGGGTAATGTTAGGATGCTTTGAGTCCTAAAGAGTTCTCGTGCAGGAGTACCAGGTGAGGCGAAAGAGATGATGCGAACGGCGCGCTTTTGTAGGACAAAAACACGTCGCCACTCCGCTGCAGTGGCCCACAACTCGAGTCCGTAGATCATCACGGAGTGGAACAACGAGAAGTAGCTTGATCTTAGTTGTTGTTGTGGTATAACCTTTGCAAGCCTACTCAGAGCAAAGCAAGCACCGGAGAGTTTGTTACACAGAGTGCCAATGTGTGCGTCCCACTTACACTTTAGAGCAGAGTCGAGAGTGACCCCCAGAAATTTCGTGTCGTGTACTTGTGGGAGTGAGACTCCATCTATACTAACACAGAGAGGTCTAGGAGGTCGACCGCCCAGATTGATGTGTATTACTTGTGTATTGGACAGATTTAGAAGTAAGCCATTAGTTGTAAACCATTTTTAACCGACTTCTTGTAGTTTAAGAATGTCAGTTGTTATGCATTTCTCCAGATCACAAATATTTTTAGCCGTAATAACGTCACATGCATCATCGGCAAATAAGTACATGCCGCCATCCACTACTTTCGGTAGGTCATTAACTTGAATTAAAAAGCACAGATTAGCGAGCGAGGATCCCTGGGGAACGCCTATGTCTACACTGCCCTCATTCGATTTTACTATTCCATTGTTAAGTACAACTGTCTGTCGCCTGTCTTGTAAAAAATCTAGCATTAATTTGTGTGCCGGGCCCCGAATTCCTATGTGTTGGATTTTTTTACCTAGTACCCCGTGGTCACATAGGTCAAAGGCGCGGGTCATATCGCACAGTAGAATGGCTACATGGGAGAACCTTTCCTTTGCATCCATTATTTTATGAACCGTTTCACGTATAACCGTTATGCAAGATCTGTTTTTTCTATATGCATATTGTTTAGGACTCAATAAGTCAAACTGTTCTAAAAATGTTGAAAGGCGTCTAGACAAACCATTTTCAAAAACTTTACCAACTAATCGGTCTGAAGCTTTGAATGTTATCCGTTGGCCCTTTGCCTTTATAAATAGGAACAACCTTAACATTCTTTAAAACGGTTGGGTATTCTCCGCGTTTTATTAATTCATTAAAAATAATTTTGAGTTGATACAATAAAATAGGTAAGCTAATCTTTAATAATTTTGTTGATAAGTTATAAATATCGCAAGTGTTTTTGCACGCAACGTCTTTTGTTATAATGTCGTGCAATTCTTTTTCGGAAAACGGAGTTAGATAAATGGACATTTTACTTGGATCAGTTGAATTACGTAACAAGTGCGCGGCGCCTGACGGGGAGGCGGTAGGTGCATTCACAGTTGATGCGGCGGACAAAAAAAAGTTGTTTACTTCATTCGCTAACTGGTTAGATGATTTGTGGGCCGAGTCAGTATTGTTTCTAAGCATGTGCAAGCAGCAGTGTCGCGTCGATGGTTTGCGACCTGTGTACTGGTTAACTATTTTCCATAATGTTTTTTGTTGATTATGGCTGTTAATTAAAATGTTGTAGTAGTACTGGCGCTCGGCGTTTGCCATGGATTCTTCTAGTTTTATCGTGAGTGAAAGTGTTAACAGCACTAGCCGTTGTTCATTGGGTGTTTTAAATGATAGGTCTGCTAGGTTATTAAGAAGTTGCTTTTGCATAATAATTTCGTTAGTTATCCACGGACAAGTGTTTCGTTTTCGATTTTGTTGTTGTTTAAAAGGAAAACAAGTGATAGACGCGTTATTAAAGATGTTAATAAGTGACTTAAGATGCAATATTGGGTCATAATCAGTTTTGTTAAACAGGCTGTCCCAGTCGATTGATTAAATAATACTTTTGAAATTCTGTAATTGGTTCTGTGAAAATGTTCTCGTAAAGGAAGTTTGTGATCTGTCCAAGCTTAAAGTGATTTTTATCTTTTGTGCGTGATGATCAGAAAGGCGAGTATTTATTGATAAACAGATAATTTTGTGTGCACTCATTGTGTGGTTTGTGTAAACGTGGTCCAGGCATGTGCTTGATGGACCGACCCCTCGAGTAGGAAAAGTAAGGATTTGTGTGAAGCTGTACGACTTGACCAAGTCCACCATGGTACGCCTGTATGTTGAATCGGGAAGAAAGTCCACGTTAAAGTCACCCAAGACTACTACAGATTTATTCTCGTTGGACAACCTAATTAATAGGTTTTCAAAACATGTTATAAAAGGTTCAATACTATTTAAATTGGAACGGTACAGGCAGACTACGATCATGTTTGACTTAACTAACTCTATACAAGATAAATATTTCACAAATGTGTTCTACAGACAGATTACAAATGTCATTACGCTCCTTATACTCGTACATTAACTCATTAGAAATTTATATAGCAGAGCCACCGTGTTCAATAGATACTCTGCAGTAGAAAGATGCTAATTGATAGGAACACAAAGTTACATTTTTAATTTCATTTTGTTTGAGCCAGTGTTCGGTCAAACATAATATATCGCATTTCATTTCGTAGTTCAGCAATAGTTCGAGGTGTTGAGTTTTTCGCGAGAGACTTCTTACATTTTGGTGACAAATAATTAGTTCATTACTTATCTGCTCCTTATTAGGCCTCGTCTGTGTCTTGTGCGGATTTGCGTTTAGGTCTTGACGGGTGACGGAACAGAAAGGGCTGCCACTGATTTATTGTTACGTGAATTGGCCACACCTCAGGGGTCGTAAGATGGTCATAGACTGAAGTCGGGATTCCAATTTTGTAAGACTTGTAATCATCTCTTTTAGACGGAATCTGTTCTACCGTGTATTGTGCGGGTTTCACAGAGTTCAAGTGTTCAGTAACACTTTCAGGTGACGATGACTTACTGAAAAAGCATCCATGTATATATTTCACTAGGTCGACACCGTTTAATGCTGTGTTAGTTGCCGTTCCTTTTATTATTAGTTTAGATGATTTTTTACGTTTATAGGAAACTTCTTTCCACTTAGGTTCGTCTATATTATGAAAAAGTGGTGAGTCACATTCCGTTTTCGAACTAACGTTTTGCAACGGCATTATACTGATGTCTTTTTTAGATGACACAGGGGTAAGTGTAGAGTTAGTCTCACTGTTTTTGTCGCTCGTTGGCGTGCCACTCTACAGCGTGTCCCTATTGGTTGTTGCACTCTGCGGCGGCTCCTTATTGGTTGTCGAAACGGTGTCACTAGTTTGCGATTTAGCCACTGATCGCGTTAGCACTCGTTTAATTGGTGGAGTCCTTACTTTCTTATTTTCTTCTAACTTCGTAAGTTGGTCGGATAAAGTTTGAATTAATTTCTATTGAACCGACAGCTTTTTTGTCAATTCTTGCGCTATAGCGATGGTAACTTCGTGTTCTTTTTTCACTGCACAAAGGGTGTCCTTATATTTTTTGAAAAACACTTCATTTTGCGGGCCAGGCATTGTATTGAATAAAAATTCAAATTAAATTTAGACAGCGAGAAGTTACCGTGACACTTAACGTGACGTAATGTATCTCTCAACAGCAGGGGCTTGGTTATATTATCGAGGATGGCTCCTCCGCTGTCGTTCAGCTTAAGTCTGATTTTATAATGGGCCATCATCTTGATGATTTTTATGAAAGCTAGCTAGTCAAAACATACATGCAACAAAATGCATAGAATGTAGCTATACAAATTAGGTAGTCTGGGTAATTAAGTACCTAATGAATAAATTAACTAATACATTAAATGTTCTTTTGACTGAAATGTGTTTGTTTAATTCTTGTATGTACCATTACTGTCAAAAGAAATCTTTGAATTGTTTTGTTTATTTAATAAATGTGAACAACTATATACTCCATTTATTGATTTATACCAAATATTTAATAATCCCTTAATCCTATAGTAATTTCCCTAACGCGGCAACACCAACCTACAAATCTACGGTGTTGACGTTTGACAATCAAAAGTTATGAACAGTAATGCCATATACACCTTAAACAGGATTCTACCTGTTCTAGTGTTCATTGACACACGTGCCCGGGTTCGAATTGCGATTTTCTTTAGTAAAACTTCATTGAGTGTCTAATATTTGTGTTGGTGGTGGTTACAATGTAATAATTAACAGGTGAGTGTTATTTGTGTAGTCTTGTGATGTCGTCCTTAGAGGAGGATGACCCTCCTGATAGGGGCCGAGATGAAGCAGCGTGTGCTTCAGTCAAGCCTGGTGCTAAACGTTCTGCTGAAGTGTTAACTCAGATTAGCGAAACACAAGCCAAAAAAACAGCTTCTCCTAGTGCTTCTGTACAGCATACGTTTATTCGACCAGGGTATGAGAATGGATCAGATTTAAAGTATTCTGAAACTGATTCGGGACCATTTTTGGTACACGTGACCCGCACAGAGAGTGATTCCACATTAATTACCAGCCGTATGCGTGGTTTAAAGATTGCGCAAATTATTTACAATGGTAAAGTGTCGGGAATTAAGGAAATAAAAAATATAGGTAAAAACAAGTTGAATATCTACTTTGCCTCTGCTCAAGTTGCAAACTCCTTTGTTGATAACCCATTATTGACAGCTAATAATTTGTCAGCAGTGATTCCCAGATTCCAGGTATCGCGAATGGGGGTAGTGAGACAGATTCCTTTAGACTGGACCTTGGAAGAACTCCTAGAGGCTGTTGAGTGCCCACCAGGATCCGGAGCAGCCATCAAAGCTAGACGGCTTAATAAAAAAAAGTACATTGAAGGTAAACCAGTGTGGGAGCCGTCTTCTACAGTGGTCCTAACATTTTTGGGTCAAAGTTTACCAGAACGGATTTTTATTTACAACATGTCTATTTTGGTAGACATATATAAACTGCCTATCATTCAATGTCACAAATGTTGTAGATTTGGCCATGTCAAGGATCAATGTCGTTCAAACCCCAGATGCGCCCGCTGTGCTCAAAATCACCCCTCAGCAGAATGCTCTGTACCAGACACTCAGGTGTCGTGCCTGTTTTGTTCAGGCCCCCATACTGCTACAGACAATAGGTGTCCCGAGTTCTCTCGCCAGAGGTCTATTAAAATGGTCATGTCTGAAGAAAATGTAGGATATGTTGAAGCGGCAAGAAGGTTCCGCCCTGTTCGTACCTCCTATGCAGATGCAACAAAAACTATTTCTTTGAGCCAGGGTAGTCCTGTGTATGTGTCACCTCCATCGCCGTCCCCCCCCAACTCGCCTTCTATGTTTGGATCTACATCTCAGTCATATCGCAGAACGGTTATCTCTGAACGTCGTCCTAGGCCTGCTCTAGGAAAAACATATAATATTGAAGGACACAGGAATATCACATCCACACCACAATCTTCCCAACCCAATGGCTGTGCGCTGGGCAATTTGGATCAAACTTGCCAGAATGATAATCTGGCAGAATTAATAACAAAAATGTTAATCAATTTGCTGTCCAAATTTTCGGACATAATACCGTACACCGTTCTTGAAACCCTCCAGGGTCACATTAGTAGTGCTATAAATAAAATAATAAAAGATGGCCAATCACAACATAGTTCAATGGAACTGTAGAAATATTAAAAACAAAAAACACGATCTAGTTCATCTTATTAATACATATAGCCCAGTTATCCTTGCCATCTCTGAGACCTGGCTGAGACCTGGATCCCTATTTCGGGTGACAGGCTACTCCTGTCTCAGGGATGACAGAGATGACGGTTGGGCTGGTTGTGCTATTTTTGTAAAAAGGAATTTTAATTTTACTCAAATCCCTATCCCTCCTCATTCAACAGGAATTAATATTGTTGCAATCCGTGCTCTCAATATCACTTTTGTGTCAATTTATATCCCTTATCCCAATTCTGTCTTGATTCAAGAACTCTGTTCCATTCTCTCCCCCCTCCCTAAACCTCTTATTGTTCAAGGGGATTTTAACTGCCGTCATACGATGTGGGGTTCTCACTGTTGTGACTCAGTTTCACCATTCCTCTTAGACCTTTTAGAAAACGTTAATCTTTGCGTCCTAAATGACGGTACTCCTACCCGTCGATCATCTCCTATACAGAACGTGAGTGTTCCAGACTTAACGCTTTCCTCCCCTAACTTAGTCTCTTCCTTATCCTGGTCAGTTACTCCTCACTCTTTTGGCAGCGACCATCTTCCTATACTAACATCCCTTTGTAACTCCCTTGCCACCCCAACTTCAACTCTAGTCCCACTGTTAAAATATAGGCTACCTCTTGCCGACTGGGAAAAATTCAACAATTCCATGCTGGGATTAATAGAAGAAATGCCTACCGTCGACGATCAAAACCTTACCACAGTCTACTCCTTATTCACCGCAGCTCTCTTATCCGCGGCTGACAGCGCCATTCCAGCAAAGAGTCATGCTCGTGACAGGCTGCCCTCTCCAGCATGGTGGGACGCAGAATGCACCACCTCTGTTAAGGAACGCAAACAGGCTGAATCGTTGTTTTCGGTAGACCTCACACTTGACAATTACCTCACATTCCAACAAGTATCAGCCAAATGCAGTAGACTGTTGAAAAAGAAGAAGTTCTATGGTTGGCGTTCCTTCTGCGAATCCTTATCCCCTAGAACCCCTTCAGCTCTAGTATGGAAAAAAATTAAGGCTTTTCGGTGCTCCCAAGTCAACAACAACGTTAGCTGTAATCTGACATCTTGGCTTGAGGAATTTTCCTCCAAACTAGCTCCCCCTTTTGCCCCAACCCATGATGGAATGGGTGATTACAGTTCTTCTCGGTGTTCACAGGAAAGGATGAATAACATCTTTAGCTATGATGAATTATCTTGTGCTCTTGACCATCTCAGAGACTCCTCTCCTGGTATAGACGGTATCCCATACTCTTTCATCACTCAATCGTCAAAAACTATTAAATCGTTTTTTTTAAATATTATTAATAAAATATTTTTATCCGGTAAAATACCGGACAGCTGGAAGTCTCAAATTATTGTACCGATTTTAAAACCTGCCAAAGACCCCGCTGATCCGAACTCATACAGACCAATCGCCCTGTCGTCTGTACTTGCAAAAATTATGGAGCATTTAGTCAAAAACAGACTTGAATGGATTTTGGAAAACCGAAACACTTTATCTAATACCCAATTTGGTTTTCGAAAGGGCGTGGGTACAGTCGATAGCTTGAGCATCCTGACCTCTGATATCCGAGTAGCCTTCTCTCGCGGCGAACATTTGGTTGGCGTTTTCCTGGACATTAAAGCAGCGTACGATAACGTTGATCTTCCAATACTCAGGCAGAAAATGCTTAATCTGAGTATCCCTGAGAGGATTACCAACATTATATGCAATATGTTCATGGGCCGGTCTATTCATATCCGTACTAATGGTGACCTATTACCGCCTTACTTTGTATGGAAGGGCCTCCCACAAGGTTCGGTTTTGAGTCCGCTGCTTTATAGTCTATATACCGCCGACCTCGACACTTCGGTAAATAGTTTCTGCAAGATATTGCAATATGCCGACGACATTGCTCTATATTCTTCATCTAAAGTTCTGTCAGAAACTACTAATTCTCTTAATTCTGCCTTGTATTATCTTAACACCTGGCTCAATGACCACGGTCTCTCTCTCTCTGCAGAAAAAAGCAATGTCGTTGTTTTTACTCGAAAAAGACAGGTGCCGAATATCTGTATTTCAGTTGATGACCAACCGGTAGCAATTCAGGATAAGGCGAAATTTTTAGGTATTATTCTGGACTCCAAATTATCTGGCATATCTCATCTAAATTACATCTGCCAAAAAGCGGAAAAAAACATAAACATCCTTCGTGCTCTCTCGGGTGTGAGGTGGGGTTCCCACCCATATTGTCAAAAGCTTCTATACAACGCAATAATAAGAAGTCATTTTGATTATGGTAGCTTTGTGTTGGAGCCGTGTAATAGATCTGCATTGTCCAAACTTGACAGAATTCAAGCAAGATGCCTTAGGATTATAACGGGAGCCATGAAGTCGTCCCCGACTAATGCCCTTCAAGTAGAGTGTATGGATCCGCCCTACTCCCTTCGGAGACAATTCCTAGCGGACCGCTTTTTCTTTAAAATCCATCAAATTTCATCCCATCCACTTCTATCAATCCTCGAGTTTCTTCACCAACTCATATCTACTTCCACATACTGGTCGCACAAAACTCCACCTCCTCTTATCATTAGTTATAGAAAAATGTTAGAACTTTCTGTAACGATCCATCAGTATTCCAAAAACCCTCTTTTTGAAACAGGTTACGATAGCCTTGTATTCGAACCTTCTGTTCTATTAAACTTTGGCATTTGTAAAAATCAAATAGGTGCGGACACTACGCTTAAGTTATTAATTGACGAAAACTGGCCTGACCATTTAGTAATATATACCGATGCATCGAAGCTCAGTGATGACCGTCCTGTGGGCGCTGCGGTTTGGATACCAAAATTCAAAATTATTTTAAATTTTAAGCTCCCCAACATCAGCTCCGTCTTCACTGGCGAAGCGGTAGCGTTGTTGGAAGCAATATCTTTTGTTCTGTCCCATCAAGTCAATAAATCCCTTATCCTTACTGATTCACTCAGTTGCCTACAAGACATAGTTAAATTACCATTTCATGCTAAAGATAATTTTCCAGTAATCTTAAAAATTAAAGAAACCCTTTTTAAATGTCACGTTAATAACTTTGAGGTTGTTTTGGCCTGGATCCCTGGGCACAGCGGCATTAGTGGTAACGATACCGTTGATATTTGTGCAAAAGAGGCCATTCTGTTTGGATGTGACAAATATTCCAACTGTTTCTCCCGTGACGTCCGAGCTCTCGCATTGCCTCAAATGCGGGAATCCTGGAATACTCGGTGGCAATCCTCTCGCTCAATTTGCGGTAAGCATTACGGAGAGCTTCAGACTGATTTACCAATTAAACCGTGGTTTTTTACTACCTGGTCGATCCCGAAAAACATAACTTCTACAATTATTCGCCTACGGTTGGGACATATATGTACTCCTGTTTTTCTAGCAAAGATACGTGTCCGTGATCACTCTCTGTGTGAGTGTGGGTTGGCAGAAGGTACCCTAGAGCACATTTTTTTGGAATGCCCTAGAATTAGCACTCCCCTGTACGACCTCCTCCCCCTAGATATTCCTCGCCCTGTAAACGTTAAATCTCTCTTGTCTTTAGTCCATTCCCCCTTTGTGTATGTACTGGGTAAATTTATTAAAATTAACAATTTGTGTCTATAGCCCGTAGCTAGAATAACCGTAAATGTTTGTGCTGTCTTTTGTTTTAGATCCTCACATGAATCGTCGTCTACGCGCGAGACTACCGAACAATTACTATAAGTATAACGTGTCTCCTTGAACCTTGACATTGGCGGAATCATCGATAGTCTCGATGGCGCTATAAAATCAAATTGATTGATTGATTGATTGATTGACACCTTAAACATTTCCCCAGTCTTTAGGTTTCGTTTCACGCAGGAAATGCAACGTTACATTAGCATTTGTTCACCGTGTTTTGTTAAAAGTATTGTAAACAGTTGTGTAATTTATTGTTTGATATTGTTTCAGTTCTCTGAAAATACTTTCAAGAACTATTACTACCCGGAAAATAAAGATGATTCACCGACGAAGAAGGCACGCCTGGTTTTAAAGTTAAGCAGGCCATGGCAAAAAAGCGTTCAGTAAATAACATCGACAGCTTTTTTAAACGTCCCAAGAAGAAAACTAAAGTACTGAAACGGTCCTCCAACGTATGCCAAGTTCTCCCGATGGTATCGCATACTTATCAAGCGGTCAAGACGACGGGGCATACGCTTCTCATTTGATTAAAATCGAGATATTTGATTTCACCTACAAACCATCATTCAAATACAGCGAATTCATATATAGCGCATAAACATAAAATAAACTTTGAAAATTTGACTTTCCCATTTAATTTGAAAAAATGAATGATATAATCATTAATATTTTTGGACTGGAGTACAATTCACAAAGTAAAAAACATGATGTGATAGGACCATTTCATTTAACTAAATGTAAAAAAGCTACCCACTTAAACTTATTATATATAACCAAAGGTTACGCACATTATTGCTTTATCAAAAATTTATCTAGATTAGTATCTAAACAATTGTCCAATACACAACATGCTACACATATTTGTGATGGTTGCCTAACAAGCTTTACGTCACATGAAAATTTAATGAATCATCAAAGAAACGACTGTTTCCATGTTTGCACAAAGGGCATTGGGTAAATTTGTTTGAAGAATATTGTCATATTTTTTTTCAGCGGCCACGGATGATTCTTACATAGTTATTTAGTGGACCTCTAAATACATATAGATATATAAAATTTATGGCGTTAAATAATATCGGAGCGGAGATTTTAAAGATTTAAGTGTTCAGTTTTTCGTACAAAAGTACTCCCAAGTATGAATATTTAAATATCTCGGCTCCGATGCACTTAAGAGTATTACATTACATAATAAAATATGTTTATTTTTAATAATTCTATCATAATTTGCCACTTTTACGAATGGCCGCTCACCTTGAAAATGTATGAATTTTACAAATGACAACACTTTTACCCAAACCCCTTTACCTTCAGAACAGGATAAAGAGAACAATTGGTTCAATGAAAATATCCCATCTAACCAACTTAGCTTCAATAATTATGATCGTAAATTAAGGGTGCCTTTTGTTGTTTATGCCGATATTGAGGCCTTTTTAAATCCAGTTCCATCATGTTTCAACAATCCTAGTACATCCTCTACAACAAATGTACAAAAACATGATGTATATAGTTTTGGATACTACATTAAGTGTTCTTATGATGATAAGTTGTCAATGTATAGAACATATAAAGGTTAAGATTGTGCCCAGACATTTATCAAATACGGTTTACTAATGTTTCGACGAAAATTATATAGCAAATTCTTAACTCCCCAAACTACGTATCCCATATTTTTAATTGGGCAAATTTTTATTTCGCAACTCAACGTTTCGCACTGATATAATTTCCCAACTAATGATTTGATAAATTATTCTTAGACAAATTATTACATGGCATTATTTTAAGATGTCAATTATGTTTTCGTCAAATGTATTGATTGGCATACCTTAATTTAGCAACATATTCATGGCAATATGAAATCTAACCTACCTATCTCTGCGATGCTGTTTCGTTTTTAGGGTCATAAAAAAAACAACCCTAACCTACCTATCTCTGGGAGCAGTTCCGTATTTAGGGTCTATAAAAAAAATAACCCAAAGTTTCCTATCTCTGGAAGCAGTTTACATACAATTTGACAATAAGTTATTTGCCACATAAAATTTGACAAATGTTGCCTTAGCATAACATTTGATGTAATAAAATATTGCAGTATAAAAATGTAGCAAAATAAAAAAAATACGAAGTAAAATTATGCCAAGGATTGCTTTGCCAAATAAAACTTCGGCGAAAAGTTAGTTGCCAAATGAAATTTGACGAAACATAATTCGGCAAAAAGGCAGTACACCATGAAATCCATTTAAAAAGATTTAGAGAATATTTGTAGGAGTAATACTTTTGCCAAAACCCCTTTGCCTTTATCTGATGCAAATAATTTAGATATTGCACAGAGTAGTACTTGTTACATTTGCGATAAAAAATTTAACGGTGATTCTACTATTTCTTATAATCATCATACAGGTTTTTACGAAGGAGGAGCACATCAATTTTGTTCTGAAAAATACAGGGCACCTAATTTTGTGCCTGTAGTTTTCTTTAATTTGAGCAACTATGATAGTCATTTTATAGTACATGGGCTTGGATTTGAGGAAGGGGATATTGAACTGATACCAGAGAACAAAGAGAAATACATTTCCTTTTCTAAATCTTTGCAAGTGAAAAATCGCACAATGAAATTTTGAATTTTGAAAACAAAAAAAAATGGTTGATTCACTAAAATTCATAGGTTGCAGTCTTGAAAAATTAGCCAAAACCTTGACGCACGAACAATTTCGTGAATTAAAATTGAGTTTTTCCATGTGAAGGGGATTTTAAACGATTAATACGAAAAAGTATCTATCCCTATGAACACATGACATCATATGACACGTTAAAATTCACTTCTCTTCCGACTCAAGATAAATTCTATAGTTCTCTGACTGATTGCAACATATCAGAAGAAGATTATGAACATGCGAAAGGTATTTGGTCTCATTTTCTTTGTCAAAATATGGGGGATTATTCTGATTTATATTTAAAAAACAGATGTTTTGTTACTTACTGATGTACATTTGAAAATTTTAGAAATGTAAGTCTTAGGACATATGGATTAGATCCAGCTCATTATTATACTGCTCCAGGATTAAGTTGGGATGCGATGCTAAAAACTACATAAAAAAATCTAGAGCTCTTAACTGAATTTTAGAATTGATAAAATTGCTTTTATAACTAAAAATATTCGAGGTGGCATATCGCAATGTAGTAAAAGACACGCAAAAGCTAATAATAAATTTATGTCAGAATATGATCAAAATACTCCTTATTCATTTCTTATGTACTTGGATGTAAATAATCTTTATGGGTGGGCTATGTCTCAATGTCTCCCTACAGGTAAATTTGAATGGGTGAAGTAGATACAGATTATAATGTTTCTGATGATGCTGAACATGGATTCATTTTAGAACTCGATCTAGAATACTCCCACGAATTGCATGACTCTCATTCGGATTTACCATTCTGTCCTGAAAATGTTTGTTTAGGGAATTCCAAAGAAAAAACAATGGTTCCCAATTTAAATAGGAAAACGAATTATGTTCTACATAACAGAAATCTAAAACAATGTTTGAAGAATGGTTTGCAATAACTTAAAATCCATCGTTTTTTGAGATTTGAACAATCTAGGTAAGCGGTTAAAAAGTTACATAGACTTAAACACGCAAGCGATCGCAGGCAACGTGTGATTCTGATAAAGATCACTATAAAAGTATGAATAATTCAATGTTCGGTAAGACCATGGAAAATGTTTTCAAATATGTGAATGTCAAATTGTTAAATCACTGGGAAAATCATGGAAAATCACAGGGAGTTGAAACTGTGATAGCGAAACCTAAGTTCCACAGTTTATCAATATTTTCAGAGAACTCAGCTGCTGTTCAATTGAATAAAACTAAAATATTTTATAATAAACCAATTTATTTAGGATTTTGCATTTTAGATATATCGAAAACTTTCATGTATAAATTTCATTGCGACTACAAGAAAACGAAATATCAAGAAAATCTCAGGCTTCTTTATACAGATACCGATAGTTTAGTATATCAAATTAATATTCACTGAAAACTATTATAAGGACATAAAATCAGAGCTTAATTTATATTTTGACATATCAGACTATCCACCTAATAAAGTTTTCAAAGATGAAAACAACGATAAAATATTTAAAGAGTTTGTTGGTCTACGATCTAAAATGTATGCTTTAGATGTTGAGAATCATAGTCTTATATCAAAAGCTAAGGGAGTCAATAAATGTGTTACTAAAAAACTGACCCTCAATGATTATAAAAAGTGTTTATTTGAAAAAAATATGCAACATGCTCAAATGCTGTAATTTAAATCAATAAAACATGTAATATTTACTCAAAATATAAATAAAGTATCATTATCTCAAAACGATACAAAACGGTACTTGTTACAAAACTCTTCGGACACTCTTGCGTGGGGGCATTATAAAATACAACTTGGATCATCACAAAATAATTTTTCCATGTAATTTATAATCATCGAACATTCAAAAATTTCAACATTAGTTTTTGTACATTGTGTATTTATAATTTTTAATTGTGAATTCCAATGTAATAATTGTAGAAAATGTAAGTATATTTTAGTTTTTCGTAAATATAAATTGGTGACGGTGAATAAAATCAAGTGGTGGTACTCTGTATTTGTTGTTTTAGTTAAGTAAACTATTTACAAACAAATGTATTTTTTATTGTAAGTTGAAAAGAGACTTATGATATATTGAGTTTTTTGCGCCGCTTCTTCTCAACAAGGATGGTCAAAAAAAAGTGTAAATTTCGAAATAAAAAAATATTTTACTATGATATCTTTGTTTTCTGTTTTATTTTTTTTACCCTTATTTTGTTTGATTTATTTAAAAAGCAATTGAGTTCATAAATTGTGCCATTTCATATCAACACATATTACGAGTTTTAATTATGATACATTTTTATCATCCTTTCACAACCATTGTAGCTAGTCCGAGCGGGTGTGGCAAAACACAATTTGTCACAAACTTTTAAAATAATTCCAAAGAAGTATGTAATGTTGAATTTGATGAAATTATTTGGTGTTATGATGAAATGCAACCCCTGTACAATCTGGAAAATGTAAATTATAGTCAGGGAATACCAGAATTTTCAATGTTTGATGGGGAGAAACCTAAGCTTCTTATAATAGATGATTTGATGAGAGAATCGGATGGACGAATCGTTGACATTTTCACAAAAGGTAGCCATCATAGAAACTTAAGTGCTTTTTTATATTACTCAAAACATATTTCACCAGGGGAGAGGGCGACGTGATATTTCACTGAATACAAGCTACATTGTATATTTTAAGAATCCCAGGGACAAAACCCAAATACGCTACATGTTACGACAAGTTTACCCGGAAAACTCAAAATTGGTAGACGAAGCCTACAAAGATGCTACTAAAGAACCACATGGTTACCTCATGATTGATCTGAAACAAAATACAAATGACATATGTCGTTTTAAAACAAAAATATTCCCGTTTGATTGTCATTGCTACAAATAACTACAATATAAACATTTACTTGAAGCGTTGCAGTTGCTTAAAACAAAATATCGCACGGCGTTACTTAAATCTTGTGATGATGATGAGATCAACATTATTTGTGAGTGCATTTATAACGTTTTAAATGGAAAAAATCCTTTAGACAAAAAAGAAAAATCTAAATTAAAAAAATATAATGATATCTTACGAAAATTAGTTTCAAAAGGGAAATATAAAATAATAAAAACTGTTATAATTCAAAAGAGAGGTGCATTTCTACCTATTATATTAGGAGCAGTTTTAAGTGCCTTAGTTAACTCTTTATAATAAAAAAACTGGAAAATACGAAAAAAATGCTATTAGTAGAATCAGATTTTATTGAAAGACTCAAACGCAATGAGAGTCTACCTGAAAATTCATCATCCCGTCTAGATGCTGAGATGCAAAAGATACTTAAAATTAAAATGGATGATCGTGAAAAGTGGACCTTATATTCTCAAGCATTGCAACGATTTTTACATTTTATTGAAACAGATCGAAAACCGTTTAGAATACCAATCGTAACGGAGGGGGAGGTTCAACTCAACAACGAAAGTAATGATCTAAAGTCAAAAGTGAACAAAAAGGAGGTTAATGAATATAACGAGCCAGTTGCAAATCCACCTTTACCAGAAGGAGATGTTACTACAACAGTTACACCGATTGCTAAAACAAAACCAGAACTGATGCCATTAGCCCATCAAAAATATTAGATATATTACCCAAATCATATGAGAAAAAAACTCGAACTTTGTTGGATTGCATTGTTTTAAGTATACCAAAAATTTGGTGGAAGCCGTCCGGTGAAGTTGTAATAAACAACCGCACCATTTCAAATAGTAATATTACTGATCTGGTAAGCGACACGGTTAGATCTCTTAATTTAAACTTTAAACTAAAGAGATATAAGAGTTCCTTTAAGCTGCATAGGCAATCCTGCAAACTTGGAATTTAAAACAGCTCAACCGATTGAAACCCCTATGTCATTTCCTGCATCTACAAGTACGAGATCGTCAACAGATAAAGTAAAACAAAGAGCTACACCACTTACTACAGGACTACTTAAGCGTCATTATAAGAAAATAGATTGGTTAAAATGGACCCCTTATTAGATATTAATAGGATCTACTATGATGTCTCCAATCCAGCTGGTTATAGTAGTTTAAATAATATAGCGAAGGAAATTAAAGAACAAATGAACAAAGAGGAAGTAAAATAATGGTTACAATACATACACGCTACATAAACCTATTCATAAGCCATTCTCTAGAGATAGACATATCCTACCTAACTTTAATGAACTCTGGCAAGCTGATCTAAGTGACATGAGTACGTATAGCCAATACAATCATGGATACAAATATATTCTTTGTGTTATTGATGTGTTCAGTAAATATACTTTTGCGAGAGCTATGAAAAAGAAACATTCATTAACACTTAAAGAATGTTTTGAAAGCATATTTACTGAAGCCAACTCTGTTCCTCGTCATATACAATCTGATAAACAGACAGGAATTTAGGGGGCAAAATTTTATGACAGGTAGGGAGTTCCTATATCGATAAACTGAATTATCGATTCTTGTTCTATATACACTCACTCTAGTGGTCACTCCAAGTTTTGTTTGTAAAAACGTTTTTTATTAAAAGTGTAAAAATTCAACATAACACTATTCTTTTTTTCAATTTTTTTTTTGAAATTTACTCATCATTATTTTTCTTCATTAGCGTCCCATCTAGATCTACTATTGTTAGAATAAACTATCAGAATTTATTCCAAATTTCGGGCGTTAAACGTCTCCGACTTGGCTGATAAATCCATTTCAGGTGGCTAAATAGCTTTTCAATTTCAGTAGAGGTAATAGGGGTTTTTTTTTAAATGCTGTTTTAACTTCATATTCGTCTTCAGAACAAAACTTACAGGTACATACAATGCTGGAGGCGATCACTAGTATGTGGAAAAAGCACCGATAATTGAGTTTATCGATATAGGAACCCGAGGGCCCTGGATTCCTATGTCTGCCGATAAAGGTACAGAATTTGTTGCAAAGGTGAGAGATTACTTTAAGAGCAAAAAACATTAATTATTATACCACTAATAATCCCGACATTAAAGCGAGTATTGTAGAAAGGTTTCAAAGAACTCTTAAAATGAAAATGTGGCGTTACTTCACTCATAATAATTTAATAATACATATAATTACACTAATATCTTACAACCATACCTATCATTCTAGCATTAAAATGCGACCAATTGATGTTAATTCTAATAATATTATGACCGTTTGGAATAATTTATATTATAGAAAAAAGGATAGACAAATTTCCTTGGAAACCCCGAAATTGAATGTAGGCGATCATGTTAGAATTGTTGGATAATGTATGGTCCGACAATGTGAATGGTTGCTTTAACACTATTTTTGACATCTATGCAACAGCTCTATGTTTTGTCCGTCTCTTCTAAATGCTGTCAATGGGGCGACATGCTACATTTTTTGTGTCCGTTTAGTTTATTTATATTATTACATTGTACACTTTATTTTGGACATAAACGTGTTTAAACAATGTACCAGCAAGTGTATTATTGATTCAAGACATAGCTCTCCAAATCCACTAGATGTTGTACGACTGCTGGCACCACGCGATCCTCGTGCTCTAACAGGTTCTGCGGCCCAGGCACCTAATCGGAATCGGTATACATCCATCGTCTGCATTAACGGAACAACTAATATTAACGCGCAGATTGCTCATCAAAGATGTCTGAAGCCGGCGATGCAAATATTCCCCCGATGGAACGATCGTCGAATCATACACCAACATCGGCTGTTTTGCTGGGCGGATCTGGTGCAGTGGAGAAGCTGGAGGGAACCTCTAATTACCACAGCTGGAAGTTTACATTGAAAATGATATTGAAATTGGAAGGCTTATGGGACTTAATCGAAAGAACGGACCCGATCACTGGCTCTGACGCCGCGCGCGATCAACGCGCGCTAGCTCGCTTGTGTTTAATTAAGTATAAAACCCTGCCTTTACCAGTACGTGCGTGAAGCTAAAACCGCTAGTGAAGCTTGGAAAAAGCTTTCTGAAGTTTTTGAAGATCGTGGTTTATATGTATAGACGTGTGCTTCTTTTAAGACAACTTCATCGAATTGAATACACTGACTTTACCTCAATGTCAGAATATATAGAAAAGGTAATGTCACTAGTACATCAACTATCGGATATAGGAAAAACGGTTGAAGATCAAGAAATTGCAGAAATCCTGCTTAGCGGCTTACCGCAGGAATATGATTCATTGGTATCCAATCTTGAAACGCTGTGTATTTCTTCTACACTAAAAAGTGAACTCGTAAGGAGCAGGCTGCTTCAAGAAGCGCAAAGAAAAAATGGGGTTAATGTATCTCCTTCAAACACTGCATTTGTTACGAAGAAACAGCTCATTTGCAAATATTGTGGAAAAACTGGTCATATAAAGCCCAAGTACTTCAAAATGAGGAAAGATAAAGTACTGAAGAAGAAAGAAAACCAGGAGCCCATTTCTGCATTCTTAGCTCAAAATTGTACTCAAGTTTTCATAGACAGTGGATCGTCAAATCATATGTGTAACAACAAGGAGTTACTATCAAACATTAAAGACACTAGTGCTCAAGTTATTGCTGCCACCAATAATCAACAAATGATTAGCACATGTACTGGAGATCTTCAAATAATTATAAACAAAAAGAATAGAATTTTTAATAATGTCATGTTTGTCCCCAATTTATCTGCAAATCTCTTATCAGTATCCAAATTATGTCAGAATGGTTTTACTGTTAAGTTTAATGGTTGTTTCCTTTATGATAGGGATTGTGAAATTTCTGGCAATTATTTAATTAAAGCAACATGTTCCAATGGCATTTATAAATTAGATGGGTATGTGTGTGAGGGTAATTCGCTCAATAGGATGCACTCTTTGCTCCTGCAAGATGGGCAGGACACACCGAGTGCTGCAGTTGCTGCCTATGGTGTGGATCTATGGCACCAAAGGCTTGGTCACTTAAGTATAGCAGGTATGAATAGGCTAAGAAAGCATGTTTGTGGTGTGTCTTTTCAGGGTGAAGCTCAAAACAAATGTGAGGCTTGTCTTAAGGGGAAGCTTACAGCTGAATCTTTTCCTAAAACAAGCCAAACCCGGACAACACAACCGCTGCAGCTCATTCATAGCGACGTGTGTGGACCACTGCCAGAGGCTAGCTGGGGTGGAGCCAAATACCTAGTCACATTCACAGATGACTTTACAAGAAAAAGTTTTGGATATCTAATGAAGAATAAATCACAGACGGAGAATACTGTACAGGGAGCGAAGACGAGTCCAACTCTGCTGTGTTGTCTGCAGACGACACTGGCGCCGAGTCTTCTGAGTCACCAGGCGAGACCACAGCTCGAGGAGTAGCCGCGACTAGTCCAGTGACTGTCGCTTCGCACACTGGTCGGCCTATTCGTTCTACACGTAATGTACAACCTAAACGTTTTTTAAACTATGACATGAGTCTTTTAGTTCATGAGAACTCTCTCGTCGATGATCCACTTACTTATGAGGAGGCAATGAACTCTTCATGCAGCATACAGTGGCAGAACGCTATGAAAAGTGAGTACGACTCTCTAGTTACCAATAATATGTGGGAACTAGTAGATAGGCCAATAGTTAAAAAAATATATGCACATGGGTTTATAAAGCTAAGTTTGACGCGTCTGGTAAATTCGATCGTTATAAAGCACGCCTAGTTGCCAGAGGCTTCACACAACGTGAAGGCATAGATTATCAGGAAACCTTCTCGCTAGTCGTACGTCACTCCACTATGTGAATTTTGTTTTCCATAGCTAATCAGCTAGATTTTAATATAGAATATTTGGATGTCGCTACAGCTTTCTTAAATGGCGATCTAAATGAAGTAATATGGAACAACCAATAGGTTTTAATGATAAGTATCCTAACATGGTTTGTTTGTTAAAGAAAAGTATTTATGGCCTAAAACAGGCAAGCAGAATGTGGAACTGCAAAATAGATAGTCTCTTACGCAAATATTAATTTATCCAATCCAAGTGTGAACCGTGTGTTTATGTAAAGTGCACTGGTGATGATATGGTAATTATTGCTCTTTATGTAGATGATTTCTATTTATTTAGCAGTCCCAAGAGTTGTAATAAAACACATTTAATTTCAGTTCTTGAAAAAGAATTCAATGTAAAGAACTTAGGCACGTTAAAGAGTTGCCTAGGTATTAATGTCACTAGGGATAGAGTTAAAGGTTCCTTAAAACTCGACCAAAGTGAATATATTCGTAAATTGCTTGTTCGTTTCAATATGGAAAATTGTAAGGCCGTGTCCACACCAATGGAGGTAAATTGTAAACTACTAAACCCTAAAGATAATGTAAGTTTACAGTAAGATATTTATAACTATAGACAACTGCTTGGTTGCCTGATGTATCTGTGTGTCTGTACGCGACCGGATATATCGTTTGCTTGTAGTCAGCTTAGCCAGTTTAACAACTGCTTTGGTCGTACACATTGGTTAGCCGCAAAACGTATACTGCGTTATTTGGCAGGTACAATTCATTATTCGTTATGTTTTCATAAGAGTAGGAATTGGTCTTTAAATGCTTTTACTGACGCAGACTGGGCCAATGACGTTACGGATAGGAAGTCATATACTGGTTTTGTCATCAAGTTAGGCAATGATTCTGTAAACTGGGAGTCCCGTAAACAGAGGTGTGTTGCCTTATCCAGCACTGAGGCGGAATACATTGCAATCAGTGATGTTTGTAAAGACATATCGTTTATTAAAAATTTACTTCCAGAAATTTTACCTATACAGAGTAAAGAAATAATATATACTGTATTCAATGATAACCAAAGTGCGCAAAAGTTGTTAAAAGTTAAAGAATACTGCCACAAGCGCACTAAGCATATCGATTTAAGGTATCATTATGTTAAGGATCTTATCAACAAGAATTTAATAAATGTTAAATACTTATCAACTAACCAAATGCTTGCAGATGTTTTAACTAAACCTTTAAGTAAAGTCAAGCATGAGAGTTTTGTACAAGCTATGAATGTGACTTAAGTGTTATTTATTCGAATTAGTATGGAATGTATATGTTAAGTTAAGTTTAAACTTATTCTGTTGTTGCATATGTTCAAATATTATCTGATGACATGTACCTAAAGTTAAATGTCAATTCATAAAATATTGTGTCTTTATGTAGAGACATTATGTATTTGCTAATGTTTGTTTTGTTTTGTTTGTACACATTATTAGACACATTGTGAACCATATTGGTTGGTTGACCACATTGGATAATGTATGGTCCGACAATGTGAATGGTCGCTTTAACACTATTTTTCACATCTATGCAACAGCTCTATGTTTTGTCTGGGCCCTCTCTTCTAAATGCTGTCAATGGGGCGACATGCTAAATTTTTTGTGTTCGTTTAGTTTATTTATATTATTACATTGTACACTTTATTTTGGACAAATAAACGTGTTTAAACAATGTACCAGCAAGTGTATTATTGATTCAAGACATAGCTCTCCAAATCCACTAGATGTTGTACGACTGCTGGCACCACGCGATCCTCGTGCTCTAACAAGAATAACTAAATATAAACAAGTATTTCAAAAGGGTTATGAAAGTAATTTGAGTGATGACATATTTATAATTAATTGAATTATTAATAGATCACCGCGAGTTGTTTATACTCGTATGTTAAAGGATTTGGAAGACGAACCCATCACTGGTACATTTTATTCTAAAGAGTTACAAAAAGTGACTTACCTCGCCTACACCGAGTATAAAATTGTTAAAATAATACTTTCGCGAGGCACGTACGTATTAGAGGCATAAAGGAAATACAAGTGAAGTGGCAAGGTTATCCCAATAAATTTAACTATTGGATACTCGCATAAAGCTTGAAAAAAATATGAACGAAAATAGTTTTTATTTAACTTTGTTAAGCAACAGTTCAACGGATTACTATAGGTACTGACAACACGACTGCATATTTTCTAACTAAATTACGTAGGAACATAACATTAGAAAGGGAGTGGGTAGTTGGATAAGTGGAATTTCAATAGCCGTGTTCCATGTATAATGTTCAAGATCATAAAAATATAATTTACATAAAGAAAAAGGTGGTATAACCCACCAACAAGTCAACGAAAATTGTTGATATAAAAACTCATATACCAGCCACTACATACGATAATATTGATCATTTCCTTCAAACATTTAATGAGACCCCACAACTAAAAAATAATGTCAAATTTAGGTATGATACATTGACAAAAATGGTTGGAGTAACAACAACAAATAATGAAATAATTTCTATCATAACAACCCCGATACTAAGTCTCCTACTGGGTTTCAAACCGAGATCAAATTTGAAACAAATTTCGTATGGAAAAATCCCTGCCAATTTATATTTAGGATTACCACCACAAATTTTTGTTTTTACCGATATTATTCATTCTCAAGTGGTTGGAGATGTTATAACAGCATTGCTTAGAATAATACCACTATGATGTGAATGAAACGCGTAGAGGCTTGAGACTGATTTTATTATTTCTAAAATCTACCCTACCACCGACATATTTACAACTGCACTCACATACAACATCTTCCCTTTCAATATAATTATTATGAAAGAGTTGTACAAATACTATATTTTAACCACCACCAAATATTACAATACAATATATACACAGCACAACCTTATGCTCGCCCGTGGCTGAGTGTACCTATATTATTATTATGTACATGATAAAGATAAAGTTAAAGAGACATTTATATGGGTATCTACTTATACGTATGATAAGAACAAATTTGCTACGACCAATGGCCAGTCACTTTGCTTAAGTATAGTATTTAACCGAACTAAATAACTATATTCTATCACCACTTTATACTTTTTTTTTTACATTTTGAAATCGTATTTAAGTAATAATAACAAGTTAGGGTTTTTATGAAAATCATGGCACGTGTTCGGCGCCGACGCCGGCAGCCCGCCGCCCGGCGCCGGCCCGCGGCCCGCCCCCGCCGAACACGTGCCACCTGACCCGCACGCCTCAACCTCGACCAAAGTAACGCGTGATTCTCGTGAACGCAGACCGGCGGCAATCAAAGCTCGAAATAACTTGAAAAAGTATAAATAAGCGAAAAGATAAGCATAGTTTGCTCGTCTTTGTCTAATTAATACGCGTTTAATTTAATATAAATGTCAAATAATAATTTAAGTTCCAACAATTAGGTAAACCTCTAATGTTATAATAAATACACGTTCTGTACACATGTAATGTACACTGTACACTGTGTTTTCATCCATCAAAATGCTAGATGATTTTCATAAAAACCCTAACTTGTTATTATTACTTAAATACGATTTCAAAATGTAAAAAAAAAAGTATAAAGTGGTGATAGAATATAGTTATTTAGTTCGGTTAAATACTATACTTAAGCAAAGTGACTGGCCATTGGTCGTAGCAAATTTGTTCTTATCATACGTATAAGTAGATACCCATATAAATGTCTCTTTAACTTTATCTTTATCATGTACATAATAATAATATAGGTACACTCAGCCACGGGCGAGCATAAGGTTGTGCTGTGTATATATTGTATTGTAATATTTGGTGGTGGTTAAAATATAGTATTTGTACAACTCTTTCATAATAATTATATTGAAAGGGAAGATGTTGTATGTGAGTGCAGTTGTAAATATGTCGGTGGTAGGGTAGATTTTAGAAATAATAAAATCAGTCTCAAGCCTCTACGCGTTTCATTCACATCATAGTGGTATTATTCTAAGCAATGCTGTTATAACATCTCCAACCACTTGAGAATGAATAATATCGGTAAAAACAAAAATTTGTGGTGGTAATCCTAAATATAAATTGGCAGGGATTTTTCCATACGAAATTTGTTTCAAATTTGATCTCGGTTTGAAACCCAGTAGGAGACTTAGTATCGGGGTTGTTATGATAGAAATTATTTCATTATTTGTTGTTGTTACTCCAACCATTTTTGTCAATGTATCATACCTAAATTTGACATTATTTTTTAGTTGTGGGGTCTCATTAAATGTTTGAAGGAAATGATCAATATTATCGTATGTAGTGGCTGGTATATGAGTTTTTATATCAACAATTTTCGTTGACTTGTTGGTGGGTTATACCACCTTTTTCTTTATGTAAATTATATTTTTATGATCTTGAACATTATACATGGAACACGGCTATTGAAATTCCACTTATCCAACTACCCACTCCCTTTCTAATGTTATGTTCCTACGTAATTTAGTTAGAAAATATGCAGTCGTGTTGTCAGTACCTATAGTAATCCGTTGAACTGTTGCTTAACAAAGTTAAATAAAAACTATTTTCGTTCATATTTTTTTCAAGCTTTATGCGAGTATCCAATAGTTAAATTTATTGGGATAACCTTGCCACTTCACTTGTATTTCCTTTATGCCTCTAATACGTACGTGCCTCGCGAAAGTATTATTTTAACAATTTTATACTCGGTGTAGGCGAGGTAAGTCACTTTTTGTAACTCTTTAGAATAAAATGTACCAGTGATGGGTTCGTCTTCCAAATCCTTTAACATACGAGTATAAACAACTCGCGGTGATCTATTAATAATTCAATTAATTATAAATATGTCATCACTCAAATTACTTTCATAACCCTTTTGAAATACTTGTTTATATTTAGTTATTCTTGTTAGAGCACGAGGATCGCGTGGTGCCAGCAGTCGTACAACATCTAGTGGATTTGGAGAGCTATGTCTTGAATCAATAATACACTTGCTGGTACATTGTTTAAACACGTTTATTTGTCCAAAATAAAGTGTACAATGTAATAATATAAATAAACTAAACGAACACAAAAAATTTAGCATGTCGCCCCATTGACAGCATTTAGAAGAGAGGGCCCAGACAAAACATAGAGCTGTTGCATAGATGTGAAAAATAGTGTTAAAGCGACCATTCACATTGTCGGACCATACATTATCCAATGTGGTCAACCAACCAATATGGTTCACAATGTGTCTAATAATGTGTACAAACAAAACAAAACAAACATTAGCAAATACATAATGTCTCTACATAAAGACACAATATTTTATGAATTGACATTTAACTTTAGGTACATGTCATCAGATAATATTTGAACATATGCAACAACAGAATAAGTTTAAACTTAACTTAACATATACATTCCATACTAATTCGAATAAATAACACTTAAGTCACATTCATAGCTTGTACAAAACTCTCATGCTTGACTTTACTTAAAGGTTTAGTTAAAACATCTGCAAGCATTTGGTTAGTTGATAAGTATTTAACATTTATTAAATTCTTGTTGATAAGATCCTTAACATAATGATACCTTAAATCGATATGCTTAGTGCGCTTGTGGCAGTATTCTTTAACTTTTAACAACTTTTGCGCACTTTGGTTATCATTGAATACAGTATATATTATTTCTTTACTCTGTATAGGTAAAATTTCTGAAAGTAAATTTTTAATAAACGATATGTCTTTACAAACATCACTGATTGCAATGTATTCCGCCTCAGTGCTGGATAAGGCAACACACCTCTGTTTACGGGACTCCCAGTTTACAGTCGGCGCTCGACCACGACTCCTCGTCTCCGCTCCCCGGGCCGCTGCTGTCATTGTCGGCGGGAGCACGCGGCTCAATTTTTACTAAATGACGCCTATTGCGCCTCATACGTCTGCCAGTATGATCCGTGACAAAGTAGGACTGAGGTTGGTCAGCGCGCGCCTCCGTGCGCCGGCCTGCGGCGGCGGCCGTCCTCCATCAGCACCGCGTCGCCAGGACGCAGCTCGGGCAGAGCGTGCGCGCGCCGGTCGTAGGACTCCTTGCTAACCTCTTGTTTGCGTACTATGTTTTGATAGTTCTTACAATTATCGCGAGATGGACGAAGTTTGCTGTCATGTGTTGGTAATCTTGTGTTTAGTGTACGACCCATTAGCAGTTGTGACGGCGAGGCCACGTTGTCGCGTGGGGTCGTTCTGAAGTTTAATAAACCCAAGTAAAAATGTTTGCCAGATTTCATGGATTTTATTAACATGTCTTTAATAGTACGCACGCTTCTCTCACTTCGTCCGTTCGATTGCGGGTAGTGGGGAGACGAAGTGGTATGGTCAAAACCCCACTGTAACCTAAATTCCACGAATTCTTTTGATGCGTAGGCTGGGCCGTTATCTGACACGAGCATTTTCGGGATTCCATGCCTAGCGAACTGATCCTTCATTGCAGTTACGACCGTTTTACTTTCCATGTTCTTGATCGGGCACACTTCTATGAAGTTGGAAAAATAATCTACGAGTATGAGAAAGTATTTCGTACCATGCTGGAAAATATCGAATCCGACCTTAGCCCAGGGCAAATCGGGAACGGCGTGCGGCAGCAGCGGGTCATCAACTTCGTATTTGTTGTGTGGCCATCCTGATTTTAAATAGTCTATTATTGCAAGAGACACGTCATCTTTTGCGATTTCCTCCTTTATCATCCGCAATTTGCTGTCACTAAACCTGACGTTTTCTAAAAGGTAGCAGGATTGTTCACCGATTTCTTCGCTTATTTTGTCGCTAACGTTATCTGGCAACGCCGCTCGTGATAGCGCGTCCGCGATGAATATGTACTTACCCGGTTTGTATACAACTTTAAAGTCGTAACCCTGGACACGAAGCATCATTCCTTGTAGGCGCGCCGGAACGGAATCTAATGGTTTCAAAAATAGGGCTTCTAAGGGTTTGTGATCGGTCTCAACAGTGACGTCACCTTGAGCGTACACATACTGGTGGAAATTTTCGAGGCCGTACACAATGGCTAAGAGTTTCTTCTCTATTTGCGCATACCTAGTCTGCGCGTCGGTGAGCGTGGCGGAGGCGAACTCGACGGGGCGGCCGCCCTGCAGCAGCACGGCGCCCACGGAGCGCGCGCTGGCGTCGACCGACAGCAGTACGGGAGCGCGCGGGCTGAACAGCGCCAGCACGGGCGCGCTGCACACCAGCTGCTTCAGCTGGTTCGTCGCCGCCTCGTGCTGTGCCTCCCAGCACCACTCGGAGTCCTTTTTCAGGAGTAATCGCAAAGGCGTTGCCACGTCGAAGTAATTAGGTATAAACTTCGATAGATAGTTTACCATACCCATGAATTGCTCCAAGGAAGGTCTGTCCTCTGGTGTCGGCATCATTTCTATGGCCCTCAATTTACTCGTATCAATGCGCATGCCATCGGCACTAAACGTATGACCCAGATAAGTTATATGTTCCACGCGGAACTCGCATTTTTCCTTATTAAATCGTATGCCTACTTGACGTGCCCTGTCTAACAGAAGTTTCAACCTGGCGTCATGCCCGCCATGGTTCGTCCCCCACATATAACGTCATCGACAAAGGACTCGACGCCTTCTAAATCTTCCAGAATTTGTCGAACCTTCGAATGAAAAACTTCAGACGCGCAGTTTATACCATATGGTAGTCGCAGAAATTGGTATCTACCGAACGGCGTACCGAATGTACACAAATCAGCACTGGCGGCGTCGATCTGAACCATCCAAAAACCGGAGCGCGCGTCTAGCTTGCTGAAGTACCTGGCGCCCTGCAGTTGCGCAGCGATGTCGGTGAGCGTGGGCAGCGGGTAGCGCGCGCGGCGCACGGCGTGGTTAAGCGGCCGCGGGTCGAGGCACACGCGCAGGCTGCCATCCTTCTTAGCAGCCACGACGATCGCGTTCACCCAGGGGGTCGGGTAAGACACCTTTCTGATCACGCCCATTTTTTCCATGCGGATCAGTTCATCTTGTAACCTGTCACGCACGCCTATAGGTATTTTTCGCACTGGACAGACCGATGGTTGCACGTCTTTATCTATAACAATTGTATATTCGCCTGGTAACTTACCTAGGCCATGGAATAGGTCCTCATATTGATCGATGCTTAACGAATATATCCTTTTAACTAGGCCTAACTATTCATAAGCATTTTTACCTAATACGCTTTGACAGCTGTGTTCCGAAATAACGAAACGCAATGGATACAATGCCTGTTTATATTCCCAATCAATAACACAAGATCCAATAACAGGTATAAAATTACCGCAAAATGACTGGGCCTTAATACTTTCGGGATTTAAATTCGAAGTATTAAGACCCAACCTTTTGAAACTGTTTACAGACATAACGTTCAAATCTGAGCCTGTATCGAGTTTAAAGGTCTCTCTGTTGCCATTAGAGTTAAGTAATAAAGTTTCATACCATTTTTTTGAGTCCTTACTGCCACTATATCCGTTTAGCACATCCACAAAGTACAAGTCCGCGTCATTGTAGTCCTCTTCAATGTGATACACTTTCTTCGGCCCATTAAATGGATACCGGGCTTTAAAGTGTCCTATTCCACTACAAAACAAACACTTGGTACTTTTTGCTGGGCAACGATATCCACCATCGCAATAAATACTGGCGCAGGCCGCGCAGGATCGCACGGGCGCGCTGGGGCCGGGCCCGTCGCCGCGTGGGGGCGCGGGGCCGCGGCCCGCGCCTCCGCGGCCGCGCCAGCGCTGCCCGCGCCGGCCTCGTCCTCCTCCGAGGTGCTGCGCCTGCGCTCCGTAAACAGCGTCGGCTGCCGCAGCTGAAGACGAAGCCGCTTCGCTATTTACATTGGTCTCCTCGATCTGCCGTTTCTCTTCATTTGACATTTCATTTGCCTGACATATTTTAACAGCTTTTTCAAGTGTGAGGTCCTCAGCTCTTAACAAACGATCTCGCACTGTGCTGTTCGCGACGCCACAAACTATCCGATCTCGTATTAAGCTGTCCTCGAGGTCCTTGAAATCACATAACTAGGCAAGTATTTTTAAGGCCGTGACGTAGTCATCAATAGATTCCGCGCATTCCTGGTTTCTTGTAAAAACCTTAAAACGACTCATTGTGGTATTCTGTTTTGTTCCAAAATGCGCATTGAATTTCTCCACTAAGGTTTTTAAGTCATCACGGCTCTCGTCCTTAATATACTTGAAGGTCATGTAAATATTGTATCCTTCCGAGCCTATTAAGTTTATAAGTAGGCTGGCTTGTATGTCATTCCTTTCCTTGCAGACTCCAGAAGCCTTCAGGAACACCTGGAACTGATCGTACCACTTGCGCCATGCGTCGGCGCGGCGCGCGGGCCCGCTCTCTAGGCATAGCTCCGCTGGAGGCCGCGCGTGTTCCATTTTTAGACAATTTTGTCCTTATATCTTACTAACTCTCACAACGACACTAAGAACTAACGATTTACACAACGAATCACAGCAATTTTAATTAAATTACAACACCGCTGTCACCATTATGTGAATGAAACGCGTAGATGCTTGAGACTGATTTTATTATTTCTAAAATCTACCCTACCACCGACATATTCACAACTGCACTCACATACAACACACTAGATCCAACTAAGTTCATTTATGGTGCATATAAAACCCACATTTTCTCACCTGCTCACTATGTACCGGTTTTACGAAGGGAGTTCGATACTATTGAAATATATATAAGAACAACTACCGGTGTTAATGTACCATTCCAATTTGGTAGCTCATGCGTGAAACTACACTTTCAACGAGCAAAATAAATTGTAACAGATCGTCAGTCTCTTGCCCTTACCAACATTATTATTCGCATCAAGCCGGCTCTGGTGTCGGAATTGTCTATAAAGGAGTTATATTTCAGCAAGGACATGGTATAGGGAGTTTTTTGGGAGGGCTATTTAGATAAGTGCTCCCTTTCTTATCTAGTGGTTTGAAAACCATTGGAAAAGAAACGTTAGGTACAGGGGTTTGTTATCTGATATGGTAAATTCACGTCCTATGGATAAGTAGTTCGATTAGATCACGATTCAGGGAGGCAAGTGCTAATTTAAAAAGAAAAGCCGATGAAAAAATTTATTCCCTCATGTCGGGATCTGGGTATAAAATGACATCTAAAAGAAGGGAACCGCTCATTACAATGAAAGCATCGAGACGAAGAGGAAGTAAGAAAAATAAAATCAAAACTATTGAGGATATATTTTACAAGCTAAATAATGTCATTCCTACATAGTCATTCTTGTGAATGTGTAAAATCCGAATTAGATATATTTGCTCTTCCATCAACTCAAACAAGTATTGAAAGTGGACATTGGGTTCATTACAAACCAATTTCATCTTTAAGTGATGACGCCCCCATCGAATTTCAAGTTCCTGGATCAGGAGATGACTATGTTGATCTATCCCACACAATGTTACATATTAATACTAAAATATTGAATCAGGATGGTACACAATTAAAACCAGATACCGTGGTTGAACCCGTCAATAACTGGTTACATTCCCTTTTCAGTCAACTAGATGTATATTTAAATCAAAAACTCATATCACCCTCAAACAACACATATGCTCACCGTGCTTATATGGAAAATCTTCTAAACTATGGACCAGCAGCCAAAAAAACTCATCTAATTGTGGATTGTGGTATGAGGATACTGCAAATCATATGGATACTATTGATGCAAATAACAAAGGGTTTCACAAAAGACTAGAATTTGTCAAAGAGAGTAAGGAAGTGGAAATGATGGGCCATTTACATGCCGACATATTTAACTAGAGAAATTCTTAATAAATGGTGTCGAAATACGTATTAAGTTAGTACGTTCGAAGGAATCATTTAATCTAATTTGTCACCAAGATAAAAAAAATAAAGTGCAAATAATGGATGCCAGTCTCATTATAAGAAGGGCACGAATTAATCCTAGCGTTTTGTTAGCACATCAAAAAGTATTGGCAACAACGACTGCAAAATATCCTATAACAAGAGCAGAAGTTAAGGTTCTTACATTACCGTTGGGGATACAGGGTAAAACATGGACATGGATATGGATAACATATTTCTCGGATAAATTCCTAAAAGATGTATAATTGGTTTTGTGTCAAATTCAGGGTTTAATGGCAATTTAGCTATGAATTCATTTAATTTTCAACACTATAATATGAATTCGTTCAGTTTGTATGTTGATGGTCATGAAATTCCTTCTAAAACATTACAACCATCATTTGGTTCTGGTTCTGGGTTAATAGCATCATCATATTACACTTTATTTTCTGGAACTGGTATTCATTTTCACAACGAAGGTAATGCTATAAGCAGAACGGAATATGGGGCAGGTTATTGTTTGTTATGTTTTGACTTAACCCCTGATTTATCTGCTAGTTTAACTTGTATGTATGTATGTAAACACTTTATTGTACAAAAGAAAAACCCGAAAAATACAATTAATATAAAAATATGTACAAAGGCGAACCTATCCGTTTAAGGGATCTCTTCCAGCTAACCCTTGAGAGATTGAGAAAAGTGAAAGGTTGCGCGTCGAGTAAGCAAGTGTACAAATTTATTTAGAAGAACATAACACATAAACCAATAAAACCTACGTAAATAAAATAATACTAATAAATTACATTCAAATACCTACACAAATAAATACAGAAATATATATTAATACTTAGATATACGTACATACATAAACTACATTTTATGTACCTAGAGGATAGTTGATATTTAGGAGGAGTCAAGCCAAAACTTCTTTAATTGGCCTTTTAGGGAATCTACCGATTGTGATTGCCTAATGCCAGTTGGTAGCCGATTCCACGACCTGACAGAATGCACCGAAAAGGATTTGGAATAGGATTTGGATCTGTGGGACGGGAAAGCGAGGGTGAGATTGGCCTTTGAGCGCAACCTGTTTTGGGAGCCGGTGGCCATGAAGCTAAATCGCTCAGAAAGGTAGAGGGGAGAACGAGGATTAAAAATAGTATTAAAAAGCAACGACAGGATGTGAACATTTCGGCGAAAACGAATAGGTAGCCAGTTTAGCTGTGCAAGGAAGTGGGAGACATGATCGTATTTGCGTAGGCCGAAAATGTATCGAATGCACACGTTTTGGAGTCGCTCAAGTTTATCAAGGAGCTGTTCTGAGAGGTCCATATAAGCAACGTCAGCGTAGTCTAGGAGAGGGAGAAGAAGAGATTGGGCTAAAGTTATCTTGGTTTGTTGAGGAAGAAAATTCTGCAAGCGCCTGAGAGAATGAAGAGAAGCGAAGAGCTTGCGACTTACTTCGGTAACCTGAGTCGACCAGGAAATTGTCTGATCTATTGTGATACCCAATTTTTTTACTGTAGAGGAAAAGGGAATTATGCTACCGTCAAACACCAAATTGGGCATCGCAACGTCAGACAGCTTCGAGATGTAGTGGGGACTTCCAACAACAATGGCCTGCGACTTCTTTGCATTGACCTTTAATCCAAAATTAGTGGCCCATTTCTGGATCGTGGCAAGATCGTCATTGATAAGGTCAATCAGGGAAGGGAAGTCATCAAAACTAGCCCCCGCATAAATCTGCAAATCGTCAGCGTATAAGTGGTAAGAAGAAAGAAGGGAGGTCGTTATACCATTTATGAAAATTGAAAAAAGAAGAGGAGAGAGCACAGCCCCCTGAGGGACACCAGCAGAGAGAGTATTCCAGTTTGAATGATTATCATCCATCTTAACACGCTGGCGCCTTCCAAGGAGGTATGACTCAAACCACGTAAGGGCCGAAAAAGAGTAATTTAAGGTCTTGAGGATGCCGAGAAGAATATTGAAATCTAACAAAACCAGGATAGTCAGGTGTTTATGTTCTATGTTTAAACGAATGTCGTCGGTGACCTTGACTAAAGCAGTGACAGTGCTATGCCCGGGGCGGAAACCAGATTGAAAGGGATTAAAAAGATTGTGCATATTTAGGAAACGAGACAGTCTTTGATTAACAAAGTGCTCTATAATTTTGGAAAGTACAGGAAGAATAGAAATAGGACGATAATCGGACAAGGACGCAGGTTTTGACACTTTTGGAAGAGGGAGTACATGAGCAAGTTTCCACAACGTAGGAAAACTGCCCGAAGAGAAGGAAAAGTTGATAATGTCTGAAAGGATAGGAGCAATGGAATCCGCCACCAGCATGAGCATGTCTAAGCTTAGGCCATCTTCACCGACGGCTTTGGTTTTTATAGACTTCAGAAGGTCTATGGTCTCCTTCGGAGTAATAAATCCTAAATCAAAAGGGGGAAAGTCGGGGTTCGGGGCATTAGCAAGAAGAGATAGTGTATTATTCTTTACGGAAGGGTCTGAAGTGACTGGAGAAGTGCTAAAATGCTTATTCAGGGCATTGAGATTCATTTTATGACTAGAAGATTGAGTATGGGATTTGCCTACCCCTAGTGACTTCAAAAATTTCCATAGTTTATGGGGGGGACAATTCTGAATAGACTCATGGATATAACGACGTCTTGCTTAACTTCACACTGGAATCTTGTCAAACATGAGAGTGTTCGCTTAGCAATTCGCTTTGATGTTGCTCTACCAAGCACCATTAATTGTATTGTGTATGCAGAATTTGATAACGTTATTGAAATAAACAAAAATCGTGATATATCTGTAGATACAATAGTTAGTAAACACATAAATACAGTGTATTCATCCATTTACCTTATTTCATTGTAGTAGTCATTGTTGACAACATCAGCAAATTATTTATATTTTTTTATTAAATATGGATACAAATGAAATTCAAATTTGTATGAAAAAAATCAACCCTTCGTTTGAATTAAACGTTTTTGCTGCTAACAAAATTCCTATTTGGGTTAATCTTCCTGTCTTTATTGTAAGTAATTTGGACCCAGACTCGAAATCGGGCTCCCACTGGGTTGCTATACATCAGGGGTCGGCAAGTAGTTTTAGGTGGGGTCCGGATACTGTGGGAAAATTTCAACGAGGTCCAGATAAAAACAAAAGTATTAAGTTAGATTCTATGTGGCTTAAAAATATTATTTCAATTAATAAAGGTATAGTATATCTTATCTATGTATTAATTTATACTTGGTATGCAATACATTACAATATTTGGCGGTCCAAGGTTCGACCTTTCGCGGTCCGCCTGTTGCTGACCGTTGCTATACATATTGACATTAATGGTATAGGGGAATACTTTGACTCCTTTGCGCGGAGACCTTCAGGTTATCATAAGACATTTTTAAAAAGGAATACAAAGCGCTGGTTCTATAACTATAAACCACTTCAAAACCATTTTACCTCCGTTTGTGGGGAATATTGTTTAGTATATTTATATTTTAAATTTCATGGAAAAACTATGAAAGATTTGCTAAGTTTATTTTCTGAAAATTCTTTATGTAATGATCTTATATTAAGAAATATGTTTAAGACATTTTTTGGTAAAAAAAAAAGAATATGTGAATAAAATATCGATACCTTAGTTCACAATTGTACTAATTACATTTGAAAATTTATTGTAATTAGTAGTATGTTTGGGCACAAATAATAAGTTCGTAACTTTACTGGCAAAAAAAATATCATTTAGTACGATTGTGCGCTAAGGTATCGATATGATTTTTATTTTTAAATTTAATACAATAATAACCTTTTGTTTCATGTACACAAACACTTTTTATCACTGCATCTTATAGTCAATAAAATATTTCGCACAATTAAATTTTACAAAGAAAAGATAATTGTTTAGACTGGAAAAAGATCTTGAATTCTTAAAAGGTAAGGTTTTTACATGTAATACAATAACAAGCTTTTGTTTAACCTAAACAAACACTTTTTATCACTTTTTCTTATTGTCAATAAAATATTTCACACAACTGTCTTTTGAAGCTACTTGCTTTGTGATATTAAATATAACAACATCACGTGTAGCTTGGAGTTGTTAGTCCTCATCAGAAACCGCATAGCATTTCAATCTCACATCAGCGTGTTTCCAGTGTTCTGTGGGCGGAAAGTTTTAAATTTTTTGCAAGCCATATATCTCAATTTTAATCAAATGAGAAGCGTATGCCCCGTCGTCTTGTCCGCTTCATAAGTATGTGACATCATCGGAGAAGTTTGACATACGTTGGAGGACCGTTTCAATACTTTAGTTTTCTTATGGACGTTCAAAAAAGCTGTCGATGTTATTTACTTAACGCTTTTTTGCTATGGCCTGCTTAACTTTAAAACCAGGCGTGCCTTCTTCGTCGGTTGAATCATCTTTATTTTCCGGGTAGTAATAGTTCTTGAAAGTATTTTCAGAGAACTGAAACAATATCAAACAACAAATTACACAACTGTTTACAATACTCTTAACAAAACACGGTGAACAAATGCTAAAAAGACACACAATTAAGTTAAAATAGTTGTACATACTCACATCCATTATTAGGCCTTTTTATAAACACTTCACTGCACGAAACAACACTATTATGTCTATATACTGCTATAGGTACAGGGAGCTCCGGTAACGAGGGCTGTTGCGATCTCAATACTTGATCATACACAATACCCCACCGCTTTTATACGCTCCGTAAGTAAAGCGTCTTTCTAAAACATGTTTGAACTTGTATTAATATAATATAACGCAGACCGTAGTAATATAACGCAGACCTCGAGTTATTCACCAACACCAACAATAATCAAACGCACAAATAACAATCGGATGCCTTTGTGACCATAAAACATAATAGGCGGCTACCATTAAAACAATTTAACCGTTATAACAATGCACTCGGGTACACAAAACTTGTCGATACAGGCTTTTTTGATTGATATGCTCCATAGTACTTTGAATCAAGTCAGAACCAGTTTACATGCCTCGTTTTAGTTTTACATACCTACTAGCGTGTTACAGTAAAATTAAAATGTATGTGAAGGTGAAACCCATATACCTACGTACTATAGATAGATAATGTTATAGCTAATATCAGTCGTAGATACATGCTCGTAGATAAAATACTCGGACATAGGTTACATTGCATTTAATCACTATGTTTTTAACAATATAAGTGTAGGTTTATTTAGAAATATATGCAATATATGGTTTTGTTAGGTGTTTAGAATAGCCTCTAAGTAACCACAGCGTAAGATAAAATACTACACTTTGCTATATTTTCTAACATTAACTTAGGTAAATTGAATTATGTTAAGTTTAGGTCTTAAGCTAGAATTAAATTAGGTCTTAGCTTAGGTTAAGCTCATGTGGGGTGCAGGCCGGAATCCTCCACGTTGGCCTGGGTGTTGCAGTCTCTCTTGATCTTGATCCGCAGAGAACGCAGCATCTGGGCTGGTGCACCATGGGCATCTGCTGAGACTTTCTCCTTATGGGAGATTCTTTCAGCCCATAGCGAATATCCGGCAGGGGCTGGGAGGGAAGGTGACGAGCTGCTTTTCGGTTGAAAAGGCACTTACAATGCCGTCGAGCACTTAACGCCCAAAACTAGAGGAGGCACGTCGACTCCTCTATTACCCCGCACTCTAGTATCTCTCTTCAACAATCCCCATCTGGCGGCGTTATGGGGTAGTCGAGAGACACTGGAACGGAGGGCTTGCCTTAATTGGCCGGCCCGCGAGATGGAAAACTCTATAAAACCCGACATCAAAGTCGTAAAAACCTACAGATACCAGGCGACCTCTGTAGTATTCAGCCTTACCCTCGGGATGGGCGTCACCCGGGGGCGGACTTATATATCGGCCTATTTTCGTGGGATTCAAATGGAAACAAAATAAACAGATGATGGAAGGCAGTGAGGAGGGAGTACGCCAAGATGGCGACTTCCTCAACAACGACAATGGCGATAATTTGGACACTAAAATCAATTTGGAGGAGATGGCATGAACGAAGGACAATAAACTGTTCGAGGAGTTCATTGCAGAAGTCGACCTTACCGGCGAGGTCGTCGAGGCTGAGGGGCTGGAGAACGACGCCCCAAAGGCCCTTAAGAGACCTCATGATGGTGAAGATGAGGTATTAACCGGCCCCGTTATAAAGCCGAAGATTAATACCGCACGACGGGGCAAGGGTGCGGGCTCTTATGCCACAAGGGCGAGTCACAAGTCCCAGGAACTGTGCCATAATCTAGCGGAGGTGGAATCCTCCGCCCTCCGCTTGCGGCAGATCGCGGGAAGACAGCAGCTTCCCAAAGGGGCCCTTCTGCTCCCCCCATCATGGCGGCGCCCTCCACCAGGGCGGCTCGACCCCATAAGGTGACTCCCCCGGCCTCCTCTGCCAGGGCAGCCCCCCGCAAAGTCTGCCCGCGCGGCTCGCAAAGCCAAACCGGCAAGGCCGTCGGTCGCCCCTCCTCCAATTATCCAGCCCGCAAGGAGTCTTGGGCGACCGTGGTAAGGAAGAAGGGCAAGAAGAAGCCTGCCCCCCCATCACAAGTGGGTAAGGGCAAGAGGAAGCAAGGAGGAGGCAAGGGCAACCGGCCCGCGCCGGCTCCGAGGAGGCTGCCCGATCCCTCAACGGCTGCGGTAATGGTGGCCGTGAAGGAGGGCAGCGAGGCCACCTACGCCAGTGTCATGGCCATGAAGTCCTTCTCGCTGGCGGAGGTTGACCTCGAACATGTGCGTGTCCGCAAAACTCAGACCGGGGCCCGCCTTATAGAGGTTTCGTGTGCGAACAGTGCTGCCGCGGCCGACGCGCTATGCGCTAAGATTGACGCGTTGGTTGGCGACGTCGCAAAAGTATACCGGCCCGTCAAAATGGGAGAAATCCGGGTAGGTGGTCTCGATGAGACCATCTCCCCGGAGGACATCGCGGCGGCAATTGGGGCCAAGACTGGGTGCTCCCCCACCCAGGTCAAGGTTGGTGCAATTCGGGTCCGTTTCGACGGATCCGGCGTGGCTAACGTTCAGTGCCCGGTGACCGTGGCCAACACGCTGGGCACCACAGGACGACTACTGGTGGGGTGGTCGTCCGCCAGCGTGACTGCACTGGAGCAGAGGCCCATGCGCTGCTTCCGATGCCAAGGCATCGGACACACCGGGGCCCTCTGCCCCTCAACGGTGGACCGGTCCAAGTGGTGCCACCGGTGCAGCGGGCCGGACCACTGGAGAGCCTCGTATCTAGCCGCGCCGCACTGCGACGTTTGCCTTAAGGCGCGACAGCCGGCGGACCACATCATGGAGATGTGCCCCGCCACACACCAGGGACAAGGCTGGCCAAGCATCCATGAGGCGTGCCACCAATGCGGCCGGCGAGGACGGTAGCCAGATGGACCTCTAAATGCCAGCACACCAGCATTTAGAGGTCCTCCAGTCGAACGGACCGGACGGTCCGTCCGCCTGGAGGACCTTAAATAGTTAAATAGTCATCAGCCCACGGTGCTCCCGTTAACAGCCTTTGGAGGTTAACACCGGAGTGGTTTTACACGGTAGGCCGCTCCCTCTACTCTCGTGAGAGAGTCCGTCATACCCCCCCTATAGCATGGCCAACCCTAGGCCACGTATGATGCGTAAAGCATTTCCAATCCGTCCAAAAAAAAAAGGTTAAGCTCATGTAAAGTTAGGCGATTCTTAATAACAGTTGAACATGGGCTGTTTAAATTTAAAACCAATCGTAGCTTCTTAGCTTCTTCGTTGGTTGATTCATCTTTATTTTCTTGAAAGTGTTAAAAACAGTAGATACGTATGTTAGGTTACATTAGGTTGTATTATGTTAGGTTAACTTCAGCAAGGTAGGTTAGGTTGGGTTAGAACTGTGAGCCTTAAAAAACAATAGGTATAGCTAGCATAGGTTTCACGATGTTAGGTTAATTTCAGCAAGGTACGTTAGGTTAGGTTAGAACTATGATCCTTAAAAACAGTATGTTAAGAAAACAACTATGGTTACTTAATTAAATGATATGAGAAAAACACAGGTAAATTAAAAATCACACTTCAACAGTAAATAGCACATAACCAGCTAATATAAAAAAGGTAGGAACTAGGAACGCGTCGATTGCCGTAAGACAATGGTTTTGGGCGCGCCGAGAATAAAGGACGTTGGCCCTCGCGCACACAATAGAATCCAGACGCGCCCACACAAAGGGACCCTCAGGTAGTTGATAACCTTTTGTATTGAGTACATGCACTATTGCAAGGTATGGGAAGGAGTGATCTGGGAGTCTCGGGACCCGCCCAAAACACTCTAAATGCGGGGATAAACATCAAAAAAAAATTTTTTTTTGTAGCGAAACCCCGCCTCTCGCCCGCCAGAGCACCTTTTTGGGGTGGTAGCGGTGAGGCCAGAATCGGCGAATCTCTACTACTTATAGGTATCAAATTACTATGCTAAGTAATGTATGGCGAATAGGTTTTAGGCGTTTTTATGTGCCCTCTATGTTTTCCTACCTCTACGGGTAAAAATGGTTACCTAATTCATTTTATGCGTTCATGTGGACTTGCGTCATTCTGGTCCTTAGGTTGTTGACTGGTTAGTTTAAAATATTTCATCATTCTTTATTGAAGTTTACAGTTAAGAGATAGTTATGAAATCGTGTATTATTATCAGAGATCGGACAATTTGGCGTCATTACTCGAAATAATGTGGGCATGACTCCAAAGATTTTAAATATTATAATTTAATTAATTAATTTCTTACCTGAACTTTAATTCTGATCCCTTGCAGCACAGTAATAAATAAATAATACAAAGACATCGCCCATAGTACAAGCCTAGAGCTTAGTTTCGGAATCGATCAATTGGCGTGACATGGTCCCTCTTGTCAGGAGTGGCCATTAATATTAATCTACTGAAGTTTGCTCCGAAAAGGAATAAAATAACCAAAGAAAATGTATAAAAACCTGTTTATTTGCTTTAATAAATCTAGACAATAACAAGTCTTTGTATTATTTATTTATTACTGTCTTGCAAAGGATCAAAATTATTTTTCGGGTAAGTAATCAATCAATGTAATTTAATATGTTTAATTAAGTCTTTGGTGTCATGTCCACATTATTGCTAGTAATGACGCCCACTTGTCCGATCTCTGATTATTATTTCTCTGTGAGTTACTTTTGACGTTGACTGTACGATTACTACTGCCTCTATATATGTATTTGAGGCTTGCGTTTATTTTTGTAATTATTTATTTAAGTATTACTAGGGAAATAAGCAACGGTAATATAACAAATCGAGCAAAACAGTAGTTAATCACCATGTCATCATCTTCTCCTTATCCCAACCATCTGCAGTCGGCGCAGCACGCCTGTTTCCCCCAACACCTCTACCAGCCGTCATCTCAGTATTCACCGCCTTGTTTTTCATATCGCTCTTCACACATTCTATTCATTTTTTTCTTAGCTCTCCCCCTTCCATTACAGCCCAACACATTCATATTTAAAACTCCTCTCGTCAAATGACTTGCATTCCTCCTCAAGACATGCCCATACCATGATAATATAATCTATTCCATGTTAATGGTTCTTACCAAATACTAAAAATAAATGTTTTAAAAAACAAAAAACCGCCTTCAAAAACGCAAAAAATAACTTCTTTAAAATTGTAGGCACCTAATAGGTTAGTCCAACTGATGTCGGCTTTTTGTTGAAAATGTTGTGGTCGCCGACTTCAGTTGGACTAACCTATTAGGTGCCTACAATTTTAAAGAAGTTATTTTTTGCGTTTTTGAAGGCGGTTTTTTGTTTTTTAAAACATTTATTTTATTTTATACTTTTTAGTGATCATAATACGCTGTTACGTAGTTCCACTTCTTAGTTGAAATGAAACTTTAAGTTATTTCAAGCGCGCCGCAAGCAACGCCGCGGGAAAGTCATAGTCATATTTCAATAACCTCCTTTTTTGAAGTCGGTTAACAAGTAAATATTCTTCGTTGTAGTCGCTCAACTATCTTAATCGAGATATCTTATCGCCACCCTTAAAATCGGTACCGTTAAGGAGTTCCGGTGGCCATCTGTGGTCTTCATCATCAGTTCCACTTCACCAAATGATACTTTCTGAATGCAAATGCTGTACTTGTTACTAAAAATACTAAAATCGCTATATGTTTGCCTACAATATTTGAGAAGTTCCCTCAATTCCTCACGGATCCTCTCATTAGATTCAGATTTGGTGACAATGGGACCACCTCGAAAGTATACTCTATCAAACCAAAAAAAAATAATTGAAATCGGTCGACAATTGACGGAGTAATCGGTGAACATACATAAAAAAAAAAAACATACAGTGGAACGTATAACCTCCTCCTTTTTTGAAGTCGGTTAAAAAACGGAACCCTTATAAGATGACTTTGTTGTCCATGTGTCAGTTTGTGTCGGTCTGTCTGTTTGTCGGTCAAGAGCCTTTTATCTGCTTATCGAGCATATCGGTTGGTAGGTACTGCGGAGATCCTTGCCATCTTTCGACTCCATCATGACATCACCGCTTAGACACCAGATTGTTCTCCGATGCCAATATCCAGTTTGTAGATATATGTAAGTATAGCCTTTGAGAGTTGCACTTCCTTGCCATTTCCTTGCAGAATCATATGATGCCCCATTTATAGTCCAATAATAGGTACTTAGTGCAGGAGTTAGAATAGACCATTAGATGTACGTAAATATACATATATTCAAACTAATCCATACTATTTAATTATTAGACATATACAGGGTGTCTGGAAAACCTTTCGAGAAATTTTAACAGTAGATAGGGTGGATGATTTGGATCATCCCTATATTGGTAACTTTTTAAAGTTAATATTTGACTGAGTTACAGGCTAAATTATCATCGTCTTTCCTGACGATGCTCTCAGTGTGCCCCATCTTAACTACTTCATTCATAACATGTGTCACAACGTAATGTAAATAAACAAGTTGTTCCTTATCAACAATGTTTCTAATCATGGTCAAAAGCTCCATGGTGTTTAGAAAACTGACACATTATTCTGTAGTGAATGATAAGACGGTCTCTGATAAGGGCTATTATGTGAAATAATTTAAAACTGAAACTTACCATTACGATTTTAACACGCACTCTTTTAACTTCTCTCACAGCTAAAATAGCACTTTTACACGTACTTACATCAAACTTTTTTAACGATCATGAATCATGAATTTATTTTATTGATTTGTACCACTATCCAGGGATTACTACAAATAAAAAACGAACATTAATTTATGATTGTGCTTTGACAGTTTGATTTAGTCATTTTTTAAATCTTGTACCATTGAAAACTCTTTGTGAAAAGAGGTTTAGGTTTCTTTTGTAAAAATAAAATCGTCCCTAGGTACACGTTACGTCTTATCAGAATTACATTAAAAGCTGGCGTCATACGCGTTGTGGAATTTGTTGAAAGATATTCGTAGCCTAGAAGAAAGAAAAACATAAAGGGGTGAAGACGGGCTAGTACGTACGCCGTACTTGGGCATTTACACAAAAAAGTGTACCCAATTAAGGACTGAAATTAAGGAAGTTTAACTTTGTCAGTTTTGGCGGCCGTCAAATTGTAGCTAATTTTCGTCACAAAACTGACAAAGTTAAAGTTCCTTAATTTTAGTCCTTAATTGGGTACACTTTTTCGTGAAAATGCCCAAATGTCGTGAAAGTACGGCGTACTTACTCGCCCGTCTATCACCCATGGTGACACTCTGTGGTGACACTACAGTATTCTTAAGTAGCAACCATCATTTACTCAGAGACGTCAATTAAATTTAATGCTTGATTAAAGTTGCGTCTGTCATTTTGTTTGCTATAGCAATAGAATAAGACAACACGTTACTAAACAAGCATTAAACTTAGTTGACGTCTCTGAGTGCGGCAGTAAGACAACACATCACTAAACAAGCATTAAACTTAATTGACGTTTCTGAGTGCGGCAGTTAATGGTGGTTATTTCGTTGGAAGTAATAGCTTATTAATCAGAAGAATTCGGGCAAAAATTGAATCATGTTACCAAAGAACAATGCCAGATCCTGGCTAAAAACACTTAAAAAATCGCGCCGGTTACTAACGATGTTGATATAACCTGTTTTGTGTGAGCACTTAGAAGGTGCTTCGTGTTTGAACTTGTCTCTCGCTCCCATACCTACGCTCTTAATAAGAGCGAGTGAGAGAGAGGTACAAACCAGAAGCACCTTCTAACAGCTATTGTGCTGTACTACGTAAGTTTATTGATTCCATGGCCTGAGAAAGGTTGGTATTAATTTGTTTCTCTATGGTAAGGGTGACATCATCATAAATTGTAATGAATTATGCGACAACCTTTATATCCATCGTCTATCCGAACTTTTAGAAGTCCATGAAAATATGGCTGTCATTAGATGTCATTGTTAAATTATGTTATTTTCAAATATTCAAGTCGTAATTATTTTCGCTGTAAACCTGTTTTATGGGCCACTTTAGAGCAGAAAACATTGGTAAATGGTTAGATCTCGACAAAACGGACGCTATGATTACTCTTGGCAAAGCATGAACAAGAGATCTAGTGAATTTACATTTAAAACCAGCTAGTGTTCAAATTGCAAAAATGAAAATACAGTAAGTTTCACTAAAATTCATCATTATTTTTGTTTACATGGGACGAACTGTTTGTTTACATACCATGTAGGTATGGTCTCAGATCATTGACCTTGAACTTGGAGTTTTGACGTTAGTTACTACGAACTTTTGGAGTAGTATCAACATCAAAATGTCAAGGTCAAGATATCGGCTGCGATACATCAAGTAACAAAATGAATATAATTAAACCTTCTTTTTTTTACATTAACAGAAACAAAAATACACCCGTGATCAGAATCGTGCGAACTATTACCGCGCCAAATATCTCCAAAGGTTTTCCAGACAGCCTGTATATCCTATATTATTAAACGTGCTATATTTGTCTTTAGATGTAGTACTCGTATAATATATATTTGAAATCACGTTCTCGAAATCGGCTGTAACGATTTCGATGAAATTTGCTATGGGTAAATATAGCTTGAACAAAGGTTGTATAACGGTTTTTTTTCACCCGCAGTAGGGGCGACTGGGTACGGTTGAAACAATTTTTCTTTGATCGCTCATAGCATCAACATTATGCTACTGAGGGTTGAATAAAATGACAACCATGTGAGGACATACCGACACATGCAAGGAAAAACATTGTATCTCAAATTTTATGTTAGCTTGAGATACAATTTTGTTCATGTTCGAATACGTTTGAAATTAGAATGACTTCTAATACAGTGTTTTTCCTTGCATGTGTCGAACATCTGTCTGGAAATGTGTACAGTCGAGTTCATAAATATGTGTACACTTTCGTACTTTGTCACTTTAAGCGCTTTGATAATTCATAAATGGCAGTTTAAACATAACATTAAGTAGACAAGGTTCTAAAGTGTACACGTATTTATGAAATCGACTGTACTATTGTCTTATGCCCATATACATTCATTTTCACACAGGAGCTGTTTTTGAAACTGACGTTAAAGAAAAATCATAGTGGCGAGACAAAGAACCCAACAAAAAAGTAATCATTGTTATTTTATCATAAGTATCTTGCAATTGACCAGAAAAATACTCAATAATCAATCGAACATTAAAAAAGTTATTCGACCAAGATATCAACTGAAAATACTAACTTTTGATTACCAAAATACAATAGGGCTCCCTGCAAGAAACTACAACGCGCGATGGTTGATGCAATACTGTGGAACATGTTCGCGCTAACATGCCACGCATTTCTTCATTTACACCCCTCACCCTACAGCTGATAGTTACTCGGAAATTCGCTTTGTTCCAACCGCACTCAGTCTCCTCTAGCGATAAACGACTTCTACGTTGACGAAGTCGCGAGCAACAGTTAGCGCTACATAGATAAATGTCTCCAAGTATCGATACTACTAAACTCATTCATTACCCGCCTTGGTTTTGTTTCATGTAGGTAGTCGGGTATAAAGACAAAAAGACCTCTTACCTCTATATCTAATTCTAAAAACTTGGTTTGTGCATCAATATCTGCCGGCATCGCTTGCAAGCCGCGGCATAACTGAGCACCTCCAGTTGTATTGTGGTAGAGCAACAACTGCGACGGAACTGCAGTTACTCCTTCAATTAAAAAGTCTACCCTATCCCCATCACTATCGCTATCGATATCGATTTCTGATTGCTGAGCTATATCTTTCAGTTCCTCATCTATGGGTTTTATGTTTCTAGGTCGTATAGGCCTAATTAAACCTTTCACGTGGACACTGTTATTACTTTCGAAACGTTCACGGTTGTCTGGAATGATAATGGAACTCGATTTTCTATCGGATTTTGGCTGTTTCACATTTTCTGGTCTATTATCTTCATCCATGGATGGAAAAAATGTAGAAACAGGCACTTGATGAAAGTTTTCCAAAGGTGCGACAGCGGGGCGGGAGATATTTCTGAGAAGTAATGGTTCGGAAAACATCAGCTCATTTCTGTTTTGCGAAGCCATAGAGGTATTAGGAAATGTATTTCTGGTCGATCTTAGTTCATTCGGTAAAAAATTTTGAGCTTCGGCAATGGTAGTCCGGCTATAAGATTTGCCGCGACCTGTGTCCTTCGAGGTCAGGAGGGCGGCGGACTTGGGGCGCATGCGGTTGAACATGGTGCGCGCCTGGGAGTGCATCGGGAACAGCGGCGGGTCGCGCACCCGCAGCGGGCTCAGGTGCGACGTGTCGTCAAACCGTCTTTGCACCATTTTGGATTGGTCCCGCACTATCTTTCGCAATGCTGTAAATTGGATAAGATATCTAGTACAGTCGAGTACAAAGATACATTTACACTTGTGCACCTTATTTGAATGGAATAAGATAATTTGATATTTTGATCTCTATAATCTCTGAAACGGCCCAACCGATTTTCATGAAACCTAGCTAAGAGCCACCGCTAGATATAACCTGCTTTCAAAAAAAAAACCGGGCACGAGCTAGTCTGACCATGCTCAGTGTAGGATTGCGAAGCCGTTGCTACGAAAAACTATCTCAAAAACAACAAGTATGAACTAATTCTCTATTTAAAGTTATTTGGTGCTTTAAGTAGTTATAAACACTTTAGTCGCCTGTATCTCATGAACCAATCAAGTCTACTTACTTAGTCGTGATAGTTTTCCTTAAAAATTCGGTTTACTTATGTGCTTTAAATTAAATTATTTTTCGGATTTTTATCGAAGTTCCGTAGTCAAACTAGGAACCCTTAGGGCTTGTTTACGGAGACGCGGAGCGCCGCGAGTGGCGTGCGGCTTGGCGTTGCGCGGCGCGTCGGGCGTTTTTACCGTTTACAGAGAGGCGGCGCGTGCAGCGGACCGCGTCATCACATGCGCAAACACAAACATATGGCAATGTACGGTGTTGTTTATAAAGATGCGGGGCGTGATGCGGGGCGTAGAGAGTAGCGGTGTCCGCTACATCCGCGGCGGACTCTCGTGCGAATAGCGGAGCGCGCGGCGGAGCACAAGACTGTCAGAAATGTCCGCCGCGGGCCCCGCTGCGGGCGCAGTGGCGGGAACTTCTCCGTAAACGCTTTTATACAACGCCATATGTATGAATTTAGTGCAGACCGCGCCGCCCAACGCTACGCGCGACGCCCCGCGTCTCCGTAAACACAAGGCACTTAGTTCTAGAAAGCTGTAATTTGGCATGAATATTAGTCACGCCGACAAAGGGGTAAAATAAAATCTTGAAAAAATATAGCCTACACGTCACGGTTTTTTTTTTCTCGTCTACCCTATGGTGTGGGGTGTCGTTGGATAGATCTTTCAAAAATATTGCATTTTTGTTACACTTAAGCCAAAACAACAAATACGAAGTATGTGAAAAATATCTTAAATGAGCACATATAACGAATTTTAAAGAAAAACTTTCACGACTTTCACGACTAAGTAGACTTGTATGGATCCTGAGGTACATGCGACTAAGGGTGATTCTTCGAGGTCGCAATTTTTGTCTTATTCCTCTGTCATATTTATTTGCTTATTTGACTAACAAATATACGCTCTCTTAAAAGTAGCTTAATTAAGACACATGAATATGGTAAGGTACTTATTTTTATGACCTCGTTCGGAAAATAAATAACTGAAATTAAATGAAATGAGAAATATATTTATTTAACAAAAATACGTTTATAAATGAATCATGGCTTTGGGTCCTGAGCTAGGATTTCCTGTGTTACAAGACCTAGTGGAGAGTGAGGCAACAACATTAGTTTTATACAATGCCTGTTTAACTTTTGTATCCAGAGGAATAAGAAGTTGACGACCAAGGAGTAAGAATAGGTTCAAAAATATTTAAAAAAATCATATTCTCGATAATAATTAAATTAATTATTTATTGTAGTTTAAACAATTAAATAAATCCCCACCTTTAATAATCAGCCTTATTTACTTATTACAAAATAAATTAATGTATGTAAAAGAATTAAAACTAAATAAGTCCGCAGAACCCGAGTCTATGTGAAAGTTTTTAAAACTTCAAGTCTTACTTGAAAATAAGTTACAGCATCGAAAGTGAAAAAAAAATCTATGGAAACTGACCATTTTCGTATTCTACTGTCCATAAATAGGAATAAGGGACAGAGAAGTAAAAAAAAATTAAAACCCGATGATGGTTCATAATACGAACATATTGGAAGGCTACCGTTAATGCTATGGTAAGATAGCACGTACAGCAGTTAATCAAGCACAACATAATTTTTTTAAAGGTTACACTAATGTTAAAATAATCTAACAGAGTAATAAGAATGTTACGTAAACCAAGGACAGGGAAATCACATATTTGCCTTCGGAATTTCGGAGTGACAGGCATCAGCCGACAGGTGCACCCCCTGACACGTTTGGAACGCGACTCAAAACTGGCCCGCCAGGGAGTTGTCCCTAGTTTCTTAATTGTCTTTATAATAAAGCTGATTGAAGCCCACTCCAGGAAAATAAGAATTGTACGGCGGTCAAATCTTATTTCCTCAGTTATAAGAACAATATTGCAAGTAAAAAATTCTTGTTGAATTTTGTTATGTAATAACTAATTTTTATTCTATGTGGTCACTCAAAATATTGATAAAGTGGTCTAAATTTAAGATATCATAATTATGTTTTCAAGAAAATGGAGAACGGACACGACAGAATAGTAAGAATAATGGGCTTTTTTATTTCTTTTGTAAATGTTTAGAATCAGTTACACAAACATTTACCGATATTCCAGTTATATATGAAAATAAGCCACCTCTAAAAAAAAAATCGTGTGCGTCTCGGGACGCCCGACAGAAGTGATAACTAATCTAAATCTCTGGGTTAGAGTGAGAGAGGAGGAGCCTGCCTATATGCGTGAGAGAAAGGGAAGCCAGACAGACTAGCGCCGTAACGCGGACGCGTTACGTTATAGCGGACTTTACACTACTCGGCCTACTAACCACCTCGTCAGGAAATCTCTTACTTTCCTTGCCTTGGCAATAATTTAATAATGGCTAGTAGTGTGGCGTGAAAAATGGATAGATTTTTTTGTTTTTATAGTATTCGGACCTTATTTTCCAGGGGCACGGAAAAAATTTGGACATTGCTAGTAACTCTACTAATTAATTCTTTATTCCACGTGCGTATGCCAGCCATCTTGTTGTAGCGTGCGGCGTGCGGGAAAGAATTTTACGTGTAAAGGCAACCTTGAACCACGCGATTGCGCGCACGACTGCTGAGCTTATCGCGCGGTGTATCCCTTCCCCTTCCAACATCTTTACACGCGAATTCTTTCGCACCCGATTACTTATTTCACGCGCGATAGAACGCCTGTGTAAAGTCCGCAGTGTCACACAGTTTTACAGAGGCAACGCAGTTTTACTAGGCGTGCGCGAAAGAATTTTACGTGTAAAGGCAACCTCGAACCACGCGATTGCGCGCGCTACTGTTGAGTTAATCGCGCGGTGTATCCCTTCTCCTTCCGACATCTTTACATGCGCATTCTTTCGCAAACGATTACCTGTTTCACGCGCGCTAGATTGCCTGTGTAAAGTCCGCTAATGAAGCGGTTTGCCCTCCCATAATAATAAGAAGTTATCACTTCAAAAAGTTCAAAATAGCGGCCACTTTTATAAATCTGAGTACAGGTTCGCATTTGTAGTCCCAACGGGCTCCCAGATATCGATTTTCAAGACAATCGAACCAGTAGCAAAAAGTTCAAAATGGCGGCCACTTTTTTAAATCTGATTACGGGTTCGCATTTTTAGTCCCCACGGATCCTCAGATATCGATTTTCAACTCAATCGAACCAGTAACAAAAAAATTCAAAAAGGCGGCCACTTTTTTTTAAATCTGTTTACGGGTTTGCATTTGTTGTCCCGACGGATCCTCAGATATTGATTTTCAAGACAATCGAAGCAGTAACAAAAATTTTCAAAATGGCGGGCACTTTTTTCTAAATCTGAGTACGGCTTCGCATTTGTAGTCCCCATGGATCCTCAGATATCGATTTTCATGACAATCGAACCAGTAGGTAACAAAAAAGTTCAAAACGGCGGCCACTTTTTTAAAATCTGATTTCGGGTTCGCATTTGTAGTCCCAAAGGGGCCCTCAGATATCGATTTTCAAGACAAACGAACCAGTAACAAAACTTAAACTAATCACTTTCAAAAACGGTGATAGTTTTAGGTTATAATTATGCTCACTGTCAACAGTATCTATGCTTATAAACGCAATACGGGGTGACGTCAGCAGGTATGATCAAATACCGTTTACCATTTTCGTCCATACCTGTAAGTTACGATTGGCCTAGAGGCTGAGAGGTAGGTCTATGACGCCATGGTGCCGCAGCTCAAATCCCATCCGATACCAGTATCTTTTCGTATTTAAAAAAATGTTTAAAAATTTAATACTACCGCGCTGCCGTATGCGTGAGAGAAAGGGAAGCCAGACAGGCTGTCTAGCAAAGCGCGTAACGAAATGGTTTACCCTCCGTAAAGAAGTTATCACTTCAAAAAACAAGTTTCTTAACTAAATAGTTCATTGAACTAGTGTGCGTATGGATTGAGTGAGCACCCTTCTGAAAAAAAAAAGATAAAATGCTGTTCATTTAGTAAAAGTCCTAAAACAATTGTAAAACTAATCTCTGTATTTGTAAAAACATTAATAAAAAAATTAAAATCTTTAATTATTAGTTCTCACAATCTACCAACGAAATCAGTGAATGTATTCATTTAACATATAATATTTATATACTAATATTTAGTATAGTCTTTCTTATTTGAGCTGAGCTTATCCTCTACACAAAGCTCATTGTTTGTGTACAATACTATTATCTTCCATTGTTTCCGTAACCGCAAGCCGAATACATACAAAAAAGTTAGAACTACATTGAATGTACATTGAATTATCATCCTTATCTTATTAGTCAATAGGTTTAAAATGTAAAGTGTCAGAATACAGGTATAAGTCTTTATTATTTGAACTGAGCTTACCCTCTACACAATACAATCATCTTCTGTCGCCAGGGTCGTACTCGCGTTGTTTAAAGTTTCACTTCAAATAAAACTATGAATGAGTCGATATTTTGGAGCAAAACGTGTTTATGCCACGTTTTAGGATTTTCAAGTAAACCTGCATTATAGTGCGATGAATCCAAAATATGTCCAATTGGCAAAATAAAATATTATTACTTGTTGCAACTAGTATCCCACAGGTAAAATGGCACATTCAACATTTTTGTACTTCATAACCGTCATGGACAAAACAGGGACGTACTGGTATTAAAACATTTTGAACAATATATGAAACTAGCGACCCGCCCTCGCTTCGCCTCGGTTAAAATAAGTTAAAATAAACCAAGTTCATCTGGAATAATATACTCGTACTTTTCAAATTATAGATAGGTGCATTATGCATAGAGGTTTTATTTCTTGACGATTTTAGAAAGACGTCCAATTTTGCGAAATTGAGTTTTTGATGCCGATAGATTTTAAATTCAATTCAAATCAAGACTGCCAGCTTTCACAGAATCTCTCTATATACAATGTTTACAGCGGACTTCTCATTGCACAATACAAACAAATTTCGCGCAAAAGGGCTACATGCCTCTATGGGAAAAACACTCAACGCTCAGGCCTAGTAGGTAGCATGGCTGCGTCAATATCCCTCGTCAAATGTGGATAAAGCATCCGTCGTCACTCTCGTACTTATTTACGTGTCAGAAGGTGACGGATGCCTTATCCACACTTTGTCACGCGATAAACGAAGCCATATTAGGCCCACAGGTTTAAGCCCGCAACTTTGAATGTTTGACCTTGTGACTTGTAAATTGTCATTGTAGTCGTTTAAACTGGAAAGTATGGAATCCGGGGAATTAAAACGACTTTTCCAGCCGCACATCCGGTCAGTATTGTGCACTCTATTATCAACGTTTTTAAAGATGTTATTTGGGTGGATTAAGGTTCCGTTGTGAAATAAAAGGACACCCTTCTTTCAAAACCAATTTATGCGGGATGACCCAGAAGGTTGTAAGGAATTGATAAATTCCGTTGGGAAATGGATAACCTCTTCCAGGTCGAGCACAGTGTCTACAGAGTAGTATGTTTGTGTCGGTGCATTGATTTTCTATACCTACTTGACTATTACATACATACATACATTAAACCACGCCTGTTTCCCAGAGGGGTAGGCAGAGACCACTTCTTTCCACCTGCTACGATCCTGACAAATCTCTTTCGCTTGACTATTTGTTGGTGATAAAATAGCTCTCTCCTTAGTACAGTCTTAGAATTAATATTATTAATTTCGGAATAAACATTGTCGACTAATTATTTGACTAAAACGCAAAGGTTCTCATTTTGAAGATTAATGCTCCTATTATCTTGGGGCTTCTGTCCATTTCCTATTTTGAGCAACGACTCTGCAAAGAGCCGTTTTCATACGTGCAGACAACGAAACTCATATTTGTTTTGAGTTCTAATCTATGTTGCGCGTAATTTTGAATCTGCCATATATTCTAAAGTATTTATTTAAATAATATATTGTACGGGACAATATTAATCTACATTAAAGGCCCAAGGTAACCAACGTATTTATCTGGATAAGGTTAAATACTGAATCGGACAGAATAGCTTCGGTAATAACCTAATATTTTAAAATAAAATCATAAACATAAAAATGGTTACTGTGAGTCAATCTTAGGAGATAGACATATGCCATCGAGGACGTTTCTCTAGTTTTTTTAGAGAACTACGATTCTTCAGTAAATTATTTTGACACATCTCTTAAGGTTTAGCCAGCGTAAGCTATGGAAGGGCCCGAAAAACGATTTTTGACGACGTGGTAGGAAAACATTGAGTTTTCTCAACTATATTAAAACTAAATTAGAATGAAATGTACATATAAACACTCAAGAATAAATTCCCTAAATGACAGTGAAAACCGTATCATAATCCGTTGCGTGGTTTAGAAGGAGTTAGCGGAGGAACAGGCAGACAACGCGAAGCGACTTTAATTTATACTATTTAGAGAAGTCAGTAAGAAGATACTTAAGTAATAGATTTCTCATCATCACATACACTCTTGAAAGTGAAAAGAAAGAAGTGGTCTCTACCTACCCATCTGTGAAACAGGCGTGATTTAATGTACCTATGTAGGTATGTCATACACTCTTTGATGCTCAGCTGACTCATTTACACAATATACAGGAACCATTAGCCAAATTTTACGTATCTATCTATTCTCTGTTGTAGATAAAACCAATTAAAGTTACTTAGTTCGATTTTGATAATTATTACTCTCATGATAACTTTTGAATGGTATGTCCGATTTGAATAATTCAAAAAGTTATTTATAGGTACTGATATAGCCTTGAAAACGAAATGATTTATTTGGATACGGATTAATACCAAGGTACGAATAATGGGGCTAGTTAGAACCGGCGTTACTATTGCATATTTTAACATGAAAAAGTAGTTATTGTGACATAACTGTAATAGTTAGACATATGGTATTGTGAACTTTTTTGTAGAAATTGATGTCTTCTATAAAATTTTAGTATATCACATTGCTCTATTGTCAATACGGAGCTTTCATACGGATCCCTAACTTTTTTGAAAATATTATATAACCTATGTTCATCAAGGATAGTGCAGGATTCTAATGGTGAAAGAATTTTCCAAATCAGTCCTGTAGTTTCGGAGCCTATTCAATTCAAACAAACAAACGAAAAATCTAATCTTTCCTCTTTATAATATTAAGTGTAGAACTGTAGAAGTGTAGACAACATAAAAATATATTTTAATCAAAACCTAAACTCAATCGAACTACCTACGCATTTCCCTAATTTAACAATTTGAAAAGCTTAATATAAATATAAGTAGGTACCTACGTAACTAACAGGAGAGCTCCGGTGTTTGATACTATGTGATGCTGCAGGCTGTAGGTACTAAAGGGCGAAGCGTGGCTATACGTGGCTATAGGGCCGGCGGCCAAGCGTTTCGATAATACAGATTTATTTAGGTTGCGCGTAATTTTGAATCTGCCATATCTTCTAAAGTATTTATTTAAATAATATAGTGTAAAGGACAATTTTAATCTACATTAAATTCCCACGGTAACTAACGTATTTATATGGATAATAATAAATACTGAATTGGAGAAAATAGCTTCGCAAATAACCTAATATTTATTAATAAAATTTTAAAGATAAAAATGGTTACTGTGATTCATCCTTAGGAGATAGACATATGCCATCGCGGACTTTTCTTTACGTTTTTTGAAGAACTACAATTCTTCAGTACATTATTTTGATATATATCTTAAGTTTTAGCCAGCGTTTGCAATGTAAGCGCAAAAAAATGTGTTTATTTACGACTTCACATTAGAAACCTCTAAAATTATCAGTGTTTCTGTACTATATTATGCATGTATATACATTTAAACCTTCCTCTTGAATCACTCTATCTATTAAAAAAACCGCATCAGACAGACATCGGCAAGCGACTTTGTTTTATAATATGTAGTGATAAATATATTTATTAGACAACAAAAAGAGTAATAATTATCAAAATCGAACTAAGTGACTTTAATTGGTTTTATCTACAACAGAGAATAGATAGATACGTAAAATTTGGCTAATGGTTCCTGTATATTGTGTAAATGAGTCAGCTGAGCATCAAAGAGTGTATGACATACCTACATAGGTACATTAAATCACGCCTGTTTCACAGATGGGTAGGTAGAGACCACTTCTTTCTTTTCACTTTCAAGAGTGTATGTGATGATGAGAAATCTATTACTTAAGTATCTTCTTACTGACTTCTCTAAATAGTATAAATTAAAGTCGCTTCGCGTTGTCTGCCTGTTCCTCCGCTAACTCCTTCTAAACCACGCAACGGATTATGATACGGTTTTCACTGTCATTTAGGGAATTTATTCTTGAGTGTTTATATGTACATTTCATTCTAATTTAGTTTTAATATAGTTGAGAAAACTCAATGTTTTCCTACCACGTCGTCAAAAATCGTTTTTCGGGCCCTTCCATAGCTTACGCTGGCTAAACCTTAAGAGATGTGTCAAAATAATTTACTGAAGAATCGTAGTTCTCTAAAAAAACTAGAGAAACGTCCTCGATGGCATATGTCTATCTCCTACGATTGACTCACAGTAACCATTTTTATGTTTATGATTTTATTTTAAAATATTAGGTTATTACCGAAGCTATTCTGTCCGATTCAGTATTTAACCTTATCCAGATAAATACGTTGGTTACCTTGGGCATTTAATGTAGATTAATATTGTCCCGTACAATATATTATTTAAATAAATACTTTAGAATATATGGCAGATTCAAAATTACGCGCAACATAGATTAGAACTCAAAACAAATATGAGTTTCGTTGTCTGCACGTATGAAAACGGCTCTTTGCAGAGTCGTTGCTCAAAATAGGAAATGGACAGAAGCCCCAAGATAATAGGAGCATTAATCTTCAAAATGAGAACATTTGCGTTTTAGTCAAATAATTAGTCGACAATGTTTATTCCGAAATTAATAATATTAATTCTAAGACTGTACTAAGGAGAGAGCTATTTTATCACCAACAAATAGTCAAGCGAAAGAGATTTGTCAGGATCGTAGCAGGTGGAAAGAAGTGGTCTCTGCCTACCCCTCTGGGAAACAGGCGTGGTTTAATGTATGTATGTATGTAATAGTCAAGTAGGTATAGAAAATCAATGCACCGACACAAACATACTACTCTGTAGACACTGTGCTCGACCTGGAAGAGGTTATCCATTTCCCAACGGAATTTATCAATTCCTTACAACCTTCTGGGTCATCCCGCATAAATTGGTTTTGAAAGAAGGGTGTCCTTTTATTTCACAACGGAACCTTAATCCACCCAAATAACATCTTTAAAAACGTTGATAATAGAGTGCACAATACTGACCGGATGTGCGGCTGGAAAAGTCGTTTTAATTCCCCGGATTCCATACTTTCCAGTTTAAACGACTACAATGACAATTTACAAGTCACAAGGTCAAACATTCAAAGTTGCGGGCTTAAACCTGTGGGCCTAATATGGCTTCGTTTATCGCGTGACAAAGTGTGGATAAGGCATCCGTCACCTTCTGACACGTAAATAAGTACGAGAGTGACGACGGATGCTTTATCCACATTTGACGAGGGATATTGACGCAGCCATGCTACCTACTAGGCCTGAGCGTTGAGTGTTTTTCCTATAGAGGCATGTAGCCCTTTCGCGCGAAATTTGTTTGTATTGTGCAATGAGAAGTCCGCTGTAAACATTGTATATAGAGAGATTCTGTGAAAGCTGGCAGTCTTGATTTGAATTGAATTTAAAATCTAACGGCATCAAAAACTCAATTTCGCAAAATTGGACGTCTTTCTAAAATCGTCAAGAAATAAAACCTCTATGCATAATGCACCTATCTATAATTTGAAAAGTATATTATTCCAGATGAACTTGGTTTATTTTAACTTATTTTAACCGAGGCGAAGCGAGGGCGGGTCGCTAGTCTATAATAAATAACACAACTAAAGTAATGAATAGTATCAGCATGTATAATAATATATACCAAAAAAAAGAACAACTAGACGCCCTGCCTTAGTGTCCACACCAATTGATAACAGATCAGTTAGACAAAATAATCCTTCTAATTGTATTGCTATCTCGCTCACTCGAAGAATTTTACCTGAACCTGCGGGATACTAGTTGCATTGTAATAGAGAATGTCAGCCAGTTTAGGTCTTTGGCTTATCGTATTTTTCATTAAAAATAAAAAATACCTGTAAAAAATCATTTCGATACGTCAAATAGTTTCTGAGCCATTGAATTAATTGTTTTTTTTAGGACAATAAAAACGCTGACTTCCTAAATTATGTTAAGAATTATTCGAGGACCTTTAAACAAGTTTGTTTAACTGCTAAGGCAAATTTTCTTAGTCTTAAACTTAAATCATCTGACAATAAGGTAAACGGTCATTCTCCAGAATTGTGTTCTCAGTCTAATTAACACCGCCCTTTTTTTCCACTTGGTTTTTGATAAAATTTATGCAAAATGTAGTAACATATCGACCATTCAAACTTTAATATTTATTGGGCACTTAATTATTATTAGCGGTTAATTAACTAGAAGGGTTTTAATATTTGCGTGACGCGCGAATTAGAAAAGCGATGCGTTAATTAGGTTTACTGGCTTGCGAATTAAAAAAACTACGCGTTTATTAGATAAATGTTCATGCCAAATATATGTTTTTTAGGAAATAAGACAAAAACTGTCAGACTGTCTATTAATTTTATCATATTTATTATATTGCAACGTTAAAACTATTAGGAACATAAAATATCCATCACGATATACATACATAATAAGCTAACTAATATTTCACTGAAATAATCGTTCTATAATTAACAATGAAAACGATAAAAAAAAACAGAATTAATAACTTTATATTATACCTTAGGATTATGAACAAACGATAGCAAATAAATTGCCGTATCTGCTAAAGAAAAATAATACTTCTTCCTCCTACTTTTTACATTCCCTATCTATCTTTAAAAAAAGTAATTTAAAAACCCGATGAACTAAAAGGATATAAATAAACTACTTAATTTTATTGAATCTAAGGACACCTCATAATTCATAATGCTAAAATCCGTCGAGCTGTTTAAGCTTTACATACATAAGTTATGTAACATAACATACAGACATTCAACTTTAAGTATGTAGTTTCATTATTGCGGGTGGTTTTAATACATAATTTATAAAAATATGAAGAATGATGCCGGGTCCCTAGGATTTTCCTTACATGATTAGAATTACAGTTGTCACTTATTGTCAAAATGCAACTTTTTAATGCGGTCAGCAAAATTTTCATGTTTTCCAAGAGAAATATGCTAGGAAAAATAAAATAACCTCTAAAAAACATATTGTCCAAACACTTAAGCACACAGATACGATCATAAGGATGATTTTAAGGTTAGGGCCCCTCTAATAACACCAGTTTGACATAATATATGTCATTCTAATCATGCCATCATTCTTCCGGGAATTACATTTTTGTAAAAAAAATATTCCTGTAAATTAATTTAAACTGGTTTAGCTTAAGCGAGCAATTAGAAATAAAATACTTTTATGCACCAAAAACCTTTTTTACTACTCTTAAACTAATTAACGCGTTCATTTTTGGCCCGTGAATTAGACGTGTGTATTAGGGATTCTTGATAAAAAAAATATAACTTCTTTTAGGTACATGTGATAAACTACATAATCCAGTAAATGTTAAATACTGAGGTTCTTAATGTATGCAATAATTTACAGAGCTATAGAGTTATTGGCTGATTTTAAAAACGTGAACGTGTTAATTAGAATTTACGAGAACCAAAACATGCGAATTAGATACTTACATTTGTAGTGTGCGATCCACACAACATTAACACGTCTTTCTCTTAAGAGGGTCTTGACATGAGTGTCTGCTCACGCAAAATGCATTACAGACGTCTGTCTATTTCTTCAATGGCCTTGCACGGACAAGAATGAAAGCGGGGCGTGAATTAGTACACGTATCGGGACAAAGTTTCTTTATTTTATATCTTAGTGATATATTACTAAATAAATTTGGTATTTTTTTTGTAATTTGGATATCTTATCTTTCATTAAATAAAAATACTTTCATTCATCTTTCCTCTTGTATATGATCGGGGAAAATAGTTATATTAGTGATTTCGGAAGTGGGACGCGCGGTGTTAATTAGGAGAATTGGGTATTGATTTTTTTTTTCTCCTAGAAAGGTATTGAATATTTACTTGAAAATTCATGTACACCTCAATACGAGTACCTTCTAGGAAGAAAAAATATAAATTATACCAAATTCAATAGTTTTATATTTTTTAAGCCCGAGGACATACAGAAATGGCTGTCTGGAGAATGACCGTAAAAACTGTATGGAATATTATAAATAGCGAAACGGGAAAATCAAATACTCGTGATAATCAATTCACCCTAAACACAGGTGACAAACAAATCACGGCAAATAAAGACGTCGCCTTAGCATTCGAAGATTATTTCTCCTACATAGCCATTAATACTACGAAATGTCTTAATTCATCCGCGGTGGAAGCTCAATTATTACTTTCCCCTAATGTCAGTAAATGTAATATAAACTTTGAATTTAGCCCCGTAAATTCAGATTTAATAGTCAAGGTATTTAAATCACTTAGTTTAAAAAAGACTGAGGATTTGTGGGGCAGATCAGTTAGAGTACTCTTTCATATCATAGATGTAATTGCACCCCATCTAGCATTAATTTATAATAATTGCATATCAGAGGGGATCTTTTAAGATCTCATGAAATATAGTAAAGTCATACCTCTTTTAAATCGGGCGAGATGAGTGATTTAACAAACTTCCGTCCCATTTCCATACTACCAGTTTTAAGTAAAGTCTTTGAGAAACTAATGCTGAATGATATGTTAGGTCACTTTAATAGAAATAAACTACTTAGCAATAACCAGTTCGGCTTTACCAGAGGTCGATCAACAATTGATGCGGCATCTGTACTTATTAAACATATATATAACTGTTGGGAGAAATCTTGCGATGCAGTAGAAATCTTTTGTGATCTTTCTAAAGCTTTTGATTGCGTAGATCATACGACCCTTATTTTAAAATTAGAACATAATGGATTGTCCAATAAAGCTTTAAGTCTTATGTCTTCTTATTTAAGTGATAGAACTCAAACAGTTGTTGTAAACAAAACGAAATCTGTTGGAGCTACAGTGAAAATAGGTGTGCCTGAAGGTGAAGGTGTGGTGATAAATGACTTGCCACCAACAGTAGATAAACTTTGTGATATTGTACTTTTTGCTGATGATACTTCACAAATTTTCAAGGCAGATAGAAAATCCGTAGACTACAGTAGGATAAACGCCATATTATTTAAAGTACTTCATTGGTTTACTAGCAACAATTTACTAGTAAATGCTAAGAAAACTACATGTGTTAGGTTCGCTTTGCCTAATGTTAAAGCGGTATATTCTAGTATTTTTCTAAATGACGAGTGTTTGCAAATGGTTGATAAGGCAGTTTTCCTAGGTATAACAATAGATAAAAATTTGCAATGGAGTCCCCATATAGCTGTACTGGCAGGTAAACTAAGTTCGGCAGCTTACGCCGGTAGAAAAATCAGACAACTAACCAATGTTGATACAGCTCGCTTAGTTTATTATAGTTATTTCCATAGTGTTATGTCCTACGGTATTCTGGTTTGGGGTAAGGCAGATGACATACCAACTATATTTGTGTTACAAAAAAGGGCCATTCGTTCTATTTACAATTTAAATTCCCGTGACTCATTAAGAGAACTTTTTAAAGAAATTAATATCTTAACTGTAGCGTCTCAATTTATTTATGAGATTATATTTATGTTATTAAGAATTTAGATTCTTTCACCAAAATTCTGATATACATAATTTAAAAACTAGGAATAAAAATAAAATCGCTATTCGAAAATTCCGCGTCCGTAAAGTATATAAATCATTTGTTGGTCAATGCATTCATTTCTATAATAAATTACCTGACGTAGTTTTAAAGTTATCCTTTCCAGCACTTAAAAATTACTTGAAAAAGTCGTTAATGTCTAAAGCGTATTATAGGGTCGAGGATTATCTAACAGACAAAAATGCATGGCCTAAACCCGAAACTTAGTCAATAATAATTTATTCAAATGCTTCTTTATCTTGTCTAGGGGACACCGTTGATGTAGGAAAACATATCGAAACTTTTATGTGGTCGTCTTGTACCGTCTTATATAAACATAAATAGATGTTTTTTTTTCCTTTTCTCCCTCTGTCTCTCTCGTAAGATTTTTGGCATGTTTTCCTGCTGAATTGTTATTTTTATAAGTATAATAAGTAATTTAATATTTATTGCTTTATATAATGCTAGACTAAGTAGTAACCATTGTAATATGTTTAAAAAATGACTGACTGCTGAGTTTCTTGCGGCGTTTCTTCTCAGCAGTGGTCTCCTCTAGGGAAGCGCTGGTAGATTCTTGACGTGTAGGAGGAGGGTAGTCTTGACGTTTAGTCGATCAACACAGTTTTGTTAGTGGTCCCGAATAATTAGACGAAATATTGGTATAAACTGTTATTTGAAATGAGTGTTATATATAGAAATAACCGGCCAAAGGAATAGAATCTAGTAGTGAAATTTATTTATAAAAAGTTGTGCAGTTTCGGAAATATCCTGGTGTTAAGTTAAAAAAATATATGAATCATCGCAATTCGTTTTGGGCGCGAGCAACGGACAGGAACGGGGAACGTTATCGGGTGCTGAGACTGCGCGGCGCCGGGCTGAGTTGTGCGCCTACCCTCCATCTACCGGCGAGTATTATTCAAACATAAACAAACAGAACGCAATCAGTAAAGAAAAATAGCTCTGAGCTGCGACAAATGTAATGAAACCATAATTAATAGAGAGTTTCTGGTTTGTTCGTCTTGTAAATTACAGTATCACCTTGACTGCTGCAATGTATCTTTAAAAAGATTTCTTCTTATGAAATCGGAAACCAAAATGTCCTGGAAATGTAGGCCCTGTCTGACAAAACCCAATATATCAGACGAAAATGTTACTTTGCGTAGGACATTTCGCGCAATGATCCCGACGAATAATTCATTTGATATCTTGTCTAGCGTATCGATTAATGAGGCTGATACTGAACAATCTTCTCCTTTGTCTGACCGTGAATTGAACAGAAGTTGTCCGGAACGATTGTGTACGTATGTCAGGACGGAGGAGTTAAAGAAAACTGTATCGGATCTACAGTATAAATTGAAAATAGCCGAAAATGAAATTGATAATTTACTCGCAGAAAATTTCAAATTAAAAGATAAGTTAAAAAGTTACGAAAGCAAAGTTAGTCGTCTTAAAACCCTGAGTAAATCTATAAATACAAATAAGAAAGGTTCAAGTAAGCAAAAAAACACCAAAAGACGACTCGCTAACAGACAGAGTTTAGATCAGAGCTTCGTCGAGTTAAATACACAGCTTACCACCCGAAATGCTAAGATTTCTCATGATCCAGACCTTCATATATCACCCATTAATCAACCGTTACTTGTTAGTACACCTGTGGCAGCTAAATCTACAAAAAATTACTTGAAGAAGCCTTGCATATACATTTTCGGTGATGAGCATGTGCGAGGATTGTCAACACTAGTTCAATCGAGGTCCGGCAAGAACAATGACGACTACAGCGTTACAGCAACGATTAAGCCTCACGCACCAAGCTCGGAAATCTTTAAGTGTCTATATTCCATATCAGAAATTGTAACAAAGAATGACATTATTATTCTGTCCGTGGGAAATCATGATAAAAATCCCTATTTATTATTGTCAAACACATGTAACATCTTAACGAAATTCAAAGACAATAACATATTTATATTAAATGTGTATAACAACCGCAATTATTACAATAAATTTATAAACCACGAATTACAAATGTTTGAAAGAAAATATGCAAACTGTAAAATCATTGAATTATTTAAAAATATAAATTCAAAAAACTTTTCTTTGGCATTTTATCTCGGTTGGATAAGTTATAAGATTGATGAAGAGATTGTCCTGTTAAAAAATAACTTTGCAATGAGTGATGTTTCTTTGAGTGAAAAAAACACAAATGCAGCAAATGGATCGAATAATTTTTTTCGTCTCTCAAACTAGAAATGTCCCTGGGCCAAGTGATAAGATTTCGGTCTGTACCTCTGTTTGCAACTCAAATACTATGACGGTTCTAAACCAAAACATAGGAGGGCTGTGCGGCAAACTGGACTCTTTGGAGATGGCTTTGCAGGAATTTTATGATAATGGTAAAGAAATTGATGTGGTGTGTCTTAGTGAAACGTTCGTTCGTAAGGGCTCTGAATGTAATGTCGTTTTGAAAAACTTTAAGCTAGCTTCGTCCTACTGTCGTGACAAGGGAAGGGGTGGAACTTGCATTTTGATTAAAAATATGTATGAGACTAAGATTTTACCCTGTATTTCACAACTGGCTACTAAGTTTTACTTTGAATGCTGTGGTATTGAGGTCGTTGGCATGGGAATAATAATTGTCAATATTTACAGAATTCCAGAACAAACCAAGTCTCATGTTGGCATTTTTCTGCACAAGTTTAATAATTTATTACATTGTTTGACATCTAAGTACAAACATAACAAAATTATAATATGTGGTGATTGGAATATCGACTTATTAAAAGAGAACCCTTTTGCTGCAGAGCTCTCTAGTACGCTTCAGAATTATGACTTTGCGCACATATATTGGTCCCAACTAGGTTAAATTCCTGCATTGACCAAATTGCGAGCAATGTTAAATCTGCTCAATCAGGTATACACCACCTAGGGCTTTCGGATCATGAAACTGCCCAATCAATAACCCTGCAAGTAAGGAAACTAAACGCCATCACAACTTGGTTTGAGTACAGGCGAGATTACGGTTCTGATAACGTACGAAAGTTTTGTGAATGTTTATCGGCTCTTTCGTTTTCGGATGTAATACAGTCAACGAATGTTACAGATGCGTTTACTTGCTTTTACGATACAATGCGTCTATTTTGTGACTTATGCTTCCCTTTGATCAAGGTTAAAATAAACAACAAACCGAAGAAAAACAAGTGGCTCACAAAAGGTTTAAAACAGTCGTGTAAACTTAAACTTACGCTTTACTTTAAATATAGATCCTTCAAACTTAACAAACTCCAAAATAAAATAAAATTTAAAAATTACACTATGATTTTAAAAAAATGTTTAAAAAATTCCCCAACAAAATATTAATAGTAAATTCATAAAAAATAGTAAAAATAAATGTAAAGCTACTTGGGATACGATATCGTCCACTATAATGAGCAAACTGCATGAAAATGACATAAATAAAATTAAATATAATGATGAAATTCACTCTAATCCTACTGACATTTGTAATATTTTTAATAATTATTTTATAGATCTAACATGCAGGCAAAACTTAACGCCGGATAACTTATCTTATAAATGTAATTTGCGTGACTATAGTCCCCATACAATGTTTTTATTATCAATTGACGAAAACGAAACATATAATATTATTATGAATCTCAAAAATAGTAAATCCAGCGGATACGATGACATTAGCACAAAAAAATTAAAACTATGTGCCCAGTTTATAACGGTGCCTCTTACTCACATCATTAACTTATCTTTCTCTGATGGGGTCTTCCCGCAAGAATTAAAATATTGCATAGTTAAACCTTTGTTTAAGAAAGGGGATAAATTAAATACAGACAATTATAGACCCATCACCCTAGTCCCTATATTGTCAAAATTTTTAGAAAAGGCCGTAGTTAAGAGGATAAATGGGTTTATAACTAAACATAGTATACTTTGTTCAGAGCAGTATGGTTTTCGCAGCGGCCGTTCGACCACGCTCGCGTGTTTTGACCTTGTACGTGCCATAACAGAGAGTATTAATGATGGAACCCCGGTTGTGTCAATATTTTTAGATATGTCTAAGGCTTTTGACTTTGTTGACCATTCAAAACTTCTACATAAGCTTGCGGTATATGGAACAAGAGGAAAAGTGCTTGATTGGATACAGAGTTATTTGACAAAAAGATTGCAATGTGTAGAAATTAAGAGAATTTCAGTGGGTGGTCCAAGTAAGGAGATTTCAAAACGGGTTTATAGATCTCAATACAGAGCTAACAATACAGGAGTTCCGCAGGGGAGTATTCTAGGGCCTTTACTCTTTCTTCTTTATATCAACGATCTGCCGAGAGCCATCTCACAAAAAGCCATTATGTTCGCTGATGACACAACAATTGTGGTAAAGTATGAAAGGATGGATACATTTGAGTTTAATATTAATAAAGGACTGTTTGAGACTATTAATTGGATGAATAAACAATTTGCGTATTAATATCGATAAGACTAAATTAATACAATATAATTCTAATTCTATACCTCTTACAATTAAATATAAAAATGAGACAATCGAGGCAGTAGATTCAATTAAATTCTTGGGCATAATGATTGACAAGCACCTAAATTGGAAAGACCAAATTAATCAAATATGTAATAAATTGAACCGTTTTGTATTCGCCCTTAAAAGGTTAAGAGATACGGTTTCTATTGAAGCGGCGCTAACGGCTTACCATGGATATGTGTCTTCAGTACTCAGTTATGGCTTGATTCTGTGGGGAAACTCGTTAGTTTGATAGAGTATTCAAAATTCAAAAAAAGTGCATAAGGGTGATGAGTAATGCTCGGTTAGATGACAGCTGTGTCCCATTATTTAGAAAACTGAATATTTTACCACTACCGTGTCTGTACATAAGAGATGTATGTGTGTTTGTCAACTCCCACCCAGAATATTTTATGAAACGGAGTCAAGTCATTAAAAGGCTGACAAGAGCACGTATTATGTCTCTTTTGTACAAACCTCTCTGTCGCAAGGATATGTACAAAAGAAATATATTTAATATGAGCATTGTAGTTTTTAATCACTTACCGGATGAATTAAGAATGTTGTCGGGAAAAATGTTTAAACGTAACTTGACAAAATGGCTGATGGAGAAATGTTTTTATAGTGTCAAGGAATATTTAGGGGTTTAAATTTGTATTATCATTGACTAGAATTTATGAAATTGGGAAAGTATTATGAAAATTAGTAGATTATTTACAATATTTGTACGCTTGCTTGCATGCTGAATACAAGTGCTTTAATTTTATAACTAAGACCGTGTATTACTGTATTCTGACAAATAAATGGATTTGAATTTGGATTTGATTTTTTTGTAAAAGTGCCCTTGCGGCCTACTTACTGAATAAATATCTTTATCTTTATCTTATCTTTATAGATAAGTAAAATTCATATGGGACTTTGCAAAATACAAAACGAACCACTAACGTGGCAGGTTTTTCGATAATACATTTTTGTTAGTGCTCACTCAGTCTACATATTATAAGTAAGGTAAAAATATAAATATTTTAAGATTTGTAGTAACACAGAAACTATAAATTAGTTCAACTTTTAGTAATTTTTTTTACTAAATATCCACCATCTAATATTTTATATTCGTTGTCTGTTTATAAATACATTCAATTGTAATTTTTCTAATGTAAATATATCAATTAGGTTGACCACACTTCTATATTATGGTCATATCCAAAATAAAGAAATTTCTTCTTTTAAGGCTAAGGAAATTAACCGATACAGCCACACATTAATTAAATTGATAAATTTTTATGAGATTTATCTTACTTTAATTACGAGTATTGCGACAAGTGTACCTATAATATAATATAATAATAACTGTCTTAATACAATTTTGTGACTAGTACGGGCATAAATTTTCGTAAAAAAATTATTATACAAAAAATTATAACGAGGCATTAAGGGCGTGACCGTAGTCCAACGTCACATGTTGAAAATTAAAAAAAAGAAAATTAAGAAAAAATGCGTGGCGGGAAATATATAACTTTAAAATTAACAGTATTTCTCTTTCGGCTCCATGTCCTATCCAAAATTCTTCCCCCATATGTACTTCTCACCATCCTTTCTGGAAAACATTGTCGGAACAAAAAATGTCAACCTCGGTTTTAAAACGCATTCCACGTGGTGCCCGCCTCTCTGTTGCCACTGCCCTATCTCAAACAGTAAGGAAGGTCGTTGTACGTAATACAAAACGTGCCTGGGAACATTTGTTGATTTTCCCGTATGCTGTACTTCATGTAGTTCTCGAAAAAGGTAACACAAAGTCTTTAACATCGAGAGTAAAGGAGAATTGTGTGAAGTACACACACACACACACACTGGAAGATCCCACATCCGTTTCCGGTAATATATCGATCGAAAATCCTAAATTTACTGTTAAACCGTTCACTGAGTCTGCTTCCTACAGAATAGTAGAAAGTAAACTCAGTGATGGCGATATAAGAGGGGCTGCGCGAATTCTATTTTCTACTGACACGATAGCACCCACTTCCCCTGAAACCCTCTCGGCTTTAAAAGGCAAGCATCCATCTCCAGCAGCTGATGCGCAATTCCCTGAAGCACCGAGGGAGACTGATGCGGGGGTCGAGGTTATCGCCCTGGACGTATCTGCAGCCGTCGCGTCCTTCCCTAGTGGCTCCGCTGGTGGTTTAGATACTCTCACACCACAGCATTTAAAAGATTTGCTTTGTGGCGGTAGTGGGGAAACTGGCGAGTCACTTTTGAGGGATCTGACGGCTCTAGTCAACATTCTGCTCTCTGGGCGAGTAAATGCAGAGATCACCGAGGTACTTTACGGTGCCAACCTTTGTGCCTTTAAAAAAAAGGACGGCGGTATCAGACCAATTGCGGTTGGAACCACCTATCGTCGCCTCGCAGCTAAAATTTGCTGTAAAAAAACAGCGCCCATGTTAACGGGTCTATTTCAGCCAGTACAGCTAGGGTTTGGCTCGCGAGGTGGCTGTGAAGCCGCCGTCCATTCAATCCGGACCTATCTAAATCAAAATTGTGGTGAGGTGCTGCTGAAGGTGGATGTTAAGAATGCCTTCAATTCTGTGGATAGAGGAGCCCTTTTAACGCAAGTTAAAGAAAAAATTCCAAATTTATACGGTTTCCTTTGGCAATGTTATGGCTCCCCATCAAAATTAACGTATTGTAGCAACGAAATTTCTTCGGCAGTAGGTTGTTAACAAGGGGATCCTCTTGGGCCTGCTGTGTTTAGTCTCGCAATCCACCCCATCATCCAACGTCTTCAATCGAAGTTCAATGTATGGTACGTGGATGATGGGACTCTTGGCGGTGATGTAAATACAGTGTTCGATGATCTCGCTTTTTTAATAGAAGAGTTTAATGCAATCGGTCTGGAACTAAATTTTTCTAAATGTGAACTTTTTATTTCGGAAGGAATTCTTGCAAAAGACTTCATATTACAAAAGTTCAATCGTCTTGTCCCAAATTTAAAAATGGTAGACAAATCTTTACTTGGTTTGCTGGGCTCTCCTATCCTCGATGAATCTTTATCCCCTTTTTTTGAAGAAAAATTCAAAATTTCTTACAATGTTCGGACCGTTTATCAAAAATTAATACACACATGGCTTTTACAATTATTCGATTTTGTCTTTTCGTCCCGAAATTTACGTATTATACTCGCTGCTGTGAACTTTGGAAGCATACAGAGCTGCCAGCGTTTCTGTCCTCAGTACATAGCACTCAAAATTTAATTCAGAAAATTCTTTTAGCCTCAATTTCCAATTTTAACATCCCTCATTTTGAACAGGCCAGAGATGCATGGTTTGTAGCCTGCCCGAATACCGAGCTCCCCAAAACTCCTTCTTCTCAGAGGTTGTGGGATGGACCGATCTGCGAGCAAGTACGGAATCAACTCTTAGAAACGTGCAACAGCTACGCAGATCGTGCCCGTATCCTAGCGGTTGGAGTATGGGAATCGGGTTTATGGCTACAGGCGCTCCCATCGTCGAACACTGGAACTCTTTTAGATTCATCTACTTTCACAATTGCAACTTCACTCCGCTTGGGTGTGCAATGTTGTGCTCCTTACCGTTGCCAGTGTGGAGCTAGCGTCGACCGGCTTGGTCACCACGGCTTGTCCTGCGCGAGAAGCGCTGGCAGATTCTCCCGTCACTCCAGCCTTAATGACATTATCCGCCGGGCTTTTACCAGCGCCAACTGTGCGGCCATTTTGGAACCAAATGGTCTCATGCGTGACGATGGTAAAAGACCTGATGGGATGACCCTTATTCCGTGGAAGTTGGGACGGCCATTGGTGTGGGATGCTACTTGCGTGGACACCCTTGCGCCGTCACACCTTCCCGGATCGAGAATTAAGGCTGGATCCGCGGCAGAATCAGCGGAGACCCTGAAAAGGCGCAATTACAGTCAGCTCGATAGAAGCTACGTATTTGAGCCTTTTGGGGTCGAAACTTTAGGACCGCGGGGACCAGGAGCTCATAAATTTTTTAAAGATCTTTCCAAGCGCCTGGTCGACACATCTCGTGACCAAAATGCTGGCCTTTATTTGGCACAAAGATTAAGCATTGCCATTCAACGTGGCAATGCTGCCAGCATTTTGGGAACGATGCCCACTGGCAGCGGTTTATTAGATTAGTGTAGTTTTAAGTTAATTTTAGGTATATTTTATTGTATATATTTTTAACAGTCCTAAATAATTTGATTGCGTTGTGACAATTAATATTAAGGCGGTTTGAAAATAAATTTTTAATCATTTTCCAATTTCATCTTATGTCATAAAAACAAAAGAAATTACACTTTATAGTATTTGTAGTTTTAGCTGTAGGGGGAGGCTGTTGACTCTAACAAAATTTAGTACATTAAACCTGAATATTTCACAAACAGATCCCTTAATCAAACAATGGTTTTCGCAAACCCGCAATATTTTTGAAGGGCCTATCCAAAACACTATAAAAATAAAACGTAGAAAAGAAATAAAAAAATCATCCCTACGTTACGTTTAGTACTCGTAAAGCTATTTATTTTACCTATTAAGTGTTTTTTCAAGATTACATTTTAACACTTTGTCAGTGTGAGTATTATGTATATTCATGTCAAATTACAGCATTCTAGAACTAAGAGTCCCTGAGCAAAGCTGCGGACGGACGGACAGACATGGTTTCGACGGGTTCCTAGTTTGACAAAAACCGCATCCAAATCGGTTCATCCGTTTAGGAGCTACGATGGCACAGACAGATACATAGATATTACACACGTCGAGCTTATATTATTTAGCAGCGGTATTTTTATTGTGTACTTACTTTTTTCGTAACATGTAATCGTGCATATGAAGACGAAAATAAATATTAAGCATTTAATGAAACAATAATTACTGTAACTTTTGTACACCTCCATCGCTTCCGACAACTGAAATGACCGACCAGGCGTCATGAACTCAACCCAAGGGATGTTTTAAAAAATGGAAAGTCAACAAGAACAGTTTCCGGATATGCCGCTGCATTGTTAACTGAAAACGACCACTTGTTTACAAGCGCAATATCAGTCGCAGTTCGTTATAGTAGCTCGCGTACCAACCTGATAGGTGCAAGATGATGATGTAAATATTGATATCTGTTACACGGGTTACACCGGAAGGAGCCAGTCGTCGCCTGAACGAAGTACACATTCTTATTAGCTAGTCGCTTATTGCGTCTTTTGCGTTATAGACTGTCTAAATATCTACCTGCAGTGCAACAGCACATTTACTCCCTCTGGGATGTGCTTCACTCTCGCTCTCTACGACCTTATGCGAATCTGACCTACTTTACCCAAACCTTCTTCTACTAATAATGATTTTAGTAATACCAATATCTAGAGAAATTTACCAAAATCAGCAGAAATAATTAATTTTGTCGGCATAGTCCACATTTATTTATAAACCTAAATATAGATAGTGACACAAAATTTCCGGTCATTTGTACGAAGTATGGCGACCCTTCAGGGGTCCATTTACCTAATGACGAAAAGGAAAATGAATAGGTATGGTCATAGCGCTGGTACCGGCGGCCCATTCGCGCGGGCGTTAATCAAAGGCGTTAATGGAACATGTCGGATTAATTACGAGTGTCGAACGATTTGCTACACAAAAATTCTTGTATTTTCCGATAGTCGATGAAAAAAGAAGTAGGCGATAGCGTAAGGCCATTCACGAAAATCACCATGCCATATTTTTCCGACAGTTCCAAGTGGCCGCCATAACGCCGCAAAGGAGTAATTTTTTTTGGCCACGATCTTTGTACACCCTTTGTCTTTTTTACCAGTTCTTTGGATGATCATAAATAGAAGTGTGATACCATACCTGTGCGAGTTGGCGAATGAGTACAATATTTTTTCAAAATTGTAAGATTTTATGCGTAGGTATTTCGAACGATTTGTAATTTTTCCTGTAAGTTTGAGGTTCAAAGAACATAAATATAAAAGAACATAAATATAAAATTTCAAGCAAATATGTGGCGGTAATCGTTGTGTTGTATAATTTACTACGGCTACCACTGCTCGGACGATTCCTCGAGTTGTAGAGGTCTCGGCTCATCTTTTTTTTCATGTATGGCACCACTTTTTCCCCCTTCTACAAGTATGCCAAATAAATAGGTCACATTATATCATTTAATTTCCAAAAATCCAACTGCCATACTGGTAAAAATAGATAAATAAATATTTTTTTCTCAAAAATGTCTGGAAATGTTGACATTACTGTCTACATATTGAGACGCGAAGGACATAGTTTACTGACAGATATCAAATTAAAAAAAAAAAAATTGCGTGCTCGCTACACAAGCCCGCAATGTTGCATACAAATTCCATTACTATCAAGCTTGTAACTTTTTAAAAAGTGAAACTGCCCATAATATAATGAGGGTACAAGTCTTATACATCCAAATTTTATTCGAATCATAACTTTTTTATCTGTGTCTGGAATAGCTTATGTTTTTTTAAAAAACAAAGCTTGCGATTCTCCTTGTCATAAACCAAAAGGCAGTAAAGAGTGATAGTTTTTTCACATGAAGTTTGTTTGTATGCAATTAAAAAAATGAGTTCAAGCGATGAAGATTTTACTCCAACACAAAAAAAATCTTGCGATTTTTGAGAAAAGCACTATATTTGCCTCGGCAGGAACAGCAATTGCGGGCTTCGTATTTTTAAACGGACTCGCAAGCTCGTCCGTTTAAAACAATATTCGGCCCGCAATTGACAACATTTAAAAAAAAAAGCATTTTGGTTTTTTCGCGTTTATCTGGTTAAAAATTAGACTACCCGTGTTTCTCGGTTTTTCTTTATTTAACTTAAATTCGTCGTTAATAATTTATTAAAGAAATAGTCATTAAAAATACGGAATATACAAAGTTAGGAATACTGATGTCGAGATCTTAGTATAAAGTTAAAATAAAACCACGGACGACATTTTCAAGACTCTGTTTATTTCTCTTTCGCACACGGGGGTTACTGTTAGCGCCTATCTCGCTCACACACACCTGTCCTACATAAGGCAGGTTGCACCCTTACATGCCCTTTAAATTTACAAAAACTAATATCTAATATGTTTTTCAAATTTACAATACCTTACAATGCCCTTAGTTACTTTAAACATTGTTATCTAGTTTTATTTTTATATCTAATTTCTGACTTTTTATGTACCTATTGACTTTTAATTTTGTTTTAAAAATATCACTATATTCTTCTACAAGTTTCATTACTTTTTCTCTTGATTCCGGCATTATTATCGGGTTTGTTTCTTTTAAGCTTACACAACAGGCTAATGCGTTACTTTCTTTAGTAATTGAGGGAAAATATTCAGTATGTGTTGGCGTAATAATGCAAACTTTACCATCTGGGTCAAATATTATTCTGGCATAAACTGCTAGTTGCCAATCCTTGCCAATTATCATAGGTACTGGCAAATTATCACATATGGCAATCTGAGGCATAACATAATCAATTTTACCTACCTGCATACGTGCTGTCATCCATCCTATTGGTGTAATTAAATTGCCTGCAGCTTTGAAACTTCCTTTTTGCCATGGGTGTACTTGAATGTCCTCTGGTAACTGGATTTTATCTATAATACTTATGACTGATCCTGAATCTGGAAGTGCTTCAAGTTGTAATGAATTATTAATTGTCACTGGAATTAAAGTAACATTAGGCTCATTGTTTTGTATACAACTCACCTGCTGTTTACCCTTAAAACTCTGCAAATTCTTACTGAATGTTGGCTTACTTTGCTCAACATTAACTGTGTTAGGTAGCTTACAATTATAAGAGACGTGTCCTTTTTGCTTGCACCTGTAACATGTTTGGTCTTGTTCCTTGCCTGTTTCTGGCTTTTCTTGACTTCCCATTGTTGTAAGTGTGTATAGATTACATGTGAGACGTACCTGCTTTCTCAACACTATGAAATCTTTCTCTCAGTGAAACTTTTCTTATGTTGTCCAACGCTGATGCATGATTGAGGAGATCTTAGACTGTTTTGCAACAGTGTGTTGCTAGTGGTATTTACCAACGGTGATCTGTAATGCCTTCAAGAATCAAAGACACCCTATCTAACTCTGTTATTCTAGTGGGAGATTTTTCAAACAACGCACTCTACTATAAATATACTCAGTAATGGTCTCCGTTACTCTCAACAACCTTTTCCCTTGAAAAGTAATAAATTCTGCAAATGACATTTTAATATTAAACCTATACATTAATTTCATTTTCCATTCATCCCAATTTTCAATATATTTGCCAACCGCCTTGTGCCAATCATTAGCTGGACCCCGTAATCTCATTGACGCATTGACAAGCATTAAATTTTTCGTCCAGTTAGCCAAATTTCCTACGCGTTCTACTTGACATATCCAATTATTTGCGTTATCCATCTTGTTTCCCTCAAACAACGGTATAGCATTGCTAGTATCGCTGGTAGAAAAAACTTGAAAAGTTGGTTGATTTACTAATTTTTCCTGAGTACTTGCTATTTGGGATAAAATATGTAACAAAGTTGCACTTTCTAAGCTTTGTGATTGTTGAGACAAGATTGACGTACCTGGTTCCTGTTCATTATGATTTGACATACTTATATTTTGGTTCTGTAATGTTGAAAGCTGTACCTTAAGTTGTCCTAAGTTCTTTTGCATGTCCTTAAGTTCTATGTCCTTTGATACTCTTCGATTCCTTTCTTCCTTAAGAATAGCCAATGCTTCTTGATCTTGCGACCTCACCAAGTTATCCTTCACCAATCTTTTAATTAGGTCAGATTTGTTGCCGGATACTTGTAAACAACGAATGCGTAACTCATCCTTGAGCTCTGTTACATTATATTGCTCCAAATCTTGTTTGTCGGTGGATTCCATTTTGAAAATTAAAATTGCGTACCTTTTCGAGTTTTCTTGTTTGTAACTTTTATTTTTCTGAAATTGCTGAAAAATATCAAAATACCTAGCGTTGTATTTCTATCTAACGTTTGGCAAATACGTTTGCCTTTTTACTGCTTTTACGTAGCAATAATAGACATGCTATACGTGCATGCACCACTTTTTTAATCCTCTTCCATCTAAAAAGTTACTCGCGAAACAAACTAAACTTCAACGGTTTAACATTACGCGGACTAAATATATTCAATTTAGCGTATTATTTTCGAATTTGTACTCTTAAATCTATTTTTAATGTTTTTTTTACCGAAGCGCCATATAAAGTTAAAATAAAACCACGGACGACATCTTCAAGACTCTGTTTATTTCTCTTTCGCACACGGGGGTTACTGTTAGCGCCTATCTCGCTCACACACACCTGTCCTACATAAGGCAGGTTGCACCCTTACATTAGCATGATATAAAATTAAAAAGGTAACTTTCAACAGAAACAGAACTGACTGTCATGTCATGTCACTTGTCAACCATAACAACTGTAACAACATGAATAACAACATTAAAATAAATAAATAATAATAACATGAATTCGTCGACTTTGGGCAGATTGCGGCTATCCGCTTTTACAAATCCGTTAGTCACTTTCATTTTTAATAGCGTATATCAAAACAAAGTATTACGAGAATCGAAAGCGTGTCGTTAGAATCAAGTAATCCGTCAGACAGATGAAAAATGGACATGACAGTTGGATTTTTTTTTCAATTCCTATGGTAATAAATGGACTAAGGGCACTTTAAGTGTATTCCTAACATTCACAATCCAACTTTTTTACTGTTTTTCCCAAATATAAAAAAAAACTACTGCATAAAAAAATCCAAAAATATTTTTACTGTAATCAGCAGTATAAAATCTACAAACGGTATTTTATTTTACTACTTTAGCAGATATGAATTGTTGTCAATTGCCTACTTCCATGCCTAGGCAATAATGTACTATTTCTTACATCTTGGCTCAAGTGCAATAGTCTTCCGCCCCATGCTTACAAAATGGGATATATTTTTTAGGTAGAATTGTATTCAAACGAACAGAATTCAATAATGCCATACTGTAATTTTTTTACGCATTTTACAGCCTTTTTTTTAAACTTGTCGAATAAATAAGTTTTTCAAGTAGGTAGGTATGGCACCACTTTTTCCCTCTACTAGAAGTATGGAAAATATAATAACGGTCACATTGTAACATACAGTTTCCACAAATTCAAATGCCATACTGGTACAAATCGTCTTGCAAAAAAGAAAAAAATACTCCTTTGCGGATGTATGGCGGCCATTTGGAACCATGCGAAAAGTATGGCATGGTGATTTTTGTGAATGGCTACTCGACGATGATTAGCTGTGCTAAAATTACCCTGGTACAAATGATTAAATTGCTTTTTTATTATTAATGTGTTCTCGTCGGTATGGCGGGCTATAAGTCACACCAGAGGAGTAGTTATCGTCGGTGATAGGTACTACAAAATCGCGTAACCAACAAATTTATTATAGAGCAAAATAAAGCTTAATTTCTTTGAAAATAGGTGCTTTTTGCTCCGCATTAAAAATGTTACTTACTCGGTTTTGCAGTTTCACCGACACGTTATGACATTACGCTACTACCTACTCGACTTAAGACATGATGAGCTTGCTTCAAATCAGGTAGTTCTGATTTTTGCAAACTTATTTATAATGTTGGCTGAGGTGTTTGTTAGTAACTGAGTGAAACAACCGACTTGAAGCAGAGCTCGTTTATTACTGGCGCGGCGCGCAGGCGCGTCGCCATAGTAAGTAGGTACACGTCATTCCTCCACCGTTAATTTTCAGACCTTGTGACGTTTGCTATGTTGGTGGTACTTGGAAAAATAAATTAAGAACACCAAAAGTCTACACAATAATTTATTCTCGTGGTTCACAAGCCCGTCTCGGTTTCACTCTCGTAGTCCGTTACTCCCCTGGCGCTGATGGGCTGCGCTGAAGCTGGGCGGAGAAGATGGAGCAGGCCGGAACGACTTCGTGGCACAACGTTCACCCGTGGGGAAGTAAAAGAGAGGTGCGTGGCGCTTCTTAGCGTAAACGTAATACCCTGCGAATGGACGACTCGCATTAGAATATGCTCCGTATTGCCGATTATGATGATCACCCTGGTCAAGCGGAAGCAAAGGCAGGATCGGCTAGTAGTTAGTGAGGGTGCTCACGATCAGAATGGAGTTACAAATCTTATTAGCAAATTTAGAGAAAAGTGTGAAAAATAAGGTGAACTAACATTTACGTGTAACAGCTATAAGCATAGGTAAATTTAAGTGGGCATAGAAAGCTCATTAAAATATTGATGGGAAAGATGAGAATGACTTGCATTATAATACAATGATTTACTAATTAAAACTACACTAGAATGAAATATTATATTGTTCAACACTCACCCATTAATCGGAGCGCAAAAGTACGTAAACAAACAAGAAATAAAGGTTCCACTCTGCGGCAAAGGAAGCTAATCTTAAATTAAGTATTAATATAAGTACTGTAATGTCGCTCGGGCACTGTGGCTAGCTCGTAAGAAGACGCGAGCTGGGTAGCCGCGAACGCGCTGACACTCGCCCTACACCGATAGCTTCTTGCAGAGGAATGGTGACGCGCCCGGCGCAGCGATCACGCGCAGCCGGCGTGTTTCTACGCAAGAAGATTGTCGGAGCACTACGCCGTACTTTTGGTACATCATAATTAAATAATAATTTATTTATTGTTGTCCCGGATTTAAATATTAGGGCGTTGCATTATAATTTTATATTTAGTACCATTCTAGTGTTTAAGTTCATTAGTTATTATTATTGTTTCTTATTAATTATGATTTTATTGTAAATTTTATAAGTAAATATTTGATTTAGAATTATAGTATTAAGTTATATAAGAATAAATGTTAATATGTAACATTAACGTTACAACCTGATGACAGAAATGACAAAAACCATAACAAAAACATCATCATCATCATCATCATCATGTCAGCCGAAAGACGTTCACTGCTGGACATAGGCCTCCCCCAAGGCTCTCCACTCAGACCGGTCTTGTGCTTTTCGCATCCACCGCGTTCCCGCGATCTTTACAAGGTCGTCACTCCATCTTGTTGGAGGCCTACCTACAGCTCGTCTCCCGGTCCGCGGACGCCACTCAAGAACCTTCTGACCCCATCGGCCGTCAGTCCTGCGAGCAATGTGCCCCGCCCACTGCCACTTAAGTTTGGCTATTCTTCGGGCTATGTCGGTAACCTTAGTTCTACTGCGAATATCATCAGTTCTGATTCTATCACGCAGAGAAACCCCGAGCATAGCCCTCTCCACTCGGCTGGGCAGCGTTAGGGAAGCTTCGTAGCACCTTTCGGTCATTCTCCAGAATTGTGTTCTCAGTCTAATTAACACCGCCCTTTTTTTCCACTTGGTTTTTGATAAAATTTATGCATAATGTAGTAACATATCGACCATTCAAACTTTAATATTTATTGGGCACTTAATTATTATTAGCGGTTAATTAACTAGAAGGGTTTTAATATTTGCGTGACGCGCGAATTAGAAAAGCGATGCGTTAATTAGGTTTACTTGCTTGCGAATTAAAAAAACTACGCGTTTATTAGATAAATGTTCATGCCAAATATATATATTTTTAGGAAATAAGACAAAAACTGTCAGACTGTCTATTAATTTTATCATATTTATTATATTGCAACGTTGAAACTATTAGGAACATAAAATATCCATCACGATATACATACATAATAAGCTAACTAATATTTCACTGAAATAATCGTTCTATAATCAACAATGAAAACGATAAAAAAAAATCAAAATTAATAACTTTACTAACATAATAACTAAGGTATAAACCTTAGGTATTATGAACAAACGATAACAAATAAATTGCCGTATCTGCTAAAGAAAAAATTATACTTCTTCCTCCTACTTTTTACATTCCCTATCTATCTTTAAAAAAAGTAATTTAAAATTTAAAAACCCGATGAACTAAAAAGATATAAATAAACTAGTTAATTTTATTGAATCTAAGGACACCTCATAATTCATAATGCTAAAATCCGTCGAGCCGTTTAAGCTTTACATACATAAGTTATGTAACATAACATACAGACATTCAACTTTAAGTATGTAGTTTAATTATTGCGGGTGGTTTTAATACATAATTTATACAAATAAGAAGAATGATGCCGGGTCCCTAGGATTTTCCTTACATGATTAGAATTACAGTTGTCACTTTTTGTCAAAATGCAACTTTTTAATGCGGTCAGCAAAATTTTCATGTTTTCCAAGAGAAATATGCTAGGAAAAATAAAATAACCTCTAAAAAACATATTGTCCAAACACTTAAGCACACAGATACGATCATAAGGATGATTTTAAGGTTAGGGCCCCTCTAATAACATCAGTTTGACATAATATATGTCATTCTAATCATGCCATCATTCTTCCGGGAATTACATTTTTGTAAAAAGATTTTTCCTGTAAATTAATTTAAACTGGTTTAGCTTAAGCGAGCAATTAGAAATAAAATACTTTTATGTACCAAAAACCTTTTTTACTACTCTTAAACTAATTAACGCGTTCATTTTTGACCCGTGAATTAGACGTGTGTATTAGGGATTCTTGATAAAAAAAATATAACTTCTTTTAGGTACATGTGATAAACTACATAATCCAGTAACTTTTAAATACTGAGGTTCTTAATGTATACAATAATTTACAGAGCTATAGAGTTATTGGCTGATTTTAAAAACGTGAACGTGTTAATTAGCATTTACGAGAACCAAAACATGCGAATTAGATACTTACATTTGTAGTGTGCGATCCACACAACATTAACACGTCTTTCTCTCAAGAGGGTCTTGACATGAGTGTCTGCTCACGCAAAATGCATTACAGACGTCTGTCTATTTCTTCAATGGCCTTGCACGGACAAGAATGAAAGCGGCGCGTGAATTAGTACACGTATCGGGACAAAGTTTCTTTATTTTATATCTTAGTGATATATTACTAAATAAATTTGGTATTTTTTTTGTAATTTGTATATCTTATCTTTCATTAAATAAAAATACTTTCAATCATCTTTCCTCTTGTATATGATCGGGGAAAATAGTTATATTAGTGATTTCGGAAGTGGGACGCGCAGTGTTAATTAGGAGAATGGGGTATTGATTTTTTTTTTCTCCTAGAAAGGTATTGAATATTTACTTGAAAATTCATGTACACCTCAATACGAATACCTTCTACGAACAAAAAATATAAATTATACCAAATTCAATAGTTTTATATTTTTTAAGCCCGAGGACATACAGAAATGGCTGTCTGGAGAATGACCGCTTTAAGTCCAAATTACCGCAGTGTCTGAAGTCAAAAGTCTTTGATCAGTGTGTGTTGCCAGTGATGACTTACGGATCTGAGACGTGGGCGCTAACAATGGGCCTTATAAGGAAACTCAAAGTCACTCAGAGGGTAACAAAAACAAGTACCAACTTATTATACCTTATAATCTATATTCTTAACTCAAGGCCTTAAGATAGTAATATTATTTAAACTCTCTTACCTATGGATACGAGACTGCAAAATCTTAGCTAGAAGATCTGAGACGTCCAAGGTTATGGTGATAAACAGGAACTTTGACTTTAACAAGATAAATTGACTACTTTTGGTTTTATTTTACTTTTTAAACATAAAAAATTACAATGTGCCATGTCATAACTTTGCAGCCTGAATCTCTAGTGAAACTATTGTTCATTTGTTTTTGCCTGCCCATAAAATAACGACTACATCTGCCCACAAAATAATAACAACTTATCTTCACATTTTATTTTGCTCACAGCGTCAATCCCTTATTAAACATTTAAATGCAACATTATTGCGCTCGATAGTATGGTATCTAATTACAAATAGCAATGGTGTATGTAATTGCATTATCTATGTATTTTCTAACCGCTTCAATGGCTACCACCTCTAACATCATTGGTACCAGAATGTACGCGGGCTTCGTACAAAAACACACGATTTTTACTCACAAGTTGCAGTATCAAATTATGACTTTATTTATATTACTGAGAGTTGGTTAAATTCTAGTTTTTATGATCGGGAACTATTCGATAGTAGATACACTGTTTATCGTTGCGATAGATCAGCTGATGAGAGCGGCGCGGAGCGGGGCGGGGGGGTGGCGGTCGCCGTGCGCTGCGAGCGTCGGCCCGCGCGCCGTGCCTGGCCCTGCCCCTCCCCCGCTGCCTCCGAGTGCATTTGGATATCGATACCTTTATCGCAGCATGGCATCCAAGGAAATACATTTTTAAATATCTGTTGCGTTTACATTCCGCATGGGCCTCTGTATAGGGATACGGTGGAAATCTTTTTTGATATTTGTAGTCAGATAGTAATAGAAAATCCTAATGATGTTTTCCTTGTAACAGGCGACTTTAATGTATCAGACGCTCAGTGGATAATTAGTGATTGTCCCATAATGAGCCTTGACAGTACTAACTCTTTATCTGTACGTCTATTGGGCGAATTTTTATCGTTTTCAGGTTTGGATCAGTATAACAGTTGCTTAAATATTAACGACCGAATTCTCGATCTTATTTTTTGCAATAAAAATTGCATCGTAATCGCCTGTGAAGACCCCTTAACACCTGAGGATTTCCACCATAAGGCTCTTCAAATAGAATTGAGTATTATTTACACGGCTTCTCTTAAACCAGCCCCTACTTATGTGTATCGTTTCTTTGAGGCTAATTTTAACGAAATAAATCTTGACTTGTCTAAAATCGAGTGGTTCAAACTTTTTTCAGGCCGAGCATTAGAGGAGTGTGTACTATTATTTTATGATATACTAAATAAATTAATAGATAAACATGTTCCAAAGGTTCCCCAACGTTTTTCTTGTTCAAAGCCTCCATGGCATACTGGACGGCTTAGAAGACTATTGAATGAAAAAAAGAAATATCATAAACTTTGGAAGACGTACGGGAATCCTTTGGATCGCGACAGTTATAAAGTTTTAAAGAAAATAATCTTAAAACTGGAACCTCAATATTATAAAAGTTACATTAATTATACTGAAACTAAAATTAAAACTCACCCCAAATTCTTTTGGACTTACCTAAAATCAATTTCTGCAAAAAATCGTCTTCCACAAGTTATGCATTATAAGGGTATTACGACTACTAGTGGTGCACTGATATGCGATTTATTTAATGAACATTTCCATTCAGTGTTTGAAAAATCTAGTTATAGAACTTTAGACTTAAACAACCTTCCACCAATAAATAACACAGTTGTCGATATGGATACAATTTTTATAACTTCAGATCTTGTTTATAAGTACCTAAAATCAATAAATATTAATAAGGGTGCTGGTACTGATTGTATTCATCCCATTATAATTAAGAGGTGCTCATCTAAGTTAACAGAACCTGTTACATTACTTTTCGAGAAGTCCATTAAGGAGGGGTGGATGCCTTCTATTTGGAAACGTGCACTGGTTACTCCAATACCAAAGGGTGCGGTCAGCCATGACATAGAAAAATATCGACCTATCTCGAAATTGTGTCAATTTGGTAAGATTTTGGAAAAAATTGTAACCAATCAACTGTCTATTGCCGTACGTCATCATATCATTCCAAATCAGCATGGTTTTCTCAGCGGTCGTAGTGTTGATTCAAATCTGCTTTCTTACACGGAAATTATATTAGACGCATTAGATAACAACTATCAGGTGGACACATTGTATACCGATTTTGCCAAGGCATTTGATAAAATTTGTCATAATCGCTTACTCTTGAAGCTTTGGCATTTCGGTATACATGGTGATCTCTTTCGTTGGTTGAAATCCTATGTTGAAAATCGTTCGCAGGCTGTAGCGTTGGGAGGATATACTTCTCAGTATAGACCTATTACTTCGGGTGTTCCTCAAGGATCTCACCTGGGCCCATTGTTATTTATCCTGTACATAAATGATATCACGGAATGCATAAATAACTCAAATTTGCTCTTATACGCCGACGACGCAAAGATTTTTAGGGTTATACGAAATTTAGACGATTGTTATATCCTTCAAAACGACTTGGATAACTTTGTAACGTTTCGTTCTTCAAATAATTTATTCTTAAACCCTGACAAATGTTCCATTATCAATTTTAGTAGGAAAAAGACTGATATCAATTTCAACTATAGTAAATTGTGTAATAAAGAGCTTGCTCGTGTTAGTCAGATTCGTGATATCGGTGTCGTTATGGACTCAAAACTTACTTTTACACCTCACATCGATAGTATACTTAATAAATCATTTAAACAGTTAGGTTTTATTTTGCGTGCAGGTAAACCCTTTAAGAGACTTTTAACTTATAAGGTACTATTTAATAGTTACGTCCGTAGTCGTTTAGAGTTTGCGAGCGCCGTTTGGAACCCTCTTTATAAAATACATGGAGACAGAATAGAGAAAGTGCAAAAAAAGTTTGTTAAGGCAATTGAGTATCGCACTACAAATAAATACTCAGATTACGTTACGGCAATGAAAAGACAAAATATCACATCTTTAAAATATCGTCGGGAACGTATTGATGTTCTTATTCTTTTTAAAATTATTAATAATCTTATTGATGCCTTATGATGTTATTACACTCCCTTTCCCTTAGAGTACCCCGTCGTTGTGAGCGATCGTGTAGAAAAAAACCTCTTTTTTATATACCCCGCAGTCGAATAGCATATGCAGGTAATGGTTTCATTAAAAGGGCATGCAGACTGTACAACGAAAAATTTTCGTGTTTGGATATTTTTGGGCGAAAGCTTAATGGTTTCAAAAGACTGTCTTTGAAGTGTATTGCAGAAATGGAATAAGCGGTTGTTATTGTTATTGTTATTTTTATTTTATTTTTTATTTTTTCCCTTTTCTTATTTTCTTTGTGTTTACTTTTATTTGTGTTAGCACGCATTCGTTTAGGCACTGTAGTTTAGTCATTTGTTAATAACTAAAGGGTTTAGTTATGTTTTCATTAAGGAGACTGTAAGTCTACTATTTAATTATTGTCTGTGTTACATACAATTATACGAGACTGTTTGTTTCTAAATAAATAAATAAAATAAAATAAATAGGTTTACTAGTAAACGGCAGCAGCGGCAGTGTCGGATCCTCCGCGCTGCCGGCGGTGGAAAGCGAGCCCCCCGCGTCGTCCTCCGACAGCCCCATGTCGTGCTCGTCCCGCGGCACGGCCCGCGACTCATCGCGCGGCACGTCACGAGGTCCGTCCCGCGGCTCTTCACGCGCGACACGTCACACGCCACGGCCGGCAGTGGCGGTTGCGGTGGCGGTGGCGGCGGCGGTGGTGACGGCAGCGGCCACGAGCCCTCGTCATCACCCTCACCCTCATCGCTTACATTGATTTCATCCAAACCGGCCCCCGTATATTTCAACATCTGATCAATATCTTGAACATACGACTTCCAAGTTTACTACGTAATGTCCATTTCTCCTTATTAGCAGCAAACCATCGTAGCCATACTCTGTCCCCATGTTGAAATTTCCGCTACGATCTCGAATATTGTAATTAGTGCCGCCATGAACCCTATTTACAGTAGGCAACAGTAGATGTAACCTTGATCGTAGGTCGCGACTCATCATAAGACTAGCGGGAGTTTGACCTGTAGTACTGTGCGAGCTATTACGGTATTCAAATAGAAACCCTAGTAATTTATCATTTACATCATTTTGTGACTTAATTTCTAGTAACATACATTTTAACATTTTTTTGCATGTTTTAATTACGAGTTTTCGGCTTGCCCATTACTCGCCGGGTGATACACAGGAGATGTGACATAACGGATGCCGTTCATCCCACAGAACTCAACGAACTCAGCCGAATTGATTTTAACATCATTTTCTGACACAATCAAATGTGGTAAACTGTAGCATATAGAAAATAATTCCATCAATTTACCAATCAATGCTCTAGTTGTGGTACCGTTATTCATATATAAACACTCTAGCCATTTATTTTTAGCCATTGATGAATAGACATAAATAGTCGATATGTATCCGATGCCAGGCGGCGGGCGGCCTAGGCCAGGGCGCGGGCGCAGCGCGCGGGGGCGCGGGCCGCACCGCCACGCAGTCGGCGCATGACCCGATCCATCGTTCGATGTCGGCGTCGATCTTAGGCCACCACATCTTACTACGTGCAATACTCTTAGTCTTCACTATGCCTAAATGCCCTGAATGTAAGTCTTGTAATAACTGATTACGATATACCGTCGGAACGACTACCCGGTGACCGCGAAAAATACATTCATTATCCATTTCCAAATCTGTTTTGCACTGGAAATAGGGTCGAACAGATGGGCAGTTTATTTTTTTAGGCCACCCTTGTCGCATATAATTCATGACTTTCTTTAAAATTGACTCAAGCTCGGTAGCTTCCCTTATCCTATTAAGCGTCACGGGAGCTATATTTGCATCTAAATATTTCAAAAATGACAAATCATCTTCACCTTTATTCTCTGTGTCCCGTATATATTGATGGAATCTTTTTACCCCAAATATGATGGCGGTGACTTCCTTCTGTATCTGACTGTAGTTCCGCTCGCTAGCGTTTAGCGAGCGGGAAGCGAATGCGAGCGGGCGCTCGGTGTGGGAACCTGGAACCTGAGCACCAGCTGCGCCTCGGGATCGAAATGCACCAGCACGCGCTCGGAGCCCAGTTACCTTTTAACCGCTTCGAAGGCGTCCCTCTGCCGCGGCCCCCACTCCCACTCGGCACCCGCGCGCAGTAGCTCGTGCAGTGGACTTAACAAATCTGATGCGTTCGGTATAAAACTACGATAGTCATTTACTACTCCCAAAAACCTTTTCATCCGTTATATTTGTGGGACTAGGCGCGTTGTGAATAGCTTCCACCTTTTTCGCACATGTCTGTAACCCGTCCTTGCTTATTACGTAACCTAAATAAGTAACGCTTTCGCTACAAAAAACACATTTATCTTTTTGCAACCGTAAACCTGCATCGCTAAGCCTAGCCAACACTTCGCGTAAGCGCGCCAAGTGTGTGTCGTCTGTCGGTCCCGTAACGCAGACGTCGTCCAGCCAACAGCTGACGCCATCGATACCTATCAGCAACGCTTCCATAGCACGCTGGAAGATGGCCGACGCATTGGCTAGCCCGTACACTAGCCGTGTATATTTGTACAATCCTTTCGTAGTACTAATGGTCGTACGAGCCTGTGAACTTTCTGACAACTCAAATTGGTTATGAGCGTTGCTAAGGTCTAATTTTGTATACGCGAGACCACCACCCAGCTTAGCGAAAACCTCCTCTATGCGCGGCATCGGATACTTATCGATCTTAAATATCTATATTGTTTATTCACTAGTGGAAGATTCCATATTCCATATAAAAGGAAAAACATTGGTGCACCAAAAACTTTATTTTTACTCAAAAAACAGAAACTCACAAGACTAGACAGTCAACAGAAAAACGTTACCTAGGTTACAAACCAAAGACAATAACTTATAATTAAAACCTCATCACCACCCCTCAATTCTAATTCACTAAAGAATAAGAATTGTCATAACATAGGAATCAATTAAATAATTATATGTAAAATAAAGATTAAACCTTTCATATTAAATAAAGAAGAGATATGTAAAGTACAGCCTGGCCAAAAAGTCGAGCCAGTGGTGACAGCTGCAACTAAAAAAATTCCATACAAAATTGTTGCCATGTTTACGCATTTTACGTCAAAAATGTGACAGTTACGTAGAAAGTGGCGCCCTCATTTAATTTCTACTCTTTTTGGTCGCACTGTATGTTTTCATTTAACAAATCCTATACCCCCCTCAATTTCAAGAACTTTACTCATCTTTGATTACGTTAACACAATTACAGTAACAAGTAATTATTATAACATATTATAGCAACTCTATATCGCCACACACAATCATACAAAATAACCATTCAATTAAAACCCAGTTTTTGTACAAAGTAGTTGTGCTTCAGTTTTCCTAAAGCCTTTGTCAAAAGCATCTATTTATTTATTTTAGGAATAACAAACAATCATACAATATGTGTTACAATATAAATTACAACAGGTGTAACTTTATGCATGATCAATAACGTTATCCACAAATTACTGTAACAAGGTAAAGGTTGCCAAAAATAGTGTTTAAAGTTGTTAAAGAGAGATTAAGAATGAGAGATATTATATCTCTCAGCATTTAGGAATCTAAAGGCGTGCGCGGTCGGAGTATGGCCGAGGCGCTCGGTGATAGCGGCCAAGTGCTTCGGCCATTCGGGGAGGTCACGCACCACGAGCGGTGGATAGCGGGAACTCTTGGGGGCTTTTTGAGCAGCTGCTGTCGGTGCGGGTGTAGTGGTGGAGGCTGCAGCGGTGGGACGCTGCTGCTCCGTTACGGCGGCCTGCGGTCGGTTGCCCTTAGGTGCAGTGGTAGTGGCTGAGTTGCGAGCCGTGGCCTGCGCATAGTTGCGCGGCGGTTGCGGTCGCGGTGTAGGCGGTGGCCGCGGTTGCGGCGTTTGCGCTGGGTAAGGGGGAGGGCACTATCGCTCGTCCTCGCGGGCAAGCAGCGTACCCCCCTCTGTGCGCGGCCTCTTGCGCGTGAGGGTGCTGCTCGGTGAGAAGCCAAGTCCCTCGAGCAACACGGATTCCTCGGCGGAAAAGGCCTCCTTTTATGGCCCAGGTGAAAGGCCTGGAACCTGCACTCCAGCAGGACGGGCGAGCAGTGCCGGGTGCCGCTAAAGTAGGAGACCATAATCAGTCAGCTCCGCATCAGCGCGTGACGTCACAATATATTGTATTACCTACATAGGTTAGAAGAACATTTCTAGTGCGAAACAAGTACAAACAAGTGTAGTCTCAGATTTCTGTAAAGCTTATATTGAGTGGCATCAGCGTTGCCAGTTTTTTTTTATACCAAGTAGGTATTTTGAAACTTTTTGAGTGAAAAAAGCGGGATTCTTCCTTCGAAAGCGGGACATAGTAAATAAATTAAAATGTTTAAAAAAAAACCAAAAAAACCCGACTGCAATAAAAAAATCAACTGAAAAGCGAAAAAAAAACTCTATAATTTATAGAAAATTGTAAGAGCAATGAACATAGGTACTTATTGATATTTATAACAATTAAAATTTAACTTGAATATTGGAAAATGTGTTCCAGGCAGGGACAAGCTAGTCCAAATGTAAATTTTTGCCAAGAAATAGGTTTTGTAATTTCTGAGTCGTCCGGACTATGAGGTATTTCTAAAAATTGACGTCAAAAATGCTTTTAATTGACAACAATTCATATGCGCTAAGGTAGTAAAATAAAATACCTACCGTTTGTAGATTTTACACTGCTGGTTACAGTAAAAATATTTTTGGATTTTTTTATGCAGTAGTTTTTTTATATTTAGGAAAAACAGTAAAAAAAGTTGGATTGTGAATGTTAGGAATACACTCCTAGTGCCCTTAGTTCATTTATTACCATAGGTATTGAAAAAAAATTCAACTGTCATGTCAATTTTTTATCTGTCTGACGGATTACTTGATTCTAACGACACGCTTTCGATTCTCGTACTACCTACTATTGTTTTGATATAAGTACGCTATTTATAAAATGAAAGTGACTAATAGATTTTTAAAAGCGGATAGCCGCAATCTGCCCAAAGTCGACGAATTTATGTTGTTACAGTTGTTATGGTAGACAAGTGACATGACATGACAGTCAGTTCTGTTTCTGTTTAAAGTAACTTTTTCATTTTATATCATGCTAAGATCACGACATCAGTATTCCTAACTTTGTATATACGGTCTTTTTAATGACTATTTCTTTAATAAATTATTAACGACGAATTAAGTTAAATAAAGAAAAACCGAGAAACACGGGTACTATAATTTTTAACCAGCTATTATATACGTGAAAAAACAAAAATGCTTTTATTTTTGAAATGTTGTCAATCAGGTCGATCGTGGTACCCTTCTAGCTGCTATCAAAAAAGAAGTTCCAGAATTATACAGCTAGGGGCACCATCAAAATTACTTTTCGGTGACAAAATCATATCTTCATGCATGGGTTGCCAACAAGGAGACCCATCCGCTCGGGCCTGTAATTTTTAGCTTAGTCATTCATGCAATTATTTCAGATCTAAATTCTATACTTAATCTTTGGTACCTTGATGACGGTTCCCCTGGAGCGGGCGCCTCAACTGTACTACTAGACCTGCAAACGATCATCACTAAATTTTCTAATAAGTGCGAAATTTATATACCTGATCACATTTCTATAGAAAACAAAATTGATATCGTCATAAGTGTAAGGCATCCGAATTTAGCTTGTCATTTTGTTTTAGCTGATAAAAAAATCACCATTGAACACATACACCCGCCATTTAATGGCTCAACACACTATATGAGAAAATATTTGTTTTGGGATATTGGAATGTTTTGAATATCGGGTAGAAAAGACATTGAATGCATATTCCCTATTGTTAAATATAACTTTTGATATTGAAAATATTAGAATTATCTACAAATATTTACAACAATTTGATTATTAATGCAAAAAGGTTGGCTAACTCTGAAATGTTCGATTGACACTGACAAAAGTGACTTTGACACTTATGACAGTGACGTATCTGTCGTAGTGTTTTTGGTCTTAAATTAGATTTTCGAGTATTGTCTCTGCACATCGGGACTAAAGCTCCTTATTAATCTCTAGGTATTAAAGTATTTTTTTTAATTTACTTTGGAAACCCCTAAACAGCCAATCTCGGTGTTTGTGAATAGAGGATTATCGCCATTTTCAGTGATTGTGTATGGACCATTTTTAGGCCGTGGAAATAACCTCAAAATGACAACTGTGTTAAAATATTTAAAAAAAACGATTTAATTTCGTGAAACGCGACTAATGATTACGAATATGAATCTATTTAAATATATTAAGGATAAATTTATTTTATTAGGCATGGTCCAAATAGTTTTCAAGTTTGTATGTGTTGGTGTCACTCAAGGACCTTTTACTAATGCAGGTCTGAGGACTAACCAAAAATTGTTTTTCTAAAACAAACCTTATGTCATAAACTTAAGACATAGTTTGGGCTGTTAGATTTACAGGAGCAAAGCCGGTCCGACCGGCATAGATATAATGGAGGCAGTTTGTCCATTTCTAATACTTGCCATGCGCTAAAATTTCGGCATTTAGTAGAAAATTAAAATTATTGTTTTAGACAATTTATTAAATTTGAATCGTGACTTAAAGCTTACATTATTCGTATAATTTAAATTCTTATAGTACTTTATATTTAATACCCCATAAACTTTAAAATATGACGTTTTAAACCTACTTGGAAGTATTATTTTTTATTAGGCTGTCAACCCATTGAGTGTATCGATCATACCATGGCGGCGCGGTTTTCATCAAGTTTTGATTTAACGATTCTCAGTTTTGCAAGATTACAAAATGGTGAAAATGCTGGTTGTGGGATATCGTTTCACAGGTAAGCCGATAAAATAAGATTTTGGATTTTTACAAATAGGGTGACCTTGCGAGATTAATAACAAGTCCATGTCTTGTCTATCAATACGAGTATAAAGGTAGTAGGCATTAGATAATTCCTATCAAGTTTACTTATTGTACGATCGTGACTTGTGGCTCGATTTCTTTGCTCCCAAGTGTAGTACAGTTACATAATCGATCGTTCATTACATGGTATGAAAATTGCTTCATACTCGTACAAATAAATATAACTTTTTGCTACGATGTCATGGTCACCCTATTAGAAAGAGATAAACCGCATCTGTGCTTCACATCCTACTCGGACCGAGTTTTCGTGCTCAGTCCTGCTTTAGTAAAAGGTCCTTGGTGTCACTTTATAAAAAAAAAAACCGCGATACAAATTTGTCAGAAACTTTGTAACATATTTGTTCAATATTGTAATTTTGTATACAACGTCGTTTGTTTTCCTCGCATTCAAAGTGAAAAGTATTGTGTTTAACATGTGTTTAACGCTCGCGTGGCTAAACATCTCGTGTCATTATGGCATATTATGGCTTGTTTTAATCTCTTGTTGAACAATCTATTATTTAAATTAACGAATTAAATTGATGTTAGAAAGCTTAATGGAGATAATGAATCACACGGCAGATCGGCACAAAACGTAATAGTTTGTGATGTCATTACAAAGTTACCCTCAAACACAGTTTATAACGCGACAAGTTTAGTTGTGTTTTTAATAAATTCAGGTTAAAAGTTCTATTTTCAACCTTAGCTCGTAGTTAATAAATTCGTTTACAATCACTTTTCTCAGATAAAGTGGCTGTAGTGCATTGCAATAATGGGTAACAGTGACTACAGTATCACCTATACACATTGGTTAGACAAGGACGCAAAGATAGAAGTAACAACCAAGGACCTTTTACTAAAGCAGGACTGAGGACTAACCAAAAATGGTTTTTCTAAAACAAACCTTATGTTATAAACTTAAGACATAATTTGGGCTGTTAGATTTACAGGAGCAAAGCCGGTCCGAGCGGCATAGATATAATGGAGGCCGTTTGTCCCTTTCTAACACTTGCCATGCGCTAAAATTTCGGCTTTTAGTAGAAAATTAAAATTATTGTTTTAGACAATTTATTAAATTTTAATCGTAACTTAAAGCTTACGTTAATCGTATAATTTAAATTCTTATAGTACTTTGTATTTTACCCCATAAACTTTAAAATGTGACGATTTAAACCTACTTGGAAGTATTACTTTTTATTAGGCTGTCAACCCATTGAGTGTATCGATCATACCATGGCGGCGCGGTTTTCATCAAGTTTCGATTTAACGATTCTCAGTTTTGCAAGATTACAAAATGGTGAAAAAGTGTTGCATACAATTTTGTAAAAGCGAATCCTATGCTGGTTGTGGGATATCGTTTCACAGGTAAGCCGATAAAAAGAGATTTTGGTTTGTTACAAATATGGTGACCTTGCGAGATTAATAACAAGTCCATGTCTTGTCTATCAATATAAAGGTAGTAGGCATTAGATAATTTTCCTATCAAGTTTACTTATTGTACGATCGTGACTTGTGGCTCGATTTCTTTGCTCCCGAGTGTAGTACAGCTGCTACATAATCGAGCGTTCATTACATGGTGTGAAAATTGCTTCATACTCGTACAAATAAATATAACTTTTTGCTACAATGTCATGGTCACCCTATTAGAAAGAGATAAACCGCATCTGTGCTTCACATCCTACTCGGACCGAGTTTTGGTTAACAGTGCTCAGTCCTGCTTTAGTAAAAGGTCTTTGGTAACAACTAAATATTTATACAGATTGGTTTCAAGTCACTCCTTATCAAGGACCTTTTACTAAAGCAGGACTGAGCACTGTTAACCAAAACTCGGTCCGAGTAGGATGTGAAGCACAGATGCGGTTTATCTCTTTCTAATAGGGTGACCATGACATTGTAGCAAAAAGTTATATTTATTTGTACGAGTATGAAGCAATTTTCACACCATGTAATGAACGCTCGATTATGTAGCAGCTGTACTACACTCGGGAGCAAAGAAATCGAGCCACAAGTCACAATCGTACAATAAGTAAACTTGATAGGAAAATTATCCAATGCCTACTACCTTTATATTGATAGACAAGACATGGACTTGTTATTAATCTCGCAAGGTCACCATATTTGTAACAAACCAAAATCTCTTTTTATCGGCTTACCTGTGAAACGATATCCCACAACCAGCATAGGATTCGCTTTTACAAAATTGTATGCAACACTTTTTCACCATTTTGTAATCTTGCAAAACTGAGAATCGTTAAATCGAAACTTGATGAAAACCGCGCCGCCATGGTATGATCGATACACTCAATGGGTTGACAGCCTAATAAAAAGTAATACTTCCAAGTAGGTTTAAATCGTCATATTTTAAAGTTTATGTGGTGAAATACAAAGTACTATAAGAATTTAAATTATACGAATATCGTAAGCTTTAAGTTACGATTCAAATTTAATAAATTGTCTAAAACAATAATTTTAATTTTCTACTAAATGCCGAAATTTTAGCGCGTGGCAAGTGTTAGAAAGAGACAAACGGCCTCCATTATATCTATGCCGCTCGGACCGGCTTTGCTCCTATAAATCTAACAGCCCAAATTATGTCTTAAGTTTATAACATAAGGTTTGTTTTAGAAAAACAATTTTTGGTTAGTCCTCAGTCCTGCTTTAGTAAAAGGTCCTTGCTCCTTATTTCACGCATTGACTTAAGCGTCAAGATAGCCAAGCGGCTGACGGAGCGAATGAAACAATATCCGAGCGGCCCACGCGGTGGGCTGAAAATTGGCATTCATAGAAATAGAAACCGAAGTCGTAAATGTTTTTTTTTGGTCTCTTGATATAGCTTGTTTGTCATCCTCATATTAGAAAATGAGCGTGAGATAATTTGGATCGGTAAATAATTAATAATAAATATATTTCTCTAAAACACTCGTCCAACCGCAATATCCTCGCAGATGGTTATAGTTACTATTTTTTCAGATTTTTTGACATATTCGAAATTTATCAACCGGGTACACTTTAAAAAAAAAACACTGATATTTTATCCGTAAAAAAAACAATTTTTTTATTGAAATTGCTTACGCTTGTAATTTTAACCATGGAAAATTATTTTCAGTCGATTCGAAAGAAAAACTGATGAGTTATTAATATTTTTCAGATAGATTGATCTTGAGGCCATACGAATCAATTTCACCATATAATCACAATCACTGTAGCAAGAAAAAAAAAACAAAAAGGAAGACGTTATGACGTCATCTTTTTTTATATACGGGGAAAAAAATGTTCTGAAACCTATCGAGTGTGAATCATTTTCAAAACATACCAAGTTCGGGCTCCTCCAGATATGATACGGTTGAATCATTATTTGCAAAATATACCTAAAATGATACGTAATAGCCTCATATTCAACCCCAAGAAAGCAATTTTGAAAATATTTACATTAGTATTTTTTTATTATTTTTGAATATTGCAAAGTGTGATAAAATCACAATTAGTTGAAACATGTAAAAAAAGTTCAATTTTAGACACTATGAGGATGATTAATACTAATGCGAGAGGAGTTTTCAATTTTCAGTCCCCATTTTTCGTTTTTTTTTTCGTGCTACTGGTTAAATTGATTCGTATGGCCTAAAGAAGAATTTCGGGGTGTACCGCTAGCACTATTACTTTTTCCGAGCTCATTACAACATATTTTTTTAAATGCAGTAATTGTTCTAGTCATTTGCCTATTGACACAACTTAAATACCTACTAACTAGGTATAATTATATTGCGACAAACCTATATTCTATAACTCATATCATATCGCATGCGCCAAAGAAGATCATGAAGTTTGTTTGCATCATCCGGATAAATTCTGTTGCCAACATGCAAACGAAAACGGGTGGGACTCTATTGATCCGAGCCACCCCTACACCGACCGCCCGCGCCGCCCCGCGCCGCCCGAGCTGCCCGACTGGCAACAACATCGCTCTCGGCAGCAGTCTTTACAACAATTTTGAAAATAAGAGTGTTTCATTTCGATTCATCAGAGTGCTATATACGTTTAATACTTTACCATGGTGAGTAGAGTCCAATATCAACAACAGTTTACAAATAAGGGTTATTAATTAGTGTATTCTAGTGTAGTTACATTAGGTAGTATTTTATGTATGTTCGTCCGAAGGAAACGAACTGTATGAGCACGTCTGGGCTCTTGGAGTGGGAGTTCTCGCTGCCCGCCGAGCAGATCGTGTCGCACGGCTGGTACCACGGCGCGCTCAGCCGCTCGGCGGCCGAGGCGCTGCTGCCGCGCGACCGCGAGTTCCTCGTGCGCGATTCCTCCTCGCAGCCCGACAACTACGTGCTCAGCTGCCGCTCCAATGGACAGCATCTACACTTTGTTATTCAGCGGGTATGTCATACCATACAATACGTAGGAAGTCCTAATACGATTGAACATATGCTATATTTGGAAATACCTACTAACGTCGAATTTAGTCACTAAGTACATACACGGACTAAGTATTTAACATTTTATATTGTCTGTTATTTTATTAATAAGATAAAGTTCAAAATTAAAATAAATTGTCATATAAATGTGCTTTTCTACACGCTGAGAGAGAATATCGGTAAATTGCATACAATTTTAATTCACTCCAATCCCTTCTTCGCCTCACAAAACGGTGGAAAGGCTTCTGTCTTTAATGTGGCGTTAAAGTTAACTTTTCAATAAAGCGACTGTGACAAATTGAATTATGGACGAATAGAAAGATAGTCGTATAAGGGTAACAACATGGTCAGTTGTCATTTGTTTGTTTTTTTTTAGCCTTTGTTAGTGTCTCACTGCAGGGCAAAGGCCTCCCCTACGCAAAATTACCTTTGTTCCTGCGTAAGTAGGCCGCACGAGCACTTTCACACGACAAAAATGTACCAGCGCTTCCCAAGAGGTGATCTCTGCTGAGAAGGAGCGCCGAAAGAAACTCAAAAGTCTGTTATTCTGTATACCTAATATTTAACCAGGAAGGACCATACTATGGAGAGGAGAAGAAGGGTTTGTTCCAGTTAAAATGACGAAAAGCACTTAAAACCAACCATTACCAACATCTATTGTTCAATTGTTATCTTCAAGTAGGGTTGTAAAACAATTACGCAGGTATTTCGGTAGGCCCAAAGTATACTGTGAACAAACAATCTTGATAGTCTTGATGTTTTTTGTCGGTATTACACTGCACGACGTGCGTTTTTAAAATAATAATTAAATACCTACTCTGTCAATATCACTTTGTACAATTTTTGAATAGTACCTATTAACAAGTCTAACGAAAAGCAAGCTTTAAAAAATCCCAACTGCTGTTTGGATGATGTCGTCAAAGTAATGTTACTTATCATGTATATCTTTTTTTTCGCCAATATCACATTTAAATAATTTTAATATACCTAGCCCATGACATTCTAGTGGTTAAGACGAATCTAACCACGTATAATTTATTATAATCGGTTTAGCCGTTTAGTAGTTACGAGCGGACATAATATATATATACATTTTTACCTGAATGTTAACCGCATTGTAATTGTATTTGGAAAACAATACAACTACTTAAAAGTGTCCGGTTCAGGTAAAACCCATTAACCCTAACGTCCATTGTTTAAGAGAGAGCGAGATATTTAATTGTAGCCATAAGAATATTTACTATGTGTTTTTTATCCTTCTTGCATTACAATATAGACGGTTTAAAAAAATCTTTCATTTCAATGATCAAGAAGGGTGGAGCTACTCCAGCACGTGCCACACTTCGGTCAATTTTATTATGTCCCTTTGTTATCTTTTATTTTTTAGACGTCAGACGCTGGCTTTCCCTTCGTTATCTGTAAAAAAGCTTAACCTAATAGTAGAGTGGTAGTAATAAAATAAAAACACCGACTTACCTTATACCTACGTTTGTACCTACCTCATATAGCTACTTACTTGATGTAGGTACTTACCTACTGTGTTCATTATAATTAAAGCCGCATACATAGTGAGTCCGAGGGACGAGATAGATGCATAGTTATAGCTTATAGCTATGCATACTACGTAGTTTTTACCTGCGTCTGATTTACGGGCAGTTGTGAAATCAAAGCGCATAGCCGTTATCGACCTCGTGACCGCTAGGCGAATTTTATTATTACATTCCTTGTTTAATTTGCTATCTCCGCTCATTAGTACCTTTAATTACCCTCTGAAGCTTTTCCTTTCATCTTTAGCAACAAAAAAAGTTGTAAAATCCCTCGTTAAGTGCATTTTCGTAATTTTAACTGAAACAAACTTTATCTGTGAAGAAAGGTACATCGCGCGGCCACAGTATAGCTAAAGCAGAGGGAGAAGCAATCAGTCGAATAACTAAAGAAAGAAGAAATAATATAATATAAAACAATAAAATGCAAAGGAAACCATTAGTCTCGACGCGAAACCCGTGTCTTACAGCACTGCCATGTCCGCTTAGTGGTCTCGCAGAGGCGTGTCTCTGTGTGAGTGCGTCGTTTCGAACATTATTTTGTTCGTAGCTTCTTTACTGCTTTAGCTATATTTACACTGTGGCGCGGCTTGGATGAGTGCGCACCAGTACGCACGCACCGTGGCGCGCACACATAGACAAAAAATAAGCAGACGAAGCAGGCCACAGTCACGGTTGCGAATTATTCGACTGCCTTGTGTGGTGACGTGTTTAACCGTGACTTTCATCATTACGTTCGATGTTTGAATATTCAAATATGCTTAATGAACTAAATAATCGTACATTCCTTATGCTTTGGCCACACACATCGCGATAGAATTATTGCGATATAAACTTCGTCTTCTGCCTGCGGCATTGTGCATGGCCACATTGCAAACAAAGAAATGTCGCAATAGTTTATCGCGGAAAAATGGACGAAGCTGTCGCTCTTTATTTTATGGCGCTAAACAATAACTTTTTGCATTTGTGCAATTATAAACTCTAAGATTCTGTCATTACTCCAAGCGATATTAAATCTTCAACAGCAGATTAACTCGCAAACTAGTTCCGCTACGCACGACGCCCATCGGCCGACTAAAGTGTAGCCACGCAAGCAAAGTTCATCGCGATAAAACCTTTTGATGTGCGCGAGTTTAACGACAGTGGGGCTAAGTGTCTGCGGCTTTGCCCAAAGTGCCGAAGTATGCACGTATGTTCGGCTACACACATCGCGATAAAGCGAATGTTCGCGTTATCGCAATGTGTGCTGCCCTAGCATTATAAATATTAAAAGAAGAAGTAATAAATTCATTTTGTTCAAAACCTCATTTAAACTGTAAAAACTAGAGATGTACCGACTAGTCGCCCACTAGTCAGGAAAGCCGACTATCCGGCCAGATTTATAGTCGGCAAATAGTCGGCGAATAGTTGGCTAAAGATACTAGCTCAGTCAGCAGGTATTTACAAAAGGTGGTGTAGAAAATGTTTAAATTCGTATTGCTTAAGTACAGGCTAGTCATGAAAAATTTAAGTTTTTACAGCGTTAGCCGCGATCTTGAATTGAAGGAGCCAAAATTGTTTCTGTTTTACAAATGTTTAATGCTTCGACAGTTGACTGTATGAAAAAAATGTTTAAGTATAAAGACAATAAAATTTCAATTAATTATTGTATTTGTATTTATTCTGTAAGTACGTCTTATAGATACAAAGTTACAAATTTTAAAGTAAGAAAATTTTAAATAAAAACGCTGTGACACGTAAGTATAAATAAATTTTCAATCGTCGACCTTAACACAAAATTTATTCAAAACTGACGGACTTTCATACAAATTCTCATCCCCTTTTTTCCTTCCTTAGTGGATCTCTACACTGTATAAGGTATCTATATGCAAAGTTTCAAGTCTCTAGGTCCAGAGGTTTGGTCTGTGCGTTGATATATCAACAATCAGTTTAAAATTTTACGTATGTACAAAATTAATGTTAAAAACACATTTCAAAAGTTTATAAAAGATTCATTGACTGGCCCTGGATTCCGAGGTATAAATCTTAACGGCCCTTCACTATCTATAAGTATTGATGATCCCTGAATGTAAGTAAGTATAATCTTTATTGCACACAAAGATACGGTTAAGATATAAAATATGTTTTATTTCAGACAATATGTAAGTAATATCTAGACGAATAAAATAAAGAGAAAAAAATAATGCTAAGCTACTGATTTATATGCAAACGTACTCTAACAACACAAAATAAGAATTAGGTAGATTGGAGACGTTGGCAATTTTTCTTATAATGTTTTACATGTTGAAAGAATGATTAAACTATACATTTGATATTCACAAGTGTCTCTGTACCAGGAGCAACCCGTCCAGTCAACTTCTATGAGCTTAAATATTTGAAAATATAATATATATTAACACGTCCTTAAAACAAATAAGCTTTAAATACCCGTTTTAACACTTATTTAACACATCATCAAATCATCATAAGCCTACTTATACCAAAAGCTAGGTTGGGGCAGCACTGCGTGTCAGAGGCGGTAGCATTTAAATAGTCTTCTAAATGTCGGTAGATAGCTCAATCCACCATTTTATACCTTGACCGTACCTATTATAAAGAAACTATGAATATCAAATAAAAAATCAAGAAAAGTATTTAAAAATATCACTGTACCTACCTACTTACTGAGTGCGGAGTTTGATGGGCTCGTTAATCGGTGCAGTTACTTACCTACCTAATGATGACTATTGTATCTAAAATATAACTGTACATTTTGAATATGAAGTCAAATTAGGGATTCAAGATAGCAGACATAGATCAGAATAAATGTGTCACTAAACCTGTAAAGCAAAAATATTGTATAATATTGATCGAGCGGCGTGGATACGTCGAGTTTAATTGAGTATTGGTTCAATTTTCAGATCGTTGTACACCCGGAAACGGTATATGAGAGATATCAATATCAATTCGAAGACGAAGCCTACGATACGGTAGCGGATCTCATTACTTCCTATGTGGGATCCGGCAAGCCCATATCAGCCGCGTCTGGCGCACGCATACAGTACCCAGCCAACAGGATAGTACCATTGACGAACTATGTTCCTAGCGATGACATCAATTCTATGGCATCCCCTGTAGGCGATGTGTCATGTTATGGAAATCCATTTAGTCTTTACAGCCATTTCGCTTCAAAGCCAGGCATGCAATTGCGTGCACCTTTCAAGAAACAGCGGTCTCATTCTTTAACACCTATAGACATGGGCCAGCACGCCAATCAGGCGAAGAGCGCTAGTGCAGATGGTGTCATACAGAGCCAAACTATGAAACATCCCAAAAATGTATCTAGTGAATCTAATTCCTGTTCCGGCACATGGGACACGAATCTCCCCACTAGTCCGCCTGCCAAGCCTGCGAGGTACGACGGGCCGAAAGCCGACGATAGAAGACTGGAGTTGCAAAGGCTGTATCACGTGTCAGGTTCGGACTCCGGAAACGGTTCCGGGGACTCTACGCAAAGTTCAGCCCACAGTGACCCCAACAAATCAAGAATAGAGTCTGACTACAACGTCGCCACGCCCACGATAAAACAACAGTTCGATTATGAGCTGACCGAAGCACGATTATTGCAATCAGAAAATTTAGACTACACCGTTGATTCTAGAATTAACCTTGAAAATTTCCAGTCTCAGATAATACTGGCAGGGCTTTCGAAACCCCTGGAATCTGAAACTTTGCATACTATTAAATTGCTATTACGAACATCTGGTCCACGTATTCTAGCTAACCATATGACAAAAGTGGATTTACATTTTTTGTTAGATGATGCGGTTCAGATCGAAGGCCTTGAAAAGACAGCTTCAGGCTTGGAGTTGTGTTTTTTGCCGCAAGGAAGGTCGCTCCGTTTAGACGTTATAGAAAGGTATGATCTCGTAGGCAGGAATTGTAAATGTGGTATTTTTTTATGAAACATTTCTTTTATTTATAAAATTTTCTTTTCGCAGGATTGAAACGTTTCGCCTTCTAATAGCGGTGACAATTTTAACTTGTCAAACAGATAGACAACGAGCTGATACAATTAATGACTGGATTCTGCTTGCAGTCGAAACGAAAACGGCATTAGGAAATCTATACGGGTTCTCAGCAATTATGTTTGGCCTATGCATGCCTCAGGTAGGGGAGGTGGTTCTTTTACTCGCTTTACACCTCGACGGACGAGTAGGTAATTGACCGGAGAGTTAACGTTGTCCGCTAGAGTGTACGAATAACATTTTAGGGTGTGTATTCTTAATAAGGTGGCTTAAATCTCACTCGTCTGATCGACCGTTCAACATTAAGCCGTTTTCTGGAGAATAAACACCTCAGGTCAGGTCGAGTACTTACATTCAAACCAGAGACACCATAGTTAATTTTATTAGGGCTGAGTTCACCAACAATTAAACGGACGGTTAGCGGTTTAACGTGGTTGTCAAATGTATTGATTAATAGCTGATTAACATTTAACCGTCTGTTTAATTGGTTGGTGAACTCGGCCTTTAGTAAACTACTTGCCAAAACGGGCCTTATTGCAGAAACGAAATAAATAGTTCGTACAAATATTAACCATTTTCTCGAACCTATTTAAATTTCCTATCTTAAAATCGGAACCCTCGGTGGGAGACTCTGACCTACATCCGACCGTATTTTTTAAATGGTTGAATTTGTAGGTGGACGAGCTTTTGTTCGAATCTACAAATATTTGAAACAGGCAATTACTTATAGTATGACCAAAATGTGTCTGTGGTACTACGACCACGGGAAAGGAAAAGGCCTAAACTACGGAAAAGCCTTCGGTTTCGGGCTTGTAACAGACTCTCGTTTGTATTTCTGTCTTTATCACCCTTAATACACAATGTACTATTACCTCCGGGGATCATATTATACCTCTACAAATCTCCCCTACCTAGGTACGTACTCCAAGAATCACCCACCTAACCTAACTTATTTTTACAGGTGGAATGTTTAGAAAATGCTTGGAATATCTTACGTCGTGTATACACAGACAACGCATTTATGTTTGAGGCAAAATTGCGACCCTGTTTTAAAAGCATGAATGAAGGAACAAACCCGCTTCCACCTAATACGACAACTCCGCATGTCTTACCCCCGGTTTTATGTTTCCACTTGTTTGGTGAGTATTAATAAGTATTATTAATGTAAGTACGAGTATCCTCTTGTATGCTTAGAAGTAGTGCTCAAAATTTGGATATCTTTTGTAACTTTTTTTACTTATTTTCATGGACCTGCCATATCTAGTAGGTATATCGTAACAGAAAAGACTAGAACTTGGTTTTTTTTTTCACCTCCCGCATTCGACGGGTTAGTATTTTAGTATCTGTATTTATTTGTTTGTTTGCACTGAATAGGCTCCGAAACTACTGGACTGATTTGAAAAATTCTTTCACCATAAGGATCCTACATTATCCCTGATGAACATAGTGGTCTAAGATCCGAATAGGAGACGACCTTCACCTAGCTGTTTATACGATAAAATAGTACATTATATCAAATTGAATATGCTAAGTAATATATTTATAATAGGTTGACTGCAAAATTTCAGTCCAGTCATCATATGATTTAAAAAAAAACTGAAATTGAACTATTTTTTAAATTGCTATTGCTTGTTTAATAGACCAATTACATACAAATCGAAAGCATGAAGCCTATAGAATATGCAAACGTTAGGTTTAGTGCAAATTATTAGTACCGACTTACCTACCTACCCAATAGTTATGAGGGGAAAAAATAGTCAACCTAACGTTTGCATGTTCTATAGGCAACATACTTTCGATTAGTATGTAGGTTATTGGTCTATTAAACAAGCAACAGCAATTTTAAAAAAAACTTCATTTTCTGGTATTTTTTTAAATCATATAAGCACTGGACAGATTTTTTCCAGTCAACCTATAAATATATTACTTAGCATATTAAATTTGATATAAAATACTTTTTATCGAATAAACAGCTAGGTGAAGGTCGTCTCCTAATTTTATTTTTCTGCGCGGGCGGAGTCGCGGGTAACAGCTATTTATTATAAATATTATAAATTTAGTTACTTATTTGATGGTATATTTGCACGATAAGCACCTTACCTATGGCTTGGAAAATGAGTACTAAAAGTTGTTCTAAAAGATAGATGGAAGCATTAAAAAAACCATCGCTGACGCGTTCATACACAGTATGTAGACGCGGTAGCTGTGGCTTGAATACCGTCGATCCTACAACAAAAATACATATATCCTTTTCTTTTTAAAATTTTATAAGGAACATTTTTATCCTTGACTTTTTTTTCGTATCTATTATAGTTGTCCCATAAATGTTAAAAAACCGTTAACGGGGACACATTTCACGGGGGGAGAGGGGGTGAAGCGGCTGGGGGAGGGGGGATAGCAGTGAACCACACCCAAATGTATCGAGTCACACAAGTTTTAAAATTTTATTAATTTGTTTGTCAAAAAACATACAATTACTCAACTATTTGTAGTAAGTTATAATATGTGACGTTCCGCGGGTAAAGGTACCTTATGGCGGGTTTTAGTTTCGGAGATACGAAGTGTTTTATAAAATGGTACGAAAATAACTTGGTCTTTTTTGCTTATTCTCGAAGTATAGAAGGCTTAAAGTTTGATTATATATATTTTTCAATGTTTGATTTATGTTATTCAGCTAAAAATATAGCCAAAAATTTATTTTAAAATGTCCTTTTTTTTCAGAATATATTTTGAAGAATATTTTCAAAAAAAAATATCTCCGTAACTGCACAACTTAGGGAGTTGGTTGTTTTTGTTATTGATTGCTTATGAATTGTAGATTACAGGGATATTCATAACTCCATACCGACCATAAGGTACCTTTACCCGCGGAACGTCACATATTTTGACATCCTACAAGTAATCTTTACCACTTAATATACGCAAAACGTACTTTTTGCAAGTAAGGAAGCCGTTTTCGGGAATTAAAAAAATATTACTTACGCTTAATTTTTTGTATTATTACGTACTAATAATATTATATGTATGTACCTAGATTGCTTGTCGTCACCTACATGCCACTCGTACCTATAGATACTAAATTTATCGCAACATACTTGTCAGCGGGTCGAATATGGTTACCTAAAATCCACATGAGAAACCGGTTTTATCTCGAGATGAGCGACAAATTAACACTGTCGACGATTGCTAACATGGTGGCATCGATTAATTTGATTTTCCACCGATATATATAATAAAACGTCATATTTATCGATTTGCTTAACATGGATGGCCATTTGTATCCACTTCTGCCAACTAACTGTGTTTAGATTAATTTATATCAGTGGCATATAGGTGACGACAAGCAATCTATAATATTATTACTACGTGAAAATACAAAATACCAACGCTTGTAGGATGTCAAGTTATAATCACTACAGACGCACGCTCTAAGAAGAAAAGGAGAAGAGAAAGATTAACAGAAATATGATGAAGGATGCTAGCAACCCGTTTGAACTCCCAGAGGTTGAGTTTCGGCAAATTTGAAAGAAAGAAAGAAACCTACCTAAAACTAGAAAACACGACTGTGAAAGTTATCTTAATATAGTCTTTTTTATTTGAGCTGAGCTTATCCTCTACACAAAGCTCTTTGTTTATTATCTTCGAATTGTTTCGAATGTACATTTAATTATCAACCCTATCTTATTAGTCAATAGGTTTAAAATGTAAAGTGTCAGAATACAGGTATAAGTCTTTATTATTTGAACTGAGCTTACCCTCTACACAATACAATCATCTTCTGTCGCCAGGGTCGTACTCGCGTTGTTTAAAGTTTCACTTCAAATAAAACTATGAATAACTCGATATTTTTAGAGTTTAAGTTAATGTAGAATTAATATCGCTACCATATAAAATAAAAAACCATTAAACATGAGTTTTTGATTGACCTAGTATAGCAACTGTAGCAAGTAGGTAGTGTTAAACTGTTTTAGAGCATTATTACTGTTATTTCGTGTATGCAAGATAGTGTGTGTGTGTTAGATAGACAAAGCCGGTCAGTGACAGACAGTTAGTTTAGTTAAACTGTATGTAATACAAAACAATAGATAACCATAACTATCATAGTAAAATCAAAACGAATTTGTAAAAATATTACGACTTCTAAAGTTAAGCATTAACAAGCGTAGTCTAAAACAGGATGGGTGACCGCTTAAAACATCATCGTGTTGATAAAATCAGTTTTGTCACATATTTGTAGCAGTTTTACTTGAGATTGCTATTTAGTCGTAAATTAGACTGCAATTTAAGCTTAAAAAAGCATCAAAATAAGACGCCATTATGAAAATACAATCCGTATATAAATGCTTTTTTCATGATTCTTGTATGGGGACCCCTCTTGGGATTTGATTGATTGTTTATTTTATAATTTTAAACGATAGAGTTTATAATAACATGTATTCTGTGAAAATTTCAACTGGTTACTTATTACGGTTAAAAAGATATAGCCCTGTAATTTTACTCAGTCATAATTAAGTGCGCGTAATGCTGTGAAGCTATGACGTCATCATCCGTGCAGCTAGCAATCGGGTTTAATGTGCCGCATTAGTTTAAAATTCAATGGCTCAGAAACTATTTGACGTATCGAAATGATTTTTTACAGGTATTTTTATTTTAAATGAAAAATACGATAAGCCAAGACCTAAACTGGCTGACATTCTCTATCACAATGCAACTATACTATCCGCAAAACTATCTGGCCGGTCAGGTCATAAATCATCGGAATTATGCTATCTCTTTCACACCTGCACGGCTTATGGAGCGGGCCGAGCAGCAATAGGGCAGGTAGCGTTACGCATAAAAAGGAATGTCGATAAAGTAATGAAACAAAGAATATAAATTACGTGGTGTTTTATATAACAGTGTTGTATAGTTACTATCGAAATATAAATAGGTATATTGAACTATTGACATAAAGTATTACAATAAAATAATAAGGAGGTATAACAAAATAAATAACTAAACAAGGAAAATACTAGTACTAATATTACTATTACTAGTAATACTATTCTTCTTCGTCTTCAGTGTCACTATCGTCTTGTATGTTAATAACAAGACGGTTGGTGTCAATAAAAAGTGCTTTAGCTAGGTCTTTGTTCTGGAGATTTTCAGCGTGGCGAACACATTTGACCCAGTCGTCGATTGTAACATGATCGATCGCTTCATTTAACAATTTCTCAACATCTGCTATTTTAAATGTGGTATTTTTCGTCGCAACTTCTCCTTTAACTTAAGCCCATATCAACTCAATCGGGTTATACTGACAGTGATAAGGTGGAAGCCGAATTACTTCGTGACCGTGTTCATTTGCAAGTTGGTCCACTGCGTATTTTTTTTTTGGATGACTTCCTTTCACTCTCATTCATAATTTCTCTATTATATCCGTTGGCAGGTATGGTATGTTATTTTTAGTCAGCCACCCTTGAATATCTTAACCTTAAACCTTAACCTTAACCAATTTGTATTAGGAATCGGATTTAATACCTTAGTGTGATAACTAGCATTATTTATAATTATTAGTGATGGTTCTTCTAATGATATTAAAAATTGTTCAAACCACTTCATATGAACTTCTGCGTTCATTTCCGAATGGTAATCAGCATTCGCCGATTTAAAGGCTCTGAATATTAATTTTACCTCTGGAACAAATCCTGTTTTGGCTGAGCCACCGTGACAAATAATTAGCCTGGCACCTTTCCCAACTGGGGTTTTAAACCCTCCGTTATCTTCACTGTCCAACCACATTCGTTTACGTGAATGATTTTGATTCACCCAAGTCTCGTCTAAATTTAACGTGGTCTTTTGTCCCCAGAGACTCGTAACTGATCCATTTTTTTGTAAAAAGTCCACCCTGGCAGCAACTATATCTTTTCGCTCCATTAACGTCTTTCTTCCGTCCATTGTTTTCTTGAATTTATACCCTAAGCGTTTAATAATAGTTCTCATTGATGATTCCGAACACTTTAGATTGGGTAGTTTTTCCTTGGCTGCGTCTAATATTTTCTGCACTGTCGGGTACTCTCTATTTGCATACAGCGACGTTATAGTTCTTTTTATAACTGATTTATCAAAGTCGTCAAGGTCGATAACGATAGAAGGTTTCTTGTACATCTGTCTAGGTGAATTCGGCACCCCTGCTTCTGAAACATCCTTCTGAATACGATATAGAGTTCGTTCGCTCGTTCTGCAAACGAATGCTGTCAGTTTTTTTGCTTGTTGAAAATCAATTTTTCTTATGACATCAGGGTCTTCTTTCAACTCTTGAAACCATTTATAAACGTTTAGAATAACCTGCCGAGCTTGTTGGTTAACATCACCAGTTAACTTGGTCAATTTGGTTTTGCAAAAATCTTCCATTACGACGTAGGTTCATAGACAAAGTTCGTATAACGAATGAGTTAGGCATTGTGATGTTTACCCTTTTATGTTATAGGATATTTTGTTATCAATTATTCCTAATGACTTATTATAGTACGTATGTACGTACTATAACTAATGCATTTCTCATTATCTACTTACCTAATCACGTATTTAGCTAATTCTTTAAGAATTATCTTAAACATTATTCATAACTTTAAAAACAATATCAATAACATTTCAAAATATAATGATTATATCGACGTTTACATTATAAGTTATCGACATGTTACACCCCTAACGGTAGCCGACGTTTATTGACCTACCAGCCAGATAGTTTTGCGGATAGTATAGTATCCCGCAGGTTCAGGTAAAATTCTTCGAGTGAGTGAGATAGCAATACAAATTGAACGATTATTTTGTCTAACTGATCTGTTATCAATTGGTGTGGACACTAAGGCAGGGCGTCTAGATGTTCTTTTTTTTGGTATATATTATTATGCTGATACTATTCATTACTTTAGTTGTGTTATTTATTATAGATAAACAATGATTTATATTATTTTATACAAATGTACATCATTTTTGTTGTCTAATAAATATATTTATTTCATATATTGTTCAAAATGTTTGAATACCAGTACGTCCCTGTTTTGTCCATGACGGTTATGAAGTACAAAAATGTTGAATGTGCCATTTTACCTGTGGGATACTAGTTGCAACAAGTAATAATATTTTATTTTGCCAATTCGACATATTTTGGATTCATCGCACTATAATGCATGTTTACTCGAAAATCCTAAAAGGTGGCATTAAAACGTTTTGCTCCAAAACATCGAGTCATTCATAGTTTTATTTGAAGTGAAACTTTAAACAACGCGAGTACGACCCTGGCGACAGAAGATGATTGTATTGTGTAGAGGGTAAGCTCAGTTCAAATAATAAAGACTTTTACCTGTATTCTGACACTTTACATTTTAAACCTATTGACTAATAAGATAAGGATGATAATTCAATGTACATTCAATGTAGTTCTAACTTTTTTGTATGTATTCGGCTTGCGGTTACGGAAACAATGGAAGATAATAGTATTGTACACAAACAATGAGCTTTGTGTAGAGGATAAGCTCAGCTCAAATAATAAAGACTATAACTCACTGTTTTAAATCTCATACAAAACATAATATTATCACTCGAACTTTTTTCTTTGGGTTCATTTTTGAATTATTCAAGTTTTTGCTTCCTCAATAGGCCTAGAGCGGTTTCAGACTAGCTTTTTTTCAGTCCGTATAGGCTCGTTTTTGTACGCTCGTACTTACGCCCAAACATGCTGGAATAACCGGGTTCACGCGCATTCGGTTTGTTAAAGCGCAAAATGTAGCGCGATTGTAACCGCGTATATAAAAACGGGCGTAATGCGCGCAGAGAAAACGCTAGTCTGAAACCGCTCTTACCGTTAATGTCGCGCGAAAATTTTCAATTTTGAACATCAAACCATATACAATTTATACCAACCTACGAGATATTATCATAGCAGTTGTAAAGATAACCCGTACATTTTAAAAAGTATGTCGCGTCTAGTCCCTCAATACCGATTGCAAACGATTCATTTTAAGAGCATTACATTAAGCATAACATTTTATGCATATCAACACGATAAAACCGTGTCAACCATATTAGACCTGCGAGTAAGTGGATACAAGTGGCCATCCAATGTTACGCAAATCGATAAATATCGTTTTATCATCGATATCGATGGATAAAGGACAATTCAATTTAATCGACGCCACCTGTTAGCAATCGTCAACAGTGACAATTTGTCGCTTACCTCGGGATAAAAAAGGTCTATCATGAAGATATGAGGTAACCATATGTATAGGGTTTGTCGTGTCGTGTTTTAGATGGCGAAGGTGGAGGGCTGATGCAGCCGGACGAGGCGTTCCCGAGCAGTCTGCCAAGCTCGCTGGCGTTCGACTTCAACGCCACGGCGGCGCACCTGGACAGTGCGCGCCACTTCCCCGACCAGGTCGACACCTTCAAGCGAAACGCCAGGACGGTCGTGCAAGAGATGTCTTCTCTGGGACCCACGCTAGATCCCACATTATTGGAACTATTTAGAACAGAATTTCATATAAATTTTCTTTGGGGTGAACGAGGTTCCTTAACTACTCCGAATCAACGATTTGCACGATTAACAGACATATTGACGGCTATGGCTAACAAACTCGCTAATCAACCATCGGAATGTGAAGCGGCTGTGTAGATAACATCATTTATCTAGATAAAAGAGTGTTATTTTTTAACTATGATGTCAATCAGGGGCCGAAAAATATTTATGGTGAATTTAATGCCAGTTTTCTTATACGTTTTCCCCCGATACAAAAGTCGATATCTTAGAGTCATTATTTTTCAAAATAATTTCAAACCGTAAGTAGACGAAAGTGTCAACTGCATAATTTGTTTTGACTGCCTACCTCTTATATATTTTAAGTCTAGTGGTTTGAGTGACATTGTTTTTAGTAGGTACTACATTCTACCAAAAATAGAGCAGGTGCCAAAGGGATGTTTATTTGCAAAAATCGCGGACCGCGTAATGTTTGGTGATTTGTCTACCTGAGACCCTCGACCTTATAAAAAGCCATGTTGCCGCGCGCGCGCATGGTCCTTTGTCATTCACCCCTCCCCAACCCACCGTCCCTTTACCGTTGCTCTAGTCTCGCTACGCGCGCTTCTCTTGCTGTGGCAGTGAACAATTATTCCATGACACAACTGGCGTGCCTAACGCCATAGAAAATGATGGCACGCCAGTTGTGCCATTAGCCATGTGTATAAAAAAGTACATTATCTTTGTTTTTTTTCAACGATTTAAACTGAAGTTGTTTTAATCGGTTTTGAGTGGCTAATCTACGTGTTTTCCTTGAAGTGGATGGTAAGTGACACGACAAGTCGCATAGGTATAAAAAAAACAATGTTGAACGCCACGAATCTGGATTTTGTTCAGGATGCATTTCCTGCGTTGGGTAATAGGCTTTTGACTAGTCAGCAATTTAAAGACCTCGAAAAAGTTTGCACTTACTTACATTCTAAACAACAAACAACAGCAGATGATCTTCGACATAAATTGATTTGCGGGAACATAGACTTTGCCTTAAATTTGACAAGAATAGCATGTACCTCTGATGCATTGCCTTTACACTGTTTAAGAGCACCAGCTCAAGTTTATCCGTGCAAATGCTCTTCTGAACCGATATTTGAGCATATCGATTTCCTTCAACGTGGTTACGAGCTACGCGAAAGAAACCTTTACCCAAAGCAAATGACGAAAAACTATTTACCTGACTCTTTAATAAAACCGTGTAAATGTCGATCTAATTGCCGAGCAAAGTTGTGTGCCTGCAAAAAAGCAGCACTGAAATGTATATCCTTGTGTAAATGTGTCAACAATGATTGCAAAAACTTATAATAAAATCAAACTGTTTCTTGCATGTGTAAGCAATTTTTTGTAATTTTTGTAATTTTTAATCAAAGTAAAGGTTTTCTATACCTAAACTGGCTATAAGTACTTACTAATAATATTTGGGAAGAGGGGGGGGGGGGGGGGGGGAGAGGGACAACAAAACTGATTGGCAACATCTGTTTATTGGGTGTCTGGGATCTACACAATATATACTCGTATCAGAAGTCAGAATGCGGTCCGCAATTTTTGCAAACAGAACTCCACCGAGCGCCCGCTTTAAAATACATCCAATCTTCATTCGTATGTATTCTTCATAATGTTATTAATTTAAAAAGTAAATATTTCTAACTGCTTCCATTACTATTAATGTGGTCACAGTTCTAACCTAACCTAACCTAGTTAGAATCAATTGACTTAAAATGCATAATAACTAGAAAATGATAGTTATGCTAAATGAGTGTTATGTTATTTGATCGTATGCCAGAAAAAATTATACAAATGGTTTTTATGCTAAACGTTCATAACGCTTTTCGTGGTTAGTTAAATGAAATTATGCAAAAAGTTTGTATACTGATTGAAATGCACCCAGTGAGCGCAGGTTACTCTCAAATTGTAGCAAATTTAGTTATCTTTCTAAAATTGTGAGCTAAAGCTAAATTGTGTACTAGAAAAACGCTTCGTTAGGGTAATTTTTTCGAAAAAACTGGAACAAGTGCCAAAATTTTGCAGTTTTTCGAGCACCATGGGGGTAGCACAGGGTTTTCCGGGTTGCAAACTTGGGTGTTAACTACTCTCAAGTGACCTAACAACATATAAAAAAATCGTAGTTACATGCGCGTTTGCGATCTATGATGTCGTTATACAGACTTTTGTAGACTGGCCGCAGATATAAACACGAACTTTTAGCACCCCCACTTTTTGCGGGTCTAAATCCACCAATTATTGTAATAATATACTTGTTGTTCTTTATACAGTACGTATTGTCATAAAGATACCTACATAATATAGACGATTACGAATAGGTACGGTCACGAACGTACATTTAGGACACATTTCATTAGGTACTCATTAGAAATGCCAAGTATTATAATATGTAACTTATAAATAGGAAACTCAACCTTATTGCTGTAGAATGTCAGATGGACTTTGGATCTAAGATGGGTCGTAAATTTAACTACAAAGAGTATTTGACTATACGTAAGCATTATATTGTGGCAGATTTAATAAACATGATAAATATTAATATAATAACCAGTGATCGGATCTAGGATGCAATTTCCCGGGGTTTAAGTCCGTTATTTTAACATGTATATGAATATGACTTACCATCCCGCGAGACTTTTTGTTACCTACCTTTATATAAATGTAAATAACTTTTAATTTTATGTAGTTTACACTATAAAAATAACAAAATATGTAATAACAACAAAAATTTGTATGCAATTAAAATAAAATGCTATTAAGGTGTTTATTTTGAAATGTTGTGTCACAAAGTAGTAACTAGTTTATTTATACAATTACATTTCTGCTTAAGAGTTATTTTACATTAAAAATATTTTTTTAAAGTATTTGTAAAATAAATGACTAGGATCGGAAATTCGGATGCTTTTATACCTACACTTAGCAAATTTCCGGAAAAAGCTCAGCAAGTATGGATTAGGCTTCTTAAAAATATTATTTTAATTATTTAAATTCTAGGATTCTTGTTCCATGCTTTTCTTATTCCATGGGTTCCTATCTCAACTTTCTTGATAGATTTGAACGAGTTATTTCATTACCCTAGCAATACCGAAAAATTACATAAAATATGACGTAACTCTTGCTTTAAGTTGCTTAGGAATAAAAGGACCCAAGTCACACAAAATACATATTTATTTTAAACCTTCAACGTTTAAAAGATAAAAAAGATAAAAAGATAAAAGAAAGGGCATTGGGTAAATTTGTTTGAAGAATATTATCTTTTTTTTTTCAGCGGCCACGGATGAATTTTACACAGTTATTTAGAGGACCTCTAAATACACATAGATATATATAATTTATGGCGTTAAATAATATCGGAGCGGAGATTTTAAAGATTTAAGTATTCAGTTTTTAGTACAAAAGTATGCCCAAGTATGAATATTTAAATATCTCGGCTCCGATGCACTTAAGAGTACTACATTGCATAACAAAATATGTTTATTTTTAATAATTCTATCATAATTTACCACTTTTACAAATGGCCGCACACCTTGAAAATGTATGAATTTTACAAATGACAACACTTTTACCCAAACCCCTTTATTCAGTAAGTAGGCCGCACGGGCACTTTTACACGTAAAGAATCTACCAGCGCTTCCCAAGTGAAGACCACTGCTGAGAAGAAACGCCGCAAGAAACTCAGCAGTCAGTCATTTTTTAAACATATTTCTTATTACAATGGTACTACTTAGTCTAGCATATCAAGTATCAAATAACATGCGTAGTTCCGCAGGAAAACATGCCAATTAAGAATCTTACGGGAGAGATAGAGAGAAAAAAAAACATACTTATGTGTATATAAGATGGTGCGAGACGACCACATAAAAGTTTCGCTATATTTTCCTACATCAACGGTGTCCCCTAGACAAGATAAAGATTTTGCATTTGAATAAATAATTATTGACTAAGTTTCGGGTTTAGGCCATGCATTTTTGTCTGTTAGATAGTCCTCGATCCTATAATACGCTTTAGACATTAACGACCTTTTCAAGTAATTTTTAAGTGCTGGAAAGGGTATCTTTAAAACTTCGTCAGGTAATTTATCATAGAAATGAATGCATTGACCAACAAATGATTTATATACTTTACGGACGCGGAATTTTCCGATAGCGATTTCATTTTTATTTCTGGTATTTAAATTATGTATATCAGAATTTTTTGTGAAAGAAACTAAATTCCTAATAACATAAATAATATTCTCATAAATAAATTGAGACGCTACAGTCAAGATATTAAAATCTTTAAAAAGTTATCTTAAAGAGTCACGGGAATTTAAATTGTAAATAGAACGAATGGCCCTTTTTTATAACACAAATATAGTTTGTATGTCAGCTGCCTTACCCCAAACCAGAATACCGTACGACATGACACTATGAAAATAACTATAATAGACTAAGCGAGCTGTCTCAACATTGGTTAGTTGTCTAATTTTCCTAACGGCGTAAGCTGCCGAACTTAGTTTACCTGCCAGTACAGCTATGTGGGGACTCCGTTGCAAATATTTATCTAATCTTATGCCTAAGAAAATTGCCTTATCTACCATTTGCAAACACTCGTCATTTAGAAAAATACTAGAATATATACCGCTTTAACATTAGGCAAAGCGAACCTAACACATTTCGTTTTCTTAGCATTTAGTAGCAAATTGTTGCTAGTAAACCAATTAAGTACTTTAACTAGTGTGGTGTTAATCCTACTGTAGTCTATGGATTTTCTATCTACCTTGAAAATTAGTGAAGTATCATCAGCAAAAAGTACAATATCACAAAGTTTATCTACTGTTGGTGGCAAGTCATTTACGTAAACCAAAAATTAAAAAGGACCTAAAATAGAGCCTTGAGGCACACCTATTTTCACTGTAGCTCCAACAGATTGCGTTTTGTTTACAACAACTGTTTGAGTTCTATCACTTAGATAAGAAGACATGAGGCTTAAAGCTTTATTGGACAATCCATAATGATTATTCTAATTTGAAAATAAGGGTCGTATGATCCACGCAATCAAAAGCTTTAGAAAGATCACAAAATATTCCTACTGCATCGCAAGATTTCTCCCAACTGTTATATATATTATGTTTAATGAGTACACATGCCGCATCAATTATTGATCGACCTCTGGTAAAGCCAAACTGGTTATTTTTAAGTAGTTTATTTCTATTAAAGTGACCTAACATATCCTTCAGCATTACTTTCTGAAAGACTTTACTTAAACTGGTAGTATGGAAACGGGACGGAAGTTCGTAATATCACTCATCTCGCCCGATTTAAAAAGAGGTATGACTTTACTATATTTCATGAGATCCGGAAAGACTCCCTCTGATATGTAATTATTGTAGATTAATGCTAGATGGGGTGCAATTATATCTATGATATGTAAGAGTACCTTAACTGATGTGCCCAACAAATCTTCAGTCTTTTTTAAAGTGATTTAAATATCTTGACTATTGAATCGGAATTAACAGGGCTGAATTCAAAGTTTATATTACATTTACTGACATTAGTGCTAAGTAATGATTGAGCTTCAACCGCGGATGATTTAAAACATTTCTTAGTATTAATGGCTATGTTAGAAAAATAATCTTCGAATGCCAAGGCAACGTCTTTATTTGACGTGATTTGTTGGTCACCTGTGTTCAGAGTGACTTATCACCAGTTTTTGATTTTCCCGTTTCTCTATTTACAATATTCCATACAGTTTTTACCTTGTTGTCCGATGATTTAAGTTTGAGACTAAGAAAATTTGCCTTGGCAGTTAAACAAACTTGCTTAAAGGTCCTTGAATAATTCTTAACATAAGTAATTTAGGAAGTCAGCATTCTTATTGTCGTCCCTCTCTATATAGGTCATAAAGCCTATTTCTACTTTTATGAATGCCTGCAGTAGCCCATTCACTAAATTTTGTTTTCGACCTAGAAATAGATTTCATTTTAAAATTGTTGTTAAATTGATGTAGAATTACGCCGAAGAAGTCTTTATAAATACTATTACACTCATTCTGTAAAAAAGGTAACACTGAAAGATTACTCTGAACTTTATTTTTGAATAATTCCAAACGATTACTAGTTATAGGTCGGTACGTTATCGTGTCAGGTTTTTGATAAAAATCATAGATGAAAGATGCCTTCTGACCACTATGGTCAGAATTAAAACAATTAAATATTTCTTTATCCAAACATTCGCAACTACAAAAAATATTATCTAAGCAGAGGGCTCAGACAAGATGGACTACACTAACTAACGTTTCTATTCGATTCGTTTTTAAACCAATCGCGTCACTGGAAGATGTCGGGATACGAAAAGTCACGTGGTCTACCAGTCACGCGATTGGTTTAAAAACGAATCGAATAGAAACGTTAGTTACCGTAGTGCATCTTGTCTGAACCCTCAGGTTGCACTACTAACACCTATCCGTGTGGGTTCAAAGAACAGATTAAAAGATTTAAATAAACTACGTAACCTAGCGGTATTATTTGACGTTTCGAGTAAGTTAATATTAAAATCTCCACAAACTATAACATGCTTCTGGCTATTACATGCTAATTTTAACACATGTTCCATAGTAGATTCAAATGTGCAAAAATCAGCCAACGGTGGTCTGTAAACACATATTATTATATAACTTTCTAGTTCTGCGCAAGAAATTTCTACAATCCTTTCTATCGATAGCTTTACAATATCCTTTCTTTCTTTGGATTTAAGAGTACTTTTTACAATTATAAAAGAGCCACCATGAATGGCACTTTTTCTGGCAAAAAAACTAACTAATTTAAAATTTAAAAAATCAAAAATTAATTGCTCTTGTCTAAGCCATTGTTCAGTAACGCACATAATTTGTACATTTTCATTATCTACGAACAACCTTATTTTTAGTTCTTTGCTGGAAAAACCTTGAATATTTTGGTGAATTAAATTTATATTCAAGGGTATTTCCGCTGTCCTATAATTTAGTTTAAATCATGAGGCAAGGCATTATTGCCAATAATGGCTTGTTTGGGCTGGGTACTACTCTATGTATTTGGTTCTATATTAAAAGCTAATAGGTCAACCAAGGTCAAAATATATTTCTTGGGCAAATGAATTTTTCCTGATGTTAGATCAAGTCGCTTTATAAATTTGTCAAAGAAATGATATTTATTATTACAGCTTATAGCGTTATATATTAAAGAATTAAAGTGTGTTATTCTATTATTATGACTAAATGGCATACTTTGTGAGTATGGTAGCGCACATAGTATAATTTTTCCTATGCCCCTACCTTCAATAGTGTTTAGTGTTGATATTAATTTATCTACGCCCGGACTTGCCCACACTAAGACTATTTCCTACCAAAATGGAGGTCCTGTCAAAACTTCCTTTTAAAAGTAAATCACTTAATTGCATAAGAGTGGCATTATGGTAACAGTAATTAGTAACATTTTGTTTTAATTTGTTATTTAACAATAAACCTAGTCCAGATCCAAGCTGATCAGAGTAAACAATAGTTTTATACCTACTTATAATTTGTCTAGGGGACTCCTTAGAAGTATCAAAAGCCATATCTGGCTGAATCACAGCAGTTGGTGAAGTTCCTAATCTATTACAATTACCATAACCACAATTAATTTAAGAGTTAAAGCGCTCTTCATTTAATCTACTTTCTTCCACCAATTGAGTGAAAGCCAGGATATGCTCCTTGACTTCCTTCTGAGCGGTTAAATACGTTAAAGAAGTAACTTCAAGCTGGTCCTTTAACTTATTTATCTCAGCATCCAGTTTCTGGATATTTAAATCATATGTTATGCTATTGGAATCTAACTTTTCATTGCAATGCCGCACCCTATCTTTCATTATTGATAATTCTAATTTCACTGTAGAATAGTTTTTTATACATTTTGGGCTCTTAATTAATTTCTGTGTACGCCTAATATGATTATTAATTTTAACGTATTTCTTCAATTTATTATTGCTGTTAAAAAATATTAATTTCTTACTATCCTTATCGTTATTAACTACTTACGAGCTCTTGGCATAGGTTCTGTGTTGTTAAACTATCATAACACTGACGTTCTTTCCTTAGATAATTTAATTCTGCATTTGCTGCGCCAAGTTCTTCCTCCAGGTTTGTGATGCGCTTTAATGCCACTTCATGGGTAGAAGCGCACTGGTTGAATGTATCAATCACAGACTGCAACTGCTCCAATTTATCTTGAGCATCTGATAACTTGTAATCATACTCCACCAGATCGCTTCTCAACACCGTGTCCTTGCCCATCAATTTCTTGAGTTCCTCCTTACTGTGATCCCTCTCCCCCATTAACTGGTCATTCAAGGTCCTAGCTTCCTGCAGCTGTTTCAAGGTGGCCTTGAGTATCCTTATCATATACATATACATATGTTTATCCTTACGTTAAAATATGGAACAGACATATTTGACACTAACTCGCGTTCGACGTATTCTCATGTTCTTGCATGCTAAGACCACTGTCCCTTTCTTTCGATCAGGTCGTAACTGTGAAAGTATGGAATAATTGGTATTTGGAGTGTATAGGTGTTTCGGAGTAACCCACCTGGGTCACCTGAGTGACGCTTACGAAAGTGCGACGCCTACTCAGGGTCCGTGGGGCGCGGAATTTTGCGCTGCGTTGGCGTCGCGCCACGTGGATGTTGCGCCTTCTGAGTGCCAACCCTTTAGTTTAGAACTTATTGGCAGAAAAATAATGTGACGTCTAATTCACCATAGGCATAACGGACCAACTCAACGAATTGTCTGGCTGGTCTGACATTGCAAAACGACGCCTTGGCAACGCGATTTGCGGACTGTATTTTCTGATAAAAACTGATTAAAAGACTTATATTATCTCAAACGTATTTGTTATATTTTATTTCGCAACAAAACGCTACCCCAAAAAATTACAACCACGGATTCGTAAAAAAATCTTTGCTTTTCCATTTACTCAAATCCAATTCTCTGTTCGTGTGTCCGGTGGAGAAGCAACTTCAAAATTATCATTCGGACATATAATACGATGATGATGATGAATATATATTCAACCATTTTAAATTAACTAATTAGAGGTAAAATTATCCCCATCAATATTTCATCCTCTATCAAAAGACAATTACAGTCAGGTATACTTGTTATTTTCATTGGCAGTCTGAATAGGAACAGACTTTACAGTACATTATTCCAGATGAATATAGGCTATTTTTTATTATGTTGAAACCTGAACAAAGCTAGGGCCTGACGCTAGTTCTATGAATAAGACTATTTCTCATGATTCCAAGTAGGTACCTAATGCTAGACTTAATAGGAAGTTTTAATATTTTTTAGTGAGTACTGAAAAATGAGCAGTACCTACCTAGTAGGAGGGTAATTAAAGTTTGTGTAATTTTATGTAATAAAATAAATTTAAATCTTTTTCGATTTTAATTTTATTTTCTTTGTGTTGGAGTCAATGAGCACCGCTTGTCTTGATTTTGTTAGTTCTGGGCAACAACTCACTTGGTGATTTTGGAATCTTCCATCTCCAGCAGCTGCCTTTACTGACTGGCCTGTTTGAGCAGCGTAGGCCAGACATACCACCCTCTGGTGCCTCATGTGAACAGATAATTACAATATTATATAAAATGTATTGGGATCAATATATTTACCTAGAAATAAACACAGCACACAAAATAATGACAGTCAGATAATCCATGAAATAGTATCATGTACCTAAAATGATATAGAAACCCCCTTGCAAAGATAACGGGGCACTTTCAATTTCTGCAAGTAGTTTAAACATACTGGAACTAAATGAAATTTTATGCTACTTCATTAAACTTGTAACATTTGTAATCTTTATTTTTCTTTGTTAACAATACTTTCTTCATTTTGTAGCATAAAATCTTATTTAGATATAGTATATTAAAACTAATTCAATATATCAAAAGTGCCCATTTTCTTAGCAAGGCGGTGTATATTGGGGCTAGCCCCATGCATTTCTGTCAAGTAGTAAAAAGGTATGCTTACTTGAAGGGTGCTGAAATGACAGGAGCTGTAAGGTTCCTAGGGTATGGATGATTGGTCACGGTGTCCAAGAGTGAAACTGACACACCGAGACTGTTTAACGTAACGTAACAGTAATTTGCTTCCACAGGGTGAGTGAGCGTACTCTTCCAAACACGCTCCCGACAAAATCACGAGCAAAATCAGCAATTCATATCACTCGTGGGTAACAGGGGATGAAGATGATGGTTGCTGCAATCCATAAGTAAATACAATGTTTTCATTCAAATCTTTCGTTAAACTACTAAAGTAAAGTCTGCTCCTATTCATTCCGTCACTCTTATAAACAAATCAATTTACCATTATAATTCCATATACGCGTACTTTTGAACTTTGAGCAAAGTTATATTATTAATTTATACACTTAATCATTGCCTTCATGTTTATTTTGAGGCAGTAATCTCTATTTAACATTGTATTTTTGAGGAAAAGCGCTTTCGGTAAAATACGGTGACACTGACTGGTGCTTAACATATACCTACATTTAGTTTTCTCGAAATGAAATTTTTCATAAAAAGGTAGTGATGTCCTAATAGATTTGATTGATTAACTAGTTAAGAGAGGTTTTCGTCTCGGTTTAAATAACAAAAAAAATAGTAGTGTTCTTAATTATTTTGAAAGGCTTTCTGTTTTACTGTTTTAATAACACAAGCTTATTAGAATGGCTACGAGAGGATTCGAATTTGATGTTACGTTTACCTTGAACAGTGGGCTTAGTATGCTACGCGAGAACTAGTGTCACATTTTACGTCATTCATGATTTAGTGTCAAATAAAAAGTTTACAGTAAAATAAAATTCAATATATAATAAGAACATACTATAGCATAGAAGCCGGACTATAAGATGAACTTTGCCCAAGCTATCTTTCTCTAGTTATGTAGGTAATAAGAGAAAATGAAACAAAAAGCAGGTTGTTTTTTTCTTCTTTAACTGAATTTTTTACAAGGTTTTAAGGCGTGTAATTTGAATGAACCTCGATTTCTGCGCAAACGTATGTACTTATGTAAACACAAACAAACACTTTATCGTATAAAACACAGAAATTCAAACACAATATTTACGGAATAAGAATGTGCAAATGCGAACTTATCCCTTTAAAGGATCTCTTCCAGTTTATTTATGTATTTTTGGTATAAAGAAGAAGATTTTTTCCACATTAACGATTTTGTTTGTAAATGGCATTTTGAGCAATGATACCCTGGGTGGCAATGTTGGCGTATTTCACGGAATTTCTTCATTTTGTACTATAAAGCGTTTACATACATACACACGTTCGCGGACATATCAAGGTCCATTAAAAACAGCCTAATTTAAGTTTTATTTTCTCTTAAGTAATGCGCAATATATAAATTTAGTAGAGAAATATAGCTGGTGCGAAGTTCATTTTATAGTGCGGTTTCTATGCTTTTCTTATTCTATGGGTTTCTATCTCAACTTTCTTGATAGATTTGACGATTTATTTCATTAACCTAGCAATACCAACAAATTACATAAAATATGACGTAACTCTTGCTTTAAGTTGCTTAGTAATAAAAGGACCCAAGTCACACAAAATAAATATTTATTTTAAACCTTCAACGTTTATCCTTACGTTAAAATATGGAACAGACATATTTGACACAAACTCGCGTTTGACGTGTTCTCATGTTCTTGCATGCTAAGCCCACTGTCCCTTTCTTTCGATCACGTCATAACTGTGGAATAATTGGTATTCGGAGTAGGTATAGGTGTCTCGGAGTAACCCACCTGGGTCACCTGTGTGACGCTTACGAAAGCGCGATGCCTACTCAGGGCCCGTGGGGAGCGGAATTTTGCGCTGCGTTGGCATCGCGCCACGTGGATGTTGCGCCTTCTGAGTGCCAACCCTTTAGTTTAGAACTTATTGGCAGAAAAATAATGTGACGTCTAATTCACCATAGGCATAATGGACCAACTCAACGAATTGTCTGGCTGGTCTGACATTGCAAAACGACGCCTTGGCAACGCGATTTACGGACTGTATTTTCTGATAAAATAGTACATAACTACAGAGGCCGGGACAAAAGGGGTTGCCGGCCGAAGACATATAGACGGCCCAGCAAAGCGTGGCCGGATAGGTCTGAGGCGGGCAACCCCGTATTTTCCGCTGAGATATGTATAGTGCTTTTCTCAAACATAATAATAGTCCATTAAAAAAATTAAAACAAAAATCACAAAGTCAAATTACTAGGAGTGCATAAACATTAAAACTAACTACAGTGCTCAATCATCCGCACTGTATCGAGTGCGCCTGCCCGCCCGCCAGTGCCCCGCAGCGCACCGCCTGCGATCTAAGATGCGCTACGAACCCCCTACTTACCTTTGTCCTCCTGGTACTCTAAATAAACATGCAAAAGCTTTGGTTGGATGAACGGCTTAGTATATTTAAAAAAAAAGCTATCTATCCTGTTCATAAACACAGCCGCCATGTTTACACTAAACATTAAAAAAAAACGTTTATTGTTTTTTTGTAATACGCATAGTGGCAGAATGTCATTGCTATTCAATTTACTCTAATACAATTCTCTGTTCGTGTGTCCGGCACCTTCAAAATTACCATTCGGATATATAATACGATAATGATGAATATATATTCAACCTTTTTAATTAACTAATTAGAGGTAAAATTATTCCCATCACTATTTCATCCTCTATCAAAAGACAATTATAGTCAGGTATACTTGTTATTTTCATTGACAGTCTGAATAAGAACAGACTTAATGTGTATATATATCCTAATTTCCGGTATTCCGGGAAATCCCGGGAAATATATTAGCAATACTACTTAACATCAATACAACAACAAAAACAAAACAATAAAAGCATCTGAATTTCCGATCCCTATAACTGACCTATTATAGATAGCGAACATTTTCATATATTAATTATTAACAATACCTAACCCATTTCCCAAAATCCCGGAAAATCCCGAGTCACATCCATGTTAAGCATAACGTTTGAGGTCGTTTACCGCAAATTGCACCCTAGATCCGATCACTGATAATAACAATGACAAAGGACAATGGGTAAAAATGTATGGAACGTGGTACCCGCGCCAATGGACATAATGTATATATCATTGGAAAGGTATTTTTATATTGGGCAAAGATAACCATATCGCTTATCTCTATTTCCTGTCGGAACTGAGTTATTTTATTTTGAATATACGTTATTATCAATCAATTTCCTTTAGGGATACCATTATGAAAGAAAAGAAAACTGTACTACATAACGAGAAATATCTAACTTCTTGTCGGCCGGGGCACTATATTTATACTACTTACTATTAGGTGCCTACATTACTAGTCAAGGGTACACTTCAGTGTTTCCGCTTCATAAATAAAATGGATTATTTTCTCATTTGAAAAGTGACAACATGAGGTGATTTTTGTTACATTCGTTTTTTTACAAATACCTAACTGTCCATGAGGCTGAAGATGGAGCTCTCTGGTGCAGTAGCAGCCTATTCACTTTTGCTTAAATTGTATTTTTAAGGAAATAAAGATGCAGGGAGCAGATTTTATTTCGCATAAGGTGTCATGTTCGTATATGAATATCTCCGAATGGACAGGGATTTGAGACAAACCGCCATAGTAAACGTTGTTCCTATTGGTATGACCTATTCAATGACACTACCATTATTGCTATTGGAGCGGGTACCAAAATGCCCATTGTCCTTTCTTGGGGTTTTTTACTATTCTTAAATATAAGATTTGGAATTATAACGATTATTATTTAAGGGCTAGTTTATGGAGACGCAGGCTTGGCGTCGGGCGGCGCGTTCAGCGGCCCGCGTCATCACACGAGCACACACACGCGATATGGCAATGTACCTACGATGTTATCTATGAAGATGCGGGGCGTGACGCGGCGCGTGGTGTGAACCATAGAGAGGATCGGCATCCGTGGCGGGCCCTCGAGCGTGTAGCAAGACGGCAGAAGGTTCCGCCGCGGGCGCCGTTCCGGGCGCGGTGAGTACCGCCGTTATAGACGCGTGCGACGCTACGTGCTACGCAACGTCGCAACGCTGTATTGGAAGCAAACGCGTGTAAAATCCTGTCTCCGTCAACACTTTCATACTACACCATAATATGTTTGAACTTAGTGCCGACCGCGCCGCCCAACGCTCCGCCTCTCCGTTAACAAGCCAGTTCATTATAAAGGATGTCCCAGAAGTAAAGAGACAATTTTCATAGACAAAATTGGTCAAAGAGAAATCATCCAAAAAAGGTTACACCAACTCTCATCTCGAGAGTCGATGTTAATAGTACGGGCGGTTGTGTCACCCAATGTATGGAGAGGTCAAAATTTGGTATCGGATGAATTCCCTTGGCACAAATTAATGTATCCTTGGACAAACCGAGCTCATTTAGCCCGGTAGCCTTCGGCCACCCCCTGGGGGGTAGGGAGGGGGGGTATTCAAAGTTATAAGCCGCCGCGCTTCGGATAAAAATTCATATCGGCTTCAGTTTACCTATCACCTCGAGCGTGGTATCATTTTCTGATAAACCATAGATGTGGCTTTTTTCTTGGTATAATAATTACACTCCTTCACATAAATTAATTAAGATGCATAAAGAAGTTTCACAACATCAGCTTATCTTTTTTGTTTCAACACACAATATTTTATAATATATACATTATATCCACAAAAAATACGGTTGAAAAGCCCAATTTATGAAGATTAAAAAACATATACTTTAATTTATACCATTTACTTGAGACGAGTAGAATTCCTAAATAAATATAACCGCGCAGCGGAGCGAGTTAAGACAGCGGGCGGAACTAACTGAGACGCAAACTCGCCACGAAGCATTGAAATTTCTCTACCACCTCGAGTGTGGTGTCATGTTTTGATAAACTGGGCATGAGGAATCCATTTTTAAGACATTTACATACATAAACTCACGCCCTCATTCCCAGGGTGGGATATGCAGAGCTACAGAATTATCTACCAACAACTCTAAAAAACTTGTTGATAATTCTGTAACCACATTTTGCACAATCAGGCTAAGATGTTATGTTATGTTTTTCAGACATTTAATATACAAATTTCTAGAAAATATGTAAAATATTGACGAAAATATCAAAACTGGTTTGTATTTTTTTTATTAAATAGTCAGTATCTTTAAAAATACTGAAGTTTTCGCAAAGAAAAAAACAGTATCTTAAAGAACATTTATTCAGCTTACAATATATATATATATATATAGTTATCATACAACGCCTGTAAGAAAAAATCAATATGGGTAAATCGAACTTCCAATTCAATATTTTAAAATTAACTTCTAGCAAAAATTTTAACATCTCACACTCACCTATGTTGGTTTTAAGAAACCCTCCTCGTAAAGTACGGTGGGCTTGGCATTTGGGCTACTAGTTTTGCTTGTCCGATACAGAGGATCCTTGGCGTGTCTGTATTCCGGGTGAAAATTTGCTAGTCGAAAAAGCTAGCCAAGCGCCATCGGACCGTATTTCGGTAAAATTTGCCACCGCAAGCTTTTGGAAAATAGTCAAAATTCATCCGAGAAGGCCCGTTGCTCCCTTCACGAACTCTAGGAGGGTCTCTTTTAGATCCTTTCAGGATAGCAGGGTGCCTTCCGCCACGGTCTTAAAGTCCACGAGCCGCATCCTTGTTGCCGTTGTGGAAATGCAGTCGACGACCTAGGACACCACGGCCTGTGTTACCAATCCAGTGCTGCATGTGTGATATGGTGGGCTGTAGACTCGTTAACAGACATGCATCGATAACCTATTTGATCCGTCGGGCTTTAGCACAAATTAATTCCCGGCTTAGCTTGAGTCCCCTGGCCTGTCTGCCTCAGATGAAAAGAGACCTGACGAATGCACTTGCATACCGTGGCATACTTGCATACCGTGGCATATCTTGGTCGTCCCTTGGCGTGAGCCGTCACTTCCGTTGATGGGTGATTCTTGAAAGGGTCAATTTACACCGTCCAGAGGAAAAAAGTACCCGTAGAATTAAAATAATTGACCTTTTTTTTCATTACGTTACCACTTAACCTAACTAGGGCACGTTTTTTGTTTTGGTTTATGGTAATTAGAATTAGCCGTAAAAAAATATCAAACCCTAAAATATCATTCCCTTGGTGTGTCCATTCGCCATTTTGTGAACTAACTACCCTGAAAAGAACAAGATATGGATTGAAATCAAGTATTGTATTGAGTTCAATTGTTAGCATATAAGTTATTGATTCGAAAGAAAAAATACAGTTGCTGTGTTTATCATAGTTTTCTTTTAAATCTAACTAAAAGGTTTGTCCGGAGCTTACCTATCATTCCCTTGATGCCTCACTAAAAATCGTGCACATCCCTACTTAAACCTGTTCCGATGCGTTGCGTCCGCCATGCCTAACAAGCATCAGTAGCACTTCCAATGCAGTGGGAAGAGGATGCCACTTGACACTGGAGCTCTGAGCTATGAAGATAAAAATGTCATTCCCCTGGCTTTGGTTCACTATGATTTTCATTACCTTGTATTTTTATATAAAATTTATTTCCTGCAATTGTCATATTGTGTTTAGTGAAAAGGAAACTACATGGATGACTGCACGTGTTGATTTAATGGTTATTCCTATATGAATAACAGTTTCGGTATAATCGACAAAAAACATACTTTTTCTCATTACCATGGCTTTTTGACCAAGGTAATGATAGCTTTCTTAAGTTTTCTCGCAAAGAAAATAGTTTTCCTTTGATTCGCATTGCTAATCATCCCTTCGTCGCCGTCGCTAAATTGAGTTTTAAAGTTGAAATCCCTTTGCTGATATACTTCTATAGATAAAAGGGATGAAACGGAAGCTCACAAATTAAGATGCATATTTGAAATTTTAATATATATAAACCTGAAAAAAAGCTTACATTTTAATGTGTATTAAACTGAAAAAACTTATTAACTTATATTATATATTATATATGTATTTTGTATGTGTAAATACCTGAAAAAGACTGAATTTTGATTTCTTTAGAATTAGTTAAACATTTTTTTTATATAAGTATTTTTGCAAGGAGGTATTGCAACTGTTCTATGGAAATAATTGAGATGGTTAAGTCCAAGACTATAGTAAACTATTAGATAAAGAAAAACCCCAATTAATGCTACCAGAAGACTGGAAGTTTGTTACACTTTTATTTTATTTAATAAAACATATGATTTCAATACTAGACTACTACTAAAAAATATTTCCTTGTCGCTTTTATCATTCCCCTGGCAGCAAAATTTAAAATAATGTATATTTTTGTACCAAATTGACCGAAAGTGATGCCTATTCGATAAATATGCTTATAATTAAGTAAAATATCATATTTCATTGTAACAAAGTTAAATATATTAAAAATAAAAAACGCCAGGGGAATGAGATGAATAATGCAATTCCCAAGAATGACCCTGATACACCAGCACAGTCTCATGTCCAAGGTTCTGCTCGCAAGCCAGGGGCCGCAAACCACGCCTAAACCATCAATTGCCGCAAATACGTTATTTTAAAGCCAAATTAATTAGTTGCTGCACTTGCTATAGAAACTTTTCGGCCGTGGTCATCTGACACAGAGAAATGTATAAAAGAAGTATCAGATAAATTAATCACCGACTCTGGCAACCGTAGACAAGGCTCCTTTTTTGCACCAAGACTGATCATCGCAGTGCAGCTGAGTAACGCTGCGAGTTTCCTCGGCACGATGCCGCAACATTTTATCTTTTACTTTTATTAAATTGGTTTTTTAACTGATTGTTATTAGAAATAAAGTGTATTTTGTAGTTAAATTATAAAATTCTTAATCCCTTTAAACTGTTTCATTTATCATACAACCAGGGCTTGGGAACGGTTCGAAAAATACCGGTTAATATGGTTCTTAACCAGGTTTTTCGTAAACGCTCGCTGGGAGCGGAATCGATTCGCGAGCGTTATGGTCGCTGGGATTAACCTGGTTAATTTGAAATGACAAGTGGGTGGAGCATCTTTCGGCCGACGCTGCTTGGAATCATATAATCATAAGTCACGCGAGAATTATTTTAGAGCTAGCTACTAACCTATTAGGAAAGACGAGAAAAAGGTGATGGGACTGGTGGGCGGTGCGAACAAATTAGAGAGCGAAATTAACCGGTTTTTTGAGCAGGAACAGTTTCATTTTGCTCTTTGATCAAAACCAAAATAATATCGATTCTGTTCCGAGCGGAATCGAAATGAAAATGCTCTTTTTGAAATATATGGCGTTTCTGACGAGCTGGTTAATAAAATTAACCAGGTTTCCGAGCCCTGCATACAACGCCAACCTGAAAAAAAATCGGTCTTCAAGTCAAAACAGACAGACTAGATCTCAAAATGATCAAATCACAAAAGGACGCGTCGTGAACGTCAATTATTAGATCTCAGGCCGACCAGGAAATACGGAAATACGTCCTTCCATATAGTCTAAAATGGAAAAAATGCCATAAATTACAATATGAACCCATATCTTAGAAAAGTAAACTATCGTCAAATTAAGTAGTTCCAGACAAGCCGTAGCAGCAACGGGTGCAATAGTCGAAATTGGTTTTCAATTGAGATTCGATTGTATTTCCGTTGTATTTCCCATCCCCGATCCGCCGGACTGGGAAGAAGAATCGGCACCATCGCTTGGCCCCATACGTGCACACCCTGGCAAACAGCTCTTAGGAGATGCTGCTAGAAACTGGCATCCGTAGGCGGAATATGCTTTAGCTGTCGGTCGTAAAATAACTCCGTATTATGAATTCACCTCAAGTTTAATTTGTTTATTACGAAAATAATATGTAATATGTGATATCAATAGTATAGTGCAGCAGGCTGCGCGGCGAGTGCTCGTCTGAGTTAGTTCCGCCCGCTGTCTTAATTCGCGCTGCCGCACGGGTATATTCATTTATTCTACACGTCTTAAATAAATTACATAAATTAAAACTTCATGTTTTTAAAATCTGCATAAAATGGGCATTTCAACCATATTTTTTGTGAATATGATGTTTTACATATATCATAAAATATTGTGTGTTGAAACAATAAAGATGTATGTTAATAAATTTATATGAAGGAGTGCTATTATTACATCAAAAATGAAAGCCACATCTATGGTTTATCAGAAAATGATACCACACTCGAGATGATAGGTAAACTAAAGCCAATAGGTACTTATTTATTTTTTCTGATGCGCGGCGTCGTGTAACATTAAATACTCCCCTCCCTACCCCCGAGTGGGTGGCTGATGGCTACCGGACTAAATCAGCTCAACTTGTCCTAGGTACATCTGTGCCAAGTGAATTCATCCCATGTCAAAATTTTGACCTATGGTCGTTACCGCCCGTACTATAAATATTTCAAATAAGCCGGGAGTCGCGTACTTTTTCGATTATTTTCAATAATAAAGAGAGCGGAATAAGAACTAATTGAGAAAAGAGTTTTTCACTACTATCAATGTCACGGGAAAACGCACACGATACATAATTTTATTGAAGAGGAAGCAAGTAATAACATAAATATAAATATGTTTTTCTCCCACATGCTCGGAAATGTTAACCTTACTGTTGTCAAATCAGCCCGCGAAGTTATAAGTTCCAGGCCCAGGCAAAATTAAAAAAAACAAAGTTATTATTTACCAACGGCAGCGGCCGCGAAAAATGTATGAAATTTCATTACCTACGTACCTGGTGATTTACTTTTTAAAACCATGTTTGGACTAGGATAACTATCTCCAAACAGCCAAACACCGTGCAATCAAAATTCTTCCTTGTATATTTCACTTTTTAAATGTAGACTAAAAAGTTAAGCCTTTTCAAACAGCATTTACAACGTATTTAAAAGTGTGTCAAATAGTTTGACTCTTTTTTAATAGAAATTGCGTTCATATCAAAATAAATTGCGGAAATAACATAAACGCGTAATAAATGTTATAGTTTAAACTATATTTTATTCAAATTGAATTTATTACGTTTAAATAATTTGTGATTTTATTTAATGCTTTATTTCAGTGTCATACTAAATCGTACGTTTCTGTTCTTTTTTTCAAGGAAATGTTGGGACTGTGTTTAATATTATTAACAATTGTGTTAAATTTCCTCACATCTTGGAGAAAAGCACTATACAAGCCTCGACCGGGAAGGGCGGTTGCTGGACTCGTATATATCGCGGCCTCGACTGCGTCTCGGCCACGCTAACTCTACTCGTCCCGCAACGGCCTATTTCCCGGTCTGTGCAGTAATGTACTATTATCTAAACTCATATCATAAGTCCTCTATTATGCGTTCAAAACCCGTAGGCAATGACCAGCATTACCTGTGATAGGTAGTAGGTGACAGCGATAACAGCTGTTAATTTTGGAAGATGTTCCAAATTTGGATCTCATTCGATAACGTAATTTCAAAATTACTTTACAGCTGTCATCGCTGTCACCTACTACCACAGGTAAGGTAATGCTGGTCATTTGCCTTTCGGCTTCTGAACCCATTTTAGAGTACCTACTTATAATATGTGTGTAAATAAAGTATTGTACGAGACTGCGTAATTAGCTTTACAACACTCGTGTGATCTATTCACTATCTACCACACTCATGTTGTAATGCCTGTCATTACGCAACGGTCACTATTAATTCACAAATATAATTCATTTCAGTGTAGGCTCTAACGAGAGCAAAAATCATTATACATTAAAGTTTAGTATACAAACTCTATTCGTTATTTTATAACATTATATCTAAATATAATTATTTACAATCAATCGTAATGACAAAAATTTGAATCTCGAAATAAAACCTTAATGCATAAGGAGCTTTTGTTTCTTGCACGTACATACGAACCAGAGCTAAACAGAATCTCATTAACAATTACAGAACAGATTTAAAATATCAACATTAAAATAGAGATTATTGATATATAGAAACGGGATGGAACTACATATCACACTGCTGGATCGGAACAGTGGCAGTTCGAAATACGACTGTATTCTAAAATCAACCTTATTACAACTTCTGTAAACTTGAAACAAGACTAGTAGGTTATTGAGTTGATACTGTTTTGATTAGAGCACTCTGCGGTCTCTGCGAATAGGCGCCGCGACACCGTGACGCCGGCGCAGCCTTTGTATTCTAGAGCTACTTCTGGCCGTTGGCTAGACAAGACGGCATGTTTTCGTCGAGGTTGGGGTAAACGTACATTTCACTGAACCTACCATATCGCCGAATTTTCGATATTTGAAACTATTAGTAGAGTATTTACATTAGCTGAAATATTACGTTCGCAACCTAGGTTCTCATCCCTTCCACCACTAATTGACACATTGACAATAATTGACAACATTTCAAAATAAAAAGCATTTTTGTTTTTTCGCGTTTATAATAGCTGGTTAAAAATTAGACTACCCGTGTTCCTCGGTTTTTCTTTATTTAACTTAAATACGTCGTTAATAATTGATTAAAGAAATAGTCATTAAAAAGACCGTATATACAAAGTTAGGAATACTGTTGTCGTGATCTTAGCATCTAAGAATATGAACATAAAGCATAGAAACCGGACTATAAGACGTACTTTGCGTCAGCTATCTTTCTCTACTTTTCAGATTACGTATTACATGAAAAAAATGAAACAAGTACTAGGCTGTTTTTTCCATGGAATTAGTAAGTACTTACGTACATCTGGAAGGTGCACTACACCGATAACGCGAGCCGAAAGAAACTTACTAAAACTTAGTGCGTCCCTTTCTAGTAAAAGGTGACCATATTTTAATTGGTTCCCCTTGTTTACGCATAATCATAAACTGTCCGAAAGTATGATTTAGTAGTTCCCAACTTGATAACGAGGTATAAAATTACAATCCGGCATGCAGTCTTGAACTATCATGCATGATATTAATGATTCTTTGAACAAAAATTATTACAATATTCTGTCTATTTCATCATTTTCAAGGAACCCCAACGTCATCAGCAAAACACGTAAATTTGTAAAAAATATTTGGACACCCTAAATATTTAATTAGATCTCCCAAAATTCATTTCTTATTAGCCTTTGAAGATGTCTAAAGATACCTCACGACTTTTAATTTTAGTCATTAATATCCAAGTATCAAAAAAGTATTACAAAGTTCTCGCACACAACTGTCAATTACGTTTCATAGTTTCATACAACATAAATAATATACCTAAGTAACGGTATTTTAACATTTTCTCCCTTTTTTTATGTAAAAATTTGGCATTGTCCGGCACGGCGGGCATGTAATAATATCCCGCATATTTGGCAATGTCCTGTGTGGCGGACATAGTTTTTCTCAAAATCTAAAAAACTAGTTTTTTTTTAAATATTTTTTCTGTCCTCCTGAAGCTTTTATTAACCAACATATTTAATGAGTAATTTTACGGTATTACCTTAAATTACCTTAGGAAAAATAGATGGAACTACTCCAGTGGCCCGTTTCACGAAGTTACAAGTTACAAATTACAAGCGGAACTCTCTTTCTAGCAAAAGGAGTTAGAAAGAGAATTCCGCTTGTAATTTGTAACTTGTAGCTTCGTGAAACGGGCCTCAGATATCTTTTTTTTTCTAGCTTCCGTCAGATAATCTTCAGGCTTGAAATGTAAACTACATACAACAGAGTTGTTAGTTACTTTCCCAGGAATCGTTTCAATCCATTTCTTTTTTACTTCAACATTCGCAGGAAGTGTGAAATCAAATCGTTTTTGTTAGGTAATTTCGCTACGCTAGCAATAATGATATTAATGATTGCTCATGGTCATCCTACTAACAGAAATCTCACAAACTTGCCTGTGAAAGGATATTCCACAACCTGGATATGATTCTTTATTGCAGCCACTCACAGCAAAACTAGTACTTACCATTGTTTTTAAGAAAATCACATATTAACACATAAAAGCCGAAATAGGTCTCATTGCAACAGTAAGAGATTATTAAAGTGACCGCCAATCGCCATTTTGTTTTATTAGTGTTGCTAGTTTTATTTTATAAACTCCTACCATTACCATGATGAGCAATGATTGAAGCGGGTCAACTTTAATATTAATTTAATATGTAATACTTTAATGCATTCCTAGTGCCTAATTTAAATATATATACTGTGATAATCCTCACAATTTTAAAAATTAACATGTTCTACTTAGTTAACATTTCTTACCAGGAAAATCGTAACTTTTTAACATGGCAATTGTGTAAGAGGGACAAACAAAGACAAAGTAAGTCTCATTAGGCTCGTGCACTTGATTACCACAAAGTCAGCCTTCTGTCTTCAGATATTGAGTTCAATTTTACTTGTCGCGATTTTGGAAGTAAGCATTCCAGATGTACTTACTAATTCCATGGTTTTTTCTTCTTTAACTGTCATTGTCACAAGGTTTTTAGACGTCAAATTTGAATGGACCTCAAATGTCATTCCCACAATCACCCGAACCTCCAGTACTACGAAATCAAAAAGTCTGTATTGCGAATAGAGTACATTTTGCCAGGATGACTTCTTCTTTTAGTAGTGTAGTTCAGTGTAGTTGTCTGTGAATTTGTGTTCCGATAAATAAATAAAATTCTGGAGAATTTCAACAAAAAATATGTGTTGGTTAGTATAGCCTGAATATATTCAGCCATTGCAACCTGCAATCAATGGCTTGTGTGCTGGAAGACTGCAATTCGCACTCGGGGCGGAAGAAAAACTCTGCCTTGGGATTGTCTTTTGATAAGTAAGTTTCTTACTATTTGTCTTTAGTCATTGGCGAGATTTTATGTATAATTGGTAATATACTGTAGGCAATCCATCCAGTTGATTTAATATCGAAATCTAAGCCCTAATAGTAACATTTTCCCGGTTGTAAATAAGCAATCGAAGTTTTGACAGTGATGTAAAAATATATCGATATTTTCAGATTTCCAAAAGATGAAAACGTAATTGGAGACTGGATTTGGCGAATACAAGTAGACAGAGATAATCGGATACCTAAAAGATGCATAGTCTCTGCTTCGAGCATTTTCATACGGTTTTTCTTTTGCCGAGTGTGCAAGGAAAAGGACGACATATATTTTATTTTAGGAGCCACGATTAGGTTTTCTATTCAGAAGTGCCGCTGAAAAAACACGTGGACAACTTCAACTTACCTTTGACCAAAACGATGAGAGACCTCTTTATAATTTTGCAATTTGTTGTTATCTTAAACATGTAAATAAAACATTGATGAATTATTGAACATATTCTTTACTTAAAATATCATTGATTTGCTGTTGACAAAAAAACTTGAAATCTCACTTAAGCGTAACACACCTAATTACCTAATTAAAGCGTACTGTCATTAGGGCCGACTTTAGTCTGATAAATTTTAGCTTGCCCGCTCGCTTTTCATTCATATGACAAAATATTCTAGAAAAAGTATATTTTGGGACACTATTTTATTGCCGACTGTGCTTTACCATGTCATATTTTGCTTATCAATACCAAACTAACGATAATGCAAATATTCTTAACGTAGACCAACCGAGATATTAAACGTTTAGACGTTTTATAAAGCTACAAGTAACAATTTTACAGGTCTAAACTGGCAACACTGCTCAAACGGCTGGTCGTCATTGGTCGAGGTTGTGTCAAATGGAAACTTGTAACCTGTAAATTGTAATTTGTAGGTTTATAAAAATCGTTCCTTTGTATGGACAAAGGAACGATTTTTATAAAGCTACAATTTTCCTTTAATTAGTTCTAATAGTAGAACAAATTAAAGGAATCGACATCCATATTATTGTCGATTCAGCAACATCACTAACGTTGACGGATAGTAGTCAGATCAACCTTGTGACAACATGATAGATAACGAAAGAATTCCTATATGCACATCTTTTCTAACTCATTATAAATGCCATAAATAGAAAAAGGTCAAACATACGTCTCTCGTTGTTCTTATAGTACGGTTTCTATGCTTTATGTTCATATTCTTAGCTTAGCATAATATAAAACAAAAAAGTAACGTTAAACAGAAACAGAACTGACTGTCATGTCACTTGTCAACAATAACAAACTGTAACAACATATTCATGGTCTTTCTGTATCTGCAGAAAAAAGTCATGTAGTTATTTTTTTCTCGAAAATGACATGTCCCAGAACTTCACATCTATATTGATGATGAGCCTGTGTTGGTTAAGGATCAGGTTAAGTTTTTAGGTGTTTTTTTTACTCTTTGTTGTCTGGCATTCATCACCTTAACTATGTGTGTCAAAACGCCGAGAAAAATATTAATATCATCCGATCTTTATCAGGTGTAAGGTGGGTCCCATCCTTATAGTCAATAACTATTATATAACGCCCTTATTTGAATAGAATTAGAATAGAATTTTGACTATGGTAGCTTTATTCTGGAACCGTGTAGCAAACTCGCCTTATCTAAGCTAGATAGAATCCAGGCGAGATGTTTAAGAATAATTACTGGAGCCATGAAGTCTTCCCCAACTAATGCACTTCAGGAGGAGTGTTTGGACCCACCTTATTACTTACGACGACAATATTTAGCTGACAGTTTATTTTTTAAAACCCTTCAAAAGTCATCCCATCCTCTTCTCCCAATCCTCGAGCCTCTTGTTCAAGTGGTGTCTGTTTCTCCGTATTAGGCTCAGAAAGTGTCTCCTGTTCTTGTAAATAGCTATATATTTTTTTAAATCTCCCTGTTCAATTTTATCAAAATGTTAATAACCGCCTTTTTGAAACTAACTATGATAGTCTTGTTTTCCAGCCTATAGTTCTATTCAGTCTGGGCATTTCTAAAAATCAAATAGGCGCTAATAATTTATTCAACAAAGTGATTGATGATAATTGGTCAGACTACCTTACTATTTTTACCGATGCCTCCAAATTGTGTGATCAAGGCCCGGTGGGATCTGCAGTCTGGAACCCTAAGTAAAAAAATATTTTAAATTACAAACTTCCTCCTGGTAATTCTGTGTTTTCTGGTGAAGCTATCGCCCTACTAGAAGCTGTTTCCTTTGTTTACTCTCACCATTTGAACAAGTCCCTTATTTTAACAGATTCGCTGAGCTGTTTACAAGACCTAGTAAAAAGTCCACTTCATGATGGTGACAACTTCTCAGTAACTTTAAAGATTAGGGATGTTTTACATAAATGTCTCACCGGAAAAATTGAAGTAGTTCTGGCTTGGATTCCGGGTCACAGTAGTATTAAAGATAACGAGACTGCAGACCTCTGGGCAAAGAAAGCAATTAGGTACGCTTGGAAGTTCCGTGTGTGACCGATGTTTTCCTCGCGACGTTAAAGCTCTAGCTCTCCCAGATATGCGAAATGCTTGGTCCGCTCGGTGGCAATCGTCCCGCTTAGTTGTTGGCAAATATTATGGCAAACTTCAACCAGATTTACCCACTAAGCCGTGGTTCTTCTCCAAGAAATCGATCCCGAAAGATATTACGGCTACGATCATCCGTTTACGCCTCGGTCATATATGTACTCCGGTGTTCTTAGCTAAAATTCGTGTTCGAGACCTTTTTTTCTATATTAACGATCTCCCGTATGTAGCGATAAACATGAAATAGTCTTGTTTGCTGACGATACGTCACTTATATTTAAAGCGGATAGGAAACAGGATAATTTTAATGATATCAATGTTGCGTTGTCTACAATTGTTGAATGGTTTACAGCCAAAAACTTACTTTTAAATGCTAAAAAAACTAAGTGCATAAAATTTTCTCTGTCCAACGTGAAACGTATGAATGTGGATAGAATAAGACTGAAGGATGAGACACTGGAACTCGAAGATAGAACAGTATTTTTAGGTGTCACTCTGGACTCGAAACTGCAATGCAGTGCGCATATATCCACACTTGCAGGTAAACTAAGTTCGGCGGCTTATGCGGTAAAGCGAATTCGACAACTTACTGACGTCGAGACAGCGAGACTTGTGTACTATAGTTATTTCCATAGTGTTATGAGCTATGTAATTTTGCTGTGGGGAAGAGCGGCCGACATCCAAATCATCTTTGTACTACAGAAGCGGGCTGTTCGTGCTATTTATCAATTGGGGTCTCGTGTTTCACTTAGGGATAAATTTAAAGAAATCAATATTCTTACAGTCGCGTCTCAATATATCTTTGAGAATATCATGTATGTACGCAAACACATACATGACTTTAGGCATAACCGCGACGTTCATAATTTAAATACTAGAAATAGGGATAAGCTCGCTCTTCCAGGCCACCGTCTCCGTAAGGTAAGCACTTTGTTTGCGGGGAACTGTATACGTTTTTACAACAAGATACCATCAGATATCGTCAATATGCCGTTCAATAAATTTAAGTCTCACGTCAAGCGCTGCTTGTTGGGTAGGGCATATTACACTATAAATGACTTCATTGGTGACCAAGATGTCTTTAAGTAGTGTCTAGGATATTTACAATATTTGTACCTTGATAAACATAGCCTTTAAGCAAACTGTGTATTTAAGCATTCAATTTTATGTTTACTATTGGTATTTTTTATCTTTACTAGTTTTTGTGTGTACAAGACGCTTTTAAACGAGAACACACTGTTATGTTTCTCGCCGGACACCTGTTTCATACAATATTCATTTTTCATCACACTTGCTCGTAAATAGTGTCCTAACATGCTAGAAAAATCGACCGTAAATCCAAAATAATACCCGCGGGCCTTTTTTTTACCATTACGCCCTATCGTGCGTAATAGTTTTTTTTTTAAATATAATACGTCTCAAACTATCATAATACGTCAGGACCCCAATTCTTGTGCCATTCGATAAGTTTCATTTGAGATGAAATGTCAGTTGCATACAATTTTCTAAAAATCTCGCATATAAACTATTGATAATTATCGACTGTCACTAGAATTGGACTTGAACACGTTTGACATTATCTGTGGTAAGTCATAGACAATGATGTAATCTGCCGCTAATTTATATATACTGAAATCTTATAAACTGTGTGATTCCAAAATAATAGTTAAAAGGGTGTCTTTGGGACGTATTAAAATGTATATATCAATAAAAAAACATGTCGACACCAGAAGAAATGGATAATGCGACTTCGCCGGACATCGTCAACACGGCTAAAATTATTCGGTGAAAATCGTAAGTAAAAAATATGATCGTTTGTCTGATTTTACTTCATTTCCTCGCAATTGTGATGAAAAACATTGTATGTTACACGGGTGGTAAAGGAAATACAAAGCTCGAGTCATTAAAGCCCTCAGCCTTCGGCTTCGGGCTTCTAACAGACTCTCGTCTATATTTCTGTCTTTACCACCCTTAATACACAATGTACTATTATGTTGTCCGGCAGCATGAGCATGTCATGCTCGCTCAAAGGTCTTTCCTTACGGCGGCGTCGTTGATCGGGTCGCCACTTTCCCGAACACATGGTTGAGAGAGCCAGCTCGTGAACCAGCACCGGTTCACGAGTATCACTCTCTGCTCTGCTCCCCGCTGTTTGGGGGGTCCGGTCTGTTCACGTTTGCAAGGACTTGTTGTTCAATTAATTATTCTAGTTATAGCTTTTGACGAAGAGACCTCGTCGTGTTGTTCTCATATTCATTATTTTTAGTTTAGGTTTATTGACCTTAAATTTGTAATAAGTTCATTTTTGGTAGTTTTAAGAATTTATTATTTATTACTTTATTGCCTGATTATTACTTAATGTAATTTACTTTTAAGTATTGTTGTTGTATGTTTTATGATTGGAAAAATGACCTTCTGCTGGAGTTTCTTGCGGCGCTTCTTCTCCGCAATGATGGTCTTGTCCGAAGCGCTGGTAGATTCACTCTATATTACCGACGTGTAAAAGACCCTCATGTGACCTATATATATATAATATTTTGAATTTTGAATATTAAAAGTAATCCGTCAGACAGATAAAAAATTGACATGACAGTTGTATATTTTTTTCAATTCCTATGGTAATAAATGGACTAAGGGCACTATAAGTGTATTCCTAACATTTACAATCCAGCTTTTTTTACTGTTTTTCCTAAATATAAAAAAACTACTGCATAAAAAAATCCAAAAATATTTTTACTGTAATCAGCAATGTAAAATCTACAAACGGCATTTTAATTTACTACCTTAGCACATAATAATATGAATTGTTGTCAATTGCTGACTGACAGAGTCGATTGATCTTAGTGATGTATAGTAGTCATGTGGGGCAACTGTGCGCACTTTATTTTCAAACTAGTATCAAAATTAAATGATAAGCATGAAAGGAAAATGAAAATATGTATCTGGCAAAGCATTTATTAAGGTAATAATTAAATCAAGTTATTATCAATAAAACCTTGCCACGTCGAAAAAAATCGCCTTAATTCAACAAGCTCAAAATGCGCACACTTACCCATACGATAAGAATAAACAATAACTACACGTAGAGCGTTTTCTTCAACGTGGAAACATTGTTGCAAAATGAGTTTTTTACATTTATGTTAAATTAGTTTTTTTTGATTATATTAAGATTATCTCTATAAAATTACATGGCTTACGAGTATGTGGCTATTAATCATCTATAAAACACGGAAACGAGTCTATAAACAACCTTTAAAATAATAATTAAGCTCAATAAGTTTTATAGTCTGGGATCCAGAGTTACTTTTTACGTTCCTTTCCGGTTCAAAAACCTTTATTACAAAATACTATTCTTATCTATTAATTCATTTTTTGTCACTTTTAAAGCCAAATAGACTGCAGTAATGTTTTCCCATGGCTAATTCATATATAATTATTATAGCTTCATGTGTCGACTCTGTCAACTAGTACGGAAAATATATCGTAAGATGCATTGCTATAATATATATTTTTGCATATTATTATATATTCCGTGTGTGACACCCCTGAATGACTAGACACCTCAGGTGTCGCCAGGCGGTAGGTATCTAACGCGCCGAGCGCGCGTCGGGAGCCGGGAGTTTCGCTTCTACGTGTAGTTATTGTTTATTCTTATGCCCATACTGCGGGTAAGTGTGCGCAGCTAAGCGAAGTTTTTGGGTTTTTTATTATACTAAGCTTACTGATTTTGATCAAACTTACCTCACTTTATTGAGACATAACATAGCTTCAAATGTTATGCAAAATTGAAAGCTTAAATACATTACTAACAGAAATTAAATTCATTTCCTCGTGTCGATTTTCGCCATGACAGCAAATTTTACCTTTACGGCACCGGATTCTGAATATTTTCTTTTTCAAGTAAATGAATGATACCATCTAGGTTTTTCTTGCATAAACTAATTCTCCACCAACATATCTTTAATTTGCTTACACATATCACAAACTCCTCCCTCCCCATTCCTAAATAAAGGGGTTGCGCACACTTACCCGCTGCGCACTGTTACCCCACATGACCCTACTTGTGAAAATCGCTAAGAAATTGCGTATACTTCTTAAGATCATAAAACGGTTTTGCGTTACCTTTGTGATTTAAAAGTAGGGATTTCCTGTGGTTATTTAATTCCTTTTGTGTTCTGCTTAATTAATTGATTTAGTGTAGTGATATTTATAGAAATTGACAACAATGTGAATTCGATGAAGCGTCAACCTTTTTCGAACAACGAATAGCATTAGGAGTCAGGGAAAGTGAATGTCACGTCATTATTTTTATACTGAATGAACTATTTATATACACTACTATGCTTTCCCAATAACTAAAACTATATGAAATTTAATGAGTAATAACCGAACATCAATGAACTAGGTTTTTTTTTGTAAACTTTGTTTGAAATATATATATTTTTTTACCGATCTCATGACATCAAAACGGGTCTCTGGCAAGGGTCGGATGTACCTACTTAAGACTAAACAATGGTTTTATTTGTTATTAATAATGTCAAATTTGTATTTATATCGACGATTTTACGTCTAAACACTATTTTTTCTAATCTGTTCACTTGATGCGATCCACATGGTTGGCTGGATCAATTCACCAAATGGTAGGAGATCCGAATAGGAGACGATTTGTACCGGGCTGTTTATTCGATAAAAAGTATTTTGTATCAAATTTAATATGGTAAGTAATATATGGTGAATAGGTTGACTGAAAAATTTCAGTCCGGTATATTATTCGTTAAAAATTAAAGAAGGTTTTTTTTTGAAAATTGCACCGGCTTGTTTATTGCATAAATTACATACCAATCGAAAGTATGAAGCCTATAGAATATGCAATCGTTAAGTTGACTATTGTTTTCCCGTCACAACTATTGGGTAGGCAGGTATAAACAGGAAGTCAGTACTAATAATTTGCACCGGTCTGTTTATTGAATCAAATTTATACCAAAATGAAGATCATTTCATTGCGAACACGGTGATATAGGGTTGACTGCGAAAAATCAGTCTCGATTCCGGTCGTCGAGTATTAAAAATCGAAACGTTGCTCCGAATGAATACGTGCGACAGAGAGATTCCAGTGAAAAATCCTGTGCGATAGAAGAGGACGCAGCATTGCAGCTGCTAGGGTAAACCCACCAGTGAATGAACACTTAAGCATTTTTTCAACTTTGAAAAATCATTACTTTGTATTTATCAATAATTTTAATGGTTTCAAGTAATTTAATCAATCATCATTTAATAAGCAAGAAAGTAATTTCTTCGATTTTTTATTACGTTTAAAGTATTTGAGTTATAGGAAAATTTATAAAAATGTACACAAAAACCCAGTAAATGAACAAAAAATCTAATGAATGAACATAATGTTTACCCAGTAAATGAACATAAAACTAATAAGAACATTTATCTTTTTTTGTCACAAATTTTCAAACCAAAAACAAAAATATCGTTAAATATAAAGTTTTTTAATGAAATTTGATAGAATATTTAATAAGTTTTTAGATTTTGTGCAAGTAACCGCTTTTTAATAGGTTTTATTGTGAAAATATCACAAAATATTCAGGGAAGGTAGTATATGGGTTCTTATTGTGTTACTTCTTTTTTGGTCAATATCATAAAAAAATGCACGATATATACTTCAATGAATATATTATATAAAAATATAAAATAAATTTAATGTAATTAAGTGAAAAAAATGCGTTTAATTATACATTATTTTTGAAAAATTCGTACTGATTATTTTTTTGTGTTACCTTGACCGCAAAGTATACTTAAAGTTTAGTTTAAATGTTAATTAAGCATATTATAATTAAGATTTTGTATTTTAAATTATAATTGCTTAATCATTTGTTTTATCGGTAGCCGGTTTATTTATTTTTATAGAATAAAATAAAACGAAAATAACGTCAGTGAAAATGCTGGGACAGTAACAAAGAAGGACATTGGTAACAATTGAGGAATTGTAAGGCTATGTGTATCATGTACCTCAAAATTAGATTAATATTTTTTATAAATACTAGAGGTGAAATTATTAATTAAAATATGTAATTTTTCTCTCTAGATTTTTCTTTTTTTGCCACTTTTACATTTTGCAGTGTCCCATGATTTTGCATTTATAAAAGTAAAGTTCGTGTAAAATAAAGAGTATATTGTATTTTTTACTCATAGCTCGTTTTAGTAGCTTACGAAAGATATTAAAACAATACAATAAAAGCTTCAACTTCATTTAAAATTTAATAAACTACAAAACAACAAAATTTTCTTAGTATGAAAAACCGAATGTCCCATTCTTAAATCCGTTACTTTAAACTGAAATATTTTCATGATTGTCCAGGAACCTATATAATGTTTTGATTGTAATCTGTGCCTAGTAATACCTAGTACAATTCATTGTGTATTAAATTTGTTGATTTAGCACCAGTAATATGTTGGAAATTAATTTTTTACTCGTGTCCCAGAAAAAAATAATTAGTTTCCTATTGTGTTACCCATTTTACTAGCTTAAATAAAATAAAAACTACTAAAACTGTTATTATTTGCGTCGGACAACACTAACAGATGTCAAATTCTGACGCGGCAATGTTTTGTGCGGTCGGTTGTAATATAAAAACTTCGAGAGAGCACGTGCTGGTTCCTGTGACTGATATTGGTTCCTATGTGTTAGTGATCTTATAAGATAAGTTTAATCATTTACTTATATTCAGTTACTCTTTAGGATAGTTAATATTATTATGTACAGTTTGGTATATAATCATATAACATTTTGCTTTAAAACAAGCGTAGAATATTTTTTTAAAACATTGAACATGCGTTGTGTTACTTCCTATTGTGTAACTTTCGCGAGGTAACATATGAAAGGAAAGCTAGGTTACACAAGAGGAAAATTGTAAAGGCTAGATTTTATTGTCACAACCTAGGTCTGCAGCTGAAAAGATGAGGCGCTATAGAGAGCGGCTAAAATAAAAAAAAAACAGAAAAAATAGAAGAAAAACAATAATCTAGACAGAAAAAATATTTTTTTTATTTAATAATTTCACCTCTAGTATTTATAAAAAATATTAACCTAATTTTGAGGTACATGATACACATAGCCTTACAATTCCTCCTTTGTTACCAATGTCCTTCTTTGTTACTGTCCCAACATTTTCACTGACGTTTTGTTTCATTTCTATTCTATAAAAATAAATAAACCGGCTACCGATAAAACATTCATTCAACATTCAATTTTTTATGATATTGACCAAAAAAGAAGTAACACAATAAGAACCCATATTCTACCTTCACTCAATATTTTGTAATATTTTCACAATAAAACCTATTAAAAAGCGGTTACTTGCAAAAAAATCTAAAAATTTATTAAATATTCTATCAAATTTCATTAAAAAACCTTATATCTTACTTTTTTTTTCGGTCAACTTTGAAAATTAGTGGCAAAAAAAGAGAAATGCTCTTAAAATAATTAATTTAAGAATAAGAAAATTTTATTAAAATGCCACATTTAGGAACTAAAACTTATAAAATGGACAAAAACAACTTCGTCGTTACGTTGTTCATACATAGGATTACAAGGTATCTAGTAAATGAACAAAGCGAAATTTCTATAGTCCATTCACTAGATTTTTATGCCTATGAATGAACACTAGTGTTCCAATACTGGCTCGAAAGAATCAGAATCGTTTTCTATGCAGAATCTCAAAAAACAACCTTAAAACGATAACGTTAACATTTAAATTTAGAAGAAAATCAAAATTGAGCTACCACCAGTAAATGAACACACTGTTCATTTATTGGTTTTAGAACATTTGATAAGCCAGTAATGGAACACCTAAAAATGACGACTTTATCGCAAAAACAGCCACCAAAGTGTACATTACTAGAAGGTTTAAATCTTATTCTTACCCAATAACTAAACTTTCTACTGTTATACATCAAATAAGCACTTCTAATGTTACTCCATATATGCACTGTTCTTACCTGGGATCTAATTTCCCCATACAAAACATCACAAACAGAAACCCGTTAACTTTAAACGCTGGCTATGTTGAAATTGGTAGAATATAAATTTATCTAGTGTTGCCATTGCATAGGAAACCGAGTGGCTAATAAGAAAAAAAATATGAGAAGTGGTAAAAATGGCTATATTTCTTATTTTAGGCGAAAAATGTGATTTTGTTCATTCACTGCGGGGGGGGGGGGGTTCATTCACTGGTGGGTTTACCATATTTGTTAAAATCAAATAATGTAAATGTGAAAAAAGTAACAATTATAATGAAACAAAATAATAAAAGCAAAAAAAAAAACGAAAAAAATATAGGTAGCTCAAATATGCTACATTCATAAAACGTCAAGAATACAATAATATTTGGAAGTGTTAAAAAGTGGGATTTCAAGAAAAGTATAAAAATACAGTACATACATACATATCAGGGACAATGTCTCACCAATTTACCTAGTCCCAAACTAAGCTCTAGGCTTGTACTGAGAAATAATATTATGTACTTAAATACATAGAAAACATCCATGACTCGGGAACAAACATTCGTGCTCATCACACAAATGTCTGCCCTTACCGGGATTTTAACCCAAGACCTGGGTGAAGGAGATTCGGTTTTACGTAGCTCTTATTTATTCTTATGACAGAATATAGTGATTTCGTTAATAATACACTTTTAAAGGTAAGCGTCCACGTGTCGGTATCGTAGGTAGTTTTTCACAATGCGTCCACTGGTTCACTAATGTTTTACCGAAAATTGTTTCACAAGAAACGTTTCATATACTATTAATGTCACAAATATATTGTTTAAAATACGCCGTTTAACAAATAATCATATAGCAAATAGTACACTTTAAAAACGTATTGGTTAAAAACATGGCTTTGTTTTTTTTTGGTGCTCCACTTTGTGAAAATGTAAGTACCTAATTTTGACAAATGTTAATTAATATCTTTTATTAATAATATATTTGAGAATTGAAAAGTTGTAAAATAAAAATATGTCAAATAAATCATTTAAATTATGAATCATAGTTGCATAACGTTAATATGCCATATTATACGTTTGCTGATCGTTGGTTGTTAAATGAAAATTTTCCAGATGGTTGTCGATAAAATGATAGGATACCGCGTCCACTGTATCGGCAGAGACCGGATTTGCCGATGCGACTACCAGCAATCAGATTGCCGATGCCATTTCATTCGGTTTTTTGTCGTATGAAGACATCGGCACGCATCGCAAAAGTTGCCTCTCGAAGCATCTGCGTCGGCATTGCCGATGAGCAGATTCGTGCGATCCGTGCGGTGCGGATCAGTGGACGCACTTGTGTCACTTTCCGTACAAAGAATACTACGATCCGTTTGATGCGATGCGTCCGATGCGTACGATACCGACATGTGGAAGCTTAACTTAAGCCGGCGACCAAATTAAATTATTAATTAAAATTTCATATTTTATTGTAACTAGGTTAAAATTTATTAAAATAAAAAACGCATGGGGAATGAGATGAACAATCCAATTCTCAAGAATGAACCCTATAATATTATTTTGAATTTTTCATGCTTTGCTAGATAACGATACTTTAAATTTCAAAAAAGTAAAATCTATTGCCACTTGCAATAACGCGCATCATTTACGAGTCTATCACTATCTGAGCTACACGCAGCGGCAATGCTACGTCTTCTTCTATCGCACTGGATTTTTCGCTGGGACCTTTCTGTTGCACGTATTCATTCGGAGCAATGTTTCGATTTTTAAAACTCGACTACCGGAATCGAGACTGATTTTTCGCAGTCAACCCTATTATCACCGTGTTCGCAATGAAATGATCTTCATTTTGGTATAAATTTTATTCAATAAACAGACCGGTGCAAATTATTAGTTCTGACTTCCTGTTTATACCTGCCTACCCAATAGTTGTGACGGGAAAACAATAGTCAACTTAACGATTGCATATTCTATAGGCTTCATACTTTCGATTGGTATATAATTTACGTAATAAACAAGCCGGTGCATTTCCATTCCATTTTAATTAATATACTGGACTGAAATTTTTCAGTCAACCTATTCACCATATATTACCATATTAAATTTGATATAAAATACTTTTTATCGAATAAACAGCCCGGTACAAATCCTCTCCTATTCGGATCTTAGACCAAAAGGGGTGTTCGAGGAAACGTGCGTTACCTTAAGATAACGTAAAAATGATAATAATGAAAGCAAAGAGAAATGTGATGATGGTTGCAGAGTATTAGGAACGGAGTGGTGGTGGGTGATGGCGGTGAAAGATCAAACTCGGAGAGCTTACTTGAATAGGTGTTTATTCGTCCATAGCACGGAGAGAGAAGAAAGCAATCTTTTGGTACAGATAATGTCATTAGACATAGAGCAGATCCATAGATGTGAAGGGTGGCTGTCTACTAAACTTAAAATTAAAGCATCCCATACATTAACATTTCCCCTCACACTTTACAATCAAATAAGACATGCATTTTACATCAGACTACACTCTCAAACTATCCTAAGATACATTCCTTAAACATAACTCGTGCACAAATATAGAATGCTTAGGTCCAGACAGAGGCTTAGTGAGGATATCTGCTACCATATTTTCAGTAGGCAAGTACTTGGTTACAATATTAAAATTTCTGATTAAATCTTTAACAAAATGGTATCTTAAGTCGATATGCTTTGTTTTCTTATGACAATATTCGCGTATTTCTAGTTATCTCAATGCACTTTGATTATCACTAAATAGCTGACAGCTCATGTTTTTCAAAAATATTTTTTCATGAAATTTCTAACAAAACATAATTCACGGCAAGCATTACCTAGTGCTAAATATTCCGCCTCTGTGCTTGATAAAGCGACACAAGCTTGTTTGCGAGATTCCCAGTTAACCATGGAGTAGCCTATCTAAATTACAAAGCCACTATAAGATTTGCTGTGAAAATCATTAGCCCAGTCAGCGTCTGCAAATATTGAAATGTTAAAATTACCACTTTTAACAAATATAAGAGATCAATTGTCCCAATTTAATGCCCGCAAAATGCGTTTCGCTGCTAGCCAATGATCCTTTGCGAAACAAGTACTAAACAGGGGGCCCTGCAAAGAGGCACTACGCTAACTAACGTTTCTATTCGATTCGTTTTTAAACCAATCGCGTCACCGGTAGACCACGTGACTTTTCGTATCACGTCATCTCCCAGTGACGCGATTGGTTTAAAAACGAATCGAATAGAAACGTTAGTTAGCGTAGTGCATCTTTGCAGGGCCCTCTGGCTTAATTGTGACAAAGCAAAAGAAATGTCAGGTCTTGTGCATACCGACAAATACATAAGACATCCAATTAATTCTTTGTAGGGATATACATCTCCTGATAGACAATCCTTTACACTTTTCGGTTTCTCAAATTTACAGTTGACTGCCATAGGGCTTGAAACAGATTTACAGTTAGACATATTAAATTTGGAAAGTAACTTTCTTATGTAATCAGATTGAGATAAAGTTAACACTCCAGTTTTTTGATTTCTTGTGACTTTAATACCTAAACAATTCTTAAGTAATCCTAACTGCTTAGACACAAACTCGGATTTCAACAATTTACACAGGTTTTTTTTTTCACTATAGTTATTCCAAAAAATGTAAAAATCATCGACATATAATGCAATAATTGTTAAACCTTTGCCTGACTTTTTGGTGTAAACACAAGGTTCACATTGACTTTGTACATATCCATTATTAGTTAATACATTATGAACTTTACAATTCCAGACTCTGCTGGCCTGTTTGAGACCGTAAATGCTTTTATTTAATAAACAAACCTTGTTATTATCACTAGTAAAACCTAAAGGTTGTTCCATATAGATCTTTTCTGACAGATCTCCATGCAAAAATGCTGTGGTCACATCAACATGCTCCATTTGCAAATCCAATTCATTAGCAATACAAAATAACAATCGCATAGTTGAATGGTGTACCACAGGTGAGAAGGTCTCATCGTAGTCAATTCCGTGCCTTTGTGGAAAACCGCGAGCAACTAATCGAGCTTTAAATTTTAAAGAATTATCATTACTTTTGACTATCACCCATTTGCTTTTAATAACATTTACATTTAAGGGTCTATCGACAAGAGTCCATACATTGTTATTTATGAGAGAATTATACTCAGTCTGCATAGCAGATTGCCATTCAGCCATATGTGGACTAGACATTGCTTCATCATACGATGCTGGTTCATTAGAGACAAAGTTATGGGTAAAAGCTAACATGGACGAATCTGACAAATCAAAATCATACCTAAGTGGTCTAAGTGGTTATATCTGGAGCTACGAACTGGACGTTCGTAGCTCTCTATAAGTCTAAAACCTTTAGACAGCTTAGAATAGCCAACAAAAATAAAATGTTTTGACTTGGCATCCAACTTACCGCGCTTACTGCCATCTATAAGTGACAAAGCTTTACAGCCGAATACACGTAAGTGACTCAGGTTAACTTTCTTGCCTGACCACGCTTCCTCAGGAGTCTTGCCAGGAATGGTGGCTGTTGGGGACCTATTTTTCTGATAAATAGCTGTAGAAATAGACTCAGCCCAGTATTGTTTACCCAAACACGCTTCCTGCAACATGCACCGAGCTTTATCGAAAAGTGTTCTGTTGAGCCTTTCACTTACCCCATTTTGTTGAGGGCTGTACTGACAACTGACAACTGTACCATAGTACAGTTGTCTCGTGGACAATGCCCTCCTTTTGCAAATAATCCTTGAACTTCAAACTACAATATTCTCCCCCATTATCACTTGTTAATTTCTTAATTAGGCAACCTGTCTGCTTTTCTACAGTGGCTTTAAAAATAATAAATTTCGACTTTACCTTAGATTTGTTCTTCAGGTCATATCCAAAAGTTTTTTTGTAAAATCGTCCGTGAAGGTGAGCAGGTACCGTGCTCCGCCCAAGCTGCTTACAGGCAGCGGTCCACGGACATCCGAATGGATGAGCTCCAGCATCCGTGTGGCACCTGTGGCTTCCCCTTTAGGGAACCTCACAACACTTTGCTTCCCCTCAGCACATGACACGCAATTCTTCATTGTGGAATCACACTGAGTCTGCAAAACTAAACCAGACACAAGATTTTTAAGAGCACTCATACCTCTCTAACTCAGATGGCCCAGCCGTTTGTGCCACAAGTCCATTGACACCACCTCGGCCAAAGAATGCACCACCTGCGGAATACAATTAGTATCTAACGCCATATCTAGACGAAAAACCCCATTAACTCTACAGGCACTTAAGACAGTGGCATTATCCTTAAGAATAACGTCTGTAAGTGTTACAATACCATTCTCAGATCGAATGCTCACATCTCCTCTTCCCATACAAGTTAAAGTTTCTCCATTTGCCACTAACAGACAGACAGACAGTCGCCTTAAATTATTAAAACTTCTCTCTTCATTGCACATGTGGGAACTCGCCCCCGAGTCCACTAACCAGTCTGTGTTTTTAAAGTTTATTGACGTCAAAGCCACTAATGAAAGTTCCTCTTCATTAGACGTGGTGGCACCTTTCTTCTTATCCTTTTTGAATTTAAAACACTTGGCCTTGATGTGACCAACTTTGTCACAATAGTGACATTTGACCAAGGTTTTTCTCCTCCGCATGGCCAACGCTGTATCTACTGCTATGTTGTCTCCAGAGAGTCTCCGATGCCCTTCTTGTAGAAGCCGGGTTCTGACTAACTTACTGGTCAACGTCGAGGACACATTCGCAGACTCCAGACTGGATACCAGGACATCAAACTCCTGAGGAAGCCCACTCAACAGCAACTCTGCCACCTCTGCATCTTTAGTTGTTTTTCCTATGTCGGATAATTGTTGCACCAACGACATCACACCTTCAATGTAACAACTCATGTCTGCGTAGTCGCTGTATTGAGACTTATGTATTTTACAAAGAAGCATTACTCTCCTATAGAAACCTTTATCTTCGAACACGCTGCACAACTGATCCCATGCAGCCTTTGCATTGTTGGCATTCCGCACATATTGCAAACAAATAGATTTCACGGACAAACAAATGCGTGCAAACGCTTTTGATTTCTTGATAGCATCCGTTTCTGTACCCAAGACGGATTCCCATAAACCTTCAAGGGTCAATGCCATTTTCATATAAAATTTCCAATTTGTGAAATTTGAGACACCATCCAGCTTTTCAAAAGAGTACATCCTCATACCTTCATTACCCATGATGGTTGTAGTTGGAGGTTAGAATCGGGAACCACGCTGACAAATGCACCGCGTGCCGGCACACAGCGCAAAAACCACTTTCTTGACCGTTCCTAAAATCAGACGCAGTCATAAACGTCCTGTGCCAATAACCTGATGATGGTTGCAGAGAATTAGGAACGGAGTGGTGGTGGGAGATGGCGGTGAAAGATCAAACTCGGAGAGCTTACTTGAATAGGTGTTTATTCGTCCATAGCACGGAGAGAGAAGAAAGCAATCTTTTGGTACAGATAATGTCATTAGACAGCAGTGGCGAAGCGTCACGTAAATAATTAGACAAGCCGGAGCAAAAAAAGGTGTATGGCGTGAGTACGTGTTTGCCCCTTCCATTAATTAAAAAAACATACCTACCTTAATAAATCTTTTAGTTCCCAAAAAGCAGTGCTGAAGTAAGTGCGGTAACTGTTTCTACGTGCGATCCTTGCAGTTAGTGTTCACCACCTTCGCCATACATGACATCACTGGTATTACATGAACAGTGTATGTCAAGTATGACAAAAGTGGCTTTGAAAAAAGCCGTTAGTTGCGTACGCACACGTTAAACACACAGACAATATATATAGTTAATTTACGTTAGAAATCAAAACACAGTAAAAATTAGCTTGCCTTATACCTATCATGCAAAATAAAAAGTTGTCCTTTGTTAAAAACAAAACAAAAATAAACCAAATTAAGTACATGCACTGCAGGTCTGCACACAGAAACCAATTAATTACAAATTATTTACAAATTCGTGCAACAAAATCAACCGAATAAAGAAAACCCACAGCCCGCGGCATGCGCCGTCCGTACCCGCCTTCTGTACCTGTTAAGAAAACCATGACACGCATATAGCGCCAAACAATCCAACTAAACCTAAACTAAGTTCATGCAAATAAATATAGAAACCGATTGAAAACTCAATATATAATTATATACAATTGAAATACGCTAGGTACAGTTCGATACTTATTTATATTCAAGAATAATTCTGCGGGGTTTTTTAACAAAATGAGCTAAAACGTTATCATGGAAATTGCTTTTCTTTTGAATTTTAAGAAGTAAATGTTTTTCAATGGAAATTACCCCCAGATTAGACAGTCTTGTTTCATTTTGACTATTCCGTGTGTACGTATGAATTCGCTTCAAGGCCGAAAACGACCTTTCAGCGGAAGCTACGGACACAGGCAGAGTCAAAAAGATCTGACTTAAAGTCAAAATCTGAGGGAAAGTCCCATTCAAAGCAGAATTACTTAAATATAAGTAAAGATCGTATGCGTCCAAAGTGTTAATACTAGAAGAACTGTACAAAACTTTTAATTCGTTTTTCAAAGCAGTTGGATCAAACAAATTTGGAAATTCCGTCATTAAGGCGGTTATTTTGGCCTCGGGGAAACATGTCATGTACTGAGCGTATTTCGATTTATTTATCAAATCCAAGAAAGTTAAGTTGCTAAATGATGCATAGCGAGAATTAATTTGACTAATAACGTTATCAATTATTTCAACAAACACACGTCTATGTTGAGTTTTCAAGTCGATGTCCGTATTTAGTCGCCGGCGACGTCGCGGTGGCTCGCAATACTCCTGAATACTGTCGTAAATAGAATCAAATTGATTCAAAAACTCTTCAGAAAGCCAAGATCGAAATGAATCGATTTCCCTGATTGCGACTTCTAAGTCGACTTGTTTGCTTTGCAATAAAGCAAAAAGAATATCAGTCCTGGCAAAAATATCGGAAAAAACATGCAAGAGAAAACAAAACTGCATGTCTTCTAACTTACTCAGAAAGGATTCGGATAATGAAATTGAATCGACATCCCATGATTGCGGATCCTCTAAAATATGATTGAATGTCTCAATCATTTCTAACCTGCAATTAAATATCACATTAATAATACGCGAGTGATAATGCCACCGCGTTTCTGCCACTCCGGGCATGCGACGATCGGAAATCTGTTTTAATAAATTTGATCGCTTTGATGACTTGTTAAAAAATCGAACAAGCCCATTAATATGGCCGAAAAACGATTTTAATTCAGAAACATGCTCTAACGATCTGCTTAAAACCAAATTGAGATAACACGGAACGAAATGCGCCCGGGGGCACTCATTACGAACGAGCGCCTGAACCCCGCCGTGCTCGCCCGACATGACTGCAGCACCGTCATATGATTGACCTATAAGTTTATCTTTGCACCGATATTGGTCAAGAATATCTAGCAATTTTGAAGCTAAAACGTTCGCGGTACGCCTCTCGCTAACGTCGAAAAATCCAATAAATCTCTCCTCGAGCCCTGACTCTGTCAAATATCGAAATATAACACTCAACTGCTCTCTGCGACTAACATCGGGAGTTTCGTCAATCATGACGGACACGAATTTCGCCTTGTTGATCTCACTCTTAATCTCATCTAAAACCACCGACGCAACGCAGTTTATGAGATCGTTTTGAATGTCACTTGATAGACCAGAAAAAACTGGATGCGAAGTAGATGAACTCTGTTCAAAATGAGATTCCATGACGGAGTCGTATTTACTCAAATACAACAATGTCTCAATATAATTACCACGATTATCCGAATCGTGTTTCTCATCATGGCCGCGGAAAGGCAATTCTTGCTTTCCAAGTAGTACGACCGTATCAATAAAACGTTTCATTAAATTTCGGTTACGTTCAACTTTACGATTGTGGGCCTCAAAATTATTACCAAAAAAAGTTTCTATTCTACTGTTACCGAACTCATGTAATAATATACAACTCCGTATATGTTTCTCGCTTTGAACATGTTTCTTAGCTGAATTATATATATTGTTGATATCTGCAAAACCGGTTCGATTCCAAACACTGCTAGAATCGGAAAACAGCAAACACGAATAGCAAAACAATTTGTTTAATTTGCAGCTGCCAGTCAGCCAATTGTATTTATCATATAATTCACTATGGAAGTGTTTGAAGAATCCATCTCTACGCTTATAATTAATTTTTAGGTCCGGGCGAGCGCGTCCTAACTTAATGACATGTTTTTTATTTTCAAAGGATAACCTTGAAAAACATGTTAGCTCATTAAGTAGGTAATCTGTAAGACAACACTCAATTTGAACCAATGCGGCCATATTTAGTTCTTTGAGTACCTACAGACAAAAATATTTAAAAACCACGAATATAACCTAAATAAGATTTGGGTAAAACCTATAGGTACCTAACGTACGTAAAATAGAATAGAAACACCAACCTCCGTCGTCGTGAACAATAACAAATAATCCAAACAGTAGGTAACTACAAACAAATCATCACAGCACATGAACACCGAACGAACCGAACACTTAGCGAGCTAAATTTTACTAGTTATTTGAATCATAAAACACTAAATAAATAGGTAATTCAAAAAAACTATCACAAGAATTACACTGTGTGTCTTTGCGCGACAAGACGCTAACTAAAGAAAGTAATGGCGTCGCGTATTGCGTAATTGCGTAATGAAAAAAGGATACAAAATATGATTAAAGTTTGAAGGTCGTAGGTGGCAGCGACGGCGTCCTCGGGAAAAGAAAGTGAACGCGTGCTATACACTTAAAGTTTAAAATTGGATGAAATAAGCCGCTCGGTGAGCGCGGACTAATGCACCATCTCGCTCTGATTTTTAATACGTTATACGGGCCGCCGTGTCTGTGTGTGGGTTCGAAGCGCTAGCAAAATGTTTCAATGTGTTAAGTTCGAGTCCGGCGAAAAGCGACCGCAGGACCTGAATTATTTTGTGATTGTAATAAGTTCGCGCGCAGTGAAATGTAACTGCGCGTGTGTACGAATATATTGTTATTGTTTCTTTCTTGTAGGTAAGTGAATACGTGCGAGCGAGTACTGCGATAGATTTCGGCTTAGTAGTAAATAAATTGCGTTTTGGTTATGCATCGTATTATGAAGGCAAGGTAAAGCTATAGTATACCGGGTTATTTTCGGTTTTACGTTTTGTTTGTATGTATACCTACTCTATGCATAGGAATTTTTGGTAAAGCCGTAAATAATCGGCTTGTATGAACGCCTCGCGACTGTTAGACAGAGCAGATCCATAGATGTGAAGGGTGGCTATCTACTAAACTTAAAATTAAAGCATCCCATACATTAACAAAATGTACCTTATATGGGTCAGCGTAAGGATTAGTTTTAGGTGTCAGTATTGGTTACTTATACAATTAAGTGCGGCAATCGGAAAATAAACCTTATGTAGAAGCGTATTGGAGTTCATTTTAGATTAAGCAAAACGAAATTACGTAACATGGCTTGGCGACATGTCCTTGTGAGGAGTGAAACAATACAACAGAAATATATGGGGTGTGTAAGGATCAAAATTGCAGGATTTAGGACCTAAATTTTAAATTATTTTATTTTAATTAGGAACGAAATTAGCACACTGTTGAAAACGTTGCATGATATGAATTCAACCAAAAAGGGAGGGGTAAAGCAAAGTGGGAGGACGGAGGAGACACACTTGGCGGGGGACTTCGTACTCGTAGAGGCAACAACTACCTAGGCTGTTAGGGCTCGCGCTCGATATTTATAGTTTCGATATTCGCTACGTATCCTACTTCCTACTATAATATAATATAATATAATATAATATAATATAATATAATATAATATAATATAATATAATATAATATAATATAATATAATATAATATAATATAATATAATATAATATAATATAATATAATATAATATAATATAATATAATATAATAATATTATAAAAGCGAAAGTTTGTGTGTGTGTTTGTTACTTCTTGACGCTGCAACGGCTGGACGGATTAGGATGAAATTTGGAATGGAGATAGCTTATACCCTGGATTAACATATAGACTACTTTTCATCCCGGAAAATTTAAAAGTTCCCGAGGCAATCCTATCTTGGCGCCATCTAGCGCTGAGGAAATAAATAAATATGGTGAGTAGTATTTTATGTCCTGGGGCCCGTTCCAGAAAGCCACTCTGCAACTCTGCACTCTGCACTTTGCAAATCCACGATAATTCAAAGTGCAGAGTAAACGAGTTCCAGAAAACACTCTGCGTAATTTGAAAACTCTGCAAAGATTCTGTTCCTAAAAGATACTTTGCAAATCCACAAATCCACACTTTGTATTTGACTCTGCCTCTTCAACTCTGCAATAGCTTTGTGGAACAGAAGTACGTTTGAAGAGTGGGATTTGTGGAGTGCAGAGTTGCCGAGTGGCTTTCTGGAACGGGCCCCTGTTGTACCTAAATAAAAGGAAACGCCTAATAAAAAAGCGCTTATCAATATTCAAGTTCTCATAATCCATAGCCCTAACATTTAGAACTTATTTTTTATTTTTTTATGAGTATAGTCGTATATTTACCATTAAACGTTCAACATTTAAGTGCCGGTGGTCACAGCACATTAGGTACTCATAGAACTTATCCCGTCCGTACCCTAAGTCAAAATGCAGCAACACGTCTATATGGTAGGAGATCCGAATAGGAGACGATTTGTACCGGGCTGTTTATTCGATAAAAAGTATTTTATATCAAATTTAATATGGTAAGTAATATATGGTGAGTAGGTTGACTGAAAAATTTCAGTCCGGTATATTATTAATTAAAAATTTAAGGTTTTTTTTTTGAAAATTGCACCGGCTTGTTTATTACATAAATTACATACCAATCGAAAGTATGTAACCTATAGAATATGCAATCGTTAAGTTGACTATTGTTTTCCCGTCATAACTATTGGGTAGGCAGGTATAAACAGGAAGTCAGTACTAATAATTTGCACCGGTCTGTTTATTGAATAAAATTTATACCAAAATGAAGATCATTTCATTGCGAACACGGTGATACAGGGTTGACTGCGAAAAATCAGTCTCCATTCCGGTTGTCGAGTTTTAAAAATCGAAACATTGCTCCGAATTAATAAGTACCGAAGTAATTGAAAAGGTTACAAAACCGACTGACTGGGTGAAGTCAATTGTCCCTGTAGAAAAACCTAATAGTGACTTGCGTATTTGTCTTGATCCACGAAATTTAAACAAAGCAATAAAAAGACCACATTTTCCATACCCTACTTTTGATGATTTACGTTCTCAGGTAGCAGGTGCTTGCATATTTTCAAAGTTGGATGCGAATTCAGGATACTGGATGTTACATTTAGATTCAGAGAGTAGTGACCTCTGCACTTTTAGCACACAATTTGGCAGGTAGGTACAAATTTTTAAGACTTCCTTATGGCATTAATTCTAGCGGTGAAATTTTTCATAGTCATGACTGATTTATTTGGTGAACTTCCAGGAGTAATAATATTTGTCGATGATATAATGGTCTATGGTTCTGCGCAGAGTGAACATGATGAAAGGTTAGAAAATGTCTTTAAAAAAGCTAAAGAAGTTACCTAACTTAAAGTTTAATAAGTCAAAATGTCAGTTTGGTCAGTCTGAAGTGTCATATGTTGGTCATGTCTTTAACAGGAATGGAATTTCCCCAGATACCTCAAAGGTCGAAGCCATCATGAAAATGCCGATACCTGAAAATGTCAAAGATCTTCAAAGATTTTTAGGTATGATTAACTACCTTGGTTCTTATATACCTAATTTAGCTCATGAAACTACCTTAGTTAGAGATCTCCTTAAAAAAACAAAATATTTGGCAATGGATTTCTCATCAAGAAGATCAATTCAATAAATTAAAATCACTAATTTGTCAATCCCCTGTCTTGACACATTATGATGTGAAAAAACCTGTAAGATTGTCAGTAGACGCGTCCAAAAATGCAGTCGGTGCAGTAATTTTTCATGGACTAAATCCTATTGCCTATGCTTCTAAAACTTTAAATAAATCTCAAGAAAACTATGCACAAATAGAGAAAGAATTGTATGCTATAGTTTTTCGGTGCAAGAAATTTCATCAATACATTTATGGAAAAACCACTTATGTTGAAACAGACCATCAACCTCTTGTAACTTTGTTTAAAAACCCACTTTCAGATGTCCCTGCACGACTTCAACGAATGATGATTGATATACAGTCATACGATCTCATCGTTTCATACACTAATCTATCTCGTGCACCTGTCTCAAAAAGTAATGTAGAAAAATTTAACTTTGATGAACTGGATGACAATATTGTTTGTCAAGTAAACTTATTAACTATTTGGCAATTACAAAAGAAAAGCAAGACAAAATTATTTCACACACTAAGTCTGATATTTCACTTCAAAAACTTAAAGAATATTTCATGGAAGGATGGCCTACCAGTAAGCAAAATTGTGATCCAATTGTTTTACCCTACTGGAACATCAGGGATGAAATTCATGTTATAAATGACTTAATCTTTAAGAATCAGTCTGTTATTATTCCAAAATCTTTACGTTCTGAAATTCTTACAATTTTACATGAAGGTCACATAGGCATAGAAAAAACCAAAAGTCATGCCTGTGGAATTGTTTTTGGCCTAATATTTATCATGACATTGAGGTCAAAATTAAACAATGTGAAACTTGCATGACATTTGATGATGATGATGATGATGAGTGGGGACGCCGCCGAGGCAGGCGGGCGGTCGAGTGGCTCTCCATTCATTTCGCCCTGTTCCCCTTGATCCAGTCTCAGGTTACTGGCTCTGCGGCGCTCCCATCCAGCACTGATCCCATCTTCTTGTTTTCCTACAGAACAATAGTGCGTCCTGAAGGTTAATGCTTTTAAGTGTCTCTGCTGACGAGTACATTACACACTCGGCTAGAACGTGTTGACTAGTTTCCTCTTTGCCACAGTGTGGGCATCGAGGATCCTGTTTGGCTCCTATTACCGTCAAATGTCTGTTGAGTGGACAGTATACTTAGATTGTACTTACCAAGGTTTAGTAGATACCTTGTTCTGTTCCTATTTACCCTTCCTATCATGAGTTTGGATTGTCTGCACCCTTGTGTTGTTATCCACGCCTCATTTGTCTTTGTCTCTATTCTTCTGGCGATGACTCCTTTCGTTACCGTTGCAGATATCGGAAGTGCTGGTTCCGGGCCCAGATATTGTCGGTCCGCCCCTGCTCTGGCCAGCTCATCAGCCTTCTCGTTTCCTATTGCTCCACTGTGTCCTGGTACCCATGCCAGTGTCACTTTGGATACTATGCCTAGATTATTCAGTTCATCTCTGCATTCCTGCACCAGGGAGGATTTGATTACTGGATTATCTAACGCTTTTAGTGCTGCTTGGCTGTCTGAGTAGATTATAACGTGGCTCCCCGTTATATTGCTTCTTTCCTTGAGGCTCTGTGCACACTTCATGATGGCATACACTTCTGCCTGGAACACACTGGTGAAGCCTCCTAGTGGTATCGTTGTGTGCTCATTCGCTTCTAGGTAATAAATGCCTGCCCCCGCTCTTCTTGTTGAGGACTTCCATGAACCGTCCGTGAAGCATGTCACTCTGGGTTCCGGTATCTCTGTCTCCCAACTATCTCTCTCTCCTATATGGATTCTATATTTCTTGTCGAAAATCTTCCTTTTCTTTATTAGGTCGTTGTTAATCATGAGCATATTCATGCCCACCATTGACTCCCTTTGTATGCTTGCGTGTCTCTTGTCCATCTCGGATCCGATCCACTCTCTGCTCATTTTTATTCTATACCACTGTTCTGCGGCTCTCTTCTCCACTTCAAGGTGTACAGGGTTCAGTCCTAGCATTATCTCCAGGGCCTGTGTTGGAGCTGTCCTCATTGCCCCGGTTGTCATTAGGCATGCTAGTCTCTGGACCTTCGTCAGCTCCTTGTCTATATCTTTTATTTTCGCTCTATGCCACCACACTATGGCTCCATACAGCAGTCTGGGTAAGACCACTGCTTTGCAGATCCATTGTGTTATCAGTGGTTTTAGACCCCATCTTCTTCCTATGGCTTTCCTGCATTGCCATAGGGCTATTATTGCTTTTCTACATTGCTCCTTTACATGTGTCTTGTATAGCAGTTTGCTGTCTAGTACTACACCCAGGTATTTTATTTACCTTGAGTGTATCTATCTCTTCACCTTTGATTTTGATGGGTGTCAGAGTCGGCAGCTTCCTTTTATTGGTGAAGAGTACTATTTTCATCTTGGTCGGGTTCAGGTCTAGCCCTCTGCTTTGACACCAGTTTAGTACCTGCTTTATCCCTCTAATCATGACTTCTCTCATTACGCTGAGGGTTTTACCCCTTACTAGGAGTACCCCATCATCCGAGTACGCTTGCATATGTATACCCCCTCTGTTTGTTTCTCTAATGTCTAGTAGGAGACACCACAGGAGTGGTGACAGACAGCCCCCTTGCGGGAAGCCCCTGCTCGTCTTTATCCTTATCGAGTCTCCCCCTAGTTGTGCCGTGAGCGCTCTTCCTGTTAACATGGCCATTATCCACTTTCTAACTGCTGGGTCTATGTCGTCTCTCCATAAGCATTTCTCTATTGCAGCAAAGGTAGCTCTATCGAATGCGCCCTCCACATCGAAGAAGCAGCCTAATGCCAGCTCTTTATCTTCTATTGCTCTTTCTATTCTTGTGGTCAGGTTGTGAAGGGCTGTTTCTGTTGATTTCCCTTCTATGTAAGCGTGCTGATGCCCGTGCAGGGGCAATCTACCTACTTGCATGCTTGTCCTTATCTGTACATCTATGATCTTCTCCAGTGCCTTCAGTGCAAATGATGAAAGACTGATGCTTCTGAACGATTTTGCGTCTTTGTAGTTTTTATTTCCTGGTTTAGGTAGTGTGCCGGTAGGCACGTTTCGTAATTGTTATCAGTTCACGTATTGATGAATTGCATTTAGATTAGATATTATCTGTACGTGTATCTAGTACACATTAGTTAGTACTATAGTAAGTTAACATTGTATATATACGCATGTGTAATTGTAATTAAATTAGATTTAAACTGACTGACAAAGTGGTTACTCTCTCACCCCCATCAACATGGATATCTCCGGTAAAGTGGTGACCCCGACAAAGAACACTATCCCGCCTGAACAATGATCGCCGCTACCCTGCCTGACGACCCACCAATATAGGGTAACCACCGGTACAGTGGTGACCCCGAAGAAGAACACCATCCCGACAAGTAACAAGCAGGAAGAAAATTAAGCCAGCAAGTTAGAAGGTATCAAGGAGCGCAAATTATTAATTTACTGCAATGCCGCCCCCGAAGACTGTCGCAGGTACGAGTACAGGTTCGTTGGAGCGTTGGATATCAGCTGTAAACAGTCAACAAAACAAAACAGATGATTTTACAAACTGTTTGGCTAGCGCCGCGTCGCAACTCGCAAGAATGCAATTTGACATAAATGAGCTACGGCACGAGCGACGGCGCAGCGGTATGCAGAATGTGACTAGTAGGCGTTCTTCGTAAATCAAGGTCAAGTTCGAGAGGAAATTAGCAATGAGAACATAGTATGGTAATTATTATTTTGTTTTTGTAAATATTTATTTGGTTGACTGTGTAATAGTTTCGATATCAGAAGTTATTTGTTTTACCTTCATGCAATGCCGTGAAGATGTTTAATATCTCAAATGCGAATTAATTCTTGGGCTATCGGTCAATGAGCCAAGAAAGTCGCCAACTGAGAAAAGTTTGTGCCTTCATGCAGGGGCCATGAAGATGTTTAATATCTCCATTACGAATTAATTCTTAGGTTATCGTTCAAGGAACCAAGAATTTCGTAGAAATTGAAAAGAAGTATTGTGCCTTCATGCAACGGTCATGAAGAAGTATGTTTACCTCTAACTAATGCGAATTGATTTCTTAGGTTATCAGACAATAAGCCACGAAATCCGCTAACTGAGGAAACACTTGCTACCCCACGCCAATTACCGACAAAGAGTCGATGAATTTTTGGTGTAAATTATTGTTTTAATGAAACATATTGCCCATAACGGCACACTTTACACAGTCATACCATCGAAAATATTTCAGTAGGAACTTATTGTACTGGAGAATATCCTTTTAATTTGTATTTATTTCCTCTTGGGGGGAGTACTGTGCCGGTAGGCACGTTTCGTAATTGTTATCAGTTCACGTATTGATGAATTACATTTAGATTAGATATTATCTGTACGTGTATCTAGTGCACATTAGTTAGTACTATAGTAAGTTAACATTGTATATATACGCAAGTGTAATTGTAATTAAATTAGATTGAAACTGACTGACAAAGTGGTTACTCTCTCACCCCCATCAACATGGACATCTCCGGTAAAGGTAGGAATATTACCTTTACCTCATTCCAGATGGTCGGGATGTGACCTAGTTCCAGACTCTTTTCGTAATTTCTTTTAGGCTATTCCAGATGTGTTTCAGTCCCTTTTGTAGTAGAATGGGTATCACTCCATCTGGGCCTGCCGCTTTGTAGGGGGCGAAGGAATTTATGGCCCATTCCCCTACGTCTTTGCTGATTCTTAGGTTTAGTGCTTCACCTGCTCCTGTTGTCTCATTGCTGTTATCCTTTGCAGTCTCATGTAAGCAGTATTCCCTGCAGTCGGGGAAATGTATGCTTACCATGTGCTGTAGTACTTTTTTGGGGTCTGTTAGTTCGGTCGAGCCTACCATTAGGCTACCTAATTGGCAGGATCTCTCGTTCGCCAGTACCCATACTATTCTTGCCGCCTCTGAGTAGCGTATTTCTCCCGTAAAGGTCCTCCATCCTTGTGCTCTTAGTCTCTCCCTTTTATTAGTATATTTGTTGCTAATAACCCTATATTCGTTCCAGCCTTGATCATTGCCCTTTTTTAGAGCTAGTCTTAACGCCTTACGAGTTCTTTTCCGTAGTTTCTGTATCTCTTTATTCCACGACATGCATGCAATGTATTGCATGACATTTAGTTCTAATAAAACAAAGGAAACCTTACTATCTCATGAACAACCTTCTTTACCTTGGAAAAAAATTGCATCAGATTTATTTGATTACAAAAGTAAAAAATATTTATTAGTCGTAGATTATTATTCCAATTACATTGAAATTGCACACTTAAATCAAGACTCTAGAAGTAACACTGTCATAACACAATTAAAGACAATTTTTTCACGTCATGGAATTCCTCTGCAGTTGGTGAGTGACGGTGGTCCTCCATACAACTCCCATGAGTTCCAAAGTTTCATGAAAGACTGGGATATTCAACACATTATGTCAAGTCCTAATTTTCCTCGATCAAACGGTCTTGCAGAAGTATCTGTAAAAATAGTGAAAAACATTATGAGAAAATGTGAACAGTCAGGTACAGATTTTTATATTGATCTTTTACAATATAGAACTACTCCTAGAGGTAATCTATGTTAGTGAACTGTAATCCTTATAACATTCATGCGTATGACAATTATTGTTTATGGTAAATAATAACTGGCAACGTTTCTATTCTTAACTTTTTAATTTATTGTTTGTGGTCTATCTCTTCTCTGCTATTCCGTGAATGCGTATGGACGACAAGTCTAAAGCTAAATCCATGTTAATCTTAATTACTGTAATAACTGTAGCTCTATTCTAGTGTCTGCAATACAAAATAGCAACTTAACAAGTATTTTTATTTATCGCCCGCTACCTGCTCATCCCGATAGTAAGCCAGTTCCATCTGCAAACCATGCCGTCTGCAAAAATCTAAAGTCACCCGCAGAATTGTTAATGTCACGAAAGCTAAGAACAAAATTACCTACTAAAACAAGTCAATTAAAGCCTAAAATAGTTCATTTCTCAAGTCATAACAAAGAAAAGTCACTAGAATTAGAAAAAAGGAAGGCATATTATGATAAAAATGCTACTCTACCAGAAGTGTTTCAGTCAAATGATCAAGTATTTTTCAAAAGAAATCCAAAAGATGTGTCATGGTGTAAAGGTACTATTGTGTCAAAATCTAAATATCCAAGGTCTTACTTAGTTAAAGATTGTAATGGTACAGTCTATAGAAGAAATACACAGCATATTAAGCTATTCAAGTCAAGTCAGTCACAATCAAAGTCAGTGTTAAATGAAAGTCATAAAATGACAGAATATAATAATAAAATCAAATTTTATCAGTCACATAACAAAAATATGTCTAACAAAAATCATTCTTGTCGCATGTCTGAGTCCAAGTTAACTCAGAACAAGCTAATACAGTCAAATTCAACAAATAGTCAAAAGTCAAGTCAGTCAGGTCTGATAGAGGAGGATGATAGGGAAAATCGTTATCAGTATAATATTCCTACACATCTATACTGTCGAAAGGAAAACAATGTTGAACAAAATGTAAACTTAAGTGAATCCTTTGAGTCAGCTCAGTCGAGTCAGTCATCAAATACAAATAGTCAAGAAGAGTTGAATCAGTCAAATGTACAATCTCCAACTAGTATACAGTCTCCTATATTTATTGAAGTTAATGATGATATGCAGGATATTCAATTCTTGTCAGAAAATGATATAATATTACAGTCAGATAGTCACTCTACTAATAGTAATAATATTGGAGAAGACTTACCCGAAATATTAGAGATGAACATAAGTTCAAATACTCCAGAAATGAGATATTCATCTAGAGGGTGGTTATTAAAGAAAACCAAAAGATTGAACATGTAACTAATTTATTATATAATGTAAATGACAATTTTATTATGAACAATATTAATACTAGGTATGCATGAGTCTTCGCATGCGATTTGACGAACCAATGTCCAGGTGAATAATTAGTATTGTATAATTTTATTTTAATATTAACTTATTGTTTGACTAAGTTAAACAATTGAGTAATTTCTTTTTAATGTAAACATTATTTTTAACCTAGAAACCTGAATGTCAGATATGTCAAATTAAATGTCTAATCAAATGTCAGTCGATGTAATGTAGTGTTGCCATTTAATCTTAAGAAAGGGCATGTAGTAGTCTATGGTTTCTTATCTATGGACAAAAATATTAAAAAATAAATGAATAGAGATTGACAGACTCCTGAACACGCAAGCCGTGTAGATTTTATTTATTCCCTTTCATCCAAGCCACAAGACCTCGGAGAACTCCATAACTCACACCCCAAGGAGTACAGAAATTATCTTCATTTTGGTATAAATTTTATTCAATAAACAGACCGGTGCAAATTATTAGTACTGACTTCCTGTTTATACCTGCCTACCCAATAGTTATGACGGGAAAACAATAGTCAACTTAACGATTGCATATTCTATAGGCTTCATACTTTCGATTGGTATGTAATTTATGTAATAAACAAGCCGGTGCAATTTTCAAAAAAATATCCTTCTTAAATTTTTAATAAATAATATACTGGACTGAAATTTTTCAGTCAACCTATTCAACATATATTACTTACCTACCATATTAAATTTGATATAAAATACTTTTTATCGAATAAACAGCCCGGTACAAATCTTCTCCTATTCGGATCTCCTACCATATGGAAGTGTTGCTGCATTTTGACTTAGGTACGGACGGGATAAGTTCTATGAGTATCTAATGTGCTGTGACCACCCTTAAATGTTGAACGTTTAATGGTAAATATACGACTATACTTATAAAAAAATAAAAAATAAGTTCTAAATGTTAGGGCTATGGATTATGAGACCTTGAATATTGATAAGCGCTTTTTTATTAGGCGTTTCCTCTTATTTAGGTACAACAGGGGCCCGTTCCAGAAAGCCACTCTGCAACTCTGCACTCCACAAATCCCACCCTTCAAACGTATTTCTGTTCCACAAAGCTATTGCAGAGTTGAAGAGGCAGAGTCAAATACAAAGTGTGGATTTGTGGATTTGCAAAGTATCTTTTAGGAACAGAATCTTTGCAGAGTTTTCAAATTACGCAGAGTGTTTTCTGGAACACTCTGCACTTTGAATTAACGTGGATTTGCAAAGTGCAGAGTGCAGAGTTGCAGAGTGGCTTTCTGGAACGGGCCCCAGGACATAAAATACTACTCACCATATTAATTTATTTCCTCAGCGCTAGATGGCGCGAAGATAGGATTGCCTCGGGAAATTTTAAATTTTCCGGGATGAAAAGTAGCCTATATGTTAATCCAGGGTATAAGCTATCTCCATTCCAAATTTCATCCTAATCCGTCCAGCCGTGGCAGCGTCAAGAAGTAACAAACACACACACAAACTTTCGCTTTTATAATATTATTATATTACATTACATTACATTACATTACATTACATTACATTACATTACATTACATTACATTACATTACATTACATTACATTACATTACATTACATTACATTACATTACATTACATTACATTACATTACATTACATTACATTACATTACATTACATTACATTACATTACATTACATTACATTACATTACATTACATTACATTACATTACATTACATTACATTACATTACATTACATTACATTACATTACATTACATTACATTACATTACATTACATTACATTACATTACATTACATTACATTACATTACATTACATTACATTACATTACATTACATTACATTACATTACATTACATTACATTACATTACATTACATTACATTACATTACATTACATTACATTACATTACATTACATTACATTACATTACATTACATTACATTACATTACATTACATTACATTACATTACATTACATTACATTACATTACATTACATTACATTACATTACATTACATTACATTACATTACATTACATTACATTACATTACATTACATTACATTACATTACATTACATTACATTACATTACATTACATTACATTACATTACATTACATTACATTACATTACATTACATTACATTACATTACATTACATTACATTACATTACATTACATTACATTACATTACATTACATTACATTACATTACATTACATTACATTACATTACATTACATTACATTACATTACATTACATTACATTACATTACATTACATTACATTACATTACATTACATTACATTACATTACATTACATTACATTACATTACATTACATTACATTACATTACATTACATTACATTACATTACATTACATTACATTACATTACATTACATTACATTACATTACATTACATTACATTACATTACATTACATTACATTACATTACATTACATTACATTACATTACATTACATTACATTACATTACATTACATTACATTACATTACATTACATTACATTACATTACATTACATTACATTACATTACATTACATTACATTACATTACATTACATTACATTACATTACATTACATTACATTACATTACATTACATTACATTACATTACATTACATTACATTACATTACATTACATTACATTACATTACATTACATTACATTACATTACATTACATTACATTACATTACATTACATTACATTACATTACATTACATTACATTACATTACATTACATTACATTACATTACATTACATTACATTACATTACATTACATTACATTACATTACATTACATTACATTACATTACATTACATTACATTACATTACATTACATTACATTACATTACATTACATTACATTACATTACATTACATTACATTACATTACATTACATTACATTACATTACATTACATTACATTACATTACATTACATTACATTACATTACATTACATTACATTACATTACATTACATTACATTACATTACATTACATTACATTACATTACATTACATTACATTACATTACATTACATTACATTACATTACATTACATTACATTACATTACATTACATTACATTATATTATATTATATTATATTATATTATAGTAGGGAGTAGGATACGTAGCGAATATCGAAACTATAAATATCGAGCGCGAGCCCTAACAGCCTAGGTAGTTGTTGCCTCTACGAGTACGAAGTCCCCCGCCAAGTGTGTCTCCTCCGTCCTCCCAGCTTTGCTTTACCCCTCCCTTTTTGGTTGAATTCATATCATGCAACGTTTTCAACAGTGTGGTAATTTCGTTCCTAATTAAAATATTATAATTTAAAATTTAGGTCCTAAATCCTGCAATTTTGATCCTTACACACCCCATACAGAAGAAAATACAGGGTGTTAGGTCGCTATGTACAAATCTAATAGATAAGTATAGAAGAGCTGTTTTTGAACATTTTTAGCTGTATATTTCTTAGACGAAATTTGTTAGTTTTTATTTATTGAAAATTTAAGGATTTTACAGAAAACAGGTTTTTTTAAGACACAGAAATGACTGATCCAAAATCTAAGACATTTTTAATAATTTCGAATGCCTCCATTTTGTTTTTATTACAATAAAGACGCTTAAAACTTGTTTTGGTCCAATAGACATTAAACTCTTCAAAATAAATTATTTTGTTTACAAGGCAACGCTTATTGGGGCATTCTTAACACGTAGCTGTCAAATTCTGAGTATTTTCTGTAAAATTCTTAAATTTTCAATAAAAAAGAACTACCAAAGGGGTTTGGATAAAAGTGTTGTCATTTGTAAAAGTCATACATTTTCAAGGTGAGCGGCCATTCGTAAAAGTGGTAAACTATGATAGAATTATTCAAAATAAACATATTGTATTATGAAGTGCATAATAAGTGCATCGGAGCCGAGATATTTAAATATTCATACCTGGGCGAACTTTTAGTATCAAGACTGAATACTTAAATCTTTAATATCTGCGCTCTGATATTATTTAACACCATAAATTATATATATCTGTGTATTTAGAGGTCCTCTAAATAACTATGTGAAAATCATTCTCGGCCGCAGGACAAAAAAAGACAATTTCCTTCATACTCGTACAAACTTACCCAATGCCTTTTCGTCTAAGACATATTCAGCTACAAATGTTCAAAAATACCTAGTCTATCACCCCCTAAGGCTTTATCGAGCGACAGTACTCAAACTTCCAGATCTCTTTTATCGAACTCACCTGTCAACGGATTCGTTGTCGGAAACCACACAAATCACGAGATATCTTTTTTTTTTGGTAATCGCCTGAGGGGCCAAAGACAAAAGTCCTTGCTTTTGTTTGCTTTTTGCTTTAATTACTTTAAGAAAAAGGGGCAGAGGTGAAAATCTCTTCCGGAGACCTGGGAACGGAGGGCCCAGGTACTGCCGGGCTCGCACCGGCTAAAGACACCCGATGCCCCTATTACCAACTAGAATTTAGACTCCCGCGGATACTACCCCAGCCAGTGCTGAAAGGCCGGAGGAGAAAGTCCTTCCTCCGTTTACATATCCGCGGAGCTTTTCCAAAAAGGAGTGATAGGAATGGGGTTTGGGATGGGGGGAGACTTATAGCTATGTGAGTCGCGGAGTGGGAATCCTGACGCATGCATGCTTACAGACTACGGGCTTCCTTTCTTTTGCCCGACAATGGAAGAGTTGGGTCGGAGATCTTTTTGGACCACTTGTGTGGCTGTGGATACCATCTTTATGGGTGAGACTACCCTTTTTGAGGCTTTCTCTTTTGCCTGGAGATACTAATTTTTGCGCGTGTCTCCTAGCGCTGTCCTCTTTTGTGACCTTTTCCATTGCAACTTAGCCTATACATCTGCTATAATTTAATGGGGGGGCAGGTGTCAATTTGACGAGGGACCAGTGAATCGCGCGCGGAGCCTTACCCCAGCCCGTGCTAAAGGGCCGGGAGAGAAAATCATTCCCCCGTTTAGGAGGCCGCAGGATTTCCCATCCCCCGTCCTACCGACACCCGTTAGGTAGTCGGGAGGTGCGTGAGTCAGGAGGTTGCTTATAAAATAGCAAACTCTAACCTTAAGTGTGGGGGACTTCAACGCAAAGCTGGGTAAACGAGACGGTGAAGAGCAGAGAGTTGGGAATTTTGGAGTGGGGCACAGGAATCACCGGGGCCACCTACTGGCCAGTTTTATGGAGAAGGAGGGACTCTATATGATGAACTCCTTCTTCAGAAAACGTGAGCATAGGAAGTGGACCTGGATGAGCCCTGATGGTGTAACGAGGAATGAGATAGACTTTATCATGTCGACGAAAAAGCACATATTCAGTGATGTCTCCGTGATCAGTGCGGTTAAAACCGGGAGTGATCACCGTATGGTACGACGCTCATTAAATATCCAGTTCAAGCTTGAAAGGTCTAGACTGATGAAGTCTACGCTCCGCCCGGCACCCGCTCAGCTCCAAAACCCCGAGAGCTTTCAGCTCGAACTTCAAAACAGTTTCGAGTGCCTAGGTAGCGACGTGGACGATTACAACGACGGGTTCGTGGAAGCTGTCCAAACGGTCGGGTCTAAGTTCTTCAAGATCCACCGTACAAAAACCAAGAAGCTCTCGGACTCCACCCTTAGGCTCATGGAGGTGAGGCGCGAAATGATTCTGCAGTCCTCTGATGACGCTTGTCGCTATCGCCAGCTCAACAGACAGATCTCGAAGTCTCTGAAACGTGATATACGCCGATTCAATACTAAAAGTATTGAAGAGGCTATTGAGCGTAACAGGGGCTCTAAGGTGTTTGACAGGGATCTGTCTGTTGGCCAAAGCCAACTGATGAAGCTGAAGACCGACAACGGCAGAGTCATTTCATCCAAACCTGAGCTATTGGCGGAAGTTGAGAAGTTTTATGGACAGCTGTACACGACAACCCGAACACCCGTTGCAAATCGAGCTAAAGACCCGAGGGCTAGATTAACCCGACACTATACCGACGATCTCCCCGACGTCAGCCTGTACGAGATTAGTATGGCCCTCAAACAGCTTAAGAATGGCAAAGCCCCAGGTGAAGATGGAATTACAGCCGAACTTCTGAAGGCGGGTGGTAAACCCACCCTTAGGGGCCTTCAGACGCTGTTCAGCTCCGTCCTCCACGAAGGGAGAAAGCCGAAAGCATGGAACAGAAGTGTGGTGGTTCTCTTCTACAAGAAGGGTGATAAAACTTTGCTGAAGAATTATAGACCCATCTCACTTCTGAGCCATGTTTACAAGCTGTTTTCGAGGGTCATCACAAATCGTCTCGGGCGCAGGATTGACGATTTCCAGCCTCCCGAACAAGCCGGTTTCCGAAAAGGCTATAGTACCGTAGACCACATACATGCGTTGCGGCAGGTTATACAGAAGACCGAAGAGTATAACCTCCCCCTTTGCCTTGCATTTGTGGACTACGAGAAAGCCTTCGATTCGATCGAGACCTGGGCTGTACTGCAGTCTCTCCAGCGGTGCCAAGTTGACTACCGATATATCGAAGTGTTGAAGTGTCTGTACGAAAACGCCACTATGTCCGTCCGACTACAGGACCAGAGCACGAAGCCTATTCCTCTGCAGCGGGGAGTCAGACAAGGAGATGTGATCTCTCCGAAGCTGTTCACCGCTGCATTGGAGGATGCTTTTAAGGTTCTGGACTGGAAAGGACGAGGCATCAACATAAATGGCGAGTACATCACTCACCTTCGATTCGTTGACGATATCGTAGTCATGGCTGAGACCATGGAGGACCTCAGTGCAATGCTCGCTGACCTCAGTGGAGTTTCCGACCGAGTTGGCTTGAGGATGAACATGGACAAGACGAAAGTCATGTCCAATGTCCATGTCGCGCCAACTACCATGATAGTCGGAGGCTCTCCGCTCGAAGTTGTTGACGACTATATTTACCTGGGACAAACGGTCCAGTTAGGTAGGTCCAACTTTGAGAAAGAGGTCACTCGTCGAATCCGACTCGGTTGGGCAGCGTTCGGGAAGCTTCGCAGCACCTTTTCGTCCAAATTACCGCAGTGTCTGAAGTCAAAAGTCTTTGACCAGTGTGTGTTGCCAGTGATGACTTACGGATCTGAGACGTGGGCGCTAAAAGTGGGGTTTCTCTGGGTGATAGAATCAGAAATGATGATATCCGCAGTAGAACTAAGGTTACCAACATAGCCCGAAGAATAGCCAAACTTAAGTGGCAGTGGGCGGGGCACATTGCTCGCAGGACTGACGGCCGATGGGGCCAGAAGGTTCTTGAGTGGCGTCCGCGGACCGGGAGACGAGCTGTAGTTAGGCCTCCAACAAGATGGAGTGACGACCTTGTAAGGATCGCGGGAACGCGGTGGATGCGAAAAGCACAAGACCGGTCTGAGTGGAGAGCCTTGGGGGAGGCCTATGTCCAGCAGTGGACGTCTTTCGGCTGACATGATGATGATGATGAACCTTAAGTGTATGTTAAATGCTGAAGGTTAAAGCTAGCTCTGGGTTTAACATACAGACGTCATTATCAGTCCGCTCTGAGCTCTCGTATAACTAAGACGCGTTAAAGTCCAGTGCGTAAACAACGGTGGTTGACAAACTTTGCATTTATATTATACAGTTTGGTTTAGCATTCCCATCATGCAGTGTGCTCGCTGTGATAACGCTGTCAATGATAGTGCTCAGTGTTGCTTATGCAAAAAGGCTTTTGGTTTCTGCTGCGCCGGTGTGACCGAACAGGGCTACCGTAAACTGGGATCAGATCGCCAAGCCCTATGGAAATGTTCAGTGTGCAGGGTGGAGCCCCTATCTCCGCAGCCAAATGAAGTGGCCTCGCTTGAGTCTATTATGGTGGAGCTGCGGTCTATCCAGTGTAATCTATCTAATATGCCTGTGCTTGTATAGGACGTTAAAGCAATAAATAATGAAATGGACGAGCTCAAAAAATCCTGTGAATACAATAGTTCACTAACGACCGATCGGATCGAGCTGAGTCTAAGTTATTACAATTGTCAAGTGTTCAAGATAATGTCCTAATCTTAAAAAATGAGATAAGCGTCCTCAAGAGTGACAATGTCAGTAGGAACCAGTGGCAACGCTTGAATAATATCGAGATTAAAGGTGTGCCAGTAAAGCAAAACGAAGATCTGTTCCAAATTCTAGATCAGATATCTGCAGCAGTTAATTATCCAATCCAGAGATCTAGTATTAACTATATTTCCCGGGTGCCAACCCATAATACGAAAGAAAAACACATTATAGTTGGTTTTATTAACCGCTATGTAAAGGAAGATTTATTAGCCTCTGCACGGGCCAAGAAGCAATTATTCGCCAGTGAAATCGGCTTTGGTGGCAATGCGCAGCGTGTCTTTTTGAATGACCACCTAACTCCTGATTATAAAAAGTTGCTAACATCTGTTAAATCATTGCTAAAACCGAAAGGCTATATGTATATTTGGGTAAAGATGACTCATCGAAGATTTTCATTATTAATAACCAACTGGATTTAAACAAGTTGTTGTAGTGTGCAGCTTATTTATAATAATCTTTGTATTTGTTTTAGTACATGTACTGTCTGTTTTCATAAGTCTTTGCTTAGCTTTTTTAGTGTTACTGTCACTCCTAATAACTTGTTTTAAAACGATACGTTGTTTTGTTCTCATTGAATTAACGAAATACCATAATAGTTTGAGAACCTTAGGTCACACCGGTTGCTTTTGTTTGTTATCGCGGGTTGCCGCACGGCCAGCTACCTGCGCTAATTACCCTAACGCACTCGAAGATTATCTTATGCAAAATATATTTATCTCTTTTATTCTCTGCGATTTCTGTTATAATAACTTAAATTATTATTGTTTGCCTTGTTACACTCGTGGAACACTTGTTATGTCGCATACGGAGATTATTGAATTTAAATATCAAGTCAATTTATTTTACGGCTTTCTGTTTTTGCTTTACGCTTCGCACATACTTTTAGCACCTATTAATACAGTCCCAATATATATATTCTGTTCTCGGTATTTGTTTTATGTATTACTCTTATTGTTTACTCTAGGTTTTTGTTATATAAATGGCTAATAGTGATAACGGATCGCTTTCTATTTATTATCAGAATGTCAGGGGGCTTCGTTCTAAAACATTGAACTTTTATCGCAATATTCTTTTAGCATCCTATGACATTGTTTTGCTAACGGAGACGTGGCTTGTTGACAGTATCGCGGACGCGGAACTCTTTGATGATAGGTATGTTGTTTGGCGGCGAGATCGGGATCTAGCACTGACCGGGCAGAGCCGTGGGGGTGGTGTCATTATCGCTACACGTAAAGAATTGGCTGTCGTTCCGCAAACTACCTATCATTCGTCAGCGGAAGACTTGTGGCTTACTTTGATGTTAAAAAGCACTCTTAACTCCACGGTTAAGTTGCATTTATGTGTTTTATACCTATGTAAACAGGGTCAAGGTTACTCTTTTCCCGATCAGCTTTCCAACTTTCTATGTCGGTTGGGTGAGGTGGTGGTAATAATTCTAATTCTGATGATAAATACCTAGTTGTTGGTGATTTCAATTTAAGTAATATTATCTGGACACCCGCTCATCACCACCTATATTACCCTCCAATTACGCTTCAGCGGATGAATATAACCTGATTGACGAGTTAAATACTCTCGGCTTATGCCAATATAATGGTGTCATCAACCAATTTGGTAAGATATTGGACCTTGTGCTTAGCAGTGATGAGGTAGGCGTTATGAAATGCCAAGTTCCGCTCGTGCCTATCGACCCGTATCATGAAGCCTTAGTTATAACCGTTTCATTTGTCTCGCAAACTTCTTTAAAAATAGCGCCAACTATGAAGTATTTTTATGGGAAAGCTAATTATAAATTAATGAATTTAGACCTTTTGGATATAGATTGGGACCTTGAGTTTTCAAGTCGTACATTAGATCAGTGTGTCGAACTCTTTTATGCTAAGTTCAACCTGCTGAGAGACAAGTATGTCCCGCATAAGCTTATTACGGTGAGTTCATTCCCCGTTTGGTATTCATCCTCGCTAAAAAAGGCTGTTAAAGAAAAGCATAAATACCATCGTAAATTTAAGCTTTATGGTAATAAGAGTGATTTTATTTCTTTTGAGTTTCAGAGGAATAGAGTTAGATGTTTAGACAAACAGTGTTTCCTTAAATACATCGAGACAGCTGAAGTCAACATAGCTAAGAATCCCAAACAGTTTTGGTCTTTTATTAAATCGCGTTCTAAATCATACGGTATTCCTAGCAGTGTGCAGTTTAAGGATGTTATAGCAAATACTAGAATCGACATCTGCAATGTTTTCTCTGATTATTTCAAAACAAGCTTTTTGAGTCCATCTACTAGTGGCAATGTGGGTAATCAGGATATCTTTCGGGGTGGTGTCGATTCAATCGGTGATATGGCCAGTATCTCTATTGACCCTGCTGTGCTCACTAAACTTTTATCAAGTTTGGATCCTAGTAAGTCTGCGGGTCCGGATTAGGTACCTGCTTTATATTACATTAACTGCGCTGAAGCTCTAACCAAGCCTATCGTGTTATTGTTTCGTCGGTCATTTGCCGAATGCACAGTTCCTTCAGTTTGGAAATCAGCCTTCATCACGCCAGTTTTAAAGAAAGGCCCAAAGACAGACGTGGCTAATTATAGGCCTATTTCAAAGCTGTGCATCCTGGCCAAAGTTATGGAAAAAGTAGTCCACACGCAGGTCTCCTCAGCATTGAAAAATTCTTTGGATCTCACCCAACATGGTTTCGCGCATCGTAGGTCAACGGTATCTAATCTTGCTATACTAAATGATACTGTTTCTCAGGCAATGGATGGTGGTCGTCAAATAGATGTAATTTATACTGATTACAGTAAAGCATTCGATCGGATTGACCATGACATATTATTAAGAAAGCTTTATTTAGTCGGTATAAGAGGTGACCTCTTGAGGTGGTTCGCGTCCTACATAGTTAATCGATGTCAGTCAGTCGTCATTAACAATTATATGTCAAGCTGGGTGACCATTCCTAGTGGAGTTCCCCAGGGGTCGTTGTTAGGACCGCTCCTTTTCAATATTTTTGTTAATGACATTAAACACTGTATCCGTTTTGCTAGGCTTCTTTGTTTTGCAGACGATATGAAAATCTTTGCCGAAATTACGTCACTAGATGATGCTACTGCTTTACAATTAGGGAATGCAAATTAACCGGTTATTAACCGTTTTTGTATGAAAATAACCGATTAAAATCGGTTAAAACTGGTTATTTGCATTCCCTATTTACAATCCGATCTTCGCCGTCTGGATGATTACTGTAATTTCAATAAGTTGGACCTCAATCCTTCTAAGAGTTTTACATTAACTTTTTCACGGAAATTGACTCTCATTTCTACCTCTTACACGTTGAAGGGAAACATTCTTCAAAAAGTGTCAAGCATGCGTGATTTGGGGGTCATCCACGATTCTAAACTTATTTTTAATGATCATATTAATGAAATAGTATCTAAAGCTGCCAAGTCCCTTGGTTTTATAATGCGTAACTCAGCTTGTTTTTCGCGTCCTAAGACCTTGAAAATCTTATATTGTGCTTACGTGAGGAGCAGGTTGGAATATGCATCTCAGATCTGGAATCCCCAATATCAAGTTTATATTGATAGGATTTAACGTTTGCAAATTAAATTTGTTAAATTTCTCTGCTATAAATTAAATGTAAAGTATAGTTCCAATTACTTTAACCTGTGTAAGCTTCACCATCTGTTACCGCTTGTAAAGCGCCGGGAGGTTGCTGATATAGTTTACCTATTAAATATCGTTAACAGTAATGTTGATTGTCCCGATTTGTTGGGCAGAGTCTCTTTTAATATTCCCTCTGAGAGTGTGCGGAATTATCGTCCTATTTCTGTTTCCCGGGCTTCAACTAATTATAGAAAAAATAGTTTTTTGTGCAGAGCTAGTAGGAGTTTGAATAAAGTGTTAACGAATGATGTATTAGACTTTGACATATTTGCAACTATTAAAAATAAATTAATTCATTTTTTTGTAAACAATCTTAATCCAAGATAAATATTTCGAGTGCGGGGTTTGTGTTGCCGGTATGCATAGTTATAGTTCACAGTAAATGTTTGGTGACCTGTAGTAGTTGTAACATATTTGCACTGTATAATCGCTGTAAGGCTCATTCTTTTTCAACATACTTAATTGCTAAATGTGAGAATCTGTAATTGGCTATGTGTTGTTAGTCTTAATTCAAAATTTTTGTAAAGCTGTTGGTTTTCCATGGATCCATAACCATGCCGAAACGCGGGAACTCGCAGACAATGTGCCGGATGTCCTCATCAAGGGTCGGGTAGCAGACACACGAAGGTGAATCTTTGATCTTAAAACGGTGGAGATAGGCGGCGAAGCCTCCGTGACCAGTAAACGCTTGAACCAAGAAGTTTGTGAGTTTGAGTTTCTTTAGTATGCTGTTCGCATCTCTCACAGTTGTAAAAAACTTCTTGGTTGTCACACCTGTCCCGGATGCCCCGTAGCGAACCTGCCACTGTTCGACCGTGTTTTGTCTTATCGATCTCTTGGCGTAGGACACCGGCACCATGTCATATTGGGGGCGGTCTTTTTCTTAAGGGCTGCTTGCTTTGCCAGTTCGTCTGCTCTCTCGTTTCCTGGCGTTCCAACGTGAGCTCGCAGCCAATAGAACCTGAGATCGGTCCCCGTTGCTCTTGTTTGGGTTGTAGCGTTTTTGATCTCTTGGACCAAGGGGTGTGTCGTGTCCAGTGATTTGAGGAGCTCCAGTGAAGATCTTGAGTCACTGAGGATGCTGACGCTCTGCGCCTTGTTTCCCTGCGATCTGCACTGCCCTGAGTAGAGCGTACAGTTCGGTTTGAAACACGGTGTTATAGGGCGCTAGCTTAAAGGTTGAGTGGCGGATTTCTCTTCCATTCTCCCACCATGTGAGTGCCGCTCCCGTCTGGCCCTCAATTTTACTCCCATCGGTGTAAATTTGAGGGCCTTCGAGGTCGTATCTACCGACGTCTTGGTTGAATTCCTCCAAGCAGACGTAGTCGATGGACACAACCCTTGACGGGTGCGGTCTCTTCAGGGCGTCAGCTTTTTCCTCAATTTCTCTTCCTGGTGGAATGTGGTCCTCACTGTAGCCCTTTGTGCCGCTTCGTGAATGCGCAAATCCAGTGGGAGGGTTCCCGACAGGATCAGCGCCGATGTCAGAGAGACCGTCCTGTACGCTTTGCAAATCTTCTGGGCGAAACCACGCTGTATTGAGTCTAGCTTGTTTCGCACCATCTACTTGTTGGGACACTTGTGCCAAGCGCTTGCTGCGTACAGGACGATCGGCTCTATCACCGCCACGTAGATGGTTTTCACTATCTCGCTATTGAGACCCCATGACACCCTCGCCACACGTGACAGCTGTCTGTAGATATCCGTTGCCTTTCGGCACGTTTTTTCTACGTGTGCGTTGAAGGTCAGCTTACGGTCTATGGTGAGTCCCAACAGTTTGATTTCGTCGACAAGCTCCACGACGGTCCCAGCCATTGAGATCCCATTTCAGCTTCCTCGTTATAACCATGGCTCCCGTTTTGTGAGCGGCGAAGTTAAGCTTATTTTGGCTACCCCATTCGACCACTTTTCGGAGAATCCGTTCGGCTTTGGCTTTCACTGCACCTGAGTCGTTGCCAGAGAACACCAGAGTGACGTCGTCAGCGAAGGCCTGACAATGGGCGTCCGTGTCGTTGAGCATCTGTAGGAGATCGTCTAGAATTACATTCCAGAAGATTGGACCTCCTATAGAGCCTTGGACACATCCCTTTGTGGTGGGCTTTTCGCTGGTTTCGCCCACGTAGTGTATCATTCGGTCGTCCAGGTAGGAGCGGACCATGTGATAAAGATTTCTCGGACAGCCTTTCTTGGCCAGTTGGGCTCTGAGCTTCGGCCACCAGGCGTTGTCGAAAGCTCCCTGTCTAGCCCTCTATGTCTAGCGAGACGAGTACCACGATACGTTTCTTCGTTTCTACTTCGGTTCTTATGTGTCTCATCAGACCATAGAGGGCGTCTTCCGTCGACTTCTGGGGCATGAACCCGTACTGACGTTTGTTCAGGGCCGGGAGGATATGCCACTTGATCCTGTTTACTAGCATTTATCACGAGATATCGATTTTGAAAGCAATCAGTCGAATAAGTAAAAAAAATCATGATGGCGGCTACTTTTTCTCATTCTGACCACGGATTTGTTGTCGGAGACCACAAAGTTCCTCAGATATCGATTTTGGAAGCAATCAATCGAATAAGTAAAAAATTCAAGATGGCGGCTACTTTTTCTCATTCTGTCAACGGATTCCTTCTTGGAGACTACACAGATAACCAGATATCGATTTTGGAAGCAATCCGTCGTATAAACTAAAAATTCAAGGTGGCGGCTACTTTTTCACATCCTGTCAACGGATTCCTTGTTGGAGACTACACAGATTACCAGATATCGATTTTGGAAGCCATCCGTCGTATAAACTAAAAGTTCAAGATGGCGGCTTCTTTGTTAAATTCTGTCAACGGATTCGTTGTCAGAGGCCACACAGATCCCCAGATATCAATTTTGGAAGCAATCAGTCGAATAACTAAAAAGTTCAAAATGGCGGCTTTTTTTTTTTATTCTGTCAGCGGATTCGTGGTCGGATATCACACAGATCCCCAGATATCAATTTTGGAAGTAATCCGAGGAAAAACAAAAAAGTTTAAGATAGCGGCTACTTTTTCTCAATATGTTAACGGATTCGTTGTCTCAGACCACATATCGATTTTGCTCTGACTAGCTGAGATACAATAAAGAACAACTTTTTTCAATTTTACAAAAAATTCAAGGACAACCCTAGTAGCTTCTTTACTGATTTAGCTATATATTTATACTGTTTTGAGTTGTTGTGTTTGATTGTTTGCCGTTAAAGTTAAGAATTCCAAATACCTAGATATAAGGCTACACCGCACCACTATTAAGTACGTAACTTGTTAATGTTCAAGCAGTCAAGTTAAGCGGCCACAAGTGTAAATGTTTAGACACATTAATTATTAGATCTAATTTTATTAATTTAACGGATGACCGAAAATATTGATTGCCCCCGAAAACTCGTGGAAATGAAACAATGCTTTACTTGCAATACTGGGCCTACAAAAATAATATCTGCTATTTTATTAAAGTTTTCGTGTTAATTACATTAATTTAGATACAAAAACAATATAGTTAAATGTGAAAAGTAATTCCTTGTGCCTTATTGTGTCTGTCAGACTTTGTATGCACTCTTTCACCGCGCATTTCCCCATTTTTCGCAGCTTCTTTCGCGGTTTGCGTCTGTTTGACAACTAACTTGACAAATGGCCGATTGGTGACTCTGACTGCACTCACCAATGACGTGACAACGGGTTATGCGTGGTTACTGCACCTCTAGTTAATATACCTCAATGGACATAACAGTAAAATACACAGTCAGCAGAGTCAATTCAGCTGAATGCTATGAATAAGGACTAGCATAGAAGGAGTAATAAAATAAAAAACGGTAAAAAAATAGCGGTCATCTTTACTCTTTAGGAAAATTGAATATGCTAAAAAGAGAACACTATATGTCTGAAAAAGTAAGGTTGTACGCGGTTTTCTGTTTTTGGAGGAAAATTGACACATTTGTCAAAAGTTCACATTATGTAAACAGGTCTACACATGGGACTAGGCAATAATATCGGTATCGACACTACTCGATTGCGACTTATGATTATGCTTAAACAAGGGGAACCCTACGAAACATACTTATTTATATACAAGTCGCAATGGTTCCCCTTGTTTACGCATAATCATAAATTGTCCGAATGTATGATTTCGCAGAATACTAATTTTGCATAATTGTTATTCTACTAATACCTTTGACTTTTTTGAAAAGTTATAAAATAAACCTAACCTAACCTACTCTATTCTACCAGGATTATAAAAAATATGTTCCGTTTAAGCTGACGAAAAATTATGCGAAAACAAAATTCGGCGTAACTATACATTCGGCGTAAAAAGTTTCGGCGAAATAGAGGGTTTCGTAGTTCTGCCGTTTTTTTTTAAATATTTGTCTGTTAAGTAACCGTATAAATTTTTTGTACAGTAGTAGTTCTATTCCAATTTGTTTTAACACATTTTAGGTATGTCTTAATCTTGTTAACCCTTTAGTAGCTCTTACTGACAAGTGAATAAGATTTATCATTAACAATATGTTTACGAAATTGAAGCAATTTGGAATAGATGCCCTGATTTTAGCTTTTTAAGTAAGTACCTACTCTTAAAAAAACCTTCGTTGTTTTACTGAAGCTGAAAACTCGAAATAAATAAGTTTGATATCAATAAAGTAAAATCGTTTTACAATATTTACATATAACTTTATTGTAACAAAATACCGACTTGCCTGTGAAAGCTAATGTGTTCGGATGCATTTTCTTTTAATACCGTGCACGATTTGCATCCTAGGACAGCGCAGGCCATAATAAATTATAATTTTGGATAATACTTTCGCTTCAATAATTAAATTTATAATTTGTTGTACCGCGTAGATACTATAGTTTTGAAAGCAATGTGACAATATTACACAACGAAAGACTATACACCGCAGCTTCTTTGGAGGTTGGTCTAATATGTCCATAAGTTGATAATTTTTAAATTAGTCGAGTTTTGACACCACGGTGGCCTCAAATATGACTCCGGGTTGATACGCCGATTTAAGCCGAAATAATTGCTACCTACCTCTTTGTCTAACTCATTACAAATCCGCGTTAAAATTTATGCGATAGATATACTTTTCAGGTGTGCTTCTCATTAAGTTCTTTCTATGAGAATCCTATTTCTTTGACTGAATGACGTGAAAGTAGAATACTCAGCAAAGAACAAGGACTAAAGGCATAGAAACCGTGCAATAAGATGAACGTTGCACCAGCTACTTTTCTCTACTTTATAGATTACGTATTGATAAGAGAAAACGAAACCAAAACTAGGTGTCTTTTCTTCTTTAATCTGTCATGGTCAGAAGGTGAAGAAACGTCAAATTTGATTGGAATTCTTTGGCCTTCCAATACTACAAAATGAAATAGTCAATATTACGACCTACTAATGTTATATCAGGGTGACTATTCATTTAGTAGCTGTGTTACTGTCAATTCGGGTCGCAGATTTGAATTCTTCAAGAGAAACGAATCTTGTATGAAAAATAGCTCTAAATGTGCAATTCGTGGGCAAGGCATAAAGTTCTTAGGACTTACGAGTACTACATACTCCACAATGGCTTGTGTAGTAATGGGGTGTAATTCTCATTCAGGACGTACAAGAAACGAACCCCTTAGATTGTCTTACCATAAATAAGTTTTTTATTATTTTCCTTTACTTTTCGCTAATGTTGTGTGAAAAAGAGATAATCAGGGAGCGAAACTTTGGTGCCGGTGACGTCATTATGATGCAAATTCACATATAGGATGTTTTTATATAAACAATATTGCGACAGCCCACTGATTCTTAATAATGAATATTAAAATTATGACAACGACGATATGAGTAAAATATTTTGATGGGTCATGTAATTCTAACGAAAAATATTATTTCCACAAGTAAATAAAAAACATTACTTGAATGAAATTTCGTTGGATTTCAAAGTATACAGAACGCTTCAAATTCAAACTTAACATCCCATGTGCTTCGCTGTTTTCAAATGTTTTTCTAAATTCCTTACTTTTGCTGATAAAACATTTTTTTATTATTTACAATCAGAAAAGGGAACTTCTGCAAATACGGCTGTATAGACTACCTGGCGACTTTGCTCAAGCAAAACAATAATCGGTTCGGTTTCGATTATATTTACAATTTACAAATAAATAAATAATTAAATATAAATTTGTTATTGTCTCCAACAATTTTCTTTTTAATATGACAATGACAGTCAATTACCTTATTTATAAGTACCGTTTGCCGTCTCAACTCAAGTGTCAACATCGGTAAACTAAAGAGGCCAATAAGTTGTTATTAGTGATGAAGTAAAATCTAGATAAAAACACTCTGTATGTAGCTTGACGTCATAAGCCTGTCATCGGCACCAAAGCTTCGCTCCCTGGTGATAATATATTCTAAGGACATTAACACGTTGGGCGCCGGCAGTGATTCACTGAGCTCTAAGCTATGCCGGGTGAAATTATCGTGGTCACGTATTTGTGTCACTGGCATAGGAGTACGAATTACATGGACACAAATACGTGTCAACTGGCATAGTTTATAGGTAAAATATTAAAATGCGTTTATTTTTATTTTGCGGCGTCAGTCGTCTTTCTAACGTGTAGTCGAATGGTGCTAGTGCTGGAAAAAATACAAATTTCCTAATGCAAATTTTGAGAACCGCCAATTTGTGTCGAAAAATGACACAGATTTGTGTCATCGGCATTGTATAAGGGTAACTTTTATGAAATCTAAAAAACTTACAGATTTTAAAACCAAAGCGGAATTCGATTAATATTTCAATAACATAACTGTACATTTAATTTAAAAAAAAATATGGAAATTTGTCGAGAAAAAGGCTTGAAAATAAAAACACAACATATGTGTCACCGGCATAGGAGTCAGAATTTTTTGATCACAGACGTTGTGTCACCGGCGCCGAACGAAACGCCACGAATTGATGTGGTATTAAAATCGTCTAAATAGTAAAGTTTCCTGTTTACGAATAAGTAATCTATCTTTTGAAAGTGATGTGAAAATGATATCGATATGATATTTTTTAGATTTCCAAAAGATAATAAATTACTGGCAGAGTGGGTCACAAGGATTGGCAGAAAAAAATTGGGTCCCGACCTGCTATAGTCGAGTGTGCTCTAAGCACTTCAGTTTGGGATCGTCTGTGTAGAGCGAAAATAATGGAAATCGGCGACGGCTTAAACCTGATGCCGTACCTGTGTTAATTGTATGTATCTGTATATACTAAAGGTTGTGAAAAATACGTTATTTAACATTCCATACCATAGATTCGGTTGACTAACGCTAATTTCATAATTTAACTGGCCATAATAAGTTTTCACAGAATCACGGCGGTAATTTCAAGAATCTGCAGTTGATAGCAGTCACTGTACATTGAATAAACGTGCCAAGGCCTGGCTGGACACGCGGATCACTAAACATGAATTTAATTTAAAGAGTAAATGTTTTTTTAGGAACAACAAACCGACTTTCAATACGGAAAAGCTGTTCAAAGACCACATGAACCAGTCAATGCTGTTTCACCTTCGACCGAATCGGTTATGCGATCTCTTTATTAATTAATTGTGCATTTTTTTAATTCTTGAAATAAACATATTTGGTGCAAATTACTTATATTTTATGTTAGGAACTAAAGCATGGCCCACAATACAGAAGGCCCATTAAAAGGTTTCGTGGACCAGAGTTTACGGATTCCACTATGACCAAATCGGTTACATATCTTTTTTTAATATTTGCAATTCATATTGTTCCTATTTTACATAATATTTAATTTCATTCCACGATCAGATATACGATAGTGCCAGTAATAGACTTCATCGACACGGGACTGAATAAAATGTATCTTAACAAATAGGTTTAGATAATTTGGAGTTAGATAATAGAAAAGATTTTTATGTTTTTAACACTGGGTATATTTTATTTTAAGAATAATTGCAGTTAGAAAGCCACGTGATTTCATCAATCAATGACATAAATTCATCACTCACTCACAAATATTTAATTTATATTTTAGAACCTTTTTTTAAATACAACGTCCAGGGGCACGTTTTTTAAAACTACAAGTAACAATTTTACAGGTCTAAACTGGCAATACTGCTCAAATGACCGGTCGTCATTGGTCGAGGTTATGTCAAATGGAAACTTGTAACCTGTAAATTGTAATTTGTAGCTTTATAAAACAGGCGCCTGATGTACCAAAAGCATGTGTCACCAATACTTGTGAACCCTCAAGTGAAGAAGATTTGATAAAATCTTGCCAAAAAAGAATAAAATATTTGTAGAAAGAACTTGAGAGAGTTAAAATGGTATCTAAACGACGTTCGATTAAAATAAATACATTGACGAAACAATTCAGTTTGTAGTAATCAGCGGAACTATGAGGAAATATTTTAAATATTCCTGCTTAATATTCATGTTGATCAACGTAAAATAATAGCGATAAATATTTATATTTCTAAATAAACGATAAATAAATAAATAAATAAATAAATAAATAATATTATCGACTCCGCCACGACACTGGGTGTGTATAGGTTCAAATCACGCCTTGTAACGATGTACCAAATAACGAAAGAGCAGCTATGGATGTTTAGTAGTATAGATTTGGCACTCAGAGGGCGCAAAATCCACGTGGCAAATGAACTTTGCACCAGCTATATATCTGTACTAAATTTATATATTGCGCATTACTTAAGAGAAAATAAAACGTAAAATAGGCTGTTTTTAATGGACCTTGGTATGTCCACGATCGTGCGTATATATGTTAACACTTTATTGTACAAAACGCAGAAATTCAACAACGATATTTACAGAATAGGAATGTACAAAGGCAAAGTTATCCCTTTAATCTTCTCTCATCTCTTCCAGCTAACCTTTGGGTTATTCAGGAAAAGAAGAAAAACAGAATGTGGCAACGAGTAGGCATAAGTACAAAAACAATGTTTACAGAAACTGCATGAACTAAAAAAATTACCTAAAATTATACGAGTAAATAAGTACTAACAATGGCATATTATCTAATAATTATGCTTTTGTTTGGTAACTGAAAAAGTCGGCCCTTAGTCCATTAGACTACGTTACGTAACCGTGGGTTAAAGGTATACGTGGGTTACCGTTATTACTTTTCCAAGATTATTTAACTAATAGAAAGCAGTCAGTTAGGGTAGGAGATTAGTCGAGCTCTGAAAAAAATATCTATTATGAAGTACCACAGGGGAGTGTTCGAGGGCCCACGTTATTTTTGATCTATATAGATGACCTACGCCGTATATCTCTTTCTAATGCTCAAACAACTACATTTGCCGATGACACTGTTATCCTGTTCTACTCTAAGCCTTGGCCTAGTGATAATGACGTTGCTCAAGAAAGCTCTAATAAAGTTACTAAATGGTTAACTTATAATCTACTCACTTTCAACCTGAGTAAAACTAAAATTATGGCCTACAGTATCAATAATAGTACTCAATCATTACCAAATACCATTATTATTAAAGCGCCAACATGTCAAGAACTAACAAGTTGTCACTGACAAGAAATTAAAGAAACTCCGTCGATCAGGTACTTGGGCGTTCAAATGGATAAAAATCTCAACTGGCGTGATCAAATCACAAGACTCACAGGAAGAGTACGAAAACCGATTTAGATTTTTAAGAGTCTGCGACATGAATGTGATCGAAAATTATTAATTTAAATTTACTTTGGAAGTTTGCACATACCGTAACGTAACCCTACGTAACTTACGTACTTATATTATCAGGATTATCATTATCACCCAAAAGTTAACTGGAAGAGATCCTTTAAAGGGATAAGTTCGCATTTGCACATTCTTATTCCTTAAATATTGTGTTTGAATGTCTGCGTTTTATACGATAAAGTGTTTGTGTTTACATAAGTACAAAACTTGTTAAGTCTTAAAACTTGTAAAAAATTCAATTGAAGAAGAAAAAAACATACCTTCTACTTTTCGCTTCATTTTCTCTTATTACATAACTAGAGAAAGATAGCTGGTGGAAAGTTCATCTTATAGTCCGGCTTCTATGCTTTAGTATGTTCTTATTCTATATTGAATTTTATTTTACTGGCAGCTTTTGAATTGACACTAATTCATGAATGACGTAAAATGTGACCCTAGTTCACGCGTAGCATACTAAGCCCACGGTCAAGGTTAACGTAACATCAAATTCGAATCCTCTAGTAGCCATTTTAATAAGCTTGTGTTATTTATTAAAACAGAATGCCTTTCGAAATATTTCTTTTTGTTATTTAAACCGTTTATTTCCTCTAAAACCTAACTCAAACTGATGAATATTTTGACGTGTGACAATAAAAATAAAAAACCGGACAATTGCGAGTCGGACTCGTCCACCGAGGGTTCCGCACAAATTTGTAGGTTCATATTATAAATAGTTCCAGAATCGAGTCTCGCAGTTTTTTTCCGAGCTTATTGATTAATAAAGAAATAGAAAATAAATAACACGTGGTTATATATATTTTTTTTTAATACTATTATTTACAACTGAAATTCTAAATTAAATTAATCTGAATCCATATCGCTGTCTGTACCCGTATCAGTGTATGCATGGCTCGAATCACTTTCATTATCTGAGTCCCCATCTCGTAAATTTATAATAAGTTGATCCATGATCTCGTCACTAAGATAATCATTTTTATAACACTCTTCCTCCACTTTCTTTACGTGACTGACACATTTTTGCCATTTCTCCACTGAATACTTAGAAAATAGCTCTGCCAGAGCTCGTTTCTTCTCAGTTAAATTTAAATTAATATAATTTCGTGCCAGTTCACCCTTGATACCTCCCCATACTAATTCGATGGGGTTTAAATCCGGATGATACGGTGGCAAATAAAGTACTGTATGACCCTTTTCTTCCAATATGACATCAATTTTGAATTGTTTTTCTGGTTTATTTCGTTTTATGAATTCTAGCAAATCCCTCTTTTTCATCGCCTCAGTGTATTTAACGTTATGGAGTTTTAACCAATCCTGCATTTGCTTTTTCAAGGAACACATCGTGGGTGGTTTATCCACCTCGTTGTAATGGTATTTCGCGTTATCCACAACTATTACTGAATTAGGAGGAAGACCAGGCAAAAGTTTTTCGCGAACCCACTTTTCGAAATTGTTGGAATTCATATTTCAATGATAGTCTTCTGTCTTCGTATTTGGTTTGAAAATGGTTAAAGCGTTATCGACAAATCCTGAACTTCCACCAGCATGCACGATGACCAATCTATTTCCTTTACCAATAGAAGACAATGCACTTCTTTCAGAGTCTGATTGCCAACACGCTGACACATTATGGAATTCATTTACGTAAGTTTCACCTTGAAAAAATATTGGTCTGTCTTGTGATCTAAATTTTCGTACTGTCGTAATATATTTGTCTCTCCATTGTTGAATTGAATGGCGTTCTATCAACATGTTTCTCTTTGATTGGCATTTTCTGTATCGGAATCCTAATTCACGTAATATAAGTCTCAAGTATGTATAACCACATTTAATAACTCCATCTTCCGCTAAAACTTGTCTTAGTTTATTGATCGTGGGAATTTCATTTCTTATTGTGTAGAATTCTGTAATCTTTCTTCTTATAACACCTTTAACGAAAACGTCAATTTCTATTTTCTTTTTTCTAGTCTGTTTAGGCCTCCTTGGTGAAGAAAACTTCACATTACATTCCACACTTTTTCGCTCACTGAAAATGCGTTGTACACTTCTTTCGGACAATCCTGTAGCCATGGCAACAGTTTTATGTATATTAATGTCATCTCTAATGCTCAGCAGAATTGGGATCTAATTTTTTTATTTTAAAATATTCGTACACTTTATAAACAGTTTGTTTAGTTTGAGCCCTTATTGGAGGACTCATTTTTGGTTGCAAATCCCGTGTGCGTTTTACTTGAAGCGACCTGTTCAATTAACACGTATTGACGATAGCAAGGATGACGCCCGACTGAAGTTATGCGTCGTTTGACGTTCCGTAAACACACCCCTCCCGTGCCGCTCCCATACCTAAGGAACAGACTCAGTAATGCGTTAGACCTATAGTTAATTAATCAAATCTATCCAGACATCACTTCCTTTTATGTTAAATTATATCTCGAAAAAAATAAAAAAGTGTCAAGCACCATTCAGTGTCATCATATTTTACCGAAAGTGCTTTTAATCAAAAAATACAAGGTTAAATAGAGATTACTGCCTCAAAATAAACATGAAGACAATGATTATAGTCCATTCGCTTATATAGTGTCGCTACACTCACACATACGTGTGGTTATTGTAATAAAATACGAATATAATTCGATGTAAACTGTCAAATTCACTTGCGGGTGTTACGCCTCAAGTGAATTTCGTAGTATACTTAGAATTATATTCGTATTATATTACAATAACCACACGTACGGTCGGGTGTAGCAACACCATCTAAGCGAATGGACTATAAGTGCATAAATAAATAATATGACTAGGCTCAACCTTCAAAAGTACGCGAATATGGAGTTATAATGGTAAATTGATTTGTTTACAAGAGTGACGGAATGAATAGGAACAGACTTTAAGTAGATAGTGGGGGAAATTTTCACAGAATTCTGCACCATGTTTTTACAAAAATCACACAGTTCTGAAGAAATATTTTATTACAAATAGAAATTATGCAAAAAATATTATAAATAATGCTATTACAATAATAATAGCCTACCTTAGCTAATATTCCATACAAGTCTAAATAAATCATTGTGTCAAGAGTAAACTTATTGCAAAGCTTTCCCATAATTATCGATTTAATGAGTTCGCAAAAGGGCACTTGAAATTATCTAATTAACTAGACTGAAAGGTCGATTATTGCGCACGAAACACCTGAATATGAAATTTGTACATGAAACATCTACATACCAATCCTACAGTAAAAAAAATACATATCACTAAAACATAATATTTCACCATTTAGCAATTTTGTACTTCAGTTATAGGTACCTAAATAGCAAAGTGTTTGGGAAGTGTTGTCATTTGCGAAAGACATTTTTTTCTGTGTGCGGCCATTTTTATCATCATAGATCTATTAAAAAATAAGAATTTTGTTATTTAGATTCTTCGATCAACAATATTCAACTAGATAACCAGTCCCATACAAACTCAAAGCTAAATTCTGTCCGCGTGAATCTACACGTCAGTTGCATTTGTTTACTAAACAGAGTGAACAAAACACATTTTAGCGCGTGTATTCAATTTGGCAGCATGACTTCTGGAACGTATAAGGCTGCCTAATTGACAATGCACGCGCTAAATTGTGTTTTGTTTTCTCGGACGGGACTACTTAAACTCGCCGCTTCGATTCGCTCGTCCGTCCGACCGACTGCCGTTTTTTGAGAGAATAACACCTTTGCTACTTACAAACGAAAAAACGTATGTTAAATAAAATCTATTGTGTAATCAAGCTTATCGTGCAGAAATACTTTTCCCGGTTGTTGCCCTGCGAGTTACATCGTTTTTAATCTATTCACTTTGCTTCTTCGAATTTGACTAACAGAGGTATGGAGGTATGTAAATAGGTACGTAAAAGTTTTGTTGTTTAGTTAAGATTACTTATGTTCAACTATAGCTAAGAATCATCCAGCTGACAAGTACTTATACAAAAAAAAGTTCATCAAAATCGGTCAAGCCGTTTTGGAGAAGAACAGCGCACGCCAGAATTATACTATATAAATTTTTAAAGTAAAATTCCGGTAGACAATTCTCGAATACGAATTGAAACCGGGCGAAAGCATGTCAGATCATGCACATAATAGGGTTCCATCGCCGTTACTACATACACAAATAACTGTTTCGCACTATTTAGTGACATGACACAGTGTTGTTTAGTAAAAAAAAAAAGCTTATACCCATGACATAACAAACTACTCCATGCATCTAATGTTCAGTTAAATAAATGTTTGCGCGTATATTGAACGACCTAGGCCAAACATTCTTAGCTGAGGTTTCAATATTGTTATTTTGTTGTAATTATGACATTAAATGTTACTGTAAAGTTTGAAAATAATATATTGTCCATGTACTTACCGAAAGTAAGATACTCCGACCGATATATTTCGTTTTCGATAATTATTTTTGCAATTTGTTAATGCACATTGTGGCATTATGATGCGTGTTGACATTGGCTGTCTGTCAACAGAACTAATCAAAATTAAGACCTCACGCCGCAAGTGAATCGTTAGTAACCATGAAGTATTTTTTGCGCTGACCCGTGATCTAGTTGGTAATTGTTGATCGAAGTGTAGATTCATGGCTCTTAAGTGCATCGGAGCCGAGATATTAAAATATATATACCATTTTTGCGTTTATCGCGTGACAAAGTTTAGATAAAGCATCCGTCACCTTTTGACACGTAAATAAGTACCACAGTGACGGATGCTTTATCCACATTTGACACGCGATATAGGCGCAACCATACTAGGCCCATAGTATTTTCTTTCATAGTTAGTAGATTACTTATCAGCCGCCCCTCTTATGTGTTTGTCTATTAAGAGGTCCTCTAACACATTTAAAAAAAAACAACCGCGGCCGCAGAAAAAAAGACAATTATTTTCATACAAACTTGCCCAATGCCCTTTAATAAGATTTCATTATAAATTAGAGACGTCACTAGTGTTAACATATACAATAATACGGATGGTGTTACGCAATAATGTATCTACACACAACTATTTAGTAGTATCATTCATGTTTATCAGTTTGTCAAACCTCAGTATCATTATATTTTATTGCTAAGCAATTGTGGAATGACACATTTTTGCGTTACAGCATCCTATATACATTCTGTATGTAAGGTAACTGTACGGAATTCCGTAAACGTACGGAATTCCGGCATTTATCGGTTAAGGTCCAAAAATAAGAAAAGTATCAACTATTTCCAAAAAATATATATATATACATATAAAGTATGGACAATATTGCCCCAAATAAACAAGAGGTCAACGAACTGTGAACATATAGTATGTTGTTACGGATTCTGTTTTGGTCAGTCCGCGTCAAACCCGCCGAAACTATAGGAAGTAAACGCGTGTGCGTAAGTGTAGGAACGGATTTTATTAAAGATTTCGCAAGTAATGGGTAAGCTTTTTCATTATAAATTGTTTCAATAACTGTGTAGAATTTCATAACAAACAGACTATATTAATTTTCATGAAAATTCAGTTAGTATTTAGGAAATTATGGTCGATTTACTGATTGCCGCAATTACATACATCAAAAACCAACCATGTCCCGAAAAGCGTTAAAATTACGTAATTGAAGAAAGTAAAGGGAATTTGTTTATGTATTTTGCCGGGAATTCACATAAGAAAGTCAAAAAAACTTTGCCGTTACGAGCGTGATGTTTGCCATACTTTCATATAATCAAATTACGTATTATGATTTTGTGGACCATTGTCATGAAAAAAGGTGTCTAAAGTAATCCATTTTGCTCCACATGTTACATAGTTAGCTGAATCATATTGCTACAGTCCAATGTTTTAATATACTTAATGAACTTAATGGTACATCTACTACTATGAATACATTACTATAGAATTTAAGTAATTTCAGGATGTGAAAAAGACGTACTTCTCATGCTATTATTATACTCACCAATGATAGAAATTAAGAAGGTACTTATATTGTTGTATAATATACGCATTTTATTTTTATTTTATTTGTAATAAGATTAATGATGGTTAATCTTCTATAGGTAACAATGAAAAAAAATGTTTTATGGACATTGGCTAAAATTGTTCCCCGTGGGGGACAAGGAGAATAACTGAAATTGTCTGGACGGGATCTCCTCACCCCCGTCTCCTCTAATAACAAAAATCTGTCTTCTTTTCTGTCAAATATATTATTTTATTTTATTTCTGATCACGTCATATTTAATTAATATTTTCTTTTTCATTAATTTTGCAGGAAAGAGGCATTTACTAAATTTACCGGATTTACAGGTACATTCACTAAAGTTGGCACGAATGGAATGAACAAAAGTAATGTCACCTATCACTGTGTGAGTGCCGTCCTTTGAACCGATGTTCGAATTTCAAACCGAAAATCTGTTATTATTTTACACACTTGTATACTTTCGTTCACTCATTCAATCCATTCGTGCCAACTCTCGTGAATAGACCTGTACATACACGCATTAACAGAATAACAGACAGAGACTATTTTTAATCCGTAATAACGGACATTTAAGAGGTTCATAAAAATGACTATTAGTTATACAAAACACTGTTTAATATATAGTTTTTATGTAACATTCTATACTCTGAAAGCCAGTCTTAACTAGTAAACCAATTTCAATTAGTTAAGATTTCAGGTTTTTCTGGTAATAGGTTACAAAGTCAAAAATGCCTTAACACTCCGTAATTCCGTACACTTACCTTATAGTCGATCAAGAAAGTCCTTTACACCTGGCGACTCTAAGGAGTGATCCGGAAAAAAGTTGCAGCATATAATATGGATTTCTTTTTTATTATGTGGTAATTTTAAGCAGTGCATGTGTTATAGTTATCTGTAGATACCATACAATAAAATGAAAAATAACAATCTTAAAAATTTATGGCGATTTCAAGTTTTCGCCTTTTATATTTTACATCTCACCTAAAACTTTTTGGACAGCGTCTTCGTAGAGAATTTAGTAGGTTTTTGTCATAAACATAGTTGTTTGTTTAAGTTTGATGGGCTATTTAATACCTTATTAAATTGTTTTTTGATCAATAGTTAACTTCTTTGATTTGATTTCACTTTGACGTAGTTACAAGGAAATTCAACATTTAATTTTGTGTATAATTGCCATTTTTACACTGTCTCCCATAGAAAAAGCTCTGTCAGAGGTTAGATTGGAAAAACTTCCTTACTACCCAAGGTAAAATCCAGTTTATTGGTATAACTTATCCATAAGATGATATTCTTAAAAGCATAAAACAAGTTGTGAAAATGAAAATTCAATTGTGGGATTGTAGAAAACGGCAAGCGAAGATTGTCGAATTGTGTTGAACAAAAAGTTATAAAGTACCTGTACCTACCAAAGAATCTCATACATTTCAATATGATCGTATTTTTATTTGATAGTATGATATATACAGATAACTAAAAAAACTGCTTCATAATAAGCAAAAAATAAAAAATACACCAGATAATTCATTGCTACTGTTTTACTGAACCACTACTTATCCGTATGACGTTAAGGTTCAAAAGTGGTAATAGACTTCCTTGGTCGACTTAACAAACAACGTGTAGCATTAGGTACACAATAGAAAATGTACAAGAAACAAAATGAATATGCTGCCGAACTGCATTTCCGATGTATCCAGTAAATATGAAGGCGGTCGCGCTTTCTTGGATTCAATGTTTTCAACATTTAAGTTTTCGAAACATCGGAATTGTATCTTGATATGTGGTATACATACTCGCATAAAGAGCCACTGTCTTTTTCAGTGGGGTATATAAAACGTATATTAATGGACTAAGGTTGCATTCGACCAAACTGGAATAAGGTCTTATACCTAGATTAAGCGCCGCATCTGTACCTATAGACTAATCTCGGAGCAAGTCTTATTCCAGTTTGGTGAAATTCGTCCTAAAAGGAACTTTTCGCCGAAACATACTATTTATACCACTGGACTACCCATACGTAACTTTCAATGGTATTATAGATATTAATAACTTCTTTCATAAAACGAACTTATGTTCGTTATTTATTGCAGTTTAAGAGCCTAAGTAAGTATGTGAAGCGATAAGGCAATTTTATTGTTTATTTCATTTTATAATAATAAATAGTTTATCTATTTAAAAAAATAAATCTTTCAATATCATTCATTCAATAAGTCGCATAACTATTTATTTTTCACGATTATCTTTCAACCAGCACTGAAGATATCACTTTACTGAGCACATTATAAGTCCAACTGTATACGAAAGTACATTCAGTAAACTGATCAAGGATAAAGAACATAAGTATTAAATAATTCCCTAGTCTTACAACAGAAAACGGTTTGGTGATCCGTTCAAAATGACTCTACTTTGACATTTTCATTTGAAGTATGAAGTTTCATACAATTATTTTATTTTATTTAAAAAGCATTCGTTATGTTATAAATAGAGTTAGGACTTTTGGTGGCAAATCGTGGTTCTAGAATCCATGGAGTCGCTATTTTCTATTAATTATTGTACATACCACTTTGATTTTGACATTCAGTATTTTAATATTTCAACATTTATTTATGCCTTAAAACGCTAAACCAATTTAAATGAATTTTGGTATGGAGGATGTATCTGCTGTGAAAGCGTTACAAACAAGCAAATATATTAGTAGGTATGGAATAACCGAACTAAAAATGTATTTAGTTCATTTTAAAATATGACCATATTCAAGGTCAAAATCAAAGTGTCATGTATTATAATAATTAGGAAATAGCAACTCCATGGATTGTAGAACCTCGGTATGCCACCAGAAGTCCTAACGCTAGTTATAAACATACACCGGATTGACGGGGGCAAAAATGTACCAGTGCTAGTGATTAATTAAATATCGACTAAGTTTATCGACAACTTTTTTCGTGACAGATCTTACATTTCTTGCCAAAATAAGTCGTACCTTTATCTTCTATAATTATCAGAATGATCAGCATTCCAGGAAGATAAACGATATTTTTTCTTTCGAGACATTTTTAACCGACTTAATAAACTTAAGCTTCTCAATTCGTCGGAATGCTAAAGAATATTGTTGTACTGAATGAATTTGTTATTCAACGTAATTTCAATGGTTGTCAAAAGTGACTCGAGTCCAGAGTCAATGTCAGATACCAGTTGTTAATAGTTGCGATAAGTATAAATATTAGAGGTTTGCACATAATTAAAAGGTATTCAAACTTGGCCATTACTTATGATAATGATGATTAAAAAGTGCTTTTTATCGATTTCGATAAACTTAGTCGACATTTAATGAATCACTAGCACTGGTAAATTTTTGCCCCCGTCGATCCGGTGTTTGTTTATTATGGTGCCGGCTAATAATTCCTCGATAAGATAAGGCCATCAACATCGAGAAATTCGGCAATGAAGTATTAGTGTGGCAAGCGATTTGTCAAAGCGGTATGCGATCACAATCCTTCTTCACTACAGGGACTTTGATCGCTACGGTACACCGTGACGAGTGCTTACAGAAAATATTACTACCACTCATAAAGAAGCACAGGATTAGCACTTTATTTTGGCCGGATTTGGCTTCTTGTCATCACTCTAAAACAACGAAGGAATGGTATAAAGCCTATAAGGTAGAAGTAGTGGGTAAGGATATGAATCCTCTTACTTGCCCAGAAGTTCGCCCATTAGAGCGATATTGGGCTATCATGAATCGATACCTCCAAAAAAACGTCAAAGCTGCCACATCAGTTTACGACTTTAAAAGAAGCGGAACAGGGCATTTAAAAATATATTAAAAAAGTGGTCGTCCATAACTTAATGAGACACATTAAAAAGAAAGTTAGGTTGCAGGCAAAATAGATGTAATACGAAGAATTCATTCAAAACAGTTTTTTATAAAGACCTTATTTTTCAGTTTCTTTTTGTTTCATTATCAGTTTTCACACAGAATAAAAAGAATATAATTTTGAAGTTGTCTACTTTCTTTCCGATACGGTCCTTAAGACCGCACAAGGCGTAACTGCGCGGCTGCGCAGCGGAGCGACGAGACGCGACGCGGCTCTATGTGCTAAGTTGCACTATCAATAACAAATTGGATTGTCATAGACCTAACACGATATGACTTGAACGGCGTGAAGTGTCGCAGTGTCGCATCGTCTAGTGTCACTGACACGTAGTGCGTTCTATTTCATGCAATTACATGGAAAGAACATTTGGCCGCGTCGCGTCGCGTGGCTTCGCGGCCGCGCTGTTTCACCTAATGAGGTTTTACCTTACTACTAAGCGAAACCATTCCAACCGACTAACAAATATTTTGTGTTAATAAGTGTTTTTGTGCAAGTCCAATTGCACATCATATTACACATAAGTCCTCTAAATGCGTTCAAAACCCGTTGGCAATGCATTACAACAGTCAATTTTCCTACCGGTGGTAATAGGTAACAGCAGCAGTGACGTAATGTTCTTATGTTGTCATCTACATCGTTTTTTTATTATTTTGGCATTTTGATTTTAAATTCAAAAGGTAATTACTATTTTTAAATTGTTAATAAATTGGCATGTTCTTAAGCTTATGGGCAACTAGACGGTAGTGTATTTTTTTTCACCATGAGAGCTGAAAGTTCGATCAATGGACGATTGAAGACGCGAAAATTAAGTATGCGATTATTAAAAAAAACCCATTGTAGTCTCACATTAATGGTGTTGCTTATCTGATAACATTATAGGTATTCAAGAATAATGAGAAAAAACAAAATTTAAAAAAAAATAGCTTAGAATGGTGCTATGATCAAAACATTGAACAAGGGTGGTCATTTTCGAAAAAACATATAAGTCCAAATATCTCGAAAACCGTGTGACTTTTACCTATTTTAGCTTTTTCATAACGTCCTAAGTGCCCTCTATCCGTAGTTCAAGGATTATCCACTGATTACTTAACACCCTGTATACTAATAATATTATAAAGAGGACGAAACGACGAAAGACTGAACCGATTTTGAGAATTATTTTACCAAGAGAAAGCCACGTTATTTGTGAGTGTCATAGGCCATATATTAACCCAAAAAAAATGTTTATGGCCCGACGAAGTGAGCACGGGAACAGCTAGTATATAATAAAGTTACGAGTTACAAATTTGGAACATCTTCCAATGCCCCCACGATTCATATAGGCCCTAATTCTAGTATCTGTAGAAATTAAAGTTCAGTCAACACAACATATCAGCTCGGTATGTTTTTTAGAACGACCTGGGAATACGGACTTATATTATCTTTGTCTATGATTAAAAAAAAACATTCATATTCGTAACACAGGTTTGTTTTTCCGCCATTTTTGTAATTTGTTTGCTGTGCCGCTGTAATCTTGAAAATATTATTATTATAATAATAATGAAATATTTGTATGTTCTTCTCTGTTTTAATTTAATTTCATATTTCAGGGGCCCATTCCAGAAAACGACTCTGCAACTCTGCACTCTGCACTTTAAAAATCCACGATAATGCAAAGTGCAGAGCAAACGTGTTCCAGTAAACCCTTTGCGTAATTTGCAAACTCTGCAAAGATTCTGTTCCTAAAAGCTACTTTGCAAATCCACAACTTGTATTTAACTCTGCCTCTTCAAATATGCAATTGTCTTCTGGAACAGAAATACTTTGCAAATCCACAACTCCACGCTCTGCATTTGACTCTGCCTCTCCAACTCTGCAATAGCTTTGTGGAACAGAAATACGTTTGAAGAGTGGGATTAGTGGAGTGCAGAGTTGCAGAGTGGCTTTCTGGAACGGGCCCCAGTTTATATTTACATTAGCTTAACACCTACATAATTTTATCTACATCCATATCATAACTTCCCTACAATATGTTCAGAAGCGATAAGCAAATCGCCTATATTAAGAAACCTGTATCTGTGGTTGCATCTTAATGTTTACAATAAAGTGTCAGTACCTAAACATTAAAGTATCGGTAATACTGTACCACTAACTTGAAAATGCAAGCCATATCTGTACATTATAAATAAAGTTTTTTTTTTTAAGTTTTGGTACTACAAACAAGTTAACAGTAACACTAACTTAATAAAAATACAGGCCATAACTGATATATAAAGAGAGTCCTTAAAAAACGAGTGTGGTTTTATGAACCGAGTCAAGGGCGAGTTTGATAATAAGATCACACGAGTGTTTTAAGGCTTAATTATGTAGTTGCATACATTACTTTACCTATACATATATTATAAGTATTCTAAGATGGATTCAGAAGCCAAAAGGCAAATGACCTGCATTGACAACTGCAAACGGCACAGCGGTTCAGGCAATTGGTAAAGGAAATCTTGAAATAGAGGCTGATGTACGAGGATCAAACGAGCTAATAACCCTAAACGATGTATGGTTCATACCTTCAATTAAGAAAAACTTATTTTCGGTACTGTCAGCTCAAGACAGATTACTAAACACTGCGTTTGAGTCTCGAACTGAGGACTGTATAATGAAATTTGAAGGAGGTCGAGATCTATTGATTTGGAAAAGAAATGCGCATGGAGGCTTGTACAAACTTATTGCTACAAACTTTAAAGGACCGCATGAAATCAATATTTTTGATGACTCCAATATGATGCAATTATATCATGAACGTCTGGGACATCACAATAAAGCACATGTCAAAAAGGTAATAGAGAAAGAGCTAGGCATAAAGCTGAAATTGGATTCTGAGTTATGTGAAGGATGCGTATTTGGTAAAGCCCATCGACTCAAATTTGGCACACGAGAGCGAACAACATAACCAGGAGAGCTTATACATACCGACGTATGTGGCCCTTTTAGATTTACATTAGCAAAGTATATATACTTCGTACTGTTTAAAGATGACTACACTAAATTTCGTCAAGTCTATTTTATGAAGGAAAAAGGAGAGGTACATGAGAAACTTGAGCAAATGTTGGCACAGACAAAGATAACTGGACATAGTGTGAAAGAGATACTCAGTGACAATGGAGGCGAGTTTGACAATGAAAAGGTAAGAGGAATCTTACGCTAAAATGGATCTCGGCAAAAGACTTACAATGCCATACACTCCGGAACAGAATGGTTGCTGTGAGCGTGACACCAGGACACTGGTTGAATGTGCAATCAAGAACCATGATGTATGGACAAGGAGAGACACTGCCTCAAGGCCTGTGGGCTGAACTAGTAAATACAGCTTCTTACATTTTAAACCGAACTGTTCCTACACAGCAAGATAAGTCGCCATATGAACTTTGGTTTGGTAAGAAACCGAATATCAAGCATTTACGAATCATTGGAAGCACTTGGTACTCTCATATATCCAAAAATGAAACAGAAAGAAAATGGACAAGAAAGCAGTGAAAGGAGTTTTGATTGGCTCCGATAACGACGATGGATACAGGATTTGGTGCAAATAAAATAACACATTAGTAAGGTCAAGAGACGTTTCATTTAAGGAGAGGACTCTCGCACCTATAAATGAAATTATTTTGCAGCCCCCACAGGAAGATCCATTGCCGTCAACATCTGTAGAAGACCAATCTGAAGAAGAAACAGTTCACGACGATGAAGATAACAAATCCTGCTCTGATGAAGAAAACGTCTTTAACAAGTCTTTTGAGTCGCAGCGAGAAGTTGACACTGAGTTAGAAAGTGATGATTATCTCTCTGCTCATGAAATTGAAGCAGAAGGTCTCAGAACACTGAGACAGAGAGATAACATTAAACTCCCCTCTAGGTTCGACGACTATGTATTCAGAACCAAAGACGTTTAAAGATGCCATGCTTCATCCTGACAAGAACAAATGGCTTGAAGCTATGGAACATGAGCTGAACTCTCTTAAAGAGAATGATACGTGGGAAATGGAGTCATTGCCTAAGAATAGGAAAGCAATCCCATGTAAATGGATCTACAAGGTTAAGACCAAACCCGGCAGCACTATCGAGAGATTCAAAGCGCGTTTGGTAATCAAAGGATTCACTCAAAAGAAAGGGCTCGACTATTATGAAACATTTAGCCCAGTTACTAAGGTAAGTACTATTAGAGCTTTGTTGAGTGTTGCCGCAAAAGAGAAAATAAAATTAGGACAATTTGATGTGTCAACTGCGTTTCTCTATGGCACCTTAAACGAGGAGATATACATGAAGCCACCCGAAGGGTTGACTGTTGAAGACTCTACAGGGTTGGGCAGATTAAGTGTCCTAGTTTTGTATCGGCATTTTACTTCAATATAACGGAACTTTTTTTGACATTATAATGTTATTTTTAACCGACTTCAAAAAAAGGAGGAGGTTCTCAATTCGTCGGGTTTTTTTTTTTATGTTTGTTCCCCGATAACTCGAAGACCACTGGACCGATTTGAAAAATTTTTTCGTTGTTCTACTGGGTATACTTTCTAGTTGGTCCCATTGTCACCACGTCAGGATCTGATGATGGGGTCATGGAGAAATCAAAAGAACTCCTCAAATATTATAGGCACACCTATAGCGATTTTGGTATTTTTCACTGTAACTCATGCATTTGCTTTTGAAAAGTACTATATGGTGAAGTGGAACTGATGATGAAGACCACAGATGGCCACCGGAACTCCTTAACGGTACCTATTTCAAGGGTGGCGATAAGATATTTCGATAAAGGAAGTTGAGCGACTATGACGAAGCACATTTAGGTTTAAATATGACTATGACATTCCCGCGGCGTTGTCTGCGGCGAGCTTGAAATGTTCTATAGTGTCTTATTAATATTTAGAAGTGGAGCTACGTAACAGCATAAATAGGATCACTAAAAAGTATAAAATAAAATAAATGTTTAAAAAAAACAAAAAACCGCCTTCAAAAACCAAAAAATAACTTCTTTAAAATGGTAGGTAAATAGGTCAGTCCAACTGAAGTCGGCGTCCAACAATATTTTAACCAAAAGCAGACTTCAGTTGGACTGACCTATTTACCTACCATTTTAAAGAAGTTATTTTTTGCTTTTTGAAGGCGGTTTTTTGTTTTTTTAAACATTTATTTTATTAATTGAGAGTTTATTCGTATTTATGATTTCTAGACATCAGCTTGATATTTTTTGTTTTTATATTGTTTTAAACTATGAATGCGCAACGCCAGCTCGTTGTTAATTTATACAAGCAAAAATTCCGACCGTGCGAGATATTTAAGAAGCTAAAACATTTAGATAGCATTGTAAGGTTCATATCGCGGACCATTAAGCGATTCAAAGAAACAGGATCTTCAAGAATCAGACTTAAACCTGGTCAAAAACTGTATGTTCGCGTCAAAAATATAATTAAAAATGTTCGTGAGCGTATTAGGCGAAATCCAGCCCAAAGTACAAGTAGTTAAACTCGCTAAAGATTTGAAAATATCCCGACGATCAATGAGTCGTATATTAAGATAATATCTTGGATTGAAGGCCAACAGAAAACAAAAAAAAACACGGATTAACAGATGCCCATAAAAAACTAGAGTAAAAAAATGAAGGGACTTGCTAGCTTGGCCTGGGAGCGTTGAAATTATTTTTTCCGATGAAAAGAGTTTCCAATTGCAAGACAGTCACAATCAACAAAACGATCGTATTTATGGTGCTTCATTGAGGGATATTCTAGTGGTCAAATTAGCCATACAACGGTTTCAAAGTGCCTCAGCTGTCATGGTATGGGGTTCGATCTCAGCCATCTCACAAGGCTAAACGTACTCCAGACTGGTGTCGAAGAAATTTGACGGATTTTATACCTGCAAGATTGGCCGGCATCTTCACTAGACTTGAATGCATTGGACTTTTCGATATGGGGATATATGCTTACCAAGATTGGAAGCACTGGGTATGAACTTAAATTCATTCAAGGATCGTTTGGTCAAGATATGGGATAACATACCCGATAAGGTAGTGCGTGCCGCGTGCAATTCAATTTACATATAGTAGAATGCGTAAAGTAATACTAGCTAAAGGAGAACGATTTGAGCTAATGAATTTATTTTGTAAATAATAGAGTATGCTTTAAATAAAAACATGTTCAGTATTGAAATTTGAAGTTTTCTTTTAATTTTATGGCTATTTTAAACTAGGACACTTAATCTGCCCAACCCTTTAATATGGTGTGTAAACTCAAGAAAAGTCTGTATGGACTAAGACAAGCACCGAGATGCTGGAACGCTTGCATTACCGAACACATATTGAAAATAGGTTTCAAACAAAGTTCCGCAGATCCTTGCCTATTTACCAGAGAAAACGATGGGAAAAAGGACATTATAACTTTATAATATGTCAATGACGGATTGGTTGCTGCATCTGACGAGAAGGGAGTGGAAGATTTGTATGAAGAGCTCAGAGAGAGATTTAAAATTACCACTAAGCCCGCGCCATATTTTCTTGGTGTAGAAATAAAATGCAATATAGATGGATCTATCAAAATTGATCAGAAAGCCTACGCGACAAAAGTTTTGCGACGATTTGGCATGATGAACAGCAAACCCGCACCAACTCCGATTGTGAAGGATATGCAAAGAGCAACTGCCAAAACTGAGAATCGACAACAGTTCCCATACCGTGAAGCAGTAGGTGCTTTGTCGTATTTAATGGCAGGCACAAGACCCGATATTGCTTACGCAGTTGGAGTAGTGTCGAGAACCCTGCAGAGTCGTACAGATGCAGACATGTTAACGTCAAAAGAATACTGCGTTACATTCAAGGCACAAAGGAGTACGGTATTACATACAAAGGTGACAATAAACCCATTGTAATGTACACAGATGCTGATCTTGGAGGTGACCCAACTACAGGACGGTCTATATCAGGGTTGTTATGCCTGTCTTCTAGCGGAGCTATTTCCTGGCGAAGCCTTCGCCAGAAAACAATAGCGCTATCATCAAGCAAAGCAGAAATCGTAGCTGCAAGTGAAGCTACGCGCGAACTACTGTGTCTGAAACGAATAATTGAGGACATGGTTATGGATGAGCAAACTGTAGAGTTGCTGATTGATAGTGAGTCTGCGCTAAAACTCAGCAAGAACCCTATAGAGAGGCACCGTCAGACTAAACACATGCACGTTCAGAGGCGGCACTTCTTCCTTCGAGAATGTTTAATGCAAAATGATTGCAACATACTGGCAAAGAAGGTGTCATCGGACAAGCCTCTATACAAGCCCGAGGCTGCTTCTCTTAATGGAACCAATTGGACTTCAGTGAAGAAGGGAGGGAATGTTAAGAAGAAGGTTTTAACTTATTATTTTGATTCGTATTCTTCTTCTTGTCTTTGGTTCTACTGTGACAACAGTATCTTTCAAATATATTTTTCCAAACATGTAGAAGTTTTTTAACAACAAGTGCATCCTGTAACATATCTATAGGTGCTAAGCTAATGTAAGTATTTAAACTAAAATAGGAAATTATTCAAATCAGAGAACTAACATATTTTTTCAGTATAATGCTCATGTTTTTCTTCGAAAAAGAAATCTCGAAAGCTGTGCAACAAACAAATAAAATGAAATGAAATTACGACTTGACGATAAAAATGGCAGCAAAACTAACCTGTGCTGTGTGTCACATTTGTTTTTTTTTAAATCATGACAAACTTGTAAGTCTCTATTCTCATGTCGTCCGAAATCAAACGTCGTACGATACCTATTGTTCTCTTAAGGATAATTTACAACTAAAATCCAACCAAATTGACTCACTAAAGGTCATTGGCATTGGTAACAATTGCACAAATAATGTAATCGAGAGTTGTAACGTTCAATTGAACTCACTAAATAGCGTTTTCAAAGTAAGTTTGTCATGCTTAGTATGTACTAAAAGAGCTAACAGGAGAACTACCAAAGTCTCCCATAAATATTAATCAACTAAATATACCAAAAAATATATTACTAGCCGATCCTAACTTTCATCAACCAGGTCTCATTGATATGCTTATTGGTGCCGACATATTCTGGGACATTTTAGGAAGCGAACAAATGTCCTTAAGCCCAGAGTGTCCTAAATTACGAAATTCCAAAAAGTTACGAAGTTTTTGGTTGGTTTCGGGTCCAACAAATACGAACTTGCCGTACAAAAATACACAATGCAATCGTGTCTCAATCACAAATAAATTACAAGATTCGATTGTTGACTTGCTTACAAAATTTTGGGATCTAGAAGAATTCCCCGAAAGTAAAGTTTTAAGCTTTAAGGAAAAGTCTTGCGAAAAACACTTCATAGCCGATGTGTCTAGACTTAGCACAGGTGGATTTATGGTCAGATTGCCGTTAAATGATTCTCCCGACTGTCTTGGAGACTCTTATAATTTGGCCAAACGAAGATTTCTAAATTTGTCTGACTCTCCTATTGCCAAACCCAACTCGAGCTACTTTTATGTCACCATGCTGTTTTTAAAGACAGCGAGTCAACGGCTATTCGTGTGCTCTTTGACGGCTCCGCCGCGTCCTCCTCCGGTTTATCATTAAACAATATATTCATGGTAGGCCCAAATGTCCAGAACTCTCTTTTCTCTATTTTATAGAGGGCGAGGCAGTACAAATACATCTTAACCGGCGATATAGAGAAAATGTATCGCCAGGTACATAAAAATGATCGCAACCTTCAACTCATATTTAGGACTCGTCCAGCCTATTAAAACGTTGCAGTTAAATACTATCACTTACGGAACCGCAAGTGCTAGCTATTTAAGCACGAGGTGCCTTCAACAAGTAGGCGAGGAGGAGGACGACAAATTAATTCAAACAATTGACAACAATTAATATGTGCTAAGGTAGTCAAATAAAATACCGTTTGTAGATTTTACACTGCTGATTACAGTAAAAATTTTTTTTTTTTATGCAGTAGTTTTTTTTTATATTTAGGAAAAACAGTCAAAAAAGTTGGATTGTGAATGTTAGGAATACGCTTATAGTGCCCTTATTCCGTTTATTACCACAGGAATTGAAAAAATATACAACTGTCATTTATATGTTTCATCTGTCTGACGGATTACTTGATTCTAACGACACGCTTTCGATTCTCGTAATACTATTGTTTTGATATACGCTATTTAAAATGAAAGTGACTAACGGATTTGTAAAAGCGGATAGCCGCAATCTGCCCAAAGTTGACGAATTTATGTTGTTACAGTTGTTATGGTTGACAAGTGACATGACATGACAGTCAGTTCTGTTTCTGTTTAAAGTTACTTTTTTTATTTTTTACATGCTAAGATCACGACATCAGTATTCCTAACTTTGTATATACGGTCTTTTTAATGACTATTTCTTTAATAAATTATTAACGACGAATTTAAGTTTAATAGAGAAAAACCGAGAAACACGGGTAGTGTAATTTTTAACCAGCTATTATAAAAGCGAAAAAACAAAAATGCTTTTTTTTGTTGAAATGTTGTCAATTATTAAAAATGACTTTTATGTCGATGACCTAATAACGGGCTCTAATAACGAAGATGAGTTACGTTATGTTCCAAATTTGGTTTCAGATGCTTTAAAGTCAGGCTGTTTTCATTTAAGGAAATTTAAAACGAATTCTACTAAATTATTTCAAAATTGTGACATAAATATAAAAGAAAATCTCACTATAAGCGAGTCATCAAGTACGCTCGGAATGGGTTGGAACCCTTCTAACGATTGTTATAATTTTAACGTACAGGATACACAGCAAAACAGCAAAATTACAAAACGAAATATTATGTCCATCTCCTTTAAAACCTTTGATCCGTTAGGACTTTTAAGTCCCGTTATTATTCAGACCAAAATTATGCTACAGAGACTATGGCAGCAAAAGGTTGACTGGGACCAGTCTGTCCCTCAAGATATCGAAGAGGAATGGACAAAGTATTGTGACAATTTACCATTCATCACAAAACTACAAATAAACAGAAATGTTCTATGTGATGACCCTAAAGAAATAGAATTGCATTCTTTCAGTGACTCGTCGGAGAGTGCCCTTAGCGCTAGCATTTAAAAAAAAAATGCGATCTACTAATTTAAACGGTGACGTCACTGTCAGATTGCTGTGCGCCAAGTCAAAAGTAGCGCCACTAAAGCAAACAACGATTCCGCGTTTGGAGCTCTGCGCTGGCTTGTTAGCCGCCAAATTGTGTAAAGCCGTCGCGGACTCCCTTAGATTTAAAGCGGATCGTTTAGTACATTGGTGCGATTCAAGCGTAGTTTTAGCGTGGATCATTAATGATCTCAGGCTTAAGACATTCGCGGCCAACCGTATCAATGAAATTGGCGAGATCGTGGCGACGACCGACGTCGTGGCGCTACGTGCCCACGTCCTTGAACCCAGCGGATTTAATTTCCGGGGGGTAGACGCCCGTCAGTTATCTAAAGTTAACGTAGGTATTAATAAATTACCGGAAATTAAATCGCATTCAGCTATGTAGCATTACCGCTACAAATCGCGTTGGTTCGCGTTAGTTATCGCTAAATTATTTCGCCTTTTCCGTTTCTCAGCCTTTTTGGTATTCTGGGCTTGTTCATTGACCGGTTAGTGATAGACATACCTACTGCCAGTTTTGAATTTTGAATTCGTTTTTGTTAAATCCGATCCCTGTAATAATTCTGACATTTTATCTCGTACTCTTGCCTTGAGACTTTGAACAATTTTATCGAATCTTATCTTGTTCAATGGAATCTTTTCTACATAGAAAATAAATAAGTAAGGCTTATTCAAGTGCCGCGTCCGGTAGTTATCATCTAATACCAGCGCTGTTGAATCGATTATAGACAGTTCGATGGAATGCTGTTGTCCTCTTTGTTTGTCCGGATAGCGGGTGAGTTGGCTTTTGATGCCGTTCTGCTTTTACTGGTCCCCTTCTTTAGGAAGCCATCTTCCATGTTGTCTGTTCTACTTTGTGAATAAAGGTGTTCTTTTCAGCACCCCCGCTTACCCCATATCACTCATCGCTTCTCAACTCAACGGAAGATCTGGACGGGTGACCTAGCAATTCACCGTGTGATTCGCCAACGGGTTCGCTGGGCGATGACTCGTCGACTGCGGTAGCACACGCAGATTTTACACGCAACGTCGGTTACATTCTGGTTGCGGCAATTGCAGCTCTACGGATGTGACAACGTACGACGGCGAATCGGCAGCTATGGATTTTAACAGGATAGTCTTATATATAGCAAACTTTTCTCTCCCAAATTCAAAAAATCGGAGTCCGCGAACTCCACCCCAACCGATGTAGGTTACCTTTGGTTACTATTTCGGCCATAATTTAAACACGAAACAGTTCCTCCTTTTTTACCAAGTAACACCCAAAATTATAACCTGTATTTCTCATCACTCCGAACTTGTTACAGATTTTTGTCAGTAGTTCCTCATGAAGCGCTTCTTGAATGATTTCTGATAGAATACAACAATACAACGTAGTTCAGTTTTACCTTAATAGAATTTTATACAAGTTTAGCCGACCGTGTCCCGAGGTGGGTGACCACATTTATTATGTGCTGTACTTTAATTTAGATAGCTTTAAATTGAGTGTCAATCTGCAATTTTTGTTATATTTTTCGTTCTGGTTTCATAAAAAGTTAAGATCTGTGTCAGCCTACAAATCTAGTTTTTTTATAACAATGTAATTTGTTTTAATTTAATCTTTACTTGAAGACTAATAATATAACCTCGTTAAAAATTCGTTCGGTTTTATTTTTCTTTTACAGATCTAAATTAACGTGCTGGTGGTTTTATCCCAACCACCCCGTGTAGTGTTCCTTACCCTTTTTTTTATGGAGCGCTACAGCTACTACTTGTGAGCACGTCATTAATTTTGAAAAGTACTCTAAATTTACAAAACTTCAGTGATGTTATGCACAAGACGATTTATTTTTAACTTAAGAAACCCTAAAAAAAACGCTCGGTAAGCTTTACCACAGATGAGCTTAGCAAATCATTCTATGAGCTCTCAGCGCTAACGCAAAGTCAATCGTTTCCTGTCGAGTGCGATTTGTTTATAAAGAATAAACCCTTAAGCCCTAGGTCTAAAATACTTTCCTTATCGCCATTCATGGATCAACAAAAAGTAATCAGAGTCGGGGGACGCATTGAGGCATCTAATTATACATACGATAAAAACATCAACTTTGCTTCATTCGTCTCATCACCTAACAAAATTGTATTTCGAATATGAACATTTAAGGTCTTTACACGCTGGCCCACAATTCGCCGTCATACGAGAAACTGTGTGGCCTGTTAAGGGTAGGCACAAATGTGTACGCTGCAGACGTCTGCGCGCTAAGACACTGTGCCCAAAGATGTGCAACGTACCTACACAGCGAATAACTCCAGACTTTCCCGTTTTGTCCGTTGGCTTGGACTTTGCTGGACCATTCCAAATATTACATAAATCGAAAGGGGAGAGGTGCCATTTTAATAAAATGTTACCTCTGTCTGTTCATCTGTCTACGTTATAAATGTATTCATTTGGAAGCGGTTAGCGACCTCTCTAAAGACGCTTTTATTATGACACTTCGCAGATATATTTCTCGTAGGGGCAGGCCAGCGGAAATATTATGCGACAATGGGCGAAATTTCGTGGCAGCTGCTAAAGAGGTAGGGAGGTTTCTAAAACAAGTAAAAAATCCTTTAGTTGACGCTATGAACCAGGAAGGCATTAAATTTACGTTTGCTCCTACTTATGCTCCTCACTTCGGCGGAATATGGGAATCAGGAGTTAAGTCGGCAAGCAATTTGAAACGCGTCATGGGAAATAGTCATTTAACGTTTGAAGAAATTTCAACCTTATTCTCTCAAGTGGAGGCCATTCTAAATAGTCGCCCCCTTTATCCCTTGTCCTCCTGTCCTGACGACCTGCTCCCCTTATCCCCCGGGCACTTTCTTATCGGAAGGCCGCTGACCGCGCTGCCTTCACCTGCACTGGAAAATTGCAAAGAGAGCAATCTTCGCCGATACGCGCGCATCGAAAAGCTGCGTCAACATTTTTGGCAGAGATGGCAGAAGGAGTACATTGCAGTGATCCAACAGCGGACAAAATGGCGCGTCAATCATGCTAAATTAAACGTCGGCGATCTCGTACTGCTGCATGAAAGAAAGAAAAAGAAAGAAAGAAAGAAAAACGTTTATTAAGTGCAAGACAATAAAAACTTATTAAAATATACTTAAAGATAGCATCAACAAAAAGTTACATGCAAGCACTTAAAAGGCGACCAGCTCAGCAAGATGCTGTGACTTATAGTCACAGCGCTGATTTTCAGCTGGACCAATGAGTTTACTCGGAGAGCAGTCCCGTGTCTAACATACATATTATATAACATTCGATGACGTGAAATTCGATATCAAACAATAAGAAAACTTTGTGTGCAATTACACGCAATATGGAAATACAAACAGGAAAAGGCAAAGGCAGACAGTGACATTAACAAATATTATATGTAGCAGAGCGGGTTTTAATACAGAGCAGGGGTGCCGCCACCCTGAAGCGAAAAGACATGATTTTTTATTTTTAGCCTAAAACTATGAATCGATTTACATTCACGCAACGGTGGCGGAAGGTTATTCCAAATTTTGGTGGCGGCATACTTAAAACTTCCCCTAAAAGCGGCAGACTTAAACGGCGGTACGAGTAAACGACACAGACGCAACCGACTAAACCAGGTCAATTTGTCGTAAATATATGATGGTATTTGGCTTTTTACTACTCCAAATAGAAGCGTAGCAAGATGATAATGACGCCTACTCGCCATGTTCAGTACTTTAGCTTTGGCTAGATATGGCGAAACATGGCTTCTACTAGGAATATTAAAACAATATCTTGCGCACGCATTTTGTACGCGTTGTATGACTGTCTTTGTTTTAGCAAACAATCGAGGACCATACACCACATCCGCATAGTTTAATTTTGAAAGAACGAGAGTGTCAACTAAATTTATGCGCAGCTTAACGCTTATAAAATCACGAATTTTATACAATAGTTTAAGCCGGTAAAAACAATTTCGTACCACTCCTACAACGTAAGAATGGAAACGCAGGTTTTCGTCAAATAAGAGGCCTAGATTTCGTGCTTCCGTAACCTGCTCAATCGTTTCTCCTGCAAGACATATTTTAGGAAGCTTTGAATTTATGAGAGCAATTTGTTTCCTCGTGCCAAGAACCATAAATTTAGATTTTACAGGATTAAGTAAAAGAGAGTTAAGGAGGGCCCTGTCTGATTATCTTTCTAGATCTTCAGTTATTTTATTTACAGCTAATTCCCCAGGCTTAAAAGAAAAATATAGTTGAACGTCATCTGCGTACATGTGATATTTACAGTGTTTTATGCACTTGGCAATGTCAGCACTGTAAATTACGAATAACAGGGGCCCGAGGATTGAACCCTGTGGCACGCCTCTCTTCAATACACGAACAGATGAAACATTGAGAGACCCGTCTTCACCCTTAATTTCTACATATTGAGAACAATTGCTTAAATAATTATTAACCCAATCTATAGCTGTGGAATCAAATCCGTAAAACGATAATTTAGATAGCAATAAAGAAATATTAATGGAGTCGAAAGCTCGAGAGAAATCTAACAAAACGAGTACGGAGCCCATTCCAGAGTCTTGCGCTTCCAAAATATTACTAGTTACATCCAGAAGGGCAGAAGCAGTACTACGGTTTTTACGAAAACCAGATTGCTTTCCGGTAGGATGCCCTGAGTCTCAATAAAATCGCTTATTTGTGCGTATATGATCTTTTCAACGACTTTTGATAAACAAGGCAAAATACTTATCGGTCTTAAATCTTTAATTGTGCACTGATTGGCTATCTTAGGGAGAGGTCGTACAATAGGTTCCTTCCACTGGTCCGGGAAGACAACGTGGCCCCGTTAAGCTGGAGATTGGGTCGAGTCGCTCGCTTATTCCCTGGACCGGATGGCGTATCCAGAGTCGCAGACGTCACCACTACAAGAGGATGCGTGCGGCGTCCCCTTACACATCTGTGCCCGCTGCCGTCGGAAGAAGAACTTCTGGGTTGAAAGACTGGGCCTTTCAACGGGCGGGAATATGTTCAGGCGCAAGCGCCTGTCAAAATATTAATACGAACAATATTGTCTTACGTTTTGACCAGGCGTTGATTTGGTTATTGTTATTATGTCTACCGTATTTTAATTCATTCGAATTCACACCTTCGCACGATCAGCACCGAATACTGTATTACTGAATTTATTCTAAGGATTTTATTATTAAAAGTTATATTGAAGAAATTTTGGGTTTCACGGAAGCTCCTTTATATCCGCGAAGACAATAAGTTTCTGACAAAAAAATAGATTTTGTGTCAAACTTTTGTTGCGTACTTTTTTTTGCACAGTCGTCAATCGTCATATACTTGTCAAGATGATACAAACGAGCCCCAACACGACGGGTTTATCATGTGTAATTTAGCAGTTCCTATGGCCACCTTGAGTTTCCATTATCAGACCAGCTCGATGGTACTATACTAGGTGCACTTGTCGTCCCCGGGCAAGTCTAAATGGAGCGAAGCTAAAGATGAAGCTTCAAAAACGTTACGAGCGAAGAGCGCCGCTTAAAATCGAAGTTTCGGCACTTTTCCTATTTTTCCCATGGAAAGTCTATGGGAACAGATTTTCGGTGATTATTCCTCCGTGGTATGTCCGATTTACAATTTTATTTTTTCTAAACCGTCTATGGCTAGATGTTGTATTACAGGCTAAATTTGATCCTGATATCTCTAATAGTTTGGGAGGAGTATGCGGACAAACGAAAATCCAAATCGGGGAAGAATGGAGCTTCGCTCCAATTATTGTATTACCATCAGAACTAAAGGTGTATGCAAATTTTCAGCTACATCGGAAACCTGGAAGTGGGTCAAATGTAACTTGCAAGATTTGACCCGTATATACATACATACATTTCAAGTTAAATAAACACACACCTGGCTAACAAAAAACATTTAACTACAACTACAACAACTACTCTCCCCCCCCCCCCCTCCCCCCGCCGCTTCACGCGCACCCCCAAGGTGAAATGTGTCCCTGTTAACGGTTTTTTAACATTCTTGGGACAACTATAATAGATACGAAAAGTGACGACGTTCGATGACGTGAAATTCGATATCAAACAATAAGAAAACTTTGTGTGCAATTACACGCAATATGGAAATACAAACAGGAAAAGGCAAAGGCAGACAGTGACATTAACAAATATTATATGTAGCAGAGCGGGTTTTAATACAGAGCAGGGGTGCCGCCACCCTGAAGCGAAAAGACATGATTTTTTATTTTTAGCCTAAAACTATGAATCGATTTACATTCACGCAACGGTGGCGGAAGGTTATTCCAAATTTTGGTGGCGGCATACTTAAAACTTCCCCTAAAAGCGGCAGACTTAAACGGCGGTACGAGTAAACGACACAGACGCAACCGACTAAACCAGGTCAATTTGTCGTAAATATATGATGGTATTTGGCTTTTTACTACTCCAAATAGAAGCGTAGCAAGATGATAATGACGCCTACTCGCCATGTTCAGTACTTTAGCTTTGGCTAGATATGGCGAAACATGGCTTCTACTAGGAATATTAAAACAATATCTTGCGCACGCATTTTGTACGCGTTGTATGACTGTCTTTGTTTTAGCAAACAATCGAGGACCATACACCACATCCGCATAGTTTAATTTTGAAAGAACGAGAGTGTCAACTAAATTTATGCGCAGCTTAACGCTTATAAAATCACGAATTTTATACAATAGTTTAAGCCGGTAAAAACAATTTCGTACCACTCCTACAACGTAAGAATGGAAACGCAGGTTTTCGTCAAATAAGAGGCCTAGATTTCGTGCTTCCGTAACCTGCTCAATCGTTTCTCCTGCAAGACATATTTTAGGAAGCTTTGAATTTATGAGAGCAATTTGTTTCCTCGTGCCAAGAACCATAAATTTAGATTTTACAGGATTAAGTAAAAGAGAGTTAAGGAGGGCCCTGTCTGATTATCTTTCTAGATCTTCAGTTATTTTATTTACAGCTAATTCCCCAGGCTTAAAAGAAAAATATAGTTGAACGTCATCTGCGTACATGTGATATTTACAGTGTTTTATGCACTTGGCAATGTCAGCACTGTAAATTACGAATAACAGGGGCCCGAGGATTGAACCCTGTGGCACGCCTCTCTTCAATACACGAACAGATGAAACATTGAGAGACCCGTCTTCACCCTTAATTTCTACATATTGAGAACAATTGCTTAAATAATTATTAACCCAATCTATAGCTGTGGAATCAAATCCGTAAAACGATAATTTAGATAGCAATAAAGAAATATTAATGGAGTCGAAAGCTCGAGAGAAATCTAACAAAACGAGTACGGAGCCCATTCCAGAGTCTTGCGCTTCCAAAATATTACTAGTTACATCCAGAAGGGCAGAAGCAGTACTACGGTTTTTACGAAAACCAGATTGCTTTCCGGTAGGATGCCCTGAGTCTCAATAAAATCGCTTATTTGTGCGTATATGATCTTTTCAACGACTTTTGATAAACAAGGCAAAATACTTATCGGTCTTAAATCTTTAATTGTGCACTGATTGGCTATCTTAGGGAGAGGTCGTACAATAGGTTCCTTCCACTGGTCCGGGAAGACAACGTGGCCCCGTTAAGCTGGAGATTGGGTCGAGTCGCTCGCTTATTCCCTGGACCGGATGGCGTATCCAGAGTCGCAGACGTCACCACTACAAGAGGATGCGTGCGGCGTCCCCTTACACATCTGTGCCCGCTGCCGTCGGAAGAAGAACTTCTGGGTTGAAAGACTGGGCCTTTCAACGGGCGGGAATATGTTCAGGCGCAAGCGCCTGTCAAAATATTAATACGAACAATATTGTCTTACGTTTTGACCAGGCGTTGATTTGGTTATTGTTATTATGTCTACCGTATTTTAATTCATTCGAATTCACACCTTCGCACGATCAGCACCGAATACTGTATTACTGAATTTATTCTAAGGATTTTATTATTAAAAGTTATATTGAAGAAATTTTGGGTTTCACGGAAGCTCCTTTATATCCGCGAAGACAATAAGTTTCTGACAAAAAAATAGATTTTGTGTCAAACTTTTGTTGCGTACTTTTTTTTGCACAGTCGTCAATCGTCATATACTTGTCAAGATGATACAAACGAGCCCCAACACGACGGGTTTATCATGTGTAATTTAGCAGTTCCTATGGCCACCTTGAGTTTCCATTATCAGACCAGCTCGATGGTACTATACTAGGTGCACTTGTCGTCCCCGGGCAAGTCTAAATGGAGCGAAGCTAAAGATGAAGCTTCAAAAACGTTACGAGCGAAGAGCGCCGCTTAAAATCGAAGTTTCGGCACTTTTCCTATTTTTCCCATGGAAAGTCTATGGGAACAGATTTTCGGTGATTATTCCTCCGTGGTATGTCCGATTTACAATTTTATTTTTTCTAAACCGTCTATGGCTAGATGTTGTATTACAGGCTAAATTTGATCCTGATATCTCTAATAGTTTGGGAGGAGTATGCGGACAAACGAAAATCCAAATCGGGGAAGAATGGAGCTTCGCTCCAATTATTGTATTACCATCAGAACTAAAGGTGTATGCAAATTTTCAGCTACATCGGAAACCTGGAAGTGGGTCAAATGTAACTTGCAAGATTTGACCCGTATATACATACATACATTTCAAGTTAAATAAACACACACCTGGCTAACAAAAAACATTTAACTACAACTACAACAACTACTCTCCCCCCCCCCCCCCTCCCCCCGCCGCTTCACGCGCACCCCCAAGGTGAAATGTGTCCCTGTTAACGGTTTTTTAACATTCTTGGGACAACTATAATAGATACGAAAAGTGTCAAAAAATGTTCCTTATTAAATTCTAAAAAGAAATATATGTATGCTACAGTTCCGGAAAATATTTTTTTTGTACGCCCTTGTACGTACATATCATACGATTACCTACGAAAATGTCTTACCAAAATTGACAACCAATCAAGAACTAGTTGTAGTATTGCTTTTATTCAATTCGTTAGCTGATTGATTAAATAAGGTTCAAAATGGTATGTAATATTTGCTTGTAAATATCGTACTTTTCAAGATGGAAGCATTTAAAAAACCATCGCTGACGTATACATACAAATTACACAAAAAAAAAATTTTTTTCAAGCTTTTATTTTACCACTTTGTTGGCGTGACTAAAATATGTATATTCATGCCAAATTACAGCTTTCTAAGAGTACTAAGAGTCTCTTTCTAATCTTTTACTAAGAGTCTCGGAGCTAGGCTGCCGACGGACAGACGGACGGACGGACGAACGGACGGACATGGCGAAACTATAAGGGTTCCTAGTTTGGCTAAAAAAGGTTTACGAGGATTTAGAAGTTATAATTACTCAATTATCTTTTCTTTACATAGTATAAAATGAAGTCGCTCCCGCTGTCTGTTCGCTTAGATCTTTTCTCATAAACCGCTAATATCGATATGGTTAACGGTATCAGAATACCACCTATAGCGTAACCGAAGCGGGAAAACAATTCTATAATGAGCGTTGCCATGGTAATAACAGTTCTATAATAATTATTATAGCATTGTTATTACCATGGTTACGGTCATTCCGGATATCAGTCTTGGCGTTAAGTGAACACTTTAGATCCTAATTTGTATAATAAACCGTTAAAAAATATTTTAATACCAATTACAATTACGTATATTAAAAACCAAATTTATTTTGAGACTAATTATATGTTTAAAATTATATTTGTATTAAATTACTAAAAATAGATGGTTAATATCCATCGATTTGTTATTTGGTTACCATAGTTACGTTCAATATGGATATCAACAAAATCGCGTTTCGTTTGGCATTCCAACTTTTGTGATAAATTGTCAGAACTGTTTTTTACAGTACCTAACTATTAAAATTTGCATGAAATTTGTTAAAATTTACTTAACAATAAAATTTACAAACTATTAACGCCAATCGGAATAATGAAAATGACTTTGTTGACAAGTAATTTGTTCTAGCAGAAAAATCGAGTAAAGTATAGGTACGAGAAAAAGTAAGCGATTGCTTATTTTTGACATTAATTATCCTTTTAAGCTTGTAGAAAAAGTTATGTATGCAACGGTTCATAATTAGCTCTTAAGGTACTCGTGCCTGTAATTAGAGCCTAACCTAACCTAACCTAACCTAACCTTCATTATGTACCAGTTACATAAACAACTATTAAACTGCTCAACGGATTTTAATGCAGTTTTCAGCATTGTTAGTGATTCAAGAGGAAGGTTTTTATAAAATATAAAGTTCTGGATTATGTACGGGTGTTACAAAAAACTCGCATAAACCGAAGCGAAGCGAGGGCGGGTCGCTAGTTAAATAAAAAAACATAGTTTACCCAAAGATTAGAGATTTACCCAAAAATTCAAAAGTTTGTCATGTTGAAAAATAAAACTATCGAGGTTTTAGTTTCTAATACTGTTTTCAAGACAAACAGATTAAAGGAAAAAAAACCGGGCAAGAGCATGTCGGACCATCCTCAATTTGAAGTTCTGAAACCATTACTACAAACACAAAATCTACACACGGACGTGAAATACTTTGACTACGGAACCTTAAAAATGATAAAGTTTTAATATAGGTACTTATCCAACGATCAGACACATTATGCGATAAGGTTATTAAGATCCAGATCGCAGAACACTACTTACCGACTTTAGCATATTATTATGTGGCCACTTAAAACTCTGAATACAGTAGATCGGGAACCTTTAAAAATTCATGATCTACCACGTTTGTACCTGCAGGCCATTTACCTAACGCACTCGCAATCGCGATCATTTTCGTTTTCATACTTGTTATTAAAATTGGCGTCTGAATAGGACCAGACTGTATAAAGAAGTTCATGACTGACCTTTCTATGGGTTTTGATAGAGGATGAAATAGTAATGGGAATAATTCTACCTTTAATTAGTTAATTAAAAAGGTTCAATATATATTCATCATTATCATCGTATTATCTGTCCGGATAATAATTTTGAAGGTGCTTCTTCACCGGACACACGAACAGAGAATTGGATTTGAGTAAATTGAATTGCAATGGTTTTTTTACGAATCCGTGGTGGTAATTTTTTGGGTAAGCGTTATGTTGCGAGATCAAATAACAAATACGTTTGAGATAATATAAGTATTTTAAAGGTTTTTTATAAGTTTTTTTTTAACAGACAATACAGTCCGTAAATCGCGGTTGCAATGCCAGATCAGCCAGACAATTCGTTGAGTTGGTCTAATATGCCTATGGTGAACTAGACGTCACATTATTTTTCTACCAAAAAGTTCTAAACTAAAGGGTACTCAGAGGGCGCAACATCCACGTGGCGCGATGTCAACGCAGCGCAAAATGCCGCGCCCCACGGACACTGAGTAGGCGTCGCGCTTTCGTAAGCGTCACACAGGTGACCCAGGTTGGTTACTCCGAAACACCTACTATACTCCAAATACCAATTATTTCGCAGTTATGAAGTGATCGAAAGAAAGGGACAGTGGGCTTAGCATGGAAGAACATGAGAATACGTCTAACGCCAGTTAGTGTCAAATATGTCTGTTCCATATTGTAACGTAAGGATAAACGTTTAAGGTTTAAAATAAATCTGTATTTTGTGTGACTTGGGTAATTTTATTACTAAGCAACTTAAAGCAAGAGTTACATCATATATTTAGTACTTATGCCTACTCGTTGCCACATTGTTTTTCTTGTTTTCCTTAATCACCCAAAAATTAACTGGAAGAGATCCTTTAAAGGGATAAGTTCGCATTTGCACATTCTTACTCCTTAAATATTGTGTTTGAATTTATGAGTTTTATACGATAAAATGTTCGCGGACAAATCGAGGTTCATTCGAATTTTACGTCTTAAAACCTTGTAAAAATTACAGTTAAAGAAGAAAAAAACAACCTACTTTTGGCTTCATTTTCTCTTATTACATAACTAGAGAAAGATAACTGGTGCGAAGTTCATCTCATGGTCCGGCTATGCTATGCTATAGTATGTTCTTATTCTACATTGAATTTTATTTTACTGGCAACTTTTTATTTGACACTAATTCATGAGTGACACTAGTTCACGCGTAGCATACTAAGCCCACGGTCAAGGTTAACTTAACATCAAATCCGAATCCTCTCGTAGCCATTGTAATAAACTTGTGTTATTAAAACAGAAAGCCTTTCGAAATAATTAAGAACACTATTGTTTTTTTTACTATTCAAACCGTTTATTTCATCTCTGTCGCACTGCTGAGTGCGACGGAGACGAAAACCTCTCTTAACTAGTTAATCAATCAAATCTATCAAGACATCACTACCTTTTTATGACAAATTATATTTCGAAAAAACTAAATGTATATGTCAAGCACCAGTCACTGTCATCGTATTTTACCGAAAGTGCATTTAATCAAAAAATACAAGGTTAAATAGAGATTACTGCCTCAAAATAAACATGAAGACAATGATTAAGTGTACTAGCGACCCGCCCTCGCTTCGCTTCGGTTAATATTAAGTTAAAATAATCCAAGTTCATCTGGAATAATATACTTTTCAAATTATAGATAGGTGGATAAAATAAAGCCAAAGAGGTTTTATTATATGACGATTTTAGAAAGATGTCCTATCAGCCACTTTTTGCGAAATTGAGTTTTTGACGCCGTTAGATTTAAATTCAATTCAATCATGACTGCCAGTTATCACAGATTCTCTCTATGTACAATGTTTACGGCGGTCTTTTCATTGCCCAATACTAACAAATCTTGCCTGGAAGTGACGCGCGAAAGGGTAAAGGGTATACGTCCATAGGATAAATAAAAAAATAAAAATCCAAACAATGTAGGTAGTGAAATGTGTGACACCTGAAAAGGTAGAGTTCGGTGTTTCCAAAATTTGTTCAATATTATATTGACTTTGTATTGTACCTAAATTCCACAATATAAATAATTTGATTTGATTTGAAAAACACTCAACGCTCAGATCTAAGCCCGCAATTTTTAATGTTTGACCTTGTTGTGACTTGTAAATTGTCATTGAAAACGATAATTTTACGGAACATTGCGGTCGTTTAAACTGGAAAAGTAGATCCGTTGGTATTTATAGAATCCGGGGAATTAAAACGACTTTTCCAGCCGCACATCCGGTCAGTATTGTGCACTCTATTATGATCGTTTTTAAAGATGTTATTTGGGTGGATTAAGGTTCCGTAGTAAAAGACACCCTTCTTTAAAAAAAAAAATTTGGGGCGATCCAGAAGGTTGCAAGGAATTGAGAAATTCCGTTGGGAAATAGACAGCCTCTTCCAGGTCGAGCACAGTGTCTACAGAGTAGGATGTTTGTGTCGACTCATGTCATTCTATACCAACTTGACCATTAGTTGGTGATAAAATAGTTCTCTCCTTAACCCAGGTACAATCTTAGAATTAATATTATTAATTTCGGAATAAACATTGTCGACTAATTATGTTATTAAAACGAAGGTTTTCATTTTGAAGATTAATGCTCCTATTATCTTGGGGCATCTGTCCATGTCCTATTCTGAGCAGAGCAACAACTCTGCAAAGAGCCGGTTTTCATACGTGCAGACAACGAAACTCTCATATATTTGTTTTGAGTTCTAATCTATGTTGCGCGTAATATTGAATCTGCCATTTCTTCTAAAGTATTTATTTAAATAATATATTGTACGGGACAATATTACTCTACATTAAATGCCCAAGGTAACCAACGTATTTATGTGGATAAGGTTAAATACTGAATAGGACTGAATAACTTCGCTAATAACGTAAGATTTTTAAATAAAATTATAAAGATAAAAATGGTTACTGTGAGTCAATCTTAGGAGATAGACATATGCCATCACGGACTTTTCTCTTGGTTTTTTAAAAAACTACATTTTTTCAGTACATTATTTTGACACATCTCTTAGGGTTTAGCCAGCGTAAGCTATGTAAGGGCCCGAAAAACGATTTTTGACGACTTGGTAGGAACACAGAGTTTTTTCAACTATATTAAATCTTTATTAGAATGAAATGTACACATAAAATATCTAGAATAAATTCTCTAAATAAGTATAAGTTAAGTATATTTATTCAACAATTAACCAGTCGGTCAACCTACATATTTTAATGTTTTAAGCCTGACCGGAAAAGTAAAACTCCTCGAACAGGGGCCCACTAAATGATTTTTTTTTAACACGCAAACTTATATTAACTTCACTTTAAGGTCCGATTTTTAATTGCGGTCAGTAAAATGAACACCATTGTTCTCAACCGGCAATATCCTATACTATTAACCTTTTCGACGCCATTGATGGTTAACCTTTTGAACGCCATACGTCGAATACAAAACGTGCCACCCACACGCCAAACATGTTTGCTATGCTATGCAAATTACACCTTATTGCTACCAAACAAAGTCTCTTTTAATCTTGAACTCTTGTCGGCTGTAGCCGACGTGGCGTCAGTGGCACGACTTCTAGTTGACGGCCAGAGCCGACTGTGGCGTTGAAAAGGTTAAATCCGCACCACTGGTTCAACGCCAACGACGGACTTATCCGTCATTGTTGACAGTGCAAAATAGACCCCAGTGTCTATGAGCTAAGGTTGACATAAGCTCTGGTGTTTAGCTGTCATTGGCGTATGAGTGTAGACTTTATTTTTGACATAGCGCTGAAAAGGTTAAACGAGCAATATTTGTATACGTTCAGGGTGTCCCTAAAACCAACGTTAAAACTGAGAGGGCTGATAGAGCACGAAAAAGCTATCGATTTAACCCCTATGTATGTTCAGCGATTCTTACTAGTTTCGGAGATATTGGTCATTTTAATCTGTTTTTTTGTAATTTTCCCTTATGTCCATATCACGAAAAACCATTAATTTAATGTTTTATTTCATAAGTTTTTCGGTGGTATCATACATAATTAGAATCATTACAAATCAGCGAAGTTTTTAAACCTATTTGCCCGTTTTTTTCCCAGTTTTTTTTTAACTAATCTAAACTAAAACTAAAAAGTGAATAGCAAACACTGGGACACCTAGTATGAAGAAAAAACTTTGTAATTACTTAAACAAAATACTATAAAAAAAAACGGGGCAAATAGGTTTAAAAATTATTCTAATTATGTAAGATAACACCGAAAAAGTAATGAAATTAATTATTTTTCGTGACATGGACTACATGGAGAAAATTACAAAAACTTAAGATTAAAATGATCAATATCTCTGAAACTAGTAACAATCGCTGAACAGCTTTTTAGCTGCTCTATCAGCCCTTTCAGTTTTGACGTTGGTTTTAGGGACCACCCAGTATATTTTGCAATGACTTTCTCGAAATGACTAATGATTTCGATGAATTTTGCAATATTTGGAATTACGGAGGCGAAATAGTAGATTGTTAATTAAGGGATAAAAGTAATCAATTGCATCCTGAGATATTTAGGCTGCACGAGCGACAGCGAGTCCGCCTATAGTTCGAGGGTGCAATTGATACTTTCACCCGATTTAAACACTCTACTTTTCATTTCGATTATGAAGAAAGTAAAAAGAAGTTATTTATAACACTTTTGAGAAAAAAATATAACGTCAAATACTAGGAGTGCATAAACATTAAAAGTAACCTACAGGGCTGTAGGGCTGTGCATTGCTGCGACGTGTGGGAGACAACCGCGCTGTATCGTGTGCGCCCCCGCCCGCCCACCGGTGCGCCGCACCGTGCTACCTAATCGCCTGCATCTAAGTTGCGCTATACACCTCCATATCCCGCTACACTCCTGGTACTTTATTTACCATGGCTCAGTAAAAACTTATTTTTTTTATATTCTTACTATAGAGAGGCTCCGTATAGGTCTCTGCTACTGCGCAGGTCTATTTAAATAGTTCTTTTTTCAAATTACCTTTCTGCTCTAGGGTGGACATGTATCACTTTCAACCCGCTACTAAGATAAACAATTGCGTACTTTCAGAGTATGAGACATGAAAAATCGATTTGTCATCTTCAGGAATAAGTTTTGTAAAAAGTAACCAATTTTTCAGTAATCTTGCTTTTACATTTGTTTAGGGAGCCGTGTATACAGGCGACTGTGTTTATTGTGTTTGTAGTGACAGCTTCGGAACCCAACACACTTTTTTTATGAATCGGTTGTATATTTCATAAGTTTGTAAACATAAATGATTTTGTAAAAATAAAACATATTCTATGTAAAGTTAAAAATATAAATGTATATTAAAAAAGGCCAATTTATTTTTTCCTATATACATTTTCTATGGAACATGATTTTTTACAAAGTATTTTTTCTCAATAACTAGTCATACAATTTCACAGTCCGCACAGTATTTTTATATTCATCAAAACACGACTAAACACGTAACACATATTCTGCCCTACTAAGCATAATAGCGATATCTCAGACAAAACATCTGTAGAAATTGCAACCTAGTTACAAACAGAAGAGAGTTGAATCTGCTTTGGCTATTGAATTTAGTTATTGCATTTTTGCTTAGGAGGGCAGTATTGTTATATTAAAATTCACCGATATTTGTTTTCGTACGTTCCGCGCGGAGTACAAAAGGATAACCATCAGATCTACCTACAACGTAACTCAGTTATTATTATGTTATATCTTGTTCCGTAAAATATTTTTATGCTTAACCACTTTTTAAAATGCAGTGTTTACGATCCCTGACGTACTGTCTGAATACTTAACTTTCGATTTGACAAGCGGGTCGCGCCTTCTTGGGTTGAAAACAGTACCAAAGCTTTTCGAAACAACGGAATTGTATATTGACAAGTAGGTAGATTGAGAATGATACTCCAATTTGCTCAGTATCTTACCACAATTGGGTTATCCCAAAAAAAATTACCCCTGGTTTTTATTTATCTTTTCGATAAAATAGACTAATTGAAGACACTAATTTCACGGTTTTTGCATTAAAATTAATATATTATTAATTTATTTTAATTTTTAAAGAAAATGGCTTTATGTCGTCACTACAAGTTGGTTTGTTTGAGACATGCTTTAAAACTATTGAATTTGTTTGAGAGTACGCGTTTCTGTCAGATCACGTAAAATGTCAATGTTGAGTCATGTAATTTCCCTCGGCCGTTTGTTGAGTTTGACAATTTCACCCACAGACTAGCCTACGGGTGGAGGTTCCAAAACGGACTTGTATTTTAATCATTCCATTTTTTTAAAGTTCTTACATTGTCTGGTTTATATTCAGTTAAAAATTGTCTTAATTTTAATAAGCGTTAAAATAAAACAGAAATAAATAAGACAAAAATCGATATACATTATTAATATATTACTGCATTTCGGAATCATATTATATGCAGTACTATGGTTGATCACAGATTAGACACAACTTACCAATGAAGATCGTGACGTCACTACATTACAGGTCAAATAATGTCAAATGATAAATTAGAAATAACTATTTAATACTAATTTTGTAAAATAATCTGATAACAGGGAATGGTTCTACAACCCTTTTTCTCGAAATGGTTTTTGAATCACTATACATTACAAAATTTTGGGATAACCCAATGATCACTGGAATGTTTATACCCATACGAAGGATCAAACCCGGGTGTCACCGCTAACTTCATCGGCAGGGTCACTACAAACTAGGCATTTTTAAGTGTGGTACATAATGAATACTATTGGACTCACAGGGACTTTTAAGAGTTGGTAACATACTATCCTTACCATTGGCCTACCCCTATGTAGTGTTGATAAAGACTCAAGTCCTTGGAGTCTCCAATTCTAAGACGCGACTAAGTTTTTTAGACTCTAGTCATTGAATCGAAGCTCAAGTTCTTTTAATCTTAGGAGGGATTTGAGTCTTCTGTAGTCTTCTATAGAGACTTAGTTTTCTATAGAGACTAGAGTCTTCTATAAAGACTCGAGTGTTTTGTTTTAAGATTTAGTTAGTTCCTACTTATTGTTTAAAATCATTTCATGTATTTATTTTTATTTTTATTTCAAGCCTTTGTGGACCATACATGACATCGTGTCAAGTTCATTAGGTATCGTATCGTATAGTTTTTCATTTGTGCATCAAAAAGACTCGAGTCCTATAATAAAAACTTGAGTCTTTTCTAAAACTTGAGTTGTTATTTTAAGACTCGATAAGACTCGAAAAAGGACTCGACTCATGACTAAAAAGACTCTGAAGCCTTTTCAGCTCAGAGTTCCGTAAATATGACTCGAGTTCTTGCAATGTAGACTTCAAAAACTCGAGTCGTTATCAACACTACCCCTATGTAACATTATATGGTATGACAGATATTAATAACTCCTTTTTTCTTAAAACGCACGTTTCACAATAAGGCAACTTTATTGTTTATTTTTAATTTACTATATTTCTTATACTTCTCTGTATGTCTGTTTAAAAAAGAACTGTCTGGATTTCCGTAAAGTCGGTTTACCGACGATAATTTTACGTGATAACGTCATAAAAAAACACACATGCTGAACGCTTAGGACGATCGTGCCTCTCTATCGCTTGTTTCGCGATCTCGCTTGCACGCTCGGCTCAGGCGGAACGTGACACTTTTTCGTGCGTGCAGCCGACGTTCATCGATTTGTTATCACGTCTCAAAAAATCTCTTTCAACATCATACTTTCAATAAGTCGCATTGTGATCACTAATGTTATGGTTCACCATTAACTTACAATACCTAAGCCAAGGTGATACTTTACTGAATACAATCTGACTAACAATGTAATAAAATCTTGGAAGTTGATTTTTACCTGCTTAATCCTTGAATCCAACTAAAAAAAAATTGGTACAATTTTGTACTGTTAAATACTGGGTGTTACAAAAATACCCGTTAAGTAGAAAGGGATGATGGTCCCTTTTAAAGACTCCAGTGACAATATATAAAACCGTAGCAAGACTTTATGACTTTATTTGTAATAAAAAATAAAATAATTATTCTTGACGTGCAACCCTACTTTAATAAAACGAAAGAGCAAACATCACAGAAAGACTGTTTAAAATCTTACCTAATATCGGGCTAGTACCTTCAATGGAAAGTTCCTCTGATGAAAGAATAAGACAAATAAATATTACAATTTATGAAGTATTAATGTAAACCTAGATTCGCATGTAACAAATTTCAAATTCTTTGCCAGTACCTATGTAGTTTTTACCAATAAGGTACCAGTTAAGAACATTATGTATACAGTTTTGTCGATTAAGTGTTTCTTTCCAGAAATGATGAAACCTCGGGGTTTTTTTTTGTGACGTGACAAAAAAGAAATCGGTATAAAAATTTGTGTTTAGGTTTTATAAAACCTGTAAAAAAACATTGTTCCATGACATTACTTACAAAATAAAATATAAAAAGAGCCCTTGAATTACATGGTCTGAATAAAATGACAACGCTTGTAACACGGCATGGCTAATATAACCTGGGAACAAACTCACCCACAAACTTAAAGAAGTATTGCAAATACAGTTTCAAATAACTGATTCCGGATCGCCTTATTTATTGTCACCAAATTAGGCAAGCAGTATTTTAACAACAAAAACCACTTTCAGAACTTAAGTGATTTCGCAAAAAGAGCGACAGTTGCTTGGGTCTTATCGCCATTAAAACGCCTCAGCTCCACGACGGCCTATAACAGAACAAAACGTTTTATCAATAACATATAAATTACTACTGTACAAAGGACAATGCCAGGTCTCCATAAATACTTTGGCCTAAGAAAAAATTGTGACGGATAATTATAGAATTGGGTTTTTTTGATATAGAAAAATATTTAAAACAATGCTGCGGTGTTCGTTTTTCTGAAGAACAGGTGTAAATTTTTTTTTGAGAAATTTACGTAACAACATATTACTCTCAAGATAATTATGTTATTTACAAACACAGATCACCCCCAATACGAGGGCGGGTTGATAATGCGGGAGCATCTTTACAGCTCTGCCTGTCGACCGCGTCTGAAGTCGGTAACCCAAGCGTGAACTGTGCTTAAAGATGATGAAGAAGACCTCAATACGCGGTCCAGTTTGGTTTTTATCTGAGTTGCGGTTTTGCCTTTCAAAACATAACGCCACCATTGTGCTGAATTCTTTTAAAATAGACTGGTTGTGTTTAGTAGTTTCCGACAGCCAATACAGAAACAGAAACTGGAAATCATACATAATATCTCCAGGTATAGATATTTAAAGCAATAATACGAAATAAAGAAAACCATGGTAGGCTTAGAGTACAGTCAAGGACTTAAATTGTTATGCCACTATGGAACCCTGTCGCATAACGTTAATCATTCATTTAAGCGTAATTTCTGTCATTCTGGTTTGACGCTGTCATTGTGACAGGGTTCCATAGTGGCATAACAATTAAACTCCTTGACTGTACATGCAAAGCTCTTCATCGAAAGAGTTGACCAGAGCTGGATCAAAAAACTTTGGAAACATGTCATAAAAAATATACATAATGTTTGGAAACTCAGCAGAAGCCAACTCCGGTACATTATCGGAGTTTTTACTGGGCACTTTGGGGTTAAACATTTCCTAGCAAAGATGCGCCTGTATGACAACACAGATTGTAGAATGTGCGGCAAAGAGGTGGAAACAATGAAACACTTATTGTGTGAATGTGATGCCCTCGCCGGAGTAAGAATGAAAATCCTCGGTTGTGGCTACCCAGAACCAAACGATTTCAAGACACTGCCATGGCGATTGCAATCCACTATCCGCTTTCTGGAAGGGACGGAGGCTGCATTATTGGATTAAGCGCTAAACATAAAGAGAGGTAAATACACAAAAGATCCCATGGGGTCGAAGTGTATCCGTAAGGACCCCACCAATAAGATAAGAAGATAAGATGTACAGCATTCAGCTTCCCTTATCATTTTTTTTTTTGGAGTATAACACGTTTTTACCCACCGTAAGTATAAAGAGATCGCAACCACTGTTTGCAGGTAGACTGATAGCCCAGAATAATCCATTTCGGAGATCGTTACCATATTTGTCATGACCTCCTGTAATGATAGTACTTATGGTAAAATGGAGTACTTACTCCCACTGGGTTCGAGACGTTTTATTTTTTGTTAACTGAATCGTGTCGATTTCATTGTTTGATTATTAGTTATTACTTAAATAAATTGCACTAAATAACATGTAACTAGTTTTATAATTGTAACTTAATGTATGAAGCCTATTCAGATATAATAGTTATACAATTTAACTACCAAATCCCAATCGGAGACTATAATAACGTATCAATGTGATATTTAAATCGTCCATGATACTAATAATACGATACGGACAGTGATATTACACTTATCTATTAAAATTTGCGCATTAAATTACACTGGGGTACATTATTCTTTTCTGTAATGATTGTAAAGTATAGTGTAAGTGTAATTTAATGGGACAATTTTAATAAATACGTATATTAGGTACGTTTCATTAAGAGTTTTTAATGATTCTGGGTTAGTTACATTTACATAAGACTTATAACTAAGGATATTGGTCGTGATTATCTTTTTTACATTCCGATACAGATGTTTCACAATGCCAAAATATATCATGACAGACATACGAGTATAGGTAATTAATAATAATAAGAGGGTGAATCTTTATCGATAAAAAATATCATCACAATAAGTATGTCCCATCCCTACTCGGTCGGTGAAAGATCGGACGACCCTTAAATAACCAATCACGTCATCGCTTCCTCTTTCCCCGCATCCCGTGCCTACCTCCATGTTTGGTGATTTAGACGTTTAGCAAAAGTAGCGTAAAAGTAGTATGCGGTATCTATTGGGGGTAATCTGTGTTTACAAAGTATCTTAATAGATGGTTCTCTCTGGTTTCGTCTGGTTTTAATCCCATACAAAACAGGTCATATCAACATCCTTGGTAGCCGCGAGCTGTTTTTTCTAAAGTGTTTTAAGCCAAGATCTGGCATTGTCATTATTATTTCAAACTCATGTAAGTTTATGCATTAAAATAATGTCTCCACGGATTAGAATGAAAGCACCACATAAAACTGAGTAGGTGTAAAATAAATCAGTTAATTGGAATTACAACTTGATCTTGATTGACTAGCTTTTCATCCTGAAGTTCAATTTAAATAAAAGCTCGTTTGGCGTTAATACGTTTTACCTTGGTCGTACACGCGGCTGCTGATCTGCGATGAAAAAGATCTCTGAACGAGCTTATAAAGACCTAGTCGGTCATTAAGTTCAGTTCAAACAAAGTTGAAAAAACTAACTTCTATTTATTTATTTAAACTTTATTGCACAATACACAAAGTAAGTACAAATGACAGACTTAACGCCTTGAGGCATTCTCTACCAGTCATCCATTCCTTTCTTTTTCTTCATACTAGTAAATTGTATTATATTATTTAATTTATTTTACAACGATTCGGTTAGGATTTTGTTTAAATAATATAAGATACCTGTTCCCTCGTGAATCCTAGTGCAACGATTTCTTCAACTTCGGACTCGCCGAAGGAGTCCGTAGGCAAGATGGTCAAGCTGGGGTGACCTGTAACTAAACAGGATAATTTATAAATATCGAGCATGATTGCACATTCTACTTTGTTAAAAAAGAATGTTTCAATACATTTGACATAATTATACCCGATTATCAAGCGCTCAGTTTGGTGGCTGACGTCACAATGGGGTAGTTTGGGTAGTAAATGGAACGGTGTTCATTAACACGACAACCTACCTAGTCTATTCGTGTTCAACGGAATAATTTTTTTATAATCAGGCATTCACGATATAAATTACTAATAAGTCAATTGTTAATTGATTAATTTATCGACGTTGTTCTTCCGTTAACTGACTCTCTGTAACAGATCAGAAGTTGTTTTAAATGACTTGCGGTTAGGCTATGACTTCTAGTAGAACATATCCACTTAAAAAAGGAAAAGCTTTTATTCCACTTCGACAGATGTTATTGGCGCATATTTGAAAAACTTGCGGTTATCAAAGCAGGATTTGTAACGGTTGCTTGGATTTATTTGTACTTCTTGACCTGTATTAATATCGTTAACGTTACGCAACGTGGCAAATCCGTCTTTTTTTTTCAATACAATCTCAACTTTTCTTATATTTTTCGTCTTCTTTCGTGCAGAATTTATTTTGATAGCTCGCTCTGTATATTATCCACAATCAAAATAGATTCTGTAAATCACACGCAAATTAATTTTTATGAAATTTAATTCTCTTTCAATGTTTTCTTTCTATATTGTATTTGTTGCCTCTGTTACAATAGTTTGATTCATTAGAGCTTTCAGAATCTATTTTGACTGTGGATAACATGCAAAGCGAGGTATTAAAATTAATTCTGCATGAAAGAGGACGAAAAATATATGAAAAGTTAAGATGTGTATTGAAAAAAAAAAGACGGATTTGCCACGTTGCGTAACATTAACATTAACGATCTTAATTCAGGTCAAGAAATATAAATAAATCCAAGCAACCGTTACAAATCCTACTTTGATAACCGCAAGCTTTTCAAATATGCGCAAATAACATCTGTCGAAGTGGAAAAAAACTTTTCCTTTTTGAAGTGGATATATTCTGCTAACGGTCGTAGCCTAACCGAAAGTCATTTAAAACAACTTCTGATCTTTTACAGAGAGTCAGTTAACGAAAGAACAACGTCGATAAATCAATCAATTGACAATCGACTTATAAGTAATTTATATCGTGAATGCCTGATTATAAAAAAGTAATTCCGTTGAACACCAATAGACTAGGTTGTCGTGTTAATGAACACCGTTCCATTTGCTCCCCAAACTAACCTACTGTGACGACAGCCACCAAACTGAGCGCTTGATAACGGGGTCTCGTCATAATAACACAAGATAACATATTTTTTTAGATTATAAATAAGTCGAATAAAAAACGTGACTTTAGGCGGAATTATCTTTTAAGTTTGAATAATTACAAATCCCTTTTTAATCACAGATGCAATGCAATATCATACAACCTCGTATTTTGTCGGATAAGTGCATATTCGTCTGGGTTCAATAATAAGCATACCTATCGATGGGTAGATACTTTAGGGCTGACGGAAAAAACCAGATAAATACGAACTTTTCCGACCATTAACGACGTCATCTATTCACAACATATGTTCTTGTGATGTCTATGTTCCAGTTGTTTTTGAACACAGCACCTTTTAAATAATAACACTCAATTTTACTTAGCTAAAAAATAAATGTTTTAAAAAACCAAAACCCGCCTTCAACCGACCTGGCCCGACATATTACCTACCATATTAAAAGAAGTTATTTTTTGCGTTATTGAAAGCGGGTTTTTGTTTTTTGAACATTTATTTTAGTTCATATTTTCCAGTGATCCTAATAATGCTATTATATAGTCCTACTTCTCAATTAATAATAAGCTATAGAACATTTCAACCTCCTCCCAAGCAACGCCGCGGGAAAGTCAAAGTTATAATATTTAAACCTAAATGTGCTTCGTCATAGTTGTTAACTATCTTAATAGAGATATCCTATCGCGACCCTTGAAATAGGTACCGTTTATAAGTTCCGTGGCCCTTAGTCGTCATCATCATCAGTTCCACTTTACCAAATAGTGTTTTCCAAGAGCAAATGTACGAGTTACGATGAAAAATACCGAAATCGCTGTAGGTGTGCCTATATTATCTTAGAAATTCCCTTGATTTCTTCAAGATCCCATCATCAGATCCTGGCGTGTTGAAAATGAGACCCAGTGGAAAGTACACCCATTCAAACAAAAAAATATTTTTTCTTATGGATCCAGTGGTGTTTGTGTAATCGGGGAGCATACAAAAAAAACCCTTTGAATTGAGAAACTCCTCCTTTATTTTGAAGTCGGTTAAAAATGAGAAAAGGACTCACCCATTCTTTGGCTACTAGTCTGCGAAGCGGAGCCAGAGCTGGACGGAGACTGGCCGCTGGTTGACGTCCGGGCGTCCTGACAGGCCGCTGCTGTGTGACAACACCACATTACGACAAAAATACACGTTAATCCAAAACCAAGCGGTTGAATACTACATAATAAAACGATGTATGGTAATGCGATTTGGTTATTTTTACATTATGTACCCCTAATCTATATTTCTAAGTGTTATACGTTTACTGTCGTCTATCATTTAATTATACTACCAATTATAGATTAACCCTTAATATGGCAAAAATAAAAAAAGTAAAAAAATTCAAACCCTTTTTGATTTTGAATCAGCGAAAAAATAAAAACACATTCCCAACATAAAAAGTGAACATTATGGCATGTTGAATGTGACATACATTGCTAAATTAAGGGTTAAATACCGAAAACCAAAATCGCAATTCCGTTTAAAAACGGAAATATAATTAAGTATTGTAGTTAAGGAAAGTCTTTTTTCGAGACAGTAAACTAAGTACTTATTATAATTTACTTTTCACCTTCAAAGAAATAAAGATAAACTTGGCCGCTATTGAATACCCAGTTGATTTTTATAAAATTATTAGTAAGATCGCGCGGTACAATTCGCGTTAACAATAATTCCGTCTTTAGAGGAAAATGGAATAAATGAATGTGAACGTTTGTGAACATCGATTCCTCTGGTATCTGCCCCGTCAACTTATATTACCTTCACTCCCGTTTTTTTTCTCAGATTATATACACTAATATTATAAAGAGGAGAGATTTGTATTTTTGTATGTTTGTAACGAATAAACTCAAAAACTACTGGACTGATGTCAAAAATTATTTCATCATTAGAATGCTATATCATTGAGTAACATAGGCTACTTTTCATTCCGGAAAAATGAACGGTTCCCGTGGGATGACAAAAATACGAATTCTACGCGGACGAAGTAGCTGGCAGAAGCTAGTTAATAACTGCGCAGTCCGCTTGCAGTTGCTGTGCAGTCCTGTCGACCGCACACCGACTGCAAGCTAGCTGCACGCGGTTGGTTTGCAGTTACGTCAACTGCGTCAGAACTGCAATTCAGTGCGCTATTGTCGTAGTATTGCAGTTGGTCCAACTGCAACAGGAGTGCATTACAACAGTGCAGCTAGTTTCCAGTCGGTGTGCGGTCGACAGGACTGCACGCCAACTCCAAGCTGACGGCATGGTTGTAATGCAGTTCTAATGCATTTACGTCAACTGCATCAGAACTGCCCTCGAACTGTCATTTTGCAGCTGGGTTGCAGTTCAAATGCTGCCCGTCTTAATCGGCCCTAACATAGAGCAGCGGTAGAAGTAGGTGGACAGTCGAAGAGCTCGAATCTAAACTCGCTCTTTATCTCTTGACAATACGAGTAGAATCTTGGTAATTTTGAGCTCATTGACCGTCCACCTACTTTTGCTACTGGCTGCATGTGTGCACCCGCTTTAAATCACAGTACAGTGAAAACAGAGTATTAAATGTCTTCGTCTATCTATGGGCGTCACACTGTCTCTGGCATGGCTGTTTCTTTTTATGCCAGAGAGTGTGACAGCGATAAATAGCCGAGTACTACAAATGTCTGTAAACAACTTAACCCAAAACGTTTTACCAAATATTCAATAGCAAAAATAAATGTGAAATTTCGATTAAGAGTCCCCATTATTAGGTACTGCACAACTTCTGTCAATACGAAGGTACTACTCCTTGCTTCTTAAATTATAATTTATATGAGCAACTCGAACTGAAATTAGCAAATTAATGGCTACTATTTACGCTTCTTTTTACGCTTTTGAATACACTACTAAAATTGAATAACATACCGCCGCGCCACGGAAACTTCGATCGATTCGATCAATTTTTTTAACACTTGTCGTTCATTTTCAAAGCTTGAAGGTGCTAAAGATTAGGAAGGAAATTGTAATTTATATGTGAATTCCGCTGTCAAAATGATAATTACTGATTTGTAATTATTATTTTGTCGAATGACCAAATAAGTGGTGTAGCACCGTAAAGAATGAATTTCGTTAACTCGTCATAAAACCATAAGATCGATATGCGAAAAGATGCGTCTATCAATTTTCATTTATATAGGATAGGGAGTTGTGTCAAATTTAAAACACAACTTATCTGACCGATTTTATTTATCAGTATCATATTCGTGACTTAGTCTATTATGGTTGAAGAGTAATCAATGATGAAAAAAAACGAAAATTTTCGATGATATAAAGACAAAACCCTATTTGTCACCGAAGTACCTATGCCAAAATAGTTATTTATGTAACTGGTACATAATGAAGCTTCTTAAGGAGTGCAGAGGTAAGAGCGCGAGCTTGCGAGCGCTCTAATTACAGGCACGAGTAGGTACCTTTAGAGCTAATTATGAACCGTTGCATACATAACTTTTTCTACAAGCTTAAAAGGATAATGACAAAAATAAAAAATCGCTAACTTTTCTCGTAATACATTACTCGATTTTTCTGCTAGAATAAATTACTTGTCAGCAAAGTCATTTTCATTATTCCGATTGGCGTTAATAGTTTGTGAATTTTATTGTTATGTAAATACTAACAAATTTCATGCAAATATTAATAGTTACTAAAAAAAGTTCAGACAATTTATCACAAAAGTCGGAATGCCAAACGAAAAGCCATTTTGTAGATATACATATTGAATGTAACCATGGTAACCAAATAAAAAATCGATGTATATGCATAAGAATAAATAATAACTACACGTAGAAGCGAAACTCCCGGCTCCAGACGCACGGTCGGCGCGTTAGATACCTACTGCCTGGCGACACCTGAGGTGTCTAGTCAGTCAGGGGCGTCACACACACACATTAACCAAGATATTGATACTGTGTCTTGAATTGGTTTTCGTATTTGTGTTGATTTTAATGTTTATGGTTGTACTAAGATAGTGCTTTAAAAAGTGAAGGTTTATTTACGGCAAAATAATTAGAAATAATTGATTGAATCAAGGAGTTTTCGTAAATGTAAAAAAAACATTTTGCAACAATGTTCCAAGTAAAACATTAATAATATTCCGAGATTAAGCTTCTATTCCTCATCCATAAACCGATTAAAATATTTCGCAAGTGACAGCGCTAACTTTGGGCGCGGAATACAGAGGGGCGTGGGCGGGTGAAGGGAGAAGTAGGTATTTAAAGCGCGGCTTTTGGGGCCTTGGTAAAGGAGATTCGCTTCTACGTGTAGTTACTGTTTATTCTTATGGAATATTCATGTATATGGGCGTTTTCACTAAAACGTTTAGGACAAAAATTAAGTAACTTTAAATTTGTCAGTTTTGTGACGAAAATTTGCTATACATTGACGGCCGCAATGTATGGCTAATTTTCGTCACAAAAATAACATGCTTAACCGTTTTTGAGATAGAGCGCGGAAAACGTGCAGGGCTCAGCCATACATAGTCTATCTTTAAGGATTCGTACCTCAAAAGGAAAACACAGAACCTTGATCACTCGTATGTCTCTCTGTCTGCCTGTCAGTCTGTCTGTCCTTCCGTCAGTCACAGCCAATCTGATACACATGTATTTTTGAGAACAAAATGCGAAATGTTATGTACTTAAACAAAATAATTTTGAATATAAAGGTCACATTAAATTTGGGGACAAAACAGAAAATAAAATAAATTATAAATATACCGTGTGACATCATATAAAAGTACTTGTTGTGAGGGGTCATATATAATATTTCTACAATTTTACAACAAAATTGTTTATATTTATATATTGGTTGTAAAATTTATATTTACATATATACATACATATACAGGTGTCTGGAAAACCTTTGGAGATATTTGGCGCGGTAATAATTCGCACGATTCTGATCACGGGGGTATGGTTCATTTTTGTTTCTGTTAATGTAAAAAAAAAAGATTTAATTATATTCATTTTGTTACTTGATGTATCGCAGCCGATATCTTGACCTTGACATTTTGATGTTGATACTATACTACTCCAAATGTTCGTAGTAACTAACGTCAAAACTTCAAGTTTAATGTCAATGACCTGAGACCATACCTATGTTGTTTACATGGTATGTAAACAAACAGTTAGCCCCATGTAAACAAAAATGAAAGTAACATTTAAAAAAATAATGATAAATTTTAGTGAAACTTACTTTATTTTCATTTTTGCAATTGGAACACTAGCCGGTTTTAAATGTAAATTCACTAGATCGTTCATGCTTTGCCAAGAGTAATCATATCGTCCGTGTTGTCGGGATCTAACCATTTACCAATGTTTTCTGCTCTAAAGTGGGCCATATAACTGGTTTACAGCAAAAATAATTACGACTTGAATATTTGAAAATAACATAATTTAACAATGACATCTAATGACAGCCATAAATTCATAGACTTCTTAAAGTTCGGATAGACGATGGATATAAAGGTTGTCGCATAATTCATTATAATTTATAATGATGTCACACTTACCATAGAGAAACAAAATTACCAACCTTTCGCAGGCCATGGAATCGATAAACTTACGTAGTACAGCGCGATGGCTCTTAGAAGGTGCTTCGGGTTTGTACTGCTCTCTCACTCGCTCTTAATAAGAGCGTAGGTATGGGAGCGAGATAGTTCAAACACGAAGCACCTTCTAAGTTGCTCACACAAAACAGGTTATATCAACATCCTTAGTATCCGCGGCCTTTTTTTTGACACTACAGTATTCTTAAGTAGCAACCATAATTTACGCAGAGACGTCAATTAAATTGAATGCTTGATTAAAATTGCTGCTGTCACTATCTTTGCTATAGCAATAAGAATAACTGCCGCACTCAGAGACGTCAATAAATTTAATGCTTGATTAAAGTTGCGTCAGTCACTTTCTTTGTAAATAAAAGTAAGTCTCCGTTGCTTAAAATTTGCTATTTCCGATATTTAAGGTAGCTGCGGTACATTTCCCGTGACGGGTGAAACAAAGTTAAATGGTAATTGCTAGGATTCATGGCCTTCCGTTATTTTGATTGTGTTTGTTATTTAGAGATAAATAAACCATATCGGTAACCCTTTCGATCTGCATCATAAAATACGGCATGTCATTTTACCGAATTTCACCGACCGGTTCGAGTCCCGGTTGAGACAGTCGATTTTTCAAAAATCCAAAAATGCAGAGTTTATAGTTTTTAAAAATAAAGGAAAGTCTCCTTTACACAGAATGTGATATTTCCAATATTTAAGGTAGTTGCCTTCCATGTGGCATTTGAACTTTGGACCCTGTACACGAGTGTATATAAAATATACACTCGCGAGCAAAAAATATGTATATTTCTAGTAAAATTGTTATAAATATATTAACATATATGTCGCAGAATAAGATGATTAATAATTCGATTTTGATTAAAAGTGTTTGATTTGAGTCGATCTGTAACAGTGGTGGGTAAACAGCGTGACGTCACGTGAGACGGAGTCGTTGAGGTGGGCCTGGTGGGCTGAGGGTTCAAAAGTCCAGCCCCTCCTCCTTTTCCAATTAAGTACCGGCGAATATTCATTCTCCCTTTCCTACCTAAAGTGTTGAAGCGTCTGGTTCATCAGCAGTTATTTTCTTTCTTAAACGAAACTTCTCCTCAATTCCTTTTTTCCGCCCTGGTTAAAATTGTGGTGGTTAAAATCTCAGACGACATTCGGATGGGATTCGACAGTAAAAAACTGACCTTGCTGACATTGCTGGACTTAAGCAATTTCAACTGTCGATTTTGACATTTTGCTTGGCATTCTCCGCTATCTTACCATATCTCCTGAGTTAATTGAATGGTTTCACAGTTATTTATAAGATGGTCGGCAGCGAATAAGGGTGGACGCTACCCGATACTTTAGTTTTTAGAGTAATTGAAGCGCACGTGTATACGAGGGGTGCCTTTTAAGTTCTGTCGTTTGAAAAAACTAAAGACAATTTAAGTGTTAAATGGTATTTATTGTTTTTAAAAGTAATCACCGTGATATGTAATACACTTTTTCATTCGATCGAACCAGTTTTCGAAACACTTATTCCATTCCGAAGTCAGGGTCTCCAAAATGGCCGTTTTGTATGCCTCAACCGCTCCTTCAGGCGTCCGGTACCGTTGACCACGAAGTCGTTGCTTGATTTTTGGAAAAGTGAAGAAGTCATTAGGGCTTAAGTCTGGACTGTACGGCGGGTGATCCAAATTTTCGACGTTTTGTTCTTTTAAAAACGCAATTGTCTGCCGGGCGGTGTGCGAGCTAGCATTATCGTGGTGCAGTACTATACGACGTCTTGGGTTATTTTTTCGGAACTCGCCGATAACTTCTGGTAAACAAACAGTGGTATACCAGTCAGCATTAACTGTTTTACGATCTTCGAGCACGATGGTCGCAACGTGGCCACTCTTCGCTACAAACGTGGCAACCATTTTTTTCGAAGTGCTCCGTGAGCGTATTACTTTGGTCGGTTTTGGCTCATCTTGAAACACCCAAACAGTCGACTGCTGTTTAGAATCCGGATCGTAGGCATATATCCAAGATTCGTCACCACTGATAATGTCATAAACGTGTTTAGAGTCTCCTCGGTTGAATTGCCGCAGAGTTTTGCGGCACCATCTAACGCGAGCCGTTTTTTGGTCTTCACTAAGTAAATGTGGTATCCAGCGTGAGATCAATTTTTTTACACCTAAGTGATCATGCAATATATTTTGAACACTGGTCCCTGAAATGCTTAATGAAGCTTCTATCTCGCGGTATGTCGCATGGCGATCTTCGACGATCAGTTGCCGTACAGCATCAATGTTTTCCTGGGTTACAGCTGTTTTTGGTCGGCCTTCACGATGCCTATCACTAAGACTAGAGCAACCACGTTGAAATTCCAAATACCAACGTTCCACAGTCCGGATGCATGGTGCTTCATTTTTAAAAATCGTAGTCAGCTCTTCAAAGCACTGAAGACGCGTTAAACCCCTTTTAAAGTTGTAAAATATTATCGCACGTAAATTTTCCTTCGATATTTCCATTTTCACAACCGACTTGTCAACTTTGAACCGACGCTGTACTAAAACGAATCGGCCGATCTCGAGACATTCTTTTGTTTTTGAATTCTAAATTCAAATATTTTAAGATGATACTAGTTTTTTTTTTAATAATCACGGGAGTTTTGCAAACGACAGAACTTAAAAGGCAGCCCTCGTAAAACAAAATATAGAAAAAAAATGTTTTGCTTGGTGTTCGTGGTGTTTTTTTTGTCATGTACTCCATGTTGTGGGGTTTTGTTGGATAGGTCTTTAAAAATATTCCAGATTTAATAAGATATTTTGTGATTTGTGAAATATAAAGCTTTAAACAGCACACCCCCGATTTGAAAGTAAAGTAAACAAACAAATGGCGTACCTACCGCGCGGGTCTTCACATCACAAGTCAAAAAAACAAGTTGCAACGCGTTGGTTTCTCGACTCGCCGCTCGTGGATTGAACCGGTTAATTAAGGTTAACATAAAGTTCTCAAAACGTTCGCGTTCCCTAGAAAAATTTGGAGCGAAACCGAAATAAACCGGTACTAACCGGTATTTTTTAAACCGGTTACGAGCCCTGTTTGAAAGTCCTGACCTCGTTAATGTTGCCTCATCCGTCCAAAGAACATAGTTAGGGTTCCGCCCTAACTGACTGAGGTACCACTCGAAGAAGTTCCTCCTAGGTGCAAGATCGGAGGGTATCAGCTCCTGTGTACGACGATAGTGATAAGGGTGACGCATGAAGAACTGCAACATGGTTCATGCCGAATCTTGCTCCGGCTCGTCTCGTACTCGTGGTTGGCTCTTCTTCAAAATGCTCTAACACTAATTCACCTGCCTGGCATCGACTGTTCTTGGACGTTCACTTCCAGTAGACCGATGAAAGGAGCCTATGGAATGTAGGCGTCTTGACATGTTGGGAAAACACTGGTACGAAGGTAGCCGTCGCTGTTCAGCGGGGGGTCTTACATCGATAAATCGTTATCGATACAGTTCGCGAGCTCGATTTAAATTGCTATCTTCATGGCCTACAAAAAATATCATATCGTAATATTCAGAGTTAGAAAACATCGTCATTTTGGAAAAAAACACGGAACGTTTGTTGATTATCGATAAGAAAATTGGAAATTGACAACGAAATATTTTTCCGTTTTGTCGTTTTTTGAAGTCAGTACTTAATGACATCCTCGTATTGAGCTTTGGTATTGAAATAGCACTCAAACGTTTGCGGATGAAAAACAGAAAAACCATAAGTTGATAATTATTAAAATAGGTATGGTCCATTCCAATCGACTTGTCTTATTTAGTAAACACTTTTATAAACTCAAAATGCATCATTTTTGGATAAAATGCCCGTTTTCACCTGAATAAAGCAACTAGAGACCACATTATGCACACCATTTTCCTAGTTTTACATCATGGATAGATTTTTTTAAGACTTACAACGATTTTAGGCGAAAAGTGAGCACTTTGAGGTTATAAAAGTGTTTACTAAATAAGACAAGTCTATTGGAATGGACCATAGATACCTGGGCCTCTCTATTAAAATAATCTTCGCTAACTCCGGTTCCCTGACATGACAGCTTACTAGGGTTGACAATATTTTTGGCTTTGATAATTTATTATATTTTTACTGGGTATTTTATAACACGTTGTTCATTTTTTCATTTTTTATTAGTGCAAAATGTGGTTACGGAATGCACAACAAGTTTTTAGAGTTGTTGGTACTTCTGTAGCTCTTCCTACCCCACTCTGGGTATGAAGGCGTGAGTGTATGTAAGGTCTGTTCATCCTTACTTGTCTTATCATGTAAACAAACACCTTACCCTCCCCACACCTATCGACGCGGAATCGGGTTTCGCCGAGTGTTTTACACCACACTATTTGCATTTAGCCGATCGGCCGTCTTAGCGGTTGTAAACCTACGTTCAGCAGTCTCATCCTCGGTACGGCCGCAGAGACGCCCGATCGCCTGCGATTTGCTATCGGAGCAGCTGTAAGCCTACGATCGGCTCTTGCGTGCCCGGTACTGCCGTCTAGACGTCAGATAGCCCTCTGTGTAAAAGTAATTGTCTCCCCACACCTATCGACGCTGAACGGCTGTCGCCAGCTCTAATCGGCTCTCATCGTAGCATCTCGGCCGTGGTCGGAACTGTTCAGCCCTCGCCGGCGCCGATCGGCGGTACTTGGCGATGTAAAGGTAAAGGATGCTCTATAATGGCATGTTAAAAAGCGTGCTATTAGTATGCTTAAGATGAGCATGCTTATGGAATATTTACATTTGCTAGTAATAAGCATGCTAGTTTTAAGTATGCTCCTGAATAAGCATGCTTAAAGCAAACACTCCAATACACATGCTCTTTTATAGCTTGCTCTCTGCCAGCTCAAACAAAACCGTGGAAAAGCAAACAGCCATCCGCATGGCACTGTATAAAATTATCCTTTTGCTGGCTATGCAATGCATCCAAAAAATTCTCTCAGCTAGAAAGAGGAAAAAAAGGAATAGGAAGTCAAACACGCACTCGCACGTTGCAAACAAGATTGATACTAGCATGCTCACTAAGCAAACGCGTTCACACTTGCTATTACCTTTCCCCCTTCCACCCCTTCCTCAGGTAGCACGCTCAAAGATAGCAAGGCGTGCTATCTTTGGGCGTGCTACTAAAAAGCATGCTTAATAGTAGCATGTCCTATACACACCTGTGGCCTGTTTTATAAAGCTATAAATTACAATTTACAGGTTACAAGTTTCCATTTGACACAACCTCGACCAATGACGTCAAGTCATTTGAGCAGTAATGCCTGTTTAGACCTGTAAAATTGTAACTTGTAGCTTTATAAAACGTGCCCCTGCTAGTAGGTAGAATTTGCTCAATAGTAGCATGCTTTCGAAGCTTAAGAATGTGAACGCGATTAGTCTCGATCGTCCTCGGCGGGACGAAGTACATCGAACATTCCGGAAGGCGTTCTGTATTGCTACGTACTCACTTTCCCGAATCCTGGAATACTTACGCACGGACGCACCACTCCAGAAGAGCTGAAGAGTCTTTTTATATTTAAAAAGACAACATCAACTCGACTCGGCTCTGAATCCAGCAGGCCCTGCAAGGGAAAGGCTTCGCGGCGGAGTACGTGAAGAGCATCCGGGCACTCAGCGGCCGCCCAGGCTGCATTTTCTTCGCGGAGCTGGAGGGCCCAGCTGCCGACAACTCCGGGGTGTATAGCGTGCGCGAGCTAATACATGCCCGGAGTCAAAATTGAACCCTGGCGCGGGAAGAAGGGGCCCGCGCAGTGCCACAGGTGCCAGCAGTTCCGGCACTCGTCGCAATGCTGCCACCGCCCAATCGCATGCCAACGCTATGCCGGCCCGCACGCTGCCCAGGACTGCCTGCGCCCCACGACCGAACCCGCCACCTGCGCCAACTGCGGGGGTCCGCATCCCGCCAACCACATCGGCTGCCCAATCATGCGCAAGGAGGCGCGGATCAAGAAGGCGGGCACTGTTGCCCTCACCGCCCCAACCCGCCTAAGAACAGGCCCCACCACCAGAGCCGCCCTAGATCAGCCCACAGTGGCCGAGTCAGCGCCAGGAACATTGATGGCGCCGGCGAACGCACCAGCCCGGAGGGATAAGCCGCCCAGCCCAGAGGAGCCCCCACCCCCAACCCCAAAAAGAAGAATAAGAACAAAAAACAGGACCTTCTTCAACCGCAGCAACAACAACCACCTCGCCGGAGATGACCACGGTCGCCAGTTTCGCGGATGTGGTCCGCCTGATTGCCAAGTTGGCCGAAGACCCAGCTCTCCTCAAAGCCCTCATGGCTGCCACACCACCTCACCCTTCTCTTCACTGAAAAGGCGCTGAGAGTGGTGTACTGGAACGCCCAATCGCTGACCGGCAAGATCACCCTGCTCCGCCACTTCCTCAGGGAGCAGGACGTCCACATTATGCTGGTCAGCGAAACCTTCCTACGTGCGGGCGTTCCCTTCAAGATGCCAGGATACGAGGTCTACAGGAGGGACGAGGAAAATGAGCTTGGACGACCATACCGCGGCCTGGCGGTCATCGTCAAGAGGAGTATCCCGTACCAGCCTGTGCCGCCTGCAAACCATGACGCCCTGTATGCCCTGGGGGTGGACCTACACCTGCGCGACAGCGGTCAGCTTAGGCTGTACGCAGCGTACAGGCCATCGCCCCCCCCCCCCCCCCACACCTGCCTCGCCCAAGACCTGGCCAAGCTGCTAGGCTCCCCCACGCCGACAATCCTGGCGGGGGACCTGAACGCCAAGCACCCGGCGTGGAACAGCTCTTCGACCTGCCGAGCGGGCCGAGTCATTTACCGCGAAGCCCTCGCCCGCCACTATGATGTCAGCGGAACGAACCCACTCACTACCCGGACACGCAGAGGATGGCTGACATCATAGACTTCGCTATCCACGCCGGAGTCAACCAGGCCATGACGCAGGAGGTCCTCCCTGACCTACCGTCGGACCACCGCCCAGTCCTCCTCGTCATCAAGGGAACACTTACCACAACCCTACCGAAGAAGCCAGGACGCCGCATCTGCTGGGAGACCGTCTTGGCGGCCATGGAGGAGAAATCCCACACCATGCCAGTCTCCTCAGCAGATGAAATCGAAGCAGCCACCACCGCCATCACCGCCACCATCCAGGAGGCGCTTAACACCGCAGCGCACACCGCTCCGCGGAGAGAAAGGCGCACGCCACTACCGAAGCGGATCGCAGACCTGATCGCACAAAAGCGCCGACTGAGGCGGGAATGGCAACACACCAGATGCCCGACTCTCAAGACGTCGCTTAATGCACTGGTCGAGAGAGTCAAAGAGGAGCTGCGCACCCACGCTGCAGAGTCATGGGAGAGTCGCATGGCGTCGTTGGAGGGTGATGTACCATCTATTCACATCCCCTGCCGACAGCTCGGCACGACGCCATCCACAGTGAGCCCACTTCACGACGACACTGGCCAACCACGGTAGAAAGCAGAGGACCGGGCGGAGATCTTCGCTAAGTGCCTGGAGGGCCAGTTCCAGCCGAACCTCACGGATGATGTGGAGTGGAATACTTCGCACCACCGATCGGCCCGGAGGAGGAGCCGGTCTTCTTTTCACCGAGACAGGTGTCCCGCGCCCTACGCCGCTCCAAGCCCAAGAAGGCTCCAGGCCCAGACGCAATCCCGAACATGGCACTGCGTCACCTGCCGCAGCGCTCCATCGCGGCGGTGACCGCCCTGTTCAACGGGATTCTGCGTACTGGGCACTTTCCCACATCCTGGAAGCTGGGCCGGGTCATCATGATTCCCAAGCCTGGGAAGAAGAGGACCGAGCCTGGGAACTACCGGCCGATCACGCTCCTGAACACCCTCTCCAAGGTGTTCGAAAGACTCCTGCTGAACCGACTCCAGCCCCACATCGAGCCCCGTGAGGAACAATACGGCTTCCGTGAAGGTCACTCGACGACTCTGCAGCTCACGAGGGTACTGCACTACTTGACCGATCGCTCCAACCGGAGAGAGTACTCGGTTGCAGTACTCCTCGATATGGAGAAGGCGTTCGACCGTGTATGGCATGCTGGGCTGCTAAAGAAAATGTCGACGTCTGCAGCTCCTCGGTGCATCGTGAAGGTCCTGGCACCCTTCCTGGCCAATAGAAGGTTTGTGGTAGCCGTGGAAGAGGCTACCTCATCGGAACGTCCAGTCCTAGCGGGCGTCCCCCAAGGCAGCTGCCTGTCCCCCGCCTGCTACGCGCGCTTCACCGACTACATCCCGGTGGTCGGCGACGTCAAGCTGGGGCTCTTCGCGGATGACGTGGCATATTATGTCGCGTCCATGAACCCCGCATTTGATGCCAAGAAGATCCAGCGTACGCTTGACGTCCTTCCCGACTGGCTCTCCAAATGGAGAATGTCGGTGAATGTCGTGTAGACGCAGGCCCTGCTTACCGGACGCTCCAAGCTCCCGAACCCGCTCCGACTCAACGGCCCGGAAGTTCCTTGGAACAACGCGGTGAAGTACCTCGGCGTCACCATTGACAGGAGACTCAGCATGAAAACCCACGTGGACGAAGGGGTGAGACGCGCGAAGTGCGCACGCACCCTACTACGTCCAGTCCTCGCGAGCAGCCTCCCCGTGCGCACCAAGCTGGGGATCTACAAGACGTACGTCCGCTCACGACTCACGTACGCCGCCCCGGCTTGGTACGCCCTCGCATCGGATTCCAACAAAAAGAGGCTGCGTGCGCAGGAGAACCAGGCCCTGCGCACCATCGTCGCCGCCCCGCGCTATGTGCGCAACAGCACGATCGGGCGCGAGGCGGTGTGTGAGACGACCCACTGACTGACGGGTGGATTCAGTCTTTACTTGGAAAGCGAACAGTGCGAACAAGAGCGACCCGAGCGATCATCTGAGTATTAGAAGTTTATTGTGCGATAATTGTATTGTAACAGTTTAAGTGAGTGCGTTATTAAAGTTTACTTTTGATTATCGGTGTATTCGTGCATTTCTATCAGTTACCTACCCCCACGTACGTAACAGTACTAAAGTACTACTATAGGATTGGATAATGAAATAGCATTTACCACGGCATTTCAGTTAGAAATGTGAAGAAAACATTCAATTGTGTTGAAATTGTTGGTAAACTTAAGTGTTTATAACAAAATCAATCAATATATTTTATCGACATTTCCAATCACTAGTCATTGTCAATTATCACCTATGACGTCACGTTTGTTTACACGATAAGACAAGTAAGGATGAACGGACCTTATGTAGGTATGTAATTATAAACTAATATTTTTTTACGAGGAGTGATCCATAAGTTTTGAGAATCAGGAAGAACCATCTACATAATGATATTCTTTTAATGTGGACTATAGCATGGCACTAATGAAACTTAAATTAGAGAAAAAAATATATACATTATTCATTTATTTTCCTGTGATAGCTAAACAAAAAACATCTGTATTAACAATTTTACAAGACGTCAAATATAAGAGTTAGTTTTGTAATAATTTGGAGCTGTGTGGAAAAAGTTCTGGTACACTAATAAAAAATATTGTTATTGAAAATGAAACCTTGATTTATCATTATGATTTAAAGGATAAATAAGTTATCATTGCAGTGGATTTTTTTATCTCCAGCTCTGTCACCAAAATTTAAGGTGGTTTTTTCGGCCTTTTCCAGGATGATTGAGGCCTACAAATAAATACTGCGACATTAGTTTTTAGCAATTGAGTTCAAATAATCTAGGACAGTTATATAACATTATTCTATCCTAATTATGGCAAAATAATAAAAATAAGCTGAAGAAAAAAGTTACGAATTTTCGGCAGGAATTGTGCTTCAGAGCCTTCTAATTGATAAGGGTGCTGCTCGTCGACCAAAGATCAGAACTGATAACCGCTCTCCCCGTTATTTAGCCCTAACTTTCGAATACTACTTCTCATTCACTAATGTTCAAAAACAACTACTTACATAAAAATCACGAGCTGGTGATGACATAGTGAAGGTACAAAATTTGGCCATTTTGACCTCCAAAAGTAAAATTATTTTTAAAGTGGTAAAATAAAACAATTGAATAACGTTAATAAGTGTTCGGAAATATAGAAAGTGTGCTCATTCCAATTAAAATATAACGATTTACATATCTCCCATTTTTAATACCGCTTATCAAAACTTATGGATCACCCCTCGTAAGATAGTTAATAAAACAGACAAAAATTCAAAAACTCTACTATCTACCAGTTATTCAAAAACTCTACTATCTAACAGTTACAATAAGTTCCAATGAAATTCCGCAACATGGCCAAACCTCACTGACTACATTGAAAATTTTCAGATAATTTCGTTTTTTAATTTTAGTACCTATTTAACTAGGTACAATCTTTCTAAGAAACGCCCGAATACTGAAAATGCAAATAAAACATTGATAATATATATTTTTTAGTTTTTCATATCTATGCTCATAGAAAGAATTACAAAATGTCATTATCGAAATCAAAGCATCATTATAATCTCAACAAACGTCATTATCCGCACATTGGCGTCATTATGGTCGACACACAAAAACAAAAAACAAAGATTTCCCCGAAACTGCTTCTGACAGCCGTGCCTCATGTAGGAGGAGTTTTAGCATCGTCTAAACTAGAGAATAAGAAGTTGAGTAAGAGTTGCAATAACACGAAATTTATTAAAAAACCAACAGTTTCTAATACGTTTTGGTGATAATGCCCATATTAACCATCTATTTTTAGTAATTTCATAAAAATGTAATTTTATACATATAGTTAAGTCTCAAAATTAATTTTGTTTTTATAGAAGGGGAGCCCAAGAGGGGATTTCGGGATTTACTCGAGCGCGGCAGATTAACTTAAGGGGGCATCCTTGTACCCTGTTGAGTACCTCCAGCATATATGAGCAACTTTATCCTGGAACGCGCGTTCAGGATAGCCGATCAGAATAGTAAACAAAAATCGATAGCTTGAAATACTCGAGCGCGTCAGATTAAGGTAAGGTAGGTTAATTACGTGCAAAAAAGTATATATTTCAATAATCTGACGATTTAAGCGTAACGCAAGGTGGTGGGAGGGTCACAAATTTGCAAAAAAAAAACGGTACCTCGACTTTCTCGAGCGCGGTCGTTTTTTATTTTATCTTGAAGGAAATAGTTCAAGAATGATAAAAAAAAATATTCTGACAATTTCCATAAGCCGAAGTATCAAAAATTATCATTAAAGTTTAGCGGTCATATTAGCCTTCATCCAACCTAAATTATAAGAATAGAGGCTGTGATAGCTAAAATCTCTTGTAGATAACTCTTACAAGGGGAATTCTTATTGTGATATCATATTACTCGGCCATATTAACCTTTATCCAACCTAAATTATAAGAATAAGAGATTTTCGGTAATAGAGCTTTTGTATTACCTACCCAAAATCTTTTATAATGAGCTATTATACCTAAAGACATTGGAACAACTTATACTTAAATTTATAAAACAATTACAAGGGTTTTGGCCATATAAGATTGATGTTATAAGGTTATTTTGCTAGTTGGGCTATCAATGCTACAAGCCTTCCACGGGAAGACATGAAGTGGTACTATTCTAAGCCGGTAACCACACAGCTAAAAAATAAATATTAGTAACAATTTGCTATTTTTTCAGAAAATATATATGAAAATTAAGAGAAATAGATTTAAATTGCATGCTATTCTCCGTGCATTTTTTAATACATTCATAGATTTATAAAAAAAAACTTTTTCAAACCGTCAGATTAAGAAAACCCCTCCAAGTAATCGTCAGATTATGGGTCAGCACATCTTAGACATCAAGCTGGTCCATCTGTATAAAAATCTGACGCGCTCGAGTTTTACAATATTTCGTTTTTTTTTTTGCATTTTCAAAAAGCCGCCAAGAGCTTGCGTCACGTCTGAATCGTCAGTCTTTGCAATGGGCGGTTCTTTCGGGTTCACTTAACATCCCCTATGAAAATCTGACGCGCTCGAATATCTTTTTTTTCCATTTTCAACCCTTCCGTACGGCCACCCCAACCATACAAACCGGCAGATTAACATGCCTCCTTTATCAGAGACACGTGGGAGTTATACACTATCACAATCTGACGCGCTCGAGTATTTCCGTTTGTCTGTTTTTTTACATTTTTGAAAACCTGTACACGCTTCCCCGCACCGCTGAATGGATACACATCATATAACGTTTTTTCCTTTCTACCATCTAATCTTCAAAATCTAATAGGTCCCTACGACGCTCGAGTAAATCGCCAATTAGCACCTTGGGCTCCCCTACTATTAATATACAGATGTAGTGAAATATCCTTTCACATCGTATTTTCTCGGAAATGTTCGTATTTGTCATGCTACTTCATTCTGGCTCAGTACCCATCAAGACAACGTGGGGGAACGTCGCATCGCGAGAGTGATAATCGATATAGAGTGGTGAATACCAGAGTATTTTTTTGTTAATTAAGATTAAGTTTGTTTTCAGTTATTTTTAATAGTCATGCCGAAAGCATTAAGACCTGGGAAACGTTAAGATCGACAATACTGTGAAATTATTTTTGACATTTATTTATATTTCTTCTTTTTTACCTACACCTAATTTCTATATATTTGATCGTGGTGGTTTTAACATCTCGGTGTTATATACTTCAAACTCGTGGTTTGACATTTGACACTGATAACTAAAGTACTCTATTTGTTTAATTCAAACATGTCACTTAATAATTCAATAAATCATAGACTCGTCGGCATCATTCGGAAGTAGACGTGAGTTCCGATTTTTCACGATGTGAAAGGATTATTCACTAGATCTGTACGTAATTGTAATTAGTATAAAATATTTTTAAAGGTTTATTTTACAAATTAGGATCTCAAGTGTTTACTAAAACGCCAAGTCTGATATCCAGAATGACCGTAACCATGGTAATAACAATGCTATAATAAATATTATAGACAGGGCTGATATAAATCAGTGATTTAAATCGCGATTAAAATCTTTTTGTTTTAATCTATGATTTAAATCAATACTTTTTTACTGCGACTAAATCAGCCGAAATATGTCAGGGACTTCCCCCGACATAAACTACGGCGCACACAGACGTGTCCAATGCTGTTTACCTACACCGATTTTCGGCATTAAATTTGGAGAACAGCAAAATAGGATTTTTTGATTAAAAAAAAAAGTTGATATTAATCACCATGGCAACGCTCATTCTACAGGGTGTTAGGTAATGAGTGGATAATCCTTGAATTATGGATAGAGGGCACTTAGGACGTTATGAAAAAGCTAAAATAGGTTCGGTAAAAGTCGCACGGTTTTCGAGATATTTGGACTTTTAGGTTTTTTTCGAAAATGAACACCCTTGTTCAATGTTTTGATCATAGGACCATTCTAAGCTAATTTTTTCCAAATTTATTTTTTCTCTATATTTTTGAATACTTATGTTATCAGATAGGCATCACCATTAATGTGTGAGACTACAATTTTTTTTTTTAATCGCAAACTTATTTTTTGCGTTTTCAATCTTACATTGATCGAACTTTCAGCACCCATGGTGAAAACAAAATACACTACCGTCTAGTTGCCCATAAGCTTAAAAACATGCCAATTTATTGACAATTTCAAAATAGTAATTACCTTTTGAACTTAAAATCAAAATGCAAAAATAATGATTAAAAATACACGCCCACCCTCACACTTTTCCTGATTTACTATTTGTATCCCGGGCGTAGAATTCAAAACCTTTTGTTGCAAAAATGACATTACTGGCCACTAATTTAATGCCATTTATTCCAAATTTAAAAAATATGCCGACTGCTTTTTGTTTTTTTTTTTTCGAATTCGATTTTGAATTTCGCTATTATTGCGTAATTAATGGTGAATTGTGTGTTTAGATTGTTGAGTGGTTTTTTTTTTGTTTAATAATTATTCGAACACAATACACACCGATATAATATAGAGTGTGTAGATACATTCACGGTCATAAACCTCTATAAACTTAATCGCCTTATGTCATAGAAATATAGAGAAAATGTGCAAACACATGTTATGTTTATATGGTATGTTTATGACTGTGACTGTACACTTATATTCTAGTTTACATTTATTAAATTAACTCCCATACCTAAAATTTATTTCGATCTTTTTTCAGTTTGTTTTTAAACAGCAGTCAGTATAAAAGTTTTTTTTTATACCTATTAGTGACAGACAATAGGAACTTAAGAATTAACATAGCCAGAAGTCATTTGAGTCATATAGGTACTTGTTATAATATTATCTACACTTCTCAGTTGAAAAATATCGTAAGCGCTGCGTGCTAGCTGCCAGGAAAAACTTCAATAGCGCGATGTAGAACATTTCGTGTTTCCTCTCCAAGAAACAATTAAACATATGAGTATCATATATTTTTATGATTGACTTTCAAAGTGCTTTCTTTAGATACCACACTCAATAAGTACGGATGCCATTTTCTTTATGTGCGTTATTAATTGTATTTTAAAAATCTCTGTCTACCAAAAATAAGCTTTAAACACATAAGTTATATATATTATTGTAATCGTCTTTTAAAACCTTTTATTTTGATACCCCACTTGATAGGTTTGTAATTTTTTTTTTCTTTCTGCCCCGCAATATGGATTATATAGTCCGCCATTTTGTTTTTTTATTTTAACGTCACATTGCCTATGTTACTTGGGATGACGTAAGGATTCTAACGATACCTCACACATCTAAATCGGTCAAGGGATTTAGAAGTTATAATGGAATAAAGAAACTCACATACATACATACAAACAGGAACCCTGAAAACATTACACACCTTTTTTGGGGCTGTCGTTTAAAAAATTAGCTTAGAATGGTGCTATGATCAAAACATTGAACAAGGGTGTTCATTTTCGAAAAAAACCTAAAAGTCCAAATATCTCGAAAACCGTGCGACTTTTACCCAACCTATTTTAGCTTTTTTATAACGTCCTAAGTACCCTCTACCCATAGTTCAAGGATTATCCTCTCATTACCTAACACCCTGTAGAATTGTTTTCCCGCTTCGGTTACGCTATAGATGATATTCTGATACCGTTAACGATATCAATATTAGCGGTTTATAGTTCGCGAGTACAAAATAGATATTTATGTAACTGGTACGTAATGAAGCTCGCAAGCTCGCGCTCTAACCTCGGCACTCGTACCTTAAGAGCTACTTATGTACCGTTGCATACATAACTTTTTCTACAAGCTTAAAATTACAATGACAAAAATAAACAATAGCTAACTTTTCTTGTATACTTTTCTCAATTTTTCTGCTAACAAATTATGTATTTACAAATTTCATGCAAATTTTAATAGTTACTTAAAACAGTTCTGAAATATCATAAAAGTTGCAATGCCAAACGAAACGTCGTTTTGTTGATATCCATATTGAACGTAACCATCCATTCACGGTAACCAAAGAACAAATCGATGGATATTAATCATCTATTTTTAGTAATTTTAAACACATAATCAGTACCAAAATTAATTTTGTTTTTAATATACGTAATTGTAATTGGTATTAAAATATTTTTAACGGTTTATTATACAAATTAGGATGTCAAGTGTTAACTAAACGCCCAGAGGATATCCGGAATGACCGTAACCATGGTAATAACAATGCTATAATAATTATTATAGAACAGTTATTACCACGGCAACGCTCATTATAGAACTGTTTTCACGCTTCGGTTACGCTATGGTTGGTATTCTGATACCGTTAACGATATCAATATAACCGGTTTATAGTAAGCGAGTAGAAAAAACAAATAATTCGTAACCATCTACGAGGATATTTCGGCCAACCTTACGGTGCCAAAGATATACAGATTATTAGTATCTGCCCAATACAATTTTTTCGGAATAATATTGCAAATTGGTAAATGCAGCACAGTAGATTATCTGAAAATTCGCAACCAAATGAGAAACTTTTGTAATGATGATGGCAGATGCACGATGGATAACCTTCAAACTCTAAAACCGATAGTGATAAGACTGATAAGGTACTTCTTATCTAATTGTTATTAACCCGTCAGGTGTCCTGCGCACAACAGTTGTGCGTAGAAAATTTTGGCCGGTCGTGTCATACGCACAACAGTTGTGCGCAGGACGGCGCTGTGATTGGAGAATTAAAATTTCATAAACTAAGACCCTGCTAGTGTAAAATAATAATCCTATTGATTTATCACTTATTTGGCAACATATTGGATTTTTTCCCCCAAAATCAAGCATCTGAACAAGCGAAAAAATAATAAAAACGAAATTATTGCCCAATAAGATGTGCTCGTCCGCAATGGCCGCCGCCTGCGCCGCTCCGTAAACAAATAATTATTGTGATGTTGTTTATGTGTCTAGTGATAAATAAATTGTTGAATTCGGCGCGTAAACTTATAATGGTGATAGTTTAACAATAGAAAAGTGAAATGTGGCAATATATTAAGTGCAGTGTGTCAAAGAATGGGTCTATATTGACTGATATAATTATTTTTAGTCATAATGTGCTTTAGGTCATAATCATCGCAAGTCATAACGTGTTTTTTTTAAAGAAACTGTTACTTTTTCAGGATTTTTATAAATCAAACCTAACCTAACCTAGCTTTGTCTACACGTCAGATATTTCAGAACTTCTGAAAAGTTTACAGTTTCAGCGATATAAAAAATTATGACTATCAAAAATTATGTCAACAATTACATTATGACCAATAAAATTATGGGAAACAAAGGGCTCCCGTCAAAGAATAAACCGATCGGATGAAAGAAATATCAATACCTAATAATAATATATTTGATTAATTGAATCATTTATTTTCATCAGTAAAACTAAGTGTATAATCTTTATTCCTTTCTACGTGCATTGCCTGTTCTTTTATCTTTAGATTGATATATCAATCATAAAATATAATTATACCAATCGTAAACAATTCACCTCTTTCTAAACTCAAACAGAAAATAAAAATATCTCGAAAATCAGCTGGACATTTCGTGAACTTGTGTAAATCAAGGGCCGGACACTTGACGGGTTAAGTATATTAATGTGGTATGCATCGATTCCATTCAAATGATAATTATTTGATAATCTTTGTAAACTCAAACAACGGGTCTTGTAAAGATTTCAAATTCATTCAGCAATTAATTAAGATAGTGTAATAATTACTAACGATATAAAACTGCGTGTAAAAACAAATATAGACTAGCTTTTTTTGCAATTTTTAATGCTTTTTCTTCATTGCTATTTTTAGTTAAATTTTCTGTAACATCATTCTATACAAAATACACAGTCAGCACATTTGATTTACTGTATCGATAAAATTATTTCTTTTTGCCTCTCCCACCTTGCTTAGATTTTTCCACGGCTTCCTTGACTTGTTTTTCTTCATGATCTCTCATAGACTGGTTCACGATCTCGTCCTCAGAAACACCGGAGAGACGGGCGCACTCCGGCAGGTCCGACTCAGGCAGGAATGGGGTCTCGGTGCCTGTTGTTCCGATGCGAAGTACATTTCGTTTCAAATCTATATTGCACTGGATAACATTTCAAGATATTATTTACCCATTTGTTTCATAAATGACTCGTACATTTGGGGTAGAATGACACAGTTATGAGCACCGCACCGAGGGTACTGGAAATCTTGTAATTAAAAACTTTTAAACCAATAGCGAACCGCCCTTGCTTCACTTTGGAATATACGACTTTTTTGTAACACCTCTTTCTACATCAACCATATGGAATGGATAATGTAGCTTTCTATAAGTGAAAGACTTTTTTAAATTAGTTGAGTAATTCTAGAGATTTCCTTTGAGTATCCATAAAAACTATCAGAAATTTACCTTTTGAAAATTTAGAAACGCTAAAATATTTAAAAAAAACGTAGCTATAAAAAGCACGGTTTTTGTACATAATTTATAACAAAATAAATTATTTTTGGGACAAGATTTTGTTGCTGACAGTACTTCTTTTTGTAGTCATTATCTGCTTATCTGGACCAAACTAATAAGTCCTAACACGGTGAATCTACGTTAAGAATAGCGGAAACCCTGTCGGCACCTTCCGACTCCAGCATCAGGTCAGCTCTTAGATACCAACATATTGCATGTCGTCCAATTTACACATGCATGCAAATTTTCAGCTGCATGGGAAACCTGGAAGTGGGTCAAATTTGACTTGCAACATTTGAGCCCGTACATACATACGAGTATTTCTCAAAAAGTTGTCCACTTTCGGAAAATGAAATTGTCCCTTCTTAAAAATCGTAAATGTAGCAAAGACATAGTTTCTGTCTCAAAATCTTTGTAGTTTATATGTTTTCTGGGTCTCTAATACATACTTTAGAAACATTATCACACCGGTAGGTAATCATTTATATATAAAGAAATCTAATAGTTTCGGGTAATAAAAATTACCTTCATACAAATTTTCACTGTCCCCTTCTTACCGTAGGAACTAAAAGTCGTCGTGTAACTAATATTTTCAATCAGATCTACAAGGTTTCTAATCTTGAATACAGTTTTGTATTGCCTGGTGTGTTATTTATTATTTTAATTTCAAAAACAATTAATGTCCACGTTTACCGCATCGGAACTGGGATGCCAATCCCGTAGCGTTCCATGGACAATGCTATAATAGCGCAGCTATTTTGTTATGGCTTGTTAAACAACTCGGTAGTCAGAGCATCGCACGTCTAACGCATAATAAAAATATTTCCTGACGTGGTGGTGAAGACAAACCGTAAGTATTCTTATAATTAAATACATTCAAAAACTTATTGTATTGTTACTTTTTACTTTGGTGTCTTGTAATATCAAATTCAATAGATGGTTTTGATGTAGGTATAAAATTAAGATTGCATCACCAAATCTCCTCACACGATTTCGTGACATTTTCTTGACGTTAAGAAATTTTGGGTGATTATGCAGGAGGTGTGCTAGTTTGTTATAAATACCTTCTAAATTTTTGACCAAAAGAAAAGTATAATAAATGCATACCTTCCTACTAATATTATAAAGACCTACTCCGGTCGGATTAGGAATTTCCAGTTATGTTAAATGTATTCTTAAGATCACATTAGATATTTTGTGGAGTATTTTAAGGGTTCTTATACCTCAAAAGTTAAAAACGGAACCCTTATAGGATCACTCGCGTACCTGTCTGTCTGTCATCAGACGAAACATAGTATAACACTATAACAAGTCCTCAGTCCTAAGCCCGGAGAATTTGTACTAGTCAAATATCAGAATCAAAGAAAGAAATGATTTCGTTTTGTTCGCAGAAATTGAAGATCTATCACATAATAAAATTGTGGTACAGTCCGTCAAGAAAGTGGCCTACCAGTTCTGACAAAAGATTCTGTGAGATCTAATTATCGCTAAGGTTGACACAAGTTGTCGCTATCATAATATTATTGCAATAAACTTTAACCGTAGGGTAATAGACCACATTTTTGGCCGACTGTACAAGGATATTAATCTAATTTTTTTTGATCCTTATTGTAAGTCTGATCACAAATAGTAATTAGCGTGATTTAACTGTTGCCGCAGTTTTGTGTTGTTGCCGTAGGACACAGTAAAATAAACTTTCGATTACCAAAAACGCTTTCATTATATCTTTGTTACTGAATTTCTCCAGCATGTGGTATTAAACCATCCATTGTGCTGAGTAATTCTTGACGTTTCGTGACAAAATGTTTCTTGACAATTTCGTGACGGGACAACTTTTTGAGAAACATTGCAAGTTAAATAAAAGCTTGTAATATTGGTCAATTTAGCTTTGTAAAGGGGAATTCCTGTAATGTACAAGAATCAATCACACATTAAAATACTCTAAAGAAATTGAAGTTTCGAAAACTCCTTCAAAAATGATTTAAAGACTTAGGATTTTGCCATTATTAAGATTTTTCTTTAGAATGAAAGGGGTTATTTTGACATAAAAAACTACAATAGATGTAAATTGCTAAGATCTATGCGAATGTTAAAATGTGACATAACATAAGAACTATTTGACCTGACCTATTTTGTTCGCTAAGACAAACTAATGACAATTGTCATGCATGAATAATACTTTTTGCGTGAGTGATAGCAGAAAATCTTCATTATTTGTTTTGTTAACATAAAGTGGCAACTCGACGTAGCGAATGATAAAACCGTGTAGGCAACGGATGTTTGAGTAATATACTAATTAATTAGTGTTTGTTTCTCCGGAGTTCAGGAGACTTCTATTTAATCTGTTACCTATATTCAATTACGCCATTTTTCTCCTTTATAACCAAAGCTTTGAGAAAAAATGGTTTTACTGTGAGTCAATCTTAGGGAATAGATACAGTCGAGTTCATAAATATGTGTACACTTTAGTACCTTGTTACTTTATAGGCCAGTTTATAACGACATCATAGATCGCAAACGCGCATGTAACTACGATTTTTTTATATGTTGTTAGGTCCCTTGAGAGTAGTTAACACCCAAGTGTGCAACCCTGAAAACCCTGTGCTACCTCCATGGTGCTCGAAAAACTGCGAACTTTAGGCACTTGTCTCAGTTATTTTATTTTGAAAAAAATACCCTAAGGAAGCATTTTTCAAGTATCTTTGTTTATTTTTTAATAAAGATAACTAAATTTGCTACAACCTGAGCTCACTGTGGCCATAGGTTGCGGAGATACAGCAAGTCAAAGATGGCAATGTGCGCACAGCCCGCTCCTCAGACCCTGCTTAAAATGGTGGCTTGCAAATAAATGCAAAAAGAGGTTACTTAGGGTGGTGCACTGGCAGAAAGGCTGGGCTCAGATGACCTATCCTATGTTCCTTTTGCCACGGGTGAAATGGCAACAACTCCATCCCTATCGTCCTGGACGAGGTGGACGAGGATGTGGACGACCCAACACCATGATTCGGCCCGCCTCCACTCCAGAAAACATTATCCCTCTTCCCCCACTCCTCCCCACTGATCTAAACTGTTTTTGCTTGACCGTGTAAATAGTATTATTTTATAGTTTAAATAAAATTTTTCTGTGTTTTTTTATGTGTACCTTTATTTGTTTTGAAACCATATGTTAGATCTAAAATGTCAAAATTACAATTTTGTTTCTTTTTTATCTTTTAACCAAATTCAGATATATAGATTTATATTTTTTATATGTTTGAGGAAACTATGAAAGCTAGAGGCACTAATTTGGTATTAAATTGAAGCTAGTTAAATTTTATACTAATTGTTATTGCAACTTTTTCTCTAGGAGCATTAGTAGTTTAGCAAGTACGTAACTTGGAAAATGACCCTAACACGAAACTTTCATTTTGTTAAAAAAAAGTCTGTCTTTGACTAGCTGTATCTCCGCAATTATTGGTCTTACAGTGCTTAAGTTAGGCTTAAATTGTAGCCAATTTAGTTAGCTTTATTAAAGTATAGACCAAAGATACTTGAAAAACGCTTCGTTTATACAGGGTGTTTGGTAGCGGGTTCGACAGCTTTAAGGGGGTGATAGAGCAGCTCATAAGCTATCGATTTAACCCCCATTTATGTTCAGCAATTGTTATTAGTTTCCGAGATATTGATCATTTTAATCGGAATTTTTGTAATTTTTCCTTATATCCGTGTTACGAAAAACCCCAAATTCATGTATTAATTCTTTTTTTTTTCAGTGTTTTCTTGCATGATTAGAATCACTATGAACTAAGGAAGTTTTTAAAGCTACATGCCAAGTTTTCTTTTATAATAACTTTTTGAGCAAACGCACAGAGTTACTTTCTTCATACTAAGAGAACCCCGCGTTTGTTTTTCACCTAGTATGGAAAAACCAAATTTAAGCGTTTACTCAAAAAGTTGTAATAAAAAAAAACATGTGGCTTTAAAAACTTCCTTAGTTTTTTATTTTTACCTTTTTTTTTTTTATGTTAGATCTAAAATGTCAAATTTACAATTTTCTTTTTTTCTTATCTTTTAACCTAATTCAGATATATAGATTAATATTTTTTATATTTTTGAGGAAACTATGAAAGCTAGAGGCACTAATTTGGTATTAAATTGAAGCTAGTTAAATTTTATACTAATTGTTATTGCCTCGTGTGGTTGCCGAGTTAGAATAGTGCCACTCCATGTCTTCCCGTGGATGTCGTAAGAGACGACTAAGGGAATAAAGGCTTGTAGTACTGTTAGGCGATGGGCTTGCAACCTGTCACTAATACGCTGGTAAACATCTTAGCCTAATTGTGCAAATTGTGGTTATAGAATTATCAACAAGTTTTTAGAGATGTTTGTAATTCTGTAGCTCTGCCTACCCCACTCTGGGAACGAAGGCGTGAGGTTATGAATGAAAAATGAATGAATGTTATTGCAACTTTTCTCTAGGAACATTAGTTTATCAAGTACGTAACTTGGAAAATGACCCTAACACGAAACTTTCATTTTGTTGAAGAAAAATAGTCTTTGACTAGCTGTATCTCCGCAATTATTGGTCTTACATTGCTCAAGTTAGGCTTAAATTGTAGCCAATTTAGTTAGCTTTATTAAAGTATAGACCAAAGATACTCGAAAAACGCTTAGTTTATACAGGGTGTTTGGTGACAGCTTTAAGGGGGTGATAGAGCAGCTCGTAAGCTATCGATTTAACCCCCATGTATGTTCAGCAATTGTTATTAGTTTCCGTGATATTGATCATTTTAATCTGAATTTTTGTAATTTTTCTTTATGTCCGTGTTACGAAAAACCCCTAAATGCATGTATTAATTCCCTTTTTTTTCAGTGTTTTCTTGCATGATTAGAATCATTATGAACTAAGGAAGTTTTTAAAGCAAACACAAAAAAAAATATGAATTTAGGGGTTTTTCGTAACACGGACATAAGGAAAAATTACAAAAATTCCGATTAAAATGATCAATATCTCGGAAACTAATAATAATTGCTGAACATACATGGGGGTTAAATCGATAGCTTATGAGCTGCTCTATCACCCCCTTAAAGCAATCGAACCCGCTACCAAACACCCTGTATAATTATTTCGAAAAAACTGAAACATGTGGCTTAAATTTTCGCAGTTTTCGAAACAACGTGTAAGTATGTTCATTTCTTTAGTTTGTTTATTTGAAGCCATAATTATAATCTAAAATGGTAAATTCACATTTATGCATTTTTTTTTAAAGACAATCATCCCAACATTTATTATTTAGCAAAAATCCGATATTCTACTATTTTTTTATCTTGGATGAAACTAGGAGCCCTAGGGGCACCACTTTAGTATTAAATTGAGGCTAATTCAATTCTCTGCAAATTCTTTTTGAACAAAATTGCCCATCTTTGACTTGCTGTATCTCCGCAACCAATAAACATAATGTGCTCAAATTACGCTCCAATTGTAGCAAATTTAGTTATCTTCATTGAACTATACACAAAGATACTTGAAAAATGCTTCCTTAGGTAAGTTTTATCGAAAAACTGAAACAAGTGCCAAAAATTCGCAGCTTTTCGAGCAGCATGAGGGTAACACAGGGTTTTCAGGGTTGCAAACTTGGATGTTAAACACTCTCAACGGACCTAACAACATATAAAAAAATCGTAGTTCGTAATCGTAGTATCGGGTTTGCGATGTTTGCCTTTTTTTGTGTTGTTATAGACTGGCCTATTATCGCAGTGACAATTCATACATGTCAGTTTAAACATGCCTTTAAACAGACAAGGTACTAAAGTGTACACATATTTATAAACTCGTCTTACACACCATCGCGGAGTTTTTGTATGCCTTTTAAAATCTACAGTTCTTTAGTCGATTATTTTTCTGTGTCTCATATTGTTTAGCCAGTATTAAAATAATCCATGAAAACAACCGAAAATATTTTTACTACTTGATTACAAAACATTGACTTCTCTCAACCGTTTGTAAATTTAATTATGATATTTCATACTTTACAACCCCCGGAATTTTTTTTAAATGGTAGTGAAAATCGCATCAAACTCGATTGCGTAAATTAGAATAACTAAACGGCAACACGGACATATACACGCATATAGCGACTTTGTTTTATAGACAGATAGATAGATAGCGTTTATTTCGGGTATTGAACCATATAAATCTTAAAAATTATAATTACAAACAACAATTGCATTATTACATTGCAATTTGTTGCAAGCATGCTAAAAGCCGCATATGTTCCATTTGCATGCATCATATACCGCCCTTAGAATGCTACTGTATTTCTAACCCGGTCCATGAAGGACGCATGCCTTTTTTGTATGACAGCGAAAAAGTCGTTCACCCTGTTCTCGGCGAACTTGCCCGACGCGCTGCACCGGCTCGGCAGGCGCAGCATACCGCGGAAGGCGTTATTGTACTGTACGCGCAGCGCATGATAGGCGCGCTGCATGTATGCCTGCCACCGCGGGCTAGTGTACAACGCCTGACAGTACGCCGCGAACAGGGTGATCCTTACTTGTAGCCAGCAGCGGCCGAAGCGTCGAGCTAACATATGTATTTCCCTTTACATCTACAGATCTACGTTGCCTATCTAAATCCTCATCGTCCTGTAGGTTATCGGTTAACCCTTCGTATGCGGGAGGTCAAAAAAGTACCAAGTTCTAGTCTCTTCTGATTACGATATAGTCCATAAAATTAAGCTTAAAAAAATACAAAAAGATATCCAAATTTTGAGCACGGATCCATGCCTAAAGCATACTAGGGGTTAATACATGTCCCAAATATTTAAATTTGTTAACAATGTTACAGCTGGGGCTACTCACAACATTCGAAAGAATTGAACTTCACTTTGTTCTGTCACTTTCACCTCGATACGAAAAAAGCGATTCGGAGTTGATTCGGAGTTCGATTTTCAAATTCCATATGGTCCAAAAAGAAACAAACAATAAAACGTTCGGATTGGAAATAAAAATCAAAAAACCGCCTTCAAAAACGCAAAAAATAAGCTCTTTAAAATTGTAGGCACCTAATAGGTTAGTCCAACTGATGTCGGCTTTTTGTTGAAAATGTTGTGGTCGCCGACTTCAGTTGGACTAACCTATTAGGTGCCTACAATTTTAAAGAAGTTATTTTTTGCGTTTTTGAAGGCGGTTTTTTGTTCTTTAAAACATTTTTTTTTTATACTTTTTAGTGATCATAATATGCTGTTACGTAGTCCCACTTCTTAGTTGAAATGAAACTTTAACTTATATCAAGCGCGCCGCAAGCAACGCCGCGGGAAAGTCATAGTCATATTTCAACAAGTAAATATTATTCGTTGTAGGTAGTCGCTCAACTATCTTAATCGAGATATCTTATCGCCACCCTTGAAATCGGTACCATTGAGGAGTTCCGGTGGCCATCTGTGGTCTTCATCATCAGTTCCACTACACCAAATGATACTTTCTGAATACAAATGCTGGACTTGTTACTAAAAATACTAAAATCGCTATATGTTTGCCTACAATATTTGAGGAGTTCCCTCAATTCCTCACTGATCCCCTCATCAGATAGATTTGGTGACAATGGGACCACCTCGGAAGTATACTCTAACAAACCAAAAAAAAAAATTTGAAATCGGTCGACAATTGACGGAGTAATCGGGGAACATACATAAAAAAAAATACATACAGTGGAACGTATAACCTCCTCCTTTTTTGAAGTCGGTTAAAAATGGACCTTCTAAACCTAATTATGTATTTAACTAAAATGTATGGCTTACAAATGACAACACTTACCCAAACCCCTTTGGAACATATTTATTTAGTGTATGTACTGGAGAGAGTTGGGCATTATTTAAATAATTTCTTATCTAGATAATTATCTTAAATAAAATCATTTGAAAATAATTTATTCGAAGATAACGTCAATGTCAAATAATTGTGTTGTCAACTCTATTATTTAAATAAATTATCTAGATGAAAATAACAAACCGCGTTTGTTATTGAAGTAAGCTTAGAGAAAATAAATTTATAAAGAATGTCACGTCCGGTCAAACTATCACACTGACATTGCGCGTAAAATCGTAATGTAAAAACCACGGAATAGAAAAAAACAGTGGAAGTGGCAAGAGCTTCGCTTAATATCAGACCTGTTGTCGCCAATACTCAAACTATCATAAAAACATACACGCCTCCATGTAAAATGTTTTTGGTGCTGCTATCGTTTTTACATTCCAAAATAATACAATAAGGCATGCTTCTGGATTTATTTAATTTTTTAGAAATATCGAATTATCAAAATAAGCGATCGCGGCAAAAGCATGGTAGGTTGCGCGGATCTCCGCATAACCTTGCCACACGTTACACGCCCACTTGACACTTCTACTGTTTTTTTCTGTTCTGTGTAAAAAGCCATCCCCACTTTACGAGTAAGGTAACGTATTTTTTTTTAATGTTTATTTTACCACATTGTCAGCGTAACTAATAAGTATAATCATGCCAAATAACTGCTTTCTAGTACTAAGAGTCTCTGAGCTAAGCTGCGGTTGGACAGACAGACGGACATGGCGAATATAAGGGTTCCTAGTTAGACTATGGAACCCTAAAAAGGTTATAATATTTATATTTCGTCTATTTATTTTCAAAACATTCATTACTTGTGTAGTAGATTATTTTCATTGTGCCCGACAACTTTTAGTTCTACTAACATTCATCTTTTATTTAAAACCTAAATAAATTATCTAGATAAGAATAAAGCATACAAGATCTACGCGAACGTAGTCGCGGGCGGTTCGCTAGTTATTTATATGATATTGTTGATACATTTATTGTCTTATAAGAAAAAATTGAATACCTACTTGATTAACCTCTGGTGTAAAATTATATTTATAGTTTCTTTGCCATCCGTAATAAAAATGTTCATTGTTGTTGAAGCCGAATCGTTAGCAATAGGTGGACAAATAAGGGCCAAATTGAGTTAGGTCTTTTAGAATACATGTCCAATAGTACAATCTAAAGTCGCCGTCAATAGAACTTGTGAACGATGTAAACAAATTAGTACTGTTTGATATATAACCTCAAATATTTACAAAGCGTGTTTTTAATAAAAATATCATATAATGAATAGTTATTTCATTCTCATCAATCGTTATGTTTTATAACTCATTGCAAAGACCTCACTTGATCTTTAAAAGTACGTGATTATCGAGTAATCTTGGTGAATTGGTTCGTTTTCGTTTTATTTACATCTTTTGCACGTTCTATTGACGGCGACTTTATTGCCCTTCCCACTGTGTTTTTTACAACTACTGCAACGAAATATAACAAAGACAAAATTCACTTACAATAAATCAATTGGTACTTTACAAATGATCCTCTGAACCTTTAAACATCTACATAATTTCCAATTCTATATAAAAAACTTACCTGGTGTCTCTTTAACATGTCAAGGCCAAGTAACATGTCCATAGGTTGTTCCTCCAAAACTGAGAAAGATGTGGTGAGAAAATCTTTGTCAATCCTCATTTGTACCATGTGAATGCGTCCTATAATTCTCTGGACACCAACACCCTTAGCAATCCCAGCCCATCTGCAATAAAGACAATAAAAATCAAATCTATGTAGTGTCCTTGCCTACGAAGCAAGCTGCATTCCAGGGCTCTCTCTATCTCCAATACATGTGGATGTGCTTCCAAGACTTTGGAGCAAATACTTGTGTTACAAAAGTATTTGCTCCAAAGATTTCTATGAACCACTTTTTTTTTAATTAAACCCAGAGTAATAAGTATATGTGTAAGATGGCAATAAGTATTTGTGTAAGATGTCCCTTAGCAATAAGTATTTGTGTAAAATTTCTCTGGATATTTCTAAAGAATTTAAATGAAAAAGGACAAATCTAAATTCTTGAATTATTGTATTCAGTATTTGAAGATAGTAAATGGTATCATTTAGTTTTTTTTTTAATAGACTTATAGTGAGTCCGAATTGGGATACAGCATTTTTTCACCAATTAAGGTGTATCATAATATTTTTGGAGGAATAGTCCTGAATTAGAAATCTTGTAAATAGTTACGCTGTTACTAAAGTAAGGCCAACGAGACGAGATAAAGAATGTAAACAAGCTTTCCGGTTTCCAAAACATTTTTATTTGAATTTAGTTAAAGTCAATAGTGTCACTTCGAACGCAATCCAAAGCAGCAGATGACAACTTCTGTACTGACTCATATATCAGGATGAAAAATAAATTATAATATTTATTTTCACTTTTCATCATTAGAGTTCAATAATAGTTATTCATATAACTGGTATATAATGTAGCTTCATAAGGTATTCGTACCTACACTCGTACCTTAAGAGCTACTTTTGTACTGTTGGATACTGTTGGTTTCCTCATTACTGAGAGCGTTGGTCATTGCCCCAGAATAGTATATCTCGGATGAAGCGCCTTAATCTCTTTCTTTCTGCATCAGAGTGCATAGCATTGTGTACTGTGGTACGGAGGTGTGAATCTGGTATGTCAAAAGTGTCGGGCCCTGACCTGTGGTCGCTTGCCTTTGGCTTGTCTAGTGATCATGAACTTTTGATCCTATGAGGTTATCAATGTATTCAAGAACCCTACCTAAGCAAGTGGTGGACAATTCTTTTTGGGTTTGGATGTCAACTAAGATCGATACATTGACGCAACGTGTACATGGTATACGTAATTTTTTTTATAGCCCCGCATTTAATGGCAACAATACAATCACGGTCTACCTTCTTAAAGGCCGACTTGTCGGCACAGCATAAAAGCCGTATGGAAAATACCAGGGTTCGGACTAATTTTCTCTTGGTGTTGGTAGAGGTGTTTTGTCTTTTTATGTTTACATATTCAATTCTAGACTTTGCATCTTATTCTTTAAGTGAAAGAGTGGAAGCTTGTAATTTTAGATATAAGTATGGTCGATCAATTTGTATCAGCCAGTAAGCTTTCTGAATAATAAATAATAATTAAATTTGCCATGCCGATCCTTCTGCGGATTTCAGTTTCACAAGAGCAATAGGGAATATGCATGTTTTTTTTTACAGCTTCAATAAAAGCTGATTCATGTTACAAACAGGTGAGAAAAAACATTTTTTGAATAGGTATAAAAATAACCAAGATATAAACCAACAAAGATTTTTTCCTATCTCTTTCTAACAAAACAGAATTTTACGTGGAGTTCATATGGCCGAACTGCACAATGACGTCACCGGTGCACTTCGGATCTCTCTATCTAATTAGCATTTTTAAATGCTTGTATCATCCGTATTTCTTGACCGATTTTAATTTCACTTTTAGCTATCTCTTTTACGGTATTTTCATATTTTGTTGAGAAATGCGATTTAAAAAATCCATGCATATTCCCTATTTTGTAGAAAGTTATCTGTGATTCACAGTTGAGTGCAGCATGAGCATGTCATGCTCCAGACCTTTTAGGTATTTGTTTATTAATTAATTTTAGTGTGTGTAATTACTAACTATTACGTTTTTACCTCGTGATGTTACTTACTTTAAGTAACTTCTAAAATAGAGACACCTCCATTTTTTTGACTTTAATGAGCTATAACATATATTTAATACAAGCTTTGAACAGAGGTGCATCATAACCAATAGTAGGGGAGCCCTAGAGGGGATTTCGGGATTTACTCGAGCGCGGCAGATTAACATACCTCTAGCATATTATGAGCACTTTATCCTGGAACGTGCGTCCGAGATAGTCGATCAGAATAGTAAAAAAAAACGATTGCTTGAAATACTCGAGCGCGTCAGATTACATGTTAATTACATGCAAAAAAGTATATATTTCAATAATCTGACGATTTAAACGTAACGCAAGGGGGTGGGAGGGTCACAAATATGAAAAATAAAACGTTGCCTTGACTTTCGCGAGCGCGGTCGTTTTTTATTTTATTTTGAAGGAAATAGTTCAAGAATGATAGAAAAAATATATTCTGACGATTTCCATAAGCCGAAGTACCTATCAAAAATTATCATTAAAGTTTAGCGGTCATATTAGCCTTTATCCAACCTAAATTATAAGAATAGATGCTGTGATAGCTAAAATCTCTTATAAACAACTCTTACTTCGTCTGCGGAGAGTCAGAATTTATGTTAAAAGTACCCACAGGCATAGTTTATATCACCTTCAAAGAGTTTTTTTATGAAAAAAGTCCAGAACGTGAATTTTAAGTAAGCGGTCCACAAACACCTTTCATTCTATGACTCTAAAAAAACAAAATTGCGATACAAAATAAATTCACTGTCCCTCTTTCACTGTTACGTTTTTTTTAATCGACCCTAGATTCAATAGATCTATAATTTAGTCCTCTCATCTATTAACTAAATTTCTATACAAACAATTAACCCACTTAGCAGAAGATTTTCGAGAAACACCTAAGCTGGATATTTTCTTTATGTTACGGTATTCAGTCGCAATACCCGTTTTCATATCTTTTAGGTATACAGGATGGAAAAAACGAACGCCACGTGGACGGCAACCACCTACCTTAAATATTGGAAATAGCAAATTCTACGCAAAGGAGACTTACTTTTATTTTTGAAAACAATTATTACTGCATTTATGGATTTTTGAACATTTGCTTGCCTTAACCGGGAATCGAACAGGTCGAATATGACAAAATAATAAAAAAGGGTTTTTTCATTGTCTTTATTTATTTAAAGATGTGTTTTATAGACATAAATGATCACTATCAATGACGCTTTCGATCTGTATCATAAAACACGACTTTATTGTCCAACCAGTTCGGTTCCCGGTTACAGAAGACGGTTTTTTTCAAAAATCCAATATTGCATATTTTTTGTTTAAAAAAATAAAAGTAAGTCTCCTTTGCTTAGAACTTGCTATTTTCAATATTTAAGGTAGTTGCCATCCATGTGGCGTTCGTTTTTTCCACCCTGTATACGTTTGAAAGTAACTTTATTTTCATACAAACTTTACAGTCAGTATGAGTAGTCTAAGATCCCAAGTTTTTCCCTTTAGTTTTTTTTATTGATGATGGGTTTGTTCTTGACTATTTGTTTCTTTAAGGGGCAAGTGTTTAAAACACACTGAAGCTTGCACTTTTTTAGATGCTAACATTCATGTACGTGGAAAAAAAAAACAACTTAAATACAAACTTTCACCCCGCTTTTCACACTGTTAAGGGTTTATTTTAAAACCGGTTTTTATATTTAATTAATAATGGTGTTGATACCGAGTTTCATGTATCTAACTTGCCCAGTCATAATTCTTCTTTATAGGTAAAAAGTAACCTTAATACCAATGATGTCCACATTTCTCACATCAAAAATGAGCAAATTCCCACACTTCCAACTTCTATCCCCATTTTACCCCCTTTTCCGAAGTTGCCGTATTTTTTCCATTTATATCGTAAACTACGACGTTCACTATTCTCATTTTAAAAATGGCTTAACTCTCAATTTTGCCACCTTTGGGGTAGTTTTTCAAAATTGCCCAGCGCCTTTTTAGCGTTCCGTAACAAAAATGGCAAAACCTCTTATAGTTTCATCATGTCCGTCCGTCCGTCCGTCCGTCCGTATGTCACACGCATTTTACTCGAAATCTACAGAGGTACATTGATGAAATTTGGAGTAGGAATAGGTGTCTTGTAGAAGCCGCTACTTAGTTTGGTAGTGAAATAACAAAAATAAATATTTCTAGGTTGGGCATTCCCTACAACATGATACAGTAGATGAAAAAAAAAATCGCCATAAATCATCGTGCGTAACATATCTCGACAGTTCATTTAAAACTTCAACTTCTACCGCCCATTTACCACCGCCATTTACAAGGATAGTTTTTCCAAAATCTCCGAAAGCAATTTAGTAGCCCTGACACATATTTACACGTTTCTCACTTACAAAATAACCGAACTCGCTTATTTATCTACTAACTTCGATAGACGCTAAAATCGCAAGCAGTTGTATTTTCTATTAATAAACAGTAGCCTAAATACTATTTTTCTCATTTCTCACTTCAAAAATGACCAAATACTGAAACTTCTAATTTTACCACCTATGGGGCAGTTTTTCCTTAATCGCAGAAAATAATATTTTTTTTATAAAAACAGTAGTCTCACCACATTTCTCCCTTCAAAAATGTTCAAAATCCCATACAAACTTCTACCGCCAATTTACCCCTAAGTTTTTCCAAAATCGCTAAAAGCAAAGTATTACATTAAATTTATATACATTAACCCACACAAAATTTTCCACGTTTCTCACTTCAAAAATATATACCTACCATACAATTTTCTGCCCCCCATTTGACCACCTCAGATGTAGTTTTTTCTGAATCGCCGAAAGTAATATTTTTATGTATATTGCCTTTGTGTTACATAGGTAAAATATTTGTATTGAAGAGCATTTCTTCCAAGTTTCAAGTAAAATTAAACATAAAAATATCCCCACACAAACTTTGCAAATCCTTTCCGTCCCCACAGGGTTTGTATTTGCTGAAATACGTCTCTCATTATTTGTATGGTAGAGCATTTCTTCCAAATTTCAAGTAAAATTGACAATAAAAAAAAAACATAACACAAACTTTGCAACCCGTTTCCAACCCCCAAGTGATTGAATTTTAGTAATCGCTGAAATAGGTGTCTCATTATTTTTATTGTGGAGCATTTCTACCAAGTTTCAAGTAAATTCCATCATAAAAATATTTTTCACTTAAAAATGACCTATACAAACTTTGCAACTCCCTTTCAACCCTCTAGGGGTTGAATTTTAGTTGTCGCTGAAATACGTGTCTCATTATTTTCATAGAAAAGCACTTCTACCAAGTTTCAAGTAAATTGAACCATAAAAATATTTTTTCCTATACAAACTTTGCAACCCTTTTTCATCCCTTTAGGGGTTCACAAAAAGAAAGTACTGTCCAATTTTCATATTTCTAGCATTAGTAGTTTTGGCTGGGCGATGATGAATCAGTCAGGACAAGCCTCTTTATATATATATATATATAGATATATATAGACTAAAAGAAATAGTGTTTTTTTATTTGCATGCTATTCTCCGTGCATTTTTGTATACATGCATCGATTTATAAAAAAAATCTTTTTCAAACCGTCAGATTAAGAAAACCCCTCCAAGTAATCGTCAGATTATGGGTCAGCACATCTTAGACATCAAGCTGAACCATCTGTATAAAAATCTGACGCGCTCGAGATTTTCAATATTTGGTTTTATTTTTCATTTTCAAAAAGCCGCCAAGAGCTTGCGTCACGTCCGAATCGTCAGTCTTTGCAATGGGCGGTTCTTTCGCGTTCCCTTAACATCCCCTCTGAAAATCTCACGCGCTCTAATATCTTTTTATTTCCCATTTTCAACCCTTCCGTACGGCCACCATGCAAACCGGCAGATTAAAATTCCTCCGTTATCAGAGACACGTGGGAGTTATACACTATCAATATCTGACGCGCTCGAGTATTGCTTGCTCGCGCTTGAGAGCTCGACTGTTTTTTTTTTACATTTTTGAAAACCTGTACACGCTTCCCCCGCCGCTGAATGATATAACGATACACACCATATAACGTTTTTTCCTTTCTACCATTGAATCTTCAAAATCTAATAGGACCCCACGACGCTCGAGTAAATCCCCAATTAGCACCTTGAGCTGGGGTACTACAAAGATCGGATAACTTGGCGTCATTACTAGCAATAATGGGGACATGACTCTAAAGATTTAAATAAATAAATAAAATTAATTGATATCTTACGTGATATTTAATTTCGATCCTTTGTATAACAGTAAATAAATAATACCCAGAGTTTGCAATCTTCTTCGAATACTTTTGAATATTCTTTAAATAAAATACTATACAGGGCGTCCCAAGACTATGGGACATGAAGGAAAGTACCTTAAATATCGTAGATAGGATGTTTTCCTGAAAGAAGACTTTATGTTATTTTTAAAAGTTAGTAATACTGCATTAAATTATTTGCTTCATCTGGGAATCGAACCGACTTAAATGTAAAAAAAAACACCCGTATTTTTATGATTCCAATCGAAAGAATGAACAAAAAATAATAATTCTTCTTAAGAAACATAGTATTTTAAAAGAAAGGAACAACGTGAAATTAATCATTTTAATTAAATTAAAAACATACATGAAACTGCCAAAGTCAGTTAAGTATTTTTTGTAAATATTTTAATTAAATGCTCAAAATTTTATCCCTCTTGTCTTATGCAAATCGCCAATTTTTTTAAATAAATCATCTGCCTGTTGGTTGTCTTATCATTATTATTATGGTGAATCCTCGATATGATATGGCTCAATTCTGTTTGTAATTCGCCCATGTTGTCGTATTGCGTTTTGTATAGCAAATCTTTCACGTACCTATCACCAAAAGAAGTAATCTAACGGTGAAGTAATGCACGTGCACCTATAATAAGAAAAACTGAGCCAGTAAGTCGTTTATTAAGTGGGTACTTATTTGCGAATAATCAATGCTATCTATGGAATAATAATATCGCTATTTTTCGGACGTCGTCGTCGGTAATAAATAATTTTCTTGAAATTTGAATCAAACATTTTACGGTATTCCTTTCTTTTAAGATAGTACGTTACTTAAGAAGAATTATTATTTTTTGTTCATTCTTTCGATTGGCATCATAAAAATACGGGTGATTAGTTTTCACATTTAAGTCGGTTCGATTTCCAGACGAAGCAAGTAAGTTTTAGAATATCTTTGAATGCAGTATTACTAACTTTAAAAATAACATAAAGTCTTCTTTCAGCAAAATATCCTATCTACGATATTTAAGGTACTTTGCCTTCATGTCCCATAGTCTTGGGACGCCCTGTATACAGTGGTGGCCACTTAATTAGGAACGCTTGCGTTTTTCCCATACAATTGCCTACAAATATGACTTTTCAAATTTGACAACCAAACAAAAAGTTCTAATCCAATTTTATTTTAGTTACACTTATTGTTACTTAACTAATAAACTAAGGTTTAAATGTATGTACAATTTATCTCTGTTGATAACACGGAATAGAAAAAACAGTGGAAGTGCCTTGAGCTTCGCTTAAGTACTAAGTAAGTAAGTAAGTAAGTAATTATTTATTTGTCAAACATAGGTTTACAAAGGTCTTAAGTATAGATTAATTCGTTTCACTATGCTTTGTTTGACGGCGTACAAATAGCGTGCATTATAGCATGCAGCATGCTCATTTACAAAAAATTAAGTATAATGTCAAATTTACAAAACTTCAATGTCAAATTTACAGAATACAATATCAAATTTACAAAATTAAAATATCAAATATCAAATTTACAAAACAATGATAATAATTCAAAATTTATATTTATATAATTAGTTTATGTCAGTTAGGTAATCATTTATCGAATAATAGATCTTACTTACGAGGAACTTAAATAGTGAAGTTTTGAACCGTTTGTCTTTGTCAATAGTCACCAGTTCTATTGGCAGCTTATTGTATATTCTGTGTGTCATGCCCAGTATACTCTTACTGAGAGTGCAGTTTTAGAAGGGAATGCACTAATTTTATTCCGGAGGCGTACATTAGTAAAGTTTTTAAAACAATTCATATTGCTTTTACAGAATAACACAGTTTCATATATATAAAGGCAGGGGAGAGTTAGGATCTTAAGTTCTTTGAAGTAACTTTGACACGATGTGGTTGTACTGATACCGATTGTTGCTCTGAGGCATTTTTTGGGGCCCCAAATGCGATTTCGCGGTCAGTGGAATTACCCCAAAATATGATCCCATATCTCAGTGTCGATGTGACATCTGCATGATAGGCTGTCATGACAGCTCCTTGACTGACGATTCTTCTAAGCTTATAAAGGGCATACGAGTACTGGCTTAACATCTGCAAATTTTATCGATTTGTTTTTTTCCATGTTAATCGGTTATCGATTATTAAACCTTAAAAATTTAGTTGACTCTGTTTCCAAAATATCTTGTCCGTTATAAACAAGAGTAAAATCGTTTTTTATGTTACGTGTAGTATTTGATTTAAATTTCATAACACTGGTTTTACTCAAATTTATTTTCAGCTTATTATTTTGCAACCATTCTACTATAGACCCGCGTAGCGTTTTATGAATCTCCGTTTCACTTGTATCTTTGCCAGTAAAGACTATGGTGCTGTCATCAGCAAAGAGAACCATACGTTGTCTAATCGCTCTGGGCATGTCATTCACGTATATCAGAAACAAAAGTGGGCCCAAAACTCTTCCCTGCGGCACACCAAATTGGATTTCTTTTAAATCCTACCTTTGTACTTGTTTGGACTTAGAACATATTTTTCTATTTGAGTCACTTGTTTACGATTGCTTATGTAGGACTTTATGAGGTTATAGGTGTTACCACGTACTCCATATGTGCCCAGCATATTGAGCAAAATCCTATGATCAACAAAATCAAAGGCCTTCGTCATATCCATGTACAATGCTGTTACGGGTATCCTTTTATTGACGTGGGTAATTGTCGTATTTAATAGATCAAAGATGGCCATATTTATAGACTTATTTTTCCTGAATCCATTCTGTTCCTCAGCGAAGAGATACTTTGATTCAAAATATTGATTAAGACGGTCGTAGATTGCTTCTTCAAATATTTTTGAGAGTATCGACACTAAAGCCACCGGTCTATATTAAGCCATATCATCTTGGTTACATTTTTTAAATAATGGTTTTACAATAACGACTTTTAACTTTTCTGGGAATATATAATAGAGGCTCGATGCATGAATTTATAATATAGGAAATTATGGGAGCTATTATATATGATACTGATTTAATAATTTTTGTTGTTATTCCATCGTACCCTGTGCTGTTGGTGTACTTAAGAGATTTAATAGTTATTAGAATGTCATCAGGACTAGTGGGCTTAATAAAGAAGGAATTGAGTTCATTACATGTCATAGTAGATTTATGTTTATTATTATTCGCATTAGTCTTAGGCATTGAGCAGTCATCTTGGATACATTCTGTAAGATTAATATAATAGTTGTTAAACTCCTGTGCTATATCCAATGGATTGTAAATTAATTTTGTCTTTTCTTAGTTCTGAAATACTTTCGTTTGGATATTTAGCTTTAGCGTTATTTATTATACTCCATGTAGCCTTTGACTTATTCCTTGATTGTAAAATATAGTAGTCGTTTTGTGATCTCTGAGTCAAGCTTATCACTTTCTTTGTCTTGATTTTGAGGAGGTAACAATGTTGTGTTTATATCTGAGCTGTTCCGCTCTTCGGGAGGCAATATTGCTATGTCTAGCCCTGGGCTGTTTAAATCCTGAGGCGGCGAAATTGATGTACGTGTATCTGCACATACTTTACTCTCCAGATGATCTTCATTTTTCGGAGAATTATCACTTTGAGGAGTTTTAAGTATTTCTACCGGCGATGTAACCTTCCTCGCTCCAGCCATTTTACACATATTGCATTTCCAATTATTCTTACTTTATAAAGAAATAATGAAATATTTTTTTAGATCAAAATCATGTTTACATTTGCAACATTCCATGAACTCTTTAGTACATATTACAGCACTACATGTTGTGCAGTATTTTTTATTTATTTTGTGCTTACTTTGTGTTTTAATTTTTGAAGACATTATTTAATTTAACACGTTGATGCCTCCCACTCCTCCTCTCACTTTGTAAAGTATCTACTTCCCAACCAAGCGATAACAATCTCCGTAAACGCAATACGCACGAGTTTCTGAACGAAATCTTGTGACAGCGCCGATTGTCAGTGCCAAATCTGAGTAAAGTTGGAAACCTCGTGAGTTGTCAAAAATCAACTGATGGTTACCGCTATTTTTGTTAGATTATTTACACATTTTTAGCTGTTATTTTAAATATTTCAATATGTGTGTCGATTTCCAAACACAACCGTTACATATTGATTGATTTTAAGTGTATTATGATAAAATGCAGCTCACCCAAGTGTTGCTTTGTAGTGTTACTTGTTGAAAGTATTCTTGTGCAAGTTTTTCTTTAGTTTGGCAGAGCTTCCAGCAGTTGATACAGTATTTTGTATCCGACCTGTTGTCGCCAATACTCAAACTATCATAAAAACAACACGCCACGATGGAAAATGTTTTTGGTGCGGCTATCGTTTTTACATTCCAAAATAGCACAATAAGGCATGCTTCTGGATTTATTTCCTATTTTATAAATATTTATTCGCACAACTTTCACGCACAAGCGATCGCGGCAAACTACGCATAACCATGCCACACGTCACACGCCCAGATCACACTTGTACTGTTTTTTTCCGTTCTGTGGTTGAAAACGAATCTTTCATATTATACTTATAGGGATTTCAAAAAATAAATGTTTGACTTTCATACGAAGTTGTAAAACTTTGTATGGACGCGTTAGCACTAAGTTTTTGAATCCCTATAAAATATAAGGGCAGTTTTTAACAGTAGTTTACTGTACATCAGTTAATGAGCTAAAGTAAATTGTAATATATGTATACTTATCTATACTTCTATACTAATATTATAAAGAGGTAAAGTTTGTGATGTTGTTAGGGGTAGTCTATGGATCTATAGTCCATTCGCTTAGATAGTGTCGCTACCCTCGCACGTACTTGTGGTTATTGTTATAAAATACGAATATAATTCGACATAAACTGCCAAATTTACTTGCGACGTAACACCCGCTAGTGAAATTGGCAGTTTACATCGAAATATATTCGTATTTTATTACAATAACCACAAGTACGTGCGAGTGTAGCGACACTATCTAAGCGAATGGACTATACGGAACCAATTTTGAAAATTCTTTTACCAATAGGTAGCCACTTTATTTGTGAGTGTCATAGGCTATAAATATTAACCCAAAAAAAATATGTTTATGGCCCAACGAAGTGTGCACGGTGCAACAGCTAGTTAGTAATAAAATTGTTCAAGAACTTTTTATTTGGTGGCCAAAATTGAAGTCATATATTTGTAGGCTAGGAAAAACGCAAGCGTTCCTAATTATGTGCCCACCATTGTATATATTGAATAATCTTGACAGTATACGAACAAGGAGAAATGAAATAGGAATCCGTTTGCAAGGAAAAATAAATGAAATCCGGATATTGAGACTGGCACCTACTACTTAAATGTATTTTCTTTCTTTCTTTTTACTTTGAAGAGAAAATATATTCTAAATCCTATTGGCATGACAATTGACAATATTCCCATTAAGCTACGTAAGTTTACTCAGTGGATTGGGAGAGAAGTTCTTCAGCACATAAGATTTTTTTAGTTGTGAAACGGAATAAACTAACCACGGAAAAATTAAAAAAATAACCGTTTATTTACTTTAATACCTACACAATAACAAGTCTTTGTATTATTTATTTACTACTGTCTTGCAATGGATCAAAATCACATTTTAGATAAGAAATCTCTTAATTTAATTTAATCATTGGAGTCATGTCCATATTATTGCGAGTAATGACGCCAACTTGTCCGATCTACAAAACTAAGTCTCAACTCGATCGTCCTCAACGCTATTTTCATTGATTACTATACTTAAGACATTTTTAAACAGATTGCTTAATTTCTTGGCTGGTCTTGGTATTTTCGATAAAAAAAATCCGTGTGTTAAGGTTAGTTAAGTTATATACAATTACAGCTATGTGGGAGCAGCAGCTAGTACGTAACCCGCAAGCACACTCACAAACGAAACTCTTAATACCGTCAATTTCATTGCAGTTTGGTTTAAATTCCACAAAACAACGTTAAAATTTTCTAGACAAGCTTCGTGACTGGAACTGCATTTTCAGGACATTAGATTGATCTCTAACGAAATGCATCTTCATAGTACTCTAGAATCATTTCTCCCAAATACGACATAGCTTGATGGCTTGACTTACCTAAAATTGCTTGCAGGCAACTCCGTGCTTCCGAGAAAATTACCACTTTAGGTATGTTGTGGGTCTCTACAAAAAATACTGTATCCAGGATTTCGATTGACTCTCCACTGAAAACGGAGGATTGTGGTGGGCATCTTTGCGTCAAAAGGATATGAAATTTAGGAATCCATGACGCTATTCCAACACAACCATCAGTCTCTAGCTTAGAAGCATCGGTATAAATGAAAAGGCCACTTACTTGCCTGCTTATTAAATTTGGAATTAGCAGCTGGGTCATCTTTAAATATGCCAAAATCTAGTATGACTGATGGAGTAAATAGAATTGTTTCAAAATCTACTTCGTAGAGGGGTTTTTTTTTGTAGAGTATAATATTAGTATTTTTAGAGTTAGTTTAGTATTTTTTTTTGAGTTTAGTATTTTGTGTAGTTTTTTTTGGGGAGAGAAGGTCTTTCAATATTTTAAAGCTCCTCAAAATTCTTGGGGAATCCTTGTGTGCCCAATATTGATTTTCACAGACCACATGAAGTAAGGCGTCAAGACGAGGGTTGAGAGGATGGTTCGAGATACTACATGCTTTGAAAACGTAGCGGTCTGCCAGACACTGTCTGTGGAGGGCGAGGGGAGCATCCACACACTCCACCTGTAATGCATTTTTAGGTAAGGATTTCATTGCACCAGCTATTATACGCAGACATTTAGCCTGGATGAGATCAAGCTTTTGGAGTGCCACTTTATTACACGGTTCCAGTACCATTAAACCATAGTCCATATGACTACGCACCACGGCATTGTACATTAGTTTCTGGCAGTATGGGTGAGCACCCCACCAGACTCCAGAAAGGGCCCGGAGGATGCTAACCCCTCCTTCGCATTTCCCCACTGTGTAATCCAAGTGAGGAATGTCGGTCATTTTAGAATCTAGGACCACACCAAGAAACTTGACAGAGCCCTTACTGTAGATGACTTCACCCGCGCAGTCAATGTCCACAAAGGGGACGGTTCTGCTAGGAGTAAAGGAAACGGAGCATCCTTAGATGGGGAGAGAGATAGTCCATGATCATCAAGGCAATCTTTGAGGTAGCTGAGACCCTCACACAGACTGGATTTTGCCGCTTCGATCGACTGGGCAGAGGAGTAAAGGACCAAATCGTCTGCATATTGAAGAATGTCAGTGAAAGGTGAGACAGATTGTTCTAAATCGTATGTGTATAAGTTATACAAAAGGGGACTGAGGACCGAACCCTGAGGCCCTGCCCTGCCGGACTTTGATGGTACGCCCCATGAACAGCCTACATACCATTTGTACTATCCTCACGGGAATACTCAGCTGAAGCAGCTTTGCTGTGAGCAGTGGGAGTTGTACGTTATCATATGCCGCAGAAATATCCAGGAAGCATGCGATCAGGTGTTTCTTTTTTGACAGGGCTATTCTGATATCCGACGTCAGGATACTTAAGCCGTCCAAGGTGCACTTACCTTTCCGGAAACCGAATTGGGTATCAGCGATCAAACCCCTACTCTCCGCAAACCATTCTAACCTGTTTTTGATTAAGTGTTCCAAATTTTTTATTATAGTAGCGGACAAAGCGATTGGACGATATGAAGAGGCTTCCTACGGGTTCTTACCGGATTTGAGGATGGGAATGATGATTTGAGCCTTCCAACCGTCAGGAACTTCCCCGGACACAGCATGAATTGAGTAGGCTCAAAAGGATTTTTTGAGAAGATTTCCTTAATTCACACAAGAAGACATAAGGAATACCGTCTTCGCCAGGTGAGCTGTTACGTAGTCCATCCAAGACTAGCGCTAATTTAGGGAGAGTAAAGGGATCATCGAGAGGGCTAAGCGGTGCATGGGGAAGGAAGAGTTTATGCAAGACTCCGAAGGAACGAAAGGGGGAGCCATCCTGTTTACAAATTCCTCCACCCAGATGGATAGGTCAGACGATAAAGGGCTATCTTATTGAAAGGAGCCTCTAAATTTTTTGATACTCTTCCTAACAAGTGTTGGAGGGGTCCTGGGGTTCAGATTTTGCAAAAGTCCTTCCAACCTTGCCTCTTGGTTTTATTAAGCAGACGCTTGGTTCGGGCTGAAACTTTTTTAAATAAGATGAAATCCTCTGTAAGACCTCAGCTATTATAAGTACGTTCCAACAAGTTCCTCTCTCTAACCGCTACCGTGCAATCAGGATTCCACCACGGCGGTGAGGGGATTTTGGAAGAGCGAAGGTTTTTTGGCGAATGTACTCGTCTGCAGCCTCCAATAGAATTGATTTAAGTTGGAAAGATTTTTGTGGAATATTTATAATATTAAAATTCAACTCCCTTAACTTATTGTCAAAGAAAAGAAGAAAATTAGGCCAATCCGCTAAGTCAATTTTGTATTTTAGGAGGGGAACGATGGCTGGTAAAGGCAGTACCGAAGAAGGTTTTGAGATGACAATTGGAAAATCGTTACAGCCGAAGGACTGGTTCAGCACGTGAAGAGAAAGCAAAGAAGACAGGTCTGGCGAGAATGCCATTAGGTCAAGAACTGACTGGGGACCGGGGTATCTTGACTTTTATATCTTGACCCTGTGAGTGGGTGTGCCATCACAGATGACAACGGTGTTGATGTCATCAAACAGGTCTATGAGGAACTTGGAAAATAAGTCACTATATGACGAACCCCAGGAAATAATGTGACAGTTAAAATCGCCTAAAATAAGAAGAGGAGGAGGGACGGGAGAGAGATAGTTCAGAAATTAAAGTCAAATTTGGGTGCGGGATATGAACTGCTATGAAGTTTATTCCCATAACTTTCGCAGCTACTGCGTTTATCTGATCGGTATGGGGCGGGGAGGACAATTTGTGAGTAAGAGTACTTGCGACTGATCAATAAAGCACAACCTGCAAAACCATCGTCACGGTCATCCCGGAGGCAAGCAAAACCAGGAATCCTAAAGCGGGATCCCGGCCTACGCCAAGTCTCCGAGATGGCCGCCACGGAGACAGAGTGGTTATTGATTAGATAAATTAGGTCAGATTTTTTTGATTGAATGCTACGGCTATTCCAAAGTAAATAGTTGGCCTGGGGAAACATTGAAGAAGGATAACTTCTTTGCTAGGGACATCATAAGAGGGGCAACGTCGGGCGGTAAGCAATCTCTCCATTTGGAGACTATATTAGTAAGCAACTTAAACAGAAGTTCCATCATGACATCATCACGGGTCTCAGTCTCTATACATTGATACAAAGCAGCGCCGTTCGGAAGTTGAGAAGGTGGCGTTGCGACGATGTTCTGATGGGCACGTGGTCGAAACTTGGAGACAGAGGGGTCCTACTTCTGGACTGGCGAAACACAGTTTGGCGGTAGGATCTTGCGGTATTGTGTTCAGGTGAAGAAGTCGGGCACGAAGAGGGAAATTGCCAAGATGTCTGTGTACAAAAAATACAGGTGACATGCTCATGCAAACCGTCCCCAGGGTGATTCCGGGCACATTTAAAGCAGCGGGCATCTGAACGGCATTGAGTCTGAATGTGTCCGAATCTCAGGCACTTCCTACACTGGATGGTTGGGAGCACGTAAATCTCGACGATCAAGGAAGTATAGAACGCATAAAGCCTGTCCGGTAAAGTCTGACCCTCAAAGGTGGTCACCACAAATTGAGTTGGAACCCAAGTGGGGGGCCTCCCTCCTTTGTTACCTTACGCTGGAGTCGACGAGCTTTTAGAATCCTACCTGTAACATCATTCAGCTCTATGGCAGAAACAAACTCGTCCATGGACCACTCAGTAGGTACTCCCCGAACGAGGCCCATACGGGACACCTGGTACTAGGGGATAGAAGCAGTGAGTTTATGTCGAGAAAGACTGGGATTCACAAGTACATCATTCGCTGCCGCCGCCGAACTGAACTCAACCGACACTTGGTTCCTGCCTATAGATTTAATCCCGTCCTTTTTGATGCCTTTGATGTTATCCCCACTGAAGATAAGTCCAACCTTAAGAGGCCCTATACGAAATTTTGCCGATTTCGCTGATTTACGTGATTTTACTGTTGAAATACTGTATTTCTACAAGTTTTAATGCACATCACGAAAGATAATTTCTAATTTTAACGAATGTATGAGCTACTTTTTTGTTTTTATTATTTTATTTTGATTAATCGACCTGATACCGGCGACTGTTATGTGAATTTTGCTGGAAGAGGTTTAGAATGTCACATATTCATGAATCGTTTTGACGTCTTAACGGTATGAAAAATTTACAATGTATTGCTGTGAAAGTCGTCTAAAAAATGTATGAATTACTTTTCACCACTTTCATATAAATTCTTCGACTAAAAAAAATAATAAACTTGGTAAATTTTTATAGAAAACGGGTAAAAATTATTTTTGATTTCGGCTACTCAGAACTCTCGTTCATAAAATTAAAACAAACAGAATGAACTTTAGTTCAAAATTAATCCATTACCTAAAAAAAAATTGGCAATAAATAATGTTTTAAAACAACCTAAATCTCGCATAACAATACTCGTCAAAAATGAAAAAATGGCTCATTTATTCGATCATAACTAAAATGACATTTTATGTTGAGCATTAAAACTTATAGAAAATCAGTATTTTAACTGTAAATTCACAAAAATAAGCAAAACCGGCAAAATTTCGTATAACCGCGGGCCTCGTTTAGGGATGGATGTTTGTATAAAAGCGGGTTACACACATGACAATCAATACTGTCTTAACTCTAAATGTGACAGTGTTGAAAAATTATTCTAAACCAAACTAGTACAAATAGTTATGCATTACAATTTATTTTTGAGTTAATACGGTATTAAATGTCATGTGCCGGATACAAATGTATTACGTCTTGGCGTGCATCTGTATCCGGCATAGCTCTCTTCTCCCTTGGTTCCAGTACTGGGCACAAAGGTCCCGTTTTTTGTTTTTTGTTTACATCTTGATAAAATGCTAACGATGCATCATAGGAAATGTTGTTGTATTTTTATGGGTGCCATGCCTGTTAAATAAAACTTATTATTATTATTATTATTAATGCATTATTAAAGCTGATAAAATTCTCTACAACTTTGGTTCTATACATTTTTTACCTATTTTCAATCGTTACCTAGATATGAGTTCCGAAAAAAAGGGTCGATTTTCAAAAAAGTATTTTAAGCTAGGACTACTGCACGACACCTTCCACTTTGTGACTATGCGCTGAAACTTGGCACAGTTGACTCTTAGCTGGTCTTGAGTAGATTCAGACCTGCAGGCCTTTCGCGTAACAACACTCGCAATCACAATCGTTTTCATTTTGAAAATCAAAGGCTTACGCGAAAGGCCTGCGGGAGCCATCGAGAGCCATCGCGCATTTAGTGGGGGAGGGGGGGAGAGTTCACCGCTGCCGCGCTTTAATTGGAGCAACATTTCTCTAAAACTTTATATACCTACTAGGGCATGCGATATACCATTTTCGGATAAATTAAGGACGAGGAATATATTTTTCGAACAATAACAATGCACTTTCTAACAAAAAATATGAATAAAGTAGAAAAGGCTAAAAACTACCCAGGGAGAATGTGTATTCGATGGATACACCAACTCTGTAAACAGCACAAAGAAAGCTGAACATGAGCGTAGGTATTGACTGTTTGAGAGAAAATGTTCCTGCTTGACATCGATGATCGATCGTTGTTTCTAAATTGAGATTTATATCGGCAGACTGCTTAAGTCGATACCTACGCTCATGCTCAGCTGTCTTTGTGCTGTTTACAGAGTTGGTGTATCCATCGAATGACGCGGCACATAATTAGAAAAAAAATCAGGCCGAAAAGCTATTAAGGCACAAGATGGTCCCTATCCTGTCACGGCCTCCGGATCTTTGTAATGTTTTACAGTTTACACTATTTGCTTCGCCGTATTCGGGGAAAAAATGATCTTCTACTACTTTTTTGCGGCGCTTCTTCCCTGCAATAATGGTCTTCGCCGAAGCGCTGGTAGATTCTCTTCATATTACCGACGTGTAAAAGAGTCCTGACGTGGCCAATTTATAGAATTAAAAAAATTATTTGATTTCAGTGAGTAGTTAAGAGTGTGCCCCAACAAAAGAGATGATTTTGTGTAGTAGACAGTCGAAAAGTAAACTTGTACGTAATAATTTAGGAAGTCGTAAAAAAAAACATTTACCTGGTGTCTACCAGACGCATGATGTTACACCTTTCAGCACAAGCTGCTGACATGATTGTGGTTTGAGCTCCAGAATCTATAAAGGCTTTGACTGGAAAGCTGTAAACATTTAAATTGGCATCATTTGTATAGATAAGGTATTCTAAAAATAATTAGGATTAATTAATCAAATTAATTTTGATAAACATTCAAAAAGTTCTTCATTTCATCATGTTATGATGTATGTATACAGTGTGTCCCTGGATAAAGTGCACAAACAAATAGGGACGAAACTAGATGCAATTTCACCAACAAATAAATATTTAAAAATAATGGTGCCATATTATTTTTTTAAAGATTAAAAAAAAGTCGTTGATTGCTGTGTGTGAATCAAAGTCAAATATCTCGCCTCATATGACTTCTATTGAGGTGAAATAAACTGTTTTTTTAATCCTAGAGCATTTCCTGTGACAAACAAAAAAATAAGCCAAACACAAAAAAACAGGTTTATTAGCAACGGAAATATCGACAAACTTTTAATGGAATATCAGTTCAAAGTCAACGTTTCCTATATTTTCATATCATCGACTATTCATTATCTCGAACGATTAGTGTGTATTTTTAAATCAACTGTTTTTAATTTCTGGACATGTTATTTAGTAGATAGTTTATTTTGCAGAACTTCATTTAATATTTTATTACTTCACATTTTTTTGAATCTTGGAAAATATTACATCTTGAAAAATCTTTTCAATATTTATCATTCCACAACTGCAATGATTTCTATGCTAGTTTTCTGGTAGCGATTTATTTTTGTTGGGGTCGCAGTTCTAACCTAACCTAACCTACTTTTCTGGGAGCGATATATTTTTATTGGGATCGCAGATCGAAGAAATAAACAGCGATATTTAGTTGTTCTGTCTCTAGAATAGTTTATGAAATGTATATTTAAGCAATTAACAACCCTTGTACTGTTCTTCTAATTATTGTTTTAATATATAATGAATAGTCGATGAAGCCAAATTACTCCAAGAGAAAATATTAGTACTGAATATTCTATGAATCGTTTTCGGTGAAATGAAATTCGATAAATTGTTTCTCGATATTTCAAGGGGCACCCATTAGCAACACATACTAAACGACACAATATCTTTGACCGCTCATCAAAAATGACGTGTTTGCATTAGACACGTAATTCTTTTTTTTTTTGTTAAAGAAAATAAGTTCACACATAATTATTATAGCTAACAATAACATAATACCTTATCGGCATATTTTTAAATAATTTGAGGAATTATCAGGAATTTAAAAAATAAACACATTATTTTGAAGAAAAACAGGTTTTTTGTGTTTGGCGTATTTTTACGATTTTTATTTTATTTGTTCGACACAGAAAATGCTCTACGGTTAAAATTCCGTTTATTTCCTTTACATAGAGCTCATTATGAGGCGAGATATTTCACTTTGTTCCGACAGGGTTCACAGCAATCGTTTTTTTTTAAATCTTAAATCATAAAATTATGACACCAAATTTGATTTATATTTTTTTGTCGGTGAAATTGCATCTGGTTTCATCCCTATTCGTTTGTGCACTTTATCCAGGGACACACTGCACTGTACTATATCACTGTTGAAAACGAAGCTTTAATTTTTTAAGGCTTTGACAAAAAATATCTTTGGCATTCCTACGTTGTAAAAAAACATGTTATGAAATGCCTCTTAAATGTAAGGTCCGTTTTTCGCGCAACAGACTTTAGTTGTAGAGAAGTCAGACCCTGGTTATTGAACTAAAGTAAAATATAACTGGCAATAAAAATTGTCAAGCACTTTTTGATTGGTGGTGAGATTTAATAACACTGATATTTGTAGGCAATTGTACGGGTTAACTGGACAAGTAAGAGTCGGACTCGCCCACCGAGGGTTCCGCACATGACACGGTTAATTCAATTCAAAATTTGGACCGCCGATCCCTGTATAAAGACCCTGCTTTTTTGTGATTGAATTAAAAAAGTATAGCTTTCAGACTTTTCCCTATACCTGTAGTATAAGACGGTATTACTTGCCAAACTTTATAGTTCTAGGTCAACGGAAAATATCCTATAAATTGTGATTCCCATGAGAGTATCGTAATATAAGTTTTTTGCGGCATAAACGGCCGTAGCTTTTTTTAAGTTAACTTAGAAGTTTGATTTTTTTGACAGCTTCAAGGGACTTTAAACCTGATAGACCGGGATAGTGACACAAAATTTCCGGTCATTTATACCAAGTATGGCGACCCTTCAGGGGTCTAATTACGTAATGACGAAAAGGAAAATGATGGCCATAGCGCTGATAATGGCGGCCCAATCGCGTGGGCGTTAATCGAACGTGGAAGATAAATCACGAGTGTCGAACGATTTGTTACACAAAAGTTCTTGTGTTTTCCGATAGGCGATGAAAAAAGAAGTAGGCGGTAGCGTAATGCCATACTTCTCCGATGTGGCTCACAGCCCGCCATGCCATACCGACGAGAACACATTAATAAAAAAAGCAATTTAACCATTTTTACAAGTCTAACTTTAGCACACCTAATCATCGTCGAGTAGCCATTCACCATGTCATACTTTTCCGACGGTTCCAAATGGCCGCCATACCGCCGTAAAGAGTATTTTTTTTCTTTTTTGCAAAACGGTTTGTACCACCCTACATTTTTTTTCCACTTCTTTGTATGATCATAAATAGAAGTCTGATAATGCCATACCTGGGGGAGGTGGCGAACGGGTACATTTTTTTTTTAATTGTAAGATTTTATGCGTATCTCGAACGATTTGTACCAGTATGGCACTATTTTTTCCTATAAGTTTGAGGTTCAAACACATATATGGCGGCAATCTTGTTTTATAACCAGATGTTATGTTGTATAATATTATACGACTACCATCGCTCGGACGATTCCTCGAGTTGTAGAGGTGTCGGCTCATCGTGTTGAAAGGCACAATGTACGGCAACGCAGGTATACGGCAACTGCTTGTCAGGCGACCCACAACTACAATAAAGTTTTTCATGTATGGCACCACTTTTTCCCCCTACTAACAAGTATGGCAAATATAATAACGATCACATTGCTTCATATGATTTCCAAAAATCCAAGTGCCATACTGTTACAAATCGTTAAAAAAGTATATTTTTCTTACATCTTGGCTCAAGTGAGAAAGTCTTAAAAAAAAACCCATATTGTAAGCATGGGGCGGACCCCATGCTTACAATATGGGTTTTTTTTTAGATAGAATTGTATCCAAACGAACAGAATACAATGATGCTATGCTGTAAAAATATAATTTACGTATTGTAGTCGTATTTTGAAAACGTGTCGAATAAATAACTTTTTTAAGTATGGCACCACTTATTCCCCCAACTAACGGGTGACAAAAAAATCTTACAAAGCATAACTCTTTGCTCAAACTTGTGTTTATATTTGTGTTATACAGGAATATATACCTGAGGATATATTTCTTAATGTAACTTATGTAGGAAATATACATTTTTATATCAAATTGTAATTTTTTTTACGAACATGACTTTTTTTGTTTCTCTTCTTTAAAAATAAACAATAATATATTTTTATTACATTGAAGCGACAGAATAATTTTAGCCGCCTATATTTGTAATTCACGCCATCGTCGAGTAGCCATTCACAAAAATCATCATGCCATATTTTTACGACGGTTCCAAATACCGCCGTAAAGGAGTAAATTTTTTCATTTTTGCAAATCGATTTGTACCAGTAAGGAATTTTGATTTTTGGAAAGTATTATGATACAATCTGATTGTTATTAATATTATATTTGCCATACTCCTAACGGGTGATAACAAAAAAATTATTATTCACAAAACTGTTTATGAACATTTGAATAAGGCCCGTGGTCTCCTGTTCGACGAACCTTTCAGGTAATGTTGGAACAACACCGTTGGACGGCATTTAGGTCCATTTTCCTAACACAAGTTTTGATCCTTTTTATCAGCTGGGCACAAATTTCAGCTCTCCAATTGTTTTTGTATACTAATCTGCTCAAATGACCGAAAAAATCTTCAATGGGCCGACATTGAGGAAGATTTGTGGGGTTACGGTTTTTGGTACAAATAGAATATTACTGGACACCAGGGTTTCTAACTTTTTTTGGCATAATGCGCCAATGTTTTGTCTGGCCAAAAGACATATATTCTATCATAGTGATGTCTGCCAATGAAAGGCACCAATTTTTTTTTCAAACATTCGTTCTCATACACTTTTTGATTAACCGCTACAACACTCGGTTTAAACCACAATTTCAATTTAATATGAAACGGTCTGCGGATTGTCACGTTAATAAAGCCTTTCTAATTTAAAACACATTGCCTAATAAAGGGTAAAAGACCACCTTAGAACACGGTCAGGCCAAAACTTGTATTCAATTTATAGGTCAATCTGATTCGAACTATAATAAAATGAATCTGTTGAAATGCAAGAAGCGCTTCATGATTAAAACTGATGTGTTCGGAGTATTATGAAACAGGGATAACAAATTGTGGTGTTGATCGGTAAAAAAAAGGTCTAGAAACCTAATAATATTTATAGCCAAAATTATACCGAATAAATAACCATAGGTAGGTTAGGGAGGAGTTCGCGGACTCTAAATTGAAATTTGGAAGAGAATAAAAATCAACGAAATGGTGACTATCCTGTGAACTTCCGTCGTCGCTTGCCGCCGTATGAAGATGTAGCCGTAACGCTGCGTTCGTCGCAACTGTCGCAGCGGGAAAGCCTGCGGGCACTGCCGCAGACGACGACCCGTTGCCAGCGAACTCGATGGCGAACCACACGCTGAACGGCACAACCGGTAGTCCAAATCTTCAGTAGGGGCGAAGAGTCGCGAGATATGGGGTAAGCGGAGGTGCCGCTATCCGGACACACAGAAGACAACAGCACTATCACGATCGGTCAACAATTGAGACCACGGCGTAATAGAAAAGGCTTTCGCGTAACATTACAACCGGACGCGGCACTCGAAGCTGGCTTCAGTTAAAGAGAAACTTGGGTTGAGTAGAGACTATCCAATTTTTCTGAAGTATCAAGGCAAGAGTACCAGATTGAATGACAGTCCCATAACAAGGAACGGATCTAACAAAAACGAATTCAAAATTCAAAACTGTCAGTAGAAATTACAAACTCTAACCGGTCAATGAACAAGTCCGCAATACCAAAAAGGCTGAGTAACGAAAAAGGCGAAATAAATAAGCATTAATTAACGCGAACCAACGCGATTTGTAGCGGTAATGCTACAGAAGGTATTATTGTTCATGTAACTTTAACTTTTGAAAAACGACTATGGGCCGCCTAAATTTGTAATTCACCCGTGTGTGCGATTGATTAGGTGTGCAAAAGTTAGCCTGGTAGAAAAGGTATTTTTATTTTTTTTATTTTTTTTGGCGCTTTGTGTCAGATTGAAAAAATACCAGATTCGCAGAAGATTCTCTTACAATGCCAGATTGGCTGTAAGCCAGGCACCCAAATTAGCATTTCGACGGATTGCTTCCGAAATTGAAATCTGGGGATCTGTGTGGTCTCCGACAGCAAAACCGTGGACACGGATCCCCAGATATGGATTTCGGAAGCAATCCGTCGAAGAACTAAAACGTTCAAGATGGCGGCTACTTTATCTCATTCTGTCCAAGGATCTGTTGTCGGAGACCACACAGATCACCTGGTATCGATTTCGGAAGCAATCCGTGGCAAAACTAAAAAGTTCAAGATAGCAGCTACTTTTTCTCATTCTGTCCACGAATCTGTTGTCGGAGACCACACACATCACCTGATTTCGATTTCGGAAGCAATCCGTGGAAACACTAAAAAGTTCAAGATGGCGGCTGCTTTTTCTCAATTTGTTAACAGATTCGTTATCGCAGACCACATCAGATATCGATTTTGCACTAACTAGCTGAGATACAATAATCAAAAACTTTTTTATTTAAAATAATATAAAAGACAACCCTTACGCTCATTTGGAGAGTAGGTATTTATCTCCAAAAGTAAGGCCTAGCTTCTTTACTTGTACCTACATGTACTGTGACTGTATGTGAAAAATAAACCTAGCATTGTGCGAATCTGGCATTCTGTGAATCGGGCGTTGTGCTAATCTGGCATTGTGCGAATATGGAATTCTGCTAATTTGGGAATCTGGCATTGTAAGAATCTGGCATTCTGCGAATCTTGGAAACTGGCATTTTGCGAATCTGTCATTCTGTGAATCTGGCATTCTGTGGATCTGACATTTTGTCAATCTGACACAACGCGTCAAAACCTTCATTGTATCATTTTGTCTCGATCATCTATTTTATTATTAGCAAATATTTTTAGTCACACTCACAGAGTACCTCTTATTTTGTAATGGTATTTTTAGTGCGTTCTGTTAGGGTCAAAAAAGGCCGGAATAGTTCACTTTGTGATACCTGCACCAAATTTTAGTATGTTGTTAAACATGTTATTCTATCTTAAAAACCGTTGGGACCCCACCTGTAAAGTACCTGGATCTGGAGATATGACGTCATCAAAATGGCAGCCGCTGTATTTTGAAAATTGCGAATAATTCTGATTCTATGACCCTATAAACATGTGTAGGGTATCAAATGAAAGTTAAGGTATCAACACGGACCTAACAAAAAAAATACGGACGTAATCTAGTCTAATCATGAGTGAAGCATACAAAATGGCCGTCCGTTTACGAGTGTGCGTGCTTTGAGGGTTGCCATATAAATCGTCAATTTGCCCATTTTAATGAAACAATTCTAACTTATAATTGAAACCCAACCGTCTCTACGTTTTTCATGTTTAGGAAAGCGATCAGAAATTAATAAGTAATTTAAAAAAAACTTTAGTAACACACTTTGATTTCGAGTGACCTACTTCAAACAATGATTAAAACACTCGATTTAAAAAGACGAGTCAAACTATTCCAAACTCGAAAGTTCCACTATTAGCCATTGAGGAGTTCCTAGACCACCTGTCTCCATCATCATAACAGTTAAATAGTACGATATAATTATATTGTCATCCCAATTACATAAACAAGTATTCAAAATTTCAAGAGAATCTGACAAATTAGACGTAACTAATTACATTCTTAGATTGTTTGTGACTTAGTTAAAAGTGTGTAAAAAACCGAACAAAATCAAGTCTGACTCACAAAAGCAGGGTTCCGTACCATAACTAACGGCGATACAAATTTCCCCACTTTTAGGAAAAAAGAACCGTGAAAAAACTGGCAACACTGGTTGTCGTTTTTGTTTGTTATTTGCGTCAAAATAAATAAACACATATTTATGAAAAATAACACGAATAATCATAATTTACACGTGATAAGTGATACCGTGTGGCTTTTTTATATTTACTAATGTAGTTTTTACACGTTTTTACAACACAATGCGGCATTTTATTCAGTGTAAAATTAAATGTCACTCGTGCTGTGGCTCGACGCGTAATGGCGGCGGGTTAACAGACCTAGTGCATTTGCGAGACGGTAGATCGTGTATGACGGAACGAAATAACAGACCTTGCATACTTCACACATTTTTAGTGTAATGTTACGTCCGTATTTTTTTTAGGTCCGAGGGTATCAAATTAAATGTTCTATATTGCTATAATAGGGTTACTACCAAATTTACCTTATAGCCAAAGGACAATATAGCTCAAACGTCTGGATTGTGTAATGTCTTTGTTACTATATAGACGTGAACGCTAAATGTCTCTTTAGCAAAACGTCTGGATCTTAGAATGTTACAATTTAAAATACTCTACTAGCGAAACGACTTTATCTTAGAATGTCTTTATTACTTATTATATTTTATTGCATAGCCAAGCCATTATTGTTTCTTATCCGCTCAGGCTCTAAAAACTAACCATACATAAATAAAACACGTAAAAAATGAGGAAGAAACTGGAAAATCTAACAAGAAAATGGTCTAATTTTTTTTCGTCAAACCCAAAATGCCGAATAATGTGCCATAAACAGTATTATTTTATTATTTATTATTATACTAAATGGTATTATCTAAAACATCTCAAAACAATGTTTCTAGTTATTTTTAATACATTTCGAAATACAACCTGTTGAAATTTGACCTTCACGCGGTCCAAACAAAAGGATACCGCAGGTAAAAGAGACCTTTTTTTTGTTAGAATTTCCAGTTTCTTCCTCATTTTCTACGTGTTTTATTTGTTTGGTTAGTTTTTAGAGCCTAAGTGGATAAGTAACAATAATGCCTATGCAATAAAATAAACAGAATGGAAAATAAACTCAAAAAAAACAAAATAGTGCAACATGTCAGCCGTCTCTGCTAAAATAAAAGTAATGACAATAAAAAAAACTGATATAGATATACCTCTAAATTATAGTTTTTTATCGATAATTTTGTGTAAATATTCAACCACAACTCGCCGGTCACATCGGCTTGGGACGCCCTGTAGAACATTTAATTCCCGTTCATTTGATACCCTTCACATGTATATAGGGTTCATAGAATCAGAATTATTCGCAATTTTCAAAATACAGCGGCCGCCATCCTGATGACGTCATATCTCCGGATCCAGGCACTTTACAGGTGGGGTCCCGACAGTTTTTAAGATAGAATAACATGTTTAACAACATACTAAAATTTGGTGCAGGTATCATAAAGTGAACTATGTTTCCCCTAACAGAACGCACTATTTGTTGCTACCATTTAATAATTTCGCCAATACAATATCTTATGTATTTTTATTTTTATTAGTCATAACTTCATAAGTCATAAAAATAATAATTTTAATGAGTTCGATAGCACTAAGAGATAAAACTATAGCTACAAAACGCCCTAAAAAAATACAATTACCGAGTTAAATTGCAAATAGCAATTAAGGCGTCAAATAAAACTCGATCACGGTGAAGTGCGACTATGCTAAAACACTACTTGGAAAATAAGATGCTACTCGTACAATTAATTTGTACGAGTAGCATCTTATTTTCCATAATATATTAATATGAACAGCCACACGAAAAAATCTCTAATTATAATATAGATAATAAACAGTGTACTTTATTAAACCTGAAGGTAAATAGCAATTTTGTCAGAAATAATTGGCATTATAAGGCGTATTTTAATCAATTCACAGCAACAATTCATAAAAGTATTCAACAGGTTTTCATAGCGTTTGACATTATGCGCTGCAAATGTGTTAATGCAACTTCTCAAATTTATTCTACACTAGCAACCCGCCCTCGCTCCGCTTCGGTTTATGTGAGTTTTCTGTAACACCCATACGTAAACCAGAATTTATTTATTATACATAAAAACCTTCCTCTTAAATCACTCTACCTATTGATAAAAAAACCGCATTAAAATCCGCTTCGCAGTTTAGAAGATCTAAAGTGGTCTATATTGACCCCGGGGGTCGACGACGACCAGCAAGGGTTCCATGAGCGAAAATATAAATCGAGGTCCATGAGATGAAAATGGGGGTCCACGATAGTGGATCTGATTTAAGCAGCTCGTGACTTTAATTTTGGCATACCATTAATGGAATAATCCATATTCATACACACATAGTAATGTTGGTAACGACTCAAGTTTTTGAAGTCTATACTCGGAAATGTAAATAAAGACCAACGTGGATTGCCACAAAAAAATATATATATTTGCCTTAGTATATTTCCACTTTTTAAAAGACCACACTAAGAATATTTATTTGTAGGTAGTTTTAAACCTTAGATTTAAATAAACAAGTTAATTCAAGTTACTTACACAAATACAAGATGGCCTATTAAATATTTAACCATAGAAGATTTTTGGTAGCAAAACTGTTACTGCACTTGTAATACTTCAGGTATTAATAACATTTGGTACGATAAATAAACAATAGTTGTAAAAACCGTTAGATGCAATTTAAATATTACATACGTTTAGCTATTCAACAAAATAACAGGCCAAAAGTGTGTAGCTCACTTTATAATAACAATCACCAGGCATTTTACCAGCCATGACACCATGGGGTCCATGGGTAACTGTCAAGTTTAAATCAAGCATAAGTGTAAGGCATCCGAATTTAGCTTGTCATTTTGTTTTAGCTGATAAAAAAATTGCCATTGAACACACACTCCCGCCATTTAATGATTTAACTCACTATATGAGAAAATATTTGTTTTGAATATCGGGTAGATAAAACATTGAATGCATATTCCCTATTGTTAAATATAACTTTTGATATTGAAAATGTTAGAATTATCTACAAATATTTACAACAATTTAATTATCAATGCAAAAAGGTTGGCTAACTCTGGAATGTTCGATTGACACTGACATAAGTGACTTTGACACTTATGACAGTGACGTATCTGTCGTAGTTTTTTTGGTCTTAAATTAGATTTTCGAGTATACATTGCAAGAACACTACTCATATTTATGGAACTCTGAGCTTAAAAGACTTCCGAGTATTTTAGTAGTGAGTCGAGTCGTTTTTCGAGTCTTATCGAGTCCTGTAATCACAACTCATGTTTTAGAAAAGACTCAAGCCATCGTACCTTTTATAGTTTTTATTCATCTGTATGTGTGCATTAAAAAACTCGACTCCTATAATGAAGACTCACTTTTGAAGTTTCTATCCAAATATACTTATGAAAGATGACTAACTAAGGCAGGTCGTCGTCGAGCCCTGGAGGTCGATATAGACCACTTTGGGGATCACTGATCTAAGCGAACAGGCGGCCGAAGCGACTTTGTTTTATACTATGTAAAGATAAAGAAGAAGATAGATAAAGATACACCTATGATTACTATTTTTCGTTTCTAACTTATGTATTCAGTATATGTATTTACCCATTTACATGGCAGTTAATGTAGAGCATAACAACTGTTCCAAATGTCTCTGGGTTGTATTCCATTGCAGCTTCCATGTTAGCTTCAATATTTTTCTGTCTTATTTCTTCAGCGATCATTCGCTGAGCTTCTGTATCAAATGGGTCTGAATTCATCATTCTGAAATAAAAGGTTGAAGTGTTTTTTATATTAATGTCACTATTGATACTATGCAGCACAAGCAACCTTTACTTACCTTATTCTTTGTTGCTGGCGTTCAGTCCTAGCTGATATTTGCTCACGAAGTACAGACGCAAAAGTGTCTAAAGGAAGAACAGTAAACTTTATTTTTAAAATCTTACAGTTATCATTTAAATTATTTATATTTGATTCATTCCTACTTTTCATATCTACAAAACAAAACCCATTTTTACTCGTTGCCCAATTGCGATATGTGAGTAATTACCATCTTCCAACCTAGCCATCCAACCCAGGTTGTATATTGGGAAATCATAGTGCCATCTTCCAAACTGCCTTATGTTGGATAGTGGGAATAAAATTTATTATTTATTTTTCTTCCCATTGTCTAACCTGTACTGAATAGGGTACAGTCACAGAGAACATTCCGGCCACCACTGTACTTTACCCGGTGAAGTGAAGGTATTACAGTCATGTCGTTTGTATATTTGCATTGTTATATATATATAATATGTATATACATATATAATTGGCTTAATATATTATGAATTTTTATCACTTGCTCAATCAAAAAGAAAACCTAGAAAAGAAAGTTTCTTAAAAAAATATGTTTTGATTATCAGGGATCAGAAATTCTGATGCTTTTATACCTACAATTAGCAAATTCCCTGAAAAAGCTCAGCAAGTATGGAATCCGCTTCTTAAAAATATTATTTTAATTATAAAGTATAAAACATCAAGAAATAGTGATAACTGTCAAAATATTTAGGTTATGACTATTTTCAGCAATTTTGTTAACATACCACAATGATGGAAATGTAAATACACCATGTGTGTCACTGTAGGTTGATTACATGTTCAGTTTTGTGTGACTAATATTTAGTATTTGTTTTAATTTGGTGATTTAACAAAAATACTAGTAAGTAAACGTTAGTACCATACACATTTAATTTAGTTTGAGTATAAAAAATAGTGTAGGCACTGTTAGTTAGACAAACCACATATTTTGTAAAAAAGAAAAAAAAAATGTTATTTAAATACTTTACTACGTATGTGTATATGTATCCTAATTTCCGGTATTCCGGGAAATTCCAGGAAATTTATTAGCAAGATTAAATTGAGTCCGCCTCCATACTACTTAACATAAAGGCGGTGTAGGCACTGAGGCCGAAGTTAAGGTATGAAAGCATCCGAATTTCCGATCCCTGGTGATTATGTCTTACGATAAATTATGACCTAAAACAAATTATAAAAAAAAAATTTTTGACACACAATATAAACCCATATTTATAAAAAAAAACATTACTAAATGTACTTTGAAGGGACTACACATATTTTTAAGCAATCTGAACTTTTGATGTATTTTTTTTGTTAGTAACTGTACAAAAGTATAAGTTGGATAATTATTATATTCCCACTTTCCAACCTGAAGCAGGTTGGAAGATAACACTATGATTTCCCCATCCAACCTTGGCTGAGTGGATAGGTTGGAAGATGGGAATCACTCTGCACATAGGCCACTTCAGAGATAAAGCTCTTGTTAAACTTTATAAAGCAGTGTTTTTCAAACTTTTTGGCGTCATGGCCCTTAATAACTATCAAAATTCCTTTGCGACCCCCCAAAACCCAATTTGTCTGGATTAACTACATCTCTGGAAGTGAGCCTAAAAAGAAGAAAAATAGAAAATATGACGAAATCTATTTAAAATATAGTTTTTCTGTTACGGACGACAAACCACAATGTGTTATTTGTTGTGAAGTGTTATCTCGTCAAAGTTTGAAACCATCCAAACTACTGCGGCATCTTACTACTAAGCACGAACATTTTCATTCAACAAAAAATCATACCATCTAGTCACAAGACTTTCTCAGAGTTGAGCCTCGCGACCCCCCTGGGTAGGTCGACCCACACTTTGAAAAACACTGTTATAAAGCAACACAAGACTCCTGTTAGGACAAAAAGTGCAAAAGAGAGTTAAGAAAATAGTTTGGTTTAAAATAAAGATTTAAATAATTAGGATTGCTAACATTAGAGCGGAGGAGACTTGTGCATTGCATATAAATAAATAAATATACATAAAAAGCCCTATTACCCTTTCCCCATTTAAATCTCTGACTGCAATTTTCTTGTTTACCGCAGGTAAAATGCTGTTTAGCCAAAAGAATTCAAAAAACTTGTCTCAGCCTGCTTAATTTGAAGAAAATGTTAACATTTCAGTTAGAAGTTTGTTTACATAATAAGTTAAGAAATACAGACGATCATGCAAATACAATTAAAATAAGTTGAGTTATATGTACCTAGATTTCCACTAAGAAGTGCATCTGCTAATCTGGGATTATTCTGTTTTAGAAGTGCTAGTTGATCTGGATTTGCAAGGAACATCTCTCTAATGATCCTGGGGTCTTCCTCAACTGGGGGGCTTCGGGCCGCCATTGAGGTACTTGCAGTGCTTGCTACAGGGGGTACCTGTATGTTGCTAAAGTCCAGGGTAGCCAAACCTGATGGTAATGCTGCAAGGCAGTTAATACTTTTAAAACATTTATAATCCAAAACAACTTGAAAGGTACTAAAAAATTTTGATTGACATTGTCAAATATGTTTCTTTAAAATGTAATAGCATTGTTGTTATTTGCTGCCAGTGCCACTAATATTTATGTAGTTAGACATTGTCAATATTGACAGGAAAGCATGACACGGCAAGTTTTAAGTGCGCGGGATGAGAGTAAACGAGAAGTATACGGGGCGTACCCTGGCTGGCGTCCGTGGCGGTGAGGTCAGAGGAAGACTGCAGCATGTGCAGCAGCACTACCACATCTCCGTCGTGAACTCCATGCTCCTTCAATGATTTCTTGTCATCCAAGAGCGGCATGCCGTTGAAGTTTAACGTAATATCTTTGGCAGGAAAGCCGGATTCTATTTCACAGAATGCTTTAAAATTTTCCAACTCCAAATCTTCCGAGACGTCCAAGACGAATAACTCGTCATTCAGAGTGGTTACTGTAACTTTCATTGTGAAATTTGGATGCTGTGCCGACTTTTAATCTAAAAGAGACCTCGCCGTTGTGTATTTGTGTGTTTTAAAATATTTTTAGGAACCAACTGACCAACACATTTTAACTTATAATTACAAGAGGTCTTAAAACTTCAGTACCAGCCAAACAATGAATGAAATGATCACAGCACCAAATAAAACTTTTGGAATCTTTCTTGATAAAATGAAAATTCATGGAAGTGAGGTGGGTGGGAGATAGTACTGAGACACTCGTTCGGTTATAGTACAGTTACCGGTTATTGACTGACTTTGGATATTTTGAAATTTGACATGGCTTTGTATTTGCTTACGTCATTGTAATAATGGGATAGTAATCATTTCAATTAAGACAAAGAACAACATGCGCTATAAAAACCTCGAACAATGACAACAAAAAAACAAGATAAGGGCGCGTACACATTGTGATCCGTTTTACAGGTCCGTTATTTGATGGCGTATGTATGTAGTTGTATGGGCGAGTTCACACCCAAAACAGTATTCTGGATCCAGTATAAAAGAAGATTACAAGGTGAAAAGATCCGTTAAAACGGACATTCTATGTGTACGAGCCCTAAGTTAGGAATCGTATCGGTACTCCTTGGTATGGGTTGGGTTCGCCAACAAAGGACACCGCACGGAAAGAATGGAAAAAAAACTTCGGTGAATTTTGATAAAAAATATATGTTACGTGTCTTCATTAATATTTAAAAATACTTGGAGGGCAACAAAATCCAATGATTAGCGTTTGAGAAAAAAAAATAGTGAAAAATTATGTGGATATTGGTTCCATAGAAAAATGTATGGAGGAAAAAAAAGTTGCCTGTTTTGAATGAGTAACTCCCCTGTAAAAACAGGAGATCTGGCAACACTGCGAAGATTTGACGGACGTCGACCGAAGGACCTAGCATCCACGGTCAAGAAAAAATAATTAAAAAAATATATTGATTGACGTCAAGTCTACGCATTACCCATACTAATTCCACAGTAGGTACTTACTAATTCCATGGCATTACCATGCAAGCACGATTGAACTGACGTACGACAGGGCTACGCACCATCAAGCCGCACGTCGTGCGAGAAGTAGTGCTGGTTGGACGCAAATTCGGTCGTACAAGACCTTCACGGTAATAATAATAATTATTGACGTCCAGCCAGCCTACGCACTATCGTTTTGCGTCATGCATCGTGCCCGGAGGGATGGCACGGAAGGATAATGCGTAGAGGCCTTTATTTTTATGAAACGCTACAACTTAAAAACTAAACACTTTTTTATATCAGTTTCTTTGATGAAGTTGAGTAATGAAATGGTTTGGAGACTCTGAGGCCCTACTTTGAAAGTCGAAGTTCGAAGTTACGTTAGCTCCATCCCTGTCACTCGTCATTCGAGACTAAATCGAGAGAAAGGGATGAAGTTATCGTAACTTCGAACTTCGAATTTCAAAGTAGGGCCTCTGGGACTGCAGGCTGGACGTAGTCTAGCAGGTGGAAGAAATTAGTGAAACGGTGTAACTTTTTAGTGCATTTAATGAAGCAAACGATACAAATCTAGAATCAAATACGAATAGTATATGCGTCGTCGCGTTAGACCGTTCAGAAGGCAAGTGAGCCGCGGGGGACGCCGCTCAGAGATTTCGACGTGAGCATGTGTGTGTGAGTCGTATGCGTGATGGAGCACACACACACACGCTAGGCGTTAACATGTTGCCGCGCCAGGAACGGCGGCATGGTCCATCAGCGGCAGCGGGCAGTCGGTTGAACGCTCGTCGCAGTGTTCCCGATGTGGTGAGCACGTCAGCGACGCGCGCCACCTGGTCGGCACCGGGGTAAAGGTGCGTCACGCGACCCAGCAGCCAGCGGTTGGGAGGCAGCCAGTCGTCCTTGACCAGCACCATCTCTCCGAGTTGAAGTTGCCCTCTGTGAGACTTCCATTTATTGCGCCTTTGAAGCTCTGAAATGTACTCTTTATAATATCTTGCCCAGAAGTGGGCTTTTAATTGTTGAACTCTCATATAACGTGAGAGAGTAGGTATCGTCGCCGGGTCTGCGTCCTTAGGAGACGGCAGTACCGTTAGCGTTCGTCCGATAAGAAAGTGAGACGGGGTAAGTGCTAACAAATCCGACAAGATCCGAGAATCCAATAGACAATCACCATGCACTTATTAGAGAAACAAGTCCATGGATATCACACGCGAGGACAATGAAGAATGTCAGTAGGTACGCCAAATCGCTTGAAACTTTGTAGCAGTAAAGTTTATAAATAAACAAACATACTACTTTTTATTTTATTCAAAATGACTCAGTAGTTTTGATTCTATGAACGTTTCAAATTTGGGTCAATAATACAAGGACCTTTTACTAAAGCAGGACTGAGCACTGTTAACCAAAACTCGGTCCGAGTAGGATGTGAAGCACAGATGCGGTATATCTCTTTCTAATAGGGTGACCATGACATCGTAGCAAAAAGTTATATTTATTTGTACGAGTATGAAGCAATTTTCACACCATGTAATGAACGCTCGATTATGTAGCAGCTGTACTACCACTTGGGAGCAAAGAAATCGAGCCACAAGTCACGATCGTACAATAAGTAAACTTGTTAGGAATTATCTAATGCCTACTACTTTTATATTGATAGACAAGACATGGACTTGTTACTAATCTCGCAAGGTAACAAGCAAGTACAAGCGTAGTCTATAACAGGATGGGTGACCGCCTAAAACATCGTTTTGATAAAATCAGTTTTGTCACATATTTGTAGCAGTTTTATTTGAGATTGCTATTTAGTCGGAAACTATGAAAATTAGCCTACAATTTAAGCTTAAAATAGCATCAAAATAATAAGCCATTATAAAAATACAATCCGTATAAAAATGCTATTTTTTTTTTTTTTTTTCATGTTTCTTGTATGGGGACCCCTCTTGGGATTTGATTTATTGTTCATTGTACAATTTTAAACGATAGATTTTATAATAACACGTATTCTGTGAAAAATTTAACTGGCTACTTATAACGGTTAAAAAGTTATAGCCCTGTAAACTTACTTTTTCATACAAGGACGCGTATCGCTGTTAAGCGATGACGTCATCATCCGTGAGCGCTAGCCGCCGGGTTTCGAGCGCCGCATACGAAGTTTAAAATTTAATATCTCGAAAACTATTTGACGTATCGAAATTATTTTTTTACAGCTATTTTTAGTTTTTAATGAATAATACGGCAAGCCGAAAATCTAAACTGGCTGACATTCTCTATTGTTCGGTTAAATTTTAAACAGAAGCACATGGGGTTAGCTCCACGCGCTTCTGTCAGCAGTGGCGATGGCGTAGCTAGGTGACCAAGGGCAGTGGGGCAAAAAAAAAACTGTTTACGTTTTATCAATATTTTGCAAATGCAAAGCTACTCTGTAATGATATTAACTAGGTATCATCAGCTAGTTACCTAGCTAGCTAGTGCAATAAGAGGTTTGCTAATCAGGTTTTGGGGCCCCTCGAGCTTGGGGGCCCTGGGGCACTGCCCCGCCTAGCCCGACGATAACTACGCCACTGCTGTCAAGTCATTAGTAAAATTATTATTTAATTCGCACTTGTAACTGCCAGTCCTGTCACTTGTCAGCACAACTGTTTTCACACCGGGCCGTCGGGCACTTGCAACTGACAAAATAAATTATGCATTTTATTTAGTGTGTGAACATATGGTGTGTAATGAGATGAGTGTGCACATGGAACCTTCGTTCGGACCTACTTTGAAAATCAAAGCTATGTTAGCTCCATCTCTTTCTCTTCATATAGTCTTCAATGACGAGTGACAGAGATGGAGCTAGCGTAAAGCCCCCTACGCATTATCCTTACCTGCCATCCCTCCGGGCACGATGCACGACGCAAAACGATAGTGCGTAAGCTTGCTGGACGTCAATTATTATTATTACGTTTTTGTTTAATGATGAAATACAGTGTTAAGGCCTCTACGCATTATCATTCTTGACGTACAGCTGCGCACGACCGTCAGGCACGATGGTGCTGTACGCACTATCGTGCAAAGTCCATCGTGCAGATCGTGCTAGACGTTCGCGAAACGTAAACTCTGACAACACTGCGAAGATCTGGCAACACTGCGAATATTTGACGGATGCATGGAATTAGTAAGTACTTACGTACATGGAAGGTGCACTACACCGATAACGCGAGCCGAAAGAAATGTACTAAAACTTAGTGCGTCCCTTTCTAGTAAAGGTATACCATATTTTAATTGGTTCCCTTGTTTACGCATAATCATAAACGAATGTATGATTTAATAGTTCCCAACTTGATAACGAGGTACAAAATTAGAATCCGGCATGCAGTCTTGAAGTAACATGCAAGATATGAATGATTCTTTGAACAAAAACTATTACAATATTCTGTCTATTTCATCATTTTCATCTTTACCTACTCGTACACGGACAAACACAACTAGAAAAACTCGATCAAGGAACCCCAACGTCATCAGCAAAACACATAAATTTGTAAAAAATATTTGGACACCCTAAATATTTATTTAGATCACCCAAAATTCATTTCTCATGAGCCTTTGAAGATACCTCACGACTTTTAATTTCAGTCATTAATATCCAAGTATCAAAAAAGTATTACAAAGTTCGCACACAGAACTGTCAATTACGGTTTCATAGTTTCATACAACATAAATAATATACCTAAGTAACGTTATTGTAACATTTTCTCCCTTTTATATGTATTTTTTTTGTATATGTAATAATTTGGCATCGTGCGGCACGGCGGACATGTAATAATATCCCGCATATTTGGCAATGTCCGGTGTGACGGACATAGTTTTTCTCAAAATCTAAAAACACTACATTTTTTTAAATATTTTTTCTGTCCTCCTGATGGAGGCTGCGCCGTTTTTGTTAATGCCGGCACCACACTTCGCTATTCGCTATTCGTTATTCGGCTTATGCGCCTACATTTGACGAAGTGTGGAGGGTTTATTCGTCTATGTTTTCTTTATTCGCACGCATAACGCTTAAGCGAGCTAGCAAATATTTTAACAAATACGGCGCAGCCGCATAACGAATAGCGAATAGCGAAGTGTGGTGCCGGCATACAATATTTGCTATCGCGCGTATGCGTTATGCGTGCGAATAAAGAAGAAATAGACGAATAAACCCTCCACACTTCGTCGAATGTAGGCGCATAAGCCGAATAACGAATAGCGAAGTGTAGTGCCGGCATGAGGCTTATGCTATTAATCAACATATTTAATGAGTAATTTTACCGTATTACCTTAAATTACCTTAGGAAAAATAGATGGAACTACTCCAATGGCCCGTTTCACGACGCTACAAGTTACAAATTACAAGCGGAACTCTCTTTCTAGCAAAAGGAGTTAGAAAGAGACTTCCAATTGTAATTTGTAACTTGTAGCTTCGTGAAACGGGCCTCAGATATCATTTGTTTTCTAGCTTCCGTCAGATAATCTTCAGATTTAAAATGTAAACTACATACAACAGAGTTATTAGTTACCTACTTTCCCAGGAATCGCCTCGATCCATTTCTTTTTTACTTCAACATTCGCAGGCAGTCTGAAATCAAATCGTTTTTGTTAGGTAACTTCGCTAGCAATAATGATATTAATAATTGCTCGTGGTCACTCTACTAACAGAAATCTCACAAACTTGCCTGTAAAAGGATATCCCATGACCTGGATATCTTAGATATCTTTATTGCAGCCACTCACAGCACAACTAGTACTTACCATTGTTTTTAAGAAAATCACTTATTAACACATAAAAGACGAAATAGGTCTCATTTAAACAGTGAGAGATTATTAAAGTGACCGCCAATCGCCATTTTTTTTATTAGTGTTGCTAGTTTTATTTTATAAACTCCTACCATTACCATGATGAGCAATGATTGAAGCGGGTAACTATAATATTAATATAATATGTAATACTTTAATGCATTCCTAGTGCCTTTAAATTATTTATATACTGTGATAATTATCACCATTCTTAAAATTAACATTTAACATTTCGTACTAAGAAAATCGTAACTATTTAACATGGCAATTGTGTAAGAGGGACAAACAAAGACAAAGTAAGTCTCTTTAGGCTCTCCACATATTGAGTTCAATTTTACTTGTCGCGATTTTGGAAGTAAGCATTCCAGATGTACTTACCAATTCCATGGACGGATGTCGACTGAAGGACCTAGCATCCACGGTCAAGAAAAAATATTTAAAAAAACAAAATGACGGACGTCAAGTCTACGCATTACCATGCAAGCACGATGCACGATTGAACTGACGTACGTCAGGGCTACGCACCATCGAGCCGCACGTCGTGCGAGAAGTAGTGGGGGGCTGGTTGGATACAAATTCGGTCGTGCAAGTCCTTCACGGTAATAATAATAATAATTGACGTCCAGCAAGCCTACGCACTATCGTTTTGCGTCGTGCATCGTGCCCGGAGGGATGGCACGGAAGGATAATGCGTAGAGGGCATTTCCAAACTGGCAAACGGATACCTCGAAAAAACCCACAGCGGGCAAATGTTATAAAGTATTTGAAAAATATTTTAATATTTTGCTATCCAACCTCGACACTGGCAAAATCATCAAAACATTGATGGGGCCATTATTCTCCTAAAAATTGAATTGAATTGAACTGACGCACGTCAGGGCTACGCACCATCCAGCCGCACGTCGTGCGAGAAGTAGTGGGGGGCTGGTTGGGTACGAATTCGGTCGTGCAAGGCCTTCACGATGTCCAGCAAGCCTACGCACTATCGTTTTCCGTCGTGCATCGTGCCCGCAGGAATGGCACGGTAGGATAATGCGTAGAGGGCATTATACCTATTCTCTTTGACTCAAGTCACAGATGTGTCACAGATTATAAAGGCCCCCATACTTGTAAAGGCCGATCGGTTCAGGCCGAACTGACTCAGTTCCGCCTGACCGGATCGAGTGCCCATACATGTAAAGACTACAAGACACCATACAAGAAAACCGTTCAGGCGGGCGCACGTGCAAGCACGATGCACGATTGAACTGACGTACGTCAGGGCTACGCACCATCCAGCCGCACGTCACCAACCCAACCAACAACAACAAACAACAACACCAACAGCAACACCAACCACCAACACCAACACCAAACATCCACCTACCACCAAACACCAACTTGTTGGAAAAGGAAGGAATTTGGAAAATAAATAGGGCAGTTGCGAACTAAGACCACTTGCTACTTAGACCAGCTGCTTTTTAGAACACTTACTGCTTAGACCAGCTGCGTTTTAGACGAGACTATACTATTCCGATGAAACTACGACCTATTATTATTATTATTTTAGATATTTATTTAATTTTCTGTAAATTAGATTTTTCATACCAAATATTCAAATAAATATAAAAGTAAAATAACAATACTAATACAAAAAATAGACATTATAACCTACCGGTGGTTAGGTCTGCAGAGAGAGGAACCTCCTCACAATACGTGCTATGTCGAGGAGTACTGCCTTCTGTATCTGGCCCTTGATCCAGCTATCTAGCGACAGTCTCTTGAGGTGTTCGTCGAGACTCTTCGCTATAAGACCGTTTGCCAAAACAACTATCGGTACAATGATCGTCGAGTCAACATCCCACATGGCGGTCACCTCGTGAGCCAAGTCAAGGTACTTGCTGAGCTTGTCCTTCTCGGCCTTCACGAGGTTCTCGTCATGCGGGATGGTGACGTCGACGAGCACTGCCCGGCGTTGAGATTGATCTGTCAACACGATATCAGGCTTATTGGCAACAATAGTCCTGTCCGTGATGACAGATCGATCCCAATAGAGCGTAGCACGACCATTTTCGAGAACTGGCGCCGGTGCGTACTTATAGTACGGCACTTCAGACTCAACAAGACCATATTGAAGAGCAAGTTGCTGATGGATGATCCTGGCTACGAGGTTATGTCTGTGCAAGTACTCGCCGTTGGCCAAATGCGAACAACCGGAAATTATATGTCTGAGGGACTCGCCGGGGCAACGGCATGCTCGACAAATGTCAACCGTGCCATCCCTCAGAATATATTTCCGGTAATTGTTCGTCATTATGACCTCGTCAGCAATTGCACAGACAAAACCTTCGGTTTCCCCAAAGAGGTCACCAAATCGTAGCCAGTTATTATTATTATTATTATGTAACAACGATCCCGTCCGAAATAAATGATTGATATTAATGTTATTATAAATAAAAACATTAAGCCTTAAACCGTAATTCAGTTATTCGTAATTAAATCGTGACTGTTACTAGAACGTCAAAATAAATCTCTATGCAGTACGTAATCCGGTTTATCGATAAACATGGTTACTACCACCATCACTATAACAGCTGACAATCCGCCATTTTATGTAACATAAACGTCAAAAACTGGCACGTTCTTTTCGTAGGTACCTATTTCGGGTCCTTTAGTTTCTATAGTAAAAGCATAGAGGTAGAAAAACATAGAGGGAGTATAAAAACGGCTAATAGAATAGTAATGTTCGCACCTGTTACAAATGCCCTTCGTTAAAAAGAGTCGTCTATATATGACCGCTTTCGATTGAATTTCAAAAGTGTACCACTTTTTAGGTGTGTTCGTGTGTGTCACTTTGCATTAGTGTGCGTAAGTTTTCAGTCAGTGATGTGCGGTTTGTCGATAAATTAGGTTAACCTATTAAAGGACATACAGTATTTTCAATAATAATTGTGATTGATTTCCAGTTGATTATTGACTTTATTTCGGAAAGTAAACTGAGAAATTAACTTTCTTGTCGTATAATAAAAATAAAGACAAGTTTTACAGTTTTTATTTGAAAATATAACTTTTATCTTTAATAATGATGAGCCTTACAAAAAGTAATAGGAAGATAGTTTTGACCCTTTTTTGATGCCGGATTGCATTGCAACTTCTGAAAATACGACGAAGCATTTCTGTTAGAGCATCTCCAACCATTCCTGTTTGAAGTCTTTTATCAGCCTTCATAATAAACCGGCCTTATAACCAGAGGTCGGAATAGGTAGTGCTTATTAACCTAAACTTGACTCATGTTCATTCATGCGCGAGTGAGATGGGAATACGTTATTGAATGAAGATGCAACAAGTTTAGGTTAATAAGCACTACCTATTCCGACCTCTGCTTATGACTGTTCGGCATCGCTATTTTAACTCAAAATGTATTCAGTTTTGGATATTTAAACACATACCCATAGACATCCAAGGATTTGACAAAACTAGAGTTTGACGAAATAATTAAGCTTTTGACATGATAAGCTTTTGGTGAAATAAGGATTTGCCAGGCGTCTGTGCTACCATTTACTCAAGTACTCAATCAAAATATCGAAAGTTTGCTTATCGATATTAATTTTGGAAGCACTATTGTTTACTTCCGAAAGAAAATCAAAACATGCATAAAAAATGCACATTTGCTGCACATAGTGCCTTTGTGCATTACTACATGCCATACTATGATAATGTTTCTAGTTATACTTGCAAAACGGCCGCATTATAGCCGAAAATCAACAGATTTATTGTAAAACATCACTCACCTGTGAAAGGTTATATTTTAAGCATCATTTTCTTTGTTCCCTATTCGGGATTTGCACCCACGAAACACACAGGCCATTGCACTTAAACTACATTTTAATATTACACTGTTAAATAGCCCAATTAATGTATTTTCTGTCTAATATTTTAAAAACTCCGACTGAAGGGCGAACAGATAGCGAACAAAAACAATAATCCGACTAAATTAAGTGACACTTTTTCTTTATTATTTATCCGACTAGCCGCTTATTCTATCCATTCGTCTTTAATTTAGTAGGATTAAATGTCAGGCATTGACCAATGAGCAATTGGCTACAAGCTGTGTTGTACACAGAAGAGAAAGGTGGTATACTTGACAGTTGGCTACACGGGATCTATGTTTTCCTTCATCTTTGGAACAGGCAGACCATGCAATGCATGACAATTTGATTTGATTTGAGCACAGAATAAAGACTAGATCTTATTCTGTGGATTTGAGGCTCACTCAACTCAACTCAACCAGTGAAATTGAGTAGACATCATGAAGTTATAGATAAAGGTGGAGGCCACACTCTCTAGACCAAAATGAAGCGTCTTGACTGTACTTTTTCGTCATTCTATCTCAAATACTTTGGTCCCCTTCTCTCTTTCTAACTAGTTAGAAAGAGAGGAGGGGACCGAAGTGTTTGAGATAGAATGACTTCAAGGACGCTTCATTCGGCTTCAGAGAGTGTTGCCTCCACCTTTATCTATAACTTCATGGTAGACATACCCTTAAGGCCTCCATACATGGTCCGTTTTGCCTTCAGGTTTAACTGACCGGATGCAAAATAGCTCCGCATCCGTCCGCCTGAACGGTTTTCTTGTATGGTGTCTTGTAAAGTCTTTACATGTATGGGCACTCGATCCGGTCAGGCGGAACTGACGCAGTTCGGCCTGAACCGATCGGCCTTTACATGTATGGGGGCCTTTATAATCTGTGACACATCTGTGACTTGAGTCAAAGAGAATAGGTATAATGCCCTCTACGCATTATCCTACCGTGCCATTCCTTCGGGCACGATGCACGACGGAAAACGATAGTGCGTAGGCTTGCTGGACATCAATTATTATTATTATTAGCGTGAAGGACTTGCACGACCGAATTTGTATCCCACCAGCCCCCCACTACTTCTCGCAAGACGTGCGGCTGGATGGTGCGTAGCCCTGACGTACGTCAGTTCAATCGTGTATCGTGCTTGCATGGTAATGCGTAGACTTGACGTCCGTCATTTTGTTTTTCTAAATATTTTTTCTTGACCGTGGATGCTAGGTCCTTCAGTTGACATCCGTCAAATCTTCGCAGTGTTGCCAGATCTCCTGTTTTTACAGAGGAGCTACTTGTTTTGGGGTGTGTCTACTGCTCTATTGTTTTCCCAAAAAAAACTACTGGATTTTATGCCGTCACCACACTTCGCTATTCGCTATTCGTTATGCGGCTGCGCCGTATTTGTTAAAATATTTGCTATCTCGCTTATGCGTTATGCGTGCGAATAAAGAAAACATAGAAGAATAAACCCTCCACACTTCGTCAAATGTAGGCGCATAAGCCGAATAACGAATAGCGAATAGCGAAGTGTGGTACCGGCATTAGAATTTCGCTTGTGTAATAATGAATGAATGAATGATGAATGATATTTATTTTCCAAAGCAAGTCACATACATTGCATGTTATGTCAAAAGTACAAGAAATTACATTGGAATCGTCAAAAATATACACAAATTTATAATCAAAAATAGAAATGAAGTCAGGATAACAATAAAAATACAAAACTAGGGAGTTATCACCGTTAAGGATCGTCTTAAAAAATAGCATGCAACCAAATTAGCATATTTAAAAAAAAAATATTTAACATAATAAGTCAAAACATCAGAAATAATAAAAACAATAAACAGATTAAATCAAAACATTTTAAATAATTTATGTACCTAATTATAAATTAAGGTCCATAAACTCTTTAACTGAGTACAATGGATTTTCCAATAAAAGGTTTTTCAGCCGGCGTCCAAATGCTTCGTCGGATGGTTCATATTAAAACGTAAGTTTTACTAGTACTTAACAGAGGCAGTGTAGAAGAAAGCTATCCAATAAAGCACTAAATTACATTTTTAAATAAAAAGATATATTATAAGGACAAAACAACAACGTCAATACATTTTACATGACACATGGCTTCTTCTTTTTTACAAGTAGGTATCACATCGTAAACAACAACGAGGTTGCACTTTAACACCTTCTCTCGATGTGTAGACCTAGCTGATTAGCCAGCTGTTTAAACCTCGGTCTAGCAAGTGGCTTCGTAAAGATATCAGCCAGTTGTAGTTCACTGCTGATCCTCATCACTATAAGATTTCCATTCGTCACCAGTTCACGCACAAAGAAATGACGAATTCTTATGTGCTTGGTTCTTCTGTGGAATTCAGGGTTTTCAGCTAGACGCACAGCAGCTTCATTATCAACATGTAGTACTGGTAGATCCACTTTCTTTACTAATCCACCGATAAGGCGAGTTAACCAAATGCTTTCTCTCGCTGCCTCGCTGGCTGCGACTAATTCGGCTTCTGTTGTTGATATAGCAACACTCTGCTGTCTCTGGCTTAGCCATGATACTGCTCCGCCAGCGTACAAGCATAAAATGCCAGAAGTTGATCTTCCTGTAGCAATGTCTCCGCCATGATCTGCATCACTATAACATTCTAGGATACCTTTTTTATAATTCCTTTTGTAAAGGATACCCATGTCTGGAGCAAACTGTAAATACCTAAGTATTCGCTTCAGTCTTACGCAATCTGCTTGAGTTGGATTCTCTAGGCTTCTGGAAACCACACTCACGGCGTACGCGATGTCAGGTCTCGTACCGACCATCAAATATGCAAGCGCTCCCACAACTTGTCGATAGTTGTTAAGAAAATAGTCTTCAACCTTCTCTGGCCTTTGAGCTACATCTTCCTTGACTATTGGAGTGGTCACCGGTCTGCATTCTTGCATTCCAAACCGCTTTAAAATTTTGTTTACGTAAGCTGTCTGATGTATCCTTACATCACCACCTTCTCTGATTTCTATTTCTATTCCTAAGAAATACGAGATTGGTTTAGTTGTAATTTTGAATTTTCTTTTTATCTCCTCAAGAAACTCTTCTATTACTTCCTGATTTGATCCAGCTAACAATCCATCATCAACATAGAGAGCCAAAATCAGCTTCCCGTTAGCGTTCTCTCTTTTGAATAGGCATGGATCAGCTTCACTTACTTCGAGTCCAACTCCTTTGAGGAAATCCAAAATTGTTCTGTTCCAGCAACGAGGAGCTTGCTTTAACCCATAAAGCCCTTTCTTTAGCAGGCAAACTCGACCCGTCCCATCATCATAACCCTCAGGTTGCTTCATATACAACTCTTCGTCAGATAGAGATCCATACAAGAAAGCGGTGGAGACATCAAACTGACTTAACTTCATACCTTCACTAGCTGCTATACTTAAAACAGCTCGGACTGTTGCCATCCTGGCTACAGGGCTAAAAGTCTGGTCGTAGTCCTCTCCCTTTCTTTGTCTAAAGCCTTTTACCACCAACCTTGCCTTATATTTGTCAACTGTTCCGTCAGGATTCAGCTTGACTTTATATAACCATTTGCATGGAATGGCTTTCCGGTTCTTCGGTAGCTTCTCAAGGATCCATGTTTCATTGGCTTTTAAGGAATCAATTTCACTTTCCATAGCTTTATTCCACAATTCCTTATCTATACAAGCTATTGCTTCCTTATACGTATTTGGTTCTACATATGATTCTGTGCCGACAAAAGAAACGTAATCATTGAATTTGACCGGACGTCTGAGAAGAGATCGATCTCGTAAGTGCATGCCTTGTCTTACTAACTGTTCTATGAACTCACCACTGCTCTCTTCATTCTCCCCCTCTAATTCAATTGATTCATCTTGTTTTGACAACTCTGGCATCGCATCTTCAAACTCTGTTTCATCACCACTAGTGGCAGGAGCCTCAACAACGTTTTGGTTTTCTTCAAGCTCTAGGTCGTTGTACCTTTCAGTAGATCTGTCCTCACTCACTTTTACAGTGACAGAAGTAGGTATCGTATGGTATTCCTTTCTGACATGTAAAGGAACTTCCATCTCAGTCACTTCTTTCAATGATTCAGAATCTTCTCTACCCAATTTTGAATCAAGCGGTCTTTCATTGAACGTGACGTCTCTGGACCTTACTAAGGAGTTCGATTCTTTATGCCATAGTCTATAACCGTCGTCATTGTCATAGCCAATCAATATGCACTTCTTTGCCTTCTTCTGCAACTTCTTCCTTTTCTGTTTAGGAATATGCGCGTAGCAAGTTGAGCCAATGATCCTCAAATGTTTTATTTGTGGTTTCTTCCCCAACCATAACTCAAACGGAGTCTTTTGTTCTACAGCAGTTGGCCCTGTTCTGTTTAAAATGTAAACAGCAGTTTTTACCATCTCTGCCCACAAAGCCTGAGGAAGCTCTTCATGAGCATGCATCATCACTCTGACCATCTCCACGATTGTGCGGTTATCCCTCTCGCTACAACCATTCTGCTCTGGTGTATAGGGCATAACAAGACGTTGGTGTATTCCATGTTTATCTAATACTTTGCGAACTTTCTCGTTATCGAATTCGCCGCCATTGTCACTTAGAAATTCCTTAATTCGGTGACCTGCCGTTTTTGCTTCTGCCAACATAAGCCGCAAAATATCAGGTACTTCCGATTTATTTTTCATTATATAAACGTGGCGAAATCGAGAGTATTCATCCTTAAAAAGAACAAAATAGCGAGATTTCGAGCAACTTAGTGGGAATGGGCCACATACATCCGAATGTATGCGTTCTCCTGGACTACCAGTTTTTTCCCGAACACCAAATTTCTGTCTGTGTGTCTTTCCAAAGATACATCCTTCGCACAAATTTCCATGGTCCTTGGTCTTTACATTAAGCTCTCGTTCTATAATTCGCTTCACATGGCGTTTGTCTTGGTGACCCAAGCGTTCATGATACAGCTGTAAAGTATCAACCGCATTCACCATAACGCTTTCCTTAGGTTGAACCGGTTTACAGTTCAGCTTATACAAACCACCGTGTTTTTGTCTGCTTCCGGTCACGCACAATTCTCCGTTGATCCTCAATGAACACATAGTACCTCGTGACTCAAACAAGCTGTTTTTATTAACATCTTGCGCTGAAAGCACCGAAAAAAGATTCTTCGTGACCTTCGGAACATGCCAAACATCATTCATCACGAATATTCTTTTCTTCGTCTTCATTAGAATTGAACCTTTCCCTAATGCTTCAATTGTCTTTCCGTCTGCAGTAGTTACCGTGTGCGGTTCCTTGAAACGTTCGAAATCCTGATACAGGTCGCCTCTCATCGTGACGTGGTGTGTCGCTCCGTTATCGATGTACCACTCGTCCAGATCTGTACTGCAATCTGTAACATTTACCAACACAGCCATCATGTTAGTTGTACCAGATTTTCCACTACGTTCCTTCTTAGGACAGTCGTTCTTGAAATGTCCGACTTCCCCGCAGCCATGACATTTGAAAGCTTTGGTCCTCTTCTTTTTGACTTTTTTGTTGCTGTTAACCACCAGCGCTTCACCTAAAGATCTTGACACACATCCGTCATCCTTGGAGGTTGTCATCAATGCCCTCTCGTGTGCACACAGCTGACTGGTTAAATTGTCCACAGTTCTATCCTTTTTTGACATCATTAACCAACTCGACTTGAAAGAAAAATATTCTTCCGGCAACGTGTCTAAAATCTTGCAAATCAAAAGTAACTCAGGTAGTTCCTTCCCTTCGGCAGCTTTTATTAGCTCCTGATTAAGATTGTGCCACAAATTCTTTGCTTTCGAGATGTGAGACGCCATGTTATCAGAGGAGCCCATCTTGAGTTGAAACAGTTCCATACAGACATTATACAATCGGTCATCGTTCACACCGTCATACAGCCTATGCAATTCATCCCAGACATCTCTTGGATTTGCGAATCTTATTACCTTGTCTAGTGCTTCATCCGTGATATTGTTCGTAATTAGTAGAAGAGCAGTACTTTCCAACTTCAGGTACTGTCCCATTTCCTTGTTATAGGTAGCCATTGCCGCTGTAGTAGTAACAACTCCATCGCCACCACCCACCGCTGGCTTCTCAGGCTTACTTATCTTCCCTTGAACAATATCCATAAGTCCATCCATTCCGCGTAGCAGAGCAGTCATTCTGTACCTCCATTGCACCCAGTTGGTTCCATCCAACTTTGAAATTTGGATTTTACTTAACTCCATGGTTTTTAGTATTTTCTTCGTACGTCTGAGCACATAACCTATTAAAACGTAAGTTTTACTAGTACTTAACAGAGGCAGTGTAGAAGAAAGCTATCCAATAAAGCACTAAATTACATTTTTAAATAACAAGATATATTATAAGGACAAAACAACAACGTCAATACATTTTACATGACACATGGCTTCTTCTTTTTTACAAGTAGGTATCACATCGTAAACAACAACGAGGTTGCACTTTAACAGTTCATTCCTAAGTTCGGAGGGTAGACGTTCGTAAAAGGTGGGACCAATCACGCGCGGGTTCTTCCCTGCAAGTGCCATGCGACGGGGAACTGTTCTCAAACGCCCCGAGTGGCGGAGCTGCTTGCCGACTGCATGCACGCGGGCGAACATGTTAATATTTTTTCTGACAAACATTACAATGTCGTGAATATAAAGTGAGTAGTGCGTCATGATGCGGTGCGTCACAAAGAGATCCCTGCACGAGTGTCTAGGTTTCACTCCAACTAATGTACGTACAGCACGTTTCTGCATTAGCATAACTCTGTTGGCATCCGTGGAGTTTCCCCATATAAGAGTTGTTGACTTGTTGACTTGTTAAAAAAACATATACACATAAGGTTCTGGGAGCGAGTGTAGCAGCCACAATTTTTTAATTAAACGGAATGAGCGAAGTAAGAATTTGTAGTCTGTGACAGCATGATGGATACTTTGCACGATGATATGACGATAGTGCGTACAGCACCATCGTGCCTGACGGTCGTGCGCGGCTGTACGTTATGAAGGATAATGCGTAGAGGCCTTAACACTACTCTACTTGAGTAAGCAAAAGCGAAGAAAAAGACAAATTAAAGTACTTTGTTAAATAAATAAAAATGGTATCGCAAGATTAAAATTTCAAGTTTGGTTATTTAAACTATGTTATAATTTAATATTATAAGAAAGAAAGACGTTAGCAGTGCTGCAACCATTGCGTCATTAAAAAACTACAATGAATAAGTAATTGAATCATAGATCGCAGAATGGTAAGAGATTTCTCATATTAAATTGTATTTATAAGATCTATTCATGAAGTTAAGAGAAAGAAAGATATTAAATAATTTTCGCTCTATTGAATTCGATGAGGTGTTTTTTATATTGGTTCTTGGAGAAAGTCGTATGAAAAAACTTGGCAATTTCCGATATATTATTTTGTTTTATTTATTTGTTGATTGGTGCCATTTATTTCATTTTAAAATGATCAATTTATTGATTGAATGAATGTGACACAAGTCTTAATATTGCCCCGATATTATTGCAAAAACCGTACTTGTTTACCTTACTTACCTTAGCATACCAATGAGACTGTGAAATTTATCTATTTTGATATAAAAACTGTTAGAGTTGTCTCGAGTCATAAGTTGTGTACCTTTTTTGTCTTTAGATAAGAGTTATTAAATATTTTGTGAATCTCTCGTAAATATACACCATGCCTAGGATGCACCAGAAGGATTTTAACTGCGTGTTCCTGTGTTAATTTGGAGTTTAAAATGTCGTATAAAGTAGTCTCGATTCGGTCTAGTTTTCGAGATATATCCATTTTTGTGAAAAAAACTTGTTACAAAAACTTTGGTGCTACAGACCCTTATAATTGCAACGTTGCCACTTTTAAGGCAAGTAAAGTTATCTGGTTACATATCCCAAGCAACTAAATTAAATGAAACTAGCACGCAAAACTCATCCATAACTTCTAAATTTATGGTTTATATTCGTCTGTAACGTGGCCTAAACTTGTTGCCTAATAATATGACATTCATAAGAATCTATGAATATGACAAGTATGCTAGTAAGTGTCATTGTCATTGTTTACATATCGGTTGACATTATCAAATATTTTCTTGCAAAACACCAAAAAAGACGAGAATTATGGAGAAAACAAATCAGGAACTTTCCCTTTTAACCAGAGGTGTATTTACCATAGGGCCAAGGGGGCCATGGCCGGGGGCGGCAGCCTTCCCAGGGCGGCGAACGCCGCCCCTCGCAGCCTTCTCTGGGTGCCTTGTTTCGTTTCAAATTAGCCCATCAAATTAACGTAATCTTTTAATTTGTCTTGTTTGTGTGGAAACTTATCTACCGGTGCTTAAATGTAGTATATGACATGATTAAGAACTTGGCAGTTTGTGGTGGAATTACTTATTTACTATTACCTACTGAAATGGATGTGAATAGAAAAAAAACTGAGAGACCACACATATCGAAGAAAGAGTTGAAAAAAAAAACACAAGGAAGAGGAATCCCCGATTACCTACTCAAAGGACACTGGACTGATTCCAAAAAAAATGTTTTGGTTTGAAAGAGTATACTTTCTAGTTGGTCTCATTGTCAACAATTCAGGCTCTGATGATGGGATCTTGTAGAAATCAAGGGAACTCCTCAAATTATAGGCACACCTACAGCGGCTTCAGTATTTTTCATTGCAACTCATGCATTTGTTCTTGAAAGCACTATTTGTTGAAGTGGAACTAATGATTAAGACCACAAATGGCCACAGGAACTCTTACACGGTATCTTTTTCAAGGGTGGCGATACTGGCGATAAGATATCTAGATTAAGATAGTTGAGCAACTATTTTTTAAATATAAGGGGATAAAAAAAGTCTTATTAATTGAGAAGTTGGACTTCATAATAGCATAATTAGGATCAATAAAAAGTATAAAATAAGATAGTAGGTCAAAAAAAAAACATAATTGAAAATATTTATTGTGTAAATTGGCCACATGAGGGCTCTTTTACAGTAACCATATGCGGCAGTCCAACTGAAGTCGGCATCCCACAATATTTTTAACGAAAAGCCGACTTCAGTTGGACTGACCTATTACCTACCATTTTAAAAGAAGTTATTTCTTGCGTTTTTGAAGGCGGGTTTATGGTTTTCAAACATTTATTTTTCAATAAAAATAATGACTAACCGTCAATTTTGAATTTGGTTATTTTCGCTATGGACCTAGCAGAAGTCACGACAGAGGCGATAAGTAGGCTGATTTCGCCGGTTTTAGACTGAGCTGTTTAGAACAAAAGCTTAGAATAGTATATTAAAAACGGCTAATCGCGCATGTCTGGTCTCGTTGGGACCCTTAGCACATAACCGTTAGTTTCACAAACATAAATATATTATTTCACTAGTTAACACTGAGTTTTTGCGTGGTTGTTTTGGGTTTTTTGTGCATAAGGCTCAATTAGAACATAATGAACTTAAATAAAATCAGTAATCATATACTTATTATAAATAATATATACCTTATAACCTTATAAAATTGTAGTAGTAGACTAATACCGAATTAAGTAATCTGCAAAATATTTATTTGGAAAACTGAAAAGTCAGGTATGATTTTGTATCAGTCTCAATTTTTAAGAAGCTGTGATTTTATATCTGTGTTTGATGTAAAATAATCTTTAGTGGTTACTCGATTAGACATTTAATTTTCGTCCACTGCCACGTCCACGCTGCACTGCTGATAACTATAAACAGGCTAAATATTCGAATAATTTTCGTCTATTTGCTCTTAAGAGGAAGAAAACTAAAATTTACGCGTTCGAAATCGAATCGAAACTTGCGCAATAACTTTTATAAAAAAACTTTGACAAAAATAACTTAATGCTCAATCTAAACTTAGAATAAAGCATAATGAGCACTAAATTTGAAAATCTTTGTACATACATTCCATTATTTGAGCATATTATTTTGGACCTCTAAAGCAACCTCAGCTAACTGGACGGAACCCGGCGGAATTACCCTACCTAAGTAATTAAATTAGGTATTTATTTTATTAAGGTCTGGTAGACCGTATTAATTCGATTTTGGGTACCTACATGAATCGAAATATAATAAATGACCGTGAATATTTTATTGTAGCTAACTGGCCCGTGGGGCCAAATCTTTAAATACGCCTCTGCTTCTAACCCTCAGTCATCATTAGCTTTAGTTACGGATATGTGTGTACCTACCATGTACCTACAAATATAATTAAATAGATAGATAAATAAATATAATAGAATCCAGCATCGCGACTAATCGCGAAAGACCAAATAAGCGACTGAGGATGTAACCGGGATGAACACCTTTGTTCAAGACTGGAGAGAGAGTCCAAGATAATTCTGACGAGAGACTCTGAGAAATAGAAACGGAGAGACGCCTAAGTTTGCTTAGCAGTGACATAACAACCACATTGCGGACCACGAATATGCAGGTAGCCCAGTCTATAACGACATCATAGATCGCAAACGCGCATGTAACTACGATTTTTTTATATGTTGTTAGGTCCCTTGAGAGTAGTTAACACCCAAGTTTGCAACCCTGAAAACCCTGTGCTACCCCCATGGTGCTCGAAAAACTGCGAAGGTTTGGCACTAGTTTCAGTTTTTTCGAAAAAATACCCTAAGTAAGCGTTTTTCAAGAATCTTTGGGTATACTTTAATAAAGATAACTACATTTGCTACAATTTGAGGATAACCTGAGCTCACTATGTCGATCAGATGCGGAGATACAGCAAGTCGAAGATGGGCAATGTGCGCAAAGCCCGCTCCTCAGTCCCTGCTTAAAATAGTGACTTGAGACTCGTTCAAAAAGAGGTTGTTTAAGGTCGTGCACTTGCAGACAGGCTGGGCTCAGGTGCTCTATCCTATGTTCCTTTTGCCATGGGTGGAATTGCAACAACGCCATCCCTATCGTCCTGGACGAGGAGGACGAGGATGTGGACGACCCAACACCATGAGCCATCCCGCCTCCACTCCAGAAAACTCCACTCCACTACTCTCTACTGATCTAGACTGGATGAGACCTGTTCCTTCCAAAAGGATGAAAGTCTTAACGGTTTTCGCTTGACCTTGTAAATAGTATTATTTTATAGTTTAAATATATGTTTGCTGTGTTTTTTTATGTTTACGTTTATTTGTTTTGAAACCATATGTTACATCTAAAATGTCAAAGGGCATTGGGTGAATTTGTTTGAAGAATATTGTCATTTTTTTTTCAGCGGCCACGGTTGATTCTTACATAGTTATTTAGAGGACCTCTTAATACATATAGATATATATATAATTTATGGCGTTAAATAATATCGGAGCGGAGATTTTAAAGATTTAAGTGTTCAGTTTTTAGTACAAAAGTACGCCCAAGTATGAATATTTAAATATCTCAGCTCCGATGCACTTAAGAGTATTACATTAAATAATAAAATATGTTTATTTTTAATAATTCTATCATAATTTGCCACTTTTACGAATGGCCGCTCACCTTGAAAATGTATGAATTTTACAAATGACAACACTTTTACCCAAACCCCTTTACACTTTTTGGTTTTCTTTAAGAAATATATTCATACATTATTCAGAACTATGTTTTTATCATTTAACCAAAATCAGATATTTTAATAATTATATATTTTTGAGAAAACCAGGAGGCATTATTTTCGTATTAAATTGAAGTTAGTTAAATTGTACACTAATTCTTATCTCAACTTTTATTCTAGGAGCATTAGTTTAACCAGTATGTAACTTGGAAAATGACCATAACACGAAACTTTCATTTTGTTGAAAAAAAATGTCAGTCTTTGACTAGCTGTATCTCCGCAACTAATAGTATTACAGTACTCAAATTAGGCTTAAATTGTAGCCAATTTAGTAAGCTTTATCAAAGGTACTCGAAAAACGCTTCCTTTGAGAAGATTTTTCGAAAAAACGGAAACAAGTGCCTAAAATTCGAAGTTTTTCGAGCACTATGGGGGTAGCACAGGGTTTTCGAGGTTACAAACTTGGATGTTAAATACTCTCAACGTACCTAACAACATATAAAAAAATCGTAGTTACATGCGGGTTTGCGATTTTTGCGTTTTTTTGTGTTGTTATAGACTGGGCTAAGGACTACTTTAACCATGAAAATTCGATACGATAGATTTTTACCAACGTGAGATACAGCCGGACGATGATAATTACAACCTGTATGAGTTCTAAAGCTACATTTTAATACTTTTTTCTACTCGCGTATTATAAACCGCTAATATTGATATCGTTAATGGTACCACAATACCACCTTTGGGAACGGGTGCCTTCAGTAAAGTACTCCTTTACTTAAGATGTTAATGTATATTTTGAATGACAATCCGATCCAATATTAATGCGTGTAAGAACTTAGGAGAAATGATTGACAACAAGAGTAGCGTCCGATCTCACCGAGCTGTCCAAGCGGAAGTAAGTGGGAGTTTTCTTCCGAGCCAGAGCCCGGAAGTAGGAAACTCGGTGGGAGCGAGTGTTGCTAGCTTTACGAGTAGTCCGCCACAACCACCTCCCCACGGAGAATGGTAAGTGGGGACACGTACCATGAGAACGAGTTAAACTTTACATGATGATGTAAGACATTAATTAAAACGACAAAAATAATTATATGCAAGCATGAAATTAAAATGTTAAAATTAGAAATTTTACATTTACACAAAATCTAAGGTTTCCTAATATTATCTACCAACTTATACATGACTTGGTAATTTAAAAGATAACATTTACTAATACCTATATCATTTACATAATGAACAATTTGTATTTAAATTTTAATCTGTACAGTCATTGGTACTGTAAAAGAAAATTACGTCGGTAATAACACTTATTAATATAATATTACAACTAAAGGAATCTATAAATCTAAAATATCTTTAAACTTAACACGTTTGGCGCCGGTAACACAACGTCTGTGATCAAAAAATTCTGACTCCTATGCCGGTGACACATATGTTGTGTTTTTTTTTCAAGCCTTTTTCTCGACAAATTTCCAATTCATTTTTTTAAAATTAAATATACAGTTATGTTATTGAAATTTTAATCGAATTCCGCTTTGGTTTTAAAATCTGTAACACAAATCTGTGTCATTTTTCGACACAAATCGGCGGTTTTCAAATATTTTGCAGTATTTTTTCCAGCACTAGCACCATTCGACTACACGTTAGAAAGACGACTGACGCCGCAAAATAAAAATAAACGCATTTTAATATTTTACCTATAAACTATGCCAGTTGACACGTATTTGTGTCCATGTAATCCGTACTCCTATGCCAGTGACACAAATATGTGACCACGATAATTTCACCCGGCATAGCTTAGGGCTCAGTGAATCACTGCCGGCGCCGAACGTGTTAACCCTACGACCTGCTCGTGTAGTGACAGGCTGCTGGATGGGTACGGGACGCGTAGTTGGTTGGTGTGCAGGCGGCGCGGTCGTAGCCCGGGGCGCGTGCGCTGCTGGCCGGAGCACATCCGGCGCGGGCGCGGGCACACTCGGCGCGGGGGGCGAAGTCGGTACGCCTGGCTCCGGGTCAGGTGCGATATAAGCAGGCTTCGTGCGATCGACGCTCACCTCACACCGCTTGCCTGCGATGTCCACGGCAAGAGTTTTTTCGGTCCGACCGATCACTCTGTAAGGGCCGGTGTACGGCGGTTGAAGGGAGCGTCGCACGGTGTCGTCTCGTAGGAAAACGTGGGAGGCGTTTGCGAGATCCTTGAAAATAAAAGTTTTGTTATGAGCGTGTCTCGAAGCTGGCACGGGCCGCGGCCATCGTGCTCCGAAGTCGCGATACGAAGTCGTCGCAGACTGATTGCGAAGACGCACTGGGCACCGGGAGCTCGCCCGGTAGACGCAGTGGCTCTCCATATACCAGATCGGCGGCGGAACATTTTAAGTCTTCTTTTAAAGCAGATCTGATGCCTAGGAGGACGAAGGGCAGGGCTCTGTGCCATGTGTCACGGCACGAAAACGCTCTACCATCTCGTTTGCTTGGGGATGGTAGCTCGTAGTACGCACGCGTTTGGTTGCACCTATATCTAATAGTCTTTTAAATAAATCAGACTCGAATTGGCGGCCCTGGTCTGTAGTGACTGTGTCGGGCACGCCAAAACGTGCAATCCAACCGCGAACGAACTGATCGCCTACCACTTCAGCAGTCATTGATGTCATGGGCCAGGCTTCAGGCCACCTATTAAAACGATCAATGGCTGTGAGGCAGTAGGAATAGCCTTGAGAGGATGGCAGCGGTCCTATGATATCTAAATGTACGTGCCTGAATCTTCCAGTCGGTGCGGAGAAATTACCCAGTGGTGCAGAGGCGTGGCGCGAGACTGCGTCTCTGGCATTCAAGACACTCGCGCGCCCATGTGCGACAGTCTTGCTTGACGCGAGGCCTCACGTACCGGTCGGCGACGAGCCGCGCGGTAGCGCTGGCTCCGGGATGGCTGAGGCCGTGCAGGCGTTCGGAAGCAGCACGCCGATGTTACGGCGGTAGGTAGGGCCGTGGTTTACCGTTGACACGTCGCAAAACACAGAGATGTCTGATCCTGGAATAAGCGTAGGTACAATTTTTAAAGACGAATTTTCACACAAGGTCCCGAATTCGTCATCTGCTTTTTGGTCAGTGGCGAGACAGGCGTAGTCGTCGCCAAGTGTGACGGCTTCGACGCGAGACATTGTGTCGGCTACCACGTTGTCCTCTCCTTTGATGTGTCAATGTCAGTCGTGAACTGAGATATAAACGTGAGTTGGTTTAACTGTGGAGGGGGCAGCTTATCACGGCGTTGTGTAAACGCGTAGGGAAGCGGTTTGTGGTCGGTATATATGGTGGCGTGCTGCGCCTCCAGTATATGCCGGAAATGCTGTACTGCCGCATAAATAGCTAGCAACTCGCGATAGTATGCAGGCCATGTGCTCTGACTGGTTGTCAACTTTTTGCTAAAAAATGCTAGTGGCTGCCAACCCTCGTTTGTCCACTGTTGTAGACAAGCCCCCACGTGAGTGCTTGAAGCGACAGTGTATAGTCCCAAGCGGGCATCTTGTACAGGGTGCACAAGATTTACAGCTTTTGTGAGGTTGTCTCGGCAGAGGTAAAAAGCACGCTCCAAATCAGGCGACCCAGGCATAGGCTTAGCTCCTTTCAGTCTAGTAACTGTTAAAAAATCTATGAGTGGTGCCTGTACCTCAGCAGCATTGGGCAGAAAATTACGGTAGTAGTTCACCTTACCCAGAAACCGTCGTAAACCTTGGGCAGTCTTCGGAAGAGGAAATTCACGGAGGGAAGCTAGTTTCTCTTTGGGTGGAAATATGCCGTCCTTGGTGACGTGATACCCCAGGAAAGTTACTTCACTAGCGCCTAGGACGCATTTCGAAGCGTTTACCACGACCCCATAGTCGACAAGTTTCTGTAACAGAATGCGCAGGTGAGTTGAGTGTTCTTCGGCGTCTCGTGAGAACACTAGGATGTCGCCAATGTACGGGAAACAAAAATCTAAGCCTCTCGTTATCTCATCAATAAAACGCTGAAATGTCTGTCCGGCGTTTGTCATGTAGGGAAACTCGAATAAACCGAATGGCGTTGTAATGGCCGTCTTGCAAACGTCAGCCGGATCGACAGGTATCTGCTGGTAAGCTTTAACTAAATCCAAAGTACTAAAAATTGTCGATCCGGCTAAATTGTGGCCAAAGTCTCCCACATGGCGAACAGGATACCTGTCCGGGACAGTGCGTGCGTTCAGCGTTCTATAATCGCCACAGGGTCGCCAGGTGGCGTCCTTTTAGGGCGCTAGGTGTAGAGGAGACGACCACGGGCTCTTGGAGGGGCGAGCGGTGCCAACCTGCACCATACTCTCGGACTCCTTTTGTGCGGCGCGCAGTTTATTAGGCGCGAGGCGGCGCGGCCGAGACACCACGGGAGGACCTTCAGTGGTTTTAATATAATGCACAGTACTGTGCTTTACAATTCGGTGTATGCTCGGCGGGCGCGTTACATTTGGAAATTAAGAAAGGATGTGAGCGAAAGGAGAGTCAATTTTAATTGTCTTTATACTAGGTTGCACAAGATTACGAACAGAAGCTGGCACATGAAATCCAGTAGTTCCATCACGTAATAATTTATTGCGACAATCAGGCAACAGATTAAAATAAGCTAGAAAATCTGAAGCGATAATGGCTGTGTCTACGTCTGCAATAATGAAGTTCCATTTGAACTCGCGACGTAGACCGAGGTTTAAGTTCAGCATGCGGCTTCCATATGTTTTAATTGTGGAACCATTTGCTGCACACAAACTATAATCGATAGCCTTATTAATATTAGTCAGCCTTTTAGGAAAACAGCACAGGTCGGAGCCGGTATCTATCAGGAACTGGCATTTGGTGTCCCTGTCAGTGACAAAGAGTCGGCGACCAGCGTAAGGGGTGCAGTCAGATGTCGCCGCTACTAACTGCTTGTCTGGTTTTCCGACTGGGACCATGAGCAAGGTTGAACACATTTTTCAGCCTTAGTGTTGTATTGGCTGTGATACCAGCAAAGCGAGCGCTGCTGACCAACTGCGGTACCAGTTCTAGGCCTAGACCGGGGGCGAGATCCCTGTCGACGCTGGCGCTGTGAGACTAATGCTGCTATTTGTTTTGATAACTGATTGATTTGTTCTTGCACAGAACTGAGGGTTGGTTCTGGTGATTGTATGGCACTGACTGAGAGCGAATTAGTACTGATAGGGTTTACCTCCAATATCTTGTCAGCGATCTCTGCTACTTTGTCTAATGGCAGCTCTCCCTATGCTGCTAAGATGGCCTGGACATTACTCGGGAGTCCCTGGAACCAGAGCTCCCTAAGTATTTCCTCGTCGGAACAGCTGTTCCCTGCCAGTTGTCGGAGGTGACTGAGGAACTGAGTGGGTTTTCGGTCACCTAGCTCCTCACCAGCAATCAGCTGACGCCTCCGCTGTACCTCTGACATTGTAAACCTTTTGATCATTTCCGCCTTGATCCATTCGTACCTTTGTCCAACTGGAGGTGTAGTACGGGCAAATTAGATGAAATTTCACTAAAGTCTGGAAATAATTCTAAGAATTGATAAAAACATTTCTGATTGTTTTGTACGGGTTAAAAATCGAGCTTTATGCATCCCTTAATAAATTCGCCCCCCCGGAAAGGGGTGCAATTGGTTGAAAACCTTGCAAAGGTCATAACTAACGAGGGAAAAAAGGTGTACTCGGTGCAATTTGGCATACGTTTTAATCCATCTCAATCTACATTTGCACGTATTATTTCATTTAATTCAACCTACGGAACATATAAATAAAAATATATATAAGTAAAAACTTACTTTCGGCCATCGCGGCTCGGGGGAAAATATAGAACGCGGTGCAAATTGAGGATATGATTAGAAAAAATATCTAAATACAATAACTAATTTGCACCGGGGTGCAACCCCCGGAAAGTAGTTATCTACGTTTAACGGTCTTCGTACTTCAGGGGAAATTTTGAAACAATTGAAAATCGTCACAATCGTATTCATTTGATTTACTTTAAATTCGCACCCCATAAAAAATTGGCATTCTTATCGGGATCATGCAGTTTTCTGTATGTTTGTAAATTACTCATTACCATAGAGCAATAAAGCCACAGAAGCGCACGCACGCGTAAACGGACCGATGATGCACGGTTCTTGAGGCATGGGCAAAAGTAGCGTAGTAGTCGGTTATATTTTCTTTTTTAATTAAATAAATATTCTTGAACTCTCTTATTCATAATTGCACAATAAACCTATTTTAGTTAAAGTTTGCTTTGACATTCCCTTTCCGAGACTGTACTTATTAATTAATTTATGTTTTATAGCTTCTGTAGATAAAAAAAAAAAAAAAAAAAAACATTTATTTGAATGTGTACAAATACTACACTAAATTAGAGGTACACATTAAATTAGTAGACTAAATTAGAGGTACACACGCAGTTTGACTTGTGAAGAAACAAACAGAGGCCCCCAAACTAGGCGAAGCCTGTATCTTGGGAGACCGAGGTAGATTAGCAATGTAAATGTAAATATGAGTATACATATGCACATACATGCATGCAAACATACACGCACATATACACACACACACATATACATCACATATATATAATTTTATGTATTTTCTTTACCAATGCTTGAATACTAATTATAAAATTAATACTTTTAAGAGTGGTCAGAACATACAATTCAAATTGTAGAAGTTTTAATAGTTGAATTTTTTAAAAACATCTTCAGAAACATAGTAGTCCAAAGTAAGCAACCATTCTGTGAGCATATAGGCGATATAAATAATAAAATAATTTCGGCGATAATAAGGGTTGTTTTTGCGGCGCTACCCCATACTGTGATACAATAACCAGCTACAGATTGGCACACGGCTAAGTACACCATTTTTAGAACCTCCTTTCTAGCCGAATCCCTGAGACACTTGATGATAGCAATAGTTCTACGTATTCTTTTTGAGAGTGATACAATGTGATGTCGGAAACTAAGTTTATCGTCCACAATAATGCCAAGGTATTTAACATGTTGCACGCGAATAATACTATCACAGTCACAAGAGCCCAAAGAGGGAATGGCACATTCATGGATTTTAATGCTATCTAATTGAGATGGTTCTGACGCTGAAGTTTTATGAAAGCAAAGAAAGTTAGATTTAGTAGTGTTTTAAGGTAAGTAAATTCTTTTGCAACCAGCCATTTATAGCAGCCATCCCAGATTCAGATGTAGCAACGACATTACTCCATGAGTTACCCTTGAAGAGAATAACAGTGTCATCAGCATAGCATAAAATTTGGGCATCTAGTAAATTTGTCTCATGATTGTCATTCATGTATATTATGAAAAGGTTGGGGCCCAGGATACTTCCTTGGGGAACACCAAAGTTAACCGGAGTTGCATCGCTCTTGCAGGAACCGACTCTTACTAATTGTTTTCTATCTAAGAGGTAACTCCTGAACCATTCAAGGGCAAGACCTCTGACACCGAAATATTCTAGTTTCTTTAGGAGATTTTTTAGTGAAACTGTGTCAAATGCCTTTGCCAGGTCCAGGAATACCCCCAGACAGCTGTCACCCTGGTCAAGGTATCCTGAGATTAACTCCGTTAGTAGCAGGACCGCGTCTTCTGTGGACTTGCCTTGTCTGAAACCGAATTGCCTTGGAGACAAAAGACCATGCGATTCAATAAAGGAGATGAGTCTTCTATCAACAACTTTTTCCAAAACTTTTGAGAAAGTACATAGCAGTGATATTGGTCTATAGTTCCCAGGAGAGGACTTGTCACCTTGCTTATGTATTGGTGTAATTGAAGCTACTTTCCAGGAACGTGGAAAAGAACCAGTGCTTAGGCTTAGGTTGATTAAATGCGTGAGAGGCTCGCATAAAATATGCCTTGCATGCTTGATTACAGTAGTGCTTATACCGTCTAACCCAGAGGCACAGTCAGATTTAAGCTGCAAGATGATGTTATAAATCTCTCGAGTGTCTGTCGGGTCCAGAAAGAGTGAGTGATTTGGGGAGTTTTTTAAAGATACTTTGGCGGCTAAGCTATTCTCAGTGTCATTCTTTTTTTGGAGAATATTAGTTGCTAGACGCTGACCAACTGAGGAAAAATAATTATTACAAGTGTTCAAAGAGTCTACTGGGTTATCCTTGAGCAATGTGAGTTCAGAGGCCTGGTTGTCATTACGCTTAAAGTTACTAATTTTCTTAATTGTTTTCCAAAGGAGTTTAGGATCTTTACTATACGCTTCAAGCTCCCTGTTTTCATAGTCACTCTTAATTTTCCGGAGCAGACTTATGTAGAAGTAGATATCGGTTATTATTATTTCCTTTGGAACTTTTATTAAGCTATCTCCATTTCAAATTGCATCCTAATCCATCCAGCCGTTGCAGCGTGAGGGAGTAACAAACAAATACACAAACTTTCGCATTTATAATATTAATTGGATATTAAGTGGGAAAGTGGAATTTTTTAACTTGTAATACAAGTTTTAATGAAAAATAAAGATGGTTTAAGGAATGCAATAATAAAGAAAAAATTCAATTTTGAGTTCTGATCGTCAATAATCAAAGTAAGTGTCTAATATCAAAATGGTATAGTCACCAGCAAATATATTGGAGCGGACAATGTAAACAATAATACTCGTAATGTCATCATTATTTGTGCATTCTGAAGTCTATTCACTGCCTTCTGAATCTAGCTCTGATCAAGCAGCCTAGCAAGGCCTTTGAAGGTGTAGTTCGAGGATGCCGTTAGCTATAAAACTATTTGGAAAATAACTATGGAGTGATCATTCCACATGGTGGTGGAACCTCGAAAGTAAGATCGGTATATTTACTCAGTTTAACTTTGTCCGTTTTTATATGAGGTTTTCATCATGCGGAATTAAGAGAAAAAATAGACGCCACATAGACGGCGACTACCTTAAATTTTGAAAATATCCAATTCTACACAAAGAAGTCTACTTTTATTTTTGAAAACAATTAATACTGCATTTATGGATTTTTGGAAATTCCTCTGCCTTAACCGGAAAACGAACTGTATTGTACTCCAGTAACTTTATACATGAGGGCTTGGACCCCGAGAAGATCGCAACTTAGTCAAAAATAAAAAAACCGTGAACATTTCGGTTTTTTTTTTCAGATAATGGTGATTGTAACTCTAAAGGACTTGTTTTTGATAGTACTTTTCTAGGATGTTTTTAAAGTAGACTAAATTTGCTACAATACGAGACTAGAGTTGTCTCTGTAGACCCAATAGTTTCCGAGATTAAGCTTTTCAAAATTCAACTTTTGTCAAACTTCGCAATTTTTTTGAACAACCTCGACGAACTGCGATACCAACTTACTATTTGCCAGGGCTGCGACAAAAACCAGCTTCAATCTGCCCATGTTACCGCCTACACGAGACTCTCGAAAACTATCACAGAGACAATTTTAGTCTCATGTTGTAGCAAATTTAGTCTTATTTAAAACGTCCGAAGAAGCTACTATCAAAAACTAGTCCTTTAGGGTTATAATCGCCAGTCTGAGAAAAGTCCGAAATTTTAACGGTTTTTTTTATTTTTGACAAAGTTGCGTTCGGCGCTTGAAGTCACAAACTTGGATTTAATTTGGCCAACATCATAAACAAGTCTGCAAAAAATCAGAACTACCGAATTTGACGCAAAGTACCCCGTACTTTCAGGCGACATGGTTACTGGACTACTGGTCTAATATGACAAAACAACAATAAAGTCTTGTTTTATGATACAGATCGAAAGGGTCATGATAGTGATCATTTTAAACTTACAACACATACGCCTTCAAATTAATTAAAAACCGTAAAAAATACATGGTTTTATTGTTTTGCCATATATTCGACCAGTTCGATTCCTGGTTAAGGCAGACCAAATTCCAAAAATGCAGTAATAATTGTTTAAAAAAATAAAAGTAAGTCTTCTTCGTGTAGAATTTTCTTTTTTTAATATAAAGGAAGTTGCCGTTCATATGCGTTTTTTCCACCCTGTATAGGGTACACAGAGATCATCAGATGACACAACAATTTTCACAAAGTAACTGACTGAGCGGTGCCATGCGTTGCGCTCTTCCCCGCCCCGCGCCCCGCGCTCCCACTACCCGCGGCAAAGATTAAATAGGTATGCCCGCGGTCGCCTGGCGTTCGCTGCGATTACATTTGATAAACTTCCCGTTATTTTTTCCTTTTTTTTATAAGGTGCGAATGTAGTATCTTTAGAACAAGTGCCATGAATAAATTTTCACGACTACCTTAATTTGCCCCAAAGTACAATCTATAAAATAATGAAAAAGTCATGTTCCATAATTCGCACAGGGGTGCAAAATAAACTGGGCGTTTATTATGCTTTAAAAAGCTTAATGTAAGTTTGCACCAACCGACTGAATTATCCTCGAGCCGCAATCTAAGAAAAACAAATAACTTAATTTTGATACATCTCACACCTTTTTAATTAAGATACGTTAAGTATTAAAGGGGTCTTTACACGTGGCTAAACTTGCACCAAATAGTGTTTAACATACTCCAAAATTACGGCACTTTAAAGATTATACCTAACATTTAAAGGCTTTCCGTACATAATAGAAACGGTGCAAACCGGGGAAAACTATCTAGTTAAGCCCTCTAACGATTGCCAAAAATGCACGACTACACGACTTAATTCCATACTTTCTGCTAATTCGACCATACTAGTGGTTTAATAACCAAATCCTCTACTTCTCATGAAAGTTTGGAATCAATCTGTGAAACAACATAATTATATTTAGTTTCGTCAACCGTGATCCGGGACAATGCGAACTGAGCTTCAACGTGAGCGAACCAACCCGCAGGCCGGTCGCTCCAGAATGGTGCCAACTTAGGTTGTACCGCGCAGACGGCGGCGCGGCGGCTCCAACTGGTTTAGGCTCAGGTTGTCCTTCTAGCTTATTCCGCAATTGCTCGTTTTGAGTAGCTAATTGGATTAATTTAAGTTTTATTTCCTCTAAATCTGACGCCATAGTGCAAGAGACTAAACAAAATTATGTAAAATATGTACCTGTTTTTATAGCAGCTGTCACTACACGGTCGGTAATAATATACACACTTAAAATTACGTTATTTAAACTAAAAACTAATTGAGTACAAAGACTACACGAAAAAGAAATGAAAACAAATAATGCAAGTTGCACAGATAGGCTTAACGACTGACAGTGACAGCTCCGTTCCGTCTAGGATGTTACCAACTTGCAACTCGACTCGATCAGTCGATTGATTTGTTTGTCAAGGGGTCTAAAATGGCGGGAGATGGCGCATTGATTGGATGGATGGCGGATTGTTAAGTTCTTAGGTAATTTGGTAGGTACCGACCGATAAAATATCCGGCTAATGATGAAACTTGTGCCTAGATACCGTGGCTTTCTTGCTAGGTGTCGCCGGCCCGTCGACTCGCTGGTAACTTGGTAAAAGGGGCACGTAGCTGGACACGCGACCCTGATGTCGTAGAGTGTCGGACGTGTTTCGCTGGTCCGCCCTTGGCTTGGCCCCTAGCTGACCTTGGTGCAAACAAATGGGGTAGAGCACGAGTTGCTTCCGCTCGCTGGTGAACGGCGTGGCGGCCGGCCGGGGTCTTGCATGTATGGTAGAACAATGAGGCACTTTGATATCACCGACTTGAATGATGTGGATGGTGGCTCGATGGGGGCTCACGTGTGCACGAAGTAACCAGGTGGGGCTGGAAAGTGCGCAGCTAGTGACGGGCGGGCTCCAAGCCCTGCTCCGAGGCAGCGGTAGGCGCGGAGATCAATTTTTCGCTCGATGAAAATGGCGTCTACGCATGGACGCACTAACTTCTAACGAGAGGGTCACCAGTTTGGGAACGGGTACCTTCAGTAAAATACTCCTTTACTTAAGATGTTAATGTATATTTTGAATGACAATCCGATCCAATATTAATGCGTGTAAGAACTTAGGAGAATCTAATGATTGACAACAAGAGTAGCGTCCGATCTCACCGAGCTGTCCAAGCGGAAGTAAGTGGGAGTTTTCTTCCGAGCCAGAGCCCGGAAGTAGGAAACTCGGTGGGAGCGAGTGTTGCTAGCTTTAGTCCGCCACACACCTATAGCGTAACCGAAACGTGAAAACTATTCTATAATGAGCGTTGCCATGGTAATAACAATAACATGGCAATAATTATTATAGTATTGTTATTACCATGGTTACGGTCATTCCGGATATCAGTCTTGGCGTTTAGTGAACACTTGACATCCTAATTTGTATAATAAACCGTTAAAAATATTTTAATATCAATTAAAATTAAGTATACTAAAAACAAAATGAATTTTGAGACTAATTATGTGTTTAAAATTATTTTTTTAATAAATTACCAGAAATAGATGATTAATATCCATCGATTTGTTCTTTGATTACCATGGTTACGTTCAATATGGATACCAATAAAATGGCGTTTCATTTGGCATTCCAATTTGTATGATAAATTGTCAGAACTGTTTTATTAACTATTAAAATTGGCATGAAATTTGTAAACATATAACAAACTATTGACGCCAATCGGAATAATGAAAATGACTTTGCTGACAAGTAATTTGTTAGCAGCAAAATCGAGGAAAGTAGGTATTCAAGAAAAGTTAGCGATTGTTTATTTTTGTCATTATCATTTTAAGCTTGTAGAAAAAGTTATGTATGCAACGGTGCATATTTAGCTCTTAAGGTACTCGGCACTCGTACCTTAAGAAGCTTCATTATGTACCAGTTACATAAATAACTATTTTGGAACATTGTGGTTAGAGGACACAATACTAATCGTTTTGTAGACAAAATCGTAACTTACTTTAATCGGTGATTGCATTATTTATTCGGTTTCAGCCTACCAATGTGGATCGGTGTTAAGTGATACTAGCTGTCGTTTCTAATTTTATTTAGTAATTATTGCTTGTATGTGATTTTATTAAAGTTCGATGAAAACTAAGATTTTACTTTGGCGTGTAGCTCAGAAGAATCTAGACACGCGGCAGCGTGTCCAGCCAAGTTCACGCAAAAGGAACTGGCGAGCGCAGCCGTGTGTTATTTACACGAACCATTTGGAGCCACTTTTGAGGCCTCAATAACTCCAAATATATTTATCATAAAAACATGAAATTTTGTTTATTTATTAAAACCCTTTAGATCAACTAGAACCCTAAATTTCATAAAAAAAGCTGAAACTTAAAATTTGACTTGGCTAGTTTTCACTTACAAATTTTGTTACATTTGGCTAATCAACTTATATAATTTATGTTTTACGCAAGTTACTGTATTTATATTATGTGGTCATATCTTACTCTTCTATACAATTGTCTTGCTGGTAAAAACTAGCTGAGTCCAATTTTGAGCTTCAGTTTATCCTAACAATAAGTTATCTGCTTTGTGTAAATCATTCGAGTGTTCAAATTTAAGAAGTTATACTTTTAAATAGCAAACATTTTTGTAGCAGAAAGAATAAGAAATTGTGTTTTTAATTTATTTTAGAATGTTGTATGTTCTTAATAAATAAATATCAGGATTATCTACGGAACTTGGCACCCATTTAGATCTCAATTCTTTTGTCGGTGAAGTCGATAACCCTGCATCGCATATTCTTAAAATATTGAACTTGGCTCCCATTTTCACATTTATGTTTTTGATAGGATAATATCTTACAGGACACATTTACTTGCAACAAATCAGAAATCATTAGGTACCTTAGCCGGAATTTAACTGCGGCGCATGGTCGAGTCGCTTTATTCGAATGAAAGTGTACGTAGGTACTTAGATTCACCTTCAGTGGCACCCGAAGTCTCTAAGCACGAAATGATGCCAAAGATCCCATACCAGCCGTATTGAACCTAGAGTAGCGCACTGTCATGCCACACAGGTAGATACTAGTTAGTACTTAGTCTTGTTCATTCCAGCGCATGGTAAAGTTGCTTCGCGTTGGATAAAGCGGAGATCAATTACTTCTAGCGGTTTTAGCGTTTTAACTGAGTTTCCGTTCATTATTATAGTGCTGTTTTGGCTTTAACAGGATAGAGAAAAAAGGAAAAAACAAAACTCCGTTACACAGAAGGCAATCAAAAACGATGTTGTTCAAGCAATGTCCAAACGTAGTAACCAAATAGCTTAATCACCCGGTGGATTCATTTGGAGACTCTGCTAACTCATTCGTCTACTTAGGTAGCGAATTCGCTGCAGGTCCCCTGAATATGGCAGAGGCCTTCCAAATTAAAGTGTGACCCACTCGTAGTTATACTAAGCTCTGCTAGTCCTAACATGTATTTACCTAGTGGTGTCCAGGGCAAGTGAGGCCAGATCACTCTCGCCACTACTGCAAAAGATGTGAAGTAGGTAGGTATATAGGTCTACCAGAATCTCATTAAAAATTTAAAAGTAAAAAGAAATCGATTTTTATATGGCAATGTTGCCTTACGCCTGTCAATTCAAATTTCACCGCTTGTCAGGGTTTGTTATTGTTTGTTATTTTTACACAAATATAACCTTATCAGGCAAATGTCCTAAAAGCCCTCCGATCTCAAGCGAAAAATATCATTAATCATGTGTACTGTAATATTTGTAAGGAAGGAGATGTGAATCAAACACAATCTTTGATTTAGTGTCGTGTTTAAATTTACTAGTAAATGAAGCCAAATAATATTGATACTTTAAGGTCCGTTGTACATTTGCAGGAACTTTAAGTATCACCCCATTTGGCTTTTATGTCTGACACGCAAAAGTCTATTTAGCACCCTTAATAATTAAGTGCCATTTAAATCCAGGATTACCCATTGCCACCATATGGCGAATCGTGGCTGTGCGGCATGGTTTTAATGATATTTTTATGAGGAATAAAAAAAAATCTCGCATCTCCTCAGAATACAACATTGATTTAAGTTAAAATTGCATAATATTGTCGCTTAGCTAACAATACCGCGTATGTCAATGATTGAACGCGAGTTAAGTTTACGGTATTGTTAGCTAAGCGACGATACGTCATCGAATTTTTGAAGTAATTTTGAACTAAATCCTAATAAACATAAGTACATATTATTTGCACACGATTGTTTCCATTTAACCTACTTATTATTTATTAGAAAATATAAGTCCAAAGTTGATTTAGGCTGGGTTTTGTAAAGATCCGTTAGATCAAATTTCGGTCAGGAATATCAAAACTTGTATGAAGTTACAAAAAATTAATCTGTCATATTTACTAACGGACCTTTATAAAACCGGGCCTTAAAGGGTTACGTATGTGACTAATCGTTACAAATATAGACCTTAAAATCCTATTACCCCAGAGTTGCAAGCCCTACATTTGAATTTCCCTTTTTTTCATGAGATTCTGGTAGACCTATACCACCACTGATACCAACAACGGTCACCATTGTTTGTTTGGCGCTATCAGCATCGGTCATTACGTTTATCATGCGAATAAATATATGGATCATCAACGAATTCGAAACTCACCACAATTTAAGTGCACCATCACTTTTCAAGTTGCTATGTATTTTATTGATCTAATGTACAAAATAATTGGAGCGTATGTTATGCGCCGATTTGTGTAAAGACACATGTACCTCAAATACGGGGCTTGTGAGAAAAGCCTTTAAATTATTCAGCATTTAAAAAGGATTAATTAATGACACTGCAACTAAATCCTGTTTTGAAATATTCTATGCTTATTACGCTTACTATACGTTAACATCTTCTTATTCATATCATAGTTTAGTCTCTTTCTTCGATCAACTCTTCCAACATCACAAGTAACAAAGGGAAAATTTACTCACATACACCACTTTCAAGGGGATTTCCCGTAAACAAGTGCTAATTACAAGTAAAGCGTTGCCAGCTCGTCCTAAGGATTTGTTTCCTGGAGAAGCGAAAATATTCTATTTAACATGTATGAAAAAAATATATTTAAAAAACCGAATTGGACCTATGTTAATATAACATTTTTAACTCTAAATTAACTCAGGAACACAGTGTTAAAATCCTTCGGGTCGCCCCGGGCACTGTGTATAAAATAAAATAAAAACACTGCTATCCAACCCTTATAATTTTATTACATATAATATGATATTAGCAATTGATATAATTTTCAGAATGTTTCTACTACTCACTATGCAAATTAAAGCGCCTTGACTCAACATGTCATCGTCAGTGGGGCAGTTGGTTCCGCACTCCACCCGGGCGGCCCCTAACCTGACTATTAAATTTAGTGGGCCCCACATTGAGGGCTCCTTCTGCACGTCCATTGATTACAATTATGACCCTGTCATTAGCATTATTTGTGCCATGTATATTGCTTTTGGAATTGTATACACATTATTTGGTAAGTCTGTAAATGTGCAAATACTTTTTTCGAATAAAAATATAATCTTGTGATAATTTTTATGCTAACAATCTGATTTTGGTTATTTTCAGGGTATAGATGCTTTAAAGCTAGTATGTTTTTAACAGGTTTCACATTTGGTACTACTATTGTTTATTTGATTTGTCTACAAGATTACCTTATGCCAGCTTATGGAAACGTCTGTAAGTATAAATGATGCATTTTAATTGAATTTCTTTTTGGTGCGGTAATGCATGTATAATATTAATAATTAATAATAATAATAATAATAATAATAAAAGCCCTTATTACTTTGACATTATAAGTTACATTTGATTTATTTATTATATAACACTTTGGGATTATAACTAATATTTTGGTTCCTGCAGCAACCTTCTGTTTCCTTTTGTCCTTCTTTCCCTTTCTTGCCAAGTGTTTGTCTTGTGACATAGGCCTCCTCCAAGGCTCTCCACTTACTTCGGTTCATTGCCAGGCGAGTCCACTCTAATATTTATTAGGGGTATTTAATTAAAACATGTCAATTGTTGCAGGCGTGGCGTTGTGTGCCGGTCTCTTGTTTGGGCTCATCACCATGCTCATTCAATACGTAGGTCTCTTTATGACTGGATTCCACACTGGACTCCTGTTAGCTTTAGCTGGATTAGCCATATATGACCACTTCTTGGACAACAGGCCTACAACGGTGAGAAACTATTGTTTTATTCTCGTAAGGCCCGATGTCCTAAATTTAGGACATCTGTCAAAGTGACTTTTGACTTTAGTTGACTGACATAAGATTCTTTTTCGAACTAACGAAATTTGACGTGGGCCTTACGAGGCTAAAACATTTTATTTTATTTTAAATATTAAAAATATACCTTGTACTTATTTCATTGAAAAATTTGATAACCAATTCAATAGGTAAGTACAAATGCAAATTTGACAGACTTTCCGTTATACGTCGGACGTTATCATCTAAGCTCTGGGGCCATAAACTAATTAGTGAACAAGTATGAGCAATGCTACGCCGGTGCGAGCGAGAGATCTGCTAACCTCCCGAAAGCGAGCGAGATGTGCGAAAAAGGGTTTTATGCCCCAGAGCTCGGATGATAACGTCCGAGGTATAGCCAATATACAGGTTGTTTGGTAGAGGGTTCGACAGCTTTAAGGGGGTGATAGGGCAGCTCATAAGCTATCGATTTAACCGATTTAACCGATGTATGTTCAGCAATTATTATTAGTTTCCGAGATATTGATCATTTTAATCGGAATTTTGGTCAATTTTCCTTATGTCCGTGTTACGAAAAACCCCGAAATTCATGTATTATTATTTTTTTTTCAGTGTTTTCTTGCATGATTAGAATCTCTATGAACTAAGGAAGTTTTTAAAGCTATATGCCAAGTTTTTTTATAATAACTTTTTGAGCAAACGCACAGAGTTACTTTTTTCATACTAAGAGAACCCCGCGTTTGTTTTTCACCTAGTATGGAAAAACAAACTTTTAGCGTTTATACTAAAAGTTGTAATGAAAACTCATGTGGCTTTAAAAACTTCCTTAGTTCATAGTGATTCTAATCATGCAAGAAATCACTGGAAAAAAAAAGAATTAATGCATGAATTTAGGGGTTTTTCGTAACACGGACATAAGGAAAAATTACATAAATTCTGATTAAAATGATAGTTAGTAATAGTTAGTTTTATTCTGAGATTTGCAACAGAATTTGTACGTACAACGTTGTTTTGCGTTTTTTTCCCTTTAAACACCATTCGGTAAATTACCGGTAATCTCCAAAATTTATCGGTAATTTACCGACACCAATTTGGGCCGGTATTACCCGTAAACCGGTAAGGCGGTCTGAAAAATAACCAAGACTTAGAAACAAACACTCGTGCTCATCACACAAATATCTGCCTTTACCGGGATTTGAGCCCAGGACCGCTGGCTTCGTAGGCAGGGTCACTACCAACTAGGCCAGCGCGTCGTCAGGTGTTTCGTTGCTTTCCACTTCCAATGGTAATTTGTTTTTAAATTGGCCTCATAAGAAACCTCAAGGTCACCCAAAGGGCAATGGAAAGGGCTATTCTCGGCGTATCTCTGCGAAATCGAATTAGAAATGAGGAACTCCGCAGAAGAACCAAAATCACCGACATTGCCCAGTGAATTGCGAACTTTAAGTAGAAGTGGCCAGAGCTCATTGCTCGTAGAATTGATGACCGTTGGGGCGGAAAAGTTCTAGAGTGGCGGCCGCGGACCGGAAACCGAAGTGTTGGCAACCTTCCACAAAGTGGACCGACGATCTGGTGAATATCGCGGGAAGCCAACGGATGCGAGTAGCACAAAACCGGCCGTCGTGGAGATCGTTGGGGAAGGCCAATGTCTAGCAGTGAACGTCTTTCCGCTGATATGATGATGACAACCATTTGTCAGAACTCATAGTATTTTCACCGAAAGTGCTTTACATCAAAAAAATAGTGTAATAAAATTAAAAAAAAGTATGTTTATTTTTACCATAAGTATTTACAACCTTTTAACAGAACAGTTACCGGGACCGGGAAAGAGTTCGTTGCGGGACGAGTATGGCTTAGCGCGGCCGAGACGCATTCAAGGACGCTCTTTATACGAGTCCAGCAACCACCCTTGCCGTCCTAGGCTTGTATAGTGCTTTTCTGCAACAATGCGAGTAAATATAACAAAATTGCTTATCTATATTTTGAGCACAGTACCAAAATTACCTTCGGAAAAAACATAGGCGCCATCATTTATATTAAGAGGGCACCTATGCTAAAGTCGGTGACCTATATCGATCTGGATCTCAACAACCCTCGTTGCTACGTATCTCACTTTTGGATATATTAAACTGAAACCTTTTACCTTGAGACTACAGAACGTGAAAACACGATTAGTAAAAAAATCCTCTATAGTTTTATTTTTCAAAATAACCCCTTTTTCGCATATTTTTGGTTGAAATCTTCAAAACCCTATGGACTTTAACAATTATTTTAGTTTATTAGTAGTTGAGTAATAACAAGTTCTTGAAACTGGCCATGCGTTTTTTTTAAATCTTGTTGTTAGTGTAGGCGCTTACGACTTTCTATTCGGGCCGCGCGCGATCTACCTCCATCTCGACTTTAACGCGCGAATGTAACTAGAGCTATCCCTTTTGATTTTTACAATCAGTCTTCGCTGACCTCGGTACACGACGGACCTGTGCCAGTTGCTTGTCTCCCGTTCCGGAATGGCGTTGACGATCGTGTGCACGGGGTGAGCGAGAAGGCTACCGCTTCGACTTCGGCGCTATTTATATATAGGTACAGTTATTATATTAAACACGTTGTTAAGGGAACATACATATAGAAATAATCCGACGAATGAAGAACCTCCTTTTTTTGAATTCGGTTAAAAAAACGTCGATACGACCGCCATCAAGCGAGCGAGCGACATCTGGTGAGCTAAAACATTTTAGCCCTCATTGATGTATTCTAGGCGTGTGACAACCCTAGCACTACACGTGCCGCGTGCAAATAAATACTAGATATATGATAGTAAGAGGCATAGAGTAGGCACGTTTCTCATGCCTAAACAGCGTATTTGCACGGAAGTGCAACTTCTGTACTTGTACTATTATTTATTCTGTGCATATAGGTCCTTTGCAGTACTTTTGAGTTTGGAATTCAGTCTTGCCACCTCACACGAAGGATTATCATAATATTGTACCTCTATATTACGCGTTTATGTTATTTCGGTAATTTTATGAACGCAAATTCTATTAAAAAATCAAACAATATGATACACTTTTAAATACGTTTTAAACGCTGGTTGAAAAGGCTTAAATTTTTAGTCTATGACATTTAAAAAGTAAAATATACAAGGAAGAATTTTTGATTGCACGAGTGTTTGACTGTTTGGAGATAGTTATCCTAGTCCTAGCAATGTTTTAAAAAGTAAAACACCAGGCACGTAATGAATGAAATTTCATACATTTACGCGGCCGCTGCCGTTGGTAAATAATAACTTTGTTTTTTTTTTAAATTTTGCCTGGACCTGGAATTCAGAACTTTGCGGGCTGATTTTACAACAGTAAGGATAACATCTCCGAGCATGGGGGAGAAAAAAAATGTTATGTTAACATGGGTCGAATACGGCTTTTAAAATATATTTTTTCTTTCAATTTAAATGGAATATTTTCGCTTCTCCAGGAAACACAGCTTAAGGACGAGCTGGCAACGCTTTTCTTGTAATTAGCACCTGTTTTTGGGAAATCCCCTTGAAAGTTATGAAAGCGAGTTATTTGACCCTTTCTTACTTGTGATGTTGGAAGTGTTAATCGAAGAAAGAGACTAAACTGTGACATGAATAAGAAGATGTTTGCGTATAGTTAGCGTCATAAGCATTGATTATTTCAAACCAGGATTTACGGGTGGATTTGAATGGCCGAAAGCAGAAAGTTTGACTTCGGAACTTTGTTTGGGCTAATTAGGAGATAAACATACTAAAAGTCCCCACCCCTCGGAGGTGAGCCCTGGGGAGAGGGGGGGGGGGCACAAAGGTCCCGTTTTATTGTTTTTTGTTTACATCTTGAAAACGATGCGTCATAGGAAATGTTGTATTGCATTATTAAAGCTGATAAAATTCCCTACAACTTTGATTCTACATTTTTTTACCTATTTTCAATCGTTGTCTGGATATGAGCTTATTTTCAAAAAAGTGTTTTTATCTACGATAGCACGGCACCTTGCACTTGGGACTATGCGCTGAAACTTGGCATAGTTTACTCTTAGCTGGTCTTGAGTAGATTCAGCCCGGAAGCCATCGAGAGCCACTGCGTATTTAGTGGTGGGAGGAAGTTTGGCGCTACCGCGCTTTAATTGAAGCAACATTTCTCTAAAACTATACATATTAGCGCGTGCAATATATCATTTTCGGATAAATTAACGACGAGGAATCTATTTTTCGAACAAAAACAATGCTCTTTCTAACAAAAAAATAAAAAAGTAGAAAAGACTAAAAACTACCCAGGGAGAATGTGTATTCGATGGATATACCAACTATGTAAACAGCACAAAGACAGCTGAACATGAGCGTAGGTATCGACTTAAGCAGTCTGCCGATATAAATAACAATTAAGAAACAACGATCGATCATCATTGTCAAGCAGGAACATTTTATCTCAAACAGCCACAACAAAAGCAACCTGATTGTTATTCTCCGATCTCAACTTAATGGAGAGAAATGTATAACAAATAACGCGAGGTCAAAATAGCTGGTTTGATAGTACATCCGTTGTATGGGAACCTTGCACTTTTTGACTATGCGCTGAAATAAGTGCTAATTACAAGAAAAGCGTTGCCAGCTCGTCCTTAGGCTGTGTTGCTGGAGAAGCGAAAAAAATCCATTTAACTTTAAAGAAAAAAAAAGAAAATTTTAAAATGCCGAATTCGACCCATGTTAATATAACATTATTTTCTCCCACATGCTCGGAAATGTTAACCTTACTGTTGTAAAATCAGCCCGTGAAGTTCTGAGTTCCAGGGCCAGACAAAATTAAAAAAAACAAAGTTATTATTTACCAACGGCAGCGGCCGCGTAAATGTATGAAGTTTCATTCATTACGTACCTTGTGTTTTACTTTTTAAAATATTGTTCGGAGTAGGATAACTATCTCCAAACAGCCAAACACTCGAGCAATCAAAAATTCTTCCTTATATATTTTACTTTTTAAATGTCATAGACTAAAAAGTTAAGCCTTTTCAAACAGCGTGTAAAACGTCTTTAAAAGTGTATCATATGGTTTGATTTTTTTAAATAGAATTTGCGTTCATAAACAAAATAAATTGCCGAAATAACATAAACGCGTAAATAATATATTATTACCTCGTGTGTTCATAAGTTTTGAGACGAACTAAAATGTTCATAGTTTTTCTTTTAAGGTTAATCATAATTTTAAAATTTTCAGATAGTAATAATTATACATTAATCAATAACTACAAACACTAATTACTCAAAATGACAGCCTCTATTCTTTAAACGAGCTCTTTGACGCCTTGTTGGCAAAAATGGAGCGGAATGACACCTTCATACGAAACACCCCACCATACCATCACACTCGCTGGAAAATGGGAACGGGATACATTTTGTGCTGGAGCTGGAACATCTTTGCTGCTTTTGGCATTAACTTTATTGTTTTTGCGGTTGAACTTTTCTTCGAATGTGAAGATGTTCTCACCGGTGCACGGTGATTCCCCCGTAGGCCATACTCGTAAATCCAAAAAAAATATGAGCGTATCCCGGTGTGATTGTTTACTAAAACGAGTCACTAATACCCAACCTACTAAAAACTATAAATAGCAAAGTCATTAAATGAAATTATTTATTTATTTATTTACCAACAATTGTTTACACTGTAATTACATTAGTAGCTTGCGTTAACAGTTATTTACTAAATGCAACAATCACTTAAAGGTAAACACCACATGCATTATGATAAGAAAAATAGTGAAGTAAACAACAACAAACTTAAAAATCTAAGTGCTTAAACATCACATGCATTATATAATAAAAAAATGTTGAAGTAAAAATTTATTATGTGCCAAAATTTTTTTTTTACTAAATAAGCCTTGAGCGCGTCAGCAATTCAAAAATAATTGGTACCATAACTGCCTGAATGGATATAACGGTATTTTCAGTAGTTTACGAGAAATGTTGTTTTTTCATATTGGCTTCATACAATGATTTCAGAAAAATATTCATAGCTCATTAGTTTTTCTTTCGAATTGACTGAAAATAATTTTCCATGGTTAAAATTACAAGCGTAAGCAATTTCAATCAATGCCGTTTCATTTCAATCAATTTCAATTTTTGCCGATAAAACTTAGGTGATTTTTTAAAACAAAATTCACCTGATGGACAAATTTCGAATATGTCAAAAAATCTGAAAAAATAGTAACTATAGCCATCTGCGAGGATACGGTTTGACGAGTATTTTCAGAGAAATACCCGTTTTTCTTATATTCTCCATACAAATTTTTTAAATATATTAATTATTAATTATTTACCGATCCAAATTATCTCAGGCTCATTTTCTAATATGAGGATGGCAAACAGAAGCTATTTCAAGAGAGAAAAAAAAACATTTACGACTTCGGTTTCTATTTCTATGAAAGCCGATTTTCAGTCCACTGTGCACCGCTCCAAATAATTACAAAACGAACTCTTATTTTTGCCGTCTTGTAAATTGTTCATACAGATGTTTTTTGTTTAGCTATCACAGAAAAACAAGTGAATATTGTTAAAAAAACAATCTAATTTAACGTTGATTAGTGCCATGGTATAGTCCACATTAAAATAATAAGATTATGAGGATGGTTCATACCGATTCTAAAAACTTATTGATCACCCCTCGTATTTCGGTATGAAAGTTATCTAAGTTTAGTTATAGCCCTTTGTTAAAATTAGTCGATTTAGCACCATTGTAGTGCTCTGTACGGGCAATAAATTAGAGCCGGCACGGAACTGTGGAGCGTGAGTTCAGTTTACTAGTGCATGCACGTGACGAAAGGCAAGTGGGTTTGTTGATGGAAGTGGACACTTACTATTCAACAGATCCACCTGTTTCAGCAGTAAATACAGTAATGCTCAGTTTTGACGTGAAGTAGAGTGTGAAATGAAGTACAGTTGATCAAGAAACTCCTTTACCAGTTTTCGACTCTTTTCGTATGACGTTAAGGTCCATAAGTGGTAAAGGACTTTCGTGGTCTATTATACTTGCTTTGGGTGGTACCTAATAATTTTATGTTTCTATAACGTCATGGTAGATACGATGACGTGTTTAATTAAATCACTCAGTGGGTGAGGTCCTACAAGTTGGACCATAGTTCTGTTAAGCATAGTTAACCATACAAACAACGAAGTCTAAAAAAGTTCCGTTGTGCGACGAAACAACGAAGTCTAAAAAAGTTCAGTTGTGGGAACGTCAATTGTATGGCAAATTTTCGTGTCACAACGCAAAAGTTTCATAGAAAATCTAATTGAGTGAGTTAGCATGCCCAACTGTTTGGACCTTACCCCATTACACAGATTACTATACTCTACAGATACTCAGTCGCGAATCGAAAATGGTTGCCGTCCTAAAGTCGATAGCCGCCGACACTATAAGTTTCTGTGGTTTCGCCAGCAGTGGCAGCACAATCGACATGTCTGCTAAGCTATGAACGGCACGTAATCTCGCAACCAGTTCGACAGATGGCATTTTTGTCAAAGCTTTATGAATTGCCGCCGCCGCAGCGCGCCGTCATATAAAACTAAACGTTGATTCTACTTTCTTTAAGCATATTTTTGCAAAAATATTGGGTCCTTGTGATCAAGTTTTGGCGTGAACTACCTTTTGTTTGCCTATCTATTTATTCACTTTCTTAGTGATTTGCAAACGATGCGCATCGCCGTAGTTAGACTAGTAAGTGAAAGAACAGAATAATTATTTATTATACTTGTATTATTTATATATATATATATATATGTAATTACATATATGTATATATATAATTTACGTAAGTACTTTAGCTCTAAAGCTCTAAACTGATGCGGATTGAACCTCCGTTAAAAACGAACTGATCTATTTACTTATATAAAAATCTCGTGTCACGGTGTTTGTGGTCGAACTCCTCCGAAACGGCTCGACCGATTTTTATAATTTTTTATTTATATTTATATAGATAGATAGGTACTTATAGGAATTTGGTAGGTCGTAATAGTTATTTGTGTATCAAGGAAGCAAAATGACATATCTATGGCGAGGGCGTACATTGAATCCTGAACGAAGCGTGACGAAGCGAAGGATTCTAAAATAGAATCCTGAGCGTAGTAGGGATTCAAGTGTTAACGCCCAAGGTGGAAATAATTTTGCTACTGTGTGACACACGCTTTTCACATCACCTATAAGGAAAATAAAAGATCGTCATCATCATCATCATCATCATCATCATCATCATCATCATCATCATCATCATCATCATCATCATCATCATCATCATCATCATCATCATCATCATCATCATCATCATCATCATCATCATCATCATCATCATAATCATCATCGATACCACCATCATCATCATCATCGTCATCATCATCATCATCATCTTGATCATCATTATCAACATCATCATCATCATCATCATCATCATCATCAATTCATCGCCATCATCAACATCATCATCATCATCATCACCATCATCATCATCAATTCATCACCATAACCATCAGCATCATCACCATCACAATCACCATCGTCATCATCATCATCATCATGATAATAAAATAGGATGCACATGTATAATCGATTGTGAAAAAATTGAAATCGATTAAGTATTGGCGGCCCGGGCGCGGACAGCTAGTAGGTTTATATTGGGATTTAAAAGCTAAAGAACCTAAGTTATGACGCGTCACGCGTCGATACAACATTGTACCAACAACTTTTATGAACACTATTAAAGTACGTACCTAAAAAAATACGTATAAAAATCTTATCATGAGTCAAGAATGCAAATTGGCATACACGTAAACTGCGTGCGTTTTTAGTGTAGGTATCTGTGTGCATGCGGTAACTCGTGTACCTACCTATAACGAACGAAATTGCCGACCTTGCATGCTTCATTCCTGTCTAGGGCAACGTTACGTTCTGTTTTTTTAGTTCCGTGCACTAAATATATTTTTCTCAAAAATGTATGAAAATGTTGACATTACTATCTACATAATGAGACGCGAAGGACATAGTTTACTGACAGATCTCAAATTAAAAAAAAAAAACATTGCGTGCTCGCTACACAAGCCCGCAATGTTGCATACAAATTTCATTACTATCTAGCTTGTAACTTTTTAAAAAGTGAAAAAGCCCATAATAAAATGAGGGCACAAGTCTTATACATCCAAATTTTATTTGAAACATAACTTTTTTATCTATGTCTGGAATAGCTTATGTTTTTTTTTAAAACAAAGCTTGCGATTTTCCTTGTCATAATCAAAAAGGCGGTAAAGAGTGATAGTTTTTTCACATGAAGTTTGTTTGTATGCAATTAAAAAAATGAGTTCAAGAGATGAAGATTTGACTGAAACACAATTTTTTTCTTGCGATTTTTGAGAAAAGCACTATATTTGCCTCGGCAGGAACAGCAATTGCGGGCTTCGTATTTTTAAACGGACTCGCAAGCTCGTCCGTTTAATCCAATACTCGGCCCGCAATTGCCTACTTCCATGCCTAGGCAATAATGTACTATTATTTATACTCATCTAAAATAGTCAATAAAATTGTCCTTAATTTATATCTTATTTTTAAGTAGGTAGGTAACAATAAATGTAGGTAACTAACAATAAAAATGTTTAAGGACTTTTGACTGTCTAAATCGAAGTGATAGGTAGGTATTTGTAGGCAAATGTGACCACCTATGTCACTATACAACGCAGTGTAAATCGCAAGCGCACGTCACGTCTACGCGCACGCATCCGGTGTGGCTGGGCCTTTAATTAAGCAAGCAACGCCTCGGGAAAGTCATAGTCATATTTAAACAATTAAACATTCACGTTACAATTGCTAAACTATATTAATCGAGGTATCTTATCACCACCCTTGAACGGTGGTACCTACCGTTGAGGAGTTCAGGAGGCCATTTGTGGTCTTCATCATCAGTTCCACTTCACCAAATGATACTTGCTGAATGCAAATGCTGGACTTGTTACTAAAAATACTAAAATCGCTGTATGTACCTATGCCTATGATATTTGAGGAGTTCCCTCAATTCCTCACGGATCCCTTCATGAGATTCAGATTTAGACTCATGATTGCTGACAATGGGATTACCTCGGAAATATACTCTATTAAACCAAAAAATATTTTTTAAACTCGGACAACTCTATAAAAAGTTCAAACTGAGAAACTTCTTTTTTTAAGTAGGTTAAATAACTAAAACCTCCTTAGTGTAACAAATACTTTTATGAAAACCACATCAAAATCGGTTCAGCCAAACGCGAGATAATCGCGAACATACATACAATTGAGATGAGAACCTCCTTTTGAAGTCGGTTAAAAATAGTCGCAGTTGCATATAGATAGCTAAACAAACTACAATTATGTTCACTTGTTTCACTAATGAATGATGGACAGATACGAAAAACACGAGAGTAAGAAAGATAACTTTTAGTTTTGTTTGTGTCAAACGCATAGTGAAAAATACTTGGGAAGTTATTTATTGTGGTGTTAAAATAAACAAACTTTCGTATTTTTGGGATAAGAAATAACAAACGCTTTAATTAAATGTTGTTCCATTGAATATCTATAGCGGGAGTGACCGCGACGACACAAGTCGGCGCTAACGTCCTCGTATAGCACCATCTAGCGGATCTAATGAATATCACGTAGCAAGTTCAATAGCTAATGATGGCCGTTCAGTGTACCGCAAAAAATGCCATTCTTAGTTTCTAAAATAAAGCCTTAAATTTATGTAAAGAATGATGTTTGCATTTAAATTAAGGTATCTGATTAATAAAAGCTTAACTTTTCCTTGATTATCGGAAATGAAGAAAATAATATTCCTGATGATACCGGTGGTGCCATCTAGTACAAATTATAAGCACGAACTATAATTTGTACGTGTTATGCCCCCATGGGCCATAAAATGAATGTCCAAAGTTGTTAGGTAGGATGATGCCCAGTTGTTCAAACGTTCATTACCTAAATTTAATGTTTGCATAAGTTTCGTGCTGCCACTTTCTACCTTGGCGAATTAGAAAGTTACATCGTCCTAATGGGACATTAGTGCTAATGAACGTTTGTGCAACTGGCTGTTAGGCGATTAATAAATATACAAACAATGCATTATTAAGTTTATGCTGTTATGCTAAGAGTGTTAAAGTTCGGACTAATTTAAGTTATGTACACATTTGCGACAATTCATCGTGACATGGTTCCGGGACCGTGTAGTAACGCGTGGCAGTCCCGGCTATGAGGACAGCATTTCGTCGGTGATACTGCAATACCTCTTAACTAACAAATAAAATAAGATGCAAAATAAACCTTAGAAAGTAAATCAGTAAGGTTCCTTTTTCAACTAATTGAATTTGTTAGTTACGCGTTATTGCAGTATCGCCGACGATTTGCCATGTTACGACGTACTGTCACGCCCATCCCTAGCGCATGATTGACTCTGTCCACATTTAGCGTAAAATCTATTGATTTGCCAAGCAGTCCTATCCGATGAAGCGCTTTAAACTGTATCACGGTGGGACAAGATCCACCGTCTTCCATTATTTACCTACATAATAAAGATAGGTGTTATAATACTAATAAAGCTATGCCAGATGTTTAGCGTCGGATGAATAAATGTATATTACGTGATTTTACTCGGACGGAACGGGACGTGGAATTTTTTCAAATATTGTTAAATAGAAAATGTATCTCAACGTCCCGTCCCCGTCCGGTCCACGTCCTGATCACGTTACGTATGCAGCGCCCTTTAATTGGAGCCATAGTTTGTCTTAGAGTCTATAAATGCAGCACTGTTCAAAAATAATTTAAAGGGTTCTATGAATCTTATCGGCTAGACTTTGATTCATCAAGTATAGACGCGCTAATAAAAAAACTACAGTATAGATTTTTCACTTTTCTAACCAACATGTAGACCATTTTTTGAAGTAGGTTAAGAACAATAATACGTTAATATTTCACCAGTGCCAAGCTAAATATTATTATTTTTTATATTAATACTCAATTGCATTTGCGAAATTTGGGCGTAGATTATGGTTGCACATATTTTCCTTCGCTATATGCGAATCAAAGCGGTGCTACTTGCAATCTGTTTTAGAACGTGTTAGATTTGCTATCCGCTTAAGCTATCACGACTTAAATATACAAATAATCCCAGGTCATCCTAGCTAATTCGACTTAACTTTTTATGCATATGCGAATTTTGTCATAGGTATATATAGCTATTCAATGTCTTGCCCTATGTGAGTAAAATGTTTTACTTTAGGTTCAACACGGTAGCACAAGTTGTATTTTCTCGCTTGTCGCTCAGTGCGTTTCCATCGTTACTGACTAGATAGAAAGGGAGATCCTAACGACAACCAAGTCGCGGGCAACTTGTGCTAGCCGCACAGAATAAATAGTAATAGAACCGATGTCAATAAACGGGTTGTCATTACGTCATTCTAGGAGAGCGTACGACTATCATAAGCTCGAATAGCTTGTAGGTAAAATGAATGAATTAAATTATCATTTTTTTTACTTTTTACATCATATTAGTCTGGTTTTAGTTTTATATTTGAAAATATTCGTTTATCTATTTTTTTTATTGGGGGGTCGACATGGGCCTTGAGTGCCACTTGGACCATTGCTCATATTTTGTGGCAGCCCCGTTTATCTTACTAATGGTTAGTTTTAATTAAACTGTCAGAAGAGCTCCCGCTATCTTACATCAGGATCCAAGGTCATACATACATAACAACGTAAGTTCCAAAAGGATGTTCCGATTGTAATGATTGCGGTTGAGATTGCGCCTACCATTTTACTACATTATTATTTTGCTAAGCTTCATGTTTAGTTAATACGTTAGCAATAAAGAGTTAGGAAAAAGTTAGGAGTTAGGAACATGGTCTAAGTTTCTTACAAAATCTGGTGCGATATGTGTTAATTGACATTTAAGAATATTGTAGTTTCACCTGTCACCGTTTCAAACTCTTTTTTACCGAACTGTGCACCCAAGTAGGATTCTACAAATAGTATGTTATGTTTTAAAAGGGCAACACCGAGGTTCTTCGCGTGTTTGGTTTTCAAAGAAATAGCGTAGGTGCATTTCTGAGCATGTTCAAGAATTAATTTATTTGTATATTAACTTAGGTATATGTCTACCCAGTGTTGCAAGAACTCTACTCTACTAATATTTACGGAACTCTGAGCTTAAAAGACTTCCGAGTCTTTTTAGTCGTGACTCGAGTCCTTTTTCGAGTCTTATCGAGTTCTGTAATCACAACTCAAGTTTAAAAAAACCGGTCAAGTGCGAGTCGAACTCGCGCACCGAGGGTTCCGTATTTAAGATAATATGGTTGGAAAAAGCAAAAGAAAATACTTTGTTATGAACTTTAATATCTATGCATTAAGGCCCATTTTAACTAGCCTAAATTTTAATACAGATTTTTAAAGTTTTTTGATGATTTTTCCAAAACTGAAAAGTTTGACAACTTCATTTTTATTTTTCCTGTAAAATATAAGTAATTATCTTTAAATCAGGATTTTGTCAGATTTTTTGGTCCATAAACTTCGGAGATAAACGGTAATTTTTTGTACATTTTTGCGTATAAATCAAAAAGTACGTCCCGAAAAATTATAAAAAAATAGTTTAGAAATGTGCAGACTGAGCCCTTTCATATGACAACCCGTTTGCTATAATCAAATAACTTTCATTTTTCAACCCCCCATTCTAGCCCCCTTAACAAATACTTAGAAAAATAATTTCATACTTTTTTTATTAAAATCAGATGCGGGCAAGCAAGTTATACAACTATGCCAAATTTCAAATTGATAGTTTCTATAGTTTCTGAGAAAAACTGCTGTATGTCGACAGACCGACAGACAACGAAGTCTCACTATAAGGGTTCCTTTTTTACCATTTTGGTACGGAACCCTAAAAAAGACTCAAGCCATACGATGTCATGTTCCAGAAAGGTTTGAAATAAAAAAAATTTTTTTTAATAATTTCAATCCGATGTGGTTTTCAATTTCAGTGAAAATAAGAATTTAGTTAAAGATTCATTTTTCTTATTGGATTAAGCACGATCAGAGGGGCTGTTGCCTAACGCACTCGCAATCGCAATCGTTTTGATTTTGAAAATCGAAGGCTTGTCTGCATACAAAATGAAAACAATTGTTCCGCTTTGAAGCCTATCGCGATTACGAGCGCGTTAGACAATAGCGACGCGGGTCAGGAAATGGATACAGTCTCTTTAGTTGAGTTCTAATAATTACTACGTAACAAATGCGTAACAAAAGCCTTAAGCGTAAACAAAACACTCGAGTCTTTATAGAAGATTCTAGTCTCTATAGAAGACTACAGAAGACTCAAGTCCCTCCCAAGTTCAAAAGAACTCGAGCTTCGATTTGATGACTAGAGTCTAAAAAACGAAGTCGAGTCTTAGAATTGGAGACTCCAAGGACTTGAGTCTTTACCAACACTTTGTCTACCTTCCTGATAATTTTGTCTCAGGAATGTTCTGCCTTGTATTTTCTAATCGGTCATGGTATATCTTTACCTACCGGTTACTTTCGTCGTAGTCATAGTAGTTATGTTATTATATATGCCCCTTTCACTCTTACTGGTCCCGTTTACTGAAATGTTATTTGAATTCACGTACCAAAGAAAAGGGTCGTCAGGCTCATCTAACAAATCTTTAAAAAGGGTTTTGGAAGAGGGTAGAAAAGTTCGAGGCACCTGATAATAACCGATCGATCGAAATTTTGAAAATCGATGCTATAGAGCTAGTTTTGATTACTTTTGATTCCCTATTACAAAAAAAAACTCGTTAAATCTACCTTATTACCTTACCTTGTTACCTTATTAACATAACAACACAGACGTTATTTTACTGACCACAGATAACGGGTGATATCAAAAAATAAGAATACTTCTCAGACGTAAAAAAAAAGAACTTATTTGATATTAATCAAAGTATGTTATTATTATGTAATATATACAAGATTATTATTCACAAAACTGCTAATGAGCATTTGAATAAGGCCCGTGGTCGGCTGTTCGACGAAGATTTAAGGTAATGTTGGAACAAGACCGTTTGGACGGCATTCAGGTCCATTTTCCGAACACAAGTATTGATCCTTTTTATCAGCTGGGCACAAATTTCAGCACCCCTATTGTTTTTGTATACTAATCTGCTCAAATAACCGAAAAAATCTTCAATAGGCCGAAATGGTGGAAGATTGTGGGGTTACGGTTTTAGGTACAAATAAGTGACGATGCTCATGGAATCCTCATCATTAAAAGTGCTATATTCAGAATTTTATAAATAGTAGAAACTAGTGCCTTTTCTTTACAAAATGCTCCACTCTGTACTTTTTTCCCAACTTTAAGTTTGATTTATAAAAATGTACAATACGCTTTCTCAGAGTTACCTGTTTCGAGTTACGACGCCATTATTTTTTCCCAACTTTGAGTTTGATTTATAAAAATGTACAATACGCTTTCTCAGAGTTACCTGTTTTGAGTTACGACGCCATTATTAACGAATATTAAAAGCGTGAAGAAAATACAAATTCCGAAAAGAGGTAGCATAAGCATAGGACCCTAAGCAACTTTTTTCCTTATGTGTTTTTTTTAAGAGCTTGATAAATATATTCTGATTTTTTTGTTATCACCCGTTAATAGTTTAAGCCGTTTGTTAGTCCTAAAGGACTAAACGGCAGGATTTAATTATCGCGTTGTGTCTCGATCGTTAACTTTTTTAGTCGCTATAAGTTTTAGTCGCATTTCGCCTCGATCGTGCATTTAACTATCGCGTTGTGTCTCAAACGTCATTTTTTTTAGTCTATATTAGTTTTTGTCGCACTTCACCTCGATCGTGCGATAAATTTTCGCTTTGTATCCTAATCGTCGAATTCAGTATTAGACAATATCTTTAGTCGCGATGTACCTTTTTCGTTTTTTTTGTCTTTTTTAGCCAGGTTCAAGCTCAAAAATTTTCTCACAAATATTGCAATATATAATTATCTTATCTGAAATCAATGTCACTGGACTTCAATGTCGCAATGACAGAGTATTATCTATTATTTATTAGTCACAAAGATAATATTTCAATGAGTTTGACAGCACTTAAGACATGGAACTACAGGTACAAAACACGTTTCAAAAAAAATGTTACAGAATTTTAGTGCGAACATCAATTAACGCGTCACATTAAATAGCGTCCCAAACAAACATCGATCGCGACGAAATGCGTCTAGGGTAAAATACTACACAAAAAATGAAATGCTACAAATTAATTATACTAATGTAAAAAGCCACGCGAAAAATTGCTTTAAGAAAAAGATTCTATTGAAATTTTGTTCATTCGAGGTGAAATGCGATTCGGTGAATCGCTTCAAGGAATTTATGCTTTTGAGGTAAAGGACTAACAAACGGTTTAAGCTTGGCTAACAGTTTTTACCCGACTGCGTCAGAAAGAGCGTTATGTTTTCAAAGTGTATGCATGTATGTATGTACAGTTGTGTGCAAAATAATAGCAGTGAAGGCAAAAATAAAGGATAAAAATTATAAATGTAACTATAGATTATATATCTTACCTACATTTACAATTCTAAGTCTAATAGTACTAAAGCAAAATGAACCATAAAACAATATCAATTATTTTTGAGGTAAACATAAAAACATCAAAATAATAGCAGTTTATTCATTTTCTCAAAAATGCTATGTAATCTTGTCATAACATCATCAAATAGGAGCCAGTAGGTTAAAGTTCCTGGAGCACGAGAGTGCTGGACACTTGAGAAAGTGTCCAGTAAGTAGAGTGATTTTGAATTAGGAAACCAAAAAGTGTCCAGTAAGTAAGTATGGAAAATCCATAACATCCTACCATATTATTTGAATTTGGAACTATCGGTACAGACCTGTGGACAGCCTTCAAAAAGACTACAGAGGTAAGCAAGAAAAGGTCACATGTCACATGGCACAAAAAATATATGAAAGTGAAAACTATTTCGACTCCATTAGTATTCCTGCAAAGAGCACCATTATATAAAAAAAATAATTGAATTGCTTTTTATTTATAACTAAAAATTAACTCCATGAAAAGCTGAATTATCAGCTCTAGTTGGCAGTTTGATACTAGAAGATAAAGTTAATAAATAAAAAAGTGCGCGTAAAACAATTACCCCACAAAAGTACCAGGGCATCATAAACCCAAAGCAGTTCCCGTTCAGAGCAGACATCGCGCGATTTCTATTATTTACAAGAACGTCACACGCACCATGTCCGTTTTATGCGCGCCTAGTACATTGCGACCGGTCTAAAATATAGTGAATCGTTTAAATTAATTAAAAAAACGGCTAAGCGCGAGTCGGACTAGCGCCCTGAGGGTTATGTACATGTGGTCATCAATATTCACAAATTTTTTTTTTATCATTCTTGTTCTATTTTTGAGAAAAACACTATACATGCTTCGACCATTAAGAGCCATCCTGGACTCGTATGTATAAAAGGCCTCGCCTAGCGGCTCGGCCTTCTAACTCCTACTCGTCCAGGATGGCTCACTTACTGGTCTTTGCAGTAATGTACTATAAAAGGCAAATAATAATTTATAATCAAACAATCAAACGAAAAAATAATAATAAGTGCTAGTTAGTATTGAGTGGCTTGACCTTTATTCTTAAATAGCTTCTGCCCGCGACTTCGTCTGCGTAGATTTCGATAATCGTTATTCCCTCGGGATTTTTGAAGTGATAAATTCTTCTGGGAGGGTAAACCGCTTTGTTACGTAACGCGTTACGGCGCCAGTTTGTCTGGCTTCCCATTCTCCCACGCATACGACAGCGGTAGGCAGGCTCCTCCTCTCTCACTCTAACCCACAGCGCTAGCCGTATTTCGGACAGTCGCTTTCCCCTATCTCTAAGTGTTTAGTGTGCGATAGACATATACTGTTGACAGTGAGTATATAACCTAAAACTATAACCGTACAGTACCGTATCGTAAATAATGATACTAATAATGTACATACAAAAAACCCTAATGTACATATTCAAGAATTGTTACTAAGAATAAAATATATTTTATAATCTATAAAAGATTTAATTAATTAATAACCTTTCCGTACATTATCATATTAATATAAATAAAATTTAAGTAATAACCTAAGCTTTTCTCAAGTTAAACAATTTCAATATTAAATAGTTCAACTTTAAGTTATCACTTTTTTTAATTTTCCGCGTTTAAAAAGTAGCCTATGTGATAATACAGAATAATAAGCTATCTTCATTCCAAATTCCGTAGCCAAAACGGCAAAAAATAAACCCTTATAGTTTCGTCATGTCCGTCCGTCCGTATATCACAGGCATTTTACTCGAAAACTCCAAGAGGTAAATGAATGAAATTTGGAGTAGAGTAATAAGATGTCTTGTAGAAACCGGTACTTAGTTTGGTGGTTAAATAACAAAAATAAATATTTGTAAGGGGGGGGGGGGGGGGCAGTTCATACCTGTAATGTAAAAGATGAAAAAAAATAATCACCGAAGTCATCTTTTGGCACATATTTAGACAGTTATTTTGAAAACATTAAGTTTTTTTGATAAGGTGAATATTTCCGGGAAGAATCGCTCCGAAAGTTGCATACATTGTGTAGCCCCCCTTTATCTTCTAAACCGTACCTATGTCTAAAAATAATAATAAAAATCACAAAGGTAACGCTTAATAAATACTTTTAATGAAAAATAGTTTCAATATGATCGGATATACCATTTTTGAGTTAGGTATGTCCGAAAAACTCGTCCTTCTGCACAAAAGGACGTAAGTGCCATGAAGTTACGCTCTTTTACTGGTGCACTTTTTTCAGATAGTTTAGTACATTACTACAGAGGCCGGGACAAAAGGGGTTACGCACCCCTAAAAACCTTTGTTCTCCTAGTACTTTAGATAAACATGCAAACGCTTTGTTCGGATGCACAGCTTAGTATATTAAAAAATAAATTGCCATCTAGTCTGTTCATAAACCCAGCCGCCATGTTTACACTAAAATTTAAAAAAAATACGTTTATTGTTTTTTTTAATACGCATAGTGGCATAATGTCATGATCATGATGCTTGTGCCACAAATTTAAGTAGAATGGAAATTAAAACAGAGGACTTTGCCGGCCTAGGCCTGCAAGATTTGTATGAAATTCCATAAACGACCTCTTGTCCTAGCAGCATCTGAAACGTCATTCTTGGCGGCCTATTATAAGGAACATAACATCAATATTTCATGGCATGTTTGAGAAAATATAATAAAGAGTAACCATCCCATACTGCAGTCGAATAGTTCTGGCGAACTTTAAGAGGTGTCGCTGACGGCTATTAATATTTTTCCTACTCCTGTACTTTTATCTGTTATTTATATAGTCACGAACACTAATATAAGAATATAGATAATATGTCCGCAGAACATTCCGTAGAAAAGTCTATCTAGTCTATTCCCCTTAACAGCACTTGTGCTTTTTTGAGCCAAAACGATATGCCTAGCTGCCAAAGCTTACACCTAGGTTAATTTGACCAATCAAAATACTTCACCAAATTAAACCACCAATCACAATACACATTGACTGTCAATCGGAACGTTAGGTTCTTTTTGGTATGTAAACTCTTTTACTAATTTAACTCTTTAAAAAAAACATTTTATTTGGTATCAACCAACCAGAACGCAGCTATATTAAAATCGACCAATCAGGTAAAAGAATTCATTTCTCAAATCATTAGGTGTTTTTTAGTCCCTATTTCACAAGTTAAATCGATTGTGCAACTTTTTTTAAAAATATGAAACCTGGCAAGTGCACATCAATTTAAAAACAAAGTTAACCATAGACACATATTTTATTGTTTTCGAATGTTTCTCGCTCGTTTGTTGTTCTGTGCTTCGTTCGTTCGTATTCTAACCAGGTATATTAAATAAAATTTTGTTAATTTAATTTTGCATTTTATTTGAAACCTAGTCGTAGAAAAAGTATTGTATGCAACGGTGTATAACTAAGTCAAAAAATACTCGTGGCGTCTTGCTTTACGATGTTCGCCTGCGGCTCACATCGTAACCACACCACTCGCAGTAGCGGATCTACGGGGATGGTCAAGTACGTCATGACCACCCCCTTCGGCACTCGTAGATACGGGTCAGAAAGTAAATAGTCGTGTGGCATTACCTCGCACTTGACCGAACTTCTGCGTTCAGCAGTTAATGACCACCCCCTAATCTGAAAGCTGGATCCGCGCCTGACCACTCGTCTTTTTTGACCTCTCTTATACAACTGTTGCATAAACTACTAAAACGTTATTCGAAATCTCAAATATTATCATTTACAAATATTTATCTTGCCTTTTCAAATAAAAACAACCTGAAACAGGCCTTAAAGGCTTAAAAGATCATAAATCGATTCCAAATAATTTACTTTCCTTTATTGGTGCGCCATCTAATGAACGAATTAACCTTTATTACAGCTTAGCTTGTAAGTGGACAAAGTATCGATACGCAGGATTCTAGTACGATAATCGTCCATAGATGGCGCTGTTTTAAACCTGATTTTACTAGACGTATTGTTGTTACGTAAATATATAAAAGTTTGTAAATAAGATAATACTTATAATAGGTAACCTAGTCAATAAAACGTTACACAAAATATTTGCCATGTCGAGATTGGAACCCAGGATGGCTCTAAAAAAAAAACCGCCTTCAAAAACGCAAAGATAACTTCTTTTAAAATGGTAGGTACCTATAGGTCAGTCCAACTGAAGTCGGCTTTTGGTTAAAAATATTCTGAGTCGCCGACTTCAGTTTGACGACTGAGTTTGATAGGTATCTACCATTTTAAAAGAAGTATTTTTTTGCGTTTTTGACCAACTTCAAAAAATGAGGTTTTCAGGTTGATTTGTTGGTTTGTATGTATGTATGTTTGTTCGCGATTATCTCGCGTTTGGCTGAACCGATTTTGATGCGGTTTTCAGACGTGCGGTATCGTGTTTCATGTTTCCGGGGATAGCAATTTCGAAAATGAAATCAAATTTGAAAACAATATGGCGACCATGATGTTTTTCGAAAAAGTCACAGACAGACTGGCGCCGTAACGCTTTAGGTAACGAAGCGGTTTACCCTCCCATAAGAAGTTAACACTTCAAAAAATATTTTTTAAATCAGATCATAATTGACAGAGAAATCAAATCAAATCAGTCAAACTGAGAACTACTTTTTTTAAGTCAGTTAATACTAAAACCTTCTCCTAAGTGTAACAAATACTTTTCTGAAAAGCGCATCAAAATTGGTTCAGCCGACCGCGAGATAATCGCGAACAAACATACATACATACAGGTCAAACTGAGAACCTCCTTTTTTGAAGTAGGTTAATAAAATGCAATAACTATATGAAAAGCAACCTTTAAAAACCCGACTGCATTTTTTATACTTTTGTAGATATACCTACATATATTAATAATTGTCATTTTGCCATTGTTGTTATTTCAATTTTAACAGTTTAGGTATCCTATGTCACCCGGGATGACGTTAGAATTCTAACGATACCTCATCTAAATCGGTCAAGGGATTCAGAAGTTAAAGTGGAATAAAGAAACTCACATACATACATGTGGGATCGAAATAAAGAGAGTCTAGTCCATGAAACTACTTTATTTAAAACAAACCTATTTTTATCCAAACTTGAATCAAAAACCACATCTTTCGTCCGCTCCCATCTTTCAAAAATCTCCCTCCCCCACCCGTTCATTCCGGTCTCATTAATTCTTCGGACATTTGTATAACGCTCATCTCACAATCACACACACGGCCATTCTACATACATGGCTGTCCTCAGACGTAAAACTAGAGTTTATACTTATAGCTAGGAAATACTGGACAATTTAAATTTTCACTCTTCATAGCTAAATCAACACTAGAATGGTATAGAAGAGTTCTACAAAGGTAAACAAATAGTAAGTAAATACTCATTTTAGATACTTATAGTAACAACCACAAACTATAAGCGGCAGCAAAGAAAAACACATCTTGAAAGTTAATCATCATCATCATCATCATCATCATCATCATTTCAGCCATAGGTCGTCCACTGCTGAACATAGGCCTCTCCCAAAGATTTCCACCTCACCCGGTTGGAACCGGCCTGCATCCAGCGGGTCCCCGCGGACTTGACCAAATCGTCCGTCCATCTCGCGGGTGGTCGCCCTACGCTGCGCTTACCGGTACGTGGTCTCCACTCGAGAACTCTACTGCCCCAACGGCCATCAGTCCTTCGAGCAATGTGGCCTGCCCATTGCCACTTCAGCCTGCTAACCCGATTGGCTATGTCGAAAGTTAATCATAGAATACAGAAATTCCACTGCAGTTAAGCTCATATGAAAGTAAACTAATGATAAAAAAAACAAAAGCTTATCCTTATTGTAACCAACAAATGTTATAAGTTTCAGGCAGGAAATACACAGCTTGGAAGCTGAGAACACATAATTTACAGAATCCTATATCTTTAGATACATACATGTTGTGCTAGAGCATCAGTAACATAAAAATTCTTATACTAACAGGAATAAGATAAATATATAGAAAAGTATGGCGTGGCAGTCGTACACCGTGACAATAAACAGGTAAGTCTGTCAGAAAATACCTTATGTGAGCTCAACAGGGTTTACCCAACTAATGAATGGGCCATATTTTCATATACTCAGCTGATGTTTGAAGTTCGGTGTGGTCCCTCATCGGAGCTATTCACCTTCTGGACGTCATATCGGTCATTCCCCTTCACCGCAACAACACGATAGGGTCCCAAAAATTTGGGTTTCAGCTTCAGGCAAACTCCGTACTGTGTCCTTTTTATTGCCACCAGGCTGCCCACATCATACTTTGTACTGGGTTTGCGATTGCGGTTGTAAGTGCCCCTGTTTTCTTGCTGAACCTTAAGAATTTGGACCTTTGCAGAGTCCCGCAGATTGTCTCTAGCTTCCATGAAGCTGTCTCTATCTTCCTGTAAAAGTAAGTCATATATTTCTATGTCAGCCTTAGTGCGCATTTTAGTGCCTAGCATGAGCTCAAATTGCGTCGTATTGATGCTACGTTGATAGGTACTGTTTAACGCCACTTGTAACCTAGCGACGTGCCTATACCACTGTCCTGGATCTGAAACACAAAGTTTGGTTAACACGGAAATCATGACACGGTGAATCCTTTCCACTTGTCCATTTCCTCGCGTATGCCAGTTGTTATAGTAACATGTTCTATACTTTCTTCATGACAAAACTTCTTCAACTCATTACTGGTGAACGCAGACCCTCTGTCTGTGATAAACCGGGATGGGTTACCAAATACTTGTTGATGTATTCGCAGTTTGTCTATAGTCTCTCTTGCTGTGGTCCCTTTTGTAGGGAAAATCCATACAAATTCGGTAAATCCATCAATTATTGTAAACATGTAATTATACAGTTTTTTTGTTTCCGATAGTGGACCTATGTGGTCACAGTGAATCGTACACAGGGGAATACTATCCTTCTCTAGGCAGTTAAGGAATCCTTCTTGTTTTCCAGCTTCTTTCGTGGCCAACAGGCATGGGACACAGGTCACAAGGAATTCTTCAACTTTCATAGCCAGGTCTGAAATATAGTAATCCTTAGAAATGAACTCTAACATTTTCCTCTTACCAAAGTGGCCGTTGGCATGGATCTTTCTTATGATATCAGTCTCCATTTCCTTTGGTATTACTAGTTGCATTCCCTTGTACAATACTTCGTTCTCCACTCTATAATCCAGATATGGTCGCTCCTTAAGAATCTCAAGAATAGCTACAAGTCCCTCATCCTGGTCTTGGGCCCTTCGTATCTGCTCATGAAGGTCACGCGTTATTACTCCCACATACGGTGAGCGGCTCAATGCATCAACATGCCTTAGTTGAGACCCTGAGCGGTGTTCCACTACATAGTCGTACTCCTGCAGGAACAAAACCCATCTAGCAACTCGTGTTGATAAATCCTTTTTCTTTAATGTCATCTCAAAAGCTTGGCAATCTGTGACAATCTTAAACTGGATACCATACAGGTACTGTCTGAATTTCTTGATACCTTCTATAATGGCCAAAGCTTCTAATTCATAACTGGTGTATTTTTTTTCAGCCTCATTTGTTTTCTTACTCATGTAGTGTATGGGGTGCAGATGGTCATCATTAGGATTGCGCTGTAACAAAAATGCAGCAAAAGCTGACTGAGAAGCGTCCGTGTGTAATTCTGTCTGCAATTCCGGGTTAAATATATTTAAGACAGGCTTGCTTGCTAATTTGTGTTTCAGCTCTTCAAATGCCTTCTTATGCGATTCTTCAAATACAAATGTGATGTCGTTCTTAAGTAAGTCAGTTAGGGGTCTGGCGATACATGCGAAGTTTGGTATAAATTTCCTGAAATATGACGTCAGGCCAATAAAACTATGAAGTTGCTTTAATGATGTGGGTTGTGGAAATCTTATCACAGCATCAGTTTTGTCGGGTGATGGTCTCACTTTTCCATTTTCTATGATATGTCCCAGATATTCGACTGTTCTCTGTACAAGCTGTGACTTGCTACAGTTAACTTCCAAACCATATTGTGATGCTCGCAACAAAACTTCCTTTAACCTTCTCACTGCTTCTACTTCATCCTCTGAAATTATAATCACGTCATCAATAAAGATCAAGATATGTCCCTGATCAATTAGGTCACGGAATATGATAGTAATGAACCTAGTAAACACTTTAGGGCATATGGACAAACCAAAAGGGGCTTTCAGGAATTCATACTGCCCACTGTGGGTGACAAATAGGGCTTCCATTCCGTAATTACGTAATTTCGCAATTCCGTAATTACGGATTGATTTCGGACCTTTTCTAATTACGTTATTATAAGCCACAATTCCGTAATTATGTAAGTACGTATCTTTACTTGTTTATTGGAAAAGGTGACGAAAATGGATCCAATTTTATCCTAAAATACGTTAAATCATACATAGAATACCTAACTTACTCAAGGAAAAGGCACAGGAACCATACTAGCATACCGGTTATATTCCCCGGCCCGTGTATTATAGTTTGGCTCGGAATGGCTCGGATAGTTAGCATACCTACTACAACACGTCTCGATTTAATGAAAATAAATTTTGTCTAATAAACAATAGACTTCAATACATTGCTTTAAACGATTTTCACTCATACTAAAACTATAAAACGGGACTTAATCGCGTAAGAAAATAAACAAGACCAAGTGCGGGTAGGTCGAAAAACTCGCACGGCTAGCAGACGAACACCTACCACTTCAGTCTTCTCGTGACCACGGCTGTTGTAACACAGTCAAAACGTCGAGGTAAATGTTTCATTTTATTACGCGATTACGTCCCGTTTTATAGTTTTAGTACGAATGGAGTTCAAGGACGTCTAGAGAAATATTTCAAGGAGAACTCCCGAATATTAGGATATAGGGAAGTCCGTGAATATTACTTAAAAAATTCTATCAGATAAAGTACGTAATTACGTAATTACGTATTTTAAATAAATAAATTCGTAACTGGTTACGTAATTGAAATGTCCGTAATTTTGGATGCCCTAGTGACAAAGGCAGTATATTTGACAGAGTCCTCATGAACTTTTAAATGGAAATATCCGTTCTTTAAATCTATTGTACTAAATACCTTTGCTCCCACTAGTTTATCAATATGATCATCAATGATCGGCAAGGGATACTCATTAGAGATGTGTCAACTCGATTTACCAAACCGGTTCAAACCGAGTTATGCTCAACTCGGTTTGAGTCGGTTTGAAGTTTCTCTAACTCGCTTCGTGCGAGCTACTCGGAAACCGTGAGCCCGCAAGTCAAAACGGTCGTCTCGACCGGGCGGAAATTGACGAAATTTACCGATTGAACCTGATCTTACACGGCGCGGCGTTCCGACGACATGACGGGTGGCGGCAGCAAAGCGGGACTAACGAAGATTGCCGAATAAACCCGACACAGACTCGGTTTGACTCGTCTCCTCATGAACGTAACGCGTGTGCATGCGTAGGTTCGTACTATCGACTCGGTTTGAGCAACCCGGTTTGAAACCGGTTTACATCAATTTTCGACTCGGGTGACTCGGTTTCGAATATTTACGGTTTGGCCCATCTCTAATACTCATCTTTCAATATTTTCTTGTTAACCTCTCGATAGTCTATACAGATTCTAATGCTGCCATCCTTTTTGCGAACTAAAACCATAGGCGAGGCATATTCGGAAAAATTTACCCGTATAATTCCATCATCCAGCCACTGTTTGATCTGCCGCTCTACTTCCTTCTGTTCAACGATAGCCAAGCGCCGCGGTCGCTGCGCTACAGGGATGTCATCCTTTACCACAATCCGCAACTCGATCGGAGCCTCACGAGTCTTCTCCGGATGATACGACTCTACTAAATGCACAACCTCTTGCCTTAACCTCGGATCCGCAACAAAACCTATAACATCTGAAGAAACACATATGGCACATATAAAGCAATGCAACCAATTTTTGTCAGACTTTAGCAAAAGTACACGACTGCCATCCGTTATGAAAGTTATACACAAAAATTCGTGACCCAAAATTACATCAAACGGCATAACGTCTTTAGGCACTACGTGAAAGTTTGCGTATCCAAAACACTCTCCGTCTACCACAACGTCTGCTGACACATAACCTATCGAATTTACTTGCGTTGAACCGAGTCCCGTGAACAATATTTCATGCCGCACATACTCCGTAGCACATAATGACGCGTAACAGTCTTCCGAAATCAGATTAAGATCGCTGCCGGAGTCAATTAGAGCGTTAATATTCTGCCCAAATATTGAGATGATCTTCATTGGTTTTCGACTCGATGCCGGTTCTTTGTTTACATTTCGGTTGACGTTCATAGTCTCGGCAGTGTCGGCCATCTTGAATGACGCTTGATCTGACGTGAAGTTGCATCCAGTCGCCTCGTATTCGTTATGGTCATTGAGTGAAGCGTGATCGCAAATATGACTAACTTCACTCGAAGGCGTCTGTAAATCATTCACATGAACACACATTTGCCTCGCATGACAAGTAGATAATCGAAACAACTCTCGTCCTTCTTCTTCCTCGCCGTCATCATTTCGTGAACTGTTTTACTATCAATGGCGTCGGGAAACTCCTTGTGAAGGGCTTGTTTTAGCAATTTCCAGGTCTTAAATGGGCGTTCAGATTTAAGCCATACGTAAAGCAGCCGTGCCCGTGAGGCTGCGCCTCGCCACTATAAGTTGCTGAATCTCTGTCCAAGCGAATATTTTAGCGTTGTCGTCTACATCCTGGGTAAACTGTGAGACCGAATAAGACTTGTCTTGCCCACTAAACTTCCGCACGAGGTCCTCCATGTACATCATGCTATTACGCGCCGCCATTGCACCAGCCGCTGACGCTGGCACATCGTCAGATAGATCATTCGCCATGTGCTATTTATCCAGCAATTTACACTTGAAACTTGCATTGAGTTCTGCTGTCGGTGCTCTGAACCCCTCTTCGTCGTTATTTTAGCGCCGCATGCAACGACAACCACCTCGTTACCCTTGCACGCCAGCGCGTTCGTCGTTATCGTCTTTACTGCACCTTTTCTTTCGATCCCGGTCGAGCCCCCACAATGTGGGATCGAAATAAAGAGAGTCTAGTACATGAAACTACTTTATTTAAAACAAAACTATTTTTATCCAAAATTGAATCAAAAACCACATCTCTTGTCCGCTGCCATCTTACAAAAATCTCCCTCCCCCACCCGTTCATTCCGGTCTCATTCATTCTTCAGACATTCGTATAAGGCTCGTCTCACAATTCCACATACATACATACATACATACCTACATACATAGAAACATGAACCCTGAAAACATTACACTCCTTTATTGGGGCAGTCGTGTAAAAAGCTAAGAGCTCGTTCCCACTATGTCGTATGTCGCTCTGGATTTTAATCGGTCGTTCCAGTAGCAGAACGTTTTATATGATGCTATTCACACTCGTCCGACAACGATTTTGTGTCGCATCCGACAAAAATATCGTGTGTTTTGCCAGCCCTCTCGTCCGGATAAAAATCGTGTCGGAACTAGCTCGCCTTTGAGTAAGTATGACGCTGTTCACATTCGTCGGATGTCGGGGCCGACCCCGCCCCGCCCGCACCCCTGTTCCGCCCGCGCGTGGATGCCATAGTGGCCGACAGCCGACTAGTGTGAACAGAGGCGCCGTCACCCGATTAAAATCGGAATCCGACATCGGACATAGTGGGAACAGAGGCGCCGACACACGATTAAAATCGGAATCCGACACACGACATACTGGGAACGAGCTCTAAGGCTTCCTTATGCTTGAGGTATGAACCACGGACCAAAATAAACACGATGTAATTAGCTTACGGTGTACTTACTTTGTTTGAAGCAGGAAGCCTCATCTTACGAATATATCATTTGTTTTGTTTTTTTACAACTAGTTTGAATATTCTTTCTCTACATAGCTATTTAATACTAAAATCTGTATATTTACTACCATCTACCATTCACATTCGAGTACGTATGTATGAATCAATTTATGTTTCGGAGTGCCAATAAGTACCTAAATATCGAAGTGCTTACGACGCGCGACGTTGTCAGACTTGTCAGCCATCCTGTAGCTCGCTGGCAGCGCAGAGGTTCGATCTGGCAACGTCGCTAACTGTTTATACTAATTTCCATTTTTTTTATATATTTAACATCTTTTTTTATATAACGTTCCATTTTGACATGTTATACCACGTGTCCCAAAACTCAACGATAAGCCGGCACCAGAGGATGGAGCTGCTTATGATTAGTCGAGAAAAAATAAGGAAAAAAATATATCTTTTCCTTATTGGTATTGGTATTGGTAGTATCTTGACGTGTAAAAGTGCCCGAGCGGCCTACTTACTAAATAAATTTCTTTTATCTTTTTTATCTTTTTTATTTTTTCTCGACTAATCATAAGCAGCTCCATCCTCTGGTGCCGGCTTATCGTTGAGTTTTGGGACACGTTGTATATATCAAATTAATCACTGCGCTTAAGGTCTATTCATCCTTACTTGTATTATATAGTAAACAACTTTCTAACCTCAAAATGAACCTTTTTTGGCTAAAACAGCTATTTTAAATAAAATAAAGCAATCACAGACAATACATTGGCCAAGTGATGTCAAAAATGTTAACTCGGTTTATTTTATTTACGATAAAAGAGCTGTTTTAGCCAAAAAAAGGTTCTTTTTGAGGTTAGAAAGTTATTTACTATATAAGACAAGTAAGGATGAACAGACCTTAGTTAACACTACAAATATTTTACTTTAAAATAAAATAAATATAAAATAGCAACACATTCTGAAAATAATATTAAATAATGGAGCATAAGCCAAATTATTAATTTCCTTATCACTTCGCCCTCGTCTTTGAAATTGTATATTGGTAAAAGAGAACTGCGAGCAATGAAAGGACTCAGTGCAGACGCAATGTGGAAATGTTGCTACAAGATCATTCCTTGAAATTGTAGGTAAAAATCACAAACTTTGTTCATTTGTAAACATGCGAAAAAATAGATTTAATATGAGTTTATAGTCTCAATTAAAAATACAAATAAAGATAACCTGCTGTATGATAGTTTTTTACAAAAGTGTAGTGAAAATAAACTTGAAAAGTAAATAAGTTAATGGGCAAAGTTAAAACGTCAGAAGTATATGGAAAGATAGACAGCCGAAGACATATAGACGGCTGAGCAAAGCGAGGCCGGATAGGTCTGAGGCGGGCAACCCCACATTTCCCGCCGAGGTATGTATAGTGCTTTTCTCAAACATAATAATAATTCTTTAAAAAAAAAAACAAAAAAATTACAAAGTTAAATTACTAGGAGTGCATAAACATTAAAAGTAACCTACAGTGCTCAGTCATCCGCGCTGTGTCGGGTGCACCCGCCCGCCCGCCGGTGCCCCGCAGCGCACCGCCTGCGATCTAAGTTGCGCTACGCACCCCTTTGTTCTCCTGATACTTTAAATAAAAATGCAAGCGCTTTGGTTGGATGCACGGCTTAGTATATAAAAAAAAAACAGCTATCTAGCCTGTTCATAAACACAGCCGCCATGCTTACACCAAAATTTAAAAAAAAACGTTTATTGTTTTTTTTAATACGCATAGTGGCAGAATGTCATGATGCCTGTGCCACAAATTTATGTGGAATGGAAATTAAAAAAGAAGACTTTGCCGGCATAGGCCTTCACGATTTGTATGAAATTCCATTAACGACTTGCCTATTATAAGGAACATAACATCAATAGTATTTCATTGCATGTTTGAGAAAAAAATATTATTATTTTTCTTTTGTGTTAATCTATTTTTAGGATAAGATATTCTTTTTTTTCAATGGCTTGTAAAGTGACATCTATTGACTGCGAAAACAGATTCTTTAGAACATCACGTGTTGTAGGTATAGATGTCGCTAGTGTATTCGACATATATTGCCGTCGCTAATGTACTAACATAACCAGTTCACTAACGCCGCCTGGTTGCCATTCCACATAAGGCGGTTTTATTTTAATGTATGGCGTTGACATAGGTATCTTATTTTACTTTATTTATGCCTACACCAAAGATGAAGTGAAACATAGATCCCGTGTAGCCAACTGTCAAGCGTACCACCTTTTCTTCTGTGAACAACACAGTTTTGTAGCCAATTTTTATTGGTCAATACCAGACATGTGAACCCTACTAAATTAAGACGAATGGATAGAATAAGCGGCTAGTCGGATAAAGAATTAAGAAAAAGTGTCACTTAATTTAGTCGGATTACTGTTTCTGTTCGCGATCTGTGCGCCCATCTGTCGGAATTTTAAAATAATTCTCCGAAAATATATTTCTTCGACAAGTTAACAGTGAAGTATTAAAGTATAGGTTCAGTGGAATGGCGTGTGTGTCGTGGGTGTAAATCCCGAATGGGAAATAAAGAAAAAGATTCACAAAATATAAGCTTTTACAGGTGAGTGATGTTTTACATTAAAACTGTTGATTTTCGGCCATAATTCGGCCGTTTTGCAAGTATAACTAGAAACATTATCATGGTATTACATCTTGTAATTAATACAAAGCCACTATGTGCAGTAAACGTGCAATTTTAACGTATTTTTATATTTTCTTTCGGAAGTAAACAATAGTGCTTCCAAAATTAATATCGATAAGTAAACTTTCGATATTTTGATAGAGTAAATGAGTAAATATATCCATGAGTATATGTTTAAATATCAAAAAGTGAATACATTTTGGGTTAAAATAGCGAAGCCGAACAGTTAAAAGGCTGATGTTTTAAATGTCGAAACTTACAACATTTAAAGTTTGTTATTCTAAACGTTCAGTTTATTGCGTTGTGTGCCTTTTATAAACATAGGCATGGAATAATTGTTGAATCGTTCGTTATTTTAATGTTCAATATTTTAACATCGCTGTTTTAATTTAATATGTATTTTTTACGTACCTATATATCTATCGATCGGTAAAAGAGCCTACTACGTTTGATATTAATGAATTGTGTTGTTTCAGATTTCCAAAAGCCTCGCCAATGAGAGAGGAATGGCTGAAATTTGTTTGGAGCGGTCTGTCTGTGTGATTGATTTGGGACACCCCGAAAAAGTCACCGAGTATGTTCGAAAAAACAAACAGCAGACTCATTTATTATGAAGGCTGATAAACATGGTTGGAGATGCTCTAACAGAAATGGTTCGTCGTAGTTTCAGAAGTTGCAATGCAAACCGGCATCAAAGAAGGGTCACAAACTGTCTTCTAATTACTGTCTTACATTTACTAGGCTTATTCATCATTATTAAAGTTAGACGTTTTATTTTGAAATAAAAACTGTAAAAACTGTCTTTATTTTTATTACACGACAAAAAAGTTAATTTCTCAGTTTACTTTTTCGAAATAAGGTCAATTTTCAATTGGTAACCAATCACAATTATTATTGAAAATAGGCTTATCCTTTGTCTTTTAATTATGGTTAAACCTAATTTATCGATAAACCGCACATCACTGACTGCAAACTTACGCACACTAATGCAGAGTGACACACACGAACACACCTAAAAGTGGTACGCTTTTGAAATTCAATCGAAAGCGGTCAAATATAGACGACTCTTTTTAACGAAGGGCATTTGTTACAGGTGCGAAGAGTACTATTCTATTAGCCGTTTTTACACTCTATGTTTTACTATCTCTATGGCCTACACTGAGCATGGTCAGACATGCTCTTGCACGGTTTTTATCAATTTTGACGTTTATCAAGTTCAAAATCAATTCGACGACTGAAAGGGACTTAACTTCCACCATGGTATTTGCGACAATGGTTTCAAATCGGAACTCAATAACTTTTAAACAGCAAAGCCGATATGCTATCAAGCATCAGAACAATAAATATGAAATGGAAAACACTCTTAACACCGTTTATCGATTCCAACGCTAAACGGGCGACCTACGACTAACAATCAAGCCACACAGGTTTGGTTTTCAATTGATGCGAGGAGAAACAAAATTTAACAGACAAACAGGTTTTTTCTGTGATACACGAGTGACAAATATACTGTCAGTTGTCAGTGCTAGCGTGATAGCGTTAGCCAGCCGATACCTATTAAGAAGCTGGGAATACTGCACTGCTATTATTTTGCACACAACTGTATGTCTTTGCACGCTCTGCAGCTTAAACGGGTTGATAGATTTTAACATGGCGTGTCGTTAGATTCGAGGTAGTTAGAGTGTATAATTACTACCCCAATGCTTGAAAGCCGTTCATTAAACCTTCTCAAAAATCTGGGTAGAAATATTGAATGGAATTTCATAAATGCCCTGATATCAGGGTAGTAATATTGTATGAAAATCCATTATTACCCCGTTTTGTGTTTTTTTTAAGTCTAGAAATTGACGTTGTCAATCAATCTACTTAATTTTTCATAAAAAAGTACTGGCCACCAGCACTTTTATAGCAAGTAGCATACGTCCCGATATGCCTGGCAACCGTCAAACTTATACAATAGAGCGAGAGATATAGATTACTTTCCTGCTTTAACGCGCACACAAGTTGAACCCTTCAAATCGGGGCGTTTACCTACTGTAACTTCTTTTGGCGCGCAAACTGTACGCCGCGCGCTAAAATTAACATTAAAAAAAAACTTTTGCTGCTGGTTGATAGCGCGTTAATAATTTTCATGCTACAATTTTCTTTGTTAATTTAATGATTAAAATCACTAACTCGTAAAAATGAGTTCAAGTGATAGTGATAGTGATTTAGTTACGGTGACTCCACCGGAAGTAATAGCAGATGCAAAAGGCGCTATTAATAATCTCTTGCCGGAAAAATCCAGAAGCAAATATATTAAAGAATTCGAAATACTTATGCAGTGTAAAAGTGAAAAAAAAGCAGCTTCATTCTCTGAAAATGTTTTGCTTTCATATTTTAATGAAAAAGCTACCATATACAAGCCCTCCAGCCTGTGGGCTATTTATTCAATGTTAAAAAGCACATTATTAGTCCAAAATAATGTGAACATTAAAAATTATACCAAATTAACGGCATTTCTGAAACGAAAGTCCAGCGGACTCCGTAGTAAGAAGTCAAGAGTGCTTCCTGCGACTGAAATTGATTGTTTTCTACAAAATGCTCCGAATCATACTTATTTGGGACACTAAGTGAGTAACTACCTAACCTTTTACATATTTAAGATATATGTTTGTTCATATTTACATATTTTACGTACTGCTCAACCTACGATCAGCTATATTCACTTAAAATATAGCTGTATCTATTAAGCTACTAATCATATTTGTTTATTTTTTTCAGGTTGTGTTGATTTTGGGGGTAAATGGTGCCTGTCGGTGTCAAGAGCTGTTAAATATGACAATAGATGATTTGGAAACACAAGGGAACATGATGCTATTCAGAATACCAGACACAAAAATTGAAATTCAGAGATCTTTTGTCATTAGCGACCAATTTTACGATACAGTAAAATTGTATAAAGATTTACGCCCGAATAATTTAAATACGAAGCGATTTTTACTTCAGTTCAGAAATAATAAGTATATAAAGCAGGTGATGGGTAAAAATAAAATTAGCCCAATCCCGAAGGAAATAGCCTCCTTTCTGGAGTTAAGAAATCCTCAGGAATATACAGGACACTGCTTTCGCCGTACTTCAGTTACCTTATTAGCAGACTCAGGCGCTGACCTAACGACCATTAAACGGCATGGAGGATGGAAGTCTTCAACGGTAGCCGAAGGCTACATTGAAGATTCCATTCAAAATAAAAAAACGCATCAATGAACAAATACAGGAATCGATTAACGCTCATCCAGATTTTTCTTTGGAACCTCGACCGTCCACAAGTGCGGCGCCAACAGGAACTTTTCAGCCAACTGCTTGTTTGTCACCTAAGCACCCAAAAATGACAACAAAAGTAGAGCCTATTGTAACTGAGCCTTCAACCAGTCGCATGTCACCTCAACCCTCCACCAGCACTGCACCAATACCTACCCATGCTGATTTAAATATGTCACAAACTAATATTAAACTACCCGGAAAAAACATTACTCTGTCATTCAATAAATGCAGCAATGTAAATATAACCTTTAATTAAATACTTCTTTGTTACTTTTGTATTTAATTTGTGTAAGTGTAGTATAAAGCAGTATATATAACTCGAGGGTAAGTACGGATTACTAAACTCGTGTGGTTTACGGCCCTCCGCTTCGCGTCGCGCCCTAAATGCACACTCGATTAGTAATCCGTGCCTTACTCCCCTTGGTAAATAAACTGCTATTTCATCTCTCCTGTTCGGAAAGTTTAATTTGAATGGGTAAATAGCCGAGTGGAAAATTGCGTTTTCACCTCTAGGGTGGAAAGTATTTTTTTTTTAATAGTTACGTTTGGCCACGGAGTCTAAGATAATTGAGATACGTCATATTATTACAATAAAAGCTTTTCATATATCTAAACTCTGCTGTAGGTTAAACAACGTATTTATTACGATCCTTCATATTAAAATAACTTTACGAATGGTCATTTTTTTTCGCAATTACAGAAAATCAACATTCTATTCTGCTGCCCGCCATAATGCCATGATAGCATAGCATGACACTTTTTTTTCATGTTTCGGCATGGCAGAAAATACACATACTGCCAACATTAGTAAAGTTAAATCAAGTTGGTCACGACCAAGGAGCTTATACACGACACTGGAGGTTGAACGCCGAACATCCGTTCGAAACAAGAAATTTGACCTTTATTACGTCGCTAATATATTCCATCTCTTTCTTTAGTTAGGGTAAGAATGAGATGGAAGCCATTTGTGTCATGTGAAAGAAAGAGATGGAATGTTTAAATAGACCGTAATAAAGGTCAATTTGTCTTTATCAAATTGTATTAATTTTACTTTAAATTTTAACTGTTTATTCTTATTATACCTCTTTATACAATTTGCGTGTAGTATTTTACTTTTCTCACAGTCGAAATGAAAAGTAGAGTGTCTAACTCGGGTGAAATTACCCATTTCCCCTCGAACTATTGGTGCTCTCACTACGTGCGAGAGCCAGAAATATCTCGAGTGAAATGGGTCACTTTCAACCCTTGGTTATCAATCTACTATTTACATAATATTTATTCTAGTCGACAATATCAAAAAATGTAGTCGGGTTTTATAAAGCTTGCTTTTTATTTTATGGTGTCAGGAGTTATCCAAATATTTACACCGTGTTTAAAACTCAACCAAATTAAAACTCTCAACATGTATGTGACAAAATCACACTACAACAACAATAAGTCCAAAGTTGCTGTCGGGGTCGGTACAGTTGAGTAGTGATAATCTAATTTAAAACTGAACGCCCCTCCACTCATCGACCTATGAATAATGCAGCCACAGCAATATGACATGACATGTTGGACCGGCGTTCAGTTTAAGATAAGACGATCTCTACAGATATATGTATACACTATTACGCCCTATTTCAATAGACTAAGATGCAAAAGGGCATTCATATCTTTGTATTCGACTGTGCAAAAGGGATGGCCAACAATGTCGCAATTACAGTTACGGGGAGTTACCCATTTTCAAGTAATTTCCATATTGGTCTCCGTCCGCGTTATAAATAAACTAGCTGCCCGCCATCGGCTTCACCCCGCTGCAAATTTCCGACTTTCCCGTTGGATTTTTCTTAGGTACGTATAAACCTTCTCCTGACAATAACTAACACAACGAAAAAGAAATCGGCCAAGCCAGCCCAGCCGTTCTCAAGTTATAGCGTGACCAGGAGAAATAGGGGTTCATATATATATATTTATACAGGGCGTCCCAAGACTATGGGACATGAAGGGAAAGTACCTTAAATATCATATTTAGATAGAATATTGTACTGAAAGAAGACTAACTTTTAAAAATAACATAAAGTCTTCTTTCAGTAAAATATCCTATCTACGATATTTAAGGTACTTTCCCTTCATGTCCCATAGTCTTGGGACGCCCTGTATAATATATATATATATATATATATATATATATATATATATATATATATATATATATATATATATATATATATATATAGAATATATATTATACATACATATATATATACATATATAACCATATTTTGACTGCTACTCGACTTAAGAGTCGTTTTTCAATCCTCTTAATAAAACATGAAAACATGTACAGTAACGAGATAAATTTGGTACAGTTAGCATCAAATATATAGACACAGTAAAACTTTCAATAATATGTAAGGGTGAAGAATAAGGGTGTATATTTATTTCTGAAACCTTGTTAACGTATATATATTTATGACGCTGACCGTACCCACCTTAGGCCCAAAGTCACTCTGACATTCTATAACAATAAGGTTGAGTTTCCTGAAAGTTACTAATGACTTGACATCTCTAATGACATTGACGACTTCAAGCATATTTTACTTGAAATGGGTCACAAATTAACGCTCGTGACCGTACCTATTAGTCATACGGTTTATTATAGGAAACATTGTTTGGCAAACAAAGATAAGGCAACATGTTATAACACAAGAAAGACTAAAGGCATAGAAACCGTACTAAATAAGCAGAAAATACATTATGGTTCATTTCTTTTTACTTATGGTTTTCATAGTGAGTTTGAAAGAGATGAATCTATAGCTGTTCTTTCGTTATTTGGTACATCGTCACAAAAAAGGCGTGATTTGGACCTATAAGCACCTATAGTATTTGGACCTATAGACAAGGAAAGAAGGAAGGACAAAGAAGTCCCTGTGTAAAACCTTGTGACAATGACAGTTAAAGACGAACAAACAGCCTACTTTTTGTTTCATTTTTTCTCATGTAATACGTAATCTAAAAAGTAGAGAAAGATAGCTGACGCAAAGTACGTCTTATAGTGCGGGTTCTATGCTATATGTTCTTATCATGGAATTAGTAAGTACTTACGTACATCTGCGGGCCTAGTATGGGTGCGTCTATATCGCGCGTCAAATGTGGATAAAGCATCCGTCACAGTCGTACTTATTTACGTGTCAGAAGGTGACGGATGCCTTATCTAAACTTTGTCACGCGATAAACGCAACCATATTAGGGCCCCTGGAAGGTGGACTACACCGATAACGCGAGCCGAAAGAAACTAACTAAAACTTAGTGCGTCCCTTTCTAGTAAAGGTGACCATATTTTAATTGGTTCCCCTTGTTTACGCATAATCATAAACTGTCCGAAAGTATGATTTAATAATTCCCAACTTGATAACGAGGTATAAAATTACAATCCGGCATGCAGTCTTGAAGTAACATGCAAGATACTAATGATTCTTTGAACAACAATTATTACAATATTCTGTCTATTTCATCATTTTCATATTTACCTACAATGACAAACACAACGAGAAAAACTTGCTAATTCCATGGTTCTTATTCTGTGTGTTATAATATCAAACGAGGATATGGCACCCTGGCTGGAGTTTGTAGTGTCAGTTGACAAGCAATTAGTCATCAGTGATCGAGTGGATCAGTGTTTGTGCATTCAGTTTGACTGAGCGACGTTGTTTCAGTATTGGCTGTGCGTCGTTGCGCTGCTCGGGTCCGGAATATTCTTCGCCGTCATCAATTTATATTGGAAAAAAGGTCAGTCACAACTCCGTAACAAGCGCTGCTATTGCTCGACTACAACTGGTACAGGGAAAGAACATGTTTAGTCACTTATGTTTGAAAATGCGATTTTAATCTCAAATTGTAGTTTTAGAGTTCGCAATGAAGTATTACTTAAGTACTACTTCGTTTACAGCTGTAAATATTAATACCTAGTTATGACTTGTTTTTTTCACTTAGACTTATCTGCACTTGAAACCTATACACGAAAATAATGTGTGTTTTTATAATATGGACAGGGAAACAATATGCTGCCACACAAAGCGAAAGACAAGATTCTATTTATTCTCTTTCACGCTTTAGAAGATTTAATATCCGTTTTTTCTTCGGTTTTAAAACCAAGGGACTAGCAAACGGTTATACCACAATTTCGCAGGATGGAAGTCGGGATGATGAGTAAGATTGGTGTGTATCAGAAGAAAAGTACAGCGAAAGATTATTACACTAGTATTATTATGGATCTTCATCAATCACGGGACTATGGGAGTCCCGGACTTGGAAGGCGGACATGGAGCCGAAGACAACACGCACAGGCCCTTTAGACAACTTTAATTTAGCAACGTGATGGCACACAATTCAGCGATTGTCCCTGAGTCGAAGCTATAGAAGTATGCTCCCACGGACACCCACCGGTTTGTATAGGTCTATTTTAGAAGGATGGGAGCATTTATTTTTAGCGTTCCCATCCTTCTAACCGACACTATTATAGTAGGCTATCATCATCATCATCATCATCATGTCAGCCGAAAGACGTCCACTGCTGGACATAGGCCTCCCCCAAGGCTCTCCACTCAGACCGGTCTTGTGCTTTTCGCATCCACCGCGTTCCCGCGATCTTTACAAGGTCGTCACTCCATCTTGTTGGAGGCCTACCTACAGCTCGTCTCCCGGTCCGCGGACGCCACTCAAGAACCTTCTGACCCCGTCGGCCATCAGTCCTGCGAGCAATGTGCCCCGCCCACTGCCACTTAAGTTTGGCTATTCTTCGGGCTATGTCGGTAACCTTAGTTCTACTGCGGATATCATCATTTCTGATTCTATCACGCAGAGAAACCCCGAGCATAACCCTCTCCATAGCCCTCTGAGTGACTTTGAGCTTCCTTATAAGGCCCATTGTTAGCGCCCACGTCTCAGATCCGTAAGTCATCACTGGCAACACACACTGGTCAAAGACTTTTGACTTCAGAAAATGCGGTAATTTGGACGAAAAGGTGCTACGAAGCTTCCCGAACGCTGCCCATCCGAGTCGGATTCGACGAGTGACCTCTTTCTCAAAGTTGGACCTACCTAACTGGACCGTTTGTCCCAGGTAAATATAGTCGTCAACAACTTCGAGCGCGGAGCCTCCGACTATCACGGGAGTTGGCGCGACATGGACGTTGGACATGACTTTCGTCTTGTCCATGTTCATCCTCAAGCCAACTCGGTCGGAAACTCCACTGAGGTCAGCGAGCATTGCACTGAGGTCCTCCATGGTCTCAGCCATGACTACGATATCGTCAGCGAATCGAAGGTGAGTGATGTACTCGCCATTTATGTTGATGCCTCGTCCTTTCCAGTCCAGAACCTTAAAAGCATCCTCCAATGCAGCGGTGAACAGCTTCGGAGAGATCACATCTCCTTGTCTGACTCCCCGCTGCAGAGGAATAGGCTTCGTGCTCTGGTCCTGTAGTCGGACGGACATAGTGGCGTTTTCGTACAGACACTTTAACACTTCGATATATCGGTAGTCAACTTGGCACCGCTGGAGAGACTGTAGTACAGCCCAGGTCTCGATCGAATCGAAGGCTTTCTCGCAGTCCACAAATGCAAGGCAAAGGGGGAGGTTATACTCTTCGGTCTTCTGTATAACCTGCCGCAACGCATGTATGTGGTATACGGTACTATTGCCTTTTCGGAAACCGGCTTGTTCGGGAGGCTGAAAATCGTCAAACCTGCGCGCGAGACGATTTGTGATGACCCTCGAAAACAGCTTGTAAACATGGCTCAGAAGTGAGATGGGTCTATAGTTCTTCAACAAAGTTTTATCACCTTTCTTGAAGAAGAGAACCACCACACTTCTGTTCCATGCTTTCGGCGTTCTCCCTTCGTGGAGGACGGAGCTGAACAGCGTCTGAAGGGCCCTAAGGGTGGGTTTACCACCCGCCTTCAGGAGTTCGGCTGTAATTCCATCCTCACCTGGGGCTTTGCCATTCTTAAGCTGTTTGAGGGCCATACTAATCTCGTACAGGCTGACGTCGGGGATATCTTCGGTATAGTGTCGGGTTAATCTAGCCCTCGGGTCTTTAGCTCGATTTTCGACGGGTGTTCGGGTTGTCGTGTACAGCTGTCCATAAAACTTCTCAACTTCCGCCAATAGCTCAGGTTTGGATGAAATGACTCTGCCGTCGTCGGTCTTCAGCTTCATCAGTTGGCTTTGGCCAACAGACAGATCCCTGGCAAACACCTTAGAGCCCCTGTTACGCTCAATAGCCTCTTCAATACTTTTAGTATTGAATCGGCGTATATCACGTTTCAGAGACTTCGAGATCTGTCTGTTGAGCTGCCGATAGCGACAAGCGTCACCAGAGGACTGCAGAATCATTTCACGCTTCACCTCCATGAGCCTAAGGGTGGAGTCCGAGAGCTTCTTGGTTTTTGTACGGCGGATCTTGAAGAACTTAGACCCGACCGTTTGGACAGCTTCCACGAACCCGTCGTTGTACTCGTCCACGTCGCTACCTAGGCACTCGAAACGGTTTTGAAGTTCGAGCTGAAAGCTCTCGGGGTTTTGGAGCTGAGCGGGTGCCGGGCGGAGCGTAGACTTCATCAGTCTAGACCTTTCAAGCTTGAACTGGATATTCAATGAGCCTCGTACCATACGGTGATCACTCCCGGTTTTAACCGCACTGATCACGGAGACATCATTGAATATGTGCTTTTTCGTCGACATGATAAAGTCTATCTCATTCCTCGTTACACCATCAGGACTCATCCAGGTCCACCCCCTATGCTCACGTTTCCTGAAAAAGGAGTTCATCATATAGAGTCCCTCCTTCTCCATAAAACTGGCCAGTAGGTGGCCCCGGTGATTCCTATGCCCCACTCCAAAATTCCCCACTCTCTGCTCTTCACCGTCTCGTTTACCCAGCTTTGCGTTGAAGTCCCCCATAACAACCGTGAAGTGAGTTTTGGAGCTATGCATGGCTCTGGAAACATCCTCATACATAGCCTCCACCTCATCGTCGGAGTGTGTCGAGGTCGGCGCATATACCTGTATGACCTTCAACGAATATCGTTGGGTCATTCTGAGTACAAGGCACGCTACCCTGCTCGACACGCTCTCGATCTTCACCACGTTGTTCACGAGGGACTTGTGGACGATAAACCCGACACCTCCCTGGGACTGGTGGTCGCCCTCCCGGAAATAGAGCAAGTTACCGGACTTCAGGGTTATCATGTCCTCCCCCTCTCTACGGACTTCTGACAACCCTATGATTCCCCATCGTAACCTGCTCAATTCCTCCTCCAGCTCCAGCAACTTTTCGTCGGTCCGCAATGTTCGGCAGTTGTATGTTGCCAGGGCCAAAGGTCGTCGTTTCTGGTAGCCGGGTCTCTGCTGGAGATTACCTAAAGCACCCCCTGCCCCGCCGTTACCATAGCCGCTACCGGAGCCAGGAATAGCGGGGCCGCCGGGGACTAGGGGTCTGGGCTGTAGTTTTAAATTCATACTTAATTAAGGCTTTTGATCTAGAACCGTTGGGGGAAAAATGCCGTAGTCGCCACGCTTGGCAGGCGGGTTGGCGACCGCAGTTATACCATGTAGTCCGCGGAAGACGCTGCTGCCCATCCTCCGGTTTATCCCTTAGTCGCCTCGTACGACACCCACGGGAAGAGATGGGGTGGTGCTATTCTCGACCGGCACCGGCACCAACACGGCAGCTCCATCGATAAGATTAAGTAAAATCTACATGAATCATTAAAAGTACAGTTACCTGCAGAGGAATGTGACACACCTGTATACTAAGCTTCTACGCAGGAGGGTCACGTTTATCTACAGCTGACTGTATTTTGAGTAGGTACTTGTCATGTAGAATAGGGTGACCACATGGTTGCTATTTTTTTATTAATTGAAATTAATTAACATTAATGTCTTTAAAGTTTAATTGTTTCCTTTTAGACCTAATGCACTGAACTTGCCTTGAAATGCTGCGTTAGAAACTATGATTTTTGTTCAACACTTAGGAGTCACCTTGTATACTGCCCTGATAAGCCAATAGGCGGTATCTCAATTTCAATAAACGAAGCAGATTCAATCCTCGAGCGATAATAATATGGTCGCACTTACTATAGGAGTTTTGTCTGAGATACCACAATTTGTTTTATAACGGTATAGTTAATTTTCGTGAATCAACCGACTAAAGTTACACGTTTCTTAATTTTAGTCTTTAATTATGTACACTTTTTTTGAAAATCGCCCGTTTAGCTCTTGCGACTCGGGTGGGTCTGACTCCTTGTTCCTTGGAGATAACCATGGCCAGATAACTGGTTATTGTGCTATGCAAGTGTCATGTTATTATTTTTGCACAAAAGCTGTTTTTAGAAAAATAATAATAATAGTAATGCTAATAACCAAGGTTGTGGCGGGCTCTTTTCCGCATCTTCACGACTCCAATATGCGCCTTTTTTGCGTGAGAAAGTACTAATAAGGTTAAAGACATATATTGTTCTGAAATAGTAGTTTACGTGACGGTTGCGTAATGCTAATTACGCAGAGTCTCGTACAATAATTTATCTACACACATATTATAAGTACTCTAAGATGGGTTCAGAAGCTGAAAGGCAAATGACCAGCATTACCTTACGTGTGGTAGTAGGTGACAGCGATGACAGCTGTAATTATCGAATATTGCAAGCTTTGATTATTTACTCTGGATAGAGTGTGGCCCTGTAATCTCTACGACAAAAACAGTCCAGTTTTTGAATGCTTGTGTGCCTGACTGCTTTGTCTGACACTCGCAAAACGTCATTCTATTTATTTCTGTGGGCATACGTAGGATTTCTAGCTAAAGACATATTTCCCATTTTACTGCGAAAACTGATCATGTTAAGGTTGAGTTGTTGTGAAGTGTTTGGAAACTAAAAAAGATATCAATTCGAATTGGAATGGTTGACTTCCATTGGCAAAATACACTCACCGGAAAATTTTGCGAAACAAAAACAAAGTAAGATATTTTGAAAAAGTTATTTTTATTCCCGAGGAAAATGTTTTAAGTTATTTGTTTTTCATACAGAAATTGGATAAAACGTCATTAATTAAGTGTTTTAAGAAATAAATATTGTCGTATTTGTAACACAAAAATATTGCGTTTAAAATTTAGACTTTTCATTATGTTCCGCTAAATATGCCGCGAGTAAAGTGGGAAGATGAAAAGTTAATAGAGAAATACAATTTTGCACACAACTTAAATTTTATTCGTATCAATTACCGTTTCTTTGAATTTCTTTCTTGAATATTTTTATCATTTTCCACCATTTTCGACTTACACGTTGTTTTCTATTATTAATACTATGTATACATATTTACACCGTGTCCAATATATTTGAATACAACTATGAAATATCATAAAAATAAGTACACGATACCAAATGACATGAAAAGTATATTATATTAAAAAGAAACAAATAACAAATATTTACAATATTTTTTTTGGAATTACTCCGCCTTTAAGTTTCCGAAACAGGCTTAAACGTTTCTCGAACCCGTCACATGCGGCACGCACTACTTTCATAGGCATTTCATCCCAAGTACGCTCGATATATTTTTTTAATTGGTCCAAATTTGATATTTTATAATTATTCAGTTTAGAGAGCATATACGACCATACAAAAAAATCCAAAGGATTTAAATCCGGAGAGCTCGGGGGCCATTCATTCTTGGGTAAGAAATCAGTTAAATTTGCGTTACACCAGGCTTGAACGCTGTTTGCGGTATGGGAAGGTGCTCTATCCTGTTGAAAAATGTAATAGTCATCTCCAAACATGCGTTGCAGATTTGGAGCAACAACTTTCTGCAGAACTTCGGTTTTGTTATACTCAGCGTTGATTTTAACACCCTTATCGATGAATATCAAAGGAAGTTTGCCCCGCTTACACACTGCTCCCCAAACCATTACCGAGGGGGCACCCTGAAATCTTGGAACGTATTTTTGATTCTCTGGAATGTCTGCCATCTTTCCCGCTCACAACCGATCATTTTGAGCATTGTGGGGTTGCTCTAAAACAAATAGTGTTTCATCCGAGAAAACAAACTCATCCCCAGCGTGCCACGAAAGTATCGTATTTGATCGCTCGATCCTCTTCTGCTTAGACGCCTGGGAAAGTCCATGAACTTTACGTTTCTTGTACGCATAACACCCAAGATCATTTCTCAAAATGTTATGGACGGATCCTCTTGAAATGTTCAACTCGGCTGCTAGTCTTCGAATAGAGCGATGGTTTTTACGTCTAATTCGCTCCCTCACAATTTTAACTACCCGATCTGTTCTCGCTGATCGCGGCCGACCCGATCTCTTTCGATCTTCTGTTGAGGAGGGCTCTTTAAATCGTTTTAATGTGTTCTAAACAAAATCACGTTTGATCCCAAGAGATTTCATCGTATTGAAAATGTCGCTAGGGCACTCGCCATTACGGTATTTGGTAACAATTATTTCTCGAAATTGCTTCATCGTGTTTAACCCATGAATGAAATATGGCAGACATTTGAAACTACTGTATCTTGTTTCTGTAACTATATATTTCAATTTTATAAATAGAACAATTTATTTGGAGCTTCATGTATTTTATACCAGTGCGAAACGTATTGTATCCAAACTTATTGGACACGGTGTACATAATACATCCTTATGTAACTTTCATACTTCGAAACTCACAACCCTATTTCAAAACTGGCAACACCAACAAAAATGTCAAGATGGAATCGTAATAATTAAGACATATTAAATTGACTGATTTTTCAAAAATTCTATCAATTCTGAATTACTTAACTCGCTCTATGCTCGCTTTACGCAACTCGTCATTTTAGTGCGTTTTTAGCGAAATCAATTCTAACACATAACACGTGCGTAGCCATTGACAACACAATTGACACTAAGGAGCGGAAAGCTACTTATACTCTAACAGTTAGCTGATAAAAATTTCGACGCATTTATGTCATCGAAGTTCTATCTAGACAGTAAATAATCAAAGATGGTAAGGTAATGAGCTTCGATCAAAACAAAATTCAACTATACTCGAAACTGTAATGAAAGACCAACGTGGGTTGCCACTAATTAAACAAATATTTGCCTTAGTATATTTCCACTTTTTAGAAGACCGCACTAAGAATATTTATTTGTAGGTAGTTTTAAACCTTCCATTGAAATAAACAAGTTAATTCAAGTTACTTACACAAATACAAGATGGCCTATTAAATATTTAACCATAGAAGATTTTTGGTAGCAAAACTGTTATTGCACTTGTAATACTTCAGGTATTAATAACATTTGGTACGATAAATAAACAATAGTTGTAAACAACGTTAGATGCAATTTAAATATTACATACGTTTAGCTATTCGACAAAATAACAGGCTAAAAGTGTGTAGCTCACTTTATAATGACAATCATAGGGCATTTTACCAGCCATGGCACCATGGGGTCCATGGGTAACTGTCAAGTTTAAATCAAGCATAAGTGTAAGGCATCCGAATTGAGCTTGTCATTTTGTTTTAGCTGATAAATAAAATCGTCATTGAACACACACACCCGCCCTTTAATTACTTAACACACTATATGAGAAAATATTTGTTTTGGGATATTTTAATGTTTTGAATATCGGGTAGAAAAATCATTGAATGCATATTCCCTATTGTTAAATATAACTTTTGATATTGAAAATGTTAAAATTATCTACAAATATTAACAACAATTTGATTATCAATGCAAAAAGGTTGGCTAACTCTGAAATGTTCCATTGACACTGACATAAGCGACTTTGACACTTGTGACAGTGACGTATCTATCGTAGTTTTTTTGGTCTTAAATTACAGTTTCGAGTATAGATAACGAGTCCCATACAAAATCAGAGCTAAATTCTATCCGCGTGAATCTATACGTCAGTTGCATTTGTTTACTAATGAACCGAGACAAACGTTTTAAAACCGTTTTAAGTTCAACCTAATAACAACCAAGTTACTTTAGTAATAAAGTTACAAATCTTCAAAATTTGATCTCATACCTACGACTATTCGTCTCATAACATGAACACTACTACGCACAGTAATCAATCTTATCGTGCAAAAATTAAAGTACCTTTCCCCGTTGTTGCCCTGTGTAACCCTCCCTAACCAAAACTCCCTTTTTGACGCTACCTAATTAACTAAAGTCTTAGTAGAGCCTAAGTAAACCCTAAAAGAAACCCTAAAGCTTACTATAGCTCTGAAAACTCAAAGCTATAGAAGCCTATGTAATATTAAACTATGTAAAGCTACTCTATGAAAAGCTACTACTAACTTCTTGTCTTTAAATATACAGAGTAAGAATGAATAAATATTATTGAAATGGCCATATGATCGTCTAGTGTCTAAGAACCTACATTGTGAACCGTTATAGATAGTAACCTAAGAATTTTTCATGCATATAAGATTGGTATAGTTACATGAATAAAGTCTAACGTTTTACAAAATCAAGTGAGAAGTAAAGTGAAGTAATAAAAGAGAATGATAATTGGTCTTGTAACTAATAAAGGTCAGTCAAAGTCTTTGGGTCTATTTAGTGATTGTTAGCTTGAAACTGGAAAGTATGCTTAAGGCATTTTATTTGGTCAGAGCCCAAGACTCTCCGCTCATGACTGTGGGACTCGTCTACCTGACTCGTCATCCCTCCAGCGCATAAAATATTTTTTTTCTTTCCAGGGGCCTAATATGGCTGCGTTTATCGCGTGATAAAATGTGGATAAAACATCCGTAACTTTTTGACATGTATATAAGTACGAGAGTGACGGATGCTTTATCCACATTTTGTCACGCGATAAACGCAATCATACTAGGCCAGCAGGAGAGGTAATTGATTTTACAGTCTTTGTCAGTTGTTAGTAATAGATTACTCAGTAATAGTCTGTCAACAGTATACAAGGGACGAGAGGGTAATACAAGGCTCCTTTCTCCATCGCAGGAGTGAAATATAAAATAATAGTCATATGGTATTTTATGTAATTCATATTAAATTTACTAATAGCTTAATTATTAATATGTCAAAGTCAAACTGTCAGGATATAGATAATGATGGTGAGTAGTCATATAAAGTCAAGTTTATAAAGCTTGAACATGTCAAAGCCAACCTGCCTGAATGTAGATAGCAATGGTAAATAGTCATATAAGACCATAGTAAAGGTAAGTAGTCAAATAAGTTCAAGTTTATGAAGTTTGAGATAATTTCAATACCCTGCAATTTCTATGAAGAGTTTTGTTTAAATTATATCAATGTTTATTTCTCATATCATAGTGAATCTTTCTAGTCATGATGAATGCTGCTTTTAATGATGATTTCAATCATAAATTGTAGATATTTGCTGAAGTATATTCCCGTAGGAATGGTATTGTGGTTTCAACTGCTCACAGACTAAGGCCGGTTTTCCCTTGAGAATAACCAAGCAGGGTGCGTAACCCGTAGCGTAAACAGAGAATTCACTTGATTTAAAATATTCAATATAAGTTGAGAGAAATCAGTCGACCGCATTGGATTTCAATGTTGAAGTATATTTGGCTATCTGCCATAGACTAGAAATAATCACGTATCATTAGCTTACTTTGCTGTCGTATATAATGAACGTTTCATTGATATTATTCACAAGTTGAGGCTTACTTTGCTCAAGCTGTTTTTTTGATATTATAACTTGTCAGTAACGGTATTTGCAGTAGATATTTCATTTATTATGGGAAGGAGAAACCAGTTCACTAAGTCTCAATTAAACATTTGTAACGTAGTTTTGAAGATATAGTAAAGCTTTCCAGCCTTGATACTATTTGATGGTTTTAAGTACATTTACTAGAAGGTGTGACCTCGGTCATTGTAGTGCATGTTATAATGCATAAATTCCCTTGGGAATGGCTGAATTGAAATTATTTTCCGATTTCCGCACTTAATTTTATAAGTAACCAATACTGACACTTAAGACTAATCCTTACGCTGACCAATATAAGGTACATTTCTCTTTGCTTTCATTAATATCATTTTTACGTTACTTAAGGTAAATGCGCGTTTCCCCGAACACCCCTTTGGTGAATTGGACAAGCCAACCATTTGGACCGCATCAAGTGAACATATTAAAAAAAAAGTTTCGGTATAAATACAAATCTGACATTATTAATAACAAATAGAACCATTGTTTAGACATAAATAGGTACATCCGACCCTTGCCAGAATCCCGTTTTAATGTCATAAAATCGGTAAAAATAATATATATCTTTCAAACAAAGTTTACAAAAGAAAAACCTAGTTCAGTGATGTTTGGTAATTAATTACTCGTTAAATTTCAAATAGTTTTAGTTATTGGGAAAGCATAGTAGTGTATATAATCAGCTCATGATCATTCAGTATAAATAATAATCATATGACATACACTTTCCCTGACTCCTAATGCTATTCATTGTTTCGTTCTAGTAAAATAAAAAAGTTGACGCTTCATCGAATTCGTTTTGTTGTCAATTTCTATAAGTATCACTACACTAAATCACTTAATTAAGCAGAACACAAGCTAATTAAATAACAATACAGGAAATCCCTATTTTTCAATCACATAAGGTGACGTAAAACCGTTTTATGATCTTAAGAATTATACGCAATTTCTTAGCGTTTTTCACAAGTACTACATCACGACGATCAATCGACTCTGTCAGTCAGCAAATTATCGGCTTTGCCGCGTAGTGGTAGGGATGAGTACCTTGGTTGCGAAAGTCATATATCATCTAATGTAAATGCTCTACTAATAGTTTCAAATATCGAAAATTCGGCGATATGGTAGGTTCGATGAAATGTACGTTTACCCCAACCCCGACAAAAACATGCCGTCTTGTCTAGCCAACGCCAGGAGTAGCTCTAGAATACAAAGGCTGCGCCGGCGTCCCGTCGTCGCGTCGCCTATTCGCAGAGACCGCAAGTGCTCTAGATCAAAATAGTATTAACTCAACAACCTACTAGTCTTGTTTCAAGTTTACAGAAGTTTTAATAAGGTTGATTTAAGAATACAGTCGTATTTCAGCAGTGCGATAAGTAATTCCATCCCGTTTCTATATATCAATAATCTTTATTTTTATGTTGATGTTTTAAATCTGTTCCTTAATTGTTAAAGACATTCTGTTTAGCTCGCCTTCTTACGTGCGAGAAACAAAAGCGCCCTTATTATGATAGCAGTAAGGTAAATAGGTTGTATTTCGAGATTCAAATTTTTGTCATTATGCTTGATTGTAAATAATTATATTTAGATATAATGTTATAAAATAACGAATAGAGTTTTTATACTAAACTTTAAATGTATAATGATTTTTACTCTCGTTAGAGCCTAAACTGAAATTAATTATATTTGCGAATTAAACGGGTATTTCTGGACCGTTACACCTGCGAGTTACATCGTTTTTTATCTATTCATTTTGCTTCTTCGAATTTGACTAACAGAGGTATGGAGTAGCATTGAATTTAAAATTAATGTAAATAGGTACCTACGTAAAAGTTCTGTTGTTCCAGAAACATTATTATGAATATACCTACCTGTAACTTAGGAACTGCAGCTTTGACCAATTAACGCCGGGAAGTATTTCCCGATATATCCAATTTATCAAAGTGATCCGAGCATATAACTGAATTTTTCGCTGGCCTATAAAAGTCATCTCCTCTTTCTTTGGCGACAATCGAGATCCATTTCTGCACATGTAAATGGATTGCAAGGAAAGCTAAAAAGTAAATATTTTATGAAACAGTGCAACAAACAAACACAAAAGTAGACCCGTACATACTACTAGAGTTTATATTTTAACACGAGTATCTCTGGCGGCAGCTATCTTTTTCCAATCAATAATTTATAATGAACACGCGATAAGAGTGCGCGTCTTGCGTTTTGGATACGTTTTTGGATTTTATAGGAATACTATCGTAATCAATCACTTTATTTATGACAAATATTATATTGGTATATTCTTCACTATACAAAATTAAGTAGGTACGAGGGGCATACCGAAATTATCGGGAATTGAAAAAACTACAAGTACGTTATACCTAAATTATATTTCATTGTTATTCGAAGTATTCTTCCTTGCAATTAATGCACTTTTGCATTCTTTCGAACCAGTTATTAAAGCAATAACTCTACTCTGAAGTGGACGATTCCAAAATGGCCGATTTATACGCTTGTACTGCCGCTTCTGGGTCTTGAAATCTTTGACCACGTAACAATCATTAATTTAAGGGAATTTAAAAAAATCGTAAGTGCTCAAGTCGGGACTATTCGGAGGATAAGACATATTAACTCTACGTTTTCATGGTTCAAAAACATTTTGTTTTGCGAGCGGTATGGAAGCTCACATTGTCGTGGTGTAAGATGATCCGGCGTGTACCAAGACCTCTACGGAGTTCAGTCATCATTTCTGGCAAACAAACCGAAGTGTACCAATTGGCGGTAACCGTGCTCACACGTGGCCACATGTCCTTTTTTGGAATCAAACGGAGCGATCATTTGCTTCGATACGCTACGGGAACGCCACACTTTCGTTGGCTTTACCTCTCTTCCGAAGACCCAAACTGCCGACTGATGTTTTCGTTCAGGTTTATAAGAATAAATCCATGATTCGTCACCTGAGACGATGTTATAGACGGCTTTTGACTGCCCTACATCGAAGAGTTTCAGAGTAGACCGATACCAATCAACACGAGCCGCCTTTTGCACTTCAGACAGATTATGGGGTATTCAGCGGGAAATTAACTTTCTGACGCCCAACTAATTATGCAAAATATTTTGAATTGCAGTCATTCCAATCCCTATGAAAGCCTGAATCTGGTTGTATGTCACATGTCGATGATGTTGTAGAATTTTTTGCACAGCCGTCACGTTTTCAGGCGTTACCGCTGTTTTTAATCGACCACTAGAAGGTACGGTGCTGAGAGAGGCACGACGTCGTCGAAACTCCAAATACCAGCGTTAAATAGTCGTTTGGCTTAGTGCTTCCACATTATAGAGGGTGTATTGCAAGTCGTGTGCCAAATGAATAGGGTGGGTAGCTAGGGTCACTTGCAACACGTTTTGGCCCAATTAACTCTCATCCTGCCCACGGAGTTTTTTTAATATTTTTTTTGGTAAAAAAAACTCGGTATCTTCCAAAAGTTAACCATTTTGTTTACCTATCTTTTTTTTTAAATGTGATAGCACAAAAGTATTAATAATTTTTTTATCTCTAATGTATGCGTATTCTAATGAAATGTTACATTTATTCATGAAGTAACAGATAAAAAAAATATTAGCCGACAAAGTGTGAAGGACAGAAAATAAAAATCGTCACGGTCAACTTTATGGCACAATTAAAAAAAAATTGAAACTCCTCAGATCTTCCAACATCATAAAAACTTCTTCAGCTCCTGACTATTCTTACGGTATACCACATGTCTAGAATCATGTTCAGATTTCGACAAAATATGGTTTCAATCTAAAATGGTGGTTTACATTACCCAGTACTTCTTTGAAACTACCTACTTACTTGAAAGTAAGATTCGATCAGATAAATGAATTGAGACTATTTTTTTGCACACGACTTGCAATACACCCTGTATATGGAAACAAGTTCACCGAGACATTGGTCTTGAGATAACCCTCGACGAAAGTTGTGATAAATTATGGCACGGAAATTTTCACGCGCGAGCTCCATTTTGCCTATCGTCTTGGCCAATTTAAATTGGAACTACGAAAAAGTCGATCTATTTTTTAAATTGTATAAATGTCATTACGATTGCAAGTGGCCAGTACTCGCGTAACAAAAAAGGTTTTATGCTAAGTCAATCCCAAGTACTCAATTCCCGATCATTTCGGTGTGGCTCTCGTACTAATAACTATTAAAATATTCATATCGATTCATATCGAAATATTTATATCGATATAAAAATTACACATTAGGCCAATGTTTGAGATTTTTTTCGATGCAGTTAAGTGAAATTCATCGTGTATAACCGACTGAGACTACTGCATGAAATATCAATAAGAACTTTTTCACTTCTCATGCTCTTAAAATGTTACTTTAGTCTCTGCACATCGGAACTCAAGCTCCTTATTAATCTCAAGGGATTGAAGTTTTTTTTTATTTACTTTGGAAACCCCTAAACAGCCAATCACGGTGTTTGTGAATGGAGGATTATCGCCATTTTCAGTGATTGTGTATGGACCATTTTTAGGGCGTGGAATTCACCTCAAAATGACAACTATGCAAAAATATTAAAAAATCAATGATATTTTATATAAAGATACGTCATCTGCGCGCAAAAACGTTCCGCAAAAAGGAAGGAAAATTGCCTTACTTTTTATCTATTTATCTCTTTCTTACAATAGCGTTCGCTATGGATTGCCGTGTTTGTCTCTGTCAGTAATTGGTCACGGGTTTTGAATGTGTTTAGTATGAGCATAACGTATCTTAATATAAAATATCATTGTAAAAAATAAGATTTAATTTCGTGAAATATGATTAATAATTACGAAAAAGTTCATGAAAATCGATCGTGTCATTTTGGAGAAGAACAATGACACGACACCCGAATAGAGAATGTCAGCCAGTTTAGATCTTCGTCTTACCGTATTCTTCATTAAAAACAAAAAATAGCTATAAAAAATTTATTTCGATACGTCAAATAGTTTCTGAGATATTGAATTTTAAACTTCGTATGCGGCGCTCGAAACCCGGCGGCGAGCGCTCACGGAATATGACGTCATCGCTTAACAGCGATGAGCGCCCTTATATGATTGAATAAGTTCACAGGGCTATAACGTTTTAACCGTAATAAGTAACCAATTGAAATTTTCACAGAATACGTCTTATTATAAACTCTATCGTTTAAAATTATAAAATGATCAATAAATCAAATCCCAAGAAGAGTCCCCATACAAGAAACATGAAAAAATACCATTTTTTTTAGCATTTTTATACGGTTTGTATTTTTTTTAATGTCTTCTTATTTTGATGCTATTTTAAGCCTAAATTGTAGTCTAATTTTCATAGTTTACGAATAAATAGCAATTTCAAATAAAACTGCGACAAATATATGACAAAACTGATTTTATCAACACGATGTTTTAAGCGGTCACCCATCCTGTTTTAGACTATGCTTGTAGTTGCTTAACTTTGGAAGTCGTAATAATTTTATGAATTCGTTTTGATGATACCTACTATGGTAGTTATAATTATCTATTGTTTTGTATTACATACAGTTTAACTAAACTAACTGTCTGTTGCTGATCGGCTTTTCTGTTTGTAATGTTTCACTGTAAGTACCTATTCTGCTTAAAAATACCAAAACATTAGTACAAAAGTATGTTGATTGCTAAAGTGAAACATCCCAAAAATAAAAACCAAGCTCGAGACAGCCGCAGCGCAGCGGTAGGTATTCAACAATATTGGTTACCTATGATCAGAGGTCGGAATATGTAGTGCGTATTAACCTAAACTTGTTGCATCTTCATTCAACAGCGTATTCCCATCTCACTCACGCATGAATGAACATGAGTCAAGGTTAATAAGCACTACCTATTCCGACCTCTGCCTATGATTCACGCTGTTCACTTCGCGGCCTCGTACTACAGCGTACCCGTAACAGGTTTAAAAAGTTGGAGCCGCGGAAGTCAAGACAGTCCTGTATTGTACCAAAGTGTAAAAACACTACCACCAACGCCAAAATTTATTTTTTATTTTGCCCCAGAATGCCAAAGTACCGCAGTAAATAAAAAAATAACAGTAATAATGCTCAAAAACAGTTCAACACTACCTACTTGCTACCCACTGGCAATGCCTAGACCTAGTTAAGAAGTGTTGTATGTCGGTACCGATGAGTATTTATACTAATCGCGAGTGAGCGACTAGCAAACGCGCGTGAAATAAAAAGCGATGAAATGAATAGGTACACAAAATATCGGAAATATTAGATCAATCAATTTCATCTTTTATAGTTTAATCTTTTATACGGTAGCGATAATTATTCTACATTAACACGAAATTTGTAAAGAAAGGCCTACCACCAAGGTTAAGCAACCACCGCTTAAACATCGTGTAGGTACCTAACAATTTTTTACCTGATTGCGTCAGGAGGAGGTCGTATACTAAGAAGTTAAGATTATTATTTAAGTTAAATGTGACATCAAAATAAAAAGCTGTCATAAAAATACAACCCGTACTTCGGTTTCCAAAGTTAAGCAACTACAAGCGTAGTCTAAAAAGGAATGGGTGACCGCTTAAAACATCGTGTTGATAAAATCAGTTTTTCCACATATGTGTAGCAGTTTTCCTTAAGATTGTTATTTAGTCGTAAGCTATGAAAGTTAAACTACTATTTAAGCTTAAAAAAAGCATCAAAATAAGAAGCCATTATAAAAATATAATCCATATAAAAATGCTAAAAACATTGGTATGTTTTTATGTTTCTTGTATGGGGACCCCTCTTTAGGTTTGATTTATTGTTCAATTTATAATTTTAAACGATAGAGTTTATAATTTGACGTATTCTGTGAAAATTTCCATTTGTTACTTATTACGGTTAAAAAGTTATAGCCCTGTGAACTTACTCAATCATACAAGGGCGCGTACCGCTGTTAAGCGATGACGTCACTCCAGGAAGATGGCGCCCGCGCCTTTTAATAATATTGACCAAGATTTTAAACGTACGTAGAATCAAAACTACTAGGTCAATTTGAATGAAACAAAAAGTAGTACGTTTTTTTATTTATAAGCTTTATTGTAACAAAGTTTCAAGCGGTTTGGCGTACCTACTGACATTCTTCATTATACTATTTAAAAAAATTAAGTAAAATTCCGGTAGATAATTCTCGAATACGAAAAGAAACCGGGCAAAAGCATGTCAGATCATGCGCAGTGTAGGGTTTTGTTATGGGGTGGGTGTAGAAGTCTTTTTTAAAACACTGTTTGAACTTAGAAATGAACTTTAATTTAGAGCTTAAAATATTACAAAAGCGTGACCAATCCTCCGCAAAGCTAAAATCAGACCGCCGTTTCTCACGGGCATAATTAAGTGGAAAAGCGAATGTATCAAATGTCACATATGTCGAAACGCACGGCAGTCGTAGGCATCGACGTTATTGGTATCCGAGAATGATGCAACAGCGTGAATCCTTACCAGGCATATTTTTCTTCTATACAAGACGACAAAGTACGTCCGATCAATACCTACAACGTATTGTAGGCATATAAAACATGTATAATGCTGCCTAAATAAACCTTATTTACTCGTGTTGAAAAAACATTTTTCGAAGTTTTCTGCGAACGTATAGTGAGTTTCGTTTGCACGCTCGGACGGTAGGGTTGTCAACACAATAAAAATATGAATATGAATACATTGTTATAAGAAAAACAGTTATTTATTTATTTATTACACAAAAAACTACTTACTACTACTTACTTACATACTTAATTTTTTACTTCGAGTCGCTCAATAGTTATTATAACTAAGAGCCATTCGTAGTACAAGAATTATATTTCAGAAAGAATTTCGCAAATCGGCGCAGTACCTAGTTGCTAGTGGTTACATATTACATAAATATGGGTCAAAAAATTTTACGTTAGCTACCTACCTTACCTACCTACTTACATCTAAGAACTTACACAATAATGAATTCGCTATCACTAAGGTATAGGTATAACATTTTTGTAATAAAATAAGTAGCAATTTTATACTGGTGTCCGTTATTTTTTTCTTGCTGTCATATTTTTTTACTTAAGAGCCTTACGAATATGTACCTAATCACCCTAAGATGTTTATAATAAGTAAACTAGGCAGGTAATCAAATCGTTCTAACTTGATGAATACTGTTTCGTGTTGATCACTTTAATATACTTATAAATAAAAATAAAAATAAATTAAAACTACTGACCTTTCCTCGTTCACAGGCAAAGATAAAAACGTGTCTTTTTTATTATCTTTAATTCTCTTCTCTCACACAGCAATAATGAGTCATTTTTTATAATATAAATTCACCAACACAACACAAGAAACAACAACAAATCTAACCCAACTTGACGCAATGAATAGAATGCACTACCTACTTGCCTACTTGCATCTCGCTTGACGTGTCTCGAACTCTCGACACTCAAAAACCGGTCGAGCGAGCTGGCCTCGCCGCGCGCGGGCATCCTTCATGTAGGTATTAGCATCGGCAGCTATGTTCCGTGAGGCGGTGATTATCGCACGTACCTCGCGCAGAGAAATATATGTTACGTAGTAACTCTTATTTAATCTGTGTCCTTACATACATTGTCCATACAAGCACATATATAACACCTTCCCCTCTAAGATTGAGCAACACCGAAAAGTTGGTGCGAAATTAAATCTAAAATGAGCTTTGCTTCGGCTTACACTTGAACATTAAGAAAATAGAAATATAATCTAAGCTTACTACGAACAACTTATATGCTAGGTCATACAATAATGTTGCGCCTCGTGGGCGTCGGCAGAGACCTGGTAGACTCATGAATTCCTTCCTCATCTGAAGTTTCCGGAATGGTATCTTTAATTGGAACAGAATTCTTTTCCGAGCGACACTCCTTAATATTGATACTCCTTTTACATTGATTAATAATAATAATAATAAATTTTATTTCAGGCAACGAGGCCCATGGTTTTCAAATATCTTATAGACTAACATACATAACAATATAAAACTTAAAACTAAAACCGAGGTGATAGAACAGCGGGTATCTGTTTTGCCAAAATTGGCGCGACGGTCGCTGCCGGTAGGTTGCCCCGAAAACGCCGGAACACGACACCTTTCGGCCAGAAGTCTGGACACTCGACGGTTCCCAGCATAAACCGCGGCACAACAAGTGCACGTAGCGAAGCGACCGCAGCTGAAACACCGTCAGGCTTAATCCAACCTTACGTCCGGTGGCACCGCCAATAACTTACCCGACAAAAGACGGCACTAATAGGAATCGACTGGTATCGGTGAGTTGTTCAACATTCCATGGTAAATTATGAGGTGATTTGAACCAAATCGGCGAAACTGATTAATAAAATACCGGAGACATTAACCCGCACACTAAGCCAAATTAGCGGCTATCGACAACTGAAGAAATATCGTTGCGGTACGAATGTTCTGTGTTCTTTAGGCCAAAATATGCAAGAGAATGAACAAAATTTTCTCGAGCTCACGGAATGACAAATTAAAATCAAAATTTAAAATAGACAGCTCAGATGAGAATGAGAATTGGTAAGTCCGAATTACCAAAGAGGTTAAGTACCAAAATAAAAGAGGCGGAATATTTAAGCAAAAATAGACGCGAATCTACGCGAATTTGTAGCGATAACGCTACAATTATTCCCCCACTAAAACAAAAAAAGACAAAGTAGCAACCCTAAACACCCTGTATGTAACCACCTAAATCTCCAAGAAGTCAAGTTAAAAAAAAACAAAAGTGAAGACCCTAAAATAATTTTGAAGTGACAACCCTAATACTAAACACTAACCCTAAACCTAAACAACTATTACACTAACAACAAAGACATCGAACACGAAACACACACAAGAACAAAAATAACACCCTGTAATGTCAAGGTTAAACATTAAATATGTTAATTAAATTGGACCTTAATTATGTTAACTTGTAATAACACCACAAAACTTCAGACCATAAAACACCATCCTGTACATCAACAGTTGCACACCTAGTATAGTAAACCCTAAATAATCCTGATTCTAGACTGCATCCAACTAGGACCGACACTGACTAACTGTAGTCACCTACCCTAAGACAACTAGCCTAACACGATAGAAAAAACTTATTTATAGTACAGACTGCAGGAAAAAATGCAACATTACAACTATCTTACCCATAATACAGTCAGCAAAAAAGACTGCAGAAGAACTGTTTTATAGACCATTACACTAAGCAAAGACCAGAAATAACCTACCTCAGTTACTAACTGTTAACCCTAACAAGTATCCACGATGGAAATTGAATTAAACTATCCTAAAACTAAAAACTAGGGATTACACAAATTATCAACACAATATACGCAGAGAAGCCTATCAGAGCGACCAGTCGGAAAAAATGACAAAGGAAAAAGCGATTAGAGATACCGGGTACACAAAATAACAGAAAAAGTAACACGATCGGGATAGGTACCGTAAAACTACACAACTATGGCCCTAGCTTACAACAATAGTCCAGTTTTACTTATCACATTATTCTTAAAATATGATAGCTTTAGCTATAGCTAGAGTTTAGAGCAATTGATTTTAGGCTGAACTGTACATATACACAGCAATAATAGCAGTAAGGTATCATATTTTAGAATAATTTAATGAGGAAAATTGGACTATTGTTGCAGACTAGGACCATAGTTGTGTAGTTTTACGGTACTCTAATCGAAAATTTCAAGTCACTAGCTCTTAAACTAAGACATACTAGTGCGCGAAGTTTACTGACCAACCATACCGCTATGATACCAAAATCACAGATTAGCTAGTTCGCACAAAAAAACTAACCGTTAACCCAGTAACATAGCCCGACAAAACAATACCGACTTGAAAAATTCGCGTGAGAAAAACAACAAGTATCAAGACCTGTTCTCTGCGCTATAATTGATACGATGGCAAACAAATGCCTAACGTAAACAAAGTGATAGGAGATAAACAAACTTCGAACTTTGAATAACAATATGTATAGTCAGACCGAAAAAAGTGAACACGGTAATGAAAATAACAAATCGACAAAATAGTCGTCGCAGAGGAAACTGGGGATAAAAGTCTGACCACCAAATCCATCCGAAATTGGATGTAAACCGACCACTTGCAGCAATATGCCGAATCCAACTAACGAGGGTGGCAAGGAATTTACTCTCAAACTGAGAGTTGGAAGAAAGAAGAAAAACTAAGTAAACTCAAGACCACCGCGAGGACGGCCTAATGTCCTCGCGGCATCTACCATAAAACCTCCACGGAGGGGGCGTGAGGTCCTCCGTGGAGAAAGGCAGGTGAGGTAACACCTTAATAGCACCTCGACGGAGGTGCGCCAGGCCTCCGCGTAGGGGCATCAGGAAAAATGGTACAACTTTCGTACCTAGACTACTATAAAAAAAAATACGAAATAGACCGAGATTAAAACCAAATGGGGGAAGATGTTGTAACGCAATGTACCTTTTGAATTTAGAAGAATGTAAGAAAATGAGGAGAAAAAAAAAAGTTAACGATAGTGACCAAAACTAATTTTTCAGAATGTCCTTGACGTGATAGTTACCAATGTGAGGTGAGTCGACATCCTTTAATTCAAACACCTGAGGGGAAATAATGCGAACGACAGTACACTTTATAAATCGAGGTGCGAATTTTCATCCGAGGAATTCGTCCTGACCGGCCCGGGCAAAATTTCGTCTCCAGACGACATCGCCGACGTTATAGTGAACCGTAACTCTGTTGCGATTATATCTATCAGCGTTACGTTGAAAAGCCAGAGACATTGCGTCCGAAACCTTGGCATAAACCTTCTGAAGTGTTTCCAACGATGTAGCCCGTTCGTTCCGACTGTGTTCCACTCCTGGGTCCACAGTCTGAATATTATAACGCTCATGCGAGGATAGTACTTCACGGCCATACATGAGGAAGTCGGGCGTATAAGAAGTTGCAAGATACATACACGAGTTTAAGTAGAGTGCGACCTTAGGTAGTAACTTAGCCCAGTTAAGATCGTCATCGACCAACAGGATACTCAGAGTAGTAATTACACTTTGGTTGTATCTCTCCACCACGTTAGCCTGTGGTGAATAATACGGAGTAAAGATCGGACCGGGAATTCGATAACCAGACAGAAAACGCGTAAATTCCGTGCTGCTGAAAACAGTTGCATTATCACAAAGGATATTTAGGAGTGTAGGTACCATACCGAAGAAAAACTTCCGACTCCAGAGCTTTCGAAACATTCAGAGCATTGACGGTTTCGAGGGGAACTAGCCAAACGAACTTTGTAAAAACATCGACCATAGTTAGAATATAACGATAACCATAATATGCAGGGGGTAAGGTAACCGATAAGATCGATAGAAAGCAAATCCAGCGGAGCGTTAACTTACCTAGGATATAACCTGAGACCATGTGGTGTACCATTAGCAATTTTATACGCTTTACAACCTTGACATTCAGAAAGTACAGTCGCAACCGTACGATACATCGATGGCCAATAATAAACCTCCCTGAGTTTACTATAGGTTTTCATAACCCCTGGATGTAAGTTTGGGAAGTTGTTGTGAATCTCGAGTATAGCTTCCCTAGTCTTCTCGGCTGGAAGAACTATACGCCAAGCGTTATCTCGTAGCGGAACGTCAAATGCCATTTTACGAAAAAGCATACCAACACGTATACAATACGCAGGAAAAATCTGGGGGGACGTTTGAACACCATTATAAATACGTTCATACCAAGGATCTGTGGTCGGATTACTACCACGGCTAAAAGAAATAACGCCAACCTGCGCTCTAGAAAGTGCGTCGGGAACAACATTAAGCACACCACGTCTATGAACAATTTTGAAATTGAATTGGGAAATGATGGTCGCCCATCGTGCTAACCTCCCACTTGGATTATCTAACGTCATTAGCCACTTTAAGGCGATATGGTCTGTGACAATGGTGAAATCGAGCCCGTCGAGATAACCACGAAAGTGTTTAATTGAGTCGAGCACAGCGAGAAGTTCGCGCTCAGTGGTGCTATAGTTCCTTTCTGCCTTGGAAAACAGACGTGAATAATATGCGATAGGATGCTCTACACCATCGATCTCCTGTACAAGCACAGAGGTCAAAGCCATCGAACTTGCGTCACACTGAAGAATAAAAGGACGCGTGAAATCAGGACACGACATGACAGGTGACTTCATCAGAGCCGACTTCACCTTAAGAAAAGCCGAGTTGGCGGCATCATTCCACTCGATAGGATCTTTACCCTTCCTTTTACCAATAAGGGCAGTCAATGGTGCGATGATAGCTGAAAAATTATCCACAAATTGACGGTAATGGTAATAAGACGCCATACCGATAAAGCCTCGAAGAGTTTTTGCCGTTGTCGGTACTGGAAATTCGTTAATAGCATCGAGTTTCTTTGGATCGGTTTGCAGACCGCATTCGTTTACAATATAACCCAGATATTTTAGCTCAGGTTTACAGAATTCGCATTTTTTTTAAGCTAACTGTCAGACCGGCATCTTTGAGACGATCGTGGACCTTAATAATGACTCTCAAACTCCTTGGAAACGAGGATCAGATCATCGACATACGCGAAGACAAAGTCATCAGTATCTGACGTATATTCGAAATTAACGATTAGATCGGTAAGACGTTGCATCTCAGAAGCGGCGTTGGTAAGTCCAAACGGCATACGAGTAAATTCAAAAAGTCCGCGTTGTGGAACAATAAATGCTGTCTTCTGACAACTAGCGTTATCGGCTAAGGGTATCGGCCAAAAGGCACTCTGGAAGTCGAGGGTTGTGATATATCTCGCTCCGCGAAGGTTGTCAAGGATATCTTGTATACGAGATAAAGGATACGACTCGCGAATGGTAACGCTATTAAGTTTGTGACTATCAACGCAGAACCGAACAGAGCCACCTTTCTTCCTAACCTAACCTAACCTAACCTAACCTAACCTAACCTAACCATAACGACCGGGCTTGCCCAGGGTGACTTGGAAGGACGAATAACACCCAACTCTAGCATCTTGTCAATCTCCTCATTAAGAATCTTCAACTTAACGGGTGAAAGCGGATAATATCTCTCTGCCTTATTGGAGAACCTTCAGTTACGATCTTATGGGACAACCATGAGGTACAACCTAAACCTTTTTGATCAGATGAGATATCGCTGTTGGTCATTGTTCGATGACCGACTGCAACCTAGTTTCCTGATTAGGTGACAATGTCCAACGAGGATGAACGTAACGTGTCTCATTAGAAGCAACCTCGGGTATAACGTTATTCTGAATCAAAATCAAATCTAATCAAATCAAATCATATTTATTTGCCAGAACACAGTATTACATAGAGCAGATGTTCAATAATTAAAAATCCATTGCGTTCAGCCTGCATGCAAGCGTTCAAATATTAATAGTTAGTCTAAAATGTAAAATACAATTATCAATTACAAATAAAGACATACAAAGTATAATTCAATAAATAATAGCATTCATAAATAACATTCCGTAAAAAACACAATCGTTAATATTTAAAAGTAAAATGTCATATTTCCTTAGTATCCATTTAGGTCACTATAATTCATAAATTCATTTATATTATAAAAACATTTTTGCAAAAGCCATTTTGTCAATTTGGATTTAAAAATATTTCCCGATAATAACTTTAGGTTATGAGGCAAGCTGTTGTATAGCGTTATACACATATTAAAAACTTTTTTTTATATATGTATTTATGACAGGGAGGTCCATACAGTTGGGACTTCACACGCGCTCTTAGCTGCCTTTGCGTGACCTCACCGCGTGTTTTAAACAACTGAGGACCTGAACCGAAGGAACGAAAAGATTGTCGGAATATTTGCCATGAAAAGCATCCGTAATTAAAGCTGTAAGGCCGTATTGGTTCCAAAATTGAATACCTAAAATCAATTGAGTAGGCAAATTCCTACTGACTAAACAAGGATGTTGAACCCAGCCGCCTCTAAAACAAATAGGCAGGTCAACACCTCCAAGTATCTCTATAGGAGAACTATCTACAGAAATAACGGTCGGGCGTAAATGGGTACTGAAAGGGATTTCCAACTTATCTAACAAAGAAACATCTACCAAAGAAACTTGAGCACAACTATCTAAAAGAGCCTTTATACGAGAATTTGCTAAAGTAATCTCGAGGAATAATCGACTATCTGGCGAATTCGTAACAATAATTGGTGACACATTGGGTGTGCGTGCGTCACCTTTTACGCGTTTTTTTGAGGATTACAATTCGCACAATCGCGTGTAATGACACCTAGACGCTTGCAACTAAAACATAAAGGACCAGGCACAATAGGACAAGCGCGATATTGATGACCTGACGTGTTCCACTTCAAACACAATGGGGGTGAATTTTGGGCGATATCGACGTTGGCGGAGGAACAGACAGCACAAACCCTATGCTGGGGCTGGAAAGCCTCGAAATTAGCTGTAATATGCAAGAGCGCGTCAAGATCAGTCAACAAATTCGTTGCTAAGCAAGGATGATAGCGTGAATGTAAGCCGTACTTCACGATGGTGAACAAATCCGCTTCAGGAACCGGAACACGTAATTTAGAATTAAGGTCGCGGGCGGAGATTATAAAATCCCTCGCAGTCTGGGTTGGTTTCTGACGCAGTTGACGCAATTCACGCTCTATTTTGAAGTCATAATCGATGACATCAAAAGTGCGAAGGAACGCACCCTTGACCTGATGATACGTTAGGCCGGGACACCTTATAGATTTAAAATATTTAAGTGCACCGTCCGAAAGAAGTTCATGGAACCGACGAACAACGTAGTCTAGCGGGACGTCTCGAGCCTCTTGTTCCTCTTCAACGCGTTGGAAAAACTCCCTAACGCAGGCTTCACCATCAAACTTAACGTTCCATTTGAGAAGGGACTCCTGTTTGAAATAACGTCGATTCATAGGACACGACAGCGGCGTGGGTTCGATAGCATCCTGTGAGTCATAAAACTCATCAGGATTCTTAGCAGGGGGAGCTGGTGGGGTCAAACGCTGCGGCGTCACCATAGCTGGGTCAGACAACTCCATTCTAAAAATTACACGGAAAGGCAAAAACAACAAACAAGACGATCAAAAGATTAGAACTCTAACAAGATTAGAAACCCCTGTAAACAAACAAAACAAGGTATGGTAGTAGAAAAATCAAAACGACTTACCTTGTTAGTGCCCTACGTCTTATAAGCTAACATCAGAAAAGGAAGGGAATAAATACACCAAGTATCTTTATTAGAAAACAATAAAACACAGTTTTAAAATGGGATGGTTTAACACTATTTAAAAAAAAGTATCAATATATGTTACAGATCAGAACAAGAAACAAACTCCCACGAAATAGGATCGAGTCCACGGTGAAAGGATGCAAGGCGCCACCAAAGCCTCACAACCGCAAAAAGGCCGACGGGTGTGGAGATCTAAAACACAACATAACAGATTAGTAGTTAAGGAATAAAATTATTGGTCGGAATGACCAATCATTCCACTGACGACACAAAAAAAAAGTTATCACCAAAACAAGAAAATAGAGAAAAATTCACTTACCTTCGGGCGCCATTTTGTAGCGCTCCATAAAAAAAAAGGCCGGAAGCACTACACGGGGTGGATGTGATAAAACCACCAGCACGTTCATTTGGACCTGTAAACTCCTGTATAAGAAAAATAAAAACCGAAACACGTTTTAAAAGTATATTGCTATTTAAATTATATCCGCACACATGAATAAACAAAGACACGCAAAGGGCTGCCGCACGAAATTTGTGGCTCCGCTTAAATAAAAAAGGTGGACTTACAAGTCCGGCAATATAAAATTAATAGAAATAACAACACAAAGCTATGGAGAATTTCAAATAATGGTCTAAATTGGTATGGTTACTAACAGTAGTCTGAAATTGATTCAGTTAAAGATAAAAACGGTCAGGGTAATCATAGATATCCATTACGAATAAATATTATAGACTAAAAGGTTCGGCACTGCCGCGCTAATTGGGGCCAAAAAGAAGAACGAAAAATAACCGTTATGGTTCGGAGGTGGCACGCTGGCCAAATATTAGAATTTGGAAAAATACTACGGGTGACCTATCTAAAGCGTAGCAACATAAATACAAATTATCTTTAAAAGAGCGCTCCAGTAGCCGTTGCCCGCCGAGTCGTCGTCTGCTGGCTCGTACGGTGAATATCGGGTCAAACCCAACGCTGTAGGTAGTATCGCAACGACACTAAACGGCTTGGAGTGACATTACTGCATCGAGATTCACATGCCGAAAGCTGGCGTGTTGCCCATCAGGAAGCAGGGGGTGGGCGGAGAGCTGGAAGAAAACACCTATTATAAAACGGAACCTAAACGGAACAAAGGGGGCACCTAACGAAAGAGATTGAAAAATAATCCGGTGGCACCACCAATAACTTACCCGACAAAAGACGGCACTAATAGGAATCGACTGATATCGGTGAGTTGTTCAACATTCCATGGTAAATTATGAGGTGATTTGAACCAAATCGGCGGAACTGATTATTAAAATACCGGAGACATTAACCCGCACACTAAGCCAAATTAGCGGCTATCGACAACTGAAGAAATACCGTTGCGGTACGAATGTTCTGTGTTCTTTAGGCCAAAATATGCAAGAGAATGAATAAAATTTTCAATTTCAATAAAAATTTTAGGAGAATAATGGCCCCATCAATGTTTTGATGATTCTGCCAGTGTCGAGGTTGGATAGTGCACTGCCATATGACATTTTAGTCGAATAAAATTTTCTCGAGCTCACGGAATGACAAATTAAAATCAATATTTAAAATAGACAGCTCAGGATGACTGATTCTAAACGGTCAATTGGTAAGTCCGAATTACCAAAGAGGTTAAGTACCAAAATAAAAGAGGCGGAATATTTAAGCGAAAATAGACGCGAACCTACGCGAATTTGTAGCGATAACGCTACACAAGATACTCCACTCATCGTTCGTGAATTTGAGGTCGAAAAGTTTATCGAAATAAAGTCGAAGGCTGCTTATAACCGGGGTTACAAATCATCCTTGCGTGAGGCATAATGCGTTCCTGTAACAAAAAATATTGCGTATGTCTAATTGGCTGGTTTTACTTGAACATAATGATGTCGAATAAGTCGGCGGTTTATAAGAAGGGTTAGAGTGTGGTTCCCGTCTATCTTAATGATTTTTTAAGGGAATTTCCACACTGGGGATAGTGCTTTATTTTGTTTATGGTGACATCTAACTGATACAAAATCACCGGCTTTATAGGTAATTGGTTTAGTACGTGAGTCATAATATTGTTTTGATTGCTCTTTAGAACGATTTATGTTCTGAAGCGTTTTCTGTAGGCTGTAAAACAAGCGGTGATTTAGGGCTCGGACATAATCGGTGTAGGTGTTATTTTCAAGGTTATCTATGCTATGTGGGAGATAGGGTTTAAATCCAAATAGAAGCTCAAAGGGAGAATAGCCAGTTGTATTATGTACATTAGAATTGTAAGCGAACATTGCTGTATTAACGTATAAGTCCCAAGCGAAATTCCAAGTTTTCATTGACATAAGACCTTAGGTATTCTTTTAAGGTGGAGTGACTTCTCTCAAGAGCACCGCAAGTTTGGGGATGATATGGGGCAGCAAATATGTATTTGATGCCGAATAATCTTTCGAGTTGTTTAAAAATGTCAGAACAGTAATTAGTCCCTTGATCTGTCACTATTAAGTTAAGGATTCCTAAATGGGAGATAAAATGGACGAGTCGTTGGGTGGTTTCTTCTGCGGAGCAGGCTTGGGAATACTGTGTAAGGTCATCTTGTAACGTTAGCAGGAATTTGTATTTCTTTATAGGTGTTTCAGGGAGTGGACCGACGAGATCTAAGAATATTTTTTCAGTTCGCCTTGTGGCGGTAGAGTTAATGATCATGGGTGATCGATTGGTCTGACGTAAGGGTTTGTTGACTTGGCAGGACTTGCAGTTTTTAACATAGTTTTCTATGTCTCGGTTCATATTTTTCCACAAGTACATGGATTTAAGTCTCATGATTGTCTCTCAAGATCTTTTGCACTTCAGTCGGAATAGGATATAGGATATTGTTTTTGTGAATGTTTATCTTCATCCCCGTGTTATGAAACACGTACGCCAAGATATTATCAATCTTTGTATATGACAGCTTGTTAAAGGAGTCTTTAAAGTAGGAAATAGCAAGTTCTTTCTCGCATTGGTTCCAGAATGGGGCCCATAGGTTTCTATAGTCTCGGAGAATATTAAAAATAGATATGTCATTTCATCATAGTGATGTACTCAAAGGCACAGATGAGTAAAGACATGTTTATCATTAGTAGTGGAATGGAAAGTGAATAGCTCTTTTTCGTCTGCACGAATGTCTTAGCCGTCATTTGATACTTGAACTATTTCCGAGCAATAAGGGATGGAGTCGTCCAAGTCGATAGCGGACGGATATAGTATGAACTTGCATTTTGCTTTCAGAAGGTGTTCGTTATGTTCTTGGATAATAGTGTCATAGGATACGTCAGGTTTTCGAGAGCTGTGTAGGAATTTTTCGTAAGTATCTGACACAGAAGGCTGGGGTTGATTGTCAGTCCTATCATCGTCAGTCAGGGCTTGAATGGGATTTCGAGACAACGAGTCAGCGTTACAGTTCATTTTTCCTTTCTTATACTGAATTTGGTAATCGTAGTCTTCTAACTTAAGTCTCCAGCGGACAAGCCGGGAGCTAGGATCCTTGTAGTTAAATAACCATTGCAGATGCTTGTGATCTGTGACGAGAGTAAACTTATGCCCGTAGAGGTATGGTCTAAATATTTTAGTACCGAAGAGTATCGCTAAACATTCTTTTTCGGTGGTTGAGTAATTACCTTCGGCCTTATTAAGGGTTCTGGATGCAAATGCAATAGGCAGATCCTTTCCTATTTCACCTTAGGATAGCAGAGATAGCAAAGTTAGACGCATCTGTGGTTAGTACGAAAGGCTGTGAGAAATCGGGGTATTGCAAAATTGGTGCAGTAGTAATTTGATTCTACAGCGTCTTAAATGCTTCTTCTTGTTGTTCACCCCATTCATATTTTACATTATTTTTTAAAAGGCTTGTTAGGTGTTTTGACACATGTGATAAGTTTTGGCAAATCCCACTTCTGATACCACTGTTATGGGGTGGGTGTAGAAAGTCTTTTTTTAAAACACTGTTTGAACTTAGAAATGAACTTTAATTAGAACTTGAAATATTACAAAAGAGTGACCAATCCTTCGCAAAGCTAAAATCAGACCGCCGTTTCTCACGGGCATAATTAAGTGGAAAAGCGAATGTATCAAATGTCACATATGCCGAAACGCAGTCGTAAGCATCGACGTTATTGGTATCCGAGAATGATGCAACAGCGTGTATCCTTACATTGTCCATACAAGCACATATATAACAGTTCCGTCGCCTTTACTACATAGGTATAGGTAGTTCCACGAGAGTTGAGGTCACGCACACAACAACACTGTCATGTAATGACATCGGGATTTTGAAATTACTGTTCTTTTATTATACCGATAGTAAGTTGAACAGTGAACTGCAAGAAAGACCAAAAAGTTACTTTAAACTATTTTGTTAAGTATTAGAACAATTCATCGACTTCAAACAAAACAGAAAATAAAATATTTTGACCGATTTTATTTAAATAAATGAGTTATATGAATAAATAAAGGTCTGATATGCGTAGGTATTTGAATATAATATTAATCGTAGAAACCAAAGAGAATAAGTAATAAATTGACTTGTTTTTATCTATGCAGCTGTTAAAATAATTGTCTTTACCTATATTTTCATTACTTTGTTATTTCGTTATCAAACCTCTTCAAAGATGACTGAATTAACTGGCACTCGTTACATCGTTGTCTTACTATTGACAACTGCATTTTCCAGGAGATAAGTGAACCTACAGATGCTTATTTGAATAATTACGGAAACATGGCTTTTTGTTGTGAAACAATAGGTCTTGGGGGAACTTTAAATAGACAAAGTCGGGAAATTATATTCAACGTATTCTATCATTTTAGATATAACTTAAGAAATGACGGTCAACATTTAAGGTCTGTTCATCCTTACTTGTCTTATATAGTAAACAACTTTCTAACCTCAAAATGAACGTTTTTTGGCTAAAACAGCTATTTTGAACAAAATAAAGCAATCACAGACAGTACATTGGCCAAGTGACGTCCAAAATGTTAACTCGGTTTACGATAAAAGAGCTGTTTTAGCCAAAAAAGGTTCATTTTGAGGTTAGAAACTTGTTTACTATATAAGACAAGTAAGGATGAACAGTCCTTACCTATGACGGAAATATACAATGTGACGGCTGAAGTAACTGGTGTATTAAAATCTACAATTCAATGAATCGTAACTGGAGTGCTAAAAGAAGCTGGAACTAAAAACTGTCCATCTTCAACTGAACAATCCACCTCGTCGTTAACTAAACCATCCATGTTTACTACACCGGGACTGAAGCGACCAAGATTGCCACCAAAACTAATGTTGATAAATTTGATTACGATGTCACAAGAAGATGCATATATGACTTTTATTTGGTACACAATAAAATTCCGACGTTAAAAGGAATATATGAAGTTCTAAAACGTGACATAAAATTTACAGGATCTAAAACTTCATTATGGAGAATCGTACGTAAGTTAGGTTTTCGCTGGAATAAATCACAATCAAACAAAATTCAAAATTCAAAATATTTATTCAGTAAATTGGCCACATGAGGGCTATTTTACACGTCGGTAACATGGAGTGAATCTACTAGCGCTTCGGACAAGACCATCATTGCGGAGAAGGAGCGCCGCAAGAAACCCCAGCAGAAGGTCATTTTTTCCAATCATAAAATACAATAAAACTTAAAAGTAACATTACAAGGTAATACAGTAATAAATAATTATTTTAAAACTAACACAAATAAAATCATTACAAATGTACTTGAATTAAAAATTGTGACTAGGAGAAGAACATGACGAGGTCTCTACGTCAGGAACGATAATTAAAATAACTAACTGGAAAACAGGTCCTTGCAAGCGTGAACAGACCGGACCCCACAGACAGCATCCGTTCACGAGTATGACGCGTATCTCGGCCATCGCCTCCCTCAACCATGTGTTCGGGAGGTGGCGACCCGATCAACGACGCCGCCGTAAGCAAAGACCTTAAAGTGAGCATGATATGCTCATGCCGCCGGACAAAATATATCAATAAAAAATGTAGTTGTCCGGCGAGAAACTTCACAATGTGTTCTCACTTCTAAAGTGACTTGTGCACAAGAACCAATACAATTAAAAAAGTAAAAAACATTAGATATACTTAAATTTAAAGTGTCTACATTATTGGCTTAAAGGCATTTTGCAATAAGCGCTGCTCAGCGCGCAGCTATTATAACAATTCAAAAAAAAGTTTTTTAAAAAGAAACATAATATCAGTAATAGCTCACACTATTTAAAAACGTCTTTATCATCTAGGAAGTCATTTACAGTATAATATGCCTTACCCAGCAAGCAGCACTTAAAGCGTGACTACGCTTTGCATTTTTGCTTGAGGATTGGTAATGTCGCCGCGTCTTTGATATTTTTGTGTAGACCAATAACCAATATAACAGAGTATTTTTATTTTACCACCAATGCATGTATTTTCTCTGTTCAATATGGGTTTAATTAGGAGTTAAGGTATAATATTGTCAGTCTGCTACTTTTAAAAAATAAACAAATAAGTAAGTAGAAATCATCTACTTTTGCACGCATTTTGTTTAGAAGCGATTTTTATACATTTATTACCTAATTACAAGGTCCTAAGTTTTAAAACGTGATAACCCAAAACGTTACTAAGGACTAAACATGTTTTTTCCCTGTACCCTTCAACTGAGCTAATATAATGTTTATCACGTGTTATACCTATACAATGTCCCCGTATCTACAATAGCCCCAGGTCAACTAGTACTGCCTCGGAAGTTGACCAGTAATACCAGTATCCCCGAAGCGGCGGCGGCGTTCTAAACTTTTTAAATAGCTATAAATATAATCAAGATATTAACCCAATAAAGATTTGTTTCTATCTCTTTTAAGTCTGTCTAATCGCCGTCTAATAAGCAGTTTATGATGCTTATATCATCCGTATTTCAGGCCGATTTTAATTTTTATTTCACTTTTGGTGATCTGTTTTACGGTATAGTTCAGGAAATATGATTTGGCCGTCTGTTACCTACTTTGCGATCTTTTTTTCTGAGATTAGACTTACCGGACCTAACCTTAACCTTTTAATCCTGATTACCTTACCTAAGACTGATTACCTTTTGTTTGATATTATTAAAAGATCTTAGTGAAGATTACAGACGGCTAATTCATATTTACTGAACTATATTTTTTATATTTTCTGAGAAATGCGATTTATAAAAATCCATGCATATTCCCTATTAACCGCTATTATTTTATTACTTTCAGTTCTGACTATATTCGGCACGAGTATTTATGGCGGCGCAGTGATAGCGACGTCTCTCGACTACTTCTTCGAGAGAATGATGATGCTCAAGTGGGTCAGTATCACGCGGCGTGTGCTTTGCATTTTACTTATTATTATGTATCTAGTTGTTTTGGCTGCACCTGCAGAGCAGAACAACTATGCTGCTAACATAAGTAGTTTTCGAGTAGGTTGTTTGTTTGTACGGCGTCTCGTGAGTAAGCGATGCACTGGCTCACAATTAGCGCTATGTCTGGACACCTCAGCACAATGCAGAAACAGTGTCTGTTTTAGTATCGCTAGGAAAGTCCTACGTTTTTGTGCTTTTTCCATTATTTCCATTATCTTTACATTATTTCCTTAGTTTTTGTATATTTAAGATTCCTAATTAACTGATATGGATATGGCAGATATGACCCTCCCAGATTTATCTAGAAACGATACCAAACTTGCGTTGAACTCTTATCTCAAAAGCATACATTTGTTGTAGCGATTCACCGATTCGCATTTCACCTCGATCGTGTATTTTATTTTCGTTTTGTTACATAGTCGTCACACCGACGCAAAAAAAGAGAAGTTTTATAAGTTTGACGGCTATGTGTGTATGTCTGTCTGTGTCTGTCTGCAGCTTTTAAACGGGTGAACCAATTTGAAAAACACACAAACAAACAATAATAATAATAATAAAATAGCTACAAAACGCTTAAATAAAATAGCGGACCAAACAAAAATCTATCACGGCATTTGCGGTGAAATGCGACTATGGTAATACTACTCGGAAAATAAGTTGCTACAAATGAAATATACATACTAATGTGAACAGCGAAAAATTGTTTTGAGTAAAACTAAAAAAAGCTATTGCGATTTGGTTCAGCCGATTCGGTGAATCGCTACAAGGATTTTTTGCTTTTGAGGTAAAGTTCTAACAAATGCAAACTTGACCTAATAGGCCAAATATATCCGCTCGATTATTTTCCCAAGCGCAGGGAGTATGATGCCTTGACTGCTGTTTGTCTTGTTAATAGTAGGGGAGCCCAAGAGGGGATTTCGGGATTTACTCGAGCGCGGCAGATTAACATAAGGGGGCATCCTTGTACCCTGTTGAGTACCTCCAGCATATATGAGCACTTTATCCTGGAACGTGCGTCCAGGATAGGCGATCAGAATAGTAAAAAAAAACGATAGCTTGAAATACTCGAGCGCGTCAGATTAAGGTAAGGTTAATTAAATGCAAAAAAGTATGTGGGTATGGTGGGAGGGTCACAAATTTGCAAAAAAAAGTTACCTTGACTTTCGCGAGCGCGGTCGTTTTTTATTTTATTTTGAAGGAAATAGTTCTAGAATGATAGAAAAAATATATTCTGGCGATTTCCATAAGCCGAAGTATCAAAAATTATCATTAAAGTTTAGCGGGCGTATTAGCCTTTATACAACCTAAATTATAAGAATAGAGGCTGTGATAGTTAAAATCACTTATAAACAACTCTTACAAGGGGAATTCTTATTGTTGTCTCATATTACTCGGCCATGTTAGGCTTTATCCAACCTAAATTATAAGAATAGAGGCTGTGATAGCTAAAATCTCTTATAAACAACTCTTACAAGAGGAATTCTTATTGTGGTCATATTACTCGGCCATATTAGCCTTTATTCAACCTAAATTATAAGAATAAAAGCTGTATTACCCAAAATCTCTTATAATGAGCTATTATACCTAAAGACATTGGAACAACTTATGCTTTTATAAAACAATATCAAGGGTATTGGCCATATCAGCTTGATGTTATAAGGTTATTTTGCTAGTTGGGCTATCAATGCTACAAGCCTTCCACGGGAAGACATGAAGTGGTTCTAATACGCCGGTAACCACACAGTTAAAAAATAAATATTAGTAACAGTTTTCTATTTTTTCAGAAAATATATACGAAAATTAAAAGAAATAGTTTTTTTTATTTGCTTGCTATTCTCCGTGCACTTTTTTATACATTCATTGATTTAAAAAAAAAAACTTTTTCAAACCGTCAGATTAAGAAAACCCCTCCAAATAATCGTCAGATTATTTATTGGTCAGCACATCTTAGACATCAAGCTGAACCATCTGTATAAAAATCTGACACGCTCGAGTTTTTCAATGCTTCCATTTTTATTGCATTTTCAAAAAGTTACCAAGAGCTTGCGTCACGTCCGAATCGTCAGTCTTTGCAACGGGAGTTTCTTTCGGGTTCACTTAACATCCCCTCTGAAAATCTCACGCGCTCGAATATCTTTTTTTTCCCATTTTCACCCCTTCTGTACGGCCACCATGCAAACCGGCAAATTAACATGCCTCCGTTATCAGAGACACGTGGGAGTTATACACTATCAATATCTGACGCGCTCGAGTATTTCCGTTCGACTGTTTTTTTTTACAAGTTTGGAAACCTGTACACGTTTCCCCCACCGCTGAATGGATACACATCATATAACGTTTTTTCCTTTCAACCATCTATTCTTCAAATTTTAATAGGTCCCCACGACGCACGAGTAAATCCCCAATTAGCACCTTGGGCTCCCCTACTATAAGCACCCATGCTGATTTGCAATGCTCTACTCAAAAGTGTAACACTCCATACAACGCTGCCCATTAGAAAACGGACTATGTATTTATTTTAATAATTACTTTAAGAATATTGTATTAAGTTTAAACTAATATTGCCACGACACTGGCTCCCAAAGTAAACGGAAGGAGGTCTAGATTTAAATCTAGATAACCCAGCTAGCGGGCCAAGTTAAAGGGCCAGTTTTGTTATGTTGTCGAAGTGTATTTGTTGATATGTGAAAAGGTTTATGTGTTGGGTTGTGCAGCTGTGGGAGCGGGCGAAGCTGGAGCCGGTGGTAGTGCCGCCTTGCCGGCTCTCGTGGCTGGCGCTGGCGGCGTGGCCGGCGGCCGCCGTGGTGGGGCTCGCCGCGCAGGGCGCGCTCACCGCCGTCGGCGTTCACCACGAGCAAAGTGAGTCACTCTAACCTCTTGCCAGAGATGGGCAAAATTTATCTTTTAACGAATAAACGGAAAGATAACTAAATCATTCGTTATTTGACCGAATAGTCAGTCATTTGTTATTTTGAATTTATCTAGATGAGCTCTAGTACCAATTTCACCAAACGATGTTAAATTTAATCAATATTAACCCATTATAGACTAGTGGTACCTTATGGTACCATTTATTTATGAGTTTTAATTTCGCGTGATTCCTCATTGGTGAAAGTTGATCTAGGAGACCGTCACTGCCTACACATATTGTTTACCTAAAACAGTTCTTATTGACATCAGTTGCGTGTGATTAGTGTTGGGATGTTTCCGGAAACATTTCGAAAAGGTCGAAATATTTCCGGAAACATTGCGGGCATGTTTCCTAAAATGGAAACATACCAAATATAACAAAAGTTTTGTATGAAACCAAATATTTTTTATATAACGAAACATTTTCTATTTTACCATCTACGTATGTTTTAGTGGGTACCAACTCCGTAGAATGTCATTTCTATATTTTTTCTCTAAGTTTCCAATAATTGCGTATATTACATGGAAAGTTTCATAGAAAGTTTCCAGAAATTTCGAGTTAGAAATATTACCCTAGTATACTTTTGGGCTTAAATCTTTTAAATGAATGTAAACATGTAGAAAGTGGTACTAGTATATTTAACCTGATGGTGAGAATATGTTTATAAAAAATTTTAGCAAAATAAAAAAGCATGTCAGTATCAACTGTATTTATTTTCGTTTATAGCTGTTAAAAATCAACAATGTATATAATATATAATCAACCATAAAAAATGAACTATACTTATACATTTTTTTAATGATAATATACATATAATATACTGTTATCAATTATGTCGTTGATCCTTTCGCTTTCATCAAAAATTTTGTTTATTTCTAAAAAACACTGATGTACTTTATGAACCGAACAGTAATCACCTTCTAAAAATGTTATCCAAGCTGTGATAGGTTTAAGGATGTCTCGGAGTTTTTCGGTTTTGAGCCAAAAATCTTCATCCAGAATCATTACTTTGTGGTGCCTCGTGATCGAAAGGTTTGCATCATTTATATTAACCACTATGTTCTGCAGTATGACTTTTGATAATAAAAAAGTGTCTAAGCAGTGGCTATAGCTTGCCCACCTTGTCTTTACTGGTAGGTGTAAACTGACATTAATACTTTTTTCAGTCGCTATTTGCTTGTAGATAGCTCTTCGTTCTTTTTAAAATAGCTACGAACGAGTGACTGAGGTTTAATTGTCAATAATTTGAAAAATATATACAACACACGACACGACCACGACACGAATAACAAGACTAGTACCACTGAGTTTTGGTGCGAAACTGAGGTGAATATAGCTAAACGACATTGCAGCCTTATCTCACACTCATTCTCTCTCTTTCTCTCTTTCCCTCTCTCTTTTATAGTGCCTCTCTAGCTCACCACGCGTCCCTGCAACGTCGCGCGCGATGACTGAGTGAGTACTAAACTAACGTTATTCAGACATCTAAGTGCGAAAGAGAGGGAATATGTAAAAGATAACATTTAACCGATCTCTTTGCAATAATCTTTTCAGTCATGGCATGCTTGTGGTATTTTTAACGGTTTGCACGTCGTGGTCGTGGTACTCGTGGTGCTATTCACCTTAAATGATTTTATGTTTATTTATATGTTTTGACGTGAATATGTCTAAATTTGCTTTTATAGTGGGAGGAAGATCACAAAATCAGAGAATACAATTTGATGCTGCAACTACATCTCTATCATCTACATCAAAAATACAATTACACCCCTCGATAGCTGAATAATCAAAGAATTCGTTACGAAGTGTCTTACTTCAACACTTAAAACAACAATAAAAACATTAAAATGTTCACAAACAAAACAAAACTTAAACAAAGTATTTTTAAATAAATTGTTGAGATACCAAAACTATATTATTTGCGGTTCTAAATGTTAAAATAAACAAAAATTGTTAACCATTGGCATATTTCTAGGAAACTTACTTAGAAACTTTCGCTGGAATATATGGAAACTTATAGAAACTTACCGAAATTTATGATTTTGTTCAAATGTATGCAAACTATATACTTTTATTTTATGGTACTTTTGTACAAAACGATATCTTTTGTAATATTTCTTAACTGTACTATAGTAAAATTATGTTTATAAACATGCATATTTCCGTAAACTTCCGCTTCTGAAAACATTTCCGAAATATTTCATGAAACTTTCGGGTTGGAAAGTTTCCATTTTAGGAAAGTTTCCTGTTGCCCATCACTACGTGTGATTAACATACATCGGGGTTTTCGGTGCGGGAATGTTTGACATAAGCCAAAGAGTAGGTTTTGACTAGAAAACAGAATATACTCTAGCAGGTTTCTACCTAATATATAATTAATTGAAAAAAAAACTTGAAAAAATAAGTATTTTATGATGAAATGTAAAAAAACTATGAACGAATTGTTACAAGGCAAATAAATAGAACTGCGATCGCAAGCACTTCGTGCAACAATTGATTTTAAATATGCACCTATTTTAACTGCCGACTTAGAAATATCGTTCAGTTCATTGATAAGGATATTTACAGCAAGACGCCGTAGATTAACTGTTCCATATATAGAAAAAAAAACTACTAAATTTACTGCAGGTAATTAATTAACGTTATTTTTATTATTATCTCATATAATTATAGCCTTGGTAGTAAAGCTAAAGTACTACATGAGTTAAAATAAAATGTTATCATAGTGTGTATACAATTGGCAGAGAGGTAGTTATTCATTAGGCATAATAAATATTTTTCAGATTAACCTATCTGTTTATCTCTACTCTTTCTTAAATCATTCCCGCACCGAAAACCCCGATGTATGGTGATTAAAGGTCAAAGTTGGTGCATCGACAATTTCGCGGAAGAATGTTTACGCCGTTCAAGTAAGCTAAATAATCAATTTTATTGCAATAACGTTTAATTTAGTAATGTGGCTTTAGGTTAATTTATTTAAAATAGCGCCGCACACAGAGGTGTTTGCTCGATCTACGCGGCCAAAATTATTTTTATGCTTAATAGGTATCAAAACAGCGTGAATAAATAAAAAAAATATTCTTGCAAAAAACATGTATTTTTACGAAGAAAACTAATTTTTAATAAAAAAAATGAATTTTATAATAAAAAAAGTTTTTTTTAATAAGAAAAAAGTATGTTCAATATATTATATTTTTACAAAAAAGCAAACGTACAAATATTTAAGTTTCTTAACTTTCATCGTCGCTCTGTGATGAATTTTCTGACACATTAATGGGTTCTGCAGTTACAAACGTGGCCAAAGTTTCAGGTAAAAAGGTTTTTGCTTTCATTTTTTTTACAGTTTGCAGGCTACTTAGCACAGGATCTGAACTAAGCAGAAGGGCATTAAAAGTATCTTGGTTACAACTTTCCCTGGAAAATTGAAGGTGTTTTATACGAAATATCACTAAATATCTTTAATCGCCCAAAACTGTATCTATCCGGATGTTTCCGGAGTTATTTTTGCTAGTAGTTATAAGAAGAAGGATCAAATGATAACCTGTAATAGTGACCATAGCCCGAGCTACCCCGACACATAAACAAAATCACTAGTAACGTAAAAATATTGAAGGAAATCACAGTACGAAAATGATTTTTTTTAAATAAAAAAAAGTATTGCTTTTTTAGGTTACCATAACTTTATTAACATAGATTATAAGTGTAAACCTTGCCTTTCAGAATCCATCACTTTCAATTTGTAAGAAGAACTTGATAACTTAAAAAATAACTTCGGAAGTTTAATATTTAGAAAAGCGCGCCGAGAATAAAAGTACACTAGGTGAAACGGTTAAATTCCGGCTGACGCTACGGGTGCGGGGTGCACGCTAGCAGGTCAAAAGGCAAGGGTATTGTGCACGGGTTCGTGCTTTGTTTTAGGAACTCGTTTTTATCAGTATTATTATTATTTTGATATTGGAACTTCTGGCCGCGTAGATCGTGCAAATACCTGTATGTGCGCCGGTAGGTTTAAGAGGGCACCTTTGCTAAAGTCGGTGACCTATATCGATCTGGATCTCAACAACCCTCGTTGCTACGTATCTCACCTTTGGATATATTAAAGTTAAACCTTTTACTTTGAGACTGCAGAACGTGGAAACACGATTAGTAAAAAAATCCTCGATTGTTTTATTTTTCAAACATAACCCCTTTTTCGCATATTTTTGGTGGAATCTGCAAAACCTCTTTCTTCTTTCGGTCTTTAACAATGATTTTTAGTTTAATAGTTGAGTAATAACAAGTTCTTGAAACTGGCCTAGCGCTTTTTTTTAATCTTGTAGTTTTGTAGTAAATACCAAATAATTGATTCGGCGCTTACGACTTTCTATTCGGGCCGCGCGCGAACTATCTCCATCGCGACTTTAACGCGCGAACGTCACTAGAGCTATCCCTTTTGATTTTTACAATCAGTCTTCGCTGACCTCGCTACACGACGGACCTGTGCCAGTTGCTCGTCCGGCGTTCCGAAATAGACGATCGAGAGCACGGGGTGAGCGAGACGGCTACCGCTTCGACTTCGGCGCTAGAGTGCGATGGATATGATAGAAACAGCTAATACTGGTTTTCAACGACTTATTTCTGTTTGTTTATAAAATCTCGGTATCAAAATTGGTTATACTTTACAGGAGTCAATCTATTAACATTGCCCCGGTACAAAATCGGGAAAATCGCCATTATTATTTCGAGATTTAGATGACGGGTAATATTTTAGGTATATTTCATGATTTTAATGTGTAAAAATTATATATTGCAATCCAATATTTATATAATTGAATATTTATTTATTTATTTAATTTTATTGATTTTTTATAATTCCAAATGCAATGTTTTGATAGAAGCCTTTATTTTTAGGGTTCCGTACCAAAATGGTAAAAAAGGAACCCTTATGGTGTGACTTCGTTGTCTGTCTATCTGTCTGTCTGTCTGTCTGTATGTCACAGCAGTTTTTCTCAGAAACTATAGAAGCTAGTTTCGGGTGTAGGCCATGCATTTTTGTCTGCTAGATAGTCCTCGACCCTATAGACATTTACGACTTTTTCAAGTATTTTTTAAGTGCTGGAAAGGATAACTACGTCAGGTTTTACTTGGTATCATATTTATTTACTTAAGAGCCTTATGAATATGTACCTAATCACCCTCAGATGTTTATAATAAGTAAACTAGGTAGGTAATCAAATCGTTCTAACTTGATGAATACTGTTTCGTGTTGAACACTTTAATAATATACTTATAAATATAAATAAAAATAAATTACAACTACTACTGACCTTCCCTCGTTCACTGGCAAAGATAAAAACGTTTCTTTTTATTATCTTTAGTTCTCTTGTCATCCAGTCACCAGCAATAATGAGTAATTTTTTATAATATAAATTCACCAACACAACACAAGAAACAACAACAAATCCAACCCAACTTGACGCAATGAATAGAATGCACTACCTACTTGCCTACTTGCATCTCGCTTGACGTGTCTCGAACTCTCTACACTCAAAAACCGGTCGAGCTGGCCTCGCCGCGCGCGGGCATCCTTCATGTATTAGCATCGGCAGCTATGTTCCGTGAGGCGGTGATTATCGAACTGTTATAATGGAAAACACCAAGGTCTTTTTAAAAAAGATATTTATTTAACATACACTTTAAACTAAGACAAGTACACGACCTTTTAGGATAATAGAGGTATAGCGCGGTTCGCGGCTCGGGAACAACTGAGGATGGACTGGGCAGGATAGAGAAGCTAGAGTCGGTTGGAGGGGATTACTGCTGATGGGGTTGCTTGGTCAGCCAGAAGGCATACAAGGTGGAGGTTATAACATCTCCTCGGGGTTAAGAATGAACTTTCACTCTTAATGAGTGAAGTTTATGTAAGTCGGAGTCGAGGACCTGGAGCTGGTGCTGGACTTTCTTCAGATTCAGAGGGTTCGGTAGGTATTGTCAATGTTTTAGGAGGATAAGGAGGGAAATTTAACCTCTTATTACAATTAAACTTTTTCCAAATCTTATAAACAGCAAGGAACACTAATACAATAATAATTCCGATAGTACTATAAGAGTAATAATTACCATACAATACAATATGGGGTTTGTTAATTATCTTATCCAATTGTTTAGATAATTGGTAATGTGACCAGCGGTTATCATCCCTTAAGGGTTCCAGATTCAATTTCTTTACAGGTAAGCTGGGATCACTCAAATGAAAATTCCTTAACTGAAAGTAATTACAACAAGTATCGTTAATTAGATTAAAGGTTGAATGAATAGGCTTGATATCTAATGTTACGGTATTTTTAGCAATAATCTGCATATCCTTGAAATAGGCTGTACATTTACTGGGTAAGGTCAAGATGCCTGTTCCCACTATATTAGTTTCGAATACATTTGAGTTGTTATAACATTCAACGGATAATTTAGATTTTTGCGAAATTACATATATCCATCTATTATTATTTAATTTATGCCAAATTTCCATATTTCCGGATATTAGTTTAGATTCACATTGAATTGGTTTAGATAATAGCAATTTAGTTGCTATTTCAGTTTCGCATATAGGTTGTGACGTAGTGGAAAAGGTCTGATAAACATTACAGACATATAAACCATTAACAAGAATCTTACAACTACTTAAGTCATCTAGTTTACAGTAACGTGACTTATCTCTACTTAATGCTACATACTTCGTGGTGGGCAAGACCATCGCGTAGGCGGTCGGTATTACATTACCATGATGCGCTACCGGGAATGCTACACTGTGATACATATTATATTCCTGGGAGTTAACTAAGGGTATTCTCATTACAAAAACAATTTTGTTGTTGATATAAAAGCTCGATATATCTGAAATATTTAGTAGAATGGTTATATGGTCCAGATTTAACGATATGGGTAATTCTTGAGATTTGGGTAACAATCTATGATGCTCTACTAATTCATGGAATAATTGTTTGGGGGTGATTATCGATGGATACAGAATATTTGATTTACTAAACATTATGGCGTTTATGATATCCTCCAATTTAAATGACAAGGTTAAAATATTATTTTCAATGATACTTATTAGCTCTAGAATGTTTGATTTTAAATTTAGCTTATTACTAATTACAGTTAAGTTTTTTAAGGACATATTCAGTAAGTTAACAGCGTCATTCAATATCTGCTCGTTGATCATTATTTTGTTTATAAAATCCTCATGGGATTTCAGAGTCGCAGAAGTGATTAAAATATTTGATTTAAATATGGTTGAAATGTCTTTTTGGTCATATTGTAAACCTTGAATGGCGTTGTTATACATGATAGCGTCATCCTGATCCATAGTTCCAAACAGGTGTTTGAAAACGGTACCTATAGCACCAAACCACGCAGATCTCTTAGATTTATTCGTAATCAGGTGAGAGATAGAATCATAATCTCTAATTATGTCTTTATACCTTGTGGTAAGCGGTTGAAACATATTATTACATTCTGTTACTGACAAGCTATCGCTCTCACGGCACAGAAATTTTGAGGTTCCTATCACGCTGTTCAAGTTATCAATATGAGGTTTAATAAAAGATATATCTATAGGTATAACAACATCTAGAAATCCGTTAGTCACTTTTAACTCTCCGATGGGGTCGAAATAAAGGCCTGGGCTGTTCTGTACAGATTCGGTGAAGTTAGCTTGTATTAAGAGAGGGGTGCTGAAAGGGAGAAATAAAATAGAATGAATAAATGCTTAAGTGTAAGAAAACTCTAGAATGGTTGGCTCTAAAACTATAACACACAAATAACTGACTTAATTACTATCTCTATGAGCTAATTTAATCTGATCGTAGTGGTGAACTACGCTTTTACGATTGATTAATAAGGTCAATGTGTTTCGACCATTGATCTTCGTGACCTTGTAAGGTCCTTTCCATACAGGTGATAAAGCTTTACGAAGTCGCAAATGATTTTTTAAGTAAACATAGTCTCCGACATGATAGGTTACCGGTTTAGTACGGGAATCGTAGTATGTTTTAGCAGTTTCTTTTGATTGATGTATGCTGTCAAGGGCTTTGCTGCGGGAGTATTGAAGACGGTGTTGAAGCATTTTCACGTAATCGCAATAGGTCGTACCAGGCGCTGATTCATAGATGGAATTCGGGAAAAAGGGTTTGTGTCCAAAAATTAGTTCGTAAGGGGAGTAGTTAGTGGTACTATGCACAGTTGTGTTATAGGTTAGAATAGCAGTATAGACAAAACGGGGCCAGTCAGTTTGTTCTTCGTTTACATAGGACTTCAGATATTCCTTTAATGTTGAGTGGCTCCGTTCGAGAGCACCTTGAGTTTGGGGATGGTAAGGACTGGACCAAATTTGTTTGATTTTTAGGAAAGAGCAAACTTGTTTGAATAGGTCGGCAGTGAAATTGGTTCCTTGGTCTGTCAGGATATATTTAGGTATGCCAAATAAGCTTATGAAATGCACTAAGCACTCGCTGGTTTCTTCAGCGGTGGTAGATCGTATGGGGTAAGCTAAGGAATATTTTGTTAGGTCATCTTGCATAGTGAGTATATATTTGACCTTGGCAGGTCCGGCCTCGGGTAGAGGTCCTACAATGTCTAATGCTAAGCGTTGGAATGGTTGTGTTGAGGTAGAGGTTATCTCCAGGGGAGCACGGTTGATATTCCTCAGTGCTTTGTTACTTTGACAAGAGGAACATTTTTTAATATAATTCTCGATGTCAGCCCTCATGTTTTTCCAGAAATACTGCTCGCGGATTCTATTAAACATGCGGGTATTGCCTAGGTGTCCGGCAATCGGGATATCGTGATTCTCTTTTAGAATTTTAGGGATCTCGCTCAAAGACGGGTATATAGTATTATTATGATATATATGTATTTGTATACCAGTCCCATTAAAAAGGTAAGCGATTATGTTATAAATCTTGGTAAACGCGCGGTTGTCAAACGGGCTTTTAAAGTCTGAAATACTAATATTTTTTTTTCTCATTATTAGGAATTGCGATTAAATGGTTTCGAAGGTTTTTTAATGATTCGAAAATATCAACATAGGAGCAATCATCGAAATGATGAACTTTTGTAAATAATGTTATAAAGGTTTTTCCGCCATGGTTAATTTTTTGAAATGATAGTAAAGTTCTTTCGGATTGTAAGAATTCTTCTTGGTCAGGTAGGTTGCTTAAGAAATCTTGGACATATGGCACATTTTCGTCAAGGTCCAATGAGGTAGGAATAATAATTGTTTTATGTGGACTTTTCAGAAGGTTGTCATTATGTTCAACTATCGCAGTGTCGAAGTTAGCGTCTGGTAAGGATTTTAAGAATTTCGAGTAAGTGTCTTCAATAGCAGGGGGAAAGGTTTCAGATAAGTCTTGAATCAGGTCCGATTCAGAGGGTTCCGCTTCCATGGATGGAGTATTTTGTGGATTTGGTATAAGATCATCAATTATAGAGTCTAAATCAATAGGCGAAAATTGTGGATCAGGTGTCAGAGATGGTAAATCTCCGATATCAAATGGGTCGATGACTTCAGGTTGGTCATAGGAAGTCCCAGGTTGTGGATTTTCGTCTACTTCTTCATTTACAGCATTGATGGGAAAGTTGTTATCTTTGGGTATAGGATAACGAGATAACGCGTCGGCTGCGCAATTTAATTTCCCTTTGCGATATATGATTTCGTAATCAGCGAACTCTTCTAATTTTAGGCGCCAGCGTTGCAATCTGCTGCTGGGGTCTGTGTGGTTAAATAACCACTTTAAAGGGCGGTGATCGGTCATGATATAGAATTTCTTTCCAAAAAGATAGGGTCTGAAATATTTGCAGAAATGAACTATAGCAAGAAGTTCTTTTTCTGTGGTGCTGTAATTGCACTCGTTCTTGTTTAACGTTCTTGAGGCGAAAGCTATTGGTTTGTCTTTACCAATTTGGCCTTGGGATAAAATTCCAGAAATGGCATAATTTGATGCGTCGCAGGTGAGTATAAAAGGTTTTGTAAAATCAGGATAGATGAGAATTGGGGCGTTAGTAAGTTTTGATTTTAATGTTTCAAAGGCTAACTGCTGTTCATGACCCCAATTAAAAGGGGTGTCTTTTTTCAGTAGATTTGTTAATTGTTTGGAAATTTTGGAGAAGTCGGGGATGAACCTTCTGTAGTAAGATACTAGTCCTAAGAAGGATTTGATATCCTTCGGTGACACGGGAATTGGGAATTCAGTGACTGCTTTGATTTTTTCGGGATTTGCTCTTACACCTTCGTCACTGATGATATGTCCGAGGTAAGCTACTTCTTTCCTAAGGAATTCGCACTTGTCTGGTTGTAGCTTGAGATTGAAGTTTCGCAGCCTGTCAAAGACAGCTGTGAGGTTTTCTATGTGGGACGATAGGTCATAGGAATAAATCACTATGTCATCGAGGTAAACGAAACAACGGATTCCTTGAAGTCCGGAAAGGCAATTATTCATGAGCCTTTGGAACGTAGAGGGTGCATTCTTTAACCCGAAAGGCATTTTATTAAACATAAATTGACCTTGTGGTACTGAGAAACTTGTTTTCTCTGCATCTTCAGGGGCCATATTTATTTGGTGGAAACCGGAAGCTAAATCAAGGGTGGAAAAGTATTTGCTGTTTCCTAATTGGTCTAAAATGTCAACAATCTGAGGTATAGGATAGGTTTCACCTATTGTTATGTCATTGAGTTTGCGGTAGTCGATGACCACACGCCATTTTTGTTCTCCTGAAGCGTCGAGTTTTTTGGGGACGACCCAAATAGGGGATGACCATGGGGATATAGCTGGTTTTATAATGTCTTGTTCCAGCATTTTATTAATTTGTTTCTCGACTTCCTTTTTATGCACTTCTGGGAATCTATAGGACTTTGTATATATAGGGACATCGCTGGTGGTCCTAATCTTATGTTGAATTTTGGAAGTTGACGTCAGTTTGTCGTCAGGAAGATGAAAAATGTCAGAGTACTGGGAACATATTTCAGTGAGGGCGTTTGCTTCTTCTTCATTCATGTGGGATGTGCGGAGTGAATTTAGCACTTCTTCAGTGCGTCTAACAGTGTCGACTGTAGAGGAAAAGGAGACCACGTTGACATTTAGTGGTTCCAAGCGAAGTTTTAGGTCTGATTTGACTGTTACAGGATTTTCTGATGTGTTAATGATGGAGATATTAGCTCGGTTATTCTCTTTGACCTTTACAATACAATTAGCTATGAGCAGTGACTCGGACAAATGCTGGTCGGTAATTATACCTTCTTTTATTTCAGGATTGGTTACGGTGCATTCTATTATTGTCTCGGTTCGCGGGGAAATATTGTACTCTGGTTCCTTGAATGACAGTTTAATTTTCTTCCCATTCACTTCTAGACAGTTAGTCGCGTAATTAATATTACAGCGGAATTTGGAAAACATGTCGCTACCGATAATGCCATCGTAAGGCAAGTTTATATTTTTCATGACATGGAAATCGTGAGATAGGCTAAGGTCGTTCGCTAATTGTATTCGGGATTTAAGATGACCAAGGCTTGGTATTGATTCTTCAGTAGAATCGATTCCTTTGACATTTATTCTGCTCTCGGAAAGAATCAGGAATTTGTCTACGCTTGATTTTTTTACTAAACTTATGGCCGCACCGGTATCTATGAGTAACGTTAAGGGCTTAGAATTCATGGACGTAGGTACACTAATGTACGGTAAGTATCTATCGTTTTTAGTTAGTACTTCATAGACCTTGGGATTTCTGGGAGCGGAAATTCCGACCCGGTTTTCAGGAAATGGAATTTGGGTAGTGCGTATGGTGTCTGGTACGACATTACGACTCGGACGACACCCTTCCAAGCCTACATCTCGTTTAAAGAACTAGAGTCTGTCTCATCGACGCCTTCGTTATTCTCAAGGAAATTTACTGGTCGGGTTGAATTGTTGTTATTAAAATTAAAGCGTTTATTATTGTATTCTCTTTTCCTGCACTGTTCAATTGTGTGTCCAGGTATTTTACAATACCGGCACACAACGGGAGTATCAAAGGAGGTTTTTGGTCTATTGAATGAATTAGGTTGGTTGTTGTAGTTGGACGCACCAGGTCTTGGATTGCCTGGAAAATAAGGCTTCTTCGGGAAACCTTGTTTAAAGGTTTCCACTGGTTTTTTGTTTGAGAATTGTTGTAATTTGTCCTCGGATATAGCTATGTTAATTGCCTCATTCAAGGTTTTAGGGGATTTGCAACGTAGGATCACGGAGATTTTGGGATTAACACCCATAATGAATGAGTTTAGTGCCAAGTCTTGCATAGCTGCAAGCCGGCCTGGAAGTTCCATCTTTTTGGAACATGACATTGTTACTTCTGTTAATAATTGTGACAAGCATGACTCTATACGGAGTGAAAATTGACTGACGGATTCAGTGGCTGTCTGTCTGCAATCTTGCAGTTCGGACAGCAGGTGGGCGTGATGTTTGCGCTCACCAAACTGGGCTTTTAAAAAGTCCTGTAACGACGACCAATTGCTGAATTCTTTAATGGAACACGCTAATTCAGCCTTGCCCTCAAGCTGGCTGATGATATATTTAAGCACAATCGGTTCTTGGCTCGCCGAAGTAAGTGTTATTGCGTTAGCGCAATTATTTATAAACGCGTTTAATTTGTCTCTTGACCCGTCATAGGGTTTTATGAATTTTAATATAACATTTAACGGAATTTCTGATATCACCAATTTTGGCAACATGTCTGGGGTAACCTTGGGTGCCTTCAGGGAGCCAGAGCTTTCACTATCGGACTTAGACATTTTGATTCTTTAATTAATTAAATGTGGATATTTAAGATACGGCGTTACGGTGTGACAGGCGGACGGTGTCCTGATTGCGAGAATTCGTCGAGTTAGCTTGAACAGATAACAGAGTAGCCGCGGCGTTGAACTTGGAACAGGATGATATATATGATTTATAATACACGAGGTATACAAATGATTTTAGGAACTAATTACAAAATGGTAGAATTATAGCGATTGCACGGGATATTGTTTATACGCACTTCACTTGACACTTTCACGGCACTTCACGGGCACGGCAAAAACGAAATAGAAAGTACTCACAGTAGTAGGAGCGTTGAAATCTGGGCGATCATCATCGCCAGGACCTTTACCGGGTGTCTTGACCTTGACACACACCAGCAAGGCCGCGGGAACTGCAGGAACTCGATGCACGCTTGGAAATAGTAGGGTGCGCCGGTCGTTTGAGAACGGCGACTTGGAATTGGCAAACACAACACACCAAACACTTTGGAGTGGTGGTAGGGAAATGGTAAAATGCGCCGGTCGTTTGAGAACGGCGAATTTGGAAATAGTAGGTAATCACACTGAACACTTTGGAACGGTGGACATGGAAATAGTAATGAGTTGTCCCTTGTTTCTTCTAAGGTCGGCCTTGGTTAACTGGTTTGTTCACTTCACTTCACGTCACTTCGGAAACGTCCTTGAGATTTTTGAAAATCCCACCGCTGCCACCAATGTTATAATGGAAAACACCAAGGTCTTTTTAAAAAAGATATTTATTTAACATACACTTTAAACTAAGACAAGTACACGACCTTTTAGGATAATAGAGGTATAGCGCGGTTCGCGGCTCGGGAACAACTGAGGATGGACTGGGCAGGATAGAGAAGCTAGAGTCGGTTGGAGGGGATTACTGCTGATGGGGTTGCTTGGTCAGCCAGAAGGCATACAAGGTGGAGGTTATAACAGAACGTACCTCGCGCAGAGAAATATCTGTTACGTAGTAACTCTATTTAATCTGTGCCAGTAGTTTTGATTCTACAAAAGTTAACAATAGTGATCAATAATATTAAAGGGCGCGGGTGCCATCTTGCTGTAGTGACGTCTTCGCTTAACAGCGGTACGCGCCATTATATGATAGTTTATAGGGCTATATCTTTTCAACCGCAATAAGTAACCAGTTGAAATTTTCACAGAATACGTGTTATTATAAACTTTTTCTACTCGCGTACTATAAACCGCTAATATTGATATCGTTAATGGTATCAGAATACCACCTATAGCGCAACCGATGCGTGAAAACAATTATATAATAAGCGTTGCCATGGTAATAACAGTTTTATAATAATTATTATAGCATTGTTATTACCATGGTAACGGTCATTCTGGATATCAGTCTTGGCATTTAGTGAACACTTAACTTCTTAATTTGTATAATAAACCGTTAAAAATATTGTAATACCAACTGAAATTACGTGTTTTAAAAAACAAATTAGTTTTTGGACTAAGTATGTGTTTAAAATTACGTTTTTATTAAATTACTAAAAGTAGATGATTAATATCCATCGATTTATTTGGTTACCATGGTTACGTTCAATATGGATGTCAACAAAATGGCGTACAGTTTGGCATTCCAACTTGTATGATAAAATTGATAAATTGTCAGAACTGTTTTAGTAACTATTAAAATTTCCATGATATTTGTAAATATTTAACAATAACATTCACACACTATTAACACCAATCGGAATAATGAAAATTACTTTGCCGACAAGTAATTTATAAGCATAAAAATCGAGGAAAGTAAACAAGAAAAGTGTTATTGTTTATTTCTGTCATTATCATTTTAAGCTTGTAGAAAAAGTTATGTATGCAACGGTACATAATTAGCTCTTAAGGTACTCGTGCCCGTAATTAGAGCGCTCGCAAGCTAGCGCTCTAACCTCGGGCGCTCGTACCTTAAGAACCTTCATTATGTACCAGTTACATAAATAACTATTATCGTTTAAAATATTTTATCTACACTCATATCATAAACCCTCTATGATGCGTTCAGAAACCGCAAATTATGCCAGCTTAAAAATCATCTCTGTTGTTAGAGCAAATTTTTTATCTGCAGCAGTAATCTTATGGATTCTTAATGGACTCAGAGCTAGCGACCAAATCGGTCATGTGTCTTCAGCTGGATTGAAACTCCGTTAGCTACTTCCCTGAACAACCTTTTCCGATAATCTTCGTGCTGGCAGGCCGCGGGCGGTGGGTGCGGGTGTAGCGGGGTGGGGAAAAAAAAGAAAATAAATGTGGGCTCAGCGACTTTAATTTTTTTTTCAAACAGTTGCTCTGTACTCCCATTACACCCAAAAAAAAAATTAAATCGATCGGGTGGGGGGAAGGGGTTGCCAGCGTTAATTAAAAGTACCAAAATAATAATAATTTTCATGTGGGCTCAGCTATATTGGCTTTTTTTCTGAAGCGAGATTAATTAATATGTAAGCCCCAAAAAAATTGCCATGCCAAAATATCGGTGGGAAGGTATCGTTTTTTTTTTGAAATCGTTGGATTTCGTTCGAAAATGAGCTGAGGAGAAGGCAAAAGCGGTATCAGCCGGCGAACGCGTTAGCGCGCTCTCGGCGCGTCGATTGTGTTCGGCTAACAGAGAGTAGCCGCTGTCCTTCTCGCACCCGTTGAACGGAAAAACCCGAACGTTTCCGAACGAGTACAACGAGCATAGCTCGTCCACTTGAGCGTCTACTTTTCGGTGTGCGTCACGTGTTTTGCCTTCTCTTCAGCTCATTTTCGAACGAAATCCAACGATTTCAACAATTTTTTTCAATACCTTCCTATTGATATTTTTGCATGGCAATTTTTTTTGGGCTTGCATATTAATTAATCTCACGTCAGAAAAAAAGACGATACAGCTGAGCCCACATGAAAATTATTATTATTTTGGTACTTTTAATTAACGCTGGCAACCCCTTCCCACCACCCGATCGATTTAATTTTTTGTTGGGTGTACAGGGAGTAGGTACAGAGCACCTGTTTGAAAAAAAATTAAAGTCGCCGAGCCCACATTCTTTTCATTTTTTCCCCCACACCACTACACCCGCACCCACCCCCCGCGGCCTGCCAGCACGAAGATTATCGGAAAAGGTTGTTCAGGGAAGTAGCTAACAGCTGAAGCCACATGACCGATTTGGTCGCTAGCTCTCCGTCCATAAGAACATCAATTTCGATGTTCTTATGACATTCAAATTTCGAACCTCTCTGAAAAACAAAGAAATTGATTTGACCTCTATTCTGATATCAGTCGAGATCACGTTTAGTTCGAAATGAATTGTCAATTTGCATTCAAATTTGGCAAATGTCGTACGTAAGTAACATATCGAACGATTTGATAGTTGGAGCCGACTCTACTTTGTCTCTGAATTAAAAAAAAACTATGACAGCTGCCAGAAAACTCAATCTTTTCGTTACCGCCAATACCGGTTAAAATTTAATATGGGGCTCCTGAATGCATCATGGAGGATTATGATATGTGGGTAGATAAGTAGTGTATCGTCGGTGATACTGTAAAACCGCGTAACCAACAAATTTACCATAGAGCGAAATAAACCTTAAATTCTTAGAAAAAAGGTGCAATTTGCTCCTCATTAAAAATTTTACTTACGCGGTTGTGCAGTTTCACCGACGGTATGTAACTGTACATAATTAGGCATTCAAACACTTGTGTGATGTTATTATAAAACTCGGCTTCGGCTTGTTTCATAAGCCCACACTCGTGTTTAATGCCCTTCATTATGTACAGTCACATAAACTACTATAAAATAACGTATAAAATGAACAGTAAATCAAATCCCAGTGTGTGTGTGTGTGTGTGTGTGTGTGTGTGTGTGTGTGTGTGTGTGTGTGTGTGTGTGTGTGTGCGTGCGTGCGTGCGTGCGTGCGTGCGTGCGTGCGTGCGTGTGTGTGTGTGTGTGTTAGACAGACAAACATAACAAACAGACAGTGATATAAAACAATAGATAGCCATTACTGTATAGCTTGGTAAATGAGAGCCCTAGGGGGGGGGGCACAAAGAAGGTCCCGTTTTTTTGTTTATTGTTTAAACCTGTCTTGTCAAGATGTAAACAAACACACAGCTGCACAGTTTAAAAGCTTTCAAGTTGAAAACGATGCGTCACAGGAAATGTTGTCGTAGTGCATTATTAAAGCTGATAAAATTCTCTACAACTTTGATTCTATATATTTTTTACCTATTTTAATCGTTGTCTAGATAAGAGCTCCGAAAAACGGTCGATTTTCAAAAAAGTGTTTTTATCTAGGATATCACTGCACGGCACCTTGCACTTGCGACTATGCTATATCTCCTAACTAGTCCAAATAAAGTTCCGAAGTCAAACTTTGTGCTTTCGGCAATTCTATCCACAATTTTTCGTTGCCAGGACTAATATTTTTCTTGTATACAAAACGACAAAGTACGTCCGATCAATACCTACAACGCATTGTAGGCATATAAAACATATGTGTAATGCTGCCCGAACGCGCTTACTAGCTTTCCGCCCGCGACTTCGTCTGCGGAGAGTCAGAACTTATGGTACAGACATAGTTTATATCACCTTCAAAGAGTTTTTTTATGAAAAAAAGTCCAGAACGTGAATTTTAAGTAAGCGGTTCACAAACCCTTTTATTTTTATGACTCTAAAACAACAAAATTGCCATACAAAATAAATTCACTGCCCCTTTTTTACCATTAGGTTGTTTTTAATCAACCCTAGATTTAATAGATTGATAATTTAGTCATCTCATCTATTTACTAAATTTATATACAAACAATTAACCCACTTAGCAGAAGATTTTCGAAAAACACCAAAGCTGGATATTTTCTTTATGTTACAGTATTTAGTCGCAATACCCGTTTTCATATCTTGTAGGTATATACGTTTATACGTTTGAAAGTAACTTTATTTCCATACAAACTTTACAGTCAGTATCAGTAGTCTAAGATCCCAAGTTTTTCCCTTTAGTTTTTTTTTATTGATGATGGCTTTGTTCTTGACTATTTGTTCCTTTAAGGGGCAAGTGTTTAAAAAAATCTGAGGCTTGCACTTTTTTAGATGCTAACATTCATGTAACTGGAAAAAAAAACCAACTCAAATACCTCAAAAACTTTCACCCCGCTTTTCACACTGTTAAGGGCTTATTTTAAAATCTGTTTTTTTTATTTAATTAATACCTAATGGTGTTGATACCAAGTTTCATGTATCTAACTTGCCCAGTCATAATTCTTATGTATAGGTAAACAGTAACCTTAATACCAATAATGTCCACATTTCTCACGTCAAAAATGACCAAATTCCCACAACAACTTCTACCCCAATATTACCCCCTTTTCCGAAACTGCCGTATTTTTTATTTTTAAGCTTTTAGAGTTGTTGGCAATTCTGTAGCTCTGCCTACCCCAAACTGGGAATAAAGGCGTGAGTTTATGTATGTATGTCGTAGACTACGACGTTCACTATTCTCATTTTAAAAATGGCCAAACTCTCTTTAATTTATCCACCTTTGGGGAAGTCGCGCAACACCTTTTTAGGGTTCCGTAGCAAAAATGGCAAAAACTCTTATAGTTTCGTCATTTCCGTCCGTCCGTCCGTATGTCCCACGCATTTTACTTTTAAAACTACAGCGGTTCATTGATGAAATTTGGAGTAGGAATAGGTGTCTTGTAGAAGCCGCTAGGTACTTAGTTTGGTAATGAAATAACAAAAATAAATATTTCTAGGTTGGGCACTGCCTACAAAATGTGACTGATGATGAAAAAAAAAATCGCCATAAATCATCGTGCGGAACATATTTCGACAGTTCTTTTAAAACACAACTTCAACTTCTACCGCCAATTTACAACCGCCATTTACAGAGATAGTTTTTCCAAAATCTCCGAAAGCTATTTAGTAGCCCTAACAGGCTGACACCTATTTACACGTTTCTCACCTAAACAATAACCGAAGTCACTTATTTACTAACTTCGCTAGACGCTAAAATCGTATTTCCTATTGATAAATAGTAGCCTGAATACTAATTTTCACATTTCTCACTTTAAAATTGACCCAAGTCCGAAACTTCTACCCCCATTTTACAACCTTTGGGGTAGTTTTTCCTAAATCGCCGAAAGTAACATTTTTTTTATAATAACAGCAGTCTCACCACATTTCTCCCTTCAAACATGTCTAAAATCCCATACAAACTTCTACAGCCAATTTATTCGCTAAAAGCAGTATATTTAATTCATATTCATTAGCCACGTTTCTCACTTCAAAACTGTAGGTATATTTTCCATAAATTTTTCTACCCCTCATTTTACCACCTATTAGGTAGTATTTTCTGAATCACCGAAAGTAATATTTTTTATATTTATATTGCCTTTTTAGGTAGATTATATTTGCATTGAAGAGCATTTCTACCAAGTTTCAAGTAAAATTTACCATAAAAGTAATCCCCATAAAAACGTTGCAACTACTTTCCATTCCCCCAGGGGTTGAATCCACACAACGTTTTACCCCCATGTACGAGGGGCGGCTGATAAGTAATCTCCTTGGTCAGAAATATATACAAAAATAATGCTGGCTGGTATGGATTTATATTCGTTTGTTATTCTATTTTCAAAATGTATTACATTCATTTGTTTATTGCATCACGTTTATTTGTCTCCTACAATTGTTTCAAACATGTCGGTAGAAAAAGTGAAAATGGATAAAATCGAGCAGCGTGCGGTGATTAAGTTTTTGACTAAAGAAGGGAATACGCCTTCGGAGATCAGACAGCGTATGTTACGTGTGTTTGGCAGTTTGTGTTCTTCCGAATTTGTTATAAAGTTTTGGTCAAAGCAGTTTAAGTTAGGTCGTGAGAGTCTGGAAGATGATCCTCGTAGCGGAAGACCAGTTTCGGCCGTCACCGATGAAAATGTAGCCAGGGTGAAAAAAATTATATTAGAGGACCGACGAGTGAAGCAGTGGGAGATAGCTAGAGATGTGGGCGTCAGTAAAGAGCGAGTCAATGAAATAATTCATGAGCATTTGAACATGTCCAAGGTTAGTGCACGTTGGGTCCCCAGAATGTTGACTGCATTTGACATGGAGAGGCGTGTCAAATGTTGCGAAGAGTTTTTGGAGATGAGTCGAGGGAAAGAGGAAGAAATAATTTCTAGAATTGTAACATGTGATGAGACTTGGATTCGACAATGGGACCCGGAAAGTAAGCAAGAGTCGTTACAGTGGAAATTTAAGGATGAGAAGCCGGCAGGTAAACTTATGGCTACAATCTTTTGGGACACAGAAGGGATTTTGCTCATAGATTATTTACCGAAGAAAACTACAATGAATGCTGATTATTACTCAAACTTACTATACCAACTAAGAGAGACAATAAAAGAAAAACGGCGAGGTAAACTAAACAAAGGTATTCTGATTTTGCACGATAACGCACCAGTGCATACCGCCCGCACAACGAAGCTAGCAATTAAAGACAATGGCTTCGAAACCATTGACCACCCCCCTTATAGTCCAGATTTAGCCCCCTGTGACTATTTTCTGTTTAGACTTCTCAAGAAAGACCTCAGGGGACGAAGGTTTATGACCGATGACGAAATGAAGGCTGCGGTTACTGACTTTTTTGACGACAAACCGAAAGATTTTTTTTTTAATGGTTTAAATTCAATTTTTGAAAAATTTAATAAGTGCATTTTACTAGCAGGGGACTATATAGAAAAATAAAAAAAAATTAGCCACGACAGTCTTTTGTTTCATTGTTAGGTAGATTACTTTTCAGCCGCCCCTCGTATGTTCAGCGATTTTCTACTGTTTCAAAGTTCTTTATGATTTTGTTAAATTTCACTGACTTCCAGTCACATAAACGAGTATACGTAGTGAAATTAAATTATGTTGTTGAGCCTGAATTCCATCAATAAGTGGAATATCGTCAAGTGAGTCTTAATTAAACGTCTTTTTTTTTTCAAATCTTTAGCAGACATTTTATGGATGACATGTTTTTTTTAGAAAATGCCATCCCATATGCTACAAGACTACGATAAACGACAATAGCCTATTGGGTCGATAAAAATTATGTCACATCATCAACATAGAACAAACGATTATGGAAACGGAATTTAGGATTACAATCGTTATGGCAGAAATTAGTTGCTGTTGTATTGTACGACTACATTCACGTAAATTTTCTTTTAAAACCAGTCAACTTGATTTTAAAAGGAAGCAAAAGTCGTTTTTTAAATTCGATAGTTTTATATAGTTCAGTATTTCTTGGACAAACTTAATAATAACTTCGCTGCTTTAATCAATAACCTCAATTATGATATCATCATAGAATCAGTATTAGATACACTATTTTTCAGAATGTTGGTCACTTTGGTCTTCATACATTTTTTATTCACCACAAGCAATCAAACTCGTTGCAAATTTTAAAGAAAAATGTGTTGTTATTAATTAAGACCCATTTAACAGGAAATCAGTCTGGCCACCATAACGCTCTAATACACATCCGTTAGCGTCACTATTAGAGAATATTGAGCAACAAACAGAACGAGAAAATCTCTTTATTTATGGCCTAGGCGGTCATTAAAGTGAAGTAAGGTGCCAATTATTAAGAAAATAGAAAAGTTCGATTATCTCGAAAACCATGCAACTTTTACTAAACCTGTAAGTCCTTTTTAGGGACTAGCCTGAGGTGGAGAAGGTTATCCATTATTTACTGGACACCCTGTATATGTATATATATATATATATATATACGAAAAAGGATGGTAAAACATTATTCACTACATCTGTATACTGCTATTATTTTGCACACAACTGTATATACAGGGTTTAATCGTGTGTAGCCAGGTGCTTATTCCGTAAATATAACAGATTGCAGAAAGCTTTAAACTGATATCGAAGGTACGTTACCCAATGAGTAAAGTCACATAAATAACTTTTTTTCAATAAAACCAGAAATATCCGAAATATTAACTTCAAACCCTCCCAATACATTTAGTACGCCGTTCGTTGAGAGACTTGAGAGGCTGTAGTTTAAAAGGCCTAGTCATTTCAACATTATCATATGCTTCATGAATTGTTTTATTTATTACAGTTTATTCGTGTATCTCGTACGTTAGGGAAATTACAGCCTCAAGGAATGTCGTACTAAATGTATGGGAGCGTTTAAGCTTAATATTTTTAATATTTCTACTTATATTAAAAAAAAGTTGATTTTACTCATCGGGTACCGTACTTTCGATATCAGTTTTAAGTTTTCTGATAACTGTTATGTTTACGGAATTATCGCTTGGACACACTTAACGATTACACTCTGTGTATCATCTGGTAGTCTTATCAAACTAGGTTTAGTGTTTTGGGCTTTCCTACTATTATATTATATTTAGCAATTTTTTCTAAGAAACTTAAAAACTGTTTTCTCCTGACTTAGGGTCTCCCCAAACCTATCGACGCGGAATCGGCTTAAGCCGGTAAGAATAGTAGATCGTCCAAAAGATGGAAGAAGGGATGAAAGGCACTTATATTACACGAGATATTTTGGCACTGGAGCAAAGCGAGAGCGGGTTTCACCCGAGTTAAACATTCTACTTTTCATTTCGATTATGAGGAAAGTAAAAAAAGTTAGTTACGGAAAATATCTTTTCTCAACACTGCTCGGAAATATGGCCATAGATGGTCTTGTTTGGGGTCACAAAACGTCACTTATAAGGACAGACCAAGAATGTTTTTCTCGGCGTGTTTGCTGATTGGTCGAGAACATTGTTGTCCAACTTTAAGAACCAATGAAAATCAATCAATAAATTTTTGTGTCATAGCTCCTTAAAATGAAAAATTGAAATCGACCAATCAGAACACACCATTTTGTGTCGTAAAATATTAGGTGTATTTTTGCTAAAAGATACACAGACTAAAAACTATGTCACTGCTTTTTTTTTAAATGTAATTCAAACTTGGCCCCTAACCTCGAACCACTAGAGATAAAATTACATGGGAGATATGGCGAAACAAATACAATTTTATATGGAGTTGACATCTTCATCTCGCATGTTAGTTTATTAATCTCGAATGCCACGAGAAAATGATGTCACATTAACATGAATTAAAATTTGAGTTTTGAATATGAATTTTTATTTTATTTCCTCTCAGTAGTTGTGAAAAGCACTATGTCTGCCTCGGTAGAAAGTGCAATTTATGGACTCGTACACTAGAGGGCCTCAACTACGTTTCGGCCCTCTATATGACTCGTCCAAAAATCGCGTACTTTCTATCCTTTGCAACAATGTACTATTCCTTTGATTTTGGTGGTAGAAGATTTTCCATCACTGCCTATTCCCTAAAATCAAATCTGGCATTAAATCAATTTCCGAATCAGACGAGGAACTCATTGTAATAACACTAATAACTTATGAAAAATATAGCGAACACAGTATATTTATTACGTAGTACAACTAGATAGGTACTTGTGCGATAAACGAAAAGAATGGACTGTATGAAAATTACGAAAGAAGGGAAAGGGGTGCGACAGAGTTACAGGGTGCAATCAGGAATATTGTGTATGTTTTATATGGTAAATAGTTAGATGCAAATTCAAGTGAATGGTGGTCTGACCTGGTGACTCCGGATCTGTTGGGTACAGAATCGTTGGCGTCCGCCGCAATGCACCGTTGATGGTAGTCTTCAGCTTCTCTAGATCAACCGTCAACCTTACCTCCAGCACACGCACTTAGCCTCCGATTATGTCCTGGGTTCACGCCGGCAGCCTCCAAATATACTTTACTAATGAATACTAAGGAGTGTGTGAAAGTTAGTGGAAAGGTTGAAAAGGAGGTGTTCGCGCAACGAGATTCGAAAATGGAACGAATGAGTAACGGAATTTTTTGGTGGGGGTCACGAATTGTTGCCAGTCGTATGAAAGAAATAACTTTTTAATATTGCCACAGCAAATCTTAAATAACTACTAAAATTTATGACAAAAGTGAACAGTACTGAAGAACTTATCTTGATTTCCCACTCTTGTTTTTGACACAAACTTTTTTTAGAGCAGAGTCCCAGCCTTTTTATCCGACTGCCATTGAAGGTTAAGTATTAGGTGCGGTTTTGAGGCGGTTATTTTATTACAAACCGCAAGCAATCAAATAGGAATTAAATAAAAAGTGATTTATAAAAATAAAGTTAATATGGACATAAAAAGTTTTTTAAATATATAACTGGTCCTATTCTGAAACTTGATAATAAAACTTATTAAAGTAAGATTCGGTAGTTTTACCAAAGAGTGGCTGTATAAGTTTTTACCATGGCTCAGTACAAACTTAGTTTTTTTTTAAAATAATATTTGTACTAGTATTTAGTATTATTTTATTTAGTATTATTTTTATTAGTATTAGGCTGTATAGGTTTCTGCTACTGCACAGGTCTATAGACATTGTTCTTTTTTCAAATTACTTTTCTTCCCTAGGGTGGACATGTATCACTTTCAACCCGCTTCTAAGATAAACAAAGGCTTACTTTTAGAGTATGAGACATGAAAAAACTTTTATGTCCATGTAATAAGAGCTAAGAGCTAAAACGTTCGCAACGCCGAATCGACCCGAACCGAGCCGAGCGACGCCTTTTCCACTCTTACTGCACGGACATAAAACTTTTTCTTACCGGCTCAAGTCCATTCCTCGTCGATAGGTCTCTAGAGACCCTTATAGCTGGTTTCATAGTGCAATTCGTTGTATGGGAACCTTGCACTTTGTGACTATGCGCTGAAACTTGGCACAGTTGATTCTTAGCTGGTCTTGAGTAGATTCAGACCGGGAGCCATCGAGAGCCAAGGCGCATTTAATAGGGGGAAGGGGGGGGGGAGTTTGACGCTGCCTAACTTGTTATTTTTTTATAATTACCTATTGAGCTTAAACATAATAATTATCAAAAATCCCAGAACAAAAATGTAGTCGTAAAGTTACACTTATGTAGCTTTAAAAAATATTTCGGGAGTTTGACGCTGCCGCGCTTTAATTGAAGCCATATTATTTCTCAAAAACTGGGCCGGTATTCTAGGCGGAATAGTATATTACTGCACAGACCGGGAAATAGGCCGTTGCGGGATGAGTAGAGTTAGCGTGGCCGAGACGCAGTCGAGGCCGCGCTATATACGAGTCCAGCAACCGCCCTTCCCGGTCGAGGCTTGTATAGTGCTTTTCTCCAACAATGTGAGGAAATTTAACACAATTGTTAATAATATTAAACACAGTCCCAACATTGCCTTGAAAAAAAAGAACAGAAAAGTATAATTTAGTATGACACTGAAATAAAGCATTAAATAAAATCACAAATTTAAACGTAATAAATTCAGTTTCAGTAAAATATAGTTTAAACTATAACATTTATTACGCGTTTATGTTATTTAGGCAATTTATTTTGTTCATGAACGCAATTTCTATTTAAAAAACGTCTAACTATTTGATACACTGTTAATTACGTTGTAAACGCTGTTTGAAAAGGCTTAACTTTTTAGTCTATGACATTTAAAAAGTAGAATATACAAGGAAGAATTTTGATTGCACGAGTGTTTGGCTGTTTGGAGAGTTATCCTAGTCCAAACATGATTTTAAAAAGTAAAACACCAGGTACGTAATGAAATTTCATACATTTTCGCGGCCGCTGCCGTTGGTAAATAATAAATGTGTTTTTTTTTAATTTTGCCTGGACCTGGAACTTACAACTTCGCGGGCTGATTTGACAACAGTAAGGTTAACATTTCCGAGCATGTGGGAGAAAAAACCATATCGTTCTGACCTGTTATCATATAGTCCAAGTTTTGATAGCTCTTATTTACTTGACGGTAATGACGGAATGATTATAAAACAGTTCCAGGTCAAATATGATATCGTTTTTACCGTCTAGAATAGAGGCTCTGTACTTGTTATGGCGTCCATTATATCATTTTCGGATAAATTAAGGATGGGAAGTCTATTTCTGGAATAAAAATAATGCACTATAGAACAAAAACATCAAAAAATGGCCAAAAGACAAAAGTCATGTACAACTTTTTTTCATTTCTACCTTTTTTTACTACAGTTATCTGTTTTTCAAATCGTATAGTTTAGTTTTACGTCTAAGATGGGTAAAGAACTAATTCGCGTAAACGTAAACGTAACATATTACAAGTAAGCCTCCTTAGCAGTTCAAATATTATAATTATTTTATCTATTATATAAAATGCTAAGCTGATTGTTGATATATCAACGCACAGCCCAGACCGCTGGACCTAGAGAATTGAAATTTTGCACATAGATACCTTATATAGTGTAGAGATCCACTAAGGAAGGATTTTTGAAATTCCACCCCTAAGGGGGTAAAATAGGGGAAAAACATTTGTATTAAAATCCGTCAGTTTTTAAGTTAGACGCTTCAAATTTTGCGTTTAGGTTGGCGATTGAATTTTAACTTATACGTGTCTCAGCTATTATGATAATTTCAACCCCGAAGGGATGAAAAGGGGTAAAACGGGTTGTTGATATATCAACGCACAGCCCAAACCTTAGGACCTGGAGACTTGACATTTTGCACATAGATACATTATATAGTTTAAAGATCCACTAACGAAGGATTTTTGGAAATTCAACCCCTAAGGGGATGAAAATTTGTATGAAAGTCCGTCAGTTTTAGTTTAAGTTAGACTATTCAAATTTTGTGTTTAGGTTGAAAAATGAAAATTAATTTATACGTGTTTCAGCGTTTTTGATAATTTCATCCCCGAAGGGATGGAAAGGGGTAAAACTGACTGACTGATCGATCAACGCACAGCCTAAACCGCTGGACCTAGGGACTTGAAATTTGAAGGGAATATTCCTTGGGTACCTTAAGGGTACATTAAGAAAGGATTTTTGGAAACTCATCCCCTAAAGGGTTAAAATGGGGGGGTAGAAATTTGTATAGGAGATTAGTTGTTTTTAAAGTAAGCAATTTGGAAATTGGTATTTAGGCAAATGTTTATAAATAAAAAATACTTCTTTCAGCGATTTAGAAAAAACTGCCCCTAAAAAGGGAGTTTTAGTTTGTTCCTCCTTCACGCTGCAATGGCGCTGGATGGAATTGGATGAAATTTAGAATGGAGATAGCTTATACCCTGGATTAATACATAGGAAAATCCCATCCCGGAAAATTTAAAGGTTCCCGAGGGAATAACGACAATATATTTGGTGTTTTTTTTAAGTCATCATTGGTGTCATTTTCTTAGGTTGCGTTGACGCAGATTTCGAAAATTATATCAAATTTGTGATTCAAGATGGCCGCCATGATGTTTATTGAAAAAGTCGTCATTGGTACCATTTTCTTACATTTTGGGGACGCAGATTATGAAAATGATGTCAAATTTAGAATTCAAGCTGGCGGCAATGATATTTTTTGAAAAAGTTGTCACGGGTAACATTTTCTTAGTTTTTGGGGACGCAAATAATTACTAATATAGAATAAGATTAGTAATTATTTGACAAAATTGCGCAATTAAATAATTTATTTCTCCTATGGCTTTTGCCATCCAGTGTGACAACGTGAGACAGGCTTTGTACCTACATTCAGTTTTGTTAGTCTATATCAAAAGGAGCGGTGTCAGATTGAAGTTGTCAGCGTTGACATATCCAGATTTTAACATTTTTTTCCGCTATTTTCAATACTATTCACTATTCACGGCGTATTAATTCTACGGCTGTTATTTAATATTAGGGCGGTTATTATGATCACTTGAAAATAATTACGGACAGGCATTTAATTTTTCGGCGAATTGGTCGGTTATTTAATTCTAAAATGTCATTTCAAACAATACTCAAGGGGTAAAAAAACTATACATCGATAGGTATACATAATATTGCTGTAGAAAGAAAATCCATACTAATATTATAAACGTGAAAGTAGTTATGTCTGTCGTCTGTCTGTTTGTTATGCATTCAAGGATAAACCGCGGAACTGAATTAGATTAAATTAGTATCTCGAAAATCACGGGTTACTCTCAAAATTCCCTTTTCGCCAAAGGACCATTTCAGCTAGATGACATAACAGTAAAATACACAGTCAGCAAAGAGTCAATTCAGCTGAATGACATGAAAGTAGAATACTCAGTCAGCAAAGTGTCAATTTAGCAGGACGTCACAGAATTGAAATGAGCAAGTAGCTAAACGTTAGGAAATATAAATAGTCCGTGTGATTAGAATACCTAATTAACCGAAAGTAAAATTAGTTGATTGACATGAACATAGAAGGAGTTATTAGCAAAACGTCTGGAAATTAAAATAGTCCGTATAATTAGAAGTTTGAATTATCGAGTGTCATATCAACAATTGCCATTTTAAGATCCAGACGTTTTGCTAACGGGTTATTTGGCGTTCATGTCTATTTAGTAATTAAGACATTTTGAGATACAAACGTTTCGCTACCGGGCCATTTAGCTTTCATGTCTATTAAGTAATAAAGACATTCTAAGATAAAGACGTTTCGCTACTAGTGTATTTTAAATTGTAACATTCTAAGATCCAGACGTTTTGCTAAAGATACATTTAGCGTTCATGTCTATATAGCAACAAAGACATTACACAATCCAGACGTTTGAGCTATATTGTCATTTGGCGAAAAGGGAATTTTGATAGTAACCCGAGATGTAGTTTGTATGACAATTTGGTCATTTATGTTATTTTTTTTTAGTTGGAAACGTGGTAATTGATGTTTAAGCTACTGTTTAATACTGTTTAACATAAAAAAAAAACTTTCAGTGATTTCGGTAAAACTCCCCCTAAAATAAATGGGGAGTAGAAATTTGTATGGGAGATATCGAAATGGCTACATTAGGAAATTGATATTTAGGCTACTGTTTATAAATAAAATATACTGCTTTCAGCGATTTAGAAAAAACTACCCCCAAGGGGGTAAAAGGGGGTTTTAATTAGTTACTCCTTAACGCTGCAACGGCTAGATGGATTAGGATGAAATTTAAAATGGAGGTAGCACCCTGGACACATAGAAAAATCCCATCTCGGAAAATTTAAAAGTCCCCGAGGGAATAACGACAATGTTTGGTGTTTTTTGAAAAAGTCATCGTGGGTGTCATTTTCTTAGGTTGCGTTGACGCAGATTTCGAAAATGATATCAAATTTGGAATTCAAAATGGCCGTCATGATGTTTATTGAAAATTGGCAAAGATCGTATGGCGAGAGATTGTAACGATTTGAATACATTAAACCGCGAATTCTATAATATTGTACATAACACAGATGATCTAAAAAATAACGTGTACCCCGATCTAAAAAACAATATAAAGAATAGAGAATGTTTGTGCGAGAGGGCGATATTAGCACCGATAAACGAAATTATCGGGCGGATAAATATAAAAATATGTCTCATGTAGAAGGCGATGTTGTGGAGTATCTCTTGGTAGACAATGTCATTGACACAGAGCAAGTCACATCCTACCCTTAGAGTTCCTGAACTCTTTCGAGGTATCGGGAGTGCCCTCCCGTAAGAGTTAATGGTTAAAGTTGGTGTCCCGGTAAATTTCGAGCTCAATATTACATGTGTTTGAAAGATCATTCTTGCCAGGGAGGACGTCAAACTATAGAATTACTTAAAACTATTAATTTACTTAACTGCGATAAACGAGTTCTACGCGGACGAAGTCACGGGCAAAAGCTAGTGTTTTATAATTTTCTGATAAATATTTCATCCAAAACATACTTACATAGAAATATTGTTTATTTCTACTTATTTTTAATTCGCAACAAATAGAGGTAAGTAAGTACAATAAAACTTTACTAACACTCCATTGTATAAAGACGTTTCTAATGTATATGTATCCTTCGACATACCAACTCTACCTAAACTTCGTTCAATGGTATAGGTAAGAGAATTTTGAAGCTTGGGAAGCCTTTCCCGACCTAACTATAGGTTTCGAGTCAGTGATCGAGGGGCGTATTAGGAGGCAATGGCTTCCATCGAAAAATGTCGTAACATTATATAATAGGATTATTTAATAGGTCAGATTTTCTACCTTTTTAATGAGTGCTGTAACTAAGCCTAAGTCTCTTAGTAAGTCAGTCAGTTATTAAGGATAAGACGAGAGACTCCTAAGACTTGTCCACCTACAGACCAATCCCACTCACCTTTGTAATCGCTAAGGTACTGGACTGTTTGTTTAACCGGTAAATGGACAAGCGCTTGACAAGTAACGAGGCACAATTTGGTCTTAGGCCGATTTTTTCCACGGAAAGTGCTTTTCTTTGCAGATAGTGCAGTAGGGCACCGACTAAAGCTTTATATCAGCATTTTTTAAGAGGCATATCAATGGGTGCATGTTTGCGGCCAGTTAGCAGTGTTAGCACCAGCTCAAAATCTGCTCAACTGGGAGCGTACGTGGACGGACTTGCCTGTTGCTGCAGAAGCATGTCTAGAAATTGTCAGGTGCAAATGCAAAAAACGGGGCTGTGGCTGGTGCAATTGTAAAAAAAAGGCAGCTTAAATGTTCAGACCTCTGTCTGTGCATTGGATCTTATAATATATACAATGAATTTGCATTGCGTTACCTTTCATGTGTTTAAAACCGTACCTATACCATACTTTCACGGATGATCATGCATTGAGATCACCCTGACCCACGCTTAATATTATTTTTTACCTCCCATGTATCAACAGATATATATGATAAACTATATATTTTTAAAACTTCATAAGTGTAGCTTTACGACTACTTTTTTGTTTTGAGATTTCTGTTATTATTTATAAGCACAATAGGTAATTATAAAAAATTACAAATAATGTATTTTAGTCTTTTCTGCTTTATTCATTTTTTTTTAGGAAGTGCATTTTTATTGTTCGAAAAATAGATTCTTTGTCCTTAATTTATCTGAAAATAATATACCGCATGCCCTAATATGTATAGTTTTGGAGATGGTATGTCTAGAGGGACACGAGTGAAACGCACCGTAGCTATTTGCACACTCTTTTAATAAACTAAGGAAACAGAGGGCACGCGGGTGCAACTGCTGCCACAGATAAACACTATTTCCTTCCCCTTAACTAACTAACAAACATCTTAAAAGTATTTCTTAAAATCTAAATTAAGCGTAGCTCGCCGAGGCGGCAATGTTTTAGCTCGCGGTTCACTCGCGATATCTTGAGGTACTGAGCTTTCAGGTAGCTACAGACCTTGAACCTCAGCAGTGACGCCCACACTTCCTTCCCCCTCTGCTGGGTAAAAAATCTGTTCAGGTTCTTCTGGTACCTCTGCTAGCGCTAGCGAACCAGGCAACACGGCTGGTTGCATTTCGCTCGTGGATGGGCCCGGCTCCGGGGCGGGCGCTGGCAGGAACACTGTTGACTCCCGCGTGGGCAGCGCTCGAGTTAAAGTAGGCACCTTAGATTCTGAGGTATTTAACTGTGTTTGTACTCCTCTATACAGTACAATTTGATTAATATGTTTTTTTATTACGTTGTATGTTTCCTGATCCTCTATTAAATGGAAAAAAAACGGAATAAAACGGACAAAAAAACGGGTAGGCAAATAAAGTAGACATAAAAATTTTGCTCTGTTAGTTATATTTCCAAATTAAATATTTACAACAGTTATTAAACTTTTTTTTTTAATTTATGGTTTAATACAGCTCTAATTGCCGCCTACAGCTAATTTCATTGCAAAATATAAAACAACTCACCTAGTTGATAAGTGATTAGTCACTGCCTACACCCTACTTCACTTCACTTTGGGTCATCTCAAACTATTAGCACTATGGACTCCTTGGCTCAGCTGAAGAAAAGCATGGATGAAATGAAGGAGTTCCCTTCAGCAAGGATGACCTCATTTGAAAGCACCACATCACACACCAGCACTGACCAAGCCCCACTTGAGGAGTACCAGTTATTTAAGTCTCTCATCTGGAAGGCAATATCGAGCCTGCAGGCACAAATAGAAATGGTGGCGCAGACCTTGGAGGAGATGGAAATGAGATCACGGGTCAAGGTTCTTTTGCTACATGGAGTTCCAGAGGGGACAAATGAGAGTGCTAGAGAAACTGCTGTTTCCATTTGCACCCGAAATCTGCTGGTGCAAGGCATCTCAGAGCAGTCGCTTCAGGTGTGTCACCGCCTGGGTAAGTTAAAGGACCCCGCGAAGCCAAGACCTCTTCTGTTGCGGTTTGCTTCGCTCAAGCAACGGAACCTAGTATGGTCCTCCAAGACGAAGCTCAAGGGCTCCGGTGTGACGATATCGGAGTTTTTGACCACCACTGGGCACTCTGTTTTCATCGAGGCTCGGCGAATCCATGGTATCAAAGGCTGCTGGACGAGTGACGGGCGGATTGTTGTGCTGTGCGGCGATGGCTCTCGTCGACGGGTCACGACCATGGCTGAGCTCCGAGCGCTGCCGGCTCCCGTCACCTCGTCGGGAGGCGTAGCGACGGTACCATCTCCGGGTCTCGTGCCAGAGTCAGCTAAGCTGCCTCCTCAGCATGTCAAGCTTCCCAAACGCGTAACAACTGCAGCTAAGCCTAAATAATAGGTATATGTTCGCAGCTTAAGTCCGAGTCCCAAATACGGCCTTCTCTTTAGTGTTATTTTGTTAGTTTTATTTGTTGCTAAGTATCTATGTAGTGTTCACGTAAATTCCTGTTACTTTTTTTTTGTTTCTTCTTACCTTCAGTTTTCTCTACTATTTTTAATGTTATTTTTCACCTTCACTTCACTTGACACATGTTTGTTGTTATTGAATTTGACATTTGCCTTCCGAGCACAGACTAATCGCGCTACTGCGTTTTGTTTATGCGGTGGTCGTTTTGGAACAGCGCAGTAAATTCATAAGACTGACACTTTTTATGATTTTGTTAATTTTTAATTTTCTTCTTATTTCTGTTTGTTACTATTATCTATCAGTAGGTGTGATAATGATTTATGTAAACAGCTGATGGCGAGCGATTGAGCTTAGATTGGATTGGTTGTTTTGCACTGTACTATTGACTTTTATTTAAGTGTTACGTATTATTTGTTTTAAAATAGTGGTATATATACGTAATTATTTATTTAGTATTGTTTTTATATTGGTTTATGCTAACATGTCTGACGTCTTTGGCGCTAGTCATGATAGTGAATTCTTCTCCCTGTCTTCATCAAGCCTGTACGACTCTCTAAGTGATTCGCCCGATATGCCAGATCTTAGTGACCGATTGCAAAACACTTTTTCTTCTTCTTCAAAACACTTCAACGTTGTCCATATTAACGCACAGAGTGTACCGGCGCACTTCCCTGACCTACTTTCAACTTTTTCTGACCAAAATATCCACGCTATTCTCATTTCTGAGATATGGCTTAAGCCGTCCCTTCCTTCTACCCTCTATCCGTTACCCGGATACCGATTAATTCGCAACGACAGGACTGGGTTTAAAGATGGCGGTTTGGGCACTGTGCGCGGAGGTGGTGTTGCCATCTATTTAAAAAGTGATATCGTCTGCGAAATAGATGCTGAGTCACCTTCCTTGTATTCAAAGTCACCGGAATACTTATTTCTTAACGTTACCTTAAATCATACCAAAGTACTTCTCGGTGTTTATTACAGTCCATCTTCAAACATTCGTTATTTTGATTCATTCGAGAAGACATTATCCGATCTCTGTCCCCAGTTCGAACACAGTATACTGATGGGTGACTTAAATACATGTCTCGCTAAAAAAGACCATCGTTCCTCCAAACTTCTGTCTGTAATAAATTCACTGAATTTTAGTATTCTCCCTCTCAGTCCCACTCATTTTCCTCATAATGGTCCCCCATCTCTTCTAGATCTTATTATAACTTCATCCCCTGATTACGTCTCTTTTCATGGCCAGTTTAATGCTGCTTCCTTTTCCAACCACGACCTTATATACGCCTCTTTCAAAATTCGCCCCCCGAAACATAGACACAAATTCGTTCTTCGTCGAAATCTTGGCTACATAGATCTGCAGGCCCTGCTCTCCGATCTTCGCAGTGCCGATTGACAGTCTATCGAAACTTGCACTGACATCGACCTTAAACTTGAGGTCTTTAACAGCACATTGCTTGCGATTTACGATTGACATGCGCCTCTGAAGCCTATGCGCGTCAAGCATTACCCTGCGCCGTGGCTCACAGGGGATATTAAAGCCCTGATGGCGAAAAGGAACCGCGCCCGCGTGCGGCTGCGCCACAATCCGTCTGAAGATAGTCATCATCGCTACATCATCCTGCGTAATCGTTGCAACAAGATGTGTCGGGAAGCAAGACTTTGTTATATTCATGAGTCTATTAATAATAATATAATAATAATAATAAATTTTATTTCAGGCAACGAGGCCCATAGTTACAAATACCTTATAGACTAATCTACATAACAATATCAAACTTAAAACTAACACCGAGGTGACAGAACGGCGGGTATCTGTTTTGCCAAAATTGGCGTGATGGTCGCTGCCGGTAGGTTGCCCCGAAACCGCCGGAACACGACACCTTTCGGCCAGAAGTCAGGACACTCGACGGTTCCCAGCATAAACCGCGGCACGCGCACTACAAACGAAACGTCACTAATAGCTGTCCCCCCCATAAATTATGGAATTTTTTGAAGTCATTAGGGGTAGGCAAATCTCAAACTCACTCTTCTAGTCCAAAAATGGATCTCAACGCTCTAAATAACCATTTCAGTACTTCTCCGGTCACTATAGACCCTTCTGTAAAAAACCATACACTATCTCTTCTTGCCAATGCCCCTAACCCCGACTTTCCCCCTTTTGATTTAAGTTTAATTTCTCCAAAACCATAGACCTTTTAAAACCTATTAAAACGAAAGCCGTCGGTGAAGATGGCCTAAGCCTAGACATGCTCATTCCGGTGGCGGATTTCATTGCTCCTATCCTGTCACACATCATTAACTATTCCTTTTCTTCTGGCTCTTTTCCTTCATTGTGGAAATTAGCACATGTGCTCCCTCTTCCAAAATCGTCAAAACCCACGACCTTTACCAATTATCGTCCTATTTCTATTCTCCCTGTCTTCTCCAAAATAATAGAGCACTTTGTTAATCAAAGACTGTCTCGCTTTCTTAACATGCATAATCTTTTTAATCCCTTCCAATCCGGTTTCCGCCCCGGGCATAGCACTGTCACAGCTTTGGTCAAGGTCACTGACGACATTCGTTTAAATATAGAAAATAAACATCTTACTGTTCTGGTCCTGTTAGATTTTAGTAGTGCCTTCAATACTGTAGATTTCAATATTCTTCTAGCCATTCTCAAGAACTTAAATTTTTCTTCTTCAGCCCTTAGGTGGTTTGAGTCATACCTCCTTGGTAGACGCCAGCGCGTTAGGCTGGATGATAATCATTCAGATTGGAATGTTCTCACTGTTGGGTTCCCCCAGGGAGCTGTACTCTCTCCTCTTCTTTTCTCTATTTTCATAAATGGTATAACGACCTCTCTTCTATCTTCTTACCACTTATACGCTGATGATTTGCAAATTTATGCGGGGGCTAGCTTTGATGACGTCGCTTCCCTAATTGACCTTATGAATATTGATCTTACCACGATTCAGGAGTGGGCCACTAACTTTGAACTAAAGGTTAACGCAAAGAAATCGCAAGCCATTGTTGTTGGAAGCCCGCACTTCATCTCGAGGCTGTCTGACCTTGTGATGCCCAATTTGATTTTTGACGGAACTATAATTCCATTTTCTTCTACAGTGAGGAATTTGGGTATCACAATGGATCAGACAATTTCCTGGTCTGCTCAGGTTACCGAAGTCAGTCGCAAGCTCTTCGCTTCACTTCATTCTCTCAGGCGCCTACAGAATTTTCTTCCTCAACAAACCAAGATAACTTTAGCGCAATCTCTCCTTCTCCCACTCTTAGACTACGGTGACGTTGCTTACATGGACCTCTCAGAGCAGCTGCTCGATAAACTTGAGAGACTCCAAAACGTGTGCATTCGATACATTTTTGGTCTGCGTAAATACGATCATGTCTCCCACTTCTGTGCACAGCTAAACTGGTTACCCATTCGTTTTCGCCGAAATGTACACATCCTGTCGTTGCTTTTTAACACTCTTTTTAATCCTCTTTCTCCCTTCTATCTTTCTGAGAGGTTTAGCTTTATGGCCACCGGTTCCCAAAACCGGTTGCGCTCTAAGTTCAATCTCACTCTCGCTTTCCCGTCTCACAAATCCAAGTCCTATTCTAAATCCTTTTCAGTGCACTCTGTCACGTTATGGAATTGGCTGCCTGCCGGCATTAGACAATCACAATCAGTTGATTCCTTAAAAGACAAATTGAAGAAGTTCTGGCTTGACTCTAGCTGTAGTGTAGTTTATGTAAGTTTAAGTATGTATAAATATAGTATATTTCTATATCTATTTATGTAGATATTTGAATGTAATTATTTTATATAGTTAGGTTTTATTGGTTAGTTTAATTGTTACGCTCTTTTCCTAAATAAAGTTGTACAATTGCCTACTCGATGCACAACCTTCACTTCTCTCAATCTCTCAAGGGTTAGCTGGAAGAGATCCCTTAAAGGGATAAGTTCGCCTTTGTACTTTCTTATTTTTTTCTTTAAAAATCTTCATTGTATTGTTTTTGTTTTGTACAATAAAGTGTTTACATACATACATACATAAATATAATAATTTTCCCAGATTTTGTATTATTTTTGCTCTCATCCATTGAAACTTATTTATGTTAACATATTTTTTATATAATACTTGATCATCGGTCTTGATATCGGTTCTTTCTGATCCGCCTTTATGACTACTCTGCAAGGACTGTTTATCTTTGACTAACGAGGCGAAGTCGGTGAGCGACGACGGCGGTGAACTTGTAGTGGTCAACAAATCTAACCGAGACTTTAACTTTTTGCCGAAAACAAGCTGAGCTGGGGACGTACCAGTGGTCGAATGAATGGAATTTCTGTAGTCGAATAAATACTTCATTAATTTGCAATTTAATTTAGAACTACTGACATCTGACATAAGCACGGTTTTTATATCATTTTTAATCACTTTTTAAGGTTTCGGCCTGGCCGTTGCTAGCCGGGTGGTAAGGCGCGCTGGTTAAATGTTTTATTTTGTTAAGCGCACAAAATTGTTTAAACTCGTCCGACGTAAAGGACGTGCTATTGTCACTCACCAAACACTGAGGAGTACCGAAGCGAGACATGACCTCACAAAGTTTTTCTATTACCTGGTGTGTAGATATATTTGACTTCATGTCGAAGCACTCCACCCATTTGCTGAAAGCGTCTAGTACCACTAAATATGAGTGATTGTTAATCGGCCCCAGAAAATCAATATGGAGTCTTTGGAATGCGTGTTCTGGATACGGCCATGGTACTACTGGCACACGAGGTGGCGATGGATGTAACTGAACGCAAATATTACAAGCGCCAAAGATCCTCTCAATGGCCGCGTCCACACCCGGAAACCAGAATTTGGAACGAACTTCCGCTTTGCATTTGACTATTCCTAGATGAGAACTATGCACTTCTGCTAATACTTGTTCCCTAAGGGCTGCCGGTATTACGGCTTTGTGCCCTCTCATCAGACACCCATTCTCGACTGATAAATAATTTCGGCACTGATGAAATGCTTTGAGCCTATCATCGCCTATTTTTCGCGGCCAACCTTTAATAACGAAGTCACATACCTTACGTAACTCATTATCTTGTAACGTTTCGCGACGCAAATCCTCTTTGGTTACCGGCAAGCACCCGTCTTCCACAAAATTAACGTAGGCGGCGCGATCGTCCAAGAGAGCCGCTTCGGTGACGTCACGGGCACCCGGCGCGAGCGGCGCGCGCGGCACTTAATCCGCGCTGTTGTCACCGCTCCGTACGTATTCGATGGTATAATTGTACGCCCACAAAAATATCGCGTATCTTTGCAGCCGGTCTGCCGTAACTTCCGGAATACCTTTTTGTGGGCCAAAAATTGAAAGTAGCGGTTTATGGTCTGTGCGGAGGACAAAAGGTTGCGATCTGCCATGCAAGTACTGGTGGAACCTTCGTATTCCATATATTATGGCTGTGGCTTCCTTTTGTATCTGTGCATATTATTATTTTTTAATCCTGTAGAACCCGCGACGCGAAAGAAACCGGCCGTTCTACTCCGTCAGGACCTACTTGTGATAACACAGAACCAAGGCCAACCGAGGATGCGTCGACCGTAACTATTATTTTCGCGGAGGGATCGAAATGCGCTAAAACCTGTTCGGAGGCTAACTGCTCTTTAATTTTATCGAACGCATTTTGATGTTCCGACGTCCACGACCATTTTACATTTTTCCTTACTAAGTCGTATAAAGGACTTAAAATGGTAGATGCGTCTGGTACAAAATTTCAATAATAATTAACCAAGCCTAAAAATTACTGTAGTTGGTTTACATTATTGGGTCGCCGTGCCTTCGTAATGGCTTCTACCTTTTGTTGCGATTTGGCGATGCCATTTTTATTAATTACATGGCCTAAATACGATATGTCATCTTTGAAGAATTCCACAAGAATTCTCATTTATCTCTTTGCAACGTCAACGGCGTTCAACCTTTGTATATGTTCCGTTTTATCGCGTCCTGTTACAAGTACGTCATCGAAAAAACACAGAACCCCGTCCAGCCCTGCTAACAGCGTATTTAAGGCGCGCTGAAAAATATCCGGCGAACTAGTTAGTCCAAAAATAAGCCTTTTGTATTTAAATAAACCGCGGCTAGTATTTATACAGGTAATGTTATTTGGGTCATTAATCGGAAACTGATTATATGCCATGGACATGTCTAACTTCGAGAATTAAACTCCTCCGTGTAGTTTAGCAAATAACTCGTCTCGTAGGGGGTACGACTCGGCGATCAGCTGTTTGTTGATGGTGCGCGAATAGTCTGCGCAGATACGCACCGAGCCGTCCCGCTTCAACACCGGAACCATAGGCGACGCGAACTCTGAATATTCTACCGGCCCCAAAATTCCTAAACCCACTAACCTATCAATTTCATTTTCCACTTTCTCTTTAATTGCAAATGCAATAGGACGTGCTTAAAAATTACTGGTTTTGCATCATCTTTTAATAATAAATTTATCTTGTATTTGTTAAAGCAGCTCAGGTGGGAAATGAAAATATCTTTATAGTCATTTACGTCACTAAACTATTCCCGGTACATTTCCTCCAAGATCGCCGTTACTGACGATCTACTATCAATATCGAACTTAATAGAAATGTTGTTTACTTTTATAGTTTCGACCATTGGTGCCCCATCTTTCGAACGGATATTAAAAAACTCACCGTCGTCATTTTCGCTCACTTCTCCCATCTCGATAAACTTAACCTCTTTGCACATGTTACTTAAATGCACTTTTTGCACTTATAATTTCTAAAACGACACTTTGCAGCACTATGCTTGTATCTACCGCACACCGAACACTGTACACTAGACGAAGACGCGAACGAGCGTGTAGGTGCCTTTTCAATCTGGAACAATCCGCCAGCTTCCGAAACCGTAGGTGCTCCAGCGGGGCCGGCGGCGACGCCGCCGGATCGGGCGACCTTGATGCTCTCCGCTCGATCTATGGCCTTCGACAACGTGAGCTCGCCGACACTTTGCGCAAACAGCTTTTCGCGCTCTGGACCGGGAAGCATACCCATTAGAAATTTCTCCAGAATAGTGTCCTCCATGTTTTTAAAGTCACAGTGCGCAGCGAGGCCCTTTAGACGCGCAGCCCATTGGGTGTGGCCTTCGCCCGCTTGCTGGGTGGCCGACTAAAAAAGGAATCTCTCCATGTAACCACAGCGTTTCGGTGTAAAATGGTCATCTAAAATTTTCACCACGTCCGAGATACCTTTTTCTTCTAACGTGTTAGGTAACGCTAATTTACTTGCTAGCCGGTAGGTAGACCTCGGCGAGTGCGCTTAGCAAGATAGCTCGACGTTTCACTCCAGCTTTGTCCGACGCGTCATCTATGTCATTGGCTATGAACCACTGTGTTATCCTGTTTTTGTAGGTATTCCAGTCCTGGGTCTCATAGTTGAATGATGATATTAAACCGAAGGTCCCAGCACTCCCAGCCATCGCAGTCAAATGGTATGTCTAGAGGGACACGAGTGAAACGCACCGTAGCTAGTTGCAAACTCTTTTAATAAACTAAGGAAACAGAGGGCGCGCGGGTGCAACCGCTGCCACAGATACACACTAAGAGACATGTTGTTTCAATTAAACTTCATCGCGGCAGCGTTAAACTTCATCCTGCAATTTGTTATCTTATCAATAACCATTCATAAGTGTGGCCAGTTTATTGAAGGTGAATAATAAATTAGGGCAGCAAAAGACCGGTTCGAAAGGTATCTAGTTGTCTACACTAATATTATAAAGAGGAAAGATTTGATTTTTTGTTTGTTTGTTTGAATTGAATAGGCTCCGAAGCTCCTGGACCGATTTGGAAAATTCTTTCACCATTAGAATCCTACATTACCCCTGATGAACATAGGCTATAGCATATTTCAAAAAAGTTAGGGGTTCGTATGAAAACTTCGATAATGTAACCCAAGGTGTGAAAAAAATACCAAAATATATCCTTATATCGCGTACGCTGCGGAAACTATTGACAATAGAGCAAAGTGATGTACTACAGTTTTATAGAAGACATAAATATCTACAAAACAGTCCGCGATATCATATGTCTAACTATTACGGTCATGTTCCAATAACTACATTTTCATGTTAAAATATGCAATAGTTACGCCGGTACTAATTAGGCCCCATTATTCGTACCTTGGTATTAATCCTTATCCAAATAAATGATTTCGTTTTCAAGGCTATATCAGTACCTGTAAATTACTTTTTGAATTATTCAAATCGGACATACCATTCAAAAGTTATCATGAGTGTAATAATTATTAAAATTGAAAGTTAAGAAACAGCCCTCTAAGTGACTTTAATTGGTTTTATCTACAACAGAGAATAGATAGACACGTAAAATTTGGCTAATGGTTCCTGTATATTGTGTAAATGAGTATAACATCACGCCTTTATCCCTAAGCAGAGCATCAAAGAGTGTATGTACATACATACATACATAGGTACATTAAATCAGGCCTGTTTCACAGATGGGTAGGTAGGCATAGACCATTTCTTTCTTTTCACTTTCAAGAGTGTATGTGATGAAATCTGTTACTTAAGAACTAAACATTTAATTTAACTTAACCGAAACCATGCATCTCTTCTCTAATCTCTTCTCGAAATAGTATAAATTAAAGTCGCTTTGCGCCTGTCTGCCTATTTCTCTACTAACTCCTTCTAAACCACGAAACGGATTATGATAAGGATTTCACTGTCATTGACTGTGATATAGAGAATTTATTCTAGATGATTTATATGTACATTTAATTCTAATTAAATTTTAATATAGTTGAGAAATTCCGCATCCTGTGCCATAATTGCGATGGCTTCTGATCGCCCAATTCCATAGTTGAAAGCAGCTTCTCGAACGACGCGACTATTGCTTCGAACTGGGTGAACCATAAACCTGGAAGATCCCTCCAGAATTCAGGAATCCGGGATATCACAGTGGTTGGCGCAATCTCCAACGAACCTGTACTCGTACCTTCGACAGTCTTCGGGGGTGACATTGCAGTAAATTAACAATTTGCGCTCCTTGATACCTTCTAACTTGCTGGCTTAATTTTCCTCCTGCTTCTTGCATTGATTTCTTCTTCTTGCGGCAGGACAACGGCGTTAATGTTACTTGTCGGGATGGTGTTCTTCTTCGGCGTCACCACTGTACCGGTGGTTACCCCATATTGGTGGGTCGTCAGGCAGGGTAGCGGCGATCATTGTTCAGACGGGATACTGTTCTTTGTCGGGGTCACCACTTTACCGGATAGTGTTCATGTTGATGGGGGTGAGAGAGTAACCACTTTGTCAGTCAGTTTCAATCTAATTTAATTACAATTACACATGCGTATATATACAATGTTAACTTACTACAGTACTAACTAATGTGCACTAGATACACGTACAGATAATATCTAATCTAAATGCAATTCATCAATACGTGAATTGATAACAATTACGAAACGTGCCTATATACCGGCACAATAACTAATAACCTCTCTTACTTTTGGCGAATTGTGCATTGGTAATGCGATCGTAACATTGACAGTATATCCAGAGTGCCAGTGGTTACATAGATAGCCGGCTAATGAAAAGATTATTTCAGATTCAACACTTGTAGGAGGGACTTTCATCAAATTATTATATACCTCCAAAAGATTCTTGCCTTTGACGCCACCATTTTCAAAAAGAGCAATTTCTACTTTTATCACAGCTGTTAAATCGCTTGCGAAGTCAGAGTCCACTACGATAGAACTCGGATCAGGCTTTGACATGGACTTTTCAATTTCTGCTTGTAATTCTTCCTCCAAAGTTTTATCATTTAGAGAGGTGGATCTGGCTCTAGGTGAGGCTATAGAAGCTAATTACTACATTATCGTCGACACTTGAGCTACTTCCTCTTCTAGTTGTAGAGGATGATGTCGAACTGTGAGATTTTCCGATCATTTGTAAGTCATTTAGGACTTCAGCTATTTGTTGGCTATCAAGACTCGGAAAAATTACACATTCATCTTTCCTATTAAAGTATTCACGTGGATTTTGCAGATATTTTAAAACAGACGTCAAATTAGTGCATCGTTGTTTAATGCGAAACGTAAGTTGATCAGCAAATTTGGCACTAAAGCTCTGGTGCGGCTTTAATTTTGTGAGCATAAAATTAATTGCTGCATCTGCAGTAATCAGATTTGCGTCGCGACGACAGAGAGCTTCAACCGTCATCTTAGCTAATTGTAGACATGTGCTAATATCTGTGAGTATCTCAAAATCACTATCCTGAAATTTTATCTCAGATTTTATATCTATAAGAGACTTCAAAATTGCCCCTTTCAATTTGACAAAACGCTCTAACATATCAGCCATTGAACTCCACCGGGTGTTACAATCTAGCACAAGTGCTATTTCTTTTCCGTAGTCTTCCATAATATACTTTTGCAGTACACTATCGTTTTTTGTGGGATTTTTTTTAAAAAGCTTTACTACTTTTCTTACTTTCGATATTAAATCTTTAATTGACACTGTTAGGTGGTGTATTGACTCATTTTGCAAACGTAACGATAGTTCAAAGCTATCGCTTTCGGTTTCTAAATGCTGCATTTCTTGCTGTATTACTGCAGGCACTGCAAGCTTCTTTTCATTAAAAAAAACATCCATTATTGCAAGCTGCAATCCATGTGCAAAACATAGTTGATGAAAGCAACTTAAGTCCTTTCCAACCTTTACCATCACACTGGCACTGTCGGTTGTGACAGCGAGTATGTCCTCGAATGATAGATTGTATGATGTGAGCAAACTTTGCAGGGCTTCTATGCATGCACTGGCTGGCATGCTTCCAAAAATCCGTATTTGTCCAAGATTTTTGAACGAAGCGTGGATGTTCACATTTAAGTAGCGGTGGTTTCGAGAAGAAGTCCACTCATCTAAAGTCAATGAAAATTTTTCCCCCATTTTCTTCATTTCCGCCAACAAGCTTGTTATATACTTTTTCAAGGAACTGCCTTTTTTCATCACAATATTTTTGATTGTTGTTGCAGACTTTGGCAATGAGTGACCACATTTTAAATAAGCATACCTCATATCATCTGATCTAGTAAAAAGTTGAAAGCTCATCCCATCTAATGCAATCATTCTACAAATCATATTATCCATGTCATAATGTGATGACAAAAAATCTGTTGTTTTTCTATTTTTCGTATATGTTTCTCCTGCACTAGATTGGCGGCATAACGAAGATGATGGCATTTCAGTATTTTCAGACTCGTTTGCATCCGCAACTTGAGGATTGGATACTTTTAGACAATGTTTAGATTTAAGATGTGTGTGTAAACTGGAAGTTGATCCACCGGAGCACTTGATAATTCTTGAACACGTTTTACATTTCGCCGACGTCGAATCTGTACTCTGTAGAAAATAATACCATACCGAGGTTTTATCATCTTTCTTTTTAGGGTGTGGACGAAATTCCATGTTGGACTCCAATCTTCAAAAAAGCCGCTAAAAACTAACAATGAAAATTCTAAGCAGGGAAAGGGAAGAGCAAGCAGTGAATGGGTTAAAACAACAACGATTTTAAGAGCTATGTAAAAATTACTACTAGGCGTTTTGTATAAACGAAACGAAATTAAGCTTTTTGAGGTTAGTTTTTGTTTTGTGCAAACAATTAAAGCTTTTAAGAAATAGTGTTGTTGTTACAGTATATTAATAATAGTTACAAAAAGCATTTGAGGGTTATGTATAGCGTTGCTATAATGCATTTGAGCTAACGACCGAAATGAAACTCGGCTCATTCGATCGATATTTTTGTTTTGTCCTTGTATAAGCAATACTACAGAAATGAAAAATAATTTCTTACCTCTTTCTTTAGTAAGGTCTTCGTTCTTTTAATTACCAAATCATACCATCAAAACATTCAAAACTAAATTTACAAGTATTGTAAATTTAGTTTTGACATTTGACATTTGCGATTGGCAGGTCCACAGATAAGGGTATGTCTGGCAGTTCGAGGGAGTGAGTGAAGGAATGAGTTCAGTCTATTGTCTATGCATGCATGAACGAATCAGCCAATGGTGCTAATGCTAACATAACATGTAGGTGTACTCGTAATTCGTAATGTAGACATGTTGTGTGTTGTGTTGGCGAAAAGCAAGTTTGAAAAAGTGTCGAATGTATCGTAAAAAGAATCAAACAGAACTATTGTAAAAAATAACGAAATTAAATACTTTTACGGCAAAAGCCGTAAAAATCGAAAACTCGGTTTTGGTTAAAATAAAACCCGGTTGTAAAATATGTCATCAAACCCGGTTTTTTCGATTTCGGTGAAACCAGTTTTGTGACCCCTAGTCCATACAATATATTATTTAAATAAATGCTTCAGAAGATATAGCAGATTTAAAATTACGCGAAACATAGATTAGACTCAAAACTAATATGAGCACGTATGAAAACCGGCTCTTTGCAGAGTTATTGCTCAAAATAGGAAATTAACAGATGCCTCGAGATAAAAGGAGCTTTAATCTTCAAAATAAAAACCTTTTCGTTTAAGTAAAAGAATTAGTCGAAAATGTTTATTCCGAAATTAATAATATTCATTCTAAGACTGTACCTGGGTTAAGGAGAGAGCTATTTTATCACCAACTAATAGTCAAGTAGGTATAGAAAATGGCTTAATTCTATCGAAGATCAATGCACCGACACAAGCATACTACTCTGTAGACACTGTGCTCGACCTGGAAGAAGCTGTCCATTTCCCAACAGAATTTCTCAATTCATTGCAACCTTCTGGATCGCCCCACATAAATTGGTTTTGAAAGAAGGGTGTCCTATTATTTTACTACGGAACCTTAATCCACCCAAAACATCTTTAAAAACGTTCATAATAGAGTGCACAATAATGACCGGATTTGCGGCTGGAAAAGTCGTTTTAATTCCCCGGATTCCCAAAATACCGGATCTTTCCATTTTAAACGACTGCAATGTAAAAATATCGTTTTCAATGACAATTTACAAGTCACAACAAGGTCAAACATTAAAAGTTGCGGGCTTAGACCTGAGCGTTGAGTATTTTTCCCATGGACGTATGTAGCCCTTTCGCGCGTCATTACCAGGCAAGATTTGTTTGTATTGTGCAAAGAAAAGACCGCTGTAAACATTGTATATAGAGAGATTCTGTGATAACTGGCAGTCATGATTTGAATTGAATTTAAAATCTAACGTCATCAAAAATTCAATTTCGCAAAAAGGATCAGAGGGCTCAGACAAGATGCACTACGCTAACTAACGTTTCTATTCGATTCGTTTTTAAACCAATCGCGTCATTGGTAGACCACGTGAGTTTTCGTATCACGTCATCTTCCAGTGACACGATTGGTTTAAAAACGAATCGAATAGAAACGTTAGTTAGCGTAGTGCACCTTGTCTGAGCCCTCGGACGTCTTTCTAAAATCGTTGTAAAATAAAACCTATATTTTGAAAATTATATATTATTCCCGATGAACTTGGATTATCTTTACTTATATTAACCGAAGCGAAGCGAGGGCGGGTCGCTAGTGAGTATATAAATGTGTGCGTGGCAGGTATAGCGGCCCAGAAGCGGCGGCTGAAGGCGCAGCTGGCGCGGCCGGCCACGCGCGAGCAGCGTGCCGAGATGAAGCAGCGCAAGTACCGGTACCTGTACCAGGTGCGCACCGCCCACGGGGACGTCATCTCGCAGGTACAACCAGCCATGTCAGCAACTAGTTTCACTAATGTCAATAACAAAATATTATAACAAATATATACCCCCTTGCAAAGAAAACCTGCGCCTTAAATTTTTTCAAGCATACTTTTAAACATACTGTAGCCTGTAGCTAAATGATATTTTATGCTACAGCATTATTTTAAACTAATATTATTTATATTAAGTCATTATTTTTCTTCGTATTAGCCAGGCGATTGTTCCGTAAATATAACAGATATCAGAAAACTTTTAACTGATATCGAAAGTGGGTGCCCTTCAACTGACCTAAAATTTTATTTGCTAAATTTTTGGGTCGAAAATGTTTTTATTATATAGATGTTTTTGCATACATATTTTTTGTTCTAGTGCATTTTAGGGCTAAAATTGTTTTGTCTAAAAAAAAAATACTAAAAGGCTAAATCCATAATATTGTTTGGTCGAAGCCACCCCCCCAGTATAAAACACCTAGGCCTCAACTAATCTATAAGTTAGGTTAGGTTAGAATTGTGTCAAGGCGCGAAGCGCCACAACTACGCGGAATAGGAGCTCCGCGGTCGATTTCGCCTCACGGTCAACGTTATACCAAAAAATCTTTCGACGAAAAAAAGTTATTCCAAACAAATGTTATACTAAACAAATTTTCGACCAAACAATATTATGCAAAACAATTTCGATCAAACAATTTTCGACATTTAAATCATTAGACGAAACGTTGTTATGTAAAAAAATATGTGAAGAACCAAAAATAGGCCAAACAATTTTAGACCAACCGATATACACCCATCGAAAGTACGTTACCCAATGAGTAAAACATGAATAACTTTTTTTTAAATAAAATTAGTAATATTAAAAACATTAAGTTTAAACGCTCCCATACATTTAGTAATTTTAGTACGACGTTCCTTGAGGCTGTTATTTCTCTACCGTAAGAAATAAAACTGTTTAAAATTCATCATACAATTCATGAATCATATTGTTACGCCGTTGGGATAAGACGTCTCATTTTGAATCGTGACCGTTCCCCTATCGCCAATCATAAACAATAACACACACATTCTCAATTTTTGGTGTGTGTTAACAAGGTCATTCCTGTGACATCTACAATTCGTCAGATAACGTACAGAGTTTAAATTGTACTTAATCACACCCCGTCTTTTATCCGGCCGTGGCGTATTTAACAAAAATGGTACACACACATGGGCACGGCGCGATTAGCGTTGACTTCGTTATTTAGTACGGCTATCTATCTAAGTAAAAATGGTGATACGTATGTGGTACGGGCACGGCATAGAAAGTGTAATGAGACAGTTATAAAACTTTAGTATGGTGTTCTGAGGACGCCCGCGAGGGTTCCTGGCCAAATAATTTATAACCAATTTTTGACTTTACAGGCATTGCAAGGCATGCCGGGTACAGCTAGTTAATAAAAAACAAGTTTTCAAAATTAGTCCTAACAGAGTGAAAAGCTGATTCTGATGTAAGGGCATCTCATGATTATAAATTAACAAATGAAATGAGAGATTATAAAATGATTGATTAAAGTCTCTGTGGGAGCCGAATGAACTATTTTTAAATAGTTGTATGCATACATATTTGTTTTCAGTCATATGTGCAAGCGCTGCAGAAGAATGCGCACTGCGGCAACTGGGGTGGCGGCGGCGAGTGCAGCACGCTGCAGAGCGACTCGACACACCTCACCGTGCTGGCCGGCTCGGAGCTGGCGCCGCCCACCGACTCCGACGACGACCTCAACCAGATCCGGCCCGCGCACTAGCCTACTAGTGCACTCAGGTACTTTAAACTTGTTTGTACTTTTAAATTGTTTATTTTTAATGTAGATATCATATCGTGTATCGTGCCTTGTTAACATCTTATCCTCAGTAAAGTAGCAATGTGTTGAAAAGGGATACACCTATTTATAATAATAATGTATGAAAATTTCAAAACGATTTCGAGGAATAGGCTTCTCGAACTAATCTCTGCAGTTAGATTAAAAATATATGTTACAGTGAATCACTCGTAATTATATTACAATTAAGAAATGACCTTCATTTGACCCCTAAGGGCGGTCCGAATTGCGCCATGTCAACCTTTTTTGTAGTATTGTAATGGAATATATACAACCTCTGCAATATTTTACCTTATTATATTACTACAATTTAGATAGCTAGCTGACTCCTACGTTCGATCGAAGACAGCTGTTGAAATGTAAAATTTGTTCGTTTACAAATTGGCTATAATTCATCTCTATAGACTTATGTCGGAAGTTAGTTGACGAAGACATTGACGTTGCAGTGGGTTGTTTTTATAAGACAATTGGTGATATTTTTGATGCGAGTATTCCTAAAATGATCCGGCCGGCACGGGTTCAGAGATGCTTTCCATTATGGTTTACTGTTGACCCCATCTCAGATATGGCTTTAAAAGCAAATTACCATCGGAAGTGGAAAGCAACGAAAAACCTGACGACGCGCTGGTCTTGTTGATCGTGACCCTGCCTACGAAGCTAGCGGTCCTGGGTTCAAATCCCGGTAAGGGCAGATATTTGTGTGATTAGCGCAAATATTTGTTTCTAAGTCATGGATGTTTTCCATGCATTCAAGTATATATTTTCCATATAATTATTTATATCGTTGTCTAGTACCCATTGTACAAGCCTAGAGCTTAGTTTGGGACTAGGTCAATTGGTGTGACATTGTCCCCTGATATTTATTTTATTTTTATTTACCTTGGTATGTACACGGAATTTGACAAACTTAGAACCGATATAAAAAGACGCTGTCTTTGGCCTATAAAAATTACATCGGGAGCATTCAGGCTCCAAGTCTTCAACAACCGCTGTCTTCGCCGTATTCTCGGTGTACATTGGCCCGAGAAAATCTCCAATGAAGATCTGTGGGAACGCTGTGGTGAGACTCCAATCGACCAGCCGATCAAACGCCGCAAGTGGAATTGGACCGGCCACACGCTCCGAAAGGACCCCAAACACATATCGAGGCAAGCCCTAGACTGGAACCCCCAAGGAAAGCGGAAACGTGGCCGCCCTAAGCAATCCTGGCAGCGGACGACCACTGCAGAAGCGAAGGCGATAGGAATGACATGGAGCGAAGTAAAGCGCGAAGCTCAAGACCGTTCGGGATGGCGACGTACTGTGGACGCCCTCTGCCCCATCCAGGGGACATAGGACATTAAGTCAAGTATTTCAGTCAAGCATTCAGGTACACTTAAAAGTAATCCTCGCCATTTTGGGAACATATTAAGGCCCGGTTTTATAAAGGTCCGTTAGTAAATATGTCAGATAAAATTTTAGTAACTTCATACAAGTTTTGGCATTCCCGCCCGAAATTTGATCTAACGGATCTTTATAAAAAGCCAGCCTTATAGTATTAGGTCGAAGGGCGGTTTTGTCTCTGATGTCATGTATGAAGGTACAAAGATGGCAGGTCCGGAGGTCGCAGATGCATTTGCAAGTTTCTTCTCTAGTATGTTTTTGCAGAAAATCCCAAGTCTTTATGTTAGCTCTCTGAACTCTAGTAGACTGAGCTGCTCTGCCCGACATGTCTATGTGGATTACATCTCTATGCGGGAAATTGAAGCGGGTATAAGGCGACTTAAGGCTCGAAGCTCTGTTGGTCCCGACAATCTTCCCGCTTACATCGTCAAGGGGTCCCTATACAAAGTATACATTTCTCGTCGAACTTGGCATATTCAACTAGGGTATATCCGCGTCAATGGAAGCTCATGAGGGTGAGACTCATTCCAAAATCCGGTGATAATGTTAATGTTGAAAATCATAGGCCTATAGCGATTCTCTCAACATTGGCTAATTTATTTGAGTCTGTTTTGCACCGTGAATTATCCACACAGGTGAAACCCTCGTTATGCGATGCACAGCATGGCTTCAGGGCAAATCGTTCTGTCGATACAAATCTGGTCTTGGTTGACATCATCTCTGGGTTCCTTGATAGCGGTATCCAGGTTGAAGTTATTTACTTTGATTTGAGGAAAGCGTTCAATCGTGTAGATAACGACATCCTGTTGGATAAGCTCAATGACGTAGGTTTCTCTCCTAGTCTTCTTAAGTAGTTTGCAAGTTATCTGCGCGATCGTCAGCAGTATGTACGGCATGGACACATCGTTTCGAATCCATATCAAACTCGGTCGGGGGTCAGCCAGGGATCCATATTGGGCCTCCCATTGTTTGGACTATTGGTTAATGACCTGGAAACAGCTGTCCACCATGCAAGGTGTCTGTTGTGCGCTGACGATCTTAAGCTGGTTTATGATGTGGAGCATCAGGCGGACTTCAACACATTGCAGGAGGATATTGCTTCGGGTTTTTGACAGGAGCATTCAACACAAACCGTTTTTTAATACAGATTAATGTTTTGTTTGTACATTTAGTCGTGCTCTTGCGCCCATTAAGGCGCAATATTCTCTCGGTGCTAAAGTCATTAGCCGCGTTTCTTCGGTGAAGGATCTCGGAGTCGTGTTCGAGACACGCCTTACCTAACATGATCACATCAGAACTCTTGTTAGCTGTTGTTTTAAATGGTTAGGATCATGATCCTGGAGCTATTAAAGTTTTATTTAACGCTCTTGTGCGTAGTAAACTGGAAGCATCGTCCATCATATGAAATCCACACGAGGCTACTTACGCCTTACATCTCGAGAAGAGACAGAAAGCCTTTCTCAGGTTTATTACAAAAGCCTTAAACTATTACCCATACTTATATCCCACGAAGTTTTTACTCGGGACTGTTGTGTTTAATTCTCTTGAGGTAAGGCGTAACAACAAATTGCTGACAACTATTTGTGGCATTTAGCGCGGTGAGTTTGATTGTCCCGAGCTAGTGGGGCGGGTTGTGAGGCTGTACGTGCCGCAAGTTCCCACTGTATGTTTTCGCCCTAAGCCGCGGCCGTTGCTGGCGGTCCCGGCAGCGCGCACAGTGGCCCGCAAGAGTGCGCCGCTACTCCGCGCCTGGCGCTCCTTAACGCGCTCCTGCTATCGATACCCGAATGCGACTTGTTTGATTGGAGATGGAATGCGGTGAGCCGAGAATGTTTGCGTTTTTGTGAGAAGATGAATGATAGGCAATCGAGTATATTTTATTGTAAGTTTATTTTTGTTATTACTATTATTGTTTGTTTTTGTGTTCTACCTTTGCGACTGTTAAAGTAAGTAAATTGTATAGCATCGATCTGGTTTTCTCGGCGCAATGGAATATAATAGGAAATAATGATTCATATGACATGTAATAGGAAAAAAAAAATCGCAAGCCATCAACACCGAGTAACCAGAAAAGAAATGGGCAAACAGTTAGTAAATCGTCTACACCTATAAGAATGTCTGAATGTGAGAAGGAAAAGGTTCAATCGTTAAATAAAACGACATCGCCTGTTAATGAAGGACACTCCTCAGTAAAGGATCTTTCAGATTCACCTGACAGTGTTACTATGAGAAAATATAACGTAAATAATTCATTAAAAGATCTTTCAGTTTCACCTGATAAGGGTTACTATGAGGAGATATAACATACCGGTAGATAATTCCTTTAACTCGCTTCCTGACGAGACTTTTGAGGATTTAAATATGCCTAACTACTATAAAGTAAACAGAAGTAATCCGGAGATATCTACGACGGGAAGCGTGCGTGATCAGGGTGTTCCGCAAACTTCAGAACTATTATCGACACGGAAACTGAGCATTCGCAGTTTGCCCAACTTGGACTCGCAGGTTAATAATTTCGTAGTTGAAGAACTAAGGGCCCAGATAAAAAACCTCGAGTTGCAGCTGCTGGGGGCAGAAGGAGAAATACAAAAATTACTCGGAGAGAACTTTCAGTTACAGGATTCCTTGTCTGAGTCCCGTAAAAAATGTGAATTTTATAAGGATTTATTAAAAGGGTCCGCATCCTGTACACCTATCAGAACACCCGTGGCTCTAATAAAAAAAAAGAGAGCGCAGCGGCCCAAATCTAAGTTAACGCTACCAGACGGTACAACAAGGCAAGCTGCTAAGCCTGAAGGTGGACTGATTAAGCAGCTCAAATCTATATCGAGCCCTTCGTCTGATCCGTCTAGTCTGTCAGATGCTGAAATTCCAATCCCGTTGTTAAAGGACAAACTACTCATCATAAGTAGTAATAATAAGAATAGCATAGCGAAAACTATTACCAATAATGATTACTTTCCAAACTTTTCTTATTGTCATCATAACACACCTGCAGCCGGTATAACGGACTTAATTAGGGATCTTCCAACAAAGCTTCGTGGTATGACTGCACGTGACTTCTGTGTGGTCTTGACTGGAGAGGACGACTTCCACCACTCAGTTGATCTTCAGGTGTTAGTGCAGAAACTACTGGACACCATAAAATGTATCACGTATACTAATGTTATCCTAGTCTGTCCAACGTACATATACGGCAAACCTCTGTATAATGCTAGAATTGAAAGATTTAACTTTTTATTACTAAAAGATTTACATACTCAAAATACTTGCTTCTTTGTGTACGACCCCAATCTAAATCTGACTTATGATATGTTCTCTAAGAATTCGGGGCGGGTAGGTAATTATGGCATGAAGGATATTTTCGCAAACCTTCGTTACAATATAAATTGGGTTACACGAAATTACATTACTAAGGTACATGCAGGTAATAATAATAATAATAACAAAGTCAATGAGGATCATTTTTTATCGAAATGAAATTAATAATAACTTGTTAACCATTCTCCATCAAAATGTCTGTGGGTTATCTAATAAAGCAAATGACCTTGAGATTTACCTGAATGAAAGGGATAATATTGTACATTACCTTTGTATAAGTGAACATTTCTTGAACAAAAATTCAGTACACTCTATTAACATAGAAAATTATACATTGTCGTCTCAGAATACGAGGACTTTAAAGAAAAGGGGTAGAACTCTTATCATGAACTTAAAAACTATAGAAACCGAGGAAATTCATGTTTGTAAGAAGTTGTACTTATTGGAAAGTTTTGAAATCTGTGGTGTAAGAGATGTAGCTACTAATCTTCATATCTTATGTTGTTATAGAAGTCCTAATGATAATAATTTTGAAAAATTTATGAACCAATTAGAATTACTATTAGAAAATCTTCTCAACAAAAGGGCCATAATATGTGGTGATTTTAATATTAATTTGTTAAAAGATAATAAACAAAGTAATTATTTTTTGAGTTTGCTAATTTGTTACAACTTTAGACATCTCATTAATGATGACACTTTTAAGCGAAATGAGTCACAGTCCTGTATCGACAATTTTATTACGAATTTGCCAGCCGATCAAGTCCAATACACAGAGGTAGATCATAATGAATTGGCAGACGGACACGCAGCGATTTTTTGTGGAGTCTCTGTAAAAAACAAAAACAAAATGGAAGAACCATCTGTGACAACTGAAAGACGTTGTTTTTCGGACAATAATTTACAGACTTTTAGGCACTTGCTACTAAATACAAATTGGCATAATATAGGAACAAATTGCTTTTTGAATAAAATTACTGATATTTTTATCTCGAAAGGCATAAAAGTAGCTAGTAAAATGAAGAGAGTTCTTTGGAATACAAACAAGTTTAGTTGTCATATCTCGGTTTTAAAATATCGAGCGTTATATCTAAATATTTTTAGAAAAGTCACAAGACAGGCTAAAAGAAACGCAGTACAAAGAGGTAAAGCTAAAGTTTCATCTAAGAAGATCTGGGAAGTGGTTAACAAACATAGAGGTAAATTTCAAAATCGAAATAAAAAAAATATTATCCTTAAATCTGATAGTGGGATTATACAGGATCCGCAAGAAATCGCAGATCTATTTTCTGCGAAATTTGAGCATGGGTCAATTCCTAGCACGGGCGACTTGTCCTCCGTGGATCACTGTCTGAAGCAGTGGGCTCAATATCGCTGCAATGACATGTCATGGAAGGCTTTTTCATCGCCTGAAATAATGAAGATTATCCAGTCAATGGAAAAAAAAGATCATATGGGTATGATGAAATACCAATTACAGTAATTGAGAATTGCGTTGATATACTTTCAGGACCCCTTACTGATTTCTTTAATACATGCTACGAAATGGGTGTTTTTCCTGAGCAGTTGAAAGTAGCTAGAGTCCTGCCGGTATTTAAAAAAGGAATACAAAATGACCCAAAAAACTATCGCCCGATATCACTCTTGCCGGTCTTGTCAAACATTTTTGAGAAACTAATTAAATGTCGTCTCCTCTCTTATATGACTGAAAACTCAATCATCAACCCAAAGCAATTTGGATTCCAAAAAAAAATTGGAACGTTAGATGCGATAGATTCACTCGTAGACGATGTTGTGTCGCAGGTGCATAATAAAAAAAGAGTTGCGGGACTATTCCTCGATCTTAGCTCCGCCTTTGACACTGTAGACCACGACATACTCCTGAAGAAGCTCGACTTCTATGGTGTCAGGGGTAAGGCTAAGCGTCTCCTGAAAAATTATCTCAGAGACCGACAACAATTTGTGGAGTTAAGAAACATAGATAACAATATTGAGGTACAGGTGAAGTCTAAATCTGTTAGTGTAACAAGAGGAGTCCCACAGGGCTCGATTTTGGGTCCTCTGCTGTTTATCCTATTTACAAATGACTTATATAACTATATTTATAGCACCGTGCCCGAGTGCCACTTGACATTATTTGCAGATGACACTAGTGCAATTGTTGCTGCCAGGAGTATATCAGAACTTGATGAGAGAACAAATTACGCGCTGACGGTATTCCAACATTGGTTTGATATCAATAACCTGCGCCTGAATACCGCAAAAACGCAAGTGATGCTATTCAAGCACAACTCCAAAAAAACGGATACTCTAAATGTAGTTGTAAACGGAGAAAAAATAGCGCTGGTGGATAGTGTCAAGTTCCTTGGGGTATACATCGATTCAGAGCTAAATTGGAAGCAGGAGCTGAATGCTGTTCAAAATTCTATACTCTCGGCTTGTTACTAAAAAGCCTAAGAGATGATCTCACAGTGGAGCAACTTAAGACAGCGTACTATGCCTTAGTCGAATCAAAATTGCGGTACAGCATTATGTTCTGGGGAAACAGTTTTAAGTACAATACAGACAAAGCGTTGATTGTACAAAAAAAAAGCAATAAGATCAATCTTGCGTCTTCCTCAGTGGGTTTCCTGTAGGGAACATTTCACAAACCTGGGTTTTATGACAGTTCCCAGCCTATATGTACTAGTGTTGCTTACCTGGTTTGTAAAAAACATTTCAAAGTATGAGACTAGCGAGGAGCAAAAATTACGGTTACTCACGCGCACTAAAAATATGAAATCTAATTTCTGCCCTAAGCACAAAATAGCTCAGCATTGTAGTAGGTATCAGGCAGTGAAAATTTTCAATAAGCTTCCTGCAGACTTAAAAATCATTACCAACTGTGCAACTTTCAATATACAATTGAAAAAAAAATTGTTGAGAGGATGTTTTTACAATATTGAGGAAATATTCGTATAAATGAGGAAACCTAGATTTTAGGTAACTTTTTTTTTTTTTTAGAAAATTTACTTGTCTTGTCCTGTATAATGTTTTAATGTGTTTAGTTTATATCCTAAGTATAAAATGACTTGTTCCTTTTATCATTTCAAACACAATAATTGTATTGTTTATGAAAATAAATAAATAAATAAAAAAATAAAGATCGAGGCACCTGTGAGGCTATCTTCTCATTACGTCAACTTCAACAGAAGAGCAGAGAGCAAGGTCGTAACATGTATCTCTGTTTTGTCGACCTTGAAAAAGCCTTTGACAGCGTGCCTCGAGAAGCCCTGGGTAGTGCTGGGGAAGATAGGGTGCACGGAGAGGTTTGTGAGACTTCTTAGACTCCTGCATGACGACATGGAGTGCTGCGTCGCTGTCGACGGCGAACAATCGGACTTTTTCCCCGTTACCTGTGGGGTAAAGCAAGGGTGCGTCCTGGTGCCCACGTTGTTCGCGTTGTATTTTGCAGTCGTAGTCCGAGAGGTTTTACAAACTACCTCTCAAGGCGTCCGCATCCGTTTCCGCACAGACGGCAACATTTTCAATCTCACGAGGCTCAAAGCTCGCACAAAAGTCTCTTGCGTTGAAATTACTGAGATCATGTATGCAGATGACCTATGTTTCGTAACGGAATCCCCAGACGGTCTGCAACAGCTCATGTCCGTTTTCGACGAGTCTTGCCGCAATTTTGGCCTTAAAGTCAGTGTCAAAAAGACGGAAGTCATGTCTTTCGACATCGACGGTCACGAGGCACTGACCATTAGACTCGGCGAGGATGACCTGAAGCAGGTCGACAAGTTCCATATCTAGGGAGCACGCTGACATCTAAGTGCGACCTTGATGCAGAGATCAACAGCAGGATCGGTGCTGCTGCAGCAGCGTTCGGTAAGTTGGACACCAAGGTCTTCTGTTCACACAATTTGAAACTAGTTACTAAGATCTCAGTGTATATGGCAGTCGTGCTGCCCAACATCTTATACTCAGCGGAAACCTGGGCTTGTACCGCCGACACCTCCGCATGCTGGACCGATTCCACCTCAAATGTCTACGCAAAATACTTAGAATCCGATGGTCTGATCGTGTGTGGAACACTGAAGTGCTGTGCAGAGCCAATGTTGGTGGCATTGAGGCTTACATTATGAGGCGTCAACTTCGGTGGTGTGGTCATGTGTCCAGGATGCCGGAGCAGAGAGCGGCTAAGCTCATCTTCTATTCAGAGCTCAGGGAGGGCAAGCGAAAGCATGGCGGACAACTCCTTAGGTACAAGGATGTGCTTAAACGGCATATGAAAAGATGCGACATTGAGCCGTCTCGTTGGGAGAAGCAGGCTGCCAAACGACCCGAGTGACGGACTCTGATGCAAACCAAGTCCACGATTTTGAAAATCAACGGCTCTCTGAGCTTGCCGCCAAGCGCGACGAACTGAAAGCCCGTCCACCTGCGGCAATTTCTTATAATATTGTCAATGGTGAGCTCACATGCCCGCAATGCACAAGAACTTTCTCAAAGAAAATTGGCTACATAACAAACACATGGGAGCTCACCAGCGACAGGGTCTTCTTTAAAACGGTCGCTGTGACCGAGATCGGTCGGACCAATCATCATCATAGGCCTTTTCTAGGTCATCAAAAGCACAGAAAACCTTACCGTTAACTTAACGTTTTATCAGATATATCCATTTGTAGCCTTAAACAGACAGTAACTTTGTCAAAATTAAAAGAAACCTAATTAAGTAGCATTTTATTAGACTCTTCAAATAATATCTCACACTGCTACAGAACTTAAGCATAAATCCTCTGAAATCCTTCATGAAATTTAAAAATAAAACATATTAGGTCCTTACATATGAAATTGGCGTTTTGTATAGGAGGAACATAAAGTCGTTTTTTGTTGTTGTTGTAATATATTTAATTAATCAAAGTATGTACCATTGCTACTATGCACTTTTGCCATCTCGTAATTAGTTAATTGATCCCTTTACTAAAAAATCCATTCGGACGGGAATCAATAAAATCTTTGAAGGCGGTTTGGGCTGCCCCATCGGAGTTGATTTTTTTTCCTTGCATGAAGTTATCCAAATTTCGAAAAAAAAAATAGTCTGTTGGAGCAAGGTCTTAGACATTCCAATTGAAGCTCCTCTAATTTGGTAGCCGTCTGTTGTGCAGTGTGTGGTCTAGCGTCGTCCTGAAGCAGCAGTGGCCTAGAGCGATTGATCAGCCTCGGTTGTTTAGCAGCTAGCTTTTCAGTCATGTTTTGCAGTTGCTGACAATAAACATCTGTCGTATTCTTCGATCAACAATTACTAACTAGATAACGGGTCAGCGCAAAAAATACTTCTTGGGTACTAACGACTCACTTGCGGCATGAGGTCTTAATTTCGTTTAGTTCTGTTGACACACAACCAATGTCAACACGCATCAAAATGCTGCAAGGTTGCAAAAATAATTATCGAAAACGAAATGTATCGGTCGGAGAGTCCTACTTTCGGTAAGTACATGTAGATTATTTTATTTTCAAACTTTACCCTAACAATTAATGCCATAATTCCAACAAAATAAGAATGATTGAAACCTTAGCTAAGAATGTTTGGCCAAGGTCGGCCAATATACGCGCAAACTTGTTTAACGGAACATTAGATGAATGGAGTGGTTTTTTATTATTGTACCACTACTACGCCTTTAGTCTAGGCAGTAAAATCCAAATCGTATTTGACTTGTTATGGTATTGTTTTGAACTCTGCTGCCATTACTATCAAGTAAATAAGAGCTATTAAAACGTTGACAATACGATAACAGGTCCAAGGTCCAAGATGATTTGGTTTTGGAGTTGAATAGAGGCCCTGGTATGTAGGTATTTTGTAACCAGAACAGCGAGCGTTTTCCATCAGCGGCCTTTTTAGAGTTCCGACGTCAAACTAGGAACCCTTATAGTTCCGCTATGTCCGTTTTGTCTGTCTGTTTATAAGTCACACTACTTTTCCTCAGAAACTATCAAAGTTACAAAATCGAAATTCTGTGTACATATAGATATTATATTTATACTGCGGACTAAGATCAATTATGAAATAAATATTAAAAAAGCGGCCAAGTGCGAGTCGGACTCGCCCATGAAGGGTTCCGTGAAAGGTAAATTTAGGTTTACGATTTATGACGTATTAAAAAAAACTACTTACTAGTTCTCGTTCAAACCAATTTTCGGTGGAAGTTTGCATGGTAATGTACATCATATATTTTTTTTAGTTTTATCATTCTCTTATTTTAGAAGTTTCGGGGGGGGCGACACACACACATTTTACCACTTTGGAAGTGTCTCTCGCGCAAACTATTCAGTTTAGAAAAAAGAAATATGAGAAACTTCAATATCATTTTTAATAGTTAGTTCTTATAGTTTCGGAAAAAAGTGGCTGTAACATACAGACGGACAGACGGACAGACAGACATGACGAAACTATAAGGGTTCCGTTTTTTGCCATTTGGCTATGGAACCCTAGAACGGTCCTCCTGTATATGTAATGCAAGGGTATAAGTATTTTTTTTACTAAACAACACTGTGTGATGTCACTTGTTGTTCTGCGAAATAGTTATTTGTGTATGCAGTAACGGCGACGGAACCCTACACTGCGCATGATCTGACATGCTTTTGCCTATTTCTTTTCGTATTCGACTCCCTATTATCTACCGGAATTTTACTTTAAAAAATTATATAGAATGAATGAATGAATGAATGGTTTATTTTGCTAAACATCATGTACAATAAGATGGAGTATCAAGTAAAAAGTATCAACAATGTTCGTACCTTAGTATAATTCTGGTGTGCGTTGTTCTTCTCTAAAACGGCTTGACCGATTTTGATTAACTTTTTTTGTATAAGTACTTGTCACCTGAATGATTCTTAGCTATAGTTGAACATAAGTAATCTTAACTAAAAACAAAACTTTTACGTACCTATTTACATATATTTTAAATTCGATGCGACTCCATACCTCTGCTAGTCAAATTCGAAGAAGCAAAGTGAATAGATAAAAAACGATGTAACTCGCAGCGCAACAACGGGGAAAAGTATTTTAATTTTTCGATAAGATTGATTATACAATAGATTTTATTTAACATACGTTTTTTCGTTTGTAACTTTTGTAAGTAGCAGATGTCATTTTTTGACGTGTTCATGTTATTAGACGAATAGTCGTAGGTATGAGATCAAATTTTGTAGATTTGTAACTTTATTACTAAGTACCATGGTTGTTATTAGGTTGAACTTAAAACTGTTTTGAAACGTTTGTCTCGGTTCGTTAGTGAACAAATGCAACTGACGTATAGATTCACGCGGACAGAATTTAGCTTTGATTTTGTATGGGACTGGTTATCTAGTTGAATATTGTTGATCGAAGGTCGTAATCGTCTGTCCAGATTTAAAAAAACTATAGTGAACGACACCGGCAATAGTCCAACCAAACACTCGCAAGTAAATTTTTTTGAGTCAATTTTCGCTTGGGGCATGATTTGGCTGGTTTGGCAAGGTTCAGTTATTGCGATGAGCGCTTCCGATTATCGTACAGGATCCACTTTTCATCACAGGTAATAATTCGATTTAAAATCTCTTCATTATTTTGCCGGTTGAGTAATGTAATGCAGCAGTCGACGCGCGTTTGTCGATTTGCTTTACTCAATTCGTGAGGTACCCACCTTTCAAGCTTTTTCACCTTCCCAATTTGCTTCAAGTGGATTAAAACAGTTTTATCACTAACAACGCAGCCTGCAGCTAACTCGGAAGTGGTTTGCGATGGATCGGCTTCCACAATAGCCTTCAACTCTTCATTATCAACTATAGTCTACGGCCGTCCACGGGGCTTGTTCTGCAGGTCGAAATTTCCAGAAAGAAAACATTGGAACCAAAAACGTTTACACATAATTAATCCTTCAAGCCGTTTCTACAGCACTGGTGGGTAAAGTAAAGTGGGTGGCTGGGTAAAGAAAAATAACAAAAGAGGAAAAAACAAATGAATAATGTTTTTCGAAACACAAATGCAAGAGTAAATAGCTGTAAAAAAATGAATAAGGAATTCCTAACCAAAGAGGAGATATTTGAGATCAAAGTGGCCAGTACGACAATACGCCAAATTCATATGTAAGGACCTAATATTTTGACAGTAAAGCGATGTGATGATGTTTTGTTTAGTATAATATGACATTGTAAGATCATAAAATTACATCTTTCAATGCTGCAAATCGGAACGATTGATCTTTAGGCTATACGAATCAATTTGACCCGTAGTACAAATAATAAATAAAGATTCAAACTTCCTTGATATCGTCCTACGAATATTATCGTAAAGCACGTGGTCAAATACGGAACTAACAATTTCGTATGGTAAAACCACAGTTTGCGTAGACAGTGGGGCGTTTAAGAGCTTCATTTGAAATATTGTTGCACTTTTACTCCAAGCGCCGATTCCGGGTGGCAACCCGCTAGTGTTTGCTGCGATAAGTAGTCCTGGACTGATGACAGGCCACGCGAGAGCGCGCGTGGTGGGGATAAAGTTATCCTTCTAATAGTATTTATTGTTATGGTTGTGCGCTAGACCTATAGGTGGGTAGTTCTACTAGCGTTTCAACCGCTATCACTTTCCTGGTCGCATTATTCACCATTTCCTTGTAGGTTCGGATTACCATTTTCGGTTATTTTCTAGTAGTCCAATAGCATTAGCATTCTTCAAAACAACTCAAAATGGTAATCCGATCCTACAGGGAAATGGTGAATAATGCGACCAGGAAAGTGATAGCGGTTGAAACGCTAGTAGAACTACTCTATCGTGTGCAGTGCAACCCTTATTGTGAATTCACCTTTAAACATAATTATTACCATAGAATATTTTTCTTATCCGTGACCATAGACTGGCGACTAGCGATCGTGTCATTTTAATGTCAAAGAATAACACATCCTGTCAATTTTCATGCAATTTTGATTTTATTTATCGAGATTACGCGATAATACATTTTTTCCGCTATAAGTTGCAGACTCATTATCATTTTTTTTATAACTGTTAACATTTTGAGGCACATCTGAATTGGGTCTATCAACATTATTTATATCGGTATATTATTTGTGCCGTGGAAACTAGGTAGGGCTCTGGTGTGGGACGCGACGTGCGTTGACACATTCGCCCTTTCCCACGTCCAGTCAACCCGTAATCGGTCTGGTGCAGCAGCTGATCAGGCCCAAACACTCAAGCGCCGCAAATATTCGTCATTATTAAATAATTATGAATTTGTGGCGCTTGCAGTGGAAACTATGGGACCTTGGTCAGCTGATATGAAAAGCTTTATTAAGGCCCTGTCCTCTCGGCTCATAGAATCCTCCGGAGATCATAGAGCTGGTGCTTACCTCTCCCAAAGGATTGGGCTAGCTATCCAGAGAGGTAATGCAGCCAGTGTCATGGGGACCATGCCGCGAGCGGACCTGCTAGAGGGGGGTTCTTTTTATAGTGGTGATTATTATTTATATCTTTAATATTTGAGTAGCTTAGTTTAATTTTAATTTAAATACGTTTCGTTTTAATTTTTAATTGTATTAATGTTGAATTCTGTACTTAGTGGGAGGTAAATACATAGTAGATTGTACAACAAGAGCATAAAACGAGCCATTTCACCCGAGACGTGCATATAGTCACGACGGGTGGATAGTCACGTCGAGGGTAAAATGGGTTTTTATGCTCGAGTTTTACTCTGCTTTTCACTTCGATTACGAGGAAATAAAACAGTGATTATGTAAAAAAACTTACATGAATGGCAATGTATTGACTTGCTTGCCGCTTCTCTAGACTTTGAAATTTTCATACGTTTAAAGTAATTTTTCTTTGATTTAGGCGGCAATGTCTGTTTAATAAGTTTTCTTGCTTTTTTTCTATTAGTGTGTTAGGTGTGAACATTATTTTCTCTTCACTAAATTCCGTAACACCACACCACAAGTTTTGCAAAGAAAACAACTACCTAATTAATAGTCCAAAACTGTGGTCCAAAACTATAGACAAATACCTAGTACATTGTGCATCAAGGGTGGTAAGAAGGGGATTGCTAACGAGAGACTTAGACTTTTAATGACTCGAGTTTGGAATCCCCGTACTGCCCGTGATACACACAATGTTTTTCATCGCATTTTAGAGGAAATAAAAAGAAATTGTTCTGTACGCAACGTTTTATACCATAGTTCATCTCATCATAGTTTTACGGGTATCAAAACCTAAGAAATCAGTGCATTCACATCACATCAGTGATTAGACAAAGACGGAATTGGCAAAATCAGTATGTGAAAGAAAGACACTGACCACTGTTGAAAGAAATCAAAGCGTTGCCATCTTTGAAATACATGTTTCACTTTTAATTTTAAATTATTATTATTTTAAGTAATAACAGCTTACCTGTGAAATTAAATTCCATCCTTTTGGAGGCTAGATGTCTTACTGACCAAAATACGTACAGTGGTAAGTGGCTCAACAATCCCGTGTTGTGACTGTACATATAACTTACTAATAAGTTAGTGAGTTTTAGTAAGTTGAGTAAACCGACAGTATGCACCTACACAATGCTATTTTTTTCTTACAAAATTTTTGTTTGTATATTTTTTAATGCTGTACTGAGAAGATGTCCTTAAAAGTTCCCCCGATTGCATTAAAAATACTAACAAAAAATTAACAAAAAAGTTTTGTACATGCATAGTCGTGAATCTTTCTCCCATACGAATAACGATTGATGAGCGTTGACCATGTCAAGTAGACACCTAAGTAAATTGGTTTATTAAAACTTTTTCCGTCTTTTTCAAAAATTGATCTTATTTTTTACTTTTTCGTTCAAATTTTAGTAACGGTAGTCGTGATTTATAATTTTTTAATTTTATTATCCCTTAATATTTGCGTCGTTCTGGGACACCCGTATTTGTGTTATACGCTTATTAATTCGTTTCATATGTGTTTGCTTTCAGATTGGCAGGAATTGTGTATTAGAGAGAGGTGAGAGCAATAGTTTCTAATCTGTTTATGCAGTATTATTGGAAAAAGCCCAATTTCCAGTCAAATTATCATTTCTAATCATGTATTTTTTGTATCAACGTGCTTTTTCATTGTATTGTAAATATTTTTATTGAAATTTAATTGGAATTCAATGAATTCTGCCTTCAAGTAATATATTAATGAAATATTGAAGTAATATGTTACCAACCCAGACACTGCCGTAGTCGTAGCAAGCGGCGCCGACTTGCCGCCCGTATTTAACGGAAATTCGGCTATTTAGCCGTTCTACATTTTATTGTATGTTATGACTCTCATTAATTAGCTTAGAGCTTATTTGCCTATGGTATTGTGGTGTAGGTACGAGTATAGTTATTTGTTATGTATTTTGTAATTTTAAAATATTTCATTGAGAAGTGTCAAATGTTTTGACTTTTTCGTTGTTATTAAGTTCATGGTTGGGAAATGCGTTCGGTTTATACAGTATTGAGTTGGTATGCATAAAATGCGGTTGCAGCGCCACTGAGCATTTAGGCAACATCGCGACAGCCGCGCGGCGATTGCGCTGCTAAATTTTGTACGGTCTCTAGTCGCGCGACTAAGCACCGCGCCTGCCGCAATGTTTGGAAGAGAATCCCTCATTAAATACAACGTACCATCCGCCGCAACGTACAGCTGCCCGTTTGTGTCCGTAAAAGATGCTTACGTTTTATTGACAAGGTTTGCGTTTGAACCACACTGACGGACTCCTATACTGCACCAATTTGATTGAAAGTTGTTTGTAAATTGCTGCAATTTAGTTTTCCGTGAGTACGCACAAAATAAAACAGGTAAAAACAAAACTGGATCAAGCGAACGCATTTCTGCAGTTTATATAATTAAATTACTAATCTACAATTGACAGCATTTTCTACTCTTGACCTTTTTTGTGTGAAGATGAAAGTGAGTAGGTATAACCTAAGGCTGTTCTAATTAAACATCTATCAATACCATACAAATAAAGTGGTTTCGTTTCGGTTTTTTATGTTCTGATAATGTCCGAATTAAATCATTTCAACAGTGACTGCTCACGAAACGAGTGATTTACAAAAAATGTTTATCTAGACTCATATCATAAACCCTCTATGATGCGTTCAGAAACCGCAAATTATGACCAGCATAATAATGAACTCTGTTGTTACAGCATTTTTTTTATCTACGGCAGTAATCTTATGGATTCATAAGAACATCAATTTCGATGTTCTTATGACATTCAAATTTCGAACATCTCTGAAAAACAAAGAAATTTGATTTGACCTCTATTCTAATATCAGTCGAGATGACGTTTAGTTCGAAATGAATTGTCATTTTGCATACAAATTTGACAAATGTCGCACGGAAGTAAGATATCGAACGATATGATAGTTGGAGCCGACTCTAGTTTGTCTCTGAATTTAAAAAGAACTATAACAGCTGCCAGAAAACATTTCAATCTTTTCATTACCGCCATTACCGGTTAAAATTTAATATGCGGCTCCTGAATCCATCATGGAGGCTTATTATATGTGGGTAGATAAAGTAGTGTATGTAACTTTACATAATTAGGCATTAAAACACTTGTGTGATGCTATTATGAAACTCGCCTTCAGCTCGTTTCATAAACCCACACTCCTGTTTAATGCCCTTCATTATGTACAGTCACATAAAATACTATTATGGAATATGTTACATTTAATGTAGAAATATATTCACAAGTACCTAATCATTGCTGAATAAGTATATGAAATGTTGTCAGTTGTTTCATAGCAAATGTCATTTCACAAAAAAATTGATTTTTAAAATTATTCACCTAGTTATAAAGACGATGATAAACTTTCTTGCCAAAACCAGTGTAATGGTATATATTTAATTTAATATATTTCGACAGTCCAATTTATATTTTAATTGATAAACTTTTATTTAAAAAAGATATGGCTAACAAATTGCGATCTGAATGTGATGAACGGGTAAACTCTTAAGAGTGTAAAATAAGTAAAATAATGTAAGTGATAATATTTTTTTAATTTGTTAAATTTAAGAAAAAATTGGCTTATCACAAATTTGAACAGGTCTATTGTTTTTATAATGTAATGGGAAACAGGCGTGATTTAATTATGTATGTAAAGAAAGCATTATTGTTTAAATTGTACTACTTATGGAAATGCTAAGCATTCAATGATATACTAAACTAAGTCGAGTGTTGTAATAATCAGAGTAATATTTTACTTGAGTGCTACTGGTCACTTGAGCGGAGTAACTCGGCGGCCGACACTTGTTTCGACCTCGGACCTTTCTCACTCATGAGGCGACGAAGGCGCTGCCGTATACGTCAGTTGACCGCCGTACCAACCCTTGCCGCGGATGCTAACACGAAATATGACTGATAATCACTATCGTATTTATTTTAAAAGAAATTTAACCACGAAATAATGTTGCAGGTTGCAACACACTTCTTTAGACTAGACTTGAGAATTTCACTCAACTTCACTTTTATAACCGAAGAACCTCAGCTGTTTTAACACACATGTAATATAGTTCATCGTTTCGATTTTTGCTGTGGTCACAATGCCATTTTAGGGTAGTTATGAAACTCATAAATAAATACCTAAGTTTTGCAAATGCTAAACATTTTAACCTCGAATTATTTCGTCGAAATAAAACTAGCGTTCCGAGCAGTTAACTATACTGACTTTACTTTCTACGCGTCTTATTTGCTTATACGAGGGTCAAATTGAAAGTTTCGGTAATAGAAAAAAATATGCAGTTAAATTGAATAATAGTATATTATGCAATTAGTGAATAAAGGACGGATTTAAAGCGAGGGCCATAGATGACTCACGAGCAAGTGAAGGACACTAACGACTGCATCACGACCGCAGGGAGTGATTCAAGTGTTAGAATCCTGAGCGACGCGAGTAATTCATGACCCTCGATATAAATCCGTTTTATTCAAGAGTTGCATACTACACTTTTTACCATGGCTATGAGAAAAAGAAAGATTTAAGCGAAAATAGACATTTAATGACGAAAAATGGTACCTAAACACATCTTCTTAATAATAATTACTGAAGGTTTTATGATGGCAATACAAGACCAAGTTATCGAGACTAGGAACTACCAAAGATACATAACTAAGACATTAACTACTGACACCTGTAGAAAATGCAATAGTTGCCCGGAAACCATACAACATATAACAAGTGCATGTAAATCAATAGCCCAAACTGATTACAAACATAGACATGATCAAGTTGCAAATATTATCCATCAAAAACTTGCTCATAGACAGCAATTTATTGCCACCATAGAACCTTATTACAAGTACAAACCTGAGAGTGTGTTAGAAAAAACAACGACGAGACTTTACTTTGACAGAGCCATCCTTACTGACCGTACCATCCACTACAATAGACCCGATATCACATTTATAGACAAAACAAACAGATGTGCATACCTAATAGATATAGCTATTCCCAACACATACAACCTACAAGGTACAATAGCTCAAAAACTTACCAAATACATCAAACTAAAAGAAGAAATCACACGAATTTGGCATCTTGATAAAGTCACAATAGTACCGATTGTTCTTTCTGCTACAGGAGTGATACCAAAACAGATGCATCAATCTCGAAAAATCTAAGATTGCCTTCAAATATTTACAACCTTCTCCAAAAAGCCGTCATCTTGAACACATGTCGAATTGTCCGGAAGTTTTTATTAAATGATCAGGAATCTTCTGCTTCATCCATATCACCCACACAACACACACTGCATTCAACAGTCAACATACCACCACGCAAGCAGACAATCAGTCAATAAGGAACCTCACAGACACTGTTCACCAACTACCACTAGCTTAAGCAATTTACCTGGTATGCACTTGGCCTAGGCCCGTGCATAACAGTATACCAGTGAAAACTGAGGAAAAAAATTAAACATAAAATTAATAATAATAATAATAATTTATTTAAGCAAATTCAATTACAATAATTACCAGGGGTCCCCACACTAGGCTACGCCTGTATCGCGGGGAACCAGTTAAAAATTAAACAACAGAAATTAGTTACGTTCTCGTTGGCTAAGTAACATTGTACTATGAAAGACAATTTGTTCAACTTAAACTATCTTATCTAACACGATTCTAAAAATGAAAATGTATTAAACTTAAAATATCTTATCTACAATAGCATCAGTCTCGGCATAATGTAATGAGATAAGGAAATTTAGTATACGCTTTTTAGCTTCACTTATAGTACATCCTTCAGGTTACAGTGCTTGAGAAATATATTACATATAGATGCTCGGATGTGATCCCCAAAAGTTTGTGAGTAAGTAAGGAAATGTTGTGTAAAAAGAGTTGACGTACAGTTAGAACATGTGATTCCGCATAAAGGGCTTCAGTTAGGTATCGTTGCGCTCTTTTGATCTCCAGCATAGCGGTCTTTGCCGCGCTGCCCCATACTGTAATGCAGTAGCCGATAACTGACTAGCACAGCGCGGTGTAAACCATAGTTAGTAAGCAATTATCTGCAGAGTGGCGAAGTTTTTTGAAAATAAATATAGATTTCCTAATTCTTGCGGAGAGTTTATGAATGTGATGTTTGAAGTTAAGTTTTTCGTCTACAAATAAACCTAGATATCTAATTACGTCGGTGCGTTCGATGGCATCGCAGTTACACTGCATGGCACTGTGGGAAGGTCTTGGCATGAATGAATTTTTAGGACAGGTTTAAGTGGTGGTTTCGACGAAGCGGTTTTATGAAAACACAAGAATTTCGTTTTGTTGTCATATAGGGTCAAAAGATTGGCATTAAACCAGTCGGATGCAGTTTTCATGCCTCTTTCTGCAACAGCGACTGTTTTCTCCCAGCTTTCCCCATTAAAGAGTATCATCGTATCGTCAGCGTAACAAATAATCTCTGTTTTTGAATTGGCAAGTTAAGGAGACCATTCATGTAGATAATGAAGAGGGTGGGGCCAAGAATGCTTCCTTGCGGCACGCCAAATTTTATTTGCTCAGTAGAACTTGTATAGGAACCCACCCTAACCAGTTGCCTTCTCCCTGAGAGATAACTCTCAAACCACGCCAGCGGCACACCACGAATACCCAAGATTTGTAGTTTCCGTAGCAAGATCGGAAACAAAACGGTGTCAAAGGCTTTTGCCAAGTCCAGGAAGACACCGATACATTTTGAGTTACTGTCTAAAAATGATGAAACAAGGTTAATTAGAGTTGAGGTGGCGTCCTCCGTGGATCGGTTCTGCCTAAAACCGAACTGTCGATTTGATAAGAGACCGAAATTTTCAATGAAATTGACTAATCGAGTGTTAACCAGCTTTTCCAAGATCTTAGAGGAAGCTATTACGTAGTAGTAAAGATATCGGCCTGTAGTTTCCTATGATGTCTTTGGGGCCATCTTTATGAATAGTAGTAATAGTCGCTGTCTTCCATTGCTCAGGGAAGCAGCCAGAGCTAAGCCTTAGGTTATAAATATGAGTAATGCGCTCAATGATGATATTTTTCACATATTTTATGAGTTGGTTGCTGACACCGTCCAGGCCTGGTGCACTGTCATTTTTTAATTGCATGATAATGGCTTCAACTTCTCTGAAATCAGCTGGTTGCATGAAGAAAGACATGTCCGAGCCACCGGTAAATTGAAGTTTATTTGCCAGGTTTTCCTCTGTTTCTCCAGATTGAGAAATAATATTACCAGCTAATTTATGACCTACGGATGAAAAGAATTTGTTGCAATTATTTAAAGACTCTTCTGGATTAGGTGTGGCTATGAGATCGACGGGTTGAGAATTTTGTTTGTTGGTATTACATATGTTTTTGACTGCACTCCACAGTTTCTTTGTATTGTGATTACTGGCAGCGAGTTCAAGTTTTTCGTGTTGTTCTTTAAGTTTTTTTAAAAGGTTGTTTCAGAAGTTTTTGTATCTAGTATAACTTAATTGTAAGATCTCATCATTTGGAAACTGTTTTGTTTTTTGATGTAACCTGTCGCGATGTTGTGCACAACGAAATAACCCGGGAGTCTTCCAAGGTTTCAAGGTAAATTTAGACCTGGGAATCCTAACTTGTTTTGAGTTACCCTTTACGGCATTTTGAAATATAGTCATAAAAGTGTCCGTTGCAAAGTTGACGTCGGAAATTCCCAAAACTTTATGCCAGTCAGTCGATGAAAGCTCCAACGCGACACTTTCGTAATCAGTAACGCTCTTTATTCTATTTGGCTTAGGGCGACCCGATGACAGCGAAGAGATTTCGACAGCGGCAGCCTTGTGATCCGTCACGTTAAGATCACAGACCAAACCAGTCACTAAGCGATTAGTTTTTATAAATATGTGGTCCAGACGGAGATCTTCGCGTGTGGGTAAGGTAATCGCGGGCGGGAGTCCATGTTCGGGAAGAAGACAGAGATAATCTGTTATGCTGGCTCGCTGATTAATTGTGGAGAGAATGTTGATGTTTATGTCGCCAGTGATTATTAAATGATTTACATGACAGAGAGTATTAAGTGTATTTTTCAGGTCGATAAAGAAATTTGTGGTATCTCTAAAAGACGGGGATCTGTAAAAACAAAGTATTGCGACCTGATTCGGGATATCTACTAATAAACAGCATGCTTCATTAAAAAGGGGCACTGATACAGTTACATTCCATCGGTCCCTAACAAATACTACGACACCTCCGTTTTGATGTATGTTGTGTGTACGAGGAGTACCCTGGGATTTGGTCTATCGATAGGGAGTCTTTAGTCTACATTCAGTTAAAACTAAAACCATAAGAATAAACAATAACTACACGTAAAAGCGAAACTCACGGCTTCCGACGCGCGCTCCGCGCGTTAGATGCCTATTGCCTGGCGACACCTGAGGTGTCTAGTCAGTCAGGGGTGTCACAGACGGAATATAAATTAATATGCAAAAGTATTCAAAGTAATGGGGGTCCATTACTTTGAATTTTGATTAAGTAGAAAAAGCATTATTACAAAATACGAGTACTATTCTTATCTATTAATATTCTTTTTGTCATCAAATAAATTGACTGCAGTAATGTTTTCCCATTGCAAATTTAATATATTTAATAGCTGCGTGTGTGGACTCTGTCAACTAGTACGGAAAATATATCGTAAGACGTATTGCCGAAAGGAACGTAAAAAGTAACTCTGGATCCCAGACTATAAGACTTATTGAGCTTAATTATTATTTTAAAATTTGTTTATAGACTCGTTTCCTTGTTTTATATATATGATTAATAGCCACATAAGCCATGTAATTTTCTGGAGATAATCTTAATATCATCAAAAATTATTATTACCTAATTGAACGTAAATGTAAAAAACTCATTTTGCAACAATGTTTCCACGTTAAAGAAAATCATAAATAACATTTCGCGACTAAACTTGTATACAACATCCATAAACCGATTAAAATATTTCGCAAGTGACAGCCCTAACTTTGGGCGCGGAAGGCAGAGGGGCGTAGCGGGGTGAAGGGGGAAGTAGGTATTAAAAGCGCGGCGTTTGGGGCCTTGGTAAAGGAGATTCGCTTCTACGTGTAGTTATTGTTTATTCTTATGCTAAAACATCAAATTCAACCTTTGTACGGTGTAAATTAAGAAGGAAAAGATCAATTTTGCTGCGAATGTTAAAAGTTATGACTTTAAAGTTCCTTTATTGTTTAAAAACTGTGTTGCAAAATTCCGGGGATGAAACTTCATGACAAGCAATATTAAAAACAGTAGGTATCCATATCGTCAGCTACTTCAGCTCTGTTAATTTAAAAAGAAAATAAAATTTATATCAGTGGCAGTAAAATGCTCAGATTTGAGTGTAGTACTATGTGAGTTGGCATAAAACACGGAAAAAGCAAGCGAATTTATAAATAACTTAAACAATGAATTTTTGCTTGTCAAAAACCCAGTGTCGTGAAGTGAGAATAGCAATCTAAATTTTGTATCTATGTATCCAATAAAGCTATCAGAAATAAATGATTGAAATCTAGGGTAAGTAGGTAACATGAGTTAATACAACTTTGCTTTGGGTTTCTTTTGTGTACATTACAAACGACCTACAAAACGAGTTAACATTTGAGACAAACATAAAGTCAGGTGACACATTTTGACTTAGCTTAGGAAAACTTCCATATAGGGCCAGATTATAAGAGAAAGTTATTGCACTAGACAGTATTTTATGAGATCCATAAAGTGACAAGATGCTTATATAAAAATTTATATAAAAATCTAAAATAAAATATATGGCATAAACAAATGTACTAGAAACAAGTAATACCAGCAGTAGCAAAATAACTATTAAACCGCTTTCAATTTCATTTGTTTTGAAACACCTCAGAGTGGCTTTCGGGCACAGTTTCTTTCTAATTATTCATCACTTGAATGCATTTTCAATCGTTTTTTTTATTAAGTAACACTTAATTTTGTGTTCGTACAACTTACAGTATGAAAGTTTCGGTAATAGAAAAAAATATGCAGTTAAATTGAATAATAGTATATTATGCAATTAGTGAATAAAGGACGGATTTAAAGCGAGGGCCATAGATGACTCACGAGCAAGTGAAGGACACTAACGACTGCATCACGACCGCAGGGAGTGATTCAAGTGTTAGAATCCTGAGCGACGCGAGTAATTCATGACCCTCGATATAAATCCGTTTTATTCAAGAGTTGCATACTACACTTTTTACCATGACTACGAGAAAAAAAAGCAAAAATAGACATTTAATGACGAAAAATGGAAGGTTACATTAAATTTTGTGTTCGTACAACTTACAGTATTCAAAATGGCGCCAATTTACCTACTAATGACAGCAAATGACACAAACTTTTTTTATAATGCTAAACTCCTTGTCGTTAATGTAGACCAATCAAATCTCGAGGAGTTATTTGCACAAGGAGTTAGTATGTCGAGTATTCTTTGCACAGGAGTTTGTATCGCGTATGTCGAATATATTGGTGTATTTTAAATTCGAACACCAAAATAGTGATTAAAAGTGCTTTTTATTCACTGTTTTCAGTGAATAAAATAAGCTTTTTATAGGGGGAATTGTATAAAAGTATTTTTTATTGATTTTCAAAGTATTCTCCTTTTATATTTTATGCACTTTTCCATGCGTTAAAACCAGTCGTTAAAGCACTTATTGAAGTCTGAAATACGGGTCGACAAAATGGCCATTTTAAAAGCCTCCTCCGCTGCTTCCGGCGTCTGAAACCGCTGACCACCCAACTTATCCTTCATTTTGGGGAATGCGAAAAAGTCATTGGGGTTAAAGTCGGGGCTGTATGGAGGATGGTCCAGTAATTCGACTTTTTCACCGTCCAGATACTCAGTTGTTTTCCGAGCGGTGTGAGGGCTGGCATTGTCGTGGTGAAGGATGATGCGGCGACTAGGGTTTCTTTTTCGGAGTTCAGCAAAAATACTCGGCAAACAAATAGTGGTGTACCAATCGGCATTGTCCGTTCTACAATCTTCAAGAGGAATAGTAGCCACGTGAACCGATTTGGAGACAAACGTAGCCACCATCTCTTTGGCCGTGCTGCGAGAACGAATAACTTTTGTCGGCTTGAGCTCGTCTTCGTAGACCCATACTCGAGATTGGTTTTTATTTTCAGGCTCATATGCATATATCCAACACTCGTCACCTGATACAATGCTAAAAACTGCATTTGAGCTTCCTAAGTTGAATTTATTCAAAGTTCTGGTGCACCAATTGACACGAGTCGTTTTCTGCTCGTCAGACAATAAGTGAGGGATCCAACGGGAAATTTTGAGCAAAGTAAGTTTAATGTAGCTTTGCCCGCTAGGTCCACTACACGCAAATATACACAGCAGCCATAGCCAATGGAACTTGATGCATTAGAGAAGCTGATGATTTGAGCCGGAACAGTATTTCCGTCGACTGGAATGTTGCGCCTTAAAAAAATGGGGTCCATGCTAGCAAACCTGTGCAAATTGCAACCACTCATATTTTAAAGCATCAGTTAGAGTAGCATCCCAATCAATTTGTTCTGACCATAGCTTCTGCATAATTGCTTTAGCTCTTACAATGATAGGGCTCACGAATCCCATTGGGTCATAAAACTTTAAAACAAAGCTCAAAATGTCTCGCTTTGTTACAGACATTATTGTAATTCTCTGGGGATGAGATTGTGAAGCAATCTTCTTTGTTGTCAATGGTCAAACCCAAAGCCTTTAATTTATGCTTATCCTTCTGTTAGTCCAGCTCGTCAAAATGCTGTTCATTTGAAGGAATATCAGATTGAACTGCCGCATTGTTGGAAGACCACTTATGTGTTTTGAAGCCCCCAAGCATAAGTAATTAATGCAACTGCCGCTTTGCCTCCAGTACTGTACTTATGTTGGAATCGGCATATAACACATCATCAACATAACTACAGTTCCTTATTATAAACGCTACTAAAGGATAATCACGCTCATACAGTGTTGCAAGCTCAAACAAACACCTTGTGGCTAAAAACGTAGAGCTTTTCAGACCATATGTAACTGTGTTAGACACGCGGATGCAACTTACAGGATCGATAGTATCGTCACGCCATAGAATATTTTGAAGTGAGGTATGTAAAGGATTTATAGAAATGGCCCTAAACATACGACGGATGTCAGTCGTGTATAATCACCTAAACGAAACAAAAGCATTATTTGGAATATATCCTTTTGCAATAACTCTCCATTCAGCAAGTCGTTGTTAAGAGAAATTTTCTTGTTAGTCTTCATTGAACCATCAAAAACCACCCTTGTCTTAGTAGATTTAATATTTTCATTTATTACTGCGTGATGTGGTAAGAAATACACAGCATCCTTGTGTAGCTCAATAGTTTCAATGTCCACAATGTTCAATGTATTCATGAATGAATTGTCTTTATTGTTCGAGTAAGTTTCGGAATTTAATCAATTTATTTTCTAAATTATAGAATCTATTGAGTCCAAGGTTAAAAGAGTTATCTAAGGCATCATTAATTTGTTCTAGTGGGAGTTTTAAAGGTAAGTCCACTTGAAATTTGTTATTGTTCAATAGCACAGTTTTTTTGAAAATTTGCTCGCATAATTTTGTTTCTGAGGTTTCGTCTTTATATATTTTCGGAACCTCTTCTATTTTCCAAAATGCTTCAAGGGTGTTTTTGATGGCATCAGAATCAGATTGAAATAGGCAGCGAAGACTAACTATGTTATTTCATGCTTTTTGTTGCAGGGGAAGACTCCCTCCAAGGACATAACCGAAGTGTGTGTAAATTATTGTAGTTTGGATATTACTTTGCGCAGGTAACTCGCTAAGCAGGGGTGGATGTTGAGGCAGGAGTACCTGGAAAAATGCGTCACAACCCATCAAAATGTGTATTTCACCTGAGATGTTAAAGTCATCATCTGCAAGTTGGATACCCGCAGGAATTTTGATATTTGAAACATCTAACTTTGTTTGTGGCTGGTGTGCTTTGTGTGTGGTGTTAACTACGTGGCAGTGTAAAGACATTTTAAATGGTTATATACGTGACTGTATTTCAAGTGGGATACTATAGTTTACTTTATTGTTTACATTAGTAATGCCCACAATATTTATCTCCTCTTGCGCAGGTGTCAAACCTAATCTTTGCACTAATTCAGTTGTAACAAATGACACTTGTGAGCCACTGTCTAATAGCATTTTTACACAGTATTTTGTTCCATCCTTGCCAACTAAGTATACTCAGGCTGTTGGTAACAGACACTGACTCCTTTCAGTGTCAGAGGTAAGTATTACAGCACCAGAAACTTTTAAATTGTCTTTACAAATAGCACACTTAAAGAAAAATCTGCATTTTCAGGCATTTTCCTTTGCATTGACAAAATCTAGGCGGTCTTTAACAGGCAACAACTGAAATTAAGGACAACTAAATAACTTGTGGTTTGACTTACAGTGCAGACATTGATGTAAACTTGACTGGGATCCCTCAGTGCTACCTCGTAAGCAGGATTCACAGCGCCAGTGCTGTATTCTCTAACCTGCAATACACCTTGCTCCACAGTTTCTTGCGCCAGTGCTCTTTTTTCTATAAATTTTACAAACTCGTTAACTGTTGGTTGTTTTTTGCAGTCTCTTAGTAATTGAAAGGCATTTGTCGTTTTGCAATCGAGCTTTTTCGACAAAAGATGAACCAAAAGTATGTTCCAATGAGCAACGGAATCACATAAACTGTTTAATGCTCTTACTATATGCTGGTTAATGTTTGATGCCAAACTTCTTAGGCTACCAGCTCACGAATCTGTAGGTGTAATTTGTAACAGCTGTGGAATATGATCATTCATAATTCTGGGGTCCTAGTGAAAAAGGGTATAAGTCTTCTGAAGATCAAGCGATCTAGTGGTTGAACATCATCAAGTGCCGAGTTATTGTTAATCATTGAGGAAAAAATATTTATGAACCGTGTATAATCTGTATATTGGCCCGAAAAGGTGCCTATCTCAATCGAAGGCAACTTAACATGATTAACGTTATTTGTTTTGCTCGGTGGCTGTGATGCTTTCTCTTCCTAACACTTATCAATAATCTCATTGAACTTGGCCAAACATGTGGCATAATTTTCATCTGCTTCACCTACATTTTCGTTGTCACCTTCGGAATTGAGATAAAATATCTCTAAATTAAGTCTTTGGTATTCTCTGAATGATTATATAAGCTTGCCTTTTTTTGCTTCTATTAGTGAGAGTGACTCGCCGGCTCCGAAAACGCGTATAACCTCTCGAGGCCGCCTTTACATATCCTCTGGCAGCTACCAACATATACTTACTAACACTTCAAATTTGCAAAACATGTAGTCCAGGCAATGAAAAATTGTGGATGGAATGGCCGAAAGCAGAAAGTTTGACTTCGGGACTTTGTTTGGACTAGTTAGGAGACAAACATACTAAAAGTCCCCACCCCTCGGAGGTGAGCCCTATAGCCTAAGCAACGAAGACAAATCAGTGGAAAAAACTCGTGTATAAGCGAATTTTGGCTAGTTGTGGAGAGGGGTGTAAAGATCCCTTTTTTAGATTTTGGTAAATAACTCTTCAACGGTGGCCCATAGCAAAAAATGTTCCATTACAAAATTAATCTACATAAAATTCTCTACTAAAAAGATTCAATACACTTTTTTGCTGGGGTCAATATTTAATGAGATATGGAGGGAAAAATGATTCTAAAGGCCATATTCGGGTTTGCATAGTAAGTCGGCCCTTACATCAAATGGGCTCGGGTTTTTTTTGTGAGTACCTCGTAGGGTGGGTTTAGACCAAGCGAACGAACAAGAATTCTATAGCATTATCTCTTACGTTTTCTTTGTAAAAATAAAGACAAAATATGTTCTAGAGCATTCTCTCGTTTGGTCTAAACCCACCGTTATAGTGAAGAATATTTATGCTGAGTATCAACATATTAATTGTGACAGTTGTGGCACAAAGAAGGTCCCGTTTTTTGTTTACATCTGGTAAACGATGCGTCATAGGAAATGTTGCTGTATGGCATTATTAAAGCTGATAAACTTCTCTACAATTCTATACATTTTTCACCTATTATTATGAGCTCCGAAAAACGGATGATTTTCAAAAAAGTGTTTTTATCTAGGGTATTAGTGCACGACACCTTGCACTTGGGACTATGCGCTCGCTGAAACTTGGCACAGTTGACACTTAGCTGGTGTTGAGTAGATTCAGACCGGGAGCCATCGAGAGCCACTGCGCATTTAGTGGGGGGACCGGGAGGAAGTTCGACGCTGCCGCGCTTTAATTGAAGGAACATTTCTCTAAAACCATACATGTTAGGGCATGCAATATATTATTTTCGGATAAATTAAAGACGAAGAGTCTATTTTTCGAACAAAAACAATGCACTTTCTAACAAAAAAAAAATAACAAAGTAGAAAAGACTAAAATTACCCAAGGATTCGATGGATACACCAGCTCTGTAAACAGCACAAAGACAGCTGAGCATGAGCGTAGGTATCAACTTAAGCAGTCTGCCGATACAAATCTCAATTTAGAAACAACGAGCGATCATCGATGTCAAGCAGGAACATTTTCTCCCAAACAGCCACAATAAAAGCAACCTGATTGCCATTCTCCGATCTCACTTAATGGGGAGAAATGTATGATAAAAAACGTGATGTCAAAATAGCTGGTTTGATAGAGCTACCGTTGTATGGGAACCTTGCAATTTTTGGCTGTGCGCTGAAACTTGGCACAGTTGATCCTTAGGTGGTCTTGAGTCAATTCACACCGGGAGCCATCGAGAGCTAACGCGCATTTAGTGGGGGAGGGGGGAAGTTTGACGCTGCCGCCCTTTAATTGAAGCCATATTTCTCTTAAACTATACTTGTTATGGCATCCAATATATCATTATCGGATAAATATTCATATTCATATTCATATGCATTTATTCATTGTCATCACATGGCACAGAAGTTGTACAGATTGGTGTTAGCATCTTTAAAACTTAAGAATAGGTTAGTCCATGCGATACCCTGCAAGGGCACCACAATGTAAGGGCACTGCACTTATGTACTAAATCTTAACTAAAAAGTAATGTCAAATACGTAAATAAAAATAAAATCTTAAAATTATGCACTTTATCTTATATTATAATATCCGTTTACGAAGAAAGACCGGCAGATAGAACACGTCCCACCGACTAAAGCTGCTTTATATCAGCATTTTCTAAGAGCCATATATCAATGGGTGCATGTTTGGGGTCGGTTAGCAGGGTTAGCACCGGTTCATAATCTGTTCATCTTGTAATATATAAAACTAATAATAATAATATAAATCTTTTATTTTTTGTTCTAAAGTGCATTCTTTTTATCCCAGAAATAGTCAACCTAGCAAAATGTTGATATAAAGCAGCTTTAGTCGGTGGGATGTGTTCTATCTGCCGGTATTTCTTTGTAAACAGATATTCTAATATAAGATAAAGTGCATTATTTTTATCCCAGAAATAGACTTCCCATCCTTAATTTATCCAAAAATGATATATTGGACGCCATAACAAGTAAAGTTTTAGATAAATATGGCTTCAATTAAAGTGCGCCAGCGTCAAATTGTTGGTGTGTTGAATGTGTTGTTTCTAAATTGAGCTTTATATCGGCAGACTGCTTAAGTCGATACCTACGCTCATGCTCAACTGTCTTTGCTGTTTATAGAGTTGGTGTATCCATCGAATACACATTCTTCTTGGGTAGTTTTTAGTCTTTTCTACTTTTTTTTTTGTTAGAAAGTGCATTGTTTTTGTTCGAAAAATAGATTCTTCGTCTTAAATTTATCCGAAAATGATATATTGCATGCCTTAATATGTATGGTTTTAGAGAAATAGCTAAAACACTTTTTTGAAAATCGTCCGTTTTTCGGAGCTCATATCTTGAAACGATTGAAAATAGGTGAAAAATGTATAAAATCAAAGTTGTAGAGAATTTTATTAGCTTTAGAATGCAGTACAACAACATTTCCTATGGCGCATCGTTTACAAGATGTAAAAAAAACTGGACCACCTTTGTGCCCTCCCCCTTAGGGCTCACCTCCGAGGGGTGGGGACTTTTAATATGTTTATCTCCTAACTAGTCCAAACAAAGTCCCGAAGTCAAACTTTCTGCTTTCGGCCATTCCATCCACACCCCCCTTTTGAGCACTCATTTAACAAGCTAATGTAATTAATGTGAAACAGTACAACGTTAAAAGTATGACAGGTATAGACAGGTTTAGTTCAATTCAAGTTACAGATACAGATTATACAAGTGTACGGATGACTGATACAACTTAAGATCTATGCGAATTCCAGAATGCCAATTCTGTTGATCAAAGTAATGAATTATCTCCTTTTGACCGTAGACAGGTATTCTAGTTTGGTGTTTGAGCCGGTACTTTGCTAAACTCGCCGACTACAATCTCGGTGTGCTTGTACCAAAGAGCTTCACGTTACGTGGCGCCGTGATCACAACTTGCTGACACTAAATAATTTAATTTTTATAAGGTATTCCTTACGAAGGACCATGTGTAACTTTGTATTAATAGAATTGTTCAGTAATAACTCACTGGTTAATAATGAGACTTTATTTTAAGCACAGTACACATTTTATACACCATCTTGTTGATTGTTGAGAAGAGAAGTGGTGTTGCCAACCACAATCTTAAATATCTGGATATTTATAAAATTAATGTTGCCAACACATTCCAATGCCTCTCCTCTCTTGAATCTCCCGATATGACACATTTCGGTCTTCCTTTATCAGCTGACGTTCAACATCGACGTTTTCTTGCGTGACTGCCGATTTTGGTCGACCTTCACGCACGTGGTCCGTGAGGGATACACGGCCTCGTTAAAATTCTGAATACCACCTATATATTGTCGTCTTTGAAGGTGCTTCATTACTAAAAGCAGCAATCACCCGGTCTCCACATTGTTTTTGTGTCAATCCACTTTTAGAGTCGTAATAAAACATAGCTCTAAAATTTTCACCGGACTATTCCATTTTACGCAGCGACTCAACGACTTCAGAAAACAATTGAAACCGAACCATCGCTTATTAGGGTTCCGTACCTCAAAAGGAAAAAAAGGAATGATATAATTATATGATCACTCGTGCGTCTGTCTGTCCGTCTGTCACAGCCGATTTGCTCCAAAACTACTGGACCGATCGAGTTGAAATTTGGTGGTCACATAATTAGGGACACTTGTTTTTTTCCCATACAATTGCCTACAAATATGGCTTTTCAATTTTGACAACCGTTCAAAAAGTTCTTAGCCAATTATATTTTTGGTTACACTTATCGTTAACTAATAAAATAAAGTTTAAATGTATGTACAATTTATCTCTGTGGAGATCGGATCTTTCATTTTATAAGGATTTGAAAAAAAAAATATTCAACGCTCATAAAAAGTTGTAGAATTTTGTATGGACGCGTCAGCACTTAGTTTTTAAATCCTTATAAGTTATAAGGTCCGTTTTTAATAGTAGTTCACTGTACATCAGTTTAATTATGTAAAGTAAAGCAATAAAATTGGTCGACAGGCGCGGATCCAGCTTTCAGATTAGGGGGTGGTCATTAACTGCTGAACGCAGAAGTTCGGTCAAGTGCGAGATCATGCCACACGACTATTTACTTTCTAACCCGTATCTACGAGTGCCGAAGGGGGTGGTCATGACGTACTTGACTACCCGCGTGGATCCGCCACTGTTGCTCGAGAACTTTTTGATTGGTGGTCAAAATTGAAAATTCATATTTCTAGGCAATAGTATGGGAACAAAAAAGTGTCCCTAATTATGTGGCCACCACTGTATGTAAGTCAGTAACCCAAGGACCGACGCGTAACGTAAATAAATGACTTTTGGGGGATAAATTACCAAATTTCAACTCGATCGGTCCATTAGTTATGGAGCAAATCTGCTGTGACAGATGGACAGATAGACAGACAGACTAACAGACAGGTATATGGTGTGGAGACGGAACACTCTCCACGCGAGTCGAACTCGCACTTGGCTAGTTTTTTTTCTATGTGGCCAGTGTGTTAAGGTAATGAAACTTTAGAGGTTATAAAAACGTATAATGTGTGTCAAAAATATGTTTGTAAGTATTAGATTCCCGAAGCTTTCAGTGCAGCCCTCGTAAGGGCAGATCTGTGGTGTCGGTGTAGTACAGATCTCTGTAGGTACGAGGGCTGCTACTTATGTAACCGGAATAGAAAAAAATAACAAACGTATATGACTAAATATGGTTTTATTGTTTTTCAAAATATTCTCCCTTATGATCGATGCACTTTTGCATACGTTGAAACCAATTTTTAAAACATTTTTTCCACTCCGACTGAGGTATCTCCAAAACGTGCTGTTTGAACGCGTCGACTGCATCTTCACGGGTCGAAAATCGTTGACCACGTAATTTATTCTTTACATTTGGGAATAAATAGAAATCATTGGGTGCCAAATCAGGGCTGTACGGCGGATGACCCGTTAATTCTATATTTAGACTTTCCAAAAATCGAGTCGTTTCGCGTGATGTATGACAGCTGGCATTGTCATGGTGAAGAACGATTCTGCGTCGCTGGTTGTTTTTACGTATTTCTTCAAATACCTCCGGCAAACAAATGGTCGTGTACCATACCGAATTAACCGTTTTACGATTCTCTAGTGGTACTGTAGCCACATGGCCATTAATACCGAAAAAGCAGGCGACCATTTGCTTCAAGGTGCTTTTTGCACGAGTTACTTTCGTAGGGTTCGGCTCATTTTGAAACACCCACACTGTTGATTGTTGTTTAGTTTCCGGATCATACGCATAGATCCAGGATTCGTCACCTGTGTAGATATTATAAACAGCTTTTGAGTCACCACGGATATATTTTTTTAACATTTTCTTGCACCATTCGACGTGAGCCTCTTTTTGATCCTTAGTTAAATTGTGAGGGATCCAACGGGAATAAATTTTTTTTACAGCTAAATGATCATGTAATATTTTATTAATGCTCGTCATACATATGCCCAGAGTCGCCTCTATCTCGCGATATGTAACATGACGGTCATGCATTATAAGTTTTCGCACAGCTTCAATATTTTGTGCTACAACGACCGATTTCGGGCGACCTTCCTTAACTTCGTCCGTGAGCATACTACGTCCACGATTGAACTCACTAAACCAGTGGTACACAGTGCTTTTCGATGGAGCTTCATCACCAAAAGTCGAAGTTAATTGATCTATGCACTGTTGTTGCGTTAAACCACGCCGAAAATCATAATAAATCATAGCACGAATATTTTCACGAGTGAGTTCCATTCTTGCAGCGAGATGACATTTTGATCCCGCCAAAGACAAAAGACTAGCGTACATAAGAAAAAAAATTATAGCGGCCAGTATTAAAAAAAAGTTCAAATTTTACCATGGAGGTCAGATATAATATAACGTTTATAAATGTTGGAATCCCAGATTCCGGATACATAAGTATCCTACAGAGCTACAGTCCGCCCTTAGTAAAAACGACAAAACAACAAAAAAGGTTGTCGTATCGTTGTTGACTAATAAAAATTAAAGTGTCTAGTACAAAAACACTGCACTGTATTTTTTTTACACAACACTGTAACTAGGTCTTAAACCACTTGCATTGGAAGTGGTTGATTAAACTGCATTTGCGACGCCGCCATAGGCGCGCCGATGATGAGGACTGTAACTGTTATTTGTGCCCTTTTGTATATAACATGATGTACTTTGTTTTTGCAACAAATACATAATAAATATAGTGGTGGTAGGACCTTGTGCAGGGTCCGTCCGGATCACTAGCACCATCTTATCCATTAAACCATTGCCAAGCAGTAGTGTTCGCCTTGCTGTGTTCCGGTGTGGGGATAAGACAACGTCTCGGCTGCGATGACGACTCGTCCCGCAACGGCCTTTATCCTGATCTCTGCAGTATTGTCCTTAAGTTCTGTCACAATGGTAAAGTCAAATAAAACTAACTCCTGTTTATTTTTTAATTTCAAAATATATAAAAAATAAAAGCTTAATTAATGTACATTTTTAAGAACTAATCATCAATCCACACAGTCACCGCAATTTCCGATACGATCTTCTAACATTCACAGCCGGCGCCGATTAAAATAAGCACGATTTTCTGAAAATTTCACATCAAAATGTTAGTTTTTGATAACTCAGAAACTTTTTTGTTTAATATTGTGAAGCCTCTCATCTGTGGAATGTTTAGAGACCAGCATAATTTTCTTGACGACATTATAAAACCAGCTTATGAAGCTCGAAGTTTGGTCTGTTTTCGTATTGCTGCAAATTGATGTGAAATTGTAGGGTCGATTTAATGAAACATGAAGGTTGACCGGTGTATAAGCGGATCTTTAGTTGCTTGGAAATACATTTGTATCAGAGTTTAAAGAAAAAAGCCTGGTCAATATGTCACGCAAATTTAGACTCAATACGAGAACTGTTACAAAAGTTGTAGCCGTTATCAGTATTGTGGTTGTGCGTGTTTTGACCCATGATTTCCTGCCCCGAATGGAATGCTTAAAGCTTGTTAACCAGATGATTGCAATAGTAAAGAATACTTACAAATTACGCTTCTTTTTATACTTTATAAAATAAGGGTTTGATTGATGTACTACATCGTTATGAAACGTTTTTCTTTTAAGTAAAACACTGCGTCTAGTGTAGCTAGTCCATTAATACTATTATGATCAAAAAGACTTACTAATACCGGTAAAGAGCGTAACCATGATAATTAAAATGATATATATGATTTTATTATGAATGGAATTGTTATCACCATGATACTGTTATTGGAGGCGTTAAATCAGCGACAAGGTTCGCAACTAGAAAAGGATTGTTTTTCATGGTCTTCACGTTCCAAAATAAGATTCATGGATTTGGCTCTTGAGTTTCTGCTCGGTGTTGATGATCCAGTCGAGTCGGGTTCTTATAAATAGGTTTCTGTAATATATTTACTTTTGTAAAAGAAATGCATCCGCGGCAACGGAGGGCAGGTACACCTTTGTTGATCTACTACATCTATGGAACGGCACTAATAAGAGTGAAGTAGGTGCTCAATTGATTTGGAGTTACCGTCAATATTCTAACTAGCATGTGATAGGTATTTTATGTTTTGGTCAAAGTTTATTTAGTTTTATTGCTTAAAGCCTAAAATAGTTGTTTTATTTAAAAGTTTACAAAGCTTTTCTTCAAAAATCAGCTATCTCTAGTTCTGCCTGCATAATGCATATTATAAGGACGAAAAAGTAGAAAGAATAAACATAACGTAAAATATTGTATAAGATATAAGGATAGCTAGCAATCGTTTAGATATGTCGGCGTATGACATTCTGTATTTTTTCTACTTCTGATTTTTTACACTTATCGCTCAATTTCTAGTCTTATTTTTAAATATATTATTATTTACAAATGTCTTAAGTACCTACTCATATTATTAAAGTTGTTTTTTATTATGTACATGAATATATCCTTGAATACCCTTGCATGCTGCACGTTGAACCGACGGCCGGTTTGTGTTTGCCTTCACCTATTTACACCCAACGAAAATAATATATTGTAATAAATATGGTCTATTGAGAAAATTAATTCCCATTAGTTATAGATACATTATCGAGAGCGCGGAATTGCATTCAAAGTGGCTGTACCGTTCGCACGGAAAGGAAAATAATTTAAGTTTTTTCTTAATTTCATGAGATTACATAACCTAAACAAGTAGAATAACTGCCGCACTCAGAGACGTCAATTAAATTTAATACTTGATCAAAGTTGCTGCCGTCACTTTTTTTGCTATAGCAATAGAATAAGACAACATATCCCTAAAAAAGCATTAAATTTAATTGACGTCTCTGAGTGCGGCAGTAAGTATGGCCTTTTTAGTCGCTATCATTTAACGGCCGAACCCTATATTCAAACCGCGGACAGATAAGGCTTACTTCGGGTTAAAATTTGACATTTGCCCGTACAAAATGTGTCAAATTTTAATCCGAAGTAAGTCTATCTACCCGCGGTTTGAATATAGGGTTCGGCCATAAATCTTCATCTTAGCTGTCACAAGTAATTCGATCCATTTTCTCTTCTTGATATTTTTTTTTCTTTACTTTAGACACGGAAACAAATATTTTCCCAGCCCCTCTGCAGTAATTGTGTTAATTTGTTTAGTTGCTAAACTCATAATGTTGTGCATGTTTAATGAAACGTTTCTTTTCGCTACATATCCTTCAACCATAGACCAAATATTTTCAATCAGATTGAATGTTGGGTGATACGGTGGCAATCGTAGAACGAAATGACCATGTTCTTATAAAATTTGCATCAATGTTGTGATGCAATTTTATAAGGTCGATTCACAAGAGCTGGAATGGATTGAATGAGTGAAGGAAAGTATACAAGTGTGTAAAATAATAACAGGTTTTCAGTTTGAAATTCGAACATCGATTGGCGGAAAGGGGGTCTGAGAAGACATTGCGTGTAATTTTTTTATACAGCAGGTAACTCAAAAAGTAACGAAATTACTGTTATCAAAATAATCCGCTCTGAGAGTGTTTATCCAAATAATAATTATTCATTGTACCAAATTTAAAACATTTATAATGAAACCTTGTGAAACCCCATGAACATATGTGAAAACCCGTGGACCGAGGACATGACGTAGCCTGATTTTGCTTAAATTAAAACCATTTTTATTATGTTTATGTTATGTAAATTAGGCCAAATATGATCACATGATTTTTGGACGAGCCCTTACGAGAATTTGACGTTCACAATTATTCTAAGAATTGCGAGAATAAGACATATTTTAATAAATAACGAACCTTTTTTTATGCTGATAGTACAAGATAGAGAGAAAATTCAAATATACCAGGGCAGAGTGAAAAGTCTGGAAAAAATTAAACGTTTTTTTTTGGTAAAAGTAAATATTTATTTTTCAACGTAGTCCCCATTTAACTCAATACACTTGGTCCATCGCTTTTCTAGCTTTTCGATTCCCTCCGTATAGTACGATTTCTCTAACCCTTCAAAATACGCATTGGTTTCTGCGATGATTTCTTCGTTGGAACCAAATCTTTTTCCACCAAGCTATATCTTCAAGTTTGGGAAAAGAAAATAGTCGCAGGGGGCTAAATCAGGAGAATAAGGCGGATGAGGGAGCAATTCGTAACGCAGCTTGGTGAAAAATGATTTTCTTTTTCGCCAAATGGGGTCGTTTTTCCACTAAAACTTCATGAAATCGCTGTAACAAGTTGGCATAATATTCGCCGTTAATTGTTTAATGAAGGTAATCAACATATATTACACCACGAGCATCCCAGAAGACAGTACCCATAACTTTATTCGCAGATAAAACTGCTTTGGCCTTCTTTGGTGCAGGTTCACCTGAAGCAATCCATTGTTTTGACTGTTCCTTGGTTTCTGGTGTATGATGATGAATCCAGGTTTCGTCAACAGTTATGAAACGACGCAAGAAGTCCTTTTCATTATACCTAAACTTCGCCAAACATGCCTCTGACAGGGTCACCCTAGTGCGGTTTTGATCCACTGTGAGCAATCGCGGCACCCAACGGGCGGAGAGCTTCTTCATATCCAAACAAGTGTGAAGGATATTACTAATCCGTTCGTCTGAAATGCTTACAATATCAGCTATCTTTACTCTTCGGTCGTTCAATACGATGTCATGGATTTTGGTGATCATCTCTGGTGTAGTGACTTCAACTGGGCGTCCGGGTCGGTCGGCGTCAGCAGTGCTTGTACGGCCACAACGAAAATCCGTAAACCACTTGTGGATCATTTTAATCGATGGAGCAGAGTTCCCGTAATATTTGTCTATTTTTTTTTGTTTCCATAATTGTTTTTTTTCGCAAAAAATAATGTTTAATCAGAACACGAAACTCACACAAAAAAAATACCACTAGTTTTTTTTTTCGATAAAATAGGCTAATTGAAGACACTCATTTCACGGTTTTTGCATTTAAATCAGTATATTAATTTATTTTAATTTTTAAAGAAAATGGCTTTATGACGTCACTACAAGTTGGTTTCTTTGAGACATGCTTTAAAACTATTGAATTCGTTGGCGAGTACGCGTTTCTGTCAGATCACGTAAAATGTCAATGTCAATTCATATGATTTCCCTCGGCCGTTTGTTGAGTTCGACAATTTCACCCACAGACTAGCCTACGGGCGGAGGTTTGAAAACGGACTTGTATTTTAATCATTCAATTTTTTTAAAGATCTTATATTGTCATGTTTATATACAGTTAAAAATTGTCTTAATTTTAATAAGCGTTAAAATAAAACAGAAATAAATAAGACAAATTTCGATATATATTATTTATATATTATTGCATTGCGGATTCATATTATATGCAGCACTATGGTTGATCACAGATTAGACACAACTTACCAATGAAGATCGTGATGTCACTACATTACAGGTCAAATAATATCAAATGATAAATTAGAAATAACAATTTAATACTAATTTTGTAAAATAATCTGATAACAGGGAATGGTTCTACAACCCTTTTTCTCGAAATGGTTTTTGAATCACTATACATTACAAAATTATGGGATAACCCACTTCCGGGCTCTCGATAATTTATCTATACCACCGGGGACAACTGGGAAGAAATTATTGTCGTTTGTTACCATTGTGGACAACTGGAAAGAAATAATTTCCACAGTGGTCAAAATATGGTAATTAAATTTCCTATGTATCCTAATTGTCATAATAACTTGTGTATCTTAACATAAGCTATATTTCTTTTTTTAATACTAATTAATTGGCCACGCAATGTAACAAACATAGCTCAATTAACTTAAGACTTAGTGCCAATTTCACCATACGATGTTAAATCTAATCAACGTTAATCGCCTGTTAATTCATACATTTTCACAGCTATTAACGTTCTAATCGTCTGTTAAGTAGTTAACATCGTATGGTGAAATTGGTACTTAATGTTGGTTTAAACTGACATAGGTTCAAACACCCTAAAAACATTTATTTATTTAATACTAAAGTTAAAAACTTTAACTCATGCCCAAACGAGCAAAGGATTCCTTCACACTCCAAGAGATTTAAGAGCACTATTTGATGTTTAGTTTGTCCACGATGTTCCAACCCCAGCGGTGCGCGATGTAAAGTTGGGGAAACATTTATTGTCAAATCACAAGTGTACTTATTCTTCGTCTTATGCAGAAATCATAACACCGGTTTTCTTATTATGCAGATCAAAAATCTAGTAACTAACTACATCGATTGATAATCAATAAACATAGTTCTTTGGCTGACGGCCACTAGTAATGACATTAGATACTACACTAAAATGTAAATGTCCAGTAAAGAGTTTTCTACCTTATGGCACCATGAAAACTATTTTCGTTTCATGCCGTATTTTTGTTTTGTTATTCTTATTGTAAGAGCAAACTTAAATAAAAGGATTTTTAACAAGATTTCAGCAGCATTATATCAAATTTTATTACAGTTTTCTGTTTTAATAATCTCGGTTTTTTGTATTGAGTTGCTCGTCCTTTTATGCAAAATATTTCGATAATACAGTACAACTTCTTGGTTTACCTCTATAGTCATCTGATATCACTCATCATAACTGTCATGTAAATTTCAGTTCGTTGTTGATAAATAACTTTGGTAAAGCTTTTCTAATTTTTCGCTGTCAAGAGGTGTGGTTGTCACACGCGATTTTTTTGTGAAATCAAATTTTTCGCCTTTTTAAAGCATTTTGTCTGTTTAGGTTTCGTTATTTGTAGCTAGTTGTGAGAATAGTTGTAGGTCAAGGAGGGAACAGTGGCTACGATATTTTCAACAGGCTTTTGCATGAAATATATAAATCCCTGAAATAGTTATTGCAAGCACAAAGCACAGTGCAATATTGAAGTTTCATATGTAGCAAATAGATTTATTACCAAAAAAGAAATATCCAGTCTTTAAAAAAAATGGGAATTGAGCCACTGTGTACTACCCCCTGTACACAGTCACTAGTACCCCCAAGTACACAGTGGTTCCAACAGTGCACAGTGGCTCGAACCTTTGTGTACACTCCCTAATACACAGTTGTTCTTACAGTACACAGTGGCTACGTTTTGATAATCAATGACCAAATAGGCTCTGACATCTTTAGGAAAAATTAAAAATTGACAAGGAGTGGTATTTTTTTATTAAAGTTATAATGCTTAGGTATCTACTACCTACTTAGAAATAATTGTCACAAATATTAAATCACATTTTAGCAAATCTACAACCATCCCTCTAAAGGCAAAAATAAAAAGAACGTCAATATTCTTGTGAATTAAATAAACTCAGTAATAAATAATTAATACATAATAATAAATAATTTAATACATTTTTAATATAATGTAATATAAAGAGTTTCATGTACACAGTGGTTCGAGGGCGACTGTGTACTTTTCCGAAACGAACTACTGTTGACCCTGTCGCCATTTTGGATTTTAGATCAAACTAGAAGCAAACACCAAAGCTGAGGGCCTTGAATTATCAGCCAATACTAAGTCGATTAGACATACTCTTAGACAAAACTAATTAAAAATCTCGTACGAGTTAAGAAAAAATTAAGTGAAACTTATCTGAAAATGTAGTTTTATCAGGGATTAAAACAAAAACGCATCGTAACTCATCCGCATGGCGCCGGAGCAGCTTACTAACTAGTTCGTGCATGATCGGGCACCGAACGCTTCCGATTTATGTAGCGGACAGACATAAAGCTCTTTCCCTTTCGAGTACAGCACATTCGAGCCACTGTTCCCACCGAGCTACTGTTCCCTCCCTGATCCTATACAGGGTGTTAGGTAGAGCGTTGTCAAAAAATAACCGGCGAGTAGAAGAGACCATTAGCTATCCATTTCAGGTACTTTAACCCTTGATTTATCTAAGGGCTATTTAATACCGTTTTTTTATAATTTTATTACAAGACACCGAAATTCGACCTTTAAATCCCGAAAAAAAAGGAACTACTTGGTTTATTAACAAAATTTTAATTGTGATAGATAGTTAAATTTTGTGGTGTTCAAATATAACTGTTACTGGAAGCGTAAAGCAACTTTAAAAAATAATGGGAGCTCTCAAAGTTTCAAAAACCGATAAAGAAATCTTTCAACCTCAACTTTACAATGAAATTGAAAAGAAACCAAAGTGATTACAATTCTTCAAATTTCCTAAAAACATCTCCTGTTCACGCCAATTCTAATGGTGTGTTATGTATTTTAAATAAATAAATTCGTAACTGGTTACGTAATTGAAATGTCCGTAATTATTGATGCCCTAGTTACAATGGCGGCTTACTCCTCCGAGGAGTATGCCGACATGTTACTAGCCTATGGAAGAGCTGAATCAAACGCAAGCGATGCCCAAAGGATTTATCAAGAACGCTATCCCGACGGGCGTGTGCCCGACCGCCGCACGTTCTCTAATACGTACAGACGGCTACGGGAAACCGGGAATTTGCAGTTTCAAGAGCCTCGAGTAAACGCTCATCAACCAAATGCTGCCGATTATGAAAGGGTCTTGGACCTGTTCGACCAGAATCCCACCATAAGCATAAGAGTCGCTGCTGAAATGCTTGACTTGAACACATGGAAGGTATGGTCAGTGCTTTGGGCTGATGGAAAACACGCTTTCCATTACACTCCTGTGCAAGGTATTTACAAGTTGTTCAAGATAAAGTGATTGAGTTTTTTTTTATTGTCAGTAGTGGTAATTTTTTGCATTTTGAAATGTTTTACTGACTCGGGATCCCCAAAATGGTAACTTTTTTTTTAGAAAAGTTACCATTTTGGGGATCCCGAGTCAATATCCTCAGATTTTTACTAATAAAATTCAAATAAATTACTAACCTAACCTAACCTAACCATTATTTTAATCTTTGATATGTTAGAAGGATGTTAGAGCGAGAAAACACTATCTAACTGCGTAAGACGTGGTAAATGAACAGAGAAGTTAATTTTCTCAAACATCGAAATCGCCACATGCACGGCCGGGTGGAAGTTATTAGCAAATAACTCAAATTATTAAGAGTTTTGTTACGCGTGTGGCACACCATTAGAATTGGCGTGAACAAGAGATGTTTTTAGGGAATTGGAAGAATTGTAATCCGTTTGTTTTTTTTTAAATTTCGTTGTAAAGTTGAGGTTGAAAGATTTCTTTATCGGTTTCTGAAACTTTGAGAGCCCCCATAATTTTTAGAGTTGCTTTACCCTTCCAGTAACAGTTTTATTTGAACACCACAACATTTAACTACCTATCAAAATTAAAATTTTGTTAATACACCAAGTAGTGCCTTTTTTTTCGGGGTTTAAAGGTCGAATTTCGGTATCTGGTAATAAAATTATAAAAAAAACGGTATTAAATAGCCCTTAGATAAATTAAGGGTTAAAGTACCTGAAATTGATAGCTAATGGTCTCTTCTACTCGCCTGTTTTTTTTTTATTAACGCTCTACCTAACACCCTGTATATTTGTATATTATTGGTAAATGTAGGTAGTTTGTTTTAAACTGTAACGGTGTTGCGGGTCTCTTTTTGCTCAAATATGGAACCTATGAGTGGCCATGCTTCACAGGGGAATTCGGATAATTTCGCAGTTGATTTACCTCCCCGTACTGCAAGTAACTCGACCCAGGGTTCTATTATCGAATAAACAGCCCGGTACAAATCGTCTCCTATTCGGATCTTAGACCAATATGCACAAACATAATCTCCTCATCGTTGTAATACGTTTGGTTAGTCAGTTTAGTTTGGTTAATTCCCGTGACTGAAAGTTACGCTTACAACTAATAAGCGGGAGGGTCAAATGCTTTCTTTTTCTTACTTCACTTGACGTAACTGTAGTCAAAAATCAAATGATACTTTTACCTCAAACATGGCATCATCTTTATGCAAATTTGCATTGTCTCCTGTTAATTAACTTCGTCTAATTAAAGAAACGACTGAACGTTTCGCGTGGACTATTATCTACCAAAGGGCTCAGACAAGATGCACTACGCTAACTAACGTTTCTATTCGATTCGTTTTTAAACCAATCGCGTCACTGGTAGACCACGTGACTTTTCGTATCACGTCATCTTCCAGTGACGCGATTGGTTTAAAAACGAATCGAATAGAAACGTTAGTTAGAGTAGTGCATCTTGTCTGAGCCCTCAGATAATAAAACTCGTACATTCCACGTAGTCGAATATTGTACCGCTTACGCAGGATTTATTTTTGTGCTGCAAATGGGTTTGAAATCGTTAAAAGGATTTTACCCGCACTTGAAGGCCTCATGGATTGTAACTAAGTATTTATTTGTAATGGCAAATGCAATTGACTCAAATTATAGAATTTGCTACTTTTTGCAGTAACTAGTTCCGCCGACCCGAGCAACGAAACGCGAACCCTAACGTAGCCTAACAGCTAACCTACAATAGAGAATGTCAGCCAGTTTAGATTTTTGGCTTACCGTATTAAAAACTAAAAATGGTTGTAAAATAATCATTTCCATACGTCAAATAGTTTTCGAGATATTAAATTTTAAACTTCGTATGCGGCGCTCGAAACCCGCCGGCTAGCGCTCACGGATGATGAAGTCATCGCTTAACAGCGGTACGCGCCCTTATATGAAAAGGTAAGTTTACAGGGCTATAACTTTTTAACCGTTATAAGTAGCCAGTTGAATTTTTCACAAAATACGTGTTATTATGAAATCTATCGTTTAAAATTGTACAGTGAACAATAAATCAAATCCCAAGAGGGGTCCCCATACAAGAAACATGAAAATAAATCATTTTTTTAGCATTTTTATACGGATTGTATTTTTATAATGGCTTATTATTTTGATGCTATTTTAAGCTTAAATTGTAGTCTAATTTTCATAGTTTCCGACTAAATAGCAATCTCAAGTAAAACTGCTACAAATATGTGACAAAACTGATTTTATCAACACGATGTTTTAGGCGGTCACCCATCCTGTTATAGACTACGCTTGTACTTACTTAACTTTGTAAGTCGTAATATATTTACGAATTCGTTTTGATGTTACTATGGCAGCTATGTTTATCTATTATTTTGTATTACTTAACTAACTGTCTGTCACTGACCGGCTTTTCTATTTGTAATGTTTGTCGAATATGTTGGTTAAATAAAATTAGAATAATAATCAAGCACTTTAAATTTTGGGATAGTGGCAATAATGCCTCGACCTAGCAAAGCGAGAGTGTTGTAGGTATGTAGGTAGGTACGTCTATCGACTTGGTAGCGGCCGCGCGCGAAATTTGAAATCGATGAAATGAATACACGAAGTATCAGTACTACTGCTAGGTCAATCAAAAATTCATGTTTTATAGTTCACTCTTTTATACAGTAGCGATATTAATTCTAAATTAACACGAAATTTGTAAAGAAAGGCCTACCACCAAAGTTAAGCAACCACCGCTTATAGTCCATTAGCTTAGATAGTGTCGCTACACTCGCAGGTACTTGTGGTTATTGTAATAAAATACGAATATATTTCGATATAAACTGCCAATTTCACTAGCGGGTGTTACGGCGCAAGTAAATTTGGCAGTTTATGGCGCATTATATTCGTATTTTATTACAATAACCACAAGTACGTGCAAGTGTAGTGACACTATCTAAGCGAATAGACTCTACCTAAACATCGATCGTGTTGATTTAAACTAGGCACTTTTTAACATATTTATAAGAGTTTTACTACAGTTTACTGTTTGGTCGTAAACTATATATGTTTGTATGGAGTTTTGAATATTATCTTAACTTAATGTGACATCAAAATAAAAAGCTAATATACAAATACAACCCGTACTTCACCTTCCAAAGTTAAACAACTACAAGCGTAGTCTAAAACAGGATGGGTGACCGCTTAAAATATCGTGTTGATAAAGTCAGTTTTGTCACATATTTGTATCAGTTTTACTTGACATTGCTATTTAGTCGTAAACTACAAAAATTAGACTACAATTTAAGCTCAAAATAGCATCAAAACAAGAAGCCATTATAAAAATACAATCCGTATAATAATGCTAAAAAAATTGATTTATTTTCATTGTACTTGTATGGGGACCCCTCTTGGGATTTGATTTATTGTTAATTGTATAATTTTAAACGATATATTTTATAATAACACGTATTCTGTGAAAAATTCAACTGGCTATTTATAACGGTTAAAAAGTTATAGCCCTGTAAACTTACTTTTTCATATAAGGGCGCGTACCGCTGTTAAGCGATGACGTCACCCCAGCAAGATGGCCCCCGCGCGCTTTAATATTATTGACCCAAATTTTAAACGTTCATAGAATCAAAACTACAGAGTCTTTTTGAATAAAATAAAAAGTAGTATGTTTGTTTATTTATAAACTTTACTGCTACAAAGTTTCAAGCGATTTGGCGTACCTACTGACATTCTTCATTGTGTGTTTTCGATAGCTTCGCGTTTCGTTGCTCGGAGGTTACTGGCAGACGATTGAGCCGGAACAACTTTAAAGTGTCTGTCAAAAGTTATGGCCCACAGGAAGTTTCTGGCAACTGTATATGTTTGTTTATAATAATATTATATATGACATATGTAAAAACCAGCCTTCCTACTTTGACGTAAGTTAGCATGGGTTTTTTCCACCTTTGATACCTGCTACCTGCTACCTGTAAAACGGCCCCGCTTTCAGCTTAGCGAGTCCTTATCCAATCCTTTCTAAGTTTATGTTGAAGTGTATGTTGGGGTGACTGGGATCTCATTCGATTGGCTAGAAACCAATTTTACTTTTTAATTAAACTTATACGTTACATTTATCTACATTATATTTAAATTTTACCATTATTCCAGAGAAATTTGCAATTATTTTATTAAATTTCGTTTTGAAAATCGGTACAATCTGGCAGTATGGCTGTCAAGTTTAAATACTAAAGCAGTTCTAAGCATTATCTGTGGAAGACTATATAGAAAAAAGTTGACAAACTCTTTTAGCGAGTCGAGTTCATTTGTTTAATTGTTGTTTCCGAAGCGTATTTTGTATATATTTTTCCTCTTTTTTTTGATTCCTCGCAAATGTGATGATAATCATTGTATGTACCACGGGCGGTAAGGGGATTACAAACTCGAGTCATTAAAAGCCCTCCCCCTTCGGCGTCGGGCTTCTAATAGTCTCTCGTTAGCAATCCCCTTTTTACCGCCCTTGATGCACAATGTACTATTGTTTTCAGTTCCGTGAAATATGTGCAGTTATAAGTAGCATAATTTGTTTTTAAAAATGCGTAAATCAATAATTATTGATAGATACGTATTTTTTAAAGTTAGGTAATTGACTGCTCAATTGGTTGGAGCAACGTTCGCGTGAAGTGTAAAATTTCAATCAGTCACAGGCACAACAATATATGAAAAATATTATAATTTGTATATTTTTAAATCCGCTTCCTTGTTTTTAGAATAAAGTACCCAGTGACACTGGTTACGCAAAGATGAATTTAACGATACCTTGTTTGTCGAAATCGGGCCATCCGTTCAGTCTGTACGAGGTAACAAAGGACCATACATACATATAAACGGGTCAAAAGCATTACCCTCCTTCAGCAGACTAGTCAATGAGTTCATATAAAATGGTGACTCAGTTTCGTCTTTATTTCACTTGGTTTCTTTATATATTTCAACCCTTGCGCAAAAATCTACAGCTAAGTAACCTAATTATTCTTTTAATGAGTTTTATTGTGTATATTTTGTTGCTGTTATGTGATGTTATTAAATGTAAACGACATTCCTTTTGATATGTAATGCTTGTTTTATTTAAATGTACCTTTTACTTTTAAGGCGAAGGGTAGGGCAAAAACACGAAATCGAGGTATTTTTGGGAGCATTTCTTGGTGAAAATATAGCAATTGATAATAGATAGAAACTTTTATAAGGTGCTTTGATAAAAAAATGATGAATGATGTTTCTCAAAAGCATACCTTCTTGATTTTTTTCTTCATTTACAGCAAACATAAATATAGAACATTGTTGCAGAGTATAGAAAGTACGCGATTTTTGGACGAGTCATATATAAGGGACGAAACGTAGTTGAGGCCCTCTAGTGCACGAGTCCATAAATTGCACAATCTACCGAGGCAGACTTAGTGCTTTTCACAACTACTGAGAGGAAATAAAATAAAAATTCATATTCAAAACTCAAATTTTAATTCATGTTATTGTGACATCACCGCCAATTTTACCATAGATAACTTTATTTTAATCGGGACTCCTATTCTCGTGGCACTCGAGATTAATAAACTAACATGCGAGATGAAGATGTCAACTCCATATAAAATTGCATTTGTTTCGCCATATCTCCCATGTAATTTTATCTCTAGTGGTTCGAGATTAGGGGCCATGTTTGAATTACATTTAAAAAAAAAGCAGTGACAGTTTTTAGTCTGTGTATCTTTTAGCAAAAATACACCTAATATTTTATGACACAAAATGGTGTGTTCTGATTGGTCGATTTCAATTTTTCATTTTAAGGAGCTATGACACAAAAATTGATTGATTGATTTTCATTGGTGCTTAAAGTTGGACAACAATGTTCTCGACCAATCAGCAAACACACCGAGAAAAACATTCTTGGTCTGTCCTTATAAGTGACGTTTTGTGACCCCAAACAAGACCATCTATGGCCATATTTCCGAGCAGTGTTGTGAAAAACAAATTTCTGCTAATGGCTAGAGAGCTTCAGCGCCACGTGGTCATTTCTACGTCACAGCTAGTGCTACGAAACGCGGTTATAAATAAAACAAAATGACGTCATTTCACCCACTCGTCCAAAGCGGGAATAGCAAACACAATAAGTCAAGGGGAGAGGCCTTCACCAACATAGTGAAGGTAACAGGGATAGCACGCACTCGGCGGTGAAACGGACATTGGCTCCGCAAAATGCTGAGGTGTCAGACACCTATAGCGCTGATTTTCAGCCAGTACTGGCAGTGACTCACGGAACGCTGTACAAACATAAAATATACGTGTTATATATGTACTTACGTGTAGGATAAGCAATAAACGAAACATTTGAAACCGAAATATTTGAAAAAAAATACCGGTTATGTGTTTGAACTGGCACTCATAATGAATTCGTAATTTCGTAATAACTAGATATAGACCGGGAGATACTGACACAAAATTTCCAGTCATTTTTACCAAGTATGGCGACCCTTCAAGGGTCTAATTGCGTTATGATGAGACGGAAAATGATGGTCATAGCGCTGGTACCGGCGGCCGAAACGCGTGGGCGTCAATCGAACGTGTCGGATAAATTACGAAAGTCGAACGATTTGTACCACTAAAATTCTTGTATTTTCCGATAGTCGATGAAAAAAGAAGTCTGCGTTAGCGTAATGCTGTGTGGCTTACAGCCCGACATACAGACGAAAACAAGTTAATGAAAAAAAAAAACAATCCAACCATGCACAGCTTATCATCGTCGAGTAGCCATTCACGAAAATCACCATGCCATACTTTTCCGACGGTTCCTAATGGCCAAATGGCGGTACAAATCGTTCTACTTTCGTAATTTATCTGACACGTTCGATTAACGCCCACGCGTTTGGGCCGCCGGTACCAGCGCTATGACCATCATTTTCCTTTTCGTCATTACGTAATTAGACCCTTGAACGGTCGCCATACTTGGTACAGTTGACCGGAAATTTTGTGTCGGTATCTTCCGGTCTAACACTCGCAAGTAGTGTGGTGGAACCAGTAATGGAATAAATAACAGTGGGTCAAATTTAACTTGCAAGATTTGACCAGTACATACACACATAAATACATACATACTCGTATTGCAAGTTAAATAAAAGCTTGTAAAAACGATGAAAGCGACGTTGCGTGCTCGGTTAAGTTGTCGCAGCGACGTTAACACTCCGGTTACAGAAGGCTTAATAATAATAATAAAAATAGTATTGTTATTTTACTTTTATATTTGAATATTTGTTATAAAAAACCTAATGTACAGAAAATTAAATAAATATCTAAAATAATAATACTACAAGTACGCACCGGATTACAAGTAAGCACCGGCGCCAGTTCTCGAACATGGTCGTGCTACGCTCTATTGGGATCGATCTGTCATCACGGACAGGACTATTGTTGCCGATAAGCCTGATATCGTGTTGACAGATCGATTTCAACGCAGGGCAGTGCTCATCGACGTCACCATCCCGCATGACACGAGAACCTCGTGAAGGCCGAGAAGGACAAACTCAGCAAGTACCTTGACTTTGCTCACGAGGTGACCGCCATGTGGTATGTTGACTCGACGCTCATTGTCCCGATAGTTGTTTCGGCAAACGGTCTTATAGCAAAGAGTCTCGACCAACACCTCAAGAGACTCGCTAGATGGCTGGATCAAGGGCCAGATACAGAAGGCAGTACTCCACCACACGGCACGCATTGTGAGGAGGTTCCTCTCTCTATAGCCCTAACTACTCGTATTGGTAGCTTGAGCGCTGTCCCGCTGCCGGCGGCACTCGTAGGTTAGGTTTTTTATAGTTTTTTTTTTGTATTAGTATTGTTATTTTACTTTTATATTTAAATATTTATTGTAAAAAACCTAATTTACAGAAATTTTAATAAATATCGACAATAGTAATAATAAGAGGTACTCACATAAAACACCTGAGCCCATTTGATGTAAGGGCCGACTTACTATGCAAACCCGACTATGGCCTTTCGGGAATCATTTTTCCTTCCATATTCCCTCATTAAATATTCATCCCAGCAAAAAGTGTATTGAATCTTTTTTGTAGATAATTTTATGTAGATTAATTATGTAATAGAACATGTTGTGCTATGGTTCGTTTACGAGTTATTTACGAAAATCTAAAAAAGGGACCTTTACGCCCCCCTCCACCCGTTAGCTCCACCCCCACCCATCAGTACTTTTAGTATGTGGTTTAAAACACCATACAGCTATGCCAAAATTCGCTTATACACGAGTTTTTTCCACTGATTTGTCTTCGTTGCTTAGGCTATTAACAAGCTTTTATTTAACTTCATGGTCCAATCTTGCAAGTTAAATTTGACCACTTCCCGATTTCCGATGAAGCTGAAAATTTGCATACATTTGTAATCTGGATGACAATGCAATACTATTATGACATGGAGCTGATCTGATTATGGAGTCAGAAGGTGGTGACACAATCTCCACTATATTTAACGTAGACCCACCGTGTTGGGACTCATTTATTTGGTCTTGATAAGCGTGATGAAAGTAGATGTGCGGAGGAAGAAGAAAAAGAGGAAATTATCATGCTTCGTGACAGGATTTAGATGCAGTCCCAGCAATATGTTTTAACGACGAAAAAGTGAAGGTTGTTACGAAATTTTAATAAAAAAGCATAAGATTGCGAGGAAAAGTTCATGAGTTACTTTAGGAATAATTAAATTAAATCATCTTCAAACAAATCCAATTGGTTTGACCTACGCACACCGCAGTGAATGAACGGCCTATGCCCAGTTGTCCACACCCCCTTTGTCCACACTGTGAACAACTGGGAAAAAACTGCTTTCTGGGCAGTTTGCCCTTCGGGCATCTAAAGATACCTAACGAACCTAACCTACCTACTTTTGCGGAATAAAAAAATATTTCTGAGGAAAGCGGACTCTGACGAATAGCAGAGGGACAAAGAGCATAGGGACAGGGACAGGGATCACGGGTAATAAACTCAATAAAAATTGGCTACAAAACTGTATTGTACACAGAAGAAAAAGGTGGTACGCTTGACATTTGGCTACACGGGATCTATGTTTTCCTTCATATTTGCGTAGAAGAGTGAATGAGGTAGATTCCGACCCGTGGCCACGACGGAGCAAAAATGACATGTCAATTTGCGCCGTTTTTTTTTTAAAAGTGCATTCACACATTATATTTGCAGTTTCCGGACACGGACCTAAAAAAAATACGGACGTAACGTTACACTCAAAAGGTGCGAAGCAAGCAAGGCCTGTTATTTCGTTCCGTCGTACACAATCTACCGTCTCACAACTGCACTAGGTCTGTTAACCCGCCGCCATTACGCGTCCAGCCACAGCCCGAGTGACATATCACTTTACACCGAAGAAAATGCCGCATTGTGTAGTAAAAACTTGTAAAAACTACATTTTTAAACATAAAAAGCCACACGGAATCACTTATCACCTGTAACTTATGTTTATTCGTGTTATTTTTCATAAATATGTGTTTATTTACTTTGACGCAAATTACAAACAAAAATGACAATCAGTGTTGCCAGTTTTTTCACGGATTTTTCTGCCTAAAAGTGGGGAAATCTTTAACGCAGTTAGTAATGGTACGGAACCGCGCTTATGCGAGTCAGACTTGATTTTGATCGGTTTTTTTACATACTTTTAACTAAGTCACAAACAATCTAAGAAACTTAGAATGTAATTAAGTCTTGGATCTCTGTTTTAACTTAGTTACTTCTAATTTGTCAGATTCTCTTGAAAATATGCATACTTATGTAATTGCGATGACAATATAATTATATGGTATTATCGAGCAATGATATTGAAACTTTCTTGCACATTCCATACAATCAAATTGAGGAAATAAAAAATTGCTCAGTCTAAACCTTACGTTTCGTACAATTCTTAAACGCTATTATTGCAACAAAATAATTGCATACAATTATTGCCGATTATTGTACAAGAAACTTGCATAATCTAAATGGGCCTTTACAGTGGGTAAAAGGCCTTAAAATGGGCAAATTAACGATTTATATGGCAACCCTCAAAGCACGCACACTCGTAAACGGACGGCCATTTTGTCTGCTTCACTCATTATCAGACCGTCCGTCTGGAGTGGAGTGGAGTGGTTACGTCCGTATTTTTTTTAGGTCCGTGTTCCCGGGTATTTTCCTTTGCTTTTGACATGGATTGCAAGGCACTAATTATTGTAAAAGAGTGACTTTCTTTCTTTGGGGTTTATTAAGACGAAGATTGATGAATGATTTATGTTGTGTGATTTCAGTCTGCGATTAATTTTTTTACCATATCATACCGACATCGTGTTTTTATTTTGTACCTACCTACCTAACTATGACGCAAATCTTGAGGCTTACTAGTACTGTTAGGTAATTCCACTACTTTAGTATGGAGTATCGCATTTCTTTGTAATGTATGATACTCGTAATTCCCAACTTTCTGTCTTTTCTACTTTTGTTATATTTGAAATTAAAAGAAGGTTGTTTAACTCTGGTGGTTGAATTATTGGCGCTCGAACTGAAAAAGGTTTAATAATGACCGGCCTCCTAGAAATTGCCTATTTGGTGCCTAATAGGTGCTATCGGAAAAAGGAAATCCTGACCCGGCATAGAAATGTGTCACAGTAAGATTACAAAAAAAAAAAAATATGACACTTTGATTTAATTTGATTTGATAAAGAAATGTCATTGCTGCTGTGAATCACTACGACTACGGAATTCCGGTGGTCATCTCTGATTTTCATCATCAAGTCCTCTTCAGAAAGAGGTGGTTTTAGAACGCAAATTCTTAAGGCCTTACAGGTAAAACCTATACCTATCGCCGCATGTGTGCCTTAACCTTTTCAACGCCACAGTCGGCTCTGGCTGTCAACTAAAAGTCGTGCCACTGACGCCACGTCGGCTACAGCCGACAAGAGTTCAAGATTAAAAGAGACTTTGTTTGGTAGCAATTAGGTGTAATTTGCATAGCATAGCAAACGTGTTTGGCGTGTGGGTGGCACATTTTGTATTCGACGTATGGCGTTCAAAAGGTTAAACTTTTGAGCAGTTCTCTCAATTTATCTAGGATCCCATCATCAGATCCTAAACTGATGATAAATACCCTTACATACAAAAAATACTTTTTCACTTCTCATGCTCAAAAACTGTGTCATATTAGACTTATCAAGCGAGACTCAAGTAGTACATGTAAACCCTAGAGAATACATTATATTCATATTTTCCCTAGGGAAAATATAATGATTTACATTTACAAAACATTTTAATTTGTCCAATCAAAATTCTTCACCAAATTAAATCCACCAATCAAAATACTTCACCAAATTAAATCCACCAATCACGATACACATCGGCTGTCAATCGGAACGTTGGGTTCTTTTTTGGTACTTATACTCTTTAACTAACTTAACTCTTTAAAAAAAACTTTGTATTTCGTATCAACCAACCAGAATACAGCTGTATTAAAATCGACCAATCAGGTAACAGAATTCATTTCTCAAAACATTAGGTGCTTTTAGTCCCTATTTTACAATCGTTAAAATAATATGATTAAATCGATTGTGCAACGCTTTGAAGCGCTAAATTTGCTAAATACTCACACGGTCAGTGGTGTTTATTTGCGGTGTCTATATTTTGTATCTGTGTCAAAGTAGTTTAAAAAAAAACATGCCGTCAAATTAAAACAATATTTCCGCCGTGGAATTCGTGGTGGATAATCTTTGCAAATTTTTTACCTTTGTAAAGGTAATGTTTTTATTTTCTCACAATCGAAGTGAAAAGTAGAGTGTATTACTCGGGTCTAAAAGCCATATTAGGTACCCCTCGAACAATTTTCCCTCGCTTTGCTCGGGAAAATAACCATCTCGTGGTACTAGGTATGGCTTATTTTAGACCCTAGTTATACAATCTACTATTTTGAATCAGTTCCGCTCTTTTCGAATAATCAGGTAACATACGTACATAAAAAATAAAAAGGTTTTCAACGAACTGAGAACATCCTCCTTTTTTTGAAGTCGATTAAAAATCACACATCATGTATGCTCCTTAACTATTTCAACTACTTATTTGAGTTATCGTTTTGCGTTGCGCTGTTTGTGGCAAAATCTACGGTCTGACCCTAATATGAAACGAGGGGGCGGGGGTTCCTGTCCATTTTCTAACAGTGGACTGCGGATACTTTGGCTTCTCCTTTCTGCATGAATCGCCTTCTCAGTTACTTAGAACTACTGCAGACAGTAAGTGTAATCCGATTTTGTTAGTATTAAATAACAACAAGAAAGTTGGCAGCAGCCCAAAGGTTCCAGTCAACATTTGATTTTAGTGTTAGGGTCGCCGCACACGGGCCACTGGCCACAACCACAAAACGCCGCTACTGGCATATTTCCTGTAGTTTTCATACATTTTATATGGACTCGACGCGGTTGACGCCATAATGCGATTTCTCTGACTACCGGAACCGAAGCTGCATCCCCGAACATCTCATCAAATGAAGTAATTGTTTATACTGAATGATAAGAAAAATGAGTGCAATTTACGCGCTGATCGTATGTCTCGAAATCAGATCGTAGGTGTTCCATAATCATCGGCCAGCGAATGAGCTGAGCGGTGTAAGAAGTGTGGTGTCAGAATCACACAGACCAAATTAAGATGGACAAAAATTAAGATGGATAACTGGGAATTTTTATTCCCAGTTGCCCACACTCTTTAATTTGACTCAACTGTGTTAGTTTTTATTAATGTACATAAGTAGATATATTCGTATTTATATATTATACCCAGGTTCAGGAAAATACAAAGAGTCATTTAAAAGTACCTAACAAACGTTTACTTAAAATCTAGTTTATATTACAAAAAAATGTTCTACAAATATGAAAATAATCACGAATACATGTATTTTTGCTAATATTACGTTTGTTAGGTACCTACTCTTAATTGACTCTTTGTATTTTCCTGAACTTGGGTATAATATATAAATACAAATATATCTACTTAAGTACGTTAATAAAAACTAACACAGTTGAGTCAAATTAAAGAGTGTGGACAACTGGGAATTTAAATTAGGTAGGTTAGGTTCGTCAGGTATCTTTAGATGCCCGAAGGGCAAACTGCCCAGAAAGCAGTTTTTTCCCAGTTGTCCACAGTGTGGACAAAGGGGGTGTGGACAACTGGGCATAGGCCGTTCATTCACTGCGGTGTGCGTAGGTCAAACCAATTGGATTTGTTTGAAGATGATTTAATTTAATTATTCCGAAAGTAACTCATGAACTTTTCCTCGCAATCTTATGCTTTTTTATTAAAATTTCGTAACAACCTCCACTTTTTCGTCGTTAAAACATATTACTGGGACTGCATCTAAATTCTGTCACGAAGCATGATAACTTCCTCTTCTTCTTCTTCCCCGCACATCTACTTTCATCAAGCTTATCAAGACCAAATAAATGAGTCCCAACACGGTGGGTCTACGTTAAATATAGCGGAGATTCTGTCACCACCTTCTGACTCCATAATCAGATCAGCTCCATGTCATAATAGTATTGCATTGTCATCCAAATTACAAATGTATGCAAATTTTCAGCTTCATCGGAAATCGGGAAGTGGTCAAATTTAACTTGCAAGATTGGACCCTGAAGTTAAATAAAAGCTTGTTAATAGCCTAAGCAACGAAGACAAATCAGTGGAAAAAACTCGTGTACTAACTTAGGTTCGTTAGGTATCTTTAGATGCCCGAAGGGCAAACTGCCCAGAAATAGGAGCCCGGAGCCGCGAGGCAGGGCTCCGTCGAATAGCAGAGGGACAAAGAGCAGAGGGACAGGGACAGGGACCACGGGTAATAAGCCTTTTATTAGTCAATACCCGACGTGTGAACCCTACTAAATTAAGACGAATGGATAGAATAAGCAGCTAGTCGGATAAAGAGTTAAGAAAAAGTGTCACTTAGTTTAGTCGTATTACTGTTGTTGTTCGCTGTCTGTTCGCCCATCGGTCAGAATGTCAAAATAATACGTAGAAAATACATGAATTGGACTAGTTAACAGTGTAATATTAAAATATAGTTTAAGTGCAATGGCCTGTGTGTTTCGTGGGTGCAAATCCCGAATGGGATGGGGCACGCTGGGGCCGGCGCCCTGTAGTGTCGACGGTGTCAGTACGTCTGGTGATGCTGGAGGATCCCTGTGTACTATGTTTGTCGACCGGATGATCTTCGGCTGCGGGACTGACGCAGCTATTGCCGGCTGCGGGACTGACGCAGCGGCCTGTGGCTGCGGGGCTGGCGCAGCGGTTGCCGACTGCGGGACTGACGCAGCGGTTGCCGACTGCGGGACTGACGCAGCGGCTGCCGGCTGCGGGTCTGACGCAGCCAGTCTCGATCCTGTGGCTATTGACAGAGTCTCGATCGTCGGAGTAGGCTCTGTCGTTGTTGTGGCAGCTTCCGTTCTGGCTGGAAGCTTCTTTCCGCTCTTGCTTCTGGTTACGGGCATCTTCGATTTTCTTTCTTACCCGTGGAGAAGGACCAGGGTGCGGGACGTCGAACTGTTATTGCCCCGCACAAAGGTGGATCAATGTGGACTGTAGTTTGGGCTGGGTCGTTTCGGAAAGAAAACGCAGATCTTCTATAACTATTGCCAGTAAGCTTGAGCGGGAGGGTTTCTATAGTTTCGAAGATGAAAGCGCTTCCTCAGGGAGTTGTGATTCCTTGAGGCCTATGCCGGGTCCTACTGGCGCTTCTATGGGGGTTCTCCGTAGGCTTCGTGGGATTGATTGCGCCTGAATTGCTTCGATTGATTTCTAGGAGCGTCTGAGGGATTGCCTGATTTTGAATGTGAATTTTCCGATCTGGCCCTATCTTTATTCCAAAAGTAGAGGGCGGACCTAGTTCCTAACCCGTCGAGGCGTCGATTCGGTAAGTAAGACAGGGCCGAAGCGAAGATGTAGCGAGATACGAGAGGGAGATAGCTATACATGAGGGGAGAGGGTCGTGCGAAAAGTGGGGCGGAAAGCGTCCGAGGAGGACCACGGTGTGCCTCCAAGTGTGGGACAAGGAGGCCGGAGTGGGAGAGAGAGGTCCGATATGACCAGGCTCTCGAGCTCGGAGGGTCGTGCAAAGAGGGGGGCGGAAATAGATAGAGGAGTGCCGAGGTGTGACATAGAAGATGAAAGAGAGACAAGGAAGTTTATGCGAAAGAGAGAGGCTCGATTTTAGAGTGGGCATGCAAGCTCCCGATTATAGGGAGGGGATGCATGTCTTTAATGGTGGAGGGGATAAATTTCCTAACTTTATATGATTGATCTAGACGTATATACCTAAAGTGAAAGGGGATGGTGTCAAAGGGGATGGGCTTTCCCTACTTTTCCCTAAGTAATATATTATTTATTTATTTACTTATAACTAACTTACATAACAGGTCAAGTCCTTAATTAACAGAGTTGATCTTATGCTATCGGCTTGTAACTTATCGTTTTGTATTATTGTTGGCTTGTAGACGCTATCGGCTTGTATCGTCCTTCACATCAATCATAATTATTATTGAAAAACGAACACACCTAAAAAGTGGTACACTTTTAAAATTCAATCGAAAGCGGTCATATATAGACGACTCTTTTTATCAAGAGTTCTATTCTATTAGCCGTTTTTATACTCCCTCTATGTTTTCCTACTTCTACTTCTACGTTGCTGATTTTTGACGTCTTGGTACTTTAAGGGAATACTAGCGACCCGCCCTCGCTTCGCTTCGGTTTATATGTTTCTCTAACACCCTTACATAAACCGGGATATTACTATACATAAAAACTTTCCTCTTAAATCACTATTAATCAAAACCGCAGTAAAATCCGTTGCGTAGTTTGACAGATTTAGGCGTGCATGCAGAGGGACCGACGCCGGTGTATTTATAAGCGACTTTGTTGTAAGCATCTTTATGTTTATCGTTTACGTAATATAAAAAGAACTCGCGTCCGCCGCAGATCTTCTAAACGCAACGGATTTGAATGCGGTTTTCATCTATAGGTAGAGTGATTTCAAGAGGAAGGTTTTATGTATAATAGGCCCGCCCCGGCTTCGCTCTGGTGTGGTTTAGTATGTTCATTCTAGGTTAAAGTTAGTCCTAGTTATCATCATATCAAAATATGGGTTCTCTGCCTTTTGGCCGAAATACGTTTGGTCGAATGTATCGTTTCCCAACCGTTTCATTTGCCAACCCACTTTTATTTCTGTAACTGTAAATATATCAGGATTGTTATAAAAACTAACCTAACCAAACCTATAGGGTCTACACGAAGGTACATAAATAAATCCTGAAATATTTACAGTTACAGAAATAAAAGTGGGTTGGCAAATGAAACAGTTGGGAAACGATACATTCGACCAAACGTATTTCAGCCAAAAGACAGGATACCCAAAATATTTTATTGTCATCATTTATTATAAATTTGAAATGTATTAGAAACATAATGTATCCAGAATCTAACAGGCGTCATCGAATGTCACTGCATACATTTTCTGACGATTTCGTTAAACGAAAGCTAAACGTTGGTCATCTTGGCTACCACCCCAGACCTATCGTTTATTTACCTAGATTGTTTAGGTAAGCAAAGATGGATTTTCTTCAATAATAAAACAACACGTTAATGACTCAACATTCACTGTTTATTATTAATTATAATGTAAAAAATGAATAAATTTGAAATTCGAATAAAAAGTGAACATCGTCATTACTAAGGGATCATGAAAGAAATGATTATTTAATTAATTATTAAATTAAGTTGCAAAATCAAGTAAACATTGATTCAAAAGTATCGTGACGCAATTACCCCGGTTGACCTTACCTTGCTTAGTATCGATTACACCATACGATGTTAAATTTAACCAATGTTGAACGACTGTTAATTCATACATTTTGACAGCTGTTAACGTTCTAATCGTCTGTTAAGTGGTTAACATCGTATGGTGAAATTGGTACTCACTATACTAGTTAAGAACCAAATATCTACACTTGTCACGGGAACCATCCTACTTTGACCAAATGATAAGCTTGTATGAGTTACTAATAAGAAATAAGCATGGGAGAGTTTCCGAAATCAGAAAAAGGTAGGTTTTGTCAGATAACTCCACTACTCCATGAAGTTCCTGACTGACATTGTTGACAGCGGTAAAACAATGCTAAACTTATTTGTTGCGTGTGAAGGAATAGTAATAACAGCATTGTTTTGCTGCTATCAACATTATCTATATTCAGAAACTTCATGGTTGTGCAAGTGTCTGGATTGACTTCTTATCGGCCGGGCACTATAAGGCAGATCGAGGAAAGTATCAAAAGCCTATGTTCTATATTTATTTAGCATTTTCTGTGTTTTTCTGTCAAACATATATGACTTAATTTACCACCGACAACACTACAGGATTTTTTCGAATGATTATAAATACTGTAGGCTACGTAAACATTGGTTTACACTTAAATTCAAACTCTGGACCAAAGAATGTGTCAACTCTTCTTTCTTCTCTCAACTCAACGACGAGGTACATCGTTTTAATTTTTGCTACATTTTGCTATATGTAGAAATGACCAATTCCGGTAAAATCTAAATGTCGAATTCCACATCTTCCCCCGGCGTTTAAAACTTCACGCAGGCACAGACATATAGGCCGCTCACGTCGGAGAGTCTTCACTCATACTTTATAATTATTCAAGAAAGCCGTCTAGGATAGGAAGTATTCAGTCTTGCTTTCAGTTTTGCTTGTTTCAGTATCGTAAAGCCCGATTGAAGTCCTTTAGATTCCTTCCTCTATTAAAAACGTGTTGAATCCAAGCATAATCCAAATCAGGCCGTTTCTTTTACAATCGCTGGGAATGATCGAGATAACATGGTATGCATGTGGAATGAGTGAGCACCCTTCTGAAAAAAAAAGACAAAATGCTGTTCATTTAGTAAAAGTCCTAAAACAATTGTAAAACTAATCTCTGTATTTGTAAGACAATAAATAAAAAAATGAAAATCTTTAACATGCGCTCACTCAGTTCTCACAATCTACCAACGAAATCAGTGAATGTATTCATTTAACGTTTTTAAATTTAGTAAATCCTATGCTAACTTACCTTTATAAATATAAAATTATAGATCACCTAGTAACGTATTTTAGGTTTTACAAATAATTTCTTATGCTCACTTTCGAAAATCCGGTTTCTGATGAAAAAACTGAAGATTTAAACTGCTATGTATGTGTATAGATAAGTAAAATATGGGAAATACAAAACGAACCACTAACGTGGCAGGTTTTAGGATAATACATTTTTGTGAGTGCTCACTCAGTCCACATATTATAAGTAAGTTAAAAATGTAAATATGTTAAGAATTGTAGTACCACAGAAACTATAAATTAGTTCAACTTTTAGTAATTTTTTTTACTAAGTATCCACCATCTAATATTTTATATTCGTTGTCTGTTTATAAAGACATTCAATTGTAATTTTTCTAATGTAAATATATCAATTAGGTTGACCACACTTGCAAATACAGAGATTAATTAGTTTTAAAATTGTTTTAGAACTTTTACTAAATGAACAGCATTTTGTATTTTTTTTCAGAAGGGTGCTCACTCAATCCACACTTACACGATAACATGTATGGCACTGCACGGCTAGCACATGTTGTCCGCGAGGGCATACAATTAATATTTAGTTTTAGTGAATCAAAATACCTCTAATATTATGATATATTTTTACAAGTATTTTATAGAGTTAAGTGTTTTAGTTGCACTTCAGGGTCCGTCCCTGCTTTATTTCTTTTTTTAATATTGACAACAGACCTTCACCTTAAATAATGTTGAAAAATTTGCCGTGCATACCCGTGCTTTTTTTTTAAAATGGAGTATGAACATGACGGTAGCGATTTTTAAATTTTTGACAAAACGTTATTTATTTTATTTTAGGTCCATCAGAGTGTTCTAACATGATGGTTGTAACCAGGAAAGCATTATTTGATAAAATGCAACAGCAAGACTTGCATAGTTTTGAAGCAAAATTAGAATATCTTGAACAGTACCTTTTGTGTGAAGATTATTCTGAAGAACAAATCAAGGACATGAAACACAAGTTTTCCTATATCAAGACTCAATTCAAGCAAAGGTGGATTAAGGTCCGGAAAAAACAATATAGATTCTTAAAGAATAATGACAATTGGTTACAAGGAACGTTTGTTATTCCAAGAGTTAATCAACAAAAACAATGTTACAGTCGGCAAGTAAAGTCTTTTAATGAGTCAAGTGAGAGAACTAAGAGAAGAAAAACAGAAGAACTTCGAAGTATTGTCGATAAAGATATATTGGTGCATGCAACTCAAACAACATTACACACTTCTGGAAATAGAGATGCTTCTCAATTACTGAAACTCATAACAAAGTCACCAAACCGAGCTGCAAAACTCAAAAAGGCATATTCAAAGTCTGAAGAGATAAACGAGACAAAATTAATGCCGTTACAAGCTCTTTCAATGTTTGTTGAGGCAGATCTCTCACGACGACAATATGAAATTATTAGATCGACTAGAAAAAAATACTATCCCAGCTACAGTGTGCTACAAAAAGAAAAGAAAAACTGCTCGAATTCGCTTTTTTGAAAGCATATTGCATCTATCCTACAAACTTCCAGTGAAAAAATGGCAATTAAGATCAAATAATGATAAAGCTATTGTCAAACAACGAAAAGCAGAACTACAACAAGCATTTCGACGTGAAACAGGTTTAATTGTTGATGTACCCAAAGCCGGCTTCGGCAACACTAACGACGGAAATACGAGTAGACGTTTTTTTGCTGATCCTCAAGTAGCAGCTGATATAACTGGAGTCAATTTCAACTTGATTTTTAGACTAAAAGTGATTCTAGAAGTTATATCAAGTGGTCATAAGGTGGACCTAAAAAAGTTTGCTGACTATGGATATGATACTGCGAAGCTTTACATAGAATTATACCCATGGCATCCCATGACACCAACCATGCATAAGATTCTTATTCATGGGGCTACGGTAATAGAAAAAGCACTAGTGCCCATAGGAATGCTTTCTGAAGAAGCTGCTGAAGCTAGAAATAAGCATCTTAGATTATATAGACAGAAGTTTGCACGGAAATTTACGAGAGAAACATGTAAGGAGGATGTTTTAAACAGATTGCTTCTTAGCTCGGATCCTCTACTGAGTAGCTTGCGACCTAAAGTTATACAAAGGTCTATGCCATTTACCAAGGAGGCACTTGAGATGTTGGTTCCGGCTGAACCCGACCATGCTGTTGATGACGTAGTCGTAGATTCAGGAGAATCATCAGAAGAAAGTGAGGAAACTTCCGATGAAGAGTTATAATTATAAATAGCTATAATTATACGATGATATAATTTGTACTTTAATAAATCTGTAAATATTATAGAGTATTTTTCATACCTTGATAGGTACCCCAAGAGACCGGACACCTTATTTTGGCAAAATGAAAAAGTCGTGAAATCAAACGCATTTTGTAACGCGTCTGGTAGGAGCGGTTTTCCGAAATGACGTAAGCTTGTTTAAAACTTCAGATATGATTTTAATATAATAATATTTGATCTAATCTAAACAATAACAGTTAGGGAGGTGGTCCAATAAAGCTCGGTAATCCGAAGTCTTATCGTACACACTTGGGTAGAGGTCGATACAAAACAAAATCTCTTAGAACCTATTAAGTATACTCAGGGAACCAAACGATTGCGCGAGCTAACTCGATCCCAGCGCCATCTAGCAAGGAGGCAGCAGTCGGAGTTGGTTAATCCCCCTACTGATCGGCAGATGTCGCTGGTAATCAATCATTGGTTATCGGCTGGGTTGATTACTCCAGCTAGTCGGCGGCAGATGTCGCCGGTAAGCAATATTTAGTTTGTTACAGTCTCCCCCTCTGTTCCTGAAGACGTCTCGGCGAGGGAGACAGTGCTAAAGTCCTTTTATTTCCGGTCTTTACGTGGCCTTCCTCTCTTACGAATTGGTCGTACTGGGTCCGGCGGTAGAGCAACATTTCCTCTATATGGTTTCAGTGATGTATTTTATCGTTAGGTCGTATGCCTGTAGTTGTAAAGCCCATCTTGCGAGTCGTCCTGTTGGGGACTTCAAGGACATGAGCCACTTGAGGGCCTGATGATCAGTGAGCACGGTTACGGGAGTTCCTTCTATATAACCGCGGAATTTATTTACTGCCCAGACCACTGCAAGTGCCTCGCGCTCAGTCGTCGAGTAATTCCGTTCTGCGGGTTTTAGTAATCGACTGGCATATTCGACGGGATGTTCGTCTTCTCTCTCCCCCTGCACTGATAAGCCCTATGTCTATTGTAGCTATATCAACGCCTGGGAACAAGTTTTCGGAATTCGGGGACAACGTGAAGTCTTGACTTTCAATCGCTTTGCATGCGTCTTCAAACAACTCGTTCAGGAATGGCATGTCGTCGTCGGATGGTATTTCTTTTCGCTTAGCTGGTGAGAGAGCTATACGGATCAGGGGGCCGTAAGGTCGTACTCGGTCTGATTGGGTAACGGTAAGACTAGCCTCAGGTAAGGAAGCTGTTTCGGTCTTCTTCATTTGTGCGATGTTGACGTCTCGTTCAGATCCGAAGGATGTAAAATCCTCGGTGTATAGTTCTTGGGGGTTATTTTCTTCACCAAGAAAATGCCATGTAAATTGCGGTAGATTTAGCACCATCATTGCGTCTTGGATGTAACCAATGCCAAGCAACGTTCGATTCTCTCGAGATTCCGGTAGCACTATGAATGTTGTTTGAATGGTGCGATCGCAAAGGGTGACATTTGCCACAGTAGTGAGCACCTTTTGGTTTCTTCTAACACCATCAGCCAAAGTCACAACAACCCGTTCTTCCTGGAAAGCGCATCCAGCTTTACGCAGATGAACGTATAGCTCATATGAGGCTACGCTAGATTTGGCGCAAGTATCGATGAACGCTTCCCCAGTTTTGCCTTCAATGCTCACAAAGACAATGGGCCTGGCCCTGGCATCGGTTTTAATGTTCAGCGAGCAAAACCCAATCTCCTTCGGAACTGCTTCTGTCTTCCTTGTCTTGTAACAGGTCGAGCAGTTACTGCGCGCCACACCTGGAGCTCCACAGCCATAACATGCGAACTTGGGACTAGCAGTTGATGTTGGCTTGGGTGTGTCTATTTCCGGTTTTGTGATTGAGGGCGGAGGAACAGGTTGCGGGCGTTTTGAATCTGCACTCGCCTTTTTTGTGCAGTTTTCAATGGTGTGGTTGGTAAGCCTGCAGTACCTACACCGTACTTTAGGAATGGCCCTATATGGTGGTTCCACATGGCTTGATGAACTTGATGCCGACACGGTAAGGACTCTCTTCTGGTCAAGTCGTAGTTGTTCTGCCACTTCGGCGGCTTCCAGCAGACCGTCATAGGTGGTGAACGAAGTCCGCGGCACCTTCTTGCGAATGTCCAGGCTAAGCAGACCGTACACCATGTCCAGCTGCTGGGACTCCAATAGCTCTGGACTGGGTAACAAGGAAAACAGCATCCTCTTTTGTGCAATGAATGACTCTGTCGTGGTGTCGGGTTCTTGTGCAGATCCCATTATTTCCTGGTATATGATGTACGCTGGTTTCTTCGGGGCAAATGACTTCCTTAAACGTAATTGGAATTCCTCCCAGGTACGCACTTTAGTTTTAATTCCTTGCCACCATGTTCCTGCTTCTTTTTTGAGCAAAAGAGGCAGTCCTGTCAGCGCGTCATCGTCGCTTATTCTCTCAGCACTCTTGAACACGTTTATAGCCGCCAAAAATGCTTCGAGAACATCTGCTTCCTTTCGACCGTCGTAGGTGATAGTGCATGTGGTAAACATTCCAGTTTTGGGAGTCATGGCTGCTATCTATCTGCAAGTTGAAGATACTCTAGTAAGCTCGGACCTTGATGTAGCTAAACAATTTGAGCGGTTTTTTACGAACATACCCTTGGAGACCACTAAATCATTACTATCATCTCCTGATAAGGCTGAAATATTATTAAAATCCAATGTTAAGGAATGCACAAATTTGTTTAAATTCTATCATGTCACCTCTAAAGTTGTGATTAAAACGTTTAGGTCCCTTAATATCAAAAAGACTGAAGATCTTTGGGGCCTCTCTGTTTCAGTACTACACTCCATTATAGAGTCAATTGCGCCTTACCTAGCTACTATGTTTAACAAGTGTGTCGATGTTGGAGTATTTCCTGATCTGATGAAACATAGTAAGATCATTCCCTTGTTTAAGTCAGGAGCAAAATCAGACCCCACAAATTTTAGACCTATTTCGATACTACCAGCATTAAGTAAAGTTTTTGAGAAATTAATTCTTAATCAAATATCCTCACACTTTAATCAATACAAGATACTTCATAGCAGTCAATACGGATTTACCAAGGGACGGTCTACAACTGATGCCGGTTCTACTTTGGTGAAACATATCTTTGATGCCTGGGAAAGATCACTGGATGTAATTGGAGTTTTTTGTGATCTCTCCAAAGCTTTTGATTGTGTTGATCACGTTACGTTAGTGCGGAAGTTAAGCTACTATGGCATCAAAAACATTGCACTAGATCTTATTACATCTTACCTTGCTCACAGAACTCAGCGGGTAGACATTAACAAAACACAATCTTCTGGGTCATCTGTTGCTATGGGAGTGCCTCAAGGCTCTATTCTGGGTCCGTTCTTGTTTTTAATCTATATTAACGATCTCCCATATGTAGTGCGAGATAAACATGAAATAGTCTTGTTTGCTGACGATACTTCACTTATATTTAAAGCGGATAGGAAACAGGATAATTTTAATGACATTAATGATGCATTATCCACAATTGTTGACTGGTTTACGGCCAACAACTTACTTTTAAATGCCAAAAAAACCAAGTGCATTAAATTTTCATTGTCCAATGTGAAGCGAGTGAATGCGGCTAGAATAAGACTGAAGAATGAGACACTGGAATTCGAGGATAGAACAGTATTTCTAGGTGTCACTCTGGACTCAAAACTGCAATGGAGTGCGCATATATCCACACTTGCAGGTAAACTAAGTTCAGCGGCTTATGCGGTAAAGCGAATCCGACATCTTACTGACGTCGAGACGGCGAGACTTGTGTACTATAGTTATTTTCATAGTGTTATGAGTTATGGAATTTTACTGTGGGGAAGAGCGGCTGACATCCAGACCATCTTTGTATTACAGAAGCGGGCTGTACGTGCTATATATCAATTGGGGTCTCGTGTTTCGCTTAGGGATAAATTTAAAGAAATCAATATTCTTACAGTCGCGTCGCAGTATATCTTTGAGAATATTATGTATGTACGCAAACACATACACGAGTTTAGGCATAACCGCGACGTTCATAATTTAAATACTAGAAATAGGGATAAGCTCGCTCTTCCAGGTCACCGTCTCCGTAAGGTAAGCACTTCGTTTGCAGGGAACTGTATACGTTTCTACAATAAGATACCATCTGATATCGTCGATATGCCGTTCAATAAATTTAAGTCTCACATCAAGCGCTGCTTGTTGGGTAGGGCATACTATACTATAAATGACTTCATTGGTGACCAAGATGTATTTAAGTAGTGTCTAGGCTATTACTTATTTAAGGTAATTTTTTTTATTTCTGATATTTCTATCTTGATAAAAATGCCTTTAAGCAAACTGTGTATTCAAACACGAAATTGTATGTTTACTTTTGTACTTTATCTTTATTAGTTCTTGTGTGTACAAGACGCTTTTAAATGAGAGCACACTGTGATGTTTCTCGCCGGACAGCTATATCACACAATATTACTTTTATGTTGTCCGGCAGCATGAGCACGTCATGCTCGCTCAAAGGTCTTTGCTTACGGCGGCGTCGTTGATCGGGTCGCCACCTTCCCGAACACATGGTTGAGGGAGGCGATGGCTGAGATATGCGTCATACTCGTGAACGGGTGCTGTTTGTGGGGTCCGGTCTGTTCACGTCTGCAAGGACTTTTTGCTCAGTTAATGATTCCAGTTATGGCTTTTGACGTAGAGACCTCGTCGTGTTGTTCTCCTAGTCATTATTTTTAGTTTCATGTATTTGACATGTAATCTTGATAATTTTTACATTTATTTGTAATGTTTTTAATTTTGAATTTGTATTTTTTTTATATGTGATAGTTCTAATAATTTATATTTGTTGCTTTGTTACCTTGTAATGTAACTTACTTTTAAGTATTATTGTATTTTATGTTTGAAAAAATGACCTTCTGCTGGAGTTTCTTGCGGCGCTTCTTCTCCGCAATGATGGTCTTGTCCGAAGCGCTAGTAGATTCACTGTATATTACCGACGTGTAAAAGAGCCCGTATGTGGCCAATTTACTGAATAAATATTTTGATTTTGATTTTTTGATTTTGATTTATCATCCGCTCGAATTGACTCTCTGTCAATGTCAGTGCCATGGCTTTGGCCTTACGGGGTTTCCGGGGTTTAGGCGCAGGTTTTCCTGTTGCGACTACCAATTTAGGTCCCGAGGTCCTCCGTTTGATTTTAGGTGAAGGATCTTCAGTCTTCATCAGAGCTACGTCTTCATCCGGTGAAATCGGGTCCCACCAAGCGTCAGGGTCCGTTAGGGCCAAACGTTGGGCAGCCAATTGTAACGCGTCTGGTAGGAGCGGTTTTCCGAAATGACGTAAGCTTGTTTAAAACTTCAGATATGATTTTAATATAATAATATTTGATCTAATCTAAACAATAACAGTTAGGGAGGTGGTCCAATAAAGCTCGGTAATCCGAAGTCTTATCGTACACACTTGGGTAGAGGTCGATACAAAACAAAATCTCTTAGAACCTATTAAGTATACTCAGAGAACCAAACGATTGCGCGAGCTAACTCGATCCCAGCGCCATCTAGCAAGGAGGCAGCAGTCGGAGTTGGTTAATCCCCCTACTGATCGGCAGATGTCGCTGGTAATCAATCATTGGTTATCGGCTGGGTTGATTACTCCAGCTAGTCGGCGGCAGATGTCGCCGGTAAGCAATATTTAGTTTGTTACAATTTTCATTTTAAATTATCATGAAAAAAATGAATTTTAGGTATGTTCACTTTGATGAACAGTCAATTTAAGGGTTATCATAAAAATCATACTCATTATAAAACTCTTTAAAACACTATAATTTGAAGTTATAAATTTGGCCGCCTAGATTGGTGATTTACCCCTATGTGCTCTGGAAAGACATTTGGCCAAGGTGGTTGAAAGTCACCAAAAGGATTGGGATAGGCATATTCCTCTCTTCCTGATGTCATACAGGTCGGCAACTCACGAAAGTACGGCCATCACTCCAGCTTACGTGAACTTCGGAAGAGAACTTCGCTTACCTGCAGACCTTTTAACCGGACGTCCTCCAGATTCGCCGAAATCGATCACCGAGTATGCCAGTGATTTGCGAAACCGGATAGACGATGTTCACAGTCACGTTCGTGAACACGGACTTCAAGCCAGTGCGAAGATGAAAACACGTTATGACCGAAAATCTAACCAAGTAGGGTTCGAGGAAGGTTCATTGGTATGGCTGCATAACCCCATGCGAAGAAAAGGGAAATCCCCGAAACTATCACCGAATTGGGAAGGGCCATACAAAGTAGTCACAAAGATCAACGACGTTACGTATCGGATACAGCGGAGCCAGCGAAGTCCCTGCAAGGTTGTCCACGTTGACCGACTGGCGAGATACTACGGAACTAATAATGCTCGGGACGAGCATGTCTTAGGAGGGGGTAGTGTTACGCCGATGGCATAAGGCGTCTCATCTTTTATTTAATTTTGGTGCTTTAGAAGCGTTTTCAGCAGGCTGAAATATCGTTTCAGTCCGTTTCAGAGGTAGCTCTATCACATACCAGATTATCAGAATTTCGACCAACTTGCCGTTGTTTTCAGGCGCCTGAAACATGTTTTCAGTTCGTTTCAGGCCACCCTCTATCAGATGACGCCATAAACTGAAAACCCGTTTTCAGGCATTTTCAGGACCCCTTATGGGCCTTTGAAGTACATTTCAATATATGGCAATTGTCCAATAAGAGTGACAGAGATAGCATGATTAGAAAGAGACAGCTATACTGAGAACCTTCCAAAAACGTGTGAAAGAGATAGCATGATTATAAAGAGACAGCTATACTGAGAACCTTCCAGAAGCGTGTGAAAGAGATAACACGAAATGAGACGGCAACACGCGGAACATTCCAGACTCACCCAGACCCGTGAGTCAAGGTCATTGCGATCGTAAAAACAACAAGGTAGCAAGGCGTAGAACATTCCAGCAACGAACAGTCTCGATCGACCTTGGCGGGGCGAAGTACATCGAACATTCCGGAAGGCGTTCTACAATAATCGGACTCGGGAACTATAAAACGGCGGACACCGGTTGCGACGAGTCAGTCTTTACTTGGAAAGCGAACAGTGCGAATAAGAGCGACCCGAGCGATCATCTGAGTATTCATCACTTCATCCTTCTTTGCAAAATTTCGATATGCTGATTATTATCTTAATAGTTTTATGTACGTACATACTCGTAATATCAATTAATCTCATCCTCTTCGTCCGTCTGTGAAAGCGTAGGTATCTTTGATGCTTGTCTTATGGGGTAAGCACAAGTACCTATTATTGATGGAATCTTTTAGGGATTGTTCCATTTTCAGCAGATTTTTGCAGACTCTTTAAATAGTGGTATTTCACAGAAGATATTGCCAGTCGCTCATGATATAGCTGTTTTAATGTCATGATGCTGCTGTTTGAATCGTGGTCTAGGTTAGTTGTCTCTAAATTGCTTAATGTTTGTTTTCCTTTCCTCGCCTTTTCCTTTCGTGGTATATTTTTCGTAAAGCTGTATTGTTTGAATTTCAGATTCAGGTTTCATTGATGTTTTGACTTCCATTTTCTTAAGATCTTTCCTTTTTAATGTAGCTGTTCGATTTTTTTGTATTTTTATTTCGTTCATGGTTTAGGTTGTAAAAACAACGCTGGCAGCTTGTTCCCACTCTATGAAGTCCTGATGTTCCAAACATTGGATCCCGTTGGGTTCAATATAATGTAGGCCATTTCGACGGAGCCCACACAATGAACTTTTTAATTTCACGCTCAATTACTACATGGACTGAATATACTAGCATGTAGCTATAACCGAGTAAAAGAAAATTAATCTGGATTACCTAACTATTGAAGATATCCAAAAAAATGCTATATAGCAGTTACCTCGTGTGTTCATAAATTTTGAGACAAACAATTATACTGGCAGCTGTCCAATTCTTTTTTCAATCTTGAATTTGGAATATTTGTGTTCTATTTGTATGTTTATATTATTTATTTCAATTAATTTTCTGGTGATGGCGGGAGCAAAAGAACCACGTGCGACTGCTGCGGGAAAAAGACCAATAGAGATTTTCCGTGTCCTATATGTTGGAGCATATAAACTACATGTTCGTACCTACCAACTGGCTGTTTTGATGTTAATAATTTGAAATTGACTGTTGCCATGCACATATATAAAAATAACATTCTGTTAGAGACCTTCTGTAGATTGTGTGCTACTGGAATAAAAGAATCCTAACTTTAACTAAGTTGTTATTTCTCTAATATGGTAGCAGAGCGTATGGTATATTCGTGAATGAAGTGCACTAAAATACTCATAAATTGTTTTCTTAAAATTTAAATTTATTTCTCGTAAAAACACAAAAATGGCATCTACCATTTCGACCACCGGTGTGGAAAAGCTGTCTGGGATCCAAAATTATAATTCTTGGAAGTTCCTCATGAAGATGGTGCTTATCCATGAAGACCTGTGGGATTGTGTGGGAGAAACGGAAAACAAGTGTGAAGACGCTAAAAAACAAGAGAAGGCGCTGGCAAAGATCACCTTGTCCGTGCAGCCCTCTGTATTTCCACACATTCGAAATGCGAAGACGGCGAGTGAGGCATGGAAAAACCTTCAGAAAGCGTACGAGGATCAAGGTCTGTGTCGACGGCTCAGTTTACTTCGTACTTTATTTGCTACAAAACTAAGCGAATCTGAGAGTATGGAAGTATATGTGAACAAGGTGATGGATACGTCGCAAGTACTAAGTGACATTGGATCGGCGTTAGAGGATGACTTCCTGGCCGTAATATTGCTCAGTGGACTGACAAGCGACTATGACCCATTAGTAATGGCTCTCGAAAATTCCAACACATCACTATCGAGCGAGCTGGTAAAACAAAAACTTTTACAAGAAGAGCAACGCCGAAACAACGGAGCGGACATTAGCAGTGGCTCCGTGATGGTGGCGAAACGACAAGATAAGAAGCCGGTCAAATGTTACCGCTGTAAAAAGCTGGGTCACATTTCCAGGAATTGTCCCGAGAAGTCTAAGGAGGTGAAGAATCCCGTTACTAAGGCCACGTTAAATATGCTGAGCGCGCTATCGGTGGACGTGCAGGAGAATGCCTGGTACATCGACAGCGGAGCAACGTGCCACATGACCAATAGGAGGGACATACTCAACGACTTCGTAATAGATACGAGCCTGGAAGTTACCGTAGCGAACGGCGAAAAACTTTATAGTGCGGGTCGTGGCAGTACCGAACTGCATGTTAAAGACGGTATAAAAACTCTAAGCTGTGTAGTTTTTATTCCCAAGTTGTCATGCAATTTGATGTCTGTCAACGTTTTGACGTCTAAAGGTTTTCGTGTCGTATTTTGTTCTGATTTTTGTAAAATATTTTTTGGAAATGTTTTGATTGCTATTGCAAATCGCGAGAACGGTCTTTATAAATTACAAACATTCTCGAATAAAAATAGTACATCGACATTATGTGAGCACGCGACCACTGATCGTGTAGTGGCAAACGTGGGGGCTGCACGAGTATCTCAAGATGTGTGGCATCAACGTTTGTGTCATCTGAACTCACGGAGCATGAACCTACTGCGAACAGGTATGGCAATTGGCATTGATTACGATAACTCCGACTTCAAGCAATGCATCTCTTGCATTGAAGGAAAAGCTGCTAAGTTGCTTTTTCCGAAGAAGTCGTTTACAAGAGCTACCGAAGTGCTAGGCCTCGTACATAGCGATCTCTGGGGTCCCGCTCCTTTGGCTTCGTTTGCTGATTCGCGCTATATGTTAGTTTTGATAGATGATTTTACCCGTAAAACTTTTTGCTATTTTATTAAAACAAAGGATCAAGTTTTTGAAAGGTTTAAAGAATTCAAATCTCTTGTCGAAAATCAAACAAATAAAACAATTAAAGCTTTGAGAACCGACAACGGAGGCGAATTTGTTAATAAACAATTCGATGCATTTCTGAAACGGCATGGCATAAAACACCAGAGAACTGTTCCTCACTGCCCACAACAGAACGCCGTCGCGGAAAGAGCTAACCGCACAATTGTTGAGGCTGCAAGGTGTATGTTACAGGGTGCTGGCTTGGATCAGAAATACTGGGCAGAAGCAATGTGTACCGCAGTTTATCTGAAGAATAGATCGCCAACTAAAGCTGTGTTGGGAGCTACTCCTGAGGAGAAGTGGACAGGATCTAAGGTAAACTTAACCCATCTACGTATTTTTGGCTGTGTTGCTTATTCTGTCGTCGAGAATCGAAAGAAACTAGATTCCAAGTGTAAACAATATATATTTATCGGTTACTGCGAAAATACTAAAGGATATCGGTTCGTAGATCCCGCTTATCCAACTAAAATCATTATTTCGCGTAATGTCGTGTTTGTAGAAGACAAATTCTACAAAGACATTAGTGAACAAAAGGTTCCTCAACCTGTGGTCAACGTGCCGACTCCGTATGCAATCAAGATTATTAATGACTCTGAGGATTCGGGAGTGCACACGGCAGAACCAGTTGTTGACACACAAGAGCCCCACGAAGAACAGACGCAGGACGGAGATAATGATGACGATGATGAATCTATTAACGGTTCTGACGAAACTTATGTTCCAGGGTCATCGTCTTGGGATTCAGAAGATTCCAGAGGACGGAGCGAATTGGAAGATGGTTTCTTGTCAGCGTTTGTCATTGGAAAGAATGGCGATACGGATACTCCAACTTCCGTGCGCAAGGCACTCGATGGTCCTGAGTCTACGCAGTGGAAGGCAGCAATGCAGGATGAATACCAATCTTTTTTGGAAAATAAATGTCTGGAACTTGTGGACTTACCAAAGGGAAAGAAACCTGTTAAATGCAAGTGGATATTTAAGAAAAAGAGAGGATTAAATGGAGAACTACTGCAGTATAAGGCTCGTTTAGTTGCAAAGGGGTTCACACAAAAGTACGGAGAAGATTACTTCGAAACCTTCTCACCTGTCGTTCGATACTCTACTATAAGGTTACTTCTAGCACTGGCGGCTGAATATAATATGGAAGTCGACCATATGGACGTCAAAACAGCGTTTCTTAACGGAGAATTGAAAGAAGTCGTATACATGGAAATTCCTGAAGGCTTTCCGGTAGAGAATAGCAAAGGAAAAGCTTATCGCTTACTCAAAGCTGTCTACGGATTGAAACAAGCCAGCAGATCATGGAATGAAAAGATAAATGACGTACTGATTAAGAAGTTAAAGTTTAAAAGACTAGCGTCTGAGCCGTGTGTGTACGTAAGATCTAACAATAACGGACTAGTTATTCTCGGCCTTTATGTCGATGACATTTTGGTGTTTAGTAACAGCCAAATTGAGAAAAGGGCGGTAAAGGAGGAGATAATGAAACAGTTTGTCATGAAAGATCTTGGACCTGCGAAAAGTGTATTAGGAATACACGTGAGTCATAAAGACGGAAAAATAAATCTAGATCAGTCAAGCTATATTAGAAAAGTTTTGGAACGGTTTAAGATGACAGATTGTAAACCTGCTAAAACACCGATGGAAGTTGGTTTGAAGCTCGATAAAACTGAGAAAAATGGAGACTATGAATACAGGAACCTGATTGGTTGCCTAATGTATATCGCTGTCTGTACGCGTCCTGACATAGCGCACGCTGTGAGTATGCTTAGTCAGTTTAACCTTTCGAGACCCGGATAAATATGGCGACATTCCGTCAAAACCCGAGTGTTTTGTTTAACTTGTAATTTGAGTGCAGAGTTACTGGCGCCATGGAGAGCCGGCGGGTTTTAGAGGTTTTTGAAGCTGGCTACACAGGGAGCCGACGGGTCTCGAAAGGTTAATGATTGCTATTCAGAAGTTCACTGGAAAGCAGCGAAGCGAGTGCTTCGGTATCTGAAAGGCACAATGAATTATAGCATCACGTATGAAAAGAGTGGTTTGAATGTGACAGGGTCAGCGGACGCTGACTGGGCTGCCAGTGTTGTCGATCGTCGGTCGTACACCGGTTACACATTTAAGCTAGGAAAATCGATAGTTTCTTGGGAGAGTCGTAAGCAACGTACAGTGGCTCTCTCCAGCACGGAAGCGGAATATATGGCTTTATCCGATGCGTGTAAAGAAGCATTATTCATAAAGGCGTTCATGTCGGAATGTTTAAATTTAAACGTAAACATAGTGGTTTACAACGACAATCAATCTGCGATAAAGTTGTCTGAGAACCATATATTTCATGCTCGAACTAAGCATATTGATGTGAGGCATCATTTCATTCGTGAGATAGTCGAAAACGGTGCAATAGTAATCAAATATATGAGTACTAATGATATGTTAGCGGATGTTTTGACGAAGCCTTTATCTATTGAAAAGTATCAGCGTTTTGTAAGTGACTTTTATATGCTTAGTAATTAGTAGGTAGTTCAGTTTTACACTGTGTGTGGTACTGAACATATAGTTTAAGGGGTGGTGTTGGAGCATATAAACTACATGTTCGTACCTACCAACTGGCTGTTTAGATGTTAATAATTTGAAATTGACTGTTGCCATGCACATATATAAAAATAACATTCTGTTAGAGACCTTCTGTAGATTGTGTGCTACTGGAATAAAAGAATCCTAACTTTAACTAAGTTGTTATTTCTCTAATACTATAATGTTTTGGGATTAGCTACAACTTTATATATTAGTACACCATAAATCGTTACAAAGAAACCGATTCTCTGAAAGATCACCATAGGAGTGGTCGCCCGCGGTCTGTAAGGATGATTGCGAACATCAAAATAATCAGAGAGCGACTTCGCCGAAATTCATGTCGCACCCAGAAAAAACTTGCTCTGCATAAACTTTATGCCAAAAGCAGCAAAGATGTTCCAGCTCCAAAACGGCGAAATGTATCGCGTACCCATCATCCAGCGACTGTGATGGTGTGGTGGGGCGTTTCGTATGAAGTTGTCACTCCGCTCCATTTATGCCAACAAGGCGTCAAGGAGCTCGTATAAAGAAAAGAGGCTGTCATTTTGAGTAATGTTTGCTTGTAGTTATTGGTTATTGTATACTTAATACTATCTGAAAAATCTAAAAATACCTTTAACTCAAATAAACTATCTATGAACATTTTATTTCGTCTCAAAACTTATGAACACACGAGGTAGACTACGATTTGTGTGAATTTTGGAGATGGGGCCTCACAATCAGATTCAGTATCAGGCACGCAATGTGATCTTTTAAGAGAGTGGATAACACTAATACCATCAGTGCTACTTTCAGTGTTGCTTGTGAATTAATTCCTGTGATGTAAAAATACGTTTTGAAAAACACAAAATAACAATAATAAAATGTGACACTAAAAGACAAAATAACAATAATAAAATGTGTCACTAAAAGCTTTACATAATGTAACCTAGGTAAATGAAGTTGTATTCCGAGCAATTTGTATCGATACCTGTCTTAAAAGATCCTAGATTTTTTAGTTCAATTATCCTTGACACCCATAAATTGACCACATTTTTGTTTAAATGTGTTTTATTAATGTCCCTTAAGATCAAAAAAAGATATAATTCTAATATCCAATTCCTCTTACGATCAACCATATCTTTAGCTATAACATCAACCGCCCCTTACGGCCAATTTTTTTGCTATAGTAATAATATCCAATGCCCCATACGACCAACAATTTAGTATATTTCTTACCACTAGTGTTCCTTACGACCGCAAAAGTACTTGTTTACATGTGTTTGTTAATGTCCCTTAAGACCAACAATTTCTATAATTCTAATATCCAATTCCTCTTACGACCAACCATATCTTTAGTTATAACATCAAATGCTCCTTACGGCCAATTTGTTTTAATACTAATAACGTTCAACGCCCCATACGTCCCACAATTTAGTATAAATTTCTAACCACTAGTATTCTTACGAAACAAAAGTACTCGTTAAATTTCAAATATGATGTTTTTTGATGCCCCTTACGACGTATTAGGTAATAATAAAGTAATAAAACCATTTCATACAAGCATCAAATGCCCGTATTAATACGCTTAGATAGAGCACACTTATATTTTTATTGTAATGAAATACGAATATAATTCGGCGTAAACTGCCAAATTCACTTGCCGCAGCATTCGGGTGTACGCCGCTCGCACCTTTTGTTTACGCGGCGGCGGCATCCTTGGACAAGAAGTAGCACGTGCCAAGGCGGCGCGGTACAGAGGCGACTGTATCTAAGCGAATGGACTTAACATATAAACACTTTCCATACTAATATCATAAATGCGAAAATAACTCTGTTTGTCTCTTACTCTCTCAAAGCTAAACCACTGAACAGATATCAATGGGATTAAGCAAGGTACTTTGGGATCTAGGGAAGGACAGACGATACTTTTTATACCGGGAAATAAAACAGTTTCCGAGGTAATTCCGATCGATAAACAGATTCCACTCGAACGAATTCCTGGGTACTAAAATAAATATTAAAACTAACAATTTAATTATAATTCAATGTTAAGTTATTACTTATTGTATTAATTGGGTACTTAATACAATAAGTAATAATGTCAAAATATGAGTAGCGAGCTTACCTTAATATCTTTGATTGATACTCGATAGCGGAATTATTAGCACGACGTCAAGCAATTAATGGATCGCATTCTTTTTTTCTTTTGCTTTCGGCATCGTAAACAAGCACACGAACGGACATATTATGAATCCAAAGGCGACCAACACAATCGACGTAATCGGCTCAAATGGCTGACCGTATTCTGCGCAAACGCGCGGCGCATGGATGGTAGTTATATACTTATGACAGTTATGACAGCCGGCGCAGGCGGCGAGATCAAATAAGTTGCGAAGCGAAGGTGTAACGAACAAATGTAAACACTAAATGTATATAAATTTTAGCGTAATTTTACAACCATTTAAACCTAATAATTAAGTTTCAATTGGTATCGGACACTTTTAAAATGACCTGTTATCAATATTTGGATTTAAGGTACAACAAATACAATGAATAACTTTACGACCTAGAATCGCCTGTTTCTTCATCTTATTTATCCTCAAATATTAGGGTGTAACGGCCAATAATAAATTCCGGCACCCTTACGCCCTATTATATATTTTTTAACACTTTGTGTTTACAAACATTAGCATAGCCTTAAAGGACGTCAGAAAAAAATAAGGTACTTTATAACCCACTTATGAATAATTGTTGTCATTTACACCATGTTGCGAGAAAATAATATGTTTTTTTTTGTCACTTAAGAGGTACCTACTTTAAAAAGAAACAAATAAACTTATAACTTTTAATGTAACAGGAATATTGAGACTTCAATAATACCAATCGACAGAGAAAAATAAACTCAAATTCCCAGTGTATAAAAGTCATTTTCGGTATTTTGTCCCTTACGCCAATTGAGATTTCCACCATCGATATGACTATGCTCAACCTTCAAAAGTACGCGAATATGGAGTTATAATAGTAAATTGATTTGTTTATAAGAGTGACCGATTGAATAGGAACAGACTTTACTTAAATCCCATGGGAGCCAAAAGGAAAAAAAAGGCTGCCTTTATCCTAGCAGCCACCTAGGAGCCAAAAGGAGAAAAAATATATACTTTAATCCTATGGGAGCCAAGAGGACAAAAAATATATACTTCAATCCTATGGGAGCCAAGAGGAAAAAATATTATACTACAATCCCATGGGATCGAAAGCATGGGAGCCAAGTGGAATGAGGGTGATCATCAAACCTTTTTGGGGATCTTGTAGAGCTCCAGCTTGTCGGAGCACACAAAATTACTTAACCCTTTACCTACGGGGCCTTGAATGACCCAGTCACCGCTCAATACGGGCATGTTTTGGCGAGAGTCAGCGGTTAGGCATAATTTGACTTACTTGAAACTTATGAACTATTACAGGTACACACTTGAAATTTCACACACACATTAAGTATGTGCTTAATCAATAAATAATCACTTGAAGTAATAATATTCACAATTTTTACTGATATCAAGCAATATATCAGTCACGAAGAAATTGAAGATTTTTAAGTTACTACACGCGGATTTCGCAAGTGGCTTGCCTCGTGTGGTTGCCGAGTTAGAATAGTGCCACTCCATGTCTTCCCGTGGATGTCGTAAGAGACAACTAAGGGAATAAAGGCTTGTAGTACTGTTTGGCGATGGGCTTGCAACCTGTCACTAATACGCTGGTAAACATCTTAGCCTAATTGTGCAAATTGTGGTTATAGAATTATCAACAAGTTTTTAGAGACGTTTGTAATTCTGTAGCTCTGCCTACCCCACTCTGGGAACGAAGGCGTGAGATTATGTATGTATGTATGTAAAACGTCGCATAAAAACAATTTGCCACTTATGAAAAATAGTGATGTGCCTCTATCGACACAGTTGTCGATATGTCGATAACCTAGTACACCATCGATTATGGGCAAAAATTCGAGCAATAATTTGCTATTGTGTATAAATTATAAAAATCTTTATTTATTACAAGATATGATTGTGGTGAAATTATTATTAGGTATTATAATACCTAATAATGATTTCATAACATGTGAAATTACAATATTTGAACCAAAAACGGTGAAATAAACTAAAAATAACACTCAAAACACTCCCACACCGTACTCTCACAACAAGTCGATAAAATCAAGTCGAGTCGATGAACAACACTATTGTCACTATTGTCCGCAAATATTGAGTTCAATTATTTGCACTTCTGCAGTACGGCTGTCAACCCCAGTTGACAGTAAAAAAGCGGTAATTTTAAAAATATTTTTATTTCAGTGCCATCTACCGAAAAATTATGATAATTTTTCCTTTGCATCTATACTAATCCCAATACATAATGTGATCGCTATTACCAAGATACAAGGTCTCGTTTTGTTTAAAAAATATATTAAATATGACCCTCGATTCGATCCACTATAGTTGACACCCGTGCTGCAGCGGTGTTGCCGTACTGGCAACTCTGGTTGACACCCGTAGGTAAAGGGTTAAATGAGTAAACTGAATACCAACGATGAAATTAATCATTCCACTCTATCCTACGCTATTGACATATGGAAATTTAGGAGAGATAAAAAGTAGTTTTCATTTTAATGATATAAGATTTACTTACGACATGGCTTTTAAAATATAAATAAAAACATTTTATTGAGTCACAGTATGAATTGTCCTATTTTTCTCAATTGGGTCCACAGTATGGCGTACCAGTGCAAATGCTATTCATTTCTGTGTCTGTTTAATAAAATATTTTTTATGTAATTATATCTTAATTTGTATAATCTTAATAAGAGTTGTTTTTAAAAGACTTACCTACTATAGTTTTTTTTATGGCGCTTTACCTCGAAAATGGTCTACTCTCGAGAAGTGCTGGTAGACTTGTGACATCAAATTAGCTTAATTGCAAAATAAATAATTTCAATTTCATGCTGTCTATAATTTCTACGGTATTATATTTTCAGTTTACGAAAACGCACCCAGTTACTTGATTTGACGTCTCACATTCACAATTTATTTTGCAAAAGCAAAAATAGATGGTGGGAAGTGTATTTGTGGATTGGAAACACTATATTTGCGCCAATTAAGTATACTTTCCTACTTTATAGTTTTATTCACTGCATCAGCTTAGTATCAAAAAATGTATTAATAGGTAGGTACTTAACTAGTTCAAAAACAGTGCAACAATTTTATTCACATAGGTCAAAAAAACATGAGTTATCATATCATACACAAACTGCAGAAATTGGAAGTTCGTTCTCGAATTGAACGAAGGTAACTAATTCGTGCTTATATCAACGATGACTGCGAAGAAGTTTATCTCGTTCAATGTGACTTCACTCAGAATTCATTTGCCGCCATATCACCATTTTTTTTTTTTCATCACACTTTCTCGTAAATAGTGTCCTAACATGCTAGAAAAATCGACCGTAAATACAAAATAATACCCGCGGGCCTTTTTTTTACCATTACGCCCTATCGTGCGTTATAGCTTTTTTTTTAAATATTGTACGTGGACTCAAACTACCATAATACGCCAGGACCCCAATTCTTGTGCCATTCGGTATGAAGTTTCATTCGAGATGAAATGTCAGTTGCATACAATTTTCTAAAAATCTCGCATATAAACTATGGATCTCGACTGTCACTAGAATCGGACTCCTGAACACGGTTGACATTATCTGTGGTAATTTATAGACAATGATGTAGTCTGGCGCAAATGTATAAATACTAATTTAAACTGTGTGATTCCAAAATAATAATTAAAAAGGAGTCTTTGTGCACATATTAAAAACATATCGTCATCAGAAGAAATGGATATTGCGACTCCGCCGGACATCGCCAACGCGGCTAAAATTATTAGTGACAATCGTAAGTTAGAAATATGATCTTTTGCCTGATTTCATTTCATTTCCTCGCAATTGTGATGAAAAACATTGTATGTAACATGGGTGGTAAAGGAAATACAAAGCTCGAGTCATTAAAGCCCTCAGCCTTCGGCTTCGGGCTTCTAACAGACTCTCGTTTGTAATTCTGTCTTTACCACCCTTAATACACAATGTACTATTGTGGCATACTAGCGCCACTGCTTCCACCCTGCGGCGCCGGACTCGACTACTACTAACGTTATGTCAGTTCCAAGTTTGATTCCTATCTGCCTTTAGACATACCCTATAATCTGTGGTCGTGGCACAAGGAAAATCCAAAATTACTCGATAAATAAGCTATATTTTCATATCAATTTAGCTTTGAAAGATTACACACACCTTCCCAATTAGTGCACAACAAAAACAAATGAAACAGATATTAATTGAAAACTTACCTTGAACCATTGAGGTATATTAACTAGAGGGGCAGTAACCACGCATAACCCGTGACACTTCAGATGAGCCTGCAGGCTCATAGCGGCCATTTGTCAAGTTAGTTGTCAAACGGACGCCGACCGTAAAAGAAGCTGCGAAAAATGGGGAAATTCGCGGTGTAACAGTGCTTATCAAAGTCTGAAAGACACACTAAGGCACAAATAATTACTTTTCACAGGTTAATACATTATTTCTGTATCTAAATTAATGTAATTAACAATAAAACTTTAATAAAGTATCAGATATTATTATTAGTGTTGCAAGTAAAGCATTGTTTCATATCCCCGAGTTTTCGGGGGAATTCAATATTTTCGACAATCCGTGAAACAAGTAAAATTAGTTATAATAATTAACGTTTCTAAACGTTTACACTTGTGGGCGCTTAACTTGACTGCTTGAACATTAACAAGTTACGTACTTAATAGTGGTGTGGTGTAGTCTTATATCTAGATATTTGGAGTTCTTAACTTTAACGAAAACAATCCAACTCAACAACTCAAAACCACAGTATATATATATATATATATATATATATATATATATATATATATATACATATGTAAAGCTAAAGCAGTAAAGAAGCTAGGCCTACTTTTCGAGATAAATACCTATTCTCCAAATGAGCGTAAGGAATGTCCTTTAAATTTTTGTAAAATTAAAAAAAGTTGTTCTTTGTTGTATTTCAGCTAGTTAGAGCAAAATCGATATCTGAGGCTCGTTTCATGAAGCTACAAGACACAAATTACAAGCGGAAGTCTCTTTCTAACTCCTTTAGCTAGAAAGAGACTTCCGCTTGTAATTTGTAACTTGTAGCTTCGTGAAACGGGCCACTGGTGTGGTCTGCGACAACGAATCCGTTAACAGATTGAGAGAAGTAGCCGCCATCTTGAACTTTTTAGTTTTTCCTCGAATTACTTCCGAAATTGATATCTGGGGATCTGTGTGACACCCGACCACGAATCTGCTGACAGATTAAAAAAAGTAGCTTCCATCCCGAACTTTTTAGTTATTCGTCTGATCGCTTCCAAAATCGATATCTGGGGATCTGTGTGGTCTACGACTACGAATCCGTTGACAGAATCAGAAAAAGTAGCCGCCATCTTGAACTTTTAGGTTATACGACAGATTGCTTCCAAAATCGATATCTGGGGATCTGTGTAGTCTCCAACAAGGAATCCGTTGACAGAATGTGAAAAAATAGCCGCCATCTTGAACTTCTTAGATATTGGACTGATGGCTTCCAAAATCGATATCTAGGGCACTTTGTGGTCTCCGACAATAAATCCGTGGATAGAAAGAGAAAAAGTAGCCGCCATCTTGAACTTTTTAGTTATTCGACTGATTGCTTCCAAAATCGATATCTGGGGAAATTTGTGGGCTCCAACAACAAATCCGTGGACAGAATGAGAAAAAGTAGCCGCCGTCTTGAACTTTTTACGTATTCGACTGATTGCTTTCAAAATCGATATCTCGGGATTTGTGTGGTGCCAAAGTTTTAGCAAGTACAGAGCACGTAAATGTGGATAAAATATTACTCCACCTTAAGGGCTCGCGCTATGGGTGTTTCAGTTTCGCGCCTAAATAAAAGATAAAAGATAAAAGAAATTTATTCAGTAAGTAGGCCGCACGGGCACTTTTACATGTCAAGAATCTACCAACTAGAGAATCTACAACTTCCTAAGAGAAGACCACTGCTGAGAAGAAACGCCGCAAAAAACTCGGCAGTCAGTCATTTTTTAAACATATTTCTTATTACAATGGTACTACTTAGTCTAGCATTATATAAAGCTATAAATATTAAATATATAACTACTATGATTTTACTGGCCCGTTCCTGCCATTTGCAAATTTTGCCTGGAAAGAATCAGATTTGGCAAGCGATGTGAATGACTGATACCTTAAAAGAAAGAACAAAATATATTTTTTTAATTTTTTTAGGCACGAAAATGACTGATCCAAAATCTGAAACATTTTTAATAATTTCGAATGCCTCCATTTTATTCTTAATACAATAAAGACGCTTAAAACTTGTTTAATTTTGTCCAATAGACATTAAACTATCCAAAATAAATTATTTTGTTTACAAGTCAACGCTTATTCTTAACACGTAACTATCAAATTCTGGATATTTTCTGTAAAATCCTTAAATTTTCAATAAAAGAAAAACTACCAAATTTCCTCCAAGACATATATACAGCTAAAAATGTTCAAAAATACCTCATCTATCACCCCCTTAAAGCTATTAAGTTGTCATTCAAGTGTCAATTTCGGGAGTTATAGGAGACCACACAGATCCGAAATATCGACTTTGAAAGAATTCCGCCCAAAAACTGGAAAGTTCAAGATGGCGGCAACTTTTCCCATTTTGTCAACGGATTCCCTGTCGGAGACCACACCGATCCGTAGATATCGATTTTGGAAGCAATCAGTCGAATAACCAAAAAGTTCAAGATGGCGGCTACTTTTTCACATTCTGTCAACGGATTCCTTGTTGGAGACTACACAGATCCCCAGATATCGGTTTTGGAAGCAATCCGTCGAATAATCTAAAAGTTCAAGATGGTAGCTACTTTTTCTAATTCTGTCAACGGATTCGTTATCGGAGACCACACAGGTCTCCAGATATCGATTTTGGAAACAATCAGTCGAATAACTAAAAAGTTCAAGATGGCGGCTACTTTTTCTCAATCTGTTAACGGATTCTTTGTCGGAGACCACACAGATCTCCAGATATCGATTTTCGAAGCAATGAGTCAAATAACCAAAAAGTTCAAGATGGCGGCTACTTTTTCACATTCTGTCAACGGATTCCTTGTTGGAGACTACACAGATCCCCAGATATCGATTTTGGAAGCAATCCGTCGAATAACCTAAAAGTTCAAGATGGCAGCTACTTTTTCTAATTCTGTCAACGGATTCGTTGTCGGAGACCACACAGGTCCCCAGATGTCGATTTTGGAAGCAATCAGTCGAATAACTAAAAAGTTCAAGATGGCGGCTACTTTTCACAATCTGTCAACGAATTCGTTGTTGGACACTACACAGATCCCCAACTATCGATTTTGGAAGCAATCAGTCGAATAACTAAAAACTTCAAGATGGCGGCTACTTTTCCCAATCTGTCAACGGATTCTCTATCGGAGACCACACACATCCCCAGATCGATTTTGGAAACAATCAGTCGAATAACTAAAGAAAGAAGAAAAAATATAAAATGTAAAGGAAACCATTTGCAAACTAAGGATCGAAACCGGAACCGCTAGCTTCATAGGCTGGGTCACTACCGATAGGCTACGACGTCGAAAATAAAATAATTGTATAGTACATTATTGCCTAGGCATGGAAGTAGGCAATTGCGGGCCGAGTATTGGATTAAACGGACGAGCTTGCGAGTCCGTTTAGAAATACGAAGCCCGCAATTGCTGTTCCTGCCGAGGCAAATATAGTGTTTTTCTCAAAAATCGCAAGAAAAAAATTGTGTTGGAGTCAAATCTTCATCGCTTGAATTCATTTTTTGAATTGCATACAAACAGAAACTTCATGTGAAAAAACCATCACTCCTTACCGCCTTTTTGTTTATGACAAGGAGATTCGCAATTCTTGTTTTAAAAAAAACATAAGCTATTCCAGGCACAAATAAAAAAGTTATGTTTCGAGTAAAATTTGGATGTTTAAGACTTGTGCCCTCATTTTATTATGGCCCTTTTCACTTTTTAAAAAGTTACAACCTAGATAGTAATGGAATTTGTATGCAACATTGCGGGCTTGTGTAGCGAGCACGCAATGTTTTTTTTTTTTAAATTTGAGAACTGTCTGTAAACTATGTACTTCGCGTCTCAATATGTAGATAGGAATGTCAACATTTCCGGACATTTTTGAGAAAAATTTATTACTACCATTCTAGTAAGCGAGAAATGAAACAAAATGAAATATTAAAACAATGTATTAATTGTAACGATTCATATTATCAAAGAATTTACTCGATTTTTTGGGGGAAAATTTAATGTTCTAGGCAACACTGAACTTTTCATATCAGGTGAGCTCGCCATCTTTGTCTATTCCATATGACTGCTTTCTACTAGTGTATTATTGTAAAAGAGATAGATATCGTTTTTTTGTTCAAATATTATTGGTTTCAAAGCTACGTCGCGATTATTAGTAGTTGGCACGTTTTATGCGTCGCTTTTGATTGACATTTGCTTCTCTAGTTATCACTTTAACTGTCCTTCGCTTTCACAACTGACATGGACCGGTACGTCCATGCATTACAGGTAATGCACTAATGTACAGAGCCATCTATTTCTGACGTCACGTAGACGTAACAAGCTACTTTGAACGATGCATTACATGTAATGCACGGACAGTTAAAGTGTTAATATACCTCAATGCCTTGAACTCTCAAAAATTGCACTCCGCGAAAAATTTGACACCTTCCACTTTCAATAGTCGGGGTCCTATTGAGCACAGACTAATAAGGAATAGGTACTAACGTATCAGACTGCCATCTCGAGAGCGAAATCTGCTCAGCGTAGGTTTTTGACATAATTCTTACTTCGTATGACATTTTGCTGTTTTTTTAATTATAAATGTAGGCACTGGAGCTTGTAAATAATAGATCTTATTTCTTTACATATAGTGATCGGTTGGTTACTTTTCTAACGAATTTAGACAAAGGAACTTCTAAATAATACAGCCACATATTTTTTCTAAAAATGGTGATATTGGTTATTTAAACCACATTTAGGCTGTAGAACTGATGGGCAATACTGCCTATATATATTTATCGACCTATTCTACTCGGTAAAACCATATTGCTTTTGACATATTGTCGTATTGTTTTTTAATCCTGCCGCCTTTCCTGTCAAGTATGCAAATGTCAAAAGTAATACGGTTTATCCGAGTAGAAAAGAGCCCCTGCAAGAATACTATGTTGTTAACGCCGCCTATACGTGATTCGGCGTAACTATAGACGCCAACACGAATATTCGACGAAACCCGCAGTGCGGCCCCGGCCTGAGAAAATAAAATTATATATGATTTTGTGGAGGTTCCAGTGAAGACTCTGGAACCTGGTTAGCTGCCGTTCCAGTAGTCTGTTATACATGCCTCCGGGATCCCACACCTGGTCCCACACTCTAAAAGATAGAACTAGCCTTCCAGAGAGAATAGTGCCAGCGCCGTGTATACCATGTGGTGGACCTAATGAAGACGGTGCATATTTTAATATTAGGTCAGTTCTAGACGGTCCTTAATATTAAAAGAAAGAAAGACATGTTTAACTTCACACAAGACCCACATGAAAAAAAGAACAATATCACACAATGTGTGTCATTGCAGCAGTGAAACAAAAGATACCTTTCTCATTCTTGAAAAAGTTATAAAAAGCAAGATGGTTAAAATTGATTGTGCAATATTGAAAAATATCATAGGGCGGATCCCTTCAAATTTAATAAATGCAAATGCATGTGACATTTGGACGGGCGGACGAACGGACATGAAACTAGTGTTACGTTTTTGCCATTTTGAGTACGGATCCCTAAGAATTATAGGAAAATAAACTATAAATTTTACCTCAATATATAATAGAAATTGTCTAGATTACTTTATTTCAATATTATCAGCTCTTACTTTCATCTGGCTATTGTCATGCGTAATAAAAAGGAACTCTTAAGTGAGGCACCAACTTTATGTACTTACAAAGGGCTTTCGCCGATAGGTTTAAGAGTAAAGCCTTTGTTCTGCACTACTGTACCTGAAATTATTGTGAAACTATTTACGTTAACAGCGAAAACTATAGCCGATAAAACTTCTGGGATAAAGTAAATCATACTTACTCCGCAAGCTATTAAGTCAACAGGAAGTCGCAAATAAACAAACATACCTACATACGTACACTCAAATAGCGGAAAAGTGTTATTCCTATGTTGCACTGTTATGCCAGAGTAAAATTACCTATATAAGATTCTAGACACAAATAAGTTTCTGTCAAAATGTTCATTTTAGGGACAAGCTTTTGTTGCCGGCTGTACCTATTTTTGCAAATTCTCTATCTGCTTATCAAGACCGAACTATTGAATCCTAACACGGTGGGTCTGCGTCAAGAACAGCGGAGATCCTGGAGCCACCTTCCGACTCCATCATCACATCACCTCTTAGATACTATTGTATTGTCATCGGCATATTGCATTGTCATCGGGTTTACATATGTGGTCTAAATTTCAGTCTATTCCGTTAACGGGAAGTAGGTCAAATTACACTTGCGAGATTTGACCCGTACATATAATTACATAAAACTTGTAAAATGGATGCTTTTCACTGAAAAAGGTATAGAAACAGAGTTGTGAGTCAGTTGAAAATTAGCTCTTAGTACTAAGAGCTGATACGACACAACAAGCAGCAGTGTTATTTTCATTACTGTGTGGGTAAGACAGTCGGTAAAGGTAACCTAGGTATATAAGGTCGCATGTAAGATTGTTTGCTTCGCTGGTTAGTCCATGCCATGAAAAACGAACTGTGGCACCAATCCAATCTTTGACAACACTTCACATTACACGATGCGAAGACAGTGCTGTAACTCTTGTTGACATCGTTTTCCGGTATGGTAAGATCCAAGACTTTAAGCCATTTCCAGAAACACTGCTCTCCGAGTCTGCCTGGCTGGAATCTGGATCAAGGGATCTAAGCTTCTAACAAGATTCTACGTCAGAAACTAACTACAGACTTCAAGGTCCGGGTCCGGTAGATCCTCATAGCTCTTGCAACATGTTAACATAACTCTTAGGACTCATGACGAAGTTTATTAAAATTGGAACCCGTGTCAATGAGTTTGGTGTAATCCAGCCTTTTAATCGCCTTCTGCAAGAATTCACGATTGCCTGGCGATTCTCTAACAGCGGTCCGCAGTACTTTTCCCCTGCTTGTTTTAGTGGAGCCTGCTGCGCCATTAATGCTGTCAAATAAGTCATCGAAAAAAGACATTCCGTGTTTTAGTCTGGCTCACGGGCAGCGGACGTAGTTGCCTGGAACAAAAACGTAAAAATATTATAGAAATTGGATCACAAAGTTCACAAAATTACCAGCCCTACAATATCAAATCCATCAAGCCGTTTAGCCTACAAGGGGTTTTAAAGATAGATACATATACCCACATTAATACGTAAAAATAAATATCCGAAAAACATTACTCTCCTTCTTGGATAGTCTAGTAAAAGAAAACCATCCATCGAACACGTTGGACGTTGGACATGACTTTCGTCTTATCCATGTTCATCCTCAAGCCAACTCGGTCGGACACTCCACTGAGGTCAGCGAGCATTGCACTGAGGTCCTCCATGGTCTCTGCCATGACTACGAACGATATCGTCAGCGAATCGAAGGTGAGTGATGTACTCGCCATTTATGTTGATGCCTCGTCCTTTCCACTCCAGAACCTTAAAAGCATCCTCCAATGCAGCGGTGAACAGCTTCGGAGAGATCACATCTCCTTGTCTGACTCCCCGCTGCAGAGGAATAGGCTTCGTGCTCTGGTCCTGTAGTCGGACGGACATAGTGGCGTTTTCGTACAGACACTTTAACACTTCGATATATCGGTAGTCAACTTGGCACCGGTGGAGAGACTGTAGTACAGTCAACAGCATAAATAAGTGATCATTTATGTACCTTGTCACGTTAACGTCGTGTTTGAAATGTCATACAAAATGGTGAAACTATTGAAAGCGACAAGGTACATAAATGATCACTTACTCGTATTTATGCTGTTGCCTGTACAGCCCAGGTCTCGATCGAATCGAAGGCTTTCTCGTAGTCCACAAATGCAAGGCAAAGGGGGAGGTTATACTCTTCTGTCTTATGTATAACCTGCCGCAACGCATGTATGTGGTCTACGGTACTATAGCCTTTTCGGAAACCGGCTTGTTCGGGAGGCTGGAAATCGTCAAACCAGCGCGCGAGACGATTTGTGATGACCCTTTATGTATATCAATAAATGTTTAAAAAAACAAAAACCCGCCTTCAAAAAGCAAAAAATAACTTCTTTAAAATGGTAGGTAAATAGGTCAGTCCAACTGAAGTCTGCTTTTGGTTAAAATATTGTTGGACGCCGACTGACGGACGTTGCTTTTTGAAGGCGGGTTTTTGTTTTTTTAAACATTTATTTTATTTTATACTTTTTAGTGATCCTATTTATGCTGTTACGTAGCTCCACTTCTAAATATTGATGAGAAACTATAGAAAATTTCAAGCTCGCCGCAGACAACGCCGCGGGAATGTCATAGTCATATTTAAACCTAAATGTGCTTCGTCATAGTCGCTCAACTACCTTTATCGAAATATCTTATCGCCACCCTTGGAATAGGTACCGTTAAGGAGTTCCGGTGGCCATCTGTGGTCTTCATCATCAGTTCTACTTCACCATATAGTACTTTTCAAAAGCAAATGCATGAGTTACAGTGAAAAATACCAAAATCGCTATAGGTGTGCCTATAATATTTGAGGAGTTCTCTTGATTTCTCCATGATCCCATCATCAGATCCTGACGTGGTGACAATGGGACCAACTAGAAAGTATAACCATTCGAACAACGAAAAAAATTTTCAAGTCGGTCCAGTGGTCTTCGAGTAATCGGGGAACATACATACAAAAAAAAAACCCCGACGAATTGAGAACCTCCTCCTTTTTTTGAAGTCGGTTAAAAACGAAAGCCACATCTATGGTTTATCGGAAAATGGCACCACACTTAAGGTGATAGGTAAACTAACGACGATATTTTTTTTATCAGAAGCGCGGCGGCGTGTAACTTTTAATACCCCCCCTCCCTTCCCCCCCAGGGGACGGCTGATGGCTACCGGGCTAAATCGGCTTAACTTGTCCTAGGATACATCTGTGCCAAGTGAATTCATCCGATACCAAATTTCTTACCTATGGTCGTTACCGCCCGTACTAGATCATTTCATTTTTCAATTCCCCATTCTAGACCCATTTTCAAATATTGAGGAAAATAATTTTATATTGTTTTTACTAAAAACAGATGCGGGCAAGCAAGTTATCCAACTATGTCAAATTTCAAGTTGATAACTTCTATAAGGGAAGGGGGGGCAAAGCGGGGAAGCTAAGCAACAGGAGTTAGATTCGGATTCAAATGTATACATAATTGACACACATTCCAACTTAAATTAACTATTAGTATCTAAAGTATAATACTTCATGTTATTTTTTGTTTGGATATAAACAAATTTAGGTACATGATAAATTTTATCAAAACTGGGTTTTGCCCCGCTATGGCCCCGTATATTGGGGTAAAGTGGGGCAGCAGATGAAGCATTGTGGGGAACGAAAAAGGGGCAATGTGGGGTATGAAAATTACTATAAACTAATTAAATCTTGATAAACAAAAAATATCACTTCTAACTATATGAAAACTAGTTAAATTTAAGATGTAAAACACAATTAATCATCAGCACTCTTTGCACTTTCACAGAATTCTCCAAAAAATACAAATATTTCAAAGAGCAGTAGACAGAAGCATTCTGGGCCTGCGATTAAGCGACAAAGTAAGAAATTCCATTTTAAGAAAAAGGACGAAAGCGACTGATGCAGCAAAATTATTATGTCAATTAAAATGGAGATGGGCCGGTCATGTTGCCAGAACTAAAGACGATAGATGGAGCGAAAATATCCTGTATTGGTACCCAAGAGACGCCACGCGACTTAGAGGTCGGCCGCCCCGCCGGTGGTGCGACGACATTGTCGCGGTCGCAGGTAACGCCTGGACTAGAACTGCACAGGACCGGGATCGCTGGAAGAAGTTGGAGGAGGCCTTCACCCGGAAGTCACCCACTTCCGGGTGAAGACCCAGTAAAATATAAGTTAAATAATAATTTGAAATAATACAAACAATAACATTATCACATGGTAAAAATAATCATATTTTGAATAAGTAGGTATATCTTTAATTTAATTTGTTTTAATTATTGCATGTTAATATAAATAGGTAAGCAAACTGTAGACATTTATATTTAAATAGGAAATAAATGGCTTATTATTATTACTCTTTGCACGGAAATGTTTAGTTTCATCATCCTAATCTTCTTATTATTTCTTGTTCCCTACTATGCCCCATCTATTTAACCCCGATTTGCCCCTACGTGCTCTCACATCGAAACATTCACATCCGCCATCTCACCTTGTTTATAAGCAGACTTTGTTGTTGAAATATAAAATCCATCAAATCCCCTGCAAATCTCAAAAAATATCTTTCAAGACTACGGTATAAAGTTACAGAATGAATGTGAATCAAATATCAACAATATTTTTAGAAATATACAGGTTTTGTTAATATTTAAAATATTTCTTACCGGGGTCAATCAGCAGCGTTGAATCTCTCGGAGGCCACGTAATGACTAAACACCAATCACGGAGCCTTATTTAAATTGCCATGCCGTTCTTCCTTCCCAAAAAAGTACCGCTGCCCCGCTATGCCCCACTACCCCACTATGCCCCCCCTCCCCTAGTTTCATAGAAAAACTGTTGTGATATACAGACGGACACCGAAGTCGCACCATACCTAAGGGTTACTTTTTACAATTTTGGTACGGAGCCCTAAAAATCATGACAGATTTGGTCAAATATGATCTTAACATGTTTTATTAGAAATCACATAAAAGTGTACATCAGTCAACCTAGTCAAGCGCCATCTAACAGCGGCGTGTGACAGTTTGACGCATAGCAATACGCAGTACGCAGTCAATCACATGACGCGCTTATGATGCGCGAATAGCTTAACTCGTGTCGATCCGAATGCGCAAGATCTAGCCCTAACCATAAGAATAAACAATAACTACACCTAGAAGCGAACCTCCTTTACCCAGGCCCCGAATGCCGCGCTTTTAATACCTAGTTCCCCCTTCACCCCGCTACGCCCCTCTGTCTTCCGCGCCCAAAGTCAGGGCTGTCACTTGGGAAATATTTTAATCGGTTTATGGATGTGTTATACAAGTTTAATCACGAAATGTTATTTATGTTTTCCTTCAACGTGGAAACATTGTTGCACAATGAGTTTTTTACATTTACGTTAAATTAGGTAATAATATCTTTGATGATATTAAGATTATCTCCAGAAAATTTAATGGATTATGTGGCTATTACTCACCTATAAAATACAGAAACAAGTCTAAGTCTATATAAATAAACAACCGTTTAAGCTCAATAAGTTTTAAGTATAGTCTGGAATCCGAAGTTACTTTTTACGTTCCTTTATCCGGACCATTAATTTCAATTTTTATTAAGTTGAAAAAGCTTTATTATACTATTCTTATATATTAATTCATTTTTAATGTTTCCGTTTTTTAGTTTCAACATCTAGGGGATGTACTATTAAAGAAATAAAGCTCCTTCATTCAATCAATTACCTATTTCTAATTATTTTGCCGTAAATAGTCGTTCACTTTTTAAAATACCATCTTAGTTCAACCATAAACACTAAAATCAACACAAATAAGAAAACCAATTCAAGACACAATAACAATATCTTGGTTAATACATATATATTCTGTCTGTGACGCCCCTGACTGACTAGACACCTCAGGTGTCGCCAGGCGGTAGGTATTTAATGCGCCGAGCGCGCGTCCGGAGCCGGGAGTTTCGCTTCTACGTGTAGTTATTGTTTATTCTTATGCCCTAACTACCCTTCGCCAAAAATAACGCCGTTTTTGAAACCGGTTAAGTTACAAGCATAGAGGCATTCCAACTAAGGGTGGAGTTACATCTACTCGTATCAGCACCGATTCGCATTTTGACTATAGAAAATGGCTGTTTTGTATGAACATGCGTGTTCTTCATTTATAGTTTCGTCGCATACACCTAAGGAAAACAACGTATTAACCAACCAACTTTAGGGGCTAATACTCAATGAAATTGCATAAAAGAAAATCCGCAATCTACTTTAAAAAAATCTTGATTAATTTATTAGTAATAAATATTTAGTACAAAATGAATTTGCATTCAATCAAAGGAACTGGACCACGGCGGCACGGACCTAAAAAAAATACGGACGTAACGTTACACTCAAAAGGTGCGAAGCAAGCAAGGCCTGTTATTTCGTTCCGTCATACACAATCTACCGTCTCACAAATGCACTAGGTCTGTTAACCCGCCGCCATTACGCGTCCAGCCACAGCCCGAGTGACATATCACTTTACACCGAAGAAAATGCCGCATTGTGTAGTAAAAACGTGTAAAAACTACATTAGTAAATATAAAAAGCCACACGGAATCACTTATCACCTGTAAGTTATGTTTATTCATGTTATTTTTCATAAATATCTGTTTATTTACTTACGCAAATTACAAACAAAAATGACAATCAGTGTTGCCAGATTTTTCACGGATTTTTCTGCCTAAAAGTGGGGAAATCTTTAACGCCGTTAGTAATGGTACGGAACCGCGCCTATGCGAGTCAGACTTGATTTTGATCGGTTTTTTTACATACTTTTAACTAAGTCACAAACAATCTAAGAAACTTAGAATGTAATTAAGTCTTGGATCTCTGTTTTAACTTAGTTACTTCTAATTTGTCAGATTCTCTTGAAAATATGCATACTTATGTAATTGCGATGACACTATAATTATATGGTATTATCGAGCAATGATATTGAAACTTTCTTACACATTCCATACAATCAAATTGAGGAAATTAAAAATTGCTCAGTCTAAACCTTACGTTTGGTACAATTCCTAAACGCTATTATTGCAACAAAATAATTGCATACAATTATTGCCGATTCTTGTACAAGAAACTTGCATAATCTAAATGGGCCTTTACAGTGGGTAAAAGGCCTTAAAATGGGCAAATTAACGATTTATATGGCAACCCTCAAAGCACGCACACTCGTAAACGGACGGCCATTTTGTCTGCTTCACTCATGATTAGACTAGGTTACGTCCGTTTTTTTTTTAGATCCGTGCACGGCGGTAAAAACCAAATTAGTCTAGGAGCATTTTTGAAGAAGACGTAGAATGCAAGCGGTAAATCATGTAACAGTTGGGGTGACAACGCTATCAGAGGGTGTTGACTCTCAGAAGACGGATCTGCCTGTCGCCATTCCAAAATTTGCACCGGAAGTACGCTATACCGGAAAAGGAGCAGCCCATAAAAAAAAATCGTCGTACGTTTAGTAGGTTAATCAATGTTTTGGTAGATAGCTTTCTCCGCCATCTTGAAAAATCTGTCATTTTTTTCGGTTTTATGCCTTTAATGTCGTTAAAGTTCATTCTTGTGCTGAACATGGTTCTGCAATATTGTATAATGCAAAATTTGGTAACACTTTTGAGGGTCAAAACCCTCTGATAACTTTGTTACCCCAACTGTTACATGATTTTCCGCTTGCATTGTTTAGAGACGCGTTTTTCAGTTTTGGGCCTAGTCTAAATAGTCTTTGACCTGTTATCGTTTTGTCAACTTTTTGATAGAGCTCTTATTTACTTGACCGTAATGGCGGCCGAGTTAAAAACAATGATGTTAAAAACAATACCATAACAGGTCAAAGACGAACAGGTTTCCGCCGCCTAGAATAGGAGCCCTGAACATCTCGTCGTATTGTCGTGTTAGGAAATTTGAACGCGATCTGCTGTGGGGCCTAGTATCCTTCTTCTGTGCCACAGGGCTCGTGCCAATGTCACTGCACAGCACAGGGCGCTCCTATCTGCAACTTTTTTATATTTATTTTCGGTATCTCATATCGTGGTCTGATCATTATTACGTGATTCAAAGCCTCTGGGTTCCCCTCCAGGCAAACTCAGCAGTCAGAATGAGAACGTTGAAAACTTCTATTAGTCATTTCTGACGACTGTTAGGGATCAAAACAAATCGCCAAAACTAGGTACTTGATTAATTTATCGTTCAACCAAATAAATTAAACGTTATTCTTAACATTTTTTAATAATAAACAGCACTTTGGTTTAATTTAAAGTTAACTAAATGTACATTTTAAGTAATTAATTGTAGTTATATACCTAAGTATCTACACAATTATTTTAATTTAATAATCATACATAGGTAATCTTTCGGACATTAGATTATGACATAAACAAACTCCTTAAACGAATATTATACTCGTAACATGTGATACATATTTATATAGGTATTATACTTTATCGTTTATGGTTGCAATGTGTGCCTTTTCCATAAATATAGATGGTTCAAATGCAAGTAGTAATTTCTTCGACGTACGACGCGGGGAAAATGCCGTAGCAACCGTTGAGGTCGCCCGACCACCAGTCGCTGTCTTCTTTCTCGTGAACGGTGATTATGTCGCCTGGGAAAAAAAGTGCACATCTGTAAAGTAAGGCCAACGAGACGAGATAAAGAATGTAAACAAGCTTTCAGGATTTCAAAACATATTTATTTGAAATCGTGTAATTTCGAACGCAATCCAAACAGGAATAAACTTCACAAAATGCCGGCCCTAATGTTGACAACTTCTGTACTGACAGCTTTCCCGTAGGTACCACGAATCACGCAACGACGGCCGTCATCGACCAACTGAAGATATTATTGCGTACGAGAAATAAGGACAGATATAATAATCGCTCGCTATCTCAATATAACTCAGTAACAGTCAGTTTGTTTACATTGTTTATCTCGTCTCTACTTTAGGGAGGAACAGCTAATATATATTTAATTAAAAGTACCTGGAAGACCGACCGTCGCTCGGGTTGAAAACGAATTTTCCGAAGATGACAACTTGACACATCGATTTTTCACCCCCGTAAACCACTATATTTCAAATTTCATCGAAATCGTTGGAGCCGTTTCCGAGATTCCGATTATATATATATATATGAATTGCTCGTTTAAAGGTATTAGATATAGATAGATAGATATAATCATAATGGAATTCGCGCACTTCTCGCTTTGCAGTTTAACTAAACGTAATCAATGCAGAAGCATAGTTTTTAATGTTTGTAGAATGTTATACTTTCCAATTTTTGGTTAGTACCTACCTGGTGACAGAGATAGCTCATCAGTCTGCCTGGCCTCGTAGGTGTATAACGCGCGACATTTTCCGATTGACTTCGTTTGCGTGGCGCTGTCGCCGTCCTCATTCTTGAGAAGGTCAGTCAGGTCAGAGGAGCTGTCGCTTTGTGATGAAAATTCGTCTGTGGGTAAATAAAAGGCAATAAGTATAATTATAATTCCTGGGTATTAGGTGTTAGTTACATTTAGGCGATACTAAATGTGGTTTACCAAAGTCGCTGTCCTGCTGGTTGGACAGGCCGTCGCCAGCGCCGCGCTCGCTCCAGTCCAGCGGGCTGCGCGGAGGCGCGGGCGCGGCCTCGGCGCTACCCAGCGGCTGGGCATACACCGGCGTAGCAGGTGCGCTCCTGCTCTCCGCGTTCCTCCTGAACGACAAGTGTTCTATTCGCAGCTTACTAGACGCTCTGCTCATTATAGAGTCACGCCTTTCCTTTTCCTCACCACCGGTGACGCTTTTTGTAAGAGCTGTATAGTTTGGTTGCAAGTTTTTGTTGACTTCATGCTGATAGTCCTCTTGTAACCATGGAGGCATCTGAAAGATGTATAAGAACAATATCATAATGTACTTTTTCACAACACTACTCGGAAATATGGCCATAGATGGTCTTGTTTGGGGTCACAAAACGTCACTTATAGGACAGACCAAGAATGTTTTTGTCGGCGTGTTTGCTGATTGGTCGAGAACATTGTTGTCCAACTTTAAGAACCAATGAAAATCAATCAATCAATTTTTGTGTCATAGCTTCTTAAAATGAAAAATTGAAATCGACCAATCAGAACACACCATTTTGTGTCGTAAAATATTAGGTGTAGCCTTGAACAAAAGTGTTAGTGTTATTGATCACAAGATAAGAACTCAAGAGGCGAACGACCTGTTTATAAAATTAGAAGTGAACAATGTCAGCGAAGGTGTTTGGTGATCAACTAACATCTCTATCACAGATTAAATAAGAGTCACTACGCATTGTTATATTATAATTGTCAAAAACAGTTTTTGCAACCTTTAAAAGAAATAATGTTTAAAAAAAGATTAATATAATTTACTGGTTCGGCTGTTTTGCAGTATGATGGCACCAGAAAAGACATAGTTGAAATTTTAATCCTAATATATTATATTGTTCAAAGTATTTACAAAAAAAAATATTGTGTCATAATCCCTAAAATATAACATAAATAAGCTTAAAAGGGTTGTGAACTACAAAAATTAGTACAAAATGCGATAACATTTTTTTTTCTCTTAAATCCAGCCCGATTCCCACGATTTTTGAATATGATGTAGTTGTTATAAAAAACTAGGTCTGTACCTACGTTTATCATTTCAAGAAACAACAAAATTGAAACATACAAACCTACGGTCTGTTCATTCTTACTGTCTTATATAGTAAACAACTTTCTAACCTCAAAATGAACCATTTTTGGGTAAAACAGCTCTTTTAACTTAAATTAAGTAAACTCAATAAACATTGTACTTAGACATCACTTGGCTAATGTAATTGTCTGTGATTGCTTTATTTTGTTTAAAATAGCTGTTTTAGCCAAAAAAGGTTCATTTTGAGGTTAGAAAGTTGTTTACTATATAAGACAAGTAAGAATGAACAAACCTTAGATTTTCATAACAACTACAACATATTCGTAAACCGTGGAACCCAGACCTAGCGGGGGTGAGAAACGTTATCGCCCGGAGCTAAATTTGTAAGGAATTTATTTGATTTTGATTAGGTAAGCGTCGCCTCAGTTATATAAATAACTTATTAATAACGGTCGCTCTAAGCTTGTGTTTTTATACTTACTTTTAATACACTTTGCTGCAAGCCCTGCTTGTCCCGTATGACTTTTATGTGCGTGGCCAAAGGATGGTTACTCGAAGCCCTATTATCGAGGTCATTTAAAGTTGTTGCTATTTTGCACCTTACGGCTTCTAAGTATGTTAACATAAATTTCATCTGAAACCAAAGTTACTTATAGTTTATAGTTTAAGTTTTAAGATAAATCATTAAAATAAGTATCCTTTTTTATCTTACATGATAAAGTTTGTCGGTAACATTTTGTTGGGAATCGTCATTTCCGAACGTCGGAGTTTGTTTCATGGCCATCGAGAGCTTTTCCAAACCTTCTTTTGATTTTCGTTCTCTATCTATATCTTGTTTTACTAGTTGAAGAATCTTCAGCAGTGCCTGTGAACAACATTGTTAGGTCAACCAGGACCATGTCAAGTAATCGACTGATTTTTATTAGTTTATCGATGCACACTGTGACACGCTAAGTAGTGCGCAGCCCAAGTTGTTTACACGAATAATTACGAGCCACTAAACATCACCCTGTATCTTAAAATGAATAGCAGGAAACGTATTGAGATGAAATTTCCTCAACTATGATATTTGGAAAAACCGGTAGGTACTTTTAAGCAAATATTCTATACAACATTTTCTATTATATAGATGTTGAATTTGATAACGCTAACTGTACAATTATTATACTGTACAAAGTGCAATTGGTAAAGCCGCAAACCTACTGTGGTCGCCACCACAATAGCTGCGTTAGGCAATAGCGACGCTGGTTGTCTTTCTAATAGCTCTGACACCAACTTTATCTATTTATATGTCTGGACATCAGAGCCAACTGGTCGGATGTCCAATTTTGACCAAAATCACTTTTTTTTAGAATCATACTCAATTTTTTGTCCTCTTTCAGGCCATCTAACCGTTATATCGCTATCTCTTTTAGGAACGAAGTTAGATTTACTAAAAAAGGTCGGATGTCCACAATACCTTAGAAGAAAAATAACGGATGTTTAAATATGACTTTTTGCTTCTAGTAATCTTAATGTATGGCTTTAAAAGTAGGTCTGATGTTCACATAAGACATATTGGTTTTATTTTTTTATTAGAACGGAGCGTCTGATGTTTATATCAGACCTTTTGGTTCGGGGAATCTCCACAATATCCACAACCAAAAGAGTAAGCGATAAATTTTAATGGGCGATGGAAAGAGACAGATAGCACACATACGCCCGACGATTGCCTAAACCTTACGTATGGCCGAGCGCGGCCGGCCGGCGATTGACATGTATAATCCAGTTTGTGTCTAGACCGCGCATATGAAAATTCAGTGCAAATTAATTAATTGGTTAACAATTGCAAGTGCTTTTATTGTTAAAGTGGTATTGTACGACATAATTCCTAGCCTAGTTGACGACGCGCTGGCCTAGTTGGTAGTGACCCTGCCTACGAAGCTAGCGGTCCTGGGTTCAAATCCCGGTAAGGGCAGATATTTGTGTGATGAGTGCGAATATTTGTTCCTGAGTCATGGATGTTTTCTATGTATTTAAATATTTATTTCTCTATATAAGTATTTATATCGTTGTCTAGTACCCATAGTACAAGCCTAGAGCTTAGTTTGGGACTAGGTCATTTGGTGTGACATTGTCCCCTGATATTTATTTTATTATTTATTTAATTCCACATGTCAACAGGATATTCCAAGAGTTACGAAAGGCAGAAAATAAAAGAAATCAAGGTGTCTAAACTCAAATATTTCATTACCTACCTACAAGTTTGTTTTGTGCATTCGTTTTTAAACAGGATTTTTAGAGTGAAGTATCAGTACCTGTATTGTTGTTTCAGATGATATTTTTCAATCAAATAAAAGACGACCTTCACTGTCAGTGCATGTTGATGATATTATAATTTCGAGAAGAAACACACTGGAAAAAGTTGCAAATTTTCATAAGTTGTGTCGTTGAACTCGTTAGCTTTAGTTTCTATTTCTACTACTTAATTACACAGTATTTACAAGCTTTAATGCAACTTGGCCTGTTAGTTAGGTAGTTTGGGATAAATCTTGAAAGTTAAATTTGACCCTTTTCCCGGTTTCCGATTGAGCTGAAATTTACTATACTTGCGTATCTTCGGGAACAATGCAATAATTGGTATGGTAACATGGAGCTGGTCTGATGATGCAGTCAGAAGGTGGCTATAGGAACTAACTCCTGCAATATCCTGTACGCACTTGCACTTGTTAACAAATGAATTAATTCGCACCGAATTTTCACATCCGCGGTCTATACACAAATTGGTTTATACTTGTCAATCGCCGGCCGGCCGCGCTCGTTCAATCGTAAGGTTTAGGCAATCGTCGAGCGTGGTATCCCTTCATTTCTCATAATTTAATTTGCACTATTTTCATTTGCTATGGCAATGATCACTGGCTATAATCTTCATAATGCCATAATACTCTAGTGTCATAATGTTCAACCTCCCTAATATCAGATACCATAATAACACTTTCCATAATATTTACTTTCTATAATGTTCATAATCCCTAATATTATATGCCATAACACTTCATTTGCCATAATTTCGGAAAAAGCAGACCCAGACTGTATCAGTGTGTTTCAGTGGGTATAATGAAGTACTGGTACAATCTGGATTACGTACTACTATTATAATAACTCACCTATTCTAACCTACCTACTGTAAGGAAGGCCAGACTTTTTTATAGTACTACGCATAATACGCATTCTGAATGTTTTATGGCAAATAATTATTATGGCGTTTAAAGTTTATAGCATACAATTTTATAACACTTAATAATAGGGAAAATGAAAAGTATGGCATACATATCGGTATGGCACCTAAGAATTATGTCAAGTGAAAATATACCAAATGATCATTATGGCACATGATTCGTTATGACTTATGGCATATAAATTTATGTCATGAAATTCGGGCAAATGAAATTATTGCATATGAAATTCGGTCAAACGATAGAGAACCGTCGGGCGTATGTTTGCTTTCTGTCTCTTTCCATCGCCCATTAAAATTTATTGCTATCTCTGTTTGTTGTGGATATTGTGGAGATTCCCCGAACCAAAAGGTCTGATATAAACATCAGACGCTCCGTTCTAAGAAAAAATTAATACCAATAAGTCTTATAGTGGAGATTCCCCGGACCAAAATGTCTGATGTTCACATAAGATTGAATATATTTCCATTTCATTTCGAGCCATATAGTCTGATTTAAACATACGTCCTATACTTATTGCGTGTTCACAAATTTTCTTACAACCAAAATATCGGATGCTAATATCCGACCACAGCATAGCATAAGCCTTGTTAATTTTAGGTCGGATGTCACACCCTTTTGATAATCAAATTTAAATTGCAATGTTATTGATAGCGTAAGAAAGAACTTGTATGTCAGAAAATACTTGCAGTTATATGCTCCTTCAATATTAATTATTAGTTTTCTTTATTTTAATACTGTTAGTCGGTGTCAAACGTTTTTAAGTTACTTTTGCTTGTCCTGAAAAGTATCAAAAATGCACATCCGACCAGTTGGCTCTGATGTCCAGATATATAAAAGGCAAATCTGACTCACTGACTTAGATATCAACGCACAGCCGAAACTACTGTACCTAGAAACTTGAAATTTGGTACAGGGGTTCCTTTCATGATGTAAGTGAGCACTAAGAAAGGATTTTCCGAAAATCTACCCCCAACGGGAAGAAATAGGGGGAGGAGCGGGAAACTAATTCTACGCGTAAGAAGTCGCGGGCGTCCTCTATATTATGATATATGCCTTGTTATATTATAATAACTGAGGGCTCTCCCCAGTTTCAATAGGTACTGATTAGATAATAATTTCTCAGTATCTATTTAATTTGCGTATTCGGGTCTAATAGGAACCTCGTTTCTTGACCATTTTTAATTCCCTGCAAAAAATGATGGGTGTTATAAATTAATTTGTGTGGCTGAGTATCTATGTGTCTTTCTGTGGCAGCGTGACTTTCAAACAGATGGACCGATTTGGACGCGGTTCGCGAAGTCGAATCTTGATGCTTGTTAGGTAAGTTTCGTGAAAATCGGTTCGGCCGTTTCATTTGGAAAGAAGGGATAATATCGCCGTTTTTAATCTATGTATTTGAATTATCATCAGCAGCGTCTTCTGCTCGTATTTTGTGTATGATGCAGCGCGGCCAGCAAGTACGGGGTGGCGGCGGGAGACCGACCTGCTTCCGGCGTTCCTTGTTCATGGCTAGCGTGGTGTGCTCGCAGTAGAAGTCGGGCAACAGCTGCTCAGTGGCGCCTGGCGGAACGCTGCGCACGCGCCTGATCACGCGCATGTCCACATTTGCGTCCGCGTTAGTTATGGGACCAACCAATTTACTTGATATCTGAAAATATGTAATAAATAATATATTGAACAAAATGTACTTATAGGTAATTATTGATGCAAGTTCGGAAATAAGATCGATTTAATGATTGTAGACTCAAGATCGAGCTACACCAAGCTACACTTAAAGACGAATAGAAGTGAAATAGAAGTGAACACTTTTCAATCATTGAGTCATAGACAGTCATTAAACATATTTTGTTCGACTTCCAAATTTCATTCATATTTAATTTTATTGTTAATTAAAATAATAATCAAATAAAAAGAAAAAAAGTAAGCATCCGCTACATGTACCCATTTACTCGGATGTACTATCAGCCCAATGTTACGCTGACCCACCATAGAACTATGTCTCAGTGGAGTTATGGGTCAAGTCGTAAGAAGTGTCAAACGAATGGTTTTACAATGTCACTGTGTGTGCTCAGGGTTCCATTGGGCTGACAATACCTAAAACACGACCAAGTAACGGAACGCAGTTTGCAAGCGCGCGTCCCTCCCCTGTAGCTCTCGGTCGCCGTCAACTGTCATAGAGGACGTGTGCAAGCGCCGATGTTTTCCCGGCTACACTTCCGTAATACCAAAGAACTGCAATGTAGTAGTCGAACCATTCTATACTCTATTGGTAACCACATTAAATGTAAAATGCTTATACCATTGCTATGCAGTTAGCCGCCTTTTTTTGGTATTACGGCGGCAGTACGATTCTCCGGCCCGACACAGAACTGTTTTCACATTTGCAGCTATTTACTCTTTGTACGTAACAAATAAAGATACTTAGTTCACATTCGTAAAGATCTGCGTATATGGGTCTAGCTTTTTTAAATGTGATATACCTAATAGGTTACTTATTAGGTTGATTTATGGTTAAAGAACTTTATTTCCCACAAGAAATTATACATTTCACTTATTGAGAACATGCTTCATCTAACATAAATTTATCTGTGAGCACCCGAAGCACTCATAAAAAAACCGGACAAGTGCGAGTCGGACTCGCCCACCGAGGGTTCCGCTCATGACACGGTTAACTCAATTCAAAATGTGCACCGCCGCCGGTCCTTGCGTAAAGAGCCTGTTTTTTTGTGATTTAATTAAAAATGTTGGGTTTTCAGATTTTTTCCTATACTTGTAGTAAAAGACAGTATTACTAGCTAAATTTCGTAGTTCTAGGTCAACGGAAAATACCCTATAAATTTTGATTCCCTTGAGACTGTCGAAATATACGTTTTTTGCGGCATAAACGGCCGTACCTTTTTTTTTACGTTGACTTAGAAGTTTGACATTTTCACAGCTTCAAGGGACTGTAGACTTGAGTATAGGTACAGGGTGTTCGGCACATGGACCATCAAATTTTTTTGGGGTATTGTTGGGGTTATTTGTTATCTTTCGCCCTTGGACCTTGGGTTATAAGGGTCACGGTTTTGGAGATAGGGGAGACTTACGAGTAGGTGGGTTGCAACAAAGGTAAGTTGACACAACGCCAATATCTCGGGAACTGTAGCGAATAGAAGTATGGAAACAACACATTTCAAACCTTGAGCTCGGTCTAGTAGACTTGTCAATACACGTCGTGGAGGCAAGGTGAACGGTTACGGCGATACAGCGTCGGTGGTCAAAATAGTGCCAAAAGTAAAAAAAAAAAACATTTTTTCGATACTGTTTCTTTATATGTAATTAATCCGATTTTGTGCTGAGTGTAGATGATTTTTAAAGCATGATTAAGTTAGTTTTACATGCATATTTCATATTTTAGGTGTACTAACGGCTTGTAGGGTATAATCGAAATGACACGATAAGAACCGTAAATTTCAATGCAGAGGGAAGTTGAAACACCTTGTTTTAACCCAGCTCGTTTGTTGCAACGCAATCTCAAGAAAGTGTTTAAGTATATTATTATAATTTTAGTGAGATGGAAGACTAAAAGTATTTTTAGTAGGTAATTAAGATTTAAATGTTACTAAGGTACAAGAAAACGACTGATTATTATAAGTTTAGGTTAAAAATGCCTACTTGAAATTAGACGACAAAGAAGGTTGTCCAGTAGGTAAGGTCATAAAGAGAAGATCATTTTAATTAACAAAAGTTATTTGTTTGTTGAATTCAAAAAAGTTCCTACATTGTGTCAAAGTTTATTACCTGATGAAATAGTTTTAGCTACATTAAAAATTTAAATTTGACAAAGTTTTTAGGATAAACCTACTTGCAATGTGCCTTAGTAATTATAATTAAAGGTAAACTATTATAAGTAAAGGTATTGTACTATTGATTGATGACAAAGGCCGTTTCTTTAACATTAAAAGGTTTTTATTCACTTAAATGTGCGTTTTTTATTTTAAAATGCTCCATCTATCTAATGTGTCAACTTACCTAGGTATCTGTTTCATCTTATCTCTATACTAGGAGAGTTGAAACACTCTGACTTGATGTAGAAAATGTATTTTTTTAAATAGTTATCACTACTAATTACCACTTCAACTGAAATCAATTGTTAGAGTATTAAATTTGCTTTATAACGATATATCTCATAGTTCTAAAACGTACAGTGAGGCAGTTATGACCTGAATTGTAAATTTTGTGTCAACCCGCCTAGGTCTCCCCTATGATTTTTTAAATGTTTTTTCGCAAAATTTCCAAAATTCCGCCTTTAAACGTTCTTATTTTTTTTATTAGTGCATGTAAAAAAAAAAAGTTTTTAATACCTGTTAATACATGCTTGTCTAAATAATAATAGTTTTTAGTCTAATTGATAGTCTCAATGGATTTTTATTCACAAAATTACTGTTTGTGTGAAAAAAATCCAACTTCGAAATTCAATTATTAAAAGACTAAATCCAATTTTGAGTTTCATTTTTTTTAACTTTTCTATCTAATGACGTTTCTAAAGATGTGCTACACATTAATAAAATATAAATCTGAGTGAAATTGCGGGGATATTCCGTCAAATTGTTATGAATTACCGAGCAGTACAACTTTATTTTAATGAAACGTTTTATTTTGAAAAGATCGTTACACAAATTAAATCTTGTTTCATACTTAACGTTTACAAGTTTTGATCGAACTGTTCTTCCCTGTTTCTAATGCACGCCCGGCATATCTTTCTTTCTTGAACAGTTACGGTAGCTAGCCGCATTTCGGCTTTCATTGTCATAAAATCTGCGTTTATCCTCTCGCGTAGGCACCTCCGTAACATAAACTAGCTCTTTTGCTCGTCCCCAGACATAAAAGTCTAAGGGCGTTAGGTCTGGAGACCGTGCGGGCCAAGGATCAGGCCGCTTCTGTTTATCCACGAGTTAGGAAAGGAGTTATCCAGGTGTTCTCGAACTTATCTTTGAAAATATGCCGGGCAACCGTCGTGCTGGAAAACAATCGGGGCATCTTCATTAATTACGGGAACTTCCATTAACAGCTCTGGCAACGCAGTTTGTAGGAATTCCAAATAAGCAGGCCCATTCAATCGATTCGGCAAGTAATATGGTCCAATTCATGAATGTTAAAATCTTACAATTGCAGTTTATTCGATCCATCATTTGTACCAAAAACGCACTCTTCTACGTTCTGATCTTATGTTAAAATTATCAAACTGCGTACAAAAACTCATAGGGCGGGGGGGAGTGGGCTATGAATTTTATTACATTAAAAGAAATGAAATTATTATTATTAAATTACTTATTTCTATTTTCTTTAATAAGATTTTTTCCTTACCTTGCACCGGAGTGAAATGAAAAGCATGCTTTTCGTTAGCCCGAAGCACTGACCACACGTTCCAAATTTTCACGTTAGGGTCTGTTTCGAAGGCTTGAAGTATTCGTTCCTCGATTGCAACATTATGCTGCCTCCCATTAATACGTTGCTCTTGAAAGTTTACGTTTCCAGTCTCCCGCATAACAAACTTTGTCGAAAATGTGTCGTGGTGGGACAATCTTCGATTTCGATGCATCTCTTGATAAATCCTGCGGGCGTCACGAGAAACACCCCGTGCTATACCATACGCCATTATCATATCAACGTATTCTTCTTTAGTGTAGTTAGCCATAGTTTAGGAAAAATAATTACATTAAACAACAAATGTAATTTCCCGCCACTACTGCACCGTAAAACAGAAATTCGCCATTAGAAAAAAAACTACGGGCGAAGGATAGGAGGTTTCAGCCTGTTATTTAACCAGCCAGTGTTCCGAAAAGGTTCCGATGCGTTACAAAACTTACAAAGTTGGGATACTCGCTAATTTCTAACAATTTCCGACCTATCGACGGAATATCCCCGTAATTTGACTCAGATTTGTTTTTTATTAATGTGTAGCACATCGTTAGACCTAGAGAAGTTTTTTAATGCAAATGAACCTCAAAATTGTATTTAGTTTTTTAATAATTGAATTTAGAAGTCGGATTTTTTTTACACAAACAATAATTTTATAAAATAAAAAACCTCGTACCGTCCCTTTGAGACTATCAATTAGAATAAAGACTGTTATTATTTGAACAAGCATATATTAACAAGTATTAAATACGATATTTTTTTATACATGCATTAATAAAAAAGTTACGAACGTTTAAAGGCGGAATTTCGGAAAACTTGAGAAAAAACATTTAAAAATCATATCTCCAAAACTGTGACCTTTATGACCCAAGGTCCAAGAGCGAAAAGATAAAAAATAACCCCAACAATACCTCAAAAAAATTGACGGTCCATGTGCCGAACACCCTGTATGGTTTAAATTTCAACTCGATACCTCCACGCGTTCCTGAGATAAAGGGTCTTGACAGACAGACAGCCAGTCAGGCAGACAGGCGGACAGACAGACGGACAACAAAGTGGTCCTATAAGGGTTCCGTTTTTTCCTTTTGAGATACGGAACACCCTAAAATTAAAAAAATATACTACAATGTAAAATGATTATAGTATTAAACAAATGAATCTAAGTTGAGTACTAAGAAAAAGAAAACAGAGAACAGTGCCTAGTTCATCCAAACTTAACAAAACATTATTTTACACGGCGTTTGACAAAATATCTATTTGTGAACCAAAATCATACTTGGCACATTATTATGTGGGTAATCTACAAAATAAAAGAGGGTAAGTAAGCACAAGCTACCAAGAAGTTTCAGTTTCGGTAATTAATAAATAAACAACGTGTTTTCCAATTTACCTGGATCTAATCTATTTTGACTTTTTGGCATTTGGCGTCCAAGTAGATAGGATTTGTCCAACTTATGTCCGGGTAGGTTAGGTGATGTCAAAGTTTTTTTTTTTTAAGTAATTAATTTACACGTGGACATTTTATTATAATAAATGCCAATTAAGGCCAATTATTGTTTGTACAGTCTAGTAGATACTATTGTAATGCGAGTTTTTTAAATATTTATTAAAAACTCGTAGAAACTACATATTTAAAAATGCAAACAGTATTTTTATTTTTAAGTGTTCAAAAATAATAATTTTGATGTTTTTTATAAACATGTTAGTTATTATTAGGTACATATCACTTGTTTGGTTTGATATTAGAAACATTTGGTGAGCCGCTAAAAAAAAAAAACTCTAACCCCCTTACTAATAAACTTTGAGTAACGGTTGTATAGCTATACAATGTTTTGTCCTTATCTGTCAAATTCAATTGTCACAATGACAGATAAGGACAAAACATTTTATATTTATACCACCGTTCCTCAACGTTTATTAGTAAGGGGGTAAGAGTTTAATTTTGTTTTTATAACGTTAAAAGGTTGTGACAGAGGCCTTGTACTCGATAGGTCTCCAAAACTTAAAAAACTGAATATTAGATTAACATTTCTATTATGTTTTAACTTCTAATAATATAGGTAGGTACATAAGAATAAGCAGGTAAATTTATTTAAAAGATTAAAATAAATTAATTTACTCGTAAGTATATCCTTTTTTACACAATGCACATTGAAGAACGTAAACCTCAGTTGTGGTTCCCTGCCTTTTAGCAGATATATGTTTGTCCGAATGTATCGTTTTCCAACCGTTTGATTTACCAACCGTATTTTATTTCTGTAAATGAATATAAGTATTTCATAATTGTTATAAGACTTGACTAACCTGACCTATAGGGTTCTACACGATGATACTGGAAGAAATCATCAAATATTTACAGTTACAGAAAAAAAAGCGGCTTGGCAAATGAAACAGTTCGGAAACGACACATTCGGCCAAACGTATTTCTCCCAAAAGGCGGGATACCCTAAGTTGTACTTGGACTTGGATGTAGGATCTGACACGCAAATGACAATACCAAGATAGAAGGAGATAGTTTACAGAGTTCTCAATCAGAGAGACCGAGAAGGAGACATTTTGTCTTTGTCATCGACGCGCCTCGTTTATAAATGTTTGCCACTTGGATGAGTAAGTAGGCTAAACAAACGGCTGTCATTTCAAATTGTTTTCGTGAACGTATGTTTTAGAAGCAAATTTAAGACAGGAAATTGTGTTTTCAACCATATGTTTGATAATAGTAAACATGTGTTATGTTTGTATTTTATTTATAAAATGGTGAATTTTTGTGTGATCGGCTGTAAAAGCCGCAGTGAGCGAAAATTGGAGAACGCAACTTTTCATAAGTATGTACAGTATTTAGCCATTTCTCAAAGTGATTTTTGTGTTTTAAATGCGGGAAATACAGCAACTAATCTCTACTACGTGTATAATAATACAAGATCATTAAAACAACTCTAAAATTCGCTTCAAAACAATTAGATTATTGCAGTATTAACCACCCAAATTACGTAAGTTGTTTAATGTCAATAAATAACGGCTGGCTGGCAGCTATGTCTGTGGTATATGCAATTTGGATAGTTTATGAATGCTTTGGGGTTGCCAGACAAATATATATTTTTTACCTCATTTAACGGGAAGAAAATATTTTAATTTTTTCACATTCACTATTAGTCACATCGAGAAGAATACGGTAGATGCACCAGTAACCAAATGAGGTAAAAGCATATAGGTAATTCTGATAAATACCAATCTAAAACTTAGAACCTAATCAAAAATAATAAGAGTTTTATGGAGTAATCTTGTGAACACAGTTTAAATAAAAAGTATATATGTGTTTCTGTGATTACTTAAGCTCATATATTTCGCTCGATCTCGTATCGACCGTTTCAACTGGGCCTCGCGAGGTAGCTTCACCGTCATTTCGGCAAAAACAAAAGCTAGTAGATCAGTAATTTAAACGCAGTTTTGACAATTCCTATCGATATTTTAAATCTACTTCCGATGTAGTCTTAATTTCCATTCATTTGATACCCCACACATGTATATAGGGTTCATAGAATCAGAATTATTCGCAATTTTCAAAATACAGTGGCCGCCATTTTGATGACGTCATACCTCCGGATCCAGGTACTTTTCTGGTGGGGTCCCGACGGGTTTTAACATAAAATAACATGATTAACAACATACTAAAATTTGGTGCTGGTATCACAAAGTGGACTATGTTTCACCTAACAGAATGAGTACTGACCAAAACGCGTGTTGGAGCACACTTTGCGGCGCTCGTACCTACGCCAAAACTATTGACTTTATGAAAAAAAAGTTAATACATAAATTGTAGGCTATCGTCTCTTGTTTCATTTTGTAATAACTGTTTTTATCGTAACATGAGTCGGAAAGGAGGTATTGTCAAAAAATTGCTTTTAGGCGCCATCTTGCCAATATGGCGGCGCGAGCGGCAAAAATACGAGGTGGCAAAGTCGAAATTCGGAAAGAGCACATCAAAATCTATAAAATCACTAATTTTCAAAACTCCCGGAAAATATTCCAGGTAACCACTATTTTTCGAACCAAATGACCGTATCAACGGGGCAGACCTTATGGCGGGACGCGCTTCTTTGGCGTAATAGTCCTAGTTGTTACGGTTTAAAAGCTGCATTTTGTGATGGAAGCAAGCCACTTTGCACAGTGTTAGTAGGGATCAAAATAAGTGATTTTACCCGCAGCAGCAAAACTTTCACCCCTTAGGAACACAGATGGCGCCACTTCAATTTTTCATTTTTCTAAAAATTCTAGTGTCTAAACGGTTGCATCGATTTCAATAATTAGGGTGTCAATCGAAAGAAAATTTAACATACATACATACATACATTACATCACGCCTGTTTCCCAGAGGGGTAGGCAGAGACCAATTTAACATTGTATTATAAATATTATAAATAAACTAGAAAAAACAATACTTAATTCCTACCAAAAACTCCGCTTTTTTGTTATTTTTTTTAGCGATTCACCAGTTTTTTATTTATTTACATTAAAAAGTGTAGGAATAGGGTATTATTTTATTAAATCACATGATTACGCTGTTAATAACACATAAAATAAAAAACTACATGTCAACAGCTTTAATATTTACAGAGATATTTATGATATGCGACGGGGCGACGGGGTCATTGCCCTTTAATCCTCGCGCCACACCAATTTTGACCAGTAATTGAAAATAATTGTTACCTTGACAATATCAAAAGCTTAAAAATTGACGTCTAGGATACTTCCAATCACGGTGCATGCTAGTTAATGACCATATTTATTGACGAAATACGTAAATTTGATGTTGTTTTTTTGTTAGATCCCGTCAAAGAATGTGTATAGGTTAAGTAGTTTTTAAAATATTAGTACCTAGTTTTTAAAAATCTTTTCTTATACCCTGAAACCATCTTGATTTTCTTTAAAAATAATATTGTTTCGCAATGCTTTTTCATTTCAAGGGTGGCATTTTGACCGTCGAATTGCGTTACCGTTGTTAATTCAGTGTTATTTATATACTAGCGACCCGCCCTCGCTTCGCTTCGGTTTAATATAAGTAAAAATAACCCAAGTTCATCTGGAGTAATATACTTTTCAAACGGTATAAAAAAAATTAGATAGGTTTGCATAGAGGTTTGCAGAGGGATGCAGAATTCACTTTAATTGGCCACAAATTAGAAGTTCTTGTGGACTTACGTTCCGCCTACTTTCATGTTCAGTAGAAGATTCTCTGGCTCTCTGAGATCTGTTGATCCCTTTTGCCTATAAGCCGAACGTCACGCTCAGTAGAAGATTCTCAGGCTCGCTGAGATCTGTCTATCCCTATCAACTCTAAGACGAACGTTCAATAGATGATTCTCTATTTCTTCGCAAATAATTACTTTGTCTTCTATTTCACAGCCTGATTTACTTTTCTTCTTCGATTTCATCACTAAGACGTAAATTGTTTCTCTTATTATCCCTAGTTCGACGACCTATATTTATTTGTTTTTTAATGAATTATAAGTTGTTGAACGTATTTTATGCATTTTGTGGTTTTATTTCCAAAAACAAAAGTTTTACGGCAATGTGCCTTGTTAAATGTGAAATACGTCGCAAGTGTTTCAAATTATACCTATGTCCACCACTGTATATTAGAATGACTTCTTAGAGGCATAATTCATTTCGAGTTTTCTCCTTAAAAAAATCTATTAACCCAAATCCACAAAAACAATCTAGTTAGATTAGAGATTAGAGAACCTACACATTTCCCGAATTTAATAATCGGAATAGCTTGTATTTCTTTATTAATATAAATAAAAGATATTCCCAGGTTCTTAATAGCTTTCGGCTGGCTATCGCTATCACGCTTGCATTTGCAACTGACAGTATATTTGTCACTCGTGTGTCATAGAAAAATGAAGATTGCCGATAGCTATTAGCAAAATGGTAGCACTGTAAGTAGGCAACAGGAGATCAGCTTCGATGCACGTCTGATAATTTCAAAATGTTTGTTATTATAGGTACAGTCAAGGACTCTAATTTTTGAGCCACTATGGAACCCTGTTGCTTAACGTTAATCATTAATTTTAGCGTAATTTCTTTCATGTGGCTTGACTCTATTCATACAGTTTCATAGTGGCACAACAATTAAAGTCCTGGACTGTGTACTAAGGCGAACCGCGGCTATAGGCCCGGCCAACCGTTTCGATAATACAGATTTAGGTTGCGCGTAATTTTGAATCTGCGATTTCTTCTAAAGTGATTATTTAAATAATATAGTGTAAAGTACAATTTTAATCTACATTAAATGCCCAAGGTAACTACCTTATTGATCTGGATAAGGATAAACACTGAATCGGAGAAAATAGCTTCGCAAATAACCTAATGTTTTTTAATAAAAAAATTAAGTTAAAAATGGTTACTGTGAGTCAACCTTAGGAGATACTCATATGCCATCGCGGACTTTTCATTAGAATTTTTGAAGATCTACAATTCTTCAGTAGCCAGCGTAAGCTATGTAAGCGCCGGAAAATCGATTTTTTGACGACTTGGTAAGAAAAGTAAGGAAGTTTTCTCAACTTTATTAAAACATAATTATAATGAAATATATATAAAAACTATCCGGATTAAATTCTCTAAATGCCCGTGGAAACCGTATCAAAATCCGTTGCGTGGTTTAGGAGTTCGCGGAAATACAGACAGACGCGGAGGGCGACTTCATTTTATACTATGTATTTGATTGATGATCACAAGCAATTTATGATTTTCAGGGCGGGCAAACTTACCTTCACTTGCGTCTATGTTTGCCCATACCTATTATCTGCTAAACTATAGCTTTTATGTCGATCTTGTTTAAGAAGGAGTAAAAATTTAAGGCCAAAATTGTCGTTCTATCATAACATCTAATGCGTACTAATAGTGGATTCGTCGAGAAAGTAGTGGGCAAATTTAACTGCCCAAATCCACTGTAGTATGTTAGGGTTGTCAACTGCGGTTAACAGCTTAATTAAAATGAGCACTTAACTAAACGTACATTGGACCCGATTCTACGTGCACATCGCTTAAATAGCCTAAAACTAAATTGTCTAATTTTTAGACGGCAGATTTAACAAGTGCTATTCCAGTATGTCAATATAATATTGAATAAGGCCGCCTAAAATAAGAAGCGTCAGATTCAAATTAGCGCTGTCATTTGATTATGACAGCTGCTCATAAAATAGCAAATTGTTTTAGTGACACCTAAATAAAATTAGGAAGTGTAGAATCGGGTCCATTGTCTCCACAGCTCCTTTTTATATAAATATCTCAGTCATAAATAGGTGGCACTTATTAAAATTACACACCAGAGCCGAGTTCCACACTGGTTTAATTCAGCAAACAAACAAAAACTTAGAAACTAAGTTTAATTATTGCACAGCCAGCATTATATTATTGTTGCTCATAAAAATCTCTTACCAAATGTAAAACGTATTTGAAAAAAACAATACCACAAAAAAAAGAAACATTCCTTCCTCTAAAGAAAGAAACTCCAAAATTATGGATTTGTATCGAACTTCACTCAATTTCTTGTCGGAGCTTTTCAAAGTGGAGGTGTATTTTGGTGCGGGTCAATTTATATTCAGTAGTTCTGTTCTGTTCTCCTGCTTGATGGCAAAGTGAACCTGAAGAATTGGCGACGAAAACAAAAATAACACAAATAAAGAAAGAAGGAGTTTCTTTCTTTCTTCGGTATTGTTTTTAGGTAAATTGGCCCACTACTTTCTAGACGAATCCACTATTAGTACGCATTAGATGTTATGATAGAACGACAATTTTGACCTTAATTTTTACTCCTTCTTAAACAAAAACGCAATAAGAGCTTTTTTAACAGATAATGGGTATGGGCAAACATGGACGCAAGTGAAGGTCAGTTTTCTCGAAATGAAAATCATAAATTGCTTGTGATCAATTGATCATTATATAAATATGACTGAATTAACAACGTTAACGCAATTCTAGGGTCAAAATGCCACTCTTGAAATAAAAAAAGCGTAACGAAACATTATTATTTAAAAAAAAAAACAAGATAATAGTAAAAAATCGGGCAAACTTGGACGGTTTCACGGTATTAAATAGAAGACATTTTTAAAAAGTAGGTACTAATATTTTAAAAACTACTTAACCTATACACATTCTTTGACAAGGGTTTTAAAAAAAAAACAACATCAAATTTACCAATTTCGTCAATAAATATGATCATTAACTAGCATGCACCCTGATTGGAAGTATACTAGACGTAAATTTTTAAGCTTTTGATATTATCAACGTAAAATTTTTTTTCAATTACTGGCCAAAATTTGGGTGGCGCGCGGATTTGAGGTCAATGACCCCGTCGCCCCGTCGTATATAATCATAAATATCTCTCTAAATATTAACATGTAGTTTTTTTATTTAATGTGTTATTAACAGCGTAATCATATGAGTTAATAAAATAATACCCTTTTCTTGAACTTTTTAATGTAAATAAATCGATATCGATCGATAGTGAATCGTTAAAAATATAACAAAAAAACCGGGTTTTTTTTACCATTTTTTTTTCTGGTATATTTTTTTTATAATACATTGTTTAATTTTCTTTCTATTGACACCCTAATTATTGAAATCGATGCAGCCGTTTAGCATGTAGAATTTTTTGAAAAATGAAAAACTGATGTGGCGCCTTCTGTGTTCCTAAGAGGTGAAAGTTTTGCTGCTGCTGGTAAAATCGCTTATTTTGGTCCCTACTATGTATGTACAAAACGGCTTGCTTCCATCATAAAATGCAGCTTTAGGCCGAAAATTCGCCATAACAACTATGACTAGTAAGAAGCTGTTTCCGGCTACTTTGGTTATTCAGTGTGATAATGTGCGGATAAATAAGTGCTATTAAAATAACGACAGGTGGGAAACATATCTTAATATTTAGCGTGTACATGCCCAATAACAATATAGATAACCTGCCATATTTCATTCAATGAGTAAGTGTAATGGAGGCTATTGTGAAGGAAACCTGTGTTGAAACTGTCTATATACTAAGAGATTTAATGCGCACCCGTATGAATTATTTTGTTAAGAGCTGTTGAGTTTTTGTACAGAACAGGGATGGATTTGTGCAGACATTGCTAAACTAGGACTCGACCCTAATACACACACGTACTTCAATAAAACTCACGGATCTAATCGTTGGTTAGATCACTGTGCCACTACGACAGCGGGTTGGGAAACTATTGTTGATATTAATATTGGATACGATGTGTACTGTTTTGATCACTACCCTTTACTAATTAAATGTAACATAAATAATGTGAAACCTAAGCTATGTAATAATAATTTTGTGTTTAATGGGAACATATAATGTAGGGGGAAAGAACATCCTAAGAAGTCGAAGCTTAAACTAATAAATGTACCTAATGAACTCTTGAAATGTACCTATTGATTTTCCTTCAGAACTGAGGGACTGCTGTGACAGTTGCTCCGTGCATAATTCTGTTCATTGTGAAATACTCGACAACTTATACGTTAACTTAACTAAATCTTTATATCAGACATATCTGTATAGCAAAACTGTCACAGTTGGTTGTGGTAATGGAAGAAAGAGAGTTATTGTATGGAACAAGCATGTTGGTGCCGCTCATGGGGAGGCTAGCGCTAGTTTCCTGGATTGGGTTCAGTTTGGCAATCCCTCTGTTGGACCTATCTACGATGCTATGTGTTCTAGTCGTAAGATCTTTAAATCTAGACTTAGATGGGTTCAACAGCATCAAGAACAAATAAAACTAGATTTATTAGCTTCGCATCATAAAAAGAATGACTTTCGTAACTTCTGGAAAAGTACACAGAAAATGGATCCTAGGCCTAGGCTTTCTGTGAGTGTTAATGATATCTCGGACCCCAAATGTATTGATAACTTGCTCGGGGACCATTTTTGTGTAAAGTCCTTGCGAGAGCGGGTACTCGTCGCTGACGAACCGAAATGTGACTCTCAGAGTCGGTTTAATGCTGGTGACATAACTAAGATGATAAAGGGAATGAAGAAGGGGAAATCCTCTGGTCATGACTGCCTGAGCGTTGAGCACTTACGGTTTGCGGGCCCTCACTTGCCCTCTCTGTATCATTCACCCATACTTGCCGTCACTCATGACGAAATCACTTATGATTCCAATTGTTAAAAATAGAACCGGGGACATATCAGATAAGACGAACTACAGACTTATTTCTTTGGCAACTATCGTGGCTAGAGTGCTCGACAGCTTGCTGGACCTACAACTGGACAAATGTTTACAATTGCATGACGCACAGTTCGGCTTTCGGGCCGGCCTATCTAGCGAGAGCGCGATTATTTGTCTAAAGCAAGCAGTTGAGTACTATACTAGTAGAAGGACGCACATATACGCGTGTTTTCTAGATCTCTCCAAAGCCTTTGATCGCGTCAATTATGACTTACTTTGGAGTAAACTTGATGAGGTGCGATTCCCTCGGGAACTCATAAGCTTGTTTAGGTGTTGGTACGCGAGTCAACGAAATAGTGTTAGCTGCGGCGATGTCTTGTCTGATGAGTTTAGCACGGAGTGCGGAGTCAGGCAGGGGGGACTCACCTCTCCCAAACTATTTAATTTATATGTCAATGCCTTGATCGGTGAGCTCAGCAGCACTCGTGTCGGGTGCCACGTAGACAGGGTGTTTTAATAATATAAGTTATGCGGACGACATGGTTCTGCTGAGCCCATCGGTCAGTGGTTTAAGAATCCTCCTGGACAAGTGTGAGGCGTACGCGTTGAATCATAATCTGAAATATAATGTGCAGAAGAGTGTGTATATGGTACTAAAAGTTCCCATCATACGTCCCTCCGATTCTTTTGAATGGGGAAGAGCTGAATAGGGTAAACTCATTTAAATATCTTGGCCACTTGATTACTGACGATCTGCGTGATGACGCAGACAAAGAAAGGGAACGCAGGGCATTCGCGATTAGAGCCAATATGATAGCTCGCAGGTTCAGTCGGTGTACAAGGTACACGCAGCGGTCGCTCAATGCCCTGCGGGTCCAATACAACGTCGCGTTCAGGGTTCTGTTGCGGCTGCCGCGATACTGCAGTGCAACGGGGATGTCAGCAGACGCGGGCCGCGACGCTCTGCAGGGTGCGTGCTAGCCGCCACAGGCTCCTGAACGTAGTCGCTGAGAGATGGGACAGTGGCCTGATCAGGCACAGGTCCTCTCTTCATTTAAGTTTAGGTACTAACATAGTTATTTAAGTTTTGTTTAATACTAACAATATACGGACTACGATGTCTGAAATAAATGCACTTACATACATACATTAAATCACGCCTGTTTCCCAGAGGGGTAGGCAGAGACCACTTAAATGCACTTTATTTATTTTATTTTTTATTTATACTTCATAAAACATTGTATGATTAATTTTTGCAGTATTATTTATCTCGGGTTTGAGAGGTACTCGCTGTTACATTTATGCAACGTCCTTCCCAGTATAGCGTCCTGAACATATCCCCAAGCGCAGCGATGAACAATTTCGGGGATATGATATCTCCTTGTCTCACACCTTACCGCAGCAGGATGGGCTCAGTTCGCCAGTTCTGGATTTGGACAGACATAGAGGTGGCGTCATACTATCCTCTCAACACTTCGACATATCTCCAATCAATTTGGCACTGCTGCAAGGACTATAGACCCGACAAGGTTTCTCATAGTCAAGGAAGGCGAGACACAGGGGCTGAATATACTCTTCGGACTTCTGTATAATCTGCGACACTGTGTGTACGTGGTCTATGGTTCCATAACCCCACTGGAACTCAACCTGTTCTGGGGGTTGTGCTTTGTCGAGTCTTCGAGCAAGATAATTTGAGAAGACTCTCGAGAGCAGCGTATAAATATGGCTCAGTAGTCATGGTGGTTTTTCAATAAGGTTTTATCACCTTTCTTGAAAAACAACCTAACTTTGAACTTTGGAGTTCTCCCGGCGAAAAGTACAGAATTAAAAATACGCTGGAGCTTCTTCAGCAACGGTTTCCCGGCAGCTTTCAGTAGCTCCGTGGTAACTCCGTTTTCTCCTGGGGATTTTCCATTTTTAAGCTGTCCGAAAGGCTTAATATCAGCCTCGACGAGGCTAAACTCTGGCAGATTTTCAGTGTACTGGCGGGTCAAGGTGGCTCTTACGTCCTTCTTCCCTTCGGGGCAAAGCGACTACGACACTTAAAACTGGGTGTAGAAGTCTTGGATTACCGAAAGAGCCTCTGGTCCGAAAGCGACGACTTCCCCGCTTGATTTGGTCAACTTTGTCAGATGGCTTCTTCCAAGTTGAGTTTGTACGAAAGACTTGGACCCCCAGGTTCTGCTCAATTACTCTTTCAATTGAGAGTGTGTTCGGGCGCCGGAAGTCACGTCTTATCAACCTGGGAATGGTCTTATTCTATGCCCGTTGATCAGACGAGGTGACAGTTGGATCAATATCATTTTGTCACATTGTCATGAGATCCAGAGTTTCTTCCGTGAACTTTGACTTCTCGCAAAATGTTGCTCCTTCGTCCCGAAGGATTTTTACCACCTTTTTTATATATTAAACTGTTTTAATAATGGAACTAGTGGGGCAAAAAAATCTCACTAGTGAGAAAATTGACCGGAAAAAGTTTTCATTTTTGGGAAAACTCGGTTTCAACTCTAGTTGATCTCGGTCTCACACATAATTTAACTATCCTACGAGTATAATGTCAACACAGAGAATCCTAATGGGGTATTGGTTAGTTTAGTTTCGATACCTCTGCTAGCTGGGGAGGAACGGCTGCGGTCAGCTGGAGGTAACAGTCTGCTGCCGACTTTAGCTGGGTGAGCCTCTCTTCCTCGAGAGATTCCAGCATGCCGGCGCCTTTGATAACGCTCGATTCCCATTCTAACCTGGAAAACATAACCAAACCCAAGTCTACAAAGTATGCATTAACAAACATTGAGGGTCGAGTTCACCAACAATTAAACGGACGGTTAAGTCTTAATCAGTTGTTAATCAATACATTTGACATCCGTTAACCCGCTAATCGTCCGTTTAATTGTTGGTGAACTCGGCCCTGAGTATACCGGTCTTTATTGTTTGATTTCTTTTTGAAAAAATTACTTTTTTTGAAAGAACTACTTAGATGGAAAGTCAGATTACACAGAAAAGAAATAAGTATTCAAGTAGGTACCTTGCCCTCTCAGCATGTACACAAACATTATAATATTCGACTTCCGTCTTTTTGACAGCATCTTCTGTTTTCCTTTTTTTGACTTGAAGTTTTGCTGCATCCCTTTCGTTGGTGGCACTAGGCACGCGGTCGGCGCGCGCGGCGCTGAGTATGGAGTGTGCGTGCGGGATGTGACCTACGCTCGAGCTGCGCGGCATTCGGCTGAGGACAAAAATACTGTTGGTAATTGAACACGCAGCCGTGCAGCGCACCTGCCTAAACGTTCGCATGGCATGACACATTCGATTCGCTGAGACCTCGCATTGCAGATAAAGCGAAGGATCCTTCAACTAAGCGATACAACATCCTGTTAGTTTAACTTCTTCAAATGATAAATAAAGATTAGAGATGTCCGTATCGCTAAGTAAGTGGCAAATTAAGCAGACCTAATATCTAGAGTAGCATCTTGAAGTTTCTCGTTTTCCCTCGCTGCTGCGTGTGAATTCTTTTTAGATTTGGCTTCATTGGTCCGCCATTCGGTGAGGGAGCGCGACGTCTTTTCTACGTTGGCCTCGATCTAGGAACATGGATCTTGGTTAAGATTTTCATTGGATATACGCTCGAGATTTATATTATAATATGTCAGGATGTATCATATGCCTACTTACCTTTTTTCTTAATTTCATTTGATTTTCGATAATGGTCTTCATCGGTTTAACTAGATCTTCAGTTAGAGCATGAGAATATGTTCTGAAACATTAACATGAGTGAGTATGTGGTGTTATTTTATAGTATCATCTTATTAAAAAAGCCCACAACTAATTAAGGCTCCAATTTCCATCAACAAACGCCACTAAATACTACATGAAGTTTGCATTTGCTTAGCTAGGTATGTCGGTAACTCTGGTTCTTCTGCAGATTTCCTCATTTCTAATTCGATCTCGCGGAGAAACTCCTAGCACAAGCTTATGAGCACTCAAATAACTCTCACTCTTAACTCGGGTAACATAAAACGGACTGTCATGGAGATCCTTGGGGAAAAGCCTACGTCAAGCAGTGCTCGTCTTATGACGGATGATATGATATAGTTCTAGCGGAATCTCATGACAGTCATGACAAATTTAAAAGTAAAAATAAATCGATTTTTACATGGAAAAGTTGCCTTAAGAATATGTGAAGCTAAAAAATTCCATAAAATTTACGATAACGTTTCCCTCCCTTTAAACCTAGTCCGATTTTTACGATTTTTGTATTATGATAACATGAACAACTATGACGTCTGTACGTTTTCCTTTCCAAGAAAATATTTCTTAGAATGAAACAAATTTAAAAACAAAAAACAGCAACTTACTTACCTAGCTCTTTATAATAACTATAACGTATTCAAAAATCGTGAAAATAGGACTTGTTTTAGGAGGTGAGAAACTTTGTCGCTTTGAGCTAAATTTGTAGCTACGTGCTTCAAAGCCTGTCAATTTAAATTTCACCCCTTATCAGTGTTTCATATTGTTTGTTGTTTTTACTCAAATATAGCGTTAGATATCAGGGAAATGTCCTGAAAGCCCTCCGATCTCAAGCGAAAAATATCGTTAATCATGTGTAGGTAGTACTGTGAAATTTGTGTGGGTAATCTTTGATTTAGTATCATGTGTTTAATATTAGATTAGTAAATGAAGCCGAGTTATATTGATACTTTAATTTCCTTTGTAAATTTGCAGGAACGTTACCTTATCCTAATCCATTTGGCTTTTACGACTGATACGTAAAAGTCTATTTAGAACCCTTAATCCCAGGCCAGCTGCCATTTAATTCCAGGATTATCTATAGTTGAGGTCGGATTTTTATTCCCACAGAAAAAATTTAAACAAAGTTACGTCAATGTCAAAGTGACATTTCAGGCGATCTCAAAGTTTGGGCCGGCAAGAAATATAATATCAAGATATCATTTCGCTCGTACCGCGATATAAAAATAAATTTGAGAAATAATTTAAATTAAAATCACACAAATGAGTCTCTGGTAAGCTATTACGACGGAAGCACGAATTGTGAAGCGAAACGAGTGAAGTGACGTTTCACATCAATCAAGCAGCCCTCAACTTGTTGACACAGGTTTATCGAGTCATTGATACCAGTGTAATAAATAAATTATGCATACAAAAACAGTTTTCTCGTTTTAAATTAATACAACAAAGAATTTATATCAAAATAAAGTTTGCCATCAATAAATTAAATTCTTCAATCTCGATTACAATACATAGTTTTTTTATAGAAAGTCGATTTCTTATAAATGTGGAAAGTATAAATATTTTGAATACTACAAATGTTTTTCGTTAACGGCAACACCTTTGTTTACATTTTTTCTGTGGGAATAAAAATCAGACTTTACAATACGGCGAATCGTAGCTGTGCGGCACGGTCTTCACGAAATTTATTTAAAAAAAAACTCACATCTCAGAATACGAAATAGATTTACATTAAAGTGGCATTTAGTCGCTTAGCCAACAATACAAAGTTCAAAACTATGTACATACAATTTTGACCTGCGCTGTATTGTTAGCTAAGCGACGACCGACGACAGGTCTTCGAGTTTTCGAATTAATTTTCAACTAAATCCTAATAGACATACATATATAGCACACGATTTTTTTAATTAAACCTTTATACTTGCAAATAACAGGTAATGCAAGTCCAAAAATAGTTTAAAGTATTAAGTAGGCAACTAATCGTTACTAATATTACCTATATATGTGGTTTGAACCATCTTCACGACATAGGTAGTTAATTGCACAGACGTGATATTTTAGTTTTCTCCTGGAAAATGGAATAATTCCCAAAGTAAAACAACTTCTACGCGGACTCAGTCCATCATAATAATATTATACCTTTATAGGACTGGTGCGAAATCAAGTATCAAGACCTTCTGAATATCCTATAACCCCAGAGTTGCGAGTCCTAAATTTGAATTTCCCTTTTTGACACGAGATTCTGGTAAACCTATAAGACAATCTGGATCACGGCATCGGTGTAGTGGTAAGTAAGGTCACCTGTGAATATCTGCTCGTTTCTCCATTTCAGTCGCAACATGTTTCCACGCCTCTGCGCTGGAACCGATGCTCTCTTTGCATGCTTTGCTCAGCTTGGCTCCAAGTTTTGCCAAGCATTTTGAATAGTAATTTTCTGCTTCTATCCTAAAATGAAAAAGTACACATGGGTATATGATATAATTTCAGTAGGTACATACTCGTAGGTACCTACAGTCGTCTACAACGTTTTCACCTTATTGCATTGTACCTAATAAGGTCCAAAATTGGATACATCTCTTTGTAGTCGACTGTACTTAGTGTCAGTCCTCGTAGCTGAAACAAATATTTCTTGCATAATAGTCAACTCGGGGTTATTGCGTGGTTACTGTACTACGTCTACCTACAAATAGGAACGAGTAGGTAGGTTCATATATTTTCTACGCTAGTAACTCACAGAGGTTTCACTTGCTAATTCGTTGCAATCTTTCCGATTTCATGCTAATTTTCGCCAACAGTTATTAGAAATTAGATACACAGCTAATTTTACAATAATCCCGTCCGTAGATACAATCACCCCGGGTCACCCTGAAAAGGTTCGTTTATCGGGCGATTCCCGTTTATCCCACTACTAGTTCACCGGGTTTAAAGCATTGTTGAGGTAAACCAATCCAAATTCCACAATATTCAGTTTCCCCAACAAAATGGGAAATGAAATTATGATTTACAAGCAACACCGGGCCAGGTCTCCTGATATTTTATTGTATTTTGACATATATATGGTATAATAATATATGAATTTTAACATAGAAATAATAAATTATCCCTTTGCCTTTGTTTTTGAGACCTTGATAAGTATTCCTTCACCGTGTATTTTCCCATTATTCGCAGTTATACCGTTCGCACCTGATTTACTACTGATTTGACGTAAGCCGGAGGGATGGCTGTGGCCACTGGCTATCAGTGACGTGAATTTTCCGTGACGTACTTTTTGATTTATAGCCAAAAATGTGCAAAAAATGACCATTCCCCCCATCTCCGAAATTTATGGACCAAAACATTTGAAAGATTCCTGATTTAAAGGTAAAATTGTTTACATTTACAAATGAAGTTGTAAAATTTTACAGTTTTGGAATAAACATCAAAAAGCTTTAAAAATCTGTATTAAAATTCAAGCTAAATAGTCAAAATGTAAAGTATATTTTCTTTTGCGTTTTCCAACCATTATCTTAAGTACGGAACCCTTGGTGGGCCTGTCCAACTCGCACTCGACTTTTTTTTTAAAATCGATATCTATGTCTATACTAATATTATAAAGAGGTAAATATTGTGACGTTGTAGGGGTAATCTCTGGATCTACTGAACCGATTTCGAAAATTCTTTTACCAATAGAAAGCCACGTTATTTGTGAGTGTCATAGGCTATATATTAACCAAAAAAATGTTTACTGCCCACCGAAGTGGGCACGGGAACAGCTAATTTAATATAGTATCATGCATTTTTACTCGATAATAATGAGTGATTTTTTAATTAGGTATTATAAAGTCTAAATTACAATGAGGATTAGGTACAATCTGACGCTATTGGTATCACAAAGACAAACCAGTGGAAATAACTCGTGTATAAGTGAATTTTGGCATAGTTGTAAGGAATTGTGTTTTAAACCACATACTAAAAGTACTGATGGGTGGGGGTGGAGCTAACGGGTGGAGGGGAATGTAAAGGTCCCTTTTGTTAGTTTTTCGTAAATAACTCATAAACGGTGGCCCATAGCAAAAAATGTTCCAGTACATAATTAATCTAAATAAAATTCTCTACAAAAAAGATTCAGTACACTTTTTTGCTGAGATCAGTATTTAATGAGATATGGAGGGAAAAAGAATTCCCGAAGGGCCCTAGTCGGGTTTGCATAGTAAGTCGGCCTTGAACTGATACTACTTGTGAACTTTTTGAAGTGATAAGTGATTGTTGTGGGAGGGTATAGTTCAAATTAGATTAGTGTAAGTTATCACTTCTGTCGGGCTTCCCTAGACGCACATGTTTTTTTATTTATATTATAACTAGTATTTGTTTTTTGGGAGGCGATGCCAATCTATGAAAAGAACATTATTTCAAAATTTAAAGCAAATCGTTTGAATGCGTCCCGAAAAACAGTACCTACTTACATAAAAAAAAACATAAAGTAATCATAAGTCGAGAACTGTCACAATTAAGATGTTGATACTCCGCATAAATATTCTTCACTGTAAGTAAGAGGTACTCATAAAAAAAAACCCGAGCCCATTTAATGTAAGGGCCGACTTACTATGCAACCCCGACTATGGCCTTTCGGGAATAATTTTTCCCTCCATATCTCATTAAATTATTGATCCCAGCAAAAAAGTGTGTTAGATCTTTTTTGTAGAGAATTTTATGTAGATTAATTATGTAATGGAACATTTTTTGCTATGGGCCACCGTTTACGAGTTATTTACGAAAAACTAAAAAAGGGACCTTTACACCCCCCTCCACCTGTTAGCTCCACCCCCACCCATCAGTACTTTCAGTATGTGGTTTAAAACACCATTCTCTACAACTATGCCAAAAATACGCTTAAACACGAGTTTTTTCCCCTGAGGGCAGTTTTTGGTCTTCGTTGCTTAGGCTAAATGGGAAAAGTGCCGGAACTTCGATTTAAAGCGGCGCTCTTCGCTCGTAACTTTTTGAAGCTTCATCTTTAGTTTCGCTCCATTTAGATTTGCCCGGGGACGGCAAGTGCACCTAGTTATGATTTACCTATCAAATACAGTCAGCAACGAAAGTTCATGGACACATCCAAAATTTCAATACACCTGCACACTGTAAAGTTGCATATGTTACTGAACAGGCTGTGTACAAATCTCATTAGACATTTGGGAACGCCAAAAGACGATGTACATTCATTTTTCAAATTTTGCTGTATATATTAAAATACATAACACCTGCATACTATAAAGTTTCATATGTCGCTGGACAGGCTGTGTACAAATCTTAATAGACATTTGGGAATACCAAAAGTCGATGTACATTTATTTTTAAAATGTTGCGGAACATATATTTTAATTCAGAATTTACCTGTGACCCTTATCAAAAATCAAATCGCATTCTGCGAACGGTATTGTTACCGATCGAAAGGCTTTATCATAAGGAATATTTTTTGCTAAATAACATAGTGTCAAAAATAAAAGGAAGACCATGAATTTTAACATTTTTATGATCCCCAGATCTAACCCCGTTAGATTTTTTTATGGGGTTATGTAAAAAAATTTGTTTACAAGAACCAGTATGAAAGTGTCCACGAGCTACAAACAGAACTTAGACGTATTATTCTAAATATCCACCACAACAAGATCAAAAAATCGACAGAGAGCGAAATAATCAAAAGAGTACGACTTTGTATTCAACAGGAAGCATTTGATAAATTGATTAATTTTGTTTCGATTCAGAAATGACGAAGTTATAACGTAAAATACAATTGAATTGAGATCCTCCTCTTCTTGAAGTCGGTTGAAAATCAAAAACAGTAAAAAAGTGTAATACGCGAAAGGCATAAACAAATAACATGTCTATGACGTCACGTCAAAATGAAAGATATCAATGTATCATATAACTGTGCTGTACTTTTTTCGGTGATTGTCTTCATTCTAAATTCGAAAATTGGTCTGGCCATTATCTAACAAATCAAATCACTTTTGGGCGTATACTGTCCAGCAACTATTGGAAGTTTACTGTCCAGCCACGCAGCCACTTTTGGAAATATAATGTCCGGCCACTTTTGAGCGTATACGGTCCAGCAACTTTTGGAAATATTATATCCGGCCACTTTTGGGCGCATACTGTCCAGCCACTTTTGGAAGTATACAGTCCAGCCACTTTTGGGATTATAATGTCCGGCCACTTTTGGAAATTTACGGTATAGGTACTTTTGAAAATGCATGATGTAAATGGAATTTTGTTTGTAAGTCTGTCCAGTAACTTATATACAATTAATGCGTCCAGTATCTTTTGTAACGTTATTTTGTTCGGTAACTTTCGTTGCTCACTGTACATAATATAGTTTTATCTACATCCATATCATAACTTCCCTACAATAAGTTCAGAAGCGATAAGCAAATCGTCTATATTAAGAAACCTGTATCTGTGGTTGCATCTTGTGCATAGTGTAGGTACCTAAACATTAAAGTATCGGTAATACTGTACCACATTTTGAAAATGCAAGCCATTTCTGTACATTATAAATAAAGTTTTTTTTAAATTATTATTATTATTATTATTTTAGATATTTATTTAATTTTCTGTACATTAGGTTTTTTACAACAAATATTCTAATATAAAAGTAAAATAACAATACTAATACAAAAAAATAGACATTATTAAAAACCTAACCTACAAGTGCCACCGGCAGCGGGGCAGGGCTCAAGCTACCGGTGGTTAGGGCTGCAGAGAGAGGAACCTCCTCACAATACGTGCCGTGTCGAGGAGTACTGCCTTCTGTATCTGGCCCTTGATCCAGCCATCTACCCAGAGTCTCTTGAGGTGTTGGTCGAGACTCTTCGCTATAAGACCGTTTGCCGAAACAACTATCGGGACAATGATAGTCGAGTCAACATGCCACATGGCGGTCACCTCGTGAGCCAAGTCAAGGTACTTGCTGAGTTTGTCCTTCTCGGCCTTCACAAGGTTCTCGTCATGCGGGATGGTGATGTCGACGAGCACTGCCCGGCGTTGAGATCGATCTGTCAACACGATATCAGGCTTATTGGCAACAATAGTCCTGTTCGTGATGACAGATCGATCCCAATAGAGCGTAGCACGGCCATTTTCGAGAACTGGCGCCGGTGCGTACTTATAGTACGGCACTTCAGACTCAACAAGACCATATTGAAGAGCAAGTTGCTGATGGATGATCCTGGCTACGAGGTTATGTCTGTACAAGTACTCGCCGTTGGCCAAATGCAAACAACCGGAAATTATATGTCTGAGGGACTCGCCGGGGCAACGGCATGCTCGACAAATGTCAACCGTGCCATCCCTCAGAATATATTTCCGGTAATTGTTCGTCATTATGACCTCGTCAGCAATTGCACAGACAAAACCTTCGGTTTCCCCAAAGAGGTCACCAAATCGTAGCCAGTTCACAGACGCTAAAAAGTCTACGTCGGGCCTTGTTAGGGCCCGGTAGAAGCGTCCGTGTAGCTCCTTGCTCTTCCATACGTTCTTGCGATCTTCAGTGCTCAACACCGTTGGTTTGCGCCAGTTCTCGTTTGCCAAGGAAAGAGGCGTGAGGCTCTTGTCTACTGCAACCACATCACGATGCATCCCACACTCATTGCTAAGGAAATAATCCCTGAGATTGTACACCTCGCGGTTGTGGAGATTCTTAGCATTTAACATGCCTCGACCTCCACATTTCCTCGGGATGTACAATCTCATAACAGATGAGCGTGGGTGCAACATGCGATGTGATTTAAGCAGTAGACGGACCTTCCTATCCAGGGCATCCAGCTCAGTCTGAGTCCACCTTAGTATGCCAAAGGAGTATGTGATCACCCAGCCATTGAAGGCGCGCACCTTATTGCCACCCGACAAAAGACTATTAAGAACTTTTGTCAAGCGGCAGAAGAAGCGCTCCTTATTATTATTATTATTTATTTATTTATTTAAGCTTTGGTACTACAAACAAGTTAACCCTTAATTTGGCAGTGTATGACATACCATACATACCATAAGGTTCACATTTTTGGTTTGATTTGTGTTTTTATTTTTTTTCTGATTCAAAATCAAGAAGGGTTTGAATTCCCGACTTTTTTTATTTTTGGCAAATTAAGGGCAGTAACACTAACTTAATAAAAATACAGGCCATATCTGAACATATTATAGAAAACTTATGATATGCATGTAGATAAAGTTATGTATGCGGCTATACATAATTAGGCCACACTCGTGCTTTAATACCTCTTATTATGCACCAGCCACATAAACTACTATTATCTACACAAATATCATAAGTCCTTAATTATGCGTTCAAAACCCGTAGGCAATGACCAGCATTACCTGTGGTAGTAGGTGACAGCGATGAGAGCTGTTAATTTTGGAAGATGTTCCAAATTTGGATCTCATTACCATACAATATTCGATAACATAATTTCAAAGTTACGTTACAGCTGTCACCTACTACCACAGGTAAGGTTATGCTGGTCATTTGCCTTTCGGCTTCTGAACCCATCTTAGAGTACTTATAATATGTGTGTAAATAAAGTATTGTACGCGACTCTGCGTAATTGGCATTACGCAACCGTCACGTAAAGTACCTACTATTATACTCTACAAGCTATCATTTTAAAGTGCTCCAACTTGAAAGTTTGAAATCTTTTGACTGCCGGATATGATGACGTACGTTTCCTATCACGTTACTACTGCTTTTTGGAAGAGATACTCAAGCAAAGTATATTATTGTACAGTCGACTACAAAGAGATGTATCCACTTTTGAACCTTATTACAATGAAATAAGGTGAAAAAGTGGATACATCTCTTTGTAGTGGACTGTACAATGCTCGTAGGCAAGTATTCGGTAAGTATAGATAGGTACTCACAAGTTTTATGACCAATCGATTGTTAAGTAGATCGCTGGAAGTCGCCATTGATTCGCAAGCCTTGTTATATTTGTTTACTAGGGTTATTCCTACGACCTACGTATCATAATTATCATAAACTACGACGTAAATTGACAGATCACGAGTGGTTCTTTTGGTAAAAGTTAACAAAATATGTAAGTACGTACCAATGCAAAATTTGTCACTTACATTGGTTTTCGTAATTATACATAAAATATATACCTTGTCGTTCGTTACTATCAAATTTGTTACGGGTAAATGTTTGTGTTGGAAACAGCCAATGCATGGAAGGAGCGTTGCGCATGCGTTTTACCTATATTCTTGCTAACGCGAACGTGCGAAGCGTCTTGTCCTACTTGGCGTCTCCTCGCGACAGTCTAATTTTGTTGATGTAGGGGCCGCGTGTTTATTTTTAGTTAGAGAAATTATTGTTTCTTAAACAAAACATCAAAACAAAGAGCCAAAAAAAATATATATTCGGGCAACGTCAAAATAACTGACCGGCGCGTCACGTGATGGGGGTACGTACGCAAGAGTGCACTTTATTAAATCTTATTCGTTTTCAGTCTTGGTTTACAAATTAAAAATACTACCAATCGTGTAAATAGAGAACCTTATTGGGTTTAGATAGTGTAATCGTCCCACGAGGACGGGCCTTTCCCCGCTCCCACTTAATTGTAAGTTACAAAATGGCGTCAATAAATGAACGTCAAATTAAGTACTGGGATGCATCTTTCTGGATTGAAAACACGGTAGGTAGTTTACTTTTAACTTTCCAAATTTTACAGCATGACGAGGGGTTTTGTCTTATTGAGCAGTAGCCTAAGTACCTATGTGACGGGGTGTACGGGGAGACCGGGAGATGCAGCCAGGCAGAGGCTGGAGCCGGCGGCGCTCGTGGGCGTCGTGCGAATGCCTGCCTTACGCAACAGGATTAAAACAAAGAGGTATCCATTGCTGTGTTTCTCCAGAACGTTTACTTTCCGTCAGTATTACTGATAAGATTGCATATCGGTTGTTAAAGGGTTTTGGTATACTGCATGAATGGGCTATGTAATACGATTACATAGCCCATTCATGCAGTATACCAAAACCCATTCGTCCTGTGGCGGGGCGAACCAATACGAAACGAAATCTCAAGATATTACAAGGTAACTTAGTCGGGGCCGCGGCGTCATTGCGTTCGGTTACGTTTTGTTGTAGTGCGCGTACTTACCTATCGAGCGACGATGTCGCTGCCGAAAACGCGTTAATATTGTTCTGTATACGGATGTCTAAATAATAGTATACAAAATCCGGAGCTATCGTTTTTCAACATACCTTTGGAGTCGGAAAGGTGAGTACCTACATACCTATTTAGAGTTTGTGTTGTGAAGAATGCAGTTTATTTTTGATATTCTTAAATCTATTTTATTGTCAGCGTGACATTTTCATTCGTTTCAAAACGCCTAAACTGTGCCTAAACCTAGCTTAGGTACGTACAACTACTTATATCCAGATTTAATAAAAGCTGCAAGTGATAATGTAAATATCTACTTAATTAATTAGGTATTTCGTACCGGTCTGCCTAAGTAGGTATACCTAGGTGAAATAAATAAGTATACTTATAGTAAGTAGGTAATTTAAATTATTATTGTGAGTGACATGACAGGTAACATGCGATATGTGCCGAAGTGGATGGCTACGCAGCTAGAGGTCCTGGGTACGATTCCCGGTCAGGGCAAATATTCGTGTGATGAGTGCGAGTAGGTATTTGTTTCTGAGTCTTGGGTGTTTTGTATGTACCTATATAAAATTAATCATTTATTTTTCCCTATATAAGTAGGTTTATCGTTGCCTAGTACCCAAATAAGGCCTAGAACCTAGTTTGGGACTACCTAGGTCAATTTGTGTAAATTTTCCCGTGATATTATTATTCAGATATTTATTGAATTTTCTGTAGGTACATTATTATTATTATTGTTCACATCACATTGTATTCTTTCTTAATCCATGTAGAGTAGCTATAGACTGGGAGCTACTCCATGTTTTCGTACTTTATTTATTTAAAATTTTGCGCATGCAAATAAATACCTATACTCTATTTAAACCCCGACAAAAAGAGGGATCTTAAAAGTTTAACGTGCATATCTGTGTGCGTATGTGTGTATATGTATCTGTCTACGGCTTCGAAGCTTCCAAACGGATTATTACCTATAAACATATTATTTAGTGTCAACAGTTAAAAAGGTATGTAAGTAAAATAATTTAAATTTGGTACTTACCTAACAATTTTTATACTTACTTTAGGTTTGTGTAATTTATGAAAATTACTATGATTATAAATCATGGATCAAAGTTTGGCCAAGTAGGTGACTAAGATTGAAAAACATGATTGGACAACCCTGACGCCCGAGCGGTAATAAGTATCAGAATCTCCTAAAGGGCCGGAGTCGAGCTACTTTTCTATTTATACTATGGTGTAGGCAACTGCCTAGGGGCCCTGCATTGGCTAGGGGGCCCTGCATCACCGCTGCGCACCGGAAAAAAAAGTATTTTAGAAAGCAAGATAAGTTAAAGGGGCCTCCAGAATTGCATTGCCTACGGACCCCGACATGGTTAATCCGACCCTGCCTACATAATCCAGTAACTATAGTCAACATGTGTGTGCGTCAAATCCGGTAGTTCTGATTTTTTGCGTCCCTGTTTATGCTAAATGAATAATCCAAGTTTGTGACCTCGAGCGCCGAACGCAACTTTGTCAAAATTAAAAAAAAATGCGAATATTACGGACTTTTTACTTATTTTGGCGATTATAACCCTAAAGGACTAGTTTAAAGTATCTTCTCCGGACGTGTTTAAAGCAAACTAAATTTGTTACCACATGAGACTAGAATTGTCTCCGTAGATCCAATAGTTTCTGAGACAAAGCTTTTCAAAATTCATATTTTTTTCGAAATTCGCTATTTTTTGCAATTAGGCTTTCTGTTTGGGGTAACATAGTTCACTTTGTAATACTAGCACCAAATTTTAGTATGTTGCTACACATGTTATTCTATCTTAAAAACCGTCGGTCGGGACCTCATCTGTAAATTGCCTGGATCTGGAGATAGGACGTCATCAAAATGGCGGCTGTTGTATTTTAAAAATTGCGAATAATTCTGATTATATGAACCCGATGTACATATGTGGGGTATCAAATGAACGAGAATTAAATGTTCTATAATGCTATTATACACAACAGTACCTGACTGTTACAGTTACGAAAATATTTTAAATTATTTAAAAATGTATAATTTATAGAAACTCACTATTTTTTGTTTACAGCCTCGGAAGTATACACTATAAACGAAAATTATGTATGGCAAACATAACTTAAAAATGTATTGGCTATCTAATAAAAGAAACCGGAACTCGATCGGATGAAAAATGTTTGAATTTATCTGAGATTAAAATTTTATATAATTTAAAATATTTCCTTAACTGTACTACTCAGTTGATGTTGTATATTATAGAATTATAGAACATTTAATTACCGTTCATTTGATACCCCAAACATACATGTACACACACATATATGTACACATAGGGTTCATATAATCAGAATTATTCGCAATTTTTATAATACAGCGGCCGCCATTTTGATGACGTCATATCTCCGGATCCAGGCAGTTTACAGTTGGGGTCAAGACGGTTTTTGAGATAGAATAACATGTGTAGTAACATACTAAAAATTGGTGCTGGTATTACAAAGTGAACCATGTTACCCCAAACAGATCGCCTGATTGCAAAAAATTGCAAAGTTCGAAAAAATTATGAATTTTGAAAAGCTTTATCTCAAAAACTATTGGGTCTACAGAGACAATTCTAGTGTCGTAAGGTAGCAAATTTAGTGTGCTTTTAAAACATCCTGAGAAGGTACTTTCTAAAACTAGTTCTTTAGGGTTATAATAAACTCCAAAACCTGAAAAACTCTGAAATCTTCGCGGTTTTTTTTATGTTGGCAAAGTTGCGTTCGGCGCCGAGGTCACAAACTTGGATTCTTCATTGGGCCAACGTCATAAACAAGTCTGCAAACATCAGAGCGACCGGATCGGACGCACGCGACGCCGTACTTTGAATCCCCAATTTCACTGGAGTAACATCGACTAGTTTCTAGTTTTGTCTCTACTAGTGTTTAGGAAATTCCGCAACCTGCCTTAAGTACGAGTATAGTATAGTAGATGGGCTAGGCTAAGCAATTACCCTTTTGGTACAGCACCCTAAAACAACTCTGTACAGCCAGTCAAGATTTGACTATCTGGTTTTTACAAGTAAGTAGGTATTTTAATACAAGTGCAGAAAGTATGTGAAAATAAAAGATTATTTTACTTTATTCTTAGTCTGATAAAAAATCACAGCGCAATTTGAGCAATTAAGCGTAAAAAAATGGGACTGTAAAAAATCCAAGTGCGAAATATCCAACTTTCTGCACGATACCTAGGCAGCTACAAAAAGTAAAAAGCCCTAAGTAGTTCGAAAAAATGTATTTCATTGTTTGACCTAGGTTTCACTGACTGGATATCAACAGGTCATTTCAGGATAACATACACAGAGTTATTAAATAGCGAAGGTACGCAGGGCGCTACCTTTCTTGTAGTATTGCAGCTAGTTCTTTGCTGAAGTCGCTGCCTTGTTTCACGTACAACCGTAGCTCGTCAAAGCCGCCAAGAGCCTGAAACAATAATAGAGAAGGACCTTGTATTATATTTTATAAAAAAACTCGTGTTTCATTATAATATTACAGGAAATACCAACGTATCTGAACATATATACTTTGGTAGTTTTAGAAGAGCTATATTAATTATGAGTTTCATAATTAACTACGTGATGCGTCATCAAACCAATTATAGCAGCGAATACGCACTATTTGTCGTTGATAATTGTTGCTGGTTTCATTGGTACATTACACAATTAGCTTTAGGTACACATGTACCTAAATGTAGAAAGGTAAAAAAAGTATATTTAGGAGATTCCTATTTTGTTGTTGAAGTTGTTGTTGAGTTGCCTCTTTTGTTATAATATCATATATAGGTATATATCATACACGTTAAACTTTTGCGCTGAGTTACGAAAATTAGTCGTACATTTATACAGGGTGTCTCAAAAACCTTTTGAGAAATTTTAACAGTAGATAGGGTGAATGATTTGGATACTGTACCTCTCAACGCCAAGTAGCAGTATCTCACATTCAATAAGTGAAGTATATTCAATCCTCACCCGTTAGTAATATGCTTGCAGTTGCTACAGGAGTGCTGTCTGATATACTCGTACCACCATTTGTCTTATAACAGTATAGCTAATTTTCGTAACTCAGCGGAAAAGTTAACGTTTAATAATTTTAGTTCTTAACTAGGTACAGACTTTTAAAGAAACGCCCAAAATATAAATCTTATTTGACCTGGGCCGGTATTCTTGGCGGTTAAAATGATATCGTAGTTTACCTGTTATGGTATTGTTATGACGTCAGCCGATACAATACGATAACAGATCAAAAACGATATTGTTTTTAACGTGTTGCATAGAGGCCCAGTTATCGTATTGTCAACGTTTTGATAGCTCTGATTTCCTTGACAGTAAAGGCTGCCGTGTTAATAGTAGTATACGTGACGGTTGCGTAATGCCAATTACGTAGAGTCGCGTACAATACTTTATCTACACACATATTAAGTACTCTAAGATGGGTTCAGAAGCCGAAAGGAAAATGACCAGCGTAACCTGTAGTAGTAGGTGACACTGACAGCGATGACTGATTATGGCGATGATTGAATATTGTAAGGTAATGAGATCCAAATTTGGAACATCTTCCAAAATGAACAGCTGTCATCGCTGTCACCTACTACCACAGGTGATGCGCGTCATTGCCTACGGATTTTGAATGCATAATAGAGGACTTATGACATGTGTGTAGATAAAAACAATTACATAACAGGTTAAATACGATATCGTGTTTACCGCCTAAAATACCGGCCCTGTGCCGTATAAAAACCAATGATTCGTCAGTCCGATTAGAACGCAAAATAATGGCATTCTATTACTTTGAACTCTGACTTAAGAGGATTGTGAAGCGCCGCTAAAATCGCGTAGCTGTCAAAAAAATCCATACAAATTTAGTTCCGGGCGAAAACGTTTCTCACCCCTTAAATGAAGTCCGATTTGCACGATTTTTGAATATGTTGTAGTTATTATAAAGAACTAGGTATGTACGTTTCCGTTTTTTGTTTTTTCAATTTATTTCATTCTAAGAAATATTTTCGTGTAAAGGAAAACGTACAGACGTTGTTTTTCATGATATCTACAACATATTCAAAAATCGTAAAACTCGGACTAGGTTTAAGGGGAGAAAAACGTTTTCGCATTTTGTGTGGAAATTTTTAGCTTCGCAATCCTCTTAACAAATTACCGGTGCGAGGAAACGTTATTATTTTTCCAGATCCTACAAGGCTTAAAGATTTTATATTTTCATTTTCTTGACAAGTTTGATTAATTTCAAACTATTTGACAAACTCTTGAACAAGATAAAAAATCTAGCGGTCAATATTTGGACATTTGTTAAGTTCACTGTGATTAGTACGTCTGGCAAATGGCCTTTCTCCTCGTGCAGATCTGGGTCTGGATTGAGAAATGCGTCCAAGTTGTACCGAATCTATAAATCCTTTCTTATACTCTATTTTGACGTGTTGTTATAACACACTAAAGAACTATCGCGTAGTCTTATAGGCCCTTAAGGTTGGTGAGCTGCCAATACCTACTTAGTGTACTTAATAGATTTCGTAGTGTGGCATCACGTCAATTCAAGTTTTGTGAGCATCCTTCCTGCTATATAAATATAATATTAGTTACTTAGGATGCAATGGACTAAAATAAATAATTTTAATCTTGGTTTTAATAGATGTAGAAGGATACACGATAAACGGGTTCTAAGTGGTCGGAGTTGCAGGCGAAGGCTAGTACTGCATAAGCCGTGTGTTGCCGAGATGTTTTACTGTTGTGTTATTGTTTGCGGCTCCGTCGGTGCTTCACCGACTATCGTGCGGGCTATTTAATACTAAATACTTATCTTTACAGTTTTAACCCGACTTAAAGCAACATACGTAGGTATCTACGTTTTACAGTTCAAGTTGTTTAATTAGAAAATAATACATACCTAGGTATCATGCACGTGTTAACATACTTAAATATGTAAGATCAGTGAGTGGAAGATTTCGATTTTTATTAGAAGGTTACATACTCGTACTGCTAATTCTAAATGCTAATTGAAGTCATTAACTATTCATGACTGAACTGGCTCGTACTTCGTGTGTGATAGGTACGTACGTGTTCCAAACCAAACATATTTTACACTCGCCTGAATAGGTAAGTGCATAAGGATAACCACAATAATTATATTAAGTAAGTTGAACCTCGGGCTAGGTAAAAATAACACTGATCGGCATGCGTACACGTTGTATTGAGGACTCTATTTGTACTGTCACAGCGTTTTTCAAACTGAAGTGGTAGGTAATACTTAATATCTATTTTTTACACTACCACCACGCTAAAACCCAAACCTAAGCGTTCCAGCCACCGATATTTTTGACTAGGTACCGGCAAACTACCTAGTGTTATTTTGTTACTCGCCCTCGTTCGAAAATTCTCCCGATCAGCATTCATTACTTAAGCATTATGCGATAGTAGGTGTTCACGGCATTGGCACAGCTGCATCGAAGCGAGAGTCAAATGACCAAGGTCGAAACAAGCGCGTAGAATAGGTCTGTGATAAGTGATAAGGATGACACTGAGGGTTTTAAGGTTCAACAGAAGATATTAGGTGCAAATGGTGCAACAGAGTAGGCACTACTATTGCCGGCGCCGTAAGTACCTACCTAATGCCTTATGCTAATGCACGGCGTGCACACGTGCCATTGCCCGGGATAGGAATAAGAAAGTGTAGAAGACCTCACAAAACATAATCACTAGTGAAATCGCATGGGGTCACGTGATAACGCTGTTCTATGGATTAACTTGCCACTTGATGTAGGTAGATGCAAAACGACAGATTTTAATTTTATGAAAATACCTACCTACTTATTAAATAGTTAAATATGTATAAGATCTCTGATGCTTCGGGGACTAAAGCTCCAAAAATGGCCGACTATTACTGCCTCCTGATGTTAATATTTTGAATGTCATTGGTGACTGAAATTCTCACGTATATATAGGTACCTATATAAAGAAGCGATAGCCAGTATAAAAACGGTAATATAACGCATTGACGCAGTCGCTTGTTATTTTTGACGCACATGGAACGGTAGTCAGGGACCTGTACACACGCAGTGTTACCTACCTTGATGAAGCATAAAGGTTAATTCGGCAACTGACGGAGGGTCGCTTGCTTTCGAAATGGCCGATCATTACTTGAACGGATATTGGTTATAAGTATTTCCTGAGACAACTTGCGAAAACCGCTGCGGAAGCCAAAACAAAAGCTGAATAGATATTGTCACAGATTAAGGAAGTCAGATTGGCACTACAAAACAGAATATAATTTCCACAAATTCACGGTAAGATTAATACTGGTAAGCATCCGCCACCTGCCAGCTGTTGTTCTTTTAGCAAAGCAAGTTTATAGGCAACTACAATTAATTAATATTATAATTACTTTACAAATTGTTCTGAGCCCCACTTACATATTCTGCCCTGCAGAACCTAAACCGCAGTAAGTGCAAAAGTTCATTTTAAGAAAACGCATAAAATGTAATTGAAGTGTACTTTTTCCACCTTTTTATTGTTTTTTGTGTTAATGTTTGACTGTCAATAAAAAGAACTAAATACGAAAAATATGATGAGGACTAAAAAAATGTCTCGAGTGTGTCATTACCTAAAAAAAATGGGTTTTTCTAAATTTAGAGCCGTTACTGCACTCTGAGTTTCCCCTAGAAAAATGAGCAATGTAGATTAAAATGCCGTAAATTTACCAAATACTGCAAAAACGCGTGTTATTTGTTATCAATTGCAAGCTAAGATGCAGTATCGGAGTCATTTAACTGCATTTAAGTCAGTATCGTGATTAAAGTGTATGTGCTACGAACTCCAGGTACTGCTTTTTCAAATACTTAAATGAAATGCAAAAATGCGTAAAGCCTTTTTAATTCTATTTATAAAATACGACCAATAACATACTAAATAATCAGACTATTTTTAGATCTAAGGCATATTCTTATAATTATTATAATTATTTGCATTGCAATTTAAATACTTCTAAAATAAAACTGCCTCATGCATTGGTTAATTTTGAAACTCAAATACACAGGCTTATTTTCTACAATATAAAAACTAGATTTATGTTGATAAGGCTTTATTATTAACAACTAAAATACTCGGTAAGTAATCATACTTATAGAGAGTACCTAAAGCCACACTATTCTTGTAATTATTTTATATCATATCATAGCCCACCAACTTTAACAATTTAAAACATCACATATAAAATCCAACACTGAGAGTCAACATTTGTACAATGCAAAATTCAGAGTAGCTAAAAATTGGTTTTTGAAAAATTTAATGTATTTCTAAAAAAATCCAAGGGATTCAAGAGATTTGAGATTTAAGATGAAAAATAAGGTAGGGGAAAGTCCCGTAAGGCTGAACAGCACCTTACGCCAGACACTCGTAATATCTCGGCGAAAAACGACGTGTTCGATAAAAAAAACACTTGAAAGAGGTGTGGGGGAGTGCAATCTATACAAAATCGTTCGTTTTAGAATCGAACACGTTGGATCCGTGTCGAGATATTACGAGTGTCCGGCGTTAGGTGCCGTCCGGGCTTACGGGACTTCCCCCTACGTAAGACGTAAGGGAAACTTTTTAGCATCCAAAAAGAAAGTAAGGCAATAATAATTTAGTCAATTTCAGAGTTTCGAAACTCAAATGCTGCATTTTCAGGTCGTAATAAATATAAATACTTCTATAGTTATATACATAGAAAACATCCAAGACTCGGAAAAAATACACGCCCGCATCACGCAAATATTTACCCTCACCGGGAATCGAACCCGGTACCGCTAGCTTCATAGGCAGGGTCACTACCAACTAGGCTCTCGTCGTAGTGAGTAGGTAGGTATAATAGGTATCAATTGCATAAACTACTTTGGAACCTGTAACTTTTCTTTATCGATAAAATCTTTATGCCGTGTGGTGCCGATGCCGTGTGGTTGCAACTTAAAATAGTGCCACTCCATGTCTTCCCTTGGAAGTCGTAAGGAATTAAAGACTCGTAGTATTATTAGGCGATGGGTTTGCAACCTTGCAACTTGTCACAAATATACACATGGTAAACATCTACCATACGTAAAGTAATTATCTGTTACTTTTTTAAAGAAAAATGGATAACTAGCAGTGAATCAAAATTGGATCGCATGAAAAACCTACGATTCATTGGTTGAAACGTAGGTATTAGGTATACTACTTTATCATCCACCAGAACCTAGTCCGCGCACTAAATAATTAATACCTAATACGAACACTTGCCATTTCCAAAAACGAAAATATGAAAATCAATATAGGTTAATTTACGAGCCTATCTATCGCGGTATAATTTTGATGTACTTACTTGACAAACCAAGCACCGCGCACCTGCCCTCCTCATACGGCGTCTAGGACACCACCGACTGAGCAACAAATAACAGACTAAGGCGCAGTAAACAAAACCTCAACCACGATACGATTTTAAGAAATTTTGTGAATTGCCATCTAAAGTGCAGTAAATACAGACTGACACTGCACTTTAGATAGTATATTTGTTTTTTATTTACCAAAATGCTACCGATTAAACTTTAAAAAAAGTCTTTCTACTGCAGTTTAAATTGTAATCATTGAGAGACTTAGATCGAAATGAACCGACTAAAACTAAGTATTGACTATTAAACTGCGCTTCAGTTAGTAAACACAATGTCGAGATTTGTTAAGAATACTTGTTAAAACCCACTTTCCGTACATTTTACTGCATTTTAATAAGGAAATTATTGATAAAATAAACATGATGAGGAACGCAGTTCATGATTTTTAATACATTAGTATGTTGCTGCATTTTAATAAGTAAAGTCATGTAAAAATGTATGGTTACCGTAAAGCTAAATTGCACTTAAAATAACATACTTACTAGTAAACCTTTGGAAAACTTAAGCGGTAAGGACTATTGCGGCGTTTTAGTTGGTTTCAATATGCATTATTCACTGAGCACTTGTGCGTACTGCATAAGTAGGTTTTTTTTTTATTTCCCGTCTTCAGAATCACATACCGATTAGATATACATATGCGTATTGATTAAGATTATGCAAAAAAATGTTTTGCTACATTTGTAGTAACTGCGGTTTAAGTTCTGCAGGGCAGTATTTAAGTGGATGAATTGAGAGGATATATACCCTGGGTGCTACCAAGTGCTACTACTATATATATAATAGCTTTTGCCCGCGACTTCATCCGCGTAGAACTTTTTTACCGCATTTAAGTAAATTAATAGTTTTAAGTAATTGTATAGCTTGACTTCCTCCCTGGCCAGACCTTTAAAGCACATGTCATATTCAGCTCGAAATGTAAAAAGAAGTTCAATTGGATAACGTCATCTAGGTTAATAAATTTTAGTATACAATATTTTTTGATTTGCCATATTTCGCTAAAACATGAAGATTTCGTGGGCTGGATACTCTTGAGCATGCTACATACAGTTGCCTATGGGAAAAAAACAGTTTGCGTCTAAATGTACACCATTAAGTATCTATTCTTTATGTTGTTTTGTAGATCGGGGTACACGTTATTTTGTAGATCATCTGTGTGTTGTACAATATTACAGAATTCACGGTTTAATGTAATCTTACCATACGATTTTCGCCAATTTTTAGTAGAGCTGCTGGCCCGATTGTGTATCATTGTGTAGTTGTTGGCATATTTGTAGTCAGATAGATACATGTTTTTTTACATATACCTCTAGATGCCGACATGAATTTATTTTATCCGCCGGCGTGCCCCTCGTTATCACTGGTAGATAAGAATCTGTCTAAATTCGCCTTCTTAAAGGACTATCCCCCCTTGATACTTTGGTTGCTCTTAATGTCCATCATAGTTCGATAATATATATTATGAGTCTTAATACCAATTTTAATGTACATAACATTATAAATGGCGGAACTCCCAAACATAAATGACCAAATTCTCATACAAACTACCATCCCAAATCTCACCCCTTAGGGGATGATTTTCGAGATACAAAGTATTGTAATCTAATTCGGTTTAGCGGTTTATCCGTAAAAGCGTAACAAACAGACCGATGACAGACAAAATTACTGTCACATTTATAATATTAGTATAGATTTTCTACAGTCATATTTTATGTAGAGTTTTAACTCCTTGAGTATTGTTTGAACTGACATTTTAGAATTAAATTACCGACCAATTTCCGCCAGAAATTAAAACACCGTCCGTTAATTTTTTCAAGTGACCATAATAACCGCCTTAATCTTCTATATATATGGCAAAACTGACTCACTGACTTATATCAACGCACAGCCCAGACCGCAGGACCTACGGACTTGAAATTTAGAGGGAGTATTCCTTGGGCGCCCTAGGGGTGCACTAAGAAAGGATTTTTCCGAAAATCGACCCCCAACGGAAAGAAATAGGGGGAGTAGCGGGAAACTAATTCTACGCGTACGAAGTCGCGAGCGTCCTCTAGTATTAAATAACAGCCGTAGAAATAATACGCCATGAATTAGTCTTGAAAATGGCGGTTTTTTTTTAAATCTGGATATGTCAACGCTGTCGCCGTCAATCTGACACCGCTCCTTTTAACATAGACTAACAAAACAGAATTTACAAAGCCTGACCCATGTTGTCATACTGGGTGCCGGAAGCCATTGCAGAAATAAAATAATCAAATGTACAATTTTGTCAAATAATTACTTATGTATCTTATTCTATATTAAAATTATTTTACAAAATTTGATGTCATTTTCAAAATCTCCGTCCCCAAAAACTAAGAAAATGATACTTACTTATGAAAAAAAAACATCATGGCCACCATTTTGAATTTCTACCTATAATTGAAATCATTTTCAAAATCTGTGTCCCCAAAATCCAAGAAAGTGACACCAATTACGACTTAAACATATCAAGGCCGCAATTTTGAATTTAAAATTTGTTATCATTTTCGAAATCTGCGTCACCGTAATCTAACAAAATGACAACCAGGGTGGTTGCTTACTTCAAAAATAACTTATCTCCAATACAAAGTTCTACCCCTCATTTATCGCCTTGGGGGCAGTGTTTCCAAAATCACTGAAAGTTGTATTTTTTATTTGCTTATAAACAGTAGCTTAAAAACAAGTTACCACGTTTCGAACTATAAAAATGTACCATAGTTCCATGCAATCTTTCACCCCCTATTTTAACCTATAGGGGGATTTCCGAAAACCGCTTCTTAATGCCCCACAGGGTACTTATCTAAGAAATATTCCTTTCAATTTTCAAGTACCTAGGTCCAGCGGTTTAGGCTGTGCGTTGATCGATCAGTCCGTCAGTTTACCCCTTTCCATACTACTATATTCTACGGGCATGAAATTATCAAAAACGCTGAGATTGTATTAATTAATTAACAATGTCGACCTAAACCACATTATTTTTTTTGTATTTTCAAACCGCCTTAATATTAATTGTCACAACGCAGTCAAATTATTTAGGACTGTTACAAATATATACAATAAAATACCCCAAATTAGAAGATCTAACTTCAAAATCGAAGGACTTTCATACAAACGTTCATCCCCTTTTTTACCCCCTTAGGGGTGGAATAACCAAAAATCCTTCCTTAGTGGATCTCTTCACTGTATCTTCACTTGCAAAATAGGTCCAGCGGTTTGGGCTGCGCGTATATATCAACAATCAGTTTAGCATTTTATATATATAGATAGATAGAAGATTGAACTGCACATAATATTTTGTAAATTAGTTAAAAGATAAATAAGAACGGATAATCACATAAAAATTACGCTCCTTAATATTATTGATTTTATTATGCACAACCTGATAAGTAATCTTTAAGTTAGGTACTGCATACTTATTACCAAATTTATTTCACACATAATTTTCAAAATCAATTTAATTTCCACATTTTAGTTGTACATTTGGTATGAAAATCCCCCTCCCCCATTGAAGTCGCCAACTTCGCCATACGGATCATTTTAAATTGTGACCAGTCATATTTTTAAGTCCAGAAATAAGGAAGTCCCATGGAAACTCCCCCGTAATAAGTAGAAAGCTACTTTCTCTCTTTATCTTTGCCTACGCAGCAGGCCTTTCGCGTAAACACACTGGCAATCACAATCGTTTTCATTTTGAAAATCGAAGGCTTGTCTGCATACAAAATGAAACCAATTCTTTTGTTTTGAAGCCGATCGCGATTGCGAGTGAGATATGCGAAAGGCCTGCAGATCATATTTATTTGTAATCAGGACACTATATACCAATTTTCATACTGCTAAGTCCGGAAATGAGAAAATTTCCATACAAACTTTACCCCCCCCCCCCATTTTACCCCCGAATTTTGTCCATTTCGCCTACACAGATCATTTTTAATTGTAATCGAGAATTTATATACCTATTTTCATACTTCTAAGTCCAGAAATGAGAAAATTCCATATAAACTTCACCCCACTATTTGACCCCCTTAGGGGTTTAATTTCTAAATATCCTTTCTTAGTGCTCACTTACATCATGTAAGGAACCCCTGTACCAAATTTCAAGTTTCTAGGTACAGTAGTTTCGGCTGTGCGTTGATATCTAAGTCAGTGAGTCAGGTTTACCTTTTATATATAAAAAAATGTATAGATTGCCTTTTATATAATTATATAGATATATTAAGGTAAATTGAGTCGTGGCCATTTTACCGGACTGCCACTAAGGTTTGATGTCCAGGGACAGGAAAACTCGTTAATTTGATTAAGCTTATCGATAGGGAAACCCGTACCGTTTGGCTACCCAATCGTTACGGTTTCCTTATGATTGTGTTACCCTAATGTTGCATGTTCGAACGTGTTAACTGCTTCTCTTGCGCTTACCGTGTCAGTTAGGGTTTCATTTTTTTTTGATTAAGCATTGATCGCCTGTCTATGTATTTTAACCTTGGGCAGACTAATCTATAATCCCTTCTGTTTGTACAGTGTGGAAGTGAGCTGTGTTTGTGTTTGTCTTAACTCTTCACAGTTCAACGCCTCAACCGATCAATGTGAGATTTGGTACTGAGATATTTTTTATCCCAAAAAACCGGACAGCACTTGAGGGAATAGCGTTAAATCACTTTTAAGCCGGCGGAGTAGCAGACAAAAGGTTCTTATAAATATTCCTATCTAACTCTCGTTTCACAGTGTTTGTAACAAGACTCCTCCGAAACGGCTTGACGATTATTATGAAATTTTGTGTGTATATTCAGTAGGTCTGAGAACAGGATGTAAAGTATATTTCATATGGTTTGTATGAAAAAATAAATTATACCCGGGCGGCGCCGGGCGCGGACAGCTAGTTTTAGGGAAAATAATTTTTCATGTCTAAACATACTCGTATAATAAAAATGATCCCACTGCATCATAACCTCGAGAACCACAGGAGTCTGCCGTTCGTCGTCCGAGTGATTTTAGTACTAACTACAGTAACTAACCATACAACAAAAACCGGTCAAGTGCGAGTCGGACTCGCGCACCGAGGGTTCCGTATTTAAGATGACACGGTTAACTCAATTAAAAATTTGGACCGCCGTTCCTTGCATAAAGACCCTGTTTTTTGTGATTTAATTAAAATGGATACTTTTCGAATTTTTCCTATACTTGTAGTATAAGACGGTATTACTTGCCAAATTTCATAGTTCTACGGAAAATACCCTATAATACCCTAACTTTGATTCCCTTGAGAGGGTCGTTATATACGTTTTTTGCGGCATAAACGGCCGTATCTTTTCTTTACGTTGATTTAGAAGTGTGATTTTTTCGCAGTTTCAAGGGACTGTAGACTTGAGTATCTATATGGTTTTAATTTGAACTCGATACCGCCACGCGTTCGCGAGATAAAGGGTCTTGACAGACAGACGGACGGGTGGATAGACGGACAACAAAGTGATCCCATAAGGGTTCCGTTTTTAATTTTTCCGAGATACGGAACCCTAAAAAGTGTGCCTTTCAGCTGACAGGCGATAAGGACTGATTTGCTAGAAGTGACGCTGTTCATCGCTAGATCGCGACTAGTCTACGGCGTGACGCTTGTGACGGGAATTTAGCAGCTACCGCACTATAGTTATACCTACAACTTCATTTGGCTGTTATTAGGTACGGTAGGATTTCTACTACCGTATATATAAATCATTTGTTGGTCAATGCATTCATTTCTATAATAAATTACCTGACGAAGTTTTAAAGTTATCATTTCCAGCACTTACAAATTACTTTAGGTATAATTATTGTCTAGGGGACACGGTTTCTGTAGGAGAATGTATCAAAACTATGTGGTTGTTTTGCACCGTCATGGGTAAGTATATGTATATATATATATTTAATTATTATTATTATTATTATTTATGAGTTCATCTGAACATACTGAGTTTTGACACATTTTCCTGCTCAACTAAGCATGATATATATATTTTAATGTTAAATTCATTATTTTATATAATGCTAGGTTAAGTTCTATAATTGTAAGAGTAATTTTTAAAAAACGACTGACTGTTGAGTTTCTTGCGGCGTTTCTTCTCAGCAGTGGTCTCTTGCGAAGCGCTGGTAGATTTTTGACGTGTAAAAGTGCCCGTGCGGTCTACTTACTGAATAAACATCTTTTATCTTTTATCTTTTTTTATCTTTTACTGCGTTGAGCGTCATGAACCTGCAATTTGTCCTTAAATATCATATTACGTGTATGTTGCTTTCCGCTAAGCGATGCTTCACGTTACCTTCAGGTACCTACCAAATTATATCTCCATCAAGTTAGTACCTACCCCACTTTAAATTACCCTATGCTAGAGGTATATAATAAAATAATCTACCGTCAGTTAACATTAAGGGCTGATTTTTCAATCTCCAGATAACACGATCTGTCAGGTAAACTGTAGCTCTGTCCTTTTCTTTGTCATAAGAAAGATAAGGACAGAGCTACAATTTACCTGACAGATCGTGTTATCCGGAGATTGAAAAATAAGCCCTTAGGGCCGAGTTCACCAATAATTAAACGGACGATTAGCGGTTTAACGGGTGTCAAATGTATTGATTAACAACTGATTAAGACTTAACCGTCCGTTTAATTGTTGGTGAACACGGCTCTTAATTGTTAACTGTCGCACTCAGAGACGTCAATTCAATTAAATGCTTGTTTAGTACCTAACGTGTTGTCTTATTCTATTGCTATAGCAAAGAAAGTGACAGCAGCAAATTTAATCAAGTACCTACCTATTAAATTTAATTGACGTCTCTGAGTGCGGCAGTAAGAGTTGAGAACTCATACCCGTACGGCGTTGATTGTGTTTGTTAAAGCTGACAAATTTAGTATTGTACGCGCCGGTCACGCGCCACAACGGTATTCATTATTGGATTTTAATGCCTCTATCGATGCGCTTGTAGTGTTATATATAGCCGTACGCATCACGCAAGGACTTTCTTTATATCGTAACTTTCACTGCTATACAATTGGAGCCGTATGCTCGTGATTGAAGACTTAAAACTGCGTGGAAGTGGTCGGCTGTTGCGTTAGTTCATAAAAAGCGCGCGCATGAGTTGAATGGTGACCGATGCTCGCTTCCGTTCGCTCGGGGAGAGCGTGCGCAGCCATTGTAAAGTAGAAACGGGTTCGATTTAAATAGGTAGTCACCATTCCCAATCCATGAAACACATTCGTTGACTTGTTGTTTAAAACAAAAACCTAATGTTTGTTTGTCCGTAGGTTACCTTATATTGGGACGATGTCAGGCCGGTGACACTCCGCGCTATCGCCTACAAAATGTGTGGCCACTCACGGGTGGCTAATCAGTTGAATGTCACGCGAGCGCTCGTCTTGACACGCGCCGCCGTACGCTGCCAAAGTATTTAATTCCAGTTTTTGTTTGAATAGGTAGGTACCACTACCAATGGCTACTCGAAAAGCCAAAAGGTACTGCATAGCATACGGGTCCTTAAATAATGACAGGAATGTCGACTTGTCATTATTTAAACTGCCTAAGGATATCGAAAGCTAAGATTATTATTAATATTATTTATAACTTCGATCTAGGTAGGTACCTACGTTACGAGAAGCTGTACTTAATTACTGACACAATCATTACAGTATTGAATCCTCGACCACGGACCTAACCTAGTCTAATCATGAGTGAAGCCCAAAAAATGGCTGTCCGTTTACGAGTGAGCGTGCTTTGAGCGTTGCCATATAAATCGTCAATTTTCTTTTTTTAAGGCCTTTTACCAACTGCAACTTTTTGCAGCGATACAAATGCGCATTCGACAGCCGCAGCACTGTATCGCGACTAAACCTAGACGAGTTGTGACTGTATCGATAGGTACTGCTTTGAGACTGAATCGCGATTGTATCGCTGCAAAAACTTCGTACAATTAAATCGTGTTATCATTTATGTACTACTTCAGCATTGGGTTCGATTGTGTCATGCAACCGTTTTAATTTAAAATTGAAATTGGGTTTTCTCATTTTGTATTGACAAAACCAATTTCAACTAAAAAATAATGGGAAGTAGAGATGAGAAAATGATATGACAATTTAAATTTCAACGGTTGCACGACAGAATAATATTAATAATATTGGTATATCAAAGCACATTTTTATGAACATAGGTAGTGATTAAAAATAATTTTAACGAATAAAGCAATTTATTATTTAAACATAAAAACTTAAACTTTTAGTTAAAAAAACCGTGAAAAAACTGGCAACACTGATTGTCATTTTTGTTTGTAATTTGCGTCAAAGTAAATAAACACATATTTGAGAAAAATAACACGAATAATTATAACTTACACGTGATAAGTGATACCGTGTGGCTTTTTATATTTACTAATGTAGTTTTTACACGTTTTTACAACACATTGCGACATTTTCTTCGGCGTAAAATTAAATGTAACTCGTGCTGTGGTTCGTCGCGTAATGGCGGCGGGTTAACAGACCTAGTGCATTCGTGAGACGGTAGATCGTGTATGACGGAACAAAATAACAGACCTTGCATACTTCACACCTTTTGAGTGTAACGTTACGTCCGTATTTTTTTAGGTCCGTGTCCTCGACGCAAAAAGAGCAGTATAATATTATTTATTTTATTAACGACCCGTCCGCAGCACCGCAGTTTTCGACTTATTCGCATCAAAAATCAATTAACCTGCTTACCTTTAAGAGCGTTCAGTGTGAGTAGATCTCCCAGTAATAGTGACTGCCTACTAAAACAAGGTCCGAATATACTGGTTATGAGCTAAACACAGGTGTGCAACAGTATTAGCACAGTCGGGAATCAATAAAACTAAAAACTAGGCATTTATCACATTACAGAAAAATGACAAAAAATATATATAATTAGGTAACAAATATTTGAAGTTTAAAACAGCACAATACTACGATAAAACTAGTAAATAATGTCTTATTACGTAGATATATAGGGAGATCCGAGCAAACAACAAACAAGTCGCGGGCAACATTTTGCTAGCCTCTGCGACCCGACCCTTGATGAGGACATCTGGCACATTGTCTGCGAGAGTCCGCGTTTCGGCATGGAAAGGCTCGACCTTGAGCAAAAGACCGGAGTCAAAGTTTCTCCGGATAGCTCAAGCTGGAAAGCCCTGCTGGGAACAGAAGCCAACCGCGAAAGCACGGAGGGTTTTATAGAAAAAGTGGTACGCGTAGCGTGTTTAAGGAACAAATAGTTCGGTACCCGGAGTAATCTGGAAAACGCTACGCTGAAATCTGACACCACGCAAACCCTTCGGCCACAGGACCCGGGCAGGATCCCACGCCGAAACAACCCCCAGATCTCCCACAACCTTCCCCCGAACCTTCGAACTCGTACCCCCCCCCATTCAAACCCCCGCCCCTCACCGTATCCAGTTTCCCCAACCCAAACATTGTTCTCCCACATATCCTCAAACCCTCGTACCTGTATCCCCCCTTCCAACCCCCCATTTTTCTTCCTCATCCCAAACCGAAAATAACAAATCCCCAACGCACCCGTAATCTTGTAGGATGATGCAATAAACAGTATAAAATCTTCCAACCCCCTTAACCCCATCTCTAATAACCACTGTTAAAAAATGTCTCTTTCTTTGTTCTAACGTAATGACCTCTATATGTTAAACCCAAAGCTACACTTAAGGTTAGAGTTAGCTATATTATAAGCAACCTCCTGACGGGGGATGGGGAATCCTGCGGCCTCCTAAACGGGGGAATGATTTTCTCTCCCGGCCCTTCAGCACTGGCTGGGGTAAGGCTCCGCGCGCGATTCACTGGTCCCTCGTCAAATTGACACCTGCCCCCCCCCTCCCCCCCATTAAATTATAGCAGATGTACCTATAGGCTAAGTTGCAATGGAAGAGTTCACAAAAGAGGGCAGCGCTAGGAGACACGAGCAAAAAAATTGTATCTCCAGGCAAAAGAGAAAGCCTCAAAAAGGGTACCCATAAAGATGGTATCCACCCAACCCTTCCATTGTCGGGCAAAAGAAAGGAAGCCCGTAGTCTGTAAGCATGGATGCGTCAGGATTCCCACTCCGCGACTCACATAGCTGTAAGTCTCCCCCCCATCCCAACCCCCATTCCTATCCCCCCTTTGTGGAAAAACCCCGCGGATAAGTAAACGGAGCAAGGACTTTCTCCTCCGGCCTTTCAGCACTGGCTGGGGTAGTATCCGCGGGAGTCTAAATTCTAGTTGGTAATAGGGGCATTGGTGTTTTTAGCCGGTGCGAGCCCGGCAGTACCTGGGCCCTGCATTCCCGGGCAGGTCTCCGGAAGGGATTTTCACCTCTGCCCCTATTTCTTAAAGTAATTAAAGCAAAAAAGCAAACAAAAGCAAGGACTTTTGTATTTGGTCCTTCAGGCGATTACCAAAAAAAAAAATTTGCTAGACCTCCAGGCGTGTCAATGATTTCAAAAGGAAGCATGCGCCCCATCGAACATTTGACATAAACCGTCTTCATACAAGCAATTATTAGCGCCATCTGTCACAACTACTACGAACTACGTTGTCACGAACGGCGGGAACGAGTGCCGCGACTGCCACGTTGCATAGATGTAACCTTGTGTGTGCGTCCAGTGGCCCGTTTCACGAAGTTACAAGTTACAAATTACAAGCGGAACTCCTTTTCTAGCAAAGGGAGTTAGAAAGAGACTTCCCCTTGTAATTTGTAACTTGTAGCTTCGTGAAACGGGCCACAGGTTTTTTTTTTTTTTATAGTAATAAGTAGTATCTATTGTGTAACATTAGTAATTGTATAGGTAATGTAAAGTTAAAGACCTTCACGTCACCTCTATGGCCTGATATTTTAAAATAAGAACTACGGAGAATAACATATTGTTGTCATGGTCTTGTACGTCAGAACCTCTCAAGCTTTTGATATAAAAACATTATAAATAAACAACCACTATAATATTTTAAATAAATGTATGAACTTATATTTCAAGGTTTAATTGAATAGCACCCCATCACCCCCACAGTAATGTAGTAATTTTTTTATGCGCAAAAGTACATACTTACGTAAGTCAGCTCCACGCCTATATACACATATAGTTTGATTTTATTTTACCAACAACTTAGAATGATCACTGACGCTATTTCTATACCTACATATTTATTTATACCATTATTTACCCATAGCTGAGAAGTTTAGAAGATACATAATTAAAAACTAAAAGAAATTAAGACTTTATAAAACTTAAAAACCGGCTTAAAAGAAGTGATAAAAAATTGCATCACCGAAAACTTTATCGAACTCGGCGTTTTGTTTGATTTATTCAGTTTTTCGGTGATATTTTACAAATACTTACATACTGAATTACTTCAATAAATTATTTTGTAAAATCCGATAAAAAAGTCGATACATTGCATCACGGGCGAAATAATACAGACTCTCGCTGAGCAGATTTAAGGTGCATTTTTCCTCGTTAGGAGCACCCCCACTATCGATCGTAGAAATGTAACCAAGGTCACTTCCGTGCCGTGCACTTGTATTATTATCGTTAACGCGTTCTGAGTAGATTTAAATTCGCATGGTTGCTGTCACAGGGAGTCACTTCTGTACTTGTAGGTACTATTACTTATTCTGTGACGATGTCGCTGAAATTTGACAGGTATTTCGTGAACCGCTTAACGATTTATACTAGGCAATCTGCAAAATGATGCTAATTATCACAAGCTTCCCAAACAGTTCATACCTATCCTACTTACTTACCATATTTTCATTTCATCTAATGATCATTTTTGTGCATTTTGGCATTCTAACTTTTTGCACTTTCAGTTTTGTCAAACTGTTGTTTAGTAAATAATTACTTGGTAATTTTTCTATATGCCTTTTATTTTCTCGTCAAATGTGTTGATTAGCAAAACTAACATACTTTGTCCAAAAAATAGTTAGGTATACGATTTCTATCCTAATAGGTATGTAAGTTTCGTATAATAAGCAAAGGTGGAACACTGTGGAATAAATGTGAATGTACTGTTTAGTAGGTACCTACCTACTACTTACGTTACTTAGTATTTTTACGTAAGTTCTCAAGTCCTGCAAGCGAAACAAATTAGAAAAAAAAAACAGAAACACTTGCTCGAATAATAAATAATGAGTTTTATTAATATTGCGTTTATTTAACTCCTTGCAAATTGAAACATCGAACACGGAGGGCTTCCCGGCGGCGGCCCGTTGTCTTTTACTCCCACCAAGCCTAATAATGTCGCCTGCGTTATACATGAACTTTCATGTACCTTTGCTAATTATAAGAAACATTCATAATTATGTAGATAAGTTGTTGGTTCATATTTGGAAAAAAAAATGGTGTTTGTACGACGAGCCTGAATTGTTATACAGGGTGTTTTATTTTTTATTTTTCATTTTTTTCGAGGAAAGCAAGTGAGTGAGGGCTGGTATTTTTATAAATAATTGCTATTGGTTACAGCAATATTTATGCAAAATTTGGTATTCGTCCAATTCATACTTTTTGAGAAAAAAAAACGTTTTAGGGTTAAATGGATGCCGTGAGGTTCCAGGGGGCAGTAGAGAGTTAAAAATTGGTATGAAGTATTTTCTCCTCACGGGCATCACCTGATAATAGTTCCAACCTCAAAGCTTTGGGGGCAATTTCTGAAGGGCTATCCTGCTACACCCTTTATGACCAGTTAAAAACATTTAATTTTAGACAAGGTCGACCTCCTATACTTACTATGTAGATGAGAAGTTACGCGCCTCGACACAACTCTAACCTGAACTAACCTTGCAAGTTGTTTATATTACTGTGGTTACAGTTCTAACCTAATCTTTAATTTGTACAGTATGGAATGAATTAGTATGCAAAATTTTAAAATGTTCTTTTTGACGATTGATTATTAGCCTTAATAAAATGTTTGCCAAACAACTATTTGCCAAAAAGAAACATGATATGCAATATTTTGATAATTAAATAAGGTAACGGCACCTAACACCGTGGGAGTTAAGGTAGTTTTCAAATAACAGCCAGAAATTAAGGGTATCAGGACACCCTAACGGCCGAAAGGATTTTTTTAATAAAAGTGTGTTAATTGAACTTTGTAATTTGCACCTTTTTGGGCTTATTTTAGGTGAATATATGGGATAAAATAAATATTTAACACAAAAAGTCGGATTCTCCTATTACCGAGGTATTGGACGGGCGTTGACCCTATTACCGCGGATGAGGTTCCTATTACCGAGGGTAGAGGATTAATGTATTTTTGGTTCTGTACATTTAATATTTAACATCTTTCTTTAATACAATAATTATAAAGCCCATCTCTGCTTAATACAATATAATAATTTCAATAAGTACAAGATGACTTTGAAGAAGACTTTTGAAGAAGTGTTGTCATCAGATTTACATAATTATTTATATAAATATGTCAAATCAATGCGATAACTGGAAGCAGATTATTCAAGATTATGTTTTACCCTAAACTGGCTAACTAACCGGCTTGTTATTTAAAAAATGACCATTTTATTGTTTGATTCTTAACAAGAAAAACCACATTAGTAAAGAATTAAATTCGCACTTATACTTTTTGATTTTTCTAAAGTAGTAACGATATACTCTCTCGTGCTTGGCTATGAATATCTAAGTTTGATAGTGAGTTTAAAATAATTAGTACTTGTGTTCATAATGTAAGTACATTATAGATGCCGCTGACTTCAAAACATGAATTAAAGCTATAAAAAGAGCAAGTTTTACCGAAATTTTTGAAATAGAAAATAAACATACGATTAGTCTTACTATCCCAGTTTTTGTCAGACTAACCTAAAAACCCAGTCTACCAGATAAGCGTAGTACCATCAGTTTAGTTAGTAGAACAGTTTCCAGCGGGTTAGCTTTCCTATCAAAAAAATCTTAATTTTATTAAGGAATCTGGACTAAGGTACCCTAAAATTGTTATTTTATTTAATGTCAGGATCCTAACTCCGACCCATAAAAAACCTAAATACCTCGGAACTAGGTTCCCATACCTCCTATTACCAAGGGTTATCTTTTCTTACCCTCGGTAATAGGATAAATTCACGGTACTATAAAACCTAATTACGACCCATAAAAAAATAAAGTGATCGTGACGTTGGTTAAACAAATAAATATTTAACATTTTAACCATCTAATAAAATTAAACTCATAAAACTAATAAGAATATCTTTAAATATATCTTTAAATTTTAACGAATCAAACATTGAAGGCTTTCTATGGAAACAAGTAATATAGTGCACTAGTTTTTAATAAAAAATAAGGCCTTTATTAGTATTTTTCATACCACGGAAATTGCTCTTTAACTGCTTAGATAGATACAGTTTTTTATTACACTAAAAAAGTAAATAACCGACAGCAGATATAAAAAATAAAGGCCATTGAACCTAAAGTACCATTTTAGCTATTACCGTGGTATACCTCGGATTTAGGAGCCATAGCAAAAAACGAAACCGATTACCGCGGTATTAAATATTCTAATTTTAACGTATTTCCTGACAAAAACACACACAAATAGTATTTGGAAGTCGCAAAGAAAACAAAAATAAATTTAAAAATCTTAACATTAGGTTAGTCATTACAACTATTACGCAAATCACTAAATAAAATGTGAGTTTTCTCACGTGTGGCGTCTCGCGTTTCTATGGCAAAATCTGCTTCTGCGCCGGCGTCGCGGATACCGGCGGTTTGCGAGTTGTTTATTTGATGCATAAAGACTATTGCCAAAAAAACCGGTAGTCTACAAACTGAGCTTTGCTCGTGTAAAATAAGTTTCTTAATGAGTAAATCGACTTGTTCATAAAAAGCAGTTTTAAAAATACCGCGTTAATGGGTGCCGATTTTGAGGAGAGTGGTAATAGCTTACCTTAAGTGCCTTAGGGTTTTTTTTTTAATTACTCCTTTTTACATGCTTATTTACATTGTATGTGGCACGGAACAACTTCGACTCCTACTTGACCTTGTTATAACATACTAGCTGTTCTCGTGCCCACTTCGTTGGGCCATAAAAAAAGAACGTGGCTTTCTAATGGTAAAAGAATTTTCAAAATCGGTTCAGTAGATCCAGAGATTACCCCTTACAACGTAACAAACTTCATCTCTTTTTAATATTATTATTTATTAAGTAAGGTCAAGTTGGGTAAGTGAAACATACTTCATTTGTTTATAAAGAAAATCAACTGGATTACTAAAATGTTAGGTCTATCACAGTAGCATATAAGGTGTATCTTCGCAAAATTAAGAAGATTTATAAAATTAAAAAAATATTACTCTAGATGCCTTCAGAACAGGCATATAAAAGAAACTGTACGCACACAAGAAACAGTTTCACTTGCCTCGCGATCGGGGCAAGTGAAACAGTCGTGTTTGTCATTCAGTACTTGCACTAAAAGTTATTTTAGATTCAAAAGACGTTTTGTACGAAAGTAATTATTAAGCTATTTTGATCTTTACAGCATTAAAAAAAGTTGGGTTGTTTTTATATTTTATAGAAAAGATAAAACGTTATTTTGGGGCAATTGAAACATATATCCGTTTGTTTATTTTACCCGCAAACCGCAGCGATATCTCTTTTTTGAATCCAGAACTATTATGACATAACTGCTTTACAGACACGTCTATGCTTTATTAAAGCTATTATTTTAAGAGATATTTGATAGTGTTCCACTTGCCCCGGTGTTTCACTTACCGAACCTGACCTTATGGAAGTATAGATATAGATATAGGTAAGTAGGTATGTAGTTACAAATTGACGTAGGTACAGTCTGTATTTAGATTAAGCCAAATATTAGATTAAACATTCCCTAATAGTAATTTATGCAACAGTTTTATAAGAGAGGTCAAAAAAGACGAGTGGAGTGTGTTACGCTGTGAGCCCGAGGCGAACATCGTAAAGGAAGACGCCACGAGTGATTTTTGATTTAGTTATACACCGTTGCATACAATACATGTTCTACGACTAGGTTTCAATTAAAATGCAAAATTAAATTTTCAAGACAAAATACGCGATATTTACTCGACAATAAAATGGGTAACTTTATTTTTTTTAATTTTTCTGGCCTTGATATTGATTGACTCTTTTAAGCCATATAAAGGTAACTGATACGAATGAAGCACAGAACAACTAACGAGCGGGAAACATGAAAATGATAAAACATGGGTCTACGGTAAACTTTCTTTTTAAATTGGCGTGCACTTGCCACATTTTATATATAAAAAAGTTTTTTCTTCAGTAGGCAGGGATGCACTTATATCTTATAACAAAATTAACAAAATCGATGAATTCTGTGGTTTGTTAAGTTGGTAAAAATTTATTTTGTTGTAAGTAAAGTTTGTGTTTAAAGCTTAATACAACCTAGGTTTAGTAAGCTTTGGCAGCTAGGCGTGTCGTTTTGGCTCAAAAAGCACAAGTGCTGTTATGGGAAATAAACTAAGGTCTGTTCATCCTTAGTTGTCTTATCATGTAAACAAACACTTCTCGAAGACACTGTCATACTTTTCTCTCGGATTACACAATAACCATCACTTAAAATGTTGTTGTATACTTAAAGAAACTCACGAAGTATTGAAATCAACCAAGTAACCACTGAAAAATATCATTTCTAATAAGATTATCTTCAATAATCGTAGGAACGAATGAATAACCTGAAACATATCTGACATTGCAATGTCTAGATTGTCCGCGCACCGTATTCATGGGAAACGACAACTTATCGATATGGATAAATGTGGCCTGGATGGTGTTCAACCTTTGTCTTTTCCCCTAGAGGAAAGAATAATAAATAAATAAAAACTAAGTTGAATCCAGAAATGTCATTCGTTTCGCTACTTCGCTTGATGTTGTACGTAAAGGGTGCTCTTTTTGTTATATTTCTGACGACTTGGCTTGCTTACGGATTTGTGATACCTTTTGTGATTTGGACGGTGATAGGTATTCTCTGAACTGACAACTATTGGCTATTCTTCAAGGACTTCGATTTGCATACGATCGGATATTTGTTCGTTTGTGTTGTTACTAGGTACGTTTCCCAATACATCTTTTTATGTTTTATAATAAAACAGAAATAAGTAGTTAAGTTTTAGCGAAACCTTGACCTTCTATACACAAAGACTTCGCATCAGCGCGCAAAACGCGGGAGACGGTAAAACTGTGCTCAATGACGGTTTACGTTGACGCTGCAGACCGCAAACTGCAACAGCAAACTACAAGCGACATCACTTGATTCTATTAATCTCTATGAAATTTATTTCGAGGGTGGCGACACTGCAGCCTGCCCATCTACACAGGCCAGCCGCAGAGTCGCCTGCGGTTGCGGTCTGCGGCCCGTCTCGGAAGGCTACCTTTAAGCACATTTCTTACCTTAGTCGTCTGTTGATCGACGAAGGCGTAAGATGCCGAAGTGTGTCATCAGAAAGCGCTGACATAACATAGTAACGACTCAAAAAAAATATGGTGTGACTTACCACCGGTAATTTTATGAATGACCACGCATAACTTTTTAGAGTTGTCAGATTAAAAAAAAACTTTTTTGGTTTGATAAAGTATACTTCCGAGATGGTTCCATTGTCACCAAATATGAATCTGATGAGGGGATCGGTGAGGAATTGAGGGAACTCCTCAAATATTATTGGCATTTATACAGCGATTTTAGTATTTTTAGTTTTAAGTCCAGCATTTACATTCAGAAAGTATCATTTGGTGAAGTACAACTGATGATGAAGACCACAGATGGCTACCGGAACTCCTCAACGGTACCTATTTCACGGTTGGCGATAAGATATCTCGATTAATATAGTTGAGCAATTGTAACGATGAACATTTAATTGTTTGAATATGATTATGACTTTCCCGCGGCGTTGCTTGCGGCGCACACAGGGGTATTTGACCCAAAAAGTCGGACATATACAAATATATACATTTTTGTGTTCAGGGATGATTGAATTACTTAAAAAAAATTGGCAAAAAAATATCGGTCAAGGTCAAGGTACCCAAATTCTGGTTTTATTAATTAAATGAAACAAAATCAATTTAAAATAGAAAGAACATATAATATTAGCAAAAAAATACATTAATAATCACTTCTTATCAGTTATATTATCAATAAAGCCTTCTACTATAAATTTAGGGACGCCTACCCATATTTAAACTACTATTAATTTACCTGTATGGTAACAGCATCTCTTTCGCAGTTGCCGAAAATGAAAGTTTATTATTATGGGATCTGCTTCGGATACTGCTCAAAAATGGGTCTGAAGTTAAAAGCAACCTATTTAAAACGTCTATGTTGCATTGCTCCCGTGAAAATTTTCGGCTGTAACATTCTCGGTACAATCGAAAATGTTTGTTTCTTGCTTCTGCAGCTTCTTCAGATAATGACCCAATAGGTAATAGAGCATGGTCTATCACTGTGGGCCCATGGATCAATATTTTGTGGACAGTGGGTGTCATGGGTTGCCATGGATAAAGGTGAATATATAGTTTGGCCGTTTCTTCGCAATATATGGAAAATTTGCTGGTGTCTACTTCGTGTCCACTTGAAATTACTTCTAAAATAATGGCGAATCTTTCAATCAAGTTTTGATCAATGCCAGTTATCCGAGCAGATATTCCAGCATTGGCGAAAAATCTCCTGCTTGTATTGCCATCATTGCTACTACCGAATCCAGGCTTAGGAACGTCAATGATAAGACCTAGTTCATTTCTAAATTGCTCTTGAATTATAGATTTTCTGTCTTTTACAATATTTTTGTCTTGCTGGGATCTCGCCTGCCACTTTTTCAATGGTAATTTATATGAAAGGTGGAGTAAGGATTCAAATAATCGGATTCTGGCGTGTAGAATAGATAAACCGAATTCTGTGTTCTCCATGATTACTTCTTTGGTCTTTGTTAAATCATTGAAGTCTTTTGAAGTCAATTTACATATAAAACACCTCATTGTAGATGTTGTTTGAGTTGCTGCGTTGCATACTTTTCCGTCTACCATTGTCAGAAGCATCTTGTGTGTAACATCGATTTCGTGAGATCCTCTTTTTGATTTTGTTGATTGAAGTTCCTTGATCTGATTATTAAAGTATTCAATTTCTTCGTTTGTGATGTCTTTAGTCTCGTGCACAAATCGTATCCTCATCGGTCGACAAAAACGAGGCGAAGACGGCGTTGGATTTCGCCAAATAACTTTATCATTGTGTTTGCAAATAAGTTGAAGAGGAACCAAAGATGATTGAAAGATATGCGCATCAGAGTCAGTCATGTTCTCAAATTTTTGTTTAAATTGTTTTTGGTGTGAACCATCACATCCCCACTTGTAGATGAGCTCAAGAGAACTAAGCTCCTCGGATGATAACGTATCTAAAACTTCATCCAAATACGATAATAGTCTTTCAACCGTATGATTGAGTAACTGTTGCAGTTTAACCTCGGCACACACAGAATTAACGTTAACGCTTTCTTCGCTAGGATAGCACTTCTTTTTCTCTTTTTGTATTAAAGTGTAGCATGGAAATAGGTCTTTATCGCAAGCTCTTATAATCTCATACTGTTTTCTTGTTAATGATGCCTCTACAAACATAGACAGGGCCTCTTGTGGTGTCAATTGTCTTCGAGAGGACACGGGAGTCCTAATGTTTTCTTTTTGGTTAGAATCATCCTTTGAACCCGTAGTCATAATATTCTTGACAACAGTAGCACCGTCAATATTACCGCTTTCTCGAAGCATCATTTGACCAGCAAATAAAATCTCTTGTGCTTCATTATTTTCCCTGAGAGATTCCGTTTTGCGTCTTTTGCTTCTTTCACACAAATCTTCAAAGGACTTTTGCGGCCGGTGGCCGGTATTGCATAACACTTTCATAGGTATTTCTATAGTTCCTTGCAACCAGTTATAATTTTTCTTCAAAAAAGCGACCTCAGCTCGACCAGCTGCTTGCCAGCGAGACTTCATATCGTATTTCAATCGAGCAAATCTCCGCAGGAAGTCTTCTTTCCGCTCAACTGGGAAGCAAGCAGTTTCCACGTGGCACTTTTCCACAAAATCCAGTTTTTTTGCAAAATCTTTCTCGGCACACTCTTTAGCCATGTTAAATATGGCAATTCGAGTAACCATATTCACGCCAGAACCACCTAAAACAAATAAACAGGAACGTTAGAATAACGACCGCAAAGTTATCGTGGTTTGGTCGAGCAGGCCGCTATTTCAAAATCAGAAAAAACATTGATGCAGCAGTTTAAAGCAGTATTTTTAAAATATTACATACAGAATACTGACAATACTAATGTAGTAAGAAAAAATCAAGACCTGATATTGCCGGGAAGTATAACTAAAATGCGAATACTTATAATAGATTGGTGAAAATGGTTAAATATAGAGAGTACTTCTATAAAATGTTAAATTATATAACAGAACTATGCACAACTAGACGTCTTCATATAAATATAAAATGTACATACCTGGTTGACTATTCTCCATTATATAAATCACTGCAGTTTACTTCAGAATAATTCCAAATAAATGAAACGTAATGTAAATATTTGTGATAATATGCACTCGCAACAATTCAACAGTACGCAACAGCGGTCGAAAGTTGACTGATACGTAAGTTGTGTGAATTCCACAATTTTATCTATCATGTATTATTATTACATAGACCCTTGGGTAACCGCAGGTAAAAAAAATTACCTCGATTTCGCCCATTTGGTTTTTGTACCTAATGTCCGCGGTTTAGTGTCAAATACCCCTGTGTGCGGCGCGTTTGAAATATCTCCAAGTTTCATATCAACTAAGAAGTGGAACTACACCAAAGTTTATCATGATTTCATGGTTACAAGAGCGACAGCGATCATCTGAGTATTCGAAGTTTATAGTTCGATAATTCTTTGTAACGGTTTAAGGGAGGGAGTTACTAAAGTCTACTTTTGATTATCGGTGTATTCGTGCATACAGATTTATATATTTGTATTATTTCTTATATCTCTCTATAAAAATATTACATAGGTAGTACTAAAGTACTACTATAGGATTGGATAATGAAATAGCTTTTACCACAGCATTTGAGTTTGAAATGTGAAGAAAACATCAACTGTGTTAAAATTGTTGGTAAATTTAAGTGTTTATAACAAAATCAATCAATATATTTTACCGACATTTCCAATCACTAATCATTGTCTAGTATCTCCCATGACGTCACGTTTGTTTACACGATAAGACAAGTAAGGATGAACAGACCTTAGATAGACTTATCTACGGATTATTCTGCGGACATTATGTATGTTCTTATATTAGTGTTCGTGACTATATAAATGACAGATAAAAGTAAGGAGTAGGAAAATTTAATTTCGTATCTATAGTTGCAAAATAGTACATTACTGCAAAGACCAGTAAGTGGGCCATCCTGGACGAGTAGGAGTTACAAGGACGAGCCGCCTGGCGAGGCCTTTTATACATACGTCCGGGATGGCTCTTAAGGCCCATTTAGATTATGCAAGTTTCTTGTACAAGAATCGGCAATAATTGTATGCAATTATTTTGTTGCAATAATAGTGTTTAAGAATTGTAGCAAACGTAAGGTTTAGACTGAGCAATTTTTTATTTCCTCAATTTTATTGTATGGAATGTGCAAGAAAGTTGTATAATGTAAATGGGCCTTTGATGGTCGAAGCATGTATAGTGCTTTTCTCAAAAATAGATCAAGTAGAATGATTAAAAAAAAAAAAGTTTTAAAATATTGATGACCACATGTACACAACTCTCAGGGCGCTAGTCCGACTCGCGCTTAGCCGTATATTTAATTAATTTAAACGATTCACTATAATGTTAGACCGGTCGCGATGTACTAGGCGCGCATAAAACGGACATAGTGCGTGTGACGTTCTTGTAAATAAAGAGAAATCGCGCGATCTCTGCTCTGAACGAGAACTGCTTTGGAATTATGATGCCCTGATACTTTTGTGGGGAAATTGTTTTACGCGCACTTTTTTATTTATTAACTTTATCTTCTAGTATCAAACTGCCAACTAGAGCTGATTATTCCTAGATTATTCAGCTTTTCATATAGTTATAAATAAAAAGCAATTCAAATTGTTTTTTTTTTTAATAATGGTGCTCTTTGCTGAAATCCTAATGGAGTCAAAATAGTTTTCACTTTCATATATTTTTTGTGCCATGTGATATGTGACCTTTTCTTGCTTACCTCTGTAGTCTTTTTGAAGGCTGTCCACAGGTCTGTACCGATAGTTCCAAATTCAAATAACATGATATTTAATGGAATTTCATATTCGTACTTACTTACCGGACACTTTTGATCATTAACTGGTATTCTTAACTTTCTGGTGACTTTTTAAGTATGTAATGGCGACTTTACGTATCATTTTTGAGAAAAATATTATACACATGAACTTTATAACCTTAGTAATAACGTTGGTTGGAGTATACTTTTGAGACTTTGTGATGATTTGATGAATACATATTGGTGCCCTTGACGTGCCTTGACTGTTATGTACATCTACTGGGGTAAAACGCCTATTATTTATAGGCCTCTAAAATACCAGTTACTGGCACCAAGTGATTGTTCATGGGGCCAATAAGTGATAGGTGGCCAACAACAGGGCAGTTCACTCTACCTAATGCGGCATTTCTTCATATAATAACTTACGTTTTTGCTGAGTATCATCGCAACAATATTCGATTGTCGGGCAGTAATATTTACTTAGGATAATAATTTGAATAAGAAGAAGCCAGCAGTTAAATAGATAGACAGTTGAGCATTTAAAGGTGAGTTACCCAAGAGGTGTCCTTGAAGGCTTGGTTGTTGGAGGTGCGCAGGTTGATCATATCCTCGAGCGTGTTCTGCCACCGGTCCATGCCGGCGGCGATCTTGGTGGAGACGTTGTCGCGGCTCATGGTGCCCGCCGCGCGCGCGCCTCCGTCCGGGGCCGCATCACCGACGCCGCTGCCGGCTTCGGTGCTAATGCCACTGGATGACCTAAAAACGAGATTTTTTATGCGGTATAGTTTTCGACTTATGATAAGCTAGCGACCGGCCCTCGTTTCGCTTCGGTTTATGTGATTTTTCTGTAACACGCGAACAAAATCCAGAATTTACTATACATTTTAAAAAGCTTCCTCGTGAAGTCTCTCTATTTATTGATGAAAACCGCATTAAAATCCGTTGCGTAGTTTGAAAGGTCTATACGCGTATCTACATGCAGACGGCGGGGAATGACTTTGTTTTATAGGCACTATGACCACTTGAGGAGAAGATAATTAAGTAATAAAGATGCCGATTTTTGCCTTATAGGTATTAGCTCCGAAGTGTAGTGCGTCCTGTGCGTGTATCAAAACCATTTCTGCGCCGGTTTATTGAATCCGTGAATATGTAGGTAAGTAGGTACAGTAATAACTATGTTAAAAAAAAAGATAAAAGATATTTATTCAGTAAGTAGGCCGCACGGGCACTTTTACACGTCAAGAATCTACCAGCGCTTCCCTAGAGGAGACCACTGCTGAGAAGAAACGCCGCAAGAAACTCAGCAGTCAGTAATTTTTTAAACATAATACAATGGTTACTACGAGTACTTAGTCTAGCATTAAAGCTATAAATATTAAATTAAATATTATATAAAAATAACATGTGTAGTTCAGCAGGAAAACATGCCAAAAATCTTAAGAGAGAGACAGAGGGAGAAAAGAAAAAAAAAACACCTATTTATGTGTGTAGCAGCTCCGTCAACCGTCAACGGACATTTGGAGTATTTCTTTTAATTTCTTTTTACACTGTTTTTAACACTGTGTTTACATCCATACTTTTCACTGCTCATTGCTGAAGTCGTGAGCGACGTCAAAATACAAACATGGGGACCGTGCGATCTCTCTTTACTTGACATACAGTGGAAGTATAGTTGAGACAAGCCACATTTGCCACAGACATTGCCCTACACCAACATCTATTTACACACGTTCTTGCATAAAATAACCTGATTATCAAACTTCTTCTCCACTTACTCACTAGTTTAATATCTTTCAGTGTGATTGTGGAGTAGCTGTGAAACCATGGCCGCATCGAACATCAAATCACGCAAAGCCACTACACGCCAGCATGAGATACAACTTAAGGCTACCTTGAAAGAGCTGCAAGCTGCCAATACCTTAAATGACCAGCTAATAAGGGAACGGGAAGATTGCGAGGAAGAGCAAAAAAAAATTGTCTAGAAACACTTTAAGGAACGACCTGGTAGAGTATGACTATAAACTAATAGATGCACAAGATAGGGTGGAGCAGTTGCAGACCCTCGTAGATAATTTTAACCAGTGCGCTTCTACCCATGAAGTTGCATTGAATCGTATAACTAACCTCGAAGAAGAACTCGGTGCTGCTAATGAAGAGTTAAATTATCTACGGAGAGAACGTGAGTGTTATGACAGTTCAATTACACAAAATTTGTATCAGGAGATGGTAGGTGATAAGGATAATAAGGACAGTAATATTAAGAACTTAATCTTTTTCAATAGTAGGTAACAAAAAATTAAAAAACATCTAACATAAACAAATACATAAGGCGTACTCAGAAGCTAATAAAAAGTTAGAGGTGTCTCAAAAACTATTCAAAAATGAAATTAAAGTTATCGGTTATGAAAAATAGGGTGCAAAAATGCAATAAAAAAATAGATTTCGATAGGACTGAACATGATTTAAATGTTCACAAATTAAATGCAGAGATTAGTAGATTAAGAAATAAACTTGAGGACATGTCAATAAAATACTTAACGGCTCAAAGTGAAATCAAGGAGCACATGCTGGCATTCACACAATTGCTGGAGAGTAGTAAATATAATGAGGACCGTTTTAATTCTTTAATTAATAATTGCATTGGTGATTGTAATTGTATAAGAACTGTACCAACAGCCGTGGTTCAGCCAGATGTGGCTCTTGACTGACTTGACTTGAGTTTTAGATGAGTCCCCTAGACAAATTAGCAATAATAAAACCATTATTTATTCGGATCAGATAGGGTCTGGAATGGGTTCCATGTTAAGAAACAAATTGACACAAAATGTAACAAATTTTTGTTATCATAATGCAAATCTTATGCAATTATGTCATTTAATATCAAAGGGAAGTTATGACAGTTCTACTACTCTAGTGATTCTAGTAGGAAACAGTCTTGGTATAGATAAGTCTAGTGTAGGTAGATTAATGTCAACATTAAACCTTATTGAAGAGGCAGGCATAGGTAAAATTATACTTTGTGCATTACCATATTCACAAAATATGCCATACAATTATAATAACAAAATAGCATACTTAAATTCTTTAATGTATAATGCTATATGTCATAATAGTAAATATAATTTCTTCGACCTAAATAAATTTACTAAGCGCCTCACGCTAACATCTGAAGAAATTAATTTGCCAAAGAAATATATTTTGACTTTGGTAGAACTTTTGGCTTTTAATATAGAACCAAATAGATATAACAGTGGTACAAATGCCATTCCTAATCATTTAAACTAAAGTATACGACAGCGGAAACACCTTTGAGTATAAATATAGTTCATCAAAATATTCAAGGGTTTTCCAGCAAAGAATTAGAAGCAGGATTATTTTTAGATACTGAGAATGTACACATTGTGTGTATTACTGAACATTGGCTTAGACCACATCAATAAATTTTTGATTTCGTTAATTGTTAAAAGTACCGTTAAATCCAAAGACAGGAAAGATATTGTTAGGCTATCCATAGAGAGGCTTGTAGAAATCTCATGCATAGAGTTAGAAAATTACATAATTATCTGTGTTTACAGACCACCGTCGGTTGATTTTAGCACATTTGAATCCAGTATGGAAAATGTGTTAAAATTTGTATGTAAAACCCAAAAGCATGTTATTGTCTGTGGAGATTTTAATGTTAATTTACTGGAATCTTCAAATAATACTATTAAGATCTTAAGTTTATTTAAATCTTTTAACTTAGGTAATTTGTTCTTTGAACCTACACGGATAGGTGTTTCAAGTGCTACCTGTTTAGACAATATTTTTTGTAATTGCGAGTGTTTGGATAAGGAAATATTTAATTGCTTTAATTCTGATCATAGTGGCCAAACGGCTTCTTTTTTAAATGATTTTCATCACGAACCGCTGGCAATAACATACAGACCCATAACTGGCAATCGTTTAGAATTATTCAAAAATAAAGTTGAGAGCAATCTCTGTGGGTTATCCTTTTCAAATAATGATTCTAATAGTATTTATAAAGATTTGTTTGATGTAATTCTTCATCAATTTAACAACAATTTTAAGATGAAAACTGTTTCTGGGTCAAAAACTAAGTTTAGTGAATGGGCTACTGTAGGCATCCATAGAAGTAGAAATAGGCTTTAAATTATTTAAAGCCTATTTTCATCTTAAAATTGTTGTTAAATTGATGAAGAATTACATCAAACAAATCTGTATAAATACTATTTTACCGGTATTTAAAGGTATTTTTCATTTAGGTTCGAGAGAACCGGTAAACAGGTAAATACGAATACCGGTATTTGTACCTTAAAATACCGGTTCCTAATAAAGGTTCCAGCTACGTTGCCGTTTTGTGCAACAAGGTCAAGTCTCGTCGGCGGCTCGATGCTCGCGCCGCTGCTTTGGCTGTCGACTTGTCACCATGTACCTACACCGAACGCGGCGTTGTTGCCGGGCGGCGCCTTTGGCTTGCAGCTTTTGAACAATTTCAAATTTCAATCGTGTCATTAGTCCTACGACCTTGGCAGCGCCGCGTCAAAATGAATCTAAATCCGAAGGTCCGGGTGTACCAAAGCACTAAAAAAGACTGACCAAAAGTGCAAAGTGGTGGTGGTGGTGATGGTGGTGGTGGTGGTGGTGGCGGTGATGATGGTGATGATGATGGTGATGGTGATGATGGTGGTGGTGGTGATGATGGTGATGATGGTGATAATGATGGTGATGATGGTGATTGGTGATGATGATGGTGATGATGGTGATGATGGTGATGATTACGGTGATGATGGTGATGATGGTGATGATGGTGGTGATGGAGGTATTGGTGGTGATGGTGGTGATGGTGGTGATGGTGGTGATGGTGGTGATGGTGGTGATGGTGATGATGGTGATGATGGTGGTGATGGTGATGATGGTGGTGATGGTGGTGATGGAGGTGTTGGTGGTGATGGTGGTGATGGTGGTGATGGTGGTGATGGTGGTGATGGTGGTGATGGTGATGATGGTGATGATGGTGATGATGGTGATGATGGTGGTGATGATTGTGACGATGGTGATGATGGTGATGATGGTGGTGATCACCATCATCATCATCACCATCATCATGATCATCAACTAACATCATCTTACATATCAGTCTTTTTTCAGTGGTTACGCTCCATAACCTACGTAACAAATTATGATAATATATGACTGAAGGAGTAGACATATGTAGGTAGTAAACTAAAATGTGTAATTACACTTACCGTCACCGTCCATTGAAAAACTCGGCAATACCTACTTATAATCTAAAACACAAATCCAAATGTCAAAATGTTAATCGAAATAATATTATGTTAGCGTGCGTCAAGCCGTCGACTATCGACAAGTTACCTAAATCTAACTGACCAACCATCAGGTCATTTGCCGCTTGAAACATAGGTACCATGCCTATACTATTCTGTCTTTTTTATCCCTTCCTCGCACTTATACCCACTATTACTGAATACCGGTATTTGTACCGGTATTCGAGCCTTATTGGTACCGGTATAGTACCGGTAAAATACCTGTATTTCTTACAAAATACCGGTACAACGAGTACCGGTACCTAGCGTGGTATCGGTACCCACGGTACCGGTTCCTAGACTGGTACAGGTTCCCCGTCAAGGTAACAGTACCGGTTCTCAAAAATACCGGTATTTCAAGCCCTGCATGCGACTCTTATATTAAAATAAGAACATTATGGTGTGTCAAATAATTATGTCTAAATCTTATGTCTTCATATCTTAAAGATAGAACACAAACGGTTGTTGTAAACCAAACACAGTCCATTGGAGCAACTGTTAAATTAGGTGTGCCTCAGGGCTCTATATTAGGTCCTTTCTTTTTTCTGGTCTATATAAATGACTTACCACCCACGGTAGATAACCTTTGTGATATTGTGCTATTTGCTGATGATACTTCATTAATTTTCAAGGTGGACCGAAAATCCGTCGATTACAGTAGGATAAACGCCACGCTGGTTAAAGTTCTTAATTGGTTTACTATTAACAATTTGCTACTTAATGCTAAGAAAACTAAATGTGTTAGGTTCGTTTTGCCTAATGTTAGACCGGTAGAATCTAGTATATTTCTAAATGATGAGTGTTTGGAGATGGTGGACACGGCGCTTTTCTTACGGATAACTATAGACAAAAACTTCCAATGGAGTCCCCATATAGCAGTACTAGCAGGTAAATTCAGTTCGGCAGCTTATGCTGTTAGGAAAATCAGGCAACTTACCAATGTTGAGACAGCTCGCTTAGTTTATTATAGTTATTTTCATAGTGTTATGTCGTACGGTATTCCGGTTTGGGGAAAAGCTGCTGACATACAGACTTATTCGTGTTACAAAAAAGAGCCATTCGTTCCATATATAATCTAAACTCCCGTGATTCCTTAAGATTACTATTTAAAGAAATTAGTATTTTGACAGTAGCGTCACAATTTATTTATGAGAATATTATTTATGTCATTAAAAATCAAGACTCTTTTGTTAAGAATTGTGATATACATAATTTGAATACAATAAATGAAAATAAAATTGCTATTAAAAAATTTCGTGTCCGTAAGGTATATAAATCATTTGTTGGTCACTGCATTCATTTCTATAATAATTTTCCTGACGAAGACTGAAGGTGCGATATATATATATATATATATATATATATATTTAATTATTATTATTATTACTATTTATGAGTTCATCTGAACATACTGAGTTTTGACACATTTTCCTGCTCAACTACGCATGATATATATATTTTAATGTTAAATTCATTGTTTTATATAATGTTAGGTTAAGTTGTATAATATTATAAGTATTATTTAAAAAACGACTGACTGTTGAGTTTCTTGCGGCGTTTCTTCTCAGCAGTGGTCTATTGCGAAGCGCTGGTAGATTTTTGACGTGTAAAAGTGCCCGTGCGGCCTACTTACTGAATAAACATCTTTTATCTTTTTTTTTTATCTTGTGTAGGTATATAAGACGGTTTAAGGCGACCACATAAATTTCGATATATTTTCCTACATCAACGGTGTCCCCTAGGAAAGATAAAGCTTATGCATTTGAATAAATTATTATTGACTAATTTACGGGTTTCGGCCATACATTTTTGTCTGTTGGATAATCCTCGACCCTATAATACGCTTTAGACATTAACGACTTTTTCAAGTAATTTTTAAGTGCTGTGGGCCTATTACGGTCGTGTTTATAGATGTGCATAAACGTGGACAAAACATCTGTCACTTTCTGACTAGTACGTGAGTCCGAAAGTGACGGATGCTTTATCTACCGCGATAAAGGCGACCATAATACGGGGCCTGGAAAGGTTAACTTTAAAACTACGTCAGGTAATTTATTATAGAAATGAATGCATTGACCAACAAATGATTTATATACCTTACGGACGCGGAACATTCGAATAGCGATTTCATTTTTATTTGTAGTATTTAAATTATGTATATCAGAATTTTTAGTGAAAGAATCTAAATTCTTAATAACATAAATAATATTCTCATAAATAAATTGAGACGCTACAGTTAAGATATTAATTTCTTTAAAAAGTTCTCTTAATGAGTTACGGGAATTTAAATTGTAAATAGAAATAATGACCCCTTTTTGTAACACAAATATAGTTTGTATGTCAGCTGCCTTACCCCAAACCAGAATACCGTAGGACATAACACTATGGAAATAACTATATTAAACTATGCGAGCTGTCTCAACATTGGTTAGTTGTCTGATTTTCCTAACGACGTAAGCTTCCGAACGAACGAACGACTACTTCTACAGACACATTATTGTATGCACCTTCAATATCCAAGAAACATACCAAAGTTGACATATCTTTATTAAACCCCACTTGAATGTAAGACACTAGGCGAGCCAAACAATCGACACACGACTGACCTCTCCTAAAACCTACTGTGTTCCGAGATAAAACCTCATTTTTCTCCACAAGCCATTCCAAGCGCCTCGCCATCATTGTGTGAAATAGTTAACACACACAAGACATTAAGGAAATGGGTTTCAACTCCGATAAATGCCTCCAACTGACTTGATTTAGGAATGGGTACAACCTGGATATTACGCCACTGCATAGGAACAAAGCCGGAAGCGAAGATTAAATTGTACAACTTGAGCAAAAACGACTTAGCTATAAACGGTAAATTGTATATACAGGGTGTAATCGTTAAGTGTGACCAGGGCGATTATTCCGTAAATATAACAGATATCAGAAAACTTTAAACTGATAGTATCGAAAGTAAGTTACCCAATGAGTAAAATCACATCACATTTTTTTTTTATAAGACCAGAAATATCCCAAATATTAACTTAGAACCCTCCCATACATTTAGTACGCCGTTCGTTGAGGCTTTAGTTTAAAAGGCCTAGTTATTTCACCATTATCATATGATTCATGATTTTTTTTATTTATCACAGTTTATTCGTGTAAATTATGAATCTTAAACAGTTTTATTTGCAGAGGGGCAAAATTTATTCGAATGACGAATAACGAATAAGAATAACCAAATTATTCGCGAATGAAATTCTCGAATGATTATTCTTATTAGAATAATTAGTTATTCGAATAATTATTCGAATAAAAAATAATTCGTAATATTTTTTATCGAGGATAAATTATCCACGAATGAATCATTCCACTACTTTTCGAATAACGAATAATTTATTAATTTATTCGAGAAAAATAGAGCAGGCATCAGAACATAATAATTATTCGTGGCAATTCATGCAACGAATAAATTATTTGCGAATAAATTATTCGCAAATAAATTATTCGACGAATAATTTGATCGAATAAGAATAATAATTCGAGAATTTCATTCGTTATTCGCGAATAATTTGGTTATTCTTATTCGTTATTCGTCATTCGAATAAATTTTGCCCATCTTTGCAGATAAAACTGTTTAAGATTCATAATTTACACGAATACACTGTGATTAATAAAAAAAACATGAATCATAATGATAATGGTGAAATAACTAGGCCTTTTAAACTTAAGCCTCAACGAACGGCGTACTAAATGTATGGGAGGGTTTTTAGGTAATATTTGGGATATTTCTGGTTTTATAAAAAAAAAGTTAGTGATGTGATTTTATTTATTGGTACTTTTGATATCAGTTTAAAGTTTTCTGATATCTGTTATATTTACGGAATAATCGCCTAGACACACTTAACGATTACACCCTGTATAGCTCTTGCAATTCACTATCGCGAGTGGGCTTTATTAGTGGTTGAACGTGTTCATGCACATTGCGGTAGTGTGCGTGTCTGACAGAGCGATCAGTCGCGAGCGCGCCGTCGCTCAAGTCACTTGTGCATATTGTTTCCATGACGCTAACTGTCATCATGTCATCTTCGCGACCAGATAGAGTTACAACAATGTCGTAGAAGATGCAACCAAGAAGGTCGCTACTACATGCATGACTAAATAGTTCGCATATCACGGCAAGAACATAAATAGTTTGTTGTGTTCGATGTTTTATCTTATTTTATACTTATTGTTTGTAGGGACGAGCAATGGTCCCCAAAGTTTTCACTTTCTTCAAGAAGAATATCATTTTCTCTTATTTTTTTATGCTTACCATGCCCACTTTCGCTCTCACGCACACTTTGACAAGTATACAGATAAGTTTTTACCACAAGTAAAGCCCACTCGCCTTCGTAAATTGCAAGAGCTATAACTGTATACGGAAATCCATCAACTCCCGGCGCAGAATTTTTCTTTTTTAAACAGCTACTTAATTCTTCCATAGAAAAAGCCACCTCAAGAAATAAAAGAAACGTTGGTGTCTCTGAACGCACAAAATCGGGTGCAAGAGAACACAATAGATACTTACACCTTTCTCTCCTCAGATGCAACTACTTTAGATCGATTATAACCCTTCATCCACTTCATACGATGCCACATATCAGAAGCGGAGGTAGTCTCATCAATACTTTGGCAAAACTCCTGCCAGAATACCTCTTGAGTCACGTTTACATGACCAATTAGTGTAATGAGTGTTAAAATCCCCTGCCACCTAGATCTTACACGAAAACAACGAAAAAATAGAGTCCCAATCCCACTGCGTCGTCCGCACTTTAGAAGGACAATACAGAGACAACATAATATAAAGAGGCACAATTCAAATTTTTAACACAAACGATTTCAATACCAACATTATTACCTGGAACGTGAAATGCCTGAGCCTTTATAGAATTTATAGAATTTCTAAAAGCCGAACACTCTGATTTATTTAAAGCAATTGGTCTCTGAACTATGGGCTAGTGGATGACACTAGTAGACACCTGATCTTCCACCGGCAGACAAAACAACATCTCTATTGGACTTCCTACGCGTAGGCTCCTCCGAAATATACGGCACCTCTTGACTCCAGGACTTTACAACCTGCACTTTCTTGCCTTGGTTGTACAGCCAAAAAGCTCTTTTATATATACAATCTGACCTGTTAAACCAACACAATCTGTCAGGTAAATTGTAGCTCTGTCCTTATCTGTCTTATGACAAAGAAAAGGACAGAGCTACAATTTACCTGGCAGATAGTGTTATCTGGAGATTGAAAATCAGCCCTAACACATAAAATTATTGGGCACGCGGTGGTTTAAATTAGAGCCATAAAATATAAAGGGCCGAGATTCTAGGCGGTAAAAACCATAACATCTTAGACCCTGTTATCGTTTTGTCAACGTTTTGATAGCTCTTGTTTACTTGCCAGTAATGGCTGCCTCACAACTACTATACGGAACATGCGCATGACAGGAAAAATGTTTAAGACCAACGACATCACTGCCATTGTCATCAAACAATTCACATAATTAATTGAATAATGTTTATATGGACCACGCAGCCGCGCTCACGCGTCGCCGCACCGAGAGAAGTATAATTAAGTGTTTAGAGACTACCTTCTAAAGGAAAACAGAAACAATCCACTAGTGAATATGAATCATTCCAAAGTTCCGGCCCCGATGCGTAATACTCCTTTTACTCATCGCGAACATCGAGAGGTAAACGATTATTAACGCCTAACCAGGAAGATTCGCAGTCTCACGTAAAATTAGTGGTTTGAAAGATTGCAGAGTTGAAAACATCAGTGTTATCCAACAAGAAGTGGAAAACAATGAAGTTAACCCCAATGAAACGTGATGTTTTTCCTTCCACTGAGCGACGTTATATTGAAAACCATTCATTTACCAAGGCTTTTTATTATTAAAGCGAATTAACGTTTAAATAATGACTTACGGGTATCCTACTTCCTACTAATTCACGCATACCCAGCTAAACGGTTTTGATGAATGAAATTTAGGACATAGGGCCGAGATCCTAGGCGGTGAAATCCATATTGTCCTTGACCTGTTATCCTATTGTCAACGGTTTTGATAGCTCTTTTCTACTTACTTGACAGTAATGGTGGCCAAGTTAAAAACAATACAGTACAAACAAATGTTATGTATGTATAGTATGTATGTGCAATCGTTAGGTTTAGTGAAAATTATTAGTACCGACTTACCTGCCTACCCAATAGTTATGACGGGAAAAATTATCAACCTAACCTAACGTTTGCATATAGGCTTCATGCTTTCGATTAGTATGTAATTGGTCTATTTAACAAGCAATACCAATTTGAAAAAAAAACATTTATTTTTGTAATCATATACGGACTGGACTGACATTTTTCAGTCAACCTATTCACCATATACTTAGCATATTAAATTTGATATAAAATACTTTTTATCGAATTAACAGCCCGGTGAAGGTCGACTCCTATTCGGATCTTAGACCAATAACAGGTCGTCGATGCACATAAAATACTTCTTCCAGGAGGTAAAAGTGCCAACAATCTTCTAGGCGAATGAAGTAAGCACGGGTTTTAATGACCGTATCGTGATGTTATAAAATCGAGAGAATCAGCAGCGAAGCAGTCAACTTGTTCAGTGCACTTGACGTGTAAGGTTACGCCACACCGGCGTTGATTCTTAAACAATGCGCTCGTGCCGGTGCCCGTCGCCGTCTCAACACGCTTCAGTAGTGACTGTTTTCTATGACTTAACATTTGGGTAGATAAGTTACATCTGTATTTTTTTATCCTTGGATCACATGGGAACCAAAACTACGAAATAAGTATATTTCGATCCCATCGTATATTCATGGGATTCAAGCGGAAGCGTGTTACTATGAAAAACGCAAGTGTTTTTCGATCCCACAAATATGTGAGCCAAGAGGAAAAAACATTATACTACAATCCCATGGGATCGAAAGCATGGGAGCCAAGTGGAATGAGGGTCTTGAACGGGCATCTCACACAAGATCAAGACGACCATTTAGATGGTAAATAGCTCTCTGGTTTGTTGATAAGGACCTCGGCGGCGGAGAAGTGATAGTGACGAAACGAATTTACTCGTTACTGTCATGTCATAATGAAGCAACTGCTCAATACAGAGCTAATATATTTATCGACTGATCTATGAAATACCTATGTAATTATAAGCGTAAAGGACAATTACCTGTTCTGTAACAACTAACTATAAAGCGTTTATGTCCCCGTGTAATGTTCATTGCATGTCATTTACCGACATTGTTCTTGGCCCTCAGCTGCGTTTGCAATGTACTTATCTTTTATACCTGTGTCATTACGTAGAACAGGTTCAATCTGTTTCGAAACACGAACGACTAAATTAACGTAATCATCTCTTAATGATGCAATATTTCGAACTCTTGATATACTTTAATTCCTACATTATTTAAAGTTTCTACATTATAGAATTACAAGATATGAATTGATACATAAACATACTACATCATTCATCAACAATAGGTACTTGTAACTGAATGAATACTGCTTAGTTATGCCAGAAATCATCGCGTCATCAGACAACTGAAAGCTCTAAAGATCGATGGAACAAATAATGATCAGGCCATCAAGTTCTGTTACGGTCACCTTTACCTTACTTGATTAGAGTTTTGGAATCGTTTAGGTAATTGAAATTAAATATCAAACAAATTCCCTTTGCATGCTTGTTAGTAAATATGGGTCTGTTTGGTCGGTGGAAGGGAAATGCAGTGGATGCTCATTTCTGTGTAAATTTGTTTACCAAAAGACATTTTCTATATGGTCACATAGAGGTATGCTAGTTTTTTAAATTAAAATTTAATGGGCTGGTCGTAACAAGTTGTTATAACGATTAGGAATCGAGTCTCGGCTCCGACCGGCGGGCGGCAGGCGGCGGCGACCGTTATTGCGTAACCGCCGCCGTGGACAGCCGTTGCAAGGTGTATTATCACGTCACCTTTAAACATTTAGCTTTAAAATATTTTTAAACTCAGTTTGTTTAAACAGCTTTTTGAGAGTAATTTTACGGATTTTTCCGAATATTGAATCATTTTGTCTATATTTTTAAGTGTCTACAATAAGCAACTAAAGGTTAATAATTCTATACGGTAACACCTTATTGCTTTTGACGTTTTTCGTTATTGCCAACGTTATGTTAGCTCTTATTTACTTGACAGTAACGGCAGCTGAGTTAAAAACAATTCCATAACACGTCAAAGGTAATATTGTTTTACCGCGTAGAACAGGGGCCCCAGGGCGGCTAAACGTGACGCAGATAACAAGACATGCATCAAATCTATTTAAATAAAAAATCCGGGCAAGAGCTTGTCTAACCATGCTCCGTGTAGTTTTCCGAAGCCTACTACACAAAAACTGTCTCAAAAAACAACGAGTATGAACTGATTCTCTATTTAAAGTTATTTTATCTACAGTCATACAGGGCTAGGCAAATACATGCTTTGCTTTAATTTAAATACAAATTACAAAATACTATTTTGCAAGTATTTAAAATACGAAATACAAAATATCTTTAAGTAATGTATTTGAAATATAAAATACAAAATTAATTATTTTAGCTATTTTCATTTGAAATAAAAAATACAAATTACAAAATACTATTAAGAATAAAAAGTAATCCAGCGTAGCATGGGCTAAAAGCAGAGTAAAAGAAGATTAATCAGTAAAACCAGAGTTTCCTTTCATTAACACTGGATTTTTAAATGTAGGTACTGTCAGACAAACAGCCTCTTGTTCGAGAATGAGTAAAACCCGCTAAAGAAAACAATGTTTCTACAGGTCCTAATGAGCACAAACTTGTGTTAAATTGTATCAACACATTTTTAATATTTGGATAGCGTTCAAGATTGGAAAGCTCTTTTTAGCGGTCCTCGTTTTGCTTACGAGCGCTATCGAGCGCTATTTTGTTCAGAACAGAACGCATCCATTAATAAAATCCCTAAGTGAAGGTTAAATGTATTTATGTGAAAATGTATTTGAAATACTAACTAGAAAATACCTCGGATAATTTTGGAAGATGTTCCAAATTTTAATCTCATTTCCTTACACTATTCGATAACGTAATTTCAAAATTACGTTACAGCTGTCATCGCTGTCACCTACTACCACGGGTAAGGTACTGCTGGTCATTTGCCTTTCGGCTTCTGAACCCATCTTAGAAGTAGGTACTTATAATAATATGTGTGTAGGTAAAGTATTATACGCGACTCTGCGTAATTAGCATTACAACACTCGCGTGATCTATTATGAAACTCGCCTTGTGGCTCGTTTAATAAACCACACTCATGTTGTAATGCCGTCATTACGCAACCGTCACATAAACTACTATTGTACTGTCTTGCGTGCGCGTAGTCGTGACGTGCGCGTTCGCTTTCCACTGCGTTGTATAGTGACATGTCGTATGAGAATTCGTACTATATACCGCAGTGGAAAGCGCACGCGCACGTCACTTCTACGCGCACGCATCCGGTGTGGCTGGGCCTTTAAGTTGTTTGTTACGAGCTGTGCGAGTCGCCTGCACGCGCTTGTCCGCGCGCCCCGTCGAACCTACTAGTTTATTGTTAACCTGTAACACTCAATATTGTGATACATTTGTGATCTCTCCTCTACCAAGTATCGTCAAGCCGATAAATAAACAATAGTCTCGCAAGTCGTTATTTTCTTTACTTGCCCGGCTGAACCAATCAAGTCTACTTAGTCGTGATAGTTTCCTTTAAAATTCGTTATATTTGCTTTCATTTAATATGTTTGAATTTTTAGTAGGTACTTATCAGTAATTTTACAAAAATTTGCATTTTAAATGTTAATATTTCACAAACTAATCTTTTAACTATTCATTTTAAAATGCGTCACACATATAAATCACATTGTAAATTAAAGCTGTCCATTTTTACGTAAATGTGACGTCCGTGCTTCAGCTAAATGCAGGAAAACATATGATATGCAGATATGCACACGGCACGGCCTTCCACGCGAACAATGTTATCACGCTCTGATGAGTTCAAATGTGGGTAATAAATAGCGTCTCGCTAAAAGCCTATTAGACGAAGCATTATAACTACATTTGTAAATTTCGCTGTGTTCCATGACTACTTCGTCAATAGGCGCAAGGATCGGCGAAACTACAGAAGTACCTAAGTCCCAGAACTAGTTGAGATCGCCGATGGAGGGAAATCTTCCAGACGTCACGAGGATCGGCTGCGAATAACAATTGATTTGCCGCAACGAAAGTGTTGCAGATTGATGCTTGTATGGCTTCGATATGGCGACTTTCACTCAGTGCCAGTGACCGCCGTGACGTCACAGAAATGTCATCACGACGATGACTGAGCCATCGATTATTGAAATTTGGCGGATAGGTACACGTCGCGATTTACGTAATGCTCTATTAACTTGATAAACGTGACGGCGACGAGCTTGGCTGCTCCAAGTACTATTGTTCGCCAAGTCGCTCCGTTGACCGATTAACACGAAGTGGGGTCGTGTGTTTGTACTTATTTGACATTAGCACTATCACGTTTCGAGTGGACATGCAGCAAGTAGTACCTACTTTCCTAAATTCTTATCGATTCGTGAAACGCAATAAATAATTCGGTTTCCAAATCAGATTGCGTCTTGCTTCGTTCGAAAATTACGTCGAATTTGAACCGAGTAAAAGTACGCGATAAATGTTGAGTACAGGGGCTCGGTCATCCTCCTTAAACCGTATTGCTTTTGACATGTTATCGTACTGTTTAACTCGGCGGAATTCATCAGTCATTAAAGCGGGAATTTATAGACAGACACGTCACCAATACTCGGAAATAATTGTGGATTCGGAGTTTTCCCGATGTCGTATGTTTATATTCACTACACCATAATAACTGATAAAAAAATAGGTAGTTACATCTAAAACAAATAGAAAAAAACAGTAGGTTGCTTACGTAGGTTTAAACATTTAAATTCTTGTTAGGCGTATGAGCAGACACCAGGGTCTCTATTCCACACGGTAAAAACCAAATCGTTATTGACCCGTTATCGTATTGTCAACGTTTTAATAGCTCTTATTTACTTGACAGTAATGGCGGCCGAGTTAAAAACCAAGACAGGTCAAATACCACGACAGGTAAATTTGGATTTTACCGCCTATAATAGAGGCGCAGGTTTAGTGTGTCATTGAATCGTGAACCTTAATTTCATTTGCTTTGAGTCCTTATCAGTTATCACATTATGTGTAGGAAGAACAGTCACCAGCAACGTTATGTCGTAGCTACAAGATTGTGCTCAAAAACATTTACCACGTCTGTATTACTAATTACTACCCATAGAAGCATAAGTAGGTACCTGCGAGAGAGCCTTGGAGATATCATAGAGCGCAATTTTGGACAACACCTACTTATATTTTTGCTGGTGACAGTACAAGTTAGCTTATTATGTAGATGTGGTAGTTTACGAGTACTTATGTGTAGTCGAGGAAATTGATTGTTTACAGTTTGACATAATACGTAAATTTAATTTTAATTAACCATGTTATTTATACATTTCCCGGCGTGACACGACTAATTTTGTATTAAAATAACCACTAGTATATCCTGCTTGAACAGACATTAAAATAACCAACTGGGCACCGTTAAGAATACCAACGACCATAGAAAACGCCATCGGGTTATGAGAGCACTCACAAAAATAATAACTCCCTGGCTAAAAAAATTAACATCTGGGGCCTGTTTTATAAAGCTACAAATTACTTTTAACAGGTTACAAGATTCCATTTGACACAACCTCGACCAGCCATGGTTTATGACGACCAGCCATTTGAGCAGTGTTGCCAGTTTAGACCTCTAAAAGTGTAACTTGTAGCTTTATAAAACGTGCCCCTGGCTGTAAAAAGTCAAAATGAGAAATCACTAGGTACTCGAACTCTATATGTATATGTGGTTACGCAACAAAACATCTTAAATCAAATGTTATAAGTTCGATTTTCATATGATCAAAATATATAAAGTCAAATTGCATGACGTACGCAATTAATAACATCTTATGTCATAAGTTTAAAATTTCTACGATTTAAATTCATAACGTTTATAATTTAAGCTGCTCACTGTATAACGTCCAGAATACATAAAGTCAAATTATATAACGAACGAAATTCATAAAATAGTGTCATATTTATGAGTTAGGGTTAGGCTATGTTAGTCCTTGAGCCGGCCCGAAGGGCCAAAACACCCAGAAATAGGAGTCAACTCCGTTAAATTTGATATTGAAAGATAAATTAAACTAAAATTCATAAACATATTTGTGTTTCTAATTTTATAGATTAACAATATTTTTCATTCAGGCTTTCTACATTATGTATACGTATAAATTTTATGTCAATTAATAATATTTATATTGCACTTCGATATTAGATTCCTTCGACCAGTCGTGTTGTATGTATTTCGAAAGATATAGATTATAAACATTATTCATTTCGGCTTTCGACATTCTAGACGTATGTGTATCAACTTTATAACATTTGATTTTAGATGTTTTGTTACGTAACCGTATATGTATCCCTTTGACCGTTTTTTTCGACCTACTTCGATGTCCGCCTGTACCTAAACTTTGCAATTGCAAGAAAGACCCTTTTGCTTAGGTACGCTTAAATGCTTCAGTATAATGTAGTTACTTTGAGTTTTCGTTTCGTACGATAAAATGTTTACATTACATATACACTATACACGTCGTCGTGTTTTGTTTACTTAACAAACGTAGGTACGCACTATAACTAGATACACCAGAAACATGACAATATAGATACTTTTTGCATAGTTATAGTTACTATTACTGCACGCAATTTGCAGCGGTAGTGTCAAAGAGTCTGCTCATCAGGAAGCCGGAATACGTTAACGACTAGCTTGATACTTTGTCTTTGCCTGTCAACCGAATCAACTAGTTTTTTAATTCGCATTTGTACGAGTAAACAGTGTTGTTTTTGACGTATTACTTACTCGGCCGCGCCGCCATTACTGTCAAGCAAACAAGAGCTATCGTATCGTTGACAGTTCGATAACACGTAAAAGGCAATTCCCGTGCAGAACCTCGGCCCTGATCTCTGTTGCTAGGGTTCCGTGCCCGCAGGGCGCCCAACGGGACCCTATTAATATGCTTCCGCTGTCCGTCCGTCCCAACTTTAAAGAGGTGTATCTTTTGAACCGTAATAAATAGCGGGTTGTTTTTTTCAGAATAATGTTATTACTGCGGATTAAATAACAAATAGACAACAAATAACGTTCGCGATGATATTGCTCGGTCTGGACCTCTGTTCTACAGGGTGAAATAGTTATTTGTGCATCAAGAGAGCATAGTTGGTATTTGCTGCCAGTGTTGATTTTGAATCCCGAGTAAGCCAAATTCTATAATTGAATCACTAGCGTAGCGAGTGATTCTAGGTTAGAATCCTGAGCGTAGCGAGGGATTCAAAGACACGAGATGTAAATAACTTTGGTCTCGTGTGACACATACAACTTTTCACCTCAGCAGCCTAAAGAACCACATGGTAAACATTAAACAACACGTAGGTATCTACATATATTGAAAAACAAACAATATCAAAAATTAAAAGTTAAAAGTAACATTATTGTAGTTTTGTAAAAAATTAAGAGTTCTGTTTGGATCTAGGTAGGGTCCTACGACGCCGAAAGCTTTACAAATGGGTAGTGCGCACAGACACATAGGTACTAATGACGGATACGTACTTACGTTTGCAGCGAGATAATTGCAGTCCGGAGCTTCATAAACAAACTTTTTACCCGACTGCCGAAGAAAGACGGTAATGTTTTTATTAACGTTACCGGCCGAATTTTTTTTGGACTTTTTGGATTTTTGCCCTACCTACTGACATTCTCTCCAAAAATGCAATACGTTTGGGTTTGTTTCAATGTGCACGTCATCTTTTGTCTTTATTGTGGATTTCAACATTTAGTAAATACTCCACATTGTAGATGGTTGCTTCGTTTGTGATAATTCTAAGAAGTAGAAATACAGTACAGTCTCTGAAAAAGTGTTTGCACCCTTTGCAAGACTCCAATGCTTAAAAATATCTAAATAGCTTTTCGATGTTTTTCGCGAGACTTATCCGGGAAGAAACTTAATTCTACTTTTTTCACGCTACTTCAATGCTTCCGGTGTTAAATAGCAGACTTCGTCACTAGACGCACTCATATTTATTTATTATTACTTTACAATATTCAATGCGTATGGAAGAATAAACGAAAACAACACCACAATTCTGAAACTGCACCCGCGGTTTATGTCACAAAATTAAAGATAGTTAAAACGATAATTAATTATGTAGATACATGATACACTTCGTATTTTTTCATAATTATTCTATAAAAAAATGTGCAGAAATGTGAATTTACCATTTTAGTTGCATAATTTTATTATCGCTTCAAATAAACATACACTAAATAAATAAACATACTTCCACGTTGTTTCGTTAACTGTGAAAATTTAAGGCACTTGTTTCAGTTTTTTCGAAATAATTATATAAAGGAAGCGTTTTTCGAGTATCTTTGTAATACTTTAATAAAGCGTACTAAATTTAAGCCTAATTTGAGCACTGTAAGACTATTAATTGAGAAGATTGTCATTTTTTTTTACAAAATGAAAATTTCGTGTTATTTTTATTTTCCAAGTTACGTACTCGCTAAACTAATAGTCCTAGAATAAAAGTTGAGATAAGAATTAGTGTACAATTTAACTATCTTCAATTTAATAACAAAGCAGTCTAGCTTTCATAGTTTTCTCAAAAATATAAAAACTATTAATATATCTGATTTTGGTTAAATGATAAAAACATTGTTCTGAATAATGTATGAATGTATTTCTTAAAGAAAACCAAAAAGTGTAAATTTGACATTTTAGATGTAACATATGGTTTCAAAACAAATAAACGTAAACATAAAAAACACAGCAAACATATATTTATACTATAAAATAATACTATTTACAAGGTCAAGCGAAAACCGTTAAGACTTTCATCCTTTTGGAAGGACCAGGTCTCATCGAGTCTAGATCAGTGGGGAGGAGTGGCGGAAGAGGCATAATGTTTTCTGGAGTGGAGGCGGGCCGGCTCATGGTGTTGAGTCGTCCACTTCCTCGTTCTCCTCGTCCAGGACGATAGGGGTGGCGTTGTTGCAATTTCACCCGTGGCAAAAGGAACATAGGATAGAGCACCTGAGCCCAGCCTGTCTGCAAGTGCACGACCCTAAGCAACCTCTTTTTGCATTTGCAATCACCATTTTAAACAGGGTCTGAAGAGCAGGCTACACTTTGCCCATCTTCGACTTGCTGTATCTCCGCAACCAATGGACATAGTGAGCTCAGGTTACGCTCAAATTGTAGCAAATTTAGTCTTTATTAAAGTATGACCTAAGATTCTTGAAAAACGCTTCCTTAGGGTAATTTTTTTGAAAAAACTGAAACAATTGCCAAAATTTCGTAGCTTTTCCAGCACCATTCCAGGGCTTTCAGGATAGAAAATTTGGGAAGTAACTACTCTCAAGAGACCTAACAACATATAAAAAAAACGTAGTTACATGCGCGTTTGCGATCTATGATGTCGTTATAGACTGGGCTACCAGCACTGCTCTCGGCATTTTAAAAATAGTAGATTGTTCACCAAAGGATGAAAGCCATCTATATCACACGACAAACCGCAAGCACAGTGGTGGTTTATGGTAGGACCTTGTGCAGGGTCCGTCCGTATCGCTACCACCATCTTATCCATTAACTCACCGCCAAGCAGTAGTGTTCGCATTGCTGTGTTCCGGTTATTGTATTACAAACCGCAAGCATTCAAATAGGAATTAAATAAAATGTGATTTATAAAAATAAAGATAATATGAAAATAAAAAGTTATTTAAATAAAAGATATAGATAGATATATTAAAAAAACTTATAAAAGTAAGATTCGGTTGTTTTACCAAAGAGTGGCTCCATAAGATTTTACCATGGCTCAGTACAAACTTAGTTTATTTTAATAATCTTACTACAGAGAGGCTGTATAGGTTTCTGCTACTGCACAGGTCTATATATTCAGTTCTTTTTTCAAATTACTTTTCTTCCCTATTGTGGACATGTATCACTTTCAACCCGCTTCTAAGATAACCAAAGGCCTACTTTCAGAGTATGAGTCATGAAAAAATAATTAAAAATAGTTTGTCTCACGCTCGCAGCAAAACCGAATTTTGCTCAGTGTCTTTAAACAGCAAAACCTGCTTGTTTGAGCTGCTGAGGTGAAAACATAATTATTTCCTTTACCATGTTATCGTATTGTTTTTAACTCAGCCGACATTACTCTCAAGTACATGAATACATGTACATGAATACGTAGTATATGTAATAAGTACATGAATACGTAGTACGTAGCTCTCGACCGTAACGTTGACAATACGATGACACGTTTAAGGCAATAACGTTTTACGCCGTAGAACAGGCGCCGCCGAAGTAATTCCCACGTGTCGTTTTATCGAGAGACAGACTATGAGAGACTTTTATTTTGTAGTCATGGCCACTGAGATCGAAGGTATGCTACTAATGTGAACGGGTTGGCCTGTGTTGTGATTTTATTTCACGTCAATCAGACAAATATAAGACGCGGTGGATTATACTTCATTGGCCCACATACTTGAGTGGTTTAACAAAGGTGAGCCGATCGTTATGGTTGCGTTCATAAACGTATAATTTAGCTGTTTTTATATGTTCACTGGAGAGTTGTGGCGCAGTGGACCGCGAAGTCCGCTAGCTAGCTCGGCGACGAAGTGTGGTATCGCAGCGTCAGATTGTCGGTCTGGCTGCCGCCAACTCGTACAGAGACGTAATCTTATCAAAAAAGATCAACTTATCTCGGTACAGATGGTAAGTGCTAAAAGCCAGGAAAAATGTATACTTATCAAATATCTACATTTTTTAAGTAGGTGGCATGATCAAGGTAGTCTTTAGAATATTGTAGAAATAAAACAGACTTCGGAAATAAAAGATTTAACTCGACCAGGCCACTTTTAGTTTTGATAGTTCTTCCGCCCGGGTTGGCGACGTCAGTGCGGCGCGTCCTGGCCGTGGACGTGAGGTCAGCAGGGCCGGCGCACGGCGCGGGCGCACAAGTTTTTGCGCCGCATGTCGCCGCAAGTTACTTGCTTGAAACAAGGTGTGAAAGTCCCCAATGGCCATATACCTATATATTTTTATCCTTTTTCCAAGGGCAGCGTTTTGCGCGATGTTATTGGCATACCATACAGATTTTGATTTATTTTCTTTTTAAATCGGCCGCCATTTTACTGTCAAGTAAATAAGAGCTATCAAAACGTCGACATTACGATAACAGATCAAAGAAGATATGGTTCTTACCGTCTAGAATTTTGGCCCAGAAGTCAATCTTGAAACATTGCGCAGCCATGAAGTTTTTGAATATTGATAATGTTAACAACAGTAAAAAATCCGTTACCTACCTACCTCGTGCCGCCCAAGAAAAAAAACGCGAGATCAGCTTAACGCCCAGTGTGCAATGTAAACAAAACGCCCAGCCAAATCCAAACTGCTCATGAGTACAGTGTAATGTTCACTGGGTGTTTAGTTCAAATTTTTCTTTTTTCGGTCTGGGCGGTTATGCTAAGTGTCACTTTGAACAATGATGTACATTGGGCGGCACGAGGTAATATTCCTTCACATGCAACCTTCATGCAACAAATAAGTTTAGCATTGTTTTACTGCTGTCAACATTACCAGTATTCAGAAACTAAATGGTTGTATAATGTCTCAGGATCAGGATTGACTTCTGATCTGCCTAGTTTGAGTTATACATATAAAATATAATTATTACCTATTATTGCGACACCGCTTAATTTTAGTGTACAACAGGGATAACCAGATGGTTAACTGAAGGTTAACTGAATTATAATTTTAATAAATGTTGTGGTTAAATTACAATAACAGGGTAACTTAAAACAAGCTGGTTTATCCGCCAAACATGGATGAAAGTTTGATGCGAAAATGCGACTCCATCGCGTTACATTATACTCGTACCTATGGCTATGCATCAACTTTCCGCCGTCGCAATGCCGTCGCTGATTAATCTGATTCATTAGAAATAGCTACAAAAACAACGTTGTTTATCCGGTGCCAAGTTTAGCAGTAAAGTTGGAAACTTGTTCCTGTTGGGTATAGCCTATATTATAGAACTGTGCATGTGTGCCAACGGCAGAGGTCGTAATATGAGCGCTACCACAATTATAAAATAATCTATTATATAAAATGCTAAGCTGATTGTTGATATATCAACGCACAGCCCAGACCGCTGGACCTAGAGACTTGAAATTTTGCACATAGATACCTTATATAGTGTAGAGATCCACTAAGAAAGGATTTTTGGAAATTCCACCCCTAAGGGGGTAAAATAGGGGAAAAACATTTGTATGAAAGTCCGTCAGTTTTGAAGTTAGACGCTTCAAATTTTGCGTTTAGGTTGGCGATTGAATTATAACTTATACGTGACTCAGCGTTTATCATAATTTCAACCCCGAAGGGATGAAAAGGGGTAAAGCGGATTGTTGATATATCAACGCACAGCCCAAACCTTATGACCTAGAGACTTGACATTTTGCACATAGATACCTTATATAGTGTAAAGATCCACTAAGGAAGAATTTTTGGAAATTCCACCCCTAAGGGGATGAGAATTTGTATGAAAGTCCGTCAATTTTAGTTTAAGTTAGACAATTCAAATTTTGTGTATAGGTTGAAAATCGAAAATTAATTTATACGTGTTTCAACGTTTTTGATAATTTCATCCCCGAAGGGATGGAAAGGGGTAAAACTGACTGACTGATTGATCAACGCACAGCCTAAACCGCTGGACCTAGGGACTTGAAATTTGAAGGGAATATTCCTTGGGTACCCTAAGGGTGCACTAAGAAAGGATTTTTGGAAATTCATCCCCTAAAGGGTTAAAATAGGGGGTAGAAATTTGTATAGGAGATTAGTTATTTTTAAAGTAAGCAATTTGGAAATTGGTATTTAGGCTACTGTTTATTATAAAAAATACTTCTTTCAGCGATTTAGAAAAAACTACCCCTAAGGGGTACCCCCCTTAGGGGTAGTTTTAGTTTGTTCCTCCTTCACGCTGCAATGGCGCTCGCTGGATGGATTTGGATGAAATTTAGAATGGAGATAGCTTATACCCTGGATTAACACATAGGAAAATACCATCCCGGAAAATTTAAAGGTTCCCGAGGGAATAACGACAATATCATTGGTGTTTTTTTAAAAAGTCATCATGGGTGTCGTTTTCTTAGGTTGCGTTGACGCAAATTTCGAAAATGATATCAAATTTGGGATTCAAAATGGCCGCCATGATGTTTATTGAAAAAGTCGTCATTGGTATAATTTTCTTACATTTTTGGGGACGCAGATTATGAAAATGATGTCAAATTTAGAATTCAAGCTGGCGGCAATGATGTTTTTTGAAAAAGTTGTCACGGGTAACATTTTCTTAGTTTTTGGGGACGCAAATAATTACTAATACAGAATAAGATTAGTAATTATTTGACAAAATTGCGCAATTGAATAATTTATTTCTCCTATGGCTTTTGCGATCCAGTGTGACAACATGAGACAGGCTTTGTACCTACATTCAGCTTTGTTAGTCTATATCAAAAGGAGCGGTGTCAGATTGAAGTTGTCAGAGTTGACATATCCAGATTTTAACATTTTTTCCGCAATTTTCAATACTATTCACTATTCACGGCGTATTAATATTAGGTAAACGCTGCAATGGCGCTGGATGGATTTGGATGAAATTTAGAATGGAGATAGCTTATACCCTGGTAATCCAGGGTATAAGCTACACATAGGAAAATCCCATCCCGGAAAATTTAAAAGTTCCCGAGGGAATAACGACAATGTTTGGTGTTTTTTAAAAAAGTCATCATGGCTGTCATTTTCTTAGGTTGCGTTGACGCAGATTTCGAAAATGATATCAAATTTGGAATTCAAAATGGCCGTCATGATGTTTATTGAAAAAGTCGTCATTGGTATAATTTTCTTACATTTTTGGGGACGCAGATTATGAAAATGATGTCAAATTTAGAATTCAAGCTGGCGGCAATGATGTTTTTTGAAAAAGTTGTCACGGGTAACATTTTCTTAGTTTTTGGGGACGCAAATAATTACAAATACAGAATAAGATTAGTAATTATTTGACAAAATTGCGCAATTGAATAATTTATTTCTCCTATGGCTTTTGCGATCCAGTGTGACAACATGAGACAGGCTTTGTACCTACATTCAGTTTTGTTAGTCTATATCAAAAGGAGCGGTGTCAGATTGAAGTTGTCAGAGTTGACATATCCAGATTTTAACATTTTTTCCGCAATTTTCAATACTATTCACTATTCACGGCGTATTAATATTAGGTAAACGCTGCAATGGCGCTGGATGGATTTGGATGAAATTTAGAATGGAGATAGCTTATACCCTGGATTAACACATAGGAAAATCCCATCCCGGAAAATTTAAAAGTTCCCGAGGGAATAACGACAATGTTTGGTGTTTTTTAAAAAAGTCATCATGGGTGTCATTTTCTTAGGTTGCGTTGACGCAGATTTCGAAAATGATATCAAATTTGGAATTCAAAATGGCCGTCATGATGTTTATTGAAAAAGTCGTCATTGGTATCATTTTCTTACATTTTGTGGACGCAGATTATGAAAATTATGGCAAAGTTAGAATTCAAGATGGAGGCCATGATCTTTTTTAAAAAGTGGACATAATTGTCATTTTCTTAGATTTTGAGGACGTAGATTTCGAAAATGATGTGACAGTATAGGTAGAATTTCAAAATGGCAATTCAATTATATCTGTCGTCTGTCTGTTTGTTACGCTTTCACGGATTAACCGCGCAACCGAATTAGATTAAAGGGCATTGGGTAAATTTGTTTGAAGAATATTGACTTTTTTTTTCCAGCGGCCACGGATGATGTTTGGGAGTTCCACCATTTATAATGATAGATACCTACATTATAATTAGTATTAAGACTCATAATATAATATATGTAATATTGAACTATGATGGATATTTTAAGAGTAACCAAACTATCATGGGAGGGATGGTGCTTTGAGACGGCGAATTTAGACAGATTCTCATCTACTGGTGATAACTAGGGGCACACCAGCGGATAAAATAAATGCATTTCGGCATCTACGATATGAGTATATAAATATAAAAAATATACCTCACTACAAATATGCCAGGAACTACGAGTACATCATGATATACAGTCGGGGCAATATATGCGGCGAATAAATTGGTGAAGATCGTATGGCGAGAGATAGTAACGATTTGAATACATTAAACCGCGAATTCTGTAATATTGTATAAAACACAGATGATCTAAAAAATAACGTGTACCCCGATCTAAAAAACAATATACTCGTAAATAATAGAGAATGTTTGTGCGAGAGGGCGATATTAGCACCCACAAACGAAATTGTCGGGAGGATAAATATAAAAATATGTCTCATGTAGAAGGCGATGTTGTGGAGTATCTCTTGGTAGACAATGTCATAGACACAGAGCAAGTCACGTCCTACCCTTAGAAGAAAGAAAGAAGAAAGAAAATAATTTTATTTAGAGAGTTCTTGAACTCTTTCTAGGTATCGGGAGTGCCCTCCCGTAAGAGTTAATGGTTAAAGTTGGTGTCCCGGTAAATTTCGAGCTCAATATTACATGTGTTTGAAAGATCATTCTTGCCAGGGAGGACGTCAAACTATAGAATTACTTAAACCTATTAATTTACTTAACTGCGATAAACGAGTTCTACGCGGACGAAGTCGCGGGCAAAAGCTAGTTATTAATACAATTCTTCCGAAGCCTATGCCTCGTCAATAATTAATTAATTAAACGACCTTAATTTGATATGTTAAGTATAAATATTCGAAGGATTTTTTATTGAGTGTGCAAATTGACTTCCTGTCGCCAGCAGCAATATCTATTCGTTCGGCAGCAACAATCAACATTGCAATCAACACTGTCCGTGAAAAATAGTATTGTCCACGTCCTGTCGTATGATAAGCCAAACTATATCTTATTCAGGAAAGGGAATCGATAACGTGGTAATAATTTCAATGACTGTTCTTAAATGTGCATGCGATTCCAAAATAAAGTAGGCACCTAAATAGTAATACAATATGTCAGCAGAGCAGAATAATAGGTCGCGTCAGGTATTGATCCTAATGCGATCATACGTATTTAGATAGGCTTTGGCAAATCAAACGCGTGTCAGGAGCAGCAGCGCGGGGCTTCAGCAGTGTGTGATACCTACGGCACGCTGCCTCAGAATACAATGATCTATCTCTACAAGTATCACTGCTGGCAGGCGGCAGCTGCATCGCGCTAAGGATGCTAAGATACGGCGATGTGGGTGTTACGGTACTTACGCCGGCTTTAATGTTCCCAAGTTGGTATTTGGAGATGGGCGAAGTCTGGTATTTATACACGGTGGAAGGCCTGAACAATTTGATCACTTTGAATAAGTCAGTACTTATTAATGACCATTTTGGATGACGCTATATATTTGGATATATTTATATTCACTGTAACTATCTTTATGATGCTGACTATTCTAATTTTTAAAATAATTATAAAAGCTAAATTATTTATTGATCACATTAAGGTGTCAGAAATAGTAAAAATTAAAGAGAGTACAGCAATAAGTTACTTACATAAATCCTTGTTTGCTAGGAGGAGTCCTCGGTTATGGTGTTGGCGAACGGCACGCACCTGGCCGGTTTTTTAATTTACAAGAGGAATTAGTTTAAGGCCGCTCCGTTTCAATGGCGCGGGTTCTGGTTTCATTGGGCTATTGTGTTGCACGGCTTTTCCTTTCGGTCACAATCATTGTCACGTCCGCGGGACCGCGCGGGGCCGTCGGTCTCGGGGCTCATTTCATTTCGTTTTAACCTCTAGATTGAGAGGTAGGTACTATTCTTAAAGTCTGGTCTACTAATTGTAACAAAAGGTTCAAGACAACGTGGGATGGAGGTTCAAGTCCTGAAAAGCCGATTTTGACCCGACATAGAATATACAAATTATAACAAAAAACCAACCTCTGAGTTAATAGGAAAGGGCGGTCGGTCTCATTCATATGCACTCGAATGCAGTGGAGATTGTACCAATAATGATGATTATTGTATTTTAATTGTCAATAATACAATAAAACGACGACGGCGACGCGCGCCACGACGCGATACTTGGTACTTGGCGCGACTTGGTAGTGACTGCCTCCAAAGCTAGCGGTCCCGGGTTCGATTCCCGGTATGGGCAAATATTTGTGTGGTGAGCACAAGTATTTGTTTCTGAAGCTTGAAAGTTTTCTATGTATTTGTATTTTTGTGTTACCCATAGTACCTACAAGCCTAGAGCTTAATTTGGGACATAATATGTGTGAGTTTTTCCCCTGACAATTATTTATTTATTTAAAACAGCTATCGTAAGACACTCCTTACGATTTTATTTACTATCCTCGTCCACTTTGACATAGTTTGACTGACTGTACACCTCTTTAAATTATATTAATCAGCGTTTATCAGTTTTATCACTTTAAACGGTGTGGCGCTTCTTTCAAACGACACGTAGGTGATTAATTGAAATTGAGGATTTCTTGCCTGAGTTAACCTCCTAGACTCTTATTATGTAATTAAACCGTGTAGACTGTTATTGCCTTGGCCTTATGAGGAACGTCCTTGCAAACATCTGCCGATTCAGTGCGGATGGCACGACAGGCGTGTCGTCAAATGTTTTTAACGTGTGGCGTATGACACGAGAGCGAGGCGTGCCATTTTCAAATCGATTCAAACTTCTTCAAATAAAATTTCAGAACGGTTTACCCAGAACAAAACTATCATTGTTTTTGTAACAACCTTGTAGCCTTCGTTTTTGGATACTGTTTAATTTTAAAAACAACAGTGGTTAACAACCTTTTTTGGTCGCATTATTTTTACGACTATAACCTACTACCTATTCGGTGCGGATGGCACGAGTGGCACGACAGGCGTGTCATCAATGTTTTTAACGTGTGGCGTATGACACGAGAGGAGTGTCATTTTAAAATCTATTAAAACTTCTTCAAATTAAGTTTCAGAAGGGTTCAACCCGAACAAAATTATTATTGTTTGTCACGTAGAACAAGCTTGTAGCCTTCGTTTCTGGAATATTCTGGATATTGTTAGAATTTTTGAAAAACAGTTGTTAACAACCTTTTCAAGTTGCATTATTTTTACGACTTAAACATTACTTATTTTATTAAATATTAAGACAAATATTAACAAGATTTCAATTTAACTTCAAATTATATGATCTATATATTAAATTAGTTAATTAGTAAAAACGTAACAATCATTTTACGTGCTTTATCCGTTAACAATTCCTCGAGACGTAAATTATAAACAAATAGAAGGGAATGACGGGTTGCTATAATGAAAATTGGGTTAGCAAATTTTAAATCAACCTTAGTTTATGGTATGAAAAAATAAGGGTGATACTTTATAAACGTACAAACTACTATTTAACCAACTTTTTATAAATACATTATGGTGGATATAAAATAAAAACATCAAGATTTTTTTACTCCGTAAATGCACAAGCTCCGTTATGGGGTAAAAATACATCATTATTTGTTTTATTATTTTTCACTTCTCATGTAGATAAGTTCATCTTTAAGTCGTGCGCAGGCGACATAATGTCGCTTTCTATGCTCTATTACATCAAATAAAATCTATACTTAGTAGAAAATGATTGTTACATCTGAATTTTTAAAGTCACTTACCATCAAATTCAAGTAAAACACGTAGTTTAAACGCTACTAAAAATTAAAAACAACCATCCCCGTCCCGTCCACGTCCTGATCACGTTACGTATGCAACGCCCTTTAGCTATTCATGCCGCGGATGCTTCGTTGTTATTCATAAATCACCTTTCAATTAGTTGGGTTCATTTCAGGGACCGGAAAACCCCTTTATTTGATTAAGTCTATCGATCGGGTACCTACATCATATGCTCTCCCAACGTTAGCGTATCCCTATCGACAGGCTTACCCTAATGATATGGAAACTGCTTCGAACTAGTTAACTACAACCATTGAGGTTACCAGTTTCGCAAGGGTTTCGGATTTAAGCACTTAGCATTACGTTAGTGTTACCCTATCCATTCTTCCTCTCCGTTGACTATGTTTCGCAGATTCGTGTGATTGGTTGGTTTCAAGCCCATGTTTAAAGTAAAGTATTTTGTATGGACTGCGCGTAGAGATTAAAATTTTATTTTATTTATTTATTTATTTTGGAACAAACAGTCATACAAATACATTGAATTACAAATAGATTGTACTAAATAGACCTATAGTTCCCAAAATTAAACATTATAGTATAGTAACATTAATAACTTAAACAAAAATGTATACAAAATTATTACTTAACCCAAAAACTTGTATACTTATTCTGTGCCTCGTTACAAAACATATTTAAAAAAGAAAAAAGAAAATAGTGACTTGAAATTAACATGAAAAACAGAGTATACTTATACTTAATAGCTTGCATCCGTTCAATAAACACTTCATAGGGAAAGCCTAACGAGGGTTTTAAGGAATTGGTAAGCGCTTAGTCGATTTAATTGTATCGCATGGGATAGCTTTTTATTGGGGTAAGTCGAAGATTGCTTATCGCATCGTTGGAGTTTGTAAAAACCAGTCAATTAAATACCCTAACGAAAACCCTTTAAAGGGTAAGCGGTTCCGGTCCCTGATTCATTTCATAGGTAAAATTGCTTTTAGCCTCGATTGCGGTTTGGATATTTGATCTAAAAACCCGAGGTGTCTTATAAAACGACCACTTGTTAAAACGTTTAAACTTACGCCCTTGAATAGGATACAGTCGTGCATTATAATTTTTTAGGGTTCCGTGCCCGAAGGGACCCCTCCCAACATGCCTCCGCTGTCCGTCCGTCAGCCGCATCGTCTTATAGCAGCCGTATCTTTTGAACCGTAATTGACAGCGGGTTGGTTTTTTTCTGAATATTTATAACGACGTTATTTTATTATATTACTAACAAATATAAAAAAGACAAGCAAGTGAAATAATAGCCCAAACCGCTGGACCCAGAGACTTGAAATTTTGCACATAGATGCCTTATACAGTGTAGAGAAGAGATCCACTAAGGTAGGATTTTCGGAAATACCACTCATAATAAGGGGGTAAAATAGGGAATGAAAATTTGTATGAAGATTCTTCAAATTTTGTGTTTAGTTGGCGATTCAAAATTAATTTTCATGTCTCATAGAAAGTAGGCGAGTCAATATTCAAACGATCGTATTTTGCTGTCCCAGAGTTGTAATGACAAGTACATTAAACATAGAGTATGGTTACACATATATTTGCATTTCGTGCATTTTAATCTACTTGAATTATATAAAATAGTGTACTAAATATTAATAGATTTCGAAAAAAAAGAATTTGAAATCCTAAAAACGGCGAAATTTACCGCTTTTTTGCGTGTCCCACGTGCGGTTTTGCTCAAAAAAAAAATCATAACTTTGGACGTAGACAACGTAATAATACACAACATATAACGTTGTAAAGCACTTTTACTACCGCATTAATTAAAATATTTAAAAAAATCAATACATTAATAAATAAAACCTGGAAAGTCTTTTCGTAGATGTCCCGCGTGCGACCGTTTTTGTAATGACTCAAGGAAACCCCCTTGAATCTGGTTTGTCTATAGGCCAACTGTCATATTTACGTTAGGATACCAAAGCATGTTAGTTTGGGTTTCGACCACCAAAAGATGTGGGCGCAGAGCCGGTATTTTTGATGGAGGAAACAGGGTAGTCTCTTTTTGATGTATTTTGGTACGGTTATCACGACATTTGTATGGGCGTTTCTTTATTGATTACGAATAGAATAAAAATATGTGTTTCATAATAATTGTAAGCAATATGGGGTGAGTAAAAGTTTCGTGTTAGTCAATGAGTAAAACGAGTAAGTATGTAAGAAAGATCGGCAAAAAACCGTTTTATCGACGTTCTAATGGCGACATTTGTACGGTTATTTTGTCTATACAAATGTCAAATGTGGCATACAAATGTCGTTTAAAATCAAAAACCGGAATGAATACGAAATATTATTTCCATATCCATTAATATCAACTTCTTTATGTTTTTTTGAACAAAAATAAATTACTTAAAAGCGAAGGTTTCATATTTTTACCCGACTGCGTCAGAAGGAGGGTTATGTTTTTCGAGCGTATGTATGTATGTATGTATGTATGTATGTCTATTTCTGGGCACGCTCTGCAGCCTTGTCGGATTGACGGATTTTAACATACGAGGTGTCATTCGATTCGTCTTAATTGCCGAAGTGACATAGGGTATATAATATTTCAATATGGCGTCCGCGGAATAAATATGGAAGGGGAATAAAAAAATGTTTTTTTATTATAACAATATGGGTATCAAATGAAAGCTAATAAATAGTCCATTCCAAATATATATACATTATATCACTTTTATGCTACTGTTTTGAAAGGAAAGTCAAAAAATACGTAAATGTTAAGCAATAAACTCCTTTCGCTAGAAAGAGAGTTTCGATTCAAATTACAAGCGAAATCAGTTGTAGCTTCGCGACATTAAAAATTTAAGCTCCAGAGCTCATATATTTCTTAGTAATAATTAATTAAACCACTATTTTATTAATAAAAACTAAAAAGAGTTAAATAAATTAAATTATAAAAAATAAACAAAATACCCGACTGCAATAAAATAACAACGGAAAAGCGAAAAACAAGCTATATAATCTATAGAAAATTGTAAGAGCATGTACTTATTGATATTTATAACAATTGAAATTTAACTTGAATATTGGTAAAGGTATTGCAGGCGGGGACACGCAATGAAATTCAAAACCTATTTCTTGAAAAAAAATTACATTTGGACTAGCTTGTCCCCGCCTGGAACACCTTTACCAATATTCAAGTTAAATTTAAATTGTTATAAATATCAATAAATACATGCTCTTACAATTTTCTATAGATTATATAGCTTGTTTTTCGCTTTTCAGTTGTTTTTTTTATTGCAGTCGGGTTTTTTGTTTATTTTTAATAATTTAATTAAGTAACTAGTGACCCACTCCATGCTTCGCATGAATTACGGCACACAGGGAGAGACTATACATATAAATTATAATACTTAACCCACCCCCAAGAAACTAGCTAAAGGTTAGTGAAAACCGCATCAAAATTGGCCCATAAGTACTTAAGTAAGACATTTTTATGACACTATATCGACATTTTGTATGGCGCTGTCGACATTTATATGGCACTATATTTTTTAGCTTCAATTTCTAGCAAACTATTAGAAGCAGAGTGGTGCCTCATATACCATATTTTTTCTTGTTAAGAACCCAACTGGATGACGTATTAAGTTTCAGAATAAAGCACCAGTTATATATATATATATTTTTTCATACCAAAATTTATTTTTACTTTTCACTTTTTATTTAAGCAATTCCTATTTGATTGCTTTTTGTACGGCAAGGAGAAGGCACGCGAGCACTCAGGCCACCTGATGGTAAGTGGGATGTGAGACCCATAGACATTTGAAACCTCAAGTCTACAATCTCAAAACTGCAATCCTAAGACTTCAAATGCGTTGTCAACCCTGAGGACTAAGGTGGAATGCCTCTATGCTAGTAATTTCACCGGTTGTCTTATCCCGACATCGGAACACAGCAATGCGAACACTACGGCTAGCGATAGCTAGCTGGTAGCGATCCGGACGGACCCTGCACAAGGTCCTACCACCACTAAACCACCAATGTGCTTGCAGTTTGTAATAAAATAACCGCCTCAAAACCGCACCTAATAAAAAACCCTTCATGGCAGTCGGGTAAAAAGGCTGCACTGCCATTTATTTCACTATTTTTATTACACACTCGAAATATTAGCGCTCTTGCTTTGCTCGGGCGCAAAAATATCTCGTGTGATATCATTGTGATATGCCTTTCATCCCTTGTTGAACAATCTACTATTGTACGTGTCTCAGAGTCTTTGATAATTTCAGCCCCGAAGGGATGAAAAGGGGTAAAACTGACTGACTGATCGATCAACGCACAGCCTAAACCGCTAACACTAGGAACTTGGAATTTGAAGGGAATATGCCTTGGGTACCCTAAGGGTGCGCTAAGGAGGGATTTTTGAAAATTCGTCTCCTAAGGGGTTAATATAAGGGGTGGAAATTTGAATGGTACTATGGTCATTTTTGTAGTTGGAAACGTGGTAATTGGTATTAAAGCTACTGTTTATACTCGTAAATAAAATAAAAAATGAAACTTTTAGTGATTTTGGAAAAACTGCCCCTAAGAAGAGGGTAGAAGTTTGTGCGGGACATTAGTTATTTTTGAAGTAAGCAACTTGGAAGTTCGAATTTAGGCTACCGTTTATAAATAAAAAATACTACTTTAAGCAATTTAGGAAAAACTTCCCCCAAGGGGGTTAAAGAGGGTTTTAGTTTGTTACTACTCCACGCTACAACGGCTGGACGGATTTGGATGAAATTTTGAATGGAGATAACTTATACCCTGGATTAACACATAGGAACATCCTATCCCGGAAAATTTAAAAAGTTCCCGTGGGAATAACGATAAGAGTTTGATGTTTTTTGAAAAAGTTATCATCGGTATACTCGTAATCTTAGATTACGGTGAGGAAGATTTCGAAAATGATATCAAATTTGGAATTGAAAATGGCGGCCTTGATATTTCTTTTCTTTAGGTCCTTATATAAAATAAGTGTAAAACCCAATTTATCGAAATGTTTCTTAAATATTTTAATAAAATACATCTCCAGCTGTAAACACGCTAGATGTTTCTTGTTGTAAGACAATCAAACATTGCAAGCTCAGTCTACTTTCACTATTCCCACACACCCCGGGCGGCCCCTGCGTCATTGTCTTACTCTATTATAACATCGCAAATAAGTAGGACGCACTTTCAGGGAAAGTATTTCCAAAAGGAATACGGACAGAGGTCTTTCAGCTTTCTATTACACAAAAGCTCTCCCATGTAATCCGGACCTCAGTATAAGATCCGGATTTACTGGTCCAAAATCGATTTTTAATGTGGTGTGTTGTGTGTAACGTATCAAGGCCCGTTTAGGTTTCCACTTGGCTTTCACTCGTAGTCTATGGATTTTAAAATACTTTGTCTGTAGGTAACTCACAGCAGTTTGACTTAGCAATAGGAAATATGCATGTTTTTTTTTTACAGCTTCAATAAACGCTGATACATGTTACAAACAGGTGAGAAAAAACATTTTTTGAATAGCTATAAAAATAACCAAGATATAAGCCAACAAAGACTTTTTCCTATCTCTTTCTAGCAAAACAGAATTTTACGTGGAGTTTATACGGCCGAACTGCACAATGACGTCACCGGTGCACTTCGGATCTCTCTGTCTAATTAGCAGTTTAAAATGCATTTATTATCCGTATTTCTTGACCGATTTTAATTTTAATTTCACTTTTAGTGATCTCTTTTACGGTATTTTCATATTTTGTTGAGAAATACTGAGTATTGTGTGAGTAAAGGTGGCATACCTGATACCCTTTACCTAGATAACAGCAATGGTAGTAATGGTCAAGATATAGCGGACTTATTTAATATCTTTTTTTAATCAGATTTTGTTCAGGGCACAGTAACTGAACACGATCATTCCAAAAAATGATTTAATGGTGTACTAATCACTGACGTGAAGATAACTCCATCTAGAGTCGAATACTATCTTGAAACACTTGCAGAATGCAAGGGCTGCGGTCCAAACGGTGTGCACTCTGTTTTTCTAAAAAAAATTAGCTCTACATTGGCTTTTTCCATTAACTTATTATTTAACCTTTCTCTAAAATCAGGCATTTTACCAACTTGTTGGAAACGCTCAAGCGTTGTGCCGATTTACAAAAACGGGGATAAACATGACGTCAAAAATTATCGCGATATTTCTCAATTAAATGCCATTCTCTTTATCCTACTGTAAGACTAATGTTAATAAAAGAGCAACATGGATTTTTAAACAAGCGTTCCACAGAGTAGACTCAGTGGAACGCTTGCTTAAAAATTAAACCTTTGTGAATTGCTGAACTATACTCTCGAGGCAATGGATAATGGCTTCCAGGTCGATGCCCATTATACAGATTATTCAAAAGCCTTTGATAAAATCTTACATTCCTTACTAATTGAAAAAATAGAATCTTTTAGCATACACGGCAATCTTCTTAGGTGGCTCACTTCGTACTTGCGCGATAGAACGCAAGCAGTCGCGGTAAAAGGACATACGTCTAGTTTTGTTCCAGTCTCCTCGGGAGTCCCCCAGGGCTCTCACTTGGGTACTTTATTGTTTAATATATTTATTATCTATGTTATTGACTGTTTCCATCATTCACATACGTTGCTATATTTGTTATATTTAATATCATCAAATCCGAGGAGGATTGCGCTAACCTACGAGCCGATTTAAACAGATTGAGTGAGTATTGTGTCAATAATAAGCTTTATCTGAATATAGAAAAATGTTGCTACATCTCATACTCGCGTAAACTTACTCCCATCACTTATACATATTCACTTAATAACCAAAATCTTAAAAAAGTAACGGAGGTTAAGGACCCTGGTGTGTATATGGATAATACGGTACAATTAACTTCTCACATTAATAGGATTACATCTAAAGCTTATAGAATGCTGGGATTCATATTTCGTCAAAGTCAGGATTTTAAAGATCCCAACACTATGTTAATGTTGTATCATTCCTTTGTTAGATCTCACTTAGAATATGCATCTACAGTTTGGAGTCCTAACTATGCAGTTCACATCAATGCAATAGAAAATATTCAAAAGAAATTTAGACGAATGAAGTTTAAGTTCAAAACTTTAAAGCGGATTCTATTGAAACTCTTCAGACGCCTCGAGAAATTAGAGATCAAATCTTTCTTTTCAAAATACTAAACGGCTACATAGACTCTCAAAATCTTCTCTCTTGTATCTCGTTGCCATGCCCCAATAGGAGAACGCGTTTCTTAAATCTTTTTTCAGTTCCATTTTCTAGTACGGTATATGCAAAGAAAAGATTTCTAGTCAGAGCGTGTAAGAATCATAATGAAAGGTTCATAGACACTGACATATTCCACATATCTCTACATAAAGGGCATTGGGTAAATTTGTTTGAAGAATATTGTCTTTTTTTTTCAGCGGCCACGGATAATTTTTATATAGTTATTTAGAGGACCTGTAAATACACATAGATATATATAATTTATGGCGTTAAATAATATCGGAGCGGAGATTTTAAAGATTTAAGTATTCAGTTTTTAGTACAAAAGTACGCCCAAGTTTGAATATTTAAATATCTCGGCTCCGATGCACTTAAGCGTATTACATTACATAACAAAATATGTTTATTTTTTATAATTCTACCATATTTTATCACTTTTACGAATGGCCGCTCACCTTGAAAATGTATGAATTTTACAAATGACAACACTTTTACCCAAACCCCTTTGTTTATGCAATTGAAAATAAAAATAAAATATTGAATAAGAATGAGTAACAGAATCACAAGAGAAAAATTAAAAGATTTGTGTAAATAAGTATTATAAGTAAGATTAATTATTTTGAAAGTATGCTAGACTGTAACATTTATGTACTTTTATGAGTTTTTCTCTTAATGAATGATCTAAAGCTGAAACTAGTAACCAAAGTTTCTTAGTTTATAAGTTTAGCTTGAGCAACAATTGTATTTAATCCAGTATAGTGGAAATTGTTTTGGCCAATGTTCTTGCTACAATGTAGTAAGATAGAGATAATAATGTATTATAAATTGCTGTTGCCTCCGTTCCGTTCCGTTCCGATGATTACACCCAGCCAGCAATTCTGCTCCAAGGACGCGGAAACGCTGGCTGACATCTGAGAGGGAGGGACGAAGAGGCTCAGCGAGTTGGCACAGGAGGGCGCACTGGCACCACACGAGCAGTCGGTCGGAAGTGTTTAGGAACCTTAACAGCATCCGACCAGGGAGCTGCCCGCGTCGAGAGACTGCGACCACCCGCACCCCCTCGTGCTCCTCGCCGTCGTCTGCCGCTAGATGCGTGGTCAGCTGAGACCTGCCCGAGACACCGGGGAGCCGGTAGTTACAGGCAGGGAGTGTAGGGGTGTTTGCAGCGAGGGATAGGTGTGGGTGGGATTGAACAGACCCGAATACCAGCATCGTAGCCCGTATGAAGGATAAGATAGATATTATACTTGGTGAGTAATAAATAAAAGGTAGGAGTTATGGCTGCGTCTTGAAAGTGTCTTCACTGGCGTGCTATGCCTCGTTTTCGTCAGGTTCGCTTTCCGTATCCGTTTCGGGACTCTTGTATATTTTTCGGCGTTTTTTTTCGTGAGGCTCCTATTCGAGGCTGTAGATATCCAATAGGCTCGGGTCTTGTCGGTATAATTATAAATGTCGTGTTACAGGGAGCATCCCAGGTAAATATAGGTCGTCCAATTTTCTTCCTTATCTCTCTCAGGTCCAGCGCGGCATGCAGTAGGTGTGGTTTTGGGCGTCTCAGTATATGGCTGTAGTATGATATACTGCGTACTTTGATAGTTTTGGTAATGGTTTTTCCTTCCAGTATTTGATTAATTTTTTGCTTTGGGGGATTTCTGGCCACTCCAATCATTTCCTTCAAGATGTGCCTTTCGTATTTCCTAAGGCGGGATCTATTAGCTTTGGTAAGAGCCAAGACGTTTCGGCCGTATGTCATCGAAGGAGCAATTACCATTTTATGTATAAGTCGGGCAATCTTCCATTCAAGCTTGTCGTCTTTAACAAATTTAATGAGGATTTTTGCATTTCCGGTAGCCTTTCCACATCTTGATATAATTGAGGCTTTTCTGTCATGGTCACCTGTGATGTATGAGCCTAAGTATCGAATTTCCTCCACGGGTTTCAGTAAGACACCTCCAATACTTATCGGTTGTTGTTCTTTCGGTGGGGGACCAAATGGGTCCCTTATCACGAGCTTGGTCTTAGTTTCGTTGATGACAAGTCCAATTGATTCAAGTAGCGCTTTCATTTTTTGGACTATTCGGTCAAGGACCGAACAACAGTCTCCTACGATGACTAGGTCATCTGCGAAAGATAGGATTAGTGGAAGTGTAATTTCCTTATCCTGGTCTAGCCTTACCGTGTCCTCGTCTTCCTCTGGGTTCGCAAGACCTCATCCATTAACACCGTAAATAATCTGGGGGACAGAGGGCATCCTTGCTTGACCCCTTTGCACTTGTCGATAATCTCAGAATTCTGGCCGAACCAGGTAATAAAAGTTCGTTCGCGCATACATGCTTGGATAATTCTGTTTGTTAGCGGTATATTGGTACGTGTGACTAGTACGTCTCTAAGCGCGTTGAGGTCGACGCCATCAAACGCCTTTTCGATGTCGAGAGCTACGACGTAAATCTTTTTTCCCGCTCTCCAGTTTACGTCTAGAGTTCTACGAAGAGTAAACAGATGATCGTCTGTAGACCTATTGTTAAGGAAAGCTGCTTGGTAGTTACCAAGAGTTTCAATTTCATCATACAGTTTAGCTAGCAGAAAGTTGGCGTATATTCTATAACCTACATTACAGATAGATATCCTTCTAAAATCATTTACCTGTTGTGGACGGGGTTTTTCGGGAATTGGAACCTGTTTTGTCACTAACCATTCCTCTGGTATCACGTTCTTCGACCATGCTTCTTGCATAATGCGAGGGACGTGTTGTATGAATTCAATTGGCGCTGCTTTGTACAGTTCCACCACAATTTGATCTGTACCTCGAACTGTCCCCGATTTCATTCTATTTATTATTTTGGTAATAATGGAGGCGTCTAGGCCGCTGTCTTCCGGTACCGTATTAGAGCTGTGTTCAATTGTTCTAATTAGTTCTCCTTCGCTTTGCTTGAGTTCGGAGATCCAGTTGGACATTGGAATAAATCGGCTCGTACTCGTTCTGTTCGCAGCTTTGTTTTTGAAGCTGCGTAAGTACTTGTAGGTAATATGCATTCGTACAGCTCTGTGTGCGCTGCTCAGGTTGTTGAAAAACTGTTCGCATTCAGTGTTAGTCTTCTTCCTGGACTTTGCGCCAAATCTTGCGTGCGTGTTTCATGTTGTTGATATGCGAAGTACTTCCGGGATACTTATTTGTAAAAAATAATGATTTATGGAGATTAGCTAGGGCAAGCCGGCCTGCTAGGGCAAGCCGGCCTGCTCGAGACCGTGGGACCGCTTTAGGTGGAAGCTTTCTTGCAGCTTCTATGAGAATCTCATTCAGGTCATTCCAAGTGGGATTCAAATCAGTTCTTTGTTCGTCCTGGTGTATGGCCTCCAGCTGGGCTGTGAGTAGGCGCCGAAATTCATTTCGAAATTCTTTTTCCACTTCCTGGCTTTGTAAAGACTTGTAGTTGAGAGTTTTATAATTGAACGATGCGGTAGTCGTGGAGTTATTGGGGCGCACCTTACTATGTTTTTTTTAATGATGGAAGCTCGTATTTTGGATTGTGCCCCATACAATTTTGTGATCTGAGCTAATAGATTTCGGGAATTCCCCTTTTAAGCTATGAAAAAAAATGTTTCCGTCTCGGCTTGTCAGGATGTGGTCAATTTGTGAGTGCCTGTTTCCTGAAGTCCAGGTTACTTTACAGGATGGGCGTCCCCACGAGCTACTTAATTTTAAGTTATTTTCTAACAAGAAACTAATAAGTAGGCTTCCGTTGATATTAGATTCCTGGTGGAACAGATTCCTATTAGAAAACGCGGCTCGGCTTTTTTCGCTTCTCGTAACCCTACGTGCGCATTGAAATCACCTAAGACAATGGGATATGCCTTTTTTGGGGTTTAACGAAGGAGCGTCCCAATGTGTGCTAGACAGGTAGATGCTCCGGCAGGCATGTGCACATTGATTATTGGAAATTCAGCAGGAATGTTGGAGCTGGCTAGCATTACCTTAAGATGAATAGCTACGATGTTAGTGTTCTTGCGGTATGTTCTAATCAGTTCATGCTCTATATGTTTGCTAATAAGAATGGCAACTCCTCTTTTCTCCTGTGGTTTTTTTCCACCATTCAAGATCCAGTGGTAGTTATTTGATGTAAGCTCTCCGCTTGAAAGGTGAGTTTCTTGAAGTAGCGCTATGATTACGCGTCGGGCCGCTAGTTCCTGGTCTATACGGACCCTGTCTTTTGGTAAGGCACAACCTCTAACGTTCCATGTGGCTACCGTGACTAAATCGCACGGTTTTGGCATCGTGGGCTGTGGGAGGCACGAGGCCCTCAGTAATCGTTGCCCGGTTGTATCAACGAAGCGTACGCTCTCTACCGAACTATTCACCTCCGGGGTTGGCAGGCTCGCAATTGGTGGGGTTTGGCTGGGTGCTTGATATGTTATTTGTTCCATCTTTCCTTTGCTCTCAGTGGATATATATTATTGTCGCTACGGGAATTTCGAACAGAAGTATTCTCCGCTTCCGGGGACGTGAATTTAATGGAATCGTAATGGCTTTCAAATCTGATATTTTTATTTACCCCTGCTTAAGTAAAGTAAGCGGGTACCTATGAAGTGTAAAATCAACAAAGTATCTCTCAGCGCACACTACAAGATAAAGGTTGTCGGGGACAACACGATTTGAGCCCAGAGGTCTAGAAGAACATGGGATGGATGTATGACTAAAGGTTAAAGACGATTTGTTTATCTCCTACGCATGCACTTAGACGTTTATTATTCTACGATTAAGAGAGTAATGACAAATCATATCGACTGGCACTGAGTCTCAAAAGCACTCCTCGCATGTATTATGAAGGCCAGTACGGTGCAAATAATTAAATTTCAAGAATCTACTCGCGCCGCCGTTTAGGCACTTATAATTAAAACGGTCTCACCGGGATGGTCGCTCGGTAGGCCCGTTTTAAGGCAGCTGCACCGCTCCTGTGATGATGATGTGAGGAGGACGTCTGCACTCTCCCTCAAGCTTGATGTTGTAGTGCAAGGATGGCCCATACACACACGTGTGCACGCTTGCTGCGAAGAGGTCAGGAAGACGCAGACACACACATTTACTCACACTTTCACTCCCACCTTCGCTCACACCTTCACTCACTCCTTTGCTCAAACTATACTCGTAGTGCTAGGCCGAACCTAGTTAACGCGTTATTAAGTGAGATGTACTACAGCGAAAGTCACTGTATGAGGGTTTGCCTCCTAGGTAGCTTGATCGTTGCGGACCGACCGACCCAAAACACGTGTTGCTCCGGGAACGTTTGGCGGGCAACTCCCTATTATAAATTGCTGTTGCCTTGATAAATAATAAATAAATAAATAAAATGCGATTTAAAAATTCCATGAATATTCCCTATTACAGCAATTAAATTACAATTTGCTTTAGTTATATAACATGTTTGCACCTATAGTTGATTAAAAGCATAAAAACAATTTCAGAGTTATTGAAAAAGGGGTTTAAACTGGACGGAGAATTAAAGTTACTCTATTACAATAAATGAGGACGCAGTATGATTATTTTTAATTTGTATATCGCACTTTTTGATTTACCGCCTAAAATGTACAATAAATCGGTCAAGTCAGACTCGCGCACCGAAGTTTCGTACGGCGCAAGTTTTATTAATACTTGTTGTTTTGTTTAGGGTTTGTAGTAAGTAAAACTACACCAAATTTGACGCTCGTATCTATTGCCTTATAACGAGGCAGCGCATCTTGGAATGGCTATTGAGGTTTCTTATCATTGGTATCATGTATTCTTTAATTTAATCTTGTGCGTGATAGCACCGAACTGAGGTCCGCAATATGTTTGCAGTGTTTCTTAAGCGGCAGTATTTCCTCTTAATAGCAACTTAATTGAGTTCAGTCAGACATTTGCCAATTATTTGTTATTACGAACACCTTCCGCAATGTCTGGCTTATGTAAATCAGCTCGCTCTCGTACATAACGTAACATGTGAAATTGAATATTTTAAAGCTATCACACGTCCATGTACACGTGGAACGACGAGATTGTGTAACCGTGTAAAGTACACTATTTAAAGATTAAGTGGGTTTTTATTTCGCTCAAAGAAAATCAAGAGCCGAACAATCGCGCCATTGTACAGGTGCCTTTTGTGAATCTAATGACCTGCCAGTTAAACCGCGTGGCTGTCGACATGGGACCACGTGCGACGCCCGAGCCGCCGTCCGCGCCGTCGCCCCGCCCGGCATCTAAAATTATTGATGAATTACCAGCTTCATCCTAACCAGTGAGTGACTACCTGACTACTGTTAACAAAATACATACGCACTAAATACTGTTGCGATTTAGGTGCCTTAGATCTAGTGAAGCAGCTGACAATTGACTCCAATGGAAAGGTCGCAATAATTAAATTAGCGAAGCCGCGCTAATGTGCAACAGCGGCCGCACGAGATCTCGGCGCTGGCCGGCACGCAACGCAACAAGCAGCACATTCAATTGGAAGAAAGGTAATTTCCCCTTTTGTACTCAGATCTGCTCTTTTGTACAATAAAATAAAGGTACCGAGTAACATGCAATATACAATTTATACATTGTTTTCTGTAGGTATTCTTCTAAGTAATTGTTGAAAAATTTTTAATGAATTTTACAGCGACGGAGTCGCGGGCAAAAGGTAATAATTTTATTAAATGAGAAATCAGTAATCTAGATGCTATGGTCGACTAGAGAAGCTTGTTTTGATTGCTTACTTAGAGTACAACGGTCATTCTCCAGAATTGTGTTCTCAGTCTAATTAACACCGCCCTTTTTTTCCACTTGGTTTTTGATAAAATTTATGCAAAATGTAGTAACATATCGACCATTCAAACTTTAATATTTATTGGGCACTTAATTATTAGTAGCGGTTAATTAACTAGAAGGGTTTTAATATTTGCGTGACGCGCGAATTAGAAAAGCGATGCGTTAATTAGGTTTACTTGCTTGCGAATTAAAAAAACTACGCGTTTATTAGATAAATGTTCATGCCAAATTATATATTTTTTAGGAAATAAGACAAAAACTGTCAGACTGTCTATTAATTTTATCATATTTATTATATTGCAACGTTGAAACTATTAGGAACATAAAATATCCATCACGATATACATACATAATAAGCTAACTAATATTTCACTGAAATAATCGTTCTATAATCAACAATGAAAACGATAAAAAAAATCAGAATTAATAACTTTATATTATACCTTAGGTATTATGAACAAACGATAACAAATAAATTGCCGTATCTGCTAAAGAAAAAATAATACTTCTTCCTCCTACTTTTTACATTCCCTATCTATCTTTAAAAAAAGTAATTTAAAATTTAAAAACCCGATGAACTAAAAGGATATAAATAAACTAGTTAATTTTATTGAATCTAAGGACACCTCATAATTCATAATGCTAAAATCCGTCGAGCCGTTTAAGCTTTACATACATAAGTTATGTAACATAACATACAGACATTAAATTTTAAGTATGTAGTTTAATTATTGCGGGTGGTTTTAATACATAATTTATACAAATATGAAGAACGATAACGGGTCCCTAGGATTTTCCTTACATGATTAGAATTACAGTTGTCACTTATTGTCAAAATGCAACTTTTTAATGCGGTCAGCAAAATTTTCATGTTTTCCAAGAGAAATATGCTAGGAAAAATAAAATAACCTCTAAAAAACATATTGTCCAAACACTTAAGCACACAGATACGATCATAAGGATGATTTTAAGGTTAGGGCCCCTCTAATAACACCAGTTTGACATAATATATGTCATTCTAATCATGCCATCATTCTTCCGGGAATTACATTTTTGTAAAAAAAATATTCCTGTAATTTACAAAAATAAATATATTCCTGTAGTTTAATTTAAACTGGTTTAGCTTAAGCGAGCAATTAGAAATAAAATACTTTTATGTACCAAAAACCTTTTTTACTACTCTTAAACTAATTAACGCGTTCATTTTTGGCCCGTGAATTAGACGTGTGTATTAGGGATTCTTGATAAAAAAAATATAACTTCTTTTAGGTACATGTGATAAACTACATAATCCAGTAACTGTTAAATACTGAGGTTCTTAATGTATACAATAATTTACAGAGCTATAGAGTTATTGGCTGATTTTAAAAACGTGAACGTGTTAATTAGAATTTACGAGAACCAAAACATGCGAATTAGATACTTACATTTGTAGTGTGCGATCCACACAACATTAACACGTCTTTCTCTCAAGAGGGTCTTGACATGAGTGTCTGCTCACGCAAAATGCATTACAGACGTCTGTCTATTTCTTCAATGGCCTTGCACGGACAAGAATGAAAGCGGCGCGTGAATTAGTACACGTATCGGGACAAAGTTTCTTTATTTTATATCTTAGTGATATATTACTAAATAAATTTGGTATTTTTTTTGTAATTTGGATATCTTATCTTTCATTAAATAAAAATACTTTCATTCATCTTTCCTCTTGTATATGATAGGGGAAAATAGTTATATTAGTGATTTCGGAAGTGGGACGCGCGGTGTTAATTAGGAGAATGGGGTATTGATTTTTTTTTTCTCCTAGAAAGGTATTGAATATTTACTTGAAAATTCATGTACACCTCAATACGAGTACCTTCTAGGAACAAAAAATATAAATTATACCAAATTCAATAGTTTTATATTTTTTAAGCCCGAGGACATACAGAAATGGCTGTCTGGAGAATGACCGACAAACAATGTTAAAGACAGAACTAAGGAAGTATCGACATTCAGTCGGATGGTATCGGAGTTGTTTGAGATTTGACCTGGTTGAAGGAATAGGACTAGGACGTAGTGGTTCCTGTTAGTCGTGCGGTTACCACGTAACTGTACAGAGAGCAGTGGATGGGTAGCCGGTGTCGCGGAGGCGCTGGCGCCGCGAACGAGGTCAGTGGGCCCAGCGCACGCAGACCCAACATTTTATTAGAACTTGAACAAATAAAAGTGCTATTGTCAGGCGCACGCTATTAGGACGCGATTATGCTAACTACGAGTACAAACAGCGGATCTAGGTTAAGAACGTTCATTCCATAAGCCTGCCAACGTCAAATTTCGTATATTTCCAAGTGAATTCGACTTTTTGTCAACCTCCTTGTTTTTGTCAACACTCAACGTACCTAGCACAATAAATTATTAGTTTGCAATTGATGGCATAACTCAAATGTAATAAAACATATCAGTTCAGTTTTGATACGCTAGTGTTTTATTCAAGCTCCTTATCATATGTTGGACAGAATCCAACCGAAAATAATATAAGTAGAGCAGGCGCCAAAGGGATGTTTGATGGCAAAAATCGCGGACCGTGAAATGTTTGGTCATTTGTCTACCTGAGACCCTCCACCTTATAAAAAGCCATGTTGCCGCGCGCTCGCATGGTCCTTTGTCATTCAGTCCCCCCACCGTCCCTGTACCGTTGCTCTAGTCTCGAGACGCGTGCTTTTCTTGCCGTCGCGGTGAACAATTATTTCATGACATAACTGGCGTGCCTAACGCCATAGAAAATGATGGCACGCCTATTGTGCCATTAGCCATGTGTATAAAAAAGTACATTTTCTTTGTTTTTTTCAACGATTTAAACTTAGTTGTTTTAATCGGTTTTGAGTGGCTAATCTACGTGTTTTCCTTGAAATGGATGGTAAGTGACAGAACAAGTCCCATAGGTACAAAAAAAACAATGATGAACGCCGCGAATCTGGATTTTGTTAAGGATGCATTTCCTGCGTTAGGTAATGGGCTTTTGACTAGTCAGCAATTTAAAGATCTCGAAAAAGTTTGCACTTACTTACATTCTGAACAACAAACAATATCCCTGAATTTCTACTTCCACGCGCTTATAATTATAATGTTGTTAGCAGGAGGTGTAACTTTTAGCGCTTACCACACGCACAAGCTTCACCAGAGTTTGGCCTGCGCAAGCTTCTCTTACAAAAAACTGAACACTTCGTGTGCTACCCCACGGCACAGTTAAGTACGCGCAAGCCACATTCTTGTCGAAATCCTTGTCGTGGAAACAATGTTTCCCAATGAACGACGAGCGAGCCCCGACTTTGGCTTGAACACTGAACGCCCAACCACACGCACAGACAAGTACGCGCAGGCCGGGCTTGCGCAGGCGAATTTCAAGCAAGTCGAGAATTGCGGAAGCCGCGCCGTGGGGTAGGGCGCGTGATACAGTTTTACCAACCACACGCTCCGTCTTCCGTGTACTAGCCGGCCTGCGCAGGCAAAACTGTGGTGAAGCTTGTGCGTGTGGTAGGGTAGGCCCATTAGACTCTGCTCTGCCTCTGAGGCCAAAAGAATATTGACAAAATGGATTCAGCCTAATTTTTAATAAAAAAATACTGAGGGTTTTCCAACACACACCCACACACACTCACACTCACATACATCACGTAAATGTAAGTTTCTTGGCAAAAAAACATTTTTTTTTTATATTTTATTACGTCATGTTACTGGTCGGCCATATAAACTCCATGTTAAATTCTGTTTTGCTAGAAACGTGGGGGGTGGCCGTCTTTCACGTCCGTAGGGAGTAACCCTGAGAGTCCCTATACGTGCCCCCTGGGTGGTGCCAATCGAAAGACAACGCCGAGCATCGGGCGGCGGTTAAGTAACCCGATTGAAAGAGGCTGCCACTAGCCTGGATAATGGAAATATTGTCTAAAAGTGTGGAGCTCGCCAAGACGTGTGGCCTACGGGGCGGGTATCGGGCTAAATACCTCCAATGAATTTGATGAATAGTACAACCTTACCACGGCCCCCAGTCCCCAGCAGCCCCGCTATCCCGAGCTACGGCAGCGGTTGCGGTAATGGCGGGGCAGGGGGTGCGAAGAATCCCTGGGTACGATTCGGCTGCCAAACCAAACTAACCCTGGCTACATACAATACGCGAACTCTTAGAGATGAAGCAAGACTAGAGCAGTTACAGAAGGAACTAGGACATATAAGCTACGATATAGTTGGACTGAGTGAAACCAGACGAAAGGGAGAAGGTACTATGAGGCTCCAGTCAGGTGACTTGTTCTACTACAGAGGTGAAGAAGACTCTTCGTATGGCGGTGTGGGCTTTATAATAAGACGCAATCTTGTGGAGCACGTAACTGAACTTTGCAGCATATCATCTCGCGTAGCCTGTTCTGTCATACGAATTAACAAGAAGTATTCCTTTAAAATCATCCAGATTTATGCACCAACTAGCTCACATAGTGACGAAGACGTAGAGGCGTTCTTTGAAGACATATCTAAAGCGATGAGAAAAGGTCGCTCCCATTACGTTATAATCATGGGCGATTTCAACGCTAGGATTGGCACAAGACGGGAGTTGGAAACCTGCATGGGTCCTCACGGAACAGGCAATCGGAACGCGCGAGGGGAAACGCTGTTAAACTATCTTGCAGCAAATAACCTATTTGCCATGAATTCCTACTTCCAGAAGAAGCCCAAAAGAAAATGGATTTGGGTAAGCCCGGGAGGAAATACGAAAAATGAGATAGACTTCATAATGTCCAACAACGAGCACATTTTCACTGACGTCACAGTGCTTAATCGTTTCCAAACAGGCAGCGACCACAGACTTGTCCGATGAACGATCATGTTGAACACGAATCTGGAAAGAGCCAAACTCATACGGAAAAAGCTTGGAAAGCTGTATATCCCAGAGGGCTCCAACGAAAGGTTCGAGAAATCCCTTTAAGAATCCTTGGAAAGAACGGCGATCAATGTTCAAACATTGCGAGGATGACCTCCAACCGAAATACAGCTGATTTACAAAGATTTTGACAGATACAGCAAAGAAGCATTTCGTGAGAGTACCAAAACCTTCATCTCGGTTTCCAGAAAACGTGAAGAACATGATGCAAGAACGACGTAAGATAGCGGCCGATGACTTCAACAGCGATGCACACCGTGAGCTCAATAGGAAAATTCACAAGACTCTCAGGCGTGAAATCCGTAGAAAAAACACTCTTGAAATCCAAGAGCTCATAGAGAACAATTGGGGTTTCAAAGTGTTCCAGCGAAATAGCGGACGAAACGACTTAAACACCCTGAGAGATACCAGTGGTAACCCGTCAAGTAACATCAAGGAGATCAAGGAAATCACGGAAAAATTCTACAGTGATCTATACTCCTCCACCACACCACGGCTTACTCCCGTACGTTCCAAGTGACAAACGTGCTCCTATTAAGCGACACTACACGGAAGATATCCCTGAAATTAGTAGGTACTTATGTAGTGAAGCAAGCACTGAAACAAACCAAGAAGTTCAAGGCTCCGGGAGAGGATGGCATTACTGTGGAACTACTAAAAGCTGGAGGCAGTGCTATAGTAAAAGAGTTAAGTCCGCTATTCAATCAGGTCCTGTTCACGGGCAACGTACCTAAAGACTGGACAAACAGCATTGTTGTGCTCTTCCATAAAAAAGGTGATAAGTCCCTACTTAAAAACTATCGCCCTATCCCACTTCTAAGCCAGGTGTACAAAGTGTTCTCCAGAATCCTGACTACACGCTTGACACAATGACTGGACGAACATCAACCCAGGGAGCAGGCAGGATTTAGAAAGGGCTTTGGAACAATCGACCACATCTTCACACTTCGGCAGGTCATCCAAAAGTCCGCTGATGATATAGTTATAATTGCTGAATCTGCCGAAGACGTACAACACATGCTGGAGCAACTATATCACGCGTCCCTGCGAACCGGGCTCAAGATGAATATGGACAAAACAAATTATGGCGAAAGCCGATCTCACACTCACCCCTATTTCATTGGACGGACAACCCCTACAGCAGGTGCAGGAGTGCACGTACCTAGGATAGGTGATAAAGCTCGGCCGGGACTCGATGGTGGCAGAGATAAAGCGGAGGATACAGTTGGGTTGGGCAGCTTTCGGGAAGCTGAACTGCGTGTTGAAGTCCAAAATTCCCCAATCGCTCAAAACGAAAGTGTTTAACCAGTGCGTGTTACCGGGTATGACGTACGCATGTGAGACGTGGACACTGACTACTGGGATGATCCACAAGTTCAAGGTGACACAGTGTAACATGGAGCGCGCTATGCTCGGCATAACGCTCTGCGACCGAGTCCGGAACGAGCCCATCAGACAACGTACGCAAGTGGTCGACGTGGGCCACCGAGTTGCCAAGTTAAAGTGAGCTTGGGCCGGGCACGTGTGTCGACGACACGACGAGCGATAGATCAAGCGCGTTCTGCAGTGGAGACCCCGGCTAGGCAGGAGAAGTATGGGCAGACCACCTGCCCGTTGGTCCGATGACATCAAGGAGACAGCAGGCCCAGTCTGGACAAGGGAAACGGAAAACCGTTCTGGTTGGAGGAAAATTGGAGAGGCGTATGCCCAACGGTGGGCGAATACACGCTGATGAAGAAGAGAGAAGAGAAAGAGATAGGAACTAATCTTTGTTCGCTTATATCTTGGTTATTCATAAAGCCACAAAAAAAAAATTGAAATTTTTGGTACATGAATCTGCTTTAATTGAAACTGCAAAAAAAAGTAATGAAGGTTTCATTACTTTTTTTGCAGCTTCAATTAAAGCAGATTCATGTACCAAACATTTCAATATCCCTATTCGACCGTAACGAATCTTTACAGAGCACCTTTATTTTAATGTACCCTCTCCGTTGAAGGGGCCCGTAGGCAGGGCTTCAAGGGCTCAGGTGTCCTAGAAAAGCTAAAATAAGCTAACATAAACGATTTTCGAAAACTGTCAAAATATATGGAATTCACATAAGTGCTCGACGCGACCGGCCGTCAGCGTATCTATGTCGATCAATCTTATAACATATTTGATAACGACAACGCTCTTAGAATGCCTCTTGTCTAAGGCCATTGAGCTAATAACACTGCATACATATTTATACCGCGCTAAAACCACGTCGAAAAATCAAGATAGCGACCTAAGACAATGGCTCAAAACGTCAGACAATGAGGCCCGCCTGTGTTTACTAAACAGATGCGCGCAACCTCGTCGCTGCTGGGACATGCGGTGCCGTATCTCATTGTATTCTGTGCTTACTAAAGATGTTGCTAGAAATCCCTGATAACGATTTCTAAAGTTGAACGAAGAGTACTCGAACGATCTTACCTACATTTTGTTTTTCTTCAGAAATCACTAGTTATTAGCGACTTCGTCCGCGCAGAAGTGGTTTAATTCTCAGGACCTGTTAATCTTCCGGGATAAAAAGTAAGATGTAAAAAAGTACATGAACCGGTTGTGGGGTTCAACACGTGAGGATGAAACAAACCGTCTGTCTGCTGTCAAGAGCCTTCTCAGGAATGCGGTCTACGGTCCAATGAAGCTGTAAAATAATCAAGTTTCTCCAACGCAATATAAGAATACGGTCACTTATGCCGCATATTATGCCACTCGCAAATAAATCAAAACAGGTAAGTAAGTATAAAGTTTCCTTTAAATAGAATCCGACAAGGTAAACAAAACAATTCATCACTATTATTACTCCGAGATTACTTACATTTGAATAACAATCCTGATCTTACGCTGATTTTCATGAACCAATCATTGTTTTCGAAATCAATCAATCAATATCAAGAAAAACAATATATATATCAATATCAATACCTATAAAATGAAGTCGCCCTCCGCGTCTGTCTGTATTTGCGCTAACTCCTAAACCACGCAACGGATTTTGATACGGTTTCCACGGGCATTTAGAGAATTTATTCCGGATGGTTTATATGTACATTTCATTTTAATCAAATTTTAATATAATTGAGAAAACTGAATGTTTTCTTACCAAGTCGTAAATACGTTAGTTACCTTGGGCATTTAGTGTAGATTAAAATTGTCCTGTACACTATATCATTTAAATAAATACTTCAGAAGATATGGCAGTTTCAAAATTACGCGCAACCTAAATCTGTGTTATCGAAACGCTTAGCCGGGCCTATAGCCGCGCTTCGCCCATTTTTGAATACAAAGTAATATTAGGATATCAACGAGAGGTAGTGTTTATTATTTAATTTAGTGGATTTATGGAATGAAACTCCATTTTTCTTATTTTAAGATTGTGTTGTAAATATTCAGAATATGTAAGTACCTACATATTTCCTTCCTATTTGGTTATCAATGAAAAAGTGTGTTGATTAATATTAAATTTTTCTTATTTTAAGGTTCTATGTGTTGTAAATATTTCGAATAAAGGTACTTATCGTTGTAAATTTAACAATAAATGTTAACTTTTATGCTTTTAGCATATTACCTTAGCCTGGCTGGTGTTAGTTTAGTATTTGTCCCATCAATGAAGCAGGTCGTTAATTTTGTGCATTTGGGTTATTAGGCATTGTTTGATTTTTTTAAGAAGAAAACTCTAAATTACCTATGATGCGAAGAAGTCGTTCTAATATAGATCGTAGAATTAGGGATAATAATAGAATCAATTTACGTCTTAATTATGAAATCAAAGAAGAAAGGCAAATCAGGCTGTGTAATAGAAGAGAAAGTAATTCTTGGCGAAGAAATAGGGAATCGTCTATTGAACGTGACGTTCGTCTTAGAATTGATAGGGGTAGACAAAGATCTCAGCGAGCCAGGGAATCTTCTACTCAACGTGGCGTTCGGCTTATAGGCGACAAGGATAAATATAGATATCAGAGAGCCAGCGAATATTCTACTGAACATGAACGTAGGTCCACAAGTGCTTCAAATTTATGGCCAAATAAAGTGAATTCTGAATTCCTCTGCAAACCTCTTCTGTAAACCCCTATGCAAATGCACCTATCTAAAAATATTTCACCATTTGAAAAGTATATTATTCCAGATGAACTTGGGTTATTTTCACTTATATTAACCGAAGCGAAGCTAGGGCGGGTCACTAGTAATTTATAAAGTAATATGATATTACTTATGACTGATGTTAATTTAATTATTAAAATATCTTGAACATGAAAAACGACTGACTGCGAAAATTATGGAGGTTTCTCAGTTTCTGCGTGGTATTGTGAAAAAATATCAAGAAACTCAAGAATTATCACCGCCTAACGAGAGACCTGCAAATCGAGCAATTCGTTTTGTCTGCAATACGCAGAAAGGTATATAAATTTTATTTCGATAGTGATGGCAAATTACCCAGTATACATATATTTTTTCAAACAAGTAATAAAAAAAATGGCTGCAGTTAACCACTATGAATACTATGATAGTCTACCTACGTTTAAGTTCTCAACAATGTACATATTATTGAAAAAAAAAAAATTTTGTTATTGTAAAAGGTCAGGAAAAAGCTTTTTATTGAAGAGACCCGTCCTGCAAGTTTGGAGGGTCGAATATTTGGTGAAAATAGCTGTTTCATGTTTTCGGCGATGGCAATTTCGAAAATGACGTCAGATTCTGAATACAAAATGGTGGCCATGAAGTTTTTCGAAAAAGTCGTCATGGGTGTCGTGTTTCATGTGTTCGCGGATGGTGAATTCGAAAATGATGTCAGATTCGGAATTCAAGATGGCGGCCATGATAATTTTCGAAAAAGTCGTCATGGGTATCGTGTTTCATGTTTTCGGGGATGGAAATTTCGAAAATGATAACAAACTTGGAATTCAAGATGGCGGCCATTATGGTTTTCGAGAAAGTCGTCATGGGTGTCGTGTTTCATGTTTTCGCGGATGGTAAATTCGAAAATGATGTCAGATTCGGAATTCAAGATGGCGGTCGTGATGTTTTTGGAAAAAGTCGTCACGGGTGTCGTGTTTCATGTTTTCGCGGATGGTGAATTCGAAAATGATGTCAGATTCGGAATTCAAGATAGCGGCCATGAAGTTTTTCGAAAAAGTCGTCATGGGTATCGTGTTTCATGTTTTCGGGGATGGCAATTTCGAAATTGATAACCAATTTAGAATTCAAGATGGCGGCCATGATGGTTTTTGAAAAAGTCGTCATGGGTATCGTGTTTTATGTTTTGCGGGATGGGAATTTCGAAAATGATATCGGATTCGGAATTCAAGATTGCAATATAGGTTAGGTCCTGGAATAGGACAGGATTGTTTTTATTCCGGAAAAACATCTCAATCTTACGGGAAATCAAATAAATCGTTAAAAGCTGTGAATTTTCTCATAAGGTGGCGCCGCTTTGTTATGGAAGAGTAACAAAATTAAAAAGATGAAATCTCATCTAGCCATGTGTGGGTAGTGTTTTTATTTCTGTTTACGTTGTCATCCTGTAATCCGTTCAGTTTGTATTCATTGATGTGCGAGTACACAAAAGCTATTACAGAAACACACTTTTAGTTCTCCATATACGACCAAGATGGCGCTAGCTCTGATGTGACACTCTGTATCGAAGTGTTGCCTTGGTATCGTCAAAGTCACTGGGTGGTTAAGCGATTTCGTTCTCTGTTCGGATAGGACAAACTTATATTACTCACCCTAGTAAGATCAAATTCTGAAGCCCACGTAGATGAAGTCGCGGGCGGAAGCTATATAATATTATTAAGCGGGAAAGTTTGTGACGTTGTAAGGGGTAATCTCTGGATCTACTGAAACGATTTAAAAAAAGTCTTAGACTAATAAAAAGCCACGTTAAATATTTGTGAGTGTCATAGGCTATATACATTAACCCAAAAAAAAAGATTTTTGTCCAACAAAGTAGGCACAGATACAGCTAGTATAATTATATAAAATGCTCAACTGATTGTTGATAAATCAACGCACAACCCAAACCGCTGGACCTAGAAACTTGAGATTTTGCACAGAGATACATACCTTATACAGTGAAGAGATCTACTAAGGAAGGATTTTTGGTTAGGTTATTCCAGTGCCTAAGGGGGTAAAAAAGGGGATGAACGTTTGTATGAAAGTCCGTCGATTTTGAAGTTAGAATCTTCAAATTTGGGGTTTAGGTCGACAATTGAAAATTAATTTATACGTATCTCAGCATTTTTTATTATTTCATCCCCGTAGGAATGGAAAGGGGTAAACTGACTGACTGATCGATCAACGCACATCCTAAACCGCTGGAACTAGGGACTTGAAAATTGAAAGGAATATTTCTTAGGTACCCTGGGGGGCATTAAGAAGCGGTTTTCGGAAATTCATCCCCCTAGAGGTTAAAATAGGGGGTGAAAGATTGTTTGGAACTATGGTCATTTTAGTAGTTAGAAACTTGGTAATTGGTTTTTAAGCTACTGTTTATAAGCAAATAAAAAATACAACTTTCAGTGATTTTGGAAACATTGCTCCCAAGGCGATTAATGGGGGAACTTTGTACAGGAGATTAGTTATTTTTGAAGTAAGCAACCACCATGGGTGTCATTTTCTTAGATTAAGGTGACGCAGATTTCAAAAATGATAATAAATTTGAAATTCAAGATAGCGGCCATGATGGTTCTTTTTTTCAAAAAGTGGACTTGGGGTCATTTTCTTAGATTTTGGGGACACAGATTTCGAAAATGATGTCTATTATAGGTAAAAATTCAAGATGGCGCGCATGTTGTTTTTAATTTTTTGTTGGTATCATTTTCTTAGAAGGAAGGAGATTTTGAAAATGACGTCAAATTTTGTAAAATAATTACTAATATAGAATAAGATAGATTAGTAATTATTGGACAAAATTGTACATTTGATTAATTTATTTCTCCTATGGCTTCTGCTACCCAGTTTGACAACATGGGTCAGGCTTTGTAAATTCTGTTTTGTTAGTCTATGTAAAAGAGGCGGTGTCAGATTGACGTTGACCGCGTTGACATATCAAGACTTTAACATTTTGCCGCCATTTTCAAGACTAATTCATGGCGTATTATTTCTACGGCTGTTATTTAATACTAGAGGACGCTCGCGACTTCGTACGCGTAGAATTAGTTTCCCGCTACTCCCCCTATTTCTTCCCGTTGGGGGTCGATTTTCGGAAAATCCTTTCTTAGTGCACCCCTAGGGCGCCCAAGGAATACTCCCTCTAAATTTCAAGTCCGTAGGTCCTGCGGTCTGGGCTGTGCGTTGATATATAAGTCAGTGAGTCAGGTTTGCCATATATATAGAAGATTAAGGCGGTTATTATGGTCACTTGAAAAAATTAACGGACGGTGTTTTAATTTCTGGCGGAAATTGGTCGGTAATTTAATTCTAAAATGTCAGTTCAAACAATACTCAAGGAGATAAAAATCTACATAAAATATGACTGTAGAAAATCTATACTAATATTAAAAATGTGACAGTAATTCTGTCTGTCGTCTATCTGTTTGTAACGCTTTTCCGGGTAAACCGCTAAACCGAATTAGATTAAATTTATAATTTGTATCTCGAAAATTATCCCCTATGTAATGGGAGATCGGCCATTTATAATGTTATGTACATTAAAATTGGTATTAAGACTCTTAATATATATTATCGAACTATGATGGACCTTAAGAACAACCAAAATATCAAGAGGGGATGGTGCTTTAAGATGGCGAATTTAGACAGATTCTCATCTACCGGTGATAACTAGGGGCACGCCGACGGATAAAATAAATGCGTGTCGGCATCTACAATTTAGGTTTAATTAACATAATATTTACAGAATTCAACATTAATACAATTAAAAATTAGAACTAAATTTAAATTAAAATAAAACTAAGCTACTCAAATATAAAAGATATAAATAATAATCATCACTAAATATAAAAAGAACACCCCCTCTAGGTCCGCTCGCTGGTCCCTGCGACACTGGCTGCATTACCTTTCTTATGCCAAAAACTACACAATGATACACAGTTGGGCCAGCAGCTCTACTAAAAATTGTCGAAAATCGTATGGCAAGAGATACTAACGGTATGATTACATTAAACCGCGAATTCTGTAATATTGTATAAAACACGATGATCGAAAAAATAACGTGTACCCCGATCTACAAAACAACATAAAGAATAGATAATGGTTGTGTGAGAGGGCAATATTAGCACCGACAAACAAAATTGTCGGGATGATAAATGAAAAAAATGTGTCTCACGTAGAAGGCGATATTGTGGTGTATCTCTCGGTAGACAATGTCATAGACACCGAGCAAGTCACGTTCTGCCCTTAGAGTTCCTGAACTCTTTGGAGCTATCGCGAGTGCCCTCTCATAAGATCATGCTTAAATTTGGTGTCCCGGTACTCCGGTACTCCATGAATATCGTAAGGGCAATCATTGTGTCTGGAATTGCTAAAGGAGAAAATATGTAATTCCCCGCATTCTTATAAGTAATTCCGAAAGATTTACCATTTATCTTTAAAAGAGTGCAATTCCCTTTAAAAACAGCTTTTACCATAAACATAAAGCGCAAGGACAAACACTAGAAGTAGCCGGTGTATATTTAGAAGCAAACTGTATTTCCCATAGGCATGTAGCATACACAAGATTATCCAGCCCACGAAATCGTCATGTTTTAGCGAAAGATGGCAAAACAAAAAATATTGTATACTATTTATTAACCTAGATGACGTTATCCAATTCAACTTCTTTTTAAATTTCGAGCTGAATATAACGTGTGATTTAAAGGTCATTCTGGCCAGGGAGGAAACCAAACTATAAAATTACTTAAAACTATTCATTTACTTAACTGCGGTAAACGAGTTCTACGCGGACGAAGTCGCGGTCAAAATCTAGTTGTTCATATTGCAATTGAAGACGGATTTTTTAAAGGCGGAGACTGGGATTTTGAATCGAAAAAAACTGATGTAGAAAATAACGACGAAATGGATACGCATAACTTTGGAAAGAAAATTGGACAATATAAGCCAGCCTGCTTAAACGTGTACCCAACACGAGTCATAAGCCATAATAGCTTTTGAAGAAAGAGAAATAAAGGAGCAGTTGCTTTTAAAATTCGATATTGATAAATATAAAAAGAAATTTGCTGACGAACTCGCAGCATCGAAAGGAGTAACAGTAACTGTACTTCGCCTTCCATAGGGTGACGGCACCAATGATGGACACTTTTAGCTGACAGGTACCAGTAATGAACACTTCACTCTTAATTCAAATTTCATACGGTCCTAAATTGATTGTTGCAAAACAAATGAATAACCCTTATCTTCTATAAAATAAGAATCAAGTGTTCATTACTGGTGCCTTGTCCATTACTGGTTCCATCACCCTACCACTGCGAGCTTAATCCACTTGAGCTCATTTGGGATCAGGTTAAGGCATATGTAGGAAGGCAAATCAAAAGTTTTAAAATGTCAGAACTAAAAATACTGTTAACAGATGGGCTAGCGAGAATCGGAGCAGAACAATGGGCAAAATGTGTCACCCACGTCCAAAAAGAAGAACAAATAATGAAGAGACTAGATTCTAGACGCGGCGAGCGACGTTTTAGAATGTTTTATCATTAGTATCTCTGGTGATACTTCAAGTAGTCACGACGGCTACGAATCCGAATAAGTAAATTAAAATTAAAGACTTACCCTCCGCAACATAATAAATAAATAAAATATCAGGAGAAAATCTCATTCAAATTAATCAATAATATTATTCCCTCAGATATTTAACTAACGGTGAGCATTTTCACAGACATTAACCTTAGTGGCCAGGTTCATACATCAGCAACTTGCTCTTCTTGATCTGATAATTTAACAAGACTCGGGCCCGGCGCACAAAGCTAAGACAAGGCAACGACGGTTGGCAACGCCATTTCCCGACTTTATTGCAGGTGAACGCCTCCGGGAAGCCACCACACGTGGGACATTTTATAGGAGAAGGCCTATTCATTCATCCTCAGGCCTCATCGTAATCTTGAGAATCTGAAGGCTGATTTGGTAAAGGCAGCGGCTGCAATACCTATCGGAACCGTGCGTGCCGTGCCATCATGGACCAGCGGTCGGACAATTTTGAAGAAGTGTATAAGGCTAAGGCATTTCGGTGGCATCCATAGGTAAGCTATTTAATTTTACTTTATTCTTAAGAATAAATAATCTTTAAAGATTATAAAAAACCTTTGTGATCTCAACATTTTACGTTGCAATCAAAAGAGTAGATTATGTTCAAATCACTATAGGGGGCATAGACAACCGGTGTCAATGTTGTTAGGCGGCCATGTTTGTTTATATGATTGTCGGGTTTTATTATGTTACAGTATTCCCAGCTCCTTAATAGCTTTCGGCTGGCTATCGCTATCCCGCTTGCACTCGCCACTGACAGTATATTTGTCACTCGTGTGTCATAGAAAAACGATGATTGCCGATCGCTATTAAGAAAATGGTTGCACTGTATGTTATGTTATGTGTTGCTAAAATCATGAAATTTTGCAAGTAGAAGTAGTAAAGTCCGTGATCGAATTCGAGATCAAAAATGTAAACATACAATTGTCAATGTCAAAGTGACATTCCAGGGGTATACAATCTTGTTTATAAAATGTAATTTTTTAAATGTATGAATTTTAATCAGAAAATATAAATATGCTTTTCAGTAAGATATTGGCTAGAAGACTTTTGGACACCTAAAGTTAGTCTATTCATATGTAATCATTAGGACAGGGAGGGTGGAAATTAAATATATAATTATTTTTTTAAAGATCATGGGCCACAATCCTACCTCGTCAAAAAATGTTTGCGTACATAAACCAAATTAGTGGTAAATTTAGCAGTAATGACCCACGTTTTATTTTAAGTAAATAGTTTTAAAAAAAAACATGGAGGTAACATGTAACAGTGCAAAGAAGATTGTCTATTAATATATCTTTGATTAGGTAGGTATATGAAATCCCTAATAATCGTTTTATTATTTCTTCTTTTATAATTACTAATGCGACATATACCATTATAAAGTATACATATTTATCTTATTCCCGTTAATTCCCGCCCTATTTCATTTCTGTACTCCCTGGGTATTATTTTCATACTAGGTGGGTGGGCCGTGACCTTTATTTACTATTATTTGACGACGCTGTTGTAGTGTCTGAATCGTAATTTGTAAAATTAATAATAAATCTATCTGTAACAATAATAAACAAAAGCTTATCAACAGAAAGCAACGATGCCAAAGGATAAACGAAAAGAAGCACATTCATTCGACAGATGTCAGAAAACGAATGCCGTATGTCCGTATTACATCTTAGAAATATAAAAAGAAACCTATTAATGACTCTCAATATTAGACAATAACATTAAGATTATTATAATTACGAACCAAATGTTTAAAACTTCTAACCATTGCCAGTAGCATAAATTAAAACTATATATTTTATTCAAACAACATAAATACGGAATAAAAAAAAGTATATTTACTGTTTACCTAAGTGTAATATTTTTAACTCTTCACACCATATATAACTCTGATTATTATTATTATTATTTTTATTTGTGATTTTAAACTAACCATCACCTGGATATATTTTTTTATGATGGCAATCCGTTTGTTTACATTTTTGATCTCGAATTCGATCCCAGACTGTAGTAGTTTGTTTCTTAGGTATGGACATGGCGAGACCATAGGGTAGGTCTAAGAGAGTAAGAGAGTAAGAAAGAGGCCTATGTTTAGCAGTGGACTGCTTAGGCCGATGATGATGATGGTGATGATAAATATTACGTCTCACAACGCAAGTAACTGTAGGAACATATATACCATATTTTTTTAATATACCAATGTGTTTAAAAACTTACATTTGCATTTTGGAAAGCAGAGCCTTTATTCTTCTGGGTAATACCATATTGCCTTTGACCAGAGCCTCTATTCTAGGCGGTAAATACCATATAGTCTTTGACCGGACCTCTATTCTATAAAGGCGGTAAATACCACAGAATAAGAACATATAGCATAGAAACCGGACTATAGGACGTACTTTGCGTCAGCTATCTTTCTCTACTTTTTAGATTAAGTATTACATGAGAAAAAATTAAACAAAAAGTAGGCTGTTTTTTCTTCTTTAATTGTCATTGTCACAAGGTTTTACACAGGGACTTCTTTGTACTTCCTATAGGAAGGATTTGTCTTTCCTTGTCTATAGGTCTTAATACTATAGGTGCTTATAGGTCCAAATCACGCCTTACTTTTGACGATGTACCAAATAACGAAAGAACAGCTATGGATTCATCTCTTTCCAACTACCTATGAAAACCATAAGTAAAAAGAAGTGAACCATAATGTATTTTCTGCTTATTTAGTACGGTTTTTATGCCTATAATCTTTATTCTGTGGTAAATACCATATAGTATTTGACGTTATCGTATTGTCAACGTTTTGATAGCTCTTATTTACTTGACAGTAATGGCGGCCGAGTTAAAAACAATACCATAACAGGTTGAATACGGCTTGGATTTTACCGCCTAGATTATTGATTAGTTATACCCTAATGTTGAATTTCACCAACCATTTAACAGACAATTAGTGTCAACAGGTCAAAAACGTAATGGTTTTACCGTGATGAATAGAGGCCCAGTATACCCGTTTTTTATCGATATAATGTATTAAATAGTATATCTTATAACACATGACAATATATATTTATGTAATAAACTCTATTATGTTATACTTGTACCTATAATTCAATCATGCCAACCATAATCAATCAGGAAACAGGACTGAAAGGGGTTCGGCGGAGCATGTTTTTATACTTAAAGTGCATTATGTCAATTGAGAGTTATATTGATCAATAATATATTTTTCACTTCTCATGTTTTTAAAGCGGAAAAATATACAAAAAAAGATTTAATTTTGTGAAACACGATTAATGATTACAAATATGAATCTATTTAATTATATTAAGGATGAATTCATTTTATTATGCATTGTCCAATTAGTATTAAAATAGTTCAAGTTTTGAACCTGTTGGCTAAATATGCAAACATTTAAAGCGTCACTTTACAAAATAATAATAAAAGAAAACAAAAAACCGCGGAACAAATTAGTAAGGAACTTTGATATAATCAAGATTGTATTTTTTTACAGAACTTCTTTTTTTTTCTCGCATTCAAAGTGAAAAGTAGCGTGTTTAACGCGAGACTAAACAACCATAATGACACTCGAACTATAGTCACCCGCGCTCCGCTTGGGTGGCTAAACATCTAGCTATCATTTGCTGTGTTGTTAAATGGATCGATATGCAGGTGTGTTGTTATTTTTACAGATAGCAAAATGATGACTTTGGAATGGTATAATCTTTAACGTTATGGGATATGGCACTTATGGATCATTAAAGTAGAAATCATTCTGCGTTGTACTTTACAATTTTATGAGCAAAAATGAATGAATCCCCTATTTTTAGGATTCCGTACCCAAAGGGTAAAAACGGGACCCAACTGTCCATCGGTCTGTCTGTCTGTCTGTCCTTCTCTCTGTCGGTCTGTCTGCTCTCATGAACCGTGATAGCTAGACACTTGAAATTTTCACATATGATGTATTTCTGTTGCCGCTGTAACAACAAATACAAAAATAGAATAAAATAAATATTTAAGGGGAGCTCCCATACAACAAACGTGATTTTTTTGCCGTTTTTTGCTCGATATTAATAACGGCAACAGGTAGACGCTTGAAATATTCACAGAATATTTAGTTGTATATTCACTTTAAAAATAAATAATTAAAATAAAATGAAATAAATAGTCAAGGGCTACCATACAACAAAGGTGATTTTTTATAGATAATGGTACGGAACCCTTCGTGCGCGAGTCCGACTCGCACTTGGCCGGTTTTTTACTTCAGGCTCCACCATGGTACACGGATTCATTCCCCTGGCTGAAGTAGCTGTGTAAATTTTAGGGGATACCGCCACTTTCCATAAATTCATTTGCACTAATTTCATTTGCCATAATGGTCACTGGATGTAATCTTCATTTCTCCAAATATCATATACCATAATTTTTGAGTGCCATAAATGCTAAAATCCTCAAGTGTCATAATGTTTAACCTTCCTAGTATTAGATAACATAATAACACTTTCCATAATATTTACTTTCTATAAATGTTCATGATCCCTTATATTTTATGCCATAACAATCGGGTTACTATCAAAATTCCCTTTTCGCCAAATGACAATATAGCTCAAACGTCTGGATTGTGTAATGTCTTTGTTGCTATATAGACATGAACGCTAAATGTATCTTTAGCAAAACGTCTGGATCTTAGAATGTTACAATTTAAAATACTCTAGTAGCGAAACGTCTTTATCTTAGAATGTCTTTATATTGGTACTTAATAGACATAAAAGCTAAATGGCTCGGTAGCGAATTGTTTGTATCTCAAAATGTCTTAATTACTAAATAGACATGAACGCCAAATGCCGTTATCAAAACGTCTGGATCTTAAAATGGCAAGTGTTGATATGACACTCGATAATTCAAACTTCTAATTAAGTATACGGACTATTTTAATTTCCAGACGTAACTTCCAGACGTAATAACTCTTTCTATGTTCATGTCAATCAACTAATTTTAATTTCGGTTAATTAGGTATATTCTAATCACACGGACTATTTATATTTCCAAACGTTTGGCTACTTGCTCATTTCAATTCTGTGACGTCCTGCTAAATTGACACTTTGCTGACTGAGTATTTTACTGTTATGTCATCTAGCTGAAATGGTCCTTTGGGGAAAAGGGAATTTTGAGAGTAACCCTAACAATCATTTGCCATAACAACGGAAAAAGCAGATCCAGACTGTTTCAATGAGTTCAGTGGGTATAATCTGGAATACGTACTGTGAAGGTTGAAGACCTTCACGTCACCTCTATGGCCGATATTTTAAAATAAGAACTACGGAGAATAACATAATTATCGTTGTCATGGTCTTGTACGTCAGAACCTCTCAAGTTTTTGATATAGAAACATTATAAATAAACAACCACTATAATATTTTAAATAAATGTATGAACGTATATTTCAAGGTTTAATTGAATAGCACCCCACCACCCCAAATACTATTATTACCATAACCTACCTATTCTACCTCAAGGAAGGTCTCCTTTAGGTATGACGACGAGCGGAGTGAGGTAGAACTGAGACCTTACTATACTTACGACACAATAAAAACAATTCTGAGTGTTTTATGGCAAAAAAATACCATGGCGTTTGAATTTTCAAGCATACGATTTTATTACACTTGATAATAGGGAAATTGAAATGTATGGAAAGCATTTCAATTTCCCTATTATCAAGTGTAATAAAATCGTATGCTTGTATCGTTATGGCACTTAAAATTATGGCAAATGACATTCGTGCACAATGAGATTATTGCATATGAAATTCGGGGAAACGGCAGAGGGCCCACATCTCCGTGGATTAATAATGACAAGTGAATACTACGCTAGCTACAACTAATAGTAGTTGAAATCTCCGAGAAAACACGCCCATTTAACAAACAGTTAATTGATTGGAAAGTACGAGTGAAGTGAAACCAACCGCTTTTACTCGAAATAAACGATCACGAGTCCAGTTGTTACTCATGATTTAAGGCGTTACAATAAAGATACTTACTACTAAAGTACTTTTATGCATACCCGAAACACGACACGTTTTCTCTAGATCAATTTTGCTACCTAGGTACTTTTAGATTTCTGCGCTCAGCAAGATACTCTTATTAGACCACACGAAGCTTAAATGTATCAATTTTCATAGATACGGTAAAATTTGTTTCACATAAATCTGACATTAAAAATCTTTGTAATGTAACGACCAAAAAAAATGTTTAAACAAAAAAAACCGCCTTCAAAAAGCAAAAAATAACTTCTTTAAAATGGTAGGTAACATGTCAGACCAACTGAAGTCGGCGTCCTACAATATTTTAACCAAAAGCAGACTTCAGTTCGACTGACCTATTACCTACCATTTTACTCGTAAAGAAGTTTTTTTTTTGAAGGCGGGTTTTTTTTTAAACTTTAATTTTATTTTATACTTTTTAGTGATCATATTAATTATGCTGTTATTCTCCCACTTCTCATTTAAGAGGGAACCTATGGTGCCACGCCCCTGCAAGAATAAAAAGGGATGGGTTTATGTGCTTCCGCGCGAAGAATGTGAGATGGAAATAGTTCGCTCGCGCCTTGACGGCAGCGTTAAATTCAATTAATTGCTGTTTACTTTAAAACCACAACATTTATTGAAAAATTGTTTTGCCAGGATTAAGTAGTTACATATCCTCAACTATTGGATTGAAAGTCATCGTTAAAAATTATAGGGTTTCGAAGATTCAACCAAAAATATGCAAAAAACGTGTCATGTTTGAAAAATAAAAGTATCGAGGATTTTATTTCTAATCGTGTTTTCACGTTCGACAGTCTCAAGCTAATATAATCAAGTTTAATATATCCAAAGAACAGATACAAAGGCATTATGGTTATTGAGATCCAGATCGCGGAACACTAGAGACTTTAGCATAGGTGGCCTCTTAATAAGATACTATAGAACATTTCCATCTCGCTGCAAGTATCGCAGTGGTAAAGTCATAGTCATATATTTGAACCTGTGCCATAAGAATAAACAATAACTACACGTGTAGTTATTGTTTATTCTTATGCCTGTGCCAATTGAATTCATCCGATACCAAATTTTGACCTCTCCATACATTGGGTGTCACTACCGCCCGTACTATCGCTCAACTATCTTAATCGAAATATCTTGTCACCACCCTTGAAATATATACCGTTTAGGAGTTCCGGTGGCCATCTGTGGTCTTCAACATCAGTTCCACTTCACCATATAGTGCTTTCCAGTCAGGAGCAAATACACAAGTTACAATGAAAAATACCAAAATCTCTATAGGTGTGCCTATACATTTTGAAGAGTTCCGTCGATTCCTCATGGACTCCATCATCAGATCTTCATTTTGATAAGAATTGGACCAAACGGGAAGCATCAGCTTTCAATAAAAAAAAAATCATCAAAATCGGTTCACCCAGTCCTTTTTTTGAAGTCGGTTAAAAAGTCCAGGATATTTAGGTTCTCAATGGTTTCAGTAAGTACTAAGATCGTTTTGAGTTGTGACGGCCTTGACTGTGAATGTGTCTATAGTTTATATAAGAAATGTTCGGTATTTTCTATCGCTTAAGAGCGAGGTGATTAAATAATACTTAGTGAAACTAGTGCAGATCTGGCCCAGCGCGCGCCAGACATCCGTCGCAGGCGCAGGCCGCGCGGCCACGTTCCACTTCGCCGCCACGATGCGTGCACGGATCAGCGCTCCGACAAATGGAACGAGATATTCTCATCTTTTCTCTTTTAACTGTAATTGCTTTATTCATTTCTGATGAGGAAATGTACTTCCGTCGCGTATTTAAACTTTTGTTGGTTTAAATGTACCTACATATTATGTGTAAACGGGTAAGGGTAACACCGGAAATTAAAAATACGTTCTACTACTCGTACTCGTAGCTTTTCCTTGTAAGTACTTCCGCAACCGTTCACTCGTGCATAAGTTTTTTTTAATACTCAAAAACGTTCATATTTAGATATTTATAATATTCATAGGATAAACCGAAAACAAATCTATCAGAAAAAGTCAAATCAAGTATTTTTAAACTTAAACAAGTGCTTAATTTTATCCCCATCGCTACGAGATGCGGTCTTATGGTGTCTTTATCCTTGGAAAAAGTGTCGGGTTGGTTCGGGTCAATGAAATTTGTACAAGTGCTCTCCTACTGCCAGTGAGGGCGCAGGGTTATTGCTTCACGAATACTGGGTAAACATTAAACAACATACCTATGCCATGCCAAGGAAAAGTACTGCGACTCACTTTTACTGGTTACTTTAAAGCGGTCGTTAATTCTTTGCTTTGGAATTAAATACAGTATCTTCTAGCTGCCGGGGTAGCGAGGGTGCAGAATATAAATTAAGCGAATATAAATGATTGCAGATCGTCCCTAATGCAGCGCAGCTATCGTGTATAAAAGCTTGGTTATATTAATCGATGCTTTTAAAAATATGTCGAATGCCCCACGCGGAGCGCGCCGCGCTGCTGGTTTGGCAGAACGGGCGGGACATACCAACGAAATTAATGTATAACAGCGTATTATTAGATGCAGTAAGATGTGTATGAATATTCATGGCAAACATATGGTCGTGTTAATTTTCAGCGAACTCGTAAATATATCAGTTGTGTAATCGTAGGACACTAGGGCAGAAAATTTCCCTATGGGTATACCCTAATTTCTTGAGAAGTTCTGACTTCCCACCCCTCCCTCTCCCTACACAATACTACACATCGACCTCATGCACTCAGGCGCTCAGAGCTTCGTCGTGAGGTTCTGGCACCGTGCCACACAGCGTTATTTGATTTCCAGGGTTCCGTAGTCAAACTAGGAACCCTTGTTGTTTCGCCATGTCCGTCCGTCCGTCCGCAGCCTAGAAAGTAGTAGTACTAGAAAGCTGTAATTTGGCATGAATATACATATTAGTCACGCGAATAAAGTGGTAAAATAAAATCATGAAAAAAATATTTTTATTGTACCTCCCCTACACGTAACGTGGTGATGTATTTTTTTTCTCGTCTACCCCATAATGTGAGGTGTCGTTGGATAGGTCTTTCAAAAATATTGCGGGTTTGTGAAAACAATTTTTTGATTAAGGTATCCGTTTATGAAATATTAAGCTTTAAAGCGCTAAAGAGTCAAGTGACAGCCAAAACTACAAATAGGTACTAAAAATCTGAAAAATATCTTAAATGAAAGCACATATAATGAATTTAATAGGGAAACTATCACGACTAAGTAGACTTCATTGGTTCTTGAGTTACAAACGGTTTAAATGGTTATACCTAACGAAAACTTATTTGCGGTGTTGGTAAACTGACCGCGACCTTTGTCGATGGATAGGGATAACAGTTTTCCAACTACAAAGTTAAGTTTGTCGCGAGGTCTTATTTTGTTTGTAGTAATGGCTTCCGAACCCTACACTGAGCATGGTCCGACATGCTCTTGCCCGGTTTTTCTTACTAAAATAAGCAAAACATTGTTAAAATCAAAACTAAAAGATTTGCTTCTCGATAACTAGACAGCGTCAATAGAATAAAAGGACAATTATGTACCTAGGTATTACAAAAACAGCTGACGCTTGCGGTCGTCGGGAAGCGAACACCTACATACCCACCTATGAATGCCGCTGTGTCTATCTATGTATAGCTAAACATAATATTAGTAGTCGATTAGATATTAGGATAAGTTAAGTAGTGTAAAACTGAGAGCGTCTCGCCGATATACGTAACAGTTTGGCGAGTAATATTAGAATATGCTACTGTAGTCTTTATTATATTAAAAAAAAAAAAAAAAAAAACATGACCCCTTACTCAAATTGACCTAGTCCATGCCTAGTCTCCAATAGTCCCTATGTTTCTACTATATGGGTATTCATCATATTCACTTCAGAGCTATGCTCTTGCCGATAGGGTAAATTTTATGGGGATAGATAGCAAGTACCTATCTATAAAAAAACTGGTCAAGTGCGTGTCGGACTCGAGCACCGAGGGCTTCGTACCATTCTATTTTTTGATAAGTTATTTTCTCCTAAAACCCTTCATTACAGTTGACAGTTCTCATATGAATCTGACATTGATTCGTGAATAACTTAACCTGGGGTCAACCTAGGGTTAAATTTACGAGCAAGCGGGCCTAACAAAAGGATAAAATGAAATGGATTGAGTGACAAACCTAACTTTGAAGTTGGAAAACTGTCATTCCCATACATCGACATAGGTCGCGAATAGTTTTTCAACACCGCAAATAAGTTTGTAATCGCAAAAGCCATCAAACAATCTTTTAAAATAACTACCTATAAGTATTACACAGCGGATTTTGGTTTGAGGCAACAGGAGAATAAAAGGAATACAAATACGTAATTCTTACATACATATGTACATGAACCCTGAAAACATTATACTTTGAACAGTGTCGTCGTGTCAGAAGAGAACTTAGGGTAGGTACCTGTAGTGTTTGTATCTATTTAATAGATATAGCAACCCTGTCTCACACACACAAGTGAATATCATGTCAACTGTCAAAGCTATTGGCGCGAACTAGACGTTGGATGTGGAGATAGAAAAGTGATAAAACTTGGTGTTGCGGTGAGCCAGCGAAAACTAATAAAGATACGTAGGCATTCTACAAGTGGCGCCGAGGATTAAGGTAAATTACATATTTTAACAAACGAAACAATAGGAAATAAATACATAATTGCCAAACATTGGTAGGTTGGTTAGGACTTCTTGCGTCTAGTTTAATTACGCAAATATGATAGTCCCAGTGTTTTAGTGCCTTATTTTAAAGAAAAGGATAAATACTTTACTAAATGTCAAAAGCAAACTTTAGTGAGGTTGGTTTTAAGCAAATTTACGACCGGCATAAGCTTGTGATCTTGTTTGTTGTACAATTATTACATTTGCCAGTAATTAACTACATAATCATTGATTTTATGTGTAGTGGATCTGCTTTATTAGGTTATAACAATACCTTCGTACTTCAATTAACAATAGTTACTTGCATGGCATTTACAATATTACCCCCTTACTAATAAACGTTGAGTAACGGTGGTATAGCTATACAATGTTTTGTCTTTATCTGTCAAATTCAAATGTCACAATGACAGATAAGGACAAAACATTGTATAGCTATACCACCGTAACTCAACGTTTATTAGTAAGGGGGTTAATGTTTACATTTTATAATATCTTGTACCTATATACAATGAAACATATCAAGTAGGATATATATATATATATATATATATATATATATATATATATATATATATATATATATATAGATATATATTGTTCAAGCATATTTAAGCTAAAAGGAGTTTCTGGATCACAACCAGGAACCTACTTTAGGTTAGTTATGTGAAAATTATAAAGGCAATAAGTACCTACATAGGTTTTGACCTAGATGCTAGCTATTTAGCCAGGCAATGTAAACTATATTAGGGTTGCTAACAGACTTCTTTAATATGATAAAATGATATGTAGGGTAGGTATTTAAAATTTTAGGTTGACAATGGTTTCTAAAAAGGAGGTTTTCATTGAATTGAAAGCAAGGATTTCCATTAAATTGGAAGTAAAATATTACACGCCATTAAGTTGTATTATTATGGTTTTCATTCAATTGAAAGCAAGGATTTCCATTAAATTGGAAGTAAAATATTACAGTCAATAAAATTGATTACTATGGTTTTCATTAAATTGAAAGCGAGGATTTCCATTAAATTGGAAGTAATATATTGCACTCTTGTAAATAATTAGAGGGCTTTGGGTTTTCATTCAATTGAAAGCAATGATTTCCATTAAATTGGATTTTTTTTATTTCAGGTTGTCCATATACATAATGGCGAACTTATTACCGCCACCGGAGAAGTTAGATCTTAAGGGAAACAGCTCTTCAGTGGGTTTGAGATTGGAAAAGTGGAAAAGTTCCTTGAAAATATATCTGGAAGCTGCTGATATCAAGGACTCTACAAAGAAAAGAGCAGTATTGTTATTGTTGGGGGGTAGCGGACTACAAACAATATTTTATAATTTGCCTGGAGCTAGTGTTGAAGAAGCATATGGTGTTGATGCTTTTAAGGTAGCCATAGAGAAACTTGATACCTATTTTAGTCCGCAGCAAAACAGAACATATGAAAGGCATATTTTTTGGCTCATCAAGCAAAATTATGGAGAAAGTTTTGAGCACTTTTAGGTAAAACTTAGAATTCAGGCTGAAAAATGCAAATTTGAGAAACCAGAGGAACATATTATTAGTCAAATAATTGAAAAGTGCATTTCTTCAGAGCTGCGGAAGAAGATCTTAACATTGGGGTATGAAGTTACACTCAATAAGGTTATAACAGAAGCAAACACAATGGAAATAAAGAATCATCAAATGCAAAGCTATGAACGTAAGGAAAAGGATAGCAATGATATTAACACCATTATAAATCAAAGTAAACATCTTGCATCATCTGAAGAAAAAATGACAGATGAAATAACAAAGAATAGATGCGGCAGATGTGGTGGACCTATATTTCAATAACTGCGGGAAAATAGGACACTACCAAAGATGTTGTAGAACAAAAATGTTACAAAATAAAAGAAAAATTGAAGCAAGACCTGAAGTTTCGGGAAACTGTTATAAAAAACCGAGGAAGGGTGCATCAACAATTTTTTTAGATGATGCACGTGTTAAATATATATTTAACGTGAATGATGAAACGAATGATTTAACGTGAATAACAATACAATGTGATGTAGGAGGAGTAAACCTAGACATGTTGATTGATTTTGGATGCAAGGTAAATTTGATATCGGACGAGGCCTGGAAATATTTAAAGAGCAGGAATGTTGTATGCAAAAATCAAATCAGAGAACCATATAAAACACTTATGGCTTATGGCAGTCAAGTACCTCTGGAGGTCATGGGTTCTTTTGATGCAATGATAAAGATTAATCATAGATTAGATCATTGTACTATATTTGTTGTAAAAAATGGAACAAGGCATTAGCTAGGCAAAGATACAGCAATTCGTCTTGGGGTTTTGAAAGTAGGTATAGATGTGAATCAGATGGAGCAAGAGAGTAAAACACCTTTTCTTTATTTAAAGATATTTTGGTGGAAATTCCAATTGATGAAAAAATCAAACCTGTGATGCAACCATACAGACGCATACCAATTCCGATTGTAAATAAGATTAATATGAAAATACAAGAATTATCAGACTCCGATATAATCGAAGAAGTGCATGAACCATCTGCTTGGATATCTCCTATTGTACCTATTTTAAAAGACAATGGTGAGGTACGGTTATGTGTAGACATGAGGCGTGCTAATGCAGCAATACTAAGAGAAAACCATCCATTATCTTGCATGGAGCATTTACTGCCAAAAATAAAAAAAGGTTAATACTTCACTAAACTTGACATAAAATTCCATCAAGTAGAACTCCATCCAAATTCAAGGCATTTATCAACTTTTATTACTTCAAGAGGCCTTTATAGGTACAAACGACTAATATTTGGAGTCGCATGCGCCCCAGAATTATTCCAAAAGATTTTGGAGAAAATGCTCATCAAGTGTGCAGGAGTCATTAATTTCACTGACGACATTTTAATTTTTGGGAGCTCTGAAGAAGAACATTACTTAAGAGTGTCAAAAGTACTACAGGTTTTGAAGGAGAATAATGTTTTGTTGAATGAGGATAAATGCACACAGAAAGTTAGTAAAGTGACATTCTTAGGTCATGAATTAACAACAGAAGGAATTAAACCGCTGTCCAAATATATTAAGAGTAGGTATATCAGAATTCAGAGAACCAGAAACTGTGGAAGAGTTGCAGAGTTTTCTCGGGCTGGTAAATTATATACATAAGTGGATTCCAAATTTAGCAACCATTACAGAACCTTTAAAGGAGTTATTAAGAATGAAGTTGGGGAAAAAGGCAAACATCAAAAATTGCTGGGCAGATGGACAGAATGAGGCTTTCAGAAACTTAAAGGAGATTTTGACGTGAATTAGGATATTATGATGTCAAAGACAAGACACAAGTTATAGCAGATGCTAGCGCGGTTGGTCTTGGGGCAGTTTAAGTACAAATCGATGAGAAAGGCCCTAGAATCGTCGCGTACGGGAACAGAACTCTAACCACATGTGAACGGAAATATAGTCAAACCGAAAAAGAGGCACGGCTCTTGTCTGGGCTATAGAACACTTTAACACATTCCTTTTCGGAAAAGAGTTTGACTTAATAACTGATCATAAGCTCCTAGAGTTTTTGTTTAGGCCAAAATCAAAACCTTGTGCCCGTGTTGAACGATGGGTTTTGAGGTTACAGGCTTATCATTACAATATAAAATATAAGCCAGGTAAGACTAAAAAAATAAATATATAATTCACTTGAAGAAAGTCGAAGGTAATTGGCAATCTGTTATTAATCAGCCATCTCAAGATGGGGCTAAGATCATGAAAATTCATCTGAAGAGCAAGTGAGTGAGTAAATTAGGGTTTCAATTTGTGTTCTTGAAAATCTTCAAATAGTTAGTATTTTTATTAAAGACTGATTGTATTCCGTAACAGATCTCATTACTTTAATAAATGTTTAATATTATTTTATAGATTGTTTGATATACTAGATGAAATGTAGTCCTTGATCCAGGCTGAGGCTGAGGCTGAAGCTGGGGCTGTGGCTTGATCCACATTTAAATAATTGCTTTGAAAAATATTAAATAAGGAAGGGATGTAGTGTTTGTATCTATTTAATAGATATAGCAACTCTGTCTCACACACACAAGTGAATATCATGTCAGACAACTGACAGAGCTATTGGCCCGAACTAGACGTTGGATGTGGAGATAGAAAAAGTGATAAAACTTGGTGTTGTGGTGAGCCAGTGAAAACTAGTAAAGATACGTAGGCATTCTACAGTACCTTCCACTCCACTTGTCACTGACGAAGTTACTCGCTTCTGTTATTCAATATTTATAATAAAATGAGCTGTGAACCTTCTTGACCGAAGGAAGGGTTATTCAACAGTTGATGTAATAGGTAGCTATATTGTTTCTTACCTGTTTAACTTTTTATGCATCGGTAAAATTTTCAAAGTATCTAATCAAATAGCACTACCGATATTGCTGCGTGCGAGGGAGCAAAACTACAAAGACGAATGTTCGCATCCGATACCCTATTATCTACATGGTGATGGCGTTATCGTGACAGATCGGGAACCTCTCAACGTTATCAGTTGTATAATCTAGGAACAACACGTCAATCATGCAAACATGCCATTTATCTCGCGGTCTCATGATAACCGTAACTTTTTGCGTCCCTTCCAGTATAGTTAAAATCACAACGAGCAATTAGGTAAGTAGGTAGGTATATTTAACAACCGACGGTAAACGCGTACACATATAAAACAGTACTGTACCGTGTGCACAGTAGGTACAATCACCAATCTGTTAATTGACCATTAATACTCATTTGAGGCCCATACACACCGCTTGCGTGACGTGCACGTGCACGAGCGCGTTCGCTTTCCACTGCGTTGTAAAGTATGAATTCTCATTACGACACGTGCACGTCACGCAACCGGTGTGGCCTTTAATAGTGTAGGATACCTAGCTATCAGTAGGTATATACAGGGCGTTAGGTAATGAGTGGATAATCCTTGAACTACGGATAGAGGGCACTTAGGACGTTATGAAAAAGCTAAAATAGGTTAGCTAAAAGTCACAAGGTTTTTTTCGAAAATGAACACCCTTGTTCAATGTTTTGATCATAGCACATTTCACATTTCTAATTTTATTATTTCTCAATATTCTTGAATACTTATGTTATTAGGTAGGCATCACCATTAATGTTAATGTGAGACTACAATAGATTAAAAAAAAAACGCAAACTTAATTTTTGCGTTTTCAATCGTACATTGATCGAACTTTCAGCTCCCACGGTGAAAAAAAAAACACTACCGTCTAGTTGCCCATAAGCTTAAAAACATGCCAATTTATTAACAATTTATAAATAGTAATTACCTTTTAAATTTAAAATCAAAATGCCAAAATTCACCATTCATTACGCAATAATAGCGAAATTCAAAATCGAATTCGAAAAATAAAATAAAGAGCCGTCGGCATATTTTTTAAATTTGGAATAAATGGCATTTAAATTAGTGGCCATTAATTTCATTTTTGCAACAAAAAGTTTTGAATTCTACGCCCGGGATACAAAAAGTAAATCAGGAAAAGTGTGGGTGGGCATGTATTTTTTTTATTAGTTTGGCATTTTGATTTTAAATTTAAAAGGTAATTACTATTTTTAAATTGACTGATAACTAATATTATTATTACAATCAGTTCTGTAGGTAGGTCATTTGATATTTTGATGAGACTGAGGACACTTGATCCTTACGGGGCACACGGTACACGGCATTTACAAAGCTTCTATGAATATTCTGCTATTTTTAATTGGCAACTCTAGAAGCTAGAAGTCTATGTTATCAGCTAAATTTTTGAAAGTGAAGTTTCGTGACAAACTTCAGAGCTTGTCAAATGGCGGTCGGTTTGGTGCCATGGAATTAGTAAGTACTTACGTACATCTGGAAGGTGCACTACACCGATAACGCGAGCCGAAACAAATGTACTAAAACTTGGTGCGTCTCTTTCTAGTAAAGGTGACCATATTTTAATTGGTTCCCCTTGTTTACGCATAATCATTAACTGTCCGAATGTATGATTTAGTAGTTCCCAACTTGATAACGAGGTACAAAATTACAATCCGGCATGCAGTCTTGAAGTAACATGCAAGATATGAATGATTTTTCGAACAAAAAATATTATAATATTCTGTCTATTTCATCATTTTCATCTTTACCTACACTGACAAAAACACAACGAGAAAAACTCGATCAAGGAACCCCAACGTCATCAGCAAAACACGTAAATTTGTATAAAATATTTGGATACCCTAAATATTTATTTAGATCACCCAAAATTAATTTCTCATGAGCCTTTGAAGATGTCTAAAGATACCTCAAGACTTTTAATTGTAGTCATTAATACCCAAGTAAAAAAAAGTATTACAAAGTTCGCGCACACAACTGTCAATTACGCTTTCATAGTTTCATACAGCATAAATAATATACCTAAGAAAAAGTAACGTTATTTTAACATTTTCTCCCTTTTCTATGTATTTTTTTATATGTAATAATTTGGCATTGTCCGGCACGGCGGACATGTAATAATATCCCGCATTTGGCTATGTCCGGTGTGACGGACATAGTTCTTCTCAAAATCTAAAAAATCTAGATTTTTTTAAATATTTTTTCTGTCCTGCTGAAGCTTCTATTAATCAACATATTTAATGAGTTATTTTACGGTATTACCTTAAATTACCTTATGAAAAAAAGATGGAACTGCTACAGTGGTCCGTTTCACGAAGCTATAAGTTACAAATTACAAGCGGAACTCTCTTTCTAGCAAAAGGAGTTAGAAAGAGACTTCCGCTTCGTGAAAGGGGCCTCAGATATCATTTTTTTTCTAGCTTCCGTCAGATAATCTTCAGGTTTGGAATGTAAACTACATACAACAGAGTTGTTAGTTACTTTCCCAGGAATCGCCTCAATCCATTTCTTTTTTACTTTAATATTCGCAGGCAGTCTGAAATCAAATCGTTTTTGTTAGGTAACTTCGCTAGCAATAATGATATTAATGATTGCTCGTGGTCAGCCTACTAACAGAAATCTCACAAACTTGCCTGTGAAAGGATATCCCACAACCTGGATATGATTCTTTATTGCAGCCACTCACAGCACAACTATTATTTACCATTGTTTTTAAAAATTCACCTATTAACACATAAAAGCCAAAATAGGTCTCATTGCAACAGTGAGAGATTTTTAAAGTGACCGCCAATCGCCATTTTGTTTTATTAGTGTTGCTAGTTTTATTTTACAAACTCCTACCATTACCATGATGAGCAATGATTGAAGCGGGTTAACTTTAATATTAATTGAAAATGTAATACTTTAATGCAATCCTGGTGCCTAATTTAAATATATATACTGTGATAATTATCACAATTACAAAAATTATAATGTGCTACCTAGTTAGCATTTCGTACTAAGAAAATCGTAACTTTTAACATGGCAATTGTGTAAGAGGGACAAACAAAGACAAAGTAAGTCTCTTTAGGCTCGTACACTTGATTACTACAAAGTCAGCCTTCTGTCTTCACATATTGAGTTCAATTTTACTTGTCGCGATTTTGGAAGTAAGCATTCCAGATGTACTTACTAATTCCATGTTTGGTGCTCGTTGCGCCAGCAAATTATTTTTGGTAAGTTTTAATTTTGATTGTCAAGAATCCGTATACGAAATTTTAACGGTTTTACTTATTTTTGTGATTTTACAGTTAAAATACTGCTTTTCTATAAGTTTTAATGCTCAACATTAAATGTCACTTTAGTTATGATCGAATAAATGAGCCACTTTTTTATTTTTGTCGAGTATTTATAATGCGTGATTTAGGTTGTTCATTGCCAATTCTTTTGAACTTTTTGGATATTTTTTTTAGGTATTGGATTGATTTTGAACTAAAGTTTATTTCTGTTGTTTTAATTTTATGAACGAGAATTCTGAGTAGCCGAAATCAAAAATAATTTACCAAGTTTTTTTTTTACTCGAAAAATTTATATGAAAGTGGTAAAAAGTAATTCATACATTTTTTAGACGACTTTTGCAGCAATACATTGTAAATTTTTCATACCGATGAGACGTCAAAACGATTCATGAATATATGACATTCTAAACCTCTTCCAGCAATATTTTCATAACAGTCGCCGGTGTCAGGTCGATTAATCAAAATAAAATAATAAAAACAAAAAAGTAGCTCATACATTCGTTAAATTTAGAAATTATCTTTCGTGTAGTGCATTAAAACTTGTAGAAATACTTTATTTCAACTGCAAAATCACGTCTGTAAAATCACGTAAATTAGCGAAATCGGCAAAATTTCGTATACTGCCTCTTAAGTGGTTAAAAATATATGTTTTTAGTTTAGGACCATTTTTGAAGAATTATAATGCAAGCGGCAAATCATGTAAAAGTTGAGATGACAACGTTATCAGAGGGTTTTGATCCTGCACAATACGGATCTGCCTATCGCCATTTCGAAATTTGAACCGGAAGTATGGTATACCGGAAAAGGTGCAGCCCATACAAAAAATTCGTCGTACATTTTGTAAATCGTAGTTCCGGTACCCTAAAAAAGGTTCGATTGTTATGGTTTTTTAATATGTTGTAAAGGACAATATAGCCATGGTAACCCAAATTTTTCGTCCCTCCAGCGCCTCTATTCTAGGCGGTAAAAATGATATCGTAGTTTGCCTGTTATGGTATTGTTATAACGTCAGCTGCCATTACTGTCAAGAAAGTAAGAGCTATTAAAACGTTGACAATACGATACCAGATCAAATGCGATATTGTTTTTACCGTGTTGAATAGAGGCGCTGCTGCTCTATTTATTTCTCCGCCATCTTGCAAAAACGGTCACTTTTTTCTGTTTTTTGCCGATACTGTCATTGAAGTTCATTCTAGTGCTAATCATAGTTCGGCAATATTGTAGAGTACAAAATTTACTATAACTTTTGGGTTCAATGATTTTTTCCACAATTCCTAGGAACGAAGATATGGAATCATCTATGGGGAGACAGCGTTGAAAATTGCTACAACCTTTGTTCTAGTTAACCTTCCATATTTACGTTTTGGTGCATTTTAGCACAAATTGTACCTGCGCAATATTGTAGAATACAAAATTTACTAAAACTTTTGAGTTCAAAGATTTTTTCCACGACCCCTAGGAACAAAGATATGGAATCGTCTATAGGGAGTTATCGTTAAAAATTGCTACTTTTTTCTAGTTCTCCTTCTATTTTTACATTTTAGTGCATTTTAGCGCTAACTGTACTTTGTCAATATTGTAGAATACAAAAATACAAAATTTGCTAAAACTTTTGGATTCAAAGATTTTTTCGACAACCTCTAGGAAAAAAGATATGGGATCGTCTATGGAGTGCTAGTGTAAAATCAATTGCTTTTGCGTTACTGAATATTTATTTAGTCTTTCAGGTGAACGTATGGGAAAATGCTCATCATAGTCAACCGGTGGTGAAGGAAAATAAGTTATATGGGTGAAGACTTCATCAAAACCAATATATTCCCATTCTAATGACCATCGAGCCAGTCCTCAAAGCCTGCGGATATTGTATCTTTCGATTGTTCATCCCAGTACCTGAATACCATGTGCTCGTGCATGAAGAACGGATTGGCATGCACCAAGTTGTGCCACCGTTTTCGTCAATGTTTGAATTTTAACTCATTTTTTTTTGATCGGTTTGAAAGTCACAATTTTTACAAGGTTTACAACCTAAGCCTGGGTTTTCCATATTACTATTAATAGGTATCGTAGAAACTTTCAATTTGTAGATAATTTGTCTTCTAAAAGATTGCAGAACTTCGGTTTGCGTTAAAATGCACTAAAACTTAAATATGGGAAGAAAACTGGAAAAGGAAACAATTTTTGACGGTAACACTCCATAGATGATTCCATATCTTCTTTCTTAGAGGTCGTGGAAAAAATATTTCAAGCCAAAAGTTACAGAAAACTTTGTAATCTACAATATTGCCGAAGTACAATTTGCGCTAAAATGCACCAAAACGTAAATATGGAAGGAAAACTAAACAAAAGTAGCAATTTTTAACGCTAGCTCCCCATATAATAGACGAGTCCATATCTTCGTTCGTTGGGATCGTGGATTTTTTTCTAAACCCAACAGTTTTAGCAAATTTGTATTCTACAATATTGCCGAACGATGATTAGCACTAGAATGAACTTCAACGACAGTACATAAAAAGAGCTGCAGGGACGAAAAATTTGGTTTACCATGGCTATATTGTCCTTTATAACATATTAAAAAACCATAACAATCGGACCTTTTTTAGGGTACCGGAACAACGATTTACAAAATGTACAATGAACATTTTTGTATGGGCTGCACCTTTTCCGGTATAACATACTTCCGGTTCAAATTTCGGAATGGCGACAGGCAGATCCGTATTCTGCAGGGTCAAAACTCTCTGATAACGTTGTCACCCCAACTGTTACATGATTTGCCGCTTGCAATGGTTTAGAGACGCGTTTTTCAGTTTTGAGCCTAGTCTATTTAAGACAATCTAACCGACTAAATAAGTGTCTATTTAACTATATAGTTTTCGGTTCAACAGCGAAAATCACTTCGTTGTTATAGTTTTTTTGTAAATACAAATTGTAACCTCTACCTGGTCTGGGGACACTTTTGATTCAGGATCAAGTGTCCCTTATCTATTTTTATTTGTTTATTTTATTAGGATCGAGTATGCCGAGAATATAAAAACGCGAGAGGGTGCTCGAAAGAGAACACACATCGATGCAATTAACATGGAGTCTGCTGTTAAGGAGGTCTTAGGCGGAAAAAGTATTCATTCGAAAGACAGCATCAAGTGCAGTACCAATACCAAGTCATCCATATGTACGGGGGCTGCTACTTATGTATCCGGAATCTAGGATTCCAACATTTATAAACGTTATATCTGACCTCCATGGTAAAATTTGAACTTTTTTTTAATACTGGCCGCTATAAAATTTTTTCTTATGTACGCTAGTCTTTTGTTTTTGGCGGGATCAAAATGTCATCTCGCTGCAAGAATGGAACTCACTCGTGAAAATATTTGTGCTATGATTTATTATGATTTTCGGCGTGGTTTAACGCAACAACAGTGCATAGATCAATTAACTTCGACTTTTGGTGATGAAGCTCCATCGAAAAGCACTGTGTACCACTGGTTTAGTGAGTTCAATCGTGGACGTAGTATGCTCACGGACGAAGTTAACCCTTAATTTGGCAGTGTATGACATACCATACATACCATAAGGTTCACATTTTTTGTTTGATTAGTGTTTTTATTTTTTTTCTGATTCAAAATCAAAAAAGGTTTGAATTCCCGACTTTTTTTATTTTTGCCAAATTAAGGGTGGAAGGTCGCCCGAAATCGGTCGTTGTACCACAAAATATTGAAGCTGTGCGAAAACTTATAATGCATGACCGTCCTGTTACATATCGCGAGATAGAGGCGACTCTGGGCATATGTATGACGAGCATTAATAAGATATTACATGATAATTTAGCTGTGAAAAAAAATTGTTCCCGTTGGATCCCTCACAATTTAACTAAGGATCAAAAAGAGGCTCGCGTCGAATGGTGCAAGAAAATGTTAAAAAAATATATCCGTGGTGACTCAAAAGCTGTTTATAATATCTACACAGGTGACGAATCCTGGATCTATGCGTATGATCCGGAAACTAAACAACAATCAACAGTGTGGGTGTTTCAAAATGAGCTGAACCCTACGAAAGTAGGGGAAACTTCCCTAATTCGTACCCCCTAAGGGAAAATGAGAAAAAACTTTATATATAACAAAGACATTTGACTTATGTTTTAATAAACTTTGTTCTATGAGTATTCAACAACAGTACCATATTGCACTTAAAATTCGTAAACTTTAGGTAATAATATTTTTTGTAAAAAGTGGAAAAGGTACGATTTAGGATTACGTTCGCCTAATTTGTATCACGCTTTTCCTTAATCGTACTTGGATATCTTACCATTAGTTTCAGTATCAAAATCACAGCAAATCAACTAAAAATACGTCTACATATTACTAGATTAATATTTTTTTAATTCTGCATAGCAAATCTAATAGTTTTCTGTAATTATTTCCAGTCATCAAATATTTAAATTATATTTTTCTGCCAATTGGTACGCTAAACGACGTAAGTCATGTAAAGGAATGCCAAAAAATCTAGACTCTAGATCCAAAATATGTCTGGCCATTCCATTTCTTGAGACGAACATTTTGGACGTCCAATTTGTTGATGCTTATTCAAACCTTTTAGGTGACGTCGAAACGTTGGTTTAACTAGGTACTTCGTATTTTTTACAAACCGCGTTGAATGTAATTTTTCCATTATTATATTCTTCAATCGCTTTTTCCATGTTTGCTAGAGCCCAGGAGTTATATTTGCGCTAAGCCATATTAAACTTAAACAAAAATAAAACGTTAATTCCTAATTCGTACCGGTACGAAATAGGCTCACGCGCTGAGTACGAATAAGGCGCAACTACCAAAACCAATTCAAATTTACCGCGCAAAAAAATGCTTGCAAAGTTGGCGACAGTACCTACTAGGAATAAACTCGTAAATAACTTACGAATTAAACAAAAAAAAACACAAGGTGAATTGTTCATACTAACTTAACAAAAAACACTTAGGGAATAACCAACATTTTTAGTCAAAATTAGTGAAATTACTTATTTTTTTAATATTTTTTAGCAGAGCAGCGGTGCGGTGTTGTCACTTATTTCAGGTAGCATAGAGAGCTAGTGGTTTCATTTTATGACACGAGTGTTGCTACTGTTGCATTCCGTTCGGAAATAATGCTAGGGTACGATTTAGGCACAGGTACGAATAAGGCAAGTTTCCCCTAACTCGTGCAAAAAGCACCTTGAAGCAAATGGTCGCCTGCTTTTTCGGTATTAATGGCCATTTGGCTACAGTGCCACTAGAGAATCGTAAAACGGTTAATTCGGAATGGTACACGACCATTTGTTTGCCGGAGGTATTTGAAGAAATACGTAAAAACAACCAGCGACGCAGAATCGTTCTTCACCATGACAATGCCAGCTGTCATACATCACGCGAAACGACTCGATTTTTGGAAGGTCAAAATATAGAATTAACGGGTCATCCGCCGTACAGCCCTGATTTGGCACCCAATGATTTCTATTTATTCCCAAATGTAAAGAATAAACTACGTGGTCAACGATTTTCGACCCGTGAAGATGCAGTCGACGCGTTCAAACAGCACGTTTCGGAGATACCTCAGTCAGAGTGGAAAAAATGTTTTAAAAATTGGTTTCAACGTATGCAAAAGTGCATCGATCATAAGGGAGAATATTTTGAAAAACAATAAAACCATATTTAGTCATATACCTACGTTTGTTATTTTTTTCTATTCCGGTTACATAAGTAGCAGCCCTCGTAGATATTTATTTTTATAAAAGCATATGAGAATGGCTCTTTAATAATATTCAAGGATTATTACAAATTATACATGATTCATTTATAAATTACTAGCTACCCACCCTCGCTTCGCTTCGGTTAATATAAGTATAAATAACCCAAGTGCATCTGGAATAATATACTTTTCAAATGGTGAAATAATTTTTAGATAGGTGCATTTGCATAGAGGTTTGCAGAGGAATGCAGAATTCACTTTATTTGGCCATAAATTAGAAGTACTTGTGGACCTACGTTCATGTTCAGTAGAAGATTCTCTGGCTCTCTGATATCAATATCTATCCCTGTCGCCAATAAGCCGAACGTCACGTTCAGTAGAAGATTCCCTGGCTCACTATGATATATGTCTATCCCTATCAACTATAAGACGAACTCACGTTCAATAGACGATTCCCTATTTCTTCGCAAAGAATTCTATTCTTTTACACAGCCTGATTCCCCTTTCTTCTTTGATTTCATCATTAAAACGTAAAATGTTTCTATTATTAATATTATTATCCCTTATTCTTCGATCTATATTAGAACTACTTCTTCGCGTCATAGATAATTTCATTTTGAGATTTCTCCTTAAAAAAAAACAATCAATACCTATTAACCCAAATCCACAAAATTAACTACCTGCTTCATTGATGAGACAAATACTAAACTAACACCAGCCAAAGCCAAAGTTAACATTTATTTTTAAATTTACGACAGGAAATACGTAAGTACCTATATTCGAAATATTTACAACACAACTAACCTTAAAAAAAGAATAAAAAAATATGAACTAATCAACACAGTTTCTCTGAATATTTACAACACAATCTTAAAATAAGAAAAATTTAGTTTTATCCGTTAAATCCACAAAATTCAATAATAAACACTACCTCTCGTTGATAACCTAATATTTAAAAAGAAACCTAAGGAAAAAAAAAATACCAATATTAATTTATTTACCTATATATTCAATCTTTGTATTCAAAAATATGAAAAACAACATAAAAATAACTTTTAATCAATACCTAAACTCAATCTAACTACCTACCCATTTCCCTAATTTAATCATTTGTAAGCTTGTATTTCTTTATTAATATAAACATAAGTAAGTAACAGGAGAGCGGTGCACGTCTGATAATTCCAAAAATGTTGTTACAATAGGATGCTGTAGTGTAGGCTGTAGGTACTAAAGGGCGAAGCGCTTGTATAGGCCCGGTCAAGCATTTTGATAATACATATTTAGGTTCCGCGTAATTTTGAATCCGCCATATCTGCTAAAGTATTTATTTAAATAATATAGTGAAAAGGACAATTATAATCTATATTAAATTCCCAAGGTAACCAACGTACTTATCTGGATAAGAATAAATACTGAATTGGAGAAAATAGGTTCGCAAATAACCTAATATTTTTAATACAATTTTAAATATAAAAATGGTTACTGTGAGTCAACCTTAGACCTATGCCATACCGGACTTTTTTTTAGGTTTTTTAAAGAACTACAATTCTTCAGTACATCATTTTGATATATCTCTTAAGGTTTAGCCAGCGTTTGCATGGTAAGCGCAAAAAAAAGGGTTTATTTACGACATCACATTAGAAACCTCTAAAATTATCAGTGTTTCTCTAATATATTATGCATGTATTATACATATAAACCTTCCTCTTGAATCACTCTATCTATTCAAAAAAACCGCATCAAAATCCGTTGCGTAGTTTTAAAGTTAAGCATACATAGGGACAGACAGACAGCGGGAAGCGACTTTGTTTTAAACTATATTGTTTTAATGTAGTGATAGTGATGTTGTTTTCTTTCATAATAACACTTCGTAGGAAGTAGTATCAAGTGTCCCTTAAATATGGGAGATATAGTCCCCTAGAATCAAATCATCCATATGGGCATCACGTCACCCATACATAAGGGAGACTTAAAACTATTGGCTTCTTCCAGCTTTTGTGATCTGCTCACAATGTTTATACGTGAAAATGAAAAAGAATTTCACTAGTTATACCTTATTAAATTTCACGTCTTTTCTGAGTACTTACTGTTAAATTTAAAATATGATAAACAGAATAACGAGGAAATTATGGACAAAAATTAAAAGTGGTGATCAAGTGTCCCCAGGTTCTCCTATCTACTGTCTAACTAAAGCGACGGGGGCCCGTCGTCGATTTCACCACGTCATGTTCTTATTCTTATGAATTTATTTAGGTAGGTCCTACCTACCTAGGTACCTACTTATTTATTAAATCAAAATATTTATGTTCCTGTCTTTCTCTTTTACGAATATTGGATAGGTAGGTAGGCCGGTATTATACACATTGACCTTAGGTAATTATTCTCGGTACCTACATAGGTATGTACCTATACTACCGATTTCTCTCTATCGTAGGTGTGATCCAACTGATCCATCATAATGGCAAATAATTTTTCATTAATTTAGTAGCTGATAGCTGAGCAAAATACCTACCTGCCTGAATGAGCTAAGCCTTGCGTCATTCGTATCGTCCTCGCACATTGTTAGGTTTCCAGCTGTCGCTCACACCAGTCACACCGCGCGCGCGCGTTCAAAACATCAGTTCAGATCAATAAACATTGTTTGTTCTTTTTGGTAGGTAATGTGTAGGTACATATATTTATTTTATGACGTTCACTTTTGAAGTAGATCTTCATGGTTAACAATAAAATGTTAATAAAAAGGTGCACACCATGAATGTTAGTAGGTATCGGTATAGCTACCTACCTATCCTATTAGGGAAGTGAACGTCTTCACCGGTCTCGCAGCTCTCCGGACTTTACTGGATCGTTAAATCTTAAAAAAATATCTTTGAAAGTTAAGTACTTTGGTCCTATTTACAGAAGACACTGTACAAGCCTTAAATCTACTTTTGAGTAAGTAGATACGTAACGTACCTTCATTATTTTCTACGGCTTACTACTCGTGCTTACTTCTGTGACTAACAGGAACCTACTTATTCATTAATTCTTATTAATTCACTCAAACTAAAACTGTGTATTGTCAATATTACCATGCATCGTTATGTAGTAGCTAGGTACCTAAGTAGTGTGAGTATAACGTTAAGCAAACAAATGATTAAGCATCGAAAAAAAATACTCACTTGTTATAATTAAGCAGGTCACAAAATGGAATCGCATAAATCCGGCAACTTCCACTCACTACCGCGGTAAACTTTGTTTCGACACTTTATTTTTGTAAGGGTGAAACCAATAGGTTATCGTGTGCGTGGATTCGTGAGCTGGAACCACACTGGCACGCACGTTCGCTCCGACGGTGTGTCGCCGCGCAACTGAGCTGAGTAAGCGAGTAAGTGAATGCTGGCCGCCGTCGAGGCGAGACAGGCTGCGCCTGCGCATGGGACTTGACCGATTCGCTTCGCCTGCTGCCACCTACACTCGCTGTTGTTACTGTCACTGATATTAATTGCATAACTTCTAAGAATACCGATTCAAAAATCCTTCATTATGAGTCGTATGACTAAAGCAAAAGGACCATGATTGTCCGCTTTTATGTATGATATTTTTCATCACACTTGCACGTAAACAGTATCTAAACATACAGGTTAACTTAGCCGTAATGCCCCATATAAAGCCCTCGAGCTTTCTTTTTGTCATGAAACTCAAGGTCGGTACCTATTTTTGTTTAAATATAATACGTGGTCTCAAACTATCACAATACGTCAGGACCCCAATTCTTGTGCCATTCGATATGAAGTTTTATTCGATATGAAATGACAGATGTATACAATTTTCTAAAAATCTCGCATATAAACTATTGATCTCGACTGTCACTAGAATCGGACTCCTGAACACGTTTGACATTATCTGTGGTAAGTCATAGACAATGATGTAGTCTGCCGCTAATTTATAAATACTGATTATAAACTGTGTGATTCCAAAATAATAATTAAAAGGGTGTCTTTGTGCACATATTAAAATTTATATATCAATAAAAAACGTGTCGTCGTCACAAGAAATGGATAATGCGACTCCGCCGGACATCGCCAACGCGGCTAAAATTATTAGTGAGAAGCGTAAGTTAAAAATATAATAAATATAATATTTTGTCTGATAACATTTCCTCGCAATTGTGATGAAAAACATCGTATGTTTCACGGGCGGTACGGGAATTATGAACCTCGACTCAGGAAGCCCTCAGTCTTCGATTTCGGGCTTCTACTAGAGCCGCGATCGTAATTCCTTACTTACCGCCCTTAATACACAATGTACTGTAAAATACAAAGAAAAAGATCTGGCTGAAAGGTATTGGGGCTAACCCCTGACTTTTTAAGGTAGCTAGTGAATTCTTTTCAATAAAAAATCAATGAGGCCTTTTTAGATTTTAATACCGTTTAATTTATTATATTTATTTAAGAAGGTGAGAAATAAAGGAACCAGATTATTTAGTCGGGCCTTACATTTAGACAGGGCTCTATTGTACATTATTATATGTATATTGTAAAACCATTTTGCCTTTGACGTGTTATCGTATTGTCAACGTTATGATAGCTCTAATTTTACCATCACCATCATCATCATTTCAGCCCGTAGTCGTCCACTTCTGAACACAGGCCTCCTTCTTGGATTCCCAGCGAGCAAGAGCGGCGTGGGAAGACCGACGCACGATGGACATAATGACCTAATAAAGGTGGTAGCACAGGAAGCCGGTGGATGCTGGCCGCATTGGACCTCTTATTTGCTGCTTGACAGTAGGTACCTAATAGCGGCCGTGTTAAGAGGATTGTGAACGACGCTTAATATTTTTTCCGTACAAATTTAGGGTAAAGGGTCAGGTTGCATAAAGTTTGAAGTCATATTTTTGATAGGCATACGTGGATTCGTCATACTCATCGTTACCACTTGCTTGCGGTTCCAAAAAAACCTTGCCTAGATGGCTCTCGACTTTTCGTACAGACGCCCGCGCATTGTCATGATTAATAAAAAAAAAATAACTTTGCTTTTACTGCACGTTTAGCTATAATTTTTTTACACAGTAAAGCTGAAACGACATTGAATCAGTTACTGCTACTATTTTTACGAGATCTATATTAAAAATAATTATTAAAAAAGCAACAAAGTTGACACATTGTTAAAAGTCGTTTGCATAAAGTAGAAATCTATTTTTGACTAAAAATCTAAAGCGATATTACACACTTTTTTGTGTTCAATTGAAAGTAGATTAAACCACCTTTATTTTGATAATATGTAAATGTATGTTTAAAATATATAGTAAAAAACATTTCAATTATAGTTTCAAACTCGCAAAATTATGCAAAGCGCCGCGAAACAATGCGATTAAATCATCATTTTATTATGGACAATAAAGATGCAAAGTTACCAAAATATAGTCATAAATAGCGTAACATACTAATATTACATATTCTATAAAAAATAATATTAATCGATTTTGTGCTTAAATCTTGCAATATACCTGAATGGCTTTTGGTAGCAACAGTCACCAATTTGTACTTACAATTGTCATCGTCATCACATATTCGGTAGCTACTTAATCCTGTGTAATGTACAGTATATTTTAATTTTTTTATTGATTATATGTGAAGCTTAATACTTAATTCATTTTATTACTATAAGTTATCCAGTAAATATTTAATAATCTTAGTAATATAGGCCGTTAAATCTCCAACCACGTCAAATTATTACCGTTAAACTATTTTAAAGTGAAATTTACTGTTTATCAATATGAAATAGGATTGAAGTAGTTTTAATTTAATAATCCAATAAATACTGAATAGTTTGATATATAATACTAATAGAAATATGTCCAATAGAATACTTACAGCATTTTTAAAACACTGAACTTTTTCAGCAACTCACGATCACAGCTCACGATTTGTACACCTTGCAAAGTAACGTAGATAAAAAATATATAAGTGCAAATCAGTTGGCTGTGTATTTTTTTAAATATTGCCATGTTAATTGTCTTTACTTTAAACACAATTTAGGTCACATCCGACGGGCGCTTTACAGATTAAAAAATATAAATCGCAGAAACGTCGCTTGTTTACTCTTGTTACCCAAAGCCATTTTGAGACGTACGAAGTTGGTAGCTCTTGTTACCAGAAGCAAGTCAGTAGTTACGCATTACTGACAAAATTCTAGAATTAGTTCGCATATTTTTTTTAACAAAATGTTTGAGGGCATTAATAACGGGTACATATCTGAATATCGAAAGTTAATATATCTAAAGTTAAAATATCAAAGTCCAAAATATCGAAAGTTACAATATCGAACGGCCAAAACATCTACAGTCATAATATCTACGTCTGAAATGCCTACGATTAAAACGCCACCAGTTCAAAATATCGAATGATACCAACAGCAACAGTTATTAGAACTTTGTGCTAAAATATCGAAAGATGATACATTTAAAGTTAAAATATCGAAGTCCAAAATGTCGAAGGTCACAAAATCGAACGGTCGACTTATCTACAATCGTTATATCTACGTTTGAAATGCCACACGATTAAAATATCGAAATTTCAGATTCAGAGCCAACCAGTGTGTTTAATGCAAAACCGTCTCGGGCAAAGGGCAAAGGTTAGGTTGTTAGTCTTTTTTCTATTGCTCACAAAACAATGAGTAATAATGTATACTGAATAAACAGATTGAGTAATTTAGGTCGGTCAGTCGGTAAATTATCGCAGTTCAACCTAACACTCCTCCTCGCTACGCTCGTCATCGTACCTAACTTTTATAATTCAGCTACAATAACCGTTCGATATTTCACCTTTCGACATTTTGGACTTCGATATTTTAACATTTGATGAATCGACATTCGGTATTTGATTACATACCCAACAAGTACGTTCGATATTTCAACCATCGGCATAATAACCGTTCGATGTTTCAACTTTCGATGTTTCGGACTTCGATGTTTTAACTTTAGATGAATCGACATTCGATGTTTGATTACATAACCAACAAGTACGTTCGATATTTCAACAATCGGCACAGTAACCGTTCGATATTTCAACTTTCGATGTTTCGGACTTCGATGTTTTAATGTTAGAGATATTAAATTTCGATATTCAGATATGTACCCATAAATAACAGTTGTCACAATCTGTCGTAACAATTTCGACTGAATTACTGACGATCAATAACAAACGTAGCAGTTAGTTTTTGATAAGGTCACAATTCTAACCTAAAGGTTTCGGTTCGTAACTTTTCTGGTAGCAGTTCGTTTTTACTATAGTGGCAGTTCTAACCTAACCTACTTTTCTGGTAGCAGTAGTTATGACTAAAAATAATTGTGATCTACAATTACAATGACTAAAAATTTTTATGATATTCAAAATTATGGTTTAAAAAAACGTGTGCGTCGCGGGACACCCGACAGAAGTGATAACTTAAACTAATCTAAGTTGAACTATACCCTCCCATAAAAGAAGTTATCAGTTCAAAAAGTTCAAAATGGCGGGCATTTTTTTTAAATCTGATTACGGTTTCGCATTTGTAGTCCTAACTGGCCCTCAGATATCGATTTTCAAGACAATCGAACCAGTAACAAAAAAGTTCAAAATGGCGGCCACTTTTTTAAAATCTGAGTACGTGTTCGCATTTGTAGTCCCCACGGATCCTCAGATATCGATTTTCAAGACAATCGAACCAGTAACAAAAAAGTTCAAAATGGCGGCCACTTTTTTAAATCTGATTACGGGTTCGCATTTGTACAGTTGCCGGCAAACTTCTTGAACATGTGACCTTGCCTGCGCAGAAGCGATTTTTAGGTGTCGTTGGGAGGGCGGCCGCCGGCGGCGGGAGGTGGCGGCGGGGAAGCATCGTGGGATTGGTCAAACAGTTGACGTTTGCGTCCTTCGCCCCGTCTACGTCCCTCTGCCTTCCGAGTACACTTGCGTGCACTGATAAAGCCGATTGTTATCATTGACTTTCTTGTTATAATATTTTGTTGAGTTTTTGTTATTATTATTTTTTAAGTGACATATTAATGCCACGCCAAAAGAACGTAGTTTTAAAAACACAAGCTCAGAAGATGGTGTAGGTACGATGTTTTGTTTCTTTCCGAAAGACGGAAAGAGTTTTGTGGAGACAGTAAAAAACACTGCCGATTATCATAACATTTTTAAAATATTCTGTAATAAAAATTATACCTCGGAAGTTACCATCTGAGCTCTGGGGTCATAAAAACCCTTTTTCGCACATCTCACTCGCTCTTGGGAGATTAGCAGATGTATCGCTCGCACTGGCGTAGCATTGCTCATCCTTGTTCACTAATTAGTATAAGGCCCCGGAGCTCACATAATAACGTCCGAGGTATAGGTAGGTAGGTACTTTTTTTTGCACGTAGGTATGTGCACGATGCGTGAACTCTCCCCCACCATCTCGCCTAATGTTCAAGAAGTTTGCCGGCAACTGTATTTTATGCTTAGAAACGCCATACGGGGTGACGTCAGCAGTTAAAATCAAATACCGTTTACCATTTTCGACCATGCCTGTAACTTACGATTGGCCTAGCGGCTGGGAGGTAGGTCTATGACGCCATAGTGCCGCGGTTCAAATCCCATCCGATACCAGGGTCTTTTTGTATTTTAAAAATTGTTTAAAAATTAGTACTATACCGTTGCCGTATGCGTGAGAGAAAGGGAAGCCAGACAGGCTGTCTAGCAGCATGCGTTACGTAACGAAATGGTTTACCCTCCGTAGAGAAGTTATCACTTCAAAAAATATGACATAGTAAAATTATGACAATTAAAATATTATGCGCACTACAATAGTTGTTATGCGACCAGACGGACAACTCAAATTTAGTTGCGGCCGGTATCGTTTCTCACCCGCTTAATCAAGTCCAATTTCCACAATTTATATATCGTCCCTTTACTTTCGTAACCTCTTATCTGATCATATATTTTGATAGGAAAGTAGTCTTTATGAAACTTGGAACATGTGTGATTTTTCTATCTAACTATTCGATCAGATACGAGCTTGAGAAAGTTAAGGGACGATATATGTTGTACCTAGTAATCTAAGTGGTCTCTGCCTACCCCTCTGGGAAACAGGCGTGATTTAATGTATGTATGTATGTATCTAGGTTTGTACGTTTCCGTTTATTTAAGGTTCCGCAGTCAACAAGAAACCCTTATATTTTCACCTTATACTTCTGTTCGTCTGTCCGCGGTTTTACTCAGGGACTCTTGGCACTATCATGTTTTAGTGCAGCAGCCACCGCCTGTTTTTTTCAGTGATTAATAACAGGCTGAATCTTCGCGAGTTCGTTCGGTTCGACGAGACGCCCAAGTTTTTCCTCTGTGCACATTCTCAAAGAGGTAGCTAATGAACTGCGCAGATGTAAAACATGCCGATATTTATAGTATTTTTTTTATTTAAATCTTAAGATAATATGGTAATAAACTCGAAAAAACAATTGTCCTACACAATCGATGGTTTGAGTTGGAGCATCCTGCACGCCGAATATGTCGAAATAACGAGGTCATAAAAATTATTAATAACCAGCTGATTTTTTGTATGCAGCTTAGTAAGTAGCGGTAGGTTTTCCTCGTCCTGCGCTCGGAAGTTGTCGATTTCACGGTAATACTTTTTTCATTATATTCTTTGCCTAAACCAAACAGTGGCCTACCACCATTATGTATTGTAGTCCTACAGGAATATTGAAAATAATAATTTTTCTTAGTTGTAGTTTTGGTAACTTGGGACGCATATATTTGTAAGCAAAATTAAATACAATCTTAATCTTCGTCGGATTCCGAAGTAGACGTTTCATCAGTTTCGCCTTGAATATCGTCGTCATCTTCGTCGCAATCATCAGAATAAATGTCATCTGATTCTGTAACAAAATAATTAGGGAAATTAACAAATTGGAGTATAAATTATTAATACGTAAGAAAAATAAGAATGGAGTACCTTGAACATCAGCAGACAATTCTCCAAGAGATGGACTGTGGGGGCATCAAAACAATAATAATGGTACTTGTCATCAATTAATGCCCATCCGCAATTTTCTGGACTCTTTTCGGTGGGGCAGCGCATGTATGCATTACACCATATACTGCAGATGTATGATGTTCGTTTAATTTGCTGCAGTAGCTCTTGTTTGGTTGGCGGTAGAACTGAGGGGTCGTATCCAACAATTTTTTTTTTACAATCGTCTCGTCTTGATTTTTACATTTGTAGCTTTTTTCAAACAATTCGGAGCGTCCTTTATTTACGTCGTTTTTGGTTTTTAATGTATACAATCTGCACACGTACTCTTCAAGAACGCGGAATACCTCACTCGATGTTGTTAACTCGACATGCTCGCTGTGCAGTTGTATAAAAGCCTATTGAAATTTCGTATTAATTTTTAGAATATCAAAAGGTCTCTTCCTTCCTTTCCGGTAGAAAGCCGGGTTGTAGTCGTTACCCGTAAAAATGTGGCATATAGCCTGCGACCGCGATAACTGTTCGCCAAGCTTGACATAAATTTCGTTGATGTCGAGGTACAATTTTTTCTTTCCCGTACTCAGATCAACTATTATGTGATTCAAAAAAAAAAGCAATCCATATTAACTCATTGAGGTTTCACTTATAAATAAAGAGAAAAAAAAAAAAAAAAAAAGAGGTTTCACTTTTTCAACGATACTTTTTTGACACTTTTTTGACTGAAATATCCAATGATATTACATATGTTAGTATAGATATGTTACGTTCCTAGTAAATCGCGTTTGAAAATGGTCGCAGTTGCATATAGATAGCTATACAAACTACACTATGTTCACTTCTTTCACTAGTGAACGATAGACAAATACAGAAAACATAAGAGTAAGAGAGATAGCTAACGACAACGTGATTTACTCGGGATTGTTTACGAATTTAACTCTGTATTGAAATGTAAAGTTAAATACGTGGACAAAATATATCAATTCCTGGACATACATACCCCTTTTGGTGTAGGACAGTGGTAAAATTGTGTTCTACACTTTATTCCCGATAGGACAAACTCAAACCTAGGTTTAATGAAAAAAGTGTTACCGTGGAATCGACACCTTCGAAGCGTAGGACTAGGAAAACCTACCACACAACTACATTTGTAGGACTTTGTGGCCATTCAATTATACTAATATTTACTAATGGTAGGAGATCCGAATAGGAGACGATTTGTACCGGGCTGTTTATTCGATAAAACGTATTTTATATCAAATTTAATATGGTAAGTAATATATGGTGAATAGATTGACTGACAAAATTCAGTCCAGACAGTCCAGTATTATTATTAATTAAAAATTCAAGAAGGATTTTTTTTTGAAAATTGCACCGGCTTGTTTTTTACGTAAATTACATACCAATCGAAAGTATGAAGCCTATAGAATATGCAATCGTTAAGTTGACTATTGTTTTCCCGTCATAACTATTGGGTAGGCAGGTATAAACAGGAAGTCGGTACTAATAATTTGCACCGGTCTGTTTATTGAATAAAATTTATACCAAAATGAAGATCATTTCATTGCGAACACGGTGATATATGGTTGACTGCGAAAAATAAGTCTCGATTCCGGTTGTCGAGTTTCAAAAATCGAAACATTGCTCCGAATGAATAAGTGCGACAAAGAGATTCCAGTGAAAAATCCTGTGCGGTAGAAGAGGACGCAGCATTGCAGCTGCTATTTGTCAAAATCAAATAATGTAAATGTGAAAAAAGTAAAAATAATAAAAGTAAAGAAAATACAAAATAAATATACTTAGCTCAAATATGCTACAGTCATAAAATGTCAAGAATACAATTATATTTGGAACTGTCAAAATGGGGGATTTAAAGAAAAGTATAAAAATAACAACTCATTTAGGTACATACATATCAGGGACAATGTCTCACCAATTGACCTAGTCCCAAACTAAGCTCTAAGCTTGTACTGAGACATATACCTATTGTGTACTTAAATACATAGAAAACATCCATGACTCGGGAACAAACATTCGTGCTCATCACACAAATATCCGCCCTTACCGGGATTTTAACCCAAGACCTGGGTGAAGGAGATTCGCTTTTACGTAGCTCTTATTTATTCTTATGACCATTTTACGTCGAACTCCAGCGGACATTTTGCGGACACGTCATTTGGGAAGGATTACAAAATAAAACTGAATTTACGAGTACACGTACTTAGTATTTGTAACAGATATTTTTATATTTTCAGTCAGACGAAGAACCTTGACTGCGAAGAATTTAGAGAAAATATTAATCATATATATTCGTATAATGTACCTACCTAAATAAGTGGTTTAATTCAAATATTCAATTTAAAATTTATTACGTCAGTATTCTCGACTAGTTCGGCTAGCCATAAATACCTACCTAACGTACTGCATTATTTACTAAGGTAGGGGAGAGTGGGTTACAGTGGATCACTTTTTTTTCTAAGTCCTGCAATTCCAAAATTTATGGCTAAATGATTATTCATGAAAATTCAATTACAATATGGGTATCTAATCTTCAAAGAAAAATGCAATTATTGGCGAATGTTACATAAAATTTCAAGTTATGGCCACTAAAAAAAAAAGGGATATTATCCACTGTGACCCTAGACTGGGACACACTGATTCTATAGAAAAAAATACAGTAAAAGACAACCAGTTTCATAGTATTACTTATTTATTTGTACTATTAGACAGTATTTTATTATATAATCGAAACATTCTCATAAATGATATAATCGAAATATCACTGTTAATGCAAGTCAAAAAAAAAACTTAAAAAAAAAACAAAAAATTCTCCAGTGTGAAGTCCAATGTTGGTTTTCCTAACTCGATTGCGAGGCATTTTTAGCTGTAAAAAGTAAGAATCAATTTTAGCTTCACGGATCACACTGGATCATCAGTCCACTGTGACCCAAAACGAAATTATCCACTGTGACCCATAGACCGGTATGAAACAAAAAATAAAAATAAAAATAAACTACCTATCCCAAAGTTAAATCAACATAGTTTACAAAAGATTTAAGAAATAACAAGGGTAAAACAAAAATCTAGTATTATGTCATGCTCCCTGGACACCCCACTGACTGTTTTGTAATGTTTTAAAGCATAACCCTAATGTACACAATATGTACCGAATTTGTACATACTTAAAAAGAAATGTACCTCAATAGATCGAGAGTACAAATTATATGAGTTTGGGGTTGCTGTGGAGCATTTCCCCAGCAACCCCAAAGATTAATATAAGAATTTGTTATTTATTAAAACAACGCTGTATGTACCCAATATGTACTCAACTAGTACGCACTTTGTTTTAAATGTACCTCCATAGATCTAGAGTACAAATGATCTAAATTAGGGGTTGCCGTGAAGAATCTCGCCAGCAACCCCAAACATTGAATTTAAGAAATTGTTATTATAACCAACATGGAAAAACTCGATTTTATTCTGTTGACATGTTGAGCAAAAGTTTTATTCTCCTTATAAAGTACAGCATACGCTTGCAAATCAGAATCAAATGCGGAAGTGTTTCAGTTCATTTGTACTCTCGATCTATTGGAGATGCATTTTAAAAAAAGTGAGTACTAATTCAGTACATATTGCGTACCATAGCGTAATGTTTTAATAAATAATAATTTCTGAAATTCAATGGGGTTGCTGGGGAGATTTTCCACAGCAACCCCAAATTCAGATCATTTGTACTCTCGATCTATGGCGGTACATTTAAAAAAAAGCGCGTACTAATTCAGTACATATTGGGTACAACAGTGTTATGTTTGAATAAATCACAAATTCTTAAATTAATCTTTGGGGTTGCTGGGGAGATGCTCCAAAGCAACCCCAAACTCATATAATTTGTACTCTCGACGTATTGAGGTACATTTCCTTTTAAGTATGTAAAAATTCGGTACATATTGTGTACATTAGGGTTATGCTTTAAAACATTACAAAACAGACAGTGGGGTGTCCAGGGAGCATGACATCTAGTATTTACATTTCGTATTCACTTAGAAATAAAACAAATTTTTAAATCACGTAATAATATACTTTCGTACTTACCATATGACCGGAGTATGACAGCTCGTCAACCCGCTTTGATACAGCGGCGCACAGTGATCCGCGTAGAACAAGCTAGCCGGACAATATTATTTTTTTGCATTTCTCACTTTATTTGTTGTTATTATGGATTATTACATGTATGAAAATTTATATCTATACAATGAACTGGTTTTTAGTGGAAAAAATAAAAATCGTCATAAAATATGTATGAAAACAGGTTAAATTTATTTACGTGACAAGGAAAAAATAATAATTTAGCATAACTACTTAATCTAATACTATTTACTAATTATTCTAATCTTATAGCAAAATATTCTATCTTATTTACAATTAATTCTAATCTTATAGCTAATTATTCTAACCTCGTTAACTAATTACTCATCCAATGCATCAGGTAAATCTTCTGTTGAATAGTCATGATTAACAGTGACAACAGTACTATTAGTAATTACATTATTTACAATATTGCTAGGGGAAATTAACAAATCTAAGACTTCTACGGGTAAACATCCCGTTTTTTTCTGTGGGACCTGTCTTAAGCTGTTAATAACTGGGTCAGATGTTATCAGTAACATATTAAGCAAATCTCTGTTCGTGGCAATACGTGACTGCTTTCGTGTATTGTTAAGGCGAAATCTCCTACAATCCTTGTTACGTGCTTCTTGAGCTTCCTCAGAAAGTTGCAAAAGGGCAGACTTTACAATTTCAGGACCGTGTATAAGCAACTTATGCACAGTAGCAGGCATGTAATACCACGGATAGAGCTTCAAATAAAGCTGTCAAATTTTTCCTGTTAAGATTTCTAATTTAACAATATTAATTTTATATCCTCATGATAATGCCCGGAGTAAAATGCTAAACTCTTTAATAATTGAAACATCTTACCCAGTTATTTCTGCACATAACTCGGGGTTTTCAAAAAAACGCCGAGCGGTATTTCCATCATTTGTATTGCCAGATCTAGGTTTTGGCTTATCTACAATGAGCCCCATTTAAATTTTAAAGGCATTTCTTATGCCATCTGTGAGCGTTGTTTCACACTAGTTTTGTCAGAGTCACTCAATGCTTGCCACTTCTTTATATCTAAACGGTAACTAATGTGAAGCAAACAGTCAAAACATCTTATCCAAGCATGCAATGTAGATAAACCAAAACCTAGATGGTCTTGATTAGCTGTAAACACTCTTGATTCATCATTCATCAGCTTCGGAGTAGCCCCACATATAAAGCATTTCTGGGCAGAAGAAGTGGCTGTCAAACAGTTACAAACCTTCCCATCAACCATGGTCAAAAGCATTTTATGTTTGACTTGAATCTCGGTTCCCTTCACTATACAAATCGTAGGCAACAATTCATTTATCTCTTCCAAAACAATATTAGTTTCAGCAACAGTAATTTCTTTGGTCTCTTTGGAAAAGATAAATTTTATTGGGCGACATAAATTTGTAGAAGATGGGCGACGATTCTGCCAAACAATATTGCCTAGATCATTACATAGTCGGATGGGAACGAATGGAAATACACACAAATATTCATCTGTATCATTGCAATCAGTGAATTTTTGTTTGTATGTACTATGACCTGAACTGCCATCGCAACCCCGTTTGCTGATGAGTGTGAATGAAAAACGAGGCAAAAGACAGTTGAGAACCTCTTCTTGAGCTGATACCAAACGTTCGGCTGTATTATCTAAGACGGCTTGAACTTTAATCTCAGCTCGAGTTTCAGTCACAACTATATTTTCCTCTGGTGGAAAACAAGCAATCTTAGACTTCCTAACGCTATACATTGATGGAAATACTTTAGATTTTTTTTGAATGCATACCTTCCGAGTCAGCTTGTATGTAGATGATGTGGACTTCGAGTCAATGTAGTAGGCCAAGGCTTCGTCGCTGCTCATTTTGTCACTGTGGTCTTCTTCTGCTTTTGTGGACTTAGGTTCGCTGATATTTTTTATAGCCTGTGCAATGTTCCTGCTGCCTGAAGAATGAGCAGATACTTCAGCAGCGTACATAAGCTCCTCAGTGCTCCTGCACTGAATCAAATCGTCGACTCTTCGCCGCTTTGTTTTCAGGCTGGATTCCAAAAACTCCTTCTTTGGTCTACCAGGTCCAGGATTTTGTAGGCTTTCCGCAGATGACGATGGGACAGATGGTTCTATGGAGACTTCAAATGTAAATTCTGCACCTTGCAGCCACTCTGAATACTTTTTACAAAAGCCTTCTCTCTTCTTCCCTGCAAGTTTCCATTGTTCGTCAAATTTCGCCGAGAATCTTGTAATATTCGCTCTGAGGGTCTTCAGGGAATCTATTGTTGCACCGCTCAAATCATGTTTTGACAATAAAAAACGAAATAATTCTTCGGTTTTGCTCGGTTTGGAATGTTTGAGCCATTCTTCAAAAAAATCCATTCTTGACACGACAAACTTGACAACTGAAAAAAATTAAATCCGATGAGTTCCGAGGGTTAAAACAACATTTTTCTAAAACCACAATAGCATAGGCCTAACATATAAAAAAATTACATTGGAGTAACTTGGGGTAATATATTTTTTAACCGACTTCAAAAAAGGAGGAGCTTATACGTTCCAATGTATGTATTTGTTTTTATGTATGTTCACCGATTACTCCGTCAATTGTCGACCGATTTCAATTTTATTTTTTTTGGTTAGATTGTCACGAAATCTGAATCTGATGAGAGGATCCGTGAGGAATTGAGGGAACTCCTCAAATATTGTAGGCAAACATATAGCGATTTTAGTATTTTTAGTTACAAGTCCAGCATTTGCATTCAGAAATTATCATTTGGTGAAGTGGAACTGATGATGAAGACCACAGATGGCCACCGGAACTTCTCAACGGTACCGATTTCAAGGGTGGCGATAAGATATCTCGATTAAGATAGTTGAGCGACTACAACGACGAATATTTACTTGGTGAAATATGACTATGACTTTCCCGCGGCGTTGCTTGCGGCGCGCTTGAAGTAACTTGAAGTGTCATATCAACCAAGAAGTGGGACTACGTAACAGCGTATTATGATCACTAAAAAGTATAAAATAAATGTTTGAAAAAACAAAAAACCGCCTTCAATTCATTTATTTTATGACTATTTAATTTCAAAATGATGGTAAAAAGTTTGACTCCTAAAAATGAGGTACATTTTAAATATTACATGTTAAGTTTAATTCAGTGGTAACAATGAAAATAAATAGCCCTTACCTTCTAGTTCCAACGCCATCATATAAAAAAATCACTTGGTTTAGTAAACAAGCACAGTAAGTGAACAGTTAGAATGCAATTTTAGTAATGAATGTAAGAAATTTTTTCCTTACCTTATATTTCCATGCTAATGACTCCTCATTAGAAACTTATAATTAAAAATAATTAATGTATTTCTTTATGACCACATGTTGTTAACATAACGTGATAAGAATTTCAAGGAAATTCGATAAGCCTTTTTGTCCAGCTAGCTTGTTCTACGCGGATCACTGTGCGACGGCGAGTAGCACGGAGGAAAGGCGTATGGACGCGCAGTAATAACGCGTTTGTTTGTGTGCGTAAAGGGCAAAACATGCTAAGTTATAGCAAATAATCCACTGTACCCCGTGATCCACTGTTACCCATTCTCCCCTACTTGTGGAATCGCATATTACAAATACTAGGTAATAAATACTAAGTACTTACAAATACCTTATTCTGACAAGTCGAAGATTTATTAATTTATTTGTGAACCTTAAACAACAACTTCGACTTGTCAGAATAAGGTATTTGTAAGTACTTAGTATTTATTACCTAGTATTTGTAACATGCGATTCCAAGTACCTTAGCAGCTAATGCAGTCCTTTTTTAGGTATCTATGGCTAGCCGAACTAGTCGAGAATACTGACGTCATTAATTTTTAATTGAATGGTATATAATATTTGAATTTAACCACTTATTTAGGTACATTATAGGAATATATTATGATTAATATTTTCTCTAAATTCTTCGCAGTCAAGGTTCTTCGTATGACTGAAAATATAAAAATATTAAAAGATAAAAAAGATAAAAGATAAAAGAAATTTATTCAGTAAGTAGGCCGCACGGGCACTTTTACACGTCAAGAATCTACCAGCGCTTCCCAAGAGAAGACCACTGCCGAGAAGAAACGCCGCAAGAAACTCAGCAGTCAGTCATTTTTTAAACATATTTCTTATTACAATGGTACTACTTAGTCTAGCATTATATAAAGCTATAAATATTAAATTAAATATAGTATCAAATAACATGCGTAGTTCAGCAGGAAAGCATGCCAATTAAGAATCTTACGGGAGAGATAGAGAAAAAAAAAAACATACTTATGTGAATATAAGATGGTGCGAGGCGACCACATAAAAGTTTCGATATGTTTTCCTACATCAACGGTGTCCCCTAGACAAGATAAAGATTTTGCATTTGAATAAATTATTATTGACTAAGTTTCGGATTTAGGCCATGAATTTTTGTCTGTTAGATAGTCCTCGATCCTATAATACGCTTTAGACATTAAACGACCTTTTCAAGTAATTTTTAAGTGCTGGAAAGGGTAACTTTAAAACTTCGTCAGGTAATTTATTATAGAAATGAATGCATTGACCAACAAATGATTTATATACTTTACGGACGCGGAATTGTCGGATAGCGATTTTATTTTTATTTCTGGTATTAAAATTATGTATATCAGAATTTTTGGTGAAAATATCTAAATTTCTAATAACGTAAATAATATTCTCATAAATAAATTGAGACGCTAACAGTCAAGATATCAATTTCTTTAAAAAGTTCTCTTAAAGAGTCACGGGAGTTTAAGTTGTAAATAGAACGAATGGCCCTTTTTTGTAACACCAATATAGTTTGTATGTCAGCTGCCTTACCCCAAACCAGAATACCGTACGACATGACACTATGGAAATAACTATAATAGACTAAGCGAGCTGTCTCAACATTGGTTTGTTGTCTAATTTTCCTAACGGCGTAAGCTGCCGAACTCAGTTTACCTGCCAGTACAGCTATATGAGGACTCCATTGCAAATATTTATCTATATGCCTAAGAAAATTGCCTTATCTACCATTTGCAAACACTCGTCATTTAGAAAAATACTAGAATGTACCGGTTTAACATTAGGCAAAGCGAACCTAACACATTTCGTTTTCTTAGCATTTAGTAGCAAATTGTTGCTAGTAAATCAATTAAGTACTTTAACTAGTGTGGTGTTAATCCTACTGTAGTCTACGGATTTTCTATCTACCTTGAAAATTAGTGAAGTATCATCAGCAAAAAGTACAATATCACAAAGTTTATCTACTGTTGGTGGCAAGTCATTTATGTAAACCAAAAATAAAAAAGGTCCTAAAATAAAGCCTTGAGGCACACCTATTTTCACTGTAGCTCCAACAGATTGCGTTTTGTTTACAACAACTGTTTGAGTTCTATCACTTAGATAAGAAGACATAAGGCTTAAAGCTTTATTGGACAATCCATAATGTTCTATCATCCATCTCCACAGCAACCCCAAACTCATATAATTTGTACTCTCGATCTATTGAGGTACATTTATTTTTAAGTATGTACAAATTCGGTACATATTGTGTACATTAGGGTTATGCTTTAAAACATTACAAAACAGACAGTGGGTTGTCCAGGGAGCATGACATTAGATTTCAACGTTACATATCAATAAAAAAAATGTCCCCCCCCCCTCCCCCAACAAGGAATATTAATCAAACGAAAATATGGAATAGTGCCGTTTATTTGTTGTCGAGTAAATCGAGCCAGTAATGTTTAATTTTATTTTTATTTTAGATCGACCATAAACTATGCACTTCGTCTTCTGAAATTTAATAAATAATGACAACTTTTAAGGATATTTTTGAGAAAAACTTTTTTATTGAGTTCAAATCTTAATAAAAAAATAGTTTTTTTTTAAATTAATATATTAATATAATAATTAATCAAAGTTTTAGAGAATTTTATCAGCTTCCCAGCAAACATTTTAAGTTTGTATTCCTAGGCTGAAGAATATATTACTAATTTAAGTAAAAATTACGTCATACGCACCAATTATTTTCACTTATTCTACTTTCTGACTCCCGAGTCAAAAAATAGGGATATTAAAACGTAAATTTTACTTCATCAATACACCACAAAGTAGGAGACTTAACGGTTCAGAATAAGGCGAAATATTATTTAAAATTACTTTGAAATCCGACTAATAGGTCATATATACTTTTATGTGCATATTAGATGTATTTGCGACGTAATTATTTCTTGTACTGGGGACCTTTAAGTCGTCGATTTATGTCACTTTTGCTACCAATTTTTGAGTTAATATTACTTTCGATAGATACTAAATTGAGACCATAAAGTTAAAAACACTTACAAGTTATTAACAATACCATAAGGTTGTGCTCTGATAACCTAATAGTCAAACTAACCCAAAAATTTAACTAATAAGTCGCAGGTCGCGGGGGCGACTTCAGGCTAAGTGTTGTTTTAGTCACGAGTAAGTCATTCTTCGCAAACAAAGACCAAAGATAAAAAAAACAGACATTCAAGCAGTTACTATAGGAAGAAAACTTTACGAAGAAAACTGAGATGAAAATTCAAAATGAAATATTAAAAGAAGGGCAACAGTCTGAATTGGCTTCTACATGTAGTTTTCGTGAAAATACAACATTGAGTCAATTTACTGATACAGACCAGTAAGGATTGTGATTTCATGCCTTCGAATGACTTCTTCGTAATGATGAATTAAAAAAAAAACTATAAATCTGAAAATATAGATAGCAATGAAAACTCTGCAAACAAAGACTCTGAAAATAAAGACTGGAAATGAAGACTCGGCTAATATGAAATCAATAAAAGTTACGGAAGACGTAAAAAAATGGACGGTACAGCATAAATCTAGCAGGTAGGGTATGTAAACCCAGCACTGTACCGAAAAGTAACTTCTTAAATTATGAAAGTTTCTTATGAGCAATTCTCGGAAATTTCTGAGAATATTCTTAAAGTTTGTATGGAATAAGAACATTCTCAATGCTCTTAAATGTTTCCGATAATATTCTCAGTAATTTCTTGAGAAGATATCTTAACTTCTGAGAATGTTCCGCAACTTGTACATTTCTACCCCCTCCGCATCTCTAAACGAATTGTTAGTTTTATTAAATAAATAGAAAAGTAGCTGCATAAAATGTACAGTTTAAGGAGTTTGGAAAAGAAAAGAAAAAACCGCCTTCAAAATCGCAACAAATAACTTCTTTTAAATGGTAGGTAAATAGGTAATTCCAAGTGAAGTCGGCTTTTAGTTAAAAATATTGTACCAAAGTCGCCGACTTCAGCACCTAACTACCATTTTAAAAGAAGTTATTTTTTGTGATTTTGAAGGCGCTGTTTTATTTTTTTTATTTTATCTTCTCGCGTACTATAAACCACTAATATTGATATCGTTAATGGTACCACAATACCACCTATAGCGTAACCGAAAGGTGAAAAGTATTCTATAATGAGCGTTGCCATGGTAATAACAGTTCTATAATAATCATTATAGCATTGTTATTACCATGGTTACAGTCATTCCGGATATCAGTCTTGGCGTTTAGTGAACACTTGATATCTTAATTTGTATAATAAACCGTTAAAAATATTTTAATACCGATTAAAATGACGTACCTATAAAAAACAAAATTAATTTTGAGACTAATTATGAGTTTAAAATTACATTTTTATCAAAATACTGAACATATATGATTAATATCCATCGATTTGTTATTTGGTTACCATGGTTACGTTCAATATGGATACCCACAAAATACCGTTTCATTTGGCTTTCCAATTTTTATGATAAAAATTGTCAGAACTGTTTTATTAACTATTAAAATTGGCATGAAATTTGTAAATTTGCTAGCAGAAAAATCGAGGAAAGTATACAAGAAAAGTTAGCGATTTTTTATTTTTTTGTCATTATCATTTCAAATGCTTGTAGAAAAAGTTATGTATGTTATGGTACATAATTACTTTACTACTTATTAGTACATAATTAGCTCGCAAGCTCGCACTCTAACCTCGGCACTCGTACCTTAAGAAGCTTCATTATGAACCAGTTACATAAATAACTATTATACTTTTTAGTGATTATACTAAGCTGTTACATAGTCCCATTTCTTAGGTGATATGAAACTTTAAGGCATTTCAAGCTGTCCGCAAGCAACGCCGCGGGAAAATCATAGATATATTTAAACTATTAAATGTTCTTCGGTATATTCACTTAACTATCTTAATCGAGATATATCTTATCGCCATCGCCACCCCTGAAATAGGTAGGTACCGTTCAGGAGTTCCGGTGGCCATCTGTGGTCTTCATCATCGGTGAACATAACTACATAAAAAAACATACAGTGAAACATAGAACCTCCTCCTTTTTTGAAGTCGGTTAAAAAAGGAAGACACATGAGCTATTTGATGTTGCAATGTTCCGCAGAACAGACATCAGTTTCCGTTCTAAATTGGATGAATATGATTAGATGACCATGTGGAAGGATTGTTGAACCTCTGCGCGGAATTTTTAATCTTTAAACACAACAGGAACACACCTCGTTCGACCACTGTCAAACAAATAGCTAGTCAAATACTGATTGCGATCGCGGTCGCATCGACCTATTATTACCTATTGGTCACTGATGCAACTTTAAACAGTTTATCTACACCATTAGGTCGCAGAAATATGTCTATTTAACCTAAAATTGACTTAATTACCAATGGGTCGTATATTTAGGTAAAATGTAACCTTTTAGTCGAGCCGACATTTTGTTTAGTTGTAATTAAGACGAGTTTTTTCAAATTGCGTAATTTAGGTATGTTGTAATATCATTAATAATAAAACACCCATCGGTACTTCTATTATCTTACATAAAAAATAAAAATGTTTAGTCAAGTTAATATATTCACATACACTAAGGCAAAATTACAAAACTTATTAAGTACTGACAAGCGATATACCTTGAATTTACAAAAAAACTAATAGCTACTCATGAATATTTCAAAAGCCCATTGGTAGTTTTGAATGTAAATCCAACATGATGCACGAAAAAATTTTCAGCGCACTACATTTCATCGTATGAGTATGCGTAATCGACCTAAATTATTTTACATGAGGTAGTGGCCGCCATTATCATTGCAAAACTTTACATTGGTTTTTAGATAGACATTTTGTTTCCGAGCGAAAAGAAAATGTATCCGTAATATTTTTGTCTCTTTTTCGCTTCAACCCGTCTCATAAAAAAAACCCTGCCGAGTAATTAAATGGTAAATAATACGTCGAGATCATGTCAAAACTTGGTAAAGATTACCAAATTACTACATTGCGACGTGACGACGTCGAATCCACCTCGAAAAAATTACCTATGCGTTGACCTAATGGTCGTAATTTCTAAAATTACGTGGAATCGACGTAGCCGGCACGTGCTTTTAGCTTAACTCCTATAGGTAATCTCCTTTACCTATATGTAAAGCAAAGTTAATTTGATTTTACTTTAACATCGAGTGAGGTATCACTGGATAGCTCTTAAAAAAACATTTAGATGTCATTTACACATTTTTGGATTTAGGGGACCGTTTAGGACATATTAGCGGCCTCCACACGTAGAGTTCGGACCGCGGGAAACGCCACGCGCCATTCCAATCTTCGCGCCGAACCGTTACTTTTAAATGCAACTGTAATAGTAAAATAGTAAAAAAACCTACGGTTCGGACAGCCGCGTGGCGTTTCCTGCGGTCCGAACTCTACGTGCGCAGGCCGCTAATATGTCCTAAACGGTCCCCTAACTCCACGTGTACTATTTTTTCTCGTCATTTAACTTAAGCGAACTACATATAATAAGAAAACTAGAGGTACAATCACTATCACTATCACTATCACTACATATTATAAAACAAAGTCGCTTCCCGCTGTCTGTCTGTCCCTAAGCTTGGATCTTTAAAACTGCGCAACGGATTTTGATGCGGTTTTTTTTAATAGATATAGTGATTCAAGAGGAAGGTTTATATGTATAATACATGCATAATATATTAGAGAAACACTGGCAATTTTAGACGTTTCTAATGTGATGTCGTAAATAAACAAAAAAAAATGCGCTTACATTGAAAAGGCTGGCTAAACCTTAAGAGATATATCAAAATAATGTACTGAAGAATTGTAGTTCTTCAAAATCAAAAAATCAAAATCAAAATATTTATTCAGTAAATTGGCCACATACAGGCTCTTTTACACGTCGGTAATATACAGTGAATCTACTAGCGCTTCGGACAAGACCATCATTGCGGAGAAGAAGCGCCGCAAGAAACTCCAGCAGAAGCTCATTTTTTCAAACATAAAATACAATAATACTTAAAAGTAAGTTACATTACAAGGTAATAAAGCAACAAATATAAATTATTAGAACTATCACATATAAAAAAAAAATACAAATTCAAAATTAAAAACATTACAAATAAATGTAAAAATTAACAAGATTACATGTCAAATACATGAAACTAAAAATAATGACTAGGAGAACAACACAACGAGGTCTCTACGTCAAAAGCCATAACTGGTATCAAAAAGCCTACGTTAGTTACCTTGGGCATTTAATGTAGATTAAAATTGTCCTTTACACTATATATTTAAATAAATACTTTAGAAGATATGGCAGATTCAAAATTACGCGTAACCTAAATCTGTATTATCGAAACGCTTGGCCGGGTCTATAGATACCCGCGCTTCGCCCTTTAGTACAGCTACAGCCTACAGCAGTCCTATAGATCAATTTTTTTGTTATTATCAGACGTGCACGGACCTCTCCTGTTACTTACTTATATTTATATTGAAAAAGAAATACAAGATTTTCAAATTTTTAAATTAGGGAAATGGGTAGGTAGTTAGATTGAGTTTAGGCATAAAAGAATAAATACTATTAGGCCGGAGCCCCGCTGCTGCGCACGGTCAAGCTACACACGTGGGTACAAAAACGCTTTGTGTGAAAATGTAGGTAGATACTTCCACAGAAGTCCACGAGCACGCTGCGCACGAAATGACGTCACTGATACACGCGTGGTCGGTTTCGAAGTGCCTGCTACGCACACGCTAGCGCGCGTGGCAGGCAAAGCCCCACCGCGACCCACGTTGCCCGTGTGTTGCAGTGGAAAGGTGGCTTTAAGGGCGTCGCACCCCCCGCGCGTGCGTGGATGTGCGTGGCCCGCAGGTGGTACGCAGCTGACCAACGTAGCCACGTGGCCCACACGTTTTACGTGTGCGTGCATTGGTTGCTGTGAAAATGTTGACACACGTATCCAGACCAATGGACCCACGTGGGCGACGTGTATAGCGTGTCAGTGCGTAGCGTGCGCAGCAGTGGGGTTTCGGCTTTAGAAGGGTAACTTCATCCCCACCACGCGCGCTCTCGCGTGGCCTGTCAACAGGCCAGGACCTTATCGCAGCAAACACTAGCGGGTTGCCACCCGGAATCGGCGCTTGGAGTAAACGTGCAACAATATTTCTGTCTACGCAAACTGTGGTTTTACCATACGAAATTGTTAGTTCCGTATTTGACCACGTGCTTTACGATAATAATTGTAGGACGATAACAAGGAAGTTTGAATCTTTATTATTTGTAACATAAACACATTAAGAGCGTTAAAATGAAAGAATTAAATAAATATATTATTTACGTATGCACTTTATGTTTTATCCAATATTAATCGTAATTAAGTAAGTCTAAGATAGTATATCACTGGTTACGTTATAAAAGAAAGAATTGCTAAATTAATTAATAAAATGCACAATTACGTCCTACATATATAAATTAGTTTTATTGGCTTTGCGTTTGTTCTTACAACCTTATATCTGATTTAATTGTAATAAAAGTACTTTTATTTTTACGTAGGCTAGTTAGCGCCGCGCCGACTTGTGCCGCTGTCATCCGCTGTCACACTAATACGTCAGGAGAACTATTGGAAAGTCTTACGGATTTGAAATATTACGGACATTTTAGTTTTATTAAGTATATTTTATTTTATCGTATAGTTTTACAGGTAAATAAACTAATTCTACGCGAACGAGGTTGCGGGCTCAGTTAGTAGTTAGTATTTATATACTTGTGACAACCCTAATTTTGCGACTGGCGAAAGAGGGGTAAGGGGGGGCGTGGGGCGCTGTAGGTAATTATTTGACGGCTTTGCTATCAAAGCCATACAACGACGCCGAAGATGCCCTTCTAATAGTATTTATTCTTATGGTTTAGGTTTTGATTAAAACTGATTTTTATGTTGTTTTTCATATTTTCGAATACAAAATAAATCAATAAAGGTAATAGGTAAATAAATTAATATTGGTAAATAAAATAAGTTTTCCCTATGTGTTTTCTTTAATATTAGGTTATCACCGAGAGGTAGTGATTATTATTTAATTTTGTGGACTTAAAAATGGTTCGAAAATATCCATATCGAGAATATATTGAACACTCCTCGTATTACAATATCAATCTTAGATCGACCCACTCTGAGTTCCTAGTTCTTACGGACCACCGTCGGGTATGTATGCATAACCTTCATTGTACAAAGTTTGACTTTTGGGTATTTAATTTTAGTCTAGGTTTGACAAATCGACAAAATTAAAACGTCAAATTAGTTTGTTGCCTAGTTATACCAGCGTTATTATTATTTATCAATAAAGTTAGAATGGAAAATCAAAGGTCAGCTCGAACGACAGCTGACCCGGATATAACATCTAAATCGAAAATAATATCTGAAACGTCAATAACAACGAATAAATCCAAGAGAGTCTCCAAGAAAGCGGAAAAACATGCCCGGGGAGACTGTGATGAATCCGAAGCTACTTCACATACAATGTTCTTCAAGCAAGAGCGGCACGAGTTCAAGCACGTGCTAGTGACGAGAGCCCAGTACCTCGGAGTGGAGGAGTCTATTTCGGGCACTTCCGACAGTTATGGCTGTGTTCATGGTCCCGAGGGAAGATTATATTCTAAGAGGACCCTACTGAAAAGAAATCTTTTAAAAGAATTGGATCCTCTCCCAGTAGGTAAGTTATTGATTTTGGCTGTAGTAAAAGGAAAGTGAATGTTCTCACATCATATCCTCATCAAGGAAGGAGGTGGACCTTTTACTGCAGTAGATAAAAATCGCTTTCCCTCACCCACATACCTTTATCGAGTACGATATCATACCACATACGAGTATAATTAAAAAGAGACTAGAGAGATCTAAAAAACTGCAATCGCAGGAAAAGATGGGCGACAGTTAGCAATAACGATGTTGTTGGTGGTAATGGTAACGACTGCACCGAGAATACGCCGGATGTACGGTTGTCCTTATACGTAGCTGCACACTCTAGTGCTTTGTCACTTTAACACTATGTTAAACTGCTGCACTAATCTGTTAAAGGCGGGAAAGCGCCAGGGTACCAAAGTTTGCGTTACTTATAAGGCCGGCTTTGGAGGCTAGTTTTGGTTTTTTTTAACTTTCATTTTATTTTATACTTTTTAGTGATCCTATTTATACTGTTAATCGTATGTAGTCCCACTTCTCAATTAATGAGAAACTATAGAATATTTCTAGCTCACCGCGGGTAACTCATAGTGTTATTAAGGCAGTTGAGCGAATATAAGGAAGCATATTTAGGTTTAAATATTATTACCTAACTTAATCGGGATATCTTATCGCCATCGTTGAAAAAGGTAAGGTAAGGTAGGTAGGTAGTTCCGGGGGCCATCTGTGCTCTTCATCATCAGTTCTGCTTCACCAAATAGTACTTTCCTAGAGCTAATGCACGAGTTACTATAAAAAATACAAAAATAGCTGTAGGTGTGCCTAAAATATTAGGGGAGGTCCCTCGATTTATCCAAGATCCCGTCATCAGATCTTGACGTGTTGACAATGCAATGGGAGTAACTAGAAAGTATACCCTTTCAAAAAAAAAATTTTTTTTCAAATCGGTACAGCCTGCGGTCTTTGAGTGATCGGGGTACATACAGTCAAGGGCATAAATATATATATGTTCCCAAGACGTCAAAAATATCTAGGGGGAAAGTGCAATGAGAGGGACAAGTTTTGAATGGGACAAATTCAATTAACCGCTTTAGGAACCAAGTAGTACATTGTTATTTTCTGCATTCTGGCAACACTGACCCATAGACAATATTGACGTAAAAGTCACTTGGCTGTCTTGAGAAACAAAATGGCGAAACGTGGTCGAGTTATTTCGTGCTTTAAAGTATTTCTTTGGTGTTTTTGGGACTAGTTTATAAAATAAAAATAAAATATTAAGGGACAATCTCACACAAAAATAAATAAATAAAAATATAAATTGTTGTGATAACATTCCGCATTCATTGTACTATTTATCTTTGTAAAAATAAACCAAAAACAATATCTTCTCAAGACGTTTTAGCATTAAAGCCAAATTAAAAAAAACTTAACATATGTCCCATTCGCGACTAGGCGGAATTTAAAGGGACAGTGATAGTCATGAAAGGGACATTATTAACAGTACCATAGAAAAATTGTTATTATAATCATCTTATAATACTAAATTAATATTTGGAACATTTTTATCACAAACGGTTCATTTATGCGATCACAATTAGTCCTATTAAGATTTGTTTAAACTTAAGTTTGACAGACATTGCAAAAAAATTAAAGGTGCCTTTGACACCACATTTTTTATGTGCCCATTTCGACAAATTTTACATGGAAACCAGTCGCCTAGAGCTCGGTAAAAAAACGCCTTTTCAATGTCGAGAGCTACGACGTAAATCTTTTTTCCCGCTCTCCAGTTTACGTCTAGGGTTCTACGAAGAGTAAACAAATGATCGTCTGTAGACCTATTGTTAAGGAAAGCTGCTTGGTAGCTGCCAAGAGTTTCAATTTCATCATCCAGTTTAGCTAGCAGGAAGTTGGCGTATATTCTATAACCTACATTACAGATAGATATCCTTCTAAAATCATTTACTTGTTGTGGACGGGGTTTTTCGGGAATTGAAACCTGTTTTGTCACTAACCATTCCTCTGGTATCACGTTCTTCGACCATGCTTCTTGCATAATGCGAGAGACATGTTGTATGAATTCAATTGGCGCTGCTTTGTACAGTTCCACCACAATTTGATCTGTACCTGGAACTGTCCCCGATTTCATTCTATTTATTATTTTGGTAATAATGGAGGCGTCTGGGCCGCTGTCTTCCGGTACCGTATTAGAGCTGTGTTCAATTGTTCTAATTAGTTCTCCTTCGCTTTGCTTGAGTTCGGAGATCCAGTTGGACATTGGAATAAATCGGCTCGTACTCGTTCTGTTCGCAGCTTTGTTTTTGAAGCTGCGTAAGTATTTGTACGTAATATGCATTCGTACAGCTCTGTGTGCGCTGCTCAGGTTGTTGAAAAACTGTTCGCGTTCAGTGTTGAAGTCTTCTTCTTGGACTTTGCACCAAATCTTGCGTGCGTGTTTCATGTTGTTGATATGCGAAATACTTCCGGGATACTTATTTGTAAAAAATAATAATTTCTGGAGATTAGCTAGGGCAAGTCGGCCTGCTCGAGACCGTGGGACTGCTTTAGGTGGAACCTTTCTTGCAGCTTCTATGAGAATCTCATTCAGGTCATTCCAAGTGGGATTCAAATCAGTTCTTTGTTCGTCCTGGTGTATGGCCTCCAGCTGGGCTGTGAGTAGGCGCCGAAATTCATTTCGAAATTCTTTTTCCACTTCCTGGCTTTGTAAAGACTTGTAGTTGAGAGTTTTATAATTGAACGATGCGGTAGTCGTGGAGTTATTGGGGCGCACCTTACTATGTTTTTTTTAATGATGGAAGCTCGTATTTTGGATTGTGCCCCATACAATTTTGTGATCTGAGCTAATAGATTTCGGGAATTCCCCTTTTAAGCTATGAAAAAAAATGTTTCCGTCTCGGCTTGTCAGGATGTGGTCAATTTGTGAGTGCCTGTTTCCCGAAGTCCAGGTGACTTTACAGGATGAGCGTCCCCACGAGCTCCTTAATTTTAAGTTATGTTCTAACAAGAAACTTATAAGTAGGCTTCCGTTGATATTAGATTCCTGGTGGAACAGATTCCTTTTAGAAACATGCGGCTAGGCTTTTTTCGCTTCTCGTAACCCTACGTGCGCATTGAAATCACCGACCAAGCACGACTTTCTTTCTGGAAGTAGGTAATCTAATGGGGTCTTTCATTGGCTTTATTATTTTAATTCAAGTATTATGCATAAAAGTACTAAAGTATCGTTTGATTTTCAAATTGGTTTTTTACTACAACTTTAACGGTTACGGTACGGGCACTCGAGTTCATAAATATGTCTTTTTATTTAATTTCATATATAAACTGCCATAAGTAATGAATGTTCATAGCGATTAAACGGACATGGTACTAAAGTGTACGTATATATTTGCTAACTCTTCTGTACCTATGCTAAAAAAACGCCAATTTGTTTTTAGGGTTCCGTAGTCAAACTAGGAACCCTTATAGTTTCGCCATGTCCATCCGTCCGTCCGTCCGTCTGTCTGTCCGTCCGTCCGCAGCCTAGCTCAGAGAATCTTAGTACTAGAAAGCTGTACCTAATTTGGCATGAATATACATATAAGTCACGCCAACAAAGTACTAAAACAAAAACTTGAAAAAAAATGTGTACCTCCCCTACAGTCCACACGTAACGTGGCGAAGTATTTTTTTTTCTCATCTACCCCTTAGTGTAGGGTGTCGTTGCATAGGTCTCTCAAAAATATCAATGCGGGTTTGTGGAAACAATTTTTCGATTAAATTTGTTAGAGTCAAGTGTCCCTACAGCCGAAAATACAAAAAAACTAAAAATCTGAAAAATATCTTAAATAAAAGCACTACTGCAACTATCACGACTAAGTAGACTTCATTGGTTTTTGAGTTACAATCGGTTTAAATGTTAATTTGTTAAATGTATACCTACCGAAAACTTATTTGCGGTGTTGGTAAACTGACCGCGACCTAGGTCGATGTATGGGGATAACAGTTTTGTAACGGCAAATTTACAAATTTATAAAAGACATTTTTCCTGGGACAAGCTTTACCTATACAATTGTAACAAACAATAAATTTTATTACGAATCACTACTACATATATTGGAAATAATCACTGTTGGTGTGACACAGAACGCGCGTGGACGGAGGGCTGCCCGCCGGCGGGCTGGCAGCTGGCGCGCACGCTGGAGCGGCTGGCGACGGACTTCCTGGGCATGCACCAGCCGGATCGGTTCCACGACCATCTCAGAGACTTTGCTCAAACCTCGGAAGGCGGATACGTATCCTTTACATCAATTTACATACATTATCTTCTGTATTTATCTTCTACACATTTCTTCAACCACAGATTTGACTTTAACACTGACCTTTTTTTCAACAACTCAAGGTCTGCGCTAAATCTATCTTGATAATATCTGATCCTTATCTTTTACGCTGATTACGTAGTTAGGACCTGCCAACTGTCGGCTCTGGGTTTTTCACGTCCACCTTATTTTTCCAAGATTTTAACGGCCTTTTACGGGCCAGCTACGTAAATTTACTTAATTTATTCCAGATATATCTGATATATCGTAACGTATATGAAGCGCGCGCGAGTTTAGTACCTACGCGTCGTCGCTGACATTTTCAGCGACGACGACGGTAGGTGGGATAAGGCGCTAGTTTCTCTTAACTCGGAGGTTTCCAAATAAGTTTTTCCGTCGAATTGGTTCATATACGAAAGTAACAAACCACAAAATAAACATTAACACAAAAGGTACTAAAGTTCGTAAAGTATTTCGGTTTCGGTGTGGGCCCCCTTTATTTTATTTATTATTAAAATTATTATTTGTTGTTATAGCAGCTATAATACATATAGGTATTAACTTTTTAACTATTTCATGTCCCTACCTATTACGTTTCAATAGATACAGCGATTGTTAAGGTCGAGCATAAAAACGGTATTTTTACGGTTCTGTACTGAAAAACGAAACCATTGTAACGTAATTGTTGTACGTCTGTCAGTGTGTCAGGCCATTTTTCTCTGTAACTGTGTAATTTTGTTTATACCTAAATATCATGTTTTATATCATTTGAGCGATTTTGCTCTGTTTATATCTATCTCAATATCAATTTCTTATATAGTGCTCAGAAAATAGAATTTCTGGACAGCGTATGTGTAATTTTGGATTTTTTGCTGGAAACTTATCAGAAAGATCCAAGTCTGCGCGGTAGCTTTGTATTGTTATTGAACAACACAAAGAAACCAGTTTTATTGAACAAAACTAAGGACATCGTTACTTACTTTGATCGCTTGAGATTTTACATAGGATATTTAGGTAAGTTAAGTACCTACATAGGATAACTTAAACTATAAATGTAGAGATATCATAGTACTTATTTTGTATGGGCATGGGCAATGGGCACCTAAGCAAACCACCTACAATAAGTACTATAATAGGAATATGAGACGTCAAGCCTGACACATTGCACAACCATGAAGTTTCTGAATTTGATAATTTTGATAGCAGTAAAAAATGGTGTTATTACTGGCACACATCCCATAAATTCAGCTACTGCTGTCAACATTATTATCATCATAATCATCATTTCAGTCAAACGACGTCCACTGCAGGACATAGGCCTCCCCAAGGATCGCCATAACGACGGGTCACGTGCTACCTGCATCCACCGAGTTCCCGCAACCTTCACGCGGTCGTCGGACCATCTAGTGGAAGGTCTACCCACGCTGCATCTTCCGACACGTGGTCACCATTCGAGAAGCTTGTGGCCCCATCGGCCATCAGTTCTACGAACAATATGCCCCGCCCACTGCCACTTCAGTTTGGCAATTCTTCGGGCTATGTCGGTGACCCTAGTTCTCCTGCGGATTTCCTCTTTCCTGATTCTATCACGCAGAGATACTCCGAGCATAGCCCTCTCCATCGCCCTTTGAATGACCTTGAGCTTTCTTATGATGCCCATTGTAAACGACCACGTCTCAGCACCATAAGTCATCACTGGCAACACACACTGATCAAAGACTTTCGTCTTGAGACACTGCGGTATGTTGGACGAGAAGAGGTTGCGGAGCTTCCCGAACGCTGCCCATCCGACGAGTCGGATTCGACGAGTGACCTCTTTCTCGAATCTGGACCTACCTAACCGGACAGTTTGTCCCAGGTATACATATTCGTCAACAAATTCGAGTGTAGAGTGTCCGATCAATACGGGAGTTGGCACGACATGGGCATTCGACATGACTTACGTCTTTTCCATGTTCACGTTCAAACCGACTTGATCGGAGGCTCCACTGAGGTCATTGAGCATTACACTGAGGTCCTCCATGGTCTGAGTCATAACGACTATATCATCGGCAAACCGAAGGTATGTGATGTACTCGCCGTTAACATTGATGCCACGCCCTTTCCAGTCCAGAACCTTGAAGACATCTTCCAGTGTAGCGGTGAACAGTTTTGGGGATGTGACATCTCCCTTGTCTGAATCCCCGCTGCAGTGGAATCGGCCTCGAGTCCTGGTCCTGTAGTCGGACGGACATGGTCGCGTTTTTGTACAAACACTTCAGCACTTCGATGTACCTATAGTCGATTTGGCACCGCTGGAGAAACTGCAGTACAGCCCAGGTCTCGATCGAATCGAAGGCTTTCTCGTAGTCCACAAATGCTAGGCAGAGGGGAATTTTATATTCCTCCGTCTTCTGTATAACCTGCTGCAGCGCATGTATGTGGTCTACGGTACTGAAGCCTTTTCGGAAACCGGCTTGTTCGGGAGGCTGGAAGTCATCAAACCTGCGTGCAAGAACATTCGTAATGACCCTCGAAAACAGCTTATAGACATGGCTCAGAAGTGAGATGGGCCTGTAATTCTTCAATAGAGTAATATCACCCTTTTTGAAGAAGAGGATCACCACACTTCTGTTCCATAATGCCTGCGGCGTTTTCCCCTCAAGAATCACAGAATTGAACAGCGTCTGAAGTGCCTTAGGGACTGGTTTACCACCCGTCTTCAGGAGTTCAATCGTAATACCGTCATCACCCGGGGCTGTGCCGTTATTAAGCTGTTTGAGAGCCATTCTAATATCGTACAGAGGGCCCTGCCAAGATGCATTGCGCTACTAACGTTTCTATTCGTTTCGTTTTTAAACCAATCGCGTCACTGGTAGATCACGTGACTTTTCGTATCACGTCATCGACCAGTGACGCGATTGGTTTAAAAATGAAACGAATAGAAACGTTAGTTAGCGCAATGCATCTTGGCAGGGCCCTCAGGCTGACGTCCGGGATATCTTCGGTATAGTGTCGGGTCAATCTAATTCTCGGGTCTTTTGCTAGATCGGTCAACATTATCACTGTTCAGAAACTTCATGGTGTGCAATGTGTCAGAATTGACTTAGCCGACACCCTTTGGGGGGGAAATATTGAAAATGACCGGCTTTTACTTTTGATTTATTCGGTTTACTAATTTACTCTCATTCACTTGAGATTGGTTAAATCACAGGGGAATACCGCGGTGGACCGTTAATAAAATAAAATAACCTTTTTATCTGCCTACCTTCTTATAAGCAAACATGCTGTCAAATATTTAGTTGTACCTGCCGACTGGTCGATCGGTATTAGCTAGACCGAGATTAGAGATCACGAATTAAGTTGATACTGTACTTGTTTACTCGCTCTGCGGTGCTACTCCCATCGCTCACGTACTGCGGGAATGAGATCGCGGTGTCGCATACGGTTAATGAGGACACGGCATGCGCACTCGCGGGAGTTTTACTCCCGATATAGCGACACAGTTTATGAACCCCAGGCATGACTAGCGTGGCAACAGTACTTGAATAATAATCATTCGCTGCTGGCCAAATTATATGGGCTGTTCTAATTTCACTTAAGACCTTAGTTTAATGCTTCATAAGCAACGTAGCGTAGCTAGGGACAGGCCTGGCGAGCGGGTGCCAGGAATGCTACTCTCTTGGGACCTTTCAGACCCACAGCCTGCAGCCCGTTAACGCCTGGGCAAACAAATTAATTATTAAAACGGCTAGGAGGCGCGAAATTCAAAACTACGGCGCTGTTTATAAGCGCTTATCTAGTTTCTGATGATACATCATCAGTGATCGGAATTAGGTGAGCCAAAATACGTACTCTTCGCAAGAGGACATAATATAGAGTGGTTACAACCGGGTAGATTTTATTTTTTCTTGAATACCGTGTATTCGATATTTATCCGGGAATAGTCGTAATGTTAAACATACATGTTTTTACTAACAGTACGGGATATTTTATGTTAGTTTGTAGTAAAAAGGGCTAACCATAAGGTTTATAAGGAAGGAAGGAAAAAGTGTGAGATACAATTATTGCCTTTATTATTTTCACATGGCACAGTGATAGGTGATTCCACCCAATAGTCTAAGCAACGAAGACAAATCAGTGGAAAAAAACTCGTGTATAAGCGAATTATGGCATAGTTGTAGGGAATGGTATTTTAAACCACATACTAAAAGTACTGATGGGTAGGGGTGGAGCTAACGGGTAGGGGGGGCGTAAAAGTATTTTTTTTTAGTTTTTCGTATATAACTCGTAAACGGTAGCCCATAGCAAAAAATGATCCACTACATAATTAATGTACATAAAATATTCTATGGCTTTCCGAGCTAGTGAGATGAAAAATATATTGTTATACCTGGTTGTAACCACTCTATATAATATCCTCTTGCGAAGAGTACGTATTTTGTCTCACCTAATTCCGATCACTGTACATCATAAAAAGCTTTGCCTCCTCAATGTTGAGCGTGCAATGCAGGTTACCTTCTGCTCCGGCTCGAGGAGGATGAGCTGTTCGAGACGGTGGCGCGCGCGGTGTCGTGCCTGCTGTGCGCGCCGGACGCGGTGCGTGGCGCTGGCGCCCTGTCGCAGCGCTCCGCCATGGCTGCCGCCGCGCCCGTGCTCGTGCAGTCCACCGCGCGCATGCTGGCCATCGCCCCTAGCATTCGCTTCCCTACGTTCATGAGGATTGCGCTGTCGCTCGCCTGTGATTCGGTCAACAATTGTATGTTGCTTGTACCTGACCTCTCCACATACACACGCGGATATATATCGTAGGTCGAATCAAATCAAATCATTTATTTGCTATCATGTTACGTATAAGGTACTTATTACTAAGATACACTCGTAAGACATGAACCCTGGTAGGGTACCTATAGCAAAAGGTTACATAATATTACATTTTAATAACATTTGCTTGTACACACACACACACACATATGTATTATATATTATTATATTTGTAAACACTTGTTACAACCTCATAACAATCAAGAAAATAAAACAAATAAAAAACAGTAGTAAACAATAAAATACAAAACTGCTTTAAAATAACAATAAAAATCAAAGAACGTACACGGTACACGTTAAAAATAAGGAATATGTAATGAATAATTTATGATTTTTGGGCTACAATTTTTTAATTACAATTAAAATTAGTGAGATCGTTATATCTTGCATAAACTCTGCTACTGAGTAGTAAAAATTTTTTGCAAGAGTGGTTTTTAGTTTTTTAATATATAAGGTCGACCTGGCTTAGTATGTCAGATTAAAACACAGATTTTTGTACTGGTATTCATGTCCTTAATTTAGGCAGGCGGATGACGGCGCCGTGTTGGACACTTGAAAAGCTAACAGGCACATCATCATACGGTTATTCATTGATTATTGATTGTTGCAAAACAAATGAATATCTAACGCTCATCTTCTGTAAAATAAGAATCAAGTGTCCTTCTGCGGTCCATGTCTATTACTGGTTCCATCACCCTATATAGTACTTTTAAGTTTAAAAATTGAATAAATGCATCAAGCCGTGAGCTACTTATTAATTATTATATTATATGCGTACAACTTAACTGAGAGCCGGAGTAAGCATAAGGTGCGGGCGGGGAGAGAATGCTGACAGTCGATAACAATGTCAACGAATGTATCAATCATGTATCAACTTGTTGATCGACTAGTCGACTGATAAATACATTCAAAAAAATAACATCCACCAATTCCACCATAAGGGCTCGTTTACGGAGACGCGGAGCGTCGTGCGTGGTGTGCGGCTTGGCGTCGCACGGCGCGTCGGGCGTTTTTTCCGTTTACAGAGAGGCGGCGCGTGCAGCGGACCGCGTAATCACACGCGCAAACAAAAACATATGGCAATCTACGGTGTTGTTTATGAAGATGCGGGGCGTGATGCGGCGCGTGGTGCGGCGCGTAGAGAGTAGCGGTGCCCGCTGCTGCATCCGCAGTGGACTCTCGAGCGTGTAGCGGAGCGCGCGGCGGAGCACGCGGTGGGCAGAGGTTCCGCCGCGGGCGCCGCCGCGGGCCCCGCTGCGTGCGCGGTGGCCGGGAACCGCCGTTATTGACGCGTGCAACGCGGCGATGCCATCCGCCGGCTCCGCGCCGCAAGTAACGCTGTATTTGAAGCTAAGGCGTGTAAAAACGCTTCTCCGTAAACGCTTTTATACAACGCCATATGTTTGAATTTATTGCAGACCGCGCCGCCCAACGCTACGCGCGACGCCCCGCGTCTCCGTAAACAAGCCCTAAGTACATACTCAATGACCACATAGCACATGTGTCGCTCTCAATTTTCAAACTAATTATGAGTTATGACAAGTTGAACGACAAATCGAACTGAAATCGAACGGATTTGGCACAGATGACATATCTTTCATCACTTTTATAAATACAGCCTTGGCCAAAGGTTTTGTGCACCCATTCGTTTTTCATATAAAAGTCAAACTTTAAAAGGTGCATTTGGTGCATTTTATATTATAGAAAGTTGTATATCTATCGGAAAGATTAGTCATATTTATTAACGTTAAGGGAAATTCCGTAAAAAAATTACAATAAATCATTTTATTGTAAAACCCGTCTTTTCCTAGCTTCAGTTTCACACGCCAATACCTAGCTACTTAGAAACGATATCCATTAATGATTTGCTCATGTGTAAACACTTTTCTATATTTTACTTCTTTCTTTATATTTCAAATTGAATAATAATACTTTAATTATAACTTACAAAGGAAAACGTGGGGTGCTCAACACCTTTGGCCAAGGCTGTAAGGTCTCTACATCCTTACTTGTCTTATATAGTAAACAACTTTCTAACCTCAACAGGAACCTTTTTTGACTAAAACAGCTCTTTTATCTTAAATAAAGTAAACAGGATAAACATTATGGACATCACTTGGCTAATTATTGTCTGTGATTGCTTTATTTTGTTTAAAAAAGCTGTTCTAGGCAAGAAAGCTTCATTTTGAGGTTAGAAAGTTGTTTACTATATAAGACAAGTAAGGATGTAGAGACCTTAAATCAATTTACCATTATTACTCCATAATCAGGTACTCTTGAGCAATAAATAACACGAGGATGGACGAGTACGAATAACATAATGAATGACCAATATTGGTTTATATGAAAAGCACTTTCGGTAAAAATTCAATGAAAGCTCACAAATGGTTGTCATAATATTTTACTTTTCAAAATATTTTTGTCGCTGAAAATGTATTGATAGATTTGATTGATTGATTAATTTCGACAGGTGTTACCCGGCGGCAGTGAGACAAGCGAAATAAACGTTTATACCTATAATAAAAAGTCCAATGGTGCTTTTAAAATGTTTCTAAAGGCTTTTTGTATTAAGATGGCCACGAGAGGATCAAAAACTAACTCAAAATCAAAATTCTACCATTTGACATTATTTTGCACCATTCCTATGGATCTAGACACGCGGCAGCGTGTCCAGCCGAGTTCACGCAAAAGGAACTGGCGAGCGCAGCCGTGTGTTATTTACACGAACCGTTTGCCACTTTTGACGCCTCAATAACTGCAAATATATTTATCATAAAAACATGAAATTCGGTTTATGTATTAAAACCCTTCTGATTAGTGTTGGTAAAGACTCAAGTCCTTGGAGTCTCCAATTCTAAGACTCGAATTAGTTTTTAGACTCTAGTCATTGAATCGGAGCTCGAGTTCTCTTAGCCGCAGTTTTCTATACGGACTAGAGTCTTTTATAAAGACTCGAGTGTTTTGTTTTAAGTTTTAGTTAGTTCCTACTTATTGTTTCAAATCATTTCATGTATTTATTTTTATTTTTATTTCAGACCTTCTGGAACATGCATGACATCGTGTTAATTTCATTAGGTAGTCATCTTTCATATATTTGAATAGAAACTTCAAAAGTGAGTCTTCATTATAGAACTCGAGACTTTTTGATGCACACTTACAGATAAAAAAAACTTTTCTATCATATGTGCATCAAAAAGACTCTAGTCCTATAATGAACACTTGAGTCCGTTCTAAAACTTGAGTTGTGATTTCAGGACTCGATAAGACTCGAAAAAGGACTCGACTCAGGACTAAAAAGACTCGGAAGTCTTTTAAGCTCAGAGTTCCGTAAATATGACTCGAGTTCTTACAATGTAGACTTCAAAAACTCGGGTAGCCACTCGACCAACACTACTTCTGATTAACTAAAACCCTAAATTTCATAAAAAAAAGGTGAAACGGTTAAGGTCTAAAAATCGGCATTTTTACCACTGACTGACTTACTCATCAAAAACCTAACCCACTTTCAGGTGACCTAGAAAGATGAAATTTGGAATCAAGATGAATTGTGTGTATACAAATGATGCTTTGATGATTAGAATTACTGTAATTAATAGTTTAACCTCGTAAGGCTCAACGTCCTAAATTTAGGAGATTTGTCAAGGTTAATTCTTGACTTTAGTTGACTGTTATAAGTAGACCCCGTTACCATAGGGCACTTACGTTGCTTTTTTGTAGGATTGAAGTTTTATTTTATCGACTATCTAAATGTCGCTATTATAGTATTATACTAAGAGGTACACTACTAAAAAAGAATGGGATAAATAAAAGTCGCGGGTGTTCGTTAGTGAACCCTGTTTATTCCGCACTAATTACATCAGGTTATTGCATTTCGTAATACTAATGAGGTTATTTACTTATTTTTAATCAAGAAGTTTTAATACCTACCTACGCTGTATTGAAATTGAGCAGAGATTTAAAAGGCATAAAAAATTGTTACATAATTATAGACTACAAACATCGATATTGAGACTGTCGATAAAATCAACATTCAATCCCTACAGAAAGGCCACTTCGGTGTCCCAAGATAACGGGGTCTGCATAAGATTCTTTTCCGAAGTAACATTCAGCATCGAATTAGAAAAAGGTGGACAATTAAAAAATTACTTAATGTCATTTATGTCAAATTTCAATTGATATTCATTATTTATCAGCTATCAAAGTTCGAAAAGATGTCAATCAGCATTTCTTTAGTCATTTATACTGATAATGCATTCAACCTTATGAATAAATTAAAGCAGGATAATTGTACCTGGTCCAAGTAACACATTTGTACTTGTTTGTGCTCGTCCCCCGCAAACCGTCTTCGTCCCGGCGGGCGGCTCTCAATTAAGTTGTACGGCTATACCTAGTTCTTTCTTTAAAGCCGTAACCGCACCTGAATGTAAGCAGAGGCGACGCGGTGGGGTGCGTTCCCATACTAAAACCGCCTCCGCCCTCGCCATGCTTTTAGAACGCTTTTTAGTATGGGAACGCGCCGCCCCGCTCTCAGTGCGTTTGCGGCTTAAATTCGTTTGACGGGAAGAATATCCTTTTAAACCATTAATTACAGGTATCGAACTGATCAAGGAGAACATCATAGAAAATATTTTCTACCGCTTCAACCCTTACTTCCCCGAGAAAGAGCTGCCGGGGTTCGAGGTCTCCCCGGCCGACCCCCAAGACATACATGTTCTATTAGGCAAGTTGCTCTGAGCATGTTGCCTTTCATTAGGAGACTGGGTACGGTTGAAACAATTCCGCTTTGATCGCTCGTAACTAGTATCAACATTATGCTATTGAGGGTTGAAAAAAATGTCAAACATGTGAGGGCATACATCTGTCTTGAAATGTGTACTATTGTTTTATGCCCAAATACATTAATTTTCACACAGGAGCTGTTTTTGAAAATTCTGTCCTCTGTTACAACTGACCCCGTACCAGGGGCGGTTGAAACACGAAGGAATAATATTCAATACGGGTATTTAAATCTGCTTTATTGCTCATACTTGTATCAATCAACTTTGTCTCAAATTAAATCAACTTTTTTATTTTATTAAAAGTTTAAAATAACTTCTTCAAGACAAGTACCTAATAGTACTTTGTGCACCAAGGGCGGTAAGAAGGGGATTGCTAACGAGAGACTATTAGAGGCGTCGGGCTTTTAATGACTCGAGTTTCTAATCACCTAACTGCCCGTGATACACAAAATGTTATTCATCACATATGCGAACAAGAAAACAAATAAAGAAAAAAAACCAATCAAACAAATGAACTCGACTCGCTAAAAGAGTTTGTCAACTTTTTTCAATATAGTGTTCCACAGAAAATGTTTAGACCGGCTTTAGTTTTTAAACGTGACAGGCCATACGGCCAGGTTGTACCGATATTCAAAATTAAATTTAATAAAATAATTGTAAATGTCTCTGAAATAATGGTAAAATATAAATATAATGCAGATAAATGTACCGTACATAACTTTAATTATACAGTACAATTGTTTTGTAGCCAAGTTTTGAATAAAGGAAATAAATCTTGGCTAATTTTAAACCTCCTTAGTCTGAAATGATGTTCGACTGGATTCTGTATTTTAAAAATAAACTCATAACTCCCTAGGGACCTATAAAAATCCATAACTCCCGCGGGAGCTAAATCGGCTATAACTGTCCTATACGCCTGCGCAGTAGTTTAGAATCGCTTGGGCTTGGTTATTTAAGCCTTAAAACCGATGTGAATTATAAGTAAAAACAAAGATATTAGCAAAAATTCCAATTTTACTTTTTATTTTTTATTTTTTTTATTTCGTCGATAACGCGCAAAAATTTGTTTACAAGTAGTAGTCGACCTTATGACCTATCTCTAAAGAAAAATCAGCTAGGTACGTAAGCCACGGAATGACGACATTATTCGCAATAGAAAAAAACTGAGCGCCTACACAATTACAAATAGCAAAATCACTGTACTGTGTGACAGTATGATATTAAAATCAAGTGACAACTATTAATAGGATGGACATAAATGCCAAACACAAACAAAAAAATACACGATCAAACAAATAGTATAGGTCCCTGTATAGTACAGTCAACAGCATAAATAAGTGATCATTTATGTACCCTGTCGCTTTGACTCGTTTCACAATTTTGTATGACATTTCAAACACGACGTTAAAGTGACAAGGTACATAAATTATCACTTATTTATGCTGTTGACTGTACAATAATGCAGAACTTTATTTAGAATCGTCATCTTCTAAAATACCGACTTCTCTAGATAAAATGATTGTGTCATTATTATTGTCAGTGACAAAATCTTCGGTTGGAGCTAGTGACAAGTTCGCGTCCTCTTCGTCCTCTGAGTTTTGGCTAACATCTACAGCTTCCAACAAAGATCGTACCTGATCCGACAAAGGTATTTTCTTCAAGTTATTTTGTTGGACTTTTAGTCGAATACAAGATATTACTGGGTCAGATGATTCAAGAGCCCGATGGAACAAATCTAACATTGTCTTTTTGCGGTCTACCTTTCTGGTATGATGTTCGCGATCACTGCGCCAGAATTTGTTTCTCGTCTCTGCCGCCTGTTCTTTTAGCGATTTTGGAAAAACTACCCATAAGGGATAGAAGGTGGGTGTAGAATTTTATATGTGAGTTTCGACTTTTTTATACAAAAAAATTTTTACATAAATAAAAGAAAAAATGGCGATATTGAAAAAAAAAACTAATGGGTTGAAACGGGGGTTAGAGGTATGTGTCGAAGTTAAATAAACTAATAGCTATGAGCTATGTATAATAGCTGCAATGTACTGGGAGTAAGTACCTACAGTTGGTTAGGTTTCTCTTTGTTCACCTTTTATGACCCGGGGTTCTCCAAATGCAGAGTTGGTTAGGGTAAAGTAATAATTATTTGACCATCAGAATCCGAATAGGCTTGGTTAGGTTAAGTTATTTTTCGACCACCAAGTATATGGTTAAATTAAAAGAAACTTTATTCTCATTCTAATTACAATTCACTTACATGAGAACATTTAAAAACCAAGTTTTTTTTTATTGTTACAGTAACTTAAAGTACCGAAAATTAAACATGTAAAAATTAAATACACTAACTATTCCTTATTGCCTATTCCACTTTAGAAGTAAAAACGAATTAAGCACTTACATCTAATAATACTTTACGCACTAACATCGAAATCGTAAAAATCGTTCTGTGTGAAATTGTGCGACTTTAGGTTATACATGAAAGTAAGTTCGATCAATGTACTACACATTGATCGAACTTTGAGCACCCATGGTGAAAAAAATACACTACCGTCTAGTTGCCCATAAGATTAAAAACATGAGAATTTATTGACAATTTAAAAATAGTAATTATTTTTTGAATATAAAATCAAATAGCAAAAATAATGAAAAAAAATACACGCCCACCCAAACTTTTCCTGATTTACCCTTTGTATCCCGGGCGTAGAATTCAAAACTTTTTGTTGCAAAAATGACATTACTGGCCAACATGTGAAGGTCCTATTGCCTAGAACTCTCTCTTCACTGTACGCGTTATGGATTCGAGGAAAAATTCGGTAATCGGGATGGCGTCTGATTGGGTAGCGTTCAGCGTACAAAATTGCAGCAGCACTAGCGTTGCCTTGGCACTCACCATAAATGTAATGCATTTGAGCATATTCTATCGGTGTGTATTGTGTTCGAATAATTATTAAACAAAAAACAAATCAACACAACAATCTAAACACACAATTCACCATTAATTACGCAATAATAGCGAAATTCAAAATCGAATTCGAAAAAAAAAACAGAAAGCAGTCGGCATATTTTTTAAATTTGGAATAATTGGCATTTAAATTAGTGACCAGTAATGTTATTTTTGAAACAAAATTAGTTTTGAATTCAACGCCCGGGATACAAAAAGTAACTCAGGAAAAGTGTGGGTGGGCGTGTATTTTTTTATTATTTTGGCATTTTGATTTTAAAGTCAAAAGGTAATTACTATTTTTAAATTTTCAATAAATTGGCATGTTTTTAAGCTAATGGGCAACTAGACGGTGTAGTGTATTTTTTTTTCACCATGGGAGCTGAAAGTTCGATCAATGTACAGTCAACAGCATAAATAAGTGATCATTTATGTACCTTGTCGCTTGCAATCGTTTCACAATTTCGTATGACATTTCAAGCACGACGTTAAAGTGACAAGGTACATAAATGATCACTTATTTATGCTGTTGACTGTACAATTGAAAACGCAAAAGTTAAGTTTGTGATTTTTTTCTTAAAAATCCTTTGTAGTCTCACATTAATGGTGATGCCTATCTGATAACATAAGTACCTATTCAAGAATATTGAGAAAATATAAAATTTGGAAAAAATTAGCTTAGAAAATCAAAACATTGAACAAGGATGTTCATTTTCGAAAAAACCTAAAAGTACAAATAGGTATCTCGAAAACCGTGCGACTTTTACCTAACCTATTTTAGCTGTTTTATAACGTCCTAAGTGCCCTCTATCCATAGTTCAAGGATTATCCACTCATTACCTAACACCCTGTATACAGCGACAAAGTTCTTCGCAGCGTGTCGCGGACGGGCCGGAAAAGTGAATAGGAGTGGGAAAGCCCGCTCGCGCTCATTGATCGAAGAATTCCATCTTGCATTGTTGGGGATATTTTCAGTTTGTATTATTCAATACAAAATTAAGATAAAAAAAACTACATTTAATTTTTCTTTTTCTCTGTTGTATCGTAAAAACGGTAAAACACACGTGTCAAATTTGGTATGACTATATGTATATAGTACAAAACCTAAAAAAAACTACAAATACAGAAAACCGGTCAAGTGCGAGTCGGATTCGCGCACCCAGGGTATTTTTATCGACTAGGATTTCGGCCAGAGTTATTGTGTGCGCTGGATGTACTATTTAAAGGTTATGCGTGCGAGAGTTTGTTACTTCTTCACTAAAACGGATGGACGAATTTAGTTGGATACAATTTGGAATAGAGTTTGCTTAGATATACACTGGATTAACACATAGGCTCAGGAAATAAACCAGTGTTCCCGTGGGATGGCATAATTACTTATTCTAGGTAGGTATACTCTGCTTAAATCCAACCATACATTTAAGTATACTATATACTATCGGTAGGTACTATAAACTTATACTATATACCATACATACTAATATTTAAAATGCGAAAGTAATAGTCTGTCTGTTACGTTTTCACGGCTAATCCAGTGAACCAATTTCGATAAACTTGGTATGGTGATAGCTTAAGCCCCGAGGAACGCCATAGCGTACTTTTTACCCGCGCTAACGACTTCTACACGAACGAAGTCGTGTGCAGCAGCTAGTAATAAAATACATCCTTTAATTTATCAGTTACTCCAAGATTATAATTGATAACTAGGTACATTTCTAGATAGATCTTTAAACCTACGCAACGGATTTTAACTAATGCGATTTCCATCAATAGATACAGTGATTCAAGAGGAAGTTTTTTATGTAGGTATATATTGTGGATTATGTAAGGATGTTACAGAAAAGTCACATAAACTGAAGCGAAGAGAGGGCGGGTCGCTAGTTAAGTATAAAGTACCACAGCGAACGTGGCCTATAAAGTCGACATCATAACAATGAACACAATGGCTTTGTTGAACTGATGGGTCTACACGATAGTATTCACTCAGCTACAATGATTAGAACTATACCTACTTCCATATCGCGAAGTTATACCACCCAAATTGGACTCAGTTTGGCTCGTAGGTAATAGCACCCACGCCGATTTACAATGTTCTACTCAAAAATATAATGCTTTTCCCAATAGAAAACGGAATTACAGACATTAGATTTAATCCTCATTGAGGTGAATAGCCGTTGCAATGATTCATATAGGGCAATCATTTAATCAAGCGCCGAAACAACAAATAGGTACTTGCTTCTAATAAGAGGCCATAAGCACGCTAATTGAATCATCCCTTCTGGCTCGGATCGAGTACCTACGTACCTTAGTTTAAACAAATGTGGACACAATAATCTCGTCGCCAGGGGACAGCAGCGTGCACATGTCGATGACGCTGTCGTTGCTCCTGGTGCTGGCCACAACCCTGAAACAGTGTTGTGAAAAGGACCCCAGGTTTCATGAAAAGCTGCCTTGTCCAGATAGTTATGGACTAAGGTAAGAATTGTCAAACCGTTACAGCGTTTCACACCCGAATCCGATCTTGTATTGCGTCGACGACGGTCACTAACATCTCGAATAATGCGCAAGGGCTTTACGAGCATTTCGCAGACACAGGTGGGGTTCCGGCAAACCACACGCGTGTCACGGGGTACATATCTGAATATCCAAAGTTAAAAAATTAAATATCGAAGTACAAAACATCGAAAGTTGAAATATCGAACGGTTATTATGCCGATGATGGTTGAAATATCGAACGTTCTTTTTGGGTATGTAATCAAATATCGAAAGTTGGTTCATCTAAAGTTAAAATATCGATGTCCAAAACATCGAAAGTCGAAACATCGAATGGCTACTATGCCGATGTTTAAAATATCGAACACACTTGTTGGGTATGTAATCAAATATCGAAGGTTGACACATCTAAAGTTAAAATATCGAAGCCCAAAATGTCGAAAGTTGAAATATCGAACGGTTATTGTAGTTGAATTATTAAAGTTAGGTACGACGACGAGCGTAGCGAGCCACTGCCATAATTTACCGACTGACCGACCTAAATTACTCAATCTGTTTATTCAGTATACATATGCTCATTGTTTTGTGGGCAATAAAAAACCCTAACATCGAAGGCTAAGGCGGGAGCGTAGTGTAGCGAAGCCTTCTGAACCTAACCTGACAGAGACAGTTTCGCATTAAACAGACTGGTTAGCTCGCTACGCTCGCTCACTTCACTAAAAAATCTTTGTAGAAAAATGTGAAATATCGGAACTTTTGACGTTTTATCCGGGAGCCCTTCGACTCCCATAATTTTATTGTTTCGATTTTCGAAAGTCAGAAATTGGTATCCATATTATTTTTAGTCATAATAATCAATAGTCATAATCGTTGTTAGGTACCTATAACGCGAAATAGATATAATGATTAAGTAATATAATGTTACATATCATTCAAGACAAAAGTCATAAAATTTATCAGCATACTATCAAAAAGCATACCGTTTATTTTTCATATATATTGTAGGTTATATTTTTATATTTACTAGGTATTTATTATTTTCATTCATATCATATAATTCTCTAATGTTTTAAGGGAGTAATATTAAAATTCAGAAAGAATACATATCATACATAAACAAAACACTGGCTTACAAAAAAACCCGCGGCTGTCAGAAAAGTAGGTTAGGTTAGGTTAGAACTGCTTAGTAGTGCCGTGGGGAAGGAGGGGGGAATATAGCATATCTTATCGGTGGAATAGGAGGACTGCCCCACGGCACTACTAAACCGCACTACTGACCAAAACTATTATCATAAATATGGGGTAGGTTTAGGTTATGTCAGTTATTTAGCAGGCCGGAAGGGCCAAACCACCCAGACTCCGTCGACTCCGTTAAATTTTAATAAGAAATAGAAATCATTGGCCAATAGTGCGGCTTAGTAGTGCACTAAAATTTTCGGATAAATCATTTTCAATCTTTTAAGCGTTATTTAAAATAATAATATTCCTTTTGAAATTCTACCATTCAATACAATCAGTACATTGAATGTTATGACCAAAAACGGTGTGGCATTCGATAGTTATTACTAATGAAAAGGGGGTTAAGGAAATTATGACTATTGAAATTATGACCAAAGCAAACGATTATGAAAAACAACGGTATGGATAAACCAAATCGAAAGATTAATGTTATGGGAGTCAATATAGACCCGTTTTATCCGTGTGGCATTTCAGACGTAGATATTACGATTGTATGTAAGTCGAACCTTCGATATTTCGGACTTAGATATTTTAACTTTAGGTATATTATCTTTCGATATTTTAACACAAAGTTCAAATAACTATCTATGTTTAAATCATTCGATATTTTAAACGGGTGGCATTTTGATCGTAGGCCTTTCAGACGTACCAAACGGTGATCCAAAAGTTTTGATAATCGGTATAAAAAATGGGATATGTAAATCGTTTTTTTGAAATTGGAATGAGCACACTTTCTATATTTCCGAACACTTATTAACGTCATTCAATTGTTTTATTTTACCACTATAAAAATAATTTTACTTTTGGAGGCCAAATTTTGTACCTTCACTATGTCATCACCAGCTCGTGATTTTTATGTAGTTGTTTTTGAACATTAGTGAATGAGAAATAGTAGTCGAAAGTTAGGGCTAAATAACGGGGAGAGCGGTTATCAGTTCTGATCTTTGGTCGACGAGCAGCACCCTTATCAATTAGAAGGCTCTGAAGCACAATTCCTGCCGAAAATTTGTAATTTTTTTTCTTTAGCATATTTTTATTATTTTGCCATACTTAGGATACAATAATGTTATATAACTCTCCTAGATTATTTGAACTCAATTGCTAATAAAGAATGTCGCAGTATTTATTTGTAGGCCTCAATAATCCTGGAAAAGGCCGAAAAAACCACCCTAAATTTTGGTGACAGAGCTGGAGATAGAAAAATCCACTGCAATGATAACTTATTTATCCTTTAAATTATAATGATAAATCAAGGTTTCATTTTCAATAACAATATTTTTTATTAGTGTACCAAAACTTTTTCCACACAACTCCAAATTATTACAAAACTAACTCTTATTTTTGCCGTCTTGTAAAATTGTTAATACAGATGTTTTTTGTTTAGCTATCACAGGGAAACAAATGAATAATGTTTACATTTTTTTTCTCTAATTTAAGTTTCATTAGTGCCATGGTGTAGTCCACATTAAAAGAATATCATTATGTAGATGGTTCTTACTGATTCTCAAAACTTTTGGATCACCCCTCGTAGATATGAACTTTCCTCAAGTCTCTTATTCTTTTTAACCGACTTAAAAAAAAGGAGGGGGTTCTCAATTCGTTGGGATATTTTTTTTAATGTATGTTCCCCGATTACTCAAAGACCACTGGACCGATTTGAAAATTGTTTTCGTTGTTTGAATGGGTATACTTTCTAGTTGGTCCCATTGTCAACACGTTAGGATCTGATAATGGGATCTTGGAGAAATCAAGAGAACTCCTCAAATATTATAGGCACACCTATAGCGATTTCGGTATTTTTCACTGTAACTTGTGCATATGCTTTTGAAAAGTACTATATGGTGATGTGGAACTGATGATGAAGACCTCAGAAGGCCACCGGAACTCCTTAACGGTACCTATTAAGATATTTCGATTAAGATAGTTGAGCGACTATGACGAAGCACATTTAGGTTTAAATATGACTATGACATTCCCGCGGCGTTGTCTGCGGCGAGCTTGAAATGTTCTATAGTTTCTCATTAATATTTAGAAGTGGAGCTACGTACCAGCATAAATAGGATCACTAAAAAGTATAAAATAAAATAAATGTTTAAAAAACCAAAAACCCGCCATCAAAAATGCAAAAAATAACTTATTTTAAAATGGTAGGTCAGTCCAACTGAAGTCGGCGTCCCACAATATTTTAAACCAAAAGCCGAATGCAGTTGGACTGACCTACCTGACCTACCATTTTAAAATAAGTTGTTTTTTGCATTTTTGAAGGCGGGTTTTTGTTTTTTGTAGCTTTGTTTTGATGTTAGTCGGAAGCATTCATCCGCCAGAGTAAGTTATAACTTTATTTTATGATAGCTGTTTCGCGTGGGCCTACCGGTACGAGTGCCGCGCTCGCGAGCACCGGCACCAGCGCATCACGCTGACGGTGGTGGCGGCGGCGCTGGTGCGCTGCTTCGGCCGCCGGCTCGAGGCCTTCTCCACCGTGCTTATGCCGGGTGAGACCCCGCACGACGACGCGTCAAACTAGTCAAATCGAAACGTATTAAGTACCTACTTATTATCAATTTCTAGAAATAATTTCGCCAGAGTAGCGTCCCCATCACCCATAGTCAAAATTACAAATAGCTACTACAAAGAAAAATATCTTAAATGAATGAACATTACGAGTATAACGATTTTAAAAGGACTAAGTCAATACACTGGTTTTTGAGCTACAGCGGTTAACCTTCGGCGCTTAGAGCGGCGTCATTGTCATATTGGCATATTATTTTATATACTGGGTGTCCCTAAAACCAGCGTCAAAACTGAAAGGGCGGATACTATCAGCCCGATAGAGCAGATAAAAAGCTATCGATTTAACCCCTATAGTCGCAGTTGCAGCTGATGAAATACGGCGTTTCGTGAACCAAATATTTCCTTTGGCAGGATTGGTCCTTAGGACCCAAGGATGGATTTTAGAAGTGGAGCCACCAAGATTTTTGATGTAAATTTTTGAGGGGGGGGGGGAGTGTCAACTTTATCTTAATATCTACATCGGTTAAGCTACTAGGCCAAGTTTGGTATCGTTTTCGTATAAATTAGGGATGCCGAATTCGTTTATGGTATCATATTGACACCGTTCCGAAGTAAAAATATATAAAATAAAAGAAAACTTGTTTTTTTAATTCTCTATTTCGCAAGGAAAAATGCCATAACTAATAAACAATTATGAATGTTGAAAAAAAAAGGGATGCTTTAGAGAGCCCTATTATTCGTTCACTACAAAAAATATATAATGTCAAATTAAAATGTTTGGTATGGATTTAGTACAAAAAAAACTGTTGACGGTGCTAAAAATTGAAATCGAAAAATTCTACTTAAAATGTTATTTTGCGATCCGAAAATGATAGGAATGGGTTCGCAAACATGATAAAGATGTAAAAAAATATAAGTAATGGTTATGCATTCCGTTTTAGGCCAATTCGTGCCATAATATCAAAGACTAGAATTAACTACGCCATAAATTATTAAAAAAGATATATACAAAAGTTTAAAGTGGTCCAGGTGTTCACTCATTTGCTTCACCAAATGCCTTTTGATCCAATTCAGCCTCATCTTCGATTAGGGCCTCGCTGTCAATTACACTGCAATAAAATTAAACAATTAATGTAAATCATACATCATTTTCAATCTAAATTCCGGGCAGGAACAACTTAGCCTTATTGAAGGAACTAGATTCAAGTGAGAAATCCACCTTAACGCTAAAACCTTCTACATGTAATGCCTGAGCTTAAGAAACAAACAAGCAAACAAACAAGAAGCAAAATATATTTAAATAAAAAGTTACCTGGAATTGTCGCATTTGCCATTACAGGTTTTGCACAACAGTGTGCATGGCATTCCCTCTCGCCTACAAGAACAACGGCCCCTGCAGCTGTTCTTGCATCCACATTTGACAAGCTCTCGCGCCGCATCCCAGATACTGGGCTGGGTTGTCCATATGGGCTGCCATTGCCCATCAATATCTGTCCATCTCCAGTCTTTTGGAGAGGAAACGACGCCTGTGGAATGAAGAGCTTGTCCCCACACGTGACCAGCTTCATATGCTGCCCTTACATCTGTCTCTTTTGCACGCTCGAAGTGAGAAAAAGAGAGATGTACTGTCGCGGTGACAAAAGTTGCTCGCACGCCGTTTTGATTTTTTTAAACACACTTGTTATAAAACAATGCTGTCGAAATTTTTTATATGTAAAATAAGGGAATGTTACTCTCTAAAAATATTTTTTATTCTTAAAATATTTACTATTTATAGTTACAAAAAATAAAGTGAAAGAATATTTGATTTTTGTAACTCTTTTTGAAATTTCTTGTGTTTTTAGTATAGATTGATGCAATTTTAATTCCAGAATTGAATTGATACCAAACTCGTCTTAGTACCTAAACTTAAACAGTTATTAACCTCAGACATCGCCGGGGGTAAAACCCTCCCCCCTACCTGCATGAAAAATCTGCGTGGCTCCACTTCTTAAAAACATCTTAGGAACCCAAAGATTAATCCTGCCAAAGGAAATGTTTGGTTCAGAAAAAGCCGTATTTGACCTTTTTATGTCGTGTAGAACTGCAATTACTATGTATGTTCAGCTATTGTTACTAGTTTCGGAGATATTGATCATTTTAATCTGAATTTTTGTAATTTTCCCTTATGTCCATGTCACGAAAAATTATTATTTTCATGTTTTATTTCATAAGTTTTTCCATGTTATCTTACATAATTAGAATCATTATGCATCAGCGAAGTTTTTAAACCTAGTTGCCCGTTTTTTTTTCCAGTTTTTTTTTTAAGTAATCACATAAAGTTTGTTTCTCCATGCTAGGTGTCCCAGTGTTTGCTTTTCACTTTGTATGGAAAAAACAACTATGATGTGATTACTTAAAAAAAATACTGGAAAAAAAACGGGCAAATAGGCTTATAAAGTTCGCTGGTTCGTAATGATTCTAATGATGTATGATACCACTGAATAACTTCAATACATAGTATAAAATTAAGTTGCCCTCCGCGTCTGTCTGTCTGTATTTCCGCTAACTCCTCCTAATAGTCCGGGCGGCGGCTGCAAATTACCTACCCCATCGAGTAACAGAAAAATATCGTCTTCCACGAAAAGAACACCTAAAATAGGTAAGAAAAAATGTGGTCTTCCGGGGCTCAGTTTGGGGGGTAATACGGAATGAAAATATATATGGTCCGCTTCTGACCATAATTTTACCTCATTTAGTTACCAAATGAAAACTTTTCGTTGGTTTTAGACACGATTAATAGAGTCTAAAAAAACATGTCTGCCGAGCCTAGTCTTGGAGGGTTCTGCAGTCCAACCATTTTTAGCAGCCAGATGGAGAGGTCGATTTTACCCCATCGAGTTACAGAATGAAACCCAGTGCTCGTAGTACCTAAAAATATGCTCTTTAAATATTAATTGGTCTGCCAGCTCGCAACCTGGTAGTTTTTACAGTCCAACCAATTTTATAATATTTGGCTGAAATATTTTTTTTGTTAGCTTGGTTGCTTATTTGCTTTATTTTTATTTACTTTCTTGTCCCCGTACTTACCTAGATACGTAGGGTGGGGAAAGTATTGCAATGCCGAAAAAAGTTATTTTTTTTATTATAAATATCCTCAGCTTATATCGGAAAACCAAATGCTTCTTTAATAATTAATGATTATGGCGACACATCAATTTTAATGTACATATTAATTTTGCATCAGTAATTAAGCAAGATTTTTTTTATTATGTTTTTGATGGGTTACCTCGAGCCGCGAGATCAATCTACCTGCTTGCCGGCGGCGACGACGACGACGACCGGTTAGCTGCGCGCGGGGCTTGAGGCACACAAAATTATAAAAAGGGGAGGGATATACCATACAACAAGGTGCTAGCGGGAAAGAAACGCTTCATCTCGCCTCAACCCAACTGTCGAGTGTCGACATCCCATTCATTTCATTAATTTTTGTATCGTCTTGGAACTTGGACACTAATCGCTCGCTCGTGTGTTTATTCCTCATTTATTTGTTGAAGTTATTGCGTTTAAGCATATAAACAAGAAGTAGACAGTCACTACCGCTCTCGAGTTGAAGCTTCATAAAAGACCCAATTGGCCACTCTCGCTCTCAGTTCACACGAAAAAATGGCGACGAGACTGACGTGAGCCGAGGTGGAACAAAAATAAGTAAAATGGCGTCCTGTGTGCTTCGGAAGTGCACAAATCACCAAATTAAATAAGCTTACTAAATATTTGATTTTACTTCGTATTTTACTTAAATTAAATATACATACATACATAATCTCACGCCTTCGTTCCCAGAGTGGGGTAGGCAGAGCTACAGAATTACAAACATCTCTAAAAACTTGTTGATAATTCTATAACCACAATTTGCACAATTAGGCTAAGATTAAATATTTGTAAAGAAAACGCGGGCTTAATTAAGAAAAGAGATAGACATTTTAATAAATTGCGTGTATGATAAGGATGGATACATAGATTAAAAAATCAGATGCGAAATCGTTGGTATCCATTATATCCGGGCGAATTAAGAGGCAACATATTATAAAGTCGGTTGTGTTCCGCGATTTGGATTCTGGATCTTAATAACCATCCTCATAAATAGTTGCCATATTATCGCGCGCGATAATATGGCAACTATTTATCATATCAACGCGCGCTCCCGAGTTGAAGCTTCATAAAAGACCCAATTGACCGCTCTCGCTCTCAGTTCACACGAAACATGGCGACGAGACTGACGTGAGCCGAGGTTGAACAAAAATAAGTAAAATGGCGTCGTGTGTGCTTCGGAAGTGCACAAATCACCAAATTAAGGTGAATAAAGCTCAAGAGATCACATATCACGCGTAATTTTACTAAATATTTGATTTTACTTCGTATTTTACTTAAATTAAATATTTGTAAAGAAAACGCGTGCTCAATTAAGAAAAGAGATAGAAATTTTAATAAATTGCGTGTATGATCCATCCTTATCAATCTTATAAGGACGGATACATAGATTAAAAAATCAGATGCGAAATCGTTGGTATCCATTATATCCGGGCGAATTAAGATGATAAAGTCGGTTGTGTTCCGCGATTTGGATTCTGGATCTTAATAACCATAACGCCTATATGTCTATTCTTTGGATATATTAAACTTTGTCATATTTCTTCGAGACTGTTAAACGGGCCAACACAATTAGAAACAAAATTCTCGATAGTTTTATTTTTCAAACAGGACACCTTTTTCGCTTGTTTTCGGTTGAATCTTCGAAACCTAACGGTATCTAATGATGATTTTTGATATAATAGTTGAGTTTTTGTAACTTTCGTGCGCGATAATATGGCAACTATTTATGAGGATGGTTATTAAGATCCAGAATCCAAATCGCGGAACACAACCGACTTTATAATATGTGGCCTCTTAATTCGCCCGGATATAATGGATACCAACGATTTCGCATCTGATTTTTTAATCTATGTATCCATCCTTATCATACACGCAATTTATTAAAATTTCTATCTCTTTTCTTAATTGAGCACGCGTTTTCTTTACAAATATTTAATCTTAGCCTAATTGTGCAAATTGTGGTTATAGAATTATCAACAAGTTTTTAGAGATGTTTGTAATTCTGTAGCTCTGCCTACCCCACTCTGGGAACGAAGGCGTGAGATTATGTATGTATGTATATTTAATTTAAGTAAAATACGAAGTAAAATCAAATATTTAGTAAGCTTATTTAATTTGGTGATTTGTGCACTTCCGAAGCACACAGGACGCCATTTTACTTATTTTTGTTCCACCTCGGCTCACGTCAGTCTCGTCGCCATTTTTTCGTGTGAACTGAGAGCGAGAGTGGCCAATTGGGTCTTTTATGAAGCTTCAACTCGAGAGCGGTAGTGACTGTCTACTTCTTGTTTATATGCTTAAACGCAATAACTTCAACAAATAAATGAGGAATAAACACACGAGCGAGCGATTAGTGTCCAAGTTCCAAGACGATACAAAAATTAATGAAATGAATGGGATGTCGACACTCGACAGTTGGGTTGAGGCGAGATGAAGCGTTTCTTTCCCGCTAGCACCTTGTTGTATGGTATATCCCTCCCCTTTTTATAATTTTGTGTGCCTCAAGCCCCGCGCGCAGCTAACCGGTCGTCGTCGTCGTCGCTGCCATCAAGCAGGTAGATTGATCTCGCGGCTCGAGGTAACCCATCAACGACATCATAAAAAAAATCTTGCTTAATTACTGATGCAAAATTAATATGTACATTAAAATTGATTTGTCGCCATAATCATTAATTATTAAAGAAGCATTTGGTTTTCCGATATAAGCTGAGGATATTTATAATTAAAATTTTAACTTTTTTCGGCATTGCAATACTTTCCCCACCCTACGTATCTAGGTAAGTACGGGGACAAGAAAGTAAATAAAAATAAAGCAAATAAGCAACCAAGCTAACAAAAAAAATATTTCAGCCAAATATTATAAAATTGGTTGGACTGTAAAAACTACCAGGTTGCGAGCTGGCAGACCAATTAATATTTAAAGAGCATAATTTTAGGTACTACGAGCACTGGGTTTCATTCTGTAACTCGATGGGGTAAAATCGACCTCCCCATCTGGCTGCTAAAAATGGTTGGACTGCAGAACCCTCCAAGACTAGGCTCGGCAGACATGTTTTTTTAGACTCTATTAATCGTGTCTAAAACCAACGAAAAGTTTTCATTTGGTAACTAAATGAGGTAAAATTATGGTCAGAAGCGGACCATATATATTTTCATTCCGTATTACCCCCGAAGCTGAGCCCCGGAAGACCACAGTTTTTCTTACCTATTTTAGGTGTTCTTTTCGTGGAAGATGATATTTTTCTGTTACTCGATGGGGTAGTTAATTTGCAGCCGCCGCCCGGACTATAAACCACGCAAGGGATTTTGATGCGGTTTTCACGGGCATTTAGAAAATTTATTCCGGATGGTTTACATGTATATTTCATTTTACTCAAGTTTTAATATAATTGAGAAATCTCAATGTTTTCTTACCAAGTCATCAAAAAATCTATTTTCGGGCGCTTATTACATAGCTTACGCTGGCTAAACCTTAAGAGATATATCAAAATGATGTACTGAAGAATTGTAGTTCTTCAAAAAACCTAAAGAAAAGTCGGCGATTGCATATGTCTATATCCTAAGGTTGACTCACTGTAACTATTTTTATCTTTAAAATTTTATTAATAAATATTAGGCTATTTGCGAAGCTATTTTCTCCAATTCAGTATTTATTCTTATCCAGATAAATACGTTAGTTACCTTGGGCATTTAATTTAGATTAAAATTGTACTGTACAATATATCATTTAAATAAACACTTCAGAAGATATGGCAGTTTCAAAATTACCCCCACCCTAAATCTGTATTATCGATACGCTTGGCCGGGCCTATAGCCGCGCTTCGCCCATTTTTGAATACAAAGTAATATTAGGATATCAACGAGAGGTAGTGTTTATTATTTAATTTTGTGGATTTATGGGATGAAACTCCATTTTTCTTATTTTAAGATTGTGTTGTAAATATCCAGAATTTGTAAGTACCTACATATTTCGTTCCTATTTGGTATATCAATGAAAAAGTGTGTTGATTAGTTAATATAATTTTTTTCGTATTTTAAGGTGGTATGTGTTGTAAATATTTCGAATAAAGGTACTTACGTTTTTTGTTGTAAATTTAACAGTAAATGTTAACTTTTATGCTTTTAGCATATTACCTTAGCCTGGCTGGTGTTAGTTTAGTATTTGTCCCGTCAATGAAGAAGGTCGTTAATTTTGTGCATTTGGGTTAATAGGCATTGTTTGTTTTTTTTAAAGAAGAAAACTCTAAATTACCTATGATGCGAAGAAGTCGTTCTAATATAGATCGTAGAATTAGGGATGATAATAGAATCAATTTACGTCTTAATTATGAAATCAAAGACGAAAGGGAAATCAGGCTGTGTAATAGAAGAGAAAGTAATTCTTGGCGAAGAAATAGGGAATCGTCTATTGATCGTGACGTTCGTCTTTAGACATAGATCTCAGTGAGCCAGGGAATCTTCTACTGAACGTGACGTTCGGCTTATAGGCGACAGGGATAAACATAGATCTCAGAGAGCCAGCGAATATTCTACTGAACATGAACGTAGGTCTACAAGTACTTCTAATTTATGGCCAAATAAAGTGAATTCTGCATTCCTCTGCAAACCTCTTCTGTAAGCACCTATCTAAAAAATATTTCACGATTTGAAAAATATAATTCCAGATGAACTTGGGTTATTTTCACTTATATTGACCGAAGCGAAGCTTCATATTTCATTAACGGATCCCTTAATCGAAAAATTGTTTCCATAAAACCATAAATTTTTTGAAAGACCTATCCTTCGACACCTCGCACTACGGGGTAGGCGAGAAAAAAAAAAATACATCCCCACGTTACGTGCAGGGGAGGTACAATTTTTTTTTTTAACAAAATTTTATATTACCACTTTGTTGGCGTGACTAATATGTATATTCATGCCAAATTACAGCTTTTTAGAAGAGTCTTTGACCTAGGCTGCGGACGGACGGAAATGGCGGAACTATAAGGGTTCCTAGTTTGACTACAGAACTCTAAAAAGCCGAGCGACACAGCACGGGAAACCCATTCAGGCTCTAATTTCCCACCGTCCTAACTTTTCCCCAGTGCAGCCACAGAGTAAGTAGTGTGCAGCTAGGAATCTGATACTTAGGTATAAGGTTGATGGTCACACAATTAGAAACTTTTTCGTTTATCCTACATCCTACAAATATGATTTTTAAATTTTCAGAACTAAGTAGATAAACAAAAATAAATAAATTAATAAATTTTCCAAACAGGCATAGAATAAACAATGTTCCGCTAAGCTGCAAATCATTTTGTAGGCTGCCGCGCCGCTTTTATACCTACTTTAACTTTAAATTCGATTCAGTAAGTATACAATTATATTAAATGGTTGACTAACAATTACGTTGGCATGACATTTAATCGGAGAATTTAGGGATTACAGACAAAATGTTTCTTACATTACTGCAAGTAAGTACATTCTAGGTACTATAATTTAGGTATTGACCAATTTATTTTTAGATATGCTTAGCGCTATTTATTAAACAAAGGTTTAAAATAATGCTCAATTTATCTCAAAAGAAAGCCTTAATTTTAAAGGGATTAAAAATAATTTTATACAAAGTTGTAAAGTTTTGTATGGATGCGTCAGCTGTAACTTTTACAGAGGTTTATTGTACATCAGTTTAAATATAGTTCGGTTTGGTAATGATCCAACATTGTAACATTGTAACCAGCTATAAAATTGGTCGAGAACGCAGACGTGTACATATTTCGCGTGTCAAAAAGCAGTCTAAATGTCTGCTTTCTACGCGCCTTCGTCTAGTTTGACCGTCATCGCCTCCGGACTTTAACCGATATCTAGAAAAATGACTGCTTATTCCGTATTTTGTTGGAAAAGCTGACCCAAATAATGGACATGTTTCCTTCCATAAGAAAGTAATTTATATCTTCTAAAATTATGTTTTACCTATTTAAAAATCATTTATTTTAGGTTTGTCGTGGTTTTACTATGAATAATATTAATAAGACCTTGTGGGATTACTTCATATTCATGATACCTACACTGCCTACTTTAGTTGCAAAGTTGTAGCGCCTGCCTGTTTAACGCGAATGGAAATAAACCGATCGAACTTTAGCTTGTGTCGCTCGGCTTCTTAGTCCCTAAGAAGAAGAAGATTAGCCTGTACTATTCTATTTTTTCAGTCTAATGTAATGAAGCAACTAGTGATGTACAACCATTGTACAAACTTTCGATTCTTCATGATTCTAATCGATTCTTAGCTAAATTATTTTTTTGGTATAATATTTCTGTCTGAATAACAATTACAGGTTATAAATTACAGGTTTCCAAGTAGGTACTATACATGTGTAACTATTTGCTGTTTACACTAATTTACTTTTTATGCCATCTTGTTTTAAGGTAATAAAGGACAGTAGGTCCTAACTACCTACTAGTACTAAAAACTGTTTTGTAGCGACCACTCCAGTAAAATTGGAGATTCAAAGTACGGCGTCGTATGCGTCAAATCCGTTAGTTCTGATTTTTTGCAGACTTGTTTATGATGTTGGCGATTATAACCCTAAAGGACTAGTTTTTTAAAGAACCTTCTGAAAACGTTTTTAAAGCAAACTAAATTTGCTATCATATGAGACTAGAATTGTATCTGTAGACCCAATAGTTTATGAGATACTTAAAGCTTTTCAAAATTCATATTTTTTTCGAACTTCGCAATTTTTTGCAATTAGGCGTAAAAAATACCGCGAAGATTTCAGACTTTTTTTATGATTTTGGCGGTTATAACCCTAAAGGACTAGTTTTTTAACGGACTTTCTCAAGACGTTTTTAAAGCAAACAAAATTTTCTATCATATGAGACTAGAATTGTACCTGTAGACCCAATAGTTTATGAGATACTTAAAGCTTTTCAAAATTCATATTTTTTTCGAACTTCGCAATTTTTTGCAATTAGGCGTTCTGTTTGGGGTAACATAGTTCACTTTGTAATACCAGCACCAAATTTTAGTATGTTGCTACACATATTATTCTATCTTAAAAACCGTCGGGACCCAATCGGTAAAGTGCCTGGATCGGGAGATATGACGTCATAAAAATGGCGGCCGCTGTATTTTAAAAATTGCGAATAATTCTGATTCTATGAACCCTAATAAATAAATCATCAACATTAAAGGCGTACAATTCTAAATTATACTTTGAACACACTCTCTGAATTCAAGCCTTACATTACAATAGTTAACAAAGTAAAGTAATTAACTTCTGCATAATGACAGTAAAAAAAAACATTAAACATACACAAAACAATATTAAATTGAATAAATTCTCAAGATAAAGAGCTATGTAAAGACATTCCGAGTTTAGATCTCTGAAAGTTAAATTTGTCCTTTGACAAAGCTTTAGTAAGGATATCAGCGTATTGATAATCACTACTAACAAACTTTAATGCAATTATCTTTTGGTGGTACTTTTCCTTAACAAAGTGATATTTAATATCGATGCGTTTACACCGTTTGTGAAAGTTTATATTTTTAATGACACTGATGGCACTTTGATTGTCTAAATGAAGACATGTCGTGTCCTGTGTATATTCACCGATGTCACTTAATATCTGTTTTATCCATATACTAAATAAGATTCGAGTTCACTTACATGTGTCGTCACGCGTTAGTATGGGACGATCTCTTTCTGCGCTGCCGTCGCGGAAACTGACGAATTGCGAGCACTTTGTTTCATTCAAACACACTTTCGCTAATAGGTCCCTTAGTCAACTAAATAAGCTTCGTTAGTGTAAAATATTTTTTTTTGAAAATCGATCGGTTTGCTTATAAAATCCATATTTGAAAATGCCACGGTGATAGGCGCCGATTTTGATACCCCCGCATTGGCGCCGTTACCTTAACGTACATACGTAACGTATAGGTACAAGTATAAATAAAATAAAAAAATCATCAAAAACATAATCCCAAAAAATGGCTGTATTTATCTGTATGCAGGATTGCTCTGTTTTATTGTTACATTTTAGGTTTTCCAGGTAAAATTAGCAAATAATTTAGATATATTATTTATACTCGAAAATCTAATTAAAAACCAAAATCTGACAGTTCCATTCTTGATTATTTCGTTATTTTAACATTCTCTAGGCTCTAGGATCCTAATCGAGCAGTGCAGCAGCTAATGGCCAATTGAACTCTAGGAAGTTGGATTAAACTTGTAACATTTAATTACTTATAGACACCGGGACACATAATAGTTACGCCTTGTAGGTAGCGTTAAGTATTTAAAAACGATGTCCTCTTTCAGACATAATGACGTTATCGGTGCTGACGGAGGTCCCGTTCTGCGTGGAGAGGGTGCAGCGCGTGACGTTTGACATGACGTCACAGGACGTGCAGTTCAAGATGGTTTTGCTCCACTTCTGCGTCGAACTGCTCAAAGTCTTCCCTTACAATCGATTTGTAAGTTAATTTTTTTTTATTCCAAAAAAAATATAATGGTCAGTGATCCACACGAAATATGATCATTGTTGCTTATATTATTATGTTATTTTATATTTTTATTATAAGTACCTACTTATGTATATTTTGTTTATATAATAGCAGTTTGTTATGATGCAAATTATCTGTTTTGAATGTTGGGTCTATATCACTCAGATCGACATCGCTCGCCCCTGAATTTATAGGTGAGAACGCGTACCTTGGGTCAGGCAAAACGTCTCTCGTCTCATAAGAATAGAATAGAAAACATTTATTTCCCTTAATTATTACATATTTTTGATATTTTTTTATATAATTATATTTTGGCGTTGGCTTCTGAGCAATCCCGTATCCAATCCATAAGTGCCTGATCAGTAGAACAACTTTCAATGATGTCACTATCTTCTTTCCGGTGATCTCATTTTGATTAGTAAGAGACGGGGGGCGTGAGTGATATTAATCGACTGCAATAAATAGAATATTAGATAATTTCGACATTATACATCGACTTTTTTAAGTAATACTAAAAATTAGATAATTTATAATTCACACTTACCAAATCGTTTATCCAAGTAGTTAAACAGTTTTACGCATCTAAACACGATAATTATGCCAGGATGTTGTCTCAGTTCATCAGCGGGCGGGCCCAGCAAAACAATTCTCAATACCTAATGTCACTTCACTATCATCTATATTTCCCGGTGATCTCATTTTTAACAACAATAGGGGGGGGGGGGGGGGAGTCTTGAGTGATATTCAGCGACTTCATAAAAAAGAAAGGTAATTAAAAAATTAAACATATTATAAAATGGTTAATTACTTGTACTCATACTAATAATATATTTATAATCCGCACTTACCAAATCATTTGTAGCCGCATTTAAAGTGTTTTCGGCATCTAAACACGGTATACGAGTACTTTCCGGGATTTTGTTTTTGGTCATCAACTGTACCAGCAAGTCGCATAATTTATTTTATACCTGTAGGTATTTTTTCTCATTCTAAAATTAAGTTAAATCAAATTAATTTATCATACTAATAAATTGATATAACTACAAATGAAACACATACTTTGCGTTATATTTCATGATAAAAAAACTGATGTCTTAATGTAAAAACACAATTCACAACAACAAAAATAATTAAACTATACATCAAAACATAGTTCTTTGACTGAAATTTTTAATAGCACTCCATGTATTCAAGTATTATTTGTAATAAAACGAGGCAATCCGAATTACATCAATTCATCTTGCGTTTGATTTTATGCTAAAACGAAGTAACTCCAAATATGCTTATGTTTGATAAAAAAAATATCAAAATACTCACGTAATCCTGAATGTGATAGCGATCTATCTCCAAATGTCTCACGAAAACGCTTTCTTGCTTGAAAGCCGGTCGGAACATGACTGAAGTTAGCTGCTTTAGCACAAATTCGTGATATAAGCGAATTTTGGCATAACTATGCCAAACAACTGTACAACTGTAGGGAATGATGTTTTAAACCACATACTAAAAAGTACTGATAGGTGGGGGTGAAGCTAACTTGTCTTTTTTTTAGTTTTTCGTAAATAACTCGTTAACGGTGGCCCAGAGCAAAAAATGTTCCATTACATAAGTAATCTACATTAAATTCTCATCAATTCAATATTTAATGAGATATAGAGGCTAGGAGATGGACAATAAAAAACAAACTTACATTTCTTTAAGTATGGCACATATATTCCTAAAAATAAAATTCCTAATTATGTTCTAAATGGGTATGGCCGTCAAAACTTGTACCTTAATGCACTGGAACATGTAACACACATGTAACACACTAACACACTGGAAAGTAGCGAAAATTTCTAAAGCGGAGTTCACATGTCGGTTTTTATTTTTAACCGACTTCAAAACGGAGGAGGTTCTCAATTCGTCGGGATCTTTGTTTTTTTTAATGTATGTTCCCCGATTACTCGGAGACCACTTGACCGATTTGAAATTTTTTTTCGTTGTTTGAATGGATATACTTTTTAGTTGGTCCCATTGTCAACACGTCAGGATCTAATGATGGGATCTGGGAGAAATCAAGGGAACTCCTCAAATATTATAGGCACACCTATAGCGATTTCGGTATTTTTCACTGTAACTCGTACATTTGCTTTTGAAAAGTACTATTTGGTGAAGTGGAACTGATGATGAAGACCACAGATGGCCACCGGAACCCCTTAACAGTACCTATTTGAAGGGTAGCGAAAAGATATCTCGATTAAGATATTTGAGCGACTATCAGGAAGCACACTTAGGTTTTTTTTTTGTGGTAATCGCCTGATGGGCCAAAGACAAAAGTCCTTGCTTTTGTTTGCTTTTTGCTTTAATTACTTTAAGAAAAAAGGGCAGAGGTGAAAATCCCTTCCGGAGACCTGGGAATGGAGGGCCCAGGTACTGCCGGGCTCGCACCGGCTAAAAACACCAATGCCCCTATTACCAACTAGAATTTAGACTCCCGCGGATACTACCCCAGCCAGTGCTGAAAGGCCGGAGGAGAAAGTCCTTCCTCCGTTTACATATCCACGGGGTTTTTCCAAAAAGGGGGGATGGGGGGCAAATTAAGCGGCAGCGGGCGGAACTAACTCAGACGAGGGCTCGCCGCGCAGCCTGCTGCACTATACTATTGATGTCACATATTAGGTGACTTACATATTATTTTCGTAATTAAAAATTAAACTTGAGGTGAATTCATAATACGGGCTTATTTTACGACCGACAGCTAAAGAATATTCCGCCTACGGATGCCAGTTTCTAGCAGCATCTCCTAAGAGCTGTTTACCAGGGTGTGCACGTATGGGGCCAAGCGATGGTGCCGATTCTTCTTCCAGGTCCTGCGGATTGGGGATGGGAACTGGAAAGGACTCCTGCACCCGTTGCTGCTACAGCTTGTCTGGAACTACTTAATGTGACAATAGTTTACATTTCTAAATTAAATTTTTATGCGTTGGTCCTTATGGCTCATATTGTAATTTATGGATTTTTTTGTACTTAAGACAATATATGGAAGGAAGTATTTCCACCTGGTCGGCCTGAGATTTAATATTTGACGGTCACGACGTCCTTTTGTGATTTAATCATTTTGAGATCAAGTCTGTCTGTTTTGACTTGAAGACTGTTTTTTTTTCAGATAGACGTTGTATGATAAATTAAACTGTGTTAAGAGATTAAGAATTTTATAATTTAACTACAGTATAAACTTTAGTACTAATAACAATCAGTAACAAAAACCAATTCCATAAAAAAAAAAGATGAAATGTTGCGGCATCAAATCAAATCAAATCTCTTTATTTTGCCTAAATGTGGTACAAAAGGTGTTACAGTTGGACAAAGTCACACACATTTTGCCAGTATCTGGCATGCAAAAATATCATAATCATACAATTTAAAGCAATGTTAAAAATGCTTCAGGACTACATGGGTTGATCGCTTATACATGCATAAGATAAATTCATACTCAATCATAATAAAATTAAATAAAATTAAAAAATCACAGTCAATCGTTAAAGTAATCAAAATATTCTTCAGTACTATAAAAGCATTCCTGCACTAACCAACTCTTAAGTTTAGTCTTGAATAGTCTAGTAGGCAATTCTTTAATTTCATCGTGCAATCTATTATAGATGCCAATGGACATGCAATATGCGTTCTTACCATACAACTTAATCTTTTGAGCAGGACCAACGGGGCGATTTGGATACCTTGTATTAAAATTACATATGTCTTTGCTGGTTTTAAAAAGTTCTGGATGCAGTTTGACGAATAAACAAATTTCATATATGTACATGCTTGGTACAGTCAGAAGTTGTAGGCTTCTAAATAACGGCCTACAAGATGTTAGGATATCAGCATTACAAATTGCTCTAATGCACTGTTTTTGAGCTATTAGTGCACGTTTTACATGACTCGAGTTGCCCCAAACAACGATGCCGTATCTGAGCAGGGAGCAAACATATCCATGATAAGCCTGTAATGCAGCCTGTTTGGTGCTTATCTTAGTAAGTTTCCATAGAGCATATGCAAACGCATTTATTTTACTGCAAAGTTTGTTTATATGCCCAGCCCAGGAGCATTTATCATCCATGCAAATCCCCAAGAATGTCGTCTGGCTGGATTCTTCTATAGTTTGATCCGCAACGGCTACCGTTAGGGAGAGCTTTTTCCTATTTTTATTTACGAACTGTACAAATGTGGTCTTTTGTAGATTAACATTTAGATTGTTCCTATGTAACCATTTTATGACATTAGCGATGGTGTCAGTTATGTCCTTATTATAAGAACTAGCATTATTACATGGTATTACTATAGAAAGATCATCTGCGAAGAGTATACAGTCAAAGTTTGTTACATTCGGTAAATCGTTGATATATAATAAAAAAAGCAGTGGTCCCAGGATACTCCCTTGAGGCACTCCAACCTCATTTACTTTAATAGAAGACCTATGAGCAGTAACGATATTGTCTGAATCTATCTGAGTTATTTCAACAAATTGGGTTCGTGCGAGCAAGTAATCTCTGAGCCACTCTTTCACCACACCTCTTATTCCGTAACGCTCACATTTAGCTAAGAGTGTCTCGTGGCACACAAAATCAAAAGCTCGACTCATATCAAAGAATATTGTAGTTACCGACAAACTATTGTTCATGTAACCAAGAATTTTATCCGTTAAGGTAAAGGCAGCTAATGATGTTGATTTACCCTTTTGGAAGCCAAACTGTTCAGGCTTTATTATGTTAAACTTATTGAGAAATGACGTTATTCGTTGATGAAATGCCTTTTCAAATATCTTTGAAATTACCGGAATTAGTGAGATCGGACGGTAGGTTTTAACACATTCCTTACTGCCTTTTTTGTGTAATGGCCTGATTAAGGAAAGTTTTAGAGGCTCCGGAAAAACACCGCTTGTGAACGATAGGTTCACGAGGTAGCTTAAGACTGCAGCAATCAATTGTTTACATTCTTTCAATATATTAGTCTGTATTTCATCATAACCAGTAGCGTTAGTAGTATTTAAGGTACTAATAAGATTACGTATTTCATTTTCATCAGTTGGAGTCAAGAACAAATTAGAATTATTAGCATTTACAATAGACATGTCAGGTTTAAGGTGATTAATATTTTTCAAATTTGTTAGATTAATGTAAAAATTATTAAATGTATTTGCAATATCAATAGGATTAGAAACATTGTTATCATTAATAGACAGTTTTTCAATATTTGCTTCAATGACATCATTTTTAGCTACATTTTTAATTACATCCCATGCGGCTTTACATATATTTTTGGATCGGGCAACATAATTAACGTTTGTAAGTTTTTGAGCTTGATGTACGCAACGTTTAAGAATCTTCGAGTAGTTATTAAACTTAATCTTACTGCGCAAATAACTAACATGATTCTTGGGTTTTTTGTAACAGTCGATACGCAGACTTCTTTTTCTTATTACTGATTTTTTGATACCTTTTGTGAACCATGCGCTATATTTAGGCTTAGATATTGATTTTACTTTAATGACTGGGAAACATAGTTTATAAAATAGTGCAAACGTGTCATAGAAGTGTTTGAACGCCACTGACAAAACATTTTCTACGTACACTTCTGACCATGACAATTTACTAAGGCAGTCATGGAATTTAGCAATGTTGTCCAAACTATAGTCTCTTTTATACCGATACAGACACAAACGCGGCTTAGCTACATTACCAACAGAAAAAGTTAGGGTTTGACCAGTTTCATGATCAGACAAGCCTAATTCGAGAATTTCGCTTCGAGTTTCAGGGATATTTGATAATATCTGGTCAAGACATGAAGCTTTACGTGTGGGGCTGAGTATGTGCAATTTAAGATTGTTATTGTCAGCAATTCTCGCGAGTTCATTTGAGCTTTCTGTGGTTTTGAGTGAGTCTATATTGAAATCGCCTGTAATCACTACCTTATATTTAACTTTGTGTTTTAGTTTACACATGAGCCGTTCCAGCATATGCAGAAAAGGACGTGCACAGGCCGATGGCGTTCTGTAAATACAAATTATTATACATTTTATCGATGGTATCTCGACACCACAGCACTCGAAAATGTAGTCTTGACAAAACTCGTTCAAAAACTGTACCTCCCGCGATTGAATATGGCTTTTACAGAAAATACAAGAACCTCCTCTCTTTTGATGTGACCTAGAGTAAGACGATGCGAGTCCATAACCAGATACCCGTAAATTCCCCTCGTTGCCGGATTGCAAAACGCTTGTTTTTCCCCGCTAATTCATGAAGTGTTAATTCTATTAATTCTCTTTTGCTTACAAAACCTGCAATATTTTGATGAAAAATAGAGAAACAATTACTTTTGGGGACGAAAAAATTTTTTATTATTGTTTTTATTACCTTCACGGTTTAGCGGAAAGTATTCAGTAATACATTTTTGTATTAGAGTTTTATCCTTCCTAATGCCTTCATTACATGCCGATTTATTAAAGTAGTATGGTATAGTGCCTTTATGGTACCGCTCCGCATCGAATAATGATTGCGCCCCGCTTACAGGCTTACAATTTTTGTAGCTTAAGTATTTTTTTGAATAGTAATGACAGTCAAGAAGATAATTAATCTTAGAACATAACTTATATGTAAGACTTGCATCACAATCATTCAAGTCTGTTAAATCCAGAAATGTAGAGTTATGAAAATTTTTACATAGTAATTTTAGAGTGTTGTTCAATTTTTTTTCGTTTAAGTGGACACTATTTATTACGCCAGTGACAATAATAAAGGCTTCGGAACGCATTTTTATAAAGGCGCTTAGCTCCGCAAGTAAAGCCACTAGATTACAATCACATTCGCCTACATTGACAATAGTCACATTATTAGAGCTAGAATTTACCGTTTCTGTCGATTTTAGTATATCTTCACAGCGTGCGTGGGTCTTGACGGTGCGTGGATGTCACTTCATATTTTCCATATGGTGTATTAAGTCTTGATTTCAAAAGTGCGGCAGCCAGCCCCCTGCTTTGTGCTCCTCCGAGGACATATATTTTTCCCGATAGGCTTTCATGTTTTTGCGTTAACGTAACGCTGCTGGGTGGAGGTGTGCTTACGATGCTCGGCACAGTTCCTGGGTTTTCGATAGAGCTTTTAATATTCTGATCTGTATTCTTACTATCTGCGCATGTTTGCGTTGTTTGATGTTTCTTACTAGTACACTTTGTAGTTTTTATGGTTTTTGACGTAGTTTTACATATGTCCTTTAATTGTTGGATTTGCCGGTTGCATTCGGATAGTTGTTTAGTAAGGCTATCATTCTCGATAAGGAGTTTAGTAGTGTAACTATCACCGAATTCCAGTTTCTCTTGCAGGTGTATTATTTTAGTCTTCAATTCTTCTATTTCGGCTTTGCGATTTATAGTCAAATCTGGGCAGCTTCTATTGAGCGTGTCATTACGAAGTATAGAGCTATCGAACTCTTCGTCGGATAATGAATCAAACGAGTTATGCACCGGTAAATTATATCTCCTAACAGTAATGTTGTCTATTGAATTGTTAGACTGATATTGTTGTGACTCTTCTGCAGGTTTTTTAAGTTTTCCGTCTTGTGCTTTTATGACTTGCTTTGAAGTCTTGGCAACTTTGGTTTTCGTAAAGATAGGTGTACTTGCTTTCCTTGGTTGACCTTTGAGTTGACGGCATTTAATACAGGCCCATGAAGCTTTACGTTCGGCATCCATTAAATCATACAGTTTTTCAGAATTTGTGCATCTAAGATCGTAAAATCGTCCACACATTGAGCATGTCAAAAAATGTTTATCTGAAATTGTCTTCTTACAAAGAGCACAGGATGGTTTTGGTGCCATTTTATTTATTATGATTTATATTTATTTTGATAATTATAACTGTGCGTATTCGCGAAATAAAATTATGATGAGAGTTTCAAACGTTTTTGTGTTTTTCCTAGTTGCACATCTTATGTCCTCTGCTCCTGTGTCAGGTGTCCGCTCCGGTCTTGTGTCAGCGGCCGCGCGCGATAACGAGCGCGGCGGATGACTCACCGTCCGCGGGTCGCGAGTCGCGGGTATTTAAATAAACAAAGACGTTAACTTAAAATATTTGAAATGTTTTTTGTAATATCTTTGAAACCAATATGTATTTTTTAAGACGGTTTTCTCCACTGTATTCCGCAAGTCACTCTCTACAGAACAATATAATTTGCAACACTCGATGACACTTATTTCAAACACTTATCAATTAAAAACGACGGAGCTTAGAAATACGCGACTGCCTTGCGCTAGCGATACTGGGCGTCCTCACCGTACTGAGGACACTCGCAGCGATACTCCGCTGCACTGCGATGCTCAGTCTTGGGGCAAAAAAGGAGCCTTGCCTGTAGTCGCCAGAGAAGCTGATTAATTTATCTGACACTTCTTTTATATATTTCTCTGTGTCAGATGACCACGGCCCAAAAGTTTCTATAGCAAGTACAGCAACTAAATAATTTGGCTTTAAAAAGCGTATTTGTGACAATTGATTGTTTGGGCGAGGTTTGCGCCGGTCCCTGGCTTGCGAGCGGAACCTTGGGCATGAGACTGAGCTGATACGCTAGTATCAACGCAAGTGACGTCCCACGCCAAGGGACAACCAAGATACCACGGTACTAAAGTGCATTCGTCGGGTCTCTTTTCATCTGAGGCAGACAGGCCAGTGGGCTCAAGCGAAGCCAGGAATGAAATTGTGCTAAAGCCCGACGGATCAAATAGGTTATCGATGCATATCTATAAACTCGACCAGCACTGGATTGGTAACACAGGCCGTGGTGTCCTAGGTCGTCGACTGCATTTCCACAACGGCAACAAGGATGCGGCTCGTAGACTTTAAGACCGTGGCGGAGGCACACTGCTATCCTGAAAGTATTAGGATCTAAAAGCGACCCTCCTAGGGTTCGTGAAGGGAGCAACGGGCCTTATCGGATGAATTTTGACTATTTTCCAAAAGTTTGCGATGGCGAAATTTGTCCCATGCTACTTGGCTAGCTTTTTCGACTGGCAATTTCTCACCCGGGTTACAGACACGCCAAGGATATTCTGTATCGGACAAGCACAACTAGTAGCCCAAATGCCAAGCCCACCGTACTTTACGCGGAGGGTTGCTTGAGACCAGCAGGTGAATGTGAGATGTTAAAATTTTTGCTAGAAGTTACTTTTAAAATATTGACTTGGAAGTTCGTTATGTTTTTCATATAGACGTTGTATGATAACTATATATAAAATATATTTTATTTTAAAGCTGAATAAATGTTCTTTAAGATATATTTTTTTTCTTTGCAAAAACTTCAGTATTTTCAAAGACGCTGACTATTTAATAAAAATAAAACATTGTTTTTTTTGACAATATTTTACTTATTTTATAGGAAACTGTATATTAAATGTTTCAAAAATGAATTCCTCATGCCTGAGTAGTTTATCAAAACATGACACCACACTCGAGGTGGTAGATAAATTTCAAGGCTTCTCGGCGAGTTTGCGTCTCAGTTAGTTCCGTCCGCTGTCTTAATTGGCGCCGCCGCGCGGGTATATTTGTTTATTCTACTCGTCTCAAATAAATGGTATAAATTAAACTATTTGTTTTTTAAATCTGCAGAAATTGGGCTTTTCAACCGTTTTTTTGTGAACATGATGTTGTACATATATCATAAAATATTGTGTGTTGAAACGAAAAAGACAAGCTGATGTTGTGAAACTTCTTTATGTATCTTCATAAATTTATATGAAGGAGTGTAATTATTATATCAAAAATGAAAGCCACATCTATGGTTTATCAGAAAATGACACCATATTCGAGGTGATAGGTAAACTGAAGCCGATATAAATTTTTATCTGAAGGGCGGCGGCTTGTAACTTTGAATACCCCTCTCCCTACCCCCAGGGGGTGGCTGATGGCTACCGGGCTAAATCAGCTCAGTTTGTCCTAGGATACATCAGTGCCAAGTGAATTCATCTGATACCATTTTTTGACCTCTCCATACATTGGGTGACACTACCGCCCGTACTATGAGGTTGATCTGTCAGAATGATCTTGACGTGCGTTCTGAATTCAGAGTATGAAAATTCTGATTATGAATTCCGGACGCACCTGTTTCTATACAACTAGTACAGACGAGCACACACATACTGGATTCAGATTATGAATCTCTCTCTGCTAACGCAGACTTTTAGCGTGTTGACGCGTTGCGATTTGTATGTAATAACCAGAGATCGGACAAATGGGTGTCATTACTCGCAATAATGTGGACATGACTCCAAAGATTTTAATTAAATACATTAAATTACATTAATTGATTACTTACCCTAAAAATAATTTTGATTCTTTGCAAGGCAGTAATTAAATAAATAATACAATGACTTGTTATTGTGTAGATTTATTAAAGCAAATAAACAGTATTTTTTTAAAAAAAACCGTGGTTAGGTTAGGTTAGGTTAGGTTAGCTATTTCGCAATCCACTCATGTTAATGGAGGAAACTTAAGTAGAATAATATTAATAGCCACTCCGCACATAGGTATTATTTATTTATTACTGTCCTGCAAAGTATCAAAATTAAAGTTTTAATAAGAAATAGATTAATTTATTTAATTTGTTTAATTAAAATCTTTGGAGTCATGTCCACATTATTGCGAGTAATGACACCCATTTATCCGATCTCTGGTAATAACTCATCAAATGATGATGCTGACATTCTGTAGTAGTCGAAGAACCTGTCAGGATAGTGCCGTAAATTTCTTGCCGTAAGGTGGTACTGACTCCGTCTTATTCTGTTCAAATTAACAGAATGAATCCAGTATTTTTGCTTCCTTTTTTTTATATAGCGACAAGAGCAGTGCTATAAGTATTAATTGGTCTTCCATGTTAATTGTATGCTATACGTAGATACGTGCCTACTTATCTATGTGACGTTCGCTAGACAACTGATCAATCTGAATTTTTAAGACATGTGTGAGGCAAGGCACCGGATTCAGACTATGAAATCAGATTATGAATTCAGATTGGGATTCAGACTGTGTAAGGCCAGCCTAATTGTTAATGTAAAATTGACCGAAAGTAAGACACTCCGACCAATATATTTCGTATATTTACTTATTTATATTTTTAATGCACGTTGTGGCATTTTGATGCGTGTTGACATTAGCTGTCTGTCAACATGACTAATCAAAATTACGCCGCAAGTGAGTCGTTAGTAACCAAGAAGTATTTTTTACGTTGACCCGTTATCTAGTTGGTAATTGTTGATCGAAGGTAATGAAACATTTTTTGCTATAAGCCACCGTTTACGAGTTATTTTCGAAAAACTAAAAAGGGACCTTTACACACCCCCACTTGTTAACTTCACCACCACCCATCAGTACTTTTAGTATGTTGTTTAAGACACCATTCCCTACAACTATGCCAAAATTCGCTTATACACGAGTTTTTCCCCCTGATTTTCCTTCGTTGGGTAGGCTAATTGGGAGTTTTTGAAAGTCGGGATCAGGTTGCCCCCATAATAACGTGGTACCGTCCCACGTCATAAAGAAGTAGTGACAGTGATTCCACCATTTTATTTGTATATTTTTTATTGAAAGATGATTGCTTTTTAGACCTTGTAATGTGTTTCTTTAGGTTATCGTAAAGTTGTACTTATGCCTAAAAAGATCATCACCATATGTAAATCATAATTGTTATTATTCCATTCAATGATATTTTATATTAAGATACGTCATCTGCGCGCAAAAGCGTTCCTCAAAAAGGAAGGCAAATTGCCTTACTATCGTTCAGTCGCGCCGCGGCCGCTGACACGCACGCGTCGAAGACAATGAAGTTTTATTACCGAAAAGTAACAGATATATTCCATAAAAAATGCCGTCTTGTGTTTTTCAAGGCTGCCGAATTATACTGTAACTATAAAAGGATGAAAGGAAGTCTCATTTCATTTGTAAGTACCGTAAATATTTTTTATCTCCACACATATCATAAGTCCTCTATTATGCGTTCAAAACCCGTAGTACTAGGGGAGCCCAAGGTCCTAATTGGGGATTTACTCGAGCGTCGTGGGGCCTAATTAAATTTTGAAGATTAGAAGGTAGAAAGGAAAAACCGTTATAAGTATGACGTGTATCCATTTAGCGGTGGGGAAAGCTTGTACAGGTTTTCAAAAATGTAAAAAAAAACTGTCAAACGGAAATACTCGAGCGCGTCAGATATTGATAGTGTATAACTCCCACGTGTCTCTGATAACGGAGGCATGTTAATTTGCCGGTTTGCATGGTGGCCGTACAGAAGGGGTGAAAATGGGAAAAAAATATACATACGAGCGCGTCAGATTTTCAGAGGGGATGTTAAGCGAACCCGAAAGAACCTCCCATTGCAAAGACTGACGATTCGGACGTGACGCAAGCTCAAGGCGGCTTTTTGAAAATGCAAAAAAAATCGAGATGTTGTAAAACTCGAGCGCATCAGATTTTTATACAGATGGTTCAGCTTGATGTCTAAGATGTGCTGACCCATAACTAAACATCGGTATCAACGTTCAACTTTCATGGCAGAGTACGGTTTGCAGAAAAATAAATACAAACAAATACATCTAGTATTTTGAACCTTTATTTTTTATAAACAAAAAGATTGACGCTAAAAATGAATTAAGGTTTTGAATAAATTATTAAAATTGGTTTCATGCATTTTGCTGTCAACCTTTGACGTCTGTTATAATATAGCCATTTTAAATGACTACAATGACCTTTCCACACTGATTAATATTTATTTGGTGTGACAATTAAATTGATATTTGTTAACTATTTGGTATATTTTATTTTATGAATGCAAAATGAGTATTAAGGTTCTATGACATTATTTAGAATATAAACTTTGAGTATAAGTACAGTATAAATATAGGTGCAGTTAGCTGCAGCATAATAAAATAAAAAAATAACACAGGAAATAAAAGTTATTATTCATTAAATATTCGAATGTATTTCTTTTTTTGCTACTCTTACCGGGTGCCATGAAAGTTGAACGTTGATACCGATGTTTACCCATAATCTAACGATTAGTTGGAGGAGTTTTCTTAATCTGACGGTTTGAAAAAGATTTTTGTTTATAAATCAATGAATTTTTTAAAAAATTGCACGTAGAATATGCAAAAAAAAATCTTTTAAAAGGGTAACTTTAAAACTTCGTCAGGTAATTTATTATAGAAATGAATGCATTGACCAACAAATGATTTATATACTTTACGGACGCGGAATTTTCGGATAGCGATTTTATTTTTATTTCTGGTATTTAAATTATGTATATCAGAATTTTTGGTGAAAGAATCTAAATTTCTAATAACGTAAATAATACTCTCATAAATAAATTGAGACGCTACAGTCAAGATAAAAAATTTCTTTAAAAAGTTCTCTTAAAGAGTCACGGGAGTTTAAGTTGTAAATAGAACGAATTGCCCTTTTTTGTAACACAAATATAGTTTGTATGTCAGCTGCCTTACCCCAAACCAGAATACCGTACGACATGACACTATGGAAATAACTATAATAGACTAAGCGAGCTGTCTCAACATTGGTTAGTTGTCTAATTTTCCTAACGGTGTAAGCTGCCGAACTTAGTTTACCTGCCAGTACAGCTATATGGGGACTCCATTGCAAATATTTATCTAATGTTATGCCTAAGAAAATTGCCTTATCTACCATTAGCAAACACTCGTCATTTAGAAAAATACTAGAATGTACCGGTTTAACATTAGGCAAAGCGAACCTAACACATTTCGTTTTCTTAGCATTTAGTAGCAAATTGTTGCTAGTAAACCAATTAAGTACTTTAACTAGTGTGGTGTTAATCCTACTGTAGTCTACGGATTTTCTATCTACCTCCTCCTATCCTACCTCAATATTTATTTTAAGCTGTGTGGTTACCGGCTTAGAATAGTACCACTTCAAGTCTTCCCGTGGAAGGCTTGTAGCATTGATAGCCCAACTAGCAAAATAACCTTATAACAACAAGCTTATATGGCCAAAACCCTTGTAATTGTTTTATAAAAGCATAAGTTGTTAAAATGTCTTTAGGTATAATAGCTCATTATAAGAGATTTTTTAATATTATAAGAATAACACCTGTATTAACAGGTGTTATTCTTATAATTTAGGTTGAATAAAGACTAATTTAGACCGAGTAATATGACCACAATAAGGATTCCCCTTGTAAGAATAGTTTTTAAGAGATTTTAACTGTCACAGCCTCTATTCTTTTAATTTAGGGTTGGATAAAGGCTAATATGACCGAGTAATATGAGACCACAAAAATAATTCCCCTTGTAAGAGTTGTTTATAAGAGATTTTAGCTATCACAGCCTCTATTCTTATAATTTAGGTTGGATAAAGGCTATGACCGCTAAACTTTAATGATAATTTTTGATACTTCGGCTTATGGAAATCGTCAGAATATTGTTTTCTATCATTCTTGAACTCCTTCAAAATAAAACAAAAAACGACTGCGCTCGAGAAAGTCAAGGTAACGTTTTTTTTTTGCAAATTTGTGATCCTCCCACCCTATTGCGTTATGCTTAAATCGTCAGATTATTGAAATATATACTTTTTTGCATGTAATTAACCTACCTTACCTTAATCTGATGCGCTCGAGTATTTCAAGCTATCGATTTTTTTTACTATTCTGATCGGCTATCCTGAACGCGCGTTCCAGGATAAAGTGCTCATATATGCTGGAGGTACTCAACAGGGTACAAGGATGCCCCCTTATGTTAATCTGCCGCGCTCGAGTAAATCCCGAAATTCTTGGGCTCCCCTACTAAGTAAGTGACAGCAATGACAGCTGTAACGTAATTTTGAAATTACGTTATCATATATTATAAAGTAATGAGTTTCAAATTTGGAACATCTCCCAAAACCAATACAATTAAAATAGGCCCAATTCTAGTATCAATTGAAACGTCAAATCGTTATATTTTTCAGTACAATATCGTACGACATTTGATTTCGAACGACAATAGGGACTTTATTAGTTTGTCTATGATTTAAAAAAACCCTTCATATTCGTGAAACTGATACAGCACCAGCTTATTTTGCCGCCATTTTTGTCGACAAGTCGTCGGCTTTTGAACCCATCTTAGAGTACCTACTACACGGGATGGTTGCGATAAAACCATCAGCACGTTAATTTGGACCTGTATAAGTAAAATAAAACCGAACGAATTTCAACAAGGTTATATAATTAGGGAACACACAATGATTAAATTAAAACAAATTACTTACAATGCAACTATAAAAACTAGATTACTAGGCTGACACAGAACTTAGCTTAGGTAACCAAAACGATTTAACATGAAACTGTCTGCGGATTATCACGTTAATAAAGCCTTTCTAATTTAAAACACATTGCCTAATAAAGGGTAAAAGACCACCTTAGAACACGGTCAGGCCAAAACTTGTATTCAATTTATAGGTAAATCTGAATCGAACTATAATAGAATGAATCGGTTTAAATACAAGAAGCGCTTCATGATTAAAACTGACGTGTTCGGAGTATAATGAAATATGGATAACAAATTGTGGTGTTGATCGGTAAAAAAAAGGTCCAGAAACCTAATAATATTTACGGCCAAAATTCAACCGAAAATAACCATAGATAGGTTAGGGGGGAGTTCGCGGACTCAATTTGGGATTTAGAAAATAATAAATATCAACGAAATGGTGACTATCCTGTAAACTTCCGTCGTCGCTTGCCGCCGTACGAAGATGTAGCCGTAACGCTGCGTTCGTCGCAACTGACGCAGCGGGAAAAGCCTGCGGGCACTACCGCAGACGACGACCCGTTGCCTGCGAACTCGATGGCGAACCACACGCTGAACGGCAAAACCAGTCGTCCAAATCTTCCGTTGGGGCGAAGAGTCGCGAGATATGGGGTAAGCGGAGGTGCTGCAAAGGACACCTTTACTCACAAAATTGAACGAAAAGGACGGAAGAAAGGCTTCCTAAAGATGGGGGGCAGTGAAAGCTGAACGGCAACAAAAACCAACTCACCCGCTATCCGGACATACAGAAGACAACTGCACTATCTCGATCGGTCAACAATCGAGAGCACGACGTAATAGGAAAGGCTTTCGCGTAACATCATTACCGGACGCGGCACTCGAAACTGGCATAAACTTCCATGCTATAATAAAAACTAGCCGGTGCAGAGACTATCGAATTTTCCGAAGTATCAAGGCAAGAGTACGAGATTGAATGACAGTACCATTACAAGGAACGGATTTAACAAAAACGAATTCAAAATTCAAAACTGTCAGTAGAAATTACAAACTCTAACCGGTCAATGAACAAGTCCGCAATACCAAAAAGGCTGAGAAACGAAAAAGGCGAAATAAAATAGCAATAATTAACGCGAACCAACGCGATTTGTAGCGGTAATGCTACAATTATCCCCTCACTAGAAAGAAAAAAACAAAAAAATTGACAACCCTAAAATAATGGGTTCGTAGTGATATGTCCTCATAGGAAAATGTCCTCGTTGAATAAAAGTCCGTAACGTAATACGTCATGGGAGCAAAACGTCCGCAACTTAAAAGGCCCTGTGTCAACAAATCAAAATGTCACATTGATCAAACGACCGCAACGTAATACGTCATGGGAGCAAAACGTCCGCAATTTAAAAGGCCCTGTGTCAACAAATCAAAATGTCACATTGATCAAACGACCGCAACGTAATACGTCATGGGAGCAAAACGTCCGCAATTTAAAAGGCCCTGTGTCAACAAATCAAAATGTCACATTGATCAAACGACCGCAATTTAAATGACCATGAAAATTTGTTATTGTGATAAGTGTGTAGTGTCTACTACACACTTATCTAAGAATTATCTTTAGCAAAAAATATCATGTTTCTTTTTTTAAGGAAGTGAGTCGCTATATTAAATTTAATGAATATTGATGTTAGCTACATAGAAAGGTCTCATTTTCAATTTATTTTTCATCTCACTAGCTTTTTGTTTGTTTGATATCTAATGAGAAAATCGCTTTTTATCTTTTCATCTCACTAGCTCAGAAAAGTCGGAAAGCCCTTTTTATTTGTTTGATATCTATTGAGAAAATCGCTTTTTATCCACATGTGAAGAAAGAGTTTTGATATTTGAAGGCAGCTTAAATGATAGGCTATTTTGCATTATTTTTCATTTTACCAATACTTCTTGTACGTCAAAATTATTGTATTGACAAAGAGGTAAATAAATTATAATTGATAGTACAAACCCTTTTTCTTATTTTCCTCGCTGTAGTGAGGTGAAAAGTTTTGTGTTATACACGGGTGAAAATTTATTTTACGTGTCGTGTGTTGAATTACTCGCTACGCTCAGGATTCAATTTTTGAACTACTCGCTTCGCTCGTGGTCATTCATAGACTCCTTCCGCTAGCTCGTGATTTAAATGAACACTCGCAGGTAAAATACAACTTTCTCCACTTGTATAACAAATAACTATTAGCCGTGGTTTTGGAATTTTGAAAGAGATCGAAGGACTGAGGAGATCACTCGTAGCTCAGTTGGTAGAATAAATACCGATAAGTTAGACCGTGTTCACAGTTCAGTTCACATCTTATTCAGTCAAACATTGTCTGTTTCTTTGTAGATAAGTGTAGAAATGGAAACCTGTAGGGAACCTCTTAAAATAGGAAAACTATATGAATGGGAATTTGTAGAAATGGGGGAAATCGCTTAAATTATTTTCAGTATACACAACAAAAACATAAATATAAAAAAGTTTTAATTGTATTTAATTTCATACTACTTAACATAAATTATTTTCTTCTTAAACTAACATAACATTACCATTTCGTAGTTAAATACTGTAAAAACAGCGAGGCTAACGTATTTAGCAACCGTGGTTATTATCAATATTTAAAATCCTCTTAATAATTGTAATCCTCCTTAAAAATTCAAAGGGTGTAATACGCCTTTGTTCCAGTTTTTCCAATTCATCGGTGTACCGTATGTTAAAACTGATGTCTACCTTTTTCCTCTTACTGCCGTGAAATATACTGTTTTTAAATCTTATTTCTTGCCATCTTGCTTCTTTTCTTAAGGCATCAACAAACAATATAAACGTTGGTTTTCTGTTCACTCTGGAGTTGAAACGTCTATTCCATCCTTCAATGGGATTGTTTGTACGAAAAATATCATTGTAGCAGCTTATATCCACATTTGGTCTAAGCCACTGTTTTTCAAAGTAAACTAAAAACTTGTCCATACAGTCAGACCTTGTAACGTGCTGTTTAATGTTCAACCAACATTCGGTGTAGTAGACTGCAGGTAAAAGAGGAAAATTCGCACAAATTCCGATTATAAAGCACGATTTCTCGATTGAAATTTCGATCATCAATGTCATCATCAACCAAAAATGACAACATACATGTATTTCTTCTTCTTTTTCTTCCTCCTAAGACCCACCATACAACGAAATTTCCCAGTGGAAAATAAACTTATTGCGATTGCAATAAAGTCTATTTTCTAATTTAATTGCCAGTCATAAAAACAAGAGAAATTCAACTTTATCTTCTTTACAATTGATATTTTATTGCAATGGCCGTATTATGTACATTTTTTGTACGCGGGGACTTAGGAGGATAAAAATGTATACTCGTATTATGCGTTAGGGACGTTATGCATTTTTGTCATTTTTCGTTGATTCCGATTTGCTTCAAGGGCATTTTTAATTGCGGACGTTTTGCTCCCTGGGCTTTCTTCACTGCGGTCCTTCTCATTAACGGACATTATGCCTGCCAGACTAAATGCAACACAGGACGTTTTGCTCTCAGTACGACCTACTCAAAATTGAAAATAATATTGAAGTGACATCCCTAAAATTTCCAAAAGTGACAACCCATAAATAATATCGAAGTGACAACCCTAAAATTTCCAAATGTGACAACCCTAAAATAATATCGAAGTGACAACCCTAAAATTTCCAAAAGTAACAACCCTAAAACAATACACTAAACCTAAACAACACCAACCAACACACACACGCTACATATCATCCTAAACATCGAACACGAAACACAAAAAACACACTTTAAAATATCAAGGTTATACACAAACAGCATTTGTCAAAGTCGACCTTGATAAGGTTAACCTAAAATGAAAAACAAAACTACAGACGCGCCGAAAATCACACCTGAACACCAAAGATCGCTCACTTAGTATAGTTGAACCGAAACGATCTTGATACTAGACTGACTAAACTAGGACCGACTCTGACTAACTGCAATTACCTACCCTAAAACATCTAGCCTAACGCATTAAAACTATTTTATTTATAATACAGCCTGCAGGAAAAATGTACCACTATAACTAACTTACACCTAGTACAGTCAGCCAAAAAAAAACTGCAGAAAATGTGTTTATCAGACCATTATTACAAACCAAAGCAAAGACAAGAAATAACCTACCTCAAATACAAACTAGAAACCCTAACAAATATCCGTGACGAAAATTGAATCAAACTATCCTAACACTAAAAACAAGGGATTATACAAATCAACCATCACAATATATACAAAGAAGCCTATCAGAACTATCAATCAAAAAAAATAAAGGTATAACGAATAATCATACCGGGTACACCAAATGACCGAAAAAGTATCACGATCGGGATAAGTACTCTAACCGAAAATTCCAAGACACTTGCTCTTAAACTAAGGCATACCAGTGCACGAAGTTTACTGACCAACCATTCCGCTGATACCCAAAATCACTGATTAAACAGTTACCGGAAACTATCTAACCGTTGACCCAGTAATATAGCCCAACAAAACAATTCCGTCTTGGAAATTCGCGCGAGAAAAACCACAAGTACCAAGACCTGTTATTGCACTATAATTGATACGATGGCAAACAAATGCCTAACGTGAACAAAGTGATAGGTGATTAACAAACTTCGAACTTTGAATAACAATATGTATAGTCAGACCGAAAAAAGTGAACACGGAAAGGAAAATTACCTCAACAAAAGTCGACGCAGAAGAAATTGGGGATAAAAATCTGACCACCAAATCTATCTGAAAGCAGAAATACGCTGAATGCAACAAACAAGGTGGAACGAAATATACTCTCAATCCGAGAGTTGGAAGGAAGAAGAAGAAAGAAGTAAACTTTAGACCACCGCGAGGGCGGCGTAATGCCCTCGCGGCATCTACCCCGAAACCTCCACGGAGGGGGCGTAAGGCCCTCCGTGGAGTAAACCGAGAGGAAACACCTCACAACCTCCGCGGAGGGGCACGACGCCTCCGCGGAGGGGAAACAGGGAAAATGCAAACAGAACCTCCGCGGAGGGGCACGACGCCTCCGCGGAGGGGAATCAGGGGAAATTAGAAAAAGATGAACGAACATCGTACGTCCATTGTTATAAAAATAAATGTGGAATAGAACACCGAAACAGAAAAACCAAAAGGGGGAAGACGTTGAACACAATGGAACCTTTAGAATTTTGGGAATTATTATAGAAAAAAAAGAACGGGGACACCTAAAAAAAACGACAAACAAAACGCGCAAAAAAATATTTGTCCAAAAAAAATTAAAATTTTACAAATTACCTTATCGCCTAAACAAACAAATCTATTAATTACCACCGCAAAGTCAAAAAGGGGGTGAGGAACACCACGACCCAAAATCCCGTGAGGAAAAATTTTCGACACAAGGCGCGTTCGTTCCGACTGTCTGCCATCTTGGGCACACAGTCTGAACATATTTAAAACGGCAAAAAAAATACGCCCGAGTCGAAAACTTAACGCGTTACATGGTGGCTAGTTCATCCAGACCATGTCCCATCATGGACCCATGGTCTGAATATATTCAAAACATCAGCAACGCCATACGCGCACACGAGACGAAATTGGTGTCCCTACACGCGAAAACGGCATGTCACAGAGCACATGGTATAAAAACATGCTGGGGACAAAAACTAAAAACCAATCATGCTAAAACACCAGATAATCTAGTAACAAGGAGAAGTACCTAGGGGCGAAAAGGTTACATGCAAAATAAAAACAAAACCACTCACCTTAACGGACCCTAACTACAAAACACATGATAGGAAAATAAAATTCGGGGGTGAAAAATTTTATTTGGTCGAATTGAAAGACTGTTTGTTTTGGACGATATACAAGTAATTATTTTAGAAAATAAACATTATCACAAAAAAATTAAATATGTCAAGTGGAAAGTAGGCGTCAGCTCCAGGTTGAAATACGCGACTCGAAGTCAGGGAAAGTAAAGCGCGACGAAGTCATCGTACCACTGGAACTGTAGATGTTATGAGCTCCGCTACAACATAAAAGAAAAAGGATTAGTAGCAAAGAGGAACGATTTATTGGTCGATTACGACCAATCTTTCCACCGACGACAAAAAATAAAAATAAAAAAAGTATTTGACACATTAAAAAAAATATAATAAAAATCACTTATCTTCGGGCGCCATTTTGTAGCGCTCCATAAAAAATAAAGATACGGAACACTACACGGGATGGTTGCGATAAAACCATCAGCACGTTAATTTGGACCTGTATAAGTAAAATAAAACCGAACGAATTTCAACAAGGTTATATAATTAGGGAACACACAATGATTAAATTAAAACAAATTACTTACAATGCAACTATAAAAACTAGATTACTAGGCTGACACAGAACTTAGCTTAGGTAACCAAAACGATTTAACATGAAACGGTCTGCGGATTGTCACGTTAATAAAGCCTTTCTAATTTAAAACACATTGCCTAATAAAGGGTAAAAGACCACCTTAGAACACGGTCAGGCCAAAACTTGTATTCAATTTATAGGTAAATCTGAATCGAACTATAATAGAATGAATCGGTTTAAATACAAGAAGCGCTTCATGATTAAAACTGACGTGTTCGGAGTATAATGAAATATGGATAACAAATTGTGGTGTTGATCGGTAAAAAAAAGGTCCAGAAACCTAATAATATTTACAGCCAAAATTCAACCGAAAATAACCATAGATAGGTTAGGGGGGAGTTCGCGGACTCAATTTGGGATTTAGAAAATAATAAATATCAACGAAATGGTGACTATCCTGTAAACTTCCGTCGTCGCTTGCCGCCGTACGAAGATGTAGCCGTAACGCTGCGTTCGTCGCAACTGACGCAGCGGGAAAAGCCTGCGGGCACTACCGCAGACGACGACCCTTTGCCTGCGAACTCGATGGCGAACCACACGCTGAACGGCAAAACCAGTCGTCCAAATCTTCCGTTGGGGCGAAGAGTCGCGAGATATGGGGTAAGCGGAGGTGCTGCAAAGGACACCTTTACTCACAAAATTGAACGAAAAGGACGGAAGAAAGGCTTCCTAAAGATGGGGGGCAGTGAAAGCTGAACGGCAACAAAAACCAACTCACCCGCTATCCGGACATACAGAAGACAACTGCACTATCTCGATCGGTCAACAATCGAGACCACGACGTAATAGGAAAGGCTTTCGCGTAACATCATTACTGGACGCGGCACTCGAAACTGGCATAAACTTCCATGCTATAATAAAAACTAGCCGGTGCAGAGACTCGAATTTTCCGAAGTATCAAGGCAAGAGTACGAGATTGAATGACAGTACCATTACAAGGAACGGATTTAACAAAAACGAATTCAAAATTCAAAACTGTCAGTAGAAATTACAAACTCTAACCGGTCAATGAACAAGTCCGCAATACCAAAAAGGCTGAGAAACGAAAAAGGCGAAATAAATTAGCAATAATTAACGCGAACCAACGCGATTTGTAGCGGTAATGCTACACTACTTATAATATGTGTGTAGATAAAGTAATGTATACAACTGTATATAATTCAGCCTTAAAACACTCCTGTGATCTTATAATGAAACTCACCTTTGGCTCGTTTCATAAAACCACACTCGTGTTTTAAGGACTCTCATTATGTATCAGTTACATAAACTACGAGTACTATTAAATTTTTAGTTTACATCGCCATACTTTATTTAATTTGCACTAGCGGCGTCACTGTCACCTTTGAAACATGAGATACACAATTAGATATCCCATGAGTGCGATAAAGACGGGTATGGCGGCCGGCACCGGTATCTAGGCACGCCGCGTCATTCGGGTACGCAATTTGTAACAACTATTTATCTTTTTCTAACAATAGCGTTTGCTGCGGATTGCCGTCTTTGTCTGTAGAAATATGGAAAAGTAGCTAATGTCGGTAATTGGCGACGGGTTTTTAATGCGTTTAGTATGAGCATAACGTATCTAAATATAAAATATCATTGATTCCATCCTCGAATTGTAACAACAAAAACTCCTTATCACAGTCTCTTGTAGGTAGGGTTAAAGTGGGTATAAATAAATAAATTTTGTTCAGCTGATGGAATCCCATTGCTGGCTGATGGCTTTGATGTGGCTGCTGGACCCAGGGCTGAGCTCCCTGCGCAAGCGCTGGTCGCCGACGCTGTTCGCGGAGCTGCGCAAGACAGCGCTGCAGGTGCTGGTGTGCACGCTGCCGATGGCGCGTCCAGGCGCCGTCAGCGACTACGGCTTGATCAGGAGGCAAGGACAGTGTATAGTGCGGATACTGCAAGCAATTGTGCCAAAACATACTGTAATTACGGCATTTTGCGAACTGTAGCACATTATTGATTTAAGTAACTGTGTAATATCTTTCGGGTGTTCCTACGTATGTATGTGGGCCTTCTTTATGACCTACTGTTAAAAGAATTGGTGAATTTTGATAAAAAAATACCTACCTACCCACTTTTGCAGCAATAGAATTTGAGGGTTTCTTATAAAACTTAAAATAAATAGCCTGCCATTCCTTAGTGGTGGTAACAGGTGGGGAAAAAACCCAATTGGTACCAGTGGTAGGTGGGAATAACCCTGGGTATCGGTATAATTCATACATTTAACAAAATCCGTCGAACCGTTTAACGTACAGTAGGTAATGATATTACATATACACAAGAAGTAGATATGTCACTACCGCGCCCGAGTTGGGATTCATAAAAGATCCAATTGTACCTACTGTTTCGCTGACAGTTCACGCCAAACATGGCGACGAAACTGACGTGAGTCAAAATAGTTAAAAAGCCGTCGTGTGTGTTTCGAAAGTGCACAAACTATACCACATGAAAGCTAATAAAGCTCAAGGGATCTCATATCATGCGTAAGTTTACTAAATATTTGATTATTACTTCGTATTTAAGTTAATTTTAAAATATTTGTAAAGACAACGCGTGCTCAGTTACGAAAAGAGAAAGTAATTTCTTTAAATCGCGTGTATGACAAGGATAGATACAAAGATTAAAAGATCAGATGCAACATCGTTGGTATCGATTATATCCGTGCGAATCAAGAGGCCAAATATGTTAAAGTCGGTAGTGTTATCGCTAAAGGATCTTATCGCTACTTCTGATTGTTCGAGAGAGTTCTGGACGCGAATTGTAGTAGTTATTTTTAACCGACTTCAAACAAGGAGGTTTCTCAATTCGGCTGTATTTTTTTTTTATGTGTGTTCGCGGAAAACTTCGTCCTTTATGAACCGATTTTGATGATTAATCAGTCAGTCAGTCAGTCTGTCAGTCTATCAGTCAGTCAGTCAGTCAGTCAGTCAGTCAGTCAGTCAGTCAGTAGTAAAAATGCCGATTTTTAGAAGTTAATATCTCAGTAACCCTTTCACCTTTATTTATGAAATTTAGGGTTCTAGTTGATCTAAAGGGTACATAAACCAAATTTCATGTTTTTATGTTAAATAGATTTGGAGTTATTGAGGCGTCAAAAGTGGCTCCAAACGGTTCGTGTAAATAACACACGGCTGCGCTCGCCAGTTCCTTTCGCGTGAACTCGGCTGGACACGCTGCCGCGTGTCTAGATACCTGTTATAAATATTAAAGTAACGTAACGATAGGTCGAAAGATCCCGCCCGCCTGTGCCCTAATAGAGTAAACAATATTAAGGAGATAATGTAGGTACTCAAGTATACGAATATTTGTAAAATTGGACATAAATAAATACCTTTATACTATTAGTAGGGGAGCCCAAGAGGAGATTTCGGGATTTACTCGAGCGCGGCAGATTAACATAAGGGGGGATGCTTGTACCATTATGATTACCTCCAGCATATATGAGTACTTTATCCTGGAACCAGCGTCCAGAATAGCCGGTCAGAATAGTAAAAAAATATTGATAGCTTGAAATACTCGAGCGCGTCAGATTAAAGTAAGGTAGGTTAATTACATGCAAAAATGTATATATTTCAATAATCTGACGATTTAAGCGTAACGCAAGGGAACTTTCTCGACCGCGGTCGTTTTTTATTTTATTTTGAATTAAATAGTTCAAGAATGATAGAAAAAATATATTCTGACGATTTCCATAAGCCGAAGTATCAAAAATAATCATTAAAGTTTATCGGTCATATTAGCTTTTATCCAACCTAAATTATAAGAATAGATTCGAGGCTGTGATAGCTAAAATCTCTTATAATCAACTCTTACAAGGGGAATTCTTATTGTGGTCTCATATTACTCGGCCATATTAGCGTTTATCCAACTTAAATTATAAGAATAGAGGCTGAGATCACAAAAATCTCTTATAAACAACTCTTACAAGGGGAATTCTTATTGTGGTCATATTACTCGGCCATAATAGCCTTTATTCAACCTAAATTATAAGAATAGAAGTTGTATTACCCAAAATCTCTTATAATGAGCTAAAATAAAGACATTGGAATAACTTATGCTTTTATAAAACAATTACAAGGGTTTTGGCCATATAACTTGATGTTATAAGGTTATTTTGCTAGTTGGGCTATCAATGCTACAAGCCTTCCACGGGAAGACATGAAGTGGTACTATTCTAAGCCGGTAACCACACAGCTAAAAAATAAATATTAGTAACAGTTTGCTATTTTTTCAGAAATATATATAAACATTAAAAAATAGTTTTTTTATTATTTGCATGCTATTCTCCTTGCATTTTTTTATACATTCATTAAAAATCACATAAAAAATATATTTTCAAACCGTCAGATTAAAAAAACCCCTCCAAATAATCGTCAGATTATGGGTCAGCACATCTTAGAAATCATGCTGAACCATCTGTATAAAAATCTGACGCGCTCGAGTTTTTCAATAATTATTTCGATATTTTTTTTGCATTTTTAAAAAGCCGCCACGAGCTTGCGTCACGTCCGAATTGTCAGTCTTTACAGTGGGAGGTTCTTTCGGGTTCACTTAACATCCCCTCTGAAAATCTGACGCGCTCGAATATCTTTTTTTTCCCATTTTCCACCCTTGCGTACGGCCACCCCCACCATGCAAACCGGCAGATTAACATTCCTCCGTTATCACAGACACGTCGTATCAATACCTGACGCGCTCGAGTATTTCCGTTTGACTGCTTTTTTAACATTTTTGAAAACCTGTATAAACTTCCCCCACGGCTGAATGGATAGGTACACATCATATAACGTTTTTTTCCTTTCTACCGTCTAATCTTCAAAATCTAATAGGTCCCCACGATGCTCGAGTAAATCCCCAATTAGCACGTTGGGCTCCCCTACTATATTGTAAAATTTCCAAACGCGATTTACTAGGAACGTAACATAACTATACTCTGTAAAGTCTGTTCCTATTCAGACTGCCAATGAAAATAAAAAGTATACCTGACTGTAATTGTCTTTTGATAGAGGATGAAATAGTGATGCGAATAATTTTACATCTAATTAGTTAGTTAAAAAGGTTGAATATATATTCATCATCATTATCGTATTATATGGCCGAATGATAATTCTTGATTTGCTTCTCCACCGGACGGGAAATGGATTTGAGTAAATTGAATTACAACGATTTTTTTACAAATCCGTGGTGGTAATTTTCTGGGTTAGCGTTATGTTGCGAGATCAAATAACAAATACGTTTGAGATAATATAATAAGTCTTTTAATTATTTTTTATCAGAAAATACAGTCCGTAAATCGCGTTGCCAAGGCGTCGTTTTGCAATGTCAGACCAGCCAGACAATTCGTTGAGTTTTTCTACTATGCCTATGGTGAATTAGACGTCACGTTATTTTTCTACCAAAAAGTTCTAAAGGGTTGGCACTCAGAAGGCGCAACCTCCACGTGGCGCCATGCCAACGCAACGCAAAATTCCGCGCCCCACGGACCCTGAGTTGGCGTCACGCTTTCATAAGCGTCACACAGGTGACCCAGGTGGGTTACTCCGAAACACCTATACCTACTCCAAATACCAATTATTCCACAGTTATGACGTGATCGAAAGAAAGGGACAGTGGGCTAAGCATGCAAGAACATGAGAATAGGTCAAACGCGAGTTAGTGTGAAATTAATATGTCTCTTTCATATTTTAACGTAAGGATAAACGTTGAAGGTTTAAAATTAATGTGTATTTTGTGTGACTTGGGTCTTTTATTACTAAGCAAGAGTTACGTCATATTTGATGAGATTTTTCGGTATTGCTAGGGTAATTAAATAAATCGTTCAAATCTATCAAGAAAGTTGAGATAGAAACCCATAGAATAAGAAAAGCATAGAAATGAACTTAGCACCAGCTATATTTATCTACTAAATATATATATTCCGCATTTCTTAAGAGAAAATGAAACTTAAAATGGGCCCTGGATATGTCCGCGAACGTGTGTAGTATGTAAACACTTTATTGTACAAAACGCAGAAATTCCGTGAAATACGCCAACCTTGCCAGTATTGCCACCCAGGGTATCATTGCCCAAAATGCCGGGACGATTTTCTTCAGAAAAAAAGTGCAAAAACGTGAATTTACCATTTTAGATGTATAATTATGGCTTCAAATAAACATACACTAAAGAAATTAATGAACATACTTCCACGTTGTTTCGTTAACTGCGAAAATTTAAGGCACTTGTTTCAGTTTTTTCGAAATAATTATATAAAGGAAGCGTTTTTCGAGTATTTTTTTAGGTTACCTATCTGAACTCCGAAAAATGTTTGACCGAATTATGGTTCGATAAATATTATTCGACAACTATGGTTTGGGATTTTTTACGTTTGCCCGAAAGATCACTTCGAAAATTTTCATTTAGTCATTACTTGTTTAGGTTTTTTACCGATTTGACAAATTATCTATTCCGTAATACTGGTTTCGGCACAAACAGTTGTCCAATGTAATGGTTTGTCAATTTATCTATTTCCCATTTCTGATTTTACCTTAGTATCATTTGCCCAATGTAACGGCTCGGTTTATTAATAGTTTACCTATTTTTAAATCGACTATGCTAACCTGTCCGAGTCGGTTCTACCCTGATTCGTCTTGATCGTTGCATTTTCTGGATAAATTACAAGCAAGATTTTTTGGGCAGAAAAGAAAATAACCTCGAAGACCAAGGCGGGAGAAAAGCTCCCGCCTTGGCCTTCTAACCTAACCTATCCGTATCGGTTCTGCACTAATTCGTCTTGCTCGGTGCATTTTCTGGATAGTAACAAATTACAAGCAAGATTTTCTTACCTGAAATGAATATTTGACGTAACGTAGCGAAAACTATATGTAGCATTGATGAAGTGAAAAATGGGTTAAGAAACAAAATACGAAACGATCCCTAGGCTAATTGTAGCACCGGTGTAATGAAAAATAGGCTTTGAAACAAAATACGTAACAATACATAGGGCAAGTGACTACAAGGAGAAAAGTTGCTCGGGCTAAAGATATGTTTCCTTAATGTCAAGTGGTGCAATAAAAAAAATACGAATCGTGCCATCGGAGAAACGTTAAAAAACGAAACGTATTCGGTCAAATGAAATTCGGTCAAAAAATTTTTCGAGGTTGCGATAGGTTACCATTTTTTTAGTATACTTTATAAAGCTTACTAAATTGGCTACAATTTAAGCCTAATTTGAGTACCGTAAGACTATGAGTTGCGGAGATACAGCTAGTCAAAGACTGTCATTTGTTTTCAACAAAATGAAAAAACTGAAACAAGTGCCTTAAATATTCGGCCGGTATTCTAGGCGGTAAAAACCATATCGTATTTGACCTATTATCATATTGTCAACTCCTATTTACTTGGCAGTAATGACGGAATGAGTATGAAACATTTCCATACCAGGTCAAATACGATATCGTTTTTAAACAAGCAACGAGGGTTGTTGAGATCCAGATCGATATAGGTCACCGACTTTAGCATAGGTGCCCTCTTAAGTAATAAACTCCTTTCGCTTGAAAGAGAGTTTCGCTTGTAATTTGTCACTTGTAGCTTCGCGACATTAAAAATTTAAGCTCCAGAGCTCATATATAACTTAGTAATAATTAATTAAACCACTATTTTATTAATAAAAACTAGAGTTCAATAAATTAAATTATTAAAAATAAACAAAAAACCCGACTGCAATGAAAAAAACAACTGAAAAGCGAAAATCAAGCTATATAATCTATAGAAAAATGTAAGAGCATGTACTTATTGATATTTATAACAATTTAAACGAAGTTTGGACTAGCTTGTCCCCGCCTGGAACACCTTTTCCAATAATAAAGTTAAATTTAAATTGTTATAAATATCAATAAGTACATGCTCTTACAATTTTCTATAGATTATATAGCTTGTTTTTCTCTTTTCAGTTGTTTTTTCATTGCAGTCGGGTTTTTGTTTATTTTTAATAATTTATTATCATACGTCGTTATCGCGGGTACAATTACCAATCAGATAAAGAGCAGATAAAACAGAATGTCTATTTGGTAGAAACGGACGTATTCTGCCTACAGCTACTAAACATCTAAGAAGCTCTTTACATGTGGAGAGTTTTCTCTAGAAAATATCAATAAAAAATACAGCCGCAAAGGGGTATGGGTTAAACTGTTGTCATATGTTTCCATCTGTTTAGTTAACAAGTTTATACATAGGAAATAAGTAAATTTAATTATCTTTTAACGTCTTTTTTTACAATTTTAACAATATATACGTACTTGTGTGAAGATAACTGTTATCGGCTACTAATTAAGACCGTGAGCCAAACATGTAACATGAAGAAGGTTTGGGTAATTTTTTTTCAATGTTCTACCCGCTTTTTGCATGTACCCTACACCATCAGTTAATAATAACAACACTTTCTCATGTTTATTGTGGTCGGGACCCCACAAATTATCCAGTGCATTTTTGACGGTATCCGTTATACTTATATTGTTAGTTTGTTCCAATTTTTTGCTTGACAATATGTGGAGTTCCGACTGCATCTTCAAGCAATGCACCGACTATCACATTAGCAATTACACGACCCCTGGCATCTGTTGTTTCATCAACACTCACATAAATAAAAGCATTTCCTAACTCCTTTTTAATTTTTTGCATTTGTTCGTCGTATATTTGGTTTACGTAATTCTGTCTCAACAAACATTCCGAAGGGACCTCCACAGTTTTTTCGAACTTTCCAGAGACGCAGTTATTGATAAAAATTTTGAATATGGGATTTTCTAACTGAGACCTCTTCTCATCGGGAATCTTTTTTGCCGGATGTATGCTTTTCCGAGTTGAAACTAACATTGCACTTAGTGCAATATAATTTTGTATCGCGAGCCTGTAATTCAGGATAATCCTTTGTCCACAACTCCACAAATTCATCGCACGTTTTTTTCCTTCGCGGCATTTTAAAAGCACTCGGCAATAAATATATTACACACAGTTATCAGTACGGATAATTGATAATGTACTTACTAACAAATGACAATGTCAAATAGGAAAAAATATTAAAGAGTTTGCATTGTGACTGCATAGTTAATCTATTTAAGTTGTATTGGTACTCAAGTCAAGTATGGAGGTTGGGTATTAGAAATACCTAATGTGTGATACATTTTAAACTCGTAGGAGTAGGCATAGATGTTCCTCAAAATGAGTTTCACGTCTGTTATTGCTTGTTTTTCATAATCTTTCTGTACTGTCAAATCGTTTTTGTACCCGCGATAACGACGTATGTTTATTATATACCTTGCTTGTTCCGATATATTAATAAAAGCCGATACGAGTAAGAGTAGGTGTACACTACTGTAGGTATTGTAATAAGATAAGGTTCTATTGCTGAAAGTAGACCTTATCGCATTAAACTCTTTGTACAAAATGTCCAATTTGATTTTAAATTTGTCTATCGTTGTCTAGTAGGTATAGGTAGTTTTTCATGCGCTGCAATTTATTGAACGACTGTGGTAGTGGTTGTAGGACGTTGTGTAGGGTCCGTCCGGATTGCTACCACCATCTGATCCTTTAACCTCCCGCCAAGCAGCAGTGTTCTCATTTCTATGGGTCTCAGATCCCATTTAACATTAGGTCGCCTGGGTGCTTGGTTATATTAGGCAAACGAGCACAAATAAAAAACTACACTTATATTGTGTAAGGCACGTCATTACGAGTATAAACTTACTTAGTTACAAATTTAAACCAAAAACCTGTATTTATTTAATACACGTATACCTGGGTAATTATCCCAACCATATTTTTGAGCGGCAAACGTGATAATCGGGGTGTAAAGTACATATATTGGAAAACTATTTATTTTCTAGATAATCTTACACAGAGTACCATGTTGAGCCAAAGTTGAAATAATTATTAACTTATCATATTTATCGTAAATAAATATTTCCAACCCAAAATCAATGTTGGTGTCGCATCCTGTACTTATCGCATATACTGATATGCCGTGGTACAAAGTTATTAAGCCTCAACTAGATTTATATTTTGGATATCTGTATTACCTATTAGTTCAGGTATTTTAAAATATTACCTTTTTTTTTTGTTGGTAAAGACTATTGTTATTATATTACAATTATTGTATTTGCAAATAAAAGGAAACTGGGAGCAGTGAAATAGTCAGTTTTGGTGGTGAATATTGAAATTGATTTTATGATCGAACGAAAAGCGATTAAACAAACAAATATAGCCTCAGTTGTTCATTCAGTTCTACTCCAGCGATAGATGGTGAAAGATTTGTACCATCTTGATGCATCTTCCCGCTAAGCACATAAGTATCTAATTATGGTGGTATAGAATACATTTTTTTAACTGTGATAAGTTATTAAGTTATTATTTGGCAAAACGTTATATTGTGTGATAGTTATTTCAAGTATGTTTATGGTGTCTTTTTAACTTTATTGAGTTAAATTTGTGTTAAACTAAAAGATTCGCTTTAAATAAAAAATAGTTCAATTTCTAATTTTGGTGGTACAATTTTGGTAGCTTTTCCGAATTCACCAAAATTATCAAAATTGCTGGATTCCACCAAAATTATTTAGACAACAAATAATCATTATTTATTATATTAAGAAATATACTTTTTGGTTTTAAAAAATAACAAGAGAGATTCCCTAACGATTAAATTGTAATAAGCCGGATATGTTATTATTGATCGTGAGTGTTTCTTAGAAAAGTTTCGTACATAATTAGTAAAATCGTTATATCTTAAAAACCACTTGGTATAATGAAGGGCCATTTTAACACTGTTTTAAATATGACTAATGAAGTCCCTTAAACGTATAATTGTGAACCCTACTAACTAAATAAAAAATACCACCAAAATTAGGATAATTTGACGCTAGTTGAAATTCACCCACCTACTTTTTCAGCAGTTCGATCCATTCATCGCAGCTCTTGAGAAACGAGCTGTTGCGTACAAATTCTAGCCTAGTGTTCATTTTGGTGGGCATTAGGTCAATTTGTGTGAGATTATCCCCCGTTCTGATGTGTTCCCCTGTACATATCAATGTATTATTGAACTGGAGGAACAACAAAATATAATCATTTAATTGGCCGATACGTAACTGCTGGATATAGGCCTTACTCAAAAGTCTCCACTATAATATTGTAACTGTGCTACGTACTCATAACTCACATCCAGCTTTTTCCTGCGACCGCGCGTGATGTTGGTTGCAGGATAATGTGGTACATCGAGTGGTACTCGGAGAAGCCGTACGAGTTGGTGGTGCTGTACTGGTGCATGCGGGTGCTGCTGGTGGCCACGAACCGTCGGGGCAGCGCTGAGCGCCAGGCCTCTATCCGCGACCTCTTCGACACCCACGGGATTATTATCCTCATGAGTAAGTAACTCAATGTAATTTTTTACCCATTATTTTATTACCTTAATACACTGCACTTGAATATTTTTCTAAAAACGTGCATATTGGGAAAATTACCTATTTTACTTATAGAAAACTTGAGAACATGATTTTTTGTTTAAGAATAAGAATGTCTGCCATGACAAATATCGAGAATGTTAGCCCATAGCCATACTGAATCCAAACAATGCAGGTAGTAATTGCGCCCTGACAATAACACCCGTATTCACAAAAAATACTTACACGATCCTTCACTGAGTAAACGCACTGCGTTATACAGCTTTGTGATTGGTCCTTTTTGACCGACCTTTTGTTTATGAGACGATTTTAACCACCCTGTGCATTCGTGAGCACTGTGAGACCTCATAGTGACGTTTGTGAATGCGGGTGTAAGTTGAGTGACTGCAGCGGAGTGGTTGTACCTATGGCAGATCTGTGCAATACGCTAACCGCGGCAGAAGTACCTCCTCTGGAGAAGCGGCAGGTGATCCTGGCGCTGACGCTGCGCCTGCTGACCAGCGCGCTCGAGGCCAACAAGGAGGTGTCCTGTTGCGTCTACCCGCGCATCCGCTGGCCTTTCTCTATCAACGGTCTGGCCCGGAAGATGTTGCACATTGCTCTGGTTTCCCTGAGCCGGAACTGCGTAATTAGTGACAGGTGAAAAAAACAATAGCAACAGTCTGTGACTGTAACTTCCTGCATCTTATATTACCTACCTTCTATTTTTTTTTGGGTAAAAAGTTGCATTTACTCTATAACAGGGTTAAACGATCTTGACGGGATGGGACAAGTTATTTAAGTAAATTTTGCCGTTTTGCATAGTTTACGCATTTGCTGTCGTGCCTTGTGTGGTTACCCAGTTATGGCATCTTTTGTTTTATATGAAGCTGGTTAGGCCTGGTTAGGTACATTAAAAGCGCACATACGCGCTCAAGGCACTGAGCGAAAGCCATGAATTTAATTAATTGCGCGTTAATTAGACTGTGCAAAGCACACGCCACGTATATATTATATACAGTGGCGCCCTAATTACTATTTTTGGGCTTTCTGTTAAACTAAAGTATTGTATGGTATTCTCTTGGAATCTAAGGGTGTTTTTTTGTGATACACATTAATACACAACGTAGGTACATGATATAGTTTTTAACCTTTGGTATGCTGAGTGAAGCGCTGATCAGTGATACATTTTCACACATCTTTTTGTATTTTTTTATTACATTTTATCGTACATAGTGTTAATTTGAAGAGACTGGAACTTGGTAGGTACGTATTCACATTCCAGCACACCAAAGGTTAATAACAAATAAAAAACGGTCAACTGCGAGTCAAAGTCGCGCACCGAGGGTCCCGTATTTATGGGATGCTCTGTATGGGAGTTTATATCGATTCCTGAAGGATGAAAGAAGGCAAGCACCTAAGTGCGACTTAATCAGCAGCAAAATCAAATCAAATAACATAGGTATCATCAAACTTGATCTCACACAAATTGACCTAGTCCCAAACTAAGCTCTAGGCTTGTACTATGGGTACCAGACAACGATATAAATACTTATTTAGAGAAATAAATACTTAAATACATAGAAAACATCCAAGACTCAGAAACAAATACTCGTGCTCATCACACAAGCATCTGCCCTTACCGGGATTTGAACCCAGGACCGCTAGCTTCGTAGGCAGGGTCACTACCAACTAGGCTAGCACGTCGTCGTAAAGGACAAGAAAAGTTGACGAGTTAATAATAAACGATCCTTTAATTTTTCTTTAGTATTTACATACATACATACATAAACTCCCGGCTTCATTCCCAAAGTGAGGTAGGCAGGGCTTCAGAATTACCAACAACTCTAATTAGAACTTGTTGATAATTCTGTAACCACATTAAGCACAAACAGGCTAAGATGTTTACGAGTGTATTAATTAGGGACAGGTTGCAAACCCATCGCCTAACAGTACTACAACCCTTTAATATTCCCTTAGTCGCCTCTTACTCGTACTTAAACCACGAGAAGACGCGGAATGGCACAATATTTGAGTATATAAATATTACAAATAAGAATAAGGGTCATTTTTTTAGTATTGATTATATTACCAAATTTCATAAAACAACAATTATGTATATTAGAGTTCAAAATAACGTGTATATAAAAAACAGACAAGAGCATGTCGGACCATGCTCAGTGTAGGGTTCCGTAGCCGTTATTATTACAAAGGTATTACAAGTAGAGGTAGATATCACAATATTACTAGATATCCAAAACGAGCTTAGTATTATAAAGGATAATTATAAATAGTCCGGACTTCGTTGAAATGAGAGCCAAGACAAATTTTCAGCAATTGAATATAACGATATTGCATTTATTAATTAGTTGAAATCTCCATAGAATATGAAGCCACAGGAATGAGAGTTTCAAAGTCCTGATAAGGCATTGTATTGTATATGCATTTTCCTTTTCATAATTACAGTTGTAGAATGAGTAAATAACTGCGATTTTTTCCATACTTTCTGGGGTAAATCGGGTTCTATAATGATCAAATATCCACTTGTGACTCGGAAACGACCGTTCTACGTCAACTGACGTTAACGTAGCGTATTCTATTATTCTCTCGAATTGCTGAGAATTTGCCATGGCTCTAACTTCTACGAGGCCCGGATTTCTGTAGAGTACGAGTACTTTTTCCAAATTATTTTGAACAGTTTCAGGGCCGAAACATATAAAACACTGTCTGATTTCATCTAATATTTGAAAAGTTTGCTTTATGGATATGTTGGGACACTTTAACATTGTCGAAGCAATTATATTATTAATAAGTAAGAAGACGCAATTTCTAACGAAATTTGCTCATCGCGGCAATGCGACCGATATTGAATGCCATCCTAGTCTATTGACGAATGCATTATGCAAGTTTGACCAAGCCAATAATCGTTTTGACGGTTCTATTAGGTGCGAAATAAAACATCGCAGAAATCGCACTGGGTCCGGGAGTCGAACCCTGCCACTCAACGGCTTGTTATGTCCGGTCCCCTGTATCCCTGCCACTTTACGAGGGGTCCGGCTCCCGGACTTTGCCACCCGAAGGGTTATATTCTGGTCCGCCATCTTTCCGTGCAGCTGTCACTCCCTTCGCAACAGTCACAGATAATACAACACCTTCTTAACTGGACAATTTGTCCCAGGTAAAACAAAATCATCACGAATTTCAAGCGCTGGGCCTCTGAATATTACGTGAGTTGGTACTACATGGGTGTTTGACATGATCTTTGTCTTGTCCATGTTAATTTTTAGACCAACTGGTTTGGAGGCTCTGCTGAGGTCATCGAGCATTGCGCTTAAGCCTTCCATGTGTAACAATGTCATCGGTAAACCGAAGATGGGTGATGTATTCGCCGTTAACATTGATGCCTCGTCCTTCGCAGTCTAGAACTCTGAATAGATCTTCCAGCGCAGCGGTAATCAGCTTAGTAGAGATAACCGCTCCTTGTCTGACTCCCCTCTGCAGCGGAATAGGTTCAGAGTTCTAGTCTTGTAGTCCGACTGACATGGTGGCGTTTTCGTACAAACATTTCAACACCTCGATGCACCTGCAGTCGAATTGGCACCGTTGGAGAAACTGTAGCACAGCCCATGATATTCAATGAGCCTCGTATCATGCGGTGATCGCTCCAGGATTACATGGAGACGTCATTCAATATTTGTCAATTCGTCGACATGGTGAAGTTTATCTCATTCCTCGTAACACCCTTAGGGCTAATACAGGCCCACTCCCTATGCTCACGCTTCTTGAAGAAAGATTTCATCCTATGGAGTCCCTCCTTCTCCATGAAGCCGGCCAGTGGTGGTCCCGGTGATTCCAACACCCCACTCCAAATTGCTCTACTCTCAGCTCTTTACCGTCTTGTTTGCCCAGTTTCGAGTTTAAGTCCGTCATGACAACCGTGTAGTGAGTTTTGGAACTATGTATGGCTCTGGAGATGTCCTCATACATATCCTCCGCCTCATCGTCGGAGTGCATCGAGGTCGGAGCATATACCTGTATGACCTTTAACGAATATCGTTGGGTCATTCTAAGTATGTGTGAATTGCCGTGGTGTCACGAAATGGTTCCTGTGGAAGACCAGCTTTGGCCTAAAAACCAGTAATATGCTGAGCAGGAACCATTTTGCTCCGTCTGGCACTGGTTCAGATGTTTTGTATTTCTGTTTTTGTTTGTTAATTTATTTTTCTGTATAGTATTCTTTCTTTCTTTATAAGGTACGCTACCCTGGTCGACACACTCTCGATCTTTACAACGTTGTTCACGAGGGACTTGTCTACGATAAACCTGACACCTTCTTGGGACTGCTGGTCGCCCTCCCGGAGAGAGCAAGTTACCTGACCTCAAGGTTATCTTGTCCTCCCCCTCTCTCCGGACTTCGGTTAACCATCCATCAGATAATAACGGTATAAAATTCGCAAAAAGATTGCCTACAGGAACAAAATGTTCTACGAGTAATTATTGTTAGTAATTAGGTGGGTACTTACAATTATATAAGATACAATAGTGTTCAATTTCTTATTTTCGCGAACTCGAAAGAACACGACTTTAAAAGGGTAATTTATTGTAACCTGAAAAAAAGCCTACCAGCACTACCTACTAGTTTCTTAATAGCGATCGGCAATCGTCGTTCTTCTGTGAAACACGAGTGACAAATATACTGACAGTCGCGAGAGCAAGTGCGATAGCGATAACCAGCCGAACGCTATTAATAAGCTGGGAATACTGTAGGTACTTATTGCTAATACAAGAGTCCTTACAAATCACATTATTTTCGTAATACAGGTGGTTGATTGCACTATTGACTTTCATCTGGGAAGGAATTATTTGGAACAATAAATACAGAAAAGAGTTTCTATCACATGACGGAGTGTACAAGTTGTTAGATTTAGTAACGGTAAGCGTACACTATTTTGACATAAATAAATGTTTTGGTTGATAGATGTTGGAACAAAGTATTTGCAGATGACGCGCCCGCCCGTGCAGTGCATCGCGCTCGCCATGGTGTGCGACGCAGCGCGCGCCGGCGAGGCCGTCGGGCAGCTCGTCTCCTGGCGCGCCGGCGTCGGGGCCGGCAATGCTGTATAATATTATAATATATACTAATCATTGTTTTATTCTGTACTAAAGTCGAATAATGCTTATCTCCACTGTTTTAGAACCCAGTCGTTGTAAAACGAGGCGCCAGTATTGCATGTCTTTTGGCGTCGGTATTCAGAGATGAATGCCAAAAGATCGGCGTTCCTTTGCATGACAACGGAATCATACAGGGTAGGTTAAATTACGTTAACATAGACCATGTTATTTTGTTTTTAATTTGTAGTTCGATTAAGCCTTCTTTGTTGCTCAAAATATGCGTGAACTTTGCCCACAAAAGAGGCAGGGATTTCGCGGAACAAAAACGATGTCAGGTTCTCTATTCTACTGGATAAAACCATATTGTCTTTATTTAATTATTACTATTAGGTTCACCAACCGAATGTTTCACATAAGAAAAGATTTTAACCTTCGATTAACAATTACCAACTAGATAACGGGTCAGCGCAAAAAGTACTTCTTGGTTAGGTATTAACGACTCACTTGTGGCGTGAGGTCTTAATTTTGATTAGTGGTGTTGAAAGATTGTCAATGTCAACACGCATCAAAATGCCACAATGTAAGAAGTTGCAAAAATAATTATCGACAGCGAAATGTAACGGTCGGAGTGTCTTACTTTCGGTAAGTACATGTAGAATATAATATTTTCAAACTTTACTCTAACAATTAATGTCATAATTCCAACAATATAACAATATTGAAACCTCAGCTAAGAATATTTGGCCAAGGTCGGCCAATATACGCGCAAACTTGTTTAACGGAACATTAGATGCATGAAGTGGTTTTTTTATTATTGTACCACTACTACGTCTCTATTCCAGGCACTAAAATCCGAATCGTATTTGACCTGTTATGGTACCTATTGTTTTCAACTCGTCCGTCATTTCTGCAAAGTAAATAAGAGCTATCAAAACGTTGACAATACGATAACAGGTCCAAGATGATTTGGTTTTGGTGTTGAATAGAGGCCCTGGTAGGTAGGTATTTTGTTACCAGAACAGCGAGTTCCGAAGTCAAACTTATAGCACAGCGGAAACACCCTTGAGTATAAATTTAATTCACCAAAATATTCAAGGTTTTTCGGGCAAAAGCAGGTTGTTCTTAGATAATGAAAATATACAAATTATGTGCGTTACTGAACATTGGCTTAGAGAAGACCGATTAAGTATTGATTTTGTAAATTTTTAATTAGTTAGTTATTTTGCCAGAAAATTTGCCATTCATGGTGGCTCTTTTATAATAGTTAAAAGTACTCTTAAATCGAAAGATAGAAAGGATATTGTAAAGCTATAGATAGAAAGGATTGTGAAAATGTCTTGCGCAGAACTAGAAAGTTATATGATAATATGTGTTTACAGATCACCGTTGGCTGATTTTTGCACATTTGAATCTACTATGGAACATGTGTTAAAATTAGCATATAATAGCCAGAAGCATATGTTATAGTTTGTGGAGATTTTAATATTAACTTACTGGAAACGTCAAATAATACCACTAGGTTACTAAGTTTATTTAAATATTTTAATTTAGGTAATCAGTTCTTTAAACCCACACGGATAGGTGTTAGTAGTGCAACCTGCTTAGATAATAATTTTTGTAATTGCGAATGTTTGGATAAAGAAAATATATTTAATTGTTTTAATTCTGACCATAATGGTCAGAAGGAATCTTTCGTCAACGATTTTTATCAAAAACCTCAGACAAATAACATACAGACCTATAACTTGTAATCGATTGGAATTCAAAAATAAAGTTCACAGTAATCTATCAGTGTTACCTTTCCTACAGAATGAGTGTAATAGTACTTATAAAAACTTGTTTGGCGTAATTCTACATCAATATAATAACAATTTTAAAATGAAAACTATTACTGGGTCATAAACCAAATTTAGTGAATGGGCTACTGCAGTCATTCATAAAAGTAGAAATAGGCTTTATGACCTATATAGAGAGAGAGGACAATAAAAACGCTGTCTTCCTGAATTATGTTAAGAATTATTCGAGGACCTTTAAGCAAGTTTGTTTAACTGCTAAGGCAATTTTTATTAGACTTAAACTCAAATCATCTGACAATAAGGTAAAAACTGTATGGAATATTATAAATAGAGAAACGGGAAAATCAAAAATTGGTGATAATCAAGTAAACACAGGTGACAAACAAATCACTTCAAATAAAGACGTCGCCTTAGCATTCAAAGATTATTTCTCCAACATAGCCAGTAATACTACGAAATGTCTTAAATCATCCGCAGTGGAAGCTCAATTATTACTTTGCACTAATGTCAGTAAATATAATATAAACTTTGAATTTAGCCCTGTAAATTCAGATTCAATAGTCAAGGTATTTAAATCGCTTAGTTTAAAAAAGACTGAGGATTTGTGGGGCACATAAGTTAGAGTACTCTTTCTTATCATAGATTTAATTGCACCCCATCTAGCATTAATTTATAATAATTGCATATCAGAGGGGATCTTTCCAGATCTCATGAAATGTAGTAAAATCATACCTCTTTTTAAATCGGGCGAGATGAGTGATTTAACAAACTTCCGTCCCATTTCCATACTACCAGTTTTAAGTAAAGTCTTTGAGAAACTAATGTTGAATGATATGTTAGGTCACTAAAAGACTGAGTCACCAAAAAAAAATGGCAATAAGAATGATATTTATCTAGACCTATGCTTGTTTCTCATCAACTGCAATATTGCTTGGAAGAAAGTAAACCATCCAGAGTTTAAAAAGTTTTGTAACAAATACATTTGCTGTGGCAGTAGAAGATTGCCTGAACAAAGCATCCTAAGGAAAGTGTATTTGCAAAAGCATATAAAATCACTATTACAAAGATGAGGAGTGTTTTTTTAAACAGTTTTTCATGGCTCTCAGTGGACGAAAGTATGGATAGCATGGGGAACTCTAAAATGAATACAGTGGCAAGGTCTTTGAATGGTTATTCACGTAAACCTTATTTGCTAATGTGTCGAGTGGTTGAACACGTAAATAGTAAAACAATGGCAAATTTGGTTGAACAGAGCTTACGTTTTTTATGGGATAGTTGATTATCAAAATAATCGATGCAGTAGGAATCTTTTGTGATCTTTCTAAAGCTTTTGATTGTATAGATCATACGACCCTTAGGTATTTTAAAATTAGAACATTATGGATGGTCCAATAAAGCTTTAAGTCTTATGTCTTCTTATCTAAGTGATAGAATTCAAACAGTTGTTGTAAACATAACGCAATCTGTTGGAGCTACAGTGAAAATAGGTGTGCCTCAAGATTCTATTTTAGGTCCTTTTTTATTTTTAGTTTACGTAAATGACTGGCCACCAACAGTAGATAAACTTTGTGATATTGTACTTTTTGCTGATGATACTTCATTAATTTTCGAGGCAGATAGAAAATCCGTAGACTACAGTAGGATAAACGCCACACTAGTTAAAGTACGTAATTGGTTTACTAACAACAATTTGCTACTAAATGCTAAGAAAATTAAATGTGTTAGGTTCGCTTTGCCTAGTGTTAAACCGGTAGATTCTAGTATTTTTCTAAATGACGACTGTTTGCAAATGGTAGATAAGGCAGTTTTCCTAGGCATAACAATAGATAAAAATTTGCAATGGAGTCCCCATATAGCTGTACTAGCAGGTAAACTAAGTTCTGCAGCTTACGCCGTTATGAAAATCAGACGACTAACCAATGTTGAGACAGCTCGCATAGTTTATTATAGTTATTTCCATAGTGTTATGTCCTACGGTATTCTGGTTTGGGGTAAGGTAGCTGGGTTACCTATCTCAACTTCGAAAAATATTGTTCCGAATATTAGAATTCCGAAAACGAAACCCTTTTTTTGTTGGTCTTGTTATAGCCCGAATTTTAAATTGGTGCAGTTTTATTTCGGAGTTGATTTAAAACCCAACTTATTAAAATTCCGAAGAAACATTAGCCAAATATCGCAAATCCGTAATGTCATTATCCCGAATTTTAAATGGTTACAGTTTTATTTCGGACTTGATTTAAAATCCAACTTATTAAAATTCCGAAGAAACGTTAGCCAAATAATTCTTATGACTCTAGAATCGGAATTCCGTAATTCAATATCCCGAAATATCAAAGACTTTATGCAGAATCTTTGACAACCGACCATCACTGACGCAACTGACATTGGCACAAGCCCTCTGGCTGCCATTAAAGAGAAGAAGAAGAAGAAGATTATCGTGTTTGTATAATAAAATGGCACATAAATATGTTTGTGGCATATCTTGCATAAAGTTGTAGATAACGGTATTACGACGGTACCTATTAGTAGGTATCGTGAAAATACCAACAGGGAATAAAAGCGTCAGATTTTCCATGTACTTGCAAAATAAATGCAAAATCTGACGCCTGAATTACTATTACCGGACTAAAAAAGACATAAATAAAATTAGAAAACCTTATTTTTTGTTTTATTTCCTAGCTACCGTGGAACCGTTCTGCTCCGGCGCTGCGGGAAGTGCAACCCATCCGCCCTTGCGTATGAAAGCACGGCACCTTCGCTCCCTTGGTGCCTGCACTTTCTTGCAGCGGGCGACGGTTGCCCTCCCTTCGCGCCTCCGGGCTTTTATAAACACTCTAGGGGTAGGGCAGACAAGACCACATGGAGTCGGGGTTGACAGATTCGGTTCTGTGGGTTGTACGTTGTTTTACAGAGAGAAGTTGTATAGAATTTCGGGCAAATAATACAGTGGTAAAATAAATCGGCGGTGTTATAAGTTTATGTAAAGCCTGACAACTTTCTATTTGACCCTGACACAGTGTCGCTACAAACAGTTTACGAATGGCAATAATGTGCATACGTCATGTATAGTCAGCATGGTGTGTATTGGGTTTGTGTTGATATTTGAATAATACAAAAACATTGTTTACAGAGAATCAGAGCTTTGTAATATTACCTATTCGTCAAAATCCGATTCTAAATACTCAATATTTCTGTATTCTTCATATTCTGACTCTGGTGAAGTTTGATCTTCGTCAGATGTTGTGTCGCTTTCAGGACCACCAATCTCGATTATAAAACGTTCAGTCTGGGATTCGATTATAGGACCTTTATTCCTATAATCGTCTTCAATTTTTTTTACATGGTCACTGCAGTTGGCCCAGTTTTCTCGAGTGACTTCCTAAGTAGTAGTAATAAATTAAAAAAAAACAGATAAAGCATAAATTACATAAACTCAATCCTAAATAATTTATACTACACAACTAAATTCTAAACATCAAAGTATGTTTTATACCTGAAAACTATCTTCAACCAGCTTTAGGAAAGCATCATTATCGAGAGAAACATTTTTAGTGGCCACTTTTGATTTTGCAATGCCCCAAATCATCTCAATAGGATTCATATCACAGTGATATGGCGGTAATCTTATCACTTTGTGTCCATGTGTGAGAGAATCGTGTCTATTTCATATATTGGTTTCGGTTTGTGACAAAATGGGAATGGGAAATTTGGGAAATGAAATGTTATTCGAACGGAGCCACTCTGCAATTATATCTTTTCTATCCACAGATGTTGGTGGTTTGTTAATGCGAAAATAATGGTACCGGGCATTATCCATTACTATATATGTAGGTTCACTCAAATTAGGAATTAGTTTCTGAGTAACCCATTTCTTAAAATTGTCTTTATTCATCGAATCATGATAATTTTTCTTTATCATTGTACACTAGGAGAGCATTAGGAACAAATCCGGATGGTCCCCCAGCATGTACAATAATATATCGTTTCCCCGTGGAAACGGCTTTCGATACTCCGGGTTCATTATCGCTCTGCCAACATTTTGCGTGGTTTAGAGAAGTATGAATATAGGTCTCGTCCAAGTAAACAATTGGCATATCTTTATCCCTAGCTTCTTTAATTTCATCCAAATAGCTTTCACGCCAAACCACAATATCGGAACGCTCCATTAATATAGAGCGTTGGTTTCTGCATTTTTTATATCTGAATCCCATACTGTGCATCAGTTTTCGCAAGTATTCTCTGCTGCCTGTAAATGCAATGTCTTTTTTCAAAGCGATAAGCAGAGTTTTGATACTTGGTACTTGTTTTCGCACGGCATAAAATTCATGAATTTTATACCGAATGGCACATTTATCGAAGTCATCTATATTAATTCGCCTTTTGCGTGAGGCTTTATTTTGTACAGTTGGCAAAGTCGAGACCGTTTCATTATTTTTAAAAACATTTTTAATCGTGGATCTACATACCGTCGGGGATAGTGCAATACTGCGTAAGTAACAAATTCAATAATTTGCAAAATGCATCTTACTGACTTACTTGCTAAGGTGTATTTTGGAACTTATTGTATTTGTTAGTTACGCGGTATTGCACTATCACCGACGATACACCTTAAAAGAGAAAATAAAATCTATTAAGTTTAAGTATCAGTACCAGTCATGTCAGTAACCAATTGCAAAACATTTTTCAATGGAATGCTATTCAATCCTTCGTCCTTTCTTTGCTTTAAATACTTCATTGTATTTAAAATGATTTTTCTTGCATCTTTTGGAATCTTTTTCGGCATTTTTATGATAAAATCGTTTAAATCGCGATATATTTTCGTTTTGTTTACATCGGTGACATTCTATTCTATTCTATTCTTAATTAATGGCTTTCACTCCTGTTAAGGTGTATTTCGCCAATGTCGAGTTATTTATAGACACTCCCATGGACTTATTGGAGAAATAAGTCCATGGATATCACACGCGAAGACAATTGTTCGGTAAAAGAGAATTTTCTCAAATGGACTAAACAGAAGCACATGGGGTTAGCTCCACGCGCTTCTGTCAAGTCATCGGTGACATTCGATGACATTCAACGTCTGATGTCATAATGTAATCATTGCCAGTAAAAGAAATTAATATCACTGAAAATCCGCAACATGGCGAGGGCCAAATAGAAAGTTGTCAGGCTATAAAACAAAATATCAGGTAAATGAAATGGTTGTCAAACGTAAAAATTGGGAATTGTAACACTGGTTAAAGAATTGCGGGCAAATAATACAGTGGTAAAATGAATCAGCGGTATTATTACAAGTTTATGTAAAACAAAATAACTGGATTTTAAAAATTCGAGAAACCGTTTTCGGATAGATAATATTCGGGAAACAATATTTCGAAACATCGATAGGTTACCGGCAGCTGACAAACAAACTACATTTGTGTTACAAAAAAGGGCCATTCGTTCTATTTACTATTTATTTCTCCCGTGACTCATCAAGAGAACTTTTTAAAGAAATTAATATCTTAACTGAAGCGTCTCAATTTATTTAGGAGAATATTATTTATGTTACATAATTTAAATACTAGAAATAAAAATAAAATCGCTATTCGAAAATTCCGCGTCCGTAAAGTATATAAATCATTTGTTGGTCAATGCTTTCATTTCTATAATAAATTACCTGACGTCGTTTTAACGTTACCCTTTCCAGCACTTAAAAATTACTTGAAAAAGTCGTTAATGTCTAAAGCGTATTATAGGGTCGAGGATTATCTAACAGACAAAAATGCATGGCCTAAACACGAAACTTAGTCAATAATAATTTATTCGGTTGTACGTTATTTTACAGACTGAATTTGTTTAGAATTTCATTTCATATAAATTTTTTCTCGTATTATCATTTCATAGAATAATCAATATGTAGAATAATTACTTTGAAGACATTTAAATCATCGTTTTTTATTTCAAATAAAAATCAATGTTTCTTTTTTCATATCATAGAATAGCAAATTAAATATTCTTTGTTCTAATATTATTTATTTAAAATATAAAAAAAATAACCTCGAAGACTAAGGCGGGAGCTTGCTTCGCTTCGCTCCCGCCATAGCCTTCTAACCTAACCTATTCAAGTCGGTTCTGCCCAGAGAGGTCTTGGTCGCTATTCGCTAAAAAACAAATATTTTGTTTGATAAGTTTGTGTAATGAAAAAATAAAATTATAAAATTCATTGAATTGATTTTCTGTGGAATGTGTTTCTTTCAAGTGAATAGTTTAAAAAATAATAATATTCGAAGCAAAAATACAAGGACCAAATAGTATATGAAACATTTTCTGTGAAACAAAATTCTGTAATTTTTCTGTCTGTAAAACAAGGGGACACCAATTTATTCAAATGCAAAAGCTTTATCTTGTCTAGGGGACACCGTTGATGTAGGAAAACATATCGAAACTTTTATGAGGTCGTCTTGCACCGTCTTATATATACACAAAAATAGGTGTTTTATTTGTTTTCCCTTTTCTCCCTCTGTCTCTCTCGTTAGATTTTTGTGTGCGTGTGGATTGAGTGAGCACCCTTCTGAAAAAAAAGACAAAATGCTGTTCATTTTGTGAAAGTTCTAAAACAATTGTAAAACGTATCCCTGTATTTGTAAAACCATAAATAAAAAAATAAAAAAATTAACATGCGCTCACTCAGTTCTCACAATGTTCCAACGAAATCAGTGAATGTATTCATTTAACATATAATATTTATATACTAATATTTAGTAAAAGCTATGCTAACATGCCTTTATAATTTGTAGATCACCTAGTAACGTACGAGTATTTTAGGTTTTACAAATAATTTCTTATGCTCACTCAATCCACACACTTTCGAAAACCCGATTACTGATGAAAAAACTGAAGATTTAAACTGCTATATATGTGTATAGATAAGTAAAATTCATAATAGGACTTTGTAAAATACAAAACGAACCACTAACGTGGCAGGTTTTTGGATAATACATTTTTGTGAGTGCTCACTCAGTCCACATATTATAATTAAGTTAAAAATGTAAATATCTTAAGATTTGTAGTACCACAGAAACTATAAATTAGTTCAACTTTTAGTATTTTTTTTTACTTAATATCCACCATCTAATATTTTATATTCGTTGTCTGTTTATAAAGACATTCAATTGTATTTTTGTAATGTAAATATATCAATTAGGTTGACCACGTTTCTATATTTCCCGCCACGCATTTTTTCTTAATTTTCTTTTTTAAAAATTTTAACATGTGACGTTGGACTATGATCACGCCCTTAATACCTAATTATATTTGCATTAATTTTTATTTAATTATTTTTATAAGTATAATATTTAATTTAATAGTTATTGATTTACATAATGCTAGACTAAGTAGGAACTAATGTAATATGTTTAAAAAATGACAGACTATAAATATATTTTATGTTTTTTAACTAGGAACTCTTATAGTTCCGCCATGTCCGTTTGTCTGTCCGTTTGTCTGTCTGTTGGTAAGTCACACTCACTTTTCCTCAGAAACTACCTAAGTTACAAAATCGAAGTTCTGTGTGCATATAGATATATGTGTGTGTGCGTACACGTATTTAACATTACCTCACAACCACGAACGCCCTGTCTGACCGACAATATGCATATCGAGCCGGGCGCTCTACGACTTCTATGGCACGGGAGGTGGTCGGGCACGGGCTGGGCGCGCGTGCGCGGCTACAGCACGCCGCCGTGCTGTGCTGTGATCTGTCCAAGGCCTTCGACGTGGCAGATCACGCTCTAATTACCCTGAAGCTGCGGCACTACGGCTTCGACGGCCCGGCCCTCGCAATTCTTTCGGATCTAATGCGAAACAGATCCCAGGTGGTCACCGGAGACGGAGGCAAGTTTTGATCGGACCCCCTGACTACAACCATCGGGGTAGCTCAGGGCTCATCCGTGTCCAACATAGTGTTTTCACTGTTGTTAAATGACCTGCCTGAAAGAGTTTCTGAAGCTGAGGTTTTTATGTACGCGGATGACGTCGCGGGCGTGGTAAGTGCACCAAACATCGATCAACTCGAACTTAAAGTCAATGCTGCGGCAAAGCAGCTATCTGGCTGGTTCGAAATAATCGGCCTGGCACTAAACTTAAAAAAAACGCTTTTTATACACTTCTGCTTAGCGGGACGGGCGACCGGACCCCTCACAGTCCTTATAAAAGGTGCACCTATTGAACAGGTATCCTCAACTACATTCCTCGGCTTCGAGCTGGATAGGCTCCTGTCTTGGGAAGGGCACACGCACAAGCTATGCGGGAAGCTGGGGGGAGCGTGCTTCGCCCTGCGCCGACTAAACCGCGTCCTCCCGCGCGAGGTGGTGCGCGCGTGTTACTTCGCCACGGTGCATGCGCGGCTGCAGTACGGCGTGGAGCTGTGGGCGCGCGGTGCCGACTGGCAGCGTGTCTTTCGCCTGCGCGTGTCTTTCGCGCCGCGCGCGCTGTCGCGCGTGTGTCGAGCGACACCTCGGTTCAGCCGTTTTTTAGAACCCTGGGCATACTCAACCTGCCGTCTTTGCTAGTTTTTCAGGTGGCGGTATAAGTGCGTATAAATCAAAATTCGTACCGCACACGGGGCGAAACTCATGGTTACTCCACTCGCAACGCAGACAAACTCCTATCGCTCCCTGGGAGGCTGGCGAAGACGCGCAGACATACTCGCGTGCTGGGGCCCGCGGTGTACAACCGCTTGCCCGAGACAATTATAAGGGCGCACACAGGGGTATTTGACACTAAACCGCGGACATTAGGTACAAAAACCAAATGGGCGAAATCGAGGTAATTTTTTTTACCTGCGGTTACCCAAGGGTCTATGTAATAATAATACATGATAGATAAAATTGTGGAATTCACACAACTTACGTATCAGTCAACTTTCGACCGCTGTTGCGTACTGTTGAATTGTTGCGAGTGCATATTATCACAAATATTTACATTACGTTTCATTTATTTGGAATTATTCTGAAGTAAACTGCAGTGATTTATATAATGGAGAATAGTCAACCAGGTATGTACATTTTATATTTATATGAAGACGTCTAGTTGTGCATAGTTCTGTTATATAATTTAACATTTTATAGAAGTACTCTCTATATTTAACCATTTTCACCAATCTATTATAAGTATTCGCATTTTAGTTATACTTCCCGGCAATATCAGGTCTTGATTTTTTCTTACTACATTAGTATTGTCAGTATTCTGTATGTAATATTTTAAAAATACTGCTTTAAACTGCTGCATCAATGTTTTTTCTGATTTTGAAATAGCGGCCTGCTCGACCAAACCACGATAACTTTGCGGTCGTTATTCTAACGTTCCTGTTTATTTGTTTTAGGTGGTTCTGGCGTGAATATGGTTACTCGAATTGCCATATTTAACATGGCTAAAGAGTGTGCCGAGAAAGATTTTGCAAAAAAACTGGATTTTGTGGAAAAGTGCCACGTGGAAACTGCTTGCTTCCCAGTTGAGCGGAAAGAAGACTTCCTGCGGAGATTTGCTCGATTGAAATACGATATGAAGTCTCGCTGGCAAGCAGCTGGTCGAGCTGAGGTCGCTTTTTTGAAGAAAAATTATAACTGGTTGCAAGGAACTATAGAAATACCTATGAAAGTGTTATGCAATACCGGCCACCGGCCGCAAAAGTCCTTTGAAGATTTGTGTGAAAGAAGCAAAAGACGCAAAACGGAATCTCTCAGGGAAAATAATGAAGCACAAGAGATTTTATTTGCTGGTCAAATGATGCTTCGAGAAAGCGGTAATATTGACGGTGCTACTGTTGTCAAGAATATTATGACTACGGGTTCAAAGGATGATTCTAACCAAAAAGAAAACATTAGGACTCCCGTGTCCTCTCGAAGACAATTGACACCACAAGAGGCCCTGTCTATGTTTGTAGAGGCATCATTAACAAGAAAACAGTATGAGATTATAAGAGCTTGCGATAAAGACCTATTTCCATGCTACACTTTAATACAAAAAGAGAAAAAGAAGTGCTATCCTAGCGAAGAAAGCGTTAACGTTAATTCTGTGTGTGCCGAGGTTAAACTGCAACAGTTACTCAATCATACGGTTGAAAGACTATTATCGTATTTGGATGAAGTTTTAGATACGTTATCATCCGAGGAGCTTAGTTCTCTTGAGCTCATCTACAAGTGGGGATGTGATGGTTCACACCAAAAACAATTTAAACAAAAATTTGAGAACATGACTGACTCTGATGCGCATATCTTTCAATCATCTTTGGTTCCTCTTCAACTTATTTGCAAACACAATGATAAAGTTATTTGGCGAAATCCAACGCCGTCTTCGCCTCGTTTTTGTCGACCGATGAGGATACGATTTGTGCACGAGACTAAAGACATCACAAACGAAGAAATTGAATACTTTAATAATCAGATCAAGGAACTTCAATCAACAAAATCAAAAAGAGGATCTCACGAAATCGATGTTACACACAAGATGCTTCTGACAATGGTAGACGGAAAAGTATGCAACGCAGCAACTCAAACAACATCTACAATGAGGTGTTTTATATGTAAATTGACTTCAAAAGACTTCAATGATTTAACAAAGACCAAAGAAGTAATCATGGAGAACACAGAATTCGGTTTATCTATTCTACACGCCAGAATCCGATTATTTGAATCCTTACTCCACCTTTCATATAAATTACCATTGAAAAAGTGGCAGGCGAGATCCCAGCAAGACAAAAATATTGTAAAAGACAGAAAATCTATAATTCAAGAGCAATTTAGAAATGAACTAGGTCTTATCATTGACGTTCCTAAGCCTGGATTCGGTAGTAGCAATGATGGCAATACAAGCAGGAGATTTTTCGCCAATGCTGGAATATCTGCTCGGATAACTGGCATTGATCAAAACTTGATTGAAAGATTCGCCATTATTTTAGAAGTAATTTCAAGTGGACACGAAGTAGACACCAGCAAATTTTCCATATATTGCGAAGAAACGGCCAAACTATATATTCACCTTTATCCATGGCAACCCATGACACCCACTGTCCACAAAATATTGATCCATGGGCCCACAGTGATAGACCATGCTCTATTACCTATTGGGTCATTATCTGAAGAAGCTGCAGAAGCAAGAAACAAACATTTTCGATTGTACCGAGAATGTTACAGCCGAAAATTTTCACGGGAGCAATGCAACATAGACGTTTTAAATAGGTTGCTTTTAACTTCAGACCCATTTTTGAGCAGTATCCGAAGCAGATCCCATAATAATAAACTTTCATTTTCGGCAACTGCGAAAGAGATGCTGTTACCATACAGGTAAATTAATAGTAGTTTAAATATGGGTAGGCGTCCCTAAATTTATAGTAGAAGGCTTTATTGATAATATAACTGATAAGAAGTGATTATTAATGTATTTTTTTGCTAATATTATATGTTCTTTCTATTTTAAATTGATTTTGTTTCATTTAATTAATAAAACCAGAATTTGGGTACCTTGACCTTGACCGATATTTTTTTGCCAATTTTTTTTAAGTAATTCAATCATCCCTGAACACAAAAATGTATATATTTGTATATGTCCGACTTTTTGGGTCAAATACCCCTGTGTGGGGCGCCTAGTAACGCAGCCTTTAAAAATAGACTAAAGAAATGGTTGATCGAGCGAGCATTTTACAGTCTTGACGAATTTATGACTTTCAAATGACGTTATTACGTAAATTTATCTATTTTATACATTAATTAATTTATACAATATTGTAATCTAATTTGTACTTAATCTGACGTGTAATTTGACATTATCAATAAAGATGTATCAAGTATCAAGTATACCGCGGACTAAAATCAATTATGGAATAAATATAAAAAATCGGTCCTCCTGTATATGTAAAGCAAGGGTATAAGTATTTTTTTACTAAACAACACTGTGTGATGTCACTTGTTGTTCTGCGAAATAGTTATTTGTGTATGTAGTAACGGTGACGGAACCCTACACTGCGCATGTTCTGACATGCTCGCCTGGTTTCTTTTCGTATTCGGAATTTTACTTTAAAAAATTATAAAGTATAATTTCGGTGTGCGTTGTTCTTCTCCAAAACTGTACTTGTCACTCCTTGACGCCGCCCTCCAATCAGTCAATCACATGAGTCGTATGCTAGTACTTGCGTTGGATTTTTTATTACTTAATTGCACTGAACTGTACTTGTCATCATATCTATAAACAATAATAAATACAGATGGGTGATTCCACGGGCGTTTCAACCGCGGTCAGTCCGCCGTCATAAATATTGAAAGAATGAGCTACACCAAGCAGCGAACATTCACACAGAGCTATATGTTACGATAATTCTTGCCACAATTGATCGAATTTTAAGTATATTATCGCCTATTTCTTAAATACTTAGGTCAGCGGCCTGACGGCAGTTGAAACGCCCGCGGAATCACCCAGATGTTGAATTTAGTGATAAATATTTTTATTTATGATATCCGGCAATAGACACCCTGGCCACTTTATTAACGTTATTTTTATTATAGTTTTGTGTTTGTTATCCTTTTTTTTACCTAATGTAATAAAATAAATAAACATATTATAGGTACCTACACAAAAATATAGAAACAGATAACGTCAATGAAATAATAAATAACTTTGTACTATAGAGAGTTTACAAACAGACAAATATTATATAAATACTAATAACCATACTTACCCAAAGCATAAGTAATATTAACTAAGCAAAAAAACTTTTACGTACTTACCTAAGTATTTACATTAATTTTAAATTCAATGCGACTCCATACCTCCGCTCCGTTAGTCAAATTCGAAGAAGCAAAATGAATATATTAAAAACGTTGTAACTCGTAGGGCAACAACGGGGAAAATATCTTTTATTTTTGCACGATAAGATTGATGTTACAATAGATTTTATTTAACTTAAGGTTTTTCTTTTGTCAGTAGCAGATGTCATTTATTGACGTGTTCATGTAATGAGACGAATAGTCGTAGGTATGAGATAAAATTTTGAAGATTTGTAACTTTATTAGTTTTATTACTATGTACCTGCCATGGTTGTTATTAGGTTGAACTGAAAACTGTTTTGAAACGTTTGTCTCGGTCGGTTCGTTAGAGAACAAATGCAACTGACGTGTCGATTCCCGCGGAGAGAATTTAGCTTGGATTATGTATGGGACTGGTTATCTAGTTGATATTGTTGATCGAAGATTTTAACAGTCTATTAACAAAACTTTCGTGTACATTTTAAAATAGTGAACACAAAAGGGTCATTCTCCGAGCAAGGCAGTTTTTCTATGAATACATTGAAACCAAGTTTTACTTACAAACGCTTCGCAGCAGGATGCATCATTATAATAATCCTCATAAGTAATTATCGAGATAATAATTTTAAATTTTCATATATCACCGAAATCACACATACAAAAATTGAAATTATTTGTACTTAAAATATAGTTTCTACAATATTTGTATAGATTAAGAATAAATTCAAATCCAACAAAATGGTAATAAATATATTTTTATGCTATTTAATCTCTAACTAACTAGTACAGATGTAGTGAAATATCCTTTCACATCGTATTTTCCCGGAAATGTTCGTATTTGTCATGCTACTTCAGTCTGACTCAGTACCCATCAAGACAACGTGGGAGAACGTCGCATCGCGAGAGTGATAATCGATATGTAGAGTGGTTAATACCAGAGTATTTTTTTGTTAATTAAGATTAAGTTTGTTTTCAGTTCTTTTTAATAGTCATGCCGAAAGCATTAAAACCTGGGAAACGTTTAGATCGACAAGCCTGTGAAATTATTTTCAACATTTATTTATATTTCTTCTTGTTTCCTTACACCTAATTTCTATATATTTGATCGTGGTGGTTTTAACATCTCGGTGTGATATACTTCAAACTCGTGGTTTGAAATTTGACACTAATAACTAAAGTACTCTATTTATTTAATTCAAACATGTCACTTAATAATTCAATAATTCATAGACACTTCGGCATCATTCGGAAGTAGACGTGAGTTCCGAGTTTTCACGATTTGAACGGATTATTCACTAGATCTGAAAGAATTGGTGATTTCAGTGTCTAAAATACCATCGAATTCACTCGAATCACCGAATTCACGTGACCAATTCAGTTTTAAACGAATTAGTTCAAACCGGTTAGCAATAGAAACTCGTTTTTTTTATAAGTAGTTATAACACTTCTTAATACGTCAAATTAATTTGAGTTAAATATATCAACAAACCAAGCGAGAAATAATTAACACTGAAATCACTTTCAAAGCATACGATATTCTTAACTTCTTTATTAAATAAGGTTCATAATGGTATATAATAAAATGTTTGTACATATCGTACTTTTCACGGAGGAAGCATTTAAAAAACCATTGCCGACGCCTTCATACTAATATGTATTTTTTTTAACAAAATGAAAATTTCGTGTTATAGTCATTTTCCAAGTTACGTACTGGCTAAACTAATAGTCCTAGAATAAAAGTTGATATAAGAATTAGTGTACAATTTAACTAGCTTCAATTTAATACCAAAGTAGTGCCTCTAACTTTCGTAGTTATGTCAAAAATATAAAAACTATTAAAATATCTGATTTTGGTTAAATGATAAAAAAATTGTTCTGAATAATGTATGAATGTATTTCTTAAAGAAAACCAAAAAGTGTAAATTTGACTTTTTAGACGTAACATATGGTTTCAAAACAAATAAATGTAAACATAAAAAACACAGCAAACATTATATTTAAACTATAAAATAATACTATTTACACGGTCAAGCAAAAACAGTTTAGACTTTCGTCCTTTTGGAAGGACCAGGTCTCATCGAGTCTAGATCAGTGGGGAGGAGTGGGGAAAGAGGGATAATGTTTTCTAGAGTGGAGGCGGGCCGGCTCATGGTGTTGAGTCGTCCACATCCTCGTCCTCCTCGTCGAGGACGATAGGGATGGCGTTGTTGCAATTTCACCCGTGGCAAAAGGAACATAGGATATAGCACCTGAGCCCAACCCTTCTGCAAGTGTACTACCCTAAGCAACCTCTTTTTGCATTTGCAAGTCACCATTTTAAGCAGGGTCTGAGTAGCGGGCTCTGCGCACTTTGCCCATCTTCGACTTGCTCTCCGCAACCAATGGACATAGTGAGCTCAGGTTACGCTTAAATTGTAGCAAATTTAGTTGTCTTTATTAAAATATCAGCAAATATTCTTGAAAAACGATTCCTCGGGGGTAATTTTTTCGAAAAAACTGAAACAAGTGCCAGAATTTCTCAGCTTTTCGAGCACCATGGGGGTAGCGCAGGGTCTTCAGGGTTGCAAACTTGGGTATTAGGTAACTACTCTCAAGGGACCTAACAACATATAAAAAAATTGTAGTTACATACGCGTTTGCGATCTATGTCGTTATAGACTGGGCTAATAGTTTTACAGGTAAATAAACTAATTCTACGCGAACGAGGTTGCGGGCTCAGTTAGTATTATATACTTATGACAACCCTAATTTTGCGACAAGCGAGAGAGGGGTAAGGCGGGGCGTGAGGCGCTGTAGGTAATTATTTGACGGCTTTGCTGTCCGTTCTCAAACAATAACGTGACACCGTTAGTTTCTATTGAAACGTCGCTTGTGACGTTAATCTATGATCGCGTGCTTTTTTGTCTTGATCGCTCCAGTTATTGGAGGGATATGGTTGTCCTTATCTTTGATATTAAATAACATGGCGTCACATTTGTTACAACAACAAATTGGAATAATTTATTTTGCTTCTATAACATTTTGTACATTGAATTTTTGAAAATCCTTTCATTTAGTTTATATGTAATAAACAGAGAATAAAACTTTGATATTTGTAATCACGTAAATTAATCGACGGCCCCCAAATAGAAATACCTATAATTGGACTAATTTGATAATTTCTTATTTGTTTTATCTTTAATCGAGAAATCCTGAAATAGGTATAGTTTAATTTGTTACGAAGAGTAAATATACAAAGTTTCAAGTGACCAGCTCAATCCGGTAACTTTTTTCCATACTAACTTTGACCCCTCTTTTCCCCCCTTCTATTATCATACCTTATTTTTTTATTACACCTATATGAACCTGGTCTCCGTTTATTGAAACATTTTAGTGAAAACCACATTTGAATTGGTTCAGTGGTTTTCAATTGATGCGAGGAGAAACAAAATTAAACAGACAAACAAACAAACAAACAGACACCAAGTCTAAAAATTGTAGAAACGTGTTCTGCTGCTCATTCTGAGGGCCCCTATAGTATTTTAATTTTTTTATCTCGAATGTACAGTGGGCTTCATAAGTGCATGGACACCTTAACGTCTATAATGCAGTGAACACGCGAGCCCGCTTTCGTAAGAAACAACCTAGATGGCGTTGTTAACTGAGGCAGTTCGATTATTGTTTGCTACAACTATTTGACGTTTTAGTATTAGAATCGATAATTACGTTAACCCGATCTCCAGTTATCCACTCGCAGCACTTACATACTAAAATTCAACACCTAGTGTAACTCTCACGCTGTTCGATTACACCTTGCATTCGGGAACGGATTGAATCGATAGGATTCTTACAGAGATTGGAACCAAGAATACTACCCCAAATGTTTGAACACTGATCTTCTAAGGCTTTCGGAGTTCGCTCATTCTGGTGATTATGTTGGACAATAATACCCCATACATTTTCAATTGAATTTAAATCCGGTGACCTAGCCAGGCCAAGGAATAACCCTAATTATATGCTCTTTTATGGGTTTGGCAGCATGCCTACGATGATGCAGACCGTCACTGTAGAACACGACGAATAGTATCCAGACTTGTATTAAATAATTCAGCGTAGTGAGTTGTTGGTTTAAATCCATTGCTCATAATCCCTCACCGTGGCTTGACACGGGGTGTGCTGTCGCTGTGCTTATGAGTTGTGGTCTACAGACCCGTTCTTTGCCGGGGTAGCAAAGATACCTCCTCTTCAAAGCGCCGTACCCATAAAAAAACAGTTTTCATCTGTAAAAAAAAATAGTATTTGTAATAGCAATTAAAGATATAAGTAAAATTAAATAAATAAATACAAAAAGAATTTATTTTTAATAAAAATATGAGTAAAAAATAGTACTTACGTTCACACCGGTTCCTCTAGCAATATCTGACAAATTTCTGCTTTCACTGTGCAAACCAATTATTTGCTTTATTTTGACCGGGTCAATATTGCAACGAGAAGTCATATTTTCAACAAAAGTAAAATCTTAACATAAGGCAATCGATTAAGCAGCTAACGAACGAACTAGCGTAAGTCTTTGTAATAATCAGTCCGGTATTTATAAATCTTTATTAGTCTACCCTCTAGTAGTGATCTTACTAAACGTGTTCTGTTTCTTGTAAAAATATGCAAATCATAATAAACTGCTAATGAATTTCGTCTTATCAGTTAATGGCTCGACGGTCCAACGGCACAAATGGCCGCCTACATTCACGGTCCCGAGCGAGTCCCGGGTTCGAATCCACTTCGTGGATGTTGATAATTGAACCTGTTAATTTGGAATTGACTAATACTCAAAACTACTTCAATCCCCTGTTATACTAAACAGGGGTCGTAAAATGCGAGTCAAATCCATTGAAATGACGTATGACATCCAGTTAGGGTTGGCGGTGGTTCTAAATTTAGGAACTAAAATATTAGGTACTAAAATAATACAATTAAATATTTTTTTTACTGATGAAATTGAACACAATCCGAAACTCAGTTTACTGGATGGTATATTTTTTTATTATATTTACAATTTCAAATCAAATAATTCCCAATTTTAGACTGGGGATAGTAAGTAATAATTTTCGCAACTACGATGGCGAGACAATGCAAATAATACAATCAGATTGACAATCATGACAAGATAATACTCGTAAATCTATAGACAATGTACTTATCAATTTTAATAAGTTTTAGTTTAACATTATAGATAAACGATAAACACTGATGCAATTTATTACCATAATGATGACAAGGGCTTTCATAAATATAAACAAAACTACTTCAATTTCATATTCCTATTTCATATTTCATTTATTCGATTATGTTATAAGTGACAACCCTAGCACTTCAATTAATTTTGTTCGCATTTTACGATCCCTGATACAAAAATATAAAACTTACAAAAAAAGAAAAAATGATTGGTTGTAGTTACGCGGGTAAAAATATTTTTATTATATTTTTAGAGATTACCTGCAGCAACGCCATCTAGCAAGATCTGGTTGAACCACTACGAGCAGATAGATGGCGTCAGTTTGCCTCAGAGCATTATCTTGCCGAGTTGTCCATGCTCTTATGAAGCCCACTGTACAGATTTTTTCCGTTCTACAACTTTATTATAATTATGTATAGATATAGATAAACAAAGATACTTGGAAAATACTTCCTTAGAGAAGGTTTTTCGAATAAACTGAAACAAGTGCCAAAAATTCTAAGTTTTTCGAGCACCATGGGGTTAGCACCGGGTTTTCGAGGTTGCAAACTTGGATGTTAAATACAGACAACGAACCTAAAACCATATAAGCAAATCATAGTTACGTGCGGGTTTGCGATGTTTGACTTTTTTTGTGTTGTTATAGACTGGGCTATACAGGGTATAATCGTTAAGTGTGTCCAGGCGATTATTCCGTAAATATAACAGATATCGGAAAACTTTAAACTGATATCGAAAGTACGTTACCCCATAAGTAAAATCACATCACTAACTTTTTTTTAATAAAACCAGAAATATCTCAAATATTAACTTAAAACCCTCCCATACATTTTCGATATCAGTTTAAAGTTTTCCGATATCTGTTATATTTACGGAATAATCGCCTGCACACACTTAACGATTACACCCTGTATATGATAAACCATAACCTTGATAAATCTAAGCAACCTACCTTTCCTTAACTATGGGCACTCGAAAAAAAATCAATTCCGGGTTCTGTTTTTGGCTGTTTAAGCACCCATACACAGCAAAATATATCCCTCCCATTGCTGACTACCTACTTACTTAATAAAATAAATGTCCGTACATTTTCAAATACGTACGATTTTCCAACAGTTCCACTGACGTAAGAGTGTGACAGCGGATGACAGCGGCACAAGTCGGCGCTAACTAGTCTTTGTAAAAATTAAAGGGGTATCATTTAATCGATAAGCAAAATATACCTATTCTGGTGAACAGAAATATGTATTTGATCAGCCAAAATAAGCTAGTTGGTAAGCAACTTATGGTTGGCGAACATTTATAAATCTGTCTGCAATTAATGATATACTGAACTGCTCTAAATTAGTTTGGTCAGCAAATTAAATATTTGAGCTGCATTTAGCGACCCACAGTTAATCAAATTTTGGTAAGCAATCAGAAGGTAAGCAAAATATTTCATTTTGTCCATCAAAAAAAGGGGGCAAATTTACTGCACGGCAATTATGCCAAACCCACCAATAAATTTACAAATTTAACAGTGTCGACGGAGCTCTGCTAACGCGGACCACCTATTTCTGGGTTGTTCTGGCCCTCCGGGTCTGATATAAAAACGAACCTAACCTAACCTACCTCAAATTGATGATACAAATTTTGGTTAATCTAGGGTGTGATTGTGATTTCTAAATTTGTGTGACAAAACTTAACTTGTAAATATGTACTACTAGCCTCAAAGATACCAACGCTTGGGTGCTCGCGTCACGTGGTCCGATTTCGCTCCGCCCACAATAACGAAAACTGAAGATTTTTCAAACTAAACGCAATCCACTTATACATATAAATAGATAACCATTATTTTAATATGCACACCTCTCAATTAAACTGCTGCATTTTATTAATTAATTTAGCAACTCTTTCTTTTATAACGTAACCACTGAAATACTATCTTAGACTTACTTAATTACGATTAATATTGGATAAAACGTATAGTGCATATTATGTAAATAATATATTTATTTAATTCTTTCATTTTTACGCTCTTACTTAATGTGTTTATGTGGTTAAGTAGCGAGATGCCTACTATCGCACTTAGTTGCCTTTTTTACATTTTCATACAATAGGTAGCACAATCTAACAGAGTCGACGGAGCTCCGCTAACGCGGAGTTCCTATTTATGAGCATTTTCAAAGGCGCCACTGTCTACGCAAACTGTGGTTTTACCATACTAAATTGTTAGTTCCGTATTTGACCACGTGCTTTACGATAATTGTAGGACGATATCAACGAAGTTTGGATCTTTATTTATTATTTGTAACATAAACGGTTTAGTAGCGAGATGCGTACTATCGCACTTAGCTGCCTTTTTTGACCAGCATTAGGTACCTGTGGTAGTAGGTGACAGTGATGACAGCTGCTAGTTTTGGAAGATGTTCCAAATTTGGATCACATTACCTTACAATATTCGATAACGTAATGTAATTACGTTACAGCTATCATCGCTGTCACCTACTACCACAGGTAATGCTGGTCATTTGCCTTTCGGCTTCGGCTTTTCGGCATCTTAGAGTACTTATAATAGTATGTGTGTAGATAAAGTATTGTAAGCGACTCTGCGTAATTGGCATTACAACATTCGTGTGATCATTACGCATTAGTAGTTTCCTTTACTGATTAACGTTGTGGTTGGTTTTATAGATTTAGATTATCCACTGAGATCAACTTATGTTCGGAATGCATTGAGTAATCCGCACTTTTGTACGCCCACGAATGATCGAACTCCTGTCTGCTATGCTGCTTCTGATTTAGCAGGATCTCGCATGTCAAAGGTGATTTACATATTGATTATGTAGGTAGCATAAATAGATGTTATATTAACAAATACAGTTGCCATTTTACCCTATATTCTCAGTACATCTACCATAGTAGGTAACTAAAACGTTTCTTTTCAAAACGTAACAACCCGAGCGAAGTCACGGGCACAACTAGTTGATGATACGAAGTAAAACTGCGTCGTAATACCTAATTCACTAGTTTTACGAAGTGTATTTTGTGCAGGCTTTTGCTCTATTACACATGCTGTCTGAAGATTTGGACTACAAAGTGTCACTCACGGATGAGGCCTACAATCTTTACAAAAACATAGAGCTGGCGCCGGAAGACGAAGTAAACATTTACAGGGCTATTCCCAGTTGTTCGCAGTCTTTTATTTGACACAATTGTGTTATTATTTTTAGTAATGTACATATATTCCTATTTACACATTATACCTAGGTTTAGGAATATAAAAAAAAAGTCACTTTTATATCTAATCTGTCTTACAGTTACAAAACGGACCTTTTAGTGGAGCGCCGTAAGATTTGTACCTCGGAATCCAGGGCCAGTTAATGAATCTTTATATAAACTTTTGAAATGTGTTTTTAAGAATAATTGAATAAAGTAAAAAATAAATGCGGTCTTAATTTTTTAATTTTGTAACTATATGTATATAAACTGATTGTTGATACCTATATCAACGCATAGCTCAAAACGCTGGACCTAGAGACTTGAAATTTTGCACATAGATACTTGAAAGGGACTTGAAATTTGAAGAGAATATTCCTTGGGTGTTGGTAATTAAGCTACTGTTTATAAATAGAAATAAAAATAATAATAAACAGTAGCTTAATTACCAATTACCAATGACCATAGTTCAATACAAACTTCCAACCCCTATTTTAACACCTTTAGGGGATGAGTTTCCAAAAATCCCTTAGTGCACCCCTAGGGCACTATTCCCTTCAAATTTCATGTCACTAGGTCCAGCGGTTTAGGCTGTACGTCGATCGATCAGTCAGTCGATGAAATTATCAAAAGCGCTGTGACACGTATAAATTTTCAATCGCCGACCTAAACACAAAATTTAAAGATTCTAACTTCAAAACTGACGGACTTTCATACAAATTTTCATCACCTATCATATCAAATTATAAGAATAGAGGCTGTGATAGCTAAAATTAAAATAAAATTAAAATTAACTTAGAATAAAAGCTGTATTACCCAAAATCTCTTATAATGAGCTATATACCTAAAGACATAAAACAACTTATGCTTTTATAAAACAATTACTTGGGTTTTGGCCATATAAGCTTGATGTTATAAGGTTATTTTGCTAGTTGGGCCAGGCATATTTTTCGTCTATACAAAACTACTCAATTATAGGTAGAATAGGTATCTGAGTCTAGTAATTCCACTCTAACTGTACTTTTCTTTCTGAACTTCGACTCCTTTTTCAACTCTCATCATCACTTTGCACATTTATAACGTACGTTAGGTTCAATTTGTCTAGTTCTACGAGTATTATGCTTTGTACAGAATTTGCGAATGAAGTCCATGTTGTAGTATGAACAGCTTCAGATAATATGAAGTCGCCCTCCGCGTCTGTCTGTATTTCCGCTAACTTCTCCTAAACTACGCAACGGTACTAAATTATGATACGGTTTTCACTGGCATTTAGAGAATTTATTCCGGATGGTTTTTATGTACATTTCATTCTAATTAAGTTTTAACAAAGTTGAGAAAACTAAATGTTTTCTTAACTTTTGCAAAAAAAAACGATTTTCGGGCGCTTACATAGCTTACGCTGGCTAAACCTTAAGAGATATATCAAAATAATGTTGTAGATCTTCAAAAAACCTAGAGAAAAGTCCGCGATGGCATATGACTATCTCCTAAGGTTGACTCACAGTAACCATTTTTAACTTTAAATTTTTATTAAAAAACATTAGGTTATTTGCGAAGCTATTTTCTCCGATGCAGTGTTTATGCTTATCCAGATAAATAAGTTAGTTACCTTGGAAATTTAATGTAGATTAAAATTGTCCTTTATACTATATTATTTAAATAAATACTTTAGAAGATATCGCAGATTCAAAATTACGCGCAACCTAAATCTGTATTATCGAAACGGTTGGCCGGGCCTATAGCCGCGCTTCGCCTTATAGTACAGTCCACGACCTTAATTGTTGAGCCACTATGGAACCCTGTCATAATGACAGCGTCAAGCCACATGAAAGAAATTACGCTAAAATTTATGACTAACGTAAAGCGACAGGGTTCCATAGTGGCTCAACAATTAGAGTCCTCGACTGTACCTATAAAAACGAACATTTTGAAATTATCAGACGTGCATCGGAGCTGCTCCCTGTTGCCTACTTACAGTGCTACCATTTTGCTAATAGCTATCGGCAATCTTCATTTTTCTATGACACACGAGTGACAAATATACTGTCAGTTGCAAGTGCAAGCGTGATAGCGATAGCCAGCCGAAAGCTATTACTTATAGCTAAGAAATACAAGCTATTCCGATTTTTAAATTCGGGAAATGGGTAGGCTAGTTAACTAGATTGAGTTTAGGTTTTGATTGAAAAATATTTTTATGTTGTATTTTATATTTTTTGAATACATACATAGTATAGGTACATAAATTAATTTAGGTACTATTACCTACCTATGTAAATAAATTAAGTTTTATGTTTTTGGCATAGCCTGGCTGGCGTAAGGTTTTTTCCCTGTGTTTTTTTAATACATTATGAGGTTATCAACGAGAGGCAGTGATTATTATTTAATTTGTGGTTATCAACGAGAAGCAGTGATTATTATTTAATTTGTGGATTTAAGTGATAAAACTCCATTTTTCTTATTTTAAAGTTGTGTTGTAAATATTTCGAATATAGGTACTTACATATTTCCTGTTGTACATTTAAAAATAAATATTAACTTATGTGCTTTTAGCATGTTACCATAGCCTGGCGGGTGTTTAGTAGCAATTTGTTTTTGTTGGTCTAAGGGTGGGTTTAGACCAAGCGAACGAACAAGAATTCTATGGCATTATCTCTTACGTTTTCTTAGTAAAAATAAAGAAAAAACATGTTCTAGAGCATTCGCTCGTTTGGTCTAAACTCACCATAATTTTGTGGATTTGGGTTAATAGATTTTTTTAAGGAGTAAACTCAAAATGAATTATGCCCCTAAGAAGTCGTTCTAATATACAGTGGTGGACATATAATTAGAAACACTTGCAACGTATTTCACATTATACAAGGCACATTGCCGTAAAACATTTGTTTCGGAAATAAAACCACAAAATGCATAGAATACGTTCAACAACTTGTAATTCATTAAAAAACAAATAAATATAGGTCGTCGAACTAGGGATAATAAGACAAACAATTTACGTCTTAGTGATGAAATCGAAGAAGAACGGGAAATCAGGCTGTGAAATAGAAGAGAAAGTAATTCTTTGCGAAGAAATAGAGAATCATCTATTGAACTTGACGTCCGTCTTAAGAGTTGATAGGGATAAACAGATCTCAGAGAGCCAGAGAATCTTCTACTGAACATGTAAGTAGGCCGAACGTAAGTCCACAAGAACTTCTAATTTGTGGCTAATTAAAGTGAATTCTGCATCCCTCTGCAAACCTCTATGCAAATGCACCTATCTAAAAATGATTTCGCCATTTGAAAAGTATATTATTCCAGATGAACTTATTTTTACTTAAGTATATTAACTGAAGCAAAGCGAGGGCGGGTCGCTAGTATTATTATAAAGGTGAATGTTTGCGTGTGTGTGTGTTACTTTGTTACTCCTTCACGCTGCAACGGGGTGACGAATGAAATTTGAAATGGAGATAGCTTATACCTTGGATTAACACATAGGCTACTTTTAATCCCGGAATATTAAAAAAATCCCGAGGGAATAACTGTAATCGAAATCTACGCGGACGAAGTCGCGGGCAGAAGTCAGTATTATAATAAAATAACATCATCTTAGCCTAATCATTTAGTTAATATGTTATTTTTTCATAATAGAATATTATTTCATGGTATCAATAAAATAACACAGAAAGTAGTAATAAAATATCAAGAATTTATTAGGGACTTACTCGTAGAGTTTAGAATTTCATGTAAACATTGCTCCTTTTGCTTACGGACGGACTCCATTTGTTCGTTGGAAATGAGTTATCATCTTGAATATAAGTTCTCAAACTCCACTTTTAATAGGTTTACCCATTTTGAAAATAGGAATCGTTAAAAAACCTCAACAAAACATCCATGTGATACCAATATGTCATGCTTGAGTGACATGAAGGAACACAGATTATAAGAATATTTTATGGGATACCGTTTAATATCTTATGCAAAGTTATTGTGGGATGACTAAGTCCCCACGACGCTCGAGTAAATCCCCAATTGAGAACATTTAAAAAAAAAAAGCATTTTGAGAGACTACCCGTGTTTCTCGGTTTTACTTAAATTCGTCGTTAATAATTTATTAAAAAAGTCATTAAAAGACCGTATATACAGAGTTAGGAATACTGATGTCGTGATCTTAGCATGATATAAAATAAAAAAAGTTACTTTAAATAGAAACAGAACTGACTGTCATGTCATGTCACTTGTCAACCATAACAACTGTAACAACTCGTAGACGCCATTAAAATAAATTAATAAATAATAATCTATATATATAAAAGGCAATGTCCCGGGTGACTCATCATCGCCCAGCCAAAACTACTAATGCTAGAAATATAAAAATTGGACGGTACTTTATTTTTGTGACGCAGAGATCCACTAAGAAGGGATTTTTCGAAATTCAACCCCTAAAGGGATGAAAGGGGGTTGCAAAGTTTGTATAAGAAAAAATATTTTTATGGTCCAATTTACTTGAAACTTGGTAGAAATGCTCTTCAGTGAAAATAATGAGACACGTATTTCAGCGATTATTAAAATTCAACCCCTAGAGGGATGAAAAGGGGTTGCAAAGTTTGTATGGGAAAAAGTATTTTCATACTCAAATTTACTTGAAACTTGGTAGAAATGCTCTTCAGTGAAAATAATGAGACACGTATTTCAGCGATAACTAAAATTCAACCCCTATAGGGATGAAAGAGGGTTGCAAAGTTTGTATAGAAAAAATATTTTTACGATCAAATTTACTTGAAACTTGGTAGAAATGCTCTTCAATAAATATAATGAAACACGTATTTCAGTGATTACTAAAATTCAACCACTTGGGGGATGGAAAGGGGTTGCAAAGTTTGAGTGAGGATTTTTTTATGGTCTATTTTACTTGAAACTTGGAAGAAGCTCTGCAATTCAAATAATGAGACACGTATTTCAGCGATAACTAAAATCAACCCCTAGAGGGATGAAAGCGGGGTTGCAAAGTTTGTATGGGAAAAAATATTTGTATAGTCCAATTTACTTGAAACTTGGTAGAAATGCTTTTCAATGTAAATAATGAGACACGAATTTCAGCGATAACTAAAATTCAACCCCTAGAGGGATGAAAGGGGGTTGCAGAGTCTGTATAGAAAAAATATTTTTATGATCGAATGTACTTGAAAATTGTTAGAAATGCTCTGCAATAAAAATAATGAGACACGTATTCGATTACTAAAATTCAACCACTTGGGGGATGGAAAGGGGTTGCAAAGTTTGTGTTATTTTTTTTTTATGGTCAATTTTACTTGAAATTTGGAAGAAATGCTCTGCAATACAAATAATGAGAGACGTATTTCAGCAAATACAACCCCTGGGGGATGGAAAAACTACCCAAAAGGTGGGAAAGGGGGGGGGGCGGGTAGAAGTTTCGGATTTAGGCCATTTGTGAAGTGAGAATTGTGAAAATTAGTATTTAGGCTACTGTTTATTAATAGAAAATACAACTGCTTGCGATTTTAGCGTCTATCGAAGTTAATAGGTATATAAGCGAGTTTGGATATTTTTTTTAAGTGAGAAACGTGTGAATTTGTGTCAGGGCTACTAAATTGCTTTCGGAGATTTTGGAAAAACTATCCCTGTAAATGGCGGTGGTAAATGGGCGGTAGAAGTTGAAGTTGTGTTTTAAATGAACTATCGAAATATGTTCTGCACGATGATTTACGGCGATTATTTTTTTTCGTCTGCTCTCACATGTTGTAGGGAGTGCCCAACTTAGAAATATTTATATTTGTTATTTCACTACCAAACTAAGTAGCGGCTTCTACAAGACACCTATCCTACTCCAAATTTCATCAATGTACCTCTGTAGATTTTAAGTACAATGCGTGTGACATACGAAAGGACGGACGGACATGACGAAACTATAAGAGGTTTTGCCATTTTTGTTACGGAACGCTAAAAAGGCGTTGGGCGATTTTGAAAAACTACCCCAAAGGTGGCAAAATTGAGGGGTAAGCCATTTTTAAAATGAGAATAGTTTACGACATAAATGATTAAAATTACGGCAATTTCGGAAAAGGGGGTAAAATGGGGATAGAAGTTTGTGTGGGAATTTGGTAATTTTTGATGAGAGAAATTTACACATTACACATTATTGGTATTAAGGTTACTTTTTACCTATAAATAAGAATTATGACTCGAAGTTAGATACATGAAACTCGGTATCAACACCATTGTTAATTAAATATAAAAACAGGTTTTAAAATAAGCCCTTAACAGTGTGAAAAGCGGGGTGAAAGTTTGAGTGTAAGTTGTTTTTTTTTCCAGATACATGAATGTTAGCATCTAAAAAAGTGCAAGCTTCAGTGTTTTTTAAACACTTGCCCCTTAAAGAAACAAATAGTCAAGAACAAACCCATCATCAATAAAAAAAACTGTAGGGAAAAACTTGGGATCTTAGTGAAAGAGGGGCAGTGAATTTATTTTGTATGGCAATTTTGTTGTTTTAGAGTCATAAACTCATAAAATGAAAGGTGTTTGTGGACCGCTTACTTAAAATTCACGTTCTGGACATTTTTTATAAAAAAACTCTTTGAAGGTGATATAAAACTATGTCTGTAGGTACTTTTAACACGAATTCTGACTCTCCGCAGACGAAGTCGCGGGCGGAAAGCTAGTAATAACATAAATTCGTCGACTTTGGGTAGATTGCGGCTATCCGCTTTTACAAATTCGTGAGTCACATTCATTTTAAATAGTGTATATCAAAACAAAAGTATTACGAATCGAAAGCGTGTCGTTAGAATCAAGTAATCTGTCAGACAGATGAAAAATGGACAAGACAGTTGTATATTTTTTCAATTCCTGTGGTAATAAATGGACTAAGGGCACTATAAGTGTATTCCTAACATTCACAATCCAACATTTTTTACTGTATTTCCTAAATATAAAAAAAAAACTACTGCATTGAAAAAAACAAAAATATTTTTACCAGCAGTGTAAAATCTACAAACCGTATTTTAGTTTACTACCTTAGCACATATGAATTGTTGTCAATTAGCACCTTGGGCTCCCGTATTATTATTGGGTGACTACTTCTTATGTAAGCTTAGTAAGTGATTGAAATTACGAATTACGGCTGTCACAGGACTCATCTTAGATGAAAAAGAGTGTTAGAACCATACTACATCATTGCATCATTGGTGCTCGCTGCTGGATTGAAAGAACTCCAGTATGTTTTCATGTTCACGTACTGTGCGTCGCTCGGTGTACATACTTACATTGGGCAGGCATCCGATATGTTGTCATCACACTTAGCAAGCATTCGCACCATTTCCGTGTACTCAACATTCGAATACCGATACGCCATCGTGAACTAACTACCCGCATTATCGGAAACCGAGACACACGGTGCGCACAGGCGCCGGCGATTCAAAGCGAACGACTGTCGTCTTGTCTATGCCTCTGTGTTTCGCACTGCATTTGTTTATTTGTCTAACGGCATTCTTTGGTTAGGTACCGTAGAGTTACAAACATTTAGTAGAGCGATCAATTTAATTTTCTTTGTTTTTGTATCAAAGTATAAGTAGAATAAATATGATGAATTATTAAAAGCCACAGAACAAAAGTTGTTGCTGATCATTTGAATCATTAAACCCTATTACTACTACTACCCCATTATTACTATTTTACAAATAACCCAGTATACATACAAAATTAAAAAATCAAGATCGCATAATATATTTGTTTAATTATACATATTTCAAATTTCAAAAGTTTTTATAAAGTTTCATTGACTGACCCTGGATTCCGAGGTTTTACAATTTTTGTGTTTACGGCTCTCCACTATTGGTAAATTGCACAAAAAGTTGAAAAAAAAGCTTTGTTATAACAGCCTATTTAAATCATTAAAAATATGAAAACAAAGCAAGATCACCTTAAAAATCAACATACTTACAAGAAATAATAAAAAAAAATACTATTCCTGAATCCAGGTAAAATGGATAAGTATGTAAAAAAAAATGTACATTCATAAAAATTTGACTCAGTTGTGTCAAATAAAAGAGTGCGAACAACTGGGCAAAAACCCGTTAGGGGTGCGAGCCCCTGGGAATAGCCGCATTTACATTCACGTTTTTTGTTAATACAGCGGCAAATATTAAAATAGTTATTTGATTTGTAGGCTATCCTTGTGTTATGCGCTCACTACTTGACTGCGAAGCTACTCGAAGCGTGGTCCGAGGTACAGATCCAAAGCCCCGTTATAGATTACCGAGATAGAATTATTCTTGAAGAGTTTTTGCACATCAGCAAGTAAGTAATGTAAACTGCTGCTGTGGCCTGCGGGCAATACCTACCTCCCCTTTGCAGAAATACAAATTCGACTTAAGTATTCATACATTTAGCGAGTCAAATCTGTTGAAACATTTTCAGAAATAAGCTTTTCTCAATATGTAGTATCCTAAAAAAAATTAAAATTATTTTAAGGGGTTGGGCTGTAGAAATAAAGCGACAACAAGAAGAAGTAGCGGAAAGGGACCAGAAAAAAGTAAGAATGTACTCGTACTATTCTCAGATGTTTAATTTAATAGAATAGGTACCGTTGTCGGCCCTACAAGTAAGTGCTTTGTCACTTTAACGACATGTTTGAACTGCCAATCTGTTTATAGCGGTAAAGCGACAAGGTACAAAAGTGTACAGCTATTTATAAGACCGACTGTACGCGACTGATGCGTAGTGCCAACAACGCACAGTCGCGTACAATTCTCTGACTACACTCATCAATCATCAATATACGTAGAGATTTTCCTAGCCCGAACGACTTGTTGCTAGTGCTTGACATAATAAAAACATCGATAATCCTGTTATCGATAAGTGTACCATTTCAATGTCATAGACTGATTTTCACTGAAGTATGTAAAATATTAATAAGTTGATAGTTTTGTTATTATTCTTTTATTTTATAACGCACCATGTTGTTATAATAATCATATGATATAATTATGATTGTAATTTTTCCTTGATGGTATGATTTCGATATATTGTTATAAGGTAAGGTACTTCAATGAGTTTTAGGGCATTGTGTTTTTTTTTTAATAACTATGTAATGATATGATGCACGAGTTTTTCCTCTATTACGTTGAAGTCGTGGTTATTGATAAAAGGTTTTTCGATATTATTATTATGTCAAGCACTAACCACGTGGTGTTTCTGCTAGAAAAATATCTAGGTATAATCATCAATCATCAATATCATCAAATCAATACATAGTATAAAATGAAGTCGCCCCTACGCGTCTGTCTGTATTTCCGCTAACTCCTCCTAAACCACGCAACGGATTATGATACGGTTTTCACTAACATTTAGAGAATTTATTCCGGATGGTTTTTATGTACATTTCATTCTAATTAAGTTTTAATAAAGTTGAGAAAACTCAATGTTTTCTTACCAAGTCGTCAAAAAATCGATTTTCGTGCGCTTACATAGCTTACGCTGGCTAAACCTTAAGAGATATATCAAAATAATGTGGTGAAGAATTGTAGATCTTCAAAAAACCTAGAGAAAAGTCCGTGAATATCTCCTAATGTTGACTTACAGTAACCATTTTTAACTTTAAATTTTTATTAAAAAACATTAGTTTATTTGCGAAGCTATTTTCTCCGATTCAGTGTTTATACTTATCCAAATAAATAAGTTAGTTACCTTGGGCATTTAATGTAGATTAAAATTGTCCTGTACACTATATTATTTAAATAAATACTTTAGAAGATATGGCAGATTCAAAATTACGCGCAACCTAAATCTGTATTATCGAAACGGTTGGCCGGGCCTATAGCCCTAGACTTTAATTGTTGAGCCACTGTAGAACCCGCCACATGAAAGAAATTACGTTAAAATTCGCACCTTTAGAACAATAATGACCTAATTCAAAATTTGTGCTTTCAAACTTCGAATCATAAATTTATTATCATAGAGACCTAACTCGAAATTTAAAATTTCTCAATTAGGTCACTGTTGTTCTGAAGGTGCGAATTAATGATTAACGTAAAGCGACAGGGTTCCATAGTGGCTCAACAATTAGAGTCCTCGACTGTACCTATAATAACGAACATTTTGAAATTATCAGACGTGCATCGGAGCTGATCTCCTGTTGCCTACTTACAGTGCTACCATTTTGCCAATAGCTATCGGCAATCTTCATTTTTCTATGACACACGAGTGACAAATATACTGTCAGTTGCAAGTGCAAGCGTGACAGCGATAGCCAGCCGAAAGCTATTAAGAAGCTGGGAATACCTTTTAATTATATAAATAAAGAAATACAAGCTTTTCCGATTTTTAAATTCGGGAAATGGGTAGGCTAGTTAGATCGAGTTTATGGTCTAAGATCCGAATAGGAGACGATTTGTACCGGGCTGTTTATTTGATAAAAAGTATTTTATTTCAAATTTAATATGGTAAGTAATATATGGTGAATAGGTTGACTGAAAAACTTCAGTCCAGCATATTATTAAATAAAAATTTAAGAAGGATTTTTTTTTTAATTGCACCGGCTTGTTTATTACATAAATTACATACCAATCGAAAGTATGGAGCGTATAGAATATGCAATCGTTAAGTTCACTATTTTTTTCCCGTCATAACTATTGGGTAGGCAGGTATAAACAGGAAGTCAGTACTAACAATATGCACCGGTCTGTTTATTGAATAAAATTTATACCAAAATGAAGATCATTTCATTGCGAACACGGTGATATAGGGTTGACTGCGAAAAATCAGTCTCAATTCCGGTTGTCGAGTTTTAAAAATCGAAACATTGCTCCGAATAAAAGAGGACGCAGCATTGCAGCTGCGTGTAGCTCAGATAGTGATAGACTCGTAAATGATGCGCGTTATTGCAAGTATCGTTATCTTGCAAAGTAAGAAAAATTCAAAAAAATCTTATAGGGTTCATTCTTGAGAATTGGATTGTTCATCTCATTCCCCTGGCGTTTTTTATTTTAATAAATTTTAACCTAGTTACAATAAAATATGAAATTTTTATAATTTGGTCGCCGGCTTAATGTAAGCGTCCACATGTCGGTATCGTACGCATCGGACGCATCGCATCAAACGGATCGTAGTATTCTTTGTATAGAAAGTGACACAAGTGCGTCCACTGATCCGCACCGCACGGATCGCACGAATCTGCTCATCGGCAATGCCGACGCCGATGCTTCGAGAGGCAACTTTTGCGATGCGTGCCGATGACGTCATACGACGAAAATCCGAATGAACTGGCATCGGCAATCTGATTGCTGGTAGTCGCATCGGCAACTCTGGTCGCTGCCGAAACGGTGGACGCGGTATCCTATAATTTTATTGACAACCATCTGGCAAATTTTCATTTGATAACTAACGATCAGCAAAAGTATAATATGGCATATCAACGTTGGTTTAACAAATGATTCATAATTTAAATGACTTATTTGACATATTTTTATTATACAACGTTTCTATTCTCAAATATATTATTAATAAAAGATATGAATTATTATTTTTTATTTCATATCGTATCATTTGTCCAAATTAGGTACTTACATTTTCCCAAAGTGGAGCACCAAAAAAAACAAAATTGGCTGAGATACGATGGGGGCTCAAATAGGTTAGGTTAGTTTTATATGTGCCCGAAGGGCGAACCGCCCAGAAATAGGGGCCGTAGCGGGGACCCGTCGATTCAAAAATGCAAAATATAGGTAGATGTAATGTATGTTACTTTGTGTAATAACAGTATGTAAAGTAAATCGTTTGCTTAACGATGAGTTTTTAAAAGCCATGTTTTTAACCAATACATTTTTAAAGTATACTATTTGCTATATGATTAGTTGTTAAACGGAGTATTTCAATCTGATACATTTGTGAAACAATATATTTGTGAAATAAATAGTACTTATATGAAATTTTTATTGTGAAATGAATATTTGTGAAACAATTTTCGGTAAAACATTAGTGAACCAGTGGACGCATTGTGAAAAACTCATCCGTTCGATGCGTACCTACGATACCGACACGTGGACGCTTACCTTTTAAAGTCTATTATTAACGAAATCACTATATTCTGTCATAAGAATAAATAAGAGCTACGTAAAAGCGAATCTCCTTCACCCAGGTCTTGGGTTAAAATCCCGGTAAGGGCAGATATTTGTGTGATGAGCACGAATGTTTGTTCCCGAGTCATGGATGTTTTCTATGTATTTAAGTACATAATATTATTTCTCAGTACAAGCCTAGAGCTTAGTTTGGGACTAGGTCAATTGGTGAGACATTGTCCCTGATATGTATGTACCTAAATGAGTTGTTATTTTTATACTTTTCTTTAAATCCCACATTTTGACACTTCCAAATATTATTGTATTTTTGACATTTTATGACTGTAGCATATTTGAGCTATATTTATTTTGTTTTTTTTTTACTTTTATTATTTTGTTTCATTCATATTGTTACTTTTTTCACATTTACATTATTTGTCAAAATCAGACAAATAGCAGCTGCAATGCTGCGTCCTCTTCTATCGCACAGGATTTTTCACTGGAATCTCTCTGTCGCACGTATTCATTCGGAGCAATGTTTCGATTTTCAAAACTCGACAACCGGAATCAAAAAAAAAATCAAAAAAATCGGAGAATCGAAGAAAGGAATCGAGACTGATTTTTCGCAATCACCGTGTTCGCAATGAAATGATCTTCATTTGATTGACTGATCGCTTCCAAAATCGATATCTGGGGATCTGTGTGGTCTCCGACAACGAATACGTTGACAGAATCAGAAAAAGTAGCCGCCATCTTGAACTTTTAGGTTCTACGACGGATTGCTTCCAAAATCGATATCTGGGGATCTGTGTAGTCTCCAACAAGGAATCCGTTGACAGAATGTGAAAATGTAGCCGCCATCTTGAACTTTCTAGATATTGGACTGATGGCTTCCAAAATCGATATCTAGGGCACTTTGTGGTCTCCGACAATAGATCCGTGGACAGAATGAGAAAAAGTAGCCGCCATCTTGAACTTTTTAGCTATGGAACAAGTTTTTAGTTGGGGAACTTTATGGTCTCCGACAACAAACCCGTGGACGGAATGAGAAAAAGTAGCCGCCATCTTGAACTTTTTACTTATTCGACTGATTGCTTTCAAAATCGATATCTCGAGATTTGTGTGGTGCCAACGTTTTAGCAAGTACAGAGCACGTACATGTGGTTCAAATATTACCCAAGGGTGTTTCAGTTTCGCGCCTAAATAGATAACTACTATGATTTTACTGGCCCGTTCTCTCCATTTGCAAATTTTTCCTGGAAAGAATCAGATTTGGCATGTGAATGACTGATACCTTAAAAGAAAGAAAAATAAGTAGGCTCTTTTTAAAAGTGTTAGAACATTTCCAAGATTTTTTTGACACATGCACAGGCACAAAAATGACTGATCCAAAATCTGAAACATTTTTAATAATTTCGAATGCCTCCATTTTGTTTTTAATACAATAAAGACGCTTAAAACTTGTTAAATTTGGTCCAATGGACATTCAACTATCCAAAGTAAATTATTTTGTTTACAACGCTTATTGGGGCATTCTTAACACGTAACTATCAAATTCTGGATATTTTCTGTAAAATCCTTAAATTTTCAATAAATAAAAACAACCAAATTTCGTCTAAGACATATACAGCTAAAATGTTCAAAAATACCTCGTCTATCACAAAATCAGTCGAATAACTAAAAAGTTGAAGATGTCGGCTACTTTTTCTCAATCTGTCAACGGATTCCTTGTTGGAGACTACACAGATCCCCAGATATCGATTCTGGAAGCAATCCGTCAAATAACCTAAAAGCTCAAGATGGCAGCTACTTTTTCCAATTCTGTCAACGGATTCGTTGTCGGAGACCACACAGGTCCCCAGATCTAGATTTTGGAAGCAATCAGTCGAATAACTAAAAAGTTCAAGATGGCGGCTACTTGTTCTCAATCTGTCAACGGATTCGTTCTCGGAGACCACACAGATCCCCAGATATCGAATTTGGAAACAATCAGTCGAATAACTAAAGAAAGAAGAAAGAATATAAAATGCAAAGGAAACCATTTGCAAACCAAGAATCGAACCCGGGACCGCTAGCTTCATAGGCAGGGTCACTACCGACTAGGCTACGACGTCGTCAAATAAAATAATTGTAAATTGATTACTACCATTCTTGTAAGCGAGAAATGAAACAAAATGAAATATTAAAACAATGTATTAATTGTAACGATTCATATTATAAAAGAATTTACTCGATTTTTTGGGGGAAAATTTCATGTTCTAGGCAATGCTTTTGATTGACATTTGCTTCACTAGTTAATATACCTCAATGTTCGTGACGCTTTATAAAGCTAGATTTAAAGCTAAATGTGGTATAAATTCGTTTTTGTGCACTGGCAACTCATATTCTAGTAAGGCAACATCAGAGAGGAAACCAACCTCATCAGTTTGTTGATTAAAAGGCGGTCAAAGGTGACGCGGACAAAGTTTTTCTAAATATCTTCTAAAGTGATAGTGTGATTTTAAGGCTAAGTAGTGATTATTTTTAAGCGGTTGTTTTTTCATACGATGGGTTAATATTATTCACGCACGTGACATGTATTATTATATTCAAAATATGATAAATAGTATCAATATTTTTTTAAAATACGTTACACTTTCGTTACGAATACGTTACATTTTAACGTAAAGTGTCGAAAACATGAGGTAAAGGGAAGTGTACACAGAAAAATACGAACTTAAATGATTTTTTACTAGATTTCCAACGACAAATACAATACGTTATTAAGATGAATCAATTTGAAATTGTAGGTACGTACAGTAAGTACAGGGATCAGCACGAGAGAATTAAATCCATACTATGCATCCATACTAACATAAAAAATGCGAAAGTGTGTCTGTCTGTATGTTACCTCTTTACGCTTAAACCGCTTAACCGATTAAGATGAAATTCGGAATAGAGATAGTTTGAGTCCCGGAGAAGGACATAAACTAGTTTTTATCCCGAAAATCATCCCCTAAGGAGGTATAGAGGGTGAAAATTTGCATGGAGCTACGATATAAACGAGTTCCACGCGGACGGAGTCGCGGCTAGAAGCTAGTTATTAACCGATCGAGCGAGCGAAGCGAACGAATGCTTTTTGAATTTGGACTCAGTGGCATTATTTTTTGAGAAATGCTCAAATGTCTCTGTTGTATTATGAAAAGTACCTAGTGATTACTATTTCATTTAAAAAGTTAAAAAAATATTCATTTAAGTACCTAATTAATAAAAATGTTGATTACGTGAAAATACTTTATTTGTATTTAGTCAATAAAAACAATTTTTTTTAAAACATGTATTTTTTTGCGAATGTTTACCAGTGTGATCTAAGCTTAATAACAACTTATGTTCCGTTTTATGGTAACGTCACGTATTTTTTTTATGTTAGTTCTTTGTCACATTGGTCAAAATTCCCGGTCTTACCCTTATATGCTTTTAGCATGTTACCATAGCCTGGCGGGTGTTAGTTTAGTAGCAATTTGTTTTTGTTTGTGTAATTTTGTGGATTTGGGTTAATAGATTTATTAAAAGTAGTAAACTCAAAATAAGTAATATAGGTCGTCGAACTAGGGATAATAAGACAAACAATTTACGTCTTAATGATGAAATCGAAGAAGAAAGGGAAATGAGGCTGTGTAATAGAAGAGAAAGTAATTATTTACGAAGAAATAGAGAATCATCTATTGAACTTGACGTTCGTCTTAGAGTTGATAGGGATAGACAGATCTCAGCGAGCCAGATAATCTTCTACTGAGCGTGACGTTCGGCTTATAGGCAATAGGGATAGACAAATCTCAGAGAGCCAGAGAATCTTCTACTGAACATGAAAGTAGGCCGAACGGAACGTACGTCCACAAGAACTTCTAATTAGTGGCCAATTAAAGTGAATTCTGCATCCCTCTGAAAACGTCTATGCAAATGCACCTATCTAAAAATTCTTCTACCATTTGAAAAGTATATTATTCCAGATGAACTTGGGTTATTTTTACTTATATTAACCGAAGCGAAGCGAGGGCGGGTCGCTAGTATCTTATATTCTTTAAAAAACTCGAAACTAATCAGTAATTGTTGGAAATTGTATATTCCATGTCATTAGCTGTACACCATACATACTTCCTTTGCCTAGAAACTAAATCGTCGCTGGAAAGGCAAAACTACTAACATACAAAAGGGTCATTTCGAGAAAAAGCATTTTTAATGTTTTTTTTGTCTTTACAATGTCATAACTTTTTTTCTTTTGAACGAAAATGGAAGCTGTAAAGGGTGACATATCATGTTCTTTTTTTATCTGCACGATTCATTTATCGTATTGTACGTGTGTTCAATATTTACGGAGTTACGTGTCGCTTTAGCATTAATGCTCTCAATCCTAAAAAAATGCTGGTAAGATAAAATTACTAACCTTCACAAGTTTTAGGTAAGGAGTCAATAAATACTAAGTACTTGTCTCCTTTTACTTACTCTTGAGAAAAACATACTTACATGTATAAAAAATATGTTAATCATAAGCGGAAATGACTTATTGTCAAAAATACTTTACAAAGCCATAAAGCAAATAGGAATTTAGCATTTAAGATAAGTTAAATTTTAAATGTATGTTACTTAAAGGGCAGAATGATCAATTGACCATCCTGATGATTTACCTTTTATAGGACTTTTTTCTTGTTTCAGCCTTAACAATATTACTTACGCATGAATGTTAGTTGAAATTAATAGACCAAGAAATAAATAAAACATGAATTACTTATTGTAAAATTAAGCTTTTATTTAAAAAATAACAGTTTTGGCATTTTCCTGTTATGCCCTAAATATAACCAAACTAATAATAATAATAATCATAACATTTATTGAACCAATGAGGCCTATCTGTCCCGGAGACGTAAGTTGTGCAATTTCAATGGCTCAGAACTGGAAAAGTCCTGGGCCAGACGGATTGCACAACTTCTGGATTAAATGGTTCAAAGCCTCACATGAGCAACGCAATTCCAAAATGCCCTTGAGATCGGTTCCTTGCCACCTTTATTAACAACTGGTGTCACCTTTCTGCTCCACAAGTCCGGTAGTACCGCGGATCCATAGAACTACCTACCGACCCATTACATGCTTGCCTACCATCTACAAGCTCCTTACATCCATTTTGAGCACAAAATTAAATACACATTTTATTGCAAATAATGTTTTGGCCTCTGCTCAAAATGGATGTAAGACTGGGTCCCGGGGTAGGTACTAAGGAGCTCCTCCTCATAGACATGACCATTTGTCAGCTAGTCAGGCGTAGCAAGGCGGCCCTTTTGGCTGCTTGGATTGACTACAAGAAGGCTTACGACTCGGTGCCTCACTCATGGCTCGAAAGGATCTTAGAGTTGTATAAAGTTGATGCAACTTTGAGGTCCTTTTTAGATGTGTGTATGAGGCAGTGGGTCACAGTCCTTCGTCAACCAGGTGGTCGAGAAGTCCCCTTTGATTCTCCTAAGGATTGAAAGAGGCATCTTCCAGGGTGACAGTAGTCCTTTGTGGTTTTGCCTAGCCTTGAATCCTCTCAGATCTTTGCTGACGGGTTGTGGGCTTGGCTATCGACTTCGTAGAGATGCTGAAGTCATTTCTCACTGTTTGCATCGAAGCGCCAAGATTTTATCGCATTATTGAAAATCACACAAGAGTTCAGTAATGCGATCAAGATGGAATTCGGTGTAGATAAGTGTGCGGTCGAATTTGCAGCTTTCTGTGACAGTAGTCCTTTGTGGTTTTGCCTAGCCTTGAATCCTCTCAGATCTTTGCTGACGGATTCTGGGCTTGGCTATTGGCTTCGTAAAGAAGCTGAAGTCATTTCTCACTGTTTGCATCGAAGCGCCAAGATCTTATCGCATTATTGAAAATCACACAAGAATTCAGTAATGCGATCAAGTTGGAATTCGGTGTAGATAAGTGTGCGGTCGAATTTGCAGCTTTCTGAGACAATGACTCTCAGATCTCTCTCCGAAATTGAAACCTACAAATATCTTGGTATGTCACAGTCTTTGGCTATTGTGGACGGCAATGTCAAGCAGTCAGTGAAAGAGCGCTTCTTCTGCCGCTTGACAAAAGTTCTTAGCAGTCTTTTGTCGGGTGGCAATAAGGTGCGCGCCTTCAATGGCTGGGTGATACCGCTGCTCACATATTCCTTTGGCATAGGTACTAAGGTGGACTCAGACTGAGCTGAGCTGGACTGCTTAAATCAAATGCATGTTGCACCCACGCTCAGTTATGAGATTGTACATCCCGAGGAAATGTGGTGGTCGAGGCATTTTAAATGCTAAGAATCTCCACAACCGCGAGGTGTGCAATCTCAGGGATTATTTCCTTAGCAATGAGTGTGGGATGCATCGAGATGTGGTTGCAGTAGACAAGAGCCTCACGCCTCTCTCCTTGGCAAATGAGAACTGGCACAGACTAACGGTGTTGAGCACTGAAGACCGCAAGAACGTGTGGAAGAGCAAGGAGCTACACGGACGCTTCTACGGGGACCCGACGTAGACTTTTTAGCGTCCGTGAACTGGCTGCGATTTGGTGACCTCTTTGGGGAAACCGAAGGTTTTGTCTGTGCAATTACTTGCGTGGTCATAAGGACGAACAATTACCGGAAATATATTCTGAGGGATGGCACGGTTGACATTTGTCGAGCATGCCGTTGCCCCGGCGAGTCCCTCAGTCATATAATTTCCGGTTGTTCGCAATTGGCCAACGGCGAGTACTTGCACAGAAATCACCTCGTGGCCAGGATCATTCATCAGCAACTTGCTCTTCAATATGGTCTTGTTGAGTCTGAAGTGCCTTACTATAAGTACACACCGGCGCCAGTTCTCGAAAATGGTCGTGCTACGCTCTATTGGGATCGATCTGTCATCAAGGACAGGACTATTGTCGCCAATAAGCCTTATATTGTATTGACAGATCGATCTCAACGCCGGGCAGTGCTCGTCGACGTCACCATCCCACATGACGAGAACCTCGTGAAGGCCGATAAGGACAAGCAAGTACCTTGACTTGTTTCACGAGGTGACCACCATGTGGGATATTGAGTCGATGATCATTGTCCCGATAGTTGTTTCGGCAAACGGTCTTATAGCGAAGAGTCTCGACCAACACCTCAGGAGACTATCGCTAGATGGCTGGAGCAAGGGCCAGATCAAGCAAACATTATCGTATCAGAAAAAATAAGAAATTGTGTATTTAATTAATTTTAGAATGTTGTATGTTCTTAATAAATAAATATCAGGATTATCTACGGAACTTGGCACTTGGTGAAGTCGATAACCATGCATCGCATATTCTTAAAATATTGAACTTGGCTCCCATTTTCACATTTATGTTTTTGATGGGATATCATTCTTTTTTATCAAATAAGTAGGTATGCGTTTCCTTAAATATTAAATAAATTGGCATTAAATAATATTAATTAAATCCCAATCCATGAAATACTAATAATTATTGAGTAAGTAGGTAGTTCCGGTGAATCTGTGATCTTCATTCATTATCATCAGTTCTACTTTACCAAATGGTGCTTTTCAAGAGCAAATGTACGAGTTACCATATGCTATTTATACATACAAAATACCCAAATCGCTATAGGTGTACCTAAAATATTTGAAGATTTCCCTCAATTTCTCCAGGACCCCATCATCAGATTCTAACCTGATGACAGTAAGCCTACTCCAGAAGTATGCCCTATCAAACCAAAACCGAATTTTCCAAATCGGTTAATAAATGACGGAGTTCTGAGGTAACTAGCATAAATAATAATTATAAACTGGCGCGCATAATGTCAAAAGATATTGTTTTGGCATTGCTTGCGCGTCTAATACGCTAGATGTCACCCGAAACCAATTTGAGAAATAGACTAAACGTCGAATTTTTTACAAATTTATGAATCGCATAACGCCTTACCTATACTTCTTCAAATTTATTTTATAACTTAATAATTACTAATAGTTATCTCGTAATATTTTTTAAGTATATATTGCAAAGTTTCTAAACAGATAGAAGTCCTGCATTTAAATATACTAAAATCCTTTTTACTTTGTTTATTGAGTAAGGTAAAAATACTAAAGCGCCACAATCGTCGATTCCTGCTATAAGATTATTTACTAACAAGCATGACTTCACATGATTTCAAAAGAGAAAAAATACTAAATTACTACAACTGACGGTTATTGCGTAAACGTTATTGACTAAAAGACATTTCATTTAGTATGTACTACAAGCGAAATTTACATAATCACCACCGAGTATCCTCAGTTATGTTATCTAAAATTACTAATAAAGCTTGAAACGGCTAGATACAGCAAGCACAATACTTAACCGCCAACTATTGAAAAATATGTCTAAATGAGTCGGATGTTAGTAAAAAAACCTTTGAAATTATTGAAATTTTGACCCAATTTTCACTACTAAAGCGCCAAAAACCGATGCTCCGATCGCTACGAGACCCAGACCAATCGACGCAGAAAAAAAAAGCAGTCGAACTGTATATATAACTCATTTTGACCAAAATGGCGCTTTAGTAGTTTTACCTTTCCAGCGACGAAATATAGTTTTTATGTTTAAAAACTTGACTAGTTTCCTCCGTATATTTAATCTCTGGTCGGTCTATGTCATTTCGCTCTTCGTTCTTCCGGCTCCTTCCATTTATGTGTCAAGTACGTAGCTCCTGTATAAAATCTAATATAATCCAAGTAAAACAATGTACTTGTGTGAAAAAGTTTATTACATCAAACTTCATAGTCAGTGATATACAGGGTGTTAGGTAATGAGTGCATAATCCTTGAATTACGGATAGAGGGCACTTAGGACGTTATGAAAAAGCTAAAATTGGTTTAGTAAAAGTCACAAGGTTTTCGAGATATTTGGACTTTTAGGTTTTTTTCGAAAATGAACACCCATGTTCAATGTTTTGATCATAACACCATTCTAAGCTAATTTTTTTCAAAATTTATTGTTTCTCAATATTCTTGAATACTTATGTTAACAGAAAGGCATCACCATTAATGTGAGACTACAATGTTTTTTTTTTAAATTGCTATCTTGATTTTTGCGTTTTCAGTCGTACACTGATCGAAGCTCCCATGGTGAAAAAAAAATACACTACCGTCTAGTTGCCCATAAGCTTAAATATAATTACCTTTTGAATTTAAAATCAAAATGCCAAAATAATGAATAAGTATACACGCCCACCCACACTTTTCCTGATTAACTTTTTGTATCCTGGGCGTAGAATTCAAAACCTTTTGTTGCAAAAATGACATTACTGGCCACTAATTTAAATGCCCCTTTATTCCAAATTTAAAAAAATATGCCGACTGCTTTTTGATTTTTTTTTCCAATTTTGATTTTGTATTTCGCTATTATTGGGTAATGAATGGTGATTGTGGGTTTAGATTGTTGTGTTGATTTCGTTTTGAAATCAACGATTTCGATTTGAAATCAACACAACAATCTAAACACATAATTCACCATTCATTACGCAATAATAGCGAAATTCAAAACCGAATTCGAAAAAAAAACAGAAAGAAGTCGGCATATTTTTTAAATTTGGAATAAATGGCACTTAAATAAGTGGCCAGTAATGTCATTTTTATGCAACAAAAAGTTTTGTATTCTACGCCCAGGATACTAAAAGTAAATCAGGAAAAGTATGGGTGGGCGTGTATTTTTTTCATTATTTTGGAATTTTGATTTTAAATTCAAAAGGTAATTACTATTTTTAAATTGTCAATAAATTGGCATGTTTTTAAGCTTATGGGCAACTAGACGGTTGTGTATTTTTTTTTCACCATGGGAGCTGAAACTTCGATCAATGTACCACTGAAAACGCAAAAATTAAGTTTGCGATTATTTTTTAAAATCCATTGTCGTCTCACTTTAATGGTGATGCCTATCTGATAACATTCAAGAATATTGAGATAAAATAAATTTTGAAAAAAATTAGCTTAGGATGGTGCTATGATCAAAACATTGAACAAGGATGTTCATTTTCGAAAAAAACCTAAAATCCAAATATCTCGAAAACCGTGCGACTTTCACTAAACCTATTTTAGTTTTTTCATAGCGTCCTAAGTGCCCTCTATCCATAATTCAAAGATTATCCACTCATTACCTAACATCCTGTATATGTGGAGTTTGTTATTTCTACTCGCCATCCATCACACTGCATTCTTCGATCCCATTCCTCTCAACAGGTTACTAAGCCCAGATTGAAAAACAATGGCGGAAGAGAACGTGCAGTCGGTACCTCCTGTAGACAGAGATCCCAGTCACCCCAGACTTAAGTGATTTTAGGAAACATGAAATTTTTAAGATCGATAGTATAACATAAACTTACAAAGTATTGGATACGCGCTAAGCTGAAAGCGGGGCCGTTTGACAGGTAGCAGGTATCAAAGGTGGAAAAAACCCATGCTAACTTACGTCAAAGTAGGAAGGCTGGTTTTTACATATGTCATATAATATTATTATAAACAAACATATCGATGGGTCCTACGTAAGTTATCGTAACCCACAAAATGGCAAAATTCGGTTTATAGCAAAAATGCATAGTATTATTCCATTACTATTAGTATCTAAAACAAAAAAAAACAAATTCGTAGTTTAAACCAGTTTTTAGAAACGTAAACGGTGGTATGTTTCAAACGGCTCCGACGTTTTCTATCGTAAGTACCTTGGCGACAAAGTACGCGGGACGGCGCGGGGAGCGCCGCGCGCGCTTACGCATCGCATGTGTCAGTTGCGACCGGCTACGCGGGGCGGCGGCTGTGTTCATGTTTTAGTTGGGTATTAACAAAATTTGTGGTTTAGATGCTCCATACGAAACGTAATATTAACAAAAAGTCTATTTATGCTAATAAAGTACCAAACGTTTCGTCGAGAACGAAATTATTATGCGAAAAATCCATAGCCCAAAAACGAAAAACAGTTGTAATTCAAACGATGACGCGGTAGGAAGAGAAAGTCCCATTAAAAAAAGACGTAGAAATGACACTGCATCGGATACATCTACAAAATCAGGTAAGTGCATTTAGATTTCTATTTTTTTATTCTATATTTATTTAATTGTAGGTTCCAGCGTACAATATGGTAACTATTACTAACGGTCATTTACGTTGGAGCCTAGCATCTAAAAGCTATTGTATGTATGACTTACGATTATTTACGACGGGTTTTTTGTAAAAAAAACATGTGGTACAATTACTTACAATAGTATACTTCGGATTGTGATTAATTTTGTTTGTTGTAAGTCTTACTTGCTATAGTTTACTCCGGATGAGAAATAAACATACGATATTATACCTATTACCAGTTACAAATTTTTCCTTCATTTTTATTTTTCTTACAGAATCCCTACTTCCATCTGGACCTGATAACCGGTCAATGCATAGCTACCTACTTGGAAAAGTGTATTCAGCGAAATTGACAAGGAAATCAGTGACGATCGTCAAGACAAGGATGATGAGGCTTTGCTTTACAACGCACCGCATGCGCAAGAGCATGTTATTATGTTCTAATGATACTAACTTGCAGCAGAGTCTGTAAACTTATTGGTTTTATTAGCATCGCTGATTTGGGTATGATTTTGGGTTTTTAGAGGCACGATTTTTTCTTTAAGTACACCTCTATATTGAAACCCCCTTACTAATGAACGTTGAGTAACAGTGGTATAGCTTTACAATGTTTTGTCCTTATCTGTCATTGTGACATTTGAATTTGTCAGATAAGGACAAAATATTGTATAGCTATACCACCGTTACTCAACGTTTACTAGTAAGGGGGTAAGTGTTTAGCCTTTTATCACATTGCGCTACGATACCTCTAATAGTGGCATGCTCGTAACCAGGCCGTTACTAGTAACAATTTGCTACTCAATGCTAAGAAAATTAATTATATTAGGTTTGCCTAATGTTAGACCGGTAGAATTTAGAGGTATAGGTCGGAATATTTCTAAATGGTTGGAAATAGTAGATAAGGCGCTTTTCTTAGGGATAACTATAGACAAGAATTTGCAATGAAGTGGAGTATTGCAGTACCACCAGGTAAATTAAGTTTGGCAGCTTATGCTGTTAGGAAAATCAGGCAACTCACCAATGTTAATGTTGTTATTTTCATAGTGTTATGTCGTACGGTATTCTGGTTTGGGGAAAAGCTGTTGAAATACAGACTATATTGAAAATAAATCAGATCCATCATCTCGCACTCCGTTTTATTCAAATCGGTTGTCTATTTCGAAAGCAAACATTGATGATTTCTAATTTTTATATATGGCCTTCACTCCTGTTAGAATGTATTTTGCCAATGTCACGTTATTTATAGACACTCCCAAGGACTTATTAGAGAAAAAAGTCCATGGATATCACATATTTTCTCTAGTGAATTAGACAGAAGCACATGGGGTTAGCTCCACGCACTTCTCTCAAGTCCAAATGATGATTTATTAAGTTTATGCAGTAACAGGATTAATCTTAAGGTCTCAAGTGATTTTTTTTAAGACTTTTAATGCAGTATACATCGAGAAACCGATGTTCCACGATAACTCGGATTAATTAAACATAAATTAGTACAAATACATAAGTCCTAACGTTTACCAGTGTTTATCGACAAATTAGATTAATGTACAAATTAAGACTCATTTATTTTGTCTAGAATTGTTTAGAAGATTTGTTTTTCTTATGATTATTGTTATTTTATTATTGTTCTTATATTCGTGTGACCTCAAAATAAGTGCGGATTTTGTTTTGGTATTAAACTGATCTCATTAAATTTATGATGATATGATTTAAGAACTGGGGGTTTCCATGACATACTAAAGCAGTTCAGTTTAGGTTGAGAGAAAGGGACAGAGCTGTATAACTGCTATAGCTTTGTCACTTTCTTTCATCCTAATTTGAACTGCTTTAGTACGTCACGGTAACTCCTCTGGATATAAAGTCGGGGTCAATATAAATGATAAAACAAAATAAAACCAAACAGGTCTGTTTACCATTATTACACCATAATCACGTATTTTTGAACGTCGCGTGAGGTATATTCAATGATGTGCACGCTTGATGGTTACTTTTACATTCTGTTTAAGAATAAATAACTATTAACTATACGATTTTTTAAATCATAACTTATTTGCAGAAATATTGAGGTTATGTGTCAAACAATACTGTGATATGATTACATGTTTTATCATCCAACCCCGACTTGACTTGACTTGATGTCCTATTCGTGTGGCATCAAAATTAGTGAGGATTTTGTTAAACTGATCTCATTAAAACTTAGGTTAAGCGCATTTAGTGCATAATTCGGTGCTTATTAACATTTAAAACCATCTCAAAAAATACTATTAGTAGGTACTTTAGCAAAAAGAGATAATCTATTCACCGAAGAATACAAAATATTTTGTCATTATAAATAAATGTTTATAACTGAAGTAATGTGTTTTAATACTTATCAATCTTAAAATAACAATTATAGTTTTTTTTTTTAAGATTCTATACATTTTTGGTTTAACTCCCCGTAGTACAGTGTAGTATGTCTTACATTCGTATAGCACTATTCCCACGTAAGTCATGGTTTGTTGTACTTACGATATTTTATGCGCAAGCTATTCCGACGTACAACATGGTTAGTATCACAAACAATACTTATCGAAACCTTTAATCCACTTAAAAGTATCGTAAGAACAATTGCAGCCAAACCAAGGGCTTTTTTAAAATATTAGTAAGATAAGTTTAAGCACTAAATTATTGTCGACATTCGTACCAAATTTTAACAGGATCCATTAAAAAATGGATCTACGGCATCAATTTTCAACTTTAAACCGCTCTGCTGTAAAGTTGCGTATTTCAAGTTACCATAACTTACGTAGGACCCATCGATATACAGTTGCCAGACACTTCCCGTGGGCCATAACTTATGACAGACACTTTAAAATTGTTCCGGCTCAAGGGCCTACCAGTAACCTCCGAGCAACGACACGCGAAGCTATCGAAAGCACACAAAACTTTAGGTTAGCCGATAGGCTAGGTAAGGCATCGTGTGTCATTGCTCGGAGGATCCTGTTTATAAGTTTGTTTATAACAATATCATATATGCCATGTAAAAACCAGCCTTCCTACTTTGACGTAAGTTAGCGTGGTTTTTTTTTCCACCTTTGATACTTGCTACCTGTAAAACGGCACCGCTTTCAGCTTAGCGAGTATCCAATACTTTCTAAGTTTATGTTATACTATCGATCCTAAAAATTTCATCTTTTAAAATCACGTAAGTCTGGGGTAACTGGGATCTTGGACTACTGCTATGTTCTCGAGTGGATTATCGTTTGATAAGCTTGACGGGGTAGCTACGTACCACAATTGGAAGTTTCATATGCGCATGGCATTGACCTTGGAATGTTTGTGGGGTTATATAGAAGGTACTGAAACCAACAACACCAAAATTGAATGGGCGCTTGCATTTGTTTATCGGTCAGGTCGGTTTGCATTCAACATTTGCGTTCCGCTAAAACTGCAAAGGAAGCTTGGGAAAAATTACAAGACGTCTTCGAGGATAAAAGTCTTTACCGAAGGGTGCTTTTGCTAAGGTAGCTTCATCGTTCCAATTACTCTGATTACGCATCTATGAGTGAATACATAGAAAACGTCACAACCTTGGTCCAGCAATTAGCGGACATTGGGCGTACTACAGAGGACAGGGAGGTAGCGGAGCTCCTTCTAAGCGGTCTCCCATCGGAATTTGACGCTTTGGTAACCAGCCTCGAGGCAGTGAACATATCTGGCATTCTCATAACTAAGGAAGTGCGAGATCGACTGCTTCAAGAAGAGTTCAGAAAATCAACAAATGGAAATGCTGTGAACAGTGAAGTTGCTTTTGCCTCTAAAAGATCAGTGATTTGCGATTATTGTAAAAAACCGGCACATATCAAGCCAAAATGTTTTAAAATGAAGCGGGACAAAGCTGCAAAGAAGCAAGAAAGTAAACACGACACTTTACTGGTGTCCGCGCTTGCAACCTACGGCTCTGATGACTGGATTATGGACTCTGGATGTACATCTCACATGTGCAAGAACAAAAGCTGCTTTGAAGACTTGAACACTAGTTTTGTGAGTTCAGTGAGTGTCGCAAATAATGATACTTTGACCTGTAATGGTATAGGTAGTTAAAATTTTAATTTATCTACTGGCAACAAAACTTTACTTGATGTTATGTATGTACCTAACCTTTCAACAAACTTGTTCTCAGTCAGTAAAGTAACTTCCAAGGGTTATAAAATTACTTTTCGCAATGAAAAATGTAATTTTTTTGATAAAAATAATCAGTGTATAGCCAGTGCATCTTGCATAAACGATATATATAAATTGAATTGTGTGCCTAATTGTTCTTCTTCGCAGAGTGACCAATATTATTCTTCTTTAGATGTCTTGAACATGCAGGAGCCACATAGTGTTCTCGCTGCTAGAGTGCCCATAGATGTGTGGCATAAACGTCTAGGACATCTGAGGTCGGCAGGTATTAATACACTCAAGGATAATCTTGCTGATGGTATTGTGATACAGGGTAATCGTGATAATCAGCTTAAGGATTGTATCCCGTGCATTGAGGGGAAGCAGACTATGAAGACTTTTCCCAAGGGCCATGCGAAACGAGCTGAGAAACTATTGGAGTTGGTGCACTATGATGTCTGCAGGCCTATGTCGGAGTGCAGCTGGGGTGGTGCAAGGTATCTAGTAACCTTCACTGATGACTACTCACGAAAGACTTTTGGCTACTTAATGAAGAACAAAAATCAGTTACTATCTTGTTTTATTGATTTTAAAAATCTTGTTGAAAAGCAGACAGGTTTACAGATCAAATCTTTGCGATCTGATAAAGGTGAATATTGTAATACAAATTTTGCTAATTTTTTATCCACTCATGGGATTATTCAGAAACCACTATACCTTACAGCCCTTCACAGAATGGCGTATCAGATCGACTAAATAGGACTTCGGTTGAGAAAGCTAGGTGTATGCTTTCCGAGGCGCGCCTAGACAAGCATTATTGGGGCGAGGCTATCAAAACTGCCATCTATTTAAAGAATAGGTGCCCTACAGCTGCTGCGTCCGGCGCTACCCTTGAACAATTATAGACTGGATCCAAAGTCGATCTTAGTCACATGAGAGTTTTTGGATGCAAAGCATTTTCTCTAATTCCTGATTGTAACCGTCACAAATTCGATGCAAAATCAAAAGAATGCATCTTAGTGGGTTAATGAGAACATTCGAAAGGGTATAGATTAGTGGATCCTAGCAACTCTAGAAAGGTTATTAAATGTAGAAATGTACATTTTATTGAATTGACTTGCTTTAATAATAATTCAAATGAAAATTTACCAAGTTATAAATTTGATAAAAATTTACACAACGATAATTCCAATAAAAATGAAAATTTAAAAATTAATACAAATAATAATGATGATCATTTTATTTTATTTGACACTAATGTCACAAATGTTTCCAATTCAGATGGTACAGCAGAAAGACTGCGTGCTGTTTCTGAGGTCCCCAGCCGGATCCAATCTCCTGGGATGCAGATTGCTGTGCCTCAAAGCGACACTGCATGCACAGATGAGTCTCCTGTCACCGTGCCAGGTTTAGAAAACGACTCTTCCCTGTTGATGATGATAGTGATGATGAGTTGGTGCCTGAGAACATTGTTGAGCAGCGTCCAGTAAGAAGCACTAGGAATGTTCCACCTAAAAGGTATTTCGATCTACCATTATTTTCTACCATTAGTTTCGTTTATTATGAACCTCAAACATATGAAGATGCAATGGCTAGCACAAATAATGTTAAATGGCAAGCTGCCATGCAATGTGAATTTAACTAGCTACTCGAAAACGGGGTGTGGAGGTTAGTTGATAGACCACCTAAGAAAAATGTAATAAAATGCAAAAAGTATGCCTCTGGAAACTTTGATAAATTTAAAGCGCGTCTTGTTGCCCGCGGTTTCAGCCAGAAACCGGGCATTGATTGTGATAAAACTTTTTCCCCTGTAGTGCGTCATTCTACTATGCGAAATTTATTTAATTTGGTAAATGAGCTAAACATGGATATGGATCACATTGATATTACATCCGCTTTTCTCTATGGAATTTTAAAAGAAGATTTTTTTATGGAACAGCCATAGGTTATATTACTGATAAAAGTAAAGTGTGCTTATTACAGAAAAGCATTTATTGGACTTAAACAGGCCAGCCGAGTCTGGAATGAAACCATCCATGAATTGTTAACTAAAAATGGTTATTCTAAAACGAAGTGTCCCTGTGTTTATGTTATCTAAAATAATAATAATTTAACAATTTTGGCACTCTATGTCGATGATTTCTTTGTTTTCAGTAATTGTGATAAACAAAAACAAAATCCGTTATATATTTTAAATGAGCATTTTAATAATAAGCACTTAGGTCCAATTAAAAATTGTCTTGGCATTAATGTGTATAGAGATAGATCTAAGGGCATATAGGTGAAAAACTTAAGAAAGTCACCTGTTGTATGTAGTTGTGTACAGTTTGCAAAAAAACGCATAAGCATAATAAATTATGTAAATATTTAATATGAGTTGTACATATTAATAACATACTGTACATTTTTTATCTCAATCACTCGCCATTTCGTCATCCTCATTTTCATCAGTGGACTGTACAGAAACAATGTCACTGTCATTATCTTCCGAGGAAACACTTATAATGAAACTCTCCGATATTGCATCCATTTGTGATTCTTGACATTGATACTTTTGCTCTTCCTTCATTGTATGAAAGCATACATTTTTCCATTCTTTCTGAGTTATTCTACTAATTTTTTCTTTTGCAAAATTTTTAATGGACTCCATATTCATTGAAACATTTTTTTTGGCCACAAATCCTTTGACTATTCCCCAAATGTTTTCAATTGGATTGAATTGGGGATGATATGGTGGTAAGCGAAGTGCCGTATGTCCGTGTTGACTTAAAATTGTATCAATTTTGTATTCCACGAATCTTTGCTTATTTTTGAGTACAAGATCGTATAGTTGTGTCTTATACATAGTAGGGGAATGGTCAATATTTCGCTGAGAGAGCCAATCCATCATGACTTGCTTTCGCGAGTTCGAATTCGGTGCCGGATTTTGAAGCGAATTATGGTAACATGCATTATCCAAAACGACAACACTTTTTAGATTTGGTATTAATTGAGTTTTAATCCATTTGGAATAATTGTCGAAATTCATGTTATCATGATAGTCACCGGTTTTTTTATGGGCTTCATATATTAATAATGCGTTAGGAACGAATCCCTCCATTCCGCCTGCATGGACTATTACGAGACGTTTACCCTTTGAAACTGGCGTTAGTACTTCCATCAGACCATGATTTTTGTGTAGAGTGTGATGTGTCAATGTATGTCTCGTCAGTGAATACGATCGGCCGCCCTTGTGCACGGTATTGGTTAATTTTGCACAGAAAATTTATACGTAAATAGCGAATTTCATGTTTTTCCATCAGGAGTCTCCTGTTGTCTTCAGTTTTCTGCCATTTGAACCCCAATAAAGACACGTGTTTCCTTAATGTAGTAATACTACCTCGATAATCAATATCATATTTTAGTTTTTCAAGGACCAGTTTTAACGTGGGTGTCTCTTTATTGGTGATATGAAAGTTATAAATTGTTCTCCTTATCACTTCTCGATCAAATTCGTCAACAGTAATGCGTGATTTTCGGTTAGATTTCTTTATGGGTGTTTTAAATTTTTGATTTAAATGCATACTTTCAAATTCTTTTAATGTGTTGAGAACCAGTTTTTTCGGTACACCAGATATTTTAATGACGAATTGTTTTGGTGTTGATAAATAATTTATGTCTTTATCGCAAACCTCTTGGAAATGTTTGTACATATTACACAGAACTCTTTTTGTTTGAACATGCAGTGGTCGTCCACTACCAATTTCAGGAAATGGTGCCATATTAATTTGCCAAGCTGAATTCTAAATCGATGTTTTACAATTTGCAATGTTTATTCATGAACGACGCAAAAACTACAAAGACAATTACTTGACATTGACAACTATTTATATCTTATTGTGACAATAGAATCATAAGTGGACAGGAATAATCAAACTTGAAAGATAAGCAAATAATGAGTTTGCAAACCATACGATATATTACAAATTTCAAAAATAGAATGTCTATTCGCACATATTACTCACACATACAACAGGTGACTTTCTTAAGTTTTTCACCTATACTTATGTTAAACCAAGCTGACTATATAAAGCGACTGCTGGGTCGTTTCGGTATGTAACAAGCTAAGGGTGTGTCATGTTTGTAAATGAAAAGAAAATGATGTATCAGATTCTAATTATAATTTTAGAGAATTAATGGGATGCCTTATGTATCTAAGTGTGTGCACTAGACCTGACATATCATTTTCCTGCAGCCAACTGAGCCAATTTAATAAATGTTATAATAAAGATCATTGGATTGCGGCTAAGAGGATTCTCCGATATCTGATCAATACGATAAATCAGGGTTTAGTTTTTATTAGATGTAAAAAAAAATACCTTGAAGCTTTCGCGGATGTGGATTGGGGGAATGATCTAGTCGATCGCAAATGTTATTCAGATTTTGTAATTAAATTGGGTGAAAATACTGTAAACTGGAATAGTAGGAAACAGCGCTGTGTTGCTATGTCCAGCACTGCAGCGGAATATTTAGCAATTGGAGATGCATGTAAGGATATTTTGTTTATAAGAAACTTTTGGTCAGAAATAACTGGTTCACAATTGAAATGTAAACTTAGAAACGATAATCAGAGTGCACAGAAGCTATTGGTGCCTAAGGAATGTCACAAAAGAACAAAACATATCGATATTCCTTATCATTTTGTTAAAGATCTAGTATATAAAGGATATGTCTCTGTCAAATATTTACCTACAGACAGAATGATAGCAGACATACTTACTAAGGCTTTGCCATCCTATAAGCATAGTGCATGCATGTACTTAATGTAAGAATTCTCAAATAATTGGAATCTCCTAATATAGCTGTGAACATACTTAATAATATAATATGTTAACGTTGTTGTACGGAGCTATGTATATGATGTACTTAAGACTTTGTATTGTGTCGTGAACTTTGAAATAGTCTGTATGTACTGTTGTTGTGTGGTGTAAGGGGAAGTGTTGGAAATTGTATATTCCATGTCATTGGCTGTACACCATACAACCTTTGCCTAGAAACTAAATATAGTTTTTATGTTTAAAAACTTGACTAGTTTCCTCCGTATATTTAATCTCTGGTCGATCTATGTCATCTCGCTCTTCGTTCTTCCGGCTCCTTCCATTTATGTGTCAAGTACGTAGCTCCTGTATAAAATCTAATACAGGGTGGTACTCGATAAACTGTACATAGGTATTCAAAGGCATGAAATTAATAGGTAAAACATTTTTTTTAAAATTTTTATCCACTGGATTTTTTTTACAAATTGTCAAACTTTTTAATAAAGTTTGGGTAATACTCTTACTTGTGACGGTGTAGTATTCGATCTAATAGCCCAAAAAAGATAAAACAAAATGCATAGTACTGACATTAGTTAGGTTTATAATATTAGATAACATATTAGACCAATTAAAAAAATAACTGAGTAACTGCTTTTTGTGTGGAAAATTACTGCAAAAATATCATTTTGTTTTCATAAAAACACGATTTTCTCAAAATTTTGCAGATATTTAACATTTTTTTTAACGTTTTTAGATCTAAAATTAAACGAGGAATAATAATAAGCAAAAAAAAAATAGTGGAATATCTACAAAATTTTGAGAAAATCGTGTTTTTATGAAAACAAAATGACATTTTTGCTGGAATTTAATAAAAAATTTATGAAAAAAAAAGTGTTTTTTTTTAAATTGTTTTACCTATAAATTAACCTAAAATTTCATCCCTTTCAATATGTACAGTTTATTGAGTACCACCCTGTATAATCCAAGTAAAACAATGTACTTGTGTGATAAAGTTTATTACATTAAACTTCATAGTCAGTGATATATATCTGGAGTTTGTTATTTCTACTCGCCATCCATCACACTGCATTCTTCGATCCCATACCTCTCAACAGTAATCACATCCCTTAAAATGGAAATTGGGACGTTTGTTAGCGATTCGAATATACTTATTCTAAATTAAAAGTCATTAATTACCGTATCCGTGGTATATAATTATGTTATGTAACAACACACAATGACCTAACACGACCAGGGGGCCTGATATGGCTGTGTTTATCGCGTGAAAAAATTTGGATAAAACATCCGTCACTTTTTGACACTTACGAGAGTGACGGATGCTTTATCCACATTTTATCACGCGATAAACGCAACCATACTAGGCCTGCTGGGATAAGGAAATTAGTTACAACACCGTTGTAGATAAGGCGGTGGTTAGAGGACGCAATGTTGGTCAATATGTACCTAGGTAAGTTTACAGTACCTGAATCCGTTACTTACCGAAATTGGTAAAAAGTCTCATATCTCAGGTATTTGACTCCCTAGCTATAGGACAGAGTCAGAGAACGATTATTGAGTCTTCCTTTATTACTGTCCGTGGTGTGCAGGTAAATAGTTTACGTCGTCCGTCACCTGGCCAAGAAGTAGGATCTACTGGCGGGAAATGCTTCTTACTCCCCAAACAAGAAGTTACGGAAAGGGTGTAGGTAAAGGCTGTTCCTATTCGTTCCATCACTCTTATAAACAAATCAATTTACCATTATAACTCCATGGTCTAAGACCCGAATAGGAGACGATTTGTACCGTGCTGTTTATTCGATAAAAAGTGTTTTATATCAAATTTAATATGGTAAGTAATACTGTTGACCGCGATTTAATTGACTGCGAAAATCAGTCTCGATCCCAGTCGTCGAGTTTTAAAAATCGAAACATTGATCCGAATGAATATGTTCGACAGAAAGGTCCCAGCAAAAAATCCAGTGCGATAGAAGAGGACGCAGCATTGCAGCTGCGTGTAGCTCAGATATTGATAGACTCGTAAATGATACGCATTATTGCAAGTGGCAATAGATTTTACTTTTTTGAAATTTAACGTACCGTTATCTTGCAAAGAATGAAAAATTCAAAAAAATATTATAGGGTTCATTCTTGAGAATTGGATTGTTCATCTCATTCCCCTGGCGTTTTTTATTTTAATAAATTTTAACCTAGTTACAATAAAATAAGTGGTTAAATTCAAATATATACTATTCAATTAAAAATGAATGACGTCAGTATTCTCGACTAGTTCGGCTAACCGGAATCGAGACTGATTTTTCGCAGTCAACCCTATATCACCGTGTTCGCAATGAAATGATCTTCATTTTGGTATACATTTTATTCAATAAACAGACCGGTGCAAATTATTAGTACTGTCTTCCTGTTTATACCTGCCTACCCAATAGTTATGATGGGAAAACAATAGTCAACTTAACGATTGCATTTTCTATAGGCTTCATACTTTCGATTGGTATGTAATTTATGTAATAAACAAGACGGTGCAATTTTCAAAAAAATATCTTTAATTAATAATATACTGGACTGAAATTTTTCAGTCAACCTATTCAACATATATTACTTACCATATTAAATTTGATATAAAATACTTTTTATCGAATAAACAGCCCGGTACAAATCGTTTCCAATTCGGATCTCCTACCACCATATTCGCGTACTTTTGAAGGTTGAGCCTAGTCATATTATTTATTTATTCACTTTATCGTTGTCTTCATGTCCATTTTAAGGTAGTCATCTCTATTTAATATTGTATTAATATTGTGTTGTTTTTGATGAAAAGCACATTCGCTGAAAACACCAAACACACTGACAGAGTCTTGTCATAAACATCATGAGTCATACCTATAGACCAGTAGTACCTACTCGTAACGTAGACACTAATCAAAATGTAGTGGGGTTTTATAGATTTGATTGATAAGTGAGGTTTTCGTCTCTGTCGCACCCAGCATAATACTTAGTACGATGATGATGATGAATATATATTCAACTTTTTTAATAAACTAATTAGAGGTAACATTACATTATTCTCATTACTATTTCATCCTCTATCTAAAGACAATTACAGTCAGGTATACTTGTAATTGTCTTTGGCAGTCTGAATAGGAACAGACTTTAGTTTAAAATGGTTGCGGGGACTACCAGTTTCTTAACACCGATTAGCCTTCGTTTTCTATGAAATATATAAGAGTGACAAATATATTGTCAGTTGCGAGTGCAAGTGTTATAGGACAACGCAGCCACACGAACGCTATTAAGAAACTGTAGTGTACAGTGTACGTCATGTGTATGGTGTTACAGAAATACGAGCAGGAGTGTTCCCTGTACGAGTTCCTAGGGCGCGTGCGGCTGAACACGGCGCTGGAGGCGCTGCGCGACGTCCGCTGTACCGCGCGCTCGGCCGACCGCGAGCGCATCATGCACGCCATGCTGCTGGACGCCGTGGAAGCGCACCTGCGCCGCTCGCGGCTCGCGCGCTCCCTCGGCGAGCCCGTCGAGCGCACCTACGGGCCCTCGCTCGATGATCAGGTCACTATCACCATACCTGCTTATTGATAAGCTACCCGGTAGGGTAATGACTTCATGAGTCATACCTATAGACCAGTAGTACCTACTCGTAACGTAGACACTAATCAAGTAAAATCTGTAGCGACTTAAAAAGGCCTTTGCTTTACAAAGGTGGAGCATAGTCTTTTTTATGCAACTTGTTAAGGCATGGGGTCCTAATAAAAATCCTAGTTTTTAATGGGAGGCGTCAGCCGCCATCCTGAATTGAGGATGCCAAAATTGGTTAATTTTTAAATAATTCTCCGAGAATTCCGGTAACCTTCGGGGAGGGAATGTGGCCGATTGAAAAATTCCCGGCTTTTACTTTTGTTAATTTTAATTTTCTGTTCTATTTACTGGTTATACTCTCTCACTGACACTGGCGAAATCAATTGGTGGACCGCCATTAATTTTAAAAAGACGAAGAAATAATTCTTCAACACTTGGGATGGGATACACCAAAAAAATAACTGCTTGCTTTTACATTTTTATTCGAAAAAATGGCCTTTTCTAAGGATCTTATTTGAAGCATTTCATGATTAAGTGTTATTGCTATTAAAAATAATTTATTAATTAAAAGTAACCTTGCTACTTACCTACTCGTACTATGAAAAAATGGTGGACTTATTTAGAAAGACGATTTATTATTATCTGTGATCTGTGTTCAAAGTCATACATAGACGAACGTCATTCAAACATATAACAAACAATCGTAATACGATTAATTTATTATTTCAGAGTATTATAAGCATTCTACCATTGCGTATTAGCTTATTACCTAGACCTCAATTACTCGTAATACAACACTTCCTGCATGACTCCGTTTTCAAGTACAGATTTACTTAACAAAATCACATTAAATTAGATGAAAAGGCGGATTCCAATCATGTGTTTCTAAAATAAATTTTGATGCCGTCGTTCTGAACCTCTTGGAAAACCTGACCACACAAATTATTAACATTCATCACACGGTGTTTTTTTGGTCGACAACTTGCACAACAGGAGAGATAGTTTAATTAATGCTGAATACGAATATAACATTAAAAAAATTAAAAAAAACCTTAGTAGGTCAGGGTAAAATTTTCCCATTAAATCACTTAATTGCGGTTACCATTCGCCGTGTTTACCGAAGACTTTAATGACGTAATCACCGTGTACAATGTAATGATTCATCTTTCCCTTCATACTTGTTACGGGCTTAGGACCGTCAAAGATTACAAACACGGTTCAGGTTAAAAAATTGTAGATTATTGTTGTTAACAATCGTTCTGAAATGGCATTTAACTACAGAATAACGGTATGGATTACAAAACCGCAAGAGTTGTCTTTGGCGTATTTAAAAAGGTGAATCAGCTTTGTACAAAGATTGTTAAAAATGTACAAACCTTGAGCATGGCGTGGCGTTTCAAAAGTGCCCCACTCGTAAAGGTTGCTAGCGATAGACCCACAGTCAGTGTAGCGCGTAATGGCCTGCCGATTAGGAAATCGTTCAGTTCAAATTCTAACGGTATCAGCAATGTTTTGACCACTCACAAAGTAAATGTTTACAACATCAAACATTTCCCGATTGTGCAGAAGTAAATTTTCTTGCCGAGCCATTTTTTTATCAATTAAATGATTTAACACTTCACTTTTTGAGGGTAGTATCAAACAATAACATAGACAATTATAAAATAAAATATTGGAGAGGTATTATATGATTTATGTAAAACCTCAAAACAGGTGGATATAGAGCAATCCGGACCGCATTTATGGGTCAAATGAAGGTTTTTTTTTAAATTCATTCATTGTAACATATTTCTTTAATCTAACTACAGCGATCGATTTAAGAAGCCTAGGTTTATTCCTAGAAATGCTTTTTAAAGTTTTATACACAATAATATAAAAATTAGTGTATCCCAATTTAACTAACGACAAAAGTGTTTGAGAAGTATAAACAAGGCAAAAAAGGTCTAAAACTTGGATTTTTATTAGGATCCCATTACAAAAAAAAACTTTGCTCCACCAAAATGAAAATTATTTTTGTAAATATTTGGAAAGGGGTCTAGAATGGGGGAATGAAAAATTAAAGTGATTTGATTATAGCAAACGTGATACTTATACTTTTTGTTTTATAGCAGAAAATGTGCAAAAATTGACCATCTCTTCCCCCCTTGTCTCCGAAGTTTATGGACCAAAAACATAAAAAAATCATGATTTTAAGTTAATTATTTAAATTTTACGCAAAAAATAAAATAAAGTTGTCAAATATTAAAGTTTTGGAAAAAGTATCAAATACCTTTAAAAATCTGTATTAAAATTTAGGCTACTCAAAAAGGACCGTATTACATAAAAAATAATGTTCTAAACAAAATTAATATGTTCTTTTGCGTTTACTAACCATATCTGTCTCTTCATCTAGTCTGACTCGCACTTGACCGGCTTTGAATATGTTGTAGATATTTGAAAAACTTGGTTTTCCATTCCAAAAGAAATCCTTACAAAGAACAGATAAAAATAATAATAACGGAAACATACAAACCCAGTTTTTCATACCTAATAAGGAGTGGTCCGGAAAAAAAGTTGCAGCACTTCATATGTTTTTTTTTATTATGTGGGAATTTTTAAGCAGTGCAATTGTTATAGTAGTTTGTAGATACTATTCAATAAATTAAAAAATGACAATCGTAAATAACTTTAACAAAAAGCAAGCTTTCAAAACCCGACTGTTGCTAACCAACTTTAACTCGTTATAAATCCTAAATGATCATTCAAAATTAAAAATGATGAAAGAAACCTTAAGATGATTTTTAAATCCCTATTCAATGATACCCCACTTGTCATACTTGGTCGACTTTTTTTTTCGCCGCTTTTTTTTTCTCTGGTTGCCGCCATATTGAATTTTGATTATTATCATAATATCTTCAGTGACACTCACCAGATTAAGACAAATCGATTGACATAAGAATCATCAAAATCGGACAACGGGTTTAGTTTTTATAGTGCCACAAAGGAACAAACATACATATATAGGCTGTGAAATACATTACCCTTCCTTCTTCGGCAGTCGGGTGAAAATGAATGGGCGATTTCAAGTTTTCGCCTTTTGTATTACATCTCACCTAAAACTTTTTGAACAGCGTCTTTGAGAGAATTTATGAGGTGTTTTTCATAAACATAGTTTTCGCTTTTAGTTTGATGGGCTAATTAATACCTTATTAAATTGTCTTTTGATCAATAGTTAACTTTTTTGATTTGAGTTCATTTTGAGGTAGTTACATGGAATTTCATCATTTGTGTATTTGACATTTTTATAGAAATTTGTCTCCCATAATAAAACCTCTGACAGAGGTCAGATTGGAGAGACTTCCTCACTACCCAAGGTAAAATCCAGTTTATTGGTATAACTTATCTGTAAGATGATATTCCTAAAAGCATTAAAACAAGTTGTGAAAATGGAAATTCAATGGTGGCATTGTAGAAAACGGCAAACGAAGATTGACAAATTGTGTTGTTCAAAAAGTTATAAATTAGGTACCTGCAGTAAATATTGAGAAAACTCGAATCTGATACATTTCAATATGATATTGTTTTTTTACTTCATAGAACGATATCTACAGATTACTAAAAAAAAACTGCTTCATAATTAGAAAATAATACAAAAAATGTACCAGATAATTAATTGCTACTTTTTTACTGAACCACTCCTTAACTACAACATATTCGACAATCGTAGAAATCGGAGGTGATTTAGGGGGTGTGAAACGCCATCACCCGGAGCTAAATTTGTATAGATTTTTTTTTGACAGCTACGCGATTGAAGCGACATTGTCTTTTCACAAACCTCTTAAGGAAAAGAGTTTCAAAACTATATAAGATGTCATCAGTTGCCCTAGATGCGTAACCCTTGACGATTGTCGAAAACTGTAAAAATGTATGGAGCTGACATAAGCGCTCGACACGGCCGCCCGGCAGCTTACGATAATCTTGCCCCTGTATTCTAGGCGGTAAAAACCATATCGTCTTTGACCTGTTATCGTATTATCAATGTTTTGAAAGCTCTTATTTACTTGACAGTAATGGCGGCCGAACTAAAAACAATACTATAACAGGACTAAGAGCCGTATTAATAAACTCATCTTGGCCGAGATGCCGGTCACAAGATACGTCAAAGTAAACGTCAAACCATAGAACACTGTCATTTTTGACGTATCTCGAGACGAGCATTAGAGTTGAGTTAATTTATTAATACGGCCCTAAGACTATTGGTTTTTACCGCTTAGAATAGAGGCTCAGTACATTTTCAATAACGATAATCGCAATGCATCTAGTCTAGTTAGGGCCACATATATGTAGATATTTATCTAACGATTGATAACTATGGGAATAAATAAACACCACCGATATAATAATATGACGATATCCTCTTTGAGAGCTATCTCTTTACGTCACAACTAATTTTCATGAGACTTAGGTAAGAACCATTCAAATCAAACTAGCTTCTTCAAAAAAACACACCGGCTGTTTACCTGCTGCAATGATTCTATTCGAAATCGAATTCAAACCGAAATATCATATCAGATGACCGGCTGTGCGGCGGCAGGGAACTCTCGGTAGTCGAGTCTGGCTCGCACTACACCGTGTTTTTTACTATACATTTTGTTTAAGGTGACTGCCCGCACTAGATTATAAGGTCTTAAGTTATTTTTTTATATTAGGTACCTATAACAGTAAAGTTGTTCGGTGTTTTTGTTACAGAACATAACTGGCCAGTACGTAAAAGTTTGCAGCATCCACCAAAAAATTAAACCGAAAGCCTTGGACCGTTCGGCTTCGTGATTCGGTTCAAACACCCTTGGCTCGGATCCATATTCATTGTTTTCAATCCACGAAGAAGTATGTAGGTAGAATTTTTATTTCGGCGGATAAAGTGATGCCGGAAACGATAAGTAAGAATTTTAATAGTGCTGAGGACTCCAACATGATACTGTCAAGTCGTGGCAATACTTTAATAAGGCATGTTTTTTTATATAGTTATGATGAATATTTCATTATTTTTCAATCTCCAGGTAACAGTATCTGTTAGCTCTGATCTTTTCTTACATGACAAAAAGAAACGGAACCTTAACTGTCAGATATTTATATCTGGGGATTTAATCATCATCATCATTTCAGCCAAACGACGTCCATTGCAGGACATAGGCCTCCCCCAAGGATCGCCACAGGATTGAATAATCGGCCGTAAATAAACACTGTTTGTTTTTTACTGGGTCAATATGAGGAAAACCGAAACCAGACGAGATATTTACAGGGAAACTGTCTTTTTTTTACGTGGATCCTACCTATTGTTGGCAATTACTAAGGAGCCTATGGACATTGCATACGAACAAAAAAATCGTGTCGCTTGGCTGTAAAAAAATGGTGCTGTTAGGTGCTTTACGCCCGATTTACATTGGTCGGGGACTGGCGAGTTCAGTGGCGAGGACAGTGGAGTGAAACATAGAAAGCGATTTTATTTGGATCCACTGGCAAGGCAACTTGACTCGCTACTGTCCGATCGGTTTACAATACTGTACTGTACAAGTGTACACTGTCTTTGACCAATTTAAATCGGGTTTTAGTGCTGCTTCTATTCGAAGTACCTACCTAATAATAATGTTATTGATAAAGTGGAGAAGGCTCTCAACTCGTCCGTTTATATTTTTGCACGATCGGGTATAACACAATATTTAGTGAACAGACAGTGATTCTTTTTAAAACATATAAGTATATTAGCTTCACTTGTAAGTACGGGTTTGCCCTCACGGTGTTTAGATATGAACTGTTAAATAATACATAATCATAATGAAAATCTATCTGAATTAAATACCGTGAAATACGCCAACATTGACCGAATTTTATAAAAAAAAACATTTTTTTCTATTTTTTCTAAAAGAGCTATGTTTTTTTAATCTTTGCTGAAGTCATGTGCTTCCATTCGTATCGAAAAATAAGTCCTAAGTCTTAATTTAAACCCTGATTTATTTACCCTGAGTTATCTGGACCTTCGTCCAACCTTGCCCTTGATGATTTTCGACGCAAATATAGCCCCTACGTAGTTGAAATGAGCAACAGGTCATGAATTAGGGAAATGATACATTTATTTTAATCGCGGTGTAAATATCACCGTAACTTTCGCTTAAAAATTAATGGGCAATGTTATGTAGGCATTTCTGCTCATTTCCATACAAGCCACCAAAAGCTATTTCAAAATGTTAGGGTTGTCACATTATTACAATATTTAAATGAATCTATTTTGAATAATTGTTCTTTTTCGAGTTTTAGGACATACAATATTAGAAATTAACAAAATAAAACACGGTTTTAAACTTTAATTATAATAAGAAATTGAAAAAAGAATTAACAAACTCCAAATAAGTTCTTATACACCGTGCCCGGGACGTACCCGAAGGATTTTAACCATCAATTCTAGACCCTATTTGGAGTATATCATGTAGTATAAACATGTAGTCTAATAACGCATAATTTCCGAGATTTTTATTATTTAAAAAACAATTCCATATTTAATTTAATTTGGACTCTTTCACCTTAACCTAAAGCATTATTTACTAAGAAAGATTCATGTTGTAAGTAGCAAGGATCGGAAAAACGACCGTCATTTTGAAAACATAACCCTGTTCCGTATAGCAGAGACTTCCTTAATATTAATTAAAAATATTATTAGGTATTTTATAGATTTATTATACAATAATTTATAAGCTAAGCGCGACAATTTTATTAATTAATGACACCGAAATGTTAATTAGAAAACACAAACACACATACAAATAGTAAACAAATGTCAAAGATTGCCCCAATGTCCTCCGTAAACTGTGAACAAACTTTTTCGACTCATAAATAGGCATTTTTTTTTAAAAAGACTTTCTTTTTCATTGGCGAAAGTGTTTTTTTCCCATAACCATTATGGTTTTTATTCATTAATAATATTGTTGCTGAATACATATAAATAATGGTATAATAAATTTAAAATACCTAATAATATTTTTAATTAACATCAGAAGGAAGTCTCTCCTGTATGGAACAGGGTTATGTTTTCAAAATGACGGGCGTTTTTCCGATCCTTGGTAAGCAGCAATATCATCAACGTGCAACATAAATTAATTTAATCAATTTCTTAGTAAATAATGCTTTAATTTAAGGTGACAGAGTTTAAATTAAATTAACTATGGAATTGTGTTTTAAATAATAAAAATCTCGGAAATTATGCAATATTGGACTACATGTTATACCACATTATATACTCCAAATAGGGTCTAGAATCGATGGTTAAAATCATTCGGGTACGTCCCGGACACAGTGTATGTCACTTGTCCCGCTTCACTTCACTTATTCCCCATAATTTAGGTAATTTTGATCAATCAAATTTTTAAAGATATAATGTATATAATAGAAAAAATACATAAAGAAAAGTTTCGGTTACTTGAACATTATACAAACTCACGAAAAAAGATTTGACACTTCCTTATATGCCTATAAACTATTTTGATAAATAATAAATCACAGCCGATAGGAACTCAATAATACTTAAAGTTTCTTTCGCAAGAAAATATAGTTTACTGTATTAACAGCACGTATCCCACCCAAGGGGAGCCTGCTTCAAATTACTAGTTTATAGTTATGAAATGTGACAACCCTGACGCTCTTTCGACATCGGGCAAAGTTGTCGGATACACGTTCAAAAAATAACGGATAACATCACCCATGATCATAACTTTATTTATATAAAAACTAGAATGTTAAATCTTTAGTTGAAATACTCTGCGAGGTGTAAATTATTACATATTATTGGATACACTCACCTGCGACTTCGCCATGATGAATAGTGGACATGCACTTCTGACCAAATTTTTGCCCGCAAAAATAACACATCGCCTTCAACGAGTTGCAACAAGCTATTGAGTGAACTTCGAGATGAATGCCAATCGCGGTGTTGTCACAAATATAATTTGTTTTCTACAATAGTAAATAATTTTGCCATAAAGAAGATTTTTTCCACATTAACGAATTTGTTTGTAAATTGCATTGTGGGCAATGTACCCTAGGTGGCAATATTGGCGTATTTCACGGTACAACTAAATTAATCTCAGTCAAAATACGGACTACAGCAGCAGCATAATTTCTTCACTTTTTTATATCAATTCGGTAAAATAATTAATTACAACACCAGAATAGTTTTTAATCATACAATTGGATATTAGAACATAGAAACAGTTTTTTTAAATGGTTATGTTGATGATTTTGCCACTCCATCTAAATGTCAGTATCGATGAACTCTGAAAGTTTAATAATAAGGATATACGCCGGCCAAATTTTCTAAATTTGTAAATAACAAGCTACTTATACTATGTTTCGTCTTTGATGATGCCTGTAACAGCTCATATAAATAAACACCTATTACACTTGTTACTTCAACTTTAACTAGCGTAAAACCATACAATATTGCCCGCTTTTTGGAATTGTTTTTTTTTCACGTTTATCGTAACTTTTTGAATTACAAGTCTGTACCCCTTTGCATACTGTTCTTGGTGTCTGTTAAGAATCTACAAAAATACGTTTATTTATTGGTGAAAATGCCTCCCAAAATTAATGGCCAAAAACAAACTTTTTATACAACATTGCAACATAGGGTAATGTGTTTAAACCTGTATAAATGAAGAAAGTCTAATCTTAGCTGTAAGTATCTTTTAAAATATAAATAATAGGCTCATTAAGAATCAAAGAAGGGCAAGATATACAATACGTTGACGAGTATACCTACGTGGGCCAGATAGTATCCTTCGACAAAAGACAGTTTAAGGAAATTGATCGACGGATCCAAACGCCTGGAAGAGCTTCGGGTCAATGAAGGCGCTAATGAACGATGTCGACGTCTGTATTCTTCCCATCCTAACCTACGGTGCCCAAAGTTGGTCATTGACTGAAGCCCAAAAATCCCGACTCAAGATTTGCCAGCGAGCAATGGAGCGCAGCATACTCGGTGTTCGCAGAACTGACAAGATCAAAAACACTGAACTGCGCCAAGACCGCTAAGTTTAAGTGGGACTGGGCTGGACACGTCTGCCGAATGCATCCGGAACGATGGGCCAAGGTTGCCATCGAATGGATCCCGCAAGATGGCCACCGGAGCAGAGGTAGACCAAAAAGGAGATGGCGGGGTGACTTAGACGCGTTTCAAAGCGAATGGCGGCTCAATCGGGACGAATGGCGGAAAAGAGGGTAGGCCTTTGCACAGCAATGGGACACCCAAATAGGTTAAAAAAATATAGGAATCAGGTTTTTATTAATTGAAAACATAAAATAAAATAATTTCAGATGTAGGTATTCAAGAGATTAATTAAAAAACAATATTTTTACTATACTCTGGTTTTTTGCTACAAAGTACTTTACCATACAAGCTCTATGCAAGAAACAAATGAGCACCACGTAGTAATGTCTATGGGTATGCATATAATTCTCCTTTTTATTCCGTTATCACGTCTTGAGTGACAACCCTAACGGTAATATTGTACTGGGAAAAGTTACGAGCAGTACTCCCGAAATACGCATATGAAATTGCCCTCCGCCATAAGTCAGAAATTTATAGAGATAGGTTATAGGTTATAGGTTAGAGCGGGCTGGTTTCCGCAACTCGACGACTTAATGTATGCGCCTTTTTTGCGTGCTGGGTTTTTTATAGAGATACAGTGTTGAGTCTTTGTCTGAACCGATTACTTACTATAAATTTATAACAGCCAAAAGTATATACCTGTTGGGAAGTCCCAGGTGAATTTACTAGACAAGTTTTTTGATTATTTTTGGCCCACCAAGATACACTACCGTCTTCGAAGCCCACTGACGAGTGAATAAAGTATGATAGGGGGTCAGCCGTTACTTTGTGTTGCCAGCAATATGTTTAACTTTCTACCACAGATTGAAAGTAAGGTGTGCGTTTGATAATTCTTGTTTTATTTCGGTTATATTCCAAAGTGACGGCTTGGGCAAAGTTATATTCAAAGAGCAAAGTTGTATGGTTTTACGGTACTTACTTTGGTGCACCGATGTTTTTCTTTCCATACAGTGAAATCATCTTTGGTACGGTCAACCTTATAAGTAGCTGCACACTTTAGTGCTTTGTCACTATAACGTCATGTTTGGAGTTTGGCACTAATCTGTTAACAGCATTAAGGGTGACAAGGTAAGAAAGCGAGCAGCTAAAGCATGTCATGCTCCCTGGACACCCCACTGTCGGTTTTGTAATGTTTTAAAGCATAACCCTAATGTACACAATATGTACCGAATCTGTACATACTTAAAAATAAATGTACCTCAATAGATCGAGAGTACAAATTATATGAGATTAGGGTTGCTGTGGAGCATCTCCCCAGCAACCCCAAAGATTAATTTAAGAATTTGTTATTTATTAAAACATAACGCTGTTGTACCCAATATGTACTCAATTAGTACGCACTTTTTTTTTAATGTACCTCCATAGATCTAGAGTACAAATGATCTGAATTGGGGTTGCTGTGGAGAATCTCCCCAGCAACCCCAAACATTGAATTTAAGAAATTATTATTTATTAAAACATTACGCGGTACATATTGTGTACATTAGGGTTATGCTTTAAAACATTACAAAACAGACAGTGGGGTGTCCAGGGAGCATGACATGCTAAAGCGCCACCAATAGAACTTGTAAAGCATGTAAACAAAGTGCCATATTGATATTGTCTATGGTTTGATGAGTTTACTAGTGATGCGAAAAGTAGACTGAGATTAAAAATCACTTGAGATGTATTTTTAAATAGAAATCACTAGAATCGATTGAGGAAGACGAGTCTTCAATATATAATAGGTGCACTTGCCGTCCCGGCCGTAAGTCTAAATGGATCGAAGCGGTTTGCCGATATAACATACTACTTACCTACAATAATCAACCTTACGTCAAACGTGACAGCTGTCAATCGTAAGCTCTGCTACAGAGTTCTCATCATGTCTGTAAATAAAACTAAAGATGAAGCTTCAAAATGGTTACGAGCGAAGAGCGTCGCTTAAAATCGAAGTTTCGGCACTTTTCCCATTTTTCCTATTGAAAGTCTACGGGAACAGAATTTCGATGATTATTCCTCGGTGGTAGGTATGTCCGCATTCAATTTTATTTTTTCTAAACCTTCTCTGGTTAGATGTCATATCACGGGCTAAATTTATCCTGATGTCTTTAATAGTTTGGCAGGAGTATGCGGACAAACGAAAATCCGAATCGGGGAAGAATGGAGCTTTGCTCACTTCGTTCGCTTCGCTCCAATTATGAAAGGTTCCGGTATACAATCCGTAGCCCTGTCAATAATTCCGTCTAAGCTTTTTATGTTGATTTCTTCATTTATGACATGAGCCACGAATTTTTTCCAAGCCAAGTCGTCCGAAAATCCAAAAAAGAGAGAAGTAAGATACGCGAACATGCCAAGGAAAACAGTGAACGAGTGAAGTGACAGTAAAACAGTGTAGACATGAATATACCAGGCAGGTAAAGGGGGTGATCCACTGGCGGGTTAAACCGCACGAGCCAGCGAGGCAAAGGTCTAAACCGCCAATGGAGCGCCTGAAGACCGCGGACTTTTAGGTACTCTATTGGCAGTTTAGAACTTTGGCTCGCTGGCTCGTGCGGTTTTACTCGCCAATGGATCGTCCCCTTAACGACGCGCCAAGTACGATTTGTTTTACCAGTGTACGCGCAGTTGCAGTTTCGACAAAGCCTAGTATCAAGAAAATCATAACGTAACGTAACGTACTGTACTGTAATGTTTAATCGTAACTATTGTAACTGGTACAATTAAGGGTGATTTTTGAAACCACCGAAAATTTCAGAAACGTTTTAACACTCGTTACAGTCTTAATTTGGCCAACACTAGTCAGCCATCTAATAGACAATTACAGACTTGAAACGAAACAAATATTTCATTGCAATATGTCGGAATAACAAATTGCAACATAATTTCAAACTTTTACTGAAATATCGAATAGTGATATTATATGGTTCAATGAGGATCAGAATAACAAGTGGTGAGATAGCACATGGATTTAGTAGTGATGGAGAGCTAGTGTAAAAATTTACGAAGAAATATTGCCTCAAAGGATTGTTTACATGGTTTACAAGTTCTATTGATGGCGACTTTATTTATAGGGCCGAATGTACAAAAAACTGAAATGATCTGCAAAAGGAAAATTTTAATAAATTTTACAAACTACTGTTTGACCAAAACATTTACCGTGCCAAAATTCTATTCACAAAAAAGGCCTAATGAATCCTAAGATACTAGTTTCCCCGTGTTTACCATGGTTTTGAATTTTCCCATACTATCCCAAATGACATTAAGTACCTACTTAACGTAAAGGTAAAGATATTCGGCGCCCGTACTTATAGGTAGATTCACAAGAGCTGGCACGAATGGGTTGAATGAGTGAACGAAAGTAAAGTCTGTTCTTATTCAGACTGCCAATGACAATAACAAGTATACCAAGTGTTGGTAACGACCCGAGTTTTTGAAGTCTACATTGTAAGAACTCGAGTCATATTTACGAAACTCTGAGCTTAAAAGACTTCCGAGTCTTTTTAGTCGTGAGTCGAGTCCTTTTCCGAGTGTTATCGAGTTCTGAAATCACAACTCAAGTTTTAATACGGACTCAAGTCTTCATTATAGGACTCGAGTCTTTTTGATGCACATATGAAAAGAAACTATAAAAGATAGGGTTTTATTAAAGTTTTTTTTTCATCTGTAGGTGTGCAATGGCGCATCAAAAAGACTCTAGTTCTATAATGTAGACTCACTTTTGAAGTTTCTATTCAAATAAATGAAAGATGACTACCTAATGAAATTTCATTAGGTAGTCATCGTGTCAATTGACACGATGTCTTGCATGTTCCAGAAAGGTTTGAAATAAAAATAAAAATAAATACATGAAATGATTTGAAACAATAAGTAGGAACTAACTAAAACTCTTTATAAAAGACTCTAGTCCCTATAGAAAACTGCGTCTCTATAGAAGACTACAGAAGACTCAAGTCCCTCCTAAGATTAAAAGAACTCGAGTTTCGATTCAATGCCTAGAGCCTAAAAAACTAAGTCGAGGCTTAGAATTGGAGACTCCAATGACTTGAGTCTTTTGCAACACTAAGTATTCCTGACTGTAATTGTCTTTAGATAGAAGATGAAATAGTAATGAGAATAATGTTACCTCTAATTAGTTTATTAAAAAGGTTGAATATAAATTCATCATCGTCATCGTATTATTATGCTGGGGCTGTGCGACAGACGAAAACCTCACTTATCAATCAAATCTATCAAACCTCACTAAATTGTCAATGTCAGAAATAGTTCGAAAAATATATCTTTTTTTTTATGGTTTTTCAGCGAAAGTGCTTTTCATCTAAAAATACAATATTAAACAGAGAGTACCTACTACCTTAAAATGGACATGAAGACAATGATAAAGTGCATAAATAAATAATATGACTAGGCTCAACTTTCAAAAGTACGCGAATATGGAGTTATAAGAGTGACGGAACGAATAGAAACAGACTTTATAAAAGTGTGTAAAATAATAACAGGATTTTGGTTTGAAATTCGAACATCGGTTCAAAGGACGGCACTCACACAGTGATAGGTGATATTACTTTTGTTCATCCATTCGTGCCAGTTTTACTTACCGTACTTACTGTACTGTTGCAACATTTTAGTCTAGTGGTTTTTCGTCAAACTAAAAATGCACAAATGTATAGCCTGACAAGTTCCTATTTAGCCCTCGCTATGTTGCGAATTTTCATTGGAACAAATTTATTTTAATGGCAATGTTTTTTTTTGACAACAGACGTTGGAAATAATTGAATGTCACCGATGTAAACAAATCGATTCTGCAATCAAAATGCCCAAAAAATTTCACCCCGATGCAAAAATAATAATTTTAAATACATTCAAATGGTTGCGGCAGAAAAAGGACGAGATTCAGCAGCATTCCAATAAACAATGGCTTGAAATTAGTTGTTGACATGACGGGTATGATATTCATAGTGCGGTTCTAATGAACTGGTTAGCTTGCTACTAAATATGTTTATTAATTATTAAATTAATTTAAAAAAAACTCATTCAAGGCGTCTGTAGTGCTACAATCAAAAATATATACAAAAAGAATGAGCCGTTACCGCCATTGCCATCGATACCAGAAAAAAACCACCGAAAAAAAGAATACAATTAGACGACTTCGGCAAATGTGCCAAAAGGCACAAAAACAAGGCACAGAATTCATGCATTCTATGCTGTGCGAAAGCAAATACCAACTCTTAAAAGTCTGCTTACCGAATTGAAAAAAAGATATTGGTTTTACCGGTAGTAGGGAGTACTTGCGATTGCGATTGCGCAGTATGGGGTTCAAATACAAAAAGTGCAGAAACCAACGGTCCATATTGAAGGAGCGTTGGGATATTGTGGTTTGGCGGGAAAGTTATTTAGACGAAATAAAACAAGCAAGGGACAAAAATATTTATTTCTCTCTATCTTCTTTATTTAGATGACACTTACATCCATACTTCTCTTAACCACGCAAAATGCTGGCAAAGCGAAAATGAACCCGGTGTGTCGAAATCCGTTTATATTACGATATATTACTGTTCATGCCGGTGGATTAACGGGATTTGTTTTCAATGCACTCCTAATATATAATGATACGGAAAAAAAGCCGATTATCATGACTCCATGAACAGGAACAATTTTAAGAAATGGGTTTTGCAGAGATTAATTCCCAATCTCAGTGAACCCACGTGTGTTATAATGGATAATGCCCGGTACCATTCTTTCCAAATTAACAAAGCTCCAACATCTGGCGATAGAACACACGTCATTGCTGAGTGGCTGCGTTTAAATAACATCTTAGTTCCCCAAATTGCGCCTAAAGATAAATTTTGAGACGTCACAATTTTGAGACGTCATAAACCCGAGCCAGTATACGAAATAGATACGATTCTCTCAAATCATGGTCACAAAGTGATAAGAGTACCGCCCTATCACTGTGATTTAAATCCCATAATGAAAGCAGAAGTGGCCACTAAAAATGTTTCCATCACGAATGGTGCCTTCCTAAAGCTCGTTGAAGATAGTTTTCAGGTATTTACATTTATCAATGTTTATAATTTTATTGAATAGTTAAAAATATAGCTTACTTTTACACTTTGTTATTACTTAGGAAGTGACTATAGAAAATTGGAGTAAATGCTGCCACCACGTAAAAAAATAGAAGACGGATATAGGACCAAAGCTCCTATAATCGAATCACTGACCGAAAGATTTATAATCGAGGTTGGTGGTCCTGAAAGTGACTCATCAACTGAAGAATGTGAAGATACATCGGAGCCAGAATCTGATAAATATATGGATGTCGAATATTTAGAATCAGATTTTGACGGATAGGTAATTATTCATATTTAATTATCAACTAGACATGCTCTTCCGATTACATGAAAATATAGTTTCACAATCTACAAGTGCATAATTGTATATCTCACTCGTTCTTGCACGCTGCCAATACACACTGTCCCGACTATTCATGTCGTACACGTATTATTGCCATATGTAAGCTGTTTGTAGCGAAACTATATCAGGGCTAAATAGGAACTTGTCAGGCTTTACTTAAATCAAAATATAAATGAAAATTCTACTTTAATATGCCGTTGTGAGGCGTATGTCTAACGGTGGGCGCATATTCGTTGAAGATGCCGTTCACTACTGCATAAACAACAAAAAAAGGCGCGTCTTCGTGGATTGATAAGTTTGATAACTGATAACACTACCTATATAAATGAAGGTACCGTAAAACCATACAACTATGGTCCTAGTCTGCAACAATAGCCCAATTACCTATTATTATTACATTATTATAAAAATAAGATAGCTATAGCTAGAGTTCAGACCAATAAATTTCAGGCCAAACAATATATTTTCTATACCGAGCCTTAAAAGCAGTAGGTTAGCGTATTTTGGGGATAATGTAAGAAGGAATTGGACTATAGTTAAAGCTAGGATAATTTTTACGGTACCTACAAAACTAGGCAGAGAAAAAGTCAATACTGACACATTACAGAACCATAAAGTTCCTGAATATTGATACTGTGAACATTATCAAAATTCAGAAACTTCATGGTGTGCAATGTGTCAGGATCTAATTTATAGCTGCCTGCCCAGTACAGTCGACTACAAAGGGATTGGCTTCTGGATCTTATTACAATGCGATAAGGTGACAAATAGTACGGGCGGGCGGTAGTGTCACGCAATGTATGGAGAGATCAAATTTTCGTATCGGACAAATTCACTTGGCACAGATATACACTAAGAAAAACTGAGCTGATTTAGGCCGGTAGCCAACGGCAATCCCCTGGGGGGTAGGGAGGGGAGTTTCAAAGTTATACGCCGCCGCGCTTCGGATAAAAAATTATATCGGCGTCAGTTTACCTATCACTTCGAGAGCGTTATCATTTTCTGATAAACCATATAGTAGGGGAGCCCAAGAGGGGATTTCGGGATTTACTCGAGCGCGGCAGATAACATAAGGGGGCATCCTTATACCCTGTTGAGTACCTCCAGCATATATGAGCACTTTATCCTGGAACACGAGTCCAGGATAGCCGGTCAGAATAGTAAAAAAAAATCGATAGCTTGAAATACTCGAGCGCAACAGATTAAGGTAAGGTAGGTTAATTACGTGCAAAAAAGTATATATTCAATAATCTGACGATTTAAGCGTAACGCAAGATCCCACCCGATCACAAATTTGCAAAAAAAACGTTACTCTGACTTTCTCAAGCGCGGTCGTTTCTTATTTTATTTTGAAGGAAATAGTTCAAGAATGATAGGAAAAAAATATTCTGACGATTTCCATAAGCCGAAGTGTCAACAATTATCATTCAAGTTTAGCGGTCATATTAGCCATTATCCAACCTAAATTATAAGAATAGAGGCTGTGATAGCTAAAATCTCTTATATACAACTCATACAAGAGGAATTCTTATTGTGGTCATATTAGGTAGGGGAGACTGGGTACGGTTATAACGGGGTACGGTTGAAACAAAGCGAATATCCGAAAAACTATCAGCTGTAGAATGAGGGGTGTAAGGGAAGAAATGCGTGGCATGTTAGCGCGAACATGTTCCACAGTCTTGCATCCACTATTGCTCATTGTAGTTTCTTGCAGGGGAGCTTATTGTATTTTGGTAATCAAAAGTTAGTATTCTTAGTTGATATCTTTGTCGAATAACTTTTTTAATTATATCGTTTGAATATTGAGTATTTTTCTAGTAATTTGTCAGATGTTTATGATAAAATAAGGACGATTACTTTTTGTGTTGGGTTCTTTGTCTCGCCACTATGATTTTTCTTTGACATCAGGTGGGGATGGGTACGGTTGAAACACACGTAAGTATTAATGAATATTGATTGATTGATTTAATTTGGCACGGAGTGAATTGATCCGGGAATAAGCAATAAAACAGGATCTTATAATTACTAGGCTGTTTAGTTCCGGGTAACTTTTTTAAAGAAGAAATTCTTTGATTTTATGCTAAATACCTTTATTTGTCTTGATGAAGTTATTTTAAGTTTTTAATACATTATTAGTGTTGATCTTATTTGAGACTGAGTTGATTAATACGGGAATGAGCAATAAAGCAGATTAAAATACCCGTATTGAATATTATTTCTTTGTGTTTCAACCGCCCCTGGTATGGGGTCGGTTGTAACAGAGGACAGACTTTTTCAAAAACTACTCCTGTGTGAAAATGAATATATCTGGGCATAAAACAATAGTACACATTTCGAGACAGATGTATGCCCTCACATGTTTGACATTTTATTCAACTCTCAATAGCATAATGCTGATGCTATGAGCGATCAAAGCAAAATTGTTTCAACCGTACCCAGTCTACCCTACTCGGCTACAGATTATTTATACAAGTCATGACTCGGCCATATTAGCCTTTATTCAACCTAAATTATAAGAATAAAAGCTGTATAATCCAAAATCTCTTATAATAAGCTATTATACCTAAAGACATAGGAACAACTTATGCTTTTATAAAACAATTACAAGGGTTTTGGCCATATAAGCTTGTTGTTATAAGGTTATTTTGCTAGTTGGGCTATCAATGCTACAAGCCTTCCACGGGAAGACATGAAGTGGTACTAAGTATTCTAAGCCGGTAACCACACAGCTAAAAAATAAATATTAGTAACAGTTTGCAGTAACATTTTTTCAGAAAATATATATGAAAATTAAAAGAAATAGTTTTTTTTATATGCTTGCTATTCTCCGTGATTTTTTTTTATACATTCATTGATTTATAAAAAAATATATTTTTCTAACCGTCAGATTATGGGTCAGCACATCTTAGACATCAAGCTGAACCATCTGTATTAAAATCTGACGCGCTCGAGTTTTTCAATATTTTGATAATTTTTTTCATTTTCAAAAAGCCGCCAAGAGCTTGCGTCTAGTCCGAATCGTCAGTCTTTGCAATGGGAGGTTCTTTAGGCTTCACTTAACATCCCCTTTGAAAATCCGACGTGCTCGAATATCTTTTTTTTCCCCATTTTCAACCCTTCCGTACGGCCAGCCGCACCATGCAAACCGGCAGATTAACATGCCTCCGTTATCAGAGACACGTGGGAGTTACACACTATCAATGTCTGACGCGCTCGAGTATTTCCGTTTGACTGTTTTTTTTACATTTTTATAACCTGTATACGCGTCCCCCACCGCTGAATGGATACACATCATATAACGTTTTTTCCTTTTTACCATCTAATCTTCACAATCTAATAGGTCCCCACGACGCTCCAATACATCCCCAATTAGCACCTTGGGCTCCCCTACTAATAGATGTGGCTTTCATTTCTGATATAATAATTACACTCCTTCATATAAATTTATTAAGATACAAAAAGAATTTTCACAACATCAGTTTATCTTTTTTGTTTCAACACACAATATTTTTTAATATATGTATCTCATAAAAAAAACGGTTGAGAAGCCTAATTTATGCATATTTAAAAAACATAATAGTTTAATTTATACCATTTATTTGAGACGAGTAGAAAAAATAAATATATCCATGCGGCGGCGCGAATTAAGACAGCGGGCGGAATTAACTGAGACGCAAATTCGCCACGAGGCATTGAAATTTATCTACCACCTCGAGTTTGGTGTCTCGTTTTGATAAACTGGGCATGAGGAAATTATTTTTGAGACACTTAATACACCTACAGTTTGAGGGAAATTTAGCAAAATATTGACGAAAATGTCAAAACTGGTTTATATTTTTTAAATTAAATAGTCAGTATGTTTGAAATTACTGAAGTTTTTGCAAAGAAAAAAAATATATGTAAAAGAACATTTATTCAGCTTTTTAAAAATATTATAATATATATTGTCACTCATGCTCTGAAAGTGTTACTTTAGTCTCTGCACATGGGGACTAAAGCTCCTTATTAATCTCTAGGGATTTCCGTATATGGTATTTCCGTATTCGGAAAACGAATACGGAAAACGTATGTATGCGGCCGGCCTATTCGGAATTCCGCATTCGGAAAACGTATGTATGCGGCCGGCCTTATCGCCATTTTCAGTGATTGTGTATGGACCATTTTCAGGCCGCGGAAATAACCTCAAAATGACAACTGTGCAAAAATATTTAAAAAAACGATTTAATTTCGTGAAACACGAATAATGATTAAGAATATAAATCTATGAAATTATATTAAGGATGAATTCATTTTATTATGCATGGTCCAATTAGTTTTAAAATAGTTTTCAAGTTTGAACCTGTTGGCTAAATATGAAAGCATTTAAAGCGGCACTTCATAACAAAAAAAATTAAAGAAAAAACCGCGGAACAAATTTGTAACAAACTATCTTATAATCAATATTGTAATTTTGTAAAGAACGTCGTCAGTGCCGGATTGAGCAAGCACGGGGTCCGTAGCAAATTCTATAAAGAGACCCCTGGTTTGTTTTAGGCTACAGGTTTTCCGCAACAGGGCGACTTATTTTGCGTGGGGGTTTTTTTTAGGTTATTCTGCTGGAGAATATCGACTGGATTATTCATCCTAAAGTCAACCCTGATGGATATGAGTACACGCATACTGATGTAAGTACTAAAACAGGAGAATTTCTACCAGACAAGCGTTTTAGAGGTTAGAGGTGGGTGCGCGGGGCCCGTAGCAATTACTACTTTTGCTACGTGCCTAATCCGGCACAAAATGTCGTTTTTTTTCCTCGCATTCAAAGTGAAAAGTAGAGTGTTTAACGCGAGACTAAACAACCACAATGTCACTCGAACTATAGCCACTTTCGTTCGCACGCTCGCTCGCGTGGCTAAATATCTCTCGTCATTATGGCTTTTTTTAGCCTCTTGTTGAACAATCTGCTATTATATTATAGTTATAATATGTCTATATGAAAGAAAAATCGAACTTCCAAATCAATATTTTAAAATTAACTTCTAGCAAAAAATTTAACATCTCACACGACTTACACTCACCTGTTGGTCTCAAGCAACCTTCCCCGTGAAGTACGGTGAGCTTGGCATTTGAACTACGATTTGTGTTTGTCCGATACAGAGGATCCTTGGCGTGTCTGTAACCCAGGTGAGAATTTGCCCGTCGAAAAAGCTAGCCAAGCAGCGTGGGACCGTATTTCGGTTTATAAAATTTATCCGAGAGGGCCCGTTGCTCCCTTTACGAACCCTAGGAGGCTCTCTTTTAGATCCTAATACTTTCAGGATAACAGTGTGCCTCCGCCACGGTATTAAAGTCTACGAGCCGCATTCTTGTTGCCGTTGTGGAAATGCAGTCGACGACCTAGGACACCACGGCCTGTGTTACCAATCCAGTGCTGGTCGAGTTTACAGACATGCATCGATAACCTATTTGATCCGTCGGGCTTTAGCACAATTTCATTCCCGGCTTCGCTTGAGCCCACTGGCCTGTCTGCCTCAGATGAAAAGAGACCCGACGAATGCACTTTAGTACCGTGGCATCTTGGTCGTCCCTTGGCGTGGGACGTCACTTGCACTTGCGTTGATACGCTATCACAGTCTCATGACCAAGGTTCTGCTCGCAAACCAGAGACCGGTTTTTAATTGATTTTTAATTGAGATTCGATTGTATTTCACATCACCAATCCACCGGACTGGGAAGAAGAATCGGCACCATCGCTTGGCCCCATACGTGCACACCCTGGCAAACAGCTCTCAGGAGATCCTGCTGGAAACTGGTATCCGTAGGCGGAATATTCTTTAGCTCTCGGTCTTAAAAAGCTCCGTATTATGAATTCACCTTAACCCTTTATAAGGCCCTAGTTATACAGATATGCTACGTGAAAGTTAAATACACTACCATGTTTGTAATGCATTGGGAAACACATATACGGCAAAAAATAAACGAAATCATTAAGAAAAACATGTGGTTATTATATGCACTCAGCCTGTTAGTGAACTTGAGTTTTCAGATGATCTGTTTCCAATTCACCTATTCATTGACATTGACATAACAAACATAAGGTGCTCTGTACAGAACAGCGTTTAATTGACTACATACGGTAAATTGAACATTATTGTGTATCTTGTAGTGGGTAGGATTAATATAGGAATATCACTGAAAAAATTATAATCTGTGGCCCATTTCACAATACAATTTACAAGCGGAAGTCTCTTTCTATCAAGCAGTTAGAAAGAGACTTCCGCTTGTAAATTGTGTTCTGTCTGGTCCACTTTCAATAGACAATAAATTAAACTTGGTTAAGCTAGGTTAGGTTAGGCTTGGTTAGGTGTAAAGCTTATATTTTCCATTTTCCAATACATGTTTTCAATATATCGATAACCCGATTGTTCATTTTTCTTTCCCGCCTACTCTAACTTTTTTTAAAAGCAATGTTACCAACTTGCAATTAAAGAGTGGTCCGGAAAAAAAGTAGCATTACATAATAATTATGGATTATTTTTTTATTATGTGGTATTTTTTAAGCTGTGCATTTTTTATAGTAATCTGTAAAGTAGTACAGTTCAATAAAATAAAAAATAACAATCGTAAAAATGAACGGGCGATTTCAAGTTTTCGCCTTTTATATTACATCTTACCTAAAACTTTTTGAACAGCGTCTTCTGGAGAGTTTATGAGGTATTTGTCATAAACATAGTTTTTCCTTTAAGTTTGATGGGCTACCTAATACCTTATTAAATTGTCTTTTGATCAATAGTTAACTTTTTTGATTTGACTTCAGTTTGAGGTAGTTACATGGAATTTCAACATTGGTGTATTTACCATTTTTATAGAAATATGTCTCCCATAGAAAAACCTCTGTCAGAGGTTAGAGAGACTTCCTTACTACCCAAAGTAAATCCAGTTTATTGGTATAACTTATACGTAACATGATATTCCTAAAAGCATGAAACAAGTTGTGAAAATGGAAATCCAATTGTGGCATGGTGGAAAACGGCAAGCGAACGTTGTCAAATTGTGTTGTTCAAAAAGTTATAAAGTTACTGCGATAAATATTAAGAAAACAAAGAATCTCATACATTTCAATATGGTTGTATTTTTATTTCATAGTATGATATCTACAGATTACTAAAAAAAAATCTTCATAATTAGCACTAAATTAAAAATATATACGAGATAATACATTGCTACTTTTTTACTGAACCACTCCTTATGTAAGAAAATGCTTCTGTCAATTCACAATATAAAATTGTAATGATAATAATTTCTGTAGACACAAGGAATAGTACCACGATAATAAGATTAATTAAAATATCGAGATAACAATAAATTGTAACTGACTGCTTCGTTAAACGGACCTCAAATATTTAATAAAAAATCAACTTGATAAAATATACGGATTTAATATAATAAACAAACTGCTTTAAGTAAATAAAACAAAGTTTGCCACTTCTGCTGGTAGGAGTACAATTATTATTATTAGGAATTTAGGATTTTTTAAAAAAATGTTTGCCACTTCTGCTGCACAATTATTTTCAGGTAAATTCTGGAATTCTGGTGTATAATTCGCCACTACATATTCTACAAAACAAATCGCATAAATATGGTTCATTTGAAAAATGACCGAAACTCTGCCGGTGAACATATTCCTCACAAGTCTGTATTGACATCATACCTTCGTCTTGCAAACATATTGTTTCGTGGGGTATTGTCTCAAAAAATAAATCTAGCTATATCGTTGTCGGTAGGGCCAAGCGGTAAAACATAATTTGGATATTTTGGAGCTGTAAAAAAATAACAAATTAATCAGAGAATTTGTATAAATTCAACATACCTACGGATATTTCAGTTAATCCATGGTATAAGTACATCTGTTCTTACATTTTCCAATACAGAATTTCTATAATTTTGTAAATGTTGCTGTATGTTTGATTCCATGGCGTGTAACACCTTTGATAAGGTAATTCTGTATAATGTCTTAGGACTTTTGGAAAATTTATTTCGTATATGAGAATAATCCATTTTATTGAAAATATAATTTACTGTGACGTTTACAAGTCTGTATTCAAATAAGTGCCTTTATCAATCAGCCAGTACTTTGTAAGATGGACAGCATGTAGGTTTTAATCATGTCCCTTGATGAAACAATTCGAAGCATGGATAAATACAAACTGGAACACTATAATATTGACATATATAACTTGTCCGTTTCGGTGTTGTTCTTGTACTGCAAAATTTACACCTTTTTGATGATGTAGGAAATGGCATATGCAGTCCCACATTTGCTAAACGAAATTCGTCAGAAATTCCGAAATTTCCTCCTTTTTTATTACGTGGAAAAGATGGTATCTTCCTTTTGCGGCCATTGAAACCATTTATTAAGGCTAGACCAAGTCGTAAATGAAACTCGCGATGGCCATAAATATTATGTCTTTGTCGGTGCAGTAGGTATGTACGAATTGATGACTGCAGCCTCAAATAAGTACCAAAATATTCAGTGCCAATTCTTACGAGATCTTCGTCCAATGGTAAACGTGAACTTCAGGTGATCAAATCTATCGACACCTCCCATTACTTCGATGTATTTAGAAATAGCCCTCGGACAAAACATTTCTTTATTGGTTCCATTTTTTTGAGTTCTGCGAATAATTTCGACTTTCCTTGGATCAAAAGCATTAGTCATGACAAGGACATCTTTGGAATCGTGCCACCAACGGATAACGGCGGATCGTATTCATACATGAATTCCCCAGACTTTAGTTGTGCATATTTTCCCTTGGGCTTTTCCTTAATTGAAAGTGGAATCCCTATGCGGTTTGCTCGAAAATACCCCTTTCGTACAGGCAATCTAAGAGGGGCAAGCTCGTAAAAAAGTTGTCAATTGCTATCAATGTGCCTGCTTCAACATCTTTACATAACGATGTTACGACTTTATAGCCTAACCCCATTGAAGCATTTTCTTCTACATCCTCCTTTCCTGTATAGATTTGAAATTCATATAAATTACCACTATTTGAATCGCAGCGTGCTCATACTTTATAACCACGTTTAATGGGTTTATTTGGCATGTATTGCTTAAAGGAGCAGCGTCCTTTAAATTTAATCATGCTTTCGTCTATCGTTTGATGTTTTGACTGTGTTGCGTTTTCTGAAAATGTATGGTTCAACATGTTAACCATGACCCGCACTTTGTTTAATTTATCCGGTTGAACTTTGGGACTTTCATCGTTGTTTCACACGTGTAAATTTTCTAAGATTTTTTAAATCTTTTGCAAGTCATAACTTTTTAATGACCGGGTTGCCGTAGAAATCGTCAGTGGACCAGTACAAATCGATGCTGGGTAAAGGATGTATACCCATCAGTATATTTATTCCTAAAAATGCAGACATTTCATCTTTACTTATTTCTTGAAACTGGTCAGATTTTTGTTGTAAGGCGTAGAGATTAGAATTACGTACAATTAAATCCAACAGTTTTTCGGGAAATAAATTGTTAAAGTAATCTATTGGTTGACTTCTCGGTGTATATTTATTTCGTGGTATCAAGTCTTCGTCAAAATTTAGCTCATAGAATGAACCAGTTGCCTTAGGTACCCCAATTTCTTTGTTTTGTTTGTATCTGGCTAAAGGTAGCTGGACCGCTTTGTGTCCTGGGGACTTTCGTTTTGTTTTCAGTTGACGCCATGATATGCGAATACACGTTGGTAGACGGCACATTTTCAGACGAGATGTTTTCAAGTTCTTCAAGGTCATAATTTCTACTTTGGATTACGTCAAGTCTAGCATTTATGTCATATTTCTGGGAAGAATATAATTTCATACTGTCACTTACATCATCAGATGAACTGAAGAACTGCCTTAATTGGGTTTCAACATCGTCACCATTGAATTTGCACATTTTTTCTGAACTGATCACATTAATAAGCAAATTTTTTTTTATGCCGATCCAAAGCCGATCAAGACAGATACGTGATAGGCAATACTCAATACTTCTTCATTTGACATAACTGCCATGTACGTATATACCATGAAAAAAGTTCTAATTACAATACTTATCGATATAGCATGTTACCTTTTATAATTCTATTAATCTTAAGTGGCAAATGATACACTTTCCTGACACTAATTCTAATTCTAATTTTAATTAATGGCTTTCACTCCTGTTAAGGTGTATTTCGCCAATGTCAAGTTATTTATAGACACTCCCATGGACTTATTAGGGAAATAAGTCCATGGATATCACTCGCGAAGACAATTGTTCGGTAAAAGAGTATTTTCTCTAATGGACTAAACAGAAGCACATGGGGTTAGCGCCACGCGCTTCTGTCAAGTCTTCCTGACACTACAAACAACGTAGTACAGTTATTGCAATTCACGATGGAGAGTGCATTTATCAAAATTAGACCTTATCATAATACTAATAACAGCCTCGCCATTCGCCATCGTGAATTGCAAGAGCTATAATTGAAATTATTAGATACAGCGACGTGTATATTTTTAATAGTATAATGGAAACAATGACGATAGCTTGCTTCCCTTGACAGGCATAGTGCATTAATTAACCACATACTTTAGATTCATTAATTACACTAAAATTAAATACTGACCGAAAAAGTATGAATGGGGAAATAAAGCCTGATATATTCGCTATATAATACCTTTATAGTTAGGTAAATAAAAAAGAGGACGTTCCTCTCCGTAAATGTTTATTAACTAAGTGGTTTCCAAATCGTCTGTGCCTTATAAAGGGTTAAGTTTAATTTGTTAATTACGAAAATAATATGTACCTAATGTGTGATATCAATAGTACCTATAGAGCAGCAGGCTGCGCGGCGAGCCCTCGTCGGAGTTGTTCCGCCCGCTCGGCTGTCTTAATTCGCGCTGCCGCGCTGGTATATTTGATTATTCTACAAGTCTTCAATAAATTATATAAATTTAAACTTAATGCTTTTAAATCTGCATAAATTGGGCTTTTCAACAGTATTTTTAGTGAATATGATGTTGTACATATAATATAAAATATTGTGTGTTGAAACAATAAAGATAAGCTGATGTTGTGAAATTTCTTTCTGTATCTTCATAAATTTATATGAAGGAGTGTAATTATTATATCAAAAATGAAGGCCACATCTATAGTTTATCAGAAAATGATACTACACTCGAGGAGAAAGGTAGGTAAACTAAAGCCGATATATTTTTTTATCCGAAGCGCGGCGGCGTGTCATTTTGAATACCCCCCCCCCCCCCCCCCTCCCTCCCTACACCTAGGGGGTGGCTGATGGCTACCGGGCTAAATCAGCTCGGTTTGTCCTAGGATACATCTGTGCCAAGTGAATTCATCCGATATCAAAATTTTGACCTAGGGTCGTTACCGCCCGTACTAAAAGTGCATACATCTCTTTGTAGTCGACTGTACTATAGTATATTTTTGATATAAATTGTGTAATACTTACTATTAATAATTATTAAAGGTTTTTCATCATTAACATTTTTATTTTAAAGTTTTCATGTTTACTAGCGTTGAAAAAGTCCGGAAAAAAACGGTTTTTTTCCAAACAACAGTTTTTTCGGATTTTTATAGAAAAAAACAATGAAATTTTCTGCTTTTATTCTTATCTTTATTCGGTCTTATTTTGCACCTACAAATGGGCGACATCGACGAGATGGAGGCAGAAACAATTGAAATAGATGCGAGAGTGACTGTGATGGACTATACTCGTAAATAAATTGTCATTGTTCATTCGTTTTTTTTCCTAAAAAACCCGATAAAAACGGAAAAAAGGCTTAACTTATTATGATAAATTACGGCCGATTTCAGAAGTAGCTGTACATTTTAGTACCATGTCGCAGCTATTGATATACTTAATTCAACTACATTACCTAAGTAGAACGTCGCCGCATTAAAAATGTTATATAACGTTTTATAAACGCTGTGTGGGAGCACCATTACTAAAGCCTGGAATGTCTGAGCATCTAGTTAATGCGGTTACCACACGCACAAGCTTCACCACAGTTTGGCCTGCGCAAGCTTCTCGCACGAAAAAACTTAACACTGCGTGTGCTGCCGTGGCACAGTTAAGTACGCGCAAGCCACATTCTTGTCGAATTCTTGTCGTGGAAACAATGCTTCCCAATGAACGACGAGCGAGCCCCGACTGTGGCTTGAACACTGAACGCCCAACCACACGCACAGACAAGTACACGCAGGCCAGGCTTGCGCAGGCGAATTTCACGCAAGTCGAAAACTGCGCAAGCCGCGCCGTGGGGTTGGCGCGTTCTACAGTTTTACCAACCACACGCTCCGTGTTCCGTGTACAAGCCGGCCTGCGCAGGCAAAACTGTGGTGAAGCTTGCGCGTGTGGTAGACCCATAATGCGGTTACCACACGCACAAGCTTCACCACAGTTTGGCCTGCGCAAGCTACTCGCACAAAAACACTGAACACTGCGTGTGCTACCACACGGCACAGTTAAGTACGCGCAAGCCACATTCTTGTCGAAATCCTTGTCGTGGAAACAATGTTTCCCAATGAACAACGAGCGAGCCCCGACTGTGGCTTGAACACTGAACGCCCAACCACACGCACAGACAAGTATGCGCAGGCCAGGCTTGCGCAGGCGAATTTCAAGCAAGTCGAAAACTGCACAAGCCGCGCCGTGGGGTTGGGGCGTGATACAGTTTTACCAACCACACGCTCCGTGTTCCGTGTACAGACCGGCCTGCGCAGGCAAAACTGTGGTGAAGCTTGCGTGTGTGGTAGCCCCATAAGAGACAGTCCCCATCCCTGGAAGGTAAGACCATGCGCGGCTGCGGCTGGGGGCGCGGGTGCACAAAGGTCTTTGTTTGACTATAAGTCGGGACCTTTTCATTGCGTCACTCATATAATATGGCCGAACCCTATATTCAAACCGAGGAGAGATAGTCTTACGAGTACTTCGGATTAAAATTTGACACATTTTGTATGGGCAAATGTCAAATTTTAACCCGAAGTAAGCCTTATCCGTCCGCGGTTGAATATAGGGTTCGGCCGTTAATCATTGTCCATGTTTATTTTGAGGTAGTAATTTCTATTTAATACCTATTGTATTTTTCGATGAAAATAAAACACATTTTAGCGCGTGCATTTTAGGCAGCAGGGCTTATGTCGATAACATCGAACGTATAAGGCTGCCCAATTGAGAATGCACGCGCTAAAATGCGTTTTGTGCGCTCTGACGGGACTACTTAAACTCGCCGGTGAGGCGCGTTCACTCGTTCACTCGTTCGACTGACCGAGCGCCGTTTTTAAGAGAATAATGGGCGAATAGGACCGCCACACTTCCTACCCGACCCAAGCCCGTGTTATGCGTTTTTCGCTTTAGTAGGTAAGGGAGATGTGTACAATATGATCCCTGGAGGTGAAATGATTCGCCATCGTATCCGAGTGACTGTTAGCGATATCTATCCAAATACTCAATAACCGTATTCCTCGCGACCCCGACAGTTGCCTTTCCAAGTGTCATGGAGCTGGAAGCACCGTGGTTTTATTTAATAAAAATGGAAAAATGGGTGTCTAATCTATGGGTACGCCTATTTTTAAAGTTTCTTTACTTGCTGAATGTTGAGTTTCATTTAAACTTTGTTTTATTGGCGGATTTTATTGACGTTCACCTATAATTCAGCTATGTTATAATACCACATGTTGAACTTGAAACGTATATATTGATCGATGCCTTGAAATTTGGTGTTTGAGGTAAAATGATCCCTTTTCATGTGTATAAAATGATCTCTGGGATCAAATTACCCCAGTAGGAAATTTCTATTGGTCATAGATCCCACTTACCATCAGGTGGCATGTGTGCTCGTTTGCTTTCTCCGTATCATAAAAAAAGTATTTCTAATATTTGCAGATGATACCGCGAGTTTAGAAACGATAAACCACCTTAAAAAGTTTTTACAATTATTTAAAGTTTAATTTTATTGACTAAGCATTATTTAATTAAAATAAATATCTCCATGTCGCTCACGACTTAAAATGTTATGTAGGTATATATTTTTACATATTTACACACGTTTACATATTTTTGTAATCTTAGGCAATACATATGATTAAATTATACGCCGCCTGGATGTTTTTTTATTATTATTAAATATCATAGTATCCCGGGGATCGTTTTATACATACATGTGTATAAAATGATCCTTTAGTAAACTATTTGAAAACATGATGTTATTTATAAAAAAACATACAAATGATAAGAAATAAGTACGCAGTTACAAAGTTATGTAAATTGACCATTCTTAACAATTTAAATATTGTGTTTTTGTCTTGAACTTTGACCACAGTAACGTTTTTCCCTTAAGGGGATCATTATGTACACATCTCCCCTAAGTAGGTACAGATGCAGTGAATAAACATAACACATGGTATTTGGACGGAATAGCGGCCTGCACACGTTCAGTTCGGACTGCGGGAAACGCCACGCGCCATTCCAATCTTCGTGCCGAACCGTACGTGTAAATGCAACTGTAATAGTAAAATAGTAAAAAACCTACGGTTCGGACTGACGCGTGGAAAGGCGCGTGGCGTTTCCCGCGGTCCAAACTTTACCGTGTAAAGGCCGCTAATAGATCGTAGTTATCTTGCTTTCTCAGTCGGTTTCAGTATTCACCAATAAGCTAATTGAGAAAATAAAATGAATACGAACTTATCCGACAAAATTCATATGCGTAAGGAAAATATTATGGAACGCCTAGAAATTAAATACTTAAATAAAATATTAGGTACTAGGTACCTTCCTTCTTGGGCAGGTATAAAATTTAGCAGCAGGTATAACCTGGGATCGAAAATCCGGATAGATATTTACTTACCTTAACATTGGCGGCAGAGTTGTTTTTCAGCTGTATGGAAACGAACTCAATTATAATTTGTTAATAAAACACGCGGGATTACTAAATAAACAAATTACGACAACATAAACTCATATTTATTTATATTATATTATACCTACAGGGTCATTTTAATCATTTTAATCTGAATGTTTGTAAGTTTGTTTCTCCATACTAGGTGTTCCAGTGTTTGCTTTTCACTTTGTATGGAAAAAACCACTTTATGTGATTAGTTAATTTTTTTTTTTTAAACGGGCAAGTAGGTTTAAAAACTTCGCTAATTCGTAATGATTCTAATTATGTAAGATACCACTGAAAAACTTATGAAATAAAACATTAAATTAATGATTTTTCGTGACATGGACATACAAAAATTCAGATTAAAATGATCAATATCTCCGAAACTAGTAAAAATCGCTTAACATACATACGGGTTAAATCGATAGCTTTTTAACTGCTCTGCCCTAGGCTGGTTGACGTCGGTTTTTGGGACACCCTGTATACATTTTGAGCGGTTCCGCACTACGTCCGATCCGAATCCGATCCGAACACGTGAAAATATTGTCCGTAGTAACCGTAGAACTATTTCTATGGTAATTTACGCACTATATCCGATTTCCGTCATCCGATTTCTTTATATGTCGGTCTAGATCCTTATTTTCACGGGTTCGGATCGGATTTGGAACGGCGAAGTGCTAAACCGCTCTAACTATTGGAAGTTTTTACATGGAGGTACATTTACTAAATGTTATTTTAATTTACCTATACCTCTTTGAACTAACATAATATGAGGAGTAAATTCACGTAAAGTTTTATCCTAAACTAGTTGTTCCCGTGCCCACTTTGTTGGGCAATAAACATTTTTTTTTGGGTATAGTCTATGAAACTCACAAATAACGTGGCTTTCTGTTGGTAAAAGATTTTCAAAATCAGTTCAGTAGATCTAAAGATTACCCCCTACAACGTCACAAACTTTACCTGTTTATAATATTAGTATAGAGTAAGTATAGATAGATGTAAAATAATAAATTTAAACGTTTTGTAGAATCCTGGATTCCCGGACCTTACATTATAAATAGTACATTATTGCCTAGGCATGGAAGTAGGCAATTGCGGGCCGAGTATTGTTTTAAACGGACTAGCTTGCGAGTCCGTTTAAAAATACGAATCCCACAATTGCTGTTCCTGCCGAGGCAAATATAGTGCTTTTCTCAAAAATCGCAAGTTTTTTTTTGTGTTGGATTAAAATCTTCATCGCTTCAACTCATTTTTTTGATTTCATACAAAGAAACTTCATGTGAAAAAACTATCACTCTTTACCGCTTTTTTGTTTATGACAAGGAGAATCTCAAGCTTTGTTTTTTTTAAAAACATAGACACAGATAAAAAAGTTATGTTTCGAATAAAATTTGGATGTATAAGACTTGTGCCCTCATTATATTATGGGCTTTTTCACTTTTTAAAAAGTTACAAGCTAGATAGTAATGGAATTTGTATGCAACATTGCGGGCTTGTGTAGCGGGCAAGCAACGTTTTTTTTTTAAAATTTGAGATCTGTCAGTAAACTATGTCCTTCGCTTCTCAATATGTAGATAGTAATGTCAACATTTCCAGACATTTTTGAGAAAAATAATATTTTTAAAAAGCCGTCGCCATATTTACTTATTTTTTTCCGGGATTTTGCCAACTTTAGGTAAATATCTATAGATCCGAATTTCCAATCCCTGATTATATCAAGATTTACCAAGTTCCTTTAAATATAAATCAATAAGAACACGGTGTATGCAATAAAACAAAAATCTGCTAAATATCTGGTCATATAATTACAATGTTAATACCATCAATTACCACAAACTAATTACATCTACTTACGATATTATAATATGAATTACCTTTTCCTATAACAAGACAATGTACAAAATCGGACTTAATAAAATAACATGGGTTGAGGGACAGTTGCCACTTAACAAAATATAGTGATGCTTAATTAAATTGGCACAAAGTTCGTCCATATTTATAATTACCGATTAGGTTCGAAACAAAAATGTCCCCAATCGATCATTTGTTCGTAATTATATTTATTTATTATATAAAATACGTGATCATAATCGGCGGATCATTCTATAAAATCCATTTTTCCATTACATGTATTATTAAAATATATAGTACTTATACATTTAAATAAGGTTTAATTCTTACATTGCGAATAATAGAACTAATACACCTAAGTAACTAATTGAAATATCTATTTAAAAGTTTGTTAATCAACGACCCGTACCGAGTGAAGGCAACAAACTACGATATTCGCCAGCAGCGGTTTAGTTCATTTTTGCGCGCATGTCGAATACATTTGTCACTCTGATAAGGTCTTGTGCGAAACGCCATAAAAAACAGTTAACTAACGGGCATTTGCAGCAAAAATACAAATGTATTTTCATTTCAGCCTTAGATTTACCTACTAGGTACAGAAGTGTCAAAATATGTGGAACGGTCAGTCTTAAATCTAGTTTTAAGACTAAAACTATATGTATCTTTTTCGTCCAAGTGTCCCCGAGTCTAAAAACCTTAAGACAACTGAACAGCAACCGGAAGATAGATGTTGTAGTCAAGAGTTGGGATAAATTTATCTTCGTGTGTTATCATGATTGTACCTAGAGCATTAGCGGCAACATAAGCGATAAGCGTCACATTTCGATTGTTCAAGTAATGGACAACCTCTAATTCCTATACTGTCAAATATGTGATATTACTATTGACTAAATTATATTCCACACCCAGTGCGTACACGTCTTCGATCAACAATACCAACTATATAAGGAGTCAGCGCCTTGGCACTTGCGGCGTGAGGTCCTATTTTGATTAGTTCGTTGACACACAGTAGATGCATGGAGCAGATTTTTATAATTGTTTACTACCAGTACACATAAGCATAAGGCGAGCGTTTTCCGAGAGAGGCCTTTTTAGGATTCCGAAGTCAAACTAGGAACGCTTTTAGTTGTGCCATTTCTGTCGATGTGTCTGTGTAAATTAAATTTTGTACACATATACAGTGATGGCCACATAATTAGGGATGGTTGCGTTTATCCAATACAATTGCCTACAAATATTGATGTTAGTCCCATAGTAAAAGTTGATGTGTATGACCTACAGAGTTAGCCCCTGAAGTTTGTCCAACCTTCTGCCTAACACCCTGTATAGAAATCAATACAAAGCAACAAATCCGTCCTCTCCGATTTCAATACATTTGACAAGCAGCTTAAAAGACTATTTATTAGGAAAAGCACAAATTATAATATCGAGAGCACATAATGTTAAGACAGAGACAGAGAGACTCGTGAAACATCGAGACAGAGTTTCATCTGTCAAACGCAATAGATATTGGATTCCGAAATTTGTGATGTTTTAAATTAATCTTTTTGCTTTTTGCTTCTTCGAATTTTACTAAAGTAGGTAGGTATGAGTCGCATTAAATTTTTAAATAATGTTAATAGTGTTAGGCGGCCTTTACTCTGAAACTTACGACTTACGTAAGTAGGGACGCAGCTATCTGTTAGAATGAGAAAAACATATTTCTATCTAATTCTAACAAATAGCTGCGTCCCTACTTACGTAAGTCGTAAGTTTCAGTGTAAAGCCCGCCTAACACTATTAACATTATTTAAAAATTTAATGCGACTCATACCTACCTACTTTAGTAAAATTCGAAGAAGCAAAAAGCATCGATAAAAAACGATGTAACTCGCAGGGCAATAACGGGAAAAAGTACTTTATTAAATCTTGCACTATAACTCATCTCTCTCTCATCTCTCTCTCTCAGTCATCGGTCATACATTTGACCGCCACAATGAAATTAAAATGAGTCTAAATTAATTAATGTTGTAGTTCTATTTACGGAAACTGACAGGTGTCAACGGCCATTAAAGGTGGTTGATTTAACAATAAATTTTAATTAACTTAAATCTTTTCGTTTCTAAGTAATAAATGTCATCTTTTGTTTGTCCGTTTTAAACGAGACGAAGGGTCGTAGGTTATTAGCGGTAGCCTTCAAAAAAAGAGAACAATTGCATTGTGTATAAGATGAACTCTCTAGTGGATAACTACCAGCTTATAAAATTTCTAATATATGAGATTGTATTTTGAAGTTTTGTAACTTTATTACTAGGTGTAGGTACCATGTTTATCGAACTTAAAACTATTTTAAAACGTTTGCCTCGGTTCCTTGAGGGGCTTCTAAACGGGCCATATTTTCACTGCAATATGTGGCCGGCAACTATTCGTGTTCCTCTCTTACTCGTGTGTTGGAGAAAGACACCAATAGTTGCCGGCCACATATTGCAGTGAAAATATGGCCCGTTTAGAAGCCCCTTTAGTAAACAAACGCAACTGTAGGGTATATTCACGCAGACAGCATTTAGCTTTGATGTTGTATGTGACTAGTTATCTAGTTGGTTTTGTTAATCGAAGGTACACGTAGTAGCGCGGGATCGATTGGCAGCCGATGGCTATTAGGGAAATGGTAGCTAGTACTGTACACCTTTCTTAGCGCCGTATTAATAAACTGATCTTGACGTTCACTTTGACTTATCTTGTGACGGCAACAGCCAAGATACTGAAGACTGGACCGAGACTGGAGTTTATTAATAAGGCCCTTAGCTTCTTGACAGCGTCCGACCGGCTGTCGCTATCACCCTGGTACTCGCAACTATAACGGTATAACTGACAGTCGTTTAAATAAATAAAATCCAAGCAGTAAAATACGATTGCTTTTGACATGGTATCGTTTTGTTTTAACTGCTAAGTCTATCACAACATTGACTATACGATACCGTGTCACAAGCAATGAGGGTAGAAAAGAGTACCTAAGGTAAATGTATGGAATTCTGTAAACGTACGGAATTCCGGAATTTATCGGTTAAAGTCGAAAAATAAGAAAACTATCAACTATTGCCATAAAATATAAATATAAAGTGTGGACAATATTGCGTCAAATGAACAAGAGGTCAACTGTGAACATATGGTATTTTGTTACGTAATCTGTTTTGGTCAGTCCGCGTCAAACCGCCAAAACGACAGGAAGTAAACGCGTGTGCGTAAATGCAGAAACGGATTCACAAGTAAAAGATAAGCATTTTCATTATAATCGTTTCAATCATTTTGTAGAATATCCATCGAAATATGATAAGTATGGAAGAAAGAAAAGAAAGAAGTAACTGACGCTGAAAATCTGCCCCACTGACTTACTGCTAAAGGGAATGGAGCTAATACTTAGTGCTAAACCGTCTATCAGTCGACTTTCTGACGTAGTGTCAAACAGTTGTTTATAATTATTTAAATACTGCTGCAAAAATACCGACTTGCATTGTGAATTGGTGCAGCACCCACACCGATGCAAAACTAAGCGATATTTACTTTCATTAGTAAGTTATTGAAATTTAAATATTCCCATACTAAAATGTCATGGCCAATGTTATGCAATATATCTTTGAAAAATGTGAATTACAAGCAACTACTTCGAATGAATAGGAAATTAAATCTGTCATCTTAGCTATCGTCAGTTTACATAGTAAAACAAATAGGTGATATGATATTAAAGTTTTCCAAAACATTAAGAACTCCGTCTGGCTTGGGTGGATATATTTACACTAGAAAAAGTACAATTTAATGTCTTTATAAACAGACAACGAATATAAAATATTAGATGGTGGATATTTAGTAAAAAAAAATCTAAAAGTTGGACTAATTTATAGTTTCTGTGGTACTACAAATCTTAAGATATTTACATTTTTACCTTACTTATAATATGTGGACTGAGTGAGCACTCACAAACATGTATTATCCAAAAACCTGCCACGTTAGTGGTTCGTTTTGTATTTTACAAAGTCCCATATGAATTTTACTTATCTATACACATATATAGCAGTTTAAATCTTCAGTTTTTTCATCAAAAATGGGGTTTTCGAAAGTGTGCGGATTGAGTGAGCATAAGAAATTATTTGTAAAAACTAAAATACGTTACTAGGTGATCTACAAATGATAAAGGTAAGTTAGCATATGTTTTACTAAATATTAGTATATAAATATTAATGAATACATTCACTGATTTCGTTGGTAGATTGTGAGAACTGAGTGAGCGCGTGTTAAAGATTTTTATTTTTTTATTTATGGTTTTACAAATACAGAGATGAGTTTTACAATTGTTTTAGGACTTTTACTAAATGAACAGCATTTTGTCTTTTTTTAGAAGGGTGCTCACTCAATCCACACGCACACTCTTTGATGCTGACTTACTCTTTTACAACTTTACTATAGTGTAAAGTGTAACATAAGAATATTAAATGATTCAAGGGGAATAGTCAGTAATAGTGTGTCAAAACACTACCATAAAAAATATTAATATATTACTTATTCAATTACAGTGTTATTCTTGTATTAAACCATCCACGTCAAATGTTGAAATACTTGGCCGCGTTCAAGTAAACTTTATGAAAAAAAAAAAGACAAATATTTGTTTGTGTCAGAGAGCTTGTAACCAATTGCAGACTTAAACTTATTATACTAACGTAATAGACGAACAGACCTCGCTTGGCTGCATCACCAAAAGTGACATGAGCCAGTCTGTGTAAATTTTTAAATGTGTGTGTGAATTTTAGAGATGCTCTCACTGCTCAACATGAGCTGCTGATAACCATAGGTACAACATGACACAATTAATGTATAATATATACCGTTGATCAAGTCTATTATTGCTTAATCCGAGCGCCAAATTATTTGTATCCTGCTGTACCTACTTTTTTATCCAGTAGATTAGCGTACGGTATGTCTATTTCTTTGTGTCGGTCTGCAGTCTTAACGGTCTTAATTGTCGAAGTGGCAAAGGGTATCGTATTTCAACATGGCCTCAGCAAAAAAAGGTGGAGGGAGGGTAGAAAAGTAGGTAAGTACTTTTTATTGTAATAATATGGGTATCAAATGGAAGGTATTAAATAGCCAATTACAAAATATTTATTTATTGGAAGATATCGAAATATCGATAGAAAGGAATCAAAATCAAATCGTTCTCTAATTCACTGACTTTTTTTTTTTTTTTAATACATAATATTTAGAGATATAGCAATATTTGATAAATAGGCTGTTTACCGCATGATATTATACATACATACTAATCAATAAATTAGAGAAAACATTCAATGAAAATAAGGAATATGAAAATGGTGATTGTACAATGATATTTGACTGGGAAATGAGTTTATTCGGGTTATTGCCGTAAGTTACACCACAGTTCAAGACAGAATACGATACCATTGCCGATTTACATAGTTTTATGAGATAAATCAACGGGATTGCAAAGAAAAACACAAAATAAACGGACGCTTTTCAACAGGAGGCTAAAGGAGGCTAACTGATGTCAAACTGGGTTCTGTTGTCATTGATTTTTTATCTCGTTCTCGTACATAGGCTATGCTGTAAGGATCGGTTTTTTCACTCGCACCACTATTCGTCTATTACGTTAGTATAATAAGTTTATGATTCCATATTTTTATCTTTCAAACGTTATAAAACCTTACTTAAATTACTGTCTATGCGAACGTTATATCAATATCTGACATAAATGATTTCAAACCTTAATTCAATTAGTATTTAGTTGATTATCCAAGCCACTCGATACATAAGATATTTTTATTTCAAAAAGTGGGCGTTTTGGAGCGGATTTAGCAGTTGTTTTTGTTTGACGTTACCCTTCCATACTTCTCATATTTCGATGAGAATTTCCTAACAAACTGAGTAAATGAATTTTCATGAAAATTCAGTTAGTATTTAGTAAATTACGGTCTATTTACTGAATGCCGCAATTACATAGGTACATCAAAAACCAACCTTGTCCCGAGAAGCGTCAAAATTACGCAATTGAATAAAGTAAAGTGATTTTGTTTTTGTGTTTTGCCGGGTTTCAGATAAGAGATTCAAACAAACTTAGCCGTTACGAGCGTGATGTTTGCCATACTTTCATATAATCAAATTACGTATTATGGTTTTGTGGACCATTGTTATGAAAAAAGGTGTCTAAAGTAATCAATTTTGTCTATTCCGTAAAAAGTTACGACAAAAATTCCACATGATGAATTATATTGCTACAGTCCAATGTTTTAATATCAAGGTCACAAAATGTGTAATATAGTAAAACAGTCATAATCTCTGTTCTAATTCTCAGTCTATTTTATTTTACCTGTCTTTGTTTGGTGTTCTATGTTAATTATATTTCTCTTGCTGCTGATGTAATAATATTCGCCAATGATAGAAATTAAGAAGGTGTATTGTTGTATAATATACGCATTTTAATTTTATTTTAATATAAGATTAATGAATGGTTAATCTTCTGTAGGGAACAGTAAAAAAATAACATGTTTTGTGGACATTGGCTAAAATTGTTCCCCGTGGGGGACAAGGAGATTAACTGAAATTGTCTGGTCGCGGGATCTACTTACCCCCGTCTCCTCTAATAATAAAAATAAATCTTCTTTTTGTCAAATATGTAATGTTATTTTATTTCTGGTCACGTCTTATTTAATTTATATTTCCTATTTTATTAATTTTACAGGCAAAGGGGAGTTACTAAATTTACCGGATTTACATGCACGCATTTCTGACAGAGACTATTTTTAATCCGTAATATCGGACATTTAAGAGGTTCATAAAAATTACTATTATACAAAACACAGTTTAATATATAGTTCTTATATAACATTCTATACTGTTGTCACGCGATTATTTAAACTCGCGCGACATACGTTGCGATTTCTTTATTTATTTCATCTTCACTCGATCGTTGGCGCTCTATGACGACTTAGACCAACGCTCGCTTTGACAGATGCCTGAACGAATGTTCGCTCCGGGACGTTTGGCGTCGGGTTTTCGACAGTCTCGAACCGTTTTTGACTCTGTACTGGCAACACTTGGATGGTGCTAGCAGGGAGGCGTTTTATCTTTTTTTTCCTTACGCGAGCTCTGTGACGCCGGCTGGTTTCCAATTCTAATCTCAGCTTATCCAAGCTATCCGGGGAGTTTTCTGCAAAAACTTTGGTGGTGACGGCGAGGATGTGGCACCGCGCCATAATTTGACATTTAACCTGAAGATCCATCGGTAAATATACAACTGTTGCGATATTTATTTTTCCCACCCTCTGGGTCTCGGGTAGGGCTGCCAACTATTTCTTGGGCAAATATAGTATTTTCCAGCCCGAGGAATAAAAAATATAGTATACATAAAAAAAATATAGTACTTTGAAGAAAAACTTTAAAAAGTGTGTAAATTCATTCATTAAATAGGTATAATGCACAATATTTACTAGGTACTTACTAACATTCGCCTGCTATTAAGGCGACTATCTGAGCTGAAAAAAGCCTATTTTTCCACCCCATCTACATTGTTGCTTAAAATCAGATTGAAAAGGCCAACCCAAACCGCATATGTATAAGGACTGACCGAAATATAGTATTTTTGCGTACTATATATTACTTCAACAGTATATAGTACACAGAGTCAAAATATAGTACAATACTATATATTATAGTACGGTTGGCAACCCTAGTCTCGGGCCTCGTATTTTACGATTTGTTGTTTTATTTCTGCTGTGAGCCCGTAAAACCAAAGCACCAGCGGATAACCGACGATGGAACACTCGGTTTAATATAAAATAAATGGGTGGTACGTATTTTCATATTTATTTACAGAAAACTTTCCGCCGCCATGTTGCCTACGGCAAATCGTTGCTTCTTATGCACGGGTTTAATTTTGTTTATTTTTACTTGTTTCAGCGATCTTGCACCCATTTAATCAACATTTAATTAACCTTTAATTATCACTCAACATTTAGTTACCATTTAACTCCTTTTAACTTCAACTCGCCTTTAACTCTTTTCACTACAATGTAGTTACCCTTTTAAACTTATCAACCATTTTATATGGACCCCTTTTTTGGGCATTTAATGCCATAACTTAACTTCCCTCCTTTTATCTAGGCTGTGGCCTTTCACTCTTAGGGAATTAGGACTTCACGCCTTTGTGCAACATTATTTATTTTTAAGACAACGCTTGATTTAGGGAATTAGGATTTCACGCCCCTGAGCAATATTTAATTTTAAGACAACGCTTGATTTAGGGAATTATGATTTCACGCCCTTGAGCAAATTTTTCTACTTCTTTTATTTTCTGAGACTTAGTTCTCACCCTATACTTCTCTTCCGACGACTTCTCCTTTAGTTCCTTGACAGGACCCTTCTGGTCCATAGTTTCTTTAATCTCCCCTCTTCGTTGCCCTTCTTCAACGGTACCGGATCTGCGAAGCAGGAGTTCTGCGACCTGGACGAGGTTGGCGTGAAACGGCCTCGTTCTACCTCGAGACTCTCGTGCAGTTGGTGGACACTTAGTAACTTTACCTTCGTTAAATTGTAAGTTTTCTTTCTTTTCTAATTTCAACATGTCCAGGTGAACGACCAAACCTAATTTCTAACTAAAACCTAAGATCTAATCTCTTTGTAACCTATAGACCTAAGCTCTAGCTAGGATACCACCTAAGTATATAGGTTATTTGCTACCGTGTAACCGCCTGAACATAATTTATTAGTAAATAAAAAGCCTGTAAACAATTTGGTGTTAATTATTTAACTCTTTGACTATAACCACGCCCGCCTTGAGATTAAAAGTATCCAGTACTCTACCATTTTTCTTACAAAGCTATCCGTTTTCTTTCTTACCTGGCATAGGGCCCTGGCGCCCGAATGATTTATTTTCTTACATAGTGCAATTTTGCATATTTATATTTTTGGGTTCTAGCCTTGGGTACCTTTAGTTACATTTTTTTTGCGTTGCGAACAGACATAAGCCTTGAGGAACGCGCACCATACGACACTGTGAAAGCCAGTCTTTGCTAGTGAACCGATTTCAATTAGCTAAGATTTCAGGTTTTACTGGAAATATCTTACTAAGTCGAAAATGCGGCTACTGGCTATCCCAACCAGTTGGGATACATGGATTTTTTTTCCATTCTTCCCAACTTGTCAAAAACTTGTATAGTTATTGAGACAACGCATTTCATCTACTTATTATCTTTTAAGTACCTATTTCATTATCTATTAGATACTTCCTGTTTATGGCACATATTGGCTAGTAAAGCACTATTAACTTTCAATTTGAAGTCTAATGTCATGTCAAAATAATATTATGCTGTGATTGTGCGTTTTGCTGGGAGTTCTCGTAATTTATAAATTAACAGTTTAAAATTTGAAATAATGACAGACATACTTGAGGACCTCATTTATTTGAAAAGAGGGCGAGGAATGGTACTTCTCAGACAGGGCCATCAATATCACAAGTATAAAAATTATGCTATTGGTTAAACTTTCTGGGTGTGTTGTAATAAAAAAAACGAGGAAATGTAAAGGCTCCATTACTATAAAAGTAAGTCTATTAAATAATCTTTATCTACATCCATATCATAATTTCCCTACAATATGTTCAGAAGCGATAAGCAAATCACCTATATTAAGAAACCTGTATCTGTGGTTGCATCTTAATGTTTACATTAAAGTATAGTGCATCGTGTCGGTACCTAAACATTAAAGTATCGGTAATACTGTACCACTAACTTGAAAATGCAAGCCATATCTGTAAATTATAAATAAAGTTTTTTTTTTAATTTAAGCTTGGAACTACAAACAAGTTAACAGTAACACTAAATTAATAAAAATACAGGCCATATCTGAACATATTATAGAAAACTTATCATATGCATGTAGATACAGTTATGTATGCGGCTATACATAATTAGGCATTAAAACACTCGTGTGATCTTATTATGCACCAGCCACATAAACTACTATTGTGATTCTCTAATTTGGTAAAGACATTACAAGTCATATCCTGGGTGATTCCATTTTCATATGCGAAACATAATTAATGTGTTTATTTCTGTACTAGTAGACGCTTGCGGCTCCGGCCGCGTAAACTATGAACGTGAAAAGTTTCGTTCCCGTGGGGATGAGTAATTTTTCCGCCGGAAAGCTACATATGACCCTGGGTCCGAGCTATCTACATACCAAATTTCGGCCAAATCGGTTGAGTCGTAAGGCCGTTAATCCTCGCACAAACAAGCAGACAAACAAACCAACACTCAAACTTTCGCTTTTGTAACATTAGTAGGATATATTAAGAAATATGTACGTAGTATTAAAATATTGTTATTATAAATTTTTTGTTGTAGGACCAGTCTGTTATTGCCGAAAAATTACATTTACAATGCTGCCAGACGACCCTCAAAATGAAATAGATATAAAAATCAATAAATGTATAAAAGAAGTAACGGTAAATGACACTTGGTTGTAGCACCCGTGCTTGATAAAGGATTGCAGTTATGTACGCCACTTCCAATATTTAACAACATAAAGTCTACATTATATAATCATAGAAACAAAGAGTTTCAATTAAAAAAGCTGAATTTCCGAAAATTAAGCGAGATTCAAATACCTCCAAAATACAGTTCATTAGTAATTAGAGATTACATAGAAGCAGATTATCGTATAATTGTTTTCTGCTCTCGAAGGGCAATTGAGTTATTGCGTCATGGTCAACGTTTTTTTTGCGACGGAACGTTTAAAAGTTGCATATTTCCATTTACGCAATTATTTACATTGCACTGTGATTTAGGTAGTACAAGACAGTATACAAAAATTGTGCCCTTGCTATATGCTCTTCTTCTCGATAAAAAATCAGAAACTTATTCTCTATTATTTCATATTATTAAGTCAAAAATGGGAACTGAGTGGGAGCCGACTATTTTTCACACGGATTTCGAAAGTGCCACTTTCAAGGCTTTGAAGAGCGTGTTTCCAAATGTGGGAATTGTTGGTTGTTGTTTCCATTTCTCCCAATATAGAAAGAGCAACGCAATAAAATGTAAAGACACGGAGCGTATAGTTGCTCTAACCATTACACTTGCTTTATTACCAGATGATAAAATTCTTGAAGGTTGGAATTTCATTTTATCGCAAATCATTAACGAATTTCACATGAATTCATTTAAGACTTATTTTAAACGTTATTGGTTGAAAAATACAGAATTCATAAAAAAATGGTGTGTATTTGGAAATAGACACAGAACCAATAATTTTGCGGAGTCATTTCACGGAAAAATTAACAGGGAAATAAATCGTAACAAAGTGAATATCGTGCAATTAATGAAATCTTTGCATCAAAATGATATTGTATACGCTAATAATACTCAAAGCAAAAAAAGAGAAAAGAAGTGTATAATAAGAGATATTATAATTGAAAATGCACAAATGGAACTTATTACAGGTGAAATAAATGTCAGTACATTTCTCGATCGTTTACGATAAACATTTTAGTTGTTTAATTATATGTATGTAAGAACGTGATAAGAACTATACAGTTCATGTAGTACAATGCAATCTCTTTGGGTTTATTACTGGCGAGAAAGTTTTATGACAAATCTCAGAAGATGAACTATTCGCTGAACGTCATCGAACGTCATCGTCGGCCGGCGTCCACACAAAAATTATACTGAATTTTTTAATTTAAAAATTATTAATTTGAAAATGGACAGAAAACGTAAAGCACAGATAAATGACGACATAGACAGTCACTTTAGCCAGTCCATTTTAAAGCCAATTCAATATGAAGATTTTACTCAAGATCTAGAAAACACAGCACCTGATCATAAATTCATGGACTGTCTCATTGCCATACCCAGGGACCGACCGGAAAACCCCTTCATTAGATTAAAACTATCGATAGGCTAACCCTATAATTTGGTTACCCAATCGATGTGGTTACCCTATGACCTTAACGTAAGGGCTAACCCCTTTGAATTAGTTAACCGTATCCGTAGAGCTTACCAAGTTAATTAGGGTTTCGGTAGTTTAATATTTAAGCACTAAGCATTGACTGGGTGTTACCCCATTGATCGCCTCTCTCTTTTTTGCGCATTCGGGCGAATTCTGGTCGTCTCACTTAAGCGGCTACTACCTGCCGCTACCCTATTAATTGTTGGGTAGTGCAATAATAAGTCGAAACTCTTGCGCATAGAGATTACATCAGCTTGAAACCTTTCGATTAAGTTTGAATAGGGTAACAGGCGATGGGGTATTGGGATAGGGTTAGCTCTTAGTCGAATTAACTGTATCGTTTGGTTGCCCTTTCATTGAACTAAGTCGACGATAGGCTTAGCGCATCGTTGGGGTTTGTAAAAACAAGTCTATCAAATACCATATCGAAAACCCCTTTCGCGCTAAGCGGTTCCGGTTCCTGGCCATACCAGAGGGTCAATCACAATTGAGAAGCACAGATGCAACACCGGACTTATTTTTCTCCGTGGCGACACAAACACAATTAAAAACTAAAACAACTGGTACTCAAACTCAAGACAATAGTACGGGAATTACGAGGAAATAAAACAATTTCAACATACTTTAAAAAGCATAATTAATCATCTAATTCTTTTGAAGAAAATGTGAACAGTTGGGTTAGACGGAACAAGCCACAAAAACTGATACTAATAACTATGTTATGTAAGAGTTTTATTTTGTTATGCAGAAGACGCGATAAAAATATTAGTAAAATTGATGTTTAATAAAAAAAAAATGAAAAATGTTTTTCTGCGTACCTGTACCTTAGCTATGTTGGGAAGAGTGGAAAAAAATCCATGTATCCCCACTGGTTGGGATAGCCAGTTGGGATAGATGGAACGACCCGAAAATGCCTTAATACTCTGTAATTCCGTACTCTTACCCTACTGTGTTTATATGTTCAATCGAAACCTAAAGTAGGACATGAAAGTTGAGAGCAAGACACCTACAATAAACTCGTTAGGGTTTTCGTTTTATTTTAATCGACCTTTAAAAAAGGTATCTTCGTGATATCTTTATAACAAGTGGATTGCAAAACTATTTTAGGAATATACTCCTCATACTTTCAAAATTTTATGAAGGTATGTATGTAAATTCTTTATTGCACATAAACAAATCAAAAAACTATAATAATAGATTGAAACGTCGTTTTCCGCGATTATTCTAATAAGTATCTGCGGCATCTATATCGAGGTCCTACGTTGAACCTGTGTGACCGGTGTCGTTGTGGCGCGCTGGTTCCAAACAGATGGACCTGTTCGCACGCGGGTTTTATTTAGAAAGCTAGTTCAATTGGGGTGGTGAAAATCGGCTGGACCGTTTAAAAATGGATTTACTTATTCATATTATAACAGATATAGACCATACCTTTAAAAAAATGTTTTTTTTTTTAATAATGTTTCCTTATACTTTGTTGCTTGTATTAGTATATAATATAATAAACGAGTAGTTCCATGCGTGTCCTTACGATCTATGTATCCAGTAGCATAGGGTACCATTTTCTGCACCGGGACTAAGATTTCCGGTACCTACTAGTCTGGAAACCTAATAAGGTACTGTTAGGTACAAATTGTCTTGTTTGTTTTATATATGAAAATTAGTTAATGTTTACACATATTTTTAAGTTTAATAATAATAACAAACTTTATTCACGAACTGTATTGACTGAGCCTGTATATTTTTTCACAAAATAATTTAAATAATTTACTTAAATCGAAAAACATCGAGAGAGAATAATCAAGCACCATTATTTACATTTTGCACAGATTAAAACAGAAATTCGTAAATATTGGTCTGCACAATAGGGTTCGAATTTCTTTGAACGCCGGGGCTAAGAGCATGCCGTAGTAATGTAAAGCCAGAATCCCACAGCGGCGCGCGCTATGCACGAACACGTTGGGTTAAATGTGTTTCTTATCAAAATGTATGTACTTAGATACTCCTCTACCCGCGTGGCTAACGGTAACGTGTGTAGCGTGTGCGTGCGTAGCGTAACAACATAAATAATCACTAAAAAGTATCAAGTAAAAATGTTTAAAAATAATTACCCGATCAACCCCTCGTATGCGGGAGGTGAAAAAATAGTTCTTGTCTCTCCAGATTAATTATTATCATAAAACTCTTTTTTAATCATACAAGTTTCTTTAGAACTTGAGCATACGAGTCATAACAGGGGTTAAGAATGAATATGTAAAAAGTAGCACCTTTTCCAATTGGCGTAGGTAAGTCAAACTAAAGTTGGATAAAGTAAAATGAGATTTTTACATCGATTAAAATCTATACCGTAAACCCACACAACTATGGTTTCAGCTATTGTCCAACTTTCCTTGTTACATTATTCTTAAAATACGATTATTACTAATATATTGTTCGACTAAAATCATTTGCTCTAAACTCTAGCTAAATATAGCTATCATATTTTTATAATAATGTTATGAGGAAAATTGGACTATTGTTGCAGGCTAAGACCATAGTAGTATATTTTTTTATTATATATCAACGATTTACCGAATGTAACAAACTTTGACTGTATACTCTTCGCAGATGATCTTTCTATAGTTATACCATGTAATAATGCTAGTTCTTATTATAAGGACATAACTGACACCATCGCTAATGTCATAAAATGGTTACATAGGAACAATCTAAATGTTAATCTACAAAAGACCACATTTGTACAGTTCGTAAATAATAAAAAAACAAAAAACCGCCTTCAAAAAGCAAAAAATAACTTCTTTAAAATGGTAGTTAAATAGGTCAGTCCAACTGAAGTCTGCTTTTGGTTAAAATATTGTTGGACGCCGACTTCAGTTGGACTGACCTATTTACCTACCATTTTAAAGAAGTTATTTTTTGCTTTTTGAAGGCGGTTTTTTGTTTTTTTAAACATTTATTTTATTTTATACTTTTTAGTGATCCTATTTATGCTGTTACGTAGCTCCACTTCTAAATATTAATAAGAAACTATAGAACATTTCAAGCTCGCCGCAGACAACGCCGCGGGAATGTCATAGTCATATTTAAACCTAAATGTGCTTCGTCATAGTCGCTCAACTTCCTTTATCGAAATATCTTATCGCCACCCTTGAAATAGGTACCGTTAAGGAGTTCCGGTTGCCATCTGTGGTCTTCGTCATCAGTTCCACTTCACCATATAGTACTTTTCAAAAGCAAATGCATGAGTTACAGTGAAAAATACCAAAATCGCTATAGGTGTGCCTATAATATTTGAGGAGTTCTCTTGATTTCTCCATGATCCCATCATCAGATCCTAACGTGGTGACAATGGGACCAACTAGAAAGTATACCCATTAGAACAACGAAAAAATTTTGAGTTCCAGTGGTCTTCGAGTAATCGGGGAACATACAAAAAAAAAAAAACCCGACGAATTGAGAACCTCCTCCTTTTTTTGAAGTCGGTTAAAAATAGGAAAAAGCTCTCCCTAACGGTAGTCGTTGCGGATCAAACTATAGAAGAATCCAGCCAGACAACATTTTTGGGGATTTGCATGGATTATCAATTTTCCTGGGCTGGGCATATAAACAAACTTTGCAGTAAAATAAATGCGTTTGCATATGCTCTATGGAAACTTACTAAGATAAGCACCAAACAGGCTGCATTACAGGCTTATCATGGATATGTTTGCTCCCTGCTCAGATACGGCATCGTTGTTTGGGGTAACTCTAGTCATGTAAAACGTGCACTAATAGCTCAAAAACAGTGCATTAGAGCAATTTGTAATGCTGATATCCTAACATCTTGTAGGCCGTTATTTAGAAGCCTACAACTTCTGACTGTACCAAGCATGTACATATATGAAATTTGTTTATTCGTCAAACTGCATCCAGAACTTTTTAAAACCAGCAAAGACATATGTAATTTTAATACAAGGTATCCAAATCGCCTCGTTGGTCCTGCTCAAAAGATTAAGTTGTATGGTAAGAACGCATATTGCATGTCCATTGGCATCTATAATCGATTGCATGATGAAATTAAAGAATTGCCTACTAGACTATTCAAGACTAAACTTAAAGAGTTGGTTAGTGCAGGAATGCTTTTATAGTACTGAAGAATATTTTGATTACTTTAACCATTGACTGTGACTTTTTAATTTAATTTTATTTTATTATGATTGAGTATGAATTTATCTTATGCATGTATAAGCGATCAACCCATGTAGTCCTGAAGCATTTTTTAACATTGCTTTAAATTGTATGATTATGATATTTTTGCATGCCAGATACTGGCAAAATGTGTGTGACTTTGTCCAACTGTAACAACTTTTGTACCACATTTAGGCAAAATAAAGAGATTTGATTTGATTTGATTTGATTTGATACGGTACTCATTTCAAACGGTTCCAGCACACTAGTCTTTGTCGCGTAAATAATGCATCCTTCCTTCCCGTACCGCGCTCATCCGAAAATAACAATATACTATAGGTATGCGCAGTAAAAAATTGTGTGTTTACACTGATAATAAGTACTTAAGTAGGTAGTATTGTCCATGAGTATTATTTAGCTACACACATGAGCATGACGTATTGACATAATAAAGGCGTTCATTGTTGCCAGTATAACTACTTAATATTTTAAATTAAGGTAATAAAGGTAATTTCCCCAAGCCCGGGTAAATAAATAGTAATTGTTGTCGAGGCGAGGAAAGTTGACAATAGTTAGACAAGTAACGTTAGAAGCCTTATTGTAAGATCGGCCTTCTAGTATAACAATAATTCAACTATTTCGCGTTCCACCGGGTTACATAGTACTTACTTTCACGACTATTGCGATGAAATATAACACAAACAATACCATTGCAATAAATGAATTTGTTAAATAAAATATTAAAGTAGAGATATGAAAAATGACAATGCAGAACATTGATACGAACTTTTTTAAACCTTTGAACTCCATTGAAAAATATTTCTGTTCCCCTGGTTCAACGCCAATGGGCTATAAATCCGAAATTTGAAACGTTGAAATTACCTTAGGGCTTTGTTTAGGGAGACGCGGAGAGTCGCGCGTGGCGAGCGGCTTGGCGTCGCGCGTGGCGAGCGGCTTGGCGTCGCGCGGCGCGTTGGGCGTTTTTTCCGCTTACAGAGAGGCGGCGCGTGCAGCGGACCGCGTCATTACACGCGCATACACAAACATATGGCAATGTACGGTGTTGTTTATGAAGATGCGGGGTGTGATGCGGCGCGTGGTGCGGGGCGCAGAGAGCAGCGGTGCCCGCCGCTGCATCCGCGGCGGACCCTCGAGTAGCGGAGCGAACAAGACTGTAAGAAGGTTCCGCCGCGGACCCCGCTGCGGGCGCAGTGGCGGGAACCGCCGTTATTGAAGCGCGCGACGCTGCGTGCAACGCGGCGATGCCATCCGCGGGCTCCGCAGCAAGTAACGCTGTTTTGAAGCAAACGCGTGTAAAACCGCTTCTCCGTAAACGCTTTTATACAACGCCATATGTTTGAATTTAGTGCAGACCGCGCCGCCCAACGCTACGTGCGACGCCCCGCGTCTCCGCAAACAAGCCCTTAGGACTTTTCAACCGTATTGCAATCGTTTCTGTTAAGACTCGTCCGCCTTTGCTGTCAAGATAACAAGAGCTATCATGATGTTATCAATAATGGAAGAACATGTAAAAATTACTGTATTTTCATATTTAGTACCTGGAAGACCGAGCGTCGCTCAGGTTGAAAACGAAATTTCTCAAAAATGACAACTTGACAGATCGATTTTTCGCCCCCGTAAACCCCTATATTTCAAATTTGATCAAAATTGTTGGAGCCGTTTCCAAGATTCAGATTATATATATACAAGAATTGCTCGTTTAAAGGTATTAGATAAATAAAGTTGGAATCATTTTCCAATCTTGACTTAGTGACATTTTCTTAACTGTTAAAATGTGATTACGCAATTCAGATATCTATGATAATATTTCCGAGCCACTGCCCTTTATAATGACACTGATAACACATTTTAGATTTTTTGACTTAATACCATTATGTAATTTATTTATAAAATACATAGGGCATATCATAATTATGTGCAGATGGGAGAAACATTCAAATTCCAGCGATTTGATTACAAAGTACGGCATAATTGGTCTCTATAAATATAATCTACTCGGTATGTTTTTAAACTATTAGTGACCATAATAAAATATTCATATTACATTCTACCCTTCAAAATATCTTCTAGCCAGCGTTTGAATTAATTGAATCATTCTATTGTGGAGGTAGGCCCAGAGTGTTCCTCACCAATCTTTCAGCAATTTTATTAAACTGTTCTCGGTCTTCTCTCCACATTTTAGCCGCATCTACATTGGCACCGCTCTCGTCATTTGGTTCTGTAAATATATGAAAATAACGTAATTAATACTAATCTAATCACCCAAGGAAACTTTTCATGCTTTAAAATTACAGTTAGCATTTATATTGTCAATATAACAGCTCAAAACCTGCACACTGTCAACTGTAACTGCCATGCCGGCCTAGACAAGTTCGATTCTACTATACTTATTGAGTTTCGAAAACTGCCAAAATGTATAGAATTCACACGACCCGCTGACGCCATTGTTTGTCAGCTTACGTAAATCCTATGAATTTTGTCAGTTTTCGACATTCGCTTAGGTTAGCATTACGCATCTTGTCTAGACCTCCATTAACTGTACCCTTAAATTTGAAGGGACACTTGCTTTACCTCTGATACATTCTGCGAACGTTATCGTTATTGAAACAGTATAGGATTGACGTCAACAAACAGAAGATTTGACGCAACGGCCGCATTTCATACACAACCTAACAATACGGGCCCCAATGAAACTGAGTTCGTCTGGCAGAAAATAATAATATTAACCTAACTTGAACTTAAAAATTCAAGATGACTTATATCTTTAGTAAATGAGGAGCGAATTTCTGCTTTCTGCTTTTGGTTAAGTAACTGTTTCCCTTTAGCAGTGAAAAAAGCGTCGCTAGCCCATTCTTTTCTTTACTCTCTTGCAGGTATAGACTGAAATGTTATTTTAGTCGCGTCACGCCATAGTACGTTAAGTTCTCCAGCTCTTGCACGACGATTTTTCTTGATGATCTTCTTCAGAATCTTGTTTTCTGCTTTACTGGTTATTTGTCGACAGCCAGATTTTTTTAAACAGGTTGTTCCGTTTTTTCGAGGATGCTCGATGATGGTTTGATTTGTCTTGGCAACGAAAGGTCCTTGGATATTTGGTACGTAGTTTGCCGATATTGTTACTTTCCGCACTTCTTCAGTCACCGATTTACCTCGTGCCATTTCGATAGAATCATTGTTATAAAGTAATGAAAATTTACTCTGAATTGGCCTTTTTTATATAATCCTCTGTCATTGTAGATGACAGAGAATATTCTATATCAATTTAAAATATTATTTTATACCAAACAACTTAGAAAGCAGTTTCTATCTTAAATAGACGACCTGTTTTGCCTCAAATACATAATGTACTAGACGTAATTTTTTGCTTGCGAGATGATAATTGAGATAAGGCCAAGGAGATAATGATGTTGACTTTATGATATCATAGCTGCTGCCCGTGATTTCGTCCGCGTACATTTTGATTATCGTTATTCCCTTGGAGACTTTTATACTTTCCTTTCAGCTATCTCCATTTCAAATTTCATCCAAATCCGTCCGGCCGTTGTAGCGTTTATCCATATACGCATTTATGATATTAGTAGAATTATATTCAATTAATGAACATTATTACACTTTGTACAACGCAAGATTACGAGTAGGTTTAATGACTTCTTGTGTAGCGTATTCCATAATTAATCATCAAAGTCAATCTGGGTTTAAATAACAGTCTTTGAAATAAACATCGTCGTTTCAAGTGCGCCTAGACGACCTATTATTCATTGGAGCTCGTACATTATCACTTTTAATATTTGCGAGTCACGATCGTTAGTAAAAGAAACTAGGTAGTTATGAATAGTGATTATTATGATGTTAAATTGTATGCGAAACATTTTCGGACTTCCTATAATCGGGTTCGATAATTATTCACAAATATTTGAGGACACATCGCACGGTGAGAAAAAAAGTGACCTAATACGGAAATGAAGATTTTTGGGAAATTAACAAAAAAAAAAATTTAACTAGATCACTTTAATATTAAAGAACAGTCATTGGTTTAGGCAGTTTAAAATGTACAAATGACTCAAGTAGTTTTAAGCCAAATGGAACAGCATAAATTAAAATGATTGATTAATTACTCAAAAAGGACATATCGGTCACTTTGACATTTAAATCCATTGATAGAGCTTACCTTGTGACACGTGATGTAACGACGCACTAAGTTTTGTCATTGTTTTTTTAAATTAGGTACGTGCACTTACTTCTGACGCAATACTTAATTCGTCATTATTGTATGTATGTATGTATGTAAATACTTTATTGTACAAACGGGAAAATAACAAACAACAAAATAGACAGAAACACAAAAGGTATGTACAAAGGCGAACTTATCTCTTTAAGGGATCTCTTCCAGTTAACCTTTGAGCGATTGGGAAAAGTTTGAAAAAATAAATAGCCAAACGTACAACAATGAAAGGGACTAGATGTTTCATAATTACGTTAATATTAAATAACCAATTTAATAATTGCAATGGCGAGAGGGGCGGGTGCGTGGAAATGAAAGAGACAGTCTTCGTTTGTCCCTTTCCAGCCCAAATTCGTCAGTTTTTGATTTAGTAAGCAAAAGAGCATGCTTTTTTTAAGTCGTTTTACGTATTTACTCAATTTACTAAAATTTTGAATAGGGAGTATGCATGGATTTTTTAAAAAGCAAATCTCAACAAAATATGGAAATACCGTAAAAGAGATCACCAAAAGTGAAATTAAAATTAAAATCGGTCAAGTAATACGGATGATACAAGCATTTTAAAATGCTAATTAGACAGAGATCCGAAGTACACCGGTCACGTCATCGTGCAGTACGGCCATATAAACTCCACGTAAAATTCTGTTTTGCTAGAAAGAGATAGGTAGGAACAAATCTTTGTTAGCTTATATCTTGGTTATTTTTATAGCTATTCAAAAAATGTTTTTTCACACCGGTTACATGAATCAGCTTTTATTGAAGCTGTAAAAAAAACATGCATATTCCCTATTGAGTCACTTTCGTTCTCACCATGCGACATATTCTAAAGTCATAATTGTTTATATTCATACTTTATATTATGTAAAATTCCAGTGAAGTGAGCGAGCACAGTCAGCGAACAAGTCTGAACAACCGACTCTGTTAAGGGAGGGTTTTTGAGGGTTCCGCACCAAAATGGTAAAAAAGGAACCCTTATGGTGAGACTTCGTTGTCTGTCTGTCACAGCAGATTTTCTCAGCAACCACATATGCTATCAACTTGAAATTTAGCATAGTTGTACAACTCGCATCTGCATTTAGTAAAAAAATATTTAATTAATTTTATAAATAATTTAAAAGGGGTCTCGAATGGGGAGTTGAAAAATGAAAGTGGTTTGATTATAGCAAATGGGGTGTCATATGAAAGGGCTTAACCTGCAAATTTCAAAACTATTTTTTTTTAATTTTCTGTGATGTTCTTTTTGATTTATAGGCAAAAATGTACAAAAAATGAACGATCTCCCCCCTTATCTACGAAGTTTATTAATCAAAAAAATCTGGAAAAATCCTGACGTATAGATATTTACTTATATTTTATGGGAAAAATAAAATGAAGTGTTCATTATGATTTTGAAAAATAACCAAATAACTTTGAAAATCTGTATTAAAATTTAGGCTAGTCAATATGGACCTTATTGCATAGAAAATAAAGATCATAACAAAATGAGTATTTTCTTTTGCGGTTACCAAGCATATTATCATACAGAACCCTCGGTGCGCGAGTCCGACTCGCACTTGACCGGTTTTTTTATACATCCGATACAAATCATTGGTAGGTACTTAAAATGTATGTCAAAGTTTTTCTAACAGAAACGGGTCGATTGGTAATTTTTATTTGTACGGATCACATTTTATAATTGTTTGTAGTTGAAATCCTAAACCACACACAGCTTATTTTGAAAAGTTCAAGATAACCACCTCATAAAAATACCTTTTCCGGGTTACGCGAACTTTCGATAATACCTACCAGCCTAGCAAACCGAGTTTTACTGATGATAGCAACTGTACTCACCAGCCAGCATGCTGACTACAGACAGCAGTATTTTCTCTACGCTTTGGACAGGCGACCATCGCTCTGCACTGCTCTCGTAGCCCATGGGGTCGTCCCCGGGAGCGTGCAAGATGGATATACAGACACGCCCGTCGGCATATACTATAATACAACAAGGTGATTTAATTATTATATTATTATATTGAATGAATGTCAAATTACTCCAATATGACAAACTACTACAAAATTGCTGCTTAAAGTCTATTTACTAGCATAAGAATAAATAATAACTACACGTAGACGCCAATCTCCTTTACCCAGGCCCAGAATGCCGCGCTTTAAATACCTACTTTCCCTTCACCCCGCTACTCCCCTCTGTCTTCCGCGCACAAAGTTAGGGCTGTCACTCGCGAAATATTTTATCGGTTTATGGAGTGTTATACAAGTTTAGTCACGAAATTAATTGTTTTTCTTCAACGTGTAATCATTGTTGCAAAATGAGTTTTTTACATTTACGTGAAATTAGGTAGTAATACTTTTTAAAGATATTACGATTATCTCCAGAAAATAACATGGCTTTATGTGGCAATTAATCATCTAAAAAACATGGAAACGAGTCTATAAACAACCTTTAGAATAATAATTAAGGTCAATAAGTTTTAGTCTTGGGATCCGGAGTTACTATTTACGTTCCTTTCCGGACCATTCATTTGAATTTTTATTAAGTTGAAAAAGATTTACTACAAAATACTATGCTTATCTATTAGTTCGTTTTAAATCGCGAAACGCGTAGTGAGACAAATACAACGACCGCGCCGCGCCGCGCTGCACGGCCCATCACAAACGGAGCTATAATATACAGGGTGTTTTTTTGGTCAGCTACTTCCCAAATAGGGGTAACTATATTCATGATGCTGAGCTCAAAAAATATAATTATAATTATTTTTTTCTTAATGAATGTCGAAAGAATATCATTCCTATTTTATAAATCATGGTCTCTCGTTTCTGTAGCTAAGAACGGGGTAGGCCGCTTATCGTCACGATGTGATGTTATTGTTTGATACTACCCTCATAAAACTATGCGCAAGCGATGTCAGTTGCGTGTTTGTTTCGAAGAGAGTGCTTGTTAAGTGAAGTGTCAAATCGTTTAATTGATAAAAAAATGTCTCGGCAAGAAAATTTACGTCTGGACAATCGGGAAATGTTTTATGTTGAAAACATTTACTTTGTGAGTGGTCAAAATATTGCTGACACCGTTAGAATTTGGACTGAACGATTTCCTAATCGGCAGGCCATTACGCGCTACACTGACTGTGGGTCTATCGCTAGCAACCTTTACGAGTGGGGCACTTTTGAAACGCCACACCATGCTCAAGGTTTGTACATTTTTAACCATTTGAACGCCATACGTCGAATACAATATGTGCCACCCACACGCCAAACATGTTTGCTATGCTATGCAAATTACACCTTATTGCTACCAAACAAAGTCTCTTTTAATCTTGAACTTTTGTCGGCTGTAGCCGACGTGGCGTCAGTGGCACGACTTTTAGTTGATGGCCAGAGCCGAATGTGGCGTTGAAAAGGTTAACAATCTTTGTACAAAGCTGATTCACCTTTTTAAATACGCCAAAGACAACTCTTGCGGTTTTGTAATCCATACCGTTATTCTGTAGTTAAATGCCATTTCAGAACGATTGTTAACAACAATAATCTACATTTTTTTTACCTCAACAGTGTTTGTAATCTTTGACGGTTCTAAGCCCGTAACAAGTATGGAGGGAAAGATGAATCATAACATTGTGCACGGTGATTACGTAATTTAAGTCTTCGGTAAACACGGTGCATGGTAACCACAATTATTAAAAATTTAATATACTATTTCTCTGACCTCCTAAGGCTTTTAAATTTTTTAATGGGATATTCGGATTCAGAATAAATTAAACTATCTCTCCTGTTTCGGAAGGAATATGCCGGAATATACGATATGACATTATAGCAAAAAACTACACAATACTGAGATATGAACATATATATCCATCCCAAGGTCTAAATAAATATAAATATATATTATAGCTGCTTGTGTTGACTCTGACAACTAATACGGAAAATATATCGTAAGATGTTTGGGGTTCCTAAATAACTATGACTGAAACTTGATATTCCCAATATTATATCTATTTATTTCCTTGAAGTGTCTACACAGTCCTATGGGCACGGAACTACTGACGCGCATAGCTAACTGACATAACGCATGCCCTATAGTTAGCTATGCAGCTATGTCTCCACAGTAGCCCCCCCCTTACAAACATTTAAAAAAATCTTATTCTATAAACACTAGAAAACCTTGTAATTAAACTTATTTTGTGTAAACTTCCTAATATAATATATATTAACTAGGTCATGATTTCATGACTGCCTACGTTTGCACAGTACCTACATAGTTAAACTCAGTTGTGTTCATTAGCTATTTTAATCTGTCTGTAAATTGAATATTACATACTGTATAAATACTGTGTACTGTGCAGTACATTGCTGAGTATGTTAATAATAGTAACAGTGTAGTAACTAGATTTTGTAACTTTTGTTGCTTACTAACAGTAATTGCTGCATAGTAGCCTATTTACATAACCAAATAGTTCTCATCGCAATTTCCGTCTTAAATTATTTTATATAATAATAACTATAATAAAATACAATTGAATCAGTAACAAAGCTATTGCTGATAGCGTGCCTGCCGGTTAATCACCCGACCTCTACGCGTGGTTCGCGTAATGGGTGCCGAGTTTGCGCTATTCTGCTGGCTCGTGTTCCGATGTGTGTCAACGATACACATCGATATCTATTGTCTACGTTAATATTACTACTTCATAATACTATTGCTTTATCTAAACACGTTATATCCTCACTTAACACGTATGCTGGCTTGAGTCTGTCGATGGAAATTTGTGACTGTCACTCCTGTAATTGTAACGTAAACGTTTTGTCACCTCTTTTAATGACTCTAAATGGACCATCGTAAGGCGGCTGGAGTGGTCTTCTACCGGCGTCTACACTAACAAAAACCTTATCGCATGACTTAAAGTCCGGGTGTACGAAAACCGTCCGAAAATCGCGCTGCTCTAAAGATTTGGGTCTTAAACTGCTAATGGCGTCTTTCAATTCCCTAGTGTCGAAAAATTCTCCGGGAATTCGCAATGCACGGCCGAACATTAGCTCTGCGGCACTGACTCCCGTGTCATTCCGTGGTACAGTCCTGAGTCCCAGCATGATAGCCGGTAGCTCTAGTAACCATGATGAATTGTTTAACTTTGCCTTAAGGGCCGCTTTTAAACTACGATGCCAATGTTCGACCGTGCCATTACTCTGCGGGAGGTATGGGGTAGTTCTCAACTTTTCTACCCCTAGATGTCGCATCAGCTCCGTAAAAATGGTACTTTCGAAATGCCTACCCTGGTCGCTCGTAAGCTTAGCAGGGCAGCCATCGGTGATAACTTTAGCTACGGTTTCAGCTGTAATATCACATGCTGGGAAAGCTTCTGGCCAACCCGTAACCCTATCTATTACCGTAACTAAGTACCTATGGCCGTCCGCCGACGTTGGCAACGGGCCTACAATATCCACGTGAATGTACTCGAAACGGCCCACGTGAGGAAACTGCCCCAAGTCCGAGCGGCTATGCCTATGCACCTTTGCTCGCTGACATTGAATGCACGTTTTGGCCTAAACCCCTACATCGCGATTCATATATGGCCAATAAAAAAATCTCTTTACCAATGTACGCGACGCGCGAATACCCGGATGACACAAGCCATGCGTAATATCAAACGCATTTTTCCGCAAACCTAATGGTAAATAAGGTCTCTGTTTGAATGTTGACACATTGCAATAAACCACATCGTCGCTACCTGATAACGTGACCTGACTTCGCAGAAATCAATGCCCGTGGGAGTTGATATTACCTCTTCCCGAGACAATGCATCAGCAACCACATTCTGGCTACCCGACACGTGCTGTATATCAGGGGTGAACTCGCTGATAAACAACAATTACCGTGTTCGCCTCGGCGTTTCCTTATCCGTGCTCAGTTTACTAAATGCATAAATCAATGTCTTATGATCGGCAAATATTGTTAATGGCCGCCCTTCAAACATGTTGCGAAAATGTATCATTGCCAAATAAATATCGAGTAATTCCCGGTCATAAGCACTGTATTTGCGTTGAGCGTTGGTGAAACGCTTGGGAAAGTAGCCCAAAGGTTTCCAGTTACCTTTACTTTGTTGTTGCAACACGCCGCCGGCAAATGTCTCCAAATCGTCGACCATAAGGGCCATTTTTGCACTTTTTAACGGGTGTGTTAACAGCGTTGTGCTCAGCAACCTAGACTTACATTGCGCGATCGCGTCGTCAGCGCAGTTTGGCCATTGAATAACAGTCTTATCTTTCTTTGTGGAATTTTCCAAGTACTTATTTAATACAGCCTGATAATCTATTTAAATGGAATCTATAAAAATTTACCATCCCCAGAAACCGCCTTAACTGCTCTACTGTCTGTGGTTTACGGAAATCTATCACGCGGCCTGATACCCTCCGTTGTGACTTCGTAACCTAAAAATTCCACCTTAGCGTGGCCAAAACAACACATAACGATAGTAATGGTTAAACCGAATTCATTTAGTCTACTGAATAACTTCTCCAGATGCTCCCGATGTGGCTTAGCATTGTCGCTAGCTATTATTACGTCATCCAAATATCCGAAAACAAACTCTAGATCCCTTAAGACATAGTGATTCATGAATCTCTGAAACGTCTGGGCAACGTTGCGCAACCCAAACGTCATCCTCGGGAATTCGAAAAGGCCGAATGGGGTAATAATAGCTGTCTTTTCGATATCCTCTTCCGCAACCGGAATAAAATGGTAGGCTCTATTGAGATTGACATCTATCCTACTAAATAACTTTTTGCCCGCCAGAATATAAGTGAAGTCCTGTAGTCGCGGAATAGGACATCGATCGGGTTTGGTGCACGCATTTAATAAGCGCTCTTTGACACACCTACGGCCTACACACCTCTAATTCCTGCAGAAAGTCAAACTCGTCTTTCACCTTCTTGTATCTATCCGGTGGCAGCGGCCTTGCGCGCGCATGCACCGGCGGACCCGAAGTCTCGATGTGATGAAACACCGCATGCTTTGGAGTCGTAGTCGTTTATTTATATCCGGGAACCGTTGTAGGAGCTCAAAATAAGGATGTTTTTCGCTAACCATATTTACCGAATCATTTTTTTTTTAATTTATTGATTAAGATAAAGATAATACAATAGATAGGTAGGTTAGTAGGTACAATGCCCATCTAAGCAAAACCATGAAGAGGTTTGTGTGCCGATGGGGAGTTCTTAACTACTGATCTAATTTATAGATAAATAAAGTAAGTATTTTATATATGTAGGTAGACATACAAAATTACAGAATATAAGATAAATTTTTACATTTAAAAAAGTGCCATTTCAAGATTTTTCTTATTTTACAACCTTTTACCATATAAGTTTTGTACATGTTCTGGTAATTGGTTTATTATTTTAGGCAGTAAGTGTTTTCGAGCACCATATATGTTATTATATTTAGGTAAACAAAATTGGCGTTGGGATGTTAACTTTCTTAATCTAATACATCTTTTCTTAACTTTGAGTTTTGTAACATTGTGATATTCTTCAATTAAGACAGCTAGTTTCATCTTTTTTTGTACAGGTAGTAGATTTATTGTATTTAAATACTTGTGAATAGTCAAGATTTTTTATATTATTTGGTACAATGGTTTTGAGGATTCTAATTTGTAGGTTGTATATTTTTTCCATATAGGTCTTAAAGGTTCTACCATAGGTACCCAGGGCGTAGCCGATCACAGAGTCAGCGAGGGCTAAGTATAGCAGACGTAGGGTTCTGTACGGTACTTTATGCTTAAGAATTGATAGTCTACTCAAGATAGCTCTCAGCTTGCCGCACACGTAGTTAACATGAGGTCCCCAGTTGAGCCTGTGACCTATTATAAGTCCAAGGTACATGTGTTCCTATACCACTTCTACTTTTTCACAGTTACACGTAACGGTGCTGTGTTGGTGTAGGCAATTGTGTTCATGTGCTATTTTGTTATGAGCCGAACGATCATGCATTATTTTAGTTTTTTGCGCGTTTAATAACAAGCCCGACATCATGCGCCCATTTACAGATAGTGTCAAAGTTCTTTTGCATTACGCTCTCGGCCTTAACTATATTTCGGTCGGCTGTAATAATGCGTGTCGTCCGCGAACTTGTAGACAGAGCCCTCGGTTATAATGTTACACATTTCATTAACGTATAGCAAGTAGTCGGTTGGGCCAATAATAGATACCTGTGCCGTGCCTTTATCCGTTTTTACAGCCTCACTGTATGTGCTATTTACCTTAACTCGAGTATATCTGTTGGCGTGATAGATTTTAGCAATTTAACTAGGGGGGCCTTGAATGCCGCTCTGCTCTAATTTCCTGAATAGCGTTTCCTATTTTAGCATATCGAAAGCTGTACTGAAATCAATGTTTTCATTTCACGAGCACATGCCTTTTTTCATGCATGTGCTCGTTTTCATTGCTAAAAAGCTGGAAATAGCTGGCAAAGTAGCTGCGAGGGACTTCGTTTTTTTTGAAAACCTAACTGTTTAGTGTTAATTATTTTATGTCGAGTCTAGAAATTACTAATTTCGTTACCGAGGTATCTCTCAGCGACATTGATAGTATAGTAATTGGTCTATAGTTGTTATAATCTGTGTAAGTCCCTTTTTTGTAAATAGGTCGTATTATTCCAATTTTAAGTTCGTCGGGATACACAGAAGTAGCAATGCAGGAATTTATTAAATGTGTTATCACAGGTGTCATTTTTGAACAGTTATTTTTTATGTCTATGGCTCTGATTTTATCATATTCTGGACTTTTTCTATCATTTAAGCTGTTTATTATTTTAAATATGTCCTCACAAGTTTGTTTATTTTAACCGCATTATCGCCTCTGCGCCTCCGGCAAGCTTAGAGTCGTCAAGGATAATTTATTACAAGAAATAGATATTTTTTCAACATTTTTTTGAAATTCTCTTGCAAAATTGTTACATATCCCTTTCTCGTTTATTTTAAAATGTTTTTTGAAATTACATCGTCAATCGAGTTGTTTATTTTACCACATAACTCATTGATTATACGCCAGATTTTCTTCGAATTCTTAAAATTACTACGATATTTTTTTTAATATACTTATTTTTAACATAATTAATGTATTTATTGGTTTTATTACGATATTTATTACACAATATTCGGTTTTCTATTTTTTCTGGAGATTTTGTCCAGATTTTATAAAATTTATCTCTTTATTTACAGATTTTTATAATTTTCTTGTTTAGGTACCCATTTGCATTTTTTGGTAGTTTTATTTTTACACCTTATAGACTTTTTACATTCATTATAAATATGTTGTAATTTTTCCTTAATAAAAATGAGTATTCTATTTGGACAATCGTACGCAAGCGCCTCATCCCATTATTACAGTTATAGTTGCGACGACATTATTTCCTGCGACCGTGTCCACAAGCTTCTTCGAACCCAAATTAACGCTCAGGCCATAAAAACTCAAAAATTCCGCCCCTAAGATAGGCTGGCTGACATCGGCAATCACAAATGTCCATCGAAAAACACGTTTCTACTTAAAATCTAGCATTAACGTCCTAATTCCATGTTTTAATTGGCGTACCATTCGCCGCAAACAACTTTATAATCTAACACTACACAAAACACACTAAACACTACTACCTACTTACAGTTTTATTGCTCGACCGCGGTATCACCGAGATATTCGCACCAGTGTCCACTTAAAATCGTTACCCAGAGTTCAGATCCGTAACACCCAGGCGGTGGTTTGTAGGGCCGATACAGTAGCCCGCCTCTGACTGTATGGCGGCTAGTTTTCCGATTTCCAGCCGCAGGGCTTGAACGCATTTCGTGGCCTTTTCCCGGAAACGGTAATGAAAATAGCACAACCAATCAGGATCATTGCGACTCCTTCGCTGCTGGTCCCGCTCTGCGGCTTTGCTCGGCTACTCTGGTTACTTCTACTACCCGATGTGCCCCCTTGCTCCAACCGTCAGAGTCACGTGTTGATTTTGGCTATTTCTGCCAACAACCTATCCTCTGTGTTCGTCGGTGGAGCTGAGGACACCTCTGCTATATTAATTCCAACCTTCGTTGCCTCCTGAATCTTATCCGCCAACGCCGCCAGCTTGGTCAAGTCCACAATCTTGCTGCATGCCAAAACTGCCCTCAGTGGTGCGGGCATGAGTGCTATTCACAGCATTCGGATGGTTGATTCGGGGAATTTTCCTCCCGACAGGTCCAGCATTTGCCTCATGAGTCGGGATGGTCTCTGATCCCCCAGCTCCAACTCGTGCAGTAGCCTCCTATGCCTTACCTCCTCTGACTCCTCAAAAACCGCCAGCAATCTCTCCTTAATGGCGTCATATTTTCCCACCTTGGGCGGTGACAGTATAATATCGCCTGCCGCGTCGACGGTTGCCTTGGCTAGCTTAGTCACGACCACATTATACTTCTGCACGTCACCCAGACGTAGCGGTTCCAGCACCGCCTCCAGCTGCGCGAACCATAGCCTATTACGGTCGCTCCAAAATTCCGGAATCCTGCTAGCCAGCGTAACCGCTGCCATTTCGCCTGCACCATCAACTCCCGAATTTGGCTCGCTGCCGGCCGGTCGTTGTGCTGGTTCCTGACCCGGGGGTGGCGCCGCCGCGCCTTACTGCCCGTACATATTTCAAATTTTCACGTGCCTCTTACATTCTTCCTGTCTGACACCCGACTAGAAGGAGTAGCCCGTTGCCCACAAATAATTTTATTCGAAAGCTCTAAATGTTCCAATACACAGGGATCACCAATATGGGGTTCCTAGTTTAAGGTATGACTGAAACTTGATAATGCCAATATTATATCTATTTATTTCCGTGAAGTGTCTACACAATCCTATGGGCACGGAACTACTGACGCGCCCGACTGCATAGCTAACTGACATAACGCATTCCCTATAGTTAGCTATGCAGCTATGTCTCTGCAGATGCATTGCTATAATATATATTTTGGCATATTAATACAAATTCCGTGTGTGAGGCGCCTGACTGACTAGACACCTCAGGTGTCGCAAGGCGGTATGTATCTAACGCGCCGAGCGCGCGTCGGCAGCCGCTTCTACGTGTAGTAATTATTTATTCTTATGGAACTAGGTAGTTAGGAACCTACTGACTTTAAATCACATAGTATAACCAGCAGGGATCGTAAAATGCGAGCAAAATCCATTGAAATGACGTATGACAACCAGTTAGGGTTGGCGATGGTACTAAATTTAACAACTAAAATATTAGGTACTAAAATATTACAAATATTTTTTTTTACTGGAGAAATTTAACACAATCTGAAACTCAGTTTACTAACTGGTATTTTTTTTTTATATTTACAATTTCAAACCATATAATTTCCTAATTTTACACTTGTAAGTAATAATGGCGAGACAATGCAAACAATACAATCAGATTGACAATCATGACAAGATAATACTCGTAAATCTATAGACAATGTACTTATCATTTCTAATAAGTTTTAGTTTAACATTAAAGATAAACTATGAACACTGATAGGGGCAATTTATTACCATAATGATAACAAGTGCTTTCATAGGTCATAAACACATTCCTACATTTATATTTAATTTATTCGATTATATTATAAGATTTATAATAAGTGACAACCCTAGCACTTCAATGAATTTTGCTCCCATTTTACGAATCCTGATAATCAGTATAGCGGTGGTGATTGATTACCAAGGCTCAGAAAATCGCCCGTCCTTTTGAAAACATGAACCTGTCCCGTACAGCAGGGACTTCAAAAAATATTAGGTTCTAGGTATTTTATTGATTTATTATAGGTATCATAATTTATATGTATTCAGCGACCATTTTATAAATCTGGATAAGAAGATATCAAAGATCGTATACATTTTTCACTTACCAGACGTTTTGCAACCATAATTTATAATTAATAAACGAAAATCGCGTTGGTTTATGAAAATACGTTTTTAAATTGGAAATTTTAAGTATTTTTTCTAACTGCCCAGTAGTAAACAAAGTCATTGATATCAAGTATAAGTATGAGTTTATCTGATGTGATGATATTTGGTATAAGAGTAGGAAAGGGGTTTGGGTAAAAGTGTTGTCATTTGTAAAATTCATACATTTTCAAGGTGAGCGGCCATTCGTAAAACTGGTAAATTATGATAGAATTATTAAAAATAAACGTATTTTGTTATGTAATGTAATACTCTTAAGTGCATCGGAGCCGAGATATTTAAATATTCATACTTGGGCGTACTCTTGTACTAAAAACTGAATACTTAAATCTTTAAAATCTCCGCTCCGATATTATTTAACGCCATAAATTATATATATATATATATATATCTATGTGTATTTAGAGGTCCTTTAAATAACTATGTAAAAATCATCGGTGGCCGCTGATAAAAAAAATTACAATATTCTTCAAACAAATTTACCCAATGCCCTTTATCGATAAGTGGATTAAACTACATGTTTTAGGTATTTTTGTGTAACGTATTAATAAATAATACCAAAAAAAACCATATAATATCTTAATATCATATGGAAGTCTCTGCTGTACGGAACAGGGTTATGTTTTTAAAATGACGGCCGTTTTTCCGAGCCTTGGTGAGTACTTCCCATCATGGTACAATAATATACTTCGCCTGGTATTCTCTTCCGAGAAGCAGTGGTCACGTGAGTAGACACGTAGTACGTCATATCCGGCAACCGATGATTTCCAAACTTTAAAATCGGTGTGATTTTGAAGTATTTGCTCGCATATATTAACTTAAGACTATCATTGCATTGTATATAGGTATTTACGTTTTGACCATTTACTTTTCTCTATAAAAAAATAATGTCAATACGTGTTGCTGCATTCTGACGTAGGTACGGGTATAAGTTCTATGTGCCGTGACAACTAGCACTTAGATGTTGAATGTTAAATGGTAAATATAGTGCTACCATTTTCTAGCGATCGCCAATTTCCGTTTTTCTACGACACACGCGCGACAAATATACTGTTAGTTGCGAGTGCAAGCGTGAAAGCGATAGCAAGCCGAAAGCTATTAAGAAGCTGGGAATACTGTATTCGACTATACTCATAACAAAATAAAGAATAAATTCTAAATATTAGGTCTATGAATTATGATGAGAACTTGAATATTGTTAAGCGCTTTATGAAGCGCTTCCTCTCCTCGTGTTTAGGAAAATAGATTGTAATAGAGCATTTAACAATGATATATTTTACAAAAAAATTACATGTGGAAATTTTGGCGCGACAGTTTGAAAATCATTGGCGCATTATTAGCGTAATGATACCGAGCGAGAGCGGAATATGTTATTCCCATAGGATCTAATGTTATGACGAGAAACATCAAATTCACAGATTTGTAACCGGCCGGTTTGATCTGATGAATCTGGTGATGCCTGTAGTATCAGGTGGTAATTCCACATTGTAATGTAACATGTTAGTTATTTTCATGCATAAATGGATTTTCTCCCACGTGCTCGGAAATGTTAACCTGACTGTTGTAAAATCAGCCCGCGAAGTTCTGAGTTCCAGGTCCAGGCAAAAAAAAAAACAAAGTTATTATTTACCAACGGCAGCGGCAACGAAAATGTATGAAATTTCATTACGGACCTGGTGTTTTACTTTTTAAAACCATGTTTGGACTAGGATAACTATCTCCAAACAGCCAAACACTCGTGCAATCAACAGTCTTCCTTGTATATTTTACTTTTTAAATGCCATAGACTAAAAAGTTAAGCCTTTTCAATCAGCGTTTACAACGTAGGTATTTAAAAGTGTTTCAATTAGTTTGACTTTTTTTAATAGAAATTGCATTCATAAACACAATAAATAAGCGAAATAACATTAACGCGTACTAAATGTTATAGTTTAAACTATATTTAATTGAAATTAAATTTATTAGGTACGTTTAAATTTGTGATTTTATTTAATGCGTTATTTCATTGCATACTAAATCGGACGTTTCTGTTCTTTTTACACGACTGCCCAAAAAAGGAGTGTAATGTTTTCAGGGTTCATGCATGTATGTATGCATGATTCTTCATTCCACCGTAACTTCTAAACGCCTGAGCCGATTTAGATGTGTGTGGTATCGTTAGAATCTTTTCATCTTCCCGGGTGACATAGAATACCTCAACTGTTAAAATTTAAATAAGAACAATGGCAAAATGTCAATTTTATATGTCAAAAAAAAGTCTTCTTATTATTACAATATGTGTATCATTTTGAAAGGCCTTAATGTGACCATTTCAAATATATGCAACTATAGTAGCATTAATAAACGGGTTTACCTGGAAAACGTGATAAATTACTAGACAATACCTACATTGATTACTTCAAGCACATATTCAAGCACATAAAAAATGAAGTTGGGTTGTTTAAAAACACATTTTTATTAAAACTAGGCACTTGGCAAAGCACTTAAAATGCTTAAAATAAAATTTAATAATTAAAAAATTAAAAAAACACGATAACCATTAATAAATTGTTACTAAAAAGTACAAAATAAGTTTTATTTTTCGAGTAGGACGGAAAAAGTTCTTGTTAGTATATTTTTTAATGCAGTCGGGGGAATGTTTTCTACTGAGACGATGACCTTAAAAGACCCCGATTGCATTAAAAAAATATACTAACATAAACTTTTTCTGTCCTATTCGAAAAATAAAACGTAGTTTTAAAATTTTAGTTCAATTTTATTAATGGATTCATACAATTCAGCAGGCTTGTACAGCTAAGGATTCTATTGTGGACAGTGATTCAGCTTATATACAGCGCTTCTGTGTTACTTGGGAGATTATCAAAATTTTGACAAACTTGCCGTTGTTTTCAGGCGCTTGAAACATATTTTCAGTCCGTTTCAGGCCACCCTCTATCAGATGACGCCATAACCTGAAAACCCATTTTCAGGTATTTTCAGGACCCCTTATGGGCCTTTGAAGCACATTTCAGTATATGGCAATTTTCCACTAAGAGTGACAGAGATAGCATGATTAGAAAGAGACAATAATACTGAGAACCTTCGAGAAGTGTGTGAAAGAGAAAACAAGACTAGAAAGAGAGCAATACTGAGAACCTTCGAAAAGTGTGTGAAAGAGATAACACGATTAGAAAGAGACGGCGATACTGAGAACCTTCCAGAAGCGTGTGAAAGAGATAACACGAAATGAGACAGCAATACGCGGAACATGCCAGACTCATCCACACCCGTGAGTCAAGGACATCGCGATTGTAAACAGAACAAGGTAGCAAGGCGTAGGACATTCCAGCAACGAAGAGTCTCGATCGTTCTTGGCGGGGCGAAGTACATCGAACATTCCGGAAGGCGTTCTGGAATATTCGGACACGGGAACTATAAAAGGTGGACCGAGATTGCGGAGATTCAGTCTTTACTTGGAAAGCGAACAGTGCGAATAAGAGCGACCCGAGCGATCATCTGAGTATTCGAAGTTTTTGTGCGATAATTGTTTTGTAACGGTTTAAGTGAGTGCGTTATTAAAGTCTACTTTTGATTATCGGTGTATTCGTGCATTTCTATCAGTTACTTACCCCCACGTACGTAACAGTACTATTATCTACACTCACATCATAAGTCCTAATTATGCGTTCAAAACCCGTAGGCAATGACCAGCATTACCTGTGGTAGTAGGTGACAGTGATGACAGCTGTTAATTTTGGAAGATGTTCTTAATTTGGAACTCATTACCTTACAATATTCGATAACGTAATTTCAAAATTACGTTACAGCTGTCATCGCTGTCACCTACTACCACAGGTAATGTAATGCTGGTTATTTGCCTTTCGGCTTCTGAACCCATGTTAGAGTAGGTACTTATAATATGTGTGTAGATAAAGTATTGTACGAGACTGCGTAATTAGCATTACAACACTCGTGTGATCTATTATGTTGGAATGCCTGTCATTACGCAACCGTCACGTAAACTACTATTACAATATTAAAATAAAACATTAAATTAAAGTTAATATGTAAATTATGCTCGTGACTTATATTAATCGTACAGAATGGAAAGTTAAGACGGGGCATTAAGGGCAGCTACCAGATCCCTTGCTGCCACGCGAAAATGACCTCTCCTAATTTTTTGAGTGATGACAATTGACATTTACAGATTTTTGATAAAATGTACAGTCAGCGAGAAAATCGTCAGAATAGAGTTTTTTTTTAATGCCAATCGATCCCATTCCCATAAAGGATTAAAACACTCTTTGAGACCAACTGAGGTTAGAGTACTAGAACACCCACAAATCAAAGAAAACTTTTTCCATACATTTTAGTAGGGTAAAGGCAAAGTGGAATTTTCTTAAGCTTAAAGATCATTAATTTTTATGGGGACAACTTCCATTAGGACATTAAAAATGAGAAAAATGTGTGAGTGAGACTTTGAATCTACCATCAAGGCAATAAAGTTCAAGTATGTTTGTTCGATAATGCCATTTTCAGTTTATGAAGATAGGAAAATAAACCTTATTCACATTGCAACACACTTCAAATTAAATTGCCTTGATTATGTACATCCTATTGCACACTGGGCCTTACGAGGATGGATAAAGCTGGCCGTCATGGTTGAAAAAACTTAATACATAATTAAAAAATAATGTACGAAGAAAATTTCAATTTTGAATTTAGAACAGTGACCCTATTAAATGTATGGAAAACGTTTTCTTTGATTTATGGTTGTTCTAGTACTCTAACCTCAGTTGGTCTCAAAGAGTGTTTTAATCCTTTATGGGAATGGGATCGATAACCATTAAAAAACAATTACTCAATTCTGACGATTTTCTCGCTGACTGTACATCTTATCAAAAATCTGTGAATGTCTATTGTCATCACTCAAAAAGTTGGGAAAGATCTCCTAAGATCATTTTCGCGTGGCAGCAAGGGATCTGGTAGCTGCCCTTAATGCCCCATCTCAACTTTCCACCCTGCATATGATTTTTGAAATAAAATCGAATTCTCATCTTAAATCAAATTTGTCCATATTTTTAGGTAGTGGTTAATCGAGTGGAAACTTTGTGATAACGTAGAAAGTGTCCCTTTCGGAAGAGAAGACCTTGTTTTAATAGACTATGCTTCCCATCAGGAAACCTACATGCTCGCTTTCCCGTCGTTAGCTCTTATAAAATAATAATAATACACACATACTTTCAAGCCTGTAATCCCAGAGTGGGGTAGGCAGAGCTACAGAATTACCCACAGCTCTAAAAACTTGTTGATAATTCTGTCACCACATTTTGCACAATTAGGCTAAGATTACTAAGATTACCAGCGTATTAGTGACAAGCCTTTTTTCCCTTAGTCGCCTCTTGCGACATCCACGGGAAGACATGGAGTAGCACTAATCTAACCCGGCAACCAACCGGGCAAAAAGTATTATAAATACATAATTATGCTCGTAACTAAATAAAATAATTCAATTTAAGTTAGAACTTTTAACCCTTAAATTGGCAAAAATAAAAAAAGTCGTGAATTCAAACCCTATTTGATTTGAAATCAGCATAAAAAAATAGTAACAAAAAAATATGAAAAAGTTATTAGACACACTGCCAATTTAAGGGTTAATATTGTAAAATTAAAGTATTTTCACAACACTGCTCGGAAATATGGCCATAGATGGTCTTGTTTGGCGTCACAAAAGTCACTTATAAGGACAGACCAAGAATGTTTTTGTCAGCGTGTTTGCTGATTGGTCGAGAACATTGTTGTCCAACTTTAAGAACCAATGAAAATCAATCAATCATAGCTCCTTAAAATGAAAAATTTAAGCCGACCAATCAGAACACACCATTTTGTGTCGTAAAATATTAGGTGTATTTTTGCTAAAATACACACAGACTAAAAACTATGTCACTGCTTTTTTTTTAAATGTAATTCTAACTTGGCCCCTAGTCTCGAACCACTAGAGATGAAATTACATGGGAGATATGGCGAAACAAATACAATTTTATATGGAGTTGACATCTTCATGCTGCATGTTGGTTTATTAATCTCGAGTGCCACGAGAATAGGGGTCCAGATTTAAAAAAAGTTATCTATGGTAAAATTGGCGGTGATGTCACATTAACATGAATTAAAATTTGAGTTTTGTATATGAATTTTTATTTTATTTCCTCTCAGTAGTTGTGAAAAGCACTATGTCTGCCTCGGTAGAAAATGCAATTTATGGACTCGTACACTAGAGGGCCTCAACTACGTTTCGGCCCTCTATATGTCTCGTCCAAAAATTGCGTACTTTCTATCCTCTGCAACAATGTACTATTTAACACACGATACAAATAATTTAAATAATACGCGTATAACTTATTTTTTCTGTTCAAACCAAGGCTATTGCATATTCTTAAATGATATGGAATCCAGAATTCTTAAATGAGGTTTTATTAAAAGATATCACATCAATATTTTGCTAACATGGCCAAGTGAAGTAATACTGTAGGATGAGAGGACAATAGAGAGATCTGTCTCCAGGCGGGTGTTATGCCTGGGGACCGAAGTCCATTGGGAGGACGTTGGAAGTTGTATATATTTATATAGCAACTGACTGGAGAAACTTCGTTAGAGCGATGTAAACACTTTAGTAGCGTTGTCGCTGGTGACGCTGGCGAGTAGGTTGATACAAGTGCGCGCTAGATGTCGCTAGGTCGGTTGCCATAATACCATTACAAACAAAATGATATCCATTCAAAAACAATTCTGTAAAAAATTAAATTATTAAAAAACCCGACTGCAATAAAAATATCATACTGAAAAGCGAAAAACAAGCTCTATAATCTATAGAAATTTGTAAGAGCAATGTACTTATTGATATTTATAACAATTTTCACACCACATGCTCGAAATTGCCCAATTATATATCATGCGAACCTCACATAAAGTAAGTCATTATCACCCGCTGGTTAATAATGAGATTTGAAATCGTATGAATAATTGTTCCACAGAAACCTTCTTACAGCAAAAATAATTTATTTGAAAATCGAACTGGCCACTACAAGCCCTAGACGCAAAACAAAGAAAATAAAACAAAAGCCGTGTTGCAAAACGCTCCACAGGACTGCTACGTACCCACCTTGCGCACGGACGACTCCTTACTTCAGCTACACTCGCGAACTTCGGCACCGTCCTCGTAACGAAGACTGATGCCGAAACGCACCCGACCGAAGTCCTCGGTCGGCGGGGACCACTACTCGCAGCCCGCGCCCCGGCCAACGGCAGCCCTCCTCGCAACTCCCGACCCGGTCCCGCTCACACGGATGCCCCGGGATAGGGATTGCGGGGTCCGGCAACACGCCGAAGGCCATGCGTCGCGACGAGGTCCGTCCCCGACCGATCGCCCCACTGCGATCGCCGATCCCGAACATGAGGGTAGTTGTGAATCAGTCGGTTCACCGAAGCCGGTGGGTAGCCGGATGGACCCCAATTCCGTGCTACCCACCCCCCACCACGCCGCCACGACGTCGCACATCGACGCGCCTATGTCGCCTGTAGCCGACGGTGTCCTCCGTGTCCAACCCAGCGGGCCGAGCGTCGTGCCGGAGCAGACGCGGGAGGGCCATAATCAGGATCTGATTATGGTCACCTACTTTAGCGGCACCAAGCACTGCTCGCCCGGCCTGCTTAGTCCGGGCGGCGGCTGCAAATTACCTACCCCATCGAGTAACAGAAAAATATCATCTTCCACGAAAAGAACACCTAAAATAGGTAAGAAAAAATGTGGTCTTCCGGGGCTCAGCTTGGGGGATAATACGGAATGAAAAGATATATGGTCCGCTTCTGACCATAATTTTACCTCATTTAGTAACCAAATGAAAACTTTTCGTTGGTTTTAGACACGATTAATAGAGTCTAAAAAAACATGTCTGCCGAGCCTAGTCTTGGAGGGTTCCGCAGTCCAACCATTTTTAGCAGCCAGATGGGGAGGTCGATTTTACCCCATCGAGTTACAGAATGAAACCCAGTGCTCGTAGTACCTAAAATTATGCTCTTTAAATATTAATTGGTCTGCCAGCTCGCAACCTGGTAGTTTTTACAGTCCAACCAATTTTATAATATTTGGCTGAAATATTTTTTTTGTTAGCTTGGTTGCTTATTTGCTTTATTTTTATTTACTTTCTTGTCCCCGTACTTACCTAGATACGTAGGGTGGGGAAAGTATTGCAATGCCGAAAAAAGTTAAAATTTTAATTATAAATATCCTCAGCTTATATCGGAAAACCAAATGGTTATTTAATAATTAATGATTATGGCGACAAATCAATTTTAATGTACATATTAATTTTGCATCAGTAATTAAGCAAGATTTTTTTTATGATGTCGTTGATGGGTTACCTCGGGCCGCGAGATCAATCTACCTGCTTGCCGGCGGCGACGACGACGACGACGACGACCGGTTAGCTGCGCGCGGGGCCTGAGGCACACACAATTATAAAAAGGGGAGGCATATACTATACAACAAGGTGTTAGCGGGAAAGAAACGCTTCATCTCATCTCAACCCAACTGTCGAGTGTCGACATCCCATTCATTTCATTCATTTTTTTATCGTCTTGAAACTTGGACACTAATCGCTCGCTCGTGTGTTTATTCCCCATTTACTTGTTGAAGTTATTGCGTTTAAACAATGATATTACATATAAACAAGAAGTAGACAGTCACTACCGCTCCCGAGTTGAAACTTCATAAAAGACCCAATTGACCACTCTAGCTCTCAGTTCACACGAAACATGGCGACGAGACTGACGTGAGCCGAGGTTGAACAAAAATAAGTAAAATGGCGTCGTGTGTATTTCGGAAGTGCACAAATCACCAAATTAAAGTGAATAAAGCTCAAGAGATCACATATCACGCGTAATTTTACTAAATATTTGATTTTACTTCGTATTTTACTTAAATTAAATATTTGTAAAGAAAACGCGTGCTCAATTAATTGTGTTGTCACGTTTAACAGTCTCAAAGAAATATGACAAAGTTTAATATATCCAAAGAACAGACATATAGGCGTTATGGTTATTAAGATCCAGAATCCAAATCGCGGAACACAACCGACTTTATCATCTTAATTCGCCCGGATATAATAGATACCAACGAATTCGCATCTGATTTTTTAATCTATGTATTCATCCTTATAAGATTGATAAGGATAGATCATACACGCAATTTATTAAAAATTGTATCTCTTTTCTTAATTGAGCACGCGTTTTCTTTACAAATATTTAATTTAAGTAAAATACGAAGTACAATCAAATATTTAGTAAAATTACGCGTGATATGTGATCTCTTGAGCTTTATTCACTTTAATTTGGTGATTTGTGCACTTCCGAAGCACACACGACGCTATTTTACTTATTTTTGTTCAACCTCGGCTCACGTCAGTCTCGTCGCCATTGTTGACTGTCTACTTCTTGTTTATATGTCATATCATTGTTTAAACGCAATAACTTCAACAAATAAATGAAGAATAAACACACGAGCGAGCGATTAGTGTCCAAGTTCCAAGACGATACAAAAATGAATGAAATGAATGGGATGTCGACACTCGACAGTTGGGTTGAGGCGAGATGAAGCGTTTCTTTCCCGCTAGCACCTTGTTGTATGGTATATCCCTCCCCTTTTTATAATTTTGTGTGCCTCAAGCCCCGCGCGAAGCTAACCGATCGTCGTCGTCGTCGCCGCCGGCAAGCAGGTAGATTGATCTCGCGGCTCGAGGTAACCCATCAACGACATCATAAAAAAATCTTGCTTAATTACTGATGCAAAATTAATATGTACATTAAAATTGATTTGTCGCCATAATCATTAATTATTAAAGAAGCATTTGGTTTTCCGATATAAGCTGAGGATATTTATAATTAAAATTTTAACTTTTTTCGGCATTGCAATACTTTCCCCACCCTACGTATCTAGGTAAGTACGGGGACAAGAAAGTAAATAAAAATAAAGCAAATAAGCAACCAAGCTAACAAAAAAAATATTTCAGCCAAATATTATAAAATTGGTTGGACTGTAAAAACTACCAGGTTGCGAGCTGGCAGACCAATTAATATTTAAAGAGCATAATTTTAGGTACTACGAGCACTGGGTTTCATTCTGTAACTCGATGAGGTAAAATCGACCTCCCCATCTGGCTGCTAAAAATGGTTGGACTGCGGAACCCTCCAAGACTAGGCTCGGCAGACATGTTTTTTTAGACTCTATTAATCGTGTCTAAAACCAACGAAAAGTTTTCATTTGGTTACTAAATGAGGTAAAATTATGGTCAGAAGCGGACCATATATCTTTTCATTCCGTATTACCCCCCAAGCTGAGCCCCGGAAGACCAAATTTTTTCTTACCTATTTTAGGTGTTCTTTTCGTGGAAGATGATATTTTTCTGTTACTCGATGGGGTAGTTAATTTGCAGCCGCCGCCCGGACTAGCTGGAGTGGATGTGGATATACATCCGGCTCGAGGCGTACAACATGGGCGACAAGGACGCCCTGACCCACCAAGAAGTCGTGCTGTTCGTGAAACTGGGCCTCATACCGGACAGCACCACCGCGCGCCAGAGGCCGCGCAAGGAGGGGGGTACGTCGCCAGTCCGCGAGGATAAGCGACCGTGCCCTCCCCCCTACCCCGCGCCACCACCGCAAACGCCGCAACCGCGGCCACCGCCGCAACAGCGACCACCACCGCCTACATCGCGACCGCAACCGCCGCGCAACTATGCACAGGCCGTGGCTCGCAACACAGCCGCCACCACGGCCCCTAAGGGCAACCGCCCGTCGGCCGCCGCCGCACCGAAGCAGCAGCGTCCCACCGCTGAGGCCTCCACCGCCGCGCCCAAAACTGCCGCTAAGCCCCCCAGGAGGGCCCGCTACCCGCCGCTCGTAGCGAGCGACCTTCCCGACTGGCCGAAGCACTTGGCCGCTATCGCCGAACGCCTAGGCCGCACTCCGACCGCGCACGCCTTTGGGGATGGCGTGCGGTTCCTGCCCTCCACCGAGGAAGAACACAAATGCGTGCAGACGTACTTTGGAGAGATGCACCACCACGAAGCCACCCGGGGAGTCCGGTGGTTCTCCTACTCACAGCAGGAGAACGGGAAGGCGATGAAGATCGCCATCCGCGGACTCCCCGCCTCCACGGACCCGGCAGTCATACGTACTGCCCTAGCTACCGAAGGATACCCGGCGGACTACGCGAAATGCATCCGGGGGCGCAGGGGGCGCCCCGGGTGCGTTTTCTACGTACAACTCGCCGGGCCACCCCACCAATACTCCGGGATGTACGCAGTGCGTAAGCTGCTGCGCATGCCCGGAGTCTCCGTAGAGCCCTGGCGGGGCAGACAAGGCCCCGCCCAATGCCACCGCTGCCAACAATTTCGGCATTCCAGCACTCAGTGCCACCTCCAGTTGGCGTGCGTGCGCTGTGGAGAAGCGCACGCCGCCCAGGACTGCCCCCGCCCACGCGAGGAACCCGCCACCTGCATCAACTGCAAGGGGGCCCACCCTGCCAATTTTGCTGCCTGCCCCTGCCGTCCCGGCGGTCGAGAGCAAGGCGGCGATTGCCCCCACCACCGGAGGCAAGCGCCCCACCACAGAGGCCCGGAACGATCCCGCTACCGAAACCGCCGCCACAGCGGTGCCGGCAGTCTTGCCCGCGCCGCGATCCGTAGAAGTCGCGCCCGCGCAGCGCGCCGCGTTGGTAGCATCTGCTACAAAACCCGCGCCCGCGCAAGTGGCGCATGCAAAAGAAGCCCCGACGACCGCTCCACGAGCCACCTCCGGGACACCAAAAGAAATCCCGGAGGACCTGAAACTGTTCCTCGAAAGTACTGAAAAGCTGCTCAGAGAAAACCCGGACGAAGACGGATGGGCACATATGATGGCCACCGTCACATCCATGGCAGCGAAGCCAACCGACCCAAGATCCCAACGGCGTCACGAAGCAACCATGGAGCTGCTACAACGCCTACGACCGCAACAACGCACCCAGAGCCCAACATAACAATACCCAAGACCGGTCCGTCGCCACGGGCCGCGTGAGCAGCCGCCTTAGAGGGTACCCCCCTGGGAAGGCCCCCCCACACCCCACCTTGCTTCGCAAGGCGGTGTGTGAGAAGACTCGATGATGATGAAAACGCTCCAGTATTAGCAGGAGGTTGAAGTTGAATAGTACATTGTTGCAGAGGTTAAAAAGTAAGCAATAGATGGACGAGTTAGTTCGAGGGCCGACGCGTAGCAGCCGCGTGGCAGTATAATATGCCTTACCCAGCAAGCAGCACTTAATGCGTGACCAGCGTGACTTAAATTTATTGGACGGCATTATGACAATATCAATAAGTATCTTATTGTAGAAACGTATACAGTTCCCCACGAACGATGTGCTTACTTTACGAAGACGGTGACCTGGGACTACGAGTTTATCTGTATTTCGCGTGTTGAGCTTGTGAACGTCACGGTTATGCCTGAAGTCATGTATGTGTTTACGAACATACATGATATTTTCAAAGATATACTGCGACGCAACAGAAAGAATATTAATTTCTTTAAATTTATCTCTGAGTGAGACCCGTGAACCCTGCTGATAAATAAAACGTATAGCCCGCTTTTGTAATACAAAGATGGCCTGAATGTCAGCCGCTTTTCCCCATAACAAAATCCCATAACTCTTCGAATCCCGTCGTCTCATTCTTCAGTCTTATACTAGTCCCATTTACTCCTTTCACATTTGATAGAGAAAATTTCATACTCTTAGTTTTCTTGGCATTTAAAAGTAAGTTGTTGGCTGTTGTTGACAACGTATCATTAATGTCATTGAAATTTGCCTGTTTTCTATCTGCTCTGCTCTGTTTTCATGTTTGTCGCGCATAATATAAGGGAGATCGTTGATATAATTAAAAACAAGAATGGGCCCAGAATTGAGCCTTAAGGCACTCCCATAGCAACAGCTGATCCAGGGGATTGCGTTCTGTTTATGTCCACCCGCTGAGTTCGGTGAGCAAGGTAAGAAATAAAAAGATCAAGGGCACCGTGTTTGATACCGTAGTAGCTTAGCTTTGGCACTAACGTAACGTGATCAACACAGTCAAACGCCTTGGATAAGTCACAGAAAACTCCAATTACATCTAGTGATTCTTCCCAGGTATCAAAGACATATTTAATTAAGGTTGAACCGGCATCTGTAGTTGACCGTCCCTTGGTAAATCAAAATTGACTACTATGAAGCAACTTATTCTTACTAAAATGGGAGGATATTTGGTTAAGATTTTTTTTCAAAAACTTTACTCAGCGCTGGCCGTATCGAAATTGTTCTAAAATTTGTGGGGTCTGTTCTTGCTCCTGACTTAAACAAGGGTATAATCCGACTGTGTTTCATCAGATCAGGAAACACTCCAATATCGACACACTTGTTAAATAAAGCAGCTAGATATGGTGCAGTTAACTCTAAGATGGACTATAGTACTGTGACGGAGAGGCCCCAGAGATCTTCAGTCTTTTTTAGATTAAGTGACCTAAAAGTTTTGATAACAATTTTTGGAAAGACATGATAAAAATTAAAAACATCTGTGCATTCCTTTACATTTGATTTTAATAATATTTCAGCTTTAGCAGAAGATGATTGTAATGATTTAGTAGTATCTAAAGGTATATTTGTAAAGAACCGCTCAAACTCCTTAGCTACATCTAGGTCCGAGTTCACTACAGTACCTTCAACTTGCAGGCTGTAGTGCGGGTCTCTAACTCTCATTCTACCAAATCAAATTCAAATCTATTACTGGTAAGCTTGCCAGACACCAAAACAAAGAGGGAACGATCATTCGTAATCGTGAGGAGTACGCAAAGTTCGTTGAAAAATACCAAGCTGTACGCCCCTCTCAAATAAACTAACTACATATTCACTAAGGTACAGTCAACAGCATAAATAAGTGATTATTTATGTACCTTGTCACTTAAACGTCGTGTTTGAAATATCATACAAAATTGCGAAACGATTGAAAGCGACAAGGTAAATAAATGATCACTTATTTATGCTGTTGACTGTACCTTCTTATTTTTTGTCAAAGGTGGCATTGATTTTTGGAGTGAATGGCGGTTGTCGTGGAAACGAACTCGTCAACATAAAAGTGAAAGATATCGAAAAGCATTCAAATCTATTACTGGTAAGCTTGCCGGACACCAAAAGAAAGAGGGAACGCTCATTCGTATCCGTGAGGAGTACGCAAAGTTCGTTGAAAAATACCAGCTCTACGCTCCTCTCAAATAAACACCGACCGATTTTTCATAGGCTACTCAATGATATTTTATATTTAGATACGTTATGCTCATACTAAACGCATTCAAAAACCGTTGCTAATTACTGACAGTTGCTACGTTGCCATATTTCTACAGATAAAGATGGCAATTCGTAGCGAACGCTATTGTTAGGAAGAGATAAATAGTTGTTTCAAATTGCGTACCCGAATGACTCGGCGTTCCCGCTCATGGCTGCCATATAGCTACCGGTCTTTATCGCACTCATGCGATATCTAATTGTGTATCTCATGTTTCACAGGTGACTGTGACGCCACCGGTGCAAATTAAACAAAACATGGCAATGTAAAAATATTTACGGTACTTACGAATGAAATGAGACATCCTTTCTTCCTTTTATAGTTACAGTATAATTTCGGCAGCCTCGAAAAACATAAGACGGCATTTTTTATGACTTATATTTGTTGCATTTCGGTAATAAAACTTTACTGTTTTAGACGCGTGCGTGTCAGCGGCCACGGCGCGACTGAACGATGGTAAGGTAAAATTACCTTCCTTTTCGAGGAACGCTTTTGCGCGCAGATGACGTATCTTAATATAAAATATCATTGAGGCTACTGGAAAGGCAAATGCACCAAGCAAGTCATTGGCAAAAATAAAATCAGCTCCATGCCAAAATAAATTGCAAAATATCTGAAATTGCAGAATCCCGAGCTCCACACGGGCCATTGTTTTAGGAGGACACCGGCTACTCTGTTGGAAGATTCAGGAGTAAACATGACCCAGATAAAACGACACGGCGTTAGGAAATCCGATGCGGTAGCGGAGGGCTACATTGAAAATTCCATACACAACAAGAATTACAGTTCCAATGTAATGAATTATAAAGTATTATGGAACTATTACTCCTAATTCCTATGAAAAATTACAATCCGTACGTTTTTTTTAAATAAGTTACCTTAAGTTTTAATAAAACGTTGTTTCTAGTAAGTAGCCTTGCTTTTTATTGTCTCGCAAAAGGTGAGAAAAGTAGAGTTTTCTCCTTTGGGATAAAGCTGTTTTCGTCTTGGGCGAGCTTGAGGGATTCAAGCTCGCCCAAGACGAAAACAGCTTTATCCCTCGCTTCGCTCAGGAATTAACTCGTAACATATCTGAAGTCCCTCATTTGCTCAGGATTCAATATCACGCTCGTGACATAAAACAGTGCTTTATCACCTCGGTGTATAATCTACTATTAAATTTAACTTGAATATTGGAAAATGTGTTCCAGGCGGGGACAAGCTAGAGTTTTGTAATTCATTGCTTGTCTGCAATACCTTTTCCAATATTAAAGTTAAATTTAAATTGTTATAAATATGTGCAGTACTATACGACATCTTGGGTTATTTTTTCGGAACTCGCCGATAACTTCTGGTAAACAAACAGTGGTATACCAGTCAGCATTAACTGTTTTACGATCTTCGAACACGATGGTCGCAACGTGGCCACTTTTCGCTACAAACGTGGCAACCATTTTTTTCGAAGTGCTCCGTGAGCGTATTACTTTGGTCGGTTTTGGCTCATCTTGAAACACCCAAACAGTCGACTGCTGTTTAGAATCCGGATCGTAGGCATATATCCGAGATTCGTCACCACTGATAATGTCATAAACGTGTTTAGAGTCTCCTCGGTTGAATTGCCGCAGAGTTTTGCGGCACCATCTAACGCGAGCCGTTTTTTGGTCTTCACTAACTAAATGTGGTATCCAGCGTGAGATCAATTTTTTTTACACCTAAGTGATCATGCAATATATTTTGAACACTGGTCCCTGAAATGCTTAATGAAGCTTCTATCTCGCGGTATGTCGCATGGCGATCTTCGACGATCAGTTGCCGTACAGCATCAATGTTTTCCTGGGTTACAGCTGTTTTTGGTCGGCCTTCACGGTGCCTATCACTAAGACTAGAGCAACCACGTTGAAATTCCAAATACCAACGTTACACAGTCCGGATGCATGGTGCTTCATTTTTAAAAACCGTAGTCAGCTCTTCAAAGCACTGAAGACGCGTTAAACCCCTTTTAAAGTTGTAAAATATTATCGCACGTAAATTTTCCTTCGAAATTTCCATTTTCACAACCGACTTGTCAACTTTGAACCGACGCTGTACTAAAACGAATCGGCCGATCTCGAGACATTCTTTTGTTTTTTGAATTCTAAATTCAAGTCTTTTAAGATGATACTAGTTTTTTTTTAATAATCACGGGAGTTTTGCAAACGACAGAACTTAAAAGGCAGCCCTCGTAGATTTTGAAGATTAGATGGTAGAAAGGAAAAAACGTTATATGATGTGTATCCATTCAGCGGTGGGGGAAGCGTGTACAGGTTTTCAAAAATGTAAAAAAAAACCAGTAAAACGGAAATACTCGTGCGCATCAGATATTGATAGTGTATAACTCCCACGTGTCTCTGATAACGGAGGCATGTTAATCTGCTGGTTTGCATGGTGGGGGTGGCCGTACGGAAGGGTAGAACATGGGAAAAAAAAAGATATTCAGATTTTCAGAGGGGATGTTAAGTCAACCCGAAAGAACCTCCCATTGCAAAGACTGACGATTCGGACGTGACTCTTTGAAAATGCTAAAAAAAATCGAAATATTGAAAAACTCGAGCGCGTTAGATTTTTATACAGATGGTTGAGCTTAATGTCTAACATGTGCTGACCCATAATCTGACGATTATTTGGAGGTATTTTCTTAATCTGACGGTTTGAAAAAGACTTTTTTTTATAAATCAATGAATGTATAAAAAAATGCACGGAGAAAAGCATGCAATTTTAAAAAAACTATTTCTTTTAATTTTCATATATATTTTCTGAAAAAAATAGCAAACTGTTACTAATATTTATTTTTTAGCTGTGTGGTTACCGGCTTAGAATAGTACCAATTCATGTCTTCCCGTGGGCTTGTAGCATTGATAGCCCAATTAGCCAAATAACCTTATAACATCAAGCTTATATGGCCAAAACCCTTGTAATTGTTTTATAAAAGCATAAGTTGTTCCAATATCTTTAGGTATAATAGCTCATTATAAGAGATTTTGGGTAATACAGCTTTTATTCTTTTAATTTAGGTTGAATTAAGGCTAATATGGCCGAGTCATAACTTGTATATAATCTGTGGCCTAGTACCTAATATAACCACAATAAGAATTTCCCTTATAAGAGTTGTTTATAAGAGATTTTAGCTATCACAGCCTCTACTCTTATAATTTAGGTTGGATAAAGGCTAATATGGCCGAGTAATATGAGACCACAATAAGAATTCCCCTTGTAAGAGTTGTTTATAAGAGAATTTAGCTATGACAGCCGTTATTCTTATAATTTAGGTTGGATATGTTGGAATATGTACTGGCTATATTTTATATACTGTCTTATTCGATAATCAAAATTTGTATTCCTATTGCTGTCAAAAAAATTGCTTGTCACGATTGCACTTCATAATAAACATTCACAATGTAATCATCTTTTTCCTTTTCCTCCTCTACAAAATACAACAAAAACGTTATCAACACGAAGATTTTTGTAAGGAAATATAATTAGTACAAAAGTACAATTGATTGTTCTGACTTTTTTGAAGTGATATTGTTGGAAAGTAAAAATATTAGTTACGAGTTCCACAATTGTGACAGCTGATCTGAGGATATACGATGGCTCAACTGCGTGGAGATTCCAATGGGTTAAGAGGCTCTATTTCTTCCTCATTGCCCAATTTTTATCTAACTAATAGAGATGGATATAGCTCATGGAAATTCAAAATGCGTAATTACTTGATGCATGAGGAATTGTGGGAAGCTATAAAAGGGTATCCCGAAGGCCAAACTATTCCTGCGGATATTATGTCAAAGAATGATAAAAAGGCCTTGACGAAGATATGCCTCACACTCGAAGGCTCGGCAATAACGCAAGTAAAGTGCTCAAACAGCATCTGAAGCCTGGATTGGAAAGGTATGGGGCGTCGCCTATATTTAGAGAGAGGATTATATTGACTTAACCTTTCTGATTTGCATAAAATTGAATCATATATAAATGCAGTCTTGTCGACTGTACATGATTTATCTGACATAGGATAAAATATAGAAGATACATCTGTTGCTGCTATTTTACTCGGAGGACTCACATGGAGGTTTGATCCCTTGATTATGGCTTTAGAAAATAGCAACCAGAAAGTGACTACAGAACTTGTGAAGACTAAGCTTCTCAACGAGATGTCAAAAACCGAAGACTCAACAAAAAATGATTCTTCTCTGCGTTCCCGAGATATCAAACCCAGAAAAGTTAAGAAGCCTATTGTGTGTTATGATTGCAATGAACCTGGTCATAAACGCACAGATTGTCCATTAAAGAAGACAAAGAAAAAGCCACAACAATCGACTTCGTTAGTAGCTCTTCGAACGAGTGGAGATGTCAGTGAGGACTACTGGACTATTGACTCAGGAGCAACCCAACATATTGCATCTACTCGTAAATTGGAATGGTTTGAGAACCTGAGGTCCCAAGAATCAACAAACAAAATTACTATAGCGGATGGTAGCAAAATAGATTCTGGCGGTATTGGAAATATTGCCATTAAAACTGATTCTGCTGTTAATACAATAAATGATGTAATTTATGTACCTTCTTTGAATAGCATATTGATATCTGTTTATAAGGCTATGGAAAAAGGGTTTAGTGTACTTTTTGATAAAAATGGTTGTAATTTATATAATTCTGATACCTTTTCTTTTGTAGGTGACTCTTTCTTCACGGTTCGCCCTGTTCTGTTCTGTTGTGTACTGTCAATACTCCTGTGGCTTGTGATGTGCACTCTGACTACGTCATTTGTGTGGGTCATTTGTGTCGCATTGGTATGAACCATTTGAGAAATAGTCATGTAGGTGTAGAGTTTACAGAAATTGACAAACAGAGTTGCGTAGCCTGTGTGAAAGGCAAGCAAGCTTGCAAACCGTTTAAGAAAATAGCCTATAAACCTGCTACTTCAATGCTTGAGTTGGTACACAGCGACATCTGTGGACCGATGTCGGAAACTTCTCTACAAGGTAATAAGTATGCTCTATTATTTGTAGACGATTATACACGCTTTATTTTTATATATTTTATTTCTTCCAAGACAGAGATGAAGGAAAAGTTTTGCCTTATTCAAAAAAAATTAGAAAGGCAAACTGGAGCTCAAATAAAAGCTGTTACGACGGATAACGGAGGTGAATATGTCAACAAAGAGTTGTCAGATCTTTTTCACAGTAATGATATTGTACACCTAACAACAGTGGCGTACAGTCCGCAACAAATAGCGTTGTAGAAAGAACAATAACTACGTTCGGTAGTCGAAAAAGCTCGTTCTATGTTGGCACAGTGTTCTCTCTCCAAAGCGTATTGGGAAGATGCGGTACAGATTGTTTATTTAAAAAATGGGTCCCCTCATCGCGCGCTTAGTAATCTAACTCCTTTTGAGAAATTGTATGACCGTAAACCGAATCTAAGAAATCTTAGGGTTTTCGGATGTAGAGCTTTGATTCATGTACCTGATTGCCAACGGAAGAAGTTCGATATGAAAGCCGTGGAATGTATCTTTGTTGGATATTCGGATGATCCAAATAGTTACATATTCCGAGATCCCCAATATCCAATAAGGTTTACTAAATCTCGTGACGTTACTTTCTTCGAAGATTGCTTCACAAATTTGAAGAACAATAAATCGTATGAAGACCCGTGTACGTCCAAAAACATTTCTGTACATGGTCCTGTCATATTGTTAGATAATGTGAATCCGATACAAGGATGTGATGATAGGGTAGTTGAGCTTCCCCCTCATGCGTGTGAGGAAAAAGTGTTGCCCAAGGTATCTAGGGAATCACCGTTTTCTCCTAGTACTGTTGAAGAGGCAAATGATATGTTACAGGAAGAATTTGGAGATGCTTCTGCTGATCCACTTCCTGAAACATCATTTCCACCTGAGGCTGAGGTCATGAAGAATCATCCAGTGGTAGAAGAACGGAGATATCCAACTAGGGATAGGAAACCTCCAGATTATTTCTCCTATCATACACTGATTGCAGATAGCGAACCTCAAATGTATTCTGAAGCAGTACGAGCCGATGATGCTGATAAATGGAATTCAGCCATGCAAGATGAGTGAGATTCACTGCTGAGACTTAATACGTGGAACCTGGTGGATAGACTGAATCGAAAAATAATTCCATGCAAGTGGTTGTACAAATTAAAGACAGATGCACATGGCAATATTACAAGGTATAAGGCTAGACTTGTGATAAAAGGCTTTAATCAAGTTGCAAGAATAGACGACCACGAAACTTTTTCACCAGTGGTCAGGCATTCGTCCCTGCGTACTTTATTCGCCTTAGCCGCTGAATTGGACCATTAAAATGCATCATTTGGATGTAGACACAGACTTTATAAATGGTGACTTAGACGAGGAGGTCTACATGGACCAGGCTCAAGGTTTTGCGAAGAAGGGCTACGAAGATAAGGTATGTCTATTGCAAAGGTCTTTATATGGGCTAAAGTAAGCCCCTCATGCGTGGAATATTAAACTTAATGAAACCTTGACTAAAATAGGTTTTAATAGATTGCCTACTGAACCGTGTGTATATAAGAAACTCCTTGGTACGGAAATAATAATACTGGCCGTTTTCGTGGACAATTTGATTGTCTTCTACAAGAATGACATGACATTTGTTAGTGTCACGAATGATTTACTAAAATATTTTTCACTCACAAATCTAGGCCCATTTAAGTATTATTTGGGTTTAAACATTTCCTGTAATGCAGGAAAAATACTTTTACTGTAAAAGTTTTACAGAAAAAGTTTAAACTGGAAAGTGCGAAGGAATTTGATACACCGTTAGCTAATAGCAAGTTGGATATTGATTCAGAAGATAAAGACACAACTTATGATTACCAGCAGATAATTGGCCGTCTCATGTATCTTGCTGTTAATACACGACCAGATAGATGGCAGTATCCGCTAGCTGCATATCCATTAAAAAATATTATTTGCCGTGAAGCTGCGCGTGTTTGTGAAGGACTCGCGGTTATGTCGTAAGTATTTCACGTTTATTTAAATCTTTTTGGGGGTTATTATACATAAAAATTATAAGGAATGTGTACTTTCTACGATTATGTGTATTATTTTCCAGTGACCTAGTGTGATGTTTAAAACAATCTTGTAGAATCTTGTAGGATTTTTTACCGATTTCATAAGTTTAACCTCGATTATAGTCACTAATCATGTATATTTTTATAATTCTATACAAAGTATTAGAAAAAGTGTACGTTCATGTATGACTCAGTATTTTTTTATTTATTATAACTTTTGTAGTTTAGAAGATACAGACGTTTTTGTTAGAAAGTTGCGGATGCGTGGCACGGGGCGTGCTTCGCTAAAAAACCCGGACGGTTGAGGGTATTGGTCTCGCGGGCCGGACTGTCAAGTGGTTAAATTGGCAGATGGTCCAGTGTCGTGGGCGTCGAAAAAGCAACCTACGGTGGCTTTATCCTCAACAGAAGCAAAGTATATGGCGTTAACTGAAGCTGTATACAGGGTGTTAGGTAATGAGTGGATAATCCTTGAATTACGGATAGAGACGGATAGGTTAAGTAAAAGTCACACGGTTTTCGAGATATTTGGACTTTTAGGTTTTTTTCGTAAATGAACACCCTTGTTCTATGTTTTGATCATAGCACCATTCTAAGCAAATTTTTTTTAAACTTTATTTTTCCTCAATATTCTTGAATACTTATGTTATCAGATAGGCATTACCATTAATGTAAGACTACAATAGATTTTTTTAAAAAAATCGCAAACTTAATTTTTGCGTTTTCAATCGTACATTGATCGAACTTTCAGCTGCCATGGTGAAAAAAAATACACTACCGTCTAGTTGCCCATAAGCTTAAAACATGCCAATTTATTGACAATTTAAAAATAGTAATTACCTTTTGAATTTAAATCAAAATGCCACAATAATAAAAAAAATACATGCCCAGCCACACTTTTCCTGATTTCTTTTTTGGGCGTAGAATTCAAAACTTCTTGTTGCAAAAATGACATTTAATTTAAATGCCATTTATTCCAAATTTAAAAAATATGCCGACTGCATTTTGATTTTTTTTCGAATCAGATTTTGAATTTCGCTATTATTGCGTAATGAATACTAAATTGTGAGTTTAGATTGTTGTGTTGAATTTTTTTTGTTTAACAATTATTCGAGCACAATACACACAGATAGAATATGCTCAAATGCATTACATTTATGGTGAGTGCCAAGGCAACGCTAGTGCTGCTGCAATTTTGTACGCTGAACGCTACCCTAGCAGACGCTATCCCGATTACCGGATTTTTCCTCGAATCCATAACGCGTACAGTGTAGAGAGAGTTCTAGGCAATAGGACCTTCAACCATTAGAAATGAAAAGGGTGCAATCCTTGTGTTTTTAGAGTTGCATAGAGTTGCATGCACTTTCCACGTTGTCAGTCCGAGACTATTTGCTATTCCCGTACGGAGAAAGAAGGATTTGCTGGTATTAAATCAAGAATATTTTCATCGTCTCGCTCCCTCGGCCTGCCATCGCTATTTCCTCCTACACCCTGGCCAAAAACTGACTTCATGTAAGCGTGATGGATTCAAGGAAAAATCCGGTATTCGAGCATATTCTATCGATGTGTATTGTGTAACAACCTAAACACAAAAACTTACTGAATAATAGCAAAATTCAAAATCGAATTTAAAAAAAAAACAGTCGGCATATCTTTTAAATTTGGAATAAATGGCATTTAAATTAGTGACCAGGAATGTCATTTTTGCAACAAAAAGTTTTGAATTCTACGCCCGGCATACAAAAAGTAAATCAGGAAGTGTGGGTGTTATTATTTTAGCATTTTGATTTTAAATTCAAAAGGTAATTACTAATTTTCAATTGTCAATAAATTTGCATGTTTTTAAGCGTATGGGCAACTAGACGGTACTGTTTTTTTTTTTGACCATGGGAGCTGAACGTTCGATCAATGTACGATTGAAAACGCAAAAATCTAGTTTGCGATTATTATTTTTTAAATCCATTGTAGTCTTACATTAATGTTTATGCCTATCCAAATGAGAAAAAATAAAATTTGAAAAAAAATAGCTTAGAATGGTGCTATGATCAAAACATTGAACAAAGGTGTTCATTTTCGAAAAAAACCTAAGTCCAAATATCTCGAAAACCGTGTGACTTTTACTTAACCTATTTTAGCTTTTTCATAACATCCTAAGTGCCCTCTATCCGTAGTTCAAGGATTATCTACTCATTACCTAACACCCTGTATCTTCGACGTTTCATTTCTGAAGTATGTAGCACTCAATATCCTAGTGTAAGGCTGAAGCCAGACGAGCATATTTTTTAAGTTGTGGGTCGCGTAATTTCTGCTCCTCCATTCAGTTTTATAGTAGTAGTAGTAGTAGTATGATGAATAGAGGAGCAGAAATTACGCGACTCACAACTCAAAAAATACGCTCGTCTGGTTCAGCATAACATTGTACGAGGGGTGATCCAAAAGTTTTGAGAATCAGTAAGAACCATCTACATAATGATATTCTTTTAATGTGGAATATACCATGGCACTAATGAAACTTAAATTAGAGAAAAAAAATGTAAACATTATTCATTTGTTTCCCTGTGATAGCTAAACAAAAAACATCTGTATTAACAATTTTACAAGACGGCAAAAATAAGAGTAAGTTTTGTAATAATTTGGAGTTGTGTGGAAAAAGTTTTGGTACACTAATAAAAAATATTGTTATTGAAAATGAAACCTTGTTTTATCATTATAATTTAAAGGATAAATAAGTTATCATTGCAGTGGATTTTTCTATCTGAAGCTCTGTCACCAAAATTTAGGGTGGTTTTTTCGGCCTTTTCCAGGATTATTGAGGCCTACAAATAAATACTGCGACATTCTTTATTAGCAATTGAGTTCAAATAATCTAGGAGAGTTATATAACATTATTGTATCCTAATTATGGCAAAATAATAAAAATAAGCTAAAGAAAAAAAATTACAAATTTTCGGCAGGAATTGTACTTCAGAGCCTTCTAATTGATAAGGGTGCCGCTCGTCGACCAAAGATCAGAACTGATAACCGCTCTCTCCATTATTTAGCCCTAACTTTCGAATACTATTTCTCATTCACTAATGTTCAAAAACAACTACATAAAAATCACGAGCTGGTGATGACATAGTGAAGGTACAAAATTTGGCCTCCAAAAGTAAAATTATTTTTATAGTGGTAAAATAAAACAATTGAATGACGTTAATAAGTGTTCGGAAATATAGAAAGTGTGCTCATTCCAACTAAAAAAAACGATTTACATATCTCCCATTTTTTATACTGATTATCAAAACTTTTGGATCACCCCTCGTATAGCGATAGTCAGAGTGCACAAAACTTGGCATACATGCATCACGGCAGAACTAAGCACATAGATACGAAATATCACTATATTCGTGAAAAGGTGTCAGTAGATGTTTTGACCAAGTGTCTTTCAAATATAGCACATAGAAGATGTGTGAATGGAATAGGTTTGGTTAATATCGAGAACTTGTCTTAAATTTAATGTTTAGATATTGTTTTAATGCTGTTTTTTAATGTACGTTACGTTTAAGGATTTATATAGTTGATATGAGCAAGATTTTTTTCTAGTGAGAATTTTGATTATGGGCTGGTGTTGAAATATGTACTGAATATATTTTATATACTGTCTTTTTCGATAATCAAAATTTGTATTCTTATTGCTTTAAAAAAATTTGCTTGTCGCGATTGCATTTCATAATAAACGTTCACAATGTATTCATCTTTTTCTTTTTCTCCTCTACAAAATACAACAGGATAAAGGCTAATATAACCGCTAAACTTCAATGATAATTTTTGATACTTCGGCTTATGGAAATCGTCAGAATAAATTTTTTCTATCATTCTTGAACTATTTCCTTCAAAATAAAATAAAAAACGCCCGCGCTCGAGAAGGTCAAGGTAACGATTTTTTTTGCAAATTTGTGACCCTCCCACCCCCTTGCGTTACGCTAAAATCGTCAGATTATGTAAATATATACTTTTTTGCATGTAATTACCTACCTTAACCTTAATCTGACGCGCTCGAGTATTTCAAGCTAGCGATTTTTTTTTATTATTCTGATCGGCTATCCTGGACGCACCTTCCAGGATAAAGTGCTCATATATGCTGGAGGTACTCAACAGGGTACAAGGATGCCCCCTTATGTTAATCTGCCGCGCTTGAGTAAATCCCGAAATCCCCTCTCGGGCTCCCCTACTATTGGATGATACGAGGTAAAAAAGAATATTACATACATACATGTACATTGATACGCGCGAAAAACATTACCCTTCCTGGCAGTCGGGTAAAAAGGCCAATACTGGAGGTACTTACCTGTGTAGCCTTAAAAAGTATGCATTTATTTTGAATGCGTTAATATTTTGTAATAATGGTGTAATGCAATACAATGTTTTGTTATTGAGGATTGAATATCGAGTTTTAGAATCACATATTATAGCGTTGTCAGAGTTACAACTCAAAACAGAACTTCTTCTTATACCTAAATTAGGATGCATTTTGCATAGCTTTTGGTACGCACTTGGCGTGCAAGTGATACATTTGTATTTGACGTCGGGCGTTGAAAGTTTAAAATCTTAATAACTCCTATGGTTATTAACATATAAGTAGGTATTTAGAACTATATTCTGGGCCGGTATAAAAGGATTTTTTTTACGTTATAATATTTACGTCAAGTTCTAGGACATCCTTTGTATTGTATTATTTGTTTAACGTCATATGGTATGGTACGGTAAAAAACGTATTGAATTGTCAAAGACAATATTGTTTTGCCTTGTTGGATAGAGGCCCTGTTTGATAGCAAGTTGACAACGACGTTGACTTTCGTATCGTCATCGAGGAGTAAACGGTGAATTATACGTAAAATTAAGTATAAAAACGCCGGTTTCTTTAGGAGTTCGTGCCACGTATAGGTTCAGAACACGTTTTCGAATACTCAGCCTTGTAATGAGTAAGTGACAATAATATTAAACTTACTGTTTGGATGAAACATTTCGCAAATAAACTGCATCTTGGGTGGGCTCAGCGGGTAATCAGGAGGAAATACTAATTTTGCTGGAAATATCCCACCTTCGAAGCATGTTCCTTCCGGTCCCCTGAAAAATAATAAATGGTACCTAATATAAACTGTCTTGTTACTCATATTTTTATATTATCAGGGTTTAGCAATTATACCAGAAGCTTTTGTAAGCGACTTAATCTGCGTAAAACATGTTTATCAGTTTTCCAAAACCAAAAGTATGCTATATATTAAGCTAATCCAAGGCATAGCGGCAGTTGGACCTTATGCAGGGTCCGTCCGGATAGCTACCACCATCTTATCCATTAAACCACCGCGTGTGTTCCGGTGTGGGGATAAGACAACCGGTGAAATTACTAACATAGAGGCATTCCATCTTAGTACTCAGTCTTAGGATTGCAGTTTCGAGATTGCAGTCTTGAGGTTTCAAATGTCTATGGGTCTCAGATCCCACTTATCATCAGGTGGCCTGAGTGCTCGCGTGCCTTCTCCTTCATCCTCCAACATCGTTAAACTCATCGAAAATCCTGCCCGAAGTTTCCTGAAAGCTCCCTAATACTTGAATGGCCCCTTCAAATGTTGGTGCGTGGTTATTCACTACAACCTAGGGTTAGCTTCATAAACCTAAACTAATTAATCCATATTATACCTCATGTGTTATGAACACGTAAGGTAAGTTTTGAGACAAACTTTTACTTTAATAAATAAAACATAATAATACTGGCAGCTATCTAATTCTTTTTTCAATATTTATTTCAATTATTTTTCTTGTGATGGCGGGAGCAAAAGAATTACGTGCGACTGTCATTTCATTAACATATGGCGGGGAAAAAAACAATGGTGATTTTCCGTGTCTTAAAATGTTTTATCATCGCACATATCCTCAGTGCTCTAAAATGCGTTTAGAAACCGTAGGAAATGACCAGCATTATTACAACCAATTTTACTATGAGAACTTTCTTGTCTTGTGTGTGGTAGTAGTTAAAATCTGTACTGTAATGTTATTACAGTATCGATTATTGTACGGTTATGAGTTTAAATTTGGAACAGCTGTCAAAACTCAAGAGGGTCTCTATTCTAGTATCCATACCTAGATATTAAAACTGTTATCGATACGAAACGTCAATTCAGTATGTTTTTAATATACGACACGAAATTTGATCTCGAGTGACATGAGAATATGGACTTCATTCGTTTCACTTCATATTCGTGACACTGACACAGCATAAGTTTGTTTTGCCGCCATTTTTGTCGTTAAGTCGTCGGCTTCTGAACCCATCTTAGAGTACTTAGGATATGTGTTTAGATAAAGTGGTGTATGCAACTGTACATAATTAGGCCTTTAAACACTCGTGACGCTCGTTTCATAAAAACACACTCGTATTTTAAGGCCTCTCATTATGCATCAGTTGCATTGCATAAACTATTAATTCCAGTTCGCTACAATCAGATATCATAATGCCCTTTTACATATGTGACTAAATCTCATTTTGTCTCAGTTCCAAAATGCCTAAATTCCCAAATTGACATATTTTCAATACAACAAAATGTCATAATAACATTTACACATTACATCCGATATCCAAAATGTATAGTTGGTAAAATGAACAATAACTTCAAATACCGAATTATTATTGAGACTGAAGGTGAAAATGCATTAGTTTCATAATTACCAAAATTCAAAAATGCCTTTTTTTGACAGGTCCAAAGATCAAAATGACACTGTCTCATAATACCTAAAATTTTAACCACGCCATGTGTAACATATTTAGGGCTGAGCTCACCAACCAATTAACAGAAGGTTAAGTCTTAATCAGCTGTTAGTCAATACATTTGACACCCGTTAAACCGCTAATCGTCTGTTTAATTGTTGGTGAACTCGGCCTTTATACATGTAAACAAATACTACACTTTATCAGCACTAAAGAACACTAACAGTAAACATACTACTACAAAAACAATTAAAAAAGTAGACTATAAAAAAGCCATAAATATCTTACAAAACAAAAATATTGAACTTCTTCTATTTAGTGATGACCCTCACTTCGTTACCAAACAATTAATATATAAGCTTCTTACATCACTTTAGGAAAGCAAATCGGTTACTAACGTACCTAAAAACCTACAATACATCAAACCATGGATCACCCCAGGTGTTCTGCGCTGCATCAGAAATAGAAACAAAATGCAATAAAATATTCGTCGAGATCCCCATGATGAAGTCCTGCGTATCACTTACAGAAGATACCACAATTTCTGTAAAAAATTGTCTAGAAAACTAAAACAAAGATACGATAGAGAACTGCTTACTAAATGTGTTAAAGGCCCCAAAGCCTTGTGAACAGCTATAATAGTACAAGATCCCAGTCACCCCAGACTTACTTAATTTTAGGAAAGATGAAATTTTTAGGATCGGTAGTATAACACAAACTTAAAAAGGAATGTATACTCGCTAAGCTGAAAGCTCGCTCCTGAGCTCCTGACACGCTTTTGGTGTGCCGGAGCCTCGAATCAAGAGTAGCCACGAGTTGTAAGAGAGATATTCCCGAGTCAGAGTGCATCTCACTTGTACTTATGCGCTTGAATAATGCTCTAATGCTCTCGCGCTTCCTCGCACTGCGGAACTTTTAATGAGTCTGGCAGGATGTTTGGCCCGTCAGATTTGTCTGGCTCTTTGGAAAATAGTTTAAAATATTATACTTAACAGTATATATAAAATTCAGCCCTCCTAAAATGACGTAAGTTCCCCATTTTTTTACGACTTTTAAAGTGTCTGTCAAAAGTTATGGCCCACAGGAAGTGTCTGGCAACTGTATATGTTTGTCTATAACAATATCATATATAACATATGTAAAAACCAGCCTTCCTACTTTGATGTAAGTTAGCATGATATTTTTCCACCTTTGGTACCTGGTTACCTACAAAACGGCCCCGCTTTCAGCTTAGCGAGTATCCATTCCTTTTTAAGTTTATGATATACCTACTACAGATCCTAAAAATTTCATCTTTCCTAAAATAACGTAAGTCTGGGGTGACTGGGATCTCACTATAATAAAGAAAGTAACTCATTATAAAGCCGCAAAAGCACAAAATACACCGTTACTAAACTCAAAATCAACTCCAATGGAATCAGTAAATCATGTCAATAACTTTTTTTCGTGCATAGGTAAGAATCTTGCAGAAAACATAGCTGCTACTACTCCACCAGAAATTGTTAACGCTGATTCCTCAAATTCGTTTCCTTCTTCCTTTGTCCTCTTCTTCACCGACCCGCAAGAGGTTGATAACGTGATCATGGGTTTAAAATCTGACAGTGCGCCTGGCTGAGATGGTATAACCACACGTTTCCTAAAGATGGTTAGATCATTAATTGTCCCTATTATCAGCCACCTGGTCAACCTCTGCTTCAAAGAGGGGGTCTTTCCTGACCAACTCAAACAATCACTAGTAGCGCGAGTGTACAAGGGTGGTGAGAGAGATAGTGCCAACAACTATAGGCCCATCTCCGTCCTACCTGCCATTTCTAAAATTATGGAAAAACTACTTAATAATCGCCTTAAATCCTACCTTAATAAATATAATATCCTTTCGGAATCACAATATGGTTTTAGGAATGGCAAATCAACGGAGTACGCTGTTTTCGCTCTTATGACATTAATCACTAAGCTGACTGATAACGGTGACAAGTGTCTGGCGGTTTTCTTGGATTTGACAAAAGCATTTGACACGGTCTCTCCCACTATCCTAGTGCAAAAACTTGAACGTATAGGGATCAGGGGGACACCATAAATCTATTTGCAAATTACCTGAACGGCCGCACACAGAGCGTGAAGGTTATGTAAGTTGGGAGGAGGATATTACTTTCGGAGTCCCCCAAGGGAGTGTTCTTGGTCCCACACTCTTCCTGATTTATATAAACGACCTTAAACTTAGAGGGGGGCACATTTATTCGTATGCGGATGACACAGTTGTGATATTTAACACAAAATCTTGGCGAACGCTGTACGACTGTGCTGGTGTGGGGCTGCAGTGGATAGCATCCTGGCTCAAGTCAAACCTCCTCACGGTAAACTTAGAGAAAACCAAATACATGTGTTGGTGTAACACATAGGTATACACCTCGTTACAACTTAATATGTAAGGGAGTGACCCAGAGACGGATGAATACAGTGGCGTGCCTAGGATTTCAGGATAGGGCAAGCCGAGAGATATGTTTTGTAGTTTTTAAAGTTATTGCGGATAAATGTCTCAATTCGCTCTTTACCAAAATTACCAAAATCGTTCGTGTCTTATTGCAAATAAAATTCATATGCCTTTTAATCGTGTCAGCTAAGTTATTTGATTTTTCATAATCAGATAGGTATATTCCAAACTTTTTGTCGTTCGATAATAATAATTATACCTACACTACAACAGCAGCAATATTGTGTTTTTTACACTGATCTAGGTATTAAACATTAAACCGTCTTTTACTTATGCGAGAAATGAGAAATAGGTACTGAAAATCTGATGTTTTATCAGCAAAGTTTAAAGAGTTTACCTTTCACTCGCCAAGCAAAATTTGTGCACAGTTTAAATAATCATAATCACAAGATTCACAAGGGAATGCTTCCTCCACTGCCAATCCAATTGAACAACACAACAAACAAAATACTTAGTGACCGCAGTTGACTCAAACAAAACAAGTAAAATTATTGAAGTAAGTAAGCAAGCAAATAAATAGAAGTGAAGTCGGCCGTCAACGCGGCTCAACACGCGCATGCGCGAATTTCGCATTTTACTCGACTCGGGTACAACTTCAGACGCAAGCAGGGCTTAAAATCTCGTACTATTTGCTATATGAACCTATGAATAGTTATATCTCATTATAAGGCAGTTCTAATGCGTAAGAAAGAGATATACCGGTTAAGATAGAAGCCCCCCTGCAAGCCACCGCGTGCGAGCGGGATGACTCGCCGTGTCTCAAGCGAGTTCGGGTCGTCTCAGCGCGCAGCAGTGCTGCCTGCCGTGCGGCGGCGGAGCGCGATCAAATTCGGTACTACGCTGCTGTTGCATTATTTGAACATTTTAATGAGAGCGCGAATTGAAATAGTTCGTGATCGTGACCTTTGATTTTTGATCGTTGTTATATTTTGTAAGGCAAGCCCGGCTTTTGGGCTTGTATGGCAGTACCGCCACTGGATGAATAACTTGAGAAGCCGTAAAAACTGTAAAATACGACATAATTTTAAATATTTTCCATAAATACTGAGTTTCAGGTATTTTGAGAATGAGACGTTTTGTATGAAGTTTTAGACATTTTGAGAAATGGTATAATGGAAAATTTATCAAAACACGATAAAGTCAAGTTTGAGACATTTTGGGAAATGGTAGAATTGAAAATTTATCAAAACGCGATAGAGTCTATATGAATTATAGTCATATTAAGAATACGGTAATTTAACAAGTAGGCGTAAGTCATTTCGAGCTTTAGACATTATGAGAATAATCTGTTTCGGCATTGCGACACTCTATGAATATGGTATTATGATTTTGGGTTGTAACGAACCGGAATGAAACTATTTACTATTAGTCCTGGCAACGAAAAATTGTGGATGGAAAAGTCGAAAGCAGAAAGTTTGTGCCCCCGCCCTAGGGCTCACCTCCGAGGGGTGGGGACTTTTAGTATGTTTATCTCCTAACTAGTCAAAACAAAGTTCCGAAGTCAAACTTTCTGCTTTCGGCCATTCCATCCACACTCCCCTTTCGAGCACTCATTTACCAAGCTATATTAGGATTAGCCGCAACTCTTATATCCCACCATAAAACGTCACAAGGAGACAGATTCTTTGAAAGATCACCAAAGGAGTGGTCGCCTGCGGTCTGTAAGGACGATTGCGAACATCAAAATAACTTATTTTAAAATGGTAGGTACCTATAGGTCAGTCCAACTGAAGTCGGCTTTTGGTTAAAAATATTGTGAATCGCCGACTTCAGTTTGACTGACCTATAGGTACCTGTTCAGGCATTATAATCTTTTAATATGTGGGTAAGTCACATCGCGGTGGGACGGCGCGTGAAAAAATGAGGGTAGCTCCGAGCAAGCGCCCTGCCTGTTCGTCCTAAGTCGGCTTCCAACTCGGACGTGAATCTCGGTACCGGCGGAAAGAATTCCAAAGTTACGAATTGGAGAGTATTGTGTGTTGTTTATATGTGTTTACGAGTGTTAGAGCTCGTATGGTGATATATCTGTGAAATAGCTGGCCAGCTCGGACTCGACACCTAGATTTTGGAGTGATCTGGAGTAGCCCATGACTAAGGCATGCCAACGGACAGACCAAGGTGAGTGGCTTATTTCATATTGAAGGAGTGTAATGCCTGTGACTGTAACCCCTGGGGAGAACTAGAAAATCCAGGACTGCATCACTGACTTATCGAAGAGTTCCTTACACGAACATAAATTTGGTCCATCGAGCCTGGATTTTGGAACCTGGACCAGGTTTTTCATTAGGTAGTTACCTTAGGGTATCAGTAAATTCATTATTTTATACGGTTAAGTTTTCATCTTACTGTAGCGGTTGTCTTACTTAAGAGGTTACCATTTCGGAAAAAATGGCTAAACTTATTAAAAGTAAGTTTAAAGTAAAATATGATTGGTTAAAAAATAGTTTACAAATTGTGTCTAGCAAAAGCAAAATAGTTCAAGCGTATTGTCGGCGCGGTTACGTAAGCTGGAAGAGTACTTTAAAGGTTTAACGGAGGCATACGAAGGCATACTGTGCCTCGATTCGGTAGACGATAAACAAATCGCTAGTTATGATGAAAAATACAAAGAGGCCACAGAGTGGTACAATGAGTTGGACGCGGTGGCGGCGGCCTACCCGCACCTCAACGGCACGCACGCGCCGACCCAGAGCGCCGGGGCGGCGCGTTTACCGCGCATTAACTTGACTCCCTTTGACGGTGACGTATTTTCATAGAGTAGCTTCATCAGTCTATTTACATCCCTGGTGTTGTCACAGAAGGACATTTCAAAAACGGAAAAGTTCCATTATTCGTTTTCTAACTTAGAAAACGAACCTAAGTCGCTTATAAAACATCTGCCAATGATTGACGGTTCATTAGACATTGCCATGGATATTTTGAAAGGTAGATATGAAAATAAACGGTTGCAAGCGGATTCGCATATATCTCGGTTATTACATTTACCGGCGAATAGTAAAGGTGTAGGGCCTTAGGGCAAAAATATTAAATCCGTTGTTAGAATCCACACGGGCATTCAAAAATTTAGGACTACCTATAGATGAGTGGAGCTATATTTTGTTGCATATTAGTCATACAAAAATGCCGTTAGATATTAAAAGTAGGTAACACCTTAAATCTGCCCACTTTTGACCAGTTAACTGAGTTCCTACAAAATGAATGCCGACTCATCGACACAGCGGCCATGGCGGCGGAGTCGGCATGGACTTACACGGAGTGCACACGGAAACCGGCGCGTAATGTGCATGTTGCGGAGCGCACTAATAATAATTACAAATCGCAACGGGTTAACTCTCGTAATTACGGTTCCGGACAAAATAATAATTGCTATTATTGTAATACCGGGCACAACTTAGCCATTTATTTTAAATTTGCAAGTATGTCGCCTTATGAGCGTAAGGACTGGGTAAAAATTAACGGCCTTTGCTTTAGATGTTTTGAAAGGCATCCTGCCGCGACGTGCGACCGGCAGGTACCGTGTAATCGGTGTGGAAACGTTGGCCATAATAAACTAATTTGTACGATGTCCACTGCGCGCTCACCATCGCCTCCGGGAGATAGGCAGCGTTCACGGCAAGTAGCCGTCGCTTCACAACGCGATAACCCGGCTAACGAAAAGGGGTCGCCTGGCGCGTATGCAGGTAACAGCTCGCACGTTAACAATGCCACCGGCGCGGGTAGTCGTATGCAAGATTTAATGCGTAATTATACTAATTATGAACGCGACTATGACTCTAGAGAGTTTCGGAATCATAATTATGAAAGCGGTCGGAATCGGAATCATTCAAGGGGCAGGCGGTCGCCAAGTCATAGCGGAGATCGGATGCCGCGTTCTCAAGAATAGCAATTACAGTATAGTAGTGTCGCCTCAGTAGTACCTCGGTTAATGAACAATATAATTTTTCTCAAACATGCTCGGAAATAACGGTTTTCCGATTGAAACACATGGACGGAAAATGCCTCTTTTTACTCCTAGGAGTAAAAAAACCATATGAAAACACTTTCCGTCCATGTCCATATTGTTTTTTCAAAAGTGCTCTCTATTGCGTATAAAATCGAAAGGACCATGAAAAAAATCCCGTACACCCAACTTGTGGGGGCGCAGTGAGGGGCGGCGGCGCGGCGGGGCTCTGCGGAGCGGCGGCGGCGGGCGGCGGCTCGTTGTGCGTCAAACTATCTTAACTAATACTCGTATGACACAAACAAACATTCTCTCCGAATTTGTCAAAGGATTTAAAAAAAATACTTATAATCATGTATTTGTATAATTTGCTCGCATTGTTTGAGAAAAGCATTATGTATGCCTCGGCGGAAAGGAGGATTTCCTGACTCGTATTTTAGCAGGCCTCGCTATTGCTCGGCCTGCTAACCACCTCATCAGGAAATCCCTTACTTTCCGCGCCTAGGCAACAATGTACTATTGCCCACCGTTATTATTGAAGTAAAATCGGTTAACGGAAACTTTGTGCGGTCTCGGGCCTTATTGGATTTGGGAAGCCAAGTCTCGATAATTAATAGTACATTATTGCACAGACCGGGAAATAGGCCGTTGTTGGACGAGTAGAGTTAGCGTGGCCGAGACCCAGTCGAGGCCGCGCTATATACGAGTACAGCAACCGCCCTTCCCGGTCGAGGCTTGTGTAGTGCTTTTCTCCAACAATGTCAGGAAATTTAACACAATTGTTAATAATATTAAACACAGTCCCAACATTTCCTTGAAAAAAAGAACAGAAACGTACGATTTAGTATGACACTGAAATAAAGCATTAAATAAAATCACAAATTATTTAAACATAATAAATTCAATTTGAATAAAATATAGTTTAAACTATAACGTTCATTACGCGTTTATATTATTTCCGCAATTTATTTTGTTTGTGAACGCAATTTCTATTAAAAAAAGTCAAACTATTTGACACACTTTTAAATACGTTGTAAATGCTGTTTGAAAAGGCTTAACTTTTTAGTCTATGACATTTAAAAAGTAAAATATGCAAGGAAGAGTTTTGATTGCACGAGTGTTTGGCTGTTTGGAGAGTTATCCTAGTCCAAACATGGTTTTAAAAAGTAAATCACCAGGTACGTAATGAAATTTCATACATTTTTCGCGGCCGCTGCCGTTGGGAAATAATAACTGGGCCTGGAACTTAGAACTTCGCGGGCTGATTTGACAACAGTAAGGTTAACATTTCCGAGCATTTGGGAGAAAAAGTGATTTTGTAGCCACTTTAGGACTGAAGCGACATTACAATAAAACATCTTTATTAGGTATCGGCGGGTTATGCAACAATGACGGCAATTATTTGGTTGAGTTTTATTTTAGATCGGAAAAATTGAGCAAGATTTTATTATCAGTTACGGCGGTGGTGTTAAAACGGCCTACTTCTTATTTCGCGGGAAAATTAGGATTACCGGTTAATAATATTAAATTATCGGACGACGGGTCATTTAATCAAAGTCACATTGACATAATTTTTGGATGTGACATTTTAGGGCATATTTTAAACGGGGATAAAATTGACTTGGGCGCGGGAGGACCTTTTGCACTGGGTACCATTTTTGATTACGTAATTTTCGGCCCTGTGGTTTCAATGGACAATCGTATTGAATTGCAATCGGGTAGTCATTTCGTCATGACACTAATCGAAGCAGTTGACAAAATTTTGGCGGTCTGAAGAACCACCAAACTCGGGTTTTATAAGGGATCCGGCGGATTTAGAATGTGAGAATTTATTTGCGAGTTCTACGTCGCGGGGCACTGACGGTAAATATGTGGTGAAGTTACCACTGGTACTAGGTCATCGACGGTTGGGGGACTCTAGGGAAATAGCATTACGGAGATTTCTAGCCGTAGAACGGCGCATGGCACGACAACCGGAATTTAGGAAAAAATATGTAGAATTTATGACGGAATATTTAAAACTCGGTCACATGGCGGTTTCTAACTTTGATGTTGAGCCCGGCCAAGAGCATCATTTTTTATGTCATCATGGAGTCTTCAAAAAATCGGGTGATGTTGACAAAATTCGGGTCGATTTTGATGGAAGTGTGCAGACGACCACAGGCGTATCATTGAATGATTGTTAACATTCCGGGCCGCGAATACAGAACGATATTACTCAAATCATAATTAATTTTCGGTTACCACGTTTTGTATTTACTACTGACGTAAAAATGATGTTCAGACAGACATGGGTACATTCGGAAGATCGGAAATATCAACTTATATTCTGGCGACCGTCACCGGACGAACCTTTACTTCTTTACGACAACAAATACCTACGGCTTAAAATCCAGTCCGTTCATTGCAATTCGGTGTTTGCATCAGTTAGCTAGTGATGAAGAAAATAGGTACCCACGCGCGGCTCAATTATTACGCCGTCAAAGCTACGTGGATGATTTAAACGGAGGGTCGGACACGCTGGACTCCGCTAGGGACTTGCGGGATGAGCGGGTGGCGCTTATGGGCACGGCCGGCTATGAATTGCGGAAATGGTCGTCGAATGTGCCAGAACTATTGGACGGTTTACCGTCAGACCATCTGGAGACTCTTCGGTCATTTGACGCGGATACGGACGGTTCCGGTTTTATAAAGGTTTTAGGTATCCAGTGGGATCCAAAATGCGATAGTTTCTCTTACCGACTGCAATTGCCCGTAGAATGCTCGGCGGACAATTTTATCTTTGTCAGCTCGACTGTACGACCCCCTCGGCTGGGCTTGTGCAGTAGTCTTTAAAATAAATTTGTTGTTACAAACCCTTCTTAGCACTTCTAACAATTCGCGGAAAATAGATTGGGACGCTCCCGCACCGGAAGAGATAGTTCGGAATTGGAAAGAGATTCTCGAAGACTTACCAAATTTGCAACAGATAGCTATACCTAGATGTATAAAATCGAACGGTAAAAGTACATATTCAATTCACGGTTTTTGTGACGGATCCTCGGTCGGTTTTGCATCTGCAGTTTATTTACGGTCGGCGAACGCAGACGGTACAGTTCGAGTTAGGCTACTCATGGCCAAGTCTCGCGTAGCTCCTCTTAAGACAAAACACACTATTCCAAAAATTTAATTAAATGGGGCAACCCTGTTAACCACTCTTATAAACCATGTCATGTCACTTCACTTGAGAGTGATATCGAATTATACCGGGTAGTAGGTTGGTGTGATAGTACCATTGTATTGGCGTGGTTAAAAACTCCTCCGCACAAATTGCAAGTGTACGAAGGCAATCGGGTTTCACAAATACTTTCCTCTAAAGTGTACATAACCTGGCGTCACGTTCCCAGCGAACTGAACTGTGCGGATGTCGCGTCGCGCGGAGCGACGGCGAGCGAGTTGCTGCGGCACCCGCTGTGGTGGGAGCCGCGTTGACTGCGGGAGTCGCCGGCCAAGTGGCCTGGCGAATGTTCGGAATTCCCGGCGCATATGTTACCCGGTTTACGGCCTAACGTCAGTGTCGGTATTTTAGGCTCGGATTTTAACTTATTTGATCGGTTTAGTTCATTTGACAAATTGGTAAACGTAACGGCTTACTTATTACGGTTTATTCGGCATTGTAAAACAAAATGTAAAAACGGCGGCGAAATGATTTCGGTTTCGGAACGTAAAAATGCGATAGCGTGTTTAATACGAATTGTTCAAAAGGAACATTACGAAGAAGAAATAATGGCGGTACGAGAAGGAAAAAGTATAAAAAATTCACTAAGGCGATTGAATTTGTTTATAGAAAATAAAACGAATTTGCTTCGAGTCGGCGGTAGAATCGGTGCATCGGATTTACCTTACAACGCGCGACATCCAATTTTGTTACCAGACAAGGGTAGGTTTACGGAAATTTCTGTAACACACTATCATAAGGTATACTGCCATGTCGGCGCTAATGCATTAGAGTCTATTTTATCGTGGACGTATTGGATAGTTGCAGCTCGGCAGGTGACGCGTCACGTTACGTTCAAATGTATACGGTGCTTCCGAGCGCAGCCGCGGCTGGACCAGCCCTTCATGGCGGACTTACCCTCTGATCGGGTGAGGGGCATCCGACCTTTTCTTGGTACCGCGACCGATTTCGCTGGTCCATTTCACATTAAATCAAGCTTGCTTCGGAACGCAAACATTCATAAATGTTATTTATGTATTTTTGTTTGTTTAAGCACTAAGAGTGTGTACTGGGAGATTGTTAGTCAACTACGAGTAACGGTCGAAGCTTTCGTAGCGGCGTTTACCCGGTTTATATCACGGCGAGGGCTTCCCTCATTAGTTCGGTCGGATTGCGGTACTAACTATACGGGCACGGATAAATATTTTAAGGAACTACGTGTTTTCTTACGGGATCATCAATCGGAAATCGATCGGGAATTCGTCAAAAACGACATTAAATGGCTTTTCAACGCTCCATCTAGTCCAAACCACGGCGGATTATTCGAAGCGGCGGTTAAATCGGTAAAAACTCTCGCCAAGCGCGTACTCGGCGAAGCTCGGTTGACGTTCGAAGAACTCACCACGTTCTTCACGAAGGTGGAGGCCGTGATGAACTCGCGACCGCTGTGTCCTCTCAGTACGGACCCGGCGGACTTGGAGATATTGACTCCCGGACATTTTTTGATCGGTCAACCCCTAGTGGCTCTTCCCGAATATCCTTACACGGAGGTCAGTATGTCTCGGTTGTCTCGGTTTGAACAGATACAAAAGATGTCCCAACATTTTTGGAACCGTTGGAAAAGTGAATACCTTCATACTCTTCAACAACGCTTTAAATGGACCTCGCATACGGAACCTCCTAAGTTAGATGACTTAGTTTTAATTTAAGAGGATAAGCTACCACCTCTACACTGGAGACGTGGACGGTTAGTTAAGATTTTACCGGGTAAAGACGGAGTCATCCGGGTTGCCGAAGTAAAAACCCAAAATGGTGTCTTGTTGAGACCCGTCTCAAAATTGTGTAGGTTACCTTTAGGGAATGGATAACCAAGGCGGGCTTGGTTAGGGGGGGCACACCGGGCACATCGCGGTGGGACGGCGCGTGAAGAAATGAGGGTAGCTCCGAGCAAGCGCCCTGCCTGTTCGTCCTAAGTCGGCTTCCAACTCGGACGTGAATCTCGGTACCAGCGGAAAGAATTCCAAAGTTACGAATTGGAGAGTATTGTGTGTTGTTTATATGTGTGTATGAGTGTTAGAGCTCGTATGGTGATATATCTGTGAAATAGCTGGCCAGCTCGGACTCGACACCTAGATTTTGGAGTGATCTGGAGTAGCCCGTGACTAAGGCGTGCCAACGGACAGACCAAGGTGAGTGGCTTATTTGATATTGAAGGAGTGTAATGCCTGTGACTGTAACCCCTGGGGAGAACTAGAAAATCCAGGACTGCATCACTGACTTATCGAAGGGTTCCTTACACGAACAGTACCTACCTACCATTTTAAAAGAAGTTATTTTTTGCGTTTTTGAAGGCTGTTTTTTGTTTTTTTAAATATTTATTTTATTCTATACTTTTTAGTGATCATAATAAGCTGATATGTAGTCCCACTTCTTAGGTGATATTAAACTTTAAGATATTTCAAGTTCACGCCGTGGGAAAGTCATACTCATATTTAAACAAATAAATGTTCTACGTTATATAGTCGCTCTACTATCTTAATCGAGATATCTCATTGCCACCCTTGAAATAGCTAACGTTGAGGAGCTCCGTTGGCCATCTGTGGTCTTCATCATCAGTTCCACTTCACCAAATGATACTTTCTGAGTGCAATTGCTGGACTTGTTACTAAATATACTGAAATTGCTATATGTATGCCTATAACAATTGAGGAGTTCCCTCAATTCCTCATGGATCCCCTCATCAGATTACAATTTGGTGACAATGGGACCACTTTGTAAGTATTAAATTGGAACATAATTGACGGAGAAATCAAATCGCATCAGTCAAACTGAGAACCTCCTTATTTTAAGTCGGTTAAAATACTAAACGCTTCTCCTAAGTGTAAGAAATACTTTTCTGAAAACCGCATCAAATTCGGTTCAGCCAAACGCGAGATAATCGCGGACAAACATACATACATACATACAGGTCAAACTGAGAACCTCCTTTTTTGAAGTCGGTTAATAATCAGAGAGCGACTTCGCCGAAATTCATGTCGCACCCAGAAAAAATCACTCTGCAGACTAATCTTTCGCGTGTTGCGGTACCTAAACAAAATACTGAAATACAATCTCAAGGTAAAGGCTTACAATCGTAGGAAAGTTCACTTCCTTAATGATTGTCTTCGTAAATTATGACGCAAACATTGTCCGATGCTACTTAAGAGACACGACGCGAAAAAATACTATATACCTATGAAAAAATCTTCACGTTCGAAGAAAAGTTCAACCTTACAAAACAATAAAGTTAATGCCGAAAGCAGCAAAGACGTTCCAGCTCCAGCACGAAATGTATCGCGTTCCCATCATCCAGCGAGTGTGGTGGGGCGTTTCGTATGAAGGTTTCACTCCGCTCCAGTTTTGCCAACAAGGCATCAAGGAGCTCGTATAAAGAATAGAGGCTGTCATTTTGAGTAATAATTGCTTGTAGTTATTGGTTAGTGTACTTATACTTATTAATGTCTGAAAATTTTAAAAATATACTTAAATAAAAAAAAACTTTTTCACGCCACTGCTCGGAAATATGGCCAAAGAAGGATCGAAATCAGAATAGAAAGTTGCTCTTAGTAGTACAACACAAAAACAGTCCAACAATGTTGAGTTGCAAAGTAAAATGGAGTGTTTTTAGACCAGTTTACTTTCTACTCTGCTATTGGTCGGTTATTTATGACATTAGTAACTCGTTCGGAAATAAATAAATAAATGTTTGACAAATATGACATTAGAACGTTTAATTAAAAAATTAAAACGTAAAATCCGCTCAGTGAAAGTGTATTTTTGCGATTGTAAACGTGTTTTTATGTAAGTTTTTAAGGCGTACGTGAAAAACGCCTTTGCATCTTTAAATAAGGTAAAAATTAAAAAAGTTAAAAAGGCGGGAATGAAAATTACTTCTGTTCTTTTAATTGGAAACAAACGCTAAACTTTTGAACTTTTGATTGGAAATTTGTACGATATTCAACAAAAATGAGTGATACAAGTACAGATATGGATCTTACACCGCCTGAAATTCAGGATACGGCAAAGTCGGTAATTCGGAATTTACTGCCAATAAAATCCCGTCGCAAATATCAGAAAGTGTATGAAAATTTCAAAGCATGGCAAATAAATAAAAAAACGAACTCTTTCTCTGAAAGCGTAATGCTGACCTACTTTGATGAACTTTCAAAAAAATATAAATCCTCCACTTTATGGGGCATTTATTCTATGCTAAAGGCGACGCTTAATACGGAGCACAACATCAACATTAAAAACTACACCAAGCTACTTATTCTATTGAAAAGGCTATCTGATGGGTTTCAGTCGAAAAAATCAAAAGTCTTGACAGCCGAAAATGTTGAAACTTTCTTGAGAGATGCACCTAATGAAATGTTTCTAGCGACAAAGGTAAGTTATTTCACAATGTAACCAATGCTTATTTATTTCTTTGCGTTGCTTTAAAAACGTTATAATCATGTATCGTATCAACCAAATTATTGTCATTGTTACAGGTAATTTTAATATTTGGGGTGAATGGAGCATGCAGGACAGCCGAATTAATTAATATAAAAATAGATGACATTGAAGATCGCCACGATATGATTTTGGTTAAACTGACAAACACTAAAACTAAAATTGACCGTTCGTTTATAATTCGTGATGAAAGTTTGGAACTTGTCAAAAAATATCAAAACCTCCGTCCGGAAAACGCACCATGCAATAGATTTTTCCTAAATTATACTAATGGTAAATGTACCAAGCAGCCTATAGGCCGGCATAAACTTAGTAATATTCCAAAAACGATTGCGACCTATTTGAAGCTACCGGACGCTGAATCTTACACCGGTCACTGCTTCCGAAGAACCTCGGCGACTCTGCTAGCAGACTCCGGTGCAAATATTACCACACTGAAAAGACATGGCGGTTGGGCATCAGATAAGGTGGCAGAAGGATATATAGCAGACTCCGTAGAAAACAAAGTGAAAGTCAACGACCAACTTAATGAGGCGATAAATTTACGTCCTCATCCGTCTACATCAACAGATACGGAAGCAGGACCGTCAACATCTAAAGACACTTTTCTGTCAAATTCACCTCATCATGTATCATTCGATAATATCCCATCAAACTCGATACCGGCCGAAATGACACAAAATACTAATATAAATGTTCCGGGAAAAAACATTTCCTTGTCATTCAGCAACTGTCCTAATGCTAATATCAATATTACTTTTAATTAAACTGTGTATTATGTCCTAACCTGTTTTATTTCCTTACATTAGGCGTGAAAAGCACATAGTATTGCCTCGGTAGAAAGTGCAATAGATGGACTCGTATCTTCGCGGTCCTCACCTGCGGCTCGGCCCGCGAACTAACTCGTCCATCTATTGCTTACTTTCTGTACCTGGGCTACAATGTACTAATTTTGTCTCAAAAATTATGAACACACGAGGTAAAGGTGAAAGTATTTTAGTCTGTCTATTTACGCTTTCACGGCTAAACATGATTTCCATGAGTATGGAGCTAGAACCCCAAGAAAGTACATAGGGTACTCAACGCGGACGGAATCGCGGGAAACAGTTAGTACACGAATATGAAAGTGTAACAGAATCAGAATCAGAATATCATTTACTTGCCTACTTTGTGTATTACATAGAATGTCCCTATGGCCGATGCAGGGCCGGATTATCCATAAGGCGGGTTAGGCAACTGCCTAGGGGCCCCGCACCGGCTAGGGGCCCCCGCGGACCGCAAAAAAATCGGCTAGGGGCCCCGCGCACCGGAAAATTGCATTGCCTACGGGCCCCTGACATGGTGAGTCAGCTAACTTATGTCCTAGTGAATCTGTGATTGCTGTGTTCTATTTATTCGTAATAAATTTATACAAACAGATTACGGGTTTCATTGAATTTATTTGCTTATAGATTATGGTATTCTAAGGGGACGCCGGGCTTTCGTTTTATCGATAGGCCACCGGCTATGTACTTTTTTATTAGGGTCATACGATACTTCGCGTATTCTGTAATAAAACCTGAAGGGGTTGAATTCGCCGTACGCTATGTAGGCGTCGCCGGGGGTTTCAAGGTCTTTTATTTGTAATCTTGCGATATTTTCCAGCATCTTGGTGTTGAGGTCCTCGGCACGTAGGTGCCAGGCTTCGATGTCAGCCATCTCCCAGATCGCTTCTGTGGGTGTTCGTGTTGGTAATTGAGCGGCGCTTTTCAGTGCCATTCTACAGGCTGTATTGCAAGTCGTGTGCCAAATGAATAGGGTGGGTAGCTAGGGTCACTTGCAACACGTTTTGGGCTAATTAACACTCATCCTACCCACGGAGTATGTTTAATATTTTTTTTGAAAAAAATCTCGGTATCTTCCAAAAGTTAACCATTTTGTTTACATATCTTTTATTTTTATGTGAAAGCACAAAATTATTTATAATTTTTTATCTCTAATGTATGCGTATTCTAATAAAATGTAACATTTATTCATGTAGTAACAAATAAAAAAAAAAATTGCCGACGAAGTGTGAAGGACAGAAAATAAAAGTCGTCACGGTCAACTTTATGGCACAATTTAAAAAAAATAGTAGCTCCTCAGATCTTCCAACATCATAAAAACTTCTTCAGCTCCTGACTATTCTTACGGTATACCACATGTCTAGAATCACGTTCAGTTTTTCGGCAAAATATGGTTTCAATCTAAAATGGTGGTTTGCATTACCCAGTACTTTTTTGAAACTACCTACTTACTTGAAAGTAAGATTCGATCAGATAAATGAATTGAGACTAATTTTTTTTACTAATGATAAATGATAGTCATCTAAAATGATTAAAAACCTAATAATAGTATTAATTTATTTTAATAACTAAGTATCCGATAGGTAAGCAAGTTACGACCAAAAATAACGCTTTTTTTTTGAGTTTACTGCATGGGTAACTACTTAATTAAAAATAAACTTAATAAAAAAGAAAATCAAAAAGTTAATTGCGCGGGAAAACATTTAAATAAACAGAGATAGGCATTATTTTAATTTATTGATAATATCGACATTTATTGGCATGGCTACATACAACAACGAAGAACACGTTGCTGTTGAGGAACGTATTGAAGAAAAAACGTCAAAACTGCACACGTCTGGCATAATCATCATCTTCAAGACCTTAAAACAAATTAAAAGCATCAGTGCCTAAAAATTTATAGTGAAAATTTAATGCATTTATAAATTTTTTTGGTTGATATTTGTTGTACTTATTGCTAAATCGAAAAGCTAATTAAAACCAAAGCCTACCTAAAGTACATTGTTTAAAGTTAGCATAAATGCATAATAAAATGTTAAAAAGAACAATACCTTGCACTGGAATGTAGTGGAAAGCATGTTTTTCTCCCTTTCTTAAAACAGACCACACTTTCAAATGCTGATTCTCAGCGTCTCAGCTACATTTCGTATGCTGGTAGTGTGATCATCATGAAATGCAGCGTTCTTCAACAGCAACGTATTCTTCGTTGTACTATAGTGTATGTAGCCATGTCAATAAATGTTGATAACAACAATAAAATTAAAAAAATCCCTATCTTTGTTTATTTAAATGATTTCCCGCGCAATTATATTATTGATTTTCTTTTTTATTAAGTGTATTTTTAATTTGGTAGAAACCCATGATATAAACTCAAAAAAAAATGCGTTATTTTTGGTCGTAACTGGCGACCTATTGGATACTTAGTTATTGAAATAAATTAATACTATTATGAGGTTTTTAATCATTTTAGATGACTATTTTATGCTTTTTTATTATTAGTAAAAAAAAATGTCTCAATTTGTTCATTTATCTGATCGAATCTTACTTTCAAGTAAGTAGGTAGTTTCAAAGAAGTACTGGGTAATGTAAACCACCATTTTAGATTGAAACCATATTTTGCCAAAAAACTGAACGTGTTTCTAGACATGTGGTATACCGTAAGAATAGACAAGAGCTGAAGAAATTTTTATGATGTTGGAAGATCTGAGGAGCTTCTATTTTTTTTTAATTGTGCCATAAAGTTGACCGTGAAGATTTTTATTTTCTGTCCTTCACACTTTGTCGGCTAATATTTTTTTTATTTGTTAGACATGAATAAATGTAACATTTCATTTGAATACGCATACATTAGAGTTAAAAAAATTATAAATACTTTTGTGCTATCACATTTTAAAAAAAAGATAGGTAAACAAAATGGTTAACTTTTGGAAGATACCGAGATTTTTTTCAAAAAAATAATTAAAAAAACTTCGTGGTTATGATGAGTGTTAATTGGCCCAAAACGTGTTGCAAGTGACCCTAGCTAACCTCCCTATTCATTTGGCACACGACTTGCAATACACCCTGTATATTGGCGTTCGATTTTGCACAGGTTTGTTGCAGTGTACCTCGAGAGTAGTTGCACCACTCCGTAGTGCAGCAGCGGTAGGATGCAGGTCTGTATGATGGGCAGTTTCGTTTCCAGTTCCGCCTTCGCATAGTATCCTATTATAGGGCAAGGGCTCCTCTGACTTGCTTTAGTTTTTTGACTACCTTCTCGGTGTGTTGGTTCACATTCATGTGTTTGTCGAAAATGACGCCGAGATATCTGATCTGTTTTGGTAGTGCAGCGTTTGTAGTTTCAGTTTCACTGTTGGCCAGTATTTTTTCTTTTTTGAGAACATGATGCACTCTGTTTTATCTATATTGCACTTGAGTCCCCATCTCGTAAGTAGTCAATGATGGCTTCCGCTGCCCACTCCACGCGCATGGTCTCATGGTCTGGGTTCGTGGCTCTGTTAAGTATGCAGAGGTCATCCGCGTACTGTGAGAGTTTGAGTCCTCTGATGTGGTCGTGTATGTCCCAGATGTCATGAACGTACAGATTGAAGATGACCGGCCCCAGAATAGAACCTTGTGGCACGCCGTGAGGTATCGGTTTGTCGTCGGTTTCGGTGGTTCTGAATCTATCTATATATCTTCTATGTGTGGTATCTGTGTTCGGTGGTCAAGGTTTCTGTCTGCGAGGTAGTTTCAATTATTTTAATGACATTGTTGGGGACATCTTTATTTTGAAGTTTGTTGATCAGGCCCTTGTGGTTGATTGATTCGAAGGCCTTCGAGAGGTCCGTAGTTATCATGGAGACGCTATCTCCCGCGGCTAGCGCGTCGGTAATTATTTTTCCAGTACGTAGGCTCTGGGTCGCTGTTTCCCTTGCGCTCGTGAAGCCATGCTGGAATGGTGGTTGCAGCCGGTCGACCGTAGTAGTGAGTCTTTTCAGGATCAGTCGCTCACAAAGCTTGCCCATAATGTTGAGCAGTGTGATTGGGCGGTACAATGATGCCTGGCGATGATTTTTGCCGGCCTTGTGCAGAAATATGTACACGCCGGTTTTTTAACGGTTAGGGAAGTACCCTGTGGACAATACAAAGTTAGCGAGAGGCACGAATGCGTCAGTGAAGACTTCTCCCCGTTTGAGAGCGTCTGCCTTGATTCCGTCTGGACCTGTTGATTTCTTGTTTTTACACGCCTGCCCAAAAAAAGGAGCGTAATGTTTACAGGGTTCATGTATGTATGTATGTATGTATGATTCTTTATTCCACCATAACTTCTAAACGCCTGAGTCGATTTAAATGTGTGTGGTATCGTTAGAATCCTTTCATCTTCCCGGGTGACATAGGATACATAAACTGTTAAAATTTAAATAGGAACAATAGCAAAATGTTAATTATTTATGTAAAAATATAGTCTTATTATTACAATATGGGTATCATTTGAAAGGTCTTAATGTGACAATTTCAAAATAAATATAGTAGCGTTTATAGACGGGTTTAACTGTAAAACGTGATAAATACTAGAAAATACCTACATTGATTACTTCAAGCACATATTCAAGCACATAAAAAATGAAGTTGGGTTGTTTAAAAACACATTTTTACTCAAAATAGGCTTTACAAGGCACTAAAAATGCTTAAAAAGAAATTTAATATTTAAAAAATAAAAAACGCGACTGCCGTTGAAAAATTTTAACTAAAAAGTAAAAAATAAGTTTTATTTTTCGAATAGGACGGAAAAAGTTTTTGTTACTATATTTTTTTAATGCAGTCAGTGGAATGTTTTCTACTGAGACGATGTTCTTAAAAGTCCCCCGATTGCATTAAAAAAATATACTAACAAAATATTTTTCCGTCCTATTCGAAAAATAAAACTTATTTTTTACTTTTTAGTTAACTTTTTTCAACGGCAGTCGGGTTTTTTATTTTTTAAATATTAAATTTCTTTTTAAGCATTTTTAGTGCCTTGTAAAGCCTATTTTGAGTAAAAATGTGTTTTTAAACAACCCAACTTCATTTTTCGATTCGTTTTTTCGGCACCCTCATCGTCTTTTGCTATCTTGGCCTCTTTCACTATGGCTGTATCGGTGAGCGACTCGATCGTTTCTCTCTCCGTACTTCATCCTGTGATGTTTGATAGTTTGGTAATTGGCTTTTTCATGTTCCGTTGGATACGCCACATTTGTGATGTGTTGTCTCGCGGATCTTGAAGTTTGTCGAGCCAGCCCTTTTCGGAGTATTCCTTCAGGGCTTTTTCGGCCTCTTTCTTGGCAAGGTTGTAGAGAGAGCGTGTTTCGAGTTGGAGTCCGAGGCTGCAGTGTCTTGCTTGCCATTTGATTAGAACAGTTTGATGCCCACACCTTCTATCTTCTTGTTTTCGTCGGTCCAGCCCGGTGTGACTTCCGTTTCGGGCCATCTTAGTCCCCTCTGTATGTACATAGCCGTGGCTAAGTGTCTTTCTAGTGTGTGGATGAGTTTGTCGTATCCTTTTATATCGTATCTTTGTTTGTCGAAGTCGATCTTGCACTCGTTGAGTATGATTATAACCGGTCTGTATTTCACGACTAGTGTTTTTATTTCTATGAATTTGTTTCTTACTCCTTGGATGGTCAGGTGTAAGATTTTGAAATTCTGTATTTTCTTATTCTTGTGATTAGCGATTGAAATGCGAATGTGTCTTATTTATTGTGTCGATCAGCCTAATCAGTGTCTGTTGCATCTGGATCTGTATCTGGTCGAGGCCCTCGAGTGTGAAACTGCTTATGGTCGGCAGTGCTTGTTCTGTGGATGGTTGTCGTTGTGGTGGTTCTTTCTGGGGCAGACTGGGGAATAGCCTCATGTTTGTGATGTCTGCGTATCTGTCACCCGATCTTACCACTGAGAGTTTGATTCCCTCCTCTCTCTTTATTTGCTTAGCCTTTGCTTGTAATATGTGCCTCGCAATCTTGTTTTTGATCACTGGGCATTTGACGTTGTTCGCGCCGTGATCTTCTGTTTTGCAATTTTTGCAGACTTTCGATTGCTTGGAGTGTTCGAATGCATAGCACTTTTTGCACTGTACAATGTGACTTGCTCTTTCTATGAATGCTTCGACCTTGATGGAGGGAGCACAGAAGAATTTCCTATCGGAGGTTTTAAAGGACTCCAGGATGTTTCTTGATTTGTATTTGCCATCGAAGATGAGTAGGTGTATTTTCCCTGTTCTCCTAGTGGCTTGATCACTGTTGGTTTAACGCCCATGCAGTCTACTCTATTTCGTTAGCGATGTTGTCGCATCTTCTCCATAAGTCTCATTTTTAAGCACGATCGTGATCGCCGGCTGTCTATCGGCCTTCGGTTTCGGTGCGATTACCCTAGTTATCCCGCAGGCGTTGAGCGTAGTGAGTATATTCCCACGAGCCGTCGCGCGAGCGTCGAGCTATTTTTCGCTACTGTGTCTCGGATTTTCTTCAGTGAGTCTCGATTTAAGTTGCGTTTTCATCCCTGATTATTATATTAGGGATGTGGGTTTTCCTCTGTGTCGGTGTCGTAATATTGTATACGCACGTACGTTTTCGTTTGGCTCCTCTGTTCTCTGTGCGTCTGATTGTTGACTGGTATTCTAACTTGCGCGTTGAGGTTGCTGTCGCTCGTCGTTTTTTGTACTTTGGACCCGTCTGCAATAGGCGCAGGTCGAGCGGGTTAGGGCTTGCAATCCGGATATCCGGATATTCGAATTATCCGGATATCCGCTTAATTTCAAATCCGGATTTGGGCTAACTTGGTATCCGGATAATTCTGATATTTCGGATATTCAACAAATAGAACTAAAAATGTATTTTAGTATTGAATTTGACGCCAGATCAGATCGCGAAAACATTTTTCATTTATAAAATGCGCGAGCGAGACGCACGATATCCTCGCCTCAGATTCTAGAACACTACAACGCCGATCGCCGCTCCCTAATTCCGCTCGATAGTATTGTTCCTGGTGGTGGTGGCGCGTCAGTCAGACATCGGTGCTCATCGTTTTCGTGTCATTCGTACGTAACGTGTTATCGTGTATTCGAGCTCTAAGTGCAGAAACACCACGTGGCAAGCGAGGAGGTACAGCATGGTAGTGGAAATTACCATGAGTTCACGTGACGTATGTGAGTTTTTTTTAAACTGTTCTTATTGATTAGTACTTTTAAATGAAAAAATGCAAATATGTTGTTAAGGTTAATTGCTGAGTGGCAGTGGCCTTCCCTTCACTTCACTTCACACATTATTTAAATTTGATATTTCATGTAATTTGTTTGATTTACTTACAGTTTGTTACTTAAAATGGACCCTATTTTGTTTGTTTGAATTACTTGGTTGGCAATTTATACTTTATACATTTTTTTATACCTTTTAATGCATGGCGATTGGTGATAATAATAATACACAGATAGTACAGAGTTCTTACTTTTCCTTACGTGTACTTATACCAAACAGTGTTGAATACAAGTTTTTTAGTACCTATAAGTATATATTGCATGTATTTTTTTTTATGAATGGTTCAAATACCTTATAGAGGCATTTGTTATTTTTCAGGTTTGTTTTAGTGAATCCAAAAAAAGAGGGAAATATATAGCGGGCATAGCGGCCGCTATATTCAAAGAATACAAAAAATCGAACCTTGGCAAAAACTCCCCATGGCACTACTTTTTGCGAATCCCTGATGGCTAAGAAGCTCAGTGCAAAATATGTAAAAACATATTAAAGTTATCTGGATCCACCTCATCTTTGCACAATCATCTGAAGCTAACTAATTCACTCAATAGATATCAAACAACAGATAAAAGACAAATTGAGCACTTCAGCCATTTCCAGAAGTTTACCAGCGACAGCAACACAACCTATTATTTTTGTTTTTTTTTAATATATTGCTTTTTTATATTTTTTTTGTATTTTATTACATATTACCTAATAATATCCGTTTTACCCGTTTTATCCGGATATCCGGATATTGCATTATCCGTTATCCGAATTATCCGGATAGTAAAATAGGGCGGATAATGCAAGTCCTAAGCGGGATCTATAGTTATCGACACGTCAGGAATACTTTGTACTGTGCCTGCGCTGTCCTTGTTTAGCGCGGGAGTATACACGTACCCGCTATCCCATTGTTGTACCGCGCCGATGGGCTGAGCTTGTTTGACGGTAGAGGGCGCTCGCGCGCCGCCGCTTATCTGTGGCCTCGCTCGGTGCTCGTGTTGCACCGGAGCTTGCTGGCCAGTAGTCACGTAGGTAGTGGGCGTTTGGAGCGTTCTAAAAGCTTCGATATTTTTTATCGCTCTGCTTCCGCGACTCTTCTTTCTTCTTGATCTCCGAGTAGCCGAAAGTGATTCCGCGCCTTCTGGAACGAATCAATGAGTGCGTACTGGTTTTTCCCGCATTTACAGATGTCCCACTCCTCGGATGAGAAAGTCTCGATAGGTAAGGTATAGTGGTCAATTCCTTCCTGGTTTTACAGCTGATACATGGGCGGATGTTCTTTACGACGGTGTTCAGTCCTGTCGTATAAATTGTCACTGCAGATTCGATTTTTAGAGTGCCGTTGTCGTATTTTGGCTATTCTTCGAGCGAAGCCTTTATGAGGAAGAATTTCGTACACACTTTGCACTGGATTTTCCTAGTGTTCATTTGATTTATGCCCCATAGGGGAGTGTCCATCTGGAAGCTACTTTCACATTCCCAACACTGCACTATATTTTTTATTAAACTCTGATAAATCTACTTTCACTAATTTCACTTTGTCCTTAACTGTTTTAGACATATCGACGTTTATACGAATGGGATTCACTATTTGTACCGTTTCCCGGGGGTTACGAGAGCCCCGGGATCCTCGTAATCCTTGATTTACAATAAAAATTCTCTTCATATCACAATGTAAAAAATTCCGTGCTACAACACGGACCTTAAAGAAATACGGACGTAACGTTACACTAAAAAGGTGTGAAGTATGCAAGGTCTGTTATTTCGTTCCGTCATACACGAGCTACCGTCTCACAAATGCACTAGGTCTGTTAACCCGCCGCCATTACGCGTCGAGCCACAGCACGAGTGACATGTAATTTTACGCCGAGGAAAATGCCGCAGTGTGTTATAAAAACGTGTAAAAACTACATTAGTAAATATAAAAAGACAACGCGGTATCATTTATCACGTGTAAATTATGATTATTCGTGCTATTTTTCATAAATATGTGTTTATTTACTTTGACGCAAATCATAAACAAGTAGTAAAAGTGGGGAAATCTATAACGCTGTTGCTTATGGTACGGAACCCTGCTTATTTGACTCAGACTTGATTTTGTTCGGTTTTTTTACACACTTTTTACTAAGTCACAAGAAATCTAAGAATGTAATTAAGTTTTGGATCTCTGTTTTATCTTAGTGACTTCTAATTTGTCAGATTGCCTTGAAATTTTGCATAATTGTTTATGTAATTTCTATGACAATATAATTGTATGATACTATCGAGCTGTTATGATGATGGAGACAGGTGGTCATAGAAACTCCTCAATGGCTAATAGTGGATCTGTCGAGTTTGGAATCGTTTTACTCGTCTTTTTAAAGCGAGTGTTTTAATCATTGTTTAAAGTAGGTAAGTCGGAATCCAAACAATCGGAACAAAAGATAGCTCTGATAGCTTCTGGTAGCTTTCCTAAACATGACAAATGTAAAGACGGTTGGGTTTCAATTATATGTTAGTTAAAATGTTTTCATTAAAATGGGCAAATTGACGATTTATATGGGAACACTTAAAGCACGCACACTCGTAAACGGACGGCCATTTTGTGTGCTTCACTCATGATTAGACTAGGTTACGTCCGTATTTTTTTAGGTCCGTGTGCCACAAACCTATTTAAAAACGCGGCGGTAGTAGCACAAAAACCAGTCGTGCGAGACACCGGCCGCCCGTACTTTGGCCGTAAGCAATGGGTCTTGATACTATGGTTGATGTTCCAAACGTCCAGCGAACGCAGACACTGAGAACTTGGTTGAACGCCGTAAGGCAGGGGTTTAGATACACTGGTTTTGCGCTGTGTACTGCGTGGACGCATCTAATCTTAACGGAGTTTAACCCCGTACTTATATAATATAAGTGTTACATATCGTTACGTACGTGATTAGAGCCTCCCATTCAAAGAAATTTTCTTCATTTATTGGACCGGCGATAATTCCTTCTGGCGGGTTTACCGTAAGCTCTGCAAACATACAACGATAAATTAAATAAAACTGGACCTTAAAAGTTCGTACAGTATTGTGTTTGGAAATTATATAATATTATGTTATAATTAAAATCTTTCATCAATCAATCCTTAGTTTTTTTTTATATCACTTATTTTGAGATCTATTAATGATGGGTGCGCCAAAGTTCTCATATTTTTCTAACACCGATTATCAAAATTCCGAAAATATTAATAACTAGATGAAACCCCGGCTTCGCTCGGGTAAAATGTGGACTCATTCCAAAGTTCTATTTTTTTAAAATAAAATGTGGATGATACGTCTGTAGTTATCAGTTTATGGTCTTAGGTACCTAAGACCATAGAACTTACAGTCCGTAAGCACAAGCAAAAAAACATTCGGTTTGTACTTGTCTCTCACTCGCTATCATACCTACTCTCTTATTGAGAGCGAGTGAGAGAGGAGTACAAACTGAATGGTAAGTATTCTAAGTGCTCACTGACTGGACTACTTTTAAAAATGAAAATAGAAAATCCCGTTCTCTAAACAAATTGGCCTGACCGTGCCTGACTGACTAAAACGAACGCAGTTTTTTTCTTGTAAGATTGTGTGTGACGCAGTTTAAAAATTTGCCAGTCTAAATACTATCGTATGGAAAAATCTGACGTGTAGTCCCAGTCTCAATATTATCACAAACGTGTCACAAACATGTTCACAGCTAACCTATGTATCGATATTCCACCAGTAGATATACTCGTATCTCTGATGTCTCTGTCTCACAATCAAAGGAATTAGACCTTAGAGGTCACAATGGAGAACGGAATACGAACCTGTGACACCTGTGACACAATCAATATATCTTTTTTAGTTTATGGCACGTGATGACGTGCAACTTTGCGTGACGCCAACGCCACATTGATGACATTGACATGTTTACTTCGCAACGCCATTTTTAATATATAATGTAAATAATTTTTATATTAAAAATACTTGATAATCTGAATTTTCCAACTATAAGTGGTCGACTCGGATCGACTAATTGTTTACGCTCTTCAATTTGATGTGCATTTCGTTCGAGTCTACCGTAGACCGGTACGAAATTATTAATATAGATACCAATCACTATTCCTAACTAGTCTCTACTAATAATGGTTATAACTACGAAATATTCAAATTTATAATAGAAGTAAACATAAATCTCTCTTATACCTATTACTATTTACTTTCATACTTTTTCTTACACTCTTGTTTTTATTAACTTGAACGTCATAAACATTCATTTAGCGAACAATTCGTGACTGGGGTCGAAAAAGTTGTAATTTAAGCGTGTCCACGTCCATATGCATACATTTTACGGAATCAAGTGCCCGAAAATTAGGAATTATGAAAATTCGGAATTCGGAATGGGTAAGTCCCGAAAGGGTATAGCCGTGTTAGGAAGGCAGTTTCGCCTCTGGCGAGAAAATGATTTTCCTTCTACTCGGATAATTTGCCTTTGTTTACTTTGTAATTTCACCAAATATTAGCCCCAAAATGGCCGTAGTTTTTTTTTTAATTAAAAAGGAAGGAAAATCGTTTTTATATTTTTTTTACTAAACTAGTGGCAATCCGGTGATCTATATCGGTTACTTTAGTTCTCCTGCGAATCTCCTCATTTCTGATTCGATCTCGCAAGGAGACACCCAGCATAGCTCTTTCCATCGCCCTTTGAGTATCCATTGTTGTTTTTTGTTTTTCTCTTGGGGAGAAAATTACCATAATCGCCACGCTTGGCAGGCGGGTTGGCGATCGCAGTATTTCACCGTGTTCTGAGAGGACGCTGCTGCCCATCCTCCGATGGTTCTGGGCGTAGTTTAAGGACATACCCGGGTCCGGGTGTTGGCAGACCTTCCACAAGGTGGACTGACGATCTGATAAAGGTCGCGGGAAACCGCTGGATGACAGCAGCAGAGGACCGATCGTTGTGGAAAACCTTGGGGAAGGCCTTTGTCCAGCAGTGGACGTCTTGCGGCTGATAATGATGGTGATGATGAAACTAGTGGACCGATTTTCTTGAAATTGGTATATATTATGTAAATAGTTAAGGATGTTTTTCAAAAAAAGAAATACTTTTCAATTTTACATTTAAGTAAAAAAAACTGGATTTTAAAATTTTCAAAAAAAATTGTTTTTTACTTGCAATTTTTCGACACCTGCCAACATTAGATATTTTGTGAACCATTTAATACTCTATCATATATATTTTTTCCAAAAAATATCACCCGGATCCAAAGGTTAAAAAATACTAATTTGTAACATCTCGTACATATATTTTCCTACACTACATACGTAGGTTCCAATAGCCGTCATTAAGGTAGTTTATGTACTAATAAATGTCAGTGACAATGAATCTCACGCGTACTTTCAGCATTAGGTACAGGTAATGATAAATAGTCGCAGTGTTAAGGAACAGTATTTCACAGTGTTAAGGAACGACCTGGTAGAGTATGACTATAAACTAATAGATGCACAAGATAGGGTGGAGCAGTTGCAGACCCTCGTAGATAATTTTAACCAGTGCGCTTCTACCCATGAAGTTGCATTGAATCGTATAATTAACCTCGAAGAAGAACTCGGTGCTGCTAATGAAGAGTTAAATTATCTACGGAGAGAACGTGAGTGTTATGACAGTTCAATTACACAAAATTTGTATCAGGAGATGGTAGGTGATAAGGATAATAAGGACAGTAATATTAAGAACTTAATCTTTTTCAATAGAAACAATAAATTAAAAAAATATGTTGACATAAACAAATACATAAGGCGTACTCAGAAGCTAATAAAAAGTCAGAGGTGTCTCAAAAACTATTCTAAAATGAAATTAGAGTTATCGGTTATGAAAAATAGGGTGCAAAAATGCAATAAAAAAATAGATTTCGATAGGACTGAACATGATTTAAATGTTCACAAATTAAATGCAGAGATTAGTAAATTAAGAAATAAACTTGAGGACATGTCAATAAAATACTTAACGGCTCAAAGTGAAATCAAGGAGCACATGCTGGCATTCACAAAATTGCTGGAGAGTAGTAAATATAATGAGGACCGTTTTAATTCTTTAATAAATAATGGCATTGGTGATTGTAATTGTATAGTAACTGTACCAACAGCTGTGGTTCAGCCAGATGTGGCTCTTGATTCTTCTAAGCTAAGTGCCCCAAAAATAATTTTAGATGAGTCCCCTAGACAAATTAGCAACAATAAAACTATTATTTATTCAGATCAGATAGGGTCTGGAATGGGTACCATGTTAAGAAACAAATTGACACAAAATGTAACAAATTTTTGTTATCATAATGCAAATCTTATGCAATTATATCATTTAATATCAAAGGGAAGTTATGACAGTTCTACTACTCTAGTGATTCTAGTAGGAAACAGTCTTGGTATAGATAAGTCTAGTGTAGGTAGATTAATGTCAACATTAAACCTTATTAAGAGGCAGGCATAGGTAAAATTATACTTTGTGCATTACCATATTCACAAAATATGCCATACAATTATAATAATAAAATAGCATACTTAAATTCTTTAATGTATAATGCTATATGTCATAATAGTAAATATCATTTCTTCGACTTAAATAAATTTATGAAGCGCCTCACGCTAACATCTGAAAAAAAAAAATTGCCAAAGAAATATATTTTGACTTTGGTAGAACTTTTGGCTTTTAATATAGAACCAAATAGATATAACAGTGTTACAAATTCCATTCCTAATCATTTAAACTAAAGTATAGGACAGCGGAAACATCTTTGAGTATAAATATAGTTCATCAAACTATTCAAGGGTTTTCCAGCAAAGAATTAGAAGTAGGATTATTTTTAGATACTGAGAATGTACACATTATGTGTATTACTGAACATTGGCTTAGACCAGATCAATTAATTTTTGATTTCGTTAATTTTAAATTAGTTACTTCTTTTGCCAGAAAATCCGCCATTCATGGTGGTTCGTTAATAATTGTTAAAAGTACCGTTAAATCCAAAGAAAGGAAAGATATTGTTAGGCTATCCATAGAGAGGCTTGTAGAAATCTCATGCATAGAATTAGAAAATTACATAATTATCTGTGTTTACAGACCACCGTCGGCTAATTTTAGCACATTTGAATCCAGTATGGAAAATGTGTTAAAATTAGTATGTAAAACCCAAAAGCATGTTATTGTCTGTGGAGATTTTAATGTTAATTTACTGGAATCTTCAAATAATACTATTAAGATCTTAAGTTTATTTAAATCTTTTAACTTAGGTAATTTGTTCTTTGAACCTACACGGATAGGTGTTTCAAGTGCTACCTGTTTAGACAATATTTTTGGTAATTGCGAGTGTTTGGATAAGGAAATATTTAATTGCTTTAATTCTGATCATAGTGGCCAAAAGGCTTCTTTTTAAAATGATTTTCATCAAGAACCGCAGGCAATAACATACAGACCCATAACTAGCAATCGTTTAGAATTATTCAAAAATAAAGTTAGAGCAATCTCTGTGGGTTATCCTTTTCAAATAATGATTCTAATAGTATTTATAAAGATTTGTTTGATGTAATTCTTCATCAATTTAACAACAAATTTAAGATGAAAACTGTTTCTGGGTCAAAAACTAAGTTTAGTGAATGGGCTACTGTAGGCATCCATAGAAGTAGAAATAGGCTTTATGAACTATATAGAGAGAGGGAGGAGAACAAGAACGCTGACTTCTTAGTTTACGTTAAGAATTATTCGAGGACCTTCAAGCAAGTTTGCTTAACTGCTAAGTCAAACTTTTTAAGTCTTAAACTCCAAGCTTCTGATAATAAGGTAAAAACGGTGTGGAAAATTATAAATAGAGAAACGGGTAAATCTAAAACTCGTGATAATCAAGTCACCCTAAACAAGGGTGACAAACAAATCACGTCAAACAAAGACGTGGCCTTAGCGTTCGAAGATTATTCCTCCACTATAGCTATTAATACAACGAAATGTCTTCAATCATCTGCGATTGTAGCTCAAAAACTACTTTGTGCTAATGTTACTAAATGTAATGTAACCTTTGATTTTAGCCTTGTAGATTCAGTTTCTATTGTTAAGGTATTTAAATCGCTCAGTTTAAAAAAAACTGAGGATTTATGGGGAGCGTCAGTTAAAGTGATCCATCATGTCATAGATATAATTGCACCTCACTTAGCTTCAATCTACAATAATTGCATTTCAGAGGGGGTTTTTCCAAATCTTATGAAATAGGTATAGTAAAGTCATACCACTTTTTTAAATCGGGCGACATGAGTGATTTAACGAATTTCCGTCCCATTTCTATTCTACCGGTTTTAAGTAAAGTTTTTGAGAAGTTAATGTTAAAAGATATGTTAGGTCACTTCAATAGAAATAAACTGCTTAGCAGTAATCAGTTCGGCTTCACCAGAGGACGATCCACAACTGATGCAGCATCTGTACTTGTTAAATATATATACAATATTTGGGAGAAATCCTGTGATGCAATAGGATTTTTTTGTGACCTTTCCATAGCTTTCGATTGCGTAGATCATGCGACTCTTATATTAAAATTAGAACATTATGGTCTGTCAAATAATTCTCTAAATCTTATGTCTTCATATCTTAGTGATAGAACACAAACGGTTGTTGTAAACCAAACACAGTCCATTGGAGCAACTGTTAAATTAGGTGTGCCTCAGGGCTCTATATTAGGTCCTTTCTTATTTCTGGTCTATATAAATGACTTACGGTAGATAACCTTTGTGATATTGTGCTATTTGCTGATGATACTTCATTAATTTTCAAGGTGGACCGAAAATCCGTCGATTACAGTAGGATAAACGCCACGCTGGTTAAAGTACTTAATTGGTTTACTATTAACAATTTGCTACTTAACGCTAAGAAAACTAAATGTGTTAGGTTCTTTTGCCTAATGTTAGACCGGTAGAATCTAGTATATTTCTAAATGATGAAAAAAAATGATGAGTGTCGCGCCTTGTCCACCATCTCCAAGATGGTGGACAAGGCGCTTTTCTTAGGGATAACTATAGACAAACACTTGCAATGGAGTCCCCATATAGCAGTACTAGCAGGTAAATTAAGTTCGGCAGCTTATGCTGTTAGGAAAATCAGGCAACTTACCAATGTTGAGACAGCTCGCTTAGTTTATTATAGTTATTTTCATACTGTTATGTCGTACGGTATTCTGGTTTGGGGAAAAGCTGCTGACATACAGACTATATTCGTGTTACAAAAAAGAGCCATTCGTTCCATATATAACCTAAACTCCCGTGCTTCCTTAAGATCACTATTTAAAGAAATTAGTATTTTGACAGTAGCTTCACAATTTATTTATGAGAATATTATTTATGTCATTAAAAATCAAGACTCTTTTGTTAAGAATTGTGATATACATAATTTGAATACAATAAATGAAAATAAAATTGCTATTAAAAAATTTCGTGTCCGTAAGGTATATAAATCATTTGTTGGTCACTGCATTCATTTCTATAATAAATTACCTGACGAAGTTTTAACGTTATCATTTCCAGCACTTAAAAATTACTTGAAAAAGTCGTTGATGTCGAAAGCTTATTATAGGGTCGAAGACTATCTAACAGATAAAAATGCTTGGCCTAAATTAAACACCTAAATAACTTAGTCCGAAAAATATGTAAACATTGTAGGTATAATTATTGTCTAGGGGACATGGTTTCTGTAGGAGAATGTATCAAAACAATGTGGTTGTTTTGCACCGTCATGGGTAAGTATATGTATGTATATATATAATTATTATTATTATTACTATTTATGAGTTCGTCTGAACATACTGAGTTTTGACACATTTTCCTGCTCAACTACGCATGATATATATATTTTAATGTTAAATTCATTGTTTTATATAATGCTAGGTTAAGTTCTATAATTGTATAAGTAATTTTTAAAGAACGATCGATTATAGCAATTTTTCCACTAAGAGTGAGAGATAGCATGATTAGAAAGAGACAGCAATACTGAGAACCTTCGAGAAGTGTGTGAAAGAGAAAACACGACTAGAAAGAGACAGCAATACTGAGAATCTTCGAAAGTGTGTGAAAGAGATAACACGATTAGAAAGAGACAGCGATACTCAGAACCTTCCAGAAGCGTGTGAAAGACATACCACGAAATGAGACAGCAATACGCGGAACATTCCAGACTCATCCAGACCCGTGAGTCAAGGATATCGCGATTGTAAACAGAACAAGGTAGCAAGGCTTAGAACATTCCAGCAACGAATAGTCTCGACTTTGTCCTTTGCCATTAGCAAACGACATTTAACTTAATTTTAAAATTCTATTGTTTTTCGTGTTGTCGTTTACGCTGTTTTCGTTAACCCAAGATTAGTGTAACTTATTGTAATTGTAGCTTTCGTAATTCAGTGTAGAGTTCAACTAACTCGCATTCTCTACATTAACTTCTTTAGATATCATTTCGTTGGTAAATACCGCGGAACTTCTTAGTATACCGTCTCATTTAGGTGGGCTGAATGTTTAGTATTGTCGAATTAATTATTTAAACTGGTAGCATCAATATAATGGTCAGATTGAACTAACAGTGTCGCCATAGACTGGCAACATTGATAGAAGACACTTCCGTTATAACTTAGAAACCGCGTAGCGGCCTGTCGCTGTCGTTAATAAACATAAAGTCTCGTAGCACAGCAATTTCAGCTATATACGGATCTCCAGTTTTGTTTTTGTACGGCCCTGTAATATATTCCTAAAGTAAGTAAAAAAAAAAGAGATTTTAAAGTATTTTCTGGGTAAGTATGCTTATGGTTATATTACGGTACGGTAGATAGGCAATGAAAAAACCATATTTTCAATAGTTTAATTTTTTTATGAGAAGTATAAAAGTGGTCAGACTGCCAAAACTGCCAGGCTAAGGTGAGGCCGACCAAGACATACGGGAACATCTTTAATTAAGCTATTAAAAAATAAATATCAATTTTTCGATGAGGTAAAATATAGCGATCACATGGAACCACAAATTCGGTCGGACACCGGAACCTGCCAACACAGGATTTGGCCGACCACTTTTATTTAACTGTGCGCGAAGGCCTCTATCGTACCATGCCAGCTTCGTTCAATTTTTCGATGACGTTTTTTTGATGAATTTTGGCACCACTGTTTTACAATTTGCGCAAAATTTGCCATGTTAAGACGCGGCCGACCAAGAGCAGTAGAAGCTACTAAAGGTCATCTACGCCTACAGGGTAGGCATTTTCTATTTTTTTATCAGGTAAGGTTTCACACACTGGGCTCCCGGACTACAGGTGCCACGTGGATAGACTCGAAAGGATTCAGAGTCGTTTCTTGTATTTCCTTACTGTTCACCAATATAAATGTACGGGGATCGTTTGAGTTATTTCAATTTGACTTTTTTTGAGGACCTCCGTTGGATATCGGATCAGGTTCTACTTTACAAGATTTTAAGTAATTTGATGGATTGTCCCCAGCTTTTGGAGTGGGTTGGATTCAAAGCGCCGCGACCACGTTCTCGTTTATGCTTCAGACCTTTCTAGGTCAAAACATTCAAAACTAAACAGGGATAGCATATTGTTTTGCCTAGGATAAAACCGAGCAAACAAGCTAAGTATACAAAGCAATAAAAGTGGACATTATATCACTTTCACTTAATAAATATAAGAATCTTTTTTATAAATACAAGACTGGTTTGTAAGGGTATTTCATATGAAGCGGACAGGAAAAAAAAAGTGAGGTTCTCAAATTTGTTTATATTTGGTTTAATTCTTCCTCTAGTAAATGTAAAACCGAATGCTTAATATTTTTTATATACGAGGGGTGCCTTTTAAGTTCTGTCGTTTGAAAAAACTAAAGACAATTTAAGTGTTAAATGGTATTTATTGTTTTTCAAAGTAATCACCGTGATATGTAATACACTTTTTCATTCGATCGAACCAGTTTTCGAAACACTTATTCCATTCCGAAGTCGGGGTCTCCAAAATGGCCGTTTTGTATGCCTCAACCGCTTCTTCAGGCGTCCGGTACCGTTGACCACGAAGTCGTTGCTTGATTTTTGGAAAAGTGAAGAAGTCATTAGGGCTTAAGTCTGGACTGTACGGCGGGTGATCCAAATTTTCGACGTTTTGTTCTTTTAAAAACGCATTGTCTGCCGGGCGGTGTGCGAGCTAGCATTATCGTGGTGCAGTACTATACGACGTCTTGGGTTATTTTTTCGGAACTCGCCGATAACTTCTGGTAAACAAACAGTGGTATACCAGTCAGCATTAACTGTTTTACGATCTTCGAGCACGATGGTCGCAACGTGGCCACTTTTCGCTACAAACGTGGCGACCATTGTTATCGAAGTGCTCCGTGAGCGTATTACTTTGGTCGGTTTTGGCTCATCTTGAAACACCCAAACAGTCGACTGCTGTTTAGAATCCGGATCGTAGGCATATATCCAAGATTCGTCACCACTGATAATGTCATAAACGTGTTTAGAGTCTCCTCGGTTGAATTGCCGCAGAGTTTTGCGGCACCATCTAACGCGAGCCGTTTTTTGGTCTTCACTAAGTAAATGAGGTATCCAGCGTGAGATCAATTTTTTTACACCTAAGTGATCATGCAATATATTTTGAACACTGGTCCCTGAAATGCTTAATGAAGCTTCTATCTCGCGGTATGTCGCGTGGCGATCTTCGACGATCAGTTGCCGTACAGCATCAATGTTTTCCTGGGTTACAGCTGTTTTTGGTCGGCCTTCACGATGCCTATCACTAAGATTAGAGCAACCACGTTGAAATTCCAAATACCAACGTTCCACAGTCCGTATGCATGGTGCTTCATTTTTAAAAACCGTAGTCAGCTCTTCAAAGCACTGAAGACGCGTTAAACCCCTTTTAAAGTTGTAAAATATTATCGCACGTAAATTTTCCTTCGAAATTTCCATTTTCACAACCGACTTGTCAACTTTGAACCGACGCTGTACTAAAACGAATCGGCCGATCTCGAGACATTCTTTTGTTTTTGAATTCTAAATTCAAATATTTTAAGATGATACTAGTTTTTTTTTAAATAATCACGGGAGTTTTGCAAACGACAGAACTTAAAAGGCAGCCCTCGTATGATGGTTATTTTAGAAATTATGAGCTTTTAAAAATTGCCGTAATTGAAATTCCGTTTTTTTTAAAAGTCGAATATTGAATAAGTAAAATATAGGTATAACTTAATATTAAACCAAGCGTTTTGTATAGAGTTTATAATGGTCTTTACAATAAAGATTTTTTTTTTTAAAGATATAAAGAAGAATTTGACCACTTTTTTTCTATTTTTTTTAATCTTAATATGTATAAAAAACAATAGAAATTTTAGGATGGGATCTTCATTGGTTAAAGAAATAGGTCAAATAAAATAGGTAGGTACATACATATCACACTGAGTGCGACGCGGCGACGTTACGTATGGTATATGTCAGGTGTTGGGCGTAAACAAACATGTATTCAGTAAGATTGCAGGTAAATTAAAATGATAACATAATGAAATAAGAAAGTCAACAATTTAAAACAGTTTATTTTATAATTTTTACTATTTTACAGTGAGAATCTACGGTAGAACTCGGTCTTTTCACCAGAGGACCGACGGTTTTTGGAATAAAGGCATGAATATTTTTTGCTCCTGGAATTGTGGCCGCCGAATCAAACCTGGCTTGCAAAAATGTCATTTGACGTTCGATATCGTCTCAAGAGCAGTAGTAGATCGCCGTTTGCTTTAGAGATAATTTTGCCCAGTCATACAATCGCATTGGTGAAATGATTGATCTACTTGGAGGTAACTGTAAACTTGCACGCGTCGCCAAACGTTCCAGGTTCCCTCCGAGACCATCGCAGGGCCCTTTACCGTAAGATGTTGCGTGAAAATGTGCCTCTGCATTTATATTAAAATCATCCTTGTAATAAATAAGATTAACGAGGTTAAATCTATTTTTAAAGTGTTGTGAGGCACCATCGGTCATGTATATAATTTTAGATGCAACTATTTATTTTTCTGAATAGTGATTGTGTAGTATTTTTTGGTAAGTATAATATTTAGGTAGCTGTATCATGTTTCAAGTCGTCGGAAATCATGACAATACCGTGTTCATCTCTATAGTAAAAAAGCCGAAGTTAGGAGTGTAGCTTGATCGTTGTTCCAATGGAACGATGGGGCAGAATCTTGGACTACAAAACTGTAATTTTCTGCAAAATCACACTGTACGATGATTTACCCATTATCAATAGTCTCTTTAAGATGCTTAAAGGCACCAATTACGCAATTTATTCTTCCGGTACTCCACCATCTGTTGCACTTTACCACATTGCGACGATAAAAATCTATATCGCACAGTGCAATGGATCACCAGAAAATCTACAAATAAATGAATATTATAAATAATGAACATTCAATTAAAACCTTAAAAAAATTAAGATCTAAGTATTGAACTACTCCCTACTAGATGCATGGTTCTGCAACAAACAAATATTGACAATTGTTGGTCCGAAATTTGTCGGTCGGTCATTCCATATGAAAAAGTCTGAAATGAATTATTTTGTGCAGCCGCATGGTCATGGATTTCAATAAAAAAAAATTAAGGGTGTACTATGAGGTTTTAAATAACAAAAACCGTCGTCTTAAAAAACTGTAATACCTTGTCTTCGATCAGCACCTTTCGGAAGTTCGCAACGGTGTCATTTCCTACCTACAGAAATGGTGTTTATAATATATTATAGTTCACTAGACACAGTATCCGTCATGAATTATTACATTTACTCCAAACACTTCAACTTAAATTACTGAGTCACTAAATATTCGTAAAAATTTGCTCATTTTCGTCATTTTAGGATTTAATTCCAGACTCTTGTATTGTAGGTGAGCTAGAATTTAAAAAATAATTCAGACGCAACCACACCTAAATTCAAACTACTAACATCGATTTCTATTATCGAAATGTATTTTACTTATTGAAATTAAAAAAAAAACGTAACTTTGAACCCCAAAAAATCAATGTTCAACTGAAAATAAAAAAATGAAATTACAATCAAATGACAGATCATATGCTTAAATTTACATTACAACTGGATTTTATACTGTTATTTGTCCTAGGTTATGACTTATGAGATATGATTTTTTGAAAATCGTAAAAATCGTAAAACACTGCTAGTGAGACTAAGGGCCGGTTTTATGAAGGCCCGTAAGTAAAAATGTCAGGTCAAATTTTAGTAACTTCATACAAGTTTTGACATTCCTGACCGAAATTTGATCTAACGGATCTTTATAAAACCCAGCCTTAGTTGTTATTTATGCTTACCTGCCAGTAAATAATGGATTTTCTAATTTTTTAATGAGTTTTATGTGAGGAATGCCTAATTTCTGTCATAACATAATAGGTACATCCTACATATGATAACATATACAGAGATGTGACTTATTTAACCATTGAGGTATATTAACTAGAGGGGCAGTAACCACGCATAACCCGTGCCACTTCAGATGAGCCTGCAGGCTCATAGCGGCCATTTGTCAAGTTAGTTGTCAAACGGACGCCGACCGTAAAAGAAGCTGCGAAAAATGGGGAAATTCGTGGTGAAACAGTGCTTATCAAAGTCTGAAAGACACACTATGGCACAAATAATTACTTTTCACAGGTTAATATATTGTTTCTGTATCTAAATTAATGTAATTAACAATAAAACTTTAATAAAATATCAGATATTATTATTATAGGCCCAGTGTTACAAGCAAAGCATTGTTTCATATCCCCGAGTTTTCTGGGGATTTCAATATTTTCGGCCATCCGTGAAATAAATAAAATTAGTTGTAATAATTAATGTTTCTCAACGTTTGCGCTTGTGGGCGCGTAACTTTACTGCTTGAACATCGACAAGTTACGTACTTAATAGTGGTGCGGTGTAGCCTTATATCTAGATATTTGGAGTTCTTAACTTTAACGAAAAACAATCAAACTCAACTCAAAACCACAGTATATATAATGTATATGTTTAGCTAAAGCAGAAAAGAAGCTAGGCCTACTTTTCGAGATAAATACCTACTCTCCAAATGAGCGTAAGGAATGTTGTTCTTTATTGTATCTAAGCTAGTTAGAGCAAAATCGATGTCTGTGGCCCGTTTTACGAAGCTACAAGTTACAAATTACAAGCGGACCTCTCTTTCTAGCAAAAGGAGTTAGAAAGAGACTTCCGTACTTTACTTTTAACTTTTTAGTTTTTCCTCGAATTAGTTCCGAAATTGATATCTGGGGATCTGTGTGACATCCGACCACGAATCTGCTGACAGAATAAAAAAAAGTAGCCGCCATCCTGAACTTTTTAGTTATTCGACTGATCGCTTCCAAAATCGATATCTGGGGATCTGTGTGGTCTCCGACAACGAATACGTTGACAGAATCAGAAAAAGTAGCCGCCATCTTGAACTTTTAGGTTCTACGACGGATTGCTTCCAAAATCGATATCTGGGGATCTGTGTAGTCTCCAACAAGGAATCCGTTGACAGAATGTGAAAAAGTAGCCGCCATCTTGAACTTTCTAGATATTGGACTGATGGCTTCCAAAATCGATATCTAGGGCACTTTGTGGTCTCCGACAATAGATCCGTGGACAGAATGAGAAAAAGTAGCCGCCATCTTAAACTTTTTAGTTATCTGACTGATTGCTTCCTTAATCGATATCTGGGGAACTTTGTGGTCTCCGACAACAAACCCGTGGACGGAATAAGAAAAAGTAGCTGCCATCTTGAACTTTTTACTTATTCGACTGATTGCTTTGAAAATCGATATCCCGGGATTTGTGTGGTGCCAACGTTTTAGCAAGTACAGAGCACGTACATTTGGTTCAAATATTACCCATGGGTGTTTCAGTTTCGCGCCTAAATAGAGAACTACTATGATTTTACTGGCCCGTTCTCTCCATTTGCAATTTTTTCCTGGAAAGAATCAGATTTGGCATGTGAATGACTGATACCTTAAAAGAAAGAACAATAAGTAGGCATCTTTTTAAAAGTGTTTTAACATTTCAAAGATTTTTTTTATTTTTTTTAGGCACAAAAATGACTGATCCAAAATCTGAAACATTTTTAATAATTTCGAATGCCTCCATTTTGTTTTTAATACAATAAAGACGCTTAAAACTTGTTAAATTTGGTCCAATGGACATTAAACTATCCAAAGTAAATTATTTTGTTTACAAGGCAACGCTTATTGGGGCATTCTTAACACGTAACTATCAAATTCTGGATATTTTCTGTAAAGTCCTTAAATTTTCAATAAATAAAAACAACCAAATTTCGTCTAAGACATATACAGCTAAAATATTCAAAAATAGCTCGTCTATCACCCCCTTAAAGCTTTTAAGTTGTCATTCAAGCGTCAATTTCGAGAGTTATAGGAGACCCACAGATCCCCAAATATCGACTTTGAAAGAATTCGGCCCAAAAACTGGAAAGTTCAAGATGGCGGCAACTTTTCCCATTTTGTCAACGGATTCCCTGTCGGAGACCACACAGATCCCCAGATATCGATTTTGGAAACAATCAGTCGAATAACTAAAAAGTTGAAGATGTCGGCTACTTTTTCTCAATCTGTCAACGGATTCCTTGTTGGAGACTACACAGATCCCCAGATATCGATTTTGGAAGCAATCCGTCAAATAACCTAAAAGCTTAAGATAGCAGCTACTTTTTCTAATTCTGTCAACGGATTCGTTGTCGGAGACCACACATGTCCCCAGATGTCGATTTTGGAAGCAATCAGTCGAATAACTAAAAAGTTCAAGATGGCGACTACTTTTCACAATCTGTCAACGGATTCGTTTTTGGAGACTAAACAGATCCCCAGATATCGATTTTGGAAGCAATCCGTCGAATAACCTAAAAGTTCAAGATGGCAGCTACTTTTTCTAATTCTGTCAACGGATTCTCTGTCGGAGACCACACAGATCCCCAGATATCGGTTTTTTTTGGAAGCAATCAGTCGCATACAAAGTTCAAGATGGCGGCTACTTTTCTCAATCTGTCAACGGATTCGTTGTCGGAGACCACACAGATCCCCAGATATCGATTTTGGAAACAATCAGTCGAATAACTAAAGCAAGAAGAAAGAATTTAAAATGAAAAGAAAACCATTTGCAACCCAAGGATCGAACTGGGACCGCTAGCTTCATAGGCAGGGTCACGCCCGACAATAAAATAATTGTAAATTTATTACTACAATTCTAGTAAGCGAGAAATGAAACAAAATGAAATATTAAAACAATGTATTAATAGTAACGATTCAAATTATCACAGAACTTACTCGATTTTTTGGGGGAAAATTTGATGTTCTAGGCAACACTGAACTTTTCATACCAGGTGAGCTCGCCATCTTTGTCTATTCCATATGACTGCGTTCTACTAGTGTATTATTATAAAAGAGATAGATATAGTTTTTTTGTTCAAATATTATTGATTTCAAAGCTACGTCGCGATTAATAGTAGTTGGCACGTTTTATGCGTCGCTTTCGATTGACATTTGCTTCTATAGTTAATATACCTCAATGTATTTAACCTTTTGAACGCCATACGTCGAATACAAAATGTGCCACCCACACGCCAAAGATGTTTGCTATGCTATGCAAATTACACCTTATTGCTACCAAACAAAGTCTCTTTTAATCTTGATCTCTTGTCGGCTGTAGCCGACGTGGCGTCAGTGGCACGACTTTTAGTTGACGGCCAGAGCCGACAGTGGCGTTGAAAAGGTTAAGATACAAGTTTCTGAAATACAGATACAAAATACGTATTTACATCTTGTATGTAAAATACTTTTTTAAATTGATTTTGCATCTTGTATTTAAATACTTGTTGTTTGGATCTTAGTATTTTGTAAATACTAATTTTGTTAAATAATATATATCTATGCATTTATTCACAAAATTTGAAAAGATTTTATGATGATATTAATTTTAAATGTCACCATAGATAAAACGGAACGCAAATTTAGTCTAGGACCAAATTGATAGATGGCGACTCTTTCTTTCTACAAATCCTACAATAAAAAATATATTTTTCAAATATCACACATGTTTGCCAAGTTCTGCCCCTGTGGAGAGCGACTCTTCTCTTTTGGGGGTATGATTATGAGGCCTCATCGAAGAAAAATGAGTGATAACTGGTTTTAAGTCTCGTTCCCTTAAGTCTCAATTAAAACCTTAAAAATATAAAATTTGGTCTTGTCACATTTGCACGCTTTATTCGTAAATAATTCATGTAAAAAAATGAACTTACATTTAATTAAATGTTGTTTTCATACAAAAGTATTTTATCTTTAAAAAGTATTTGAAAGATACTTATTTTGTATTAGAATCTAGTATTTTAGATATCATCCCAGAAAGTTATTTGTATCTGATATCTGAAATACTTAATTTAAAAGTATCTTGCATTTTGTATTCCAGATACTTTGTATAGGGTACCTTGTACATCAATAACATGTAAGTATGTACTTACATGTTCATTGCTTTTTGAGCAGAACTGACTATTTTCAAGTAGTAAAAGGTCAGTAAACATAATTATCTAAGCAACCTTTTTAGGGTTCCGTACAAAAATGGTAAAAAAGGAACCCTTATGGTGAGACTTCCGTGCCTGTCCGACTGTCTGTATGTATGTAACAGCAGTTTTTCTCAGAAACTATAGAAGCTATCAACTTGGAATTTGGTTGAAAATTAATTAGCTACACCGGCCCGCAAAACTAAGTAGGTATCACACTTTTAATACTACATAGTATTAAAAGTGTGATACTTAGTTTTGCGGGCCAGTGGAGTTTGCAAATACGAGCGAGGAGTCATATATTAACCCCTCAAGCTATGTTCGATTTTTGTAAGGAACGGACACCGGGCATAACAATCTTTTTCGTGTCAGTAGCAGATGTTGAAGCTGCACAATCAAGCTTTACACAGAGATTCGAGAATTTACTCACAATTAAAAGTACAAGATCGTACAGTCAGCAGCAGAAGTAGCTACTCAACCAAAGAGGTCAAAATAATCTTCACTCGACTCTATTATCAAGAGAATATGTCGTGTCTAGATCATTTTGAGCATTTTATTCTGCTTAGTTACTGTTGATGCTGACTGTAACAAACATTTTGAACCTCTTTCTTTCGACTCTTTGAAAGCTCATCACAAACATTTGAAGTTGTTACAGTAAGGAGACAAAAATCGAAACGTAAAACGAATTATTAAACACGATATTAATATTTTTTTACTCATAGCAATGTTTTTCATTTAAGACGTTTTAATTAACAAATAGTTAATATTCATGTGCAGCAGGACAAATAACAGTATAAAATCGAGGACAAATAAAAGCATATGATCTGTCATTTGATTGTAATTTACATACATACTATTAAATCACGCCTGTTTCCCAGAGGGGTACACATTGATTTTTTGGTGTTCTAAGTGGACGGGTTATGACTTTTTTTAAATTTCAATGTCTGTTTTTTAATAAGTAAAATATATCTCGATAATAGAAATCGATGTTAGTAGTTTGAATTTAGGCGTGGTTGAGGCTGTTTTTTATTTTTTTTCTAGCTCCCATACAAGAGTCAGGAATTCAATTCTAAAATGACAAAAATGAAAATATTAGTGACTCTGGAATTAAGTTGAAGTGTTTGGAGTAATTGAAATAATTAATGACGGATACTGTGTCTAGTGAACTATAATATATTATAAACGCCATTTCTGTATATAGCTTTTAAGCAGTTTCATCATAGTTTGTGTGAGTAGGAAAATGACACCGTTGCAAACTTCCGAAAGGTATTGATCGAAGAAGAATTAAAAACGACAACGGTTTTTGTTATTTAAAACCTCAATTTTTTATTGAAATCCATGACCACGCAGCTACACAAAATAATTCATTTCAAAAATTTCCATATGGAATGACTCTTATAGAAATAATTAGTTAGTTATTCATTAATATACTAATCAACATTAACTTACCGAAAGTATGATATTCCGTCTGAGACATTCTCCTTACAGTGATTATTTCTACAGTATTTGAAAACACACTGAGACATTGTGACACGTGAAACCGTTGGCGTAGTTGACAGCGAACTGATTTCAAATACGCTCACAATTTAAATTGAGGCATTATGCGCTTGGGTGTTTTTTGTTCTGTGCTCTGTTCTCTAGATGAGTATTGTTGATTAAAGAGAGGTAGGTTTTATTTGTTATAATTTTTATATTGCCATTAAATATAAGTAAATATAACTAATATTAAATATAATCTAGTATCTTTACCTTCAATACAAATGTATTATATTCAAACGAAACATTACTTTCTACAGACAATCTATTAATATTAAGCTTTCTTTTACTGCATCCAACTGACTTTTTTGATCACTGTTCACTTTTTACGCTTCAAAAACGTAATTGCTGATTTGCTTATCTGTTGTTTATAAACCCTCGCTAACCGCACTACAGTATATTACCATTCTGCTTTGGTTTAAGTGGTATATTTAAGTAGTACATTTGTCGTAAGTTTGCCACGTATTGCAACAAGCACAAAATTGTCCTAATAAATTAAGAATTTTCTAGAAATTTACCACTGTGAAATTCGACGTACATAGTACATAAGCATAGGTCATAACATAACAGAACATAAAAACCATTATACTTACGTTTATATTCAGCCATTAACCGCCTTAGAGCTGACCCAGCCATTATAAGCTTCTGTTTTTTTTATTTTCGTTTAGATTTATAAATGTCCCTCATCAACTATCAATCTTCGATTAGGTTTAATTTCGCGAAAAAATATAACCCGTACTCTACTGAACGAATCAAGACGAAACTAATTAGTATTCATGACATTCATGTAACGTAACAGATAGAACAGACAGACTATCGTATCTTGTTCTGAAACACAATCTATTCACAGTAATTATACTTTGATATCATTAATGAAACAAAAAACTAGAAGAAAGGCGATTTTAATGTGTTTTTGTATATAAGGAATATTTTTCGATGAGTACTTTTTTCAATTCTACTCAATGAAAATGAAGATGTTGTATAATTTTATGAACATTGAGCTCTAGATAACAGATTTTTGAACAAGGTTCTGTCCCGTTGACACTTGCTTGGTGCGTGCGTGCCACAGAAGAAAGACTAAAGGCATAGAAACCGTACTAAATAAGCAGAAAATACATTATGGTTCACTTCTTTTTACTTATGGTTTTCAAAGTGAGTTGAAAAGAGATGAACCTATAGCTGTTCTTTCGTTATTTGGTAGGTACCTACATCGTCACAAGTAAGGCGTGATTTGGACATATAAGCACCTATAGTATTTGGACCTCTTCCCTTTATATACCTTGTACATACAAGGTATATAAAGGGAAGAGGAGATGTCTTTCCTTGTATATACAAGGAAAGACAAAACCTTGCTATAGGAAGGACAAAGAAGTCCCTGTGTAAAACCTTGTGACAATGACAGTTAAAGAAGAAAAAACAACCTACTTTTTGTTTCATTTTTTCTCATGTAATACGTAATCTAAAAAGTAGAGAATAGCCTTATAGTACTTTTTTTCTTGTGTTATATCCATAGAGGAAGGAAAGCATAGAGAGAGTATAAAAACGGCTAATAGAATAGTACTCTTCGCACCTGTTACAAATGCCCTTCGTAAAAAGAATCCCATCAAAAACATAAATGTGAAAATGTGAGCCAAGTTCAATATTTAAGAATATGCGATGCATGGCTATCGACTTCACCGACAAAAGAATTGAGATGTAAATGGGTGCCAAGTTCCATAGATAATCCTGATATTTATCTATTAAGAACATACGAAATTCTAAAATAAATTAAAAACACAATTTCTTATTTTTGCTGCTACAACAATGTGTGCTATTTAAAAGTATAACTTCTTAAATTTGAACTCTCGAATTATTAAATTAATGCATGTTGACAATTACAATATGTAATGTAATGTACCTGACTACAAATATGCCAGCAACTACACAATGATACACATACTGGGCAATATGCGGCGAAGATCCGCTTTAATTAAACCGCGAATTCTGTAATATTGTATAAATCCCAGATGATCTTAAAAATAACGTGTACCCCAAAACAATATTATAAAGCAGTGTTTTTCAAACTTTTTGGCGTCACGGCCCTTGATGACCATCATAATTCCTTAGCGACCCCCCAAAACCCAATTTGTACGATTAACCTTAGAACCCAACTCTTAATTAACAGATTTGGAATGCACCTTTATATCATTCAATCAGTCATGCGTTTTGGAACGCAGCCTATATATTTATCACAAGTATTCAGAAGGTACTTATTGTTTCGCAACCTACCTACCCCTTTTTAAATATTAAAAGGCAGCCAGTCTTCTTTAAGCTGAGCGACTGTTATTTTGGAGATTATTTCGCGACGAAATGGAAAAGTTTCTAAAAAGATCATCGATGCCTTCAACATCAGGATTAACATCTGGAAGTGAGCCTAAAAAGAAGAAAAATAGAAAATATGACGAAAACTATTTAAAATACGGTTTTTCTGTTACGGACGAGCAACCACAATGTGTTATTTGTTGTGAAGTGTTATCTCGTGATAGTTTGAAGCCATCCAAACTACTGCGGCATCTTACTACTAAGCACAAACATTTTCATTCAACAAAAAACATTCCATCTAGTCACAAGACTTTCTCGGAGGTGAGCCACGCGACCCTCAGGATAGGTCTTGCGACCCCCCGGGGGGTCGCGACCCACACTTTGAAAAACACTGTTATAAAGAATAGATAATGTTAATGTCAATATTAGCACCGACAACAAAATTGTCGGGAGGATAAGTAAAAAAAAATGTCTCACGTAGAAGGCGATGTTGTGGAGTAGGTATCTCTTCGGCACACGGTTGGGAATTACGCACCTACCTATGTCGGAATATCGTAAGGGCAATAACTTGGAATTGTCTGGAATTGCTAAAGGAGAAAATGTTTTAATTCAACGAATTTCCATAATTTGACACACAAAAGTGACAATCACTAAAAATTGCCGGTACACATTCAGAAGCAAACTGTTTTTCCCATGGGTAACTTATGTAGCATGCTCACGAGTATCCAGCCCACAAAACCTTCATGCGAAAGATGGCAAAACAAAAAATAATTTATACTAAATGTATTAACCTAAATAATTCAACTTTTTTTTAAACTTTGAGCTCAATATTACATGCGTTTGAAAGATCATTCTGGCCAGGGACTGATGTCCGTCAAACTATAAAATTACTTTAAACTATTAATTTACTTAACTGCGATAAACGAGTTCTACGCGGACGAAGTCGCGGGCAAAAGTTAGTATCAAATAAATTAGCATTAAATAATATTCATTAAATCGCAACCCAATAATTATTGAGTAGGTAGTTCCGGTGAATCTGTGATCTTCATTCATCATCATCATCATCATCAGTTCTACTTCACCAAATGGTGCTTTTCAAGAGCAAATGCACGAGTTACTATATGCTATACAAAATACCCAAATCGCTATAGGTGTACCTAAAATATTTGAAGATTTCCTTAAAATTTATTCAGGATCCCATGATCAGATTCTGACCGGATGACAGTAGGACCACTCCGGGAGTATGCACTATCAAACCAAAAAAAGTATTTTCCAAATCGGTTAATAAATGACGGAGTTCTGAGGTAATTAGCATAAATAATAATTATAATAAAACTTTAAAAAACATTGATTTCTGATTTTTTATTTGTTATCACATAATTACCCACCTTGATGCCAAATTTCACCTTTCTAGATCACCTGGAAATGGGTTAGGTTGTTGATGATTAATCAGTCAGTCAGTCGTAAAAATGCCGATTTTTAGACGATAATATCTCAATGACCGTATAACATTTTTTTATGAAATTTAGGGTTCTAGTTGATCTAAAGGGTTTTAATACATAAACCAAATTTCATGTTTTTATGATAAATATATTTAAAGTTATTGAGGCGTCAAAAGTGGCTCCAAACGGTTTGTATAAATAAATAATAACACACGGCTGCGCTCGCCAGTTCCTTTTGCGTGAATTTCAGCCATTCCTCTTTGACTGGCGAGGCTTTGGAAATCTGAAACAATACAATTAATTAATATCACATAATAGAAGGCTCTTTTACCGATCGATAGATATGTACAGTCAAGGAAATTGATTCCTGGTCTAGGAACTTGGTTTTGGACTATGTCAAGGTGACACTGTAAATAAAATGATAAGAAGTCTGTTAATTTTTTTTTCTTGAGTTTATCCACAGGTTTTATCATTGTTTTATCCCAGTGGGAAAGGCAAAGCACATTGATCCATACAGCCTAGTCATAGTTTTCATTCTGATCCAATTTGAAGTAAGGCCGGAGCCAAGTCTTTGTAGTCAATATTATCCTTAAATCTTGAGTTCTAAGGCCGTAGCCATGCTTTAATAAGTGTACGGTAAAATCCTGGATTGTGAGGCCGAAGCCAAGTATTCAAAAGTAAAAGTCAAGTTTGTAAAAACTTGTCTTGAAAATTCCGATGAAAAGCGTAAAATCCGATAAAAGCGTCAAATATGTATATAAATGTGGTTACAGAATTATCAACAAGCTTTTAGAGTTGTTTGCAATTCTGTAGCTCTGCCTACCCCAAACTGGGAAAAAAGGCGTGAGTTTATGTATGTATGTATATATATATATATACACGAATATAGTCGAAGATGGAAGAATATACTTCAAAATTCTTTTAAATGTCTTGGATACAGCGCGGGGTATTTTCAGGCCTTCCATAAACGGTTAACAAGTCGGCGGATAATGAAAGTCGCTGAATGTTGAATGCTGCACATTCAAAAAAGATGTGATCCAGAGTTTGAACGCAGTTATCATTGCAGTATGAACATAGAGAAGATGGGATAATACGCATTCGATTCAGCGGCCCTACTTTGAAAATCGAAGTTCGAAGTTACGTTAGCTCCATCCCTTTCTCTCGATTTAGTCTCAAACGACGAGCGACAGGGATGGAGCTAACGTAACTTCGAACTTCGATTTTTAAAGTAGGGCCTCAGGTGGGCATTGAAACGACAAACTCCAAATCTTAAACGACATAAATATGCTGTAAAATTTCCTGCTTCTGTACTGATGCGATTTAGTAAACCAAGGGGTTCTACCTAATTATTGATTAACATCTCTATACCAAGAGCCTTTCCTGGTTAATGTTTCAAGCCAATTCTCAAGCCAGTACTTTCTAATTTTAGATTTAATTAGAGGTAGCAAGTCGGAGTGCGGTAAGGCAACATCGCTAACAGGGCTGCGGCTGTCACTGTCAACTCAACAATGAAACGTGCCAAAAAGTCAACTTACTCGTTACCGGTGACGCCAATATGCGAGGGTGTCCATAGAAATTTTATACTAATATTTCTAGTAGAAAGATGTTGAACCATGTGTCTAATTTCTATTATAGTATAATTTGTGTTGGCGATAATATGATAACAGGTTATATACGATATGGTTTTTACCGCCTAGAATACCGGCCCAGTTTTTGAGAAGTAATATGGTTTGAATTAAAGCACGGCAGTTTCAAACTCCCCCCTCCCCCTACTAAATGGGCCATGGCTCTCGATGGCTCCCGGTCTGAATCTACTCAAGACCAACTGAGAATCTACTGTGCCAAGTTTCAGCGCATAGTCACAAAGTGCAAGGTTCCCATACAACGGATTGCACTATCAAACCAGCTAATAGAAATAACTACGTTTCTTGCATATGTTTCTTGCACTTGTATGGCGAAGTACTTTGTAGCAAAATAAAACAGAGTATAGTAAAAATATTGTTTTCTTGAATATATCTTAGGTAATTTGTTTTTATGTTTTCAATTAATAAAAAGCAGATACTTAAAGCTAATTCGAATTAGACTTTTTTTTAGATTTTTTTCTTCATTTATACAGGTTTGAAGTTTATTTTGCGATAATTGTTTGTAACGGTTTAAGTGTGTACGTAGGTACGTAGTGAGTACGTTAATAAAGTCAAGCATTTCTATCAGTTAGCTTATTTTTATTGTATATATACTCAATTTTTTCGGGTAAAGTGAGCCACCGCAGCACCTATCGCACTATTATCGATATCGATAAAAAGTAGGTACAAAAAATGGAAGTCTCGAGCCCTAGGGTTTCATTTTTCGACATACCCTTTATAATCTGTTGTTGTTAGTATTTGTGGGTTGGCACAATGTACGCCTATATAATCTATGGTAGTTCGTATTTGTCGGTTGGCACAAAGTACGTTCATCATTCGGTTCGAGGCTTCTTTGAGAGTGCCGACTCTTAAAACGTAGTGATAAAGTACTCTGTGGGTCCAGAAACAAAAAAAATTACAGTCAATTTGTAAACAAATAATTTTGACATGGCAACAGCTCTCTTCGACCGTGTCAGCTAGATACCTAAATTGTACTGAATTGTACCTATAAAATAAAAAAATGGAGAAGTTTTATAATGTTTTATGTAAAACCACAAAAGAGTTGATATAGCGCGGTCAAATGAATGTCATTTCTATTATAATTAGTTCGTCCCTAATTTCCTAGCGACCACAACCGTTCAATTGGGTACAGATGTAGTTAAATATCCTTTCACGTCGTATTATCTCGGAAATGTTCGTATTTGTCATGCTACTTCAGTCTGACTCAGTACCCATCAAGAAAACGTGGGGGAACGTCAATGATATTTTATATTTATATACGCTATGCTCATACTAAACGGATTCGAAAACCGTCGCCAATTACTGACAGTTGCTACGTTGTCATATTTCTACAGACAAAGACGGCAATTCGTAGCCAACGCTATTGTTAGAAAGAGATAAATAGTTGTTTCAAATGCGTACCCGAATGACGCGGTGTGCCCGCTCATGGCTGCCATATAGCTACCCGTCTTTATCGCACTCATGCGATATCTATATATATATACAGTGGTGGTCACATAATTAGGGACATTTGTTTTTTCCCAAACAATTGCCTACAAATATGACTTTTAAATTTTACCACCATTCAAAAAGTTCTAGACCAATTTTATTGCTAAATACAATTTACTTTAGATCATTAACTACGGTTTAAATGTATGTAACATGAACTACTGTTAAAAACGAACCTTATATTTTATAGGGATTTAAAAACTTAGTGCTGACCCGTCCATACAAAGTTTTACAACTTTGTATGATCTACTGTACCTAGAAACTTGAAATTTGGTACAGGAGTTCCTTTTATGATGTAGGACGGTAGTTTAAAAGGAATTTTCTCATTTCTGGACTTAGGAGTATGAAAATAGGTACTTAAATAAGTTCTCGATTACAATTTAAAATGATCTGTGTAGGTGAAATGGACAAAATTCCCTCCTAAAGGGGTAACATGGGGGGTAAAGTTTGTATGGAAATGTTCTAATTTCTAGACTTAGCAGTATGAAAATTGGTATATGCTGATTAGAAATAAATATGATCTGCGTAGGCAAAGTTAAAGAAAGAAGGAGTAGCTTTCTACTTATTAGGGGGGAGTTTCTATGAGACTTCCTTATTTCTGAACTTAAAAATATGACTGGTCACAATTTAAAATGATTCGTATGGCGACTTCAATTAGGGAGGGGGTTTTTCATACAAAATGTACAACTAAAATGTGGAAATTAAATTTATATTTAAAACGATGTGTGAAATAAGGTTGCTAATAAGTATGCTTATCTGGTTGTGCATAATAAAATCGATAATATTAAGTGAGCGTAATTTTTGTGTGATTATCCGTTCTTATAATAATAAATAATAATAATAAATCTTTATTGCTTGAAATAATATTTAACAAGATCTTAATTGAACAGTCAGTATTTATCTTTTACCTTATTTACAAAATATTATGTACAGTGCAATCTTCCATCTATCTATATATATAAAATGCTAAACTGATTGTTGATAAATCAACGCACAGCCCAAACCGCTGGACCTAGAAAAATCATTTTAAGCTTGTAAAAAAAGTTAGGTATGCAACGGTACATTCTTAGCTCTTAAGGTACTCGTGCCTGTAATTAGAGTGCTCGCAAGCTCGCGGTCTAACCTCAGCACTCCTACCTTAAGAAGCTTCATTATGTACCAGTTCCATAAATAACTATTATCATTCGATATTTTAAACGTGTGGCGTTTTAATCGTAGTCACTCATAGTCGATATTATGACTGCACATGTTTTGACTGTTCGATATAGCGGCCTGCACACGTACATCAAGTTCGGACCGCGGGAAACGCCACGCGCCATTCCAATCATCGTTCCGAAACGTACGTGTAAATGCAACTGTAATAGTAAAATAGTAAAAAATTTACGGTTCGAAACAAAGATTGGAATGGCGCGTGGCGTTTCCCGCGGTCTTAACTTAACGTGTAAAGGCCGCTATTAAGTTGTAACTTTCGATATTTGGATTTCGATATTTTAACTTTAGATATGTTAACTTTCAATATTCAAATACGTACAGAGCCGAGATTCTAGGCGGTAGAAACCGTATCGTCTTTGATCTGTTATCGTATTGTCAATGTTTTGATAGCTCTTATTTACTTGACAGTAATGGCTGCCGAGTGAAAAACGATACCATAACAGGTCAAATACGATTTGGATTATACCGCCTAGAATAGAGGCATCTAGTGAATAATCCTTTCACATCGTGAAAACTCGTAACTCACGTCTACTTCCGAATGATGCCGACGTGTCTATGAATATTTGAATTATTAAGTGATATGTTTGTATTAAATAAAAAGAGTACTTTCGTTATCATAGTCAAATGTCAAACCACGAGCAAGAGTTTGAAGTATGTCACACCGAGATGTTAAAACCACCACGATCAAATATATAGAAATAAGGTGTAGGTAATCAAGAAGAAATATAAATAAATGTTGAAAATAATTTCACAGGCTTGTCGATCTAAACGTGTCCCAGGTCTTAATGCTTTCGGAATGACTATTAAAAAGAACTGAAAGCAAACTTAATCTTAATTAACAAAAAAAAACTCTGGTATTAACCACTCTATATCGATTATCACTCTCGCGATGCGACGTTCCCCAATGATATTTTATATTAAGATACGTCATCTGCTTGCAAAAGCGTTCCTCGAAAAGGAAGGTAATTACCTTATTACCGTTCAGTCGCGCCGTGGCCGCTGACACGCACGCGTCAAAAACAGTAAAGTTTTATTACCGAAATGCAACAAATATAAGCCATAAAAATGCCGTCTTATGTTTTTCGAGGCTGCCGAAATTATACTGTAACTATAAAAGGAAGAAAGTATGTCTCATTTCATTCGTAAGTACCGTAAATATTTTTTACATTTTGTTTTACATCGCCATACTTTGTTTAATTTGCACCGGTGGCGTCACCGTCACCTGTGAAACATGAGATACACAATTAGATATCGCATGAGTGCGATAAAGACGGGTAGCTATATGGCAGCCATGAGCGGGCACGCCGCGTCATTCGGGTACGCATTTGAAACAACTATTTATCTCTTTCTAACAATAGCGTTGGCTACGAATTGCCGTCTTTGTCTGTAGAAATATGACAACGTAGCAACTGTCAGTAATTGGCGACGGTTTTCGAATCCGTTTAGTATGAGCATAACGTATCTAAATATAAAATATCATTGTCGTTCCCCCACGTTTTCTTGATGGGTCAGACTGAAGTAGCATGACAAATACAAACATTTCCGAGATAATACGACGTGAAAGGATATTTAACTACATCTGAGGCCCTACTTTGAAAATCGAAGTTCGAAGTTACGTCAGCTCCATCCCTGTTACTCGTCATTCGAGACTAAATCGAGAGAAAGGGATGAAGCTATCGTAACTTCGAACTTCGAATTTCAAAGTAGGGCCTCTGTACCCAATTGAACGGTTGTGGTCGCTAGGAAATTAGGGACGAACTAATTATAATAGAAATGACATTCATTTGACCGCGCTATATCAACTCTTTTGTGGTTTTACATAAAACATTATAAAACCTCTCCATTTTTTATTTTATAGGTACAATTCAGTACAATTTAGGTATCTAGCTGACACGGTCGAAGAGAGCTGTTGCCATGTCAAAATTATTTGTTTACAAATTGACTGTAATTTTTTTTGTTTCTGGACCCACAGAGTACTTTATCACTACGTTTTAAGAGTCGGCACTCTCAAAGAAGCCTCGAACCGAATGATGAACGTACTTTGTGCCAACCGACAAATACGAACTACCATAGATTATATAGGCGTACATTGTGCCAACCCACAAATACTAACAACCACAGATTATAAAGGGTATGTCGAAAAAAGAAACGCTAGGGCTCGACACTTCCATTTTTTGTACCTACTTTTTATCGATATCGATAATAGTGCGATAGGTGCTGCGGTGGCTCACTTTACCCGAAAAAATTGAGTATATATACAATAAAAATAAGCTAACTGATAGAAATGCTTGACTTTATTAACGTACTCACTACGTACCTACGTACACACTTAAACCGTTACAAACAATTATCGCAAAATAAACTTCAAACCTGTATAAATGAAGAAAAAAATCTAAAAAAAAGTCTAATTCGAATTAGCTTTAAGTATCTGCTTTTTATTAATTGAAAACATAAAAACAAATTACCTAAGATATATTCAAGAAAACAATATTTTTACTATACTCTGTTTTATTTTGCTACAAAGTACTTCGCCATACAAGTGCAAGAAACATATGCAAGAAACGTAGTTATTTCTATTAGCTGGTTTGATAGTACAATCCGTTGTATGGGAACCTTGCACTTTGTGACTATGCGCTGAAACTTGGCACAGTAGATTCTCAGCTGGTCTTGAGTAGATTCAGACCGGGAGCCATCGAGAGCCATGGCCCATTTAGTAGGGGGAGGGGGGAGTTTGACACTGCCGTGCTTTAATTCAAACCATATTACTTCTCAAAAACTGGGCCGGTATTCTAGGCGGTAAAAACCATATCGTATATAACCTGTTATCATATTTTCCACGTTTTGATAGCTCCTATTTACTTCACAGTAATGACAGAATGAGTATTAAATAGTTCCATAGTAGGTTAAATACGATATCGTTTTTACCGTCTAGAATAGAAGCCCTGTACTTGTTATGGCGTCCAATATATCATTTTCGGATAAATTAAGGATGGGAAGTCTATTTTTGAAATGCACTTTAGACCAAAAAAATAAAAAATGGCCATTAGACAAAAATTATGTACATCTTTTTTTCATTTATACATTTTTTTTACTCACGTGATATATGTTAAAAATAATAATATATGTATGAAAAAGGTACACTTATCTATTTAAAAAAAATGTATAGTTTACTTTTACGTCTAAGATGGGCATAGAACTAATTCGCGTAAACGTAAACATAACATATTATAAGTAAGCATCCTTGGCAGTTAAAATATTGTAATTAATGTATGTTTTATGACTTTCTAATAAATATTTATTCCCAAACCTACTTACATAACTAGAAATATTGTTTATTTCTACAAATTTTTAATTCGCGAAGATAACAAATAGAGGTAAGTAAGTACAATAAAACTTTACTAACACTCCATTCTGTACCCTTACCATGAGATACAATTACCGTACTCGCTAGCGAGTCTAATGCTCTGTCCCTCGCAGACCTCGCAGTATTCTTACAGAGTGCGAGGGACAGAACATTCGACTCACTAGCGAGTACGGTAATTGTAACTCATGGTAAGGGTACTGGATAGAGACGTTTCTAATGTATCCTTTCACATGCTAACTTCGTTCAATGGCATAGGTAAGAGAATTTTGAAGCTTGGGAAGCCTTTCCTGACCTTACTATAGGTTTCGAGTCAGTGATCAAGGGGCGCATTGAGGAGGCAATGGCTTCCATCGAAAAATACGTCGTAACATTATATAATAGGTCAGATTCCTTTTTAAACAGATATAATATGATCTCAAAGCTTAAACCAGAATATTGCATTTCATTATTATTTCAGATCAGCTTCGCGTACTTCAGTAGATAAATGAGTGCCATAACTAAGCCTAAGTCTCTTAGTAAGTCAGTCAGTTACTAAGGATAAGACCAGACAATCCTAAGACTTGTCCAACTACAGACCAATCCCACTCGCCTCTGTAATCGCTAAGGTACTGGACTGTTTGTTTGACCGGTAAATCGACAAGCACTTGACAAGTAACGATGCACAATTTGGTCACAGGCCGATTTTTTCCACGGAAAGTGCTTTTCTTTGCAGATAGTGCAGTAGGGCACCGACTAAAGCTGCTTTATATCAGCATTTTTTAAGAGGCATATATCAATGGGTGCATGTTTGGGGCCAGTTAGCAGTGTTAGCACCAGCTCAAAATATGCTCTATCGGTCTACTTGGGGTTAGACGAAGGTCAAAAACCACTGAAAGCCTACATGGACGGACTTGCCTGTTGTGCCAGAAGCATGTCTAGATTGGTTGTGAAAGAAGGGTGTCCTTTTTTTTTCATGACGGAACCTTAATCCACCCAAATAACATCTTTAAAAACGTTGATAATAGAGTGCACAATACTGACTGCGGCTGGAAAAGTCGTTTTAATTCCCCGGATTCCATACTTTCCAGTTTAAACAACTGCAATGACAATTCGACACATGCAAGGAAAAACATTGTATCTCAATTTACTGTGACTTCTAATTTCAAACGTATTTGAGTGTGCACAAATTGAGATACAATGTTGTTCCTTGCATGTGTCGAATTTACAAGTCACAAGGTCAAACATTCAAAGTTGCGGGCTTAGACCTGTGGGCCTAATATGGCTGCGTTTATCGCGTTACAAAGTGTGGATAAGGCATCCGTTACCTTCTGACACGTAAATAAGTACGAGAGTGACGACGGATGCTTTATCCACATTTGACGCGCGATATTGACGCAGCCATGCTACTAGGCCTGAGCGTTGAGTGTTTTTCCCATAGAGGTAGGTATGTAGCCCTTTCACGCGTCACTTCCAGGCAAAATTTGTTTGTATTGTGCAATGAGAAGTCCGCTTTCGAGAGAGAGTCTTTAGAGAGAGATTCTGTGAAATCTGGCAGTCATGATTTGAATTGAATTTAAAATCTAACGGCATCAAAAACTCAATTTCGCAAAATTGGACGTCTTTCTAAAATCGTCATGAAATAAAACCTCTATGCATAATGCACGTATCTATAATTTGAAAAGTATATTATTTCAGATGAACTTGGATTATTTTAACTTATTTTAACCGAAGCGAAGCGAGGGCGGGTCGCTAGTATAGAATAATATTTAATGTTACTACCAATTTATGGAACTCTATGATCCTGAAATAAATACATTAATACAAAAATGTTTGCGTTATTAGGGTTATTTTATGCAGTAGGTGTTTTTTTTTACTACTACTAACGAATTTATTTTTTTATTTCAAAATCTGATACGCTATAAATGTGAAATTATAAAGTTTCTCTTTTTACTTTAATGCTGCGGATCCCAAAGGAGTGAATTAGTAATGATCTAAATTTGGGGTCCCCTTCGTTTGTATAATGTTTTTCGGAATAATTGCATAAGGCATAATAACTTTAAGCATAAGTACGCATACGGTATACTTAGTATTGTTTCGCAGAAATCATTACGCATCATATTTGTTGATCGAATAATCTTAATGCATAAAATTCATGAGTCGAATGTTCGTAACGAATAAATAATTAAACGCATAAACTTATTAAGCAGAATATGTTTTGGAATAAACATTTTAAACAGCATAAGCATGAAAATAAGGCAGGAAGAGGTTCCTTGCTTATATAAAAAAAAACCTAACAACCTAACCTGCCCGAGTCGCTTCTGCCGTGACCCATGTTGCTCGCTTGCTGCGCTGGCTCCCATTATGCTACTTTATTTATTTTATACGATTTGACAATTATACTAAATGAAATTTTATTCGTTGTGAAATTCGGTCTTACCAACAGTTTACAATATAAAAATCTACCTAACAATCATTCGGATATTTACCAATATGTTTTCTATGATGTCAACATTCGTCGAAATAATATAAGGTGTAATAAATATGTTATGCCAAAGTCGTTTAGGACACTAAAATTGCAAAATCAAAGCTAGAAATAAAATAGGAGATTGGTTGTCCAAATATTGTCTTCGTTATAGATTCGAACTTTAACTCTCGATATTAAGCGTTAAAACAATGGTTTCTAACAATAACGTGACACCGTTAGTTTCAATCACAATGTCGCTTCTTTAACGTAAATCTATGATCGCGTGCTTTTTTGTCTTGATCGCTCCAGTTATGGCAGGGATATGGTGGTCCTATTCTTTGATGTCGCATTATCATGGCGTCGCATTTATTACAACAACAAATTGGGACAATTTATTTTGTCAAGTTTCTATGTAATAAACGGAGAATAAAACGTTGATATTAGTAATCACCCAAATTAATCGACGGCCCTCAAATAGGGTTTTAAAGAAATACCTAGATTTTTTTAATCTTGTTTGTGATTTATGGACCATGTTAAAACTAAAGCGTCCCACAGACTAACAGGCCAACGGCCACTTTTAGCTTGACAGTTCACCGTATTAGAACCATAGAGGTAGTAAAACATAGAGAGAGTGTAAAAACGGCTAATAGAATAGTACTCTTTGCACCTGTTACAAATGCCCTTCGTTAAAAAGAGTCGTCTATATATGACCGCTTCCGATTGGATTTCAAAAGCGTACCTCTTTTTAGGTGTGTTCGTGTGTGTCACTCTGCATTAGTGTGCGTAAGTTTGCAGTCAGTGATGTGGCGTTTATCGATATATTAGGTTTAACCATAATTAAAAGGCAAAGGATAAGCCTATTTTCAATAATAATTGGGATTGACTATTGAAAAGTGGCCTTACTTCGGAAAAGTAAACTGAGAAATTAACTTTTTTGTCGTGTAATAAAACTAAAGACAGTTTTTACAGTTTTTATTTAAAAATAAAACGTTTATCTTTAATAATGATGAATAAGCCTTGAAATTGTAAGACAGTAATTGGAAGACAGTTGACCCTTTTTTGATGCCGGATTGCATTGCAACTTCTGAAACAACGACGAACCATTTCTGTCAGAGCATCTCCAACCATTCCTGTTTGAGCATCAAGGTTAATTTGTTTGGGTTGCGTATGAATGGATGTGATTACTGAATATATATATGTTTCTTATTAAAATGCGAGCGCTACTGCAAATCTGAAACAATACAATTAATTAATACCACATAATTATAGTAGGCTCTTTTACCGATCGATAGATATGTACGTACAGTCAAGGAAATTGATTCCTTGACCATTTTGGACTATGTCAAAGTGGCACTGTAAATAAAATCATAAGTATCTTACGTTTTGATGGATTATGTCACTACGACATAGTCCAAAATGGTCTAGGAATCAATTTCCTTTACTGTACGTAAAAAATACATATTAAATTAAAATACCGATGTTAAAATAACGAATGATCCAAATATCTACAATAAGTATTTTATGCCTATGTCTATAAAAGGCACACGCCTGTGCCATTAAACGTTGTAAGTTTAGACATTTAAAACATCGGCCTTTTAACTGTTCGGCGTCGCTATTTTAACCCAAAATGTATTCACTTTTTGATATTTAAACACATACTCATGGATATATTTACTCATTTACTCTATGAAAATATCGAAAATTTACTTATCGATATTAATTTTGGAAGCACTATTGTTTACTTCCGAAAGAAAATCTAAAAATGTGTTAAAATTGCACATTTACTGCACATAGTGCCTTTGTATTAATTACAAGACGTAATACCATGATAATGTTTCTAGTTATACTTGCAAAACGGCCGGATTATGGCCGAAAATCAACAGTTTTATTGTAAAACATCACTCACCTGTGAAAGCTTATATTTTGTGGATAATTTTCTTTATTTCCCATTCGGGATTTACATCCACGAAATACACACGTCATTCCACTGAACCTATACTTAAATACTTCACTGATAACTTGTCGAAAAAATATATTTTCGGATAATTATTTTAAAATTCCGACGGATGGGCGCACGGATCGCGAACAACAACAGTAATCCGACTAAGTTAAGTGACACTTTTTCTTAGGTCTTTATCCGACTAGCCGCTTATTATATCCCATTCGTCTTAATTTAGTAGGGTTCACATGTCGGGTATTGACCAATAAAAATTGGCTACAAAACTGTGTTGTACACAGAAGAAAAAGGTGGTACGCTTGACAGTTGGCTACACGGGATCTAGTGTTTTCCTTCATCTTTGATTAGAACACGAACTGTCAGGCGGCCGCCCATCAAACGCGGCCTGACAATCTGATAATCTGTGGGAGCCTTACATGCGAAAATAGTAAATGTTAAATTAAACAGTAAAAGAGAGAGAGAGAAAGGTGACACCGTTAGTTTGTATTGCAACGTCGCTTGTGACGTTAATCTATGATCGCGTGCTTTTTTGTCTTGATCACTCCAGTTATGGGAGGGATATGGTTGTCCTTATCTATGATGTCAAATAACATGGCGTCACATTTATTACAACAACAAATTGGAATAATTTATTTTGCCTCTTTTTTACGTTTTGTACATTGAAATTTTAAAAATCCTTGAATTTAGTTTCTATGTAATAAACGGAGAATAAAACTTTGATATCTGTAGTCACGTATATTAATCGACGGACCCCGAATAGGGTTTTAAAGAATTACCTATAATTGGACTTATTTGATAATTTCTTAATTGTTTTAACTTTAATCGAGAAATCCTGAAATACGTTTAGCTTAATTTGTTACGAAGAGTAAATATACAAAGTTTCAAGTGACCAGCTCAATCCGGTAACTTTTTTCCATACTAACTTTGACCCCTCTTTCCCCCCCCCCCCCTTTTGTTATTATATCTTATTTTTTTAATACATATGAACCTGGTCACCGTTTATTGAAACCTTTTAGTGAAAACCACATTAAAATTGGTACAGTGGGTTTCAATTGATGCGAGGAGAAACAAAATTAAACAGACAAACAGACAAACAGACACCAAGTCTAAAAATTGTAGAAACGTGTTCTGCTGTTCATTCTGAGGGCCCCTATTGTATTTTTAATTTTTTATCTCGAATGTACAGATTTTTTCCCTTCTACAACTTTATTATATGTATACATTTTTTATCTCGAATGTACAGATTTTTTCCCTTCTACAACTTTATTATATGTATAGATTATCTACCTATTAGGTACCTATATGCTTGAGTTTCGGTCAAAAATAAACCTCCATGAAGTTTCCTTCCCGGAATTGTCATTCATGAATCATGATATGATGACGTGACGTATTAATAATGGCGGATATTGAAAAACAAATATAGCCCTTAGTTTGAATATTGATAACTTATTCGTTAAAATTGATTACAAAATGAATAGCTATAAAATAGAACAACAAGAATTTTCGTCTTCGGTGCAAGATTCGGCCGATGCTAACTGTATTCTTGCTATGCAGGTATTACTGCTAAAATGAATTATAAATTATCTTTTGGAATATTACCTACATTTTAATATCTACCCATATCTTGTTACTTAAGATAGTAATAAAATACAATTTTAGAATCAAGTGCAGTGGGAAGAAGAAAACTCCGCACAATTCATGTGCCGTATATGCAAAAAGACGTTTTACAATGCTACTGCGTTACAAAACCACAGAAACATGCAACATGATGTAGAGAACTCCAGTAGCGACGGAGAGCTCGAGATGGCTACGACACATCTTCACAGCGATCAAGCAAGTCGAATTTTTTATCCGTAGTTAGGTACTAAGTTGAGTAAAGTAAATGCGATTCCGCAGATTAAATCTGCAAGTACCTAACTAACATCCTTACTTTTTAGAATTATTAATGTAAGAGACAGGACGCTGCGTTCGCTTGTGTTACCTACCTACACAAAATATGTAAACGTTACAACAACGATTGATAACCTTTTAACCGCCGTTTAGTTTCCCATCGACAGTGGCGGTGTAACCGGGTATGCACCTACTTATACAAAGTTACAATAAACCCTTTTATAGTCGGGCCTATTGGAACTGCCTATTATAATAAATAACATTATTAACAGTATATCCGACCGTCATTGTCTAAAGATAGAAAATGAATATAGTGATGTGTTTTTTTTTAACTCTAATTAATTAATCAAAAAGGTTTATAGGTATACTTATTATCATAATCATTCCTCATATCAAACCAAACTGACAACCATTCTTTAACAACTTAAGGAAGATTTCGGTGTTGATTTTATCTCTGATGAAAATGAAATGATTTATTTCGTTAATAAGTACAATTAACAAAAGAAAAGGTTCGGACCTCCTAGTAAGTCTAATTATATAGAGTCATTGGGGTCAAGAATACGCACTTTATTTTCTCTGGTCTCAAAAAGTTGTCACAAGGGTGATTGTTAAATTGATTCAATATAAACCTCATAGGAAATCTTGTTACTGCCATTATTTAGGAAGATTTATGTTCAAATTCTATGAGATTTCGTCGTACATATAAAAAAAGCAACGTGATCCGACCGCGTACTCTTAGCCCGTCATGCGGGTAAAATTACGGATGCGGGGTAAACGTACGCAGTTCAAGTAATCTGGATAATACTAATAATAAAATGCAGGTTATCAATATAATCAATATTCATTAAAGTTTGAAATCTTTATATTTGGATATAATTAGGAACATTATTAAACTTCAGCCTTTTTCTTAGAGCCCCTTCACTTACGTTTTCTGCGGCGCGCCTCTGACTGGCTCCTTGCTGAATCAGTTCTTTGGCTTTTTTTATCTGATCATCTGAGATCAAGGCGCGTTGTGGAGCCTTTCTTTTATAATTTTTCGGCATTTTGCTGTAATCTGAAATAATAAACAATACTTAAGTAACCTTCAATAATGGCTTTCGTATTGGGATATAAGTACGCAACGTGGGTAAAAGTACGCGTGCGTACTTTTGACCCCGTACTCTTACCCCAATCAGCAAAAATATAAAACAATAGGTCCCATCCACGCTAAAAATACATTTTAAAAACAATGTTTGCTCTTAAATATATATTACGATATACGAACAATATAAATGTAAATTAACTTACTGGCTCAACTGCATCCATATGACTACCACACACTTTTCCCCGACACACAAAACGAAGAAATTAATTTAGTTTTAATTAATCAGCGACCTGTCTCGACAAGCACTTGCTTTGCACTCACGCGGCTCGTGGCTCCGAAGTGGCGATGTCAGCACCACTGTTTCATCGCCAACACGCACCTCGAGCCCCCTACCTCAGTCGGAGAACAGGTCACTGCGTACTCGTACCCACTGCGTGCCGTTACCCCGATGACTCTACCTGTGTCAGGAGACCCCGCTCTTCTATAACAATGGCGTGATCAGATCACTATAATAACAGATAAACTCATTTTACCTAACCTTAATGAAATTATAATATTAAGCGCACGAATTAAAATCGAAGTAGCTAAAGTTCTGGAGCAACCTAGAGGAGCGACGTCGACTCGATTATACTTAATTCAAAGTATATTGCGCCTCCGCTGGGTAAAATCCTGTCTTTTTTAATAAGGTAGGCAATCAATAAAAGGGGTGATAGAGCAGCTTAGAAACTATCGATTTAACCCCTACGTATGTTCAGCGATTTTTGCTAGTTTCGGAGATATTGATCATTTTAATCAGTTTTTTTGTAATTTTTCCGTATGTTCATGTCGCGAAAAATCATTAATTTCATGTTTTATTTCATAAGTTTTTCAGTGGTATCTTATATAATTAGAATCATTACGAATCAGCGAAGTTTTTAAACCTATTTGCCCGTTTCTTTTTCAGTTTTTTTTTAGTACATAAAGTACATAAAGTTTGCATCTCCATACTAGGTGTCCCAGTGTTTGCTTTTCACTTTGTATGGAAAAAACAACTTTAGGTAATTACTTTAAAAAGTAACTGATAAAAACCGGGCAAATAGGTTAAAATACTTATGAGCTGCTCTTAGGCAGTAGGTATCTCTTAAACGTTGGAACTTTAACCCTTTTTCATGTTAACTTTGGTTTTAGGGACACCCTGCATAACTACGCAATAATAAAATATAATCGCACAAGCGGCATGGCAGGCCAAACCGTCACTAAAACATTATTGTTACAATTAATTTGACCAATGTAATGATTGCATAGTTACATATTGTTTGACTTCGGAGTTTATATATTTGGATCGGTTCCTGTCAGATCAAACTTTAAACGTATGCTATTATTATTTTATTTAAGTAATGTATTTGATGCTATTTGGTAACTTGTAAGGTATTATCGTAAATGCTAAAAACCGTGATGATTTTATTGACTACCTACATTGTGTTTATTAATTTATTTACATTGGATATTTTTTTAATGAAATATACGGTTATTTGTTCTGTGGGGTTAGTTCCAAAGCAGCTATATACGAGTGATTTAACCTGCTAAGCTTAATCTTTGCTGGTACTGTTCGGTAACACAATTAATTGTTGAATTAAGCAATAATGGCACATTGTGTATGTTCAACATTAGTGTATATACAGATGATAAAAAAAGGGTTTAATGGTCAATCTTGTGAGTGCTGCCGAGGATTACATAATTTAATCAAATTGTTATGTGCATGAAAATCCTTATCAACTAATAATAACGATGTTTTTGTATCTGGTTGAGGACCCACCCTCCCATTTGCAAGGCTGAAAATTGATTTACTTTTTCTATGAAATGAGTTGAGGACAGGGGCCTCCTCTTCGTCAAGTAGTGAAAAAAAAGTCGAGGACAGGGGCCTCTTTTTGTGATGTAGTAATAAAAGTAGAGGACAGGGGCCTCCTTTTGTGATGTAGTAATAAAAGTCGAGGACAGGGCCTCCTTTTGTGATGTAGTAATAAAAGTCGAGGACAGGCGCCTGCTTTTGTAATGTAGTAATAAAAGTAGAGGACAGGGGCCTCCTTTTGTGATGTAGTAATAAAAGTCGAGGACAGGGCCTCCTTTTGTGATGTAGTAATAAAAGTCGAGGACAGGCGCCTGCTTTTGTAATGTTGTAATAAAAGTAGAGGACAGGGGCCTCCTTTTGTGATGTAGTAATAAAAGTCGAGGACAGGGCCTCCTTTTGTGATGTAGTAATAAAAGTCGAGGACAGGCGCCTGCTTTTGTAATGTTGTAATAAAAGTAGAGGACAGGGGCCTCCTTTTGTGATGTAGTAATAAAAGTCGAGGACAGGGCCTCCTTTTGTGATGTAGTAATAAAAGTCGAGGACAGGCGCCTGCTTTTGTAATGTAGTAATAAAAGTAGAGGACAGGGGCCTCCTTTTGTGATGTAGTAATAAAAGTCGAGGACAGGGCCTCCTTTTGTGATGTAGTAATAAAAGTCGAGGACAGGCGCCTGCTTTTGTAATGTAGTAATAAAAGTAGAGGACAGGGCCCCCTTTTGTGGTGTAGTAATAAAAGTAGAGGACAGGGCCTCCTTTTGTGATGTAGTAATAAAAGTCGAGGACAGGGCCTCCTTTTGTGATGTAGTAATAAAAGTCGAGGACAGGCGCCTGCTTTTGTAATGTTGTAATAAAAGTAGAGGACAGGGGCCTCCTTTTGTGATGTAGTAATAAAAGTCGAGGACAGGGCCTCCTTTTGTGATGTAGTAATAAAAGTCGAGGACAGGCGCCTGCTTTTGTAATGTAGTAATAAAAGTAGAGGACAGGGGCCTCCTTTTGTGATGTAGTAATAAAAGTCGAGGACAGGGCCTCCTTTTGTGATGTAGTAATAAAAGTCGAGGACAGGCGCCTGCTTTTGTAATGTAGTAATAAAAGTAGAGGACAGGGCCCCCTTTTGTGGTGTAGTAATAAAAGTAGAGGACAGGGGCCTCCTTTTGTGATGTAGTAATAAAAGTAGAGGACAGAGGCCTCCTTTTGTGATGTAGTAATAAAAGTAGAGGACAGAGGCCTCCTTTTGTGATATAGTAATAAAAATAGAGGACAGAGGCCTCCTTTTGTGATGTAGTAATAAAAGTAAAGGACAGAGGCCTCCTTTTGTGATGTAGTAATAAAATTAGAGGAATAAGTTGAAGACAGGGGCCTCCTTTCGTGACTTAGAAGAACAAATTGAGGACAAGGGCCTCTTTGCAGATGCTTAGATTCACTGTCAGATTAGCCGAGTGGTTCAATTGTTGGCAGTTTAGTGGATATGATTGTTTTTTTTTTGGTCGAGCTCCTGCAGCACAATGGCCATGTCGGCGTTTTTGATAATAATCCGATTATAATTAGAATAGTAACGCCATCTGGTGGCGATTGATTAAATTAACAAGCTCGTAGGCAGTGATACTACGCCATCTATGATGAGGAATGCAATCCGTGGATCAGGTGACGGGTGGACAGGCGCTATGGTTGTTTTTAGAATGAAAGCGTTCGTTAATTTTTGAAGCCAAGAGAAAGGATAATGCTGTCCTCACGTCTAATCGGAGTGATATTTCCGCCTGAATCACTTTAATCAATCTCGAGGATACTTTTTTGTTTATTTACATTAGTGATCTGTGCTTAATTTAGTGAATAAATATAGTGATTTGCAATCGACTGTTTGATTATCAGAGATCGGACAAATGGGTGTCATTACTCGCAATATTGTGGACATGACTCCAAAGATTTTAATTAAACAAATTAAATTAATTAATTGATTACTTACACCAAAAATATTTTTTATCCTTTGCAAGACAGTAATAAATAAATAATACAAAGACGTGAGGAGTGGCTATTAATATTAATCTACTTAAGTTTACTCATTAACATACGTGGATTGCGAACAGAGGTTTTCACCTCATAAGTCTAGCCGTGAAAAGGAATAAACTATTTCAATTACTAATATAAATTACTGTTTCTTTGCTTTAACAAATCTACACAATAACAAGTCTTTGTATTATTTATTTATTACTGTCTTGCAAAGGATCAAATTTATTTTCAGGGAAAGTACCTAATCACTAATAAATTAATGTAATTTAATTTGTTTAATTAAAATCTTTGGAGTCATGTCCACATTAATGCGAGTAATGACGCCCATTTGTCCGATCTCTGTTGATTATGGATGGCCATGTAGAACCCGACGAGGAAATCAGTAAGTCTCCTATCTTACAACACTCAAAATCCGACATATTTTTATAATAAACCGTTAAAAATATTTGAATACCAATTAAAATTACGTATACTAAAAACTAAATTGGGGTGTAAGAGGGCAAACTTACGCACTTCTTCTGCCCCAAGTGCCAACCTCACCTGCCCGTGGTGCACCCTGCTGGACACCGGACGAGGCTCTGGAGACCGCACCGTTGGCGGTATAACCAACTAAACGCAGAGCCAAATATCTCTGGCCAGAGGCGGGCAGCAGCGTCATTAATGCGAGGCTCTGTGCTGCGCTCACCAACCCGCTTGCCATGAATAGTAGACAAAAACCACGGCCCCTAGTTCCCGGCCGCCCTACTATTCTGGGTCACGGCAGCGGCCTCGGTTACGGTAGGACAGGGGGTGCGAAGAATCCCCGGGCTACGGACGGCTGCCACAAACCACTGTCCTTGGCAATGTACAACCAGTCTACGGCTGGATAAAGGCCTGGTCGAACTCGAGGAAGAGCTTAGAAACATCAGATGGCATATTCTAGGGTTGTCAGAAGTTCGAAGACAGGGGGAGGACACGATGACCCTGGAATCTGGCCACACTTTCTCCTTCCGAGAGGGAGACCAACTCTCCCAAGGTGGCGTAGGTTTCCTTGTCCACAAAGATCTCCGTGACAACGTGTTGGAGATGGGAGCCCTTTGTTTCCCATAATTTTATTGGTCATAATGTAATTGTTGACATAATTTTTGATAGTCATAATTTTTTATATCGCTGAAACTGTAAACTTTTCAGAAGTTCTGAAATATCTAACGTGTAGACAAGGCTAGGTTAGGTTAGGTTTGATTTATAAAAATCCTGAAAAGTAACAGTTTCTTTAAAAAAATATGACTTGCGATGATTATAACCTAAAGCACATTATGATTAAAAATAATTATGTCAGTCAATATAGACCCGTTGGAGATATCCAGCGTGTCGACCCGGGTAGCGTACCTTCTACTAAAACTGACTAAGAGGTACTCCCTCAAAGTTATACAGGTATATGCGCCGACGTCGACAGGGCGTTCGGATGATGTGGTCGAGGCCATGTATGAAGATATATCTAAGGCCATACACCATACAACTAAGACCCACTTCACCGTTGTCATGGGCGACTTTAACGCCAGTAGGAGTACAGGAACGCGACGAATCGTGTGTAGGAAGGCACGGCTATGGAACCAGGAACCACAGAGGGCGAATGCTGGTAAACTTTCTGAGTATGCAGGCCTCTTCTGCATGAACACCTTTTTCCAGAAGAAGCCCCAGAGAAAGTGGACCTGGCTAAGCCCCGATGGTAAGACGAAGAATGAGATAGACTTCATCATGACGGACAAGAAGCATATATTTAGGGATGTGGTACATAGGTTTAACACCGGTAGCGACCACCGACTGGTAAGAGGCACCCTAAAGATCAACATTAAGCTGGAAAGATGCTAATGATGAGGTCGACTCTTCGTCCGACACTGGTCCAGGCCGGCCAAGACTCCAAAACATTCCAGTTGGAGCTCCGAAACCAATTCGCTGCTTTGGAAACTACTGAGGACGTGGACAGGGACCTTGATGGTGTGATTGGAGTCATACGCGAAGTGGGAAACAGGAACTTTAAGGGAAAGCGAACGTGCCGAGAGGACACACTTTCGAGCAAGACCTTGGAACTGATGAAACATCGACGGGAAATGCCAGAGGAAGCTTTGTCTGGTACCCATAAAAAGATCCCGAGATTGGTGAGACGCAACCTCCGCAGCTACACTACTGTCCTCATAGAGGAGGCGATTGAGCAGAATCGGGGGTCGAAGGTCTTCACTAAAGGCCTGGGAAAAAGTCACCTGACAAAGCTGAAAACCTCGGATGGCAGAATCGTCTTATCGGTTCCGGAGATTCTGGCCGAAGTCGAAGGCTTTCACGGCGGATTGTACGCATTGCATTCCCTACAGCCGCAGCCCGACGCGAACGACCCAAGGGCCAAGCCTACCCGCCACTTCACTGAAGATCTCCCAGACGTGGAGGAGGATGAGATTGAGGCGGCCCTCGGACAGCTTAGTAATGGGAAGGCTCCCGGCGAAGACGGAATCGCATCTGAGCTCTTAAAAGCTGCAGGCCAACCTGTGCTTGGCGAACTTAAGAGGCTCTTCAATTCCATCATAGCCAATGGGACAACTCCGGAAGCGTGGAGTGGAGGCGTGTTGGCATTGTTTTTCAAGAAAGGAGACAAAAGTCTCCTGAAAAACTATAGACCAATCACGCTCCTGAGTCACGTTTACAAGCTGTTCTCGAGGGTCATCACAAACCGTCTTTCCGCAAGATTTGACACTTTCCAGCCACCGGAACAGGCTGGGTTTCCCAAAGGTTACAGTACCATAGACTACATTCACACGGTGCGGCAGGTTATACAGAAGTCCGAAGAGTATAACCAGCCCCTATGCCTGGCCTTTGTGGGCTATGAGAAAGCCTTCGACTCGGTCGAAACCTGGGCTGTTCTGGAATCCTTGCAGCGATGCCAAGTCGATTGGCGGTACGTGAAGGTGCTAAGAAGCATGTACAATATGGCATCAATGTCCGTCCAAGTACAAAACCACCGAACAAAACCCGTCCAGCTGCTCCGAGGTGTTAGACAGGGAGATGTTATATCTCCGAAACTGTTCACTAACGCAATGGAGGATGTGTTCAAGACGCTGGATTGGAACGGACTGGGCATCAATGAAAATGGCGAATATCTTACGCACCTTCGCTTTGCCAACGACATAGCTATTATGGCAGAATCGCTGCAGGATTTGTAAAAAATGCTGCACAGTCTTAACGCTGCCTCGAGACGTGTGGGGCTTGGGATGAATTTGGACAAGACAAAGGTAATGTTCAACAAACATGTCATCCCGGAACCAATTTCCGTCGAGGGCACTACGCTCGAAGTTGTCAAAGAGTACTTCTACCTTGGGCAAGTACTACAGCTCGGTAGAGACAACATCGAGCGGGAAATCGCCAGAAGAGTGCAGCTTGGCTGGGCAGCATTTGGGAAATTGCGTCATATCTTCACGTCGACACTGCCGCAGTGCCTGAAAAGCCGGGTGTTTAACCAATGCGTCCTACCAGTTCTAACCTACGGAGTCGAAACATGGAACATGACAATCAAGTTGGCCCATCGACTGCACGTCACTCAGCGTGCTATGGAAAGGTCTATGCTGGGGATCTCATTAAGGGATAAGATCCGGAACGAGGTCATACGACATAAGACTAAAGTGACTGATATTGTCCAAAAATTAGCAAGCTGACGTGGCAGTGGGCTGGCCATATCTGTCGCAGAACCGACGAGAGGTGGAGCAGGAAGGTTCTCGAATGGAGACCATGCTTAGGCAAACGTAGTGTAGGTCGCCCCCCCGGTTAGATGGACCTGAAGAAGGCAGCTGGCAGTGACTGGATGCAAAGGGCGGGAGATCGCGCGCTGTGGCGCTCCTTGGGGGAGGCCTATGGTCCAGCAGTGGACTGCAACAGGCTGATATGATGATGAAAAACAAAATTAGTTTGAGACTAATTATGTGTTTAAAATTACATTTTTATCAAATTACTAAAAATAGATGATTAATATCCATCGACGTTCAATATGGATACCAACAAAAGGGCGTTTCATTTGGAATTCCAACTTGTATGATAAATTGTCAGAACTGTTTTATTAACTATTAAAATTGGCATGAAATTTGTAAAAATATTAACAATATAATTCACAAACTATTAACGCCAATCGGAATAATGAAAATGACTTTGCTGACAAGTAATTTGTTAGCAGAAAAATCGAGGAAAGCATACAAGAAAAGTTAGCGATTGTTTATATTTGTCATTATCATTTTAAGCTTGTAGGAAAAGTTATGTATGAGGTACATAATTATATTACATGAATTTTTGTCAAGTATTATATAATTTATTAATATTATACTCGCCCAAAACTGTTTTTACAGCAATTTAAGATACTTCTGGATTATTGCGTGCGTGCGTGTGTGCGTGTGCGTGCGCGTGTGCATGTGCGTGTGCGTGTGTGCGCGCGCGCGTGTGTGTGTGTGTGTGTGTGTGTGTGTGTGTGTGAGTGAGTGCGTGAGTGCGTGAGTGCGTGAGTGCGTGAGTGCGTGAGTGCGTGAGTGCGTGAGTACGTGAGTGCGTGAGTGCGTGAGTGTGTGAGTGTGTGAGTGCGTGAGTGTGTGAGTCCGTGAGTCTGTGAGTCTGTGAGTCTGTGAATCTGTGAGTGTGTGTGTGTTAGTCTGTGAGTCTGTGGGTGCGAGTGTCAGTGTAAGTGTGTGAGCGTGTGAGCGTGTGAGCGTGTGAGCGTATGAGCGTGTGAGCGTGTGAGCGTGTGAGCGTGTGAGCGTGTGAGCGTGTGAGCGTGTGAGCGTGTGAGCAAAGTTGAGTTTTGACAATATCAGTGACTCACACAGTTTGATACGCAAATCAACAATTATATAGTCACGCACACGATATAATATTTTTAGCCTATAAAAACAGTTACACATAATTTCTAATATGTGCTACTCGAATCGAAGCCTGGGGGCCGATTATGGTCCTGTTTATCGACGTACATAAGCGTGGATGAAACATCTGTTACTTTCTGACCAGTATGTAAGTGCGAGAGTGACGGAAGCTTTATCCACCGCGATATAGGCGACCATAATACAGGCCCTGCCATCCATAATAACGCCCAAGTTACGAGCTTCTGATAGGTACTGGTTTTAAAACATGGCCCTTAATAGTAATTTGTGGATTATGAAGATTGATTATCATTGTTTATTAGATCCGTACAAAAGGAATTTCGACTTATCAGAGTTCAAAACTAGATTATTAGCATCACACCAATGGGCTATGTGCTTCAGATCTGAGTTAAGCCGTCAACGTTTTGGATGGTATTATAGGGTTTAAATGATATATATAATTGAAGGTTATCTGCATACATGTGATATTTACAATATTTAATATTTTCTACCATACAAAATGAAAAGTAACGGCCCCAGAATGGAGGCGGAACTGCGGAACTCCTCTGTCTACCGTTGCGGTCAATGAATTTAATATTTTATCTCTACCATCGCGTACCTGAACAAACTGTTTGCGTGCGGTAACATAGCTCGCAACCCATTTTAACGCAAAGGAGTCAAAACCATAATAGGATAATTTAGATAGGAGGGTAATGTATTTATCAGCCTATATTAACTATAGTTATAGAATTATCAACAAGTTTTTAGAGATGTTTGTAATTCTGTAGCTCTGCCTACCCCACTCTGGGAACGAAGGCGTGAGATTATGTATGTATTAACTATTTTTGTTCCTCTGTTGCGCTCTACAAACTAAACGCGTGGACCGATCTTGATGATTCTTATGTCAATCGATTTGTCTTTATCTTGTTTGTCACTAAAGATATGACAGTTATTAAAATTAAATATGGCGGCAACTAGACGCCATTTTTTAACAAATAAAAGAAATAAAAATACTTGACAGAAGCGCGTGGAGCTAACCCCATGTTCTTTTGTTTAGTCCATTTGAGATAATTCTCTTTTACCGAACAATTGTCTTCGCGTGTGATATCCATGGACTTATTTCTCTAATAAGTCCATGGGAGTGTCTATAAATAACTCGACATTGGGGAAATACACCTTAACAGGAGTGAAAGCCATTAACTAAGAATAATTAAAAAAAAAAGTCGACGAACTTTGACAAGTGTGTTATCATTGAATACAGAAGCGGCAACGAGTGATGGTACTTTTGAAGTTTGCTCGCTCATGAAGTATCCCTTAATATTGACAGCAAGTATAAAGGAACAGATGTCAAACTTCATTGTTGCAGGTACCGGAATAGTGATGTACCGCTGAGCCTGTACTTTACCGAAACGCATTTCGTACTGGCTTCATCTTGAGGTAGTTTTTATTTGCTCGCACTCTAGCGTTCATCGTTTTAATCATAACTAACAAGAAACTTCTCAATAAAACAATTCGCGTGATGATAAAAAAGGACCGCTGACTGGTACAACGACGTATGAAAATGAAGTCACTGCACTTTCACGTCACGTGGTTTTATGATTATTTATTCACTCATTTATCAATAATTTCACATTTTGTATATTTTGACTCCATATTTCCAATTTCTGACAATTTTATCTTCTAGCCACACAGTTTATTTCGAGAGTTTGATCTACAAACTCTATTGGCATACAATAAAACGTCTCCATATTCAAATTATTACGAAAATTTACCACCGTCGCCCTGGAGACTATAAAAGCCCATACATACATCTAAAACACACGGTTATTCCTACTACAGCTTCAGCTTCACGAAGTAAACATTAGAAGTAATCTAACTGCTATTACTATGAGTTAACCCTTTGAGCCAAGTCGGCCTAATTAATTGTTGACCCTTGCTTTTTTATTTGGACTCCGTTTACGCGTCTGTTGTGGATCTCGTCACTATAAAAAAGTAAAAGTAAAACCCAAACATACGAAAAATACTGTTTTAAACAGTCAAACACGTGAGTTCGTTCTTCAGCTACGTAATTATTTTGAACGTGAGGCTCAAAATAGCGGGCCATTGTTACCATTGGCACAAGTGCTTGATCGTGTAGCTGATACATTAGATATTGGAAAGCGAACTGTCATCAGGATAGTAAACTAAAGAAAAATATGGTGACACTGGCATGGAAGATAATGTTCTTCAGACTCCAAATAGGAAAAAATGACCAAAAGCAATTGTAGGCATTGATAGTTTTGATTCCGATGCTATTCGAAGACATGTCTACAGTGATTATTTACGCAAAGAATATCCAACGAAGAGAAAGTTAGTAGAATCCCTGAAAGAAGCCGGCTTGTTTTTCTGCAAAGAAAGTTCTTTAGGAACAGTTTTAAAAGACATTGGATTTCGATACACGAAGAGTAATAAACGCAAAATATTTATGGAAAGGTACGATATTGTGATGGCAAGGTATACTTTTTTACTCCAAGTAAAACAAATAAAAGATTGGCAAAATGTAGTTTTCTTGGATGAGACATGGCTTAATGCCAATCATACAGTTTGCCGATCTTGGACCGATGACGATGATACCGCTGCGTCTTCGTCTAAAGTTCCATCTGGAAAAGGAGCCAGACTTATAATTGGTTACGCCGGCGCTGCGAACGGGTTCGTCGAAGATGACTTGCTGGATTTCGCATAAAAAAAAACTGGATAATATCACGAAGAAATGAACGGAGAAAAGTTCACAGAATGGTTTACTTTTCGTTCAGGAAGGCTACATGTTATGTAGCCTTCCTGAACCATCCGTTATAATTATGGACAACGCCCCATACTCGTATCACTCGATGCAATTCGTTAAGCCACCGGCTCAGTCTGAGAATAAAGCTGATATCGTTTCATGGCTACAACGAAATGGCGTAGATGCAAACATGAAGATGTTCAAGGCGGAGTTGGTACATTTACTAAAAGTAAATACACCACAAAAAAGCGGTACATTATCGATGAGCTCGCGGCCGAATATGGGCACCAAGTCATACGTTTACCACCCTTCCATTGTGAATACAACGCAATTGAGTTGATATGGGCTCAAGTCAAGGGATATGCAGCAAGACACGAGACACAATACAGAACCTCCATTCACCACATCAAAAATGTTAAAATTATTACAGGAAGCTTGTGCACATGTCACTAAAATAGACTGGGAACGGGTGGTAAACAGTACCGTGCGACGAATCATTGAAGACTACGACACTGATGTAAACGTAGGTCATTTTTTACACAATGAAGTCATAATAAACGTAGCAGAAGGAGTAATAGTGATTTAAATGAATCGTATTAATATACATTGAAATAAATACTTTATTTATTATTTGTATAAACTTAATTTAATTTCTTTAATAAAAACTTTTTAAAAATGTACTTCTCGCACTTGACTGAAATTTTTACGATGGTAAATTGGAGTGTTTCACAACACTAATTGTCAGCTATCAAAAGTGCCATCACTCGTTGCCGCTACTGTAGGTATTTACATTTTTCTTTTTTCTTGTTCTTTCATCATTTTTCATTTTGAATGACCATTTAGGATTTATAACGATTTAAAGTTGGTTAACAAAAACAGTAGGGTTTTTTAAAGGTTGCTTTTGGTTGTTATTATTATAGTATCAAAAGCTCGGGAGGTGGTCGTGGAGGTGGAAATGGTCCCTTCACCACCGTCTTGAGCTGCGAGGACATCATCAACTACATCTAACAAGGCATAAGTAGTGCTATGAGACTTCCTAAATCCTGACTGTTTTATTGGCAAAATATTATTGAGCTCAAGATAATGTTTAAGATAAAGTTTAACCATTTTTTCAAGGATTTTAGATAAAAAGGGTAAAATACTAATAGAGCGTAAATCTTTGAAGTTTTGAGGATTTTGATGTTTCGGTATAGGCTTAATAATAGCAGTTTTCCAGAGTTCAGGATAGACACCGGTGATAACAGATTTATTAAGTATGCTAGTTATTACTTGTAAGTAACGTGTGAGGGAGGGCAAGGAGAATCATTTTCAATGTAATGCCATCAATGCCATCAGCATTTGTGGTAATAGATCGAATTATCTTACACACCTCGGATTCGGTTACAGGTCTCAACCGCTACGGCGGCTCTTGGTGCCTGAGCTTTCCTACAGTGGGCGGGGACTGCTCTCCCTCGGCGCCTCCGAACTATTATATACACTTTAGGGGTAGGGCAGACAACACCACGTGGATAGAGGGGTGCCCTGATTCGGTTTTGGGTATTTTTCCAATATTCTTAATTATAATGAGAATAAAACACGCCATGGTAGTCACACGTTGTAGGCTTACAGGAGTACCTACGTAAAACGACCTAACAGATGAAAAGACAAAAGACGCTACTAAACAAAATGGCGTCGCTTTGCGTTTTGTTCTAAACAGTATAAACACTTTTTTTTTTTTTGAAAATTTGTCATGTAAATTGATAATACAACAACAATTATTTTGCATTATTGCATTATCGAAATAAAAATATATTTAAGTAATTTAATAAACATGACATAAAATGTATGAAATACAACTCGACGGATAATGAAACGTAAAGTGACAACTTCGACGTCTGACATGTCAATTTTTGCGTGTTATTTTCCAATTGATATGAAAATTAAAAAAAAAAATCTCATGAACCAAAATATCTCATTTCCGCAACCTGAAAGTTCGCAAAACGCTTTGTAGATAGTACTCACATTTTTTTTCATGTGTACTATCTACAAAAAAAATATGGATGCTTAAATCGATGGGCCATAATGGAAAGTTTATCCCAAAACACGTGGTCGTTATTTTTTCATGTTCTTAAACATTTTAATGAAATCAGTACCTAGGATTGGTTATATTGTGAATTGTGATATATAAACATACAACACATTGAAAAACATTAAGAAATCAACCGCCGAAGGATTTAACGAACGACAATTGAAACTTCACTTTGCCCTAAAAGTTTAAACACGTTTACAAACTCTTACCATAAGAATAATAATTATTTATTCTTATGCTCTTACCTTAACGGGTTTTTCTTTTGTTTTCGCCATTACTTTCAGTTGTTTTACGCAATAGAACTTTAAATGCACCACGCATCAACCCATCTAAGAATGTAGGTTATGTAATAGTACATTATTGCCTAGGCATGGAAGTAGGCAATTGCGGGCCGAGTATTGGATTAAACGGACGAGCTTGCGAGTCCGTTTAAAAATACGAAGCCCGCAATTGCTGTTCCTGCCGAGGCAAATATAGTGTTTTTCTCAAAAATCGCAAGAAAAAATTTGTGTTGGAGTCAAATCTTCATCGCTTGAACTCATTTTTTGAATTGCATACAAACAGAAACTTCATGTGAAAAAACCATCACTCCTTACCGCCTTTTTGTTTATGACAAGGAGAAACGCAATTCTTGTTTTAAAAAAAACATAAGCTATTCCAGGCACAAATAAAAAAGTTATGTTTCGAGTAAAATTTGGATGTATAAGACTTGTGCCCTCATTTTATTATGGCCCTTTTCACTTTTAAAAAAGTATGCAACATTGCGGGCTTGTGTAGCGAGCACGCAATGTTTTTTTTTTTAAAATTTTAGAACTGTCAGTAAACTATGTACTTCGCGTCTCAATATGTAGATAGGAATGTCAACATTTCCGGACATTTTTGAGAAAATTCATTTATATTGTAAGTTCGTTCGGATTCTACCCCTAAGCTATCATAATAAATTCAAGTGAAAAACAGGGTTTAGTACCGTTTGTTAACCAACATTTGGTAACCACCTTTAAATTTAGTGTAATTCTATACCTGGTTACGAAATTTTGGTTACCAAACGGTACTAAACCAAAAATAGTAAATAGACAATAATAATTTTAATAGACGCGATCGGCTGTCGCCGCTTCCGTCCGTATCCTTTCCGATCCGATGCGATGCGAGCCGTTTGGTGGAAATGATCCTTTAGTCACCTCATAAGCTATGGGCATAAGAGGAGGGGGCGGGAAACGGTCAAGCCGTTTAGGCTACAGGCAGAGCGTGCCACAGAAATAGACATATGTTCATACAATGCATACCCTAGAAAAACATAACACTCCTTCAAAAATATTTTTTTATGTTAAACGGTTTTACTGTAAAGCAACATAATAACGATGCAGTTAATGTACTCCCACGTGATCCCACGATTTTATTCAGGCTGATCGATCCCCTAGCTAGATTGATGAGGAGAGCGAGAGTGTGACTGGTACCTGGTACGTACCTACTTAATTATTTTTTAGCTTTTAGTACATTATTGGCATCATTATTATGTGTCTTGACGATAAAACCGTTTAATCAAAAAAATTAAATAAATGAGGTCAAGCAAGTAATATAACTACTTATGTCGAATTTCAAGTTGATAGCTTCTGCAGTGGCTGTGAAAAACTGCTGCGCTACAACTGTGATATACGGACAGATTAGATTATGTTGGGTCCGTTATATCAGAATACGGCGGTTAAAAGGTTAAATACGATTTTATTATTTATGGTTAGTGACAAAGTTATCACAGCAAAACTAAATTTAGAATTTTATCATAACCCGCATGTAATAATCGCATTCAAGCTAGCTGATTTATGTGAGATAATAAATAAAAATCGTGACTAAGCAAGATTTTATTTTCAATTTTAGGGCATCAATGACATCTGCGGTTTTAAATTTATACCTCTCAGAAAGCCATATAATATTAATGAAATAACGATGCAAGATGATGGTATAACCACCCGAGTATTTGCCCAAGATACAAGTTTTTTGATCGTTAAAGTGGAGGGGGGCGATATTGACATCGAAGCCGTTAAAAGACGAAGGCTTGAAGGGGTGGTGAGACGAACTCAGATGAACCCCGTCAAACAAGCTTTAGATCTAAGGTGCGTTTTTCCTGTCCCTCGTAATGTACCCACCAAAAGATTTGATGAATAACTGTATGATTATTAATTTCGCACAAGCGTCGTTTGGTGGGGCAAGCGGTGTGAACCTCTTAATATTATCTTGTCACTTTGACCGTAACGAAGTCATGTTCTGTTAACCCTCGCGCAGGGGCCCATTCACGTGTACGTTCCCCTCGACGCTGCGGCCCGAACTGCAGTGCCGGCAGATCTTCTTGAACTGCTGCGAGTATTCACTGCACTACCACGAGGAACACACCAAGCGGCGCAAGGCAGCGCTGCGTTGCCAGGTGTGCGAGAAGCGGCTGGACCACGAGCCGTACCCGGGGCGCGCGCTGGCTGCGGAGCGGGCGGTGCCGGCGTGTCACAGCTGCGGGCTCACCTTCCGCGACGCCATCGAGTCCGAGGCGCACGCGCGCACCGCTCATGCTAAAACCAAACCGCACGCGTGCGCCATCTGCGCGAAGCGCTTCACGCAGCAGGGCGGGCTGCAGCAACACATGCGCATGCACACCGGCGTGCGCCCCTTCGCCTGCACCTACTGCCCCAAGGCGTTCACGCAAAAGGCCGGCCTCGATCAGCATCTTCGCACGCATACTAAGATAAAGCCATTCAAATGCGTGATTTGTAGCAAGTGCTTTTCGCAGTCGGTGCACCTGCGGCAGCACATGCGGACGCACACGAACATCCAACCGTTCAAGTGCGCGGTGTGCGGCCGGCGGTTCAAGCAGAGCAGCCACCTGAACTTCCACATGCGATCGCACGCGGGGGAGTGCGCGGCGGGCGTGCTGAAGCAGCTGGAGCGGCTTTCGGCCGGCGTGGCGGGCGCGGGGCTGAGCCTGGCGCGGCTGGAGCCGGTGCGCGACGGTGACACGCTCTACTACGCCGCCGAGCTGGCCGCGCCGCCGCGCCCCGATCTCTGCTACCCCACTGATGTACCCGACTCCGAAACCTTCTCCCATAAACATATCTACAATCTAAGTAATTAGTGTAATTTCTATGTAATCCAAGGGTAACATTATTAAATTCTTCTTTTCTTAATTTTATTTCTGGTTTTCTTTAAAATTACAACATTTCCACTCACTTAAACTCTGGTAGTCCGATCTCTGCTTGTAGGCAACTCATCAAAATCGTTATGAATTAATTTATAAGAAATCGCAGCACCCATAGCGCGAATGCATCGTCGTGGTGGAATGAGGCCAGTTCGACGCAGGCCTCTCATAAGGCCCGTACCGAAACGTACCGTTTTTTTACAGAGTATATTTATCATATCAATTAAACTACAATGAACAGCAATGATATTTTATATTATTTATATGATATACTAGCGACCCGCCCTCGCTTCGCTTCGGTTAAAATAAGTTAAAATAATCCAAGTTCATCTGAAATAATATACTTTTCAAATTATAGATACGTGCATTATGCATAGAGGTTTTATTTCATGACGATTTTAGAAAGACGTTCAATTTTGCGAAATTGAGTTTTTGATGCCGTTAGATTTTAAATTCAATTCAAATCATGACTGCCAGATTTCACAGAATCTCACTCTAAAGACTCTCTCTCGAAAGCGGACTTCTCATTGCACAATACAAACAAATTTTGCCTGGAAGTGACGCGTGAAAGGGCTACATACCTACCTCTATGGGAAAAACACTCAACGCTCAGGCCTAGTAGCATGGCTGCGTCAATATCGCGCGTCAAATGTGGATAAAGCATCCGTCGTCACTCTCGTACTTATTTACGTGTCAGAAGGTAACGGATGCCTTATCCACACTTTGTAACGCGATAAACGCAGCCATATTAGGCCCACAGGTCTAAGCCCGCAACTTTGAATGTTTGACCTTGTGACTTGTAAATTCGACACATGCAAGGAACAACATTGTATCTCAATTTGTGCACACTCAAATACGTTTGAAATTAGAAGTCACAGTAAATTGAGATACAATGTTTTTCCTTGCATGTGTCGAATTGTCATTGCAGTTGTTTAAACTGGAAAGTATGGAATCCGGGGAATTAAAACGACTTTTCCAGCCGCAGTCAGTATTGTGCACTCTATTATCAACGTTTTTAAAGATGTTATTTGGGTGGATTAAGGTTCCGTCATGAAAAAAAAAGGACACCCTTCTTTCACAACCAATTTATGCGGGACGATCCAGAATGTTGTAGGGAATTGAGGAATTACGTTGGGAAATGGACAGCCTCTTCCAGGTCGAGCACAGTGTCCACAGAGTAGTATGTTTCTGTCGGTGCATTGATTTTCTATACCTACTTGACTATTAGTTGGTGATAAAATAGCCCTCTCCTTAGTACAGTCTTAGAATTAATATTATTAATTTCGGTATAAACATTGTCGACTAATTATTTTACTAAAACGCAAAGGTTCTCATTTTGAAGATTAATGCTACTATTATATTGGGGCATCTGTCCATTTCCTATTTTGAGCAACGTCCCGTCTGCAAAGACCCGTTTTCATACGTGCAGACAACGAAACTCATATTTGTTTTGAGTTCTAATCTATGTTGCGCGTAATTTTGAATCTGCCATATATTCTAAAGTATTTATTTAAATAATATATTGTACGGGACAATATTAATCTACATTAAATGCCCAAGGTAACTAACGTATTTATCTGGATAAGGTTAAATACTGAATCGGACAGAATAGCTTCGGTAATAACCTAATATTTTAAAATAAAATCATAAACATAAAAATGGTTACTGTGAGTCAATCTTAGGAGATAGACATATGCCATCCAGGACTTTTCTCTAGTTTTTTTAGAGAACTACGATTCTTCAGTACATTATTTTGACACATCTCTTAAGGCCAGCGTAAGCTATGTAAGGGCCCGAAAAACGATTTTTGACGACGTGGTAGGAAAACATTGAGTTTTCTCAACTACTTATATTAAAACTTAATTAGAATGAAATGTACAGTCAGCTGCAGAGAAATGTAATCCCCTTTGCTAGGAAACTTGTATGCAGGGGGGTATACTTATCTCTGCAGCTGACTGTACATATAAACCATCAAGAATAAATTCCCTAAATGACAGTGAAAATCGTATCATAATCCGTTGCGTGGTTTAGAAGGAGTTAGCGGAGGAACAGGCAGACAACGCGAAGCGACTTTAATTTATACTATTTAGAGAAGAGATTAGAGAAGAGATGCATGATTTCGGTTAAATTATTAGATACTTAAGTAATAGATTTCTCATCATCACATACACTCTTGAAAGTGAAAAGAAAGAAGTTGTCTCTACCTACCCATCTGTGAAACAGCCGTGATTTAATGTACCTATGTATGTATGTCATACACTTTTGATGCTCTGCTGACTCATTTACACAATATACAGGAACCATTAGCCAAATTTTACGTGTCTATCTATTCTCTGTTGTAGATAAAACCAATTAAAGTCACATAGAGGGCTGTTTCAGCCTGTTTCTTAAATTTCAATTTTGATAATTATTACACTCATGATAACTTTTGAATGGGAGGTATGTCCGATTTGAATAATTCAAAAAGTAATTTACAGGTACTGATATAGCCTTGAAAATGAAATGATTTATTTGGATACGGATTCATACCAAGGTACGAATAATGGGGCCTAGTTAGATCCGGCGTTACTATTGCATATTTTAACATGAAAAAGTAGTTATTGTGACATAACTGTAATAGTTAGACACATGGTATTGTTAACTTTTTTGTAGAAATTGATGTCTTCTATAAAACTGTAGTACATTACATTGCTCTATTGTCAATCGTTTCCGCAGCGTACGCGATATAAGGATTTTTTTTGGTATATTTTTCACACCTTGAGTTACATTATCGAAACTTTCATACGGATCCCTAACTTTTTTGAAAATATTATATAACCTATGTTCATCAGGGATAGTGTAGGATTCTAATGGTGAAAGAATTTTCCAAATCGGTCCAGTAGCTTCGGAGCCTATTCAATTCAAACAAACAAACAAAAAATCTAATCTTTCCTCTTTATAATATTATTAGTATAGATAAGTGTAGAAGTGTAGACAACATAAAAATATCTTTTAATCAAAACCTGAACTCAATCGAACTACCTACCCATTTCCCTAATTTAACAATTTGAAAAGCTTAATATAAATACAAGTACCTACGTAACTAACAGGAGAGCTCCGGTGTTTGATACTATGTGATGCTGCAGGCTGTAGGTACTAAAGGGCGAAGCGTGGCTAAAGGGCCGGCGGCCAAGCGTTTCGATAATACAGATTTAGGTTGCGCGTAATTTTGAATCTGCCATATCTTCTAAAGTATTTATTTAAATAATATAGTGTAAAGGACAATTTTAATCTACATTAAATTCCTAAGGTAACTAACGTATTTATATGGATAAGAATAAATACGGAATTGGAGAAAATAGCTTCGCAAATAACCTAATATTTTTTAATAAAATTTTAAGGATAAAAATGGTTACTGTGATTCATCCTTAGGAGATAGACATATGCCATCGCGGACTTTTCTTTAGGTTTTCTAAAGAACTACAATTCTTCAGTACATTATTTTGATATATCTCTTAAGGTTTAGCCAGCGTTTGCAATGTAAGCGCAAAAAAATATGTTTATTTACGACATCACATTAGAAACCTCTAAAATTATCAGTGTTTCTGTGCTATATTATGCATGTATTATACATATAAACCTTCCTCTTGAATCACTCTATCTATTAAAAAACCCGCATCAAAATCCGTTGCGTACTTTTGAAGATCTAAGCATACATAAGTACAGACAGACAGCGGCAAGCGACTTTGTTTTATAATATGTAGTGATGATAATGTCTATTTACAATTTAAAAAAAAATGGTTTGAGGGTTTTGTGGCTGAACAAGCGGATTTTTTTCTTCAAGCCTGCTATTAAGAATTGCACAGTAGTTTCGGTGATTTTATTGGCGTGTTTTTTTCCACTTCTTTTTAAAATCTGTCTCTGATGTTGCTCGAGCACAGTTTTAACGCAACTCTGCTTTAACTAATGCCCAATACCGCTCGATTGGTCGTAGCTGGGGACAGTTTGGTTGGAGGTTCATATATTTGGGCACACATTGCACGTTGTTTGAAGCCAGACCTCTTGTGTGGCTCGGGCATAATCTGCAGTAGCCAGATCGGGCCAAAACAACACATTCCCTTCATGCTGCCTTATAAATGGTATAATCACACCTTTTATACATTGCTGGACATACGAGGGTTGATCAATAAGTTTTTAGAATCGGTATAAAAAATGGGAGATATATAAATCGTTATATTTTAATTGGAATATGCACACTAACTATATTTACAAATATTTATTAAAGTCATTTAAATGTTTTATTTTACCCCTATAAAAATATTTTTACTTTTGGAGGTCAAATTTTGTACCTTAACTAAGTCATCATCAGCTTGTGATTTTTATGTAGTTGTTTTTCAACATTGGTGAATGAGAAGTAGTAGCCAAAGGTTAGGGCTAAATAAATAACAGAGGGAGCGGTTATCAGTTCTGAACTTAGGTCGGGGAACAGCATCCTTATGAATTAGATGGCTCTGAAGCATAATTCCTGCCGAAAATACGGCAGAATATTGTTATATAAGTCTCCTAGGTTATTTGATAATTGCTAAAACCTAATATCACAGTATTTATTTGTAGGCCTCAATAATCCCGGAAAAGGCCGAAAAAGCCACCCTAAATATTGGTGACCGAGCTGGAAATAAAAAAGTCCACTGCAAAGATAACTTGTTTATCCTTAAAATCATAATGATAAACCAAGATTTCATTTTCAATAACATTTTTTTTTATTAGGGCATCAGGACTTTCTCCACACCGCTCCAAATAATTACAAAACTAACTCTTATTTTTGCAGTCTTGTAAAATTGTTCATACAGATGTTTTTTGTTTAGCTATCACAGAAAAACAAATGAATAATGTTATTTTTTTTTTCTCTAATTTAACGTTGATTAGTGCCATGGTATAGTCCACATTAAAATAATATCATAACGAGGATGGTTCATACCGATTCTAAGTAAACTTATTGATCACCCCTCGTAAATATTTGGGTCATACACACTCGCAAAAACAAAAGTTGTCTCTCCTGTGGTCAATAGTTAAGGGCTTGTGTGCATATAAGTTATGTTTTTATTTGCTAGGACTAAAGTAGACATGATGGCGCTTATGAGGATATGGGTTCAGCCAGCAAATTAGGCCTTAACAACGTTAACTTCGGGTTCGTCCTCAGGAAAGACGGTAGGTAACCTAAATCTGTGTATGACCCATCTGCATTTATGGTACCTACCTTTTGTGATAAATGACCCAGTGCCTTTTCCACAGGAACATATTGCTTGCCAGATTAAATATTTTCCCCAAAACTTTTCCATAAACATAATTATTTATATTTATTTTGGTCGCTTATATTCACCTTATTTTTGGTTGTGAAGAATTGGTCACCTGGCAAAGTCGTAAAATCTTTTTTTGACATACGGCTCATCGCCCATGAGAACGCATGTTCTGTCGAAATTGCAGAGACGCTTGTACAATTTTGGCGACCTTGTAACAGAACTATTGTATTGCTTTACCGACTACGTTAGGCTTTTACTTCTTTATAGGTCTTTAAATTTTGACGTACTTTAGCTCTCTGGGCCAGGGACTGAAACGGTACCGTTATAAACGGTTTTGACCGGGTCTTTTTAAAGGTATCCGACCGTTAAAGAAGCATTCCGGTACCGATATCAATACTTTAGGGTATCCAACCAAGCTTCCATCCAAACGGAATTTTTAATTTTAATTAATTTTTTCCTTTAAATAAAAGTACCCGACCTCGTCGCGTCGGATCGGATACCCCAATTCGAACCGGTCACTTAATCGGAAAGAAGCGCCTTTGCGAGCTCGCGACTGTCGCGAGAGCGAAAGGGATCGCGTGTCTCACTTCACTAGGTACGCGGATCCCAAATGTGATTGCCGCGTCATCTATCTACTCTAATGTGTGAAATCAAAAAGTTCTCCGTTTGGCCTGTATGTATGTACCTATGTATCATATGTATGTATGATTGTTCGCGATTATCTCGCGTTTGGTTAAACCGATTTTGATGCGCTTTTCAGAAAAGTATTTTTTACACTTAGGAGAAGGTTTTAGTATTTTAACCGACTTAAAAAAGAAGGTTCAGTTTTGTTCAAATCAAATCCAATCAAATCAAATCGTTTATTTATTAAAAAACAGGTTCCATTACATGACATATCTGTCCGAATCCAAACTAGTTTGTTCAGTTTGAACCACAGAATAAAGGCTAAAGGCATAGAAACCGTACTAAATAAGCAGAAAATACATTATGGTTCACTTCTGTTTACTTATGGTTTTCATAATGAGTTGGAAAGAGATGAATCCATAGCTGTTCTTTCGTCATTTGGTATATCGTCACAAGTAAGGCGTGATTTGGACCTATAAGCAGCTATAGTATTTGGACCTATAGACAAGGTAAGACAAATCCTTCCTATAGGAAGGACAAAGAAGTCCCTATGTAAAGCTTGTGACAATGACAGTTAAAGAAGAAAAAACAGCCTACTTTTTATTTCATTTTTTCTCATGTAATACTTAATCTAAAAAGTAGAGAAAGATAGCTGACGCAAAGTACGTCTATAGTCCGGTTTCTATGCTATATGTTCCTATTCTGTGGTTTGAACGGTTTACAGAGTGGTCCGATTTTCAAAATTCTTTTTTTGGTTTGATAGAATATACTTCCGAAGTGGTCCCATTAATCCCATTGTCACCAAATCTGTATCTGATGAGGGTATCCGTGAGGAATTGAGGGAACTCCTCAAATATTATAGGCATACATACAGCGATTTTAGTATTTTTAGTATCAAACCAACATTTGCATTCAGAAAGTATCATTTGGTGAAGTGGAACTAATGATGAATACCAGAAATGGCTACCGGAACTCCTCAACGGTACCTATTTCAAGGGTGGCTATAAGATATCTCGATTAAGATAGTTAAGCAATTGTAACGAAGAACATTTAATTGTTTAAATATGACTATGACTTTCCCGAGCTATTTTTACCAGTAGTACCACGGGGAAGTTTTCTTCCCGCAGCAGGGGAGTTTTTTTTTTATGTTATAGGAGGCAAAGGAGTAGACGGATCGCCTGATGGTAAGCGATTACCGTCACCCATAGACACCTGCAGCACCAGAGGAGTAGCAGGTGCGTTGCCGGCCTTTCAAATGAGAGTGACTGAGCGCGTTTTTGCCCCCCCCCCCATGGTAAATTTACATAACTTTGTAACTGCATACTTATTTCTTCTCATTTGTATGTTTTTTTATAAATAACATCATGTTTTCAAATAGTTTACTAAAGGACTATTTTATACACATGTATGTATAAAACGATCCCCGGGATACTATGATATTTAATATTGTTAAAAAAAAAACCTAGGCGTTTACTTTAATCATATCTACCTATTCCCTAAGATTACAAAAATATGTAAGCTTATGTTACACATAACATTTTAAGTCGCGAGCGACTTGGAGATATTTCTTTTAATTAAATAATGCTTATTCAACAAAATTAAACTTTAAATAATTGTAAAAAAACGTTTTAAAGTGGTTTATCGTTTCTAAGCTCGCGGTATCATCTGCAAATATTAGAAATACATTTTTTATGATATGGAGAAGGCAAACGAGCACACATGCCACCTGATGGTAAGTGGGATCTGTGAACAATAGAAATTTCCTACTGGGGTAATTTGATCCCAGAGATCATTTTATACACACGAAAAGGGATCATTTTACCTCAAACACCAAATTTCAAGGCATCGATTATAATATAAGTTTCAAGTTCAACATGTGGTGTTATAACATAGCTGAATTATAGGTGAACGTCAATGGAATCCGCCAATAAAACAAAATTTAAATAAAACTTAATATTCAGAAAGTAAGGAAATTTTATAAATAGCCATACCATAGGTTAGACACCCATTTTCCCATTTTTATTAAATAAAACCACGCTCAGTGCTTAGCTCCATGACACTTGGAAAGGCAACCGGCGGGGTCGCAAGGAATACGTATAATGAGTATTTGAATAGATATCGCTAACAGTCACTCGGATACGATGGGAATCATTCATTGCACCTCCAGGGATCATATTGTACACATCTCCCCTACTACCAAGCAGTCTAGTAGTACTGTGGGAATCCTAGAAAATGTAAGTACCTAGTCAAGTAACAAATTCACAAAAATCAAATTCGATTACAACTATTTTTTTATTAAAACTTTTTGGTGTCGTAGTATTATAAAAGAATAATAATAATTATAGGTGGCGCTGCTGTCGGTATGTCACCAACTTCTAAACGGCTGGACCGTTTTGGAAAAAAATAGTGTGTATATTTCAATGGGTTTCTGGATGGTTTGAAAACACAACTAGACCCGGTAGGTAGCGCTGCTGCCAGTATATCACCAATCACCTAACTCCTCCTAAACGGCTGGACCGATTTGGATGATTTTATTTAAATTTTGAAATCTGCGCCCCTAAACATAATGAAAATTATACCGCGATGACTTTTTTCAAATAACAGCAGCGCCTATAATTGTTTTAATTTATTATTATCCTTTCATAGTACGCCACCAAAAAGATTTAATTAAAAAAAATGTAATCGAATTTGATGTTTGTGAATTTGTTACTTAATACCTACGTTTTCTAGGATGTCAAGAGTAAATATTTTGCTAAAATGTTAGTAGTACCACTGGTAGTACCACGGCCGGAGAAGGAACTGGACGAGGGTCTAACAATAAGTATTTGACGACCATAAACGTACTTTGATGGAGAAATAAAGAATTAGATACAAATAAAACTCCTAAAAATCATGACACAATGTTCGTGCGTATCCTAGCAACATTGAAGTGTATTAGTAGTAGTTAGTGTTCATTTAAAAAAAAAAATGTTGGCTAAAAACACAGTGTTAAGGAACGACCTGGTAGAATATGACTATAAACTAATAGATGCACAAGATAGGGTGGAGCAGTTGCAGACCCTCGTAGATAATTTTAACCAGTGCGCTTCTACTCATGAAGTTGCATTGAATCGTATAATTAACCTCGAAGAAGAACTCGGTGCTGCTAATGAAGAGTTAAATTATCTACGGAGAGAACGTGAGTGTTATGACAGTTCAATTACACAAAATTTGTATCAGGAGATGGTAGGTGATAAGGATAATAAGGACAGTAATATTAAGAACTTAATCTTTTTCAATAGTAACAATAAATTAAAAAAATATGTTAACATAAACAAATACATAAGGCGTACTCAGAAGCTAATAAAAAGTCAGAGGTGTCTCAAAAACTATTCTAAAATGAATTTAGAGTTATCGGTTATGAAAAATAGGGTGCAAAAATGCAATAATAAATTAGATTTAGATAGGACTGAACATGATTTAAATGTTCACAAATTAAATGCAGAGATTAGTAGATTAAGAAAAAAACTTGAGGACATGTCAATAAAATACTTAACGGCTCAAAGTGAAATCAAGGAGCACATGCTGGCATTCACACAATTGCTGGAGAGTAGTAAATATAATGAAGACCGTTTTAATTCTTTAATTAATAATGGCATTGGTGATTGTAATTGTATAGGAACTGTACCAACAGCTGTGGTTCAGCCAGATGTGGCTCTTGATTCTTCTAAGCTAAGTGCCCCAAAAATAGTTTTAGATGAGTCCCCTAGACAAATTAGCAATAATAAAACTATTATTTATTCGGATCAGATAGGGTCTGGAATGGGTTCCATGTTAAGAAACAAATTGACACAAAATGTAACAAATTTTTGTGATCATAATGCAAATCTTATGCAATTATGTCATTTAATATCAAAGGGAAGTTATGACAGTTCTACTACTCTAGTGATTCTAGTAGGAAATAGTCTTGGTATAGATAAGTCTAGTGTAGGTAGATTATTGTCAACATTAAACCTTATTGAAGAGGCAGGCATAGGTAAAATTATACTTTGTGCATTACCATATTCACAAAATATGCCATACAATTATAATAATAAAATAGCATACTTAAATTCTTTAATGTATAATGCTATATGTCATAATAGTAAATATCATTTCTTCGACTTAAATAAATTTATTAAGAACCTCACGCTAACATCTGAAAAAAATCATTTGCCAAAGAAATATATTTTGACTTTGGTAGAACTTTTGGCTTTTAATATAGAACCAAATAGATATAACAGTGGTACAAATTCCATTCCTAATCATTTAAACTAAAGTATAGGACAGCGGAAACACCTTTGAGTATAAATATAGTTCATCAAAATATTCAAGGGTTTTCCAGCAAAGAATTAGAAGTAGGATTATTTTTAGATACTGAGAATGTACACATTATGTGTATTACTGAACATTGGCTTAGACCAGATCAATTAATTTTTGATTTCGTTAATTTTAAATTAGTTAGTTTTTTTGCCAGAAAATCCGCCATTCATGGTGGTTCGTTAATAATTGTTAAAAGTACCATTAAATCCAAAGAAAGGAAAGATATTGTTAGGCTATCCATAGAGAGGCTTGTAGAAATCTCATGCATAGAATTAGAAAATTACATAATTATCTGTGTTTACAGACCACCGTCAGCTGATTTTAGCACATTTGAATCCAGTATGGAAAATGTGTTAAAATTAGTATGTAAAACCCAAAAGCATGTTATTGTCTGTGGAGATTTTAATGTTAATTTACTGGAATCTTCAAATAATACTATTAGGATCTTAAGTTTATTTAAATCTTTTAACTTAGGTAATTTGTTCTTTGAACCTACACGGATAGGAGTTTCAAGTGCTACCTGTTTAGACAATATTTATTGTAATTGCGAGTGTTTGGATAAGGAAATATTTAATTGCTTTAATTCTGATCATAGTGGCCAGAAGGCTTCTTTTTTAAATGATTTTCATCAAGAACCGCAGGCAATAACATACAGACCCATAACTAGCAATCGTTTAGAATTATTCAAAAATAAAGTTGAGAGCAATCTCTGTGGGTTATCCTTTTCAAATAATGATTCAAATAGTATTTATAAAGATTTTTTTGATGTAATTCTTCATCAATTTAACAACAATTTTAAGATGAAAACTGTTTCTGGGTCAAAAACTAAGTTTAGTGAATGGGCTACTGTAGGCATCCATAGAAGTAGAAATAGGCTTTATGAACTATATAGAGAGAGGGAGGAGAACAAGAATGCTGACTTCTTAGTTTACGTTAAGAATTATTCGAGGACCTTCAAGCGAGTTTGCTTAACTGCTAAGTCAAACTTTTTAAGTCTTAAACTCAAAGCTTCTGATAATAAGGTAAAAACGGTGTGGAAAATTATAAATAGAGAAACGGGTAAATCTAAAACTCGTGATAATCAAGTCACCCTAAACAAGGGTGACAAACAAATCACGTCAAACAAAGACGTGGCCTTAGCGTTCGAAGATTATTTCTCCACTATAGCTATTAATACAACGAAATGTCTTCAATCATCTGCGATTGTAGCTCAAAAACTACTTTGTGCTAATGTTACTAAATGTAATGTAACCTTTGATTTTAGCCATGTAGATTCAATTTCTATTGTTAAGGTATTTAAATCGCTCAGTTTAAAAAAAACTGAGGATTTATGGGGAGCGTCAGTTAAAGTGATCCATCATGTCATAGATATAATTGCACCTCATTTAGCTTTAATCTACAATAATTGCATTTCAGAGGGGGTTTTTCCAAATCTTATGAAATATAGTAAAGTCATACCACTTTTTAAATCGGGCGACATGTGTGATTTAACGAATTTCCGTCCCATTTCTATTCTACCGGTTTTAAGTAAAGTTTTTGAGAAGTTAATGTTAAAAGATATGTTAGGTCACTTCAATAGAAATAAACTGCTTAACAGTAATCAGTTCGGCTTCACCAGAGGACGATCCACAACTGATGCAGCATCTGTACTCATTAAATATATATACAATATTTGGGAGAAATCCTGTGATGCAATAGGAATTTTTTGTGACCTTTCCAAAGCTTTCGATTGCGTAGATCATGCGACTCTTATATTAAAATTAGAACATTATGGTCTGTCAAATAATTCTCTAAATCTTATGTCTTCATATCTTAGCGATAGAACACAAACGGTTGTTGTAAACCAAACACAGTCCATTGGAGCAACTGTTAAATTAGGTGTGCCTCAGGGCTCTATATTAGGTCCTTTCTTATTTCTGGTCTATATAAATGACTTACGGTAGATAACCTTTGTGATATTGTGCTATTTGCTGATGATACTTCATTAATTTTCAAGGTGGACCGAAAATCCGTCGATTACAGTAGGATAAACGCCACGCTGGTTAAAGTACTTAATTGGTTTACTATTAACAATTTGCTACTTAACGCTAAGAAAACTAAATGTGTTAGGTTCGTTTTGCCTAATGTTAGACCGGTAAAATCTAGTATATTTCTAAATGATGAGTGTTTGGAGATGGTGGACAAGGCGCTTTTCTTAGGGATAACTATAGACAAAAACCTGCAATGGAGTCCCCATATAGCAGTACTAGCAGGTAAATTAAGTTCGGCAGCTTATGCTGTTAGGAAAATCAGGCAACTTACCAATGTTGAGACAGCTCGCTTAGTTTATTATAGTTATTTTCATAGTGTTATGTCGTACGGTATTCTGGTTTGGGGAAAAGCTGCTGACATACAGACTATATTCGTGTTACAAAAAAGAGCCATTCGTTCCATATATAACCTAAACTCCCGTGATTCCTTAAGATTACTATTTAAAGAAATTAGTATTTTGACAGTAGCGTCACAATTTATTTATGAGAATATTATTTATGTCATTAAAAATCAAGACTCTTTTGTTAAGAATTGTGATATACATAATTTGAATACAAGAAATAAAAATAAAATTGCTATTAAAAAATTTCGTGTCCGTAAGGTATATAAATCATTTGTTGGTCAATGCATTCATTTCTATAATAAATTACCTGACGAAGTTTTAAAGTTATCATTTCCAGCACTTAAAAATTACTTGAAAAAGTCGTTGATGTCGAAAGCTTATTATAGGGTCGAGGACTATCTAACAGATAAAAATGCTTGGCCTAAATTAAACACCTAAATAACTTAGTAATAGCTTAGTCAGGAAAATATCTAAACATTGTAGGTATAATTATTGTCTAGGGGACACGGTTTCTGTAGGAGAATGTATCAAAATTGTATCAATTTAAGAGTTCATCTGAACATACTGAGTTTTGACACATTTTCCTGCTCAACTACGCATGATATATATATTTTAATGTTAAATTCATTGTTTTATATAATGCTAGGTTAAGTTCTATAATTGTATAAGTAATTAAAAAAAAAAACGACTGACTGTTGAGTTTCTTGCGGCGTTTCTTCTCAGCAGTGGTCTCTTGCGAAGCGCTGGTAGATTTTTGACGTGTAAAAGTGCCCGTGCGGCCTACTTACTGAATAAACATCTTTTTTTTTTTTTTTTATCTTTTTTAAGTTATATATTTTTATGTATGTTAGTCTTTAAGGTATTTGTAAATATGGGCCTTGTAGCCTGAAATAAAGTTATTCTATTCTATTCTATTCTATTGACCCTTACCAATCAAGTGATAATAGGTATTGCTAATGTTATGTACAACTTGAACCAAGATTGAAAAATTTACTTCGCGTTTCTTTAAAATAATATGCCATTTTGATCTCGTGCATTAAAAATAATAAACTTGACCTTAAATCTAATGAGAGTAATGAGATATCGTTAGACAACTTTAGAAAAACATGAAACATTTTGACATGATTTTGAATCTTTGGGTCGTAAAGGATGAGCCCAAAAAAAAAAAATCTTATGCATTAAAACCCGAATATTTTCATTTTTTGGTCGTGAACAGACTACTACAAACGGGATTACTGGTCGATAGTTGGAACCCCACTGTGAGCAATAGATTGGAGTGTATGGGTCTCCCCACACCTATCGACGCGGAATCGGCGTTAGCTGATCAAAAACTCTTTATGTCTACGCAATAAGAGCGAAACAAACGTCAATCGAAAGCCAAACGACGTCTACCGACCGGAAATTCTTCGTTCTGTTCACATCCGTACGACGCTATTAGCAGCCAACTTCACTTTCTTACATCGCCAATAGTCCGGGAGCCCACTGCAAGAAACCCTACATGATAAAAAAATAGAAAATGCCTACCCTGTAGGTGTAGCTGACCGTAGCTTCAACTGCTTTTGGTCGGCCGCGGCTTAACCTGGCAAATTTTGCGCAAATGGTAAAAAAGTGGTGCGAAAAATCTTCAGAAAAAACGTCATTGAGAACTTTGAATGATACTTGTATGGTACGATAGAGGCCTTCGCGGACAGTTAAATAACAATGGTCGGCCAAATCCTGTGTTAGCAGGTTCCGGTGCCAACCGAATTTGTGCTACCCCCTGACCGCTACATTTTACCTCATCGAAAAATTGAATAAAAAAAGCGGATTCTAATAGTTTGTTTAAAGCATGTCTTGGTCAGCCTTACCTAAGCCTGGCCGTTTTTGCAGTCCGACCACATTAATATTTTTCATAAAAAAATAAAACAATATTGAAAATACGTTTTTTTCATCTCCTAAACTAATTTATATTAACCTATGTTATATTATTTTATATTACACAATTTTTTGACAAGTATAATATAATTTATTTATATTATACAACAGTTTAAATGTGTACCAATACGAAAAGTATTTAATTAATTACCATAATAGGAGCTTTAAACGAAACAATATTTACCTATGAAAATGTAGTAAATTCGGTCGGACACCGGAACCTGCCAACACATAACCGTGACGTTCACAAGTTCAACACGCGAAATAAAGATAAACTCGTAGTCCCAGGTCACCGTCTTCGTAAAGTAAGCACATCGTTCGTGGGGAACTGTATACGTTTCTACAATAAGATACCTATTGATATTGTCATAATGCCGTCCAATAAATTTAAGTCACGCATTAAGTGCTGCTTGCTGGGTAAGGCATATTATACTGTAAATGACTTCCTAGATGATAAAGACGTTTTTAAGTAGTGTGAGCTATTACTGATATTACGGTTGTTTTTAAAAAACTTTTTTTTTTTTGAATAGTTATAATAGCTGAGCGCTGAGCAGTGCTTATTGCAAAATGCCTTTAAGCCAATAATGTAGACACTTTAAATTTAAGTATACCTAATGATTTTTTTACTTTTAATCGTATTGGTTCTTGTGCACAAGTCACTTTAGAAGTGAGAACACATTGTGATGTTTCTCGCCGGACAACTACATTTTATTGATATATTTTGTCCGGCAGCATGAGCATGTCATGCTCACTTAAAGGTCTTTGCTTACGGCGGCGTCGTTGATCGGGTCGCCACCTTCCCGAACAGATGGTTGAGGGAGGCGATGGCTGAGATACGCGTCATACTCGTGAACGGGTGCTGTCTGTGGGGTCCGGTCTGTTCACGCTTGCAAGGACGTGTTTTCCAGTTAGTTATTTTAATTATCGTTCCTGACGTAGAGACCTCGTCATGTTGTTCTCCTAGTCACTATTTTTAATTTAAGTAATGTAGCTTACATTTGTAATGATTTTATTTGTGTTAGTTTTAAAATAATGATTTATTACTGTATTACCTTGTAATGTTACTTTTAAGTATTATTGTATTTTATGATTGGAAAAAATGACCTTCTGCTGGAGTTTCTTGCGGCGCTTCTTCTCCGCAATGATGGTCTTGTCCGAAGCGCTAGTAGATTCACTCCATGTTACCGACGTGTAAAAGAGCCCTCATGTGGCCAATTTACTGAATAAATATTTTGAATTTTGAATTTTTTGACAGGATTTGGCCGACCATTGTTATTGACCTGTCCACGAAGGCCTCTATCCTACCATACAAAATTCGTTCAATTTTTCGATGACGGTTGTTCTGAAGATTTTTCACACCAATTTTTTACCATTTGCGCAAAATTTACCAAGTTAAGCCGCGGCCGACCAAGAGCAGTTGAAGCTACTAAAGGTCAGCTACGCGTACAGGGTAGGCATTTTCAATTTTTTTATCAGGTAGTGTTTCTTGCAGTGGGCTCCCGGACTACGAGTTCCGCCGATCAGCGCCAGCGAGGGCTGAACAGTTCCGACCAAGGCCGAGTAGCTACGATGAGAGCCGATTAGAGCTGACGACAGCCGTTCAGCGTTGATAGGTGTGGGGAGACTCTTACTTTTACATACGTACTCGTAGAGGGCTATCTGACGTCTCAGCGGCAGTACGGGGCACGCGAGAGTCGACCGTAGGATTACCGCTGCTGCGATAGCAAATCGCAGGCGATCGGGCGTCTCTGCGGCCGTACCCGAGGATGAAACTGCTGAACGTAGGTTTACAACTGCTGAAATGGCCAATCCGCTAAATGCGAAGTGTGGTGTAAAACACTCGGCGAAAGCCGATTCTGCGTCGATAGGTGTGGGGAGACCCGACGGGTTTACTGCCTGTATGATGGCATCTTTGCCCGTTTCTTACGATTGACTTCTTGGATGCGCTTCCCATAATTCTACAGAATGCAGTTTCTGAATGGCCCAATCACTCCTAAGTAAAATAAATCCCATCAAAAACATAAATGTGAAAATGGGAGCCAACCGCACTACTTTTTTCTGCTACAACAATGTTTGCTATTTAAAAGTATAACTTCTTAAATTTGAACACTCGAATTATTTACACAAAGCAGTAGATAACTTAGGATAAACTAAAGCTCAAAATTTGACTCCGCTAGTTTTTACCAGCAAGACAATTCTTTGGAAGAGTAAGATATGACGGCACACAATACAAATACAGTTTGCGTAAAACATAAAGTGGATAAGTTAATCAGCCAAATGTAGTGTAAGTCAGTCAGTGGTAAAAATGCCGATTTTTAGACGTTAATATCTTAATTACCGTTTCACCTTTTTTTTCAGTTTAAGGTTCTAGTTGATCTAAATTCTAAAGGGTACCTATGTTTTATGGTAAATTATATTTGGAGTTATTGAGGCGTCAAAAGTGGCTCCAAACGGTTCGTGTAAATAACACACGGCTACGCTCGCCAGTTCCTTTTGCGTGAACTTGGCTGGACACGCTGCCGCGTGTCTAGATAGGTACCTATAAGCAGTTATTATCGTAATATTAGCAACTTTTTATTTGATTTGTATTTTTGCACATTCGATTCAAATTATTTAGGTTTATTGAAACTAAATAAAGGTAAACTTATTGAAAAAAAATGAAAAAAAATACAAATATGTTTATTTCGCATAAAATGTGGTACATAAAGATGGCAATAAAGTTGTACAAGTTTCGCACATTTAACCAGAAACTGGCATGCAAAATTTATATGTCCAATAAGATAATAATATACAAAATGGACCTGAGATCGCATAATTAAAAGTAAACAATCAATTAAGTAGTACATAATTCACGTATCATAATTTTTATTTAAAATAGTCAAAATATTCTTCGACTGAGTAAAAACATTCCTTTATTAACCATTTCTTAAGTCTACTCTTAAATAAGTTCAGCGCTAATTTTTTCATGTCATCATGCAAACAGTTATAAATTTTAATTGACATGCTATACGTGTTCCGACCATATAACTTTGTCTGTTTGACAGGAATCATGAGTTTGCTAGGGTGACGTGTATTGAATTTACAAATGTCTTTTTTTGTTTTAAAAATCGAGTTGTGTACTCTTACAAATAAACATACCTCGTATATATACATGCATGGCACTGTAAGCAGTTCTAGTTTCCTGTATAGTGGCCTGCACGAGGTAAAAGTATCGACGTCGCAAATAGCTCTGATGCACTGCTTTTGTGCTATCAACACTCGTTTTGCTTGGTACGAATTTCCCCATAGGAGAATGCCGTACCGAAGTTGGGAACAAACAAAACCATGGGACGCCTGAATTGCGATTTCCTTGGATGCGACTTTTGGAAGTCGCCACAGAGCATACGCAAAAGAATTAATTTTATTGCACAATTTGGTTACGTGTTCATTCCATGAGAATTTATTATCCAAACTTATACCCAAACACTTTATCTGTTTCGATTCTAAAATTGTTTGACCTGCTAGATTAACAAAAAGGGTGAATTTACGAGCATTTTTATTAGCAAACTGTATATATGTTGTTTTGTCAATATTAATATACAAATTATTATCGTGGAGGAAAGTAACGATTTTCATAATTGTGAGGTTTATGTCTTCATTGTAGGTTCTAACATTATGACATGGTATTACAATTGATAAGTCATCAGCAAACAGTGTACATTCATGTTCCGTTATGTTCGGAAGGTCATTTACATATAACAGGAATAACAGAGGTCCTAAAATACTTCCTTGCGGTACACCAACCCCGTTTGCTTTAGTAACCGAAGTATGCTTAGTTTCTACGTTGTCATAGTTAATTTTAGTTATTTCAACAAACTGAGTTCTTGCTTGCAAATAGTCCCTGAGCCAATTATTCGCTATACCTCTTATACCATAGAGCTCACATTTAGCCAAAAGTAGTTCGTGTGATACAAAATCGAAAGCTCGGCTCATATCGAAAAATACCGCGGTTACTGGAATACTCTGATTCATGTTACCCAAGATGTTATTAGTCAGATAGAATGCAGCTAACGATGTTGATTTTCCCTTCTGAAAACCGAACTGTTCCGGTTTTATTATTGAAAATTTATTTAAAAATGACAATAGTCTTGTATGCATTGCCTTTTCAAATATTTTCGACATAATAGGTATCAAAGAGATTGGCCTATAATTTTGCAAAATATCTTTGCCACCTTTTTTATGAAGCGGTTTTATAAGAGACTTCTTCATTGGTTCGGGAAATATACCATTTGTGAAAGACAGATTTACTAAACAGCTAAGTACAGGAGCAATTTGAAGTTTACATAGTTTGAGGACATTTGTTTGGATTTCATCGTAACCAGTTGATCTAGTTAATTTTAGAGAATTTATGATTTTGATTAATTCGTAGTCGTCAGTAGGAATTAAAAATAAATTATTAGGTCTTGAAGCTATGTGAGAGAAGTCAGGTTTTTTATTATTATTATTGTTTGTAGTATTTAAGTAAAAATTATTAAAAGAATTTGCGATGTCAGAAGGGTTAACTATGATTTTGCCATTAATTACTAATTTATCAATAGTTGATTGGATAGGTTTATTTTTAGTCGTGTCTTTAATGACGTCCCATGAGGCTTTACATATATTTTTAGAATGCGATACGTATTTGGTATTGACTATTTTTTGAGCTTGATTTATACATCGCCTTAGGGTTTTTGCATAGTTTTGATAGCGTATTTTACAGGAGGCAAGATCCGCGTCTTTGCTGGGTTTCTTATTGTAACTAAAACGTAAATTTCTTTTTGTTTTTATCGACAATTTAATTCCTCTTGTAATCCATTTCCTAGTTTTATGTTTGACAATCATTTTTACTTTATTAAGGGGAAAACATAATTTATATAAGAGTGTAAACATGTCATAAAAGTTCTTAAATGCAGCGTCAGTATCGTTTTCATTATACACATCTGACCATGCTAAACTCTTTATGCACTCACAAAATTTATCTATATTTTCCGCACTATAAACCCTTTTGAAATTATAGTAATATAGTAGAGGCTTAACCATATTACTGACTTTAAATGTAAGACTTTGCGCAGTTTCGTGATCCGATAAGCCTATGTTGTGAATTTCACTTTGCGCTTCAGGCACGTTTGAAAGAATTTGATCTAGACATGACATTCTCCGTGTAGCACTCTGTATATGTATCTTAAAATTATTGTTTGAGGTTATTCTATAAAATTCATCTGTATGTGCGGAGGGTTTTAATATGTCGATGTTTAGATCTCCAGCGATGACCGTTTTATACTTTGTTTTATGCTTAAGTCTACTTATAAGCCGTTCTATTCTTTGAAGAAATAGAGACAAATTTGATGACGGCGTCCTATAAATGCATATTACTATACATTTAATACAAGGGATCAGTATGCCACAACACTCAAATATGTAATCATCTGAAAATTCTTTCAAATAATCAAGTTCCTGAGTTTCAATGTGGTTTTTACACAATATGCATGATCCTCCCCTTTTCTGATGAGCCCTCGAGTAAGACGCAGCTAACTTGTATCCGGAGATACGAGCGTTCCCTTCACTTCCCGCTTTTATAAAAGTCTCACTAAAACATAGTATGTTAAACTCTTTATTATTTTCCGAAAGCTCATCTAGCGCTAGTTCAATTAATTCCTTTTTATTGATTAAGCCTGCAATGTTTTGGTGAAACAATAAAATTATTATCTTTAGTGACGAAAAAAAATATTGTTACAGTTTTTTTGAGCGTTTTCCGTTTTTGTGATTTTCCGGAAGTACTCTGTAATTGGTTTTTGTGTTATGGTTTTCGGCGTAACTCTGCTTACACTGCTTACATTTCGCGTAGAGCTAAAATAATACGGTATTGTGCCTTTTTGTAAATACATTTTGTCTACATGCTTTAATGAATTTCGTTCAATTTCCTGTTTAGTACTCATTATTTGTTTTAAATTATTATAATTTAAATAGTTGTGATTATAATGTCTAGAGTCAAGAATAAAGTTAATTTTTCTACAGAGTCTATGTATAAAGTTTCTATTATAATAGTCTAAGTCATTCAAATCCATGAAACTACAGTTATCAAATTTTTTACATAAGATCTTTAAGGTGGCATTAATTTTTTCCTCCCTTAAGTGTACACTGTATTTCACACTAGATACAATTATAAAGGCTTTGGGTCGCGATTTTATGAAAAAACTAAGTTCCGCGAATAGTGTTGTTGGGTTACAGTCGTGTTCACCAATGTTTACAATAATCACGTTTTCGCTGACACTTGAAGTCTCTGATGAATTCAATATGTCCTCGCAGCGCGCGTTCGGTTTGACAGTAGAAGTTATTTCGTAGTCCTCGTGTAGAGTCCCCTCTCTTGATCTCATTAACGCAGCTGCTAAACCTTTGCATTGCGTTCCGCCGAGGATGCATATCTTTTTCTTGTTCTTGCTATCTTTACAAGCTACAACGTCGCTTTGGGAACAATCAGTGACGTCAGAGGTTTCGCTTGCCGGTAATACGATGCTATTTGAAGAATCTTCGACATTCAGCTCGATGTTGGATTTATTGCCGAGTGCTTCTGATAGCTGGGACTTTGCTTTGGTAGGGGTTTTTACGGTTTTGGTTGTAGTCGATTTACATATCACTTTAAGTTGGTGAATTTGGATAGTGCAGTCGGATACTTGTTTTTTTAGATCTTCATTTTCTAATAACAACTTTGTAATATAGTTGTCGGCGACTTTTAGTTTCTCTTGCAAATGTGATAGTTTTCCTTGCAACATGAGAACTTCATCTTTGTAGTTTGTAGTCAAATCAGGGCAACTTCTATTTAAGGTCTCATTCTGAAACATACGACTGTTGAAGCCGTCTTCGTCCGAAAGAGATTCGAATGATTCGAACTGGGAAACATTTCTTTGTTGCAATTTTATCATAATGAAATGAATACAAAGGGCCTGTTGTTTGATCAGTAGTTAAACTAATTATTAAAAATCGTTACTAATGGTTAAATCTTAAGGAAATGTGTCAAATTTTCGATTCATTTTTCGAATTTTAACAATTAGTTGAGTTAACTACTGATCAAACAACAGGCCCTAAGTAAGAAACATAAGCATGAATTATTTACTCGTCGGTAATGAAACATCGATGCGCCGTCGCGCCGCGAGCGCCGCAGCGTGTGGGCGCAGCGTGGTTACATTTTGGTCGTCTGTATATTTTGATAGAGCCATGTACGGAGCGCTAGTGAAAACAAAGGGATCCGACATCCCGCTTCGCCAACCCTTTTGTTTCGATTTAACCAACATTTCCACTGAAATGGTTTACAGGTCACGTAGGTACCCGAGTTTAACTACGTACTTATTTATTTATATTTCTACACGTTTTTATTTAACTTGCAATGTATGTATGTATGTATGTATGTGTTTATGTATGTATGTATGTACGTATGTATAGGTATATGTATGTATGTACGGGTCAAATCTTGCAAGTTAAAGGGCATTGGGTAAATTTGTTTGAAGAATATTGTCTTTTTTTTTTTCAGCGGCCACAGATGATTTTTACATAGTTATTTAGAGGACCTCTAAATACACATAGATATATATAATTTATGGCGGTAAATAATATCGTAGCGGAGATTTTAAAGATTTAAGTATTCAGTTTTTAGTGCAAAAGTACGCCCAAGTATGAATATTTAAATATCTCGGCTCCGATGCACTTTAGAGTATTACATTACATAATAAAATATGTTTATTTCTAATAATTCTATCATAATTTACCACTTTTATGAATGGCCGCTCACCTTGAAAATATATGAATTTTACAAATGACAACACTTTTACCCAAACCCCTTTGAACCACTTCCCGTTAACGGAATGGGCTGAAATTTGGACCAAATTTGTAAACAATTTTATGGTGATCTGATGATGGAGTCGGAAGGCGGCGACAGGATCTCCGCTATTCATAACGTGGATCCACCGTGTTAGGCCTCATTATTTTGGTCTTGATAAGCATATATTTTGTGAAATAAAAGTACAATCGGCCACAAAAGCTTGTCCCAAAAATGAAATTTTGGACAGAAACTTATTCTTGAATGGGTATTAAACGAGAATTAGCTGTCAGTGTTGTCTCTGATGAGTCGTACAAGTTCGGGCATCATTAACAGTGAGTTTTCCAAAAAAAGTGTACATGAACTTTTTTTCCCAGAATTCGTTTTTTTTGGTTTTTCTTACTCAGAATCGTTGATACTATAGATCCTCATACAAGAAAAAAAGTGTCCCAGATTTTATTATGTAAGTTTTTTCTTCCAGTGCGTCACGACCATATAAATAAAAAAAGACTGTATACAAAAATGAGACGATCTAGAATGGAATATTTGGGGCCCTTTTTTTGTTGTATGAGGATCGATAGTCTCAACGATTCTGAGGAAGAAAAACAAAAAAAACGAATTCTGAAAAAAAAAGTTCATGTACACTTTTTTTGGAAAACGCCCAACAACGTCTCACGAAAATTACACGAAAAGAACATTTGATTGGTGGTCAAAATTGAAAGTCAAATTTGTAGACAATTGTATGGGGAAAAACGCAAGTGCCCTTTTTTGAAAGGGAGTGTATTTTATAGGAACTTAAGGGCATTTGCACAAACATTTTGACACAGAAAACTGAACATTATACTAAAAGTAGGTAGTTTTTCCTGCTATTGTAAATATGTTTTCTCTCAGAATGCATTTTTTAGCTGCCCGTAGTATAATGGTATCCTAAGTAGAGCAGACCGGGTAAGGTAAAATAACGCGGGTTGATCGCTTATAACTTCGCTCCTCTGGGAAATAAGTGTCAGACGACTGCTTGCTGCCTGAACGCTGAACTTTTAATTTTAAACATAGATCAGAAACAAGTGTAAAATAATTAACTATGCCATTTTATAACATGTTTGCGATTGTTAAAACCAAACCACTAGATTACTAGGTTACTAGGAACGCTGGCAACAGATGGGTCTGATTGTGAGACACCCCAAAAGAAACATGTAAACATCTCATTAGTCATTACATAAGTAGATATGTTCTGGAGCATTCTCTCGTTTGGTTTAAACCCACCGTAATCTGACAGTATTCGAAGTGATTTCGACGCACTCATTCATTCAGTCCGAACGGACGGCGCGTGTGTGAGCGAGAGCGCTGTTGGGCTGAGCCCTACAGGCTGGAAGATTTATTTTTTACAGATACAACAATGTCTCGGCAACCCCCTACCACCAATGGGGAGGGACCACAGGAGACGATGGCATCCTAAAGCCAGTGACAACCATCGACCCAGTGTAGCTTGGTAAATGTGTGGATGGAATGGCCGAAAGCAGAAACTTTGTTTGGATTAGTTAGGAGATAAACATACTAAAAGTCCCCACTGTGCCAAGTTTCAGCGCATAGTCAAAAAGTGCAAGGTTCCCATACAACGGATGTACTCCGAAGTAACACAACGAAGCAGTATAACGGCCGACTTACAGCATTTCTGTATCGTTTTCGCATTTTGAGTTAGTTATATAGTAGCATTACAATCGTTTATACGGCTACTGTAATGCTTATTTGGGCACAAATTATACGGCTTTAGATCTTAAATAGGTTCACAACAGTTGTTTATATTAGAATTATTGCGGTCAAAGAAGGTACCAATCGCATTAAAGAAGCATTATTATGGTCAACGAAGGTTCCAATCGAATTAAATGGTACGGTCAATGAAGTTGCCAATTGCATTACAGAAGCATTATACTAGCAATATTATTGATAATGAAGATGTTAATTGCATTACAAAAGCATTAGACTAGCATTAGATTGTAGTAAAATAAGTATTGGAGCTATTTGAAGGTTCACCGTTAGAACTTAAATAAACCCTACATCATTGCAAAAACATCTCTAATACCATACGATACAAAATGTTATAAATTAAAGTTGTAATCTACTTGTAAACTACTTGTTTCGCAATATGCCAAAACTGAATGAGTGACTTTTTATAATACTGGATAAGATTTTGACTCTTTTGTTATTTGATTCCTTTAATTATTACCGCGCAATGTAGTTTACTGCAAATGTCTATACAAGTTTCATTGAAAATTTTCACGCGCCTTTGATATTTTGCAGTTTTGAGATAAAATTTTGTATAAACATATATATGAAATAACCAAAACAATTGTGTATTCCTAGTATAGAACGAATTTTACATAATTAACATAAAAGTAGTGGTTGCAGTTTTAAATTAAATTATATCATTATTATATAGGTTTAAATGATAATATTTTTTGGTTATAAAATATTTACAAAATGGTGTCGGTCTACAGCAGCCCTGTGAGCCTTTAAAAAGGCTAATTAATGCCGCCAGCAGTATAAATACTCACACGTGACCAATTATTAAGCCAGAGGCCGGAGAGAAGATTTTTGATGAACCACTGTAGTGGTGCATTATAATGGTACAAGTTTATGCTATTAAGCAGCATTAGGCAATATCTTACTACTTAAAAATGCAATTATAGATCTTAAGGCACTACGAACTGCTGAAAGCTGTATAGCGGATTAACGTGGCATTATAAAGGTTCATGTTTATGCCATTAAACAGCATTAAGCATTTATTTACTACCTCAAAATGAAATTTTAGATCCAATTGCACTAAAAACAGCTGAAAGCTGTACAGCTGCATTGTGTTTTGCTGCATTAAAACCAAAGGCTTTACAAAAGCAATTTTATATGCCATTATCTAACCGTTATTATACAGTTTTGAAGTGAGAAACGTGGCTAATAAATATGAATTAAATATACTGCTTTTAGCGAATAAATTGGCGGTAGAAGTTTGTATGGGATTTTAGACATGTTTGAAGGGAGAAATTTGGTGAGACTACTGTTATTATAAAAAAAATGTTACTTTCGGCGATTTAGGAAAAACTACCCCAAAGGTTGTAAAATGGGGGGGTAGGAGTTTCGGACTTTGGTCAATTTTAGAGTGAGAAATGTGAAAATTAGTACTTATTCAGGCTACTACTTATCAATAGGGAATACGATTTTAGCGTCTAGCGAAGTTAGTAAATAAGCGACTTCGGTTATTGTTTAATTGAGAAACGTGTAAATAGGTGTCAGCCTGTTAGGGTTACTAAATTGCTTTCGGAGATTTTGGAAAAACTATCTCTGTAAATGGCGGTTGTAAATTGGCGGTAGAAGTTGAAGTTGTGTTTTAAAAGAACTGTCGAAATAAGTTCCGCACGATGATTTATGGCGATTTTTTTTTCATCAACAGTCACATTTTGTAGGCAGTGCCCAACCTAGAAATATTTATTTTGTTATTTCACTACCAAACTAAGTAGCGGCTTCTAAAAGACACCTATTCCTACTCCAAATTTCATCAATGAACCTCTTTAGTTTTCGAGTAAAATGCGTGTGACATACGGACGGACGGACGGACATGACGAAACTATAAGAGTTTTTGCCATTTTTGCTACGGAACCCTAAAAAGGTGTTGGGCGACTTCCCCAAAGGTGGATAAATTAAAGAGAGTTTGGCCATTTTTAAATGAGAATAGTGAACGTCGTAGTTTACGACATAAATGAAAAAAATACGGCAGTTTCGGAAAAGGGGGTAATATTGGGGTAGAAGTTGTTGTGGGAATTTGGTCATTTTTGACGTGAGAAATGTGGACATTATTGGTATTAAGGTTAATGTTTACCTATACATAAGAATTATGACTGGGCAAGTTAGATACATGAAACTTTGTATCAACACCATTAGGTATTAATTAAATAAAAAACAGGTTTTAAAATATGCCCTTAACAGTGTGAAAAGCGGGTTGAAAGTTTTTGAGGTATTTGAGTTGGTTTTTTGTCCAGTGACATGAATGTTAGCATCTAAAAAAGTGCAAGCTTAAGTTTTTTTTAAACACTTGCTCCTTAAAGAAACAAATAGTCAAAAACAAACCCACCATCAATAAAAATAAACTAAAGGGAAAAACTCGGGATCTTAGACTACTGATAATGACTGTAAAGTTTGTATGGAAATAAAGTTACTTTCAAACGTATATACTTACCGACAAGATATGAAACAGGTATTGCAACTAAATTAATACTGTAACATAAAGAAAATATCCAGCTTTGGTGTTTTTCGAAAATCTTCTGCTAAGTGGGTTAATTGTTTGTATAGAAATTTAGTAAATAGATGAGATGACTAAATTACGAGTATCAATCTATTAAATCTAGGGTTGATTAAAAAAAAACCAATTTTGTTGTTTTAGAGTCATAAAATGAAAGGTGTTTGTGAACCGCTTACTTAAAATTCACGTTCTGGACTTTTTTCGTAAAAAAACTCTTTGAAGTTAATATAAACTATGTCTGTACCATAAGTTCTGACTCTCCGCAGACGAAGTCGCGGGCGGAAAGCTAGTATATCATAAAATATTGATCCCAGATAAAAAAAAAAAGTAAAGAATCTTTTTTGTAGAGAATTTTATGTAGATTACTTATGTATAGAATATTTTTAGCTATGGACCATCGTTTACGAGTTATTTACGAAAAACTAAAAAAGGGACCTTTACACCTCCCCCACCCGTTAGCTTCATCCCCACGCATCAGTACTTTAAGTGTGGTTTAAAACACCACCAACTATGCCCAAATTCGCGTTTACACGAGCTTTTTCCCCTGACGGGCAGTTTTTGGAGTTTGTTGGGTGGGCTATAACGTAAAATGTCCCTACTTTGCTTCTCCATGGGTGACTATGCTCGATAGTGACTGTTTCGTTTGTTACCTAACTACTTATAAGCCAAGGACAAGGACAATGAAAAATTAGCTAAAAAGAATCGATACTTTGCCGTTAGAAAACTGTTATCCCCACATACATTAACATTAGGTCGCGGTCAATTTTCCAACACCGCAAATAAGTTCGGGCCCTCATAACTCGGCCAATTTGAAAAATTTCGATAAACTGAATTTACACAAAAGAGTCATAGGTAAGTATACCTAATTATCGAACCTGAGCTCTTAGTGTAAGTTACTAATGCAAAAACTGTCTCGACCGCGTTTGCGTTTCTCGTATAAATAGCATATATTTAAGCTAACGCGTTCGAGACGGTTCGCGGGTTTCCCATGTGAACAGCAACTTACACTCAAGGCTGAGCTCATGAAATTTCACGAGAATCGATTGAGAAATGCGGTAGAGGAGAATATCCGAACGAACGAACAAACAGACGTCGAACAGACGTCAGATATTTTAAAGTATTTTTGCCCAAGCTGAAACGGGACGCTTCGCTCGCACTACGCGCTCGCTCGGTGAATGAATTGTAGGTAACTATTTTTAACGTCATAGTTCATTCAGAATCAATTTGTATGTGACGTTTTTAACGCTTAACAGGAATGTCGGACTTCGACTTATGCTTCGACTCCCATTTCTGACTGGTCCCATATACATTAGATCCATACAAAAAACTGAATCGCGTGGCGGCATTTTTTTTTTGTCACTTATTCAATTTCTCGAAAGGCGCCATTGATTTTTGATGAGTAATTTATTGCAATGCAATTTTAATTATAGTTTACATTTTAAGGCCTATACCTGTAAGGCCGTAAAGTGGTTTATCCTGTAATAAAATAAGTAAATAAAACTAGTCGTTTTTTGTTTCGCTGTTTGAAACGACATTATATATTTGTTTTGATTAGGTAGTACTTTCAGAATATCAACGGTTACTGGTAAAGTTGAGGTATTCACGTATTTTATATCTTTACCCATTGGGCAAGGCGAGATTTAGCGCCGACGCGACGCTGCACATGTGGCCTGCGCCGGGACTTGTTTACATCCGCCGTCCAAGGGTTAAACGGTTACGTAGAATCATGACACGCCGCTGATTGTAATAAATTGTCACGGTGTTTTAACATCACAAGGTTATAGGTAAAAAAAAAAGTAAAGCTCCTCTTGCATGTAGTTGCTACACATCTGTATAGACCGTTCGACATTCTATATTTGAAATATGACGTAAATTCCATATACTTCCGTTTTTTACACAACTACATGAAAGAGGAGCTTTACTTAAGTTTTTTACCTACCTATACCGTTGCTAGTGTTAACATCTCACAATTATGTTAGCCAAAATCATGTGGTAGGTTTCGATAATCCTCAAATTCCTTGCCAGTTCCTGCTTTGCACAAATAGTATAAGAGAGCGTTTGATCACACATCATTTACTAATTGGAAAATGCCTCTATTATGTCAAAGAGGCGCTACCTATCTGACTAAACATAGAATATGAAAATTTTGAAATTTCACCTCCCTTGCTTAAAGTTAAAATTGTAAAGTTTCATAAAACACGAATGGCTAGAAAGTTAGATTTTAAAAATGTTGTTGATTTGGTAAAAGCTGATAGTTCCCAAGCCCGCCGGTTGACACACATGCGAGCGGCCGCACAGCGCCCGCGCCGCGCCGCTTCCCGTCGTCGGGGAGCTGACGGACACTGCGCACATGGCCACGTTCGTAAAAACATAATTTACTGCGTGTTCAAGTTACTAGCGCAAACGCCAAGCTCACAGATTACGCTTCGTATGAGTGTTACTTGTCTAAAGAGTGAAATAAACGGCTTATAAGATTATTTCACCAACATATTTTCTTCTTTATAACGCAAAATTTGTATTCGCATTTTTACCTAATTTTATTTTTTTCCAGTCACATTCTTTGTGTATGAAAATTTGCATCGCCTACGCCTTCGAACGTACAAAAGCAGAAGAATAAGTTGTCGCCGGTTGAACGCAGCCATTCCCTAGTTTGTTTTATTTCTACGCAATACCACTCACGACAGCTACAACAATTGACAACAATTCATATTTGCTAAGGTAGTAAAATCTACAATCTTTAATATTTTTACTGTAATCACAGTAAAAATATTTTTGGATTTTTTTATGCAATCGTTTTTTTTATATTTAGGAAAAACAGTTAAAAAAGTTGGATTGTGAATGTTAGGAATACAGTTATAGTGCCCTTAGTCCATTTATTACCATAGGAATTGAAAAAATATACAACTGTCATGTCCATTTTTCATCTGTCTGACGGATTACTTGATTCTAACGACACGCTTTCGATTCTCGTAATACTATTGTTTTGATATACGCTATTTAAAATGAAAGTGACTAACGGATTTGTAAAAGCCGATAGCCGCAATCTGCCCAAAGTCGACGAATTTATGTTGTTTACAGTTGTTATGGTTGACAAGTGATATGACATGACAGTCATGACAGTACTTTGAAGATCGAAGTTCGAAGTTACGTTATCTCCATCCCTGTCACTCGTCATTCGAGACTAAATAAAGAGAAAGGGATGGAGCTAACGTAACTTCGAACTTCCATTTTCAAAGTAGGGCCTCGGTTCTGTTTCTGGTTACTTTTTTTATCATGCTAAGATCACGACATCAGTATTTTTTTAATAAATTATTAACGACGAATTTAAGTTAAATAAAGAAAAACCGAGAAACACGGGTAGTCTAATTTTTAACCAGCTATTATAAACGCGAAAAAACAAAAATGCTTTTTTTTTTAAATGTTGTCAATTGACTGAACCACCGATATCGTCGCGGTGGACAAACAATCGCGGTCACGATACTTTGATATGGTCCATAAAAATGTGACCTGACATCTACGTCATGCGGCGGACAAACGGCCTTAGCGGTTGAGGTTCCGAGCTTAAGAGGATTCTGAATTGACGCTTAAATCGCGTAGCTGCCAAAGTTTTCTCATACTTACTTTTTTAGCTCTGGGCGATAACGTTTTTCACTCCGTAAATCAAGTACGATTTTTAAGATTTTTGAATATGTTATAGTGGTTATTTATGGAAAACTAGGTCTGTAAGTTTCGATTTTTGTTTTTTTTGTTTTTTTAAAATTCCTATAAATATTTTTTAGAAAGGAAAACGTACAGACCTAGTTCGATCTACAACATTATTCAAAAACCGTAAAAATCGGAGTGCGCTTAAGGGAAGAAAAACGTTATCGCATTTTGTATGGAAATTGTTGGCTTCACAATCCTCTTAAGACGGAAAGACGTGTGTGTTGTAATTTCCAAACTATTAATTTGTGATGTACCTACTTCACATACATATTTAGATAAATTTGATTACGTCTACTTACATCGGATGAGCACTGATTCAACTAAGAGTAGGTACCTAGATGGTACTAGCAACAATAACATTATTTGTTAATACGACTGTTTCGACGGCGTTCGAGGAAATACCGCCATTAATATAACTTGGTGTCATGAATTAGTTAAGTAATGTTTGTAGGATGTTGCTATCTCGACAATCGGTGTTGGGTGTTACAAAGTTACGGGATCAAAGAGAGCGCTGCGGCCGACACCTGCGGCGCGCCGTAGTACCAACAGCAACACACAATACCTTACACTAAGGCTCACTAGTAGTGGTGAGTTCACAGGAATGCTATACTACTCGCACCTAAACATTGGAAAGTATGGAATTAAGAGTTGTAGTCACATTGATTGCGGTTATTTTAAACGGATTATAAACCTAACGATTATTAATCTTAAGAGTTAGTGTTTGTTTAGTTGTTAGTCCTTTTTCCATTTTAACACTTTTTGCAGAGTCAAAGGTCGCTGAAGGGTAATGAACTACACTACTACTACTACTACTACTTTACATCTCGGAAAAACTAACAACAATAGAAGATTTCTAAGCCAACGATATCTATCTATCTATGTAATACAGGGGGTTTCGGGGGCGATAAATCGATCTAGCTAGGTTTAATTTTTAGAAAACTTACCAAAAACAAATCTCGAGCAAAGCACATCTAGGTAGGGTAAATCCGGGATAGATGCCGCAAAGGGATATGCGCCTATTTTTCAAAAACCTAACTTCCCAAAATCGCAGAAAATAAATAATAGTCTAAATAGGGAGCGCAAGGGCCAAACATCTCAGCCCCCGCAGGCCGTCACGAGGAAAAGACGCGTCTCGCTTGTGTGTGTGAAAATCTCCGCGATGATCGCAAAAAGTGCCTCAAATTTCGCAAACCCTAGCAACGGGAAAATGTAGTCTGGACTACAAACTGCCAAACTATTTTTATCCTAAGTCCCAAGTGCCTCTTTTTACCCGACTGCGGTCAAGCCCAAAAGGAGGGTTATGTGTTTGACCTTTATGTATGTATGTATGTCCGTGCCTATGTGCCCTTGTAACTACTCAATGGGTCAACCGATTTTGATAAATAATACGTCATTAGAGTCGCCTTTAGGGCACGAGTGTCACTCGGTACATAAAATACTTAAAAAATCGAAATGGCGACGACGACACCAAAGAATGCAATCGGGTTTATAAAGCTTGCTTTTATTTATTTTTATTCTAAATAACATTAATGAATATCAGGGGACAATTGACAACAATTCATATGTGCTAAGGTAGTAAAATAAAAATACCGTTTGTAGATTTTACACTGCTGATTACGGTAAAAATATTTTTGGATTTTTTTATGCAGTAGTTTTTTTTATATTTAGGAAAAACAGTAAAAAAAGTTGGATTGAGAATGTTAGGAATACACTTATAGTGCCCTTAGTCCATTTATTACCATAGGAATTGAAAAAAATATACAACTGTCATGTCAATTTTTCATCTGTCTGACGGATTACTTGATTCTAACGACACGCTTTCAATTCTCGTAATACTATTGTTTTGATATACGCTATTTAAAATGAAAGTGACTAACGGATTTGTAAAAGCGGATAGCCGCAATCTGCCCAAAGTCGACGAATTCATGTTGTTACAGTTGTTATGGTTGACAAGTCAGTTCTGCTTCTGTTTAAAGTTACTTTATTTTTATTTTATATCATGCTAAGATCACGACATCAGTATTCCTAACTTTGTATATACGGTCTTTTTAATGACTATATCTTTAATAAATTATTAACGACGAATTTAAGTTAAATAAAGAAAAACCGAGAAACACGGGTAGTCTAATTTTTAACGAGCTATTATATCCGCGAAGATACAGAAATACTTTTTTTTTGAAATGTTTTAAATTTTACATACATTTACCTAGTCCCAAAGTTAAATCTTCTTTGTCGATATGTATAAAAATGAACTCCTATTTCTCCTGGTCACGCTATAACTTGAGAACGGTTGAACCGATATGGCTGATTTCTTTTTTTTTTATCGTTATTGACAGGATAAGGTTTATATAAGTAAGTTTTTTTTTGAAAAATCCAACTGCAAGGTCGGAAATTTGCAGCGGCTGGCGGGCCGCTAGTATATGTAGTTTAAAACAAAGTCGCTCCCGCTGTCTGCGCTTAGGTCTTTTAAACTACGCAACAGAATGCGATTTGCAGCAATAGATAGAGTGATTCAAGAGGAAGGTTTATATGTATATTAAATTCTGGATTATGTACGGGTGTTACAGATAACTCACGTAAACCGAAGCGAAGCGAGGGCGGGGCGCTAGTTACACAATAAAACAGCTATTGCTGTTTTTTTAATTATGCTATTTAATACTATAATTTAGCTCTTTCGATCAATTATAAAATAATTTTCATTACATGACGTTCTTGTCTGACTATAATTAGGCTTGTAAATAGGTACTATGAGTACTAGACAATGTTAAATATACTTATACAGATAAATACATTCTTAGATATTTAAGAAAACATCTAAGACTCAAAAACAAACCGCGCTCATCACAGAAAAATTGCCCATACCTGGAATCGAACCCGGGACCACTAGGTTCGTAAGCAGAGTGTCTATCAACTAGGCTAACCACTTTTATCGACGCTAATTAAAGAAAACCTTAGAACCCTTTTATTATAATCGCACCGGGCCGAGGTACCTACTGTGAACATCGACTTTCGCATTCAATATGACTTTCAGAAAAAAACAATTCGGACGACAAAACTAAATCCCACAGAGGCATAATTGCGTCATTACCAGTTTAATCTACACCACAAAAACCACCCGAGCAATTTTAAAATCTCAATTCTGGAATTGAAGATCAAGCGACTAGTGCCGGTAACTGCGCCTGCGACGTCGTCGTTACCGTGCGCGCCATTTTGTGGGCGGCGCTAGCGTATAATTTCAGAATGGCTCGCTATCTTCCTCTCAGCTCTGCCTCTCAGTTCCATTATAAATAACAGGCATGAAAGGGATAGCTTATTGGTACTCTATTGGTACTCAATTAATGGAAACTTTTGTATTATATGATCATTTTCGAAAGTAGGAACGGCGATGCGATGATCACGTTGAACATGCATTTAATGATAACTGATGACACTAATGACCTTTGTTTGTGAGAAGTTCGTAGCGTGTAGCTGCCATGCTACGAGTTCGCTACGACATTCTACGAAATGGAATACTGTAAGTACCATAATAGTGTTTTGAATTCAATCGCCTCTTTTCAAGGCACAAAATATATTTTTATGGGTTTAAATATTTTGAATATAATTCTGGGCGAGAATCAAATGCTACCTAGGTAGTAAGTACTTGCAGCATAATTACAGTTTATATAAAACTCAATTCACCTAGGTGGTTTGTCTCTTAGCTATTTAATTTCCCTCTCGTGGTGTTGACGATCTCTCCAATAAACTGTAAAGTTGTTTTGAAAAACGGTTAGTGCTTGTATTCACCGAGCACGCAGTGTTTATAACAAAGCTCAGCAACCCGCCGCCGCCGGCGGCGAGCCATGCGCGCCCATCGCTGAAATATTTTATGGCTCCGTATATATACTTCAATCCTATGTGAGCCAAGAGGAAAAAATATTATACTAAAATCCCATAGGATCGAAAGCATGGGAGCCAAATGGAATGAGCGTAATACCCCACGTCTTACATTATTTTGTTATCAGTAGATAAAGTGTAACATTAATTTTTCGATTTAAAATCAGTCTAGTACCGTCAAATTCATCACAACTACAAGATTTTAGGGTTCTGTATGACCGAATAAAAAAACAGGTGAATTCCTGTGTCTGTCGATCTGTCTGTTCGTTTGCCACAACAAATTTGCTCCGAATACTTATAGGTACCTTAAGTTGAAATTTGTATAATATGAATTTATACAATATGAATTTCTAGCAACACGTAGTATAAAATAAAGTCGCCCCTACGCGTCTGTCTGTATTTCCGCTAACTCCTCCTAAACCACGCAACGGATTATGATACGGTTTTCACTAACATTTAGAGAATTTATTCCGAATGGATTTTATGTACATTTCATTCTAATTAAGTTTTAATAAAGTTGGGAAAACTCAATTTTTTCTTACCAAGTCGTCAAAAAAATGATTTTTGGGCGCTTACATAGCTTACGCTGGCTAAACCTTAAGAGATATATCAAATTAATGTACTGAAAAATTGTAGATCTTCAAAAAACCTAGAGAAAAGTCCACTATGGCATATGACTATCTCCTAAGGTTGACTCACAGTAACCATTTTTAACTTTAAAATTTTATTAAACAGCATTAGGTTATTTGCGAAGCTATTTTCTCCGATCCAGTGTTTATACTTATCCAGATAAATAAATTAGTTACCTTGGGCATTTAATGTAGATTAAAATTGTCCTGTACACTATATTATTTAAATGAATACTTTAGAAGATATCGCAGATTGAAAATTACGCGCAACCTATTTCTGTATTATCGAAATGGTTGGCCGGGCCTATAGCCGCCGCGCTTCGCCTTATACTCGTAGTACAGTCCATTCGCTTAGATAGTGTCGCTACGTGTGGTTATTGTAATAAAATACGAATATTATTCGATGTAAACTGCCAAATTCACTTTCGGGTGTGACGCCTCAAGTGAAGTTCGCAGTATACCTCGAATTAAATTATTATATTACAATAACCACAAGTACGTGTGAGTGTAGCCACACTATCTAAGCGAATGGACTATACAATCCACGACTTCAACCGTTGAACCACTATGGAACCCTGTCATAATGACAGTGTCAAACCACATGAAATAAATTACACTAAAATGTATGATTAACCTTAAGCGACAGGGTTCCATAGTGGCTCAACATTTAGAGTCCCTGACTGCATATAATAACGAACATTTTGGAATTATCAGACGTGCATCGGAGCTGATCTCCTGTTGCCTACTTACAGTGCTACCATTTTGCCAATAGCTATCGGCAATCTTCATTATTCTATGACACACGAGTGACAAATATACTGTAAGTAGCAAGTGCAAGCGTGACAGCGATAGCCAGCCGAAAGCTACTAAGAAGCTGGGAACACCTTTCACAAGCTTTTCCGATTATTAAGTTCGGTTAATGGGTAGGTTAGTTAGATTGAGTTTAGGTTTTGATTAAAATTTATTTTTATGTTGTATTTCATATTTTTTGAATACACAAATAGTATAGGTAAATATATTAATTTAGGTAATAGATAAATAAATTAATATAGGTAAATAAATTAAGTTTTATGCTTTTGGCATAGCCTGGTTGGCGTAAGTTTTTTTCCTGTGTTTTTTTTAAATACATATTAGGTTATCAACGAGAGGTAGTGTTTATTATTTAATTTGTGGATTTCAGGCATAAAAGTCCATTTTTCTTATTTTAAGGTTGTGTTGTAAATAGTTCGAATATAGGTACTTACATATTTGTTGTTGTAAATATAAAAATAAATATTAACTTATGTGCTTTTAGCATGTTACCATAGCCTGGCGGGTATTAGTTTAGTAGCAATTGTTTTTGTTTGTGTAATTTTGTGGATTTGGGTTAACAGATTTTTTTTAAGGAGAAAACTCAAACTGAATTATGTCTCTAAGAAGTATATAAATAAATATAGGTCGTCGAACTAGGGATAATAAGAGAAACAATTTACGTCTTAATTTGAAATTGAAGAAGAACGGGAAATCAGGCTGTGAAATAGAAGAGAAAGTAATTCTTTGCGAAGAAATAGAGAATCATCTATTGAACTTGACGTTCGTCTTAGAGTTGATAGGGATAGACAGAACTCAGTGAGCCAGAGAATCTTCTACTGAGCGTGGCGTTCGGCTTATAGGCAATAGGGATAGACAGATCTCAGCGAGCCAGAGAATCTTCTACTGAACATGAAAGTAGGCCGAACGGAACGTACGTCCACAAGAAATTCTAATTTGTGGCCAATTAAAGTTAATTCTGTATCCCTCTGCAAACCTCTGACTATGCAAATGCACCTATCTAAAAATTCTTTCACCATTTGAAAAGTATATTATTCCAGATGAACTTGGGTTCTTTTTACTTATATTAATCGAAGCGAAGCGAGGGCGGGTCGCTAGTCTATGTATAATCCGAAAACGGATTTATTTTCTAGTTTACCCGTGTGACATATCAATGAAAGGGCTTGTTGTCAAGGTCTCGAATATTATTTTGACAAACAGTTTTTTTGTAAGAATTTAATTTAATTAACGACGCGTTAGTCTATTTAGTTGGTGTCACTCTGCCTATAAAGCTAGCAGTCCAAGGTTCGATTTCCAGTATGGGGAAATATATTCATCTGACATTCACGCCTTCATTCCTAGAGTGGGGTAGGCAGAGCTACCGAAATAAATACCAACAACTCTAAAAAAAATTTGTTAATTCCGTAACCACATTTTGACACAATTACTTAGGCTAAGAGATTTCCCAGCGTATTGGTGACAGGTTGCAAGCCCATCGCCGAACAGTAGGTACTACAAGCCATTATTCCCTTAGTCGCGACATCCACGGGAAGACATAGAGTGGCACCATTCTAACCCGGCAACCACACGGGACAGTAATTATTTATTATGTGTTTATTTCTCTATATAAGTATTTACATCGTTGTTTATTACCCCTAGAAGAAGCCTAGAGCTTAGTTTGAGACTAGGTTAATTTGTGTAAGATTGTCCGCTGATATTTATTTAAGAAATTTAATAAATTAGCTTTAAATTAATCATTCATTACTCCCCTTCCCCATTACATCCCCTTATCTTCGAAAATAACGAGCCTTAAATTAAGAAAAAACTATAAAATAGTTGTTTTATAAATAAGGGAAAGACCTATAAGGATCGTACGGAACCCTCTCCAGGCGATTTCAACTCGCACTTGTCCGTGGGTTTTGGGTTTTAGTTTTTTATAGGCTTTAGCTCGCAACAAAGCCCGCGATGAATATATTTTAGCTATATAGGTACCTTTATATGTATACGATAATTTAAACTTTACACATAAGTTTTCAGTAAAACGTTACTTCCCATTTTAGCCCGTAAAAAAATAAATTTATAGTATTCTTAACGCTTAATCATTCCACCTCATTGGTTATGTATGCATTTCTGGGTATCCATTTAATGCTCCAGCATTAGCTAGAGCCCGGGTAAGGTGAGCATGAGATGCGGGGGCGAGGTACGAACAATCTCGTCACCGTTGTCCGCTCCCCGTACCTCATGCATACCCGGGCTCTCAATTAACTTGTAGATACGCCTATAGTTATAATTGTTATTATGAGTATGTAAGTTCGTGATATCTGATATTAAATGCGTAAATAGATATGTATACGTAAATAGATAGGTTACCCCGAGAATAGATAGGTTGGTTGTGTCCAATTTTGACTAGTGGCAAATGTCAATTTTTATCCCGAAGTAAACAAATATTTCCGTTGTTTGAATATTGGGAACGAGCATTAGTCACGAAACTAAGGGGTTCTCGCTTGGAAATATAAATGTAGATGATGTGTACATAAATCGATAGGTACCCAACAAGCAAAATCAGTGCTTATAGTGTTCCTCAAGCCTATTTTTTTTGTACTTATGAGGTACTTGTAGTATACTACAAATACGGATTTGGGCGCAGTTATGGGAGCTATTGCTTTCTTATAATGATCCTATAATCAACTTGCAGAATGACACTAGGGGCTATAGTATACTTGCAGAAGTTCTACCAGAATTCAATTGCTCCTATAATGCTCTGGGACTACCCATTTATAAGTAACGCACTACGAATATACTTAGTTATTAGTTATAAGTACAATACATCTTTCCGTTGTTCCGGCCGGTTGGTGTGGTGTGTTTGTGAGAAATAAATACATAAAAACAAACATAAATACCTATTTTCTTATTAATCTAACTAATATAATTTGTAATTAGTGTAGAGCGTATGTAAGTATTTAAATGTGTGAACTTACCGGGGAAGTCATTTTTATTGTAAATGTCCACCATAATTTGTTTAATTTTACAATGCCCATGGAAAAAGCGCTCATATCATATATTTTGTTAAAATAATATTCCCATATTTATTATGAACATTCGCCATTTTCTAAACATTCTCTGCGTTGAGTATGTTATAGGACAATCATAGGTAAATTTGCACTTATGGCAGTTTTAATTTAGAGTACTTGCCGCCATATTAAAACGCATTAGGGTTCCTCACGAAATCTTCTTACTATCCATTGCGGTATATTAACTAGAGAAGCAAATGTCAAACAACAGCGACGCATAAAACGTGCCAACTACTAATAACCGCGACGTAACTTATTAATATTTGAAACCAATAATATTTGAACAAAAAAACTATATCTATCTCTTTTACACTAATACGCTAGTAATAAACAAAGAAAATAATAGACAAAGATGGCGAACTCACCTGATATGAAAAGTTCAGTGCGGCCTACAACATGAAATTTTCCCCCAAAAAAAATTAGTGAATTCTTTAATAATAGGAATCGTTACAGATGAAAAGACCGGCCTTTCCCAGGCCATGGAATCATGGAATCGATATACGTACGTGTCGTACGTAGTACTTACATGAATGAATATTCATTCCATGTTCCGGGCTTAGAGCATTCAATAAGGCTACGTTCGCACGGACGTCCAGAAAGGCGTGGCGTTAGCGGGGCGATATCGCAACGTCAACGCCTAGGAACCAGAGGTTCGCATAGACATAAAAAATACACTTATTGTTTTGTGCTGACACGGTTCTCTTTCTTCTAGGATACGAAAATCTTTTAACAACGTGTATGATGCCAGCTTTAAATGTAATTCTGATAAAACATAACGTGTAGGAACGATTTTATATTTACAAAAGAAACCTCTAAAGAGTTTTCTATGGTTTCATTTAAAAAAAATACTTTGTCAAACTGTCAAAGCACAATCACAACTTAATGATTCGTTTTAATTATTGTGTTTTTTATTCGTATTACTCCTTAATAGTAAGTACAAATCAATAAAATAAATCCATGATTCATGATCTCGTAAAAGAAGTCTAATTTACGAGTACAAGTGCTATTTTAGCTGAGTGAGTATGAGTAAAAATTTTAATCGTATGTTTCATTTTTAAATTATTTCACATAATAGCCCTTATCAGTGACCGTCTTATTATTCACATTACAGAATAATGCGTCAGTTTTCTAAACACTATGGAGCTTTTGACCATGATTAGAAACATTGTTGATAAGGAACAACTTGTTTATTCACATTACGTTGTGACACATGTTATGAATGAAGTAGTTAAGATGGGGCACACTGAGAGCATCGTCAGGAAAGGCGATGATACGATGAGATGATAGCCTGTAAGTCAGTCAAATATTAACTTTAAAATAAGTTACCAATATAGGTTTTCCAGACACCTGTATATATAGTGCGGTTTTGAGTTGTTGAGTTTGATTGTTTTCCGTTAAAGTTAAGAACTCCAAATACCTAGATATAAGGCTACACTACACTACTATTAATTACGTAACTTGTTAAGCAGTAAAGTTTAGCGCCTACAAGTGTAAACGTTTAGAAACATTAATTATTACATCTAATTTTATTTATTTAACGGATGGCCGAAAATATTGAATTCCCCCGAATACTCGGGGAAATGAAACAATGCTTTACTTGTAACACTGGGCCTACAAAAATAATATCTGCTATTTTATTAAAGTTTTCGTGTGAAAAGTAATTCCTTGTGCCTTATTGTGTCTTTTAGACTTCGATAAGCACTCTTTCACCGCGGATTTCCCTATTTCTCGCAGCTTCTTCTACGGTTGGCGTCTGTTGGACAACTAACTTGACAAATGGCCGACTGGTGACTGCAGTCACCAATGACGTGGCAACGGGTTATGCGCGGTGACTGCCCCTCTAGTTAATATACCTCAATGTTACTATCTATGAATCCTAAGAAAGTTAATTTAAGTTAAAAATAATGTTTCGGTTCCGCCACATTGAAATAAAACTAATTAAACGGATTATGTCGCGTCCAATTTCTTAAATTCATCCCGACGTTTCAAATACACTAGATTACAGATTACATCATCAATGAGACCATTTTAGAGTTTTAATGTCATACTTTTTTTTAATAAATTATTTTTGTCTTTTCAGTTCTTTTCGAAATGGTGTAATTTAAAAAAAATATTTAGACTTTGACTGCTTTTTAAGAGAAGATGACTTTTTAAAACTCAACGAATGTGAATGGCCATTTTACCCTATCTGAAAAGTGTTATGAATGTAGACGATTCACTGATTCAAGAATGAACCCCCACTATTTATTGTTAACGTAATCAATATTAAGAAACTACCTACTTAAAAACAATTATGGTGTCAAGGCTGTCAATATAATTATGCTCGGAACCCTTATTTGCATCACTGGTATTTGCACTTGACGCACCAGGTTCACTTTCAAATACAGATGAACTTGTTCCCGTTAAATTGGGCTTCGCTAATTATGAATTACATTTTCTCACTTTTCCTCTATAGCTACCGCTCCTTTTAAATCGTTTCCATTCGCTTAAATCCATCATGAACGACTTTCCTAACACCAATTCGAACAATTATGATTCAGCAAAAAATAACCAAACGTTTACTAGTAAGGAGTTTGATCTAGTAACATACGATTGTTTCATCTAATAAAGCTCTTTACCAAGAACAATTTTACTTACAAGATCATTGTACAGGACTAATAGCGATGTAGACTTGTAATAACCTCGGCTTAGTATATTATAATATCTTTTACTCTTACAAAATGCTACTATAAATCAAATATTATTCAAGACTATTTGATCTTTCTGCAAACTGTCTTATAAGACGATCTTGAAGCCAACTACAAGTCTGTAAAATAAAACCAAATGATCTTAAGACTATCTACGCTTGTGAAATGTTACTATAAATAAAAGTATCCTATAACTGTTCCGTGCTACAATCTGGTTGTAAACTATAAGGCCACTTATCGTATTCTATTAATATAAGTAAATGGCTCTTCGTCAATGTCTCTATAGGAACGTTATTAGTAAATAAGTACTTATAGTCTTTATTTATAGGAATACTTTGCTTGTTGGGTACTTATACACAAAGACTATAATTTCATTATTTATAGTCATCAATAAACAACCGGACAAAAACACTAACGTTCACGACCGGAACCCCAACGCATGTACTAGGAATGAGATTGTAATGCCTTGGCGCAGGCGAGCGAGATTGAGTAAATAAATCCATGAACTTTAATGCAAAAGTTTTGGTTTACGCTTTATGGTAAATATTTGGTGCACGTCGTATAACCGTTTTATAGATCTAGTAAAATGTTTGGTTTAATTGTGCTAGGTCAAGAGCGGGCGTTCGACAGGCGTCCTTGCGACGGGTAAATATTATTGTCTAAGCGGGTTTTCCGCTGTTTGGTGTTTGGACGAGCCGCGGGGTGCGACGACCGGTTGCACGCGCTTCCTCCTGCCGATACTGCTCCTACGACTCGCTAACCCGCATTTTTTGGCGCTTACGAGGTTTGGTTATAGTGAGTGGCCTATGTCAAGGCCGTGTCAAGTACGTGACAAATAGTTTTTGGAATATATTTTTTAATACCTAAAATAAAAATAGTTTTAAATAAAAAATACGTACTCTGGGAATTCCTGTGCAAAGAAAACCGTACTTATTCTAAAATTTATTTTATGCAATAATAATATACATACGATTATACAGGGTGGTACTCGATAAACTGAATATATTGAAAGGGATGAAAGTTTAGGTTAATTCATGGGTAAAACAATTTATTTTTTTAATATGCCCTATACAGATTTTTAAACTTTTTATAAAGTTTGGGTAGTACACTAACTTGTGACGGTGTAACTTTTGATATAATAGCCCAAAAAATATTAAAAAAAATGCATAGTATTGACATTAGTTAGGTTTAAGTATATAATTGATAAGTAACAATATTAGACTAATTAAAAACAATAAACTGAGTAACTGCTTTTTTTGTGGAAAATGACTGCAAAAATGACATTTTGTTTTCATAAAAACACGATTTTCTCAAAATTTTACAGATATTTTATCATTTTTTTTGCTTATTATTATTCCTCGTTTAATTTTAGATCGAAACACGTTTTCAAATTATTTCGACTGATCGAAAAACTTAATCTAAAACTTACGATAACAAAAGCATACATTTAATAAAGTGGCGAGTTCTCTACCTAAATGTCACTTTTTATATAGAATCCAAAAAAGAAATCAAAATAATCCCTAGATTAGAGTACCTATTACTCGAGGTAACAAGAAAAAAATCATTATTACGTTTGAAACAAAAAGGTAAACTTATTTATTTAAAAATGCGGAAAGCGTTACATAATAATCCTGGGTTCACAACCATACACATTATACATAGTTGGTTGGATGGCAAAAGTGTCAAAATTACTAAATTCAATTAAATTATTTTAGTAAATTAAATTAAATTAGTAAATTCTTGCCTATTACTTCTGTCGAAGTAGAAAAGTCATTTTCCTTCTTATATTCAGCTACGGAAGACGAAGTCTAACGCCCTGTAACTAAGATTTTTTTTTTGTAATATATTACGAGATATATATTTCTAAAAATGAATAGGGCTAAGATATATTGGGTTTATTGTTGAATATATTCATCGTGACTGCATAGATTACTTACTGCAGAGAAACTGAAAAAAGAACTGATCTTTCATTAATAATACGATATCCCTTTTGGTGGGAATAAGAGAGAGATTTATTAATATTGATTTTTTAATAATTTATGAATGGTTCGTGCTATGAAGATAATTTATTTATTAAAATGAAAAATATTTAACACATTCATTTTGTAATTATATAGGCCTGTTTTATAAAATTAATACGTTTAATTAAAGTCCTAGACTCTCATTATGGTAAAGAAAAATTATCTACATATAGATATAATTATCGACATATAGCTAGTATATAAAAAAAAAACTCATCCCTAAGAACTTGACAGCTTCCATATTGCACCTCCGATAGCGGGGTCTAATTATTATAAACCTAACTAATGTCAATACTATTAAATCAAAAGTTACACCGTCACAAGTGTACTACACGATTTTTATTAAAAAGTTTAAAAATGTGTAAAAAAAACTAGGGCATAAAAAAAAACAAAAAAAATTGTTTTACCGATAAATTAACCGAAACTTTCATCCCTTTCAATATGTACAGTTTATCGAGTACCACCCTGTATGATACTACTTGTTTGAAAATTTTGTTCCATGTTATTAACACAAAAAAGCCCGCAATGCCCAGAAATAGAAGGTGTAGCTTTACAATAAAAGAGTGCGGAAATTATAGTACCTATAGCAATTGATAGAAATAGTAGAGAGATGGAGAGATTGATTACCACGTTGTTAAATAACGTCGGTAACACTCGTTACTACTTATGTCTCTTTTTTAGCAGATTACTCGTAGGATCATAAACTAGTGTACCTACTTAATGATTGTTCAGTTAGTCACACAAACGTCATAATGATTTACATATAAGTCGGAAAACTTCGTTTGCGAATAAAATGTGATGTGATGAGGGATAAGTGTAGGGCGGGTGTGGGCGGGTGGAGGGGGCGCGGCGTAAGGCGGCGGCGCGGGCGCAGTGGGCGGCGCGCACTGTCCCTCTGCGCCTGGCCGCGCGCGCACGCACGCATGAAGACCGAGGAGCAAACCGCCGAGGAGGCGGCGCGCCGCCCGCCCGCCACCCGACGACAAGAAAAACCACCCTTCTCTTACATCGCCCTCATAGTCATGGCAATCCGGCATTCGCCCAACAAAAGGCTCACGCTGAGCGAAATATACGCTTTCCTTCAACAGCAATTTCCTTTCTTCCGAAGTTCCTACCAGGGTTGGAAAAATTCTGTGCGGCACAATTTGAGTCTAAACGAGTGTTTTGTGAAGCTCCCAAAAGGGCTAGGGAGGCCGGGGAAGGGCCATTATTGGACTATAGATCCGTCTTCAGAGTTCATGTTTGAAGAAGGATCCTTCAGGAGGCGGCCGCGTGGGTTCCGGCGAAAATGCCAGGCTCTGAAGCCGCAGTTCGGGAGCGGAGGATATCTGTGTGGCGGTGGCGTGGCTGCGCTGCCGCCGGCGCAGCCAGTGGGCTACGAGTTGGCCGGCAGCAGCGGCGCCGGTGCCGGCGGCGCTGGCTCTGTCGACTACGGCGCGTGCGCCTACCCGCACGCAGGCTCTTCGGGCCAGCAGCTGCCCTACGGTGGCGAATACTGCGCCTACGGCGGCGTGGGAGAGCGCGAGTGGCCGCTGCCCTACGGTGCCGTCGACTCTGGCTACCGGCCGCCCGCCTCGCCGCCTGCACACCACGATCTTCCTGATCTCATACCGAACTACCAGTATGCCGTTACCAACGATCATGGTGAGTTGTATCCCCTTAACATTGTTATAAACGTTAAATTAGGATTAGGGTCAAACTCTACTATGTAGTTAAGAAATGTAAAAGATAGACTTAAATTAGTTATAATAATGGTCTAAGATCCGAATACGAGACGATTTGCACCGGGCTGTTTATTCGATAAAAACTATTTTATATTAAATTTAATATGGTAAGTAATTTATGGTGAATAGGTTGACTGAAAAAATACCGGTATATAATTAACTAAAAATTTAACAAGGATTTTTTTTGAAAATTGCACCGCCTTGTTTATTAGATAAATTACATACCAATCAAAAGTGTGAAGCCTATACTCGTAGAATATGCAAACGTTAAGTTGACTATTGTTTTCCCGTCATAACTATTGGGTAGGCAGGTATAAACAATGAAGATCATTTCATTGCGAACACGGTGATATAGGGTTGACTGCGAAAAATCAGTCTCGATTCCGGGTTACCGAGTTTTAAAAAACGAAATATTGATGCGAATGAATACGTGCGACGGACAGATCTCAGCGAAAAATCCAGTGCGATAGAAGAGGATGCAGCATTGCCGCTGCTATTTGTTAAAAAGTACTAGTCAAGTGTAGTGTAATGAAACAAAATGAAAACAGTATAAAAAAATATATAGCTCAATTATGCTACAGTCATAAAATGTGAAGAATACAATAATATTTGGAAATGTCAAAATGCGGAATTTAAATAAAAGTAGGTAATAAAAATAACAACCCAATATAGGCAGGTACATAAATATCAGGGGACAATGTCGCACCAATTGACCTGGTCCCAAACTAAGCTCTAGGCTTGTACTATGAGTAAGGGAGAGCGGGGGTAAAAGTTCCGATTTTTAGTTAACCGCAAAATACGTTTTTTTTTTTTTTAGTGTTCATACGATGCGTTCAAAATCAACTTAAATATTATGTTACTTTGATATTAAGACAATTGTTTGGGTAAATTTTTGTGAGAATTTTTATTATTCATTTTTTAATGCCTTAAGTCGGAAAGTAACAACAAACTTTAAGATATGTCAGAAAGTTACCCCAACTTTCTGACATATCTTAAAGCTATTATTTGTGAAATAAAAAACAATTAATGATTAAACCAAGTCTGTTGATTTAACTAATAATCAACAATATCGTACGAATCATCAGGTAAACATTTTTATGTTATGACAAGTAAAGTCCAAGTTGAATTCCGACATTTATTAACCACTAGCTTTTGCCCGCGGCTTCGCTCGCGTCTAATTCGGGAAAATTTAAAATTTAAAAAGGGACGTTGCCTGCTCAAAAAAATGAGTACAATTCAAGACCCAGCTGAATTATAAAGATATACATATCCCGACGTAATAAATTGGTAGGTTTTAGAGCAGAACAGAGGAACTTTGCAGAAGTAATGTAAAACCTAAAATTGTTGTCTGGGATGGAAGTTCTATGGCCGGTAAAAAGATTACTTAACGATGTGATAGCTTTAGAGAGGCTGGTCATTTTTAAATAGTAGTGATAATTATTGTGATTCATTAACAGATAAACAAAAGTTAGTATACATATTGAGAACCAGCAAAACTGTTGAATTTCATTTGATTTAGGCAATAATAAGGATCGAAGACTGTCATCATATACTTTGTCAATAGGCCCAAGCGGAACGTGCCGATAACATAAAAGCGTGACTTAAATGACCCTTAGTAAAAGTATCTGTGCACTACAGCCACAACAGTAGGGGGTCTGATAACGATCAGGCAGAGGTAATAAATGCTGATGTCTTTTCAAGGAAAGAAATACGGTGTTTACCTAAATCGTGGCCTCTACTACGTTCCGGTGCAAAGCCTTGACTTGCAACCTAGTGCCGTTACAAGGTAACATAGCCTTGATAATTAGTTCCGTCTTCAATGATATTGCCTTGTTTTAGGCTGAAAATATAGGTAAGGCTAGAGTTGTGTCAAGGCGCGAAGCGCCAGAACTACGCGGAATAGGAGCTCCGCGCAACGGAGCTCCGTCGACTTGTTCGTACACTTCTTTTAAGTTACTATTTTATAGTAAAGTATATATTTTTTTGCGTTTATTTCCGCGCTATTCCGCGTAGTTATGGCGCTTCGCGCCTTGACGCAACTCTAACCTAACCTAACTTAATAAAGGCGAAGGTGACCTAATCAAGCAAGTTGATATGCATTTTCTAGGAACTGATCTATTTACTAGGTGAGTTTTAATGCTTGTGAATCCATTCATCCATTAGGTATTTAGTCTATTTAGGCATTGTAAACTTAGGTCATTAAATATTTAGGCGTTTTAAAAATTAGGTAATTCGACCGTAGATATTATAAAATTAGGCAAATTAATTTTATGCATTCTGATATGTAACCATGCTGCCTCCTCTTCTATCGCACTGGATTTTTCACTGCGATCTCTCTGTCACACGTATTTATTCGCATCAGTATTTCGTTTTTGAAAACTCGGCAACCCGGAATCGAGACTGATTTTTCACAGTCAACCCTATATCAACGTGTTCGCAAGTAAATGATCTTCATTGTGGTATAAATTTTATTCAATAAAAAGACCGGTTTCGTTTATTAGTACTGACTTCCTGTTTATACCTGCCTACCGCATAGTTATAACGGGAAGACAATAGTCAACCTAACGTTTGCATATTCTACAGGCTGAATACTTTCGATTGGTATGTAATTTGTCTAATAAACAAGCCGGTGCAATATTCAAAAAAAGTCTTTTTTTTTAATTAATTATACCTATACTGGACTGAAATTTTTCACTCAACCTGTTCACCATATATTACTTAACATGTTAAATTTGATATAAAATACTTTTTATCGAATAAACAGCCCGGTGCAAATCGTGTCCTATTCGGATCTCCTACTATTTATAGTAGGAGATCTACTTATAAGTAGTACCTATTTACCAATTACATAAACAATTTCAGTCAGATTAGTATTGTTTTATTGAAATTTCCCAATGTGGAGGAACGCTACATAGTAGGTATTTACTTCATTTTCTAAATGCTATAGTGCTAATGTGATTATCTTTCCATTAATAAGCATTGTCAAGCATAGGTAATTGATGAATATTAAAAAACGGTCGGTCCCAAGTCACTCCCCTGTGGCACCCATAAGTAACCGGAAGATGAGCACTCGTCAGGTTATCTATTTGTGCAACCTGTTTCCGGTTCGCAATAGCGAATCTCCGTTGTAGCTTCATCGTATTTGGATGATAAAAATGACAATGCTTTGCATGACTTCTAAGTTTTGCTGCTCAATATTTGATTTAAGCTCTTTAAAGCGTGCGTCTTGTATCGAAGAAAAGTTTGTAAAAGGGATTTCATTTCCTCCATGAGAATATCAGCACTGGATTGACTCAAATTTTGAAAAACAATACACCACTGAAATGACGGTTGCTTAGAAAATCAATGTGAAATTATATACTACGACGTTAATATATTATTATTATTAGATATGTCATACAAAAACCCAGAAAACTTCGTTTTGATATAGAATTTATTCATTAATTTCTAGTTTCGTGATGATTTTCGAAACAGAGCTATGTCAAGCATTAGACGTGTTTTGGATATCATGGTGACCATGATAACTTTTTTAACAGTGTTAACATTTTTAACAGCGGTTATAATGCATGTTAGTGCATTTTGTGCATATTATAACATCTATCGTCATTTCGGTGAACAGAAATGCCACCGAAATGATGCCACCGAGATGACGACAATTAAGTATTTTTAATATAACTACTAAACCAATTGCGCAATAAATATACGCTAGATTCGCGTAAATTATATCAAAGTATCCTATTAAATATTAAAAGATGAAGTGAAATAAGACATTGTACATTCTTATATCAAAATCCACGGAAATGACGTTTGAGAGAACCAAATACGTCGTGTGAAAGACTTACCTCGATAGAGTCGCAATGCTCATCAACAGCTCGTCCACTCCACTGAATGACCGAAGCAGATCTAATGATCGACTCAATAGGACCGCAAAGATGGCGGTAGGTACGTCGATTAATTAGATAACAGCAGGTGTTTGAACGTTATGAAATAGTTGCTAATCGTGGGACAAAGACAAAATGGTCAACATACTTTTAAATGAAAAAATATTAGCCATGGGTAATATTTATTTAAACGCGTTGTTTATTCTTCTTTCTAATGATGTATATAACTTATTAATAAGCTGACTAGAAGTAAAGTTATAATAATTTGTTTGGAGGAAACCGCGAGTGGGACAGGCCTCACGGACTTACTGCTCCTAGTAATCTGAAGTTTCGTTTTTTTTTTTCAGCTATAGTATAAAGCAGCAATGTTTATAATGTTACGCCTCGTTGTATTTTATCCTGTTTAATATATAAAAAATATTTTTCTCGTAGATTGTTCACTGGTTTTTTTTAAAGCCTTGGGACATCTAAAAAACTGCTCTAAAAATTCACCCAATTTTTCTTTACCAAATTTGATGTGTAGAGCTCTGGGTTACTTCTTTACTTTTAGTTGGCGCAATTTTAGGTGGAGTTCGTTTTAAGTAGCATGTTTGATAGAACTTTCAGACTCAATTAGTTACAAAAATAAAAGTACCTACCAGGAGCACAGGCAAACTCAATAAGACAGAGGCTTTGTAAACTGCCTGGTCCACTTTGCGTCCAATGAAATCTGAACCCCAAAGCCGTGCTTCAATGTCATAGGTCCATGAACTATATTTCGTTCTTTTTAGCATTAGTAATTCGATAAACAAAGAAGCAGGTGTCGTTATCCTTTTTCTTCAGTAGATAATATATAGGGTGAAAAGTTCGAATGCCACATCAAGATAACGGAAGGCCATGAATACTAACAATTACCATTTAACTTTGTTTTCACCCGGCACGGGAAATGTACCGGAACTACCTTAAATATTGGAAAAAGCACATTCTCTGTAAAGGAGACTTTCCTTTATTTTTAAAAACTACTTATAATATCTGCATTTAAGGATTTTTGAAAAATCGTCTGTCTCAACCGAGACTCGAACCGGTCAAATGCGGCAAAATAACATGCCGTATTTTATGATGCAGATCGAAAGGGATACTGATATGGTTCATTTATCTCTAAATAACAAACACAATCAAGAAAACGGAAGGCCATGAATACTAGCAATTACAATTTAACTTTGTTTTCACCTGTCTCGGGAAATGTACCGCAGCTACCTTAAATATTAGAAATAGCAAATTTTACGCAATGGAGACTTACTTTTATTTAAAAAATAAATAAATACTGCATTAATGGATTTAAAAAAAATCTTCTGACTTAACCAGGAATCGAACAGGTCAAATATGACAAAAATAACATGCTGTATTTTAGATAAAAATCGAAAGGGTCTTTCATATTGATCGTTTACAACACATACCATGAATTAAATAAAGACCGTGGAAATTAATATTTCCCCTTAGGTTGACTGCACGCCAACTGCAAGTGGACTGCGCAGTTGGTTTGCAGTTTTAATGCAGTTACATGAACTGCATCAGAACTGCCCTCGAACTGCCATTTTGCAGCTGGGTTGCAGTTCAAATGCAGTCCGTCTATACCGGCCATAAAACATCTTTACTTTCCTTGCATGCCAGAGATTAGGGTATCTTGTTTTTTCAGTATTCGTTAAATGTTTAGGCAATGACAATTATTATTCACAATACAAGTAATTTATAATTTTCACGGTCTTTATTTAATTCATGGTGTGTGTGTGTGTAAACGACCAATACGAAAGACCCTTTCGATTTTCATCTTAAAATACGGCATGTTATTTTTGTCATATTCGATACCTGTTCGATTCCCGGTTAAGTCAGACGATTTTTCTAAAATCAATCAATGCAGTATTTATTATTTTCTAAAATAAAAGTAAATGAAAGTAAGTCTCCATTGCGTAAAATTTGCTATTTCCAATATTTAAGGTAGCTGCGGTACATTTCCCGTGACGGATGAAAACAAAGTTAAATGGTAATTGCTAGTATTCATGGCCTTCCGTTATCTTGATTGTGTTTGTTATTTAGAGATAAATGAACCATATCAGTATCCCTTTCGATCTGCATCATAAAATACGGCATGGTTATTTTTCCGCATTTGACCGGTTCGAGTCCCGGTTGAGACAGACGAGTTTATAGTTTTAAAAAATAAAGGAAAGTCTGCTTTACACAGAATGTGCTATTTCCAATATTTACCTTAAATATTGGAAATAGCACATTCTGTGTAAAGGAGACTTTCCTGCTGCCTTCCATGTGGCATTCGAACTTTCCACCCTGTATATATATATATATATATTACATCTTTCTGTTATCATCACTTATCACAATTTGTTATAATTATTTTAACACAACTTTAAATAGAGGTGGTAACGCGTGGGGTCAGGTGGTGTGTCACCTACACATGAATAAATAGTTCGACCACAAGGCAAATAGCAAAATAAAGAAATTATGATATTTGAGTGCAGTGATGTACAAGATACTTTTAAATTAAGTATTTCAGATATCAGATACTAGGTACAAAATAAGTATCTCTCAAATAATTTTTAAAGATAAAATACTTTTGTATGAATACAACATTTTGATTGAATGTAAGTTTATGTTTTACATGAATTATTTACGAATAAAGCGTGCAAATGTGACAAGAAAAAATATAATGTTTTTAAGGTTTTAATTGAGACTTAAGTAAAATCAGTTCTTCAATAGTACATTGTTGCCTAGGCGCGGAAAGTAAGAGATTTCCTGACGAGGTGGTTAGCAGGCTGAGCAATAGCGAGGCCTGCTAAAATACGAGTCAGGAAATCCTCGTTTCCGCCGAGGCATACATAATGCTTTTCTCAAACAATGCGAGGAAATGATACAAATACATGATTAGGTATAAGTATTTTTAAAAAAACCTTTGAAAAATTCGGAGAGAATGTTTGTTTGCAAAATACGAGTATTAGTTAAGATAGTTTCACGCACAACGAGCCGCCACCCGCCGCCGCCGCCGCTCCGCAGAGCCCCGCCGCGCGCCGCTCCTCACTGCGCCCCCACCCACAAGTTGGGAGTACGGGACATTTTTTCATGGTCCTTTCGATATTATACGCAATAGAGAGCACTTTTAAAAATCAATATAGACATGGACGGAAAGTGTTTTCATATGGTATTTTTACTCCTAGGAGTAAAAAGTGGCATTTTCCGTCCTTGTGTTTCAATCGGAAAACCTTCAAACTCTTTCCGAGCATGTTTAAGAAAACATTTTATCACTCATTTTTCTTCGATGAGGCCTCATAATCATACCCCCAAAAGAGAAGAGTCCCTCCACAGGGGCAGAAATTGACAAACAAGTGTTATATTTGAAAAATATTTTTTTTGTCGTAGGATGATGACCAGAGGTCGGAATAGGTAATGCTTATTAACCTAAACTTGACTCATGTTCATTCATGCGCGAGTGAGATGGGAAGACGTTATTGAATGAAGATGCAACAAGTTTAGGTTAATAAGCACTACCTATTCCGACCTCTGATGATGACATTCCACATTTGTAGAAAGAAAGAGTCGCTATCTATCAATTTGATCCTAGACTAAATTTACGTTCCAATGTATCTATGGTGACATTTAAAATTAAAATCACCATAAAATCTTGTCAAATTTTGTGAATAAATGCATAGATAGGTACTCGTAACTATTAATAAAAGTATTTTAACAAAAATATTATTTACAAAATACTAAGATACCAAACAAAAGGTATTTAAATACAAGAAAAAAAAAAAAAAAAAGTATTTTAGATACAAGATGTAAATACGTATTTTGTATCTTGTATCTGTATTTCAGATACTTGTAGGTATCTTAAATAGTTAAGTCACATCTCTGTTTGAGTGGTATCGGTGGATGCTCGGGCAGAGGTGGGTGCGGGGCGGGGGAAGCTAGCCGCTCACGTGTCGTGCGACAATCTTTAAAGTCTTGGGGGTCCCTTTTCTCTGACGCTGACTAATCCTAGTATTTACTATTTTACAAACAAGTACCGAGTAACTTACAATCGTAGCTTGGTGAAACCTACAATTGTGAACTTGTACAAAATATTAGTCCGTGTTCCATGAACGGGTATAACTAGACTTGTAACTTTCGTGAAATAGGGCCCAGTAGTATCAGGTGGTAATTCCACATTGTAATGTAAGCTGTGTAACCTTTGTTTACCAAAATCCCTATTAATTATTTTCATGCATAAATGCATTCACAATATTAAAATAAAACATTAAATTAAAGTTAATATGTAAATTATATTATTCGTGATATATATGATTTTTGAAATAAAATCGAATACTAATCTTAAATAATATTTTTGGGTAGTGGTTAATCAAGTGGAAACTTTGTGATGACGTAGAAAGTGTCCTTTCGGAAGAGAAGACCTTGTTTTATTAGACCATGGTCTTCACAAGCAAGGCGTCATCATTAAATATTATTTAAAAAAATACTCGCTGAAAATAATTGATTTGATTGAATGAATGAGCAATGTTGTTTTGTTTTTTAAATCGATGACCTTTGCAGTTATTTGTGTAATTAACAGAGGTTAATTCAAAGGATAATATCATTCCTCTCCCTTTACTTTATGGTAATAATTATATGCCCTCTTCCCCCAGGATCGCAGTGGAAAACGGACGTGAATAAAACATTTTTTAAATAATTGAACAAAAGTATTTGACTATTTATTAGAGTTACGACACTTAGGGCCCTTAGGGCCTGTTGTTTGATCAGTAGTTAAACTAACTAATTGTCAAAAACCGTAACTAATGGTTAAATCTCAAGGAAATGTGTTAAATTTTCGAATCAATTTTCGAATTTAAAAAATTTGTTGAGTTAAATACTGATCAAACAACAGGGCTAATGGCCTGTTGTTTGATCATTATTTGACGATTAAACTAACTAATTGTTAAATATCGTGACTAATGGTCAAATCAAAAGGAAATGTGTCAAATTTTCGATTCCTTTTTCGAATTGTAACAATCAGTTGAGTTAACTACTGATCAAACCACTGGCCCTAAGTCGGTGCGCCGTGCAGTTTCACATACATACCCACAACGAATAGAGTTGCATGTGAGTATTGAATCTTTTTATCTATGAAGATAACGATTGGGTGACCGCGTTATATACTAGTACGCAATAAGTAAAGGGACACAATTATCTCACGGCAAGAAGTCTGCTAATAATTGACGAACAACGGTGCTTTATGGAATTCATAGATCGGAAACTGTACCTTGTCTTTTTAGCATTAGAAAGACCTTTTAAGAGGTAAATGTAAGGTTTTTTATTGGAAATGTTTCACGGTAGTGCGACGGGACCGCTAGAAAATTATTAACAACACATATCGGAGCATTTTGCATCACAATAGAAAATTGCAAAATGTGTGGTTTGCTTTTACGTATAAAGATTATTCAATAATAATGCGTCTACATTTTTTTTTGTGCAAATTTTAATATATCTCAAAATTATTTCTTGATAAAAAACGCAAAGAAGCAGATGTCACAAACACAACCAAACGGAACTTTTTAAGCTTATAATGCGACTAAATTATAGCCTGACCAGAAAAATAAAAAAAAACCTCTAATGGGGTTGCCACAAACACTTTTTTATCTGTGTTTCGTGAATTGCAATAGAAATTTCATACAAGTAATTAAATAAATATTCCATCCTTCGCTTTTTATTTTTCTGGTCAGGCAATAAAGAGATCGTGTCCCGTAACAGGGTCCATATTGACTCTCATATTCATTTTTACTCAAAGTGTGTTAAGTCATAATACTATAGTGATGGGGGACTGGGGTGTAGCAATTAAACACTTTGAATATCAATCTTCTTTTTATTTTGCAGATATAAGAATACAATAGCTGTGTCCTAAACGCTATCACAGCGGCGTCTGTCCATTTTTTTTAATAAAACAAAGCACCGCTGTTCCTTCGAACCAATTTGATTTCAAATCTATAAATTTAAAACCAAATTGGACACTTCGTACAAATAGTTTAATGTGATAAGGTCCACCTTCAGTAGCAGAACCTTACCACATTACAATACTCATAATCATCGGAGTTCATAACGTATTTTTTTGAGTAACTGTTACTTTTTCAGGATTTTTATAAATCAAACCTCACTAACCTAGCCTTATCTATACGATTACGGTTAACGGTTCCAGATTATGAACAAAAAAGTTATGTGAAAAAATGCCTGTAACAATGCGGATAACAATAACAACAAACTTTAAAAGAAAATTAAACTGAACAATTCAAAACAATAAAAGATTCTGGGACAACTAGGTACTTAGAACGTATCGCACTCGCAAGACATATAACATGAGAGTGACGTTTAAAAATAAGCAAGGTAATGGCGGACATATTATGCGACCAATTAAAATTTCAAAATGCCCGATTCGCATTGTTACAGGCATTTTTTAAGTCTCAATTAAAACCTTAAAAACATTATATTTTGTCTTGTCACATTTGCACGCTTTATTCGTAAATAATTCATGTAAAACATAAACTTACATTCAATCAAAATGTTGTATTCATACAAAAGTATTTTATCTTTAAAAATTATTTGAGAGATACTTATTTTGTACCTAGTATCTGATATCTGAAATACTTAATTTAAAAGTATCTTGTACATCACTGCACTCAAATATCATAATTTCTTTATTTTGCTATTTGCCTTGTGGTCGAACTATTTATTCATGTGTAGGTGACACACCACCTGACCCCACGCGTTACCACCTCTATTTAAAGTTGTGTTAAAATAATTATAACAAATTGTGATAAGTGATGATAACAGAAAGATGTAAATTGCTATACTATATTTATAGATTAGCATGTTGGTTCTTTCTCAGTGATTTACACGCACAATTCAAGTTCGCAGTTTTAATAAACTACATATATTTTATAAGTAAGTAATTATATTCCTAGGAAGATATACAAGCAAACCTTTCTCTAACACTTATTTATTTTGTGAAATGTTAGTAAAAAGTTAATGAAGATATAACGGGTACGCATAACATAATATTAGGGATAGATATAAACTGTATAATTGTCATGAATGATATTTTAAAGCCCCAAAAATGTGATATTATAATTAGGACCTTTCAATGTATTTTTCTCCTTATAATGATTGATCTGTTACTCCGTAGTTAAGCTATTTGAAAATAAAAAAAGATTATGATTGCATAATTAGTATCATGTTATAATTTAACATAAGTTACGCAGATAGCATATACTTACTTAAATAAATAAAGCATTTTTAAAACTATTAAAATGCAACAAGCAGATATCTCCATAATGGACTTGAACTAGCAAACCTCGTATACTAGTCCGACAGAGCAGCCACTTGACCAACTTGCCTTCGACGTAAGTTGTCAAAAATTTAAACAGTTTGATTTGTTTACCAGGGCGTATCCTTTACTCTGCAGCCGGCTGTCCGTTTCTCGAATCTACAAATATACGGCTTTACTAGTTAGTAGTAACTAGTTAATATGTACAAGTCTTGGTAAATCACGTTTCATTACTTTTTTTAGGGTTCCGTACCTCAAAAGGAAAAAAGGAACCCTTATAGGATCACTCGTGCGTCTGTCTATCTGTCCGTCTGTCATAGCCGATTTGCTCCAAAACTACTGGACCGATCGAGTTGAAATTTGGTACACATACGAGTATGTAAGTCAGTGACTCAAAGACGGACGAGTAACGTAAATAAATGAATTTTGGACAAGGGGGCCACTTTTGGGGGTAAATTAGGAAATTGTGACATGTCAAATGAAAGGGCGTGTTGTGAGCATCTCAAATATATATTTTTTTATAATTTTAATATAAATTGTTTTTAAGTTATTTAAGAAAATAGGCGAAAATTGACCATTCACCCTTACATTCGCAATTTTCCTATGTTATTTTGAACACTCAAACTTGTTATCGGTTTTCTTGTAATGTGAAGAATTATTTTCCTTATTTTTTCAAAATATTGGGGTCAGTAGTTTCTGGGAAAAGGGAGGAGATGGTCGATTTTTGCGTATTTTCTTAAATAACTTCAAAACTATTTATGTTAAAGTTATAAAACAAATATATTTGGGATGCTCACAACAAGCCCTTTCATTTGACTAGTCACACAATAAGATTTGCGAAACTTGTTTTTTTAATTTCCTAATTTATCCCCCAAAAGTAGTCCCCTTGTTCAAAATTCATTTATTTACGTTACGCGTCCGTCTTTGAGTCACCGACTTACATATTTGTACCAAATTTCAACTCGATCGCTCCAGTAGTTTTGGAGAAAATCTGCTGTGACAGATGGACAGATAGACAGACAGACTAACAGACAGGCATATGGTGTGGAGACGAAACCCTCTCCACGCGAGTCGAACTCGCACTTGGCCGGTTTTTTTACAAGACTTGGAGCTAGTAGCGGTGGACAGACTAAAAATACTAGTTACCGGATTGGCTGTAGGTATACGCTATTACCACGGCTGAATTAGGTACCTAAATTATTTATTTTTCTCAAACATGCCATGAAATATTGATGTTATGTTCCTTATAATAGGCCGCCAAGTATGACGTTTCAGGTGCGGCTAGGAATAGAGGTCGTTTATGGAATTTCATACAAATCGTGCAGGCCTAGGCCGGCAAAGTCCTCTTTTTTAATTTCTATTCCACATAAATTTGTGGCACAGGCATCATGACATTCTGCCACTATGCGTATTAAAAAAAACAATAAACGATTTTATTTTATTCAAGTGTAAACATGGCGGCTGTGTTTATGAACAGGCTAGATAGCTGTTTTTTTTAAATATACTAAGCCGTGTATCCAACCAAAGCTTTTGCATGTTTATCTAAAGTACCTACTAGGAGAACAAAGGTAATTAGGGGTGCGTACCGCAACTTAGATCGCAGGCGGTGCGCTGCCGGGAACCGGCGGGCGGGCGGGCGCACACGACACAGCGCGGATGACTGAGCACTGTAGGTTATTTTAAATCTTTATGCACTCCTAGTAATTTGACTTTGTAATTTTTAATTTAACTTTGGGAAATCCTCATAATTTACGAAATAGCGCGAGCTCATGCTCATGGGGTATTTCAAAAAATGTGATGTTTTTTCAAGGTATCTTTTGTAACGGTTTCTTTCTCAGAAACGCCCCTAAAAAATTTATGAAAGAAACGAGCTCTGCTTTAACCTTTAACTCTGTTTAAGACGTAAATGATGTAATGATTTTAAAATTGTTATAAATATATATTCTTATAATAAGTTAATGTTCTTAAAATAAAAGCTGGGATCCCTGTCACGTATATGTATAACCTGTAATAAAAGGAGGACTCTTAATTAGTCACTTCACTTAAAGTTAAATAACTTTGCTGTAAGAAATAAAATATTTTTATTATTCAATTTATTTTGAAAAGATAAAACAATAAGCTACTTGCCATAAAAATAAGAAAAAATTAAAAATTTAAAAGCCAAGTTTTTCAGCCTTTATGGGATAAAGGTTCTCACAACATAAAAAAATTGGTATAGTAAATTCAGTGACAAGAAATTACCTACATCATGATTCAATATGAACAGATACTTATACCTAATTTACTGTCAGCGACTGCACTATATTTGTCACTGAACGTATAAGAATAAAATGTTTAATCGTAAGAGGATTCACAATGTATAATTTTTTGATGTTTTATGAACACTTCGGTTACTGAATCTTTTAAGTTTTGTTTATTTCTGCCACAGCCAAGCTTTAAACATTATTCACAGCAATTATTTCCGGGACTCCTCCAAATGCAAGTGTCCATAGGCGGCGGTGACCACTTCCCTTCTTCTGGTGGGTCGTCTGCCAGTTTGACAAAATTACTGCAAAAAATTAAAAAAGTACTTCAGCTGAAATGATAAAGAAAAATTAAGAAGCATTTTCAGATGTAACTACAGATGATTGGAACAAGCAAATCACGTGTGTGGGGATAATTTAGTATGAATTCAAGGTTTTTTTCCAAAAATATATTGTCTTATTCATATTATCAATTATAAATTTACCTTATTGTCATCAAATTTTTATTTTATAAACGAAATACATTTTCTCTCAAATAATACTTGGAGTAGCACTTCTTTTTTGCACTACCTACCTACGACTTCCTCAATAATTAGGTCATCCACCATCAAGTCAACAAAATGTACTATTTCTGCTTGTTTTGATCATAATGTTTGTCTTTTATTAATAATTTTATAATTTTTTTTATTATAATTTTATTAATAATAAGTTTTGATCATAATGATTTGTCTTTTATTGCCAGGTTATTCTATTGCAGAGTTAGCTTGGCCAGACTACACTTGTTAATTACAAGCCTAAACCTACCAGGGTCGGAAGTTTTGTAAAAATTACAAGCTAAATTATACTCGTGTCGAATAAATCAATTTTATTGTTAAAAAATATACATTTAAGAAAACCAAACAGTAAAGTTTTTAAAACAATGTGGACAGATTCCGACAGCGATGAAGAAATCATTATTATTCGTCGACGTAGAGCATTTGTACCAAGAAATGAATTTAGGGGCCTGACTACGACTTTCGAATTTAACGAAAGATTTCGGCTTGCAAGCACGAAACTTGAAGAACTTGCGACTACAATTGGACCCAGATTTCACAGAATGACAGAGAGAAGCCAAGCTGTACCAATGAACATTATAATTCAAGTAGCACTACATTTGATGGGCACTGGTGCTCAATATCATGCAGTAGGATAATTTAGGTATCTAATTCAGCCGTGATAATAGCGTATACAGCCGATCCGGTACCTAACTAGTATTTTTAGTCTGTCCACCGCTACTAGCTACAAGTTTTGTAAAAAAATTAAGATAATATAGTTGGAAAACGCAAAAGAAAATACCGTATCATCGGGGTACTTTAGCCCTAACGGGCAACTTTGGCCCGAAACGGAAAAAAGTTCAAACTTCCTGCCACGTCGCGCCTCAGGAGCTATCGATGTAGTTCGCGTTAGCGCTACTCGTCGATAGATGGTCGTGTGGGGCGGTCGGTAAAATAGGTTCACGTTAACAAAGCTGATTGGTCAATCCATTATTTTGGAGAAAAGTTGCTACCAGCAAACTACGCGAATTTATAATGTGCAAACTTTTTCGCGAAACAAAGAAAGCAGGTAATTTTAAGTGTTTGATTGTGATCAATCGGAACAGATATGTATCTGGGATCCTAATGTAATATAAATCAAAGAGTTTAAGACATTTTTATGAGTAGTATATGATAATTAAAATCACAGTATTCTTTGGCTATCGTTTTCGGCTATCTTTGACCCATGGTCCAAACGATATTTTTTCTGTTTCCAAATTCTTTTTATCAGCTAATTATACTTTTTTCATCATTCAGACGTGCAAAAATGCCTAATTTATAAAAGGAAACCAGGAAGTCGTCGTTACATTGATTACACAAACGAACAGTTAAGTACCGCAATGTCTAAGCGATGTGAGATACAATATTCCTCACACTATAAAGAATAAACACTGCAACGAACCTGGCCACCCGCCAATAATTACAACAGAAGAACAAGCATTTTGTTGTCCATAGCACTATCCGAATATGGTTTTCCGATAACGGAAATCGACCTCAAAATGATCAAAAATAGTAGATTGTATAACAAGTGCATAAAACGCACCATTTTACGCGAGACGTTTCATCGCTCGCAAGCTCGCTTGGATGGATATACAGTCGATTGTTAAATGGGTTTTATGGACGAGTTGTACACTCTAATTTTCACTTAGATTGCGAGGAAATGAAACAACAACATGTAAATTATTGTAACACTGTAAATATTGACAATGAAAAAATAAGTATGGTTCCCGCCAATTAACTTTTTTTTCTTTTTTTCCATTAGGTACGTGACATCTGACTTAGGTCGTTACATACCGCTCAGTTATAAAAACATTTTGTTTTTTATATCTATGGTAACTTATTGTCATGCTTTAAATATATTGATTTACTCAAATATAATATTAATAATAATGATAATAATAAATTCGACAAAATAAAAATTATAAGTTTATTTCCTCGTGTGGTTGCCGAGTTAGAATAGTGCCACTCCATGTCTTCCCGTGGATGTCGTAAGAGACGACTAAGGGAATAAAGGCTTGTAGTACTGTTAGGCGATGGGCTTGCAACCTGTCACTAATACGCTGGTAAACATCTTAGCCTAATTGTGCAAATTGTGGTTATAGAAGTATCAACAAGTTTTTAGAGATGTTTGTAATTCTGTAGCTCTGCCTACCCCACTCTGGGAACGAAGGCGTGAGATTATGTATGTATGTAAGTTTATTTCATGAAGTTTTATTGTGTACTTTGGCTGTTGGTATTCTTGCCTTGTCCTAGAACACTAACGAAACGAAATAAAATAAAGAGGTTATTCTATGAAGTTAAAGTTGTTCGTGTGGCTGTTGGACCGATTGCCTTGGCCTACGACGAAGATTTTAATTTATGCACTAGAGCATAAAAAGCGACTTTATGTCGCCTACGCACGACATAAAGACGGACTTTTGGAGCATGAGAAGTGAAAAATTACTTATCCTCATATAAAATAATAACAGAAAAATAATTTGATAGGGTACCTATCTATTTTTTTATGTTAATTATAGTTACACAAGTCACGTTAACTACTTCAAATTTATAATGGATAAGTTTAGAAGGTTTTTCTGTTTGTTTTGGCAAAGTTTTAATAAAAAGAGCCATGTTTGATAGATTTATTAATTTGTGATAATTGTTTTAAAGTTTTTTAGTCTAATAAAAACAAATTAATCAAGCTACTATGTCTTTCTTTGGCATGTGAATTAATATAAACAGGTTTCTTTGTGATTCCATTGCAAACCGTTACGTTTTACTAGATGAAAAATCGAGAGCCAAAGAAAAGCGCTTCAAAATGGAACTTTGGCCCAAAATTTGCGAAAAAAAAAACTTAGGCTTTGTTGTATTAAGTTTTGCGTATGTGCATGAGTTGAATATATCCACAACTACACATCGATGCCTATGAAAGAGTCATAATGTTATTTAAATTGAAGTACTCAAACGAGAAGTAAAAAGTACCATGATTTTGGGACAAAGTAACCCGATGTTACGGTACTTATTTTGTTATGAACTTTATTATGTATGCAATAAGGCCCATTTTGACTAGCCTAAATTGTAATACATATTTTTAAAGTTTTTTTATAATTTTTCCAAATCTGTAAAGTTTGACAAATTTATTTTATTATTTTATTTTTTTCTAGACCCTTTAACAAATATTTAAAAGAATAAAGTAATACTTTTTTTACTAAAAACAGATGCGGACAAGCAAGTTATACAACTATGCCAAATTTCAAGTTTATAGCTCCTATAGTTTCTGAGAAAACTTGCTGTGACATACAGACAGACAGACAGACGGACAGACAGACAACGAAGTCTCACCAAGGGTTTCTTTTTTACCATTTTGGTACGGAACCCTAAAAAGTAATGAAACGTGATTTACCAAGACTTGTACATATTAACTAGATACTACTGACTAGTAAAGCCGTATATTTGTAGATTCGAGAAACGGACACAAGCAATCTAGTATTTACTATTTTACAAACAAGTACCGAGTAACTTACAATCGTAGCTTACAATTACAATTGTGAACTTGTACAAAATATTAGTCCATGGACTGGTATTTCTAGACTTGTAACTTTCGTGAAATAGGGATCAAACTGGCCGGTTACAAATCTATCAATTTGATGTTTCTCGTCATAACATTAGATCCTATGGGAATATCATATTCCGCTCTCGCTCGGTATCATTACGCTAATGATGCGCCAATGATTTTCAAACTGTCGCGCCAATAGTTACAGATGTAATTTTTTTGTAAAATGTAAAATGGTTAAATGCTCTATTAAAATCTATTTTCCTAAACACGTGGAGAGGAAGCGCTTGATAAAGCACTTATCAATATTCAAGTTCTCATTATAATCCATAGCCCTTATATTTAGAACTTCTTCTTTATTTTGTTTTGAGTTTAGTCGTATATTTACCATTAAACGTTCAACATTTAAGTGCCGGTGGTCACGGCACATTGCTCGTAGAACTTATATCCGTACCTGGGCGTTTTCACTAAAAAGTGTACCCAATTAAGGACTGAAATTAAGGAACTTTAACTTTGTCCGTTTTGTGACGAAAATTAGCTATACCTATATACATTGACGGCCGCAATGTACCTATGGGTAATTTTCGTCACTAAACGGACAAAGTTAAAGTTTCTTAATTTCAGTCCGTAATTGGGTACACCTTTTAGTGAAAACGCCCAGGTACGTCAGAATGCAGCAATACGTATTAACAAACGTAATATTAATTAAATAAAAATTGGGCCCTCATACAAAAACGCGCTTTTTTTCCTTTACCGGCGGTACGGACTCCTTCGTGTGCTAGGCCGACTCGTACCGGCCTGGTTTTTATATCAAGATGGGGAATAATGGTTAAACTAAGGCCTGGAGTTTGTGTATGCGGCAAAAGGTTAAACAAAGCTATAACTCCAAAAATGCGGGTAAGTAGGTACCTAATTTTGATCAGTTCTACAGTTATATTAATTAAAACCACGACGACCAGCATTCAAGTGATAGGGAGGTACCTACTCAATCACAGAAACAAAAGTTGTCTCTTCTATTCCTGGACTTTGATGATCGTTTGTAGGACTTACATCATCATTTAGGTAACTTAAGAGCTAGGGTCTTGTCGGGGGAGTAATTGCGTTTTCTCTGTTCTCTGCCAGCTCTTTCACCTTGCATGACCTTATTGTTGTTATTTTATTTATAAAAAGGAACTAAATCGCGAAAAACTAGATTTATATGTACATAGGTAGGTACCGCGACGTTAAATATAATAACAGGTAGGTACAATATGATATTTTAACAGTTATCCAACGATACCTCATTCGGTTTTATTCAGAGATGGCGTCATTACTCGCAATGCATTTGCATCGCATTTGTCGTACTTACTGTCAACGTTTTGATACTTCTTACTGACTTGAAAGTCATGGCGGCTGAGTTAAACACACTACGATAGCTTGTCAAAGCAAATATAGTTTTCCCCTATAGAATAGAGACTCAGAGCAACTGTAAATAAAAGCTTGTAAAAATAATTAAGAAGCATTCCGAAAAGTACATACCTACCTACCTACAGGATGTCACTTCGGTCGAGGACCAAACGAAGCTGGTCGATAGACCACGTCCTATCGACTTCACCCCCATATATATACAGGGTGACATCGATGACGTGGTCAGAAAACTCAGAAACAAGGTTTTCAGACTCGGAAATTGATGGCCATTTCCAAGCAATATTCGTCACAAGAAACAAAACCTATTTGTTTTTTGTTAAATTTTCCCTTAATGAATTCACCGATTAAGTAAATCATGGTTAGGTACCTTATTTTTAGAACCATATCCTATTCAGACTATTTTACTCTAATGCCACTTCAGTTACAGAGACAATTCAAGTCCGTCATTGGCAATTATTTGTTTTGTTGTTTCGTGGAAATTAGAAAATCTTTTAAAACTTTTGATAATGCCTACACCGTATAATTTCCCCAACCTGGAACGATATGATATTGTATCGTTTTATCAACGGACCAACAGCACGCTGGCAGCACAAGAGCTGTTTCACGAAAAACACCCTAACTTAACGATTCCGACACACAGGTTAATCAACAGAATGGTACAAAGCTTACGAGATTTCGGTCAGTTTCAAACGCCGTCACATGCTCAAGCCAGTGCTAGACCGACTAAAATAAATCTTTTATTTTCATCTGTAAGCTTACCTAACCTAACAGTATTCCAAGATATTTTAAATAAATGTGTAAATCACCATTCCCGGTTCGGTACATAACAACAATAATAAAATTAAATTGACTTATTTTAATGGCAGAAAATTCAAAATGAAATTGAACGGCCGCTTTGCAAGTCGTTTCGTTGCGGCGATATTGAATATCGGCCCGTGTGAATAGCGCGACGCCGCCGTGCGCGATGCGCGTGCGGCAGTAACTATTTGCCAGCTCGTACCCACATAACCTAACTCGCTCAATCTCAGGTTGCTTGCACCAGGTCTCGCTGCAGGCCAGTACATCCGGGTTTTCAGAACTCAAAACCAAGTCTAGTAAGGCAATTTTACCACATATGGAGCAAACGTTTTGATGGATTATCTTAAAGGCTGAGGTTAGCGTGGTCTTAACTTTGTTACGGGACTTGTCCAGTTTTTTGGAGCAACAAAATTGAAATGCCTTATTGATACGCCGTCAGGCCAATGCTTGGTGTTCCTTACCAGGCTAGCCTGGTCAGCCGGCACGGACTGGACATGTTGGAGGACGTCGTCTACGGAGGTGTCTTTACTGAGGTTGAAAACGTGCAGACTTGAATGACGCGGCGCGGCGGCATGGAGGGCCCCGCGGGGTGCTCCGCTCGGCGTTGACGTCTCTGCAGAAGGCGTCTCCGCGGAAACTGACGCAGCAGGATCATCTTGGCAGCCACACTCTGCTTTCCCGCATCAACATCGCCTTTTGGCATTGGTGGTGCGGCAGCTAGGCGCGGCCGGCCACCGCGCAGCTTGAGGACTGGCTCAGCAGACTCCTTCGGTGGTAACGGCGTCGACGATGTGGTAGGCTTTGCGACGCAATTGATCGCGTCGTGCTTGTCAGTTTCTTGAAGCTTGCCGGTATGATCACAGCTAGTGCTGCCTAGGTATTCAAGACCTGGGGGACCGGACTCATCCAGGGAGAAATTTTTGTTTGTGCAGTGAAATCTGTGAGGAATCTCGTGCGCAATGTGTAGTGGTGGATCGTGTTTGTCATACCGGGTAAATTTTTGTCAATTTTAATTAATTCCTCGATTTGGTTCTTCTGTAGGGTCATTTCTTGTTTTTGCAATATGATCAGGTCATAGCAATTGATCAGTTTATTTTTTATTTCCTTAATTTATCCTTCTAAACGCAAGATGACACCCACCACCCTTTGTCCAGGTCCTCTTTTTCGCTGGTTCTGCTTTTTGTCGGTGCCATCTTAGTATTTATATTTCAAAATGTAAATTGCATGAAATTATGTATAAATAATACGATTATAGGACGAATAATGTATTAAAACTAAATAAAACAATATTTGAAATAACGAGCAGTTTGAATTTACAAGGGATAGCCAAATGTACCTCTAGGTATAACAAATTAAGAGACAGGATAAAAAAAATAGCCTATAAATATGTACAAATAATAATTTCATAGGTACATTAAACATAAACAGGATACGTAAACGAATATATACTTGTACTAGCTTTTCGCCCGTCACTTCGTCTGCGGCGAATCAAAACTTCCGTTAAAAGTAAAAATATTGTTCACGGGCCCTAGCCAACATGCAATACGCGAATTAGCGTTTCTATTCGTTTCGTTTTTAAACTGATCGGGTCACTGGTAGATCACTTGACTCTTCTTACTTCGTCAACCAGTGACACGATTGGTTTAAATACGAAACGAATAGAAACGCTAGTTAGCGTAATGCATCTTGGCTAGGGCCACACATCAGCTTTTCTTAAGTAAGCGGTCTACAATAAACAACTTTAATTTCTTGGCTCTAACCTGTAAAACAACAAAATTAAGATATATTCAGTGTACATGTATTAAGCAACACTCAACCAACTGACTGGGATTACGTAAGCACACGTGTACAGATTTCCAAAATCCATGTTTGCGATATTTGGTTCTGAAGGATCAATATGTAGCGGCGTAGTCCGCTACTGCGGTTGTAGGTATTGTTAAGAGACAGAGATGAAGGGGTTGATTGGTATAAATCAAACACGAGGTGTTAGCCAGTGGTAGTAGCAAAAAGTGAAATGTAATACCAAAAAGTTTATACAAAAAAAAAGGAAAAAAGGGGTGAGGGAACAATGAGCCAATCAGCGAACAGCACGACACTCAGAACGCGATATCACGTCGTTTATGCTAGGTTTACACGGGGCTTAGTAGCTTATGCTTAGTACCTACTTGTCACTTACACTTGCCACATGTGTGTAAACATGTTGTATAAGTGCTCATCTGACAAGTGTAAGTGACAAGTACTAAGCATTAGCTACTAAGCCCGTGTAAACCTAGCATTATACGCATGCTTATTGGATGACAATTCCGGGTACATTATGTGGTTAGTTCAGGATCTATCCGTAGGGTGCGCCTCCTTCGGTGGCGGTTTAATAGGCTATGATCCCAAACAGGGGTGGAATATCTAAAGATCTAAAGATGCAAAAATTTAAGTCTATAGGTCCAGTGGTTTGGGCTGTGCGTTGACATATCAAAAATCAGTTTAGAATTATTATGTTTTTGAAATCCACGCTTAAAACATTTCTCAGTATCATTTTCGTACGTACTTAGTACGTAGATTAAGATAAATCTGAGTGTGAAATTACAGTAGCGCCCGAACATGTATTCCTCTTAATATATATCAAAACCGGGCAAGAGCATGTCAGCGGGCAGCTTTCGATAGGTATAAACATTTAAACCGTTTGTAACTCAAGAACCAATGAAGTCTACTTAGTCGTGATAGTTTTCCTATTAAATTCATTATATTTGCTTTCATTTAAGATATTTTTCAGATTTTTAGTATTTGTAGTTTTGGCTGTATGGGGGGGGACACTTGACTCTAACAAAAATTAGCGCTTTTAAGCTTAATATTCCATAAACGGATACCTTAATCGAAAAGTTGTTTCCACAAACCCGCAATATTTTTGAAAGACCTATCCAACGACACCCCACACTATGGGGTAGACGAGAAAAAAAAACATCCCCACGTTACGTGTAAAAATCGAGATTTTTATTTTACCACTTTGTTGGTGTGACTATTTGAATATGTACCTATATACATGCCAAATTACAGCTTTCTAGTACTAAGAGTCTCTGAGCTAGGCTGTGGACGGACGGACATGGCGAAACTATAAGGGTTCCTAGTTAGACTACGGAACCCTAAAAAGTTAACTTTTAACATATATTTTATAGGTATACCTACTCTAGAATAACCTGAAACAACATCGAAATTAGATCTGTAGACAAAAAACAGATGCACCAAAGGTGTTCGGCAAATCTCTGAGGAGAGTACATAAATGGCTAATAAATGCTCCGGCGCTGGTAATCGCCGGTTTATAGCCGCCCATGTGCGCCTCGGCCCGCTTCTGAGAAGCTCGAACACTCCCTTACGACAGTCGTAAAAGCTGTGGTAACATGTGCCGCGCTGGCGCCCGCGCAGGCCCACTACGCTGCTGCTGCGATACCAGAGCCTTCAGTCAGACAGATTCTAACAATTGATGTGACAAAGAAAACGACAACTGTCAAAGTTTAACTACGATCAAACAGATTTAATGTTACTACTACCTAAGTACATTTATTGTATTTGACTACGACAGAGGAAAGCTTACTAAAGATTCACAACTCGCAACACATATTTTTATCCAAAAAATAAAATAATTTCCCAATGAACTTATACGTATTTAACTATGCGGCATTGATTTTATTAACAGCCAATTTAAATCACCTGAATAATATTATGTACATACATACATGCCAGGCAGACCTACAGAATTACCAACAACTGTAAAAACTTATTGTTAATTCTGTAACCACATTTTGCACTACTAAGTAAGATGGTTACCAGTGTGTATTTGACGACGCGCTGGCCTAGTTGGTAGTGACCCTGCCTACGAAGCTAGCGGTCCTGGGTTCAAATCCCGGTAAGGGCAGATATTTGTGTGATGAGCGCGAATATTTGTTCCTGAGTCGTGAATGTCTTCTATGTATTTAAGTATATATTTCTCTATATAAGTATTTATATCGTTGTCTAGTACCCATAGTACAGTCAGCATCAAATATATAGACACAGTAAAACTTCTGTTGCGTAGGAATAAGGGTGTATATATAGTTCTGGAACCATGTTAACGTAAATATATTTATGACGCTGACCGTACAAGCCTAGAGCTAAGTTTGGGACTAGGTCAATTTGTGTGAGATTGTTTCCGGATATTTATTTATTTTATTTTATTTTGTTCCCGGATATTAGTGACAGGTTGCAAGCCCATCGCCTAAAACATAGTACCTACTTACAGGCCTTTATTCCCTTAGTCGCCTCTTACGATTTCCAACAATTATTATGTATTAAGATTTATTCCTCAGTCCGCACCGTGTGCTATTTTAATCCGACAGATCAGGTTCATTGTGACTTATGAGTATGTTATGACTCGAATCCTGTGGGCCTTGACAACTATTCTTAAACTGTTCAAATGTATGGAAAGGTATGTAGGAAGAACAGGGCCGAGAATATTATCTGGGCGATAAAAACCATAATTATGGTCTTTGACCTCATATATTTTGTCAACGTTTTGATAGCTCTTATTTACTTTACAGTAATGACAGTAATGGCGGCCTCAGGGGTCGCACTTTTGATACCGATGACGTCAATTTGCATACCCTGTATGTTTAAAAATGAAAGAGTAGTATTGAAAGGTTCTAATTTGGTTCGAGCATCGCCGAACAGGTTTTGCATAAACCTATGGGAGTTTAACTGTCATAGGTGACCAATACCGATTCTAATGCCAATTAGATCACTACATTTATTTATATTTTACATACATACATACATAATCTCACGCCTTCGTTCCCAGAGTGGGTAGGCAGAGCTACAGAATTACAAACATCTCTAAAAACTTGTTGATAATTCTATAACCACAATTTGCACAATTAGGCTAAGATGTTTACCAGCGTATTAGTGACAGGTTGCAAGCCCATCGCCTAACAGTACTACAAGCCTTTATTCCCTTAGTCGTCTCTTACGACATCCACGGGAAGACATGGAGTGGCACTATTCTAACTCGGCAACCACACGAGGCTCTAACTCGGCAACCACACGAGGCCGGCAATTTATATTTTATTTTAAGTATAACGACTTACGTACTTGAGCCCCGGACAACGTCAACGAGTACTGTGCACATGCACTGCGATATGAGTTGACGCAGCATTCTGTGTCCCTACAAACCCTTATTAAAGTTTCTGAGTTCAAAGATACCGACATTGTCGATAGCAAAAATTATCGAGTAGGGGAAGACAGTTTTTAATCTAACCCTTGTAAAAAAAAACTAACCACTATTTTTAAATGAGCTGGATGTTACCTTATCTTCCACTTATTTGGCTATAATAATTGTGTATTTCAGTTTGGATACAAAGCAACTGCGCCAAGATATAATAGTTTTCCCAAAACGAGCCATACGTAGGGTGGCTTCGTACACTATTCGTTTTTTCCCAGGATTGATTGGATTTTCAGCTATTTCACCTGTTTCAGTCACCTTTTAGGCATATCTTACTGACCTGGTTTTGAAATTATAATTATTCTTGATATACAATTTTTTTACTTACATTGGGTGCATTCGTACAGTATAAAATTACATACATTTTGACTGTATGAAGGTACCCCAACCAAAACGATCCGAAAACAAATCTAAATAAAAAATAACCGTTAAAGTAATCCCAAAACCATTGTTTAACATATTATTCTCAAGCATCTAATTACAAACTATATAAAAATATTTTTTCTAATTCGAGTAAAACTTATTCGAGACAGACGCATTCAGAGGAGAACCAAAAATTACTTTCGGGTCGCGAAAACACATATTAATTAATTCTGGTCGCACTGCTATCGCTTTTTGAGGGTAGCCTATGCATATGAGCGGCAGTCACGCATACAAATATGAACGCTTCAGCATGTTTGATAGCTGAGATATGGCCACTGTACGAATGCTCCCTTTGTACAAAACCACCTCATCTTCCCCTAACATAATCATTTTAAAGAAAACTGTGTATAATTTAAATTAAAGAGATAAACGCAGCCACATTAGGCCCCCTGGGCTAGTTAAAACAATAAATACTAGGTAGGTAGGTAATCGCGGGAACGCGGTGGATGCGAAAAGCACAAGACCGGTTTGAGTGGAGAGCCTTGGGGGAGGCCTATGTCCAGCAGTGGACGTCTTTCGGCTGACATGATGATGATGATGATGAAGTATATAAGGGGGCCTAATATGGCTGCGTTTATCGCGTGACAAGGTGTGGATAAAACATCCGTCACTTTCTGACACATATATAAGTACGAGAGTGACGGATGCTTTATCCACATTTTGTCACGCGATAAACGCATACCCTACTAGGCCCGCAGGTCAAAGATGATATGGTTTTTACCGCCTAGAATAGAGGCGCTGTATCCGTAATTTCGAATCGTTATCGAAACGAAATCTGCGTCCATTTTCTTGTATTCTTAAACGCTTTACCAGAGCCTGTATTCTACTGGGTAACATTGCTTTTGTGAAAAGCAATATGTTTTACTCGTACTTAGTACTTAGTAGAGACCCTGTCAAGTTCTGTAACTAAACAATTTCATTAGTGTAGAGTTATTTATAGGTATTCCCATGTCAACTGCGAGCGTTAACACAAAACAAACTTGATTTTATAAATTCGTGACAGCTCAAACTGAAGAAAGACCGGCAGGAACGAACAAGAAAAAAAAAAGAAACGACAGTGAACATTGCAATTGAAATGAAGTAATAAGGATTTTGTTAAATTGATCTAACAAATTATATTATAAATACTTAGTTTTGAATAATTGAGCTTTCCGATGTGCATGTTTTAGTGAGAAAGAGCGTGGTGGTTATGATGACGCGATGTATTTCAGTGTGTAGGAGTTGGGAGTAAGTAATGGCGTTGCGTTGCGTACGCGCAGGGCGCGGCGCGCAGGAGCGTAGGTATGATCTGTTTACACGAACGCCCGTTTGTTCCAAACGTTTGATCTTTATAAATGCAATAGGTATTTTGAGAATACCGTCGACGCCGAGGAACTGTAACGCACGTTTGCTTTAATAAAAAACTAAGAATGATTTTAAGAAAGACAACCTTGATGTTTTGTTTATTCGTTCATGGGCGCTCCGTTTATGAGCATTTTTGATTAGACGTTTGTTTAAAAATTTACTTTTTTATTCAGATCAAACCTGTTTCAGTATAGTTATACAATGATTGGAGCTTATTAACGTACCCCCCGCCTAGGTATGTTTAATCAACCTACATAGTCTATCAGAAACCTATTAAGCTCAGTGTTTACCGTTTTAAAAATATTGTGAGTTTTCATTCAATAAATAAATAAATATAATAAAATTATTATTTATTTAAGTACTAAACCATTAGTTAATTGATTAATATTAACAATTTTAATTTATTATAAGCATTTCGCTCCCAAAATAATAATTCGTGTGCACCTTACCAATATTATTCTAGTAGGTATATAAACACTTTAATCGCCTGTATCCCAAGAAGCAATCAAGTCTATAGTTTTTCTTTAAAATTCGTTATATATTATGTGCTTTTTTCACTTAAGATATTTTTCACTTCTCATGCTCTTAAAATGTAACTTTAGTCTCTGCGCATCGGGACTAGAGCTCCTTATTAATCTCTAGGAATTAAAGTATTTTTTTTATTTACTTTGGATACCCCTAAACATCCAATCACGGTGTTTATGAATCGAGGATTATCGCCATTTTCAGTGATTTTTAGGGCGTGGAAATAACCTCAAAATTACAACTATGCATAAATATAAATAAAAACGATTTAATTTCGTGAAACACAATTAATGATTACAAATATGAATCTATTTAATTATATTAAGGATGAATTCATTTTATTATGCATGGTCCAATTAGTTTTAAAATCGTTTTCAAGTTTCGTATGCAAGCATTTAAACGCGAGACAAAACAACCATAATGACACTCAAACTATAGCCACCCGCACTCCGCTTGGGTGGCTAAACATCTCGTGTCATTATGAGCCCACCACTGCTGCCGAGCGTGAGCGATTTCGCACCCCACCACCCCGCGGCCCCTTTAGAATACATCGCGGAGCGCGGTTCGAGCGAGCGCCGCGCGGCGAGTCGCTCCCGTCATTTTGCCATACACGCGCGGCCTTCGAACATAGAAACAGTTGAGACGTGTTGTGTATTTTTAAACATAAGATTTTTCAACTGCGTCATAAAAAATTAAACAGATATCTCTTAAATAAGTCGTATATGTATGTATACTATATTGAATAATAAAAAAAAACGTGTGCGTCTCGGGACGCCCGACAGAAGTGATAACTTAAACCAATCTAAGTTGAACTATTTAATATTGAATTTTTTTAACTGACTGCAAACTTACGAACACTAATGCACAGTGACACACATTAAAAAACCTAAAAAGTGGCACACTGTTGAAAGAGGTCATCACTACCACTATCACTACATATTATAAAACAAAGTCGCTTGCCGCTGTCTGTCTGTACTTATGTATGCTTAGATCTTCAAAAGTACGCAACGGATTTTGATGCGGGTTTTTTAATAGATAGAGTGATTCAAGAGGAAGGTTTATATGTATAATACATGCATAATATATTACAGAAACACTGATAATTTTAGAGGTTTCTAATGTGATGTCGTAAATAAACACATTTTTTTGCGCTTACATTGCAAACGCTGGCTAAACCTTAAGAGATATATCAAAATAATGTACTGAAGAATTGTAGTTCTTTAGAAAACCTAAAGAAAAGTCCGCGATGGCATATGTCTATCTCCTAAGGATGAATCACAGTAACCATTTTTATCTTTAAAATTTTATTAAAATATATTAGGTTATTTGCGAAGCTATTTTCTCCAATTCCGTATTTATTCTTATCCATATAAATACGTTAGTTACCTTGGGAATTTAATGTAGATTAAAATTGTCCTTTACACTATATTATTTAAATAAATACTTTAGAAGATATGGCAGATTCAAAATTACGCGCTACCTAAATCTGTATTATCGAAACGCTTGGCCGCCGGCCCTATAGCCACGCTTCGCCCTTTAGTACCTACAGCCTGCAGCATCACATAGTATCAAACACCGGAGCTCTCCTGTTAGTTACGTAGGTACTTATATTTATATTAAGCTTTTCAAATTGTTAAATTAGGGAAATGGGTAGGTAGTTCGATTGAGTTTAGGTTTTGATTAATAGATATTTTTATGTTGTCTACACTTCTACACTTATCTATACTAATAATATTATAAAGAGGAAAGATTAGATTTTTTGTTTGTCTGTTTGAATTGAATAGGCCGCGAAGCTACTGGACCGATTTGGAAAATTCTTTCACCATTAGAATCCTACACTATCCCTGATGAACATAGGTTATATAATATTTTCAAAAAAGTTAGGGATCCGTATGAAAGCATCGATAATGTATGTAACTCAAGGTGTGGAAAATATACCAAAAAAAATCCTTATATCGCGTACGCTGCGGAAACTATTGACAATAGAGCAATGTAATGTACTACAGTTTTATAGAAGACATCAATTTCTACAAAAAAGTTAACAATACCATGTGTCTAACTATTACAGTTATGTCACAATAACTACTTTTTCATGTTAAAATATGCAATAGTAACGCCGGATCTAATTAGGCCCCATTATTCGTACCTTGGTATGAATCCGTAACCAAATAAATCATTTCGTTTTCAAGGTTATATCAGTACCTGTAAATTACTTTTTGAATTATTCAAATCGGACATACCTACCATTCAAAAGTTATCATGAGTGTAATAATTATCAAAATTGAAATTTAAGAAACAGGCTGAAACAGTCCTCTAAGTGACTTTAATTGGTTTTATCTACAACAGAGAATAGATAGACACGTAAAATTTGGCTAATGGTTCCTGTATATTGTGTAAATGAGTCAGCAGAGTATCAAAAGTGTATGACATACCTACATAGGTACATTAAATCACGGCTGTTTCACAGATGGGTAGGTAGAGACAACTTCTTTCTTTTCACTTTCAAGAGTGTATGTGATGATGAGAAATATATTACTTAAGTATCTAATAATTTAACCGAAACCATGCATCTCTTCTCTAATCTCTTCTCTAAATAGTATAAATTAAAGTCGCTTCGCGTTGTCTGCCTGTTCCTCCGCTAACTCCTTCTAAACCACGCAATGGATTATGATACGATTTTCACTGTCATTTAGGGAATTTATTCTTGATGGTTTATATGTACAGTCAGTTGCAGAGATAAGTATACCCCCCTGCATACAAGTTTCCTAGCAAAGGGGATTAAATTTCTCTGCAGCTGACTGTACATTTCATTCTAATTAAGTTTTAATATAAGTAGTTGAGAAAACTCAATGTTTTCCTACCACGTCGTCAAAAATCGTTTTTCGGGCCCTTACATAGCTTACGCTGGCTAAACCTTAAGAGATGTGTCATAATAATGTACTGAAGAATCGTATTTCTCTAAAAAAACTAGAGAAAAGTCCTCGATGGCATATGTCTATCTCCTAAGATTGACTCACAGTAACCATTTTTATGTTTATGATTTTATTTTAAAATATTAGGTTATTACCGAATCTATTCTGTCCGATTCAGTATTCCTTATCCAGATAAATACGTTGGTTACCTTGGGCATTTAATGTAGATTAATATTGTCCCATACAATATATTATTTAAATAAATACTTTAGAATATATGGCAGATTCAAATTACGCGCATCATAGATTAGAACTCAAAATAAATATGAGTTTCGTTGTCTGCACGTATGAAAACGGGTCTTTGCAGAGTTGTTGCTCAAAATAGAAAATGGACAGATGCCCCAATATAATAGGAGCATTAATCTTCAAAATGAGAACCTTTGCGTTTTAGTAAAATAATTAGTCGACAATGTTTATACCGAAATTAATAATATTAATTCTAAGACTGTACTAAGGAGAGAGCTTTTTTATCACCAACTAATAGTCAAGTAGGTATAGAAAATCAATGCACCGACACAAACATACTACTCTGTGGACACTGTGCTCGACCTGGAAGAGGCTGTCCATTTCCCAACGGAATTCCTCAATTCCCTACAACATTCTGGATCGTCCCGCATAAATTGGTTTTGAAAGAAGGGTGTCCTTTTTTTTCACGATGGAACCTTAATCCACCCAAATAACATCTTTAAAAACGTTGATAATAGAGTGCACAATACTGACCGGATGTGCGGCTGGAAAAGTCGTTTTAATTCCCCGGATTCCATACTTTCCAGTTTAAACAACTGCAATGACAATTCGACACATGCAAGGAAAAACATTGTATCTCAATTTACTGTGACTTCTAATTTCAAACGTATTTGAGTGTGCACAAATTGAGATACAATGTTGTTCCTTGCATGTGTCGAATTTACAAGTCACAAGGTCAAACATTCAAAGTTGCGGGCTTAGACCTGTGGGCCTAATATGGCTGCGTTTATCGCGTGACAAAGTGTGGATAAGGCATCCGTTACCTTCTGACACGTAAATAAGTACGAGAGTGACGACGGATGCTTTATCCACATTTGACGCGCGATATTGACGCAGCCATGCTACTAGGCCTGAGCGTTGAGTGTTTTTCCCATAGAGGTAGGTATGTAGCCCTTTCGCGCGTCACTTCCAGGCAAAATTTGTTTGTATTGTGCAATGAGAAGTCCGCTTTCGAGAGAGAGTCTTTAGAGAGAGATTCTGTGAAATCTGGCAGTCATGATTTGAATTGAATTTAAAATCTAACGTCATCAAAAACTCGATTTCGCAAAATTGGACGTCTTTCTAAAATCGTCATGAAATAAAACCTCTATGCATAATGCACGTATCTATAATTTGAAAAGTATATTATTTCAGATGAACTTGGATTATTTTAACTTATTTTAACCGAAGCGAAGCGAGGGCGGGTTGCTAGTAATATATAGACGTCTCTTTTTAACGAAGGGCATTTGTAACAGGTGCGAAGAGTACTATTCTATTAGCTGTTTTTATACTCCCTCTATGCTTTCCTACCTCTATGCTGGCGCCGTCACGCGTTACGTAACGAAGCGGTTTACCCTCCCATAAGAAGTTATTACTTCAATAAAATAAGATAGCTAAATATACTCAAAGGACACAGTCTTATAAGTTATAATGTTTGAAATAAGTATAAAAAATGAGAATTTGCAAATTTAAAAAACCTACCTGTTCCGGGAATTGTACCTACTAAATACAAAATATGAATATTCCTTTTTATATTGTATCAATGAAAAGGGTCAATGATAATGCTAAAACCTATGTTATAATCAAATAATCCAAAACATAAGTTTAACATCTTCAGTAGGTTTAATAGCATCAGGTTAGTCAAAAAAAAAATAAAAAAAAATAAGAATGTCTCCTTTGAGTTAAATTTGCTATCTTAAGTATTTAATACTGCGCCGAGTATCCGGACTTCCAGAGGCGCCCTCATTACTATTATTCTGTTTTCTAATAAACTAAAGTATTGCCTGTTTGTGCAAAATGTGGTCACAAAATCAACAACAAGTTTTTAGAAATGTTGGTAATCCTGTAGCTCTGCCTAAGTACCCCACTCTGGGAATGAAGGCGTGAGTGTATGTATGTATGCATGTATGTATGTATGCAAGTATGTATGTAAAGTATTGTCTTGAAATCGAAGGATGGTTTTTTTGTTTTATGTGTAGCATATAGGGAAAAGTTTAATAACCTTTAACCTTCGTGTAGTCAATTTAAAGGAAAGAGGTTGTCCCTTTTTTCCGTTAAGTTACTTACTCATAGTTGAATTGGGAATATTGTGATACACCTAAAAAAAAAACGGACAAGTGCGAGTTGGACTCGCCCACCGAGGGATCCGTACATGACACGGTTAACACAATTCAAAATTTGGACCGCCGTTACATGCATGAAGAAACTGTTTTGTTTGTGATTTAATTAATGATCAGACTTTTTCCTATACTTGTAGTATAAGACGGTATTACTTGCCAAATTTCATAGATCTTGGTCAACGAAAAATACCCTATTAATTTTGATTCCCTGAGAGTGTCGAAACATACGTTTTGTTGCGGCAAAAATCGCCGTATTTTTTTTTGTTAACTTAGAATTTTGATTTTTTCAGTACTTTAAGTATATGGTTTTAATTTCAACTCGATACCTCCACGCGTTCCCGAGATAAAGGGTCTTGCCAGACTGACAGACAGACGGACAACCAAGTGATCCTATGAGGGTTCCGTTTTATCCTTTTGAGGTACGGAACCCTAAAAAACTGCTCGCTTTTTCATTTTTATTCGACAGAATAAACTTCCATAAGGGCCATTTAAAGCATTTCATTATTAAAAGTGTTATTGTTACCTACTTAAAATAATTTATTAAATAAAAATAACGTTAATTAACTTTAATTTCTTTATGAGAATATTATTTATGTTATTAAGAATTTAGATTCTTTCACCAAATATTCTGATTTACATAATTTAAATACCAAAAATAAAAATAAAATCTCACTTGGGGCATTCCATATAATATCAACATATGGGGCGAGAAGCATGAGATGCGATGTTTTAAAAAAATGGAGGATAATCTTTGCGATGCCAGAAGAGCAAAACCACCACTAATTATTATTTTTTGTTGCAAAATTTCTGTGCAATGTCGATCTGAAGTTAAAAAATGGGTCAATTTCATACTAGTACATAATAGGCTCTAACATTTTATTTTGAATAGGCATTGAAATTAGTTACTTTATTTGATAGGGTAATAAATGTGAATTTTATAATGTTTCATAAAATTGAAATGGACCAACGAGAAACAAAATGGTGATCATCTGAAATTTTCATAATTTCTTCAAATCTTTAACTGGATCCAGTGCCAACCCTGTTGCACATTAATGAGTAAACTTTTTTTTGCAAATAAAGGATTGGCCTTTCTAATGCTACGACATTACTATCACTGCTTTAGAACAGTATCTTCTACCAAAATAGGAGATGTGAATATTGACAATTTCGAAAAATGTCCGAGTTTTTGTGAAAGTAGCACTTTAAGAAAATCATATTTCCTAAGGAAGTAAAAATAACAGAATAGCATCAACTCGATAGTATTAACGAAGATATAGACCATATTTTCAGAAAATATCAGATTTTTATTTTATCTTCCACATGGGTTTTTTGGGGCCAAAGTCGGGCATTTTTCGAAATTGACTATATTCCCATCTCCTATTTTGGTAGAAGATACTGTTCTAGAGCAGTGATAGTAATGTTGTAGCATTAGAAAGGCCAATACTTTAGTTTAAAAAAAAAGTTTACTCATTAATGTGCAACAGGGTTGGCACAGGATCCAGATAAAAATTGAAAAGATTTGAAGAAATAATGAAAATTTCAGGTGATCACCTTTTTGTTTCTCGTTGGTGCATTTTACTTTAATTCTACATTATAAATTCACATTTATTACCCTATTAAATAAAGCAACTATAATTTCAATACTTATTCAAAATAAAAAGTTAGTCTATTATGTAAAGTATGAAATTGACCCATTTTTTAACTTCAGATCTACATTGCTAAGAAGTTATGCAACAAAAAAAAAATGGTGGTGGTTTTGCTCTTCTGGCATCACGAAGATTGTTCTCAATTTTCTAATTTAAATCGAAGCTCCCGCAACCCTCTTTTAAATTCAAATTTGTTAATTTCATATTGAATGGCCCTTTTCGAAAATCGCGTTCGTAAAGTATATAAATCATTTGTTGGTCAATGCATTCATTTCTATATTAAATTACCTGACGTGGTTTTAATGTTACGCTTTCCAGCACTTAAAAATTACTTGAAAACGTCGTTAAAGTCTAAAGCATACTATAGGGTCGAGGATTACCTAACAGACAAAAATGCATGGCCTAAACCCGAAACTTAATCAATAATAATATGTCAAATGCAAAAGCTTTATCTTGTCTAGGGGACACCTTTGATGTCGGAAAACGGACGTGGTCGTCTTGCACCGTCTTGTATACACTATAAGTAGATGTTTTTTTTTTCCTTTTCTCCCTCTATCTCTCTCGTAAGATTTTTGGCATGTTTTCCTGCTGAACTACGCATATTATTTGATATTATATTTAATTGAATATGTATAGCTTTATATAATGCTAGACTAAGTAGTACCATTGTAATAAGAAATATGTTTAAAAAATGACTAGACTGCTGAGTTTCTTGCGGCGTTTCTTCTCAGCATTGGTCTCCTCGTGGGAAGCGCTGGTAGCTTCTTGACGTGTAAAAGTGCCCGTGCGGCGTACTTACTAAGCAAATGTCTTTTATCTTTTTTAACCTCGCCTACTTACTACGACAAAATGGCGGAGGTATTTAGAAAGACGATTATTTATTATTTGTCATTTGTTTTCAAAGTCAATCTAGTAATAGACGAACGGCATTTAAACATTATGTAAACAAACAAACGCAATAAATATATTCATTATTTCAGAGTACACACAAACAACCCAAATCTAAAAAAATGTTGTTAATTCTGTAACCATATTTTGCACAAACGGCGTAGGCTGCTGAACTTAGTTTACCTGCCAGTACAGCTATTGGGGACTCCATTGCAACTTTTTATCTATTGTTATGGCGAGCACCCAAAAATACCGAAGTCGTTATGCTGGAGCTATTTTAGATTAAATTTATAATAGGTATAATTACTATATGTAGGTTAAGTTAGGTTTGATTATTAAGCAAAATCAAGAATAAAGGCTTCTATTAAAACATTGCATTTAGAATTATGAAAATTCAATAAAATAAAATAAATAAATAAATATTCAATTATATAAATATTGGAATGGAATATATATATATATATTTTACACCTTACAAGGATGAACTATAAAATATTACCCGTCATCTAAATCTCAAAATAACAACGGCGATTTTCCCGACTTTGTACCGGCCGGCCGGCGCAATGGCAAATAGATTGACTCCTGTAAGGTATAACCAATTTTGATATCGAGATTTTATAAACAAACAGAAATAAGTCTTTGAAAATAAAAATCGAAAAATGTTATTTGATGATACCTATTATTTAAATTAAGTAAGAGTTAATGCGACTCCACGCCACTGCGTGTGCTTTTGTTCTCCACATCTCCATCGCACTCTAGCGCCGAAGTCAAAGCGGTAGCCATCTCGCTCACCCCGTGCTCACGATTGTCAACGCCATTTCGAAACGGGATACAAGCAACTGGCACAGGTCCGTCGTGTACCGAGGTCAGCGAAGACTGATTGTAAAAATCAAAAGGGATAGCTCTAGTTACCTTCGCGCATTAAAGTCGAGATGGAGATAGTTCGCGCACGGCCCGAATAGGAAATCGTAAGCGCCGAATCAATTATTTGTTATTTACTACAAAACCACAAGATTTAAAAAAAAGCTCTAGGCCAGTTTCAAGAACTTGTTATTACTCAACTATTAAACTAGAAATCATTGTTAAAGACCGTAGGGTTTTGAAGATTCAACCAAAAATATGCGAAAAAGGGGTTATGTTTGAAAAATAAAACTATCGACGATTTATTTACTAATCGTGCTTTCACGTTCTGTAGTCTCAAGGTAAAAGGCTAAAGTTTAATATATACAAAGGTGAGATACGTAGCAACGAGGGTTGTTGAGATCCAGATCGATATAGGTCACCGACTTTAGCATAGGTGCCCCTCTTAAGGCTTGTTTTAGTCCCTTGTTTATTTCAGATATTTTGTGTTTGTTGTTTTGGCTGTTGGGGACACTTGACTCTTAATTATTACTTCAAAACTTAATATTTCACAAACGGATCCCTTAATCGAAAAATTGTTCTCACAAACTCGCAATAATTTTGAAAGACGAGGGCAGACGAGGAGATAAAACATCCTTCACGTTACTTGTAGGGAAGGTAGCAATTTTTTTTTACCACATTGTCGGCGTGACTGATATGTATATTTATGCAAAATAACAGCTTTCTAGAACTAAGAGTCTCTGAGCTAAGCTGCGGATGACTACAAAACTATGATAGCTAGATCCTTTTATATCCACAGTCATGACGTGATCGAAAGAAAGAGAAAGGGGACAATGAGATGAGACTTCGGTCATCGGACATCCTCTGGGACAAAATCTTGAAATACTTCTCCGGGAACATTATTTTCCGCGTGACCGCAATATTTCTTTGCATTTTATCTTTTTGCGACCCTGGTTCTGTTCGGGCACAGCAACTTTAGTAGATTCTAATATTCGCAAAAACACATATAATACGTAACAAAAACCTCGTGCATATCTAAAACTTGTCTTAAATGGTTCCATTTTTATTAATACTAATAGGTGACAGCAACTCGTCCTACCTCTTTTACGATGGCATAAATATAGAATCGGTTAAAGTAAACGAAGTAATTGATACTGAGATCAATGCATACGATGTGTGCGGTCCGCGCGTGCGACGCTCCCTCGCGCGCCGCTGCAAATGTCTTCACTACAATTATAAAAAGCAACCCGAGGCAACGCTGGCGTGGCCGGAACAACTAGAAAAAATATTCACCCTTTTACAACCCCTGGCCCTTGTTTATATAACCGCTTTTTGTTAAAGACACTATTGACGCAAAAAGAGTTTTTTGTGGTCCAGAATCTTTGTTTTGAATATATATATTTTTTATCGATTTAGTCGACAAATATTGTGAGCTAGCCCCGTGTATAACAACACAAAAAAAGGCAAACATCGCAAACCCGCATGTAACTACGACTTGCTTATATGTTTTTAGGTCCGTTGTGAGTATTTAACATCCAAGTTTGCAATCCCGAAAACCCTGTGCTACCCCCATAGTGCTCGAAAAACTTAGAATTTTTGGCACTTGTTTCAGTTTTTTCGAAAAAACTTCGCTTAATTAATACGTATTTTTCAATTATGTCTGTGTATACTTTAATAAACATAACTAAATTTGCTACAATTTGAGCGTAATTTGAGCACATTATGTTTATTGGTTGCGGAGAAACACCAAGTCAAAGACGGGCAATTTTCTTCAAAAATTGAAAACGTGTTGGTAGGGTTATTTCGAAGATACATACATACCGGCTGAAATAATGCTCTTAGGTTAAAGTCATGCGAAAAGAATTTGTAGAGAATTGAATTAGCCTCAATTTAATAACAAAATGGTGCCTCCAGGGCACTCCAGGCCTCATAGATTCATCAAAAAAAAAAAGAGTTAAATATCGGATTTTGGCTAAATAAGAAAAACATTATACTGAATAATTTTGGGACGATTTTCTATAAAAAAAAATGTGCAAAAATGTGAATTTACCATTTTAGATCTATAATTATCGCTTCAAACAAACATACACTAAAGAAATGAACATACTTCCACGTTGTTTCGTTAACAGCGAAAATTTAAGGCACTTGTTTTTTCGAAATAATTATATAAATGAAGCGTTTTTCGAGTATCTTTGTTCTATAATTTAATAAATCGTGCTAAATTGGCTACAATTTAAGCCTAATTTGAGTACTGTAAGACTATAAAGTAGCGGAGATACAGCTAGTCAAAGACTGACATTTTTTTTCAACGAAATGAAAATTTCGTGTTATGGTCATTTTCCAAGTTACGTACTGGCTAAACTAATAGTCCTAGAATAAAAGTTGAGATAAGAATTAGTGTACAATTTAACTAGCTTCAATTTAATACTAAAGTAGTGCCTCTAGCTTTCATAGTTTTCTCAAAAATATAAAAACTATTAAAATATCTGATTTTGGTTATGTTCATGGAAATTGTAGTGTGTCGAGCCGCCTTAATAGCATAGACTAGGGAATCTAGTTATGCGGCTGCTACACGGTGAGCAACCAAGCTCTCCACCAAGGTGACCTTGGTTGGGGGCTCGGTTGCTACGCCGTCGCGTTTCCGTCTACACGGTTGCCAACAGCAGTGTGTCTACTGCTCGCGGAGAGAAAACACGTATCGTACGACTGCACAGTGCACACGATACAGCTCCTTGCTTTTCAAAATTTCAGTAGGTTAGCGTAGCTTTAGCACTTTTGTGCGCAAGTGAGGACAGAAAAGAATATGGATGAAGCGATGGCTGAAGGCTATTACTAAGTCATTTAAGTTTATTGAATTTACTGGATTTTGACGATATTCGTACTTTCTGGGGCCTGTTTTATAAAGCTACAAATTACAATTTACCTACAGGTTACAAGTTTCCATTTGACACAATCTCGACCAATGACCATTATGTATTGCCAGTTTAGACCTGTAAAATTGTAACTTATAGTTTTATAAAACGTTCCCCTGCGCGCTCGATCTGCTGCTCGTTCGCCATCTTGTCCCGTCAACAGAGGGCGATGAAAGGTCAAACGAAATTTGGTTGCAAACCACCTTCTACACGGTCGCAAACCAGCAAGGTCACCTTGGTGGAGAGCTTGGTTGCTCACCGTGAAACAGCCGCTTTATGGTAATATAGAACTAGAGCTGTCATTGTTTTTTAGGTTAAGATCGTATATTCATACTGCTGCTCCCCTGTCAAATTCACAGCATGCCGGACGCAAATCAAATCATTTTTGTATATAGGTAATTCTAAAGTTAAGTTATGGATGTATCGAAACTTTTTATGTGGTTGTTTTGCACCGTCATAGGTAAGTATATATTTTTATATACATATTTTGTTTTATTATTATTATTATTACTGTTTTTGAGTTCTTCTGAACATACTGAGTTTTGACACATTTTCCTGCTCAACTATGCATGATATAGGTATATATTTTAATGTTAGATTCAATGTTTTATATAATGCTAGGTTAAGTTTTATAATTGTATAAGTAATATTTAAAAAACGACTGACTGTTGAGTTTCTTGGAGCGTTTCTTCTCAGCAGTGGTCTCTTGCGAAGCGCTGGTAAATTTTTGACGTGTAAAAGTGCCCGTGCGGCCTACTTACTGAATAAACATCTTTTATCTTTTATCTTTTTTTAACACTCCTTATGCCTCTGATATATTGTTTACGTTTATATCTTCGATGGACTGATTCTCTTCTATGATTTTATCATGTTCCTATAGACTGCGGTTTCCTCTTTTTTGGTAATTTTAAAGGGAAATTAATGCTTCTAAGGAAATGGAACCAGTGTTGGTCAATTTTTATCAGACACACACCAATAATGGACTCTTAATAACTAATTTAAAGACGAGTAAGAATCAACGCGGGTCGTTCTCTAATGTTGGTGTCATTAGCCTTACCTATTATTTTTCTTGATTTAGGGTGGATCGGAGGCGCAATACCAGATTACCAACAAATAATCATCACGTGTGTGACCTGATAAAAGGAACATCAAATGACCTGCGGTGATACCTGTTACAGGTATAAAAAAATAAAATATCGAAAAAAATGCGTGCGAATAATTATATTCAACTTGTAGTCAAAAGAAGCCTTTTTTGTCAAAATGTAACAGGACTGGACGAATCAGCGAGTCTAGACAAGTTGCTTAGCGCTATCGTAAACGATTTTCGAAACCTGACAACATATAATATGGAATGACGTAGCGCTCGACGGGAACGTCAATCCTATACATTTTTGATAGATGACAATAACGAACGCCGAATGCATCTTGTCTGGGGCCTCTGTTTACAATTCCGAAACGCTAAGATTCGTATCTTCGAATGCCCTAAGCCTTTATTCTAATTCTAGGTAGTTCTCCTATGTCCGTTTTTATCAACATTTATAGGACTCCTGTAGACTTTTGTGACAGTTCTAATTAATTGTTCCTTAAAATTGTTAACTCCCCCTTCAAACTTTGTTCTCTTCTTAGGGAACCGCTCCATGACTGGAGATTAGCTGTTATGCTGCAAAGTTGCCGAACTTTGTTAAAAATGATCATTTTTTTTTGGATTGGTACCTACCTACTCGTATGTCTTGCTTTTAATAGGTAATAAAAAAACCGCACTTGTTTTTTCTGGCTAGGTGTATCAGAGACAGCAAAATATCATGAAAAGCCTTATTTTATTTGATGTCATACGTGTTTAGTTTGTTTTTGTACATAACCTTTAACAAAACCGAGCAAAACCGGATAGATAAGTAAGATTAGCCATAAGGTTGTAATAATCAGTCAAAAAGTATGAAATGACAGGCAACCGCACGACAGGCTTAACTCAGTATTACTTCTACATTTTCTTTGATTTGTGCTGCAGTCATTAAGGTTCACGAACGGTCAGACAAAATGCAACTTAATTATCTAGGATCAAGCTCAAAATTTGAATTTGGTAGGAAGGAGAGCCTCTGACGCTGTAGATGGGGAGAACTAGGGAAGGGAAAGGAAATGAAAAGACAATTTTATTTTATTATGAATATTGTCCCCATTCGTTTTATTTATGTCCCACTTCGAAAAAACAATATTATACTCATAAATATTTATTTGTCAACGACCCGTGGCAGGCAGTTCTGTCTAATTACGTTTGACAGGCTTCTTTTGATAGTCCTTGCCACTGTACACTTCTGGAATATTGCGTCGCCGTGAATCCTTAATCCGTCATTCTCTAAAGGTCACTAAATTGTTTTAGTAGGTACATTCGTCGTCAAAGATATGTTACATTTTAGCACCTTATTGCAATTGAACAAGGTAAAAAATATAAGCATATATGTTTGGCGTCGACCTTACCCAAAATAAGTGAGTATTATTCGTGGGCATCTTTGTGTTCGGTGGCGGCATTCAGGATTCACAGACATTTGCTGGCGAATTTTTAATGCGATTTGTAACAAAATGCTGTGCAGTCTTTGCGATTATTGATTGTCGACATTTTAAAAGTATTAGTCATGTTTATTGTCGTAGCAAGTTCCCACACCATGGGCCCGGGCTTGCCTCTTAAAAACCTATAAATCTTTAGTTGAGCGGATAAAGTACGCAGCGCTATTCGGAGTAGCGTGCGCCCGCGCCGGCGCGTGTCTCTCGTCGCCGGCGCACTCGAGAGCATTTTACGCTATCGGCCGCGATCTACGAGGCGCGCGATGACAACCCGCGCTCTGAAGAGCTCGTTACTCAACCGCCACACCATCGCTTCTTGGCCTCGCTTCAACTCTTCCGCTCATTTAAATCATATGTTTTTGTTGACACGATCGAGCGAAAGCACTCTAGGTACTACACTTTCTACAATATTAGGTATGTTATTTATTTGTCCATGTAATATAGCAACAATACCCCACGAAAGTTACGATTTCTTTGTATTTATATTATGACAATTTGATTGGCAAGGTCATGACTAGGTATATAAAATGCATTATTGCACCTACGTTATTTCCTATTAGAAAATGAACATCTTTTAATTATTAAAAAAATGCTTCAAGTATTGTTTTCTTTGAAAATATATAGATTAGAATATTAAATTGCAATTAATTACATAATTTGAATTAATGAAATAATATTATCAGTTCAGTTTCGTAATGCTAATGTTTCATACCCTCTCCTTACTTATCATATATTGAACTGAATTTACCCGAAAATGAACAGGATAATCTGAATAATATAACTATGAAAAAAAACTGCCTCTTTCAGCTCAATTTTTTCATGTTTCCTAATACCAACTCTTTTTGAATTTTAATTTCGGTACTTGTATTTGGTGTCAATCAATAGATTTTCAACATTTAAATAAGTATAGCATTTTTGCTGAAAAATTCCACCTCTTTTTAGAGTACAACTTTTTTTAACCCACTTCCGTTAAGATAATTTTTTGGATTCAAAAATAAAGTACATCAAATTAACATTCTCTGACCGTTTACAAAACATTTAAGTAGCCTGATTGATAACGAATAATTTCCAAAAAAACGTACTTGGCTAGGTACAATGAGAGGTACTAGCACTAGTACCTACTACATGTGTAATAACAAACATAACTATAAAAATAAATGCAGACTAAGTTCGAATACCTACATGAAATGTGTAAAATAGTGGTTCACGATAACATTTCATTAATTATGCAGCACATTGCATTAATGTTTGTACGTACCTATTTCGCTCGCAACATATGACTCTTACATTCTGAGATAATAGAAACTGCCAGTTGGGTTTTTAGTCCTGAAAGCGTTGAATTGGGAGCAGTCGTCGGGTTTGTTTAAGTTACGACGATTACACGTGGCGCGCCGCCGACGGACGAGGCGCAGGCGCGGGCCGCCCGGCAGTCCGCGGAGCCCGGCGGCCATTAGGTACACTCTGACACGCGGACATTCATCGGATGCATGTTTCACGAATCACTTATCTGGTCCGTGTAACATATCAACGCTGCGCCATATCATCTCATTATGTACATTGTTAAAGGGAAACGGGTTGACTAATACTCATGGGTACAGCACGGGTAGCACAAGTTGAGATTTTCGCGCTTGTCGCTCAGTGCGTCTCTATCGTTACTGACTAGATAGAAAGGGAGATCCGAGCGACAAACAAGTCACGGGCAACTTGTGCTAGCCGTGCAGTTAAACTAGAACACCTTGATATGCAAACGATTTTTTTTTAATGGGAGCGCCACGCTTCTTATGTTTTGGTCTAATACGTAAAAATTATCTATCTGCGACTGCAAGAATCTAATAAAATATTTTCCTGGGCATCGATTTTGAATCTTCCGGTGTTTCCGGGGACTAGAGCTCACCAAAATGGCAGATTATTAGGTACCGATTTCTATAAGTTTGTATTTTTCAAATCTTACCGATAGAAAAATCACGCCTACCTATATAAATAATATAATGAAATTAATGAACGACATCAAAAAGAAAGGGTAAATCCCACTCGCAAATCAAATCACTGCATGGCTTAGTTTTTATAATAATGTGTTTATGGCGATTTAAAGCGAATACGTTTTACTATTTTATGTTCCTCCTGCCAGTACGTTTACAACATAACACAACATTTAGTCGAACATTGTAAGAAATAACTAGAATGATTTTGGGTGCACTTTAGCGGCCGAACCCTATATTCAAACCGCGGACAGACAAGGCTTACTTCAGGTTGAAATTTAACCCATACAAAATGGGTCAAATTTTAATCCGAAGTAAGTCTATCTATCTGCGGTTTGAATATAGGGTTCGGCCGCCTAAGTAAGTAAGTAATATGTATGTGTGTGTATGTACACTTTGTAAAAAATTAATCAGCAGAGGCCGGAATTTTCGTGGCACTTTTGGGCTGTCGTAGTGACTTCTCATTTATCGACTTCCAATGTATATTATATATCGATATACTAACTTCTAAACAGATTGTTAGGAACTTATCGAGTCATGCGGGTAACCAGATAATATAAAAATAGGACATACTATTTACTAGTATTTATGTAGAAACTAAAAAAATACGTTAGCACTAGCAAGTATTTTAAACATGAAATTGAAAAGGGAGAAATAGATTAGTAATAAATATTGTTAGCCGTATTTGAAACTGATTTTATAAGATGTGTTGTTTTCCAAGTAACTTTAATATTAATTCACCATGTCGATTTCAATTTTTTTTAGCTACCTCTTTGGCAATAAGACCCGATCGTTGTTTACTGTACCTTTGATCTTTTTAATTTTGTATCGATATTATATGTATATCGGAAGTCGATAAATGAGAACTCACTAGCGTTATTGAAAAGTGCCACGAAAATTCCGGCCTCTGTTAATCAGACTACCTATATCAATTTAGACGGCTGAAGCGATGTTGTCTGCTGTTATTCGTGGTGAGATTTCTAGTGTGCGACCGAACTCAAAAGCAATGCAATACAGAGATAGAGTCAGCATCAAAAGTAGCTACGCAGAATAACATGCTCAAAATGATCTAGACACGACGTATTCTCTTGACAATAGAGTCGAGTGCAGATCATTTTGACCTCTTTGGTTGCGTAGCTACATCTGCTGCTGACTGTACCTATATGCAGCTAAAAAATATGATTCTGATCCTATACTTACAAATGATATATATTCTAATACATAACTGGTGACACTTGAGTAAATATAATAGTAGTTTACGTGACGGTTGCGTAATGCTAATTATGCAGTTTTCGTACAATACTTTATCTACACACATATTATAAGTACTCTAAGATGGGTTCTGAAGTCGAAAGGCAAATGACCAGCATTACCTTACCTGCGGTAGTAGGTGACAGCGATGACATCTGTAACGTAATTTTGAAATTGAGTTATCGAATATTGTAAGGTAATGAGATCCAAATTTGGAACATCTTCCAAAATTAACACCTGTTTTCGGTGTCACCTACTACCACAGGTAATACTGGAGGACTTATGATATGAGTGTACTTAGATAAACCTATATTTATACCGTTATAATCCGTACTAATATTATAAATGTGAAAGTGTGTATGTTTGTCCATCTTTGACGCTTCAACAACTGAACGGATCGAGATGAAAATTGGCACACATATTGGTTAGGTCCTGGAAGAGGACATAGGATAGTTAAACGACTTCTACGCGGACGGAGTCGCGGGCGAAAGCTAGTACAAAATAAATGACAAATCATTATAATGTAAAGTACTTAATTTAAACCCTTCTATGAAATATTTTTCTGGGTTTAGAAGAACATCGTTTTCGGTGAGCTGTTCAAGCAGCCGATTAAAAATGTTGTCATTATGTGCGACCACAGCGCGCCTCACCCGCGCGCCACAACGTCTCTTATGTAAAAATTAACCAAAAATGTAAGCCCCAATGTGCCTACAGTATACAGATCAACAGTAGCACCAACTGAATGTTAAGCGACTAGCTTAAATATTTGTGTTGTGTACCCTGCGGTTTGTCTATCGGACCTCTATCGGATCTAGTCGGACCAAATATAATTATTATTTTTTCAATTGTTTATTGTCTACAAATATTTATGGAGAAAGGACATAAAGTACATGAAGCATAAAAGAATAATTGAAAATTTAACTTAAATTAAATAAGATTATGGGCCTGTTTCACAATCGACTAGTAAATTTATCTGTGAGCTAAATTTGGCTCTCTTCTTGTCAACTTATTTTCAAATGCAAGAAATAGAAAGGGTTAAATTTATGTGTCAATTATACTTGTCGGTTGTGAACCAGCCGGTAAATCTAACACTAAATAATATAAAAGATTCTGTCAAAAATTACTTTTTTAGGACAAGCTTTTGTTGCCGGCTGTACTTGTTTTCGCAGAGTCATTATCTGCTCATCAAGGCCAAACAAACGAGTCCCAACATGGCGGGTCTACGTTAAGAATAGCGGAGATTCTATCGCAACCTTCTGAATCCATTATCAGATCAGCTCCATGTCATAATAGTAGCATTGTCATCCAATTTACACATGTAATCAAATTTTCAGCTTCATCGGAAACCGGGAAGTGGGTCAAATTTAAGTTGCAAGATTTGACCCGAACATATACATATACATACATAGATACAATTACATACGTACATATACATATATTGCAAGTTCGAAGTCGTTCGAAGTTAACTATATACTCGTAGCTCATAAAAACAATATAGTTTCGTCTCAGACAAAAATCCTGTAGCAAATGCAACCATTTTACTAATGAGTGAGGTTTGCAACTGCTTCGGTTATTGAATGTGAGATACGGCCTACTGGCGTACGTGGGCAGTACTTAAATATTTAACTAATTATCGTGACGTAATGGAAAAACTGCTGTTAATTTTTGTCCTTAACTACGTGCGCTTTTATTGAAAAACGCCCAATTAACGTTTAAGATATCCTGAAAACATCATGCTTTCAGCAGAAAACAGATACAATGTAATGAAATTCGATGAAATGGTACAATCAATGAAGTGAAATTCGATAAAATGATGGGTTACTTAGGTGCCTGCTTTCGGTTAAGATTACAAGCAGGCGAATTAAAATTTAACTTTGGGCATAACTATTTTACCTAGTCAATAAAAGGGATTGATTCCCATCTTCCAACCTAGCCTTCCAACCCATTGCCATTGGGAAATCACAGTACCATCTGGCAACCTGCCTCAGGTTGGATAGAGGGAATATAATTTACTAGCTTTCGCCCGCGACTCCGTCCGCGTAGAAGTCGTTTATCGCTGCTCCCTCGGGATCTGACGAATTTCCCGGGATAAAAACTATCCTATGCCCTATTCCAGTACCTAACTAATATGTATGCCAAGTTTCATCTCGATCCGTTCAGTGGTTGAAGCGTGAAAGACGGACAAACATACACACTTTCACATTTATAATATTAGTATGGATTATTTATTTTTCTTCTCATCGTCTATCCTGTACTGAATAGGGTACAGTCTAGATTACCCGGCCACCAGACCAGGCGAAGGTATTACCATCACGTCTCGTTAGCAGGTTGGAAGATGGCACTATGATTTCCCAATATACAACCTGGGTTTGATGGCTAAGTTGGAAGATGAGAATTACTTGTATATTTAAAAACTCCTAAGCTGATAATAGTACAATAAACAAAGAAAGTCTCTGAGTCTCAGATCGTAGTTTATTGACTCCGAGCCGTAGGTGAGGGCGATAAATATGGGATCTGAAGTTTTCTTTATGCTACCCGTGACGTGTCCACGATTTTAAGTTGGCAAGCACATGTTGTCCGTGACTTGTTTGTCGCTCGGATCTCTCTTTCTATTTAGTCTGTAACGATAGAGACGCACTGAGCGACAAGCGAGAAAATACAACTTGTGCTACCCGTGCTGGCCAAGAAGTAGGACTTTCCGCGTAAATGCTTCTTCCGGCCCGTATACCTAATATTTAATGCCATTGGAAGCGATACCGGCTATTCATAAGTTTTCTAACGGAAACTCGCTAATTATCTTGAACATAACACCAATACTGCTACCGACTACCGAATCTTATTATTACCAGAAACTAATATTTTGTATGCCATTTCTTTGGAAGGTACGCCGGCGATGTTCGCTGGGATGCGCGGCGTGCACGGGCAGATGCTGCCCGGCGGGTCGCTGGGGCTGGGCGGGTTCGGGCTGGGCTCGCCGCTGCCCGAGCGCAAGGCTTACGCGTCGCCGCCGCCGACGCCGCTGGCCGCGCTGCCCGCGCTCTCCGCGCCCGCCGCGCCGCCGCCCGCGCCCACCGTCAGCTCCGCCTCCGTGCACGCTTACTACGATCATATGAAATACTCGCTACACCAGTAAAACCACACCACTTAATCCCAACTCTTCCGACGACATTACTTTCCTTGAAATTTAGGACGTGGTACTTTTCTTTTAGATCTCGATAAGCCAAGAAGTTAATTGTAATTTAACTAAGAAGGGACGAAACGGGGGTTCAAAATTAGTGTAAGAAAGTGCAGCGAGGTGCTCGCAATGGAAGTAATAGAGCTAGGGTTAATGTACGGACTTCATTATCAGCAGCTGGGTTTATACGTGGGGCCCGCTAAGTATCAGACTGAGTTACATAATAGAGATAAGAAAATTTTCATTCTTCCATACCAATTATAGTGATTGATATAATTATATATTTTTTATTACTGTTTCACTAAATTAACTTTAAATTCTTCATAATTTTGTTAAAGATGTAGGTAGTGAATAAACATATTATATCGGAAAAACGCGGAAACGACGAATATTGCCGAACACTGACGACGTGTCTCTTAACTAAAATTTTATCTAATGCAATGGAAAGATACAACATAGAGAAGTTCCCCCCGTGACAAAACTGACACCACTCAATGCTCTAATGATATTAAATATTAACCTTTTATCTACACACATATCGTAAGTCCTCTATTATGCGTTCAAAACCCGTAGGGGCCGTAGGCAATGACCAGCATTACCTATGGTAGTAGATGAGAGCGATAACAGCTGTTAATTTTGGAAGATGTTCCAAAATTTGGATCTCATTACCTTACAATATTCGTAATTACAACATTACGATACAGCTGTCATCGCTGTCACTTACTACCACAGGCAAGGTAATGCTGGTCATTTGCCTTTCGGCTACTGAACCCATCTTAGAGAACTTACAATATTTGTGTAGATAAAGTATTGTACGCCACTCTGCGTAATTAGCATTACAACACTCGTGTGATCTATTATGAAACACGCCTTAAGGCTTGTTTCATAAACCACACTTATGTTGTAATGTCTGTCATTACGCAACCGTCACGTGAACTACTATTATTTTACCGTAATATAAAATAAAACAACAAATTTACCTCCTTCGAGTTTTTATCCCGAAAAATTTGACAGTTCCCGAGGGAGCAGCGATAAACGACTTCTACACGGATGGAGTAGCGGGCGAAAGCTAGTAAATAATATAAATATGATTGAAAACTCCTCTCGCATGAGTATATATCATCCTCAGTGTCTACAATTGAACTTTTTATACATGTTTCAAGTACTTGTGATTTTATCACATTTTGTAATATTAAAAAATTATAAAAAAATACTTAACGTAAATATTTTTAAAATTGCTTTCTTGGGGTTGGATATGAGGCTGTTACGTATTATTTTAGGTATATTTAACAAATAATGATTCAACCGTATCATATCTGGAGGAGCACAAACTTGGTATGTTTTGAAAATGATTTTTATTTTAATTTAAAACAAGTGACTTAAATATAATGATGTGATATATTTTCAGAATTGGCTTAGTGAGCCCTTTCATTAGATACCACACACGATAGGTTTCAGAACAAAAATTTCTTTTTACCATATGAAATATGAATGACGTCATTATAAGTCGTCTCCTTTTCTGTTTTTTTTCGTGCTACGGGTCAAATTGATTTGTATGGCCTAAAGATCAGTCGTTCCGATTTTCATGCTTTTAACACCATTTGCAGCATTTTACTGAATTTCGGGGTGTACCGCTAGCACTAAAAATACAAGTAAGTTAAATAATCTCTAATTATTATTTTTCGGTGCTACCTAGCCTTACTCCGTCTCGATTGGTACTGAAGGCAATTGAGAAAACAAGATGAATCTGAACTCATCCGAAAAAACGCGATGTCGCATGTTTATTCACTACATCTGTACCTTCTTTGTGATTTAGGGACGGTGGCATACCAAGAAAAGTAAATCCAGTGCATAAAAAATCCTAAACAGTAGGAGTTACTGGTTCGTCGGATTGTATGTCCGTCAACGCTCGAGTTAACTTTGTGGATTTCTGTTCGTACCTACCACATCCCATATCAGCGTCGCACAGTGCAGGGACTCACCGAAAGTATCGGAACCGACTCATGCGTCATGTATTCAGTCGAGCCACATACGAGTATATCCATGCCCGTTACGTCAGCCACTGACTAACCATGAACTTACCTTTCATTCTGGAAAGTCGGGCAGATTGATACGGAAAAATTCAATTAGGTTTGACTCGGCCATGAGATTAAATAATTTTCAAAGTTTGACCGTTACAAATATAAAGTAAAATAAGTGAAAAATAGAATTTGTGTGATTGTTTCCCACTCATGGGCACTTTGATACACATATTGAATTAGGTATGGTAAAAAGTTTGAAAATTGCCAGCATTGAACAAAATGTTGAGTCATTTATTTTAAGGAGATTAAACCTACCTACTGTGTTTCAGAAAGGAAACTAACATTTTTTCTATATTTGAATTAAAGGGGTTTGGGTAAAAGTGTTGTCATTTGTAAAATTCATACATTTTCAAGGTAAGCGGCCATTAGTAAAAGTGGTATATTATGAATATGATAGAACATATTTTGTTCTGTAATGTAATACTATTAAGTGCATCGGAGCCGAGATATTTAAATATTCATACTTGGGCGTACTTTTATACTAAAAAGTGAATATTTAAATCTTTAAAATCTCCGCTCCGATATTATTTAACGCCATAAATTATATATAGGTATATCTATTTATGTGTATTTAGAGGTCCCCTAAATAACTATGCAAAAATCATACGTGGCCGCTGAAAAAAATATGACAATATTCTTCAAACAAATTTACTCAATGTCGTTTAGCATGTATTAAAAATAGTCTCATCAGAAACCCTAAAACACTTTCAGACACTTCAACAACACAGTCAAAAATTACTTACGAAATATTAATAGCACAAATTGGCCCTCGCCTTTGTGTATCAAAGTGCCCCAACGGTCATACCTATACGAAAAAGATTTTTAGGGTTCCGTAGTCAAACTAGGAACACTTATAGTCTCACCATGTCCGTGTTAATATCTAAGTCAGTCAGTCAGTTTTGCCTTTTATATATATAGATTAAGCTTTAAAGCGCTAATTTTTGTTAGAGTCAAGTGTCCCCCCCTACAGCCAAAACCAAGACTATATTACTATATAATAAAAAACTGAAAAATATCTTAAATTAAAGCACATATTTAATTAATTTAATAGGAAAACTATCACGACTAAGTAGATTTCATTGGTTCTTGAGTGACAAACGGTTTAAATGTTTATACCTACCGAAAACTTATTTGCGGTGTTGGTAAACTGACCGCGAACTATGTCTATGTGTGGGGATAACAGTTTTCCAACGGCAAAGTTAAGTTGGTCGCGAGGTCAAATTTGTTTTTAGTAACGGCTTCGGAACCCTACACTGAGCATGGTCCGACAGGCTCTTGCCCCGTTACAACATATTTAAACAATTAAATGTTCTTCGTTATAGTCGCTCAACTAGCTTAATCGAGATATCTTAGCCACCCTTGAAATAGGTAGGTACCGTTGAGGAGTTCCGTTGGGCATGTGAGGTCTTCATCATCAGTTACACTTCACCAAATGATACTTTCTGAATGCAAATGCCGGAGTTGTTACTAAAAAAATACTAAAATGGCTATACCTACATATGTATGCCTGTAATATTTGAGGAGTTCCCTCAATTCCTCAGGGATCCCTTCATCAGATTCAGATTTGATAACAATAGGTGGTCCCATTGTTACCAAAAGAAGCACACTCCAAGAAAACAATAAAAAAAAATTGCTCCGTATTTGACGGAGAAATCGTTGAAAATATATTAATAAAAATACAGTGGAACATAGAAGTCAGTTAAAAATAATCTATGTGTATTGTTGAGCCCCTTGCATAAATCTGCCCTGCTCCTCCCTGTACATCTCGACCTGTTCGAAAGTAGAATGGAATAAGTGTAGCTCTAGGTACTTGTACATAGGTAAACATGATAATTATACGATTATTTACTCAGATTTCGGGATCCGGAATTTTGCGGTAAGTATTTATAATTATGGCCTCTATTCTAATAGGTAAAACCATATTGCCTTTTAGATGTTATCGTACGAGTATTGTTGTTAACTCGGCGCCGCGACTGCCCAGCAGTCAGAGCTACCGTGACGTTTTCAACTCGACAACATGCCGCAAGGTAATATGGTTCGACCTATTAGACTTGAGGCCCAGATCGAAAGTAAACATTACATGAACTACATTGCTGCTTTTCCACCGTACAGCCTGAAAAAATATATACCTACTCGCCGCGTCATCCACCGTTATGTCATTTTGTAACATTATACTATAGTAGGTATACTTTCGCATTATACAAATGTTACTTAAGTTACCTTTATCGCCGGCAGAACACGTTTGTTTACATTATATGAAGGGTACGCGGAAATAACATGCCATGCCATTTTAATCATAGCTCGATTTGAAAGTTAGCGTCTATATAATTTCTTATGTATTTTTCGTGTAGAAGTTTTTTTAAAGTGACTTAATAAAATATGTATTTGGATTTATATCTGTAACTGAGTGGTGGGAATTACTTTGTTCCGAACACGACGTTTTAAAATTTTAATTTGTTTATTTTTTTTAAAGTCATCTTTATTCCATGTACTCCTCATATAAGCATTTTTTATTTAATTTTCATTCCCATGTAAGTAATGTCTAGTATTTTATACGCTCTATGCAAAAAACTAGCTTTCCGGACTAAGGGTGAATGTCCTCCAGAGCTATGCGAGGTAGCCTCGCTCAGCGTAGCTCTCCTATACCTATTGGTGGATTTTAACTCGCACACCGTGACTTAGAAATGCCGAGTATCTACCGAACCAACGTTACGATAAACTTGGAAGTTCCTCGCTGTTTGGCTGATCTTCGAAGACAACAACATGTTATTATTAACAGAAAATAAAGATGTTCGCTAATAAGTATTATAATATGTGATTGTTGAAAAGAGACTCAAACTCAGATGCAGAAAATGAAAATGGCTGTTTAGGTTTACTCTTCCGAATGGGTTTTGAAAAACCTATCAATATGATAATCTTTCTCTAAAATGTAAAAGAGTAAAAATGTGTACCGTGAAACGGGGTGAGTAGGGATTAAAGGGTGAGTGGAGATTAAGGGGTGAAAAGGGACACAACCTAAAATAAGTCATAACTTGTCACAAATAAGAACAAGTATTAAATGGACAATAACGTTACGTCTATTGGAAATAATTTTAGTCTTATAATAAGTAACATATGCTTCATTTTAGGTTGTGTCCCTACTCACCCCTTAATTCCTACTCACCCCGTTTTACGGTACGAACATTTTGTAATCGTGTTATTTTGTTATCAAACTTTATTGTAAAATCTAATGATGAGAAGTTTTTCAGGAAGCCTTTTTCTCCGAATGGTTTTCGGATTCCTTATTTTTGAAAATATCAGGTCTAAGTCGGTATTTATTTATCCCAATTGTACATAACAGAATAGGCGTGTGGAATTGACATATCGCACCTTCAGAACAATAGTGACCTAATTTAAAATTTCAACTTTTAAACTTCAAGTCATAAATTTATTGTTATAGAGACCTAACTCGAAATTAAAAATTTCTGAATTAGGTCACTATTGTTCTGAAGGTGCGATATTATCTTATTTATTCTTGTATATAAGTACAACCAAAAATAAAATACCTTAATTTTAATAGGTACATATTAAGTTTTGTGATTTCAGTAAATTGAGTTGAGAATCTGTTATTCTAGAATTCCGGTACTTCGGAATGACCGCTTGTGTACAGTGGACGGTCCGCCCGCGCGGTGGTACGGCGGGTAACGACCATAGGTCAACATTTTGGTATAGGATGAATTCACTTGGCACGGCTGTATCCTAGGACAAACTAAGCTGATTGAGCCCGGTAGCCATCAGCCACCCCCAGGGGGGTAGGGGGGGGTATTCAAAATTACACGCCGCCGCGCTTCGGATAAAAAATTATATCGGCTTTAGTTTACCTATCTCCTCGAGTGTGGTATCATTTTCTGATAATCTATAGATGTGGCTTTCATTTTTGATATAATAATTACACTCCTTCATATAAATTTATTAAGAAGATACATAAAGAAGTTTCACAACATCTGCTTATCTTTTTTGTTTCAACACACAATATTTTATAATATATTTACAACATCATATTCACTAAAAATAATGTTGAAATGCCCAATTTATGCAGATTTAAAAAATAAAAAAATAAAATTTATGTCATTTATTTAAGACGTGTAGAATAAATGAATATACCCGTGCGGCAGCGCGAATTAAGACAGCGGGCGGAACTAACTCAGACGAGGGCTCGCCGCGAAGCCTGCTGCACTATACTATTGATATCACATATTAGTATTACGTATTATTTTCGTAATTAACAAATTAAACTAAAGGTGAATTCATAGATGCCCTTGACAGATGTCATTTGACAAATTTAGTGATGTGGCTAGTGAAAATCGCATACATTTTTTTCGATTATCGACTTGATTTGTAAAGGAAAGGTAATCGATTCAATATTAGGTTATATTTGTTAACTTAATTTAAATTATCATAAAATAAGGCATCATAAATCGTCTAACATCACGCTAAAACTATAACCATCGTATGGTAAAGTCTAGATAGGTGTATTTACGAGGTAAAATAAAACACAATGACATTAAATGATTAAAATTGTTTTTATTCACTTTCATATTGAGACAATAGTTAACATTTCTAAGATACATTTTTATGCCTAGGTCCTTATGGGTCATATTGTAATTTATGGCTTTTTTTTCAGTTTAGACTTTATGGAAGAACGTATATTTCCACCTGGTCGGCCTGAGATCTAATATTTGACGGTCACGACGTCCTTTTGTGATTTGATTATTGATGATTTGGACGTGGTTTGCGGCGGTCTCTGTTTTGCGTGCAGAACCTTGGACATGAGACTGTGCTAGAGTATCTACGCAAGTGACGTCCCACGCCAAGGGACGACCAGATGCCACGGTACTAAAGTGCATTCGTCGGGTCTCTTTTCATCTGAGCAGACAGGCCAGTGGGCTCAAGCGAAGCCGGGAATGAAATTGTACTAAAGCCTGACGGATCATACCTATAAGTTATCGATGCATGTCTGTAAACTCGACCAGCACTGGATTGGTAACACAGGCCGTGGTGTCCTAGGTCGTCGACTGCATTTCCACAACGGCAACAAGGATGCGGCTCGTAGACTTTAAGACCGTGGCGGAGGCACACTGCTATCCTGAAAGTATTAGGATCCTCCTTGGGTTCGTAAAGGGAGCAACGGGCCTTCTCGGATAAATTTTGACTATTTTCCAAAAGTTTGCGATGGCAAATTCTGACCGAAATACGGTCCCACGCTGCTTGGCTAGCTTTTTCGACTGGCAAATTCTCACCCGGGTTAAAGACACGCCAAGGATTCTCTATATTGAGACCAACAGGTGAGTGTGAGATGTTAAATTTTTTGCTAGAAGTTAATTTTAAAATATTGATTTGGAAGTTCGCTTTTTTTATATAGACGTATGATAACTATATATATATATATATTACACTTAATAAATGTTCTTTAAAATATATCTTCAGTATTTTCAAAGATATTGACTATTTAATAAAATAAAAAAAAACAGTTTTGACGCTTTCATCAATATTTTGCTAAACTTCTAGCAAACTGTATATCTCAAAAATAAGCAAATTTTTAAATCTGCATAAATTAGGCTTTTCAACCGTATTTTTTTTTAATATGGCGTACATATATTATAAAATATTGTGTGTTGAAACAAAAAAGATACGCTGATGTTGTGAAAATTCTTATGTATCTTAATAAATTTATATGAAGGAGTTTAATTATTACATCAAAAATGAAAGCCACATCTATGGTTTATCAGAAAATGATACCACACTCGAGGTGATAGGTAAACTGAACCCGATATAAATTTTTGTCCGAAGCGCGGCGGCTTGTAACTTTGAAAACCCCCCCTCCGTACCCCCCAGGGGGTGGCCGTTCGCTATCAGGCTAAATCAGCTCAGTCTGTCTTAGTATACATCTGTGCCAAGTGAATTTGTCGGATACCAAATTTTGACCTCTCCATACATTGGGTGACACTCCCGCCGGCACTATTGAGCGTCGCCCGCGGCCGCGGCAGTGTTAGCGATAAGCACGTTTTACTCAAGTCACGCAGATTTTCTTGTTTCCGAAATCCTTGTTATATATGCAACATTCTCGTACAACTCGTTTATGCCTAGATATTTTGTATCAAATTAAGTTTTGTAGAGCAAATTAGACCAACGCCCAACAGATGCTGAAAGAACCTACAGATACGAGCAATAAAAGGTATATTTCAAAATATCTGCCCTAGTAATGCTTCTGTAGGGTCGACGGGTCGTGTAAAATATTTTTGGGATGGAAGTTTTATTCATGCAGGCCGATTCTGAACGTATTTATCGATGTAGAAGCGTGTATACAACATCTGTCACTTTCTGACCAGTGTGTAAGAGCGAGGGTGACCAATGCTATATACACCGCGATAAAGGCGCAGACGGATGGTCGCAGGGTGTGTGACTTATTTTACCAAACCAGCTGACCCAAAGAAAGGAACTATAAATTGGTCCCGAATTTTATAACATGTATTAAAATCAAATAAATTTTGGGGCTCATTGTAATACTTAGAGTTTAGACTTAGATATTTAAACATTTTTAGTATTCGTAAGGATTTATCGTTTTAATAAAGTTATTTTATTTAGGTAATTGTAATTATTTTATTACACTTTCACTGTAAAATTTATTAATTCAGGGCCCTATTTAATACATGATACAGCTACATTTTACAAAGTAGGAATTTCAATTTACAAATATACATTTTAACAGTATTTAGTACTTTTTCAATTTGGTACATTGATTAAACGGTTTTCACTCTTTACAATTTGATAACTTTCTGTACATTTTTTTTTTTACTTTATTGATTATTAAATAGGGCCTAAATAGTACCTACCTACGTAAATTACACCAACAGCCTTACAAGTTATACTATGAGTTACGGACTCTGAGAAAGCGTCGCTCATAGCATCGCATAGGGAATAAAGTGTGTAGTCAACTCACTGAGTATTGACTTCGTGATGATTTTTCCTTTAGTGATCACATTTCGCCCTATATCATCACATCAAGGTCAAGTTGAGCAGCATTTTCAAAACCACAACAGAACAAGCTCGCCGCAAGCAACGCCGCGGGAAATTCAGTCATATTTAAACAATTAAATGTTCTTCGTTGTAAATGTAGCTTTAAATCAGTCTTCAGTCGACTAGGATAATTCTTCACGATAATTCATCTTTAATATAATTCATCTTCATCTCTAAACTGCCGGTAATTATGAAGATGCTCAATGACCTCACAGAGGAAGTCAAGCAACTGCGCATGCGTCAGAGCATGCTGGCAACCGAATCAGCCATACAAGAGATACATGAAAGGGCCAATAGAGCAAATAATCTTATCATCTACGATATCCGTGAATCGGATAGTAATAAATAGTAGGAGCAGAGAAAAGAGCATGACAAGTCAGAGTGTGTAGCATTTATAGCAAAAATTACGAACAAGGTAAATTGTGACGGACTAAAGACTACTTCGCCTAGGTGCTGCGAAGTCTGACCGAGGCGCATCGCCGCGTCCGCTAAAGGTTATCCTATACAGCAAGAGCGATGCGTTGGAAATTCTTCGTAATAAGAACAAGCTGGCGAAACCCTCATCTGTTAGGGGGGACCTGACTCCCATGCAAAGAGAGTACCTGGTGTATTTGCGAGAAGAACTTAATAAGCGCATCAGTAATGGAGAGACAGATATCACCATAAAGTATGTCCGAGGGCAACCAACTATCGTGAAGACAACAAAAAACTAAATTCCATCATTAGCCGTAAAACTACACTACTCACAGCTAACCACGATTCATGAACTCTAATTACAGAATTACCGCTCACAATTCATACTCTAACTTTGCTATATACTAACATCCAATCTGTTACTTCCAAGCTGGATCTCTTCATTGCCAGAGTAAACTCCCTCAAACCAACCCTAATCGTTATTACCGAAACATGGCTAAAACCTAATATACCTAACTCAATGATAAAAATACCAGGTTATGACGTATACCGAGACGACCGTATTGGGAAACGTAGTGGTGGAGTGGCTATATACGCAGCTAATAATACAGTTTATACTAAAATAAATACGAACTACAATACCAAACACGCGGCGTCTGAATGGTTGTGGTTAGACGTACAAGTCGGAAACATGAAGATCCTTCTATGTGGACTTTACAGAGGACATGATTCTACACTCGACCAAGACAATATCTTGCTTAATCAACTTAATGATGCCTCGGAGTCAAACACAACTATAATAATGGGAGACTTTAACTTTGGTGGTGTCAAGTGGCCGCTTGAGGATACCGGATATGTAACACCAAGAGAAGACAGCTTCGTACACTGGTACAGAAGTAGTAACCTTGAACAACTAGTACACAAGCACACCAGATATCGTCAAGGAAATCAGCCTTCTTACCTGGATTTAATTCTAAGCAACGATGACGCTCTGATAGCTGATATAGACCACCTAGCGCCTATTGGCAAAAGCGATCACACTTGCTTACTGGCAACTATACAAGTTCAAGTGCAAAAGCAAAATAAAACAACAGTACCTAGATACAACTTCAAAAAGGCTGATTACGAGAAAATAAATGATAAACTGCAAGCCACCTTAGGAAATATGATAAAGGATGAACAATGTGCTGATAATCAGTTTCAGTCTTTCGTCAATGTACTTACAGCCGCAATAGAACAACATGTTCCCCAGACAAGACCGAAGATGCCATGTTCCGCAAACAAGCCCTGGTTATCTAAAGATATTAAAAACTTAATTAAAGAAAAACTAACTCTCTGGAACAGATACACTTTAACTGGATTAAATGATATTTACAGAGAATATAGAAAAAAAAACAACAAATTAATAAATTTATGCAGATCCTCTCGAATTTCCTATGAAACAGATTTATTACAAGCCGGACCAAAGAAATTCTTCTCATATTTAAGACAGCAAGTGACCTCAAAGGTTAGCATACCAACAATAATACGCAACAAAAACGGAGAATCAGTAACACACACCTTTGAAATCGCGGAAGCAATCAAAAGAACAATTCGCAAGCGGTTTTCAACAGGAACCACATGGACAACTACCCTTTTTAGAACCATTTCTTAGAGTGGAGGATTCCATTGCAGATATTATATTTACGCCGGATAAAATTGAGCAAGCTATTAAAGAGATGAAAACTGATTCTTCACCTGGACCAGACCAAATTCCTGTTATATTACTACAAAAGTGCGACGTGGCAGACACATTAGCTACAATAATGCAGAAGTCTTATGATACTGGAACCTTACCAAGGCAATGGAAAACAGCAACAGTGACGCCAATATTCAAGAAAGGAAATAAGCTAGAACCTTCTAATTACAGACCTATCAGCCTCACAAGTGTAGTTTGCAAGGTAATGGAGAAAGTTATAGTGAAGCATATAAGAAACTTCTTTACACAGCACAAAGTAATAGGCGACCATCAGCATGGTTTTTGTCCGCGCCGCTCAACAGTGTCTAACTTGCTTTCATGTCTTTCGTCCTGGACCAGAAGTTTTAACGAAAGAGAACCTGTCGATGTAATTTATCTTGATTATGAGAAAGCCTTTGATAAGGTCCCTTCGTCGAGACTACTGCAAAAGCTGGAATTCGTCGGAATACGAGGAAAGCTTCTCAACTGGATCGAGGCATTTCTGCGATACAGAACCATCCGTGTAAGAGTTGGGGAGACATTGTCAGAGCAGCGAGAGATTCACAGTGGCGTGCCGCAGGGTTCTGTTCTTGGACCCGTGCTATATATAATCTACACGTTTGATTTACCTTGTTCCCTGCATTGTAGTGTCAGCGTTTTTGCTGACGACACGAAGATATTCGCAAACCCACTACTTGAATTCGACCGACTCCAAAGTGACTTAAATACGATAACTAACTGGTCAAAGAAGTGGCTCATTAACTTAAATGCTGCAAAGTGCACCGTGCTACAAATAGGAAACCGTAATCCGCACTTTACATACAACCTAGGAGAAACCCAACTTAAGCCAGTCAAAGTGCAAACAGATCTGGGAGTTAAGGTAACAGAGGACCTCAAGTGGGAGGAGCAAATAACAGCAATTACTAAAAGATCTAAGTCCTTGATCTATCTCATCAGGAAAGCTTTTGGAGTCTTAACCCCAGAACTAATCCTTCAGATTTACAAATTATATGTGAGACCCAATTTAGAGTACGCTTTTCAAGCATGGAGTCCTTATTTTGCCAAAGACATTGAGCTACTTGAGAAAGTCCAACGCAGTTTCACCAAGATACCGAGACAACTTAAAAATAAATCCTATGAGGAAAGACTGCAGGTGCTGAAACTCACGACTCTAAAGGATCGTAGAGAGCGTGGCGATTTAATAGAAACCTATAAGATACTCACAGGACATTACGATTTACAGGAGTTACATAAATTGTTCAAGCTAAATACCAACACTCGTCTCCGGGGCCACCAATTTAAACTACTAACTGAGCTTTCACACAACAATCCACGCAGACACTTCTTATGTAACAGAGTAGTGAAAGCATGGAACAAACTGCCAGAACGAGTAGTCTCAGCACTGAACGTCAACCAATTTAAAAACCGACTAGACCAACACATAAGCAGTACAAAGAACACTTGATCAAGGAACAGCTAGATACAGGCATCTATCAGTTCTCGCAACTGCCGCCTGATAAAATAAATAATAAAATAAAATAAAAAACTTAACTTGGTATTCAAGAGATCTAGAAGACAAAAACTTTGATTTAAGTTGGTATACAAGATGTCTTGAGGACACAGTTAAGGCCTTTATCACCACTGTCTTAAAAAAGGTTGTCTTACTTGAAAGAAGTCTAAAGTCCCTCTTAATTTGCACTTAAAACGGTGCCCATTTTTACTTAACTCTATCTTCAAGGTTTCCAATAGATATCTTTAAGACAAAATTTGATTTAACCAAGACAATGGCATTAATTACTACTTTGTCTTCAAGATATCGAAAATACCAAGTTAAGAGGACAATTGCTACTTGGGAACTTTAATCTTGGGAAATGTTGTCATTTGTTTCATAAAAAATATTAATATCGTTTTTGACAAATCTGACGTTTTTTTTTCACTTAATTTTCACGTTATCGAATGGCTGTACCTACCAAAAAATACATTTATATAAAATATGAATCGTGGTAAGGTATTAAATGGTCGGTGCCGAAAAATTATTTAATAACGATAAAGATAAAACGCAGGTTCTTCTGAAAACTTAACGTAGTCGTAATTAACACTAATTTATTTATTTATTTTGTTCTTACCATTTGATGATACACACAGGTCTGATAATGATGGTGTTGTGAGCGAATCATCGTTGTACCTACTTACTTAAAATAAAATATAAATAAATATAGTGATCTAATTTGCGTTAGATTCAGAATTGGTCACCTATTACATAAACTCCCCATAGGTTTATGCAGAACTTGTTTGGCGATACTCTAACCAAATTTCAAACTTTCAATACCTACTAGTCTTTCATTTTTAATCACCCTGTATGCAAATTGTCGTCATCAGTATCAAAAGTACGACTCCTGTTTATAATGCAGTTCTGTGCTATTTGGGACGGACGCTTCTACAGGGCCCTAACAAGGCCCGATAATCCTGTCCGTGCTGACAGATCGATCCCAATAGAGCGTAGCACGACCATTTTCGAGAACTGACAGTGTCAGTGTCAGTCTGACACCGCCGGTGCGTACTTATAGTACGGCACTTCAGACTCAACAAGACCGTATTGAAGAGCAAGTTGCTGATGGGTGATCCTGGCCACGAGGTTATGTCTGTGCAAGTACTCAACGGTGGCCAAATGCGAAAAACCGGAAATTATATGTCTGAAGGACTCGCCGGGGCGATCAGAAATTGCACAGACAAAACCTTTGGTTTCTCCAAAGAAGTCAACAAACCGTAGCCAGTTCACGGATACTAAAAAGACCACGTCGGCCGTCGCGACTATATTGACGCCAATAAGCCTGTTAAGTATCGTGTTGACAGATCGATCTCAACGCCGGGCAGTGCTCGTTTACGTCACCATCCCGCGTGACGAGAACCTCGTGAAGGTCAAGAAGGAGAAGCTCAGCAAGTACCTTGACTTGGCTCACGAGTTTACCGCCATGTGGAATGTTGACCCGACGATGGTTGTCCCGATAGCTGTTTCGGCAAACGGTCTTATGGCGAAGAGTCTCGACCAACTCCTCAAGAGACTCTCGCTAGATGGCTATATCAAGGGCCATATGCAGAAGGTCTCGACACGGCACATATGTGAGGAGGTTCCTTTCTCTGCAGCCCTAACCCCCGATAGCTTGAGCTTTGTCCCGCTGCTGGCGGCACTCTTAGGTTAGGTTTTTATAATGTTATTTTTTATATTAGTTTTGTTATTTTACTTTTATATTTGAAGATTTAATATAAAAAAACCTAATTTACAGAAAAGTAAATAAATATATCTGATTAATAATACTATTTATTTCAGAATAAAAATCCATAGTTTGTTAGTTAGGTACAGTTAATTATTCTTAGACCTCCTATATTAAATATAGTAGAGGTAAACCCATTAATAAAAAAGAAAGTTCTATAGTACATGTCATTTCATTTAAATACAATAAATATGACAAAAAAAATATTGAATTCGCCCTAAAATCATCGAAATATAATAAAAGTGGGCTCCAAAACGCCCACGTTTTGATAATCAACTAAATATTAATTGAGTTAAGGTTTGAAGACATTTACGTCAGATATTGATATATAACGTTTGAGAAGACAGTAATTTTAGTAGGTTTTATACCGTTTGAAAGACAAAAAGCTGCAATTGGTTACAAGCTCTCTGACACAAGAATTTCATTTGACGTTTTTTTTTTTCATAAGGTTTACTTGAACGCGACCAAGTATTTCAACATTTTGACGTGGATGGTTTAATACAAAAATAACGCAGTAATTGAAAAATGAGTTGTATCAATATTTTTTTAAAGTAATGTTTGACAAAACTACTGATTATTCCCCAAGAATCATTTAACATTCTTATGTTACACTATTATAAAGTTATAAAAGATCTTTACAGTCAGCATCAAATAGTCTTGAGCATCCAAAGTGCCAAATATATCGCAACACATCTTTATTCTTATAGGCTTAAAGATACGTGACAATATATAAGTGGTTTTGTTGTGATAATAGCTTAATTACGAAGATCTTCATAGTTTATTAAGTTTTTGCGAGAATAAGGTTATGCCTAAGAATGCGTAGGCATATCGATCATACATAAGTAACTGCACAACTATGGTCAGTTAACAGGCTCAGGTACCTAATAGATGTACAAACCACTCGACGTCTGATACTCGGTGTCATTTAAATTATTATTTAAATTATTGTAAATAAATGTTGACAACGTACTGTGTGTACAATTTGGGACTGCTGCGACTTTTAATAATGTCTTCCAGTTTTTGAGATGACATAATCCGATTCTTCAAAATGGATGCTGCAAATCCTGCAAGGTTTGCTAGGCACCCAATTTTAGCTACGCAATTTGCGACAAACTACATCCAACCAAGCACGCCGGCGTTCTTTATAAAAATTGGAAAACTTATAAAGATCATATTACCTACTTGTTTTGTTATGTAAACTAAGTATAGTAAAGATGACATGAAATTTAATTTCCTATTCATTCGAAGTAGTTGCTTGTAATTCACATTTTTCAAAGATATATTGCATAACATTGGCCATGACATTTTAGTATGGGAAATATTTAAATTTCAATAACTTACTAATGAAAATAAATATAGCTTTGCTTTGCATCTGTGTGGGTCCTGCACCAATTACAATGCAAGTTGGCATTTTTGCAGCATTATTTATGTAATTATTAGCATCGTTTTTTTTGGTGCAATTATAAACAACTGTTTGACACTACGTCGGAAAGTCGACTGATAGACGGTTTGGCAGTCAGTATTAGCTCCACCCCCGTTGGCACTAGTCAGTGGGGCAAATTTTGAGCGTCAGTTCCTCTTCCAGATTTGTTAGATGGGTTCCGCGAACGCATTTTTTCAATGCAGCGTTTTCCCGAGTCACATTTTTCCGCGATCGGTCATTTTTCTTGTCGTTTTTTAACTCGTAGCTTTATTCAGTGTCTCATTGTTCCGCTATCGCTTTATTTTCGCGTAGTTTTTTCCCGAACTAGAAACATTTCTTGGTCGCCTTTTTACTCGCAGCTTTATAACTGTCTCGTTGTTTCGCATTTGCTTTTTTTAGATTTTTAAAACCGGCTCAGTAGATCCATGGTAGATCCAGAGATAATTCCCTACGGAGGTACACACAAACAAACAAACAAACAAAGTTGACCTCTTTATTGTATAGGCACTTATATTTATTAGACTTAGCTTTTATGTTTAACCCTTAAAAACGGTATACGAGTACATGATGAAGTTGAAATGACGCGGACAAAGTCGCGGGCAAAAGCTAACTAAATTTATAACTTATTAACTATCATTAATGAAAAAAAAAAATGAACGTACTTGCGGCCTAAGCTGTGGCGCGGTGAACGAGATAGGTAGGTGTACGAGCGCGGGCGGCAGCGGCGGCGAGCGGTCGAGAATTCGAGATATACAAATACAAAAATCCCTAAAGGATGGGAAATTTTCTCCAGGAAGAAGCAAACAAAAAATACCTGTATCACCTGCTGTCAACCCACTGCTATTCGAGCAAGACCATTCCAACTGGTAAAGAGTTCGTTATCACCGATGCCTCTGAAGCTATAAGTAAAACTATCCCCTGTGAAAATATAGCACCGTGCAATCACGAAGAGGCCGACACGCGAATGATGCTCCACCTAACCTAGCTGACGCGGTTTCAAGAGGACATTCAAAAGTATTGTTGAGAACTGTAGACACAGAATTATTTTGTTCACAAAATAGGACAGGCAAAATGAAAACATACCACAGAAGCTGCTCTCAAACAACACGTATTAAGACTGCGCCGAACAAACGTCGAGCGTTCAGTGGTGCCCTCATTACTATTATTGTGTTTTCTAATTAACTAAAGAATTTCTTTGGAATCGGACGATGTGTTTTTGTAGCGCAAGTAAAAACAAAATTTATGAGATACGTAACGAACTTTAATAACAATTACCCTTTTATTAGTCAGGTTAACGGGAAAAGGTGGCCTCTGTTTTCCGTAAAGTTGATAACTCGAAGGTCGATTGTTATTAAACTATGTGATATAAGTAAGTATATGTTTTATTTTCATTTATAGTACAAAAAAGGGTATCCTATTATCTCGCCTCATTCGTGTTTCGTGTAATTCTTATTTCGTCTCATTCTGTATTCGTCACTCATTCTTTATTCGTCTTGTTCACTATCCGTCATTATCTTATTTGGTCAAATTCTGTAACTTTTCTCTATCTTAATAATCTTATTCGTTTTTCGCCGCGGTCTTCCTTGGACTTATTCTTTGTTTTTCTCCCTCGTTTTTAGTATCATTCGCGGTCTATCTTAAGTCACATTCGTTATTGGTCTCTCTCTTTTTTGGCGTCATTGGCAATTCGTCTCGTCCTTTTTTGGGCACATTCGCTATTCGTCCCGTTCGTTGTTCGTCTCATTCGCTATGCAAATAGATATAGTAGACGAACATAGAGGTAGGAAAACTGAGGGAGTATAAAAACGACTAAAAGAATCATACTCTTCACACCTGTTACAAATGTCCTTCGTTAAAAAGAGTCATCTATATATGACCGCTTTCAAAAGTGTACCACTTTTTAGTTTTGTTAGTGTGTGTTACTTTTCATGAGTGTGCGTAAGTTATCAGACAGTGATGTGCGGTTTGTCGATAAATTAGGTTAACTTTGCTGGCTGTTTGTATGGAAAGCTGTCGCTTCACAATCCTCTTAATTATGACGGGAAAAGATAGTCACAAATAATGAATTAGACGAAAATCGAACGTCACGAACCTATAATGCGACCAAAAACGAAAGATTCTAATTACGAAAGTGACCAGCACCGAATATATCGAAATAATTTTAGTGAATAAGTAAATTAGACAAAAAACGAAAGGGAAGAATGACGAATGAGTCCATCAAAGACCGTGACGAAAAACGAATAAGACGTATTAAGAGATAGACAAGTTGTAGAATTTGACCAAATAAGATAGTGACGGATAGCGAACAAGACGAAGACGAAATACAAAATGAGACGAAATAAGAATTAAACGAAAAACGAATGAGGCGAGATAATAGGATACCCAAAAAAGGACCGTCCGATATCAAGAAAATACTTTAATTCATTAGAAAACACAATAATAGTAACGACGGTACTGCCACTGTACATCCGGCGTACGCTCAGCGCAGTCTTAAGTGCTATTTTCAAGGCGTTTACATTTGGGGGCAGTGTCTAATAAAACAGCAAAACACACTTGCGCTTCTGAAATTTGGCTGGCAGAAAGAAAACGATACCTGGTTGCCTCTTGCTGGTTGGGCCATGGCTGCTCAAGCGTACAATTAAGACTCCTTCTTTAAAGGGGTTTGGGTAAAAGGGTTGTCATTTGTAAAATTCATACATTTTCAACGTGGGCGGCCATTCGTAAAAGTGTTAAACTATGGTAGAATTTTTAAAAATAAACATATTTTGTTATGTAATGTAATACTCTTAAGTGCATCGGAGTCGAGATATTTAAATATTCATACTTGGGCGTACTTTTGCACTAAAAAATGAATACTTAAATCTTTAAAATCTCCGCTCCGATATTATTTAACGCCATAAATTATATACATCTATGTGTATTTAGAGGTCCTCTAAATAACTATGTAAAAATCATCCGCGGCCGCTGAAAAAAATAATGACAATATTCTTCAAACAAATTTACCCAATGCCCTTTTCGCGGCTTATTTATTGATGTAATAGTAAATCCCACCTTTGTAGTTTATCACCCATGACCCCTGATTTTTGAAGAAAGTTGTTTTAAGAGAATGTGAAATAACAATATTTTTTGAAGGACTGTTCTATTTGAGGGATGAAAATGATTTCGATTTCACCCTATATATGTATCCGAATATGAATCGACACATCAAAATGATTAATTGCCATATTTAAGCTCTTTTTCGTACTATGGCACCGAACACCGCCATACGTATAATTTTTTTTAAAATTATTAATGTGTACCAAATTATTTAATGTTAATATTTTTGTAATCTACATTTAAAGGGCTTTTCGTTGAGTATTTTTGTTTACCATCTTCCATATGAAAATCTGAGAATATTAGGGTTTATTTATATTTTTTACCACTTGGAGTACACAATTGTAGGTATTTTTTATTTATTTTCTATGAAAACATACAAAACTGAGATAAACAATGAATTGGCCGTCTTCGATTTATCCGAAAAGGACACCGAACTTGACTTTCTACCTCAATTACATCCACTAGATTATTTTTTTCCAAACGCGTGGAGTTCGATATTTTAACCCCTCCCCCTCCCCCCAGTCGCGGAGTCAAGGTTGGCTAACGGGCTTTTTCAGCTCAGTTTGACCTGTATAATAACTATGCGAAGTGGCATTACTCGACGCAAAATTGAAACACTTTTGCTCAATAGCTATAAATTATGTGCCACAGTGAATGTGTGTCCGGACACTTATTCTAGGTCTAGAACAAAATAAAAATAAAAATATTAACTTATGTCTCATTTATTTTGAATACATTAGTCTGTTTATAACATCATTGCTGAGGCAAACTACCTTGTAACTCATAAAAACAACATACATAACTTAAATATAGTTCTCCAATAACCTAAAAACAAGAAAAAACAGTGTTATGAATTATGGATATTTCATAAACGAAAGCTTGTCGTTACACTTTTCCAAGTTTATATCCGCCGTTAAATATAGATTCCCGATACCACCTATCTTAGCATCCAACTCGACTGATTTCGCATTTCTCTTACGATAATCATCAGAATTAATTTCCAACTGATATACAGGGTGTCCCTAAAACCAACGCTAAAACTGAGAGGGCTGATAGAGCAGCTAAAAAGCTATCGATTTAACCCCTATGTATGTTCAGCGATTGTTACTAGTTTCGGAGATATTGATCATTTTAATCTGAATTTTTGTTATTTTCCCTTATGTCCATGTCACGAAAAATCATTAATTTCATGTTTTATTTCATAAGTTTTTCCGTGTTATCTTAAATAATTAGAATCATTACGAATCAGCGAAGTTTTTAAACCTATTTGCCCGTTTTTTTTCCCTGTTTTTTTTTTAAGAACGTAAAGTTGTTTTTTCCATACAAACTGAAAAGCAAACACTGGGACACCTAGTATGGAGTAACAAACTTTATGTGATTACTTAAAAAAATACTGAGAACAAAAACGGGCAAATAGGTTTAAAAACTTCGCTGATTCGTAACGATTCTAATTATGTAAGATAACACTGAAAAACTTATGAAATAAAACATGAAATTAATGATTTTTCGTGACATGGACATAAGGGAAAATTACAAAAATTCAGATTAAAATGACCAATATCTCCGAAACTAGTAACAACCGCTGAACATAAATAGGGGTTAAATCGGGTGTGTAATTATTGGTATAAAAATAATAAATATAATTTCATTTGATATAATAACATTTGATATAATTTTAAAGGATATAATCACACGTTTTATGTAATAAACGATTGGTATAATATCAAAATATCTATTTTTATTTACTGTAATTATCGTTTGGCATATCATTTATTTATTATAAACATCATTTGGTATAAAAATCGTATTGTATTATTTACCTAATCTAAACTATTTGCTGGTAGCACTTTGTTTTGTGCAGGGGTCGGGGGAGGGGTGTTTTTATTATGTCATAAAATACTCGACGGATATGATATGAGTAATGAGAAAAGGAGGAGGTAAGTTGTTCCAACACTTAGCGGCGTATTTAAAACTGCCACGTAACGCAGCCGACCTGTGCTAAGGCCAGGCCCGCACAGTGGCCAACATCACTGAGCGACACACAAAGTTGTTAAACTTTGGCCACTTCAGCTTTTCGTAAAAGTATTTCGACCGTTCCGTTTTGATGATACCACAAATAAGATGGGCAAGGTAGTATTCTTGACTAAGATACTTGTTACATGTTTAAGATGCCAGCGGCGTTAAGGCTGGGCTTGACGTGCTTACGCGGAGGAACCTTAAAACATAATCGATGCACAACACGGCAGTGCGAGCTAGCAGACGCGGCCCGTACCCTCCCGCGGTCAGCATAAAAAAGCTTGGAGATGACTAATGAGAGAAAATCACGAATTCGGCGCGAATATTATTTTAGCCTGTAGAAACGGACGTCTGCGTTCTCCAGTATTCATTTTAGTGATTCTCCAAGCGCAGAACTCCATCCATCAGCACCCCCAGGTTACGTGCCTCCGACACTCACTCTACTCGTACATCTCAAATGGGCACAGCGGGATTTTGAACAGAGATACTCGTACCTACACCGTGCCTGGTAAGGAGAACCAAAAGTTGTGAACTTGTTTTTTTTAGGATTTAAAACTAGTGTAGTAGGGTCTGACCACGCAGCTATTTTTAACAAATCGCTGTTCAACGTTTCCACTATGGTCTTAGTGTTTTAGGGTCGAACGACAGATACATTTGTGTGTTGTTGGCATACATATGGCCTAATTACTGCACAAATTTCCGCTGCGTATTAAGTGAAAAGGAGTGGCTCTGGAATCGAACCCTGTGACACACCTCTGGTAACAGGCGTCAGCCAGAATACACTCGATCAATATCGCTGCCATCGAGTTTACCAGGGACCGACCGCACAGGTAACTTGAAAACTATTTCAATGTGGAAGCACTGACACCATAATAAGTCATCTTGAAAAGTTGAAAGGCCTTCGAATAGTCCAAAAGTATCATTATGGTTCCCATGCCCTCATCTTGTGCAGTGAGAATATTATCGGCTAAATCAAACAAAGATGTGGTACCTAATACTGTGGCATTTCTTGAAGCCTGATTGGAGGACGGGCAACACGGCATTAATTTCTAGGTAGCAGCTCATTTGCATGTGCCCTTTCAACAATTTTAGAGATATGCAGGGAAGTATACCTACTAATAAGGAATATGCATGGATTTTTTAAAACAAATCACCAATGTTAAAATTGAAATCGGTTAAGAAATACGGATGATACAAGCATTTTAAACTGCCAAAATGGGATGTCTGTTTGCAAACATCGCGGACCGCAAAAAATTTGGTAATTTGTCTGCCTGAGACTTCATAAAAAGGCATGTTTCCGCGCGCGCGCACGGTCCTTTGTCACATTTTTTTGTCATTCAGTCCTCCCCTTCTCCCGCGCTTTTCTTGCCGTGGCGGTTAACAATTATTTCATGACACGACTAGCCCATATAAAATGATGGCACGCCTATTGTAATATGATTGAAAACTCCTTTCGCATTAGTATTTATCATCCTCAGTGTCCAAAATTGAACTTTTTATACATGTTTCAACTACTTGTGATTTGATAATATTAAAAAATTATAATAAAATACTAAGTGTAAATATTTTCAAAAATTCTTTCTTGGCGTTGGAATTAAGGCTATTACGTATCATTTTAGATATATTTAACAAATAATGATTCAACCATATCATATCTGGAGGAGCCCAAACTTGGTAAGGCCTTTCATTAGATACCACACACGATAGGTTTCACAACAAAAAGTTTTTTTTTCCCATCCAAAATAAAGATGACGTCATAACTCGTCCCCTTTTTTGTTTTTTTCCGTGCTACGGGTCAAATTGATTCTTATGGCCTAAAGATCAATCGTTCCAATTTTCATGACTTCAACACCATTTGTAGCATTTCACTGAAAAATCGCGGTGTACCGCTAGCACTACTTTTTGTAAATGTGTAAACAATGATTGCAAAAACTTGTTATAAAATCAAACTATTTGCGTAATTTTTAATCAAAATAAAAGTTTTCTATAGCTGTACTGGCTATATATACTTAAGTACTAATTTTAAATTTCATAATTAAAACCAAAAATCTTTTGTAATTTAGATACCACTAATATTTGGGAGGAAGGGGGGAGGTGGACCACAAAACTGGTTGGCAACATCTCTCGTTTGGATGTCTGGGAACTATACAAGGCCTAGCGACCCGCCCTCGCTTCGCTTCGGTTGAGGTTAATATAAGTAGAAATAACCCAAGTTCATCTGGAATAATATTATTTTGCAATGGCGAAATAATTTTTAGATAGGTGCATTTGCATAGAGATTGAGATCGATATCTATCCCTGTCGCCTATAAGCCAAACGTCACGTTCAGTAGAAGATTCTCTGGCTCGCTGAGATCTATGTCTATCCCTGTCAACTCTAAGCCGAACGTCACGTTCAGTAGACTATTCCCTATTTCTTCGCAAAGAATTACTTTCTCTTCTATTACACATCCCTTTCTTCTTTGATTTCATCATTAAGACGTAAATTGTTACTATTATTATGCCTAATTCTACGATCTATATTAGTACGACTTCTTCGCGTCATAGGTATAGATGAATTACCGAGAGCGTAGAATTGCATATGTAGTGGTGTTACGCCGCAAGTGAATTTGGCAGTTAACTTCGAATTATATTCGTATTTTATTACAATATCTAATCACAAGTACGTGCGAGTGTAGCGACAATATCTAAGCGAATGGACTATAATGTGTGTTTACAGGCATTCTACAGCAAATACTTTCAATAATTAAGCGCAATGATTTTTTTTAAGTTTTCCCGGCCAGCAATGTATACGTATACATACATAACGTCGTCAATAAATCAATGAGCACAAAGTGCTTACGTAGACGACTTGGTTATTTGAATACATTGCGAGCCGAATTAATTTGTATGAAAAAAAATGTGTTTTCTTTTGTTAACTTAATGTACCAATTTACGTTAATTAGGGTCTTATCTAATTGCCCTTAAAATATAGGATCGTATGGAATACACACTTCTGTATATTTAAATTTCCTATAATATTGTTATAATAATAAATAAGTAAGTAGGTACAAAAATAATGTCAGCGACAAATTCTAAATACTTTTTACAATGCACTAAAGTATACCTACGTCTTATTTTTTTATATTCTCACAATTTTAAGAATTATTTTGACTGGGCATGTACATAAATAAGTGATCATTTATGCACCTTGTCACTTTAACGTCGTGTTTGAAATGTCATACAAAATTGTGAAGATTGAAAGCGACAAGGTACATAAATGATCACTTACTCGTATTTATGCTGTTGATCGTACCTACGACTGTAAGTTACACATTTTGCAAAAATTATGGCAGAAAGTACCAGAAATTTTGGTACGATTAAGAGTCAAAGTAAAGAAATAATTTTAACTGTCATAAACAGGAACTTTGCACTCGAAGTAATGAAAAATTTAAGTTCACCTTACACCGCTGCCCAATTAGTTGAAAAAGCTACAGGTGTTTCTCTCGCGACTATTTAAAAAATAATGACTGAGAGTAAGAGTGACAAATTCAAAGCAACTAAACAATTCCCCTCTCCGAGTAAAAAAAGGTTACGTAGACACCTACTTGTCCGTCGGCAGTAGATGATTTTTGATCAAAAAGTCATCAGGAAAACTATATTTATATAATTTTCATCTGTCCCAAACCCAAACCTCAGCAATTTCCAACCTTAGATGAAAATTTTAATAAATGATAGCGACTAAAAGCAAAAAAAGGACACTTGTTCCACGGTAATTCATGTATAATTCATTTTGAGTTTTCTCCTTAAAAAAACAAACAATACCTATTAACCCAAATCCACAAAATTAACTACCTGCTTCATTGATGGGACTAAAACTAAACTAACACCAGCCAGGCTAAGGTAAATAATATGCTAAAAGCATAAAAGTTAACATTTATTTTTAAATTTACGACAGGAAACGTAGGTAAGTAGGTAGGTGATAGTGAGCCTTGAATTCGAAGGAGTAGAATGTTCAGAATCTGGAGGGTCATCCCATGAAGAAAAATAATAGAATAAGAATAAAAAACCAATTTGTGTATGTTTATTGTTGAATTCTAGGTTATTTTCCAACAAAATATTGATTTATTCATATTATCGTCTATTTATTTTTTTGGTTTAAATTTTAGTTTTGTCATTGCATTTTCTTTCTTCTTCGCATTTCGTGGTGGTAAATTCTATATGTTGTTTTATTCCTCCTTGCCGGCATGTTTCTCGTAATGTATAGACACTTTCCATAGCAAAATACAACGTGTCCAGCGTCTCCGGCGCCGCGCGCGCAAGTGCAACGAAAGTGGTAGTTGCGTGGCGGACGGGACGGGGTAACGTGTACGTTCTGGCGTAAAATCCCTTTAGTCCTACAACTGTTACTTTACTTGGGAAATTGATCTTAATTTTGCAGTTACGGAATATTGTGTGTATGGATATAAGGTTCAATTTGAATAGTAAACTCATTTTTTTTTAACTGACTCCATAGAGCTGAGTGTTCTGAAGGTTATGCAAACAAAAAGTAAAAATCGCGTATCTACCACATACTGGATTGTACGTAGGGACCGTCGATGTGAAGAAAGAGTTTTGACATTTGAAGGCAGCTTTAGTGATATTTGACAGCTAACAAAACGTAAAACGTTAAAACCGCTGAATTTGTAACATCACAATTAATGAATTGCATCGAGTAAAAAATACTAAATACAGTTTTACAACTTTATTTTAATTCATAAATATCAGCATTCAACATTAACCTTCATTCTTGTTGTAAAAACGGATAAAATATTCTGACAGTCCAAGTAAGTCGATGTGCGAACAAAACGCATCCGAAATAATAAAAAAAAACTGAAGTCAAAACTTTTTAATTAAGCCGTCAACGCATAGAGGTAGTAAAGCAGAGGACCTACTTTAAAAATCGAAGTTCGAAGTTGCGTTAGCTCCATATCTGTCACTCGTCCTTCGAGACTAAATCGAGAGAAAGGGATGGAGCTAACGTAACTTCGAACTTCGATTTTTAAAGTAGGGCCTCAGTTTTCCTTCATCTTTGCGTCAACGTTAAATATTCGCATGTTTTTCTAGTTTGTTTTGTTATTAAAAATGAGTGATTCGAGTGACGAAGACGTATTAACACCTGTGGAATTACGGGAAACCGTGCAAAATGCGGAATTGAGTTTATTTTCCTCGCTGTAGTGAGGTGAAAAGTTTTGTGTTATACACGGGTGAAAAGTTATTTTACGTCTCGTGTGTTGAAACACTCGCTACGATCAGGATTCTTTCTATGTATAAAAAGTGTACGAGTAAGTGGATAGGACGTGAAAACCAAATCAAGTCGTTAACGCGGTGGGTGTCTTTAAAACCCGTGGGACACGCTGCTTTTTTAGCTCGCGGAGTGTGGGACACAAGGGATTAAGAAACCGAGACAGACTCAACCAAAAACTCAAGAAAGAGCCAAATAATAGTGTTATTCGTATAACATATAAAAGATACAGAAACACATGTAACCGTATGCTAAATAATCTTAAGCAAGCCTATCAGAGGTCTTTGATCAAGAAACATTATAGCAATATAAAGAAACAATGGTCCATGATAAAACAAATATGTTATTTCAATGATAATACAGATAATGAGAGAAATATCCTTGAACTGAAACCTACACCACAAAAATCCCTTAAAAACGCAAACACCTACTTCATTAATGTAGGCAAATAACTGGCAGACACTATCATTGGTGAAACCAAACTGTCTGAGGCTGAACTAGTAAGACACATGAGTCCTGGAACAGTTCCCCTAAAATCTATGTCAATATTACTGACAGATGAACCAGAAGTAAGGGCTACGATTCTATCACTAAAAACAAGTAATTCATCGGGTTGGGATTATATCTCTTCTCACTTTCTAAAACTTGCAGTTCATACATTAACTCTCCCAATCACTATAATTTGTAACCTTTGCTTTCGTTGTGGTCGATTTCCAGATGCTCTAAAAAAGTCAATAGTAATACCTATTTATAAATCCGGGGATACAGATTGTATTGCTAACTACCGACCAATTTCACTGTTACCTACACTGTATTAGCCAAGGTACAAGAAAAACTTATCAATAAAAGATTGAATTGCTATCTGGAAAAAAATGGCCTCTTAAGAAATAACTAACATGGATTCAGGGAACGCAAATCGACATCTGATGCTGTTCAACAATTTACTTCTTATCTTGTTGACAAAATGGACACAAATAAAAGAGCACTCGGTATATTTTTGGACCTAAAAAAAGCATTTGATACGGTTTCAATACCGATCTTGATAAAGAAATTAGAACACAAGGGTGTTCGGGGTTTATCTTTGCAACTGATTCATGATTATCTCAACAACAGAAAACAAGCCGTTAGGGTGGGAGATCATCTCAGTGCCGAAGAGAATATTAATTATAGCGTGCCCCAGGGCAGTGTGCTCGGGCCGACGCTTTTTCTCGTTTATATAGATGATCTCTGTAGATTAATACTCAATAATGCCCAAATAGTGACTTTTGCCGATAATACTGTACTATTGTTTCATGGAAATACTTGGACTGATGTTAATAATATTGCACAAAGAGGATTTAATTCTATTACTGAATGGCTAAGCGAAAACTTATTGACAATTAACTTAAGTAAAACAAAACTAATAACATTTAGCATACGAAATAAAACTCAACCGTTAGATGGAACTATTACAATCAAAGCTCACACCTGTCAAAGGCGAGAAGATTGTGACTGTCACATAATGACTGAAGTCCCATCTATCAGGTACTTAGGTATTATGGTCGATAAGAACCTTAGTAAGAAAATATTAGTGCTCTTGTAGGAAGAGTCAGAAAAATGATTTACATATTTAAAACTCTGCGACATGTTTGCGACAAAAAACTACTGATATCTATTTACTACGCGCTGTACCAGTCAATAACTACATACTGCATTGCTGTTTGGGGAGGTGCATCAAAAACGACAATGCTCAAACTCGAGAGAGCGCTAAGGGCAGTACTCAAAGTAATGACATTTAAAAACTATCGGCATCCAACAACAGATTTGTATAATGAAACCTGTGTGTTAACTGTAAGGCAACTTTTTGTGAAGCAATTGGTACTTGATCAACACAGAAATTCCCCTGACTCTTTAGCATCCCGAAGAAGAAACGATATCGTTTATTTCACCCCAGCACATAAAACAAAGTTTGCAAAACGGTTTGCAAGGGTACTTGGACCAGTTATATATAATAAAATGAGCAAATCTATAAAACTAAGGACTCTTACCTCGTACACATACGCACATACATACACACATACATACATTTATATAACACATACATACGCACTACATACACATAAAAGACATGGCTAAACTACTGCCCTAAGCATGCCTAGAAATTTCTTAATAGCTCGTAACATTCTAAAAATCGTTAATTAATTACTACATGTTTATTATTCTCCTAGAACTTTCGAATAATAAGAAAGTATTTAAAAGTTGTTTACTTGGTTTTTCATGTTCCTGTTGTTTGCCATCAAAACCTGACAGCGACAGAGATAATCAGAGGCCCTACTTTAAAAATCGAAATTCGAAGTTACATTAGCTCCATCACTTTCTCTCCATTTAGTCTCGAATGACGAGTGACAGGGATGGAGCTAACGTAATTTCGAACTACGATTTTCAAAGTAGGGCCCCAGAAAACATAACAGAAGTAAGTACGACGATCCGTTTTGCGTAAAATGTGGACAATGAACTTTTTTTTTTAGAACATACATTTTAACTTGCGTTTAAAGATGAAATAAACTGTATTAATTATTATATTTTTTATCACAATACGTGTCAAAACGTGATTTCTTTTTGGTAGCTTTTATCGGATGAATAATGCCATGTGTCCATAGAAGCTTTGGCTAAGAAAATATTGTGATGGATAATTATAGAATTGGGTTTTCTGTGATGTAGAAAAATATTTAAAACAATGCGGCGGTTTTCATTTTTCTGAAGAACTTGTATAAAAAAAGTTATTTAGAAATAATTATAACAACACGTTACTCGCAAGATGTCTTATTTCCAAAGTATCTCAATATGGCTCTGTCAGAATGATTTACTATAAGAGATTATATCATCGCTGGATTTAAAATAAACCAGTTAACTTGAATCCGTAACGCGACGTTTTAAGCGTTTCTCCATTTACTAAAATATAATTATAATCCACGCATTGTAGACTACTCTTGAGGAATAACATGTAGGATAGTCACTGGCGAATGCCATGCAGTCTTGTTTTGACTGAAATGTGCCGTATACTCTTAATGCCGTGGGTACATTCAAATCATTGTTTCGTATAGCTGACACGCTTAGGTTACGTAGGAGCGTCCTCACTGAGAACATTCAGTGAGGACGCTCCTTTAAGTTGCTTACTCGAACGTTAACTGTTATTAAGTTATGTAAATCCAAAGTCGCTTTTGTCCAACTAAGACCCGTGATTGTGCTAACACGCCAAATAAAAATCTCCATCTTTGAATCCACTGTGAAGTCTCTGCTTCAATTTGGCCGCGAGAGATGGAGAATGACCAGGGGCTTAACAAACTCCAAGTTATCGTTAATAAGCCTCTGAGGAGGATCCTTCGGGTTTTCTGGCCGATTACAATGCGTAACAAAGATCTACTGTACTGTGCTGACAATCACCTATTACCGCGGAAATAGCGCGGTGCAAACAAGATGGATTGACCCAACCATTCGAAAAGGGAAAACCAGGGCCGCAAATATTGCTTACGAATACATGCTGGAGGTCTGGAAGTCTGGAGGTCGACAGAGAGACGATCGAGCCGATCACGGTGCCGCTCTGTCAAGAGTGAGCTTAAGGTCGCCGACTGAGGCCCTCTGCACCATGGGTATGGCAGGGCATAGGCGGGGACAGCAACAACAAGCTATTTCTCCTATGAATTGTGTAATGAATGAGGGAACCACTATCATTCCGCGCCAGTTTAGTATGAATTGATATGAAACGATAACCAACCCATGCGATCGCGACGTCTGGCGCGACCGGGAACTTTAATCACTGCCGTAAAATAATTGCTTTTGACGGATTATCGTAGTTTTTAACTTGGCCGTCTTTAATGTCAAGTAGGTAGAGTTCATAACGTTGATAACACGATAACATGTCAAAACCAATATTGTTTTATCGCGTGGAATGGAGGCCCAGGTCGCTCGCTTTGGTCAAGCCTCCGTATAAATTCATTTATGTTGCATAACGTTGCAGTCGCCAACATTGGAATCATACCTTGAGGTGCTGATAGACTTGAGCATTTACTCGAGTATTCTAGCGAATGTGCTCAAGTCTATCAGCACCAATAAAGTCCACCTCAGTGGCGCGCTGCAGTGTCATGGCCACATAAAAAGCTTAATAGTTAGCTCAGCAAAAAGCAGTTTTATTTGGTGATACGTGGAATTACAATGTTGTTAAGAGCCCACAACACACCACCACAAAATATATGCTAAGTGGTCCCATTACATTTTGTTCCGCTGCCATTTGCTTTCATCAGAAATCATTTACTACGAGTCCAGAACCCCGCAAAAGTAGGTAGTTTATCGTTGTTATTAGTCGCTGGAAATCTTTAGATGCTCGAAGGTCAAACTGCCCTGAAATAGGAGCGCTGCCGCGAGGCAGGGCTCCCTCGAATAGCAGTGGGACAACAAGCAGTGGGTCCATGAGTCGTTTCCGAATAATGTCCAAACTCGTTTTTATATTCACGTAGGAGGTACAATGCAAGACGTATTTAATGGTACCTATAATTTAGCTTCAAATCTTACGCCTTTCGAAAGTCACTACAATAGAATAAAGTTTTAAACCAAAAATCCAAACCAGACCTCAAAAAAAAAGTTCACCTATATTGTTCTGTTCACCTATGCTAAAAATGCCCAGGTGAACCACGGGTAAATGACCCGAAATCAGCCATGTTAAGGTATTCGACTTAAATTATAATATTAGTAGATTAGTAGGTACAAAGCTCTCCGGACCACCTGTACCATTAGGCAGTACCATTGATGGTACAAATGACAGTGATAAACACATTGGAGGAAAGTTATCCAATATGTTCAACTGGTTGAATATATTGGAGTAGAGTTCTTTTTTTGGTACAATCACATTTTTGTTTGTCATTTCTAGCACAATGTAACACATGTAGGCGATTTTTGGGGTTTTGTTGCATTTGCGTAATAATAAAATAAATATTCACAATGTAGGAATTTTCATCATATTATGCCAGTAACGCCGAATATTACTTGTACCTATATTTTTTCATGGTACTAGTGGGATAATTCAGTGTCATTTGTACCATCAATGCTCCCTATTGGTACATGTGGTCTGGAGGGATACAAAGGGTGCGGTGCAGGCCTGCTTAATACCCGCCTTCCACTGCGAGCGGAGCGGGCTCCGTACGGACTCGTTTTAGCTTCCAACGGTGACTTTCAAGTGTTTCCACCGCGAGCAAACCTCTTGAAGTCACCGTTGTAATGGAAGGCGGGCATAATACTGTAGATAACCACGGTCCAGTCTGTCCGCTCTCGTCTCGCAACATGGGCCGGAAAGCCGTAGAAGCGCGTTAGAGCGCGGCCATCAAGCCCGCGCTCTAACCCTAAACGCGTTGTTTTGCTGGACTCTAAGGGCGCTGATAGACCTTTGAGTGTAGTTAGCCCTTAGGCTGCAGGTATAAAGCGATGTGCACCCACTAAATCGTGTTTATCATGTTCGATCTGACCGCCAGTGCCATAATAATTCATAATATATAATCCTGTAGCAATAAAATAACGTTTTCTTTCACCTAACGGAAAATTAAAATTGTTTTATTAACATAACAACAGTATTTTAATTAAAACTAATACAAGTTATACTTTTTTCTAAGGTCTGTTCATTTTTACTTGTCTTATATAGTAAACAACTTTCTAACCTCAAAATGAACCTTTTTTGGCTAAAACAGCTCTTTTGTCGTAAATAAAGTAAACTGAATAAACATTTTGGACATCATTTGGCCAATGTATTGTCTGTGATTGTTTTATTTTGTTTAAAATAGCGGTTTTAGCCTAAAAAGGTTCATTTTGAGGTTAAAAAGTTGTTTACTATATAAGATAAGTAAAAATGAACAGACCTTAATTGGAGACTGGGTGTTCTAGGACCCTTGTCGACGACGCCCCCGGGAAACCTAGAGCTGGTCTCAAAATATAAAACGGGAATCAGGGGTAAAGTAAAACTGCCAGCGCTATGCTGCTGGGTGGACGTGGTGGAGGGGCTGTACTTTTTATATTTTTGTATTTGGCCAGCCCAAGACGGTCAATAATATAGACCGCAATCTTTTTCAAAAGTAATATCGCTACTTTCTAGTTCTAGTCCATGATCAAAAAGCATGGAGGGATGGGTTTTATATTCGAAGGGCTTTTTGCAGGATTCGTCCGGATCACTAAAAAGAAAAGAAAAAAAAAATAGGATCTGGGGCCCGTTCCAGAAACCACTCTGCAACTCTGCACTCCACAAATCCCACTCTTCAAACGTATTTCTGTTCCACAAAGCTATTGCAGAGTTGAAGGGGCAGGGTCAAATGCTGAGTGTGGATTTGTGGATTTGCAAAGTATTTCTGTTCCACGAGACACTCGCAAAGTTGAAGAGACAGAGTCAAATACAAAGTGTGGATTTGTGGATTTGCAAAGTATCTTTTAGGAACAGAATCTTTGCAGAGTTTGCAAATTACGTAGAGTATTTTCTGGAGCACGTTTACTCTGCACTTTGCATTATCGTGGATTTGCAAAGTGCAGAGTGGAGAGTTGCAGAGTGGCTTTCTGGAACGGGCCCAAGGTCATATCGATTGGTAACGCATTTGCAATCTTATGATTTCAGTCTTGAGAATACAAATGTCTATGGGTATAGATCCCACTTACTACAGTATAAAGGTGACTGTTCAGTAATTGCAAAGTTATGAAGTTTTCATATCAGTGGGATTCATATGCCTTCACTTCGTCTGAAAAAACAAAAGAGACGATTGGCCTTACCGATCAATCCATACTCGGTCAAATATTTAACGAGGTACCTACAGTAAAAGATCTGATTTTTTAGAAGTATCACGTATAGGGAACCATACTTACATACATACTTTGGTACCTATACACTTTCATACATACAAACTGTCGATGACACTGTTAAACTCATTAAATGACTGACCGTTGAGTTTCTTGCGGTGCTTCTTCTCAGTCTTGGAAAGTTATAGATTTCTGAAGTGTAAAAGTGCCCGTGCGGCCTACTTACTGAAAAAACGCCAGGTTGGAAAAGCTATAAGAAGTTATGTATAACGCGTGGAAACAATATAAGTTACTTAACTAGGTACTTATAACTTTGACTATAATATTAGTCTTGTAATTGTTGCACCTTACCTGAATCGCATTTATAACACAAAATACCGAAGTCGCTTTACATATGCCTATAATGACTGAGAAGTTCCTATTACTCATGATTTCTGTTATCAGACCCTAACTTCACTACAATCAAGAGACCATTCAGCAGGTATAAAGTTTCAATAAAAAAAATGTAAATCGCACCATGTCTTGTATTTCCAACGTAATGCGTGGTCACCTGGTCATGTTTTTTTATAAAAATATGCCGTCTTCAAAAACTGAATTAATTACCGGTCTCCTTGGAACTGCCTATTTCCTCTCTCCTTTTGAAGGTGGTTAAAAAGAAAAACAATCTGACGAATTGAGAACCTCCGGTTTAAGGTCAGACTTTTTTTATTATCATTAGTTTAGCGCGCAGTATAAATATCTATATGTATACAAAATGTCAGCTTTTGCGAAAAACTAAGTGTGACATACATACATACACGGACGGACGAACTGATGGACCGATGGACATGCGTTCAGATAGACGAATAGACCAATAGACCCGAGGACACACTAGGGCATAAACGGATACGCGAATGGACGGGATGAACGGGACGTACGGACGGATGGATGGATGGACGGACGAATGGAAGGATGTACGGACGGACGGACGGACGGACTGGAAGACGGACAGACGGGAAGACGGACGGACGGATGGACGGACTGATGGAAGGATGGACGGACGGACGGACAGATGGACGGACGGACGAACGGATGGACCGATGGACATACGGACAGATAGACGAATAATCACAAGGAGACACTGGCGGATAAAGGGATACGCGAATGGACGGGATGGACGGGACGGACGGACGGACGGATGGACGAACGGACGGACGAACAGATGGACGGACGGACGGACGGACGGACGAAGGGACGGACAGTACAGGCTATGGAATCCTAAGAGCTAAACTAACTCAAAAACGTATGAATAAATCACCCAAAGGTAAGAAATTTGTAAATATTATGTATAGATTTTGTATTTTGTACAATAAAGTGCGTTAACATATGTACATATGGTGTGTACCTATGTATGTACCTATAAATGCTAAAGATTTTTCATACGTACACTTACGGTTAAATTGTAAAAGAAAACCAAACAGAATAATCCGTAATAGTCTTACTTTGACAGTTTCTGTTTATAGCCATTTCACAAACATCTTGATTTGAATAACGGTTAGCTCTATCTGATCTGTGTCATTTCAGCACTTGTAATAAAATGAAAGGAAAAAAGTAGACGTAGTAGGCTGAAACAGAAATGTTTGTATTAAATAATAAGTACCTACATGAGTACCTAATCACGAAGCAATATAGAAAAACCCCCGCTTCTAAATCGATTAAAGCGTTTAAAAGTAAAACATCATACAATAGAGTTCAAACTAAGCGACCCTGCTTTAAGTACACCGAGATGCGACCGCTTTCTGAGTCCGACACATTATATCAACTTTAGGCAAAATACCTACAAGGTTTGTAGTCAAACAGGAATCGGCTTTGGGTTTAAAAAATAAGGACTGAGTACAGTTTGACAGACCTAGGGTGCTGCTAATAGATGCTATAACTTAAATAGGCATACTTTGGATAGTTTTAGGCTTGACCCGAGTACCGCAGCGTTAAAGTCACTGTGTATTTTAATTATCAAAATACCATTTCAGCTGTCCGGGAATTATGTTTCCATATTGCGAGCCAGTGAAGTCATTTTTGAGATAGGTAATCGCAAAGATAGGTACAAATGTACAACGATACAGAAATACCTAAAAATACATAGATAAATCATCATCATCATCGTGACAGCTAAAACACGTCCACAGCTGGACATAGTCCTTTTCCAAAGATCTGATTTTTATTTAGTACCATATTATTCTTTCATCTACCGACAAGCTATAGTGTTTGCATTGTTGTGTTTCTGCGTGGGGATAAGACAACCGGTGAAATTAGGCATTTATTGTTAGTCCACAGGGTTTGCAATGCATTTGCGGACTTAGGATTGCTGTCTTCAGATTGTAATCTTGAGAATATAAAATGAATGTGGGTCACAAGTCACAGATCTCACTTAGGTACCATCGGGTGGCTGAGTGCTCGTTTGCCTTATTCATGGTAAAAATCTCTAGCGTGATCCATCCCGTGCTACTACTCGCAATCAGCACAATAATACAAACATACATACTTACATGCAATCACGCAAAATGTGTATTAGTTTCCGCATTTTAGGCATGCCGCATATTGTTGAAATAGTAATTCAAACCGTTGATGTACTAATTGAGATAATCGCAAAGATAAAATGAATTCACGCGACACTAGGATGTTTACGTATATTGATCGAAAATATTATTAGATACTTATATAATATATTATAGTATAATATATTATTTTGATTCTTACTTTTGACCGTCGCTTGTTTATTGGACTTATCGTGTGAGCTCGCCTAATTACTGAGTTCTGGCTACTCTATACGGACTTAGTGCTTGTTTACGGAGACGCGGGGCGTCGCCCGTAGCGTTGGGCGGCGCGGTCTGCACTAAATTCAAACATATGGCGTTGTATAAAAGCGTTTACGGAGAAGCGGTTTTACGCGCGTTTGCTTCAAATACAGCGTTACTTGCGGCGGGGCCCGCGGATGGCATCGCCGCGTTGCACGCAGCGTCGCACGCGTCAATAACGGAGGTTCCCGCCACTGCGCCCGCAGCGGGGCCCGCGGCGGAACCTTGTGACAGTCTTGTGCTCCGCCGCGCGCTCCGCTACACGCTCAAGGGTCCGCCGCGGATGTAGCGGGCACCGCTACTCTCTACGCCCCGCACCACGCGCCGCATCACGCCCCGCATCTTTATAAACAACGCCGTACATTGTCATGTTTGTGTTTGCGCGTGTGATGACGCGGTCCGCTGCCCGCGCCGCCTCTCTGTAAACGGAAAAAACGCCCGACGCGCCGCGCAACGCCAAGCCGCACGCCACGCGCGACGCTCCGCGTCTCCGTAAACAAGCCCTAAGCTTGCCTATCGATTCATCATGAGATGTATAAACTGTGGTTTAGCTACGCAAAGACTGCGGAGACATGTCATATCGTGCTTCATTGCCTGGCCTTTTACTCACCATCCTAGCATGGTGGTCAACAATTGAGGTAAGTAATGTACAGTTAGTTGAAATCATTTTACAACCCATAAATATGAGAAGCAACGAAAAGCAAAAGCGTTTTGAAGGTTGTTCACCGCGGTTCTCAGAATATATTATACGCTCAATGACAATAGATTTATACTAGATAATCTTGTAAGTCACGACGACAGAGTAGTTGCCTTAGATGTCGTACATTTTTTAAATGTGAAAGTGCATGCATACACTCACGCCTTCATTCCCAGAGTGGGGTAGGCTCTAAAGACTTGATGTTCATTCTGTAACCACATTTTGCACAGATGTTTAGTAGTGTATATATTAGTGACAGTTATTCGTTTCTTTTTTTTCTTTTTTTTTTATCATTACTTGTATATTTATTTGTTCAGACTTCCGACAGTTGCTAGTATAAATAATATTAATAGCAGAGCCTAGCCAAAAGTTCACAGCAAAATCATTTTCTGATTGCTTGTTGCAGCTTGTATGCGAAGGAGTTTCTACGACTTATTTTCAGGATTGTAACGATATGGAAAGTTCCTGAAACATTTTTTATGCAGAATACTAATATTCAGCTCATTCACAGAATAGGTTATTACCTATTAGTACAAGTACAGAAGGCGCACTGCCTGGAGTTTGACAGAAGCCGTTTTTTTCAGACACAGATAAGACAAAACCAAAGGAGAAAACACTACGATTTATGGCCCTCTGACGTTTTTGACTCCAACGCAAGCCAAAAGGAACGTTAAGGCTGTGCATGAACGGGGAAAATGAATTGGCTCACTCGCCGCGTCGCCGATAGTGAGGGCTGTCCACGAATAATAAAATAATAATGTATTGCCCATTTGTTTCATGTATTCAATATAGAGAGCAAAAAATGTATATTCTTCATACATTATAAACATTATTTCATTATTTATCTCTAAAATATGAAATCTCATAATTTGGCAGAAATTGAATTATACTAAGACTGGCGGCCACATTTTATTGGCTTTGCTGCAACCCACAATAATGCAAAATGTTATTGCTTTATTTTTAAACATTTTAAAATGTATAATAAAATAAAATAATGCAACGAATGCGTTTGAATTGAAAAATAGGGAGAGGTACGGTGGGGTGGCGCGGGTATTGTAGTCTAGGAGCTAGCGGCAAGGATATTTGCAATAGTAGGTAACTGAAGAAGGAGTACCTAATAAAAAATATATATAATACTGATAGTTTTATTTACACAAAATGATAACAATAGATTAGTAACACACGTGATACATTAAAAAATATGTAATACTGATAGAGTTTCATTTACAAAGAATGATGATAATAGATTAATAACACACATGACACTTATAAATGGCTTACTTTTAAATATTTTTTTAAGACTTTTTTGCCGTCTTTAAATTGGCGATTATTAAATTTAATAGTGCTATATATCCGAAATCGAGCAAATAATTTTAATAAATACTCTACAGGGAAACAAGAGCATGGAGTTTGTGGAGATATACTTTGAAAAAGTTTTAAAAGTTTACCGCCCGGATTATCCTGAATCAATTTTTCAAAATTTTCTGTAAAAGTGGTTTCTAAGTTTTGGACATACTCAATAAACTCTTTCGGTGGCATTTTCAGGCTGCCATAGAATCCGGATCTTTTATTGTATGCCTTATATCTACTAAACAAATTTGTTTGATCTAAGCCTGGAACAGATTTTGAAATTTCGTCTATAGCAGGACAATTGTGATAGTTAACACATTTGAAAAATAGGTATCCGGAAACATAGATTAATGTGTTTTCGTCTGATAGATCTATGCGATAATCTGTTTCGCCTCCTAACCCGATAGCAGATGTTTGTGGTGGTAAATCGTTACCGGTGAGTTTGAGTTTCATCATGTCTTCAGCCTTGAGCAATATATCGCAAATATCGATTTCGCAATTTGTATACGGTGCATTTTTCATCATATTACAAATAAATAGCTTTGAAAAAGCTCGTTGGAATTGAATTGGTGTTGGTTCACTGCAGGATCCACCCTGCTGCCGAACAGAACCAAAAAAAATCTCCAAATTATCCTGGTTTAATCTACGAGTCAATAAATATTTAAACCCATCTTTCTGTAGATCTTCATACAGCATTATAAAGGATTGGATGGATATCTAAAAATTTACGAAGGATTTTATGTGTCCTGTGTTGTTTTTTCCGGTTTTTTTGTTTTTGTTTAATCCATTCTTCTTTTTATGGTTTCAGTATAATTTCAGCAGCCTCGAAAAGCACAAGACGGCATTTAAATTTAAAACTTTATTGTATTTGACGCGTATGGCGTATCTTAATATAAAATTCAAAATTCAAAATTGGTGGCAGCCCTGAATAGTACCCATCAGATGGGTAACCGGCATGTACTTGTAGCGATAAACGTCAATCGCGGAGTGAGCCGCGCCTGGCTCATTACCATAATATATTACTAGTTAAAATGTTTAGGCATTGCTAGGGCAGTCGCCCATACTTCAGTTTAGGCATGTCCTTTCGTTTCTTATTGGGTTTAAATTGCATATATTGCAATATGTCACGACACCAAGCTAGGTCTGAAACAATCAGGAATGAAGAATGTCAGTAGGTACGCCAAATCGCTTGATACTTTGTATCAGTAAAGTTTATAAATAAACAAACATACTACTTTTTATTTTATTCAAAAAGACTCGGTAGTTTTGATTCTATGAACGTTTAAAATTTGGATCAATAATATTAAAGCGCGCGGGGGCCATCTTGCTGGGGTGACGTCATCGCTTAACAGCGGTACGCGCCCTTATATGAAAAAGTAAGTTTACAGGGCTATAACTTTTTAACCGTTATAAGTAGCCAGTTGAATTTTTCACAGAATACGTGTTATTATAAAATCTATCGTTTAAAATTGTACAATGAACAATAAATCAAATCCCAAGAGGCGTCCCCATACAAGAAACATGAAAATAAATCATTTTTTTAGCATTTTTATAAGGATTGTATTTTTATAACGGCTTCTTATTTTGATGCTATTTTGTAGTCTAATTTTTGTAGTTTACGACTAAATAGCAATGCCCACCCATCGTAGCACCCATCCTGTTTTAGACTACGCGTGTAGTTGCTTAAATTTGAAAGGCGAAGTACGGGTTGTATTTGTATAATAGCTTTTTATTTCGGTGTCTCATTAAGTTTAGATAATAATCAAAACTCCATACAAATATATGTTTGTATGGAGTTTTGATTATTATCTAAACTTAATGAGACAGGTTTACGACCAAACAGTAAACTGTAGTAAAACTCTTACAAATATGTTAAAAAGTGCCTAGTTTAAATCAACACGATCGATGTTTAGGTAAGCGGTGGTTGCTTAACTTTGGTGGTAGGCCTTTCTTTACAACTTTCGTGTTAATTTAGAATTAATATCGCTACTGTATAAAAGAGTAAACTGTAAAACATGATTTTTTTATTGACCTAGCAGTAGTTCTGATACTTCGTGTATTCATTTCGTCGATTTCAAATTTCGCGCGCGGGCGCTACCAAGTCGATAGACGTACCCACCTACAATACTCTCGCTTTGCTAGGTCTAGGCATTATTGCAAAATTTAATCTTTTCCCAAAATTTAAAGTGCTTGATTATTATTCTAATTTTGTTTTACCAACTTATTCGACAAACATTACAAATAGAAAACCCGGTCATTGACAGACAGTTAGTTATGTAATACAATATAATAGATAAACATAGCTGCCATAGTAACATCAAAACGACTTAAAAAATCGCAAGTACAAGCGTAGTCTATAACAGGATGGGTGACCGCCTAAAACATCGTGTTGATAAAATCAGTTTTGTCACATATTTGTAGCAGTTTTACTTGAGATTGCTATTTAGTCGGAAACTATGAAAATTAGACTACAATTTAAGCTTAAAATAGCATCAAAATAAGAAGCCATTATAAAAATACAATCCGTATAAAAATGCTAAAAAAATTGATTTATTTTCATGTTTCTTGTATGGGGTCCCCATACAAGAAACTCTTGGGATTTGATTTATTGTTCATTGTATAATTTTAAACGATAGATTTTATAATAACACGTACTCTGTGAAAAATTCAACTGGCTACTTATAACGGTTAAAAAGTTATAGCCCTGTAAACTTACTTTTTCATATAAGGGCTCGTACCGCTGCTAAGCGATGACGTCACCATCCTTGAGCGCTAGCCGCTGGGTTTCGAGCGCCACATACGAAGTTTAAAATTTAATATCTCGAAAACTATTCGACGTATCGAAATGATTTTTTTACAGCTATTTTTAGTTTTTAATGAATAATACGGTAAGCCAAAAATCTAAACTGGCTGACATTCTCTATTGGATTGAGGGACATGACGAATTCTCATTTGATGGTGTTAGTTTAACTTGTAATGTATGTAACATTGATATTGACGTATCTAGAAAGTCTATTTTCACCAGACATTCAAAAAGTAAATGTCACTTACAAAAAAAAACGGGCAGCATTACTGAAGATACATTTTGCTACGATTTAGCTATGATGATGATTTCTGCTAATATACCGTGGAATAAACTGAAAAATATTTATTTTCGAATTTTTTAAACTAAATATTGCATCGGCTTTTATATTCCTTCAGAGTCATATGTAAGAAAAGTGTTTTTTGGTAAGGTCTATAAAGAAACTTTATTAAGTATTCGTGAACAACTAAGTGATGGATCCTTTTGGATTTCAATCGATGAGACTAAAGATTTTTTGGACCGAAAAATTGCTAATATTCTCGTAAGAAATTTGAAAGAGAACCAGCCTTCCAAGTGCTATTTGATTGCATCCAAAGTTTTGAACAAAGTAAACGGATGTACTATATTTAATTTCTTCGAATCAAGCTTAAAATGGTTCTGGGAAGACCGTGCTGAAAACAATTTCAAAAACATTTTTTTATTTACGAGTGATTCAGTGAGCTATATGCTAAATGCTGGACAGAAAATTAAAGCCAAATATCCACAAATTTAACATATCACTTGTTTGGTACATGGGATTCACAGGCTTTGCGAAGAAGTAAGAAAAAACTTTGACTACGTTAATACCTTAATCAACCACGTTAAAAAAGTATTCTCAAAAGCCCCTTCCAGGATTGCAACGTTTAAAGAAATGAACCCACGCGTTCCCGTGCCACCACAACCCATAGTTACACGATGGGGCACTTGGATTCAGGCGGCATGTTATTATCAACATAACTTAGCAGCTGTAAAGAGAGTTATACTAACGTTTAATAATCGTGATAGTATGTATATCCGTACATGCAAACAAATTTTACAATCAGATAACCTTTTATCGCAATTAAACTGCATTTCATATCATTTTCAACCAATACTGCACGTAATAGAGAGTTTGCAATCTAACTCTAATACTATAGAATATTCATTAAGCAAAATACGATGTATAATAAATAATCTGGATAGTATACAAGGAGAAATAGGAATCCGTTTGCAAGGAAAAATTAAAGCAATACTTAAAAGAAATCCAGATTTGGAAACTGTCATCAAATACTTAGAAGATAAAATAGACTCTGAAAACCATTGGCATAACGGTATTTCCATTAAACTACTTAAGTTTGCTCCGTTAACTTCAGTAGATTGCGAACAGAGTTTTTCAGCTCATAAGTATATTTTGGATGTGAAAAGGAACAAACATACCCCTGAAAATTTAGAAAAAATATTTTTTATTTATTTTAATAAATCTACACAATAAGTCTGTGTTTAATTTATTGATTAATATTTTACGAAGTATACAAATTAAATTACAGGTAAAAATAATTAATTGATCTTTGGAGTCATGTCCACGTTATTGCGAGTAATGACATCCATTTGTCCGATCTCTGAATATAAGTCATAAAAAATGCCGTCTTATGTTTTAATTATACTGCCGACATTATACTGTAACTATAAAAGGAAGAAACGATGTCTCATTTCATTCGTAAGTACCGTAAATATTTTTTACATTTTGTTTTACATCGCCATACTTTGTTTAATTTGCACCGGTGGCCTCACAGTCACCTGTGAAACATGAGATAGGTACACAATTAGATATCGCATGAGTGCGATAAACACCGGTAGCTATATGGCAGCCATGAGCGGGAACGCCGAGTCATTCGTGTACGCAATTTGAAACAACTATTTATCTCTTTCTAACAATAGCGTTCGCTACGAATTGCCATCTTTGTCTGTAGAAATATGGCAACATAGCAACTGTCAGTAATTGGCAACGGTTTTCGAATGCGTTTAGTATGAGCATTAAGTATCTAAATATAAAATATCATTGTTTGTGATGCTTAATTTTATCCAAAGGCTTAGTTAAAACATCAGCAAACATTAAATTGGTATTTTAATATTTTACATTAGTTAAATTATTTGGTACTAGGTCCTTTACATAATGGTATCTTATATCTATGTTTAGTGCGCTTATGGCAGTACTCTTTATTTTCTAATAAGCTATGTGCACTTTGATTTTCGTTTTTCTTCATTCGCGCACACATTCGTTTTTCTTCATTCGGAATTTATACAGTAGATCAAATAAAAACATTATTTATTGAACTTGTTTTAATAATGTATCATATATGCTAAAATGAGGGGGTACTTTCTCACAGAAACATTATCAAGACGCTTGTCAAAGTTTTACAGTTTATTTACAAGACGTTTAAGTGATTTCGAGTTGGGTGTTTCAAATTACGATTTTGTGATACAAACTATACTTGTTGATATGTATCCGAACGAATAAAAACACGGTGCGTCTTTCCGAACGCAAATGACATCGGGTAGAATAAGCTTCCTTTTTGTAGAGGCACATGGCGTGCCATTTTTGTCTGTTTGTTTTAGTAATAAAAGTTAATTGAAAACTTGCAATTTATTATTTCTCGGTGTCCTGAAGGGCTCAGGACACTACAAAATGGCGACGATGGCAAATCTTTGTCAAATAAAACCGTACTCGGAAGGTGACGATGTGGATTGCTTTTTGGAACGCGTGGAACAATATTTTAAGGCTTACGACGTTGCAAACACGAAACAAGTGTCTACTTTATTGATGTTGATAGATGAGAAGTCGTACAAAACTCTGAAAAGTATGTTTCATCCTATACTGCCTAAAGACAAAAATTATACTGACCTTGAGGCAGCTTTGAAGTTACGATTTCGTCCAAGGGTGTCATATTACAGGAAAAGAGCAGTCTTTGACAAAGCAGTTAAGAGTGATGGTGAAAGTGTATCAAAATGGTACGAGAGGGTGAGAGAAATGGCGGCTGAGTGCGACTTTGGCACAGAGTTTGAACAAAGAGTAAAAGACAAGTTTGTCACTGGTATTAGGTCGGGTCCGATTTTTGAAAGGTTATGCGAAGAACCGATTACTAAGGAAATAGCGAATTTATTAGACATCGCTTTAAACAAGGAATCAGCATTGCTCGAGAAATCAGACAGTGTCTGTGTTAATAAGGTTAAAACAGTGGAGAAGAAGGGTGCTGAAGGCAATGTTCTATTATGTGTACACTGTGGCAAATCAAACCATTCTTTTGCAAAGTGTAAATATAAGACATATAAATGTAAATTATGTGGAAAAATAGGACATTTGGCATTGGTGTGCAAAAGTAAGCCGACGCACACATTGGAGGTGCAAGAAGAGGAGGACGAAAATGGGTTAGTGGACATTCTTACTGTTGAAGATTCGGTGTTACATGTTAATTATATTGCTCCGTATTTGGTCGAGTGCTACATGGGTTTAAAAAGTTTAAATATGGAATTAGACACTGGTGCTGCTGTTTCATGTATTCCAGAGGAAATATATAATAATATATTTTCTGATTTCCAGCTTCAACCAGCAAACTGCGATTTAAAGACATATAATGGTCAAATTGTCAAGCCTTTGGGTAAGATTACTGTTCCCTTAAAATGTAATAACATGAAAATAAATTGCTCATTACTGATTGTAAAAAATGGATGTAAATGTTTGTTTGGTAGAGATTTAATAGAAAAATTTAAAATAGAAATCAAAAACTACATTCCGGTGAATTCGTTACAAAGTGATATTGTTCCAACATTAGATTCTGTATTACAAAGATTTACTGATGTTTTTAAGCCAGAGTTAGGCAAAATTGAAGGCGAAAAAATAAAGTTAGAATTGTTAGGTGAAAATATAAAGCCCATTTTTCACAAACCAAGACCCATTCCACATGCCTATAGAGATAAGGTTGATAGTGAATTATTCAAGTTAGAAAAGGAGGGTGTTATTACAAAAGTTGAGAATACTAATTGGGGAACCCCTTTAGTACCTGTTTTAAAGGAGAATGGGCAGTTGAGATTATGTGCTAATTATAAAATTACTATTAATAAATATTTGAAAGATGTTAACCACCCTTTGCCTAGAATTGAGGACATTTTTACAGCATTACAGGGAGGTGAAAGATTCACAAAATTAGACTTACGTAACGCTTTTAATCAATTAATCTGTGATGATGATACTGGAAATTTATTGGCATGGTCGACACCTAAAGGTATTTATAAATTAAATCGATTACCCTATGGAACTAAACCAGCGAGTGCAATTTTTCAAGCAAAACTTGAAAAAGTGTTGCTAGGGGCAAAAGGGGTTGTTAATTTTATTGATGATGTGTTAGTAACAGGGGTAAATGATCAGGAACATTTAAAAAATTTAGAGGAAGTTTTGAAAAGATTTCAAAAAGTAGGTATTCGATTAAATAAAAATAAATGCTTGTTTTTTCAAAAGGAGGTTAAGTATTTAGGCCACATAATCTCAAAAGAGGGTCTTAAGAAGGACAAGTCTAAATTGGATGGTTTAATTAATGCACCACCACCTAGAAATGTTACTGAGATACGGTCTTGGGTTGGAATGGTAAATTATTATTCAAAATTTATTCCCAAAATGTCATTAAAATTAAAACCACTTTATGATTTATTGCAAAAAGATACCAACTTTGTGTGGTCAAAAAAGTGTAATGATAGTTTTGAAATGATAAAAAAGGATATAGTTTCCGAAAATACATTGGTTCACTTTAATAGAAACTTACCATTAAGATTATCGTGTGATGCGTCTCAAAATGGAATTGGTGCAGTGCTTAGCCATGTTATGCGGGACGGTTCGGACAGGCCAATAAGTTTCATTTCCAGAGTCTACAGAACTGCCGAAAAGAATTATTCTATGATTCACAAGGAAGCGTTAGCTATCTATTGGGCAGTTCAAACATTTTATCAGTACCTTGTTGGAACAAAATTTGAATTACAGTCTGATCATAAGCCATTGCAGGCTTTGTTTGGAGAAAATAGAAGTTTGCCACAAATGGCAGCAGGCAGACTGCAAAGATGGTCATTGTACTTAGCAGGATTCGATTACACTTTCAAACATATTAAGGGCACAGATAATGTTAAGGCTGATTGTATGTCTAGACTGCCAGTTTCAGGCAATGTTAATGTAACTGAAGCTACAATAGCTAAAGAATGTGATTACATAAATTTCATAGAAGAGCAAAATGTTATTGATTTAAATATGGTCAGATCAGAAACAAGAAAGGATTCAACTTTGAGTTCTGTTTATAATATGATTATATATGGGTTTCCTAAAAATGTTACTGATGAGTCTATTAAGCCATTTCTCCGAAGAAAGGATGAGTTGTATATTGATCAAAATGTAATTATGTGGGGTTATAGAGTGGTTATCCCAGAAAAATTAAGATTAAAGTTGCTTAAAGAGTTACATGCAGCCCATGAAGGCATTGTTAAAATGAAGACAAATGCCAGATCATATTTCTGGTGGCCTGGTCTAGACGATTGTATTGAAAATGTGATAAAAAAATTGTAATATTTGTATGTCAGCACGACCAGAACCACCAAAATCAAATGTAATTCCATGGCCAAAGTGTAGTATTCCATATGAAAGGTTTCACGCTGATTTTCTTGGACCAATCGATGGAAAAATGATTTTATTGATTGTAGATTCATATTCAAAGTGGCCTGAAGCGTTTATAATGAAAAGCTTAGAAGCTAAGCTAACTGTTGAAAAATTTAGGGAATGTTTTAGTAGATATGGTCTACCGTACATTGTGGTAACAGATAATGCAGCAACTTTTTGTAGCAAGGACTTCTCAGAGTTTTTACAAAAGAATGGCATAAAACACCAGACATCTGCTCCATTTCATCCTGCTACAAATGGTCTTGCTGAAAATGCAGTTAGAAATTTTAAATCTGGATTATTAAAAGCGTTGCAAGAAAAAAATAATGTGTCATTTGAAACATTAATGAACCGTTACTTGTTTCATTACAGAAATTCTATTCATAGCACTACTGGAAGTGCCCCGGCAACATTAATGTTTCAAAGAAAATTGAGAACTAGATTAGATTTATTATCAAATAGAAATTGTACAAAAGAGGAAAAAGTAAATAATTGTGGAGGAGAAAAGAATGTGACATTTAAAGAAGGGGAAAGTGTTTACTGTCGAGATTACAGAAATCCAAAAAAAAAACGTTTTGTAAAAGCTGTAATTGAGGAGGTCTTGGGAAAAAGAACTTATCTTTGTAAAATTATTGATGAAGAGTTAGTCTGGAAAAGACATTTGGATCAAATAATAAGTTGTTCTTCCCAAGATAATAATGACTATCACTCAAATAATAAAAGTGATTATGACTTTAATGAAAGTAGCACAGAAAAAGCGATTAGGGACTTAGATAATTCTAAAGACATGAAAGTACAAAATGAAAATAAATTGCCTGAAGAGAATGTGCCTGAAGATTTAGATACCGAGATAGGGACAGAAAACAATGATGTCACTACAACTACAGTACCTAACTCCCCAGTGCAATGTAAAACTCCCCAAATATGTAGTAAGGATAATGATGTAATAGTTAGAAGATCCTCAAGAATAGTGAAACCACCCCAACGCCTAAATTTATAAGGGGAGTATTGATATGTATCCGAACGAATAAAAACACGGTGCGTCTTTCCGAACGCAAATGACATCGGGTAGAATAAGCTTCCTTTTTGTAGAGGCACATGGCGTGCCATTTTTGTCTGTTTGTTTTAGTAATAAAAGTTAATTGAAAACTTGCAATTTATTATTTCTCGGTGTCCTGAAGGGCTCAGGACACTACACTTGTTATCAAATTTGCAATATGGATTCTGTAGACCAAGGTATTGTCTTGTGAAAATGTATTATCTAATTAAAATATCATTATAATTTTATATAATAATGAATATTTAAATGCACAGCTTAAATGCAGGTGGAAAGTTTTCTTCTATTGACTTTTAAGTATAATATTCAATTTCGTGCTGCGATAAAATGTTAATGACAATGAAGTATGGACCTTCTATTACTGGAATATAAAACCCAAAGTTGCTACTTTTTGCTAACTTTAATTGCAATAATAATTGTTTACTGCACGGCACATTGTGGAATTAAGCCGTGATAAGCTTGTAGCGGTTATATTTCGAGACCCATCGAAAAGTTTGGACAGAAAATATACAAATTTATTATATTTATTTTATTTATTTATTAATTAATTGGTGTTTATTAATTTTTCTTAAATTTCCCAAAATATAGTGCCTAATATATATTAATTTAGTTTTTTTATCTATAATACCGTAAAATGTGCCTACTTTGCTCCAAAATTTGCTCCAAATTTCGAAAACATTTTATTTTTTGAAAATCTTTATACTGTGTTATGTTCATTTATGTATCTTTGTAAAGAAGAACATCCCCACTATCATGTTGTAATACTTAAATGACATCGAAATATTGTTTTAATATAAGTATATAAACTTGAATTTAGGAGCAATGTTATAGTATGAATCTTCCCAGGTGAACTTTTCGCTTCGAGCCCTAATCTTCCAAATAAAGGCCATTGTCTCTATTAACGCAAAGCCGCTAGCTACCGAGTTTGCAAGTGCCACTACAACATTCATATTGAAAAACAAACGGTATCGTCATACTATTAAGGTTTAAATTGAATTTCACTGATATTCTAGATATTACGTTTTGGTAGTGTAGGACGATAGACCGCCCCGAGGCAATACGGCACTCATACTATTTTGATACTTGGTGTTAAAAATTAAACTTGGTGATTAATTATATTATTTTATTAGTAAATGTAATAAATGCTCCAGGATCGGATGGCATAAGTAACGAGTTCCTAATTCTAAATAAAAAACATCTGTTACCAATCCTTGAACATCTTTTTAATGAAGTTTTACAAACCGAAATAATACCTAACCAATGGACAACATCATCAATAGTACTTCTACACAAAAAAGGAGATAAAAACAACATAAATAACTATAGACCTATAAGCCTAACATCTAATATCTACAAAATCTTCGCTAAAGTTTTACTCCACAGACTAACTAAAACGCTGGATGAAAATCAACCAAGAGAGCAGGCGGGCTTCAGGAGTGGTTACTCGACGTTAGACCATCTCCATGTCATTAAACAACTGTTTGAAAAAGGCAAAGAATACAACATAACATTCTATTGCTGCTTTGTGGACTACAGTAAAGCCTTCGACACAATAGAGCATGAAAAAATATGGCAGGCACTCAAAAGCCAAGGTATTGAAATTAAGTACATAAGAGTATTAAAAAACATCTATGATAACAGCAAGGCTAAAATAAAACTCGAGAAGGAAGGGGAAGAGATCAAAATCGAAAGAGGCGTACGCCAGGGCGATCCGCTATCACCGAAACTCTTCACAGCCGTTTTAGAAGAAGTCTGTCGTCAGTTAGACTGGGAGAATTGTGGGCTGTCCATCAACGGTGAAAACCTTTCACATTTGAGATTTGCGGATGATTTGATAATCCTTTCATCATCGAGTGAGGGACTGCAGGCAATGCTGAATGACCTAGTTGAGGAAAGTGCAAAAGTGGGATTAGTCATGAACACATTAAAGACCAAGGCTATGACCAACGGCAGACAAGAACCTATTCGAATTAACGGTAACGAAATTGAATATGTCAATGAGTACATCTATCTAGGTCAAATTATCTCACCTACAGATCTAACTTCAAAAGAAATAGACAGGCGCGTTGGAAATGCTTGGAAGCAGTATTGGAGCCTAAAAGAAATAATGAAAAATAAACATATCAACATAACAATCAAACGTAAACTTTTTGATACAAGCATACTACCTATACTCACTTATGGTTGCCAGACCTGGGCACTCAATAAAGCACACATTAAAAAGCTAGAAACTTGCCAAAATGCCATGGGAAGGAGTATGATCGGGAAAAGACTGTCGGATAGAATAAGAACTGAAACCATAAAGAAACACACAAAAACAAAAGATGTTACAAAAACAGTATTAAGTCTAAAATGGAAGTGGTCAGGACACACAATTAGAGGGAAGGACAAATGGTCAAAAGTGATAATGAACTGGTTCACTAGTCATAAGAAAAGGCAAAGAGGTAGACCCCTTAGAAGATGGGTGGATGACATTAAAGCCATTGCAGGAAGCACATGGACCAGACTAGCTAGTGATAGAGACGAATGGAGAAAGTTGGAGGAGGCCTTTGCCAATAAGTGGCATACAGACAAGGCTATCGTTGCATAGGTTAAGTGTATAATATAAGAACATAGTAGAAAAACAATTAAGTGCAATTAGTGTTAAGTGTTAAGATAAAAATATGTATGATGTCTGAAAATAAAGGCTATTATTATTATTATTATTATTAAATGTAATAATTTACAAAGATGCAGCTGCAAGCATTGTCATTTCTTCTTATCTTTGAAATAACGATACTGTGAAATTAGCACCTCTGATGTGGTGCCGACGCATGGTGACAATAAAAACACTGATAAGGATTTGCGACCTGAGAACTATTGTTTTGCATAAATACAATAGGTTTATGAGAAGAGCGGTGTGCAAGATTCTGAATTTTGAGAAGTGGGGCACATAATTTTATCATTTAGCGACCCTAGATCAGGCTTTAGTCGGTTTCTTATATCGTCATCGTGTGCATCGTGTAATTTTTATAAGTACTCTGCTCGATATTGTTAAAAACTTGACGACCTGCTTACGTGACCCTGGATTTTGATTGCCTACTGTTTGGATTTTTGTGCGACAGAGAGATTTGAATAACGACCGCGGCTGTGCTTACGGACTTTGATCAAGCGAAAATGTTTCGGCCATTCCGCCCATGGGAAACCCCAGGGCCATCTTCAGTGAACAGACCTATTCCACCCTCAGTTCTACGGACACCGAGGAAGCATATGCACCCTGCAACTCAATGTGCTATTTTGGACGTTTATGCCCAGGTTTGTGCCGAAATAGGCAAACTTGGAGCTTTGAAGCGTACAGCTTTTCTCACTCTCTCTCTCTCTCTCTCATAATAAAAGGCCGCTCGACAGTACGCAAAACAAATAAAGAAAAATTTGAAAAAGTTGACAATTTTACCAAAGATGTCATTGTGAGGATCATTCACGATTTTTATAGACAAAATGTATTCTCCTTCTGCTGCCATGATTTTGAACGATGGGACGCCCACCACTGTCGGTTCCATGACATGGCGCCCAAAGGCGTTAGATTTGTCTATTGTTTCTCCTTCGTTAGCCCCCTGTTGTAGTTGGTCGGTTCATGATGATCCTCTTGGTAGCTATCATCTACCTGTAATAATTAATTTGGTTCTTAATAATAATGTAGGTACATAATAATATTAATAATGTAAATAACCTTGTTAATAGTATAAATTTGCCCATCTACCCGTGCCTAAATTTTAGGAATGTAGATTGGAAAGTGTACATGCTGAAAAGGTAAAATATTTGTTAAAAGATTTTCAGATAGAGTCGTATTCGCCACTTGAGGCGTACAGTTCGTTTTCAAAAAAAAAATTGGGCTCTTTCTCTCAATCCATACCCAATTGTAGAAGAACTTCAACAAAAAGTTCTAATCATTCGTCTTTTAATAGAACAGCTACTAAAAAAAAACTTAATCTCCCATGGTTGAATGATAAATATTCTTCAGCTGTTCTAAATTGCAAACAGGCGTATATAGCATTTAAACAAAATTTTAGTCTAGAAAATTATTTGGAATTTAAGAGACTGCAAGCTTTAAAAAACTTGTTCTTAAAGCAGAAAGACAAAACTCTTGGGCTGATTTGTGCAATTCTTTTAATCGCTTTACCCCATTGTCAATAATTTGGCGCATTATGCGCAAATTTAATAAAACTTATTTTCCTCGACACACTGATGGTAATTGTGAATGGGTTTTAGACTTTCTACAAAAATATACTCCTGATACGGTGGAAAATGAAAATAGTTTTTCTTACGACTCTTCTTTTAACCTGCATAACAATTTCCTTATAAAACCATTCACTCTTGAAGAATTGAAGTCTGCAATTTTTTCGCGCAGGGACACTTCGTTTGGTTTGGATGGAATACCATATATGATGTTCAAAAAATTGCCAGATAGTTGTCTGATTATTTTATTAAATATTTATAATGCACTTTGGATAAGAAATGACATACCGCTTGAATGGAAAACTGATTGCATTATTCGTATATTAAAACCAGACAAACCTAGGTTTAATCCAGATTCGTATCGTCCTATAACATTGACGTCGTGTGCAGGGAAAGTCTTTGAACAGTTACTCAAACAGAGTATTGAGTATTATGTTGAACATAATGGACTGCTCCCAGTTAATCAGTTTGGTTTCCGTAGAGGTCGTTCAGCTCGTGAAAGTATTTCTTTGTTTCATTTTGATATATATAAAAGCATCAGCAGTAACTACAAACTCATTTCAGTGTTTTTTGATATTACTGGTGCTTTCAACAATGTAAATATTAATATTTTATATCCAGAACTTTTAAATGTAGGGTTTCCAGTTAAAGTTGTGCAGTGGATTCAATTGTTTTTATCTAGTAGAAAAGTTTATGTTAAGCTTAATGGTGGATTGTTTGGTCCTCGACTGTCATCTGTAGGTGTGGGTCAGGGTGGAATTTTATCGCCTTTGCTTTTCATTTTATATATACGACGTTTAAATTTAATATTGGGACCTAGTATCAAAAAATTGCAATATGCTGATGACCTTGTCGTTTATTGGTCAGGTAATAATTCTAATTTTATCATTAATAAAAATAATTTAGCATTAATTAAACTGCATAATTACTTTTCGTATTTAAATCTTGAAGTTAATCCATCAAAATCGAAAGTTGTAGCCTTCGATCAAAAATATACTGCTATGTTGCCTTCTTTGTTTTATAACAATACCCCTTTGCCAGCTGTCTTAGATAACAAGTTCTTGGGTGTTATATTTTGTCACAATTTGTCCTGGAAAAAATACACAGATCATTTGGTAATTAAAGCTAACAAAGCTTTCAATATCCTTAAGTCATTGTGTGGTACTAATTGGGGGGCCGACCCCAAAATATTACTTATGCTATATAAATCTTTAGTTCGCAGTCATTTTGAATATGGGTTTATGTGTTTTGCTTCTGACTCAAAAATAGTAGATATTTTAGAAAAAATTCAAAACAAATGTATGCGTATAGTTACTGGAACTTTTAAAACCACTCCAATTGTTTCTCTACAAGTCGAGTGCAATCTTCTTCCAGTTGCAATAAGACTAGCCTATTTGAAAGAAAGATTTGTTTTAAAGCTTTATTCTGAAATCAACAACCTTCTTTTAAATCAGTTTTCTAATTGCAATATGTTATGTAACTCAAAATCTTTCTATATTTTACAGGGTTTACCTGAATTTACTGATTATCTAAATCAGTTTAGTATATTTAAAAGCAATAATCATTTACCTTATTTTGATGGGTCTTATGACAGCAAATTCAGTCTCATTAATATTTTAATTGATAATGATCTTTCCAGAATGGAACAGGTATATGAGAAATTAGCTTCATGGAATGGTTGTAAATTCATTTACACAGATGGATCAAAGAATGAGACCAGTGTATCTTCGGCAATATATGATCCTGAACTCAAGATGGGTCTTGGTTTTAAAGAAGACAGACATGCTAGTATTTTCACTGCAGAGGCAGTTGCTATCCTTTGTGCTTTAAAGCACATATTGAGGCAAAACAATGGGTCACGTAAGTGGGTAATTGTCAGTGATAGTATGAGTGTATTAAAAGCTATCCAAAATAATAAAATCAATTCTAAATTACATAATTTTTTTTAATTAAAGATATTTGGTCTGATCTATATTTAAAACATCAAATTGTTGTTAATTTTATGTGGACACCATCTCACATAGGGGTCTCTGGTAATGTAAATGTGGATTTCTTGGCTCGTTCTATTTCAGATTCTCCTCAATCTGTTGATGTTAGTTTTAATCTCCCACTCCCATATACTGATGTAATCGCAATAATGAAACGAAGAATGTACGATCATTGGGGAAAATATTGGGACCATGTTGTGCAAATAGAAAACAAGGGTTCTTGGTATGCAGCCTTAAATATAAACTTACAATCTGTATCTTGGTTACGTAAAGGAAATATTTATCATAAGAGAAGCTTTTATAACATTATATGTCGCCTAAGGTTTGGTCATTGTCGTCTCAACCATCACTTGTATCGTATGAAAATTGTAAATGATCCTTATTGTGAACTGTGTCAATCAAATGAGGATCAAACAATAGATCACATACCTACTATTCTATTGCTCGTCCTTTGGCATTCAGCGCCTTGTGCTGGTGGACGAATTAATCCGAATTTACGGAGAATCACATCTGGTCCCGCGCTCTGTTCAAGAGTTGTTGAAAGATCATTCTACTCATGTACCATTGTACAATTTTATTAAGTCAACAGTAAAAGAAATTTAATTATTCCCTTGCTTGTAAATAGGTGTAAATATTGGTTGTTTGTGCTTTTATTTTATTTTTTTCGTTTCACTGACTGAAACGAATAAATAATTTAGGTTAGGTTAGAAGCCATAACCTACAAAATTGAATTGAATAGGTTAGGTTAGATCAAAGTTGTAAACAAACAACTGACACTACTGACAGGTGTCACTTCCAGGATAATTATATTGCTCACGTTAAAAAGAGCGGGAAACTTCTTTCAAAGCGGTCGTGGTTTTTCTATCTAATATTTTAAAATTAAGTATTATTGAAAGGATTGGTGTTATATAGTAGAATAATCTGTATTTATAGTAGATTTAGTTGTATATTTTAATATTAGTGTATATTTTGCTGTAAATATTGGGTAAGTTTATTTAATTTTTATTATGGGCGATCCGCCTGACCCCGGTGGGGGATCCGTTCCTCCAGATACTAATAGTATTAGTAGTGATTCAAAACAAGTATCATCTCTAGATGTTTTAATTAATGCTCTTGAATCATCTATGGACACTGATACAGATAACACGGATTTGAATGTGAAACGCTAACGCGCGGCTCCCTGCTCGGTTTGTGGTTCATGCAATAAAAGAAAGCGGAAGGACGGAAAAGGGCCTAAAGACAGGGATTACCATTGCAATATTTCAATTAAGGAGTCTCACGAATCTGTTTCGGTCCCCTCGTCTCGCAGGACGCAGGTGCCGGTGCTTGGTGATTTTACTAATCAAGGTTCTAACACTTCTAACAATAATGAAATAACCCGCGTGCCTGTTGGCCGAGCTCAGTATCAGCCTTCAGATGCATCGCCGTATGTTGTGCATATACAAAGAGAAACATTAAGCACTAATGACGGTACAACCCTTCATCCAGTAACGTTTGGAAGATTCTTAAAGCGAAATGATATTAGGGGAATTGTGAATGGTAGCCTTAAACGTATTGGTCGCAATCGGCTTAGTTTAGCGTTTACGAATTTTCTAGATGCCAATGCAATTTTATCAAATGTTAATTTACAAAAAGAGAATTATAAAGCATTTATTCCAACTTGCAACGTAACTCGTATGGGGGTTATTAAGGGGGTGCCTACAGACTGTTCAGATGACGAAGTGTTGGCCAGTATCAAGGTACCAATCGGATGCGGGCCAATAATTAAAATGAGGCGATTTAAAAGAAAAGTGTTTATTAACAATGCTGTTCAATTCGAAAACATAGGCACAATTGTTGTTACTTTTGATGGACATGTGTTATACGGCATTGCCGGTTGAATTGTACATATTTCCCACTGTGCAATGCTATAACTGCTGCAGGTATGGACATGTGAAAAACCAATACCGATCAACACCAAGGTGCTTCAAATGCGGTCAAGGCCATTCTGGTGATGGCTGTAATGTCGAGGAGGAGGATTACTGTTGCATTTTATGCAAAGGTTGTCATCAGGCTAATAGTAAAAAATGTTTGGAGTTTGGTAGACAAAAGGCAATAAAAGAAACAATGAGCAAAAGCTGCATTTCTTATATGGAGCCAGTTAAGTTACATCCACCTGTGTCAAGCTTGTCATACGCCGATGCCTTACTCCAAACACAACCACCCTCACAGTCGCACATTACAGCTACCCATCCCTCACGAACTACATATTCCACATCATCATTAGGTACACCACCTCATTCATACAAGGAAACAGTGTTTTTAAAGCCCAAATCACCACCTAAGTTCTCTAAAGGCTATAATCGCTTTGCCCACGCAGAAATAGTAAGGGAACCATCTCTTCCTTCAACAAAACAAAATATCCAAAGAAATCATAAAACAGATGAGAATGAAATTAAAATTGAAGACATTATCAAAGCTCTTATACAGTTATTATCACAGTCCAATACCATTTCACTGTCCAACGTTGCAGCAGTGATAGATGCACTTTATCAACTTTCTAACAATAGTAACAATGGCCAACAAAGCCAAAGCAATTCAATGGAATTGTCTCAGTATAAATAGTAAAAAACATGAATTAATACATATCATAAATAAAAATGATCCTTTTCTTATCTGTCTCCAAGAGACGTGGTTGAAAAAGGAATCCATTTTTAAAGTTCCTGGCTATTTCTGCTTCAGGGAAGACAGGAATGATGGGTATGGTGGAGTTGCCATACTCATAAAAAAATCCTTTACATCAACTCCCTTGTCTCTCCCTTCTCACAGCAGTGAATTATCTGTCATTGCTGTGGTTGTAAATAAAGTATGTTATGTCTCTGTATATTTTGCTCGTCCAAGTAATGATATTTTCAGTGAAATTGACCAACTTTTCAATTTTCTTCCAAAACCATATATTTGTTTAGGAGATTTTAACTCTCACCATCAGCTTTGGGGTTGTTCTACTACTACTTATTAGGGTGAACAATTATTAGAATTATTTAACAATCACAATTTATGTATTCCGAACACTGGTATGCCAACACGCCTTGCACGAACACCTAGTGCTCTTGACTTGTCCGTTTGTACACCAGATCTTGCATCTTCTCTCTCTTGGAGTCCTATGAACTCTACGTAAGGTAGTGACCATTTCCCTCTGCTTATTACTTTCCTTTTTAAAAAACCTTTAAAACAGTTGAGGCATCCGCGTCTGAAATATAAATTAGCAAATGTCAATTGGATTACATATAGTAAGGTAGAACTGAAAGTGTAGGATTTGCCTGAAGTAACAAACGAAAATGTATCAGTGTTGTGAATTATTAGCTCATATTATGGTAGAAATAGCAAATGAAATTTTTCCATTAAAAAACTGTGGCCCTGGGGTGTTACCAACTTCGCCATGGTGGGATGAAGAATGTTCTGTTGCCATAAAACAACGAAAACGGGCAGAGAAACAGTACTGTTCAAACATGTCAGATGACAACTTTGAAAATTACCTTCAAGTAGCTAAGTCCACAAAAGAGCTCCTCCGGAAAAAGAAATTTGAAGGTTGGCGCAGTTTTTGTTTATCACTTTGTCCTAATGTTAATGCTTCCATTGTATGGGAAAATATAAGAAAATTAAGATCTGCTTTTAAGAATAATCAACAAAGTAAAATCCCTGATGTTCTGGCAGAACAAATTATGGATCGTTTAGCCCCTCCATCCGCACCAGAGGAATTTGTAGTCAAATCCTTAGTTCTCGCACCTGAAATAAACAATAACCACGATGAAATGGACCTAAACTCACCGTTTACTATGTATGAGTTAAAAGGTGTACTTTTATCTGTCAAAGACTCTGCGCCGGGTGAGGATGGTATTCAATATTCGTTCCTGTCAAAGCTTGATATTAATGGTCTTAATTATTACCTTTCATTAATTAATAAAGTTATGTTCACGGGATATGTACCCAGATCTTGGAGAACACAAACTTTGATATTGCTATTGAAACCAAATAGACTTAGTTCTGACCCATCCTCCTATAGACCAATAGCTTTAGCGTCTGTAATGTCTAAAATAGCTGAACATCTTGTTAAAAACCGTTTAGAATGGTTCCTAGAACATAATAATCTATTATCAGGCACCCAGTTTGGTTTCCGTAAAGGTAAATGCACTTTTGACAACCTTGGTCTTTTTACCACAGACATTCGACTGGCTTTTTCTAAAAATGAGTCTTCGGTTGCTGCCTTTTTAGACATTAATGCGGCATATGATAATGTTAATATTTTTATTCTCAACAAGAAATTACAACAGCTTAAGGTCCCCAGTTTGTTGGTCAATTTTACTGTAAATGTTCTACGCGAACGATATATCAAATATACTCTAGAGCCTAGTGGTAACTAGACTACTATTTGTAGAACTGTCTGGAAAGGCTTGCCACAAGGCTCAGTCTTAAGCCCTCTTTTGTACAATGTATATACGTTTGATTTAGAACCCTATGTAAATATATATGCCTCTGTCCTTCAATACGCTGATGATTTACTCCTTTATATCCCAGGGCGGTGCATAGACGACATTACCGAGTCATTATCCACAGCGATGACAGCTCTTAAGACTTGGCTAGATATAAATGGGCTTGATTTGTCTCCATCAAAAAGTTCTGTTGTTTTGTTTTCCAGAAAACGGAGTACGCCAACAGTTAATGTGGTTTATAGTGATTCGGTTTTGCCAGTCAAAAATCAGGTCAAATTTCTTGGGGTGACATTGGATTCAAAATTTACTGGTCAACCTCATTTTGAGCATGTTTTATTAAGGTGTGAACGTAACTTAAATATTTTGCGATGTATTTCTGGCGTCTGGTGGGGTGCTCATCCCTTTACAATGATTTATAATGCTCTGATAAGGAGTGTCATAGATTATGGTTGTTCTTGTTATATCCGGGTAATGTGACTGCAGCCAAAAAGATTGATGGCGTTCAGCCCAAAGCGCTCAGGCTCATTACTGGCGCGATGAAATCTAGTCCAATCAACTGTTTACAAATAGAATGCTGTGAACCGCCTTTATTCTTAAGGCAACAGTTTTTAAGTGACAGGTTTTTTTTCCGGAGTATACAATTAAAAGGTAATCCACTGCTCCCGAAAATAAGAAGGCTTGCTGATGAAGTAGATTCTTCTAGAAATCTAGATATTGGATTCATAAAGATGCGCCATGCCCAGTAAAAAGCTTAAAAAAATATTTGAGTATAGATACACCTACACATCAAAGTTCTTTGATGCCTCTTTATCAATACAGTTATAATACTTTAGTCGTAGAACCGAACATAAAGGGTTCACTAATGTTTGACCAAAAAACGTTTCACCAAATGATTCATTTCACAAACATATCATTTGACAAACCTTTATTTTTTCCGAAACTGTAAATATTTCAGGATTTTTAAAAAACAAACCTAACCTAACCTATAGGGTTCTACACGATGGTCCTGAAATAAATCCTGAAATATTTACAGTTTTGGAAAAAATAAAGGTTTGTCAAATGATATGTTTGTGAAATTAATCATTTGGTGAAACGTTTTTTGGTCAAATGAACGGACCCCAACATAAAGCTTAATATAGGATTATTTAAAAATGATTGTCATCAAAATGCAACATTTAATAATATCATTGACAATGAATGGTCTGATTGGCATCACATTTTTACGGATGCTTCTAAACAATCTGAACCTAGTTGTGTAGGCGTTGAGATTTACCATTCACAATTTCCAATTGTTCAAAAAATCAAGTTCCCTCCAGAGTCTTCTGTTTACACAGGTGAATGCTATGGACTTTTTAAAGCTATTTAATATGTTCTTCTCATGAAAATCCCAAAAGCTGTAATTTTTTGCGGCTGTAATTTTTTTTCAATCCTTAGCAAAGTTTCCTTTTAGGAATTATAAACAAGCTCAAATAATTTTCGATATCAGAGATTGTTTACATCAGTGTGCGTTGAGGGGTTGTAGCGTTGTTTTTGTGTGGATCCCTAGTCATGTGGGTATTTCGGGTAATGAGAAAGCTGACCAGTTAGCGAAAGAAGCTGTGCGCGACGGTGATATCTTTCCTTATCTAAATTATAGTCAGGATTTGGCTAATATGCCCAAGGTATAAGTACCTCTTTAAAGCGTGGAATCGACTTTGGGTCAATAGCACCAAAGGTAAATATTACCGGCTGGTGCAAGAGTCCATTCCACGTAAACCGTGGTTTAGTAAAATGCAATTTTCTAAAAAATCTACTTCAATTTTATGCAGATTACGTCAGGGTCATGTTTGCACCCCATCGCATTTATTTAAGTTTGGTATTGTCGCTGAACCTTTGTGTTCTTGCAGCGTAAACAGAGTATAGAATAGACCTGGCCCGCGCGTATACCTTTGAGATGGAGATAGTATCTATACATATAAGTGTGGTATATATGCAATCAATTCTGAGTTGCCAACAATTTACTAAATTTCCCCAATAGCTACTTATTACCTGACTACAACAACCAGTCAACGGGTCAATTGAGAGTCGGAAATATAATCCTCGTGCTTGTGACATTGGTTCTAGAACATAATACACTATAATTTTCATACGGCGTTGCTTACTGTTTTAAATCACATTCGCAACCACCTAACCTCCAAATGTATGTACGTATTTGAATATCGAAAGTTACAATATCGAACGGTCAAAACATCTACAGTAATTATAGAATTCTATATATGTTTTTAGGTCTGAAATGCCTAAGATTAAAATGCTACTTGCATGTTTTTGCAAATGTTTATTTATATAAATTTTTGTTACAGAAGGTACAGTCATATAATATTAACAATGTGCTTCGAAGTGTTCTGAGCAGATACGAGAAAACTTTGTTGGTTGCCAATTTATGCTACATGTAGCTAGTTATAATCCAAAGCTTCCTTGCTTCAGTATCAGATGGGTATCTGAAAAATATTAAAAAATGTTCTAAAATTTTGCGAACGTAAAAAGGTAAATTTCATGGATTATAAGAGGTAAATTTAAAAAAAACTATGTCAAATCAACAAAACTTGTTTTATTAGTATAACAAAATACCCAATAATACCATAATTATTAATTATATATTACCCCGTTTGTTGGGTAAAATGTATTTTAGATGGATGACAACACGAAATTGGTTATATACGACTAAATTTAAATGTCAGCAATCACACGGATTACTATGTATTATCGTTATCAACATAAATCAGACGGTTAGCGGAAGAAAAATACGATTTATTTGAACACAAAACCGATTTTTTTTATGTTAAAATGTAACTAGGAGACGATATTTCAAATAATTAGTTGTTTACATAGTCAATCATGATTTATAAGACCACAATAATAGTATAATGTATCGACTTACGTAAGAAAGGTTATGTGCTCATATTTCCGCTCACTCCGGCTTTTACAGCCTTAAATACTGCAATTCACCATCACGAAATTGTTCTTTATCACATTACACGTAAACTTCACCCTTGTATTTTGCAAAAAAACTCCGAAAACAGCTAAAAACCACTAAAAACTCATATGACTCGCATCAGCTGTCAGGGTTTGTTTTCCACAATCATTGTGGCAAACACGTCGAAGATATACGCGCGAGAGGGATAGTAAAAGTAAGTGCATCTCGTTTATACATAGGTAATTATGTATAAACGCATCTCAGACTTCCCACCTGGTACTAGTCCAATGCCAGCTCCATTCTATTCTCCCTCTACGTCTTGCGGGAATTATGGGGATGCGAACCATGTTTTTTTCTCCTGTGTATTGTATGATCATACTGAGTTTTTTGCCCAACTCCAATCCATTTCCATTCCTTTACCTACTTCCATCCACTGTTTATTTTATTATAATTGTTATGTATGATGTTTATAAAATACTAACAAATTTTATAGAGATGTATAATATTAAAATTTGATATTTGTAATTTTGTACATGTGTTTTTTATGTAAAACCTAATCCTTTCTTTCCTATTCCAAATTCCGTATTGTTTGAGTCCTACTTATAGTTTCCTTAACTTTGTAATTGGCTAAAAGATACCAAAGCCATCAAAATCCTCACGTTACAGAAGATGTGCGTGGAAAGAAGTAGGTATATATTATTCTATTACTCGGATATGACAAAATTATATGGACGTGAGGATGTGACGAATATTATTACTCAGATATGACGATTTTTTCACTGGAATGGAATACAACTACAGAAGTTTTATCGGATTGGACGACAATAAAAGGGGAACAAAAAAAAAAACTGAAGAAGTTTTACCGGATGAGACAACATTAAAAGAATACTTTTAGACGATAAAATAACTAAAATATCAGAAAAGATTACAACTTTAGACGAGGCGATATGGTCCTAGACTTCAGCCTGTCCAAATGGACAAATAATAAAAAAAAGTAATCGTTGACAGTTCTTGTTTGTCAAACAATCCGTTACACTTACATCTGTATTTATTGTTTTGATTTAGTTTGCAAGTTTGTTTCGACTGTATTTTAACGACGACTATTGCTTACACCTGGACTCTGGCTTTTCTACTTCTCTTGACGACCCTGGCACGGATTTCGGACACCGATCGATTCGTATCTCGATTAGCGGCACTTTAATAACGACTTTCTTTTTGGACTAAACAAACCTCTTGGACGATATAGTGACTTTGACTTTCTTTTTGGACTAAACAAACCTCTTGGACGATATACTGACTTTGAGAGAAGTTTGTGTGGATTGGAGTTGAAGAATTTGATACCTATTCCAAAGCTAAGCATAATGACTTACTTCCCCCGTGCAGATTCCAGAAACTTGCCAGAAATGGACACGGCAACAATTGTCGAATATCTTTCTACCAGAAACACAATGTTGCTGAAATTAGAGGTGCTAAAACATTAAAGTAAGTATTATACAGCATTAAAGCATTATACACGTAATATTTACTTTAGTTTTGAGTAAAATATTATAGTCATTGTTGTATAATTTAAATTATAATTTGTTCCCTACATATAATTTTATTTTAATTATTGATTGAATGTTATACTCATACTTATTTTTATTTACATTTTAGGGCATCAAGAGATGGCTACCTTGAAAGTGCAGTTGGTTATGTCCGAGTTAAAAGGGAAAATACTGAATGTATTGTGAAAGCCAAAGTGGTCCTGGAACATAAAGTGACAAAGAAATATTACCTTGTGACTGTAACCACGTGACAGGCTGAGCCTAGTGTGGTGGTCATGGGCAATGTATGTAACGCTCATTCCCAAAATACCAGCATTTCAAAATACAAAATTACTCTTTTTACCAGATTCTCAAATAACCAGATTCGAAATATTGGGTGAAGATAATAAACAATACCGTAATTTTAATGTTTAGTTTTGGGATTCCGATATATTGAGAATCTGGTATTTTAAAATACTGGTATTCCGGGAATGAGCGGTATGTAAATGTAAGTTTCTTGGCAAATAAACAATATTTTATATTTTATTTATTTTATTTTTAGCACATTAATGAAAAAGAATCACACTGGATTGATACATGTGATGGCTGTCCTGCTTTAGCACTTTAGCAGGTAAATTGTATGTGTAATATCAACTGTTCTAGAACTGCTGTGTTTAAAATGTAAAATTAAACTTACATCAAACAAATTTGTCATTTAGTATGTTCATGTGTGAAACTGTTCAATATAACATTTGAATGGTGAAAGGGGATAAAGGACAATGCAAACTTTACAGGAGCCCTAGTTCATTTGTACTGAAATTGGTAGATTACAGTATGTGTGTGTGTGTGTGCACGCATTTGTGGATACAAAAGCATTAGGTTTATGTTATTTAGCAGATTTTTTGTTTTCAGGTGGATGTAAATATACTCTTGTAGTTTTGTATTGGTTGGAGAAGAAGGCAAGCGAACCATCACCAACTGCTGTAGAATGCTATTGGGCGAAACCTAGACTAGCAAGTGAAGGAACCCACCCTGTGCTTTCAAAAGGTATATTTAAATCAAAAAGGAACGCAACAACAGAATTAGGTCCAAGAGACCCAGAGAAACTCAAAATTTTATATGAAAAATGCAAAGAAGGGAAAATGGACAACTCATTAATTTTGTCATTTTTAGCTGGTCTAGACACTTTATCAAAACTGTGTATGTATGATTTAGTATTAGAATTTACCACCAAAAGTTTAAATAGAACATATCGTCGGCTTAGAGTGCAAACCTGCTAAATCCATTTTTAGGATTTAGCAGGTTTGAACTTTAAATAAATGAAATAAAGTGCAAATCTGCTAATTCTTAAAAATGGATTTAGCAGGTTTGCACTCTAAGCCGATGATATGAAAACTTTAAAAGCACTATTTATTTATTTATTTATATAGGTACAATAACATAATGTAGGCAAAAACATAGTATTACCACATTACAGTACATCTTTACATTGCTTACACTACTATAATAATTGTACACAACATTTTTAGAAGGCAAATCAAAGCTAAATTAATATATTTAATGATTAATAATTTATATACAAATTACACATACGAAATACAATAATAAACTGGGTAAAAACATAGGAAAAAAAAACAGTTAAGAATATTTGGTTTTTAAGCAGTTTTTCAACTTAATGAATGATACATTTAATCTAAATCTATATCTAAATTATCATATAAACGACACATTCGAGCAACAGGTGCATTTTTGGTTACATTATTATTAGGGACCATAGGTAAGGCAAACAGGTTTTGGTTTCGAGTTTTTCTGTTAACAGCTCTAATACATACATGACCCATGAGGTTACTGTCAAGACCGCTGTGCAATATCTTGTGGAGCGTGACTAAATCAGTGACATTGCGTCTGGAGGACAGAGATTGAAGATTAAATGCAGCCAATCTGTCAACATACTCGGGAAGAGTTCGACGAGTCCCAGTTTTATTCGACAGATATCTGACAAATTTAGCTTGTATTAACTCAACTCGATTAGTATGATTTGTGTAAATTGGCTGCCAAACCGAGGAGCAATATTCAAGCAATGTTCGAACTAATGCCGAGTACAGGACTATGAGGCTGCTTGCGTTTTTGAACGGCTTTGTAGTGCGCATAACAAAACCAAGCATACGGTTTGACCTGCATACTATGTGGTCATAGTGACCACGGAACGACAGCTCACTATCAAATAATACTCCAAGATCTTTAATTGATGAAACTCTATTTAATTTGATGCCATTAATGCTATAGTCATAATTGATGAAATTTACTTTTCATACATTTCTATGTCAACAAGGGTCCAGAAGTCAATACCTACTTCGCAAAAAGACTATGGCGAGAAAAGCCTACAACGCGAAACGACTCTGGTGTGAAAAATCTACAAACCAAAAAGTCCATGACGTGATGACCAAATGTCAAAAATCCAAAATGACTTCTTTTTAAGATAATGTACAGTCATATAAAGAATTCACATTCTCAAAAACCGTTTTATTGTAGTAATACCTCTATTATAAATGCGAAAATTTATGTAAGTATATCATTTATGTTTGTCACTTCACTCATCACTTTCACATCGAAACAGCTGAACAAAAAATATAAAATGAGCTTTTTGTTATAAAAAATATATCACATATTAAAACACAAATTCTCGGGCAGTGAATTAGGTTTTTTTAATAATACCTATTAAGTAGTTAGATATAGAAGAAGAGTTTAATGTTTTCGTTTGTAAAGTATAAATTCTAAATAGGATCATCAAGACAAAAAGCACACTTGTATCCGGTTGCTAGCCTTTCACTTACTCCATCAGGTGAGCCTCCACTTATATCAAATTTAGGATATTAAAAAAATCTTCTTCAATATTGCCAATTGTTATATGAATATATCTGTGCTGTGAATGATGTACACTTGTTTCTGTATAATTTCTAGATTTTAACTAAGTATAATTAATAATAATAACGAGTAAAAATTATTGTTTAACCTTTTGAACGCCATACGTCGAATACAAAATGTGCCACCCACACGCCTAACATGTTTGCTATGCTATGCAAATTACACCTTATTGCTACCAAACAAAGTCTCGTTTAATCTTGAACTCTTGTCGGCTGTAGCCGACGTGGCGTCAGTGGCACGACTTTTAGTTGACGGCCAGAGCCGACTGTGGCGTTGAAAAGGTTAATTTATAAGTTGTATCCTTTGATTACACAACTTTAAATCATGATTTCGTCTTATTTCATAAAATATTCAAGTTATCCGAAAAATCTGAATACATATTTGAATATCGAAATCGAACTATTCATATTATTCGAATGTGAAATAAGTATCGGATATTGCAAACCCTAAATATGATATAAGGATGGTCTGTTTAGTAAGTAAAACAAAAGTGATTATTTTATTTTTATTATGTGGGTTTGAAAGTTTGCCAACGCACATGCAATAATAACACTTTCATCTGCATATCTGACATGGCGGTGGTTAATACCTGAATGAGGTTTCAAAAAATTTAATTCTCTCACTCTTCTTATAACGTGTTCAATATGTATTCGCAGGCTAGCTATTACTTTGGTCTGAATCACTTCCTTTTTAGTAGCTGTTTCCTTTAAAGAAACGGTTGGAGGACGAAGGAGCTTAACATGTTTCTCTGCTAAGAGTGCTTCTATTCCTTTGAACCCTTGATCAGCTAAAACCACAGCTCCTGGAGGAAGAATATCCATGAAGCCACACCCAATTAAATATCCATTTGGGCAACACCCAATTAAATATTTTAGTGTATTACACGATTTGTACTGCGACCATGTTCTGGCTTGCATTATTGGATTAGAAGGCTTCTCAATTTGAATTTTAACGCAATCCAATATGACTTGTACATTTGCATATCTTATTTTGAAAACGGAAGGCAAATTTCTGTGATTTCTATGGGTTCTGGCAGGTATACATAATCTTGCAAATAGGATGCCAGTTTAGTAATACAATTTTTAATTATTTCTGGGACTGTCATTTTGCTTAAATTAAAATGATCACTAATCCTTTCTAATGTGCCATTTTGTTTAATCTTAAATAAAGTTATGATTACATGAAAAGTGCATAGTCCACATTCTTTTGATAATAACTCAACTAAAAATAATATGGTTTTGGAACCCCAATGTATCTCTTAGGGAGTTCTTTGATCCGGCTCAACATATGAGTTCGACCTGATATAACCTGTCCTTCAATCACATTCTCTTTACAACTTGTTGAACTAGAGGCTGATAGGGTAGAGGGCTCATACAGTGATGGTGTCGACGTGCCACTTGTAGTTGATGAAGGCTGGGGGGGCTGGCTTGGCATTACTTTTTGAGTCACATAATGTTGTCCTGAATTTTGCTGAGCATCAGACACTTTTAACAGATGGTTTTGCCGAAATAGATTTATTTCTAGAACTCTTTTGTGTCTGGCTTAAAGAATCACTCTGAAAATAATTATTAAATTAAGTTTTAAAACTCTCCCAGCTTTTAGATAAAAACACAAGAATATCCTCAGCAACCTGAGCAGATTTTTACCTTTGAATATGACACATTTTCTGACAGTGAAATCTTTGTGGATGTGGCTGGCAAGTCTTTGGTGGCTTCTACAACATCTTGGGTAACATTGGCTTCCATATCCTTTTAGTTTCCTGTGCCTGAAATGAACAAACACAAGGCACACCTGTAAAGCACCCAGTTGGCATGTCACTTAAAAAAATTGGCTTTAACCCCACGATATGTAGTGATTTCTTAAATATTAACTTACCATTAATTCATAGGAGTGCAAACAACTAATACTTACATTTTCATAGTAAGTTCTGGTTAATATTAAATTTGCAGTCTTCTTCAAACACAACTTGCCAGATCTTTTTTTACAGCAATCGTGTTCAATCTGAAAACAGAATATTATTATCACCTAGACTAGACTCCTTGTTTAAAAGACTTACAACAGCAATTTACTTACATCGATTTGTTCTTCGCAGACATAGGTACAATACTCTTTCAGGGCAATAGTCATAGAGTTGTTACGGCGAATTTTTGGCCCAAAGCTGCATTTCGTAATGGAAGCATGGCGCTTTGTACATACATAGTAGGGACCAAAATAAGCGATTTTACCCGCAGCAGCAAAACTTTCACCCCTTGGGAACACAGATGGCGCCACTTAAATTTTTCATTTTTCAAAAAATTGTACAAGCAAAACGGCTGCACCGATTTGAATAATTAGGGTGTAAATCGAAAGAAAATTAAACAATGTATTATAAAAAAAATATACCATAAAAAACAAAACATAATTGCTACCAAAAACCGCCTTTTAGTAAATTTTTTTTAGCTGCTCACCAGTTTTTTATTTATTTACATTAAAAAATGCAAGAAAATGGTATTTTTTTATTAACTGTCATGATTACGCTGTTAAAAACACATTTAATTAAAAAAAACTGCATGACAATACCTTTAATATTTAGAGAGATATTTACGATTATATGCGACGGGGCGACGGGGTCATTGACCTCAAATCCGCGCGCCACCCCAAATTAGGCCAGTAATTGAAAAAAATGATACCTTGACGATATCAAAAGCATAGAAATTGACGTCTAGCATACTTCCAATCATGGTGCATGCTAGTTACAGATCATATTTATTGACGAAATAGGTATATTTCTTGTTGTTTTTTGTCAAAGAATGTTTATCGGTAAAGTAATTTTTAAACTATTAGTAGTTTTTATCACGGAAAAGTTTTTGGCTGTCAACCAAAAGATTTTCTGTGCTTTTGTGGACCTGGAAAAGGTCTATGATAGGGTAGATAGAAAGGAGTTGTGGACGGTGCTGTCTATGTATGGAGTGAGCAGAAATCTGGTGCAGGCTTTGAGGTCCCTTTATGAGGGCTCCAGAGCCTGTGTCAGGATCAATGGGGCATACTCGGCCTGGTTTAATATCTCTAGAGGTGTTAGACAGGGCTGTGTTGCCTCACCATGGCTGTTCAATCTATTTATGGACAGTTGTATGCGAGATTTGAAAGAGTTTGATAAGGGTTTGCGTATGCAAGAGTTGCTAATCAAATGCCTCTTATATGCCGATGATCAAGTTATACTTGCTCCTCCTCGTTACCTGACTACTTGAGTTGCAGGAGATGGTGACAGTGACGAATGAGGGATTTATGCAAAAGGGGATGAAAGTAAATGTTGCCAAGACCAAGGTCATGGTGATAGAGAAGGACGAGGAGATGACTGAGTGCGTGATAAATATAAATGGTGAATTAGTAGAGCAAGTGAGTGAATTTGTGTACCTGGGAAGTATGTTTACAAGTGATGGTAAGTGTGAGAAGGATGTCGAGAGGAGGGTGAATGCGGGAAATCAAATTAATGGGGCCCTGTACTCCTTTGTGAGTAGAAGGGGCGTTTCACAAAAAGCGCGACTGGCTGTTCACAATGGAGTGTTGACCCCTACTCTGATGTATGGTACTGAATGTTGGGTGTGGCAGGACAAGCACGAATGTCGTATAAATGCAGTTGAAATGCGCTCTTTGCGTAGTATGTGTGGTGTGAAACTGATTGATAGAGTAAGGAATGAAAAGGTCAGAGAGAAATGTGGACTAAAAGAAGATGTAGTGACTAAGATTGAAAAGGGCATGCTTCGATGGTTCGGTCACTTGGAAAGGATGGATGAAAGAAGATTGTAGATTGTAGTTGTAGCAATGGAAAAACAAGAATTATATAATCGTGCATAGGTATGCACGATTATATAATTCTTGTTTTTCCATTGCTACAACAGTCGCTGAATCGTCCAAGAGGTTTGAACAAACCAATATTTTGTTTGTTTAGTCCAAAAAGAAAGTCGTTATTAAACATTGAGGTATATTAACTAGAGAAGCAAATCGAGGGTATTCTGGCAAAACAGAATAAGTGCACAATATTTAATAATGAGATTAAAAAAACAAAAAAACCGCCTTCAAAAAGCAAAAAATAACTTCTTTAAAATGGTAGGTAAATAGGTCAGTCCAACTGAAGTCTGCTTTTGGTTAAAATATTGTTGGACGCCGACTTCAGTTGGACTGACCTATTTACCTACCATTTTAAAGAAGTTATTTTTTGCTTTTTGAAGGCGGTTTTTTTGTTTTTTTAAACATTTATTTTATTTTATACTTTTTAGTGATCCTATTTATGCTGTTACGTAGCTCCACTTCTAAATACTAATAAGAAACTATAGAACATTTCAAGCTCGCCGCAGACAACGCCGCGGGAATGTCATAGTCATATTTAAACCTAAATGTGCTTCGTCATAGTCGCTCAAGTTCCTTTATCGAAATATCTTATCGCCACCCTTGAAATAGGTACCGTTAAGGAGTTCCGGTGGCCATCTGTGGTCTTCATCATCAGTTCCACTTCACCATATAGTACTTTTCAAAAGTAAATGCATGAGTTACAGTGAAAAATACCAAAATCGCTATAGGTCTGCCTATAATATTTGAGGAGTTCTCTTGATTTCTCCATGATCCCATCATCAGATCCTGACGTGGTGACAATGGGACCAACTAGAAAGTATACCTATTCGAACAACGAAAAAATTTTTCAAATCGGTCCTGTGGTCTTCGAGTAATCGGGGAACATACATAAAAAAAAATAAAAAAAATGTCCCGACGAATTGAGAACCTCTTCCTTTTTTTGAAGTCGGTTAAAAATAGTCTTACGTTGAAGCATAATAATATCATGATAACAAAAAAACCATAGTAAAAGCTTCTGCAGCTAGGTATACGGTTTTGCTAGATAAATAAAGCAGAAAAAAATGAGTATGTGATACAATTAAACGAGAGATGCCAACAGCAAACTTGGCTTTATTCTGCTAAAACACAAGCATGTTTTTATAAATAACGATAGGTGACAATTAAGTCAATGCCAAAGCCATAGTAGACTACTAGAGAAACATAGACAATATCATAGAAACCACATTCACCCCCACCAGATTAATTTTCTTCCTTTGATGTTGATAATCCCAAATGATCATTTTATAACTCAGTGATGTAATCTCCGAAGCGAGTAGGTGGTCTCCTTAAGCGAGTAGAACGACGCGGAGGCTGTATCGCTGATTCAGTGCATTCAACCTCAGGTTCTGGGGAACCTCGATGCGTGGGACTTCTATCTGAATCTGCAGTGTCATATTCGGACTCCTCTTGCGTTGAATTGTCTATGATAGGTTCATCAGTTTCTAAATCTTCAGTAGGTAGCGGTACAAGCTGTCTATTAGAAACAGTAGACTCGCGTCCATCAGGCAAGCGGACGTATGAGTAAGACGGATAAAAAAAAAAAGATAAAAGATTAAAGAATTTTATTCAGTAAGTAGGCCGCACGGGCACTTTTACACGTCAAGAATCTACCAGCGCTTCCCAAGATAAGACCACAGCCGAGAATCAACGCCGCAAAAAACTCAGCAGTCAGTAATTTTTTAAACATATTTCTTATTACAATGGTACTACTTAGTCTAGCATTATATAAAGCTATAAATATTAAATTAAATATAGTATCAAATAACATGCGTAGTTTAGCAGGAAAACATGCCAATTAAGAATCTTACGGGAGAGATAGAGAAAAAAAAATACATACTTATGTGTATATAAGATGGTGCGAGACGACCACATAAAAGTTTCGATATGTTTTCCTACATCAACGGTGTCTCCTAGACAAGATAAAGATTTTGCATTTGAATAAATTATTATTGACTAAGTTTCGGATTTAGGCCATGCATTTTTGTCTGTTAGATAGTCCTCGATCCTATGATCCTAATACGCTTTAGACATTAACGACCTTTTCAAGTATTTTTTAAGTGCTGGAAAGGGTAACTTTAAAACTTCGTCAGGTAATTTATTATAGAAATGAATGAATTGACCAACAAATGATTTATATACTTTACGGACGCGGAATTTTCGGATAGTGATTTTATTTTTATTTCTGGTATTTAAATTATATATATCAGAATTTTTGGTGAAAGAATCTAAATTTCTAATAACGTAAATAATATTCTCATAAATAAACTGAGACGCTACATTCAAGATATTAATTTCTTTAAAAAGTTCTCTTAAAGAGTCACGGGAGTTTAAATTGTAAATAGAACGAATGGCCCTTTTTTGTAACACAAATATAGTTTGTATGTCAGCTGCCTTACCCCAAACTAGAATACCGTACGACATGACACTATGGAAATAACTATAATAGACTAAGCGAGCTGTCTCAACATTGGTTAGTTGTCTAATTTTCCTAACGGTGTAAGTTGCCAAACTTAGTTTACCTGCCAGTACAGCTATATGGGGACTCCATTGCAAATATTTATCTAATGTTATGCCTAAGAAAATTGCCTTATCTACCATTTGCAAACACTCGTCATTTAGAAAAATACTAGAATGTACCGGTTTAACATAAGGCAAACCGAACCTAACACATTTCGTTTTCTTAGCATTTAGTAGCAAATTGTTGCTAGTAAACCAATTAAGTACTTTAACTAGTGTGGTGTTAATCCTACTGTAGTCTACGGATTTTCTATCTACCTTGAAAATTAGTGAAGTATCATCAGCAAAAAGTACAATATCACAAAAAATTTCTACTGTTGGTGGCAAGTCATTTATGTAAACCAAAAATAAAAAAGGACTTAAAATAGAGCCTTGAGGCACACCTATTTTTACTGTAGCTCCAACAGATTGCGTTTTGTTTACAACAACTGTTTGAGTTCTATCACTTAGATAAGAAGACATAAGGCTTAAAGCTTTATTGGACAATCCATAATGTTCTAATTTTAAAATAAGGGTCGTATGATCCACGCAATCAAAAGCTTTAGAAAGATCACAAAACATTCCTACTGCATCGCAAAATTTCTCCCAACTGTTATATATATTTTTAATGAGTACAGATGCCGCATCAATTGTTGGTCGACCTCTGGTAAAGCCAAACTGGTTATTGTTAAGTAGTTTATTTCTGTTAAAGTGACCTAACATATCCTTCAGCATTACTTTCTCAAAGACTTTACTTAAAACTGGTAGTATGGAAATGGGACGGAAGTTCGTTATATCACTCATCTCGCCCGATTTAAAAAGAGGCATTACTTTACTATATTTCATGAGATCTGGAAAGACCCCCTCTGATATGCAATTATTGTAGATTAATGCAAGATGGGGTGCAATTACATCTATGATATGAAAGTCTTTATTTGACGTGATTTGTTGGTCACCTGTGTTCAGAGTGACTTGATTATCACGAGTTTTTGATTTTCCCGTTCCATACAGTTTTTACCTTGTTGTCAAATGATTTAAGTTTGAGAGTAAGAAAATTTGCCTTGGCAGTTAAACAAACTTGCTTAAAGGTCCTTGAATAATTCCTAACATAATTTAGGAAGTCAGCATTCTTATTGTCCTCCCTCTCTCTATATAGGTCATAAAGCCTATTTCTACTTTTATGAATGCCTGCAGTAGCCCATTCACTAAATTTTGTTTTCGACCTAGAAATAGTTTTCATTTTAAAATTGTTGTTAAATTGATGTAGAATTACGCCGAAGAAGTCTTTATAAATACTATTACACTCATTCTGTAAAAACGGTAACACTGAAAGATTACTCTGAACTTTCTTTTTGAATAATTCCAAACGATTACTAGTTATAGGTCGGTATGTTATTGTATCAGGTTTTTGATAAAAATCATAGATGAAAGATGCCTTCTGACCACTATGGTCAGAATTAAAACAATTAAATATTTCTTTATCCAAACATTCGCAACTACAAAAAATATTATCTAAGCAGGTTGCACTACTAACACCTATCCGTGTGGGTTCTAAGAACAGATTACCTAAATTAAAAGATTTAAATAAACTAAGTAACCTAGTGGTATTATTTGACGTTTCGAGTAAGTTAATATTAAAATCTCCACAAACTATAACATGCTTCTGGGTATTACATGCTAATTTTAACACATGTTCCATAGTAGATTCAAATGTGCAAAAATTAGCCAACGGTGGTCTGTAAACACATATTATTATATAACTTTCTAGTTCTGCGCAAGAAATTTCTACAATCCTTTCTATCGATAGCTTTACAATATCCTTTCTTTCTTTGGATTTAAGAGTACTTTTTACAATTATAAAAGAGCCACCGTGAATGGCACTTTTTCTGGCAAAATAACTAACTAATTTAAAATTTAAAATATCAAAAATTAATTGCTCTTGTCTAAGCCAATGTTCAGTAATGCACATAATTTGTACATTTTCATTATCTAAGAACAACCGTATTTCTAGTTCTTTGCTGGAAAAACCTTGAATATTTTAGTGAATTTAATTTATATTCAAGGGTGTTTCCGCTGTCCTATAATTTAGTTTAAATCATGAGGCAAGGCATTATTGCCAATAATGGCTTGTTGGGGCTGAGTACTACTGTATGTATTTGGTTCTATATTAAAAACTAATAGGTCAACCAAGGTCAAAATATATTTCCTGGGCAAATGAATTTTTCCTGATGTTAGATCAAGTCGCTTTATAAATTTGTTTAAGTCAAAGAAATGATATTTATTATTACAGCTTATAGCATTATATATTAAAGAATTAAAGTATAGCTATTCTATTATTATGACTAAATGGCATACTTTGTGAGTATGGTAGTGCACATAGTATAATTTTACCTATGCCCCTACCTTCAATAGTGTTTAGTGTTGATATTAATTTATCTACGCCGGACTTGTCCACACTAAGACTATTTCCTACCAAAATTACTAAAGTGGTGGTTCTGTCAAAACTTCCTTTTAAAAGTAAATCACTTAATTGCATAAGAGTTGCATTATGGTAACAGTAATTAGTAACATTTTGTTTTAATTTGTTATTTAACAATAAACCTAGTCCAGATCCAAGCTGGTCGGAATAAACAATAGTTTTATACCTACTTATAATTTGTCTAGGGGACTCCTTAGAAGTATCAAAAGCCATATCTGGCTGAATCACAGCAGTTGGTGAAGTTCCTAATCTATCACAATTACCATAACCACTGTTCATTAAAGAGTTAAAGCGCTCTTCATTCAATCTACTTTCTTCCACCAATTGAGTGAAAGCCAGGATATGCTCCTTGACTTCCTTCTGAGCGGTTAAATACTTTAAAGAAGTAACTTCAAGCTGGTCCTTTAACTTATTTATCTCAGCATCCAGTTTCTGGATATTTAAATCATATGTTATCCTATTGGAATCTAACTTTTCATTGCAATGCTGCACCCTATCTTTCATTATTGTTAATTCTAATTTCACTGTAGAATAGTTTTTTATACATTTTTGGCTCCTAATTAATATCTGTGTACGTTTAATATAATTATTAATTTTAACATATTTCTTCAATTTATTATTGCTGTTAAAAAATATAAATTTCTTACTATCCTTGTCGTTATTACCTACGAGCTCTTGGTATAGGTTCTGTGTTGTTAAACTATCATAACACTGACGTTCTTTCCTTAGATAATTTAATTCTTCATTTGCTGCGCCAAGTTCTTCCTCCAGGTTTGTAATGCGCTTTAATGCCACTTCATGGGTGGAAGCGCACTGGTTGTATATATATCAATCACAGACTGCAACTGCTCTAACTTATCTTGAGCATCTGATAACTTGTAATCATACTCCACCAGGTCGCTTCTCAACACCGTGTTCTTGCCCATCAATTTCTTCAGTTCCTCCTCACTGTCATCCCTCTCCCCATTAACTGGTCATTCAAGGTCCTAGCTTCCTGCAGCTGTTTCAAGGTGGGCTTGAGTTGAATTTCTTGCTGACGTGCAGTGGCCTTGCGAGATTTCATGTTCAACGCGCTCATTGTCTCACAGTAACTCCACAAACGCACTGAAAGATATAAAACAACTGAGTACAACTGAGTAACTTGAGCAAAGGAAGGTTGTTGATTATTATAACAAGGATGTGAGTGAATAGATGTTAGTGAACAGTGTATCGTGTACGGCAATGTCTGTGGCGAATGTGATGTCTCAACTTATGCTTCCACTATTCGTCAAGCAAAGAGAGTTCTCACGTGCCAATGTTTTGTGTTTGACGTCGCTCACGCCTTCAACAGTGAGCAATGTGAAGTATGAACATGAACACAGTGTTAAAAAAATACGAAACCAGCGTAAATAAGAAATAAATAAAAGAAATACTCCCCAGGATTCTTGACGAATTTGAAAACGTCCGTTGACGGTTGACAGGCGCAGTCGCAAGCGGCCTGTTTTACTGTTAAGTAGTAAGTTTCGTTGTTATAATTCCACGGAAAACTGTTATCTACAATCTACAATGCTAATCTGGTCAATTAATGTATTTTTTATCATTGGATTGCCATGTAACAGCTCCACTTCTTCAACGATTGGATCATATTTTGAGGATCTTACATTTCTTTTCATGAGTACTTGACCGGGTGACATTAACCATGAAGGAATTGATTCGCCTGTCGGAGATCGCCTTGGGTGGAAGAAAAGGCGTTCATGAGGAGTCTCATTCGTTGCCGTACACAGTAAAGAGCGAATTGAATGAAGCGCCGTAGGTAATGCTCGTTCCCAGTCCGCAGTTTCTATCTATCTTGATTTAAGAAAGAGTTGTATTGTTTTCCAAAGAGTTCCATTTAGGCGCTCTACTTGGCCATTGCCTTCTGGGTTGTAGAGAGTTGTTCTGCTGGTTGCAACACCGTAAGAAGACAAGAATGTTTTGAGTTCTTGAGACATAAATGCTGTTCCCCTGTCTGAATGAATATAGGCTGGAGAACCAAAAGTAAGAAATAAATCTTTCAGGTACTTGATAATAGTTTGTGCGGATAAATCGGGACAAGGATAGGCAAATGGAAATCTGGAGTATTCATCGATGATACTTAGAATATATTTATTATGAGTATTTGATGGTAGACGTCCTTTAAAGTCTATACTGAGACGTTGGAAGGGTTCAATAGCTTTAATGAGATTGTTTTTGGTCTTAATGAAACGGGGCTTTAATTCTGCGCAGACGCGGCAAGATCCAATCATAGATTTCACATCGTTAATGGAATAAGGAAGGTTCTTGGTGCGGACCCAGTGAGCCATTCTGACTATTCCTGGATGGCAAAGAGAATTGTGTAATTCGTATAGTTTGTCAGAGTTCATAAAAGCACACACTCTTGATAATGCGTCCGCAGAAATGTTTTCTTTCCCAGGACGATATATTACGTCATATTTAAAGCAAGAGAGTTCCAGGCGCCATCGTTCTATCTTCTCATTTTTAATTTTGCTGGCGTGCTTTTGATTCAACATAAAAGCTACTGACTGCTGGTCTCTGATTAATAAAAAGTGTCTGCCTATTAAGTAGTGACGCCATTTCCGTAATGATTCCACTATCGCATACGCTTCTTTTTCTGTGGATGAGTGCTTTCTTTCTGAATCATTGAGTGACCGAGAAAAGAATGCCACGGGTCGGCCACATTGAGACAGTTTGCCAGCAACTGCGTATTCTGAAGCGTCTGTTTCGACTGTCAGTAAATCTGAATCATTAATGGCTACCAACGCGGATTTCGCGATATCAGCCTTTAGTAGCTGAAAGCTTTCTATAGATTCTTGGTTTAGCGGAAAGTTTGCGCGTATGAGTGGTTGTATTTTTGTGGAGAAATTCGGAAAATCGGGTTCCGCTTTGAGTAGTGTGCAAACATTCCTAGAATTCTTTTTAGACTGCTGCTGTTGTCCGGTAAAGGTAGATCCAAAAGGGGTTTTAGTCGATTCTCATCGGGTTTAATTATGTTATTACGGATTGTATATCCGACTAAGTTAATTTGTTCAGTGTTGAAGATACATTTCTGTTCATTCAAGGTTAAATTATATTTGGTAACAGCATCCATAAATCTTTTTAAATTTTTGTCATGTTCTTCTTTTGTCTCGCCACATACCGTGACGTCATCAAGGTATGAAAATGTGCCTTCTAGCTTTTCAGTTTGTATGATAAAGCTCAAAGTTCTTTGAAAGGCGGCAACGCCGTTAGTTACACCGAACGGTATTCGTGTAAACTGGTATAAGTTTCCGCAAGCTTCGAACACCGTCATTGGCTTTTCTTTCGATAATATTGGAACTTGATGGTAAGCGGATTTTAGGTGTATTTGGCTAAAGAAATTTTATTTGGAAACTTTCAATATTATAGTTTCTATTTTTGGTAAAGGGAAGGCATCCAATTCAGTGTACCTGTTTATGGTGCGAGAGTAATCAATTACCATACGTTTCAGGTGTGTAGTACCTCCTGTTACTAAAACCCGAGCTCTCCAGGGCGACATACTGGGCTCAATTACGCCGCTCTCCAAAAGTTTTGACACTTCTTCTTTAATAAATAGTTCATCTCCTTCGGAGTAACACTTGGATTTGATAGCAATCGGCTTAGTATCTGGTGAGAGGTTGGAAAATACAGAGGCTAGTGGTACGGATGCTCGCATAACGTTGCATATGTGTCGAGGTTCTCTATGTTCACCGAATGGAAACTCAAGAGAGCAATGATTTCGTAATAGATCGTGGCCAAGAATAACGTCAGCACATAGGTTCTGCACGACGAGGAGACGATGTTTTATGTAAGTATGTTCATTCATTTTGATTTTTACGTGACATAAGCCGTTGACGAACGATACATGACTCAAAGACGCCAAAGTAACTGGTTGATTAATTTTACTTCTTTTTAGATTCATTGTATTCGATAAAGCCTCGTCGATGAAACTTACAGAGCTCCCAGTGTCAATTAGTGCATCAGCGCGAGTGTCGTTCAGTAAGATAGGTATAGTGGCTTTCTGTAGACTTAATGGAGAAGCAGCTGAAATACATGCGTTCGTTTTGTCTTTGTTGAACGCGGCATTCGCAATGGGTTTCGACGACCGGCATACACTAGCGAAGTGTCCTTTCCTCGAACAAGATGAGCACGTAGAGTTAAATGCGGGGCACTTGATGCGTTGATGTAAAGTTTTAGATCCGCAGAAGAAGCAACGTCTACTTCCTTGTGTCGTAGCTGCTAGGTTAGAACTTTGGTCTGCTGTCGATGATGATGGCTGCGATGTTCCAGCGTTGAGTTGTGACACGTCAGATGAGTTGACATATACGAGACTGTTCTTCTCAGCGGACTCTATAGTAAGAACCTGTTTAAAAGCTGTCGTGACGCGTCACACGATACGCCTGGCAACCCTCTTGATGACGTCACGAATTGGATGGCGGGAATCCTAGCTGTCAGTATCTAAGTGAGTTCATTTTTATATGCAGATTCTAAAGTTGAGTTTCGTGCGAAGTACAAGTGTACAATAGTATTACTCAGACAGATACAGTTCTGAGTTGTGCCAGCACCCTGCTTGCTACATAAAAGCTTAGTATTTCATCAGTTCAATGTCTAAATAACATTTACAGAGAATGTATCAATTCAAGGTGCTAAAGTTTATGTTCACATGATAATAACACTTTACACTTATACTATACACTATTATTATTCTGAATATCTAACATATATTACTATTATTGTGTATTGCCTGAGCTCTAGGTACATGTGTCCGTTTGTCTTGGCCCGACTCCAGTGGGAGTGGACGGGGGACTTGATTATTTGAATGAGGAGGTAACTTGAACTCCGTTTGTCTTGGCCCGACTCCAGTGGGAGTGGACGGGAGACTTGATCACTTGAATGAGGAGGTAACTTGAACTCCGTTTGTCTTGGCCCGACTCCAGTGGGAGTGGACGGGAGACTTGATCACTTGAATGAGGAGGTAACTTGAACTCCGTTTGTCTTGGCCCGACTCCAGTGGGAGTGGACGGGAGACTTGATCACTTGAATGAGGAGGTAACTTGAACTCCGATATGTCTTGGCCCGACTCCAGTGGGAGTTGACAGGGGTCTATTTGACACTCTGTTGTGTCCTGGCCGGAGTCTGTTGTGAGTTGACGGGGGACGAGTGTGTATGTAATGGTCTGGTTTACCGAAAGATAGTTAGAGCCCAACTCCCGTAAAAGGAGACGCCTACTATGTCTGAAAGGGTTTATTTATTAATCATGTATAAGACACACATGTTGGTATAATTCTCTCTTACTTCACATATTTAAATAGTCTACCTATTTCAGCACTGAAGAGCCATCCCGTATAGACGGAGGTATGGCTCTCTTGGTGAAACCATGTCAGTGGTGTCATAATTCACTAAACCTACAGATGGCGAAGCAGAACTCTCGATCGAAAAGGCAGCTGAGTCTCGTTGGCACATCTCATATACTTGTGAGTCTTTGAACTGATTTTATTTTTTCTCAACACAACATTTGAACCCATAAGTATTTGTCGCCGTGTAGATGCTCTTGGTAGTTGATATGACGTGTGTAGGGCTTGCGCGGCGACAAAAGCGTCATTAAGGCTCAATACTGAGTTTTCTAACAGTCTTTGACGTATTTTTTGTGATGAAATTCCTGATATGAAAGCATCTCGTATGTACTCTTGCTTATATTGATCAGCAGTGACGCTTTTAAACTCACAACTTTGTGCAAGTTGTTTCAAAGCTTGAATATACGTAGATATTGATTCATTTGACTGTTGTTTACGTCATGGAATTAGTAAGTACATCTGGAATGCTTACTTCCAAAATCCCGACAAGTAAAATTGAACTCAATATCTGAAGACAGAAGGCTGACTTTGTGGTAATCAAGTGCAGGAACCTAATGAGACTTACTTTGTCTTTGTTTGTCCCTCTTACACAATTGCCTTGTTAAAAAGTTACGATTTTCTTAGTACGAAATGTTAACTAGGTAAAACATGTTAATTTTTAAAATTGTGAGGATTATTCATATTTAAATTAGGCACTAGGAATGCATTAAAGTATTACATATTAAATTAATATTAAAGTTAACCCGCTTCAATCATTGCTCATCATGGTAATGGTAGGAGTTTATAAAATAAAACTAGCAACACTAATAAAACAAAATGGCGATTGGCGGTCACTTTAATAATCTCTCACTGTTGCAATGAGACCTATTTCGGCTTTTATGTGTTAATAAGTGATTTTCTTAAAAAACAATGGTAAATACTAGTTGTGCTGTGAGTGGCTGCAATAAAGAATCATATCCAGGTTGTGGGATATCCTTTCACAGGCAAGTTTGTGAGATTTCTGTTAGTAGGGTGACCATGAGCAATCATTAATATCATTATTGCTAGCGTAGCGAAGTTACCTGACAAAAACGATTTGATTTTAGACTGCCTGCGAATGTTGAAGTAAAAAAGAAATGGATTGAAGCGATTCCTGGGAAAGTACCTAACAACTCTGTTGTATGTAGTTTACATTTCAAACCTGACGGAAGCTAGAAAAAAATTGATATCTAGCAAAAGGAGTTAGAAAGAGAATTCCGCTTGTAATTTGTAACTTGTAGCTTCGTGAAACGGGCCACTGGAGTAGTTCCATCTATTTTTCCTAAGGTAAATGAAGGTAATATCGTAAAATTACTCATTAAATATGTTGATTAATAAAAGCTTCAGGAGTATAGAAAAAATATTTAAAAAAAAAACTAGTTTTTTTAGATTTTGAGAAAAACTATGTCCGTCGCACCCGTCGTATGTGGGATATTATTACATGCCCGCCGTGCCGGACAATGCCAAATTTTTACATAAAAAAAGGGAGAAAATGTTAAAATACCGTTGCTTAGGTATATTATTTATGTTGTATGAAACTATGAAAGCGTAATTGACAGTGTGCGCGAACTTTGTAATACTTTTTTGATACTGGGATATTAATGACTAAAATTAAAAGTCGTGAGGTATCTTTAGACATCTTCAAAGGCTCATGAGAACTGAATTTTGGGAGATCTAAATAAATATTTAGGGTGTCCAAATATTTTTTACAAATTTACGTGTTTTGCTGATGACGTTGGGGTTCCATGATCGAGTTTTTCTCGTTGTGTTTGTCAGTGTAGGTAAATATGAAAATGATGAAATAGACAGAATATTGTAATATTTTTTGTTCAAAGAATCATTAATATCTTGCATGTTACTTCAAGACTGCATGCCGGATTGTAATTTTGTACCTCGTTATCAAGTTGGGAACTACTAAATCATACATTCGGACAGTTTATGATTATGCGTAAACAAGGGGAACCTATTAAAATATGGTCACCTATTCTAGAAAGGGACGCAATAAGTTTTAGTAAGTTTCTTTCGGCTCGCGTTATCGGTGTAGTGCACCTTCCAGATGTACGTAAGTACTTACTAATTCCATGGTTTACGTGTTACTAAAACATGGCGTGTAGGTATATATTTCATTTTTAGGCTTGATGTAAATTTCGTTCAGTCGCGTAATCGCATTTTCAAACGTTTCACATTCGTTAATAAAAACGAAGATCGTCGAAGATAAATGATTCGCTAGTAGCTTTAGCTTTGTTGCGTCAGGTATGCTTGAATCCGCTTCAGATAGAAAATTGGAAAACGTTTTATACCAATGGCTCCATTTTGTATAGGCCGCGACCGCGACTGCGCCGGGCTCGACGTCGAAGCGGTCCGGCCGTAAGTACTGTCGCAAATAAGATTTTTGCTTAATCGATTTTTCATCTTCTAGGGTCATTATTAGCAGAATAAATTGATACAATTAAACGAGGGATGCCAACAGTAAACTTGGCTTTATTCTGCTAAAACACAAGCATGTTTTTATAAATAACGATAGGTGACAATTAAGTCAATGCCAAAGACATATACTAGACTACTAGAGAAACATAGACAATATCATAGACACCACAGTATGTCTACGTATAGGTCTACCAGAATCTCATGAAAAATTTAAAAGTAAAAAGAAATCGATTTTTATATGGCAATTATTTGCAGCCTTACGCCTGTCAATTCAAATTTCACCGCTTGTCAGGGTTTGTTATTGTTTGTTATTTTTACACAAATATAACGTCAGTTATCAGGCAAATGTCCTAAAAGCCCTCCGATCTCAAGCGAAAAATATCGTTAATCATGTGTACTGTATTAATTTGTAAGGAAGAAGATGTGAATCAAACACAATCTTTGATTTAGTGTCGTGTTTATAAAAGACTAGTAAATGGAGCCAAATAATAGTGATACTTTAAGGTCCGTTGTACATTTGCAGGAACTTTACTTATCACCCCATTAGGCTTTTATGTCTGACACGCAAAACATCACACGCGAAACATCAAAGATGCTCTTCTAGAGACTTTAAAGAAATTAGATTCCGGTAAATTTTAATTTATTAGCTTTTATGGATACCTTGAACATAGTAGTATGGAATGCTCACAGTCTTTTGCACAATCAACATATTTTCTCTTATTTTTATGGGACAATAATATTCATATTGCAATAATCTGCGAAACCTGGCTCAAGCCTAGACATAAGTTTAAAATTGGTAATTATGATGTTGTTCGTTTAGATTCAGGTAACTCCCATAATGGTGTAGCCATATTAGTTCACAAGTCTATTTCTTAAGGGGCTTCTAAACGGGCCATATTTTCACTGCAATATGTGGCGGGCAACTATGTGTTTCTTTCTCTCACATACGAGTAAGAGAGGAACAACAATAGTTGCCGGCCACAAATTGCAATGAAAATATGGCCCGTTTAGAAGCCCCTTTACACTGTACTTGATACATATTATGATGACTCATTACAAAATGTAGCGATTCGTATTCAATATGGTAACAATAAAAATCTTTCTATACTTAGTTTTTACAGCCCATCTAATTGTAGTCCATCTTTTTCTAAATCAAAGTCAGATAGACTTATTAAAAATTTAACGCAACCTATATTTCTTGCTGGCGACTTCAATGGTTTGAACACATCTTGGGGGTGCTCAACCTGTGATTGTAAAGGCAAAGACATTTTTGATTGCATTAACAACATTAATCTTGTCTTTCTCAATGATGGTCAAATGACCACAGTTGGATCTCACATTTGGAGGCAAAATGCTCTTGACTTGGCCATAGTTTCTCCTTCTTTGGCTTTGGAGTGTGACTGGTCAGTAAATGACGATCCTCCAGGCAGTTATCACCTCCCTGTAATTACAAAAATAATAATTAATACTTATAGCGACATAACTCCCAATATTGCTGATAGCATTCCTCTGCCCTTTTCTATCAATTACAACAAAGTTGATTGGAAGATTTATTCTGTTAACATTGAATTATTATTTTGCTACTTTTTTATAGACAGGCAGGATGCCTTACTTAATTATTCAAACTTTATTAATCTCTTAAATTTAGCTCTTATGAATTCTTCTCCACATTTGTTAAATAGACAGACTAACGGAATTTCACTTTCACTCACTTGTTTTCTAATTCAGGCAAAAAGAAGAGAATTTCTCTCCCCTGGTGGAATGCTAACTGCTCAGCAGCTGTTGAAATTAGCAAAAAAGCCTATTTATTATTTAAACAGGATCCTTATGAAGATAATTACATTATTTTTAAAAAATTACAATCTAAAAAGAAATACATAATAAGATTTGAGAGAAAAGCCAGTTAGAAGAGTTTATGTGAGTCTTTTAATAGAACTACACCTATGGCTTTAATTTGGTCATATATGCGCAGATTCAATAAAAGTTATTCAAGTCCATCTAATTCAAATAGCAATCAATCCTGGATTTTTGATTTCCTTAAAAAATATACTCCAGACACTGTTGAGCCAGCTTTTAATGTAGATTCATTCCCTACTTCACCTAATCATAGATACCTTACAAAACCATTTAACTTAGTCGAACTAACCGCAGCTATTTCATCTAGAAGAGATTCTGCAGCTGGCCTTGATGGTATTTTATACAAAATGCTAAAACACTTACCTAATCAATGTAAATTACGTTTATTAGAATTTTTTATCTTCTCTGGGAGAACTCTTTAATCCCTGATGCCTGGAAAGTAGACTGCCTTGCACCTATCCTGAAACCAAATAAAGACAAAACTCATTTTGATTCTTACAGGCCCATTGCTTTAACATCTTGTGTAGGTAAAATATTTGAGCAGCTTCTAAAACAAAGAATTGAACATTTTGTGAAAAAAATTGCATCTTACCTTCTAATCAATTTGGTTTTAGAAAGGGCAGGTCGTCAAGGGAGAGCATTGCCCACTTACATTTAGATATTTTTAAGGCTTTTCAGTCTAAAGATGCTCTTGTTAGTGTTTTTTTTGATGTCCTTGGTCATTTAATAATCTCAATCATCATGTTCTTTCATCAGAGTTAGCTGCAGTTGGTTTTCCTTTAAAAGTAGTGCAGTGGATTTTTTCTTTTTGCATGGTAGAAAAGATTTTGTTAAGTGCAATAAGAGGCTTATTGGACCCAGATTTTCTTTTAAAGGTACGTGTCAGGGAAGTATTTTAAGTCCCTTATTATTTACTCTTTACATTCATAGAATGAACATAGTTTTAGGGCCTTATGTTTCTAATCTACAGTTTGCAGATGATTTAGTAGTCTACTGCTCTGGCAATGATGCTAATAATGTAAACCTTAATTTAAACAATGCTTTGAGTAAATTATCCTCTTATTTCAAACATCTTGCCTTAGACATAAGTAGTGAAAAATCAAGGCATAGTTTTTAGCAAAATTGGTTCTTTTAAACCTAAATTTTTTTACAACTATACTTCAATCCCCATAGTAAACAAAGTAAAATTTTTGGGTATCCTATTTGTAAGTAACCTATCCTGGGATAAGTATGTTGATTGTATAATTGTTAGAGCTCAAAAGGCTCTTAATGTCTTGAGGTCTTTAGCTGGGACATACTGGGGCTCTGACCCAAAAAATCTTTTATCTCTTTACAAGTCTCTAGTTCGTAGTCATTTTGAATATGATTTTTTGTGTTTTTCCTCAAATGACAAGTTGGTTCAGAAACTGGATGTTGGGGTCCATATTGGCTCACCTAATTATTTTTACTCATAACGACTCATAAGTCCTAATTATCGCAACTCCTAACGTATTTATTTCAGCAACTGTTACATTTTCAGGATTTTTATAAATCAAACCTAACCTAACCTAGTCTTATCTACACATTGAATATTTCAGAACTTCTGAAAAGTTTACGGTTCCAGCGGTATAAAAAATTCATTTTCGGAGTTCCGATAATAGGAGATGCAATTTTAGTTGAACTTTGGCGCTCCCTGGATGTTGTCCAAAACAATAATCTCAGACTAATTACAGGAGCTATGAGAACAACACCCATTAACTCCTTTCAAGTCGAGTGCAACACACCACCTTTATTATTTAGATTTAAATATTTGAAACTTGGTTTTATTCTTAAACTTTTCTCTATAAAAAATCATCCTTTAATCAAGAAGCTAATTTCATTACATGTCAGTCTCCCTGTTAATTCTCCGATGTCTTCTAACATCCCTTTCATTATTTATGAGTTTTCTTACATGCTTAATTTATTTAACCAGCATAATATTCATAATTCTGGCAACTGACTGTGTTACGAAAAAGAGGTTGATAGCACTTTTCACCAACTGGACATTAACGTTGATTGTGAGCAGAAAGAACGACATGAAGTCTATAATCTTATGTTTCAAGTACCTAATCATAAACATATCTATACTGATGGCATAAGAATAAACAATAACTACACGTAGAAGCGAAACTCCCGGCTCCCGACGCGCGCTCGGCGCGTTAGATACCTACCGCCTGGCGACACCTGAGGTGTCTAGTCAGTCAGGGGCGTCACAGACGGAATATATATGTGTTAACCAAGATTTGTTATTGTGTCTTGAATTGGTTTTCGTATTTGTGTTGATTTTAGTGTTTATGGTTGAACTAAGTTAGTGTTGTAAAAAGTGAACGACTATTTACGGCAAAATAATTAGAAATAGGTAATTGATTGAATGAAGGAGTTTTATTTGTTAAATAGTACGTCCCCTAGATGTTAAAGATAAAACAACGGAAACATTAAAAACGAATTAATAGATAAGAATAGTATTTTGTAATAAAGCTTTTTCAACTAAATAAAAATTTAAATTAATGGTCCGGAAAGGAACGAAAAAGATCCCAGACTATACTTAAAACTTATTGAGCTTAAAAGGTTGTTTATTTATAGACTGCTTTCTGTGTTTTATAGATGATTAATAGTCACATAAGCCATTAAATTTTCTGGAGATAATCTTAATATCATCAAAAATATTATTACCTAATTTAACGTAAATCTAAAAAACTCATTTTGCAACAATGTTTCCACGTTGAAGGAAAACATAAATAACATTTCGTGACTAAACTTGTATAACACGTCCATAAACCGATTAAAATATTTCACAAGTGACAACCAATATTTCACCCTGACTTTGGGCGCGGAAGACAGAGGGGCGTAGCGGGGTAAAGGGGGAAGTAGGTATTAAAAGCGCGGCATTTGGGGCCTGGGTAAAGGAGATTCGCTTCTACGTGTAGTTATTGTTTATTCTTATGCTGATGGCTCGAAAAAAGATGATATAGTTTCATTGGCTTTTTATATACCTCATTTGCAATTTGGTTACGGCATTCAGCTCAACAAGGAATCAAGTTTTTTCATCGCTGAGGCGCATGCCATCCTCACAGCTCTAAAATTCATCCAAGATAAGACCTGAATAATAATTGTATTGGTTAGTTATCACAGACAGTATGAGCGTTTTAAAAGCAATACAGACTTATCAATTAAGCGCCAACACAAATTATACTAGGTATAAAAGATATTAGACACATGGTTCAACATCTTTCTACTAGAAATATTAGTATAAAATTTCTATGGACACCCTCGCATATTGGCGTCACCGGTAACGAGTAAGTTGACTTTTTGGCACGTTTCATTGTTGAGTTGACAGTGACAGCCGCAGCCCTGTTAGCGATGTTGCCTTACCGCACTCCGACTTGCTACCTCTAATTAAATCTAAAACTAATAAATGTTTTAAAAAACAAAAAACCGCCTTCAAAAACGCAAAAAATAACTTCTTTAAAATTGTAGGCACCTAATAGGTTAGTCCAACTGATGTCGGCTTTTTGTTGAAAATATTGGGGTCGCCGACTTCGGTTAGACTAACCTATTAGGTGCCTACAATTTTAAAGAAGTTATTTTTTTGCGCTTTTGAAGGCGGTTTTTTGGTTTTTTTAAACATTTATTTTATTTTATATTTATTTAGTGATCATAATACGCTGTTACGTAGTCCCACTTCTTAGTTGATATGAAACTTTAAGTTATTTCAAGCGCGCCGCAATCAACACCGCGGGAAAGTCATACTCATATTTCAACAAGTAAATATTCTTCGTTGTAGTCGCTCAACTATCTTAATCGAGATATCTTATCGCAACCCTTGAAATCGGTACCGTTGAGGAGTTCCGGTGGCCATCTGTGGTCTTCATCATCAGTTCCACTTCACCAAATGATACTTTCTGAATGCAAATGCTCGACTTGTTACTAAAAATACTAAAATCGCTATATGTTTGCCTACAATATTTGAGCAGTTCCCTCAATTCCTCACGGATCCTGTCATCAGATTCAGATTTGGTGACAATTGGACCACCTCGAAAGTATACTCTATCAAACCAAAAAAAATATTTTGAAATCGGTCGACAATTGACGGAGTAATCGGTGAACATACATAAAAAAAAAACATACAGTGGAACGTATAAACTCCTCCTTTTTTGAAGTCGGTTAAAAAGAGGTACAAAAATAAAAGATGAATAAAAATGCAACGAAGATATATAACTATTAGGTGCCTACAATTTTAAAGAAGTTATTTTTTTGCGCTTTTGAAGGCGGTTTTTTGTTTTTTAATTATTAGAGACGTATTTAGTTTAACGAGTAATAAATAAATACAAAGCGTACATACTTATAAAGCTTATTAGGTACAATGCTATTAAATGTCCGTTCTGTAGTCTGTAAAATTAGTCTATAGCTGAGTAATGTTGTCAAAGGTTGTCACAGTACGTTGAACGAACATGGAAAAAGCGCTAGGTATGAAAATCACGGCGCTTCCGACCTTGTAGTCGCGAGTAAATTACATCCTAGCAGCGATCTAGCGCAGCGTGTTTATACAGTATGGTTAGACGGCTTTCAGCGCTGCAGCGGATATTAGTATTGACTCTTATCAAAATGGAGCATGATTTTTGCATACGATGACTTCTCTAGTACGTTAGTACAATAATACCTTAATGGTATACTCTTCCATCTTCGACTATATTCGAGATACTATTATTGACATTTAATCTTTTCTGAACTCAGATTTATATTTGACGCTTTTATCGGATTTTACGTTTTTCATCGGACTTGACTTTTACTACAAAGATTTGGCTTCGGCCTTACTTGAAATTGGACTATGAAGAATCTACAAAGACTTGGCTCCGGCCTTACTTCAAATTGGAATATGAAAAATCTACAAAGACTTGGCTACGGCCTTACTTCAAATTGGATCTTACATAAAGAATGAAAACTATGACTAGGCGGTAAGAATTTATGTCCTTTGCCTTTCCCTCTGGGATAAAACGCAAGAAAAAAAAGCTTTAACTATAGAAACTTAATCATTGGTCTAATCTGTGTCTGTCATCTGATCTGTCAACTTCACTTCGTATTGTAAGTAAACCAACCAAGCCAACACAAAAACTGTAAATACGAACCTAAGAACTAAACTTGAACTGTAAATATCTTATTTAGAAAAATATCTAGATATGAACCTTCATGACAGTTTCAAGTATTTATCTAAGATATTAAAAATACCGTCAGTCATCGGCTTCAGTGGTTTTTTTATCGCTTACCACGTCCGTCGAACTTATAAATTCATTGAAGGGATAGTAAATACGGATGTTCTCGATATCGAAAAGAAGTATACCGCTGAGTACATTTATATCGATGACCCGTCTTACAGTCGAACCCTCATAACTGAGCACGATAAAGAGAAAAGACAATCGATCGAGTTAGGTCGTATTTGGAAGAGTTTGAAACACTCGCTCGCATGGAGACTGTTGTGGTTATGCCGGTACGGAAACCCCCAGCAGCGCAATATCGCCCTGGACCAGCTGGCTGCGTTCAAGAACAACAAGGTGTGGGACTACACTAAGCTGGCGCAAGCCATTGACAAGAACACAGCCGTGCTGCTGGCACGCACGCGCGGCGCCGACCTGCGTTACTTCCTGCCGCCGCCCGCTCACGTGCGCCGCGCCGCCGCCTCGCCCGAGCTGCTCTCCTTCAAGCTGCGCGACCTCATCATCGCGGCCAACAAGTTGCAGCCTCATTCATGCTTGAAGCACTTCCTTGCAAAACATTTTGCCAATATACAGGACCAAGCCATGGAGGCTGATACTATTCCTGCCAAACCGGACAGTTTAAGTGAGCGCGACTTGTGTATGTTGTGTTTAGATGCCATTTACCACCACCTAAGGTTTTTCTATAACACAGTTTATAGTGAAGACCAAGCATCAGCTTTGTTTATAAACATGGGGCTTTTGCCCTGCCTTGCTGAGTTTATGTTAAGAAATCGTGATGATCTTCAGGCGGATGTCTCTGTTTTACACATTCTTACCGTGTTAAGTGTTCATACAAATTTACTAACAGACTTTTTTCAAAATGGTCTTATTAGAGAACTATCTAGGCTGGTGAGGTCAAAAGATGTCCGCTTGTCTTGTTCTGCTGCAGTATGTTTAGCAAATCTATCTGGAGAATATTGTTACCGACCTGGGCTATATTTGTTGCACCCAATCTTTAGAACTGATACACCCCCACGTTGCGATACTGTCCTTATTCATGGGTTACGAGGGGGAGTGTTTGTCACTTGGAGACAGCGTGACCGCAAGTGTGCTGAACCTCTAGGCATAATGGAAGTGGCAGCATCAGATTCTGATGACCTTGAAGAAGTAACAGAAACTACAAAATATATTGATCCTGAAATGCAGCAGGTTCTGAAAGAGTTAATAGAATTAGAAGATGATGCTTTACTCGCTGATATTGATGTGGTGTTGCATGATCTGCCTACTGAAGCCAAGCGCGAACCTATAAAGCCTACTGCTTATACTGCAAATGAAAAACGCAAAAGTCTGATACAAGAGAAAGAGGATAGTTATGAATACACTTACTGCTGGCCTAAAGAATGGCTACCTAAAGATTGCAATAATCTCAGAATATTGGGTATAAACTATTGGAGTTCCTTGTCAGAATGGTTGGAGCGATGTCCTCTCCAAACAAATGATATTGCCGGCCGTGCCTCTGAGTTAGTGCCTACTTTAATTGATGCCGGCGTAGGTACTAAAAATATACCTGTTGTGTGGTTAGCCCACTCTATGGGTGGGCTTATTGTAAAACAAGTGCTTACTGAGTGTGCACAAAGTGAAAAATCTGACTTTAATCAATTGTGTAAAAGTACCAGAGCAGTATTATTCTACAGTACACCGCACAAAGGCAGTGCTCTAGCTAGTATGCCCAGGGCTGCTGCTGCTGTGCTGTGGCCGTCTGCAGATGTTAGGCAGTTGCAAGAGAACTCCCCCACATTGCTGGAGCTTCATCATTCATTTATAAAGTTTGCTGATCAATATGGCTGGGAAACAATTAGTTTTGCTGAAACAATGCCTACTTTAGTGACTGCATTCAAAGTACCTGTATACTTTGTTGAGGTTGTTTCTGCAGATTTGGGGCGTGGTGTGTTTTATCAACTGCCCCTGGACCATTTGTGTATATGCAAGCCAGCAACTAGACAAAGTGTTTTGTATACAACAGTATTAGATGTTATTCAAAGGATAACAGATGAAGATATGGAAGTAACATATCAAAACCCTTTCATACAATGGCTTATGAGTATTATATTTTCATTAATTAATGGAAGAGGAAATAATCTTGTTGTTGAGTCTAGGGAAGAGCCTGACAATAGTGATGGTCGTGGTGGCTGGGTTAAACAGGTTTTGTTTGAGATTTTTAGCCATGGCTTTACAGATTAAAAACATTGTCTTGTAACCAAATATTAAAAGTCTTTCTTTTTCTGTTAATTTTATGAAACTTCTGTGTTGTAAACTTTACTTTTTTATCTTTTAGCCCATCTGTAAATTATAAACTATCTCGGTATATTCCCAAGATTTATCTAGCTAACTACAGTACTAGGCAGACAATGTAGTTAAGTTTATAAATATGTGCACACTATAATACATTGTCTATGGAATAGTGCTAGCACCCCGAGTTTCAGTAAAAAGCTGCAAATGGTTTTAAAAGCATGAAAATCGGAGCGATTGATCTTTAAGCCATAAGAATCAATTTGACCCGTAGCACGGAAAAAAGAACAAAAAAGGAGATGAGTTATGACATCATCTTTTTTCTGTATGGGAAAAAATAAAATTGTTCTGAAACCTATCGTGGGTGGTATCTAATGAGAGGGCTTACTAAGCCGATTCTAAAAATATATCACATCATTATATTTCAGTCACCTGTTTTAAATTAAAATAATAATCATTTTCAAAACATACAAATTTTGGGCTCCTGCAGATATGATAATGGTTGAATCATTACTTGTAAAATATACCTAAAATGATATGTATGTAATAGCCTCATATCCAACCCCAAGAAAGCATGCGCGGCGCGCGGCGCGTGAATGACTGAGTACGCCGCCGGCCGCCGAGCGAGTCAGAAAGGGAAGCAGGAAGGGAGCGGCAGAGGGGTACATGCTCACGACAAACATTTGAATCAAAAGCAAACCAATAATATTAATTGCTAATAATGAGCAAAATAAAAATTGCAATAACACCAATGTTTTATGCTTTCTTTTTAAATATTTAGTTGATTGTTTTCGAAATAAAAATAAATATGTTAATATTAATGAATAATATAAATATGATTTAGAACTCCTGTCGCATTAGTATTTATCATCCTCAGTGTCTAAAATTGAACTTTTTATACATGTTTTAACTAATTGTGATTTTATCACATTATGTAATATAAAAAAATATACAAAATGTTAATATTTTCATGGGGTTGCTTTCTTGGGGTTGGATATGAGGGTATTACATATAATTTTTGGTATATTTTACAAATAATGGTTCAACCGTATCATATCTGGAGGAGCCCAAAATTGTTAATTTAAAACAAGTGACTGAAATGTAATGATGTGATATATTTTTAGAATCGGCTTATGTCGGAACCCAATATTCAAACCGCGGATAGATAGGCTTACTTCGGATTGAAATTTGACACATTTTGTATGGGCAAATGTCAAATTTTAACCCGTAGTAAGGCTTATCTATCCGCGGTTTGAATATAGGGTTTGGCCGTTAGTAAGCCCTTTCATTAGATAACACACACGATAGGTTCCAGAACAAGTTTAATTCATAAGAAAGACGACGTCATAACTCCTCTCCTTTTTGTTTTCTTTTTTCTTGCTACGGGTCAAATTGTCGTATGGTCTAAAGATAAATCATTCCGATTTTCATGCTTTTAACACCATTTCCAGGTTTTTTTGACGTATCGCTAGCACTATAATGTCATGTTTAAACTGCCGTGTATTAATTGTCACAGTGATTAAAGTGACAAGGTACTAAAGTGCACACGTATTTATGAACTCGACTGTACCTACCTAGTATTAACTAGATCTATAATAATACTTACAATAGAACTAGTAGGATTAGACCAAGATATTAAGACGTGCATAGAGTACTTTTTATCTCTGAATAATATTAATTAGATAGATAAGAACCCCCTATTGAACGGGGAGCCCTCCCTTCAGAGCTGATACCTCTTAAACGGCCTAACTGATTTTCATGAAACCTAGCTACGAATCACCACCAGAAAACCTGGTTTCCAATAATAAAAAAACGCATCGAAATTGGTTCATCTGTCTAAGAGCTACTGTACGGTGCCACAGACGGACACACACATAGCGGTCAAACACGGGCAAAAACGAATACCTACCGCCCTTAACCCTAGAACGCCACCAAAATCTGAACATGAGTAGGTAATTAATTAAGTTTTGATTAATAGAGTCTGTCTAATGAAAGCTGAACCTGGGAAAAAGCGGCAAATTCAAAAAATCTTGATATGGTATTACCGATCAATGAAGGAATAAACGATATTGATACTTTTATTATTTTATTTATTTTGGTGGGCACAAAGGAAGAGGAAACGCGTACTATATTTTCATATATATTATTACGAGCGCTATATTTTGATGAAAAGCACTTTAGGTAAAATACGATGACAGTGACTGGAGCACATTTGGTTTTTCGAAATATATTTGACATGAAAATATAGTGATCTGCACGTGTAGCACAAGTTGTATTTTCTCGCTTGTCGCTCTGTGCGTCTCTATCGTAACAGACTAGATAGTAAGGGAGATCCGAGCGACAAACAAGTCACGAGCAACTTGTGCTAGTCGTGCTGTTGATAGATTTCATTGATACGAGAGGTTTTCGTCTGTGTCGCACACAGCATAATAAAACAATGATGATGAGGAATATTATATTCAACCTTTTTAATAAAGTAATTAGAGGTAACATTATTCTCATCACCCTTACACCTCTATCTAACGACAATTATATCTTGGAGAAGAAGCGCCGCAAGAAACTCCAGCAGATCATTTTTTCCAATCATAAAATACAATTATTCTTAAAAGTAACATTACAAGGTAGTAAAGTAATTAATAATTATTTCTAACAACACAAACTTAGTCGTTACAAATGTACGCTCAATAACATTGAGTAAATTAAAAATAGTGACTAGGAGAACAACATGACGAGGTCTCTACGTCAGGAACGATAACTAAAATAACTAACTGGAAAACAGGTTCTTGCAAGCGTGAACAGACAGGACCCCACTGACAACACCCGTTCACGAGTATGACGTATTTGTATGATGTATTTTCCCTCATTACTTATTCTTTTTAAAGATGAAACACTGATATCTGTAAGAAGAAAGAAAGTGTTAAATAAACAGAACACCATTTAGAAATACATTGTGTGGTTGCGCAGTACAGCCCCATTGTACAGTCCGACAGCCCTAAAAACATTTGGGTTTAGGTGAAATGAAATTGCATCGGTGAGGTTCTAATCGCAACGGTTTAAGAACAAGGAAGACTCATATAACCCGAACATCTTTTATATCTGGCCGATCAAAAATGACATTAAATAAATAGATAAGGTACTAAAGTGTACACATATTTATGAAATCGACTGTACAGTGTACATTTGGTTCATAAACAACAAAATGCTGTTTGCTCCGCACACAGAAAATACATATCAAATAATATGTTTATGATATCTTTTAACTAAACACCTCCTTATTGTTTTATTGAAACTATGAGTGTCAGTTACATTAATCATCTGTCTATTAAATTAATTTAATAAAATTGTGAATGCTAAGAGATTCAACATGATATAGGGACAGACAATAGGTACCTACACCTATTATATAGGGAAAGACAATGATAATTTTAGTAATTACCGGTCATTGAAGATACTTCTTCCAAATATTTCGTCTGAGTCTGGCAGGCTAACTCAGTTTCCTCAACCTCTTTCAGCTGCTTTACGTTTTCCAGCACACTTTTGTCAACGTGCACGTCCAGGTTTTCTGAAACGAATTTAATTTCGTTTAATTTCTTAATCTCATCGTATAATAGACAGAAAAAGGTAAATTAAACTTAGGATTGCACATAGAGAAATAAGAAGTATCAAAATGAACATGCCGTACTAAAGCCGTACTAACCTATAAATTTGGTCACCGTAACTAAACAATTAATTTTTTGCATCAATAATGCTTTTCTTTCTTCTTGTTTTTCTTTGTACTTCTGTATAATAGTATACAGAATCTCCCGGACACCGCCTCTTATCGTCGACGGCATCACTCCGTATTTTTATCAATTTAGATCTCGAATTGACAAGTTTCTAACAACAACAAAGTCCAAACGTCATATTAAACAGTGTTGCCAGACTCGTCAGCCAAGAAAAATCCAGGTTCAGCTTTCATTAGACAGACTCTAGTACCTACGTTGGACCTAATTGTACTCAGTTAAGTGACATCTTCGGTATTAGACTAGGTCCAAAACTGAAAAACGCGTTTCTAAACCATTGCAAGCGGCAAATCATGTAACAGTTGGGGTGACAACGTTATCAGAGGGTTTTGACCCTGCAGAATACGGATCTGCCTGTCGCCATTCCGAAATTTGAACCGGAAGTATGCTATACCGGAAAAGGTGCAGCCCATACAAAGCTTTTCGTCGTAAATTTTGTAAATCGTTGTTCCGGTACCCTAAAAAAGGTCCGGTTATGGTTTTTTAATATGTTGTAAAGGATAATATAGCCATGGTTACTCAATTTATCCGTCCCTCCAGCTCTATTTATTTCTCCGCCATCTTGCAAAACAGTCACTTTTTCTGTTTTTTGTCGATAGTGTCGTTGAAGTTAATGCTAGTCAATAAATGTCTGTTATCCTATTATTAAATTGAATATCTGTTACCTATACTAAAGAATGTTACGTTAGCTGGTACGGGTAGGTAATACGTTACAGCGCATACATTATACCTACTGAAAAATCCCAGTTACTCTTTAAACTTCATGTACGTATAACATGTATAAGATACAATTCCGATGTTTCGAAAAGCTCAATGTGACTTGACAGAAGCGCGTGGGCCCATATACTTCTGTTTAGTCCACAAGAGAAAATGAAATACATACCAACTATTTTACCGGTCAATTTCCCTCGGGTGTGATATACATGGCTTTATTTCTCTTCTCTAAAAGTGTACGGGATGGTCTATAAATAACTCGACTTTGCTGAAATACATCTTAACTGGAGTGAAAGTCATTAATTGAAATTTGAATTTAATTTTTAATTAAAAAACTTAATTTTTGCAACCCAAGATGGTGGGACCCATAGGGGATACATACATACATTAAATTACGCCTGTTTCCCAGAGGGGTAGGCAGATACCACTTCTTTCCACCTGCTACGATTCTGACAAATTTCTTTCGCTTCTTCCACATTCATACATCGAGTCATGCATACACGTCGGTTTCGGGTACTTAAGATCCGGCCCTTTTCCAGTATTTCTCCGATTTAATTCAAAAAAGTACGCCTGGGGTCCGTTTTATAAAGCTACAAATTACAATTTACAGGTTACAAGTTTCCATTTGACAAAACCTCGACCAATGACGACCAGCCATTTGAGGGCCTATTCCCAGTTGTCCACACCCTAAGTAAAACACCCTAAAAACTAACACAGTTGAGTCAAATTAAAGAGTGTGGACAACTGGGAATTTTCATTCCCAGTTGTCCACACCTATTTTCGAGGGTGTGGACAACTGTTTCACACCACACATACTACGCAAAGGGCGCATTTCAACTGCATTTATACGACTTTCATGCTTGTCCTGCCACACCCAACATTCACTATTATACATCAGAGTAGGGGCCAACACTCCATTTTGAACAGCCAGTCGCACTTTTTCAGAAACGCCCCTTCTGCTCACAAAGGAGTACAGGGACCCGTTAATTTGAATTCCCGCATTCACCCTCCTCTCGACATCCTTCTCACACTTACCATCTCTTATAAACATATTTCCCAGGTAGGTACACAAATTCACTCACTTGCTCTACTAATTCAGCATTAATATTTATCACGCACTCAGTCATCTCCTCGTCCTTCTCTATCATCATGACCTTGGTCTTGGCAATATTTACTTTCATCCCCTATTGCTTAAATCCCTCATTCATCATTGTCACCATCTCCTGCAACTCAAGTGGAGCAAGTATAACTTGATCATCAGCATATAAGAGGCATTTGATTAGCAACTCTTGCATACGCAAACCCTTATCATACTCTTTCAAATCTCGCATACAACAATCCATTAATAGATTGAACAGCCATGGTGAGGCAACACAGCCCTGTCTAACACCTCTAGAGATATTAAACCAGGCCGAGTATGCCCCATTGATCCTGACACAGGCTCTGGAGCCCTCATAAAGGGACCTCAAAGCCAGGTCAATACATAGGCAGCACCGTCCACAACTCCTTTCTATCTACCCTATCATAATAGGCCTTTTACTAGGTCCTAAAAAGCACAGAAAACCTTTTGGTTGACAGCCAAAAACTTTTCTGTGATAGACCGTAGTGGAAAGACCAGATCCGTACATCCCATTCCATTTCGAAATCCCGGTTGTTCATTGGGGATTGATAACCAGAGGTCGGAATAGGTAGTGCTTATTAACCTAAACTTGACTCACGTTCATTCATGCGCGAGTGAGATGGGGATACGTTATTGAATGAAGATGCAACAAGTTTAGGTTAATAAGCACTACCTATTCCGACCTCTGTTGATAACACTATATTTGAACATGTGATCGATTTCAATAAGCATAAAATATATCAGGGAACACTTTACTTGTTAGCCAATCTACGTTTTGGGACATTGTACCATTTTAGTTTGTTCATTGTTCATATCATTCAAGTCAATTCCTACTTCAGCAAACTCTCTTTTCCCATCCCTCGTCCAGCTTTTTGTAAATAGCTCCATAAAGTTTTTGTGTGCTTCTGTGTTGTGGTTTTTGAGTTTATTTGTATATAATTATCGTAGCCTCGTGTGGTTGCCGAGTTAGAATAGTGCCACTCCATGTCTTCCCGTGGATGTCGTAAGAGACGACTAAGGGAATAAAGGCTTGTAGTACTGTTAGGCGATGGGCTTGCAACCTGTCACTAATACGCTGGTAAACATCTTAGCCTAATTGTGCAAATTGTGGTTATAGAATTATCAACAAGTTTTTAGAGATGTTTGTAATTCTGTAGCTCTGCCTACCCCACTCTGGGAACGAAGGCGTGAGATTATGTATGTATGTATGTAATTATCGTATTTTTATTTGTTGTCCTAGGTAATTCAACTGATCATCTGTTGGTGAATAATGTTTGGTCTCATACCGTACATCGTGCCCTGACTCACTTGACATTGGCAAAATTGTCTGCGCGACGGATACCATAAATTAAAAATATTGATTCATATCATTCACTTTGCGAATGGAGTGCATCACTATTAGCCTTTTATGTGGTATCATTATTTTACGATTCGACAATAGTGGTTGTCAATTTACTGAACATAATTAAAAGGAGGTACTTAAAACTTGGCATATGTTCTACAGGCCTTTATTAAAATCCAAGATATCAACCTTGGTGTGTTGCCGCCGCCGGCTCTATCTATACCATGACCATAAAACAAAGAAATTTTAACGCTTTTTTAGTTTCAATTAAATAAATAGGTACCTAAGTACTTAACTTGTTTTGACCTTGAGTTTAAATAACTGGGGTTGAGAGCATAGTTGTACTACCTAGTATACACTAGAATGTGACTAGAATTATACACGCTAAAATTTGGTTTTTGGATCTTTTCTATGAATGTAATACTGAACTATAACCCTTCAAACTATGTGCAGTTGGGACGAATTTGTAGGTACATACTTTCGAACGATTACTAGAGGCACTAGCCAGCTCTGCTGTTAAAATACTTGGCAAGCACATTTTCATTCCGATCTTACTACTAAGTAAGTACTGAAGGTTGGGAATTGACACAGATCCTAATGAATCAGGTCGGATACGAGGTCAACGCGGTGTCTCTCTTCATTATAAACCATGAGAGAGCCGCTCCAGAATCGATTCTCAATAATGCACCCACGAGCATTGCTACTACTTTTTAAATAGGCAAATGAAATATAAATTGATTCTGAAACTGGTTCCGTAAAACCATACAACTTTGCCCGCTTTTTACAATTATTGCTCTTTTTTTCATAAGGTGAGATCCCAGTCACCCCAGACTTACGTAATTTTAGGAAAGGTGAAATTTTTAGGATCTCTAGTATAACATAAACTTTAAAGGGAATGGATACTCGCTAAGCTAAAAGCGGGGCCGTTTTGCAGGTAACCAGGTACCAAAGGTGGAAAAAAATAATGCTAACTTACGTCAAAGTAGGAAGGCTGGTATTTACATATGTTATATATGATATTGTTATAAACAAACATATACAGCTGCCAGACACTTCCTGTGGCCCATGACTTTTGACAGACACTTTAAAAGTCGTAAAAAAATGGGGGATGTGCCGGTAGGCACGTTTCGTAATTGTTATCAATTCACGTAGTACTGTAGTAAGTTAACTTTGTATATATACGCATGTGTAATTGTAATTAAATTAGATTGAAACTGACTGACAAAGTTGTTACTCTCTCACCCCCATCATCATGGACATCTCCGGTAAAGTGGTGACCCCGACAAAGAACACTATCCCGTCTGAACAATGATCGCCGCTACCCTGCCTGACGACCCACCAATAGGGGGTAACCACCGGTACAGTGGTGACCCCGAAGAAGAACACCATCCCGACAAGTAACATTAACGCCGTTGTCCTGCAGCAAGAAGAAGAAATCAATACAAGAAGCAGGAGGAAAATTAAGCCAGCTAGAAGGTATCAAGGAGCGCAAATTATTAATTTACTGCAATGTCGCCCCCGAGGACTGTCGCAGGTACGAGTACAGGTTCGTTGGAGATTGCGTCAACCACGGTGATATCCCGTATTCCTGAATTCTGGAGGAATCTTCCAGGTTTATGGTTCACCCAGTTCGAAGCATTAGTCGCATCGCAGAAGCAGGGTGACGACTACTAGTTTAATTTGGTGATATCAAAGTTGGCCAAGGAAGAAATTCAGCAAGTTAGTGATGTTATTGCGAAGCCTCCCGAGACTGGGAAATTCGATGCTGTTAAAAACCGGCTGATCGGATGCTACGAGGAGTCTGATCAGGTCAGGTTCGAGAAGCTGCTGTCAACTATGGAATTGGGCGATCAGAAGCCATCGCAATTATGGCACAGGATGCGGAATTTGGCCGGTAAAACAGTAAATGATAAAACTGTTCGGTTTATGTGGTTGAGACTCCTTCCGTCATCTGTTAGCGCAGTGTTGGCTGTAACGGATTCGTTATCAATAGACAAAATGTGTCAAGTCGCTGATAAAATTTATGAGAACACTAAAAGAACAGAGATATCAGCTGTAAACAGTCAACAAAACAAAACAGATGATTTTACAAACTGCTTAGCTAGCGTCGCATCACAAGTCGCAAGAATGCAATTTGACATAAATGAGCTACGGCACGAGCGCCGGCGCAGCGGTATGCAGAATGTGACTAGTAGGCGTTCTTCGTAAATCAAGGTCAAGTTCGAGAGGAAACTAGCAATTAGAACATAGTATGGTAATTATTATTTTGTTTTGTAAATATTTTTTGGTCGACTGTGTAATAGTTTCGATTTCAGAAGTTTTTGTTTTACCTTCATGCAATGCCGTGAAGATGTTTAATATCTCAAATGACAGTTTATTCTTAGGTTATCGGTCAATGAGCCAAGAATGTCGCCAACTGAGAAAAGTTTGTGCTTTCATGCAGGGGCCATGAAGATGTTTAATATCTCCAATACGAATTAATTCTTAGGTTATCGTTAAATGAGCCAAGAACTTCTTAGAAATTGAAAAGAAATTTTGTGCCTTCATGCAACGGCCAAGAAGATGTTTAAACAATATCTCCAATACGAATATTTCTTAGGTTATCGTTCAAGGAACCAAGAATTTCGTTGAAATTGAAAGGAAGTATAGTGCCTTCATGCAACGGTCATGAAGAAGTATGTTTACCTCTAACTAATGCGAATTGATTTCTTAGGTTATCAGACAATGAGCCACGAAATCCGCTAACTGAGGAAACACTTGCTACCCCACGCCAATTACCGACAAAGAGTCGATGAATTTTTGATGTAAATTATTATTATAATGAAACATATTGCCCCTAACGGCACACTTTACACAGTCATACCATCGAAAATATTTCAGTAGGAACTTATTGTACTGGAGAATATCCTTTTAATTTGTTTTTTTTTTCTCTTGGGGGGAGTACTGTGCCGGTAGGCACGTTTCGTAATTGGTATCAATTCACGTAGTACTGTAGTAAAGATAAAAAAGATAAAAAAAAGATAAAAGATGTTTATTCAGTAAGTAGGCCGCACGGGCACTTTTACACGTCAAAAATCTACCAGCGCTTCGCAAGAGACCACTGCTGAGAAGAAACGCCGCAAGAAACTCAACAGTCAGTCGTTTTTTTTTTAAATTACTTATACAATTATAGAACTTAACCTAGCATTATATAAAACAATGAATTTAACATTAAAATATATATATCATGCGTAGTTGAGCAGGAAAATGTGTCAAAACTCAGTATTTTCAGATGAACTCTTAAATAGTAATAATAATAATTATATATATAATTATATATATATATATATATATATATATAATTATATATATATATATATATATATATATATATATATACTTACCCATGACGGTGCAAAACAACCACATAGTTTTGATACATTCTCCTACAGAAACCGTGTCCCCTAGACAATAATTATACCTACAATGTTTAGATATTTTCCCGACTAAGCTATTACTAAGTTATTTAGGTGTTTAATTTAGGCCAAGCATTTTTATCTGTTAGATAGTCCTCGACCCTATAATAAGCTTTCGACATCAACGACTTTTTCAAGTAATTTTTAAGTGCTGGAAATGATAACTTTAAAACTTCGTCAGGTAATTTATTATAGAAATGAATGCATTGACCAACAAATGATTTATATACCTTACGGACACGAAATTTTTTAATAGCAATTTTTTTTTTATTTCTTGTATTCAAATTATGTATATCACAATTCTTAACAAAAGAGTCTTGATTTTTAATGACATAAATAATATTCTCATAAATAAATTGTGACGCTACTGTCAAAATACTAATTTCTTTAAATAGTAATCTTAAGGAATCACGGGAGTTTAAGTTATATATGGAACGAATGGCTCTTTTTTGTAACACGAATATAGTCTGTATGTCAGCAGCTTTTCCCCAAACCAGAATACCGTACGACATAACACTATGAAAATAACTATAATAAACTAAGCGAGCTGTCTCAACATTGGTAAGTTGCCTGATTTTCCTAACAGCATAAGCTGCCGAACTTAATTTACCTGCTAGTACTGCTATATGGGGACTCCATTGCAGGTTTTTGTCTATAGTTATCCCTAAGAAAAGCGCCTTGTCCACCATCTCCAAACACTCATCATTTAGAAATATACTAGATTCTACCGGTCTAACATTAGGCAAAAGGAATCTAACACATTTAGTTTTCTTAGAGTTAAGTAGCAAATTGTTAATAGTAAACCAATTAAGTACTTTAACCAGCGTGGCGTTTATCCTACTGTAATCGACGGATTTTCGGTCCACCTTGAAAATTAATGAAGTATCATCAGCAAATAGCACAATATCACAAAGGTTATCTACCGTAAGTCATTTATATAGACCAGAAATAAGAAAGGACCTAATATAGAGCCCTGAGGCACACCTAATTTAACAGTTGCTCCAATGGACTGTGTTTGGTTTACAACAACCGTTTGTGTTCTATCACTAAGATATGAAGACATAAGATTTAGAGAATTATTTGACAGACCATAATGTTCTAATTTTAATATAAGAGTCGCATGATCTACGCAATCGAAAGCTTTGGAAAGGTCACAAAAAATTCCTATTGCATCACAGGATTTCTCCCAAATATTGTATATATATTTAATGAGTACAGATGCTGCATCAGTTGTGGATCGTCCTCTGGTGAAGCCGAACTGATTACTGTTAAGCAGTTTATTTCTATTGAAGTGACCTAACATATCTTTTAACATTAACTTCTCAAAAACTTTACTTAAAACCGGTAGAATAGAAATGGGACGGAAATTCGTTAAATCACTCATGTCGCCCGATTTAAAAAGTGGTATGACTTTACTATATTTCATAAGATTTGGAAAAACCCCCTCTGAAATGCAATTATTGTAGATTAAAGCTAAGTGAGGTGCAATTATATCTATGACATGATGGATCACTTTAACTGACGCTCCCCATAAATCCTCAGTTTTTTTAAAACTGAGCGATTTAAATACCTTAACAATAGAAATTGAATCTACATGGCTAAAATCAAAGGTTACATTACATTTAGTAACATTAGCACAAAGTAGTTTTTGAGCTACAATCGCAGATGATTGAAGACATTTCGTTGTATTAATAGCTATAGTGGAGAAATAATCTTCGAACGCTAAGGCCACGTCTTTGTTTGACGTGATTTGTTTGTCACCCTTGTTTAGGGTGACTTGATTATCACGAGTTTTAGATTTACCCGTTTCTCTATTTATAATTTTCCACACCGTTTTTACCTTATTATCAGAAGCTTTGAGTTTAAGACTTAAAAAGTTTGACTGAGCAGTTAAGCAAACTCGCTTGAAGGTCCTCGAATAATTCTTAACGTAAACTAAGAAGTCAGCATTCTTGTTCTCCTCCCTCTCTCTATATAGTTCATAAAGCCTATTTCTACTTCTATGGATGCCTACAGTAGCCCATTCACTAAACTTAGTTTTTGACCCAGAAACAGTTTTCATCTTAAAATTGTTGTTAAATTGATGAAGAATTACATCAAACAAATCTTTATAAATACTATTAGAATCATTATTTGAAAAGGATAACCCACAGAGATTGCTCTCAACTTTATTTTTGAATAATTCTAAACGATTGCTAGTTATGGGTCTGTATGTTATTGCCTGCGGTTCTTGATGAAAATCATTTAAAAAAGAAGCCTTCTGGCCACTATGATCAGAATTAAAGCAATTAAATATTTCCTTATCCAAACACTCGCAATTACAATAAATATTGTCTAAACAGGTAGCACTTGAAACTCCTATCCGTGTAGGTTCAAAGAACAAATTACCTAAGTTAAAAGATTTAAATAAACTTAAGATCTTAATAGTATTATTTGAAGATTCCAGTAAATTAACATTAAAATCTCCACAGACAATAACATGCTTTTGGGTTTTACATACTAATTTTAACACATTTTCCATACTGGATTCAAATGTGCTAAAATCAGCTGACGGTGGTCCGTAAACACAGATAATTATGTAATTTTCTAATTCTATGCATGAGATTTCTACAAGCCTCTATATGGATAGCCTAACAATATCTTTCCTTTCTTTGGATTTAACGGTACTTTTAACAATTATTAACGAACCACCATGAATGGCGGATTTTCTGGCAAAAAAACTAACTAATTTAAAATTAACGAAATCAAAAATTAATTGATCTGGTCTAAGCCAATGTTCAGTAATACACATAATTTGTACATTCTCAGTATCTAAAAATAATCCTACTTCTAATTCTTTGCTGGAAAACCCTTGAATATTTTGATGAACTATATTTATACTCAAAGGTGTTTCCGCTGTCCTATACTTTAGTTTAAATGATTAGGAATGGAATTTGTACCACTGTTATATCTATTTGGTTCTATATTAAAAGTCAAAAGTTCTACCAAAGTCAAAATATATTTCTTTGGCAAATGATTTTTTTCAGATGTTAGCGTGAGGTGCTTAATAAATTTATTTAAGTCGAAGAAATGATATTTACTATTATGACATATAGCATTATACATTAAAGAATTTAAGTATGCTATTTTATTATTATAATTGTATGGCATATTTTGTGAATATGGTAATGCACAAAGTATAATTTTACCTATGCCTGCCTCTTCAATAAGGTTTAATGTTGACAATAATCTACCTACACTAGACTTATCTATACCAAGACTGTTTCCTACTAGAATCACTAGAGTAGTAGAACTGTCATAACTTCCCTTTGATATTAAATGACATAATTGCATAAGATTTGCATTATGATAACAGAAATTTGTTACATTTTGTGTCAATTTGTTTCTTAACATGAAACCCATTCCAGACCCTATCTGATCCGAATAAATAATAGTTTTATTATTGCTAATTTGTCTAGTGGACTCATCTAAAACTATTTTTGGGGCACTTAGCTTAGAAGAATCAAGAGCCACATCTGGCTGAACCACAGCTGTTGGTACAGTAAGTTAACTTTGTATATATACGCATGTGTAATTGTAATTAAATTAGATTGAAACTGACTGACAAAGTGGTTACTCTCTCACCCCCATCATCATGGACATCTCCGGTAAAGGGGAACTTACGTCATTTTAGGAAGGCTGAATTTTATATATATTGTTAAGTATAATATTTTAAACTATTTTCCAAAGAGCCCGACAAATCTGACGGGCCAAACATCCTGCCAGACTCATTAAAAGTTCCGCTGTGTGAGGAAGCGCGAGAGCATTAGAGCATTATTTAAGCGCATAAGTACAAGTGAGATGCACTCTGACTCGTGAATATCTCTCTTACAACTCGTGGCTACTCTTGATTCGAGGCTCGAGATCCCTTAAAGGGATAAGTTCGCCGTAGTACAAACCTTTTGTGTTTCTGTCTATGTTTGTTATTTTCCCGTTCGTAATGTATTTAGATACATACGTAAATAGGTCGCGCGTGCCCGCGTTCAAAGCGCGTCGCTCCTGAGCTTCTGACACGCTTCTGACGTGTCTCGAATCAAGAGTAGCCACGAGTTGTAAGAGAGATATTCACGAGTCAGAGAGTGCATCTCACTTGTACTTATGCGCTTGAATAATGCTCAAATGCTCTCGCGGCTTCCTCTTAATAATATATATAAAGTTCAGCCTTCCTAAAATGACGTAAGTTCCCCCATTTTTTTACGACTTTTAAAGTGGCTGTCAAAAGTTATGGTCCACAGGAAGTGTCTGGCAACTGTATATGTTTGTTTATAACAATATCATATATAACATATGTAAATACGTTGACGTAAGTTAGCATGATTTTGTTCCACCTTTGGTACCTGGTTACCTGCAAAACGGCCCCGCTTTCAGCTTAGATAGTATCCATTCCTTTTTAAGTTTATGTTATACTACCAATCCTAAAAATTTCATCTTTCCTAAAATTATGTAAGTCTGGGGTGACTGGGATCTTGTACTATCACGTTTATCATAACTTTTTGAATTAAAAGTCTGTTCTACTAACACCTTTGCATACTGTTCTCGGTGTCTGTTGAGAATCTACTACAAAAATACGTTTATTTAATGGTGAAAATACCTCTCAAAGTGATGGGCCAAAAATCATTTTTTATACAACATTGCCCACTTTTGTATAAACGCTAATAACTTTGGCATTGTTGACTTTATTATCAGGTCCTTTAAAATCTTTAATATACAATAACTATAATCTCATTATATACAAGTATAAGTCCTTTTTGACGTAGGGTTCTCCACCTAACTTTAGTGGGCAAAGTTGTGAATCGATTTTGTGACTCCTTCATACAAAAATGAAAATGAATTAGGGTAGTCAACTTTTTGTTTTACGCGGCTACGTCGAAACCTAAAGAAGGGTAATGTGTTTAAACCTGTTTAAATGAAGAAAGTTTATTTTTAGCTATAGGTATCTATAAAATATAAATAACAGGTTCATTGAGAATCAGATTTTTATTAATTGAAAACATAAAATCAAATTATTTCAGATGTATTCAAGAGATTAAAAACAATATTTTAACTGTACTCTGTTTTTAACAATAAACAAAAAAAAATGGCGTGCCGTGTACAATAATCAAACAAATGACTTTCTAACACAAACAATAGTGTGATGTTGAAAGATAAACAAAAATAAATTGAATAATCAACAAAACCGTTATCACGTCTTGAGTGACAACCCTAACGGTAATATTGTACTGGGAAAATTTGCGAGCAGTACTCCCGGAATACACATATAACATTGCCCACCGTTATAACTCAGAAATTAACAGAGATACAGTGTTGAGTCTTTGTCTGTTGCGATTACTTAGGTACGAGTAATATAAAGTTATAATATCCAAAAGTACATAACATTTGGGACGTCGCAGGTGAATTTACCAGACAAGTTTTTTCGATCTTTTAGGCCCACCAAAATACACTACCGTTTTCGAAGCCGACTGACGAGTGACTAAAGTATGGTAGGGGGTCAGCTGTTGTGAAGTGACGGCTTGGGCAAAGTTATGTTCAAAGGGTAAAGTTGTACGGTTTTACGGTAGGTACCCTAATAGTTTTCAGTGAAGAGAGACCGTGTTGACTGCGTATTCAACAATCGTCGGATAGATACAAAGTCACAAAATTCGCATTCTCTCACATTATACGCGATTTTATATCAATTAGCAGGATTAGGTCGACCATAATTTATTTAAATACTTATAAGTAACTCGGCGGCTAGTTAGTACCATAGTACGTCGGCACAACGCATAGGTAAAGCGTGTAGGAAGAAGCCGGGGCGTCGCGTCGGCAATGAATGTTCCGCAGCGCTGCGGCGAGGAGACCGCGCCGAGTATTGATTCTGAAATCATCTTGACCCAGTTTCACGTTCGGAGCCAAAGTGTCGTCCTAGCCCTGGCGCACCTACCTACAGTCTACACGGGCCGCGCTATTTTATTTATTTATTTATTCATGAAAATACAAATAGGCATTACAGTAGGACACCAAATCGCTTACAATGCTAAATTAGATAAGTACTAAATTAGATTTACAGGAATTATTAACTAACTATTTAAATTACAAAAGCAGCTTATTTTATAGGCGCGCGTGTGCCGGGCGCATTACCGGGGCGCGCTGCGTGCTCGCCTCCCGCGCTGCGAACAGCGCCCGCCGCGCGCCGGCGCCCGTTTAATCGGATACCTACTTTCCAGCGCTGCTGGGTTATCATTATCAATTTACCCTCTTAACAAGACAGTCATGTACATAAAGGTGTAGCCATGGAATTAGTAAGTACATCTGGAATGCTTACTTCCAAAATCGCGACAAGTAAAATTGAACTCAATATCTGAAGACAGAAGGCTGACTTTGTGGTAATCAAGTGCACGAGCTTATAATGAGACTTACTTTGTTTTTGTTTGTCCCTCTTACACAATTGCCATGTTAAAAAGTTACGATTTTCTTGTTCTTGATTTCGCTACGAATGCATCACAAAAATTCGCTATGAATGAATGTATTACATATTAAATTAATATTAAAGTTAACCCGCTTCAATCATTGCTCATCATGATAATGGTAGGAGTTTATAAAATAAAACTAGCAATACTAATAAAACAAAATGGCGATTGGCGGTCAATTTAATAATCTCTCACTGTTGCAAGGAGACCTATTTCGGCTTTTATGTGTTAATAAGTGATTTTCTTAAAAACAATGGTAAATACTAGTTGTGCTGTGAGTGGCTGCAATAAAGAATCATATCCAGGTTGTGGGATATCCTTTCAAAGGCAAGTTTGTGAGATTTCTGTTAGTAGGGTGACCATGAGCAATCATTAATATCATTATTGCTAACGTAGCGAAGTTACCTGACAATAACGATTTAATTTCAGACTGCCTGCGAATGTTGAAGTAAAAAAGAAATGGATTGAAGCGATTCCTGGGAAAGTAACTAGCAACTCTGTTGTATGTAGTGTACATTTCAAACCTGAAGATTATCTGACGGAAGCTAGAAAAAAAAAGATATCTGAGAATTACAAGCGGAACTCTCTTTCTAGCAAAAGGAGTTAGAAAGAGAATTCCGCTTGTAATTTGTAACTTGTAGCTTCGTGAAACGGGCCACTGGGGTAGTTCCATCTATTTTTCCTAAGGTAATTTAAGGTAATACCGTAAAATTACTCATTAAATATGTTGGTTAATAAAAGCTTAAGGAGGACAGAAAAAATATTTAAATATTTTTTACAAATTTACGTGTTTTGCTGATGACGTTGGGGTTCCTTGATCGAGTTTTTCTCGTTGTGTTTGTCATTGATAGACAGAATATTGTAATACCTAATTTTTGTATCATTCATTATTATCTTGCAAGTTACTTCAAGACTGCATGCCGGATTGTAATTTTATACCTCGTTATCAAGTTGGGAACTATTAAATCATACATTCGGACAGTTTATGATTATGCGTAAACAAGGGGAACCAATTAAAATATGGTCACCTTTACTAGAAAGGTACGCACTAAGTTTTAGTACGTTTCTTTCGGCTCGCGTTATCGGTGTAGTGCACCTTCCAGATGTACGTAAGTACTTACTAATTCCATGGGTGTAGCGTATTTCTTGTGTGTGTCGCAACCATAGATAACATAATTGTCCAGCTACTTTAATAAGCATGTATCACACATCCCCCCATGTTTATTTTAAGCTTTAACATAAATAACTTAACATAAACATAATCAACTTAAGTCATAGTCCCTTAAATAAGCTGGCATTCTTACTTGTCTACCCGCCCTTGTAACTCCCACAATCTCAGGCACATTATTTGAAACATCAATACTAGGACTAACATTATTATATTCAGATACGGGTAGAGTTGTACACACAACAGTTGTCACATTAGTTATCACATCTTTTTTGTCAGTAAACTCGTTTGCACTTGGCCTAATGTGCTTTTCATTTCTCCTGATTATATTACCTTTTTCATTTTTTTACCATGAAAGATCTAGGACCCCCTGCTTTATCTATTATCTTTCCTTGAGACCAGTTCTTACTATTAGGTACTGTGGGGTGGTGGGGTGCTATTCAATTAAACCTTGAAATATACGTTCATACATTTATTTAAAATATTATAGTGGTTGTTTATTTATAATGTTTCTATATCAAAAGCTTGAGAGGTTCTGACGTACAAGACCATGACAACGATATCTTATTCTCCGTAGTTCTTATTTTAAAATATCGGCCATAGAGGTGACGTGAAGGTCTTCAACCTTCACATCTCCCCCCGCTTATCGAAAATGAACAACCATAAAACAAAATTTATATCAAAACCTAGCTATTCCTGCCTACGTGGGAAATAAAACCATCCTTTACGACAGGATAGCAACGATTGCATCCAACATCGTTAATGAACATCGAAATACTCAAAAGCTGGAATCAATTGTTGCTTCAGCATGCCAAAACCCACGGAAAATGCATGCCATCGCCTTTGTCACACATAGCTACGGTAAAGCCAAATAATTTCGAAAGCAAGCCGTCAATATTTGTTTCAATAAAGACCACATACTTTTGAAAATATTCCTACGCATATCCCCAATGGTCACAAGGTTGGCAGATAATAACACTATGTTATCCCCCGAGTATACATATGTACCCGTGAGTGGGGTCCACCAAACCTGCGCCATAAAACCCCCCTTCTACAACACGTAATCGCGACCGGTGAAGAGGTGTCTTCCTCCTCCGCTCGCACGATGTAGCTCAGCCATCTGCACCATAGTGGTCATCTTTTTATAAACAGCTTGCGTCCGTTGTAGCGGTACATGAAACATTAAAACCATTTGAGACAAGTTAATATGTCAGTTCTCTACTTTTAGATATATTTAGTTTCCTCATTCATCATAACTAATCCATCTTAACTTTTCAACATTCCTATAGCCTAACTTCCTAACGACCGATGACCGCTATCAATAAAAAACTTAATTCATTAATCCCCCCTGAAATCACCATAACTATAAGTGATCGATGGCATCAAACCATCGTTACCCGAGTTTGCTATGAACTCATAATGGTTCCACCTAAGCCATAATAATTGTTAACTAACCCCAAGCGAAACGTTTGCCGTAGTGAATGATGAAAGGCAACTCACCTTTCCCCGATTTCTATGAAATCTTATGGGTTTACATTCTTAGCACCCGTTTCTCACATTCATAATATATCGCGGTCATGTCATTCACATCCTTATACACACTCCATATAAATTCCATCTTTTCTACAATTCCAATATCCTACTTGTATCTTATTATCACAAATCGATCATAGTTTCATTTCTATTATTTATTTACTTCGACATAAATGAACGTGAACTGACGTCAAAATTCAAAATTTACTCATTTTTGATGTGTGTTAAAAAAAAATGTTCAAATATATAAATAATACTATTTTTCCCATCGCAAAAATTTATTACTCAAAATAAAATGATGCATAAAAACATTACTCGAAATACCTCTCAATCTAACTCTATATAAATACGTGAATCGAAAATACGAACCTCATAAACTCATAACAAACATTAAACAGAATAAAAAACAATACTGTCCTGGTAGTCCATCGGCTCCATCCTTCTCTTCTCTTCAGGATCAGCCCCACTACTTCTTCCTCTCGTCACGGTCCACGTCAATAACACAATGCGTTAATATTATACTTATTTCTTGAAACTTCTTCATGCTTGTACTATGAACGCGAGCGCCTGTGCTCTAAGTTTAATGTTATTCAAAGATTCATCTCACATCTCCCTCTCCTCCGGTGCTGACCATGCAGCGATCATTTCCCTTGCTATTGTAACTTTATTTAACACGGGGGAAACAACAACGCGCGCACCTCCACCAAATGTGGGGGTGGTGGGGTGCTATTCAATTAAACCTTGAAATATACGTTCATACAGTTATTTAAAATATTATAGTGGTTGTTTATTTATAATGTTTCTATATCAAAAGCTTGAGAGGTTCTGACGTACAAGACCATGACAACTATAATTATGTTATTCTCCGTAGTTCTTATTTTAAAATATCGGCCATAGAGGTGACGTGAAGGTCTTCAACCTTTGAATTACTACATTATCACCAATATTAAACGACTTCTTTTCTTTTGCACTTTTGTTATAGTTGGTCCTTGCTCTTTCCTGGTTTAACAACAGCTGATTCTTAACATTAACACATAACCTTGCTTTTAATATATTTTTAGTACAAGGTAAATTAGTTCTCAACAACCTGCTCATTAACCACTCTGATGGACTGTATTCTAACCCTGCAACTGGACTAGTCCTGTAATGCAACATAGCTAAATCAAAACTACTATTTTCCTCAACACTTTTTTTCATAATATTTTTTACAATACCTACAGCTTTTTCCGTCAACCCATTAGATTGTGGATAGCGTGGACTTGATTTACTAATTCTATATCTTACTTTTGTGCAATTTTTATAAACTCAGAACTACCAAAGGGCATGCTATCACTCACTATACACCTAGGAATACCATGAGTACTAAATATTTTCATTAATGTAGTTATTATGTTCCCCGCTGTTTTCTTTTTTAAAATTGGTACTTCTATCCACTTAGTAAAATAATCTACTACAACAAGATATTCATCCCCTGCAAAGTGACACACATCCATTCCTACTTTACTAAATGGTAGGTCAGTTATCTCATGTGATATAAGAGGTTGTTTACAATTTGATGGCCTATACTTTTCACAGAATTTACAGGATAAAGGCCCATTTACATTATACAACTTTCTTGCACATTCCATACAATAAAATTCAGGAAATAAAAAATTGCTCAGTCGAAACCTTAGGTTTGCTACAATTCTTAAACACTATTATTGCATACAATTATTGCCAATTTTTGTACAAGAAACTTGCATAATCTTAATGGGCACATACGGGGATGGGGTCGGACGGACTCACTGCAGACATATGCGCAGCAGCTATTCAGTGCAATGGAGAAGTACTTTTGTGCTTAGCGAATTCCTGCCTTAGGCTAACCTACTTCCCCAAAGCCTGGAAGTCAGCACATGTCTGCATCCTACGGTACGGAGGACTATACCCACCCCAGTTCATACCGACCGATTGGTCTATTGTCGGTATTAGGGAAGATCCTGGAAAAAATGCTAGTAAACAGGATCAAGTGGCATATCCTCCCGGCCCTGAACAAACGTCAGTACGGGTTTATGCCCCAGAAGTCGACGGAAGACGCCCTCTATGATCTGATGAGACACATAAGAACCGAAGTAGAAACGAAGAAACGTATCGTGGTACTCGTCTCGTAGACATAGAGGGAGCTTTCGACAACGCTTGGTGGCCGAAGCTCAGACTCTAACTGGCCAAGAAAGGCTGTCCGAGAAATCTTTATCACATGGTCCGCTCCTACCTGGACGACCGCATGATAAGGGTACACTACGCGGGCGAAACCAGCGAAAAGCACACAACAAAGGGATGTGTCCAAGGCTCTATAGGAGGTCCAATCTTCGAATGTAATTCTAGACGATCTCCTACAGATGCTCAACGACACGGACGCCCATTGTCAGGCCTTCACTGACGACGTCACTCTGGTGTTCTCTGGCAACGACTCAGGTGCAGTGAAAGCAAAAGCCGAACGGACTCTCCAAAAAGTGGTCGAATGGGGTACCCAAAATAAGCTTAACTTCGCCGCTCACAAAACGGGAGCCATGGTTATAACGAGGAAGCTGAAATGGGATCCCATCCGAATCTCAATGGCTGGGACCGTGGTGTAGCTTGTCAACGAAATCAAACTGTTGGGACTCACCATAGACCGTAAGCTGATCTTCAACGCACACGTAGAAAAAACGTGCCGAAAGGTAACGGATATCTACAGACAGCTGTCACGTGCGGCGAGGGTGTCATGTGGTCTCAATAGCGAGATAGTGAAAACCATCTACGTGGCGGTGATAGGGCCGATCGTCCTGTACGCAGCAAGCGCTTGGCACAAGTCTGCCAACATGTTGATGGTGCGAAACAAGCTAGACTAAATACAGCGTGGTTTCGCTCAGAAGATTTGCAAAGCGTACAGGACGGTCTCGCTGACATCGGCGCTGATCCTGTCGGGAACCCTCCCACTGAATTTGCGCATTCACGAAGCGGCAAGCCTCTACGAGGTCAAAAAGGGCTACAGTGAGGACCACATTCCACCAGGAAGAGAAATTGAGGAAAAAACTGACGCCCTGAAGAGACCGCACCCGTCAAGGATTGTGTCCATCGACTACGTCTGCTTGGAGGAATTCAACCAAGACGTGGTCGATAGATACGACCTCGAAAGCCCTCAAATTTACACCAATGGGAGTAAAATTGAGGGCCAGATGGGAGCGGCACTCACATGGTGGGAGAATGGAAGAGAAATCCGCCACTCAACCTTTAAGCTAGCGCCCTATAACACCGTGTTTCAAACCGAACTGTACGCTCTACTCAGGGCAGTGCAGATCGCAGGGAAACACAAGGCGCAGAGCGTCAGCATCCTCAGTGACTCAAGATCTTCACTGGAGCTCCTCAAATCACCGGACACGACACACCCCTTGGTCCAAGAGATCAAAAACGCCACAACCCAAACAAGAGCAACGGGGACCAATCTCAGGTTCTATTGGCTGCGAGCTCACGTTGGAACGCCAGGAAACGAGAGAGCAGACGAACTGGCAAAGCAAGCAGCCCTTAAGAAAAAGACCGCCCCCCAATATGACATGGTGCCGGTGTCCTACGCCAAGAGGTCGATAAGACAAAACACGGTCGAGCAGTGGCAGGTTCGCTACGGGGCATCCGGGACAGGTGCGAGAACCAAGAAGTTTTTTACAACTGTGAGAGATGCGAACAGCATACTAAAGAAACTCAAACTCACAAACTTCTTGGTTCAAGCGTTTACTGGTCACGGAGGTTTCGCCGCCTATCTCCACCGTTGTAAGATCAAAGATTCACCTTCGTGTGTCTGCGACCCGACCCTTGATGAGGACACTGGCACATTGTCTGCGAGTGCCCGCGTTTCGGCATGGAAAGGGTCGACCTTGAGCAAAAGACCGGAGTCAAAGTTTCTCCGGATAGCTCAAGCTGGAAAGCCCTGCTGGGAACAGAAGCCAACCGCGAAAGCACGAAGGGTTTTATAGAAAAAGTGGTACGCCTAGCGTGTTTAAGGAACAAATAGTTCGGTACCCGGACTAATCTGGAAAACGCTACGCTGAAATCTGACACCACGCAAACCCTTCGGCCACAGGAACCGGGCAGGATCCCACGCCGAAACAACCCCCAGACCTCCCCCCCCTCCCCTTCCCACAAAAGTGGTCCAAAAAGATCTCCGACCCAACCCTTCCATTGTCGGGCAAAAGAAAGGAAGCCCGTAGTCTGTAAGCATGCATGCGTCAGGATTCCCACTCCGCGACTCACATACCTATAAGTCACCCCCCATCCCAACCCCCTTCCTATCCCCCCTTTTTTGGAAAAACCCTGCGGATAAGTAAACGGAGGAAGGACTTTCTCCTCCAGCCTTTCAGCACTGGCTGGGGTAGTATCCGCGGGAGTCTAAATTCTAGTTGGTAATAGGGGCATTGGTGTTTTTAGCCGGTGCGAGCCCGGCAGTACCTGGACCCTCCATTCCCAGGTCTCCGGAACGGATTTTCACCTCTGCGCCTTATTCTTAAAGTAATTAAAGCAAAAAGCAAAAAAAAGCAAGGACTTTTGCCTATGGCCCATAAGGCGATTACAAAAAAAAAATTGGGCACATATTCCTCAATACTTTTTGTCATACCCGGCCAATATACTGATTTTTTTGAACGCTTTTTACATTTTACTACTCCAGTGTGACCACTGTGAACAATTGACAATATTACCATTCAATGATTTGCTGTAAATTACCATCTTTTAAAGATTCCTTTTGCATCTCTTGTAACTTATTTTTTGATATTTCTAATTCATTCTCTAAACCATAAACATTTTCTGAATTAAAACAACGTAGGTACTAACTCTTTTAAACTGGCGTCTACAGTTGCATTATTTTTATTAAAATGCCTGGACAAATAATCTGCAATGTACATTTTTGACCCCGGAATATATCTTATTTCAAAATCATACTTTAATAGTTTGAGCACCACACGCTGCAATCTTACCGAAATTTTACTTGTCTTTATTCATGATGGCTACTAGAGGCTTATGATCAGTTTCAATAATAATCCTACGCCCATACACAAACTGATGGTATTTTTCCATTGCTGAACAAATTGCAAGCAAATAGTTCCTTTGCAATTGGAGCCCATCTTTGTTGACATTCAGTATAAGACCTTGAGTAAAACGAAATTGGCTTGCACATTTTGTAACAAACATGCTCCAAGCCCATTTTTTGAACTGTCACTTTGCAATGTTACATTGCCATCTTTTACTAAAACTGAAACTGATAATGTACCTAGGAGCAGTAGTCATTTTTAACTTTATATCATTAAATGCTTGTATTTGCGAATGGCCCCATTCCCATACAACTTCTTTCTTTAATACATTTCTAAGAGGCTCTGTTGTTTTTAAATACTGAGGCATAAATTTGCTTAAATAGTTACACATTCCTAAAAATGTTTGTAGTTCCTTTACATGTTTGGGCTCTGTTAACTCAATTATATCTTTGACATGTTCGGGATCAGGTTTTATTCCTGACTTTGACACTAAGAGCCCTACGTACTTCACAAATTCGCTTCTACGAGGGCTGCTACTTATGTATCCGGAATCTGGGATTCCAACATTTATAAACGTTATATCTGACCTCCATGGTAAAATTTGAACTTTTTTTAATACTGGCCGCTATAATTTTTTTTCTTATGTACTCTAGTCTTTTGTTTTTGGCGGGATCAAAATGTCATCTCGCTGCAACAATGGAACTCACTCGTGAAAATATTCGTGCTATGATTTATTATGATTTTCGGCGTGGTTTAACGCAAAAACAGTGCATAGATCAATTAACTTCGACTTTTGGTGATGAAGCTCCATCGAAAAGCACTGTGTACCACTGGTTTAGTGAGTTCAATCGTGGACGTAGTATGCTCACGGACGAAGTTAAGGAAGGTCGCCCGAAATCGGTCGTTGTACCACAAAATATTGAAGCTGTGCGAAAACTTATAATGCATGACCGTCATGTTACATATCGCGAGATAGAGGCGACTCTGGGCATATGTATGACGAGCATTAATAAGATATTACATGATCATTTAGCTGTAAAAAAAATTTGTTCCCGTTGGATCCTTCACAATTTAACTAAGGTTTTACTACAGACGGTCCTTCACTGCTACGGATTCAATCGGTTTTTACTACAAACTGCCCTTCACTGCTAGTGATTCAATCGGCATTTACTTGAAATGGTCCTTTACTGCTAGGGATCTAATCGGCTTTTACTACAAACGCTCCTTCATTGCTGGGCATTAAATTGGCTTTTACTAAAAGCGGTCCTTCACTTCTAGGGATTCAATCGGTTTTTACTACAAACCGTCCTTCACTGCTAGTGATTCAATCGGAATTTACTAGAAATGATCCTTTACTGCTAGGGATTCAATCAGCTTTTACTACAAACGGTCCTTCACTCCTAGGGATAAAATCGGCTTTTACTACGAACGTTTATATTTTTATGTGGCATACATTCTTTTTTACTACTACTCATGCATTACGGCTGAAAAATATATAGTATTGTAAAATAATGTTTGTTTTCTAATGCAATTAGTTAACTGAAAAATATCCCTTACAGTGATCTGAAAAACTCGCATTTATTATTTTTATTACTAAAACTGTTACGTTAAAAACTGTTACAAATGATTATAAAAAATATAAGAAATATTAAGAATGAACCTATATTTTTATAGGTTCTGTTACAGTAGATCAATGCATTAGAAAACAAACATTATCCACCATACATACATTATATACATACATAAACTCACGCCTTCGTTCCCAGAGTGGGGCTAGGCAGAGCTACAGCTACAACTCTAAAAGCTTGTTGATAGTTCTGTGACACAATTAGTCTAAGATGTTTACCAGCGTATTGGTGACAGGTTGCAAGCCTATCGACTAACGGCCAAACCCTATATTCAAACCGCGGATAGATAAGCCTTACTACGGGTTAAAATTTGACATTTGCCCATACAAAATGTGTCAAATTTCAATCCGAAGTAAGCCTATCTATCCGCGGTTTGAATATTGGGTTCCGACATAACAGTACTATACGGGAAGACATGGAGTAGCACTATTCTAACCCGGCAACCACACGGGCCTTGTTTTCTTCGTATAAGGAACGAGAATCAAACAATCAGTTCAATATTTTGCGCCAAATTATACATTTTGAATGATAAATAAAAAGAAAAAGTCATAATTTAAAGCATAGCATCTTGTTTTTTTAATAATAGATTCAAAATTTATGTAGATAACATTTATATAAAAAGCCATTAAATAATGCCATTTTAAGTTTTGAAGGTTTAAAATGAAAACTTTTGAGAAGGCTACTAGACTTGCGCTTGGCATTTGTACATAACTTTAAATACCAAATTTTAATCTCCGTAATATTTATTTTTAGAGCTCTGTACCAAATACTGTTAAACATTATAAGATGACTTTGTTGTTCGTCTCTCCGTCTGTTCGTCGGTATGCCAAGAAACATTTTTCTTTGAAATTTAGAATAGGTGTAATATTTCGACTTTTAAAATTATTTGCCTTTGTAGGTACTTGTTTATTTTTATTATATTGCTTGTGTTTTGTATTTCTTTTTTTCTTGTACAATAAAGAATATACATTCATGCATATACGTACATATTTGCTTTATTCATTTGAATGCTGTCCGGTTTTAAAGGGTAGTCACATTTTTTAATTTCTGACGTCGATGACTTTTAAAAATTCTATGTAGGTAGGTAATTAGCGTAAAATACTTATAATAATACGCAGCCCACTTCTTGCTTCTTTCATTTAATTAATTATACAAATAAGACGAAGATAGCTGCTGTAACCTTGATGCTCGGGTCTGACTTGCACTGCAAATGCCCATTTATATGAAAAGCGAATATTGTCGCCAGCTACCAATAAAGTAGCCTTACTGTTCAGGATAGTAAGCAACCTTCTGACAAAGCTCTTCGATAAGTCGTTGGAGTTCACACGACAAGAAGTTATTGCCGTGTGCACTGCAGTTAAATCAACGTTTTGACCGACTTGCTTTGATATTGTATTCATAATGTTGAGGTTATGACAGCTTTCATTCACGAATAGTAGTTTAATTACGATGTCGAAGCAAGTTGGGTTAATTCAATATCCTTCAATGAAAATCCTTGGGCATTATTGAAATAAATCGTAACGTTTCAATACTTGATCGCTGTTATGCCTTTTAATAGAGCCGTGTCAGATATTATTAGAGCCTGGCCACAACACCACGGCACGGCGTCGTTAACGTGAAATGGCTCGGCGCCGTAGAGAGGCACGTTGCCGCGTCGTGCAAATACACGGTGCCGTGTGACAACGGCTTCAACTATTTTATACTCTACGTGCAGGACATTGGGCTTAATATTGCACTTTGTAATGAATGACGGCACCGTGTATCTGCACGTCGTGGCAACGTGCCTTTCTACGGCGCCGCGCCGTTTCACGTTAACGACGTCGTGCCGTGGTGATGTGTCCAGGCCCCTATTGTTGAGCCCAATGTTGGTTAAGATTATTATTAAGTCGTTGCATGTAGGTACTACATGCAACAGCTTCTCTTTTTTGGTATTATGATACTAGCTTTTTTGTACGCACTTATTATTGGTTCGAAATCTTATTGAAGAGCTTTTTCCGAAGCTACCACAGGGAATCTAATTACAATATGAAAGGGTCTCAACAATCTTTGATATACAGGGTGTCTGGAAAACCTTTGGAGATATTTGGTGCGGTAATAGTTCGCACGATTCTGATCACAGGGGTATGGTTCATTTTTGTTTCTGTTAATGTAAAAAAAAGAAGATTTAATTATATTAATTTTGTTACTTAATGTATCGCAGCCGATATCTTGACCTTGACATTTTGATGTTGATACTATACTAATCCAAACGTTCGTAGTAACTAACGTCAAAAGTCTAAGTTCAAGGTCAATGACCTGAGACCATACGTTGTTTACATGGTATGTAAACAGTTCGCTCCATGTAAACAGTTCGCCCCATATAAACAAAAATCAAATAACAAAAAAAAAATACTTTTAATGCAACTCACTGTATTTTCGTTTTTACAATTGAACATTTAAGCGGGTTTTGTAATGTTCACTAGGTCTGTTGGAACACGCACTGCCGAGCTCTGATCATATTGTCTGTTTCATATTAATGTCGAGATCTAAACATTTACCTTTTTTCTGCTCTAAAATAGCCCATTTATTGTTTTACAGCAAAATTAATTCAGACTATTATTATTATTTATTCAGACTAGAAAATCTGAGATTGAATTTACCTGACATCTAATGACAACCATAAATTTTAAAGCTGGCATCCTACACGTTGTTGAAAGATTTTCGTATCCTAGAACAAGTTCAATTCTTTGATAAATGGCTACTGTCATAGACTGCTGAAAGTTCGAATGGACATGAAATGAACGATCCGGTTATTGCTGTCCGTATTGATCTGTATGGTATTCGTCGCGCGGTATAGCTAACAGTCCGAATATAAAGGCCGCCGCATAATTGATTAAATTTGTATGATCGCACTTGTCATTGAGAAAAAAAAAGACCGGCCTTTCCGAGGCCATGGAATCATGGAATCGATATACGTACGTAGTAGGTACTTACATAACACATACATATTCATTCCATGTTCCGGACTTAGAGCATTCAATAAGGCTACATTCGCACGGACGAGCAGAAAGGCGTTGCGTTAGCGGGGCGATCTCGCATCTTCAACGCCTAGGAACCAGAGGGCGCTGCCAAGGTGCATTGCGCTAACTAACGTTTCTATTCGATTCGTTTTTAAACCAATCGCGTCACTGGTAGATGACGTGATACGAAAAGTCACGTGATCTATCAGTGACGCGATTGGTTTAAAAATAAAACGAATAGAAACGTTAGTTAGCGCAACGCATCTTGGCAGGGCCCTAAGAGGTGTTAGCATAGACGTAAAAAAGTCACTTGTCGTTTTGTGCTCAAACGGTTCTCATTCTTCTAGGATACGAAACTCTTTCAACAACGTGTATGATGCTAGCTTTAAATGTAATTCTGTTTACTGTAAACATAACGTGTAGGAACGATTTTATTTTTGCAAAAGAAACCTCTTTTCATAAAGAGTTTTCAATGGTAAAAGATTTAAAAAAATACTATGTCATACTGTCAAAGCACAATCACAACTTAATGATTCGTTTTAATTATTGTTTTTTATTCGTATTACTATTACTCCTTGATAGTAGTGCAAATCAATAAAATAAATCCATGATTCATGATCTCGTAAAATAAGTCTAATGTACGAGTACAAGTGCTATTTTAGCTGAGTGAGTGGGAGTAGAGTGTGAGTAATAAAATAATCGTAATCGTAAGTTTAATTTTAAAATTATTTCACATAATAGCTCTTATCAGAGACCGTCTTTTCATTCACATTACAGAATAATGCGTCTGTGTTCTAAACACCATTGAGCTTTTGACCATGATTAGAAACATTGTTGATAAAGAACAACTTCTTTATTTACATTACGTTGTGACACATGTTATGAATGAAGTAGTTAAGATGGGGCACACTGAGAGCATCGTCAGGAAAGGCGATGATAAATTAGCCTGTAACTCAGTCAAATATTAACTTTAAAAAAAGTTACCAATACGAGTATAGGGATGATCCAAATCATCCACCCTACCTACTGTTAAAATTTCTCCAAAGGTTTTCCAGACACCCTGTATATATTGAGTCAGTGACAGTAATGGCGTCAGAGTTAACAACAATACGATTACATATCGAATGCAATACTTATTGTTGTACCGCGTAGAAGAGAGCCCGGGTGGCTCCAAATTCTACTCAGTGAAACAATATTGCCTTTGACATGTTTTCGTATTATCAACGTTATGACAACCCTTATTTCTAGACAGTCATGGTGGCCGTGTTAAAAACAAAACAATAAAAAGCAGATTGCAAGCTTCTGACAAAGCTCTTCGATACGTTATTGGATTACACAAATTTTAATGACTAATTTTATTCTACTGTAGTTTAACAAGAGTTTATATAAATGCTGATGTACCTTAACAGGAACCTAGATTATTCAAAAAAATGTACAGTCAACAGCATAAATAAGTGATCATTTATGTACCTTGTCGGTTTCAATCGTGTCACAATTGTGTATGACATTTCAAACACGACGTTAAAGTGACAAGGTACATAAATGATCACTTATTTATGCTGTTGACTGTACCTAGATACTTAGTTCTCTCTATAAAGACCAATTACTTATAGATATATATTATGAGAGATGAAGCGTGTCTATGTTTTTAGTTGAGTTCAATTTTATTGCATAACAAAAAATAATTATCTGTGCATCGTTTAGAGTTGAAGTCTTATTTTAATTTGTCATTTTACTGCAATTGGGTACTGCTTTTACTACTCTTAATTACATATTGTTATGATTACATAATGTCTTTTAATGCACACCCCCAATAAAACCACGTAGATTCCTTTTACAACAAAGGTTACAGTTGTACACTATAAAAAAAATGTCTTAAAAGCCATTTTCAATTCTTTTTGTCCGTCTTAAAAGCCATTTTCAATTATTTTTTCTGTAGTAAAAGCCACGCTATCTCTGGATCTATTAAAGCTACGGGATTTTAAATTTATAATTATGAAACATCTCAAAAACCTAAGCATAATGAGCTCAAGTGGTTTATAATAGCTTGAGTATTTCAAAAAATATATGGAAAAATTAAGTAACCATTTTTGTTTTTTGCTCGCCCTGAAAAAGTGCATTTTGGCTTTTACGACATTTGATACTTTAAGGGTCGTTATTTTGGAAATAATTACTAACCAGTAGCGAGAGTGAATACAATTAGAATGTTTTTAGTACATACAGTACAAAATGATTATAAAATATGTCAGATGGACATACCAACAGCTTTTCTAAATGGAGTGTTGGAAAACGAAGTATACATAAAAGCACCAGAAGGAGTAAACGTCAGTAAGAATAAGGTACTAAAATTAAAGAGAAGTTTGTATGGATTAAGAGAAAGCCCAAAATGCTGGAACGAAAGATTGAACAATTTCATAACAAAGGAAATAGGACTAAAACGATCCCACCATGATTTTTGCCTGTATTATAACAGTAAAGTTTGGATGTTAGTGTTTGTCGACGACATATTAATTACAGGAGAAGAGGAAGAAATAAAAAAGGTGAAGCTCAAGTTATTTAAAGAATTTCAGGCAAAGGATTTGGGATCAATCAATAAATTTCTTGGAATAGAAATAAAAAGATCAGATGAAGGAATGAAGATCAGTCAAACAAAACATACTGAAAGGGTATTAGAAAAATTCAATATGAAAGAATGCAATGGAGTTAAAATACCAATGGAGAAAGACTTACAGGGTAAAAGAACAAGAGATGACAAAGATGTCATAGATGTCCCCTACCGGGAGATAATAGGTAGTCTCATGTTTTTGGCAACAGTAACCAGACCAGATATTAGTTATGCAGTCTCATACTTAAGTCAATTCTTAGACAAACCAGACACACAATGTTGGAAGCAAGCGAAAGGAATTTTACGATATCTAAAGGAAACTATTCACTTCGGCCTGAACTATAAGAAAGATCAAAACAAAATGAACAAAATTGAAGCATACTCAGATTCTCAGGCCAGAAGATAGACAGAAAAAGTACGAGTGGAAGTGTAATCACATACAACGGTAATGTTATCGGATGGCATTCAAGAAAACAGCACTGTGTTTCCTTGTCAACGGCAGAAGCCGAATACGTCGCGTTGGCCAGCACATGTTCAGAGGTAGTAAACATAATACGATTAGCCAAGGATTTCGGTAAGAGTTTAACCCCTACCATTTATGTATATAACATGGGAGCCATCGCCATGTCAAACAGCTTCGAGAACAGCAAACGTGCGAAGCACATCGATATAAAATATCACTTTATCAAAGATTTAGTCAAAAATAAAACAATAAGTGTTAATCATATAGATTAATAATGCTGCCGATATGTTTACGAAGGTACTGCCTGCAGATAAATTTATTCATAACAGATACCTGTTAAATGTTTATTAACCTAATATTTTTAGTGTTCCAGTCTCTATGTTAAGTGTGTCATCGTTACTTTCAATATTTGTTAGTATACTTGTTATTTTTAAAATGCGATTTTAAATGTTTAGTTTTACCACATTTATAATCGAGGAGGAGTGTTAAGATATTATTTTTACATGTATACATTCCTTTATATGTTAACCTGTTCGGTTTATCTGCACATTACCTCATCAGTGTATGATTGTCAGAGGTCGGAATAGGTAGTGCTTATTAACCTAAACTTAATGCATCTTCATTCAATAACTTATTGCCATCTCACTCACGTATGAATGAACATGCGTCAAGTTTAGGTTAATAAGCACTACCTATTCCGACCTCTGATGATTGTCTATTATTTATGTCACTATATTTGAACAATACAGAAGTCTTATCATGTTGCTAATCCTAGTTTTATTATAAATACTACCTAAATATAAAAAAGTCTTCTTGAGTTAGTTCACTCAGATATATGCGGGCCTATGGAAACGCAGACACTAGGGGGTGCCAAATATTTTCTAACATTTCTTGACGACTACTCAAAGAAAATCTACGTGTATTGTGCTCACATAAAAATTCTTAGATCCGACAATGGATTGGAATATGTCAACAAGAACTTCTCTGATTATTTGAAAGGTGCTGGGATCATAAATCAAACGACCACACCATATACACCAGAGCAAAATGGGACTGCAGAACGAATGAACAGAACCCTAGTTGAAAGAGCGAAATGTATGCTCCTAAATGCCAATTTACCGAAAGTACACTGGGCTGACGCAGTACACTGCTTATATAATAAATCGTTCTCCGACTAAGTCCCTGTCATACAAAACTCCTGAAGAAATGTGGTCTGGTGAAAAACCGAAAGTGAATCACATGCGTATATTTGGTTGTGAAGCAATGGTCCACCTGCCTAAAGAGAAACGCAAGAAATGGGACCCGAAAGCACAAAAGATGTTTTTCATTGGATATTGTGATCACACCAAAGGCTACCGATTTATTATAGCCAACTCCAAAAAAGTGATAAAAAGCAGGGATGCTACATTTCTTGAATCTACCGTAAAAAGGGACTATATTCCTGTTGAATTGTCTGTGAAAAATCCTGAAACAAATAAAGATATTACTCAAAAAAAAGTTGAGGATAATGACTCTGAAACAAATTTAGATTCAAGTTCAAGTACCTATGACACTGTATGTGAGAATAGGTCAGACAGTGAATACATCCCTAATACCAGTTTTGATTCTCCTCCAATCAGCAATATTACACTGAGACCTAGAAATAAAACAAAGGTAAATATAAATTTAGATAATTCAGAAGAAATTCTTACATGTGTCAACATGAAGAGGTCCTGACAGATGTACCTGTAACTTTCGAAGATGCAATAAACTGTAGTGAAAGTGAAAAATGTAGAAAATCTATTATGGAAGAACTAGATGCTCATCAGGAAAACAATACTTGGACATTGATTAAAAAACTCCCGAATGCGAAAGTGATAGGATGCAAATGGGTGTTCCGTATCAAAGAAGAATCAACCGGTCCACGCTACAAATCACGACTATGTGCTAAAGGATATGCACAAACGGAAGGTATCGATTACAAGGAGACCTTTGCAACTACAGTCAGGTATGACTGATGATGATGAGGTATGACTGATGGTAGCTGTTCAGATGATCTTCAAATGATTCAATTAGATGTAAAGACTGCTTTCTTATATGATGAACTTGAAGAGACCGTATTTATGACTCCACCAGAAGGGCTCGACTGTGAAGAAAATATGGTATGTAAACTCTGGATTAAGACAAGCCACTCGGTGCTGGAATAGTAAATTTGACTCTGTCTTGAAAAAGTTTGGCTTTGTCAATAGTAAAGCTGATCAATGTGTTTATGTGGGACAAGTCAACCAGAAGATAAGCTATCTTTGTCTATATGTCGATGACGGTTTGTTATTCTCTTCAGATAGATCATCGTTAAATGAAGTTATAAAAGACTTGAAAACCATATTTGAAATGAAAATATTGGAAAACCAAGTAATTTTGTAGGAATACAAATATAATTATTTAGTAATTGTATATTTATACATCAGACTAAATACATACAAAATATGATGGATAAATTTGATATGGCTAATGTTAATCACATTAGTGTTCCAGCGGACCCTCACATGAAGCTACAAAAAGGAGATGAAGAGCCTGAAAAGAAAATACAATACAGGGAAACTGTGGGCTCTCTCATGCACCTGGCTATCGTGAGTCGACCCGATATAATGTTTGCAGTCAGTCTGGTGAGTAGATTCCTTAATTGTTACAATCAAACACACTGGAATGCAGTTAAAAGGATCTTCAAATATTTAAAAGATTCGAAAGAGTATGGACTGTGCTACTCACGCACTCCACAACCCTCAGAAGTCATAGGGTACTCTGACGCTGACTTTGCAAATGATCTAGACACACGGCGTTCGGTTACTGGCTATGTCTTCTTAAAGATTGGAGCTGCTGTAACTTGGTCTAGTCAGAGACAACAAAAACTGTGGCTCTACCCACCGCAGAGGCCGAGTTTATGGCAGCTTGTGCCGCTACTAAAGAGGCAATATGGATAAAACAGATATTAAGAGACATCGGTGAATATAAACAGGACACAACATGTCTTCATTTAGACAATCAAAGTACCATAAGTGTCATTAAAAATATAAACTTTCACAAACGGTGTAAACACATCGATATTAAATATCACTTTGTTAAGGAAAAGTACCACCAAAAGATAATTGCATTAAAGTTTGTTAGTAGTGATTATCAATACGCTGATATCCTTACTAAAGCTTTGTCAAAGGACAAAAAAACTTTCAGAGATCTAAACTCGGAATGTCTTTACATAGCTCTTAATCTTAAGAATTTATTCAATTTAATATTGTGTTGTGAATGTTTTTTTGCTGTCATTATGCAGAAGTTAATTACTTGACTTTGTTGACTTTGTTAACTATTGTAATGTAAGGCTTGAATTCAGGGAGAGTGTTAAAAGTATAATTTAGAATTTTACGCCTTTAATGTTATCTGTGCCGTGTCTCTCTCTACTCTGTGGCATCTTTCTATGCGAACGTGTTCTTACGATAAATAAATTTATTTAATTTATATTCCGGTTTACCTCTGTTTATTTATTAATTATAAGTACCTGGAAGAGCGAGCGTCGCTCGGGTTGAAAACGAAATTTCCCGAAGGTGACAACTTGACAGATCGATTTTTCGCTCCCGTAAACCCCTATATTTCAAATTTCATCGAAATCGTTGGAGCCGTTTCCGAGATTCGGATTATATATATATATACAAGAATTGCTCGTTTAAAGGTAAAATTAACAACCGCGAAATAAATTTGTTAGAAACTTTGTAACATATTTGTTCAAAATTGTAATTATGGATACAACGTTGTCTTTTTTCCTCGCATTCAAAGTGAAAAGTAGAGTGTTTAACGCGAGACTAAACACCCATAATGGCACTCGAACTATATCCACTCTCGCTCGCTCGCTCGCCCGCGTGGCTAAACATCTCGTGTCATTATGGCTTGTTTCAATCTCTTGTTGAAGAATCTCGTTAAATTACCGGGGAATCACTGATCGGCGATAGTGTGGGCAACTCAACGCACAACGCGGCGATTCCCTTTGATTCGTGCCTGAATGACAAATCACGGGTCGCAGGCGATCATTGGCGATCATAGACGATGATCGGCGAATACAGCCGAGTATGCCCCCTGTACTATCATCGTGCTCGCCCGTAATCGTCTGTATTCGCCGATAGTGTAAAGGGCCCATGAAATATATTACCTACTTATAGAGTATTTATTTATTATCTTTATTAATCTCTCTCTCTCTCTGTTCGTTCCCTGATGACTGAGGATCGTGGTCATCAGTAGGTGATCTACATTTGCGGCGTATGATCTGCCTCCAGCCATTCCTGTCCATTGCGTCCCTTACAACCAAGCAAAACTTGGAGGAAGATGAGTCCTTTAGTTCATCGGTCCATGTGGTAGGAGATCGGCCTCGTGCTCGTTTGGCCTTTCAATTCAATCAATTCAATCAATCTCAATTATCTTTATCAATAAAGAAAATTAATTAAACTCTTAGGTACATCCCGCCGCCCTCTTATGCGCACTCTTATGCCGCGTATTTTTGGGATAAAACAAAAACCTACGATAATCGAAATGCACACACTTACCCGTACAGTGCGCGGGGTAGAAGTGCGCGCAGTGCGGGCAGGCGTACCAAAAACATAAATGTAATAAATACCGGACAAGAGTATGTCCGAACACGCTCAGTGTAAGGTTCCGAAGACGTTACTACACAAAAACTACCTCAAAAATCAACATGTATGAACTAATTCTGTATTTAAAGTTATTTGGTGTTGTCTAGATGATTTTAGTACTTAGGTAACACTATAGTCGCCTGTATCTCAGGAACCAATCAAATCTATATCGTGATAGCTTTCCTTAAAAATTATTTAAGTAGGTATGTGCTTTCATTTAAGATATTTTACAGATTTTTTGTGTTTATAGTTTTGGCTGTAGTGTAGGGTGACGACATTTGACTCTAACAAAAATTACCTATTTAAATCTTAATATTACACAAATCAATTTCCCTCACAGATCCCTTAGTCGAAAAATGGTTTTCACGAACCCGCAATATTTATAAAAGCCCTACCTATCCAACGATACCCCACACTATGGGGAAGAAAAAAAATAAAAAACATCCCTTCTACGTTACGTGTAGGGGAGGTAACCTAGAAACTTTTTTTTTATCACTCTGTCGGCGTAACTAATATCTAAGGAGCTGAACCGGAAATTCAAAATAAATAAAAATAAAACTTATTTGGTAATTTTATTAGGAATAAGACGACAATGACGCCGGTTAATAGTAGATTGTTCAACAAGAGACTAAAACAAGCCATAATGACAAGAGATGTTTAGGCACGCGAGCGAGCGTCATTATGGTTGTTTAGTCTCGCGTTAAACACTCTACTTTTCACTTTGAAAGCGAGGAAAAAAACGACGTTATATTCAAAATTACAATATATAACAAAATATGTAACAAAGTTTCTGAGAAATTGTTTCGCGGTTGTCAGTTTTTTGTAAAGTGACAAAAATGATTGTACATATTTAGCCAACAGATACAAGCTTGAAAACTATTTGGACCATGCCTAATAAAATAAAATTATCCTTAACTATTTCAATAGATTCATATTTATCGTCATCATTAATCGTGTTTTACGAAATTAAATCTTTTTTTTTAAATATTTTTGCGCAGTTGTCATTTTGAGGTTGTTTCCACGGCCTAAAAATGTTCCAAACACAATCACTGAAAAAGGCGATAAGCCTCCATTCACAAAAACCGTAATTGGTTGTTTAGGGGTTTCCAAAGTAATCATCATCATCATCATGTCAGCCGAAAGACGTCCACTGCTGGACATAGGCCTCCCCCAAGGCTCTCCACTCAGACCGATCTTGTGCTTTTCGCATCCACCGCGTTCCCGAAGTAAATTAAAAAAGAATTACTTTAATCCCTAGAGATTAATAAGGAGCTTTAGTCCCGATGTGCAGAGATTAAAGTAACATTTTAGGAGCATGAGAAGTGAAAAATAACAATGCATCGCCTTCCGCCCGCACCGCTCCCTCCCTTTGACCGATAGACCGAAACTCAAAAGGCGGTCCGCTGATAGATACTTACCATTTGGAATATTTCAAAAACTTCATAAAACTTCGCGGTTGCTATGAATCTGTTTAAATTTAAATTTAAATCTGGAGGAAAGCCAACGCGCCGCATGCGACACTGCGCCGTTCCCCTGAATATTATAATTAGGAAATTTATATTTACCATGATGCTCGATTTACCCCTAGCGCAGACCGGTTTTGTGCGACCGACTATTTAATATTTTGGGGGGAGCAGATCATCCTTTATGGGTTATTTGAATCCTACTTATCACTCCACGGTAACGGTACATGACAAAGGAAACTCACCAAAAAATACCTCATGGAATGTTCGATCGGCGTGGCCGGGCCCGCGCCCATGGCGCGGCGTGTACGACAACGGGACTTTTTTGGGTATAGCACACAATCAAGTATTAGCAACTAATGTGCGCTGGAATGTTTCAATGTTTCACGATCTTTCGCTGCCTTGAAACTATCGTAATGCCAAAAAATATATGGACCAAAAACCCAGCGTCGATTAAAACAATCATATCGGGTTAGGTAGAGCATATCCAATAGGCCACAAATGTGTAATTTGTGTTCAAGAAAACAATCCCAAGTTTAAAAAAAATGTAAAACTCCGGGTAGTCAGAAAATAATACCTATGCAGATAATATTTTGTGTCGGATAATCATAGAATTAGGTTTATTTGATGTAGAAAAATATTTAAAACGATGCTGTGGTGTTCGTTCTCCTGAAAAACTTGTCTAAAAAAAGTTATTTAGAAATAATCGTAACAACACGTTACTCGCAAGATGTTTTATTTACAAAGTATCTTAATATATGGCTCTTTCAGAATGCTTTACGATAAGAGATTATATCATCGCTGGATATAAAATAAACCAATTACTTCGCATCCGAACGCAACTTTCCAAAGTTTTATGCGTTTTTCCATTTAGTAAAATATACAGTCGACGTTTGTTAGACTACTCTTCCGTAAATCATTATTTCCGTAGGTTCATTAAAATAATTGTTTACTACAGCTGACTAGAGCTAGACTTGAGCTAGTTAGGGACTGCAACGAGCAAATACAACAGACTATCCAGTGCTGCCCTCATTTAATAAATAAATAAATAACAGGGGAAAATCTCACACTAATTGACCTAGTCCCAAATTTTAATCGACGCTGGGTTTTTTTAGCATTGTCCTTTCTGTAACTTTGACAATGTGTCCTTTCTTTTTTATTTGTTGGAATTTTCGGTAGGCAGGTCAGTCAGCGACGATGGGCAATAAGGCAAAGGGACTTGTCCTTATTGGCTGGAGCTATGGTAATCTGGAGTTAGTCTACAAGAAGTTAAATAGAAATGTATATAGCAGATGTTTACTGGATTGAGTTTAGAATAAAGTCTTGTAGAGAATTTTCGTGAGAAGTAAACTTAGTGGGTAGCGAGATAGTCATGATGTGGTAGCGCGAGCGGTCCTCTCCTATTGAAATAATCGTTGCATCTAGGCCACTCTAGTGCGATGAACCGGCGATTTTGGGCGCTCGAGGCAACAGCTGCGATAACAAAAACTACCTACCTACCTAAAACCGCCTCATTTCTACTTCGCTAAATGTATATCCGCTTAATACCAGAGACTACACTCGCATTTCCGTTACTTTTCACTCCTAGGTTAACCATAAAGCTACAATAGGGATGAACCACATTTTACAATTAGGTATCGTGAATAGAGATAAGAGATAATTTAGAGGTATAATACCTACTCCCAGAACACTTTTTAACATATAGATACTCTTTAATTATAATAGTTTACATAGAATTATTTACGCTCTCATGATGTTAGTGCTCAAGTTTATTATACAAGGCAAAGTATAGTATAGTACCTTCCTATCACATGAGCTAATTAAGTATGTACAGTCGAGTTCATTAATATGTGTACACTTTTGTACCTTGTCACTTCAATCGCTGTGACAAGGTACTAAAGTGTACACATATTTATGAACTCGACTGTACCTTATACAATATAGGTCCTCGATGTAGATATCCGCGAGTTCGGCTGAGTGGAAGTCACTTGACAAACATTCATGCATTCTTCTTGGCATTAAGTCACAACCACACCCTGCTGCGCTGGTCCCGCTTTCTCCGATATCCCCCGTAATTAACTCGGTACACCTTTTTTTTAAGAATAATAAACAGGTAATATAATTCTGTAGCTCTGTCTACTCCACTCTGGGAATGAAGCGTGAAGGTATGTATGTATATATAAACAGATAAGTACAGTATTCCCAGCTTCTTAACAGCTTTCGGCTGGCTATCGCTATCACACTTGCACTCGCAAGTGACAGTATATTTGTCACTCGTGTGTCATAGAAAAACGATGATTGCCGATCGCTATTAATAAAATGGCTGCACTGTAGGTATTTGTGCATCTTTTTAGTGTTCCGTACCCAAAGGGTGCCAACGGGACCCTATCACTAAGCCTACGCTGTCTACCTGTCTGTTTGTCTGTCAGCGGGTTGTTATATAATGAATGGTTGACAGCGAAATGATGATAGGTAGACAGTTGAAATTTTCTCAGAGTGCAGTGTATTTCTATGGGCCTTATAAGTATGGACCGATATTGAAAATTATTTTTTGCTGATACCAAGACAGTATCTAAAGAGGGGATCCGTGAGGAATTAGGCGAACTCCTGAAATATTAAAGGCATAATTATACTCAGCGATTTTGGTATTTTCCGTAACAATTCTAGCATTTGCATTCAGAAAGTATCATTATAGGGAAGTGGAACTCATGATAGTGATGATGAAGAACATAGACGATCAACGTAACTCCTGAATCGTACCCATTTCAAGGATGGCGATAAGATACATAGGTATATCGATTAACTTAGTAAAGGGGCTATGTCGAAACACATTCAAAAATAGTTTAATAACTATGACTTTTCTGCAGCGTTGCTTACGGCGAGCTTGAAATATGCTATAGTTTCGTTTCTTATTCATTAAGAAGTGGTATGATGAGTAAAAAGTTTCAAATAGAAATTAAATGTTTTAAAGATCAATGAACCGCCTCCAAAAAAGTAAAAAATGGTCTTTTTCAAATGAATGTTGTTTTATTTATTTATAAAATTAAATATTATGAACGCGTGCAAAATATGGATAACTACCTATTTTTTATTACTCTTACGATAGCCCCACCATTGAAAAACAGCCTAAGTACCTATGTTATTTAACTACCTACGCCAAAAAAGGCCCGTTCACCGACGGCACTGACTTTCACTTCATGGCTCGTGAAAAAATGTACCGACCTTTCTAACAAGTTGGTGTTTGCAACAATTGTGTCGCAACACACAGCGGGTTTCTAATGACGAGAGAGGACGGCGTGGCGCGCATGTCTAGTCCATTGCGAAGTGTTTCGTGCTCCCGGCGTAGGACTAGCGAATAACAAACAATTAAAGATATTCTTATAAAAATAATCTTTCTACAGGTTAAGTGAATATTTCAATGTTAGACATACTTCGTTGAATGTGTACGTCGATAGCTCTAGATCGTCAGAAAATTACTTGCAGTTAAAAGATAGCCTTCAAGTTGCTGTGCCCTTGCAGGGCGTCACATGGACCTACCTACTTATTTACAATTGCACCAGGCTATTATAATGCAATGTTATATGCAATAAATGATCGGAATTTGTGTTTGAATGAATCTCAGACCATAGATACCCAACCATTAGAACCCCTAAACATAAGTAGGTAACTAGCTGTAGCTGTTAAGCGCATCGCACAACGCGATCGTAAGAACCAAGAGTGGGTCAGCTGAGCTACGTGTCTCAAACAGGCCACACTAAATATTGGCATGCGAGAATTTAGTATAGGTATACCCGTCCTATTTTGCCTTTATTAGACCAACGCGTCCGTCTCATTCTAACACGTTTCACCTCCAAATAATTTCCGACTCCAGACACAGCCGGACTTACCAGACAGGTTTCTAAAAATAGCGACATCGAGCGATTTTTTGAGCAGCGCCAGAGGTCCAGCCCCGAGCCTACGTCGGCGCGTCCACGCAGCGCTCGGAGCCGAAGAGCCTAAGAGCCGAATAGCTCAAGCACTAATACTAATATTAAAACTGTTTTTCTAAACACGAGAAACATTTTAGCCTACTGGCTCTATTTTTTAGTATTTGTTGCCTTTACGTACTATGTGCAAATTTCAAAATCAGTAAGGGGATAGGTTTGGCTTCTGCAAAATTTATTTGACATATTTTGTATGTTTTTATGTACAGTCACCCAATAAAAATGTTGAGCATACTTAGAACCTTGTCATTGTGACTGCTATTGCTATTGTCATACTTGTCATTTGATGTTCAGTTTGAAGTTTATTATGACAGTGCAGTTTTCCCATTATAAATATCAAGGCTTTTGTTCCAAAGAACATATGACGATTACTAAGAGGTATGACTAGGTACTCTTAGTTTCCGAATTCCGCATACTGACTCATTAGGATTGAGCTGCACTAGGTATGTGTATATGTTTTTAACATTATAAGGCCATTATAAGATACGAAGTTAAGTACCTTTAACCTACCGCCAAGTAGCAGTGTTGGCATTGTTGTGTTCCGTTGTGGGAATCAGACAACCGGTGAAATTACAAGCATACAGACATTCCATCTAAGTCTTCGGGATTGGCAAAGCATTGGCAGTCTGAAGATTGTAGCCTTGAGTATGCCAATGGGTCTCTATTGACTGCCATAAAACGATTTATACATTATACTTATTATAAATCAATCAATCAATCAATATACAGTAGTAAGTATAAAATGAAGTCGCCCTCCGCGTCTGTCTGTATTTGCGCTAACTCCTAAACCACGCAACGGATTTTGATACGGTTTCCACGGGCATTTAGAGAATTTATTCCGGATGGTTTATATGTACATTTCATTTTAATTAAGTTTTAAAAAATTGAGACAACTCAATGTAAGAAAACAGTCGTCAAAAAATCGATTTTCGGGCACTTACAAAGCTTACGCTGGCTAAACCTTAAGAGATATATCAAAATAATGTACTGAAGAATAATAGATCTTTAAAAAACCTAGAGAAAAGAGGCATATGACTATCTCCTAAGGTTGTGTTAGGTTAGTTTAGGTTAGGTTAGGTAGGTAAAAAAAAAAAAAAAAAAAAAAAAAAAAAGGTAGGTAGTCACAGTAAGTAAGTTATTTGCGAAACTATGTTCTCCAATTCAATATTTATCCTTACGAGTTTCCAGATAAATACGTTAGTTACCTTGGGCATTTAATGTAGATTAAAAATGTCCTGTACACTATATTATTTAAATAAATACTTTAGAAGATTCAAAATTACGCGCAACCTAAATCTGTATTATCGAAACGGTTGGCCGGGCCTATAGCCGCGCTTCGCCCTATAGTATAGTCCAGGACTTTATTGTTCAGCCACTATGGAACCCTGTCAAAATGATGCCATAATTCATCATTATGTCAAGGCACATGAAATAAATTACGCTAAAAATAATGATTAACTTTAAGCGACAGGGTTCCATAGTGGCTCAACAATTAGAGTCCTTGACTGTACCTATAATAACAAACATTTTGAAATTATCAGACGTGCATCGGAGCTGATCTCCTGTTGCCTGCTTACTTTTATTTATATTAATAATAAAGAAATACAAGATTTTTAAATTCGGTTATCCGATTATTAAATTCGGGAAATCGGTAGGTTACTTAGATTGAGTTTAGGTTTTGATAAAAAGTTATTTTTATGTTGTATTTCATATTTTTTGAATACGTAATATATACAGGGTGTCCCAGAAACCGACGTCAACCCGTCTAGGGCTGATAGAGCAGCTAAAAAGCTATCGATTAAATTTCGATTTATGTTCAGCGATTTTTACGAGTTTCGGAGACGTTGATAATTTTAATCTGAATTTTTGTAATTTTCCCTTATGTACATGTCTCGAAAAATCATTAATTTCTTGTTTTATTTCATAAGTTTTTCAGTGGTATCTTACATAATTAAAATCATTACGAATCAGCGAAGTTTTTTTTCCATACAAAGTGAAATGCAAACACTGGTACACCTAGTATGGAGAAACAAACTACACACAAATCTACTTGTCAATGGCATAGTGCATAGATATTTTTGAGAGAACCTAGATCGGTTACCCTTAATGATCTACTGCTCCGCGTACTTGGGAACGTACAATATTAAAGTCTTTGATAAGTAAGTCTCTAGTAAGCATTGCAGTAGCCAATTTTAATGGTTAAGTAGGTTACTTAAAGGCATTAGGGCGTCGAAGATAGTTGTAAGAACCTTGTCTGCTTCTTGATATATTATGGAGACCATTCGGTGAAACCTACACTCCTTGAATTTTCTTGGAAATTATAGTTTTCAGACTGAATTGGTGAGCTTGGTGTGTACTATCAGCAAGCCTTATCGTTTTATAATGCAGCGCGAACCGCGGCTAGGAATTATTCCCGATTACTGTGCGTAACAATTAGACGTGCTGTGTTTAATTTGATTTGCCACAGCATTTGATCAAAGTATATGGTTGCATTTTTCTCATACACCTGATAGTAGTAAAATTCTGCTGTATCAAAAACTCCAGACAAACGTTTAAACAAATATAAAATCTTAAGGTCCCCTTGCAACGGAAATATAAATCTGGCTTAAGTCTTGAAGTCCAGTTTAGTTGTGTCAATAAAATGTATGGAACTGTTACTTGGACATTTGCCACGGACCCGGCAAATGTCCGGAAAATGCTGAGACACCAAAGTGTATCCACTGTACCAGGGCAGGCAAGGAACCGAACAGCATGAGGCGTTTAGCCCCGACTGCAAAGAACGTCAGAAATGGGACACCATAGCACGGTCGAGAGTGGCATACTGTTGTTGACAGTTACAGTTGTACCGGCGAACAACACGCAAACCTCCCCCCCCCCCCCCCCCACCGCCCCTCACTAGACAAAGTTCCTGAAAGCCAATCTGCAACGGTCAAAGCTGGTAACAGCTAAATTCCACCAGGCCATGCAGAACGGAAACAGCGAAGTAGCACTGCTACAGGAACCGTATGTGGGCGGAAAGGGAGAGATGACGCCGCGACGAGGTTTCAAGGTGATTCAGCGTACACAAAATCGCGCGAAACCGGTGAAGTCAGCAATAGTAGTGCTAGGTGATCTAGTCCAGATGTAACAAGACCCACAGCTGGTCACGGAGAACATCACGGCGGCACTCCTGAAGTTTGGTAACGTATCAGTTGGAGTAATCTCGTTTTATTTCGAGGGAGACCAAGACTTAGAAGGATACATGGCCAAAACAAAGGAGATCATGCTTAAATTGGGTGCAGACAGCTGCATCGTGGGAGGTGATGTGAATGCCTGGAGCTAATGGTGGGGAAGCAGATTGGAGAACCAAAGGGGAGCTTACCATAGCTTCCTCAATGAGGTAGATCTGAATGTTCTGAATGTCGGACACACTCCGACACGCTACGGCGGCGTGCAGTACAAACATTCTGTCCAGGATCCAAGACTGGGAAGTAGACAGGAATGTTGTCACGTCCGATCACAACACCATAAAATTTGCAGTCTGTCGTGAAGCAGCCCCTGAGCCAGTACCAAGACTAACTACCAGGATTTACAACACAAAGAAAGCTGACTGGACTAAGTTTAAATCAGTTCTGTCAGGGGAGCTTCTGGAAAGAGACTTGACAGTGCATTCCTTATATAGCATTGGAGACACGGAAGCACTGGAGCAGGCGACCAACGCCTACATCGGTGCGGTGTCGAAAGCAAATGAAAAATGCATCCCGAAACCGGGAGCCCTCAAGACAAACGCAAAGCCGCCGTGGTGGTCCAAAGATTTGCACCAACTGAAAAAAGAGGTGTTAACAAGGAAAAGGCGAATAAGGATCACAGCCCCAAACCGAAGGCTGTACGTACTCGACCAATACCTCCAGGTAAAGGAAGAGTATGCCGAGAAAGCGACAAAGGCTAAGACGGCTAGCTGGAAAGATTTAGGGAGCCTATGTGGGGCAAAATCTACCGAGTAATCAGGAGAACGGCTAGACGTCAGGAAGACACGTTGCTCAGAGACGAACAGGGGCTCACCTTAACACCGAAACAGTCGGTTCAAAGACTGACAGAATGCTTTTACCGTATGACCGCCAGGACGGTGAGTCGGACCATCACAGGAGCATCAGGGACGATACGGAGGGAGACAACCCAGCAGCGGATTCACACCTCACTGGCGATAATCCACCTTTCACACAAGTGGAAATGGATACAGTAGTCAGAGGTATGAACCCGAAAAAGGCACATGGGTCGGACGGACTCACTGCAGACATATGCGCAGCAGCTATTCAGTGCAATGAAGAAGTATTTTTGTGCTTAGCGAATTCCTGCCTTAGGCTAGCCTACTTCTCCAAAGCCTGGAAGTCTGCACAGGGCTGCATCCTACGGAAACCCGGTAAGGAGGACTATACCCACCCCAAGTCATACCGACCGATTGGTGTATTGTGGTAGTAGGGAAAATCCTGGAAAAATGCTAGTAAACAGGATAAAGACAGTGGCATATTCTCCCGGCCCTGAACAAACGTCAGTACGGATTCATGCCCCAACAGTCAACGGAAGACGCCCTCTATGACCTGATGAGACACATAAGATCTGAAGCGGAAACGAAGAAACGCATCGTGCTACATGTCTGACTTTCGATTAGAGGAAGCTTTCGACAACGCCTGGTGGCCGAAGCTCACAGCCCAACTGGCCAAGTAAGGCTGCCCGAGAAATATTTATCATACGGTCTGCTCCTACCTGGACGACCAAAAGATAAGGGTACACTACGCGGGCGAAATCACCGAGAAGCCCACCACAAAGGGATGTGTCCAAGGCTCCATAGGAGGTCCAATCTTCTGGAATGTAATTCTAGACGATCTCCTACAGATGCTCAACGACACGGACGCCCATTGTCAGGCTTTCACTGACAACGTCACGCTGGTATTCTCTGGCAGCGATTCAGGTGCAGTGAAAGCAAAAGCCGAACGGACTCTCCAAAAAGTGGTCGGATGGGGTACCCAAAATAAGCTAAACTTTGCGGCTCACAAAACGGGAGCCATGGTGATAACGAGGAAGCTGAAATGGGATCCCATCCGAATCTCAATGGCTGGGACCGTGGTGGAGGTTGTCGACGAAATCAAACTGTTGGGACTTACCACAGACCATAAGCTGACCTTCAACACACACGTAGAAAAAACGTGCCGAAAGGTAATAGATATCTACAGACAGCTATCACATACGGCGAGGGTGTCATTGGGTCTCAATAGCGGGATAGTGAAAACCATCTATGTGGCGGTGATAGAGCCGATCGTCCTGTACGCAGCAAGCGCTTGGCTCAAGTCTGCCAATGAGTTGATGGTGCGAAACCAGCTAGACTCAATACAGCGTGGTTTTGCCCAGAAGATTTGCAAAGCGTACAGGACGGTCTCTCTGACATCGGCGCTGATCCTGTCGGGAACCCTCCCTCTGGATTTGCGCATTGACGAAGCGGCAAGCCTCTACGAGGTCAAAAAGGGCTACAGTGAGGACCACATTCCACTAGGAAGTGAAATTGAGGAAAAAACTGACGCCCTGAACAGACCGCATCGACTACGTCTGCTTGGAGGAGTTCAACCAAGATGTGGTCTATAGATAAGACCTCGAAGGCCCTCAAATTTACACCAATGGGAGTAAAATTGAGGGCCAGACGGGAGCGGCACTCATATGGTGAGAGAATGAAAGAGAAATCCGCCACTGAACCTTTAAGCTAGCGCCCTTTAACACCGTGTTTCAAACCGAACTGTACGCTCCACTTAGGGCAGTGCAGATCGCAGGGAAACACAAGGCGCGGAGCGTCAGCATCCTCAGTGACTCAAGATCCTCACTGGAGCTCCTCAAATCACCGGACACGACACACCCCTTGGTCCAAGAGATCAAAAACGCCACAACCCAAACAAGAGCAACGGGGACCGATCTCAGGTTCTATTGGCTGCGAGCTCACGTTGGAACGTCAGGAAACGAGAGAGTAGACGAACTGGCAAAGCAAACAGCCCTAATGAAGAAGACCGCCCCCCAATACGACTTGGTGCCGGTGTCCTACGCCAAGAGGTCGATAAGACAAAACACGGTTGAACAGTGGCAGGTTCGCTACGGGGCATCCGGGACAGATGCGACAACCAAGAAGCTTTTTACAACTTTTAGACATGCGAACAGCATACTAAAGAAACTCAAACTACGTACGTTATAGGTGCCGAAGTTTGGAGAACTGGCCAGGGGCCCGATGACTGGACGACATCCATGATTGTTCCCTTGTGCAAAAGGTTCCAAGCGTGAACGTGAGTAAAATAGTAGATCTGCTGCAAAAAATGTAGGCCGTCAGCGTGGAGTACGGAGTGAGGATTAACCGGAGCAAAACCAAAATGCTAGGGATCTCGGGGATTGAACGTCGCACAAACAAGTCGATCCGAAGCCAACTGAATGTTCGGACCCCACTCTCGGTAATATGGAGAGTTATTTTCTTCTTCGGCCACGTGGCGCATTAGGAGCCCAAGAACTTGGAGAAACATACTAGTTGGCCGCGGCAGGGAACAAGAAACAGAAGGGACAGCAACCCGACTGGACTGATGCCTTACTGGAATCCCTTAACTGCAACACCCAGTCAGCGCGTCATTCGGCTCAACAAAGAGTAACTTGGAGTGTTCTGTCAAAGAGAGTAACTAACGGCACCCTCAGCCATGAGAAAACGACCAAGAAGAAGATAAAACTAGGTGTCTAATGTGAATTTACTGGTAACACATAGACTCCTTTTTGTAATAACTTCAAATACTTAATTTTATAGTACGTCCTAGACACAATATATATCGACGAATTCACATTCACTAATCCATGGCAAAGTTTTAACTATAAATTTCAAATATAAGCGCTTGTTATTGGACGTATTGAGCAAACACTCTCTTATTTTCTGTTTTTCGAATCTATTATTGTTATTTTTTATTTTTATTTATATACATTCTAATACTCTCGTTATTCCCAGTTATTTGTTAGTTTTATAAAGTTTTAATTTTATGATTCACCCGTCTCTTTTCTCGCTTGAAACTAGTTGAAACTAACACCCTACACCCATGTGGACCAGACGGCGCGCCTGACTAATAACGGCGTAACTAAGTCATTTTTCATCCGATCGAGTTCCGGTTTCTTTTATTAGATAGTTGATACATTTTTCGTTATGTCTACCAAACATAATTTTAGTATATAGTTTATACTTCCGAGGCTGTCAACGAAAATAATGAGATTTCATAGTTTAAAATTTTATATAATACAAAATATTTCCGTAACTGCACTATTCAGCTGATGTTGTGTATTTTAGCATTATAGAACATTTAATTCCCGTTCATTTGATACCCAACACATGTGCATAGAGTACAAAGGATCAGAATTATTTGCAATTTTCAAAATACAGCGGCCGACATTTTGATGACGTCATATCTCCGGATCCAGGTACTTTACGGGTGGGGTCCTGACGGTTTTTAACATGGAATAACATGTTTAACAACATACTAAAATTTGGTGCTGATATCACAAAGTGAACTATGTTTCCCCTAACAGAACGCACTATACGGGACGCGAGGGGAGGGAGCGTCCCCACAAAATGGCGCATGGCGGCGCGTCAGTTAACTCCGCGCGAGCGCCAAGTGTTTACTACGCCTAACCCTGCGGCTGCGCCCGTATAGAGCTCGCGCTACAATACTTATTATAACTAAACAACACACTTTCTCATTGATAACGAAATAAGAACTATATATTTAGGTTACATATTCTGAATATTTACAACACAATCTTAAAATAAGAAAAATTGAGGATTTATCCCTTAAATCCACAAAATTAAATAATAAACACTACCTCTCGTTGATAAACCTAAAAACTTAAAAAACTTCTAAAAACTTCTCTTCTAAACTTAAAAAAAACACTTAGGGTAAAAAAAACTTATTTTATTTACCAATATTAATTATTTACCTATTAACTTTATTAATTTATTTACCTATATATACTTTGTATTCAAAAATATGAAAAACACCATAAAAATAACTTTTAATCAAAACCTAAACTCAATCTAACTACTTACCCATTTCCCCAATTTAATAATTTGAAAAGCTTGTATTTCTTTATTATATTATAATTACTAGCTTCTGCCCGCGACTTCGTCTTTTTAGAATTAGTAATTTTGCCATCCCACGGGAACACTGATTTATTTCGGGATTCTAGGTAGCCTATGCGTTAATCCAGTGTATATCTAAGCAAACTCTATTCCAAATTGTATCCAACCAAATTCGTCCATCCGTTTTAACAAACTCATGCACGCATAACCTTTCGCATTGATAATACACATCTAGGATAGGATGTAAATAGGCGCACACAATCGCTCTGGCCGAAATCGTAGTCGATAAAAATACCCTCGCTGCGCGAGTCCGACTCGCACTTGACCGGTTTTCAGTATTTATAGTTTTTGGGGTTTGTACTATGTACTTACATACAATCATACCAAATTTGACGCCTGTGTGTTTTACCGTTTATAAGATACAACAAAAAGTTTTTTTTATATTAATTTTGTATTGAATAATACCTACAAACTGACAATATCCCAAACAAAGCAAGAAGGACAAAGTTCTTCGACCAATAACTGGCTTTGCCGCTCCTATACACTCCCGGCGTCCGCGACACGCTGCGAAGAACTTTGCCGCTGTATATTATACTTTCATGTATTAACTAAAGTCGCACAATTTCACACTGAACGAATTTTACGATTTAGATGTTAGTGCGTAAAGTATTGTAGTGCCCAATTAGTTTTTACTTCTAAAGTTGAATAAGTAATAAAGAGTAGTTAGTGTATGTAATCATTTACATGTTTAATATTCGGTACTGGGTGGTCGAAAAATAACTTACCCTAACCAAGCCTATTCGGATTCTGGATGGTAAAAATAAAACTTTACCCTAACCAACTGCATTCGGAGTACCCCGTGTCATCCCAGGGTGATCAAAAAAAAATAACCTAACCATCTGTACTTACTCCCAGTAGGTACATTACAGCTATTATCATAGCTCATAGTTATTCGTTTTTTTAACTTTGATACATACTTCTATCTCCCATTTAAAATCCTTAAGAATATATTTTTTTCAAAATCGCCAATGTAATATTTTTTTATTTATGAGTAGTAATTCCAATTTTAACGTTTCTAACTACAAAAATGACGAAACTCTCATATCATATTTTACACCCCCCTTTTATCCCCTAAGGGTAGTTTTTCCAAAATCTCTGAAAGCTATATAATTATGTTATTTGTAAAAAGTACCGTATATACCAATTTTCACATTTCTAACTGCAAAAATGACGAAACTCATGCAAAATTCTTCAAACTCCTTTTCGCCCTTAGGGTTTATAACATTAGTAGGATTAGTAGGATACTCATATTAGTAGGATTAGTGGATAATAGCTTCTGAACACGTCTTCGTCCGCTTAAATTTTCCGGGATGAAAAGTAGATATTAGGAGGATTAGTAGGATACTCGTATTAGTAAGATTAGTAGATAATAGCTTCTGAACGCGTCTTCGTCCGCTTAGATTTCGATTATACTTCTTCCCTCGGGAACTTTAAAATTTTCTGGGATGAAAAGTAGATATTAGGAGGATTACTATGATACTCGTATTAGTCGGATTAGTAGATAAGGGCTTCTGAACGCGTCTTCGTCCGCTTAGATTTTGATTATAGTTATTCCCTCGGGAACTTTAAAATATTCCGGGATGAAAAGTAGCCTATGTGTTAATCCAGGGTATAAACTATCCCCATTCCAAATTTCATCCAAATCCGTCCAGATGTTGCAGCGTGAAGAAGTAACAAACACACACACAAACTTTCGCTTTTATAATATTATTAGTAGGAAATAGGATAGGATAATACCTAACAGTAACAGGAGAGTTCCGGTGCACGTCAGATAATTCCATTTTTTTAGTTACTATAGGATGCTGTAGGCTGTAAATACTAAAGGGCGAAGCGCGGAGGCCCGGCCAAGCGTTTCGATAATACAGATTTAGGTTGCGCGTAATTTTGAAACTACCATATCTTCTGAATTATTTATTTAAATGATATAGTGTAAAGGACAATTTTAATCTACATTAAATGTCCAAGGTAACTAACATATTTATCTGGGTAAGAATCAATACTGAATTGGAGAAAATAGCTTCGCAAATAACCTAATATTTATTAATAAAAATTTAAAGATAAAAATGGTTACTGTAAGTCAACCTTAGGAAATAGACATACGCCACCGCGGCCTTTTCTTTAGGTTTTTTGAAGAACTACAATTCTTTATTACATTATTTTGATATATCTCTTAAGGTTTAGCCAGCGTAAGCTATGTAAGCGCCCGAAAATCGATTTTTTGACAACTTGTTAAGAAAACATTGAGTTAATCAATTATATTAAAACTGAATTAAAATGAAATATACATATAGTAAACCATCCGGAATAAATTCTCTAAATTATAGTGAAAACCGTATCAAACTCCGTTGCGTAGTTTTAAAGATCTAAGCATAGGTACATAGGGACAGACAGCGGGAAGCGACTTTGTTTTATACTAGGTACGAGTATGTAGCGATAGTGATAGGGGTAGTGATGATAATAGTCAATTGATAGTGATAGTGATAGAGGAGAGTCTAGAGGGCCCTGCCAAGATGCATTGCGCTAACTATCGTTTCTATTCGTTCCGTTTTTAAACCAATCGCGTCACTGGTAGATCACGTGACTTTTGGTATCTCGTCATCTATCAGTGACGCGACTGGTTTAAAAACAAATCGAATAGTCTAAGCTATCAGACTAGTATTACTATTCTATCGACTATTATTTTTTTCACTAGCTTGTTAGTTTACGTTTCACAAATAACAATACTAATCTACCAGTTACTAGTCGCTAACTAGTAAATACTGGCTAATTTCACCGTGGTAAACTGCTTTTTGTTTCACAAAAGTTAAAAACACTAAATAGGTACACTTGTTAATTACAAGCCAAAACCTACCAAGGTCGGAAGCTTTGTAAAAATTACAAGCTAAATTATACTCGTGTCGAATAAATCAATTTTCTTGTTAAAATCACGGACCTAAAAAAAATACGGACGTAACGTTACACTAAAAAGGTGTGAAGTATGCACGGTCTGTTATTTCGTTCCGTCATACACGATCTACCGTCTCACAAATGCACTAGGTTACGCGTCGAGCTACAGCATGAGTGACTTTTATTTTTACGCCGAAGAAAATGCCACATTGTGTTTTAAAAACGTGTAAAAAATGTAGTTTTTACAAGTAAATATAAAAAGACACGCGGTATCACTTATCATATCACGTGTAAATTATGATAATTCGTGTTATTTTTCATAAATATGTATTTATTTACTTTGACGCAAATTACAAACAATAATGACAACCAGTGTTGCCAGTTTTTTCACGGATTTTTTTTCCTAAAAGTGGGGAAATCTGTAACGCCGTTAGTTATGCTACGGAACCCTGCTTATGTGAGTCAGACTTGATTTTGTTCGGTTTTTTTACACACTTTTTACTAATGGCCTGTTGTTTGATCGGTAGTTGAACTAACTAATGGTCAAAAAACGTTACTAATGGTTAAAATCTCAAGGAAATGTGTCAAATTTTCCATTCCTGTTTCGAATTTTAACAATTAGTTAGTTTAACTACTGATCAAACAACAGGGCCTAAGTCACAAACAATCTAAAAATGTAATTAAGTTATGGATCTCTGTTTTAACCAAGTTACTTCTAATTTGTCAGATTCTCTTGAAATTTTGCATACTTGTTTATATCATTGTATGGTACTATCGAGCTGTTATGATGATGGAGACAGGTGGTAATAGGGCCTCCTCAATGGCTAATAGTGGATCTGTCGAGTTTGGAATCGTTTGACTCGTCTTTTTAAAACGAGTGTTTTAATCATTGTTTGAAGTAGGTAAGTCGGAATCCAAACAATCGGAACAAAAGATTTTTTTTTAATTACTCATTAATTTCTAATAGCTTTCCTAAACATGAAAAATGTAAAGAATGGCAACACTTAAAGCACGCACACTCATAAACGGACTGCCATTTTGTGCGCTTCGCTCATGACTGGACTAGGTTACGGCCGTATTTTTTTTAGGTCCGTGGTTAAAATACAATATACATATAAGATAACCAAACGGTAAGTTTTTAAAACAATGTGGACAGATTCCGACAGCGATGAAGAAATCATTATTATTCGTCGACATACGACGTAGAGTATTTATTACTGTTCAACAATTTATTAGGACACGACACGAATCAAGCTTATCAAAAAAGGCGGGCCCTTTTTCTTGTTTGTTACATTCATCCCACAGATAGGGAAAGGGTTAGGCATACAGCCAAGTCTTGTTTCGACGAACATTAAAATCGCAACACACGCTTAATAATTAATACGATACTAAACAATAATTAATTAAACTAATTAGATCCGGAACCTCAAAATAATGTCTGTTCGGCACTCACTTGACTGATTCTTTAAATAACTAATTTAGGTACCTAATTCAGCCGTGGTAATAGCGTATACAGTCAATCCGGTAACTAGTAAATATTTTTAGTCTGTCCACTGCTACTAGCTACAAGTCTTGTAAAAAAAGTAATGAAACGTGATTTACCAAGACAAGAGTAGGTAGTTTACATATTAACTAGTTACTACTAACTCTAGTAAAGCTGTAGGTATATTTGTAGATTCGAGAAACGGACACAAGCAATCCTAGTATTTACTATTTTACAAACAAGTACCGAGTAACTTACAATCGTAGCTTGGTGAAACCTACAATTGTGAACTTGTACAAAATATTAGTCCAAGGACGGGTATTTCTCGACTTGTAACTTTCGTGAAATAGGGCCCAGCAACCGCCCTTCCCGGCCAACACTGTGACTGTAAGACACAACAATGCGAGAAAATATAACAAAATTGGATATTTATGTTTGAAAAGTAACATTGCTGCCATCAGCATCGACATCCCTCGTAATGCCATTTAATTTCAAAGTAGGTACCTACGACACAGTATAAAACTGAAATATACCATTATATAAAACCACAAAATTTAATTTAATAAATAAACATGATTTAAATAAATTAAACGTTAAAATTACAACTTTTATTACTTGCTTATGTTAATTCGGCAATTATTTAATTTGTTTATGAACGCACCGCAATATGTAAAAAAAGTAAACCAATTTAACCCTACCCTATTAAACGAGCAATATTTGTTTATATATTTGAGATCACGTTGCTGAAAACGGCTCTAACGATTTCGATGAAAATCGTTTTCAACCCGAGCGATGCTTGGTCTTCCGGGTACTATGTACCTACACTTTAAAATACGCTGCCGCTGCAAACGACGTTCGTATAAGTAGTACGGGCGGTAACGACCATAGGTCAAAATTTTGGTGTCGGATGAATTCATTTTAAAAGATGTTACTTTTTGCGTTTTGGAGGCGGTTTTTTAAACATTTATTTTGATATAGGAGTTGTATGAGTAACGCAATCAAAAGCTCAGAGGGCTCAGACAAGATGCACTACGCTAACTAACGTTTCTATTCGATTCGTTTTTAAACCAATTGCGTCACTGGAAGATGACGTGATACGAAAAGTCACGTGGTCTACCAGTGACGCGATTGGTTTAAAAACGAATCGAATAGAAACGTTAGTTAGCGTAGTGCATCTTGTCTGAGCCCTCACGACAGATCAAAAAAGCTCCTACTGCATCCAGGGACCGGAAAACCCCTTTATTTGATTAAGTCTATCGATCGGGTAACTTCATCATAATGCTCTCCCTATTTTAGGGTATCCCTATCGATAGGCTTACCCTAACAATATGGAAACTGCTTCGCACTAGTTAACTACTACCATTGAGGTTACGAGTTTCGTAAGGGTTTCGGTTTTAAGCACTCAGTATTACTTTCGTGTTACCCTATCGATTCTCCCTCTCCATTGACTCTGTTACGCAGATTCGTGTGATTGGTTGGTTTCAAGCCTCACTGAGGTTACGTGGGCAATACCTATTGTATTTTAAGTCGGGATATAGTCTTGTCGTGATAATATGGTAGTGTTTTACTTACACAATATTTACATTTCCTACCTACCTATTACCTATTTTCTGTAATACTTCTCCACTTACGTATCTACTTATTTCAATTGATTTCCTTTATTTCGATCATCGATTTACTATGGAATTGGACTAAGCTATAAATGATGAAGAACTCAAAGTACATATCAGACGAGCTTTACAACGTAAGTACCTACAGTACTTAATGAGGGTTTTGTAACTAAGCGTCGGGTAGAGATGGATATTAATCGATTAATATTTTAATCAAACAAGTAATTGATTAAGAAATCAGCGACCATCTTGAAATCTTTAGTTATTCGACTGATTGTTTCCAAAATCGATATCTGCGTGGTCTCCGAGAACGAATCCGTTGACAGATTAAGAAAAAGTAGCCGCCATCTTGAACTTTTTTGTTAGTCGACTGATCGCTTCCAAAATCGATATCTGGGGATCTGTGTGGTCTCCGACAACGAATCCGTTTACAGATTGAGGAAAAGTAGCCGCCGTATTTAACTTTTTAGTTATTCGCCTAATTGCTTCCAAAATTGATATCTGAGGATCTGAGTGGTCTCCGACAACAAATTCGTGGACAGAGTGAGAAAAAGTAGCGGCCATCTTGAACTTTTTAGTTATTCGACTGATTGTTTCTAAAATTGATATCTGGGAATCTGTGTGGTCTCCGACAACGAATCTGTTGACAGATTGAGGAAAAGTAGCCGCCATCTTGAACATTTTAGGTATTCGACTGATTGCTTCCAAAATCGATATCTGGGAATCTGTGTGGTCACCGACAACGAATCCGCGGACAGAGGGAGGAAAAGTAACCGCCATCTTGAACTTTTTAGGTATTCGATTGATTGCTTCCAAAATGGATATCTGGGAATCTGTGTGGTCACCGACAACGATTCCACGGACAGAGGGAGGAAAAGTAACCGCCATCTTGAACTTTTAATTTATTCGTCTGATTGCTTCCAATACCGATATCTGGGTATCTGTGTGGTTTCCTATAATTATTCCGTTGACAGATTGGGAAAAAGTAGCCGCCATCTTGAATTTTTTAGTTATTCCACTCATTGTTACCAAAATCGATATCTGGGGATCTGTGCGGTCTCCGACAACTAATCCGTTGACAGATTGGGAAAAAGTAGCCGCCATCTTGAACTTTTAATTTATTCGTCTGATTGCTTTCAAAATCGATATCTCGGGGTTTGTGCGGCCTCCGACAACGAACCCGTTGACAGGTGAGTTCGATGAAAGAGTTCTGGAAATTTGTTATATTTTCTTCTGTCTGTGTACATATTTCATACAACGTCGCAGCTTCGGTTGTCATTTGTACATCTTTAATAAATAAATCGATGAACGTCATCTGCACGCACGAAACGTCACGATCCGCCTCATTGTAACGTTCCGCTTGAGCCCGGCTGCACGCACGAAAAAGCGTGACATTGATACGTTCCGCCTGAAATTAACTAATGAGGTGATAATGCCTTTCAATAAAAGTAAAATTCTGCGTAATTATCTATACATATAATAAAGTTGTAGAAGGGAAACAATCTGTACATTCGAGATATTTACTCAAAAATATAGGGACTCTCAGAACGTGCAGCAGAACACGTTTCTACAATTTTTAGAGTTGGTTTTTGTTTGTCTATTTGTATGTTTAATTTTGTTTCTCCTCGCATCAGTTGAAAACCACTGAACCAATGTTAACTCGATTTTCACTAAAACGTTTCAATAAACGGTGACCAGGTTTATATATTAACTCCCATTCAACGGGCACTCTCACTCTTGAATGACATGGTGCTGCAGAGCTCTGAAGTGGATATATTTTTTGACTCGCCTAGCCAATTTATTAAAAAGGTCATGTTGCTTTTAAATAATAATAGTTTCCTAGATGATTTAATATAATTATAATATTAAGAATTTTAGTATTAATTATGTGTAAGTATAGGTCTACCAGAATCTCATGAAAAATTTAAAAGTAAAACGAAATCGATTTTTGTATGGCAATGTTGCCTTACGCCTGTCAATTCAAATTTCACCGCTTGTCAGGGTTTGTTATTGTTTGTTATTTTTACACAAATATAACGTTAGTTATCAGGCAAATGTCCTAAAAGCCCTTCCATATCAAGCGAAAAATATCGTTAATCATGTGTACTGTAATATTTGTAAGGAAGAAGATGTGAATCAAACACAATCTTTGATTTAGTGTCGTGTTTATAAAAGACTAGTAAATGGAGCCAAATAATAGTGATACTTTAAGGTCCGTTGTACATTTGCAGGAACTTTACTTATCACCCCATTTAGCTTTTATGTCTGACACGCAAAAGTCTATTTAGCACCATTAATAATTAAGTGCCATTTAATTCCAGGATTACCCATTGCCACCATATGGCGAATCGTGGCTGTGCGGCATGGATTTTATGATATTTTTATGAGGAATAAAAAAGTTATCTCGCACTTCCTCAGAATACAACATTGATTTAAGTTAAAATTGCATAATATTGTCGCTTAGCTAACAATACCGAGTATGTCAAAGATTTAACGCGAATGAAGAGTTAATTTAATATAATACAAACTTCAATTTTGACCTGTACGGTATTGTTAGCTAAGCGACGATACGTCATCGAATTTTTGAAGTAATTTTGAACTAAATCCTAATAAACATAAGTACATATTATTTGCACACGATTGTTTCAATTTAACCTACTTATTATTTATTAGGAAATATAAGTCCAAAGTTGATTTAGGCTGGCTTTTATAAAGATCCGTTAGATCAAATTTCGGTCAAGAATATCAAAACTTGTATGAAGTTACTAAAATTTGATCTGACATATTTACTAACGGACCTTTATAAAACCGGGCTTTAAAGGGTAACTAATCGTTCCTAATATTATAAATCTAAGTTGCACAACCGTGATATTTTAATTTTATCCTAGAAAATTTAATAATTCCCAAAGAAGTAAAGACTTCTACGCGGACCAAGTCCGCCACACCGTGCTTTTAATGAACGCGGAAAATAAAGTATCAAGACCTTTAAATCCTATTACCGCAGAGTTGCAAGCCCTAAATTTAAAGTTCCCTTTTTTTCATGAGATTCTGGTAGACCTATAATGTTAACTTGATTTTTTATATATTACCATGCGAGCGTCTTGGCTCCTATGCTGTAAGCTTGTGTGTGAAGTTGACATGAATAAATAAATAAATATAATTAAAAAAAAGATATGACAATTAAAGGGGGGAAAAGAGGGGTCAAAGTTAGTATGGAAAAAAAGTTACCGGATTCAGCTGGTTACTTGAAACTTTGTATAATTACTCTTCGTAACAAATTAAACTATACCTATTTCAGGATTTCCCGATTAAAGTTAAAACAATTAAGAATTTATCAAATTAGGCACATTACATGTATTTCTTTAAAACCCTATTCGAGGGCCGTCGATCACTGTACGTGATTACAAATATCAAAATTTTATTGTCCGTTTATTAAATAGAAACTGTATATAAGGATTTAAAAAAAACAGTGTACAAAATGTTATAAATAGACAAAATAAATTATTCCAATACGTTGTTGTAACAAATAAGACGCCATGACACACCATGATGACGTGCATCAAAGAACAGGACAACCATAATATCCCTCTCATAACTGGAGAGGTCAAGACAAAAAGCACGCGATCATAGATTAACATTATAGAAATGACGATGTGATTGAAACTAACATTGTCACGTTGATGCGTGGAAACATTGTTTTAATGCATAATATATCGAGAGATAAAGTTCGAATTCATACCTATTTAAGACAATATTTGGGCAACCAAAATCCTTTTGACGTGATTACGTCTTATAAATCGATGAACGCCGGTTGCACGCACGAAAAAGCATGGCTAAAAAAGCGTCACGTTCCGCCTCATTGTCACGTTCCGCCTATGCCGAACGTTATCACGTAAAATTATCGTCCGTAAACCGACTTTACAGACAACCGATGTTTTTTTTACCTGGGGCCTGTTTTATAAACCTACAAATTACAATTTACAGGTTACAAGTTTCCATTTGACATAACCTCGACCAATGACGACCAGATATTTGAGCAGTGTGACCAGTTTAGACCTGTAAAATTGTAACTTGTAGATTTATAAAACGTGCCCCGGGTTGATAGAGAGATGGTAATGAACTTGTTTTAAGCGTTTAGCGATGCGTTCCCTGTAAAATATCCATAGCGTCAGTAGCCATTTGGAACGTCTAAAAAATCTAACAATATATTCATATATTGTCATTTTAATAAGAGCAGGTAGAGAAAATACAAGCATTGAAAGCTTTAAAAAAATCTTGTATTAAGTTGTCACTCAAGTGTCAATTTCGAGAGTTATAGGATTTCGATTTTAGAAGCAATCAGTCTAATAAATAAAAAGTTCAAGATGGCGGCTTCTTTTCCCAATCTGTCAACGGATTCATTGTCGGGTGAATATTCGGGCGTTTCAACCATCGTCATTGTATAAGTACTTAAATACATATATATATACACACACATACATACACATCGGTATCACCGCAAGTAACGCCGCGGGAAAGTCATAGTCATATTTAAACAATTAAATTTTCTACGTTATAGTCTCTCAACTGTCTTAATCGAGATATCTTATCGCCACCCTTGAAATAGGTAATGTTCAGGAGTTCCGTTGGCCATCTGTGGTCTTCATCATCAGTTCCATTTCAACAAATTATACTTTCTGAATGCAATTGCTGGACTTGTTATTAAAAATACTGAAATTTCTATATGTATACCTATAATAATTGAGGAGTTCCCTCAATACCTCATGGATCCCCTCATCAGATTACTATTTGGTGACGATGGGACTGGAAAAAGAATTTTTGAAATCGGACCATAATTGTAGGAGAAATCAAATCACATCAGTCAAACTGAGAACGTCCTTTTTTAAGTCGGTTAAGATACTAAAACTTTCTCCTAAGTGTAACAAATACTTTTCTGGAAACCGCATCAAAATCAGTTCAGCCAAATGCGAGATAATCGCGAACAAACATACATACATACTAAATACATACATACATACAGGTCAAACTGAGAACCTCCTTTTTTGAAGTCTGTTAACAAACACTTCACGCACATTTCATGCCAAACCAAATCCGACTAACCAGGTCAACCGTCAACAATAAAGATCGCCGAACCTAACTGTCAAATCAAGTACTACAGAAATCACGCGATGCAAAATCGAAGCGATCGTTAACAAATAAAACCCTAGTTATGTGCAAATGCTAGAAGATTTTATTTGACCCAACGAAATAGTGCTTCAAGGACAACATTTCACTCCCCCCTACCTCGCTGCGTGCGCCTGTTGTGTGGATAAGTAGTACAAAAATATGTTGTATGAATTGCGCGTAAGGATTGAAATAGCTTGAAGCCGTTCAATAACACTTAATAGGGAAAGCCTAAGGGTGCGGCTCCACTGAGGCGGAGATGAGCGGAGCGGGGCGGAGCTGTGCCAATATTAACCAATAGAATATAAACTAACGTGCGCAAGGCGCACTCGACGTGACCGCATGCGCCTTCTATTGGTTAATATTGGCACAGCTCCGCTCCGCTCCTCTCGTCTCCGCATCAGTGGAGCCGCACCCTTACGTGGGTTTATGGATTCGGTAAGTGCTTAGTCGAATTAATTGTATCGTGTTGGATTGCTTTTCTTTAGGGTAACTCGATGATATGCTTACCGCATCGTTAGGGTGTGTAAAAACCAGTCAATCATTACCCTATCCAAAACTCTTTAAAGGGTAAGCGGTTCCGGTCCTTGACTGCATCACAAGATTTTTCCCAAATGTTCTATATACGTTTAATGAGTACAGAAACTGCGTCAGTGGTGGATCGATCGTCCTCTGGTGAAGTCGAACTCAAATACTACATTTCCACTGAAGTTACCTAACATATATTATATTTTAACATTACCTAACTCCTCAAAAATTTTACTTCAAATAGGTAGAATAGTAATGAGTCGGGTATTCGTTAAATCATCTCGCCCGATTTAAAAAGAGGTACTTATTAGTTTACTATATTCCATGAGGTTTCGAAAGACCCGAAATGCAATTATTGTAAATTAAAGCTAAGTGAGATGCAAAGAGTTGGCCAAAATGTATCTTTTTACTAATAAATAACCGGGAAGATGACTATTATAAAGCCTGTTATTATAACACAGCATTTTTCTAAAAATGGTTGAAACCCAAAATGTGCCGATTTGCTGAAAGATGAATAGCGTGCCCTTATTCTAAACGGTTAGGACCCAAAAGTTGAACTAACATAATAAAAACCCTAGATCACTGTAATATTAAGGAACTTTTAGAAAAACTTTTATTTTTTAATTGTTTACATTTATTTAATATTAGGTACTAACCTACATAAGGTTCCTATTATTCACGTTTTTTTGTGTTAAAAAAAAAGAATTTGTATTTTTTATCAATAATCATTCCAAAAAGTACTTACTTATCTTTTGATAAAACAACAAAAATAAAATGATTAATAACATATATTTTTTTTTCTTAAGTCAATTATAATTATAAAATTAAATGTCCTAGTTTTTCGTATCACAATCAGTACGGCGAGATAACTTGCATTTATAATAAATTACTTATCTACTGTTCGATTTATTTACCTGCTATCGCTACTCCTTCAGAAACTGTCCAATTAATTTTCTCAAAAACCAAAAGCATTTTAGGTTAATATTTGGTAATATTATATCTTACAAATAGACAAATAATCATATATACTCGTACATATAAAGTTCCGTTTACATACTTATAAAGGGTTTTGCGTCTAGCGGTTTAGCAGTAAAAACGTAACTAACTGACAAACAGACAAACACAGTTACTGTCACATTTATAATACACTAGCCCGCAAAGCTAAGTATCACACCTTTAATACTACTTAAAAGTGTGATACTTAGTTTTGCGGGCCAGTACATTAGCAAACGTTTCCATAAACACTAGTAGTGTTCATATTACAAAACTATGCCTAAAAGTTGAACGACTGAATTTACTCGGTTCAACTTTAGGACACAAAATTTATGAAATGAACGAACAAAAACAACTAGAGTTCACCTATTGGAATAGAATTCAAAACATGAACTAGTAAATTTAATTCTTTCAAGTATTAGGCACACATTTTATTATTGAACAGTGATAGTTTTCATACTAATTGAAACTCCAAAATCATTGGATTAGACATCAAAAGTTATGTTCATCTTTTGGTTCAAAAATACAAGAGCATTTAACGATGATGATGATGAGTTATAAAGTTTCCCAGCTGTCATTTCAGGACAATTTATTAAGATGCTTTAAAAAAAGTACGCCTTACCTAGTAGCTGAACACCGTTCAAGTATTGGTAGTAGTAGTAGTAGTCATTTATTTCATATTGGAAATTACATTATTATATGTCGCATAGTTATACTGAATTCACAATAAGATCGTCAGTGTAAAAAAAACAAATAAAAAGTAAAAATCAAATAATGTCAATGTGTACTAATAATAATAATAATAAAACAAAATAAAAACAGCAGAAAAACCAAATAAATATAGCCCAAATGCTACAGTCATAAAATGTCAAGACAAGAGTACAATAATATTAGGAAATGGCAAAAAGTAATAAAATAAAAAATAACTCAATATAGCTAGCTATATCTAATCGACACTATATTCTTTAATAGAATATAGTGATTTCGTTAATAACAGATTTTTAAGTCGAAGACCAAATTTTTCGCCCGAAGATTCATTTTTAATGTCTGCGGGTAGACACGCTCATAGAAAGCGGGCCCTATTACGCGCGGGTTTTTGTCGAGCAGCGCCAACCGCCGCGGCACACGCTGGAGGCGGCCCGTTTGCCGGGTGACCGTGCCGGGCATGTTCATACGTTTGAACTTATTAATGTTGTTATGAGTATACATTATGATATCAAAAACATACTGTGAATAGTGCGTCATTATACCATATTTTTTGAACAGTTCCCTACACAAGTGTCTCGGTTTTACCCTTGCCACTGTACGAAGAGCTCTCTTCTGCAAGGTGAGAACGTGTTTAGAGTCCGCAGAATTACCCCATAGAATTATACCATACGACAAGATGGAATGAAAATAAGCAAAATATACTTGAAGCAGTGCATCATCAGAAACTATTGGTTTGAGCTTGCGTAGTGCAAATACTGCACTACCAAGTTTTCCGCACAGATAAGACACGTGGTTTTTCCTATTTAGATTAGCATCGAATGTAAACCCGAGAAAAGTACATGACGCACAATGCGGTATTGGGCTCTGGAGCGGCGGGATGGCTGTGGTGTTTCCGGCTGTGAATAGCATCACGCTGGACTTCGCGACGTTGAGGACGAGGCCATTCGCAGATAACCAACTGTGAAGGTGCGCGCACACGCTAGCTATTCTCTTCTCGAGCTGCTCGTACGTGCACGCGCTCACGACTACCGTGGTGTCATCGGCGAACAGCACCGTCAGACCGTCGGCGACAGAGGATGGGAGGTTGTTAATAAAGATTGGCTTAGGTACACATTTTTAAAACCATTACTTGAACGGGATATTACACGTTAACTATCATTATTAGTGGTTGAAAGTGTACATGGGCGTTTTCAAAAAAAAAGTGTACCCTCCATTTTCGGCGTGTCCCTCGAGTTTAACGTAATATTTTAAATCACCCGTAAACATATGGCGATTGAAATATTTTTCGATTGATTAATTATATATTAAGCTTGGTCTTGAAAACCGTTGTAATATGAAAAAAAAAACTATTCGCCTTTTTCAAAAATTACAGTGCGACAAAGAACACGTATACATATAAGCATGTCCCTCTCCGAATAGCCCAATATAAACTTGAATATTTATGCATTGTAGGGTACTATATGAATAGTATTAGTTTAAATATATTCTATGGGATAGGTTTACGTAAAATAAGCCCTACGTTTTGATATTTTCAGGAATTATTATATTTTTTTTAATAAAAACATTACGTCCCCAAATATTGACCCATCCGGAACTTTCGGTTTTGTGACCACAATATTTTTAGCAAAAATACCACCAATGTTCAATATTTCATGGTAATAGCAACATAACGTATCTTTTTGTTGCTCACCGCCATTTTTTTACATCAGTTTCACAATAAGAAGGCAAGAAGGAGCGCGTGTTGGTTGTCGCTTATCGGGGGCATAAAACTACGTTCAGGTATGTGACTGAAGTTTACTTATTTGGACAAGTATTTTCTCTATTTTGTTTTGTTTTTCATCATTTTCAATAGAACTAGTTTTCCTAATTCAAACGTTTATTGCTTTGAGTGTTAAAGATATTTTAATAAAAAATAAAACATCGAAGTAGGTAACTAAATGTGACTTCCGTTTTGTCACTTTTTTGATGGTGATGTATTAGCTGAACGAGGAGTCACAACACGACTGAACCTATAAAACCCAGTTCACATGGCACATCATATTACTAAGTGGGATCCCCTTGGATCGCATAGTTTGTTTTAGACTATTATTGTTTCGCATAATTGATTTGGCATAATTTGTATTGGCATAATAGTACTGTCGCATAATAATACTTTGGCCTAATACTTTTTCGGCATATAACGCTATTAGAATAATTTCAGTTGGACTAATTTGTATTAGACTAATACACATTATGCATATTATTTTTTGGGCTAATAATTATTTATTATATATGTCATTAACCATAATTTCAGTTTTCTAAATGAATAAAATACAGTTTCGTTGTTATATATTAGGTAAGATTAAATTAGGTCACGTAGTACTGTTATGCATTTTGTAATGATGCCAATTTATTATTATGACTTTTTGTATTTATTCTATTTGACGTTAGTCTTCATGACGATTATGCTTTTTGTATTTATGCTTTTTAATTTTATGCGTAAAAATGTATGCGTAAAGATGATTATGCACATCGCTATTAGGCTGAAAGCAATTATGCGTAACAATATTATTACAAATAATTTTATGCCATCCAATAGAGAACCTACAAAGTAGGTACTTATTTTTATTTCTTTATCTTCATTATTTTTTGCAGGTTTTGTTCGTCTGCATGTTTAAGTAAAAGTAAGTGTCTTGAAAAGCTTTTATTGTTATTTTCAAATTGGATAAAGATACCTTTGTACATCTTTGTACAAAATAACTTCTTGCTTACAAATTATCAGTAGACTGTATGGATAGCGATCAGAGTCAGCGCTCTGAAGTTTCTCAGTATTGGGTATTAAAATCCTAGCTAATTAAATGAAAGACTGGTGTCCAAAGTGCCTACTAATTTAAGAATTGATAATGAAAAATTAAGATTAAAAAGTACAATTTTTAATAAGACTGACAATATTTTTTGATTTAAGCATTTACTAAGGTTAAGTGTTACTGTGCTGACAGATTTTTATGTTTTTCCAACTTTTTTAAGAAATAGGTACGTAATAACTAAGAATCGATACCTAACTATATTTAGTGTCATGTGAACGAACCCTTACAATTTTTAAGTGTTCAGTTTTGTGACTGTCCCCTCGAAGTTAGTGGAATGATTTGATTTTGTATTACTTTACAATAACTTTAAAAATAGAATAATATTTTTTCTTAAAAGAAATTGTATAGGTAACCTTAAGGAAAAAAATAACCGTCAATAAAACTCTCGATGATTACTCACAACAAGATAAAAATAAACATGATTATTTCCCTAGCAGTCACAAAATCGAAAGCTATCCTGAGAAATTAAAAAAGCTGTTAGCTTAATTATTTTGAAATTGTTGTTTTTCAACAAACAAAGTGTATTAAGTTGGTTAAATAAATTGATTTCATAAAAACAATGTAGTTTGTTTGTTTTTTGTCTTAAATATAGTCACCAAACGGAATGTGTTTCCACATCTATGTTCCACTGTGTTATAATATTTTAGCTAAAATAGCCTTATTTTCGCATTCCTTTCTTGTTTTGTATAAAATATAAGATATGAACTTCAGATTATAATGAAAAATCTGGCGAAAAATAGGCTAAAAATATACTACTTTTTAAAATGGGTACACTTTTTTTTGAAAACGCCCACGTGCACATTGCGGTAGTGTGCGTGTCTGACAGAGCGATCAGTCGCGAGAGCGCCGTCGCTCAAGTCACTTGTGCATATTGTTTCCACGAAGCTAACTGCCACGAACTACCGTCATGTCTAATCTCCGGAAAAAACGAAAAGTTATTCATAGCGATATAAAGTATTGTTTTTGAAGTACGCTAAAATAAAATTAGTCAATTTATTTAGAACTATGGGCCCATCCGTGTTTATCGCGTGACAAAACGTGGACAAACATTCATCACTACTTTCTGACAAGTATATAGTGCGAGAGTGACGGATGTTTTATCCACGTTTAGTCACGCGATAAACACAGCCATAATAATCCCTCTGAAATAAATAGAAAACCTACACATAGGTTTTAATTAACATAAAATTGTACGTAATTTTAGAAGAGACAATACGGAGACATAACAAATGTCATCTTCGTGACAAGATAGAGTTACAACAATTTAGAAGAAGCAACCAAGAAGGTCGCTACTACAATTACTACATGCATGACTAAATAGTTCGCATATCACAGCAAGAACATAAATAGTTTGTTGTTTTAGATGTTTATATTTTTTATATTGTTTGTAGGGACGAGCAATGGTCGCTAAAGATTACTTTCTTCAAGAAGAATATGATTTTCTGTTTATTTTTTTATGCTTACCATACCCACTTTCGCTCTCACGCACACTTTGACACGTATACAGATATGTGTTTACCACAAGTAAAGCCCAATCGCCATCGTAAATTGCAAGAGCTATAACAAAGAAGAAGAGATATATCGTATAAATACAATAAAAGAGATATTAATCAAGAATACATACCCAGCAAATCCTTCTAATTATGTTAATTAATTAATTTCACACGTAATTAAAAGCTTAAATTTGTAGTGCACTGTCCTTATCTATTTTCCCATACTAGCGACCCATGCAGCGGGAAGCTTCAGCACGATGACCGATCACAGCCGTGGCTGTGTGTTAGTTAGTTTGAATGAAAGCGTAGGTAAAGAGTAGCTGTATAAGAAAAAAAAAACCGAACTTTGTAACACAAGTCACGATTTAATTATGTGATTATTTCGGCCGAGTGTTCAGCTTTTGGGTGGCGTTCATCTTTTGGTGCCCCTACGCTTGTTAAAAAAGTTTGACAAGGGAAAGAAGGGAAGGGAAGAATGAAAATTCGTTGAAATGCGATAGGTTATTATTGTTAACGTGTTTATAAATTAATACATACATACATACATAATCTCACGCCTTCGTTCCCAGAGTGGGGTAGGCAGAGCTACAGAATTACAAACATCTCTAAAAACTTGTTGATAATTCTATAACCACAATTTGCACATTTAGGCTAAAGATGTTTACCAGCGTATTAGTGACAGGTTGCAAGCCCATCGCCTAACAGTACTACAAGCCTTTATTCCCTTAGTCGTCTCTTACGACATCCACGGGAAGACATGGAGTGGCACTATTCTAACTCGGCAACCACACGAAATTAATATACAATGAATTTAAACATTGTAAGGAATTTAGAAGATTCAGAAAGCTCTTCTCACGACTTACTTATTATAGAGTACAAAATATTAAATCGCCGTACCAAGGTTTTCCGCGAAATAATTTTGCAGTTGGATTTTTGGGACGAAGTAGATTTTTTCGAAAGGTATGAATGTCCAAAAATACAGTACTTTGGTTACTCAGCGAACTCGAGAATTCATTAGAAAGGCTAACAGACAGGAATCACGAAGTCAGACCTATAATTCAATTGCTTGTAACGTGAAGAATTTATGCGTCTGGAAATATTCAGCAGTGTTCTGGAGATCTGTTTCGAGTACATAAGTCGACTATTTGCAGAATTATACACCACTTATCAACAGTAATTTGTGTTAAATTTAGGAAACTTATCAAAATGCCTCAGAATGAAGAAGAAATAAGATGTACAGTAGCAAAATTCTTCAAGATCGCAAAATTTCCCAGTGTTGTATACTTATGTCCCAATATTAAATCCAGGGGGCAACAACTCGAAACTTTATCGTAATAGAAGATTTTTTCTCCATGAATGTACAAGTCATTGCGGATGCTGATTTACGAATTTTGGACCCAGTAGCAAGGTAGCCAGGCTCAGTTCACGACAGTGCTATTTTTAATGCCAGTCAAGTACAAAATAAATTTGTGCGGGGAGATTTCGGAAATTGTTAACTTTTAGGTGATGGAGGATATGCATAAAAAGATATTTAATGACGCCACTTAGAGATCCGCAGTCAAAACCTGAGCGGTTGTATAATGAAAGCCAAATCAGAACTAGAAATGTTGTAAAAAGAACATTTGGTGTATGGAAACGAAGATTTCCTGCCATCCATCGGTTCTAAGCTGCGGGTCAATATTAAAAACATACAGCCAATCATTGTTGCTACAGCCATTTTACATAATATTTTTGTAAACCACAGAGAAAACGTGCCTGAAGGAACCTATCAAGATGTAGATATGCCAATTATTGAAAATTCTACTCAAGGGAGACCAAAACGAGAGAGTATCGCACCCTACTCATACACGGCAAGAGGACCCGCAGTTACATAACTCCTCGAATATTCAAGGAAATTTTTCCGGAACATGAATGTAGCAGTAAAAACATTTTTAAAACTAGGCTAAAACATTTATTATTAGATGCTTTGAAATAAGAATATTTAATGTAACACTCTAATATTGTCAACAGAAACAACAACGAGTTACTAACCTTAGAAATAATTTTATTATAAGTAGTTTAAGTACAGTCTATTATGCGGTTCATACATGTGGCCTATTATGGGTACCAAATGTCTGACTAAACAAAACCGACTAGGTATAAGTCATATAAGTGTCAACCAATCATAGGCAGTTGTTAGGTGCATGCAGAATGTAAAAGTGAGTGCAATAATTGCCAATAAACTTACGTTTGGCAAACTGTTAAATTAAAAATGTACCACACTGTTCTTGGAATAAATAAATAAATAAAAAAAATTAAGGATATTTTGCAAGGTTATTGAATGATACCACAGAATAAATTGAAACCTTTATTAGGTACTTTACATATCAATCTAGGGTCTCTATTTTTCTTCAAAACGCACTACCTACTTATTATTAGTCATAATGTTAAAAGTCATAATATTGAAGAGTATAAATCGGAAACTCAATAATAATTATTGCGGGTCATATTTGTTGGAAGTCATAAAATTCATGGTCATACCAATTTATGTCATAATAATTAAACTTCATAATGCCAATGTAATAATAGTAGGTACTTGTAATAAATGTTATTAGGTCAAAACTTGTTAGTCACAAAAGTACAACACATACAACTTACAATAGACATATATGATGTGACAGGGGCGACGGAGCTTCGCTTCCTGACGCAATACTGACCTAACGTAACCTATTGATCTAAATTGGTCGTCTATAGCAGGGGTTTTTTGATTTCTAATCGGATCAGCGCGAGCCCAACTCACATTTGATTTTTTTTTAGTATTTGTTGTTTTCGTTATTATGGGCTTTAATAATGCAAAATATAAAAAAAATGCTGTAATTAACATTTGGTAGAAAAACGGTACCTACTTACGAATAAAAATAATTGATACTATAAAAACTATGTCCTGAAATATTTCTGACTTATTAACTTATTATACTATTAGCCTTTGAATATTTAGCCTAAGCAACGAAGACAAAGCAGTGGAAAAAACTCGTGTATAAGCGAATTTTGACATAGTTGTAGGTTGTAGGGAATGGTGTTTCAAACCACATACTAAAAGTACTGAGGGGTGGGGATGGAGCTAATGGGTGGAGGCCCCCTCCACCCATTAGCTCCGTGGTGTAAAGGTCCCTTTTTTTAGTTTTTCGTAAATAATTCGTAAACGGTGGTCCATAGCAAAAAATGATCCGTTACATAATTAATCTACATAAAATTCTCTAGAAAAAAAATCGTAGACTTTTATGCTAGGATCAATATTTAATGAGATATGGAGGGAAATATGACTCCCGAAAGGCTATAGTCGGGTTTGCATAGTAAGTCGGCCCTTACATGAAATGGGCTCGGGTTTTTTTTGTGAGTTCCTCTTATAGTAAAGAATATTTATGCTGAGTATTAACATCTTAATTGTGACAGTACTCGAAATATGATTTTTTTATAATGTACTGTTTTTCGGGATGTATTCAATCGATTTGCTTCAAACTTTGAAACGATGTTCTCTTCATAGATTTGCATCGCCTCACAAAAAACAAATACTACTTAGTTATCATATAAAAAAAAGAAAACAGAACCGATTGAATACAGAACTGAATACACATTGCTGATTTTGGATAGGAAGTACCGCCTGGAAAATTTTGATATTTTGGCAAGTTTACGCCATTTTATGGACTATTCTGAAAAAAATCTAGAGGTGTCACAACCTTATAAAAAATTATGTATATTTTTTATTTGGTGTTTATTTTCTTTTTTTACATGAAAACTAGTATTTGTTGCAATTGTTTTTTGAAAAGAACATCATTTAAAAAATTTAAGCAAATCGTTTAATACCACCCGAAAAACAGAACATTATAAAAAAATCATAATTCGAGTACTGTCACAATGAAGAATGTCAGTAGGTACGCCAAATCGCTTGAAACTTTGTAGCAGTAAAGTTTCTAAATAAACAAACATACTACTTTTTATTTTATTCAAAAAGACTCAGTAGTTTTGATTCTATGAACGTTTAAAATTTGGGTGTATAATATAAAAGCGCGCGGGGGCCATCTTGCTGGTGTGACGTCATCGCTTAACAGCGGTACGCGCCCTTATATGAAAAAGTAAGTTTACAGGGCTATAACTTTTTAACCGTTATAAGTAGCCAGTTGAATTTTTCACAGAACACGTGTTATTATAAAATCTATCGTTTAAAATTGTACCATGAACAATAAATCAAATCCCAAGAGGGGTCCCCATACAAGAAACATGATAATAAATCATTTTTTTTGCATTTCTATACGGATTGTATTTTTATAATGGCTTCTTATTTTGATGCTATTTTGAGCTTAAATTGTAGTCAAATTTTTGTAGTTTACGACTAAATAGCAATGTCAAGTAAAACTGCTACAAATATGTGACAAAACTGATTTTTTCAACACGATATTTTAAGCGGTCACCCATCCTGTTTTAGACTACGCGTGTAGTTTCTTAACTTTGGAAGGCGAAGTACGGGTTGTATTTGTATAATAGCTTTTTATTTTGGTGTCACATTAAGTTTAGATAATAATCAAAACTCCATACAAACATATTATAGTTTACGACCAAGCAGTAAAATGTAGTAAATCTCTTACAAATATGTTAAAAAGTGCGTAGTTTAAATCAACACGATCGATGTTTAGGTAGGCGGTGGTTGCTTAACTTGGGTGGTAGGCCTTTCTTTACAAATTTCGTGTTAATTTAGAATTAATATCGCTACTGTATAAAAGAGTGAACTATCACACATGAATTTTTGATTGACCTAGCAGTAGTTCTGATACTTCGTGTATTCATTTCATCGATTTCAAATTTCGCGCGCGGGCGCTACCAAGTCGATAGACGTACCTACCTACATACCTACAACACTCTCGCTTTGCTAGGTCTAGGCATTATTGCCACTATCCCAAAGTTTAGAGTGCTTGATCATCTTGTTCGACAAACATTACAAATAGAAAAGCCGGTCAGTGACAGACAGTTAGTTATGTAATACAAAATAATAGATAAACATAGCTGCCATGGTAACATCAAAACGAATTCGTAAAAATATTACGACTTACAAAGTTAAGCAAGTACAAGCGTAGTCTATTACAGGATGGGTGCCCGACTAAAACATCGTGTTGATAAAATCAGTTTTGTCACATATTTGTCGAAGTTTTACTTGAGATTGATATTTAGTCGGAAACTATGAAAATTAGACTACAATTTAAGCTTAAAATAGCATCAAAATAAGAAGCCATTATAAAAATACAATCCGTATAAAAATGCTAAAAAAAATGATTTATTTTCATGTTTCTTGTATGGGGACCCCTCTTGGGATTTGATTTATTGTTCATTGTACAATTTTAAACGATAGATTTTATAATAACACGTATTCTGTGAAACATTCAACTGGCTACTTATAACGGTTAAAAAGTTATAGCCCTGTAAACTAAATTTTTCATATAAGGGCGCGTACCGCTGTTAAGCGATGACGTCATCATCCGTGAGCGCTAGTCGCCGGGTTTCGAGCGCCGCATACGAAGTTTAAAATTTAATATCTCGAAAACTATTTGACGTATCGAAATGATGTTTTTACAGCTATTTTTAGTTTTTAATGAATAATACGGTAGGCCAAAAATCTAAACTGGCTGACATTCTCTATTAAGATGTTAATACTCAGCATAAATATTCTTTACTATAAGAGGTACTCACAAAAAAACCCGAGCCCATTTGATGTAAGGGCCGACTTACTATGCAAACCCGACTATGGCCTTTCGGGAATCATTTTTCCCTCCATATCTCATTAAATATAGATCCCAGCAAAAGTATATTGAATCTTTTTTGTAAAGAATTTTATGTAAATTCATTATGCAATGGAACGTTTTTTGCTATGGGCCACCGTTTACGATATTGAAATGAATTTGAAATGATTTATTAAGTTATTAAGTACAATTAACAAAAGCACAAACAGCTTAAGAACAGCAAGGCACCGGGTGATGACGGAATTACGGCTGAGCTTCTGAAAGCAGGTGGATCACCGGTTTTAAAAGCTCTTCAGAAGCTATTTGATTCCGTCATAGCCCAGGGTAAAACGCCGCAAGCATGGCACGCGGGTGTGGTGGTTCTTTTCTTCAAAAAGGGTGATAATACCCAGCTGAAGAATTATAGACCCATCACGCTCCTGAGTCATGTTTATAAGCTGTTCTCTAGAGTCATTACGAATCGTCTCGGTCGCAGGTTTGACGACTTTCAGCCTACCGAACAAGCCGGTTTCCGAAAAGGCTTTAGCACCATAGACCACATCCACACGCTGCGGCAGATTATACAGAAGACCGAGGAGTATAATCAGCCACTATGCTTAGCGTTTGTGGACTATGAGAAGGCCTTCGATTCGATCGAAACATGGGCTGTGCTGCAGTCTCTTCAGCGGTGCCAAATCGACTATCGGTACATCGAGGTGTTAAAATGTTTGTATAGAAACGCCACTATGTGAGTTCGCCTTCAGGACCGGAACTCGAAGCCTATCCAATTGCAGCGAGGAGTAAGACAGGGAGATGTAATATCTCCGAAACTGTTTACTGCTGCATTGGAAGACGCTTTCAAGCTTCTGGACTGGGGGGGTTTTGGCATCAGCATAAATAGCGAATACATCACTCACCTTCGATTCGCCGACGATATTGTCATCATGGCTGAGACCCTGGAGGACCTTGGTACAATGCTCGATGGCCTCAGTAGAGTCTCTCAACAAGTGGGTCTTAAAATGAACATGGACAAGACGAAAATCATGTCAAATGTCCATGTCGTACCCACTCCTGTCAAAGTTGGTGACTCTACTCTCGAAGTTGTTGACGACTATGTATACCTAGGACAAAAAATCCAGTTAGGTAAGTCCAACTTCGAAAAAGAGGTCAATCGTCGAATCCAACTCGGATGGGCAGCGTTCGGTAAGCTACGCACTATCTTCTCGTCCCAAATACCACAGTGCCTCAAGACAAAAGTCTTTGATCAGTGTGTGTTGTCAGTGATGTCGTATGGATCCGAGACATGGTCGCTCACAATGGGCCTCATAAGAAGGCTCAAGGTCACTCAAAGGGCGATGGAAAGAGCTATGCTGGGTGTCTCCTTGCGAGATCGAATCAGGAATGAGGAGATTCGCAGGAGAACTAAAGTAACCGATATAGCTCACCGGATTGCAAACCTTAAGTGGCAGTGGGCGGGGCACATTGCTCGTAGAACTGATGGCCGTTGGAGCGGAAAGGTGCTAGAGTGGCGACCGCGAACCGGGAGACGAAGTGTTGGCAGACCTTCCACAAGGTGGACTGACGATCTGATAAAGGTCGCGGGAAACCGCTGGATGACAGCAGCAGAGGACCGATCGTTGTGGAAAACCTTGGGGAAGGCCACTATAATAACAGATAAACCAATCCGATTTTACAAACATAAAATTACAATATAATATGATATATGTATAAATTTAAAATGTATGCGTGAGTGTGTATGTGCGTGCGTGTGCGCGTGTGTGTGTGTGTGTGTGTGTGTGTGTGTGTGTGTGTGTGTGTGTGTGTGTGTGTGTGTTTGTGTGTGTATGCGTGTGTGTGTATCTATGTGTGCGTGTGTGCTTAAGAGTGCGTGGTTAAAAGTGCTTCAGTCTCATCATAATTAAGACTTTTTAGCCAGTTCAATATAATGAAGAATGAATAAGTTATTTACGAAAAACTAAAAAAAGGACCTTTACACCCCCCTCCACCCGTTAGCTCCCCCCCCCCCCATCAGTACTTTCAGTATGTGGTTTAAAACACCATTCCCTACAACTATGCCAAAATTCGCTTACAAACGAGTTTTTCCCCTGAGGGCAGTTTTTGGTCTTCGTTGCTTAGGCTAGTTATAGGGTTTAGGTTATGAATTTTGTATTATATAATCTTTGGATAATTAAAGTTCGAATTATAAAGCGTCATGACCTAAAATTTTTATGACTTTCGATAGTTATGAACATAAATAATATGGGTACAAAAGTTTGACTTTCAATAACCGAAACAATAAATGTATGGCAGTCAAAGGGATCCCATCAATCTACTTTATCCGACATAAGTTTTTTAATTTTTTCTCTTTAATCCGTATTTCCAAAGATTTTTTTTTAATCATCAACACATTTATTTTTATGAAACTCCACCTATATCGTGTAATTCTTGCTAATGCTGCATATTTTTTTAATGTTCCTCCTCAGCAAACTCCAGTAATTTCAACTCCCTTATTCCTTTTTTGTTCACGTATTGTTATTTTTGATTGATCAATGTCACTATCTTTTTTCACGTTTCTAATGGAGTGAACGTTAATTTTCTTTTTTTATTACCTTGTTCCGAAAACAAGCTTAGGATTTAGTGCTATATGAACATCCGACAGTAAAACTTATTTACTAAACATAAAATCACAGTATTTTTATTAAAGTGGTCATTGCTCATTTTTACCACAGATATTTCCTTAAGAAAATAAAAAATAAGGCATGAACACACCTCATGGTGTAGAGACAGGCTTTCTCAGCATTGAAAATGGCGTGCTGTTATCAAACTGAACCTCTTGATTTTCTGAAATAAAAAGCACAAGTTCTGTATAAACTGAAATAAAAGCTTTCATGAAATAATAATTGTTGGCCAGATAAATAAATTCTACTAATATTATAAATATAAAAGTTTGTGAGGATAATTGATGTAGGTACATAAGTACGAATAAGAATAATTAATAACTACACGTAGAAGCGAATCTCCTTTACCCAGGCCCCAAATGCCGCGCTTTAAATACCTACTTCCCCCTTCACCCCGCTACGCCCCTCTGTCTTCCGCACCCAAAGTCAGGGCGGTCAGCTGTGAAATATTTTAATAGGTTTATGGGTGTGTTATAAAAATTTAGTCACGAAATGTTATTTATGTTTTTCTTCAACGTGGAAACACTGTTGCAAAATGAGTTTTTTACATTTACGTTAAATTAGGTACCTAATAATACTTTTTGATGATATTAAGATTATCTCCAGACAATGAAATGGCTTATGTGGCTATTAATCATTTATAAAACACAGAAACGAGTCTATAAATAAACAACGTTTTAAGCTCAATAAGTTTTATAGTTTGGGATCCGGAGTTACTTTCTACGTTCCTTTCCGGACCATTAATTAATTTTTTTATTAAGTTGAAAAAGCTTTATTACAAAATACTATTCTTATATATAATTACATTTTTAAGGTTTCCGGTTTTTTTTCTTCAACATCTAGGGGATGTTGAAGAAAAACATTGCTCATTTACATCATTAAAAACCTTTATAAATGAGCACTAAGAAAGGATTTTTAGACATTCAACCCCTAAGGGGGTGAAAAAGGGGGGTGAAGTTTATATGGAATTTTCTCATTTCTGGACTTAGGGATATGAAAATAGTTATATAAGTTCTCGATTACAATTTAAAATGATCTGTGTAGGTGAAATGGCCAAAATTCTCCCCTAAAGGGGTAAAACGGGGGGGTAAAGTTTGTATGGAAATTTTCTCATTTCTGGACTTAGCAGTATGAAAATAGGTATATAAGTTCTTGATTACAATTAAAAATGATGTGTGTAGGTGAAATGGACAAAATTACTTCCTAAAGGGGTAAAATGGGGGTAAAGTTTGTATGGAAATTTTCTAATAAGACTTAGCAGTATGAAAATTGGTATATCCTGATTACAAATAAATACGATCTGCGTAGGCAAAGATAAAGAAAGAAGAAGTAGCTTTCTACTTATTAGGGGGGAGGTTCTATGAGACTTCCTTATTTCTGAACTTAAAAATATGACTGGTCATAATTTAAAATGATTCGTATGGCGACTTCAATTGGGGAGGGGTTTTTCATACAAAATGTACAACTAAAATGTGGAAATTAAATTGATATTTAAAATGCTGTGTGAAATAAATTTGCTAATAAGTATGCAGTACCTAACTTAAAGATTACTTATCAGGTTATACATAATAAAATCGATAATATTAAGGGAGCGTAATTTTTGTGTGATTATCCGTTCTTATAATAATAATTAATAATAATAAATCTTTATTGCTTGAAATAATGTTTAACAAGATCTTAATTTAACAGTCAGTATTTATCTTGTACCTAATTTACAAAATGTTATGTACAGTGCAATCTTCCATCTATCTATATATATATATATATATATATATATATATATATAATGCTACGCACAGCCCAAACCGCTGGACCTAGAAACTTGAAATTTTGCACATACAGTGAAGAGATCCACTAAGGAAGGATTTTTGGTTATAAGGGGGTAAAAAGGGGATGAACGATTGTATGAAAGTCCTATCCGTCGATTTTGAAGTTAGAATCTTCAAATTTGGGGTTTAGGTCGACAATTGTAAATTAATTAATTTTATCGCGAATTTAGACAGATTCTCATCTACCAGTGATAACAAGGGGCACGCCGGCGGATAGAATAAATGCATGTCGGCATCTACAATATAGGTATATGTAAAAAAATTTATCTATCTGACTACAAATATGCCAACAACTACACAATGATACCAGTCGGGCCAGCAGCTCTACTAACAATTGGCGAAAATCGTATGGCAAGAGATAGTAACGGTATGATTACATTAAACCGCGAATTCTGTAATATTGTACAAAACACATATAATAAGAAAAAATATGTCTCACGTAGAAGGCGACATTGTGGAGTATCTCTCGGTAGACAATGTCATAGACACCGAGCAAGTCACTCCTACCCTTAGAGTTCCTGAACTCTTTGGAGCTATCGGGAGTGCCCTCTCATAAGTTCATGCTTAAATTTGGTGTCCCGGTACTCCGGTACTCCATCAATATCGTAAGGGCAATAATTATGTCTGGAATTGCTACAGGAGAAAATGTTTTAATTCCCCGCATTCTATAAGTAATTCCGTAAGATTTCCCATTTAAAAGAGTGCAATTCCCTTTAAAAACAGCTTTTTACCATGAACAATAACAAAGCGGAAGGACAAACACTAGAAGTAGCCGGGTGCACATTTAGAAGCAAACTGTGTTTCCCATAGGCAACTGTATGTATGTAGACTGCTCAAGAGTATCCAGCCCGCTTCAGCAAAACAAAAAATATTGTATACTAAAATTTATTAACCTAAATGACGTTATCCAATTCAACTTCTTTTTAAATTTTGAGCTGAACACAACATGTGATTTGAAGGTCATTCTGGCCAGGGAGGAAGTTGAACTATACAATTACTCAATACTATTAATTTACTTAACTGCGGTAAACGAGTTCTACGCGGACGAAGTCGCGGGCAAAAGCTAGTTGATATATAAATTTTAATATGTGCACAAAGATACCCTTTTAATTATTATTTTGGAATCACACAGTTCATAATCAGTATTTATAAATTAGCGGCATCATTGTCTATGACTTACCACGGATAATGTCAAACGTGTTCAAGAGTCCGGTTCTAGTGACAGTCGAGATCAATAGTTTATATGAGAGATTTTTAGAAAATTGTATGCAACTGACATTTCATCTCGAATGAAACTTTATATCGAATGGCACAAGAATTAGGGTCCTGACGTATTATGGTAGTTTGAGTCCAAGTATTATATATATAGGGAGTAATGGTAAAAAAAGGCCCGCAGTATTATTTTGGATTTACGGTCGATTTTTCTAGCATATTAGGACACTATTTACGAGGAAGTGTGATGAAAAATTGTTTATTTATTACCCTGAATATCAATTATTGGTGTAGGGTCAGCCACATTTAATTACTGATGTAGTTTTCAGTATCCAATAAAGGCATTTCCTCCACAATTTCTGCCAATGCAACATTTTGTTCCTTATCTTCTTCTGTGTTCTCTATAAATTATGTCATTTTAATGGTAATGTAATGAATAATTGCTATCTGGAGATAGAAAAATCTGTCACAGCCTATGTAGCTGAAATTTTAAATACCAAGAGTAAAATCCGAGTCGTGGGTAGATGGGAGACCCACTATAGACCACCCCATAACGCCACAAATCCATTCACTGGTATCGGAAGGTTTGGGAGGTGGTGGATCTCCACCAGTGCAACGTCGTTCTTTTTTTTCATTTGGTAATTCCTCAAATTATGCGTTAGACATTTAAACATTAGCTCTATTATGAATATACGATTTTTTTGCACGGAACCTTAATTCTCTTTCTGAAGTCAAGGCAACCTAAGTTACTTCCTGTAACATCAGCTATATGATAGTCAAAATCCCATCAAAATCGGTTCAGCTATTTCAAAGATTACCCGGAACAAACCGACAGACAATTACCCTTCTTGGCAGTCGGGTAAAGTAAAATATTATAGGTATTGTGTATACTTTCATACGCATTTAGTAAAAAGCTGTTATTTTGATATTGCAAATAGACACTCCAATTTTATTTTTTATTTATAGATGTATCGATGGGTATTTCTATTTATACAAATATACACACAATATATGTCACCATGGGTGATAAATATTGTGCGTTGTATGTATGTATATATGAAGTTGGCTTGACGCATACCTTTCTTACAGTTTTTTTCATATGATTGAATTTGTTTATGAGTGGTTTTTTTGTCCGGTATATCATATTGTTAGAATTAAATTCGTTTGCTAGCTGAGTCACAGATTAAATAAGAGTTACTACGTAACAGATATTTCTCTGCGCGAGGTACGTGCGATAATCACCGCCTCACGGAACATAGCTGCCGATGCTAATACATGAAGGACGCCCGCGCGCGGCGAGGCCAGCTCGCTCGACCAGTTTTTGAGTGTCGAGAGTTCGAGACACGTCAAGCGAGATGCAAGCAGGCAAGGAGGTAGTGCATTCTATGCATTACGTCAAGTTGGGTTAGATTTGTTGTTGTTTCTTGTGATGTGTTGGTGAATTTATATTTTAAAAAATTACTCATTATTGCTGTGTGAGTGGATGACAAGAGAACTAAAGATAATAAAAAAAAAACGTTTTTATCTTTGCCTGTGAAAGAGGAAAGGTCAGTAGTTGTTATTTATTTTTATTTTTATTTATAAGTATATTAAAGTGATCAACACGAAACAGTATTCATCAAGTTAGAACGATTTGATTACCTTCCTAGTTTACTTATTATAAACATGCTAGGGTGATTAAGTACATATTCGTAAGGCTCCTGTAAAAAAAAATGATACCAAGATTAAAATAACGGAAACTAGTATAAAATTGTTACTTACCTATTTTATTACAAAAATGTTATTCCTATACCTTAGTGATAGCGAATTCATTAATACGTAAGTTCTTAGATGTAAGTAGGTAGCTAACGTAATAAGGAGGTAAATTTTTTACTACTAGGTACTGCGCCGATTTGCAAAATTCTTTCGAAAATATAATTCTTGTACTTCAAGAACGGCTCTTAGTTATAATAACTATTGAGCGACCCTTATTAAAGTAAAAAATAAAGTATGTAAGTAAGTAGTAGTAAGTAGTTTTTTGTATAATAAATAAATAACTGTTATATAACTGTTATATGTACTCATATTAATATTTTCATTGTGTTGACAACCCTACCGTTCGAGCGTGCAAACGTAGGTATCACTATACGTTCGCAGGAAACTTCGAAAAATGAATTTTCAACACGAGTAATGAGGTTTATTTAGGCACGTTCTGGCAGCATTATACATATGCTTTATATGCCTACAATACGTTGTAGGTATTGATCGGACGTACCTTGTTGTTTTGTATAGAAGAAAAATATGCCTGGCTGAGTCCAATCTTTTAATTTGCTGCTGGTATGGTCAGTCTTTTCTTTTAAAATCATTGGAAATTCCTCTTGGCTGAAGTTATTACTCCACTCTGAAAATTAAAACACATTGAGCTTATAACTATCTCAACATTCTATACTTAAATTTACTTACTTGGCATTAATGTTTTCCATTTCCCCTTCAAATCCAAGAGTCTCTTGAAAGCACAATCACAAAGGGTCATGTCCGGCCATTCAAATAAAGGTCTAATGCAAAGAAAGTAAAGTGGAATTTCTTTTGTTTTTATAACTAATGATCAAATTAGAAAATCGAATTTATTTCATTCACAATAGACTCATATTTTGTATGGTGGGCCTTCGGAGGTTTAATCATTTTTTTTTAGTTTATGCCTTGAACACAATAAATGCTACGTACCGCGAAGCACTCATTAATTAAATTTTTTGACGTATTTGACAACTGTGACAAATAATTGCCAGTGTAACTATTTTTCTACCACATTCATTATTATAGGAACGACATTGACTGTTGTTATATTTAACGATAGTTAAAAATGTTTTCAAACAACGTATTTCTATTTTAACTATTGGTTTGGGTTTAACTATGGTCAACTAACGAATGGTTAAATTGACTATCATATTGGTTTGACTACTGATCAAACAACGGGCCCTTAATCATTCGTTATTTGAAATAACCAAATAATCAGTCATTTGTTATTTTGAGTTTATCTAGATAAACTTTATTCTTATCCAGATAAATTAGTTGGGCTTTTAAATAAACGATGAATGTTAGCCACTCGACTGCTTAAAACAAAAGATGGTCAATTTAAAAACCAGTTGCAGAGAGAGTACTTTGACGTTACTTTACATTGAACATTTGGCAACTCTAAGGGTTCCGTAGTCCTACTAGGAACCCTTATAGTTTCGCCATGTCCGTCCATCTGTCCATCCGCAGCTTAGTTCAGAGAGTACTAGAAAGGTGTTTTTAGGGTTCCGTACCAAAATGGTAAAAAAGGAACCCTTATGGTGAGATTCGTTGTCTGTCTGTCTGTCTGTCTGTATATCACAGCAGGTTTTCTCAGCAACTATAAATGCTATCAACTTGAAATTTGGCGAAGTTGTACGACTTGCTTACCCGCATCTGTTTTTAGTAAAAATAATATGGAATTAATTTAATAAATAGTTGAAAAGGGGTCTAGAATGGGAGGTTAAAAAATGAAAATGGTTCGATTATAGCAAATGGGGTGTCATATGAAAGGGCTCAATCTGCACATTTCAAAACATTTTTTTATAAATTTCTGGCATGTACTTTTTCATTTATAGCCAAAAATGTGCAAAAAATGACCGTTCCCTCCCCCCCCCCCCTTATCTGCGATGTTTATTAATCTAAAAATCTGAAAAAATCGTGGCGTATAGGTAATTGTTTATATTTTATAGGAAAAATAAAATGACGTGTTTTACAGATTTTGAGAAATAAACAAAAAACTTTAATAATCTGTTTTTAAAAATTAAGGCTAGTCAAAATGGACCTTATTGGGTAGAAAATAAAGTTCATACCAAAATGAGTACTTTCTTTTGCGATTACCAAGCATATTATCTTAAATACGGAACCCTCGGTGCGCGAGTCCAACTCGCACTTGACCGGTTCTTAGAAACATTACGATTTTACGAGCAATGTCAGTGTGACGGTTTGACCCGACGTGACATTCTATATAAATTCATTTATCTATTTAAGCTTACTTCAATAACAAACGAGGTTTGTTATTTTCATCTAGATAATTTATTTAAATAAAGCAGTTGGCAACACATTATTTGACATTGACATTATCTTCGAATAAATTCTTTTCAAATGAAGATGCCGTCCAGCAGGCTATCTTGTCATTCCCTAATGGTTCAGCCGGCGGCTTAGACGGACTTTCACCACAGCATCTCAAAGATTTAACCACCTCGTCTTTAGGGGAGGCGGGACAGGCTTTGCTACAGAATATCACTGCTCTGTTTAATCTTATGTTGTCAGGTCGCGTGAATATCGAGATTGCCCCGCTCCTCTATGGCGCCAATCACAAGGCTCTAGCTAAAAAAGATGGTGGTATCCGCCCTATTGCCGTTGGTTGCACCTTCAGGCGTTTGACATCGAAACTTTGCGGCCGAAAATTTCGTAATAGACTGTCAAACATTTTCAAACCCCGGCAGCTGGGTTTCGGAATCAAGGGAGGTTGTGAGGCAGCTGTCCACGCTGCGCGCTCTTTTCTGAGTCGTCCGGACTACGAGGTATTTCTAAAAATTGACGTCAAAAATGCTTTTAATTCGGTCAATCTTGGCGCCCTTCTAGCTGCTGTCAAAAAAGAAGTACCAGAATTATACAGCTATTTGTGACAATGCTATGGGGCACCATCAAAATTACTTTTCGGTGACAAAATCATATCTTCATGCATGGGTTGCCAACAAAGAGACCCGCTCCGGCCTGTCATTTTTAGCTTAGTCATTCATCCAATTATTTCAGATCTAAATTCTAAATTTAATCTGTGTTACCTTGATGACGGTTCCCTTGGCGGGGACGCCTCAACTGTACTACAAGATCTGGAAACAATCATCACTAAATTTTCTAATATTGGCCTCTCATTAAACTTTACTAAGTGCGAAATTTATATACATGATCACATTTCTATAAACAAAAAATATGATATCTTCACTAATTTTAATGCAGCTTCACCCAACATTTCGGTCCATTCAAATTCATCTTTTACACTTTTAGGTTCACCGATTTTTGACGAAGCAATCAATCCCATTATAAATTGTAAATTAAATCTGTTTAAAAATACTTCAAACCTTTTGTACGAAATAAACCCCCACATGGCCCTTTTCATTATTCGGTTTTGTCTTTTCACTCCAAAGTTCATGTATTTGCTACAGAGTTGTCAAATTTGGAAATTTCCAGACATTTTGGCTTCTATAGATATTACCCTTCAATCAACTCTGTCTAAATTATTAAACATTAATTTTAGTTTAAGGCCTTGGACTCAAGCGGTTCTCCCAATTCGTTTCGGTGGACTTGGTATTCGATGCTCTTCTAGCGTGGCATTACCGGCTTTCCTGTCCTCCGCCTATGGTTCGTTGCCTCTCGTCAGTATTACTTAAATCACCCACAGATACTTGATGTTGAGATTGCGAACCTGGTGGAGGCTAGGGATGCTTGGTGTGAGTCGTGTCCGGGAGTGGATATGCCTGTCAAGAGGCATATCCAGAGAGCATGGGATACACCTCGCCTCATATCAATTCGCTGTCTCAGCAAGCGAATCAGGTCACTGGCTCCACGCTCTTCCTTCCCGCAATATAGGCACAGTTTTGGACCCAAGCAGCTTGCGCATAACAACAAAATTGCGGCTTTGGGCTAGACTCTGTGAACCTCATACTTGCGCGTGCGGGAAGGAAGTGAGTGAGCTGGGACGACATGGCCTTTCATGCTTCAGAAGTGCCGGCCGTTTTTTTTTTTGGTAATCGCCTGAAGGGCCAAATACAAAAGTCTTTTGTTTGCTTTTCGTTTTAATTACTTTAAGAAAAAAGGGCAGATGTGAAAATCCCTTCCGGAGACCTGGGAATGGAGGGCCCAGGTACTGCCGGGCTCGCACCGGCTAAAAACACCAATGCCCCTATTACCAACTAGAATTTAGACTCCCGCGGATACTACCCCAGCCAGTGCTGAAAGGCCGGAGGAAAAAGTCCTTCCTCCGTTTACATATCCGCGGGGTTTTTCCAAAAAGGGGGGACAGGAATGGGGGTTGGGATGGGGGGGAGACTTATAGCTATGTGAGTCGCGGAGTGGGAATCCTGACGCATGCATGCTTACAGACTACGGGCTTCCTTTCTTTTGCCCGACAATGGAAGGGTTGGGTCGGAGATCTTTTTGGACCACTTGTGTGGCTGTGGTTACTCGTACCCTTTTTCAAGGCTTTCTCTTTTGCCTGGAGATACTATTTTTTGCGCGTGTCTCCTAGCGCTGCCCTCTTTTGTGACCTCTTCCATTGCAACTTAGCCTATAACATCTGCTATAATTTAATGCGGGGGCAGGTGTCAATTTGACGAGGGAACAGTGAATCGCGCGCGGAGCCTTACCCCAGCCTGTGCTGAAGGGCTGGGAGAGAAAATCATTCCCCCGTTTAGGAGGCCGCAGGATTCCCCATCACCCGTCCTACCGACACCCGTTAGGTAGTCGGAAGGTGCGTGCGTCAGGAGGTTGCTTATAATATAGCTAACTCTAACCTTAAGTGTATGTTAAACACTGAAGGTTAAAGCTAGCTCTGGGTTTAACATATAGAGGTCATTAGAACAAAGAAAGCGTTTTTTTTTAACAGTGGTTATTAGCGATGGGGTTAAGTGGGTTGGAAGATTTTATACTGTTTATTGCATCATCATCATCACAAGATTACGGGTGCGTTGGGGCGGTTTGTATGTGGGAGAACAATGTTTGGGTTGGGAAAACTGGGTACGGCGAGGAGGGGGCGGGGGAGTTGAAGGGGGGTACAAGTACGAAGGTCTGGGGGTTGTTTCGGCGTGGGATCCTGCCCGGGTCCTGTGGCCGAAGGGTTTGCGTGGTGTCAGATTTCAGCGTAGCGTTTTCCAGATTAGTCCGGGTACTATTTGTTCCTTAAACACGCTACGCGTACCACTTTTTCTATAAAACCCTTCGTGCTTTCGCGGTTGGCTTCTGTTCCCAGCAGGGCTTTCCAGCTTGAGCTATCCGGAGAAACTTTGACTCCGGTCTTTTGCTCAAGGTCGTGCCTTTCCATGCCGAAACGCGGGCACTCGCAGACAATGTGCCAGATGTCCTCATCAAGGGTCGGGTCGCAGACACACGAAGGTGAATCTTTGATCTTAAAACGGTGGTGATAGGCGGCAAAGCCTCCGTGACCAGTAAACGCTTGAACCAAGAAGTTTGTGAGTTTGAGTTTCTTTAGTATGCTGTTCGCATCTCTCACAGCTGTAAAAAACTTCTTGGTTGTCGCACCTGTCCCGGATGCCCCGTTGCGAACCTGCCACTGCTCGACCGTGTTTTGTCTTATCGACCTCTTGGCGTAGGACACCGGCATCATGTCATATTGGGAGGCGGTCTTTTTCTTAAGGGCTGCTTGCTTTGCCAGTTCGTCTGCTCTCTCGTTTCCTGGCGTTTCAACGTGAGCTCGCAGCCAATAGAACCTGAGATCGGTCCCCGTTGCTCTTGTTTGGATTGTGGCGTTTTTGATCTCTTGGACCAAGGGGTGTGTCGTGTCCGGTGATTTGAGGAGCTCCAGTGAAGATCTTGAGTCACTGAGGATGCTGACGCTCTGCGCCTTGTGTTTCCCTGCGATCTGCACTGCCCTGAGTAGAGCGTACAGTTCGATTTGAAACACGGTGTTATAGGGCGCTAGCTTAAAGGTTGAGTGGCGGATTTCTCTTCCATTCTCCCACCATGTGAGTGCCGCTCCCGTCTGGCCCTCAATTTTACTCCCATCGGTGTAAATTTGAGGGCCTTCGAGGTCGTATCTATCGACCACGTCTTGGTTGAATTCCTCCAAGCAGACGTAGTCGATGGACACAACCCTTGACGGGTGCGGTCTCTTCAAGGGCCGCTTCACTACCCATACTGCGGGTAAGTGTGCGCAGCTAAGCGAAGTTTGTGGATTTTTTATTATACTAAGTAGACTGATTTTGATCAAACTTACCTCACGTTGAGCTGGTTGAATTAAGGCGATTTTTCTTCGAGGTGGCAAGTTTATAGATAATTTCTTGATTTAATTATTACCTTAATAAATGCTTCGCTAGATACATATTTTCATTTTCCTTTCATGCTTATCGTTTAAGTTTGATACTAGTTTGAAAATAAAGTGCGCACAGTTGCCCCACATGACTCTACATACGCATCATAAAATTCATATTGCTGCTGTTTTCTTTCCTCGCAGCATCGGGAAATGAGGGATAAGTTAGTAAATTTTTAGTAAAAAATATTTTCTATCACCACTCGTTATTTTTTATTCGGGAATACATACCTATATGTACATAAAAAGAAATGTGTGCACAAACATCGAGCAAAAAACGGCCAAAAAATCGCGTTTGTTGTGTGGTAGCCCCGCGTAGATATTAATTCTATTCTGTTTTTAGTTATAGCAGTAACAGAAATACATCGTCTGTGAAAATTTCAACTTTCTAGCTATCACGGTTCATGAGATAAAGCCTAGTGACAGACAGACAGACGGACAGTGGAGGTTAGCAATAGGGTCCCGTTTTTAATCTTTGGGTACGGAACCCTAAAAATGAACGAGTTTTGGCACTTTAAATTCAAGATGACGGCTCAGTAGCGTCGTGGGGCACTCAAACTCATGAAAAAGTTTTGAGAATTCTAAAAGCTTTTTAAACTTTAATGCTTTATACTAACATTGCGTAACCCGAAATATTACTAAATACCTAAGGCACAACCGTAAAACTTGTTTTTTTTTTAAATGCTCTCTATGCACTTTATCTACATATTAGCGGCCTGCACACGTAAAGTTCGGACTGCGGGAAACGCGACGCGCCATTCCAATCTTCGCGCCGAACGGTACGTGTAAATGCAAATGTAATAGTAAAATAGTAAATAAAAAACCTACGGTTCGGACTGGCGCGTGGAATGGCGCGTCGCGTTACACGCGCTCCAAACTGTGCCGTGTAAAGACCGCTATTAACACAGCAAACATGAAAACTTTTAGTATTCTCATACTTAATTATTGTTTCTCTGGCTACGCGACTACACGCTACCGAGGGTAAAAACTTGGATGTTTATTAGGACCCCATTACTTATCTGTATAGATCAAAACAATCTATGCTCCTCCTTTCGTAAAGCAAAGGTGTTTTTAAGTCCCTACAGACTGGTACTATTAGAACTTTACTCTGAAAAAGATCTCATCTAAAGTTTTGCAACTATAAACCTTTCTTGTCATCTCTCATCACCCAGGGTTCGTGAAATGAGAGCAAAATTCATTAAAGTGCTAGGGTTATCACTTATAATATAATCGAATAAATTAAAAATGTACGGAGGAATGTGTTTATACTTATGAAAGCACTTGTTATTGTTATGGTAATGAATTGCCCCTACCACTGTTCATAGTTTATCTTTAATGTTAAACTAAAACTTATTAGAATTGATAAGTACATTGTCTATAGATTTACGAGTATTATCTTGTCATGATTGTCAATCTGATTGTATTGTTTGCATTGTCTTGCCATCGTACTTGCGAAAATTATTACTTATTATCCCAAGTGTAAAATTAGGAATGATTTGGTTTGAAATTGTAAATATAATAAAATATACTAGCCAGTAAACTAAGTTTCGGACTGTGTTCAATTTCATCAGTAAAAAAATACATTTATTTGTATTATTTTAGTACCTAATATTTTAGTTCATAAATTGAGAAGCATCGCCAACCCTAACTGGTTGTCAATAAGTCATTTCAATGGATTTTGCTCGCATTTAACGATCCTTGCTCATCACATAACCTTTCTAGTAGAAAACGCATAAAAGAATTCCAAGTAAAGATACCTAAAACTCGACCATACCGATATCACATCCGAGGGGTTATCGGAGATGGGTTAGGACTTAAATGCGGATTACTTACAAAACGATACGCTATCGAGCGTTGTGACATTCGACCGCACCTCCGCTCGCTGCACGTCTAAATTAGGACGCTCTGCGGTACAGTAGACATGCCCATGCACAGATACAGTACATATGTACCTACCTACCTACGATTACTTTTACGGTTCAGATAATTTGGTACGAAAAAAAAGTACATTGATTTTTTCGAACAAAAAAAAAGAGCTGTATTGAAAATTCCGGGTACCTACCTTAGAAACCGCAAGATAACCTCATATCCTCGTAGATGGTAATAGTACTAATTATTTAAGATTTTTTGGCTTATTTAAGTCAAAGCTGCGGTTTATTTTTTTAAACCGTAAAACAATAATCAGACGTGAAATCTTATTTTAACGATATTTTTTTTTGGCTCAAGTTTACTAAATTTATGGAATTAAAGGATACATTTTATTAAACCATTAACAGTTTAAATGTCAGAAATCAGTTACATTATGGTATAAAATAAAGTTTACTTGCGAGTCGTTACTTGCGGTTCTTCATTTTCTGAATAATGACGTCACTAAAGGTCGCAGGTCTGGTAGTTAGGTTTGTTTGGTGTTTATCCTCTTGACAGTCCGGCCGGCCCGTGAGACCAATATGTCCGGGTTTTTAGCGACGCACGCCCCGCGCCGCGCATCCGCAACTTTCTAACAAAAACGTCTGTTTGTATGGCATACACAGTACCCTTATTTAAATAGTTTTATAGAATTATAAAATATACATGATTAGTGACTATAATCAAGGTTAAACTTATGAAATCGGTAAAAAATCCTAAAAGATTTTTATTTGACGACTAATTAGAGAAAATCTAAAGCGATGGCCCCCGTTTGTTATTACATATGAAAAAAAAATACTATTTCACCTTTCTAATGATATCACAACCAACACGTATCGTTTACAAGATAGCAAAAAAAATTAAACAAATTCCCTACTCCTTAGCCGTCCACGGCATAAAACCTGAGGAGCACCGTAAATGTTTTTGATGAATCCTATTTAGTATGGTTATATTTCTTATGTTTAAGTTTATTAATCTGTTTTTTATAAATCAATCGTCAATAAATATTGTATATTTCAGTAAACAGGGCGTCAAATTATTAATACTTAATTAGGCTATAAACGTTCACTGCCCCAGCTCGAATAACCTTGATATTTTAAACTTTATTTTTTAACATCACACTAAGTCACTGGAAAATAATACACATCATAGTAGAAAGTACACATTCTTGATCATTGTTATGTATAATAACCCCAAAAAAAAAGGAAACGTGAAATACTTACGAAATAACCACGAGTCTAACGATATTTTTGAGAGCAAAAAGGTTGGTTAGGCTACGTTTGTGCAGCAGTACACTGAAAAAAAAGATTTAATTTTTTAGCTGCTTGTAACATAACTTGAGTGACTACAAAAAGTTTAAAAAACAAAAACCCGCCTTCAAAAAGCAAAAAATAACTTCTTTAAAATGGTAGGTAAATAGGTCAGTCCAACTGAAGTCTGCTTTTGGTTAAAATATTGTTGGACGCCGACTTCAGTTGGACTGACCTATTTACCTACCATTTTAAAGAAGTTATTTTTTGCTTTTTGAAGGCGGATTTTTGTTTTTTAAACTTTATTTTTATTTTATACTTTTAAGTGATCATAATTATGCTTTTATTCTCCTACTTCTCAATTAATAAGAAAAAAATAGAACATTTCAATCTCGCCGCAAGCAACGCCGTGGGAAAGTCATAGTCATATATTTAAACCTAAATATGCTTCGTCATAGTCGCTCAACTATCTTAATCGAAATATTTTGTCGCCACCCTCGAAATATATACCGTTTAGGAGTTCCGTTGGCCATCTGTGGTCTTCATCATCAGTTCCACTTCACCAAATAGTGCTTTCCAAGACCAAATACACGAGTTACAATGAAAAATACCAAAATCGCTATAGGTGTGCCTATAAATTTTGAAGAGTTCCGTCGATTCCTCATGGATTCCACCATCAGATCTTCATTTTGATAAAAATGGGACCAATCGAAAAGCACCAGCTTTCAAATAAAAAAAGAATCATCAAAATCGGTTCACCCAGTCGAAAGTTCTGAGGTAACAAACATTACAAAAAAAAAACATTCGAATTCCTCCTTTTTTTGAAGTCGGTTAAAAACTAAGGCCTACTAGTAGCTAAAACCACTTCAGTAAAATAAGTTTAATAATAAAACTAGTTCGTGATGTCTTCCACATCAGTTTTGCAATATTAACATAGTTTTGGTTTCTAAGTATTAAATTTTGGCTAAACGTCAAGTAGCTGAACTAGTTTGGTTATATTTTTTTTTCAGTGTAGGATTTGTAAATAATGCCAGCATGTTTTACTAGATGGCACTGTATTTAACTGTTCCTTCTTCGTTACCTTTGGAAAATAAGGTATCCGCGGACGGTTAAGAGCATTTTGGTTCTGAATACTATCGTATCGTGGAACTGTCAAGTGGTTAGATGTTTTTGGCCTACTGAGATTTTAAACTTTTTAGTTTGTTATTTAATCGTTTAAAGCAATAAATACCTATTTTACCCCGGACATATGAAATAAAAACTGGGCAAGAGCATTTTGGACCATGCTCAGTGTAGGGTTTCGAAGCCGTTACAAGAAACACGAAAAAAACTCAAAAATCCGTAAAAGTCCACATTACCGTTCCGTATCATTATTGAGCAAAAAACGGCAAAAAAACACGTTTGCTGTATAGTAGCCCCACAGAAATATTTATTATATTCTGTTTTTAGTATTTATTTGTTGTTATAGCGGCACAGAAAAACATCAAGTGAGAAAATTTCAACTGGCTGCTCTTAGCTGTCATGATTCATGAGATACAGCCTGGGGCACGTTTTATAAAGCAACAAGTAACAATTTTACAATTCTAAACTGGCAACACTGCTCAAATGGCTGATCGTCGTTGGTCGAGGTTGTGTCAAATGGAAACTTGTAACCTGTAAATTGTAATTTGTAGCTTTATAAAACAGGCCCCTGTGGCCCGTTTCACGAAGCTACAAGTTACAAATTACAAGCGGAAGGAGTTAGATCTTGAGACTTCCGCTTGTAATTTGTAACTTGTAGCTTCGTGAAACGGGCCTCTGGTGTCAGACCGACAGATGGACAGTGGTGACTTAGTAATAGGGTCTCGTTTTTACCCTTTGGGTATGGAACCCTACAAAAATACATACAGTGGAACATAGAACCTCCTCTTTTTTTGAAGTCGGTTAAAAACTGTTAAAAAAAAGAAACTGACTGACATATCAATTCACAGCCCAAACAGCTGGGTCTAGAGATTCCAAATTTGGCACGTAGGTGTCTTATGACTTCTGGGGGTTCACTAAGAAAGGATTTTTCAAAATTCATCCCCTAAGGAGGTAAAATAGGGGATGAACATTTGTATGAAAGTCCATCGGTTTTAAAGTTAGAATCTTCAAATTTTGTGTTAAGGTCGACGATTGAAAATTAATTTATATGTGTCTCAGCGTTTATGATAATTTCATCTCCGAAGGGATGGAAAGGGTTAAAACTGACTGACTGATCGATCAACGCACAGCCTAAACCGCTGGACCTAGGGACTAAATTTGAAGGGAATATTCCTTGGGTATCCTAGGGGTGCAGAAAGGATTTTAGGAAATTCATCCCCTGAGGGGTTAAAATAGGGGTGGAAGTTTCTATGAAACTATGGCCATTTTTGTAGTTGGAAACGTGGTAATTGGTATTTAAGCTACTGTTTATAAATAAATAAAAAAATATAACTTTCAGCTATTTAGGAAAAACTACCCCTAAGGGGGTTTTAATTTATTACTTCTTCATGCTGCAACGGCTGGACGGATTTGGATGAAATTTAGAATAGAGCTGGATCAGGAAAATTCCATCCCGGAAACTTTAAAAATTACCGAGGGAATAACGATAATCTTTTTGATGTTTTTTGAAAAAGTCAGCATGGGTGTCATTTTCTTAGATTTTCGGGACGCAGATTTCGAAAATATGTCAAATTTGGAATTCAAGATAGCAACCACGATGTTTTTGAAAAAGTCGTCATGGGTGCCATTTTCTTAGATTTTTGGGACACAGATTTAGAAAATGATGTCAAATTTGGAATTCAAGATGGCGGTCATGATGATTTTTGAAAAAGTGGGCATGTGTGTCATTTTCTTAAATTTTGGCGACGCAGATTTCGAAAATGATATCAACTTATGGGTAGAAATTCAAAATGGCGGACATGATGATTTTTGGAAAACTTGTTAAGGGTAGGTATCATTTTCTTAGTTTTTCGGGACGCAGATTTTAAAAATGAAATCAAATTTGTAATTCAAGATGGCGGCCATGATGGTTTTTGAAAAAGTCGACATGGGTAGAGTCTGGCCACGCTAAGTCTGCAGAAGACAAAAACCGTTAGGTTTAAAAAGGTTTTATATAGCAACACCACGATTTGAGGAGAAATAAGTTTTGATACTTGTTATTATTATTTTATTTTACATAATTATGAGACATCTTTCGCTATATACTGAATTAATTATGTTGATTGTACAGTAAAACATATTTTTAACCGACTTCAAAAAAGTAGGAGGCTATCCTTTGCGACTGTTCGTTTATGTCACAAGATATTGTAAACAGATTTGAATAATTCGTTTTTTGTTAGAAGGGATTCGAATACTTTAAAGGTTCCATATCAATTTTACCAATGCCTGCGGGACGATTATGGTTGCATTTATGGCTGGGGAAACCATAATTATTTATTTAATAATTGCGTACCACTGATGATTTGGGAAATCCTCATAATTTACGAAATAGCACGAGCGCATGCTCATGGGGTATTTCAAAAAAAGTGACGTTTACTTCAAGGTATCTCTTTTGTAACGGTTTCTTTCTAAGCAACGCCTCTAAAAAAATGATGAATGAAACGAAAAGCTCTGCGTTAACCTTCAACTCTGTTCTAAGACTTAAATAATGTAATGATTTTCAAATTGTAATAATTTCAAACTGTCACATGTATGTGTAACCTGAAATAAAAGGAGGACTCTTAATTAGTCACTTCACTTTTTATGTTACTTTGCTGTAAAAAATAACATATTTTTATTATTCAATTTATTTTAAAGAGAGAAAAAATAAGTTAATTGCCATAAAAATAAGAAAAAAGTAAAAAAGTAAAAGCCAAGCTTTCAGCCTTTACGGGATAAAGGTGTTTAACAAAATAAAAAAAATGTGTATAGTAAAGTCAGTGACAAGAAATTACCTACATCATGATTCATGATGAACAGATACTTACCCCTAATTTACTGTCACCAAATGCACTATATTTGTCACTGAACGTATAAGAATAAAATATTTAATTGTAAGAGTATTCACAATGTATACATTTTTTTGATGTTTTATGAACATTTCGGTAACTGAATCTTTTAAGTTTTGTTTATTTCTGCCACAGAGCTTTTAACATTTTTCACAATAAATTATTTCCGGGAGTCCTCCAAATGCAAATGTCCATAGGCGGCGGTGACCACTTCCCTTCTTCAGGTCGGCCGTCTGCCAGATTGACAAAATTACTGTAAAAAAATTAAAATGTAGGTACTTCAAATGAAATGATAAAGAAAATTGAAGAAGCATTTTCATCTGTAACTACAGATGATTGGAAGCATTTTGTTAATCAAGTGAAACGGTTGGAGGTTAACATCAACAAAAAGATAATTTATTGGTCGAGGACACAATTTCTTTTGTAATGGGTTCTGACGATGATGACAGTAATGATGGAGGTGATAGTGGGCCTTGAATTCGAAGGAATAGAATGTTTAGAATCGGGAGGGTCACCCTATGAAGACCAATAATAGAATAGGAATAAAAAACCAATTTGTTTATTTTTCTTCCATTGCATTAAAATCAAAACATTTGTGGGCATAATTTAGTATGAATTCTAGGTTAATTTCCAAAAAAATAATATTTATTCATATTATCAAATATAAATTTACCTTATTGCCATCAAAATTTTATTTTATTAATAAAATACATTTTCTCTCAAATAATACTTGGAGTAGCACTTCTTTTTCTTAAATAGCTGTTTGAAATAGCAGGTTTGATGACTTCCAGCCTCCCGAACAAGCCGGTTTCCGAAAAGGCTTCACGGTCATTCTCCAGACAGCCATTTCTGTATGTCCTCGGGCTTAAAAAATATAAAGCTATTGAATTTGATATAATTTATATTTTTTTATCGTAGAAGGTACTCGTATTGAGGTATACATAAATTTTCAAGTAAATATTCAATACCCCTCTAGGAGAAAAAAAAAATCAATACCCCATTCTCCTAATTAACACCCCGCGTCCCACTTCCGAAATCACTAACATACCTATTTCCCCCGATCATATCCAAGAGGAAAGATGAATGAAAGTAATTTTTATTAATAAAAGATAAGATGTCCACGTAACAAAAAAATAACCAAATGTATTTAGTAATATATCACTAAGATATAAAATAAAGAAACTTTGTCCCGAGACGTGTACTAATTCACGCGCCACTTTAATTCTTGTCTGCGCAAGGCCATTGAAGGAAGAGACAGACGTCGCTGACGCATTTTGCGTGAGCCGCCAGTCATTTCGAGACCTTTTTTAGAGAAAGACGTTTTAGTGTTGTGTGGATCGCAGACTACAAATGTTTGTATCTAATTCGCGCATTTTGGTTCTCGTAAATTCTAATTTACACGTTCACGGTTTTAAAATCAGCCAATAACTCTATAGCTCTGTAAATTATTGTAAACATTAATGACCTCAATATTTAACAGTTACCGGATTTTGTACTTAATCACATGTACCTACAAGAAGTTATATTTTTTTTATCAAGAATCCCTAAGACGCGCGTCTAATTCACGGGTCAAAAAAGAACGCGTTAATTAGATTACGAGTAGTAAATTTTATTTCTAATTCATCGCTTAAGCTAAACCAGTTTAAATTAATTCACAGGAACAATCTTTTAACAAATAGGCAATTCCCGGAAGAATGATGACAGGTCTACTTACTCGAATTTTCCTTAGATTAGATGATTAGAATGACTATATTATGTCAAACTGAGGTTGTTAGAGGGGCCCTAACCTTAAAATCTTAACCTTATGATCGTATCTATATGCTTAAGTGTTTCGACACTATGCTTTTTTGAGGTTATTTCATTTTTCCTAGCATATTTCGGAAAACATAAAATTTTTGCTTGTCGCATTAAAAAGTTGAATTTCGTCAAAAAGTGACAACTTTCATTCTATAATCATGTAAGGAAAATCCTAGGGACCCGTCATCATTCTTTATATTTGTATAAATTATGTATTAAAACCACCCGAAATAATAAATTAAACTACATACTTAAAGTTGAATGTCTGTATGTTATATACTTATGTATGTATGTATAGCTTACACGGCTCAACGGATTTTAGTATTATGAATTATGAGGTGTGCTTAGATTCAATATTCGAGTAGCTTAGTTTAATTTTAATTTAAATACGTTTAGTTTTAATTTTTAATTGTATTAATGTTGATTTCTTTAGATTCAATAAACTTAACTAGTTTATTTATATCTTTTCAGTTTTAATTTTAAATTACTTTTCTTAAAGATATATAGGGAACGTAAAAAGTAGGAGGAAGACGCATTATTTTTTCTGGAGCAGATACAGCAATTTATTTGTTATCGTACGTACAAATACTTAAGGTATAAAGCTATTAATTCTATTGGTAAAAAAATATTTTTTATCGTTTTGATTGTTGATTAAAGAACGATTCTTTCAGTGAAATATTAGTTAGTATATGTATATCGTGATGGATATTTTATTTTCCCAACAGTTCCGAAATTGCCATATAATAATATGATACAGTTAATATATAGTCTAAAAAACTTTTATTGTTATTTCCTTAATTTTTTTATTGGCAAGCAAATTTATCTACTAAACGCGTCATTTTTCTAATTCGCAAGCAAGAAATTCTAATTAACACATCGCTTTTCTAATTCACACTTCACGCAAATATTAAAATCCTTCTAGTTAATTAACCGCTAATAATAATTAAGTGCCCAATAAATATTTAAGTTTGAATGGTCGATAGTACTGGGTATATACTAGGAAAAAAGTGCGGTGTTAATTAGACTGAGAACACAATTCTGGAGAATGACCGTTCAGTGCTGTAGACCTCATACATGCGCTGCAGCAGGTTATACAGAAGACGGAGGAATATAACCTTCCCCTCTGCCTAGCGTTTGTGGACTACGAGAAAAACATCGATTCGATCGAGACCTGGGCTGTACTGCAGCCTCCCACAGCGGTGCCAAATCGACTATAGGTACATCAAAGTGCTGAAGTGTTTGTACAAAAACGCCACCATGTCCGTCCGACTACAGGACCAGGACTCGAGGCCGATTCCACTGCAGCGTGGAGTCAGACAAGGAGATGTCATATCCCCAAAACTGTTCACCGCTGCACTGGAAGATGTCTTCAAGGTTCTGGACTGGAAAGGGCGTGGCATCAATGTTAACGGCGAGTACATAACACATCTTCGGTTTGCCGATGATATAGTCGTTAAAGCTGAGACCATGGAGGACCTCAGTGTAATGCTAGATGACCTCAGTGGAGCCTCCGATCAAGTTGGTTTGAATGTGAACATGGAAAAGACGAAGGTCATGACGAATGCCCATGTCGTGCCAACTCCCGTATTGATCGGACACTCTACACTCGAATTTGTTGACGAATATGTATGGTGTCCGGATAGTAGGTCCAGATTCGAGAAAGAGGTCACACGTCAAATCCGACTTGGATAGGCAGCGTTCGGGAAGCTCCGAAACATCTTCTCGTCCAACATACCGCAGTGTCTCAAGACGAAAGTCTTTGATCAGTGTGTGTTGCCAGTGATGACTTATGGTGCTGAGACGTGGTCGTTTACAATGGGCCTCATAAGAAAGCTCAAGGTCACTAAAAGGGCGATGGAGAGGGCTATGCTCGGAGTATCTCTGCGTGATAGTATCAGGAATAAGGAAATCCGCAGGAGAACTACGGTCACCGACATAGCCCGAAGAATTGCCAAACTGAAGTGGCAGTGGGCGGGGCATATTGCTCGTAGAACGGATGGCCGATGGGGCCACAAGCTTCCCGAATGGCGACCACGTGTTAGAAGACGTAGCGTGGGTCCACGTGTTAGAAGACCACGAGATGGTCCGACGACCTCGTGAAGGTTGCGGGAACTCGGTGGATGCAGGTAGCACGTGACCGGTCCTGCAGTGGACGTCGTTTGGCTGAAATGATGATGATGAATAAATAATTTAGGTATAGGTCTACCAGAATCTCATGAAAAATTTAAAAGTAAAAAGAAACCGATTTTCATATGGCTATGTTGCCTTACACCTGTCAATCCAAATTTTACCGTTTGTCAGAGTTTGTTATTGTTTGCTATTTTTTAATCAAATTTAACGTTAGTTATCAGGCAAATGTCCTAAAAGCCCTTCGATCTCAAGCAAAAAATATCGTTAATCATGTGTACTGTAAAATTTGTGAGGAACAAGATGTGAATCGAACACAATCTTTGATTTAGTGTCGTGTTTATAAAAGACTCGTAAATGAAGCCAAATAATATAGATACTTTAAGGACGGTTGTAAATTTGCAGGCTGAACGTTACTTATCACTCCATTTGGCTTTTATGTCTGACACGCAAAAGTCCATTTAGAACCCTTAATAATTAGGTGCCATTTATTTCCAGGATAACCCATTGCCACCATACGGTTAATCGTAGCTGTGCGGCAAGGTCTTTATGATGTTTTTATGAGGAATAGAAAAAAAAACGTGTGCGTCTCGGGACGCCTAACAGAAGTGATAACTAATCTAAATCTGTGGGTTAGAGTGAGAGAGGAAGAGCCTGCCTGCTGCTGCCGTATGCGTGAGAGAAAGGGAAGCCAGACAGATTGGCGCCGTAACGCGTTACGTAACGAAGCGGTTTGCCCTACCATAAGAAGATATCACTTCAAAAAGTTCAAAATAGCGGCAACTTTTTTAAATCTGATTACGGGTTCGCATTTTTAGCCCCAACGGGCCCTCAGATATCGATTTTCAAGATGATCGAACAAGTAACAAAAAAGTTCAAAATGGCGGCCACTATTTTTTTAATCTGATTACGTGTTCGCATTTGTTATCCCGACGGATCCTCAGATATCGATTTTCAAGACAATCGAAGCAGTAACAAATAAGTTCAAACAGGCGACCACTTTTTTTAAATCTGAGTACGGGTTCGCATTTGTAGGCTCAACGGATCCTCAGATATCAATTTTCAAGACAATCGAAGCAGTAACAAGTAAGTTCAAAAAGGCGACCACTTTTTTTAAAATCTGAGTACGGGTTCGCATTTTTAGTCCCAACGGGCCCTCAGATATCGATTTTCAAGTCAATCGAACCAGTAACAAAAAAGTTCAAAATGGCGGCCACTTTTTTAAATCTGATTACGGGTTCGCATTTGTTGCCCCGACGGATCCTCAGATATCGATTTTCAAGATAATCGAACTAGTAATAAAAAAGTTCAAAATGGCGGACAGTTTTTTTTAATCTGATTACGTGATCGCATTTGTAGTCCAAAGGAGCCCTCAGATATCGATTTTCAAGACAATCGAACCAGTAACAATTAACTTAAACTAATCACTTTCAAAAACGATGATAGTTTTAGGTTATATGCACTGTTAACAGAATTTATTCTTAGAAACGCGATACGGGGTGACGTCAGCAGGTAAGATCAAATACCGTTTACCATTTTCGTCCTTACTTGTAAGTTACGATTGGCCTAGCGGCTGAGAGGTAGGTCTATGACGTCATGGTGCCGCGGTTCAAATCCCATCCGGTTCCAGTATCTTTTTGTATTTTAAAAATTGTTTAAAAATTAGTTCTACCGCTGCCGTATGGGTGAGAGAAAGGGAAGCCAGACAGGCTGTCTAGTAACGCGCGTTACCCTACGTAAAGAAGTTATCACTTCAAAAAGAAATATCTCGCATCTCCTCAGAATACGACATTGATTTACGTTAAAGTTGCATAATATAGTCGCTTAGCTTACAATACCGCGTAAGGTAAGTCAATGATTGAACGCGAATTAAGAGTTAATTTTATATAATACAAACTTCAATTTTGAACTGTACGGTATTGTTAGCTAAGCGACTATATAGGTACGTCATCGAATTTCTGGAGTCATTTCTGTACTACTAATAAACTAAATCCTAATAAACATAAGCACATCTTATTAGCACACAATTGTTTCAATTTAACCTTAATACTTATTTTATTATTTATTAGGAAACGAAAGTCCAAAATGGATTTAAACGGTTACGTAGGTAACTAATAGTTACTAAGGTCTGTTCATTCTTACTTGTCTTATATAGTAAACAACTTTCTAACCTCAAAATGAACCTTTTTAGGCTAAAACCGCTATTTGAAACAAAATAAAGCAATCACAGAAAATACATTGGCCAAATTATGTCCAAAATATTTATTCTGTTTACTTTATTTACGACAAAAGAGCTGTTTTAGCATAAACAGACCTTAATATTATAAATCTTTGTTTGTTCGATCTTCATTGCATACATACATAGTTAATTGCACAAACGTGATATTTTAATTTTATCTTAGAAAATTGAATAATTCCCAAAGAAATAAAGACTTCTACGCGGACTGAGTCCGCCACATCATGATTTTATCAACGCGGGAAATCAAGTATCAAGACCTTTAAATCCTATTACCCCGAAGTTGCAAGCCCTAAATTTAAATTTCCCTTTATGTCATGAGATTCTGGAAGACCATAGAGGTAGGTAGGTAAATAAATTAAGTTTTATGCTTTTGGCATAGCCTGGCTAGCGTAAGTTTTTTTCCATGTGTTTTTTTAAATACATATTGGGTTATCAACGAGTGCTTATTATTTAATTTTGTGGATTAGAGGGATAAATCTCCATTTTTTCTTATTTTAAGGTTGTGTTGTAAATATTTCGAATATAGGTACTTACATATTTCCTGTTGTAAATTTAAAAATAAATGTTAACTTATATGCTTTTAGCATGTTACCATAGCCTGACGAGTGTCAGTTTAGTAGCAATTTGTTTTTGTTTGTGTAATTTTGTGGATTTGGGTTAATAGATTTTTTGAATTGGTAACTTCTTAAGGGAGGGTAAACCGCTTCGTTACGTAACGCGTTACGGCGCCAGTCTGTCTTAGAGGTGCGCGCCGCGCCGCGCCGTAGTCGACCCGCGCCAAGCCACGCCGTAACATCCACACGGCGCGCCGTGAGCGACTGACCAATCATTCGATCAAACGATGCGGCATTGTTAGACTCTCGGTTCATGGGCTTAAGACAGATTGAAAAAGTGTTACCTATGCTGCAAACCTCGCAGAGTACATAAAAAAAGGCCTATATTTCAGGTACATCCACAAATCCACATTCGCGGTAACTCCTGCTGTTATTGCTACTTCCTGAAATTAATCTGTTGTGTCAAAGTTATCAAGAAACACAGCAGCAGCATTTTCAGCTCTAGATTAACTGCTAGATTAATTGCTGAGTTTAATCTGTATACTTGGGTTGCAGGAGATGGTGACAATGATGAATGAGGCATTTAAGCAAAAGGAGATGAAAGTAAATGTGGCCAAGACCTAGGTCATGGTGATAGGGTTCACTATTGTTTGACCAAAAAACGTTTCACCAAATGATTCATTTCACAAACATAGCATTTGACAAACTGCTTTTTTTCCGAAACTTTAAATATTTCAGGATTTTTAAAAAACATACCTAACCTAACCTATAGGGTTCTACACGATGGTCCTGAAATAAATCCTGAAATATTTACAGTTTCGGAAACAATGGCGGTTTGTCAAATGAAACGTTTTTTGGTCAAACGTCGGGACCCCTGGTGATAGAGAAGGACGAGGAGATGAATGAGTGCGTGATAAATATCAATGGTGAATTAGTAAACCAAGTGAGTGAATTAAGTGTCCCTGGGAAGTATGTTTACAAGAGATGGTATGTGTCAAAAGGATGTTGAGGGGAGAAGAAACGGGTAAATCTAAAACTCGTGATAATCAAGTCACCCTAAACAAGGGTGACAAACAAATCACGTCAAATAAAGACGTGGTCTTGGCGTTCGAAGATTATTTCTCCACCATAGCCATTAATACAACGAAATGTCTTCAATCATTTGCGATTGTAGCTCAAAAATTACTTTGAGCTAATGTTACTAAATGTAATGTAAGCTTTGATTTTAGCCACGTAGATTCAGTTTCTATTGTTAAGGTAGTTAAATCGCTCAGTTTAAAAAACTGAGGATTTATGGGGAACGTCAGCTAAAGTGATCCCTCATGTCATAGATATAATTGTACCTCAGTAAGCTATACCGCCGATAGAATCACATTGGGTGGCAGAAGCCATAGGAGAAATAAATTAATGAATTGAACAATTTTTGACTAATATAGAATAAGATTTAATGTTACTAACAATCTATAGAGCACTATGATCCTGAAATAAATGCATTAATTCAAAAAAAGTTTGCAGTATCAGGGTTAGTGTATTCAGTACTGTTTTTTTTAGTACTAACGAAATTGTTTTTATTTCAAAATATGATTGATAAACAAGTAACAGCCAAAAATTTGAGTATTTGTGACATATGTTATAGATGGACATGACGAAATTGTGAGGTTTCTCTTTTTACTATAATGCTGCCGAATCATAGGAAGAGATTAATCTAATCAATGATGAAAATTGAAAAACCCAAGCTAAGTAAAAAATAGGAGTTTGGGTGTCTCAATATTGTCTTAAATATGTAATTGAATTTTAGCTCTCCATATTACGCATTAAAACAATGTTTTCAAGCAACAACGTGACACCATTAGTTTCAATCACAACGTCGCTTCTGTAAAGTTAATCTATGATCGCGTGCTTTTTTCTGTTGATCGCTCCAGTTATGGGAGGGATATAGTTGTCCTTTTCTTTGATGTCACATTGTGAGTGAGCGGCGGACGTGATAATTGGGGTGTAAAGTAGTAGTATATATTGGAACACTATTTATTTTCTAGATAATCTTACACAAAGTACCATGTTGAGCCAAAGTTGAAATAATTATTAACTTTAATTTAATAAATATTTCCAATCCAAAATCAATGTTGGTGTCGCATCCTGTACTTGTCGCATATACTGATATGCCGTGGTACAAAGTTATTAAGCCTCAACTAGATTTATATTTTAGATATCTGTATTACCTATTAGTTCAGTTATTTTAAAATATTACAATTATTGTATTTGCAAATAAAAGGAAACTGGGAGCAGTGCAAATAAAACTGTCCTAGCGAAAAAGTCAATTTTGGTGGTGAATATTGAAATTGATTTTATGATCGAACGAAAAGCGATTAAACAAACAAATATAGCCTCAGTTGTTCATTCAGTTCTACTCCAGCGATAGATGGTGAAAGATTTGTACCATCTTGATGCATCTTCCCGCTAAGCACATAAGTATCTAATTATGGTGGTATAGAATACATTTTTTTTTTTTATTTATTTATGGTTTATTGGAAAATCAACAGCGATTACATGGTGTTTCATACAATAATACAAATATCAACAAGTACAGCCAATTACAGATTTTCACATATTTTATACAAAGAATATTACGTACCGACGTTAGGGTTGCGTAACTAAACAAATTTTACGTTAAATAATTGTGCTTAGTTGTGCGTGTGTGTTTGTGTGTGTGTGTGTGTGTGTGTGTGTGTGTGTGTGTGTGTGTGTGTGTGTGTGTGTGTGTGTGTGTGTGTGTGTGTGTGTGTGTGTGTATGTGTGTATGTGTGTGTGTGAGTGTGTGCGTGCGTGCGTGCGTGCGTGCGTGCGTGCTTGCGCGTGCGCGTGCGTGTGCGTGTGCGTGTGTGTGTGTGTGTGTGTGTGTGTGTGTGTGTAAGCCAGTAATTGTTATTGGTCCAGCAAATGCACTCTCAATCTTGATTTAAAGATAACATTCGCGCAATTGAATATGTCAATATCTGAGAAAAGCATATTATATTGTCGAACAATACGTGTTAGGACTGCGTTTTGACTATAATTGGTTCGGTGGGAGGGTACATGGAATAAAGTAGTGCGACGCGTGCGCCGATGTGGAGCACGCAGTGCAATAGCGGTAAGCAGGTCTGGGCAGCGAAGGCGACCGTGCACCAGCCCGTGCAGCAGCGCCATGTCATGCTCCGTGCGTCGCGTGGCGAGAGTACTCATATGATGGTGTTTACAGTCTTTCTCATAACTGATGCTGTGATGGCACGTTTGAAAGTTTAAGTGCTTAATAAAACGGCGTTGAATGCGTTCTATTTGCTGTTTGTATGTTATGTAGTGGGGTGACCAAACAGGACTAGCATATTCGAGAATACTGCGCACGTAGGCGTTGTAAACAACCTTAATACAATCCGGTTTTTGAAATTGTCTACATACCCTTGTCACAAACCCCAAGCTCCTGTATGCTTTGTTTGTAACGACGTCCACATGTTCATTCATTGTTAATTTACTATCGAGGTAAACGCCGAGGTCCCGAACTACGTCGGTTCTTTTAATAGGCAAGCCCCAAAAAGAATACGGGAAATGAATCGGTGTTTTTTTCCGTGAGAAGGTAATAAGCTCGCATTTACCGGCGTTGAGAGCTATTCTATTATCATCATAATAATTTTGCAGGCGAGACAAATCTTCCTGAAGCATACGACAGTCGTCAATAGAACCTATGTCTATAAAAATTTTGGTGTCGTCCGCATACATAAGAAATTTTGACGATTTGAAGCAAGTGTATATGTCATGTAGATAAACGTTGTATAAGAGTGGTTGTTTTAATTGTGATAAGTTATTAAGTTATTATTTGGCAAAACGTTATATTGTGTGATCGTTATTTCAAGTATGTTTATGGTGTCTTTTTAATTTTATTGAGTTAAATGTGTGTTAAACTAAAAAACTCTCTTTAAATAAAAAAAAATGTTAAATTTCTAATTTTGGTGGTACAATATTGGTGGCTTTTCCGAATTCACCAAAATTATCAAAATTGCTGAATTACACCAAAATTATTTAAACAAAAAATAATCATTATATATTATATTAAGAAATATATGTTTTTGGTTTAAAAAAATAACAAGAAAGATTCCTTAAGGATTAAATTGTAATAAGTTAAAATTAACATAACTAATATTATCTACACTTTCGCTGTGTCAGCTAGCCGGTGGCAACGAAATCGCCGATATATGACACCCCTCGGCCAGAATTCCTGCTTCAGGAAGATCGACAGATCTTTGGTCGGTACGGTCGGTCGGTTGTGGTGAGCACAAAGGACATAAAATTAACTTTGTGGCGGGCTCCAACCACTCGACCTTCAAGGTAACTCCGGTCTTAACTCGTACAAACTCTTCGAGCTCCTTCTCCTCCGTAGAATAATGTAATTGGAACACGTACAAATGCGTCGTGGGCGTAGCTGGACACAGCATGTGGTTCGGTCCGGTCGGTACGGTGCACTGGTTCCTCGGGGCAGGCTTTTTCTTCCTCTCCACCCGGGTGAAAATATCTTTGTCCTGCTTGAGACACGTAGGTGGCGGCAACCCGCGAACGGGTTTACTGTGGTTCTGCTTCACCTTAGTAAGAAGCTGTGCTGGGGCTCTATTCTAGGCGGTAAAAACGATATCGTAATTGACCTGTTATGGAATTGTTTTATACTTATTCCGTCATTACTGTCAAGTAAATAAGAGCTATCAAAACGTTGACAATACGATAACAGGTCTAAGACGATATGGTTTTTAGCGCCTAGAATACCGGCCCTGGTTGCCTAGCGATTGGTATTTTGTGGAAACTCAGTTAGTAAAGATAAAGATGAAGATAAATTAAAGCACAAAAAAGGTGTATCCCACTATCCGTGACATGTCGGGTCTGAAGCCTGGAGAGAGCTGTGTCCCTGCGTGCAACTCATCGAACCGGCTCACGTTGCCATCATTGCACATACGTACTAGAAGTAGCTTTGTTCGTAAAATTCAATCACCACTTATTTGTGCTGGCCGCCCAGCTACCAGCACAACCTGCGAGCTCCCGCGGGGAAACCGCCCTTTTAGCCAACAGCCTACTCGGCATGGCCCCATCTATATAATAAGATACATAAACACATTAATTAACTAGATTTAAAATTATTTAAAATTTACCGAATTATATTATAGCTCTTGCATTTTACGATGGCGAGTGGGCTTTACTTGTGGTAAACACATATCTGTATACGTGACGAAGTGTGCGTGAGAGCGAAATTGGGTATGGTAAGCATAAAAAAATAAAGTAAAAAATATATTCATCTTGAGGAAAGCGAAACCTTTGTTGGTGACCATTGCTCGTCCCTACAAACAATATAAAATAAGATAAAACAGAAACTATTTATGTTCTTGCCATTATATGCCAACTATTTAGTCTTGCATGTAGTAGCGACCTCCTTGCATCTTCTACGAAATTGTTGTAACTCTATCTTGTCGCGAAGATGACATTTGCAATGTCTCCATATTTTCTCTCCTAAAATTACGTACAATTTTATGTTAATTAAAACCTATCTGTAGGTTTTGTCTTTATTTCAGAGGGCTTATTATGGCCTTGTTTATTGCGTGACTAAACGTGGATAAAACATCCGTCACTCTCACTTATATACTTGTCAGAAAGTGACGAATGTTTTATCCACGTTTTGACAAGCAATAAACACGGATAGGCCCACAGATCTAAATCATTTAACTATTTTTATTTTTATTTTATTTTGATGTCTAACTGATAACATAAATATTCAAGAATATTGAGAAAAATAAAATTTGAAAAGAAATTAGCTTAGAATGGTGCTATGATCAAAACATTGGTGTTCATTTTCGAAAAAAACCTAAATGCCAAATATCTCGAAAGCCGTCGATAAAGCGACTTTTACCTAACCTATTTTAGCTTTTTCTTAACGTCCTAAGTGCCCTCTATCCATAATTCAAGGATTATCCACTCATTACCTAACATCCTGTATATAAAGTTAAAATATCGAAGTCCAAAATATCGAAAGTTACTAAATCGAACGGTCTTAACATCTACAGTCATAATATCTACGTCTGAAAGACCTACGATCAAAATGCCACCCGTTTAAAATATCGATTGATTTAAACATCAACCGTTTTTTGAACTTTGTTTTAAAATATCGAGAGATAATATATCTAAAGTTAAAGTATCGAAGTCTAAAATATCGAAGGTTATGAAATCGAACGGTCTACTTATCTACAATCGTAGTATCTACATCAAATGATGAAATCACACACGGCTAGAACAATAAAAGTGCAGATTTTTCAAATATTTCTAGAAAGGTGTTTTAGTGAAGTGAGCGAACGTAGAGAGCGACAGTCTGTTTAATGTGAAACTGTCTCTGTCTGAAGATGAGGAATACGCTACGCTACCGCCTTAGCCTTCGATGTTAGGTTTTTTTTATTGGCCACAAAACAATGAGCTTACGAGTATATATGTATACTGATTAAACAGATTGAGTAATTTAGGTCGGTCAGTCGGTAAATTATCACAGTCAAATCTAACAATCCTCGCTACGCGCTCGTCTCCTACGTAACTAACTTTTAGAATTTTATTCAACTACTTATACATTAGAGGAATGAAACTGACTGTTGAAATTTGAACAAATTCCATTTAGTCGGTACTTTATTTTATACTATGTATTAGATTTGTTTAATTCCATCTAAGTGATTTATTTATATAACCATTTTAGTAAACATTTCATTTTGATATTATCGAGGCGTAATAACCGTTCGATAGGTATTTCATCTTTCGATATTTTGGACTTCGATATTTTAACTTTAGATGTATCAACGTCCGATATTTGATTATACACCCAACGTTCGATATCTTAAACATCGGCATAGTAACCGTTCGATGTTTCGACTTTCGATGTTTTGGACATCAATATTTTAACTTTAGATGAATCAACTTTCGATATTCAGATTTGTACCCCTGTAAAACACATCACTGTATAGAAAAAATATCGAGGGCGATAAAAAGGAAAATAATTTAAGTTTATTTTCTTTATTTAGTGAGATTACATGCCCTAAACAAATGGAATAAGTATGTCCTTTTTTTGCTTTTAGTCTGAGCTGTCACAAGTATTGATAATAATATGATCTGAAATTCGATCTATTTCCTTTGACTATAGAAGCTAAAGGACCCGAAAAACCTACGAAAAAAACGTGCCTGTTTTTGACGTTTATGGTGCATAAAATGGCGGATTGTCAGCTGTTATAGTGATGGTGGTAGTAATCATGTTTATCGATAAACCAGATTACGTACTGCATAGAGATTTATTTTGACGTTCTAGTAACACTCACGATTTAATTACGAATATCTGAATTGCGGTTTAAGGCTTAATGTGTTTATGTATAATAACATTAATATCAGTCATTTATTTCGGACGGGATCGTTGTTACATAATAATAATAATAGGCAGGCGTCGTAGTTTCATCGGGTTAGTATCGTCTCGACTAAAACGCAGCTGGTCTAAGCAGTAAGTGTTCTAAAACGCAGCTGGTCTAAGTAGCAAGTGGTTTAGAACGCAGCTGGTCTGGTCTTATATAGCAAGCGGTCTAAAACGTAGCTGGTCTAAGTAGCAAGTGGTCTAAAGCGCAGTTGGTGTTATGAAGCAAGTTGTCTAAGTTCGCAACTGCCCTATTTATTTTCTAAATTCCTTCCTTATCCAACAAGTTGGTGGTTTACCCTTCGGGCATTTGAAGTTACCTCTCAAACCTAACCTACCTACTTTGTGTGTGTCAGTGTTTTGAACTGTACATCTAAAAAATACCTAACGCTATAAAAAAAAACAAAAGACAAATGGCTAAAAAGGAATAAAGTAAAGTAGTATGTAGCTCAATGAATGTAATTTATAATAGGGTCAAACTGAAAGTTCTTAGAATATATAAAACTGAGCAAACTAGCAAGTTATTTGTTTTATTATATCTTAAAATAGTGTCCATTCACATCAATAAATCGCAGGATCCGATGAAACCACTGAGAAAAGCACTTTGCCCATGCGTCCTTAGGGGTGTCTTGGATGGCCTTGTCAAACGCAGCCACTGCTTCCTCGGTGTCCATAAAACTTTATAAACATAAAGGAGTAAGATCTGGTATATTTTCAGTCAATGTAGTAGAATTATCTTGAGTGGCATGTGGCCCACTCCCTTGCTGGCGTATCCGAAGTGATCCTCTGAAGTTTGGTAGCGATCGGATATTATTATTATTATTTTGGACAGGCAGTTGACACTGATATGCCTAAATCACTGGTCACCAAACCGAAAACAAAAAAGAAAGTATTGGCAGCAAGGCGCCGGGTACTAGCTAGTAATTTAATAAAAACTGACGAATAGGCCGAAAGTATCCACCGTAACTTATTTATCGATATTTCAATCACGATTCACGAACAACCGTATCTGTCAAAAGTACTATTTAATTAAGTACGAAAATATCTAAAATAAAACACAATCTTAATATAAAGCATGATTAATCCTGGTCTTTTGTTTAATAATAATATGTTACATACTGAAAACACGCAATATTGTTAATACTGACTGATATTTCAATAAAAACTTGAAACTTACCGTTGCAATGTTAAACTTTTTTCATTTCCACTTTTTCTTTCTCCACATCCTATAACACTGTATTTCGTCATTATAACAAAAATGTTCCTTACACCTAGGTGTACTTTAATGTTGTAATATCGTAACGAAACTCCACTTATTTAATAATTTAAAACACAAACACGACGCATTGACAACCCAAGTACTGTCAAACGGTGTTACATAAAATGGCTGCCCTGTCAAAACCCGGCAGCTTTAGGATTTTTTTGGGTCCCGACAAAAGTATAGTGACCCTTTTTTAACCGACTTCAAAAAAGGAGGAGGTTATACGTTCCACTGTATGTATTTTTTTTTTATGTATGTTCACCGATCGTCAATTGTGGACCGATTTAAAAAAAAATTCTTTGGTTTGATCGATTATACTTACGAGGTGGTCCCATTGTCACCAAATCTGTATCTGATGAGGGGATCAGTGAGGAATTGAGGGAACTCCTCAAATATTGTAGGCAAACATATAGCGATTTTAGTATTTTTAGTAACACGTCTAGCATTTGCATTCAGAAAGTATCATTTGGTGTAGTGGAACTGATGATGAAGACCACAGATGGTCACCAGAACTCCTCAATGGTACCGATTTCAAGGGTGGCGATAAGATATCTCGATTAAGATAGTTGAGCGACTAACAGGTTAGTTAGAAAGAGATAACGATATGTATATTTGTATGTATTTTTATGCCCGATCCTTTAGTTTCTTTAATCATTGTCTATTTCCTCTTCTCGACATCTATATTTAATTTGTTCACTTTCGACCAGCCGACAAATATTTTCCCAGTCCTCAGCAGTAGGTAATTGTATTAATTCAATCAGTTGCTAAACTCCACGGCTAAACTCATAATGCTTTGCATGTTTAATGAAATGCTTCTTTTCGCTACATATCCTTTAACCATAGACCAAATATTTTGAATCGGATTTAATGTTGGATGATACGGTGGCAATCGTAGATTTGCATGACTATGTTCTTTTAAAGTTGCATCAATGTGGTAGGTACTCACTTAATCGTTATATATTTTGTTTTGTACATCAACAGAATATAAGAAATGTTACGTTCTGTCAACCAATCCATCATTTCTTGTTTACGAGAATTTGACGTTAAAAATTATTTTGAGAATTCCGAGAATACAATAAAATATTTAAGACTTATATTTTAGTGCAGCGTAAATAAATACTTTTTAGAATTTGACACCAGGGTGCACAATCTCAGTACTGGCTATTCGGGTTGAAGTAACGGATAAGTATGTCAAATTAAAAAGGAGGCTAAAGAGCAAAGAATCCTATGGAACTAAATGACGTTTTCTTCGGCAGTATTATTTTCGCGCATCTTTAAATCACACGTATAGATGGCACTTTACGGCATCTGGTCTGTTCTTTGAGTACCTGATAACAGAAAACTGCGATAGATGGTGTTATTGCTCGAAAAAGAACATCAGTAGGGTAGTATGACCAGCTCAAAGACATTGTTATATTTACAGTAGATTTTTTATTATGACGCGAAGGTGTTTTCTTTCATTTAACATTCAAAACTTTAAGATTACACCAAGTACTTGCATAAAGATAGTAACAGCACACGAAAATTCTAAAATCACAAGCACAAAAAAAGATACATGTTCTAACGGGAGATATTTTTTTTAATGTATTGCAACACATTGTAAAATTTGGTAGCTTCTGGTCGATTCACGGTTTGACTTGAGTTTGACACTGGCGGCACATTTATATATACTGGGCTAATATAATATTTTGGGCTAGTTTCTTTTCATTCACGATCCAAGGAGACTTTACATAAGTTTCCGAATCCGGGAAAGGATAAGGAGATGTTTAACACGTGTGTCTACAATGTTGGAGGTCCCATATTAGGACTTGAAAATAGACATATTTTCAAGTACCGACTTGTTTTTCATGTGCACTTCGAAGCAAAATATTCGTGCCAGAATAATCGTATCAGCAACATAGCTGTACCGACAAAAAAAATGCCAGGTTAGTGAGAAAATTATATTGTTATTTAAGTACCAATTAATTACGCCCTGAGTTATTCTTTACCACTTCCATGTAAAATTTCAGGGCCTGTATCATGGTCGCCTTTATCATGGTGGATTCACTTTTGCTCTTACATACTCTGGCCCGTTTCACGAAGCTACAAGTTACAAATTACAAGCGGAACTCCTTTTCTAGCAAAAAGGAGTTAGAACGAGACTTCCGCTTGTCATTTGTAACTTGTAGCTTCGTGAAACGGGCCTCTGTCCAGAAAGTATCAGAAGTTTTATCCGCATCAATAAACACGATCATAATAGACCCGCAGATCTGTTATATGTATGGATGTAATGCTAAAGTTTGTTTACAAAAAATAACCGACTTTATAATTTTCACCGGATAATAACTATTATTTGGTTGTGTTTATGACTTGCAATACCTATAGTCACCCCACATACTAGGCACAGTGCCTACCATGCACTGGTGAGCTAGCCGAAAAAGTCCAGTACATTTAAATCCGGATAACTTGGGGCCATTCATTTTTTGCAGTGGAAACCATGGGACCTTGGTCAGCTGATATGAAAAGCTTTATTAAGGCCCTATCCTCCCGGTTCATAGAATCCTCCGGAGATCCTAGAGCTGGTGCTTACCTCTCCCAAAGGATTGGGCTAGCTATCCAGAGGGGTAATGTAGCCAGTGTCATGGGGACCATGCCGCGAGCGGACCTGCTAGAGGGGGTGCCCTTTTTATAGTGGTGGTTATTATTTATATCTTTAATATTTGTGTAGCTTAGTTTAATTTTAATTTAAATACGTTTAGTTTTAATTTTTAATTGTATTAACGTTGAATTCTGTACTTAGTTGGATGTAAATAAAGCCTGTAATAAATAATAAAATATTCGAAGTGTTATTATTTTATCATCTTTAGCGTGGGTTACTTTTTTGCTGGCATGATCTATGTTATTAAATCCAAAATCAGCAAAAAAGTACACCACGTTTAGAATAAATTGAAAAGAGTAATTCAGGGTGCCTATGCTTGTGTGTATATATATAGGTATATGAATCTGACAGATAGTTACAAATCACAAGTTCAGAGGGCGACACTTTCGCGTTACCTTTTCTGACCGCGGAGATAGGTCTCTATTACGGTATATAAAAAAGGTACTCTGTGTTTGACACTGACTTGTTTTTTGTATTTACTTCTTTAATATAATAACAAACCTCTTTTTATGTTAATAGTAGGAGAAGAGAGAAAATTCAAATAAGTATAGAATGCCTTTAAACACATATTACTACTACTACATAATATGCAATTCCATGCGCTCGATAATTTATCTATACCTATGTTTAACAAATAAAGATTCTGATTCTGAAAAAATCATAACTCGGTACAAAAATCGTAACTAGCCTCAATACCCTTCAGCCAGGTCTGCTTTTTATTATTTAAATGTCATAGAAGAAGTACTATTCAAGTTTCCACGGTGCCTCAGACGGTTTACATTCATGTGGCATAAAATTGATTGTCATAATTCATCATTTGGCATAATCATCATTTGGCATACAGTATTTTTTCTGAAACCGTATACTTTTCAGGATTGTTATATAATAAACCTAACCTAACCTAATGGTTTCTATGAAATGGTATTTTAAAAAATCCTGAAAGGTATACGGTTTCAAGAAAAAATACTGTATGCCAGATGATGAATTATGACAATCAATTTTATGCCAGATGAAGGGAACCGGCCTCAGACACCTACTCAGAAATGCTCATGAACTCTCCTACTGCTAGAATAAAGGCCCAACAGTGGGACCTTAAATTGTGTACAGTAGGAGAGCAATCAAATCACTAATTGTCAAACCAATATATAAATAATGATACCGTATCGTATAGCTATGCCCACATCAGTGCGCTTTCATGTTCCTCTTGCGTCTTCAACTTTCAATTCATCAACATCATGTTTCATAGTAACATTTACCTACACAATAGCGGACTTTACACAGGCGTTCTAGCGCGCGTGAATCAGGTAATCGTGTGCGAAAGAATGCGCGTGTAAAGATGTCGGAAGGGGAAGAGATAGACCGCGCGATTAACTCAGCAGTAGCGCGCGCAATCGCGTGGTTCGAGGTTGCCTTTACACGTAAAATTCTTTCGCGCACGCTTACTAGAACTGCGTTGCCTCAGTAAAACTGTGTGACACTGCGGACTTTACACAGGCGTTCTATCGCGCGTGAAATAGGTAATCGGGTGCGAAAGAATTCGCGTGTAAAGATGTTGGAAGGGGAAGGGATAGACCGCGCAATGCAATGCAATGTTGCCTTTACACGTAAAATTCTTTCCCGCACGCCGCACGCTACAACAAGATAGCTGACATACGCACGTGAAATAAATAATTAATTAGTAGAGTTACTAGCAATGTCCAAGTCTTCCGTGCCCCTGGAAAATACCCAAGTAACACGTAGGCGCTAAGAAAAGAGTTATAGGAAATCTATAAGAGCGCTAACCAGATCCTAAGGTTATAAATAAGTGTTACGATTTGGAGTTAGAGCGCGCTATAACTACTATACCTCCGATTTGGGCACACTTTTTAATCATCTTAGGTTCTTTAATGGCGGTAAAGCAGAGTTAAGGAATGGAATAAGAGGTATAATAAAGCTATAAGAGAGCTATAATAGCGATAACTGAAACTACAAGGGATAAAAAGGTGGTAAATAGGCGAAGATTAACTCCTTTAGTGGTACAATAGAGTGAAATAACGCTTATTAACTCTTTAGGTGCTAAGAAGGCTGCAAATAAGTGAATACTAACTCCTTAAGCGGCACAGTAGAACTACAATGTCGCTCACTATATATTTAAGTGTTAAGAGGGTTACAAATAGGTGATTATTAACGCTTTCAGTTCTAGTATAGATCCACAAAGGTTAAAAAACGGCCTCAGGTTCTAAGAAATTTTTAACATCTAATAAGATAGGTATTTTTTTTTTCGTCAACATAAAACTTAATATGTCATTTGTCGGAACCATCACGAATGGCGGATTTGTAAAAGTGAATGATATATACCAACGCGTACGTTTTGCAAGTGGATAAAAGTTGACTTTTTACTGCGAAGGTAAGTACACTGTGAATAAGCATATGTATTATTAACAAATAATTTAAGCGCCCTATGTCTGTTCTCTATTTGCTGAGAAGAATATTTTACTAGATATGGAGTGACATTAAACTTTTAGAATAATCTAATAAAACGTTATCAATAGGTACTATTTTTAAGGTATCGTGCAACTATTATTACAACACAATGAAGCAAAATACTTAAATTAAACCGTGTTTCACCAGTTCTACTTTGATATTTCCAAGAATTTCTGGCTGCTTTAAGCGCACATTAAGCACTAGAAGTTCTATAATAGCGAAAAATATTTCTACTATATGGCTTTAAGTAATACAAGAGAGGTTTGTACTTCTTTAGGCATTTAGTGCTATAAAAGAGTTTATGAGCACCGTTGTAGAGTTATAGCGGTAATTAATGCTTTTGTGCAACTCTTGGTTCTTGTTGAGAGCTTATTATCACTTGTATAGCACTTTGGGAGGTTGTAGTCAATTATTACTTCTTATTTAGATCTTATTGGTAAGATTCACTTAAATGTATTGTAGAGTTAAAAATCACTGCTCTATCTCTTAAACCTTTAAGGTCACCCTTATAAATCTGTTGTATAACTTTAAGTGATAGATTTTGCTTATCTACGCTCTTATGTCGCCAAAAGTTGTAAATGTTGCTGCTATAGAACCTTAATAACTCGTTAAGTTCTAAAACAAGCTCTAATTGACGCCTAAATGTTTGTTGGGTAAGGTCGGAAGACTATAAATACGAGTCAAGAAATCCTCGTTTCAGTCGAGGCATATACATAATATAATGCTTTTCTCAAACAATGTAAGGAAATGATACAATTACAGTTGTAACTAGAAAGTAATTTATTTAATATTTAATGTGATGTTTGTCATATTAGGACAATTTGTAAACGAAAACGTTACGGGTTTTACGGGAAAAATTATGTTTAAATATCTGTTAAACTTGAGATGTTGATATTTCTGTGACACAAAATGTTGACGGCTTCTTGTTCTTAGATTGCTTACTAAGCTGAAATATGCTAAAAACAAATGTTCAGAACAGCTATTCACATTCTTGCTTGCCCTCCATAGCATAAAATGGGCTGTAAGATCTATCATATTTTTCTCTTGATTTAGCAGGAAGTAGGTTTTGCCTAGCCGAGGCGACTTCACTTTAAAAATAGGCGGTGTGGTATCTATTTCCTCGCTACTTTCATCAATCGCGCCCATTACTAAGACTCCGCCGTCTGTCTGTCACCAGGCTGTATCTCATGAACCGTCATAACTAGACAGTTGAAAATTTCACAAAAGATGTATTTCTGTTGCCGCTAAGTATAACAACAAATACTAGAAACCGAATAAAAAATATATACGCAAATTATTCTTGAAACCTTCCGGATAATTTTCTCGTAATTCTTGAATCAGTGGCATATGACAATATTGCTTTCTGTATTTCTTAACCCACACGGATCGTTTCTTCTTCTTTTTGAGTAAACTAACAGCAACAAACATGATAACTTGCGCCATGATATTTATTCTATCCATTTTCCACGTAAAACTGCGTTGCCTCAGTAAAACTGTGTGAACTGCACACACTCCAACACGCGCCACGTTCGCGAGCTCTATCACGCACGATTAGCCTTTACACGTACCCTCTTTCCGTTTCAACAAAAACTGATACGAGTAATCGCGCGCGGAAGAACGTTAGCTTTAACAACTTCAAAAGCATAATCGCGCACGATTGTGCGCACAGGCTTACCGGCGCGCAATCGTGAGGGCTCAGACAAGATGCACTACGCTAACTAACGTTTCTATTCGATTCGTTTTTAAACCAATCGCGTCACTGGTAGACCACGTGACTTTTCGTATCACGTCATCTTCCAGTGACGCGATTGGTTTAAAAACGAATCGAATAGAAACGTTAGTTAGCGTAGTGCATCTTGTCTGAGCCCTAAGGTGTGTTATTCTCTCAAAAAACGGCGGCCGGTCGAACGGACAAGCGAATAAAAGCGGCGAGTTTAAGTAGTCCCATCCGACCGAACAAAACACATTTTAGCGCGTGCATTGTCAATTAGGGAGCCTTATACGTTGGTGAAGTCATGCTGCCAAATTGAAACCACGCGCAAAAATGTGTTTTGTTCGCTCTGTCGGGACTACTTAAACTCGCCGCTTGGACCTTCACTCGAGCGAAAGATCACCTCTGCTTGTTGAGAGAATCACTACCCAGTACGCTCCTGAGAACGCGCGATAGAACGCCCGTGTAAAGTCCGCTCCAACACGCGCCACGTTCGCGAGCTCTATCACGCACGATTAGCCTTTACAGTTTTACACGTTCGCTCTTTCCATTTTAACAAAAACTGATACGAGTAATCGCGCGCGGAAGAACGTTAGCTTTAACAACTTCAAAAGCATAATCGCGCACGATTGTGTGCACAGGCTCGCAATCCTGTACGCTCCTGAGAACGCCCGTGTAAAGTCCGCTATTCGATATCTAAAAGAAATAGTGTTCGTTTTATTTTTCAAAACGTCCGGGTTCGATTATCGAGCTGAGTACAAGTTATTTTTTAAAATGTATGAATGCAGTTTTCCTTCTTACTAAAGTCGATGACATGGTTCCTAAGATCAGATCTTCGTAGGTATGTTTTATAGTTCCCATACGGCCCGATTTTAATGTCCGCACTAGTGTATATATACGTTATTAAAAAACCGGGCAAGAGCATGTCGGACCATACTCAGTGTAGGGTTCCGAAGCCGTTACTACAAACACAAAAAACAAACTCAAATTCTCATCCCATCTCAAATTATCATCCCATCTTTACATACATATAACAGTCTCAAAATGTAAAAAAAAAAAAACCGGGCAAGAGCATGTCGGACCATGCTCAGTGTAGGAGCGTCGGTGGCCTAGTGGCTTAGAGGGTCGACTCGTGATCGTAAGGTACCGAGTTCGAACCCCCGTGGTCACCATGTACCAATGAGTTTTTCTAACTTAAGTGCATTACCCGATGCTCTTACGGTGAAGGAAAAACATCGTGAGGAAACCTGCACATTCGAACAGCTGAGTGTGTAAAAGAGGGTAATTGCACAAAAGATCCTAAAGGGTCGAAGTGTATCCGAAAGGGCCCATCTGTAAGATAAGATAGGATGCTCAGTGTAGGGTTCCGAAGCCGTTACTAAAAGTGCACCGGTAAAAGAGCGTATCTTCATGGCATTTAAGTCCTTTTGTTGAGTAGCGCAGTTATTCGGCAAGAACTCCAAATCGGTAAGTATGTGTATTATATATCCGATCAGGCAGGCATTTTACTCGAAAACTAAGTGAGGTACATTGATGAAATTTAGAGTATAGGTGTCTTGTTAACGCCGCTACTTAGTTTGGTACCTACTTAGTTCAGTAACAAAAATAAATATTTCTAGGGGGGCACTCATATATGTAAAAGAAAATGAAAAAATATATTTCAGCATTAATCTACGTGTGGCACAATATTCCGACAGATCTTTTAAAAACTTTAAGGTTCCCTAGCAGTTTTTTTGATTACCTAGGTGAATAATTTCGGAAGTAATTGCTAAGAAAATTGCATAAATTGTGTCCCAGTTTTTATGATGAAATATTTTGTTTTTAAGTGGTCAGTTATATTTGAGGAATGTGGTATAGATTGCCATTTATTTGAATGTGTTAACAGAAGGACCACAAGGAAGGGCGGCCAACATAAACCGATGGGCGGAATTTGCCGTCATTTTAAATGCAAATGCTACGGGGGATACTAAGGGTCGTATTAATAAACTAAACTCAACTCTAATGTTCGTCTCGAGATGCGTCAAAAATGACAGTGTTCTATGGTTTGACGTTTACTTTGACGTATCTTGTGACCGGCATCTCACCCAAGATGAGTTTATTAATACGGCCCTAAGACTGGAAAAGTGGAGCAAAGTGTGTAAAACCTTTGTATTGAGCCTTCTATTTATTAATCATTAATTTTCATAACAATTCAATTTCAATAACGTTTCTTTTTCTTTGCATGAATTATTTATTTTGACTCTTCATTGTGTTTATGAATGTATGTGTGCATGTGTGTAACATAAAGGTCCAGAGTGATCTCAAAAACAACTCAAAAAAGAAATCTGCCCGCATATACAGAGCAGAGCTGCACAGGTGACTGGTGGTGGTCCAGCGACGAACTTAAAATTGACGAACCTCGAACAGAGGGTACTTAGTCCAATAGGCACTCAAGCCGCTACAGGAATTCTACAAATTCCAGAGGTTGGCTTAGAGGTTGGCAATGTGTACTTTCTGTTCAATTTTTCATTTCATACTTTATCTAGGTATAGCTTTTATTTAACTTGTAATGATGATGATTATTAATCGTCAGTGATACTGTAAAACCGCATAAGTAACAAATTAAATAAGATGCAAAATGAACCTTAGCAAGAAAGTCAGTAAGGTACATTGTGCTCAATACAATTAGCTGAAATTTTGGCAAAATTAAAGGAGAACTTTTATCTATCAGGATATGTAGGTTATAGATCAAAGTTAAATTTTGTCTACTCTCCCCCCCCTTCCGGGGCGAGCGTCACCCCCCCGCGCTCTCTAATGTGTCCCGGAGCGCGGTATTTTCCATTTTAAAAGAAAACCGTACACGATACATAAAAAATGTACAGTAATTAAATAATCCTTGATAAATTTACTATAGACCTCTCATACATATAAAAGCGATATCACTTATAGTTTCAGCGCAATCTCTTACTAACGTAAATACTAACGTTTTTAATAATTAATCGATTTTCTCTGTCAAAAGGTTAGTTCTCTCAAAAACTTTACACTTTACCGCCAAGATATGTATGACAAAAATAAATAATAGAATATTGTATTTATAAAAAGGTATAATTTATTTCTAAACTCTTTCATTTACCGTTGCTATGCTATTTTTTAATTTTTTTCTTTTAGCCATTCAGCGAAATATAAATATTCGTACTGGTTAAACGATGTTACTTTAAATACCATAGACTTCTTATATATTTTCCTGTAATCTATAGGTATAGAACTAATTCTCGATTTTTTTCAAATTTTTAGCCCCAGTATTTTAGGAGATAATGGGGGGGCGGGGAAATGGTCAATTTTCACCTAATTTCTTAAATAACTTCAAAACTAATTAATTAAAAATTATGAAAAATATATATTTCAGATTTTTATAATGTACCCTTTCATTTGATATATCACAAGATATAGTTTGCAATTTACTTAACTCAATTATTTACTTAATTTACTTAGCATAACTGGCGCCAAAACATGGGATGTTTAAAATTAATTTATTGATGTTACACATCCGTATTTGGATCATCAATTTACATATGTGTACCAAATTTCAACTCAATCGGTCTATTAGTTTCGGAGCAAATTGGCTGTGACAGACGGACGGTTCGACACAGACCCACGAGTGATCCTGTAATGGTTCCGTTTTTCCGAGCAGCAGACGATGTAGGCGGCAATTTCGCCAAAATAACAGCATTCTTCGCCTGTCCCACTAATTTGTTAAAGCAAACGAATCTGTGCTGGTTCAAATCCACTTCTTCGGGTCGAGCTTTGTATAGCCCAAGAACGGTGCGTTCGCCAGCCTTTTCGATCTCTTCATTGGATGAATTTGGATTGTTGTAAACGGTGGGAATGTAGTGCAAGTCGGGTCTCTTGTTAAACAGTTGCACTGTTCGCATTTTACCTTTTCCGTAGAAAGCTGACGTCGTATCACAGCCACTTACAGCGCGTAAGAAAAGGATTGACTCCTTGATGTTGGGTACCAAATTAGAAGACTGTATGTCTCGGGAACTATACATTCCTGTTTTTTTTTATTGCACACCTTATCGTCTGACATATCAAATGTAAGGGTACCTACAGTATGAAAATATCAAATATGTATTTTTCATAATTTTAAATTAATTTGTTTTGAAGTTATTTAAGAAAATAGGCGAAAATTGACCATTTCCCCGTCACCGTTTATCTCATAAAATACTTGGGCAAAAAATTTGAAAAAAAAACCAGAAAATTGTTCTATACCTATAGATCACAGGAAAACATTAAACAGTCTATGGTATTTAAAGTAACATCGTTTAACCAGTACGAATATTTATATTTCGCTGAATGGCCAAATGAATTAAATTTAAAAAAAAAGAATAGCAACGGTAAATGAAAGAGTTTAGAAATAAATTATACCTTTTTATAAAGACAATATTCTCTTCTTTATTTTTGTCATACATATCTTGGCGGTAAACTGTGAAGTTTTTGAGAGAACTAACCTTTTGGCAGAAAAAAACGATTGATTATTAAAAACGTTAGTATTTGGTAAGATATTGTGCTGAAACTATAAGTGATATCGCTTTTATATGTATGAGAGGTCTATAGTAAATTTATCAAGGATTATTTCATTACTATACATTTTTTATGTATCGTGTACGGTTTTCTTTTAAAATGGAAAATACCGCGCTCTGGGACACAAGAGGGCGCGGGGGGTGACGCTCGCCCCGGAAGGGGGGGGAGAGTAGATAAAATTTAACTTTGATCTATAACCTACATATACTTATAGATAAAAGTTCTCCTTTAATTTTGCCAAATTTTCCATACAATTGTTTCTTATTTTCTTGAACTATTATTGAATTTATTAGTTACGCGGTATTGCAATATCACCGACGTAAGGAAAGTTCTCGGTTTAAAAATTTGCAAATCATCCGACAAGCTCTTGCCCGGTTTTTTGAAGTTAAACACGTGAAAATCGTTGTTTAAATTAGTGCTTTTGAATACAAAATACTACTTTCGATGATTTTGGAAAACCTACCCCTACTATAGGGGTAAAATGGGCAGTAGTACTTAACTAAAAGTACTTAGTTTTATGGGATTTTGGTAGTTTCTAAAGTGAGAAGTGAGCAAATTAAATTAGTAGGTAGGATCAATTAAAACTCGTGTTTACAGGGAAAAAATACAAATATATAATATATAAGATTACAAAACATTTGGGTAACAAACAAATTAAGCGACAAATAAACCTATTTGGTTTTCTATAGTCGGTACCTTTTTTTAACAATCCATTCGACTATCTCAGAGACCTCTAGCTTCGATCTCAGAAAAATCACCAACTCATCATAATAGTACGGGCGGTAACGACCATAGGTCAAAATTTTGGGATCGGATGAATTCACTTGGCACAGATGTATCCTAGGACAAACTGAGCTCAGTTAGCCCGATAGCCATCAGCCATCCCCTGGGGGGTAGGGAGGGGGGGTATTCAAAAATACACGCCGCCGCGCTTCAGATAGAAAATTATATCGGCTTTAGTTTACCTATCACCTAGAGTGTGGTATCATTTTCTGATAAACCGTAGATGTGGCTTTCATTTTTGATGTAATAATTACATTCCTTCATATACATTTATTGAGATACATAAAGAAGTTTCACATCATCAGAGTATCTTTTTGTTTCAACACACAATATTTTATGATATAATTATGTACAACATCATATTAACAAAAAAACGGTTGAAAAGCCCAATTTATGCAGATTTAAAAAACAAAGTTTAAATTTATATCATTTATTTGAGACGTGTAGAATAAATGAATATACCCGTGCGGCAGCGCGAATTAAGACAGCGGGCGGAACTAACTCAGACGAGCACTCGCCGCGCAGCCTGCTGCACTATACTATTGATGTCACAAATTACATATTATTTTCGTAATAAACAAATTAACCTTAAGGTGAATTCATAATACGGAGTTATTTTACGACCGACAGCTAAAGCATATTCCGCCTACGGATGCCAGTTTCCAGCAGCATCTCCTGAGAGTTGTTTGCCAGGGTGTGCACGAATGGGGCCAAGCGATGGTGCCGATTCTTCTTCCCAGTCCGGCGGATCGGGGATGGGAAATACAATCGAATTTCAATTGAAAACCAATTTTGACTACTGCACCCGTTGCTGCTACAGCTTGTCTGGAACTACTTAATGTTACAATAGTTTAAATTTCTAAAATACATTTTTATGCCTAGGTCCTTATGGTTAATATTGTAATTTATGGCTTTTTTTTCCACTTTAGACTATATGGAAGGACGTATTTCCGTATATTCTGGTCGTCCTGAGATCTAATATTTGACGGTCACGATCGTGCCGAGGACACTCGTAGCGATACTCCGCTGCACTGCGATGCTCAGTCTTGGGACTCTTCGGGCAAGAAAGGAGCCCTGCCTGTTGTCGCCAGAGACGCTGATTAATTTATCTGACACTTCTTTTATACATTTCTCTGTGACAGATGACCACGGCCCTAAAGTTTCTATAGCAAGTGCAGGAACTAAGTAATTTGGCTTTAAAAAAGCGTATTTGCGACAATTGATGGTTTGGGCGTGGTTTACGGCGGTCCCTGGCTTGCGAGAATCTTGTACATGAGACTGTGCTAGCGTATCGCAAGTGACGTCCCACGCCAAGGGACGACCAAGATATGCCACGGTATGCAGGCATGCAACGGTACTAAAGTGCATTCATCGGGTCTCTTTTTATCTGATGCAGACAGTCCAGTGGGCTCAAGCGAAGCCGGGAATGAAATTGTGCTAAAGCCCGACGGATCAAATAGGTTATCGATGCATGTCTGTAAACTCGACCAGCACTGGATTGGTAACACAGGCCGTGGTGTCCTAGGTCGTCGACTCCATTTCCACAACGGCAACGAGGATGCGGCTCGTAGACTTTAAGACCGTGGCGGAGGCACACTGCTATCCTGAAAGAATTAGGATCTAAAAGAGACTCTCCTAAGGCTCATGAAGGGAACAACGGGCCTTCTCGGATGATTTTGACTATTTCCCAAAAGTTTGCGATGGCAAATTTTGACCGAAGTACGGTCCCATGCTGCTTAGCTAGCTCCACTGGCAAATTCTCACCTGGGTTACAGGAACGCCAAGGATCCTCTGTATCGGACAAGCACAACTAGTAGCCCAAATGCCAAGCCCACCGTACTTTACGGGGAGGGTTGCTTGAGACCAACAGGTGAGTGTGAGATGTTGAAAATTTTGCTAGAAGTTATTTTTAAAATACCTATTGACTTGGAAGTGCGAATTTTTCATATAGGCGTTATATGATAACTATATATAAAATATTATTTTTTTGGCTTTTAACTTTGAATACCCCCCCTCCCTACAGGGGGTGGCCGATGGCTTCCAGGCTAAATCAGCTCAGTTTGTCCTAGGATACATATGTGCTAAGTAAATTCATCCGATACCAAATTTTGACCTCTCCATACATTGGGTGATACCATGGTACAATAATATACTTCGCCTGGTATTCTCTTCCGAGAAGCTGCGGTCACGTGAGTGGACACGTACTACGTCATATCCGTCAACCGAAGATTTCCAAACTTTAAAATCGGCGTGATTTTAAAATATTAGCTCGTATATATTAACTTAAGACTATCATTGTATATAGGTTTTACGTTTTGACCATTTACTGTTCTCTATAAAAAAAAACTTATAGACGTGTTGCTGTATTTTGACGTAGGTACGGATAAGTCTACGAGCAATGTGCTGTGACCACCGACACTTAAATGTTGAACGTTTAATGGTAAATATACGACTACAGGGTGAAAAGTTCTAATGCCACATGGAAGGCAACTACCTTAAATATTGGAAATAGCACATTCTGTGTAAAGGAGACTTTCCTTTATTTTTAAAAACTATAAACTCTGCATTTATGGAGTTTTGAAAAACCCTCTGTCTCAACCGGGACTCGAACCGGTCGGTCAAATGCGGTAAAATAACATGCCGTATTTTATGATGCAGATCGAAAGGGTTACTGATATGGTTCATTTATCTCTAAATAACAAACACAATCAAAATAACGGAAGGCCATGAATACTAACAACTACCATTTAACTTTGTTTTCACAAAATAAAAAATAAGTTCTATTAGGGCTGTGGATTATGAGAACTTGAATATTGATAAGCGCTTTTTATTAGGCGCTTCCTCTCATTTAGGTACAACAGGACATAAAATACTTCTCACCATATTTAACCGTGGTTTTAGCCCCGCAATATCGCAACCACTCCTCGGCAAGCGATTCTATTGGTGGAAAGGATAGAAACCGACTGTGCCCTACCCTTTTTGCTCTTACAGCTTTTAATATAGCATTTAACCATTTTACATTATACAAAAAAATGTCATCGACAACTTTTACCGCGACAGTTTGAAAATCATTGGCGTGTCATAAGCGTAATGACACCGAGCGAGAGCCGAATATAATATTCTCATAGGTTCGAATAGTATGACGAGAAACATCAAGTTGACAAATTTGTAACCGGCCAGTTTGATCTGGTGAATCCGGTGATGCCTGTAGTATCAGGTTGTAATTCCACATTGTAATGTGACCTTTATGTTTAAAAAAAATCCCTTTTAGTTATTTTCATGCATAAATGTATATACGATATTAAAATAAAACATTCAATGAAAGTAAATATGTAAATTATGCTCGTGACTTATATTATTCGTGATATATATATTTTTGAAATAAAATCGTACACTAACCTAAAATCATTTTTTTTCCTTATTTGAGGTAGTGGTTAATCAAGTGGCAACTTTGTGATGACGTAGAAAGTGTCCCTTTTCGGAAGACCATGGGTGACACTACCGCCCGTATAACCCTAGCGGCAGGCGAAGTTTGGCACTATGAGGTTAGTTGATAGTTGTTGGGAGGCCAACAACATTTCATACCTTCAAACGTAACTTACGAGTACATAAGAATAAAATAATAATGTCAATTTTGTTGCGGTTTTCAGAAAAGTATTTGTTACACTTAGGACAAGGTTTTAGTATTTTAACCGACTTAGAAAAAAGGAGGTTCTCAGTTTGACTGATTTGATTTGATTTCTCCGTCAATTACGATCCGATTTCAAAAATTATTTTTTTGTTTGATAGAGTATACTTGCAAGGCGGACCTATTGTCACCAAAGTGTCATCTGATGTGGGGATCCATGAGGAATTGAGGGAACTCCCCAAATATAATAGCAATTTCACTATTTTTAGTAACAAGTCCAGTATTTGCATTCAGAAAGTATCATTTGGTAAATTGGAACTGGTGATGAAGACCACAGATGGCCAACGGAACTCCTCAACGTTACCTATTTCAAGGGTGGCGATAAGATTTCTCGATTAAGATAGTTGAGCTACTATAATGTAGAACATTAAATTGTTTAAATATGACTATGACTTTCCTCGGATCTCCCTTTCTTTCTAGTCAGTAACGGTAGAGACGCACTGAGCGCCGCCTCACGCGAGGTGGGATTCTTAACAAGAAAAAATATGGTGTATTAGGCACCACTCTGATCTAATTCTTAGCTAGATATTGACGCTAAAAAAATTGCCATATCAAGGTCGACAGAGCCATACAAATGTCGATATAGCGTCATAAAAATGTCTTAGTTAAGTACTTATGGGCCAATTTTGATGCGGTTTTCACTAACCTTTAACTAAATTCTTGGGGGTGGGTTTAGTATTATAATTTATATGTATAGTCTCTATCTGTGTGCCGTAATTCATGCGAAGCACGGAATTTGTCGCTAGTTAATTAAAAATATGAAAACCTTCGCTTTTAAGCAATTTATTTTTGGTTAAAAGCTCATAAAACAATAGGGAATATGTTTTTTTTACAGCTTCAATAAAAGCCGATTCATGTAACAAACAGGTGAGATAAAACATTTTTTGAATAGCTATAAAAATAACCAAGATATAAGCTAACAAAGATTTGTTCCTATCTCTTTCTAGCAAAACAGAATTTTACGTGGAGTTTATATGGCCGTACTGCACGATGACGTGACCGGTGCACTTCGGATCTCTGTCTAATTAGCATTTTAAAATGCTTGTATCATCCGTATTACTTGACCGATTTTAATTTTAATTTCACTTTTGATGATCTCTTTTACGGAATTTTAATATTTTTTTTGAGAACTGCTGTTTTAAAAATCCACGCATATTCCCTATTACAATAATCAAACTAAACAAAAAGTTGATATTAATGGACATGGAAATAATATTTCGTATTTCATTGAGATTTTGATTATAAACGTTTTTCGCCGATCTATCTTACATACTTACTCGTTTTACTCATTGACTAACACGAAATTCTTACTCACCCTATATTGCTTACAATTATTATGAAACACAGCTTTTTATTTCATTCGTAATCAATAAAGAAACGCTCATACAAATTTTGTGATAACCGTACCAAAATACATCACAAGGAGACTTAACCTGTTTCCTACGTCAAAAATACGGGTTCTGCGCCCACTTCTTTTGGTGGTCAAAACCAAACTAACATGCTTTGGTATCCTAACGTTAATATGACGGTAGGCCAATAGACAAACCAGATTCAGTGGAACTTACTTGAGTCATTACAAAAACGGTCGCACGCGGGGCATCTACGAAAAGACTTTCCAATGCGCTAATAAAAGTTCTTTACTACGGTATATGTTGTGTATTAATAAGTTGCGTACTTCCAAAGTTATGAAATTTTGTTTGAGCAAAACCGCAAGTGGGACACACGAAAAACGGTAATTTTCGCCGATTTTTGGATTTCGAATTCGATTCTTTCGAAATCAATTAATAATTAGTAATTTTTTTATATTATTTTTATCGATTAAAATGGATAAAATGTAAATATATGTGTAACCATACTCTATGTTTAATGTACTTGAAATTACAGCTCTGGGACCGCAAAATCCGATCGTTTGAAAATTGACCCAGTTATAGTACATTACTACAGAGGCCGGGACTAAAACCGATCGTTTGAAAATTGACCCAGTTATAGTACATTACTACAGAGGCCGGGACAAAAACCGATCGTTTGAAAATTGACCCAGGTAAACATCACCAAATACAAAGTTTAGCGCTACCTGGGCCTCTTTTCTACTGAGAAATTTTGATTAACTACGCCTACTTTTGATACAAGATTGGCATCTTGTGTCAAAAGTTGGTGCTGTATTTTATTCCTACTTTTTAGTGATCATAATAGACTGTATTCCCACTTCTCAATTTATAAGAAACTTCAGGGCGTTTCAAGCTCGCCGCAAGCAACGCCGCGGTGCATTTTTAGTTATACATTTAAACCATTTAAATGTGCGTCGGCAAACTGGCTTATCCATCTTAATAAGTACCGTTGAGGAGTTCCCGTGGTCTTCATCATCAGTTTTACACTTCACCAAATGATACTTTCGGAGTGTAATTGCTGGACTTGTTACTGAAAATACTAAAATCGCTATATACAGTATGTAAACTTTCTAAAACCATTTATTTGAATATGGGCATGTCTAGGCGATAAATAAGGTTGTGGTATCTATATTAATAATTTCGTAACGGTCTACGGTAGACTCGAACGAAATGCACATCAAATTGAAGAGCGTAAAAAATTAGTCGATCCGAGTCGTCAACTTACAGGCGGAAAATTCAGATTATCAAGTATTTTCAATATAAAAATGATTTATTTGATATATAAAAAATGGCGTTGCGAAGTAAACATGTCAATGTCATCAATGTGGCGTTGGTATCACGCAAAGTTGTCAGCACAGGTTGTCACGTCACCACGTGCCATAACCTAAAAAAGATTGATTGATTGTGTCACAGGTGTCACAGGTTCGTATTCCGTTCTCGATTGTGACCTTTAAGGTCTAATTGCTTCGATTGTGAGCCAGAGATATCCGAGATACGAGTATATCTTCTGGTGGAATATCGATACATAGGTTAGCTGTGAACGTCTTTGTGACACGTTTGTGATAGTATTAACTGGGACTACACGTCCGATTTTTCCATACGATAGTCTTTAGACTGGCAATTTTTTTTTACAAACTTCGTGACATCACAATCTGGCAAGAAAAAAGCTGCGTTTGTTTTAGTCAGTCAGGCCAATGAGAACAGGATTTTCTATTTTCATTTTCAAAAGTAGTCCAGTCAGTGAGCACTTAGAATATCATTCAGTAGGTATGTACTCATCTCTCACTCGCTCTCAATAAGAGAGTATGATAGCGAGTGAGAGACAAGTAAAAACCGACTGTTTTTTTAGTGCTTACGGACTGTATCATAGTATCATCTACATTTTATAAAAACAATTTGAAACATTGGAATGAGTCTACATTTTATCCGAGCGAAGCTGGGGTTCCATCTAGTATAAATTATTGACATCCTAAAGCTTTTTAGAATTTATAATTGAAATCCGAAAAATAACATTTCTGGGTCAATTTTCAAACGATCGGTTTTTGTCCCGGCCTCTGTAGTAATGTACTATAACTGGGTCAATTTTCAAACGATCGGTTTTTGTCCCGGCCTCTGTAGTAATGTACTATAACTGGGTCAATTTTCAAACGATCGGTTTTTGTCCCGGCCTCTGTAGTAATGAACTATAACTGGGTCAATTTTCAATTTTTGATTTACGTCCGAACAACTTACACGAACGTAGATATCAGAAAATTCAAGTCAAATTAAATTGCCAATCTTCTACGAATTATGACGCGCTGCGCGCTGAACTAGGCCAGCGCGCAGCGCGTCGTCGTAAATTGATAGAGTGAGCCTGCCTACGAGGCTAGCGGTCCTGGGTTCAAATCAGGGTAAGGGCAGATATTTGTGTGATGAGGGCGAATGTTTTTTCCTGAGTCATGGATGTTTTCTATGTATTTAAGTATATATTTCTCTATATTACTTATATCGTTGTCTAGTACCCATAGTACAAGCCTAGAGCTTAGTTTGGAACTAGGGCAATTGGTGTGACATTGTCCTCTGATATATTTATTTATAATTATATTTAATTCCACCGACGGTAGGTAGGTGTACGTCGCGAACGGGTTATTTTTAGCTATTAGGTACTTCCAACCGAAGCTACAGCTGCGCGGTGTGAAGACTGGAAGACCACAACCTGCCGTCGGGTTTACTGAGGATGTTTATAAATTTCGCTTGCTCGGATATATACCTACTACTTAATCCAAACCAAAAATTAACGATCAGTTAGTGAAGTTATAGTCATAGTTGTAATGGCGAATTTTTCGCCTAAAGCTGCATTTTGTGATGGAAGCAAGCCGTTTTGTACATACATAGTAGGGACCAAAATAAGCGATTTTACCCGCAGCAGCAAAACTTTCACTCCTTAGGAACACAAATGGCGCCACTTCACTCTTCAAAAATTCTACAAGCTAAACGGCTGCATCGATTTCCATAATTATGGTGTCAATCGAACGAAAATTAACCATTGTTAATTTTATATATTTTTTTTATAATACATTTATTATAAAAAAAATATACCAGAAAAAAACAAAACATAATTGCTATCAAAAACCCCGCTTTTTTGGTTTTTTTTTTTCGATTCACCCGTTTTTTATTTATTTAAATTAAAAAGTGCAAGAAAAGGGTATTATTTTATTAACTCACATGATTACGCTGTTAATAACACATTTAATAAACAAAACTACATGCCAATACCTTTAATATTTAGAGAGATATTAATGATAATATGCGACGGGGCGACGGGATCATTGACCTCGAATCCGCGGTCCAACCAAATTTTGGGCAGTAAGTGAAAAAAAATGTTTACCTTGACAATACCCAAAGCTTAAAAATTGACGTCTAGGATACTTCCAATCACGGTGCATGCTAGTTAATGATCATATTTATTGACGAAATAGGTAAATTTGTTGTTGTTCTTTTGTTAGATCCTGTCAAAGAATGTGTACCTATCTGTTAAGTAGTTTTAGAAATATTAGTACCTAGTTTTTAAAAATCTCTTCTAATACCGAGAAACCGTCCAAGTTTGCACGATTTTGTACTATTATCTTGATTTTCTTTAAAAATAATAAAGTTTCGTTATGCTTTGTTCATTTCAAGAGTGGCAATTTGACCCTAGAATTGCGTTAACGTTGTTAATTCAATCATATTTATATATGATCAATTGATCACAAGCAATGTATGATTTTCATTTCGGGCAAACTTACCTTCAATTGCGTCCATGTTTGCCCATACCCATTATCTGCTAAACTAGCTCTAATGGCGTTCTTGTTTAAGAAGGAGTAAAAATTAAGGCCAAAATTGTCGTTCTATCATAACTAGGGATCGGAAATTCGGATGCTTTTATACGTACAATTAGCAAATTTCCGGAAAAAGCTCAGCAAGTAAGGAGTCGGCTTCTTAAAAAATATTATTTTAATTATTTAAGGAAATAGTTATAACTGTCAAAATATTTAGGTTATGACTATTTTCAGCAATTTTATCAACATACCTACACGTTGGTAAACAGTTTAATTTTGTATGACTATGTATATTTGTTTTAATGTGGTGATTTAACAAAAATACTAACGTTAGTACCATTCGTTTTCATAAGAATAATATATAACTTAACAAAGTTGTTTTAGTTTGATGTTAAAGAATAGTGTAGGTACTGTTAGTTAAACAAACCACATATTTTGGAAACAACTAAAATATGTTCATAACATCTAATGCTTACTAATGGTGGATTCGTCTAGAAAGTAGTGGGAAAATTTACCTGCCAATATCCTCTTGTTTTCATACAAGCAGGTTGTAGTTGTTAGGGTTGTCAACTGCGGTTAATAGCTTAATAAAAATAGTAGTTTAATAAACGTACATTTTCTCCACACCTCTTTTTTATATAAATATCTCAGTCATAAATACCTGGCACTTATTAAAGTTACACATCAGAGACTTCCAAACTGGTTTAATTCAGCAAACAAACAAAACTTAGAAACTAAGTTTAATTATTGCACATCTTCGGTATTGTTTTTTTTTTTTTCAAATACTTTTTTACGTTTGGTAAGAGATTTTTATTAACGACAATAATATAATGTTAGCGCTGCAATAATTAAACTTAGTTTCTAAGATTTTGTTTGTTTGCTGAATTAAACCAGTGTGGAAGTCGGCTTTGATGTGTAACTTTAATAAGTGCCAGGTATTTATGACTGAGATATTTATATAAAATCGACTCTGATGTGTAACTTTATTTTTTTTATATTATTTTTTTATTAATTAAACTAAACTATTTTTTTTAACTGTTTTATTAAACAAATTTTTATAAAGCTGTTAACCGCAGTTGACAAATCTAACATACTACAACCTGCTTGTATGAAAACAAGTGGATATTGGCAGGTAAATTTGCCCACTACTTTCTAGACGAATCCACTATTAGTACGCATTAGATGTTATGATAGAACGACAATTTTGGCCTTAAATTTTTACTCCTTCTTAAACAAGAACAGCATAAGAGCTATAATTTAGCAGATAATAGGTATGGGCAAAAATGGACGCAAGTGAAGGTAAGTTTGCCCTTCATGAAAATCATAAATTGCTTGTAATCATATATAAATAAGACTGAATTAACAACGGTAACGCAATTCTAGGGTCAAAATGCCACCATTGAAAGGAAAAAGCATAGCGAAACATTATTATTTTTAAAGAAAATCAAGATAATAGTAAAAAATCGGGCAAGCTTAGACGGTTTCACGGTATTAGAAGAGATTTTTAAAAACCAGGTACTAATATTTTAAATACTACTTAGTAACCGATACACATTCTTTGACGGGATCTAACAAAAAAACAACAACAAATTTACCTATTTCGTCAATAAATCGCACTGCAAGATCAAAACAGTAGTAACTCAAAATAAAACTGCATTTTAAAATCAACTTTAATACAACTTCTATGAACTTGAAACAAAACTAGCACCGATTTTGAGTTGATGCTGTTTTGATCTAGCAGTGCGAAATATGATCATTAACTAGCATGCACCATGATTGGAAGTATACCTATAGGACGTCAATTGTCAAGCTTTTGATATTGTCAAGGTAACATTTTTTTTCAATTACTAGACAAAATTGGGGTGGTGCGCGGATTCGAGGTCAATGACCCCGTCGCCCCGTCGCATATAATCATTAATATCTCTCTAAATATTAAAGCTATTGACATATAGTTTTTTTTTATTAAATGTGTTATTAACAACGTAATCATGTGAGTTAATAAAATAATACCCCTTTCCTGCACTTTTTAATGCAAATAAATAAAAAACTGGTGAATAGCTAAAAAAAAAATAACAAAAAAGCGGGGTTTAGGTAGCAATTAAGTTTTGTTTTTTCTAGTATATTTTTTTTATAATACATTGTTTAATTTTCTTTCGATCGACACCCTAATTATTCAAATCGATGCATCCGTTTAGCTTGTAGAATTTTTAGAAAAATGAAAAGTTGAAGTGGCGCCATCTGTGTTCCTAAGGGGTGAAAGTTTTGCTGCTGCAGGTAAAATCGCTTATTTTGATCCCCACTAACACTGTGCAAAGTGGCTTGCTTCCATCACAAAATGCAGCTTTCGAACCGTAACAACGAGGACTATTAGTGGTAGGTGTCACAGGTGGATTAACATAGCAGACGACCTTCGTTCGCGGAGCGCGGTTGGAGGTTTGTAGCGGGATAAGATGGATGTCATGGAAGTGGCGCCGGAGTGCCCAACTTTTTACCATTGTTAACAATTGTTAATGTCTAACGCAGCCAAGGCGAGCTCTACGACGTCCTAGCGCAGATTTAACTTCGAACTCACAAGCAACGCGTAAAACATGAGTCCTATATACACGGATTCGCCCTAGCTAACCGGCGGTCCAGCATACTCTAATCTACAGGATATGGATCGCCCGTTACGGTTTGCTTGTGGTCCCTCACGCCGCGCACCCCGCTCTTATGTCGTAGAGCTCATCTACCAGATCGCGTTTTAGGTACCTACCTATTCTACTCGCAATATCGCGATCTAGCAAATATAGTTCTTGCAACGCTTTCATGATTTGAGGAACACTTCGAGGACAAAGGATTAGAAAAATATATTTTTTTGTATATTTTAATCGCCAGTGTACTTCTGGCGATCAAAATAGGTATACAAATAATTTTATTTTTGTTTACGAGTATAGTAATAGTAATAAAATACAGTTGATGAAATATTTGATTTAATCTATAAATGGATGCGTTGCAAGTCATGTAAGTAAGCAAGGTAAATTTTGAGAATAACCTATTTTTGGGATTCAAGCTAGGTATTTAGAAGATAGGTATGTACTAGGTAGGTACATAGGTGATAATGAATTAGTAAGTTGACAACTGTATCATACAAGCGAAAGAATCCAAAAAACAGGTTTAATCCAATGTGTAATAATCGCGCAAACCTCAGAACTTATTAAGCATGGTAACATTCGCAAACAGCAGTATCATCAATTATGGACAGGGCACGGATGAAGTGAAGACGACGCCGATAGATAAGGACGCTGGTGCTAGCTGAAACGATGAGCATTATTAACGTTCCTAGGTACTCGTACGTATCTACCTAATCGTTCAGTTGTGTTTGCGCCTCTTCGGCACGGCGGCGGAGTGCGCGGCGGACGGGGCGAAGGGGGGGGAGGATTGCCCAATTCCCGCCTGCGCAAGCGCAGCCCGTGTCAGCGATTATTTCGATTTCGTCATGTGGCTGGTGCGATGACTCAAACGGCGCGCTTGCGACACAGATTCCAACTGAACGAGGCATTAATAAAATAAAATGTTCGTGCTTGACGATGCTAACTATGTCGCACCTCCCTCCGAAAATAACAGAACACGTCGAGCCATACTACCAAATGTGGTTTGCTAAGAAAAAACACACCAAAATATAATTGCAACAGACAGATAAAAATGGCAGTCTTTAGCAGAAAATTCAGTGATTTCACAGCCGAATTTATGAACAGCTTGCGTAATCTCCGAGGTCACTGCGGACTAGCCTGGTGGAGCGGCACGGCAGCGGCGGCGATGTTGGTTACATGCCGATCGTATAGGAGAGAGAAAAAGACTGACTGATACTGGTAAAGTCGCGTCAATTCCTCCCCCCGACACGACTGACATTGAAATGAATTCTTCAGTTTCTTCAGATCACCAGTCTTCGTTTGCTGCGAGTCAAAATATCACAGAGCAAGAGTTCGGTTGCACCGCACCTGAAACCTGCGTCGGGCTCTGCATCTGAGGTCCCACGCCGCAGAGGCCTAGGACTGGCAAAACCTATCCGCGATTAATCGTTGGCGCGCAAACCACGGCGACCGCGCGGCTCTACGTCCGCCGAACTAATAAGTTGAAACTTCTTCGACCGATTGATAAAATAATATCAAAATGGCGGCTCTACCACATTGCGGAAGTTATAAAAGTAGGTCGCGAACATCTCACAATTTTCAATTATAATATTTGTATAAATCACTTCCTTCGATCGAGTCGTCACTCGTTATTATCGCACAATTTATTCGGCGCTTCTCACAAGAAAACAAGAGTTTATAAAACTACTTTATTAAAATTCAAAGTTACACTATTACGAACTGACTGATCGAGGCAGGTGACCGGTGCGTCCGACGTCTAAAAGGCGAATGGAGGCGCGGAGCCAAAGCCAACCGTCGTCGAAGTGTCGATCGGCTGAGAGGCCGAGGGGCCGGTCGCGGGCGCCGGGTGCGGGGAGCGGGTCGTGCGCGCGCAGAGAAAGGACGCAAGTGATGATGTAATCGCGATCGATGCACTCCGCTTCGCACGAGTCGCACGACGCAACCGCCGCGCACCGACAGCGAGCGGAAACAGCGGCCTGTGCCACTAGCGACGCCTATCTATATAATCGCGAATAGTCGGCACCATGAGTCAGGAGTCAGGAGGGTACTCATTTCTTTCGTTCTAAACGTCGATACGGAGGTATCGAACCTAGCCCTTTCACTTTCTTGAAACCTTAATGCGAGTCATGTAATGCAGGTCAATGACCTCCTTCTGTCACACGTGCTTGGCTCGCCTCCATGAGGGATAACGAATAGTTGTTCCGCTGAGAACTTTTATGTTAAGTACAAACTGTCGAAGTGTCGAGCGAGCTAGCGCCCGGACGCCTGCCGGCAGCGGACGACTGAGCTGGCCAACTGGCAGACAAGAGCAAGCAAGAGAGCTACGTAAGATAACTACATGCATACCTAGCTAGTGGCAGTATGTACTCGTATTGATCAGAGGAGTGAGCGGCAAGCGGCGCGCTACGGCGCTCGAACTGAGCTCGTGAGTTTCCGCGAGCACTCGGCCCCCTTATCTAGGTCACACGTGTAAACGTTATCCCCACCATGGCGGCCTTGGCTTACTTTAGGCCAAATGGCATAGCACCTTCCCTTCTCTGTTGCACGCTGCTGGGACGAACTGCTCTAACTATTTACTGTTTTATTAGGTACTTTACCTACTTACTTACCATAAAAAAGCTTCATTGGATACAAAATGTTGGTACCTACCTAACTGATAACAATTAGTTGGTGACTTTCAAATAATTGTTACCTATTTTGCACACGTTAATAAGTAGGTAAGTACCTCCTTCCTACCTAATTAATAACAAGAATTACAATAGTAGGTCGGTAGGTAGGGTACTTACATGTAGACGAATATGTTTCAGTACCTATTAGGTAGGTACCTACTTAATCTTCGTTATTAAAGGAAACATGTGCGAAGAAACTTTTATTGTAATGTGAAAAAGAAACAAAGTAGGTATGTAGGTAAAGGTATCTAAGACATAGGTAGTGAGAAGCACACAAGTAGGAAAGTAAGTAATAATTGAATATTTTATTACTAATCATTGTTACTAATAAAATAAATTGAATTGATGTAGGTAGGTAGTAGGTACCTACCTACACATATGTGGTTGCAGTTTTACAAGAATATTTAGTTAATAGGTAGGTACCTACTAATTCTCGGGTGCATACACACCTACATAATACCTAGGTACCTATTTAGGTATGGAAATCATGATAAAATTTATGGAACCTGCCGTCTTGGAAGAGAAGAACACAAGCGCCTTAATCTCCTTTTTTTAGTAGGTAAGTAGGTAGGTACCTATTTAAGTTTGACCTCGTGTCTGTGATGTATGTCTGACTATGTGTCAGTTCGTGACACCACAGCGCCGACGGAGCGGATGAACGGATCCTACCTAGGTACCTAATGCGGTTTTTACTTTGGTACAGTCACCAGCAATGATATCATAGCTAGGTAAGTACGGTCTTTTATACCTATGAAACATGGCGCTCAAAAATATCTTACACGTTCTTATGCCCCTAGTAATGGAGATTTTTCAGATATTTTTGAGCCCTATCTTCAATAACGTACCTAGGTAAATAGGTACCTATTATTGACCGTACCTCTTGGGACCCGTTTGTAGCCAGACAGGTTGGATAGAAAATGTTGAAAGTTAAGTACATGATTACATTTCGACCTGTCCTTTGGGGTTCTTAAGTTTTAAAGTTATTTAGGTTCAGTAGATTAACCTTAGCATACCCAATCTGCGCTTTTGATGGAACGTTTCGTTCGTACCTTGCAGGTATCGACTTTAGCAAGCGATCGAAAGGTAATTTGGAAGTACCTACATATAATTTGTAGTAATATTAGTAATATTAACTTTACTAAGTAAATAGGTACCGACGCTTTAAGTCATAGATAAACAACGGAGTGGCCCGGGGTGGCGCGGGGTGTTGCGGGAAGGCGCGGGGCGGGGTGGGGCGGCGCGCCTGGCCCTCCCCGATTTTTTGTGCCTGTACCACCACCACCGCACCCGGAGGCGCGCCAGAGCTCGGGCGGCGGGGGCTAAGAACACCCGAGTTATACCTATGTAATGTCTAATACCTAGTCTAAAATAAAGTCGCTTTTCGCGGCCGTCTATCTGTCTATATGTCCGCTAACTCCTCCTAAACCACGCGACGGATTTTGATGCGGTTTGCACCATCAGTCAGATATTTTTTCACAAACGATTTTTAAATTTGATGTTATAGGTATATGTATGTGAGTAGGTAAGTAGAAAAAAAACTAGGTATATTTTGCAACGAATCTAAATTTAAATTACCTACACTCGTGCGATGTTTGGGCGGGTCGCTAGTAACATTTAAGTACCTATACGCTATTACGCTAGGCTAGGAACAATGTCATTGAAGATGTTGCGTCACATCACATCGCATCCAATCGTTTTATTTCAAGTAGGTAGCGTTGAAAATTGCGGAAAAAATAAAATGTTTTTTCAAAAATTTATAAAATTTTCCTTGTTTCAGTTTTTTTCGGGTTTTTTAGGAAAAATAACAATTTATTCATAGTCAATCACTGTCACTCTCGCCACATATTTCAATTGCTTTGCGAATGCGAAAAAAACGAGTTATTTGGAAAAAAACGGGATTTTTGCCGGACTTTTTCAACGCTACTTTCAAGGAGGACCTATTGTGATTGGTGGGTAGGTGCCGTCGGTACGCAAATAAATATTTTAATTATTCGCGTTTTGTTATAATTACTTTTATTTTGACATTTTATATAAAAATATGAAATACCTACAATGAACACATAGGTATTGAATAACTTTAAACAATTTAGATTAAAGTAAGCCTTCGCGTTTGCAAAGAAATAGATACCTACCTACCTAAATATCTAATCGTTTTTTTAGGTACAGAGAAACTTAAAAGTAGCTGTAGCTGTACTTTTAGTAGCTACTTACTTACCTTTTTGCAGCTATCGATTTAAGTACTAAATTCAAACCACTCACTTGAATGCGTTACTGCGATAAGATAGGTACTAATGTATGTATGTATCAAGGTATGTACTACAGCTAACTCCCGAGTTCAACTGTAGGTAGGTATACCTAGTTCAGGAAATATGAATTGGCCGTCTGTAATCTTCACTTAGATCTTTTTGTTAATACCAAAGCTACCTAGTTACCTACACAATCGTAATACTGCCCTCGTTTTCCAAACAGCACAGTGGGTTGTATTGAAAGGTTAGGTCTTAACTCAGAAAAAAGATCGCCAGGTAGGTAGTTAGGTAGATAACAGACGGCCAAATCATATTTCCTGAACGACCTATACAGATTTTTAATTTGAAATACTAAACACTGCAGCGTGCATAATTAGCAGGGGTCGGACAAAAAGTGCGGATGACGTCAAACCACTTATAAGATGATTTCCAATAGTATTTTTGATTTTCATAATCAATTATTATACATATATAATATTATACCTGTGTGGTCGCCGGATTAGAATAGTGCCACTCCATGTCTTCTCGTGGATGTCGTAAGAGGCGACTAAGGGACTAATAAAGGCTAAACAAACTTATTAATGTTATGAATACCGCGAAATTGACAATAATAGACATGTTAGAAAAATAGTCATAATTTCATCTATGCATAATTTCATTAAATAATAAGTATAATAACATCAAATTATCTTTTTTTTTTTTTTACTTATCCTACCTACTGTTTTCACCTTTGAGTATTAAACCTATTTATCTGAGGTTCCCACAGATTTGTCCTAATTAATTTTAAATAATCGTACCTTATGGTGACAAGTTTCGTCAAATTTATTTTATTCTCTACATCACCTGTATTATTAATTCCATGGATTTATTTACAATTATTTTGTAACTTCATTAATACTACTTCGTTACTACATGTCACACGGAAGTTTAAATACAAACATCATCCTGTATGCACGATTAGGTACGTCATTTTTACGTCATCCGCACTTTTTGTCCGACCCCTGATAATTAGGTAGGTACTTACCTAAGTAACGTTACCGAATCTTATTACCTATACAGGGTGTCCCTAGAACCACCGCAACAACTGAGAGGGCTGATAGAGCAGCTAAAAAACTATCGATTTAACCCCTATGTAGGTGGTATTCCCTTGGTTGATATAACAACTTTTCAGCTATTTTCGGTTTGCCTAATATCTTTTAGAATATTTAACCATTTGTCTAACAACACTTTTCATATTTTTTATTTAGTTGAATGCTTTGTTGATCGAACCACGTTAAGTCTAATAGACTTTTTGCACCATTTTTGTATAGTCTAATATTCTTATACCTAACGATTAAGTTACCTAACTGTCGTTTAGTATAACTTATATTTAATCTAAATGATTATACTGATCATTTGATCGAAATTCATTTAGCCTAATTGACGTTCTGCAATATTATTATTTAGTCTAATATTCGTATATCTAACGATCATGTCGTCAAATTAAATGCAGATAAATAAGAGTGATCCCTTTTTCATAGACATTCGATATTCTTGGATTCGAATATTTTGTTTTTAAGTTAGTTTCTTCGATCCATAGTCTAATATTTTTTATTTCATGGGTTATATATAAACCGATATTTTATTTCAACTATCATGCAAGTCAAGTCGAATACTATTTAAAAACCGAATTCAGGGCACCCCAAATCTACGTGGTCTTGTCTGCCCTACCCCTAGAGTGTTTTTGCGAAATGCGGAGCCAGAAGCTTGCGAGGAGGGCCCGCGGAGCGAGCATGCGGAGGCTGGAGCGTAGCGAGCGAAGCTCGCGAAGCGAAGGTCTCGCATGCGAGTGTAGGGTGGGTCCCTCGAGCAAGAGTTCTGGCGAGAGCCCACTGATTTTAATATCTGCCCCGTTGATTCATTTTTAGATTGAATTAGGTATATACTTATGCGAAAAAAATGAAAATAAATTGTGTCTATACCGAATGAATGATGAATTATGGTTTTTAATCTACCTACTAATTAAAAGAATTAATTACAGTGTAATGCGACTGAATGATGGAGGTTTAGATATATTATAACTAGGCCGTACAACTAGTGGACAACTTTAACGAGTAGGGTTATACTGTAATCAGTATTGTTGCGAAACTATACAACTAGATGGCGTTAATTATTGCTTACAAATATTTGCTGCAAGTAAAAAAAAAACTATTTATTATAACCTCGTGCCACCTAAGAAAAAAAAGGCAAGATCAGCCAAACACCCAATATGCAATATATTGGCTAAATATGTTTATGTCGAAACTGTCCCTAAACATAACACATTTTTTTTTAATGAACATTTCGACAAGAATTGCCGCGTAACTTTAAACGTGATATGTTATTTGTTACTGTATGTACATCGTATCCATGGGCTCAGCTAATAATTTTATTTCTTATATCTGGGCCGGAACGCCAAGTGTTACCTACTTTGTATAACATACGGTAACTACATACATTGAGCCTCACGAGGGTAATGATTCTTTTTTAAATTCCACTGAATAATCAAATATAAAATATTGCCTAATAGTCAATAATAGGCGATATGAGTAGTTATCTGAGAATTATTTATACTGATATTATGCACTATGAATAAAAAACAAAACAAAATTATATCAAATGAATGATTATTTAAAAAATATTATTTGGTCAAATGATTATTAGGCAATAAGAGTATTATACAAAGTGATATTATGCACTTCAAAAATTATACAAACCGAAATTATATAGTTTGAGGGTTTATGAAAAATAATATTATATTAAACGATTATAAGGCGAAGTGAATGTTTATGACAAGTGATTTTAGACAAACTGAAATTATGCCAATGGCAAATAGATAAAACGTTGTTATACCAATCATAAGACAACCTATGTAGGTATGTTCAGCGATTGTTACTAGTTTCGGAGATATTGATCATTTTAATCTGAATTTTTGTAATTTTCCCTTATGTCCATGTCACGAAAAAGTTCAATATTATTTTTATTGTTTTATTTCATAAGTTTTTCAGTGGTATCATACATAATTAGAATCATTACAATCAGCAAAGTTTTTAAACCTATTTGCCCGTTTTATATTTCCGGTATTTTTTTTAAGTAAAATAATGTCAGTGTCAAATTCTAAATAAGTACTGTTTACTGTTTAGGGGTGATCAATAAGTTTTTAGAATCGGTATGAACATCCTCGTAATGATATTATTTTAATGTGGACTATACCATGGCACTAATCAACGTTAAATTAGAGAAAAAAAATAACATTATTCATTTGTTTTTCTGTGATAGCTAAACCAAAAACGTCTGTATGAACAATTCTACAAGACGGCAAAAATGAGTTAGTTTTGTAATTGTTTGGAGCTGTGTGGAGAAAGTCCTGATCCCCTAATAAAAATAATGTTATTGGAAATGAAACCTTGGTTTATCATTATGATTTTAAGGATAAATAAGTTATCTTTGCATTGGACTTTTTTATTTCCAGCTCGGTTAACAACATTTAGGGTGGCTTTTTCGACCTTTTCCGGGATTATTGAGGCCTACAAATAAATACTGTGATATTAGCTTTTAGCAATTATCAAATAACCTAGGAGAGTTTATATAACATTATTCTGCCGTATAGTAAAGGCAAAAAAATAAAAAAAAAGTGCTGAAAAAATTTTACGTATTTTCGGCAGGAATTAATCTTCAGAGCCATCTAATTCACAAGGATGCTGCTCCCCGACCGAAGTTCAGAACTGATAACCGTTCCCTCTGTTATTTAGCCCTAACTTTTGACTACTACTTCTCATTCACCAATGTTCAAAAACAACTACATAAAAATCACAAGCTGATGATGACTTAGTTAAGGTACAAAATTTGACCTCCAAGAGTAAAAATATTTTTATAGGGGTAAAATAAAACATTTAAATGACGTTAATAAATGTTTGTAAATATAGAAAGTGTGCATATTCCAATTAAAATATAACGATTTACATATCTTCCATTTTTTATACCGATTCTAAAAACTTATTGATCAACCATCGTACAATGCAATGCTAAAACAGTTGTTTCTAAGCCCACATCTAAAGCAGATTCGATTCTCTCCCGTTGGTTGACCGCAACGGTCAGATTAGGTAGATCTCTTTATTTTTGAAAACAATAGGTACCTACCTAATCGCTGCATTCTTAGATAGATGAAAATTTGTATGTCAATTGATACCGAAATCTGGGAATCCAACCGGTCCAATAGGTATGACAAAAAAAACATGTCTTATTTTACGACAGGATCGACAAAGTTATGAGGTCAGCAATGCTATCATACACCACACTAAAGAAAGACCGGGGAACTTAACAATTACTTTTGTTGGTAATGAATACCTAATCAATTAGGTACCTTACCTAATATATAATGCATGTTTTTTTGTCATGCCTATTGATCGATTTGATCCTCGATTAAGATAGACGAAATTTCAAAAACCGACGCCCTAGGCCTAGCCCCTTCACGTTTTTCCACCCTGTACTGTGGTTACAACCAGATATTGTTTTTTAATAATTAAATTAGCTCTACATATCCCGAACACTAAAATAAGGTTGCACATGCCATGCTACAGATGTTTCGTGGGAGACGCCGCTTTTTTAGGGTTCCGTAGTCAAACTAGGAACCTTTATAGTTTCGCCATGTCCGACCGTCCGCAGCCTAACTCAGAGACTATTAGTACTAGAAAGCTGTAATTTGGCATGAATAAGCATATTAAGTCACGGCGGCAAAGGCAAAGTGATAAAATAAACCCTGGAAAAATGATATTTTTTTTGTGTAGGTACCTACCTTCCCTACACTCAACGTGAGGATGTTTTTTTTTTCTTGTCTACCCCATAGTGTGGGTGGGGTGTGGGTGGATAGGTCTTTCAAAATAATTGCGGGTTAGTGAATTTTTTTTTTTTATTAAGGGATCTGTTTATGAAATATTAAGCTTCAAAGCGCTAATTTTTGTTAGAGTCAAGTGCCCCCCCTCCCCCCACTACAGCCAAACTACAAAAAGGTACTAAAAATTGAAATATGACCATACTGAAGGTCAAAATCAAAGTGTCACGTATTATAATAATTAGGAAATAGCGACTCCATGGATTCTGGAACCACGATATGCCACCAAAATTCCTAACCCTAGTTATCACTATTTACTCGATTACGAAAAAAAAGATTGATGACGCGTGCGCATCTTATTGTGCGGATATTTGTGTGTTGAATAATTGTTTTTTTAGTCAAACCTACGTAATTATCAAATTGCGTTATATTTAGTAACTTTCCTATAAATGAACCAATGTACAATAGATGTTTTGTTATTTTTTTTTATAATATTATACTGATTTTATTTCATTAATACGTATAATTTTATCATGCGTTTGGAACGTAAGGTCCCTTTCCATTGTTGATTAATGTTAGAAAAATGGTGCCTACCTATTTTTTTTTAAAGAAATAAACAAAATAAGGACGATGACATGATCATACGTTATGAATAGTATTTTGAGACTGGCTAATTGTCATTCATTTGTTAAAATTCTAACTCGAAATACCTACATGGTTTTTATTTTTTTATAGGTAGGTATTTAAGTGAAATTGTTTCATTTTATACCACGTACCAGGACTAACAATTGGTTTATTGTTTATATATCTAGAAATAACGGTCTACTGATATTTTTATTCATAATATTCAACGATTTTAACATATCTATAAAAGTTTCGTTTCCGGTTTCGGTCGGACACTACTATAATCATTCCAAATTTGACGCTTGTATGTTAAATACCGTTTTTAAGAAACAACAAAAATAAAAATACGTTGAAAATAAACGTTTCGTGTATGGAGAACCCCTTTATTATTTCACTTACTTTAAAAAAAACTTAGTACGTACTGATTCTGAATAAAATCAACCGGCTATCTATTACGGTATTGACGGGTCAACAGATGTAAGTCAGGACGGACGACGCAGAGCGCGGCGACAGAGCGTGCAGGCATAGTCATAGGGTCCCGTTGGGTGTGGAGTCCGAGTAAAGGAGAGAAAACAATATGGAATTAAACTGGGGCACGAACATGGGGTCGATCATTTATTAAGATAACAACACGGAAGTTACCTACTAGGTAATGTATAGTTTATGAGTTTATAACCGATAAACCATAAATATATCATAAGTCCTCTATTATGCGTTCAAAACCCGTTGGCAATGTCCAGCATTACTTGTGGTAGTAGGTGACAGCGATGGCAGCTTTAACGTAATTTTTAAATTACGTTGTCGGGTATTATAAAGTAATAAGTTTCAAAGGGCATTGGCTAAATTTGTTTGAAGAATATTGACTTTTTTTTTTCAGCTGCCACGGATGATTTTTACATAGTTATTTAGAGGACCTCTAAATACATATAGATGTATATAATTTATGGCGGTAAATAATATCGGAGCGGAGATTTTAATAAATTTACAAGAGTGAGTTGGGCTCGCGTTGATTCGATTCGAAATCGAATTCTAATCGGAATAATAGGCACCGTCCGGCGCAGCCCTGGAGCCCTGGCCGCCGCAGACCGGTGATCCTTCTTGCCCACAAGCTGAATCATAACGTCACTGTGACACAGTGCTATGGTGGGCCAGGGTTCCATTGGGCTGACAGTAGTACCGACACGCACTTGACCGGTTTTTTTAATCTATTCGCTAGGTACATGTTATATACGTAAGAATAAGAATAAGAATAATTTTTATTTACACAAGTCACATAGTTACAAATGGAGCAGTATCCGGTGGATTTCAAACTAGGCTGAGCCTGTACCTTGAAACCCATGGAGTCGGTTGACTTTATACAGCGAAATCACAATCACAAAAGAGTTCACACGGACATGTAAAGTAACATAAAACAAAGTAATGAATAAAATTTTAACAAATTATTTTAAAGTTTTTTTTTTACTGATTGACTGTCTAATATTGTGTGTGCGGAGTGTGTGTGTGTGCGAGGTGTGTGTGTGTGTGTGTGTGTGTGTGTGTGTGTGTGTGTGTGTGTGTGTGTGTGTGTGTGTGTGTGTGTGTGTGTGTGTGTGTGTGTGTGTGTGTGTGTGTGCGTGTGCGTGCGTGCGTGTGTGTGTGTGTGTGTGTGTGTGTGTGTGTGTGTGTGTGTGTGCGTGCGTGCGTGCGTATATCGAAGACTCAAAAATAACATTACATTTAGCAATTTTAAAATAAGTAAGGTATTTTATGTACCTATTTAGGTAGGTTCCGACCTATCAATGCAATCCATCCATGCGGACATGGAAACCCTTTGCAAATAGAAAATAATATAAAGTTCAGTGAAACTAAACGCCATGCTGTTTTTAACTAATAGTATGTGAGTAACTACGCAACGAGTGAACGGGAAATATCTAAGTCGGTCGGTAGGTAGGTAGGTATCTGCAATCGGACAGCCCGCCGCGGCCCCCTCGAATAAAACTCAACTGCTGATGATGAAAACAGCGTTTCGAGCGACCTCGTTCGCATCTAGGACAGCACCCGAAATAACTAGGGCACAGTTACCGCGCAGCCGCAGCCGTCGCGCCGCGACCAGCGCGCCGGGGCCCCGCGCGCGCTGCCCGGCCCGCCCTGCTTGGACCAACACTATTTGGACAAAAGTGTTGGCGAAATCGACCTACCATACACTGCGGCAATGTCGTGGATGTCTGTCAAATCAACGATTGAGGGAATCCGTTTGAAATATTGAAGTATGTAGGTAATATTGCTAACGATGTAGGTAATGATGTTGGTCCTGTTGGTGCGCGTACAAAAGACGAGGGGATTAAAACGACTGCGGTCCTCATAATTGTTTACTGCCCTATTTTAATACCATGGTTAGGTATAAGTTTTCCCCAAAAACCATTCAACTCCAGGATTAACTGGGTCAATCAACTTTTTTACCCACACATTTCTGTCTGTTGCCCACCGTTCAGATTTTAATAAATAAAATAAAATCTGGGGACTTATTTTAAGTGAAATTATTTTTAAATTGTAGTAATATCATTAACTCCTTTCATAAATCAAATTATAATGTATTGTTCAAAAATGTATGTAATAAAAATGTGGTAACTCAGTTGACAATTCACTATTTATCACACAAATTCGCGGACAGTAACTCAGTAGACACGTCATTACCCAATTTTCACACATTTTAGAAATAAAGATATGGGTAGGTATTTGAAAAAGATATATTGATAAACTAGTAAAATGACTACATCATTAAAAACGAAAATAAGTAGTGATATTATATTTAAAAACAAACATGCTTGTTGAAATCCGGTAAAATAAAAGTGTGGGTAAAAAAGTTGATTGACCCAACTAACGTAATGTTTCATCTATGTTCTTTTATTAACGAACAAGCCAGAGACGTTAAGCTTAACGGTAAGAAATATAGCTTATCAGGAAAACAAAAATCAAATTTCTAATCATTGTTTTTAATGGGTACTGCTAGATAATCTGAAGATGCCTGCTTCTACAACGACGATGACGCACCCCGGGAGAAATAGAATGTGGCAGGCAAGGCACATTCACGATGTACAGTGAATCCATCACCGTTTCCATCTATTCTAAATATTCTAATGGTTTTTTTATAAGGTACCGTTATTTTTTTTACAATGACTAAATTAGTCTACCTTTGTGTGTGAACAATAGTACATTTTACTGCAGAGACCGGGAAAATGGATGTTGCGGGACGAGTAGATTTAGCGTGGCCGAGAAACAGCGAGGCCGCGCTATATACGAGTCCAGCAAGCAACCGCCCTTCCCGGCTGAAGCTTGTACAGGGATAAACTTTCCATTATGGACCATCGATTTAAGTATCCATTTTTTTTTGTAGATAGTTCTCATAAAAAGAAAGCGTTTTGCGAAGTTTCAGGTTGCGGAAATGTACGGTTTATGAGTTTTTTTTTTTAGATAGTACTCATAAAATTTATTAAAAATAATCAAAAAACCTGACTGCAATAAAAAAAACAACTGAAAAGCGAAAAACAAGCTATATAATCTATAGAAAATTGTAAGAGCATGTACTTATTGATATTTATAACAATTTAAATTTAACTTGAATATTGGTAAAGGCGTTCCAGGCGGGGACAAGCTAGTCCAAATGTAAAATTTTTTCAAGAAATAGGTTTTGAAATTCATTGCTCGTCCCGCCTGCAATACAATATTCAAGTTAAATTTAAATTGTTATAAATATCAATAAGTACATGCTCTTACAATTTTCTATAGATTATATACCTGGTTTTTCGCTTTTCAGTTGTTTTTTTTATTGCAGTCGGGTTTAACTCTTTTTAGTTTTTATTAATAAAATAGTGGTTTAATTAATTATTACTAAGCAATATAGACTAGCTCTGGAGCTTAAATTTTTAATGTCGTGAAGCTACAAGTGATTTCGCTTGTAATTTAAAGCGAAACTCTCTTTCTAGCGAAAGGAGTTTATTACTTAACATTTACGTATTTTTTGACTTTCCTGTCAAAATAGTAGCATAAAAGTGTTATAATGTATATTTATTTGGAATGGGCTATTTAATAGCTTTCATTTGATACCCATATCGTTATAATAATAAAAAAATGTATTCCCACTCCACATTTTTTTCCGCGGACGCCATATTGAAATATTATATACCCCATGTCACTTCGGCAATTAAGACGAATCGAATTACACCTCGTATGTTAAAATCCGTCAAGCCGTTTAGGCTGCAGAGCGTGCCCAGAAATAGACATACATACATACATACGCTTGAAAAACATAACCCTCCTTCTGACACAGTCGGGTAAAAAGCGTTTTGCGAAGTTTCAGGTTGCGGAAATGTACGGTTTATGAGATATATTTTTTTAGTTTTCATATACGTTGGAAAATAACACGCAAAAACTGACATGTCAGACGTCAAAGTTGTCACTTCACGTTTCGTTATCTGTCGAGTTGTATTTTATACATTTTATGTCATGTAATAAACATGACATAAAATGTATAAAATACAACTACAATGATATAAAAAATTAAACTAGTTACGTATACTACCTACCTAAGGTCTGTTCATCCTTACTTGTCTTATATAGTAAACAACTTTCTAACCTCAAAATGATCCTTTTTTGGATAAAACAGCTATTTTAAACAAAATAAAGCAATCACAGATAATACATTGGCCAAGTGATGTCCAAAATGTTAACTCGGTTTACTTCATTTACGATAAAAGAGCTGTTTTATCCAAAAAAGGTTCATTTTGAGGTTAGAAAGTTGTTTACTATATAAGACAAGTAAGGATGAACAGACCTTAGGTACCTAGTATACGTAACTAGTTTAATTTTTTATATCATTTATCTATTATACATATTTAATCATAGTTTTCAAATTATTATGTAGGTATAATAAAATAGTACTTATTTATGTAATTAAATTCCCTTCCTTTATACAATATGGAAATTGTCCAGTACAACAATTACGTAAAACGTTGGTTCTACACATAGAGTGATGTCACGTAGCCTCGCTATCAGACTGGACTAGACTGAGTACATTGTGTTCCTTCATACAATGGCTTCTAAACAGCGCAGGATAAGGCGCAATCAGCGACAAGCAAGCGCTGATGCATTTTAAAATGCTGTTTCTTTGACTTAGATCTACTTGGTTTAATGCGATGGTGATGGTACACGTTTACTTAGTTAAATACGGAGGACTCAACCGAAGCCCAATTACAACGACGTACTCAACTCAGCTGGCCAGCTTTATTGTGTGCCGTGTGATCGGATCTTCAAGTCGAAGTTCGGTTTCACTAGCCACATTCAGCCCACCACAATGCCGACCCGCGATGGACGCGTAGGAGTCGCCGTCGCCGGCTGCGGCTTGGACGACATGATGACTTACTTAAATTAGTGATCTTTTAAGCTAACGCTTAAACAACTCGTCAAATATGCGTTTGCGAAGAACGACTCTCAGTAGACAACTTAGGAATCGCATAGCTTGGTAACCTACCATCAGAGTAAAATAAGAATAAAAACCCGGACTAGTAAATTATGAATTAGGTACCTATGAATTTCAGATTGACGTTGTTGCATGACTCTACGGCATCAACCAGCCAAACAAACGTGCACTTACGTGAATTACGTTGCGTTTTCATTTCAGGAAGGCCGCCCGCTATTAGGTCGGATTTTTATTCCCACAGCTAAAATGTAAACAAAGGTGTTGCCGTTAACGAAAAACATTTCCAGTATTCAAAATATTTATACTTTCCTCATTTAAAAAAAAATGGCTTTCTATAAAAAAACTATAACTTTGAGATCCCCTGAAATGTCACTTTGACAGTGACGTAACTTTGTTTACATTTTTTCTGTGGGAATAAAAATCCGACCTGACTTGACAGAAGCGCGTGGAGCTAACCCCATGTGCTTCTGTTTAGTCCACCAGAGTAAATCTCTATAACCGAACAATTGTCCTCGCGTGTGATATCCATTGACTTGTTTCTCTAATAAGTCCATGGTGACTATCTAAAACTCGATACTGGCGAAATACACCTTATTAAACACAAGGAGTGAAAGCCATTAATTAAGAAAAAAAAAAAACGACCTTAGGTGAAAAACTGAAGTAGGTAAATGAGCTCATGTAGTTGTAACACATCTGTATACACCGTTAGACATTCTATATTTGAAATTTGACGTAAGTTCCATAAAAGTTTTATACAATGTTCGTAAAATTAAGTATAGGTGAAAAACTTAAGTAAATGACCTCTTGCATGTCAACTACATTGACGCAGCCGAGCTACGTTATTTCGACAGCCGGGGCGAGCGTTTGTGAATTGAAAACATTATTATAATGTAGAAAAGCGGGCCTTGATAAAAACGATAGGCTTTACTCTCATACAAGTTGGTGGTCGAACCTTGTAACCTTTTTTACTACACCCATAGTTTTACTTACAAGGAAAGGTACCGAACTGTCCGGCTCCGATTTGGTTTATTTTGATTTACCTATGTTAGAGAGTAGTCTAAAATAATAGACTCGTATTTTTTTTAGCGGCCCAAACTCACCCGGTTCGGAGAAATTGACCTCCAAAGTACTGAAAAGTGACTAAACCCTCTAACTTCTATAGAGAATTAAAAAAAAAATAATGCTATTTTCTTACTATTTTTGATTAATGTTTAAGAACATGAAAAAATAATGAGCACGTGTTTTGTTATATCGGCTAAAACTCATAATAAAAAAAAATACCCTTCAAAGTTATATACTTCTTATCGAAGATACACTTTGTTTGGTATTTTTTTTAAATATGAGTTTTGGCCGATATAACAAAACACGTGCTCATTATTTTTTCATGTTCTTAAACATATAATCAAAAATAGTAAGAAAATAGCATTTCATTTTTTTAAATTCTCTATAGAATTTAGAGGGTTTAGTCACTTTTCAGTACTTTGGAGGTCAATTTCTCCGAACCGGATGAGTTTGGGCCGCTAAAAAAAAATACGTGTCTATTATTTTAGACTACTCTCTAAAATACATCAAAATAAACCAAATCGGAGCCGGACAGTTCGGTATCTTTCCTTGTTAGATGAACAAGAAAATTACATTTCAATAAGGAACAACCTGGTTCTCGAAGCTGTTAATGGATCGAGTGCGTAAAGATCGATCATTGATGAAAGCCCAATATAAAGTTATGCTTTATGTTTTGTCATGCGTTGTTAAGAGCGAGAGAGAGATGCTGATAAAGCCGCGGTAAACCAGTGAATGTCGCCAGCGTAATGAGGAAGAAAATCGCCAAAATAAGATGCAAACGTAGTGCGCACAGCGAGAGACTCACCTGGGAAACGGGAAGCGTCGTGTGTTGCTTCGGCCGGTACGGCGCTGCTCTGACAGCGGCGGGGCCTCCATGTTTTGTATATTTATGACGGCTGCGGCGGGCAGCGCGCCGGCGCGCGCCGCGCCGCCCGCTTCGACGCAGGGCGCTGCCGCAGTGTGCTCTATACATACTGTCGCCCGCGTCCCGTGCCCGTCGTCCTCGCAACGTTGTATCCGCTACTGGAGCATAAACAAACACCCTTCCAGTATGATTTAATCAAAGGGTATCACAAGCAACACCTTCGTAGGAAATGGGACAATAATCGAAGCATCCACATACTTAGTATACACCTGTGCCTTATTTCTTCGCTGTTTTAAAAAAGTTTTCTTTCCCCAGCTTCAAGACTCCCCAACATTAGGTCGATTTTAAGTAGAGGTAATGAATGAACCGTATTCCTTCAGGCTTAGTAAAGTTTTTGCTAGGGTACCTAGGGGCACGGGCACCAAAATATGAACGATTAAGCGACTACACCAACTTTAGACAGTTTGTCCTCAGTGAAATTAACAAATTTCACCCATTTGTCACAATCAAAATTAAGTAATGACCTCTGCTGCTATTACAGTACAGCCTCTAACACAAAACCTATATTGCATTGTATACACCCTTAGGGCCATTATTTCAGCTGTACAGTTTAATTGACATTTTTCCACTGTATTAGCCAAATTATATTCTAGCTGCAATGTTAAAAAACCATTTTAAACGGTGGTTCTGATAATATCAGTGCCCACGTACTTAAATTTATTTGCTTTATTAAATTAACCGTAATATCAAAAGTTACGATAGACTGCTGCGTTTTCTCCGAACTCGTGCTAGTTATCATACAAGTACCTAACTTCTGTTTTCACTTACGTTTCGCCACCAAACTGTTTCTACGAACTCAACTTATTTCTACGCGGACGCATTATATTTTTTTCTTGCTCAGATGGATTGCGTTGAATTAGCGGACGATCTTTTTTTTTTTTGTTTTTTTTTTAATTTAGTTGGGTTAACAAACAATCACTACATGCAATATAACATTATTGTCTATGAATAACGAGTTTACATATGTGTGATCCACACCGTTAACCACGAGTTACATATTTTAATTTGGTAAACGGTAATAAAAATGAGTAATTAGATATACAATAAGGTAGTTGTACTAATTTCACAAGTGTAATTTTATCTTAATAGCTATGACTCGACACCAGAACATCCATGCATACACACAACATGCACGCATACTCGCACTCACGCACACACACATATACACACACATAAACAATCTTGTTTCACTTCTTAACATTACCTGTCACGAGATCAAAAACGCAGAGTCCTGCAAAACTGTATTTAATCCAATGGTGAATCTCAAAGTTCCTACTTTCAACATTCGAAGTATAAATAAAAATTCCGATCTTTTCCTAGTAAATCTTTATCGCATGCGAATTGAATTTGATATCCTTATCCTGACAGTGCAGATAACAGGATGCCCCTTCAATCGACCAAATTCCAGGCTACACCTCCTTCTGTACATCAAACAACATTTACCAAAATGGCGGTGTTGTTGCGTTCATTAGAGACCATTGGAACGCCACTGTCACTGAGCCCATGTTTAAAGAAGCATGTTGCCTAATGATCGACATACCTAAGCAAGCGACGATCCTCGGTATTTACAGATCTCCCTCTTTTAAAAACACGACAAACTTTATGATAGACCTAGAGCACAAACTTAATTCACTTAAACAAATGAATCAGTTAATCATCGCCGCTGATATAAATATAAACCTCCTAACTAATTCCTCATATGATCACATCACGGAATACTTTTGCTTGCTCGCCGAACATGGACTTACACCCGCGATAACTGCTCCCACCCGACAAGAAGCCTGCCCGGATCACATACTTGTAAGAACTCATTTTCCAGTTTTTGGCCTGGTGTGTGACCTCAACGTGACAGACCACAAAGCCGCCACTATTGGAATATCTTCACCTGTTCGATGGCATCAAAAACCAAACCGTCATAAAATCGTGATTGGCGTCGAGGATGTCGCTTCTGAGCTTTCCTCAGTCAACTAGTCTGACGTCTTGAGACAATCCGAGGTGAACGCGGCCACGAAGATTTTTATGATCACCATCAACAAGAAGATTCCGAGATCTAAATTCGCCCTCAAACCCTACACACCTCACCTACACCTTAAATCTAAGCAGTATCCTAAAGACGCTATCCTACAAATTACTTACCACAGATATAAAAACTTCTGCAATTATCTCTTGAAAAAACTTAAATTACAACATGAAAAAAACGAGCTTTCAACTAACATGAAAAACACAAAAAAGTTATGGAATACTATCAAAACTATTTGTAACATAAAAACACGTAACTCGCAACCTGTGAAACTAATTTCTGAAAGTGGTCTAGTCAAGGCCCTTAACGATTGTAACTTTTTTTTTTCATCCTTCGGACAATAGTTAGCTACTCAAATTCTTTCCCAATCTGGAGACACGGAAAATGATCTTGCGTCCAAGGCATGTCTGAGCAGTAAGTAACACGGATAAATATTTCTTCATGCAACCCACAGACGCAGGGGAAGTTGAGGCCGTGATATTGCAATTAAATGTTAACACACGGGTTAGATGGAATTAATAACAATCTCATCATCAATATCAAAAATTATATCGTGGTTCCAATTGTTCATATTTATAATTTAAGCTTAAGGTTGGGTTGTTTTCCAGACCTATGGAAAGTTGCTTCAGTAACACCTATTTATAGCGACGGACCCAAAGAACCCCTGGCAATTATGTAACACCTTGTGCGCAAAATAAAGAAGTTTTATTATTATTCATGGATATTTATAAAAATTTCTGTACATTGGGTTTTTTACAAAAAGTATTAAATATATCTATATAGAGGATGTAAGAGGCCCCAAATACCATCTCTCGGGGCCCAAGCCAACCTCACCTGCTCGCGGTGCATCCTGCTAAATAACGAACGAGGCTCTGGCGACCCGCCAACCCGCACTGGACCAGCGTGGCGGGGTAAGGTCCAACCCTCCCAAGGGTGACAGGGATCATGACAAGCAATAGCAGTACATGGCCCCAAGTGCCTGGCGGCTCCGGTTGCAGAACCGGCGCTGACGACGGGCGTCGGTCGAGCGCTGGAGCCCGGGGTGCTAAGAATCCCCAGGCGACACGACTCCGTCGGACGACCCCTGGCTATGTAAAAACGGACAACCGACGTGGGCTGTCACTGGTGACATACAACAATCGCACACTGAGGACAGATGAAAGACTCGCTGAGCTGGAAGGAGAGATGGGTAGGTTGCACTGGGATATCATAGGGCTATCCGAAGTCCGAAGACAGGGGGAGGACACGATAGTCCTGAAGTCCGGCAACCTACTCTATCACCGGGAGGGTGACCAGCAGTCCCAAGGTGGAAATGAAATGAAATGAAATGAAATGAAATTTATTGCGTATAGATTAAGGTTACAGTTTGCAGGTACAGTCGCTTATAAAGTATGTTTCACTTAACCCTACCCTTACAGGTGTACACGCCTTAGAAAATTAAAAACTATAACAAACAATAAAACATAAATCAAATAACAAGGAATTATACATTTGAACCAAAAACAAATTTAATATATATCTAACTAAAACTTCTATTTATTATTATCTTAGCGTTTGTTTAATATATTATTTACATGTTAATAAGATATCAATATTATTATTATTTATTATAAATTGTCACAAAGAAAGTCTCTCACACTGTAATAACACTTGTCTAACAACAACTGTTTCGTCAAACGAATAAATTGCTTGAGGCAGTTCTCTTTAAATGCGTCCGGCAGTTTATTAAATATGTCTATGCACATCAGATAAGTGTTGCTTGAAGAGAGTTTAAGTCTAACAAATGGCTTGTGGATCTTATTTTTATGTCGAGACCTTAATGCACGTGAAGATACATCTTGCTTCTGTTTAAACAAGTTCTTGTACTTAAAAACAAAAACACAGACCTCCAGTATGTATAGACAAGGCACAGTTAAAATTTTAAATTTTATAAAATAAGGACGGCATGAGTCAGTACGACGTAGGCCAAAAATATTTCTGATACATCGTTTTTGTATTAATAATACCTTTTCATTATTAACAGCATTTCCCCAAATAACGATGCCATATCGGAATATAGAATCTACGTACCCATTGTATGCAGTAATAGCTGCTTCAATCGATACAACTTGGCTAACTCTTCTCAAGGCAAACACAAATTTATTTACTCGCGAACAGACAGACGTTACATGTTCCTTCCATTTACAAAAACAATCTATGTTAATTCCCAAGAATTTGGCCAAACAGACTTCCTCTATGGTTTGACCAAGATAATTAATGTTTACTTTTACAGGTCGACTTTGAGTACTGCGAAACTGAATGAATTTAGTTTTACTGATATTAACTTTTAAATTATTCCTTGCCAACCATTCAACTGTCTGAGCTAGAACTGTATTTATATCATTATTAAATGTCAACCTATCTTTTTCTTCAATTATTATTGTTGTGTCATCCGCAAACAATATACAATCATGACAAAGGGAGTTTGGTAAGTCATTAATGTAAATTAAAAAGAGTAAGGGGCCTAGTATACTACCCTGGGGTACTCCATAGTTATTTGCTATGTATGGCGACCGGTGCGATACTATAGTTTTATTAATTGGGCAATATCTTGAGGTTTCAACGCATTGAGTCCTGTTATTTAGATATGACTCGATCCAGTTCAGTGCAGGACCTCGTATGCCGTACCTAGATAGTTTAAATAATAGCCTCTTGTGACAAACATAATCAAAGGCTTTGCTCATATCCATGAACAAAACTGCAACAGCTGACTTTTTGTCTATGCATTCTATTACTCGTTTAATCAATTTAAATGTTGCGAGAGATGTACTTTTAAATTTCCTGAACCCGTGTTGTTCTTCTTTCAAGATCTTATTTTTTTCCAAAAAGCTAAGTAGTCTTGCATACAATACTTTTTCAAATATTTTTGAAAATATTGAAATGAGAGTGATCGGTCTATAGTTGTCCATGTTACAAACATCTCCCTTTTTGTACAGCGCTTTGACAATAGATTTTTTTAAAGCTTCAGGAAAAACGCCTTGATTCATAGATAGGTTTATGACATGCAATAATGGTCCAACTACAGTGAATAAGCTTTTCTTAATGATGTTTGTTTGTAGATCATCAAATCCAACTGCCATCGTATTCTTTAAGCTGTGAACTATTTTAGTTAATTCAGACTCATTTAAAGGATTTAGGAATATACTAGCAAAGACATTTTCTATATTAACATTTGAAGAGCCACCAATAGAAGATGTACCGTTATCACTTACATTTTTTACAAAATAGTTATTGAAATGTTTTGCGATCAGCTGAGGATCCTCTATGACATCATTAACTATAAGTTTTCGTACACATTGTAAGTTGGAAATGTTGGAAGTGGTAGTGGTATATCTTCTAATAACATTCCAGGCCGCTTTACATTTGTTTTTTGTATTTAGAATGTATTTAGTGTTTTCGGTTTTTTGCTGCATTATTATACATTTTTTTAATTGTTTCGAGTATGTTTTGTACAAGTTTTTATACCCAATTGAATGCCTACTCATTAAATAAAGCTGTCTTTTTGTTTGACAACTTTTTTTAATACCTCTTGTTAACCACTTGCAGCTACGGGTTTTGTTAGAGGTTTTTACTTTTATGATAGGAAAACATAGGTCATAAAAAAGTACATACGTATCATAAAATACATTAAATGCACAATTGGCGTCTGTTTCATTAAACACTTCTGTAAAACATAAACATGAAAGGCCATTAATAAACTTTTTTATATTATCTCTATTATAGTCCCTCTTGTATATATACCACCACGTAACTGGTGGAGCTAGGCGATTCTTCACAGGTATGTGGAATGTCTGTGCCGTGTGGTCCGAGAGCCCGATGTCATGCACCATAGCCTTCCCGCCGTCTATATTGGTTGCAATGTGATCAATACATGTTTGTGATTGTGAAGTCATTTTTGTAGGTTCGTTTATCACTTGCTTTAAGTTATACATTTCCAATATTTGTTTTAGTTCCGATGAAATATTTGACATTCTCATAATATCTATATTAAAGTCACCGCAAATTATATACTTTTTCCTTTTATTTTGACATAGGGAATTCAAAAGGTCGTTCAATTTGTTAAAAAAAGTGGAAGTAGTAGATGAGGGTGTTTTATTTGTGTAGATACATATTATTACAATGCCATATTGGGTTAAATTTACCGCACAACACTCAAAAACAAGCTCATGTGATATTTCTTCGGCTTCTCTTATGACCGTGCATTAAATATCACTATGCACCAATATAGCTACACCGCCTCTCTTGGACAATTTTCTTGAAAAAGATGCCACCAGCTCGAATCCTTTCAGTTTAAGATTGGACTCAGAACCATGAAGTATATTGGTTTCGGTTAGACAAATGAGATCTATATGCACTCCATTTTTACGCAGATGATTGATTGCTATGTATAACTGGTCCTGTTTGTTCAGGGCTCCTGAAATATTCTGATGCAACAAACCTAAACTGATATTACACTGATTGTGAACGAAAAAACGTTTTTGGATTTGTATCAACCTTTGGATAGGTGCATGTTACAGAGTTCCTGTTTACACCAGCATCTTTATTCTGGAATGGTTTATGCTTAGAGTATAATTTCGTTAGATTTGCTGATTTATTAATGTTGCGTCGAAGGTTTTCCAACTGATACTCGGAGTTATACAAATTGCATGCCACCTTGTGAATAAAATTCTCCGAAACATTTTTTAAGAATACAATCTTGTTATTAGACATCTTATTTTCATAGCCATGGTCTATAAAACAGCAGTTTTCGAATTGAGTTGTCAAGAACTTCACCATAGAATTTAACTTTGATTCATTCAGAAATCGACTGTAAGAAATTTGAGATACATATACGTTTGTATTCCGCAGGTTTTGTAAACCGTTATATAAATTTGCTGACATCTCACTAGGATTTTTATCGTTAGATCCTGTGAGTATTATCATAAAATCATCTTTTGATAAACTAACATTCAATTTAGAGAATGACTGCAGAAGACACTTCGTACTTGCTCCTGGGCATGTATAGCAAAATAGATCAAAGAGACCGCCATATATGTCATTCAGAATTAGTCCTAGGCTCTTACCCTGCTGGTCAGCCGCTACTATTAATTTTCGTTTGCTTAGTCCCAAGTTCATACGACATTCGTAGTCCTCTTGAAATTGCCGTATGTAAATCTTCAAATTGGAGTTATATTTTCCACGAAGGTAAATACTTGATGACGTCGGTGTCTTTGAGTATTCAAGGTTTCTCCTACTATCTGATTTTAAAGTCTTGCTTTTGGTGTTAACTGCTTTGGATTCGCCACTCGTGTTTAGTGGCTTCGCACAATCATCCTCAATTGCGACAGAGGGCGCTGTAACGGTAGGTGTAAGAAATATGTCCGTGGTATCAGCGTTTATTTCATTCTGTTTTCTCCTACTTTCTGTGTTTATGGTTTCACTTTTTATGGTTTCGCTGCTTTGGTATCGCTATTCGTGGCCAGTGCCTTCGCACAATCAATCTGAATTGCGACAGAGGGCGCTATAACGGTCGGTGTAAGAAACGTGTCAGTGGTTTCAGCAGTCATTCCATTCTGGTGCTGTTCATCGTTTTCTGAAAAATCCAAACGTGTGCAGTTTATCGACTTGCGATTAGTTTTAGTACATTTTTTTGCAGACGTCGATTTACAGATGGTGGTCAATTTTTCAATTTTCAACTGATACTCTGCAATCTTTTTTGCTACCGTATAATTCTCAGCTAATAAGTTTTCTATTTCCGTTTCGGCAATGTCAAGCTTTTCAGTCAAATTACCAATTTTTTCTTTCATTTCATCCAATACATAACTGTTATTTAATTTTAATTCAGAGCAGCTCCTGTTGAAATCTACCTTAGGTGTTGAATTAAATGACGCTGAATCGATATCGTCATCATCTGACAGAGATTCAAAAGAGTTTTCAGTAGGTACGTTTACTATGATCTTTTTCCGCAGTGTAATATTCTCACACGACGAAGGTGGTCTCGGTATTTTTTTAGAAATTTCTGCGCTTCCACAGGCGACTGGGTTCATTTTATTGAGACAAAATTTGCACTTAAACTCTTTTTTATTTTCAGGGGTCATCAAATAAAATCGCTTTGAAGTAACAACAGTGCAATCCAAATGGTAATGATTTTTACACAAAATACAAATGAGGAACTGGCGATTGGTTATGTTCTTACTGCGCTTTACGCACCTTAGTGCTATTTTTTGATGTCCGTCGCTCCTGTGTCTGTGTCCTGTCCGCTTCGCTCGTAAGTCAGCGGTCGCGCGGCGCTGCCGCGACGCGCGACAGGTAGCGGGTGACTCATCGTTGCTCGGCGGCGCGCCGTAACGAAACAGCCGTTAAAATAAACTTTTTAAAATGATTTTTGTCGTAACTTCGAAACGCGCACATTTATTAAAAAACTATTTGGTACACTGTATTCTTTAGGTCACTGTCTAAAAAATGGTATAACACTTGAATAGGAATGTTTGTTTTTTCACTATTATAAATTAAAAAGACCACGGAAGAAAGAATAACGTGACTGCTTTGCGCTAGCGATAACGGGACGGGTGTCGGGTTTATCTTCCACAAGTCCCTCATCAACAATATTATAACCATTGCGAGTGTGTCGAGCAGGGTCGCGTACCTGATACTCAGAATATCCAAAAGATATTCGCTGAAGGTCATCCAGGTATATGCACCGACCTCGACGCACTCGGATGACGAAGTAGAAGCTATGTATGAGGATATCAGCAAAGCCATACATACTTCCAAATCGCACTTCACTATTGTTATGGGGGACTTCAACGCAAAGCTGGGCAAGAGCAGCGAAAATGAGTTGGTGGTGGGGCAATTTGGATGGGGGGATCGGAACCAGAGGGGCCAGAGGCTGGCCGAGTTCCTGGAGAAGGAGGGACTCTGTATGATGAAGTCATTCTTCAAGAAGCCGCCTCATAGGAAGTGGACCTGGATGAGCCCCGATGGTTCCACAAAAAATGAGATAGACTTCATTATGGCCACAAGAAGACAAATATTCAATGATGTCTCCGTGATTCACAGGGTGAAAACCGGCAGTGATCACCGAATGGTCAGAGGCACATTGAATATAGACGTCAAACTAGAACGTTCCCGCCTCATGAAGTCTACGCTCCGACCTACTACAGCCCACATTCATAACCCCGAAAGCTTCCAACTCGAACTCACAAATCGCTTTGCTTGCCTGGATTGCGACACGGTGGACGATATCAATAACAGGTTGGTAGAGACTGTCCACACGGTAGGGTCTAAATTCTTTAGACCTGGGCGAAAAGATAGACCCCAAAAATTTACCGATCAAACTCTTAACCTTATGGCAGAACGGCGTTCGATGACGCTGCAGTCCTCTAGCGACGCGGAGTCCTATCGGCAGCTCAATAGACGAATCTACAAATCCCTGCGGCGAGATATTCGCGACTTTAATACTAACCATATTAAAGAAACGATTGAGCGGAATAAAGGCTCCAAAGTGTTCGCCAGGGATTTGCCTATTGGGCAAAGCCAGCTGACAATGCTGAAGACAGAGGACGGCAGAATAGCGTCCACCAAGCCAGAGGTGTTGAGGGAGATCGAATGGTTCTATGGACAGTTGTAAACCTCGGTCGCCAAACCTGTTAATGACTTAGCTAAAGACCCGAGAGCTAAGCTCACTCGACACTATACCGAAGATATCCCGGACATCAGCCTGTACGAGATTAGGATGGCTCTCAAACAGTTAAAAAATAACAAGGCGCCGGGCGAGGACGGAATCACTTCAGAGCTGCTGAAAGCGGGTGGAACACCGGTACTTAAAGTCCTTCAGAAGCTCTTTAATTCCGTTCTGCACGATGGTGTTATGCCGGAAGCATGGAACAGAAGCGTGTTGGTACTTTTCTTCAAAAAGGGCGATAAAGCTCTATTGAAGAACTATAGGCCCATCTCGCTTCTGAGCCATGTTTACAAACTGTTTTCGAGAGTCATCACGAATCGTCTCGCTAACAGGTTCGATGACTTTCAGCCTCCCGAACAAGCCGGTTTCCAAAAAGGTTACAGTACCTTAGACCACATCCATACGCTGCGGCAGATTATACAGAAGACCGAAGAGTATAATCTGCCACTCTGCTTGGCGTTTGTGGACTATGAGAAGGCCTTTGATTCGATCGAGACGTGGGCTGTGCTGCAGGCTCTCCAGCGGTGCCGCATTGACTATCGGTATGTCGAAGTACTGAAGTGTTTGTATAGAAACGCCACCATGTCAGTCCGAGTACAGGATCAGACTACGGAGGCAATTCCGTTGCAGAGAGGTGTGAGACAAGGAGACGTAATCTCTCCGAAGCTCTTCACCAATGCAATGGAAGATGCCTTCAAACTCCTGGAATGGAAAGGATTTGGCATCAATATAAACGGCGAATATATCACTCATCTCCGGTTTGCCGATGATATTCGTGGTCATGGCGGAATCGCTGGACGACCTCGGCAAAATGCTCGAACACCTCAATCGAGTTTCTCGACAGGTAGGCCTCAAAATGAACATGGACAAGACGAAAATTATGTCGAACGTCCATGTAGCGCCTACCCCAATATCAGTGGGAAACTCGGTTCTCGAAGTGGTGGACGATTATGTCTATCTGGGACAATCGGTCCAGTTAGGAAGATCCAACTTCGAGAAGGAGGTTACTCGACGAATCCAACTCGGCTGGGCAGCGTTCGGGAAGTTACGCAGCGTCTTCTCATCCAAAATACCTCGGTGTCTGAAGACTAAAGTCTTCGAACAGTGTGTGTTACCAGTGATGACCTACGGTGCCGAGACGTGGTCTCTAACTGTTGGCCTCCTGAATAGGCTCAGAGTCACTCAGTGTGCCATGGAAAGAGCTATGCTTGGTGTCTCGCTACGAGATCGAATCAGGAACGAGGAGATCCGTAGACGAACTAAAGCAACCGACATAGCCAATCGGGTTAGCAGGCTGAAGTGGCAATGGGCAGGCCACATTGCTCGAAGGACTGATGGCCGTTGGGGCAGTAGAGTTCTCGAGTGGAGACCACGTACCGGTAAGCGCAGCGTAGGGCGACTCCCCGCGAGATGGACGGACGATTTGGTCAAGTCCGCGGGGACCCGCTGGATGCAGGCCGCTTCCAACCGGCTGAGGTGGAAATCTTTGGGAGAGGCCTATGTTCAGCAGTGGACGACCTATGGCTGAAATGATGATGATTAAATATAACAGTGAAATAACAATACTAATAAAAAAATAAGCATTATATAAACCTGCTTACATAACCTACGAGTGTCGCCGGCAGCGGGGCAGGGCTCAAGCTACCGGTGGTTACGGCTGCAGAGAGAGGAACCTCCTCACAATGGTCATTCATTCAATGGTCTAAGATCCGAATAGGAGACGATTTGTACCGGGCTGTTTATTCGATAAAAAGTATTTTATATCAAATTGAATATGGTAAGTAATATATGGTGAATAGGTTGACTGAAAAATTTCAGTCCAGTATATTATTAATTAAAAATTAAAGGTTTTTTTTTGAAAACACAAAATTATTAAAATTTCATATTTTATTCTAACTAGGTTATAATTTATTAAAATAAAAAACGCCATGGGAATGAGATAAACAACCCAATTCTCAAGAATGAACACTATAATTTTTTTTTGAATATTTAATACTTTGCAAGATAACCATACTTTAAATTTCAAAAAAGTAAAGTCTATTGCCACTTGCAATAATGCGCATCATTTACTAGTCTATCACTATCTGAGCTACACGCAGCTGTAATGCTGCGTCCTCTTCTATCGCACAGGATTTTTCACTGGATATCTCTCTGTCGCACGTATTCATTCGGAGCAATGTTTCGATTTTTAAAACTCGACAACCGGAATCGAGACAGATTTTTCGCAGTCAACCCTATATCACCGTGTTCGCAATGAAATGATCGTCATTTTGGTATAAATTTTATTCAATAAACAGACCGGTGCAAATTATTAGTACTGACTTCCTGTTTATACCTGCCTACCCAATAGTTATGACGGGAAAACAATAGTCAACTTAACGATTGCATATTCTATAGGCTTCATACTTTCGATTGGTATGTAATTTATGTAATAAACAAGTCGGTGCAATTTAAAAAAAAAACCTTCTAATTTTTTTAATGAATAATGTACTGGACTAAAATTTTTCAGTCAACCTATTCACCATATATTACTTACCATATTCAATTTGATATAAAATACTTTGTATCGAATAAACAGCCCGGTACAAATCGTCTCCTATTCGGATCTCCTACCAACTGCCTTTTGTATCTGGCCCTTGATCCAGCCATCTAGCGAGAGTCTCGTGAGGTGTTGGTCGAGACTCTTCGCTATAAGACCGTTTGCCGAAACAACTATCGGAACAATGATCGTCGAGTCAACATCCCACATGGCGGTCACCTCGCGAGCCAAGTCAAGGTACTTGCTGAGCTTGTCCTTCTCGGCCTTCTCGAGATTCTCGTCATGCGGGATAGTGACGTCAACGAGCACTGCCCGGCGTCGAGATCGATCTGTTAACACGATATCAGGTTTATAGGCAATAATAGTACTGTCCGTGATGACAGATCGATCCCAATAGAGAGTAGCACGACCATTTTAGAGAATTATTATTATTATTTTAGATATTTATTTAATTTTCTGTACATTAGGTTTTTTAGAACAAATATTCAAATATAAAAGTAAAATAACAATACTAATACAAAAAAATACGAGTAGACATTATAAAAAACCTAACCTACGAGTGCCGCCGGTAGCGGGGCAAGGCTCAAGCTACCGGTGGTTACGGCTGCAGAGAGAGGAACCTCCTCACAATACGTGCCGTGTCGAGGAGTACTGCCTTCTGTATCTGGCCCTTGATCCAGCCATCTAGCGAGAGTCTCTTGAGGTGTTGGTCGAGACTCTTCGCTATAAGACCGTTTGCCGAAACAACTATCGGGACAATGATCGTTGAGTCAACATCCCACATGGCGGTCACCTCGTGAGCCAAGTCAAGGTACTTGCTGAATTTGTCCTTCTCGGCCTTCACAAGGTTCTCGTCATGCGGGATGGTGATGTCGACGAGCACTGCCCGGCGTTGAGATCGATTTGTCAACACGATATCCGGCTTATTGGCAACAATATTCCTGTCCGTGATGACAGATCGATCCCAATAGAGCGTAGCACGACCATTTTCGAGAACTGGCGTCGGTGCGTACTTATAGTACGGCACTTCAGACTCTACAAGACCATATTGATGATCCTGGCTACGAGGTTATGTCTGTGCAAGTACTCGCCGTTGGCCAAATGCGAACAACCGGAAATTATATGTCTGAGGGACTCGCCGGGGCAACGGCATGCTCGACAAATGTCAACCGTGCCATCCCTCAGAATATATTTCCGGTAATTGTTCGGTTATTTTCGGTTATTATTATTATTATAATGGTGTTGATACCGCGTTTCATGCTTCTAACTTTCCCAGTCATAATTTTTATTATATTATAGGTAAACAGTAACTTCATTACCAATAATGTCCACATTACTCACATCAAAAATTACCAAATTACCACACAAACTTGTTTTCTACCCCCATTTTACCCCCTTTTCCGAAATTGCCGATTTTTTTTCTATTTATGTAACGTTCACTATTCTCATTTCAAAAATGGCCGAACTTTCTTTAATTTTACCACCTTTGGGGTAGTTTTTCAAAATCGCCCAATGCCTTTTTCAGGTTCCGTAGCCAAACTGGCAAAAATTGAATTCTTATAGTTTCGGTCCGTCCGTATGTCACACGAATTTTCCTCGAAAACTACAGAGGTACAGTCAATAGCTTAAATAAGTGATCATTTATGTACCTTGTCACATTAACGTCGTGTTTGAAATTTCATACAAAATTGTGAAACAATTGAAAGCGACAAGGTACATAAATGATCACTTATTTATGCTGTTGATTGTACATTGATGAAATTTAGAGTAGGAATACCTAGTGATATGCCGTTCCCAATTTCCCAAATTCCCAGAAAACTGCCACCGGCAATATTGCCGGCAACATAGGGAAGTTTCCGGCAATGGCGACAATATTGCCAAGGCCTTTTTAGGGATCCGTACCTCAAAAGGAAAATAGGAACCCTTATAGGATCATTCCGTTGTCTGGCTGTCTGTCTGTATGTCTGTCTGTATGTCTGTCTGTTTGTCTCTCTGTCTGTCTGTCAGTCTGTCACAGCCAATTTGCTCCGAAACTACTGGACCTATTAAAGTTGATATTTGGTTCACATATGTAAATTGTAAGTCAGTGACCTAAACACGGACGTGTAATGTAAATAAATGAATTTTAAACATGGGCCCGCTTTTGGGGGGTAAATTGAAAAATTTAAACGGCTCGTTATGAGAATTTTTTCCTCGATATTAATAACGGCAACAGGTAGACGCTTGAAATATTCACAGAATATTTTATTGTATACTCACTTTAAAATAAATAATTTTATTAAAATAAAATAAATATTTAAGGGATACCATACAATAGACGTGATTTTTTTGCCGTTTTTTTGCTAATGTTGCAAGTACGGAACCCTTCGTGCGCAGTACCGGAAGCACTCACAGACCATACCACTCATTACCTAATTTGCTGGAAATATTACTGGGAATATTGCCAGCAATGTTGCCAGCAGCGTTTCTCGGGCAATATTGCTGGCAATATTGCCGGCAAAATTGGGAATATTAATGAAGATATTGCAATAGGTTGATTATTTAATAGTGTTTAGATGTAAAATACGTAATAAAGAATGTTTCAAAATGTAACTGTGAGAATATATGATTATATGTTAACGATTCCCACTACGAGCAATATTGCCGGCAACACGTTCGGCAATATTCCCACGCTGGGCAATGTTCCCGGGCACGGCACATCACTGGGAATACCTAGGTGTCTTGTAGAAGCCGCTACTTAGTTTGGTAGTAAAATAACAAAAATAAATATTTCTAGGTTGGGCATTCCATACAACATGTGACAGTAGATGAAAAAAAATATCATCATACATCATCGTGCCGAACATATTTCAACAGTTCTTTTAAAACACAAATTCAACTTCTACCGCCAATTTACCACCGCCATTTACAGGGATAATTTTTCCAAAATCTCCGAAAGTATTTTTTTTATTTAGAGGTATATAGGGCTTTTATAACATCAGTCCATAAAAAGGGCCAAAATTTGAAGTACACAATTATACCTAGACTAATTTCTAAATTATGTTTGTTAATGTACTATCCAAAGTGTTGGAAAAAATTGTCTATAACTAAACATCGGTATCAACGTTCAATTTTCATGGCAGAGTACGGTTTGCAGAAAAATACATACAAAAAAATACATCTAGTATTTTGAACCTTTTTATTTTAAAGACGCTAAAAATGAATTAAGGTTTTGAATAAATTACTAAAATTGGTTTCATGAATTTTGCTGTCAACCTTTGACGTCTGTTATAATATAGCCATTTTAAATTACTACAATGACCTTTCCACTCTGATTAATATTTATTTGGTGTGACAATTAAATTTATATTTGTTACCTATTTGATATATTTTATTTTTTGAATGCAAAATGAGTATTAAGGTTCTATGACATTATTTAGAATATAAACTTTGAGTATAAGTTCAGTATAAATATAGGTGCAGTTAGCTGCAGCATAATAAAATTAAAAAATAACACAGGAAATAAAAGTTATTATTCATTAAATATTCGAATGTATTTCTTTTTTGCTACTCTTACCGGGTGCCATGAAAGTTGAACGTTGATACCGATGTTTATCTATAACCAAGTATACTGCGCATTAAAAAAATCTATTATCCCTATTCAACATGGATTCTTGCAGCGCCGATCCACGGTATCCAACCTTGTGCTTCTTAACGAGTATGTCACTGGTGCAATGGATGATAGCACCGATAACACTCTGGTCGATGTAATCTACACTGATTTTAGTTAGGCTTTTGACCGAATTGACCATGTTATTTTATTATCCAAGCTGTATAACATCGGAATTAGTGGTGACCTATTAAGATGGTTTTGACAATAGGTCCCAGGCTGTGGTAGTCAATAATTACATCTCTGGATGGGTGACTGTACCGAGTGGCGTCCCCCAGGGCTCTTTGCTCGGACCATTGCTTTTTAATATTGTTATCAACAGAAGTCGGAATAGGTAGTGCTTGTTAACCTAAACTTGTTGCATCTTCATTCAATAACGTATTCCCATCTCACTCACGCATGAATGAACATGAGTCAAGTTTAGGTTAATAAGCACTACCTATTCCGATCTCTGGTTATCAATGACATCAGTAAATGCTTCAATTATTCTACTTTGCTTTGCTGATGACATGAAGATCTAAGGGAAAGTAGAGTCAAGCTATGACTCGTCATGGATTCAATCTGATCTCGTGCGACTTGATGAGTATTGTCTGAATAATAAGTTAGAATCCATCGAAATGGTTTTCTCGGAAATTCTCACGGAAACATAACCTGATTCCTACTCCTTACAAACTTAAAGGTCAACCTTTGAATAAGGTTCAATCTATAGATGCATGACATCGGGGTAGTTCACGATTCCAAACTTCTATTTAACATCCATACTGATGGTATCATAGGTAGTGCATTGAAAACACTAGGTTTTATAATGCGTAGTTCTGTTTATTTTAGTCAGGCGGTTTTGAATATGCGTCTCAAGTTTGGAATCCTTGCTACAATACTTACATAGACAGGATCGAACGTGATCAGTTTTTTTTAAATACTTGAGTTATATATAGGTTATAGGTTACAGGTTGTGGCGGGCTGTTTTCCGCAACTCGACGACTTAAATGTGCGCCTATTTTGCGTGAGAAGGTTGGTGATACTACTCCTGCCAACCCAGTTCCACCAGGAAGCCTAGCAGACCCTTGACGTTGCCGACGACTTCTGGTAGCGACCTCGGTACCAGTCCGAGGTGTCGCGCCCGGTATGTTGCCACCTCTGAGCACTCCATGATGACGTGGGCCGCGGTTTCTTCCGCTGTTATGCAGGCTCTGCACAGGGGGCTGTCTGTAACACCTAAAGTGTGTAAGTGTTTGTTGAATAGGGCATGGCCGGTTATTGCCCCAGTTACGAGTCTAAGTTGAGTCCTTTTCAACTTCCGTAGTTTCCGTGACAATCCGGGATTTATTGTCGGGAGGGCTTCTTTGGCCTGCCTGCAGGTGTTTAGGTTGCTCCAGTATCGTTGGTGTTCTACCTTGGTTAAGCGTCGCAGTTTGTTACGCAGCCATCCGAACGGGAGAGGCAATATGGGCTCAGGACCCACTGCTACCATCTCTGAAATACTTGAGTTACAAACTAAAGTGTCCTTACAATTCAACTAATTACCTGAGTATTTGTAAGAAACACCATCAACGTAACTGTGATTGCTAATATTCTTTTTTAACGAGTTTTTTTTTACAATTTTATATTTCTGTAATAACAATATGTATTTCTAAGGAGGTGGTCATTCGGGGCTTGACTCGATTTACGCTGAAGTTTATTTCTATTGCGTATGGATTTAATAACGCATCAGTAATCCATGGTTTGATTGGTTGTCTTTTTTTCGAAACAATATGGGAGCTGGTATGTAATTCGAGGGTAGTCTTAAATTTACTAAGTACTCTGCGGCTGTGATAGTGCCGTAAAACTGGGTAAATAGGGACACAACCTAAAATAAGTCATTACTTGTTACAAATAAGAACAATAGTCCTGGCAATGAAAAATTGTGGATGGAAAACTACGGAACTTTGTTTGGACTAGTTAGGAGATAAACATACTAAAAGTCCCCACCTAGACAGACGGACGATATATATGCAAGTTGGAGAGAAATGTAAGAAAAAATAGGTGAGGTCAAAAATTCATTTTTGAAAATCGACCGCTTTTTGGAGCTCATATCTAGACAACGATTGAAAATAGGTGAAAAATGTATAGAATCAAAGTTGTAGACAATTTTATCAGCTTTAATAATGCCATACAACACTATTTCCTATCACGCATCGTTTTGAAGGTGTTAAAAAAAAACAAAAAAAACGGGACCTTCTTTGTGCCCCCCCCCCCCCCCCCTAGGGCTCACCTCCGAGGGGTGGGGACTTTTAGTATGTTTATCTCCTAACTAGTCCAAACAAAGTTCCGTAGTTTTCCATCCACAATTTTTCATTGCCAGGACTATTGTTCTTATTTGTAACAAGTAATGACTTATTTTAGGTTGTGTCCCTATGTACCCCTTGATTCCTATTTACCCCTTTTTACGGTATCACTGATATAGAGATTCTCTGATAGCGATATAATCTACTTTATATTTCTTAAACGTGGCAGAGTCTTTAAACAAATGTCCTTCAGTAAATAGTTAACAACATAACTGGACAGTCGTCAAATATATGTGTTGCCCAAGGTTTGCTTGATTTGGCATAAATGGTCAATACATGAATTAGGGCTTGCGGTTGGTTTGTTAACTCCCTCTAGTATACCAAAATACGTCATGAGCTCATGAGAGTAAGATAAGTTTTGTCCTGGACCTGTAATCTGCGAGCGGACTGTTTAAATTGATATCACCGGTGAATATTACATAAGTGTGTGTATGCCACTGAAAACAGAGTCGAGCGAATCAAGGTAAGCAGACGGGTTACTGCAGCACGGCGGGCGATATGAACAGACCAAGGTATGAACTTCGCTGATTTTTAAATCAACCAGCCAGTAACAGTTACCAACTTCAACATTGGGCTCATAGGACTCGACATTATGTTTATTGTTTTTAAATCTTCTTAATAAATCGTACTGAAATGACAGATGAAAACTTTATAGGGTAGGGGCACCAAAAGATGAACGATTAAGCGACTACACCAACTTTAGACAGTTTATTCTCAGTGAAATTAACAAATTTCACCCTACTTATTTTTTTTATATGGTACAATATATGGTCTAGATTGAAGATGATTATTATAAAGCCTGTATTATTACACAGCATTTTTCAAAAAATCGCTGATTCCAAAAAAGAGCCGATTTGCCTAAAAGATGAACAGCGTGCGCTAATTCTGAACGTTTAGGACCCGAAAGTTGAACTAACATAATAAAAATCCTAAATCATTGTAATTTTAAGGAACTTTTAGAAAAAAATGCAAGTTAACGAAATCAGACTTTATTTTTTAATTATTTATATTTATATAATATAACTTACTTACATAAGGTTCCTATTTTTCATGCACATAGGTGTAATAAAAAAAAGATAGTATTTTTTATCAATAATCATTACAAAAATTACTAAATTATCTTATGATAAAACAACGAAAAAAAATGATTAATAAAATACTTAATTTTATTTTCTTAAGTCAATTCTAATTATAAAAATTAATTACCTAGTCTTTCGTACCACAATCAGTACGGTGAGATGTCTTTCATTTATTAATAAAAAAATATTTATCTACTGCTCGATTAATTTACCTGCTATCGCTGCTCCCTCAGGCTAATATTTGGTAAAATTATATCTTACAATGAGACAAATAAACATGCATACGAGTACATATAAAGTTCCATTTCTAGCCAGGGTTTCGCGTCTAGCGTTTTAGCAGTAAAAACTTAATAAAGTGACAAACAAACAAACACACATATTAGTAAACGTTTCCATAAACACTAGTAGTGTTCATATTACAAAACGTTAAGTTTGTTCGATAAGGAATTTTTAAGGGGAATAAATAAATCAGCAGCGGAAATAAGAATTTATACAAAATTTGAATAGAGCTCTAAAAAGTTTAATTGACAAATAGGAGGAAGGCTTTTAACTTCACTTTCAACAAAAAGGCTGAAACCATCCCAATCAGCCTTATCTAATATATATTTTAAAAGAGGAGGGGAGGAATCTGAAGGCATTAACACACCTGAGGGACAGTAATAGGAAAATGCTCACTGCCGTGAGACCGAGTAAGGACCCGCCAGTCAAGGCCAGTAGACAAACTAGGAGAGGACAAAGTTAGATCTAAAGAGCTAGGATACTGAGAAATCCCCACCAGTGAAATGCAGTTTTTAAATATTTATTTTTTATTATGAACTTGAACACATACAATGGTCATGGCAATAATACTATTAGAGATCAATAATCCTTATTAATGTAAAAAAACACAAAAAAACATTTTTATTGGTAACGAAGGTGACCGTGATGACCACGAAAAATAACACTTATTTATTTCTTACGGTTTATAATTATAAAACCTAAAATACTCGTTAAACATGATTTAGTAACCATGAATAAAAATCAGTCAGAATAGCAATCAACTTAGTAAAAACTTTGTAAGTCTTATAAAAAAAAAAAGTAAATGACCACGAAAGTGACAAAATCAACCATCACTTTAGTTGCCGAACCTAGTAATAACTTACATGACTAATTTCAGTCACTGTCACTTAGGTCTGAATCAAATATATTTTTGAATTGTATATTGTTTTTAGGGTGGTATGGTGCACCATCATACCACGCATTAAGACTTTCAGTTGAGCTGTTAGATGCTCTTTGTAAACGGGTGTTATTATGAGAAATAGACGATTTCTGAAGGCACGTTGTATCAAAAATGGCCTCATCTGTAGAGCTGTCAGGGGATCTTTGGATACGCGAAGAAGATGGTTACTGAGGATGCGGTGATTCAGAACGCGATGGTGAATCTAATGCATCAGTTATTAATACATAGGTCCTTTCTGGTGTTTTTGAACGGGACGGTGGACTATTGATACTAGTAGCAGTAGACCTGTTAGGTGACCTTCGAAAATAGTTACGTGGAGATGGTTCCTGTTGCAACAGATAATCAGAATGCGTTGGTGAAAGCATGGCTGATGGTAAAATCCTCTCAGGAACCGTCACCATTCCCAATTCATAATGTTCGCAATAGTTCTCTGGCAAACAAGAAATGCAACTAAGACGCCTAAAATGCAATACGTTTGGATCCTTGCGACTCCATGTAACTTGGTGCACGGATAAAGTACCTCTAAACGGTCGAATTACATTGCCTTGTATACCTTGTCTAATTTCGTCAATATTACTGTCATCAATTGGCATGATTTTAATTCCTCCACAATTATCCGTCAGGTATGATACTAGGTTTTCAAAATTGTTAACGACTTTTCCTAGAGCTGCAGCACGATCAGCTGTTCTTTTAAGACATCCACCCACACCATCTGGAGCTCCTTTGCCGTGACCGGCTTCATTGTAGTGCCACATTATAGTAGATACATTATCCAATCGTGGATAGATATATGTTACAATCAACTGAAACATTTTGCGGTTGCGATACTGATTACCAGCACCATCACTTAAAATATGAAGAGTGTCTAAACTTGACACATTTTCTTTGATAAAATCAAACAAAGGTGTCAGGTGAGCACAAACGAACACGGAATCGTGGCATACATTTTCAGATATTGTACAAATTGAGTTTGTTTTCAATTGTCCATTGTTCTTTGAATATAAAACAACTGTATGCAAACTTATTTGTGGTTTAGATCCACCAAAATGGGCCGACTGGACTTCTTCGCCATACTTACAACAGTAGTTTTCGGAAAAATCAATGTGGATCAAAGCCTCAGTTTCTCGCATGTTATTTTTTATTTTCTGTATTACGTGATATTGATGATAAATATTTGCCAAATGTTTCATAAAAGGTGCAAGTTTTTCTTCGAGCAATTTAACTGCTTCATATTTACTTATTATTGTATTCTCCTTAATTGTCTTCTGGCACATTTTTTTAGATCCTTTAACAAGCACTTTGACTTTTTTTGAGATCCATCTTTCATACATCACCATATGTGACCCATTAAATTCTTTATACTCTATTTCTGTATTTTCACAGTCAGAGCAACGTCTTTCTAAACATATCTCTCTCAAATTTCCTGGGCAACAGACAGATCTCACTAAGTCGTTAGGAGAATTATATTTAATCATGTTAGCATTTTTCATTGCTTTCACTAAATTAGTAATATTGCAATGAGTTGCACACAAACATGTATTACGCGTTTTTTCTGTTGGTACAATCACCCAGAATGGTCTAGATTTACAAAAAAAGGTATAAGATACTTTCAATCTAGATTTGGCCATGTATGCTTTGTGAAGATTTTGAATTGTTTCATTGAGTAAACGTATTTGCTTTTTAATCTTATTTTTTGTTATCGTCTCCTTTTTGCCTGCAGTTAATCGACTTGATGTATCTTCTAGGTAAAAACGAACTATGTTTTGTCTGAGTCTTCTCAATTTATTCCTTTTTTTTCAGATTTCTCTTTCTTTTCTTCCTGTAACTTTTCTTTCAATTTTTCAATTACTTTTTGTTGTTTTCTCTTTTCTCTCATTCTATACTTTGCTACTTTATTCTCTAATACAAGCACCCTATCTCTTAATATTGGTTTTCACGTTTTAATTTTCTGCGATTTTTGAGAGCCACTTTCTTGCCTGTGGATGCCCTTGAAGTAGACGGTGTACGTTCTGATATTCCACTTAAAGAAGGCGGTGTGTGTTCTCTCAACATTCTTTCAGTATCCTTTGCTAGTTTTATTTTATCCCTGTAACGTTTAGCTCTTTCTCTCCAATTTTTTCGAGTGGTTCTCTGTTCACGGGGTGTCTGTTCGGATATTTTTTTAACTAATCCTTTTTCTTTTCTTGTATAATATCTTTCCCGGGCCTTTCTTCGTTCTTCCGCCAGGGCATCGGCATTCATTTTCATTTTCTCTCTCAACTTTCGCATTGTAATTTTTTTTTTCTCACGTCTTTTGGCCTTTTTCTCCTCTTCAGACATTTTGTTGCGGGTTCTTGCCATAATTTAGCTGTAAAAAATTAGCAATTAAGATCCCCAACTTTTTTTTAATTACCGTTTCTATATTTCCAATTAATGAGTGTCATAATACAGGGTGTACTTCGTATAATCTCAAAACCGTTCCTAAGGATTTTCGTCACGAACGCATCTCAAGTGGACAAACATTGGTATTCGAAAAACAATATTTTTTATTCTTCAAATAAAAAAAACAACGCGTTTTGTATCAGAATTGGTTAATATTGTATGTTTTTTTTGCTGCACCCTGTTTAACAACAGTCTGTTAAAATAAGAACTATACTGCTCAATTACTAAAAAAATATGTTAGATATAGAAGTCCAAAATGTCTCAGAATAAACTTATCACAAACTCGAAAAAACACATAATATTATAATTCATTTGAATAATCTAATCGTTCAATAAATCACTTTCGTGGTCATAAATCACTTTCGTAGACCATGCCACGAAAGTGATCTATTACCACAAAAGTGATGACCACGAAAGTGATGACCACGAAAGTGACGATTATCTACCTTGCCGGTTTTATACCGAGTTGATTTTAGGTTAGAAAAAAGTTGAATTGTTAAACTGTAATTTAACCGTAATACTTACAAAACCAGCATATGATTGTTATTAATTTAGTAAAAACTTACCTCTATTCAACGATAACAAAAGTGACGCACGAACTTTGACACCAACTTCACAAGTTACAAATTTGTTTATTATTTATTTACAATAACAGGTACCGGCGAACAACTTGTCTGCAATGTTTTGACACATTATATCGGTGTTGCTAATGTTAAAAAACGTGCAAAAAATTGGGTGTGACCAATTATGTTGTAAAAAATGTTACTAAATATGAGTGACCACGAAAGTGACGGTGTTTTTCGGAACAACCGAATTTGTTGAAACATTTAATCATATATAATGTTTTTTTTTTTTTGCATGCATTTTAGATATAGTTATTTATATTTTATATAAGTATATACGGTAAAATATACGTTATTTGCTATTTTTGTATTTTTAACAGGAGTAGGAAGTTGACAATGTATCGTCCGAACTGACCACGAAGCGTGACGTTTAGTCTGAAAATTATCAAATTTGGTACAAACTTTTTAATTAATTACAAAAATTAATGTAACGATAATAATGCAAAAGCAATTAATAAATAATTCATAAAATGCCAACTACTTTTTTTAAAGTTTATTGCAATATATAACATCTGAACACATTTTCACATGTTGAAATAATGACCCATCCACCCCATCCATCATCACAGTCATCCCGGAGACATGAATAGCCGGGGAGTCTAAATAGACTACCCGGCCTAAGCCATGTCTCCGAGATGGCTAGTAAGTTTGAATTTATTCACAAGTTATAGATAACTCATGTTTTTTATGTCTTATGCTTCTATAGTTCCATTGAATGATTGTACTGGTCATTAACGGAAGTGATGACGGCAGTCAATTGGTTCAGCATTTCTGAAACGTTGTTCGGTAATGCATCTGAAAACTTAGAGATAAGATTGACTAGAGTGCTGATAAGCAGCTTAATTAGGTTGTCATTAGGGGTTATAACAGATTCAGAGTTTCAGTGGGCACAGCCATTTTCTTTGGAAGATAGAGGAGACTAAGTAATATTATTATGAGCCACTCGGTCATAGCCCGGACTACGAGCAGGCGCTAACCGTCGAGACTTGAATACGGTTTTTCTGTATGATTGGGACGTTGATGAAATCGCCATTGGTGGAGAGGAGGTAACATTTTGGGAAGTTTGAAGATGGGGAGTAGCTTGGGAAAGACGAGTGAAATAGAGCAAAAGAGAGACGAACTGGGCGAAAACACAGGGAAGCTTCTGAGTATGAGATGCTTTCTTCAGACATCACTTGCTTAATAGACTTTTGCCTAATATGTTCCGGACAGAATCAATAGGTAGCAAAGTGAGGCCCTGAACAAAAAAGACAGGAAGCCTCATTGCCCGGGACAGAGCATGTATCACCTTCATGAGGTTGAGGACATTTAAAACAACGAGGCTTTGAACGGCAGGAGACCTTGATGTGACCAAAGCGGCAGCACTTGTTGCATTCTATCGAAGAAAGTTGGTAAGTTTCTACTGGGATAGATGTGTAGAAGCAGAATACCTTTTCAGGGAGAGACTGACTCAGGAAGGTACAGAGCAACGGTCTGGGTTGGAATCCAGCAAACTTTGTTTTCAGAAAATGATTTCGTAGTAAGGCGACGGGCCTCGATTACCCTACAATCAGACCGAAAGCATTCCACAGACTCCAGTAATTCCTCCATTGTCCAATCCACCGGGATGTTCCTGAATAAGCCCATTCAGGTAATATTAAATGTCGGGACAGATGCCCAAAGACCATGTTGAAAATGCAATGGGTTTCCCAAAAACGAATTGGCACAATCTGCGTCGACGAACTCCTCCTTAGGCTTAAAGCCACCTTTTGTGATTCCACCGCGCGATGCCGCGCTTTAATTGAAGCACCATTTCTCTAAAACTATACATATTATGGCATCCAATATATCATTTTCGGATAAATTAAGGATGTGAAGTCTATTTCTGGAATAAAAATAATGCACTTTAGAAGAAAAAAATAAAAAAATGGGCAAAAGACAAAAGTAATGTCCAACTTCTTTTCATTTCTATCTTTGTTTTACTCACGTGATATATGTTAAAAATAAAAATATTTGTATGTAAAAAGCCACAGTTATCTATTTTTCAAAATATAAAGTTTAGTTTTACGTCCAAGATGGGCATAGAACTAATTCAAAACATAACATATTATAAGTAGGCATCCTTAGCAGTTCAAATATTGTAATTATTGTATGTTTTATAATTTTCTAACAAATATTTCATCCCAAACATACTTACATAGAAATATTGTTTATTTCTACTTATTTTTAATTCGCGAAGATAACAAATAGAGGTAAGTAAGTACAATAAAACTTTACTAACACTCAATTCTGCACCCTTACCATGAGATACAATTACCGTACTCGCTAGCGAGTCTAATGCTCTGTCCCTCGCAGACCTCGCAGTATTCTTACAGAGTGCGAGGGACAGAACATTCGACTCGCTAGCGAGTACGGTAATTGTAACTCATTGTAAGGGTATTGTATAGAGACGTTTCTAGAGTATCCTTTCACAAGCTAACTTTTGAAGCTTGGGAAGCCTTTCCTTACCTAACTATAGGTTTCGAGTCAGCGATCGAGGGGCGCATTGAGGATTTGAGGAGGCAATAGCTTTCATCGAAAAATACGTCGTAAAATTATATAATAGGTCAGATTTTCTGCCTTTTTAAACAGATATAATAGAATCTCAAAGCTTAAACCAGAATATTTCATTTCATTATTATTTCAGATCAGCTTCGCGTTCTTCAGTAAATGAGTGCCGTAACTAAGCCTATAGTTCAAGAAAATAAGAAACAATTGTATGGAAAATTTGGCAAAATTAAAGGAAAACTTTTATCTATCAGGATATGTAGATCAAAGTTACATTTTATATACTCTCCCCCCCCTTCCGGGGCGAGCGTCACCCCCCCGCGCCCTCTAATGTGTCCCAGAGCGCGGTATTTTCCATTTTAAAAGAAAACCGTACACGATACATAAAAAATGTATAGTAATGAAATAATCCTTGATAAATTTACTATAAACCTCTCATACATATAAAAGCGATATCACTTATAGTTTCAGCGCAATATCTTACCAAATACTAACGTTTTTAATAATCAATCGTTTTTTCTGCCAAAAGGTTAGTTCTCTCAAAAACTTCACAGTTTACCGCCAAGATATGTATGACAAAAATAAAGAAGAGAATATTGTCTTTATAAAAAGGTATAATTTATTTCTAAACTCTTTTATTTACCGTTGCTATTCTTTTTTTTTAAATTTAATTCATTTGGCCATTCAGCGAAATATAAATATTCGTACTGGTTAAACGATGTTACTTTAAATACCATAGACTGTTTAATGTTTTCCTGTAATCTATAGGTATAGAACAAATTTCTGTTTTTTTTTTCAAATTTTTTGCCCAAGTATTTTATGAGATAAACGGTGACGGGGAAATGGGCAATTTTCGCCTATTTTCTTAAATAACTTCAAAACAAATTAATTTAAAATTACACTTGATACGTTACATTTGATATGTCACACGATAAGGTGTGCAATAAAAAAAAACAAGAATGTATAGTTCCCGAGACACACAGTCTTCTAATTTGGTACCCAACATCAAGGAGTCAATCCTTTTCTTACGCGCTGTAAGTGGCTGTGATACGACGTCAGCTTTCTACGGAAAAGGTAAAATGCGAACAGTGCAACTGTTTAACAAGAGACCCGACTTGCACTACATTCCCACCGTTTACAACAATCCAAATTCATCCAATGAAGAGATCGAAAAGGCTGGCGAACGCACCGTTCTTGGGCTATACAAAGTTCGACCCGAAGAAGTGGATTTGAACCAGCACAGATTTGTTTGCTTTAACAAATTAGTGGGACAGGCGAAGAATGCTGTTATTTTGGCGAAATTGCCGCCTACATCGCCTGCTGCTCGGAAAAACGGAACCATTACAGGATCACTCGTGTGCCTTGTGTCGAACCGTCCGTCTGTCATAGCCAATTTGCTCCGAAACAATAGACCGATTGAATTGAAATTTGGTACACATATGTAAATTGATGACCCAAATACGGATGTGTAACATCAATAAATTAATTTTAAACATCCCAGTTTTGGCGCCAGTTATCCTAATTAAATTAAGTTAAGAATTAAGTTAAGTAAATTGCAAACTATATCTTGTGATATATCAAATGAAAGGGTACATTATAAAAATCTAAAATATATATTTTTCATAATTTTTAATTAATAAGTTTTGAAGTTATTTAAGAAATTAGGTGAAAATTGACCATTTCCCCGCCCCCCATTATCTCCTAAAATACTGGGGCTAAAATTTTAAAAAAAAATCGAGAAATAGTTCTATACCTATAGATTACAGGAAAATATATAAGAAGTCTATGGTATTTAAAGTAACATCGTTTAACCAGTACGAATATTTATATTTCGCTGAATGGCTAAAAGAAAAAAATTAAAAAATAGCATAGCAACGGTAAATGAAAGAGTTTAGAAATAAATTATACCTTTTTATAAATACAATATTCTATTATTTATTTTTGTCATACATATCTTGGCGGTAAAGTGTAAAGTTTTTGAGAGAACTAACCTTTTGACAGAGAAAATCGATTAATTATTAAAAACGTTAGTATTTACGTTAGTAAGAGATTGCGCTGAAACTATAAGTGATATCGCTTTTATATGTATGAGAGGTCTATAGTAAATTTATCAAGGATTATTTAATTACTGTACATTTTTTATGTATCGTGTTCGGTTTTCTTTTAAAATGGAAAATACCGCGCTCCGGGACACATTAGAGAGCGCGGGGGGGTGACGCTCGCCCCGGAAGGGGGGGGGGGGGGGGGGAGAGTAGATAAAATGTAACTTTGATCTATAACCTACATATCCTGATAGATAAAAGTTCTCCTTTGATTTTGCCAAAATTTCAGCTAATTGTATTGAGCTACTAATAAGACTTAGTAAGTCAGTCAGTTATTAAGGATAAGACCAGAGACTCCTAAGAAGCCTCTGTAATCGCTAAGGTACTGGATTGTTTGTTTGACCGGTAAATGGAAAAGCACTTGACAAGTAACGATGTACAAATATGGTCTTAGGCCGATTTTTCCCACGGAAAGTCCTTTTCTTTGCAGGTAGTGCAGTACGGCACCTACTAAAGCTGCTTTATATCAGCGTTTTTTAAGAGGCATATATGAATGGGTGCATGTTTCGGGCCAGTTAGCAGTGTTAGCACCAGCTCAAAATCTGCTTTATATGTCTACTTGGGGTTGGACGAAAGACAAAAGCAACTGGGACCCTACATGGACGGACTTGCCTGTTGCTGTAGAAGCATGTCTAGAAATTGTCAGGTGCAAATGCAAAAAACAGTGCCGTGGCTGGTGCAATGGTAAAAAAAAGGCAGCTTTAATGTTCAGACCTCTGTCTATGCAGTGGATCTTGTAAGTAAACGAAGCTATCAACGACCCATCGAAAATCTGCAGGTATTACCGACCCATTAGCGTAATTCGGTATTTTAACGTTTCTGCAACTATTTGAGTCATTGTAATAGAAAAAATACACGCGTTTGTTCATTGAGCATCGAGTAATCTTACATTAGTGTACGTGGCAGTTCGAAAAGGAGATAAAATACATCAGTTTCTGTGCGGCCGGCGTAAACGCAGGTCTGGTCGTACTGACCCTTGTTCCTGCAGGTAAGTATCTAACTTTTCTGCTTTAGTCATTAAATACATATAAATGATGCCTAAAATTATCATGTAGTATGAAGTGTATTCGTTTACTTATAAATTCTCGATTTAGTAACGCGTTTTATTGAAAAAAACGTCACTTTATATCATACAACTTTAAATAAAAATAGGGCGGTAATAGCTTCTTCAATTTTAGTAGCTGCAGCTATCACCGACCCCGGCTATAAGTCGGTAATGGCGGCAATGTAATTTTTCGTTCTTATATCTTTTCTGTTGAAATTTGCCAATTATACATGTATTTGAATAATCCATTTTAATTACAATCAATCAGCCTTTGTAAAAATCTATTAGCGATATACAATAATTGGTCTAGTTTTCTTGTTTTGAGGTTCTAAATTTGCCAAAAATTACTACATTATTCATAGATCGATATAGGTTACAGACAATAATTATTTACCATATTGTAATTAAACTGTGTGTTTATAGTTCAATGTTATCTTACTTTAATCAATCATGGTCTCTTTTACAGTCAGAAAACCACCGATTATAAATATTACGTACTTACTTTTTAGCGACTCTACACAAATTTATTAAACTTATTTCACGTGATTTCTATTTATTCAGGGTGGTGAATAAAATTGAAAATCTAGATGCCTCATGCCTACACCGATCCGAAACACCCCCATGTATGTTCAGCGATTTTCATTGCTTTCAAATTTTTCACCATATCATACACACATACATAATCTCACGCCTTCGTTCCCAGAGTGGGGTAGGCAGAGCTACAGAATTACAAACATCTCTAAAAACTTATTGATAATTCTATAACCACAATTTGCACAATTAGGCTAAGATGTTTACCAGCGTATTAGTGACAGGTTGCAAGCCCATCGCCTAACAGTACTACAAGCCTTTATTCCCTTAGTCGTCTTTCACCATATCAATTTGTATCATTCCCTTACGATCGGTAATACCTGCATAAAAATCGTTAATAGCTTCACAGCTGTTACCATGGATCGGTAATAGAAACAATCGACTTACCCACTTTATTAATTATTATTCACAATAAAATACTTTATTTTGAAGCATTTATCATCATAAATATAAACCCAATATACAATATTACCATATAACAATTACAAAAGTACTGTGACGACTACCAATTTTCTTAATAAGTATGATCAATTCGACGCCCCCGGACAATAAGTCGGCAATCGCAAAAAGTAAATTTTACAGGAAAAAATATTTACTGATTTTGTTCAATATCTTTACAACCAGAGGGAGTACTAAAGACATTGATATATCAAACGAAAGCTATTTTTTTAAAGAATATAATTTATACAATTATACTTTATAATACGCATTCAGTATTAAGCAATGAGAGAAAATGCATTTTACAGATAATGAGTTAAAATTTATTCCCAGTAATAGTGACTTACTGGATTATTGTGGTAAATATTATAAAAGTTTTGATTTGTAACTGCATAACATGGACATTTATAACGATATTTTTTGTTTGAAGGGCTAAACGTAATATGTCATTACTAAGGTTTTTATAGTAATTTAAAACCAGGCAAAATAACGGCATTGTATGATAGCTTTGTTGTTCTCGGGAATGTAAAACCTGCATATTCAAGTAAACGTGCAATACTGAATGACATCGAAATAATAAAATAACATAGTGTAAAAGAAAACTATCATAAGTAATAAGTATAATAAGATTTAATAATTAAAATAATCGAAAATAATAATTATTATTATTATTAGCCTTTATTTGCTGTAATTATAATTATTTACATGTCATTATCACTATTCAAGTTATGATTAGTCAATTTTATGTTATGCTTGTCACTAATAAAGGATATAAATTGTTAGTTATTCTCTCTTTTTTCATTCTTTCTGGAACTTGTCATATATGAATATTTATGTCTTTCCTTCCCTTTTTTCTTTAGTTAGCGCGCCCCTTGGATGAAGGCCTCCTCCAGTCTTCTCCATTCTTTCCTGTCTCTTGTCCTACTCCATGCTCGTCCTATTAATGCGTCTAAATTATTGCTCCATCGCAATTTGGCCTTCCTTTGGATCTCTTGCCATCTCTGGGGACCAGTCTGCTACTTTTTTTGACCAGAGAGTGGATATGACCAGCCCATTTCCATTTAAGTTTGCGTATTTTAACTGTTACATCTCGCACCCTAATTTGATTTCTAATATGCATATTTCTTATTTTATATATTCGTTTCTTATGTAATATGCTCCTATCCATATTATGTTGACATATCTACCTCAAGTTTAAGTTCATTTTTCTTTGTTAGGGCCCAGGTTGTGCTTTTCATAATTTCTTTTAAGGCCCAATATTTATTCCAGGATTTTTTTATTATTCTTTATATTATTTTGGACATATCTTCCTGCAAAGATATTAATTCCACTAGGTATATTTAGTCTCCTATGTAATCTTTTGTGAAATTTCTGACATTTATAGGCGGTTTGTTGCTGTTCGTTAGTATTTTAGTTTTTGATACATTCATGGTTAACCCCAGTTTCCTACTCTCTGTTGCCAGATTGCATTACTTCAAGGGTATTTGGATCTTCTGCAAATAAAAACACTATCATCGGCAAATTTTAAGTTGATCATCGATTCACTTTCAATTTTTATACCTTTTCCATTCCAGTTTATGTTCCAGAACATGCTTTCCAACGCAGCATTAAACAATTATGGGGAAAGAAAGCCCTGTTTTACTCCTCTTGTAAGTTTAAATTCTCTCCCTTCTTTTTCCAGCTTGATTTTGGCTGCGTTGGTGTTAATATATCGCCTTGATGATACGGTTTTTTTTTTTCCCGTGTTCCCCGTACTAGCAAAGCTTGATGTATGCCATTGTGTTCTAAGCTTTCAAACGCCTTGGTATAGTCAATAAAGGCTATGTATATTTTCTTCCCGTATTCATTATATTTCTCTATAATTTGGTTGAGTGTGTGTATAATATGATCTATGGTTGAGAAGCCGTGTCGAAAGCCAGCTTATTCTATGGATTGACTAGAATCCAGGGATTTTTCTATCCGTTTTAAAAATTATCCCCGAGAATACTTTGAAAATGTTTGATGTTAAGCTAATAGGTCTGTAGTTGTTTATGCTACCTATGTCTCCCTTTTTTATGCAGAAGTGTAATAACAGCAATATGGAAGTGGAACCCTCTGTAAAGGAGACAGATATTTATTTATACCTGGATAGCTGAGACACTGGGTAAGTCCCTGCAGTTATCCAGGTTTCACTCTATCGGTCTGTCTCATTTACAGAGGGTTCCAGGTGAGAATAGATGTTATTTCAGTTAGACAAGCGCGATTATTAAATTAAATAACATATTTTTAAATATTTTATAGTTGTAATTTTTAACAATAATCAAAAAAGGTAGGTACTTAATAAACAAAAATAATCAAGTAGGTACGTAATATTATAAACAGTTCAAAAATGCATACAAAATGCGTCAATCAAAAAAATCTGTCATTATAGTTTTGGTCATACTGCTTCGCGTCTAGTTTTTTTTACTAAATTTACTTCCAAAGTTATTTCGTCATCATCTTCATTTTCCAATGAAAACGAGAAGACATGACCAACTTCATCGCGTGTCTTTCCACTTTCATATAAGGATATTAACTTTAGTTTTTATCATTACAAGCCTTCGTTTCTGCATTTTTCAAATAAATATCCGTACGATAGCAAAACCAAACTGGAGGTCATTTAGGCACAATTAACTAAGTGCGGAATTTGGGGGTCAACTAAGGATTAATAAACAAAACTGAAATTTTAACTGCAAAAATGTCCAAGTTAGACAGGTACCTAATAAATTGACGTTATCTCAGTTACAGAGGTCCACCTATAAATTAAAAGAAAACATTGTAGCAAAGTATTCTTTAAAATATAGTCTCAGTAAAAGAGGTAAAATTCTCTCACCGTCTCAATTCAGTGCTAGAGTGTCAGGACCTCAACATGAGTTCCAGCTATGGAGGTTTCTCATTTATCCTGGTCCCATTTAACCAAGTTGTACTGTATCTGGATATCTGAGACACTGAGTAAGTAGAATACCTCTTTAAGTGAGACAAATTTGCAGGTCCTAGTTATCCAGATTTCACCATTTTTAGCCATAGTTTCAGCATATTTTAAAACTTTGCATTTTGTCGGTTCCATAGCACCTAATAATTAATTTATTTACACGTTTTGGTAGGTAACACACTCAATAGATTCACAGGTAAGAAACTATGTTTTATTTTGTCACTGACACGTAAACACAAAAACATTTTTTTTTAACCAGACGCACCAATCAATAATTACACGTCACTTTCGGTCAATAGAAATTTGCAACTGTTTATAAATGTAAACAAACATTACGCGTTGCCGGTGCGAGAACAGACACGTGAAGGGGCGCGGCATGTATCTATTACTTTCTAATGTTTAATCAAAGACAGAGATAAACGTACCTTATGATGGCTGAGCGGCAAAAAGACAGACGATATATTGGGTTCGTGACATGATCTGATTTGGTATTAAATAGTACACGCAAGTACCTGTTACGAATATTTACGAACGAATTATTTCCCTTTAAAACTTTGTTAGTAGCTATTGCCGTGTTAAGTTTATTAAATTAAATACGGTATTATCGTTTACCAAAAACTTCATAAAAATATTAACGCCAATAAACCGGTTATCGCATCGTACCAAATATCAAAATAATAAATATATTTGTATTGATCTGTAGCGACACTTTTCTCGTAACATTTTGATTTTGCAGTTTCCCTACAATAAACACATCATTCTTAATATCTTCTTTAATTGCATTAAAAAAAAACTGAAAAAAATATATATGATGTATTCTGACCCCCTGATTCCGAATTTTGCATAACAATAAAATGTACATAATATCACATTGCCGACTTATTGTTCGGGGGCGTCGAATTTCAAAATTGTCTTAGGAGGGTCGTTAATGGCTGCATTTACCTTATATAAAATGAATTTACATTGCGTTACCTTCCATGTGTTAAAACAGTACCTAAACCCTACTTTCACGGATGATAATGCATTGAGATCACCCTGACCCAAGCTTAATACTATTTTTTCTCTCCCTATATAAGTGTAGCTTTAGGACTACATTTTTGGTCTGAGATTTCTGTTATTATTTTTAAGCACAATAGGTACCTAATTATAAAAAAGTAACAAATGATGTATTTTAGTATTTTCTACTAGATTCATTTTTTTTGTTAGAAAGTGCATTTCTTTTGTTCGAAAAATAGATTCCTCGTCCTTGATTTATCTGAAAATTATATATTGCATGCCATAATATGTATAGTTTTAGAGAAATGTTGCTTCAATTAAAGCGCGACAGCGTCGAACTTCCCCCCCTCCCCCTACTAAATGCGCCATGGCTCTCGATGGCTCCCGGTCTAAATTTACTCAAAACCAGCTAAGAATCAACTGTGCCAAGTTTCAGCGCATAGTCACAAAGTGCAGGGTGTCGTGCAGTAATATCCTAGCTATAAAAAGGCTTCAAAACTGTCAGGATTCGTAATTAGGCAGCTCAAATCCTTCAAAGACCCTAAAGTCATAATATTGTTGTACAATTGTGTAGTAAGAAATATCCTCGAGTATTGTTCCCCAGTGTGGAATCCAGGCTACTTGGTTTATGCTACCAGAATTGAAAAGGTTCAATAACGCTTCTTCTATAATCTGACTTTTGCTCAAAATAAGTCTAGGCTAGAATACTTTAAGACGGAATCACTCCTATGTAGACGCAGAACGAACGATGTCACGTTTTTATATAAAATTATTCACGGCCTCGTCGATGGTGCAGAGCTTTTGGAAATGATAGGTATTGCGGTCCCTCGAATAGGCAGTCGCCTACATAAAAGAAAGCCGTTATCTTTGCCTTTCTGGCGCATACTCGTAAATATAGGTACACATGCACCTCTGTTCAGGATGCTTGCCTCATATAGGTACTGGCTTAAAGTCCACGTTTGACCTTTATAGCAGTTCTTTAGCCTCAGCCAAATTTAAATTAACACAAGTGAAGCAGTAATTAATCTTGATTTTAATTTTAGTTGTAGTTTTTGTTTACTTTTTACTTTAATTTATTATTTTATTTAGATAAATTTACTAGTTCCTAGTGTAGGTACCAATTAGGTACTGTTGAAATTCATATTTAATGCATGCTGTGTCTACTGTTTTAGGATGTACATATATGTAGCGTAGTTTTAAGCTTTGAATTGTAAAATTTTATTTTTGTAAAATTTTATCCAGTTTGTAGAGCAATTAAAAAAAATATTGTTTGGCGTTTTTGTCTAACGAATATAACCGACATTAACCGAACGTCTGACTTGTATTCCGAGGTAGTCTTGAGAGATCATAAAGTCCCGAAAATTAATATGATCAATTGATCACTTACATAATAATAGTTTGGTAGTATTACTGGCTATTGCTATTTTAGAGAATCAGTTTAATTTGAAACACTCAGAATGACTTGAACTGTTTGAATGGCACGTCACTTACTTATATGACACATTACGAGTTAATTTACTTATGCTAAACTACAATAATCAGAGACATCTGACTTAATTTATTGTTTAAATACTATTTTGAGACCCTATTTCATCAGTTTCTTTTGCTGTTGACTGTACAACTATGCCTATCCATGCACTCTCTAGCTGGCTGGCGCGACAACGCGCTGCCCTGCGCCGTGTTGTCTCCCTTTCCTGTCTGCCCTAGTGTCCGTAATGTCTTGTCTTATCATCTCTTTCCGTATGTTCACCGAGCGGTTCCAAAGGAAAACCGGTTGGCTTTACACGGCCAACATGCTGAGTTGGGACCGTTTCGCAACAATGACTACTATCTGTAGTTTCTTTCCCTTATTTTTGTGTTATCAATATAAATGTTTTTCTTTCATTCTTGGTGCCCTGCAACCGACGCACGAATAATAAACTAAGCCACAAAATCAATTCCGTACTTATATAAATTTCAAAAATCCTCCGCCGAATCAATCGTAGACATAATTTCAAGTACTTAAATAAAAGCATCTCATAGATGTTTGGTACAATAAAGACATTTGCCAAGAACTACTTAACTACCTACCTAAGTATATTACATAACTAATGGAAAGCAAGCTTTAAAAAAACCCGACCGCATTTTTTGATATTGTCGTCAACATTATGTTATTTTTTTAATTAACCGACTTCAAAATAGGAGGAGGTTATACGTTCCACTGTATGTATTTTTTTTTTTTTATGTATGTTCACCGATTACTCCGTCAATTGTCGACCGATTTAAAATTTTTTTTTTTGGTTTGATAGAGTATACTTCCGAGGTGGTCCCATTGTCACCAAATCTTTATCTGATGAGGGGATCAGTGAGGAATTGAGGGAACTCCTCAAATATTGTAGGCAAACATATAGCGATTTTAGTATTTTTAGTAACAAGTCCAGCATTTGCATTCAGAAAGTAACCTTTGGTGTAGTGGAACTGATGATGAAGACCACAGATGGCCACCGGAACTCCTCAATGGTACCGATTTCAAGGGTGGCGATAAGATATCTCGATTAAGATAGTTGAGCGACTACCTACAACGAATAATATTTACTTGTTGAAATATGACTATGATTTTCCCGCGGCGTTGCTTGCGGTGCGCTTGATATAAGTTAAAGTTTCATTTCAACTAAGAAGTGGGACTACGTAACAGCGTATTATGATCACTAAAAAGTATAAAATAAAATAAATGTTTTAAAAAACAAAAAACCGCCTTCAAAAACGCAAAAAATAACTTCTTTAAAATTGTAGGCACCTAATAGGTTAGTCCAACTGAAGTCGGCGACCACAACATTTTCAACAAAAAGCCGACATCAGTTGGACTAACCTATTAGGTGCCTACAATTTTAAAGAAGTTATTTTTTGCGTTTTTGAAGGCGGTTTTTGTCATTCATTATTCTTAATAACCTCATCACTTTGATTAAAATATTACTTATAGCCTATGACACTCCCACAATCGAGACGAATCTAACGACACGTACCTAACTGTATACGTTTCTACAATAAGATACCATCTGATATCGTCAGTATGCCGTTCAATAAATTTTTAAGTCTTACATGAAGCGCTGCTTGTTGGGTAGGGCATACTATACTGTAAATGACTTCATTGGTGACCAAAATGTATTTAAGTAGGTAGTGTCTAGGCTATTACTTATTTAAGGTAATTTCTTAAGTCTAGGATATTTCTGATATTTGTATCTTGATAAAAATGCCTTTAAGCAAACTGTGTATTCAAACACGCAATTGTATCTTTACTTTTTGTACGTACTATATCTTTATTAGTTCGTGTACAAGACGCTTTACAATGAGAGCATACTGTGATGTTTCTCGCCGGACAGCTATTTCACACAATATTACTTTTATGTTGTCCGGCAGCATGAGCACGTCATGCTCGCCCAAAGGTCTTTGCTTACGGCGGCGTCGTTGAGCGGGTTGCCACCTTCCCGAAGACATGGTTGAGGGAGGCGATGGCTGAGATACGCGCCATACTCGTGAACGGGTGCTGTTTGTGGGGTCCGGTCTGGTCACGTCTGCAAGGACTTGTTGTTCAGTTACCTAATTATTCCAGTTAGGGCTTTTGACGTAGAGACCTCGTCATGTTGTCCCAGTCATTATTTTTAGTTTAATGTATGTGACCTTAGGTACTTTTATTTGTGCGAATTCTAATAATGAATATTTGTAACTTTAGTAATGTAACTTACGTTCAAGTATTATTGTATTTTTGGTTTGAAAAAACCACCCAATGCTGGGGTTTCTCGCGGCGCTTATTCTCCGCAATGATGGTCTTTGTCCGAAGCGCTGGTAGATTCACTCTATATTACCGACGTGTAAAAGAGCCCGTATGCAGCCAATTTACTGAATAAGTAAATACTTTGATTTTTGATTTTGTTTTGACACCTCACTCTTCAAAATCGTTCGAGCCGTTTAGGCTAAGGGTCACAAAGGAATGGACATACCTACATACATACATACGCGCGAAAAACATTAACCTCCTTTTGGGTCAGTCGGGTAAAAATGAAATGAAAATGAAAAAATATTCGACAAAAAAGTTAGTTTAGGCATGAGGCAAACGACCACTAAGTAATATTATCGAACAAACAGCTCGCCAAGGACGTGTCGGCAGAGGCAAAGAGCACGCAATCGGCGGAGCCTATCTAAAGAGGTAATAAATAGGTCACGGGGCTCGGGCGCTGCGGAACGGGCCACGCAGCGCGGCGGTAACTAGGTGCCCTACATGTGCACGGTCCCCGCTGAGCGCTGCCTTTCCATTGAAGCTCAACCTACCCCTATAAATGTATTATTCGAGCATCCCACCCGACCGGGATCTGGGTCGTCACCTTGTTCTTTACTATTAAAATAGACCACCACTACTGCAATGTTTAATCACTAATTCCAATGTGTCCCCAAGGAAGAATGAATTATTAAATTTGTTGCAGAGAATACCGTTTGTGGCAAACTGTAAAATTTGAATAATAAGTAAGTTATCAAAACAGTGGCATATAATTGCCAAAATCAGATGAGGTTTTAATGTCAGTAACCTACATTTTTTTAGGATCATCTTATGAAGAGCATGACCGCCAGCATCAGATAACATTTGGCAGTTAAGATTCAAACAGTTTACGATTGATTTCCCGGAACTTCTCCTACTGTAAGTAGTGTCTCCTCATTTGCCAGTCTTCCCAAGACTGTTGGTGGTCTTGTTGGTTTTCCCAAACATGCTAGGAAAGAACGGTTTTCCGATTGAAACACAAGGACGGAAAGTGCCTCATTTTACTCCTAGGAGTAAAAAAACCATATGAAAACACTTTCCGTCCATAAGTGCTCTCTATTGCGTATAAAATCAAAGGACCATGAAAAAAATCCCGTACACCCAAGTTGTGGGTGGGGACAGCGAGGAGCGGCGGCGGGGCTCTCCGGTGCTGGCGGCAGCGGGCAGCGGCTCGTTGTGCGGGAAACTTCTTAACTAATACTTACTCGTATTTTGCAAACAAACATTCTCTCCGAATTTGTCAAAGGTATTTAATAGTAGATTGATAACCAAGGGTTGACAGTGACCCATTTCACCCGAGATTTCGTTCGAGCGCCGATAGTTCGAGAGGAAAGGGGTAATTTCACCCGAGTTAGACACTCTACTTTTAATTTCGTAAAAAACTACACGAACATTTTATAAAAGAGATGGAATATATTCGTTCGGCGTTCAACGTTTTGTATATAAGCTCCTTGGTCGTGACCAACTCGATTAAACGTTTCTAATGTTAGCGGTATGTGTATTTTCTAGATGGCCATGCCGAAACGTGAAAATAAAAGTGTCATGCTATGCTATCATGGCATTTTTGCAGGCAGCAGATTAGAGGAATAATTTTAAATGTTGATTTTCTGTAATTGCGAAAGAATAGACCAGTCGTAAAATTCTAATAATTTGACGTAGCTCAATTATCTTAGACTCCGTGGCCAATCGTAACTATTAAAAAAAAATACTTTCCACCCTAGAGGTGAAAACGCAATTTTCCACCCGGCTATCTACTCATTCAAATAAAACTTTCCGAACAGGAGAGATGAAATAGTAGATTGTTCACCAAGGTATGAAAGGCACCTATATCACACGAGATATTTTGGCGCTCGCGAGAGCGCATATTCGAGTGTGAAATAAATGGTGACTTTACCCGAGTTAAAAACATTTCGATTATGAGGAAAGTAAAAAAAAAGTTAGTAACGGAAAATATCTTTCCTTTGATTTTGGTGGTAGAAGATTTTCCGTCACTGCTTGAACCTATAGCTATTACTGCACGACACCTTGCAAATTGTAACTATGCGCTAAAACTTGGCCATCGAGAGCCATGGCGCATTTAGTAGGGGGAGGGGGGGAAGTTCGACGCTGTCGCGCTTTAATTGAAGCAACATTTCTCTAAAACTATACATATTATGGCATGTGGTGCAAAAAATGCAAATTATAACAAAAAAAAAATCCAGTAGAAAACACTAAAATACATAATTTGTTACTTTTTTATAATTACCTATTGTGCTTAAAAATAATAACAGAAATCTCAGAACATAAATGTAGTCCTAAGGCTACACTTATGTAGTTTAAAAAAATATATAGTTTATTACATATATCTGTTAACATATATGGGAGAGAAAAAATAGTATTAAGCGTGGGTCAGGAAGATCTCAATGCATTATCAACCGTGAAAGTAGGGTTTAGGTACTGTTTTAACACATGAAAGGTAACGCAATGCAAATTCGTTGTATATATTACAAGATCCACTGCACAGACAGAGGTCTGAACATTTAAGCTGCCTTTTTCTTACCATTCCACCAGCCACGGCACTGTTTTTTGCATTTGCACCTGACAATTTCTAGATATGCTTCTGCAGCAACAGGCAAGTCCGTCCATGTAGGCTCCCAGTTGCTTTTGACCTTCGTCCAACCCCAAGTAGACATATAGAGCAGATTTTGAGCTGGTGCTAACACTGCTAACTGGCCCCAAACATGCACCCATTCATATATGCCTCTTAAAAAATGCTGATAAATATAAAGCAGCTTTAGTAGGTGCCGTACTGCACTATCTGCAAAGAAAAGCCCTTTCCGTGGGAAAAAAAGTTTTTTTTTCATTAAAAGTCGAAAGAATATCCTCGCTATTTTATAAATTATGGTCTCTTGTTTTCTGTAGCTACGAAGGGGATAGGCCGCTTATCGTCACGATCAGTCTATGTTATTGTTTGATACTACCCTCACAAAACTATGCGCAAGCGATGTCAGTTCCGTGTTTGTTTCGAAGCGAGTGCTTGTTAAGGGGATTGTGAAGCTGTAAATTTTCATACAAAAAGCGTTAACGTTTTTCACCCCGTAAACATAGTCCGATTTTTATAATTTTTGGAAATGTTGTAGGTTTAATAAAAGACTACGTCTGACAGTTTTGATTTTTAAGAAATATTGCTTACGTTAAAAGTTATTAGCACCTGAAGATTGACTCAAAAACTTTCTCTATCGTTTTTATTTTTTTTAATGAAACCATACTGATTTACCAAAAAAAGAAAACGGTCAGAGATAGATTAAAGTGTACTTAATCCAGTGATCCTAAAATTATTTCATTTCATAAAGGTTTAGGGGAGTAAAAACGTTAACGCCCGAAACAATATTTCAACTAGGAAATGTAGGCAATTGCCTCCAGGCCTTGCAACTCTCTCTATCGCACGATACGGGTCGGGGGGCAGGGGTATTGTAGTGATGTCGGAGGTGGTATCGGTATTAATAACGCCTAGGGAGGAGAAAGGAATATCGATACATCGATCGATACTGAAAAGTTCATCAATCAGGACTACACAAATAATATATCATGAAAAGTTACAGTGTTATTACAAAAACTTAGGCAAGCCTTAGATAAGTCTTACAGTTTTCTACGGATTGACGTGTTTTTTCTTTAAACTCCCATATTGTCTATGTATAAGTTTATTGATTATTTAGTATTTTTATTTTAGTGTCCTTATTTAACTATATATACAGGGTGTCCTTGGAAGTGTGGATCAAATCGATCAGGGACATATGGCAGTCATTTTCAATCTCTCAGAACAAGAATTTGTAAAATAACTGTAATTTTATCGGCTGTTTTTTTAAAATAGGTTTTGGGATAATGTAACTCTTTTAAAATGGTACTTTCTGCTGAAAAGATGTTTATTGTGTCAGAAAAATAAATAGTTTCCTACAAAGACTTCTGTTTAACGAAATCATTATTCGATTTTGTAAAAATTCTCGTGAAAAAAAAATACACTATCGAAAGTTAACCACATATTGTAAAAACTTGTCCGTTTAATGCTAATTCTAACGACAAACAAATTTACGCTAGTATTCGTAATAAGACCAAATCGACCGTCGATATGAGTAAAATCGTAACTAAATTTAAATGCTTTTTAGACTTTTAAAGGGAGAGTTAAGTAAAAAAAAGATCTACAAAACTGTATTTTAACTTTTTTTTATATATTAAGAAATAAAAAAAATACATAATTTCATAATTTCGTAATATTTCTGTATACCAGTAACCTGTAATAAATCTACAGTATCAAATCGAAGTTTTAAATTAAATTAGCAAAACCTTCAAAACCTCCTCTTCGGCGGTCTGGTTTCGGCAGCTACAACTGCCAAAGTTAAAGTTCCTTAATTTCAGTCCTTAATTGGGTACACTTTTTAGTGAAAACGCCCAATTATAAGGTACTCTAATAATTATAAGTTGCGTAAGGTGCGTAACTCCATACTTTACATTTACAGTTGCAATGTTTGTCAACGGGATTATTATTAGACTTGACAGAAGCGCGTGGAACTAATCCCATGGATGGGCTTAGTCCAAGATCCCAGTCGGGAGCGCCAAAGTTCAACTAAAATTGCTACTCCTATTATCGGAACTCCGAAAATGAATTTTTTATACCGCTGGAACCGTAAACTTTTCAGAAGTTCTGAAATATTCAATGTGTAGATAAGACTAGGTTAGGTTAGGTTTGATTTATAAAAATCCTGAAAATGTAACAGTTGCTGAAATAAATACGTTAGGAGTTGCGATAATTAGGACTTATGAGTCGTTATGAGTAAAAATTATTAGGTGAGCCAATATGGACCCTTTATGATAATACTACCGATCCTAAAAATTTCATCTTTCCTAAAATTACGTAAGTCTGGGGTGACTGGGATGGGTCCATATTGGCTCACCTAATTACTTACGTCACAGTAGGAAGGCTGGTTTTTACCATGTGTCATAATTATATGATATTGTAATAAACAAACATATACAGTTGCCAGACACGTTAAAAGTAGTAAAGAAATGGGGGAACTTACGTCATTTTAGGAAGGCTGAATTTTATATATATTATTAAACCCTATTCAGACTTACTTGTCTTATATGGTAAACAACTTTCTAACCTCAAAATGCAACTTTTTTTGCTAAAACAGCTCTTTTATCGTAAATAAAGTAAACTGAGAAAACATTTTGGACATCACTTGGCCAATGTATTGTCTGTGATTGCTTTATTTTATTAACCGACTTCAAAAAAGGAGGAGGTTATACGTTCCACTGTATGTTTTTTTTTTTTTTTATGTATGTTTCGCCGATTACTCCGTCAATTGTCGACCGATTTCAAAAATTTTTTTTTGGTTTGATAGAGTATACTTTCGAGGTGGTCCCATTGTCACCAAATCTGAATCTGATGAGAGGATCCGTGAGGAATTGAGGGAACTCCTCAAATATTGTAGGCAAACATATAGCGATTTTAGTATTTTTAGTAACAAATTCAGCATTTGCATTCAGAAAGTATCATTTGGTGAAGTGGAACTGATGATGAAGACCACAGATGGCCACCGGAACTCCTTAACGGTACCGATTTCAAGGGTGGCGATAAGATATCTCGATTAAGATAGTTGAGCGACTACAACGAAGAATATTTACTTGTTAACCGACTTCAAAAAAGGAGGTTATTGAAATTCTACTTTGACTATGACTTTCCCGCGGCGTTGCTTGCGGCGCGCTTGAAATAACTTAAAGTTTCATTTCAACTAAGAAGTGGGACAACGTAACAGCGTATTATGATCACTAAAAAGTATAAAATAAAATAAATGTTTTAAAAAACAAAAAACCGCCTTCAAAAATGCAAAAAATAACTTCTTTAAAATTGTAGGCACCTAATAAGTAAGTTATTTTTTGCATTTTTGAAGGCGGTTTTTTGTTTTTTAAAACATTTATTTTATTTAAAATACCTGTTTCTAAAAAATAGTATTTACCTGTAATGTTTTCAGGGAGTTTTGAAAATTAGTGATTTTATAGATTTTGATGTGCTCTTTCCGAATTTCGACTTTGCCACCTCGTATTTTTGCCGCTCGCGCCGCCATATTGGCAAGATGGAGCCTAATAGTACCTACATTACTACAGAGGCCGGGACAAAAGGCCGAGCAACGCGAGGCCGGATAGGTCTGAGGCGGGCAACCCCATATTTCCCGCGGAGGTATGTACAGTGCTTTTTTCAAACATGCAATGAAGTAAACAACAAAAAAAATCAAAGTTTTATTTTTTTATTTCGCATAGTGGCAGAATGTCATGATGCCTGTGCCACAAAATTATGTGGAATGGAAATTAAAAAAGAGGAGTTTGCCGGCCTAGGCCTGCACGATTTTTATGAAATTCCATTAACGACCTGTTGTCCTAGCCGCACCTGAAACGTCATACTTCGCAGCCTATTATAAGGAACATAAAATCAATATTCATTGCATGTTTGAGACAAAGTAATTTTTTGACAGTATCTTCTTTCCGACTCATTTTACGATAAAAACAGTTATTACATAACCTCCTCCTTTTTTGAAGTCGGTTAAAAATGAAACAAGAGACGATAGCCTACAATTTATGTATTAACTTTTTTTTCATAAAGTCAATAGTTTTGGCGTACGAGCGCCGCAAAGTGTGCTCCAACACGCGTTTTGGTCATCACTCATTCTGTTAGGTGAAACATAGTTCACTTTGTGATACCAGCACCAAACTTTAGTATGTTGTTAATCATGTTATTTTATCTTAAAAACCGTCGGAACCCCACCTGTAAAGTACCTGGATCCGGAGGTATGACGTCATCAAAATGGCGGCCGCTGTATTTTGAAAATTGCGAATAATTCTGATTCTATGAACCCTTTATACATGTGTGGGGTATCAAATGAACGAAAATTAAATGTTCTATAATGTTATAATACATTACATTAGCTGAGTAGTACAGTTACGGAAATATTTTGAATTATATAAAAACATTATAGCAGATAAATTTAAATATGTTTTACTGGACCTAGGGACTTGACATTTGAAGGGAATATTCCTTGCGTACCTTAGGGGTGCACTAAGAAGGTAGAACTTTGTATAGGAGTTTAATGCACCCCTAGACGTCATAATGACCTACGTGCCAAATTTGGAATCTCTAGACCCAGCGGTTTGGGCTGTGCGTTGATAGATCAGACAGTATATAGATATACAGGGTGTATGGCAAGTCGTGTGCCAAATGAATAGGATGGGTAGCTAGGGTCACTTGCAACACGTTTTGGGCCAATTAACACTCATCCTACCCACGGAGTTTTTTTAATATTTTTTTTGAAAAAAATCTCGGTACCTGCCAAAAGTTAACCATTTTGTTTACCTAGGTATCTTTTTTTTAAATGTGATAGCACAAAATTATTTATAATTTTTTTATCTCTAATGTATGCGTATTCTAATGAAATGTTACATTTATTCATGTAGTTACAAATAATCAAAATATTAGCCGACAAAGTGTGAAGGACAGAAAATAAAAATCGTCACGGTCAACTTTATGGCACAATTAAAAAAAAAATTTAAGCTCCTCAGATCTTCCAACATCATAAAAACTTCTTCAGCTCCTGACTATTCTTACGGTATACCACATGTCTAGAATCACGTTCAGATTTTCGGCAAAATATGGTTTCAATCTAAAATGGTGGTTTACATTACCCAGTACTTCTTTGAAACTACCTACTTACTTGAAAGTAAGATTCGATCAGATAAATTAATTGAGACATTTTTTTTTTACTAATGATAGAAAGGCATAAAATAGTCATCTATAATTATTAAAAACCTAATAATAGTATTAATTTATTTCAATAACTAAGTATCCGATAGGTACGCAAGTAACGCATTTTTTTTTTCTTGAGTTTGTTGCATTGGTAACTACCTAATTAAAATTACACTTAATAAAAAAGAAAATCAAAAAGTTAATTGCGCGGGAAAACATTTAAATAAACAGAGATATTCGTTATTTTAATTTTATTGTTGTTATCTACATTTATTGACATGGCTAAATACAGCAACGAAGAACACGTTGCCGTAGGCGTTGCTGCCTGACACGCGTTTGGTGTGTCGTATCAAGAGTAGCCACGAGTTGTAAGAGAGATATTCGCGAGACAGAGTGCATCTCACTTGTACTTATGCGCTTGAATAATGCTCTAATGCTCTCGCGCTTCCTCGCATAGCGGAACTTTTAACGAGTCTGGGAGGATGTTTGGCCCGTCAGATTTGTCTGGCTCTTTGCACAATAGTTTAAAATATTGTACTTAATAATATATATAAAATTTAGCCTTCCTAAAATGACGTAAGTTCTCCCATTTTTTTACGACTTTTAAAGTGTATGTCAAAAGTTATGGCCCACAGGAAGTGTCTGGCAACTGTATATGTTTTTTTATAACAATATCATACATGACATATGTAAAAACCAGCCTTCCTACTTTGACGTAAGTTAGTATGTTTTTTTCCCACCTTTGATACCTGTTACCTTTAAAACGGCCCCGCTTTCAACTTAGCGGGTATCCATTCCTTTCTAAGTTTATGTTATACTACCGATCCTAAAAAAATCATCTTAGTGCGTTCTGTTAGGGGAAACATAGTTCACTTTGTGATACCAGCACCAAATTTTAGTATGTTGTTTAACATGTTATTCTATGTTAAAAACCGTCGGGACCCCACCTGTAAAGTACCTGGATCCGGAGATATGACGTCATCAAAATTGCGGCCGCTGTATTTTGAAAATTGCAAATAATTCTGATCCTATGGACCCTATATACATGTGTGGCGTATCAAATGAACAGGAATTAAATGTTCTATAATGATATAATACACAACATCAGCTGAGTAGTGCAGTTACGGAAACATTTTATATTTTATAAAAATTTGTCCTATGATAACTCACTATTTTTGTTGACAGCCACGGAAGTATAAACTATATACTAAAATCATGTATGGCAGGCATAACGAGAAATTTACCAGCTATCTATTAAGAGAAACCGGAACTCGATCGGATGAAAAATGACTTAGTTAAGCCGTTATTAGTAAGGCGCGCCCTCTGGTCCACACGGGTGTAGGGTGTTTGTTTCAACTAGCTTCAAGCGAGAAAGGAGACGGGTGAATCATAAAATTGTAACTTTGTAAAACTAACAAATAACTGCAATAACGAGAGTATTAGGATGTATATAAATAAAAATAAAAAATTACAATAATCGACTGGAAAAACAGAAAATAAGAGAGTGTTTGCTCAATACCGCCAATAACAAGCGCTTATATTTTAAAATTATAATTCAAACTTTGCTATGGATAAGTGAATGTGAATTCGTCGATATATATTGTGTCTAAGACGCACTATAAAATTAATTATTTGAAGTTATTACAAAAGGGAGTCTATGTTTTATCAGTAAATTCACACTAGACACCTAGTTTTATCTTCTTCTTGGTCCTTTCCTCATGGCTGAGGGTAGTGACCACCGTTAGTAGCTCTCTTTGACAGAACACTCCAACTTACTCTTTGTTGAACCGAATGACGTGCTGACTGGGTGTTGCAGTTAAGGAATCCCAGTAAGGGATCAGTCCAGTCGGGTTGGTGTCCCTTCTGTATCTTGTTCCCTGCACGCGGCCAACTAGTATGTTCCTCCAAGTTCTTGGGCTCCCAACGCGCCACGTGGCCGAAGAACTCTCCATATTACCGAGAGTTGCTCCGGTTAATCCTCACTCCGTACTCCACGCTGGCGGCCTACATTTTTTGCAGCAGATCTACTATTTCACTCTCATTTCCGCCAATGATAACTAGTAGTGTCATCAGCAAACCGCCGATTGCTAATTCGGTGACCTTCGACTCGAATATCATCCGCCCAGTTTTCCAGTGCTCCGCGCATGGTATGCTTGCATATGAGGTTGAAAAGTTGTGAAGAGAGTATGCATCCTTGCCTCACACCTCGTTATGTTTTGAACGGGTAAGCTAGCTCGTCTTCGGGGTTCAAATTTTAGACTATGTACCCGCGTAGAGGTTCTGCACAAGAAAATCCAGGTGATCAGGTATACCTATCTCTCTCATAACTCGAAACATTGTGGGCCAGTTAAAACAATCGAATGCTGTGGCGTAATCGACGAAACATAGGATTATTGGCTTGTTATATTCGCGGGTTTTTCATATTAGCTGCCTCATATTCAATATCTGCTCACGGGTGCCCCTCCCCTCCCCGAAACCAGCCTGTTCTCTAGGTATTTAACCGCTTACCTATATGATATTCAAGCCAATTGTTAATAATGTGTAGAAGGGCTTTACTCGCGAGTGATATATGTTCACACTTGGAACCTTTTGCGCAAGGAAACAATGATGGATGGCGTTCAGTCATCGGGCCCCTGGCCAGTCCTCCAAACTTTGGCACATATAACGTGGAGAACTTTGTTGCCTTCTGGGTCTGGACTATTCATGAGTTGCGCTGTAACACCGTCACCGCCGCTAGCCTTTAGTTTGAGTTTGCCTACAGCGAACTCCGCCTCATGGAAACGGATATCAGGCTCACCCTCAGGAATATCTAGACTTTCATCCGTTTTTGTGTCTTCGTTGGCAATGAACAGCTGCTGGGGGTACGTTCTCCATCGCTCTAAGACTTACTGTTAGTGTAGTAGTAAGGCTCGTCCCTTTTTCGTCGTCAATCGTCCACGATATTAGTTTGTCCTACTTTACAAGGAGTTAGACTCTTTGAAACAGGTCCTTTGATTCGTCGAGTCGTGAGCCGTCTTAGAGTTCTTCTCGTTGTCATCGCAGATTGCATCAAAACGTGCAGTCCTGTCTCTCCTGCAAAGGTGTTAGACCTTAGCGTTCAACACTAAGTACCGTTTTCGCTCCCTTTAATAATCAAGACTGTGGCTTACGATGTAGCGCCCCTAGCATACTAAGAGTGTTACAGAAACGATGTATCAAAAGGCGCTAAATTGCTTTATCTTATACCCATACTCGTATGCACCCAAATCATTCGCGTACAGCAGTATAGTGATCAGATTTTGTGGAATTGGAAAGAAAAGCGCATGGCAAACGTGGTTGCTGTTGAGAGATTTAGACGCAGCTTTTGAAAGTTACTCTCATGGAGAAGAACCATCTTAAACTAGCGAAGAATTCGGAATATCGAAAAGTTTGTAGTTCACATGTACAGTCAAGGACTCTTATTGTTGACCCACTATTAAACCCTGTCGCAAAACGTTAATCATTAATTTTGGAGTCATTTATTTCGTGTGGTTTGACGCTGTCGAACGAAGACGCTGTCGCTGTCGGTTGAGATTTGACTTGAGAAAGTAAAAGGAACGCGGACGGGCTGTGCACTCCTGGGGCACGGTTTATAAAGCTACAAGTTACAATTTTACAGGTGTAAAATGGCAACACTGCTCAAATGGCTGGTGACCATTGGTCGAGGTTGTGTCATATGGAAACTTGTAACCTGTAAATTGTAATTTGTAGCTTTATAAAAGGCCCCTGATGTATAACTACTCCTGATGCCAGCAACAGTTGCAAGCTAAGAAGCTTGTAAATGTAAAGAATTGTGCACGAGAACCTATCATATTTTAGAATAATGTAATCAGGAAAATTTGACTATTGTTGCAGGCTAGGAACATAGTTATTATGGTTTTACAGTACTTATTGTACGTCCTAAACACAATATCGCACCTTCGGTACGACAAGGGCAAAATGCTCGTGTTGTCATATATAGTGCATTATGCCCTTGTTCCACCGAAGGTACGATATATATGGATGGACGAATTCACATTACTATCCATAGCAAAGTTTAAATTATAAATCTCAAATATAAGCGCTGGTCATAGGTGGTATTGAGCAAACACCCTTGATTTTCCAATCGATTACTGTATTTTTTAAATACTTATATGCATGAAAATATTCTCGTTCCTGCACTTCCTCATTATTTTTATAAAGTTACGATTTTGTGATCCACCCGTCTCCTTTCTCGCTTGAAACGATGAGTTGAAACTTGTTAGTCTCTTCACTCGTTTGAACCAAAGGGCGCGCTTTACTAATAACGGCGTAATTATGACATTTATTTTATTAAATAGCTGATAAATTTTTATTTGTCTGCCATAAATCATTTTAGTATATAGTGTATATTTCCGAGGCTGTAAACAAAAATAGTGAGATTTTATAGTTTAAAATTTTATATAATTTAAAATATCTCCGGATCCAGGTACTTTACAGGTGGGGTCCCGACGGTTTTTAATAAAGAATAACATGTTTAACAACATACTAAAATTTGGTGCTGGTATCACAAAGTGAACTATCCGGGCCTTTTTTGACCCTAACAGAACGCACTATCTTTCCTAAAATTACCTAAGTCTGGGGTGACTGGGATCTCAGTCTATTATTTGAGGTCCACAATAGAAAATACTCTTTAACCGAACAATTTTCCTCGCGTGTGATGTCCGTGGACTTATTTGTCGAATAAGTCCGTGGGAGTGTCTACAAATAACTCGACATTGGCGAAACACACTTTAACATAAGTGAAAGAAATTAATTATGTTTGGACAAGTTTAGCATAGTCCTACACGCGTTGCGCGCTTTTTATTTAGGCTATAAAGAGGCAAAGCTAGCGGTGAACACCTAGAGGTCAGTTATCATCATCGTCGCCCAAAACACCTGCAACCTTAAGACAGTTACCAGGTTGCAGGTGTACGTAGTTCCAAATAGTTCCGCCATTTTACCACAGTAAGTAGGCGAGGTTACTTTTATTTAATAAAAAAATTCAGTTCGTCGGGTTTTTTTTTTATGTATGTTCCCCGATTACACGAAGACCGCTGGACCGATTTGAAAATTTTTTTCGTTGTTTGAATGGGTATACTTTTTAGTTGGTCCCATTGTCAACACGTCAGGATCTGATGATGGGATCTTGGAGAAATCAAGAGAACTCCTCAAATATTATAGGCACACCTATAGCGATTTTGGTATTTTTCACTGTAACTCATGCATTTGCGTTTGAAAAGTACTATATGGTGAAGTGGAACTGATGATGAAGACCCCATATGGCCACCGGAACTCCTTAACGGTACCTATTTAAAGGGTGGCGATAAGATTTTTCGATTAAGGTAGTTGAGCGACTATGACGAAGCACATTTAGGTTTAAATATGACTATGACATTCCCGCAGCGTTGTCTGCGGCGAGCTTGAAATGTTCTATAGTTTCTCATTAATATTTAGAAGTGGAGCTACGTAACAGCATAAATAGGATTACTAAAAAGTATAAAATAAAATAAATGTTTAAAAAAACAAAAACCCGCCTTCAAAAATGCATAAAATAACTTCTTTTAAAATGGTAGGTCAGTCCAACTGAAGTCGGCGTCCCACAATATTTTAAACCAAAAGCCGAATGCAGTTGGACTGACCTACCATTTTAAAAGAAGTTATTTTATGCATTTTTGAAGGCGGGTTTTTGTTTTTTTAAACATTTATTTTTAACACCTTGACTGCCAGAAACGAGTATTCTCGTACTGATACTACGAGTATACTCGTAGTTGGCAGTCAATGTATACTTTTTTTTATTTCATACTTTTTAGTGATCATCATTATGCTGTTATTCTCCCACTTCTCATTTAGTAAGAAACTATAGAACATTTCAATCTCGCCGTAAGCGACGCCGTGGGAAAGTCATAGTCATATATTTAAACCTAAATATGCTTCGTCATAGTCGCTCAACTATCTTAATCGAAATATCTTGTCGCCACCCATGAAATATATACCGTTTAGGAGTTCCGGTGGCCATCTGTGGTCTTCATCATCAGTTCCACTTCACAAATATTGCTTTACACTATTTTTATAGACAAGTTACAATGAAAAATATCAAAATCGCTATAGGTGTGCCATTGTCATGGGTTGAGGTATCAAATAACGGAACGACCTTATAATGCAATAATAAATATAATAAATAAGTAAAACACCTATCCTATATTAACATCTAACTTAACTAAGATTGAGCTAACTAACACTTATGCTAATGTTGACCTAACTAATCCTTATACTATGTGAGCTAACTAACTCCTATCCTAATGTTGAGAGCCAGGAGGGTTCAATAATAAACGGGTTCCCTTCCAACCTTGAATGCCACCGGCTAGCGACGACGTTCCTCTGTGTTAAGCGATATGCCAACAGTTCCCTTAATTTCGAAGGGCATATCCTTGGGCTAAAACAAAGAGACCATCGGTCAAACACATTCTGATGATGGCGTGGATAACTTGATTGCGTCTTTATCTTAATAACTAGCACTCACCCCTTCGCCGTAACAAACAAAACACAATATTTAAACTTGTAACTCGTTGACCACAACTTCCATAAATGTCCTTAATAATTATTTTCCATATTTCACATAAACTTCATAGCAAGTGGGTACTCCGAGATAGTGGCTACGAATTAGACACGGGTGTGTATTCCTTAGAAGCACGAGCTGGAATGACTCGCCGATATGCAACCGTTGATAATTTAACTTAATTCTAACAATTTAAAATACAAAAAGATATTACACTGCGCAGGCTTGAACCCGCGCCCTCCAACGCAGTAGCCCTAGTATACATTTTTAAGATTTCCGTCGATTCCTCATGCCCCTCAAAGACTCCATCATCAGATCTTCATTTTGATAAGAATGGGACCAAACGGGAAGCATCAGCTTTCAAATAAAAAAAAACATCAAAATCGGTTCACCCAGTCGAAAGCTCTGAGGTAACAAGCATAAAAAAACAGACGAATTGAGAACCTCCTCCTTATTTTGAAGTCGGTTAAAACAGGGCAGGTTTATTCTTTTGAAGAAAAATGAAAAAGCGAGTTGTTTTTTACGTTTGTCCAAATTGTTCTTTGTTTTTATAAATTAAGCAGGTTACGTAAAGGCGCGTTATGCAACGCTAATGTCATTTGTCCATCAATGTCCTTACATTTATTTAAATACTAATGGGAATGGATAAGTATAGGACTACAAATCGCGTTGGTTCGCGTTAGTTATCGCTAAATTATTCCGCCTTTTCCGTTTCTCAGCCTTTTTGGTATTATGGGCTTGTTCATTGACCGGTTAGAGATAGACATATCTACGGCCAGTTTTGAATTTTGAATTCCTTTTTGTTAAATCCGATCCCTGTGATAATTCTGACATTCTATCTCGTACTCTTGCCTTGAGACTTTGAACAATTTTATCGAATCTTTTCTTATTCAATGGAATCTTTTCTACAAATAAATAAGAAAGGCTTATTCAAGTGCCGTGTCCGGTAGTTATCAACAAATACCAGCGTTATCGAATCGAATATAAACAGATCGATGGAATGCTGTTGTCCTCTTTGTTTGTCTGGATAACGGCACCCCCGCTTACCCCATACCTCCCATCACTTCTCTACTCAACGAAAAACCTGGACGGGTGACCTAGCAATTCACCGTGTGATTGGCCAACGGGTTCGCTGGGCGACGACTCGTCGACTGCTGTAGTACCCGCAGATTTTACACGCAACGTCGGCTACGTTCTGGTTGCGGCAATCGCAGCCCTACGGATGTGACGACGCACGGCGGCGAAACGGCGGCTACGGATTTTAACAGGATAGTCTTATATATCGCAAACTTTTCTCTCTTCCAAATCCTAAAAAAGGAGTCCGCGAACTCCACCCCAACCAATGTAGGTAACCTTTGATTACTATTTCAGCCATAATTTAAACACGATACAGTTCCTCCTTTTTTACCAAGTAACACCCAAAATTATAACCTGTATTTCATCTCACTCTGAACATGTTACAAATTTTTGTCAGTAGTTCTTTATGAAGCGCTTCTTGAAATATTACTGATAGAATACAAAGTAGTTGCATTTTACCTTAATTGAATTTTATACTAGTTTAGCCGACCGTGTCCTGCCGGCCGATTATGGTCGTGTTTATCGACTTTGATAAGCATAGATAAAACATCTGTCAGTTTCTGACCAGTATGTAAGTGCGAGAGTGACGGAAGCTTTATCCACCGCGAAAGGCGTCCATAATACGGGCCCTGAGGTGGATGTCCTCATTTATTATGTGCTGAACTTTAATTGAGATAGCTTTAAAATGAGTGACAACCTGCAATTTTTGTTACATTTTCGTTCCGGTTTCATAATAAGTTAAAATCAGTGTCAGCCTACAAATCTAGTTTTTTTATAACAATGTAGGTAATTTGTTTTAATTTAATCTTTACTTGAAGATATAACCTCGTGAAAAATTCTTACGCTGGATAATTATTACGCTGACCAGCTGTGGTCCCAGTGAAATCGGATATAAGTCGACTTATCTCCTAGTAATAAAGGGCATGTACAGAGTGAGACTTATACCGTTTATCACTTGAACTTTGGGAGACTTGCATCCTTTTTCTCTAGGGCCACAGTTTGTCTTAGAACAGATGCCATTTAATAAAAAATGTCGAAGACAATGTTACAACTATTAGCTGGTTTGATAGTACAATCCGTTGTATGGGAACCTTGCACTTTGTGACTATGCGCTGAAACTTGGCACAGTTGTTTCTTGGCTGGTGTTGAGTAGATTCAGACCGGGAGCCATCGAGAGCCATGGCGCATTTAGTAGGGGAAGGGGGGGAAAGTTTGACGCTGCCGCGCTTTAATTGAAGCAACATTTCTCTAAAACTATACATATTATGGCATGCAATATATCATTTTCAGATAAATCAATAAAGGACGAGGAATCTATTTTTTGAACAAAAGAAATGCAGTTTCTAACAAAAAAAATGAATTAAGTAGAAAATACTAAAATACATAATTTGTTATTTTTTTATAATATTGTGCTTAAAAATAATAACAGAAATCTCAGAACAAAAATACAGCCCTAAAGCTTCAATTATGTAGTTTTCAAAAATATATAGTAAGTAATAATATTAAGCGTAGTAGCTGGTTTCATAGTGCGATCCGTTGCACTTTTTGACTATGCACTGAAACTTGGCACCAGTCGATCCTTAGGTGGTCTAGAATGAATTCAGATCGGGAGCCATCCAGAGCTACCGTGCATTTGTTGGGAGAAAGGGGGGGGGGGGCGAGTTTGACGCTGCCGTGCTTTAATTTAAGCCATATTATTTCTCAAAATTGGTCCGGTATTCTAGGCGGTAAAAACCATATCGTATTTGACCTGTTATCACATTGTCAACTCCTATTTACTTAACAGTAATGACGAAATGAATATAAAACAATTCCATAGAAGGTCAAATACGATATCGGTTTTACCGTCTAGAATAGGGGCCCTGTACTTGTTGTGGCGTCCAATATATCATTTTCGGATAAATTAAGGATGTGAAGTCTATTTCTGGAAAAAAATTATGCACTTTAGAAGAAAAAAATAAAAAAATGGGCAAGAGACAAGTCATGTCCAACTTCTTTTCATTTCTACCATTATTTTTTACTCACGTGATATATGTCAAAAATAAAAATATATGTATGTAAAAAGCCACAGTTATCTATTGTTTTAAAATATGTAGTTTAGTTTTACGTCCAAGATGGGCATAGAACTAATTCGCGTAAACGTAAATATAACATATTATAAGTAGGCATCGTTGGCAGTTCAAATATTGTAATTATTGTATGTTTTATAATTTTCTAATAAATATTTCATCCCAAACATATTTACATAGAAATATTGTTTATTTCTACTTATTTTTAATTCGCGAAGATAACAAATGGAGGTAAGTAAGTACAATAAAACTTTACTAACACTCCATTCTGTACCCTTACCATGAGATACAATTACCGTACTCGCTAGCGAGTCTAATGCTCTGTCCCTCTCAGACCTCGCAGTATTCTTATAGAGTGCGAGGGACAGAACATTCGACTCGCTAGCGAGTACGGTAATTGTAACTTATTGTAAGGGTACTAGATAGAGACGTTTCTAATGTATCCTCTCACATGCCAACTTTACCTAAACTTCCTTCAATGGTATAGGTAAGAGAAGTGCTTTTGAAGCTTGGGAAGCCTATCCTGAACTAACTATAGGTTTCGAACCAGCGATCGAGGGGCGCATTGAGGATTTGAGGAGGCAATAGCTTTCATCGAAAAATACGTCGTAACATTATATACAAGTCAGATTTTCTGCCTTTTTAAACAGATATAATAGGATCTCAAAGCTTAAACCGGAATATTACATATCATTATTATTATTTCAGATCAGCTTCGCGTACTTCAGTAAATGAGTGCCGTAACTAAGCCTTAGTCTCTTAGTAAGTCAGTCAGTTATTAAGGATAAGACCAGAGACTCCTAAGACTTCTCCAACTACAGACCAATCCCACTCGCTTCTGTAATCGCTAAGTTACTGGACTGTTTGTTTGACCGGTAAATGAAAAAGCACTTGACAAGTAACGATGCACAATTTGGTCTTTGGGCGATTTTTCCTTGGAAAGTGCTTTTTTGGCAGATGGTGCAGTAGGGCACCGACTAAAGCTGCTATATATCAGCATTTTTTAAGAGGCATACCTATATGAATGGGTGTATGTTTGGGGCCAGTTAGCAGTGTTAGCACCAGCTCAAAATCTGCTCTATCTGTCTACTTGGGGTTGGACGAAGGTGAAAAGCAACTAGGAGCCTACATGGACGGACTTGCCTGGTGCTGCAGAAGCACGTCTAGAAATTGTCAGGTGCAAAAGCAAAAGACAGTGCCGTGGCTGGTGCAATGGTAAAAAAAGGCAGCTTAAATGTTCAGACCTTTGTCTGTGCATCTTGTAATATATAAAAGTTTAAAAAAACAAAAACCCGCCTTCAAAAAGCAAAATATAACTTCTTTTACTTTTTGAAGGCGGGTTTTTGCTTTTTAACCGACTTCAAAAAAGGAGGAGGCTATACGTTCCACTGTTTTTTTTTTGTTTTATGTATGTTCACCGATTACTCCGTCAATTGTCGACGGATTTAAAATATTTTTTTTTGGTTTGATAGAGTATACTTTCGAGGTGGTCCCATTGTCACCAAATCTGAATCTGATGAGAGGATCCGTGAGGAATTGAGGGAACTCCTCAAATATTGTAGGCAAACATATAGCGATTTTAGTATTCTTAGTAACAAATCTAGCATTTGCATTCAGAAAGTATCATTTGGTGAAGTGGAACTGATGATGAAGACCACAGATGGCCACCAGAACTCCTTAACGGTACCGATTTCAAGGGTGGCGATAAGATATCTCGATTAAGATAGTTGAGCGACTACAACGAAGAATATTTACGTGTTAACCGACTTTAAAAAAGGAGGTTATTGAAATATGACTATGACTTCCCGCGGCGTTGCTTGCGGCGCGCTTGAAATAACTTAAAGTTTCATATCGACTAAGAAGTGGGACTACGTAAAGGCGTATTATGATCACTAAAAAGTATAAAATAAAATAAATGTTTTAAAAAACAAAAAACCGCCGTTTTTGCGTTTTTGAAGGCGGTTTTTTATTTTTTTTAACATTTATTTTTTAAACTTTTTATTTTTATTTTATAGTTTTTAGTGATCATAATTATGCTGTCATCCTCCCACTTCTCAATTAATAAGAAACAATAGAACATTTCAATCGCACCGCAAGCAACGCCGTGGGAAAGTCATAGTCATATATTTAAACCTAAATATGCTTCATCATAGTCGCTCAACTATCTTAATCGAAATATCTTGTCGCCACCCTCGAAATATATACCGTTTAGGAGTTCCGGTGGCCATCTGTGGTCTTCATCATCAGTTCCACTTCACCAAATAGTGCTTTTCAAGACCAAATACACGAGTTACAATGAAAAATACCAAAATCGCTATAGGTATGCCTATAAATTTTGAAGAGTTCCGTCGATTCCTCATGGATTCCACCATCAGATCTTCATTTTGATAAGAATGGGACCAATCGGGAAGCACCAGCTTTCAAATAAAAAAGAATCATCAAAATTGGTTCACCCAGTCGAAAGTTCTGAGGTAACAAACATTAAAAAAAAAATACAGACGAATTGAGAACCTCCTCCTTTTTTTGAAGTCGGTTAAAAATGAATTTACATTGCGTTACCTTTCATGTGTTAAAACAGTACTTAAACCCTACTTTCACGGATGATAATGCATTGAGATAACCCTGACCCACGCTTAATATAATTTTTTCTCTCCCATGTGTTAACAGATATATATAATAAACTATATATTTTTGTAAACTACATAAGTGTTGCTTTACGACTACATTTTTGTTCTGAGATTTCTGTATTTATTTTAAAGCACAATAGGTAATTATAAAAAACGATTATATTATGTATTTTAGTCTTTTCTACTTTATTCATTGTTTTTGTTAGAAAGTACCTTTTTTTGTTCGTAAAACGGATTCTTCGTCCTTGATTTATCTGAAAATTATATATTGCATGCCCTTATATGTTCAGTTTTAGAGAAATAAAGCGCGGCAGCGTCGAACTCCCAACCAAATAAATGCGCCGAGAGCCATGCTCTCGATGGCTCCCGGTCTGAATCTACTCAAGACCAGCTAAGAATCAACTGTGCCAAGTTTCAGCGCATAGTCACAAAATGCAGGGTGTCGTATAGGGTGTCGTGCAGGGTGTCATATACCCTAACTATATGTCAAACAAATTTCAAACTACATATTAAACTGTAATATAGTAGGAGATTCGAATAGGAGACGATTTGCACCGGGCTGTTTATTCGATAAAATGTATTTTATACCAAATTTAATATGCTAAGTAATATATGGCTAATAGGTAGGCTGAAAAAATTCAGTCCAGTACATAATCAATTAAAAACTTAAAAATTAACTTTGTTGTAATAAAATGCAATAGCTTGTTTAATAGACAAATTACAAACCAATCGAAAGTATGAAGCCTATAGAATATGCAAACGTTCGGTTGACTATTTTTTCCCCGTCAAACTATTGGGTAGGCCGGTATAAACTGGTAAGTCGGTACTAATAATTTGCACCAAACCTAACGTTTGCATATTCTATAGACTTCATACTTTCTATTAGTAGGTACCTATGTAATTTGTCTATTAAACAAGCTTTTGCAATTTAAACCAAAAAGTTCATTTATTAAAAATGATCTTTTTTTAATTGCATTTGTGCTCCAGATTCCCTTAATCTATTATTATTACACGCGGAATGTAATTACAATACCTCTGAAACTTTACGACAGCACAGAGAGAGAGATATCCTCCACCACATCCAGCTGATCATTGGACAATTTTACGTGCTTTTGATCGCGTCGTCAATAGTTAAACAAACATCTCAGAACGAGGAGGTGCCGTACGAAGGCGACGTACGACTCGCAGCAGACTTGAGGAAAGAGAACTGCGATATTTTGACCGAAATCGAAGGGCAAGTTCGAGGCAAGCGGATCAGTACCTACTTCAGATTAACTCATACAACAGTACTGAAAATACTTAAACGTGCAAGTCATCGTCCTTACCGTGTACAGAGGGTTCAAACTTTATTGCCCAGAGACTGCCCAGTCCGAGAAGCGTAGGTATTGCTGGTGGTTGTTAAACAAAGTATCAGAAGATCGTGACTTCATTAGATGTGGGTGAATTTCAACAAGCGTCAAATTATCCTAATTTTGGTGGTATTTTTTATTTTGTTAGTAGGGTTCACAATTATACTTTTAAGGGACGTCATTAGTAATAATTAAAACAGTGTTAAAACGGACCTTCATTACACCAAGTGGTTTTTAAGATAGAATGATTTTACTAATTATGTACCACCAAAATTGCTATTATCCACCAAAATTACTTTTCTAAGAAACACTCACAATAAATAATAACATATCGGGATAATTAAAATATAATCGTTAGGGAATCTTACTTGTTATTTTTTTAAACCAAAAACGTATATTTCTTAATATAATAAATAATGATTATTTATTGTTTAAATAATTTTGGTGGAATCCAGCAATTTTGTCAATTTTGGTGTCATCGGAATAGCCACCAAAATTGTACCACCAAAATTAGAAATTGAACTATTAATTTATATTCAAATCTTTTAGTATAACACAAATTTAAATTAATACAGTTAAAAAGACACCATAAACATACTTGAAATAACTATCAGACAATAAAACTTTTTGCGAAATAATAACTTACCTAAGTTATCACAATTAAAAAACTGTATTCCACACCACCAAAATTAGATATTTATGTGCTTAGCGGGAAGACGCAGCAAGATGGTACAAATCTTTCATCATCTATCGCTGGAGTGGAACTGAACGAACAACTGATGTCATATTTGTTTGTTAAATCACTTTTAGTTCGATCATAAACTCAATTTCAATATTCACCACCAAAATTGACTATATTTCGCTTGAACAGTTTTATTTACACTGCTCCCAGTTTCCTTTTATTTGCAAATGCAATAATTGTAATATTTTAAAATACCTTAACTAATAGGGAATACAGATAACTAAAATATAAATCTAGTTGAGGCTTAAGATCTTTGTACCACGGTATATCAGTATATGCGACAAGTACAGGACACGACACCAAAATTGATTTAGGATTGAAGATATTTTTTTACGATAAATATGATAACTTAATAATATTTTTAACCTTGGCTCAACACAGTACTTTGTGTAAGATTATCTAGAAAATAAATAGTTTTCCAATACATGTACTTTACACCCCAATTATCACGTCCGCCGCTCAAAAATGTGGTTGGGATAATTACCCATGATTATCTGGACCGATAAAAGTTTATTTACACGTAATGGCACGTGGAATTTTTAAATACATATCGGTAATTTCGCCTAAGTGTACCTAATAGACGAAATACCTAACCGATAGGTTAGGTTACGTTAGAGTTGCGTCAAGGCGCGAAGCGCCAGAACTACGCGGAATAGGAGCTGCGCGCAGCGGAGCTCCGTCGACTTGTTCGTACACTTCTTTTTAAGTTACTATTCTATAGTAAAGTTTATATTTTTCTAGCATTAAGTTCCTCCTTTTTTGTAGTTGCTTAATGAAGAAGTGTACGAACAAGTCGACGGATTCCGCGTAGTTATGGCGCTTCGCGCCTTGGCGCAACTCTGACCTAACCTAACCTAATGAGGCGAGGGTGACCTAATCAAGCAAGTTGGTTTGCATTTTCTAGGAACTGATCTATTTATTAGGTGAGTTTTAATGCTTATGAATCCATTCATCCATTAGGTATTTTATCCATTAGGAATTTCATCCATTAGGTATTTCATCCATTAGGTATTTCATCCATTAGGTATTTCATCCATTAGGTATTTCATCCATTAGGTATTTAGTCTATTAGGGGATTTAAATGTAGGCATTGTAAACTTAGGCCATTCAATATTCAGGCGAAATTATGTTAAGCGTTTTAAAAATGAGGTATTTCGACCGCAGGTATTATAAAATTAGGCAAATTAGTATTAGGCGTTCTGGTACGTACCTAACATGGCTTATTACTAAAAAAAAAGTTTTTTTAAATAAATGTTTCCAACAATTACAGATCAATTTTACATCACTTATATGATACTGTATATTCGGAAACGGCCCTCGTATACCCACCACCCTATTTAATATTCTGATTGTCATTCTTGATACCAGTGTTCCCCGATAGTAACTGATGTCAATCTAGGTCGAGAGCCCTGTCCTGCGTGCCAAACGCACACAACTCCGCGTTCTACTTACACGTACACACACATTTACCGCGCTCGCCCTCAAACTAGGTCGAAAACTCGCGCATGCGTACCTTGTGCATATAGTATAGATTGAAATATGATGGCTTCTTTGATTCTTGGATTCTCACGGCTCCAACAATGTAACATAAGTTTTTTAGTATATTGCCAAAATGTGTCGTTTCCAGACCATTTCATTTGCCAACCCATTTTTTTCCTATAACTGTAAATACATACCTATTTCAGGAATTATTTCAGTACCATCGTGTAGAACACTATAAATTAGGTTAGATTTTATAAAATCCTGAAATATTTACGGTAATAGAAAACAAAGCGGGTTGGCAAATGAAACGGTTGGGAAACGATACAATTTGACAAACATATTTCGACGAAGCAAAGGTAACCCCAGTTGGTATAAATAATTATGTCCGTTTAGGTATACATGAATTAAAAATAGAGTTATTGTCTTCTCAACATTAATTGGAACATAACCAATTTTTTTTTTATCAATGTAGCCTAAGCAACAAATCAGTTGAAAAAACTCGTGTACAACCGAATTTTGAACTAGTTATCATATAAAAAAAATAAAACTGAACCAATTGCATACAAAACTGAATAGGTACATACATATACTGCTGATTTTTGATAGGAAGAAATTTCGATATTTTGGCAAGTAGTAGGCTATTTTATGGAGTATTCTGAAAAAAATCTAGAGGTGTCACAACCATATAAAAAATAATGTATCTTTTTTATTTGGTCTTTATTTTCTTTTTTTATATGATACCTAGTGTTTGTTATTTGGGAGGCGATGCAAATCTATGAAAAGAACATCATTTCAAAATTTTAAGCAAATCGCTGTAATACATCCCGAAAAACAGTCCATCAAAAAAAAACATAAAGTAATCATAAGTCGAGAACTGTCACAATTAAGATGTTGATACTCAGCATAAATATTCTTCACTGTAAGAGGTACTCACAAAAAAACCCGAGTCCATTTAATGTAAGGGCCGACTTACTATGCAAACCCGACTATGGCCCTTCGGCAATAATTTTTCTCTCCATATCTCATTAAATATTGATCCCAGCAAAAAAGTGTAGGTACCTATTCTTTATAGAGAACTTTATGTAGATTAATTATGTAATGGAACACTTTTTGCTATGGGCCATCGTTTACGAGTTATTTACGAAAAATTACAAAAGAGACCTTTACACCCCCCTCCACCCGTTAGCTCCACCCATCAGTACTTTCAGTATGTGGTTTAAAACATCATTCTCTACAACTATGCCAAAATTCACTTATACACGAGTTTTTTCCCCTTAGGGCAGTTTTTGGTCTTCGTTGTTTAGGCTAATTAGTATAGTTTGGAAGCGACTGATCAAGAACAATGAACCGCGGCACTGCGAACTACAGGCACAGGTAGGCATGTACTTCTACTTAGTTAATAAGTTCTAGCAGGAACCTGCATATCTAAATTACTACCTACTGTAGCATTATCGCTACAAATCGCGTAGGTTCGCGTCAATTTTCGCTTGTCTATTCCGCCTTTTTATCTGAATCCTAACCTTTTTGTAATTCGGACTTACCAATTTGGTGATAGAACATTAAGGAAACGTGTGCCATATGTGTTGAATAGTTTGCCCGATGATATCCGGCATGAGCCAAATATACGTAGATTTAAGAGGTTATAGTCAATAAATTTTTATTAGAGTCACTTCCATACTAGACACACTGTAAGACATAGCTAAGTATATTTATATTTAAAAAAAAAAAAAAAAAAAAAAAAAACAGATTTATTCACGGACACATTCCTGCAGTCAAACTGTTGTAACAGTTTTGCAGGGCCTTTAATATTATTGTATCATGTTGTTTGTTTTTAATAAATAAATAAATAATAATAAATAAAATAAAAATTGACTGGTTAGTGTCAGTCATTTGGTCTGTCTATTTTGAATTTTGATTTTGATTTTGTCATTCCGTGAGCTCGAGAAAATTCTGGTCATTCTCTTGCATATTTTGGCCTAAAGAACACACGTACATAGAACATTCGTACCGCAACGTTATTTCTTCTGTTATCGATAGCCGCTAATTTGGCTTAGTGCGCGGGTTAATGTCTCCGGTATCTTATTAATCGGTTCCGCCGATTTGGAGCGAGGACTCTACTTAATCTAAATTCGAGAAGCCAGGAATGATGAACAATTCACCGTTACCAGTCGATTCCTATTAGTGCCGCTTTTTGTCGGGTAAGTTATAGGTGGTTTCACCGGATTTTTATGTTCGGTCTCAATCGTTAGGTGCCCCCCATTGTTCCGTTTAAGTTCCGCTTTATAATAGGAGGTGTTTTCTTCCAGCACCCCCCACCTCCTGTTTCTTGATGGGCAGCACGCCAGCTTTCGGCATGCGAATGTCGATGCCGTAAAGTCGCTCCAAGCCGTCTAGTGTCGTTGCGATAATTCCTACAGCGTCGGGTTTGACCCGATATTCACCGTACGAGCCAGCAGACAACGACTCCACGCGCAGCAATATAAGATAACTATAGGCAATTTTTTTATGTAATATGGAATTAATTTAGCGCCGTTTTCTAAATTCTAAACTGTGCCCGCGCGCTCCTCCAAACTGCTTGAGTTCTTTTGGTTTTTTATTTTGACCCAAAATAACACGGCACTGCCGTCCCATTTGTTTATTAAGCCCAAATTGTTGTTTATTTTTTTTATACACTGTCGTGTTACGTGGTCTTCCGATAATTCGGAAGACCAGGTACCAGACGTTAATGAAAGATCAGAGAAAAAGAGAGGTAGTTTAGAGAGAAAAGGACAGCAATAGTAAGTCAGGGTCTGGGTATTTATTTAACACTTAGGCTTTCTTCACACAGATAAAATAATTATGACACATAAATTAAAAAAAAAAAAAAAAAATAGTCCCTAATATCACCAGGGTAAAGTTAGAGATTTAGTGGTGAAGGTGAAGGTAGTTCCTCCGGGACTTCCTTTAGTACGCGTCCCGGAGTCGTCGGACCAGGAACACCGCTGGCGCTGTAATGAGGGGCGCTAGAGGCAGCGGCCCTGGTGGTACACGAAGGTAGGTGGGCCCGAGGTGGGACCCGTCAGAGTGAGTAGCGGTTCCCGAGGAAAGCAGGAACCTCGTAGATGAAGGACTCTTGAAGCGTAGGGCCCGACTTGGCCACACACAAAGTCGACTTTTGGTATGAGGGAGATAGAGGCTTCTAGGGGTCCGACTTGACCCTATCTTCAGAGTTTCTAGTCACCACTTAAGAGGCTGAGGGAGAACTCCTCGCTCTAGTCCGAGCCGCCGTTTATATACCCAGGTGATCTAGCTTTTTAATTTACAAATTCTAAATTCATAAAATTTCAAAGTTATACATGCCAGATATTAATTCTATGGTAAAACTGTCGTTTTAACTCCATGGTCTAGTATAAACCTAAGATATCGTCTCTGCCCGTTGTCTAGACAACAAAGATAACAAACGCTGTCAGATGGAAAAATATAAACAAAAAGTGAATATTTTCGGTTACAAAAGTAATATCGTTAAAAAGAATAGCAATTATTCAAAGGAAAAAGGTACGCAAGAGCCATGGAAAACCAATACACCGTACAGCTTCAAAAAATCAAGAATTATACGTCTCTAAAGTTAGTCGGTCCAACCGACATGTGAACCGCGCCCGCGAGATAGTCAAGAGGAACGGGACAAGAAACCCAGGAACGCAGGTACAATATTACATTACCCCAAAAACCCAGGAAAAAAAAACTTTTTCGTGCTGTAATGGATAAGTTTTTTTTTTTTAAGTGTAGATGGATGAAGAGTAGAGAAGTGACGAGAAGAAAAAGGTATATACATCAAGGAACTTCTGACCTTTCATGCATCTCTAACATAATCACCCTTCCATTCATCACTTTCAAAGTAAGGGGATGTGATTCAAATAAACGATTCACACTCCTAAGAAGTTTCTCGCTATGACCTAAGGCTTTTTTATAAGGGAGTAGTCAGCCGCTCCACTGGGAAAAGAAGAAAAATTATTATTCAAGGATAGTACTATTTACAAGACCTAAGGCTTTTTTATAAGGGAGTAGTCAGCCGCTCCACTGAGAAAGAAAGAAGTATTATTTACAGGCCTACTCGGTTTAGAGCCGACTAGAGATTTTGTGACGAATCACAAGAGAAAGATTGTGGATAGGGGTAGACCTACCACGAAAGAAAAAGAATTTGACCATATGGTTTTTTTTCAGAGTTGGTCGACCGCTCTAGAAGTTGAAGCTATATACATAGAAATAAGCACATGATAGAGAAAAAGATATGATGAGTGTCATACGAAGAGAGAAACTTATTCTAAGAAAAATATTAACTAATAGATGGTAATAAAACTTTTCCATTACGAAAAGCTTAATTTTATTTTTTCATGTAATTAGATTTTCATATGAGTTTTCCAGGCGGATACGTTCTACAGGTTCAGGTTTATTAACAAAGATATCTAATAGAGCGAGACATACTCTGTGTGAAGAATAAGTAATGTCAAAGTAACAAGGGCCGAAATATAGAATCAAAGACAAAAGACTTTATACACAAGTGGGAGTGTTGTTTTAGAATTTAGAAAAAAGTTAAAGTGCTAAATAATTCGATTTTGTTGGGCGCCAAAACTGTCGTGTTACGTGGTCTTCCGATAATTCGGAAGACCAGGTACCAGACGTTAATGAAAGATCAGAGAAAAAGAGAGGTAGTTTAGAGAGAAAAGGACAGCAATAGTAAGTCAGGGTCTGGGTATTTATTTAACACTTAGGCTTTCTTCACACAGATAAAATAATTATGACACATAAATTAAAAAAAAAAAAAAAATAGTCCCTAATATCACCAGGGTAAAGTTAGAGATTTAGTGGTGAAGGTGAAGGTAGTTCCTCCGGGACTTCCTTTAGTACGCGTCCCGGAGTCGTCGGACCAGGAACACCGCTGGCGCTGTAATGAGGGGCGCTAGAGGCAGCGGCCCTGGTGGTACACGAAGGTAGGTGGGCCCGAGGTGGGACCCGTCAGAGTGAGTAGCGGTTCCCGAGGAAAGCAGGAACCTCGTAGATGAAGGACTCTTGAAGCGTAGGGCCCGACTTGGCCACACACAAAGTCGACTTTTGGTATGAGGGAGATAGAGGCTTCTAGGGGTCCGACTTGACCCTATCTTCAGAGTTTCTAGTCACCACTTAAGAGGCTGAGGGAGAACTCCTCGCTCTAGTCCGAGCCGCCGTTTATATACCCAGGTGATCTAGCTTTTTAATTTACAAATTCTAAATTCATAAAATTTCAAAGTTATACATGCCAGATATTAATTCTATGGTAAAACTGTCGTTTTAACTCCATGGTCTAGTATAAACCTAAGATATCGTCTCTGCCCGTTGTCTAGACAACAAAGATAACAAACGCTGTCAGATGGAAAAATATAAACAAAAAGTGAATATTTTCGGCTACAAAAGTAATATCGTTAAAAAGAATAGCAATTATTCAAAGGAAAAAGGTACGCAAGAGCCATGGAAAACCAATACACCGTACAGCTTCAAAAAATCAAGAATTATACGTCTCTAAAGTTAGTCGGTCCAACCGACATGTGAACCGCGCCCGCGAGATAGTCAAGAGGAACGGGACAAGAAACCCAGGAACGCAGGTACAATATTACAACACTCTGTGATTCATTTTAATTTTTAGTTACAAACTCCATGGGGAATTTTTGTATAAGGAAAATGATCATTTTAAACTACGCCTTTCCAAATGTTTCTTTAGCCTATTCAATTATTAAATAACAGTTTGAAGTTCAACTATAGCTATTTTAGACCACCTTGTGAAATTGCGTTTGTATTGCGTTGATAAATTTATATTTTTGCGGTACCATATTTTCGCGTGGTATCCCTTCGTGTGTCTTTATAATTTAACGTTAATGTGTTTTTTATTTAATTCAGTAATATATTTTTGAATGCGTTTCGGCTTTTTATTTTACTTCCGACAGGACTGAATTTACGTCCGGCCTTTTTTCTTTATGGAGCGCTACACTACCTACCCCCGTGTGGTTGCTGGGTTAGAATAGTGCCACTCCAGGTCTTCCCGTGGATGTCGGAAAAGGCGGCTAAGGGAATATAGGCTTGTAGTACTGTTAGGCAATGGGCTTGCAACCTGTCAATAATACGCTGGTAAACATCTTAGACTAGGCCCAAAAACTGAAAAACGCGTCTCTAAACCATTGCTAGCGGCAAATTAAATATGTAACAGTTGTTCTTTCTCCGCCATCTTGCAAAAACTGTCACTTTTTTCTGTTTTTTGCCGATACTGTCGTTGAAGTTCATTCTATTGCTAATTATGGTTGGGCAATATTATAGAGTATAAAATTTTCTAAAACTTTCGGCTTCAAAGTTATTTTCCACGACCCCTAGGGACGAAGATATGCAATCGTCTATGGGGAGCTAGCGTTAAAAAATGCTACTTTTTTTCTAGTTTTCCTTCCAATTATGTTTTAGTGCATTTTAGCGCAAACTTTAATAGTAATTTTTTCTTGAATAATTTTTTCCACTACCTCTATGAAAGAAGATATGGAATCATCCATCAAAAATTGGTTTCCGTTTCCAGTTTTCTTCCCATATTTACGTTTTTGTGCATTTTAGCTTTTAGGAGTCAAAATTATCTCAAAATTGAAATTTTCTACGATACCTAGTAATAGTATTATGGAATGCTCAGGCTTAGCTCGTAAACCTTGTAAACATTGTGACTTTCAAACCCTCACATCTTGGAAAATGGAGTTAAAATTCAAACATTAACGAAAACGGTGGCACAACTTGGTTCATGCCAATTCGTTCTTCATGCACGAGCATATCGTAGTCAGGTACTCGGATGAACAATTGAAAGATACAATATCCGTGTAGGCTTTGAGGACAGGCTCGAGGGCCATTAGAATGGGAATATATTGGTTTTGAGAAGTCTTCACCCATATGACTTATTTTCCATCACCACCGGTGAGGTATGATGAGCATTTTCCCATACGTTCATCTGAAAGACTTTAAATAAATATTCAGTACCACAAAAGCAATTGATTTTACACTAGCACTCCATAGATGATTCCATATCTTTTTTCCTAGAGATCGTGAAAAAAATGATTTTAAGGCAAAAATTACAGCAAATTTTGTGATCTACAATATTGCCGAAGTACAGTTTGCGCTAAAATGCACTAACACGTAAAATGGTAGGAAAACTAGAAAAAAGTAGCAATTTTTAACGCCAGTTCCCTGTAGACGATTCCATATCTTCGTCCCTAGGGGTCGTGGAATAAATCTTTGAAATCAAAAGTTTTAGCAAATTTTGTATTCTACAATATTGCCGAACCATGATTAGGACTAGAATGAACTTCAACGACAGTATCGGCAAAAATCAGGAAAAAAATGTCAATTTTTGCAAGATGGCGGAGAAAGAAATAGAGCTGGAGGGACGAAAATTTTGGGTTACCATGGCTAAATTTTCCTTTACAACATTTTAAAAAACCATAACAATCGGACCTTTTTTAGGGTACCGAAACAACGATTTACAAAATTTATGACGAAAAATTTTGTATGGGCTACCTTTTCACATAGAAGCAAACATATAGAATATTCCTAAAGTCAAGGTTAGTTATTTAACAATTAATTTAGTTATTATTTAGTGTTATTTTTAGTTATTTAAGGTTAGTTAGTTACATAGTTGTTTAAACACTTAATGTTGAACTTCTTGATTCAGTCAGGCAGGGATCTAACTATTTGGCTTCTCGATAATAATTAATGCATTATTAAAATTGTTTATATATTTTAAACATAAAGTAAGTACATTGACATTATGCATACATAGTACAGGCGGTACCGACCATAGGTCAAAAATTTGATATCGGATAAATTCACTTGGCACAAATGTATCCTAGGACAAACTGAGCTGATTTAGCCCGGTAGCCATCAGCCACCCCCTGGGGGGTAGGGAGGGGGGGTATTCAAAGTTACACGCCGCCGCGCTTCAGATAAAAAAATATATCGGCTTTAGTTTACCTATCACCTCGAGTGTGGTATCATTTTTTGATAAACCATAGATGTGGCTTTCATTTTTGATATAATAATTACACTCCTTCATATAAATTTATTAAGATACATTAAAAAGTTTCACAACATCAGCTTATCTTTTTTGTTACAACACACAATATTGTATAATATATGTACAACATCATATCTAAAAAAATATGTTTAAAAAGCCCAATTTATGCAGATTTAAAACACATTAAGTTTTTATTTAAACTATGATTTGAGACGTGTTGAATAAATAAATATACCCGCGCGGCGGCGCGAATTAAGACAGCGGGCGGAACTAACTCAGACGAGGACTCGCCGCGCAGCCTGCTGCTGCTATTGATATCACAAACTACATATTATTTTCGTAATTAACAAATTAAACTTAAGGTGAATTCATAAAACGGAGTTATTTTACGACCGACAGCTAAATAATATTCCGCCTACAGATGCCAGTTTCCAGCAGCATCTCCTGAGAGCTGTTTGCCAGGGTGTGCACGAATGGGGCCAAGCGATGGTGCCGATTCTTCTTCCCGTTCATTCATTTCATTCTTCTTGGGGATGGGAAATACAATCGAATCTCAATTGAAAACCAATTTCGACTACTGCACCCGTTGCTGGTACAGCTTGTCTGGAACTACTTAATGTGACAACAGTTTACATTTCTAAGATACATTTTTATGCCTAGGTTCTTATGGTTAATATTGTAATTTATGACATTTTGTGTACTTTAGACTATATGCAAGGACGTATTTCCACCTGGTCGGCCTGAGATCTAATATTTGACGGTCACGACGTCCTTTTGTGATTTGATCATTTTGAGATCGAGTCTGTCTGTTTTGACTTGAACACCGATTTTTTTCAGATAGACGTTTGTGACATTTTAAGATAAATGAAACTGTGTTAAAAAAAAGGGATTAAGAATTTTATAATTTAACTACAGCATAAACTTTATTTCTAATAACAATCAGTTAAAAAACCAATTTAATAAAAGTAAAAGACAAAACGTTGCGGCATCGTGCCGAGGACACTCGCAGCGTTACTCCGCTGCACTGCGATGCTCAGTCTTGGGGCAAAAAAGGAGCCCTGCCTGTAGTCGCCAGAGACGCTGATTAATTTATCTGACACTTCTTTTATACATTTCTCTGTGTCAGATGACCACGGCCCAAAAGTTTCTATAGCAAGTGCAGCCACTAAGAAATTTTGCTTTAATAAAGCGTATTTGCGACAATTGATGGTTTGGGCGTGGTTTACGGCGGTCCCTGGCTTGCGAGCAGAACCTTGGACATGACACTGTGCTAGCGTATCAACGCAAGTGACGTCCCACGCCAAGGGACGACCAAGATGCCACGGTACTTAAGTGCATTCGTCGGGTCTCTTTTCATCTGAGGCAGACGGGCCAGTGGGCTCAAGCGAAGCCCGGAATGAAATTGTACTAAAGCCCGACGGATCAAATTGGTTATCGATGCATGTCTGTAAACTCGACCAGCACTGGGTCGGTAACACAGGCCGTGGTGTCCTAGGTCGTCGACTGCATTTCCACAACGGCAACAAGGATGCGGGTCGTAGACTTTAAGACCGTGGCGAGGCACACTGCTATCCTGAAAGTATTAGGATCTAAAAGAGACCCTCCTAGGGTTCGTGAAGGGAGCAACGGGCCTTCTGGGATGAATTTTGACTATTTTCCAAAAGTTTGCGATGGCAAAATTTGCCCCATGCTGCTTGGCTAGTTTTTTCGACTGGCAAATTCTCACCAGGGTTACAGACACGCCAAGGATCCTCTGTATCGTCAAGAACAACTAGTAGCCCAAATGCCAAGCCCACCGTACTTTACGAGGAGGGTTGCTTGAGACCAACAGGTGAGTGTGAGATGTCAAAATTGTGGCTAGAAGTTAATTTTGAAATATTGACTTGGAAGATCGTTTTTTTTGTCATATAGACGTTGTATGATAACTATATATAAAATAAATACAGTTTTAAAGCTGAATAAATTTTCTTTAAGATATTATTTTTTCTTTGCAAAATATTCAGTGTTTTCAAAATATTCAGTGTTTAAATTGAACTTGAATATTGGAAAAGGTGTTCCAGGCGGGGACAAGCTAGTCCTAAAGTTATTTTTTTTTCAAGAAACCCGCCTGTAATACCTTTTCCAATATTCAAGTTAAATTTAAATTGTTATAAATATCAATAAGTACATGCTCTTACAATTTTCTATAGATTATAAAGCTTGTTTTTCGCTTTTCAGTTATTTTTTTATTGCAGTCGGGTTTTTTGTTTATTTTTAATAATTTAATTTATTTAACTCTTTTTAGTTTTTATATATAAAATAGTGGTTTAATTAATTATTACTAAGCAATATATGAGCTCTGGAGCTTAAATTTTTAATGTCGCGAAGCTACAAGTGACAAATTACAAGCGAAACCCTCTTTCTAGCGAAAGGAGTTTATTACTTATTTATTTATTTATTTATTTATTTATTAGGGATATCAACAGCACATTACAATTCATAAAAGCAGTAAATTAACAAGACAATAGTGCCAATTACAGACATCCACATATGAGCAATAAACAAAGAACAACAACTACAGATACATGCAAGTAGTTTAGTTGTAAGTAAATAAAGACGAACGTTACAGCTACGTACAGATGCGTTTGTGCTTGTGCTTGTGTGTGTGTGTGTGTGTGTGTGTGTGTGTGTGTAACATTTACGTATTTTTTTGACTTTCCTGTCAAAATGGTAGTATAAGTGTTATAATGTATATATATTTGGAATGGGCTATTTAATAGCTTTCATTTGATACCCATATTGTTATAATAAAAAAAATATTTTTTTATTCCCCGTCCATATTTTTTTCCGCGGACGCCGAATTGAAATATTATATACCCTATGTCACTTCGGCAATTAAGACGAATTGAATGACACCTCGTATGTTAAAATCCGTCAAGCCGTTTAGGCTGCAGAGCATGCCCAGAAATATACATACATACATACATACATACGCTCGAAAAACATAACCCTCCTTCTGACGCAGTCGGGTAAAAAAATATAAACCAGTGTTGATATTTTCGACAATATTTTACTTATTTTCTAGAAAACTGTATATTGAATGTCTCAAAAATGAATTCCTCGTGCCTAGTTTATCAAAACATGACACCCGACTCGAGGTGGTAGATACATTTCAATGCTTCGTGGCGAGTTTGCGTCTCAGTTAGTTCCGCCCGCTGTCTTAATTCGCGCCACCGCGCGGGTGTATTTATTTATTTTACTCGTCTCAAATAAATGATATAAATTAAAATATATGTTTTTTAAATCTGCATAAATTGGGCTTTTCAACCGTATTTTTTTGTGAATATGATGTTGTACATATATTATAAAATATTGTGTGTTGAAACGAAAAAGACAAGCTGATGTTGTGAAATTTCTTTATATACTCGTATCTTAATAAATTTATATGAAGGAGTGTAATTATTATATCAAAAATGAAAGCCACATCTATGGTTTATCCGAAAATGACATCACATTCGACATGATAGGTAAACTGAAGACGATATAATTTTTTGTCTGAAGCGCGGCGGCTTGTAACTTTGAATACTTGGCCGATGGCTACCGGCCTAAATCAGCTCAGTTTGTCCTAGGATACATTTGTGCCAAGGGAATTAATCCGATACCAAATTTTGACCTCTCCATACATTGGGTGACACTACCGCCCGTACTATACAGTAGATTGAGAAGAGAAGAGGACGCGGGGGCAGTGCGTTGCCCGTTTTCCTTGCGGCCTTCACGGTAAACTCGATGCTCTGCAGCGACGTCAGATTTCGTCCGTAGGTAGGTAACACCTACTGAATAATGGCCGAACCCTATAAGGTAAATGTACCCCTTTTCGTGTTAGTACACTAATTCGTGAGTTTTTGTTTCCGCGTCGAAAATAAGAAATCCAAGAACTATAAAAAAAAATGTACATGCCTAAAGAAAGTCAATTATTCAAGCTGTTTGAAAAACCAACTTCCGACGTTAGGATGGCTAAGCTGACTGTAATACAACGAGTTAACTCTCAGTCGTTATTCCGGTGCGTTAATATTATAGGTCCAAAGAGCTCCTACCCTACTTAAACTTGAATCCGGCGCTAGGTCCATTGTCCAAGGAAAAAAAACTAGTTATTTTTCCGTGGAGGTTTACCGTACTGCTTAGACATTTATACGTAAGCAATCTACATCTGTTAAGCAATATGGATCTGGCTTCGCCCCGGTCTCGGAAATTTAGAACTATTAAAAAAAAACTATGGGTTCTTTTAGACCTTTTGCCGCACTGTATTGACCGACTTAAGCCATATTAGGGATGGGAAATGATTATTACATTGTCGGGTGAGAATACGTTTGCCTAAAGAAGGTTGTAGGTATGGACATCGCACAAACGTATTCACAGACGATGAAATCATAAAAATATAAAACCCATAAATAGTAATTTATTTATAATACTTTGAATGATTTTCATTATAACGTTAATTGCATCACTATCCGAATAATACTTAAAATACTTATTGACTTATTTGGTGGGTAAATTAATCCCTCAGTATCTTTGTTTTCATCGGAGTCAATAAAAAAAATCCAGCTTCCTTTTTTTCGAAATTCTTCAAAAAATACACAAACAAACAATACGTATAAGTATGTAATAAATGTTTAGTTAATTATAACAATCGTCTATCGCTGTTCGTGCACAGCACATCACTACCCCGTTGACATTGGTACACACTCAGTGCGGATGGGGAGTGTGATGGGTCGAAGGTCTAATGGACCCCTTCCCGCACTTAAATGAAAAAAAAAGTCATTCAGTGCGGGAGAGGTCCAATGTGCCCCTCACGTAAACTAAGTATGCCATATTATCAAAAATTAAACATACATGAAACAATAATAGTTGTCTCAATCCTACTCCAACAATCGGCCAAAATACGCTCCCCGCACCGCTTCGTGTTAATGACCATAAAAATATCAAATATTTTAATTGTGATTTAAAAATCAAATAATGTATGAAATGTAGTTTCGTATGACCTAAATTCGGTATACCCTTTTTCCGCTATAGTACATTACTACAGAGGCCGGGACAAAAGGGGTTGCCGCCCGAAGACATATAGACGGCCGAGCAAAGCGAGACCAGATAGGTCTGAGGCGGGCAACCCCATGTTTCCCGCCGAAGTATGTATAGTTCTTTTTTCAAACATGCAATGAAATAAACAACAAAAAACATCAAAGTTTTATTTTTTAATACGCATAGTGGCAGAATGTCATGATGCCTGTGCCACAAAATTATGTGGAATGGCAATTAAAACAGAGGAGTTTGCCGGCCTAGGCCTGCACGATTTGTATGAAATTCCATTAACGACCTGTTGTCCTAGCCGCACCTGAAACGTCATACTTTAAGCCTATTATAAGGAACATAACATCAATATTTCATTGCATGTTTGAGAAAAAAAATCATACAATACGAGTTTAAAAGGAGTTTAGATTTTTAATGAAAAGGCGCATACCTAAACATTTTATTATTATGGTGTTACAATAATTTACTCATTTTTGCGGGATTATTTTATTATGAGTAACATGAAGTAAAGTTCTTAATTTTGAACCCTATGTCCCTAATTTCGTGAGTAATAGAACTATGAAGGTAAGGTGTTTTTGGGTATCTGGAAAGGTCAACAAATAACAAAACAAATAAAAGTGGAAGATTTACTAATAACAATTATTATTAATAAAATAATTATAGTGTATTATATTTAATTTTAATTTAAATACGTTTAGTTTTAATTTTTAATTGTATTAATGTTGAATTCTGTACTTAGTTGGAGGTTATATTTTCTAAGAATAAAAAAAAAATGTTAAAAAAGTAATTAAAAAAATAGGTAAACACAAATAAATAAATAAATAAATTAATAGGTAAATTTTTAATAGGTAAAATGAGACATTTTTTTTTTATTCAACTTCGGTTTTCTTTTATTATATGTGATTTATGATCTCAGTTGGACTTTAACTACCTATAGAAAAATTATATGTTTTTATATTCCTATTAATTATAAATCATATTTCAAATATTATTATTTCAAATTTGTAGGTGATTATTGTGATTATGGTACATAAATAATTACTACATATTATTGTTACGCCGATGGCATAAGCTGTCTCATTTTTTATCGTTAATTTTGGTGCTTTAGAAGCGTTTTCAGCAGGCTGAAATATCGTTTCAGTCCGTTGCAGAGGTAGCTCTGTCACATATCAGATTATCAAAATTTCGACCAACTTGCCGTTGTTTTCAGGCGCCTGAAACATGTTTTCAGTCCGTTTCAGGCCACCCTCTATCAGATGACGCCATAACCTGAAAACCCATTTTCAGGCATTTTCAGGACCCCTTATGGGCCTTTCAGTATATGGCAATTTTCCACTAAGAGTGACAAAGATAGCATGACTAGAAAGAGACAGCAATACTGAGAATCTTCGAGAAGTGTGTGAAAGAGAACATTCTAGCAACGAATAGTCTCGATCATCCTTGGCGGGTCGAAGTACATAGAACATTCCGGAAGGCATTCTGGAAAGATCGGACACGGGAAGTATAAAGGCGGACCTACCGGCAACCGAGATTCAGTCTTTACTTGGAAAGCGGATAGTGCTAATAAGAGCGACCCGAGCGATCATCTGAGTATTCGAAGTTTTTGTGCGATAATTGTTTTGTAACGGTTTAAGTGAGTGCGTAATTAAAGTCTACTTTTGATTATCGGTGTATTCGTGCATTTCTATCAGTTACTTACCCCCACGTACGTAACATTATAAAACAAAGTCGCTTCCCGCTGTCTGTCTGTCCCTATGTATGCTTAGATCTTTACAACTACGCAACAGATTTTGATACGGTTTTCACTGTCATTTAGAGAATTTATTCCGAATGGTTTATATGTGTATTTCATTCTAATTAAGTGTTAATATAATTGAGAAAACTCAATGTTTTCTTACCAAGTCGTCAAAAAATCGATTTCTGGGCGCTTACATAGCTTGCGCTGGCTAAACCTTAAAGGATATATCAAAATAATGTACTGAATAATTGTAGTTCTTCAAAAAACTCAAAGAAAAGTCCGCGATGGCATAATTATGTATATCTTCTAAGGTTGACTTAGAGTAACCATTTTTATCTTTAAAATTGTATTAATAAATATTAGGTTATTTACGAAGCTAATTTCACCAATTTAGTATTTATTCTTATCCAGATAAATACGTTAGTTACCTTGGGCATTTAATGTAGATTAAAATTGTCCTTTACTTATACCTTGCCTTATTATTTAAATAAATACTTTAGAAGATAATTATGGCAGATTCAAAATTACGCGCAACCAAAATCTGTATTATCGAAACGCTTGGCCGGGCCTATAGCCGCGCTTCGCCCTTTAGTACCTACCACGTACCTACAGCCTACAGCATCCTATAGTAACAAAAATTTTGGAAGTATCAGACGTGCACCGGAGCTCTCCTGTTACTTACTTATATGTATTTATATAGTAAAGAAATACAAGGTTTTCAAATTATTAAATTAGGGAAATGTGTAGGTAGTTAGATTGAGTTTAGGTTTTGACTAAAAGTTACCTATTTTAATGTTGTTTTTCATATTTTTGAATACAAAGTATATATAGATGAAAAACTTAAGTAAAGCTCATCTTGCTTGTAGTTGTGTACAAAACTAATATGGAAATTACGTCAAATTTCAAATATAGAATGTCAAACGGTCTATACGGATGTGTACAACTACATGCAAGAGGAGCTTTACTTAAGTTTTTTACCTATGCATAATATAGTATATAAATACATGTATAGGTAAATAAATTAATAAAGGTAATAGGTAAATAAATTAATATTGGTAAATAAAATAAGTTTTTTTTAAATACTTATTAAGTTATCAAAGAGAGGTAGGTAGTTTTTATTATTTAATTTTGTGGATTTAAGGGATAAAACTCAATTTTTAGGTTTCCGTACCCAAAGGGTAAAAACGGGACCCTATTACTAAGACTGCGCTGTCCGTCTGTCTGTCACCAGGCTGTATCTCATGAACCGTGAGAACTAGTTGAAATTTTTAAGAGAAGATGTATTTCTGTTGCCGCTATAACAACAAATACTAAAAACCGAATAAAATTAATATTTAACAACAAACGTGATATTTTTGCCTTTTTTTACTCAATATTAATAACGGCAACAGGTAGACGCTTGAAATATTCACAGAATATTCACTTTAAAAATAAATAATTAAATTAAAATAAAATAAATATTTAAGGGGGCCTCCCATACAATAAACGTGATTTTTTTCAGTTTTTTGCTAATGTTATATAGATAATTAGCTTTCCGCCCCCGACTTCGTCTGCGGAGAGTCAGAACTTATGTTAAAAGTACCTACAGACATAGTGTATATCACCTTCAAAGAGTTTTTATGAAAAAAAGTCCAGAACGCGAATTTTAAGTAAGCGGTCCACAAACACCTCTAAAACAACAAAATTGCCATACAAAATAAATTCACTGCCACTCTTTCACTATTACGTTTTTTTAATCGACCCTATATTTAGATTGATAATTTACTCACCTCATCTATTTCCTAAAGTTCTATACAAACAATTAACCCATTTAGCAGATTTTCGAAAAACACCTAAGCTGGATTTTTCTTTATTTTACAGTATTCAGTCGCAATACCCGTTTTCATATCTTGTAGGTAGATATACAGGGTGGAAATAACGAACGACACATGGACGGCAACTATCTTAAATATTGGAAATAGCAAATTCTACGCAAGGGAGACACATTTATTTTTAAAAACAATTATTACTGCATTTATGGATTTTTGAACATTTGCCTTAACCGGGAATCGAACTGGTCGAATATGACAAAATAATAAAAAAGGGTTTTTTCATGGTCTTTATGAAGGTGTATATGTTATAGACATAAATGATAACTATCAATGACCCTTTCAATTTGTATTATAAAACACGACTTTATTGTTCGACCATTTCGATTCCCGGTTAAATCAAATCAAATCAAATCAAATTCATTTATTTCATTCATTACATTTAGACATTTTACATAGATAGATACAAAGATTGCGTAATGAGAAGGGCGCACTACACAGACCACTTACCCTATAGACTCCGCTTCGGACAATTTTGTCTCGTATCTCATTAAGCCAAAATGGCGGGGCGCAGGGGGCGACAAGTGCACCGTGATTGGCCAGTTCAAAGTCAACGAATAATCAGGTGTGCGCGTCATGGTGCGCGCCATTAGGCGTAGTGATGGGACACGCTCGAAGAAAACATACTAAATAATGTCCCTAAGTGTTCATGTTTTTAATTAGAATCAGTAAAAATACAAGAAATGGGTTTTTATTCAAAGTATCAAATACTAAAACTAAATCTACCTACTTGTCAGATCATATTATGTTTAAATAAACTTATTTCTCAAAGAAATTGTACATTAAGTACGTGAGTTGCAATATGATTGATGTTTTTTTTTATATATTTCTGGTACAGCTATAGCGGATAACTGAGATAGGTTCCTGCGGTAATGGAGCGGTGCAGGAGGGGATACATATTACGTAACAGATCTGTCTCGCTATACGCGTGATCGAAATAACTCTTACGATATTTACAAGTGTGTAAATTGAATTGGTATAGTTAATCGAGTATGATAATATAAACCAACAAAATGAGTTATGTGACCGATATAAGTTAAATAGTCTATAAATCGATATGCAAGGTTCTATTGCTATCAGACCCCTATGGGGTTGAATAGTGTAAGTGCTTAGCTTATGTACACGGCGTCACGTCACGACGTCACCGGCGGAAGAGCGGTGTCCACTAGCAGCCGCCTCCATCGGCTGTCTCTGATCGTCGATGAACACGGCGTACTGAGGGTGCGTTCTTGCATTGCCGCGGCGACGGACGTTACCGAAGAAACGCTTTCACCAGCTGTGCTGAACGGCGACCATTATTACAGTCGTCTATATATAGATTGGGTCCACCGAAGACTACATCACAGCGGGGTTGAGTGCATTGTAAACGAGATTAGACATCGCTATTGGATCTTACGTCTCAGGCCGACCGTCCAAGGAGTCATTAAGCGCTGTGAGCCCTGCCGCCTTCGACGTGCCGTACCACCGGAACCGCCGACCGGCGACCTGCCGCCTTGTCGGCCCGCTCACCACCGGCGCGCGTTCACGTACACAGGCGTCGATTATTTCGGTCCACTTTCTGTCACAGTAGCACGAAAGCGGTATGTAGCACTATTTACATGTTTAACCACACGCGCTGTGCATTTAGAAGTCGCCGCTTCACTTTCAACTGACGCTGTCGTACTAGCTCTGCGCCGCATGATGGCCCGCCGCGGCTGTCCTGATGCTATCTGGAGCGACAATGGTACCAATTTTCATGGGGCTGATGCGGAGCTTCGTAAGGCTGCCCTGACATCATTAGAGCAAGAAGCCGAGATACGACATATCAAGTGGCACTACATTCGCCCGAGCGCACCGTTTATGGGCGGCGCTTGGGAAAGGTACACACCTGGGCCACACTTCAAGAACGCCACTCACATGAAGATGTATTTCATACACTTTTAACGGAAATCGAACACACTATAAATTCGAGACCTCTATCCCACGTGTCAGTCGCACCAGAAGACGAAGAGGCGTTGACACCCAATCATTTTTTGTTGGGAGGACCAACTAAGAATCCATTGCCAGGGACCTTCACGATGGTGGACGAGCTAGATCGCTCACACTGGAGAGCATCACAGCGGCTAGCAGATATATTTTGGCAACGATGGGTACGCGAAGTTCTCCCTGTACTCCAATCCCGGCGGGAGCCGCAAGGCCGCGGCGAAGCGACAAAAGAAGGTGATTTGGTTGTTATAGTAGATTCAAATCTACCAAGGAACGTGTGGCCGAGGGGCAGAGTGGAGCGCGTCTATCCGGGTGCGGACGGGGTGGTGAGAGTCGCCGATGTGAAAACCAATAACGGTGTGCTGCGTCGTCCCACTAAGCGTTTAGTTATATTGCCAGTAGAACCACTCGTTAGTTAAGTTTGTTTGGCGCTATAAATTCAGTAGTTAAGTTTGTTTGGCGCTATAAATTCAATAGTTAAGTTTGTTTGGCACTGTATAAATTCAGTTAATGGTTAAGTTTGTTCGGCACTGTATAAATTCAGTTAATGGTCAAGTTTGTTTGACACAGTATAAATTCAGTAAGTGGTTAAGTTTCTTTGGTACTGTATAAATCTAGTAAGTGTATATGTTTGTTACTTATTGTGTTGGGTTTGTTAATGTGTTGTAGTGGTACACTGAATATCGGTCAATAGTATTATTTATGCTCACTCCTTGAGCACGGCGGGAGTAATGTGACCGATATAAGTTATTTACTTTGACTATTTAGTCTATAAATCGATATGCAAGGTTCTGTTGCTATCAGACCCCTATGGGATTGAATAGTGTAAGTGCTTAGCTTATGTACAGACCCGGGACAGCTGGGTAATGCCTCCGCTCGACACCAGATGGCATTGCTTTTATTTCATACATTTTAACGGTTGTATACTCTACCCCACGCTAGATGGCTCCTAAGTTCGGGAACTTTCTGCGAACGGAAAGTTCTAGAACAGGATGCCACACTAGCGCTTCCGCCCACTTGTGGTATTTTGATGTCAGACTTAGTTTGAACTTGGAATTGCCTGTTCTAGGGTAAAATCGCTGTCAGCGAGCGGTCGTATAATTGTGTCATTGTCTAGTTTCTTCACTGTTATACCAAACAAACTTATTCATGTGCCCTTTTATATGCCTACAGTGTCCGCAACATTTTATACCATAGTTCATCTCATCATAGTTTTACGGGTATCAAAACCTAAGAAATCAGTGCATTCACATCACTTCAGTGATTAGAGAAAGATGGACATGGCAAAATCAGTATGTGAAAGAAAGCGAAAGACCACTGATGAAAGACATCAAAGCGTCGCCATCTTTGTAATAAATGTTTCACTTTTAATTATTAAATTATTATTGTTTTGAGTAATAACAGCTTGCCTTTGAAATGAAATTCCATCCTTTTGGAGGCTAGATGTCTTGCTACACTTTTTACACAACTTAACCATACAATACGGCATATTTGTGACACTTTATTCGCAAAGTAAATAGCCGAGTATCGCATGTTGCTATGTCAACAGGCGGCCGCGTACTAAAATACTGTTTGTGGGCATGACAACCAGTTAGTGCTCGTTGAGCTTAAGCTTGGCTTACGGGGGCGCCTTTGTATGCGGGGTCTATAGGGTAAGTGGTCTGTGGCGCACTATGATTCACGTAGAACAAATTAGCTGGACAAAAGTCGCTTTCTAATTACTTATATATTCTTATCACAGTCAATTAACAACACTCAGGCACTAATTAGTTCATACATTATAATTATCACGTTTCACTAATGAGGGTAAGTATATAAGATTTGTGAACCCTTTACGGTAATCATTTGCAAAACTGCGTTCTGATTATCACGTTACTGTGTATGTTTAAGAAAGTTTTTGTGTCTTTGTTGAAATAAAAATGGAACATGAAGGTAAGAACTATTTATTTTTATTATTATTTTGTGGTAAACTTTGTCATATCCTATTTAAAACATGCTATATTTTTAAAAACTTGTAATTTTCTGTCTCTTTTCGAACATTATGGGTCAAACAATCATATGTACCCGCAAAAGAAGACGATTTTTATCAAAAATACAATAATGCAGTATTTTTCGTTTTCAAAAATAAAAGTAAGTCTCCTTTGCGTAGAACTTGCTATTTTCAATATTAAGGGTGGTTGCCGTCCATGTTGCATTCGATTTTTCCACCCTTATACGTTTGAAAGTAACTTTATTTCCATACAAACTTTACAGTCAGTATGAGTAGTCTAAGATCCCAAGTTTTCCCTTTAGTTTTTTTTATTGATGATGGGTTTGTTCTTGACTATTTGTTTCTTTAAGGGGCAAGTGTTTAAAAAACACTGAAGCTTGCACTTTTTTAGATGCTAACATTCATGTACCTGGAAAAAAAAACAACTTAAATACAAACTTTGACCCCGCTTTTCACACTGTTAAGGGCTTATTTTAAAACCTGTTTTTGTATTTAAATAATAATGGTGTTGATACCGAGTTTCATGAAACTAACTTGTCATAATTCTTATTTATAGGTAAACAGTAACCTTAATACCAATAATGTCCACATTTCTCACATCAAAAATGACCAAATTCCCACATAAACTTCTACCCCCATTTTACCCCCTTTTCCGAAATTGCCGTATTTTTTTTTCATTCATATCGTAAACTACGACGTTCACTATTCTCATTTTAAAAATGGATTAACTGCCTTTAATTTTACCATCTTTGGGATAGTTTTTCAAAATCGCCCAACGCCTTTTTAGCGTTCCGTAACGAAAATGGCAAAACCTCTTATAGTTTCGTCATGTCCGTCCATCCGTCCGTATGTCACACGCATTTTACTCGAAATCTACAGAGGTACATTGATGAAATTTGGAGTAGGTATAGGTGTCTTGTAGAAGCCGCTACTTATAGTTTCATAGTGAAATAACAAAAATAAATATTTCTAGGTTGGGCACTCCCTATAACATGTGATAGTAGTGTAATGTGGTAAGGTTCTGCTACTGAAAGTGGAGCTTGTCACATTAAACTATTTGTACAAAGTGACCAATTTGATTTTAAATGGTATAACAAAGGGTGACTGGGGTGTAGCAAATAAACACTTTGTAATTAAGTAGCTTTTTTTATTTCTTTTCCAGATTCACGAATACAATAGGTGTAACCTAAACGCTATCACAGCGGCGTCTCCTCCTTGCAGGAAGTCAGGTATAGTTTGATCCGCTTGTCGTAGAATCTTCGCTAAGTCAGCTACTAAGCCTGTATCTTGATCTGAATCAAAGAATGACACAGCCTTCCCCCTGTTCCCAACGCGCCCTGTTCTTCCGATCCTATGGACGTACTCATCAATACTCTTCGGCAGGTCATAATTGACGACTATATCAACGTTTTTAATATCAAGACCGCGAGCGGCAACAGCAGTCGCCACTAAGATGCAGTGATGTCCGCTTTTGAAACTTTGCAGCGCCTGTTCTCTTTCGCGCTGCATGCGATCTCCATGGATAGAAGAAGTCATCATTTATTGTTCCGATAGCACCGCGGCTATAAAGTCTGCATTTCGCTTCGTTTCCACAAAAACAAGAATGCGTTTGCCATCATTCTCCTCGACCAGTTTCTTGAGCGCGCCCTGCTTTTCATACTTCGTGACCTGGACGAATATCTGTTCGACGTCCGCGCTAGCGCCGCCAATAATACCGACCGCAACGAACAAGTAGTTGTTCAGGAAGCGACCAGCCAAGTGTTGGATATCCTCGGGGAATGTGGCAGAGAACATGAGGGTTTGGCGTTGGTCCACTCCAACTATACTGGAATGCTCCATCATCTTTTCGACGCTCGGCATGAAGCCCATGTCGAGCATTTTGTCCGCTTCATCCAGTACGACGAATCGAATGCTGTCAAACGACACGCGATTGCGATCAACAAAGTCGGGTAAACGTCCAGGCGTCGCGACAAGAATAGAGCAACCTCTGCCAATATTATCTCCTTGATGTCTTGAACCTTACCACATTACACTATTTGTACAAAGTGTCCAATTTGGTTTTAAATTTATAGATATGAAATCAAATTGGTTTGAAGGAACAGCGGTGCTTTGTTTTATTGAAAAAAATGGGGAGACGCCGCTGTGATAGCGTTTAGGTTACACATATTGTATTCGTGAATCTGGAAAAGAAATAAAAAAAGGCTACTTAATTACAAAGTGTTTATTTGCTACACCCCAGTCACCCTTTGTTATATGGTGAAGAAACCGGCGTCCCGGCTATTTCTCGCACGAAAAAGAAAACAATGCTCTACCTAAAAGAAGCGAGAGAATAAAGCGCAAGGAAATACGGATAAGGAGAAAGATAAGCTTAAACCTCCTTTCAGATAAATAAATAACAGGACTGGTAATGTTGGTATAAAGACGGTGGTATAATAATTGATATTATTTTGGTGTTTTTTGTGTGTTTTCCCCCTTCAGCATGTTTAGAGACCAGAAGATGGCAGCGAAGAAGTTTAACGGCTTGTCGGACACTGACGATTTTCTGATGCAATATGATGCCATTGGGATAATAAAGTCATGGACTGACGAGCAAAAGAAATACGCGATAGCCGCGTACTTGGATGGCCCGGCATTGCACTGGTATAAGGCGAACTATACGACTTTCACTACGTACGAGGTGCTTGTGACCAAATTAAAAGCGCCATTAACCTCTCAAACCGATTACGCACGGTAGTTTTACTACCAGAAACAGCTACGACAAGAAACTCTCATTGAGTATTTCTATGCGTTAGAGAATTTGGCGTCAAAGGCAGAGATAAAAGATGACGCAAAATTCGTAAAACACTACATAAATTCGGTCAACGACCGCTATCAGTGGTTGTTCGCATCAAGGTTATTTGATACCAAGGAAGAGTTAAGAAAAACAATACTTCAAGTAGAAGATATTTATAATCACGGTAATACAGAGGCTCAGAAAGTGGAATTCCCGATCTTCAATCCAGAAGTCACTTTCGAGGACATTCGAAGTCGGGGGGATCGAGCGTCGCACTCTCCGCAATCCGAGTATATAATGCCGTTTAGAACGCCGGATACGGTTGAATCCCCGCGTAGGGTGCGATTTGAGCCGCAGACTCCACCTTCGCATAATTTGCGCCCGCGTGCGTGGAGACAGCAACAGAACGCACGGGAGCAGCCGGATGCAACGTCTTCTTCTTCTTCGACGCAGCAACCACAGCACCCAAACTACGGTCCCCGTCGCCAATGAACCGGGATGCGGCGTGGTGCTCAATGAATCCGGTTACACAGCAGCAGGATATTGTAGATAGACTTGATTTTGTACCCATCATTAATGTACAGTTAAATAGTATTAATTGTGAGGCCCTTGTAGATTCGGGAGCATCAGTTTCCTGTGTATCGTCATCGCGCTGGGAGAGCCTAAAGCAGGCGAGCCCTATCCAGACCCTCAGATACCTTTGTGTGCCGTCGGTGGTCATACCATCCATGTGGTAGGCAGTGCCGAGATGGGTCTTGTAATTGGCAATGTATATTTTCGCCAGCAGTTCTTGATTGTGGAAGATCCTGCTGATGTATTTATTTTGGGCCAAGATTTTTTACGGGATAATAAAGCAATTCTCGATTTCGTATACGGTGTTCAGAATTGAACACGTTCAGCGTTGAATAATGACATTAAAATACCGTTCAAATCTAAGCCTGACCATAATGAGAAAAAAATAAATTTCTCAATACAAACCAAAGAGTTTGTACAAGACCCTTATATGAAAAAAACTGATTATGTTTATTTTACAGATTTGCTGCAACGAAATGAAAACTATTTGCTCAATATTTCGGAAAGAGAACCAGTTGTTTTTAATGTAAACGACGAGTTACCAGAAAAACAAAAGTCCGAACTGATTAAGTTGTTAAAAGGGTTCCGTCAAACATTTTCGTTTACAACGCATGAATTGGGATGTTATAAGGATTCTTTAATATCAATAAAAACATCAGATGAAGAACCAGTCCATAAGGCACCGTATCGAGTTTCGGAGAAGCAAAGACAAATTATTGATGAGCAGGTGCATGAAATGCTAAAGAATGGCATTATTCGAGAGTCAAGGAGTCCTTATGCCTCGCCTGTGGTATTGGTTATTAAACCAGCGGGTCCGCCAAGATTCTGCATAGATTTCAGGGCTTTGAATAAAAAAATAAAAATCAACTCTTATCCAATCCCGAGGACAGAGGATTTGTTGGCGTGTCTGCAAGGAGCGAAATACTTTGCAGACAATATATTTGGATATGAATGCAGGATACTGGCAACTGGCCCTGGGAGAAGGCAAGGATAAAACGGCCTTTGTGACGCACACCGGCCTTTACGAATTTAATGTGTTGCCGTTCGGATTAAAAACAAGCCAAGCTATGTTTCAGCGAGTGATGGATAAAGTGCTGGCTGGAATAAAATATAAGAAGGTTATTGTATATGTGGACAATATCCTAATTTTTAACCGACTTCAAAAAAGGAGGAGGTTATACGTTCCACTGTATGTTTTTTTTTTATGTATGTTCACCGATTACTCCGTCAATTGTCGACCGATTTCAAATATTTTTTTTTGGTTTGATAGAGTATACTTCCGAGGTGGTCCCATTGTCACCAAATCTGTATCTGATGAGGGGATCAGTGAGGAATTGAGGGAACTCCTCAAATATTGTAGGCAAACATATAGCGATTTTAGTATTTTTAGTAACAAGTCCAGCATTTGCATTCAGAAAGTATCATTTGGTGTAGTGGAACTGATGACGAAGACCACAGATGACCACCGGAACTCTTCAATGGTACCGATTTCAAGGGTGGCGATAAGATATCTCGATTAAGATAGTTGAGCGACTACCTAAAACGAATAATATTTACTTGTTGAAATATGACTATGACTTTCCCGCGGCGTTTCTTGCGGCGCGCTTGATATAAGTTAAATTTTCATTTCAACTAAGAAGTGGGACTACGTAACAGCGTATTATGATCACTAAAAAGTATAAAATAAAATAAATGTTTTAAAAAACAAAAAACCGCCTTCAAAAACGCAAAAAATAACTTCTTTTTGAAGGCGGTTTTTTGTTTTTTTGCAAAAACTTTTGAAGAATTTATGGAATCTTTGGAAGATGTTTTGTCAAGACTAAAAGCTGCCAATTTAACCCTAAAACCCTCTAAGTGCAAATTTGGGTATCAAAAAGTGACTGTTTTAGGACATGAAGTATCCTCGGAAGGTATTGGAACAGATATAAGGAAGGTGGAAGCTATGAAGTTAATACAACCACCGAAGAATGTCAAAGAAGTCAAATCTGTGTTGGGACTATATTCGTATTATAGAAAATTTATAGATAATTTCGCGGAGATTGCATTTCCTATAACGAGTTTGACGAAGAAAAATAAGAAGTTTCTTTGGACAGATGTGGAGCAAAAAGCATTTGAGGAGCTAAGAAATAAAATATGTGATGCACCAATTTTAGCTTATTTCTCAAACGATAAAGATGTGACAACGAGGCTGTACGTCGATAGCTCTGATAAAGCTTTGGGAAGTTGCTTATTTCAGGGTAAAGAAGAAATGAAACCTGTTGCATACGCTTCGAGAAAATTGAGTGCTGCCGAGCAGAGATATTTGGTGACGGAAAAAGAATGCCTAGGATTGATATGGGCTATACAATATTTCAAGCATTACTTATGGGGCCCTAAGTTTCAAGTCGTTACTGACCACAGGGCATTAGTCTGGTTAAAGAGCAAGCGGGACATGAATGGCAGACTTGCGAGATGGGCTTTATCTTACGGTACAATCGTGGGATTTCGATATTGTGTTTTGCTGCGGAAGAGATAACGTAGTGGCGGATTTTTTAAGCAGGAATCCATTAATTGAAGGTCCAAATGCAGAATGCATAGAGAAGGTTCCTGAGCAGGAGGACGGATTTGTCTTGTATGCGCTGAATAGCATCGATGTGAAGACAGCGCAGCAATCAGATATATTTTGCAGCGATATTTTGAACCGTATGCGGCAAAATAATACTCGAATTTATCAAAATGATTTTTTACAGGGAGATTTATTGTATAAGAAGAGAAATGTCGGACAAGAGACAAAGGAGTTATTGGTCTTGCCAAGAGAGTGCTTTGCAGAGTGCATGAATGAACTCCATGATGACCCTGTGACTGGAGGTAATTTCGGACTCTTTAAAACCTATGCGAAGTTTAATGACAGATACTACATAGATAAAGCAGAAAAGAAAATTAACGAATATGTCAGATCTTGTCATCGCTGTCAGGAAAGGAATATAAACAAAGTGATTGCTCCATTAATTTCCATTTCTGTTTCAGACTTGTACCAAAAGGTAGGAATGGATGTACTAGGCCCGATGCACACCTCGGATAGAGGGAATAAGTACATCATTATTGCATTGGAGTATTTATCCGCTATATGTAAAGCGGTACCCCGGGTCACGGCGGAGATAATAAATGATTTTTTGATTACAGAAATATTGTGCCGATTTGGGAGCATACAGCAATTGATAACGGATAGAGGTTCCGTGTTTACTTCCAATATGATCAAGGAAACGGCCCGATATTTCAATGTGACATTGTCGCATGCGACAACGTATCATCCGCAGACAATTGGACTGGTGGAGCGTTTTAATAGAACACTGCTATCAACATTGTCGAAGTATGTGTCTGAGTCTCAACGTAATTGGTGTACGTATTTACCAATGGTAACTTATGCGTATAATAGTGCCCGGCATATTAGTACAGGAGTGTCACCGCATGTACTAATCTATGGAAGGGAACCGTTATACAGATCTGATGTGGAGTTGCGAATTAATCATATTAATGTTTCAGAAGACTTGGCGAATAAGATGACACGAATGTCTTTATTAGTGAATAAAGTTAGCGAAAACATTCGTCAGGCACAACAAAAGCAGAAAGCTTATTATGATGAGAAGGCCAAAGATGTTGTTTTTAACACAGGGGAGAAAGTTATGATCTACTGCCCTAAAAGGAGGACAGGGCTCAGTTTTAAGCTCTCCAAGCGTTATAAGGGACCTTTTGAAATAGCTGCTAGACTTAGTAATGAAAATTACAGCCCCTTGTGTTGCATAGGAATCGTTTAAAGAAGTTTTATGCTAGGAGATAGGTATAGGTTAGATATAATTTTGGTTAGGATTTTAGCATATAAGGTGTAATTAATGATTGTTGTTATTTTTCACAGGATAGCAGGTTAAGACAAGCATGAACAACCATAGTTGGACAGAGAGGAGAAAGGAACATGGTGCATGGGCATGTCTCCATGGCATGGCTCCGGTGTGTCTGGGGTTGTGAGAATTCCTTTACGCCCATAGGGTTGGAAGAAACTTATTTGGTTTCACCTCACGTATTCCACGGCATACGGGTTCCTTCATGGTTGATGCGCAATGCATTACATGTTAAGGAATGATAGCTGGATGCTTGTTCATGCTTATTTCTTGCAGGTTCTCTTGCTTAATTTTAATTTGTTTTGCTGTGTGTGTTTTTACTATATTTCATGTTCATCGGTGCTGAGTGGAAGATCCTGGTGTCTGATGGCTGTTTGGTGCCTGATGACTCTGAAGTCTGATGACGTTGATGACTGATGATTGATGACTGATGCCTGATGTTTGCTGTAAAGAAGTAGACGGGCGATCCTGTCGAATATCTTGGGAGGCACGACTGCACTGTGCCATCAATTACTGTAAACTGTATCGCCTGATTTTCTATTTATTTTCAGTCATAGTGGATAGCTGTCCAAGCTGAGGGCTTAAAGAAGTTAATTGTTAATGCTATTTTGATCTTTCCTAGAATCTTCTCATTTGAGAGCGTGACCTGTTCTCTTTCCTAATTTGTGCTATCGTATATGCTTAATATTGTTTCTTTTTCATGTACTTAACAACAATCAAGCTGCGCAATTGAAGGTTGTGCCTTGCAGTTTGCTGATGCTGCCATGCAGAGCATCATCATGCTGCGAAGATGCTATGTCCATGTCTCAGGCCGAGATGTGTGACATAGGCACAACATAATTTAATATTTTTTTTATTCATGTTGTCTACGTTAGGTATTGACGAAAAATAAACAATTATTATTGTGCGTTATGATTGCTAGGTAACTTGGATCCAAAAGTGACTTGGCAAAGGTCAAGTCATGGCCGGATTCAGAGGACAGAGGTCCACTAAAACTTTGTTAGGGTTTAAGTAGTCTGAGAGTGACTTGATTAACGTCAGAACACTTACAGATAAGACGAACACAGGTTCGCATCAAGACACAGTTTCTTTAAGTAATTATATTCAGAATCTTTAAATAATGGCGAAACTGGGTCTTATTTAACCTTTTCAACGCTTTTGTCAAATAAAACAACCATTCTTATTTTTATTTTTTTATTTTCAACCATGACTGATATGTCAGTCGTTGGCATTGAGCCTGCGGTGCTGATATACGAGTCCTTAGCGTCGAAAAGGTTTAGGCATTCCAACATCCTCCATGTTGGGACTGTCAAAATTTGCTAGCTAGGGTTAGGCAGGTAGTTAATTTAGCTTGTCAGTCGCGGTTCTCACTTTTTGTAGAGTTTTCTGGGAACCGAAACCAGCTGTGCTATTTTATTTATTAACGGGCAGTCTTATCCCGTTCTAACTTAAAAGAACAGCTTAGCACAGGAGGTTATCCCATAGTGGGGGACGATTGTTTAGTTATTGTAATTCCTCCCTCTACATAGGTAGTCTTTAGGAATAGGTAGGTTTCATTCCTTGTTCCCAGAGGGACGAGGGATCTAATGTGGTAAGGTTCTGCTACTGAAAGTGGACCTTATAACATTAAACTATTTGTACAAAGTGTCCAATTTGGTTTCAAATTATAGATTTGAAATCAAATTGGTTCGAAGGAACAGCGGTGCTTTGTTTTATTGAAAAAAATGGGGAGACGCCGCTGTGATAGCGTTTAGGTCACACCTATTGTATTCGTGAATCTGGAAAAGAAATAAAAAAAGGCTACTTAATTACAAAGTGTTTATTTGCTACACCCCAGTCACCCTTTGTTATAGTAGATGGACAAATAAATTCGCCATAAATCATCGTGCGGAACATATTTCGACAGTTCATTTAAAACAAAACTTCAACTTCTACCGCCCATTTACCACCGCCGTTTACAGGGATAGTTTTTCCAAAATCTCCGAAAGCAAATTAATAGCCCTGACACGTCCTATTTACACGTTTCTCACTTAGAAAAATAACCGAACTCGACCGCCCATTTACCACCGCCGTTTACAGGGATAGTTTTTCCAAAATCTCTGAAAGCAATTTAGTAGCCCTGACACGTCCTATTTACACGTTTCTCACTTAGAAAAATAACCGAAATTGTTTATTTACCTACTAACTTCGCTAGCCGCTAAAATCGCAAGCAGTTGTATTTTCTATTAATAAACAGTAGCCTAAATACTAATTTTCACATTTCTCACGTCAAAAATGACCAAAGTCCGAAACTTCTACCACCTTTGATGTAGTTTTTCCTAAATCGCCAAAAGTATTTTTTTTTTATAAAAACAGTAGTCACCACATTTGTCCCTTCAAAATGTCCAAAATCCCATACAAACTTCTACCGCCAATTTACCCCAAAGTTTTTCCAAAATCGCTAAAAGGAATATTTAATTTGTATACATTAGCCCACACAACATTTTCCACGTATCTGACTTCAAAAATATATACCTACAATACAATTTTCTACCCCCTATTTTACCACCTCAGATGTAGTTTTTTCTAAATCACCGAAAGTAATATTTTTTATATGTATATTGCCTTTTGTGTTACATAGGTAGATTATATTTGCATTGAGAGCATTTCTTCCAAGTTTCAAGTAAATTTGACAATGAAAATATTTTTTCCCATACAAACTTTGCAACCCTCTTTCATGCCTCTAGGGGTTGAATTTTAGTAATCGCTGAAATACGTGTCTCATTATTTGCATTGAAGAAAATTTCTACCAAGTTTCAAGTAAATTGGACCATACAAATATTTTTTCCCATCCAAAGATAGATGGTACGGAACCCTTCGTGCGCGAGTCCGACTCGCACTTGGCTGGTTTTTTTATTTTAATATTTCATTCCTATTTGGTTATTAATGAGAAAGTGTGTTGATTAGTTATAATACTTTTTTTCTTTTTTTTCTTCTTATTTTAAGGTTGTTTGTGTTGTAAATATTTCGAATATAGGTACTTACGTATTCTCCTGTTGTAAATTTAAAAATAAATGTTAACTTCTATGCTTTTAGCATGTCACTTTAGCCTGGCTGGTGTTATTTTAGTATTTGTCCCATCAATGAAGCAGGTAGTTAATTTTGTGGATTTGGATTAATAGGTACGGATTGTTTTTTTTAAGTAGTAAACTCAAAATGAATTAATACCTATGTCGCGAAGAAGTCTTTCTAATATAGATCGTAGAATTAGGGATAATAATAGAAAAAAAATACGTCTTAATGATGAAATCAAAGAAGAAAGGGAGATCAGGCTGTGTAATAGAAGAGAAAGTAATTATTTGCGAAAAAATAGGGAAACGTCTATTGAACGTGACGTTCGTCTTATAGTTGATAGGGATAGACATAGATCTCAGCGAGCCAAGGAATCTTCTACTGAACGTGACGATCGGCTTATAGGCGACTTATGCAACATCCGCCCTTCGAGCATATATAGCTCTTGCGACTCCACTCTGACCGTCTAATAAAAGATAGCCAGAGGTGAGAGTCTATTCCTCGTCATCGTACACTTCAACCGGCCGGTGAAGGCAAGCGTGAGGTGAGGAACAGGACCTTCCCTCGGGACCAACAGCTCGCTACTAGCTGCTGCTGTGGCCTCATACGTATTATTATTATCACACAAGATGCTTGACCGCAAAGTTCACAAGATATGCACTTACTTATTATTAGAGTTAGGACTTTTGGTGGCAAATCGTGGTTCTAGAATCCATGGAGTCGCTATTTGCTATTTATTATAATACATACCAATTTTATTTAGACCTTCAGTATTTTTATTTGAATATTTCAAATTCATTTATTAATTAAACCGCTTAACCAATTTAAATGAATTTTGGAATGGAGAATATCTCTGCTGTGAAAGCGTCACAAATAAGCAAATTTTGGACCCGATTCTACGTGCACATCGCTTAAATAGCCTAAAACTAAATTGTCAAATTTTTAGACTCAGTTTAGACGGCAGATTTAACAAGTGCTATTCCACCATGTCAATACAATATTAAATAGGACCGCCTAAAATAAGAAGCGTCAGATTCAAATTAGCGCTGTCATTTGATTATGACAGCTGCTCGTAGAATAGCAAAGTGTTTTAGCGACACCTAAATAAAATTAGGAAGTTTAGAGGCCACTGTAGAATCGGGTCCATTAGTAGGTATGGAATAACCGAACTAAAAATGTATTTGGTTCATTTTAAAATATGACCATACTGAAGGTCAAAATCAAAGTGTCATGTTTTATAATAATTACGTAATAGCGAATCCATGGATTCTAGAACCACGATATGCCACCCAAATCCTAACCCTACTTATTATATACATCATCACTGACGCGCTCGTCGTCACCATGGACTGAGTGTCCCGATTCAACAGGTTTTATGCGATAAACGGGAGCTTACACTCGAGCGAAGTTTGTATTTTCTTAAATGTTTTTCGAGTTTTTTCTTACTAATAATGAAAATCCATATTTTTATAAGAAACTGAATCCGAAATAAGACTTAAGCAGTGTAATAGTCTAAAATGAAATATGTCTACTTTCACTAAATCAAAGTAAATAGTATTTTATTTCATTTTATATTCTACTAACATCCTAATTCTACAGATTGAGATGACCTAGATTGTGCTTAAACACATTTATCTTTAAAAACGTGGAATAGCATTTTTGCTTAAGCGCCAAATAGTAAATTATTGCATGGAGATAAAAATGCTAAATCGAAAAAAAAAATGTATCACTATAATTTGAAATTGATAACAGTAATAACTCGACTGAAGATAAGAATAAAAAAAATCTAATAAAGTTAAGTTAAATGACTAACATGCTTCAACACGAAAAACATCAAAATAAACGTCGCTTTAGTTGTCACGTTCTCAAAAATACGTGAAAAATTAGCCTGCTTAAGCTCCAAAAAAGTGCTCCGATCGACGTGGGTCCCAGACAGATCGACGCAGAAAAAAAAAAGAAATTAAACTGTATATATAACTCATTTTCGGCCAAAGTGGCGCTTAAGCATTTTTACCTTTCCACTGTCGATATATATATATATTCCAAAAAATATATCAAGGCAATGCATCTTACGATATATTTTTTGTAATAGTTGACAGAGTCCATACACGCAGCTAGATATATTATAGCACGGTATCTTAGTTTAGTTTAGTTTATTTATTAATCAATGTAATATTGTAATATTACATTGATTAATAAATAAATTATATAATATAAGTTGCATTGCATGCCAAAAAATACGAAATTACATTGAGATCGTCAAAACATAAATACTAATAATCAAAGGGAAGTAATTAAATGGTCAGCAGTTATTCAAATTGATTCGCAAAAAAAAGAAGCAATTTACTCATTTGGGCAGCATACAAAGATTTGGCAGGCAATAAATAAAAATCGGGCTGCAACTCTTGTTCAGCAAACAATTTCCAAACGGTTAACATTTTAAACAATATCAATCGTCTTCTTTGGTCATTTGTCTGCCTAATAAACAGTCAAGCTGCAAAATAATTACTTGGGCAGCAAGATTTTACAATTGGTCAGCAGAGAAAACATGTCTGTAAGCAGTTTAATTGAGAGGTGTGCATATTAAAATAATGGTTTTCTATATAAATAACTAAGTGGATTGCGTTTAGTTTGAAAAATCAGCAGTGTTCGTTATTTGCGGGCGGAGCGAACTCAGACCACGTGATGCGAGCACCCAAGCGTTGGTATTTTTGAGGCTAGTAATTAATTATAAATTACGTTTTGTCACACAAATTTAGGAATCAAAATCACACCCTAGATTAACCAAAATTTGTATCATAAATATGAGGTAGGTTAGGTTAGGTTCGTTTTTATATCAGGCCCGGAGGGCCAGAACAACCCAGAAATAGGAGCTCCGCGTTAGCGGACCTCCGTCGACTCTATTAAATTTGTAAATTTGATGGTGGGTTTGGCATATGTGCGTTGCCGGCACGGCAGTAAATTTGCCCCCTTTTTTTGACAGACAAAATGAAATATTTTGCTTACCTACTGATTGCTTACCAAAATTTGATTAACTGTGGATCGCTCAATGCAGCTCAAATATTTAATTTGCTGACCAAAATGATTTAGAGCAGTTCAGTATATTATTAATTGCAGACAGATTTATAAATGTTTGCTAACCATTAGTTGCTTACCAACTAGCTATTTTGGCTGACCAAATACATATTTCTGTTCACCAAAATAAGAATATTTTGCTGATCGATTAAATGATACCCATAATCAAAGAATACAAAAATAATTAATTAAAACAACAATAATTAAACATCAAATAAATGGTCACTCGTCCGATGTCAATTAGGATTAATATACAATAATAAATAAATTTACAATTTTAGCTCCATATATTCATCCACAGAGTATAATGGATTATCCAATAAGCTTAGAAACCTTGCTGATGTTTAAATGCTTCGTCGGATTGTACATTTTTAGTTTGGCGGGTAGACGCTCCTAGTACGTGGGACCGATGACACGCGGGTTCTTACCCGCAAGTGCCATGCGACGGGGAACTGTTCTCAAACGCCCGGTGTGGCGGAGCTCCTTGCCAGGATAATTGACGCGTGCGAAGGAGGAAATATTGTTTCTTACGAACATTAATATTTGGAAAATGTAAACTGTGTAGTGCCATACCTACGAAGGGTGCCTTTTAAGTTCTATCGTTTGAAAAAACTAAAGACAATTTAAGTGTTAAATGGTATTTATTGTTTTTCAAACTAATCACCGTGATATGTAATACACTTTTTCATTCGATCGAACCAGTTTTCGAAACACTTATTCCATTCCGAAGTCGGGGTCTCCAAAATGGCCGTTTTGTATGCCTCAACCGCTTCTTCAGGCGTCCGGTACCGTTGACCACGAAGTCGTTGCTTGATTTTTGGAAAAGTGAAGAAGTCATTAGGGCTTAAGTCTGGACCGTACGGCGGGTGATCCAAATTTTCGACGTTTTGTTCTTTTAAAAACGCAATTGTCTGCCGGGCGGTGTGCGAGCTAGCATTATCGTGGTGCAGTACTATACGACGTCTTGGTTTTTTTTTTCGGAACTCGCCGATAACTTCTGGTAAACAAACAGTGGTATACCAGTCAGCATTAACTGTTTTACGATCTTCGAGCACGATGGTCGCAACGTGGCCACTTTTCGCTACAAACGTGGCGACCATTTTTTTCGAAGTGCTCCGTGAGCGTATTACTTTGGTCGGTTTTGGCTCATCTTGAAACACCCAAACAGTCGACTGCTGTTTAGGATCCGGATCGTAGGCATATATCCAAGATTCGTCACCACTGATAATGTCATAAACGTGTTTAGAGTCTCCTCGGTTGAATTGCCGCAGAGTTTTGCGGCACCATCTAACGCGAGCCGTTTTTTGGTCTTCACTAAGTAAATGTGGTATCCAGCGTGAGATCAATTTTTTTATACCTAAGTGATCATGCAATATATTTTGAACGCTGGTCCCTGAAATGCTTAATGAAGCTTCTATCTCGCGGTATGTCGCATGGCGATCTTCGACGATCAGTTGCCGTACAGCATCAATGTTTTCCTGGGTTACAGCTGTTTTTGGTCGGCTTTCACGATGCCTATCACTAAGACTAGAGCAACCACGTTGAAATTCCAAATACCAACGTTCCACAGTCCGGATGCATGGTGCTTCATTTTTAAAAACCGTAGTCAGCTCTTCAAAGCACTGAAGACGCGTTAAACCCCTTTTAAAGTTGTAAAATATTATCGCACGTAAATTTTCCTTCGAAATTTCCATTTTCACAACCGACTTGTCAACTTTGAACCGACGCTGTACTAAAACGAATCGGCCGATCTGGAGACATTCTTTTGTTTTTGAATTCTAAATTCAAATATTTTAAGATGATACTAGTTTTTTTTAATAATTACGGGAGTTTTGCAAACGACAGAACTTAAAAGGCAGCCCTCGTAACAATAAACAATAACTACACGTAGAAGCGAATCTCCTTTACCCAGGCCCCAAATGCCGCGCTTTTAATACCTACTTCCCCCTTCACCCCGCTACGCCCCTCTCAAGTCAGGGCTGTCACTTGTGAAATATTTTAATCGGTTTATGAATGTGTCGTACAAGTTTAGTCACGAAATGCTATTTATGTTTCCCTTTAACGTGGAAACATTATTGCAAAATGATTTTTTTACATTTACGTTAAATTAGGTAATACCTAATATTTTTGATAATATTAAGATTATCTCCAGAAAATTTAATTGCTTATATGGCTATTAATCATCTATAAAACTAGAAACGAGTCTATAAATAAACAACCTTTTAAGCTCAATAAGTTTTAAGTATAGTCTGGGATCCGGAGTTACTTTTTACTATCCTTTCCGGATCATTAATTTAAATTTTTATTTAGTTGAAAAAGCTTGATTACAAAATACTATACTTATCTATCAATTCGTTTTTAATGTTTCCGTTTTTTTATCTTCAACATCTATGGGATGTACTATTTAACCAATAAAACTCCTTCATTAAATCAATTACCTATTTCTAATTATTTTGCCGTAAATAGTTGTTCACTTTTTAAAACACTTCACTTCACTTCAACCATGAATCAACACAAATACGAAAATCAATTCAAGACACAATAACAATATCTTTGTTAATACATATAGAGGTATATTCCGTCTGTGACGCCCCTGACTGACTAGACACCTCAGGTGTCGTCAGGCGGTAGGTATTTAACGCGCTAAGCGCGCGTCCGGAGCCGGGAGTTTCGCTTCTACGTGTAGTTATTATTGTTTATTCATATGGTAGTGCGTCAATATGCGGTGCGTTACGAAAAGGCCCCTGTAAGAGTGCCTAGGTTTCACCCCAGCTAACTTGCGTAAGGCACGCTTCTGCATAAGCATCACCCTATTGGCATCCGTGGAGTTTCCCCATAGGAGCGTGCCATGCGACATTAGGGAGTGAAAATGTGCAAAGTTAACCTGTTTTAATGCATCATTTGCAATAAGCCTCCCCAGTTTACGCAACGCAAAAACGGCACCACTCAGTCTATCGCACAGTTTGTCGACATGGCACTTTCAGTTAAGATTAAGCCGGAGCCCCACTGCTGCGCACGCTACGCATGGACACGCTATACACGTCGCCCACGTGGGTCCATTGGTCTGGATACGTGTGTCAACATTTTCACAGCAACCAATGCACGCACACGTAAAACGTGTGGGCCACGTGGCTACGTTGGTCAGCTGCGTGTGTCTACATTCCCCACTGAGGGCCACGCATATCCACGCGCGCGCGGGGGTGCAACGCCCTTGAAGCCACCTTTCCACTGCAACACACGGGCAGCGTGGGTCGCGGTGGGGCTTACCCTGCCACGCGCGCTAGCGTGGGCGTGGCAGGCACTTCGGAACCGACCACGCGTGTATCAGTGACGTCATTTCGTGCGCATCGTGCTCGTAGACTTCTGTGGAAGTATCTACCTACATTTTCATACAAAGCGTTTTTGTACCCACGTGTGTAGCTTGACCGTGCGCAGCAGTCTCCGGCCTTAGAGTCAAGTGTGAAGCCGAGGAACCTACACTCATTGCATATCGGCATCGGACTGTTTGCCACGCACGTAGGAAGGGAGATACCTCGGCCTGAGAAAACCATGGTATTGGATTTCGACTAGCTTAAAATCAAACCATCAGCCGAAAACCACGCTGGCAATTGTTGGCACGCACCATGGATTTTCTCCTCGAGCTGTTCATACGTGCGCGCACAAACCACGACAGTCATGTCGTCCGCAAAGAGCACTGACAGGCCAGCTGCAATGGCCGTCGGAAGGTCATTCATGTAAATTAGGAATAGTGTGTTTCCTAATGCAGATCCTTGAGGGATCCCTAGACTCACACTTCCGGTCATAGACTGCATCCTTTTGCCGTTTGCGGACAATTTGACTGCCTGTTGACGGTCGGACAAGAATGACGTGAGTAGACGGTGGCTGACATCACTGATGCCGTAGTGATGCAACTTGTCCAGAAGCATTCCGTGATTGATCACATCAAAGGCCTTGGACAAGTCGCATAAGATACCAGCCACCTTGTACCTCTCATCCAGACCAGTAACAACGCAGTCAAATATTTTACACGCTGCCGCGGTCGTTGACATCTTCTGTCGATACGCAAACTGTAGGTCCGTCAGTAGGTCGTTATCCTCGAGGTGGCTGGCTCATAATGTGCGACGACAGGATTGACTCCATTATTTTAGAGATGGTAGGAACTATAGTTATCGGCCTATAGTTCGGCCTATCTTAAGATACCTTAATAGACCTTAGTGTAAGATATTTATCTCTTTCCCTCGCCACTACAATGAATGGGATGGATATATATTTTCAGTAATGTGTGGTTCTTTGCTATAATCTATACACCGTGCCAATGACGTACCCGAAGGATTTTAAAAGCGTGTTCCTGAGTTAATTTGGAGTTAAAAATGTCGTATAAAGAAAGTAGGCTCGATTCGGTCTAGTTTTTGAGATATATCCATTTTTGTGGAAAAAAATTGTTGCGAAAACTTAGGTGCAACACACCCTTATAAATACGACGTTGGCACTTTTAAGCCTAGTAAAGTCATGTGTAGAGTCATGTTAAAAAAACTAATTCAAAGTAAACTCGCATGCAAAAGTCCTCCATAATAATAAATATGGTTTAAATTAGTCTGCAACATACGATGAACTTAGTTTACCTTAACCTTTTATATGTCACTCATGAGAATGAATGAATATGACAAGTAAGCTAGTGTCATTGTCCTTGTTTACATGTCAACCAATGCACGGTAATTCCGCTGCCATACAAAGGCGGTCATAAATACCTCAACTCCGAAATAAGTTATTTCTTTGATTTTAAATTATCAATTACTGTTCTAGGAATATTAAATTTACAATAAATTATATTTTTATATTATGTATAACACAAATACATGAATATTTTTGGAAATAAAAATGTGTCATGATGATGATGACTGTTGTTTTGGACACATAGTCTAAAACATTATATTCATACTGCGATTTTAATGGAAAAAACCGGACAAGTGCGAGTACGACTCGCCCACCGAGGGTTCCGCACATGACACGGTCAACTCAATTCAAAATTTGAACCGCCGTTCCTTGCATACAGACCGTGTTTTTTTATGATTCTAATAAAAATGTATAGTTTTCAGATTTTTTCCTACACTTGTAGTACAAGACGGTATAACTTGCCAGAGGACATCATCTTTTTTGGTCCAAATATGATAGTGCCGGCCAAAAAAGATATAATGCTATATTTAATTATAGCTTGTCCACCTGAACATTCATTATTATGGCATCAAAGCTGTAGTACCAATATCCATGGTTTTATGAGGACCTTGTGTTGAGTTTATTTAGGGATTTGTTATGATTGAATAAAAATATATGTGCAGGCGTATCTTCCTTAATTCGATGATAAAGAATCACCATCGCCTGGAACAACAATAATATTCCCAAGCCATAAGCCGAGGGTGTTATTCCTGCAAAATATATCGCATGGCCACTATACCATACAATGCACATATGTAGATGATTTGTTTTTGTTTATTTATAAAAAAAAACAAATACTCGTAATACACGATTTTCATGTCAAAAATTGGTTTTGAGGCACCATATCTTACCAAAATAAGTACAAATGTCAAGTTATGGTAGAACAATTCATTAGTTTTTGTTAGTTTAATTCCCCGAAACAAAGAATTTAAGAACTTAAACAAAACCAAGGTCATTGGCCCTACCACTTTAATGCCATAACAAAAAAGGCTCAGATAGATAAGTACTAACATAATATGTCATTATTTCTCTTTGGCCGGCACTTGCACATTTGGACCAAAAATGTATGAAATCCGGATGATGTCCTTTCATAGATCTATACGTCAACGGAAAATACATTATACATTTTGACTCCCCTGAGAGTGTCGAAATAGACGTTTTTTGCGGCAAAAACAAACATATTTTTTTTACGATACTTTATAAGTTAGTTAATTCACAACTTCAAGGGACTGTAGACTTGAGTATATGGTTTTAATTTCAACTCGATACCTTCACGCGTTGCCGAGATAAAGGGTCTTGACAGACCGACAGACAGACGGACAGACAGACAGACAGACGGACAGACAGACGGACAACAAAGTGATCTTATAAGGGTTCCGTTTTTTCCTTCCGAGGTACGGAACCCTACAAATAAGTACGAGTGAATAAACGAAAACACCATCCACAATCCTCCTTTTTATCTGGTAATCTAAATACACTGCTTTATGTCAACATGTTCTATTACACCTAACCAATCTGAATGTTTTTCTAATAATTTAGACTTTGAACGATGTACTTTTGCCCAGTAAGTGAAATTCGTTTACATTTCAATATTTTCGATGTTATTTTTTTTCATTTCCCTCTTTAGAATTTGAAATATCGAAAATGATACGTCTCGAAAAGGAAAACTTGAAAAAATTGTCTGAAACAAAGATATAGAAATGTTTCAAAAAATCTTATTTTTTGTCTATTTGGACATGTATATATTGGCACCTCCATAACCTAAAAAGTTGCAACAAGACGCCGATGAAAGTCATATAACTAATTTCATATATCTCCCTCTTTAAAATGATATATGTCTCAGGGTCGGCATAGGTCGGCGAAAAATTATAGCTCTAAATATGTGAAGCCATACTTCAGGAAAAATAAGCGAAACAATAGACCTCTAGTAAAAAAATCATATAAAATACAAATAAAAATATTGTTACGTAAATATTATTAATAACTAAAGTACATACCTTGAGTCTGTGAACTATCGGGAAGCTACAACGTCGCGCCGCGTACTTAAAAAAGTAATTGTGCCCAGCCTCTCCATCGTGTCACGAATAGCGTAATTTGTGTTTTGTGAAATAACTTCGTAAGTACGTATTAAAATTATTATAAATGTATTTCATTTTGTAGACAAATTTGGTACTATTTGCTTAAGTTTTAGGTTAGTGTCAGTCAGCAAGAATTTGAGCAGGTTTCGACATGTTTTTTACTAATAGTCATTGGTGTTGAAATCATTGTGGTAATCCACTATGGTTTTCATAATGACGCTCTTCGACAATGATTTTTTAACTCCCAAAAATCAAAAGAAGGGTACTATTGAGATTGTAACCACTACTTTGTGAAATTTGTCATGAGGGCGCTCTTTTTTACTTACGAATATTGCATTTTTTTTTTGAATAAAACAAATCGAAAAATATAAAAAAATACGCAACAATTATGTACAATTTATGATACTATAATATCTATATCTATATATTTCCTTTTTTTTCTTTTGAGTTAGTTTAGTAACACAGTAGAATATATGATCTTTTTTATTTCTTTATGTTACTGAAAACCAAAAAAAGGAAAAATGTAAAAATAACCTCGGTAGAATATTTGACTGTCTTTGATTAAATTACTTTTTTAATTTGATACTAAACTAACTCAAAAGAAAAAAATAGACATAAATAAATATATATGTATATATATTTCCTTTTTTTTGAGTTAGTTTAGTAACACAGGAGAGTTACCAGATAACCTAAGCGTAAGATATACAAAATATTATGAGATCAACCTGCGTTTTATCTACCTATATATAACTATAATGTGCAACAATTATTTTCAATTTATAACATTATTAGTACCTATTACGTTGTTTCATACTTAAAAATGTTGGTATTATATTTCGATCTAATATATAAATATACTTAATTAGTTTTATTTTGTTTCATTACATAACTTTTCTGAGAACCTAATGTCAATGGTTAAACGAAGAACTTGATTATATGTGTTTTAATGTGACCTTTTAATTTCCTTATCCTATTTCGTTACTTTAAAACAAAAACGAAATAAATAAAAAAGGCACAGGCAAAGGATAATAGAGGAAGATATCATGAAAAAATACTGAAAGTGCAAATAAAAACATTTATATAATTTTTTTTTAGTTTTTCTCTTCATTTTCCATATCAACGTCATTATCCGAATCAAAGAATCATTATAATCTCAATAAACATCATTAACCGTCTATTGGCGTCATTACGGTCGACACACAGATACAAAAAAAAATTATTTCTCCGAAACTATGCTTCTGTGAGCCGTGCCTCATATAGGACGAGTTTTAGTATCGTCTAAACTAGAGAATAAGACCAATTGATTTGCAATAGCACGACATTTTTTAAAAAGACAACCGTTTCTAACAAAATAATAAATGCTCAATTATTCACCCGCTGGTGGAAAGCTTCACAACTCGGCGCCACTACTCTCTGACAGCTGCCTTCCTCGTGCAAGCTATGTAGGGGGCTGTTTTCTACAGACGATATATATGCAAGGGGTTACTAATGTCTTGCACAAAATTTATTCGCACATTTTCGTTTCGCATAGCAACCATTGGCACAATCATCATTTCGCACAATTGCTTTTTGCCTAAATTTCTTGGCACACTATCATTTCGCACAATTTTCTTTGGCAGAATGATACATTGGCATAATGTTGATTAGAACAATACTCCTATGGCCGAATAATCGTATCGCCGAAATTGTTATGGCATAATAATCATTTCCCACAATTTTCATTGGCATAATGTTGATTAGAACAATACTCCTACGGTTGAATAATTGTTTCGCCGAAACGTATAGTATTCTGTTTGCATAATTATTGTAAGTATTACATAGCATTTGCATAGTTATAGTAATGACATAGAAAGTATTAATTGCTCATATATTATCAACCTAACCTAACCTAATTTTCTGGCAGCGATTCGGTTATGTGCGGGATGTAGTTAACCTAACCTAACCTAACCTAATTTTCTGGCAGCGATTCGGTTATGTGCGGGACGCAGTTTCAACCTAACCTAACCTAGTTTTCTGGCAGCGATTCGGTTCTGTGGGGATGTAGTTTTAACCTAACACCATCAACTTTGCAACTCGTTATACATTGGGATATTGTGCTATCGTACAATTATGCCGCAATAAACTCAGCGGAATGTCTATTGTCCTACAGAAAGTTCTGCGATATTCAATTCGGCGGAATGTATATTGTGCTACAGAAAATTATGCGATATAAAATTCGGCGGAATACTTATTGTGCTACAGAAAATTCAGCGGTATAAAAGTCGACGATAGTAGTAGTATGCTATTCAAATTTGTGCCAAATGAATATTATGCGACATGATAATTGTGGTAAATATATAATTATGCGATAGTATCATTCGGCTGAAAGTAATTGTGCGAAAACGGTTATGCGAAGTGTATTTCGGACAACAGAGATTGTGCAAGATAAGGGGTACCCATATGCAAGTTGGAGAGAAATGTAAGAAAAAATAGGTGAGGTCAAAAATATTTTTTTTGAAAATCGACCGCTTTTTGGAGCTCATAATTAGACAACAATTGAAAATAGGTGAAAAATATATAGAATCAAAGTTGTAGAGAATTTTATCAGCTTTAATAATGCCATACAACACCATTTCCTATCACGCATCGTTTTCAAGCTGTAAACAAAAAACAAAAAAACGGGACCTTCTTTCTTTCTGCTTTCAACTTTTCCATCCACAATTTTTCATTGACTAAAAAGTACCAGGGCATCATAAACCAAAAGCAGTTCTCGTCCAGAGCAGACATCCATCGCGCGACTTCTCTTTATTTCCTTACGAGAACGTCGCTGTTTTATGCGCGCCTAGTACATCTGGACAGGTCTGACAAGTTTCGCATTGTTAATCGTTTAAATTAATTTAAAAAGACCCGGCTCAACGCGAGTCGGATAGCGCCCTGAGGGTACCTAGTGCACATGTGGTCATCAATATTTTACAACTTTAATTTATTTAACTTTTTTTAATCATTCTACTTAGGTACTTGTTCTATTTTTGAGAAAAGCACTATACATGCTTCGACCATTAAAAGCCATCCTGGACTCGTATGTATAAAGGATATATGTTTTAACTCGTACTCGTCCAGGATGGCTCACTTACTGGTCTTTGCAGTAATTTACTGTAAAAATAGAGTTTTTTAATGTATAATCGTTATCATGGTACTTAGGATAACGAAATTGCCTTTACAAAATTGTTATTTCTCACTACTATTTCATAAATTATCCTTACCATCCATCCGTTCTAATTACCATTCATAAAATTCTCATTACCGTATGTATTATTTCTAATTACCGTTTGCAAAAAAAAACTGTACTGTCCCTTTTGCTTTTTTCCGATATTAATACGTGTATCCATATGTAAAACCAATAAAAATAAGTACAACATACTTGTAAATAAAGAGCGCGCGCGGATATAGCATGAACTTCCATTACAACTGAAGTTTGACGCTGCCGCGCTTTAATTGAAGAAACGTGTCTCTAAAAGTATACATATCAGGGCATGCGATTTATCATTTTCAGATAAATTAAGGATAACATAAAAAAAAAGAATTAAGTAGAAAATACTAATACACATGATGTTATTTTTTTATAATTACCTATTGTAATTAAAAATAATAACAGAAATTTCAAAACAAAAAATGTAGTCGTAAAGCTACACTTATGTAGTTTTCAAAAATATATAGTTTATCATATATTTATGTATAATTATATTAAGCGTGGGTCAGGGTGATCTCAATGCATGATCATCCGTGAAAGTAGGTAGTTTAGGTACTGTTTATACACATGAAAGGTAACGCAATGCAAATTCACTGTATGTATTACAAGATCCAATGCACAGACAGAGGTCTGTACATTTAAGCTGCCTTTTTTTACAATTGCACCAGCCACGGCACTGTTTTTTGCATTTGCACCTGACAATTTTTAGACATGCTTCTGCAGCAACAGGAAAGTCCGTCCATGTAGGCTCCCAGTTGTTTTTGACCTTCGTCCAACCCCAAGTAGACAGATAGAGCAGATTTTGAGCTGCTGCTAACACTGCTAAGTAACTGGCCCCAAATATGCACCCATTGAAATATACCTCTTAAAAAATGCTGATATAAAGCAGCTTTAGTCGGTGCCCTACTGCACTATCTGCAAATTTTGCATCGTTACTTGTCAAGTGTTTGTCCATTTACCAGTCAAACAAACAGTCCAGTACCTTAGCGATTACAGAAGTGAGTGGGATGGGTCTGAAGTCTTAGGAGTGTCTGGTCTTATCTTTAATAACCGACTGACTTAGTAAGAGACTTAGGCTTAGTTACGGCACTCTTTTACTGAAGTACGCGAAGCTGATCTGAAATAATAATAATGATGTGCAATATTCTGGTTTAAGCTTTGAAATCCTATTATATATGTTTAAAAAGGCAGAAAATCTGACCTATTATATAATGTTACGACGTATTTTTCGATGGAACCCATTGCCTCCTCAATGCGCCCCTCGATACTGACTCGAAACCTATAGTTAGGTCAGGAAAGGCTTCCCAAGCTTCAAAATAGGGAACATGCATGTTTTTTTTTACAGCTTCAATAAAAGCTGATTCATGTAACAAACAGATGAGAAAAAACATTTTTTTAATAGCTATAAAAATAACCAAGATATAAGCCAACAAAGATTTGTTCCTATCTCTTTACGTGGAGTTTATATGGCCGAACTGCGAGATGACGTCACCGGTGCACTTCGGATCTCTCTGTCTAATTAGCATCATAAAATGCTTGTATCATCCGTATTTCTTGACCGATTTTAATTTTAATTTCACTTTTGGTTATCTCTTTTACGGTACTTTCATAATTTGTTGAGAAATGCAATTTAAAAAATCCATGCATATTCCCTATTCTCTTACCTCTACTATTGAATGAAGTTTAAGTAAAGTTGGCATATGAAACGATACATTAGAAACGTCTCTATTCAGTCCCTTACCATGAGTTACAATTACCGTACTCGCTAGCGAGTCGAATGTTCTGTCCCTCGCACTCTGTAAGAATACTGCGAGGTCTGCGAGGGACAGAGCATTAGACTCGCTAGCGAGTACGGTAATTGTAACTCATGGTAAGGGTACAGAATGGAGTGTTAGTAAAGTTTTATTGTACTAACTTACCTCCATTTGTTATCTTCTTTTAAAAATAAGTAGAAATAAACAATATTTCTATGTAAGTATGTTTGGGATGAAATATTTATTAGAAAATTATAAAACATACAATAATTACAATATTTGAACTGCCAAGGATGCTTACTTATAATATGTTATGTTTACGTTTACGCGAATTACTTCTATGCCCATCTTAGAAGTAATACGTAAAACTAAACTAAGTATACATTTTTGAAACATAGATAAGTGTAGCTTGTTACATACATATATTATTATTTTTGATATATATATCACGCGAGTAAAAAAAAGATAAAAATGAAAAAAAGTTGTACTTGACTTTGTCTTTTTGCAAGTACAGGGCCTCTATTCTAGACAGTAAAAACGTTAAGAACCGTATCGAAAAGAAAGTAGACAAGTTAAAAATGACATAATTTTTATTCTGGGTGATATTTGGAAATAAAACATAAAATAAACTAAAATATAACACTTTTTCAAGAACTAATTTTAAGAAAACTGTCGTACACCTCCAATTTAGCCTGCCATCTTACTTTCTTTTTGATGTCCTTCATTAAGTTTTGGACGACAGTATTTGCTATTTTTCCTGACACTCTGTTCCATTTTTTTTTAAAGTCCTCGACTGATGTTGCGGCTTTGACATTCTTTGGGAGCTGCCGCTTCATAATAATCCAGTACCTACCTTTCGATAGGGCGGACTTCAGGGCAGTTGGGGGGATTCATGTCTCTTTCGACTATATCAACCTTGTGGGCCTTATACCATTCCAGTGTAGTTTTTGAGTAATGCCATGATGCCAAGTCTGGCCAAAATAAAATAGGCTTCCTGTGCATTTTAATGAAAGTCTTTTTTTTCAAGCACTCCTCACGATTTATATTACCTGTGATGAAAAAGGATTTCGAACGCATGCCACATTGACAAATTGCTTGCCAAATTAGTATCTTTTTACCGAATTTCTCAACACTAATGGCTTTATCTTTTTGAGGAACCTTTTTACCAGCGGGTACGGTAAAAAACTCAGGTCCGGGCAATGTTTTAAAATCTAATTTGCAGTATGTTTCGTCGTCCATAATAATACATTGCGTTTCCTTGGTTAATACACGATCATATAGTTTTCTAATGGATGCCACTTGCTTTTCGTCTCTTTTAGGTTGTTTTCGTTTTTTATAAATCTTTAGGTTACATCTTTTTTTAATTCGCTGAACCATTGATGGAGAAGTTTTAGCTTTTGTAGCAGCATCTCGGACAGAAACAGTTGGATTTTGGTAAGGAAATCGTACAACTCTTTTTTGCAATGCAGGGTCCCAAGGTCCTCGTTTTCTGCCGCTCTTAGGCAGGTCTTCCAAAGTAAAGGTGTTGCCGAACTTATTTATCAACTTGTGTATTCCTGCAGGACTGACAACATACTTTTTAGCAAGTTTTCTAATTGTTATACCAGTTTTGCACCAGTCGTCCAAAATCTTTTTTCTAGTTTCTAAGTTAATCCGTCCCTTTGACAAATTGTTAAGAAAAGCGTATTGGTTTTGACATTAAATCGTATCCAAGAATAAGGTTTACAACCTACTAAAAACTTTTCGTAAATCGCAGTTGAGTATAAGTCTTAGGTATAAGTATTTATACGACCCTAAAGTTGTCTACTTTCTTTTCGATATTGTCCTTATCGTATTTGACCTGCTATGGAATTGTTTTATACTGATTCCATAATTACTGTTTGTGAATAGGAGCTGTTAAAACGTTGACAATATGAGCTGTTAAAACGTTGACAATATGATAACAGGTCAAATACGATATGATTTTTACCGCCTAGAATACCGGCCCAGTTTTTGAGAAATAATATGGCTTCAATTAAAGCGCGGCAGCGTCAATTTTTTTTATTTTTTTTATAATTACCTTTTGTGCTTAAAAATAATAACAGAAATCTCAGAAAAAAAATGTAGTCGTAAAGCTACACTTATGTAGTTTTCAAAAATGTATAGTTTATCATATATATTATTATAAGCGTGGTAGCTGGTTTCATAGTGCGATCCGTTGTATGGGAACCTTGCACTGTATGACTATGCGCTGAAACTTGGCACCAGTTGATCCTTAGGTGTTCTCGAGTGAATTCAGATCGGGAGCCATCGAGAGCTACCGTGCATTTAGTGCGGGGAGGGGGGCGGTGAGTTTGACGCTGCCGCGCTTTAATTGAAGCCATATTATTTCTCAAAAACTGGGCCGGTATTCTAGGCGGTAAAAACCATATCGTTGACCTGTTATCATATTGTCAACGTTTTGATAGCTCCTATTTACTTCACAGTAATGATGGAATGAGTATAAAACAATTCCATAGCAGGTCAAATACGATATCGTTTTTACCTTCTAGAATAGAGGCCCTGTACTTGTTATGGCGTCCAATAGGTACATAATGAAGAATGTCAGTATGTACGCCAAATCGCTTGAAACTTTGTAGCAGTAAAGTTTATAAATAAACAAACATACTACTTTTTATTTTATTCAAAAAGACTCGGTAGTTTTGATTCTATGAACGTTTAAAATTTGGGTCAATAATATTAAAGCGCGCGGCGGCCATCTTGCTGGGGTGACGTCATCGCTTAACAGCGGTACGCGCCCTTATATGAAAAAGTAAGTTTACAGGGCTATAACTTTTTAACCGTTATAAGTAGCCAGTTGAATTTTTCACAGAATACGTGTTATTATAAAATCTATCGTTTAAAATTGTACAATGAACCATAAATCAAATCCCAAGAGGGGTTTTCATACAAGAAACATGAAAATAAATCATTTTTTTTAGCATTTTTATACGGATTGTATTTTTATAATGGCTTCTTATTTTGATGCTATTTTGAGCTTAAATTGTAGTCAAATTTTTGTAGGTTACGACTAAATAGCAATGTCAAGTAAAAAAGCTACAAATATGTGACAAAACTGATTTTATCAACACGATATTTTAAGCGGTCACCCATCCTGTTTTAGACTACGCGTGTAGTTGCTTAACTTTGGAAGGTGAAGTACGGGTTATATTTGTATAATAGCTTTTTATTTCGGTGTCACATTAAGTTAGATAATAGTAAAAATTCCATACAAACATATATCGTTTAAGACCAAACAGTAAACTGTAGTAAAACTCTTACAAATATGTTAAAAAGTGCCTAGTTTAAATCAACACGATCGATGTTTAGGTAAGCGGTGGTTGCTTAACTTTGGTGGTAGGCCTTTCTTTACAAATTTCGTGTTAATTTAGAATTAATATCGCTACTGTATAAAAGAGTGAACTATAAAACATGAATTTTTGATTGACCTAGCAGTAGTACTGATACTTCGTGTATCCATTTCATCGATTTCAAATTTCGCGCGCGGCCGCTACCAAGTCGATAGACGTGCCTACCTACATACCTACAACACTCTCGCTTTGCAAGGTCTAGGCATTATTGCCACTATCCCAAAATTTAAAGTGCTTGATTATTATTCTAATTTTATTTAACCAACTTATTCGACAAACATTACAAATAGAGAAGCCGGTCAGTGACAGACAGTTAGTTATGTAATACAAATACAAACAGTACCTAATACAGACAGTTAGTTATGTAATACAAATAGATAAACATAGCTGCCATAGTAACATCAAAACGAATTGGTAAAAATATTACGACTCACAAAGTTAAGCAAGTACAAGCGTAGGTAGTCTATAACATGATGGGTGACCGCCTAAAACATCGTGTTGATAAAATCAGTTTTGTCACATATTTGTAGCAGTTTTACTTGAGATTGCTATTTAGTCGGAAACTATGAAAATTAGACTACAAATAAGCATAAAATAGCATCAAAATAAGAAGCCATTATAAAAATACAATCCGTATAAAAATGCTAAAAAAAATGATTTATTTTCATGTTTCTTGTATGGGGACCCCTCTTGGGATTTGATTTATTGTTCATTGTACAATTTTAAACGATAGTATTTATAATAACACGTATTCTGTGAAAAATTCAACCGGCTACTTATAACGGTTAAAAAGTTATAGCCCTGTAAACTTAATTTCTCATATAAGGGCGCGTACCACCGATAAGCGATCACGTCATCATCCGTGAGCGCTAGCCGCCGGGATTCGAGTGCCGCATACGAAGTTTAAAATTTAATATCTCGAAAACTATTTGACGTATCGAAATGATTTTTTTACAGCAATTTTTAGTTTTTAATGAATAATACGGTAAGCCAAAAATTTAAACTGGCTGACATTCTCTATTTTCGGATAAATGAAGGATGGGAAGTCTATTTCTGGAATAAAAATAATACACTTTAGAAAAAAAAATGGCCAAATACAAAAGTCATGTACAACTTTTTTTCATTTCTACCTTTTCTTTACTAACGTGATATATGTTAAATATAAAAATATATGTATGTAAATAGCCACAGTTATCTATTCTTCAAAAATGTACAGTTTAGTTTTACGTCTAAGATGGGCATAGAACTAATTCGCGTAAACGTTAACATAACATATTATAAGTACGCATCCATGGCAGTTCCAATATTGCAATTACCTATTGTATGTTTTATAATTTTCTAATAAATATTTCATCCCAAACATATTTACTTAGAAATATTGTTTATTTCTACTTATTTTTAATTCGTGAAGATAACAAATAGAGCTAAGTAAGTACAATAAAACTTTACTAACACTCCATTCTGTAACCTTACCATAAGTTACAATTACCGTAATCGCTAGCGAGTCTAATGCTCTGTCCCTCGCAGAACTCGCAGTATTCATATAGAGGGACAGAACATTCGACTCGCTAGCGAATACGGTAATTGTAACTCTTAGTAAGGGTACTGAATAGAGACGTTTCTAATATAGGGGGAAGCGGGGCAGTTTGATGCACGGGGCACAATAATACACCAGCACTATTTCGTTAAAAACAAATGGTAGTAATATCGAAATATCAATAAAACATGACTATACCACAGCCTAGAAACCAATACAGTCGTCCGACGAAGCCGTCTAGACAGGGCAATCGTGCGGGGTGTGAGGGGCGAGGTGCTAGCACATAGCACTCAAAGTCTTAATTCAGAAAATTCTTTCGGCCTCAATTTCCAATTTTAACATCCCTCATTTTGAACAGGCCAGAGATGCATGGTTTGTAGCCTGCCCGAATACCGAGCTCCCCAAAACTCCTTCTTCTCAGAGGTTGTGGGACGGACCGATCTGCGAGCAAGTACGGAATCAACTCTTAGAAACGTGCAACAGCTACGCAGATCGTGCCCGTCTCCTAGCGGTTGGAGTATGGGAATCGGGTTTATGGCTACAGGCGCTCCCATCGTCGAAAACTGGAACTCTTTTAGATTCATCTACTTTCAGAATTGCAACTTCACTCCGCTTGGGTGCGCAATGTTGTGCTCCTCACCGTTGCCAGTGTGGAGCTAGCGTCGACCGGCTTGGTCACCACGGCTTGTCCTGCGCGAGAAGCGCTGGCAGATTCTCCCATCACTCCAGCCTTAATGACATTATCCGCCGGGCTTTTACCAGCGCCAACTGTGCGGCCATTTTGGAACCAAATGGTCTCATCCGTGACGATGGTAAAAGACCTGATGGGATGACCCTTATTCGGTGGAAGTTGGGACGGCCATTGGTGTGGGATGCTACTTGCGTGGACACCCTTGCGCCGTCACACCTTCCCGGAATGAGAATTAAGGCTGGATCCGCGGCAGAATCAGCGGAGACCCTGAAAGGCGCAAGTACAGTCAGCTCTATAGAAGCTACGTATTTGAGCCTTTTGGGGTCGAAACTTTAGGACCGTGGGGACCAGGAGCTCTTTTTTTTTTAAAGATCTTTCCAAGCGCCTGGTCGAAACATCTCGTGACCAAAATGCTGGCCTTTATTTGGCACAAAGATAAAGCATTGCCATTCAACGTGGCAATGCTGCCAGCATTTTGGGAACGATGCCCACTGGCAGCGGTTTATTAGATTAGTGTAGTTTTAAGTTAATTTTATGTATATTTTATTGTATTTATCTTTTAATAGTCCTTAATATTTAGTTATAGGTACACATCAATAAGATAGTTAATGTTTTATGTTCTTCTAAATAAATTTGATGTAATGTAATAACACTAATAACCTTAAGTAATATTAAATAGACCAAATACGTAACAAATATTAATTTAATTATCACACCAAATAAATATTAGTCAGTGTGGAAAGGTCATTTTAGTCATTTGTAATGGATATATTATAACAGACGTCAAAGGTTGACAGCAAAATCCATGAAACCAATTTTAGTAATTTATTCAAAACCTTAATACATTTTTACAGTCTTTCTTTTTTTTTATAGAAAAAAAAAGGTTCAAAATACTAGATGTATTTGTTTCTATTTATTTTTATGCAAACCATACTCTGCCATGAAAGTTGAACGTTGATACCGATGTTTGGATATCAATTTCCAAGACAATCGAACCAGTAACAAAAAAGTTCAAAATGGCGGCAATTTTTTGTAAATCTAATTACGGGTCCGTATTTTTAGTCCCAAGGGTATTTATATCAAATAGTCATAGTTGATATGGCGAATTTTTGGCCCAAAGCTGCATTTCGTGATGGAAGCATGGCGCTTTGTACATACATAGTAGGGACCAAAATAAGCGATTTTACCCCCAGCAGCAAAACTTTCACCCCTTAGGAACACAGATGGCGCCACTTCAATTTTTCATTTTTCAAAAAATTGTACAAGCAAAACGGCTGCACCAATTTGAATAATTAGCAGTGATCGGAAATAGGTGAGCTAATTTGCCTAAACTTGATGCATGTTCATTCAATAATGTATTCCCATCTCTCTCACGCATGAATGAATATGCGTCAAGTTTAGGCAAATTAGCTCTACCTATTCCGATCACTCATAATTAGGGTGTCAATCGAAAGAGAATTAAACAATGTATTATAAAAAAATATAACATAAAAAACAAAACATAATTACTACCAAAAACCTCGCATTTTTGTAATTTTTTTTAGCTGTTCACCAGTTTTTTATTTATATGCATTAAAAAATGCAAGAAAAGGGTATTATTTTATTAACACCCATGATTACGCTGTTAATAACACATTTAATAAAAAAAACTGCATGCCAATACCTTTAATATTTAGAGCGAAATTTACGATTATATGCGACGGGACGACGGGGTCATTGACCTGGAAAAGGCCTATGATAGGGTAGATAGAAAGGAGTTGTGGACGGTGCTGTCTATGTATGGAGTGAGCAGCAACCTGGTGCAGGCTTTGAGGTCCCTTTATGAGGGCTCCAGAGCCTGTGTCAGGATCAATGGGGCATACTCGGCCTGGTTTAATTAAGTACAGCGGCCTCACCATGGCTGTTCAATCTATTTATGGACAGTTGTATGCGAGATTTGAAACAGTTTGATAAGGGTTTGCGTATGCAAGAGTTGCTAATCAAATGCCTCTTATATGCCGATGATCAAGTTATACTTGCTCCATCGGTACCTGACTACTTGAGTTGCAGGAGATGGTGACAGTGACGAATGAAGGATTTAAGCAAAAGGGGATGAAAGTAAATGTTGCCAAGACCAAGGTCATGGTGATAGAGAAGGACGAGGAGATGACTGAGTGCGTGATAAATATAAATGGTGAATTAGTAGAGCAAGTGAGTGAATTTGTGTACCTGGGAAGTATGTTTACAAGAGATGGTAAGTGTGAGAAGGATGTCGAGCGGAGGGTGAATGCGGGAAATCAAATTAATGGGGCCCTGTACTCCTTTGTGAGCAGAAGGGGCGTTTCACAAAAAGCGCGACTGGCTGTTAACAATGGAGTGTTGACCCCTACTCTGATGTATGGTACTGAATTTTGGGTGTGGCAGGACAAGCATGAAAGTCGTATTAATGCAGTTGAAATGCGCTCTTTGCGTAGTATGTGTGGTGTGAAACTGATTGATAGAGTAAGGAATGAAAAGGTCAGAGAGAAATGTGGACTAAAAGAAGATGTAGTGACTAAGATTGAAAAGGGCATGCGTCGATGCTTCGGTCACTTGGAAAGGATGGATGAAAGAAGATTGACGAAAGAGATATACAGAGCTAAAGTGAGTGGGAGGGTCGGAAGGGGCCGCCCTAGGCGTACTTTTTCGAATCAAATCGGAGAAATACTGGAAAAGGGCCGGATCTTAAATACCCGAAACCGACGTGCATGCATGACGATGTATGAATGTGGAAGAAGCGAAAGAAATTTGTCAGGATCGTAGCAGGTGGAAAGAAGTGGTCTCTGCCTACCCCTCTGGGAAACAGGCGTGATTTAATGTATGTATGTATTTAGTAGTTTTTAAAAATCTCTCCTAATACCGTGAAACCGTCCAAGTTTGCCCGATTTTTTACTATTATCTTGATTTTCTTTAAAAATAATAATGTTTCGCTATGCTTTTTCATTTCAAGGGTGGCATTTTGACCCTAGAATTTCGTTACCGTTGTTAATTCAGTCGTTAATAAAAAAACTCTTATCAAACGTAAAACGTAGTTGAAAAAAAAACAATAACATAAAATAAGAAAACCTTCCATCCTCTAAAGAAAGAAACTCCATAAATATTGGTTTGTATCTATTTGTGATATATCAACATAAGATGTCAGTTTTAAGTTTGAGTTAAAATAATTGCTTATTTACATAAATAAAAAAGTGACAACCCTTACACACTTTTTTTGACGGGCTAAATTGGCAACCGGGAGGAGTCACATATGCGGCTTAATTTGCCCACCGTCATAATCATAATTCGTGATTCAACCTACTTACAGCATAAAATGCACAAGAGAAATGTTCTAAAAACTCTTTTCTATACCATATAATCATAAAACTTACAAGTTTTTACATTTAACACGTCCACTTTGACAAGCTTTGACAAAAAACTCAGTGAAGTTAGATACAAAAGCAAAAAACAGTTTTGCCAATATTAATAACCTAATTTCTGTTAAAACGAACAAAATGAACTGAAACTACCTAGCTTTATTTTTATTTTGGATTGAACTTATATTCGGCTCAGTAGGCAAAATATCCCGCATGGGCAAACTTGGATAGTTTCACGGTATGCTGATTTTGGTAAAAAAACTGAAATGGTAACTTATACTAAATAAGGAACTTAAGTTATATATGTTATTTAAAAACAGATTTTTATATCATCATATTTTTACCATAATTGGAAGTATGCTAGACGTCAATTTCCATGCTTTTGATATCGTCAAGGTATCATTTTTTTTAATTACTGGCTTAATTTGGGGTGGCCCGCGGATTTGAGGTCAATGACCCCGTCGCCCCGTCGCATATAATCGTAAATATCTCTCTAAATATTAAAGGTAAATGGCATGCAGTTTTTTTTACTTAATGTGTTATTAACAGCGTAATCATGGGAGTTAATAAAATAATACCCTTTTCTTCCATTTTTTAATGCAAATAAATAAAAAACTGGTGAACAGCTAAAAAAAATTTACAAAAATGCGAGGTTTTTGGTAGCAATTATGTTTTTTTTTTTATGGTATATTTTTTTTATAATACATTGTTTAATTCTCTTTCGATTGACACCCTAATTATTCAAATCGGAGCAGCCGCTTTGCTTGTAAATTTTTTTGAAAAATGAAAAATTGAAGTGGCGCCGTCTGTGTTCCTAAGGGGTGAAAGTTTTGCTGCTGCGGGTAAAATCACTTATTTTGATCCCCACTAACACTGTGCAAAGTGGCTTGCTTCCATCATAAAATGCAGCTTTCAAACCGTAACAAATAGGACTAAAACGCATCGCTAGGTTGTTGTTCTTTAGCATTTCACAAGTAAATAAGTGTTTTTAGTGCAGCTTACTAAAAATATTCTCCTTATGTAATAGTTAATTGTTGCAGTGTTTATCTGTTTAAATTGGATATTTGAAATTCCCAATATTAAGTTATTTTATTTGGGATTGCATGTTTAATTTTTCTAAAGTATGTTCAAATATTTTTCGAATATGATACCATTGGGGCACTTCGATACACAAAGGTACGGGGCACATTGGTGCTATGAATGTTTGAAGATCAAATTTTTGACTGCGTTGTTTAAGTGTCTAAAAGTGTTTTAGGGTTTGTTTAGCCTATTTTTTCATACATATTATAGTTCATTTAAATAGATACAAAAAAACAATTGAAATCGGTCATAATGTCTAAAAGTATAAAAAAATATATTAAAATCTGTATGAAACCCAATAGGTTGCCTATACCCTCCGCAATAGAAACGAAAGAACATTTTGTTGAATGTTGGCATTTTTAAAACTTGTTTACATAATTAAAACATGTATCTAGGTGCCCCATGGGTGGGGCACAATTAAGCAAATTCCATTTTTCAGTTTTTTTCTTTATTTTTATTAAGACTAAATTTTTAAGATTAATTTAAATGCCATATCAATCCCAATTAGTTTAACTATGATATATGCAAAAATGGTATAATTTTGAACATTTTTACTGCCCAAAATATAAGGTTAAATTTTTCCGTAACAATCTGCCCCGCTCCCCCCTATCCTTTCAAATGCCAACTTTACCTAAACTTCGTGCAATGGTATAGGTAAGAGAATTTTGAAGCTTGGGAAGCCTTTCCTTAGGTTTCGAGTCAGTGATCGAGGGGCGCATTGAAAAGGCAATGGCTTCCATCGAAAAATACGTCGTAACGATATAATGGGTCAGATTTTCTGCCTTTTTAAACAGATATAATATGATTTCAAAGCTTAAACCAGAATATTGCATATCATTATTATTATTTCAGATCAGCTTCGCGTACTTCAGTAAATGGGTGCCGTAACTAAGCTGAAGTCTCTTAATAAGTCAGTCAGTTATTCAAGATAAGACCAGAGACTCCTAAGACTTGTCCAACTACAGACCAATCCCACTCGCCTCTGTAATCGCTAAGGTATTGGACTGTTTGTTTGACCGGTAAATGGACAAGCACTTGACAAGTAACGATGCACAATTTGGTCTTCGGCCGATTTTTTCCACCGAAAGTGCTTTTCTTTGCAGATAGTGCAGTAGGGCACCAACTAAAGCTGCTTTATATCAGCATTTTTTAAGAGGCATATATCAATGGGTGCATGTATGGGGCCAGTTAGCAGGGTTAGGACCAGCTCAAAATCTGCTCTATCTGTCTACTTGGGGTTGGACGAAGGTCAAAAACAACTGGGAGCCTACATGGACGGACTTGCCTGTTGCTGCAGAAGCATATTGATGACCTGTGACCACAAAGAAGGTCCCGGTTTTTTCTTATTTACATACATCTTGAAAACGGTGCGGCCAGAGGGACCGGGAGCCATCGAGAGCCACTGCGAATTTAGTGGTGGTAGGGGGAGGAAGTTCGACGCTGCCGCGCTTTAATTGAAGCAACATTTCTCTAAAACTATACATATTGGGGCATGCAATATATTATTTTCGGATAAATTCAAGACGAGGAATCTATTTTCGAACAAAAATAATGCACTTTCTAAAAAAATATTGAATAAAGTAGACAAAACTACTTACCCATGGAGAATGTGTATTCGATGGATACACCAACTCTGTAAAAAGCACAAAGACAAGCTGCTAAGCACGAGCGTAGGTATTGACTTAAGCAGTCTGCCGATATAAATCTCAATTTAGAAACAACGATCGATCATCGATATCAAGCAGGAACATTTTCTCTCAAACAGCCACAATATAAAAGCAACCTGATTGCCATTCTCTGATCTCAACTTAATGGAGAAAAATAAATGACAAAAAACGTGAGGTCAAAATAGCTGGTTTGATAGAGCATCCGTTGTAGGTATGGGAACCTTGCACTTTTTGACTATACGTTGAAATTTGGCATAGTTGATCCTTAGGTGGTCTCGGGTGAATTCAGACCGGGAGCCATCGAGAAAGTTAAGTGGGGGGAACGGGGGGGGGGGGAAGTTTTACGCTGCCGCACTTTAATTGAAGCCATATTTCTCTAAAACTATACTTCTTATGGCGTCAAATATATCATTTTTGGATAAATTAAGAATGGGAAGTCTATTTCTGGGGTAAAAATAATGCACTTTATCTTATATTATAATATCTGTTTACAAAGAAAGACCGGCAGATAGAACACATCCTACCGACTAGAGCTGCTTTAAATCAGCATTTTCTAAGAGCCATATAAAAGCTCGAATAAATCTGTTGCTACTCTGTGCCAAGGCAGTCTAGGTTGTTCATGAGATAATAAAGATTATTTTGTTCTATTTGGGCTATAGATCATGCAAGTTTCACATTGTCTTACTTTCATTTTCATATCGTGATATACAGTGGTGGACATATAATTAGAAACAATACATAAAACTTAGGTAAAGACAGAATGAACTATCGTTATGAGTAAAAAATGTATTGATTAAATCACTATTAACTATGCCAGAATATAGCCAATGAGTTAAAAAACTCATAAAATATTATTAAAAAATAAATCTGTTCTATCTTTAATTATTAAAAGAGTTTAAATATCATGATACTTGAATTTCTATTACCGGCCGCTTGGACAACTAATTAGAAACAGGACCCATGGTTCGTTCCATTTTTGAAATTTAAAAAAAAAACCTCTTTTTACGCTTTTCCTGTAATTTCGGCGGCAATTAAACGTCAATTTGGAATTACGTGAATAATAAGTATTGTTAAAAATGGGTAAAAATAAGAGTTGTGACGAGTCAACTAGGCAATTAATCGTTAAAATACATTTAGATCGAAAGTGGACTTATAGAAGAATTGCTAAACATCTAGAATGTTCTGTGAAGAAAGTTTTCAACGCTATTGCTCATTATAAAACAAACGGAACTACTAAAAGTGTTGTTAGAAAATCTCGTCCAAGGAAAACGTCTCCCCGGGAAGATTTGCAAATAATACGTGTAGCTAAACAAGACCCGTTTAAAGGCTCCAACGAGATTAGAAATGAAGTTTTTTCACCTGATGACCCAAGGAACATTTCCTCGAAACTGGTACGCCGCAGATTAGTGGAAGCTAAATTGTTCGGGAGGGTTTCTCGAAAGGTACCGCTTCTTACCAAGCAACACCGAGAGAAGCGATTATTATTTGCAAAGAAATATCTTAACTGGACCGTACGAGAATGGAAAAAAGTGTTATTCTCGGATGAAACAAAAATAAATATGGTGAATTCTGACGGCAAACGCTACGTTAGACGTCCAATAAACCATGCGTTTGATTATAAATACACGAGGAGCATAGTCAAACACGGCGGTGGTAATATTAAAGTATGGGGATGTTTTTCTGGTTGCGGAGTTGGACCCGTCCGTAAGATTCAAGGTATAATGGATCAATTTCAATACAAAAACATCTTAGAAGAGACAATGATTCCCTACACCGACGACCATTTACCTGTGACCTGGATCTTTCAGCACGATAACGACCCAAAACACACGGCCCGCAGTGTTAAATCCTTTCTTAGTGTTACCATGTTAGACTGGCTTGCAAATAGTCCCGATTTAAATCCTATCGAAAATTTGTAGTACGTCATTAAAAAAAAAGTCTCCGTTAAACGTAATTCCAGCCAAAATGAACTTTACAAAGCCTTTGTTGAAGCATGGAACTCGATCCCACTCGATAAATGTATGAAATTACTTGAATCAATGCCACGTCGTTGCAGAGCCGTCATTAATAACAAAGGCTATCCAACGAAATATTATTTTTTAAGAAATTTTGTAAACCATACATTATTTTACATAAATAATTTGAAATTGTTGACGTTTCCACGTTAATAACTTTGATTTTTACCTCATTTCTTTAGTGTTTCTAATTACTTGTCCATGACGGATGGTACTGCGAATGCCGTTTAGTTGTTTGTACGTAACTAAATATCTAAATGGTAGTTTTAAACTCGGATATTGTTTTTTAATTAATTATAAGTTGTTGAACGTATTCTATGCATTTTGTTGTTTTATTTCCAAAAACAAAAGTTTTACGGCAATGTGCCTTGTATAATGTGAAATACGTCGCAAGTGTTTCTAATTATATGTCCACCACTGTATGTTAGGCCAATAGACTATCCCTCTAGCAAAGTTATTTGTTTTTTCAATACTCATGTGATCTTCATGCAGTAACTCTGGACGCATTGACTTGGGAATTATTACAGATTGTGTTTTAAAAATTATGTCATTATTAAAATGAATTTCCTCACGAATGTTCCAATAAGGTAAAGTTATAGGATCACACAGTTGTTTGCTGTTACGCCATTCTGATACATAATATTCTTTCAACTTTTGCAAAGTAGAATCTGGCAAAGTATGAGTTTTAATTTGTTCTAATCTGTTTTGAGCGATTGCTAAATTGGAAATTAATAAATTTACTTGACAGACAACATCACTTTCCAATTCATTTAATTCGAATTTTTCTATTGTTGTGGCATTGACCTAGCGTAAGGACCGGGCCAACAGCGCGACGAAAAGGGATCAGCGCGTTGGCCCTAAAAAACCAGTCTAGGGCCAATCGCGACTTAGTCGTTCGCGGGCTTGACATTAGTTCGCTCGTCATAAAAATGCCTAGCTGCGTGGTTAAAGGTGTCAAAAAAAACGATACGAAAGTTAAAAAGAAAGATGGAATATCGTATCATCGGTAAGTGACCTTACATTATTTTTATTGCGTGTCAAAAAATTAAATAAACCCTAGAACAAATATCCACAATTTTGGTATAAAGTCCAAAATGGCGGTCATGATTACTGATGTGCAAGTTGCGGAAAGTTTCCAAAAAGTTGGAAAAGTTCTAAGAAATTTCCGGAAACTTTCACTAGAAATATAGGAAATTTAAATTTGAGAAACGGAAAGTTTTAATCCCCATACAAAATTGTGAGAAGTTTCCGAAATTTTCCTACATGAAATTTTCCGCAATTTTGGAAAGTTTCCTTTGGCACATCAGTAGTACAAAATAGATAGGTACAGAAGTCAATCTACATACAAAGTGCGCTCGAGCAACGCACACATAGACACTGCTCACGGACACGATATCTCGGACCCTCTGGGACCAGTGCGAGCGCGAGTGCCATCCGCTTGAGACACGCGTCTGTGAACTTTTTTGTGCAATTATGGAACAAAATTAGGTCGAAAACGGATGGGGCAATGGAAATTGTGTAACTAGGGTAATCCTTTAGAAGTTATTAGGGAATTTCCATAGTGAACATTGACAAACGTAAAATTTTGTACGTTTCTGCTCTGTAAACTTTTTGTATTGTAATAGTAGGTAGGTTTATTGTTTTGTTACACCTAGATACGAGTGCCACTACCACGATAGTGATTTGTGAATAAGCCATAGTTGGCAACCCTAGAGCGACCGCCGAGCGTAGGTATGAAAAGTGAAGTACATACATGTGATTTACTTCTGTACCTATCTGTTTTGTGTCAGTAGTCATGATGGCTCAATGTATCGACTGGCGACGTGCGAAGTAACTTTGTAAGGCCGTCTTTTTTATCGTATTTTACAAAATAATGTATTGAAGTACCTATTCAGTATTTAAAAAGGATTTGCTTCTGTTTCGACTAGGACTTTGAAAAGGTGAACCTCTTGGTGTTGGTCTTGATATATGTTTTTTCGGAGTTCACTTGTAGAATTTAGACACTGCTTGAACTTGATGTACTTCCACGTCATCAGAACCTAACTTTTTGGATCTTGATCTTGATAGTTCCATTGTTTTAGCAATTTCGACAGCTTCGTTGACATCTTTCAATCCCTCGTGTTACAAAAGCTTTTCTTTAATTTTGTCATTCTTTATCCCAATAATGAACATGTCTTTAACAAGCTCCTCTTTCAGATCATTCAGTATAACATTTTTTAGATTTTTCCCGTTCAGTCATTGTTTTTCCTTCTTGTCGCCTCTTCTGACACCATGTGTCCAACAATATATTATAAAATTCAGCCTTCCTAAAATGACGTAAGTTCCCCCCTTTTTTTACGACTTTTAAAGTGTCTGTCAAAAGTTATGGCCCGCGGGAAGTGTCTGGCAACTGTATATGTTTGTTTATACCAATATCATATATAACATATGTAAAAACCAGCCTTCCTACTTTGACGTAAGTTAGCATGATTTTTTTTCACCTTTGGTACCTGGTTACCTGCAAAACGGCCCCGCTTTCAGCTTAGCGAGTATCCATTCCTTTTTAAGTTTGTGTTATACTACCGATCCTAAAAAATTCATCTTTCCTAAAACGTAAGTTTGGGGTGACTGGACTCTCACCCTATTTCTTAGCAACTCGATAATTATGAATTTTACGAAAATTTCTTAAGAACATCTTAAATAATCCGAAAGTAGATGATGAGCCTACATGGAATGCTGTTTTGTAACATGAGTACATGACGTTACGTGCAAAGAATATTCGAAGATTCGACGTATTCGTTAGCTGTGTCAAAGTGGCCGCGCTGCAGTTAAATATTAGCGCAGGACAGGGAGGCTGGGTAAGGCCGGCCGGGGCATGATCTACTTTCATTGACCTAATTCTTGATCGGCCGCGCTATTGCGACCCCGTAGCCATCACCGCCTTAATCATTGTATTATGTATAAGCATACTCAGACAGTATAATTATTATTATCTGGGCGTTTTCAAAAAACAATAAACTTATTACGTCTTAATATAAGTCATGATAGGTTAGTTATAAAAAAAATAACTGACTAATGTTAAACATATCTGGTTTTATTCCAAAAAAACTTCTGCGTTATTACAAAGAAAAATCTAAATAAAAAATATAATTGACATACCTAAATAGAGAATATGCATAAATTATATTAATTAAATTTCTCAACAAAATATGAAAATAGGTACCGTAAAAGAGATTACCAAAAGTGAAATTAAAATCGGCCAAAAAACACGGATAATACAAGCATTTTAAACTGCTAATTAGACAGCGATTAGACAGAAAGATCCGATATGCACTGTGACGTCATGAAACACATAAGAAAGACATAGGAACAAATCTTTTTTGGCTTACATCTTGGTTATTATTATAGTTATTCAAAAAATGATTTTGTAACTGTTTGATACATGAATCAGCTTTTATTGAAGCCGTGAATATTCCCTATTGGGCATTGTTTAGATTGCAGAAGACGACTGTGTTTTTCTTGTATGTTAGTATGAATGCATTTGGTTATTAATGCTTTAAATACGGAATTTACTTAGATTTAGGAAATGTACATACATAAACCAAACCAACAGAATCTACCTAACGTAGACCCAAGTTGGTTTCGTTAAATAGAGTGACTGTGTAAAAAGTACAGTTCTTTGAATAAATACACATAGAAAAAAATAGTTTCATACAGCCGATCGGTCAAACGTGAAGCAGAAAATGATTTAATCTTGGCGCAATGTTCTCGTGCTTACGACGACATACACAAAAGTACCTTCACAAAAAATGAGATAGTGGGCCGCATTTCCCTAAGTAGATACATTAAGATGCATCGGCACAGCGGTAATGTTACATAACATTTCAAACACAACAACATTCATATAATTTAGACTGTTGTCATGTTTTAAAATGATTTATAACCTTATATTACAACCGCAGTGTGGTGCACCTTTAGCATACTGTGTAGGTATCTCATCATTCTCTCACTTCTTCTTCAATAATTAATCGAAAGTACGCCTAGGGTAGTAGAACCAGTAATGGACAAGGCACCAATAATGAACACTTGATTCTTATTTTACAGAAGATAAGGGTTATTCATTTGTTTTGCAACTAGTTTGAAACAATCAATTTGAGACCTTATGAAATTTGAATTAACAGTGAAGTGTCCATTACTGGTGCCTGTCAGCTAAAAGTGTCCATTATTGGTGCCGTCACCCTAAAATATATATAAAAAGACAAGGTTTTATTTTATTTTTTATTATTTTTTGGTTAACATAAGAACCGCAGATGCCTTTATAATATCTCCATTGGCTTGAGTCAATTCTTTACAACAGTCATCTAAAGAAGCTGCTCCATCGACGGCAATCTTAACTCGTATAAGTTTAATGGCGCGATGGACGTTCCACTCGCTTAGTTCCAGAGCCTCCAAGCACTCCTCTGGCGTGACCTGATTAACAATAATAATATTAGAATGAAGCAAACGAACAAAGCAACGAAGTAGGTAGAGATATAATATAGACGTGAATTGAGAGCAATAGTACCTGCTGCTTGAGCACTTTATTCATAATTCGGACTTCATCTGATTCCACCCCACGCTGCCGTCCGCACGGCTTCTGGTCGGCGAATTCCAGCAAATCTTCCACCGACACGTGGTCTGAAACCAATACGACTAAATCGATACGAAACCTACACCATCAATCACCAAGCAATATGACATGACAATTAACACAATTATAGTACCTACACGTGGATGAGTTTTCGAACTGAATGAACACTTGAGTAAGCAATTCAAAACTTTTCTTGCTTGTCAACTGTTCCATTGCGTCCCATACATTTAACGCATAACGCAGAAGAATTGTATGTAAACAACACCGATTAGGAAGTGAACTCAAGGGAAAGTGAGATATCGTAATATTTAAAAAGTGAATGTTGGAATGCACAAGAAGACGGCCTATGGTCAGCCGAGTAGATTTTGAAGATCAAGACTCGTCACTATCGGAGTGAGATTAAAATAGGTACGAAAAGACAGCACCATAATCAATTTGGTTGTCATGGAGCAGCAAAGTTATCTTTATGCTTCCAATGACATATATTTTATTAAACTATTGTCTATACTAATAACAGCAGCCTGATAAGGAGCGGTTGGCAACCGGCATTTTTTGATTCAGGGGGGTCGAATTGGTAAGAAAACACAGTTTGCCAAAAAGTTATATGATTTGCTTCTAGAACTTCACTTTTTCAAATTCTGGTCTGGTGTAAAAAGTTAAATAAAGTGTTGGCTAAAAAGTTAAATTAAGCGTTTATAAAACTTGATGTTTTATAAAAGCTTCGAGACTAAATAACAATTATTATTTTGAGATGACCACCTACGCCAACACTTTATTCGCCGACAGAAGCTACTTACGCACAAATCAGTAACGTTGTACACAGTACATACGGTACCACACTCACACAGTAGTTCAGTCCTTGTGTCAGGCTTGTACTTATCACGTTGCTGTGTGGCTGGTATGCTGATAATGATAACTATTGTTGTCGCACCAGTTCATACGCTAAAGCAAAACGAGTCAGCATAATAATTGCTTTAAACATGTCGCATCCTGAACAGTCCCCCATATCTTAAAATTGATAATGACGAGGTACACTTAATGGTTTTTAATAGCTAGCGAACCATATGTCACACAATTTTGAAAAGTATAAAAAATTACCCTTGCTTTACATGTACAGTGGAGCCATCATTTCAGGGGAACTTATTTTAACATTTATATTAGTGCGTGGTATAAGTATCTATATCAATTAGGTATGTGTTCAAAATTTCAGTCTTGTAACTTTGAACACACTTTGTAGTTTCTAAGAAAGAGTTTCTAAAAAGGGTCAATTACAATGGTCGTACGTCCATTTCACAAGCCGATAAAGAATAAAGATTTGAAAGGTTACCAAGTAATAACAAAAAACTGGGCAAGAGCATGTCTGACCATGCTCAGTGTAGGGAAGCCGAAGCCTATCTATCACAAACAAGTCTTACAAAAAGCAAGCTTTAAAAACCCAGCTGTTGCTACAAAACTTTAAGTGTACCTATATCAGGAACCAATCAAGTTTTCTTAGACGTGATAGTTTTCCTTTAAAATTCGTTAATGTGGTTTCGTTTAAGTTCTTTTTTCGATTTTTTAGAACTTATTTGTAGTTTTAGTTGTAAGGGGGGCGGAGGGTATACAGTTTGACTCTAAGAAAAAATAGCACTTTGAATCTTATTATTTCACAAGCGGATCCCTTACCTAATTGAAAACTTGTTTTCGAAAACCCGAATTTTTAATGACACCTACGATATGTGTAGGGTAGGCACACTAATTATTAATCTTTAGGCCATACGAATCAATTTGACGCGTAGCACGAAAAAAAAAAGAAGAGGAGTTATGACGTCATCGTTTTTTGGTATGTGAAAAAAATTTGTTCTGAAACCTATCGTGTGTGGTATCAATGAAAGGGCTTACTAAGGCAATTATAAAAATATAGCATTTCATTATATTTCAATCACTTGTTTTAAATAAAATAAAAAAACATTTACAGGACATACCAAGTTTGGGCTCCTCCAGATATGATATAGCCCAGTCTATAACGACATCATTGATCGCAAACGCGCATGTAACTACGACATTTTGACGCTTGTTTCAGTTTTTTCGAAAAAATACCATAAGGAAGCGTTTTTCAAGAATCTTTGGTTCTACTTTCATAAATATAACTAAATTTGCTACAATTTGAGCGTAACCTGAGCTCACTATGTCCATTGGTTGCGGAGATACAGCAAGTCGAAGATGGGCAATGTGCACAGAGCCCGCTCCTCAGACCCTGCTTAAAATGGTGACTTGAAAATGCAAAAAGAGGTTGCTTAGGGTCGTGCACTTGCAGACGGGCTGGGCTCAGGTGCTCTATCTTATGTTCCTTTTGCCACGGGTGAAATCGCAACAACGCCACCCCTATCGTCCTGGACGAGGAGGACGAGGATGTGGACGACCCAACACCATGAGCCGGCCCGCCTCCACTCCAGAAAACATTATCCCTCTTCCGCCACTCCTCCCCACTGATCTAGACTGGATGAGACCTGTTGCTTCCAAAAGGATTTCCAAAGGGAAGGAAGGAGGAGTTTTTGCTTGACCGTTTAAATAGTATTATTTTATAGTTTAAATATATGTTTGCCGTGCTTTTTTATGTTTCCGTTTATTTGTTTTGAAACCATATGTTACATCTAAAATGTCAAATTTACACTTTTTGGCTTTCTTTAAGAAATACATTCATACATATGTTTTTATCATTTAGCCAAAATAAGATATTTTAATAGTTTTTATATTTTTGAGAAAATTATGAAAGCTAGAGGCACTACTTTGGTATTAAATTGAAGCTAGTCAAATTGTACACTAATTCTTATCTCAACTAAACTTATGGTCCTAGAATAAAGGACCATAAGTTTAGCCAGTACGTAACTTGGAAAATGACCATAACATGAAATTCTCATTTTGTTGAAAAAAATTACAGTCTTTGACCGGCTGTATCTCCGCAACTAATAGTCTTACAGTACTCAAATTAGGCTTAAATTGTAGCCAAGTTAGTTAGCTTTATTAAAGTATGAACAAATGTATTCAAAAAACGCTTCCTTTATATAATTATTTCGAAGAAACTGAAACAAGTGCAGAGTGAATTTTCGCAGTTAACAAAACAACGTGGAAGTATGTTCATTTCTTTAGTGTATGTTTATTTGAAGCCATAATTATACATCTAAAATGGTAAATTCACATTTTTTTAAAGAAAATCGTCCCAAATTATTCAGTACAATGTTTTTATTATTTTGCCAAAATCCGATGTTTACTATTTTTTTATTTTGGATGGAACTATGTGTCCTAGAGGCACCATTTTGGTATTAAATTGAGGCTAATTCAAATCCCTACGAAAAAAATTTACGTAACTTTTACCTAGGAGCATTATTTCAGCCGGTATTTATCTTCGAAATAACCCTACCAACACATTTTCACTTTTTAAAGAAAATTGCCCATCTTTGACTTGCTGTTTCTCCGCAACCAAAAAACATAATGTGCTCAAATTACGCTCAAATTGTAGCAAATTTAGTTATCTTCAGAGGTCGGAATTTTCACGGCAAAACGTAAGACTGTCGCAATCTGGCTAGTGTTAGACACTTTTTTTATCGATATCGATAGATGTGTAATAGAAGAAAAAACGGGTCCACCAAATGTAAAAATATATTTAATACAAAATTTTACTTTTACGTGAGGTTTTTTTAATTTTACGTGAGGTTTGTATAAACTATATAGAGACAGATGCAATTTCTTTTTCGAAGTCCACGTCAGTACACACAGCAGCACATGACATTTTATTTGGTTTCTCATAGTAATAAGAGTAGATAATCATTAATTTCTGAACATTATCTGGGAGAAGACTGATTCATTTATCACTATAAAGCCATTTATGTATACTAAATGGTTATTATGATAAAATAAAGTTAAGGTTTAGACTGAATAACACTTATAAAAGAATCCCGTAATTTACCACTTCTTTTGCATATTTTAAATTAACTGTCACGAATGATTATAAAATAATGTAAATAATATCGGCTCGATTTTTTTAAATATTATAATAATAATAATAATAATAAAATAATAAAAAAAAAATATTTATTCACAACAACACACAACAAAGAAAAAAAGAAAATACATATATAAAAAAAAAAAAAAGGTTGTTGTGAAACGGTCCCAACTCAGCATGTGCCAGCTGTTAAGCCAGCGCTGGTCTTCCGTTGAGACCGCTCGGTGGCAGCACGGAAGGTGACACAAACAATTTACAAATAAGGTGACACAAACAATTTACAACTTAAATAAAAAACACTACATAATATGTGGCTTAAAGAACCAGAGTCCAGGCCATAAACATTTAAAAAAATAAAAAAAATAAAATGAAAAAATACTCACTAATCTGTGGCTATACCAGTTAAAGAGAAGAGATATTTTATTTTTATCTATGGCTCTATGCCTAGGCGCACAACAACATTCAAGTTTTCCAGAAAAAACATTACAAAAGAAATATTTATTACATACGTTAATAATAAGACGCAGAGACAAAACAACAACATGAAGCCTTTATCGTGGGTGAGTTTTAGTGGAAGGAGGCAATGGAAACACAGATGTCGACAGCAAGAAAGAGCAAAGAACAAACGAATAATTAGAACGCAAAACAACAAACATTGCAAAGCTCGTGGGACATATCACTAAGGTTTGTATAACATCGGTCATATTCCGCTCGTGTCATGCCTCAATAGTTCCTGACTCGCTTGGTGACCTAACAAATATTTCTTTAATTTTGATCTAAAACAATGCAAACTTTGCAGGTTCCTTATTGGCGGTGGAATGTTGTTCCAGCATTTAGTAGCTGCGTAGCGGAAACTACCTCGAAAAGCGGCTGAGGCATGACGAGGTGTTAACAGTTGTATAGCGCATCGCCGAGTTCCACGCGACCTGTTGCAGGACACATGTAGCAACTTTGTAAAAAGATATGCTGGAGCCTGGTGTTTAAGTATTTCAAAAAGAAGACAGGCCAGATGAAGTTTACGGCGGTGATGCATTTTAAGAATGGAGTGATTGTTAAGAAATGGGGTAACATGGGCCCTTAAAGGAACATTGAAGCAAAAACGAGCACAGGCATTTTGGATACGTTGTATGAGCCTTTTTGTTTTCGCCAGTAGACGTGGACCAAAAACTGCGTCCATATAATTGAGTTTCGAAAGGACGAGTGACTCCGTTAGCTTTACTCGCAAATTTTCGTTTAAAAATGGTCGGGCCTTGTAAAGAACTTTAAGCTTATAGAAGCAACTCCTAACTGAGTTAGAAATGTGCTTCTCATAACGTAACTCAGAATCCATTACAAGTCCAAGATTGCGTGCCTCATAAACAAGTTCAATGGGTTCATCCATCAGCATGACATCTAACGTTGGTCTAAGTGTGGCCAGCTGTTGTTTACTCCCTAAAATCAAATATTTAGTTTTTAAAGGGTTTAGTATGAGACAATTGTTTGAAGCCCAAGTAGATATACTTAACAGATCGTCATTAAGCTTTCCAATAGCAATATCTACTTCAGATGGTTTACATGAAATATACACCTGTATATCATCTGCATAAATATGATACCCACAGTAAGTTATGTGCGTTATTATATCAGCTAAATATAACACAAACAGGATCGGTCCGAGGATCGACCCTTGAGGAACCCCTCTGGTGACAGACAGCCTATCAGAAATGTGTATGGAACCGTCACTATCTGTCAACTTTACATACTGGTAACGCTCTCTTAAATAACTATTAAACCAACGCAGGGCATCACTATCAAACCCATAATAGCTCAATTTGGATAATAACAAGTCAATATTTAATGAATCAAAAGCGCGGGAAAAATCTAATAATACTAAAATGGTACACATTCCCTTGTCTTGAGCACAGAGAATATTATCAGTAATATCTAGTAAAGCTGTCACAGTGCTACGCCCCTTTCTAAAACCTGACTGAACTCTAGGCAAAAATTTATTTTTTTCTAAAAAACTGGTTAATTGCAAACACACAGCCTTTTCCAAAATTTTTGAGAGACAGGGTAATATGCTAATTGGCCTAAGGTCTTTTAGTTCAGATGGGTTAGAGATTTTTGGTAGAGGGTGCACAATTGCCTGTTTCCACAAGTTAGGATATGTAGAGGTTGAAATGGAGGTATTTATTAAATCTAAAATAATATCTAATGTATGTGGAAATGTCAAAGTAATCATGTCCAAATTAATTCCATCGCTACCTTCAGCATTTGATTTTAAGTTCCTTACAATTTTCATAATGTTGTCCAGACTGACGGGCTCTATATGGAAGACCAAATTGCTATACCTATGAAATTCGAAATAAGTCAGCTGTGAAATAGAGATCTCTGAAACACAAGGCAAGTTGAGAAAGTGGTTGTTTATGACATTGGGATCATTGAAACAAGAAGGTAATTCAATGTCATTCTTAGGTAACAAAGTAGATCTGAGATTCTTCCATAAACGCTTAGGATCATGTATCTTATTGTTAATATTTTGTTTAAAATAGGCGGTTTTTTCATTATAAAGTGCTTGATTAACTAAAGATTTAAAGTCCTTGTAATACTCTTTTTTAATGTCAGTCTTAGCTTTGTGAAAATCAGCTAAAGCTTTGTCACGTAATCGCATCATAAGCTTTACTGTGTCAGTGATCCAGGGGTAGGAGCGATGCTTGATTACAATTGACTTCTTAGGTACATGCATGTCAAACAATGCAACCATGCGCTGGCTCAAACTATCAACCATAATATTGACATCACCCGAACTAGATAAATTCCCGCAAATGTCCTGTAAGTCCTTGTTAAAGTTATCCAAACATAAGTTTTTCATGGGTCTGTAGACTCTGGAGTAAGGTTTAGGTTTCTCACGCTTGACATCCAGTTCACAGACCACAAGGCAGTGCCCATAAAGAGAACCCACATGCTCTAAAATGATGTTTTTGGACTGCAAGTCTGTACATACAACATCAAGTAACGACTCACTACTCTCAGTGAAATGTGTAGGCTCTGATATTAGCTGATATAATCTAAAACTTGATAAAAAGGTATTAAATTTAGCAGTTTTCGCTTCAATATTTGATAATAAATTTATGTTAAAGTCTCCTAGTAATATCAAATGGTCATAATTCGGAATTGAGCTAACTGAGTCACTGAGAGCATCAAAAAATAAGTCAATGTCCATCCAAGGTGGACGATATGCCGTTCCAATTGCCAGCTTCTTTCCGTTAAGGGTCAAGGTCACCCACATTTGCTCAACTGATGTATGCAGTGGGTCTACAGGGTGGGACCAGGTGCGAGCGCTGACATTCCGCTTGCTGTAGAAGCCTACACCCCCTCCACGCGAACGCGCGCCCAATGGTCTTGGGATGTGACGCAAGCGGTACCCCGGAAGTACGGGCGCCCGCCCCTCCTCACCCGCCCTCAGCCAGGTCTCATTGATTGCGAGGACATCAATATCATGTCGAGCGCATGAGGCTACAAAATTATCATGGTTAGTACCGAGAGATCCTGCATTATACAAACCAATCGTAAATAACTTTTTAACCATTGTATAAAATTGCAAACGATAAATTCAAAAAATGGCCCATACCAAAATATGTAAAGTGAAACGGAATATGACCAACATTCATACAAATTACGCCTGTGCGTGCAAGATTCGCCAGTTCTGTCCCAATAACAATTATATCTATATAAATTAATACTAAATACATACACAAATCTAGCCAACACATATTTATTTTTCCTTCAAACCAATACTTTCCCCAAAAACCCTTTCCAGGTCGGCATCCGAGCGAAAGCTGAAGGCCAGCCCTCCGTCGCTCTGCCGGGCGAAAACGCGGCCCCTCCTGGTCCACGAGAACCTCCACCGACGCTTGAGGCACTCCTCCCGGACTCGGTGGAAAAGCTGGCGATTAGCCCGCGTCAGCCTCTCGTTGACGAATATGCGACGCGGCGGGCCCGCCAGGCTCATGTCAGCCGTGGTGAAGTTGCGACGCACCCGCGCCGCACGCAGCAGGTCATCGCGCAGCTGCCGGCGAGCCAGCCGCACGACGACTCGGCGCGGGCGCCTGCCGGCTCCATCGGCAGCGGCGACAGCCGCAGTCGATTCGGGCGCGCCCACCCGCTCGGCGAACACGATGTCCCGCGGCTCGAGAGACACCCCCAGCTTGCTGGCAAGGATGACGACGGTGTGGAGGACATTTTCGCCCTTCTCCTCCGGGAGGTGCCCCACATCCAGGTCAGCAAGCAGCGAGTCCTGGTCGCGGTCGTTCAACTCCAACTGAAGTCGAGCGACCGATTGTTGTAGCTCCTCCACCTCGCCGTTCCGTGGCGCCACCGTCGCCTCCCTCATTTCCACCGCATCCAGCCTCCGCTCGATCTCGCCCATTCGCTCCTCCATCTGGCGCAAGGATGCACGGATCTCCGCACGGAACTCGCGCTGCTCGGCCATGTACTCCGCCAGCTCGCGGCGCAGGGCGCAGACCTCCGTCTCCTTTCGCGGCGGGGGCTCAGGGCTGGCGGTTGGCACGGACGCAGTACAAGTCCCGCCTATGTCCTTTACTGGAGTGTCGTCTGCCTTCCTCTGCTTTACCTTGCACTCTGGGCAGGCCCATTCCTTAGGCACAGTGGCCTTCTCCGGCATATGCACACAGACTTTGTGATACTTATTTGTACAAACCGTACAGGGTGCAACGATCTTAGCGACATCTGTGATGGACAGGAATCTCCTACAAGCTGCGCATTTCTCCTGACCCATCTTCGTGATAAGATAAGTTGCGGCGTAAACTAATATTTGTCAAAGTCCAGAAGTTAATCGCAAGATGGCGCTGGTGTCAAGAGTTATTGTTGATCGATTAATCTATTACTGTTTATAATTTTATGTTTAAACTAAGTCTATACTGTTATATTTTATTGATATTTCCACGTATTTCATTAAATAAATAAGTTTAAAACTAAGTCTATATTATTTGGTGAAAGTAACGCACCTACCCACACACGCAAAATGTTAATCACAAGCACAGATTATTATAGTGCTATAAACACCCGATCACGACAGAGCTGTGCGCTGCGCACACTCTCACACCTTTAACGGACGCTGGGGCTCACAACGACAACACTGACTGGGTAAACGAATACGAAACTACGATAATAACAAATTACTTTGCGCGAGCGTATACTGGCGTATCACCGTCCGTGACGTCACTCCGATACTCGATATCGGTAAAAAAAAGTTTCTAACACTAGCAAGATTGCGACAGTCTTATGTTTTGCCGTGAAAATTCCGACCTCTGGTGATCTTTGTTAAAGTCTAAATAAAGATACTTGGAAAATATTTCCTTCGAGAAGTTTTTTCGGAAAAACTGAAACAAGTGCCAAACATTCGCATTTTTTCGAGCAATTTAAAATTCATATTTAGGCAATTGTATGACAAAAAAACAAGGGTCCCGAATTGACAACAATTCATATGTGCTAAGGTAGTAAATTAAAATACCGTTTGCTGATTACAGTAAAAATATTTTTGGATTTTTTTATGCTGTAGTTTTTTTACATTTAGGAAAAACAGTTAAAAAAGTTGGAACTTGAATGTTAGAAATACACTTATTAGTGCCCTTAGTCCATTTATTACCATAGGAATTGAAAAAAATATACAACAGTCATGTCAATTTTTTATCTGTCTGAAGGATTACTTGATTTTAACGACGCGCTTTCGATTCTCGTAATACTATTGTTTTGATATACGCTATTTAAAATGAAAGTGACTAACGGATTTGTAAAAGCGGATAGCTGCCATCTGGCCAAAGTCGACGAATTTATGTTGTTACAGTTGTTATTGTTGACAAGTGACATGACATGACAGTCAGTTCTGTTTCTGTCTAAAGTTACTTTTTTTAATTTTATATCATGCTAAGATCACGACATCAGTATTCCTAACTTTGTATATATGGTATTTTTAATTACTATTTCTTTAATGAATTATTAACGACGAATTTAAGTTAAATAAAGAAAAACCGAGAAACACAGGTAGCCTAATTTTTAACCAGCTATTATAAACGCGAAAAAACAAAAGGCTTTTTTTTTTGAAATGTCAATTATTTTGCCACCACTGTATACAATCAAAAGCCCTGCAAAACTGTTATAGGGTCGTTCTGAAAATATGAGTAAATTTATCAGATTTACTTGAGTAATGTTTTTCCCATTTTTCAAGTGGTTCAACTAATTAATCGACACTATCTACACTATTATTATAAAGAGGAAAGATTTGTTTTTTTTGTATGTTTGTAGCGAAGAAACTCAAAAACGATTAGACAGATATCAAAAATTGTTTCTTCATTAGAATGCTACATTATCCCAGAGAAACATAGGCTACTTTTTATTCTGGAAAAATTAACGGTTTCCTTGGGATGACAACAATAGGAATTCTATGCGGACGAAGTCACTGACAGAAGCTAGTATAATAATAACTTCCTTATATTCTTTAAAGGTATTCTTTTGACACAAGTCGAATCCATACTTATACTTACTAATATTATAAATGTGAAAGTGTGTATGTTTGTCCATCTTTCACGCTTCAACCACTGAACTGATTGAGATGAAACTCGGCACACATATATGTTAGGCCCTGGAATAGGACATGGGATAGTTTTTATCCCGGAAAATAGGACCGTTCCCGAGGGAGCGAAAGCTATTCTATTATCCACTAATCCTATCAATGCCAGTATCCTACTAATCCTACTAATGAGACTTATCTTTATTAGTCATTACGTTTGAGGTTAAAGTGACATAAAATGCTACCGGTCGCCGATGATTTAATATTATAAATGCAAAATGTTATGTGTTAGTTGTTACTTCTTCACGCTGCAACGAATGGATGGATTTGGATGAAGTTTGGAATGGAGATAGCTTAGGTGTACCCGGATTGAGCCCGGATAAACACATCATCGCAATCTACGCGGAAGAAGACGCGGGCAGAAACCATTTAAAAAAAAGTAACATTTTTCGATTTTGGAAAAGGGGTAAAGGAGGGTGTAGAATTTTGTGCGTATGAGTTTCGTCATTTTTTAAGTTAGAACGTGAAAATTAAGTAAGTATATAGTGTACTAATAAAAAATAAAAAATATACCTTTCAGCGATTTTGGAAAAACAACCCCTAAGGGATAAAAGAGGGTTGTAAAATTTTGTATGAATTTCGTCATGTTTGTGGTTAAAAAAGTGAAAATTGGTAAAAAATAGAAATAAAAATAACTTTTGGCGATTCAGAAAAAAAATCGTGAGGGGTGGCATGGGGGGTAGAAGAAGTATATCGAAGTTAAAAACTCATAGCTATGAGCTATGATAATAGCTGTAATGTACTGGGAGTAAGTACAGTTGGTTAGGTTAAGTTTTTTTTTTGACCGAAATTAAATACACTAACTATTCTTTATTCTTTAAAAACTAATTGGGCACTTACACCTACTATAATTCTTTACGCACTAACATCTAAATTATATAATTCGTTCAGGGTGAAATTGTGTGACTTTAGTTCTCCGCAGGGAAGCCGACACCGGGAGTTTAAATAGGAGCGGCAAAACCCGCTCGCACTCAATTATCGAAGAATTTCATCCTTATTGCTTTGTTTGGGATATTGTCTGTTTGTATTATTCAAATACAAAATTGTGATAAAAAATCTGCAAACCATTTTTTTTCTTGTTGTATCGTAAAAACGATAAAACACACAAGCTTCAAAATTTGGTATGATTATACATAGTACAAATCCTATAAAAACAACATATACTGAAAACCGATCAAGTGCGAGTCGGACTCACATATCGAGGGTATTTTTATCGACCACGATTTCGGCCAGAGCGATTCAGTGCGCGAGATGTCCCTACCTATTTACATCCTATACTACACTAGCTTTTGCCCGCGACTTCGTCCGCGTAGAACTCGTTTACCGCAGTTAAGTAAATTCATAGTTTTGTGGGCTGGATACTCTTCAGCATGCTACATACAGTTGCCTATCGGAAAAAAAGTTTGCTTCTAAATGTACGTTCATGACAAAAGCTGTTTTTAAAGGGAATTGCACTCTTTTAAAGTTAAATGTTAAATCTTTCGGAATTACTCCACGATATTCATGGAGTACCGGAGTACCGGGACACCAAATTCAAGCATGAACTTATGAAAGGGCACTCCCGATAGCTTCAAAGAGTTCGAGACCTCTAAGGGTAGGATGTGACGTGCTCGGTCTATGACATTCTCTACCGAGAGATACTCCACAATATCGCCTTCTACGTGAGACATATTTTTTTCATTTATCCAGCCGACAATTAAGTTTGTCGGTGCTAATATTGCCCTCTCACACAAACATTATCTATTCTTTATGTTGTTTTGTAGATCGGGGTACACGTTATTTTTTATTTAGATCATCTGTGTTTTGTACAATATTACAGAATTCGCGGTTTAATGTAATCATACCATGACTATCTCTTGCCATACGATTTTCGCCAAGTTTTAGTAGAGCCGCTGGCCCGACTTTATATCATTGTGTAGTTGTTGGCATATTTGTAGTCAGATAGATTCATTTTTTTACATATACCTATATTGTAGATGCCGACTTATCAATTGTCGACCTAAAACCCAAATTAGAAGATTCTAACTTCAAAATCAACGGACTTTCATACAAACGTTCATCCCCTTTTTACGCCCTTAGGGGTGGAATAGCCAAAAATCCTTCCTTAGTGGATCTCGTCACTGTATAAGGTATCTATGTGCAAAATTTCAAGTTTCTGGATCCAGTGGTTTGGGCTGTACGTTGATATATCAACAATCAGTTTAGCATTTTATATATATATACCTCTAGATAGATAGAATATTGCACGGTACATAATATATTCTGTAAATTAGGTAAAAGATAAATAAGAACAGAGAATCACACAAAAATTATAATCCCTTAATATTATTGATTTTCTTATGCACAACCTGATCCTGAACCTTTAAGTTAAGTACTGCATACTTATTAGCAAATTTATTTCACACATCATTTCAAATATTAATTTAATTTCCACATTTTAGTTGTACTTTTTGTATGAAAATCCCCCTCCGCCATTGAAGTCGCCAACTTCGCCATACGGATCATTTTAAATTGTAACCGTCATATTTTTAAGTCCAGAAATACGGAAATCCCGTAGAAACTCCCTAATAAGTAGAAAGCTACTTCTTCTTTCTTTATCTTTGCCTACGCAGATCATATTTATTTGTAATCAGGACCCTATATACCAATTTTCATACTGCAAAGTCCAGAAATGAGAAAGTTTCGATACAAAATTCACCCTCCCATTTTACCCCTTTAAGGGGGAATTTTGCTCATTTCACCTACACAGATCATTTTTAATTGTAATCGAGAACTTATATACCTATTTTCATACTTCTAAGTCCAGAAATGAGAAAATTCCATATAAACTTCATCCACCTATTTCGCCCCTTTAGGGGTTGAATTTCTAAAAATCCTTTCTTAGTGCTCACTTACATCATGAAAGGAACCCCTGTACCAAATTTCAAGTTTCTACGTACAGTAGTTTCGGCTGTGCGTTGATATCTAAGTCAGTCAGTCACTTTTGCCTTTTATATATATAGATATACACTGGCCCGCAAAAATTAAGTATCATAATTTTAATACTACGTAGTATTAAAAGTGTGATACTTAGTTTTGCGGGCCAGTGTACGAGGGCAGAGTGAAAAGTCTAGAAAAAATTAAACTTTTTTTTTTTGGTAAAAGTAAATATTTCTTTTTCAACGTAGTCCCCATTTAACTCAATACACTTGGTCCATCGCTTTTCTAGCTTTTCGATTCCCTCCGTATAGTACGATTTCTCCAACCCTTCAAAATACGCATTGGCTTCTGCGATGATTTCTTCGTTGGAACCAAATCTTTTTCCACCAAGCCATTTCTTCAAGTTTGGGAAAAGAAAATAGTCGCAGGGGGCTAAATCAGGAGAAGAAGGCGGATGCGGGAGCAATTCGTAACGCAGCTCGTGGATTTTAGCCATAGCAACGGCACAAGTGTGGACCCGTGCGTTGTCTTGGTGAAAAATGATTTTCTTTTTCGCCAAATGGGGTCGCTTTTCCACTAAAACTTCATGAAATCGCTGTAACAAGTTGGCATAATATTCGCAGTTAATCGTTTTACCTTTCTGAAGGTAATCAACATATATTACAGCACGAGCATCCCAGAAGACAGTAGCCAAACTTTATTCGCAGATAAAACTGCTTTGGCCTTCTTTGGTGCAGGTTCACCTGAAGCAATCCAGTGTTTTGACTTCTCCTTGATTTCTGGTGTATGATGATGAATCCAGGTTTCGTCAACAGTTATGAAACGAAGTAAGAAGTCCTTTTCATTACACCTAAACTTTGCCAAACATGCCTCTGACAGGGTCACCCTAGTGCGTTTTTGATCCACTGTGAGCAATCGCGGCACCCAACGGGCGGAAAGCTTCTTCATATCCAAACAAGTGTGAAGGATATTACGAACCAGTTCGTCTGAAATGTTTACAATATCAGCTATCTCACGGACCTTTACTCTTCGGTCGTTCCATACGATGACATGGATTTTGGTGATCATCTCTGGTGTAGTGACTTCAACTGGGCGTCCGGGTCGGTCGGCGTCAGCAGTGCTTGTACGGCCACAACTAAAATCCGTAAACCACTTGTGGATCATTTTAATCGATGGAGCAGAGTTCCCGTAATATTTGTCTAATTTTTTTTGTTGCTTCCGTAATTGCTTTTTTTTCGCAAAAAATAATGTTTAATCAGAACACGAAACTCACTTTTCTCCATGTTTGCAAACACCAAAATGATTGTTTTGTTTTTCATACCTGTCAAAAAAAACTTGCCGTGCGACCTTGCTGAAAATATACGATTTACCTCCAAAAAGGCTGCATTACAACTTGACATTAAGGAATTTGTGAAAAAAATACCCCTAATATGATTTTTACCAAACTTCTCACGCTGCCCTCGTATTATAAATGCGAAAGGTTATGCGTGCGCGGGTTGTTAGTTCTTTGCTTAAATGGATGGACGAATTTGGTTACATACAGTTAGGTATAGAGTTTTTTCTTATACACTGGATTAACACACAGGGCTATCTTGAATCCCGAAATAAATCACTGTTCCCGTGGGATGGCAAAATTACTAATTCTACGCGGACGAAGTCGCGGGCAGAAGCTAGTAAGAAATAAATAAGTAAAACTGTTCTGCAGTACGTCATGCTAATTCGCCGTAGTTTTGCTGCTCGGGCAATTACCTATCGTCTGCATGTTTGCGCTAAATTCAATAAAGTCAGTAAAACAAAGAGACATTTATTAGCTCCCGTGAATACCGCGGTGGTGGGTGTATACATTATAGCTTCGATACAGATTCTAGGTAGTTTAAAAAAAAGTTCTGAGACATTAATAGCAAACAGTTTTTATGGCGTTTTATATTACTCAGTGGGTTGCTACTATAAGAAATACTAGTAAAGGGATTTTAATCTACCCAGCCTACTAACAACGGATATTTTTGAACCACTGTTGGTTCACAGCCAACTGCTTAAATATCAATCAGTGACCAAACATGTCTAGGCAATTTATAATTTAAGTACCTTTAACTAGAGATCCCTCCTCAAAGTATTGTTCGTCCCTGGGCGACAGGACTCCGTCGTCGACCGGCGTCAGGTAGCAGTTGAACGGGTTGGCGGAGCTCGGCCCAGCGCCGCTTGTGAAAGGATTCGTGTCCACTTTAGGCTTTTCGAACCCGTCAAAAACATCCCTTCCGTTATCCTCCCCGATACCCAGTCTTGGGCTTTCACAACTTTTATTCATATACTCTTTAATCATTGGGCTTGGAAACGCATTTTGGTATATGTTCATCGGTTTCAGTGTACCAGTTCCGTTAATTGATATCCCACTAGTAGCATCAGCGGTTGGCAATCTGAGAGGGTATTTCCTGACGTGCCTCGGCTTATCGATTAATTTAGGTTTGGAAGCTCTGGGGGGCAGGGGCAGCTCGTTTTGATTATTCTAAAATATAAACAAAATTCTATAAAAAACGGTAATTTCTTGAAAATGTTTCATGTCAAAATTAACTACACTTACATCGTTGACATTTATTCCAGGATTTTTAAAAATAATTGATGATTGCCTGAAATCAAATTTTTATATAAATTATATGTACGTATAAAAAGTTTGCAATGTTGTTTAACGTATGGATCTATCTAACATCTGCTTGAGGGCCTCAGGCAGGGATCTCTATGGTGTGCCTAAAGTTGAGGCACACTTAGTTTAACTGCTGTTCCAATAGACTTGTGTTTCGTTCACATCAACTGTTTGTGTTCTATCACGGGTATATGATAACAGAAGACTTTAAGTATTATTTGACAGAGCATAATGTTCTAATTTTAAAATTAGACTCGATGCTGCCGTGATATATCTATCAAAAGCTCTCACGGATTAAGACAAAATTAGGAATGGAGATAGCTGAAACACAAAGGCTACCTATTGGCCCAGAAAAAAAACACTTCGCACCTTTAGAACTATAGTGACCTAAATCAACATTTCAGCTGTCGATTTCGAGACATATATTTATTACTATAAAGACCTAACTCGAAATCCAACATTTTTGAGTTAGGTCACTATAATTCTAAAGATGCGAATTTCCATGGAATAGTTAAAGCGTACGAATTCGCGGAAAGAAAACTTTATAATATTAGGTTTAATTGGTTCATACCACACTACATTCCAGCAAAGTTTCAGCTAGGTAGGTACTGAGAATTTTATGATTAGTCCAGGCAATGAAAAATTGTGGATGGAATGGGCGAAAGCAGAAAGACACCTTACACTTGGGACTATGCGCTGAAACTTGGCACAGTTGACTCTTAGCTGGTATTGAGTAGATTCAGACCGGGAGCCATTGAGAACCACTGCGCATTTAGTGGGGGAGGGGGAGGAAGTTCGACGCTGCCGAGCTTTAATTGAAGCAACATTTTTCTAAAACTATGCTTGTTATGGCGTCCAATATATCATTTTCGGATAAATTCAAGATGGGAAGTCTATTTCTGGGATAAAAAACTTTTGTTTGGACCGCGTGAAGGTAAAATTTCAACAGGTCGTATTTCGAAAAATATTAGAAATAATTAGAAACATTGTTTTGAGATGTTTTAGAGAACACCATGTAGTTTAATAATAAATAATAAAATAACAGTTTATGGCACCTTTTTGGGCATTTTGGGCTAAATAAAAAAAAAAACTTTTTTTATTTCCAGTTTCTTCTTCATTTTCTACGTGTTTTATTTATGTATGGATAGTTTTTAGAGCCCGAGCGGATAAGTAACAATAATGGCTATGCAATAAAAAAACAGAATGGAAAATAAACTCAAAACAAACCAAATATCGCAAAAATAGTGCGATCCAACGGCTGACTTGCCGTCTTTGCTAAGATAGTAATGGCAATAAAAAACAACTAATATCGATATACCTCTAAATTATAGTTTTATATCTATAATTTTGGGTAAATATTCAACCACAACTCGCCGTTCACTTCGGCTTGGGACACCCTGTATAGTTTTAGAGAAATGTTGCTTCAATTAAAACGCGGCAGCGTCGAAATTCCTCCCCCTCCCCCCACTAAATGCGTAGTGGCTCTCAATGGCTCTCGGTTTGAATCTACTCAATACCACCTAAGAGTCAACTGTGCCAAGTTTTAACGCATAGTCCTAAGTGCAAGGTGTCGTGCAGTAATACCCTAGCTAAAAACACTTTTTTGAAAATCGTTGTTTTTCGGAGCTCATCAATAACAAAAAACCTTTTAGTATGTTTATCTCCTAACTAGTCCAAACAAAGTTCCGAAGTTAAACTTTCTGTTTTCGGCCATTCCTTCCCGACCCCCCGTTTTGAGCACTCATTTACCAAGCTAGATGGTTCTCTCTATATTCAAGGAATCGTCTTTAGTGCAAAGTAGTGCAGAGATTACATGTAGGTACATGGTATATTTATACCTGTTAGGTCAGGCGAGGTAATTGTAACTATTCATACTAACATGTATTCTAATTATAAAATTAGTATAAAAGTTACAATTACCCTTCGGTCGAAAAAACCCCGCCTGACCTTACCTATTTTCGTAGGGCAGTCGTTTCTGCAGCGAGTGAAAGTCTGTGCGTTCGTTGAGGCGCGGAGCCGGCTTGGGAATGGTGGCGGCGCGGTGGGCGGCGAGCGGCGCGTCGGGCACGAGCTGCGCCACCAGCGACGCCGGAGTCGGCTGCTCGATCAAGCTCATGTAGGCCAGCTTGCTTTCTTCTGACAGAGTCGACTGTTCAATAATAACCATATTACCATATTATTTAAACTTACATGTCCAAAATAGTACATTGATGCAGAGGTTAAAACGTAAGCAATAGATGGACGGGTTAGTTCAAGAGCCGACGAGTAGTGGAGGCCCTCGAAAGTACGAGTCCATCTATTGCACTTTCGGCCGAGGCTTAACCTTTTGAACGCTTTACGTCAAATACAAAATGTGTCACTCACACGCCAAACATGTTTGCTATGCTATGCAAACTACAACTTAATTCATACGAAACAAAGTCTCTTTTAATCTTTAACTTGTGACGGCTGTGACCGACAGTGGCGTCAGTGGCACGACTTTCAGTTGTCGGCCAGAGCCGACTGTGGGGGTTCAAAAGGTTAACACAGTGCTTTTCAAGACTACTGCGAGGAAATAAAAATCAATTCTTATAATAAATTTACAACACACTAGAATTTTACGCTCTCCCGCTAATTTTTACTTTTTTTTTAACCATGCCGTTCTTAGTGGCCAGTCATTCAAAGGCGTTTGAGGTCGTCAGAAAAATAAATAATAGTACATTACTGCACAGACCGGGAAATAGGCTGTTGCGGGACGGGTAGAGTTAGCGTGGCCGAGGCGCAGTCGAGGCTGCGCTATTACGAGTCCAGCAACCGCCCTTCCCGGTCGAGTGCTTTTCTCCAAAAATGTGAGGAAATTTGTTAGTAATATTAAACACAGTCCCAACAATTCCTTGAAAAAAAAAAGAACAGAAACGTATGATTTAGTATGACACTGAAATAAAGCATTCAATAAAATAACAAATTCAAACGTAATAAATTTAATTTGGATAAAATATATTTTAAACTATAACGTTTATTACGCGTTTATGTTATTTCGGGAATTTATTTTGTTTATGAACGCATTTTCTATTAAAAAAAAGTCGAACTATTTGACACACTTTTAAATACGTTGTAAACGCTGTTTGAAAAGGCTTAACTTTTTAGTCTATGACATTTAAAAAGTAAAATATACAAGGAAGAATTTTGATTGCACGAGTATTTGGCTGTTTGGAGATAGTAATCCTAGTCCAAACATGGTTTTAAATAGTAAAACACCAGGTACGTAATGAAATTTCATACATTTTCGCGGCCGCTGCCGTTGGTAAATAATAACTTTGTTTTTTTTTTTAATTTTCCCTGGGCCTGGAACTTAGAATTTCGCGGGCTGATTTGACAACAGTAAGGTTAACATTTCCGAGCATGTGGGAGAAACATAAATCCTATCTCCATTCAGGATCATCAAAATAATAATTACCTATTAAACAATACAAATAAGATTACAACTGAAATAATTCACATTCGAACCTGAATATCGGGAACGCTGTGAGCCTCTTCACTGAAATTGCGTCGTTCATGTTTTCCTGTAACAATGCAGGCATTTTTAATAGATACAAGTCGACAGTCATTCATACATAACTGCATTATAGTTCAGGTCCTAATGCAAAAGGTCGGGTATCCGCCATTTTTACCAGACTGCCAAAGGAGGAAGGTATTGTGTTTATCAGCCTGTATAAACCCTGTTTCAAAGAAAACAAGCACTTACGATTTTTTCAAGTTGTTTAAATATTATAATGTACTTAACTTAATGAGATTTTAATCTACGAAATAAAGAAAATACATTTTACTAAAATAAATAATAATTTAATAAAAAATAATACCTATTAGTTTCATTTCATAGCATTCAATCTCATTTAGTTACAGTATGTTTATGTTGACTATGTTGTAGATATCATGAAAAACAATGTTTGTTCGTTTCCCTTTGCAAGAAAATATATCTTAAAATGAAACAAACTAAAAAAAAACAGAAACGCTCAGACCTAGTTCCTCATAAAAACTACAACATATTATTCAAAAATTGTGGAAATCGGATTTGATTTAAGGGGTGAGAAACGTTATCGCCCGAAGCTAAATTTGTATGGATGTTTTTGACAGCGATGCGATTTAAGCGGAGCTTCATAGTCCTCTTAATAGCCATTATTAAGCTAACAGTTTTTTTAATTAAATTTTTATTCTTTTTGAATAATTTGAACTTTTAACCTCAAAACTTTTTTCATAACAACTAACCATTTTATTATTTAAATAATATGTAGTATTAAATAAAACCATTGCTTACATAGTTTAAAAAAAGTTATGAAATTTCTAGGTTATTTAAAAAGGTACAAACTATTGGGATACACCTGTTCTTAACAATGTATCAAATTTAACAACCATTGTTAAAAACAATTTCGAGGAATAGGCTTGTTGACTTAACCTCTGCAGTTAAATTTTAAAAATATGTTACAATTAATTAATTACAGTATAATTAAAAAACGACTTTTACTTGACCGCTAAATGCGATCCGAATTGCGCTTCATCAACCTTTTTGTGGTTTTACGAGTATACAGGGTTATTTGTAAAATACCAAATAACCTCTCAGGGTTAAAACATTAAAATCATAAACAACAACTTTTGTTCGAAGACTTTATACAAAACGTAATAGATTTCCCAAAAAAATACTTTTAAGTTTTTGTTTAACTATTAGTAATTTGTAGTACCTAAGTAATAATTTTTAGATGGGGGTACTTTGCGCTCGCTTCATTCATTCCACGGCCACATTTCTTGTTATTGATAAAAAACTTGTTTCCATTACCCAATTGTTAAACAAAATCATTGCGCCCAATTTAGTACTTTGTCGCTTTAACTCCTCTGACAAATTTTGTGTGGCAGTTCAAACGAGACATTAAAGCGCCTAGGTACTACGAGGGCTGCCTTTTAAGTTCTGTCGTTTGAAAAAACTAAAGACAATTTAAGTGTTAAATGGTATTTATTGTTTTTCAAAGTAATCACCGTGATATGTAATACACTTTTGCATTCGATCGAACCAGTTTTCGAAACACTTATTCCATTCCGAAGTCGGGGTCTCCAAAATGGCCGTTTTGTATGCCTCAACCGCTTCTTCAGGCGTCCGGTACCGTTGACCACGAAGTCGTTGCTTGATTTTTGGAAAAGTGAAGAAGTTATTAGGGCTTAAGTCTAGACTGTACGGCGGGTGATCCAAATTTTCGACGTTTTGTTCTTTTAAAAACGCAATTGTCCGCCGGGCGGTGTGCGAGCTAGCATTATCGTGGTGCAGTACTATACGACGTCTTGGGTTATTTTTTCGGAACTCGCCCGATAACTTCTGGTAAACAAACAGTGGTATACCAGTCAGCATTAACTGTTTTACGATCTTCGAGCACGATGGTCGCAACGTGGCCACTTTTCGCTACAAACGTGGCGACCATTTTTTTCGAAGTGCTCCGTGAGCGTATTACTTTGGTCGGTTTTGGCTCATCTTGAAACACCCAAACAGTCGACTGCTGTTCAGATTCCGGATCGTAGGCATATATCCAAGATTCGTCACCACTGATAATGTCATAAACGTGTTTAGAGTCTCCTCGGTTGAATTGCCGCAGAGTTTTGCGGCACCATCTAACGCGAGCCGTTTTTTGGTCTTCACTAAGTAAATGTGGTATCCAGCGTGAGATAATTTTTTTTACACCTAAGTGATCATGCAATATATTTTGAACACTGGTCCCTGAAATGCTTAAAGAAGCTTCTATCTCGCGGTATGTCGCATGGCGATCTTCGACGATCAGTTGCCGTACAGCATCAATGTTTTCCTGGGTTACAGCTGTTTTTGGTCGGCCTTCACGATGCCTATCACTAAGACTAGAGCAACCACGTTGAAATTCCAAATACCAACGTTCCACAGTCCGGATGCATGGTGCTTCATTTTTAAAAACCGTAGTCAGCTCTTCAAAGCACTGAAGACGCGTTAAACCCCTTTTAAAGTTGTAAAATATTATCGCACGTAAATTTTCCTTCGAAATTTCCATTTTCACAACCGACTTGTCAACTTTGAACCGACGCTGTACTAAAACGAATCGGCCGATCTCGAGACATTCTTTTGTTTTTGAATTCTACATAAGCCCTCGTACGAGGGCTGCCTTTTAAGTTCCGTCGTTTGCAAAACTCCCGTGATTATAAAAAAAAAACTAGTATCATCTTAAAATATTTGAATTTAGAATTCAAAAACAAAAGATTCTAAATAAGCCCTCGTACGAGGGCTGCCTTTTAAGTTCCGTCGTTTGCAAAACTCCCGTGATTATAAAAAAAAAACTAGTATCATCTTAAAATATTTGAATTTAGAATTCAAAAACAAAAGAATGTCTCGAGATCGGCCGATTCGTTTTAGTACAGCGTCGGTTCAAAGTTGACAAGTCGGTTGTGAAAATGGAAATTCCGAAGGAAAATTTACGTGCGATAATATTTTACAACTTTAAAAGGGGTTTAACGCGTCTTCAGTGCTTTGAAGAGCTAACTACGGTTTTTAAAAATGAAGCACCATGCATCCGGACTGTGGAACGTTGGTATTTGGAATTTCAAAGTGGTTGCTCTAGTCTTAGTGATAGGCATCGTGAAGGCCGACCAAAAACAGCTGTAACCCAGGAAAACATTGATGCTGTACGGCAACTGATCGTCGAAGATCGCCATGCGACATACCGCGAGATAGAAGCTTCATTAAGCATTTCAGGGACCAGTGTTCAAAATATATTGCATGATCACTTAGGTGTAAAAAAAAATATCTCACGCTCGATACCACATTTACTTAGTGAAGACCAAAAAACGGCTCGCGTTAGATGGTGCCGCAAAACTCTGCGGCAATTCAACCGAGGAGACTCTAAACATGTTTATGACATTATCAGTGGTGACGAATCTTGGATATATGCCTACGATCCGGATTCTAAACAGCAGTCGACTGTTTGGGTGTTTCAAGATAAGCCAAAACCGACCAAAGTAATACGCTCACGGAGCACTTCGAAAAAAATGGTCGCCACGTTTGTAGCGAAAAGTGGCCACGTTGCGACCATCGTGCTCGAAGATCGTAAAACAGTTAATGCTGACTGGTATACCACTGTTTGTTTACCAGAAGTTATCGGCGAGTTCCGAAAAAATAACCCAAGACGTCGTATAGTACTGCACCACGATAATGCTAGCTCGCACACCGCCCGGCAGGCAATTGCGTTTTTAAAAGAACAAAACGTCGAAAATTTGGATCACCCGCCGTACAGTCCAGACTTAAGCCGTAATGACTTCGTCACTTTTCCAAAAATCAAGCAACGACTTCGTGGTCAACGGTACCGGACGCCTGAAGAAGCGGTTGAGGCATACAAAACGGCCATTTTGGAGACCCCGACTTCGGAATGGAATAAGTGTTTCGAAAACTGGTTCGATCGAATGAAAAAGTGTATTACATATCACGGTGATTACTTTGAAAAACAATAAATACCATTTAACACTTAAATTGTCTTTAGTTTTTTCAAACTACAGAACTTAAAAGGCACCCCTCGTAGAATGTAAACGTTATGACTTCGACCGTACAATGAATCCACAATCCCTTCATACTTTACTAGGCTTAGGACTGGCTTAATTCAAAATAAAGTACTCTTTTTCACCTGAGTCCTGTGACATTTCATAAATACGAATTACACTTCTTTCTTTAACTTTGCATAAAATAACACACTGGTACACACCTAGCGACGCGGTTCAGGAACTTAAATAATTAATCGCCTATTTTGCCTCGTATGTGAGCATAGTAAGTGATTGAAATTACAAAACACGGCTGACACAGGACTCATCTTAAATGAAAAAGAGTGTAAGAATCATACTAAGTACATCATTGCATCATTGGTGCTCGCTGCTGGATTGGCGTCAAAGAATTCCAGTATGTTTTCCTGTTCACGTACCTACTGTACGCCGCGGTGGACGACCACGATTGTTGGATCTAAGCTGGAAATACCCGTGATCTCGTAATCGCTATGTGGCGGCTAACATTTTCCTATGGCTCGGTGTACGTACTTACATCAGGCAGGCATCCGATATGTTGTCATCAGATCTAGCAAGCATTCGCACCATTTCCGTGTTCTCAACATTCGAATACTGATACGCCATCGTGAACTAACTACCCGCATTATCGGAAATCGAGACACACGGTGCGCACAGGCGCCGGCGATTCAAAGCGAACGACTGCGCAGATAATTAGGTCAGGGTAGACTTGTCTCCTTACCCCTTTCCCCGCCTGCCACTGTGTTGTGCACTGCATTTGTTTATTTGTCTAGCGTTATTCCTTGGTTACCGTAGAGTTATAATAGATTTCAATAGAAAAGATAAAGGATGTAAACAAACCAATTTACCTCCATTACTTCGTAATCACGCACTTTTCAAGAACGAACATGCTTCTATCAGTAACGTTCACGCATAAACTTTGTAGGTACATATCGATACCTTAGCGCACAATCGTACTAAATGATTTTTTTTGCCAGTAAAGTTTCGAACTTATTATTTGTGCACAAACATGTTAATTACAATAACTTCTCAAATGTAATTAGTACGAGTGTGAACTAAGGTATCGATATTTGTTTTGTAAAAATATATGTTATTTATTCATATTTCACTAAAAACTAATTAAAGTAATGTTATTAGGTTATATAATGTCAAAAACTAACCAAGATTTTTTACTCATCGAAATCTATCTTGTCTTTACAAACACTATATTTTTAGTGTTGGGAATATTTATTTATGCGAAGGCATGGAATCAATATAAAAAACATTAACTGACGCACGTTTTCCGAACGGAACAAATTCCGTAAGTACGTTCCGAATGCAAGACGGTGCGTTTGGAGAAACCTGATGACGTCATGCGGAAAAAACCTAATGACGTCATGCGGAACGCAGCGCTTCCATACATTTTGTTCGTGCTGGCGCACATATTCGGAAATTTCTATTCAGTATCACGAAATCGAATACGGAAAACGCATGTATGCGGCCAGCCTAATGCGGAATTTCGATTTGGAATTCCGTGAGACTAGCACAAACGTTCGTTTTTCTTCATTCGGAATTTATACAAACAGTACGGATAGTGATAGCGTGGTGAACGCACGACGATTTATTAGCAATAAAATAAATAAAACAAAATGCACTATTTCAGTCCACGGAATCCATATATTGTTAGAATTACACACATAACTTAAATAACTATGTTAGTAGGTACCTAAAATTGCATATACGAAAATACGTCCGATGCGAGTGGCGCGGACGCGATACCGATATTTTCTTTGGCAAATAATAAAAATAAGTGGGGGGACAACCATCTGGATCCCCCATTGTATTTTTAGCGTATCTGTTGCAGGGCTGTGTATTGGGAATAATTTATAATTCATTATATATTGGTAATATTCATTACATATCTTCCTTAATTCTAAAATAATAGTTAATTGCGTTATGTAAAATTATGCAATTATTTGACTAAATAAATAAATTAACTAACGATACGAGAAATCTATACTAATATTATAAAGAGGAAAGATTTTTATTTTTGTGTGTGTGTAAGTTTGTAACTAATAAACTCAAAAACTAATGGACCGATTTCAAAAATTCTTTCACTATTAGAATGCTACATTAACCCTGAGTAACATAGGCTATGTTTAACTTTTTTGCGAGTACGGAGTCGCGGGCAACAGCTAGTCGTTTATATGAGTCAAATAAAATACGGGCGATAATTGTAAATAATATTCCGTTTCAATGGTGAAATAATTATTCAAAGTGAAATACTTATGTGGCGACCTAGCAACATCTAACGGCAACTTGTATCAACCAACTCGCTACCTCGCTAGCGCCACCAGCGTCAGACAGCGCAACTTAAGTGTTCTACACCGCGCTAACGAAGTTTCTCCAGTCAGATGACATATATACAACTTCCAACTTCATTCCAATGGACTTCGGTCCCCAGGCATAACACCCGCCTGGAGAGAGATCTCTCTATTGTCCTCTCTTACTACACTTATATCAGTAAATATTTATTCTAAGATATGAATTTAATTATCAATATTTTTTGATTTCTCAGAAAAAATAATGGCTCCCATTAAGTATCTATAGCCTGAAAGCCTAAAAAAGGTGTTGGAAGAAATAAACGACGGCAGTATCTCTTTGTTTTTGTTCTAGAAGCTTATTTTTCTTTTCAAATTATATCTAATTGTGTTAAATTTGTATTTTTCTTTTATCAATCATAATTATGTGTATCCATTTAAGTATAAGTATTCTTCAAGGCACTTTTTTTTTGTTAAATACTTAGGCTTCGAATAAAACACGGAATTACGTACAACGCTTCCCGGAATTAAGTCAGGAGCCAAATTTTTGCACGGAATTAGGGACAATCTAGAGGATCCGCAAAATAGCGATTATTTCTACAAATTAGAGGCTACGACGCAAAATAAGGTTATACCATAAGAATAAATACTATTAGAGGGGTAACTTCATCCCCACCACGCGCGCTGTCGCGTGGCTTGTCAACAGTCATCAGTTGCCATGCCACCCAGAATCGGCGCTTGGAGTAAACGTGCGACAATATTTCAAATGAAGCTGTAGGTAAATTTGACGGCTTTGCTGTCAAATCCATACAACGACGCCGAAGATGCCCTTCTAATAGTATTTATTCTTATGGTTATACATCCATCTTATAATAAGTCTACCGAATAAAACATTATTCAGTCCTTTAACCTTCCAACTTTTTCTAAGAATCATCCCTAAAGTAGAAAATGCCTTAATATGCCGTAATATGGTACATTTACCTTATATCTGACTAATAACAATAAGATATAGTTTGTATTTCTTTCATTTAGTTGTAGCTAATAATATTTACGCGAGTGTCAAATTGATTAATCCATCGACACTCGCGTTAATACTATTCCCATCACTATTTCAGAATAAATCAATAGACAATAAATGAAAGTGTCAGTCATCCATATTTGTATACAACATTTAAATCTTTTCTATTGAACTCCACCTTACTAAAATTTAGAGCGATCAATTTAAATTTTTTTTGTATGAAAGTAATATCTGATGAATTATTAAAAATCACGGAACAAAAGTTGTTGCTTATCACGTGAATAATTAAACCCTGAGAGATTATTTAACCCTGTATACCCTGTGTTAGGTGGCTAGGTGCTTAACTCAGAGATTTGGGAAGCGATGTGAATGACTGATACCTTAAAAGAAAGAGCAATAAACAGGCATATTTTTAAAAGTGTTTCAACATTTCAAAGATTTTTTTATATTTTTTAAGTCACATAAAAATTACTGATCCAACCTGAGACATTTTTAATAATTTTGAATGCCTCCATTTTGTTTTTATTACAACATAGACGCTTTAAACTTGTTTAATTTGGTCCAATAGACATTAAACTATCCAAAATATATGATTTTGTTTACAAGGTAACGCTTATTGAGACATTATTAACACGTAACTAATAAATTCTGGGAATTTTCTGTAAAATAACTAAATAATCTAGAAAAAATTAACTACCAAATTTCGTCTAAGACATATACAGCTAAAAATGTTCAAAAATACCTCGACTATCTCTTAAAGCTTTGCACCTAGCGACCTAACACCCTGTCATCATCATGTCAGCCGAAAGACGTCCACTGCTGGACATAGGCCTCCCCCAAGGCTCTCCACTCAGACCGGTCTTGTACTTTTCGCATCCACCGCGTTCCTGCGATCGTTACTAGTCTCACATCCCAGATCCGTAAGTTAACACCCTGTATAATATGTATATACAACTTTTCCAATATTTTACCTTATTACTATAGGTACTCCATTTACTTTAACGATCTAGTATAGGCATCTCTTACTCGTACAGTGTCATAAAAATGACGAGAGCATAAGATAGATTCAGGTAGCCAAGTGGGCGGCAACAAACGATAATGTTCTTAGGACTGGTGCACAATGGTATTCGAAAATGAAATATTAATTAGATATCGGGCCGTTTACTGGCCAAGTTACGGGTAAACGATAAACAATAAGTCGCAAGAAGGGAAACTAACGTGTCCGCACCGTACAGATGTCAGAGCCGACTGATTACCTACTCCATTGTGAATGCGGGTTTAGCAGATTCTCATTAGCCAATCATTGGCAACAGCACTTATTACTAGGTCCAGTAAAGTACAATTTAGGTGGCTGACTCCTATGTTCGCACAGCCGAAACTACTGTACTTAGAAACTTGAAATGTACAGGGGTTCCTTTCATGATGTAAGTAGAAAGGATTTTCCGAAAATCGACCCCCAACGCGAAGACATAGGAGGAGTAGCGGGAAACTAATTCTACGCGTACGAGGTCGCGGGCGTCCTCTAATAGCAATATATAAATGAACCATTTCTCTTTAAAGATACGTGTCAAAAATGTTAATAATTTGCGTGGTGATGTTTTCCGACGTCACCAACATTTACTGTAGAAACTCATGATTGGAAGTATGAAATCGCTTATCCTTATCAATTAAAATACATCATCGGGGCTTTATACATTTTTGGTTCAACTTCAAGTTCGTCTCAGAGAGTCATTGCCGCGTACGTTCGTCGCGGTGTCGGCAACTTTGCACCACTCTTTCTTATACCCGATTTACTTTCAGACTATTTTGCAGTTCAAGCAGCAAGACTCTCATCAAGATCAAGTTTCTAGGTCCAGCGGTTGATTGTTGACACAACTTTATCAACAATCAGTCTAGCATTTTATATATATAGATAGATGGAAGATTGCACTGTACATAATATTTTGTAAATTAGGTAAAAGATAAATACTGACTGTTAAATTAAGATCTTGTTAAACATTATTTCAAGCAATAAAGATTTATTATTATTATTTGTTATTATAAGAACGGATAATCACACAAAAATTACGCTCCCTTAATATTATTGATTTTATTATGCACAACTTGATAAGTAATCTTTAAGTTAGGTACTGCATATTTATTAGCAAATATATATTACACATCATTTTAAATATCAATTTAATACCCACATTTTAGATGTACATTTTGTATGAAAAACCCCCTCCCCAATTGAAGTCGCCGACTTCGCCATACGGATCATTTTAAATTATGACCAGTCATATTTTTAAGTTCAGAAATAAGGAAGTCTCATAGAACCTCCCCCCTAATAAGTAGAAAGCTACTTCTTCTTTCTTTATCTTTGCCTGCGCAGATCATATTTATTTGTTATCAGGATATACCAATTTTCATACTGCTAAGTCTAGAAATTAGAAAATTTCCAAACAAACTTTACCCCCCATTTTAACCCTTTAGGGGTGGATTTTGTCTATTTCACGTACACAGATCATTTTTAATTGTAATCGAGAACTTATATACCTATTTTCATACTGCTAAACCAGAAATGAGAAAACTTCCATACAAATTTTACCCCTTTAGAAGGGAATTTTGTCCATTTCATCTACACAGATCATTTTTAATTGTAATCGAGAACTTATATACCTATTTTCATACTGCTAAGTCCAGAAATGAGAAAATTTCCATACAAACTTTACCCCCCATTTTACCCCTTTAGGGAGAAATTTTGGCCATTTCACCTACACAGATCATTTTTAATTGTAATCGAGAACTTATATACCTTGTCGTGTTACGTGGTCTTCCGATAATTCGGAAGATCAGGTACCAGACGTTAATGAAAGATCAGAGTAAAAGAGAGGTAGATTAGAGAGAAAAGGACAGCAATAGTAAGTCAGGGTCTGGGTATTTATTTAACACTTAGGCTTTCTTCACACAGATAAAATAATTATTATACATAAATTAAAAAATTAAATAAAATTAGTCCCTAATATCACCAGGGTAAAGTTAGAGATTTAGTGGTGAAGGTGAAGGTAGTTCCTTCGGGACTTCCTTTAGTACGCGTCCCGGAGTCGTCGGACCAGGAACACCGCTGGCGCTGTAATGAGGGGCGCTAGAGGCAGCGGCCCTGGTGGTACACGAAGGTAGGTGGGCCCGAGGTGGGACCCGTCAGAGTGAGTAGCGGTTCCCGAGGAAAGCAGGAACTTCGTAGATGAAGGACTCTTGAAGCGTAGGGCCCGACTTGGCCACACACAAAGTCGACTTTTGGTATGAGGGAGATAGAGGCTTCTAGGGGTCCGACTTGACCCTATCTTCAGAGTTTCTAGTCACCACTTAAGAGGCTGAGGGAGAACTGCTCGCTCTAGTCCGAGCCGCCGTTTATATACCCAGGTGATCTAGCTTTTTAATTTACAAATTCTAAATTCATAAAATTTCAAAGTTATACATGCCAGATATTAATTCTATGGTAAAACTGTCATTTTAACTCCATGGTCTAGTATAAACCTAAGATATCGTCTCTGCCCGTTGTCTAGACAACAAAGATAACAAACGCTGTCAGATGGAAAAATATAAACAAAAAGTGAATATTTTCGGCTACAAAAGTAATATCGTTAAAAAGAATAGCAATTATTCAAAGGAAAAAGGTACGCAAGAGCCATGGAAAACCAATACACCGTACAGCTTCAAAAAATCAAGAATTATACGTCTCTAAAGTTAGTCGGTCCAACCGACTTGTGAACCGCGCCCGCGAGATAGTCAAGAGGAACGGGACAGGAAACCCAGGAACGCAGGTACAATATTACAACCTAGTTTCATACTCCTAAGTCCAGAAATGAGAAAATTCCATATAAACTTCACCCCCCTATTTCACCCCCTTAGGGGTTGAATTTCTAAAAATCCTTTCTTAGTGCTCACTAACATCATGAAAGGAGGGTTTGTACCAAATTTCAAGTTTCTAGGTACAGTAGTTTCGGCTGTGCGTTGATATCTAAGTCAGTCAGTCAGTTTTGCCTTTTATATACGAGTATAAGAGAGTGTATATATTTAGTTAGTAAATATGTAGGTATGGTTAGTAAATATGTAGGTTTATTCATACTATATTGTAGAATAATAAAATTCAATAATAGATTTTTCCAAATTTAGATAAAGGGATTTGATTGTCATTTTTATGCTCCTAACCTACCTACTTTTTGATTTGTATCAAAAATCACCTTGAGGTTGACTGTTAGAGAAGGCTTGTAGCATTAATTTCGCCTTTTGTACACTATTTTAATTTTGTGCAACAAAATATTATAGGTTATAGGTTGTGGCGGGCTCTTTTCCGCATCTGCATGACTTAATAATGCGCCTATTTTGCGTCAAACAAAATATTACAATATAAATTAATATGAAAGTGTCGGCCGATAGTAGTTTACGTGACGGTTGCGTTATGCCAATTACGCAGAGTCCCGTACAATACTTTATTATTATTATTCTTAATTAATGGCTTTCACTCCTGTTAAGGTGTATTTCGCCAATGTCGAGTTATTTATAGACACTCCCATGGAGTACAATACTTTATCTACACACATATTATAAGTACTCTAAGATGGGTTCAGAAGTCGAAAGGCAAATGAACAGAATTACCTTACCTGTGGTAATAAGTGACAGCGATGACAGCTGTAACGTAATTTTGAAATTACGTTATCGAATATTGTAAGGTAGTGAGATCCAAATTTGGAACATCTTCCAAAATTAATAGCTGTCATCGCTGTCACCTACTACGAGGGCTGCTACTTATGTATCCGGAATCTGGGATTCCAACATTTATAAACGTTATATCTGACCTCCATGGTAAAATTTGAACTTTTTTTTAATACTGGCCGCTATAATTTTTTTTCTTATGTACGCTAGTCTTTTGTTTTTGGCGGGATCAAAATGTCATCTCGCTGCAAGAATGGAACTCACTCGTGAAAATATTCGTGCTATGATTTATTATGATTTTCGGCGTGGTTTAACGCAACAACAGTGCATAGATCAATTAACTTCGACTTTTGGTGATGAAGCTCTATCGAAAAGCACTGTGTACCACTGGTTTAGTGAGTTAAATCGTGGACGTAGTATGCTCACGGACGAAGTTAAGGAAGGTCGCCCGAAATCGGTCGTTGTACCACAAAATATTGAAGCTGTGCGAAAACTTATAATGCATGACCGTCATGTTACATATCGCGAGATAGAGGCGAATCTGGGCATATGTATGACGAGCATTAATAAGATATTATATGATCATTTAGCTGTAAAAAAAATTTGTTCCCGTTGGATCCCTCACAATTTAACTAAGGATCAAAAAGAGGCTCGCGTCGAATGGTGCAAGAAAATGTTAAAAAAATATATCCTTGGTGACTCAAAAGCTGTTTATAATATCTACACAGGTGACGAATCCTGGATCTATGCGTATGATCCGGAAACTAAACAACAATCAACAGTGTGGGTGTTTCAAAATGAGCCGAACCCTACGAAAGTAACTCGTGCAAAAAGCACCTTGAAGCAAATGGTCGCCTGCTTTTTCGGTATTAATGGCCATGTGGCTACAGTGCCACTAGAGAATCGTAAAACGGTTAATTCGGAATGGTACACGACCATTTGTTTGCCGGAGGTATTTGAAGAAATACGTAAAAACAACCAGCGACGCAGAATCGTTCTTCACCATGACAATGCCAGCTGTCATACATCACGCGAAACGACTCGATTTTTGGAAGGTCAAAATATAGAATTAACGGGTCATCCGCCGTACAGCCCTAATTTGGCACCCAATGATTTCTATTTATTCCCAAATGTAAAGAATAAATTACGTGGTCAACGATTTTCGACCCGTGAAGATGCAGTCGACGCGTTCAAACAGCACGTTTTGGAGATACCTCAGTCAGAGTGGAAAAAATGTTTTAAAAATTGGTTTCAACGTATGCAAAAGTGCATCGATCATAAGGGAGAATATTTTGGAAAACATTAAAACCATATTTAGTCATATACGTTTGTTATTTTTTTCTATTCCGGTTACATAAGTAGCAGCCCTCGTATCACAGGTAATGCTGATCATTGCCTACGGGTTTTGAACGCATAATAGAGGACTTAACATAAAATTATATAATGCTATATTCTGGTAGATCTTTGCTTGTCCGCCTGAGAATTTATTATTATGGCACCACAGCTGTAGGGCGATTGTCCTTGGTCAATATTCAAATTCAAAATTCAAAATATTTATTCAGTAAATTGGCCACATGAGGGCTCTATTACACGTCGTTGTCTAGATAAAAAAAATCTATATTTCGGTGAATTGAAGAAACAAAAACAAACTAACATATTTTGGTAATACGGTGGTTATAGGCTGCCGTTCAAGTTTTCCGAACTACCTTCATTTGGTCTTTATTGTTACTTCGTGCACTAGGGTTTTCACTATAGGGAAGTGTTTCGAAACAATGGTGTTGCGACCGTCTAAAACTTCGAGTTAAAATAAAAAAAGTCCATTTCACTGTTGTACATTTGGCAATTTGTTGTTACAACCATTGCACTTTCCAATCGCTCAAAGGTTATCTGGAAGAGATCCCTTAAAGGGTTTCTGTCTATGTTTGTTATTTTCCCGTTCGTACGTGAATAACTCGCGCGTGCTCGCATTCAAAGCGCGTCGCTCCTGACACGCGTTTTGTGTGACGGAGCCTCGAATCAAGAGTAGCCACGAGTTGTAAGAGAGATATTCACGAGTCAGAGTGCATCTCATTTGTTCTTATGCGCTTGAATAATGCTCTAATGTTCTCCCGCTTCCTCGCACAGCGGAACTTTTAATGAGTCTGGGAGGATGTTTGGCCCGTCAGACTTGTTTGGCTCATTGGCAAATAGTTTAAAATATTAGACTTAATAAAATATATAAAATTCAGCCTTCCTAAAATGACGTAAGTTCCCACATTTTTTACAACTTTTAAAATGTCTGTCAAAAAATGTGTTTTGGCCCACAGGAAGTGTCTGGTAACTGTATGTGTTTGTTTATAACAATATCATATAATATGACATATCGTCACTATTTGTTTTTTTTATTTTTTCTTTTATTTACGCATTATATTAATAAAAATACATCTCGTAAGCTGCACAAACTCCAACGTCGATAAATCGAAATTATAGAAAGTAACCGTTAGTTCAAAAATATCGTATCTAAAGTAATTATCGTCACTACTTTGAAAAAAAAACTCGTATCTGATTTATTTTTCATAAAGTATGGGTACCTATTACTTTTTCGTACTGGATAAATAATTCTATCAAATACGCTGCAGGACTTTTGTAATTCTAATAATTGTACTGTTTATCAAAAATATCTTATTAAGGGCCACACACAGATGGAATGTGACACTGTGCATTATCATATAGAGAAAATAAAAAAAAACAGAGAACTTCATGTCCCAGCCGATTTTGTAAAAGTAATAACAGATGCATTTTTGACTAATGAGTACAATGTAAAATATTTACACTGGAGTTTTTTCAAAGACTGCCACACTTAAGAGGATTGTGAAGCGCCGACACGCGGCGTCAATAGGTATTTAAAAAAATGATATCTGTTTCACACCGCACTGCACTGCACCTCTTCTGGCGCGTATTTGTGTTATACAACATGCGCAAATTCTCACGCACACTATGACAGCAACAGCGTGCGACGTGCGCGGGCTACTATACGGCGGCGGCGCGACTCGGCGCGGCGTTCGGAGTGCATTCATAGCGTATCATCTGCGGTTTGCGTACTTCCCCGACAAGTTACCTACCTACCGAATTTATTTGCGACTTATTACTTTGAAATTAGACCCTCGAGTTCCTACAAATATGACAGTTCGAGAAAAAATGTAGGTAATAAAGTAATATGTACTAATAAACAAAATATCTATTTCTTCAACTTGTCACTTTTTATTTATTCACCTACCTGCCTGCTGGAATTTAAACTCGAAATCGAATAAGATATAATTTCGACCATCGATACGAGTAAAATCGTAACTACAAAACAGAGGTTTTCAGGAGACCGAAAAAACGTATTTTTCAAATTCAAACCGCGATATTTTGCTTATCACTTAGTTTATGTGTTCGCACAAATGTATACATCATGTTACTCAGAATTTTATGCTCTTAAATCAACTGGTCTTTCAATTTATTTCTGTGTTTTTTAAATTTTAGATCGCATTACGATCACTAGTTTTGCGTTATCGACTATCGAGTATGATTGTATATTACAATACGATTTTACAACTCTAAGTTTTGAAATTATATGCTAGGCGAATATTATCGAGCAGATCAGAATATCAAGCGAATAAAGTATTTCATTCATTCATTCATTCATCGTATCTAAAGAAACCATATTACTCACAACACATTTGCGGCTATTTTATTGTATTTTATGACTTAAAATATAGTAACTCCGGTAAGAAAATATTAAAAAAATATAAATATAACAATGAATTATATTGATTTAAAATGTTTAATTTTAATTATTTGATTTTAATTGTTATAAATTAACCAGTGTGTAATCGCCAGACGACACATAAGTAAATACATACTAATTTCATGTAGATAATACGCTATTTTCATTAAAAAAGTATTTTTACCTAATATTGAAGGAACAAAAATAAATTACAAAATAATTTATATATGTTTTAATTTTTTATTCAATAAATATTAATTAAGAAACAATAAAAGTACTTCAACACCATAATTTGGTAATCACCACCCTCAATACGTATTTAAATATTTCAGGACTTATCTGGTTGCCAACTAAATACCTAGTAATTAAGAAACAAACGTCAACACTTTCTTTGGCTTAATCAAGTTATTTAGTAACGAAAGGGTAACAAAAAAATCTTTCTCTGTGGTATTTAATCCTTACTACGAAATATTTTAATGAATTACCTATCTTCTTCAAAGAGAACACAATGATAAAATAATAGATACGCATAGATTTGACAGTTCAGTTATGTTAACGTTGTACCATCCGTGGAAGAAAGACGTAAGTGACAAATAGCTACTTTTCAGGAGATCAAAAAAACCGATTTACAACTTTGTAAATGTAATCTTTGTAAAAAATGTATCACATATCAGCTTGCCTTCATGTCGCGAGCGACACGAGAGTATAGCGCCATCCCACTCAATATGTTGTTACTGTCTGAGCGGCAAAATTGCGTATTAAAACGATTTAAACGTTCTATAACTTATTTTGTATGTATAGTTATGTAATTGTTATTAAACAACCGATACGTACATCAAAATGACGTTTGTCAATAGGAATTCGAAATAAATTGATATTTTAGTAAAACAAAAATTTATGCGAATTTCCGACAGATAAGTCTTCTAAGTCCCGCACAGAAAAAACGTTTAAGTTCACTTAAGCTAATTGACAACATTTCAAAAAAAAAGGATTTTTGTTTTTTCGCGTTTATAATAGCTGGTTAAAAATTAGAGGACCCGTGTTTCTCGGTTTTTCTTTATTTAACTTAAATTCGTCGTTAATAATTTATTAAAGAAATAGTCATTAAAAAGACCGTATACACAAAGTTAGGAATACTGGCGTCATGATCTTAGCATGATATAAAATAAAAAAAAGTAACTTTAAACAGAAACAGAACTGACTGTCATGTCACTTGTCAACAATAACAACTGTAACAACATAAATTCTTCGAATTTGGGCAGATTGCGACTATCCGCTTTTACAAATCTGTTAGTCACATTCATTTTAAATAGCGTATATCAAAACAATAGTATTACGAGAATCGAAAGCGTGTCGTTAGAATCAAGTAATCCGTCAGACAGATAAAAAATTGACATGACAGTTGTATATTTTTTTCAATTCCTATGCTAATAAATGGACTAAGGGCACTATAAGTGTATTCCTAACATTCACAATCCAACTTTTTTTACTGTTTTTCGTAAATATAAAAAAAAATACTGCATAAAAAAAAACAAAAATATTTTTAGTGGAATCAGCAGTGTAAAATCTAAAAACGGTATTTTAATTTACTACCTTAGCATATTTATATGAATTGTTGTCAATTGCGCAATTAAAGATAAGAATTTTAAGTGTGAAAATGTCTCGAGGATTTAAGAGCGTAACTTGCTTGACTAACACAAAAATATATGAAATTGTTTTCGGAGTAGAACTACTTATCACCACATGCTTCCAAATTTAGACTCATTTGCGTGGAATAAATATGCAAGACTATTTACACTTTTTATTCATATGTAGCGCTTAGATACATAGTATTTGCCAACAAAGAATTTTATAAAAAATGGCGTACTGTCGGTTTATTGCAGCGATAACTTTGTTAATTTTGCTCATACAAATCTATTTTTTTCTGAGGTTATGTATTTCTTATTCCTTTTCAGGAGTGAAATAATGGCAAAAACGAGTAACTAAAATTTACTTCTTTCTTCCACGAATGGTGCTATGTGTTAATCGATGATCAATATCATTAAAACTTAATAAAGTAGTTACGTTTTTATTTGCAACTGACAGTAAGTATATAAATAAATATTGCATAACTACATTACATATGGAAGGATGAGTTTACTAGCGACTATTAATCTTCAAAAGTATTTTGTTCTGTTTAATTTGAGTGAGGCAAGTTTGTGTAAAAGTCCCTAAACTGTTCAGGTATCGCTCTACTGACATAGATTCCTAATTCTTAATATTTCTTTCCATTAAAAAAAAAATGTTAAAAAAACAATGAAGCTACTCCAAACAAAACAATTCATTCAAAGCATGCTAATTTAGATAAACTGATGTCATCTTCTTGGTTAAAATATTCTAGGACGGCGTCTTTAGTTCGTTTGACCCAAGATACCCGGATTTTTTTTAATAATAGTATATAATATAATATTTATTTAATACGTTCCTACTTAACTTATATTTTGTCAAAAAACAAGAACAAGTTTAAAGTTTTCCGCAATTAACACCGCTTAAAGGCGTTGTATACAACGTGTCCCAAAACTCAACGATAAGCCGGCACCAGAGGATGGAGCTGCTTATGATTAGTCGAGAAAAAATAAAAAAGATAAAAAAGATAAAAGAAATTTATTTAGTAAGTAGGCCGCTCGGGCACTTTTACACGTCAAGATACTACCAATACCAATACCAATAAGGAAAAGATATATTTTTTTCCTTATTTTTTCTCGACTAATCATAAGCAGCTCCATCCTCTGGTGCCGGCTTATCGTTGAGTTTTGGGACACGTGGTATAATATCTAATAACATATCGGGGTCATTTAACAAAAAATAGTCATTTTAAGTAATAATAATAAAATAACTGTCTGTAATAATTTGCAAATGGAAGGAACGGGCCATTAAAATCATAGTAAATCTATTTCGACATACCATGTTATGAAATTATGTATTTTTTTATTTCTTAACATATAAAAAAAGTTAAAATACAGTTTTGTAGATCTTTTTTTACTTAACTATCCCTTTAAAAGTCTAAAAAAAAACTTAAATTTAGTTACGATTTTACTCTTATCGACGGTCGATTTGGTCCTATTACGAATACTACCATAAATTTGTATGTCGTTAGAATTAGCATTAAACGGACAAGTTTTTACAATATGTGGTTAACTTTCTATAGTGTAATTTTTTTTCAAGAGTATTTTTACAAAGTTGAATAATAATTTCGTTAGACAGAAGTCTTTGTAGGAAACTATTTATTTTTCTGACACAATAAACATTTTTTCAGCAGAAAGTACCATTTTAAAACAGTTACATTATCCCAAAACGTACTTTAAAAGCCGATAAAATTACAGTTATTTTTAAAACAATTTTTTGTTCTTAGAGATTGAAAATGACTGTCATATGTCCCTGATCGATTTGATCCACACTTCCAAATAAATAAAATAAGGACACAAAAATAATAAGATTAAATAATCAATAAACTTATACATAGAGATTATGGGAGTTATTCCAAAAAAAAAAAACACGTCAATCTGTAGAAAACCGTAAGACTTGTCTAAGGCTTGCCTAAGTTTTTTGTAATAACACCATAACTTTTTCATGATATTATTTGTGTAGTCCTGATTGATGAACTTTCGATGATCGATATTCCTTTCTCCTCCCTAGGCGATATTAATACCGATACCACCTCCGACATCACTACAATACCCCTGCCCCCCGACCCGTATCGTGCGATAGAGAGAGTTTCAAGGCCTGGAGGCAATTGCCTACATTTCCTTGTTGAAATATTGTTTCGGGCGTTAACGTTTTCACACCCCTAAACCTTTATGAAATGAAATAATTTTAGTATCACTAGATTCAGTACACTCTAATGTGTGTCTGACCGTGTTCCTTTTTTGGTAAATCAATATGGAGTAATTTAAAAAAATAAAACCGATAGAGAAAGTTTTGGAGTCAAAAATCTAGATCTTTAGGTGCTAATAACTTTTAACGTAAGCAATATTTCTTAAAAATCAAAACTGTCAGACGTAATCTTTTATTAAACCTACAACATTTCCAAAAATTATAAAAATCGGACTATGTTTACGGGGTGAAAAACGATAACGCTTTTTGTATGAAAATTTACAGCTTCACAATCCTCTTAAGCACTATATATCTATTAGGAAAAAGAGCAGGTGACCCATGTGTGGTAGATTTGAGGGCTTTAAAATATACACCTCTCAGTCCGGTTGAGTTTAACCCTTAAATGCATAAGGATGTAGATATACATCGTATATTTTAAAGCTCATTTTCAAACGTACATTTTAAGTAAATTTCAAACTTATAATTTATGCAGTAAGATTTGTAGCTTTGTCAAAATTCTAATTTGGAAATGAACGTTAAAGACGCGTTTCACTTTCGACATGCTATGCATTAAAGGGTTAAACTTATCTTTGATTACATCTGGACTATTCTACGTCAAAGATTCAATGATAGTTCAGAACATCAAGCGATTCCTCGGCTATATTCTGGACCCGTCCCTATTAATAAACGAAAGTGCATGTATAAATGAGAAAAAATAAGTCGAGCCGATCTTTTTTTACGGAAACACGTTGTTATTTAAGTTGGTCTATTGTTACTCAAAGGGCCTGTTGTTTGATCAGTAGTTAACTCAACTAATTGTTAAAATTCGAAAAAGGAATCGAAAATTTGACGCATTTCCTTAAGATTTAATCATTAGTTACGGTTTTTAACAATTAGTTAGTTTAACTACTGATCAAACAACAGGCAATTAGGCCCTGTTGTTTGATCAGTAGTTAAACTAACTAATTGTTAAAATTCGAAAAAGGAATGGAAAATTTTACACATTTCCTTGAGATTTTAACCATTAGTAACGTTTTTTGACCATTAATTAGTTTAACTACCGATCAAACAACAGGCCATTAGAGAGTCTACTTAGTTAATTTAATAAACATAAAAACATACATTTCGTTTCATTTTGTACCATAAAATTTAAAGCAAAATTATAGTAAATCTACAACTTTCAGTCAATACTAAACCAAAAATCTTGGATCTTACGAATAATTGTAAATTTAATAAAAAAGCTTTCAGCTTAGCGAGTATCCATTCCTTTCTAAATTTATGATACGAGTATACTACCGATCCTAAAAAAAACATCCTTCCTAAAATTACGTAAGTCTGGGGTGACTGGAATCTTGGACTATGTGTAATTCCAGAGCTTTCAAATGATAACTGTCATGATAGGTTTCAGCGATAATTCTTTTCAGTGACTCATTATTGTCGCTCCTTGAATAAATAGTTTCAAATTTAAAAATTCTAATAATAAGCAATGTGCGGGCCATTACATAGTATAACTATTACAAATTTCAATCTGGTTGCTTAAGTCATTCCTGGGAAAAGGGGTCTTAACAGACAGTCGGACAGACGGACAACAAAGTCATCTTATAAGGGTTCCGTTTTTTCAGTATTTGGTGCGGAACCCTAAAAATCAACTGGGTGCTGCTCTCATATCACGTGCATAGTATGGCTTAAGAGCCATGCATGTGAGACGCCTGCATATATGTTAAAAAGGTAAAAGACACTTATTCAGTAAGTAGGCCGCACGGGCACTTTTACACGTGAAGAATCTACCAGCGCTTCCCAATAAACCATGCCGATTACAATGATCATACCGTTTAATTCCTTTTCTGTCTCGTGTGGAACTGTATGATGTTTTGATACTAGCGGGAATTTGAAATGAAATTTGGAGCTCGGAGACCTTGCCGTTTTATTGTCCGAACCCAAGTCGTTCATGGATCTGAAATAATTTATAATTGTATTAGGTAGGTACTGTACATAAGAAAGTTTAAGTCAGTGCAACAATGGCTTCCGTACGGTTGCATTTTTACGGAAATTGGTTCTTTACAACTTATCTTATTTTCAATAACGGCCCATGGCAAAGCTCTTTTAAAGAGATAAATGAAGCCCTAGCCACGATATTGCGCGATCGTAGAGCAACAAACAATTGCTTAGAGACTTAAGCATGCCACGAGGCGGCGGCGATGAGCTGATTTCTACAGGGTGTCCCTAAAACCAACGCCAAAACTAAAAGGGCTGATAGAGCAGATAAAAAGCTATCAATTTAACCTCTATTGTATGTTCAGCGATTTTTACTAGTTTCGGAGATATTGATCATTTTAATCTGAATTTTTGTAATTTTCCCTTATGACCATGTCACGAAAAATCATTAATATCATGTTTTAAATTTTTAAATTTTTTTCATTGATATTTTACATTATTAGAATCATTAAAAATCAGCAAAGTTGCTCTTTTTTTTAAGTCATTTTTTTTATTTATTATATAAAGTTTGTTTCTCCATACTACATGTCCCAGTGTTTGCTTTTCACTTTGTATGGAAAAACAACTTTATGTGATTACTTAAAAAAAATATTAAAAAAACGAGCAAATGGGTTTAAAAACTTTTCTGATTTTTAACGATTCTAATGATGTAAAATATCACTGAAAAAATTATGAAATAAAACATGAAATTTATGATTTTTCGTGACATGGTCATAAGGGAAAATTACAAAATTCACATTAAAATTATCAATATCTCCGAAACTAGTAAAAATCGCTGAACATACATAGGGGTTAAATCGATAGCTTTTTAGCTGCTCTATCAGCGCTATTAGTTTCGGCGTTGGTTTTAGGGCACCGAGTATATATTTTTGGGCGCCCCCCGTCGCTTAGATTTGCGTAAGCCATTAAAATGCATCATCTGTTCAAAATTTCTTTGAAAAACTTAAATAAACATTTTTACAACCACATTGAACTCTATTTCGTCACTAGTCACGTAATATCAATAGATGTCCTTCACACCAAACTACAATACAAATGATCAAAAATCTCCCGGTGGCCAACGGACACATAACCAGACTGCAGGATGGAGTCTTACTTTATAGTACCACGTCATACCTACTCTATAAAATATTTTTTAAGCCTCGACCAAAAGAGTAAGTGTTCGATCTGTCTGTGTCTGTTTATTGAAATCGGAATGGTTTCTAGCTAGGTTTTATGAGAATCCGTTGTTCCGTTCAAGAATTCTCAGCGCTGTTGCGATTATCTCAAGGTTTTTAATCTATTTTAAGTAGTTTACCCTTTTGGTATTGAACCCTAAACAAGGTTAACGGTTATCGATTAAGAATAGCCAAGAGTATCTACGACCATGGTGTGTTTATGTGTACTTACTTTGTGGTTATTTCATTGGCCATGGCTACGGCTGTATCCAAAGTTCTTTCATCATGAGCCGACATGGGTTTCATGGTGCCTGTGTGAAAGCTTTTCTTTTTATCCGATTTGAAAGTATGAGACCTAGAATAAATCATAAGAAATATATGAATGACGACATAGTAAAATCACAGCAACAAAACTTTTCCAAGTAGTCAAAAAAATGATTCTGCTTCTTCGGCGGTCGTGTAAAAGTATCGGCGCTCCTATACATACATTTCAAGATGCATTCTTCTCTAACATATATACTTCCTAATTCCTATAACGGACACGAGGTAGGTGAGCTTAAAACATACATAATGAAATATGTTATGCTTACCTTAAAGTGTTATCGAAGTCAAAATGCCTTTTCGGAGAACCCTGAGAAAATAAAGCGTTTTAATGTAAGAAGCCTCCCGACCTCATTATCATTTCTGAATGTCGTGATTTCGATGACTTACGTGTATGTGAGCCGCGCAATGTCAAATAAGGTGTTGAGCGCGCATTCGTGCATTTAAAACACCATTAGGTAATCTGATTCATAAGTAGATGATGGCTTTTGTACCTTACCGCTTCTCGCTATATAATTCCGTGTCGCGGTTCAAATGTGCTAAGTGATTCTACAGGTGTGGAAGGTTCTACAGATGTGGTTTATATTCGTCTGCAATGTGCCATAAACTTGTTCCATATAATATGACACTCAAGAATGAATGAATATAACAAGTACGAGTATGCTAGTGTCATTGTCAATATTTGCCTACCTGTCGGATGACATTGTGAAATATGTTCTTGCCAAACACAAAAAAGACGAGTTATATGGAGAATCAAAAGCATCTACGCATCATTTACATCACATCAGTAACTTGTCCCCTTAACCCTCAGTCAATGATAGTTTTAGTTACGGACACATGTGTACCTACAAATGGGTAGAATCCGGCATCGCGGCAGACCAAATAAGGAAGTAATCGGGATGAACTTGATAGGTACCTTTGGTTAAGACTGGAGGAAGAGTCCAAGATAATTATGGACAGAAATAGAAACGGAGTGACACTTAATTATGCCTAGCAGTGATACAACAACAACATTGCGGACCAGAAATATGCAGGGCGCCGATTTTTGACTTTCGACCGCTCGAAAGTTTCACTCACTCAGTGAGGATAATCTTGAAAACGAATGGTGTGGACCACTCGTCTTTAAATTTCTATCGCTCGTAATTAAAAAAATACGGTTTTACAGATTTTGCTCACTTCCGAGTGAAACTTTCGAGCGCTCGAAAGTCAAAAATCAGCCCCCAGGACTCCCTTAACCATGAATATTCGACACGCTAGATTTTTGACAACGTGAGATACCTGTTATACCGCCGGAAGGTTAAAATGTGAAAGTGCAATGAGTTTTAAAGTTACTGTGAAATACCTTTTTGGAACATTGTAGTGAGACACACAATACGAATCGTTTTGTGGACGTACTCCCTTTAATCGGTGATTGCATTATTTATTCGCTTTCAGCCAACCAATGTTCATCGGTCAAAATAATTTTAAACTTGATACATAGGTATGTGATTTTAATAAAGTTCTACTGACGAATCCCATTTTTCATTGAACTTGGGCGTAGCTCAGAAGAAGAAATATGTAACAGGACCACATTTTCTTGTTGAAATCAGCACAAGCAGCTAGACTAAAATCTCAATAACTTTGTATTATTCGCATTACAATTTTTTCTTTAATATGTTCTCTTTGGGAGTTACAAAAATGGTTAAGATTATGTTCTGGTCTCGACTCGAGTTTTCGGCGACAGCGGCAGCGATAGATGATAGCGAAAAAGTACACGGAGATGAAACATGTAAATGCCACGCAAATCTATTGCCACGCAACGCGACCAGGCAAGACAGTAAGAAATAGGGTGTGCACTAAGGGTTTGTAAGAGCTCTGAAGGGTTCATAGAGAAATAGGAAGTAATCAATTGACAGAAAGAGACGTATCTTACAAAAATTACCAGGATTAATGGGTGAATTTGAACAAGCGTCAAATTATCCTAATTTTGGGGGTATTTTTTATTTTGTTAGTAGAGTTCACAATTTAAGATTTAAGGGACGTCATTAGTCCTAATTAAAACAGTGTTAAAATGGCCCTTCATTATAACCAAGTGGTTTTTAAGATATAACGATTTAACTAATTATAATCATCTACCACCAAAATTGATATTATTTACCAAAATTTCCTATTTTTATAAGAAAAACTCACGATCAATAATAACATAACGGGTTAATTTTCTCCATCTTATTTTTATTTTAGTTGTACCATAAAAACCGTAAAACATACAAGTGTCAAATTTGGTATGATTAACTATAATCATTACCAAATTTGACACTTGTATGTGCGCTGATTCGGTTCGAAATCGGAATATAATAATACCTACTATGCGGTGGTACGGAACCCTCAGTGCGCGAGTTCGATTCGCACTTGACGCGTTTTTTATTGTTTTGAGTTGTTGAGTTTGATTGTTTTCCGTTATAGAACTCCAAATACCTACACCGCAACCAGTGTGTGATGGAGATGAGTCAACAAAACTTCAAATTTAAGGTTGTACTTATTTCAGTGGGATACTTTTGATACCCTATGGCCCTATGGCATACATTTAAAGTTCAAACCACCCAAAATTCAGTGTAGTGAAAGGGATTTAATAAATGTATCGTAGGTAAGTATATAAATACCAGTAGCAGTTGGTGTTTGAATAGTTACTATGTATTGTAGCATTACCGCTACAAATCGCGTTGGTTCGCGTTATTTATTGTTTATTTATTTCGCCTTTTTCGTTTCTCAGCCTTTTTGGTATTGCGGACTTGTTCATTGACCGGTTAGAGTTTGTAATTTCTACTGACAGTTTTGAATTTTGAATTCGTTTTTGTTAGATCCGTTCCTTGTTATGGGAATGTCATTCATTCTCGTACTCTTGCCTTGATACACCAGAAAAATTGGATAATCTCTAGTCATCCCAAGTTTCTCTATAACTGAAGCCAGCTTCGAGTGCCGCGTCCGGTCGTAATGTTACGTGAAGACCTTAGCTATTACGCCGTAGTCTCAATTGTGGGCCGAACGTGTTAGTGCTGTTGTCTTCTGTGTGTCCGGATAGCGGGTGAGTTGGTTTTTGTTGCCGATCAGTCTTCACAGCCCCCATCTTAAGGAAGCCTCTCTTCCGTCTTTTTCGTTCAATTTTGTGAGTAAAGGTGTCCTTTGCAGCACCTCCGCTTACCCCATATCTTCCGACTCATCGCCCCGACTGAAGATTTGGACGACTGGATTCAGCGTGTGGTTCGCCATCGAGTTCGCTGGCAACGGGTCGTCGTCTGCGGCAGCGCCCGCAGGTTTTTCCCGCTGCGACAGTTGCGACGTACGCAGGGTGGTTACATCTTCACACGGCGGCAAGCAACGGCGGATGTTCACAGGATAGTTACTATTTCGTTGATTTTTATTTTCTTAAATTCTAAACCGAGTCCGCGAACTCACCCCTAACCTACCGAAGGTTATTCATTCGGTTTCATTTTGGCTATAAATGTTATTAGATCCCTGGACCTTTTTTTTACCGATCAAAACCACAATTTGTTATCCCTGTTTCATAATACTTCGAACATATCAGTTTTAATCATGAAGCGCTTCTTGCATTTTAACAGATACATGTTGTTTTAGTTCAAATCAGAATTACCTATAAATTGAATACAAGTTTTGGCCTGACCGTGTTCTAAGGTGGTCTTTCACCCTTTATTAGGCAATGTGTTTTAAACTAGAAAGACTTTATTAATGTGACAATCCGCAGACCGTTTCGTGTTAAATTGTTTTGATACTTAAGCTATGTTCCGTATCAGCCTAGTGATCTTGTTTTTATAGTTACATTGTAAGTAGTTTGTTTAAATTTTATCATTGTGTGTTCTCCTTATTATATAACCTTGTTGAATTTCTTTCGGTTTTATTTTACTTATACAGGTCCAAATTTACGTGTTGATGGTTTTATCATAACCATCCCGTGTAGTGTTCCGTACCTTTTATTTTTATGGAGCGCTACAAAATGGCGCCCGAAGGTAAGTGATTTTTATTATATTTTTTTTAATGTGTCAAATACCTTTTTTATTTTTATTTTTTGTCGTCGGTGGAAAGATTGGTCGTAATCGACCAATAAATCCTTCCTCTTTGCTACTAATCCTTTTTCTTTTATGTTGTAGCGGAGCTAATAACATCTACGGTTCCAGTGGTGCGATGACTTCGCCGCGCTTTACTTTCCTTGGCTTCGAGTCGCGTATTTCAACCTGGAGCTGACGCCTACTTTCCACTTGACATATTTAATTTATTGTGATAATGTTTATTTTCAAAAATAATTACTTGTATATCGACCAAAACAAACAGTCTTTCAATCCCACCGAATAAAATTTTCACCCCCGAATTTTATTTTCCTACCATGTGTTTCGTAGTTAGGGTCCGTTAAGGTGAGTGGTTTTGTTTTTATTTTGCATGTAACCTTTTCGCCCCTAGGTACTTCTCCTTGTTACTAGGGTATCTGGTGTTTTAGCATGATTGGTTTTTAGTTTTTGTCCCCAGCATGTTTTTATTCCATGTGCTCTGTGACATGCCGTTTTCGCGTGTAGGGACACCAATTTCGTCTCGTGTGCGCGTATGGCGTGGCTGATGTTTTGAATATATTCAGACCGTGGGTCCATGATGGAACATGGTCTGGATGAACTAGCCACCATGAAACGCATTAAGTTTTCGACTCGGGCGTATTTTTTTTTTGCTGTTTTAAATATGTTCAGACTGTGTGCCCAAGATGGCAGACAGTCGGAACGAACGCGCCTTGTGTCTAAAATTTTTCCTTACGGGATTTTGGGTCGTGGTGTTCCTCACCCCCTTTTTGACTTTGCGGTGGTTATTTATAGATTTATTTGTTTTACGTTCCCCCGTGTTAAATAAAATTACAATAGCAAGGGAAATGATCGCTGCATGGTCAGCACCGGAAGAGAGGAGATGTGAGATGCATCTTTGAATAACATTAAACTTAGAGCACAGGCGCTCGCGTTCATAGTACAAGCATGAAGAAGTTTCAAGAAATAAGTATAATTAAAGCATTGTGTTATTGACGTGGACCGCGACGAGAGGAAGAAGTAGTGGGGCTGATCCTGAAGAGAAGAGAAAGATGGAGCCGATGGACTACCAGGACAGTATTGTTATTTATTCTGTTTAATGATTTTTATGAGTTTATGAGGTTCGTATTTTCGATTCACGTATTTATAACATATAGAGTTAGATTGAGAGGTATTTCGAGTAATGTTTTTATACATCATTTCATTTTGAGTAACCAATTTTTAAGATGGGAAAAATAATATTAATTTTATATTTGAACAATTTTTTTTAACACACGTCAAAAATGAGACACGTCAGTAAATTTTGAATTTTGACGTCAGTTCACGTTAATTTATGTCGAATTAAATAAATAATAGAAATATTAATACTAAGTTTTCCTAATTATTTATCATAACTATGATCGATTTGTGATAATAAGATACAATTAGGATATTGGAATTGTAGAAAAGATGGGATTTATATGGAGTGTGTATAAGGATGTGAATGACATGACCGCGATATATTATGAATGTGAGAAACGGGTGCTAAGAATGTAAACCCATAATATTTCATAGAAATCGGGGAAAGGTGAATTGCCTTTCATCATTCACTACGGCAAACGTTTCGCTTGGGGTAAGTTAGCAATTATTATGGCTTAGGTGGACCCATTATGAGTTCATAGCAAACTCGGGTAACGATGGTTCGATGCCATCAATCACTTATAGTTATGGTGATTTCAGGGGGGATTAATGAATAATGCTTTTTATTGATAGCGGTCATCGGTCGTTAGGAAGTTAGGCTATAGGAATGTTGAAAAGTTAAGATGGATTAGTTATGATGAATGAGGAAACTAAATATATCTGAAAGTAGAGAACTGGCATATTAACTTGTCTCAAATGATTTCAATTTTTCATGTACCGCTACAACGGAGGCAAGCTGTTTATCAAAAAGATGACCACACAGTGCCGTAGCATCAGGCATCGCAGATGGCTGAGCTACATCGTGCGAGCGGAGGAGGAAGACACCTCTTCACCGGTCGCGATTACGTGTTGTAGAAGGGGGGTTTTATGGCGCAGGTTTGATGGACCCCACTCACGGGTACATATGTATACTCGGGGGATAACATAATGTTATTATCTGCCAACCTTGTGACCATTGGGGGTATGCGTAGGAATATTTTCAAAAGTATGTGGTCTTTATTGAAACAAATATTGACGGCTTGCTTTCGAAATTATTTGGCTTTACCGTAGCTAGGTGTGACAAAGGCCATGGCATGCATTTTCCGTGGGTTTTGGTATGCTGAAGCAACAATTGATTCCAGCTTTTGAGTATTTTGATGTTCATTAACGTTATTGGATGCAATCGTTGCTATCCTGTCGTAAAGGATGGTTTTATTTCCCACGTAGGCAGGAATAGCTAGGTTTTGATATAAATTTTGTTTTATGGTTGTTCATTTTCGATAAGCGGGGGGGAAATGTGAAGGTTGAAGATCTTCACGTCACCTCTATGGCCTGATATTTTAAAATAAGAACTACTGAGAATAACATATGGTTGTCATGGTCTTGTACGTCAGAACCTCTCAAGCTTTTGATAAAGAAACATTATAAATAAACAACCACTATTATATTTTAAATAAATGTATGAACGTATATTTCAAGGTTTAATTGAATAGCACCCCACCACACCACCACAGTATGTATATTTTAAGCCATAATTATACATCTTATACGGTAAATTCACATTTTTGCACATTTTTTTTTCAAAGAAAATCCCAAAATTATTCAGTACAATGTTTTTATTATTTAGCCAAAATCCGATATTTTACTATTTTTTTATTTTGGATGAAACTATGAGACCTAGTGGCACCATTTTGGTATTAAATTGAGGCTAATTCAATTTTTTTACAAATTCTTTTGACATGACTTTTACCTACGAGCATTAGTTCAGCCGGTACGTATCTTCGAAATATCCCTACCAACACATTTTCACTTTTTGAAGAAAATTGCCCATTTTAGACTTGCTGTTTCTCCGCAACCAATAAACATAATGTGCTCAAATTACGCTCCAATTGTATCAAATTTAGTTATCTTTATTAAAGTAATAGTAGGTATAGCATACTTTCGGCTCATATTTCGGAATAGCGACAGGCAGATCCGTATTCTGCAGGGTCAAAACCCTCGGATAACGTTGTCACCCGAACTGTTACATGATTTGCCGCTTGCAATGGTTTAGAGACGCGTTTTTCAGTTTTGGGCCTAGTCTTTAAGGAGCGCACACAGTCAGCAGTTGTGTCGTGTAGCAATTCTAGAATTATTTGGAAATTACCGAAATTACTTCTTTTTCTGGTTATGTGACTACTACTATAGTGACAGTGCAATTAGATTGTAAATTATTATTTTGTGTGTGAGTGAGGCTTAACAAAGTCTAGGATCTATGATTTTATAGTATAAATTAGGTACCTAATATGGAGAGTAATAATTAGATTCTAATAAGAAATTTGTTTATCTTTGTAGCTTGTCGCAACGTCCTTTTTACCGCGGAGTAAAATTAGGACGACTGAGCTAGACCTAGGCCAAGGGTTAGGCAGAGTACCCCTTCGAACATCGGACGAAACCTCTCCTGACGCCCTCATACTTATAAGTAAGTAAGATTAGAACTATATTTAGTTACCATTGTCTTTTATTATGTGTATTTCATAAGTGGTAGTGGTAGTATTTTAAAAAAGTTATAGATTTAACGTTCGTTATTAATATTTTGTGTAGTTTCATTTTAGTTACCCTGCCTTCCGTCTGTAACAACTTGTAAACAATATAAAACAAACCGGGCAAGAGCATGTCGGACCATGCTCGCTCAGTGTAGGGTACCGAAGAAGCCTATTACAAACTAAATAGACCTCGCGACAAACTTCACTTTGCCGTTGGAAAACTGTTATCCCCATACATCGACATAGGTCGCGGTCAGTTTACCAACAGCGCAAGTAAGTTTTCGGTAGGTACAAACATTTAAACCGTTTAGTCTACTTAGTCGTGATAGTGTTCCTATTAAATTCATTATATGTGCTTTCATTTAAGTTTCTTCGTTCTTGAAGTTTTCAATCGTTGTCTAGATATGAGCTCCGAAAAACGGACGATATTCAAAAAAGTGTTTTTATCTAGGATATTACTGCACGGCACCTTGCACTTGGGACTATGCGCTGAAACTTGGCATAGTTGACTCTTAGCTGGTCTTGAGTAGATTCAGACTGGGAGCCATCGAGAGCCACTGCGCATTTAGTGGGGGGAGGGGGAGGAAGTTCGACGCTGCCGCGCTTTAATTGAAGCAACATTTCTCTAAAACTATACATATTAGGGCATGCAATAAATTATTTTCGGATAAATTAAGGACGAGGAATCTATTTTTCGAACAAAAAAATGAAAGTAGAAAAGACTAAAAACTACCCAGGGAGAATATGTATTCGGTGGATATACCAACTATGTAAACAGCACAAAGACACCTGAAGATGAGCGTAGATACCGACTTAAATCTCAATTTAGAAACGACAATCGATCATAAATGTCAAGCAGGAAGATTTTATCTCAAACAGTCACAATAAAAGCAACCTTACTGCCATTCTCCGATCTCAACTTAATGGATGACATGATGACAAAAAACGTGAGGTCAAAATAACTGGTTTGACAATGCATCCGTTGTATGGGAACCTTGCACTTTTGACTATGCCCTGAAACTTGGCACAATTGATCCTTAGGTGGTCTCGAGTGAATTCAGACCAGAAGCCATCGAGAGCCACCTCGCATTTAGTGGGGGGAGGGGGAGGGAGTTTGACGCTGCCGCGCTTTAATTGAAGCCATATTTCTCTAAAACTATACTTGTTATGGCGTCCAATGTATCATTTTCGCATAAATTAAGGATGGGAAGTCGGTTTTTGGAATAAAAATAATGAAAGAAAAAAAAGAAAATAAATTGATTGGCACAAAACGATACGGTTTACAATAACAAAGAATTAAAACGAAAACATTTTTCATCTGTGCCGTACGATGCATCAACAAGGGACCCTCTCAGAATTATGCCGAGGCAAGGCAAAACGCTCATTATAATGCACTTTATAACAAAAAATAAAAATCATGTACAAGTATTTTTCATTTCTACCCCATATTTTTTAATCACGTAAAATATGGGAAAAATAAAAAATATATGTAAAAAGCCACATTTATCTACTTATTAAAAAAATATAGTTTTGTTTTACGTCTGAGATGGCCATGGAACTAATTCGCGTAGACAGAACATATAAGTAAGCATCCTTGACAGATCAAATATGGTAATTACTGTATGTTTAATAATTTTGTAATAAATATTTCGTTCCAAAAATTTCATGGAAAAATACGTCGTAACATTAATTTAAATAAATTAAATATCGTTTATTTCAAGTAATTGCACTCATAATAATATCCATAATACATCAATCAAATCACATCAAATCTAGATAAAATTAAATACATCCTGCATGTCATCAAACTAAATTAAACTAAGCACGTTTGACGTGCCTGTCGCAGCAGCGGCGTACGTAAACGCAGTCCACTCTGTCGGCTATCATGTCTAGGACGGTGTTAGGACTGGCGCGCACCCTGCGCACAAGCGCGGCACCACACGAACGCATGCTCGCATGTAAGCACGCGGTGCGCGCCTCCGCGAACATGCCCGACGCGCTGCAGTAGCGCGCGCGCTAAAGGCGTTATTAAACTGGACACGGAGGGCGTTGTATGTTCTGTGAGTGTAATTTGCCCACAGGCTGCACGTATACAGGGACGTGCAGTAGGCTCTAAAAAGCGTTACTTTTACATCCCTGGAGTATCTCGCAAGCCTGCGGGCGAACATGTTAGCTCTTACACACAAAGCCCTCCGCTCCCGCTCGATGTCAGCATTGTCTTTGAGGTCGGTCGTGACAATATGTCCAAGATACTTAAATTGGTCCACCGTTTTTCAGGGGTACACCGTTCAAATAGACGGGAGGTGCGTCCACTACTCGTTTCGAACCAGCCTCAAAGACGATGAACTGGCTTTTAGATACATTATATTGTAACCCATGGTCTTGAGCGTACTCTCCACAGGATTTTATTAACGATCTGAGACCACATACTGACGCACTCAGCAGGACCATATCGTCTGCGTAGCTTAGATTGTTGACGCAAACTCCGTCGACATGACAACCGATATGCTGACTGAAATGAAAATGAAACCTATATGCTAGCGCAGATTTTCCGCTTTTTTAACCGACTTCAAAAAAGGAGGAGGTTATACGTTCCACTGTATGTATTTTTTTTTAAATGTATTTTCACCGATTACTCCGTCAATTGTCCACCGATTTCAATTTTTTTTTTGGTTTGATAGAGTATACTTTCGAGGTGGTCCCATTGTCACCAAATCTGAATCCGATGAGAGTATCCGTGAGGAATTGAGGGAACTCCTCAAATATTGTAGGCAAACATATAGCGATTTTAGTATTTTTAGTAACAAGTCCAGCATTTGCATTCAGAAAGTATCATTTGGTGAAGTGGAACTGATGATAAAGACCACAGATGGCCACCGGAACTCCTTAACGGTACCGATTTCAAGGGTGGCGATAAGATATCTCGATTAAGATAGTTGAGCGACTACAACGAAGAATATTTACTTGTTAAAATATGACTATGACTTTCCCGCGGCGTTGCTTGCGGCGCGCTTGATATAAATTAAAGTTCCATTTCAACTAAGTAGTGGGACTACGTAACAGCGTATTATGATCACTAAAAAGTATAAAATAAAATAAATGTTTTAAAAAACAAAAAACCGCCTTCAATAACGCAAAAAATTACTTCTTTAAAATTGTAGGCACCTAATAGCGTCCAACTGATGTCGGATTTTTGTTGAAAATGTTGTGGTTGCCGACTTCAGTTGGACGCTATTAGGTGCCTACAATTTTAAAGAAGTTATTTTTTGCGTTTTTGAAGGCGGTTTTTTGTTTTTTATTAAACAAACATTCGTGGACGTACTTCAGTAAATGAGTTCCGTAAATATCTGTTTACGAAGAAAGACCGGCAGATAAAACACATCCCACCGACTAAAGTTGCTTTATATCAGCATTTTTTAAGAGTCATATATCAATGGGTTCATGTTGGGGGTCAGTTAGCAGTGTTAGCACCAGCTCAGAATCTGTTCATCTTGTAATATATAGAATACTAGCGACCCGCCCTCGCTTCGCTTCGGTTAATATAAGTTAAAATAATCCAAGTTCATCTGGAATAACATACTTTTTAAATTATAGATACTTGCATATGCATAGAGGTTTTATTTTATGACGATTTTAGTAAGACGTCCTATCTAAAACTTTTTGTGAAATTGAGTTTTTGATCCCGTTAGATTTTAAATTCAATTCAAATCATGACTGCCAGTTATCACAGTATCTCTCTATATACAATGTTTACAGTGGACTTTTCATTGCACAATACATACAAATCTTGCCTGGAAGTGACGCGCGAAAGGGCTACAAACACTCAACGCTCAGGTCTAAGCCCGCAACTTTTATTGTTAGACCTTGTTGCGACTTGTAAATTGTCATTAAAATCGATAATTTTAGGGGACATTGCAGTCGTTTAAACTGGAAAGGTAGATCCGTTGGTATTTATGGAATCCGGGGATTTAACCTTTTCAACGCCACAGTCGGCTCTGGCCGTCAACTAAAAGTCGTGCCACTGACGCCACGTCGGCTACAGCCGACAAGAGTTCAAGATTAAAAGAGACTTTGTTTAGTAGCAATAAGGTGTAATTTGCATAGCATAGCAAACATGTTTGGCGTGTGGGTGGCACATTTTGTATTTGACGTATGGCGTTCAAAAGGTTAAACGACTTTTCCAGCCGCACATCCGGTCAGTATTGTGCACTCTATTATGAACGTTTTTAAAGATGTAATTTTTGTGGATTAAGGTTCCGTAGTAAAATAATATGACACCCTTCTTTCAAAACCAATTTATGTGGGGCGATCCAGAAGGTTGCAAGGAATTGAAAAATTCCGTTGGGAAATGGACAGCCTCTTCCAGGTCGAGCACAGTGTCTAGTAGACAGACAGAGTAGTATGTTTGTGTCGGTGCATTGATCTTCGATAGAATTAAGCCATACCTACTTGACTATTAGTTGATGATAAAATAGCTCTCTCCTTAACCCAGGTACAGTCTTAGAATTAATATTATTAACTTCGGAATAAACATTGTCGACTAATTGTTTTACTAAAACGTATTAATGAATTCGCTATCACTAAGGTATAGGTATAACATTTTTGTAATAAAATAAGTAACACTTTTATACTGGTGTCCGTTATTTTTTTCTTGGTATATTTTTTTTTACTTAAGAGCCTTACGAATATGTACCTAATCACCCTAACATGTTTATAATAAGTAAACTAGGTAGGTAATCAAATCGTTCTAACTTGATGAGTACTGTTTCGTGTTGATCACTTTAAATCTTAAGTTCCCTTGTCATACACTCACACAGCAATAATTAGTATTTTTTTATAATATAAATTCACCAACACAACACAAGAAACAACAACAAATCTAACCCAACTTGACGTAATGAATAGAATGCACTACCTACTTGCCTACTTGCATCTCGTTTGACGGCCTATTCCCAGTTGTCCACACCCCCTTTGTCCACACTGTGGACACCTGGGAAAAAAAATCCCAGTTGCCCACACCCTCGAAAATAGGTGTGGACAAGATATATAAATACGAATATATCTACTTCAGTAAATTAATAAAAACTAACACAGTTGAGTCAAATTAAAGAGTGTGGACAACTGGGATTTTCATTCCCAGTTGTCCACACCTATTTTCGAGGGTGTGGACAACTGGGAATAGGCCCGTTTGACGTGTCTCGAACTATCAGACTCAAAAACCGGTCGAGCGAGCTGACCTCGCCGCGCGCGGGCATCCTTCATGTATTAGCATCGGCAACTATGTTCCGTGAGGCGGTGATTATCGCACGTACCTCGCGCAGAGAAATATCTGTTACGTAGTAACTCTTATTTAATCTGCGACTATACTTAAATAAAGCTAACTAAATTAGCTACAATTTCAGCGTAACATTAGCTCACTATGCCCATTAGTTGCGGAGATACAGCTAGTCAAAGACTGACATTTTTTTTAACAAAATGAAAATTTCGTTTTAGGGTCATTTTCCAAGTTACGTAGAGAAAAAGTTGAAATAAGAATTATTATAAAATTTAACTAGCTACAATTTAATACTAAAGTAAAGTAAGGCCAACGAGACGAGATAAAGAATGTAAACAAGCTTTCAAACATCGTGTAACTTCGAACGCAATGCAAACAGGAATAAACTTCACAAAATGGCGGCTTTAATGTTGACAACTTCTGTACTGACAGTTCTCCTGTACCACGAATCACGCAACGACGCCGTCATCGACCAAATGAAGATATTATTGCGTACGAGAAATAAGGACAGATATAATAATCGCTCGCTACCGCAGTATAACTTAGTAACGGTCCGATCTTTATTTTCTTTATCTCGTCTCATACGCCGTACTTTAGTGCCTCTAGCTTTCATAGTTTCCTCAAAAATATAAAAAAGTATTAAAATATCTGATTTTGGTTAAATGATAAAAACTTTGTTCTGAATAATGTATGAATGTATTTCTTAAAAAAAAAGTGTAAATTTGACATTTTAGATGTACCTGACATATGGTTGCATAACAAATAAACGTAAACATAAAAAAACACCGCAAACACATATTTCAACTATAAAATAATACTATTTACACGGTCAAGCAGGTCTCATCCAGTCTAGATCAGTGGGAAGTGGGGGAAGAGGGATAATGTTTTCTGGAGTGGAGGCGGGTCGGCTCATGGTGTTGGGTCGTCCACATCCTCGTCCTCCTCGTCCAGGACGATAGGGTTGGCGTTGTTGTAGCAATATTTTAAATTATATAAAAATGTTTAATCTATAGAAACTCACTATTTTCGTTTACAGCCTCGGAAGTATACACTATATACTACCTGGTCGGTTACTAAGTTCTGTTACTAAGTTTAAGGCAAATAAAACTAAATTATGTATATTTTTAATTTCAATATGTATAAAAATTAAAAGCTTAATTAATGTAAATTTTAAAGAACAAATAATCATTCTTGTTAATTGCCGCAATTTCCAACACGATCTTTTAACATTCACAGCCGGCGTCGATGAAATTACGCATGACTTCTCTGTAAATTTCACTTTTTGAAAACGCCTAAACGTTAGTCTTTATTTACGAAAGAACTTCTTTTTTTATAATATTTTAAAACTTCCTATCTCTGTTTATATTTAGAGACTAAAATTATATTTCTCAACATGGCTTAATTCCAGCTTATGAGCCCAGAGATTTGGTGTGTTTTCGTATTTCTGCAAAATCATGTGAAATCGTAAAGTCGATTTAATGAGACATCAAGATTGACCGATGTACAAGCGGATCTTTAGTTACTTGGAATATTTTTGTATCAGAATTCAAAGCTACAAATCTGTTCAATATGTCACGCAAATTTGAACTCTCTACAAGAACTCTTACAAAAGTTGTGGCCGTTATCAGTATCATCGTCGTGCGTGATTTGAACTATGATTTTCTCGTCCGAAATGGGAATACTTCAATCTCGTACATCAAATAATTGCAATAGTTAAGAATACATTATTTTTATTTTTATTCTATATAAATCAAAGTTTTGAGTAATATACAGGTTTATGCAAAACTCCTTTATTTATTTTTTTAAATTGTAATTAATCTCACTAACAGAACTTAGTAACCGACTAGGTAGAATGATGTATGGCAGACATAACGAAAAATTTAATGGCTATCTAATAAAAGAAACCAGAACTCGATCGGATGAAAAATGTTTGAATTTATCAGAGTTTAAAATTTTATATAATTTAGAAAAAATCCGTAACTAGACCACTCAGTTGATGTTGTATATTATAGATTTATAGAAAATTTAATTCCCGTTCATTTGATACCCCACACATGTACATAGGGTTCATATAATCAGTATTATTCGCAATTTTTAAAATACAGTGGCCTCCTTTTTGATGACGTCATATCTCCGGATCCAGGCAGGCAGGCAGGGTTTTTAGGATAGAATAACATGTGTAGCAACATACAAAAAATTGGTGCTGGTATTACAAAGTGAACCATGTTACCACAAACAGATCGCCTAATTGCAAAAAATTGCGAAGTTCGAAAAAATTATAATTTTTAAAAGCTTTATCTCAAAAACTATTGGGTCTACAGAGACAATTCTAGTCTCATATGGTAGCAAATTTAAAACTTCCTGAGAACGTACTTTCAAAAACTAGTAGTTATGTAGAGTTCTCTTTCCGCACAAACTCTTGTTGTTTTTTTTTACAATAATACCGATTTTTCTCATTTCTAATATCCTAATTGTAGTTCTCTACATATGTAATGATCTTTAAGCTAAAGAAAATTTCACTTTGTAATGAATTACCCTTTGTAAAATCACTCAAAACTGTCGATTTTTTCGCTGTCTGTACATTTCATCAAAAATCTACATATGCCTTTTTTTATCGCTTAAAAAGTTAGTAAAGGTCTCCTAAGAGCATTTTCGCGTAGCAGCAAGGGATCTAGTAGCTGCCCTTACTCCCACATTTCGACTTTCCACCTTATATATAAGTGCATACATTATATTTCGTCGTTTTATTCTTTTAAACATATACGCGTAATAACGGGTTGGCTTAAAGTAATGAGAAGATATTCAATTGACATTAGCAGGCAATAAAAAATTACAAAAAGGATTTTGACAGCTATAAATATAATAATAAATAGAAAATATGTCAATATTGTTAAAAAGGCAAAAAAAGATTAGATGGTTTATGAAAAAAAAACCGCAAGGAAGTTATTACGTAAACGTGTCTATCGCCGATTTGGACAGCGTTAAAAAGCTGAAGTGGTCTCTCACTTCAAATGACTGGACGGATTTCTAAAATTAAGTTATTGTTGTTGGATTTGTCTCAGCAACCCAAGTGTCCTAGGATAAGTGACGTCAAAAAAAATCAACATGGCGGATTTTAGGTGACATAATGTGTGGTTTGAAAAAAAATCTTTATTAAATGAATCCAATAGGGTATCAAAATGAAAATGTTTAAAAGGCGGTTACAAAAATATACACAACTCATATGTTGGGCATATACAAAAAGTTACAATAAAACTTGAACAAAACAATACATTATTAATTAATAAAAACTAAAAAGAGTGAAATAAAAAAACAACTGAAAAGCGAAAAACAAGCTCTATAATCTTTATAACAATTGGTATTTATAACAATATAAATTTAACTTGAATATTGGAAAAGGTATTGCAGGCGGGGGACAAGCAATGAATTACAAAACCTATTTCTTGACAAAAATTAACATTTGGACTAGCTCGTCCCCGCCTGGAACACCTTTTCCAATATTGAAGTTAAATTTAAATTGTTATAAATATCAATAAGTAAATTGTTCTTACAGTTTTCTATAGATTATAGAGCTTGTTTTTCGCTTTTCAGTTAGTTTTTTTTATTGTAGTCGGGTTTTTTGTTTTTTTCGTCGCGGTCTTCCTTGTACTTATTCTTTATTTGTCTCCCTCGTTTTTAGTATCATTCACAGTCTATCTTTAATCATTCGTTTCGTTCGTTATGGGTCTTTCTCTTTTTTTTCCCCATTGGCAATGCGTCTCGTCCTTTTTTGGCACATTCGCTATTCGTCCCGTTCGTTGTTCATCTCATTCACTATTCAAGTATATATAGAAGACGCGTAGGGATACGAGGCAGGCAATCCCTTTTCACGCCGAGGTAACGTAAAATAGGGTGAATAGAGATTCGCAAGGTGAATTGAATAGGAATACAAATAAATAATTTTATTGTAATGAATTTCTACCCTCTATGATTTTTATACCATGTTACTTTTGTCTTAAACATCTGTTAACACTGTATGCTTAGTATTAGTTTTAATCTGTAACCTTTCTCATGTAAGTGAATTTTGTAATTCTTTATGAGAAATAAAGCTCTTTAAACATATACAATCGAAAAAAAAATTACTAATAAGAACAAGTATTAAATGGAAAATCACGTTAAGTCTAATGGAAAACTGAAAATTTAGTTAACCGATTTCGACCAATAAATAACGTGTAATTTATTGGTCGAAATAGGTTAACATTTAGGGGGTGAAACACGTTAACGCCGTTTGTATGGAAAGCCGTTGCTTCACAATCGTCTTAAGTATGACGGGAGAAGATAGTCACAAATATTGAATGAGACGAAAAACGTACGTCACATACCTAGAATTTGACCAAAAACGAAAGAGACTAATTACGAATGTGACCAGCACCGAACGTATCGGAATAATTTTGGCGAATAAGTATATGAGACAATAAACGAAAGGGAAGAATGACGAATGGGTCCAAGGAAGACCGTGACGAAAAACGAATAAGATGTACAGGGAGCGAGACTTTGGTGCCGGTGACGTCATTATGACGCAAATTCACAAATAGGATGCTTTTATATAAACAATATTGCGACACCCCACTGATTCTTAATAATGCTATAATGATAATGTAAATTTTAAAATAATGACAAAGACGACATGAATAAAATATTTAATTGGGTCATTCTAACGAAAAATATTATTTCCACAAGTAAATGAAAAACATTACTTCAATAAAATTTCGTTGCATTTCAAAGTATGCAAAACGCTTAAAATTCAAACATAACATCCCATGTGCTGGTTACGGATCCGAGACGTGGGCGCTAACAGTGGGCCTTATAAAGAAGCTCAAAGTCACTCAGAGAGCTATGGAGAGGGCTATGCTCGGGGTTTCTCTGCGTGATAGAATCAGAAATGATGATATCCGCAGTAGAACTAAGGTTACCGACATAGCCCGAAGAATAGCCAAACTTAAGTGGCAGGCACATTTCTCGCAGGACTGACGGCCGATGGGGCCAGAAGGTTCTTGAGTGGCGTCCGCGGACCGGGAGACGAGCTGTAGGTAGGCCTCCAACAAGATGGAGTGACGACCTTGTAAGGATCGCGGGAACGCGGTGGATGCGAAAAGCACAAGACCGGTCTGAGTGGAGAGCCTTGGGGGAGGCCTATGTCCAGCAGTGGACGTCTTTCGGCTGACATGATGATGACATGATGATAATAAGTTATGAAATAAAACATGAAATTAATGATTTTTCGTGACATGGACATAAGGAAAGATTACAAAAATTCTTGCTTAAATGATCAATATCTCCGAAACTAGTAAAAATCGCTGAACATACATAGGGCTTAAATCGATAGCTTTTTAGCTGCTCTATCAGCCCTAGGCGGGTTAACGTAGAGTTTTGGGACACCCTGTATACAGTTGTGGCCACATAATTAGAAACGCTTGCATTTTTCCCATACAATTGCCTACAAATATGACTTGTGGAATTTTGAGAGCCAATCAAAAAGTTCTTGACCTATTTCACTTTTAATTACATTTATCGTTAACTTATAAAGTAAGGTTGAAATGTATGTATAATTTATCTGTGTTAAAAACGAATATTTCGTTTTATAAGGATTTGAAAATGAAATATTCGTTTTTAACAGCGACAATTTGTACATACATTTAAACCTTAGTTGATTATTTAACAATAAGTGTAACTAAAAATAAAATTGGTCAAGTACTTTTTGATTGGTGGTCAAAATTTAAAAGTCATATTTGTAGGCAATGTTGTGGTAAAAACGCAAGCGTACCTAATTATGTGGCCACCAATGTATATGTATCTTAAGACTGTATAGTACCTACACGAAATAAATTCAGATTTGTGTATGATTGTCCCCTGATATATTATGGATGTATATTTATTTGTTCACTTATGGACTTACCGATTCATCAGGTCGTTCCCTGCTGTCCAAGCTGCGAAACATAGACTCCATTTCATCCAACAAGCTTTGACTAAAATCGCCATAACTCTTCTAAAAAACACGTCAAGTCATTGGTAATGCACAATAAAAACTAAGCACAGTCATAATCTTATAAATAATTTACTTTTCTAAAACAAACCGTTATTCCAGGACTTTCCAGAGGAACTAAGTTATCTGCTCGCGAAGGATCGGGCACTGTACTTTCCTGAAACATCAGAGTAATGTGACGTCAGGCTCAAGTATCAAGCGCTAACAAAAATAAAGGAATGTGTTTACCGTGTCAGTATCAGATATTTCATGATACTCGTGCACCTCGTCAGTTTTAGTATCACGTCCTGGAAGGTTTTCATCAGTGTTGCTTGTTCTGCCCATTGTAGCTGATTTCACCTGGCGAGTTGTAAAAAATTTAAAAAAATGCCATAGTCGGCTGTATTTCAAGGGAGTAACTTTTTGGTTTGTAATTATTATATTTGATAGATATGAAAAAACAGCAGTGTCAATGCCGTAGTTTGCTATGTCGCTTCGGTAAATCAGCAAACACTCCAAAAAGTTCAAACGTGGCTACTTTACGTAAACACGGAATACATTTTTTTTTATTAAAAATTGTTTATTCTTATAAATCACAACAACATGACATAACAGTGTGAGATCTCCTATTAAGTTTACAATGAAACCTGTGTCAGGAGATCCCGCTCCCCCATAGGTGCTCAAGAATTTTGTTTAAAATTAAAAAGTTAAAAGTATAAAAGTAAAATAGGGGTGTATGTGTGTGTGCGTGTGTGTGTGTGTGTACATTATGTTTTATTTTAACAATAGCTCTTCTGTTTTTGAATAAATTAATGCCACTCCGTCGTAATACTTTTACACTCACGTAATATAAGATTGTTAATGTCAAGTTTTTTGTATAATGACTTTCAAAAACGACATTTGGTAATCAAAACACGAGGTCACCACCAGTCAGTTTTTTTTTATAATTTGGTGGAAAAAGTGATGAATTTGAAATGTTATAAACGTAAGTAGTACCTATTTCAATAATATTAGCTTTTAATTTATTATATCTCTCTAACGTAAAACCAATAGGCTATTTGACTAATTTTAGAAATCCCTTTTAAATGATTCTTTATTACATAACAAGCACACTACATTGATATTTCGTTGAGATTCTACTGTATTATCAATAAAAATCTATGTTAAAGTAAAAAAAAAAACCGCTCTTATAATGCTGTTTCTATCATGGCACTGGCCATACGAGAAGTGTGAAAACACACGCAAGTAAACAATAAACAATCATTTGAAGAGATATGCCCTTATTGATTACTTGCGTGTGACGTAACCAGCAAGTAACCACAGCTGCAAACAACTCACATAGCTTTTTTCGTGTAATTTCCAAAAAAATATTCATAATTTAGTTTAAATAAAGTGAAATATGTTGTTTTATTACGCTATTATCTGATAGGATGACCACAATTTGTAGTATATTTTCAATGATGTCAACATGAAGTTGTGGGGGATGAAGTTGCTCACGTCCGCAGGATTTGCCATTGCCCTGCACGTATCCCCTGGGTGACGCTAATCGAGCAACAGCCTATCGGCTGCCGTACTTTTCGTTGAAAACGGCCTCACGGCACGATATCTACCGAGTCGCTTAAATATTCCTGTGAGAAAAATTGTCTGGAAATGGATGCACATATGATTGAAATGCGAAATGGCTATGCTCCGAGCCCTTCAACTTTGGCCCAAATTTACGTATCTGCCAGCTGAACATTGAGGGCATCAGCTTGGCAAAGTGTGAAGTTCTGCACAGAATACTGACGAAACACAGAGTGGACATATTGTAACTACAAGAAACACATACGAAGGATGAGCTTGATTTGCAAAAGAGGGGCATTATTCCTGGGTATACTCCAAAAAAAAGACGACATAGCTGAAGTCGACGTCCTACCCCAACCGGAAACGCCTAACTACTTTATATCTGTGGTCTCAGTTCAGAACTTTCCTATTGCAAATATCTATAAACCACCTGCATGTACGTGGAGGGAGGGTTTGCCTCTTCTGCCGCATCCCTGTCTGTATGCTGGTGACTTTAATAGTCACCACTCTACGTGGCGTTATGCTTTGAATGACCATAATGGTATTCATCTCTCACTTTGGGCGCATACTAACAACTACCACTTGGTATTCGATGCCAAGGACAGGGGGTCTTTCCGATCGGCTAGATGGAATAGAGAATATAATCCAGACCTAACATTTGTATCAATGGACCAGCATGGCCTGCCCTTGCCAGCTTCTCGTAAGGTTTTGCCTAATTTCCCTAATAGTCAACATAGGCCAATAATAGTGGAAGTCGGAATTTGTGTCCCAAAAGTGAATTCAATGCCATTACCGCGATGGAATTTTCAAAAGGCCGACTGGATCGGGTACTCAGCGGATATGGATGCCGCTGTGAGATTTATCTCCCCTAAAGCAGAAAACTATTCAAGATTTGTGGGACTGATAATTGCTACCGGTAAGAAGTATGTCCCCGGAGGCTTCAGAAAATAGTACATCCCATGCTGGACCCAAGAGAGTGAACTTCTATATGGGCAGTATAAACAAACAGGCAACCATGATACGGGACAGAAACTTTTAAGGTCTCTGGATGAACAGCGAAGGCGAACATGGGTGACTGCAGTGGAAAGCATGGACTTTAAAACATCAAGCAGAGCAGCGTAGAAGGTTCTTAACAACAAGCTAACGGGTAAAACAGGCTCAAAACGTAACTGCACCTCGCAAATATTGGTCGAATCCATAGAAGATCGCATTGTTGAAACCTCACGAGTCAAAGGCGACGCTAAAGAAACCAAAGATATCAAGCGTCGACCCAAAGCCTTAAAGAAGAACCTTCCTGTTAACGTAGACCTCTCGAAACCTTTCACAGCTGATGAAATGACCCATGCTATAAAACAACTACCACTAGGCAAAGCTGCAGGATATGACGGTGATTACAACGAGTTCAATAAAAATCTAGGGCCTCGTGGTAAAAAATGGTTAACTTCTTTCTACACTGACATACTAAATAGAAATATAATGCCTAAAGGATTCAAAATCTCGAAAATAATAGCTATTCTTAAACCAGACAAACCGGCGGACGATGCGAAAAGTTATAGGCCCATAGCCCTCCTCAGCTCACTTTACAAGCTACTGGAATAACTGCTGTCTGCCAGAATCACCCCCCTCATAGATAAAGTTGTACCAATTGAGCAGGCAGGTTTTCGAGAAGGACGCAATTACGCGTAATTCACTCCACCGTAACTGTCGCTCCCGTGCACCACAAAGGTTCAACGCGTAAACGCGAAATATACCGCACAATCTCACTCATATGTCACGCTAGTGAAGTTTTCCTGGATATTCTAAACAAATGACTAGATAGTTATATCAGCAGACAAAAACCCAAGAAGCAAGCAGGTTTTGTAAGAGGCTGAGGTACGAGAAAGCAAATTCTAAATGTGAGGCTGTTAATAGAGAAGTGCAGAACGCACGTTTGTATGACTTTCTGCTTCATCTGCTACGCAAAGGCCTTCGACTGTATTAAAGAACAAAATTGACAGTGTTATGAGAGAGATAGAAATTCCACAACACCTAATCTTTCTTGTGCATGATCTGTACCTGACAAGTAAATCGAGAGTGTGGAACCTTCCAAGCTGAAATAGGAGCTCGTCAAGGATGCATCTTGTCACCACAATTGTTTAACCTCATCGGTGAATATATTATGAGAAGGGTTTTGGAAGGATGGGAGAGACAACAAAGGTGGCCAACGTAACATACGTTGGTAGCCACCTCATTAACAGCCTCCGTTTCATAGATGACACGACAACAATAGGTGCCTCTAAAAGAGCACTGGCTAAACTTCTAGCAAGGATTGAGCTCACCAGTAAAGAGTATGGTCTCAATATCAACATGGGCAAGACGAAGATGATGTTTATCGATCCCGCGGGTACTATGCAGAAAAGCAATGAGTTGACCTCGATGTTGTAAATAAGTTTGTTTACTTAGGCTCACAAATAAGCAACGGTGGTGACTGCGACCAAAAGGTGGTTAGAAGAGCCCAGGTGGTCAAACTGCTGTAAAAAGACTCGAGAAGATATAGAGAAATAGCGGCATCAATGTGCAGTTGTTTTTACTGATCAGTTGCAAATTAAACGCCTCAATGATTTGAACGCACATACCTTGTTAAGTATACTTTTACTTGTTGTAGGTCCAGGTATTTTGATACTATGTTTTTTGAGATTCCTTGTCATAGGTTCGCCATCTGTACACAAAGTGAAATTTGTAAATTAAATCTTATTTTAAATTTATGGCCATAGTTCATTTATTATAGCAATACAATTCATGTCAAAAAAAATACGTATTTTTTTCATAATATTTATTTTTGAAATAGACATTTACTTGATTTTCTATTATTATAAACTTATAAATCAGACGTCGGTAACCACTTTTTCATGGTAAAATTTGGATCATTCGATAGCAGCTAGATAAGGTTTCGTTATCGTGAAACTGTTGTTGTGTGAACCATTATGATTTTTTAATGAGTCTGCAGGCTGTTCTAAAGTTGTTGACGGTTAACAACCACGGAGCAGGGATTCCCCGTTTTTCTGTTAATCTGCATATCCAGGTTTCAAAAAATTACCTTCATTAGGTATTTCAAGACCGTACTATTTTTTTAAAAAGTGTACCGTACTACGGTGCACCTTATTTCTGAATTTTTGAGATGTAAATAATAATAAAAAATACAAATTTGGGACTCAAGAGGGTGGCAAAACTTTATTAAACTTGTCATGAAATTTATTTTCGGGTTTTTAGAGATTTCGATTTTGCAAATGATCTTAACCCATTGAATGATAGCTTTGAAATTTATTTGCAATAATATTTACCAGGTACGTAATATTGCGTAGCTGGCACTCAATGGGTTAAAAGAGAGATTGAGAATGAGATACGAAAAATCTAGTAAATTACTGCCATGCAGTGTTTTAGACAAAAAATACTCTTGATCTTCTTCTGTGCTAAGTCACCATTTTGAATTATTTATCCGAGCTTAATTTCGACCGCATCCAAAAAAATCCCGAAAAAATATTCCCATGACGACTTTTACACAAGCGACCACGATCTTGAAAACCAAAATAGACGTCATTTCCGAGATCTGCAATCCTACTGCCAACTCAGCTCGCTAACTCGATGGGCTACCTAACTTTGGTTCCTTGTCGTATTTCGGATACTTTTAGTACCATTAAGGAATTTGAATGTTCAGCAGTTTGACATAATACGGTCCATTAGCCGTGTTATACATTTTCCGACGTGACACAAATAATAATTGGTGGAAAATGTCTAACCCGTCAAATTTACGTATTGTATTACTGCTAAACATTCAAAATCCTCGGTAGTATATGTACATCGGAAATAATTCTTTAATAAAAAGTTACTACATGAGTCACGGTTTTCAACCCCTGAATTTCTTGTTTACATGAATTGAATTAGTATAATAAATTAATGAACTATAGTTTAATTGCAGTAAAAGGTAAATGAGTAGAACTAACAGGAGAGATCGACTTCGTCGCAGTTTCTGGAGGTGCGGTCGGAAGTGAGCAGCGGGTAGGGGGCGCTGCAGGCAGCCGAGAGGTGCGACGGCGAGTTGGGGTTCAGCAGCGGCACCTGCTCCAGGTCCTCCGACGGCTTGTACGGCGTCACCACCTGCTGCGGCGGCTATCGTAACACAAATCTCGTTACACCACGTCAAGCAAACATATGCAACTCAAAATAACTATCACGACATAATGTAGCGTTATGTGTGATGCATAGCCTGCATGCGGACGTAAAGCATCATAAGTACGAGCATGAAAAATCTAAAAGGGTGAGATAAGTTTTTCTACTCGCGTACTATAAACCTCTAATATTGATACCGTTAACAGTATCAGAATACCGTCTATAGCGTAACCGAAGCGTGAGAACAGAGGGTTTTCATTTTAAGAGTCCAAAAGCGATTCTGCGTACAAAAAAAAATCACGTTTTTAAGATCCGTACCTAAATGGTATAAAAGGAACCATTATGGTGAGACTTCTCTCTGTACGTCACAGCAGTTTTTCTCTGAAACTATAGAAGCTATGAGCTTGAAATTTGGCATAGTTGTATAACTTGCTTTCTTTTAGTAAAACCAATACGAAATTATTATTCTAGATATTTGAAAAGGGTCTAGAATTGCGGGATGAAAAATGAAAGTGATTTAATTATAGCAAACGGGGTGTCATATGAAGGGGAAAGGAAAAAAATACCGTTCGCCCTCCCCCTTCATCTCCGAAGTTTATGGACCAAAAAAATCTGTTTTTTTCTTGTTTTAAAGATCAAATTTTAGTTCTGGAAAATATTATTTGCAGAGAAGATAAAGTTCATAACAAAATGAGTATTTTTTTTGCTTTTCCCAACCATATTATCTAAATTAAATACAGAAGCCTCGGTGCGAGAGTCTAACTCGCACTTGACCGGTTTTTTAAATTATTATTTACTGCGTTTTTTTTATAAAGGTTGTACCGAAAAAACACTGCATTTTTAAAATCAAGAAATTTGGTTCAATTTGATCTGCTATCTTATATTTCATTTAATAAAGTAAAAAGCTAATATTGAACTTAGTTTATTGCGAAGTATATCTCTGGTTGCTGTACTTCTTGTACTCGTGGTAAAGCTTCTTGCGTACACCTTCCATGTCAGCTTTTACCGAGCTTTTTTTCACTCTCCGTGCTGCAGCATTCCATTTCCTGCGGAAATCGTCCCATGTTTTTGGCAGTTTTACCTGTCTTCCTCAATATACCTTTAACTTGGGCCCAATAATGCTCTATAAGGCAGCACTGCGGGACATAGGGCGGGTTCAGTTCCTTGGTCACGAAATCGACATTGTTGTCGTTCAAGAACTTAATGGTATCTTTGGCGTAGTGAGCTGGGGCGAGATCAGGCCAGAATAATGTGGGGGTGTTGTGCTGTCTAATGAATGGCAGTAGTCGCTTCTTTAAACATTCAGTAATGTATATTTCTCTGTTGAATGTTCCTTTTGTAAAAAAAATTAACTCTTTTCGCCGCATTCACAAATAGCCTGTCACACGAGATACTTCTCATCAAATTTCCCAACGGCAACCGTTGTTTCCGAATCCAAAAGACATTCTTCTTTACTTGCAGAATAATACTGAGGGCCAGGGAGCGTTGCGAAATCAGCCTTACTGTAGGTTTCGTCATCAATTACCAAATGTGTTTTTTTCAACCGAAGGAAATCATAAAGTTTTCGGGCTCGGCGTTTTATTACTGAACGCTGTTTTTCAGTGACTTTAACCGTCTTAACCTTCTTACGAGTCTCCATAACTGCTCGCCGCTTCGCTCGTTGTACCATAGAAGCATTTGTTCCGCATTTTTTAGCGATATCTCTGACCGACATACTTCTATTTCGCCGAATGCAATTAACAATTTTTGTATCGAGTCTAGGATCCTTTGCTCCCGGACGTCTTCCACTTCCAGGCTTCTGGTCAATAGACAAGGTGTTAAAATAGTTTTTTAATATTAAATCAACAGAGCTTCGAGGCAATTTCAAGTCTTTCGCGATCAAGCTATTCGGACGAGTAGGATTTTCGCGCCGCCATTTGGAAATGACCATTTGTCGGCGTTCTCGTCTGTTCATCGTTGTATCGTAATGGACCGGTACACAAAACTATTGTTAATGGCAAACGATAACTTAACAATGCTTCTATTAATCTAGGCAAAAAAATGGGTAGCCATCTTGTCAGAAATAAGAATGACAGCTATTTGAAATTTCCAGTTTTTTTTCGGTACAACCTTTATTATCTGGGTTTCCTACGCCCGCTTTGTACTAGTGGTCGGAATGCCATCTCATCATTTTGTTTGTAACCGTTTGTTTTCTTAAGTCTAGCACTAGCTGTGATATAGAAAAGGCTATGTGACGTTTAAGCTCTTTAGCCATTAGCAGATATTGGTTTATTTATAAAAAAAGGGTATACTTTTGAGAGAAACCTCTATAAGTACGACTTTTTTCAGAACACCTTTTAAAAACGCCTCTCAAATTAGAAACCGCCAGAAAGATCTTGACAAACTTTGTAGTTTCCTTTTTACGAGGGGTGCCTTTTAAGTTCTGTCGTTTGAAAAAACTAAAGACAATTTAAGTGTTAAATGGTATTTATTGTTTTTCAAAGTAATCACCGTGATATGTAATACACTTTTTCATTCGATCGAACCAGTTTTCGAAACACTTATTCCATTCCGAAGTCGGGGTCTCCAAAATGGCCGTTTTGTATGCCTCAACCGCTTCTTCAGGCGTCCAGTACCGTTGACCACGAAGTTGTTGCTTGATTTTTGGAAAAGTGACGAAGTCATTAGGGCTTAAGTCTGGACTGTACGGCGGGTGATCCAAATTTTCGACGTTTTGTTCTTTTAAAAACGCAATTTCCTGCCGGGCGGTGTGCGAGCTAGCATTATCGTGGTGCAGTACTATACGACGTCTTGGGTTATTTTTTCGGAACTCGCCGATAACTTCTGGTAAACAAACAGTGGTATACCAGTCAGCATTAACTGTTTTACGATCTTCGAGCACGATGGTCGCAACGTGGCCACTTTTCGCTACAAACGTGGCGACCATTTTTTTCAAAGTGCTCCGTGAGCGTATTACTTTGGTCGGTTTTGGCTCATCTTGAAACACCCAAACAGTCGACTGCTGTTTAGAATCCGGATCGTAGGCATATATCCAAGATTCGTCACCACTGATAATGTCATAAACGTGTTTAGAGTCTCCTCGGTTGAATTGCCGCAGAGTTTTGCGGCACCATCTAACGCGAGCCGTTTTTTGGTCTTCACTAAGTAAATGTGGTATCCAGCGTGAGATCAATTTTTTTATACCTAAGTGATCATGCAATATATTTTGAACACTGGTCCCTGAAATGCTTAATGAAGCTTCTATCTCGCGGTATGTCGCATGGCGATCTTCGACGATCAGTTGCCGTACAGCATCAATGTTTTCCTGGGTTACAGCTGTTTTTGGTCGGCCTTCACGATGCCTATCACTAAGACTAGAGCAACCACGTTGAAATTCCAAATACCAACGTTCCACAGTCCGGATGCATGGTGCTTCATTTTTAAAAACCGTAGTCAGCTCTTCAAAGCACTGAAGACGCGTTAAACCCCTTTTAAAGTTGTAAAATATTATCGCACGTAAATTTTCCTTCGAAATTTCCATTTTCACAACCGACTTGTCAACTTTGAACAGACGCTGTACTAACACGAATCGGCCGATCTCGAGACATTCTTTTGCTTTTGAATTCTAAATTCAAATATTTTAAGATGACTCTAGTTTTTTTTTTAATAATCACGGGAGTTTTGAAACGACAGAACTTAAAAGGCAGCCCTCGTAAGCTGATAGAAAAAAAGATGTATGCAACGGTACGTAATTCGATCAAAAGATACTCGTGTCTGTCATTAGAGTGCTCGCAAAGCTTTATTATGTACCAGTTACATAAATTATTATTTAGGTAGGTATACTTATATCTGCAAATTATTTATACAACAACATACATTTTGAAGAAGATATAGAAAGTTCTAAAACCTTACCTAACATTGCACTTAAAACATGATTTTAGATGTGGAGAGAAATATTTTCCCATATTTAATAAAAGTAAATATATATTTGTTAGATTACGTCAACGACGACGACGCTTAAAATAATAATAAAAAAACAAGAAAAATAAGAAAACCCAAAACCAGAGATACTCACACAGCCAGCCGGATCCAAGAATGAAATATCACCAAAGTAAGCACCGTCGAGGCCGACGTGGCCGGTATGTTTGACGTCGCCCTGAGGGCTGGAGATCATGCTCCGCTGGATGGTGCGCTTGCCCGTGTAAGTGTGGCGTTTGACGTCCGAGCGCGAGAGGGAGGAGCGGATGGACCGAGCAGAGTTGCGAGTCGTATGAGGTGATAAAGACCCAGTTACGTTAGTGATTGATTTCTGAATGGAAAAAGTGATCATGTAAGCTGATAGGCAAGTCTGTAGGGACCAAAAAAAGGCTTTTGCTGCAAGTACAAAAGGTGGAGCATAGTCCATTTAGGATCTATTTAACAGACTTGAAAAATGGCGGAAGTGCTATGTCCCACTGTATGTTTTTTTTTTAAGGCATGGTCTCCAAATAAAAATCCAAGTATCCGACCTTTGCGGGAAAGGCGCAATCTTTAATTGAAAGTGCCGATTTTTGTTAATTTAAAAAAAACCTCAGTAATTAACTTTACGACAAAAATGCCTATGAAAAGTATTAAATTGAGATCCGGCCGCTCAAAGTCCTTCCTTTTCGAGTTACCAAAGCTATTTGTAGAACCCGTCACGTTTTCTGCAGTATTTTTTTGTAATTAATAACTTTTTGGCATAAAAAATATGTCATACTTATTGTTTTAGACCAAATTGTTAGCATGCTGCCTGACAAGTTTTTATGTATAAACAATTTTGTCACCGACTTAATGACTACGTTTAATCAGTTTTAAGCGTTCTTTTTACAATACTTAGGGCCGAGTTCACCAACAATTAAACTGACGGTTAGCGGTTTAACGGGTATCAAATGTATTGATTAACAGCTGATTAAGACTTAACCGTCGGTTCAATGGGTTGGTGAACTCGGCCCTTAATAGTTTTATTTAGTAAAACCAATTTATCTTCTTTGCTAATGAGCCGTCAGTTATCTACTTTGCGATCTTTTTCTGCGTTAAGACTTACTGGGCCTAAACTTAGCCTTAACATTTCAACCCATTGTGCTGTTTGAAGAACGAGGGTAGTTTTACGATTACCTTTTGTTTGATATTAACAAAAAGATCTTTGTGAAGATTATAGACGGCCAATTCATATTTCCTGAAATATAATATATTATAGAAATGAACAGTTTTAAGTTCTACTTATGGGTCTTTATCGTAACAGATAAGTTTCGTTCGGTAACTACATGAGATATTTTGTACGCCAAAAGATCATTACAAAGACTTTGCATTAGGGTGGACCTTGCACAAGAGTTATTAGAGAAAATGAAAATACTTACTCTCCCTACGAGCGTGTACATCTTGGAGACCTGTAAGTATGTTCGAAAAAACCTAAGTAAATGAACTTTAACACAAGGCGGCGCCACGATCTATACGTAAACTATGAGGGGATCCATGAGGAATTGAGGGAACTCCTCAAATATTATAGGCATACATATAACAATTTCAGTATTTTTAGTAACAAGTCCAGCATTAGCATTCAGAAAGTATCATTTGGTAAAGTGGAACTGATGATGAAGACCACAGATGGCCAACGGAATTTCTCAACGTTACCTACTTCAAGGGTGGCGATAAGATATCTCGATTAAAATATAATGTAGAACATTTAATTGTTTAAATATGACTATGATTTTCCCGCGGCGTTACTTGAAATGCCTTACAGTTTCATATTTACTAAGGAGTGGGACCACATCACAGCTTATTATGATCACTAAAAAGTATAAAATAACATAAATGTCTTAAAAACCAAAAAACCACCTTTAAAAACGCAAAAAATAACTTCTCGTTTTTGAAGGCGGTTTTTTGTATTTAAAACATTTATTTTATTCGGAGCTCATATCTAGACAACGATTGAAAATAGGTGAAAAATATATAGAATCAAAGATGTAGAGAATTGTATCAGCTTTAATAATGCAATACAACAACATTACCTATGACGCATCGCTTTCAAGATGTATATAAAAAAACGGGACCTTCTTTGTGAATTATTAATAATTTAAATAATTTAAGCTTTTTCTTAATTTAATAAGATTACATACCCTAAATAAGTCGAATAAGTATGTCCTTTTATTTGAGCTGTCACCTTGCGAGGCGAGGTTACTTTTCGTTAAAGCTTTAAAATAGAAACTTCAAACAGGGTAACCCTGCAAAAAACATGAAAAGGCCTGCGGTTTTATCAAGGTCGAATACTTGGATTATAAGAGTATCCCATAATTTAACAAAGCAGATCAAAAATGAACCACGTTTCACTTTTTGTAAAGCAAAAATGCCCACTGACCAGATTATGAATAGTGTTTGAAATGTGCCCCATTTTAATGCATAGTTACCGTTTAGTATAGTCAAATTAGCTAAAAGTATAGAAGTAAGTCGTTTAGTAGTGGGTTTTTTGGAATGTTTAGAGGACTCAATTAGATTATCACCGTTTTTATTATGTATGGAAGGCCTTTAAATTTTAGGTTAGGTCAATTTTAGATAAATTTGTATTAAATTTGTACTTCGGGGCAAATTAAAGTAGGTAGTTGTGAAAATTTAAACACTTATTTTAAAGTTACTTACATTAGCACTTAATAAAGAAATAAAAAATATAACCCGAAGTTTGTCAAATTTAATCGCAGCTAACGCCAGGCGACCTCGGGTGGTAGGATGCATGTCCCTATAAGAATGCCATTTTTTATGGGGTGCAAATTTAAAGCAAATCAAATTAATACGATCAAAATTTCCCCCCAAGTATAAAGACCTTCCCGTGGGTCGCATCCTGTGCAAATTTGATATTGTACTACTCATCATTTCCTCAATTTGCAACGCGTTCCATATTTTCCCCACAGCCACAATGTCCGACAGCAAGTTTTAACTTATGCAAATTTTTATTTATATGTTCCATAATTTGGATTAAATTAAATAACACGTGTGCAAATGTAGATTGAGATGAATTAAAACGTATGCCAAATTGCACCGAGTAAACCTTTTCTCTCGTTGGTTATGACCATTGCATGCTTTTTTTGCTCCCCTTTCTTTGGAGTGAATTTATTAAGAGATGTACGATTTTTAACATATACCAAGCAATAAGAAATGTTTTATCAGTTCTTAGAGTTATTTCCAAACTTTAGTGAAATTTCATCTAATTTGACTATACTACTTGTACTCAAACATCCAACGACAAAAAGTAATAAATAAAGTTATGTTTAGTAAGAATTCAAAGATTAAATAAATCTTTACAAACAAAAAACATTTGTCAAACATCGTTACGTGTGTCCATCTATACTTACGGCGCGCCTTACAAGTGCAGTGCATATCAGTCGGATACGTTCGTAGGTATTCGTCTTGCTTTCTCAATAGCTTATCAATAGTTACCTACGAAAGCTGACTGAGAAAGCAAGATAAATAAGAACGTGCCCAAACAACTACAACTGTACGCGTTTATCACATATTTTCTTCGTTATTAAGATATTCAAATGAAGTACTATCCAAAACAAATTTTAGTCGAACACTATTTATATCGCCCGATGTTTTCAAAAATGTGTGTTACTAATTTCTTCATATTATATTTTCCTTCGGGGTTGATCAAATGAAAAATAATATAAGCGAAATTAAAGAGACTTACTGCAAAATCATGTAACGGTACTCACTTCAGTCTTTGTGTAGGGTTTAGTGTTGTTCGGATCAAACATGCCGCAAGCACCACCGGGTAGCACCCCATGCCACATTGACGTATTAGTAACATTTCTGAAAAGATTATTTACTTTATTTTATTTATTATGTACAATAACATGTTGAACACCAAACATTTGAAAGTAAGGTCATACATAAAACACTAAAGTGGTAAAAAGTACCAACACAATAATGACTGACTGATTGCACATAGCATTTCCATTTCATTGGCCGTGGTTTAATTAATAATAATTTTCTGGTTTTGTTTGCCCTGTGCTTCGATCAACAATATTCAACTAGATAACCAGTCCCATACAAAATCAAAGCTAAATTCTGTCCGCGTGAATCTATACGTCAGTTGCATTTGTTCAGTAACGAACCGAGACAAACGTTTTAAAACAGTTTTAAGATCAACCTAATAACAACCATGGTACTTAGTAATAAAGTTACAAATCTTCAAAATTTGATCTCATACCTACGACTATTCGTCTCATAACATGAACACGTCAAAAAATGACATTTGCTACTTACAAACAAAAAAACGTATGTTAAATAAAATCTATTGTATAATCAATCTTATCGTGCAAAAATTAAAGTACTTTTCCCCGTTGTTGCCCTGCGAGTTACATCGTTTTTTATCTATTCACTTTGCTTCTTCGAATTTGACTAGCAGAGGTATGGAATCGCTTTGAATTTAAAATTAATTTAAATAGGTACGTAAAAGTTTTTTTGTTTAGTTAAGATTCTTAACTAAACCAGGGACCGGTCCGGTAACCCCTTCGGGGGGTTTTGAAATGGGTTTGCGAAAGGCTTTGGTTACCAAAGCCGTTCCTCTTCAAAACCCCTTCATTTGGGTTTTTAAGCGGTATTTTTAGGGGTAACCCATTGTGGTATAAGAACCCCTTCCATCATGGGCTTATAAAACCACTTCCAAAAGGGTAACCTGTTGAAGGGGTTATCCTTTCGATGTTTGAGCGATTTCGCATCTTTTTCCCAAAACATAAAAGTCAATATTGCAGAGTGTTACTTTATATTCGCCGTCTAGCGGTAGTCGCAAAGCTAAAACCTTCATTTTGCTATTTGTTTCCGATTAGCGTAGTGTCAACATTTCATCAGTGAAAATAATTACTTATTTTATTTAATCAGCGGTCTGTATTTTCAGGTTTAGCTTTTAGTCTTTTATTGCATAAATTTAGCCAATTTACACCGTCCAGAGGGAAAAAAATCCGTAGTATTAAAATAATTTAACTTTTTTTTTCACTACATTTCCACATTACTAAATGGGGCACGTTATCTTTTTTGCTTAAGCTACGTTGAAATAACTACACTTAAAACATCATTAACCTGGTGAATCCAATCGCCATTTAGTGAACAAACTACCCAGAAAAGAGTAATTTATGGATTGAAACAAAGTATTGTATTAAGTTGAATCGTTAGAATGTAAGTTATTTATTTGAAAGAAAAAATATGATTCCTGGGTTTATCGCAGTTTTTTTTTCAGAATGTATATAAAAGGTGTTCGGAACTAAGTTATCATTCCCTTGGTGCCTCAATTAACAACATCTGCACCCCCAATTAAACGTCCTTCGACGCGATGCTCCCACCGTTCCTAACGCTTGTCAGTAACGCTTTCAACGCCGTGGGGAAAAGACACGACTCGTCGCTGGAGCTCTGAGCTATGAAGACAAATATAATATCATTCTCCGGTCTTTGGTTCACTGATTATCATTACTCTGTATTTTCATATTATCAACTAGTTTTAGAGTTAATGGTAATTCTTTAATCTTCTAATGAAGGCGTGAGTTTATGTATGTACGTATTTTCATATAAAATTTATTTCCTGCAATTGGCATACAGTTTTTTGTAAAAAAGAACTGCAATTTTGACTGCATGTGTTGATTAATTAGATATTCCTATGCTTTTTGAAGAGAGAGATGATAATTTTCTTACAAATAAAAACAGTTTTCCATTGATCCGTATTGGAAATGATTAATTAATTAATTTAAAACTTTATTCTATACATGGAACACATATTATATATTACATTCTCATAAAGTTTTCGTTCTCTTGTCGTTTTTATCATTTTCCTATGATCTTTTCTCATTCCCCTGGTAGCTAAAATTAAGTGGCATATTTATGTATCAAATTGAACCAAAGTGACGTCTATTTCATAAATAATAATATGCTTATATTTTTTTGTAATATACGTTTGTTCCAATGCGTGAATCCAACCAAAGAGTTTTCATGTTTTTGATTACCTACGTCATTTAGCATTGAAACTTTACATATAGGTAATATGATTTAAAATATTTAAATTGCATTATATACATACATACACACATACATACTTACATACAGACATACATACATACCTACATAGACACCTACACACACATATATACGTACATACTTACATACATAATTATATACACTCATACAAACATACACACATGGGTGATTCTTCGAGGACGCGATTTTTGTCTTATTCCTCTGTTTTTCTCTATTTGAGTAACAAATATATTCTCCCATGAAAGATTTATTTAGAAACATGAATATGGTTTAGGCACTCATTTTTATGAACTCTTTCAGAAAATAATTAATTGTTCAACTTTTGTGTACAGAGGAATAAGAAATTGACGAATAAGGAGTAATAATAGGTTCACAAAATTTAAAAAAGTGATTTTCTCTATAATATTTAAATACATTAAAAAGAAACAATGTGGTTAATTAATTATTGTAATTTTAATAAATAAATTTTCAAAAGCAGCCTTATTTATTAAAAACATATATAAATATATAGAAAAGAACTGTAACTACACAAGTCCGCATAATCCGAATCTGTGTGAAAGTTTTTAAAACTCAAAGTACTTAAAAATAAATAACAACATCGAAAGTGAAAAAAAATCTGAAAACTAACCATTTTTGTATTCTATTGTCCTTAAATCCATAGGAATAAGGGACAGAGGAATAAGAAAGAATTGAAAACATGCTGATGGTTCATAATACGAACATACCGGATGGCTACCATTAATTCTACTGTAACGTAGTACGTAAAGCAGTTAATCAAGGACAACTATTTTTTTTTAAAGGTTATCCAAATGTTAAAAAATTTAACAGACTAATAAGAATGTTATGTAAACCAAGGACAGAGAAATGATGTATTTGCCTTCACAATTCCAGAGTGACAGGCATTAGCCGACAGGTCCACCACCTGACACGTTGGGAGCGCGACTAAAAACCGGTCCGCGTGGGAGTTGTCGCTAGTTTCTTAAATGTCTTTATGAAACAGCTGATTGAAGCCCGCTCCAGAAAAATAAGATTTTTGCGGCGTACGAATCTTATTTCCTCAGTTATAATAATAATGTTGCACGTAGAAATTATTGTTGAATTTTGTTCACGTAAACTGGTCACTCAAAATATTGATAAAGCTGACTAAATTTAAGATTTTATTATGTTTTCAAGAAAATGGAGAACGGACACGACAGAGTAGCAAGAATTACGGTTATTTTTTGTAAATATTTAGAATCAGTTACACATAAATTGACCGATATCCCGGTTTAATACGAATGAATATAAGACAACCACCAAAAAAAAACTTCTAAACTAAATAGTTCATTGAACTAAGCCCCCGGACGTCGAAAATCAGGGCCCCGAAGAATCACCCACATACAAACACGTAGGTACACACATAAGTACGTATATACATTCATACATGCTAATTTATCCAGGTAATATTATAATTCTTCCAAACAGTTTTCATCAAGAAGGGTTGAATGAGTATTACGAACGATCTGTTAGATGAGTATTAAGGTGGATTCAGGTTACACCATGCCGAAGCCGGGCCCGGCCCAGCACGTAGCAGCCCAGCAGCAGCGTTATGTGCAGTGATCGGGGAAAACGATGAAAAACTTCAACAAAACTTATATTACAGCCATGAAACTATTAATATCGTTATACCAAATCCACGACTCTGGTATAGAGTTAAATTGAACACTAATCTGCCAATAATATGATTATTTTTCAAAAATATTCTTATTTTGGTTGGTGGCAAGTTCTCCTTTATGTCAGCTTTACAAGTTTTGTTAAAGTTTTGCACCGTTTTCCCAGATCACTGGTAATGTGAATTCACCTTTGAACTCTTTTAGCCAGCGGTCACGTATGCGTGACCGCTGGCTAAAAGAGTTCTTAAGTGTATTTTTTTGTTGATATATTTTTTTCTCCGAGAAATACAGAACCAGCCAGTTTATTTACAATTTCGACTGATAAATAACTTAACCTAACTAGGCATTAATTAATTCATTTGTAATTGAGTTTCTTCATTTTTATAGTCTTTTCTTTTTTCTAATAAGAAGTAATAATACAGAAAGTTATAACAGAAATGAAATTAGTTAGCAATATACTAATATTTTTCATACAAAGGTCTGTGTGTGTTAGGGTACTTACACAAATCGTGATTAAACTCACATAAGCTACATAAAATACAATACATAATTCCACGCGAACAAAGTCTATTAAAAATAAAAAAAACAAGTATCGATTAACACTGACCGCAGTCCTGGCAATCAAACACACAATTCTTACGCATTTTAGTTCGGTAACGCTTTTGAATAAATTTAACTCTGAACTCACCCATTTCGCCTCAATAATCCTGTTAGATAGACTACGGCAAGCAGCGCAAAAACAAAATGAAAATAATAAATAATAGGTAAACTAGTAAACAGCAGTGAAGTGAATGTAGGTAGAATATTCTCCTTAAAACGTAAAGGGTAAGCGCTAACCCAATCGGGGTTAACGTTTACCGAACGGCTTGGGTAAGTGGTAACCTCATAAGGGTAACCCTTTCGTAGAGGTAAGTCAAATGATTGGGTCATCAATTGAAAGGGGTAACCAAGTTATTTGGGTTATCAAAATGAAGTGATTAGTCTTTCAAGGGGTTTTTTCTGGGAATGGGTTGTCGGGTCCCTGGTTAAGGTTACTTAAGTTCAACTATAGCTAAGAATCATCCAGGTGACAAGTACTTATACAAAAAAAAGTCAATCAAAATCGGTCAAGCCGTTTTGGAGAAGAACAACGCACACCAGAATTATACTATATACCTTTTATAAGTAAAATTCCGGTAGATAATAGTCGAATACGAAAAGAAATAGGCAAAAGCATGTCAGATCATGCGCAGTGTAGGGTTCCGTCGCCGTTACTACAAACACAAATAACTAATTCGCAGAACAAGTGGCATCACACAGTGTTGTTCAGTAAAAAAAAAACTTATACCCTTGCTTTACATATACGGGAGGACCGTTTTTTTAAATATTTATTCCATAAATCTTAGTTCGCGGTATAAATATAATATCTATATGTACACAGAATTTCGATTTTGTAACTTTGATAGTTTCTGAGGAAAAGTAGTGTGACTTATAAACAGACAGACAAACGGACATAGCGGATATAAGGGTTCCTAGTTTGACTTCAGAACTCACTCAGTTACAAAATACCTACATACCAGGGCCTCTATTCAACACCAAAGCCAAATCATCTTGGACCTGTTATCGCACTGTCAACGTTTTAATAGCTTGCTTATTTACTTGATAGTAATGGCAGCCGAGTTGAAAACAATACCATAACAGGTCAAATACGATTTTTACTGCCTAGAATAGAGGCGTAGTAGTGGTAAAATAATAAAAAACCACTCCATGCATCTAATGTTCCGTTAAACAAGTTTGCGCGTATATTGGCCGACCTTGGCCAAACATTCTTAGCTGAGCAGAAGAATTATGGCATTAATTATTAGTGTATTAAAGTTTAAAAATAAAATATTCTACATGTACTTACCGAAAGTAAGACTCTCAGACCGACACATTTCGTTTTCGATAATTATTTTTGCAACATCACTAACGAGCATTTTGCTTTCAAAATCGGACAAAAGTAAAAAAATCCAAATGTAGCTAATGACACCAAGACCATAGTTATTTTGTACCTAATTTAACGTACTATCCGGGAAAGGGTTTGAAGTAGACCCTTTCCGCACCCCTCCGCTGCACAGGTAGTCGGAATCTAGACATCGTTCAGAACGCACGCCTACATTCTCGATACGCTCTATTTCTTGTTAACTTTTAGTTACGAGTTATATGTTTTTTTGGAGTTAAAGTGACAAGTTTGAGTTATGGATCCTTTGGAACAAGGTATGTATTTAATTTAAAAACCAAAACATTAAGACTTTGTTTAAAAAATTATAGCATTTAGGCCCATCATCTAAAGAAGGGTAAAAAATTGGTTTTTCTTTGTTTTTCTTTGACAAAAAAGGGGTTTATGTTATAGTGTCGAGGAAGATCGAGTAAATTTTTTTTTATATAGTATTCTATAGGATATTACCCTGCTATAACAGTAAAAACACTTTCCACATCTTTCCACGACTTTGAATTAAAGGACTTTAAAGTGCATAGGTATTTTTCAATTTTGTAAACAATTTTCATTTTGTCGCAGGTTTGACATCTAATGTCATGGAGATGTCTCGAAAATCGCTTTTTATGCTTTTTAACGAAAGCCCAGCAAGAAAAATTGACGAAAAAGCATCATTTGTGGAACTTAAACTGCGAGAGATGATGGAATGCCCCGAAGATCAATATCACACCCTAAGTCTAGATCTTAGGCACTTTAAATCGGAATTGAAGAAGAGGTGGACATCCGCCAACTATATCGAAGAAAGATTTTTGCAGAAAAACGCCGAATGGCTTAATGTTTCGATACCAATTCATGATTGGACACAAAGTGTTAATAAGCCTGGACGTCCAAGTAAGGACTTCCAAGACTTGACGGATCGCAGTAAACGACGGAAAACAAAAGAACTTCGGGAGCAGGTACCTGTAGAAGAGCTAACCTTTGCGGCTAGTGTGAGTCTGCGGACTTCCGGGAATGCTCCTGCTTCAAAACAAATTTTAGATGCATCATCCTCACCGACAAGAGCTAAACGTTACAGAAAAGTAATCGCTTCTGTTCAAACACCCAAAGTGAAGAAATACACACCCGAAGAAGCCTTAAACCTTTTTATAGAAGGTGATTTTACGAGGCGACAATGGGAATTACTACACGACTCTAATAACAGCCTTTACCCGTGTTACACATTGATGAGAAATGCAAAAAAAGTGTGTTATCCGGACCCAGTGTCGATAACTGTTACAGAAACAGGCGTTGAAGTTGTGCTCCAAGAATTACTCAATCACACTGCTGAAAGACTTTGTCTATATCTCGAGGAAATACTAAGAAATTGTACTGAAGACGAATTAAAAAACCTTGAACTTATTTCAAAATGGGGGTGTGATGGCTCGCATCATAATGCTTACCAACAAAAGTTCTTGGACAGCACTCAAGATGACTCTCATATATTTCAAAGTTCATTGGTTCCTTTGAGGTTACAGTCCCGTCTTGGAGAAAAAATAAAGGTGTTATGGCAAAATCCAACACCGTCCACGACTCGCTTTTGCCGGCCCATTCGTATTCGATTCCTACATGAAACTGTGGACATAACGAAGGAAGAAATAAAATATGTGGAAGACCAAACGAAAAGTCGCTCAGTCGCAGCGGTCCCGACTAGTCACGTATCTAACCGTGCGCGCGCAACTACCGCGAGTAAAGCATAAAAAAATAAATATATGTAATTACTACCAATTATCATCTATTTAAACAATTAAAATGGTTAAAGGTGCTAAGTGTGCCCGGTGTATCAAGCTAGTGACAAAAAAGGCTCCTGGATTACAGTGTAATAAGTGCTCCAAATGGATACACGGGACGTGTGCTAACCTAACACCGGAGCAACTCGGCACTCTTTGCATCACCGAATCAGCGGACTGGAAGTGCCGTAATTGCGCTGGTAATGTCAAATCTAAGCGAATGTCGTTTATTATGCCTGACCCTGAAGAGGAGGACATCACAGACACGGAGTCACTGCCAACGGCAACAGGCACGGGCAAAATGCTTAGCGATATACGACGAGAAGTGCGCGAGGTGGTACGAATGGAGTTACAAACTGCATTAAAGTTCTATTCCGACAAGATTGATGATTATGAACAAAAAATGAGAGACTATGAGAACGAGCATATTGCTTTAAAAAATATGTGCACGAACCTAGCCTTAAAAAATGAGGCTCTGGAACAAAGGATGAATAGTACGGAACAGAACTCGTTACTTAACGAACTTGAAATACACGGAATAAAAGAACAAGAAAACGAAGATGTGAAGATAATAACCGATCAAATTAGCACAAAACTTAATCAAAGCCCAGATGATGTTATTAAAGTTTACAGAAAAAAGAATATCCGTACTGGATCTCAAAGTAATAGGACCCCCCCCCGATTATTGTCTCACTACAAAAAGGACGACGCGACCTGTGGATTGGAGCTGCCAAAACCGCAAACCTTAACACCAAGGACCTAGGATGGCAGGCAGACTCAAAAATATACGTACAAGAGTCGTTAACTCCCCGGAACTCGTTTCTACTATGGAAAGCCAAAATGGCGCTAAAAACCACAGGGCTTTGTAAATATGTATTGTTTAAGGACGGGGTTGTATTAACCCGCAGGGCTGACAAAGAAAAGGCGAATGCCATTAAATCGGAAAACGACATAAATAGGCTTGTAACCTTGTACCAGAGATGAATAATATATAACCGATCTACGAGTTAAACTAAAATGGACGAATACGAATCAAATATAACTGAAGAAAATCTAGACGATTGGAACCAATTTGTAGACGTTATACCAATGCAACGTCACTCACTAATAGCACTACATGTTAACATACGATCATTGATCAAAAACTTTCCACAACTAGAACATATAGTTACAAGCAGCTGCCGCACGGTGCATGTTATTGTTGTCACCGAAGCCAACGTATCAGACGACTGTGTAAGACTGTTCGAGCTCGATGGCTACGAGTTATTTTCACAACTTCGCTCTAATAGGAGGGGAGGTGGTATTATCGTGTATGTTCACAAAAGTATACAATTTATAAGGACCAATATATCAACGATGAACTTTGAATGTATCCTAGGTATGTTAAAAACCAATTATAACTTAACTGTTGACTTATGTGCCGTATATAGGCCCCCGAACCTAAATAAATTGTTTTTTATCTCTGAATTATCCCAACTTATCTCGTCCCTATCCAATAAACGTAACTGTTGTATTTTAGGAGATGTTAATATTGATATTAAGCAAAACAACCCAGTCGTAACGAAATACCTAAATACCATAGGCGATAACGGGTTCGAGGTTGGGATAAATCAGTACACCCGCATAGAATTAAGGGGCGACAGTATAACTAGGTCGTGTATTGACCATATACTCATTCGGAGTGCAGCGAACCGGAGCGGGCGCATTGCACTGATAAAAACAGCTGTCATAAAAAATGCGCCAGCTGATCACTTTATGACCGGTGTCGCTCTCGTTATTGATAATGCGGAGTTGTTGATGCAACGTAAAACGATATACAAGCTTGACAACAGTAAGGTCCAAATTGCATTGAGGAAAATTGATTGGAGTCCCGGCCTAAATTACGATAATCCAAACGATGTGTTGAGTTTTATTGTTGACAAGTTTAATAACGTATACAACAACTGTAAAATTCGAGTTACAATAAAATCATGTAAAAGAAGTACGTGTGAATGGATTAATAAAAGAGCAATCTATATGTTTAAAAAAAAGACCGAATTGCTTAAAATATGGCAAAGTGATCAAAGTAATGTTAAAAACAAGATACTTTATAATAAATATAGAAATAAGACCAATAAATATATTTACAATTTAAGAAATATACACACTAAAAGAGAAATATGTAATAATTTTAGAAATCCAAAAAAAGTCTGGGAAATTATAAATAGGCTATGTGGAAAAATTACTAAGACCATTGATGATATCATTATAAAAGCATTCGAAAAGAAAAACTTACAAGACATTGTACAAAACTTCTCAAATGAATTTAATAGTAATGTAAAAAAAATATGCATTCAGTGTAACAAACCTTTGCTGAAGGATAGCTCTTATCTCGTAGAACCTATTCTAACAATGAAATTAAGTAAAGCTACGGATGAGGTGGTGTTTTCTATATTGAAACATTTAAATGACAAAAAAGGTCCTGGAATAGACGGTATCCGAGCTAAAGATATAAAATGCGTTAAATCTGAAATTACTCCAATTATCGCACATCTGATAAACACGTGCATAAAGTCATCTACTTACCCAGAAAAATTAAAAATTGGTACTATCCGGCCGATACATAAAAAAGGTGCCTTCAATGATGTTAACAACTACAGGCCTATTACTATTTTGCCCTGCATTGATAAAATAATAGAAAAATATTTCGGACTTAACATTAACAAATTTCTAACAAATAATAATATTATTCACAACAAACAATTCGGTTTTCAAAAAAAGAAAAGCACATCACAATTGCTTAGTCAATTCACAAATGAGGTCAATAGTTATTTAAATGAGAAAAAACATGTGCTAGCTATATTCGTTGACTTCAGTAAGGCCTTTGATACCCTAAACTACAACACTCTATACGATACTTTATCTAGAAGTGGTATTCAAGGTCCCCTCCTAGACTTTTTTAGAAACTACCACTCAAACCGCTTTACAACTGTTAGGATAGGTGACGAGTACAGTGACATGACTCTAACGGAAAGAGGCACGGCACAAGGATCTATTTTTGGACCGACTGAATATCTGATGTATGTGAATGACATGCGTAATATATTTACAGAAGGGTCAGTATACCAATTTGCTGACGACACATGTCTACTCACAGCGCAAAAAGATATTCACGTGGCGGAAAGAATAATGCAACATAACCTCAACCTGCTCAGTAAATGGGCCCATGACGTGGGCCTAGTAATCAATTGCCAAAAAACAAACTTGATGCATATTCATTCTGCCCATCAGAAAGTTTGTACCAATCCTAGTGTCATGTTACACAGCCATTTGTGTCTCCATTGTGATAATACTAAAAACATCTGTAAATGTGAACCTTTAGAATTAGTTAGTAAACACACTTATCTCGGATTAATAATAGATAATAAATTAAACTGGCGTCCACACATAGACTATGTATGCCGAAAACTTAGAGCTGTACTCGCCAAATTGTCAATACTAAAACATAAACTTCCTTACAGCACCCTAAGAATGTTGTACATGGCAGTAGCCGACTCTGTCATTAATTATAGTCTGAGCAGTTATGGTAGGACATTATAAAACCTATATTGAAAATATTTACAACTTACAACTAAGGCTGCTAAAAACGATTGTACCTACGTCTATTAGAGAGAAGTATAAAAATAATGATATAGAATTGTTAAAATATTGTAATGTTATTAGTGTATATAATAAGTTTAATATCGCCCTAACCTGCGATGAAATTCAAAATGTGGATAAACTGAAACCAAGAAATAGAGGCACACAGTTGCGAAGCTGATCCTACTTGCAAAGGTACATACTCCCAACGTCTAATAATGTTTACGGCAAGCGAACGTGGGAGTACCTTCTACCGCTAATATTAAATAGCATACCCTCTTGTGAGTATGATAAGATTCGAAATGATCCTCAAAAATGTAAAAAGAATCTCAAACAAATGTATTTGCAGGTTGGTCATAAAAGTGGCGATTAGATTAGTGTTTCCTTACTTAAATTAAAATAAGTTAAATAGTACTGAGCGATGGCAGCGACAAATAAACCGCATACGGTTTCCGTTCGCTGTATTAAGCCAATATCTTTGTAATTTTTATAAATATTATTAATAATAAATTAAAAAAAAAAAAATATTACTGAAAACCCAAATCGAGGCTGTTTATGGAGCCCTCGTGCAACATACATTGCTTCCAACTATGGTAGATGGGAAAGTCTGCAATGCAGCAACTGGGACCTCCTCTACCATGAGGTGTTATATTTGTGGGAAAACTTCAAAATATTTCAACGACTTTGAAAACAGAACTGAAGAAGACCCGCAATCATTAAGTTTCGGTTTGTCGATTCTTCATGCAAGAATTCGACTATTTGAAACTGTGCTGCATCTCGCATATAAGCTTCCTTTCAAGAAATGGCAAGCTCGAACCACGGAAGAAAAGAACATTGTTAAGGAGAGGAAAAAAATAATTCAGAAGGAATACAGAGAAAGAACGGGACTTATTATAGATATGCCTAAAGCTGGGTTTGGAAATTCGAATTCAGGCAATACATCTCGAAGATTCTTCGCCGACCCAGATTTAGCAGCCGATATCACTGGCATTAATAAAGATTTTATCATAAAACTAAAAATTATCCTAGAAGCAATATCTTCTGGACACCAACTCGATACGAAAAAGTTTGAAGAGTTTTGTAAGGATACTGCTAAAATGTACGTCGAGCTTTACGGTTGGCCTATGATGCCCACTCTGCACAAAATTCTAGTACATGGCCCTACCGTAGTGGATCATGCCATATAACCTATCGGTCAGCTATCTGAAGAGGCTGCGGAGGCACGTAACAAGCATTACCGCTCCTACCGACAAAATTTCGCAAGGAAGTTTTCGCGGTTACAATGTAACGAAGACGTCTTAAATAGGCTTCTTCTCACATCAGATCCATTGATCAGCTGTGGAAGGAAAAGGAAACCCAGCAAAAGCCAGCCGTTTTTAAAAGAAACAATAGTCCTTACCAAATAACGACGATTCATTAATGGATGAAGAAGAATAATTTTTTTTTTTCAAATATGTACTTATTTTTACTAAAATATACTTTTAATAAGCTTTTCCATGTATTTTCATTTATTTCCAATTTGAAAATTACTCAAAATATTTTTGTCCGATTTTGAAAGCAAAATGCTCGTTAGTGGCATCGTTGCATTTCGATGCGTGTTGACATTGGCTGTCTGTCAACAGAACTAATCGAAATTAAGATCTCACGCCGCAAGTGAGTCGTTAGTACCCAAGAAATATTTTTTGCGTGACCCGTTATCTAGTTGGTAATTGTTGATCGAAGGCGCTGTGAGAGAATTTATCTGCCTATGTCTAAACATCTACGTCACATCCTTAGGAGTGGAGGCTTAAACAAGAGGTTGCTGCTATTAAAGGGTATGCTTAATATTTTCTGATACCTAGTGATATTTTTCATGGCAATAAAGAATATATAATTAACAAGATTATTATCAAGAACACCATTCAAAATATTATGTATCGTCATTAATAGGGATGTTACGGAGCTTCGCCCCCGCATCCGTTAAGACGGAACTTCCGTTCGGTTTTACACCTTCGGATCCGCATCCACCTTCTATATTTTTTATTTCACACCTCCGGTCCAGGAATTAATTTAAATAAAAGGTACTCGGCTCCGGCTCCGCCTCCGGTAAACCTCCGGATCCGGCTTCGGATACAGCTCCAACTTCGCCTCAGGCTCCGGATCCGGCACCATTAAATAAAAAAATTAAACTCCGGATCCGGCTCCGGCTCCGGTAAAGCCGCCTCCGTAACATCCCTGGTCATTAAGTCGGTCACGCCACGTCTGTCCTCCAAGATGATAGGTGGAAATTAATTAATCTGTCGCTATATTGACTACTATTGCGACGCACAGCAGTTAACTTGATGAGATTTCATTTGTATAGACTGAATGCGGCTAGAGTGGATACTATAGATTGGGTACCGAATACAGCTGCAGAATTCTTCCAGAATCGAAAAAAAGCGTTTGTCCATGTCCATATGATAAGTTTGGGAAAAGAACCAGTTTTGAAAACGTTTTTATGCCAAACAAGAGTAAACCACTCCTGATAAAACTAAAACACTTGGGCATCCATGGAAACTGGCTGCGGTTCTTAAAATCTTACTTATTTCGTAAATCCTAGTTAGTCTGCGTATTTGGATTCGAGTCTATGCCGTTTTTAGCTGAATCTGGAGTACCGCAAGGTTCAAATTTAGGTCCTCTTTTATTTCTCTTTTTTTATTAAATGATTAAGAAAGTACTAAGTCTCGTTATCTTATACATTTGTTTAGTTAGAGCGATTCTGGAAGACTGCAGCTGTATTCGGTACCCAATCCGCGTTGCCGTGTGATTTTCCACTGCGATGTTCAATGGTGAAGTTATATTCCTGTAGTTGTTCAATCCAGCGCGCTACTTGACCCTCAGGATTTTTAAACTCCTTTAACCATTTTAGAGCAGCATGGTCAGCCCTGATACGAAATTTGCGCCCAAGCAGATATTTACTGAAATGCTGCAACGCCTCGACAACTGCCAGCAATTCTGTCCGAGTGAAGCAGTAATTTTTCCCTGGCTTTGATAGCGCCTTACTAAAGTAGGCGATTACAACTTCCTCATCTCCTTTCTTTTGTGACAAAACTCCTCCGACACCAGTATTACTTGCGACTGTGTCTACAATAAAATAATTCCCAGGATCTGGGTATCCCAATACCGGAGTTTCACAAAGCCTTTGTTTGAGATCGGCAAAAGCTGCTGCACACTGATCATTGCATTCAAATCGTCGTTTTTCTTCCGTAAGCTGGTGCAAGGGCTATATCTGAGAAGTTTTTCAACGAACGTCGATAGTACGAGCAAAGTCCAAAAAAGGCACGAACTGCGGTCTTGTCCTTCGGTGTCGGCCAATCCTTAACGGCACTTATCTTCTCAGGATCTGTCTGGATACCGTCTGTTGACACTACGTGTCCTAAATAATTCACCTTACGCTTGAAAATTAGCATTTTTTCGTTTCTAGTTCGCATCTCGCAGTTTAGCCAAAACTTGCTCCAATTTTCTAAGGTGATCGTCGAAGTCTCTACTAACAATTATAATGTCATCCAAATATACCAGGCAAGTATCTCCCAGTAGACGAGCAAGTACTTGTCCCATCAATCTCTCAAATTTCAAATCTCTCTCTCTCTCGTTGCTGGTGCATTACACAATCCAAACGCCATAACATTGAACTGCCACAGTCCCTTTCCGGACGAGAAGGCCGTTTTCTCTTTATCGTGGTTCTTGATTTCCACTTGCCAGTAGCCACTTTTTAAATCCAACGTGTAAAACCATTTCATTCCATTTCAAATGTCTAACGTGTCGTCGATTCGAGGCAGTGGATAACAATCCTTTTTGGTTACATCATTAAGTCGACGATCGTCAACACAAAATCTCATGGCACCGTCCTTCTTCTTTACCAAAACTACCGGTGAACGGCTCAATAAATTTCTCCTTCTTCATTTCTTCAATCATGTTTTCGACTTTCTTTTCACGAGCTACTGGAACTCGCCGAAGACGTTGTCGGATAGGCATGGTTCCACTAGTACAGGGACCGGAAAACCAGTTCCTTTGCTTAAGCCGTTCGAACGGCTTACCCGTTCATACGGTAAGCCAATCGTTTCGGTAACCTCTTTATCGGCTTACCCAACGATTAGTTAGCCCTATAAAGCCGGGATACCCTAAGCGTAACCCTTTGGTAACCGCTTACCGAATGTTGTTGGATTTGGTATTTCTTTCATTAAGCGCTTACCGTTCGGGTTAGGGTTAACCCCCTCGCTCGCTTCCTGCGCGCGCCGCTATTTTTACGGGAATTGGCTACAGATAGACAATAAACTAGGAAAGGATACGGACAGGTCGAGTTGTTGTAATATTAGGCGCCTACCTATTACGTCTTCATATTAATTTATAGTATGGTAAGTAATTGTTATGAATAATGTAATGATAGTTATTTTTCTCGCTCGCAGTACTATTATTATGTGTGTGGTCTCCGATAACGAATCCGTAAACAGAAAAAAAAGTAGCCGCCATCTTGAACTTTTTAGTTATTCGACGGATTGCTTCGAAATCGATATCTGGGGATCTGTGTGATCTCCGACAACGAATCCGGTCACAGAATAAAAAAAGTCGCCGCCATCTTGAACTTTTTAATTATTCGACGGATTGCTTCCAAAATCGATATCTGGGGATCTCTGTGATCTCCGACAACGAATCCGGTCACAGAATAAAAAAAGTCGCCGCCATCTCGAACTTTTTAATTATTCGACGGATTGCTTCCAAAATCGATATCTAGGGATCTCTATGGTCTTCGACAACAAATCCGTTAACAGAATAAAAACAATAGAGTCTGGCCATCGAAACGTGATACTGGAAATGACCGCGAAATTTAAAATTGTAGCTATAGTATGCCTGAATGATCTTCAATTAAACAATTTTTATGCTTTTTTCATTAACTTATAACTTCATGACAAAAGCATCAACATTGTTTATTTCTAGACCATACAGGCATACCATAGCTACAATTTTAAATTTCGCGGTCATTTTCAGTATCACGTTTCGATGGCCGGACTCTAGCTGCCATCTATAATAGGGTGGTCCAAATAGTATGAAGAAAAAAAAAGTATATCAAATCCTTCCTCCACAAGGCTTATTTTTGTTTGCTATAAATTAGTTACTTATGTGTTAAATTTAAACTTGTTATGTGATCGTTTACTGGTCGCCCAAAGCGTTTAGTTTATGCCAAAAAGATCTCATTCTCATACAAAACGATATCTAGTAAACTTCACAAAAACTAAAAACAGAAGTAGAATATTGTTTGCCTACTGCTGCAACTCAGAATACAGTGTCATGATCTGTCCAAAGACTTTCTCATTCGATATCTTTATTAGATGTGTGAAGCTCTATACATTTTTATATGAAACAATTTTAACATTATGGGCGACCTGTAAAGTTTATTCAATTGCTATAAAACTTGGTATAGCGTATTTTTGTGTATTGTGAAATAAAAAGAAACGTCGCGCACCCGGCGCACCAGGGACGCGGCGCGCATGCACGCGCATGCATGCGCGGGGTGCATGGCCGTATAGAAACAGTTCACGCGCGCCTCCGCGAACATCCCTGATGCGCTACAGAAGCGAGGCAGCCCCATCAACACCCGGAACGCATTATTATACTGGATTCACATTTGTTACAACAAATTGAAATAATTTATTTTGCCTCTTTATTACGTTTTGTACGTTGAAATTTTAAAAATCCTTGAGTTTAGTTTCTATGTAATAAACAGAGTATAAAACTTTGATATTTGTAGTCACGTATATTAATCGACGGAACCCCGAATAGGGTTTTAAAGAATTACCTATAACTATGACTTATTTGATAATTTCTTAATTGTTTTAACTTTAATCGAGAAATCCTGAAATAGGTTTAGCTTAATTTGTTACGAAGATTAAATATACAAAGTTTCAAGTGACCAGCTCAATCCGGTAACTTTTTTCCATACTAACTTTGATCCCTCTTTTCCCCCCCTTTTGTTGTCATATCTTATTTTTTTAATACATATGAACCTGGTCACCGTTTATTGAAACCTTTTAGTGAAAACCACATTAAAATTGGTTCAGTGGTTTTCAATTGATGCGAGCAGAAACAAAATTAAACAGACAAACAGACAACCAGACAAACAGACAAACAGACACCAAGTCTAAAATTTGTAGAAACGTGTTCTGCTGTTCATTCTGAGGGTAAAGTATTTTTAATTTTTTATCTCGAATGTACAGTTTTTTTCCCTTCTACAAATTTATTATATGTATAGATATCAGGATCAAATTTAGCTTTCTTTGCTTTTTAAAGGCGGGTTTTTGTTTTGTTTAACTTTTTTTTAATACCTACTTTTTGTGATCATAGTTATGCTGTTATTCTCCCACTTCTCAATTAATAAGAAACTATAGAACATTTGAATCCCGATGCAAGCAACGCCGTGCGAAAGTCATAGTCATATATTTAAACCTAAATATGCTTCGTCATAGTCGCTCAACTATATTAATCGAAATATCTTGTCGCCATCCATGAAATATATACCGTTTAGGAGTTTCGGTGGCCATCTGTGGTGCTCATCATCAGTTCCACTTCACCAAATAGTGCTTTCCAAGAGCAAATAGACGAGTTACGATGAAACATACCAAAATCGCTATAGGTATGCCTATAAATTTTGAAGAGTTCCGTCGATTTCTCATGGACTGCAGCATCAGATCTTCATTTTGATAAGAATGGGACGAAACGGGAAGCACCAGCTTTCAAATAAAAAAAGAGTCATCAAAATCGGTTCACCCAGTCGAAAGTTATGAGGTAACAAACATTTAAAAAAAATACCGACGAATTGAGAACTTTTGAAGTCAGTAAAAAAGGAATAATGGTTTGCAATTATTATTTTAATCCTAATTTTGTATAGTAAATATCCCAAACAAAACAATAAGGACAAAGTTCTTCGATCAATGAGCTCGAGTGAGCTTTGCCGCTCCTATTTATACCTACTCACGGCGTGCACGAAGCTGCTAAGAACTTTGTCGCTGTTTATTATACTTTCATGTGTAAACTAAAGTCGCACAATTTCACACTGAACAAATTTTATAATTTAGATTTTAGTGCGCAAAGTATTATAGTAGGTGTAAGTGCTCCATTAGTTTTTACTTCCACAGGTAATAAAAAATAGTGCATTTAATTTTTTATATGTTTAATTTACGATACTGGGTGGTCAAAAAAAAATGTACCAAAGCCTATATTCGGAGTAACCCGAGTCGATTCTGGATGCTCAAATAAATTACTTAACCCCAACCAACTGTATTCGGAGTGTCCCAAGTCAAATCAAAACTTAACCTAACCTAACCAACTGTACTTATTCCCAGTACATTACAACTATTATCATAGCTCATAGCTATTAGTTTATTTAACTTCGATGCATATGCTTATACCCCCCCTTTCACCCCCTTAGGAATTTGTTTTCAAAATTGCCAAAAGTAATATTTGTAAGTAATATTTGGGGTTTTTTTTTTCGATTAATATAAAACTTTATTACGACACAAACAAAAAAAAAACAAAAAAAAATGGGGAAGTTTTTCTAAAATCGCTGAAAGATATATTTTTTATTTGCTAACAGCTTCTGCCCTCGACATCGTCCGCGTAGATTTCGATTATGTGTTTATCTGGGGTATAAGTCTAAAACCGTCCATTCATTGCAACTTGAAGAAGTAACAAACTAAGACACTAACTTTCGCATTTATAATATTAGTAGGTATAGTAAGATACTCGTATTAGTAGGATTAGTGGATACCTAATAGCTTCTGAACGTGTCTTCGTTCGCTTAGATTTTGATTGTGGTTATTCCCTTGGGAACATTTATTTTCTCCAGGTTGAAAAGTAGCCTATGTGTTAATCCAGGGTATAAGCTATCTCTATTCCAAAGGGGTTTGGGTAAAAGTGTTGTCATTTGTAAAATTCATACATTTTCAAGGTGAGCGGCCATTCGTAAAAGTGGCAAATTATGATATAATTATTAAAAATAAACATATTTTATTACGTAATATAATACTCTTAAGTGCATCGGAGCCGAGATATTTAAATATTCATACTTGGGCGTACTTTTGTACTAAAAACTGAACACTAAAATCTTTAAAATCTCCGCTCCGATATTATTTAACGCCCTAAATTATATATATATATATATATCTATATGTATATAGAGGTCCTCTAAATAACTATGTAAGAATCATCCGTGGCCGCTGAAAAAAAATTAAAATATTCTTCAAACAAATTTACCCAATGCCCTTTCATCCAAATCCGTCCAGGCGTTGCAGCGAAGAGAATTAAAAATCACACACACACACACGCACACACAAACTTTCGCATTTATAATATTAGTAGGATAGGATTAATAGCCCCATGTAATATTCTGGAGATAATCTTAATATCATCAAAAAGTATCATTAGTTATTACCTAATTTAAAGTAAATGTAAAAAAACTCATTTTGCAACAATTTTTCCACGTTGCAGTAAAACATTAATAAATAACATTCCGTGACTTAAATTGTATACCACATCCATAAACCGATTAAAATATTTCGCAAGTGACAGCCCGATGTAGCGCCAGGGCGTAGCGGGGTGAAGGGGGAAGCAGGTATTTAAAGCGCGGCATTTGGGGCCTGGTCCAAGGAGATTCGCTTCTACGTGCAGTTATTATTTATTCTTATGTAAGTACTTTTTAAAATCAAGTGAGAGTGTTATACTAACTATTCATTACAATGTTATCCATACTAATATTATAAATGTGGAAGTGCATATGTTTGTCCGTCTTCCCCGCTTCAACCACTGAACGGATCGAGATGAAACAGCATTAGCTCACATATAGGTTAGGCCCTGGAATAGGACATAGGATAGTTTTTATCCCGGAAAATTGGACCGTTCCCGAGGGAGCGAAAGCTATTCTATTATCCACTAATCCTATTAATGCAAGTATCCTACTAATCCTACTAATGAGACTTATCTTTATCAGTCATTATGTTCGACGTTAAAGAGACATAAAATGCAATCGGTCACCGATCATTAAATATTATAAATGCAAAAGTTTGTGTAAGTTTGTTACTTCTTCACGCTGCAACGAATGGATGGATTTGGATGAAGTTTGAAATGGAGATAGCTTAGGTGTACCCCGGATTGTGCCCAGATAAACACATCATCGCAATGTACGCGGAAGACATCGCGGGCAGATGCTATTTAAAAAAAAAAGTTACATTTTGTGATTTTGGAAAAACTAACCCTAAGGGGGTGTAGAATTTTGTGCGTGTGAGGGTTCCGTCATTTTTTAAGTAAGAAACGTGAAAATTAGTATATAGGCTACTATTTATAAATAAAAAATATAGCTTTCAGCGATTTTGGAAAGCGAGGATTGTAGAATTTTGTATGAATTTCGTCATGTTTGTGGTTAAAAAAGGTGAACTACGCATTTATAAAGCAATAAAAAATATGACTTGGGGCGATTCAGAAAAAAAATCGTGGGTAAAATGGGCTGTAGAAGTATATCGGAGTTAAAACACTCACAGCTATGAGCTATGATAATAGCTGTAATGTACTGGGAGTAAGTACAGTTGGTTAGGTTAAGTTTTTTTTTTGAACGATTTATATATACTAACCTTTATTCTTTAAAATCTAATTAAGCACACACCTACTATAATACTTTACGCAGTAACATCTAAATCATATAATTCGTTCATGGTGAAATTGTGCGACTTTAGTTTATACATAAAAGTACAGCGACAAAGTTCTTCGCAGGGTCGTTGATACCGGGAGTTTAAATAGGAGCGGCAAATCCCGCTCGCACTCAATGAACTTATTTATCGAAGAACTTCGTCGTTATTGCTTTGTTTGGGATATTGTCAGTTTGTATTATTCAAATACAACAATTGTCATAAAAAACTGCAAACCAGTTTTCTTTTTATTGTTTTGGAAAAACGATAAAACAAAATTTGGTATCATTATACATAGTACAAATCCTAAAAAAACAACAAATACTGAAAACCGGCCAAGTGCGAGTCGGACTCGCATACCGAGGGTCTTTTTATCGACTACGATTTCGGTCAGAGCGATTCAGTGCGCTGGATGTCCCTACCTACTTACATCCTATACCCCTTCGAGTGGCAAGCAGCCGTATAACGGCTGCTGTCAAAAAACAATTAATACTTTATGACATTAACTGAAAATTCAAAATTTAAACTAACTATAACTTTCTTGCCGCTTGAAGGGATACTACATATGTATATTATTATGCGTGCGCGGGTTTGTTACTTCGTTGCTAAAATGGATGGACGAATTTGGTGGATGGAGAGTTTGCTTATACACTGGATTAACACACAGGGCTACCTTGAATCCCGAAATAAATCATTGTTCCCTTGGGATGGCCAAATTACTAATTCTACGCGGACGAAGTCGCGGGCAGAAGCTAGTTTTAAATAAAAAAAAGATCGATGGAAATTTGAATTGATTAGTCAAATGGTCCTTATTTGTTGACATCCTTTGCCCATTTCAATTGACACAGACTTTACGTAAATACGGTTCGAAGAATAGTCTTCTAACGTTGGATCGATGGACGGATGGATGGACAGTGTAGGCTTAGTTAGTTCCGTTAGCACCCTTTCAGAGCGGAACCCTTAATATGTGTACCCTAATTGACTGTATGTTATAAAGGGAGTTCCAAACTTACTGTTTGCCCAGCACTGTTATTATTTGCCCAAATTTATACTCTAATAAATTACTTCGTCTTCCCTCTTGAGACATTTGAAAGGTGACTGTGGTTTCAACCTGGAATTTTATAACAATATTTAAAGTATATATTGTAAATAAATGTGATAAGTAAAAATTATCAAATGATAATTGACGATTTTTACCTGCTCGGGTCTAATAAGCCTTAATTTCGGCCCTAAATCTTGGAACTTTGGCCGATTATTTGGATCATGGGACCAGCACTCCAACATAGCCGAATAATAATCTTCTGGACAGCATTCCGGTTTTTCTAATCTCTGTAATATAGCGGAAAAACATAAAGTAAGTAAATTATTATTATAAATAACATAATCCAATAAGACAAGACAAGAACATGGATAATGAGCGTAATCATGACAATAACAAAGCTATAATTATCAGGTTATTTTAGGGCTACCGGGGGGAACCGTGCGGTTGGTGTGCCTGTCAAAATAAATAAATCCTCATCACTAAATCTGCTGAAACACGTCCACTGCTGGACATAGCCCTTCCCCAAAGGTTATTAGTAGATTAGTTAAAGGGCAACATTTATTCTAGACCTTTTGGTGTGTATTCTATGAGCTATGACCAACTTTTTAGGGTTCCGTAAACAAACTAGCTGCCAGTCACACTCACTTATAGAAACTATCAAACTTACAAAGCTAAAATTTTGTACACATATGGATGTTTTATGCCGCGCACTAAGACCAATAACGGAATAAGTAAAAAAAGGTTTCTTCCCGTGCATGAAAGGTAAATGTAAAATTATTATTTTTTCACCTAAGTGCGTGAGATGTGGTTGGACAGCTCTTAATAAAAACATTGTGTGTATTTGTGGACCTACAGATAAAGTGAATAATCACGACATAGTATTTTGTCCGATAAGATTGTATTTTATTCATCTCCCTTTATCAATTAGCTTATCGATGGATACTGATGTCAACTGAAAACGCAATATTAATACGATCTTTTCTACCAAATACGATGTTGTCGTATATTTACGCAATACATCATTATGATATTATAAATTTGTGGGGTGACCGTATAGGAAAAAATACGCTAGAATTGAAAGTCCCAGCCCCTACAACCAAAACTATTATATACTAAGAATCTGGACGTTATGAAAGCGCAATTATAACGAATTTAAAAGGAAAACTAACTATAGCTATAGGTTTATGAGTAACAGGCAAAAAAAATGTTTAAACCTACTTAAAATCACGAGTAGCACCAAAAAATTTACATAATAGATCGTTCAATAAGTCCCGAGACTAACTAGAAGGCGCCAATATTAAAAACTTTTTTGATTTTTTAGAAAGTACTGACCGTCAAGTGATGTGTATTTTTTTTTTTAATCGAACTTTATATTATTGAGTTACAGACATTTAAGTGACGCTAATTTTGTTATTCTGAAACAATGGAAAAAATAGGAGTTTCGTGCGTTGATAAAACATTGTTTTTTAATGGGAAAAAATACCGTTGAAGCACAGCAGTGACTTTTAAAATGTTATCTGGAATCTGCTCCCTCTAAGCCAACCATTTGTCGGTGGTATGCCGACTTCAAACGCGATCGTATGGACACGAATGATGCTGAACGCTCAGGTTGTCCAAATGAAGCAGTGACTCATCAAAATATCAACCAAGTCCTAAACATTTTCAAGGAAGATCGAAAGGTAAAAGTGCGCGAGATACTTGAAATAGTGACGATTTCAACTGGTAGTGTTTTCACTATTTTACATCAAAACTTGACCATGAAAAAACTTTTTTCCAGGTGGGTGCCGCGTTTGCTAACAATTGACCAAAAACAACAACGTATCAATGATTCAGAGCGGTGTTTGGCACTGTTGAATAGAAATAAAAAGGATTTTTTACGTCGGTATGTGACAATGGATGGAACATGGATTTACCATTTCACTCCGGAGTCCAATCGGCAGTCAGCAGAGTGGAGAGCGGCTGGTGAAAGCCGCCCGAAGCCGCCTAAGACACAAAAATCTGCCGGCTAGATTATGGCCTCTATATTTTGGGATGCGCATGGAATACTCTCCATCGACTACCTTGATAAGGAGCAAAATATAAATATCGAATATTACATGGGATTATTGGCCCGATTAAAGTATGAAATCGCGGAAAAACGGTCTCAAATGAAGAAAAAAAAAAGTGGTTTCTCACCAGGACAATGCGCCTTGTCACAAGTCCATGAGAACAATGGCCAAACTAAACGAGTTGGGGTTCGAATTACTTCCCCATCCACCTTATTCTCCAGATCTGGCCCCCAGTGACTACTGGCTGTTTGCAGACCTAAAAAAAATGCTCCATGGCAAGAAATTTGACCCAAATGGTGAAGTAATCGCAGCAACGGAAGCTTATTTTGAAGCCAAAGATAAATCGTTCTACACACATGGAATTGAAAAGTTAGAAAACCTTTGGAGGGAGTGTATCGCAGTTGAAGGAGACTACGTTGATGAATAAAAAAGAATTTTATCAAAAAAACTTTGTTTTAGTACTTAGTCTCGGGACTTATTGAACCACGTGTTATTTGCTCATACTTGTAATTTTTGGAGATATTTTTACGATGAAACCCTACACTGAGCATGGTCCGATATGTTCATGCCTGGTTTTTAAAGGTTCATAAAATAACAAGGCAAACCTGAAATTTGGGCGCATCTATTGCTTCAAGTATTTTTTGACCTGAAAACGCTGCCCACGGCTGAAACCCATACGTAAACATCTCCCAAAGGCACACGCCGAAAGCCCACACATCACTTGACGACGTGAATCGCAGATACAAAATACATTCTGGAGCACACCTACCAAAACACAAGAATATAGTAATAGATAGATCCTATAGTTAAGACATGTTTATTTAATCATATTTCAACTTACCACGCTACCGGCAACTTAAGATTAACATTATAATTTGTTTGATAATAATCTTTTCCAACACCCAAGGCTCGAGAAAGCCCGAAATCAGATATTTTTACTCTATCTTTATTAAACACTAAAATATTTCTCGCTGCTAAATCCCTGTAAAAGAGAAGCATAATGCAGTGAAATGAATATTTCAAAATGTATATCATATCATCTATTTGATTTGAGGACCACTAGTGAAATTATGTTTACCTATGAATCAGTCTTTTGTTTTCTAGGTAAGTCATACCGTTACAGATCTGTTCTGCAAATTCACACAGGTTCGGCACAGGGAAATTTGGTCGAAGAGACACTTCTCGAAGACATTCCAAAAGAGAACGAAGAGGTGCTAACTCTGTTACCTATAAAAAATATTTCAGAGAACATTATTCAGAACTTCAACTAATAGGGAATTTGCATGTGATTCCGAAATAGGCAAAAACAAATGTTTTAAAAAACAAAAACCCGCCTTCAAAAACGCAATAAATAACTTCTAAGGTATATTTTGCGTTTTTGAAGGCGGTTTTGTGTTTTTTTTTACATTTATTTTATTTTATACTTTTTTAGTGATCATCATAAGCTGTTATGTAGTTCTACTTCTTAGTTGATATGAAACTTTAAGACATTTCAAGTTCACCGTAAGTAATGCCGCGGGAAAGTCATAGTCATATTTAAACATTTAAATGTTCTACGTTATAGTCGCTCAACTATCTTAATCGAGATATCTTATCGCCACCCTTTGAAATAGGCAATGTTGAGGAGTTCCGTTTGCCATCTGTGGTCTTCATCATCAGTTCCACTTGACCAAATGATACTTACTGAATTCAAATGCTGAACTTGTTATTGAAAATACTGAAATTGCTATATGTATGCTTATAATATTTGAGGAGTTCTCTCAATTCCTCACTGATTCCCTCAGCAGATTAAAATTTGGTGACAATGGGACCACCTCGTAAGTGCACTCAACGAACAATAAAGGTATTTTTGAAATCGGTTCATAATTGACGGAGAAATCAAATCAAATCAGTCAAACTGCGAACCTCGCTTTATTGAGTCGGTTAAAATACTAAAACCTTATCCTAAGTGTAACAAATACTTTACTGGAAACCGCATCAAAATCGGTTGAGCCAACCGCGAGATAATCGCGGACAAACATACATACATACTGTAGCATTATCGCTACAAATCGCGTAGGTTCGCGTCAATTTTCGCTTGTCTATTCCGCCTTTTTATCTGGATCCTAACCTTTTTTGTAGTTCAGACTCACCAATTGACCGGTTGGTGTCTGGTGTTTAGACTGTCTGTTTTGAATTTTGATTTTGATTTTTTCATTCCGGGAGCTCGAGAAAATTCTGGTCATTCGCTTCGATATTTTTGCTTAAAGAACATAACATTTGTTCTGCCACGACCTTTTTCACGGAGTTCCTAGGTTCGAATTGGTGTTACTGCGCGGGTTAATTTCAGCGGGATTTTATAAATTTTATTTGAAGTTGAGTTGTCGAAAATCTAACTCCGGAATTATGAACAACACACCGTTGCCAGTCTACTCCTATTAGTGCCGCTTTTTGTCGGGTAAGTTATTGGTGGTTTCAACGTGTTTTTAAGTTCGGTCCCAATCGTCAGTTGCCCCAGTTTTGCCTATGCAGTAGCATTTGGTTAAAGAGCTATCTTTGTTCCAGCACCCCCCTTCTCCCCGTTTCTGGACGGTCAACAGGCCAGCTTTCGGCATGCGATGTCGTAATGCCGCTTGGAGCTGCCTAGTATCGATGCGATACTTCATACAGCGTCGGGTTTGACCCGAGATCCACCGATAGAGCTAGCGGACAACGGGATTTCACACGGCAATATCAGATAACGCAAGCTAATTGTTTTATATTTGTAGTTATGTACCTCGTTTAACGTATCTTCAAAATTCTAACCTGGCCCGCGCGCCCCGCCGTACAGCTTTAGATGTTTTAGCTTCCTATTTAGACCCCAAATAACACGGTGCTGCCGTCCCATTTGGTCGATAAGCCCAAATTATTGATTATTTTTCTACACGCAAAGCGATTGATTTTAATATTAGTTTCAAAGCCCATTGGGGGACTTTATAAGGAAAATGATCATTTTTACTACTTTTAACTACGTGATGTACCCGTCCAAATTTAACTTTAGCTGATTCAATTATTAAATTACAGTTTGATGTTTAGTATGCTTCTCTAGTTGATTTTTATAAACTTGATGTGAATGCTAAGCTTAATGATTTCTTGACCGTTACTACTTTAACTAATGCTATTTTAGACCACCATGTGAAATCGCGATTGTATTACGTTGTTAATTTTTATAAATTCTGTATCCGTCTGGGTACGTGATTTACTGTTAATGGTCAGTAAACACTAGCTATTTTTTTTAGTTCTTTGTGTTGCCCGTTAACCCGTTAACGTTTTTTTTGAAACCTTCTAATATAATTACTTTTCTAATATAATTATTATTTTTCTTTCACAGGACAAAATTTCCGTACTGGTGGTTTTTCCATGACCATCCCGCGTAGTGTTTCCGGCTTCTTTTCTTTATGGAGCGCTACAATACATACATATTACATACAGGTCAAACTGAGAAACTCCTTTTTTGAAGTCGGTTAAAATAGTTATTTATGTAACTGGTACATAATGACGCTTCTTAAGGTACGAGTGCAGAGGTTAGCGCGCGAGCTTGCGAGCGCTCTAATTACAGCCACGAGTAAATTAAGAGCTAATTATGAACCGTTGCATACATAACTTTTTCTACAAGCTTAAAATGATAATGTCAAAAATAAACAATCTCAATCGTATACTTTACTCGATTTTTCTCTTAGAACATACCTACTTGGCAGCAAAGTCATTCTCATTATTCCGATTGACGTTAATAGTATGTAAATTTTGTAACATCACAAAAGTTGGAATGCCAAACGAAACGCCATTTTGTTGATTTCCATGTTGAACGTAATCATGGTAACCAAATAACAAATCGATGGATATTAAACATACATAAAAATGGAGTTTTATACATATTAGTCTCAAAATTATTATGTTTGTTAATATACGTAATTGCAATGGTATTCAAATATTTTTAACGGTTTATTAAACAAATTAGGATCTCAAGTGTTCACAAAACGCCATGACTGATGTCCGGAATGACCGTAACCATGGTTATAACAATGCTATAATAATTATTATAGAACTGTTATAATCATGGCAACGCTCATTATGGAATTGTTTTCCTGCTTCGGTTACACTATAGGTGGTATTCTGATACCGTTAACGATATCAATATTAGCGGTTTATAGTAGTAAAGCTTAAAATATAATAATTGTATCGTTCCTATGTGAAAAAACATCAAAACCGCGCACCTGATGAAATATGTTTTCATATGCCGAAAGATGCAAAAGTAAAGAAAAAGTGGTTAAAGGCGATGGAGACTACAACATATCGTGTTTGAGTATAGTCTTTATTATTTGAGCTGAGCTTATCCTCTGCACAAAGCTCATTGTTTCCGTAACCGCAAGCCGAATTCATACAAAAAAGTTAGAACTACATTGAACGTACATTGAACTATAAACCCTATCTTATTAGTCAATAGGTTTAAAACGTAAAGTGTCAGAATACAGGTATAAGTCTTTATTATTTGAACTGAGCTTACCCTCTACATAATACAATCATCTTCTGTCGCCAGGGTCGTACTCGCGTTGTTTAAAGTTTCACTTCAAATAAAACTATGAATAACTCGATATTTTGGAGCAAAACGTGTTAATGCCACCTTTTAGGATTTTCGAGTAAACCTGCATTATAGTGTGATGAATAAAAATATGTCCAATTGGCAAAATAAAATATTATTACTTGTTGCAACTAGTACCCACAGGTAAAATGGCACATTCAACATTTTTGTATATCATGACCGTCATGGACATAACAGGGACGTACTGGTATTAAAACATTTTGAACAATATATGAAATAAATATATTTATTAGACAACAAAAATAATGTACATTTGTATAAAATAATATAAATCATTGTTTATCTATAATAAATAACACAACTAAAGTAATGAATAGTATCAGCATGTATAATAATATAATAGTAGAATATAAAATATTAGTGTTATACAAAAAGTGTCTGAATACAGCTTGTAAATACTTAAAATTTAACAACATATATGATATACAAAAGTAACAATAAAAACATATAAAAATTAATATAAAGTACATACAGAGAACACATATGAAAGTATAATAGAAAATACAAATGAAATCGATACGCGGAAATAGATCAATTGTCGGATTCCAAATCAGTTTCATCTTAGTCCTCGGTTACGCTTATAATTAATGCAGGATGATAGTAATCTCGTTTCATTTTTTTTTCTAATTCGATGACGTGGTTGCAGCAATTTTTCCAGTGGTGATTGATCATATTTACCCCGTCTATGTGATTTAGCACTCCTTCGCTACATTTTGGATCTGTGTTTCTTTTCCTAACGTTAGATTTAAGATCACTCCACATTGACTCTATTGGGTTAAGCGTGCAATAATATGGAGGTAATCCTAATACCTCACGACATCTTTCTTTCGTTTTTTCATCTACATAGTAAGAAATTCGGGAAAAAATGTCTCTTAAAATTTTCAAGTAAAATTATAAACCAGCAATGCACCGACCACCCACCCTCTTTCAGAGCCAGCATGCAGTATACTTTATAATTATCCTAGCGGTATATACACCTAGACGCCGTGCCTTAGTGTCCCCGCCAATTGATAACAGATCAGTTAGACAAAATAATCCTTCTATTTGTATTGCTATCTCGCTTACTCGAAATTTTTTACCTGAACCTGCGGGATACTAGTTGCATTGTAATAGAGAATGTCAGCCAGTTTAGGTCTTTGGCTTATCGTATTTTTCATTAAAAATATAAAATACCTGTAAAAAATTATTTCGATTCGTCAAATAGTTTCTGAGCCATTGAATTTTAAACTTCGTATGCGGCACATTAAACCCGACTGCTAGCGCTCACGGATGATGACGTCATCGCTTCACAGCGTTACGCGCCCTTAATTATGACTGAGTAAGTTTACAGGGCTATATCTTTTTAACCGTAATAAGTATCCAGTTGAAATTTTCACAGAATACATGTTATTATAAACTCTATCGTTTCAAATTATAAAATAAACAATCGGTCAATGCCCAAGAGGAGTCCCCATATTTATACCAGTTGCCTTTCTCACGGCAATTTATTTTCACATACGTGTTTTTACCTTTGCGAGTTTTATCCAGTCGGTTCTTTTCCTAGCATCTTATTTTCACTGTCGTGTTTTTCCCACTACAAAAATCAAAGGGCATTGGGTAAATTTGTTTGAAGAATATTGTCATTTTTTTTTCAGCGGCCATGTATGATTTTTACGTAGTTCTTTAGAGGACCTCTAAATACACATAGATACATATAATTTATGGTGTTAAATAATATCGGAGCGAGGATTTTACAGATTTAAGTGTTCAAGTTTTACTACAAAACTACGCCCCAGTATGAATATTTAAAAATCTCGGCTCCGATTCACTTAAGAGTATTACATTACATAACAAAATATGTTTATTTTTAATAATTCTATCATAATTTACCACTTTTGCGAATGGCCGCTCACCTTGAAAATGTATGAATTCTACAAATGACAACACTTTTACCCAAACCCCTTTGACAGACTCGACGGAGCTTCGCTTTAGCAAAAAGATGCGACTGGGAAAAAAGTCGAACGAGAACAAAAGCGACGGTAACAAAATCGACCGAGGAAAAATGAAATTGGGTAAAATTAAGAATGGGAAAAAATGCGAAAAGAAATATCGCTTCACAGAAATTGATTTCATGAAAATTATCTAACAAGTCAGTCCTGTCAGAGCGTACAAAACATATTTTAGCGCGAGCATTCTCGATTAGGCAGCAGGGCTTCTGTTGAATGATCAAACGTATAAGACTGCCAATAAATAAATAAATAAATAAATAAATAAATAAATAATAGGTCAGCCAAGCTGAAGTCGGCGTCCCTTAACATTTTTAATCAGAAGCCGACTTCAGTTTGACTGACCTATTTAACTACCATTTTAAAGAAAGTATTTTTAAAGTGTTTTTTAGTACATTGATTTTAATTTAATACCTCCATCGTGTCCTTAATTGCATCTGTAGCCTTTCTCATATCGATAAAATTTAATAACTGAAACGGTTGTACAACCACCATACCACCATGGTACTAGGGAATGCAAATTAACCGGTTATTAACCGTTTTTGTATGAAAATAACCAGTTAAAATCGGTTAAAACCGGTTTTTTGCATTCCTTACATGGTACCATTATCTTCTCTTGTTATTTAGTAACTCGCGTCTCACGTATTTTATTTACAATTGCTTTATTTTGTTTAATATCTTGTTTTGTGCTCCCGAAAATCTCAACACTTCAATTCAATGTTATGTTGTGTAGGAGTAGCACAGTGGACCCGATTCTACGTGCACATCGCTTAAATAGCCTAAAACTAAATTGTCTAATTTTTAGACTTACCCCCTTACTAATAAACGTTGAGTAACGGTGGTATAACTATACAATGTTTTGTCCTTATCTGTCATTGTGACATTTGAATTTGATAGATAAGGACAAAACATTGTATAGCTATACCACCGTTACTCAACGTTTATTAGTAAGGGGGTTAGTTTAGACGGCAGATTTAACAAGTGCTATTCCAGAATGTCAATATAATATTGAATAAGACCGCCTAAAATAAGAAGCGTCAGATTCAAATTAGCGCTGGTATTTGATGATGACAGCGGCTCATAGAATAGCAAAGTGTTTTAGCGACACCTAAATAAAATTAGGAAGTTTAGAGGCCACCGTATAATCGGGTCCAGTATCTACTTAGTCTAGTCCTACGCTAGACTTGGTGTAGTGTACCTATCACGCTCTCTCAATAGACACTGAAATCTCCGACCCTCTCACCCCGTGCTGTGTGAATTTGACGCCAAGCGGACGATTTAATGTTAAAGAACGCTTCTACGGCGCTCAAATAAACTTGCGTTGCGTGAGTCACAAAATAGTTTAGGTAAATAAATTGCATATAGTAAAATTTTTATTTTTTGAATAATGCCACATTCACATGACTATTTACTTTCTGAACCGTATCTACGGTCGCAGTAGCTTTAGGTATTTCGGTGTCCAAAGTCATTTTTCTTACCTCAAATTCCTGCGGACACTTGATAGGTTTAGGTGTGTCAGAAACGGGTAACAAACGTGCTCTAGCTACAAGTTTGCCTTCGTTTATAGTTACTGCATCCCGTGAAAACTTGACCGTTATTTGGCCTACACCGTTATTTACAAAATACATCCCCGGGAGCGTTATTATATTATTATGATCTTTCAACGAAGTGTTTCCTGGGATGTAAATATATCCAGTATAATCCAAGTTACATTTGATTTCGATCGTGCACATGTTCATAAAAGTGGTAGCAGTGGAACTATATACGCCAATTTTATTCAATTCTGGATTGTCGGAATAAAGGACAAGGCTGGTATTGGTTTTATAAACAACTATCTCCGGTATCTCGGTAACATTTTGTCCAATCAACAAGTCAGTACATAAAAAGTCATCTGGAACTATAAAAACTTCAATGTCTGCCTTAACAAAATCTATATGAATATTTATTAATGATTTACCAATTGGTTGCATTGACCCAAAAGCAAAGCCTTTAATGACGGGTAAATTGCTACTATTTATTGATAATTCTAATTCATCTGCTATAGATTTTTTTAGTAGTACACTGACTACCAAAATCTATATATGCAGATCTTTTGGTGCCATTTACTATAATTACTTTATTATAAATATTTGTAGCATGCTCTTCAAAAGTAATAAGTGGCACTTTGTTGCTTTTGTTGTCGGTAGCATTCGTACTTGTCTTTAAGCTTTGCTCTTTTCTACAGTGCTCCACTATATGACCTATAAGAGATCAATTTGTAAATTGCTGAAGCTCTTTCGGACAATTAGGTACGGTATGGTCGGGCTCCGAGCAACTAAAACAACGTGTAGCCCGTAGCGTGTTGTTGAAACGATTGTATTTCGAATCCTGAAAGTTCTATGGTACGTAAGTTTTATTATCTATAATAGATTTTTTTAAATCTTTGAAGTTTTTAATTGTAACTCTACGTAAATATTTTAGTTGATTGTTAGGGCTCTTAAAGTTGCCCCCTTGGGCATTAAGACGTATATTGTTAAATATCAAAAATCCCTTGGATAATGCAGTCAACAGCATCCTAGCCTTTTATGTTACAACGATTATCAAATCTTGCTTTGTCTTTGCAAAAAAACTGTTTAAAAACAATATATATATTAGTATAACATATAATTATTTTTTGGGTAACAGCACCAATGTTGGATTCTAGCTGAAGGCTCCAATAATGGACACTTACATTTTAATTCAAAGATCATAAGGTAAAAATTGATTGTTTCAAAATAAATGAATAACCCTTATCTTCTGTAACATTGGAACCCATTGTCCATCATTGATCCTTGTTAATTGCTGGTTCTATCACCCTATCGTCAGAAAATGTTAACCATAAATATAGCACACGCCCGATTACTGAATTTAATATAATTGGTGACCTGCTAAGCCAGTGAAATCTAGTTGGTAATAAAATGTGACGTTATCTATGTAAAGGGACCTTATGGCGGATGGCGCTAACGCCGCACTGCGTCACGCGACGTTGTATTTATATCGGAGCATCTTTAATAATGGCGGAAGCGCCATCCGCCATAAGGTCCCTTTACATAGATAATGCCACAAATATTCACATATGTATAATATGAATTTATGCATTAAGCACAAAATGCTGTCAAATAATAGTTCAACGACATTTATATAACAATCGATTTGATACCGCCATTTTCAACAAGTACTGCTCAACATCAGCATACTTCACTGATAAAAATAAATAAATTGGTAAAGATATACAAATAATACTAATAAAATTGATGAGCAACGCTTGCGCTTCGGCATCCTTCACTGACAAAGAGTGAGTTCTGCTTGCGCTTTGGCATCCTTCATCTATACACATACACATTACTGATGAGTACCGTTTGCACTTCGGCATCCCTCACTGACAAAGAGTGAGTACCGCTTGCGTTTCGGCAACCTTCATCGTTATATATACACATCACTGATGAGTACCGCTTGAGCTTCGGCATCCTTCACCATATATTTTTTTGTTTAGTTAAGATACGTACTTCTTTTTCTTTGGTGTGCGACTGCTCGGAAGTAAACATCCATCTTCAAGTAAATCAGATAATATCCTAATACATTTCGTAGAAGGATGTGGGGAAGGAATATAAAAGAGATACTATTACATATACTCATAAGTACTTATGATTCTTACTAAAGATAAAACACATACAGGGTGGCCGGAACATTGACGTCCAAAAGTAAAATTTAGGTCACTCGTGTCGTGGGATATCCGAATCACCCATGTATGTTCCGCGATTTTTAGTATTTTCAGAGATATTGATCATTTTAATCAGAATTTTGGTAATGTTTCCTTATTGTTTTTGTTATGAAAAACCTTTAAGTTCATGTATTATTTTAATATTTTTTCAGTGGTTTATTACTTTTATAGAATAATTATGAACTTAGGATGTTTTTAAAACTACATGCCAGACTTTTTTCATGACAACTTTTTGTGTTATATCATTTATATCATTTAAATATTTACTAAACCTAAGTACGAAACCTTTAACTGTTTATACTTATTTCGTTTTCTTGTGTTATTTTTATAGATTATAAATGAAACTTCTTTTGGTTACTTACATATAGCATTATATCCTGTATAATTATTTGTAAAGAGACTTACAATTTGTTCGAATAGCCGGAACGGAGTTGGGGCAATCCGTCTACAGGACGTCCGTCTGTTAGAAAAAAAACAATGAACCTCCTTCGCCACTGGCAGTTTGGCAGTGTGGCTACAGATTTAAAAATATAAAAGTGACGGGAGGGAAAAGGCAGCCATTCGAATAGGATGTCAAGTAAAGAGAGGATATAAGAGGATTGTGAACAAATTATAAACATCAGATATATATGTTAACAAGTAACCTGAAGAGCAAAACAGTATTAAGATTAGTATTGAGTTTCATTAAACACTAGTCACTGTCATAATATTACTGCAAGGGAAAAATCAAACTTGTTATTACATGACGTGCAAAGGAACTTCAACCGTAGGGTGGTAAACAACATTTTTGGCCGACTGTACCATTCTATTGAATTAACCCGTGCTTCGGAATCGGTAAGTTAGGGTATTTTTCGTGGAACAGCTCTTGTGCTGCCACCTTGCTGTTTGTCCGTTGATACTGTGACACTACGACTTTGCCATAGTCGTCTGTCCCTTTCACAAATATATAATTTTATAGAGATAGAGCATAAAGAAGTAGACTTTCTGTTATAAATAATGTAACGCCTCCATAATATCTAAGTTTTTAATTAGGTTTTGGATGAAGGAGTTTTTTTATCTTGGATAGCAAGCAAAACCTTTGCAATAGGTTTAGCGATGGTTTTTGACGGGGAGGAAAAAGAAAAGAGGATTGAAAAAAAAAACAAGAAAAAATGGGGGGAACAGAAAAACATGAAAAAGATTATTTAAAAGAATTAGTAAATAAAATGTACAAGAATCTATTTTCGCACTACGAAATCGGATAATGTTAGCCAGTAAGGCATGCGGTAGAGGCAGAAATTCAGGGAAGTATCCATCTGTATCAGTTTGTAGAACCAGTATAAATTATTCTCGTGCGGATATCGCTAATCTGGTTTATGTTTTTAATCATTTATTCTCTTCTTTTATCGTAAAGTACAGTACATCTTTTCAACTTCTGGAACTGTTCATCTTGCAATTATGAAATTCATGTAATAAAGAAAATCAAACTGATATATTTATCTGGTGGAAAGTCCCAGTGACATGAACGTTCTAGTGTTCAGGATCTCATACATCGATTGATGAATCGAAGTTCAGATGAAGATCAAGGTCTTGCTGAACGCTGTCCCTGAGAAACTGATATAAGAAAATGATCATTCAAGTCTACGGACAATACAATAATTTAAACTTCCTACGGAAATACAAGAGAGGCGAAAGTAATGCCCAAAGCTTGAATTAATTGCTTGATGTAACTGTTTTCCAAGGATATACTACTTTAGCTATCTTTTCCACCTTTCATTCATTCATGTATCAAGTCCTTCATAATATTTTCTCTTTGGCTATTTAAAGTATTGCCCTATCAGAGTGCTTGTCTTCTAAAATAAAAGTTAAGAAAAGAAACAAAATCACAAACTACGCACTCTATAGAGGGTTTCCTCTTGACCCCTAGCTTGACAGAGACTACTGATCGACAGACATACAATAAATAGGGAATTCCTTTAGTATCATCTTAGCATCTTAGATCGCGCTAGAGGGATACCCAGTCTGGTGACGAGTCTCATAGGTCTGGCGATAGCCAGGGGGCACTACCAGCTCCAGAGCGGGTGTGGGGCTCTACCGTTAGCGCAAACCTTACATGTTTTCCAAACATGTACTCAGTTTTTAGTTAATTTTCACTCCCATAATCTCATTCTACAATCAGCACGATAGTTTCCTTTCCTCAGTGTTAATTAGATTAGATTTCCAAATTGTTTGAGTTATATTTTTCTTAGGTTGGTTCAGGAGAGATCGTAACATGTTTTTTCTAGCTTTTGTAGGATTGTTCTCAGTAGCCACTTCTCAAAAGTATTTGGGTTACATTTCGGGTTATGACGTAGGTTTCTAGTTCTTTTATCCCTAGACAGATCACTTGGCCATTACAATTCCGTATTTGCTACAAACTAGATCAATTCTAAAAGTTTTCTTCGGGAATAGCGCGGCAGAGTAGGGTATGACGTCGGTTTTTGGTGCTTAGGTTTAGTTAGGTAGCTTGGGAGGGTTACAATTTGTCGCTGCGACCAGGATCGTACCGTGCCGCGCTGTAGTAGTTGTTTGTTGCAATTGATCTGGTTTGTAAGTAAAGCGAAGGGTGTCTGAAGACACCAATTTGTTACCGTGGAAAAAGGAGAGAAGTGGATACTTTGTACATGGTAGGAAAATAGACAGAATAGGTAAAAGGTAGGAAAATAGACAAAGGGTATTTTAAAAATTTCTTAGGAGTTCTTAAAATATACCTCTTGCAGTTTGTTGATAATTGAAAAATATTGTTAGTCTTAAGGCAGTTACACACAGCGTTCAGAAACGCAGAGAAAACGCAAATCAATACTTACTACCGCAAACCTTTATTACATTATTTAAAATTTAGATGTAGCTAAGGGACTTATTCGGGCTGGGGGTTGCTGTAATATTATTATAATATTAGTAGTTATATTTTGCTCTCAATCTGTTGGCTTTTTTAGTTTCTTTACATTACTTTGCTTTGATAGTAAAACTTAATTTGTTTGCATAACTTTAAATTGTTAATGTTTGTAAGCTTGCCATGTTCATAAATACTCGTTTTTTTGTTCTAGCAGTAATCGGCGTTTATCGGCTTTGTGTGTGATAGCCTTAATACGAAGTACCTTGTCACTTTAATTTCACTTAAGGATTAGTGAGAAATCTTTTTCTTAGCGTTAAAACGACACAGTACTAATTTATTAATTGTTATTCTAGCATTTTTCTGGTAAATTGTTAGTTCATTAATCAGTGGACGGCAACATGCGGCCCGCGGACGTCTTAATTGCGGCCCGTGAATGTTTGTAAATAATTGTTTACTTCTAGGGTTAAGTATATTGGACTTCTAGGGTTAATATCACAAGTACGGTCTGTCTTTCGTTTATTTTGCCACCTTGTGGGCCTTGCCTGCCAAAAGCTTGCCGACCGCTGAGTTTAATCGTTTGTCGCGTTGAGTCGTTTAAACGTTATGTAATGAACATACCCTTAATACAACATACCTTAATATTCGCAAGGAATTAATAACATGAATAAAACTAAAACTTTAAATTTAATTACACTTTATGTATTAAATTATTACAGGAAAAATGCTCTAGCTGAGTTTGAATGTTTCAGGTTCTCTTGATTGGTCAGGCTGTACTCGCTGCAGTCTCTTACACTTCTGGGGTCTCAAAATGCTTCGGAGTCTGAGCACTGAGATGGAGATATTTAGTTCATTGTAGGGCTGTAGTTCGGAGCTGCCGTGGGCTTATCATGATAGGCCGTTCGTATCGCGGTTTATTACGATTATTTGCATTCCAAGGTCTAGGAGAAATGTATTAGTTGAACGGATCCAGATGATATCACAGCGTGTATCTTCGACGTTACGTGCAGCGATGATTCCTTTATTTAAGCGCAGTACACTCTTATCAAACTTCTTTTTCCATTTGCATTTGCTAATTGCGCGATGGACGATATTTATTTATATTTTTCACGCTCGTATCTACATATAGAAATAAATAAAATAAACGGACACTTGACGTTTATGACAGGTTAGAGATGTAGTCACAGACTTTAGAGTAGTTTTCTTTTTCCTCTCCTTACCACAGAGTTGCAACAAGAAGGTTGTAGGTAGAACTTTGCAGTAAACATTCGTTAGGTTGTAAATATTTTGGAAGAGAAAATTTTAAAAATACATTATAGTTTTACAAAAAATAACTGAAAATTTATTAAAAATAATAAAATAGAAATTTTGAATTTTACATATTATTATGTTGTATTTTCTAATATAGAATTGTACGAGCCAGAGGAGTAACAGAGAAAGAGATCGGACTTCTCTTTCTTGTTCTTCTTTGTTGATGAATATTATTTCTATCTTTGTAGTATGTATTTATTTTATTTTGTTTTATGTAATGAATTGATAGGTAGGTTGAAGGAGCTTTTTGTCCCTAGTACTAATGTTAGAGCAGCTTGGCGAGTCAAATGGAAGATTTTATGGGGCTGGCGGGCGCAGCATTGGTGGAGCCAAACTCGACTGCTTCGTCGTCGACAGCATTAACTATGCGATGGTGTAACGCACACGTAGATGCAGTCTGACGATTTTCTACTAAGCTGCGTTCGCTTCGAGGCTATCACTCCGCGTGCACTACGGTTCGGTTTTGATACGCGTGCCTCGGTTTGTGATAGTCAACGTGAAAGTCAATGTCGTGTCGAGTGTCCAGACGACTGTTAGAAAGATTTTGTGTTCTGGAGATCTCGCGGTAATCTACCATACCAGTAGCGATCACGGTTGTTAGTCGGAGGTATTTGTAGTTATGTGTATTTGTCAGGAATAAAATTGCCTTATTGTTCTTATCTTTATCACCAAGCATCGATATCAACATTCAGATTTCGAGGCGGGGTACGGTTTACAGAAAAACAAATGCAAGCAAATACATTTAGTATTTGGAACCTTTATTTTTATAAACGGAAAGAAACGCTAAAGATGTATTAAAGGTTTTGAATTAATTACTTAGATTTATTCCATGGGTTTTGCTGTCAACCTTTGACTTCTGTTATAATATATACATTTTCAATGCCTAAAAGACCTTTCCCACTGACTAATATTTATTTGATGTGACAATTAAATTGACATTTGTTATTTATTTGGCAAATATAATTTTCCTAATGCAAAATGAGTATTAAGGTTCTTTGTCATTATTTAGAATAAAACGTCTTAAGTATAAGAACTACATAAATTTGGGTTCAGTTAGCTGCAGCATACTTAAGTTAAAAAGTAACACGGAAAATAAACGTAGGTAATTATTCATTAAATAACCGAATGTATTTCTTTTTTTGCTACCATTCCGGGGTGCCGTGAAGGTTGAGTGTTGATACCGAAGTTTACTTATTAGAGAGTAGCATTTGGTCATTTGGTTTGTTAGAATGGAGTATTTAGGAAAATCTGTTAAAAATAAATGTAGATAACAAAAGGTTTGTCAGTTAGTGTCGTAAAGCATTTAGTAATTATATATTCTTCTTTGAAGTTTTTTAAATTATTTTCGGTTAAGCCATCTGTAGTAGTTCTTGAAAATCGTACTAAATAGCCAACATACAACGTATTTCATTCAAAATGTTATAGATGACGCTGTTCTTTTAGTTGGCTAGCTAGTGAAGTTTACATAAACTGTTTACCGGTTGTCATAGTTAATATTTTATATAGAATATCATAGATGCCGTGACTGTTTGGATAGAGTAGAGTTAGTATCATCATAATACTCGTAGTCTAAGGAATGTAGTTAATAGAATGTAGATAATAGAAATAACGTAGATAAATATAAAATATTTTATTAATATTCCTTATTTAAGTACTACCTAGTTAGAATCTGAAACAGGAATACCGAACATTTAATTTTTGGAGTTGGAAGCGCCAAACAAACAGAAAAATACATATACACAAAGGCGCTACGCGACGGACTCGTGGAAGCGGTGGTACATATTAAGCACTCCGGTATGTGATTCATAGTTTATTTTATATTGGGGTTGTCTGGGATCAAGTTAGCTACCTATATTTTAGTTTCAAAATTTAAAAGTCTTTCACTTGGGGGGTTGTTAAACTATATTTGTTTAAATAGTTAATCTTAGAATTTAAGGGTTTTTTCAACACTAGTGACCCTTTCTTCGCTTTGGTTTGTGCCGGGTTGCTGTGGTACCCGTGAGTGGTCCAGAACTTGTTGTATGTGGGGCCTTCCTCTTGAATCACTCCTATCTATTGAAGGAACCGCATCGGTATCCGTTGCGTAGTTTTAGGGATCTGGGTGTGCATGGGAATGGACGGACGGCGGGAGGCGACTTTGTTTTGTACTACCTATGTAGTGAAGATAGTATTAGTGATATTTGGAAACTTTGCTGTTAAAGATTAATTATTTACGGATAGTTATTTCGAATGGAATTCTTTATATGTAAAATCTTTTGATCTCAACTAAGTATTAAAAAAATAATACTTAATTGATTTTGATTAATATGTGTAGGAATATGTATTAATTACAGTTATAAAGTTTACGGATTTCATTTTACAGAAATATTACTACCTTAAATTATTTTAGGGTGTTTCCAATATTAAATGGGAGTTTCTAAATTTAAAATAAAAGCCTGAAATTTTAAATAGGTATTTACTTATGTTAAAATTAAATCCACTTTACTATAATTTAAAATATTATGTTTTAAGGAAGTATCTAATATTTGTTCGTTTAAGTCTGACGGTTTGATTACCGATCTTTTATTTCGACTATTTTTAAGAGACGAATTGAGACTATTAAGTAATTAAATCTTGATCTTCTTCATAGTATTAAAACATTAAACATTTGCTTTTTTGCGAGTGTCGTTTCTAGTTATTTTTATTCTTTAACCTGCTGTCAAATCTGTCATGTGTGCTCGGGGTTGATTACCTACGATTCGAGGATTTGTTCTAAGGTAGTTCAGCGGAAAATTTGCTTTAACTTGAGGGTTTTATCTTAATTAGGCGAATACATTATTTCTTATTTGAGGAATGTTTTGGGAGATTCAATTTGAATAGGATTATAGCTGCAGTTTGAATATAGAAGGAAGTAGTTTAGTTGTCATAGTTTACCTGCGATTTGATGTTATAGTAGTGTTTGGTTGTTAGTTCGTCTATATTTTTTTAGCTGTTCACAAAGTTAATTTGAGGGGGATTTATTTTAATTTGTTTATTTGAATTTGGACAATCGTTAAAAAGTAAAGATACTTCATGATTTGTCAGCATTTTATCAAAACCGGATCAGTAAATAATTTTGTTTCCTATTCTTTATGAGATTCTGTTTTTATTATGCAGAAAATAGTGGATATAGTTCAATGAGTGGAAAGGGACTCAACGGACTCAACCTAAACTTCTTATTTCAAGTTCAGTAATATTTGATGTTTTTCGTTAAGGAAGATTTTGAATCTTATAGCTACGTATGCGCAAAGTTATTTAGGGGTATTAAACGTTTCAAAATCTGATCTAAGGGGGGGTTGGTCAGGAATCAGGCTTGCTGTTTAATGTATGTTTGTTATCTAGCAAACTAAATACTTAACTAATGAGGTTAAATTTTTTTTTATTCCTTTTTCGAATTTATTCACATTCATATTTATTCATTGTTTTTGTAAAAAATTGGTGGCATATAATCCATTTCTTTAAAATATTTTAATCCATTTAGTCATTGAAGGGGACATACGACTTTTCCTACAGTAAGAATTAAAAAATATATATAAAAATTTGAAGGTTTGAGGGGTGCAATGGTTGGAGCATGCCAATTGACTTTCGTCTGTCATTTATAACTTGTGCAATAAAAAAATAATTTAAATATATAATAATATTAGTTCTATTAAAGTTAAGTCTATGAGTATATGCTCAAAGAAGTTCCATTTTGTTTGGACTAGTGTATTGTTTGGGGGAATGTTTGATGATTCTGCATTTAGAGGGCCCTAATGAGATTGGAGGAGTGTTATTTTCTTAAGAGTTTGAGAGCAGATTTTATAAGTGAGCGCTTGGTTTATTTTTCGCTATAGGTTGGAGATGAACTCAAACAATGCAGTAGTTTCAATAAAAATGGAAACGTTTTATTGATATTTGATCCCAAGGCATTACACGGTACAAAAGGGCTTCTGTAGTGTTTGGAGTTAGGATAGGTCAGCTGACAATCTTTGCAGAGTTTAAACTGCCTTACAGAAGTGCCATACTATACAAGAAGCTAAGGCTATGATGAATATTCTTCGGCGACTCTACATGCTCCAAGAGAGTTTTATTTCTCTTCGATTGTTGATCTTAATTTGAATAGTTTAGTTACTGCCCACTTGACGTCCTTATCTATTAAAGTTAATCCGTTTTGCGAAGGGACCTGAAGACCTTCCGGACCTGGCGGAGGAACCCGTACAGACAACCGGCGGGCTATCAGGTTACGACTAGCGTTGACAGGCCTCACAACCCTGTTCCCTTTGTGAAATTGGTTATCCTTGATGGGATATAACTTGTTCACTACTAAATTATTTTACAAGTTGGGAGTCTTCACTCTAAGTTTAATCAAAACTCTTTTGGTTGAAAGACACACTACATTTAAAAAAAAAACATTTGGGTTAAAATATGAATAAAATGCTAGTTATTTTCTTGTGCTTAAAGGTTTATTTCGGCTCTCCGATTATGCATGTTCCTAAATCTTTCGATCAAATGGTTCAATCGATTTGTTAATACTACATCTCAAGACGCAACACTTAACAATGTGTTATCTGTGAAAGTGTTAGTTTAGATCCGAACGTTGAAATTTGAAGTAAATCTGATTTCACAGAAAACGCATACTTAACCGGCCGACTGCAATGGTTAGTGTCAATTTCGTCAACTGCTCATGCTCCAAAGGATGGATGTTGATAATGGGGACTGACTTTTAGCTTGGGTATGCTGATTATTGGGCTGTTAGCATTTTAGCTATCAAAGGCACCCGGTTTTTAGAGGGGGGAATTTACCAGTTCACTTATGGCCTGGGCAATGTAGGTCAAATTCACAGACCGGGCAATGTGGTCGCCGAATTGTTGTGAAGGGGTAAGATTCTACTACTAGAGTTGATTTGGATTGACAACCCAAGTTCCTCTTGGGGAGACCAGGTGTTCCTTGCGAAGAGTGATGATAGTTCATGGTTGGATATCGACAGGTTGAGAGTTAAACCTTAAGATCAACTTCTATTCTATTGGTATCAATACACACCACACCATTATTGTAATGGATTTTACAATTGAGAGATAGTGTTGACACATTGGTAGTTCATAATATTTGTGAATTAAATTAGTTTGAAAATTTACTCCGGAGAAACTGTCGTCTCATCTGTGGAAATTTTGGGGGTTGGCTGTGACACTACGACTTTGCCATAGTCGTCTGTCCCTTTCACAAATATATAATTTTATAGAGATAGAGCATAAAGAAGTAGACTTTCTGTTATAAATAATGTAACGCCTCCATAATATCTAAGTTTTTAATTAGGTTTTGGATGAAGGAGTTTTTTTATCTTGGATAGCAAGCAAAACCTTTGCAATAGGTTTAGCGATGGTTTTTGACGGGGAGGAAAAAGAAAAGAGGATTGAAAAAAAAAACAAGAAAAAATGGGGGGAACAGAAAAACATGAAAAAGATTATTTAAAAGAATTAGTAAATAAAATGTACAAGAATCTATTTTCGCACTACGAAATCGGATAATGTTAGCCAGTAAGGCATGCGGTAGAGGCAGAAATTCAGGGAAGTATCCATCTGTATCAGTTTGTAGAACCAGTATAAATTATTCTCGTGCGGATATCGCTAATCTGGTTTATGTTTTTAATCATTTATTCTCTTCTTTTATCGTAAAGTACAGTACATCTTTTCAACTTCTGGAACTGTTCATCTTGCAATTATGAAATTCATGTAATAAAGAAAATCAAACTGATATATTTATCTGGTGGAAAGTCCCAGTGACATGAACGTTCTAGTGTTCAGGATCTCATACATCGATTGATGAATCGAAGTTCAGATGAAGATCAAGGTCTTGCTGAACGCTGTCCCTGAGAAACTGATATAAGAAAATGATCATTCAAGTCTACGGACAATACAATAATTTAAACTTCCTACGGAAATACAAGAGAGGCGAAAGTAATGCCCAAAGCTTGAATTAATTGCTTGATGTAACTGTTTTCCAAGGATATACTACTTTAGCTATCTTTTCCACCTTTCATTCATTCATGTATCAAGTCCTTCATAATATTTTCTCTTTGGCTATTTAAAGTATTGCCCTATCAGAGTGCTTGTCTTCTAAAATAAAAGTTAAGAAAAGAAACAAAATCACAAACTACGCACTCTATAGAGGGTTTCCTCTTGACCCCTAGCTTGACAGAGACTACTGATCGACAGACATACAATAAATAGGGAATTCCTTTAGTATCATCTTAGCATCTTAGATCGCGCTAGAGGGATACCCAGTCTGGTGACGAGTCTCATAGGTCTGGCGATAGCCAGGGGGCACTACCAGCTCCAGAGCGGGTGTGGGGCTCTACCGTTAGCGCAAACCTTACATGTTTTCCAAACATGTACTCAGTTTTTAGTTAATTTTCACTCCCATAATCTCATTCTACAATCAGCACGATAGTTTCCTTTCCTCAGTGTTAATTAGATTAGATTTCCAAATTGTTTGAGTTATATTTTTCTTAGGTTGGTTCAGGAGAGATCGTAACATGTTTTTTCTAGCTTTTGTAGGATTGTTCTCAGTAGCCACTTCTCAAAAGTATTTGGGTTACATTTCGGGTTATGACGTAGGTTTCTAGTTCTTTTATCCCTAGACAGATCACTTGGCCATTACAATTCCGTATTTGCTACAAACTAGATCAATTCTAAAAGTTTTCTTCGGGAATAGCGCGGCAGAGTAGGGTATGACGTCGGTTTTTGGTGCTTAGGTTTAGTTAGGTAGCTTGGGAGGGTACAATACACTGATACAATATCATATCGATCCTGGTTGGAGAAATTGGTATAATTATACGGTGCAGGCATTATAAAACGTTTTTAAAGATTTTCTAATTTCCACGAAACAACCAAACAAATAATTGACGATGACGGACTTGAATTGTCACTGTAACTGAAGTGTCACTAAAGTAAAATAGTCTAAATAGGATCCAAAGAGGCTATGGTTCTAAAAATACGGTAACCATGATTTACTTAATCGGTGATTTAATTAAGGGGAAAATTAACAAAATATAAATAGCTTTTGTTTGTTGTAACTAATATTGCTTGGAAATGGCCATCAATTACCGAGTCTGAAAAACTGGTTTCTGATCACGTTTTCAATGTCACCCTGTATACTTATGTATTAGGAATGTTAAGTATTAAGAACATCTTTACGAACTATCAAAATAGGTTCAAAGCTGAAAGAATGTTTTGAATGTGTTAATAAGATGAATGACGGTGAAGTAAAGAATGATATAAATAATGTATGGGAGATTATGAAAAATGGCATGGTTAAATCGGCCATTGAAGTATGCGGTGTAGTAAAGAGAAGAAAGAGCAAGAATGAACGTCCAGAATGGTGGGATACAGAGGTAGATGACATAGTGAAAGAGAAGAAAAAGTGTTGGTTGGATTTTGATATGATCAGACTTGATATATGAGGAAGAAAAAATGCTTGATAGATGGAAAACTTATTTTGAAAGCTTGTTTGAATGCGAAGATGTTTGCCTTGAGCCAGATAGTATGAGTAAGGATGTAAATAGCGAAGATGAAAGTCTGATTAGCATGAGTGAAATCGTGAAAGCTTTAAAAAGTATGAAAGCGGGAAAGTCGGCAGGTTGTGATAGAGTGTCGATAGAAATGCTGAGGAGAGGAGATGGTGTGGTGGGTAGTCTGTTGTACCGCCTTTTCAATGCATGTTGGATTAGCGGCCGAGTCCCGGAAGATTGGGTCATGGCCGTTATCGTCCCTCTGTATAAAGGAAAGGGATCACAGCAAGACTGCAAAAACTACCGCGGTATCAGCCTCCTTAGTGTTGTCGGCAAAGTATACGCGAAGATTTTAATTGAAAGGGTATTGAATGTTACGAATGACAAAATCTGGGATGTACAAGCGGGATTTCGAAAGGGAATGGGATGTACCGATCAGGTCTTTTCACTACGGTCTATCACAGAAAAGTTTTTGGCTGTCAACCAAAAGGTTTTCTGTGCTTTTGTGGACCTGGAAAAGGCCTATGATAGGGTAGATAGAAAGCAGTTGTGGACGGTGCTGTCTAGGTATGGAGTGAGCAGCAACCTGGTGCAGGCTTTGAGGTCCCTTTATGAGGGCTCCAGAGCCTGTGTCAGGATCAATGGGGCATACTCGGCCTGGTTTAATATCTCTAGAGGTGTTAGACAGGGCTGTGTTGCCTCACCATGGCTGTTCAATCTATTCATGGACAGTTGTATGCGAGATTTGAAAGAGTATGATAAGGGTTTGTGTATGGAAGAGTTGCTAATCAAATGCCTCTTATATGCCGATGATCAAGTTATACTTGCTCCATCGGTACTTGAGTTGCAGGAGATGGTGACAGTGATGAATGAAGGATTTAAGCAAAAAGGGATGAAAGTAAATGTTGCCAAGACCAAGGTCATGGTGATAGAGAAGGACGAGGAGATGACTGAGTGCGTGATAAATATAAATGGTGAATTAGTAGAGCAAGTGAATGAATTTGTGTACCTGGGAAGTATGTTTACAAGAGATGGTAAGTGTGAGAAGGATGTCGAGAGGAGGGTGAATGCGGGAAATCAAATTAATGGGGCCCTGTACTCCTTTGTGAGCAGAAGGGGCGTTTCACAAAAAGCGCGACCGGCTGTTCACAATGGAGTGTTGATCCCTACTCTGATGTATGGTAGTGAATGTTGGGTGTGGCAGGACAAGCATGAAAGTCGTATAAACGCAGTTGAAATGCGCTCTTTGCGTAGTATGTGTGGTGTGAAACTGATTGATAGAGTAAGGAATGAAAAGGTCAGAGAGAAATGTGGACTAAAAGAAGATGTAGTGATTAAGATTGAAAAGGGCATGCTTCAATGGTTCGGTCATTTGGAAAGGATGGATGAAAGAAGATTGACGAAAGAGATATACAGAGCAAAAGTGAGTGGGAGGGTCGGAAGGGGCCGACCTAGGCGTACTTTTTCGAATCAAATCGGAGAAATACTGGAAAAGGACCGTATCTTAAGTACCCGAAACCGACGTGCATGCATGACTCGATGTATGAATGTGGAAGAAGCGAAAGAGATTTGTCAGGATCGTAGCAGGTGGAAAGAAGTGGTCTCTGCCTACCCCTCTGGGAAACAGGCGTGATTTAATGTATGTATGTATGTAGGTTATGTTTTCCTCGAGGTTTGTAAACAAAGTTTGTTTTACTTACATTAAAACGATCTCCACAACAGTATAAACTACTCAAACACGGTAAACTGTCCCTCTTCATCGCCTTCAACCACTTTTTCCTTACTTTAGCATCTTTTGGCATATGAAAACATAGTTTATTAGGTACGCGGTTTTGAAGTTTTTGCACATAGGAACGATACAATATTTATATTTTATATAACGATACAATATATAACTTTTATTAATCAAACACTTCCTTGGTGATATTGCGCTCAGTGAACGGACCGTTTGAACGGTGAAGTCACAGAATAAGCGCGTCAAAATGGCCGCGTTTCGAAGTCGTCCGTCATTGACAGTTATTTTTTTTAAACTTATCTATTCTTTTTGGAAGTGGTATATTTTTTTCGGTGATTTAATAACTTATAGAATCGTTTAAAAAACACTATAAAAATTCGTGCATATTCCCTACAAACCCTCGTGCACAGCGGCGAAAAAACAAATACTTACCAACATCAATGAGTCTAAATGTAAAACTACGCCGTACAAACGCACAATATTGGGATGTTCAATACTGTGCATGACCGCTGCCTCTTTCAGAAACTCGGTTGAGTTTGAAGTCATTCTTTCGTGGCCAAGGCACTTAATAGCGACTTGCAGCTGCAATTATAAATTATAACTATTCATTAAGAATCCTCTACAAAACACTTTGCACTCTTGTAATAATAGATGACTGCCATCTGTAGTGCGTTAAATGTTCATAAGAATCTAACACGATTTACTTAAGACAGGAATAACAGCAAGCAATGAGAGAGATTAATTGATCTGGATACTTATTACTTACTCTTTGATTTCCAGTAGCCCAAGTGCCTTGCTGAACGACCCCAAATTGGCCCATACCCAATTCTTTATTAATGGTAATATCCTCAACACATATAATATGCTTTGTAGGAACTTTAATATTGTTTTCTGAGAACGGCTCAGAGTCGACTGGTATTGAACATTGACCCTGTAAAAACTCCTAACAATCAATAATTTATTAAGTTTAAATAAGCTTCGCAAGCGAAGTTCGCTAATTATTACAATTATAATTCTCTTCATGTGACATATACAATTTGCGTTATAGTTGAGGAAATATTATTTGCAGCCATGAATCTCATGAGTGTCCATCAATGGATTTAAATATACTATGAAGTCTACAAAGATCCATTAATGGATTCTATTGAACTTTTTATATACCGGGATCCATCAATGGATACTAAATTTCCTCGAGTATCCATCAATTAATGAAATCAAGTGTATTAAAAGTTTAATAAAATCCATTGATGTATCGAAGTGTAATTAAGAGTGCAACAGAATCCATTTAGTTTAGTTTAGTTTAGTTGTTTATTCAATTAACAATTTACATTGTGTTTGAAACAAATTACTTACTTAGGTAGACACGTAATAATTTTTGCCAATTAGATATAACATTTCTTAATATGTCGGAACAAATTTTTCGTTGAAAATAATACACTATAATAAAATAAAATTATTCACCTTATGAGATTTTTTCTCTATAGGAATTATCACAATAATTCATGTCAATAAAATAAGATAAAACAATATAAAATTAAAAAAACAAGACTAAGAACATCGAGGTGTCAAATAAATAATAAACAAAATTTACATTACAAATAAGATTACACAGTACATTCAGTGATATAAACCTCGACAGAGTAGAAACACTTTTCCAACAAAAAAGCACGAAGTTTATTCTTAAAGATGTTGCTATTTGACATAGACTTCAACTCGATTGGGAGTTTATTAAAGAGATACGGTCCCTGATATCCAGCAGAGTGCTTTACCAAATTTAGTTTAGGACACATTAACCGCGGCAGGTCTTTGCGTCTCGTCAGCAGTCGCTGCTCCCGCTCTTCCGGAGTCTCAATCTTATTAATATGCTTCACCAAATTTGTGAGCACTATAAGTATATACGTGCTTGGAACAGTAAGAATTTTGAGATCCTTGAAATAACCTCTGCAGGATACCAACTGAGGAACCTTCATCATGGATGAATTCTTCTTTATTGATGGTTTCTAGAGTATTAAAAAGTGTAAACGAATCTAAATGGATTTAAGTATACAATAAAGCCCACTCCACTCCATTAATGGATTTGGATGTACAAAAAGTCCACTTGACCCCTTTAATGGATCATATCAATGGATCCTAGTGGACGGAGGGTAACCGCAGAATAGAAACGCACGATATCGGCAAAAACACCATTGTGAGATTGCCGCTCGTCATCGTGTAAAAACCAATATCGAATATTTTTTTGACTATGGTGAATTAGACCAGACCGAAAATTTCTAAAAAGGGCAGGCACACGAAGGGCTCGACATCCGCGAGTGAATGTGTTAAGTAGTATATGTAATACATGTTTGAAACATTGATTAACTGTTCCGTTTTTGGAGACATTATGTAATTTTCTAGGACTAGAGCAAAAAAAAACAGTACATACGTCTAGTCATAGTCTTGCCATAAATTCTGTGCTACATGAAATGAGATCTATTTTAAAAATTAAAGAAGGTATATAAATACATCAGGGTTATTTTTATTCATTATATTATACACACTTCGGTTTCATGACCCTATGTATGAATGTGGAAGAAGCGAAAGACATTTGTCAGGATCGTAGCAAGAGGAAAGAAGTAGGCTCTGCCTACCCCTCTGGGAAACAGGCGTGATTTTATGTATGTATATATACTATCAGATTCTAACAAAATAAAATATTTATTCAAAATGTCCACCTTTTACTTTAACACAATTCTTCAAACGCTCCGGGCACTCGTCTATGATGGCACGGACGGTATCGACGGGTATTGACGCCGCTGCCCGCACTCAATCTTACTTGAGATACTCAACACTACGATGAGATTTAGAGCAGGCTTTCTCTTCCAAAATATTCCACAGCCTATAGTCCAAGGGGTTGAGATCTGGGTTTCCTGAGGGCCAATCTTCAGCCGCAATAAATTCGGGTAAATGCGTCGCAAACCACCGTTGTGTGGTCTTAGCTTTATGTGTGGGAGCAGAGTCTTGTTAAAATATCCAGTGCTTACCGGCAAATAGAGTATCATTTAGCGGCTTAACAACTTTCTTCAAAATGACATTTTGATAGTTCGCAGCAAGGTTTTTTTACCCCTTGTCCACAGAAATGAAGCTCTGAGACGCCTTCATACGATACTCCCCTCCAAACCATGACATATGCAGGATGGTGCAGTGGCGTGCCTAGGGTTTCAGGATAGGGCAAGCAGAGAGATATGATTTCGTAGTTTTTAAGGTTATTGTGGATAAATGTCTCAATTCGCTTTTTACCAAACTTACTAAAATCGTTCGTGTCTTTTTGGAAATAGAATTAATGTGCCTTTTAATGGTGCCAGCTAAGTTATTAGATTTTTCATAATCAGATAGGTATATTCCAAACAGCAATATTGTTTTTTTTTACACTGATCTATTAAACATTAAACCATCTTTTATGCGAGAAATGAGAAATAGCTATACAAATCAGGCGTAGGTTTTGGCGAAGAAATCTGATGTTTTATCAGCAAAGTTTAAAGAGTTTATTTACCTTTCACTTGCCAAGCAAAATTTGTGCACACTTTAAATAATCACAATCACAAGATTCACAAGGGAATTCTTCCTCCATTGCCAATCCAATTGAACAACACAACAAACAAAATACTTAGTGACCGCAGTTGACTCAAACAAAACAATTCACAACAAACAAAACAAGTAAAATTATTGAAGTAAGCAAGCAAATAAATAGAAGTGAAGTCGGCCGTCAACGCGGCTCAACACGCGCATGCGCGAATTTCGCATTTTACTATCGACTCGTGTACAACTTCAAACGCAAGCAGGGCTTAAAATCTCGTACTATTTATAAGGCAGTTCTAATGCGTAAGAAAGAGATATACCGGTTAAGATAGAAGCTCGCTTGCAAGCCACCGCGTGCGAGCGGGATGATTGGGCGTGTCTCAAGCGAGTTCGGGTCGTCGCAGCGCGCAGCAGTGCTGCCCGCCGTGCAGCGGCGGAGCGCGATAAAATTCGGTACTACGCTGCTGTTGCATTATTTGAAAAATTTAATGAGAGCGCGGATTGAAATAGTTCGTGATCGTGACCTTTAATTTTGGATCGATGTTATATTTGTAAGTCAAGCCCGGTTTTTGGGCTTGTATGGCAGTACCGCCACTGGGATGGTGGCCTCTTTCCACCCTTGGAACTTTTTCATAAGCTTCTGGGCAACTGTGAGCATATATTTTATCATTTTGGCGGTTGAATTTTTGCTCTACAGCAAGGACCATAATATAATAGGACTTACAATCCCATACAAAAAAATGTAACTCTTAAATAGCTCAAAATTTGGTATTAAAACTAGATGGGGCTGCTTTGTAGCCTGGAAGTGGCAAAAATGTTATTTTCACCAATACTTTCTCGTGTTTCTTTTATTTTGTAAGAACAAACGTCCAAGTGCTTTATTTTAAAACCATAATATCACTTATATACACAACTTATAAATGTTATATTTTTTATTCGTCAACAACGTGAAACATGTCGTATTTAATAGATGGCACTACCTCTGGGATCATTGATTGCTCAAAGTTACTCGCGGGTTTGCCAATTTTTGCTACATTAAATAACTACATGGCGTTGGAGCACTGGTAAATTGTGGATAAAATTACGCATAATTATTGACAAATTCGATATTTTCCGCGAATAAAACAGTCACTAACGTAATTTGGTGCTGTTAGATAAGTTTTGTTTGTAAGTAAGAAGTTTATTTTTCGTAAAATATGGATGTAATAATCAAGGATGCAGGTAATAGTATAATCAATAATAAATGAAAACCTTGGGATTAGAATAATTATACGTACATACTTTCTTATCCACTCGTTTCCCGCTGCCGCAAATATGAGTCAGATTCAAATGTTTTTATTTTCAGGGTTCCGTAGTCCTACAAGAAACCCTTATACTTACCTAGTTTCGCCATGTCCGTCCGTCCGCTGCTTAGCTTAGGCTTAGAGGCTTAGAAAGCTGTAATTTTGCGTGTACGTAAACCTACCAGGACCAAATATTTCAACCCGAGCATGTTTAGACGAGAAATACGGTTGGGGTAATTAGCTTTTTGAAATAGGTACAGACACTACTTATAACTTTGAATCTATAAATAATGGTAACTAATGACGATTAAACAAAATACGAATTCAACAAAAGAGTTACCTTACATTGAGTTCTATTTTTACCCTAAATCTTGAGAAAATACCCTAAAGTGACATCACTGCTTCTGTTTTATAACTTTATGAGGTTTGACGTTTCAATTTTCATTTCAACTCGCGCAGGATCTAAACTTTCTTTTAATCTTTTTAAACTAAAATATAATTGCGGGCATTATTTGGGTTCTGAAAATGAATTATAAATAATAACGAACTTTGAAATATATTTCATTTGTAAGTAATATGTAAGTACAAATAACAGTTTAAAAATAGTGAAGTGAGACGGAACGGAACGTAGTAATGCAACATCGCACCTAACGCCATCTATTCACTTTATACTGTATCAATTGAAATGTCGTTGAACGCTCGATGGCTCGCTTGCGCGTATAGATATTGTAAAATTACGACTTTTGAATGAATTGGTACTCTTAGCGCCATCTAACCACTTAGATACTAACTAACGGAGTACGGTGCGTAGTATGAAGATTGTAAGTCCTATTATATATGGTCCTTGCTCTACAGTAAAGATTTTTTCATCTGTGAACAGCTTATTACGATATCCGCCCTTTGCGTGCCGCTGCCACAACACTTTAGCTCTCGTCGGTCTTATTCTGCGTAGGCTGTCAATCGCTGTCCCGTGCTCCGTCGATAAGCCCCAAAATTAAGGTCTTATGATACGGGACATAGTAGTTCTAGGGGGAATTTTCATTTCCCTAGCCATGATTTTCTGCTTGCGGAGCGGATTTTTCCGAATTCGCTCAGCTATCGCTTTAATCACTGCTGGTGTTCTTGTTTGACGTGGTCGACCGCTCCTGGGCCGGTAGTCGACTTCGTTGTATCGCTTGATCGTACAATAGATACATTTCTTCGTTATATTTAAAGGTTTCAGCAGTTGAAAATGTCGTTCATTTGCTTGTGACACTTGTATAACGCTATCACTGCGACACGATTCTCTTTGATGCCCCACTCCATCTTCAGGGAAACGATACCTGGATCGAAATGTACTTTTTCTCCCACAGGCTCGGAAATGTTAACCTTACAGTTGTCAAATCAGCCCGCGAATTTCTGAGTTCCAGGTCCAGGCAAAATAAAAAGAAAAACAAAGTTATAATTTACCAACGGCAGCGGCTGCGAAAATGTATGAAATTTCATTACGTATTTACCTGGTATTTTACTTTTTAAAACCATGTTTGGACTAGGATAACTATAGTAGGGGAGCCCAAGAGGGCATTTCGGGATTTACTCGACTGCGGCAGGTTAACATAAGGGGGCATTCTAGTACCCTGTTGAGTAACTCCAGCATATATGAGCACTTTATCCTGGATAACCAATTAGAATAGTAATAGTACATTGTGTATTAAGGGTGGTAAAGACAAAATTACAAACGAGAGTCTGTTAGAAGCCCGAAGCCGAAAGCTGAGGGCTTTAATGATTCGAGCTTTGTATTTCCTTTACCACCCGTGTGTTGTTTTTCATCACAATTGCGAGGAAATGAAATAAAATCGGACAAAAGATCATATTATTTTTAACTTACGATTGTCACTAATAATTTTAACCGCGTTGGCGATATCCGGCGGAGTCGCATTATCCATTTCTTCTGATGACGACATGTTTTTTATTGATATATAAATTTGAATGTGTGCACAAAGACACCCGTTTAATTATTATTTTGGAATCACACAGTTTATAATCAGTATTTATAAATTAGCGGCAGACTACATCATTGTCTATGACTTACCACAGATAATGTCAAACGTGTTCAGGAGTCCGATTCTAGTGACAGTTGAGATCAATAGTTTATACGCGAGATTTTTAGAAAATTGTATGCAACTGGCATTTCATCTCGAATGAAACTTCATATCGAATGGCACAAGAATTGGGGTCCTGGCGCATTATGATAGTTTGAGTCCACGTATATTTAAAAAAAAGCTATTACGCACGATAGGGCGTAATGGTAAAAAAAGGCCCGCTGGTATTATTTTGAATTTACGGTCGATTTCTCTAACACATATTTACGAGAAAACTATTTACGAGCAAGTGTGATGAAAAAATAAACGATAGCTAGAAATACTCGAGCGCGTCAGATTAAGGTAAGGTAGGTTAATTACATGCCAAAAAGTATATATTTCAATAATCTGACGATTTAAGCGTAACGCAGAGGGGTGGGAGGGTCACAAATTTGCAAAAAAAAAAGTAAGGTAGCTTCAGGAGCCAAAGGTATACCGCAAGGTAGCATTCTTAACTAATATCAATAAAACCTTAATAACTGCTGAACTAATTAACATATTTGAAAGTTAAAAATATACTTTGAACCGATAAAAAAGGGGCTATGCCTAATATTTACGTCAAGTTCTGGGACACCTGTAAGAAATACAAAAATAAAGGCCTCCTCTTATGAGAGCAGTCTGACTCGTACTACGAGTTGTGTAATTTGCCACACCCATGACATCGTTTTGCAAATATACTTGTATGCATGCATATTCTCTCGATATTTTCCCTCATCAAACGATAATGGTATGTCACGTTAATTCCAAAACACTAAAAGGCCAGAGACGCTAGGTACCTAACTTAAAGGCCTGGTGCAAAAAAAAAGAGGGCGGTAACTTATTTAACTATTTAGGTTTTATCAAGTCAAAATATAGTGAATCGTTCGCTAGTTCAATTTGAAGTCTTCTCAGGGCCTGAGACCACCTGAGCTCCTGATGTTGGGGGCCCCGGCGCACGGCACCGTCTAGCCCTCCGGTAGCTACGCCACTGTCAAAGATTCGAGTTTTTTTTTAAACTTACGATCTGCTGCGTAAAACCCACAAAAGAGTAACATATTGGACAGAGCGATATGAAGCCCAGGGAGGAGGCTATTTTCCACCAGGGTGTAACAATGCAGTCGTTACGCTCACAGAACTATATCGAGATAGAAGGAAAGAGTTCGTCGATTTATATGAGAACCGAGCGTGTAACATTTTACGTAGGTACTTTGACGTCACGCGAGTCTATGAGTGATGTGCAAAGCATAAACAGAATCGTTGCCAATCGTGTCATAGATCGCAACCACAGATCGCAACGAACGGTGAAGAGCGTCGGTGCAGCCCATCTTCACTTCATACATTGATAAATTATGAACGTACTTTGTACCAACTTTGAGGTATAGAAAATAATCATATCAAATTAAAATGACTACTGATGCATTTTGGTGGCAAAAAGCCTACTTGCTTTCAAAAATAGACGTGTTATTTTCAGGTTGGTATGCTTTATTATTCGAAACGTCAGCGGGGCTAGACAAGTTGCCATCGAATACAAACGTTAGGAGATCACCTGTCACTGAAAATGTATGGAATTAACGTAAGATAGTCACGTGATATAGGTATCACTCGTTACAACTGACACGCTGTAATGTGAACACTACGAGTACCTATCACTCGCGCTAATCAAATAGTAATAGTTTTGACGACTACGGTCGTTACGCGGTACTATCTTGACAGGTCGAATTCAACACGAGCACTATCACAATATAAACGTCGGTATCCAAAGGCGGTAACTATAGGAAGAAACTTTCAACTGAGTCAGTGCAATCACAAGTGATCACCTAACGCTAGCGTTCGTATTCGATGGCAACTTGTCTAGCCCCGCAGATTATTTTGTCTTGAGTGGGAGAAGGAATTGTGTCCAGTTTTTTGGTGTTTAACATATTTAGCTGTTATTTAAATCTTTTTCTCTGTTTGAAAATGTGAAGGTTTTGGTGTCAGGTGTGTGAGAAAATTCTGATTTATTTTTTGGCTAGATTTCCACTTGAACCGGACAGGTCGGTAAACGGATATTTTCATGTGATATTTTCAATCATTCTTGACTTTGAGTCTTCAACAGTTACTAATTTAATTAGTTCGAAGTAGATTGAATAATGGATTGTGCAAAAAATCAATTAATAAAGTTCATTTTGTAAAAAAACGGGAAGCTAAACAAAAAGACGACTAGTGCGTGAACAACTTATCGATAATATCTTATTTCAGATGTCGATTATGGGCACACGCTATCACGGTGGGTCTACGTTAAGAATAGCGGAGATCCTGTCGCCACCTTCCGACTCCATCATCAGATCACCTCTTAGATAGCATAATATTGCATTGTCATCGAGTTTACATAATTATGTGGTGCAAATTTCAGCCCATTCGGTTAACGGAAAGTGGGTCAAAATTAATTTGCAAGATTTGACCCGTACATACATACATACTTACATACAAACACACATACAATGCAAGTTAAATAAAAGCTTGTAAAAATAATTAGGTACCATTTCTTCTGTTTTCAAAATCGATTTTAATCGATTAAGAAATCGACATTGAAAATCGCAGGGTACAACACTATATCTTACTTTTGACAGAAAAATGAGAATTCAACCTTGAACGCGTCTCGGCAAGTGCTCGACAGTTTGGATTGTTTTATTTTCGTTTCTGGTTTTCAATGCATGCCAAGTCTGGCGCGTCAAATTTAAGCCGCAATGGAAAAGTAGTATTAGACACAGGGTGTTTATATGAAATTAATACTGAGCAACAAAATAAATGGTTTTATAAATAATAACAGATATTTTAGGGCAAAAGAGTACTTACCGATGAAAGGAAATATCTTGATTTACAGCTCCTACTTTTTTTGTGGTGTTTCAACAGTTGATTATCGAGCAAGAGGGCATTTTGTTTTTATATTCGAACGTCACACGCGGAAACCGGTCGAGAGCAGACTAAGCATCGCGGCCTGCAATGAGGTTCTCGTTACTCCTTTTCGGCACGCGAGGTACAAATACTCTTTCCTTCTATGTCGATATAGTTCTGTGGTTACGCTGCTTAATAGTGGTCATTTTATAAACAAACAAAAGTAGGTTTATAAAAAAACGTGTGCTTCTCGGGACGCCCGATTGAAGTGATAACTTAAACTAATCTAAGTTGAACCATACCCTCCCATAAAAAAGTTATCACGTCAAAAAGTTCAAAATGGCGGCCTTTTTTTAAATCTTATTACGGGTTCGCATTTGTAGTCCCAAGGGGCCCTCAGATATCGATTTTCAAGACAATCGAACCAGTAACAGAAATGTTCAAAATGGCGGCCACTTTATTTAAAAATCTGAGTACGGGTTGGCATTTGTAGTCCCCACGGATCCTCAGATATCGATTTTCAAGACAATCGAACCAGTAACAAAGAAGTTCAAAATGGCGGCGACTTCTTTTTTAGTTCTGAGTACGGGTTCGCATTTGTAGTCCCCACGGATCCTCAGATATCGATTTTCAAGACAATCGAACCAGTAACAAAAAAGTTCAAAATGGTGACCGCTTTTTTTAAATCTGATGACGTGTTTGCATTTGTAGTCCCAAGGGGCCCTTAGATATCGATTTTCAAGACAATCGAACCAGTAACAAATAACTTAAACTAATCACTTTCAAAAACAGTGATAGTTTTAGTTTATATGCTCACTGTCAACAGTATTTATGCTTAGAAACGCAATACGGGGTGACGTCAGCAGGAAAGATCAAATACCTTTTACCATTTTTGTCCATACCTGTAACCTACGATTGGCCTAGCGGCTGAGAGGTAGGTCTATGACGTCATGGTGCCGCGGTTTTAAGCCCACCCGATTCCAATATCATTTCGTATTTTAAAAATTGTTTAATAATTAGTTCTACCTTCTCTATTGTCTTACAAGCCGTGCTATTGAAATCAGGCCCTGTCTCAAGTAATCGCTAAAATTCGAAAAAGGAATCGCAAATTTGACACATTTCCTTGAGATTTTAACCATTAGTAACGTTTTTTATAAGTTAGTTTAACTACCGATCAAACAACAGGCCATAAGTATCGTAGCCGATGATAAAGTCATATTTTGTACTAGGATTCTTGTAATGTCAAGTTAGTTGGACTATACGTCATTTTTCATTTAGGCCCGCGAACATTTAATTTGTGTTTTAACTTGCAAAATCTCTGAAATTTCAGAGATTTTCTTAATAGATCACGACAGGTGATATATAGCAAGTTTCTACTATAAAACAAGGTATGTTTTTACAGTGGTTATAAAGTATTGATGCAATAAATACCTAGTGCAAATAGATTTACAAGAACACGATGGACCTAGGTATTTTATGCTTTTTATTATATTTTTCAGACGCCGCGGCGATGTTGTGTGCCTGGCTGTAAGTCTAATAATTATGACTCTTCTCTAAAGAGTGGAGAAGCGGCGGTTACTACATTCTCATTTCTCCGCGAAAACGATTTACGTTATAGATGGATAAGGCTAGGTACCTCGAGCAAACTGGGAGCCCTCGAACAGTTCATTCGTCTGCAGTAAACATTTTAGTGACAGTGAAGTTATACGAAGTGCAAAAATACGGAAGAGGAATGGATCCTATTGCGAAGATTGCTCCCCGATACCTCCGTACAATTAAAAAACCAAGGATGGATCCTACTATTTTTTCATTAAATATATAATTATCAATATATTTTGTTTTATTTTACTTAGAATAGAATAATGTCTAAATATAGAATAGTCAATCTATTCTGTATTTACATAGGTATAGCAATCGGTTCACAAGATCCCGAAATGCGACGTTGCCAAACTTAATAGCACGGCTTGTAAGACAATAGAAAAGGCTATGGTTCTACTCGCTGCCGTATGCGTGAGAGGAAGGGTAGCCAGACAGGCTGTCGAGTAACGCGCGTTACGTAACGAAATGGTTTACACTCCGTTAAGAAGTTATCACTTCAAAAATAGTTACATATATAATAATAAATAGTAGTTTATGCAACAGTTGTACGAGTACAAGTGAGGTCAAAAAAGGCGAGTGGCGTGGTTTACGATATGAGCCGAAGGCGAACATCATGACGCCACGAGCGTTTTATGACTTAGTTATACATCGTTGCATACAATACTTTTTCTACCACTAGGTTTTAAATAAAATGTAAAATTAAAGAAACAATAAATGAGAGGGAATCATGAAAATGTCAATTATTAACAAAACATAATTATTTATTTGATTAACTTTGTTTTTAATTGTTGTCCACTTGCCAGGTGATGACATTAAAAATAAGTTAACTTCATAGTTTTTTTTAACTTATGTTTGGACGAGGGAAACCAACTCGAAACACCCAAATACTCGTACAAAGTTCTCCCAAGTTTTATTTACTTTGTAAAATATAGACTTCACTGCGTTTACAGCGGTTTTAAAAGTGTCTAATTTTTACTTTTTTTTAACATTTTGCGTTCATAACCGAAATAAAATGGTAAATTACCTTAAAAGCGGTATTAAGGAATTATTTATATTCCGAATTTATTAAATTTAGATTAATTTTATTTAAATATGTGATTTTATTAAATGGTAAAATATATATATCGCACCTTTTATTTCTAAACGAAAATGTCATTGTTGTAGGTTTAATAGTAGTCTGTGGCAGCTCGGTGGCAGCTAGGAGTATCGTTTTGGCTCAAAAAAGCACAAGTTCTGTTTTGGGGAATAGACTAGATAGACTTTTCTACGGATTAAAAGTACAGGAGTAGGAAAATATACTTACAGCTTCATTCTTCTTATTTGAGGTAAGGAGCTTCCTGATTTTAGATATGTAAGGATTCGGAAAGTACTTTGAAAAAACTTTTTTGTATCGCCTTTGCTCTGGCTTAGACAGACCAATTTGTACTAGATCTTCGGTGGCTACAAATTTTAACTGTGAAACTTTCGCAATTTTCAATATGTTCCTAAAACAAAAGAAAACACATAAGTTACATTTTTAACTGTTCAATGTTACAACTACGCGACAGAAGAAAATGCAAATGGTTCTTATATTCAAATGTATTTTTTTTATAAAAGGTTAAAAGTTAATAGATATTACACCCACATACAGTCCTACCACCAGGTATTGACAATCCTCGATTCTATGAAACACGAGTGACAAATACACAAGGTGTAACTTTGGTGAAGGATCAAACGTCGCCGGTCGATAAAGGTCACCAAGACCCATGTATGTTTAGCGAATTTCTACTGTTTAAAAGTAATTTAAGTTATTGTAAAAAAAATCGGGAGCTGGTACCTAGACATGTAAAGGTGTCTAATTACTGGGCTTACTTACGTCTCTACGCATAATATCTTTTTCAATACATTTTTTTTGAGTTGTTGGTAACTCTGTAGCTCTGCCTACCACAGTCTTAGGGTGAGAGCCCAGTCACCCCAGACTTACGTAATTTTAGGAAAGATGAAATTTTTAGGATCGGTAGTATAACACAAACTTAAAAAGGAATGGATACTCGCTAAGCTGAAAGCGGGGCCGTTTTGCAGGTAACCAGGTACCAAAGGTGGAAAAAAATCATGCTAACTTACGTCAAAGTAGGAAGGCTGGTTTTTATGTTATATATGATATTGTTATAAACAAACATATACAGTTGCCAGACACTTCCTGTGGGCCATAACTTTTGACAGACACTTTAAAAGTCGTAAAAAAGGGGGGAACTTACGTCATTTTAGGAAGGCTGAATTTTATATATATTTTTAAGTATAATATTTTAAACTATTTTCCAAAGAGCCGACAAATCTGACGGGCCAAACATCCTGCCAGACTCGTTAAAAGTTCCGCTGTGCGAGGAAGCGCGAGAGCATTAGAGCATTATTTAAGCGCATAAGTACAAGTGAGATGCACTCTGACTCGTGAACATCTCTCTTACAACTCGTGGCTACTCTTGATTCGAGGCTCCGGCGCACCAAACGAGTGTCAGGAGCGATGCGCTTTGAACGCGGGCACGCGCGAGCTATATACCTATATCGCGTATGTATCTAAATACATTAAGAACGGGAAAATAACAAACATAGACAGAAACACAAATGAAGAAGATAGAGGCTTCTAGGGGTCTGACTCGACCTTAACTTTAGAGTTTTCAAGTTTCCACTTTCGAGGCTGAAGAAAGACTGATCGCTCTAGTCCGAGCCACCGTTTATATACCCTGGTGATCTAGCTTTTTAATTTGCAAATTATAAATTCATAAAATTCCAAAATTATACAAGCCAGATATTAATTCCATGGTAAACCATCATTTTAACTCCATGGTGGTATAAGCCTAAGATATCGTCTCTGCCCGTTGTCTAGACAACGCAAATAACAATATTGTCAAATGAAGAAAAACAAACAAAAATTGAATAATTTCAGCTACAAAAATAAAGTTGTTGAAAAGAAAACCAATAATTTAAAAATAAAAAGGTACACAAGAGCCATGGATACCCAATACTCCGAATAGCTTCAAAAAATCAAGAAATAAATATACGTCTCAAAAGTTAGTCGGTCCAACCGTCATGCGAACCGCGCCCGCAAGATAAACAGATATGCCATATAGCGACCTTTGATTATTTACTCTCTAGATAGAACTTCGATGACATGAATGCGTCGAAATTTTTATCAGCTAACTGTTAGCCTATAAGTAGCTTTCAGCTCCTTAGTGTCAATTGTGTTGTCAAGGGATACGCACGTGTTATGTGTTAGAATTTATTTCGCTAAAAAGGCACTAACATGACGAGTTGCGTTATTAAAGTTGATCTTAATTACATGGACGTATTAAAACAACTAGCAAAGGCAATAAGCAATTCAAAATTCTTAGTATTTTTTTCAAAAATCAATCTGTTTAATGTGTCTAATTGTTACGATTCCATCTAGGCATTTTTGTTGGTGTTGCCAGTTTTGAAATACGAAATTCTCTAGGGGTGTGAGTGTCGAAGTATGAAAGTTACATAAGGATGTTTATGTACATATGTGTACATAAAATTAATAAAAGAAAACAAAGTGTATGTCGAAAATGGTGGAAAATGATGAAAATATTCAAGAAAGAAATTCAAAGACACGGTAATTAATACGAATAAAATTTAAGTTGTGTGCAAAATTGTATTTCTCTATTAACTTCCCATCTTCCAACTTTACGCACGAGATTTTTAGCGGAACATAATGAAAAGTCTAAATTTTAAACGCAGTATTTTCTGGCCCCAAATACAACAATATTTATTTTTTAAAACACTTAATTAGTGACATTTTATTCAATTTCTGTATGAAAAACAAATAACTTAAAACATTTTCCACGGGCAAAAAAAAATTGCCGGTGAGTGTATTTTGCCAATGGAAGTCAACCATTCCAATTCGAATTGATATCTTTTTTAGTTTTTCAAACATTTCACAACAACTAAACCTTAACATGATCAGTTTTTTCAGTAAAATGGGAAATATGTCTTTAGCTAGCATCCCTACGTATGCCCACAGAGATAAATATAATGACGTTTTGGGAGTGTCAGACAAAGCAGTCACGCACACAAGCATTCAAAAACTGGCCTGTTTTTGTCGTAGCGATTACAGGGCCACACTCTATCTAGAGAGTAAATAATCAAAGATAGCGACGAGTAATTTATTTATTTCCTCAGCGCTAGATGGCGCCAAGATAGTAGTCCTTATGTTCCACAGATTAAGGACTATTCTTCCCACGACATCTAGTCATCCTTTTTTCAAGAGGTGTGCGTCTCTTTCCTGCAGTCATTAAGGTATATTAACTAGAGTAGCAGTAACCACGCATAACCCGTGCCACTTCAGATGAGCCTGCAGGCTCATAGCGGCCATTTGTCAAGTTAGTTGTCAAACGGACGCCGACCGTAAAAGAAGCTGCGAAAAATGGGGAAATTCGCGGTGAAACAGCGCTTATCAAAGTCTGAAAGACACACTATGGCACAATTAATTAATTTTCACAGGTTAATATATTATTTCTGTATCTAAATTAATGTAATTAACATTAAAACTTTAATAAAATATCAGATATTATTATTATAGGCCCAGTGTTGCAAGTAAAGCATTGTTGAATATCCCCGAGGTTTCGGGGGAATTCAATATTTTCGGCCATCCGTGAAATAAATAAAATTACTTCTAATAATTAATGTTTCTAAACGTTTACACTTGTGGGCGCTTAACTTTACTGCTTGAACATCAACAAGTTACGTACTTACGAGGGCTGCTACTTATGTAACCGGAATAGAAAAAAATAACAAACGTATATGACTAAATATGGTTTTATTGTTTTTCAAAATATTCTCCCTTATGATCGATGCACTTTTACATACGTTGAAACCAATTTTTAAAACATTTTTTCCACTCTGACTGAGGTATCTCCAAAACGTGCTGTTTGAACGCGTCGACTGCATCTTCACGGGTCGAAAATCGTTGACCACGTAATTTATTCTTTACATTTGGGAATAAATAGAAATCATTGGGTGCCAAATCAGGGCTGTACGGCGGATGACCCGTTAATTCTATATTTTGACCTTCCAAAAATCGAGTCGTTTCGCGTGATGTATGACAGCTGGCATTGTCATGAGGTGGACGTAGTATGTCCGTGAGCATACTACGTCCACGATTGAACTCACTAAACCAGTGGTACACAGTGCTTTTCGATGGAGCTTCATCACCAAAAGTCGAAGGTAATTGATCTATGCACTGTTATTGCGTTAAACCACGCCGAAAATCATAATAAATCATAGCACGAATATTTTCACGAGTGAATTCCATTCTTGCAGCGAGACGACATTTTGATCCCGCCAAAAACAAAAGACTAGCGTACATAAGAAAAAAATATATAGCGGCCAGTATTAAAAAAAAGTTCAAATTTTACCATGGAGGTCAGACATAACGTTTATAAATGTTGGAATCCCAGATTCCGGATACATAAGTAGCAGCCCTCGTAATAGTGGTGCGGTGTAGTCTTATATCTAGATATTTGGAGTTCTTAACTTTAACAAAAAACAATCAAACTCAACAACTCAAAACCACGGTATATATATATATGTTTAGCTAAAGCATTAAAGAAGCTAGGCCTACTTTTCGAGATAAATACCTACTCTCCAAATGAGCGTAAGGAATGTCCTTAAATTTTTTGTAAAATTGAAAAAAGTGGTTCTTTCTTGTATCTCAGCTAGTTAGAGCAAAATCGATATCTCTGGCCCGTTTTACGAAGCTACAAGTTACAAATTACAAACGGACCTCTCTTTTTACCAAAAGGAGTTAGAAAGAGACTTCCGCTTGTAATTTGTAACTTGTAACTTGTAGCTTCATGAAACGGGCCACTAGTGTGGTCTGCGACAGCGAATCCGTTAACAGATTGAGAAAAAGTAGCCGCCATCTTGAACTTTTTAGTTTTTCCTCGAATTAGTTCCGAAATTGATATCTGGGGATCTGTGTGACATCCGACCACGAATCTGCTGACAGAATAAAAAAAAGTAGCCGCCATCCTGAACTTTTTAGTTATTCGACTGATCGCTTCCAAAATCGATATCTGGGGATCTGTGTGGTCTCCCACAACGAATCCGTTGACAGAATCAGAAAAAGTAGCCACCATCTTGAACTTTTAGGTTATACGACGGATTGCTTCCAATTGATCGATATCTGGGGATCTGTGTAGTCCACAACAAGGAATCCGCTAACAGAATGTGAAAAGGTAGCCGCCATCTTGAACTTTCTAAATATTGGACTGATGGCTTCCTAAATCGATATCTAGGGCACTTTGTGGTCTTCGACAATAAATCCGTGGACAGAAAGAGAAAAAGTAGCCGCCATCTTGAACTTTTTAGTTATCCGACTGATTGCTTCCAAAATCGATATCTGGGGAACTTTGTGGTCTCCGACAACAAATCCGTGGACGGAATGAGAAAAAGTAGCCGCTATCTTGAACTTTTTAGTTATTCGACTGATTGCTTTCAAAATCGATACCTCGGGATTTGTGTGGTGCCAACGTTTTAGCAAGTACAGAGCACGTAAATGTGGTTCAAATATTACTACACCTTAAGGGCTCGCGTTACGGGTGTTTTGGTGTCGCGCCTAAATAGATAACTACTATAATTTTACTGGCCCGTTCCTTCCATTTGCAAATTTTGCCTGGAAAGAATCAGATTTGGCAAGCAAAGTGAATGACTGATACCTTAAAAGAAACAACAATAAGTAGGCATATTTTTAAAAGTGTTTGAACATTTCAAAGATTTTCTTTAAATTCTTTTAGGCCCAAAAATGACTGATCCAAAATCTGAAACATTTTTAATAATTTCGAATGCCTCCATTTTGTTTTTAATACAATAAATACGCTTAAAACTTGTTTATTTTGGCCCAATAGACATTAAATTATCCAAATTATTGGGGCATTATTAACAACGTAACTATCAAATTCTGGATATTTTCTGTAGAATCCTAAAATTTTCAATAAAAAAAAACAACCAAATTTCGTCTAAGACATGTACACTATACAGCTAAAAATTTTCAAAAATACCTCGTCTATCACCCCCTTAAAGCTGTAATCCAAGCGTCAATTTCGTGAGTTATAGGAGACCACATACACAGATCCCCAAATATCGGTTTGAAAGAATTCGGCCCAAAAACTGGAAAGTTCAAGATGGCGGCAACTTTTCCTATTTTGTCAACGGATTCCCTGTCGGAGACCACACAGATCCCCAGATATCGGTTTTGGAAGCAATCAGTCGAATAACCAAAAAGTTCAAGATGGCCACTACTTTTTCACATTCTGTCAACGGATTCCTTGTTGGAGACTACACAGATCCCCAGATATCGATTTTGGAAGCAATCCGTCGAATAACCTGAAAGTTCAAGATGGCAGCTACTTTTTCTAATTCTGTCAACGGATTCGTTGTCGGAGACCACACAGGTCCCCAGATGTCGATTTTGGAAGCAAGCAGTCGAATAACTAAAAAGAAGATGGCGGCTACTTTTCTCAATCTGTCAACGGATTCGTTGTCGGAGACCACACAGACCCCCAGATATCGATCTTGGAAACAATCAGTCGAATAACTAAAGAAAGAAGAAAGAATATAAAATGAAACGGAAACCATTTGCAACCTAAGGATCGAACCCGGGACTGCTAACTTCATAGCCAGGGTCACTACCGACTAGGCTACGACGTCGTCAAATAAAATAATTGTAAATTTATTACTACCATTCTTGTAAGCGAGAAATTAAACAAAATGAAATATTAAAACAATGTATTAATTATAACGATTCATATTATCAAAGAATTTACTCGATTTTTTGGGGGGAAATTTCATGTTCTAGGCAACACTGAACTTTTCATACCAGGTGCAGGTGAGCTCGCCATCTTTGTCTATTCCATATGACTGCGTTCTACTAATGTATTATTGTAAAAGAGATAGATATAGTTTTTTTGTTCAAATATTATTGGTTTCAACGCTACGTCGCGATTATTAGTAGTTGGCACGTTTTATGTGTCGCTTTTGATTGACATTTGCTTCTCTAGTTAATATACCTCAATGCCTGCAGTCCACTTGGGGATGCCACCAGGAATGTTTCAAAATAAATCGATAACCATATAACACTTGTTTGCAATGTACTATTCAATTTACAGGCAATAAGTACTATTATTTTTATTTTTACTACTAGCTTAATATACGAGGGTCATGCCAAAAGAAATTAGATACTCCATGCTCATTTGTTTGATACTGGCCAGTTATACACCATAGTGAAAGCTGATTATATAGCTATAAATTTAAAAATGGAATACTCCGGAAATCTGCGTGATTATTTTTTAAATATTTTTTTTCTGATTGAATCTGACGGGAATTTGCGGTTACAATGGAACTTAGTCGACGAGATTTTCGTGTTATGATATATTATGACTTTAAAAAAGGTTTAAAGCCCCAAGAATGTTTTGAACTTTTAACCACGAGTTTTGGTGAGTCTGCTTGTTCTCGTGCAACTGTTTTTAACTGGTTTGCTGAATTCAAAAGAGGGCGGGAGAGCTTTGAAGATGAGGCGAAGTCGGGGCGACAGGCCAGGCGGGGGTGCAAGCCGTGGAAAAAAATATCCGTGAGAACCGACGAATTACATACGTAGAGCTTGAACGGGTCTAGGCATTGGATCAGCAGCACTGCAAACCACAATTCATGGACAACTGTCCCTCCATAAGCGTTGTTCGAGATGGGTGCCGCATAAACTCAACGATTTGCAGAAAGAACGCCGCGTGGATTGGTGTAAATTTATGATAAATAAATTCGACGCTGGCGAGAAGAAAACTGTGTATGATATACTGACAGGTGACGAAACATGGCTGTATAACTACGATCCCGAAACAAAGCGGCTGTCAACGGTATGGTGCTTCGAAGATGAACCGACTCCAACAAAATGTCGCCGAGCACGAAGCACACAGAAACAAATGGTTGCCTCATTTTTCTGCAAGACAGGGCATATTGCGACTGTGGTGCTAGAGGATCAAAGAACTGTCAACTCAGAATGGTATGTGACAGTTTGTGCTCCACAAGTGTTGTCAGCTTGGTGTGACAAGCGGCCAAAGTCAGGAACCCAGCACCTGCTCTGGCACCATGACAACGCCGCCCCGCACACTTCTGCCCGAACACTCGACTATTTTAGTTCGAAAAATGTCACTATACTCCCTCACCCGCCATATTCTCCTGACCCGGCACCCTGTGACTTTTACCTGTTTCCGAAAATTAAGAAAAATTAAAAGGAAGGCGATTTGAAACCAAAGAAGATGGCTGCCAATAATTATGAAATTTCTGAGGTAGCTTCTAGCTACGGTTTGCATTAAGTTGATTTGATACATCAGTTATTAAATTGGGAATGATACTTACCTATACTAAAACGTGGTATAGGTAAGTATCACAAAAAAAATGGCTGCATTTATGGCTGCGTTAAATTTTCTGGAGCTGTTAAAGATTTTTATGTTTTAATTTTACTTGATTAGTACATAAAAGTCTAAACAAAGTGTTAGCTTCGATATTATGATGTTGATACAAATACACTAATAAAATGGGTTCGGTTGATTGTTACGTTACCAAATCTCAATTCGCGACGAACCAGTAGTTTAGTAGGAATACATACTTAATAAATACACAGAAAACATTCAGGACTCAGGAACAATACGCTTGCAATGCTTTAGTGTACATTTTAGTTTTCATCCACTACAGAGCAAATGGACTTAAAGTGACCCAATATTTAGGCTATTTTTAGTTTTCATCCACATAGGTATTTAAACTGATTTGGGTGGATACCTACATAATATAAAATGGCATAGGTTATTGAAAATTTAGACTGATACAAAATTACACCTAAATTCAGTATAAGTCCGTTAATAATAATATATAATTACTACGTACATTATTTCAAGTTCATTATATTCGAATAGAGCCTTAAGCACTAAAAACTTAACACGACCGCGCAAAAACCCTTTAAATATGGTGTGAACTCGCTACTGTCACGGATCGCGACAATACTTTCATAAGACGAAAACATAACACCAACCACCGTAAAACTACATAATATATTTATGTTTGTAAAGGGAATGGTTTACTGCTAAGGACCCAAACGAGACCAAACATAAATAAATAATTATCAGGGGACATTGTCATACAAATTGGCCTAGTCCCAAACTAAGCTCTTGGCAGTCTGCCAAAAATGTGGTCTGCCACCCTACCGTTGAAGTTCATTTGCACATCATGATTTGAGAACGGATTAGAAGTAGCGATTACAAGTTCAATATGGATAAGTCTGGTACAAGTAATTATTTATTACAGTGACATTGTTGACAGGAAATATGTAAAAGGTCCGTAATAAATAGGATCTATTATGTTTGAGCTGTATAAAACTCCTTTAATAGAATAAAATATTTTTCTTTACATATAGCTTGTTGCAAGAATAACATTTATTAAATTTAATTATCTATAAGATTGCATTGGGTAAGTAAGTAAGTAAGTAATAAGATAACTGTAAGACCAATACACAACATGATCGATACGTACATATACAGTGGTGGCCACATAATTAGGGACACTTGCTTTTTTCCCATACTATTGCCTACAAATATGACTTTTCAATTTTGACCACCAATCAAAAAGTTCTCGACCAATTTTATTGCTAAATACATTTTACTTTACATAATTAACTAAGGTTTAAACTGATGTACAGTGAACTTCTATTAAAAACGGACCTTATAACTTATAAGGATTTAAAAAGTAAGTGCTGACGCGTCTATACAAAATTTTACAACTTTGTATGAGCGTCGAATATTTATTTTTTCAAATCCTTATAAAATGAAAGATCCGATCTCAACAGAGATAAATTGTACATACATTTAAACTTTACTTTATTAGTTAACGGTAAGTGTAACTAAAAATATAATTGGCTAAGAACTTTTTGATTGGTTGTCATAATTGAAAAGCCATATTTGTAGGCAATTGTATGGGAAAAAAACAAGTGTCCCTAATTATGTGACCACCACTGTTTATATTATATATTATATAATTATTATCAAATACATAGTATAAAATGAAGTCGCCCTCCGCGTCTGTCTGTATTTCCGCTAACTCCTCCTAAACCACGCAACGGATTATGATACGGTTTCCACTGGCATTTAGAGAATTTATTCCGGATGGTTTATATGTACATTTCATTCTAATTAAGTTTTAATAAAGTTGAGATAACACAAGTTTTCTTACCAAGTCGTCAAAAAATCCATTTTCGGGCGCTTACATAGCTTACGCTGGCTAAACCTTGAGAGATATAAGAAAATAATGTAGTGACAAATTGTAGATCTTCAAAAAACGTAGAGAAAAAACCGCGATGGCATATGTCTATCTCCTAAGGTTGACTCACAGTAACCATTTATATATATATATATTTTTAATATTAGGTTATTTGCGAAGCTATTTTCTCCAATTCAGTATTTATTCTTATCCAGATAAATACGTTAGTAAACTTGGGCATTTAATTTAGATTAAAATTGTCCTTTACAATATATTTTTAAGGAGATATGGCAGATTCAAAATTACGCGCAACCTAAATCTGTATTATTGAAACGGTTGGCCGGGCCTATAGCCGCGCTTCGCCCTATAGTACAGTCAAGGACTTTAATTGTTGAGCTACTATGGAACCCTGTCATGTCAAATTTGACAGCGTCAAGCCAAATGAAATAAATTACACGCTAAGCGACAGGGTTCCATAGTGGCTCAACAATTATAGTCCTTGACTGTACCTATAAGAACAACCTTTTGGAAATTATCAGACGAGCATCGGAGCTGATCTCCTGATGCCTACTTACTTTTATTTATATCAATAACTAGCTGTTGCCCGCGACTCCGTACGCGCAAAAAAAGTAAAACATAGCCTATGTTTCTCAGGGTTAATGTAGCATCCTAATGGTGAAAGAATTTTTGAAATCGGTCCAATAGTTTTTGAGTTTATTCAATACAAACATACACACACACAAAAATACAAATCTTTCCTCTTTATAATATTATTATATGTATAAGATTTTCCGATTATTAAATTCGGGAAATGGGTAGGTTAGTAAGATTGAGTTTAGGTTTTGATTAAAAGTTATTTTTAAGTTGTATTTCATATTCTTCGAATACATAGTATAGGTAAATTAGTTAATTTAGATAATAGGTAAATAGGTAAATAAAGTTTTATGCTATTGGCATAGCCTGGCTGGCGTAAGTTTTTTTCCATGTGTTTTTTTTAAAATACATGTTAGGTTATCAACGAGAGGTAGTGTTTATTATTTAATTTTGTGGATTTAAGGTTGTGTTGTAAATATTTCAAATATAGGTACTTACATATTTCCTATTGTAAATTTAAACATAAATGTTAACTTATATACTTTTAGCATGTTACCATAGCCTGGCGGGTGTTAGTTTAGTAGCAATTGGTTTTTGTTTGTGTAATTTCGTGGATTTGGGTTAATAGATTTTTTGAAGTGATAACTTCTTATGGGAGGATATCTGTCTGTCTGGCTTCCCTTTCTCTAACGCTTACGGCAGCGGGGCGGTGCGGGGCGGTATAGTTCAACTTAGATTAGTTTAAGTTATCACTTCTGACGGGTTTTTAAGGAGAAAACTCATAATGAATTATGCCTCTAAGAAGTCGTTCTAATGTAGGTAGTCGAACTAGGGATAATAATAGAAACAACTTACGTGTGTGTGTAATGATGAAAGAGAAGAAGAAAGGGAAGTCAGGCTGTGAAATAGAATAGAAAGTAATTATTTGCGAAGAAATAGAGAATCATCTATTGAACGTGACGTTCGTCTTAGAGTTGATAGGGATAGACAGATCTCAGCGAGCCAGGGAATCTTCTACTGAGCGTGACGTTCGGCTTATAACCGGCAGGGATAAACAGATCTCAGAGAGCCAGATAACCTTCTACTGAACATGAAAGTAAGCCGAAGACCACAAGAACTTCTAATTAGTGGCCAAATAAAGTGAATTCTGCATCCTTCTGCAAACCTCTACGCAAATGCACCTATCTCAAAATTCTTTCACCGTTTGAAAAGTATGTTATTCCAGATGAACTTGGGTTATTTTAACTTATATTAACCGAAGCGAAGCGAGGGCGGGTCGCTAGTGTAGTATAAAATGAAGTCGCCCTCCGCGTCTGTCTGTATTTCCGCGAACTCCTAAACCACGCAACGGATTTTGATACGGTTTCCACGGGCATTTAGAGAATTTATTCCGGATGGTTTATATGTACATTTCATTTTAATTAAGTTTTAATATAATTGAAAAAACTCAATATTTTCTTACTAAGTCGTCAAAAAATCTATTTTCGGGCGCTTACATAGCTTACGCTGGCTAAACCTTAACAGATAATGTACTGAAGAATAGTAGTTCTTCAAAAAACCTAAAGATAAATCTGCGGTGGCATATGTCTATGTCCTAAGGTTGACTCAACATTTTTATCTTTAAAATATTATTTAAAAAAAATAGGTTATTTGCGAAGCTATTTTCTCCAATTCAGTATTTATTCTTATCCCGATAAATACGTTAGTTACTTTGGGCATTTAATGTAGATTGAAATTGTCCTTTACACAAATATATTACTTTAGAAGATATGGCAGATTCAAAATTACGCGCGACCTAAATCTGTATTATCGAAACGCTTGGCCGGGTCTATCTATAGCCGCGCTTCGCCCTTTAGTACCTACAGCCAGTAACAAAAATTTTGGAATTATCAGACGTGCACCGGATCTCTCCTGTTACTTACTTATATATATATTAATAAAGAAATACAAGCTTTTCAAATTATTAAATTAGAACAATGGGTAGGTAGTTAGATTGATTTTAGGTTTTGATTAAAAGTTATTTTTATGTCGTTTTTCATATTTTTGAATACAAAGTATACAGGGTAACTGGTAACTCGACCTATTCCATAAAAGGGGTTACACAAGACCTAATTTTTCATTAATTTTGTTCCAGTTAACTGGGAGTCTAATGTCACTGGTTGCCAAGTTATAACTTTTTAGGTATTTTTAAAAATATCCGTCTTTTGATGTAAAACTGTCGATTGTGAAAAAACTACTTCACTCTGCGAACTAAAAATGCATTTTTCTAATAGCTGATAAATAACCAAATGCTCAAATGCTGAATGGAGGGACTCTATATGATGAACTCCTTTTTCAGAAAACGTGAGATTAGGAAGTGGACCTGGATGAGTCCTGATGGTGTAACTAGGAATGAGATAGACTTTATCATGTCGACGAAAAAGCACATATTCAATGATGTCTCCGTGATCAGTGCGGTTAAAACCGGGAGTGATCACTGTATGGTACGGGGCTCATTGAATATCCAGTTCAAGCTTGAAAGGTCTAGACTGATGAAGTCTACGCTCCGCCCGGCACCCGCTCAGCTCCAAAACCCCGAGAGCTTTCAGCTCGAACTTCAAAACCGTTTCGAATGCCTAGGTAGCGACGTGGACTATTACAACTACGGGTTCGTGGAAGCTGTCCAAAAGGTCGGGTCTAAGTTCTTCAAGATCCGCCGTACAAAAACCAAAAAGCTCTCGGACTCCACCCTTAGGCTCATGGAGGTGAGGCGTGAAATGATTCTGCAGTTCTCTGGTGACGCTTGTCGCTATCGGCAGCTCAACAGACAGATCTCGAAGTCTCTGAAACGTGACATACGCCGATTAAATACTAAATGTATTGAAGAGGCTATTGAGCGTAACAGGGGCTCTAAGGTGTTTGCCAGGGATCTGTCTGTTGGCCAAAGCCAACTGATGAAGCTGAAGACCGACGATGGCAGAGTCATTTCATCCAAACCTGAGCTATTGGCGGAAGTTGAGAAGTTTTATGGACAGCTGTACACGACAACCCGAAAACCCGTCGAAAATTGAGCTAAAGACCCGAGGGCTAGATTAACCCGACACTATACCGAAGATCTCCCCGACGTCAGCCTGTACGAGATTAGTATGGCCGTCAAACAGCTCAAGAATGGCAAAGCCCCAGGTGAGGATGGAATTACAGCCGAACTTCTGAAGGCGGGTGGTAAACCCACCCTTAGGGGCCTTCAGACGCTGTTCAGCTCCGTCCTCCACGAAGGGAGGACGCCGAAAGCATGGAACAGAAGTGTGGTGGTTCTCTTCTTCAAGAAAGGTGACAAAACTTTGTTGAAGAACTATAGACCCATCTCACTTCTGAGCCATGTTTACAAGCTGTTTTCGAGGGTCATCACAAATCGTCTCGCGCGCAGGTTTGACGATTTCCAGCCTCCCGAACAAGCCGGTTTCCGAAAAGGCTATAGTACCGTAGACCACATACATGCGTTGCGGCAGGTTATACAGAAGACCGAAGAGTATAACCTCCCCCTTTGCCTTGCATTTGTGGACTACGAGAAAGCCTTCGATTCGATCGAGACCTGGGCTGTACTACAGTCTCTCCAGCGGTGCCAAGTTGACTACCGATATATCGAAGTGTTAAAGTGTCTGTATGAAAACGCCACTATGTCCGTCCGACTACAGGACCAGAGCACGAAGCCTATTCCTCTGCAGCTGGGAGTCAGACAAGGAGTTGTGATCTCTCCGAAGCTGTTCACCGCTGCATTGGAGGATTCTTATAAGGTTCTGGACTGGAAAGGACGAGGCATCAACATAAATGGCGAGTACATCACTCACCTTCGATTCGCTGACGATATCGTAGTCATGGCTGAGACCATGGAGGACCTCAGTGCAATGCTCGCTGACCTCAGTGGAGTTTCCGACCGAGTTGGCTTGAGGATGAACATGGACAAGACGAAAATCATGTCCAACGTCAATGTCACGCCAACTCCCGTGATAGTCGGAGGCTCTGCGCTCGAAGTTGTTGACGACTATATTTACCTGGGACAAACGGTCCAGTTAGGTAGGTCCAACTTTGAGAAAGAGGTCACTCGTCGAATCCGACTCAGCTGGGCAGCGTTCGGGAAGCTTCGTAGCACCTTTTCGTCCAAATTACCGCAGTGTCTGAAGTCGAAAGTCTTTGACCAGTGTGTGTTGCCAGTGATGACTTACGGATCTGAGACGTGGGCGCTAACAATGGGCCTTATAAGGAAGCTCAAAGTCACTCAGAGGGCTATGGAGAGGGCTATGCTCGGGGTTTCTCTGCGTGATAGAATCAGAAATGATGATATCCGCAGTAGAACTAGGGTTACCGACATAGCCCGAAGAATAGCCAAACTTAAGTGGCAGTGGGCGGGGCACATTGCTCGCAGGACTGATGGCCGATGGGGTCAGAAGGTTCTTGAGTGGCGTCCGCGGACCGGGAGACGAGCTGTAGGTAGGCCTCCAACAAGATGGAGTGACGACCTTGTAAAGATCGCGGGAACGCGGTGGATGCGAAAAGCACAAGACCGGTCTGAGTGGAGAGCCTTGGGGGAGGCCTATACATGTACTAAAGTGGACAACATTTGCACATTTTTGGAAAGCTTATGAATTGAGGAACTTTTTTCCGTGATTTATACGCTAAGTGTCATACATTTTTTTGGAGTAATACTCTTCGATAGAAACGAATTTGAAAAAAAAAACTCACTTGTGTTTTATAACCTATTATTTCTGAGGTTTTTGGAATTTTTCCAGTGTTATTATTTGAAGCATTTGCTTATTTATCAGCTATTAGAAAAATGCATTTTTAGTTCCCAGAGTGAAGTAATTTTTCACAATCGACATTTTTAAATCAAAAGACGTTTTTTTATTTAAATGTCTAAAAATTTAAATAACTCTGAAACCAGTGACGTTAGAGCCCCAGTTAACTGAGACATAATTATTGCAAATTAACTCTAGTGTAACCCCTTTTAAGGAATAGGTCGAGTTACCATTCACCCTGTACATAGGTAAATAATTTAATAAAGGTAATAGGTAAATAAATTAATATTGGTAAATAAAATAAGTTTCCTGTACATAGGTAAATAATTTAATAAAGGTAATAGGTAAATAAATTAATATTGGTAAATAAAATAAGTTTCCTGTACATAGGTAAATAAATTAATATTGGTAAATAAAATAAGTTTTTTTCCCTAAGTGTTTTTTAAATATTAGGTTATCAACGAGAGGCAGTGTTTTTTTTTTGATTTAAGGAACTATATTAATCTTATTTTAAGATTGTGTGTAACAGAAGAGAAAGTTATTCTTTGCGAAGAAATAGTTGATAGGGATAGACTCAACGAGCCAGGGAATCTTCTATTGAACGTGACGTTCGGCTTATAGGCGACAGGGATGGATATAGATATACTCGTAGATCTCAGAGAGCCAGAGAATCTTCTACTCAACATGAACGGAGGTCAACAAGTGCTTCTAATTTATGGCCAAATAAAGTGAATTCTGCATTCCTCTGCAAACCTCTATGCAAATGCACCTATCTAAAAATTATTTCACCATTTGAAAAGTATATTATTCCAGATAAACTTGGATTATTTCTACTTAAATATATTAACCGAAGCGAAGCGTGGGCGGATTGCTAGTATCTAATAAATAAATCTATCTATCTAATCAATCGCACTAGTCATATCCATATGAAACGTGTAATCGCTACTTGAAATCCGCTCTCTAGTCATGATACAACGAATTTGATTTCCCCCTGCAATAATATTATGACAATGACAAGACAAGTGTCAACCTTAGCTATAATTAGATCTCAGACCATGATCTCAGAGAAACTTTTAACAAAACTGGTAGACCACTTTCTTGGCCGACTGACTATGGGTACTAGACAACGATAAACTAAGGAGTGGTCCGGAAAAAAGTAGCAGCACATTATATGGATTATTTTCTTAATATGTGGTAAATTTTTAGCAGTGCATTTGTTATAGTAATCTGTAGATACTATTCAATAAAATAAAAAATAAAATAACAATCGTAAGAATGAACGGGCGATTTCAAGCTTTCGCCTTTTATATTACATCTTACCTAAAACTTTTTGAACAGCGTCTTTTGAGAGAATTTATGAGGTGTATGTCATAAATATAGTTTTTTTTTTCTTTAAGTTTCATGGGGCCATTTAATGCCTTATTAAATTGTCTTTTGATCAATAGTTAACTTTTTTGATTTGACTTCACTTTGAGGTAGTTACATGGAATTTCAACATTTGTGTATTTGCCATTTTTATAGAAATTTGTCTCCCATAGAAAAACCTCTGTCAGAGGTTAGATTGGAGAGACTTCCTTACTACCCAAGGTAAAATCCAGTTTATTGGTATAACTTATCTGTAAGATGATTTTCCTAAAATCTTAAAACAAGTTGTGAAAATGGAAATTCAATTGTGGCATTGCAGAAAACGGCAAGCGAAGATTGTCAAATTGTGTTCTACAAAAAGTTAAGTACCTGCAATAAATATTGAGAGATAACTCAAAGAATCTTATACATTTCAACATGATTGTATTTTTATTTCATATATCTACAGATTACTAAAAAAACTGCTTTATAATAAGCAAAAAATAAAATAATAAAACCAGATAATTCTTTGCTACTTTTTTACTCAACCACTCCTTAGTATATTGAGAAATACATACTTAAATACATAGAAAACATCTAAGACGCAGGGACAAATTCGCACTCATCACACAAATATCTGCCCTTACCAGGGGCCCGTTTCTCAAAAAGTACTAGTCTTATAATATTAGTGTTTTGTCTCGTAAATAAAACTAAAAAATGAGACAAAACACTAATATTATAAGACTAATACTTTTTGAGAAACGGTCTTCAGGATTTGAAACCGGGACCGCTAGCTTCGTAGGCAGGGTCACTACCAACTAGCACTGTTTTTATTTTACTACTCTAAGCTTTTCTTCTGAACAGCTCAGTCTACTGGACAAAAAATAGAGCTGGACATAAAACCGTGGCGCAATTATCCGAGTAGGTATACCTCTATAAGGACTAAGCTATAAAAAATATTCTTTATGCTCATGAATTAACAGAACATGACATGTCAAAATTCGCACAAGCTAAAAAGCTATATACACTTTTATTGCCAAGCTAAACAACAAATGCAACGCAACGGCCAGTCTAAACTTAAATTGCTAATAGATCAAATGTGACTGTGTATGGGAAAAGGGACCACTTTAGCGGTATGGAGTTATTAAAATCTCCTAAAACTAGGTAAACTTAGTTTTAGGAGATTTTAGTGTATTTCAGTGAAATAAGAATCATTTTCCTGGGTGTAATTATTATTATTTTTAAATTAAAAAAAAAATACGATACAAAATGTACGAGTTGAGAAAATTGATTTTAAAGTTTATGCTCGTGAAAAGTACACTTCTACTAGGAAGTTATGGAATGATTGATACCAAGTTAATCTACTATCATCAAAGATTAAATACAGACATCAATGGTCTTAATAACTATAATGATTTGGAAGGTAGTCAAAGAAGAACTTGCAAGAGTGGGAAAAAAATCAAGTATCTTAATTACTCATAACTCATAATCTTAAGAAAATACCTTTTAAACAATGAATTATTTATTATGGTAATATATTTTAAACAATAATAGAAGGGAAAAAATAACAAAGACTGTATTTCCTATGTTTTTAATCGAAAATACTAACATTCCTATCATCTAAGTTCTAATCATTCCCATAAACAAAAATCAACAAAATAAATTATTTTTTTAAGTTATATCCCAAAATCAGCCAAAATATACTTGAGCACAGAGATCCGAACATAATTAACGATATTTAATGCTATATTTAAAGTAATTATCGTGTTTTAAGTTTAGTGGTTTGACGATCATTTTCCTATGGAAGTATAATTAGGGTACCACTTGGGGGCTTAGTGAAGTTTAGTGTCACAAGTAAACTAACTACTATTTAACATGTTTAATAATAAAAATAACGTGTTGTCACTATGTTAAATAGTAAAGTAAATATTTTTCAATATTAAAGTAAGTTTTTTCTATATTATATTCATTTCTAAGGAAAAAATAATTAATATTCTAAGTCAGGTACCACTTCGTCACTAAACTTTTCACTTGTTTACAAAAATAAAAAAACAAACAAAAACACATAAAAAAAACGTATCAGAATGTAAAGATCTGGTCAATAAGTCACGCAAATTTCGACTCAATACGAGAACTCTTACAAAAGTTGTAGCCGTTATCAGTATCGTGGTCGTGCGTGTTTTGACCCATGATTTCCTACCCCGAATGGAATGCTTGAAGCTCGTTCATCAAATGATTGCAATAGAAAAGAATACAAATTACGCTTCTCTTTACTGTATATAAAATAAGGTTTTGATTGATGTACTATAGGTGGTTACCTATCTGAACTACGAAAAATGTTTGACCGAATTTTGGTTCGACAAATATTATTAGACAATTATGGTTTGGGTTTTTTTACGTTTGCCCGAAAGATCACTTCGAATATTTTCATTTAGTCATTCCTTGTTTTGGTTTTTTATCGATTTGACAAATTATCTATTCCTTATTACTGGTTTCGGCGTACAAACAGTTGTCCAATGTAATGGTTTGTCGATTGATCTATTTCCCAATTCTGATTTTACCTTAGTATCATTTGCCCAATGTAACGGCTCGGTTTATTAATAGTTTACCTATTTTTAAATGGACTAGGCTAACCTATCCGAGTCGGTTCTACCCTGATTTTTTGGATAAATTACAAGCAAAATCTTTTAGGCAGAAAAAAAAAACAACCTCGAAGGCCAAGGTGGGAGCAAGGATCCCGCCTTGTCCTTCTAACCTAACCTATCCGAATCGGTTCTGCCCTAATTCGTCTTGCTCGTTGCATTTTGCGTATAGTAACAAATTACAAGCAACATTTTCTGGGCTGAAATGAGTATTTGACGTAACGTAGCGAAAACTATATGTAGCATTGATGAAGTGAAAAATGGGTTAAGAAACAAAATACGAAACGATCCCTAGGCTAGTTGTAACACTGGTGTAATGAAAAATAGGCTTTGAAATAAAATATGTAACAATACATAGGGCAAGTGTCTACCAGGCGAAAAGTTGCTCGGACTAAAGATATGTTTACTTAATGTCAAGTGGTGAAATGAAAAATTATCTATACATATAATAAAGTTGTAGAAGGGAAAAAATCTGTACATTCGAGATAAAAAAATAAAAATACTATAGGGGCCCTCAGAATGAACAGCAGAACACGTTTCTACAATTTTTAGACTTGGTGTCTGTTTGTCTGTTTGTCTGTTTGTCTGTTTAATTTTGTTTCTCCTCGCATCAATTGAAAACCACTAAACCAATTTTAATGTGGTTTTCACTAAAAGGTTTCAATAAACGGTGACCAGGTTCATATGTATTAAAAAAATAAGATATGATAACAAAAGGGGGGGAAAAGTTAGTATGGAAAAAAGTTACCGGATTGAGCTGGTTATTTGAAACTTTGTATATTTACTCTTCGTAACAAATTAAGCTATACCTATTTCAGGATTTCTCGATTTAAGTTAAAACAGTTAAGAAATTATCAAATAAGTCCAATTATAGGTAATTCTTTAAAACCCTATTCGGGGTCCGTCAATTAATATACGTGACTACAAATATCAAAGTTTTATTCTCCGTTTATTACATAGAAACTAAATTCAAGGATTTTAAAATTTCAATGTACAAAACGTAATAAAGATGCAAAATAAATTATTCCAATTTGTTGTTGTAACAAATATGACGCCATGTTATTTGACATCATAGATAAGGACAACCATATCCCTCCCATAACTGGAGCGATCAAGACAAAAAAGTACGCGATCATAGATTAAAGTCACAAGCGACGTTGCAATACAAACTAATGGTGCCTTTCTCTCTCTCTCTTTTACTGTTAAGTTGAACATTTACTATTTTCGCATTTAAGGCTCCCACAGATAGTCAGGCCGCGTTGGATGGGCCGCCTGACAATTCGTGTTCTAATACGGTGAACTGTCAAGCTAAAAGTAGCCGTTGTCCTGTTAGTCTGTGGGATGCTTTAGTTTTAACATGGTCCATAAATCACAAACAAGATTTTAAAAAATCTAGGTATATATGAGGGCCGTCGATTAATTTGGCTGACTTCAAATATCAAAGTTTTATTCTCCGTTTATTACATAGAAACTTGACAAAATAAATTGTTCCAATTTTTTGTTGTAATAAATGCGACGCCATGGCGCGCCATGATAATGCGACATTTAAGAATAGGACAACCATATTTCTGCCATAACTGGAGCGATCAAGACAAAAAAGCACGCGATCATAGATCAACCTTGGAGCGACATTGTGATTGAAACTAACGGTGTCACGTTATTGTTAGAAACCATTGTTTTAACGCTTAATAACGAGAGTTAAAGTTCAAATCTATAACGAAGACAATATTTGGACAACCAATCTCCTATTTTAACTTAGCTTTGATTTTGCAATTTTAGTGTTCTAAACGACTTTGGACTAACATATTTATTATACCCTTATATTAATAAGACGAATGTTGACATCATAGAAAACATATTGGTAAATAGGTATCCGAATGATTGTTCGGTAGATTTTTATATTGTAAACTGTTGGTAAGACCGAATTTCATAACGAATAAAATTTCGTTTAGTATAATGGTCAAATCGTATAAAATGTTGTGTAGCATAATGGGAGTGAGCGCAGCAAGCGAGCAACATGGGTCAGGGCAGAAGCGACTAGGATAGGTTAGGTTGTTAGGTTTTTTTTATATATAAAAACTTCTTCCTGCCTTATTTTCATGCTTATGCTGTTTAAAATGTTTATTCCAAAATATTATTCTGCTTAATAAGTTTATGCGTTTAATTATTTATTCGTTACGAACATTCGACTCATGAATTTTATGCATTAAGATTATTCGATCAACAAATATGATGCGTAATGATTTCTGCGAAACAATACTATACCGTATGCGTACTTATGCTTAAAGTTATTATGCCTTATGCAATTATTCCGAAAAACATTATACAAACGAAGGGGACCCCAATTTAGATCATTACTGATTCACTCCTTTGGGATCCGCAGCATTAAAGTAAAAAGAGAAACTTTATAATTTCACATCTATAGCGTATGTCACAAATACCTAATTTTTTTGGGTGTTAGTTGTTTATCAATCAGATTTTGAAACAAAAAAATACATTCATTAGAAGTAGTAAAAAAACAGTACCTACTGCATAAACTAACCCTAATAACGCAAACATTTTTGTATTAATGTATTTATTTCAGGATCATAGAGTTCCATAAATTGTTAGTAACGTTAAATATTATTCTATATTAGTAATTAGCGGCCTGCACACGTAAAGTTCGGACTGCGAGAAACGCCACGCGCCATTTCAATCTTAGCTCCGAACCGTACGTGTAAATGCAACTGTAATAGCAAAATAGTAAAAAACTTACGGTTCGGACTGGCGCGTGGAAAGGCGCGTGGCGTTTCCCGCGGTCCAAACTGTGCCGTGTAAAGGCCGCTATTATCTGACCAAATTGTTTAATTAATTATTTTATTTCTCCTTTGGCTTCTACCACTCAGTGTGACAACATGGGATAGGCTTTGTACATTCTGTTTTGTTAGTCTATGTCAAAAGCAGCGGTGTCAGATTTACGTTGACAGCGTTGACATATCCAGTTTATTTTTCCGAAGTTTTTCCGCCATTTTAAAGACTTATTCAAGGCGTATTGTTTAATTACGGCGCGGCTGTTAGGTATTTAATATTAGGGCGGTTATTATGATCGTTTGGAAAAAAACGGGCAGTCATTTTATTTTTCGGCGGTCCGTTAATTAATTGTGGCAATACATGAACAGTAATAAAAAGAAAATTGGCCGGTTATTTAATTCTAAAATGTCAGTTCAAACAATACTTAGGAGTAAAAAATCTATACTACGAAACATATTGTTAAAATTAAATGAAAAAGAAACTGGATTTGGAACTTGATAAAAGTAAAAATGTTTAAAAACCGGGCAAGAGCATGTCTGACCATGCTAAATGTAGGGTTTGCTACACAAAAACTATCTCAAAAAAGTGCACCAGTAAAGGAGCGTACCTTCATGGCACTTAAGTCATTTTGTGTAGAAGCGCAATTTTTAGGACATACCTAACTCAAAAATTGTATATCCGATCGTATTGAAAATATTTTTCTTTGAAAGTATTGATTAAGCGTTACCTTTGTGATTTTTATCATTATTTTTAGACATAGGTACGGTTAAAAACATAAACGGGGGGGGATACAATGTATGAAACTTTCGGAGCGATTATTTCCGGAAATATTCACCTAATCAGAATAAAGTAAGTATTTTCAAAAGAACTGTCGAAATTTGTGCCAGACGGTGACATACGGTCAAAAAAATGTTTTCATCTTCTCTTAGGTATGGACTGGCCCCCTAGAAATATTTACTTTTGTTATTTAACTACCAAACTAAGTAACGGCTTCTACAAGACACCTTTACTCCAAATTTCATTCATTTACCTCTTGGAGTTTTGAGTAAATTTGTGATACCTATACGGAACGGACGGACAGACATGACGAAACAATTAGGGTTCCTTTTTTTTCATTTTGGCTACGGAATTAATGAAGATAGCTTATTATTCTGTATTATCACATAGGCTACTTTTATTCCCGGAAAATTAAAAAAATCCCGTTGGAATAACGATTATCGAAATCTACGCAGACGACGTCGCGGGCAGAAGCTAGTTAAAAATAAACAAAAAACCCGACTGAAATAAAAAACAACTGAAAAGCGAAAAACAAGCTATATAATCTATAGAAAATTGTAAGAGCATGTATTTATTCATATTTATAACAATTTAATTTTTTAAATAAATACATGCTCTTACAATTTTCTATAGATTATATAGCTTGTTTTTCGCTTTTCAGTTGTTTTTATAGCAGTCGGGTTTTTTGTTTATTTTTAATAATTTAATTTATTTAACTCTTTTTAGTTTTTATTAATAAATAAAACAGTGGTTTAATTAATGATTACTAAGCAATATATGAGCTCTTGAGCTTAAAATTTTAATGTCGCGAAGCTACAAGTGACAAATTACAAGTGAAACTCTCTTTCTAGCGAAAGGAGCTTATTACTTAACATCTACGTATTTTTTTGACTTTCCTGCAAAAAAGTAGCATCAAAGTGTTATAATGTATATATATTTGGAATGGGCTCTTTAATAGCTTTCATTGGATACCCATATTGTTATAATAAAAAATATTTTTTTTTTATTCCCCCTCCATATTTTTTTCCGCGGACGCCATATTGAAATATTATATACCCTATGTCACTTCGGCAACTAAGACGAATCGAATGACACCTCGTATGTTAAAATCCGTCAAGCCGTTTAGGCTGCAGAGCGTGCCCAGAAATAGACATACATACATACATACATACCTACATACATACATACATACGCTCGAAAAACATAACCCTCCTTCTGACGCAGTCGGGTAAAAAATTACGAATCTTGCCATCGGCGAAACGTTCAAAAACGAAACATTTTCGGTCAAATGATATTCGGTCAAAAAAAATTCGAGGTTGCGATAGGTTACCACTAAAGGTTTATGAAACTCTTTTATTTATTTTTTAAATTGTAATAAATCTCAGTGACAGAACTTGAACAGAACCGACTAGGTATAGAGTTATTTGTAAAATAAATTTCAACTAAGGAAGCTCAAATTGATAACAGTATTGTAAACAAAAACTGCATAGAGCATAGAGCACAGTTATTGCCAGTTACATTTTTAACACATTCATTGCCGCCCAGCCAAACAAAGACATCGCGCCAGGCCGGAAAAATATACAAGACCTACACAATACCCGGTAGTCGGGTACTGTCGCACACTTACCGAACGAAACGACGCTGCACGCCAAGATCCCGACAGTCGGGTACAAGATAGGGTTGCGCTAAAAACATTGGTTACTACTTTGGTTCGCTCACTCATTACGTTATATGTTTGATAGAGAATACACACCTATACCTAATTTTAGAACAATTTGAGCCAATTTCACAGTTGACGGGGATAACCTAGCGAAATTCGTTATCGCTTCACGGTCACACACCAGTTCAAATCAGCTATTACATTATCCTTACTGAGCCACTGGCGAGAGGGGTGCAGCTATACGGTAGTAAGAGAGCGGAGTAGTGCATCTCGCTCCCACGTAGTGCTGCGTCCCTTTGGACAGTGACATAGTAAGGATAGTGAAATAACCGCTTATTATTTTTAACTTTTTTTTTATTTTACCGTGGTAAGAACACACTCAAAGGTAAGAACTAACAAATTATAAAAAAGAAAATTTTGATTCATGATGTCTTTATGTCATACTCGAACTTAACTGAAATGTCTAACAACAGTGAGGTAACAACACTTCAAAGCATTCATTGTCATCGTGAGACACAAAATAAACGTCAAAACAAAGAAGATTGCGTGAGTTTAAAGAGTTTAAATCAGGTGCTCAAACATAAATTGTCGGTGTATATAATTTCTTTGTCTGTGGACGTTAAATATAAACAAATAAAGTTATAAACAAAATGTTTTATGTTGAAAATTAGTAGGTACTTAATTTAATCAATGGGCATTATTTCGCAATGTTTTCTTCCCTGTACCTATGTTAATATTCATAAAATAATAAAAAATATATACTTTACCGACAACCCTACTCGTCAAAAACAGTACCCTATATCGAGTCTTCCGGCGTGGGCTTTAGTCATCTATAGCTATAGTCCCACGGTCCCGACTATCGGGTCATCCGGCCTGGGAACGAAATCATGAAATACCCGATAGAAAAGTCATTTTCATTTTTAAAATGGATTCTTACAAGCAGGCGATGAAGTTTTGACTTCATATAATTTGGAAAAAATATTGTAAATATATTATGAAACATACAATCATAAATAAATAAACAATTTTTTCTTTCATAATAATTTAGAAATCACTATAGCCGAGCCCTGTTAAGTATGAATCAAATCTTTTGACATGTTAGTAAGTGATTTAATCAACTTCATTTTTTATCGATTCAGATTATCACAATTGACCCATCACTTGCCCCCAAACTGAGCATTAGATAACGGGGTTTAACTATAAAACATGATTTGCTGCTGAAGACCGACACAATCAATAACTAAATAGAAATAGTGTTAGTTTTATTTTTCAAAATGTCCAGGGTCGATTCCCGAGCTGAGTGCAACTTGTTTTTAAATGTATGAATGCAGATTTTCTTGTTACTAAAATCGATGACATGGTTCCTAAGAACAGATCTTTGTATGTCTTATAGTTTCAGACATTCCCATCCTGACCGATCTAAATGAGCCACCCTGTATAATATAAATGAGCCCATATTTCTCCTGGTCACGCTATAACTTGAGAATTCATTCATCTTTTTTTAAATTGTTTTCTAATACTTCATAGAAGGTTCTTACATTAAAATAAATTAAGAAAATTGCGCAGGAAATTTTAAAAAGCCCACTGTGAACGTCGGAAATTTGCAGCGGGGCGAAGCCTCTGAGCAAAGTCAAAAAGTACTTGTAAAGTAGTACGGCTTGTTAGCTCAAAAATATTTAAATATCGGTCCCATCTGGCAGAAAGAACGAAACTTGGCATACATGTATCTTTTATATATTATATGTGCTTCAATATTGAAGTAGGAACACGTGATAAAACTTTTCCCCTCCGTCTTTTGTGTCCCCAATCACAGTTTTTTTGAGTTTGTTTGAAAACGGCTAAAGCTAGGAGAAAACCGTCAAAGGATAAAATGTTCCTTATAAAATTATCTACAAAACATTATTTGGATGTATGTTGATACGACCTATAGTTTTCAAAATATGCTTACAATCCTTCATAATATTAAAAGCGCCACGACCATAATGTTATCTTAACATTATGATAAAACAAGTGGCGAAGAGGACATCAGCCAAGCGAGGAAGGCACTATTTATTAAGGGACGGGCCATGAATAGGCTGCCACCTACATTTGGTGCTCTTTTAGAGCATAGAAAACAGGGATGTTTGCAAGCGGGAGTCAGCTTGATTGCGAACCCTGAATATACTTATTTCGAGAAATGGGGATGGAAGAAAGAAGATGGTGTTTATACTCCAATATGGAGTAAATACAACGAAATCTCGGCATCCGTAAAGGAGATAATAAAATGTTCATGTCGCAGCTCATTACAAATCGATGTCAATGTAGGAAGCCTGGGCTTCCCTGTACTGGCTTTGTTAATGCGGGGGTGATGCCTGTGAATTGAATTAAATATTATTTTTACTGGACTTGACTTTAGTTTAATTTTAATAAGTTGCTTGAATCCTTGTACTTACCCCAATGAATGTTTGCATATTTTGAAAACTATAGGTCGTATCAACATACATCCAAATAATGTTTTGTAGATAATTTTATATTAAATAAATAAAAAATGTAACAGTGTTTCCAAATGGATGAATGTAGTATAGTGTCGAAAGCCTTTTTATAGTCTATATAAGCAATATACAGTGGTGTTTTGAATTCTTGATTTTTTTTCAATGATTAGTTCGACTGTGTGTATGTCGTCTGTGGTTGAGAAGCCACTCCTGAAGCCAGCTTGTTCAATTCCCAGGTGAAGCCAGGTTGATGTCTATCTAGTATTACACTTATTCTTTTTTCTATAATAGATGCAAAAAGCTTATAATTATAAATTTGGCATTAAGCTTATCGGTCTGTAGTCGCTCACGTCGCTTGGATCACCTTTTTTGTATAGTAGGATGATGTTTGATTCGGACCACTGTTTTGGTAGTTCAGCTGTGAACAAAATCCTGTTGAATAAGTATGTAAACAGAGCACTAAGTAGGAAATCTGCAGTTTTTATGGTCTCATTATTCAGGTTGTCGGGGCCTGGGCTTTTATCTGGTTTCAAATGCTGGATGGCCTTAAGTACTTCATCTTCTGAGATACTTTCTATCTTATCTTCTTGTGGTAAGCGGTTGTTTTGTACAGCTTGGCTTGGTCTTGTGTACGCAGTCTTCCCAGTGTTGGCGCTATATAGCTCTCTATAGAAAGTTGTTGCTGTGTCCAGGTCTCCTTTGCGGCTACAGGTAGTTTTACTCCGGTTTTTCAAGCTTTTGATACAGGTTTTGTGTTTGGAGGCCTTTGTACACCTTTTTTAAGCTGCCTGAATGGTTGAGATGATTTTCTATTGTTTTTAATCTATATGTTTTGTAGTCATGTTTGATATATTTATTTACTACCTTGTAAAGTGCCTTTAGTTTGTTTTTCGTAGACCGTGATTTTGGATTTCTTTTTTGCAGTTCTTGCCTTTAACTTAGAAGAGATTTTGTTCTCTCTGATAGTATTTGGTTTCCATCTGTGTTTTGACTTATTTTTATTTGTTGTAAACTCGAGTTGATTGCTGATGTTAAGTCATTATAATATTGTTGGACAATGTCGCCCTCCTTTCTGTCTAGAAGGTCAGGCATATAGCTTGACAGGCCCAAACTGTAATTCTCAATGTTCTCAAAGTTAAATAGGATAGATTTGGCGTCTTTGTTGCCATAGCCTGTTCTGCTCTTTTTAGTTTACTGTGGCCTTAACCATTCTATGATCAGATGGGTAATTTATATTTAGGACGTCTGTCATATCAGCAGGGTGGCCGCTTTTTACAACATTTCAATTTCCCTGACTTTTCCCGGTTTTCCAGGCAGTTCTTCAAGTTTTTCCCTGACCAAAATAAGAGTATATAGCGTCTAAAAAATGAGCGTTTCCTTCATAAGAGGGTCAATCAATTTTTTTACCCGCAATTTTTAACCGATGTTTTACATTGTAGTAATATTTTCATAATTCACATTATAATTTTAACCTATTGTAATGTATAGAATAAAAACCGGTTAAGTGCGAGTCGAACTCACGCACCGAGGGTTCCGTACCCATTTATTATAATATGGATGGAAAACGCAAAAGAAAATACTCATTTTGTTATGAATGATAACAATGAAAATAATAAAACACCAAAAAATTCGATTAATATGATCCAACAAACATTTCACAAAAGCATGTTCACCAGGCATCGAAGTAACAGCTTACCATCAGTCGCAGCAAGTAAACCCGGTGACAAACAAACTCAAATAAGTGAGACAGATTCAGAAAATAAGACTGAGAATATTTTAACACAGTGGCAAAACGATAAAGTGCCACCTAATAGGCAAAAGAGAAAGGAGACAAGCCCAATACACGGTGAAAATACGAAGAAATCTAAGACATCCACCATCTTTGCAGTACCTACGTATAACCGATTCGACATCCTTAATAATGATGTAATAGAAGCACCGGAGAAACCGGTTACGGAGTACATACCCAAGCCTGAGCCTATCTTCGTGACAGGAGTGATGGAAGTCACATCCCTAAAAGCAACACTAAATAAAATCGTTGACAACAACCTATATACGATGACAACATTAAGATCCGGCCATATCATTAAGTTAATGCCGAAGGATATACAGACCTATAAAACAATAAGAGAACAGTTCATAACGAACAATATAGCACACTACACTTACAAACTGAAATGCGAGAGAGCATATAGAGTGGTATTAAGAGGAATCCACGCAACAGAAAATACCAGCCAAATTAAAGACGAATTGAAAGAACAAGGACATGAAGTCAGGCAAATAGTAAATGTTCCACACAGGTCTACCAAAGAAGCATTACCCTTGTTCTTTGTAGACCTAGAACCTAACAAAAATAATAAGGAGATATTTAAATTACGATATTTATGCCAAATGAAAGTGACATTCGAAGCCCCGTATAAAAAAAAAGAAATCATGCAATGCAAAAGATGCCAAAGATTTGGTCACACTAAAAATCAGTGCCTTCGACCATTTAGATGTGTAAAATGCGGTAATGAGCATCCTACTGCAACGTGCACCAAAACACCAGACACGGAAGCAACATGCGCAAACTGTCAAGAAAAACACCCTGCGAGCTATAAAGGCTGCACCAAATATAAACAATATAAGGAAAGAATACTGAAAATCAAACCAACCAATAAAGATTCCGCCCCAACTCGGAGCGCAAAAGAGATTAAAACAACAGAACAAACAGCAAAACAAAACATAACACACACTAAATCCGTGAAAGAAAATAGGAGCTACGCGGATGTAACAAAAGATGGACCGCTCAACGAAGAATTAATTGACTTCCCAGACCGACTAGAACGAATGTTTGCTAAATTTCAACAAATCATGATAAACATGATGGACAAAATGATGGACCGTATGATCCAGCTTGTTTCAAGCCTTATTACAAAATGAATCACACACTCAGAATTGTCACTTGGAATGCCAACAGCTTGACGGAACGACGTCAAGATCTTCAAACATTTCTCCAAACAGAAAAAGTCGACATAGCATTAATCTCCGAGACGAGATTCACTGCAAAATCTCACTGTATAATAAATAATTACACGGTTTACACGACAAATCACCCATCAGGGAATAGCCACGGAGGAACTGCTGTAATTATAAAAAATAATATTAAACATTATGAACTAGAGAAATATCAGACAGATAAAATTCAAGCAACATCAATAAAAGTGTACAACGACAAAGTTGAGACAACCATGTCTGCTGTGTATTGCCCACCCAGACATAAAATTACTAAAAATGACTACAACTCGTATTTCTCTTCCCTGGGTTCCAGGTTTATATGTGGCGGGGATTGGAATGCGAAACACACACACTGGGGTTCGCGTTTAATCACACACCGGGGAAGGCAACTATTTGGCACTGTACAGAACCTAAATCTCGAGTGCATGACCTCACGCGAACCGACATATTGGCCAAAGGATCGAAGTAAAATCCCTGACTTACTGGACTTCTTCATCACCAAAAGCATAAGTCGAAATTACATGTCCACTGAAACGTGCACGGATCTATCATCTGACCACACACCAGTCATACTAAATGTCAACTCAAGGGTAGTGCTGGTTGAACCAGTGCAAAGGCTATACAACAAAGCTACTAACTGGGAAATGTATCAGGAAATCGTGACAATAGAAACTAAGCTCATGAATCCAATACAAACAGCAGAAGATATAGAAAACGCTATAGAGAGCCTCAATAAGATCATACATAAAGCAGCTACAACCTCCACAAAAGCGAAGAAAAAATTGCCTCCAATGTTAAATGAATACCCGAAAATGATCAAAGAAAAAATAATTGAACGCCGTAACCTAAGGAAAGTATGGCACGGAACTAGATATCCTGCAGACAAAGCTGCGTTCAACCGAGCCTCTAATGAACTGAAAACATTGATTAAAACGTTCAACAACAATAATCTCCAAATGTTTCTCTCTAACCTGACTCCTGGTTTGGACACAAACCACTCACTCTGGAAGGCAACACAAAAATTAAAACGTCCAAATAACCATGTACCTCCTATTAGAAAAAACAACGGAGACTGGGCCCGATCAGACACTGAGAAGGCTAAAGTTTTCGCAGAACACCTTAGTAAAGTGTTTCAACCACTTCCTGATCTGAAACCCGAACAATGCACTGCAATTAAAAGCTACCTAGAAAGTGCACTACAACTGTGCCTACCAATAAAGTATGTAAGTCCCACCGAAGTAGCCTGTGAAATGAAACACCTAAAAGACGGAAAATCACCGGGGTATGACTTTATAGACAGCACTCTTCTGAAAAATCTTCCAAAAAAAGGAATTGTTGCAATAGCCAGGATCTTCAATGCCTGCTTACGACTTTGCCACTTCCCAGGACAGTGGAAGATAGCACAGGTGATAATGTTACCCAAACCCGGTAAGCCACCTAATGAAGTTGACTCATACCGACCTATTAGTCTTCTGCCCGTAATAGGTAAACTCTTCGAAAAAATATTGCTGAAGAGGATGAAGGTGCACATAAATGATGTAATTCCAAATCATCAATTTGGCTTTAGGGAAAACCACGGAACAATCGAGCAAGTTCACCGTATCGTTGACGTAATAAGCAGATCGCTCGAAGAAAAGAAGTATTGTTCAGCAGTCTTTTTGGACATTAGCCAGGCCTTTGACAAAGTCTGGCACGAGGGCCTGTTATATAAAATTAAAAAGATGCTCCCACACTCATTTTACCACATACTGCATTCATATCTAAACAGGCGATGCTTCGAAGTTAAGATCCACGACGAAGTTTCAGACTTGTACGAGATTAAATCAGGAGTGCCACAGGGAAGTATACTGGGACCAGTCCTTTACACCATATTTACGGCTGACCTACCCACAACAGACAGCACAATTATTGCAACATATGCAGACGACACGGCTTTACTCTCCACACATATGAATCCAATTACTGCATCTGAACACCTGCAACACCACATTGACAAAATTGAGGAATGGCTTAAAATCTGGAGAATGCACGCAAATCAAAGCAAGTCTACTCACATAACATTTACACTCAGAAGAGACACCTGTCCCCCGGTGACAATAAACAACGACGAAATTCCGCAGGACGATCATGCAAAATATCTGGGCATGCACTTAGACAGAAGACTAACATGGCGAAAACACATTTGGGCCAAGAGAAAACAACTTGACATAAAACTGCGCAGTATGTACTGGTTAATAGGACGCCACTCGCAAATGAGCACTCACAGCAAGATGACAGTTTATAAAGCCATTTTAAAACCAATTTGGACTTATGGTATCCAGCTCTGGGGCACAGCCAGCAATAGCAATATTGAGATACTGGAACGTTTCCAAACCAAAACACTTAGGTCCATCTTCGACATCCCACAGTACATCAGCAATAAAATTATATATCTTGACCTGAAACTACCAACTGTCAAACAGGAGATCATGAAATATAGCATTAACTACCAGAAAAGACTTGCGAATCATAAAAATGAACTTGCTCTTGGACTGTGGGGAGATAAAAGTATACGCTATAGGAGATTGAAAAGACATAGTGTTCCAAGTCTAATAGATAGATTTATCAGGTTGGAATGAGACACCCAACTGAGCAGTGTCTCACCAAGCTAAAGAAACCAATCAGATACCATATATCAAACATCGAAATGGCTTATTGTTGTGTTCAACAGATTGCCATGAAGCAGAAAAGAGAGGAAAAAAAAAAAAAAAAAAAAAAAAATTGTTATGAACTTTATTTTCAATGCAATAAGGTCCACTTTAACTTGCCTAAATTTTACTACAGATTTTTAAGGTATTTTGATAATTTTTCCAAAACTGTAAGATAATAATTAAAATCAGGAATTTTTCAGATTTTTTGGTCAATAAAATTTGGAGAAAAAGGAGGTAATTTTTTGTAAATTTTTGGCCATAAATCAAAAAGTACATCACGAAAATATATTTAAAAAAGTATTGAAATTTGCAGATTGAGCCCTTTCATAAAACACCCTGTTTGCAATCAAATCACTTGAGTTTTTTAACACCCCATTCTAGACCCCTTACAAATATTTAGAAAAAATATTTCATATGGTTTATACTAAAAACAGATGCGGGCAAGCAAGTTGTATAACTATGCCAAATTTCAAGTTGATAGCTTCTACAGTTTCAGAGCCGAACTGCTGTGACATACAGACAGACAGGCAGACAAACAGATAGACAGGCAGACAAACAGACAGACAGGCAGACAAACAGACAGACACCAAAGTTCATAAGGGTTCCTTTTTACCATTTTGGTACGGAACCCTAAAAATGTGGTACTTAACTCAGTTGACAATAAATTCAGTAGGTATATTTAGGTATCATAAAAATCCAATTAGAGATCCAATCATGTCAATTAGAAAGATACTGGGAAGTATTGTCCTACTTTTTTTGGCAGTAAGTCGGGTGTGATTTGGTCACAAGATACCTAACACTCATACTTGCTTCGCTTGTCGTCGTACCTATCAGAGATTCTGGGATTGTCCTACTTTTTTGGCAGTAAATTGGAATCTGTTGTGATCGCAAGATACCTACTTACCTAACTAAAATAATACCGCTACAATTTGGTCACATGAAAAAAAATCTTAAACTAAAGATGCTTGTATTAAGAATTATTTATCATATTCTACACGATATATAAGTAAAATCGAGTGTTATATTGACATCATTTTCACACCAATGAGAATTTTCTAAGTCCCTGATTCTTAGTAATTTAACTAACTCTACATAACAAAAGAAGCTTAGTTTAACATATTCTACACGACGCATTAATAAAAAACATAATATGTTATATTAGACTTCATGTTGATGAATTTTTTAAGTCCAGCCCCCCTATGCTACACCCCAACCAATTTTTTCCCTGACCTTTATTAAATTTCCCTGACTTTTCCCGGTTTTCCCCGGTTTTCCAGAAAGTAGCCACCCTGACATACATCCAAAGAATGTTATGTAGATCATTTTATAAGGAAAATTTTATCCTTTGATGGTTTTCTCCTAGCTTTACCTGTTTTCAAACAAACCTAAAAAACTGTGATTGGGGAACCAAAAGAGGGGGGGAGGGACAGGAAAAACAGTTTTATGACGTGTTCCTACTTCAATATTGAAGCACATATATAAAAGCTACATGTATGCCAAGTTTCATGCTTTCTGCCGGATTGGACCGTATTTCGGGTTAACAAGCTGCACTAAAAGGAGGTCTTGGCACAGAAAGTGTTACAGTAACTAATGATTATATACGTAAGGAAGTGGTTACATACTAGTAGTTAAGAGTTTACTGCCCATTTATGTCCACATCCGCAAAAGACGCATCTATAGATTTCAAACGTAAAAACGACCATACACACATGCCTTCAACCTACTGGTTAAAAGACAGACAAATGCTTAATACATTGCTGGCAGTGAATGCTTCGATAAGAAAAGATAGTGTTTTCGGCGTGTTTTTAAAACGATCGCAAGGCATCCAAAACAACGGATAGGCAATGCATTTCCGCAAGAACATTAAAATATGAAATAACAAACTTACAAAAACTTAATGCCCGCAATCGAAGTTGTCGTGAAGTTAAACCAAAACATAAAAAAAACAAATCTCAGCATACCTAAACAACTCGTTGTACTGTTGAAGCTCAGCTTCTTCCAGGAAATCTTTGAGATTCTCATGATCTTCAAATACTCCTTCTAAAAATGAAACATAAGAAACATTTGTTAGCCTTGTTGTGAATGCATCACATACAATAAAAATAACGCATAAACAGCCACGTACCCATACTGAACTAGAAACGTAAACCGCTCACAGATAAATGTAATATAATCCCATATTGATTTCACAACAAGAAATCAATAAATCAAGCTTTATTTATCAACAATGAACGCTGTAACTGTTAAATATTATTCCAAATAAAATGTTCTCTCTCACTCCAGTTCAGTTTGACAATCTAATAGTAGTGTGACCAATGTGGAATCGAAACCGTACCACATCCTATTATTAATTGATGATGAATTGTGATAATTCTCTAAAAAAGTCTCCCGGATTCGGGTAAAGTTAGTCGGAACTATTAATTTACTAAATGCAAAGAATAAAAGCGTAAGAAGCTCTTACTAAGAGCATATGGGACCGAGTGAAAGAGATGTACAAACCCGAAGGTAATTTTAAGACAATGATTAAAGAAACTAAAGGATCGGGCATAAAAATACATACATATTGTATTTATCTCTTTCTAACTAACCTGTATTCTCGTAAGTTAAAAACGATCACTATACTTTTGTCGGAACCTAAAAAATACCTAATGCTGCCAGGTTTTGACAGGGCAGCCATTTTATGCGCCACCGTTCGACAGTACTTGAGTAGTCAATGCGCCGTGTTTATGTTTTAAATTATTAAATAAGTGGAGTTATATATATTACAACATTAAAGTACACCTAAGTGTAAGGAACATTTTTGTTATAATGATGAAATACAGTGTTGTATGATGTGGAGCAAGAAAAAGTGAAAAACAAAAAAGTTTAACATAGCACCGGTAAATTTCAAGTTTTTATTGAAATATCGGTCAGTATCAGTTTTCAGTATGTGAGATATTATTATTAAACAATAGACCAAGATTAATCATGCTTTATATTAAGATTGAGTTTTATTTTAGATATTTTCGTAATTCAATTCAATTTTTTTTTCTCGGAATGGCTTCTGTCCATATGAACAACTTTGCCAGTGTCAGGGTTTGAGGCTACAGGTGATCGGTAAATTATTTCCCGTACAGACTAAAAATGAAGCGCTCAGTTGAAAACCTAAAACAAACAAGACAGCATGAGGGTAGTATTATAACTACAAAAAGTACTTAAATAAGTGTTATGATAGGTGAGCAAGCACATTGCTGCGGGTATGAAATGGACAAAGCAGTGGGCAACAAGTTTTAAAATTTAATGTTAAAGTCTGTAATAAATTTGGTGAGTCGATAGACAAAAGGAGAGGGAACATAGGTTAGGAGAAAATTCATATTAGCGGGACGGGGAATAAAATCAGGAAGTAAATCATAGAGTGAAACAGGATTGATAGGGCAATTAAAGAAAATATGGTCTGGAGACCCTTCCTCTAAGCCGCACTCACACAAAGAGTGATCCCGAACGCGGATTTTTGCCAGGAATAAAGGAGAACAAATGTGGCCAAGACGTAATCGAATGATCGTGGAGATGGCACGCTTGCCAGCATTGCGGAATTTAAAAAACCAAGGTTTCACGGGCAGATTTGGCTTAATGTCACCGTAGTGTTTACCTTTACAGAGCCTAGAAGCATTCCATGTATCGCCCCAGCGATCAACTAAATGGGATTTAGCAGAAGAGCGTAGGTCCTGACTATAACATTCAGAATATATAGGACAACCAATTTCAATTGCTTGTTTGGCACCGGCATCTGCCTGTTCATTACCTACAATACCTGAGTGGCCGGGAATCCAACCCAAAGTGATATTGAAGCCAAGGGAATTACATCTATAGAGGGCTTCTCTGGTTTTAAGAATAATTTCTAAGTTGTCCCTGGAACGAAGAGGAAATTTTGAGATGTCCTGTAATCAGATAAGAGAGTCCGAGAGAATTAGAACCTTATTTAATTTGTGAGATTCAGCATAAGATACAGCTTCATAAATAGCTATAGCTTCACCTATAAAAACAGAAGTTTGAGGAGGACACTGGAAACTTAACAAAATTTTAAAGAAGGGGATCCAGACAGCACAGCCCACAAATCCATCCTTAGACAGTTTGGAGGCATCGGTGAATACTGTCAACCAACCTTCCCATTTCTCAGTCAAAACCTTATTAAAGAGAACATTAGCGTTGGATGAGTCTTTATGAATAGAATTCTACCAAGAGAATACATTATTTGGGGTTGGAAGATAAGTGCGTAAAAATTTATTGTAAAAACTGGATTAACTGTTAATTGAGACACCAGGGGGCCAGATGAAAGTTTTTGAAATCTTTTTATTAAACAAGGAGGCTTTTTGTGAGCAAAATATTTAGCAGAAGATACTAATTGGGATAAGGAATTTAAACGAGATAGTAGGTAATGGATGATTGGAGAATTGAGCAGACCTGAAAAAAACGATCACATAGAAACTGCCTTCGAAGAGAAAGGGGCGCTATGCATTCTACCTGTATGGCATTAATAGGGGAAGATTTCATAGCACCTGTTATGATGCGTAAACATCTCGCTTGAATCCTGTCCAAATAAGACAAAGCCAATTTATTGCATGGTTCCAGCAAGAAACAAACATAGTCAAAGTGACTCCGTATAATAGCGTTATATAACGTACGTTTACCCTAAGCGCTCGCGATGGCCAGTGGCGCGGCCATCTTTCGGTTGCCCTAGCAACGAACCCCGCGCGGTTTCCCCGCGGACGCCCAGCCGCGCGACAGACGACTCCCGCGCGCCGTCGCGAACCACCGCTAACTCTTGCCTAATAATAATTCCATGTTTGTGTTAATAACCTAATTGTTTCGGATGCATGTAAAATCCGTATATACTTACACATCGTGTGTAGGTACTATTGTTTATTTGTGAAGATTAAATGTCCTGAGAACTATGACTACGATCTTTATAGTGGCGCTCAACTCGAGGCAGAGACAGAACTCATGAGAGTTTGTGTGGTATAGCGTACCTAAGTACTATCGTGACAGTGTTTGTGACAATGCCGCCGAAAAAGCAAGCAGCAGCTAGCCGCCCGCAGGGCGAGCCGGCCACGAGCTTTACGGACGAGGAGTACGCCGGCGAGCCCAATGATGCCGCCGACTCTGCGAGGCAGGCGCCGCACGCTCCGCTCGTGTCGCATCCACCGCCTCCGCAACCGCTCTTCGACGCGCAACAGTTTGTCGCAACATTCATGAACTCATTCGCGGAGTCTCAGGCCGCAGTCAACAGGAACCTCATCGAAACCCTGCGGTCAACGTCAGTCACACCCGTGTCAAACGCGAGCGAGCCCGCTGCGGCCGCCGCGCCGCACGCCGCCGGGAACTTCAGTAAGTGCACCGCGCGCTTCAATGGACAAGCGCAAGATCCGGAGGTACTAGAAGCTTTCTTAGATGCCGCCGAGACGTACAAAGAGTGTACCGCCGTGAGCGACGAGCACGCTGTACGAGGCTTAACCATGCTGTTGGAAGGAGACGCCGCCGTCTGGTGGCGAGGAGTGAAGTCGTTGGTGACGACATGGCGCGACGCAACGGCCCGACTGCGCGCCGTTTACGGAGCCCCGCGCCCTGGCTATAAACTGTTACGCGAAATCTTCGCCGCGGAACAACAAACTGAACGTGCTGAAGTGTTTGTGTGTCGTATACGTGCTCTAATCGTTAGATTACCGTATGTTGTCCCGGAAGAAATGAAAGTCGATATTATTTATAGTTTGTTAAACCGACGTATTCGTAAACGTTTACCGCGAGATGCTATTGATACTGTTGATTGTTTATTGAACAAGGCAAGAGTTACGGAGGACTCTATTTCCGAGGTACGTAAAATTACACCTATAGTTGCATCAGCTGTTTCGGCTATCGCGAGCGTTATTGGGTCCGAGAAGGCAAGCGTAGCTACTTCGAGCGCAAGTGACTCCGGGGGGGCTATTCCGACCGCGTCCGATAATAAGTCGAAACGTAATCGAATTCGATGTACTTATTGTAAGGTTTACGGCCACGTCGTTGAAGATTGTCGCAACTTACGACAAAGACACGATAACCCGCCGTCAAGTACTAACTCCGTCGTAAGTAAGGTAAACGCACCTGTTACCGCCAAGGTAAATATACCGAATACTGGTCGGCCGAGCGAACCTAGTCGTTGTTATGGTTGTGGCAAGGTAGGTGTTATCAAGTCAAGATGTGATACGTGCAATCCTTCGAAACGCGCCGATTTTTATTATAGTGAAAATAGCGGTTTTGAAACCACTACTACACATCCAATGGTGATGGTAGGTATTTTTGGCCGAGAAGGGGTGGCGATCATCGATACCGGTGCCACCCATTGTATCGCGAGCCCTGCCCTATATAAAATTTTAGTAGCGAACGACGTAAAGTTTCAGGATAAGCAGCGAACGATACGCCTGGCTGACGGTTCCCAGCAGTTACGGAAGGTACTCACTGCCGACGTAGTTACCACGATCGAAGGCCGTGATTTTACTGCTGACTTCATGGTGCTGCCTGGAGATGAAACCAAAACCCTACTCGGCTTTGAGTTTTTAGCCAAAGCTGGGATAGTGCTCGACGGTTCCCGGGACTCATGGAGTTTTGCCGATGATCCTGAAGTTCAGTATTCCTTTGTACGTAAGTATCACCTAGACAATGCTGACGACGCAGAGCTAATGCGAGCTGAATCCTCGGACCTTTCACTACGGAGTGACGAAAGTACAAAACTCTCACTGGAACAGCAGCACGCGCTCAACGCTTTCATCATGAGAAGGGCGTCTCAATTCGCGCCTAACGGTCCTGCTACAGAATTCGCTACCCACCGGATCAAGGTAAGCGAAAACCAGGAACCAGTAGCTTCTCCACCGTACAGGTTGTCACAGAGCCGTAAAGAAGCCTTGAAGACAGAGCTCGACAAGCTGCTGCGAGACCATGTTATTGAGGAGTGCGAGTCACCCTGGGCCTCTAACGTCGTTCTCGTATCTAAGAAGGATGGTGGTCTGAGGCTCTGTATCGACTACCGGAAACTCAACGCGGTAACCGAACCTGATAGGTACCCATTACCCAGGATCGAGGACATACTGCACGCAGCTAAGACCAGCGAGTTCATGACGACCTTGGACTTGCGATCCGGCTATTTCCAGGTAAACGTACACCCCGACGATCGAGATAAGACTGCATTTATCAGCCCTTTAGGTACCTTCCGTTTCAAACGCATGCCGATGGGTCTGCGCAACTCGGGTGCCACGTTTCAGCGGCTGATTGATAGGTTCCAGTCCAACCTGAAAGAAGAAGTAGCAATCCTGGCATACCTGGATGACTTGATCATCTTGTCACCGGGTCCATTCGAGCGTCATCTGGCAGACTTGGAGACTGTGTTTGACCGTCTCGCGATGTTTGGATTGAGGGTTAACCGTGCAAAAAGCCACTTCGCCCGCGACTCGGTCAAGTTCCTTGGTCACGTGATCGTCCCGGGAGGCATTCATGTCGATCCAGACAAGACCTCTGCCATAGCAGGTATGAACACCCCACAAAACGTCAAACACCTTAAGTGTTTCTTACAGACGTCTAGTTGGTTCCGCCGCTTCATACCCAACTACGCCGAAGTCGCAAGACCGCTTACAAATCTTCTTAAGAAGGCAAGTACCTGGCACTGGGGTACCGAGCAACACGAGGCTTTCGAGCGTATTAAAACCCTCCTTGTATCTGCCCCGATCCTGCGCCAAACTGATGACACAAAGCCGTTCATCCTCAGAACCGACAGCAGTGGGTACTGTCTTGGCGCAGTTCTCATGCAGGGGGAGGGGTCAGATGAGCGACCGATAGAGTATGCGAGCCGCCTCCTAAATCCCGCCGAGAAAAACTACTCAACCACAGAGCGAGAAGCTTTAGCCGTGGTGTGGGCCGTGAGTAAATTTCGCGGATATATAGAGGGTGCTCAAGTGACAGTAAAGTCCGACCATCAACCCTTGCGCTGGTTGATGAGCATGCGCTCTCCCAGTGGCCGACTAGCGCGATGGGCATTACTTTTGCAAGAGTTTAACCTAAGTGTCGAATATACACCGGGTCGAGCGAATGTCATCGCTGACACATTGTCACGACCGGTGTGCGCTGAAGATGCTAGCTGCGACCTGTGCCTTGCTGTCGTCGACATGCCTTCGAGGAGCAGTGGTGACATCCGCGAGAACCAGCTCAAGGATCCCGAGGTACGCAAGATCGTCGAAGACATGGAGTCCGACGATCCGTTTAGGGGGAGGCCATGGTCTGATCGCGGATATATCGTATCTGACGGCGTTTTATACAGGTACGAACTCGAAGGTAATGACAATGACGATGCTGTCTTAGTTGTCCCGGAGCACGAACGCGCTGCCGTACTAGCAGACTTTCATGATGCTCCCACAGCAGGCCATTTCGGAGTCGACCGCACGCTGAGCCGCATCAAGTCACGCTTTTACTGGCCTGGCATGAAGGCTTATGTTACCAATCACATCAAGGAGTGCTTACCATGCCAGCGCTACAAGGTAAATAACAGGAAACCCGCAGGCCTACTCCAAACCCCTGCGATGTCCCAAAGGTTTGAGGTTTTGTCAGTTGATCTCTTCGGCCCACTAGTAGAGACTCCGCGACACAACAAGTGGATCCTAATTGTCGAGGATGTCTGCTCGCGTTGGGTCGAGCTCTTCCCGCTGGAATCCGCAACTAGTTTCGAGTGTGCAAATACTCTTATCAACGAAGTGTTTTTGAGGTATGGTGTGCCTCGTCGTCTCATTAGCGATAATGGGGTACAGTTTGTGAGTGAGGTCATGCAACAGGCTTGCTATGTCTTAGGCATAGACCAAAATCTGACGCCATTTTATCACCCAGAGGCGAATCCGATAGAGCGTAAGAACAGGGACCTCAAGCCCCAGCTGGCTGTCTGCGTCGGGCAGGATCACTCTACGTGGGATCTTCACCTCGCCGCAGTAAGGTATGCCATGAACTCTGCAGTAACTGCTAGCACAGGGTTTTCTCCGGCCTACCTTACGTTCGGCAGAGAGATGCGCGCTCCTGCTGACGCCGCTACTGACTTACGAGCAATCGTGGAAAACGATAACTTCGTCCCGGTCATAACACCTCACCTTAAGAAAATGGCATCAACTTTAGCAGAAGCTAGAGACACTCACGAAAAGGCGCAGGCGCTTCAAAAGAAGTATGCTGACGAAGGACGTCGTCCACCACCAGACTACAAAGTAGGTGACCTAGTCTTACTCAAAACGCAAGGACCCAACGACACTGGCCCTGGTCAATCGACCAAATTTATTCCACGTCGCGATGGGCCCTATCGAATCAAGGGGGCGTTGAGTAACACTACGTACGAACTAGAAGGTATCCAAGACGGTGTCACCTTGGGTAAGTACCACGGGTCACACCTTACTCCATTTACAGGTCGTGTCGAAGCTCCGGTGCGGCCAAAACGACGTCGTGGTAGGCCGCGCAAATACCAGTCCTAGTCCGAATGCGAGGGCGCTAGGTCGGACTAGAGGGGGAGTCTATAACGTACGTTTACCCTAAGCGCTCGCGATGGCCAGTGGCGCGGCCATCTTTCGGTTGCCCTAGCAACGAACCCCGCGCGGTTTCCCCGCGGACGCCCAGCCGCGCGACAGACGACTCCCGCGCGCCGTCGCGAACCACCGCTAACTCTTGCCTAATAATAATTCCATGTTTGTGTTAATAACCTAATTGTTTCGGATGCATGTAAAATCCGTATATACTTACACATCGTGTGTAGGTACTATTGTTTATTTGTGAAGATTAAATGTCCTGAGAACTATGACTACGATCTTTATAGTTATATAAAAGCTTTTGAGAATAGGGGTGGGCACCCCACCAAGAGCCTGATAGTGCCCTCAAGATATTAACATTTTTCTCACATTTTTTCTTAATATAATTAAGATGAGGGATACCCGTCATACGAGAGTTCAGAATCAAACCAAGAAATTTAACATTGGAATCCACAGGGATGGATTCCTCATTAATAACAATATCGACGTCCGGAGCCAACCTCTTTCTAGAAAAAACTACCACTGAACTTTTGGCTGGAGAGAGACTTAAACCGTGGTCTAAGAGCCATTCATTGAGGTATCTCAGAGCAGTGTTTAAACGGGATGAGCAATCCAAAATAGAATCTGACGTGTAATACAACGCGATTTCGTCCGCGTACTGAAGGACCTCACTAAAGCAATCAACGGACTTTTTGAGGTCAGCAGTATATAAGCTGTGAACAGATCCCTGCGGGAGACCCTTCCATATTGTTCTCGAAGGCCACAATTGACCCTGAAATCGAACACAAAAATATCGCTCCATAAAAATATTGCAAATGACATTAACCATCTTAACCGGGAGACTCAGCTGGAGCATTATCTGCCTGAGTAACGGAAGTTGGACGTTGTCATACGCGTAGGTGATGTCAAGAAATACGCCTACAAGATGCTGACCGCTAGAAAATGCTAGCCTAATATCAGAGGTTAAAACACTCAAGCTGTCCATGGTACCTCTGCCTCTTCGAAAGCCAAATTGGGAGTCAGCTAGGATACCACGGCTTTCCAATATACTCAAGTCTATTTTTAATAAGATGTTCTAAGATCTTTAACAAAACCGAAGATAGGGCTATCGGTCTATATGACGATGAAGCAGAAGGATCTTTATGGGGCTTTAAAAAGGGGATTAATGATTTGTTGTTTCCAAGAATCGGGTATGGAACCAGAGTCAAAAATTAAATTAAGTAGACTAAGAAAAAATAATTTAGTAGACTCTAGACACTTTATAATAAAAGAATAAGGAATTCCATCAATGAAGAATGTCATTAGGTACGCCAAATTGCTTGAAACTTTGTAGCAGTAAAGTTTATAAATAAACAAACATACTACTTTTTATTTTATTCAAAAAGACTCAGTAGTTTTGATTTTATGAACGTTTAAAATTTGGTTCAATAATATTAAAGCGCGCGGGGGCCATCTTACTGGGGTGACGTCATCGCTTAACAGCGGTACGCGCCCTTATATGAAAAAGTAAGTTTACAGGGCTATAACTTTTTAACCGTTATAAGTAGCCAGTTGAATTTTTCACAGAATACGTGTTATTATAAAATGTATCGTTTAAAATTGTACAATGAACAATAAATCAAACTCCAAGAGGGGTTGTATGGGGATACAAGAAACATGAAAATAAATTAATTTTTTTAGCATTTTTATACAGATTGTATTTTTATAATGGCTTCTTATTTTGATACTATTTTGAGCTTACATTGTAGTCTAATTTTTGTAGTTTACGACTAAATAGCAATGTCAAGTAAAACTGCTAAAAATATGTGACAAAACTGATTTTATCAACGCGATATTTAAAGCGGTCACCCATCCTGTTTTGGACTACGCGTGTAGTTGCTTAACTTTGGAAGGCGAAGTACGGGTTGTATTTGTATAATAGCTTTTTATTTCAGTGTCACATTAAGTTTAGATAATAATCAAAACTCCATACAAACATATATAGTTTACGACCAAACAGTAAACTGTAGTAAAACTCTTAGAAATATGTTAAAAAGTGCCTAGTTTAAATCAACACGATCGATGTTTAGGTAAGCGGTGGTTGCTTAACTTTAGTGGTAGGCCTTTATTTACAAATTTCGTGTTAATTTAGAATTAATATCGCTACTGTATAAAAGAGTGAACTATAAAACATGCATTTTTGATTGACCTAGCAGTAGTTCTGATACTTCGTGTACCTATTCATTTCATCGATTTCAAATTTCGCGCGCGGGTGCTACCAAGTCGATAGACGTACCTACCTACATACCTACAACACTCTCGCTTCGCTAGGTCGAAGCATTATTGCCACTATCCCAAAACTTAAAGTGCTTGATTATTAAGTATTCTAATTTTATTTAACCAACATATTCGACAAACATTACAAATAGAAAAGCCGGTCAGTGACAGACAGTTAGTTATGTAATACAAAATAATAGATAAACATAGCTGCCATAGTAACATCAAAACGAATCCGTAAAAATATTACGACTTACAAAGTTAAGCAAGTACAAGCGTAGTCTATAACAGGATGGGTGACCGCCTAAAATATCGTGTTGATAAAAACAATTTTGTCACATATTTGTAGCAGTTTTACTTGAGATTGCTATTTAGTCGGAAACTATGAAAATTAGACTACAATTTAAGCTTAAAATAGCATCAAAATAAGAAGCCATTATAAAAATACAATCCGTATAAAAATGCTAAAAATATGATTTATTTTCATGTTTCTTGTATGGGGAAATAAATAATAATAATAAATAAATATCAAGGGACAATCTCACACAAATTGACCTAGTCTCAAACTAAGCTCTAGGCTTGTACTGTGGGTACTAGACAACGATATAAATACTTATATAGAGAAATAAATACTTAAATACAAAGAAAACATCCAAGACTCAGGAACAAATACTCGTGCTCATCATCACACAAGTATCTGCCCTTACTGGGATTTGAACCCAGGACCGCTAGCTTCATAGGCAGGGTCACTACCAACTAGGCTAGCGCGTCGTCGAATTTTTTATTGTACAATTTTAAACGATAGATTTTATAAGAACACGTATTCTGTGTTAAATTCATCTGGCTACTTATAACGGTTAAAAAGTTACAGCCCTGCAAATTTACTTTTTCTTAGCCTCGTAAGGCCCGATGTCCTAAATTTAGGACATCTGTCAAAGTGACTTTTGACTTTGACTGACATAAGATTCTTTTTCGAACTAACGAAATTTGACTTGGGCCTTACGAGGATATAAGGGCGCGTACCGCTGTTAAGCGATGACGTCATCATCCGTGAGCGCTAGCCGCCGGGTTTCGAGCGCCGCATACGAAGTTTAAATTTAATATCTCGAAAACTATTTGACGTATCGAAATGATTTTTTTACAGCCGTTTTTAATTTTTAATGAATAATACGGTAAGCCAAAAATCTAAACTGGCTGACATTCTCTATTCCAGGGGCTGAGTCGCGAAGATGATCTAGGACTGAAGATAATTCCGAAAGTGAGAATGGCTCATCCATTCGGTCTGAAGACAGAGGAGGGGAGGAAGGAGGGAGACAATCCTCAGATGGGACAAAAGGAGGAGACAGAATGTCGAGGAACCCATCCAGCTACGCAGCAGGGTCATTAGAAGAAGGGTTACTGTCGGACAAGGCCCCACGGATTTTTTTAATGTTTTTCCACACCAAGGAGGAAGGAGAGCGGGGAGATAGAATTTCACAAAAGCGAGTCCAGCCAGATCGTTTCTTAGACGACAGAACCCTTTTGCATTGAACGCTAGATTTTTGAAAAGCTTGGTAATTTTCCATACTCGACAAATCACTAAGAAATAAATCTTCAGCACAGTTGCGGACCTTAATAGCAGCTGTGCACTCAGCATCCCACCAAGGGGGGAGGGGATTTTGTTTGATGAGGAATTTTTAAGGGGAATAAATAAATCAACAGCGAAAATAAGAATTGATACAAAAATTGAATAAAGCTCTAAAAAGTTTAATTGACAAATAGGAGGAAGGCTATTAACTTCATTTTCAACAAAAAGGCTGAAACCATCCCAATCAGCCTTATCTAATATATATTTTAAAAGAGGAGGGAAGGAAGCTGAAGGCATTGACACACCTAAGGGAAAGGTGACAAGAATAGGAAAATGGTCATTACCGTGTGACCGAGAAAGGAGCCGCCAGTCGAGGCCAATAGACAAACTAGAAGAGGACAAAGTTAAATCTACAGAGCTAGGATTCTGGGAGGGGGAAGATCTCCTTGTGGGAGTGCCATCATTCAACAATACCAAATTACAGCTATCAAAGATGGCAAGGAGAAGAGTAGCATTAGAGTCACAAGAACTTGAACCCCTCATAGTGTGATGGCAATTAAAGTCGCCCATTACAACTAAAGGGCCAGAGAGGGTTTGAATTTATTTACAAGATATGAGAACTCATGTTTTTTATGTCTTATGCTTCTACAGTTCCATTGAATGACTGTACTGGCCATTAACGGAAGTGATGACGTTAGTCAATTGGTTCAGCATTTCTGAGACGTTGTTCGGTAATGCATCTGAAAACTTGGAGATAAGATTAACAAGAGTGCTGATAAGCAGCTTAATTAGGTTGTCATTTGGGGTTATAACAGATTCAGAGTTTCCGAGGGCACAGCCATTTTCTTGGGAAGATTGAGGAGACTGAGTAATATTATTATGAGCCACTCGGTCATAGCCTGGACTCCGAGCAGGCGCTATCCGTTGAGGTTTGAATAAGGTTTTTCTGTAAGACTGGGAAGTTGATGAACTCGCCATTGGGGGAGAGGGGGAAAGACGAGTGGAATCGGCAAAAGAGAGTCGAACTGGGCGATAACGCAGGGAAGCTTCTGAGTATGAGATGCTTTCTTCAGACATCACTTGCTTAATAGACTTTTGTCTAATATGTTCCGGGCAGGATGAATAGGTAGCATAGTGAGGCCCTGAACAAAAAAGACAAGAAGCCTCATTCTCAGGGACAGAGCATGTATCACCTTCATGAGGTTGAGCACATTTAAAACAACGAGTCTTTGAACGGCAGGAGACCTTGATGTGACCAAAGCGGCAGCACTTGTTGCATTGTATCGAAGGAAGTTGGTAAGTTTCTACTGGGATAGAAGTGTGGTAGCAGAATACCTTTTCTGGAAGAGACTGACTCAGGAAGGTAAGAGCAACGGTCTGGGTTGGTATCCAGGACACTTTGTCTTCAGATAAAGATTTCCTATTAAGGCGACGAGCCTTAATTACTCTACAATCAGACCGAGAGCATTCCACAGACTCCACTTATTCCTCTATAGTCCAATCAACAGGAATGTTCCTAATTAAGCCCATTCTGGTAACATTAAAAGTCGGGACAGAAGCCGAAAGACCATGTTGTAAAAGCACTCTGCGTCGACAAACTCCACAGACACTCGATTACGTCCACTAGGCTTAATGCCTCCTTTTGTGATTCCACAAATTGCAAGCTTATGCATGAGTTGAGCAAACTTCAGTACTCTAATGGAAAAACCAGAAGAAGGATCTTCAACTGTCTTTGAGACATGAATGATAAAAGGGGCTTTATCTCCAGAGCCATATTTTAACTTAGAGCCCGGAGCGAACTCGGGCACAGTGTAAGTATGCTGAATAGAAGCAGAGGCTGGCGTTCTAGAATCGCGTTTGCTTGCATTTTCTATACGAGTACATTCATCATTCAACACATCGGTAGGACCAATTTTACATCGTTTTCGTGAATTCGACGCGGGGTGATTTTGGGTGACAAAACCATCAACCTCACAAGAAGCAGTTGAGGAAAGCCTGCCCCTATCAGGGGGCTCGCTATCATCCATCGTACTCACCCAAACACACACACACAACACACTTAACAAGTTAAACAGCACCAATAATCACTATTTAAACCACTGCTTATTAGAATTTCAACTAAAATATCGCAGAAAAACCCTGTCAGATTATCGGCACGAGTAGCCCGTCCACCTCGGTATTTTCGTACTTAATTAAATAGTACTTTTGACAGATAGGGTTGTTCGAGAATCGTGATTGAAATATCGATAAATAAGTTACAGTGGATATTTTCGGCCTATTCGTCAGTTTTTATCCGACTTCAAAAAAAAGGAGGAGGTTCTCAATTCGACGGGATATTTTTATTTAATTACTAGCTAGTACCCGGCGCCTTGCTGCCAATACTTTCTTTTTTGTTTTCGGTTTGGTGACCAGTGATTTAGACATATCAGTGTCAACTGCCTGTCTAAAATAATAATAATAATATCCGATCGCTAACAAACTTCAGAGGATCACTTCGGATACCCCAGCAAGGGATAAACTTCATCAAAATCGGCCCAGCCATTTTAGAGTCCATAGGGGACATACATACAGATAATATATTATTGAGGATAATTCTGTAATTTTCTTTTCAGCCACATGCCACTCAAGATAATTCTACTACATTGACTGAAAATAGGTTAGATCTTACTCCTTTATGTTTATAAAGTTTTATGGACACCGTGGAAGCAGTGGCTGCGTTTTCGACAAGGCCGTCGAATACTCCCCTAAGGACAAATCAAATCAAATCAAATTTATTCACTTGAGAAGCGGTTACAATGGTTGTTTTGACATAGGAAAGTACAGCGCTCTCGCTGGCGACACCAGCATGCAAATATGTATAAGTATATAAGAAAAAAAAAGTTACTTCTACTAATAATCTTAAAAATCATTAATATAATTCTAGATTTCATGCATTGACACTCCAATCAGTAATAATAGTGCACATTAATTTTTATTAATATGTTTTAAGGATAAGAATTCTTTAATAAATAAAATCTCTTTTCCAGCAACCATTTGCATAGCGCACTCACAAATCTATTATAGGGCAATATTTTAATCTGTTCAGGAATATTATTGATAATCTTTATAGCCATGCAACAACAATTTCTTTGGCGTAATTTTGACACAGTTTTCTGCTGTAACACTAGTTTTTGAGGATACCTTGTGTTGAATTTACAAACATTTTTAAGCTGAGTAAATAAATTGAAATTTGATTTCACAAATTTGCACATTTCAAATATATATAGTGATGGAAAAGTGAGTACCTTCAATTCGTCAAATAATTGCTTGCATGATGTAAGCGGGTGGCTTGTTACATATAGCCCTTATGCATTTTTTTTGACTAATGAATAATCTTTCAATGTCATAAGCAGAGGTCGGAATAGGTAGTGCTTATTAACCTAAACTTGACTCATGTTCATTCATGCGCGAGTGAGATGGGAATACGTTATTGAATGAAGATGCAACAAGTTTAGGTTAATAAGCACTACCTATTCCGACCTCTGTTCATAAGAGTTACCCCACAGCAAGAGTCCGTACCTAATCACTGACGCCACATAGCCGTGGTACGCTATCAGCGCTGTTTCTTTATTGACAACTGCTGCAAGCCTCCGAATTGGATATACAAAACTATTTATCATTTTACATTTCTTATTAATTTGAGGTCTCCATGAAAAATTCTTATCTAATATTAGACCTAAAAAAGTATGCTCATCACATTCAGATATAATAGTATTATCATACTCTACGTTAATGTCAAGACCTCCTTTTCTATTATAAAATTGAATATATTTTGTTTTATCAAGATTTACTATTAAATTATTAGATTCTAACCATGTTATTACATTTTTTATTAAATTATTAATGATAATAATAATAATAATAAATTATTTATTTCAGACAACTTGGATCCATATATTTGTTAGTAACAATTATGCCTACGCAACTATGTTAGTTCTTAACTACTTAGGATTACTATATACGGGGCAGTGGAGATCAGCCCAGCGGCAAACAAAAGGGTTGTCAGTTCTATCCCCGATAGCAGCTAAGAAACTGTTGGCGCTGCCCCGTACGCGAAACATCAGGGATGCGGCCCTATTCCTCATGATGGCGTGGAAATCATGCAAGCGAGCCTCTGCAAACATCCCCGATGCGCTGCAAAATCGTGGCAGCCCCATCAGCATCCTATACGAGTTGTTAAACTGGACACGCAGGGCGCTGACAGCCCTCTTTGTGAAATTAACCCGCAGGCCACACGTGTAGAACGACGTACAGTATGAATTAAACAGCATTCGATTGACCTCTGCTGAACAACGTGAGAACTTGCGGATCAGCATATTCGCCCGTACTGCCAGCGCCCTACGTTCTCTCTCAATATCTGCATCATCATGCAGGTCTTCTGTGACAACATGTCCCAGATATTTAAAGTGAGTCACTCTGTTCAGAGTGACCCCACAAAGCGTCACTGGAGGAACATAATACGGACCCTTACGATTAGAGCGGAATATCAACAACTCACTTTTTTTACTATTATAGGAAAGCCCATGTGATTCCGCGTATAGCTCGCAAACTTCGAGCAGCGTGTTCATCGCATTTATTGACGGGCTCAGTAGCACCATATCATCAGCATAACTAATGTTGTTGACCATCTGGCCACCAAAAGAGCATCCTACCATGGTGCCACTGAGCTCGACAATCAGCTGATTAATAAAAACGTTGAACAGAGTGGGCGAGGTTAATCCACCTTGTCGCACTCCGCATTCCAACCTGTAACCATCTGAGTACTAATTTGCCCATTTTACAAAATTTTCCTGTTTATTGTACCAATATCTAAATACATTAATTAACTCTCCAGGCAGCCCTGCATCGTTTAACTTACTCCATAATTTCTCATATGGCACTAAATCAAAAGCCTTAGACAGGTCAAGAAAGGCAGCGTATACTGGTGTTTTTCTATCTGTGTAGTACCGGACGGTGTGTTTGAGAACCAAAATTGCGCTTTGGGTAGACAGCCCCGGTCTAAAGCCAAATTGTCCATCATGTAAGCTTACATATTTACCAAGGTGGTACTCGAGTACCCCGTCCAGCACTTTGGCCACAATAGTAGCCAGGGAGATCGGCCTGTAGTTACTCACATCTGACATATCTCCCGTTTTGTTTTTAATGATTGGAACCACAATAGTTTTTATAAGCTCTTCAGGAAGACATGAATGTCTTATACAAAGAGTGAAAAGTAGAGCCAACAGCCTTGAAACATGAACCCCGGCGTATTGGAGGTGCTTGATGCTGAGGCCGTCATGTCCGGGCGATTTCCCCCGTATCATACCTTTAATTATCGCTGATACGTCTTTTGCTGTTACTATTATTGGGAAATCAACCTGACACCGGCCAGCATCCAGCCCCGTCACATCGCTTGTCACTCTTGGTTTTACTTGGAAATGGTTTTTAAAAACATTGGCTATTTCCTGCGAGTCATCCACACCATCCACACAAACAGGAAGACTGGCCCTAGGATTTAATTTCTTTATTTGTTTCCAAAACGCGCTAAAGCCCTTCTCTTTGTGCTGAACGGCAAGGTTATCCATTTTTGTTTGTTCCTTGTGCTTTTGACAAAATTTCAGCTTGCCCTTAAAGACTTTTCTTGTATAGGTCATACGATCATAGATTACACCAGATTTAGGTTTTCCTTGTAAAATCCAGTTATGAAAACTGAGACGTGCTTCGATGTGTGCGTCCCTGACGTGCCTGCCCCAACCAGCTTTAAAACTACCCTTCCTGACCCCACCGGCTTGCCAGCTGTCCACAGCAGCCTTACCTAGAGAGTCCGTAATATCTCTATATAATCGATCAATAACAACATGATGCTCAGATTCTGTACACATCCGATCACAACAACCCCTAAGCGCTTTGGGAAAGTGAATAATTCCAAGTAATGTGTGGCACAGATCACTATATTTGCTTATTTGAGCATCATTTCTATTTCCCCAATTGATTCGATTACAAGCAACGTTACAGTGTTTAGTCTTAGATCTAATTAGATTTAAATTACAACTAATTTTGAGTGGAAAATGGTCCGACCAAAACACATCCTGGAGTACCTTAACTCTGTCCACTGTTCGTCGGGCAGACTCCGAAACGAGACAATGATCGAGCCATCGTCCACAACCATGAGCGTCACTAACGTAGGTGAAAGTGTTAGAGTTCTCACCCAATAGCACCAAGTCGATACAGGTCCACATTTGATCCACACAGAACTGCACCATTTCCGTACCGAAACGTTCACTCGGGTGGGCGTTAAAATCACCCAGTATAAAGACGTTTTCTATGCCGCACTGCTCAACTATAGCTGTTATTTCACCAAGACATTCACTGAACTCAATTAGATTCTCCACAGAGTCCGTAGGCATATACACAGAAAAAAAAAAACCTACAGTGGAACGTATAACCTCCTCCTTTTTTGAAGTCGGTTAAAAATAGAATATGCCTATCCGAGGTATCCATTTGGATGGCGATAAGTCGATCACTAATCGCCATCCAAATGCGCCATATTAATGTCATCGTTGTATGTACTTATATTTTTACACGGAATTACTATTGAAATATCGTCAGCAAATAGAACACATTTATATTTACTTATATTGGGTAGGTCGTTGATATATAACAAGAACAGCAAAGGGCCCAAGACGCTACCCTGTGGTACACCTACATCGTTTCGTGCGTAGTTAGACCTATTATAGCCCGATAGAAATTTATCGTCAATGTTGTCTACTTCCACACACTGAGTTCTGTTGTTTAAGTAGCTTCTCAACCAATCCAGAGTAACGCCTCTTAAGCCATACATTTCGCATTTAAGCAAAAGACGTTAATGTGATACAAAATCAAAAGCTTTACTCATGTCGAAAAATATGGCTGAGACAGGATTATTATTATCAACATGTTCAACTATACTACTGACCAACGTAAAAGCGGCTAATGAGGTAGATTTACCTTTCTGAAATCCGTTTTGCTCATTTTTTATTATATTATGCTTATTACAAAAAGATGTGATCCTATTGTGCATCGCTTTCTCGAAGATTTTTGACAAAACAGGGACCATGGTGATTGGACGACAAGTGTTTAATTCCTCCTTATTTCCTTTTTTATGCAATGGCTTTATCACAGAAATTTTTAACTTGTCTGGAAAAATACCTTGTGTGATTGATAAATTTACCAAAAAACTGATCACACACGCGATTAAAGGGGCACATAACTTTATGATCGAAGTTGGTATTTCATCATATCCCACGGCAGCGGTATTTTTTAACGATTTTATGATTTTAATAATTTCGGATTTGTCACTCGGATATAAAAACATTGTTGAACTTGTAGTATTCATATAAGGTAATGGGTGTTCCTTGTGATTGTAATTATTTTTAGTTAAATTTATAAAGAATTCATTAAAAATAGTAGCGACTTCTTTTGGGTTGGTAATTATTTCATCCCCTTTTCTTATTTTTTGCATCTTAGGTGGTTTTGAATTTTTATATTCCTTATTTTGAATAAGTTTCCACGAAGCTTTGCATTTGTTTTTAGATGTGTTAAGATATACGCTATTTTCTTTTTTTTGAGAATTTTGTATACATAGTTTAAGAATTTTTGAGTAGGTATAGTATTTTATATTTGTCTCTGCAGATTTAGTTGTATAAAAATTAAATCGTAGCTTTCTTTTAGTTGTACATGATTTTTTTATTCCTTTGGTTATCCATATAGTTTTCTTTATTCTATTCGATATTTTGATCCTATTCTTTGGAAAACATAAATTAAAAAACAGTACAAAATTATCGTAAAATTCCTCAAAAGCGCTATTTAGTGAAGGTTGGCTAAGAACATTACACCAGGTAAGACTTTTTAAACATTCACAGAATTTGACCATATTGTCATGACTGAGGTCCCTCTTCGTGATGTACCAGTTTTCAATAGAGGGTTTTTTATGTTCAGTATAGAATACTAGTATTTGCCCAGTGTGATCGGAGAGGCCTAAATCATGAACAGTAGCGACCCCATTTGGTTCGCTACTATACATGAGGTTAATCGTGTCGGGGTATCTATATGAAAGTGGTAGTTGTGATTTTGCACAATTCTTTTTAATTGTCGGCTATCCTTCGAATTTTCCATTGTATTTATATTGAAGTCACCTGTTAGAATTATTTTGAAGGATTTTCGCTTATGTAGTTTATGCAGAATATTTTCTAAGTTTTTTAAGAATATAAAGGTTGTATTGGGTTTAGGTACTCTGTAAAGGCATATTATTATCGTTTTATATTTAGGTATCTCGATACCACAACATTCAACATTTTGTTCAGTCGCTATATTTCCAAGAAACGATAACTGCTTATACTCAACATGTTTTTTACAAAGAATTGCGCCCCCTCCACGCTTTTGAGACTGCCGTGAGAAGTATGAAGCCAGCTCATAATCTTTAATGGAGATATTTTTTTCATGTCCTGATTTAATAAATGTTTCTGATAAACAAATAATATCAATATCAACATATTTATTAAAAAGTTCAAGTAGGCATACTTCCAATATTTCCTTTTTATTTAATAGTCCAGCAATATTCTGGTGAAACAAAGTGACGTTATTCACGAAAGGAATTATTATTTATCACGTGATTTTTCAATGGCTGTTCATCCGTTTGCTTGGCTTGGTCTATATAATTCTGCATTTTTTTTTGTTCGTTGAAATAGTTCGCGCTATAGTTGTAGTAACCTGTTATGTGCGCGATGGTTCTTATAATGCCCCAGGGGCACTACTTTGAAATTCGACGCTCGCAACGAAGCCCGCAACGCAGATCGATCGAACGTTGAAGGTGAATGCTACCATGAAGTAACTTCGATTTGTTTACTTACGTTTCGGAGCCATAGACCAACTTTCGATTCAAGAGGAATTGAGTTACTTGAATGGAAAGAACGAATGGATAAAAAGTATGCGTTACACACATAGCGGTTAAAAACCGGTAATCAGATTTTTGTTTTATATCGCCGATTAACAATTTATAGCTTACTTGTGCAATAAAACACAAAGTAACAAGGATAGTTTAAGAAAATAAAAACACCAAATATGCTTGCAATTTATTATTTTAAAAATATTCTGACGTATCATTAAGTGTAAAAAATAATCTATCTATCATATCCATGTGTCAAGCAACGAAATTTGTTTTGTAAGTTTTATTTTTATTATTAAATTAATTTGTAATAACATCCCAATATTTAATTATTATATTATAAAACAGTTTAACTCGAGTCAAGACTTGGTGGTATTAAATTTGTATTGTATTCTTTAGTTAACTGATATATTTTTTGGTTCTCTTGCTTACTTACTTTAGTAGTTTACCTTAAGATTTGAATGAAAACATTGTACTTATGGATTGCAGCAACCATCATCTTCCTCCCCTGTTACCCACGAGCGATATGAAATGCTGATTTTGCTCGTGGTTTTGTCGGGAGCGTGTTGGGAAGAGTACTTTATTTGGGCGGAATGAATGGAGAGCCACTCGACCGCCCGCCTGCCTCGGCGTCGTCCCCACTCATCATCATGGGAAGAGTACGCTCCCGCACCCTGTGGGAGCAAATTACTGTTACGTTACGTTATACAGTCTCGGTGGGGCAGCCCAGTCGCCAAGACAATCGCAGAAGGTAAACCATCACGACATGGTTTTATTTTCTACTTTCCTGTGCCGGTGCATTCTGACTTATGTGAATTCAAAATACAATTCAATACAACATTGTCTCATTTCCAGGGTAATGATGCGGACCCCAATCGCTAAAAGAGGTGAACGGGTAAAACTTGCCCTATAAGAATGTATGAGGAAGTGTCAGTTTCACTCTTGGACAATGACCAATCATCCGTACCCTAGGAACCTTACAGCTCCTGTCATTTCAGCACCCATCAAGTAAGCATACCTTTTACTACTTAACAGAAATGCTTGGGGGTAGCGCCATATGATTCTGTTTAGTCCACCAGAATAAATACTCTTTAACAGAATAATTGTCCATGTGTGTGATATCCATGGATTTGTTTTTTTAATAAGTTCATGGTAATTGTCTAAAACTTATTGTTGGTGAAATACACCTTGTTAAATTAATATGTTAAAACAAGGAATGATAGCCATTGGTTAGGAAAAAAACCTTTCTACACAACCGCAAAGTCTATCCAAACAGACTGATCGCAGATATATTCAAGAAAAAAAAAACAGTATGTTTAAACTACTTGCAGAAATCGAAAATGCTCGTTATTGTTGCAAGGGGGTTTATATATCATTTTAGGTACATTAGGTACATCATGGATTATCTGACTGTCATTATTTTGTGTGCTGTGTTTATTTCTAGGTAAATATATTGATCCCATTACATTTTTTATAATATTGTAATTATCTGTTCACATGAGGCACCAGACGGTGGTGGTCGGGCCTTTGCTGCTCAAACAGGCCAGTCAGCAAGGGCAGCTGCTGGAGATGGAAGATTCCAAAATCACCAAGTCAACCATTTGCCCAGAACTAACAAAATCAAGACAAGCGGTGCTCATTGACTCCAACATAAAGAAAATAAAATTAAAATCGAAAAAGATTAAAAGTTATTTTATTACATAACATACCACAAAATTGAATTACCCTCCTACTAGGTACTCCTCATTCTTCAGTACTCGCTAAAAAACATTACAACTTCCTATTAAGTCTAGCATTAGGTACCTGCTTGGAATCATGAGAGATAGTCTTATTAATAGAACTAGCGTCAGGCCCTACCTTTGTTCAGGTTCCAACATAATAAAAAATAGCCTATATTCATCTGGAATAATGTACTGTACAAATAGTGAAAGAATTGTACAAATACTAGTAATAATTATTGTACAAATAATAAAGTAATGGTTACCTTTCACTTGTAAACAAAATTACAAATCCACTCTCTATCTCTCTCTCTTGATAATATAAGTATAGATGAATGGCCCTTTAATACAAATATAAAAGAAAAAAGTACGACGGAAAACTATGAAAAATACTATAACAAATGGTATGAGGAGTATTACAATATTTTGTCTCTAGTTAAGCCTAAAAATGTACCTTAGTATAACATTATTTATATATATTTCATAACTAGCATTGTTTTTGGCAGACATTTGTGGACCATATTGACCATGATTACATTTCTCATCATGAAGTCAATAAATAAATAACTGACTATTTAGTGCCTACACTGAGACAGAGTCAGGAACGACAATCAATGGAAATTGAAACAATTTAAGTAATTTCTCTACATCCCTATCCAGGGTTAGGCTTTTAAGGACTACACTCTGTTTCATTTAAGATGAGTCATGTGATAGCCGTGTTTCGTAATTTCAATCACTTACTATGCTCACATGCGAGGTGCTTAAAAATAGGTGGTTAATTATTTAAGTTCCTGAACCGCGTCGCTAGGTGTGTACCAATGTAGTATTTATGTAAAGTTAAAGAAACAAGTAAATAATATGTAAGTAATACGTGTTTATATGAGCTGTCACAGGACTCATCTTAGATGAAACAGAGTGGAGATTGCAAAACGACTTAGTTCCATAAGATCTTGGTTGCAAAATGTCTAATTGTGTAAATCGTCTTAATAGTAGAATACCTTGGTTGAAGATTCGACTTAGTTCTAAACGTTTTGTTTGTATAACGCCCAAATAACAAAATGTCCCAGTAGCAAAACGCTAACGTATGCAGAACGTACTGATAGTAAAACGACTAGGTAGAAATATCGTCAAAAAATCATAACGTCTAAGTGGCAAAACTACTAGATGGTTGAATAACAAGGAAATCATAAACTGTAGTTTGTGAAGGAACTCTTTGTACTATTCATAGTTACTTAATTAGTTAAGTTACTTTGCTTTACATAGTTACTTAAACATTTTTAGGGTTCCGTACTTCAAAAAGAAAAAACGGAACCCTTATAGGATCACTTTGTTGTCCTTCCGTCCGTCTGTCCGTCTGTCGGTCAAGACAGTTATCTCGGGATATCGAACGTTAACGGGAGTAGAAATTAAACTCTTGGAAGTTATGAAACAATAATTATACTTCCAAGTTAACGAAAAAAAAAAGATACTTACGGCCGTTTATGCCGCAAAAAACGTAGGTATATTTCGACATTCAACTCACTCCAGGGTTACTCAAGTGAATCAACATTTATAGGGTAGGTACCTTGGTATTTTCCGATGACATGGAACTATGAAAATTGGCCGGTAATACAGTCTTCCAAATTTTTAATTAAATCACAACAAAACAGGGTGTTTATACATGGAATATCGGCCTTAATTTTGAATTGTGTTTGAATTGAGGTATCGTATGAAAATCTTAAATACGGACCCTCCGTTCGCGAGTCCGACTCACACTTGACCGGTTTTTAATATAAGTATGGATATACTCGTATATTTAGTAGTAAAATCAATAAACAGTAAATTAGTAACTAAACTGGAGTCCTAGACCATTAACAATCGTTCCTAGTTCCTACATAAAATTCATCTAATATAATAATCTAGTCGTTATGCAATCACGACACGTTTTGCTACCTAGACGATTTAAAACCTTGCTAAAAAAAAGGTTCAAACTCGATTCCAAGTATGATAGCTCTGTATCCTCTAATGAGGCTGAAGTTTGTGATGTTTTCTAGGTACTTCAGCTCAGTTTTTGAGAAGCCATGTATTTCTATGTCAAGTTCTTACTCAGCAAACATACCTAGCCACAGTTATAACCTAATAGTTATTAAAACTTAAATATAGGTACTAAAACTATACTGATAAAATTAATGCCCTCTAACGTTATTTAACTAACTAACATATATGTAACAAAGACTGTAACTTGTTTTGTGAGCCTTAAATAAATAAATAAAATAAAACAAAAATGTTGTTATGCCTAATTATGCATTACTTCCAAACTAGACATTTTGCATCCTAGGGCAGGGCATTGTACAAAAAAGGTGTTTTGTTTAGTTGGTCGCTATGCAACAACGACGTTTTGCAATCTAGTCCTTATAAGCCTAACCAAAGTATGGTTAAGAACACCAACAACTACTCTAAAAATTGAAGTTCATCATTCAAATTGTCTCAGTGAATCATAAAGCAGCAGTTTTAAAATAAACTTAGTATAATTTTTGTCAAAGGATAAACACGTTAAAAAATCGCTTCATATACTATACTATACGACATACTATTATTATCTATTTATTAAAACTAAGATTAATCTATTTTGCGGCGGAGAAGACGCGGAAGTCAGCGACAGCCCCGGTCTGCATGTTGCTCTCGCTCGTGACGTCGTCGGTTGCAGCTGGCATCCAGATATTATACAGCATACTGCATTTAATGGTGATCCTGTAGATCCTGCTGGCCATCTCAGGGCTGTAGTGCAGAGTGCATGCGGCCAAAAGGCATCTCCACCGCCCTGTGACAAATAAAATATAATAATTAATTATAATTTCTGATTATGCTGTGACTTTGGAAACTTTGGTGTTTTAGTGGTGGTAAAGCTTTTGTGCAGGATTCATCCAGATGGCTACCATCATCTTATCCATCAACCCACCAGTGCAGCAGCAGTGTTCGCATTGTTGTGTTCCGGTAAGGGGATAAGAAAAACCGGTAAAATTACTAGCATCGAGGTATTCCTTATTCCACCTTAGTCCTCAGGGTTGGCAACGCATTTGAAGTCTTAGGATTGCAGTCTTGAAATTATAGTCTTGGGAATTCAAATGTCTATAGGTCTCAGATACCATTTACCATCAGGAGGCTTGAGTACTTGTGTGCCTTCTCCTTGTTATAAAAAAGTATGTTAATATATACATATATGCATTTAAACCTTTAAAAATTCTGAATGTTCTCTCAATGGTTGAGCGCACAGTCTTTTGTATGGCATTATAGTAACCCTCAGGGGAGTCATCTGTGGCCCCATCCTCAGTGGTCATCATGTACCTATCCCCGCAAGGGGTCATGAAAGTATTTCATAAGAGAAGTATTCAAATTTTAGGAAAAAGACTTGGTTCCTTACCCAGCAAGTGCAAAACAGCAGGCTCTCTCTTGGCACAGACGCTTTCAAAATGTTCCCAGATACTGCCACACAAAATATTCATGAGTCGCTCCACCATGTGAAGCATCAACATTTTAAATATTTGTCATCTGAAACAACAATATCAGTGAAGTTTTATTTTTTTCATTTCACAATGTCACTTTACTCTATCAATACAAGAATTAAACCTAAAGCGATAGAGAGGACATATATGAAAACACACTGAGAATGCTTACAGATTATCTGCTTTACACTGTAACTGTTTACTTAAAGTGTAATGAGATAAAGTCTGTCTAATGAAAGCTGAACCTGGGAAAAAGCGGCAAATTCAAAAAATCTTGATATGGTATTACCGATCAATGAAGGAATAAACGATATTGATACTTTTATTATTTTATTTATTTTGGTGGGCACAAAGGGAGAGGAAACGCGTACTATATTTTCATATATATTATTACGAGCGCTATATTTTGATGAAAAGCACTTTAGGTAAAATACGATGACAGTGACTGGAGCACATTTGGTTTTTCGAAATATATTTGACATGAAAATATAGTGATCTGCACGTGTAGCACAAGTTGTATTTTCTCGCTTGTCGCTCTGTGCGTCTCTATCGTAACAGACTAGATAGTAAGGGAGATCCGAGCGACAAACAAGTCACGAGCAACTTGTGCTAGTCGTGCTGTTGATAGATTTCATTGATACGAGAGGTTTTCGTCTGTGTCGCACACAGCATAATAAAACAATGATGATGAGGAATATTATATTCAACCTTTTTAATAAAGTAATTAGAGGTAACATTATTCTCATCACCCTTACACCTCTATCTAACGACAATTATATCTTGGAGAAGAAGCGCCGCAAGAAACTCCAGCAGATCATTTTTTCCAATCATAAAATACAATTATTCTTAAAAGTAACATTACAAGGTAGTAAAGTAATTAATAATTATTTCTAACAACACAAACTTCAGCACGTTTTGATGCAATAGTCCTTAGGTAGCGGTGTCGCCAAGCTGCTATGTCAAAACGCTCAATAAGTATCGAACGTTGTTCAGTATTTTGTTTAAATTCGTATCCATTTGCCATTAGTATTCGGCGTAAAGTCTCAAGGCATCCGGTAAAACCGATGCTTTCTCTCAACTCTGCCAATAAGCATCTGAGTGTAGGCACTTGTTTTTTTACAATATAAAATTCATTTATTTTATTTCGGATAGCTTGGATGTCAAAGCTATCCAAATTAGACACCGTGGCCTTGTGAGGTCGCTTTTTTCCGGGAGTACTAAAGACACCGTTGTTAAATTTTCCCTCATTACTTATTCTTTTTAAAGATGAAACACTGATATCTGTAAGAAGAAAGAAAGTGTTAAATAAACAGAACACCATTTAGAAATACATTGTGTGGTTGCGCAGTACAGCCCCATTGTACAGTCCGACAGCCCTAAAAACATTTGGGTTTAGGTGAAATGAAATTGCATCGGTGAGGTTCTAATCGCAACGGTTTAAGAACAAGGAAGACTCATATAACCCGAACATCTTTTATATCTGGCCGATCAAAAATGACATTAAATAAATAGATAAGGTACTAAAGTGTACACATATTTATGAAATCGACTGTACAGTGTACATTTGGTTCATAAACAACAAAATGCTGTTTGCTCCGCACACAGAAAATACATATCAAATAATATGTTTATGATATCTTTTAACTAAACACCTCCTTATTGTTTTATTGAAACTATGAGTGTCAGTTACATTAATCATCTGTCTATTAAATTAATTTAATAAAATTGTGAATGCTAAGAGATTCAACATGATATAGGGACAGACAATAGGTACCTACACCTATTATATAGGGAAAGACAATGATAATTTTAGTAATTACCGGTCATTGAAGATACTTCTTCCAAATATTTCGTCTGAGTCTGGCAGGCTAACTCAGTTTCCTCAACCTCTTTCAGCTGCTTTACGTTTTCCAGCACACTTTTGTCAACGTGCACGTCCAGGTTTTCTGAAACGAATTTAATTTCGTTTAATTTCTTAATCTCATCGTATAATAGACAGAAAAAGGTAAATTAAACTTAGGATTGCACATAGAGAAATAAGAAGTATCAAAATGAACATGCCGTACTAAAGCCGTACTAACCTATAAATTTGGTCACCGTAACTAAACAATTAATTTTTTGCATCAATAATGCTTTTCTTTCTTCTTGTTTTTCTTTGTACTTCTGTATAATAGTATACAGAATCTCCCGGACACCGCCTCTTATCGTCGACGGCATGATTACTCCGTATTTTTATCAATTTAGATCTCGAATTGACAAGTTTCAAACAACAACAAAGTCCAAACGACATATTAAATAGTGTTGCCAGACTCGTCAGCCAAGAAAAATCCAGGTTCAGCTTTCATTAGACAGACTCTAAACATAACAGGTTGTTAACTCGGCATATGCTTGTTACCAAGCTTGGCCTGACTTTATAAATATCAAATAAAAAAATAACTTATTTTATTTATTTTACTTATTTATTTATCTACCAAAAAAAAGTTTACATCGCATTGTTTAACAGTGGTCCCCACACTAGGTCAGGCCTATCTACTTGATATCAATAACATAAGTTATAGAGCATCATATTATCGAAAACAAATAAAATGAACAAGTTAATTTTCCTTTAATATATATATGATATATATTATATTGGGCAACTGGAAATGTTTCCGGTTAAAGAACTTCTCCTCATGCTCTTTGGGTCAAAGCGACTTAACTATGTACAATGTAAAGAAAAGTAAAAAAACATAATACCTTTTAGGATGACATTATGATGAGTGCGAATGAATGAATTAGAAAAAATATATAACCATAGTATGTACTTACCCAGTTTTAATGATGCTGCGCTTGTTTGGGGGAATTGCTAATGGGGCAGAAAAATGTAACATCACACAGGCAACAAGTCATTGACCCAGCATCATATATTCCAACCCTGCCCCGGCACTCTACCATACCATAAAATTTTAAGCCAACTCCAATCTGTAATAAATCAAATGAAAGAGTTTTATCTCACTTGATTGGTCTGCATATTTGAACAAAAATAGGTAGACATTATACCTCATAAATAACAATACCAAAAGTAAACATATTTTCTTAAAGGATAAACATCGCTAAAACACTTTAAATACGTACCTAAGGTTTTTTTTGATTGAATAGGTTGGGTAGATGCCTCGGTTATTAAGTTAGGCTAGTAATAGCCTCTAACACCACTCGATTTAATCTGAAAGTGTTGACGAATTCCCCAAAAAGCCTCGAGTGTATCCCGCCGCCAAATTCGTCATATGTACGTGCATCACTTTGAGGAGTACTTCGTTGAGCAAAAGACGTGACATCGTTCAATCTAAAATATAAACGAAACTCGATAAAATATAATAAGCTTAGGAAAAACATTTCACAGTAATAAAACCAAAAATCATTCACACTCACGCAATGAAAACAATGGATCGAAGGTCAAACGATAACACTTTAGTTAACGTGAGATTTGACGTTTCTCCCCGAAGAACTTTGTGTCAAAATCCGAAACCGTCGCCGAAGTTCGATTTTCATAGTAGGTCAAAAGAAGTAACCACGAAGTAACAATTGTCAAACGACGAACTTCGAATCCGAAGACGGGCCCGAAGGTGTTCATAGTAGCAAATGGTGAAATCGAAGAACGGAACTTCGAACTTCGAATTTCAAAGTAGTGCCCCTGAAATATTGTCCTTATACCTTAGTTGTTTACCACTCCGGTTGACCTGTGACACATGTCATAATCAAAAGTCAGGTCGAGGTTTGAGTCTAGTAAAAAGGCATATTCGTAATTAAGGTTATCAAGATAAAGAAGGTTATTAAATATTTCAATCCTCCAGTTATATATCGTACCTACATTACACTTATACGTTGGTAAGCATATGATAAAATTTGTATGATCTAAATTCAGCAATATTTCCCTTATCAACTAAGTTACGATAATTGCTCGTTTCATTAAAATCTTCTTCACCTATAAAAACTATGCAATAATCATTCATTGTATAGTTTTGTACTTTAGTATGAATGTTGCAAAAAAGTTCATTAATACCCGAATTAGGCAACAAATAATGCATTATTTGAAACTGGCTTGAGAGAGCATTTTGAGCGGCATGAAGAATTTTATTTCTTCTATTACTACTAATTATACACATTTTGCTATGTTTTACATCAGTACTTATGCTTCTATTTATTAAATTATTTATTAAAGGTATTTCTTTGGTCTGTTGGGTTTCCGGGCAAGGTAGCGGCAGCTCGTCCTGGACAGAAGTCGAAAGTGTTGAACTAGACTTCTCTAATGTCTTCTTCGTCACTCGGGAACTCGACTTCTTTTTCCTCTGCTTAGGAGTAGACCTTCGCAGAGGGGTTTCATTACCAATTAGACTTTTTAATGCGACGATTTGTCTTTCCAGGTCTGTTTGTTTTTTTGTTAAACGTGTGATATCAGCATTTAAATTCGTGATCTCCTCATGCGCACTAATGAGTTGAATATTGAGTGCATCGATGGTGTCTTTAAGCTCTGAGGTTTTCGAATGTTCCGTAGTATTAGGCAAGCTATGCGCGCTGTTGCTAAGAGATGTCTCTATCGATGTGTCCGAAGAACTGTTTGATGTGTGTAAAGATGAAATCCGGTTTGGAATTTGCCTACGTGTAGTCACATTACCTATACTTTTATTCGGATTGCTATTCTCCTCAGATTCATTTTTCCTTACCAAAGTGGGATTTCTTTCTTTAAATTCGGAAGTTGTTGGTGAGAAGTGTTCCTTTGACACATTTTCTAGGCATCGGATACATTTCCAAACGTCCTTGGATTGTTTCGACATAAGATAAAATCTTCTTAGAGTGACATTGGTACAATCGAGATGCAGTGCAGAGTCACAAATGGAACACTTCATTGATTCTTTAGTTTTAATGTCCTGAGCGCATTTTGCGCACTTATTTGTTCTTTTGTCATTTTTCAGGGATGTTCGTTTATTTGTTGACATTTTTTTTCTCTTTTACTATGGATATTTGTCAGCAACTTTTTAATAATAAAAACTAGTGGATACTACCAAATACCAATTAAACAGGATTGTAGACATCTAACAGCTTTTGTTACACCTGATGGTCTTTTCCAGTTTAAAAGAATGCCTTTTGGACTAGCCAATGCGCCATCGGTATTTCAAAGAACAATGTCAAAGGCGTTAGCATTGACTAGTTCAAGTTCTGGCCTTGTAGAAAAACCAGCTTTGGCTTATATGGACGATCTTATAATTGCTTCTAAGGATTTTAACGAAGGATTAAATAAATTAGAGACAACATATTTGAGTTATTAAATGAAGCAAAATTGACTCTGAACCCAAAGAAGTGTAATTTTTTTCAATCCACAATTGAGTATCTGGGATATGAAATTTGTAGTGATGGGGTCAGACCAGGTAAATCAAAAATTGAGGCTGTACGTGATTTTCCTGAACCTAAAAACGTTCATGAGGTCCGACAATTTATAGGGTTATCTAGCTACTTTCGAAAATTCATAAAGCACTTTTCAGTTATTGCTAGGCCCTTAACTGACCTTACTAAGAAAGACTGTATATGGAAATGGGGTGATGAACAGAATAATGCTTTTGATACCTTGAAAGAAAAGTTAATAGATCGTCCCGTTTTAGCTTTATTTAACCCCAAAAGTTATACAGAATTACATACAGATGCCAGTAAGTTTGGTCTGGCAGTATTCTCTTACAGAAGGAAACCGATGATGCACCTTTAAGACCTGTAGCATATTATAGCAGAAAAACGACGTTAGATGAGCAAAAGTTTCATGCATATGACTTGGAAACTTTAGCGGTGGTAACATCTTTAAGCAGGTTTAGGGTTTATCTTTTAGGGACAAAATTTACAGTTGTCACCGATTGCAATGCGTAGATGCCCTGAGTCGTAACCCTATAGATATAGATTTGAACTCTAATGACTCATTTGAAGCTCCGCGTGTTTTACATATTACAACTGATGAATGGCTATTAAGCCTACAATTAACCGACCCCAAACTTGTTTATATACGCGAGGTTTTAGAGGATGATAAGTACAAAGATATTATTGACATCAAACAAAACTTTGTTGTTCAAGATAAAAAAATATTTCGAAAAGTTGGTGATGAGCTCAAATGGGTTGTGCCAAAGGGAGCGCGATGGCAAATATGTAGACAAAACCATAATGATATTGGTCACTTCTCAGTAGAAAAAACACTTTCAAAAATAAAAAAAGATTTTTGGTTTTCTAAAATGAAGAAATTCATTACAAAGTATGTTAAATCCTGTGTGTCGTGCGCTTATGTAAAGGCACCACCAGGAAAAAAAGAAGGGTACTTACATCCAATACATAAAGTGGAGGTGCCTTTCCATACAGTGCATATTGACCATTTAGGGCCATTTGTTAAAAGTGTTAAAGGTAACTGTTACTTGTTATTAATTGTGGATGGGTTTACCAAATTTTGCCTTCTGAAACCTCTAAGAAATTTGAAATCAGCACCTACTATTAGGGCACTACAAGAGGTGTTTTCCACTTTTGGCTTTCCCACAAGACTTATTTCGGACAGGGGAACTTCTTTCACCTCTGAAGAGTTCAAGAAATTTTGTGAAAAATCTCACATTAAACACATATTAAATGCAGTTGCATCCCCACGCTCTAATGGGCAAGTAGAGCGCTATAATCGTACTGTACTAGGTGCTCTTGGTGCAAATGCAGAAACTCTCGGAGAAAACAAATGGGATGTCGAGTTGGGTAGTATTCAATGGGGAATGAACAATACTTTTAATATGGGCATAGGTAAAACTCCTGCAGAGGCACTTTTTGGTCAAAATATGTCCCATAGTAGTGAGAATGCGTTTCATGATGTTTTTGAAAATACCCGTATACAAAATGATGGTAATTTTGAAATGATTAGATCAGATATTAGTAAACATATTCAAAAAAATCAAACGAAACAAAAATTGAGGTTTGATAAAACTCAGAAAAATCCAACTAGTTATACAGTGGGTGACCTAGTTAAAATACAGAAACAACATCCCCACAATGAAGGTCAAAGTAAAAAACTCTTGCCAGTGTTTTCAGGACCCTACAGAGTAACTAAAATACTTGATAATGATAGGTATGAAGTTTCCAGTATTTCAGGTTCTTCTATAGGTAAAAAACACTACTGTAATGTCTGGGCAGTTGACCAGATCCAGCCCTGGATCAATGCACATGCTAACGCTGTTAGTTCTGAGTCAGATAGTGAAAACTAAGTTGAATAGACTTAGTTCATTAATTTACTTATTTAATTGTTTATGTTTCAAGTAAGGAAATATTTAGGGAAAAGTGAATATGACTGAATAATTTAATAAGTTTATTATAAAGAATATTCACTATTGTTTGTCAATGATTGGTAGACTTAGTTCATTAATTTACTTATTTACATGTTTGTGTTTCAAGTTAAGGAAATGATTAGTGAAAAGTGAATATGACTGAATAATTTAAAGAATATTTATGTTAATTAAAAAGAATATTCACTATTGTTTGTTAATGACTGGAAGTCATTGAGTGGCTAGTGGCAGTCCGGTGAAGTCCACGGTGCAGCTTTACAGCTGGAAGTCGTTGGGTGGCTGGCTCCATAATAGAATAGTTACTATTGTTTGTTAATGACTGGAATTCGTTGAGTGGCTGATGGTAGTTTGGTGAAGTCCACGGTGCAGCTGTACAGCTGGAAGTCGTTGGGTGGCTGGCTCCATTGGTAAAGCTCGCGGTGCAGTCTTGTTGTGTGCTTGAGTTGGAAGTCGTGTTTGGTCGTAACAGATAAGCTGTCGATGAAGATCACGATGCGATTCATGTAGTCAAAAATCTGGAAGTTGGTGAGTGACCATAATACGAATTGGTGAATCTCATGAATGCAGACAAATGAGAAGAGCTTTATTGTTTTATTTTTCAAGACATTTATGTCATTTGAGTTTATTATTGTTTAGTCTTGTTTGAGGACAAACTTATGTCATTTGAGTTTATTATTGTTTTTAGTCTTGTTTGAGGACAAACTCTTTTTATCAGGAAGGCCGATTGTTAGATACCCTTTTCGGCAACGTACTGATTAATTAGTTATAATTATAATCTATCTTCTAGCGACACTTTGATTAGGTTTAGTGATACTTAAATTGTTAATTCTGACATGGGTATAATTATGAGAGATGGGATGGCAACCCAGGGCTTAAAAAGGCGGGCTGTCAAAGTGCCTAATGTCATAATTTTTCCTATTTCGAGGTGAAAGGATTGATGGCGATTTTTATAAAACCAAATTGAAGACTGATTGTGATTATTAAAGCATTACAAAGTTAAAAGTGGTTTTAGTATAAAACGTTATACTTATCTATTAGATATAGGTAAAAGCCAAACGGGGTGATAAGTAAAGTTCCTGCAAATGTACAACGGACCTTAAAGTATCAATATTATTTGGCTTCATTTACTAGTCTTTTATAAACACGACACTAAATCAAAGATTGTGTTTGATTCACATCTTCTTCCTCACAAATTTTACAGTGCACATGATTAATGTTTTTTTTTTCGCTTGAGATCGAAGGGCTTTTAGGAGATTTTCCTGATGACTAACGTTATATTTGTGTATAAATAACAAACAATAACAAACCCTGACAAGCGGTGAAATTTGAATTGACAGGCGTAAGGCAACATTGCCATATAAAAATCGATTTCTTTTTAGTTTAAAATTTTTCATGAGATTCTGGTAGACCTATACCGCGCCCAAACTACTATCTAATGCCTTTGTATTAGTTATCAATTGAGAACATTTCAAAAAAAAAGCTTTTATGTTTTTTCGCGTTTATAATAGCTGGTTAAAAATTAGACTACCCGTGTTTCTCGGTTTTTCTTTATTTAACTTAAATTCGTCGTTAATAATTTATTAAAGAAATAGTCATTAAAAAGCCCGTATATACAAAGTTAGGAATACTGATGTCGTGATCTTAGCATGATATAAAATAAAAATAAAGTAACTTTAAACGAACTGACTGTCATGTCATGTCACTTGTCAACCATACCAACTGTAACAACATAAATTCGTCTACTTTGGGCATATTGCGGCTATCCGCTTTTACAAATCCGTTAGTCACTTTTATTTTAAATAGCGTATATCAAAACAATAATATTACGAGAATCGAAAGCCTGTCGTTAGAATCAAGTAATCCGCCAGACAGATAAACAATGGACATGACAGTTGTATATTTTTTCAATTCCTATGGTAATAAATGGACTAAGGGCACTATAAGTGTATTGCTAACATTCACAATCCGACTTTTTTACTGTTTTTCCTAAATAAATAAAAAAACTACGGCATAAAAAAACCCAAAATTATTTTTACTGTAATCAGCAGTGTAAAATCTACAAACGGTATTTTATTTTACTACCTACCTTAGCACATATGAATTGTTGTCAAATTGACAACATTATTTACTACTACTACCTACTATTATTTATTACCATTATTACCACTTTGGTTACCGTTTTCACTTTGGCAACACTGATCAATCGTGAAAAATATGGCGTTACGATACTTACGATTTTACAAAATGCAGTGGGTGATTATATTTTGCTAGACTGTCATTTCTGTTATTTTATGAAAGACATGCTAAGTTTTTAAGACTTATTTAATCAAGATCGATTTAAAGTTATCTTGTTAAGTGAAATGTGAGATTTTCGCAATGTAGGTATCAATTCTTCCAGTGTAATCCAAGTGAATCCAAATTAATAAAAATAATTTATTTTTTTCTATCAAAAAAGCGAAGGCGTTTCAGTTTGAATGTTTTGGCGAATTTTGATTACAATGTTGACGAATGTTAAATTGCGGTTATTGTTTAATATATAAATTCACCCTTGATAAAACAGCTTATTGTCGAGACAGATGTACCGTGGGCGCATACCTAGTTATTGTTATAATATAATATAGTTAAATATTAATTATTGTTTGATTATTGCTTACCTTCTAAGTTAATTCAGTTTATTCAGTAGATTACGAAATAATTTTATAAGCTTAGATAGTGTGTATATTAATTATAGTACCTATATGTAGTTTTTAATTGTGTTTATTTGTATCACCTAAGGACTTAATAGTGTTAAGTATTTATCAAGATATGTTCCAGTTTCAATAAGAGATAATGTGGGATTCGCAGACATACTGTTCAGGTGAGTCGCTTTTTTGATATTAGTCATTTTTTAAATTTACTTTACGCTGTCCTAATGGTTCAAAGCCTATTATAATGAATTCTTAATTGGTTTGTTTTAAATTAAATTAATAGTTCTTACAATTTTGTATCAAGAAGTTGATCTAGAGTAGAGTTGAAAAGACTAGTTATACTACTACTTTTGATTTTTGGCATCCATGCCCATTGGATGCCAACGAGACATTATAACTAAGCCTAGGCGGTCCATCTCCTCATATATATGTCCATCCTAACTTTAAAGAGTTGTATCTTTTGAACCATAATGTGTAATCATTTAAAACTGTTACAAAAATAAAGGTTCAGGTCTCGCACATTTTGTTTTGTCTTTTGATAGTTTTTCAGAATAATTGACACGATAGATAAATTTACAAATATAAAAAAAATACTTTCACTTCTCTAGCCTATTGTTGCTTATAAATATAGGTCGGAATTTTCACTGCAAAACTTACGACTGTCGCAATCTTGCTAGTGTTAAAGCCAGTATTATTTTATGTTCTTGTTGAGAGAGAGGATGTTTAAGGCTCTGCGAAACTCTTACGAGCTGATCGAGCAATTTACCTCCATTCTTGCTAATCTAATACGCTTATTCGTAATTTACAGTATTATGCTTTTACATGTCACGCTACCAGGTAAATGAATGTGGCTGTGAAGCCACCACCTAAAGTATCTGGTAACGTCTAAATAACCAAGTATCAAAGCGTCAAACTATACTAACGATTGCCACCTTTCTATGATCTTTATATGCCAAGTTTCACTGTATCCTTTCCACTTCTTACGCAAGGTATTTATGTATCTCAGTGGCCCTGGGTTCTGTCTTGTCAGTCCTAGTGGATAATGAGAGGGTGGCTGCGGTCACCTGGTCTGTAATGAGTACCAGGTGGCTGTGTTCAGTCTGGCCCGTAATGAGAGGGTGGCTGTGTAAGCCTGGCCCATGATGAGAGGGTGGCTGTGTAAGCCTGGCCCGTAATGAGAGGGTGGCTGTGTCAAGCCTGGCCCGTAATGAGAATAGGGTGGCTGCGGTCAGCCTGGTCTGTAATGAGATCCAGGTGGCTGTGTTCAGTCTGGCCCGTAATGAGAGGGTGGCTGCGGTCACTTGGTCTGTAATGAGTACCAGGTGGCTGTGTTCAGTCTGGCCCGTAATGAGAGGGTGGCTGCGGTCACTTGGTCTGTAATGAGTACCAGGTGGCTGTGTTCAGTCTGGCCCGTAATGAGGGGAAAAATATTAAATACTAAATTTTACATGAGGTTTGTATAAAATTATATAGAGACAGATGATATTTCTTCTTTGAAGTACATGTCAGTACACACAGCAGTTCATGACATTTTATTTGGTTTGTCATAGTAATAAGAGAAGAAAATCATTAATTTCTCAACATTCTCTGGGAGTAGACTATTTCGTTTATCACTATAAAGCCATTTATATATACTAAATGAACGTTCAACTTCACTCAACGTCAAGGGAGCAAATTTATAAAACTCATTGCAATTAGTATGATGTTCAGGTTTGGGTAAGATTTTCAGATATTTCTCGTAAGTTTTCATAATCAGGCTTTCGGTCTAGTACAGCTTCAAGTTTGCGTATCACTGGTAAAATTTTACTCCAATTTATGTAACAACGAACAGCGTCCAGGATGAGGAAAGATTCCATGATGGACAGGATTGAAGAGGCTATTACTTAGTAGTTGTCGCGAATGAAATTTAGCTCTTTTTGTAATTTCCTCTTTTACAAGTATGGAGGCGATGGTTATATGGTTATGGTGATGGACTCCTTTTTCTGCACTTAGCCCGTGTATGTCGGGCCATTGTTGGTAGGGGGTGTATTATGTCTATTAAAACACTGTTAAATCGTTATTAACTTTATTGAGCTAAGGAGCAACACATGATGTAGTTATATCAGAATATATGTGTGTACCCTACTCAATCACTTTTTATTACAAAAAGCAAAGGAGTCTACCCACATAATTATTGTATATATGACATACCTCCCCTCTCAAGTAACAATACAAAATGTACAAATAAACAGAAAGAAACATTAATCTACTATTATCAAAAATCATTCAAACATTATATCTTTAAACATAATCACTATACTCAATTAATCATCGTTTTTATCTGGCCTAACATAAGGCGCTCTTGAGCGACTCTTAGATTTTTTAATAGCTTTTCCTATAGAATGACTTGGATCAGATGGAGGTATTCCTAGCATCTCAGCCCACTGATCTGAACTAGGTATTTGGATAATACACTCTTCCTGATCGCTGGCCTGGCTAATACTCTCCATCTCCACCATATCACCATTGTTTGATTCCGGTGTCACCCTTTCCTCCCCTATTTCTTTGTGTGTTGCTTCTTCTTCATTTGTCTTAAGGGTCTGTGTAGCAGTTCTAATCAATTGGTCAATGTGTCTGTTGACCACTGACCCATCATCAGTTTTCACTTGGTAACTAGATGGACCCCCTTTGTTAAGTACTGTACCAGGCAACCACCTAGCACCACTGCCATAATTCCTAAACATGACGTGCTGGCCAACATCACTTTCTCTTTTCTGTTGTGAATTTCGATCAATTTGTTGTTCAACTTTTTTATTAACTATGTTGTCCGGGTGAATTGTATCGAGCAAAGTACGCAGTTTTCGGTTCACCAGTAGCTCTGCTGGGCTTTTGTGTGTGGCTGTGCATGGTGTAGCCCTTAAACCTAGCAGCATGTTAGGAATCCGTACGTCCCATGGTACATTATCCATTTTACGTAGTTTATTCTTTACCGTTTGTACCATTCTCTCAGCCAAACCATTAGTGGCTGGATGGTAAGGTGCCGTTTTTAAATGTTTTATTTTGTTGGCAGTTAAAAATCTTTCCATCTCTGCTGACACAAATGGTGTACCATTATCCGAGACGATTATTTCACATAGGCCATGTGAAGCAAATAATATTCGTAAATACTTGATGACGGTAGCCGAGTTTGTGTTGGAGACCATAAATACTTCTGGCCACCTTGAATAAGAGTCAACCACAATCAGGAACTGTCTACCCTGAAATGGCCCTGCAAAGTCCATGTGTATTCTGGACCATGGTCTCGTGGGTGTAATCCACTCGTGGGTTGTCTTGGGAGGCATGTGTCTATGTTCCAGGCAGTTCGAACAACCACCAACCAAACGTTCAATCTCTTCGTTCAGTTGCGGCCACCACACGTAGCTTCTTGCGAGAGCTTTCGTCTGTACGATGCCATTGTGAGTACTATGGGGTACTTGTAGCGTAGCTTCACGTAACATGGGTGGAATTACCACGCGACAACCCAACAGAATACAGTCCTCCTGGAGTGATAGTTCAGAACGGTGCAGCCAATAAGCTTTTAGGTCCCTGTCCGTTACTTTGGCTGGCCAACCACGCTGTATGTAATTTATTACTGAAGCCAGAATCTTATCTTTCTTGGTCTCTTTAGCGATTTGGTCAGCGTCAAACGGAAAGTCTTGTGGTGCTTCCGCCATTAATAAAATCTCACTCAGCTCCTGTTCTGGTTGATCGGGAACGGGTTGCGGCCAGCGACTTAAACCGTCTGCATTACCGATTTGCGATCCTGGCCTATAAATAATCCCATAATTATGTGCAGTCAGTGCAAGAGCTATTCTCGTTAAGCGCGGTGAGATTATAGCCGGCATTGGTTTCTTGGGATCAAAGATACCAAGCAAAGGCTTGTGATCAGTCACAATTGTGAAGGAGCGTCCTATCAAATAGTTGTGGAACTTTTGAATACCAAACATAATTGATGCAGCCTCTTTGTCAAGTTGCGAATAGCGCCGTTCATGAGAGTGCAGCGTCCGAGAGCTCATAGCGATTGGACGCTCGAGGCCGTCCTCCATGACGTGTGAGAGCACTGAGCCGACGCCATATTCCGAACTGTCGCAAGTAAGTACTAGAGGTTTGTTTAGATCGTAATGAACTAACGTCATATCGAACGATAACAGATGTTTGGCTTTCTCGAACGCAGTTTGTTCGGTCTCAGTCCAGTGCCACGATTGTGTCTTGTCAAGTAGCCGATGTAAAGGTTCTAGCATTGTAGCCTTATGTGGTAAAAACCTTTCATAAAAGTTGTAAAGACCCAGAAAAGCTTGCAATTCCTGAACATTTTGCGGTTCGGGTGTATTCGTAATTGCTTCCACCTTGCTAGGAGCCGGGTGAATGCCCTCCGCGTCAATGATGTATCCGAGAAATTCAACTCTTTGTTTACCCAATTTACACTTGTTGCTGTTAAGCCGGAGACCTGCATTTTGTATACGTGTGAGTACAATGTCCAGACGTTGACACATTTCATCCATAGTACCACCAGCTATGATAATATCGTCAATCAGTACCGCCACTCCTTTAATTCCAGCTAACAGGGCCGTCATCATTCGCTGAAAGATACCGGGACTTGCCTTGACTCCGAATGCCAGACGATGAACTGAGTATAAACCTTTGCAGGTGTTCAGTGTAAGCAAATTTGCCGTCGCGTCGTCCACTGTAACCTGCGTGTATGCTCTGTCTAAGTCGAGAGTTGAGAAAAACTTGCCCCCGGCGATAGTTGCGAAAACTTCATTGGCTGTAGGCATCGGATAGGTATCCGACTCGATGGATTGGTTTACTGTGCTGCGATAATCTCCGCATAGACGTATGTCACCTGACTTTTTAACTATGGGTACGACTGGAGTCGCCCACTCGGAAAAAGATACTGGCCGAAGTACCCCTTCCTGAACCAATCTGTCAATTTCCTTCTCGACGCGCTCTTTAATAGCATACGGCACCGGGCGGGCCTTAATGTATTTAGGTATCGATCCCGGCTTTACATGAATAGTTACAGGTCGCCCTCGGTAAGTTCCTAACCCCTCTCTAAATACCTCACTATGTTTCAAAAGAATAGTGTCGTCCACATTTGATATACAATTAATGTTAAGGTTGAAATTGAGCGGCGCAAACCAATCACGGCCTAAAAGATTAGGCCCTTTTCCTTTCGCGACAAAAACACTTAAATCGCGCGCAACTTCTTTAAACTGCACTCGTAGAGTCGTTTGACCAAGCAGATCGACGGGCGCGTCGGTCCAGGTGCGCAAAGTGAGCGGCGCCGGCCGCAGCGGCGGGCACTCGAGCGCGCGCCACGTGCGCTCGTTCACCAGCGAGAAGCTGGCGCCCGTGTCCACTTGCATAGCGTGCGGCGCGCCGTTCAGCGCCACTTGTACCTCGTAGGGCGGCACGCGGCTGGCCGCGCACACGCTGTAGACACCACTTATGTACTCGTCTTTGTCCTCCTCCGTGTGCCGCGTGTTTGTGTAGTTGACAGACCTGGTACCGCCTTTCCTTTTTGCTAGACAAATCTTTTCCAGGTGCCCCTTTTTCTTACAATACCGGCAAGTAGCGTTGACGAAACGACACTCGCCGCCGTGGTGGTCCCCACACCTATAACACAGGCGAACACTCGCTTTCGATTGTACAGCGTTGACGTCCATAGGCTCCGGCGCCGGCGCGGCTGATGCGGCACTGCTCGCGCCGAGCCCGCCGGTACCGCTCGTCACGATCATACGCACGTCTTTTCCCGCACTTTCCGACGACAATATCGAATCGACAACGTCCTGGTAGCTGAGATTGTCTTTTTTCAAAAGTTCATATTTTAATCTGTGATCATTCATACCACACACGATTCGGTCGCGTAACATTCGTTCTAACTCCTTGAAGTTACAATTTGAACTTATTTTCCGCAATTCGGTGATGTAATCAGAAGCTGTTTCACCTTGTTGCTGATCGCGTTTATAGAATTTATAAGACATAGATATCTCATTGGGTTTCGGACTGTAATGTTTCGTCAAAATAGTTTATATTTCTTGAAATGTAACTTCACTTGTTTTTTTAGGTGTAATTAATGCTAAGCATGTTTCGAACACTTGAGCACCACACACTGTGAAGAAATTCGCTTTTCTAGCACTGTCTTCCTCAATGCCATTGGCTTCAAAGCAATATTTTAACCTGTCCAAATAACTGTCCCAAAGGTCCGTTTGTGGGTGAAACTGGTCGAATTTCACTGACTTTTTCGACATCGCGATAGCACTAAGTCCACTTTTACGTACGTCGCCACTATTATGTCTATTAAAACACTGTTAAATCGTTATTAACTTTATTGAGCTAAGGAGCAACACATGATGTAGTTATATCAGAATATATGTGTGTACCCTACTCAATCACTTTTTATTACAAAAAGCAAAGGAGTCTACCCACATAATTATTGTATATATGACAGGGTGCTAGCTAGTAGTCTAGCCAGCCAAACTCTGACCAGAAGCGCAGGATCCTCCTGGTATCTCCACAGGCTTCACGGAGTGACCTCGGTGTCTTGAGGATTTCAGTCCATTGAGCAGCTACACCTACGCATTCCAGGATTACGTGGGGAGCTGTTTCGTCGGCCGACAGGCATCCCCTGTATAGGGGGCTGTCGGTCACACCTAGAATATATAAATGTTTGTTAAGCGAGCTATGTCCAGTAATGTTTCCTACAATTATTCGTAGGGCATGTCTATCTAGCGATAGGAGACGCTTTGTTAGTCGCGCGTCCGGGTTTGGCACCGTTTCTCTTGATTGTCTGCATGTACTGGTATTTGCCCATTGATTAGCATGTTGTTTGAGTGTTCTGTGACGCAACCATGTCCTTAGCTGGTTACAGGCTAACGGAAGCATCGGAGCGGGACCGACGGCTGGGCGATCTGATCCTCTCCTGGCCAGCTGGTCCGCTGCGTCGTTACCTAGAGATCCACTGTGCCCCTTTATCCATTGAAGCGTGAGTTGGTTATTTAAACCTATCACTTCCAATGCTGAGTGGCCCTCTAGTATGAGCCCGGATTGTATTATTTTGTTGTCTAGGGCTCGTAGTACTGCAGCGCTGTCGGATAAAATTCGTATCTTTTGGTTTTTGATACCCGGCTTAGCCACTGCCTTAGCAGCCTGTAGTATGGCAGTTACTGATGTGCAAGTTGCAGAAAGTTTCCAAAAAGTTGGAAAAGTTCTAAGAAATTTCCGAAAACTTTCACTAGAAATATAGGAAATTTAAATTTTGAAACGGAAAGTTTCAATTCCCATAAAAAATTGTGAGAAGTTTCCGAATTTTTCCAAGGTGAAATTTTCCGCAATTTTGGAAAGTTTCCTTTGCCACATCAGTAATGGCAGTACATTCATATTGGTAGATGGAGCTGTATTCGCCTAAGGCTGTTGATATGTTGATGTTAATTTCGGGTGAGTACCTACACTCCTCCACCTGTTCCCTGTTTTGTCTTTGATCCGTCCGTATAGATGCGTAGTTCATATATACTGGACTGGTCGCTGGGTTCTTCATCAAGCTGGATGGTGTAGCTTTTGTTGAAGTTATGTTGTTTGGGTACCTTATCATTTGGAGCGGCTATCAGAGGTTGGTATCTGATCGCGCTTCCTGAAGGATTTCGGTATGAGTCCCGTCATTTGCACCCCTGAGGTTGATGGATTTTAATCTGATGGCTGCTGCCGCCGCCTCCTGTTGGATGAAAAGGTTTAGGGGCGGCAGTCCTAGCAGTATCTCCAGTGCCGCTGTGGGTGTAGTTTTCATGCAACCTGTTATAGCCACACAAGCTGGTCTTTGAAATTGTAGCAGTTTATTTTTGGCTGTGGTCAGTTTGGTTCTGGGCCACCAGACTACAGCGCCATACGTGATAATGGGCCTGATCATTGCCGTGTATAGCCACGTGGCAATTCTGGGGTGTGGCAGAATATGACTAAGTGTTTGTTCCATAGCTATTTGTCATCCAGGATGACTTCCAGATATTAACCTGTTTGGAGAGAGTTAAGGTTGTGCCTAGGAGTTTCGGTAAGCGTAGGTTATTTATAACCCGTTTCTTTGTGAACAATAGTAGTTCGGTTTTTGATGGATTTACTGACAGACCGTGTTCGGAGCACCATCGTTGGACGATTTTGAGAGCTCCCTGCATGAGGTCGCATAGGACTGCCTCAAACTTTCCTTTTATGAGGATAGCTACATCGGAATAGCCTACAGTGTAGATGCCTGCCTCGTTTAGTGATCGGATTCGGTCATCCACTACGAGGTTCCACAGGAGTGGTGAGAAGACTCCTCCCTGCGGACAGCCCCTCGCTACAATGGCTCGTGCTGTGCCATTGACTGTTACCTGTACTGCCCTTTGTCTTAGCATGTTGTCGATCCATCCCGAGACAGTTTGGTCGGCGCCATGGCTAAGTAGATCCCGGTCACAAAGTCGTTCCAGGATTTTTCAGTAGGAATCACGTAAGGCTTATTGGTCTGTATGATTTAGGCTGAAATGTATGGAAAACCTTTTTTTGATTTGTGGGTGTTCTAGTAGAGTGTTTTAATCCTTTAAGGGAATGGGACCGATTGGCATTCAAAAAAAAACTCAATTCTGACGATTTTCTCGCTGACTGTATTTTATCAAAAATCTGTTAATGTCGATTGTCATCACTCAAAAAGTTGGGAAAGGTCTCCTAAGATCATTTTCGCGTGGCAGCAAGGGATCTGGTAGCTGCCCTTAATGCCCCATCTCAACTTTCCACCCTGTATAGTGGAGGTCACTTCATTGTAGAATAATTCAGGGTTATTGGCAATGATCGGAATAGGTAGAGTATACTTACCTAAAGTTCGCAAAAGGACATAATATAGAGTGGTTACAATCGGATGAAATATTAATTTATTTTTACTGAAATCCGGATTTCCGATATTTTTAATGCTACGAGGGCTGCTACTTATGTAACCGGAATAGAAAAAAATAACAAACGTATATGACTAAATATGGTTTTATTGTTTTTCAAAATATTCTCCCTTATGATCGATGCCCTTTTTTATACGTTGAAAACAATTTATTTTTTTCCACTCTGACTGAGGTATCTCCAAAACGTGCTGTTTGAACGCGTCGACTGCATCTTCACGGGTCGAAAATCGTTGACCACGTAATTTATTCTTTACATTTGGGAATAAATAGAAATCATTGGGTGCCAAATCAGGGCTGTACGGCGGATGACCAGTTAATTCTACAGGGTGACAGGAAATTCGCCGTATTCCTTGAAAGGGGTTATTCTACAGCTCATTTGTAATGATTTAAGTCCAGTCAACCAGGGGTCAAAACTCATTGGTTTTCGAGTTATTCACGTTTTTAGATTTTTTTTAAAATACCCGCTTTTCGACCTTAAACTAGTAATTTTGAAAAACTTCGTCATTTAGAAATAAAAAAAAGCATTAGTCGAATAGCCAATGAACCACAGATTACGAAAAATTAAAAAAAATGCCAAAAAAATGCCAAATTTTGAAAATAAAAGGATTGAAGTAAGAAGTTCAAGTAATTATTTACCAAATTTTGTAACATTTTAAAGCATAATTAAAAAAAAAAGTATGACACTTCGCGTACAAATTACAGGAATAATTTGTTTAATTCATAAGCTTTCTAAAAAGGTACAATTTATGACATTTTAATACAAAAAAATACAATTTATAATAATAATAGCAGAACAGGTAAGAGAAGACTACTTAGCGTACCTACATACTTGACTCTAATGGGTTTGTTTGCGTCGTTTTAGATTATCCGAGGGCTTACTTGGTGTTCTGTTTCTTATCCTAACTTATCTTCTTGATGTAGAAGGCACTGCAGATTGCCTTTGGTGACACAAACAAAGGGTCATTAGTTTCATTAATTTAATTTGTTTGTGTCTCGAATTGTGGGGTTTTTTGCCTTCAGTTTCTGTCTTAAGTCTTAAGTGATACTTTGATAAGTGACTAAGCAAGGTTAGGATACAATGAGGAAAAAAAACAGTTTCACTACAAATACACTTTAATCTTAAAAACTAAAATCAACTACATCACAAATTTTGCTCGAACTGTTTGCCCCGGTTTCGAATGCAAGCACGAAGTCTTTTTCGTACTTCGGTGATTGTTACTCGCGTCGAAAGCCCATCTTTCATTGTCTGTGCCGCCTCTACAATTTTTTGTCTTAACTCTTCTACGTTACGTATCGGTTTATCGTAGACCAACGCCTTCATGTGACCCCAGATGTAGAAGTCACATGGAGTTAAATCCGGGCTTCTGGCTGGCCAAGGGGTTGGGCTGCCTCGACCAATCCATCTTCTTGGGTAGTTCTGATCCATCCACTGTCGTACGCCCCGGTAATAGTGAGCGGGGCAGCCATCGTGTTGGTAAATCATGTCCCTTCTTGTCGCAAGCGGCACATCTTCGAGTAGCGTCGGTAGCTCATCCCTCAAAAAATTTTCATATGCGATGCCGGTCAGTCGTGCTGGCAGAAAGAAAGGTCCGATCAAATTGTCGTGCACGATTCCCATCCACACGTTCAAAGAAAATCTTTGCTGGTGAGCTCCTTCTCTTGATTTTTTTGGGTTTTCACCTTTGGGAGCCCAAAAGTGCAGATTGTGGTAGTTTGTTATCCCGTCACGGTCGAAATTGGATTCATCTGTCCACAAAATTCTCTTCAGGTACTCGGGATCTTCGATATCTGCATTAATTAAGATCTGCAAAAATCTATCCTTCTCGCTGGGTCTCCCTCTTCAATAGCGTGTACTGGAGTGTAATGATACGGGTACTGCCTAGCTGAGTGCAGTGTAAACCACACCTTCCAGTGCGATATACCGAGCTGGTTAGCCACATTTCTCGTCGAAGTAGTGCCGTCTGCCTGGAAACACTGAAGGATTTCTTCTTCTTCAGCAGGATCATTTCCAGGTCTTCCAGCGTCAGCTTGGCGGCGTTGAACTGATCCTCTTTCCCGAATAAGACGGTACGCTGAACTAAACACACTCACGTGAGGTAACCGGCGGTTAGGGTAACGACGTTCGTATTCCCTTCTAGCTGCAGCGGCGTTTCCATCGCAGAGTCCGTAACAATAAACGATATCTGCGTATTCTTCGAATTGGTAAGCAGCCATTTGAGAAAGAAGCTTAATTATCAATATCGTCCGAATTGAAAAGAAAGTTGAAACTAACTGATTACGTAGGTCACTCGAAAACTTTTAGGTGCTTGAAATTTGAAAATGGAACGCACTTTATGTTTTTAAAAAGCAAAATTATTTAAAAATAGAACGTCGTAATTAGCTGAATTTAAAAAAGAGAACGATTTGAGATGCTCTAAATTTAAAAATGGAACGCACCTTAGGTTTTTAAAAAGAAAATTTATTTAAAAATAGAACACTAAGCCCATAGCTGAATTTAAAAAAGAGAACTGTGTTCTAAATTCATTTTACTACAACTCTTCCCGTATTTTTTGGTTGAAACGATGGAGCTTAAAATCGCAAACATTATTGTTAATTGTAAAATTTTAAACAAAATTAATAATTAAAATGACATAAATTGTACCTTTTTAGAAAGCTTATGAATTAAGCAAATTATTCCTGTAATTTGTACGCGAAGTGTCATACTTTTTTTTTTAATTATGCTTTAAAATGTTACAAAATTTGGTAAATAATTACTTGAACTTCTTACTTCAAATCCTTTTAATTTCAAAAGTTGGCATTTTTTTGGCATTTTTTTTAATTTTTCGTAATCTGCGGTTCATTGGCTATTCGACTAATGCTTTTTTTCATTTCTAAATGACGAAGTTTTTACAAAATTACTAGTTTAAAGTCGAAAAGCGGGTATTTTAAAAAAATATCTAAAAACGTGAATAACTCGAAAACCAATAAGTTTTGACCCCTGGTTGACTGGACTTAAATCATTACAAATGAGCTGTAGAATAACCCCTTTCAAGGAATACGGCGAATTTCCTGTCACCCTGTATATTTTGACCTTCCAAAAATCGAGTCGTTTCGCGTGATGTATGACAGCTGGCATTGTCATGGTGAAGAACGATTCTGCGTCGCTGGTTGTTTTTACGTATTTCTTCAAATACCTCGGGCAAACAAATGGTCGTGTACCATTCCGAATTAACCGTTATACGATTCTCTAGTGGCACTGTAGCCATATGGCCATTAATACCGAAAAAGCAGTCGAACATTTGCTTCAAGGAGCTTTTTGCACGAGTTATTTTCGTAGGGTTCGGCTCATTTTGAAACACCCACACTGTTGATTGTTGCTTAGTTTCCGGATCATACGCATAGATCCAGGATTCGTCACCTGTGTAGATATTATAAACAGCTTTTGAGTCACCACGGATATATTTTTTTAACATTTTCTTGCACCATTCGACGCGAGCCTCTTTTTGATCCTTAGTTAAATTGTGAGGGATCCAACGGGAACAATTTTTTTTTACAGCTAAATGATCATGTAATATCTTATTAATGCTCGTCATACATATGCCCAGAGTCGCCTCTATCTCGCGATATGTAACATGACGGTCATGCATTATAAGTTTTCGCACAGCTTCAATATTTTGTGGTACAACGACCGATTTCGGGCGACCTTCCTTAACTTAGTCCGTGAGCATACTACGTCCACGATTGAACTCACTAAACCAGTGGTACACAGTGCTTTTCGATGGAGCTTCATCACCAAAAGTCGAAGTTAATTGATCTATGCACTGTTGTTGCGTTAAACCACGCCGAAAATCATAATAAATCATAGCACGAATATTTTCACGAGTGAGTTCCATTCTTGCAGCGAGATGACATTTTGATCCCGCCAAAAACAAAAGACTAGCGTACATAAGAAAAAAAATTATAGCGGCCAGTATTAAAAAAAGTTCAAATTTTTACCATGGAGGTCAGATATAACGTTTATAAATGTTGGAATCCCAGATTCCGGATACATAAGTAGCAGCCCTCGTAAATATATATAATATTTACTTACGGTATGGGATACTTTATGTTAGTTTGTGATAAAAGGGGCCTGTAACTCATTACTTTTAAGTATCTAATTAATAGGTGGAGCATATTTACCTAAACTTCGTAGAACAGAGACATAAACTGGAGACTTCCTTGCGACTACATTTACTAGTACCAGAAAATTATAGGAAATCCGTCGGTCCATGGATCGAGCAATGAATAAAACATTCTTCCAAATTTCAAGTAATATTCAAAAACATCCCCGATGCGATTTTACCCGCACCGCACCGGTGTCCTAATATTCGGGAGTTCAACTTAAAATATTTCTTTAGACGACATTGAACTCTATTGTTTATTAGACAAAATTTATTTTCATTAAATACGAGTCGTGTTGTAGTAGATAGGTATGCTACCTATCCGAGCCAAACTATAATACACGGGGCGGGGAATAACAGGTACGCGGGGGTTCCTGTGCCATTCCCTTGAGTAAGTTAGGTATTCTATGTATGATTTAATGTATTTTAGAATAAAATTGAATAAATTTTCGTCATTTTTTTCAATAAACAAGTAAAGATACGTACTTACGTAATTACGGAATTTCTGCTTACAATAACGTAATTAAAAAAGGTCCGAAATCAATCCGTAATTACGGAATTGCGAAATTACGTAATTACGGAATGGCAGCCCTAGTGGGGACTTTGAGTATGTTTATCTCCTAACTAGTCCAAACAAAGTTCCGAAGTCAAACTTTCTGCTTTCAACTTTTCCATCCACAATTTTTCATTGCCAGGACTAAGTAGTGATTTTAGAAAATGAGTAACAGATGAATAGGTATTTTGGTAAGTGTGAATTTTGGGAACTGTTAATCAGAGGAGTTAGGACACAAGTACCGAAAGGACGGGTATGATATTCATAGTGCGGTTGTAATGAACTGGTTAGCTTGTTACTAGGGAATGCAAATAACCGGTTTTAACCGGTTTAAATCGGTTATTTTCATACAAAATCGGTAAATAACCGGTTAATTTGCATTCCCTACTTGGTACTAAATATGTATTAATCACGGACCTAAAAAAATATGGACGTAACCTAGTCTAATCATGAGTGAAGCACACAAAATGGCCGTCCGTTTACGAGTGTGCGTGCTTTGAGGATTGCCATATAAATCGTCAATTTTACTATTTTAAGGCCTTTTATCAACTGCAACTTTTTGCAGCGATACAAATGCGCATTCGACAGCCGCAGCACTGTATCGCGACTAAACCTAGACGAGTTGTGACTGTATCGATAGGTACTGCATTGAGACTGAATCGCGATTGTATCGCTGCAAAAACTTCGTACAATTAAATCGTGTTATCATTTCGCACTGCCAGATCAAAACAGAAGTAACTCAAAATACAACTGTATTTTAAAATCAACTTTATTACAACTTCTATGATCTTGAAACAAAACAAGCAAGGATTTTGAGTTAATACTGTTTTGATCTAGCAGTGCGATTTATGTACTACTTCAGCATTGGGTTCGATTGTGTCATGCAACCGTTTTAATTTAATTGAAATTGGGTTTTCTCATTTTGTAATGACAAAACCAATTACAACTAAAAAATTATGGAAACTAGAGATGAGAAAATTATATGACAATTTAAATTTCAACGGTTGCACGACAGAATAATATTAATAATAATGATATATCAAACCACATTTTTATGAACATAGAAGTGATTAAAAATAATTTTAACGAATAATGCAATTTATTATTTAAACTTAAAAACTTAAAACTTTTAGGAAAAAAAAACTGGCAACACTGAGTGTCATTTTTGTTTGTAATTTGCGTCAAAGTAAATAAACACATATTTGAAAATAACACGAATAATCATAACTTACACGTGATAAGCTTTTTATATTTATTAATGTAGTTTTTACACGTTTTTGCAACAAAATGCGACATTTTCTTCGGCGTAAAATTAAATGTCACTTGTGCTGTGGTTCGACGCGTTATGGCGGCGGGTTAACAGACCCAGTGCATTTGTGAGACGGTAGATCGTGTATGACGGAACGAAATAACAGACCTTGCATACTTCACACCTTTTTAGTCTAACGTTACGTCCGTATTTTTTTTAGGTCCGTGGTATTAATGTGTATTAATTATTAAATTAATATATTTTTTCTCATTTAAGGCGTCTGTAGTGCTACAATCAAAAATATATACAAAAAGAATGAGCCGTTACCACCATTGCCATCGATACCAAAAAAAAAACTACAAAAAAAAGAATACAAATAGACGACGTCGACAAATGTGCCATAAGACGCAAAATTCATGCATTCTATGCTGTGCGAAAGCAAGTACCAATTCTCAAAAGTCTGCTTATCGAATTGACAAAAGATATTGGTTTTACCGGTAGTAGGGAGTACTTGTGATTGCGATTGCGCAGTATGGGGTTCAAATACAAAAAGTGCAGATACCAACGGTCCATATTGAAGGAGCGTTCGGATATTGAGGTTTGGCGGGAAAGTTATTTAGACGAAATTAAAGAAGCAAGGGACAAAAATATACCTCTCGTTTATTTAGATGAGACTTACACCCATAGTTCTCTTAAAGACGCAAAATGCTGGCAAAGCGAAAATGAACCCGGTGTGTCGAAATCCGTTACAATCGGCAAACGATATATTACTGTTCATGCCGGTGGACTATCGGGATTTGTTCCCAATGCACTCCTAATATATAATGATACGGAAAAAAAGCCGATTTTCATGACTCCATGAACAGGAACAATTTTAGGAAATGGGTTTTTGAGATTAATTCCCAATCTCAGTGAACCCACTTGTGTTATAATGGAGAATGCCCGGTACCATTCTTTCCTAATTAACAAAGCTCCAACATCTGGCGATAGAAAAGACGTCATTGCTGAGTGGCTGCGTTTAACAGCACAATTTTGAGACGTCATAAACCCGAGCCAGTATACGAAATAGATACGATTCTCTCAAATCATGGTCACAAAGTGATAAGGTTACCGCCCTATCACTGTGATTTAAATCCCATCGAGATGATTTGGGGAATCATGAAAGCAAAAGTGGCAGCTAAAAATGTTTCCATCATGAATGATGCCTTCCTAAAGTTCGATGAAGATAGTTTTCAGGTATTTACATTTATCAATTTTAGAATTTTATTGAATAGTTAAAAATATAGCTTACTTTTACACTTTGTTATTACTTAGGAAGTGACTAGAAAATTGGAGTAAATGCTGCCACCACGTAAAAAAAATAGAAGACGGATATAGGACCAAAGCTCCTATAATCGAATCACAGACCGAAAGGTTTATCGAGGTTGGTGGTCCTGAAAGTGACTCATCAACTGACGAAAGTGAAGATACATCGGAGCCAGAATCTGATAAATATATGGATGTCGAATATTTAGAATCGGAATTTGACGGATAGGTAATTATTCATATTTAATTATCAACTAGACATGCTCTTCCGATTACATGACGACATAGTTTCACAATCTACGAGTACATAATTGTATATCTCACTCGTTCTTGCACGATGCCAATACACACTGTCCCGACTATTCATGACGTACACGTATTATTGCCATATCGCACCTTTAGAACAATAGTGACCTAATTCAAAATGTCTGCTTTCAAACTTCAAGTCATAAATTTATTATTATAGAGACCCAATTCGAAATTTAAAATTTCTGAATTACGTCATTATTGTTTTGAAGGTGCGAATATGTAAGCTGTTTGTAGCGACACTATATCAGGGCTAAATAGGATCTTGTCAGGCTTTATTTAGAAATATAATTTCAAATTGTTTTTTTTTAACTAAAACAGATGTGGGCAAGAAAGTTATACAACTATGCCAAATTTCAAGTTGATAGTTTCAATAGTTTCAGAGAAAAACTGCTTTGACATACAGACGGACGGACAGACAGACAGACACTGAAGTCTCACCATAAGGGTTCCTTTTTTACACTTTTGGTACGCAACCCCAAAAATATAATCAACATAAACAAAACACATTTAATAATATTTAAAGATTATTTCGGGATTGTATCGTAATGGACAACAATTCATATGGGCTAAGGTAGTAAATTAAAATACCGTTTGTAGATTTTACACTGCTGATTACAGTAAAAATATTATTGGATTTTTTTATGCAGTAGTTTTTTTATATTTGGGAAAAACAGTAAAAAAAGTTGGATTGTGAATGTTAGGAATACACTTAGTCCATTTATTACCATAGGAATTGAAAAAAAATATACAACTGTCATGTCAATTTTTTATCTGTCTGATGTATTACTTGATTCTAAGGACACGCTTTCGATTCTCGTAATACTATTGTTTTGGTTTACGCTATTTAAAATGAAAGTGACTAACGGATTTGTAAAAGCGGATAGCCGCAATCTGTCCAAAGTCGACGAATTTATGTTGTTACAGTTGTTATTGTTGACAAGTGACATGACAGTCAGTTCTGTTTCTGTTTAAAGTTACTTTATTTTTATTTTATATCTTGCTAAGTTCACGACATCAGTATTCCTAACTTTGTATATACGGTCTTTTTAATGACTATTTCTTTAATAAATTATTAACGACGAATTTAAGTTAAATAAAGAAAAACCGAGAAATACGGGTAGTCTAATTTTTAACCAGCTATTATAAACGCGAAAAAAAAAAAATGCTTTTATTTTTGAAATGTTGTCGATTTGTCTCTTTTTACATAAACATGAATATCTTTGAAGTCTTTGGGTGTTAAGGGGATGCACCCAGTAAAGGCGAGGGTTTTTCTTTTTCCTTGTAGAATATATCGACAATGCAATCACGATCAGAAAATCGTCATTGAAGTCCATACTTATTCGCTGCCAGAATGTCCGAGCTCGATAACTAGCTACTCTAAACTGAGGCTTATAATTCCGAACGGAAATAAACGTGTGTGATGTTTATACAAAATTCCGATATATGTGGCCGCCCTAACACTAGCAAGATTGCGATAGTCTTAGGGCGGCCACATACATACGGAATTCCGTTTCGAAATTTCGTTTCGGAATTCCGAATGCAGATATCCATACAAATCAATGACCCTAGCACACACGTACAGTAGTTTTCCGTTCGGTTTTCTTTTCGATTCGGAACGCTTCACTCGGGTACGCAATTTGAAACAACTATTTATCTCTTTCTAACAATAACGTTGGCTAAAGATTGCCGTCTTTGTCTGTAGAAATATGGTAACGTAGCAACTGTCAGTAATTGGCGACAGGTTTTGTATGCGTTCAGTATGAGCATAATGTATCTAAATATAAAATATAATTACCTCTGCTTATAAAGTTGGTAGGCGCATCGAAATATAATAGTCCAAGATCCCAGTCACCCCAGACTTACGTAACTATAGGAAAGATGAAATTTATAGGATCGGTAGTATAACATAAACTTAAAAAGGAATGGATACTCGCTAAGCTGAAAGCGGGGCCGTTTTACAGGTAACGGGTATCGAAGGTGGAAAAACCATGCCAACTTACGTCAAAGTAGGAAGGCTGGTTTTTACATATTGCATATATGATATTGTTATAAACAAACATATACAGTTGCCAGACACTTCCTGTGGGCCATAACTTTGGACAGAAACTTTATAAGTCGTAAAAAAATGGGGAACTTACGTCATTTTACGAAGGCTGAATTTTATATATATTATGTAGTATAATATTTTTAACTATTTTCCAAAGTGCCAGACAAATCTGACGGGCCAAACATCCTGGAGAAAGAGGAAGCGCGAGAGCATTATTCAAGCGCATAAGTACAAGCGAGATGCATTCTCACTCGTGAATATCTCTCTTACAACTAGTGGCTACTCTTGATTCGAGGCTCCGACACACCAAACGCGTGTCAGGAGCCCAGGACTTCAGGAGCGACGCGCTTTGAACGCGGGCACGCGCGAGTTATTTACGTATGTGTCTATAGTAGTTTACGAGACGGTTGCGTAATGACAGGCTTTACAACATGTGTGTGGTTTATGAAACGAGCCGCAAGGCGAGTCGCACACACGAGTTTTGTAATGCTAATAGAGAATGTCAGCCAGTTTAGATTTTTGGCTTACCGTATTATTCATTAAAAACTAAAAATAGCTGTAAAAAAATCATTTCGATACGTCAAATAGTTTTCGAGATATTAAATTTTAAACTTCGTATGCGGCGCTCGAAACCCGGCGGCTAGCGCTCCCGGATGATGACGTCATCGCTTAACGGCGGTACGCGCCCTTATATGAAAAAGTAAGTTTACAGGGCTATAACTTTTTAACCGTTATAAGTGTTATTATGAAATATATCTTTTAAAATTGTACAATGAACAATAAATCAAATCCCAAGAGGGGTCCCCATACAAGAAACATGAAAATAAATCAGTTTGTGTGAAAAATTCAACTGGCTACTTATAACGGTTAAAAAGTTATAGCCCTGTAAACTTACTTTTTCATATAAGGGCGCGTACCGCTGTTAAGCGATGACGTCACCCCAGCAAGATGGCCCCCGCGCGCTTTAATATTATTGACCCAAATTTTAAACGTTCAAAGAATCAAAACTACCGAGTCTTTTTGAATAAAATAAAAAGTAGTATGTTTGTTTATTTATAAACTTTACTGCTACAAAGTTTCAAGCGATTTGGCGTACCTACTGACATTCTTCATTACGCAGAGTCTCGTACAGTACTTTATTTACACACATATTATAAGTACTCTAAGATGGGTTCAGAAACCGAAAAGCAAATGACCAGCATTGCTTTACCTGTGGTTGTAGGTGACAGCGATGACGGCTGCTGTAACGTAATTTTGAAATTACGTTATCGAATATTGTAGGGTAATGAGATCCAAATTTGGAACATCTTCCAAAATTAACAACTGTCATCGCTTTCACCTACTACCACAGGTAATACTGGTCATTGCCGACGGGTTTTGAACGCATAATAGAGGACTTATGATATGAGTGTAGATAATAGTACATTGTGTATTAAGGCTGGTAAAGACAAAATTTTTAGGCTTTAATGACTCGACCTTTGTATTTCCTTTACCATATAATGTCAATTGCGAGGAAATGAAATAAAATCAGACAAAAGATCATATTTTTAACTTACGATTCTCACTAATAATTTTAGCCGCGTTGGCGATGTCCGGCGGAGTCGCATTATCCATTTCTTCTGATGACGACATGTTTTTTATTGATAATTAAATTTTAATATGTGCACAAAGACACCCTTTTCATTATTATTTTGGAATCACACAGTTTATAATCATTATTTATAAATTACCGGCAGACTACATCATTGTCTATGACTTACCACAGATAATGTAAAACGTGTTCAGGTGTCCGATTCTAGTGACAGTCGAGATCAATAGTTTATATGCGAGATTTTTAGAAAATTGTATGCAACTAACATTTTATCTCGAATGAAACTTCATATCGAATGGCACAAGAATTGGGGTCCTGACGTATTTATTTATTTATTTATTATTAAAACTCAGACAACATAATGGTCCAAAAAATTGTTAGTAACATAGCTTACATGAACTATATTAGTACTTCAAAACAACACACAAAAGAAAAGGCTACATATGGCTCCGTTTTTCGGTCATAAGACGATTGAAATGCCGCATGACGGAGGAGTCGTATGAACCTACTATGATCTTTAAGATGGGGTTGGAGCTAACACGCAATCTGCAAAGAAGTGAGGCAGAACTTTTTCGCATTATTGCATAAAAGTCGTCAGCGCGAGCTTGTGCGAACATGCCTTACGCACTGCAGCGTGGCGGTAGCCCCAGCAGCATCCTAAAGCCATTATTATATTGCACTCGCAGGGCACTGAGGGTCTTAAGTGCAAAACTGGTCCAAAGGCTACACGTGTAGAAAACCTGGCAGTACGCTTTGAACAGTGAAATTTTAACTTGTTCACTACAACCCCCAAACCTTCGCACCAGCATATTACACCTGACCGCCAGTGCCCTACGCTCGCGATCGATATCTTTATGGTCTTTAAGGTCATCAGTGATATAATGGCCGAGGTATTTAAACTGGTAAACGCGCTTGAGACCAATATTATTTATTTTCACGGCGGGTACATAACTCGGCAACTTACCACCGACGGCCCTAAAGACCATAAGCACACTCTTCTTGACGTTGTACGTCAAGCCATGTGACTCGACATACTTCTCACAAACACGCAGAAGTACCTCAAGCGCTCTGATGGTCGGGCTCAGCAGAGCCATGTCGTCCGCATAACTGATGTTATTCACACTAACATTATGAATTCTGCATCCGACATAGAGACTGCTGAGCTCTACGAGCAGGTCGTTCACATATAGGTTAAAGAGCTTGGGTGAGGGTATCCCTCCTTGCCGCACCCCGCACTCCAACCCATACGTTTGAGACAACTTATCGGCCCACTTCACGCTATTGACCTGGTTAAGGTACCAGTATTGGAATATGCTTAGTAGCTCAGCCGGGACACGTCGCTTTTGCAGCTTCTCCTAAAGAACGTCGTATGACACGAGGTCGAACGCCTTGGAAAGGTCCAGAAAACAAGCATAAATAGGCGTTCGACGCTCGGTGTAATACTGGACTGTGTGTTTGAGGCTAAGGACAGCAGTTTCAGTGGACAAACCTGGTCGGAACCCGAACTGAGCATAGTGTAGTTGAAAATAGTTCTCTAGTCGAGAATCCAAAAGACTATCTAAAACTTTTGCCAATATTGTAGCTAGTGAGATGGGCCGATAATTACACTTGTCTGATAGATCACCAGTCTTGTCTTTAGGAATAGGTACTACAATAGTTTTCATCAGATCTGGTGGCAGATAGGTATGACCCATGCACAGGGAATAAAACATGGACAATACTCTAGGCAGGTGGACGCCAGCGTTCTGAAGGTGCTCGATACTGAGTCCGTCGTAACCCGGCGACTTTCCTCGCGAAATTTTCGTTATTATATTTTTAACTTGTTTTGGAGAGAAACGAACTAAGCCGGTGTCACGACTCGCTCCATATTCAAACACCTGCTGCGAAGGACCCAGCGGGGACTTGACTCAAAGTGCTCAACAAACATGTTCGCAATATCCACTGGGTCTCCTTTACCTTCCACGCTTACAGGTAGACCAGGCTTGACGTCAAGCTTCTTTGTCGCTTTCCAGAATTTAGAAAAAAAAATTGACGCTCGATGCGACGCAATGATGTCAAGTTAAATCTGTTCTTGGTGTTTTTGACACCATTTAAGTTTGCTCTTAAATATTTTGCGACTCAGGCACATAGAAACATACACATTACCTGAGCAGGGTTTACCAAATGATAACCATGTTTGAAAATCAAGCCTGGCTTGCATATGCGCCTCTCTTACGTGTTTGTTCCATCCCACTATTTGTTTTCCTTTTTTAGGACGGCATCTGACATGACATTCAATAGCGGAATTTGACAAAGCAGTAACAATACTCTTATACATGCAATCAAGAACATGTCGGTGTCGTAAATCATTGCAATGCAAGTCACTACATGATCTGAGCTCCTGAGGAAAATCAATATTCTTTAATTTGTCATTACATAATTTATAATAATTTTGTACCTGTGCACTGTCCCGTTCGCCCCAAACCAAAACAAAAATTAGTGCTATTGTAGGTTTTACCAGATCGAAATGGCACTTAACTATAACGGGAAAATGATCCGAGCAAAAAACATCATGTACAATACTTACATCAACGACTAAACTATTGACACCGACCGGAAAACATGACTACGCCATAGTAAGGCCACGCCACCGAACGGCCGGCCTCTTATCATTCCTAACGATGTATCTACCGCTGACTTGCCGCTGTACTCGAAATCGCAGTGAATTTGACCCAAGTACGACAGGTCATGAGGAAACAGCCACGTCTCCTGAAGCGCAACTATATCAGCTGTTTGGCATATAAGTCTCACATCGTCGATGGAACGTTTCACTGATTTGCAATTATAACTTACGAACTTACTTATATAAGGGTTTATATCCATATTTTAGTTACATAGGTTTTCGCTGTAATATGCCTTCTTTCGACTGAACTTTGTCGTAAATAAAACGCCTAAAAGTAATTCCGTGGGGCCAAAAAGTAACATCTAACACCTCATTTAACTTAGTTCTTGAGATGTACATTTTATACGAATTATAAGCCTTTTTCGTCTTTCTGTTGATTTTAAACAACGTGACATCTTCGTTAATACGATTCTTAATATAATCTGTAATATCATTTTCATTGGTTTCCGTTGACACATTCGAAATAAATATGGGGACCTTAACAGAGGCCGCTTTGAATTTACCATTGGGACCAATATCAACATTACCAATTAGGTGATTAGCAGATTTGTTTACGCTTCTTTTTAACAACATCAACCCATTTATGGGTGTCCCCTACCACTTGTTCACTTGATTTTTTCACGCTGACTGTCTCAGTAGGCGGACTCCTATCGTTATCTCGATTCAAACTCGCTTCATTACTGTTCGCTATCAATGTTTCGCTCCTCGCACACATAGTATGGGGATTACATTCGCCGCACTTCGGGGACGATACAAAAATATTATCGTCGTCGTCCACTATAACCGCCACAGATTTATTTTGTGTAGGTGAGCTCTCAGCTGACTGCTCCGTGCGGTCATCACCTTTAAATAATAAACTTCGGGTACCCTCAGAATTGGGTAAAAAAATATTCAGTTCTTTATTATTCTGATTTTCCGTTTTATCACACGATTCTAGCTGTAAGGCCATAGGACCACTGTTATAGCAATCCGAAGTCATTAGACAAGCGCCCCTCTTTTTGTTTACATAATCAAATTGGTTGTGAACTATCGAAGTTTGCTTCAAATTGTCGAATTCCATTTTCAGTTCCTGAAATTGCGCCGTATCAATGTAGTCGCTTTTAATAGCTTTAATTTCATCCTGTAACACAATCATGTCTTTTAGAAGCTTTGTTGCATCTAGGTAATCAAAGGTGACCGGCGGCAGTTTGTGTAGGTCCCGGGCAACAAAGGTTGGCATAACGTCCGTCGGAGTGATCTTCATCAAACCGTAAATGTCGTCAATATCACGCACCTCTTTTCCCTTATTTTTTCTATTTACTGGCTTTGAAGTTGGGATTGAATTAAACAGTAACTTCTTGGCCAATACAATATCTTCACTGGAGAAACTTTCGCAGCAAATCTGTGTAAGGCAGGTCTCACTCATGACATCTAACTTATTTTGTATAAATGCCAATAATTCGCTTATCACTATGTTGCAATTTGCACACTTAACAATATTCGAAGCCATTGCACACCAGCGCAATCGGTGCGCACAGACCGCTCGCTAATAAGTACGTTCGCACACATGCGCGCGCGAGCGACGACTTATGTATTATGATAGTTTGAGTCCACGCATTATATTTAAAAAAATAGTACATTGTTGTAGAGGTTAGAAAGTTAGCAAAAGATGGACGAGTTGGTTCAAGGGCCGACGCGCAGCGGAGGCCCTCGAAAGTACGAGTCCATCTATTGCACTTTCGGCCGAGGCTTAACCCTTAAATGCATAATGATGTAGATATACAACGTATATTTTAAAGCTCATTTTCAAACTCACTTTTTAAGTAAATTTCAAACTTATAATTTGTGCAGTAAGATTTGTAGCTTTGTCAAAATTAAAATTTGGAAATGAATTTTAAAGACGCGTTTCACTTTCGACATGCTGTGCATTAAAGGGTTAACATAGTGCTTTTCACGACTACTGGGAGGAAATAAAAATCAATTACTACTCGTACTAAAAAAAATACGCTCTCCCGCCAATTTTTACTTTTATTTTTTAACGATACCGTTCTTACTGGCCAGCCATTCAAAGGCGTTTTTAAACTGACGACTCTGACCGTGCCAGAACTATATTTCAGATAATTAAAAACATATATATATATGGCTGTATGGAATCTGATTCCTTTGCCTATCCGTGAAGGGATGAATATTAATAAAAAATAAAACTACTTCTCATTGGCCAATTTAATTTCATATGCAGCACAAGTCGTGTTCTGATTGGTCGAATCAGTGATCAGCGGACCGATGTGATTGGTCGACTTGCTCAATGGAACAGACCAACTATGTTTTAGTTGTCCAGTTTCAATTCATAGAAGGCCTGCTCATTCAAAGTACAACTATTGATTGTTTTGGGGACCAAGAACAGACCATCTTTCGCCACATTTCCGACCAGTAGCGTGAAAAAACTATTACTCACGATAGGGCATAATGGTAAAAAAAGGCCCGCGGGTATTATTTTGGTTTTCTAGCATATTAGGACACTATTTACGAGCAAGTGTGATGGATGAAAAATACATTACGAACGGGAAATGGGTTATAGTACACACTCGCAAAAACAAAAGTTGTCTCTCCTGTGGACAATAGTTAAAGGCTTGTGTGCATATAGCTAAGTTATGTTTTTATTTGCTAGGACTAAAGTAGACCTGACGGCGCTTATGAGGATGTGGGTTCAGCCAGCAAATTAGAATGACCCAAATAACAAAAATTGACAGAAACGCAAAAGGTGTGTACCAAGGCGAACTTATCCCTTTATGGGATCTCTTCCAGTTAACCTTCGAGCGATTGGAAAATGCAATGGTTGTAACAACAAATTGCCAAATGTACCTACAACAGTGAAAGGGACTAGATGTTTCATAATTACGTTTAACATTAAATAACCAATTTAAAGGACTAAAGTTAAATAAATAAATATGAGCTACATCTTAGCTAAATAATGACATGTAATATTTTTCTAAAAAGATAGATATATATATACTTATGTACTGACAGCCCGTTTTTTTAGAAACTGAAAGTGTTATAAGTGTGCTTATAAAAGATATTTGGGTACATCCTTTTCTATAAATACTTATATATGAATAATTTATTTTTCTAATCATACAAAATATATTTGAATAACCATGTTAGCTTAAATACCAATCACCACGTTTCAAACTACAAAAATGACCATAGTTCCTTACAAACTTTCACCCCCTATTTTACAACCCCTTAGGGGATAAATTTCTAAAAAGCCCTTCTTGGTGCACCCATTCCATTCAAATTTCAAGTCTCTAGGTCCAGCGGTTTAGGCTGTGCGTTGATCGATCAGAGGGCTCAGACAAGATGCACTACGCTAACTAACGTTTCTATTCGATTCGTTTTTAAACCAATAGCTTCACTGGTAGACCACGTGACTTTTCGTATCACGTCATCTTCCAGTGACGCGATTGGTTTAAAAACGAATCGAATAGAAACGATAGTTAGCGTAGTGCATCTTGTCTGAGCCTTCAGGGCCGGTATTCTGGGCGGTAAAAACGATATCGTAGTTTACCTGTTATGGTATTGTTATGACGTCAGCCGCCATTACTGTCAAGAAAATAAGAGCTATCAAAACGTTGACAATTCGATAACAGATCAAATACGATATTGTTTTTATCGTCTTGAATAGAGCCCCAGTCAGTCAGTTTTACCCCTTTCTATCTCTTAGGGGATCAAAGTATCAAAAACGCTGTGACACGTAAAAAATAATTTTCAATTGTCGACCTAAACACAAAATTTGATGATTCAAAATTGACGGACTTTCATACAAATGTTCACCCCCTATTTTACCTCCTTAAGTGGTGAATTTTGAAAAATCCTTCCTAAGTACACCCCTAGACGTTATAATGAACCTACGTGCCAAATTTGGAATCTCTAGACCCAGCGGTTTGGGCTGTGCGTTGTTAGATCAGTCAGTTTCTTCTTTTATGTATGTAGATATACATATAGGTACATAATATTTATTTAAATTAAACGTAATTATGAAACGTCTAGTCCTTTTCACAGTTGTACATTTGGCAATTTGTTGTGACAACCATTGCATTTTCCAATCGCTCAAAGGTTAACTGGAAGAGATTCCTTAAATGGAAAAGTTCGCCTTAGTACAAACCTTTTGCGTTTGTCTATGTTTGTTATTTTCCCGTTCGTAAACTACTATAGATACATACGTAAATAACTCGCGCGTGCCCGCGTTCAAAGCGCGTCGCTCCTGAAGTCCTGAGCTCCTGACACGCGTTTGGTGTGCCGGAGCCTCGAATCAAGAGTAGCCACGAGTTGTAAGGGGCCCCATATACGGAACGATCGGTCGTAACGATCAATCTGAAACAATATCGTGACGATTCATATTTCTATTGAAATTTGGACGCGATTTTGCCACACACGTACAGTCACGAGATTTAATTTGGGACCCACCTTAGGTCCAAAGTCAATCTGACATTCTACAACAATAAGGTTGAGTTTCCTAAAAGTTACAAATGACTTGACATCTCTAATGACACTGACGACTTCAAGCATATTTTTCTTGAAATGGGTCCCAAATTAACGCTTGTCACCGTACAATCCGTCGTTCGATTTCAGTCTGAACCGACGGATCGTACCGTATATGGCGCCCTTAAGAGAGATATTTACGAGTCAGAGAGCATCTCACTTGTACTTATGCGCTTGAATAATGGTCTTGCGCAGTGGAACTTTTAACGAGTCTGGGAGGATGTTTGGCCCGTCAGATTTGTCTGGCACTTTGGAAAATAGTTATAGTACATTGTTGCCTAGGCGCGGAAAGTAAGGGATTTCCTGACGAGGTGGTTGAAAAATTCGGAGAGAATGTTTGTTTGCGTCATACGAGTATTAGGTAAGATAGTTTCACGCACAACGAGCCGCCGCCCGCCGCCGCTCCGCAGAGTCCCGCCGCGCCGCCGCCCCTCACTGCGCCCCCACAAGTTGGGTGTACGGGATTTTTTTCATGGTCCTTTCGATTTTATACGCAATAGAGAGCACTTTTGAAAAAACAATATGGACATGGACGGAAAGTGTTTTCATATGGTTTTTTTACTCCTAGGAGTAAAAAAAGGCATTTTCCGTCCATGTGTTTCAGTCGGAAAACCGTTATTTCCGAGCATGTTTGAGAAATAGTACATTATTGCCTAGGCATGGATGTAGGCAATTGCGGGCCGAGTATTGTTTTAAACGGACGAGCTTGCGAGTCCGTTTAAAAATACGAAGCCCGCAATTGCTGTTCCAGCCGAGGCAAATATAGTGCTTTTCTCAAAAATCGCAAGTTTTTTTTTGTGTTGGAGTAAATTCTTCATCGCTTGAACTCATTTTTTTAATTGCATACAAACAAACTTCATGTGACAAAACTATCACTCTTTACCGCCTTTTTGATTATGACAAGGAAAATCGCAAGCTTTGTTTAAAAAAAAACATAAGCTATTCCAGACATAGATAAAAAAGTTATGTTTCAAATAAAATTTGGATGTATAAGACTTGTGCCCTCATTTTATTATGGGCTTTTTCACTTTTTAAAAAGTTACAGGCTAGATAGTAATGGAATTTGTATGCAACATTGCGGGCTTGTGTAGCGAGCACGCAATGTTTTTTTTTTTTTAATTTGAAATCTGTCAGTAAACTATGTCCTTCGCGTCTCATTATGTAGATAGTAATGTCAACATTTTCATACATTTTTGAGAAAAAAATATTGTACTAAATCTATCTATATATATAAAAGGCAAAACTGACTGACTGACTTAGATATCAACGCACAGCCGAAACTATTGTACATAGAGAATTGAAATTTCATACAGGGGTTCCTTTCATGATGTAAGTGAGCAATAAGAAAGGATTTTTAGAAATTCAACCCCTAAGGGGTGAAATATGGGGGTGACGTTTATATGGAATTTTCTCATTTCTGGACTTACATACACATACATAAACTCACGCCTTTATTCCCAGTTTGGGGTAGGCAGAGCTACAGAATTGCCAATAACTCTAAAAGCTTTTTGATAATTCTGTAACCACATTTTGCATAATCAGGCTAAGATGTTCTGGACTTAGAAGTATGAAAATAGGTATATAAGTTCTCGATTACATTTAAAAATGATCTGTGTAGCTAAAATGGACAAAATTCCCTCCTAAAGTGGTAAAATGGGGGGTAAAGTTTGTATGGTTTTTTTTTCAATTCTGGATTTAGCAGTATGAAAATTGGTACATAGGGTCCTGATTACATTTAAAAATGATCTGTGTAGGTAAAATGGACGAAATTCCCCCTAAAGGGGTAAAATGGGGGGTAAAGTTTGTATGGAAAATTTCTCAATTCTGGACTTACAAGTATGAAAATAGGTATATAAGTTCTCGATTACAATTAAAAATGATCTGTGTAGGTGAAACGGACAAAATTCCGCCCTAAAGGGGTAAAATTGAGGGGTGAAGTTTGTATGGAAATTTTCTCATTTCTGGATATAGAAGTACATAAATAGGTATATAAGTTCTCGATTACAATTAAAAATGATCTGTTTAGGTAAAATGGACAAAATTCCCCCCTAAAGGGGTAAAATGGGGGGTAAAGTTTGTATGTAAAATTTCTCAATTCTGGACTTTGCAGTATGAAAATTGGTATATAGGGTCCTGATTACGAGGGCTGCCTTTTAAGTTCTATCGTTTGCAAAACTCCCGTGATTATAAAAAAAAAACTAGTATCATCTTAAAATATTTGAATTTAGAATTCAAAAACAAAAGAATGTCTCGAGATCGGCCGATTCGTTTTAGTACAGCGTCGGTTCAAAGTTGACAAGTCGGTTGTGAAAATGGAAATTTCGAAGGAAAATTTACGTGCGATAATATTTTACAACTTTAAAAGGGGTTTAACGCGTCTTCAGTGCTTAGAAGAGCTGACTACGGTTTTTAAAAATGAAGCACCATGCATCCGGACTGTGGAACGTTGGTATTTGGAATTTCAACGTGGTTGCTCTAGTCTTAGTGATAGGCATCGTGAAGGCCGACCAAAAACAGCTGTAACCCAGGAAAACATTGATGCGGTACGGCAACTGATCGTCGAAGATCGCCATGCGACATACCGCGAGATAGAAGCTTCATTAAGCATTTCAGGGACCAGTGTTCAAAATATATTGCATGATCACTTAGGTGTAAAAAATTGATCTCACGCTGGATACCACATTTACTTAGTGAAGACCAAAAAACGGCTCGCGTTAGATGGTGCCGCAAAACTCTGCGGCAATTCAACCGAGGAGACTCTAAACACGTTTATGACATTATCAGTGGTGACGAATCTTGGATATATGCCTACGATCCGGATTCTAAACAGCAGTCGACTGTTTGGGTGTTTCAAGATGAGCCAAAACCGACCAAAGTAATACGCTCACGGAGCACTTCGAAAAAAATGGTCGCCACGTTTGTAGCGACGTTTGTGGCCACGTTGCGACCATCGTGCTCGAAGATCGTAAAACAGTTAATGCTGACTGGTATACCACTGTTTGTTTACCAGAAGTTATCGGCGAGTTCCGAAAAAATAACCCAAGACGTCGTATAGTACTGCACCACGATAATGCTAGCTCGCACACCGCCCGGCAGACAATTGCGTTTTTTAAAAGAACAAAACGTCGAAAATTTGGATCACCCGCCGTACAGTCCAGACTTAAGCCCTAATGACTTCTTCACTTTTCCAAAAATCAAGCAACGACTTCGTGGTCAACGGTACCGGACGCCTGAAGAAGCGGTTGAGGCATACAAAACGGCCATTTTGGAGACCCCGACTTCGGAATGGAATAAGTGTTTCGAAAACTGGTTCGATCGAATGAAAAAGTGTATTACATATCACGGTGATTACTTTGAAAAACAATAAATACCATTTAACACTTAAATTGTCTTTAGTTTTTTCAAACGACAGAACTTAAAAGGCACCCCTCGTACAAATAAATATGATCTGCGTAGGCAAAGATAAAGAAAGAAGAAGTAGCTTTCTACTTATTAGGGGGGAGGTTCTATGGGCCTTTTTATTTCTTGACTTGGACTGGAAAATATGACTGGTCACAATTTAAATTGATCCGTAGGCCGAAGTTGGCGACTTTAATGGGGAGGAGGTTTTTCATACAAAACGTACAACTGAAATGTGGAAATTAAATTGATATTTAAAATGCTGTGTGAAATAAATTTGCTAATAAGTATGCAGTACCTAACTTAAAGATTACTTATCAGGTTGTGCATAATAAAATCAATAATATTAAGGGAGCGTAATTTTTGTGTGATTATCCGTTGTTATTTGTCTTTTACCTAATTTACAAAATATTATGTACAGTGCAATCTAGAATATACTTCGGGTTCTAGAGTTAGATTCGGTTCTTGCCGGAAGCACACGAAATAATTAATTTACTCTCCTGCTTTGCATAAACTTTTCATAAATATTTTGAAAAGTTGAGCCAATGTTATACAACTTCCTAAAATAACCCTTAGCTCATTGCATTATAATCGCTTTATGATTGATTCCATAGGTATAACTTTATGTTACAACGATTGTTCGATTGTCATTCAATTCTAAAATTCTAAAACAGGTACACCGGCGGATTAAATGAATGCATATTGACAATTACAATATGTAATTTAATGTACCTGACTACAAATATGGCGGCAACTACACAATGATACATAGACTGGGCAATATGCGGCAGCTCTACTAAAAATTGGCGAAGATCCGCTTTAATTAAACCGCGAATTCTGTAATATTGTATAAATCCCAGATGATCTTAAAAATAACGTGTACCCCAAAACAATATTATAAAGAATAGATAATGTTGTAGATAATAATGATGTGTGAGAGGGCAATATTAGCACCGACAAAGGAAATTGTCGGGTGGATAGATAAAAAAAAATGTCTCACGTAGAAGGCGATGTTGTGGAGTAGGTATCTCTCTGGCACACGGTTGGAAATTACGCACCTACCTATGTCGGAATATCGTAAGGGCAATAACTTAGAATTGTCTGGAATTGCTAAAGGAGAAAATGTTTTATTCCCCGAATTTCCATAATTTGACACACAGAAGTGACAAACACTAAAAATAGCAGGTACACATTCAGAAGCAAACTGTTTTTCCCATGGGTAACTTATGTAGCATGCTCACGAGTATCCAGCCCACAAAATCTTCATGCGAAAGATGGCAAAACAAAAAATAATTTATACTAAATGTATTAACCTAAATAATAAAACTTTTTTTTTTAACTTTGAACTCAATATTACATGCGTTTGAAAGATCATTCTGGCCAGGGACTGATGTCCGTCAAACTATAAAATTACTTAAAACTATTAATTTACTTAACTGCGATAAACGAGTTCTACGCGGACGAAGTCGCGGGCAAAAGCTAGTAATATATATATAAAATTCAGCCTTCGTAAAATGACGTAAGTTCCCCCATTTTTTTACGACTTCTAAAGTGTCTGTCAAAAGTTTTGGCCCACAGGAAGTGTCTGGGAACTGTATATGTTTGTTTATAACAATATCATATATGACATAATTATGTAAAAACCAGCCTTCCTACTTTGACGTAAGTTAGCATGGTTTTTTGCCACCTTTGATACCCGTTACTTGTAAAACAGCCCCGCTTTCAGCTTAGCCAGTATCCATTCCTTTTTAAGTTTAGGTATGTTATACTACCGATCCTAAAAATTTAATCTTTCCTAAAATTACCTAAGTCTGGGGTGTCTATAATAAGTATACAAAAACGACTGCCAAATCCGGTCCAAAACGCCCAATTTTTGAAATGAAAAGATCTTATGTATCGAGTGGTTTGGATAATCAACTAAATATTCATTAAATGTAAGTTTGAAATCATTTATGTCAGATATTGATATAACGTTTGAATAGACAGTAATTATAGTAAGGTTTTATACCGTTTGTAAGATAAAAATCCGCAATTGTTTGGCCCAGTCTATAACGACATCATAGATCGCAAACGCGCATGTAACTACGATTTTTTTATATGTTGTTAGGTCCCTTGAGAGTAGTTATTACCCAAGTTTTTATGAATTTCTTAAAGAAAAGTAAAAAGTCTAAATTTGACATTTCAAGTAAATAGTGAATAATATTAATATTCTTTTATAGTAGTGTTTTGACACACTAACCGATTATTCCCCTTGAATCTTTTAATATTCTTATGTTACACTTTACATTATTAGTACCTAGGGGATCCGAATAGGAGACGACCTTCACCGGGCTGTTTATTCGATAAAAAGTATTTCATATCAAATTTAATATGCTAGGTAATGTATGGCGAATAGATTGACTGAAAAAATTCAGTCCAGTATTTATATGATTAAAAAAACTGAAAATGGACTTTTTTTTTAAATTGTTATCGCTTTTTAATGAGACCAATTACATACTAATCGAAAGCATGAAGCCCATAGAATATGCAAACGTTAGGTTGGCTATTTTTTCCCGTCATAACTATTGCGTAAGTAGGTAAGTCGGTACTAATAATTTTCACTAAACCTAACGTTTGCATATTCTATAGGCTTCATGCTTTCGATTAGTATGGAATAGGTGTATTTAACAAGCAATATCAATTTAAAAAAAGTTTATATTCAGGATTTTTTAATTATATAAGGACTGGACTGAATTTTTTCAGTCAACCTATTCGCCATATATTACGTAGCATATTAAATTTTATATAAAATACTCTTTATCGAATAAACAGCCCGGTGAAGGTCGTCTCCTATTCGGATCTTAGACCATAATTATAGTAAAGTTGTAAAAGAGTAAATTTTTACAGTTAGCATCAAAGAGCATCCAAAGTGCCAAATATATCGCAACACATCTTTATTCTTATAGGCATAAAGATACGTGACTATATACGGTGGTGGTCATATAATTAGGGACACTAGTTTTTTTCCCATACTTGCCTACAAATATGACTTTTAAATTTTGACCACCATCCAAAAAGTTCTTGACCACTTTTATTGCTAAATACAATTTACTTTAGATCATTAACTAAGGTTTAAATTTATGTACATTGAACTACTGTTAAAAACGAACCTTATATTTTATAGGGATTTAAAAACTTAGTGCTGACCCGTCCATACAAAGTTTTACAACTTTGTATGAACGCGAGGTATTTATTTTTTCAAATCCTTGTAAAATGAAAGATCCGTTTTCAACAGAGATGAATTGTACATACATTTAAACCTTAGTTCATTAATGAACGATGAGTGTAACCAAATATTAAATTAGTTTAGAACTTTTTGAATGGTGGTTTAAATTGAAAAGTCATATTTGTAGGCAATTGTATGGGAAAAAAACAAGTGTCCCTAATTATGTGACCACCGCTGTATATACGCGGTTTTTTGTTATTAAGATCATCATTGTTCAAAAATATTGTTGGACGCCGACTTCAGTTGGACTGACCTATTTACCTACCACTTTAAAGAAGTTATTTTTTGCTTTTTGAAGGCGGGTTTTTGTTTTTTTAAACTTTTATTTTATTTTATACTTTTTGGTGATCATAATTATGCTGTTATTCTCCCACTTCTCAATTAATAAGAAACAATAGAACATTTCAATCTCGCCGCAAGCAACGCCGTGGGAAAGTCATAGTCATATATTTAAACCTAAATATGCTTCATCATAGTCGCTCAACTATCTTAATCGAAATATCTTGTCGCCACATATATACCGTTTAGGAGTTCCGGTGGCCATCTGTGGTCTTCATCATCAGTTCCACTTCACCAAATAGTGCTTTCCAAGACCAAATACACGAGTTGAGTTTTGAGTTTAACGTTATTTTTATATCGTTATATGCGCAACTATTTTGACATTACGTGAAGGACGAGTTTTCAAAATATTTTAAGAAAGTGCCAATGTCACTAATTTACTTAAAATTCATTTGGTTTTAACGCCAATGAGGCTGATAATTTTAATAAAATTTGTATTATTGCCTAAACAACTTTTTTATCGTAAAATAATATCAAACTGTGCAAGTTCATACATCTTATTTAGGACCCTAAATTTCCAAACAGTTAAATTTCATTACCATCCTTTCACTGTTCATTTCGATCGAGTCGAATTTCATTACCTTGCATGCCTTCATTACATTCCTTAATTTTTATTAGTTACTAAAAGGGCTACATAAGTGCCTTTCTTCAAATACATAATAAGATGCGTATAGGTACTCACAATATTAAATTCAACGGAATCACTTTGAAAAAAAAATCATTCTACGAAAATGGCCAAATCCGGACGAAACGGTAGAACGACCCAAACGCGGTTTGGTGATTACTTTTTCGAAAATGCATACTTTTTGCAAAGTTCTTATAAATATTGCAGCTTTCTTGTTCATAACCTCTAAAACCAACATCTAACATGGCGGCGTCAAGCGTGACATGAAAATATTTTCCCTTAATGACGCAGGCGTTCCCGAAATTACAATTTTTGGGCAAAATGATGCTCTAATGCTTTTAAAAGCATAACCATACAAAATTTTGGTTTTAGGTATCCATTTAGTACAAGTAACATGGAAAACGATAAAAATAAAGAGAAAAGTATAGCTTATCAAAAATATCGTGAAAAGGCTAATGCAAGGAAACGCAAGTTTTTAAATAAAATGACACCTGAACAAATAGAGATGAAGAGACTGAAAGATAGGGAATATTACCAAAGAAAGACAGGAAACAGAGAAAGTTGTAGAGATAGTTGTTACAGAAACATAAAATATAGAAATAGCAAAGAATCAGTTGCGGAAAAAAGTACAGAGAAGCAGAAGACGTGAAGGACGAGCATCCCAAAAGAGAGCTGATATGCCTACTCGCAAAGTTGATGAATTAACAAGAGGATGTCCTGTTACTCCGGCAGTTCGTAAACGTCTATTATTTGGCGAGGATTTGACAACCCAACTAAAAGACACCGTTGACAAATTACCAAAAAATTCTAAACAACGAGAGGCTTTTAAAACATGCGTAATTTCAAATATGGCCAAACAATTTCTTCGCAAAAATAAAAATAATGACAACATTTTAATATCTAATCTGAATCATCCAACATTTTTGCTGCCGCACAATGCCATATCCCAATGTATAAAGCGTACAGCTGTGACATTACTTCTTATGATTGAATGCTTGGTTTGTGCGGTGAATGCAAGGAGATCAAAATGGAATCGGGGAGTAATGAGGATACCGTTCAATATTTTCAGTGGCAAGAAACAAAAGAAGACCGACTTACTAAAAAAGTTACTATTCCGAGCAGTCAAAGATTTGAAATTGTCTTTAGCTGCGGATAGTTCTCCAATAAAAAAACACGAACGAAACTTGAACGCCAAAAGACAACTAAAACATAATTTAAAAGAAACAGAGCTAATGATTCAAATTGATTTCGCTGAAAATTATATGACGAAATATACGAAATAGATTCAATCGATTAGATTCGGTGCTTCAAAAGGTCAATTATGGAGTTTTTTATGCCAAAAATGATACGTTAGTTCAAGAAAATAAGAAACAATTGTATGGAAAATTTGGCAATATTAAAGGAGAACTTTTATCTATCAGGATATGTAGGTTATAGATCAAAGTTAAAAAATGTCTACTCTCCCCCCCTTCCGGGGCGAGCGTCAACCCCCCGCGCCCTCTAATGTGTCCCGGAGCGCGGTATTTTCTATTTTAAAAGAAAACCGGACACGATACAAAAAAATGTATAGGAATGAAATAATTCTTGATTAATTTACTATAAACCTCTCATACATATAAAAGCGATATCACTTATAGTTTCAGCGCAGTCTCTTACCAAATACTAACGTTATTAATAATCAATCGCCAATCAATCAATCAATCAATCTGCCAAAAGGTTAGTTCTTCAAAAACTTCACAGTTTACCGCCAAGATATGTATGACAAAAACAAAGAATAGAATATTGTCTTTATAAAAAGGTATAATTTATTCATTTACCGTTGCTATGCTATTTTTTAAATTTAATTCGTTTGGCCATTCAGCGAAATATGTATATTCTTACTGGTTAAATGATGTTACTTTAAATACCATAGACTTCTTAATGTTTTCCTGTAATCTATAGTTATAGAACTATTTTCTGGTTTTAATTTTTAATTTTTTTTCACCGGTATTTTAGGAGATTAGGGGTGACGGGGAAATGGGAATTTTTCGCCTATTTTCTTTAATAACTTCAAATCAGATTAATTTAAAATTATGAAAAATACATATTTGATATTTTCATAATGTAGGTACCCTTTCATTTGATATGTCACACGATAAGGTGTGCAATAAAAAAAAAACAAGAATGTATAGTTCCCGAGACACACAGTCTTCTAATTTGGTACCCAACATCAAGGAGTCAATCCTTTTCTTACGCGCTGTAAGTGGCTGTGATACGACGTCAGCTTTCTACGGAAAAGGTAAAATGCGAACAGCAAGAGACCCGACTTACACTACATTCCCACCCTTTACAACAATCCAAATTCATCCAATGAAGAGATTGAAAAGGCTGGCGAACGCACTATTCTTGTGCTATACAAAGCTCGACCCGAAGAAGTGGATTTGAACCAGCACAGATTTGTTTGCTTTAACAAATTAGTGGGACAGGCGAAGAATGCTGTTATTTCGGCGAAATTGCCGCCTACATCGCCTGCTGCTCGGAAAAACGGAACCATTACAGGATTACTCGTGTGTCTTTTGTGTAACCGTCCGTCTGTCACAGCCAATTTGCTCCGAAACTACTTGACCGATTGAGTTGAAATTTGGTACACATATGTAAATTGATGATCCAAATTGTGTAACATCAATAAATTAATTTTAAACATCCCATGTTTTGGGGCCAGTAATGAGGGGTCAATTAGAAAAAAAAATGCATACTATATCTTTTGATATATCAAATGAAATATCAAGTTACTTAAGAAAATAGGCGAAAATTGACCATTTCCCTGCCCCCCATTATCTCCTAAAATATTGGGGCAAACATTTGAAAAAAAAATCGAGAAATAGTTCTATACCTATAGATTACAGGAAAATATATAAGAAGTCTATGGTATTTAAAGTAACATCGTTTAACCAGTACGAATATTTATATTTCGCTGAATGGTCAAATGAATTAAATTTAAAAAATAGCATAGCAACGGTAAATTAAAGAGTTTAGAAATAAATTATACCTTTTTATAAATACAATATTCTATTATTTACTTTTGTCATACATATCTAGGCGGTAAAGTGTAAAGTTTTTGAGAGAACTAACCTTGTGGCAGAGAAAATCGATTAATTATTAAAAACGTTAGTATTTGGTAAGAGCGCTGAAAATATAAGTGATATCGCTTTTATATGTATGAGAGGTTTATAGTAGATTTATCAAGGATTATTTCATTACTATACATTTTTTATGTATCGTGTACGGTTTTCTTTTAAAATGGAAAATACCGCGCTCCGGGACACATTAGAGAGCGCGGGGAGGGAGGGACTGGAGGGCTGCCGCTCGCCCCGGAAGGGCGGGGGGAGAGTAGATAAAATTTAACTTTGATCTGTAACCTACATATCCTGATAGATAAAAGTTCTCCTATAATTTTGCCAAATTTTCAGCTAATTTTATTGAGCTACGTCTCTAGAAACTGTTTCAATTGTCACTGTGAGTCATAATTTGGACCATCAGGCTCATGCTGGATGGGGACACCTGAAATCAGCGCTTCTGTAAATATTGAGTGTCAGGTCACACGTAAATACCCTTCATGTGTTTTCAGACGGACCGACATCCCAGTATCGAAACCGCACTAATATTTACTTATGGATTAAAACCTTAATAGACCAATTTCCGCAAATAACTGCTTCAACGTGGACACTCAGTGAACCAGGTCATGGTAAGAGACCAATGGATGGTGTAGGAGGAGTGCTAAAGAAAACTGCTGATGACCGAGTATTACGAGGAAACTATGTCAACAACGCTGCGGATTTTGTCCGTTTACTAAAAAAATCATCTGTTTCACTCCATGAAGTCACTGACGATGAAATAGTTGCGCATCAAAAACGTAATACCCGAAAAGATAGATGCAATCCCGGAATCATTAATGTAAATAAGATTACCCGGCAGAATGCTTCTGATGTCTCCATACTACTGTATCAATTTTCAAAATTGTTGCGAGAAATTAAACTGCAGGTATTTTCAGTCGAAGATGGAGATAAAGAAAGTCCAGCGCCATTTGATATGATAGAATTAGACGTAGAAAAAAATGAATAGTTTCTGAATTCTATATATCATGTATACGGATCAGACAGTTCAGAGTAAACATCGGTATCAACGTTCAACTTTTATGGCACCCGGTAAGGGTTGCAAAAATAGAAATACATTCGAATATTTAATGAATCATTTATTTCTTTATTTTCTGCGTTATTTTTTAATATTATTATGCTGCAGCAAACTGTACTTATATTTATACTGGACTGGACTAATACTTAAAGTTTAGGTATATTCTAAATAATGTCAGAGAACCTACATTCGAAAAATAATATATGCCAAAAGTTAACAAATGTTAATTTAATTGTCACATAAAAGTCAGTGTGGAACATTTATTTAGTCATTTAAAATGGATATATTATAATTATAACATTTATAACTATACCTAGATATTTTTCTAGCAGGAACAACATGTGGCTAATGCTTGACAAACCTGTTATCGATAACGACTACTTCAACGTCATCGAGAAAATACTCGTACGTCATTATATAGTTATAAGAAAATATTCCCAATGTCCTGAGGGCCCTGCCAAGATGCATTGCGCTAACTAGCGTTTCTATTCGTTTCATTTTTAATCCAATCGCGTCACTGGTAGATCACGTGACTTTTCGTATCACGTCACCTTCCAGCGACGCGATTGGTTTAAAAACGAATCGAATAGAATCGCTAGTTAGCGCAATGCATCTTGGCAGGGCCCTCTGGAACTCATTGAAGTACCTAATAAGAAAACAGCGAAATCCTTCCATCAAGGAAAAAATGACAATCATATGTCATTATGATTCATACTAGCTTTCCGCCCGCGACTTCGTCTGCGGAGAGTCAGAATTTATGATAAAGTAGACATAGTTTATATCACCTTCAAAGAGTTTTTTTATGAAAATTTCCAGTACGTGAATTTTAAGTAAGCGGCCCACAAACACCTTTCATTTAATGACTCTTAAACAATAAAATTGCATAGTTGAATTCTGTACTTAGTTGGAAGTTAATCTAAATATAAATAAAATTGCCATACAAAATAAATTCACTGCCCCTCTTTCACCATTACATTTCCTTAAATCGTTCCTAGATTAAATAGATTGATAATTTAGTCATCTCATCTATTTACTAAATTTCTATACAAACAATTAATCCAGTTAGCAGAAGATTTTCGAAAAACACCAAATCTGGATATTTTCTTTATGTTACAGTATTTAGCTTAGTCGCAATACCCGTTTTCATATCTTGTAGGTATATACGTTTGAAAGTAACTTTATTTCCACACAAACTTTGTAAAGTTCAGTCAGTATCAGTAGTCTAAGATTCCAAGTTTTCCACTATAGTTTTTTTATTGGTGATGGGTTTTTTCTTCACTATTTGTTTCATTAAGGGGCGAGTGTACACTTTTTTAGATGTTTACCTGGAAAAAAAAACAACTCAAATACAAACTTTCACCCCGCTTTTCACACTGTTAAGGGCTTAAGTATTTTAAAACCTGTTTTTTTATTTTATTAATAATGGTGTTGATACCGAGTTTCATGTATCTAACTTGTTCAGTCATAATTCTCATTTATAGGTAAACAGTAACCTTAATACCAATAATGTCCACATTTCTCACATCAAAAATGACCTAATTCCCACACAAACTTCTACCCCCATTTTACCCCCTTTTCCGAAATTGTCGTTTTTTTTCATTTATATCGTAAACTACGAAGTTCACTATTCTCATTTTAAAAATGGCCAGACTGTAATTTTACCACCTTTGGGGTTGTTTTTCAAAACCGCCCAACACCTTTTTAGGGTTCCGTAGCAGAAATGGCAAAAACTCTCTTATAGTTTCGTCATGTCCGTCCGTCCGTCCGTATGTCACACGCATTTTACTCGAAAACTACAGAGGTACATTGATGAATTTTGGAGTAGGAATAGGTGTCTTGTAGAAGCCGCTACTTAATGTGAAAGTAGATGAAAAAAAAATCGCCATGAATCACCGTGCGCAACATATTTCGACAGTTCTTTTAAAAAAAAATCTCTTCTACCGCCAAATTACCACCGCCATTTACAGGGATAGTTTTTCCATATTCTCCGAAAGCAATTTAGTAGCCCTTACACCTATTTATACGTTTCTTACTTAAAAAATAACCGTACTCGCTTATTTACTAAATTCGTTAGACGCTAAAATCGCAAGCAGTTTTATTTTCTATTAATAAACAGTAGCCTAATACTAATTTTCACATTCCTTACTTCAAAAATGACCAAAGTCCGAAACTTCTACCCCCCATTTTACCAACTTTAAGTTTTTCCTAAATCGCCAAAAGTAAATTTTTTTTCTTTCTCCCTTTCACATTTCTCCCTTCAAAAATCCGATACAAACTTCTACCGCCAATTTACCCCTAAGTTTTTCCAAAATCGCTTAAAGCCATATATTTAATTTATACGTATACACTTTCCACACAAATTTTCCACGTTTCTCACTTATAACATATATACCAACCACACAATTTTCTAACCCCCCCCATTTTACCACCTCAGAGGTAGTTTTTTCTGAATCGCCGAAAGTTATATTTTTTATATGTATATGCAACTCCTTTCCATCCCCCCAGGGGTTTAATTTTAGTAGTCGCTGAAATAAGTGTCTCATTATTTTTATTTTACAGCATTTCTACTAAGTTTCAAGTAAATTTGATCATAAAAATATTTTTTCCCATACATTTTTTTTTATACAAACTTTACAACCCTTTTCCATTCCTCTAGGGGTTGAATTTTAGTTATCGCTGAAATATGTGTCTCATTAGGGTATGTCCCATATTGGCTCATATAAAATGTGGTCTTAGATGTTTTATACAAATAACGATTTATGTCTATACTCATAATTTCTTCGAAAAATTATGCTTATACTTTTTTGTTCATACTTTTTAAGTCATAACATAACTATCGCAACTCATAATGCATTTTTTTAAGAACCTGTTACGTTTCGAAGATTGTTATATATCTAACCAGACGTAACCTAATTTTATCTACACGTAAGATATTTAAGAAATTCTGAAAAGTTTACGTACCATGAATATTGGCGTTATAAGTTCAGATGAGTATAAGTTCCGATCATTAGTATTAAGAAATATTATGAAGAGTATGAAGAGTGATCATTATGATGAGAAAAAATTTCGTAGTTCCAATAATCGGAGTTGCAATTTTATATGAACTTCTCACCTGTCTCATTATTTTCATTGAAAAGCATGTCTACCAAGTTTCAAGTAAATTCGGCCATAAAAATATTTTTTCCCATACAAATTTTGCAACCCCCTTTCATCCCTCTAGGGGTTAAATTTTAGTAATCGCTGAAATACGTGTCCTCGTATTTGCATTGAAGAGCATTTCTACCCAGTTTCAAGTAAATTTGATCATACAAATATTTTTCCCATACAAGTTTTGCAACCCCCTTTCATCCCTATAAGAGTTGAATTGTAATATTTGCTAAAATACGTGTCCCATTATTTGCATTGCAGAGCATTTCTTTCAAGTTTCAAGTAAAATTGACCTTAAAAAAATACCCACACAAACCCCCTTTCATCCCTCTAGCAGTTAAATTTTAGTATTTGCTGAAATACGTGTCTCATTATTTGTATTGCAGAGCATTTATTTCAAGTTTCAAGTAAAATTGACCATAAAAAGAATCCCCACACAAACTTTGCAACCCTTTTCCATCCCCCAAGTGGTTGAATTTTAGTAATCGCTGAAATACGTGGATCATTATTTTTATTGAAGTGCATTTCCACCAATTTTTAAGTAAATTTGATCTTTTTTTTTTCTAAACTTACTTTGCAACCCCCTTTCATCCCTCTAAGGGTTGAATTTTAGTTATCGCTTAAATACGTGTCTCATTATTATCATTGAAGAGCATTTCTACCAAGTTTCAAGTAAATTTGACCATGAAAATATTTTTTCCCATACAAACTTTGAAACCCCCTTTCATCCCTCTAGGGGTTAAATTTTAGTAATCGCTGAAATACGTGTCTCATTATTTGCATTGAAGAGCATTTCTACCAAGTTTCAAGTAAATTGGACCATAAAAATATTTTTTCCTATACAAACTTTGCAACCCATTTTCATCCCTTTAGGGGTTGAATTTCGAAAAAAAGAAAGTACTGTCCAAGTTTCATATTTCTAGCATTTGTAGTTTTGGCTGGGCGATGATGAATCAGTCAGGACAAGCCTCTTTATATGTATAGATGGTTGTGGTTCAAGTGGTACTTATCGATAACAGGATTGTCGATGTTTTTATTATGTCAAGCACTAACAACACGATGTTCATGCTAGTAAAATCTCTAGGTATATTTATATCAGACGTCATAGGTTGACAGGAAAATCCATGGAACTAATTTTAGTAATTTATTAAAACACTTAAAACATTTTTAGCGTCTTTCTTTTTGTTTATAAAAAAATAAGATTAAAAATACTAGATGTATTCGTTTGTATTTATTTTTCTGCAAACCGTACTCTGCCATGAAAGTTGAACGTTGGTACCGATGTTTAATGATGAGTATCTCCAAAAGGTTTCAGATCGACTTCATGGAAAGAATGAAGTGACTATATTTGTGCCGGTAAATCGTACGGAAATGATAAGGAAAACTTCCACCCCAACATGATAAGTCCGAAGACATTTTCTCTAGTAAAAATAACAACTGAAAATAATAGTACATTACTGCACAGACCGGGAAATACGCCGTTGCGGGACGAGTAGAGTTAGCGTGGCCGAGACGCAGTCGAGGCCGCGATATATACGATTCCAGCAACCGCCCTTCCCGGTCGAGGCTTGTATACTGCTTTTCTCCAAGATGTGAGGAAATTTAACACAATTGTTAATAATATTAAACACAGTCCCAACATTTCCTTGAAAAAAAGAACAGAAACGTACGATTTAGTATGACACTGAAATAAAGCATTAAATAAAATCACAAATTATTTAAACGTAATAAATTCAATTTGAATAAAATATAGTTTAAACTATAACATTTGTTACGCGTTTATGTTATTTCCGCAATTTATTTTGATATGAACGCAATTTCTATTTAAAAAAAGTCAAACTATTTGACACACTTTTAAATACGTTGTAAATGCTGTTTGAAAAGGCTTAACTTTTTAGTCTATGACATTTAAAAAGTGAAATATACAAGGAAGAATTTTGATTGCACGAGTGTTTGGCTGTTTGGAGATAGTTATCCTAGTCCAAACATGGTTTTAAAAAGTAAATCGCGGCCGCTGCCGTTGGTAAATAATAACTTTGTTTTTTTTAATTTTGCCTGGGCCTGGAACTTAGAACTTCGCGGGCTGATTTGACAACAGTAAGGTTAACATTTCCGAGCATGTGGGAGAAAAAATAATTAAATACAGATACGTGCAAGATGGTGAAATAAAAGTCACCTTTCTCCGTTGTCAGCGGAACTCAGCAAAAATATTTAAAATTGGACATAATTATGTTGCATATGTCCCCGTGAACTAGTTGTTAAAATTTTACCCACACTGAAATTGCAGAAAAAAAGGTAGTCGTAGATATTATTGTTTTGTTGAAAATATTGACATATTCGAAAACTAGGTTATTGCTAGACTTTAATTTCAAACTTTGATAAGTACTCAAGTTACTTTGTGATATTATGTGATTAATGATTATGCATATAATGGTTCTAATTTCTAATGTCTGTTTATTTTTGAACTACAAAGTTTATACTTTGTTTTTAAGCACTGATATGCAGGAAATCTTAATGATAGTGTTCAATATGCAATTAGATATCTAATGTTTGTTGATTGAAACACAAAGTTTATTATTATTAGATTTTAAGTTTATATTTTGATTCTCATGTTCCTCTAGATAGTAAGAGTCTTAAAGTTTTCAAGATAATCGCAACTGACTAAAATTTCGATATTTCGCATCTCTTTTCGGTTTTGTGACATTATCATAATTTACAGATTTTATTTATGAGTAATTATTGCCGATCAGTTATGCTACAAGATGAATAACACATTTTTCAACAAACAAGTCGTTTTATTGTAAATACATAACACAAATATCCGCCGTTTCCGGGATTAGAACCTAGGATCGCTAGCTTCGTAGGCAGGGTTATGATAGACCGAAAGATAGTGTCACAAAATTTTCAGTAATTTGTCCCAAATATGGCGACCTTTCAGGGGTCTAATGATACGCAACGACGACAAAATTTCCGGGCATTTGTACCAAGTATGGCGACTGTTCACGGGTCTAATGTTACGTAACGACTACAAAATTTCCGGTCATTTGTACTAAGTATGGCGACCCTTCAAGGGTATGTTACGTAACGACGATAACATTTCCGGTCATTTGTACCAGGTATGGCGACCCTTCAGGGTTCTAATGTTACGTAAGGACGACAAAATTTCCTGTCATCTGTACTAAGTAAGGCGACCCTTCATGGGTCTAATGTTACGTATCGACTACAAAATTTCCGGTCATTTGTACCAAGTATGGCGACCCTTCAAGGGTCTAATTTTACGTAACGACGACAAAATTTCCGGTCATTGGTACCAGGTATGGCGACCCTTCAGGGTTCTAATGTTACGTAACGACATCAAAATTTCCGGTTATTTGTACCAAGTATGGCGACCCTTCAGGGGTCTAATGTTACGTAACGACGACACAATTTCCGGTCATTTGTACCAAGTATGGCAACCGTTCAGGGGTCTAATGTTACGTAACATATATTTAAACTATAACTATAAAATAATAGTATTTACACGGTCAAGTAAAAACAGTTTAAGACTTTCGTCCTTTTGGAAGGACCAGGTCTCATCCAGTCTAGATCATTGGGGAGGATCGGGGGAAGAGGGATAATGTTTTCTGGATTGCAGGCGGGCCGGCTCATGGTGTTGGGTCGTCCACATCCTCGTCCTCCTCGTCCAGGACGATAGGGGTGGCGTTGTTGCAATTTCACCCGTGGCAAAAGGAACATAGGATAAAGCACTTGAGCCAAGCCTGTCAGCAAGTGCACGACCCTAAGCAACCTCTTTTTGCCTTTGCAAGTCACCATCTTAAGCAGGGTTTGAGGAGCGGGCTCTGCGCACATTGCCCATCTTCGACTTGCTGTATCTCCGCAACCAATGGACATAGTGACCTCAGGTTACGCCAAATTGTAGCAAATTTAGTTATATTTATTAAGGTATAACCAGAGATTCTTGAAAAACGCTTCCTTAGGGTATTTTTTTCGAAAAAACTGAAACAAGTGCCATAATTTCGCAGCTTTTCGCGCACCATGGGGGTAGCACAGGGTTTTCAGGGTTGCAAACTTGGGTATTAACTACTCTCAAGGGACCTAACAACATATTAAAAAATCGTAGTTACATGCGCGTTTGCGATCTATGATGTCGTTATAGACTGGGCTATGTGGCCAATTTACTGAATAAATATATTAAATTTGTAATTTCTGAATTTTGTAAAGATTAAACCAATACTCGTTTATATACCGGTTCAGTTTGGACCTTTAAATACAGTTCGGACATCCAATACAGTTCCTGCCGGTTAGATGCCGCTGTTTAGTTTAGCAGGGCAGAAACCACGGCTAATTATCACATATGTTTCGAGAAGTAATTAGTTATTTGCTAAACTAACCCTTTGTGCACGAGTCCTTCTTTCACTGGTTTTCTTAAATGTTTTATTTTGATCTAAAATACTTGTTTAAGATGATATTGAAAGATGAAAAACCGATCTATTAAAAAAAAAATGCCAAGCGTCATCTTGACCGTGAAACCATTTTTCCTATTGTCTCAGAAAACTAAACACGTAAACGGCCATACTATACTTATAAATATAGGTTATGTACACAAAGGCTAAGCAATTATCATTGTTTCAATCCAAGATGTAGTCAGTTTTTTAACACCACATGTTCTTTTCTTCTGCCATAAAATGTGGCGGTAATATCCAATGAGTCTTTTATGGTACATTGTGCATAAAGGGCGGTAAGAAGGGGATTGCTAACGAGAGACTATTAGAAAAGCTAAAAGAGTTTTGTCAGTCAACTTTTTAATGTAGTCTTCCACAGATAATGCTTAGAAGTGCTTTAGTTTTTAAATTTGACAGGCCATACTGCCAGATAATACCGATTTTCAAAATGAAACGTAATAAAATAATTGCAAATGTCTCTGAAATAATGGTAAAATATAAATATAATGCAGATAATTGTACCTTATAAGTTTAATTATACAGTAAAATTGGTTTGTAGCCAAATTTTGAGTATAGGAAGTAAACCATGGCTGATTTACACCTCCTTAGTCTAAAATGATGTACGAGTGGATTTTAAAACTAAACTGATAGCCGCCTAGGGAGCTAAATCGGATATAACTGCCCTATACGTCTGCGTGTTATAACACCCTTTCCGAGCAAGTGTGATGAAGAAAGTATTAACATAACGTTACCTTGGTGATCAACTAACATATCTGCCAATAAAACTGTTTAGGGCAGAGTTCACCAACAATTAAACGGACGATTAAGTCTTGGTCAGCTGTTAATCAATACTTTTGACACCCGTTAAACCGCTAATCGTCCGTTTAATTGTTGGTGAACTCGGCCCTTAGAGTCATACATACAACACTGCTCGGAAATATTGATTCTCTCGCGATAGGTACTATTTCTCATTATAAAGACAAAATCATCAAAAAATTAGAACTACTTCATTTTAGACATGAAATCTTTATGAAGTGATTAACCATGATTAATTACCTACGTCTAGTAATGTATATTTATGTATGTAATGTAATGTTTACAGGGCGACAGGTAACTTCCTTGAAAGGGGTTATACTAGCGATTATTTGCAATAATTTGGTCACAGTTAACTGGGGGTCTAATGTCACTGGTTTCTTAGGTATTTAACTTTTTACATATTTCTAAAAATTTCCGTCTTTTGATCTAAAACTGTCGATTGTAAATTAAATACTCTGGGAACTGAAATTCATTTTTTTAATAGCTGATGAATAAGCAAATGCTGCAAACAAAAACACTTGGCAAAACTTCCAAAAACCTCAGAAATAAATAAAAGGTTCTTAAATCACAAGTCAGTACTTTTTTTGAAAATTTTGTGTCAGTCGAACGGGATTACTCCAAAAAATGTATGACACTTGGCGTACAAATCACGAAAAAAACATCCTCAATTCATAAACTTTCCAAAAAAGTGCAAATGTTGTCCACATTAGTACAGTTTTTAAAAATTAAGCTAATTAAACGAGCAGAAGGCGCGATGTGAATTTAATTCGGAAAGCTCTTGGTTTGGTCTATTGTATCTATTGGATCTGCGTATCCATGTCATGACTGGCGAACGCGGCCATGTTGATACATATAAGTAAAAAAGCTTCCATCTTCTAAATTTATAATTTTAAAACCGGCCTATCCGCTATTCACACTAAAGAAAAAATTGGAAGTAAAAACTCAAAATGCTGGATAAAAATAAAATTCTCCTCGATAATTAACAATAATACCATAAATTAGTTATGTTGTAGGATCAACATTAAACGGACAAGTTTTTACAGTATGTGGGTAACTTTCGATAGTGTATTTTTTTCACGAGAAAATATACAAAATCGAGCACACATTTTGTTAGGCAGAAGTCTTTGTATAGGAAACCATGTATTTTTCTGACACAATGAACATTTTTACACTTGGAAGTACCATGTTAGAATAGTTACACTACCACGAAACCTTTAAAAAAAAAAAGTCCTGAGAGAGCAATTTTATGTTTCTTTTATAAAAATCATAATTTTTTAAGAAGAAAAGAAGAATCAAATCAGCACTTATCGGTTAAAATGATTGGAAATGACCACCTCTATGTCCCTGTCTGAGTTGATCCACAGTTAAAAGGACACCCTGTATTTTATATAATAACCGCAAAGAAACGATAAATAATATAAATCAACTAAGCTATATGACGCATAACGGAGTGACGCCATAGGTTTTCGCTGTGGTCGCTGTCAATTTACAAAACGCCAGGGGCATAAGAATAAACAATAACTACACGTAGAAGCGAATCTCCTTTACCGAGGCCCCAAATGCCGCGCTTTAAATACCTACTTCCCCCTTCACCCTGCTACGCCCCTCTGTCTTCCGCGCCCAAAGTTAGGGCTGTCACTTGCAAAATATTTTAATCGGTTTATGGATGTGTTATACAAGCTTAGTCACGAAATGTTATTTATGTTTTCCTTCAATGGTAAAACATTGGCTCAAAATTAGTTTTTTACATTTACGTTAAATTAGGTAGTAAAAGTTTTTGATGATATTAAGATTATCTCCAGAAAATTACATGGCTTATGTGCATGGCTTGTAAAACACTGAAACGAGTCTATAAACAACCTTTTAAGCTCGATAAGTTTTATAGTCTGGGATCCGGAGTTACTTTTTACGTTCCTTTCCGGACCATTACTATATTATTTAATAGGTACCTACGTTTAAAAAATCAAATCGCGTCATGCGCGGTGAAACACATAAATACAACGACCGCGCCGCGCCGCGCTGCACGCTAAAGCCCATCGCAAACGGAGCTATAATATATATTAATATACCGGAATATATATAACATTATAGCAAAGAACCACACATTACTAAGATATGAAAATATATATCCATCCCATTCATTATAGTGGCGAGGGAAAGAGATAAATATATCTTATAGCAAGGTTTATTAAGGTATCTTAAGATACCTTGCTATAATATACATATATTATAGCTGCGTGTGTGGAATCTGTCTACTAGTACGGAAATATATCGTAAGATACATTGCTATAATGTATATTTTGGCATATTAATATATATTCCGTGTGTGACGCCCCTGACTGACTAGACACCTCAGGTGTCGCCAGGCGGTAGGTATACTTAACGCGCCAAGCGGGATCTGGGAGTTTCTCTTCTACGTGTAGTTATTGTTTATTCTTATGCCAGGAGGAACGAAACTATAATTAGGTACGATAGACTTTGTACCTTAGTTTCCTTTTTAAGCTTGTAGAAAAAGTTATTTATGCAACGGTACATAAATAGATCTTAAGGATACTTAGGCCTGTGATTAGGCCGCGAGCGCACACGTCCCCAAAAACAATTTTATGGCAGAAATCTATCTCTTATTTGGTTTTGTTATTTCGAAACGTACCATTGCACTGTGATATTTTGTCGGCAACTTCCTGAAGAAATTGAGCCAGTAGGTCCAGTCTAGACGTCGAAAACAGTGTCGTGAGAATATTTATATTCGGCCCATTTAGACAACAAGATAATCGGTAGCTCAGCTAACATGGCCGCGACTAAACTGTCATTAGGATTTCTTAATATTAACTATCAAAGACAATTTTGGGTTATAGCAGGCGCTTAATTTCGTATAAGTTGCCGAACTGCAGTTCTCTTGTAAACATTAAGGGCTGTATTAATATACTGATTTTGGCTGAGATGCTCGTATCAAGACTCGTCAAAAATTACAGTTTTCTATGACGACGTATACTTCGACTTATCTTGTGATGGGCATCTTTGCCAAATATAAAGAAAGAAAGGAAGTAATCGTTTATTTAGATCAGTTATTTAAACTGCCCCAAGTGTTAATGATTAACTGCTTAAGGAGAGGACAGGTAAAAGCTTGTTGGGGGATCACCAATTAGCTTTATTTACTGAATAATTTGTACGCGTACCTACACTACTTTTATGCCACGTGGTTAATAAAGTTGCCTATCTTTTCTGTTAGGTAACTAATACGACGGTCAAGAAAAAAAAAGTTAAAAGAAACAAAAACCCGCCTTCAAAAAGCAAAAAATAACTTCTTAGCAGACTTCAGTTGGACTGACCTATTTACCTACCATTTTAAAGAAGTTATTTTTTGCTTTTTGAAGGCGGGTTTTTGTTTTTTTAAACTTTTTTTTTATTTTATACTTTTTAGTGATCGATCATAATTATGCTGTTATTCTCCCACTTCTCAATTAATAAGAAACAATAGAACATTAAAATCTCGCCGCAAGCAACGCCGTGGGAAAGTCATAGTCATATATTTAAACCTAAATATGCTTCGTCATAGTCGCTCAACTATCTTAATCGAAATATCTTGCCGCCACCCTCGAAATATATACCGTTTAGGAGTTCCGGTGGCCATCTGTGGTCTTCATCATCAGTTCCACTTCACCAAATAGTGCTACACGAGTTACAATGAAAAATACCAAAATCGCTATAGGTGTGCCTATAAATTTTGAAGAGTTCCGTCGATTCCTCGTGGATTCCACCATCAGATCTTCATTTTGATAAGAATGGGACCAATCTGGAAGCACCAGCTTTCAAATTAAAACTAATCATCAAAATCGGTTCACCCAGTCGAAAGTTCTGAGGTAACAAACATTAAAAAAAAAACAGACGAATTGAGAACCTCCTCCTTTTTTTGAAGTCGGTTAAAAAATAGAGTTTAATATTGATTATTTTTTAAATTACATGAAAATAGGGTATGCCGAGTAATATTGCAATCAAATAAACGGCAGATTCAGTTTCTATTCACTTCAAAAAAATCGGACAAGTGCGTGCGGGACTCGCTCACAGAGGGTTCCGTATTTAAGATGGTTGGAAAACGAGAAAGAAAATACTCATTTTATAAACTTTATTTTATATGCTATAAGTTAAATTTTGACTAGCCTACACGATTTTTTAAGATTTTTGATAATTTATAAAAGTGTAAAATTTGACAAATTCATTTTAATTTTCGCGTAAAATATAAATAATTTTTATCACTACATAGTATAAAACCAAGTCGCTTCCCGCTGTCTGTCAGCACGGCTAGCACATGTTGTCCGCGACTTTTATGTCGCTCGGATCTCCCTTTTTTTCTTATCTGTAACGATAGAGACGCACTGAGCGACAAGCGAGAAGATACGAGAACTTGTGCTACCCGTGCTGTCCTTATGTATGTGAGTCCTGACCCCGAGGTGTCTTGGCCCGAGCTACAAGACTCGGGACGAGAGAAAATTACAGTTCCGCACGTGTATCAAACGACGTTTTTTAATAAGTATATTTGCCAAAAAATGTGTATCCGTGTATCTGTGTAGGTATGTGTGTCTTATCCGTGTATCTAGTATGTGTGTATGTGTGTATCTGCGTATGTGTGTATCTGTGTATGTGTGTATCGGCGTATGTGCGTATCTGTATGTGTCTGTGTATCTGCATATGTGTGTATGGGTGTATCTATATATCAAATCATTTCTCCACATAGCTTATTTTTGTTTACTATAAATTAGTTGCTTTTGTGTGAAATTTTAAATTGTTAAGTGTTCGTTTACTGGTCGCCCAAAACGTTTAGTTTATGCCAAAAGGATCTCGCTCTCATACAAAAATACATCTAGTAAATTTAGCAAGACTTAAAAACGGGAGTAGAATATTCTTTGCCTACTGCTGCATCACAGAATTCAATGTGATGAACTCATGATCTGTCCAAAACCTTTCTCATTTCATATCTTTATTAGATGTGTGAAGCTCTATACATTTTTATATGAAACAATTTTAACAGTATGGGCGACCTGTAAAGTTTATTCAATTGGGATACACCCATTTTTAACAATGTATAAAGATTTCGAAACCATTTCGAGGAATAGGCTTCTCAAATCGATCCCTGTAGTTAGATTTAAAAAAACATGTTACAATGAATTAATTATAATAAAATTAAGAAATGACCTTCATTTGACCCCTAATGCCGGTCCGAATTGCGCTATATCAACCTCTTTTGTGGTTTTACCTTTTTAAACCTCTCCAATATTTTATTTTATATTAGCTTTTGCCCGCGACTTCGTCCGCGTAGATTTCGATTATAGTTCTTCTCTCGGGATTTTTCAAATATTCTGGGATGCAAAGTAGCCAAATCTAAATTTTTAATTTCATCCAAATCTGTCCGGCCATTGCAGCGTGAAGGAGTTACAAACTAACACACACAAACTTTCGCATTTTGTTGGTAGGATAGTAGGATTGCGATTTCACAAAATGCAATGCATTCTGTAATTAAAATTGGTTAATAGTCCGTTTATGAATAAGAGGGATAGCGTCCCTGTTTTTAAAAAATGGCTTAACCTTTGCCTTTCATAGTTACTTGGTATTGTGTTGTCATAACGCAAATTGAAATAAGCAACCACATAACATTGTATCTTTCTAATTTTTGAATTTATATAGTATTAAACATTGTTAATAAAATCTTGAAGTAATGCAAAAGTTATAGGTAGCTACTGCATAAACATGTAGAATGGACGCTGTTACGCAAAAAGGTGTCATCCCACAATTATTTAGCAATAAAATGTTAACCCACGATTATAGTATTAAGGGTTGACATTTTATTGATAAATAGTTGTGGATTGACTGATTATTGCTTAACAGCGTCCGATTTTGCGATTTAGAAACGCGTGAGCAACCCACGTAGAGCTGGCCGTGGGAAAAATATGGCGTGCCCAAATGTATGCCTGGTACCTTTAAGGTTTGACCCTGCGATTTGTTGATAGTCATTGAAAATGCAACATTCAATGGGAACTGCAGGCGTTTAAAATGAAATGGTAAGTTATTGGGTATGAATGGGATGCGTGGCATAAGAACATTATCTCCCTTGGCTTCTCCGGTTAAGATTGTTGCCTTTACAATATGCCTTCCTAGATCAGTGACTCGCAACCGAGTACCGTTGCATAATCTTGGCGCGTCCAAGTTACGCATTAACAAAACGGGTACACCTACCTTTAATTCCAACTTATTTGATGGCACCCCTGATAAGTCCAGAGAGTTTAGATTCTACACGGGATAGCTCGTAGTGTCATCAGATGACATTACTGTGTCAATGGAGTTATACACTGATGTTTCGCTGGTTATTTCGTTCAAGATTTTTTTATTTATTTTCGCAACAGTCTCATTTTTTGGTGCCAGTATTGTTCTTTCACACAACCAATTAACGTCGAAAAAAAAATTGTTGCACATTCGGAAAAACTTGATTTATGAATTCGTATTCCGACTCCACAGCATGACAAAATTTGTGTGTGAAAAGAACCATACCTTCTTGGTCGGTGTCTTGGTGGCCTTCAATAATTTCTAGGAGTTTTTGAGCATATGCTCCTGCCTCGATATCGCTAAATAACTGGACTCGCATGTTAGTGGTAAGATAAAGCTTTTCAACTTTAGTCCACAGATATGATTCTTTCAGACATGCGTTAATTTCGTCTGCTGCATGCAGTGCCTCTCTCGATAACAGATAAATTAAAGTCTGTCTAAAATCCCCTGCCAATAACACTACCATACCACCCATCAACTTTCGATTGCTTTGAATGTCGTGTAAACAGCGATCAAGCGCCTCGATGGCGCGTTTGTGTGACATAGTGTATACATATATATACATTTTATAGTATATACATATATATACATTTTATAGTGTATACATATATATACATTGTTGCAACAGGGTGCCGCGGGCACTATTCTTACTGATGTTGCACGTTGGGGTTTCTTCGCTTGCCAGATTGAGGTAATTTAAAAACAGAGTGTGCCGTCCGTCCACCGCTCAGTAATGTTGCAGCGATCCCAGAGGAAGCCACAGCTAATGCAACATTACGGTCCTTACGAATTCTTGCTAGAAGCAAATTCAGCAAAAATGTTTTGCCTGTACCGCCCGGGGCGTCAAGAAAAATAGGCCGCCTTCACCAATCTCTACTCGTTGTAATATTTTGTTAAAAATGTATTTTTGCTTGGGTATCAGGCGTGGCTCAGTTTCTCTGACCTGAACATCTAATAAAGCGGTATCGTAGCTTAGCTCTTTGATCAAATCGGTCGACAGCTTCTCCTCGACGCTGTGCTGTGGGCATACCGAAGTCGGACAATTTCTTTCCGGAAATAGTTATTATTTTGTCCTCCATAAGTCTCAGTGCTTCATTCAAACATAGATCATTGTTGACTTGATCCAAAATTTCAAATCTGTGCAAGATATCTTCTGATAACGCAGTTTTATACTTATCGCATAGTTGAAGAGCATTGGATAAACCACAAGTGCTTATCAATATTGCAAATAGCTCTCTTATTTGCGAAGGAGAGCGACACAGCACGGCCTCTTCCAATGCGGCATCCCAGTGGTTGTCATCTTCCAACAACCCCAACCTCTCACACGCTTGTTGAAAAGTTTCAAGTTCTTGGTCGTCAACTGTTTTTAGATCCACGAAGTTAGTGGGGCCCTGTTTTACATTCAGTAGCATTCGCAAACAGTAACATTCGAAGTTACTAATATGTACTGTGTAAATGCGCCCAAGAGCATCTCTGCTTTCACACCTGGCCAGCCGTCGACAGGTGTTCCTTGTAAACGATGTTTCCATTCCTTTGACGACACGTTCCACGTATAGTAGCGGGGTACGTCAGCATAAAGTAATGTTTTTGCAAATGCGTCATTTCGGCAAAGCAGGAAAAATGCTGTTAGTATCGTCTTAGGTGGTGCGGCCATTCTATCTATAAAATTGTTTTCAGTGAAGTAAATCCGCTCACCATTGGGCAGATGTACCGCAAGATGAGTGACTGTTGGGTGTCTCTCATGCAGACTGATTGCAGAGGCAGACCCATGATCCGCGTATATCGGCAGCCAAATTAGTGTAATTGTGGCATTTATAGTGAAAAAGTAGAATCGTTCTTTAAAAATATACGTTTTATTTAAGTAGTATTATTATTGATTATACCTAACGTGTAACGATCAATATGAATGCACTCATACACATACATACTAGTTACTTAGTACCTATCCAGTTCGTCATCTATCACACACATACATTATTCACACAATATTGACATGATATTTTTACGGGCTTGGTTTTATTATGGGACTAGCTTTCGCCCGCGTAGAAGTCGTTTATCGCTGCTCCCTCGGGAACTGTCCAATTTTTCGAGATAAAAACGATCTTATGTCCTATTCTAGGACCGAACCAATAGGTGTGTGCCAAGTTTCATCTCTATCCGTTCAGTGGTTGAAGCGTGAAAGACTGACAAACATACATACATTTACATTTATAAGATTAGTATGGATAATACTGCATTTACACAAAACGTATTAATTTTGCAGATTTTATGTGGTATTTATCAAAAAGAACGAACTGTAAAGGATGATTTCCATCAAACGGCTCGCATCGCATCGGGTCGGAAAGGATACGTACGGATGCGTCGACAGTCGATCGCGCGTCCGGCAGCAGCATGTCGACGCATACGATCGGGCGGTAACAGCCGTTCGCGGTCGAAAGGATGTCGACGCACACGATCGGCACCGAACGGTTGCTTGCGAACGCACCCAGTCAAATAGTTTCGTTCCTACCACGTGTTTGAGTGCACTTTCGAGAATAAGTGTGCTCGCCCGGTCACGGTCGAAAGGATCCGATCGCACACGACGACAAGCGAAAGGGGCCGATCGCGTGCGAACGGAGCCGTACTCGTGTCGCAGCATACTTTCGGTGAAGTTCACATGTCGCGGAAGACGCACGCGGTCAAGCTGTTGTGCGCAGCTTGGTAATGTAGACTTAAAAACAGTACATAATTATATGATTCAGTATCGTTTAAAGACCATACAATTCTTTCCGATCCGATCCGTTGCGGGCCGTTTGGTGGAAATAGTGCTTAACTGTCAGAAGAGTTGTGACAATTTCATAATTAATCGTAATATCAGATAACCATAGACGAATAAGTTGTATTGTACAGTCAAGGAATTTAATTTGTGACCGACCTTAGGTCCAAAGTCAATCTGACATTCTACAGCAATAAGGTTGAGTTTCCTATCAATTACAAATGACTTGGCATCTCTAATGACAATGACATCTTCAAGCAGATTTTCTTTGAAATGGGTAGCAAATTAACTTCCGTGACCGTACCTACTTCTTTATTATCAAAACAGTTTAGATATGAGGACTGGCACTGCACTCAGGTGGTCCCATTGATTTGTCCTATCAATGGGACGACGAGGGACTAGGCTTATTTCTCGTAGTCCCATTCAGTTCAATTGAAAGTATCTTGAACCTCCTGTATAAAATGCATGACAGTAAAGAAATGACAGAAAGTACAACCGAGTGCTGAAGTCGTTTATTTACGATGTGTAAATCATGTGTTTTAAAAAAATATTTTGAACAGATACTTATATTTTTGTTCTGATGAATATTATTTGTACCCAAGCTATCTGAAAGGAACTATAATTATCATCTATAACTTTTACTTTATTTTTTCGCCAATCCGTAAACATTAATAAAACACTTATATGGCTACAAGAAAACAACATTTAATTTAATTATATTGAAAATAAACAATTGCACAGGCATACTCCTTGCACAATGAAAATTAAAATAAACATAATATAAAATGAACAATAACCCCCCAAGTTTGTGTCGGGCCAAGTGCCATTTTGGCTACGAAAGAAAACTATACGGAGCTAAACGCGAACTATCTATCTATAACTTGCACGACATGATGTCTACCACACCTTTCACTGTGTAAAGTAAAAACCTGAGAAGGTCTATGATATTTTTTGCATGGCTGGCATTAAAATCTGTGCGGTTGGTGGGCAACTCGATAGTAGGTGCCCACTCTTCTTCTCCAGCAAGACAATGATGACTGCAAACATGCGTGTCACTTGAAATAAGAAAATTCAACCTGCACAAGAAATTTACTTTTAATACATTTGGCACTTCCCCGATGTCGTTTTGATGGCATCCTGGAAATATACAGCCTTCAGTTACGGGCGTCCGCAGTAACCGAGCTCCATTATTATTTATGATCCCAGACATTTTGTTAGCAGTATCTAAAGTTATTATATTTGACAACGCAACGCAAGCAGTTATATTTCATTGGAAACTGACAAAACACGTCAGTAATGACAGTAAGTACTTAATACGAAGGTTTTGTACTGACATTAATTAATCTCAGATTAAGAACCACAAGATTTGCAACTCGCGTGGCGACTATAGTCCCTCTCGCTCTTAGCGTTAAACAATACAAATCCCATAGTACATAATATTTTGTTTTGCCAACATCTGTCACATTTGGGATTGTAGTGGAATAGCAAGTTCTTTTCGATCCCCTGGGGGATTGAAATAAGGGATCTTAGTGGAACACGTGAAAAGCTCGATATATGGAAGGAAAGGTTGTATTTATTTATAAGCATCATTTGGGTATTTTGAACATGCTGATCTCTCTGAATGCTCTCTCTTGTTCTGCTTTTAAATGGGGAAACCCCATTTTCAATTTGAGTTCGCATCACATCATACAAAGCGGCATCATCTTTAAAAACCTTTAATATTTTCAATAAGGTGGCCTTCTTCCTTCTACCTCGTGTGTACCTACATAAGTTTTGAGACGAACTTTTACTTTAAATAATAAAACATAATAATAGTGGCAGCTGTCTAATTCTTTTTTTAATATTGAATTTGGAATATTCGTGTTCTATTTGTATGTTTTTATTATTTATTTAAATTAATTTTCTTGAGATCGCGGGAGCAAAAGAATTACGTGCGACTGTCATTTCGCTACATATGGCGGGAAAAAAACCAATGGATATTTTCCGTGTCCTAAAATATTTTGGGATTTACTAAGGAGGAGACTTATTATTAAGGAGACTGATTCTCTAAAAGATCGCTAAAAGAGTGGTCGCGCGCGGTCTGTAAAGACGATTGCCAACATCAAAATTATCAGAGAGCGACTTCGCCGAAATTCATGTCGCACCCAGAAAAAAGTACTCTGCAGACTAACATTTCGCGTGTTGCGGTAAACGAAATACTGAAATACAATCTCAAGGTAAAGGCCTACAATCCTAGAAAAGTTATTTTCCTTAATGAATGCCTTCGTAAATTACGACGCGAACGTTGTCCGATGCTACTTCAGAGACACGCTACGAAAAATATACTCTTCACCGATGAGAACATCTTCACATTCGAAGAAAAGTTCAACCGCCAAAACAATAAAGTTTATGCCAAAAGCAGCAAAGATGTTCCAGCTCCAGCACGAAATGTATCGCGTTCCCATTTTCCAGCGAGTGTGATGGTATGGTGGGGTGTTTCGTATGAAGGTGTCATTCCGGTCCATTTTTGCCAACAAGGCGTCAAAGAGCTCGTTTAAAGAATAAAGGCTGTCATTTTGAGTAATAATTGTTTGTAGTTATTGGTTAATGTATACCTATTGTTATCTGAAAATTTTAAAATTATGATTAATCCCTAAAAAAAAAATTTTGAAGAGTGATCATTATGATGTAGAATGGTATGAGAAAAATTTTCGGAGTTCCAATAATCGGAGTTGCAATTTTATATGAACTTTGGCGCACCCATTTTACATTTTACAAAAAAAAAAATCGACAACTTTAACCGCGACAGTTTAATAATCATTGGCGTGTCATTAGCGTAATGATACCGAGCGAGAGCGGAATATGACATTCCCATAGGTTCGAATAGTATGACGAGTTACATCAAGTTGACAAATTTGTAACCGGCCAGTTTGATCTGGCGAATCCGGTGATACCCGTAGTATCAGGTTGTAATTCCACATTGTAATGTAACCTTTATGTTTAAAAAAAAACCCTGTTAGTTATTTTCATGCATAATATGTATATACAATATTAAAATAAAACATTCAATGAATGTAAATATGTAAATTATGCTCGTGACGTATATTATTCGTGATATATATATATTTTTGGAATGAAATCGTACACTAACCTAAAATTATTTTTTTCCTTATTTTTGGGTAGTGGTTATTGAAGTGGCAACTTTGTGATGACGTATAAAGTGTCCCTTTTCGGAAGAGAAGACCTTGTTTTATTAGACCATGATATGTATGATACTGGTAAAGACATTTTCTTGTCACTGCTGTGAATAAATTCTTGAATGAAATTCCATCCCGATTCTACTTTGTCCCTTGGAAGTAAGGGTAAAACTGAGCACAACGCAATAATCCGTCAAGTCCTCTTATTCGTCATAAGCTTTTTTCCTTTTTCCAAATGCTATTTCTAAAATGATAGTAACAGCCTTTAGTTGTTATTTCTGGAAATTCTGTTAACATAGCATCGATCGAAGGTCCAAACAGTTTGCCTATCGAACTACTAGTAGGACTGGATGGAATAAAGGGAATAATATTCTTCAACGACTAATGTTACACGACCGTAGGTACAAGTACAACAATAAATAAAGTTCAAAGGTAACATACTTAATATATACAATACAACTGAATTGATAACATCCTTATTTGAAATTTAGTTAAAAGGGTGCATGGATTTATCTAAGTTTTTCTAAGAAATGTCCCACCGTGATCTCTCCGTGGATCAGTTGCAATTGGTTATTCATTATTATGTCATCCTGTCTGATAAATTCCTTTCGTCTTTCTGTCGTTTCAGATTCTTGGTTTTCCCTTTCAACCATAATATTTAACAGGCGAAGAATAGACTTTGGGAGACGTTTCTTCATGTCCTTGTTTAACCTAGAGTGCGAACTCTCAATAACGTTATTCGTTCGGTGTCTTTCACCAAACACATTCCACTGTAATATAAACTCATCATTTTTTAGCCATGTTAGCCTCATATACTTTTCAAAAAGCATAATTTTTAAATTGTTTGGGCTTAAATCTTTTATATATTTAATGCTATTTGACATATGATCCATGGGTAGCAACGCCAACGCAGGAAATAGAAAAACATCACGTCGTTCATGTTTTGAATTTATTTTCAATTCTTTGGATTTTTTCCAGATACTTTTTGGTAAATGGTAATAACATTTTTCTAATTTTATTTCTGGAAATGTATCCAGCAACGCATTGGCGGTAGCTATCTCGTAAGTCTAAGTGAAATATAATTGGCAACCAGTTTCTTATTTCGGATTTAATCATTTGAAATAAAGCTGTGTAAGATTCCTGACTTTTATTTGTCATTAACGCGTAAACAAGTGGAATGACGTGCGTTTCCGATGGTGACTTCGAAATATCACCGTGAATGGATACTAGTTGCGTAAAGGGATCCGGGCAGCTCTGAAATGTGCCATCAATGAAAAACTCATCAATGTCTTTCATTTTTTTACGGTTCTCAATGGAGCAGAACACGACAATCCGATTATTGTTATAGTAGTAGTCCGCAAGCACAAAATCTGAGAACTGGGCTGGTATATGGTCACATGATCAACATTTTTGAAATTTGTACGAAGACTGCTAGTGTACATGGCAGTTTGGACACTTTTAAGATCAGGCAATTTAGTAACGAAATGAATACCGTCGTTTCTCAAATCAGCCATGCCGTTTTTGTATATTTGCGGGATTGGTATGTCGGTTGTACCTCGGGCTTCTTCCTTCATTTTGTAAAGCTTCTCGTAAATTTTGTTCTTGGCATGTCGTATTTCACATGAATGTTTTATTGTTTTATAATTTGTTAACCCAGAAATGCAGCAATATTCTACTTCAATATACATATTTACACCCAGTTTATCATAATTACAATCGCTCACTTCTCCACGCACGCATATAATAATAATATATACGCATGCAATGATACATACACACAAACACAGACACACAGCAGCAGCACTAAAACTCAATAAAGACTGTTTTAGGAACTAGGAAAACTCGTACTAGTTCTACGAACAAAATTTCATTTAAGAAACCAATTATATATAGGTATACTTATTGTACATTACTACAGAGGCCGGGACAAAAGGGGTTGCCGGCCGAAGACATATAGACGGCCGAGTAAAGCGAGGCCGTATAGTTCTGAGGCGGGCAACCCATATTTCCCGCCGAGGTATGTATAGTGCTTTTCTCAAACATCAAACATATTAATAATTCATGAAAAAAAATATAATAGAAATTACAAAGTCATATTACTAAGAGTGCATAAACATTAAAAGTAACCTACAGTTGCCCCGCAGCGAACCGCCCGCCTGCGATCTAAGTTGCGCTACGAACCCCTAATTACCTTTGTTCTCCTAGTACTTTAGATAAACATGCAAACGCTTTGTTTGGATGCACGGCTTAGTATATTAAAAAAAACAGCTATCTGGCCTGTTCATAAACACAGCCGCCATGTTAACACTAAAATAAAATAAATATCGTTTATTGTTTTTTTTTTAATACGCATAGTGGCAGACTAAATTACGAAAGATACGAAATTTATGTGGACTGGAAATTAAAAAAGAGGACTTTGCCGGCCTAGGCCTGCACGATTTGTATGAAATTCCATAAACGACCTCTTGTCCTAGCCGCACCTGAAACGTCATACTTGGCGGCCTATTATAAGGAACATAACATCAATATTTCATGGCATGTTTGAGCAAAATATAATTATTTTACCTCGAGAGTCGCAGACCCACGACATTTCACTTTTTTGGCCTGAGTACATTTCCAAATTATGTGTCCTTTTTTATATCCCATATGCTGATAATATTGCCGACCTTCTAATAACATGACTGTTCCACGTTTTCGTTTAACGAAAACAATTTCGTCGCTACCGTCAGCCATGAATGAATTTTATTTCGGTTTAAATTCGCAAATTACAAAATTTCATACGTAGGTACTTCTTATTAATACTGAAAAATTGCTTGTCATTTTGAGTACTTATTTGTCATATATTTAATTATTTATCATCTTCCACTTCACTCAGCATTAGATAAAGTTTGTTAATACGAAGAGGTTCTAATGCGTACATGTTGATATTATACAGGAAGTGTGATTTGACAACAGATTCCACTGATTAAATCGCTGAGTTTGGAACACCGTGGATCAACAAGGATCAAATGAAGATGTTTTTAAATTTTCTGGAAGTGTAAAGGAATCAGTACTTACATCATCATCATCATCATCATGTCAGCCGAAAGACGTCCACTGCTGGACATAGGCCTCCCCCAAGGCTCTCCACTCAGACCGATCTTGTGCTTTTCGCATCCACCGCGTTCCCGCGATCTTTACAAGGTCGTCACTCCATCTTGTTGGAGGCCTACCTACAGCTCGTCTCCCGGTCCGCGGACGCCACTCAAGAACCTTCTCCTCCTCCTTCTTCTTCCGATGGGGTCATCGGCCATCAGTCCTGCGAGCAATGTGCCCCGCCCACTGCCACTTAAGTTTGGCTATTCTTCGGGCTATGTCGGTAACCTTAGTTCTACTGCGGATATCATCATTTCTGATTCTATCACGCAGAGAAACCCCGAGCATAGCCCTCTCCATAGCCCTCTGAGTGACTTTGAGCTTCCTTATAAGGCCCATTGTTAGCGCCCACGTCTCAGATCCGTAAGTCATCACTGGCAACACACACTGGTCAAAGACTTTTGACTTCAGACACTGCGGTAATTTGGACGAAAAGATGCTACGAAGCTTCCCGAACGCTGCCCATCCGAGTCGGATTCGACGAGTGACCTCTTTCTCAAAGTTGGACCTACCTAACTGGACCGTTTGTCCCAGGTAAATATAGTCGTCAACAACTTCGAGCGCAGAGCCTCCGAGTATCACGGGAGTTGGCGTGACATGGACGTTGGACATGACTTTCGTCTTGTCCATGTTCATCCTCAAACCAACTCGGTCGGAAACTCCACTGAGGTCAGCGAGCATTGCACTGAGGTCCTCCATGGTCTCAGCCATGACTACGATATCGTCAGGGAATCGAAGGTGAGTGATGTACTCGCCATTTATGTTGATGCCTCGTCCTTTCCAGTCCAGAACCTTAAAAGCATCCTCCAATGCAGCGGTGAACAGCTTCGGAGAGATCACATCTCCTTGTCTGACTCCCCGCTGCAGAGGAATAGGCGTCGTGCTCTGGTCCTGTAGTCGGACGGACATAGTGGCGTTTTCGTACAGACACTTTAACACTTCGATATATCGGTAGTCAACTTGGCACCGCTGGAGAGACTGTAGTACAGCCCAGGTCTCGATCGAATCGAAGGCTTTCTCGTAGTTCACAAATGCAAGGCAAAGGGGGAGGTTATACTCTTCGGTCTTCTGTATAACCTGCCGCAACGCATGTAAGTGGTCTAGGGTACTATAGCCTTTTCGGAAACCGGCTTGTTCGGGAGGCTGGAAATCGTCAAACCTGCGCGCTTGACGATTTGTGATGACCCTCGAAAACAGCTTGTAAACATGGCTCAGAAGTGAGATGGGTCTATAGTTCTTCAACAAAGTTTTATCACCTTTCTTGAAGAAGAGAATCACCACACTTCTGTTCCATGCTTTCGGCGTTCTCCCTTCGTGGAGGACGGAGCTGAACAGCGTCTGAAGGGCCCTAAGGGTGGGTTTACCACCCGCCTTCAGGAGTTCGGCTGTAATTCCATCGTCACCTGGGGCTTTGCCATTCTTAAGCTGTTTGAGGGCCATACTAATCTCGTACAGGCTGACGTCGGGGAGATCTTCGGTGTAGTGTCGGGTTAATCTAGCCCTCGATTTTCGACGGGTGTTCGGGTTGTCGTGTACAGCTGTCCATAAAACTTCTCAACTTCCGCCAATAGCTCAGGTTTGGATGAAATGACTCTGCCGTCGTCGGTCTTCAGCTTCATCAGTTGGCTTTGGCCAACAGACAGATCCCTGGCAAACACCTTAGAGCCCCTGTTACGCTCAATAGCCTCTTCGTATATCACGTTTCAGAGACTTCGAGATCTGTCTGTTGAGCTGCCGATAGCGACAAGCGTCACCAGAGGACTGCAGAATCATTTCACGCCTCACCTCCATGAGCCTAAGGGTGGAGTCCGAGAGCTTCTTGGTTTTTGTACGGCGGATCTTGAAGAACTTAGACCCGACCGTTTGGACAGCTTCCACGAACCCGTCGTTATAATCGTCCACGACGCTACCTAGGCACTCGAAACGGTTTTGAAGTTCGAGCTGAAAGCTCTCGGGGTTTTGGAGCTGAGCGGGTGCCGGGCGGAGCGTAGACTTCATCAGTCTAGACCTTTCAAGCTTGAACTGGATATTCAATGAGCCTCGTACCATACGGTGATCACTCCCGTTTTCACTGATCACTGATCACCGAGACATCATTGAATATGTGCTTTTTCGTCGACATCATAAAGTCTTTCTCATTCCTCGTTACACCATCAGGACTCATCCAGGTCCACTTCCTATGCTCACGTTTCCTGAAAAAGGAGTTCATCATATAGAGTCCCTCCTTCTCCATAAAACTGGCCAGTAGGTGGCCCCGGTGATTCCTATGCCCCACTCCAAAATTCCCCACTCTCTGCTCTTCACTGTCTCGTTTACCCAGCTTTGCGTTGAAGTCCCCCATAACAACCGTGAAGTGAGTTTTGGAGCTATGCATGGCTCTGGAAACATCCTCATACATAGCCTCCACCTCATCGTCGGAGTGTGTCGAGGTCGGCGCCTACCTGTATGACTTTAGGTGTACCTAAAATATTTGAAGATTTCCCTGACATTTATGCAGGACCCCATCATCAGATTTTGACCTGATGACAGTGGGAACACTCCGGAAGTATACCCTATCAAACCAAAAAAAGAATTTTCCAAATCGGTTAATAAATGATACAGTTCTGAGGTAACTAGCATAAATAATAATAATAATAATAAAACTTAAAAAAAATACTGTTTTCAGATTTTTTTATTTGTATATATACACAATTTCCCATCTTGATGCCAAATTTCACTTTTTTAGGTAACCTGGAAGTGGGTTAGGTTTTTGATGATTAATCAGTCAGTCAGTCAGTCAGTCAGTCAGTCAGTCAGTCAGTCGAAATGCCGATTTTTAGACGTTAATATCTCAATAACCGTTTCACCTTTTTATGAAATTTAGGGTTCTAGTTGATCTAAAGGGTTTTAATACATAAACCAAATTTCATGTTTTTATGATAAATATATTTGGAGTTATAGAGGCGTCAAAAGTGGCTCCAAACGGTTCGTGTAAATAACACACGGCTGCGCTCGCCAGTTCCTTTTGCGTGAACTTGGCTGGACACGCTGCGGCGTGTCTAGATAAATGTTTTAAAAAACAAAAAACCGCTTTAAAAAACGCAAAAAATTACTTCTTTTAAAATTGTAGGTACCATAAATAATAATAATAATAATAAAACTTAAAAAAAACACTGTTTTCAGATTTTTAAGTTAGTCCGGCGACCACAATATTTTCAACAAAAAGCCGACATCTGTTCGACTAACCTATCAGGTACCAACAATTTTTAAGAAGTTATTTTTTGCGTTTTTGAAAGCGGTATTTTGTTTTTTAAACATTTATTTTACTTATTGCGTTTTGAAGGCGGGTTTTTGTTTTTTTAATATATTTTTTTACTTTATACTTTTAAGTGATCATAATTATGCTGTTATTCTCCCGCTTCACATTTAATAAGTAATCTCGCCGCAAGCAACGCTGTGGGAAAGTCTTAGTCATATATTTAAACCTAAATATGCTTCGTCATAGTCGCTCAACTATCTTAATCGAAATATCTGGTCGCCACCCTTGAAATATATACCGTTTAGGAGTTCCGGTGGCCATCTATGGTCTTCATCATCAGTTCCACTTCACCAAATAGTGCTTTCCAAGAGCAAATACACGAGTTACAATGAAAAATACCAAAATCGCTATAGGTGTGCCTATTAATTTTGAAGAGTTCCGTCGATTCCTCATGGACTCCATCACCAGATCTTCATTTTGATAAGGAATGGGTTAATGGGAAGAACCAGCTTTCAAATAAAAAAAGAATCATCAAAATCGGTTCATCAGTCGAAAGTTCTGTGGTAACAAACATAAAAAAATAAAAATAAACAAAAAACCCGACTGCATTAAAGAAAAACAACTGAAAAGCGAAAAACAAGCTATATAATGTATAGAAAATTGTAAGAGCATGTACTTATAGCTTGTTTTTCGCTTTTCAGTTGTTTTTTTTATTGCAGTCGGGTTTTTTGTTTATTTTTAATAATTTTATTTATTTAACTCTTTTTAGTTTTTATTAATAAAATAGTGGTTTAATTAATTATTACTAAGCAATATTTGAGCTCTGGAGCTTAAATTTTTTATGTCGCGAAGCTGCAAGTGATTTCGCTTGTAATTTGAAGCGAAACTCTCTTTCTAGGGAAAGGAGTTTACTTATTACCTACTTAACATTTAGGTACGTATTTTTTGACTTTCCTGTCAAAATAGTAGCATAAAAGTGTTATAATGTATATATATTTGGAATGGGCTATTTAATAGCTTTCATTTGATACCCATATTGTTAGAATAAATTTTTTTTTTTTAATCCCCCTCCATATTTTTTTCCGCGGACGCCATATTGAAATATTATATAACCTATGTCACTTCGGCAATTAAGACGAATGACACCTCGTATGTTAAAATCCGTCAAGCCGTTTAGGCTGCAGAGCGTGCCCAGAAATAGACATACATACATACATACATACATACATACATACGCTCGAAAAACATAACCCTCCTTCTGACACAGTCGGGTAAAAAATACAGACGACTTGAGAACCTCCTCCTTTTTTTGAAGTCGGTTTAAAAATAAGCTAAAAGTATTCTTAACAAAAAAAGGGTACTACACAATTAATGAATTCTTGGACAATGCTGACTTAAAAAATGCAACCTCTTAATAATTGATAGATCTTATAATAACCAGATATACTAGAACTTGTAACTTAATCTAAATTTATTCGACCTAATAATTGGCTATTTTAATCAAATGACATCCTTTGGAAAGATTTCATGCAAATCCTCCTCTTATTTAGAATAAGAACTGTAATTCTAGAATGTGAAATTAGAATTAAAACGTGGTCGCAAATATTAACTAGCGTTGAAAAAGTCCGGAACAAAACCTGTTTTTTCGGATTTTTATGGAAAAATACAATGATATTTTCTGCTGTTATTTTAATCTATATTCAGTCTTATTTGCACCCACAGAAGGGCGACATCGACGACATGGAGGCAGAAGCAATTGAAATAGGTGGCGAGGGTGACAGAGGTTGACTATGAATAAATTGTCATATGTTCATTTGTTATTATTCCTAAAAATCCCGAAAAAACGGCAAAAAACGAATATTTCATAAACCTCTGAAAAAAACATTTGATTTTTTCCGCAATTTTCAATGTACGTAATTGCTCACTAGAATTTAGAATTGCTACGCCCTAACCGGGCTCATATGAATCTAAATGTAGGTACTGTAACTAACTTTAAGATCTGTACAATCAATCAATCAAATCTGTTGCAATAAATGCTATGACTAAGACTAGGTATGACTAATTAATGGAAGCTTGGAAGTATGAAAAAAACACGGAAAAAATATATTATCTGTTGTGTAACGCGTGCAAGTCGTAGATCCGTTGCGTCGATGTGAATTATTTTGAGGCTGAGCGCTCTCTAAAAATAAACGCGAATGTGATGTCATGAAGTAAGTGTTACGTATTGCTGTGCGCAGTACACGCGATGAGTATGACATCAGTTTTACTAGTCATCATAACATTATCATATTGTTTGCCCGTTGAATTATTTAGAGTAATCGTCACTGGCTCTGTTTTGTTTAATCCTTACCCACTCTTTTTAGGGTTCCGTACCAATATGGTAAAAAAGGAACCCTTATGGTGAGACTTCGTTGTCTGTCTGTCTGTCTGTATGTCACAGCAGGTTTTCTCAGCAATTACAAATGCTATCAACTTGAAATGTGGCATAAGGTCAATGTGGGTAAGACCGTCTACAAGGCAAGTCCGTCTACACGCTATAACTTCTGTTTTTGAATAAGTACACCGCCGACGGCTCGCTCGGTAAAACAGCATTTTGTTCTAGTTCCATCACTTCATATTAGATGTCGCTACGACAAAAAATTTGGAAGTAGTTCGTGTCAAGTTTTTTCGTATTTTGAACTTGAAGGGTAAGTTAACGACCTGTTCGAAGAAAAATCATAAAAAATAGAAATTCAAGGTGTTTTGGATCAAACAGTAACTATGTAAGTAATTTGATAACCACCTCACATATTACCGTTATTTAATACTACAAAACTGCCCTAGTTTTGTAATTATAAATATGTGAATTTCTAACCTTAAAACTTTTACAAGTTGGAAAGACCGTCTAGAGTATTCGAGGGAAGTCCGTCATATGCCGGTCTTACCTAAAAGCAGATATTGCCAACCTTTTCCGCATTATGAATTTTATTCTTGGTTCTTATGTTGTTGCGTCCGTTATAACAATAAAAGATTTGCTCTTTAAAAAAACATTTTTACTGTAGTGTGTACATATTATTTTAGTGTAAATGTGTTGGAGTTATCAACTACTTTACTTAGGTACATAAAATTTTGCCGCTGAATAGACGACAATAATATTTTTTGTGATCACTTTATGAAAGTTTTTAATCATTACAATGGTGTTTTAAGATTGTTTGTACAATTAAATCGATTGGAACCTTATATCAATGATTTGAAAGTATACCTTTACAATTTTTAAATTTTTAAATTTTTAAATTTAAAGTATACCTTTGAAATATAGTTTAAATTAAATTGATTTTGTACCTTCTATGGCACACCAAGTCTCACGACGTTAAAACAAAAAAAGGTTTACGACTTCTTATCTTAGATATGCCGGTCTTACCCGATAAATGAGAAAAATGTTTATATCTATCGATTGGAACCTTATATCAATGATTTGAAAGTATACATTTCATCGGCTTAAGCTATTAAATTAGCGAGGTCGATTCAATGCGTGTTTATACATCTAATTATGTGTCAAATCTCCACTGGACGGTCTTACCCGAAATGCAAGGGAAGACCGTCTACTCGCAGAGTTTTTAAAAAAATGGTTCGATTTAGTAACGTTTTGACAGATCTACTGTTTCATTATACCTTCACGTAAACTACAAAAATTTCTATCATATGCGATCACAACGGTTTATCTAGGTTGTGTATTTGCTGCGTTAGATCCGAGCAAACTTAATTTAAAATGATGTATGCCGGTCTTCCCCACATTGACCTTACTTGTACAACATTTTTACACGCATCTGTTTTTAGAAAAATAATAATTAAATAATTGAAAAATGGCCTAGAATGGTGGGTTGAAAAATGAAAGTTGTTTGATTATAGCAAACGGGGTGCCATATGAAAGGGCTTTTTGTTTTAAGGCCAAAAATGTGCAAAAAGTGACCGCCACGTCTCCCACACAAACAACACAAATTGCTGTTTTATTGTTCACATTAGGTCGCAGTGTGAACTCCAAGCACTATTAATTAGTTACTAAGGTTTATCCGTGAACTTAAAGCTGTAAATAACACTTAAATCTGTATAACGGCATTATAACGGCAAAAATATTGACCTTTGTAATACTATTGGTGTAAAAAGAGTATTCTACGACGCCTTTATAAGGGTTCATTCTAAATAGCTTCATAAAAGCATTTTAGAGGAGTAAAGCTACACCTTTTTTGTATAAACGAGTAGGATTATACCAGGATTACACAGCATTCTAAAATCGTTACTCTAAACCTCTATAAAGTTATTTGCTGAATAGTGGTGTACTTTTAGAGTGTTATAATGCATAAAGTTCTAATGTGAGCAAGGTATATCCTCTTATTCAGCTTTTTTATTGAACCTTATAAGAGAATTGCAATGAACATTCATAAAGATGGCTTTATAAAGGTTCACGTAAAAAATGTTATAATGCTTTAAGTTCTCATGTGGGTAAAGGTCAGCTTTTGTTACGTTAAAGACTGAATAACGGAATTCGTTTCGATGCTTATAAGTATAAAATATTCAACGCGTGACGCAACACCAGATCAAATTATTAAAATTATTAGGAAATCCTGGACAGAGAAATTAAGAACTGGTGCAGTTAGAAGAAAAGTGTTAAAACAGTATTTGGATATCATAAATACAAATACAATAGAAATTGCACAACAACCCACTAGTGAAAGCCACAATAATCTTCGAGGAGCAAATTTAACAGAAGAGGGTTCCGTCCACTTTAATGTGCATGAAGATTTGGAATATCCCAGTTCTTTTTCTGAAATCCCAGTTCTTTTACTAATGGTTAAATCTCAAGGAAATGGTGTCAAATTTTCGATTCCTTTTTCGAATTTTAACAATTAGTTGAATTAACTACTGATCAAACAACAGGCCCCTATTTTAACTAAACTATACCCTTTATTTGAAAATAAATCCTGATATACCTAAGTATTATATACCTCAAGTTGAAACGTGAAACGTTTAGTCTGCTATGGTTCTTTGTCTATGATATTTGAGTTTCGTTTGAAAATTAAACATCTGTGGTTTGTGTTTGTTTTGTGACAGATGTCAAAACAAATTTCTACTGATAGAATTTAAAACGAATGATGTGGACCACTCTTAAAATTTTCTATGGGTATTCACCGTTTTTTCTCTTTCGAGTGAAACTTTCGAGCGCTCGATAGTCAAAAATCGGCCCCCTGCCTGATATTAAGACGATAGAGGGGAAGGACTCTCTCCCGAATGTTTGTACTTCTCTCTCACTCGCTCTCATACGTGATCTGAGGCCCGTTTCACGAAGCAACAAGTTACAAATTACAAGCGGAAGTCTCTTTCTAACTCCTTTTGATAGAAAGAGAATTCCGCTTGTAATTTGTAACTTGTAGCGTCGCGAAACGGGCCACTGGTAACTATTCCATAAAAAATAAAACTTCAGTTTTACTAGGTAGGCACTGAAAAGGTTTTGATATTTTTATTACGATCCCTAAATTTTCGAACTTAGATACATAAACCCTAATGTCAGAATGACGTAAAAGTGAATCATTGTGAACCACTGAATATCTTAATAACGGCCTTGAGCTGCATATTAGTTCACACAAAATGCACTTTACCGATTTTGGCAGAGTAATAAACTCGAGGTGAACCGTAGTACGGCCATTAGAATTAATTTGGAATTAAATTGGTTCACATCGCTGTATAAGATCGGCCTCCATGTTTCCTTCTTTAACTTTTATTTCTTTGATTAGTTTTGATTTTTTAGGCATTACATTATGAATACATGAAGATAACGTAGGCCAAATACAACGATATTAAAGTCCATATACACCTTACATTGTAATTTTATGTTGTAAACATAGATAAATTGAGGTTATATTTTTGGTCACCGCTATTTTTTCCTTCATATTTATAATAAAAACCACACTATTCCCGTGGCGCTTCATTTTTTTGCATTAAATATGTATATTTAATGACGTAAAATTTCCTTACCACCAAATTTTTTCACAATAGTTACATAAAAAACGGTACAATTACCTTACAAAATAATAATCAATATGTCCTCCCACAATATTTGTACTTCCACTACGTTTATCGAATCACTAAGATTATAAATGTCATTTGATCGCATAATATTAACTCAATATAATAATTGCGCTGCGAGTTGCGCCGCGGGCACCCGGTGAAAATGATGACGCTTAAAATGATAAACTATACTCTTTTAAGTATTAAGCCTGTAGAGTAGTGTCCACCAATGCCCTCTTATAATACTGATATTCAGCTGTTTTAATTACTGTTACCCGTTATAATTCTATTAAGATGCTATTATACAGGCATGTGAACTTAAACTGAACTTAATGTGAACTTAAAGCTCTATAATTTGTGCCCATTTAAGCATTATATAAGAACTATATCCCGATATAGTTCTGTTATACAGCCATATTATACAGCTTTAGGTTTAATCAAAAACCGTTCAACGGCTACTATACAGCCGTCTTGTGTTGCTTCCCAAGTAATTCTGCTTACACCACTATTCCGCAAATAACTTTATAGAGGTTTAGAGTAACACTTTTAGAATGCTGGCATCATAGTGGTATAATCCTACTCGTTTATACAGAAAAAGGTGTAGCTTTGCTCCTCTAAAATGCTTTTATGAAGCTATTTAAAATGAACCCTTATAAAGGAGTCGTAGAATACTCTTCTTACACCAATAGTATTACAAAGGTCAATATTTTTGCCGTTATAATGCCGTTATACAGATTTAAGTGTTATTTACAGCTTTAAGTTCACGGATAAACCTTAGTAACTAATTAATAGTGCTTGGAGTTCACACTGCGACCGAATGTGAACAATAAAACAGCAATTTGTGTTGCTTGGGTTGGGCACCTTATCTACGAAGTTTATTAATCAAAAAAATGTGAAAAAAATCTGACGTGTACATAATTATTTATAAATATTTTATGGGACAAATTAAATGAAGTGTTCATTATGGACTGTTTTAAGAAATACGACGACTCGCAATGAACCTGTTTTTTTGTTAATACTTTCGTTGGTCAAAGAAATAATGTAAGTGCCCGTAAGGTAGGGTTAAGCAGGGTAAGCAAGGTTTTTGTTTAGTAGGCATTATATTCTTTTACAAAAGAATGTGTAGCTCATTTCAAGTGAGAGTCGGAACCGCACACGGAGAGTTCCGTACGTACTATTATATTTTTATGATTATGGGTACATGGTGAGTGGATAATCAAACGACATCGAGTTTGGTTGGAAAAGTTCGTATTTATTTTGCTTTGTTAATGAGTTTATTGATGGCTACTAAACCCGATTGAGAGAGCAAATAAAAACTTAAATCTTTCTGGTTTTACGAGCAGAAAAAAGTAAAAAAATAGTTTAATACACTGGATTAAAAAAAACGCGTTTGTAAAAACTTCATTACAGTGAAGTGCAAATGATGGAGAAGACCACAGATGACCACTGGAGCTACCTGGGTGGCGATATGACATCGCGATTTAGATAGTTAAGCGACTATGACGAAGCAAACTTAGATGGTCACTAAAAAGCGTTAACATTTTTTGCGAAGAGGACTGTCTTCAAAACCGTTGCTGGCAAGAGTCAAGTTACTCATACATTGCTATTGTTTCCTTGCCACCGACTTCGATATAATTATCTTCCATGTATAGTTTAGTTCACGAACTACTACACACAGGTACCGAACTGAGCATTCCGAGGAAACCACTTATTGTTTAACGCTTTTTATTGGGTTTTGAAGAGGTTTTCTTTTTTATATTTTATCATTTGGTACTTTGTCGGCTGATCCGGGCCACCATGATTATTATAGTAGGTATCTTGCTGATATTTATCCCTCAAACGAAATATGTGGATAAAGATCGGATTCGCGCGTGTCGTGTCGTGGCCGCTCTTATCAATATGGAGCTGTTTTCGTGCGTCACTTAGTGTTCCCATAAACCGTGTCATTAAGTAATTTTAGCGTCAACTCATAGGCTACTTAGACTCAGTATTTATACGTAGTAACTACTCATTATATTTACGATTTAATAAGACGCAGCATTATGGCGTCTGTGTTAATTAAAATCTGAATCGCAGATCGACGAAAGTTCGGATTGAGCCGCGTGTCAATCCTGGACTTGGGCCAGCCTAGATAGATGCGGATGGTCGCAGTGACTCGCTCTCATGACGCCACATATTTTTAACGTAACGACGCAGATCGAGTGCCAAATGTAAAGTTCACTAACATAGATTTGGCAAGAGTAGCTATTTACGCGAAGTATCTATGCTTCGCGAGCAAATAGTCGCAAACACGTTCTCGTACATGTACAGACCTGTATCTAGCGATGAAAACACTTACCCTTTCATATCAAGCAGAGCCCAGACGTAAATGTTTTGCTATTGATGAGTCTTGTTGCACTGAAATAGTGGATGATGCACAAAGCAAATATTGATAGAAAAACCGCAAATCGATGTACAGGATAGTCGTGTACCACGGGTAGGTACTTGTGGTTAAAACTATCATTTAGAGCGGTTTTTCTTGAAAATATTCCCATCAGTAATGACCAGGGATCGGAAATTCGGATGCTTTTATACCTAAACTTCAGCCTCAGTGCCTACATCGCGTTGATGTTAAGTAGTAAGGATTTAACTTTGCTAATAAATTTCCCGAGATTTCCCGGTATACCGGAAATTAGGATACATATACACATACATATTAAAGTATTTAAATAACATATTTTAGTTGTTTCTTTTTACAAAATATGTGGTTTGTTTAACTAACACTATTCTTACTATCAAACTAAATTAAATTTGTTAAGTTACATATTATTCTTATGAAAACTAATGGTACTAACTATTTCCTGATGTTTTAAACAACCCCGGAATCCCGAAACTTAAATAATTAATTTAATATTTTTAAGAAGCCGACTCCATACTTGCTGAGCTTTTTTCGGGAATTTCCCAATAGGAAATATACATGTTTTTTTTTAAAAACTTCAATAAAAGCTGATTCATGTAACAAACACGTGAGAAAAAACATTTTTTGATTAGCTATAAAAATAACCAAGATATAAGCTAACAAAGACTTGTTCCTATCTCTGTCTAGCAAAACAGAATTTTACGTAGAGTTTATATGGCCGTACTGCACGATGACGTCACCGGTGAACTTCGGATCTCTCTGTCTAATTAGCATTTTAAAATGCTTGTATCATCCGTATGACTTAACCGATTTTAGTTTTAATTTCACTTTTGGTGATCTCTTTTACGGTATTTTCATATTTTGTTGAGAAATGCCATTTAAAAATTCCCTATTGTAGGTATAAAAGCATCCGAATTTCCTATCCCTAGTAATGACGTCATCAATTTTTTGTATGGCTTTTTTTTTACCTATTTGCCCTCTGTTTTATAAAAATCGAAGAAATACAGCCTTGGCTAAAAGTATTGAGCACCCTCTATAAAAAGTAAATTCACAAAATGTGTGCATCCAAACTGTATACAAGAGTTACAAATTGTTAGTAAATTAGAAAAAATGTTTTATACACTATAAATGGCATACTGGTTCGCAATAAAATAAGAGCTGTAATAAAAAATGTAAAATTTACGTTTTTTGAGATCGCTTCTTGTTCGCTTACATCATTTTGTCGTGAACACATGCGTTAGTGAAAAATTTTTTTTTTTGCTTCGTGCAAAGTAAAATATGTTATCTGTTTAATATGCCTAAATTCCTAAAAAAAGAGAACTTACGTTAGCACAACGCGTACAAATCAGGCTTGTCGCAGGTGCAAATTTCAAGAACTGTCATATGCTCACGGCGTGCTGTGCAATATGCACTCCAAAGATTCGCATTTACCGGCTGGACAGCAACATACATAAATGAGGCCGAAATCGTTGTACTACGATACGCGAAGACAGAAAATTGGTGAGGCTGTCTGGCCGCTTTAAAAAACCGCAAGAAAACTTCTTCTGGGCTAGCTACTGACTTTTTGTTAGCCACTAATAAGAAAATTTCTGGACGTACAACCAGAAGAAGACTCCAAGAAGCTGGTCTCAGAGGCTGTAAAACCAGAAAGAAGCCCTGGCTCTGACAAAAATATAAAATCTCGCTTCAAGTGGGCTACTCAACACTAAAAGTGTCCTGAAGAAGTTTTGTCTAACATTTTATGGTCAGACGAATCAAACATTGAGGTAAGTAAGACTCCTTATTTTCCTATATAATAAATATTGTTTGGTTCCATTAATTATTTATACGACCATTATATTAGGGTTACAACTATCATGTTGTTTTTGTTCATTCGCAGGTGTTTGAAACGCCCGGTGGAACGTACGTACGACGTCGGCCTGGCGAAGAATATATCTTGTACCAACAGTAAACCACAGTGGGGGAAGTACTATGGTTTGTGGTGCATGTCAATGTCTGGCGTGGGGCAAATGTACGTGTACGAAGGCCGAATGAATTCTGAAAATGGAAACTGCATTAATGCCGTCGGCGTCACAACTTTTTGGTGACACAAACCTTCATGGCGTTCCAGGAAGACAACGCCCCGTGTCATAAATTTCGTCGAACAATGACCTGGTTTGATGAAAATCAGGTGGAGGTCCTTGATTGGCCTGCACAGTCTCCAGACTTAAACCCCATTGAACATTGGTGGGAGCATCTTGAGCGTAAGATCCGAGGTCACGTAATATATTCAAAGCAAGACTTGACAAGTGTCTTTTTGAAGAAAGGCAGATGATTAGCAGCAATGTGTGTAAAAAAATTGCCGCCTCTATGCCTGAAAGAGTTGCTGCTAGTAAAAGTGCACATGGGGGGCCAACTTAATATTTCTTTTCGGCAATGAATAAAAGTGGCATAGTAATTAAATTTGTTTTTATTTAAATCTTGAATAGATACCGTAGCGAAATCGCATCAAATCATAGGTTTTTGGCCAAGGCTGTATTTTCAAAACATACCAAGTTTAGGCTCCTCCAGGTAGGAGACGACTTAGTTTTTTTTTCGAAACGTCCTCCAGATGTCCGTAATATAAACATATCTAAACTCAAAAAGGCGATTTCTAAATTATCAATATTTAAACGACGAGTCGACGCTGTCAAGTTAATTTTCGAAAGGGGGAAAAATGTAAAAACATAACTTGGCAAAACGCGAGTGAACATTTTGCTACGATATAACGATTTTGGAAAATTTATCTAATAAATGGAAAAAAAAACCTACGTAATTGTTGAATAACTTAACTAATAGTACATACATTACTATAGAGGCCGGGAAGTAGGGGGTTGCTGGCCGAGTTCATATAGATGGCTGAGCGAAGCGAGGCCAGATAGTTACGAGGCTGGCAACCCCTTTTCACGGGGAGGTGTGTACTTTTCTCAAACATATGCAATGAAAACAATGAAAACATATGCAAATATTAAAAGTACATTCATTACTGTAATCTTACGATAGCAGTCTCAAGACTGCAATCTTACGGTGGCAATCTCAAAACTGTGAAATCTTACGATGGTAATCTCAAGACTGCAATCTTACGATGGTAATCTCAAGACTGCGATCTTAGGATGGCAATCTCCTGACTGCAATCTTAGGATGGCAATCTCTAGACTGCAATCTTACGATGGCTATCTCAACACTGCAATCTTACGATGGCATTCTCAAGACTGTAATCTTACGATGGCAATCTCAAGACTGTGCAATCTTACGATGGCATTCTCAAGACTGCGATTTTACGATGGCAATCTCAAGACTGCAATCTTACGATGGCAACCTCAAGACTGCAATCTTATGATGGCAATCTCAAGACTGCATTCTTACTTTGGCAATCTCAAGACTGCCATCTTAAATTCAAATAAAAAGATATTACTTCCCGGCCTATGCCTTCAATTTTGTATGAAATTCCTCTACAGTTCTCTCGAGTTGTTCCGACCGAAACGTGATACTTTGAAGCCTAATAGTAGTTTATGTGACTGTACATAATGAAGAGCATTAAACACGAGTGTGGGTTTCACAAATCACACAAATGTTTTAATGCCTAATTATTTACAGTTACATACACTATTTTATCTACCCACATATCATAAGCCTCCATGATGCATTCAGGAGCCGCATATTAAATTTTAACCGGTAATGGCGGTAATGAAAAGATTAAAAAGTTTTCTGGCAGCTGTCATAGTTTTTTTTTAATTCAGAGACAAACTAGAGTCGGCTCCAACTATCATATCGTTCGATATCTTACTTACGTGCGACATTTGTCCAATTTTGTATGCAAATTGAAAATGAAATTTCTTTGTTTTTCAGAGATGTTCGGAATTTGAATGTTCTTATGAATTCATAAGATTACTGCCGCAGATAAAAAAAATGCTCTAACAACATAGTTACTAACTTGTAATGCTGGTCATAATTTGCGAGTTCTGAACGCATCATAGAGGGTTTATGATAATTATGAGTGTAGATAAAATAACTAACATAACTCCAACATTTCATTGCATGCTTGAGAAAAAGCCTTTTGGGCTTAGATGAAAGAAAAATAGCGGAAGATAGGTCACTAACGTTAACGGCACGGATGTCACAAATCAGGCCCAGTGGACCTAATTGACTCGGTCGCAATCCGAGTGTCATTCACGTTGCACGCGGACGTGTCAAGATACTTTCATGATTTTAGACAAAATAAAGGTTCGACAATGCATTACTGTGCTTTTAATGCTTGTACAAATCATTCATGAAGAAATAACAAATAACACAGCATTACTTTTTACTCGTAAGTACATGTTTGTTATTAAATATGTCTCGATTTATTTCATTTCGGTCGCACAAGCGTTCGCCATTATGAAGAACGGAACAGAAATATACGATACGTAATTGTACGAAAAGTTAGGCACACTCTGCAGTTTTATTTCACAGTAGCGTCAGCAAAAAAAAAACAAATACAAATAATATATCAAATATCTATTTTTTTTAAACAATGTAGTAGGTAGATGTATTAGATGTGGTTAAATTTCAAAAAACGATAATTGGCATAATTTTTTATTGACTATAAATAGCTATAACTGAAAATTTTACGTCTATCGTCTAAAAACACACATAGGTACTTACAACAATAAGCCCGCAATATTTCAGTAACTTTAGATACCCTAAGGTATTTTGTAAATTAATAAGTACACATGATTAAATAAATAAAACTGCCGTACTGTTGTAATTTGTTATTAAGTAGTTGTTACAATTTCATTGTACTAGTACCTGTAATAATTACAATTTGCAAACATTAAGTAGTTAGTACAGAAGATTTAAATTGTTATTTTACTTTACTTTCATCTAAGCTTTTGGGCCATTCCATACGATATCAACAAATGGGGTGAGCCGCATGAGCTTCTATCTTAATTTAAAAAATGAGAATAATCTTTGTGATGCCAGAAGAGCAAAACCACCACCAATTATTTTTTTGGTGCTTAATTTCTGAGCAAAGTCGATCTGAAGTTAAAAAATGGGTCAATTTCATACTAGTACATGATAGGCTCTAACTTTTTATGTAGGTATTGAAATGATAGTTGCTTTATTTGATAGGGTAATAAATGTGAATTTTATAATGTACTCGTATAATAAAATTTAAATGGACCAACGAGTAACAAAATGGTGATCATCTGAAACTTTCATAAATTCTTCAAAAAAAAACAATTTTTAACTGGGTCCTGTGCCAACCCTGTTGCACATTAATAAGTAAACTTTTTTTACGAATAAAGGATTGGCCTTTCTAATGCTACGACATTACTGTCACTGCTCTAAACTCGGATTCATAATTAGATTCCATCAAATCTACCACGGTGTTGCCATTGAAATGAAACATTCCAACATTAGTAAATTTACTCTTGGCGAAAGAATGCACGTAAGTAATTAATTACTTAGTAATTTTAAGAATAACATTTAAATGTTTTCTTTAAATAAAAACCTGTTGTTTAAATAAATATTTAATTGAAGCAATTTTGTGGTAGAAATATTCATATTGCAATGGTAAAACTTCCGGTCTCGATAACATTTGGTGTCCGTTTTGATACAATATATTATCGTTTGAAGATGTGCGTATATTATTAATTATTATACATAAAACACATCACTTTGAAAAAAAAATGAACCACTACCTAGTTGCGTTGCCTATTTTTAAGGCGTATTACATTATCCAGACTGTGGCATCCTAACTGCAGGAAGGTCGTAAAACCATATCACTAATTAGAGCGAAACAATTAGGATCCTTTTAACTTATAATTTAGGAATATATGAATATAAATGTTTACTTCGATACATAACAAACATCTAGGAACCAAAGTAGTATAGGCGACAAATTTAACGGAACCCCTACGTTTATACGAGGGCTGCTACTTATGTAACCGGAATAGAAAAAAATAACAAACGTATATGACTAAATATGGTTTTATTGTTTTTCAAAATATTCTCCCTTATGATCGATGCACTTTTGCATACGTTGAAACCAATTTTTAAAACATTTTTTCTACTCTGACTGAGGTATCTCCAAAACGTGTTGTTTGAATGCGTTGACTGCATCTTCACGGGTCGAAAATCGTTGACCACGTAATTTATTCTTTACATTTGGGAATAAATAGAAATCATTGGGTGCCAAATCAGGGCTGTACGGCGGATGCCCGTTAATTCTATATTTTGACCTTCCAAAAATCGAGTCGTTTCGCGTGATGTATGACAGCTGGCATTGTCATGGTGAAGAACGATTCTGCGTCGCTGGTTGTTTTTACGTATTTCTTCAAATACCTCCGGCAAACAAATGGTCGTGTACCATTCCGAATTAACCGTTTTACGATTCTCTAGTGGCACTGTAGCCACATGGCCATTAATACCGAAAAAGCAAGCGACCATTTGCTTCAAGGTGCTTTTTGCACGAGTTACTTTCGTAGGGTTCGGCTCATTTTGAAACACCCACGCTGTTGATTGTTGTTTAGTTTCCGGATCATACGCATAGATCCAGGATTCGTCACCTGTGTAGATATTATGAACAGCTTTTGAGTCACCACGGATATATTTTTTTAACATTTTCTTGCACCATTCGACGCGAGCCTCTTTTTGATCCTTAGTTAAATTGTGAGGGATCCAACGGGAACAATTTTTTTTTACAGCTAAATGATCATGTAATATCTTATTAATGCTCGTCATACATATGCCCAGAGTCGCCTCTATCTCGCGATATGTAACATGACGGTCATGCATTATAAGTTTTCGCACAGCTTCAATATTTTGTGGTACAACGACCGATTTCGGGCGACCTTCCTTAACTTCGTCCGTGAGCATACTACGTCCACGATTGAACTCACTAAACCAGTGGTACACAGTGCTTTTCGATGGAGCTTCATCACCAAAAGTCGAAGTTAATTGATCTATGCACTCTTGTTGCGTTAAACCACGCCGAAAATCATAATAAATCATAGCACGAATATTTTCACGAGTGAGTTCCATTCTTGCAGCGAGATGACATTTTGATCCCGCCAATAACAAAAGACTAGAGTACATAAGAAAAAAAATTATAGCGGCCAGTATTAAAAAAAAGTTCAAATTTTACCATGGAGGTCAGATATAACGTTTATAAATGTTGGAATCCCAGATTCCGGATACATAAGTAGCAGCCCTCGTATAATTGTATAGTGCCTGTGTACAGAAAATGGAGACTATATTTGAATTTGGACGTAAATTTCCTTAATTCTCTACACCACTACAAAGACTCGTTAAGTTTTTCACCTGCAGTAAGATAATTATATTTTTTTACCGCCAAAGACGGCAACTCACGTCGTCGGAAAATCGTGACACCTGACGCCAAAACCATAAAATAAAAATATACTGACTATTAATGCCACACATTATAAAAGCGTCCTAGGAGTGGTTTTTATTGATTTTTGGGCGGTCGTAATTTGGACGTCAGTTCACGTCTTTGGCGTCCATGGCACGGCGGCCGGACGGAACAGCTAGCGGTGAAAAGGCTAAGTAAGAAAGGGTTGACAGAAGTTATTGTGACAGTGACATTTCTTGGTAGATTTGATGGAATCTAATTATGAATCCGAGTTTAGAACAGTATCTTTTATAAAAATAGGATATATGAATATTGACAATTTCGAAAAATGCCCGACTTTGGCTCCTAAAAACCCCATGTGGAATATAAAATAAAAATCTGATATGTTCTGAAAATATGTTCTACGTCTTCGTTAATACTATCCAGTTAATGCTATTCTGTTATTTTTACTTCCTTAGGAAATATGATTTTTTTTAAAGTGCTACTTTCCCAAAAATTGGCACAGGACCCAGTTAAAAATTGAAAAATTAGAAGAAAGTATTAAAATTTCAGATGATCACTATTTTGTTTCTCGTTGGTCCATTTCAATTTTATTATACATTATGAAATTCACATTTATTACCCTATCAAATAAAGCAACTCTCATTTCAATACCTATTCAAAATAAAAAGTTAGTCTATTATGTACAATTATGAAATTGACCCATTTTTAACTTCAGATCTACATTGCTCAAAAGTTATGTAACAAAAAAATAATTGGTGGTGGTTTTGCTCTTCTGGCATCACATACATTATCCTCAATTTTTTAAATTTAAATCGAAACTCATGCGGCACACTTTTAAATTCAAATTTGTTGATTTCATATGGAATGGCCTTTTGGCTTTATGATGGTAAAGCCTATTAGGGCCTGTTGTTTGATCAGTAGTTAAACTAACTAATTGTTAAAAATCGTTACTAATGGCCTGTTGTTTGATCGGTAGTTAAACTAAGTAATGGCATAAGAATAAATAATAACTAGGTACACGTAGAAGCGAATCTCCTTTGACCAGGCCCCAAATGCCGCGCTTTAAATACCTACTTCCCCCTTCACCCCACTACGCCCCTCTGTCTTCCGCGCCCAAAGTTAGGGCTGTTACTTGCGAAATATTATAATCGGTTTATGGATGTAGTATACAAGTTTAGTCACGAAATGTTATTTATGCTTTACTTCAACGTGGAAACATGAGACATGTTGCAAAATGAGTTTTTTTACATTTACGTTAAATTAGGTAATAATACTTTTTGATGATATTAAGATTATCTCATAAAACTCCTTCATTCAATCAATTATTTCTAATTATTTTGCCGTAAATAGTCGTTCACTTTTTAAAACATTATCTTAGTTCAACCATAAACACTAAAATTGACACAAATACGAAAACTAATTCAAGACACAATATCAATATCTCGGTTAATATATATTCCGTGTGTGACGCCTCTGACTGACTAGACACCTCAGGGGTCGCCAGGCGGTAGGTATCTAACGCGCCGGGAGTTTCGCTTCTACGTGTAGTTATTATTTATTCTTATGGTAATGGTCAAAAAACGTTACTAATGGTTAAAATCTCAAGGAAATGTGTCAAATTTTCCATTCCTTTTTCGAATTTTAACAATTAGATGAGTTAACTACTGATCAAACAACAGGGCCTTAGTTTCTCTTACAAGACTATAAGTGTAGCGGTTCCGAGTTACACGAGCTGTATGCGCCGCCCGCTAATCAATAGATTAATCTTTTCACTTCGAACGCAAGGTCAGGGTTGGATCTCATTATGCTTTCTCTATGTTTACCCCGTGCGTCTAATTGAAAATTATTGTTATAACGGTTTTTTTTTTTAGCAACTATTAACTCATGAATGATATTTTTAATTCAGCATAATTATAAACATTCTAGAATTAAGATTCATCAATACCATCTTTCCACATTTTTCCCTCGTTTTATTAACGTATGCGGAGTGAGATTTGGACAAAGTTTGAACCTCTGTTTAATATATTAAATTCCTTAAAAAAGTATAAAGTTGAGTTGAATTTTAACATGTCACCTGTCAATAATAAAGACAAATTTTAAGGACGTAAGTCTTTTTTCTCCCACATGCTCGGAAATGTTAACCTTACTGTTGTAAAATCAGTCCGCGAAGTTCTGAGTTCCAGGTCCAGGCAAAATAAAAATAAACAATGTTACCAACGGCAGCGGCCGCGAAAATGTATGAAATTTCATTACGTACCTGGTGGTTTACTTTTAAAAACCATGTTCGGACTAGGGTAACTATCTCCAAACAGCCAAACACTCGTGTAATCCAAATTCTTCCTTGTATAATTTACTTTTTAAATGTCATAGGAGTCATTCCATATGAAAACGGCTGAAATGAATTATTTTTGTTGCCGGCGTGGTAACAGATTTCAATAAAAAAAAATGAGGATGTACCGTGAGGCATTTAAGCACAAAAACCGCTGTCGGTAATTTTTTTAAATACTTATCTTTCTATCAGCACCCGTCCAAAGTACAAAATGCTGTCATTTTTCTACTCTCACAAATTATGCTGAAACTTTGTTCAGAAGTTACGTATAGAAATGGTGTTAATTTATATAACACTCCCAATAAACACAGTATTCGATTGCTTTATAACTTTTCATCCAAATACTTTGATAGCATAAAATACTGTGTCACTAAAAATGACATTAATTTACTCATTTTCGTGATTTTCGGCTTGGATTACTGACTTTTGTATTAGACCTGGGAATCATATTTATATCATAGCTTCAAGAACACTTCAATTATTACTACTCACATCCATTTTAGATATCAAATTGTATTATATGGTATAAAAAACATGCATTGAAATTTTGAAAAAATTTAAAACGTGTCCATTTTGGTCGCTGAAAAGTCCAGGTTTCAGTGTAAATAAAAATTTGAAATGAATTTGCTAGGTAAGAAGTTATGATTTTTTGCAAATCTTAAAATATGCAAAACTCAGATACTTAATAAAACTACACCTAAATATTATTTATTTCTTAATTATATGAAAATCATCACTATAATAAGAAAAAATATTTAACTTTTACGTTTGCAGACCTGCCTCCTGACTTTCACAACTTCAAAAGATTGTGCAGTTGAATATTTACGAGCTTTTAAGGTGTCGGACGACAGACGTTCGAAATGATGATATGATCTAGTACTTTTAATCGTGAGTAAATTCTCAAATCTCCCTGTTAACCTCGATTCTGAAGCTTCGACATCTGCTTTTGGCACGAAAAAGAATGTAATGCCAGGTATCCGCTCCGTACAAAAGTCGAACATTGCTTGAGGGGTTAATATGTGACTTTCCGCTGTTCTTTGTAAACTAGCTTTTCGGATATTCTTTTGATGGTTCCTCCTGCACCATCACACGGGCTTTTCCCATGTGCAGTTGCAAAAAAGTTCCAGTCTGCCTGTAGTCCAAAATCTTCATCATGGTAACACAAATTCGCCATATTCTTTTTATTTTTATACTGCGATGCGGCTCCGTCACTAAAGTAATGAATAGTTGTCATTAAAGGATTGATTCCTTTAATATATTCAACGAAAACCTTTTGGAATGCATAAAATGCTATCGTGTTGTGTGTCAAATGATCACTGATAACGCAAAATGTTTTGCATTGAGTTACACCGTTTTTACCACTATTTATTGGCAGGTAAGCATTTATTTATAAATTAACAACTTAATCAATCGTATTAATATTGTTGTGCAAATATTTACGGTACTCAAAAAATCATACCTTCTTACCTAGCAAAAAAACCGGTATAAAATCTAGATGCCATGTAAATTTAAGTTTATGATCTATCATTTGATGGTAAATTCAAAATTTTATTCACACTGAAACCTACATTTTTCAGCAGCCAAAGTGGCCATGTTTTGATTTTTTCGAAATTTCGATATGTTTTATCTATACCTAAAATACATTTTGAGAACTTTAAATTGACATCAGTTGTTTAAAATGTCATGTTCTAACAACCAGACAAAAAGCTAAGTCTTCGGTCTAATAGGAAAGTCAGAATTGTAGTCTGAAAACTCCGAAAATTAACATATTTATACAAATGTTCAGTGTCCCGGAACCCAGTTCTGGAGCATACTGATTAGATATTATTAATCATTGTGGAAACGGTGGTTAGTAAGCTACAATTTAAAATAAACATACTTGTTAGCAAAAGTTTCTAAGCAGAGTTTGAACCTAGTTTATAGGAGTAAGAATATGACACCTTATCAAACTTCCAATGAGAGCAAATCGTAAAAAAAAAAATGGAATGGAATGACTCATAGACCAAAAAGTTAAGCCTTTTCAAACAGCGTTTACAACGTATTTTAAAGTGTGTCAAATAGTTTGTCTTTTTAAATAGAAATTACGTTCATAAAAAAAAAAATGCCGAAATAACATAAACGCGTAATAAATGTTATAGTTTAAACTATATTTTATTCAAATTGAATTTATTACGTTTAAATTTGTGATTTTATGTAATGCTTTATTTCAGTGTTATATTAAATCGTACGTTTCTGTTCTTTTTTTCAAGGAAATTTTGGGACTGTGATTAATATTATTAACAATTGTGTTAAATTTCCTCACATTGTTGGAGAAAAGCACTATACAAGCCTAGACCGGGAATGGCGGTTGCTGGACTCGTATCGACTCGACGTCCCGCAACGGCCTATTTCCCGGTCTGTGCAGTAAGGTACTATTTCACAACAATTATGGCAATTTAAAAAAACCGTCGCGAGACTGTTAGTATTTTTTTCGATACACATCCCCTCTGGTCTAAAGCGAAGGTCGTGGAGCATTTTACACGAAGGAGTCAGTGTCGAAGCACAGTTTATAGTATTTTAGCGTTCTACTCACTCAGAAAAACGACTACAAGAAAGCCCGATTCTGGAAGACCATCCAGTTTAATGCATTACTATCCAGAGAGAAATCGTTTAAAGAAAATGATCACCGGCCGTGATGCAAAATAAAAATAGAGCTCGGGAGAAAATTCAAATGCGACGGAAAAATCATTAAAAAGTATCTTAAAGACGAAAAGTATCTTGAAAAACAAGCAAGAAAAGTCAAACCGAATGTGTCTGAAAATCAAAAATTGACTCAATAAATCCGGCTTCGCAATTTGGTCAAAAATACTTGTAATAAATATTTCACGCTAAACACGACGTCTCGTGCGTAATTGACGACGAATCATATTTCACATTAGACGGAAATTAATAGCAAGGGAATTATTATTATGGCTCAACTGAAGAAAATATGAAATATGTGGAGCATACGAAGTTTCCTAAAAAAGTTTTACTGTGGCTTGCGATCAGCCTCGCGGTACGTCTAATGCAGTTTTTTTAATCTAATTCTTATCGCGTTAGCAACTCAGCACGGGTAGCACAAGTTGTATTTTCTAGCTTGTCGCTCAGCACGGCTAGCACAAGTTGCCCGCGACTAGTTTGTCGCTCGGATCTCCCTTTCTATCTAGTCAGTAACGATAGAGACGCACTGAGCGACAAGCGAGAAAATACAACTTGTGCTACCCGTGCAGTGCATCTCTATGGTTACGGACTAAATAGAAAGGGAGATCCGAACGACAAACAAGTCGCGGACAGCATGTGCTAGCCGTGCTGAAGCTGCGAGTCTACTCGAATAATTTTTGACCATAAAATGTTCAATTAGTCTAATTCGACGGATTAAATTAGAATGAAATAAAATGCCGCCATCTGTGTTTCCGTCAGCCATGGACAAAAGTGCCACGAAACTGTCGCGAAGCAGTTCGCAAAAGTAATTTTTTGCATTAAACATTGAATGTTATTAGTACTATAATTTATTAGAAACATTTTTAACGCAACCGACTTTTTATTACATTAAATATCGTTTTGAACTTCCCACTCCGCATACAGACATAGTGAATAATCCTTTCCCATACTGAAAACTGGGAACACACGACTACTTTCGAATGATTCCGACGTGTCTATGAATTGTTGTATTAGTAAGTGAGGTGTCTCTATTGAATAAAAAGAGTACTTTACTTATCAGTGTCAAATGTCAAACCACGATGTTGAAGTATATCACACATCACACTGAGATGTTTAAACCACCACGATCAAATTAATTATATAGAGAATAAGTGTAGATAAACAAGAAGAAATATAAATAAATGTTGAAAATGATTTTATCTATACTCATATCGTAAGTCCGATATTATAAGTTCAAAACCCGTTGGCAATGACCAGCATTACCTGTGGTAGTAGGTGACAGCGATGACAGCTGCTAATTTTGGAAGATATTCCAAATTTGGATCTCATTACCTTACAATATGCGATAAAGTAATTTCAAAATTACGTTACAGCTGTCATCGCTGTCACCTACTACCACAGGTAAGGTAACGCTGGTCATTGCCTACGGGTTTTAGGCGTAATTAGCATTACAACACTCATGTGATCTATTATGAAACTCGCCTTGCGGTTCGTTTCATGAATCACACTCATGTTGTAATGCCTGTCATTACGCAACCGTCACGTAAACTACTATCACAGGCTTGTCGATATAAACGTTTCCTAGGTGTTAATGCTTTCCGCATGACTATTAACCTTTTCAACGCCACGGTCGGCTCTGGCCGTCCACTAAAAGTCGTGCCACTGACGCCACGTCGGCTACAGCCGACAAGAGTTCAAGATTAAAAGAGACTTTGTTTGGTAGCAATAAGGTGTAATTTGCATAGCATAGCAAACATGTTTGGCGTGTGGGTGGCACATTTTGTATTCGACGTATGGCGTTCAAAAGGTTAAAATAACTGAAAACAAACTTAAATATTAACAAACAAAAAAATATTTCTGGTATTTACGACTCTATATTGATTATTAATATCGCGATGCGCCCTTCCCACACGTTGTCTTGATAGTACAAGATCCCAGTCACCAGACTTACGTAATTTTAGGAAAGATGAAATTTTTAGGATCGGTAGTATAAAACAAACTTAAAAAGGAATGGATACTCGCTAAGCTGAAAGCGGGGCCGTTTTGCAGGTAACCAGGTACCAAAGGTGGAAAAAAAATCATGCTAACTTACGTCAAAGTAGGAAGGCTGGTTTTTACATATGTTATAGGTATATGATATTGTTATAAACAAACAAATACAGTTGCCAGACACTTCCTGTGGGCCATAACTTTTGACAGGCACTTTAAAAGTCGTAAAAAAAGGGGGGAACTTACGTCATTTTAGGAAGGCTGAATTTTATATATATTGTTAAGTATAATATTTTAAACTATTTTCCAAAGAGCCAGACAAATCTGACGGGCCAAACATCCTGCCAGACTCGTTAAAAGTTCCGCTGTGCGAGGATGCGCGAGAGCATTAGAGCACTATTCAAGCGCATAAGTACAAGTGAGATGCACTCTGACTCGTGAATATCTCTCTTACAACTCGTGGCTACTCTTGATTCGAGGCTCCGGCACACCAAATGCGTGTCAGGAGCGACGCGCTTTGAACGCGGGCACGCGCGAGCTATATACGTATGTATCTAAATACATTACGAACGGGAAAATAACAAACATAGACAGAAACTTAAAAGGTTTGTACTAAGACAAACTTATCCCTTTATGGGATCTCTTCCAGATAACCTTTGAGCGATAGGAAAATGCAATGGTTGTAACAACAAATTCCCAAATGTACAACGGTGGAAGGGACTAGATGTTTCAATAATTACTTTTAATTTAAATAAATATTATATACTTACGTATATATCTATATATATAAAAAAATATCTATCAACGAACAGCCCAAACCGCTGGGTCTAGAGATTCCAAATTTGGCACGTAGGTTCATTATGACGTCTAGGGGTGCACATAGGAAGGATTTTTCAAAATTCACCCTTTAAGGTGGTAAAATAGGGGGTGAACATTTGTATGAAAACCCGTCAATATTCAATCTTCAAATTTTGTGGTTAGGTCGACAATTGAAAATTATTTTTTACGTGTCACAGCGTTTTTGATAATTTCGTCCTCTAAAAGGGGTAAAACTGAAGGACTGATCGATCAACACGCACAGCCTAAACCGCTGGACCTATAGTAACTTGAAATTTGAAGGGAATATTCCTTGCGTACCTATCGTCTGTCTGTCGTCTGTCTATGTGTTACGCTTTCACGGATAAACCGCTGAACTGAATTAGAATAAATTTATACTTTGTATCTCGAAAATCATCGCCTAAGGAGGTGTAATTTGGGATGGTAGTTTGTATGAGAATTTGGTCATTTATGTTTGGGAGTTTGGCCATTTATAATGATAGATACATTAAAACTGGTATTAGGACTCATAATATAATATAATATCGAACTATGATGGACATTAGGAGCAACCAAACTATCATGGGGGTTGGTGCATCTTAAAGATGGCGAATTTAGACAGATTCTCATCTACCAGTAGGGGCACGCCGGCGGATAAAATAAATGCATGTCAAACTATAAAACTATAAAATTACTTCAAACTATTAATTTACTTAACTGCGATTAACGAGTTCTACGCGGAAGAAGTCGCGGGCAAAAGCTAGTTATAGATAACATAGTTAGTTCAATGTTATCTAGGATCTGAAGTGTGTCCCTTTTTTTATTCGACACTACTTAGCCACATTCTAAATTAGGTACGTTAAAAATCGACCTATCTTCAAGCAGAGGTCTTACTTTGAAAATCAAAGTTCAAAGTTACGTTAGCTCCATCCTTGTCATTCGTCATTCGTTCGTTCGTCGTCGTTCAAGACTAAATCGAGAGAAAGGGATGGAGCTAACGTAACTTCGAACTTCGAGTTTCAAAATAACTGATCATACGATTATTTACTTATTTAACTTTAGTCCTTTAAATCGGTTATTTAATATTAAACGTAATTATGAAACCTCTAGTCCCTTTCACCGTTGTACATTTGACAATTTGTTGTTACAACCATTGCATTTTCCTGTCGCTCAAAGGTTATCTGGAAGAGATCCCATAAAGGGATAAGTTCGCCTTAGTACAAACCTTTTGTGTTTCTGTCTATGTTTGTTATTTTCCCGTTCGTAATGTATTTAGATACTACATACGTATATAGCTCGCGCGTGCCCGCGTTCAAAGCGCGTCGACTTGTAAGAGAGATATTCACGAGTCAGAGTTAGAGAATGCAATAACCGGCCAAGTTTGAAAACCGGTTATTAACCGTAGTTGTTGACTCAAAACCGGTTAACCGGTTATTAACCGGTTTTTTTGTAATTTTTCTGTTTTTATTTATTTCAGTGTTGTATCAAAGTAAAACGCTATTTTTAATGTTGTGGTTTTGTTCACTATCAACAATTGATTGAAAACTAATTATAAATAGACATATAAACAATAATTTTAGGTCTAACCTAGTGCAAATATGAGTTAAAAGAAAAAAAAACTGTTTTGCTTTAATTTAATCAATTTTACTTCATTAGCCTTGCAGTAATTATTACTTTATTTTGACTATTTTTGTTGTACCGTGAAGTTCGTGAATACTCTGAATACCTAGGTACTTATTATGTTATTTGAGTTTTTATTTCTAAATGGATAAACTTCCCTCCGCTTTCTATCCCCGTCTCTTTCTTTTCCTCTTCCTGGACTGTTTACAACAGTTCTAATCCCAATTACCGTTAGTAAGGTACGGACCGTCGTAACGATAACACCCATTGCTTTGTATTAGTTCCCTTAACTACCTGCTAAGTGCTAATCCCTTTTATAATTACCAATAAACAAACACGCGTAGTGACGAGACGAAAGTAAATAAGACATGATATTTTCAATGAGTGGTTAAGGTAAGTGATATTTGAGATCCGTGATCATTTACTCATAAAGTACGTATTTTATTTTTTCTACTTTACTAAAAAGAAAAATAATTACTTTGTTTTAGAAATTGGACATGGAGTATTCGGAGTTTCGAAAGAAAGGACAAGATCAATCAGGTGTTTGGCTACATTTTTTGAGATCTACTGACCAAAAAAGTGCAAAGTGTAAAAAGTGTCAAAAAATATTAAAGTCAGAAGGCGGTAGCACGTCAAGTTTAAGGAGCCACTTGAAATCTGCACATGGAATCACAAAAGAATCAGCCGCAGAGACAACAACGCAAGCTAGTGAGAGTAGTGGGAATCAAGACCAAGAATGTCAGCCACCAGCAAAAAAGACTAGAATTGACGATTATTTTAAAAGCGAGAATTCAATGGATTGGATGGTTTCGCGAATGGTGTGCCTGGATGGAATACCATTTAGAGTATTTGTCAATTCGGCGGACCTTCGTCGCCTTTTTAAAAATTATGGTCATCAGTTACCATCATCAGCAAACACTATAAGGAATATTGTCTTCCAGAGGAGTGAATCAATCAAAGAAGAAATCATATACGAATTTATTAAACTGAAAAAAACTGGTCTCAAATTTTCAATTACCATGGATGAATGGACTTCTTCGGCAAACAAGCGATATATCAACGTTAATATTCATTCACCAGGTATAAGCAACAGTAAATCGTTTCACAACATAGGCCTCATAAGAATAACGGGCTCTGCTACGGCTATGACATGTGCACAGCTTCTAACGAACCGCTTAGAAGAATTCGGGTTAAATATAAATGACATCGTTGGGCTTTCTACAGACGGAGCCAGTGTTATGATTAAAATGGGGCGTAATTTACCCGTTTATCATCAACTCTGTTATGCTCATGGCCTCCAGTTAGCTATACTGGATGTGTTGTATAAGAATCAGCCTCTGGTTGAAGAAAACTTGGAACCAGCGTATAGTTCTGCAAGTGATATTGAAAGTGATGGTGAAAACGAGGAGAGTTTTATTGCTGATCTACAAAGAAGAAGGGTACCAATAACGAATTTAAATTATAAGACTGTAATTGACAAGGTTAGGAAAGTATGTAAACTCTTCAAAAAATCTCCAACGAAAAATGACGAAGCACTACAAAAATACGTCAAACAGACATTTAATAAGGAAATGAACCTATTATTAGACTGCAAAACACGCTGGAGTTCATTAGCAGTGATGTTGGAAAGATTTATTATGGTATATCCATGCGTGCAAAAGGCCTTAATTGACATAAAATCAGACATCCGATTTGATACAGACGAATTCGAGATAATGAAAGAGATTCACTCAATACTCGATTTGTTCAAAGGATCATTGGAATTATTATGCGAGACTGATGCAACGCTTCTCACGGCTGATATTGTCCTGAAATTTATATTACGGAAATTAAAAGAAATACCCGGACAACTAAGTGTTGCCTTCCAAACAACTCTGAAGAAAAGGATAGGCGAGAGGTATCAAGTAATACAAAGTGTGATGAAATATTTAGATAACCCTAGTGAGTTTTACAGTGATTCGGAATTTGATAGTATTTTTGTGCGTCCAGACATCGTGTCAGTTATTATGGCCTTATTATCTGGAATGGGAAACGATGACACAACATCAGCAATGAGAGACCAGACATCAACAGCATTTATAACCGAAAGAACAGCAGTTACTGGCGTTACTGCTAATGTAGACTCCTCAATTAATGCAAGGACTGCAGACTTGGAAATAATTGAGCCAATGCCTTCTACATCAAAGACGTCTATTAAAGAGGTTTTAAGGCAAGAATTACAGAAGAAAGTGATGGTTACTGCACAAAATGATGAAACATCACACCAAGGATTATGCTCAAACGTTATACAATTTGAAATGGCACTCCACGACAACGGTGGGAACAGAGGACGGTACTTAGAAATGGTGTACAAACTACTTACTTCGATAAAACCGACAAGTGTAGAATGTGAACGTACATTTTCAACTGCTGGCTACCTCTGTTCTAAGTTCCGAACAAGAATGAACGATGCTACATTGAATTCTTTAATTATTTTAAAGCATTATCTGTTATCTAAGCAGATTTGAATAGCATATTTAAGAAGTTTAAAATGTTTAATGGTGATTTTAAAATTTGTTACTTAAAAGGTTTTTTGGTTGATAGGTTTAACTTTTATTACAGTTAATTGTTCTTTGTTATTTTTAAAGCTTTTTCATATATTCACGTTATATAACACAAAAGAATTTGATTTGAGGGTTTGTGATTGTTACTGACTGATTATTTTAAAATTATGGTAGACTAATTAATACTGAATTACTTACTGACCAATGTTGTATTGTGCTGTGTACCAATTGTACCTCATATTATAATTGCTGTGATTTTTTTAATTATATTAGTAGTTTTAAGACAAAATATAGCATAACAGCTCTGTAGTAACTACTACAAATACTTTTGTAAAATTTAAGTACCGGAACGGGACGGGAGTACGGGACAGGAGGCACGAATAAAGGTGTGTGCTGTAATAATATCATACAAAAGATAATTCATAAGTTGTTTTTTTTTAACTATTAATATTAAACGATTTTAAAACAAAGAAATAGCTTTTTATTTCTAATCGGTTAAAAACCGGTTATTGCACTCAATAACCGTTTTTTAACCGAACTTAAATACGTCCGGTTAACCGGTTAACCGAATAACCGGTTAACCGGTTTGCATTCTCTAGTCAGAGTGCATCTCACTTGTACTTATGCGCTTGAATAATGCTCTAATGCTCTCGCGCTTCCTCGCACAGCGGAACTTTTAACGAGTCTAGCAGGATGTTTGGCCCGTCAGATTTGTCTGGCTCTTTGGAAAATAGTTTAAAATATTATACTTAACAATATATATAAAATTCAGCCTTCCTAAAATTACGTAAGTCCCCCCTTTTTTTACGACTTTTAAAGTGCCTGTCAAAAGTTATGGCCCACAGGAAGTGTCTGGCAACTGTATATGTTTGTTTATAACAATATCATATACCTATAACATATGTAAAAACCAGCATTCCTACTGTGACGTAAGTAAGCATGATTTTTTTCCACCTTTGGTACCTGGTTACCTACAAAACGGCCCCGCTTTCAGCTTAGCGAGTATCCATTCCTTTTTAACTTTGTACTACCGATCCTAAAAATTTCATCTTTCCTAAAAACACGTAAGTCTGGGGTGACTGGGCTCTCACCCTATGATGGGTACTGTACTGAGTCTGACTATAGTAGCATGACAAATACGGACATTTCCGAGAAAAAAAACGATGGGAAAGATTGTCTGTCTGTATAGTAAAAAAATTACGATTAGCTTTAAACTAACTTCCTTGATGAGGGAGATACTTGAAACTTTTAACTAAACATAGCTCAGAACTTGAGGACACTGCTCAACGCCACCACGGTACGCCACGTACGGCACTTAAGCCACGTACCTACGGTATCAAAAATAATTTAAATAATCGAAAATTCGAGGTTTTGTTTAATATTAAATAAAATTTTCCATACATTGGAATATTTATTAAATGGACCGTCACACAATGAAGCCTGAATGCAAGGCGCATAATCTAATCATAAGCACGAGTATCTTAAGAGCGAATTATTCTTTCTTTAATTTTTCTACTTATAGTGCGGGAGATGGCTGCTCAAAGCCACTGCCTTATCGACTTACAGGATATAAGAAATGTTACATACAGTAGACTATTGGTTATCTTAAAATAAGTTGGTCTGCCGAGGCGCAACCTAGCCCTTGTTTGCAACGAGCTTTTGATCTGTAAAATATGTCATTTAAAATCCGAACCAGGGGGCCTAATATGGCTGCATTTTTCGCGTGAAAAATGTAGATATAACATCGTCACGTTTTGACACGTACATAAGTACGAGAGTGGCGGATGCTTTATCCACATTTTGTCACGCGTTAAACACAACCATTAGGCCCGCTGATTAATATATTGTCGACGTTCTCGTGAATTATTATAACTAAAACTGTAAAATCCACCACTCATCTTTAATAGTTTAGCTAGAGATTTCAAATCGCGGCGGTTTTTTAAACTATTATGCTTCATGCAATTTATACAAATACGCCGTTTAGAAATCTAACCCTGCTAGACTTTGTCAAATCAATAACGGGTTCATCTAAAATGCACGTTTTTACCTAATATAAAAAAAGTGCCTTGAAGAATACTTATACTTAAATGGATACACATAATTATGTTATGATTGATAAAAGAAAAATACAAATTTAACACAATTAGATATAATTTGAAAATAAATAAAACTTCTAGAACAAAAACAAAGATATACTGCCGTCGTTTTTTTCTTTCAACACCTTTTGTAGGCTTTCAGGCTATAGGTACTTAATGGGAGCCATTATTTTTTCTGAAAAAAAAAAGGATAATTAAATTCATACTTAGAATAAAAGACCCGGTATACCGGAATAAAAGACATGAATAAAAAAAGACATGTACCTTTTTACGGCAGTCGAAAAAATGGTTTTAATTAAATGTTTTAATTATAAAAATTTAATAGATTGGAAGGAAATATAAAAAATATGTGCATACCATCGAAATAAATTGGTATTTTATTTTTATTTTATAAAATATAAATAATATAATTTTGTTGGTCGACTCCATCAATTCATAAGTATGACACAAAGAGTATTCACTTCAAAGAATTAAAATGAAAAAAAAAACTATACCGTAATTATGTCCCAATTATCTGCGGTTATTACTCAATGTATTTACGTCAAATTTATTAGATAATTTAACCCCAGCTATAAATAAAAGACTAAAACATTTCGGACCGATTTTCCCTTATTGCGTGATACGCACGCAATTAGGTTCACCGGCTCAGATCTGTGAACATAATGCCGGGAGTCATAAAACGATGACGATTTCTCTAAAAATATGCTTTATAACCACTCGAATTAGCTATAAAACCTTCTGTTGATAACTACTTATCAATAATTTCACAAATTTTAATATAAAAAACTCACCGTTATCACATGGGATCCTTATGAATATGGCACCGACACCTTACGCTCACCGACAACACAAGCGTACGGAACTGCAGTGTGGTAGCGACGCACGCGTTCGGAAGCGCGACACGGCTTTTATAAATTCATTATTTGTGTTCACAAGTCATATTTAAGTTGTACAGAAATTAAAGTTGATTTGGTATTGTATATAAATGTAATTTTGCTGACAGTTTTCTTATTTTGCGACATAATTCGAAATGTCACGGCATAATGTATTATTCCGGCATAGTGTACATTTACCTTAGCCTACGGTACTCGGAACACTAAGACGAAACCGAAGACACCTCGTTTGTTATAAAAAAACAAAAACCCGCCTTCAAAAAGCAAAAAATAACTTCTTTAAAATGGTAGGTAAATAGGTCAGTCCAACTGAAGTCTGCTTTTAGTTAAAATATTGTTGGACGCCGACTTCAGTTGGACTGACCTATTTACCTACCATTTTAAAGAAGTTATTTTCTGCTTTTTGAAGGAGGGTTTTTGTCTTTTTAAACATTTATTTTATTTTATACTTTTTAGTGATCCTATTTATGCTGTTAAGTAGCTCCACTTCTAAATATTAATAAGACACTATAGAACATTTCAAGCTCGCCACAGACAACGCCGCGGGAATGTCATAGTCATATTTAAACCTAAATGTGCTTCGTCATAGTCGCTCAACTTTCTTTATCGAAATATCTTATCGCCACCCTTGAAATAGGTACCGTTAAGGAGTTCCGGTGGCCATCTTTGGTCTTCATCATCAGTTCCACTTCACCATATAGTACTTTTCAAAAGCAAATGCATGAGTTACAGAGAAAAATACCAAAATCGCTATAGGTGTGCCTATAATATTTGAGGAGTTCTCTTGATTTCTCCATGATCCCATCATCAGATCCTGACGTGGTGACAATGGGACCAACTAGAAAGTATACCCATTCGAACAACGAAAAAATTTTTCAAATCGGTCCAGTGGTCTTCGAGTAATCGGGGAACATACATAAAAAAAAAAACCCGACGAATTGAGAACCTCCTCCTTTTTTTGAAGTCGGTTAAAAATAGGAAGTATAGAACTACGAACGAACAGATGAATACACAAACATATTATATAGACTGCTAATCAAGTATTATGGCAAAGCAAAAACAAGGGTTATGATTTCCCTCGTTTTTGCTTGTCCGTTTTCGGGTAAAATGTAGCTTCTGCTTTCTGCAGTTTTTTGCTCTATCCGGAATGTTCGTCTTATTTTATTTGCTGATAACATGCTCCGGGCCTGTATTCTACTGGGTAAAACCATATCTATTGCCTTTGATATGTTATCCTATTGTCAACGCTACGGTAGCCGTCGATAGCTAGCGTCGATTTAAAAACAATACGATAACGTCGATAACATGCCAAAACTAATATGGTTTTACCCAGAAGAATAGAGGCCCTGGGTATTTTGATAGCTAATTGAGTTCTTTTATATTACCTCATTGATTTTTATTAGGTAATTGAAGATCTCAAGAATTAGGTACAATTTCCTGGCGATCCAAGTTTGTGACTGAAGCTTGTTTTGCACCTTTTCTTCTGGTTCTAAGTGTCCCAAATTAAGCTCTAGGCTTGTACTATATTATGAGTTAGGCAATGATAGACTTCGCGTTTTTGTTATGAAGAATAAAAAAATACGGATTACGGTTGCAATCCGCGATGGCATACTGTCACCTGCGATAATATATTATTCAACATTGGCCTGAAAAATATCTGACACGTCTCTTTTACTATATAGGCATAACAGCGTGTCAGATATGTTTGAGCGCTTTACTGGATAATATAATTATTATTGGTGACTGTACTCTACCTGTGTGTATACATTACATGTGCTGCCCATTATAATAATTTAATGCCCATCATTCATAATCAAAACTTTACCTACATGCTTCGGTTTAGATATTCCAGTTACCACGCCATCTATCGTTTAACGCCGATACTAATCCTTTGCATCATCGTAATCGTAGCTTGAGTCGCAGGCAGATGGATGCTTTTAAAGCTTATACATTGGTACACGCAATCTACAGAGGTCGCTAGTATCTGATGTACCTATTATCATATCTTCTTATATACAGCGTGTAAATCTAACTAACTAACTTTGTTACTAACTTTTATTATTGAAGCGTAGTTAATTTTTTAAAGTTTGTCTTAGGAACAATGTAACGCATGCAAGTTCCATGTTTATTTTACTTATTTTTTGTAGTCAATAAGGGCCCATTGACCATGAATTTATGATGAAACGATGGTACGTGCATAAAGCACAACCGATTAAGAAACACCTTCCTAAATTGCTAAATTTGGTAGATCTTGGCGTAATTTATTAATGATTGTCTGAGGGGAGAGACACTCACATGTTAAAGTTCCTATACTTGTGAATCTTCACGAATCACTGCATAAAAAATCGTCACTCATTCCAGGCAGGTGGTGGTGGTAGAATATTATTTGCGATATCATTATCATTAGCATTGCTTAACATTCAAATTTGTTTACATTTTAAACTGCGTTGAAGTACTCTTGACGTTACGTATCTGTCACTTTCATAATGAATCATGATAATATAATTATCAAAGACCATAAACGTAATAAGTACTAGGTAGTATTACAAGTTCATTGTCATAGTCCCGTTGTTTTTTTCTTTGATTCGACCTACAAGAATAGTAGCTGCGATAAACATAACAAAATGATAAAAGTAAATGAAGGAACTCATTGGTTGCTTTTTTCTGTCATAATTTGTCATGACGCCGCCGTCAGAAACCAATAAGATTGTTTTCGAAAATGCCGCGTCCGTCGAATTTCAGTGCTAATGAACTAGCCGATATGATATTGGCATATGGTGAAGCTGGACAAAGTGGGAGAGAAGCATTAGAAATCTACATTTTTCCTAACCGGCGAACTCCGCGAAAGTCACGAGTCATCATCAATGCTCTACAGCGTATTCGCAATGGTTTGACCCTGACTTGGAGATCAGAAAATAGTTCCCGTCTGCCGGCACAAACAGAAGAAACTATTTTACAACATTTTATCTTAAACCCGGAGAGCAGCACCAGAGAACCGGGACGAAGGTTTGATCTAAACCATATGACGGTTCACAACATCTTAAAAAAGGACAGGCAACGGCCGTATAAGTTCTTAAAGGCACACGCATTACGAGAAATGGGATTTGTAATCAAAGCAACAGTCACTACTGGTCGCAGGTAAATCCACATCTAAAGGAATCAGGCCACCAGTATCGATGGTCATTAAATGTTTGGGCAATACAATGAGATATGAGATATTGGGCAATGCAATACACGGAGACCGCATCATCGGACATATTTTTATCGATGGTAACCTTAATGGAGACAAATTCATCGAGCTCATAAATGGCCCTTTAGCAGAGCATGTTAACTCTTTACCAGCTGAAGAACGTGTTTGCAGCTGGATGGGGCTCCCGCACATTCGTCAACTCGCGTGCGAACTGCATTAACCTCAATGTTTGGAAATCAATGGATTGGCCGGCTCGAAGTCCTGATTTAACGCCGTTGGAGTTTTTCCTATGGGGGGCTGTGAAAACGAGGTTTACTCAAAGCTTCGAACATCAGTAGAGCAGCTGAGGGAGAAAATAATAGAAGTTTTTCAAAAACTTCGAGAAACGAATTTACGAAGTGTGAGAGCGTACATCAATCGTCCTTGTGTCGCCTGTATCCAAGTGCAAATAAGTAACTCAGGCGAGTGAACCGCCACGATTAATAAATAATTTAATTTAAAACGGAATAAATTAATGATCTTTATTTTTGACTTTTATTGGCGTAACTAGTAAACAAATGACGGACCGTAATTCGTGACATGACGTTTACGTAGGTGCGTTAATTGTAATGTGTGATGTATACATTGCTTGCTGAATAAATTAGTAAGAAAAAATAAAATATAACTAATGTTTCTGTTACACAAGTTTTTACGTTAATTGGGGTGTATATTAACTGTTGTTAAAATATATGTTCGTATGAAATTTTGCACGCTGTATAGTACAAGCCTAGAGCTTAGTTTTTAACTAGGTCAATTTGGCAACTACCAAATATTGGAAATAGCAAATTCTGCGCAAAGGAGACTTACTTTTATTTTTGAAATCACTAAATACTGCATTTATGGATTTTTGAAAGTTCATCTGCCATAACCGAGAATCAAACTGATTGAACATGACTAAATAATAAAGTAGGGTTTTTACGGTCCTTATATAATTTAAAGGGGTATGTGTTATAGATATAAATGATCACTATCAATGACGCTATCGATCTGAATTTTAAAACACGACTTAATTGTTTTGTCATATTCCACCAGTTCGATTCTTAGTTAGAGAAGAGCATTTTTTTTTCAAAAATTTACTAGTGCAGTTGAATTTGCTATTTAATATTTAAGGCACATGCCGTCCATGTGGCATTCGTTTTTTCCATACTGTATATAAAACAAAATTAGTTAGGTACAGCATTTATATTATAAAATAATGCTGCTGTTTCTGTCTGTCTTTCTGCTTGTTCGTTATGTTCATATTTCTGAATTTCCAACTGGTTTTAATGCACTTATAGCCGTTTATAGGTAGTCGGTCGGAAGGTTAATGTGTTATATAAACTATTTGTTCAAGTGACTAGTCATGTTCTTTCCATGACCTACCCTTGATTTGTTTTGGTGGATTTGTGAAGCACTTAATTCAAAATAACGATTGCCCTTAATATTTAATTCTTCTCTCTCGCTTCGCTTATCATTCAAGACGAAGTTGGGAAAAGGAAAATTTTGACAACAAAGAGATGTATCCACTTCTTCACCTTATTGTATTGTAATAAGCAGAGATGTGACTTATTTCAGATACAAGTATCTGAAATACAGATACAAGATACAAAATACGTATTTACATCTTGTATCTAAAATACTTTTTTTTAATTCATTTTGTATCTTGTATTTACCTAAATACCTTTTGTTTGGTATCTTAGTATTTCGTAAATACTATGCTTGTTAAAATACTTTTCGTAATAGTACTAATAGTTATCTATGTATTTATTCACAAAATGTGACAAGATTTTATGATGATATTAATTTTAAATTTCACCATAAATAAAACGGAACGCAAGTTTATTCTAGGACCAAATTGATAGATGTCGACTGTTTCTTTCTACAAATGTCTAATGTCATCATCATACAACAAAAAAAAAAAATTTCAATTATAACACTGGTTCAGCAATATATCCTTACTCTTTGCACTCGTATGCCAAGTTCTGCCCCTGTGACTCTTCTCTTTTGGGGTATGATTATGAGGCCTCATCGATGAAAAAATAGTGATAAAATGTTTAAAGAACTGGTTTTACTTAAGTCTCAATTAAAAGCTTAAAAATATAATATTTTGTCTTGTCACATTTGCACGTTTTATTCGTAAATAATTCATATAAAAAATAAATTCAATTAAAATGTTGTTTCTTACAGAAGTATTTTAAATTTAAAAAGTATTTGAAAGATACTTATTTTGTATCTAGTATTTTAGATACCATCCCAGAAAGTTATCTGTATCTGATATCTGAAACTTTTAATTTAATTTTAAAGTATCTTGCATTTTGTATTTCAGATACTTTGTATAGGGTATCTTGTACGTCACTGGTAATAAGGTCCAAAAGTGTGAAATACATCTCTGTAGTCGACATCGAAAACTGAGTAAAGAAGACCTTTTTGAGACTAAATGTCGTAGGTAATAAGTAGGGGAGCCCAAGGTGCTAATTGGGGATTTACTCGAGCGTCGTGGGGACCTATTAGATTTTGAAGATTAGATGGTAGAAAGGAAAAAACATTATATGATGTGTATCCATTCAGTGGAGGAAGCGTGTACAGGTTTTCAAAAATGAAAAAAAAAAACAGCCAAACGGAAATACTCGAGCGCGTCAGATATTGATAGTGTATAATTCCCACGAGTGTCTCTGATAACGGAGGCATGTTAATCTGTCGGTTTGCATGGTGGGGGTGGCCGTACGGAAGGGTTGAAAATGGAAAAAAAAAGATATTCGAGCGTCAGGTTCTCAGAAGGGATGTTAAGTGAACCCGAAAGAACCTCCCATTGCAAAGACTGACGATTAGGACGTGACGCAAGCTCTAGGTGGCTTTTAGAAAATGCAAAAAAAATATCGAAATATTGAAAAACTCGTCGCGCGTCAGATTTTTATACAGATGGTTCAGCTTGATGTCTTAGATGTGCTGACCCAGAATCTGAGGATTATTTGGAGGGTTTTTCTTAATCTGACGGTTTGAAAATGATTTTTTTATGTATCAATGAATGTATAAAAAAAATGCACGGAAAATACCACGCAAACAAAAAAAGACTATTTCTTTTAATTAACATATATATTTTCTGAAAAAATAGCAAACTGTTACTAATATTTATTTTTTAGCTGTGCGGTTACCGGCTTAGAATACTACCACTTCATGTCTTCCCGTGGAAGGCTTGTAGCATTGATAGCCCAACTAGCAAAATAACCTTATAACATCAAGCTTATATGGCCAAAACCCTTGTAATTGTCTCATAAAAGCATAAGTTGTTCCAATGCCTTTAGGTATAATAGCTTATTTTTAGAGATTTTGGGTAATACAGCTTTTATTCTTATAATTTAGGCTGAATAAAGGCTAATATGGCTTACAAGGAAAGGTACCCAACTGTCCGGCTCCGATTTGGTTTATTTTGATATATGTTAGAGAGTAGTCTAAAATAACAGACACGTACTTTTTTTTAGCGGCCCAAACTCAACCTGTTGGGAGAAAATGACCTCCAAAGTACTGAAAAGTGACTAAACCCTCTAACTTCTATAGAGAATTATAAAAAACCAACATGCTATTTTCCTACTTTTTTTGATTATATGTTTAAGAACATGAAAGAATAATGAACACGTGTTTTGTTATATCGGCTAAAACTCATATTTAAAAAAAATACCAAATAATATTAAGTGTCTTTAATGAGAAGTATATAACTTTGAAGGCTATTTTTTTTTAAATATGAGTTTTAGCCGATATAACAAAACACGTGTTCATTATTTTTTCATGTTTGGTGGATTGTGTTGTTTGCTTACAAACTGCACGTTTTCTTTGGCATACCACTGTAGCACAGATGAAGCATAGTGAGAGCTAGCCAAGTCAGGCAAAAATAATCTTGGACCTTCGTGCTTCCTTAATACTGATGTGCAAGTTGCTGAAAGTATCCAAAAAGTTGGAAAAGTTCTAAGAATTTTCCGGAAACTTTCATTTGAAGTTTAGGAAATTTAGATTTAAAAAACGGAAAGTTTCAAACCCCATACAAATTTGTGAGAAGTTTCCGAAATTTTCCTACATGAAATGTTCCGCAATTTTGGAAAGTTTCCTTTGGCATATCAGTATTCCTTAAAAGTGGCAGTAATCTTTTTTCGAGACATTCCTTTCGATAGATTTCGGCATTCAAATGCTAGTGGATACTAGCATCATTAAGTACTACAACTAAAATGAAGATGCTTTATTCAACACACAACATAGACGTGAAAGGGCGCCGCCTCAGCGTGTGCCGCGACTGCCACGAGCATTGGTGCGGCAGTCGCGCTGATATAGTTCTGGACCCCGCGAAGTGAGGCAGAGTAAATACAGATCTCATCCAAGTGAACTTGACTTTTCGTAAAATTGTATCGGTGTCCCAAAAACCAACGCCAAATAGTGCGTTTTGTTAGGGTCAAAAAAGGCCGGAATAGTTCACTTTGTGATACCGGCGCCAAATTTTAGTATGTTTTTAAACTTATTATTCTATCTTAAAATCCGTCGGGACCCCACCTGTAAAGTATCTGGATTCGGAGATATGACGTCATCAAAATGGCGGCCACTGTATTTTGAAAATTGCGAATAATTCTGATTCTTTGAACCCTATATACATGTGTAGGGTATCGAATGAAAGGTAATTAAATGTTCTATATTGCTATAAGACACAACATAAGCTGAGTTGAACAGTTACGGAAATATAGGGTGTTAGGTGATGAGTGGATAATCCTTGAACTACGGATAGATGGCACTTAGGACGTTATGAAAAAGCTAAAATAAGTTAAGTAAAAGTCATACGGTTTTCGAGATATTTGGACGTTTAGGTTTTTTTCGAAAGTAAACACCCTTGTTCAATGTTTTGATCATAACACCATTCTAAGCTATTTTTTTTTCAAATTTTCTTTTTTCTCAATATTCTTGAATACTTATGTTATCAGATAGGCATCACAATTAATGTGAGACTACAATGGATTAAAAAAATAATCGCAAACTTAGTTTTTGCGTTTTCAATCGTACATTGATCGAACTTTCAACTCCCATGGTGAAAAAAAAATACACTACCGTCTAGTTGCCCACAAGCTTAAAAACATGCCAATTTATTGATAATTTAAAAATAGTAATTACCTTTTGAATTTAAAATCAAAATGCCAAAATAATAAAAAAAATACATGCCCGTGTTTTCTTGATTTTCTTTTTGTATCCCGGGCGTAGAATTCAAAACTTTTTGTTGCAATAATGACATTACTGGCCACTAATTTAAATGCCATTTATTCCAAATTTAAAAAATATGCCAACTGCTTTTAGTTTTTATTTTCGAATTCGATTTTGAATTTCGCTATTATTGCGTAATGAATGGTGAATTGTGTGTTTAGATTGTTGTGTTGATTTTTTTTTGTTTAACAATTATTCGAACACATTACACACCGATAGAATATGCTCAAATGCATTACATTTATGGTGAGTGCCAAGGCAACGCTAGTGCTGCGGAGCTGCTGCAATTTTGTACGCTTCTGAACGCTACCCAAACAGACTCCATCCCGATTACCGGATTTTTCCTCGAATCCATAACGCGTACAGGGAAGAGAGAGTTCTAGGCAATAGGACCTTCACACATTGGAAATGAAAAGGGTGCAATCCTTGTGTTTTTAGAGTTGCATGCACTTTCCACCGTCAGTCCGAGGCTATTTGCTATTCCCGTACGGACAAAGAAGGATTTGCCGCTATTAAATCCAGAACATTTTCATCGTCTCGCTCCCTCGGTCTGCCATCGCTATTTCCTCCTACACCCTGGCCAAAAACTGCCTTCATGTAAGCGTGATGGATTCAAGGAAAAATCCGGTATTCGAGCACATTCTATCGGTGTGTATTGTGTAACAATCTAAACACATTTCACCATTCATTACGCAATAATAGCGAAATTCAAAATCGAATTCGAAAAAAAAAAGCTGTCAGCATATTTTTTAAATTTGGAATAAATGGCATTTAAATTTGTGGCGAGTAATGTCATTTTTGCAACAAAAAGTTTTGAATTCTATGCCCGGGACACAAAAAGTAAATAAGGAAAAGTGTGGGCATGTATTTTTTTATTATTTTGGCATTTTGATTTTAAATTCAAAAGGTAATTACTATTTTTAAATTGTCAATAAATTGGCATGTTTTTAAGCTTATGGGCAACTAGACGGTAGTTTATTTTTTTTTCACCATGTGAGCTGAAAGTTTGATCAATGTACGATTGAAAACGCAAAAATTTAGTTTGCGTTTTTTTTTTAAATCCGTTATAGTCACACGTTAATGGTGATGCCTATCTGATAACATAAGTATTCAAAAATACTGAGAAACAAGAAAATTTGAAAAAAATTAACTTACAATGGTGCTATGATCAAAACATTGAACAAGGGTGTTCATTTTCGAAAAAAACCTGAAAGTCCAAATATCTCGAAAACCGTGTGACTTTTACTTAACCTATTTTAGCTTTTTCATAACGTCCTAAGTGCCCTCTATCCGTAGTTCAAGGATTATCCACTCATTACCTAATACCCTGTATAGTTAGTTATATAAAAACTCACTATTTTCGTTTACAGCCTCGGAAGCATACACTATGTACTAAAATTATGTATGGCGGACATAACGAAAAACTTACCAGCTATCTAATAAATAATACCGGAGCTCGATCGGATGAAAAATGTCTTAGTTACGCCGTTATTAGTAAGGCGCTCCCTCTAGTCCATACGGGTGTAGGGTGTTAGTTTCAAGTTTTTTCAAGCGAGAAAGGAGCCCGAAGCCGAAGGCTGAGGGCTTTAATGACTCGAGCTTTGTATTTCCTTTACCACCCGTGTAACATACAATGTTTTTCATCACAATTGCGAGGAAATGAAGAAAATCCGACAAACGATCATATTTTTAACTTACGATTGTCACTAATAATTTGAGCCGCGTTGGCGATGTCCGGCGGAGTCGCATTATCCATTTCTTCTGATGACGACATGTTTTTTCTTGATATATAGGTATAAATTTTAATATGTGCACAAATACACCCTTGTAATTATTATTTTGGAATCACACAGTTTATAATCAGTATTTATAAATTAGCGGCAGACTAGACTTCATCATTTTCTATGACTTACCACAGATAATGTCAAACGTGTTCAGGAGTCTGATTCTAGCGACAGTCGAGATCTATAGTTTATGTGCGAGATTTTTAGAAAATTGTTTGCAACTGACATTTCATCTCGAATGAAACTTCATATCATATCGAATGGCACAAGAATTGGGGTCCTGACGTATTATGATAGTTTGAGTCAAGTATTATATTTTAAAAAAATCTATTACGCACGATACGGCGTAATGGTAAAAAAAGGCCCGCGGCTATTATTTTGAATTTACGGTCGAATTTTCTAGCATATTAGGACACTATTTACGAGCAATATTAATATATATATTTTATAATATATTAATAATTATATTTTTCTTTTTTGTAAAGTAAGTAACGTTTTATTAAGTAATTTAAATTAATCATTTTCTCTTGAACATGATCCCTCACAAGCACAAAGGAGGGTGCAGCTACAATCGTTTTTCATTTACCGACATCTCGTGCACAATTCTTTACATTTACAAGCTTCTTAGCTTGCAACTGTTGCTGGCGTCAGCAATAGTTTTCCATCAGGAGTGTACAGCAGCCCGTCCGCGTTCCTTTTACTTTCCCAACCCCAGTTGCAAGGGTCTATTTTGTCAATTGGTCCATTAGTCTGTAAAATTGTTCTTTTCAGGTGTTGTAGAATGCATCTTGCGTCGGCGGCATATTTTCTATATTTCTGTTCCTTTTCGTGAACTCTTTTTGTTGTGTTAATTAACGCTGGCAGAGTCACTGGTGGCTTTGTACATGTGAACTACAAACTTTTCGATCATTCTGAATTATTCGCTAGTTTGAGACGGTTCTTCTCCATGAGAGTAACTTTCAAAAGCTGCGTCTACATCTCTCAACAGCAACCACGTTTGCCATGCACTTTTCTTTCAAAAACAAGACAGATTACTATAGTAGGTACCCGCATGATTTGGGTGCATTTGGGTATAAGATAAAGCAATTTAGCGCCTTTTGATAGATCGTTACTGTAAAACTTTGTATGCTAGGCGCGCTACATCGTAAAGCCATAGTCTGGATACATAAAGTAAGCGAAAACAGAACTTAGTGTTGAACGCTAAGGTCCAATGCCTTTGCAGGGGAGACAGGAATGCACGTTTTGATCTGCGATGACATCGAGTCGAGAAGGACGCTAAGACGGCTCACTCAAAATACCTCTTTCAAAGAGTCAAACTCCTTACATAGGAGGACAAAGTAATATCGTCGACGATTGACGACGAAAAAGGGACAATCCTACTAGACTAACAGCAAGTCCTAGAGCGATAGAGAGCGTAGTGCCAGCAGCTGTTCATTGCAAATGAAGACACAAAAAGGGATGAAAGTCTAGATATTCCTGAGAGTGAGCCTAATATCCGTCTCCATTAGGAGGAGTTTGCTATAGCTCAAACTAAAGGCTACAGCGCAACTCATCAAGAGCCTAGGCCCAGAAGGCAACAAAACTCTCCACGTTATAGGTGCCAACGTAGGTATGGACGAAAATGGTAAACGGTATTCTATCTTACCTGCTGACGTCACCCCGTATTGCGTTTAAAAGTATACTGTTGACAGCATGTTGACAGTGAGCATAGAACCTAAAACTATCACCGTTTTTGAAAGTGATTGTGATTAGTTTAAGTTATTATTGTTACTGCTTCGATTGTCATGAAGATCGATATCTGAGGGCCCCTTGGGACTACAAATCCGACCCGTAATCAGATTTAAAAAAAGTGGCCGCCATTTTGAACTTTTTTGTTACTGGTTCGATTGTCTTGAAACTCGATATCTGAGGATCCGTTGGGACAACAAATGCGAACCCGTGCTCAGATTTAAAAAAAAGTGGCCGCCATTTTTAACTTTTTTGTTATTGCTTCGATTGTCTTGAAAATCGTTATCTGAGGATCCGTCGGGACTACAAATGCGAACCCGTAATCAGATTTAAAAATGACCGCCATTTTGAACTTCTTGAAGTGATAACTTCTTACATGGGAGGGTATAGATAGGTCAACTTAGATTAGTTTAAGTTATCACTTCTGTCGGGCGTCCCGAGACGCACACGTTTTTTTTTCACTTATTTGCCTTGTTGGTGAATAGAGATCAAGCATACATCACGATCCGATAACACCGTAAAACTCGGCCATACTTCTACGCACTAGGATAACTGTTGAGTAGTATGGTCTAAGATCCGAATAGGAGACGATTTGCACCGGGCTGTTTATTCGATAAAAACTTATTTTATATCATATTTAATATGGTAAGTAAAATCACAATCTTAATGCAACGATATACCTACATCCAACTTGTCCAGATGAAGTCTTTAGAGTTATCATGGGACTAAGAAACTCTCGAGCCACTGGATACGATGAACAACCTATAGTGATCTTAAAAGAAAATGCTAAAATACTTTCTTATCCTCTTAGCCATCTCATCAACCTATCAATGAGTGACGGTGTGTTCCCTGAAAAATTTAAAATGACTGTAACTAAACCTATATTTAAAAAAGGAGAACAGACTGATCCCCTCAACTATAGACCAATAGCTCTTATTTCGGGGATATCCAAAGCATATGAGAAAATTATTTACAAAAGACTGATAGATTTTTTTGGAAAAACATAATCTTCTAGTAGAAAATCAATTCGGATTCCGGAAAAATAAATCTACCGCGTGAGCTATATTTGATCTAATAAAGGATATTCTAAACTGTAGAGATAAAAAATTCCAGTCCTAGCCATTTTTATGGACATGTCAAAGGCTTTTGACCGTGTATCACACAGCATTCTACTAGGAAAATTATATCGTCATGGAATCAGAGGTAACTGTTATGATTGGTTAAAAACATAGTTGAGCCAACGAAGTCAATATACAGAGATCTCTAAATATGATGCAAAAACAAAATCTTTGTTAAATTATAGGTCAGATTATCGAATCTCCGCTTTCGGTGTCCCCCAGGGGAGCGTACTAGGGCCATTGCTATTCCTCGTTTATATCAACGACTTGCCCTCTATTTGTAAAGCAAAAGTAACCCTTTTCGCAGATAACTGTTCTATAATCGTAAAAGGGAGCGACTTACAAAACCATGAAAGCACAGCCAATACAGTATTTGGTGAAGTCAATTTATGGTTAATAAATAATAACTTGAAAGTCAACTTCTCAAAAACAAAATTCATGGAGTTCCATGCACAGCAAGGAAACCCAATAAATATAGATTTAAAATATGACGGTAATACAATTGATCGGGTTACAACAATTCGCTTCTTAGGTTTAATTCTTGACAGTCACACAAGTTGGAAAGAGCATACTGAGTTTTTAATAGCTAAATTAAGCAGATTTGTATTTGCCCTACGGCGACTTTCGCAATTATCGTCCCAAAAATCTGCTCTTCTGGCCTTTAATGGGCATGTAATGTCTACTATGCGATATGGTTTAATACTGTGGGGTAATTGCAGTAATATCCAAAACGTATTTCGACTGCAAAATAAATGCGTCAGGGCCGTCTGCGGAGCTCAGCAAACGGACTCCTGCCAAACGCTCTTTCGAAAGTTAGGAGTAATGACGTTACCCTCGTTACACATCTATGAGATTTGTCCATTTGTTAAAAATAACATGAGCTTTTTTAAGGTCAGGGCATCAAGTTCGAGGTCTCGTAGAGCAAATGATCTAATTTTAACTTATCCTTCTCATTTTAGGACCTCTTGTGCTCGGAAAAATGTTCTGTATACTACTAAATATACTCTGTGTACTATTAAATTATTTAATAACGTGCCAAATTGTATAAAACTATCTGACATGCCTGAATTCAAAACCAAAATTCGCAAATTCCTTTTAGAAAAATGTTATCATAGTGTTAATGACTATCTAAACTCTAATATTGAATAATTTTATATGATGTCTAAATAAGTTAGTTTCGATAATCTAATTTAAAATAATGTACTTTTCAAACGTATTTAGCTATAAGATACAAATTCTGCATGCTTTTTTAAGTAGAATGTACGCACATCTAATGTTTTCCATCTGTATCATTTCACTACATTCCTGCAAATAAACATTCTTAGTCTTATTCTTATTCTATGGTGAATAGGTTGACTGAAAAAATTCATTCCAGTATAAAATTTATTAAAAATTTAAAAAGGATTTCTTTTTGAAAATTGCACCGGCTTGTTTATTACATAAATTACAATCGAAAGTATGAAGCCTATAGAATATGCAAACGTTAGGTTGACTATTGTTTTCCCGTCATAACTATTGGCTTTTGGGTAGGCAGGTACTAACACGATGTCGGTACTAATAAATTGCACCGGTCTGTTTATTGAATAAAATTTATACCAAAATGAAGATCATTTCATTGCGAACACGGTGACTGCGAAAAATCAGTCTCGATTCCGGGTTGCCGAGTTTAAAAAACTAAATATTGATGCGAATGAATACGTGCGACGGAGAGATCCCAGCGATGCAGGCGCAGCATTGCAGCTGCTATTTGTCAAAATCAAATAAGGAAGCAGCATTGCAGCTGCTATTTGTCAAAATCAAATAATGTCAACGTGTTTAAAAGTACTAGTAAAGTGTAGTGTAATGAAACAAAATTGGATTAATTTTTGTGAGAATTTTTATTATTTATTTTTGAATGCCTTTAGTCGGAAAGTAAGAACTTACCCGAACTTGGGGTAAATTGTTAACAAGCCGGGGTAACTTGCTGACATATCTTAAAGCTATTACTTGTGAAATAAAAAACAAGAAATGATTAAACCAAGTCTGTTTATTTAAGTAATAAATAATCAACAATATCATCAGGTAAACATTTTTATGTTATGACAAGTAAAGTCCAAGTTGAATTTCGACATTTATTAACCACTAGCTTTTGTCTTGTTTGTGGGATAATTTTAAATTAAAAACGGGACGTTCCCTGCGCAAAACAATGATTACAATTCAAGATCCAGATGAATTATAAAGATATACATATCCAGACGTAATAAATTGGTAGGTTTTAGAGCAGAACAGAGGAACTTTGCAGAAGTAATGTAAAACCTAAAATTGTTGTCTGGGATGGAAGTTCTTTGGCCGGTAAAAAGATTACTTAACGATGTGATAGCTTTAGAGAGGCTGGTCATTTTTAAATAGTAGTGATAATTATTATGATTCATTAACAGATAAACAAAAGTCAGTATACATGTTGAGAACCAGCAAAACTGTTGAATTTCATGTGATTTTGGCAAAATTAAGGATCGAAGACTGTCATCATACTTTTTCAATAGGCCCAAGCGGAACGTGCCGATAACATAAAAGCGTGACTTAATGACCCTTAGTAAAAGTATCTGTGCACTACAGCCACAACAGTAGGGGGTCTGATAACGATCAAGCAGAGGTAATAAATGCTGATGTCTTTTCAAGGACAGAAATACGGTGTTTACCTAAATAGTGGCCTCTACTACGTTCCGGTGCAAAGCCTTGAGTTGTACCCTAGTGCCGTCACAAAGAAACATAGCCTTGATAATTAGTTTCGTCTTCAATCATATTGCCTTGTCTTAGGCTGAAAATATAGGTCAGGTTAGAGTTGTGTCAAGGCGCGAAGCGCCAGAATCACGCGGAATAGGAGCTCCGCGCGGAGCTCCGTCGACTTGTTCGTAGACTTCTTTTTAAGTTACTATTTTATAGTAAAGTTTATATTTTTGTAACGTTAATTTCCGCGCTATTCCGCGTAGTTATGGCGCTTCGCGCCTTGACGCGACTCTAACCTAACCTAACCTAATAAAGGCGAGGGTGACCTAATCAAGCGAGTTTGTTTGCATTTTCTAGGAACTGATCTATTTACTAGGTGAGTTTTAATGCTTGTGAATCCATTCATCCATTAGGCATTTAGTCTATTAGGGGATTTTAAATTTAGGCATTGTAAACTTAGGTCATTCAATATTTAGGCGAAATGATGTTAGGCGCTATAACGACATATATATTATTATATTTCGACCGTAGGTATTATAAAACTAGGGAAATTAATTTTAGGCGTTCTTATATGTAACCATGCTGCCTCCTCTTCTTTCGCACTGAATTTTTCGCTGGGATCTCTCTGTCACACGTATTCATTTGCATCAATATTTCGTTTTTTTAAACTCGGCAACCCGGAATCGGGTCTGGTTTTTCGCAGTCAACCCTATATCACCGTGTTCGCAATGAAATGATCTTCATTTTAGTAAAAAAAATATTCAATAAAAAGACCGGTGCAATTTATTGGTACTGACTTCCTGTTTATACCTGCCTACCCAATAGTTATGACGGGAAAACAATAGTCAACCTAACGTTAGCATATTCTATAAGCTTCATACTTTCGATTGATATGTAATTTGCCTAAAAAACAAGCCAGTGTAATTTTGAAAAAAATAATCATTTACGAGGGGCGGCTGAAAAGTAATCTACCTAACAATGAAACAAAAGACTGTCGTGGCTAATTTTTTTTTATTTTTCTATATAGTCCCCTGCTAGTAAAATGCACTTATTAAATTTTTCAAATATTGAATTTAAACCATTAAAAAAAAAATCTTTCGGTTTGTCGTCAAAAAAGTCAGTAACCGCAGCCTTCATTTCGTCATCGGTCATAAACCTTCGTCCCCTGAGGTCTTTCTTGAGAAGTCTAAACAGAAAATAGTCACAGGGGGCTAAATCTGGACTATAAGGGGGGTGGTCAATGGTTTCGAAGCCATTGTCTTTAATTGCTAGCTTCGTTGTGCGGGCGGTATGCACTGGTGCGTTATCGTGCAAAATCAGAATACCTTTGTTTAGTTTACCTCGCCGTTTTTCTTTTATAGTCTCTCTTAGTTGGTATAGTAAGTTTGAGTAATAATCAGCATTCATTGTAGTTTTCTTCGGTAAATAATCTATGAGCAAAATCCCTTCTGTGTCCCAAAAGATTGTAGCCATAAGTTTACCTGCCGATGGACAGACCTTGAATTTCCGAGGCGGCTTCTCATCCTTAAATTTCCACTGTAACGACTCTTGCTTACTTTCCGGGTCCCATTGTCGAATCCAAGTCTCATCACATGTTACAATTCTAGAAATTATTTCTTCCTCTTTCCCTCGACTCATCTCCAAAAACTCTTCGCAACATTTGACACGCCTCTCCATGTCAAATGCAGTCAACATTCTGGGGACCCAACGTGCACTAACCTTGGACATGTTCAAATGCTCATGAATTATTTCATTGACTCGCTCTTTACTGACGCCCACATCTCTAGCTATCTCCCACTGCTTCACTCGTCGGTCCTCTAATATAATTTTTTTCACCCTGGCTACATTTTCATCGGTGACGGCCGAAACTGGTCTTCCGCTACGAGGATCATCTTCCAGACTCTCACGACCTAACTTAAACTGCTTTGACCAAAACTTTATAACAAATTCGGAAGAACACAAACTGCCAAACACACGTAACATACGCTGTCTGATCTCCGAAGGCGTATTCCCTTCTTTAGTCAAAAACTTAATCACCGCACGCTGCTCGATTTTATCCATTTTCACTTTTTCTACCGACATGTTTGAAACAATTGTAGGAGACAAATAAACGTGATGCAATAAACAAATGAATGTAATACATTTTGAAAATAGAATAACAAACGAATATAAATCCATACCAGCCAGCATTATTTTTGTATATATTTCTGACCAAGGAGATTACTTATCAGCCGCCCCTCGTAAAAATGTTAATGATTTATACAGGGCGTCCCACGGCTATGCCACATGGAAGGAAAATACCTTCAATATTGTAGATGGAACATTTTACTGAAAGAAGACATTATTTGAATTTAAAAAACAGTTTAAACTGCATTCATAGATATTTAAATAATTACATGGTTGAACCGGGAATCGAACCGGTTACACGAGAAAAATAATTACCCTGTAGCTTTATCATACCGATCGAAAGGATTATTTTTTGCTAAATAACGTAGTGTCAAAAATAAAAGGAAGACCATGAATTTTAATATTTGATCTGAAATTTTGAACAGAAAAATTAAAAGCTGACATTGCCGTAAGGACATACAACTGACATTATCATAGGTACCTATTACTAATTACCAGTATGAAAGTGTCCACGAGCTACTAACAGAACTTAGACGTATTATTCTAAATATCCACCACAACAAGATTAAAAATCGACAGGGAGCGAAATAATCAAAAGAGTGCGACTTTGTATTCAACAAGAAGGGAGTCATTTTGAGCAGTTGATAAATTGATTAATTTTGTATTAAAAATGCTAAAAATAATCCTTATGATGAAGCCTTTCGATCGGTATGATAAAGCTACAGGGTAATTATTTTTATCGTGTAACGGGTTCGATTCCCGGTTCAACCATATAATTATTTAAATATCTGGGTAGTTCTACATCTAGGTAAATAAATTATGTTTTCAAAGGTATTTTTAAGTTTCTGTAGTAAAAATATAAATGAAAATCAAAAAATACCTAAAACACCGAAAATACCGAAAACCGGTAAATGGAAATACCGAAACCGAAAAAAAACCGGTATTAGAAAAAGGCTCCGGTAATCCATGCTCTATAAATATGAAACCCTGACCCTGAGGCGAAGTTCAATACCGCCTAGTTGTGGCGCTTTGACACAGTTCTAACCTAACCTAACTAAGGATGTTACGAAGCTTCGCCTCCGCATTCGTTAAGACGGAACTTCCGTTTGGTTTTGCACCTTCGGATCCGCCTCCGCCTTCGCTATTTTTTATTTCACACCTCCACCTCTGTTAGTTTTTTACCGAAGTTATACCGGAGCTGAAGGAATTGCATTTGCCGCGGCAGCGCAGCGCACGCCTACAAGTTTTGACTTGTCCAGTAAATAATTTATAAAAGGTACTCAGCTCCGGCTCCGCCTCCGGTAAACCTCCGGATCCGGCTTCGGATCCGGCTTCGGATACGGCTCCAACTTCGCCTCCGGCTCCGGATCCGACACCGTTAAATAAAAAATTAAACTCCAGATCCGGCTCAGACTCCGGTAAAACCGCCTCCGTAACATCCCTAAACCTTCCCTAAGCCTGTTCAGACTAATCTTTGGTAGCAAATCCCGTGTGTGTTTTACTTGAAGGGACCTGTTCATTTAACAACTGAAGTTATTACGCCGTTTGACGTACCGTAAACACACACGGGATTTGCTACCAAAGATTAGTCTGAACAGAGTCAGTTATGATTTAGACCTATAGTTGATAGTGCCGCCGCCATAAATTCAGTAAAATGCTGCAAATGGTGTTAAAAGCATGAAAATCGGAACGATTGATACGGCTACATTCTCTAGGCCAAACGAATCAATTTGACCAGTATAACAAAAAAAAAACCGGCCAAGTGCGAGTTCGACTCGCGTGGAGAGGGTTCCTTCTCCACACCATATGCCTGTCTGTTAGTCTGTCTGTCTATCTGTCCATCTGTCACAGCAGATTTGCTCCAAAACCACTCGACCGATCAAGTTGAAATTTGGTACAAATATGTAAGTCGGTGACTCAAAGACGGATGCGTAACGTAAATAAATGAATTTTGAACAAGGGGACTACTTTTGGGGGATAAATTAGGAAAATAAAAAAACAAGTTCCGCAAACCTTATTGTGTGACTAGTCAAATGAAAGGGCTTGTTGTGAGCATCTCAAATATATTTATTTTATAACTTTAACAAAAACAGTGTTTAAGTTATTTAAGAAAATACGCAAAAATCGACCACCCCCCTCCCTTATCTCAGAAACGAGTGACCCCAATATTTTGAAAAAATAGGAAAAATAATTCTTCACCTATACATTACAAGAAAACCTATAACAAGTTTCAGTATTCAAAGTAACATAGGAAATTTTGTAAATGTATGTGCGCGCCTAATTTTCCCATGTTGCTTTGAACACTCAAACTTCTTATAGGTTTTCATGTAATCTATAGTTAAAGAACTATTTTCCATATATTTTCCAAAATTTTGAGCCCCGCTGTTTCGGAGATAAGAGGGGAATGGTCAATTTTCGCCTATTTTCTTAAATAACTTAAAAGCTGTTAATATTAAAACTAGCTTCTGCCCGCGACTTCGTCTGCGTAGAATTTGTAATTTTGCCATCCCACGGGAACAGTGATTTATTTCGGGATTTAAGGTAGCCCTGTGTGTTAAGCCAGTGTATAAGCAAACTCTATTCCTAATTGTATGTAACCAAATTCGTCTATCCTTTTTAGCAAAGAAGTTACAAACTCTCGCACGCATAACCATTCGCATTTATAATATATGTAGTATAAGATGTGAATAGGTAGGTACATCCAGCGCTCAGAATAGCTCTGGCCGAAATCGTAGTCGATAAAAATACCCTCGGTTTGTAAGTCCTACTCGCACCTGGCCAGTATTCAGTATTGGTTCTTTTTTAGGATTTGTACTATGTATAATCAATTAATCATACCATTTTTTTACGATACAACAAAAAGAAAAATGGATGGCAGATTTTTTCATCACAATTTTGTATTTGAATAATACAATCTGACAATATCCCGAACAAAGCAATAAGGACGAAGTTTTTCGATGAATGAGCACATTGAGCGCGAGCGGGCTTTGCCGCTCCTATTTAAACTCCCGGCGCGTCCGCGACGCTGCGAAGAACTTTGTCGCTGTAATTTCATGTATAAACTAAAGTCGCACAATTTCACACTGAACGAATTATATGATTTAGATGTTAGTGCGTAAATAAAATTATGTAGCTCTGCCTACCCCACTCTGGAATTATAGGCGTGAAGCTATGTATTTATGTATGTGTATTATAGTAGGTGTAAGTGCTCAATTAGTTTTTAAAGTATTATAGTTCGTGTATTTACGTTCGGTCAAAAAAAACTTAATCTTACCAACTGTACCTACCACCAGTAAATTACAGCTATTATCAGTATCATAGCTCATAGCTATCAGTTTATTTAACTTCGATATACTACTTCTAAACCCCCCCCCCACCCCATTTACCCCCTTAGGTATATTTATTCAGAATCGCTGAAAGTTATATTTATTATTTGTAAATAGAAGCCTATATATACCAATTTTCACGTTTCTAACTTCAAAAATGACGAAACTCTCATACTTACTTAATTCTACACCCTCCATTCTTTACCCCTTAGGGGTAGTTTTTCCAAAATCGCAAAATGTTATATTTTTTATTTGTAAATAGCTTCTGCCCGCGACTTCTTCCGCGGAGATTGCGATGATGTATTTATCCGGGCTCAATCCGGGGTATACCTAAGCTATCTCCATTTCAAACTTCACCCAAATCCATCCATTCGATGCAGCAGCGTGAAGAATTAACAAACTAACACACAAACTTTTGCATTTATAATATTTAATGATCGGCGGCCACGTCTAACGTAATGACTAATATAGATAAGTCTCATTAGTAGGATTAGTAGGATACTCGCATTAATAGGATAAGTGGATAATACAATAGCTTTTGCTCCCTCGGGAACGGTCCAATTTTGCGGGATAAAAACTATCCTATGACCTATTCCAGGGCCTAACCTATATATGTACCAAGTTTCATCCCGATCCTTCCAGCCGTTGCAGCGTGAAAGACGGACAAACATACACACTTTCACATTTATAATATTAGTACGGATTATAAAAAAAAAATGAGATGCTCACAACAGGCCCTTTCATTTGACATGCCACACAATGAGGTTTGCAAAGCTTTTTATTTTAATTTCCTAATTTACCCCCAAAAGTGGCCCCCTTGTCCAAAATTCATTTTTTTACTTTACGCGTCCGTCTTTGGATCACTGACTTACATATGTGTACGAAATTTCAACTCGATCGGTCCAGTAGTTTTGGAGCAAATCGGCTGTGACAGACGGACAGACAGACAGACGCACGAGTGATTCTATAAGGGTACCTTTTTTCCTTTTGAGGTACGGAATCCTAAAAACGAAAAAGGAGACGAGTTATGACGTCATATATCGTGTGTGGTATCTAATGAAAGGGCTAACTAAGCCGAAACTTAAAATATGTCACATTATTATATTTCAGTGACTTGCTTTAAACAAAAATAAAAGTTCGCAGAATTAAAATTTTAATTCGTTTTTTCAACCATCTGTTGAAAATTTTCTTGGTTTTTGTTCATTTTTTATCTTTATTTTTTTGGTTTCATTACCTTAAGTATATCAATAGTATCAATTTCTATGTGGGACCCTACAAATACCGGGATCCCGCGGGATTGAAAATATTCAGTCCTGCAGATATCGAGATTAAATAATAGGCTGCGGAATTGGAAACCCTAATATGGAGAAACAAACTTTATGTGATTACTTAAAAATGTATTTGAAAAAAAAACGGGCAAATAGGTTCAAAAACTTAGCTAATTCGTAATTATCCTAATTATGTAAGATACCACTGAAAAACTTCGGAAATAAAACATGAAATTAATGAAAATTAAAAAAAACAGATTAAAATGATTAATATCTCCGAAACTAGTAAAAATCGCTTAACATACATCTACGGGTTAAATTGATGGCCATTTAGCTGCTCTATCAGCCCTAGTCGGGTTGACGTCGGTTTCTGGGACACCCTATATAACGAAGCTAAAAGGACAACTAAGATGTCATGCTCTCTGGACACCCCACTGTCTGTTTTGTAATGTTTTAAAGCATAACCCTAATGTACACAATATGTACCGAATTTGTACATACTTAAAAATAAATGTACCTCAATAGATCGAGAGTACAAATTATATGAGTTTGGGGTTGCTGTGGAGCATCTCCCCAGTAACCCCAAATATTATTTTAAGTATTTGTTATTTATTAAAACATAACGCTGTTGTACCCAATATGTACTCAATTAGTATGAACTTTGTTTTAAATGTACCTATCTAGATCATTTGTACTCTCGATCTATCCGTGCCGTATCGTTGCCGTAGAGAATCTCGCCAGCAACCCCAAACATTGAATTTAAGAAATCAAACAGAATCAAATGCGAAAGTGTTTCAGTTCATTTGCATTCTCGATCTACGAGTACGAATTCAGTACCTACATATTGCGTACAACAGCGTAATGTTTTAATTAATAATAATTTCTTAAATTCAATGGTCGGGGTTGCTGGGGAGATTCTAAGTAGGTACATGGGAGCAATATCCGCATATTTTTTAACTAAATATTTATTTTCTCAAAAACTAGTCATAGGATTTTATTGCCCTCCAAGTGTTTTTATATATTAATCAAGACACGTAACATATATTTGATTTATCTAAATTCACCGATTTTTTTTTTCCATACTTTCCGTGCGGTGTCCTTTGGCACAGAGGTGGTTGATTTATAATCTGGAATAGCTCATGGGCAAATTTTTATCCCGAGATAAATCAGTGGTATCGCGAGAGGGCAAAATTACGAATTCTAGGCGGACGGAGTCGCGACTCGCGGGCAGAAGCTAGTATTATATATACCTTATTACATAGGGCTAGACTAACAAACAAAATTGTGTGTTGAAAGTGTGCCAAAACAACATAGAGTTTGGAACATGGATCAGGCTTGAGACAATAAAAAGTAAGACTAAATTGCCAAATGTTACATACACAATCAACACACTAAAATGGAAATGGGCTGGGCACATGTTTCGAAGCAACAATAATAAATGGGCTAGAGATGTAAGTGTGGTACCCTAGACACGGGAAAAGAAGTAGAGGAGGACAGAAACGCAGATGGGACGACGACATAAAAATGGTTGGTGGAAGTACATGGTAGAGATTGACTGCGAACAGAGAAAAATGGTGCATTCTGGGGGAGGCCTATGCCAAGGGGCAAGTTGACACGCCCTCAACAATATGTACATACACCAAAAATGTGTAACTGATGTCCTTGATATAGGAATAAAATAAAATGCATGTACTTGTCGAGCAATAATTTAATTTCTAATAATAGAAACGAAATAAAATAATAATAATGGTAATGCATGCACTTAGAAAATATAAATTTGGTGTAAATCTATAAATAATAATAAATAATGTAATTTTATGAATTAATTTATTAATTTATTACATTTGTAGTCTAGATAATTGTAATTTGTCAACAATAAAGGCTATTTCTATTCTATTATATTCTATTATATAGGGCGATCGTAAATTACCTAATTGTTACTTGGTCAACAATCTACTATTGAACTCTGCCCCCGAGTGCATCAATCTGTAGGTAGTATTTAGTGGTGACATAGTAAACTACGAATTTGGCACAAGGAACAAGTTTATTTATACTTCTCACGTGCTTGACTACGCCATGCTCTTGTGTGGACCCCGGTCGGAGGGGAGCGGCTTCAGCTAGGCTGACATAAACAGACTACCAAGGCCATTAGCGCTTCGGACCCTAAAATCATAGTAGGACAAAGTAAAAGCTGATGAAAATATTTTCAACTCTTTATTCATTCTGCATTATAACATTTGTGTGCATTAGAGTGCACGCATTTTTTGTAAAATATCACTCTATAAGCGGCTATACGGATTGAGATTAAATTTTCAACAGATATCGAAAATATCCCAGATTGCCAATTGAGAGTTGCAATAAAGCACCAAATGGCGTGAGAAACAACTTTTATCCTGATTAGGTACTTTTCCAAGAATAACCTGCAAACATCGTAACTTGTAGTCACAAATAAATATAAAACAACTTACATTTTCGCGTTGCCGCCATAAAGAAGTAATTTTCTCTGACAAATTCTCACTAGTGCTAGCGGTACACCCCGATTTTTCAGTGAAATGCTGCAAATGGTCGTAAAGGCAAGAAAATTGGAAAGATTGATCTTTAGGCCATGAGAATAAATTAGACCCGTAGCACGGAAAAAAAACAAAAACGGAGACGAGTTATGACGTCATGTTTATTTTGTATGGAAAAAAAATGTCCTGAAACCTATCGTGTGTGGTATCTAATGAAAGGGCTTACTAAGCCGATTCTAAAACCATATCACATCATTATATTTCAGTCACTTGTTTTAAATTAGAATAAAAATCATTTTCAAAACATACCCAGTTTGGGTTCCTCCAGATATGATACGGTTGAATCATTATTTGTAAAATATACCTAAAATGATACGTAATAGCCTCATTTCCAACCCCAAGAAAGCAATTTTGAAAATATTTAAATTAAGTATTTTTTTATAATTTTTTAATATTATAAAATCACAAGTAGTTGAAACATGTATAAAAAGTTCAATTTTAGACGCTGAGGATGATTAATACCAATGCGAGAGGAGTTTTCAATCATATTTATATTAGTTACTAGCTTTCGCTTGCGACTCCGTCCGCGTTTAAGTCGTTTATCGCTGCTCCCTCGGGAACTGTGCAATTTTCCGGGATAAAAACTATCCTATGTCCTATTCCAGGGCCTAACCAATATGTAGATAATATAAATATGATTGAAAACTCCTCTCGCATTGGTATTTATCATCCTCAGTGTCTACAATTGAACTTTAACATATACATAACAAGCGCTTATAATTTGACATTTAGAATTAAAACTTTGCTATGGATTTGTGAATTTAAATTCGTCGTTACATATTATGTCTAGTACGTCAATAAAAGTAAGTATTTGAAGTGAGCACAAAAGGGAGTTTATGTTTATTGAGTAAATTCACATTAGATACCTAGTTTTTTCTTCTTCGTCGTTTCCTCATGGCTGAGGGTGGTGACCACCGCAAGTTGTTGGGTGTTGCAGTTAAGAAATTCCAGTAAGGAATCAGTCCAGCGGGTTGGTGCCCTCCCTCTGTTTCTTGTTCCCTGCACGCGGCCAACTAGTAGGTATGTTTCTCAAAGTTCTTGGGCTTCCGACACGCCACGTGGCCGAAGAAGAAAGAGTTCTCCATATTACCGAGAGGTGGGTCCGATCCGAACATTCAGAAGGCTTAGGATTGACTCCTTTGTGCGACGTTCAGTCCCGGAGATCCCTAGCATTTTGGTCTTGCTCCGGTTAATCCTGAATCCGTACTCCACTCTGACGGCCCACATCACTGCTATTTCACTCTCTTTTCCGCCAATGATAGTAGTGTCATCAGCAAAGAGCAGATTGTTAATTCGTTCACTTTCCACTTAAATACCATTCCCCAGTTTTCCGGTGCTCCCCGCATATGAGGTTGAAAAGTTGTGAAGAGCTTTTGCATCCTTGCCTTACACCTCGTTCTGTTTTTTATATATATAAATGTTAGTCCGAGCACAAGCGTAGAGGTTCTGCACAAGAAAAATCAGGAGATCAGGTATACCCATATCTCTCATAACTCGAAACATAGTGGGCCAGTTAATACAATCTAATGCTTTGGCGTAATCAATGAAAAATAGGACCATTGGCTTGTTGTATTCACATATCCGTATTTGCGGCCTCATATTGAATATCTGCTCACGAGTGCCCCTCCCCTTCCCGAAACCGGGTTGTTCTCTAGCTATTTGACCACTAATATGATATTCAAGCCTCTTGTTAATAATGTGTAGCAGGACTTTACTCGCTTGTGATATGAGAGAAATGGTCCGGATTTCCCACGTTCACGCGTGGAACCTTTTGCGCAAGGGAACAATGATGGATTTCGTCCAGTCATCGGGCCACTGCACTGTGGGAGCGCGTAGAACAAACGGTCGGACATGCGAGTGCGCGACAGTAAACTGTTTATTATGGTCTCTAAATTATAACGAAATGCTAGTATAGTGCATTTTTAGCAACATATTAATAGGCGAAAAGTTACTATAAGTTCCGAATTACATTAAAAATAAGCAGTGACATAGTTTTTAGTCTGTGTATTTTTAGCAAAAATACACCTAATATTTTACGACACAAAATGGTGTGTTCTGATTTTTCATTTTAAGGAGCTAAGACATAAAAATGATTGATTGATTTTCAATGGTTCTTAAAGTTGGACAACAATGTTCTCGACCAATCAGCAAACACGCCGACAAAAACATTCTTGGTCTGTGCTTATAAGTGACGTTTTGTGACCCCAAACAAGACCATCTATGGCCATATTTCCGAGCAGTGTTGTGAAATAGTAAATTACTGCACAGACCGGGAAGTAGGCCTTTGCGGGACGTTTTTCTGTTTAATTTTGTTTCTCCTCGCATTAATTGAAAATCAAGCCTGTCTGGCTTAAATCGGTTGGCCGATTGTTAGTCGTAGGTCGCCCGTTTAGCGGTGGAGTAGATAAACGGTGTTAACAGTGTTTTTCATTTCATATTTATTGTTCTGATGCTTGATAGCATATCGGCTTTGCTGTTTAAAAGTTATTGAGTTCCGATTTGAAACCAGTGTCTCAAATACCATGGTGGAAGATTTGTCCCTTTTAGTCGTCGAATTGATTTTGAACTTGATAAACGTCAAAATTGATGAAAACCGGGCAAGAGCATGTCTGACTATGCTCAGTGTAGGGTTTCGAAGCTGTTACTTCACAAAAACTATCTCAAAAAAGTGCACCAGTAAAAAAGGGTAACTTCATGGCACTTACGTCCTTTTGTGTGGAAGCACAGTTTTTCGAACATTCCTAACTCAAAAATGGTATATCCGATCATATTGAAAGATCATTTTTCTTTGAAAGTATTTATTAGGTGTTACCTTTGTGATTTTTACCCACGAGCTAGTCTTGAGTAGATACAGACCGGGAGCCATCGAGCCACTGCGCATTTAGTGGGGGGACGGGGGGGGGAGGAAGTTCGACGCTGCCGCGCTTTAACTGAAGCAACATTTCTCTAAAACGACATATTAGAGCATGCAATATATAATTTTCGGATAAATGAAGGACGAGGAATTTATTTTTAGAACAGAAACAATGCACTTTTTCTCAAAAATGTCCGGAAATGTTGACATTCCTATCTACATATTGAGACGCGAAGTACATAGTTTACTGACAGTTCCCAAATTAAAAAAAAAAAACATTGCGTGCTCGCTACACAAGCCCGCAATGTTGCATACAAATTCCATTACTATCTACCTTGTAACTTTTTAAAAAGTGAAAAGGGCCATAATAAAATGAGGGCACAAGTCTTATACATCCAAATTTTACTCGAAACATAACTTTTTTATTTGTGCCTGGAATAGCTTACGTTTTTTTTAAAAACAAAAATTGCATTTCTCCTTGTCATAAACAAAAAGGCGGTAAGGAGTGACGGTTTTTTCACATGAAGTTTCTGTTTGTATGCAATTCAAAAAATGAGTTTAAGCGATGAAGATTTGACTCCAACACAAAATTTTTCTTGCGATTTTTGAGAAAAGCACTATATTTGCCTCGGCAGGAACAGCAATTTCGGGCTTCGTATTTTTAAACGGACTCGCAAGCTCGTCCGTTTAATCCAATACTCAGCCCGCAATTGCCTACTTCCATGCCTAGGCAATAATGTACTATTTAACAACAACAAAAAAGAATAAAGTAGAAAAGACTAAAAACTACCCAGGGAGAATGTGTATTCGGTGGATATACCAACTATGTAAACAGCACAAAGACAGCTGAACTTGAGCGTAGGTATCAACTAACGGCCTGTTGTTTGATCAGTAGTTAAACTAACTAATGGTCAAAAAACGTTACTAATGGTTAAAATCTCAAGGAAATGTGTCAAATTTTCCATTCCTTTTTCGAATTTTAACAATTAGTTAGTTTAACTACTGATCAAACAACAGGGCCTTAAGCAGTCTGCCAATGTCAAGCAGGAACATTTTATCTTAAACAGCCACAATAAAAGCAACCTGATTGCCATTCTACGATCTCAACTTAATGGAGAGAAATGTATGACATAAAACGTGAGGTCAAAATAGCTGGTTTGATCAATTGTATGGGAACCTTGCACTTTTTGACTATGCGCTGAAACTTGGCACAGTTGATCCTTAGGTGGTCTCGAGTGAAGTCAGTCCTGGAGCCATGGAGAGCCACTGCACTTTAAAACAAAAAATAAAAGTTTTTAATATTATTAGTTTTATATTCTATATATTACAAGATGAACAGATTCTGAGCTTGTGCTAACACTGCTAATTGACCCCAAAGATAAACCCATTGATATATGGCTCTTAAAAAATGCTGATAATAAGCAACTTGAGTCGTTTTCTTGAGTGTTTTATCTGCCGGTCTTTTTTCGTAAACAGATATTTACGGAACTCATTTACTGAAGTCATTTACGAAGCTGATCTGAAATAATATAAATGCAATAATCTGGTTTAAGCTTTGAGATCGTATTATATCTGTTTAAAAAAGCGGAAAATCTGAGCTATCATTATAATGTTACGACGTATTTTTCGATGAAATTTTTGATACGAAATATTTATTACAAAATTATAAAACATACAGTAATTACAATATTTGAACTGTTAAGCATGCTTGCTTATAATATGTTATGTCTACGCGAATTAGTTCCATGCCCATCTTAGACGTAAAACTAAACTACGTATATTTTTTAATGAGTATAAATGTGGCCTTTTACATATCTTTTTAACATATTTCACGTGATTAACCCTGAAATTGGCAAAAATAAAAAAAGACGTGAATTCAAACCCTATTTGATATGAAATCAGCATAAAAAAAAGTAACAAAAAAATATAAAAAAAGTGAACATTACAGTATTTGCATTATTAGATGCACTGCCAATTTAAGGGTTAAAAAATACGAGGATAGAAATGAAAAAAAGTTGTACATGACTTTTATTTTTTGTTATTAAGTGCATTTGCCTCGGCATAGTACTGAGTGGGTCCCTTATTGATGTAACGTACGGTACAGATGAAAAATGTTTTCGTTTTAATTCTTTGTTATTGTAAACCGAATCGTTTTTGTGTCAACAAATTTATTTTCTTTCTTTCTTTCCTTATTTTTATCCCAAAAATAGATTTCCCATCCTTAATTTATCCGAAAATGATATATTGGACGCCATAACAAGTATAGTTTTAGAGAAATATGGCTTCAATTAAAGCGCGGCAGCGTCAAACTCCCTCCCCCTTCCCCCACTAAATACGCGGTGGCTCTCGATGGCTCACTGTCTGAATTCACTCGAGACCACCTAAGGATCAACTGTGCCAAGTTTCAGCGTATAGTCAAAAATGCAAGGTTCCCATACAACGGATGCACTATCAAACCAGCTATTTTGACCTCACGTTTTATTAGGATCTGTGTGTGGCCCTTAATAAGATATTTTTTATAAACAGTACAATTATTACAATTACAAAAGTCCTGTAGCATATTTGATAGAGTTATTTAACCAGTACCAAATAAGTAATAGGTACCTACTCATACTTTATGAACAAGGATCGGAAAAACGACCGTCATTTTGAAAACATAACCCTGTCCCGCATAGCAGAGACTTCTTTGATATTGATTAAAAATATTATTAGGTATTTTATAGATTTATTATACAATAATTTATATGTACTTAGCGACAATTTTATTAATAAATGACACCGAAATGTTAATTAGAAAACACAAACACACATACAAACAGTAAACCAATGTCAACGATTGCCCCAATGTCCTCCGCAAACTGTGAACAAACTTTTTCGACTCATAAATAGGTCCTAAATTCACGTCGTTATGAAATATAAAAGGCGTTTTTTTTTAAAAAATGACTTTCTTTTTGATTGGCTAAAGTGTTATTTTCCCATAACCATTATGGTCTTATTCATTAATAACATTGTTGATGAATACATAAATAATGGTATAATAAATGTAAAATACCTAATAATGTTTTTAATTAACATCAGAAGGAAGTCTCTCCTGTACGGAACAGGGTTATGTTTTCAAAATGACGGGCGTTTTTCCGATCCTTGTTTATGAAAAATAAATCAGATACGAGTTTTTTTTCAAAGTAGTGACGATAATTTGTTTACATTTTTTAACTAACGATTACTCACTATAATGTTGATTTATCAACGTTGGAGGTTGTGCAGCATAGGAGATGTATTTTTATTAATTTAATGCGTAAATAAACGAAAAAATTAAAAAAACAGATCGTCCGTTTAATCCAATACTCGGCCCGCAATTGCCTACTTCCATGCCTAGGCAATAATGTACTATTGTAATAACATCTTGCGAAAACGTGTTATTACGATTGTTAATAAATACTTTTTTTTGGACAAGTTCTTCAGAAAAACTAACACCACAGCATTGTTTTAAATATTTTTCTACATCAAATAAACCCAATTCTATAATTATCCGTCACATTTTTTTCTTAGGCCAAAGCTTCTATGGAGACCTGGCATTGTCCTTTGATCACATTTTATTCATTAACGTAATCAGCCTAGGGACAAAACTGCGTTCGTGAATCATAAATAAGTGATTCATGGGACAGGGAAACTGTTAAATCATATTTAACTTAGTTTGGTTGTCAAAATTGACCGTTGTTCGTTAAACATTTTATTTTTCAACCTAGCTGACTAAATTCCTTTTAAGAAACTCAGTCCAATCCTACTTTACCTTACATAACCTGGTTTGATGGTATTTTATAGTTAAATATACTTCCTTACATATATAAAAATATAGGGACCTATAGTCTTAGATAGTGTCACTACACTTGCACGTATTTGTGGTTATTGTAATAAAATACGAATATAATTCGTCATAAACTGCCAAATTTACTTGCGCCGTAACACCCGCTAGTGAATTTGGCAGTTTACATCGAATTATATTCGTATTTTATTACAATAACCACAAGTACGTGCGAGTGTAGCGACACTATCTAAGCGAATGGACTATACATTTAGACTTGATGAAATGGGACTTTCTGATATTTAAGCAAATAAGCAGTGATTTGTATTATTGTGCAAATAAAATTTTATTTTAATGTTTTATATTGCCATACTTGTAATTTTAAGACACTACAGATGAGTGCCTTTTACTGGATACTACCAGCTGATTATAATACCCATCCAAATGTTTATGGTAATACATACCTATATCTTCCTATTGTTACTGGAAATCATTAAAAATGTAGCAGATTTACTAAGTAGGTAGGTGGGGTAGTAAAATGGACTTTGGTAGTCAAGTGATGCGTGCCGTTGGAACATATCGCGTGAGTATTTATACGCGGTGGTCGCTGCCGCCACCGCCGCCGTATGCCAGCTCCACCTGGGCAACAGACTGCTCTCGCTTTGTCCTCTGCGCGGTGCTCGCCGCCGCGCCTACCCCATACCGCGCATGCTCCCCGCTTCTTTTGTGCCCTACTACGTCATGACTTAAAATGCTTTGCAGAGCGACCCAGCCGCCATTCCGTTAGTTAATCGTTACCGTGAATACATTCGCCTGACAGACCCGTCTGGTCACCTGTAGTGAGTCGGCAGCGGTCATAGGTAACGCCGCCTCCTGGTTACAGTAGCACTCGAAAGGAGCGCGCGGCAGCAGCGCTATCGATCTGAGCATTTCGTGTGGCCGCTCGAGCACGACGTTTTCTCGGGATATTCGCCTAGCGGTCGCCGACGGCGCCGGCCTTGTAAACAGTGCATTACGCGCCGCGTTTACTTATTTCATTCTCGCGATCATGAACGCTGAAGCTAATTAATATCGCGGTAGACGCATCTCAATATTAACGCATACAACACATTTGCCATAACTTTGATTGATCTCTAACAGAGGATTTTGAAAGGTAAGTATGTGAAAACTCATGATGTCCTTTGTTTCTAATTGAATGTTTATACGTTGCCTTTGTCTTAAACGATCAATAACATTTAACGTAATAGAGTTTAACGTAGATTGAAATGTAAGTTTTTAATATTGTAGGAATTTTATACAATTTATCTATTTGCAATAATCCTATTTTCTAATAGAAGTGTGTTTAAAGTGTATTCAAATATTTCTATTGAACGTGAGCGAGCCATCTGGTTTATATGTCTAAAGTTAGATTGTAAATCGTAAACCACGAGGGATCATCGGTATCGGTATTTGTGGAGCGGTTTGTTAAACGCAGTCCTGTGAAATAATGAACGCTAGGAACTAATAGCCATCTCGCAGTTTGATTCCTGAATTGTTATTCTAAAACTCTGCCATAAAATCCATCGAAATTTGTCAAGCGACTCTGAGAGAGCTTTCTTGCATGTGATAGGTTATTCTTATTCCTACTGCGCATGTCTTAAGTTCTGATTTATTTCTCGTATAGGCAGGCTACAATGGCATACCTGAAATCCATAACTGTTGATTCGCAGCGCGCCTTTCAACTCCATTTTATTGAATTACATGGTAATATTTTACAGGGTAATTGGTTAATAGATACTTTTAGGGAGTCAAAGGAGCTCATGAAAAGCTCATTTGCAGCAACCTGTCCGAAAAACCTTTGCACTGCCATTAAAATTGTCTTTGCACGATTTCGGCAAAGTTCGAAAATAATTAGTGGGGTGGGACTTTTTGGATTGAAAACAGTTCAAATGTTAATTTAAAAAAAAACGATTCGATCAACAATACAACTAGATAACGGGTCAGAGAACAAACAACGGCCGAGCGAATAACGACTCGCTTCAAATTGGGAGCTTACTTGAGTTTAGTTTGTTATCAAGTACACCAACAGTGACACGTGGTACAATAACTCGGTGTGTTTTAAGAAACTGTAAAAATAATTGCCGTAAGAAGTATCTTTCAGACGGAATATCATACTTTTGGTAAGTAACTGACGATTCGTAATATAAATTAATAAATAACTAAGCATTTCTAATAAAATAATTTATTTTAGTTTCGGACAAACAATCGTCAATATTTAGTTTTTGCAGAACAGTGCGTCTATGGAGTACTTTAATACTTAATATTTTTTGCAGTCGTAAATTAAATATTCATTTGTAGATTTCCTGGTGATCCATTTCACTGTGCGATATGGAGTTCTATCGTCGCGAGTGAACGGCAAGAGGAGATTTTTAATTGATGATGAAGACCCAGGGTGACCACCGAAAATCTTTAATCGTAATTATTTAACGGGCATAAGACTTCTCTATTAAGAATATGAAACTACTTTTGTTCATCATAATGCATGTAGTGAAGTGCAACTGATGGTGAATTACCTGGATAACTCTTTAATGATTAACGGCCCCGCATCTTGGAAAGCGAAATTTTATTAAGGCTGATGGGAAATTGTTATTAGACTATACGGCTTCTTAATGTAATGTATATTTGCTGTAGTGAATCACAGAATAATATTAGAAATATCACTAAAAAGCGATTTTCGTTTTACAAAAAAAAAAAGGTCTTCAAAAACCCACTAAACATACGTCATACATACACATGTGTCTGCCAATGGGGTAGGCAGAGACTATTGAACGCCAGGTGCACCAGTCTAAGCGTACAAATGTAACTTTCGCTTCCTTTAGGTACATTCATCATTTTGACCCACTGAACAAGGTGAAATAATGACCGGTCTCCTAGAAATTGCCTATCTGGTGCCTAACAAGTGTCAAGTAGGTATACTTAAACAATAGCAATGCCACTTGATTCGTGCACCGACATAAGGCAGTCGATATAAGTTTTTCAAGTAGCTATGAGGGTTTTTGAAGACGGTTTTATTTTTGTTACAAGAAAAATTATTGATGGTTTACAACCCCACAAATGTATATTATCTTAAATAATAAAAAAGATGCGTTGAGTTGCTGTTTAATTACTGTTCATATACCTACATGTTTCAAGTTTAAGAGCAGACCCTTGAAAGATGTTCGGACGCGCCATTTATGGAAAATGCCGTAGCTGGAATTAATCATTTTATTAAAACCATTCATTTAATCAAAATTTGTTGACTTAGCTTCATAGCTTTTTAAATAACAAAAAAATTATGTACCTACGATCCCAACTTATTGGCCGCGTCCACATAAGTGATAGGTGGATGGGAATAAAAAATCGCAGAGGTGTTTTATAATTATAATAATAAGTAAATGATCCTATCGTTAGTGGGTGTCATGTCAGTTTTCACACGCGCCCGCGTTCACTATTATGCCGCGAAGAAAGCCCCGTCTCATTTGTTTCCCTGATACCGGCTTGTTTGACAGTCATTGTCGCAATAACAGGAAAGCAAGGCAGTCACGCTCCCGCTTCGTCAACACCTACTGCAATATTATAGAAATATGACGTTCGCTAAATAGGTTGGTTGTGTTTTTACTTTTAATGCTTCATTAACTAGATGTGTAATGATTGGTATAAAAATAATGAATATAATTTCATTTGATATAATAACATCTACACTAATATTATAAAGAGGAAAGATTTGATTTTTTGTTTGTTTGTTTGTTTGAAAATTCTTTCACTATTAGAATTCTACATTATCCCTGATGAACATAGGCTATAGAACATTTTCAAAAAAGTTAGGGATCCGTATGAAAACTTCGATAATGTAACCCAAGGTGTGAAAAAAATACCAAAAAAAACCTTATATCGCGTACGCTGCGGAAACAATTGACAATAGAGCAAAGTGATGTACTACAGTTTAATAGAAGACATCAATATCTATAAAAAAAGTCCGCAATACTATATGTCTAACTACTACAGTTTTGTCTCAATAACTACTTTTTCATGTTAATATATGCAATAGTAACGCCGGTACTATCTAGGCCCCATTATTCGTACCTTGGTATTAATCCTTATCCAAATAAATCAATTAGTTTTCAAGGCTATCCAGTACCTGTAAATTACTTTTTGAATTATTCAAATCTGACATACCATTCAAAAGTTATCATGAGTGTAATAATTATCAAAATTGAAATTTAAGAAACATCCCTCTAATGGCCTGTTGTTTGATCGATAGTTAAACTAACTAATGGTCAAAAAATGTTACTAATGGTTAAAATCTCAAGGAAATGTGTCAAATTTTCCATTTCTTTTTCGAATTTTAACAATTAGTTTAACTACTGATCAAACAACAGGGCCTAAGTGACTTTAATTGGTTTAACTACAACAGAGAATAGATAGGACACGTAAAATTTGGCTAATTGTTCCTGGGAGCCCTTTGTTTCCCATAATTTTATATTTTATTGGTCATAGTGTCATTGTTGACATAATTATTGATAGTCATAATTTTTTATATGGCTGAAACTATAAACATTTCAGAAAATCTGAAATATCTAACGTGTAGAAAAGGCTAGGTTTGGTTAGGTTTGATTTATAAAAATCCTGAAAAAGTAACAGTTTCTTTAAAAAATACGTTATGACTTGTGATGATTATGACCTAAAGCACATTATAACTAAAATAATTATGGCAGACAATATAGACCCATGGTTCCTGTATAATAATATATTGTGTATATGAGTGTAACATCACGCCTATATCCCTCAGCAGAGCATCAAAGAGTGTATGTACATACGTACGTACATACATAGGTACCTACATTAAATAACGCCAGTTTCACAGATGGGTAGGCAGAGACCACTTCTTTCTTTTCACTTTCAAGAGTGTATGTGATGATGAGAAATCTATTACTTAAGTATCTAAACATTTAATTAAACTTAATCGAAACCATGCATCTCTTCTCTAAATAGTATAAATTAAAGTCGCTTCGCGCCTGTCTGCCTTTCTCCGCTGACTCCTAAACCACGCAACGGATTATGATACGGTTTTCACTGTCATTGAGATAATTTATTCTAGATGGTTTATACATAATATGTACATTTCATTCTAATTAAGTTTTAATATAGTTGAGAAAACTCGATGTTTTCCTACCAAGTCGTCAATAATCGTTTTTCGGGCCCTTACAAAGCTTACGCTGGCTAAACCTTAAGAGATGTGTCAAAATAATGTACTGAGGAATTGTAGTTCTTTAAAAAACCTAGAGAAAAGTCCGCGATGGCATAAAATATTTCTATCTCTTAAGATTGACTCACAGTAACCATTTTTATGTTTATAATTTTATTTAAAAATATTAGTTTATTAGCGAAGCTCTTCTGTCCGATTCAGTATTTAACCTTATCCAGATAAATACGTTGGTTACCTTGGGCATTTAATGTAGATTAATATAGTCCGGTACAATATATTATTTCAATTAATACTTTAGAAGATATGGCAGATTCAAAATTACGCGCAACATAGATAAGAACTCAAAACAAATATGACAGTTTCGTTGTCTGCACGCATGAAAACCGGCTCTTTGCAGAGTTGTTGCACGAAATAGGAAATGGACAGATGCCCCAACATAACAGGAGCATTAATTTTCAAAATGAAAACCTTAGCGTTTTAGTAAAACAATTAGTCGACAATGTTTATTCTGAAATTAATAATATTGATTCTAAGACTGTACCTGGGTTAGGGAGAGAGCTATTTTATCACCAACTAATAGTCAAGTAGGTATGGCTTAATTATATCGAAGATCAATGCACCGACACGAACATACTACTCTGTAGACACTGTGCTCGACCTGGAAGAGCCTGTCCATTTCCCAACGGAATTTTTCAATTCCTTGCAACCTTCTGGATCGCCCCACATAAATTGGTTTTGAAAGAAGGGTGTCATATTATTTTACCTACGGAACCTTAATCCGCAAAAATTACATCTTTAAAACGTTCATAATAGAGTGCATAATACTGACCGGATGTGCGGCTGGAAAAGTCGTTTAAATCGTTTCATTCATTCCTTTCGTTGCCTAACATTCTGATCCATACAACACAGCAGGTCTAACCATTGTTTTATATTTGTAACCAAGTGTTAAGTAATAACTCATTTTGAGATAAAATATCATATTTTTAAAAGTGACTTGGCATCTTCTTTCCCTGAACCCTTCATTTAATTGTACAATTCTTACATGCCTTTCACAAATTAATTCTTAATCGCTATCTACGTAAGTACCTATGCATTACGAGGAAAAACACGGAAAACAAACAAGCTGCGTTTTTTACTCTCTGTCAATGTTTAGTTGGTATTGTGGCTGTAATGACACCCAATAAACAGATGTTGCCAATCAGTTTTGTGGTCCCTCCCCCCCCCCCCCTCTTCCTAAATATTTTTAGTAAATTACAAAAGATTTTTGGCTTTAATTATTGAATTCATTAGGAAATTAGTACCTACTTATAGCAAGTACAGGTAAAGAAAACCTTTATTTTGAATAAAAAAAATACAAAAATTACAAAAAATTGCCTACATATGCAAGAAATAGTTTGATTTTGTTATAAGTTTTTACAATCATTGTTGACACATTTACACAAGGATATATACATTTCAGTGCTGCTTTTTTGCAAGTACACGACTTTGTTCGGCAATTAGATCGACTTTTACACTCTTTTATTAAAGAGTCAGGTAAATAATTTTTCGTCATTTGCTTTGGGTAAAGGTGTCTCGTAACAAAATTGAAGGAAATCAATATGCTCAAATATCGGTTCAGAAGAGCATTCCCACAGATAAATTTGACCTGATGCTCTTAAACAGTGTAAATGCAATGCATGAGAGGTACATACTATTCTTGTCAAATTTAAGGCAAAGTATGTTTTTGCACATCAATTTATGTCGAAGTTCATCTGCTGTTGTTTGTTGTTTAAAAAGTAAGTAAGTGCAAACTTTTTCTAGATCTTTAAGTTGCTGAGTAGTCAAAAGTCCATTACCCAACGCAGGAAGTGCATCTTGAACAAATTCAGATTCGCGGCGTTCAACATTTGTTTTTTTGTACCTATGTGACTTGTCGTATCACTTACCATCCATTGCAAGGAAAACTCGTAGATTAGCCACTCAAAACCGATTAAAACAACTTAAGTTTAAGTCGTTGAAATAACCAAAGAAAACATACTTTTTTATACATATGGTTGATGGCACAATAGGCGTGCCATCATTTTCTATGCCGTTAGGCACGCCACGCCTGTCGTGTCATGAAATAATAGGGAATATGCATAGATATTTTGGTGTGCGTGTGGATTGAGTGAGCACCCTTCTGAAAAAAAAAGACAAAATGCTGTTAATTTAGTAAAAGGGTCATACACAGGCGCAAAAACAAAAGTTGTCTCTCCTGTGGTCAATAGTTAAGGGCTTGTGTGCATATAAGTTATGTTTTTATTTGCTTGGACTAAAGTAGACCTGACGGCGCTTATGAGGATGTGGGTTCAGCCAGCAAATTAGGCCTTAAAAACGTTAACTTCGGGTATGTCCACAGGAAAGACGGTAACCTAAATCTGTGTATGACCCAAAAGTCCTAAAACAATTGTAAAACTAATCTCTGTATTTGTAAAACCATAAATAAAAAAATGAAAATCTTTAACATGCGCTCACTCAGTACTCACAATCTACCAACGAAATCAGAATGTATTCATTTAACATATAATATTTACATACTAATATTTAGTAAATCTATGCTAACTTGCCTTCATAATTTGTAGATCACCTAGTGACGGTTTTACAAATAATTTCTTAGGCTCACTCAATCCACACATATTCGAAAACCCGATTTCTGATGAAAAAACTGAAGATTTAAACTGCTATATATGTGTATAGATAAGTAAAATTCATATAGGACTTTGTAAAATACAAACCGAACCAATAACGTGGCAGGTTTTTGGATAATACATTTTAGTGAGTGCTCACTCAGTCCACATATTATAAGTAAGTTAAAAATGTAAATATCTTAAGATTTGTAGTACCACAGAAACTATAAATTAGTTCAACTTTTAGTATTTTTTTTTACTAAATACCCACCATCTAATATTAGAAAAATTAAAATTGAATGTCTTTATAAACAGACAACGAATATAAAATATTAGATGGTGGATATTTAGTATTTTTTTTTACTAAAAGTTGAACTACTTCATTTATAGTTTTAATTTTTATTTATTTACCCTTTTTCGTTTCTGGATGATAAGTGAACCAAAAAGGTACATATCGCATAATCAATAATAAAAACCCGGTATAATCTCGAGCTTTTATTGTCCGTCAGTTGAGTACAAGAAATTACTGTTATAATAAGTAGGTATGTGAATAATATATACAGTTTGACTTACGCTTATTTAATTTAGTACCTGCTTTATTTGCGTAGGACCTAAAACGATTCTGACCTTACGAGGTAGCACGACATATTGCGTAAGTAATTACCATTTTACATGCGCTTCGTGGGCGGACTTACACTACCTAAGAGATATTTTTATTTTCATGCATCAGTTGCAGCAGTAAATTTTCATTTCACACCACGAGGAATAATTTGATTTCTCATATTAAAAAAATAATTTGTCAACATAAGTTGTTATTGGAATGCTATAATCATGTATGCCTTAGGTACTTTAAGTAGTCGTTTTGCAGAAGGTACCTACGCGTACGAGTTGGTACGTGACGGCCTTTAAAACGACCATGAGAGGCTGCTCTGTTAACATGCGCTGCCTGTTAATGAGTGTGCAGCATCTACTTTATACGTTATTTCAGTACCTTTGCGAAATTGAGAAAAGAACATTACGTAGATCTTATATACACACCTCAACACGGTCTAGGCAGGGCCCTGTCACTGCATACAACATAGTACCAACTTTTCGGCTGTTTTTGTTACTTTACTTCCCCCACCGCAACTTTTACGCGCATGCTACGCCAAAATGTGCCTATCTATTGATGCGCGCGTACATAATTAGTCCATAGCATGACGTTATTAACTTCGTTCCTAAGAGTGTTGGCAACTAAACAATAATTTAGTAAGGCAATTTGAAATTACAGATATTAAGACGTACGTACGCTACGTGCAAAATTTGACATTTTACTGATATTTATACTCCCGGGGAAGCCGGGGATACAACGGCAGGTAGGTAATTACTCGTACAACGGTAGGCGGCGGCGAGTAACGTATCTGTTACGAAGTAACTAGTAAACAATCTGCTCTAGGGATAGGTATAATAGCCCAATATTTTAGTTTCTCTACCCTGACGATCTAAGGACGGAAGATGAACTCTTTAAACACTTCCGCCGTACCTTGAATCTTATCACATAAGAATAAATCGTATACCACTTCCCTATTTTTACAGATTATTGGACTTTTTTACTGAAAACTTACTACTTACTTACTTTACTTTCTTACTTCTTTTTATCCTTTTTTTAACTTAAATCAGTATTCCTGTATAAAATTCATTAATATTTTGTTTGTAAAAAGGAACAAAATTTCTATAGCTCCAATTATGTTTTCGTCTATTCTACTATATAAAAATAAGTCGGGTTTTCCTTCCTGACGCTATAACTCCAGAACGCACGAACCGATTTCCACGGTTTTGCATTCGTTGGAAAGGTCTCGGGCTCCGTGAGGTTTATAGCAAAGAAAATTCTGGAAAAATTTGAAAAGAAAAGCGGGGAAGCCATCTGGTGGCGAAACGGAGTTCGCCGGGTTTGCTAGTTACCTGTAGAATTTTTAAAAAACAACATAACGCAACATTTGTAGAATATTAAAGGGGTTTGGGTAAAAATGTTGTCATTTGTAAAAGTCATACATTTATAAGGTAAGCGGACATTCGTAAAAATTGTAAATTATGATAGAATTATTCAAAATAAACATATTTTGTTTTGTAATGTAATACTCTTGCATCGGAGACGGGATATTTAAATAATTATTCATACTTGGGCGTACTTTTAGTACCAAAAACTTAATTCTTAAATCTTTAATAATATCTCCCCTCCGATATTATTTAATGCATTAAATTTTATACATGTATGTGAATGTAGAGGTCTTCTAAACCAATATAAGAAAATCATCCGAGACCGCTGAAAAATAAAATGACAATAATGCGGACTGTATAATGGGAAATTTGGGTCCATATTGGCTCATATAAAATTGGTCTTTAGATTTTTTATACAAATAACGATTTGTGTCTATACTCATCATTTCTCCAAAAAAATTGTTTGTACTTTTTTGTTCATACTTTTAAGTCATAATTATCGCAATTCATAATGCATTTTTTCAAAAAACTGTTACTTTTCGAGAATAGTTCTAAATCTAACCTAACCTAACCTAATTTTATCTACACGTAAGATATTTAAGAAATTCTGAAAAGATTACGGTTCCATGAATATTGGCGTTATGAATTTAGATGAGTATGAGTTCCGATCATTAATATTAAAAAATATTATGACGAGTATGAAGAGTGATTGATCATTGTGATGTAAAATCGTATAAGAAAATTTTTCGGAGTTCTAATAATCGGAGTTGCAATTTTATGTGAACTTTGGCGCACCCGGGAAATTTGGCCGGCAATAAGATTTGTTCACGTCGTTCACGATGCATTTTTCATAAGTTGATAATCGTAGCTCAAAAACTTGTACCGATTGGTCTAAAGTTATGCAAACACATGAACTTGACGGCAGGATAGCGAATGATGGTGGTAGCGATCCCAGTTTAGCTTGCACAAGACCACTCGATACAATGTATTTCGTCTCAAAAAACTACTTTTAGTGTTGTTGTTGACGCTTAGGTATTTCCCGTGTACCCGGAAAAAATCGAGTTGTTCAAACATGCAAATGTCTATGGGTCTCAGATTGCACATGCTATCTGGTGGCCTTTGTGCTCGTTTGCCATCCCAGTGCCATAAAAAAAAAACACCTGACTCGAGTCATTAATATTGTGCCACTTTTAATGTTAGCCCATGGACGCACTCGCATGTCGGCATCAAACTCTTCGGTTATATATCGTAAATCTATTTTGGTAAAACACTATCCCGTTGTTGCAGTCGTAAATCACTAAAATATTTTTTGTAATATTTATAGATAGCTTACAAAAACCTCTAAAAATGAACAATAATATTTTACTAAGAGCTTACTCACGTCCAATGCTATCTTTAAACTTATTAAGTTACTTATTTTGTGAGGTTTTAATTTGGGAATGAATATAAATGGCCTTTTTTATCTAAAATTGTTTTGTAAGTTATTAGACAACGAAAACAGAGACTATAGTTTATAGTATTAATTTTATAGCATTTACTATTTTTCCACTATTATCCTTCCAGCGACGTCCGCATTGGGTAGGGAAAACTTCGGCTAATTGGTGATAGTTAGGATTATTGACAATATAATATTACAGTGCTAACATTTTCTTAATTAGCACAGTCTATAACAACACAAAAAAGGCAAACATCGCAAACCCGCATGTAACTTCGATTTGCTTATATGTTTTTAGATCCGTTGTGAGTATTTAAAATCCAAGTTTGCAACCCCGAAAACCCTGTGCTACCCCCATAGTGCTCGAAAAACTTAGAATTTTTGGCACTTGTTTCAGTTTTTTCGATAAAAATTCTCTAAGGACGTATTTTTCAAGTATCATTGTTTATATTTTAATAAAGATAACTAAATTGCTACAATTTGAGCGTAACTCACTATGCTTATTGGTTACGGAGAAACAGCAAGTCGAAGGCGGGCAATGTGCGCACGCTTGCAAATGGTGACTTGCAAATGCAAAATGAGGTTGCTTAGGGTCGTGCACTTGCAGACAGGCTGGGCTCAGGTGCTCTATCCTATGTTCCATTTGCCACGGGTGAATTTGCAACAACGCCATCCCTGTCTTCCTGGACGAGGAGGACTAGGATGTGGACGACCCAACACATCTTTATTAAAGTAGAACCAAAGATTCTTGAAAATCATTTTTCGAAAAAAACTGAAACAAGTGCCAAAATTTTCGCAGCTTTTTGAGCACCATGGGGTTAGCACAGGGTTTTCAGGGTTGCAAACTTGCGTGTTAACTACTCTCAAGGGGCCTAACAACATATAAAAAAATCGTAGTTAGGTAGTGACACACAACTGACAAATATTCTGTCAGTTGCGAGTGCAAGCGTGATAGCGATAGCCAGCAAAGCTATTAAAAACCTGGGAATACTGTACATTGTACATCAAATTATTTTATTTTTATTATTAAGTAAAAGAGAATGAATTTACCTACCATTGTTTAAATACTTATTTTATAAAAACCTACTGTTTGAATTTACTAAGATTTTTTTTTGGCATGTGAAAAAATGGGTAATTCAGCGATATTCAGTTTATTGCCAGAAGCGTCTTGATGATGACGGGAGCTACGGATAGGCTTTGAAAGTGCTCCAAAAAATAGACAACTTTAAATACCTAGTACTTCCCTTGTTAATTTCTATAACGGCAGCTTTTGTGCTGGGATGCATTGTAAGGCTTTTCTGTTGAACGTTTTTTCCACGGAGCGTCCTGTAAATCAAATAAGTGCTTTTTCTCAAACATGCCCGGAAATAACGGTTTTCCGATTGAAACACAAGGAGGGGAAGTGCCTCATTTTACTCATAGGAGTAAAAAAACCATATTAAAAAGGTTTCCGTCCATATCCATATTGTATTTTTTAAATTGAAAGGACCACAAAAAAATCCCATACACCTAACTTGTGGAGCGGCGGCGCCTGCGGTGCCGGCGGCGGCGGGTGGCGGCTCGTTCTGCGTGAAACTATCTTAATTAATACTCGTATTTTGCAAACAAACATTCTCTCGTCAAAGGTTTTTATAAATACTTATTATCATGTATTTATATCATTTCCTCGCATTGTTTGAGAAAAGCATTATTTATGCCTCGGTGGAAACGAGGATTTCCTGACTCGTATTTTAGTAGGCCTCGCTATTGCTCGGCCTGCTAACCACCTCGTCAGGAAATCCCTTACTTTCCGCGCCTAGGCAACTATGTACCCTAGTGTTGGCATTGCTGTTAAAACATACATAGAACAGAGTTGTAACCCATAATTGTATTGAGATAATTCACTGCACTTGGTTATATCGTGATATAGAAACAAAACATCAAAACACTAAGAAATCAACCGCCGAAAATAAGGATTTAACGAAAGAAAATGTTAACTTTACTTTGCTTTAAAAATATAGACGATAACAAATGTATCACTGAACTAGCGACCCGCCCTCGCTTCGCTTCGGTTAATATAAGTTAAAATAATCCAAGTTCATCTGGAATAATATTCTTTTTAAATTATAGATACGTGCATATGCACAGAGGTTTTATTTTATGACGATTTTAGAAAGACGTCCTATGTAGAACTTTTTGCGAAATTGAGTTTTTGATGCCGTTAGATTTTAAATTCAATTCAAATCATGACTGCCCGTTTTCACAGTATCACTCTATATAAAATGTTTACAGTGGACTTTTCATTGCACAATAGAAACAAATCTTGCCTGGAAGTGACGCGCGAAAGGGCTACAAACACTCAACGCTCAGGTCTAAGCCCGCAGCTTTTAATGTTTGACCTTGTTGTGACTTGTAAATTGTCATTAAAAGCGATAATTTTACGGGACATTGCAGTGGTTTAACTGGAAAGGTAGATCAGTTGGTATTTATGGAATCCGGGGATTATTAGGTAGCCTAATGGTAGGCTCGACCGAACTAACAGACCCCAAAAAAGTACTACAGCACATGGTAAGCATACATTTCCCCGACTGCAGGGAATACCGCATACATGAGACTGCAAAGGATAACAGCAATGAGACAACAGGAGCAGAGGAAGCACTAAACCTAAGAATCAGCAAAGACGTAGGGGAATGGGCCATAAATTCCTCCGCCCCCTACAAAGCGGCAGGCCCAGATGGAGTGATACCCATACTACTACAAAAGGGACTGAAACACATCTGGAATAGCCTAAAAGAAATCTACGAAAAGAGTCTGGAATTAGGTCACATCCCGACCATCTGGAATGAGGTAAAGGTAATATTCCTACCTAAACCAGGAAAGAAAAACTACAAAGACGCAAAATCGTTCAGAAGCATCAGTCTTTTATCATTTGCACTGAAGGCACTGGAGAAGATCATAGATGTACAGATAAGGACAAGCATGCAAGTAGGTAGATTGCCCCTGCACGGGCATCAGCACGCTTACATAGAAGGGAAATCAACAGAAACAGCCCTTCACAACCTGACCACAAGAATAGAAAGAGCAATAGAAGATAAAGAGCTGGCATTGGGCTGCTTCTTCGATGTGGAGGGCGCATTCGATAGAGCTACTTTTGCTGCAATAGAGAAATGCTTAGGGAGAGACGACATAGACCCAGCAGTTAGAAAGTGGATAATGGCCATGTTAACAGGCAGAGCGATCACGGCACAACTAGGGGGAGACTCGATAAGGATAAAGACGAGCAGGGGCTTCCCGCAAGGGGGCTGTCTGTCACCACTCCTGTGGTGTCTCCTACTAGACATTAGAGAAACAAACAGAGGGGGTATACATATGCAAGCGTACTCGGATGATGGGGTACTCCTAGTAAGGGGTAAAACCCTCAGCGTAATGAGAGAAGTCATGATAAAGCAGGTACTAAACTGGTGTCAAAGCAGAGGGCTAGACCTGAACCCGACCAAGACGAAAATAGTACTCTTCACCAATAAAAGGAAGCTGCCGAATCTGACACCCATCAAAATCAAAGGTGAAGAGATAGAAACACTCAAGGAAATAAAATACCTGGGTGTAGTACTAGACAGCAAACTGCTATACAAGACACATGTAAAGGAGCAATGTAGAAAAGCAATAATAGCCCTATGGCAATGCAGGAAAGCCATAGGAAGAACCACTGATAACACAATGGATCTACAAAGCAGTGGTCTTATCCAGACTGCTATATGGAGCCATAGTGTGGTGGCATGACGAAGGTACAGAGACTAGCATGCCTAATGACCAGTGATCTGAATAGGTAGAGCTAATTTGCCTAAACTTGACGCATATTCATTCATGCGTGAGAGAGATGGGAATACATTATTGAATGAACATGCATCAAGTTTAGGCAAATTAGCTCACCTTTTTCCGATCACTACTAATGACAACCGGGGCAATGAGGACAGCTCCCACACAGGCCCTGGAGATAATGCTAGGACTGAACCCTGTACACCTTGAAGTGGAGAAGAGAGCCACAGAACAGTGGTATAGAATAAAAATGAGCAGAGAGTGGATCGGATCCGAGATGGACAAGAGACACGCAAGCATACAAAGGGAGTCAATGGTGAGCATGAATATGCTCATGATTAACAACGACCTAATAAAGAAAAGGAAGATTTTCGATAAGAAATACAGAATCCATATAGGAGAGAGAGATAGTTGGGAGACAGAGATACCGGAACCCAGAGTGACATGCTTCACGGACGGTTCATGGAAGTCCTCAACAAGAAGAGCGGGGGCAGGTATTTATTACCTACCTAGAAGCGAATGAGCACACAACGATACCACTAGGAGGCTTCACCAGTGTGTTCCAGGCAGAAGTGTATGCCATCATGAAGTGTGCACAGAGCCTCAAGGAAAGAAGCAATATAACGGAGAGCCACGTTATAATCTACTCAGACAGCCAAGCAGCACTAAAAGCGTTAGATAATCCAGTAATCAAATCCTCCCTGGTGCAGGAATGCAGAGATGAACTGAATAATCTAGGCATAGCATCCAAAGTAACACTGGCATGGGTACCAGGACACAGTGGAGCAATAGGAAACGAGAAGGCTGATGAGCTGGCCAGAGCAGGGGCGGACCGACAATATCTGGGTCCGGAACCAGCACTTCCGATATCTGCAACGGTAACGAAAGGAGTCATCGCCAGAAGAATAGAGACAAAGACAAATGAGGCGTGGATAACAACACAAGGGTGCAGACAATCCAAACTCATGATAGGAAGGGTAAATAGGAACAGAACAAGGTATCTACTAAACCTTGGTAAGTACAATCTAAGTATACTGACAGGGATCTTGACTGGACACTCCACTCAACAGACATCTGACGGTAATAGGAGTCAAACAGGATCCTCGATGCCAACACTGTGGCAAAGAGGAAACTAGTCAACACGTTCTAGCCGAGTGTGTAATGTACTCGTCACTGAGATATCGCACATTTGGGGAGGACGCACTGTCAGCAGAGACACTTAAAAGCATTAACCTTCAGGACGCACTATTGTTCTGTAGGAAAACAAGAAGATGGGATCAGTGCCGGATGGGAGCGCCGCAGAGCCAGTACCTGAGACTGGATCAAGGGGAACTGAGCGGAATGAATGGAGAGCCACTCGACCGCCCGCCTGCCTCGGCGGCGTCCCCACTCATCGTCATCATCATCAAAATAATATGACACCCTTCTTTCAAAACCAATTTATGTGGGGCGATCCAGAAGGTTGCAAGGAATTGAAAAATTCCGTTGGGAAATGGACAGCCTCTTCCAGGTCGAGCACAGTGTCTACAGAGTAGTATGTTTGTGTCGGTGCATTGATCTTCGATAGAATTAAGCCATACCTACTTGACTATTAGTTGGTGATAAAATAGCTCTCTCCCTAACCCAGGTACAGTCTTAGAATTAATATTATTAATTTCGGAATAACCATTGTCGGCTAATTGTTTTACTAAAACGCTAAGGTTTTCGTTTTGAAAATTAATGCTCCTATTATGTTGGGGCATCTGTCCATTTCCTATTTCGTGCAACAACTCTGCAAAGAGCCGGTTTTCATGCGTGCAGACAACGAAACTGTCATATTTGTTTTGAGTTCTAATCTATGTTGCGCGTAATTATGAATCTGCCATATCTTCTAGAGTATTACCTAATTGAAATAATATATTGTACCGGACTATATTAATCTACATTAAATGCCCAAAGCAACCAACGTATTTATCTGGATAAGGTTAAATACTGAATCGGACCGAACAGCTTCGCTAATAAACTAATATTTTTAAATAAAATTATAAACATAAAAATGGTTACTGTGAGTCAATCTTAGGAGATAAAAATATTTTATGCCATCGCGGACTTTTCTCTAGGTTTTTTAAAGAACTACAATTCTTCAGTACATTATTTTGACACATCTCTTAAGGTTTAGCCAGCGTAAGCTTTGTAAGGGCCCGAAAAACGATTATTGATGTCTTGGTAGGAAAACATTGAGTTTTCTCAACTATATTAAAACTTAATTAGAATGAAATTTACATATTATGTATAAACCATCTAGAATAAATTATCTAAATGACAGTGAAAACCGTATCATAATCCGTTGCGTGGTTTAGGAGTCAGCGGAGAAAGGCAGACAGGCGCGAAGCGACTTTAATTTATACTATTTAGAGAAGAGATGCATGGTTTCGGTTAAGTTTAATTAAATGTTTAGATACTTAAGTAATAGATTTCTCATCATCACATACACTCTTGAAAGTGAAAAGAAAGAAGTGGTCTCTGCCTACCCATCTGTGAAACTGGCGTGATTTAATGTAGGTACCTATGTATGTATGTACGTATGTACATACACTCCTTGTTGCTCTGCTGAGGGATATAGGCGTGATGTTACACTCATATACACAATATATTATTATACAGGAACCATGGGTCTATATTGTCTGCCATAATTATTTTAGTTATAATGTGCTTTAGGTCATAATCATCGCAAGTCATAACGTATTTTTTAAAGAAACTGTTACTTTTTCAGGATTTTTATAAATAAACCTAACCAAACCTAGCCTTGTCTACACGTTAGATATTTCCGAACTTCTGAAATGTTTATAGTTTCAGCCATATAAAAAATTATGACTATCAATAATTATGTCAACAATGACATTATGACCAATAAAATATAAAATTATGGGAAACAAAGGACTCCCAGGAACAATTAGCCAAATTTTACGTGTCCTATCTATTCTCTGTTGTAGTTAAACCAATTAAAGTCACTTAGGCCCTGTTGTTTGATCAGTAGTTAAACAAACTAATTGTTAAAATTCGAAAAAGAAATGGAAAATTTGACACATTTCCTTGAGATTTTAACCATTAGTAACATTTTTTGACCATTTAACCAGTTTAACTACCGATCAAACAACAGGCCATTAGAGGGCTGTTTCTTAAATTTCAATTTTGATATTTATTACACTCATGATAACTTTTGAATGGTATGTCAGATTTGAATAATTCAAAAAGTAATTTACAGGTACTGGTATAGCCTTGAAAACGAATTGATTTATTTGGATAAGGTACGAATAATGGGGCATAGATAGTACCGGCGTTACTATTGCATATTTTAACATGAAAAAGTAGTTATTGAGACAAAACTGTAGTAGTTAGACATATAGTATTGCGGCCTTTTTTTATAGATATTGATGTCTTCTATAAAACTGTAGTACATCACTTTGCTCTATTGTCAATTGTTTCCGCAGCGTACGCGTACGCGTACGTAAGCGTATATAAGGTTTTTTTTGGTATTTTTTTCACACCTTGGGTTACATTATCGAAGTTTTCATACGGATCCCTAACTTTTTTGAAAATGTTCTATAGCCTATGTTCATCAGGGATAATGTAGAATTCTAATAGTGAAAGAATTTTCCAAATCGGTCCAGTAGTTTCGGAGCCTATTCAATTCAAACAAACAAACAAAAAATCAAATCTTTCCTCTTTATAATATTAGTGTAGAGTAGAACAACTGCATATCACCGAATAGCCAAGGTTTGCCCCACTTTTCTTATTTCTATGACGACTGACCTAAGGTCCATTCGAGTATTAGTTGAGTAGGTACTAAAGAAGGGAGTTTTGCTGTGCTTATTTTTGATTACAAGGAGGATGGGGGTCTAGATGATGAGTTGTCACTGTTGTCAGGGATCGGAAATTCGGATAGATATTTACCTAAACTTTGGCGGCGGCGTTATTGTTGAGTTGTACGGAAGCATACTCAATTTTAATTGATTATTAAAATTCCCGGGATTTCTAAATTTAAACAAATTATGAGAGCATAAATACATAGTAACTATTTACAATAACTATTTTTAAAAGATAAAAAGATAAAAGACAGTAAGTAAGTATTCGGTAAGTAGGCCGCACGGGCACTTTTACTCGTTAAAAATCTACCAGCGCTTCTCAAGAGGAGAGCACTGCTGAGAAGAAACGCCAAAATGATTGCAACTGGCATATTAACGGTTGGCTAACCTGACAGCCAGGTCTACCAACATGACAGCAGAGTGACTTCCCCAAAGTCAACCAATTGTAGGTCTTGCAACCATAACCTAGCTACCATTGTTAAGTAATAGGTATGTTACGTTTCATTCTTACAAATAGTTTCATCCCTCGCCATTCCTACAGAAAAACGATGCTGATCCGCCATTCCTATTAATGAAGTTTACTACCTACTTATCGTTTATCGGGACATGTTTAACCGTAACGATAGTAACGTCAGCGTACGGAGAAAATGATTGGTCATTTCGACATCGGAGAAACGAAACACCCACGATTTTATCCGAATGCGTAAATATATTGCCATGGCTGCGTTTAAAGACACAACTACTATTGGTTGTACAACGGCCAATCAGCTATTCATAATGAACACAGTCTTTATTGGTCGTTTTAATAGGGCTGCTATGGCCACAATGCATCAAAACTTAATTCAGCAAAATTACAGAACTCCAAAATGGCTCCGTGATGGCATTATGTTGCTATGGCTACGTTTAAACAACAGATACTATCTGGGTCATTTTGGAGTTCTGTAATTTTTAAAACATGGCTATAGCTAGCAACTCTATTAAAACTACCAATAACGACTGTGTTCAGTATAAACATCTGATCGGGAATTATGTAACCAATATTATCTGCATAAGAATAAATAATAACTACACGTAGAAGCGAATCTCCTTGGACCAGGCCCTAAATGCCGCGTTTTAAATACCTACTTCCCCCTTCACCCCGTTATGCCCCTCTGTCATCCGCGTCCAAAGTTAGGGCTGTCACTTGCGAAATATTTTAATCGGTTTATGGATGTGGTATACAATTTAAGTCGCGGTAGCGTGTCAACCCAAGTCCAAGCTAACAGAACTGGCGAGCAGCACCGTGTGTAATATTACAGGAACCATCTGGAGCCACTTTTGACCCCCTGATAACTCAAAAACTTTTTCACATAAACGTGAAATTTGGCTCATAAATTGAGACTTGCGAGATACATATCTGTATGTGCTCCAAATTTCATAAACTCACGTCAAACGGTTATTTAGATATGAACGTCCAAAAATCCTCATTTTTATCACTGACTCACCTAAAGATCAAAACTCTAACCCAGTCACAGATGACCTAGAAAGCGAAACTACTGAGCCTAAAATTTAGAAAATCATTCAAAATATAGTTCATTGTTTGTAGATTATAGGAAAACCTATAAGAATTCTATAAAAAAAAAGAAAAAAAAGAAGTATCTACGGAACCATCTCCACGCGAGTTCAACTCGCATTTGGCGGTTTTTATAAAGAACATTTTATCCTTGACTGTTCCGTCCTAGCTTTAGCCGTTTTCAATAAAATTAAACAAAACGGTCTGGTAGGAATTATTACATTAAAAATGCAAAAAAAGTAATAATATAGTTTTTTGTGTCTTAGAACACAATAAAAGAGTGCCGCGCGATAAATTAAAAAAAATAGTTTTTTGGGCCATATAAGAAGTACCCTAATATATATAAAATCTACATGCATGCCAAGGATCGTGCTTTCTGCCAGATGGGACCAATATTTACATATTTTTGAGCTAACAAGCCGTACTAACTGTAATACTTGACTTGATATGAAGTCATGGCGTGTTGTGCACTAAATGTATGACTTTGTATCAAGTCAATGGCGGCGAAAAGGTTAAATTTCAATTTATTAAGAGGCCGCTCATTGACGATTTACCCTACTATACCTCAAACGTAACCAACACTGTTTGAAGTACGATTATTCGGACGACACTTTTAAATAAAAGTAAGCTTTTAATGGTTTGAGGTAACTATGCGCTATAACTATTACTTGAGCTGTATCATTTGAAATATATACATCAAAACCAAGTGGAATCGAATCCCACCGAGGTAAATAAAAGTATATACGCGGTACACGCTACTCCTTAGAAAATAAATACCACTCAGTGCTATTACGCCTTCATAAAAGCTCCATGATTGATTTATTACGTGACTGTGCACTTTCTAGACCCCTTGCAATATCCGTTTGTAATTTATCGAACTTCCCGCTGATACGGAGTGTAGGTAACTTCATCAAATTAAATTTGTACCTGTTTGCGGTCTTCTGACGTAATTTGATAACAACTATTTCTTGAAACATATCTACAGGGTGTCCCAGAAATCTACGTCAACGGGCTGATAGAGCAGCAAAAAATGTATCGATTTAACCTCTATGTATGATCAGCGATTTTTATGGTAGGAGATCCGAATAGGAGACTATTTGTACCGGGCTGTTTATTCGATAAAAAGTATTTTATATCAAATTTAATATGGTAATTAATATATGGTGAATAGGTTTACTAAAAATACTATTAATTAAAAATTTAAGAAGGATTTTTTTTCGAAAATTGGGCCGGCTTGTTAATTATTTAAATTACATACCAATCGAAAGTATGAAGCCTATAGAATATGCAATCGTTAAGTTGACTATTGTTTTCCCGTCACAACTATTGGGTAGGCAGGTATAAAGAGGAAGTCAGTACTAATAATTTGCACCGGTCTGTTTATTTAATAAAATTTATACCAAAATGAAGATTCATTGCGAACACGGTGATATAGGGTTGACTGGGAAAAATAAGTCTCGATTCCGGTTGACGAGTTTTAAAAATCGAAACATTGCTCCGAATGAATACGTGCGGCAGAAAGGTCCCAGCGAAAAACCAGTGCGGTAGAAGAGGACGCAGCATTGCAGCTGCGTGTAGCTCAGATAGTGATAGACTCGTAAATGATGCGCATTATTGCAAGTGGCAATAGATTTTACTTTTTTGAAATTCAAAGTATCGTTATCTTGCAAAGTATGAAAAATTCAAAAAAATATTATAGTGTTCATTCTTGAGAATTGGATTGTTCATCTCATTCCCCTGGCGTTTTTTATTTTAATAATTTTTAACCTAGTTACAATAAAATATTAAATTTTAATTTTTTGGTCGCCGGCTTAAGGTAAGCGTCCACATGTCGGTATCGTACGCATCGGACGCATCGCATCAAACGGATCGTAGTATTCTTTGTATAGAAAGTGACACAATTGCGTCCACTGATCCGCACCGCACGGATAGCACGAATCTGCTCATCGGCAATGCCGACGCCGATGCTTCGAGAGGCAACTTTTGCGATGCGTGCCGATGACGACGAAAATCCGAATGAACTGGCATCGGCAATCTGATTGCTGGTAGTCGCATCGGCAACTCCGGTCGCTGCCGATACAGTGGACGCGATCCTATCATTTTATCGATCTTATCTTATGTCCATGTAACGAAAAATCATTCATTTCATGTTTTCTTTCATAAGTTTTTCAGTGGTATCTTAAATAAATAGAATCATTACGAACCAGCGGAGTTTTGAAACCTATTTGGCCGTTTTTTTTAGTGTTTTTTTAAATTAATCTTATAAAGTTTGTTTCTCCATACTATTTAGGTGTCTCAGTGTTTGCTTTTCACTTTGTATGGATAAAAGAACTTTATGTAATTACTTGAAAAAATAATTATAAAAACAACGAGCAAATATGTTTAAAAACTTCGCTGGTTCGTAATGATTCTAATTATGTAAAATACGACTGAAAATCTTATGAAATAAAACATGAAATTAACGATTTTTCGTGACATGGACATAAGGGTAAATAACAAAAATTCAGATTTAGCTGAGACTCTATCGGCCCTAGGCGGGTTGACCTCGGTTTCTGGGACACCCTGTATATATTCATGAAAATTCCAACTTAACTCTTTTATCTTACCGTGAAATACAAAAGCACATTCAATGATAATGGTGTACGAGGGCTGCTACATATATAGCCGGAATAGAAATAAGCTTCCGTCTAAAAAATCATTTTTGGGACAAGCTTTTGTTGCCGACTATACTTTTTTTTGCAAAATCTTTATCTGCTTATCAAGACCAAACTATTGAGTCCTAACACGGTGGGTCTACGTCAAGAACAGCGGAGATCCTGGAGCCAACTTCCGACTCCATCATCAAATCACCTCTTAGATACCATAATATTGCATTTTCGTCGGGTTTACATAATATTATGTGGTCCAAATTTCAGTCCTTTCCGTTAACGGCGGGAGGTGGGTCAAATTTAACTTGCAAGTTAAATAAAAGCGTGTACAAATAAACCAAAATATATATGACTAAATATGGTTTTATTGTTTTTCGAAATATTCTCCGTTATGATTGAAGCACTTTTGCATAAGTTAAAACCAATTTATAAAGCACTTTTTCCGCTCTGACTGGGATATCTCCAAAACGTGATGTTTGAACGCGATGGCGGGGCACCTTCACGGGTTGAAAATCGTTGACTATTATTATATATATATATATATATAAAAGGCAATGTCCCGGGTGACTCATCATCGCCCAGCCAAAACTACTAATGCTAGAAATATGAAAATTGGACAGTACTTTCTTTTTGTGACGCAGAGATCCACTAAGAAGGGATTTTTTGAAATTCAACCCCTAAAAATGTTTTTATGGTCCAATTTACTTGAAACTTGGTAGAAATGCTCTTCAATGCAAATAATGACACACGTATTTCAGCGATTATTAAAATTCAACCCCTAGAGGGATGAAAAGGGGTTGCAAAGTTTGTATGGGAAAAAGTGTTTTCATAGTCAAATTTACTTGAAACTTAGTAAAAATGCTCTTCGATAATATTTTTATGGTCCAATTTACTTGAAACTTGGTAGAAATTTTCAATGAAAATAATGAGACACGTATTTCAGCGATAACTAAAATTCAACCCCTAATATTTTTATGATCGAATTTACTTGAAAATTGTTAGAAATGCTCTACAATAAAAATAATGAGACACGTATTCGATTACTGAAATTCAACAACTTGGGGGATGGAAAGGGGTTGCAAAGTTTGTGTTATGATTTTTTTATGGTCAATTTTACTTGAAATTTGGAAGAAATGCTCTGCAATACAAATAAAGAGAGACGTATTTCAGCAAATACAACCCCTGGAGGTTGGAAAGGATTTGCAAAGTTTGTGCGGGGATTTTTTTATGAATTTTATGTAACACAAAAGGCAATATACATATAAAAAATATTACTTTCGGCGATTCAGAAAAAATACATCTGAGGTGGTAAAATGGGGGGAAGAAAATTGTAAGGTAGGTATATATTTTTGAAGTGAGAAACGTGGAAAATTTTGTGTATTGCTTTTAGCGATTTTGGAAAAACGTAGGGGCAAATTGGCGGTGGAAGTTTATATGGGATTTTGGACATTTGTAAAGGGAGAAATGTGGTGCAACTACTGTTTTTATAAAAAATATGTAATTTTTCGGCGATTTAGGAAAAACTCCTAATTTCATCAATGTACCTCTGTAGATTTTGAGTAAAATGCGTGTGACATGACGAAACTATAAGAGCTTTTGCCATTTTTGTTACGGAACGCTAAAAAGGCGATGGGCGATTTTGAAAAAGTACTTCAAAGGTGGTAAAATTGAGGGATAAGCCATTTTTTGAATGAGAATAGTTTACCACATAAATGATTAAAAATACGGCAGTTTCGGAAAAGGGGGTAAAATGGGGGTAGAAGTTTGTGTGGGAATTTGGTAATTTTTGATGAGAAAAATGTGGACATTATTGGTATTAAGGTTACTTTTTACCCATAAATAAGAATTATGACTGGGGAAGTTAGATACATGAAACTCGGTATCAACACCATTATTAATTAAATATAAAAACACGTTTTAAAATAAGCCCTTAACAGTGTGAAAAGCCAGGTAAAAGTTTGAATTTAAGTTGTTTGTTTTTCCAGATACATGAATGTTAGCATGTAAAAAGGTGCAAGCTTCAGTGTTTTTTAAACACTTGCCCCTTAAAGAAACAAATAGTCAAGAACAAACCCATCACCAATAAAAAAAAATGTAAGGAAAAACTTGGGATCTTAGACTACTGATACTGAATGTAAAGTTTTTATGGAAATAAAGTTACTTTCATTCAAACGTATACAGGGTGGAAAAAACGAAAGCCACATGGACGGCAACTACCTTAAATATTAAAAATAGCAAGTTCTACGCAAAGGAGACTTACTGTTAATTTTTAAAACAAAAATATGCATTATTGGATATTTGAAAAAGTCGTCTCCTTTAACCGGGAATCGAACTGGTCGAACAATAAAGTCGTGTTTTATGATACAGATCGAAAGGGTCATTGAGAGTGATCGTTTATGTTTATAACACATACACCTTTAAATAAATAAAGACCATGAAAAAACCCTTTTTTATTATTTTATCATATTCGAAATGTTCAAAAATCCATAAACGCAGTAATAAATGTTTTCAAAAATAAAAATAAGTCTCCTTTGCGTAGAATTTGCTATTTCCAATATTTAAGGTAGTTGCCGTCCATGTGGCGTTCGTTTTTTCCACCCTGTATACCTACAAGATATGAAAACGGGCATTGCGACTGAATAGTGTAGCATAAAGAAAATATCCAGCTTAGGTGTTTTTCGAAAATCTTCTGCTAAGTGAGTTAATTGTTTGTATAGAAATTTAGTAAATAGATGAGATGACTAAATTATCAATCTATTAAATCTAGAGTCGATTAAAAAAAAACGTAATAGTGAAAGAGGGGCAGTGAATTTATTTTGTATGGCAATTTTGTTGTTTTAGTGTCATAAACTCATAAAATTAAAGGTGTTTGTGGACCGCTTACTTAAAATTCACGTTCTGGACTTTTTTCATAAAAAAACTCTTTGAAGGTGATATAAAACTATGTCTGTAGGTACTTTAAACACGAATTCTGACTCTACGCAGACGAAGTCGCGGGCGGAAAGCTAGTATATATATATATTATAAAGAGGAAAGATTTGATTGTTTGTTTGTTTGTTTGCATTGAATAGGCTCCGAAACTACTGGACCGATTTGAAAAATTCTTTCACCATTAGAATCCTACGTTATTTATCCCTGAGTAACATAGGCTACGCTTTTTTTTTCTGCGCGAACGGAATCGCTGGCAACGGCTAGTGTATAATATCTTATTAAGGCTCTTCATGTTTTTTGCCCAGAGTCGCCTCTGTCTCGCGATACGAAACAGGACAGTCATGCATTATAAGTTTCCGCACAGCTTTAATATATTGTGGTACAACGACCGATTTCGACCGACCGTCCTTAACTTCGTCCGTGAGCATACTACTTCCGCGATTGAACTCAGTAAACCAGTGATACACAGTGGTTTTTGATAGAGCTTCATCAACAAAAGTTGAAGTTAATGGATATATGTATGCACTGTGGTTGCCTTAAATCACGCCAAAAATCGTAATAATCATAGCACGAATATTTTCATGGGCGAGTTCCATTCTTTACTCCAGTAAAATTGGGGATTCAAAGTACCGCGTAGTTTACGTCAAATCCGGTAGTTCTGTTTTTTGCAGATTTGTTTATGATGTTGGCCCAATGAATAATCCAAGTTTGTGACCTCGAGCGCTGAACGCAACTTTGTCAAAATTAAAAAAAACCGCGAAATTTTGGGTCATTTTTCAGAATTTGGCGATTATAACCCTAAAGGACTAGTTTTTGAAAGTACCTTCTCAGGACGTTTTTAAAGCAAACTAACTTTGCTACCATATGAGACTAAAATTGTCTCTTTAGACCCAACAGTTTTTGAGATAAAGCTTTTCAACAACCATAATTTTTTCGAACTTTGCAATTTTTTGCAATTAGTGCGTTCTGTTAGGGGTAACATACTTCACTTCTAGTATCACAGCACCAAATTTAAGTATGTTGTTAAACATATTATTCTATCTTTAAAACCGTCGGGACGCCACCTGTAAAGTACCTGGATCCGGAGATATGACGTTATTAAAATGGCGGCTGCTGTATTTTAAAAATTGCGAATAATTCTGATTCTATGAACGCTATATACATGTGTGGGGTATCAAATGAACGGGAATTAAATGTTATATAATGCTATTATACACAACATCAGCTGAGTGGTACAGTTACGGAAATATTTTAAATTATATAAAACTGTTATCTATAAAACTCACTATTTTCGGCTACAGCCTCGGAAGTATACACTCTACACCAGAAGTCCCCAAACTGTTTTGGCTCGTAGACCACTTGGCAATTTTTTTGGTTTTGGGTGGATCCCCTGCTTACCTAATATTTACGTTATCACATAAAAACTAAGCAATAAATCTTCGGGATTTTTGCACGGATAACGTTGGAGTTCTGGTCTGCTAAAAATTTGAAGGCTACAATTAAAATTTAGCGCGGAAAGGTACTTTTTACAATACCAAAACTTACACGCAGAGAAAATTAAAACATAATTTATATAGATAGATACGTGTATATATATTTATAAGAAAGTATAACGTATAAGTAATTAGGTGCCTACTATCAGTGAATGAATATGGATTATTCCATTAATGGAATACCAAAATTAAAGTCACGACCTGTTTAAATGGGATCCACTATCGTGAACCCCCATTTATTTTTTCGACTCACATGGACCCCTCGCAGGAAGTCGTCGAGCCCTGAGAGTCGATATAGAGCACTTCGGGGATCACTGTTCTACACTAAAACTATGTTTGACAGATATAACGCAGAATTTATCAGCTATCTAATAAAAGATAGCTGATAAACTGGAACTCGATTGGACTAAAAATGTCTTAGATACGCCGTTATTAGTAAGGCGCGCCCTCTGGTCCACACGGGTGTAGGGTGTTAGTTTAAACTAGCTTCAATCGAGAAAGGAGACGGGTGGATCATAAAATTGTAACTTTATAAAACTATCAAATAACTGCAGTAACGAGATAACTTTAGTGGATATAAATAAAAACAAAAAATGACAGTAATCGATTGTCATTCGATTAAACCATATGTTACATCTAAAAATGTCAAATTTACACTTTTGGTTTTTTTTTTAAGAAATACATTCATACATTATTCAGAACAATGTTTTTATCGAATGACCAAAATCAGATATTTTTATATTTTTTTATATTTTTGGGGGAACTATGAAAGCTAGACTTTTATATTAAATTGAAGCTAGTTAAATTTTATACCAATTAAAATCTCAACTTTTTCTCTAGGAGCTTTATAGTCTAAGCTCCTATAGCATTATACCTTATCTCACACGGTGGTAGATCCGACATATACTACAGCAATAGATAATACTTAGGAACACTGGATTATAGCGGGTTGCGGTCGCATAGCCTGGAAGAACATTATTTATTGTTCATTCTCATACCGCTATTTTAACTGAAAATTACATTATGAGGTGGCAGAACGAAACGTTTACCCATCAAAAGGGACACCTTTGGTGATCACAACCCGCATAGGTTTCCAGCCCCAACCCTGGCAGGTTTCAAGGTCAGCCATCATTCATAAGGCAAAAAAATGGGGTCAATTACCTCATCTGGTGGCTCGACGAAACCGATGCAGATCGATAGCCCTAGGCGAGCCATTGATGAATATATAGGGTAGTTTTAGGGTAGTTTTTCTGGTCAGCCACCTCAATCAATCGAGGTTAATATCTTGGAACGACGAGAAGTCCATGTACATTTATGCAATATTCAAGGAATATTTTAATGCAAACCGTGATATTTAATTAAAATCTACACATTGAAAGTCTTCAACTTCATATGTGTTAAAATGATAGGGTAAATGAGCCAGTTGTGGTAATTTGTCACTGGTATCTTAAAATATGGGAAAAGTAATGTTTTCCCCTAGGATCATGGTTTTATGAGAAATATTGTGAATTTTTTGTTTTCTTTTGAAGGAGGATATTATTATAACGCATTCAGATTTTGATTTATAACAACTAAACTAAGTACAGAAGATCTTAAAATAAATTATTTTAAATATGGCGGTGTGTGAGGAAAATAAGGCTCATAGTGTCGCTTCACGTCGCTTGGTACAAAGGAGCGAATGGATATGCATGACATGCCGTGTCACTCTCACATCGTCGACAATCCCCGTTCAAGGCCACTGCGCGTACAAAGAATAGCTTTACGGGTAGGGGAGGTAGCAACAAGCAAGCGCATCAGTACGTTTTCCTAAAATTTTCGTTTGCTTTGTCTTGTGCATTGAGGTATGTTAACTAGGGGCGCAGTAACCATGCCAAATCCGTGTCACATCACAAGGGCCTACAAGCCCTTATTGCTCATATTATGTTCAGTTAGTTATCAGACAGACGTGAACTTAACCGTAAAAAAAGTTGCGAAAATGGGGAAATTCGCGATGAAAGAGTTCTTGTCAAAGTCTGAAATACACACTAAGGCACAAGGAATTAGTTGTTACAGGGTTATATATTGTTTCTGCGTTAAAATTAATGTAATTAACACGAAAATAAAATATCAGTGTTACAAGTAAAAGATCGTTCTATTTCCCCGAGGTTTAAGGGGAATTTTTTTTTTTTCAATTTCTACATGCATAAAATAAATAAATTTAGGTACTGTGATTAATGTGTGTGCGTGTGGATTGAGTGAGCACCCCTCTGAAAAAAAAGACAAAATGCTGTTAATTTAGTAAAAGTTCTAAAACAATTGTAAAACTAATCTCTGTATTTGTAAACCCATAAATAAAAAAATGAAAATCTTTAACATCTTCTCACAAATTCGCACAATCTACCAACGAAATCAGTGAATGTATTCATTTAACATATAATATTTATATACTAATATTTAGTAAATCTATGCTAACTTGCCTTCATAATTTGTAGATCACCTAGTGACGGTTTTACAAATAATTTCTTAGGCTCACTCAATCCACACATATTCGAAAACCCGATTTCTGATTTAAAAAAACTGAAGATTTAAACTGCTATATATGTGTATAGATAAGTAAAATTCATATGGGACTTTGTAAAATACAAAACGAACCACTAACATGGCAGGTTTTTGGATACAAATTTTTTGTGAGTGCTCACTTTGGCCAAATATTATAAGTAGTTAAAAATGTAAATATCTTACGATTTGTACTCGTAGTATCATAGAAACTATAAATTAGTTCAACTTTTAGTAAAATATTTTACTAGTATCCATCTAGTATCCACCATCTAATATTTTATATTCGTTGTCTGTTTATAAAGACATTCAATTGTAATTTTTCTAATGTAAATACATCAATGAGGTTGACCACACTTCTATATTATGGTCATATCCAAAATAAATAAATTTCTTCTTTTAAGGTTAAGGAAATTAACCGATACAGCCATACACACATTAATTAAATTGATATATTTTTATGAGATTTATCTTAATTTAATTGCGAGTATTGCGACAACTGTATATATAATATAATATATTATAATAACTGTTACTTTTGTGACTAGTACGGGCATACATTTATTATAGGTCATAGTATCATGATTAGAAAGAGACAGCTATACTGAGAACCTTCGAGAAGCGTGTGAAAGAGATAACACGATTGGACATGAGACATCAATACGCAGAACATTCCGGACCCGTGAGCCAAGGACGTCGCAATTATTAGTATAACATTTCAGCAACGAATAGTCTCGATCGTCCTCGGTGGGAAAAAGTACATCGATCATTCCAGAAGGCATTCGAACGGGGACTATAAAAGAGCGGACCGGTTACAAGTACATTCAGTCTTTACTTGGAAAGCGAACAGTGCGAACAAGAGCGACCTGAGCGATCATCTAAGTCTTCGAAGTTTACTTCAGTTACATTGTGCTATAATTGTTTGTAACGGTTTAAGTGAGGGCGTTATTAAAGTCTACTTTTGATCATCGGTGTATTCGTGCATTTCTACTAGTTACCTACCCTCACGTACGTAAATTGCGCAGTGAGCCAAGGTGCAGGCTGAAACTCAGCGCTGCGTTTTTATAAATCGTGGCACATGCTGAGTCTGAGCCTTTTGCCACCTCAATTGCCCACCTGAATAAATGTTTCTATTTCTATTGTATTATCAAAAATAATACCTCAAAAGAGTGTATTATTTTTGTTTTGTATTGTTTTTATTTTTAATGTTTGGATTATGATAGTGAGAGAGGTGGATTGGGAAATGCCTGTATGGTATAATTTAGTTTATTTTTGTGAATGTCTTAAACTGTAAGGTCATCGCTTTAGTAATAACTCCTTTAACATAAGAGGCTTAATATATTTTTCTGTTTTCAAAAGTAGAAAAAGCCAATAAGTATATCAATTTTAACCTAGTATTACACTTAACTACATAATTGTTACAATATTTGAATACAAAACAGCCAGACTAGTGAGAATAGATCACAGTTACCATGAATCAAAACAGCTGCTTGAAATTTCGCATATTTCAATGCATAAAGGAATGAATGTTTTCGCATTATTTCTTCATAATATTTTTATAATATGCAGCATGACTGTACCTACGTAGATCTTAACAATTTGTCGCGTTTAGCATTTAGTGAGCCTTGAATCTAAACGGCAACATTAGGTACCTTTCCCATACTTTTAGATACCAATTAGAAATGACCAGAATTGGTTCATTTACCCTGTTATTTCAACAAATACGAAGCGCAAGACTTGCAATGCGTAGATTTTAATTAAATATCACGGTTTGCTTTAAAATATTCCTTTAATGTTGCATCTGTACATGGATTTCTCGTCGTTCTAAGATATTAACCTCGATTGATTGAGGTGGCTGACCAGAAAAACTGCCAAGCTGATGGCACGCAACCGTATACTCGTATATTCATGAATGGCTCGCCTAGGGCTATCGATCTGCATCGGTTTCGTCGAGCCACCAGACAAGGTAATTGACCCCATTTTTTGGCCTCATGAATCGTGGCTGACCTTGAAACCAGGGTTGGGGCTGGAAACCTATGCGGGCTGTGATCACCAAAGGTGTCTCTTTCGATGGGTACACGTTTCGTTCTGCCACCTCATGATGTAATTTTCAGTTAAAATAGCGTTATGAGGATGAACAAAAAATAATGTTCTTCCAGGCTATGCGACCGCAACCCGCTATAATCCAGTGTTCCTAAGTAACTATTATCTATTGATGTAGTATATGTCGGATCTGCCACCGTGTGAGATAAGGTTTAATGCAATAGGAGCTTAGTCTATTTAGCCAGTACGTAACTTGGAAAATGACACTAACAAGAAATTTTCATTTTTTTGAAAATGTCTGTTTTTGACTAGCTGTATCTCCTCAACTAGTGTTTCTTATAGTACTCAAGTTAGGCTTTTGTAGCCAATTTAGTTAGCTTTATTAAAGTATACAACAAAGATACTCGAAAAACGCTTCCTTTATATCATTATTTCGAAAAAACTGAAACAAGTGCCTTAAATTTTCGCAGTTTTCGAAACAACGTGGAAGTATGTTCATTTCTTTAGTGTATGTTTATTTGAATCCATAATTATACATCTAAAATGGTAAATTCACATTTTTGCACATTTTTTTTAAAGAATATCATCCCAACATTATTCAGTACAATGTTTTTATTATTTAGCCAAAATCCGATATTTTATATTTTTTTTATTTTGGATGAAACTATGAGGCCCGATGCACCACTTTGGTATTAAATTGAGGCTAATTCAATTCTCTACAAAAATTTTCGGCATGAGTTTTACCTAGGAGCATTAGTTCAGCCGGTACATATCTTCGAAATAACCCTACCAACACATTTTCACTTTTTGAAGAAAATTGCCCATCTTTGACTTGCTGTATCTCCGCAACCAATGAACATTATGTGCTCAAGTTAGGCCTACTGTCCACGGAAGCGTAGCTGCATAGACGCGTATTCGTCATTGTACGCTTGGTTGCAGCATAAATATAAAACCGCACAACTCAGTCGACGGAGCGGCAACGTCGGGTCAGCGAAACTGCATGCAAGCTTCACGCCGCCGGCCGTACTGCATGTTATACATGGTTATACGCCAGGCTACATCGCAAGGAACAGCACGTTGTTTTTTTATGAAAATGGCAGTAACGGAATCTGGAATGTCCTTTTATTCATTCTACAAAATGAATGAAATACGTTATCATCCTCTGATAGTTCTCTTGCAGTTATGAGCAGTCTAAAATTTATACTTATTTCTATATATGGATGTATCCACGATGTATCCAATATAAACGGCGTCATCGGTGACTTCGAATATAATACAGGGTGGGCCATAAATTTTTGCAAATAGCAACACTGAATTTTTCGGAAACTGTCAGAGTGAGCGGCGGGAAATTGGCGGGAAACTATAGTTTATTTATAATGGAGCATTTCACGGGAAAACAACGGGCTTTTTGTGTTAAACAGTTTTATAAAAACAACGATTCATACGTATCTGTACGACGCCTATTTAGAATTGAATACGGATTACGCCGAGTAAGTGAGTGTCCAAGTGTTAGTTTAATTAAATCTTGGGTCAAAAAGTTCGAGCAAACTGGTACGACACTGAATATCAAACAAACAGGGCGGCCACGTTCAACGAGAAATGATGAGAACATACGGCAGGTTGAAGTTTCTGTAGAGAACGATCCAGAATCATCTACGCGTAAACGTTCAGCAGCTCTAGCAATACCAAGAACTAGTCTACGGCGAATTTTACATTTGGATCTGAAACTGCACCCATACAAGCTTCAAATTGTGCAGGAGATGAAACCAAACGATTACATTCATCGTAGGTTATTTGCTGACACTATACTGGAGCGATTCTCTAGCCTTGAGAATGTATTGTTTACGGATGAGGCCCATTTTCATATCAATGGGCACGTTAATAAACACGATTTTGGAGCAGAGAAAACCCTCGCTTTAAACATCAAAAGCCACTTCATTCTCCTAAAACCACAGTTTGGGCTGCCATATCAGCAAAGGGCATAATTGGTCCGTATTTCTTTGGAAATAATCGAGGAAATAACGTAACGGTGGATTCAGTGGAATACGTGAAGATGTTGCGAGAATTTTTGGCACCAAAGTTGCATGAATTTGAAGGTTACAACAGCAGAACATGGATGCAACAAGATGGAGCAACATGTCATACGTCAAACATGAGTTTACCGGTAGTAAAAGAAATGTTTCCGAAAAAGTTGATGTCTCGCAGAGGTGACATCCCATGGCCGCCAAGGAGCCCGGACCTAACACCATGCGATTTTTTTCTGTGGGGATATTTTAAGGAGTCGAGTGTACCTTAATAAACCGATATTTTTTTTATTTATTAATCACAAAAAATACAGTACTTAACTTATAAATAATGTCCCGCAAAACCGCTTGCACGGTTTGACTGCGGAATCAGTAAGATGAGTCTCTACAGCTTAACTATAAATATGCTCGAGTAACATTCTATAAAGACTTAAATACTAACTAACTAAAACTAACTGACTTTAGTATTAATTATGGACAAAGGAATTTAAATAACTTACGTTAAAATTTAACTTTGCTGGTTTCGGATCTTATATCTGCTGGCAAGCTATTAAGAATGTAAGGCAATCGTTTCATAAGGCATCTGTCACCATAGTAATTAGTGACTCTCGGCACAACTTTCCAGCAGCTACAGATCAAGTGCCAAATGTGTTATCTAAGAGCGACAGATTGCCTTGAGCTCTATGATTGGCTACCGCTAACAGATACTTGTGCTTAAGTTTTACAGGAAGAATTTTACAAATATTAAACAACTGATAATAATCTCTTCTGCATCTCTCTCGTGTTCGTTTGTTGACTAGAAGTTTTAAAAATCTATTTTGCATATCTTCTATTTTATCTAAATTCGTTTTAAAAGTCAGTCCGTACACATCTAAACCATACGAGTAACTAATTATTGATTCTACCAGAGTTTTATACAGGCATTTTAGCGTCCCTAAAGATACTTTGAAACTTAGGAGGTAGAATTTTCCAAGCAATATTCTGAGTTTGTTACCAATAAAATCCACGTGGTGAGACCACGAGAAGTTTTTATCAACTTTAAGCCCGAGGTAGGTCACACAATCAACACGAGAAATCGGTGCACAATGACAAAGAGAGCGATTGCTATGGAAACAAATATAATCATGAGCTTTAAGTGGGGGAAGTAAATTAGGGACTTTCAGATAAGGGGAGTGAATTAATAAAAGATTGGTTTTACTAGCGTTGAGGGTGATACCATTGTCATGAGACCACTGTACCACTGCATCTATATCTTGCTGCACAAAGCGGCAAGCCTCTGGCAGCGCGCTAGCGTCACTTGCTCGCAACACGCATAGGTCGTCAGCGAACATGTGCGCCGAGCAGTGACGCAGCACGCCGCAGAGGCTGTTCACGTGCATCAGGTAGCACAGCGGCCCGCTGCAAGATCCCTGCGGCACTCCGCACGCCACCCTCTGCTCGTCACTCAGTGTCGAGCCTACCTTCACCTGACGCGCGGTGAGATAGTCGCGGAACCATTGGTTCAAAGGCTCCCCCACCCCGCACTCACTCATGGCTTTTAATAGAGTATCAGTATCCAGGGTATCAAACGCTTTGGTGAAATCGAAAAACACCGCAATAACCACCTTCCTATTATCTAGATGTGAATTAATTTCATCAGCGAACTTAAGTAATAAGGTACCAGTGCTCTTATGTTTCTGAAAGCCATGCTGACGCTCATTTATTATATTATAACGGTGGAAATAATCCCCTAACTGATTGACAATACATTTTTCTATAACTTTATCTATACTGGACAGTATGGCGATAGGTCTGTAGTTTTTATAGTCTTTACGGTTGCCTTTTTTATAAATAGGACGAATAACAGCTTGTTTTAATTCTTTAGGAAATTTACCTTTTTTAACTGACATGTTTAAAAGCTTTGAAATGACTGGACTAACTTTATCGGACACTGTTTTTAAGTCAGACATACGAATGAGGTCGCTCCCGGGCGCTTTCTTAGGATTCATCATTTTAATTACTTGTCTTATGTCCATAGCTTTCACCGGTTGCCATCTCATACATAGGTCTAGCCTATCTACATAGCTTTCCCTACACAGCCACTCTTCATTACAGTTATATTTAACAAGTTCAACCTCTTTAGAGAAGGTTTCCGCGAACATATTACAAATATCTAAATCATTTCCTCGTCCTTCCATACTTTTCAATATTTGAGAGTCTAGCGATTTTCTATCTTTCCCCAACATACTATTTATTTTAATCCACATTTTCCTTATATTATTATTACAATCTAATATGCTCTGTTTATCATGTTCTATTCTTTTCTTAGTAATAGCTTTGTAGCACTTATTTCTATATCTAGTATAAGCTATCCGCTTTACCATGTTCTTTGGTTCATTACTCCACGATAAAAATAGTCTATCTCTTTCCTTTATCATTAGTTTTAAATTCGCACTTATCCAATCCTTATTATTTCTATTACTATTGCTTATGGCAACAGTTTTATAACACTCATTATAAATTCTTACAAATATTGCACAAAAGGATTTATATAGTTCTAATGGGCACTCTATGGATAATAGCTGTTCAAAGTTGGTCTCTAGCAGTTTTTCCCTAACCAATCTGTTATTTAGAACTCGCCGCGTCTTACCAGACAATACCCCAGTTAAAACAAAACATTCAGAATGAGATAGCCACGATCCCTCGCCGCATGTGTCAGCGAGTATTCCAAAGTTTGCGTAGTCGATTGCAGGAGTGCCAACGACGAAACGGAGGACATCTGGATGATGTAATTTTTAAAAAATAAATTGCAATTATCGGTTGCTAGGTTAAATAAATAAAATATAGAAAAACATGTATAGTTTAATTTTTATCGATGTTTCAAAAGTACAAACATTTTTGGTCCACCCTGTATAAGCCAAAATAACGTCTTCATCGTCGTGACAACGTCAGTACGCCGGCCTGCATGAAAGCTGCACGGCGTATTTTGCAGCGTCTATGCAGTTACGCGTCGTGGACAGTAGGCCTTAAGGTGCGGCTTCACTGAGGCGGAGACGAGAGGACAAAGCGGAGCTGTGCCAGTATTAACCAATAGAAGGCGCATGCGGTCACGTCGAGCGCGCCTTGCGCACGTTAGTTTATATTCTATTGGTTAATATTTGCACAGCTCCGCCCCGCTCCGCTTGTCTCCGCCTCAGTGGAGCCGCACCCTTAGGCCTACTGTCCAAGGAAGCGTAGCTGCATAGACACGTATTCGTCATTGTACGCTTGCTTGCAGCCTACATACAAAATCGCACAACTCTGTCGACGGAGCGGCAACGTCGCGTCAGCGGCGCTGCATGCAAGCTTTACGCCGCCGGTCGTACTGCATGCATGCATACGCCGGGCTACATCGTAAGGAACATCACGTATGAAAGAAAAAGACGACATCATCACGTATGAAAGAAAATGTATGCTACGTTATGCTTACGCTACGCTTCGTGGACAACGTCAGTACGCCGGGCTGCAAAAGAACTGCACGGCGTATATTTGCAGCGTCTATGCAGCTACGCGTCGTGGACAGTAGGCCTAGCGCTCAAATTGTAGCAAATTTATTAATCTTTATTAAAGTATGACCAAACATACTTGAAAAATTCTTCCTTAGAGAATTTTTTTCGAAAAAAACTGAAACAAGTGCCAAAAATTCGCAGTTTTTCGAGCACCATCGGGGTAGCACGGGGTTTTCAGGGTTGCAAACTTGGATGTTAAATATTCTCAACGGACTTAACAACATAAAAAAATCGTAGTTACATGCGGATTTGCGATGTTTGCCTTTTTTGTGTTGTTATGGACTGGCCTAATGATGGTGAAAAACAAAGAAAACCGTGAAAGTGCAAGTCGGACTCGTACACGAACGATTCCTTACCATTTTTGTTTATTTCATTGTTTTTAGGTGTTGTGCACTCTGTAAAAGTTTCAACTGTCTACAGTGCCTGACATACTACCCTCAGATAGACAGACGGGCGGATAGATTGCGGAGGCTTAACAATTGGTGCCCTTTGGGCGCAGAATCGTAAAAAAGCCGAGGCACATTTTTGCCGAAAATAGCTTTCGTGTAAAAACTTTATGACTGAAATGGTGACAAGACAAGCAAGGGGGCCCAATGGCTCAATGAAATAATATGTGATGTAAACAGTAGGGCGTGGAAATGTCAGGGACACGAAGCCGATAGAGATAACACGCGTCTCGAGAGATGCTTACCCTAACCTTGACGTCATGCAGACCCTTCTATCATTCTTTTACAAAACGATAATATACAAGGACACATTGATGTTGTTGTTTAAAGATAAAAATGATGCATATTCTTATAGAGCAGTTTTATTATTAGGTAGCTGAATAAAATTTTGCTTTTAATTTATTATTGCACTCATCTAACAAGGAAAGGTACCCAACTGTCATGTAATTTTTTTCATGTTCTTAACATTTTTTTATACAGGGTGGAAAGTTGAGATGAGGCATAAAGGGCAGCTACCAGATCCCTTGCTGCCACGCGAAAATGATCTTAGGAGACCTTTCCCAACTTTTTGAGTGATGACAATCGACATCGAAATTCATTCATTCGATTTTTGATAAAATGTACAGTCAGCGAGAAAATCGTCATAATTGAGATATTTTTTTAATGCCAATCGATCCCATTCCCTTGAAAGGATTAAAACACTCTTTGAGACCAACTGAGGTTAGAGTACTAGAACACCCATTAAGCAAAGAAAACGTTTTCCATACATTTAATAGGGTAATAACTCTCATAACAGAGAAGAAAGGTCTTCGCATGTGGTTTTTTTACGCGTATCGGTCCTTTATACTTAAAGAACAAAAAATTGACATAAAACATCAGATATCGTCACTGTTCTAAATTCAAAATGTAAATTTTCTTCATACATTATTTTTGAATTATTAAGCTTTTTCACCCATGACGGCCAGCTTTATCTATGTAGCAAAAAGTTTGTATCGTATTTAGTGGTTTTTTTTATTTGTAAGAATACCGATTTTTCTCATTTTGAATGTCCTAATGGAAGTTGTCCCCATAAAAATCAATGATCTTTAAGCTTAAGAAAATTCCACTTTGCCTTTACCCTACTAAAATGTATGGAAAAAGTTTTCTTTGATTTGTGGGTGTTCTAGTACTCTAACCTCAGTTGGTCTCAAAGAGTGTTTTAATCCTTTACGGGAATGGGATCGACTGGCATTTAAAAAAAAAACAATTCTGTCGATTTTCTCGCTGGCTGTACATTTTATCAAAAATCTGTGAATGTCGATTGTCATCACTCAAAAAGTTGGGAAAGGTCTCCTAAGATCATTTTCGCGTGGCAGCAAAGGATCCGGTAGCTGCCCTTAACGCCCCATCTCAACTTTCCAACCTGTATAGTTATAACCTTTATTTATTAAATATATACTAGCACAATTTGAAATAAATAAATTAAAACACAGAAAATAAAATAAAATAAAATACACAAGCTCAGCGTGGCGAGGTCGCACCATCATCAAAACCAAATAATTTCGCAAGTGGTTTAAATTCGTGTCGCGTACCACGAATACACATGCTGGTGGCCCGGATTATTGAAATGATAATACGAGATCTTAGCCATCCCATAACTGAGCCAAGGGATCTGTCCCAGCGATCGGCGATAGCCTCTCCGAGGTGTTTTACAATTGTCTGCCAAGGTCGTTTCTGTTATAAGAATATCAAATTGTTCATCATTCCATAATCTTTGACGACGGTCAAGTAATCTTGTTATATCTTTAGCTTGTTTAATATTTTTATCTCTTTGTAACATAACGGCAATAAATATCAATGTACGTTCGGAAGGATAAACAGAATTTACAAGAAGTTCGGCTAATTTGTGGATAAATTTTCTGCTTATTGTGTTTGAAGGGAGATCATAAAGTTTATCATGTAGCCTGCACACCTTGTCCCAGTGTTTTTGCCATATATCTGTCTTCAAACCAGCGCCTCTATTCTAGGCGGTAAAAACGATATCGTAGTTTGCCTGTTATGGTATTGTTATGACGTCAGTCGCCATTACTGTCAAGAAAATAAGAGCTATCAAAACGTTGACAATACGATAACAGATCAAATGCGATATTGTTTTTACCGTCTTGAACAGAGGCGCTGTTCTATTAACCCTTTGAACGCCAAGAGCCTATAAAGTGGTCATGTGCTGTCGTGCCCACCACGCCAACAACCACTAAAAAGGTCTGAGTGAAGGTGTACTTTGATCGTGAATAAAACCTACTATGAATTATGTTTATTTGTTTTTATTGGTTTAAACGTTACATCAATTCATATTTTGTTCCTAATAAATAATTGACGAATGTTTGGACAGTTCAAAATATGAAAATTTCAGGATTAATCTACTGATATAATTTGATGCAATAATGTCAGTGTCCCATACGCCAATAGCCCATAAAGTGGTCGCTAGTGCTGCCGCTGGATCTGTTTAATTTCCTATTAATTATTGTTAAAACATTGCTACGAAGGTGCCTTTGTACAATATTTGTTATCCTAATCTATTTTATAACATTCATTAACCATCGTCTTTGCCTACCTACTACCTAAAAGCAACTGAGACATAATTTAAATCTAATTACGATGTGCTGGCATTGATCTGTCGATATAAAAACTATATCTGTATGGCGTAACAGTCACTTCTCTATGATAGCGGGAAATCATAGTTCCTTATACGCCAACAACCACTTAAAACGCTCGCCTATGACGTCATTGACGGTAAAAAGACTGTACTAGTGATGGTGTAGTGGTGTACATATGAAACAAAATTCGTAAAACGGAAAGGTCTGATCCGTTTTATTTAGTAGCTATATGTTGTTTTAATTATAGAAAATGTTATTTCGTCAATTTTTTTTGAGAATATTAATAACTTGCTTAGAGTATACTGACTCATGTGACATACTTTGTATACCATTTGTTTCAAACGTCACAAAGGCAGTGTAAATAGATCCAAGTGAAATTACTTACTGATCTATCAATTTAATAATTAGTTCATGCCATAAAAATACATTGTACTGACAACAACAGGCCCGCCCAAGACACCTTTTGAAGGTCTTAATATTATGCCAATGTCAATAAAATTACCAATGTCCACTCATTCTCGTACCTGTACGATTAGCAAGGCGAGTACAATTTATCGATAAATGTTTGTCCCAGCACTACGAGATTCGTCATTTTTGATAAAGCAACAGTGCTTGGCGTCTGAGTGATCACTTCATTCGAATATGATGGCGTTCAAAAGGTTAAGGCCACATTTCACCAAAGTTGGAATAAGACTTACACCGAAATTAGTCTATACAAATTCGGCGTTTAATCTAGGTGAAATGCGGCCTAAGAAAAGGAGATCCGAATGCTTCTTCTAGGCATGTTAGATTCGTATTTTGGGTACTTACTGGAGGATCATTCGATCGCTATGAGCAGCTCGTATATGCCGTTGTAACCCGTTTCGTTTTATGTTCTTAACATTGTATCTATTTAAATAGTCATTAAATATCACTTGTATTCTTAGAATTTTAATAGGAACAACCTCTAACTTGCAATCCTTACCGACCAATAAATAACTCAATCAATCAATTTACGCAGTCCACTGGACCTGACGCAAACGGAACAAATGTCATATATTCTAATGGAAAAATGTTAACATGAGAAAAAAAGAGTTTTTGAGATTAGATATTACTATTTACCGTATCTTCTATTCACATTGTTTGGCACAGAACCTAAATATTCTTTTTAAGATTTAAAACATAAAATAGGTCACCCGAGATTATGTAGGTACTAGATGAAACCCCGGCTTCGCTCGGGTAAAATGTAGACTCATTCCGATGTACCATTTTTTTTTATAAAATGTAGATTTTACTTCTGTAGTTATCGGTTTATGGTCTTAGGTAGGTACTTACAGTCCGTAAGCACAAAAAAAGCATTCCGTTTGTACTTGTCTCTCACTCGCAATCATACTCTCTTATTGAGAGCGAGTGAGAGAGGAGTACAAACTGAATGGTATTCTAAGTGCTTACTGACTGGACTACTTTTGAGAATGAAAATAGAAAATCCCGTTCTCTAAACAAATTAGCCTGACCGTGCCTGACTGACTAAAACAAACGCAGATTTTTCTTATAAGATATTGAAGTACTGCCGCAGTTTGTAAAAATAAATTGCCTGTCTAAATACTATCGTATGGAAAAATCTGACGTGCAGTCCCAGTCTTAATATTATCACAAACACGTTCACAGCTAACCTATGTATCGATATTCCACCAGTATATATAATTACTCGTATCTCTGATGTCTCTGTCTCACAATCAACGCAATGAGACCTTAGAGGTCACAATGGAGAACGGAATACGAACCTGTGACACCTGTGACACAATCAATCAATCTTTTTTAATTTATGGCACATGATGACGTGACAACTTTGCGTGGCACCAACCACATGGATGACATTCAATGATAGAATATAAAAAGAGGTAGATATGTTACCTATACGGTATTCCGCGTGTAAAAATGGCCCGGCTTACGCACACATAATCAGTAAATATTACAATTACATACTTATTCATAAATGACAAGTGAAAGCAGGATGGTATGCTAATTTCCGGGAGCGAAACAGAGACGAGTGTATGTTGCTCTGCAGACTAGTTCACGGTTCCGTTGACGCCGCAAGACTAAGTTAAGGTGTACCAATTGGCTTGGTTTTAGGGTGCTACTATCGAAGTGCGTATAACATATCTACCTATTTTTACTATATTATATCATTGATGACATTGATGACATTGACATGTTTACTTCGCAACACCGTTTTTTTATACTTCATAATCTGAATTTTCTGCCTATAAGTTGTCGACTCGGATCGACTATTTTTTTACGCTCTTCAATTTGACGTGAATTTCGTTCGAGTCTATCGTAGACCCGGTACGAAATTATTAATATAGATAACTATTATGCATATCTATACTATCTATACTAATACTATAAAGAGGTAAAGTTTGTGACGTTGTAAGGGGTAATCTCTGGATCTACTGAACCGGTTATGAAAAATCTTTTACCAATAGAAAGCGACATTATTTGTGAGTGTCATAGTTTAGGTTAATATAAAATAACCAAAAATATATATGTTTGTTTATAGCCCAACGAAGAGGGCACGGGAACAGTTATACAATGATAAAGTCACTGTAATTATTACAATACCACACAATGTGACTGCACTGGTGTCTCTACTATTATAAGACTTTTGCTGATAACTCTAGTGTAAAATAATACGAATCGAATGATTTAGGTATTTCAAGTTTATTTTCACCTGGGACATAAAAATAAAGCAAACAACAGTTCAGTTGCGTTGTAATCTAATCAATAATTACAGCGTTTTAACGAACTCTGTAGAAGTTTAGAATGACTTGCAAGAACCATACAAGAAATTCGTCTTAATTAATAAGACTACGCCGATAGTGGCTGGACGTTGTCTCTGGAATATCAAACCACGGCCGCAACAAGATTAAATGACTGTACGAACTTGTTCATTCATTTATTATTTTCTGTATGTTATGTATTTTATCTTTTGATCCAATCGTAGGCTTTCAGATTTCATAACTATAAAGCTTGTTTATAAATATGCAATAATCTAAAAAGTCAAAACCTGTGCCCATATCCAAGAAAATAGGGTTTATGAGGCTATGTTAAGTCTAGTTGCAAAATAGAAATAGAGAACATGTATTTCGCTTAAAGGTTTCTGCCCACTAGAAGAAGAAGAAGAAGAAATACATTTATTCACCAACCATAAGACACGCAAATATACAAATGATTCAAGAAAACAATGAAGGTAACAGGCACAGCACGCAAATGTGTGTCCTCGCGGCAGTGAAACGGACACTGGCTCAGCAACATGCTGAGGTGTCAGACACCTACAGCGCTGATTTTCAGCCAGTACCGGCAGTGACTCACGGAACGCTGTACAAACATACTATACTATACGTGTAAACTACTTACATAATACTTAGTCATTATAGCAGAAAAATAAATGGGAATATAATAATTAAAAATAAAACGCATACATAAATACCGATATACAGCCTTGATAAAACTGAAAATGAATTAAAAGGTCAATTTAAAAGCAGCAGGTTGAATTAATGATGTGTGTAGGTAACTACTGGATGAGGGTTAGGATTTCTGGAGTGTCAACAAATAACCCTTAAGCTTGCGCTTACTACACCGTATCATGCCATGACCGTACTATGAACGTATCAGGCCCGGAAGGTAATCACTTAGTATTAAAATGTTGGTTGGTGACGGAACGGTCTAGTCTAGGTATAGTCTCATACTTTTCAATACAAATATATTTTTTTTGTTTGATAATGCTAAAAAATAAAAAACGGTACGCTAAAAAATGCTGCAAATGGTGTTAAAAGCATGAAACTCGGAACGATTGAACTTTATGACATACGAATCAATTCGACCCGTAGCACGAAAAAAAAACAGAAAAGGAGACGAGTTATGACGCCATCATTTTTTTTATTAGGAAAAAAAAATGTTCTGAAACCTATCGTGTGTGGTATCTTATGAAAGGGCTCGCTAAGCCGTTTCTAAAAATATAACACATCATTATATTTCAGTCACTTATTTTAAATTAGAATAAAAATCATTTTCAAAACATACCAAGATTGGGCTCCTCCGGATATGTTACGGTTGAATAATTATTTGTAAAATATACCTAAAATGATACGTAATAGCCTCATATCCAACCCCAAGAAAACAATTTTGAAAATATTTACATTTAGTATTTTTTTATATTTTAAAATGTGATAAAATCACAAGTAGTTGAAGCATGTATAAAAAGTTCAATTTTAGTCACTGAGGATGATAAATACTAATGCGAGAGGAGTTTTCAATCATATTTATATTGTTTATTGATATTAACATATTTATTAATATTTAAAAAATAAAGTTAGCACCACGTTCCTATTACGGTCATGGTATGATTGATACGGTGTAGTGGGCAGAAACCTTAATTATAAATTATCACATTGTGTGAAAAGTAGTGCTGTGAAAATGGTATCCACTCCAAATAGACCTCTCTTTGAATTTGAAGGCCTACTTTTTAATGGATGATCTTATTTGGATACCCTAATTTACGGCTAACTTGGAACGGCACTTACCAGGCCAGGCACGCAAATACAAAAGAAGATTATTGTAGTAGGTATAGTAGCATTTTTGGTGCCTATAACGTCTCAATTACGAAATTTTGCACTCAGGTTGCATTTAGCAAGTGGTTAGGTATTAATAACCAGGTACAAATAAATACATAATATAAAATAAAAAGCGGTAAAATTATCATAACTAAACACAGTTTTTAAATTTGTACACACTTATAGCAGTTTGTTTGAGATTGTATTGGTTCTGGAAAGCACTAGTTCACTATTTATCTTCCTTTTGGTACTGGAAATCTCTAGACATTTTGCAGCCATTTCGCATTATTTGGTTTGTTGATAATGTTAAGCTATATTTAAGGTAATAAATAACTTTTTGAAAGTATACTACTAGATAATGCACTATATCCTTTTTTTGTTACAGAAATCATCATGGGCTGCTTCGTCAGCAAAGATAAACTCACTAAGGAAGACATGGACTTCCTCAAAACCCACACATCTTACGATGAGACCACTATTAAAGAGTGGTACAAAGGCTTTAAGGTAATGAATTCAAACTCAGCTGTTTTATCATGTATTTAAGAAAATAAAATATTTTAAAAAAAAAACATGATTTAAAGTAATACGTTTTCAATAAAATAATCGCTTAAGAAGTTATGGATTTATTAAACCCTCTGCAACTGTGGTGACTTTTTTAGAAACATTCTACTAACGTAGTCTGTCAGACGCATAGAGGTAGTAAAACATAGAGAGAGTGTAAAAACGGCTAATAGAATAGTACTCTTCGCACCTGTTACAAATGCCCTTCGTTAAAAAGAGTCTTCTATATATGACCGCTTTCGATTGGATTTCAAAAGCGTACCACTTTTTAGGTGTGTTCGTGTGTGTCACTCTGCATTAATGTGCGTAAGTTTGCAGTCAGTGATGTGGCGTTTATCGATATATTAGGTTTAACCATAATTAAAAGGCAAAGGATAAGCCTATTTTCAACAATAATTGGGATTGACTATTGAAAAGTGGCCTTATTTCGAAAAAGTAAACTGAGAAATTAACTTTTTTGCCGTGTAATAAAACTAAAGACAGTTTTTACAGTTTTTATTTAAAAATAAAACGTTTATCTTTAATAATGATGAATAATCCTTGTAATTGTAAGACAGTAATTGGAAGACAGTTGACCCTTTTTTGATGCCGGATTGCATTGCAACTTCTGAAACAACGACGAACCATTTCTGTCAGAGCATCTCCAACCATTCCTGTTTGAGCATCAAGGTTAATTTGTTTGGGTTGCGTATGAATGGATGTGATTACTGAATATATATATGTTTCTTATTAAAATGCGAGCGATACTTCAAATCTGAAACAATACAATTAATTAATATTTATAGTAGGCTCTTTTAACGATCGATAGATATGTACGTACAGTCTAGGAAATTGATTCCTTGACCATTATGGACTATGTCAAAGTGGCACTGTAAATAAAATCATAAGTATCTTACGTTTTGATTGATTATGTCACTACGACATAGTCCAAAATGGTCTAGGAATCAATTTCCTTTACTGTACGTAAAAAATACATATTAAATTAAAATACCGATGTTAAAATAACGAATAATCCAAATATCTACAATAAGTATTTTATGCCTATGTCTATAAAAGGCACACGCCTGTGCCATTAAACGTTGTAAGTTTCGACATTTAAAACATCGGCCTTTTAACTGTTCGGCATCGCTATTTTAACCCAAAATGTATTCACTTTTTGATATTTAAACACATACTCATGGATATATTTACTCATTTAGTCTATGAAAATATCGAAAGTTTACTTATCGATATTAATTTTGGAAGCACTATTGTTTACTTCCGAAAGAAAATCTAAAAATGAGTTAAAATTGCACATTTACTGCAAATAGTGCCTTTGTATTAATTACAAGACGTAATACCATGATAATGTTTCTAGTTATACTTGCAAAACGGCCGGATTATGGCCGAAAATCAACAGTTTTATTGTAAAACATCACTCACCTGTGAAAGCTTATATTTTGTGGATCATTTTCTTTATTTCCCATTCGGGATTTACATCCACGAAATACACACGCCATTCCACTGAACCTATACTTAAATACTTCACTGATAACTTGTCGAAGAAATATATTTTCGGATAATTATTTTAAAATTCTGACGGATGGGCGCACGGATCGCGAACAACAACAGTAATCCGACTAAATTAAGTGACACTTTTTCTTAGGTCTTTATCCGACTAGCCGCTTATTATATCCCATTCGTCTTAATTTAGTAGGGTTCACATGTCGGGTATTGACCAATAAAAATTGGCTACAAAACTGTGTTGTACACAGAAGAAAAAGGTGGTACGCTTGACAGTTGACTACACGGGATCTAGTGTTTTCCTTCATCTTTGGTCAGACGTATTTTTTGATAAAATTTAGAAAAAATACTAATGTGTCAATGATAAGTATTGTTTATTTAGTGCATAGCATGATTATTTAATTTTAATGCAGAATGTATAATAAACATGTAGGTACATGGGCTTCTGAATAAAAAATAAAAACTTGAATACGGTAAAAAATCTGGTATTTTTCACATAGCTAGGTTAGAAGAAGGTACTGAGTGATACAGAGCTATATCATGCTATACGGCGATTTTTTTTGACGGTGACCGAGAGACGTCACGTCAGTCGCAGAGGGTTAAAGGTCACTTTAAAAGTACAGGCAAACTTTAAAACAAAAATAATTAAAACACTCAGATAATTTAGCCATTATTGATCAAAGGGAGAGAATGATTGAATGACTCGTGACCTTTACATGGAAATGTATGGTGTGAGTTATTTTAGCTAAGCACTGTTAAAATAACGAGTTGGATACCGTGCACAACACTTAAATGTTAAGCCACTTGCTACCCTCCATAATTTAGCCGAGTAATACATACTGGATATATGAGTATATTGTTGCCTAGGCGCGGAAAGTAAGGGATTTCCTGACGAGGTAAAATACGTGTCAGGAAATCCTTGTTTCCGCCGAGGCATACATAATGCTTTTCTCAAACAATGCGAGGAAATTATACAAATACATGATTATAAGTATTTTTTCTCAAAAATGTCCGGAAATGTTGACATTCCTATCTACATATTGAGACGCGAAGTACATAGTTTACTGACAATTCTCAGATTAAAAAAAAAAACATTGTTGCATACAAATTCCATTACTATCTAGCTTGTAACTTTTTAAAAAGTGAAAAGAGCCGTAATAAAATTACGGCACAAGTCTTATACATCCAAATTTTATTCGAAACATAACTTTTTTATTTGTGCCTGGAATAGCTTATGTCTTTTTTAAAACAAAAATTGCGTTTCTCCTTGTCATAAACAAAAAGGCGGTAAGGAGTGATGGTTTTTTTCACATGAAGTTTCTGTTTGTATGCAATTCAAAAAATGAGTTCAAGCGATGAAGATTTGACTCCAACACAATTTTTTTCTTGCGATTTTTGAGAAAAGCACTATATTTGCCTCGGCAGGAACAGCAATTGCGGGCTTCGTATTTTTAAACGGACTCGCAAGCTCGTCCGTTTAATCCAATACTCGGCCCGCAATTGCCTACTTCCATGCCTAGGCAATAATGTACTATTAAAAACCTTTGACAAATTCGGAGAGAATGTTTGTTTGCGTCATACGAGTATTAGTTAAGATAGTTTCACGCACAACGAGCCGCCGTCCGCCGCCGCCGCTCCGCAGAGCCCCGCCGCGCCGACGCCCCTCACTGCGCCCCCACAAGTTGGGTGTACGGGATTTTTTTCATGGTCCTTTCGATTTTATACGCAATAGAGAGCGCTTTTGAAAAAACAATATGGACATGGATGGAAAGTGTTTTCATATGGTTTTTTTACTCCTAGGAGTAAAAAGAGGCATTTTCCGTCCATGTGTTTCAATCGGAAAACCGTTATTTCCGAGCATTAAAGGCAAAAACGCGAACAGTGGCAAGTGACTCAACGATCCCGTGTTGGGACTGTACGTTAAAGGCATAACTTTTATTGCTACACGGTGTACACATATACATATACATAAATAATTATAATGTTTAAAATAATTATAGTGTTTGTAAAATAAAAATTAATCCACAACGAGCTTGTTCAAATATGTAACATGTCTAAATTGTTTACTCATGGAGTCTTATTTTGACGTTGCTTTTTTATTTTGCAGCAAGATTGTCCTAATGGGAGACTTACACCAGCGAAATTTGTCGATATGTACAAGATGTTCTTTCCGTCTGGTAACGCGGTCGAATTCTGTGATCACGTGTTTCGCACATTCGACATGGACAAAAACGGCTATATAGATTTTAAGGTAAACACGCTTCTGGTAATATTAAAGCACAGCGAAGCCTCCGAATGATGTTCACTGTGTATTTTAAGCTGCTAAAAGCGAATAACTGTTAACATACTTATCATGTTTTATGCTCCAAATGCGAATTGATTTGATTTAGACATACGATTCTTAAAAGGCGATTGTTGGTTAAAGCTCCTAGTGTTAAAGCCGACGTGGATCGAAACGTTATGTTTGTTTTAGGAATTTCTGCAAGCCATTCATGTTACATCAAGTGGCACGCCCGAAGAGAAGCTCAAGTGGGCATTCCGTATGTATGATGTGGACGGAAATGGAGTCATAGACATCCAGGAAATGACAAAAATTGTTCAGGTAAACGATTGTATATCGTGTAAACTCTTAATTGCACATAAACCAATTAACACTTACCTAAGTGCGTACATAAAATGTACTTGGTATTGCAGCAATTTCTTGGACTATCCAAAGTTGAAACTCTTTAAAATAAATAAATGTTAACCTTTTGAACGCCATACGTCGAATACAAAATGTGCCACCCACACGCAGAACATGTTTGCTATGCTATGCAAATTACACCTTTTGGCTACCAAACAAAGTCTCTTTTAATCTTGAACTCTTGTCGGCTGTAGCCGACGCGGCGTCAGTGGCACGACTTTTAGTTGACGGCCAGAGCCGACTGTGGCGTTGAAAAGGTTAAACCATCGGAAATGTATAACTTGTATCGTAAAGTTTGCGCAGTTACCCAATACTATTTCAAAGTCTTGTACCAAGCACTTCTTAATTTACGCCAATATTGCGGGCCCAAAATTTTACTAGAGCAGCCCTGGGCAAATGCACAAATATTCAAAAAGTTTCCTTAATGGTACAGTCAGCAGCAGAAGTAGCTACTCAACCGAAGAGGTCAAAATGATCTGCACTCGACTCTATTGTCAAGAGAATACGTCGTATCTAGATCATTTGGAGCATGTTTTTTTGCTTAGCTACTTTTGATGCTGACTGTACTATAGAATTTCGTTTAGACCTCCTGTAAAGCAATTTTTAGATTTTGTGTGCGACTTGCTTGTGTGTATTGATAATCTATCATAAAAAATAAAATGCTAGGTACTATTTGTTAACTTTCAATAACAAGACAATACTTGACGAATCTTAAAGAAATTAAAATCAAGAATTAAATTAAGATACCATTATTATAATGTGCATTAATTTAATTAACAGTTTTGTTTTAAATAATAGTCATCGCGTATTGATTAATTACACCATACGCGTTTCAGGCGATCTACGACATGCTCGGAGCGTGTTCGAGTAACCGCCCTGCCGACTCAGCCGAGGAGCGTGCCAAGAACATTTTCGCTAAAATGGACGAGAACAATGACGGTCAACTCACGCAGGACGAGTTCCTTAAAGGGTGTCTCCAGGACGAAGAGCTCTCCAAGATGCTGGCCCCATAAGCGGGCCGAGACCCGAGCAGCCACGGTCCGGTCTCACCACCTACCCCTTCCACTGTATACCTCACGATGAACCGACGGCGGACAGAACTAATTCCCCTTTTCCGTTGGATTTATACAGAGAGTGGATTGACCTATGAATTTATTTGTAAATATTGTCCGTTATTAACGCTCATTTCTTCACGATCAGTTTATCTCAGCGTGATAACGTTTCAACCAGTCAATTAATCCTGATTTTTATACCCTATTTTTCTTTTATTGGGAGATTCGTGAGTCATTTGAAAAGTCAAGTAATAAAAATGGTTGTGTGGCTGTAGTGTCGCATTGTATAACTTCGAAATTCTCATAGAATCCGTGATAGGTATTTAATTCACATTTGTTGCGCAGCAGCCGTACTCCGCTTGCGCCAAGCGCGCCTTCGTTCTGTCGATACACGTCCATCAGAAAATTACCTCGCAGGACCTGATCTCTACATTCAATACTGACACTGCATTTAAAAAAACGGCTTTAAATTATTAAAGGTTAATGAAGTATAAACCAATAAAACATCTCGTTACAAGCAACGCATCCACAAAAAGGTTACTTACTTCTAATTAAACAAATTGAGATGTCTGGCGAAAAAATGTATCGATAACGTTAGCTGTGCTTTTCATTAAATTCATCTACTTACACCGAGCTTTTTCCGATAAAGTGTTTACTATATATATTTGAGAAAAAATATTTGTACTTAGCGAATATTAATAATAATGTAACGAACTTAAAGTCAATGAATTCTTGAATAATAAAATTATTGAAAATGTCCATTCCTATTTAATATTAAGTAATCAGGATAGGAAGTACTTATTTGCTTATAATCAGCAAAAATGTTAATCATTATTTTTTTATCCATGTTATTAAAAAGGATGTTAATGCAAAAATTATATATTATCTTTTTGAAAAAACATTTTAATACATTTTGTTTGATGTTTGTTAACAATTCTACGTTGTGTACAGCCACGCATAAGTTGGACAGGTCACAAATCTGTGGCGTTGATGTTCTCCTACCGACTTTAGGCAAATTAGCACTTCTTGTTGCGATCACTGTTGATAAAGTTAATGATATAGTGAATGATAATTGTTTATGAAATCTCTGTCGCTGTCGGAGAGTCCTATAATTATTAAGTAATTTGTCCAAACCCCTCACGATCCAGACAATCCGGTTCTCATTATAGCCATAATGTAAAATGTTGGCAGGTTGTATCTTCTCAATGTGTGTTACTCGTAATGGTCCCACAGACTAACAGTTTACCTGGAGTCCCATGTTGGTCAGGCCGCCTGAGGGTTCAAAATCTATGAATTGTTGCATTCGTGCATGATTCATGCATGCTAGTAATTTTCGTACGGCTGGCTTTAAAACTGCCACTTAACACAATATCTGTTTTCAAACGACGGTTCGAGAAAGGTCGTAACGCGGATGTGCCCGTGAGGCGTCGGACTTGGTCTGGCGGAGATCGCGGCACGACCCACACTTGCAGTTCGTCGAAACGTCAGTCGTAAACCTAAACTTATAAGCTTACTAACTACGCTGAACTGACAGGCAAAATCGGTCGCCGAAATGTTAATCCGTAGGACCCTTCAGGTACTGGTTGATGGCGAAAACGGCACTCGCGAATCGTTAGGCAGAAGTCGTTACAAATTCAGCCCAAAGATTAATTTGTAACGTCAGGAGAATATTGATATGTATATCCGTTAATATGAGCAAGCTTAACCAATATGAATCTACCAAGTTCTGTATTATTTTATAATAATGTTTCTTTTGAAAGTTCTCTTATATTTTGTAAAATAAATATCTTATAAATGTTGCAATCTGATATTTCGTTGGTATTGGACTTTCCGGAGCCAGTTTAGTTAAAAAAATGTAGTTAAAAGGTTAGCGCCTGCAGCGCTGACCAATGATATTACATCCAAGTATTAGTCACTTGTGCCATCATAGTTTATGCGCGCAATTATACAGTTACTTTATCTTCACATGAAATACACATTTCGTAAAAGATATTCACATGTTTAATCTTTGGTTTTGGATATAACCACTCATATAATATGGTTAAATTGTCGTAGTGTTGTAGACCAAAAACCTCTGCATAACGTATGTATCTTCATCTTTCACCTTTTGGGTTAAAGCATAGGAATAAATAATAATTACACGTAGAAGCGAAACTCCCGGCTCCCGACGCGCGCTCGGCGCGTTAGATACCTACCGCCTGGCGACACCCTAGGTCCGTCTAGTCAGTTAGGGGCGTTACACACGGAATATATATTAATATGCCAAAATATATATCATATTATAGCAATGCATCTTACGATATATGTATTTTCCGTACTAGTTAATAAAGTCCACAACCGCAGCTATAATATATATATCAATATATATTATAGCAAGGTATCTTAAGATACCTTAATAGACCTTGTTGTAAGATATATTTATCTTTTTCCCTCGCCACTATAATGAATGGGATGGATATATTTTTTCATAGTGAGGTTTTTTGCTATAATGTCATGTATATTCCAGTATATTAATATACAGGGTATCCCAAAACTCAACAATAACCCGCCAAGGGCTGAAAGAGCAGCTAAAAAGCTATCGATTTAACCCCTATGTATGTTCAGCGATTTTTAGTAGTTTCGGAGATATTTATCATATTAGTTTCAATTTTTGTAATTTTCCCATGTCACGAAAAATCATTTATTTCATAACTTTTTCAGTGGTATCTTATATTATTAGAATCATTACGAATCAGCGAAGTTTTTAAACTTAATTGCCCGTTTTTTTATCAAATGTCTTAGTAATGGCATAAAGTTGTTTTTTCCATATAGAGTAAAAAGTAACACTAGGATACCTAGTATGGAGAAAGAAACTTTATGTTATAAGTTAAAAAGTTGATTAAAAAAAACGAGCAAATATGTGGACATAAGGGAAAATTACAAAAATTCAGACTAAAATGATCAATATCTCCGAAACTACTAAAAATCGCTGAACATACATAGAGGTTAAATCGATAGCTTTTTAGCTGCTGTATCAGCCCTTGGCGGGTTATCGTTGAGTTTTGGGTCACCCTGTATAATATAGCTCCGTTTGTGATGGGCTTGAGGCAGTGCAGGTCATTGTATTTATTTCACCGCGCGTGTCGCGATTTGTTTTTTTAAATCGTACCTATTACATGGCTTATGTTTAACGGATCACCAGATATAGTAAAATATAAAGCCAAAAAAACACTTTTTACTGCCGAAAATAGTAAATGATCACCAAATCCTAACCTAACCTAACCTAATTTGGTGATCGTTTACTATTTTTGGATCTCGAAGATAATTTTGGTGCTCATTATATTTGTTGCCCTATTAAATTAGCCATGGGAAAACATTATCGCAGTATAGAGGTTCGATCGATGAAATTTGAAATATATAGGTTTGCGGGGGCGAAAAATCGATCTGTCAAGTTGTCATCTTCGTAGATTATTAATAGCCACATAAGCCATGTAATTTTCTGGAGATAATCTAAATATCATCAAAAAGTATTATTACCTAATTTAACGTAAATGTGAAAAATCCTTTTGCAACAATGTTTTTTTACACGTTGAAGAAAAACATAAACAACATTTCGTGACTAAACTTTTATAACACATCCATAAACCGATTAAAATATTTCGCAAGTGACAGCCCTGACTTTGGGCGCGGAAGACGAGCGTAGCGGGGTGAAGGGGAAGTACGTATTTATGGCGCGGCTTTTTGGGCCTGGCCTGGGTAAAGGAGATTCGCTTCTACGTAGTTTTTATTTTTTCTTATGGTAAGGGCGAGTACAACAAAAATTAAACGGACGATTATCGGTTTAACGGGTGTCAAATGTATTGATTAACAGCTGTTTAAGACTTAATCGTCCGTTTAATTGTTGGTGAACTCGGCCCTTAACCTTTTCAACGCCACAGTCGGCTCTGGCCGTCAACTAAAAGTCGTGCCACTGGCGCCACGTCGGCTACAGCCGACAAGAGTTCAAGATTAAAAGAGACTTTGTTTGGTAGCAATAAGGTGTAATTTGCATAGCATAGAAAACATGTTTGGCGTGTGGGTGGCACATTTTGTATTCGACGTATGGCGTTCAAAAGGTTAAAGTAACTTTGGTCGTCTCGTATTGTTTCCACACTACTGTGCCTTCTAGTCCTCTTTGTAAATATTTATCTACTTAATCGTAGTTTATGTTCATTTATATTTTTCACTCATAATTCTTTATCTTGACTTATAGTCAATAGGCAAAACAACTCTCTTAGTGTGTCCTAGTCCAATGTAATTGAAATGTATTATTACTTTAAAAGATCATCTATTTTGTAAGATTGTGCAGAAGTAGACAAGGTAAAGATACAAAATAAAGTTTGATTTGTTTGCGTTTGGTATTCACCATCAGAGCGTTTATTTAATTTGGTTTTAAACCATATTGTATCGTGTGAGTTATCATTAATTACCACATTGTAACGTCGTTAAGATAGCTCTTAGTAAAACAATATTGGTAAAGGCACGAACTTTTTATTCTTAAGTATACCGATAGAAAACTAATAATATAAACCCCTTTGTAAAAAAAACGGGCTGTTAGGATAATTTCCAGTGTTTTACATATAGTGTAAGGAAATGAAATTGTATGCTACAAAACTGGTATTATTTTTAAATGTTTATTATATTTCTTAGTAAATAACGCTGTCTTCATTTTCTAGCATAAATTCTTATTTTATTAATAAAGTGCCCAATTTATTTGCAAGGGGATATATATGGCATTATCTATGTAAAGAGACCTTATTGTCGATGGCGCTTACGCCGCACTGCGTCATGCGACGTTATATTGATATCGGAACATCTTTAATAATGGTGGAAGCGCCATCGACAATAAGGTCCCTTTTCATAGATAACGTCACATATAATGATTTCAGTTTTTGTTTTGAGAGCATTTCATTAACGATCATACAAAATAAATCGACGCACATATTGTTTTTGCGAACAATCGCAATGAGGGTTCGGAAAATACGCATCAACTAAGTAATTAACTTAATATTCAATTAATTAGCACGTTTTTTCTGCAACGAGAGAGATATCATAATACTAACCCTTTGGCTCATTTTTGGCAGATAACAGTTAAAGCCAAGCCAGAATAAACGTTTCAAACACAATGCACACCTGCCCTTCTCCAGTGCCATGTTTTTTTACGTTACTTATTTAGATTCCTTAAGTATACTCCTGCGCCGCATTTCTCGTAGTGACGCACAAATAGAATATATTGAAACAACTTGTTCGTTCATATTGTGATGCGCGGCTTAAACAACAGCCGTATATTTGGATGTCAGATTAACTTTTTGTTGCAATAATACAGATTTAACTATTTCATCTTTCAACGTACCTACTGTGATTCGACACCAATTTATTTATAACAGTAAGTACCTGGTTTAGAATCAGGGGCTCTATTGTACCCGCTAAAATCATATTGCATTTGACCAGGGCCTCTATTCTGGGCGGACCATAATCCAAACCATATCGTCTTTAATCTGTTATGATATTTTTTATAATTCGGCCGCCATTACTGTCAAGTAAATAATCGTATCGTTGACAATACGATAACAGGACAAAGACGATATGGTTTTTACCGCCTAGAATCTTGGTCCTGTTATCGTGTTGTCAACGTTACGATAGCTCTTGTTTACGTGACAGTAATGGTGGCTGAGTCAAAAACAATACGGAAGGTAGTCAATAACACGTGAAAAGCAATATGGTTTAACCGTGGGGTAACAAAGCCCATGAGCGAGAATACTAAGTGTTTTAACCATCCCGAAAAAAAAACGATAGTATGTTGCTGGCCTCAGAAAATATCAGCGATAGGATAATAACTCTATTGATAAAAATGGCCGTGTATCTCAATAGTTTAACCGAATTTAATACATTCCAGGTAACTCTTTATATGTACATTATAAGATTTTTTTTCTTTTCTCTAGCATTTGTTTATTTCCTATCACGCATATGATACACTTAATGATTATTATGTTTTTTTAAGTACCTATTCGTATTTCTATGTAAATATATATAGTTTGTGTATTAAATAAACGGTTATTGTTAATAGTATTGATCTGTTGGTGATCACTTACGAAAAACTACTGGATTTACGTAATAATTATAATGTCTTAGCAGAACTCTTATTTGTATTTTGATACAGCACGAACGTAGTTTAAAACTACTTTGCTGGTATTTTATTTTATGGTCCCTCGTTATATTATTTTTTATCTACTAAAAAGTCAACAGACAATTTATTTTTACCTCAAGGGATGAACACTAATTGAAACGACTGACTTTTATACATGTAGGAAAGAGGGATCAATGATACTCCAGTCGGACCTGAAGGTAGCTCGCACACAGGGTCTCGTGTAACGAACATATCACAACATTAAAAAAGAGTTTATTTAATTCGCCATGATATTTTGTATCCTGCGACAGGCACAAGACATTTTGAACAAGAAGGGTAGAGGTTAACTTATGTTCTCATTACCTGATTCAATGTTTTATATATATGTCACATTCATTGAAAAGGAAAATGTTCTTTGTCAATTAGTGTTTAAATTATTATTGTTCGAATAAATAACGCGACCCAGGCCTACGCGTCAGTTGCTGTAAAAATAAACTATTTACTTAGTAGTCAGTATTAGTAACTAGGCGTATGTATTAAAACATCGTTTCCCACGTTACAACTTTTCTAAATCTCGACACTCATAGATCATCTTTGAAATATTAACATGCACTTATACAGCACCGATCTTTTAAGAGCAATATTTGTACTTCATTATAGATGTCTCATTCTGTAGCAAACTCTTAATGTCGAACAAGGCTTTCTTCTGTATGCGTCTCGTGTTATTTATGGCAAGATTGCCATAAATGACTAACTATGTACTCGTATACCTAATGAATCTCGTATTTAAAAAGGCAATGTAACAAAATGGTAAAAAAAAACAATAAACACTTATCTATTTAATTCAGTGTCTAATAGAGAAATGGTAATGTTATCAAAATCAATTGTTTTTGCAGTTATTTCAAGGAATTTGTTGGATGTATAACCTAAAATTAGCTTCAGAAGTGGAAAGCGATTGAGGTGTGATTAAATATTTGTATTTGGGTATGCTTGCTTAACAAATTTCTTGGGGTGCCTGAGTCATTCATGTGATATCCAAGTAGTTCTGTATTAGTGCCTAAGGCTTTGATGTATTATTTGGTTGAACTATATAAAAAACAATTTTAATTTGAAACTGAGCACAATACGATTACTCGGACTTTGACACTCGGCAATTCTAGACATTTATCGGGAGAGATCGGAAGTGAAAATGATACGAGACACATTGCTGCATATTCATAATATCAAAGTGTGCACTTAACACTCTTAACTGTCGCACTCAGACACGTAAATTAAATTCAATGCTTGATTAAAGTTACCGCTGACACTTTCTTTGCTAGGTATAGCAATAGAATAAGTCGACGCGTCACTAAACAAGCATTAAATTTAATTGTCGTCTCTGAGTGCGGCAGTAAAATAGTGATGTAGATCACCTGCCACTATGACATTTTTTATAGTAGCCCTATGAATAACACAAATGTGGCTTGATTTAATAATTATATCGCATTGCAAGAACCCAAATGTTAAATAAGTACTAGGGAATTTACTTCTTTACAAGCGTTATTTACAATAAGTATTTATTGTATAAATAATAATGAAACCAATCACGCTCAATCACTTCGACTGTCTGAATCCAGAGACATTGATTATAAAACTGTCACTAAACACATCCAGCTTCTCTTCGCATTTAATGGCATGATTGCAAACTTTCGTTCATTCTTCAATTCCCAACATACCATAATTTTTTTCTAACAGTAAATTTTTGACAGTGGTTTTATCCCTGTCTATATTTTAGAGGCAACATATCCTTTTAATTGTGCCCAATTATTTTCTATGAGATTAAAATCTGGGTGGTACGGAGGCAAACGAATTGGTTCACTGATGTTTGACCAAAAAATTATTGACAAATGTTCATTTGACAAACAACGTTTCACCAAATGATCATTTGGCAAACGAGACATTTGACAAAAGTATCATCTTACAAAAACTCACTTAGCAATTGATCAATTAGCAAACACTACACATGGTAAATGTGTTAAATAATAAAATGTCAATTGACCTTTTTCCATTTCACCAAATAATATGTTTCGCAAATTAAGCATTTGTCCAAATGTCAACTAAAGGACCCATATTTGGTTATGTAACATTTTGCATTCAACATTAGTTTCCCTATTTCTGGGCAGAAAAAAAAACAACCTCGAAGGCCAAGGCGGGAGCTTTGCTCCCGCCTTGGCCTTCTAACCTAACCTATCCTTATCGGTTCTGCCCTGATTCGTCTTTGTGCAAATAATACATTGTACCAAACGTTTTTAGACCAATAGTAGTTTTGTCTGATAACTCAGTTGTTTAATGTTCAGTTTATCAATTAATCATTTATAAAATGTAAATTTAACTGTTGATCATTTGGAAAAGTAAATCATTTGTAAAATGACTATTAGTAAAATGATCAAGTGACGAAACATTTTTTTGTAAAACGTTGTTTGTCAAGTGTCATTTTGTCAAATGACTTTTGGTCAAACGGCAGGACACCAAACGAATTGCATTGTAACATACGTCATAAAAAGTTAATTATAGTCTATTTGAATATTTAGAATATTAATAAAGCTTCTATGCCTACTTAGGATGAGGTTTAATTATTAACAGAGTTCGGACAAATGGGCGTCATTACTCGCAATAATGTGGACATGACTCCAAAGATTTTAATCAAACAAATAAAATTACATTAATTGATTTCTTACCTGAACTTTAATCTTGATCCTTTGCAGGATAGTAATAAATAAATAATACAAAGACGTGAATGTGGCCATTAATATTATATTAATCTACTTAAGTTTGCTCCATTAACATCCGTGGATTGCAAAAGGAGCTTATACATCATAAGTTTATTTTAGCCATGAAAAGAAATAAACTAACCACGCAAAAATTATAAAAAAAATGTTTATTTGCTTTAATTTAACCTACAAAATAAGTCTTTGTATTATTTATAAAGGATCAGAATTATTTTAGGGTAAGTAATCAAGTAATGTAGTTTAATTTGTTTAATAAAAATCTTTGGAGTCATGTCCACATTATTGCGACTAATGACGCCCATTCGTCCGATCTCTGATTATTAGTAATATTAAATAGGTTTGAATATTTTATGCAAGCAAATTCTAGGATTTTATACCCTCTATGTGAAAACACGATCCTTTACGATTAAAACCTAGATGTCCCGAGTGTCAAAGTGGAAATAATCGTACTATAGTATGTTCTTCAAACTTCAGTTATAACTTACATAATAACTTTTTGTATGGTTAAATATAAATTAACATATTTTACAGTGATGTTATGATGTACCTAATTGAAATAGCGTAACTTACTTTGTAAACATTTAATATACTTACCTTTCTTACCTTCCACTGAGTAAAGTTTGGAGTAATCAAATGGGATAGTAATGGAACTTGTTAAACTCTTTTGTTTACTTATATGTTGTTGATACTTCCCAGCAGACTGCATCAACTAGATGTTGGTATTGTTTGACGATAAATGTTTATTGGTTTCCAACTTGTCTTTATTTCTAAATTTAGTTTAAGTATCTTTATTGTGTATTCATACTGTCTTGACAAAAGCTGCTTTACGAAACAAAACAATAAAGGACACCGCACGGAAAGTATGGAAAAAAAAACTTGGGTGAATTTTCATAAAAAAAATGCATGTTACGTGTCTTGGCCAATGTATAAAAATACTTGGTAGGCAATTAAATTCTATGACTAGTTTTTGCGAAAAAAAATTATTAGTGAAAAATTATGTGGGTTTGGTTCCATAGGAAAATTACTATGGAGGAAAAAAAGTGGCCTGTTTTGAACGAAAATATTTTTTAAACTGTACATAGATTATGTTTGAATTTGAATCATTTATGTAAACAATAAAACAAGTTATGAAATATTCACTATCCACAACTTTTCACCGATTTTTTTTTTAAAAAGCTGGCCGAGTGCGAGTTTGACTGGCGTGGAGAGGGTTCCGTCTCCACACCATATGCCTGTCTGTTAGTCTGTCTGTCTATCTGTCCATCTGTCACAGCAGCTTCGCTCCAAAATTACTGGACCGATCAAGTTGAAATTTGGTACAAATATGTAAGTCGGTGACTCAAAGATGGATGCGTAAGGTAAATAAATGAATTTTGAACAAGGGGGATAAATTAGGAAAATAAAAAAAAAGTTCCGCAAACCTTATTGTGTGACTAGTCAAATGAAAGGGCTTTTTGTGAGCATCTCAAATATATTTGTTTTATAACTTTAACAGTTTTGAAGTTATTTAAGAAAATACGCAAAAGTCGACCATCATCCCCTCCCTTATCCCTGAAACTACTGGCCCCAATATTTTGAAAAAATTACGAAAAATAATTATTCACCTATACATTACAAGAAAACCTATAACAAGTTTCAGTATTCAAAGTAACATAGGAAATTTTGTAAATGTGTCCGCGCGCGAGGCGCGCACATACATTCGCAATTTTGCTATGTTACTTTGAACACTCAAACTTCTTATAGGTTTTCCTGTAATCTATATTTTTTCCAAAAGTGGCCCCCTTGTCCAAAATTCATTTATTTACGTTACGCGTCCGTCTTTGGGTCATTGACTTACAAATGTGTACCAAATTTCAACTTGGTCGGTCCAGTAGTTTTGGAGCAAATCGGCTGTGACAGACGGACAGACAGACAGATGCAAGAGTGATCCTATTAGCGTTCCTTTTTTCCTTTTGAGGTACGGAACCCTAAAAACATGAAAAACCAAGTATTTTTAGTCAAAAATCATTTCTAATCTAAAATACTGAAGAACACTGGCTGTGACACCAAACTTATATTAATAAAAAATATGCACAAAGTATCTCTTTAGTTATTTCTACTATTGCAAAGAAACGGAAATATCACGATTATATAAAAAAAGGCAGACCAATTTTACTTATTTTTATGAAACGCTACAACTTAAAAACTAAACACTTTTTCATATCAGTTTTTTTGATGAAGTTGATTAATTAAAAGGTTGCTGAAATATTTATTTTTTTGTTCGAAACTGGGCACTTTTTTTTTTCTTTAATTTTTTTTTCTATGGGTCCATCCAATCCATATATTTTTTTACTATTTTTTTTTTCTCAAAAACGATTTACACAATTTTAATGCCCACCAAGTATTTTTATATAACGTAACATATATTTTTTTTATCAAACTTCACCGAAGTTTTTTTTTTCATACTTTCCGTGCGGTATCCTTTAGTTCTTCTATTAGACGACAACTCGACCTGCACCACTTGTTAGGTTTTTACAGTCCATTCAGTCAACAGATCAAATAACTTATCATTAGAGATGTATCGTAGAGTTTACCCAGTCTCATATTAGTATAATATAGGCACTTGTAATAGATCAAATTACCATTTTGTCCCCGTAAAGTCTCTGTTGTATGTCTAAGAAAAAATATTTTAATGATTCACATTTTGCCTATTCATGTATAATATACAAAATACAGAAATAGTTCTTAATTTGTGTCGTTATTTGTGTAATTACTAGTAATTTTACCATTATATTTTAGCTTACAAGTTAATTTCCAAATTCAGTTACGCCAAAATTAAGTTTTCTGCTTTTATTTTATTTTGTTTCAAATACTTAGTTTTCGTTGACTTTTTTTCAGGGGCTACAAGATACCTAACTAAAAAGAGTACGATTTTACGCATTGAATCTACGTTCCGTGTCTAAAGGGAAGTAAAAATGGGGAAACAAAATAGTAAACTGAAACCAGAGGTTTTAGAAGATCTGAAGCAAAATACGGAATTTTCAGGTAGTATTTTTAGAATATAACACAACTTTATTACCAAACATAAAACACTTGAGTATGAGCTGTAGTTCTAGACAAGAGAGGCTTAACGTTAACGTAAAAGATTTTCCAAAACTGACAAATTATATGTAGTTGACATAAGCACTCGACGCGACTGACCGGCGGCTCAAGTCATTCCCGTATATTTTCGATAACGATAACGTTCTCGCAATGCATCTGGTGTAGTGCCACTGTAGAAAGTAGAAATGTAGCTTCACAAAACTGCATTAGTTATTCTAAATAATGTAACTTTGGCGCGAAAATTTCCTTGGTTAAAGAATTATCGAATCGATGCATTTGCAGGGACCGGACCCGCTTACCGTAACCCGGGGTTTTTAAAGGGTTTTTATAGCGCTGATTTTTATAACGCGCACATTTCGGTAAGCGCTTAATCGGATAACACACTATCCGATTAAGCGCTAATCCATTCGATTGAGTTAATTTGATTTACCGCTTACCAGTATCAAAACCCCCGAATCGGTTACCGCTTAAAATACTGACTGAATACCTTCAAGCAATTTTAATTCTTAGACGAACTATGTACGACGTATTATTCAACCGCTTAAACTCAGGCGACGCGCGCGCTTCAAGGTCACAATGGCATGAGACGCGCGCGAGAAGGGAGCCAAGGGGTTACCTTAACCCGAACGGTAAGCGCTTAAATAAACAAATATCAAATCCAACAACATTCGGTAAGCGCTTACCAAAGGGTCATGGTTAGGGTATCCCGGCTTATAAGGGCTACCTTATCGTTGGGTAAGCCGATCACGAGGTTACCGAAACGATTGGGTTATCGTATGAACGGGTGAGCCGTTCGAACGGGTTAAGCAAAGGAACGGGCTTTCCTTTGCATTTGGCAGTAGTAATTGAATGGTGTTTGTTACAGATGCAGAAATACAAGAATGGTACAAAGGATTCCTGAAAGATTGCCCGAGTGGGCATTTGTCCGTAGAAGAGTTTAAGAAAATTTACGGAAATTTCTTTCCGTATGGCGATGCTAGTAAGGTAAGAATATTGTTAATTTGAGAATTTGTGCAAACCTTTAGATCAATATACTCAGGAACAAGTGGTAGGACATCTAGTTAAGATTATTGTGATTATCTTTTGTCTTAGACAGTACATTATGCCTTTGCCTGAATATTAGCATCGCGAAGCTATGCGTGACATGTTGGTTGGGCAACGCTCTTGTGTAGTTCTCTGTTGTTTGTTTGTATTTACATGTGGTTATTAAACTTTTTAAATTTCTATTTCTTTCTGAAATATAAAATAAAGTACCCGTTATATGTAGTTTGCAGAGCACGTGTTCCGGACATTTGACGCTAACGGAGACGGCACGATAGATTTCCGGGAGTTCCTCTGCGCGCTGAGCGTGACCTCCCGCGGCAAGCTCGAACAGAAGCTGAAGTGGGCTTTCTCCATGTACGACTTGGACGGCAACGGGTACATCTCGCGTCAGGAGATGCTCGAGATCGTCACCGTGAGTACTGGTTGCTGTTATTGTAGTAGGATTTAAAGGTCTTGATACTTACTGTTTCACCAGTTCTATAAAAGTATGATGTGGTGGACTCAGTTCGCGTAAATGTCTTTATTTCTTTGAAAATTAAACAATTTTCAAGGATACAATTAAAATATCACATCTATGCAATTACCTATCTATGCAGTGAAGATGGAAAAAAACAAACATTTATAATATTAGTAACGATTAATTACCTACGTACCTTTGTAACTCTTAAAACAACTTTATCTACACACATATCATAAGTCCTCTATAATGAGTTCAAAACCCGCTGGCAATGACAGCAATGGCAGTTGTAACGTAAATTTGTAATTACGTTTTCAGTTATTATAAAGTAATGAGTTTCAAATTCTAGCTGCCCAATTCTAGTATCAATTAGGATACACTAAAAAAATAACTGCTTGCTTTTACATTTTTATTCGAAAGAATAGCCTTTTCTAATCATCTAATTTGAGGCATTTCATTATTAAAAGAGTTATTGCTATTTAACATAATTTCTTAAATAAAAGTAACCTCGCCTACTTACTATAACAAAATGGCGGAGCTATTAAGAAAGATGGTATACTTCGTCCAGCACTTAGAAAGACGATTTTTTATTATCTGTGAACAGTTTTAAAAGTCATAATAAACGAAATTCATTCAAACATAATGTAAACACAATCGCAATAAGATATAATTTATTATTTCAGAGTGTTATAAGCATTCAACCATAGCTTATTACCTAGACCTCAACTAATACAACACTTCCTACATGACCCTTGTTCCTAGACTAGATGTGCTGAACACAATCACATTAAATTTGTTGAAAGGGGGTATCCAAACTTCCAATTATGAGTTTCTACAATAAATGTTGATGCCGTCGTTTTGAACCTCTTGGAAAACTTCACTACACAAATTATTAACATTCATCACACATAAGCAATGGGCGGACGACGGATGCAATATACGTCAAAATCATGTCAAACGATATACGTAATATGGATATGATTATAATTGGTTCAAAGAAGAGAACATAATTGCAAAATAGTTATATAATTTTATTGTTGTAGTAAAAGATCGAGCCTTTAGATGTATCGTAAATTAGATTCGGTTTATCAAGTATCCATTTACGAATTGTGATTGCATTTGCCATAACTATTTTAAATATAAATATTGAAGGAAACGCACATAAAGTCCCAAGTGAAAACGTCAATGTGATTTACAAGTCTAAGACGTAATAGATATAAACACTTAATTGTCTTATGACTCTCAAGAGGAGATAATTTACAAGTGGCGAGCAATTTCTTAATACTCTAATTATGTTCTATGGAGGATAGTCGTATTTTATACTTACTTACTGATATATTTATAACAAAAACTGCATACATAATTATTAGGTACTCGAAATTTAATAAGTCTTATCCATCTTATGCTTTCGTCACCATATTGCATCCATTGTCCGCCCTTTACACATAAGACAAAAGAGAAATGGTCTCATCATCGAAATATAATAAGTATGGAAGAGTAACTGACGCTCAAAATCTGCCCCACTGACCTAGTGCCAGCGGGGGTGGAGCTAATACTGAGTACCAAACCGTCTATCAGTCGACTTTCTGACGTACGTAGTGTCAAACGGTTGTTTATAATTCCACCAAAAATAAACGATTTTAATAATTACCGGCTTTAAATAGTGCTGCAAAGAATGCGAACTTACATTGTAAATTGGTGCAGGACCCACACAGATGCAAAGCAAAACGATATTCATTTCCATAAGTAAGTTATTGAAATTTAAATATTCCCATACTAAAATGTCATGGCCAATGTTATGCAAAATATCTTTGAAAAATGTGAATTATAAGAATCTACTTCGAAGGAATAGGAAATGAAATTAAATTGTATGTCATCTTTACTATCGTAAGTTTACATAACAAAACACTTAGGTAAATGATCTAATTAAGTTTTCCAAAAAATTAAGAACGCCGGCGGGCTTGGGTGGATGCAGTTCGTCGTAAATTGCGTAGCATCTTGCAGGATTTGCAGCATCCATTTTGAAGAATCGGATTATGTCATCTCAAAAACTGGAAGACATTATTAAAAGTCGCAGCAGTCCCAAATTGTACACACAGTACGTTGTCAACATTTATTTTCAATAATATTAATAATAATTTTAATGACACTGAGTATCAGACGTCGAAAACTTAATTAACTATGATGATTTTCGTATTTAAGCTATTATCACAACACAACAACTGTTAAAGTAAAGCACAATAAACGTTTTTATAAGATTTATTATATGAGAAGGACAAGCTTTGTACTGTAATAGAAGGAAGGAAGAGAAAGTTGCCAGTAATTAAAATTAAATATAAAATCTTGTGTTACCAACATAAATTGCGCGGGAACAAAAATAACAACTTCTGTTAACAATGCTAAACGACCTAACTAAAACTAAAAGAATTAAGTACATCGTTTAATTTATCGGAAGGACTACTAACTTGGAAACAGCACGAGTGTGCAACTTGCCATTTGGCGTTTTAACTTCAACTACTCTCATCTTCGTATCATTCCCGCTAAAGGTCTTTGTAACTCTACCGAGAGGCCAATGAAGAGGTCGGGTATTAGGATTTTTCAATAAAACCACAGAGCCTTCTTTTAAATTATTAAAGCTCTTTGCCCATTTCGTCCGTTCGTTAAGAGCAGACAAGTAGTCCCTAGACCAAACCTTCCAGAAATGCTGCTTCACCTGCTCGCAGCATCTCCAGAAATGTAGTCTGTTAGTAGGTATGTCAGTTAAGTCAGGGTGTGGAATTGAAGTTAAAGAGCAGCCTATTAAGAAATGACCTGGAGTCAAATAAGAAAAGTCAGAGTGATCCTGAGTCGTAGCTAACATGAGCGGGCGTTTATTTAATATACTTTCTATCTCGATCATAATGGTGTTAAACTGCTCGTAGGTAAAAAACTTGCATGACGAGATCCTTCTGAAATGAAATTTTGCGGACTTAACGCCTGCTTCCCACAAGCCACCATGATTGGGACTGTATTTGGGAATGAAATGAATGCGTATTTCTTTCTCAAGAGCATAATTATGGATCGTACTCTGAAACTCTTCACTGTTATGTAACGCGTACAAATCCTTTAAGGCCCACTTGCACGTTAATGTTAACCCTAGGTTAACCCCGGGTTAACTGGTTAATTTGTTAAAATTGACAGTTCTTATATGAATCTGACATTCTTTAATAATTTAACCTGGGGTTAACCTAGGGTTAAATTTACGTGCAAGCGGGCCTAATTGTTTATTTGCGCCCTTAAAGGTGGACACATTGTCACAATAAACGCGGCCATAAATGTGTTCGTTGACATGTCAGAAACTACCTCCAAATGAATGGCCTTGCAAGCGAAACAAATGAATAAAGCAACATACCCCTTAGTGATGATACTGTTACGTTTTGAATCTCAAATGGTCCGCAGTAGTCCAACCCCACCTTTGCAAATGCTCGATCTCCCGTACGGAGTTGATCCTACTAATATTATAATTGTGAAAGTTTGTATGTATGGATGTTTGTTACTCTTTCACGCTGCAACGGCTGGACGGATCGGGATGAAACTAGGCACACACATAGGTTAGGCCCTGGAATAGGACATAGGATAGTTTTTATCCCGTAAAAATGGACCGTTCACGAGGGACAAAAGCTATTGTATTATCCACTAATCCTCATCCTATCCTATTAATCCTATTAATGCGAGTATCCTACTAATCCTACTAATGAGACTTATCTATATCAGTCATGCTGCCGGTCACCAATCATTAATCCTTACTATCCTTATCCTTACTACTCCTTCACGCTGCAACGGCTGGACGGAATTAGATGCAATTTGGAATAGAGATAGCTTATACACTGGATTAAAACATAGGCTGAGCTGGATTAAAGTTCTCGAGGGAATAACGATAATCGAAATCTACGCGGACGAAGTCGAGGGCAGAAGCTATGAAATTTTGTGTGTATATACTTTCAATGGGTTTGGATGGTTTGAAAACACAATTGGACCCGGTAGGTGGCGCTGTTGGCGGTATGTCACCAAATTTAATTTAATAATAACCGAATTTTATAATTTAGACATAGAGACCATAGTAAACTGTGAGATATAAAAAAATGATGACTCAAACGTAGATTCCTTACAAGTAATTATGGAATCGCAAAAATAAAAAATGTAAATGTTAAATTTAAAATATCCTTATTACTTTATATTACTTATTACTATTATTTATTTTACTTTATACTATGTAGTTTTTAGTTTGTATGTATGGATGTTTGTTACTCTTTCACGCTGCAACGGCTGGACGGATCGGGATGAAACTTGGCACACATATAGGTTAGACCCTAACTCACAGGACATAGGATAGTTTTTATCCCCGAAAATTGGACCGTTCCCGAGGGAGCAAAAGCTATTGTATTATCCACTAATCCTATTAATGCGAGTATCCAACTAACCCTACTAATGAGACTTATCTATATCGTTCATTACGTTTGACGTTAAAGTGACAAAATGCTACCGGTCACCGATCATTAAAAATTATATATGCAAAAGTTTGTGTGTTAGTTTGTTACTTCTTCACGCTGCAACGAACGGATCGATTTGGATGAAATTTGAAATGGAGATAGCTTAGCTATACCCCGGATTGAGCCCGGATAAACACATCATCGCAATCTACGAGGAAGAAGTCGCGGGCAGAAGCTATTTACAAATAAAAAATATAACTTTTTGCGATTTTGGAAAACTAATGGGTAAAGGAGGGTGTTGAATTTTGTAAGTATGAGAGTTTCGTCATTTTTGAAGTTAGAAACGTGAAAATTGGTATATAGACTACTATTTACACATATCTTCCAGCAATTTTGGAAAAACTACTCCTAAGGGATAAAAGGGGAGTGTACAAATTTGTATGAATTTCGACATTTTTGTGGTTAAAAATGTGAAAATTGGTATTTAGGCATAAATAAGAAATATTACTTTTAGCGATTCTTAAAAAATATACCTAAGGGGGTGAAATGGGGGGTAGAAGTAATATATCGAAGTTAAATAAACTCATAGCTGTGAGCAATGATAATAGCTGTAATGTACTGGGAGTAAGTACAGTTGTTTGGTTAAGTTTTTTTGGCAGGGAATTTAATACACTAACTATTCTTTATTCTTTAAAAAATAATGGGGATTTACACCTACTGTAATAATTTACGCAATAATATCTAAATCATACAATTCGTTCAGTGGGAAATAGTGCGACTTTACTTTATACATGAAAGTACAGCGACAAAGCTCTTCGCAGCGTCGCGGACGCCAGGAGTTTAAATAGGAGCGGAAAAGCCCGCTCGCGCTTAATGCGCTCATTCACTGAAAACGTCCTAATTGCTTTGTTTGTGATATTGTCAGTTTGTATATTTGATAAAAAAATCCGCACACCATTTTTCTTTTTGTTGTATCGTAAAAACGATAAAACACACAAGCTTCAAAATTCGGTACGATTATACATAGTACAAATCCTAAAAAAACAACAAATACTGAAAACCGGTCAAGTGCGAGTCGGACTCACATACCGAGGGTATTTTTATCGACTACGATTTCGGCCAGAGTGATTCTGGGCGTCGGATACCGATACCTACCTATTTACATCATATACTACATAATATGTAGTATAGGATGTACATAATCATATATTATAAATGCGAAAGGTTATGCGTGCGCGAGTTTGTTACTGCTTTGCTAAAAAGGATGGACGAATTTGGTTACGTGCAATTAGGAATAGAGTTTGCTTAAACACTGGAGTAACACACAGGGCTACCTTGAATAATAAATCACTGTTCCCGTAGGATGGCAACATTACTAATTCTACGCGGACGAAGTCGTGGGCAGAAGCTAGTAATATAATATTTTTGACATAAATTACCCAAAATAAGCTTAAGACCACCGTGCAACATCGACAAATGTTCCTGTCTTATTATTAAAGTAGTAATATGACAATGTTTCGGCAAAATTATAGGAAACTTCTTTGAAAAATCTAGATCGGCGTTATGCAATCTACCAGAAACTCTTAAAATCATATTTATGGTGTACTGCCGTTTGGTCAAAGTATTTTTCGCCAAATTTCACTTCCCAAAAAACTTATCGCAGTAGTTTCATTTCCCAAACGAATCTTTAGCACATTTACATTTCGCATTTTATTCATTTGGTCAAATTATCATTTGGCATCATTTTTTTGTCAAGTTTTACTAAGACAAACTTTAAGCAAAAGTTTTCCTTTGGCAAATATTATATTCCAAAAAAATGTTTATTCAAATTGTTATTTCGCACACTCAATTTATAGCGTATCTAGTTAGGTTAGTTTAGGTTAAAATTAGGAAGGTAGGTTTAGGTTAGTTTAGAGTTCATCGGGCCCGAAGGGCAAATCTACGCAGAATAGAAGCCCCGCGAATTTTTTTTGACCGAATTTCATTTGACCGAAAACGTTTGGTTTTTTAACGTTTCTCCGGTGGCACGATTCGTAATTTTTTTATTTCCCCACTTGACATTAAGGAAAGATATCTTTAGTCCGAGCAACTTTTCTCCTTGTAGTCACTTGCCTTATGTATTGTTACGTATTTTATTTCAAAGCCTATTTTTCATTACACCGGTGCTACAATTAGCCTAGGGATCGTTTCGTATTTTGTTTCTTAACCCATTTTTCACTTCATCAATGCTACATACAGGGTGTCTGGAAAACCTTTGGAGATATTTGGCACGGCAATAGTTCGCACGATTCTGATCACGGGGGTATGGTTCATTTTTGTTTCTGTTAATGTAAAAAAAAAGGAGATTTAATTATATTCATTTTGTTACTTGATGTACTGCAGCCGATATCTTGACCTTGACATTTTGATGTTGATACTATACTACTCCAAACGTTCGTAGTAACTAACGTCAAAACTCCAAATTCAAGGTCAATGACCTGAGACCATATCTACGTTATTTACATGGTATGTAAACAAACAGTTCGCCCCATGTAAACAAAAATCAACCTAACATTTTAAAAAATAATGATAAAATTTTAGTGAAACTTACTGTACCTATTTTAATTATTGCAATTGGAACACTAGCTGGTTTTAAATGTAAATTCACTAGATCTCTTGTTCATGCTTTGCCAAGAGTGATCATATCGTCCATCTTGTCGAGATCTAACCATTTACCAATGTTTTCTGCTCTAAAGTGGCCCATATAACTGGTTTATAGCAAAAATAATTACGACTTGAATATTTGAAAATAACATAATTTAACAATGACATCTAATGACAGCCAAAATCATAGACTACTAAAAGTTCGGATAGACGATGGATATAAAGGTTGTCGCATAATTCATTACAATTTATGATGATATCACAATTATCATAGAGAGACAAATTGACCAACATTTCGCAGGCCATGGAATCGATAAACTTACGTACTAAGTACAGCACGATAGCTCTTAGAAGGTGCTTCGGGTTTGTACTTCTCTCTCACTCGCTCTTAATAAGAGCGTAGGTATGGGAGCGAGAGACAAGTTCAAACACGAAGCACCTTCTAAGTGCTCACACAAAACAGGTTATATCAACATCCTTAGTATCCGCGGCGTTTTTTTAAGTGCTTTTAGCCAGGATCTGGCATTGATCTTTGGTAACATGATTCAATTTTTGCCCGAAACCTTCTGATTAATAAGCTATTACTTCCAACTAAATAACCACCATTAACTGCCGCACTCAGAAACGTCAACTAAATTTAATGCTTGTTTAGTGATGTGCTGTCTTACTGTCGCACTCAGAGACGTCAATTAAGTTTAATGCTTGTTTAGTAATGTGTTGTCTTATTCTATTGCTATAGCAAACAAAATGACAGACATAACTTTAATCAAGCATTAAATTTAATTGACGTCTCTGAGTAAATGATGGTTGCTACTTAAGAATACTGTAGTGTCACTACAGAGTGTCCGTACGTTGATCTCTTCTTACAAAGCTATCCTAAAAGGGGTGATAGACGGGCGAGTAAGTACGCCGTACTTTCACGACATTTGGGCATTTTCAGGAAAAAGTGTACCCGATTAAGGACTGAAATTAAGGAACTTTAACTTTGTCAGTTTAGTGACGAAAATTAGCTATACATTGACGGCCGCCAAAACTGACAAAGTTAAACTTCCTTAATTGGGTACACTTTTTGTGTAAATGCCTAAGTACGGCGTACGTACTCGCCCGTCTTCATGTTTTTATGTTTTTCTTTCTTCTAGGATACAAATATCTTTCAACAAGTTCAACAACGCGTATGAAGCCAGCTTTAAATGTAATTCTGATAAAACGTAACGTGTACCTAGGAACGATTTTATTTTTACAAATGAAACTTAACCTCTTTTCACAAAGGGTTTTCAATGGTAAGGGATTAAAAAAATTACTATGTCAAACTGTCAAAGCACAATCACAAATTAATGTTCGTTTTATTATTGTGTATTTTATTTGTATTAATCCCTGGATAGTGGTACAAATCAATAAAATAAATTCATGATTCATGATCGTTAAAGAAGTTTGATGTAAGTACGTGTAAAAGTGCTATTTTTGCTGTGAGAGAAGTTAGAAGAGTGCGTGTAAAAATCGTAATCGTAAGTTTCATTTTTAAATTATTTCAGATAATAGCCCTTATCCTTATCAGAGACCCTCTTATCATTCACATTACAGAATAATGTGTCAGTTTTCTAAACACCATGGAGCTTTTGACCATGATTAGAAACATTGTTGATAAGGAACAACTTGTTTATTTACATTACGTTGCGACACATGTTATGAATGAAGTAGTTAAGATGGGGTACACTGAGAGCATCGTCAGGAAAGGCGATGATAAATTAGCCTGTAACTCAGTCAAATATTAACTTAAAAAAAAGTTACCAATATAGGGATGATCCAAATCATCCACCCTATCTTCTGTTAAAATTTCTCCAAAGGTTTTCCAGACACCCTGTATAGTTTTCGCTACGTTAAGTCAAATATTCATTGTGTTAATTTACAAATTCTAAATTCATAAAATTTCAAAGTTATACATGCCAGATATTAATTCTATGGTAAAACTGTCGTTTTAACTCCATGGTCCAGTATAAACCTAAGATATCGTCTCTGCCCGTTGTCTAGACAACGACAATAACAAACACTGTCAGATGAAAAAATATAAACAAAAAGTGAATATTTTCGGCTACAAAAGTAATATCGTTAAAAAGAATAGCAGTTATTCAAAGGAAAAAGGTACGCAAGAGCCATGGAAAACCAACACACCGTACAGCTTCAAAAAATCAAGAATTATACGTCTCTAAAGTTAGTCGGTCCAATCGACACGTGAACCGCGCCCGCGAGATAGTCAAGAGGAACGGGACAAGAAACCCAGGAACGCAGGTACAATATTACAAATGATACAAGCGCATCCTGATTTTAGGCGATTACAAAACATTTTATGGCGAGAAGACGGGGTCATGAACATCTTGCAATTGCAAACCATTACATACGGCTTAACAAGCTCGTCCTATTTGGCTACCAGATGCCTAATTGAACTAGGAAAAAGGTTCGAAAACGATTACCCACTAGCTAGTTCGGCCATAATAAATAGCTCGTTTGTTGATGACGTTGAAACGGGTCATTATACACTTGAGGGTGCAATTCAGTTAAAAAACGAGTTGATATCAATTATGAAGCTTGCTTATTTTAAACTTCACAAATGGGTATCAAACTGTTTCGAACTTCTTAGTCATTTGCCTGAAACTAGTTTAGGATTAAATTTTAAAGATATAGATCAAGACAAATCAGTGATCAAGATATTGGGATTGTCGTATAATGCGAGAGTTGATGAGTTTCAACTGAGTGGACGAGTTGTTGCACCCACTGAGGTGCCAACAAAGCGAAATGTGTTAAGTTCAATCAGCCGATTATTCGATCCTATGGGTTTTGCTGATCCAGTGACTACGAAAGCCAAACTTATCCTACAGGAAATATGGCAACATAATATTGAATGGGATGTACCATTACCTAACGAATTGGCAAGATTATGGCAATTGTTCTATGATAACCTTGTCAACATGCCTATCATTCGCATTTCTCGATATGTACAAATTGCAGATGCAGATGAAGTTCAGCTAGTAGGCTTTTGCGACGCGTCGGCCCGTGAATATGGTTGCTGCATTTATATTAAGGTCAAAGTCAAAGGTACCACTCACATTCACCGGCTTTGCTCTAAATCCAGACTGGCTGGTATAAATTCTAAACTGACAATACCGAAATTGGAGCTCAATGGAGCGCTGCTGTTAGCTAAGCTTGTTTCAAATGTAGCTTGCACACTGCATGTTAATGATGTGCACTTGTTTTGTGATTCAAAAATTGTGCTTTTGCCTGGTTGGAAACCTCTGCTGTAAAGGTTCCTGCTTACATAGGCAATCGAGTGAAGGAAATAGCTAAACTAACGCAAGGCATGAATTGGCATTTCACAACTAGTTTATTTAATCCAGCTGACGTACTGTCAAGAGGGTCCGATCCTCAGGATATTGTAAATGATTTACTATGGCAGCATGGGCCTGACTTTTTGTATGAATGTGATAGTTATAATCTATATTTATCTGAAATAGAAAGGGTCCTCCCAACCAGCAGCAACGATGGTGAAGTTTCGTGTTTAGCAGTTTCAAGTAAGGAGCCTATCCATCCATTTTTCGAGAAATACTCAAGTTGCCCAACATGGAAATAATGGAATGTGGAACCAAATAAATGGAATGTGGTGTACAAGGACCAAATCATCGTTAGCAATCCCAAAGACGGTATCTAGATCACCAAGAACGCAAGATTTTTAAAGAGAGCGGTAGCGGTAGTATGACCAGGGCGGATAGTGTCCTGTTTAAGAAAGAAGATAACTGCTGATGAACCAGATTCTCCAACACTTTAGGTAGGATAGGGAAAATGAATATTGGCCGGTACTTAATCTGAAAAGGAGGAGGGGCTGGACTTTTCAGGCAAAGGGATAACATCAACATCCTTCCACAGTGAAGGGAAAACTGGACGAGACATAACTGTTAAAAATGCTGGTGATAATAGCGAAAAGCAGGTCAAGTAAAGGGAGGATCGGTTTACGACTAATGCTATCGACTGTAACAGCATTGGAAGCGATGGATTTTACGCTGCTCCTAACATCACTATCGGAAAATTGATCGAAGGAGAAAGGAGAATTGTTAGGAGTTGGAAGTGTTGAAAAATAATTTAAAGTCATGTCCTTTGCAGGGCCATTGAAAGTGGCAGAAGATGAGATTTGTTTATTTAGGAGATCAAGATCTCAATCAATGTTACTGGAACTTCGCTGTGATTTTCCAACTCCTATTGACTTAAGAAATTTCCAAACTTTAGCAGGATCACCATTTTTGACTGACTTATGAATGTGGCGACTCTGAGCGTCTCGACAAACAGTGCCACAGCGGTTACGCAACTGGTACTTGGCTTTATTTCTGTCAGACGGGTCAGCTTTGCACCTCGATTTAGCAAAATCCTTTTTCCTGACGATATATATCCTATATAGAGAGCCAGGCAGGAGCCAGAGAGCCAGACAGTAGGAAGATGTTTAATTTTAATGGGCCGAACTGCAGCTATCCAAGAAATCACACTCCAGTCCATATTAACTGCATCTTCGCGAAGCTGATCCATATCCACCCGACTACAATTGTGCAAAAGGAGAGTCCTAGGGTTAGCTTTCGGAGGCCGGATTTTATAAGAAAGATAGGGTCATGATAAAAGAAAACATTTGCGGAGTATTGTCCATGCTTAGCTACATGAGCAGAAGAAGAAACGAAAGTCAAATCTAAAAGGGAAGGGGTGCAATTAGGAAAGTGATGGGTAGCATCAGAAGGAAGAATACTCAGGTTACAGACATTTAAAAGAGATTTAATTCCCCCATTATAATGTGATGATTGTAAGAGGGCATAAGATCTTCAAGAAGTTTCTCAAATGAAAGGAAGTAATTAGTGAGTAGAGGGAGAATAAAAAACACCAAGAAGACGTTTATTATAAGATAAAGTAGGTAATGTCGAGGAAAAGATACTCCGTGGCGCCAGAAGAAGATTATGCAGACATGCCAGCAATAGAAAAGGAGACATGGGAACGGAGATAAATGGCAACCCCACCACCAACTATATCAGAACGGTCGGTATTAATATGACCTTTTTGAAAAAAAAAATGTATTATCTCGAAAATCCGACACTTGCAAAATGCATTTATAATAAAAAGTATAAAATAAAATGACTGTTTAAAAAAACAAAACCGGCCTTCAAAAACTCAAAAATAAGTTATTTTATAATGGGAGGTCAGTTCAATTGAAGTCAGCTTTTGGTTAAAAATATTGTGGGACGCCCAATTTTTTGGTTATTGAAACAGTTATTTTATTTTATAACTTTTAGTGATCCTTATTATGCTGTTACGTTGTCACACTTCTCAATTAATAAGAAACTATAGAACATTTCAAGCTCGCCGCAAGCAACGCCGCGGGAAAGTCATAGTCATATATATATATATAACCTAAATGTGCTTCGTCACAGTCGCTCAACTATTTTAATCGAGATATCTTATTGCAACGCTTGAAATAGGTACCGTTAAGGAGTTCCGGTGGCCATCTGTGGTCTTATCATCCGTTCCACTACACCAAATAGTACTTTCCAAGAGCAAATGCACGAGTTACTATGAAACATATCCAAATCGCTACAGGTGTGCCTATAATATTTGAGGAGTTCCCTTGATTTCTTCAAGATCCCACCCCATCATCATGATGACGTGTTGAAAATGGGACGAACTAGAAAGTATATCCTTTCAAAGAAAAAAATATTTTTTGAAATCGGTCCAGCGGTCTTTGAGTAATCGGGGAACATACCCAAAAAAAAGTACTGACGAATTGAGAACTTCCTCCGTTTTTTAAATCGGTTAAAAACTATTGCAATTAGCCCATCTATAACCTCGTGACAGGCACACATTGCTTGTTTATCGTGCTTGTCGTACGTCTGGTTGAACCGGTTTTTTTAGCTCGAAACCGGTTAATTCGACAAGAACTTTATATAAAGGTTCCTTCAAAAACCGGTTAAGAAAACCGGTTTTTGCGAACGGAACCGAAATGAAAAGGTTTTGCGCCCAAGTACATAATAACGGTTTGAAAATTTAACCGGTATCCGAGCCCTGGTATGAGGATCGAAAATACAAGAGATGAAAAATCACTTGAAACAGATGGGTGATGAAATATCGGATAAGTTTGTTATCACAAAAAATTTGATGTCGTTACTTCTTACTATTATCTCTCTCTTGCATATAGCTTTGTTTCAAAACTTACAGGTGTAATCCCGGCCTTAAGAACAAAACGGTAATTGTAGGAAACGGGTCGCAGATTAGTGTCCAAGGCTGTGGACAGGTGACAGTTCAAGTGTCAAACGGCAGAGAATGGGTTGACACGACCATAGACGATGTTCTATACTTATGTTCCCGATTTAAAAACAAATTTGTTTTCTGCATTGAGGTATATTAACTAGAGGGGCAGTCACCACGCATAACCCGTTGCCACGTCGTTGGTGACTGCAGTCACCAGTCGGCCATTTGTCAAGTTAGTTGTTAAACAGACGCCAACCGTAGAAGAAGCTGCGAAAAATGGGGAAATGCGCGGTGAAAGAGTGCTTATCAAAGTCTGAAAGACACAATAAGGCACAAGGAATTACTTTTCACAGGTTAATATATAGTTTCTGTATCGAAATTAATGTAATTAACACGAAAACTTTAATAAAATAGCAGATATTCTTTTTGTAGGCCCAGTGTTGCAACTAAAGCATTGTTTCATTTCCCCGAGTTTTCGGGGGAATTCAATATTTTCGGCAATCCGTTAAATAAATAAAATTAGATCTAATAATTACTGTTTCTAAACGTTTACAATTATGGGCGCTTAACTTTATTAACAAGTTACATACTTAATAGTGGTGCGGTGTTGCCTTATATCTAGGTATTTGGAGTTCTTAACTTTAACGGAAAACAATCAAACTCAACAACTCAAAACCATATATATATATATATATATACAAATATGTAAAGCTAAAGCTAGGCCTACTTTTCGAGATAAATACCTACTCTCCAAATGATCGTAAGGGATGTCCTATAATTTTTTGTAAAATTGAAAAAAGTTGTTCTTTATTGTATCTCAGCTAGTTAAAGCAAAATTGATATCTGAGGCCCTTGCCAAGATCCATTACGCTAACTAGCGTTTCTATTTGTTTCGTTTTTAAATCAATCGCGTCACTGGTAGATCACGTGACTTTTCGTATCACGTCATCTACCAGTGACGCGATTGGTTTAAAAACGAAACGAATAGAAACGCTAGTAAGCGTAGTGCATCTTGGCAAGGGCCACTGGTGTGCTCTGACGAATCTGATAACAGATTGAGAAAAAGTAGCCGCCATCTTGAACTTTTTAGTTATTCGACTGATTGCTTCCAAAATCGATATCTGGGGATCTGTGTGGTCTCCGACATCGAATCCGTTGACAGAATTAGAAAAAGTATCCGCCATCTTGAACTATTTAGTTATTCGACTGATTGCTTCCAAAATCGATATCTGGGGATCTGTGTGGTCTCCGACAGGGAATCCTTTGACAGAATGGGAAAAGCTGCTGCCATCTTAAACTTTTTAATCATTCGACGGATTGCTTCCAAAATCGGTATCTGGGGATCTGTGTAGTCTCCGATAACGAATCCGTTGACAGAAAAAGAAAAAGTAGCCGACATCTTGAAGTTTTAAGTTATTCGACTGATTGCTTCCAAAATCGATATCTGAGGAACGCTGTGGTCTCCAACAATAAATCCGTGGACAGATTGAGAAAAAAAGATGGGGGCATCTTTTAAGCCTTTTGCGATGCATTCCCTGTAAAATATCCATAGCGTCAAAATGTTTTTCACAAGCGTAGCTATTTGGAACGTCTGACAAATATAACAATATATTCCATAAATTGTAATTTTAGTAAGAGCGGGTAGAAAAAAATACAAGACTTTGTTTAAAAGCTTTCAATGCTTGTATTAATTTGTCATTCAAGTGTCAATTTTGAAGAAGAACCTAAAACGTTTAAGGAGGCCATGAAAAGAGCAGATGCGTCTAATTGGAAAGAAGCTATTCAAGGAGAGTTACAGACCCTTGAAGACAATAAGACGTGGAATACATGTGATCCACCACATGGCGAACAAGTAATTAGTAGTAAATGGGTATTTAAAATTAAGAATAAGAATGGTGTAATTAAATACAAAGCTAGATTGGTTACAAGGGGATTTGAGCAAAATAAGGTCTCAAGTCTTAATGAAATTTATACCCCTGTAGCAAAGTTAGCAACTTTTAGATTGTTTTTGTCTGTAGCAACCAAGTTAAACTTGCCAGTCTATCATATGGATGTAACAGGAGCTTTCTTGTGTGGTGTTATTCGATAGTCTGCCTGATGAAATTATACAATTGGTGTTGATGCTAAACGTTCATTATACTTTAAGTGGTTAGTTAAATTAAATTTTACAAAACATTTTTAGACTAATTGAAGCGCACCGGTATAAAACAAAATGTTGAAAAAAATATTTTTTTGGGTATTCGATGTTTTTTTTTTGTCGTGTACTCCATGTTGTGGGTGTCGTTGGATAGGTCTTTAAAAATATCCCAGGTATAATAAGTTTTTTTTTTGATATGGTAAATATTAAGCTTTAAACAGCACACCCCCGAATTGAAAGTAAGTAAAGTAAACTAACAAATGGCGTACCGCACGCGTTTTCACATCACAAGTCAAAAAAACAAGTTGCAACGCGTTGGTTTCTCGACTCGCCGCTCGTGGATTAAACCGGTTAATTAAGGTTAACATAAAGTTCTCAAAACGTTCGCGTTCCCTAGAAAAGTTCGGAGTAAAACCTAAATAAACCGGTATTAACCGGTATTTTTTAAACCGGTTCCGAGCCCTGCTTCATACTTAAATTGCAAGAATCTTTGTTGTACGATATGAATGCTCGTCTCTGATTTCTGTTCATACACGCATTGCAGCTTTCGCCACATCTCTGCCGAAGTTCTGCACGAGATGATGTGCAACATGACTTGTTCTGTCATTCTTGTCACCAGCAGCGTTTGAGCTTTCGCATCCTTGGTTTTTCCCAACTAGTACTTTACTTTAGTCCCGTCTACTATCTCGTATAATCCTTGACCTCGTAACAAAACCGTTGTCTGAAATACATTCCAGTCCCTGCAACCATCCAGCTTCAAGACAAGTGGCCCAGCTTGCCCGGGCTGTGTTAAATCCATTATTCCTTCCTGTAGACTTTCCTGCCTTTATCGAATTCTCTCGAAAAAGTAAATTTTCCTTGCCGGCGAACCAATATGGCCGCAGCCAATTTTGCCGATATACTTTTGCACTACAGTTTTACGTGTTTTAAGCGTACATTCATTTATCCAAGCTAGTTAGCGCCCTGGGCCCGTAACCACTTGAGACATAAATGAAATATACGAGGGGCGGCTGAAAAGTAATCTACCTAACAATGAAACAAAAGACTGTCGTGGCTAATTTTTTTTTATTTTTCTATATAGTCCCCTGCTAGTAAAATGCACTTATTAAATTTTTCAAATATTGAATTTAAACCATTAAAAAAAAAAACTTTCGGTTTGTCGTCAAAAAAGTCAGTAACCGCAGCCTTCATTTCGTCATCGGTCATAAACCTTCGTCCCCTGAGGTCTTTCTTGAGAAGTCTAAACAGAAAATAGTCACAGGGGGCTAAATCTGGACTATAAGGGGGGTGGTCAATGGTTTCGAAGCCATTGTCTTTAATTGCTAGCTTCGTTGTGCGGGCGGTATGCACTGGTGCGTTATCGTGCAAAATCAGAATACCTTTGTTTAGTTTACCTCGCCGTTTTTCTTTTATTGTCTCTCTTAGTTGGTATAGTAAGTTTGAGTAATAATCAGCATTCATTGTAGTTTTCTTCGGTAAATAATCTATGAGCAAAATCCCTTCTGTGTCCCAAAAGATTGTAGCCATAAGTTTACCTGCCGATGGACAGACCTTGAATTTCCGAGGCGGCTTCTCATCCTTAAATTTCCACTGTAACGACTCTTACTTACTTTCCGGGTCCCATTGTCGAATCCAAGTCTCATCACATGTTACAATTCTAGAAATTATTTCTTCCTCTTTCCCTCGACTCATCTCCAAAAACTCTTCGCAACATTTGACACGCCTCTCCATGTCAAATGCAGTCAACATTCTGGGGACCCAACGTGCACTAACCTTGGACATGTTCAAATGCTCATGAATTATTTCCTTGACTCGCTCTTTACTGACGCCCACATCTCTAGCTATCTCCCACTGCTTCACTCGTCGGTCCTCTAATATAATTTTTTTCACCCTGGCTACTTTTTCATCGGTGACGGCCGAAACTGGTCTTCCGCTACGAGGATCATCTTCCAGACTCTCACGACCTAACTTAAACTGCTTTGACCAAAACTTTATAACAAATTCGGAAGAACACAAACTGCCAAACACACGTAACATACGCTGTCTGATCTCCGAAGGCGTATTCCCTTCTTTAGTCAAAAACTTAATCACCGCACGCTGCTCGATTTTATCCATTTTCACTTTTTCTACCGACATGTTTGAAACAATTGTAGGAGACAAATAAACGTGATGCAATAAACAAATGAATGTAATACATTTTGAAAATAGAATAACAAACGAATATAAATCCATACCAGCCAGCATTATTTTTGTATATATTTCTGACCAAGGAGATTACTTATCAGCCGCCCCTCGTAGGCTTATAACTTTAATATATTTATTCAAACGTTAAGCACTACAACGTCTCTTCACACAGAACCGCCATGACACACACAGAGAGCGAGACAACTAACTAACATTCTGTCTAACTCTAGCATGTCACCATAGATATTTCATTGCATACTTTTCTACAATGACACACCTCGAAATACAAGTCCGACGTTCGGTTAATGTTGTGTAAATATTCGTTAGACACGCGAAACAACTATAACATCTCTCAGTTCCGTCAAGGATTGAAATAAGCTTTTTTTTTGCAACATTTTAAATAAATCCCTTTTAACGGTCGTGATTACCCTAGTTTTCATTTGGAGATTTTGAAATTTTGACTTTCTATTGTTTGAAACTATGATCATTTTCTTTTGACGTATTAAATATTCCGTTGAAAATGACACTTTGGTAATCGGTTATATCTGGAGCGTCATGCTAGAAAATGTTTTGAAATGTTGATTTTGGTCACTTACTTTTGACGTTGACTGTACCTATAATTGGGATACACTTAAAAAAATAACTGCTTGCTTTTACATTTTTATTCGAAAGAACAGCCTTTTCTAATCATCTAATTTGAAGCATTTCATTCATCATCATCATCATCATCCCGGAAAATTGGACAGTTCCCGAGGGAGCAACGATAAACGACTTATACGCGGACGGAGTCGCCGGCGAAAGCTAGTAAATAATATAAATATTATTGAAAACTCTCGCATTAGTATTTATCATCCTCAGTGTCTACAATTGAACTTTTTATACATGTTTCAACTACTTGGTAATATTAAAAAATAAAAAATAAATACTAAATGTTAATATTTTCAAAATTGCTTTCTTGGGGTTGGAAATGAGGCTATTACGTATCATTTAAGGTATATTTAACAAATAATGATTCAACCATATCATATCTGGAGGAGCCCAAACTTGGTATGTTTTGAAAATTATCTTTATTTTAATTTGAAACAAGTGACTGAAATATAATGATGTGATATATTTTTAGAATCGGCTTAGTAAGCCCTTTCGTTAGATACCACACACGATAGGTTTCAGAACATTTTTTTTCCCATACAAAATAAAGATGACGTCATAACGCGTCTCCTTTTTTGTTTTTTTTCCGCTACGGGTCAAATTGATTCTTAAGGCCTAAAGATCAATCGTTCCAATTTTCATGCTTTTAACACCATTTTCAGCACTGTTTGACGTACCGCTAGGACTATAAGAACATATTTTGGATGACGTACGTACATAAAAACTTACTAAAATCTGGATTCGTTTCAACTTTATTGCAGACTTAATTCATTAATTGGATGTTAGATAAAAAATACAATTAAGATAAAAATAAATTACCAACAACAAAGGCAAAGGGCTCGAGCTGACTGGGATACTAACTAAGAGATCATTTTTAAAAAAGGTTCAAGGCTAAAAGTTGACTGGTAGAGAGTTCCCCAAAGTATTAAGTCTATCTTTCTGTTTTAAGTTATTTGTACCATTTGTAAAGTAAAGTTTACACAACCAAGTACGACAAACTACTGGTTCGTCCCAAACAGAGATCTCGTGACGTGACACTCACTCAACCGAACCAATTTAATTATTGTATTTGTATCAACATCATAATATGCAAGCTTACAGTTTATACTTTTCTGTACACTAATCAAGTAAAATCAATACATAAAAATCTTTAACTGATCCAGCAAATTTACCACAAAGATGACATTTTGTTACGTTTTAATATAGGTCCAAAATTTCGTAGGGGGAGGTCCAAAATTTCGCGGAATGAAGCAGAAGATGAGATAATTCTGTAAAACCTCTTTGCATGGTTGTAATGTGAACTCTTTAGATGTAGTATGTCCAAACCCAGGTTGTCATTTGTTTTTGAGATATTATTCTTTTATACAAATTGATTCGTCACAAAACTGCGACTATGGAGCAAATTAAATGTCGTGCTGTTTTAAAGTTTGGTTTTAAGCAAGGAAAACCTCCGCAATTTATTATTTCTGAAATGGAAGCTGTTTATGGTAAAACCATGGTTTATAAGTGGTATAATCTATTTAAAAATTGCAGAGAGTTAATTAGCGATGAATACGGTAAAAAAAGTCGAAAAACTTGTACAAGAAGATACTCGTCTTAAAAAGAAATAGTTAATGCAGATAACTATTTGGCATATCAGATACTACTATTTTCAGGATCGTACATGATTATCTTGACATGACGGAAGTCAGTGCATGGTGGGTCCCGAGAATGCTTAAACCGCTGCAGATGCGCCGGTACATAAGAGCAATGTCGCGACCGCTGCTATTCACAGGTGTGGTTTCGAATCGCTGGTCCACCCGCCCTACAGCCCGGACCTGACTGGCATTGATTATTATTTGTTCCCAAATTTAAAAAAAAGAACTTAAGAGGGAAAAAACGACGATGGTGAAGTGAAAGAGGCCATTTCGATTCATTTTGAGGGCAAAGAAGAATATATTTTTTTGCCCGTTTGCGGAACTAAAAGTGTTGTCATTTGTAAAATTCATATATTTTCAAGGTGAGCGGCCATTCATAAAAGTGGTAAATTATGACAGAATTATTAAAAATAAACATATTTTGTTATGTCATGTAATACTCTAAAGTGCATCGGAGCCGAGATATTTAAATATTCATACTTGGGCGTACTTTTGTACTAAAAACTAAATACTTAAATTTTTTAAATCTCCGCTCCGATATTATTTACCGCCATAAATTATATATATCTATGTGTATTTAGAGGTCCTCTAAATAACTACGTAAAAATCATCCGTGGCCGCTGAAAAATAAATTGACAATATTCTTCAAACAAATTTACCCAATGCCCTTTCTAAATCTAAAAAATGTATCGTACTTAAAGATAAATATATTAAAAAGGAAAAATATTTATTCTGATTTATTGAATAGATAAACATTTCATTCCGCGAACTTTTGGAGCTCCCCTCGTATGATTCCCAATTTCAAAAACTTGTGTATCAACTTTATGTAAACCGGATTCTTGCTTATTAAATATTATTTTATTCTAACATTACTGTATTTGTTTCACTTGACGTCCAATAACTTTGCCTATCGGCGGACTCATCTTTGCGTAGCAATCTTGCGTGCGTTTTACTATTTGCGGCCAAGCTTATGTACACAAGTTAGGCCCTGGCCACAACACCACGGCAAGGCGTCGTTAACGTGAAACGGCGCGGCGCCGTAGAAAGGCACGTTGCCGCGTCGTGCAATTACACGGTGCCGTGTGAGAACGGCTTCAACTTTTTTTAACTCTACGCGCAGGACATTGGGCTTAATATTGCACTTTATAATGAATGACGGCACCGTGTATCTGCACGTCGCGGCAACGTGGATTTCTACGGCGCCGCGCCGTTTCGCGTTAACGCGCGAAACGCTGCGGTGGTAGATTTGACGTGTAAATTTTATAATTTTAAAAGAATATATCTATTATAATTATCTAGAGGTTTTTAGTTACTTAATGAATACGTCTCGATAGCAATTGTAAACGTATTAAATTTTCGGTTTCAGGCTATCTACAAGATGGTTGGGTCTGTAATGAAAATGCCAGAAGACGAGTCCACGCCCGAAAAGAGAACGGATAAAATATTCCGCCAGATGGACCGAAATAAAGATGGTAAACTGTCACTGGAGGAGTTTATAGAGGGCGCTAAGAGTGACCCCTCTATAGTGCGCCTGCTCCAGTGTGACCCGCAGTCGCAGTGAGACCATTAATGTAGAACCCCAAAACAGCAAGACGCATCCAGATCTCTTTGATCTATCCCAAAGTGTATCATGTAAACCTATTGTATAAGAACGACCCCCTAAATTGCTTGTAAGAGCTAGTGCGCAACGTAAACGTTAAAGCACAAAAATATTAGACTTTGACATGCTGCTTGCTGTTTATTTCTCTATCTGTAGTTCCATTAAGCAATCTTCGAAACCGTTTATTGTCTGTAACTTATAGTAAGTCTAATTTATTTAGGTCGGTGGCCGTCTAAGTGGTTGTAAAGAACACGAATGTCAAAACAGGGACGGATCTAGAATTTATATTATGAGACTTTGTTTAGGGTCTGCTTGATCTAATAAGATGAAACCGTCCTGGAAGGGGCCCTGGCCCTTGGCCCCTCCCCCGTTATGTGACAAACATATTGCCATTTGGCGAGTATTGTCACAGACGGTCTGAGGCTTCAGTAAAATACACTTCCTGTATTTATTTATTCGTTTGATGATTTTCAATAAAGACGTTACATTTAAGCATTTGAATTGATAACGCAGACACCAGGGCTTCTATTGTAGACACAACGCAGTATGAAATACAGATCCCTAACAAACCCTATGGCAGTTTGAGAACATAACTTGAACTTCCAAATATGAGTTGATAAATATCAAACTACAATATGTCCTTGAAATTTAGTATACGAATTTCAAGGACATATTTGAGTTTGATATTTATCAACTCATATATTATTAATATGTCTTAAGATTTTCCGCTACATTGATGATGAATGTGTTAGATTTTCTCATTAAGAACATTTAACTTACTTACTTGACACGTGGATTAGTACATACAATAGACACAGTCTTCGTTATGGTTATGATGGGTAGTAATATTTATCAAAAACCCATGACGAAAAAACCTTTGAAGAGATGGTCGTTCAAAAAGTAACCTGTGTAATGCAAACCAATCATATTAAAAGCTTACAACGAACATTTTTGTTTGAACCAGCTATCATTTTATGGTTTTTATTACACTTTCGACGTTCTTTGTGCGAAAGCGATAAGCAACCGATAACTTACAACAAGAGAGTGGGAGATACTGCGCATTATGTCATAATTTTGAAAGATAATTATAATTATATTTTAATTTTAAACATTGGTTATCTGATGTAAAAATATGCGTGTGTACAGGAAATGTCACAATGAAGAAAGAAATGAATTTTCTTTGAGATGCCATGTGAAATTGTCAAACGAATGATAGTGATTCTCAAATCATAATGTTGACTTGTCCGGCGGCGCTGAGATTTGAGGTTTCAAAAATATTACAAGTTGATTGCTTTTGGCATATAGTTTTCGGACCGTTTGCCCAAACGAATGCATAAGTTTGTGCCATATTAGGTGTTCGCTAAGGTAGAAACTTAGTTATTTGTCTTTTTTTAACAGTATTGGACGAAAACAAAATTCAAGATGAAAATTTATCTTTCACGGTAATAATGAAGTAGTAAACTAAGTATATATAGTTCAGGAAATATGATTTGGCCGTCGGTTATCTACTTTGCGATCTTTCTTTCTGCGTTAAGACTTACCCGACCTAACCTTAACCTTTCAACCCACTGTGCTGTTTGAAGAAAAAGGGCGGTTTTACGATTTCCTTTAGTTTGATATTAACAAAGAGCTCTTAATGAATATTACAGACGGCCAATTCATATTTCCTGAACTATACCATAAGAATAAATACTATTAGAAGGGTAACTTCATCCGCACCACGCGCGCTCTCGCGTGGCCTGTCAACAGTCCAGGACTACTTATCGCAGCAAACACTAGCGGGTTGCCAGTGTTTGCTGTAAACGTGCAACAATATTTCAAATGAAGCTCTCAAAGGCGCCACTGTCTACGCGAACTGTGGTTTTACCATACGAAATTGTTAGTTCCGTATTTGACCACGTGCTAACATTAATAATCGTAAGCGATATCAACGAAGTTTGAATCTTTATTTATTATTTGTAACATAAACACATTAAGTAAAGAGCGTTAAAATGAAAGAATTAAATAAATACATTATTTACCTGTGCACTTTATGTTTTATAGAATATTAATCGTAATTAAGTAAGTCTAAGATAGCATTTCAGTGGTTATGGTATAAAAGAAGGAGTTGCTAAATTAATTAATAAAATGGACAAATACGTCCTACATATATAAATTAGTTTTATTGGCTTTGCGTTTGTTCTTACAACTTTATATCTAATTTAATTGTAATAAAAGTACTTTAATTTTTACATAGACTAGTTAACGCAAACTTGTGCCGCTGTCATCCGCTGTCACATTCATACGTCAGTGGAACTTGGAAAGTCTTACGGATTTGAAATTTTACGGACATTTTAGTTTTATTAAGTATATTTTATTTTATCGTATAGTTTTACAAGTAAATAAACTAATTCTACGCGAACGAGGTTGCGGGCTCAGTTAGTATCATATACCTGTGACAACCCTTATTTTGCGACGGGCGAGAGAGGGGTAAGGCGGGGCGTGGGGCGCTGTAGGTAATTGTTTGACGGCTTTGCTGTCAAATCCATACAACGACGCCGAAGATGCCCTTCTAATAGTATTTATTCTTATGACTATACATAAGTACGCATTTTATATCATCTTCATCCATTGGGATATTAATATTTAATACATACCTATCCAGGTCACCCTAATAGGTCTGAAAGAGTATTACAATCGGTTAAATAAGTGTTACGCGTTTCAGATCACTATACTCCGTTTACTCTAACGACCTAGTACTGGAAAAGTTCAGTTGCACGTGATTGACGAATGAAAACCCGCTAAAGCCGCACTCACAATGGAGCAGGTAATCAGTCGGTCTTACATCTGTACGTTGCGGACGCGTTTGTTTCCCTTCTTGCGTCTTATTGTTTATCGTTTACCTGTGACCTGGCTAGGGAAACGGACCGATGTCTCTTTAATCTTTTATTTTAAAATGCTATTGTGAACGAGTCCCAAGAAGATTATCTTTTGTTGCCTCCCACTTGGCTACCTGCCTCTATCTTTGTCCTTCTCATTTGTATGACACAGCGAGTGAGAGAAGCCTATTCTAGGTCGTTAAAGTAAATGAAGTATAGTATCAGTAGATCAAACCAATTTGTGTCAAATTCATCCATAGCATTTGAAGCTTGTTTTTTTCTTACAACTCCCTGTAAACGCCTCAAAAGAAAATTCAGGTTATTAAAGTTAACGTTTCCATTATTATTATGGTGTAGTGTAACGAAACACTATTCATAATTTTTATCGTTTTTATCATGATAATATTCCTGTGGTTACATACTGGCGCTACGTCAGTTTGCACTGACCGAAGATTTCACAAAATCGGTATGCACAATACGCAAGTTATCCTAGATAGGATACTGATATATTTTTTAACTTTAATTTTATTTTGAATGTTCTAAGTTGTTTTTTTTTTTGCCACAAATCATCGAGTTCCTGAAAATGCGATGGCAAGATGTGACACAAAACGCAATATAAGCTTTACACAAAAAATAAGCGACTTAAGAGTTTTTGTAACTTATGACCTCAAAATATGCCAGCGCCGCCAGATTAATATCAATAGACCAAAAATAATAAGTAAGCCAATTATTTTGTTTGAGCTCTTGGATACAATAATTAACTTTAAGACAAAGAAAGTTATTTCCGTTTTTCAATGCTTGGAAAATACCGCGAATTTATTGCACAATATGAAGACAATTTACGCATCAAACGATACTGACAAATATATAATATAATAATTTAACTTATAGTTTTATACACAATATTTATGATGGTCTATTCGCGTAGCTTTTATTATTAAGAATTAGTGTTAACTTTTGAGAAAAGTATAAAAAAGCATGTAGCTCTGAGTCAGCCTAAGTATTAATTAATTGTTACATGATTCGGTACTACGTGTTTCGTAATTATTTTAGTATAGTTGCGAAGAATTGCTTTCGAAAATTTAGTTTGACATGAATTTACTTCAATGACCTTAACACAACACAGCCGTTTGTGAAACGGTGGCAGAGCAATGGGGCAACCAGCCGTGTACACTATATTGCCATCGCGTCACCACACGGTGGTCGTGGTACACCATTTACGTCTAGTCGGCGAGACTTCCTTCCGGTTCACCGTGCTCGAATTTATAATTAGCTACGTCTAAAGTTGATAGGAACTGGTATATCAATCTGTAGTTAATTGTATAATTCGATGCTAAAATATTCTTCAGTATGATTTTAATCAATATTATTATGTGCTAGTACATAATTAATTATAAATGTTTACAAAGGTACCGATTAATTAAAACAGATCTGTGTTTTCCGACTTCACTTCCCACCCTAGTCATTGCATGTTATTTTATTTTAATAATTATTCTACAGAGTGTGCTTATTTGTTTTGGTTCTCACTACTCCTTTTTTTCTCTTGGGATCGAACATATTTCTTATTTGCAACTCTACGAGCGTCCTATTAGCATCATATCTTAATAATTGTGAAATTTATGCACTTTGAAAACTAGTTACATTCGTTTTTTGACAGTTATAAACAAAACATGTGTTACAATAAAGAAAATGTGTAGTTTAAAAACTGGTTAGTTATTTTTAATTGAAAATCATAATAATTGGAAATGTGCCGGCGCGTAGAAAAGTAACACCTTGAGTCGCATGTTTTCACAAATATATTAAGTATTGTACCTTCTTAGCAAGTTGATCTGTTTACATATTTGACATATCGCACTCTGGTACGCAATTATGACGTACCCTGCTGTAATCCAGCAATATTTTTAAAGAATTTTATTTATAAATCTCATGTAACTATTAGTGGTCTCTGCCTACCCCTCCGGGAAACAGCCGTGATTTAATGTATGTATGTATGTAACTATTACAAATCTTAAGCTTGTTTTTTCCAGCTTGCTTACTTAAACATTGCTATCAGGTGATCGTGGACTCTCGCTGTGATTTACTTCGATCTTATACGGTTATACATGTAGGATTATTGGTTATTTGATTCATTCCTTTTAGGAAGATCAAGAAGCAGGTACTCATTCGCGAAAAAATGCAAGAAATTGTGTGAGAAATATTAAAGTCGGATATTTTATTTAACCCATTTGCTTAAAACCGAATTCATAGGAAAATAAGCGAGGTATCTCAAGGTATACTACGAACACTTTCGTAGAGTCATAATTCCGAATAGTTCAAAATCCCAAAATTTCGTAATTCCAAACGTAGTTCTTCAATTGAAGATTTTAAACTTATTGTTCATATTTCAAATAAAATGAACATCGTAGTCATTTATAAATTACGCATTTAATCTCAAATTACTCAAGCATCACATGGCGTTCGGAAAAATGGAAAGAAATATTGAAATTTTAAGATCCTTCCGAAAATAGTGTACCTAGATAGAATTACATCAATGACGCAATTACAAATTTAAAGAAGAATATGGATCATTGAATTGAAGAGATAAATAACGTACTTATTATAGGTTTTACGTACAATATTTTGAAACTTTTGCATTTTCAGATGCAAATGTTAGAAACGAATCACGTCAGTCAAGTTTTTAAGCTGATTTACTGTGTAGTGTAGGGATGTTTATTTTCTTTTTAACAAAGGCAGAATTACCTATGGTCTTGGGATTAAATGTAAAAAAGAACCTAATAGTAACAGATTAAGTTTCGTTATATTCGAGCATGAACTGTGTTCATCCCACCAGACAAGGGTTACACGATAGCTGCAAGCTGGGTCTAACCTTGTAACTCGTTGCATTACGGCTGCATGATGGTGTTTACGCAAAATACGTGGTTTTAAATTATTGTAATCGGTTGCTCTTATTAACACCTCACTTATCGCTCCTACATCGATGACGGATGAAGACGATAAACCATTTACATTCCCAGTGGCAGGCCCCGCGACCACCGGTTTTTAAATTCAAAAAGAAAGGATTTCTATTTGGTCTGTTATGTACCTATATTTGATTTAAGTTAGTGCATGAGTAACAAAGTTTTATATATGTACGAGTGTTTTTGCGAGTTATATGTCGTTATGTTTCTTCGGCTACATTTATTGATGTCTGTATGCAAATCTTGTTTATTTAATTGCAGTCCTTTGCTTTTTCTGTCGAACGTTTTTATCTGAACAAGTTGCGGCGTGCCTGGCGGTCAACGTGCATGGCAGTGTGGGGCAAAAAGTAATTGAATTGCAAATTAATAATTGCAATTACAAAATGTAATTGAAATTACAAATTACAACTACAAGGAAAAAGGAATTGGACCTTTCAATTACCAATTACAATTACGAAATGTAATTAGTAATTAATTACGAATTACATTTTGTAATTAAAATTTGTAATGAATTACTTTATTCAACTACAAATTACTTTCAGTTTATAAAATATTTTTGATCATTTTATTTCCCAAATCAGCTTATAATATGAATGGGCTTTAAGTTTGACTAATCTTGAAATGTTTACCTTCTCTAATGAAAAAAAATATAATTGACTTTTAACTGAGACACATCTAGTGTATGCGTTTCCTGTATTATTAAATCGGTGAGGTTTTATATCTTTGACTAGCTGACCCGGCAAACGTTGTTTTGCCATATAAATAATGGGATGAAAAATAGATGTTGGCCGATTCTCATAGATACCGGATAAGCACAAATAATTTCATCAAAATCGGTCAAGCCGTTTCGGAGGAGTATGGTAACGAAAACTGTGACACGAGAATTTTATATATATCTTTGATATACTGTTGCTATGGTGTTGTTTACGATTGGTAAAATTCTAAATGAAAGATAGTTATTATTCCACTGCGAATTTCTTTTACTTTAATATTATTTTATACCCACTTAAGGGCTCCTCTGTCTGTGTGTATGAAGAAAAAGAGTAATTCAATTACAGATTACACAGCTATTTCAATGACATGTAATTGCAATGACATACATGTAATTCAAAACACATGTGTATGAAAAAAAAATTATAATTCAATTATAAATTAATGTAATTGCAATTACGAATTACTAAGCTATTTCAATTACATGTAATTTAATTAAAAGTAATTCAATAACATGTAATTCAATGAATAATTAAATTACAAAAGTAATTAATTACGCCCAACACTGGTGCATGGCTGTCGTACAAGCTTAGTACCGTCGGGCCTCCGTCGTGCAGCTACTGAAGGCATCCCAGGCGCTTTCATTATCATCTTACCCTTGCCTATCCTTTGAAACAGTCCTAATATTACACGACACAAAGAATGCATGCATGAAATACATTTAAATCAACCTTATGAAATTTCATATGGATATGAATAAAATTAAATAAACTTGCAGATAGAAGTGTCAATCTGGTTATTTAACTTAAATACGAAACTGCTGTGCATAGGAAAACAGTTATTTACAGTGCATAAGTAAATAGATAGGTTTATAAAATCGGTACAAAAGAATCGTTATAATTTTTTTTTTGTGAACAAATAGAACTAGCTTTTTCGATATGTTTTAAATAAAGCATTTTGATTATTTACTGCCTGCCATGCACAGTTTCTGCACATTCGCACAAATTGAGCATTGTTTTTCCGTGCCCCGGTTTTTACTCTCTTAAATGTTAATGGGATTAAATGCTTACATCCTACCGATGTTAACCACGCTTGTTATAAGTAACGTCGCAATAATTAAACAAAACTAAACTTGTACAGCGATAACAGCTAGTTGCTTCTGCAAACATGTTTGCTATCCTTCTGTTCTTATAAATTATCAGATGTGCGTAACTACTAAAATCACGAAAACATTTCTTGTATTGCAGTAAATATAGTAAATGCATTTCAAAAGTTCCGGATCCAATGAGATTAATTGATTTTTAGAAATATAAACCTAGTAACTACTAGAATTGGCCGCTTGTTAACGACATTAAAATATTACTACACTACATTCTAGATGATTAATCAATGAGGCGGGTGTGGGTACGTGTAATCAAGAATAGGAAAGCAATTTCTTGTCGGCTTCTCTTCAATTGCGCCCCAAACGTTTTCTTAATAATAATAGTGGGTCGTTTGTTTAAGTTTAGTTATTTACTTAGTCTGAACAGTTTTTGTTCCTCATCTCTGACGTTTAGGAATTCTCCACACTGGTCGGTTACGTTTGAAGTTCTAGTCGGTACCTAAATTGCATTAAAAAAATAAAAGGCAACGATAACCAAACGTAGGTAGCCAAATATTTAATCTCCAGAGTAATTTTCTGTAAGAATTGCGTCTCATCTGATTGGAGTGATTAACTAATCGTAAAAGTTAACAATACACGTGACTAAAACGAGTTAATGAAAGTGCAGTTATAAGTCGTAGGTTTGCTTAGGTATAATTCTTATATTAATAAGTATTTTGAGACTTCTGGAATTTTTGTCTACCGCAGTACAAATCTGCCCGTTGCTTAACCATGTTGCTGCAACGTCTCTTGTGCTTCCTATTAACTGATATTATTTTATTTATTATAAGAAAAAGAAGCAAACAGTACCTAGGTACCCTAAATACATTTTTCGCTAAGCGAATCTTATCTAGATATATGTATATGTTTGTTCCGTATTATGTCTAGTGAGCGGAGTCATCTCAAAATCGATTGACAAATCTAGATAGATAGTCTTAAATTATTAGATAGTATTCAGTTATGGTAAACGCCCGTCGCTAGTCATTTGCCCTGATTAATTGGTAAATATTTATTGTTTTTTTCTGCAATTTTCCCCTAAACGTTAAAGCAGGCGGAGATTCTTGAACTAACGGCAACAATAATAACTCGAACTTCCTTTATTTATGAAGTATAAAACCAATATATTGTGTAATACGTATAAATCATCCAAAACTTGATAGAGTCCTTAGATCGTTAATTAGTCTCACCTTACTAGTTTAATGCTGGTGTAAATGAGTGCTACATAATATATTAGGCCTGCATAATGTAAGTGATACGCTTGAAAACGACTTGAAATATTTTGATGCAAGCTGCCCTGCACTCTATGAAGGTTTTGCGGACTGCTTATTATTATGACTTACCTCATACATACCTACAATTTCTCTTCACACCTAGGTAGCACGTTTGGCTCTTCCCACGCTTGCTTGCTCTAACTATTTCTCATAAACTTCACTACTTATTATATACATACCTACTTATGATATTATAAATATGTATAACACTGATTAACCTATGGTGCATAAGGTGTCCTATGAGATTAATGGATTGTTAGATAATAATCTCTAACTACTTTTTTGTATTAATAACTAATCCATGATGTGTGTAGCATTAGTTAACGTTCAAATTAATGTTAATTCGTAACTACGGTATGTTTTATATAAGATACACATTCAGTCAAATCTGGGGTGCTACATTAGTCTGGGTCAGACGTTCGAGCGTATTCGGTCAAGTTCAATGTCACGCCGAAGATGTAGAGAGCATACTGCGACGTGGAATAGTACTTGTACGTAATATGATTTCGGAGCAGCATACCTTCCTATAGATTATCTTGCTGATTTGGATGTACCGTAAAATGGGGTTAGTTTGATTAATTTTTAAAATAAATCTTCTGTATCTCCCGCATTTAATCGTAAAATAAATTATTAAAAATATTGTATTGGCGACTACGCATTTGGAGTAACTTAAAGCAACTAGAGGCAGACTACGGCAGACGGCTTAGCAGGAAAAAATAATTACGCAGCTTAAAATCTCGATTCTTAAAATGGGGCTACTTTGATTATCGCTGTGTTTACATTACAATATCAAAGTCACCCCTGAAACATGTCAAAAAAGTGTGGTTTTTTGTTTTGAAGGTTTTAACTCCAATTTGTCTGAGAATACTTGAACTACTAATATTTTGTGCTCGCATATGAAACATATGAAAGTAATGTCGCGAAAGAGCTAAATAAAGACTCAGACATTGCACAAAATCGATGATTCAAAAAATTATCAAAGTCACCTCGCGTTTCCAAAGTCACCCCATTTTACGGTACCATGAAAAGTACCCATTTAAAGTCGTCCTCCCGGGATACAATGTGCAAAACTATTTCAAGCTGCAGTAATCTCCTGCTGAAATCAAATGTTTGGTTTAATAAAAGACGATGTTAAGAGGCAAAATTATTTATGTGTAGATATCCCTTTGTTAAGTGGAACTTATTTTATTCGTACTTAAGAGGACTGTGAAGCTAAAAATTTCCATACAAAGTGCGATAACGTTTCTACCCCTTAAACTTAGTCCGATTATTACGATTTTTGAATATGTTGTAGATATCATGAAAAAAGTTGTCTGTACGTTTTCCTTTCCAAGAAAATATTTCTTAGAATGGAACTAATTTAAAAAACAAAAAATAAACGTACAGACCTGGTTCTTTATAATAACTACAACATATTCACAAATCGTGAAAATCGGACTTAATTTAGGGGGTGAGAAACGTTATCGCCCGGAGCTAAATTCGTATGTTTTTATTTGACAGCTACGCCTTTTTAGCGGCGCATCACAATGAAAGTTATGATCAATTTGTGACCACTAATAAGCACCCTGCCCTGTGACTGGTTGTATCTTACCATAGTGGTATCTTTCCGTGTGATTATTCTATTGATGTTTGATTGAGCATCGTTACCTACCTATTTAACGTTTTTCTTGAGATTATAAAGTGCAGTCAATATGTTGTAAATTGACCAATATAAACTGGTTCAACCGTTTTAGATTAACTATGACATCTATTTATTAAATCTTTCTTCTCTCAATTTAGTGTTTCATTATTACTTATTCATCCTCGTAGACCCCATTTGCCTCATGTGCCACGAAATGTTCTCACAGAGGAATATACAGATGTTGTGAAATGTCCTTTCACATCGTATTTTCTCGGAAATGTTCGTATTTGTCATGCTACTTCAGTCTGACTCAGTACCCATCAAGACAACGTGGGGGAACGTCCCATCGCGAGAGTGATAATCGATATAGAGTGGTTAATATACCAGAGTATTTTTTTTTGTTAATTAAGATTAAGTTTATTTTCAGTTCTTTTTAATAGTCGTGCCGAAATCATTAAGACCTGGGAAACGTTTAGATCGACAAGCCTGTGAAATTATTTTCAACATTTATTTATATTTCTTCTTGTTTACCTACCCCTAATATATATACTTATCGTGGTGTTTTAACATCTCGGTATGATATACTTCAAACTCGTGGTTTGACATTTGACACTGATAACTTTATCAAACATGTCACTTAATAATTCAATAATTCATAGACACGTCGGCATCAATCGGAAGTAGACGTGAGTTCCGAGTGTTCACGATGTAAAGTATTATTCACTAGATCTGTACTTAAGGTAAGGTGGGGTAAAACTATCACTGGGGGACGACTACTGTTCGAACCGAACAAAAAGGTTTTATTTCTAAAATGTAAAACCATAGTTTAATACTGGCATGCGGCTGGTATAAAAATACGAAAAGGGCATTGGGTAAATTTGTTTGAAGAATATTGTCTTTTTTTTTCAGCGGCCTCGGATGATTCTTACGTAGTTATTTAGAGGACCTCTAAATACGTATAGATATATATAATTTATGGCGTTAAGCAGTGCCGGATTAACCCTCCGTGGTGCCCTAAGCATTTTCGTGTGTGGTGCCCCCTGTGACCCTAACTATTACATACCCGATGGCCTTCCTTAAGATTTCGTAGTTAAACCATATTTTTTTATTTGCCGTTCTTCAACCCAAGGAAAAATATCTACACTACACATGATTATCATATTGATCGATACCTATTCAATTACTTTTCATCTCATTCACCCACAGGTTAACTCCATGAGATCCCTTAGGGATAAGTTCGCCTCTGTCATCTTTGTGCTTTATTACGTTTTGTACAATTTAGTCCTTACGTACAAACATACATAAATGTGCGGTGTGTACAGGTATTCAGTTCGACCACACAGTACGCCAAGACTTCCTAACCTTTAAGACAAGGACTAGAATGTTTTAATCAAAGATATTGATTTTAAACTTCTCTTTATAAAATCTAATTTGCGACTTTTGAGGGACGCAAATTGTCGAATAACAACATTATACTTATGTTTCCGTAGAACATCAGATTCTAAATATAATCGTAATATATGCATCGAGCCTTTCCTGCCTCATTATAGAACGCCTTGAATTTTTCAGTATTTTAAACCGACTTCAAAATAGGAGGAGGTTCCATGTTCCACTGTATTTTTTTATGTAGGTTCACCGAATTTTCTGTCAATTTTGGAGCGATTATGAAAAATCTTTTGTTGTTTGATAGCGCATACTTCCTAGGTGGTCCCACTGTCACCAAATCTGAATTTCATGAGGTGATCCATGGAGAATTGAGGGAATTTCTCAAATATTATAGGCATACATATAGCGGTTTTGGTATTTTCAGTAACAAGTCTAGAATTTGCATTCAGTGAAGTTGAGCGACTATGACGAAAACTATCTTAATCTAGAGACCTTATCGCCAGGACGAGTTCCGGTGGCCATCTGTGGTTTTCACCATCAGTTCAAATTCATCAAATGTTACTTTCTGAATGCAAATGCTGTACTTGTTACTAAAAATACTTAAATCGCTACATGTATGCCTATAATAGTTTAGGAGTTCCCTCAATTCCTCACGGATCCCCTCATCAGATTTAGAGTTAGTGACAATGGGACCAGATCGAAAGTATACTCTATCAAATCAAAAAATAATTATTAAAATCGGTCTACCATTGACAGAGAAATCGGTCAACATACATAAAAAAATGCATACAGTGGAACATAGAAACTCCACCATTTATGAAGTCAGTTAAAAACAAAAAACTGTGTGCTTTGTTTTATAAAACGTTTATTTTCATGTTTGAAAAAGATCTCTATGCTGAATTCGTCATCATTAAACTTAGAAATATCCGTAACACGTATCTTTGACGGTAGAAGTAAGGGGGTAATCAGGTATATAATCTATCAATTATACTGTATCATTCATTAGATAATTCGCAGAAATTGGTATCTTTAAATTGGTCGCAATCGATGTCGATTCGACATTATATGATTTTCGCGGGAAAACCAAAATTGAATATCTCGTTCTGAAACCGAAAGCTTCCTTTTTAGAAGTCCATAAAGTGATTGCAAATTTTATGAAGCTTGCCAAACACTGTAATTTTTCTTATAAGCTACATTGAGATTCGAGATTCTCAAGTATTTTTCAAGCAATAAAATTTCATTTTCTGATTTTTGATCTGAGGTTTTGGGGCCCCCTGACTCGCGATGCCCTAAGCAGCTGCTTACTTTGTTTAATGGCTAATCCGGCACTGACGTTAAGTAATATCGGAGCGGAGATTTTAAAGATTTAAGTGTTCCGGTTTTAGTACAAAAGTACGCCCAAGCATGAATATTTAAATATCTCAGCTCCGATGCACTTAAGAGTATTACATTACATAATAAAATATGATTATTTTTAATAATTCTATCATAATTTGCCACTTTTACGAATGGCCGCTCACCTTGAAAATGTATGAATTTTGCAAATGACAACACTTTTACCCAAACCCCTTTCATGGAGACGCACTGTAGATCGTAAATGGCCTGTCCATAGAAATAGGGACTTAATTTTGTAAGTGCCTACTTTTTTAATTGAAATCGAATAAATTCCTCATAATTAGGTAAAAAAATGAATATGGGTCAATTCGGCTGGAAAACCGCAGAGTAATAATTTATTTACGAAAATTTTGTATTGAGCGTGTATGAAAAAACGGAATATCTCAGAATTTGCACGAATTTAGTACCAATTATTTATGATTTTTCGGCGTACTTAAAGTTAAACTGCAACCTATTTATTGCATATTACTCATTAGTAATATGCAATAATTAGGTTGCAGTTTAATTTTATTGTTTATTCCTTCTGGAACATTTCAACTGCTAACATCACTAACTGCAAGCAATGGAGGGTTTAACGACCAACTTAGATTTGTACGTGATTTTGAGAAATCAGGAGCCTTCGTTTAACCACGAAGCCTTTAAACCCAGAAGCAGCATCTAAATTAAGAGAAGTGACAATCTCTACCAAGAAACCCACAACATCTACAATATATACACCTGAAAAAGCACTAAATCTTTTTATTTCACTCAAGTTGTCTAAATGGCAATATATGATACTGCGAGAGAGTGCTATTAGAGAAGGTACAACCCTGGTACCATTAAAATTAACTTCAGGAAATGATACAATATGGACGAATCCTAAGCCTTGTTCAGCGTTATATTGTCGTCCAATACAGTTCAAGTTCATTAAGGAGAACGAAGCCGTTGTGCTTGCTCAGAAAACGGAGATAGACAAGGAAATTGAAGATCTACTACTCACAGAACACAAAACCAACACAGTGAAGCATGAACTGAAGATGACGATGTTGGACGGCAAAATTTGCACTTTTCTTTCAAACCCAGATCAAATGCAACTTGCAGTTTATGTTTGGTTAAACCAACGGAGATGAACCTTCTCGATAAAGTTCTTACATAACCTGTGGATACTGGTATATACCAATATGGGTTATCATCTCTACACGCTCGCATCAATACGATGGAATGCTTTCTTCATATAGCCTATCGCCAGGATTTTAAACAATGGGCTGCGAGAGGAAACGAGATTAAAGAAAAAATGGCATTAAAGAAAAAATGGCATCAAGGAAGAAAATCATTCAAGATCGTTTTAAGGAAGAAATGAATCTCTTGATACATCTTGATACATACCTGTCATCGTTGATTAGTGGGCACCAGTGCTATTGTGAACTTAATTAATATTTACTCAAAAACGAAACCATCCAGTGCAAATGTGGTAAAAAACTGATTAATACCTTTTTCCATCTGTGTGTTAGTGTTATCTCTAACCAATATTTCTTGCAAATAGTTAAATCACGTCGTTCAATATCCGATATGTCACTGAATTCGTCTTTGAACTATCTGCCTACCCACATTGTTTTCTAATAACAGAGTCTGCGCCTCCTACCCGCCTCTTTTTTCTTAGTCAGTGTTGCCAGTGTAACAAAAATCAATTCCCTTAAAATAATAATAGTAACGCCGTGAATATGCCGTTTACATGCGAGGGTTGCAAGGAAGAAATTAAAAGGCTTCGTATAGTGTGTCCCAAGTGTAAGAAAAATTATCACCAAATTTGTGCAAACTATAAAGGCACGCAAGCTTTACCTTCCACGAAAATTGCTTCTGGCTGGCTGTGTCCATGGTGCAAACCTGCTTCACGGCAGGGTGTTGGCAACTCCACTACGCCCGTCCGTACTACCCCAGGCACTGAAACTCAAAATAGTGGCTCGGAGACTGAACACGACTCAGACGCTGGCTCACCTGCAAGCGAAGTGGCAGTTTTTTCTGTGAAACTTAACGACGAGATCATCGCTGCAGTTCGACTAGAGATTCGTAACTCAATAAGAAGTGAAATTTCCAGATCCATTAAAGACATCTTGCAGCGTGAACTGTCTCCAATTAGGGAGGACCTATTAGAAGTAAAGAAATCCCTTGAGTATTATCACAACCAGCACGACGATCTAGTCAAGAAAGTTGATACAATAAGCGGAAAAATTACTGAAGTTGAATCCAACTGCCATAAATTACTGCCATCAATCCAAATTTTCGAGGACCGTGTCAATGAATTGGAGCAGCAACTTCGCGAGTGCAATCTTGAATTTCACGGAATAACTGAATACAAGTCCGAAAATTTACTGAACGTCGTGGCACAGGCTGCCAGCGTGGTCTCTTACGCTTTGGCTGCTAGTGACATCGTCCACTGCACGCGAGTAGCTAAACAGACGCGGGACAACAATAAACCGCGTACAGTAATCCTCAAGCTGAAAGATAGACGCTGCCGCGACGAATTTTTCTCGGCTGTTGTCAGATATAACAAGGCCAATCCACGTAGCAAGTTGGACACGTCCCTTCTAGGTTTAGCCTGCCAAAAGTCGCCTGTCTACGTCGCCGAGCAGTACTCTCCTTTCTATAAGAGGTTGCATGCTGCAACCCGGCTGAAGGCCCGAGAATTATCTTATAAGTTTGTCTGGGTGCGCAACGGTCGTATATTTGTGCGAAAAGACGAAACTTCGCCTTCAATATTTGTTAAAAATTTTAGTTCCCTTAGTAGCTTTTAGTTTAGCTTAGTTTGAACGTTTGGTTGTCAGCGTTTTTTATCAGTGTTTTTACCATACTTTGTCAATACAGTTACCTACATAATATCCTTATACTGACTGCTTTCGCAGTGGCTCTCTCTATCTATTACCAGAATGTTCGTGGCTTAAAAAGTAAATGTTTAGATCTGTATAACAATCTTCTTGTCCATAATTTTGATATCATATGCCTAACCGAATCATGGCACAATAGTAATATTTTGTCAAGTGAACTGTTTGATGACAGATATGTGGTATACCGTCGCGATCGCCATTCGGATTTTATGTCTCTTTATGGAAAATCACATGGAGGGGGTGTTCTCATTGCAGTTTCTACAAGGTTTTCAGTTGAACTAAAACTATGTTGGCAAACATCGCTGGAAGACCTATGGCTGCGGCTTAAATTTAATAATCATTGTATTAATCTTTGTGTTACTTATATACCGTCTTATATTCCACTTTCCGTACTCACTGATTTCCTGAATAACTGTGAAAATATAATAATGAATGCTCCTGCTGCGAGCGAAACAATTGTGTTGGGGGACTTCAATTTACCTAATCTGAGCTGGCATAATGGTTATATTGGGAACGACTCCTCGGTTCTTCTTGACCCTAAGTGTTTGGCCCTACAGGACTTCTTATCTACTACTGGTTTAAGACAAATAAATACCATACGTAATTGCAACGACAAAATCCTGGACTTGGCTTTGGTTAATACAGAGTTGGTGTCATTATACGAAAGCAACGCGATAACTCGTATCGACGCACATCATCCCCCTTTCGAATTATCTCTTACGAAAAGCAAAAAATGTACTCTCAAGGCTAATATAACTCGGATTAAATATAGTTTTGGTAAGGCCGACTTCAGCCATTGCTCTGCAGACCTTGGCAGCACTGAATGGGATAACATTACCCACCTTTGCTGCGATGACTTTTTGCAGTATTTTATAATACTATCTGGTCCGTCATCGACAAAAATGTTCCTAAAATCAAACCTCGTACAGAACGTTATCCCAGCTGGTTCTCACTTAACTTAATACGAGTACTTAAAGAAAAGAATAAGACTAGGTTGACTTTTTTGAAATTTAGGAACCCGCGTGACTATGATGAATTTTCTCTGCTTAGAACAAGAGCTAGACTATTGATGAATAATTGTTATAAATCCTATATCTCAAGTATTGAGGACAGTTTAAATAGGAACATAAAGGCTTTTTGGCGCTACACCAAATCAAAAAAAAGTAACGAATCAAATTCCAAATCGCATGCATTACAATAACGATGAAGCTACTAATGGTCAGGATATCGCTAATCTATTTGCCAAATATTTTTCCTCTGTGTATGAGCCATCAACTCCTTCTGACTACACCCCTGATTTTGTAGAGAATAGCTTTACCTTATCTAATATTTTAATAACAGAAGATATTGTTCTCCGTCATTTAAAGAGTTTAAATGTAAATAAAGGTGCTGGGCCTGATGACCTACCTGTCATTTTCATACGCTCATGCTCTGATGCTTTGGTCAAGCCTCTCACAATTATCTTCAAGAAATCTCTAGCAGAAGGCACCTTCCCCAGTCTCTGGAAGCTTACTAAAATTACACCCATTCATAAAAACGGCAACAGGACTGACGTTTCTAATTATCGCCCAATAAGTATACTAAGCTGTTTCTCTAAAGTTTTTGAGAGTATTGTAGTATCTGTACTTTATAGCCATTTTAAGCCTGTCCTCAATCAATATCAACATGGTTTCGTGAAGTCCCGTTCCACAGCCACCAATCTTCTAACTTACGTACATAATTTGTCCCTTGCTTTCCAAGCCAAAAGTCAAACTGATTCTGTGTACACAGATTTTGCTAAGGCATTCGACCGGGTGGATCATCTCATTCTCCTTGCTAAATTAAAGCACTTGGGCATACATGGAAATTTATTACGTTGGCTCGAATCATACTTGTCTCGTAGATCTCAGCTAGTGACCATATCTGGATTTGACTCTATACCGTTTCTAGCCGAATCTGGCGTTCCCCAGGGGTCAAATCTAGGACCTCTTTTGTTTCTTATATTTATTAACGACCCTTTGGATCGGATAAAATGTAGCTGCTTAGCCTATGCTGATGATATTAAAATATATCGATCCATAAAGTCAGTCCAGGATTGCGTGATGTTGCAAGCAGACTTAAATCAAATTCATGACTGGTGTATCGGCAATCGCATGTCCTTAAGTATTGCTAAGTGTAAATCGATAACGTTTACTAAAAAACACAACACTGTCGATTACACGTACACCATCCATGGTGTCCCCTTGGAAAAAGTGCAATCGATAAGGGACCTAGGTGTTATTTTTGATAACCAGTTATCTTTTCGCAATCACTACGAGAGTATTGTTTCCAAGGCTGGTCGCATGTTGGGTTTTGTTATTCGCACAACCAAACCATTTAAAAAAGTAAAAAGTCTTACAATTTTATACACGTCCTTGGTCAGATCCACCCTTGAGTACTGTAGCTGCGTTTGGTGTCCTTTCTATAATATTCATTCGAATCGTGTTGAGTCAATCCAAAAGAAATTCGTTCGCCATCTCAGTAAACTAACAGGAGTGCGACGTGCAATCCCTCAATATAGTGACCGGTTAACGCACTTCCACTTATCGTCCTTAAAATCAAGGCGCGATGTGGCAGACCTGGTAATGCTGCATAAAATACTGAATGGCGTCGTTGACACGGATCTTGTTAACGCTTTGGCATTGATAGCCAGTAAGAGAATCACTCGTTGTCGCAAAATATTTAGTCTACCTTTAGCCACCAATAAAGTCACCCATAATTCTCCGCTGTTTAGGATGTGTCGTAACTACAATTGCTTGGAAATTGAGCAAGCATTACAGCACTAGATGAGGGATTAATCAGGAGATTGGCAGTACCTAATCTTGCGAGCAGTTACTTCAGGAGAGATTATAGATCTCAACAAATATAAATTACGCCCACGATACAGTAAGAAAATATGTGGAATTATACAACTGGTATCATATGTCCGCAACGGTTCATAAATTACTGGCGCATGGAGCAGACATTATAGCCCATAACGCAGTTATACCGATCGGCAATCTCTCAGAAGAACCGTCAGAGGCCCGGAATAAAGACTTTAGAAGGTTCAGGGAACACAACTCACAAAAAAAGAGTAGACAAGATTCAAATCATGACATTCTCAATATGTTACTTCTGTCCTCGGATCCCAAACTTAACTCATTTTTAGTTTATTGGTTCACAAACGGAATGTTACACTAGAGAATATTCTAAAATAGCGAACACAACCTGCGCTTACTTTAAACAGTTAAAAAAAATACATATACATCTTAACTTAAATACTATTGCGTAAGTAAAGGGTATAGCCGTGTTAGGAAGGCAGTTTCGCCTTTGGCGAGAAAATGATTTTCCTTCTACTCGGATAATTTGCCTTTGTTTACTTTGTAATTTCACCAAATATTAGCCACAAAATGGCTGTAGTTTTTTTTTTATTAAAAAAAAAAGGAAAATAGTTTTTTATTTTTTTTTACTAAATTAGTGGACCGATTTTCTTGGAATTGGTATATATTATGTAAATAGTTAAGGATGTTTTTCGAAAAAAAAAATACTTTTTAATTTTACATTTAAGTGAAAAAAAAACGATTTTTTTTTTTTTTTTTTTTTTTACTTTCTAGGTGGCGACACCTTCCAATATTAGATATTTTGTGAACCATTTAATACTACAGTATTATATTTTCACATGTAGCACATATATTTTTTCCAAAAAATATCACGCGGATCCAAAGGTTAAGAAATACTAATTTGTAACATCTCGTACATATATTTTCCTACACTACATACGTAGGTTCCAATAGCCGTCATTAAGGTAGTTTATGTACTAATAAATGTCAGTGACAATGAATCTCACGCGTACTTTCAGCATTAGGTACAGGTAATGATAAATAGTCGTATGATTTCTTTGCATTCTATAATTTCTAGAAATAAAATTGCTGAAATATAACAGCATTCACATTAATACTAATAAATAGGGAGTACATGAAAATATTTCAAATCAAATGACGGCCTCCTAGTTCAGTGGGTAGTGACGCTACTTAGGAAGAAGGTCCCAGGTTGGTGGCCTATAAGATAATACATTTTTGAATTTAATTAAATTGTCCGAGAAGATATCCACATCAATTTCCAAGCAATTGTAGTTACGACACATCCTAAACAGCGGAGAATTATGGGTGACTTTATTGGTGGCTAAAGGTAGACTAAATATTTTGCGACAACGAGTGATTCTCTTACTGGCTATCAATGCCAAAGCGTTAACAAGATCCGTGTCAACGACGCCATTCAGTATTTTATGCAGCATTACCAGGTCTGCCACATCGCGCCTTGATTTTAAGGACGATAAGTGGAAGTGCGTTAACCGGTCACTATATTGAGGGATTGCACGTCGCACTCCTGTTAGTTTACTGAGATGGCGAACGAATTTCTTTTGGATTGACTCAACACGATTCGAATGAATATTATAGAAAGGACACCAAACGCAGCTACAGTACTCAAGGGTGGATCTGACCAAGGACGTGTATAAAATTGTAAGACTTTTTACTTTTTTAAATGGTTTGGTTGTGCGAATAACAAAACCCAACATGCGACCAGCCTTGGAAACAATACTCTCGTAGTGATTGCGAAAAGATAACTGGTTATCAAAAATAACACCTAGGTCCCTTATCGATTGCACTTTTTCCAAGGGGACACCATGGATGGTGTACGTGTAATCGACAGTGTTGTGTTTTTTAGTAAACGTTATCGATTTACACTTAGCAATACTTAAGGACATGCGATTGCCGATACACCAGTCATGAATTTGATTTAAGTCTGCTTGCAACATCACGCAATCCTGGACTGACTTTATGGATCGATATATTTTAATATCATCAGCATAGGCTAAGCAGCTACATTTTATCCGATCCAAAGGGTCGTTAATAAATATAAGAAACAAAAGAGGTCCTAGATTTGACCCCTGGGGAACGCCAGATTCGGCTAGAAACGGTATAGAGTCAAATCCAGATATGGTCACTAGCTGAGATCTACGAGACAAGTATGATTCGAGCCAACGTAATAAATTTCCATGTATGCCCAAGTGCTTTAATTTAGCAAGGAGAATGAGATGATCCACCCGGTCGAATGCCTTAGCAAAGTCTGTGTACACAGAATCAGTTTGACTTTTGGCTTGGAAAGCAAGGGACAAATTATGTACGTAAGTTAGAAGATTGGTGGCTGTGGAACGGGACTTCACGAAACCATGTTGATATTGATTGAGGACAGGCTTAAAATGGCTATAAAGTACAGATACTACAATACTCTCAAAAACTTTAGAGAAACAGCTTAGTATACTTATTGGGCGATAATTAGAAACGTCAGTCCTGTTGCCGTTTTTATGAATGGGTGTAATTTTAGTAAGCTTCCAGAGACTGGGGAAGATGCCTTCTGCTAGAGATTTCTTGAAGATAATTGTGAGAGGCTTGACCAAAGCATCAGAGCATGAGCGTATGAAAATGACAGGTAGGTCATCAGGCCCAGCACCTTTATTTACATTTAAACTCTTTAAATGACGGAGAACAATATCTTCTGTTATTAAAATATTAGATAAGGTAAAGCTATTCTCTACAAAATCAGGGGTTGTAGTCAGAAGGAGTTGATGGCTCATACACAGAGGAAAAATATTTGGCAAATAGATTAGCGATATCCTGACCATTAGTAGCTTCATCGTTATTGTAATGCATGCGATTTGGAATTTGATTCGTTACTTTTTTTGATTTGGTGTAGCGCCAAAAAGCCTTTATGTTCCTATTTAAACTGTCCTCAATACTTGAGATATAGGATTTATAACAATTATTCATCAATAGTCTAGCTCTTGTTCTAAGCAGAGAAAATTCATCATAGTCACGCGGGTTCCTAAATTTCAAAAAAGTCAACCTAGTCTTATTCTTTTCTTTAAGTACTCGTATTAAGTTAAGTGAGAACCAGCTGGGATAACGTTCTGTACGAGGTTTGATTTTAGGAACATTTTTGTCGATGACGGACCAGATAGTATTATAAAATACTGCAAAAAGTCATCGCAGCAAAGGTGGGTAATGTTATCCCATTCAGTGCTGCCAAGGTCTGCAGAGCAATGGCTGAAGTCGGCCTTACCAAAACTATATTTAATCCGAGTTATATTAGCCTTGAGAGTACATTTTTTGCTTTTCGTAAGAGATAATTCGAAAGGGGGATGATGTGCGTCGATACGAGTTATCGCGTTGCTTTCGTATAATGACACCAACTCTGTATTAACCAAAGCCAAGTCCAGGATTTTGTCGTTGCAATTACGTATGGTATTTATTTGTCTTAAACCAGTAGTAGATAAGAAGTCCTGTAGGGCCAAACACTTAGGGTCAAGAAGAACCGAGGAGTCGTTCCCAATATAACCATTATGCCAGCTCAGATTAGGTAAATTGAAGTCCCCCAACACAATTGTTTCGCTCGCAGCAGGAGCATTCATTATTATATTTTCACAGTTATTCAGGAAATCAGTGAGTACGGAAAGTGGAATATAAGACGGTATATAAGTAACACAAAGATTAATACAATGATTATTAAATTTAAGCCGCAGCCATAGGTCTTCCAGCGATGTTTGCCAACATAGTTTTAGTTCAACTGAAAACCTTGTAGAAACTGCAATGAGAACACCCCCTCCATGTGATTTTCCATAAAGAGACATAAAATCCGAATGGCGATCGCGACGGTATACCACATATCTGTCATCAAACAGTTCACTTGACAAAATATTACTATTGTGCCATGATTCGGTTAGGCATATGATATCAAAATTATGGACAAGAAGATTGTTATACAGATCTAAACATTTACTTTTTAAGCCACGAACATTCTGGTAATAGATAGAGAGAGCCACTGCGAAAGCAGTCAGTATAAGGATATTATGTAGGTAACTGTATTGACAAAGTATGGTAAAAACACTGATAAAAAACGCTGACAACCAAACGTTCAAACTAAGCTAAACTAAAAGCTACTAAGGGAACTAAAATTTTTAACAAATATTGAAGGCGAAGTTTCGTCTTTTCGCACAAATATACGACCGTTGCGCACCCAGACAAACTTATAAGATAATTCTCGGGCCTTCAGCCGGGTTGCAGCATGCAACCTCTTATAGAAAGGAGAGTACTGCTCGGCGACGTAGACAGGCGACTTTTGGCAGGCTAAACCTAGAAGGGACGTGTCCAACTTGCTACGTGGATTGGCCTTGTTATATCTGACAACAGCCGAGAAAAATTCGTCGCGGCAGCGTCTATCTTTCAGCTTGAGGATTACTGTACGCGGTTTATTGTTGTCCCGCGTCTGTTTAGCTACTCGCGTGCAGTGGACGATGTCACTAGCAGCCAAAGCGTAAGAGACCACGCTGGCAGCCTGTGCCACGACGTTCAGTAAATTTTCGGACTTGTATTCAGTTATTCCGTGAAATTCAAGATTGCACTCGCGAAGTTGCTGCTCCAATTCATTGACACGGTCCTCGAAAATTTGGATTGATGGCAGTAATTTATGGCAGTTGGATTCAACTTCAGTAATTTTTCCGCTTATTGTATCAACTTTCTTGACTAGATCGTCGTGCTGGTTGTGATAATACTCAAGGGATTTCTTTACTTCTAATAGGTCCTCCCTAATTGGAGACAGTTCACGCTGCAAGATGTCTTTAATGGATCTGGAAATTTCACTTCTTATTGAGTTACGAATCTCTAGTCGAACTGCAGCGATGATCTCGTCGTTAAGTTTCACAGAAAAAACTGCCACTTCGCTTGCAGGTGAGCCAGCGTCTGAGTCGTGTTCAGTCTCCGAGCCACTATTTTGAGTTTCAGTGCCTGGGGTAGTACGGACGGGCGTAGTGGAGTTGCCAACACCCTGCCGTGAAGCAGGTTTGCACCATGGACACAGCCAGCCAGAAGCAATTTTCGTGGAAGGTAAAGCTTGCGTGCCTTTATAGTTTGCACAAATTTGGTGATAATTTTTCTTACACTTGGGACACACTATACGAAGCCTTTTAATTTCTTCCTTGCAACCCTCGCATGTAAACGGCATATTCACGGCGTTACTATTATTATTTTAAGGGAATTGATTTTTGTTACACTGGCAACACTGACTAAGAAAAAAGAGGCGGGTAGGAGGCGCAGACTCTGTTATTAGAAAACAATGTGGGTAGGCAGATAGTTCAAAGACGAATTCAGTGACATATCGGATATTGAACGACGTGATTTAACTATTTGCAAGAAATATTGGTTAGAGATAACACTAACACACAGATGGAAAAAGGTATTAATCAGTTTTTTACCACATTTGCACTGGATGGTTTCGTTTTTGAGTAAATATTAATTAAGTTCACAATAGCACTGGTGCCCACTAATCAACGATGACAGGTATGTATCAAGATGTATCAAGAGATTCATTTCTTCCTTAAAACGATCTTGAATGATTTTCTTCCTTGATGCCATTTTTTCTTTAATGCCATTTTTTCTTTAATCTCGTTTCCTCTCGCAGCCCATTGTTTAAAATCCTGGCGATATGCTATATGAAGAAAGCATTCCATCGTATTGATGCGAGCGTGTAGAGATGATAACCCATATTGGTATATACCAGTATCCACAGGTTATGTAAGAACTTTATCGAGAAGGTTCATCTCCGTTGGTTTAACCAAACATAAACTGCAAGTTGCATTTGATCTGGGTTTGAAAGAAAAGTGCAAATTTTGCCGTCCAACATCGTCATCTTCAGTTCATGCTTCACTGTGTTGGTTTTGTGTTCTGTGAGTAGTAGATCTTCAATTTCCTTGTCTATCTCCGTTTTCTGAGCAAGCACAACGGCTTCGTTCTCCTTAATGAACTTGAACTGTATTGGACGACAATATAACGCTGAACAAGGCTTAGGATTCGTCCATATTGTATCATTTCCTGAAGTTAATTTTAATGGTACCAGGGTTGTACCTTCTCTAATAGCACTCTCTCGCAGTATCATATATTGCCATTTAGACAACTTGAGTGAAATAAAAAGATTTAGTGCTTTTTCAGGTGTATATATTGTAGATGTTGTGGGTTTCTTGGTAGAGATTGTCACTTCTCTTAATTTAGATGCTGCTTCTGGGTTTAAAGGCTTCGTGGTTAAACGAAGGCTCCTGATTTCTCAAAATCACGTACAAATCTAAGTTGGTCGTTAAACCCTCCATTGCTTGCAGTTAGTGATGTTAGCAGTTGAAATGTTCCAGAAGGAATAAACAATAAAATTAAACTGCAACCTAATTATTGCATATTACTAATGAGTAATATGCAATAAATAGGTTGCAGTTTAACTTTGAGTACGCCGAAAAATCATAAATAATTGGTACTAAATTCGTGCAAATTCTGAGATATTCCGTTTTTTCATACACGCTCAATACAAAATTTTCGTAAATAAATTATTACTCTGCGGTTTTCCAGCCGAATTGACCCATATTCACGTCACGGCGACGTGCCTTGGACATGTGTCCAGGCCCTTACAAAGTAACACTTGGAAATTCAAGAGGGAGGGCTATCCAGCAGTGGGCATCCTACGGCTGATAAGATGATGATGATTATGATGAATCTCACACAAATCGACCTAGTCTCACACAGTAAGCTCAATAAAACTTATGTTGTGGGTACTGGTGGGCCACGATATACTATGTAATAGGAATACATATGACAGATAAATACTTATTATGTACACATGGAATACTCAAGAACAAATATTTGTAATAAACACACAAATATGTAAATCCCCTTACCAGGATTCCAACCTGGGACCTTCTTCCTAAGTAGCGTCACTACCCACTGAACTAGGAGGCCGTCATTTAATTTGAAATATTTTCATGTACTCCCTATTTATTAGTATTAATGTGAATGCTGTTATATTTCAGCAATTTTATTTCTAGAAATTATAGAATGCAAAGAAATCATACGACTATTTATCATTACCTGTACCTAATGCTGAAAGTACGCGTGAGATTCATTGTCACTGACATTTATTAGTACATAAACTACCTTAATGAAGGCTATTGGAACCTACGTATGTAGTGTAGGAAAAGATATGTACGAGATGTTACAAATTAGTATTTCTTAACCTTTGGATCCGCGTGATATTTTTTGGAAAAAATACATGTGCTACAGTGTTAAATGGTTCACAAAATATCTAATATTGGAAGGAGTCGCCACCTAGAAAGTAAAAAAAAATAAAATAAAATTTTAAAATCGTTTTTTTTTTCACTTAAATGTAAAATTAAAAAGTAATTTTTTTTTTCGAAAATCATCCTTAACTATTTACATAATATATACCAAGTTCAAGAAAATCGGTCCACTGGTTTAGTAAAAAAAAAAAAACGATTTTCCTTTTTTTTTAATAAAAAAAAAAACTACAGCCATTTTGGGGCTAATATTTGGTGAAATTACAAAGTAAACAAAGGCAAATTATCCGAGTAGAAGGAAAATCATTTTCTCGCCAAAGGCGAAACTGCCTTCCTAACACGGCTATACCCTTTTGAGTAGGCACAATATATGTATAAGCTAAAAAGATAGATACACTTAAAACAAAACAGGTGTAATCCTAGATTTTTAACACGGTGTTTTTCTACTAGGTAACTTTATCTTTCTTTTTACAGTGGCTAATGAGCTACAATATATGTCAAAATGAAAACTAAAAACATTGTTATATGAAGCGACCATTCTATACAGTGGTGCGTGTAAACCTGCTCTTGTGCGAGTCAGCGGCAAAGCGAAGGGCTTCCTGTTGCACTGGCGGCTGTTCGCTCGAGGAACAATCACGCCAAAGTTCATAGGTAGGTCCGCGCAGTCTATCAAATCATTTAAAATCTTAAATAAGAGAACTACATCGTACGACCTGCGTCTATTGTGAAGTGATTCCATCTCAAAAAACTTTAGTCTACTTACTATCATAGGAAGTGAGTTGTTTACACCGATTTAAACAGTAGCTTAGGTGATAGAGAAGACGTTTTTGAATTCTTTCAATACGGTCGGAGTGAATTTTGTATCCCGGGTTCCAAACAATACTCGATCAAACTTCTGACAATGCAGTTATAGACTGGAATTATCACTTTAGGGTCCTTAAAACTTTTAATTTGCCTAGACACGAAACCTGCAAGCTTTGATCCTCGTTTAACTATAGTGTCTGTGTTCCCGAAAATTTAGAGAGCTGTCGATTACCACACCGAGATCCCGGATGCTACTTAGTTCAGTTAGTGGTTCTCCATTTAGATTATAAGAAAAATAAGTTGGAATGCGTTTTCTCGTAAATTTAATAAAATAAGATTTACTATTATTTAGGGTCATACGATTTACATCACACCACTGAGATACTCTGTCAATATCCGTTTGTAATAATTCTACATCTGTGCTACTATGCATTGTTCGGTAAAGTATTAAATCATCAGCGTACATTTTAAATTTGCGTTTTATTATTTATGCCAGATCGTTTTGCGCAGATTCGATAAAAATTAAAAAGAATTATGGTCCAATATGGGATCTCTGGGGCACCCCAGAAGGGATTGTAATGCAGCGAGATTAGAATCCACGTAATGCAACTAACTGTGTGCGATTTTTAAGGTACGCCGTAAGGTACTCGCACCATCGTAGCAGAGAGCCATGCACACCCATCAGCTTAATGTTTCTTACCAAAATATTATGGTCTATAAGATCAAAGGCCTTGCTAAAATCCGTGTAGATAGCATGGACCTCTTCAGACTTATCTCAAGCTTTTGAGATATCATTCACATATCGTACCAGGTTGGTACTTGTTGACCTTTATGGGAGAAAACCGTGCTGTGCTGGATGGATTTGTCCTTTTACATGGCAATATATTTTGTTTTTAACGATGGCTTCAAAAACCTTTCCGGGTGCTGGTAAGATCCATACTGGTCTATAGTTGGAGATTTGGCACACTTCGTCATTTTTGTGGATTGGCGTAACGCGAGCCAATTTCCACCTTTCTGGGAAAACTCCGGCCTCTAAAGAGTTATTATAAATATGTAATAATGGTTTCGCAAGATGTTTAGCGCATTGTCTGAGGACAGCTGGTGGTATTCCGTCTGGACAAGCTCCTTTTTTAATATCAAGACGAGAGAGCGCTGTGAAGACCTCCTTCTCGTTGAGTTCACACTGTCCGGACGACCATTGATCTCCTTGTTCGAATGGTACGACCGAGGTCGGACACGACGTTGTCAGTGCCGCAGTTTTGCCGTACACTGATTCAAAGTGTTCCAAGAATAAATCGCAGATTTCTTGTCCCCCCTGAGCCGTTTTCGAACCAAGTAGGTACCATTTGATTAGGTATTGTGTAGCTGTTAGATTTAAGAGCATTAACGTAGGACCAAATGTACTTAGGATTGGTTCGAAGGTTTGTTGCAGCATTAGATTTAAACTTTAGAAAGCACTCTTTTATCATTTTATCAGATCGTTCTCTAAGAGGTTGGAAAGTGAGTTGATCCATCGGATTCCCGTATTTTTTTAACCTTTTGTAGTATTTTGCTTTTTCCCTGAGACATTTTATCATACATACATACATAATCTCACGCCTTCGTTCCCAGAGTGGGGTAGGCAGAGCTACAGAATTACAAACATCTTTAAAAACTTGTTGATAATTCTATAACCACAATTTGCACAAACATTTTATCAGTGGTGCGCTAAATCAGAAAGGGTATCGCACGCTGTGCGGCTTACAGAGTGGGGTGTGCATCTCGAGTAACGCAGACACGGTTTTATAGAAGCTATCTACCGTGTCATTAACATCTTTGGAGTTTGGCCATATTTCTGCCCAGTCCACTCTAGACAAATCTTAGTTTAGTTGAACAAAGTTTCACTTGAAAAAGTTACGTATAGGAGTTCGGTTCGGTAGTATTGACTTGCTAGAATTATGTTTATGAATATGTATGGCAAGTGCAGGGTGATGAGGATCTAACTTTGTTAGCGGAGGAACTGCTTCTGCGATTGAAATATCTTTTGAAAAGTTTGAGATTACTAAATCTAATGTTCTACCATTATGATTAACCACTTCGTTGCTTTGGTTCAGATTGTTAAAAAGCAGTTCGTCCACCAGTATGTTGTCAACGGTGCTATTTGCGCCAGTAGCAATACAAGAACGAGTCGTGGGGTTATAGGTCCAAGAAACATTTGATAAGTTAAAATCGCCCACAAGTAAACTCAACGATTTAGCAACTTTTGCTTACTTAGTACTTTGCTAAAGTTCGTGAAAAATACTTCAAAATAAGTTTGACAGACCGGAGGGGGTAAGTAAACAGCGCAAATGTTGATCAGCACAGTGTTTACCTTAAGCGCAATCCACAAATCCTCACAATGATATTCCCATACTAATTTACGTAGTACTTCATATTTCTCCAAAACAGCTATGCAAACTCCCCCCCGTCTCTTTTCGACCCGTGAGAAGAGGAAGTACATCGATCCCTTCCTATTATACCTACGGTCGATAAGTTCATGGTCAAACACTGAAGGGTTTAACCATGTTTCTGTAATCAATCATATGGTATTAATCATATTCGTAACGCAATACATTAAGCAAAAAGTCCTCAAGTTTTTGTCCATAAGCCACGTACGTTTTGGTAATATATTGAAAAGACTGGTGCAACGGTTAGACACTATTAACTCAGCGGAATTTACTTAAGAAACCTTTCGCTATAAACGAGCATGGCCTTAGAGGTAGGGTCTTTGCGGATGAAGATGCGCCCGTTACGCACCCACACGAACTGGAAGTTTCTCTGATTGGTGGCGGCGCGGGCGGCAGCGTGCAGCTGCTTGTTGGCCGGAGATAGGCGCTCAACCACGTACACGCCCCGCTTGTCTTTGGCGACGCCCAGGTAATGCGAGTTCAACTTTTCGGTCGTATTCGCTTTGTTGAACTTTTTCACGGCTGCCAAAAGCCCATCGCGAGTTCTAGGAGTTGCTAATTTTACCACGATAGACCGTGGTCTGTTAGATTCTTGGTTTACCTTCTGAACTCTATCGAAATTGAGAATATCCGAGTCTAGCAGCTCGCTTCCAACGGCTATAGACAATTGCTTTACAGTGGCAAGTATATTCTCATTCTTGTGCTCGGGGACGCACTGTACTTCTACATTGCACTCGCGCTCCTGCTGTTCGATCACGGCAAGCTTGGCGATGATTTCTTTAATTTCAGATCGGAGTACTACGTTCTCGTTTATAAGGTCATTTGCCAGTGCCGATTCCATGGTAAGGCGATTACTGAGGTCCTCATACTGCGAGCACACAAAAGACACGCTTGCCTTCAAATCTTCAATTGTCTTGTTTAGTGCTTTTGTTTCGGAAGCTATCTGTGCTTTAACATCCGTTAGGATTTTATTAGTGGCTTCGGTTAATCTTGAATTTATATATTCCTTTAAATCATTAACCATCTCAGTGCCAAAAGGAAACGCAGGGGTCGAGGGTGAATCCAGCTGGCCCTGCTGCCGAACGGGGGTGTCCTTCCTCTTACATTTCGGACACTTGCAAGCAGATTTATTTTGCTTGGATTCCTTACTAAAATTGTCCAACGTAATACCCAAGCATTAGTAGTGATAAACGGCCTTGCAGTGATGACAATGTTTTAAATCCGCTTGTTTTATGGTATTATCGCATGCCTTGCACTTCATAATGGGTAAGGAATTTATCAAGGAAATGTTGCGGCAACAAAACCAGTAGGCGCCTCCCTTTAAATCTTCTATGGGTAACTTATTTTACAACACAAAAAGACGGGTAGTTGATAATTACACAGATATACAATTAGTTTTGTTTTTATAACTGTGGCCGTAAACTGTTTTAAAAACACTTGCCTTTAATCACAGGTAATCACTTATAACCACTTATTCGTTAAGTCACTATTTGGTAGCAATAGGGAATATGCATTTTTTTTATTATTATTTCACTATTTACATCGTTATAACATAGGAAAAAAATTAAATACTGTTGAAAAATATTAAAAATATTTAAGCATTAAAAATTATTTAAAATTGAGACTTAATTTGACATTTTGAAACGCCGCCATATGCGCGCGCTCTGCTTGATGACGTCAAATACCATTGAGGTATATTAACTAGAGGGGCAGTAACCTCGCATAACCCGTGACACTTCACATGAGCCTGCAGGCTCATAGCGGCCATTTGTCAAGTTAGTTGTCAAACGGACGCCGACCGTAAAAGAAGCTGAGAAAAATGGGGAAATTCGCGGTGTAACAGTGCTTATCAAAGTCTGAAAGACACACTAAAGCTCAAACAATTACTTTTCACAGGTTAATATATTGTTTCTGTATCTAAATTAATGTAATTAACAATAAAACTTAAATAAAATATCAGATATTATTATTATAGGCCCAGTGTTGCAAGTAAAGCATTGTTTCATATCCCCGAGTTTTCGGGGGAATTCAATATTTTTGGCAACCCAATAAATAAATTAGATCTAATAATTACTGTTTCTAAACGTTTACACTTGTGGGCGCTTAACTTTACTGCTTGAACATTAACAAGTTATGTACTTAATAGTGGTGTAATATCTAGGTATTTAGAGTTCTTAACTTTAACGGAAAACAATCAAACTCAACAACTCAAAACCACAGTATATATATAGCTAAAGCAGTAAAGAAGCTAGGCCTACTTTTCGAGATAAATACCTACTCTCCAAATGAGCGTAAGGGATGTACTATAATTTTTTGTAAAACTGAAAAAAGTTGTTCTTTGTTGTATCTCAGCTAGTTAAAGCAAAATCGATATCTGAGGCCCTTGCTAAGATGCATTACGCTAACTAGCGTTTCTATTTGTTTCGTTTTTAAACCAATCGCGTCACTGGTAGATCACGTGACTTTTCGTATCACGTCATCTACCAGTGACGCGATTGGTTTAAAAACGAAACGAATAGAAACGCTAGTTAGCGTAGTGCATCTTGGCAAGGGCCACTGGTGTGCTCTGACGAATCCGATAACAGATTGAGAAAAAGTAGCCGCCATCTTGAACTTTTCAGTTTTTCCTCGGATGACTTCCGAAATTGATATCTGGGGATCTGTGTGATATCCGATAACGAATCCGCTGACAGAATAAAAAAAAGTAGCCGCCCTCTTGAACTTTTTAGTTATTCGACTGATTGCTTCCAAAATCGATATCTGGAAATCTGTGTGGTCTCCGACAGCAAATCCGTTGACAGATCGAAAAGAAGTAGCCGCCATCTTGAACTTTTTAGTTATTCGACTGATTGCTTCCAAAATCGATATCTGGGGATCTGTGTGGTCTCCGACAGGGAATCCGTTGACAGAATGGAAAAAGCTGCCGCCATCTTAAACTTTTTAATTATTCGACTGATTGCTTCCAAAATCGGTATCTGGGGATCTGTGTGGTCTCCGATAACGAATCCGTTAACAGAAAAAGAAAAAGTAGCCGAAATCTTGAAGTTTTAAGTTATTCGACTGATTGCTTTCAAAATCGATATCTGAGGAACTCTGTGGTCTCCGGCAATAAATCCGTGGACAGATTGAGAAAAAGTAGCCCCCATCTTTGAAGCTTTTTGCGATGCATTCCCTGTAAAATATCCATAGCGTCAAAATGTTTTTCACAAGCGTAGCTATTTGGAACGTCTGAGAAATATAACAATATATTCCATAAATTGTAATTTTAGTAAGAGCGGGTAGAAAAAAATACAAGCATTGAAAGCTTTTAAACAAAGTCTTGTATTAATTTGTCATTCAAGTGTCAATTTTGAGAGTTAGGTATAGGAGACCACATAGATCCCCAAATATTGACTTTGAAAGAATTCGGCCCAAAAACTGGAAAGTTCAAGATGGCGGCAACTTTTCCTCTTTTGTCGGAGACCACACAGATCCCCACATGTCAATTTTCGAAGCAATCAGTCGAATAACTAAAAAAAAGTTCAAGATGGCGGCAACTTATCCTCTTTTGTCGGAGACCTCAAAGTTACCCAGATATCGATTTTGGAAGCCATCAGTCGAATATCTAAAACGTTCAAGATGGCGGCTACTTTTTCACATTCTGTCAACGGATTCCTTGTTGGAGACTAGACAGATCCCCAGATATCGATTTTGGAAGCAATCCGTAGAATAACCTAAAAGTTCAAGATGGCGGCTACTTTTTTTCTGATTCCAGTGACGGAATCAGAAAAAAAGTAGCCGCCATCTTGAACGTTTTAGATATTCGACTGATGACTTTGATTCTTTGTCGGAGACCACAATATCCCCAGATATCGATTTTGTAAGCAATCAGTCGAATAACTAAAAAGTTCAAGATGGCGGATACTTTTTCTAATTCTGTCAACGGATTCGTTGTCGGAAACCACACAGATCCCCAGATATCGATTTTGGAAGCAATCAGTCGAATAAAGATAGAATAAAATGCAAAGGAAACCATTTGCAAACCAAGGATCGAACCCGGGAGATTCATAGGCAGGGTCGTCAAATAAAATAATTTCAAATTTATTACTACCATTCTTGTAAGCGAGCAATGAAAAAAAATGAAATATTAAAACAATATATTAATGGTATCGATTAATATTATCAAAGAATTTACTCGATTTTTTAGGGGAAATTTTCATGTTGTAGGCAATACTGAACTTTTCATAACAGGTGAGCTCGCCATCTTTGTCTATTCCAGATGACTGAGTATTACTAGCGTATTAGTGTATAGAGATAGATATAGTTTTTTTGTTCAAATATTATTGGTTTCAAAGCTACGTCGCGATTATTAGTAGTTGGCACGTTTTATGCGTCGCTTTTGATTGACATTTGCTTCTCTAGTTAATATACCTCAATGTCAAATACTATGTATGTCGCCATATTGACAGGTTTTTCAATACGATAAAAGATAAAAAGATAAAAAGATAAAAGAAATTTATTCAGTAAGTAGGCCGCACGGGCACTTTTACACGTCAAGAATCTACCAGCGCTGCCCAAGAGAAGACCACTGCTGAGAAGAAACGCCGCAAGAAACTCAGCAGTCAGTCATTTTTTAAACATATTTCTTATTACAATGGTACTACTTAGTCTAACATTATATAAAGCTATAAATATTAAATTAAATATAGTATCAAATAACGGGTTATGAGCGGGATGCTTAAAAATCAAGATGCCTATCGAATAGGATGTCTAAAATGCAAGATGCCTATCGAGCAGGACGTCTAAAAAGCAAGATGCCTATCGAGCAGGACGTCTAAGAAGCAAGATGCCTATCGAGCAGCACGTCTAAAAAGCAAGATGCCTAGCAAGCAGGATGCCTAACAAGCAAATTATAACTAGGTCAAAAAAGGTAGGTAGGTTTAGGTTATGTTAGTTTTGCAGCAGGCCCGGAGGGCCAAAGAACCCAGAAATAGGAGCTCCGTCGAAATTCTTGTAAGAAAAAAATAACGATTTTAGAAAATTGATCTAACAAATCATTATACTTTTCAGGCATCTTTATTTTCAGGCAACTCGCTTGGTAGTCATTATACTAAGAAGGCATCATGCTAGTTAGTTATCTTGCTTTTTAGGCAACTCGCTTTGTAGGCATAATACTTAGGCATCTGGCTTTGTTAGGCATCTTGCTTTGTAGGCAACTCGCTCAAGATGGCAAATAACATGCGTAGTTCAGCAGGAAAACATGCCAATTAAGAATCTTACGGGAGAGATAGAGAGAAAAAAAAACACATACTTATGTGTATATAAGATGGTGCGAGACGACCACATAAAAGTTTCGATATGTTTTCCTACATCAACGGTGTCCCCTAGACAAGATAAAGATTTTGCATTTGAATAAATTATTATTGACTAAGTTTCGGGTTTAGGCCATGCATTTTTGTCTGTTAGATAGTTCTCGATCCTATAATACGCTTTAGACATTAACGACCTTTTCAAGTAATTTTTAAGTGCTGGAAAGGGTAACTTTAAAACTTCGTCAGGTAATTTATTATAGAAATGAATGCATTGACCAACAAATGATTTATATACTTTACGGACGCGGAATTTTCGGATAGCGATTTTATTTTTATTTCTGGTATTTAAATTATGTATATCAGAATTTTTGATGAAAGAATCTAAATTTCTAATAACTTAAATAATATTCCCATAAATAAATTGAGACGCTACAATCAAGATATTAATTTCTTTAAAAAGTTATCTTAAAGAGTCACGGGAGTTTAAGTTGTAAATAGAACGAATGGCCCTTTTTTGTAACACAAATATAGTCTGTATGTCAGCTGCCTTACCCCAAACCAGAATACCGTACGACATGACACTATGGAAATAACTATAATAGACTAAGCGAGCTGTCTCAACATTGGTTAGTTGTCTAATTTTCCTAACGGCGTAAGCGCAAATATTTATCTAATGTTATGCCTAAGAAAATTGCCTTATCTACCATTTGCAAACACTCGTCATTTAGAAAAATACTAGAATGTACCGGTTTAACATTAGGCAAAGCGAACCTAACACATTTCGTTTTCTTAGCATTTAGTAGCAAATTGTTGCTACGAGGGCTGCCTTGTAAGTTCTGTCGTTAGCAAAACTCCCGTGATTATTAAAAAAAAAACTAGTATCATCTTAAAATATTTGAATTTAGAATTCAAAAACAAAAGAATGTCTCGAGATTGGCCGATTCGTTTTAGTACAGCGTTGGTTCAAAGTTGACAAGTCGGTAGTGAAAATGGAAATTTCGAAGGAAAATTTACGTGCGATAATATTTTACAACTTTAAAAGGGGTTTAACGCGTCTTCAGTGCTTTGAATAGCTGACTACGGTTTTTAAAAATGAAGCACCATGCATCCGGACTGTGGAACGTTGGTATTTGGAATTTCAACGTGGTTGCTCTAGTCTTAGTGATAGGCATCGTGAAGGCCGACCAAAAACAGCTGTAACCCAGGAAAACATTGATGCTGTACGGCAACTGATCGTCGAAGATCGCCATGCGACGTACCGCGAGATAGAAGCTTCATTAAGCATTTCAGGGACTAGTGTTCAAAATATATTGCATGATCACTTAGGTGTAAAAAAATTGATCTCACGCTGGATACCACTTTTACTTAGTGAAGACCAAAAAACGGCTCGCGTTAGATGGTGCCGCAAAACTCTGCGGCAATTCAACCGAGGAGACTCTAAACACGTTTATGACATTATCAGTGGTGACGAATCTTGGATATATGCCTACGATCCGGATTCTAAACAGCAGTCGACTGTTTGGGTGTTTCAAGATGAGCCAAAACCGACCAAAGTAATACGCTCACGGAGCACTTCGAAAAAAATGGTCGCCACGTTTGTAGCGACGTTTGTGGCCACGTTGCGACCATCGTGCTCGAAGATCGTAAAACAGTTAATGCTGACTGGTATACCACTGTTTGTTTACCAGAAGTTATCGGCGAGTTCCGAAAAAATAACCCAAGACGTCGTATAGTACTGCACCACGATAATGCTAGCTCGCACACCGCCCGGCAGACAATTGCGTTTTTAAAAGAACAAAACGTCGAAAATTTGGATCACCCGCCGTACAGTCCAGACTTAAGCCCTAATGACTTCTTCACTTTTCCAAAAATCAAGCAACGACTTCGTGGTCAACGGTACCGGACGCCTGAAGAAGCGGTTGAGGCATACAAAACGGCCATTTTGCAGACCCCGACTTCGTAATGGAATAAGTGTTTCGAAAACTGGTTCGATCGAATGAAAAAGTGTACATATCACGGTGATTACTTTGAAAAACAATGAATACCATTTAACACTTAAATTGTCTTTAGTTTTTTCAAACGACAGAACTTAAAAGGCACCCCTCGTAGTAAACCAATTAAGTACTTTAACTAGTGTGGTGTTAATCCTACTGTAGTTTACGGATTTTCTATCTACCTTGAAAATTAGTGAAGTATCATCAGCAAAAAGTACAATATCACAAAGTTTATCTACTGTTGGTGGCAAGTCATTTATGTAAACCAAAAATAAAAAAGGACCTAAAATAGCCTTGAGGCACACCTATTTTCACTGTAGCTCCAACAGATTGCGTTTTGTTTACAACAACTGTTTGAGTTCTATCACTTAGATAAGAAGACATAAGGTTTAAAGCTTTATTGGACAATCCATAATGTTCTAATTTTAAAATAAGGGTCGTATGATCCACGCAATCAAAAGCTTTAGAAAGATCACAAAATATTCCTACTGCATCGCAAGATTTCTCCCAACTGTTATATATATGTTTAATGAGTACAGATGCCGCATCAATTGTTGATCGACCTCTGGTAAAGCCAAACTGGTTATTGTTAAGTAGTTTATTTCTGTTAAAGTGACCTAACATATCCTTCAGCATTTCTTTCTCAAAGACTTTACTTAAAACTGGTAGTATGGAAATGGGATGGAAGTTCGTTATATCACTCATCTCGCCCGATTTAGAAAGAGGTATTACTTTACTATATTTCATGAGATCTGGAAAGACCCCCTCTGATATGCAATTATTGTAGATTAATGCTAGATGGGGTGCAATTACATCTATGATATGAAAGAGTACCTTAACTGATGTGCCCCACAAATCTTCAGTCTTTTTTAAACTAAGTGATTTAAATATCTTGACTATTGAATCTTTATTTACAGGGCTGAAATCAAAGTTTATATTACATTTACTGACATTAGTGCTAAGTAATGTCATAGTAACTTATTTGACGTCACGTTTCGTTTTAACCAATGGCGTTGCGTTTCACGCATTTGAAATTCGCTCGCTAAATTTGCACTTTTATTTATTAATTTTAAGTAATTAAAAATACTAAAATTAATGAATCAATCGTTTAGATCAAGTTTGTTGCTAATGAAAATACAGAAAAAAAAAAAACAGTCAGATTAAAATTTCAAGCATATTCCCTATTAAACACGATTTATATATTTTCCAAAGATAAAATAACATGAGACTGTTTACTACTTGTGTAGGTAGGGTAGTGATATAATTATATAACAATGAGGCCAACACTAATGGCCTGTTGTTTGATCGGTAGTTAAACTAACTAATGTTCAAAAAATGGTTAAAATCTCAAGGAAATGTGTCAAATTTTCCATTCCTTTTTCGAATTTTAACAATTAGTTAGTTTAACTACTGATCAAACAACACGGCCTAAAAGGAACAGACTAACCTTATTTATTGAGGCCTTGGACGTTCTAATCAATTCCGAATCGCAAAATGATTCGGAATTGGATGCCAAAATAAGTGACGCAGAATAATAAACAATAAAATTAAACTGCAACCTATTTATTGCACATTACTAATGCAATCTGGATAATTATCATCCTTAATGATAATTAGATAATATTTTATTATTACTTTTACTTAATACCAACTCATTAGGAATAATTAAGAGTAGGTAATTTAGTTAATTAATGTCCGAAATCTTAGCGGTTTTTCTTAATTTTGACTATGTTGCGTTCGGCGCTCGAGGTCACAATCTTGGGACCGCGGCTGACCGTGCCCAGACCATCAAGTGCCGCAAATACGCTTTTCTAAAAGAAAGTTACTTTTTTGCGGCATTTGCAATGGAAACTTTGGGTTCGTGGTCTCCCGACACCAAGAAGTTTGTAAAAGAGGTGTCGGAAAGACTTATTTTGGCGGCGGGTGATCCCAGAGCGGGCTCTTTCTTTGCGCAGCGGCTCAGTCTGGCTGTGCAAAGGGGGAACGCGGCCATCATTTTAGGGACCATGCCTCAAGCGGGTGAACTGCAAGGGTTATTTTATTTATAGTTAGTATGTTAAGACTTTTTGTATTATCTTACAATGATTTTTATTAAATAATTACGTGAAGGCAATATTGTTATACCGAGTAGAATTGTGATCCTTAACCAATGTCTTTAGCCCGATTACCTACTGTGTTCTTGCAATAAATGCCTTTGTCTTTGTCTTTTTCTTCGTCTTTGAATAGCTATCAATTATCTCCGAGTGTCGCAGTAGGTAACTAATTTATCTCTGGTTTGAAAATAGAATTGCTGAAGTAGGCGATTATAAAGCTTCATGATCGCCTTTTTTTGTGACAATACTCCTCCGATACCAGTATTACTCGCGTCTGTACCTATCTTCAATAGATCATTCCCAGGATCTGGATATCCCAATATTGGAGTATAACAAATCTTGTGTTCGAGATGGGCAAAAGCTGCTGCACACTGATTATTCCAGTCAAATCGTTTTTGATCCGTTGGCTGCGGCAGGTCTATCGTAGAATGCATCTTGTTCAGGCCCACTGTGCTACTGTTAACCTGCCTACGTGAAATACTTAATAGCCCCGGCCTCCCCTGAGCTAAGCTAATGTCTAATACCAAAGACTAGGTACATAAAATAAATACATCAGGGGCCTAATATGGCTGCGTTAATCGCGTGACTAAGTGTGGATAAGGTATCACCTTCTGACACGTAAACAACTACCAGAGTGACGGATGCTTTATCCACATTTGCCACGCGATATAGACGTAGCCATACCATGCCCCTGGAGCTCTATTCTACTCGGTATTACTTCTTGTACTTCTGACATGTTATGGTATCGTCAACGTTATGTTATTTTGGAAATTCTCAGAAAGATTGTACTTAGCTAGTTCAGGACTAAAATTAAGAAACGTTAACTTTTCCGTTGCTTTACGAACATAAGCTACCTATAATGCTATAAAACAAATAGTAGTATCTCAGACGAAACTCCTGTAGCAAGTGCAAGCATATTACTAACGGGTGAGGATTGAATCTGCTTCATTTATTGAATTTGAGATACTGCTAATTGGCGTTGAGGGTGGTATATAAATGTAAGACTAATTGTCGTAACGCAGCAGAAAAGTTAACGTTTCTTAATTTTAGTCCTTAACTAGGCACGAGTACAATCTTTCTAAGAAACGCACTATTTTAGCTCTTATTTAGTGGACAGTAATGGCGGCCGGGTTAAAACCGATACGATAACATATCACAAGCAATATGGTTTTAACGAGTAGAATAGAGCCCCGTGCTACTGTTTTTTATGCGCTGTACGAGTACATAAATGACACCATTGCCAGTAGGTGACAACTCAATGCTAACTTGAAGTTATATTTTATTTATAAAATAAATTAACAAAACCGATTAGGTACATGCCAAATTCTCCTACTACAACTAAGGACACCCTAAACCGCTAAACCTTATCAAGGTTAAAATCGGAGGAAATAGATATTTTTAGGGTAGCCTAGAGAATCTAGAGATGTATTCAATAAGGACTTTTCAAAATCGACCTTCCACGGGTAGGAGTCGGGGAAGTTGCGATGAACTAATTGTACGTACGTACGCTTACGAAGTCGCGGGCGTCCTCAGGTTTTTTTCACTCTCTTGACATGTTGTATTTAAACTGAAAATGTTAAGAAATAATTAATTACATGTTTTATTTTATTTAAGTAGGTACCTGCAAAGGTTACAATTTGTGTAAGTATTTAAAATAGCTATTTAGGTACACATATGAGCAAGTTTATAGAGGATCGCGGAGTTAGTTCGCTTGTATGGTGTATAGTACGAGTGAGGTGGGCCGGGGGCGGTGGGGATGGGGCCTCCCGGGGTGGATTCAGGACGCGCCTAAGGGGCCTCGTCCAGAGAAAGTAAAATATCCTGGTATGAGGGAGGCTAGTATTGTCAAGCCGATGTATAAGTATAGCTTTAAACTATATATCGGACCCTATATAGGCTGTGGAGTACTTATTTACATACGTATATAAGTTTATCTATTATGCAGACATAGGAAATGGAACAGGTTGGGAAAGGGACGCGCTCTTGGAAATTTGCCTACATCTATTGGACCGAGGAGGATAGCGTTAGTGATATAATATGTACAGTGGTTTGATGATACGCTCGCCGATCATGTATGGTTAAATACATAAATAAAATTGACGTGCTACACAAGAATACCATATATTTGCTCCGTGAACAATCCCAAGGACAATGTCGTGACAGATTGTTGAAGTTTTAATTTTTATTTTGGTACCCTTATTTTGCTTTAAAAGGTATTCAAATCCGCTTCGCCTGACGACTGCGTACTAAACCATTTGTTTAAGGAGGTAAGTATTTGAACAAAGCAAAGTACTTCAAACCCAATTATAATAAACTATACAGTAATACCTAGTTACTTAAGTAACTGGTAAATGATTGAATTATTGATTACCTAATTATATTAACCGTTGCATACATAACTTTTTCTACAAGCTTAAAAAGGAAACTATAAAATCTATCGTAATTAATTTAGTTCTTGCTGGCGGTTTCTAAATTGACAGCGACCGTAGAGAAAAACTATGGCGTCGTACGACTCATACGTCATACAGCCTAGTGGGTTTATGTAATTTTTCGTTTATTTATGATTATTAAATATAATAATGCTCTTTGTTAAGCTTATTAATTTAATATTTTAGAGATTTTGACACATTATTTTTTAATACTTTAAACAATAAAGTATAAGAATTGGAATTTTATTTCCAAACGCCATTTCTGGTGCCCTTCCATTGCCATAAAACAGCCGAAACAATTAATTTTATTAATCTTTTCTTAATTGTTATTACTTAAAAAGCTCCTGTTACGGTAATTAATTAATATTATACGTATTATTAAACATTTAAAAACTTGTAACTAAACGGAGTTTTCGAAAAAAACTGCTCATAGTTAACCACTAAAATTAACAACTGTAAATTCTCCATTATTTTCCGACAATTAACTATACTGCTATAAGACAAATAGTGGCATCTCAGCCAAAACTCCTGCAGCAAATGCAACCATTTTACTAAGGAATGAGGATTGAAACTGCTTCGGTTATTGAATGTGAAATACCGCCTATTGGCGTATGAGGGCAGTAGGTATGTATGACTAATTATCATGGCGTAATGGAAAACTTAGGTACCGTTGTTAATTTACGTCCTTAGCTACGCTGCCTTGTCAAACCTATCTCATGTACCTATCTCAAAAAACCTAGTTTTGAGAAAACGGGCATCAAAGTTTTTTATCGCAATTTGTAATTTTTGAAATATTTGAGACTAATTCTAAAAAGAAAAGTACATGAATAGATCTGTATATGGGTAATAAATATAATGGTAGATTGTTTTTTTCTAAAACATTTAAATTTTTTAAAATATAAGCTATAACGGAGTTAAGCCTGACAGACCCGCCATACAATGTTTGTCAAGCGACACCCAGTATTTTAAGATACCTACATGACCTAAGCAAATCATGCTCAATACTTAATGATATGCCTGCAACTAGGTATATCTTACCGGGTGTGCATAACAGAGAGCGGGGTAATAAGAAAAATGTCATAGATGCTTAAATTATGAAAAAAAAGTACTTCTAGTTAAGTGCCACAGTCAAGAATAAAGATATTTCAAAAGAAAACTTCAAATTTACGTTTTAAATAATTAAAGAAGGAACGACACAGTCTTATTTCAACAACAAATACTTAATAGCGGCCTGCACACGTAGAGTTCGGACCGCGGGAAACGCCACGCGCCATTCCAATCTTCGCGCCGAACCGTACGTGTAAATGCAACTGTACATAATAGTAAAATAGTAAAAAACCTACGGTTCGGACTGGCGCGTGGCGTTTCCCGCGGTCCAAACTGTGCCGTTTAAAGGCCGCTAATGGCTACTTGGTTATTATTGTTTGGAAAAAAATAACTTGAGAACTGTTACAGAAGTTGTGTTTTTTTAACAAAATAAGGTTATTTTAATATTTTTTTTACTAAAAAGCATGTGGTACATACAATTACCTATTACAAAAAAAAGTTTGTGAACATTCAATTTATGTTACGTTTTATAAATGGAAGTTATATTTTAATAAGAAAAGGTTCTTAAAACTTGATTTTAAGGTATGTTTACAAAATAGTACCTATCAATATATTATTTGATATTTTTATTCTTTACGAATTTTTTTCATACTTTTGCTTTGCTTTCATGCACACCCGGTCGATTATAGTTACCTGTAAAAGGCATACCAGGTATCAGGTATTGAGCATGATTTGCTTAAGGCATGTATCTTAAATTAAAATACAGGTGGTCGCTTGACGAACGAAGAGACTTTCTACATCTCCTATGGATGTTTATTTCTTAAATTTAATTTTAATTTGACATTTGGAGACTCTTTACATCTCCATAATTGTATTATTGACCGTGGAGACTTTCTACATCTCCTTACCTATGTCTATTTTTAATTTTTATTTGAAATTTGGAGACTTTACATTTCCAATTTAAATTGAATATACTTTGAGTCTCATAATTGCTCCTGGGACCTGTACGTCCCTGTGACATTTAAATTAGTTAGCTTAAGTTTATCATAGTAATAAGTTACTCATATAAAAAAAAGACTTCCTGTTGAGTTTCTTGCGGCGTTTCTTCTCAACAGAGTCCCTTGGAAGCGCTGGTAGACTCAGACATGTAAAAGTGCCTACAGGGCCTACTTACAGAATAAATGAATTTGAATTTGAATTTGAATTTGAACATTGTATGGCGGGTTTTGCAGGCTTAAATCTGTCATAGCTTATATTTAAAAATATACTTGTTTTGCTGGTTTTGTTTCAAGTTTGTAGTAGAAGTTGTATTAAAGTTGATTTTAAAATAAAGTTGTATTTTGAGTAAATACTGTTTTGATCTAGCAGTGCGATATGTGTTGAATTTCTGCGGAACTCAACGACTCTTAATGCTTTAATATAGGTACGAGTTACGAGTTAATCACGCCTAAGTCCTGTATCTTTAGTTGACTGAGATAGAATTGGCTCGACGCGTAAAAAGCTTATCGCTCCTATGTGATGTAACTTAAGATGCAGTACCTAACCATAATTTATTATGGTAAAATAAAGATACATGATTTGCGATATTCTTCGTACAAGGGAGTAGAAAGCTAAATTAAAAAATCTGTTTCCGTGAGTCTGTTAAGGCAACGGAATAAATAGCATTTAGACTTGTTACGCGTAACTCATGTACTTATCTCAACACGGCCGGCAGCACGTGCAATATTTTGTGCCTTAAGGCATTAAGTTCGCTTTTTGTATATTAAGAGTATTCTTTTGTGCAATAAAGATTAAAAACGCTCAGAAACAGTTTTTGACAAGTATAATATAAAAATTGAGAAGTCAGTTATTAATCACCAAAGACTTCATGCGTGTAACCATGGTGCTAACAATGATAATTATAAAATAACTGTTATAACCATGCCAACGCTCATTATATAACTTTTTAACCGACTTCAAAGAAGGAGGAATTTCTATGTTCCACTATTATGTTTTTTTTATGTATGTTCCCAGATTTCTGTCAATTGTGGACAGACTTTGTTTTTTTTTTGTTGAGTCTGATCTCTCAGGAATTGAGGGAACTCCTCAAATATTATAGTATCACTGCACTAAAATTCGCTTAATAAAAAATAATTATTGCAGTATTAGAATAGAATAGAATAGAATAGAATAACTTTATTTCAGACTACAAGGCCCATATTTACAAATACCTTACAGACTAGCATACATATCAATATATAACATAAAATGAATACAACTATTAATAAATTTTCGCGGTGTCTGCTAGACGGCGACCACGAAATCGCCGAAATAAGACTCCCCTCGGCCAGAATTCCTCCTTTAAAAAGGTCGACAGATCTATGGTCGGTACTCTCATCACAAATGACTTAAAATTAACCTTGTGGCGAGGTTCTAACCACTCGACCCTAAGAGTAAATCCGGTCTTAACTCGTACATACTCAACGAGATCTTTTGCCTCCGTAGAGTAATGTAAACGGGACACGTACAACTGCGTCGTGGGCGTAGCAGGACACAGCAAGTGGTTCGGTCCGGTCGGTGCAGTGCCGCACAGGTTCCTCGGGGCAGGCTTCTTCTTCCTCTCCACCCGGGTAAAACCATCCTTGTCCTGCTTAGGACACGTCGGGGGCAGCACCCCGCGAACGGGCTTACTGCGGTTCTGCGTCACCTCAGTAGGGAGCTGTGCTGGTTGCCTAGCGATTGGTCGCCTGGCAGCAGCAGCATACGCACGATTTGAGGTCGTCGACCGCGCGCATGGTGTCACCACAGCCGGGACAGAAGTGCGGGCGGCGGGGCGCGGGGCGGCGCTGTGTACAGCGCCGGCCGGTAACGCATCCAATTTCACCGACTCAATCTTGTCTACGGGTGCATTTTGCGGCCCGTGACATGCACTCACAATAGAGGCATCAGGTGACCTACTTTCCGAAACAGCATTCCGTAATAACACTACTTCGGCACGTAATTCACTCACGATGTTATTTGATGCCTCTAACTTAGACTGCATCTCAGCTAGACTGCCCTTCAGGAACGTAATGTCCTTTAGCAGCCTAGTAACGTCGACGTGGTCAAACGAGACGGGTGGCAGCCTGTTCAGCTGCTTAGCCACGAAGGCAGGTACAGCCTCGTCCTCCAAATCAATCTTTCGGAACATATCGATGATGTCCTGCAGACTCTTGGCTCCTCCATCCCTCCGGCGTGATGGCATCAGGTCAGTCTTGCCCAGCGACTGGAACAGTAGCGCTTTTCCGCAGCAAATCTCCTCCTCCTTGAAGTTGCTTTTGCAGATCTGCAGGATGCTGACCTCATCCATGCAGCCATCGTTGATCGCGTTCTGTATGAACGCCAAAAGCTCGTTGGCTACGAGTTGCTGAGAACCCATAGTAAAAGTGACAGGCAGCGGCTAAAAGCCGCGCGGTTCGCGAATACGCATAGGAATTCTTACTGAGCAATGAAACACGTCCGCTTACAAGCCCAAATTAAGTAAGTAGTTTAATGTCAATAACGAACGGATGGCTGGCAGCTATGTCAGTGGTATATGCAATTTGGCTAGTTTGTATAGTGATTCAGGGTGGCCAGACAAACAATAATTTTTTACCTAATTTTACGGCAAATTTGTATTTTTATATTTGTTCCAGTTTTCCAAGAGATAATATTTGCGTAGTGCGTACCTGAGGTCTACTGGGCGACAGAATTGGGAGCTGACTAAGGGTCTCCCCACACCTATCGACGCGGAATCGGCTTTCGCCGAGTGTTTTACACCACACTATTCGCATTTAGCCGATCGGCCATCTCAGCGGTTTTAAACCTACGTTCAGTAGTCTCATCTTCGGTACGGCCGCAGAGACGCCCGATCGCCTGCGATTTGCTATCGCAGCAGCGGTATAGTCCATTTGCTTAGATAGTGTCGCTACACTCACACGTACTAGTGGTTACTGTAATAAAATACGAATATAATTCAATGTAAACTGCCCAATTCACTTGCGGGTGTTACGCCGTAAGTGAATTTGGCAGATTACTTCGAGTTATATTCGTATTTTATTTCGATTACCTACCCAAGTACGTGCGAGTGTAGCGACACTATCTAAGCGAATGGACTGTAAACCCTCGGTCGACTCTCGCGTGCCCCGTATTGCCGTGGAGACGTCAGATAGCCCTCTATGTAAAAGTAAGGGTCTCCCCACACCTCTCGGCGCTGAACGGCCGTCGCCAGCTATAATCGCTTCTCATCGTAGCTACTCGGTCGTGGTAGGAACTGTTCAGCCCTCGCCGGTGGTACTCGGCGATGTAAGAATGCGAACGCGTGCGGTTGGCTGCTAACAGCGTCGTACAGATGCGAACAGTTTTACGGCAAATTGTCGTGTTCCGGTGGATAGACGTCGTTAAGCGTCTGCCGAGCCGATCGACGTCTTTTTCGCTCATATTGCGTAGACATAAAGAGTTTTTTGATCAGCTAACGCCGATTCCGCGTCGATATGTGTGGGGAGACCCTAAGTACACTCGCATGTACAGTCAGCGTCAGAGAAAAGGGACCCCCCAAGACTTTAAATATTATCGCACGACGGCGAACGTCACGTGACGTCCGCCGTGAGCGGCTAGCTTCCCCCGTCCCGCACCCACCTCTGCCCGAGCATCCACCGATACCACTCAAATATCATAATTTCTTTATTTTGCTATTTGGCTTCTGGTCGAACCGAATACCAATAATAACATACAAAAAGACATGACACTTCATATGTGCGATTGAGGATACGAACCCGCTTCACCAGCCGCTGCTAGCAGATTAGCTTACGACGCGACGCCTTATACCACTAGGCTATCGACTCCGTTGACGATCTTCTCAAAATTTTAAATTGCATTACTCCTTAAATCGAACAATTTTGATAACGACCTAATCTTCTAAACGTTATGGTTTAAATTGCAACTTCCACCATGTTCCACTCTTCAATTTATTATAGGTTGAAGTTAGTAAAGATAGGTAGATATGCTTTCATCTTTGATACTGATTGTTGCATCTACCGTCATTTTATTTCGTAAAGGCATCGAAGATTGCGGTATTAAACAGCGACTTAAAGTTGAAATTAGATATATAATAAGCAGTTTACTTACTCGAAATTGTTCTTTCGTATCGTAACTTTATAATGACTTCACAAATTATTACGATTTGTGCCGATCCGTTGTGTGAATCTCTCCGCTTGCTAATATTAAGCTCACTCAGAGGCAGTGCCGGATTAACCCTCCGTGGTGCCCTAAGCATTTTCGTGTGTGGTGCCCCCTGTGACCCTAGCTATTACATGTACCCGATAGCGTTCCTTAAGATTTCGTAGTTAAATTATACTTTGGTTTGCCGTTGTTCAACCGACGGAAAAATATCTACAGTACACATATAATGATTGATACCGATTCAATTACTTTTCCTCTCAATCTCCCATAGTTTAACTGATAAAACTGCAAGAGATCTCTTAGGGAAAGTTCGCCTCTGTCATCTTTGTATTTTATTAGTATTACGTTTTGTACAATTAAGTACCTACTTACATACATACATACATAAGTGTGCGGTGTGTACAGATATTCAGTTTGACCACACAGACGCCAAGACTTCCTAACCTTTAAGACAAGGACAAGACGAAGAAAAATCTAAGATATCAATTTTAAAATTCTCTTTATAAAATCTAATTTGCGACTTTTGAGGGACGCAAATTGTCGAATAACACAACATTATACTTAAGTTTCCGTAGAACATCAGACTGTGTAATATGTATATGCATCGAGCCTTTCCTGCCTCTTCTTTAATTTTTCAGTATTTTAAACTGACTTCAAAATATGAGGAGGTTCTGTTCCACTGTATTTTTTTATGTAGGTAGGTTTTTTATGTATATTCCGATTTTTCTCACAATTTTGGACCGTTTATGAAAAATCTTTTTTTTGTTTGATAGGGCATAGTTACCTACTTCCGAAGTGGTCCCACTGTCACCAAATCTGAATATGATGAGGGGATCCAAGGAGAATTGAGGGAATTTATCAAATATTATAGGCATACCTATAGCGATTTTGGTATTTTCAGTAACAAGTCCAGCATTTGCATTCAGTGCAGTTGAGTGACTATGACGACAACTATCTTAATCGAGATATCTTATCGCCACCCTTGAAACAGGTACCGTTGAGGAGTTCCGGTGGCCATCTGTGGTTTTCATCATCAGTTCCAATTCATCAAATGATACTTTCTGAATGCAAATGCTGTACTCGTTACTAAAAATACTTAAATCGCTATATGCCTATATGCCTTTAATATTTTAGTTCCCTCAATTCCTCACGGATTCCCTTAATCAGATTTAGAGTTAGTAACCATGCGACCAGATCGAAAGTATACTCTATCAAACCAAAACAGAGAAATCGGTCAACATACATAAAAAAATGTATACAGTGGAACATAGAACCTCCACCTATTTTGAAGGCGGTTAAAAACAACAAACTGTGTGTTTGCTTTTAAAACGTTTATTTTCATGTTTGAAAAAGATCTCTCTGCTGAATGGTCATCATTAAACTTAGATATATCCGTAACATTGTGTCCACATTATTGAACGTAGTTCTACGTTCAATTACTTCTAAGTAAGGGGGTCGTCGGGAATAATTTGATAAAGTTGTGCGTGCGCAGCGTGTGTCAAAAATTTAGCAGACACATCGTTGGAATTAGTTTTATGGGCGACATAACTGTTGAAGGTCCTGTGGATATAAGTTTACTAATTTTGTACCTACTATGTTTTTGGTATTCTGTGGTTTGATGAGACACATAATTTTGCCAGGATCAGGGATTAAATTTAAAGATGAAAACCTGCTTGCTATTTGTTGATAATTTTCTCCTCTTTTAAGAAGTCCTGTGTATAATCAGGTATATAATATATCTATTATAGTGTATCATTCATAGATAATTCACAGAAATTGGTAACTTTAAATTGGTCTCCAAGTAATCGATGTAGATTCGACATTATATGATTTTCGCGGGAAAACCAAAATTGAATGTCTCGTTCTGAAATACCGAAAGCTTTTCGTTTAGAAGTCCATAAAGCAATTGCAATTTTATGAAGCTTGCCACACACTGTATTTTTTCTTATAAACTACATTGAGATTAGAGATTCTCAAGTATTTTTCAAGCAAAAATATTTCATTTTTTGATTTTTGTTCTGAGAATTTGGGTGCCCCCTGACTCGTGGTGCCCTAAGCAGCTGCTTACTTTGCTTAATGGCTAATCCGGCACTGCTCAGAGGCACCCTTCAAAACAACACGCTCAACTGCTGAGACTTATGGAGTGTCGCTTAGCACAGTTCGGCGACACCTGCATGCTGCGGGTATTCATAATTACAAACCGGCCAGAAAAATTAAGCTTACTGAGAAACATCGCATCGACAGAGTTAACTTTGCCACTCGGTATTTAAATTTCGATTGGGCAAACGAAATAGTCATATTTACTGACGAAAAATGGTCGATGGCCAAAATTTTTTATGGAGAAGAACTGGGGAGAGGTTTAACCCTAAAAACGTTTTAGACCTCAGGACAAGCGGGCGATTAACACTAGGTAAATAACATTTCAATAATATTATGTTTATGACTTTATTTATATATATTCTATTCAATTGACTTTTACGTATATTACTATTACAGTAGATTATATAAGACGACTGTTTTCAGGCTACTGGGGATGGATGTCTTCCATGGGCCCAGGCGAGCTGGTAGAAATAGGCGGCCGCATGAACAGCGAGCGATACCTGGAGGTGTTGAAGGACGTGATGCTGCCGTCAGTGCGTGTAGCCTATCCTGTAGGCCAAATTTATCTGGTGCAGGATAACTGTTCTGTGCATCGCTCCCGCCTTGTTCAGGAATGGCTGTCTTCCCAAGAAGAGATAACGGTTTTGGACTGGCCGTCAAAAAGTCCGGACCTAAATCCGATAGAGAACTTGTGGGGTCAGATGGTTTTAAACTGGGATTCCAGTGAGATAAAAACGAAAAAAAATCTGGACCATGAGGTCCAAAGAACTTGGGAATTGATGCGAAGTAGTGATGCGTGTGACAGAATGGTTTTAACCTTTTCAACGCCACAGTCGGCTCTGGCCGTCAACTAAAAGTCGTGCCACTGACGCCACGTCGGCTACAGCCGACAAGAGTTCAAGATTAAAAGAGACTTTGTTTGGTAGCAATAAGGTGTCATTTGCATAGCGTAGCAAACATGTTTGGCGTGTGGGTGGCACATTTTGTATTCGACGTATGACGTTCAAAAGGTTAAGTATGCCAAATCGGCTTTAGGAAGTAATAGAAAGTAACGGCTATCCTCTCCGATATTACTTAATATACTTGTAGCATTTATTTGCATTATAAGTATTGGGCATTTGTAGTATAGTGCCCACTTTGGTTTATTTTTTAATCTTTTATTAACGATAACTATATTGTTCGTTGAAAATTTAAAAAAATACAAACGTGGGCACGAGTTTATGGTTCCTTCCCCTATAGTTAATTTAAAATAAACAAAGTTTGGTATTATCAATTCATAATTCTCCTTCTTTATTCATGTGTAGGTGACACACCATCTGACCCCACGCGTTAACACCTCTATTTAAAGTTGTGTTAAAATAATTATAACAAATTGTGATAAGTGATGATAACAGAAAGATGTAAATTGCTTTACTATATGTATAGATTAGCATATTGGTTCTTTCTCAGTGATTCACACGCACAATTCCAGTTCGCAGTTTTAATAAACTACATATATTGTAAGTAAGTAATTATATTCCTAGGAATATCTACAAGCAAATCGTTCTCTAACACTTATCTATTTTGTGAAATGTTAGTAAAAAGTTAATTAAGAAATAACGGTTACGCATAACATAAATTAGGCATAGATAGAAACTGTATAATTGTAATGATGTTTTAAAGCCCTACAAATGTAATATTATAATTAGGACCTCTCAATGTATTCTCGTTATAATGATTAATCCGTAAATCCGTAGTTAAGCTATTTGAAAATAAAAAAAGATTATAATTGCATAATTATTATTATGTTATAATTTAACGTAAGTTACGCAGATAGCATACACTTAAATAAGTAAACGTATATTTTTTCACAATATGCCTGTCTTTTTTTACATACTTACCTAAAATATATTACTTTAACATAGATAACATTCCTTCTTAATAAGTTAAGTTTTAGAGTACCACGCCTCAAGTCTCGGCATACTAATAATCTGTTTTATGTCCCGGTTATACGTACTAATTATGTTAAAAATTCTTTTTTGTTAATAGAGTTTGCAAAATGTATAATTTCAGTTTTTCTGTAGTTGATATATTTAACAAATGTCTTCAAGAGTTCGCAGCCCTAGTTACAGAGAAAAATGATACTTAGTTAGTTATGAAATTTCGCGTAACGCATTTTTATTTTTGTTTTTATTTTTATTTGTTTTTCTGCCTTTAGAGGTATCCTTTAGTCTTTTTTAAACTAATGTCACATTTTCAAGTAATTAATATTATATTGCTCGGTTAGTATATGTAATATTTAACTGTGGTAACTTTACTGGTTGGTGTATAATCTAAGATTTCTATTGTATTAGCCATATTGTACCGTTTGTACCCTAATAAACATTAAAACATTAAAACATTAAAACAAAACATAAGAAAGCATTATTAAAAATATAAAAATGTGAAAATGCAATATCCCTATGTTGGATTTGAACCAGCGTTCCTCGTAACACTGGTCCGACAGAGCAGCCACTCGACCAACTTGCCTTCGACGTAGGTCGTCAAAAAAATTAAACAGTTTGATTTGTTTACCAGGGGCATAAGAATAAATAATAACTACACGTAGAAGCGAATCTCCTTTGACCAGGCCCCAAATGCCGCGCTTTAAATAACTACTTCCCCCTTCGCCCCGCTAAGCCCCTATGTCATCCGCGCCCAAAGTTAGGGCTATCACTTGCGAAATATTTTAATCGGTTTATGGATGTGGTATAGCAGTTTAAGGTAAGTGTACGGAATTACGGAGTGTTAAGGCATTTTTGACTTTGTAACCTATTACCAGAAAAACCTGAAATCTTAACTAATTGAAATTGGTTTACTAGTTAAGACTGGCTTTCAGAGTATAGAATGTTACATAAAAACTATATATTAAACAGTGTTTTGTATAACTAATAGTCATTTTTATGAACCTCTTAAATGTCCGTTATTACGGATTAAAAATAGTCTCTGTCTGTTATTCTGTAAAAGCGTGTATGTAAATCCGGTAAATTTAGTAAATGCCTCTTTCCTGCAAAATTAATGAAAAAGAAAATATTAATTAAATATGACGTGATCAGAAATAAAATAAAAAAATATATATGACAGAAAAGAAGATAGATTTTTGTTATTAGAGGAGACGGGGGTGAGGAGATCCCGTCCAGACAATTTCAGTTATCCTCCTTGTCCCCCACGGGGAACAATTTTAGCCAATGTCCATAAAACATTTTTTTTATTGTTACCTATAGAAGATTAACCATCATTAATCTTATTACAAATAAAATAAAAATAAAATGCGTATATTATACAACAATATGGGGTACGTATCAGAACGCTTAAATTTAAAAAGCCTAATGTATCATAATCCCTAAAAGTTCATAATACCTAAAAGTTGTTTTTTCTGGATCCGTAAACTTTTCAGGAATTTTGAAAACGCCATTGTATAGAACTCATTAGGTTAGGTTAGGTTTGTTTTGTAACAATCCTGAAAAGTTTACGGTTTCAGAAAAAACAACTTTTAGGTATTATGAACTTTTAGGGATTATAATCCATTAGGCTTTTTAAATTTAAGCGTTCTGATACGTAGCCAACAATATAAGTACCTTCTTAATTTCTATCATTGGTGAGTAATAATAATAGCATGAGAAGTACGTCTTTTTCACATCCGGAAATTACTTAAATTCTATAGTAATGTATTCATAGTAGTAGATGTACCATTAAGTTCATTAAGTATATTAAAACATTGGACTGTAGCAATATGATTCAGCTAACTATGTAACATGTGGAGTGGAAGTCTTGTGGTTACTTTTTAAGAATTACGCAAAATGGATTACTTTAGACACCTTTTTTCATGACAATGGTCCACAAAATCATAATACGTAATTTGATTATATGAAAGTATGGCAAACATCACGCTCGTAACGGCAAAGTTTTTTTGACTTTCTTATGTGAATTCCCGGCAAAACACATAAACAAATTCCCTTTACTTTCTTCAATTACGTAATTTTAACGCTTTTCGGGACAAGGTTGGTTTTTGATGTATGTAATTGCGGCAATCAGTAAATCGACCATAATTTCCTAAATACTAACTGAATTTTCATGAAAATTAATATAGTCTGTTTGTTATGAAATTCTACACAGTTATTGAAACAATTTATAATGAAAAAGCTTACCCATTACTTGCGAAATCTTTAATAAAATCCGTTCCTACACTTACGCACACGCGTTTACTTCCTATAGTTTCGGCGGGTTTGACGCGGACTGACCAAAACAGAATCCGTAACAACATACTATATGTTCACAGTTCGTTGACCTCTTGTTTATTGGGGGCAATATTGTCCATACTTTATATGTATATATATATATTTTGGAAATAATTGATACTTTTCTTATTTTTGGACCTTAACCGATAAATGCCGGAATTCCGTACGTTTACGGAATTCCGTACAGTTACCTTAGTCACGAATTATTATTAATGTTTTACTTCAACGTAATTGTTGCAAAACGACTTTTTTACATTTACGTTAAATTAGGTAGTTAGTAATACTTTTAGATGATATTAAGATTATTTCATAAAACTCCTTCATTCAATCAATTATTTCTAATTTTGCCGTAAATAGTCGTTCACTTTTTAAAACACTATCTTACTGTTAGTTCAACCATAAACACTAAAATTAACACAAATACTGAAACCAATTCAAGACACAATATCAATATCTTGGTTAATATATATTCCGTGTTTGACGCCCCTGACTGACTAGACACCTCAGGTGTTGCCAGGCGGTAGGTATCTAACGCGCCGAGCGCGCGTCCGGAGCCGGAAGTTTCGCTTCTACGTGTAGTTATTATTTATTGTTATGCCAGGGGGGTATCCTTTTCTCTGCAGCCGGCTGTACTTAGCCGGCTCTTACTACTGAATTTGGGTGGTAATACCATAAAATAATATATCTATTATAAAACTTATTATTTGCATATTTATATTGATTGGATATGACTGTTAAAATGCCATACGAAGTGACGTAACACGAAATCACAACTTTTTGGAAATAAGCACAATAAGAGTTGGACTGGTTAAATCATCGCGTTGTTTTATTTGTGAACGGAGGTAAAATAAAAAAAATTGATTTTGTGAAATGTTTACTTACGCTCATAGATTTCGCTCGATATCGTATGTCACGTTTCCACAACCAACGCCTCGCGAGGTAGCTTGACCGTCAATTTTCAAATCATAATATTAAGCATGTCAAAAAAGAAAGATCGTAGCAGTAATTTAAACGCTGTTTGCTATCTTTTTAACCGACTTCAAAAAAAGGAGGAGGTTCTCAATTCATCGGGATATTTTTTTTATTTTTTTATGTATGTTCCCCGATTACTCGAAGACCACTGGACCGATTTGAAAAATTTTTTCGTTGTTCGAATGGTTATACTTTCTAGTTGGTCCCATTGTCACCACGTCGGGATCTGATGATGGGATCATGGAGAAATCAAGAGAACTCCTCAAATATTATAGGCACACCTATAGCGATTTTGGTATTTTTCACTGTAACTCATGCATTTGCTTTTGAAAAGTACTATATGGTAAAGTGGAACTGATGATGAAGACCACAGATGGCCACCGGAACTCCTTAACGGTACCTATTTCAAGGGTGGCGATAAGATATTTCGATAAAGGTAGTTGAGCGACTATGACGAAGCACATTTAGGTTTAAATATGACTATGACATTCCCGCGGCGTTGTCTGCGGCGAGCTTGAAATGTTCTATAGTTTCTCATTAATATTTAGAAGTGGAGCTACGTAACAGCATAAATAGGATCACTAAAAAGTATAAAATAAAATAAATGTTTAAAAAAACAAAAACCCGCCTTCAAAAAGCAAAAAATAACTTCTTTAACATGGTAGGTAAATAGGTCAGTCCAACTGAAGTCGGCGTCCAACAATATTTTAACCAAAAGCAGACTTCAGTTGGACTGACCTATTTACCTACCATTTTAAAGAAGTTATTTTTTGCTTTTTGAAGGCGGGTTTTTGTTTTTTTAAACATTTATTTTGACAATTTCTATCTATTTTTGAAATAAACAATATGCATATGATGATATGACCTATCTGGAATTTGCTAAAGTGGGTAATTCTCTACCACTCTGGTAACCTCATGTGTTGTATGTAGAGTATAGATAAATAATTATCGAGATCGCGGAATTACATAGGTATGTAGTGGTAATGTGTGTGTGTTTACAGGCATTCTATATTTGAATTATCTCTCTTCTCGTATACTATCAACATAAATAAAAAAGTAACTACGAAAATAATATCAGTATCAAATTCTAAATACTATTTACGTTACACTAAAATATACGATATTTTACTGTATTCTCGCAATAGGTACTCAGAATAGTTTTGAACGTCCAATTCTCGTAAACAAGAAATGATGGATTGGTTGACAGAAAGTAACATTTCTTATAGTGCGTTGATATACAAAAAAGTTTGTATGAATTAAGTCATTAAACAAAATATAGAACGATTTAGTGAGTAGGTACCATTGATGCAATTTTAAAAGATAGTCATTCAAATCTCCGATTGGCAACGCATCACCCAACATTCAATCCGATTGAAAATATTTGGTCTACGGTACAAAGAATAAGTATGTCGTGAAAATAAACATTTCATTAAACATGCAAAGCATTATGAGTTAAGCAACTGAACGATTAATAAGTACAATTACCTACTGCTGAGGACTGGGAAAATATTTGTCGCCGTGTCGAGATAAAAATAGATGTCAAGAAGGGGAAATGGATCGAATTTCAGATCATATTATTATTAATAAGTAGGTACTTGTGTCAGCTCAGACGAAGATTTAAATGAAATGATAGCGACTAAAAGAAAAAAGTACCTACTTATTTCACCTATGTGTAATCTCATTAAATTAAGAAAAAAACCTTAATTATTTTCCTTTTTATGCGAACGGTAGGTACCACTACTACAAATGCAATTCCGCGCTCTCGATAATTTATCATGATATCGACCATCTTTTACGTTTTTTACGTCTGTTGCGGCTCCGGAGAATTGCATTATATACCTACATCCATCCCTTACGGTAGCACGCACTTGTTAGGTTTAGGGTATACTAAAGGTGCGCGTCCACTGGATCGGAGTCGGAGCGTACGAGGCGTCGGTATTTGCAAAATGCCGATAGGATGCGTCCATTGCATTCGGATTTTGCATCGGCAATCGCCTTTGCACGTTTTGCAGGAGCATAGTGACGAGGATATTATTGTCTATGTATTGTATTGTATGTTGTAGTTTATTTTTTCTTCAAATTGTGCTTTTCACTCCTTGCTATTTTGGCAAGGTGTATTTTGCCAATATCGAGTTGTAGACATAACGCACGTGACGAGAATGTTCGGTGTCGTTGTAAATTTTGGTTTTTGTGGAATGGTCAGGAAGGATTCCTACAAAATGTTATGGACGACACAGACAATCATAGGACATCTAACAGGTTAAAAATAGCGGGAAACAGGATGACAGAAAGTTACAGATACCAACATAGAGGATAAAGGGAAGAAAATAATAATAATAATAGTATAGCTTATGTAACTAAAAGAAGCTAAAGTTTTATATTAGTAAGCAGAATATACTTTATAAGGGTATCAGTAAGGGGAGGGTCCATAGTAGTAAGAAGAGATGAAAAGTTGATGGGCCGAGGGACATTTTTTGGTAAGATATCGTACAAGGATGAACTGAACCTATTGCAATTGAAAAAAATGTGATCCAGGGTACCTTCATCCATGCCACATTCGCAAAGCGAATTATCCCGAACCCTTATTTTAGCTAAAAACACCGGGGTGCAGGAGAGTCCTCAACGAAGCCTACAAACTGTAGAAATAACCTGTTTCGTTGCAGAGCGAAAGCGAAGGAACCATGGCTTACGAGGGACGATTGGTTGAAAGTTCCCGTACTAGTGGCCTTTCTGGAGTCTGAAGCTATTCCACATGTCCTACCAAGAATCACTCATGTCGGACCGAGCCTTTAATGTTAAGTCTGAGTAGAAAATATTATAGTGGACTTGAGAACCAAGTTCAACAGCCTCTTTCGCCCACATGTCAGCAGACTCATTTCCTTCAATAACGCAGTGACCCGGAATCCAGGCAGGTGTTATTTGGAGCCCTTTTTTGTCACAACTATTGAGTAACGAAATACAGAATTCAACATTAATACAATTGTTCAGTTATGATTTTAGTTATAAATATCTAATTTAAACTTGCGCGCCAAAGCGCCCCGGTTCAGTTGAAAAGTTGTCAGAGAAAACGAAGCGTTCTTATTGGCTAGCACAGATTTCATTCTCTGTGTCGTACATGTGCGTAAAGAAGATGCAAGATGGAAAAACCGCTCGTGTCCAAGCGAGTCAACAGGACAGCAGCGATCGCAGCGCACCAACGCGACGAGACTCGTGCGGGAACCGCCATTCGACTCGCAACAAAACTTTATTTTTCTGGAATAACAAACTTTGTAGTGTTCTATTTCCAGTTACCAAACCAAAACCATCGTTATAAGTGTTATCAGTGTTAATACGCCGGCCGGCAAGTGTAGTTAACCACTTATTATAAAGAACCAGCAATCGAAAGGTTGTTTGCGACACGCGACATCCTACCTATCCCAAGCAAAACCTCAACTTCAGAAGATCAGCTCCAGAGACTCAAGGTACGTACATGTAGCATATGGCCATGTGAACAAATCGTTTTTCTCTGTTACCCAATTGTGACATTATTTCAACAAAACCGAGTTTGTCATACATTTTTTGGTGCCGAAACCAGGGAACTTTAGGTTATATCGACTTAGGACCTTTGATCTATGCTTATAAAAATTGTAATACACTTATTACTGAGCTTACGCCACCTGTAGATTACGATAAAATCGAATCGGCTAGAAACTTCTAGTATACCTACCTACCATTATCGTAGTCGTAATGGAGGCCTAAGTTTTAATTCCATTGTAATTCAACGTCAAAAGGTTTTAAGAAGTGTGTACATGCGTATGAGCAACCTTATTTCTGTTAAGTTCATTATTATAATAACGTATATATTTGTTTTATCTAGTTTTTGTTTTTTTGTGAAGTCGTCTACAATAACGAGAATAATTTACGAAGTTGTTAGTGTTGTGTGCGAATTCGGTGAAAGTCGTTCTTGCGCGCAAACCATCTGTATTTAGCAGCTTAATATAACGCGATCAAATTCACGAAGTCGTAGTGTTGCACATTATTATGAGTGTCGGCGACAATGTAGTATTGAACATCTGTATTTAGGAGTTTAATATTACGCGAACATAATCACAAAGTCTTAGTGCTGCATATGAACCGGTAAAATTTCTAGTTGCGAATTAAACATCTTTATTTAGTTGTGTATTCCGAATAATTTTGTGGTTTGCTTACTTACCTGCAGACGTAAAATTAATCATTTGCTAAATTTCTAATTGATGCTAATACTGTTAAATTCGTATTGTTTATAATATTTAGGTAATTAAAGCTATTGTAGATTATTTCAACGCTTAGGTAGGTACCTATTATAATGGGCTAACATTCGTAGTAGGTTCTGAGCCTTATTTAAGATCTTGTCAAGTAATTTCATTTAGTTATTATACGTACCTACCTATGTTTTAAAGGTAACTAATAACTACCTAGTAACCTACGTACTTTTTTTAAATTTGCGTTTGTATCACGGGTGAAGAAAATGTATCGAATAAGGAAACCTAAGGGAACAAAAACGAAATCGGTTGAAGTGGAAGGTTTAACCACCGCAGACCTGCCCGTTCTTCGTCGTAAGCGCACACTCGCACTTAACCGACTAACAAAATTATTAGACGTCGCGCGTCAGGCGAAAAGTGACGTAAGTCACATCGATAATTTTTTGTCATATTACGCGGGACTTAATAAACATGTAACTAACTTCGAAGCCGCTCATGAAGATATTCTGAGTCTTATAACCGATGACTCTGAAGACAGTGAGGATTTAATTCGTTCGCAGTTCGATGACAGATACCACGAAGTTTTAGTCATCCATCGGCAACTCGTCGGATCTTCCCCGAACAATCAGGATGAGCCGGCGTGTTCCTCTAACGCTTCGAACGATGTCATTAGGGTTAAACTTCCAAAAATTAACTTGCCTGAATTCTCTGGAAACATTAAATCGTGGCCTGAATTTTATGATGTGTTTAATTCCATCATTCATGAAAATAAATCTCTGTCTGATACTGAGCGTATGCATTACCTCGTGTCGTGTTTATCCGGGGATGCGCTTGCTCTTATTCGTACTTTCCCTGTGACGGGATCTTATTACAACGAAGCGTATATGACTTTAGTCGAACGTTATCGAAACAAGCGTGACTTGGCTTTTACTTGCTGGAAAGAAATGTCAAACTTGACATTCAAGTCAAACTCTCCTCTCGAGTTTCGTAGAACTTTCGATACATTTAATGAAAATCTTACAATGCTTACACGATTGGGCTTACCTACCGACAAGTGGGATTTTATCTTAACGTACCTTGTTCTCTCCAAACTGGACTCTAAATTGCGTTGCAACTTTGAAAAGTTGCCATCGAGTAGCGAATTACCTACTTATGCATCTTTAAAAAGCTTTTTATACACGCATTGTGAGGCTCTTGTTCGTGACACACATTTTTCGACGCTTAAAAAGCCTCGTAATACGGAAAAGCCTCGTCCAGCTGACAAAAATCGTGCCTGGGACAAACCTTATAATAAATATAATTATATAAGCAAACAACCTTCAACCTCTGTACTTATTTCGAATGAAGACGGCAAATCTCAAACGGAGCACTCGCTGCCCCACGCGTCGCGATCGCAGCAGGCATCCACCCAATCATTCATGCCCGTGTACAGTTGTTCCTTCTGTGGTGAAGGTCATTCAATAATTAATTGTAAAACATTCATTTTAAAATCACCTCAAGAGCGATATGATTTCGCTAAACAACATCACTGGTGTTTTAATTGCTTGAAATCTTCGCACGGGTTAAAAGATTGTAAATCTATTTTTAGATGCCAGACCTGTCATCAGCGTCATCACACCCTTCTCCATCTTGACACTTCTCAGTCAAACGTAGTGGACATAAATTTGGATGCAGACGATAGGTCTCATACATGTACTCAAGTGAGCATGTTAACAAACATTCGTGAAAGTTCTGTAGTATTACTTTCAACCGCAACAATTGACATTCGAGATTCTTCAGGAAACTTCCAATCGTTTCGCGCCTTGATAGATTCAGGCAGCCAGGCTCACTTTATCACAGACCGTGCTGCAAACTGCTTAGGCTTAAATCTTTCATCAACGTCTCGTACCATTCGGGGTTTGGGGCAATCTGTAGCTCCCGTGTCTGGGACTGTTAAGCTTGACGTAGGAGTACAAGGTAAATTTGTATTCAGTGTTGAAGCTTTGACATTGCCCAATATTTGCAGTCCAATGCCCTCTGTCAAGCTGGATAAAATCTCTTGGAAACATATCCAACACTTAACATTAGCTGATCCTAACTGTCACATACCTGGGAACATTGACGTTCTCCTTGGCGCTGAAGTCTTTGCATCGCTTCTTCTCCCAGGCAGCATTACCGGTGGACTGCAGCAGCCCTCCGCACTAAACTCAATATTCGGATGGATCCTATTGGGAAACGTTAGAACGTCTCAAAGCACAGAGCTTAATTCTTTTTTCTTAACTGAAGGCGATCAGCTTAACGACCAGGTTAAGCGGTTCTGGGAACTTGACTCCATCACCCAACAACCCCAATCGAAACTTACAGAGGAAGAGGAACGATGTGAGCAATTTTATCTTGACACCGTATCCCGTGACACTACTGGGAGATACATAGTAACCTTGCCTTTTAAAAATGAGGTACAAAATCCAATTTTTTCGGGTTCACGAGAAACAGCACTTAAGCGTTTTCATGCGTTGGAACGCAAACTTATTGGCAATTCCGAGTTACACGCTCAATATTCAGAGTTTATGGCGGATTACTTAAACAGTGGTCACATGAGTTTAGTCCCTATTAACGAACTTAGTACAGGTAAATATTATATCCCACATCATTGCATCTTGCGACCAGACAGTGCGACTACTAAACTTCGTGTGGTTTTTGATGCATCGGCGAAGGACTCCCGGGGTTTATCTCTAAATGACACGCTTATGACCGGCCCGAAATTACAAGCCAACATTCTTGATATTTTATGCAAATTTCGTATCCATCCAGTTGTGTTCACCGCGGATGTTCGTCAGATGTACCGTCAAATGTTGGTATCAGAGCATGATCGCGACTATCAAAGAATTTTCTGGCGCTTCAATGATTCCGAACCTGTACAGGAATATCGTTTAAATACAGTTACGTATGGAGTTGCCTCAGCTCCATTTCTAGCTTGTCGCACTATTAAACAGGTTGTCGATGACGAAGGTGATGGCTTGCCACTAGCTAGATCAATTTTAGAATCAAATATTTACGTTGACGATATCGTTAGTGGTTCTTCCACTCTCAAGGAAGCTAAACAAAGTAAAATTGAAGTAGTGTCTCTCTTAAAACGTGGCCAATTTGAACTGCGCAAGTGGGCAAGCAATCGACCTGAACTACTCGCCGATTTACCAACTGAGCACACCCTCACTGATTTTGTATCTTTGGATTATGATCAATCACATGTTCTCAAGGTCTTAGGGCTTAAATGGAATCCTCTTAAAGATGTCTTTACCTTTGAAGTAAAACCCTTAGAACGAGAGTGCACAAAACGCACCATCCTTAGTGAACTGGCTCGCATTTTTGATCCATTAGGATTTTTATCCCCACTCACCTTTCTCGCCAAGTGTATTATTCAAAGGTTGTGGATATTAGCCATTGGTTGGGATGAAATCCCGCCTCATGATATAGTTGAACAGTGGCAAACCTACTCTGACCAGCTTGATTATTTAAAATCGCTTGAGATCCCAAGATGCATTTCCGCAGTCGGAATGCATAATTGTCAAATTCATGGATTCTGTGACAGCTCTGAAGCAGGTTTCGGGGCCGTCGTGTACTTACGTACCACAGACGCAGATAATAACGTACACGTTTTCTTCCTCTGCTCTAAATCACGCGTAGCTCCCACCAAACGAATATCCCTTCCTCGATTAGAACTGTGTGCTGCTGTTCTTCTAGCTGACCTGCTAAAATATGTGATTGAAGTTTATCTAACAGCCATACCAAGCCAAGGAACATATGCATGGTCAGATTCTACAGTGGCATTGTCATGGATAAAGGCACCTTCTTATCGGTGGAAGACGTTTGTCGCGAACCGTGTCAGTCATATTCAAGATGCGGTTCCCGATTTAAGCTGGCGTCATGTTCCTTCTGCGGAAAATCCCGCTGATATTGCCTCGCGCGGTCAACTTCCTGCCGACTTACTTAATAACTCCCTATGGTGGAAAGGGCCACAGTGGCTTAGCCAGTCCACAGCTTCATGGCCATCCTGCCAATCATCAACTCGTATACCTGTTGACAATGAAGACATAATGGCTGAAGAACGTGTGCAGGTGTTAACGTCCCTCGACGATACGCACTTTATCGATAGGTTACTTGAAAAATACTCATCGGTCAGGAAAATTCAACGAATAATAGCATATTGCCGTAGATTCATTCTCAATTTACGTAAAAAAGGATCACGCCGTTGCGATGACTTCCTTAACCGTATAGAATTAAATGACGCTATGATGACAATCGTTAAACATGTACAGTCGCATCACTTTGAGGCTGATATCATACGTTTTAAAGAAAAAAAGGCTCTTTCAAAATCAATGCGTAAACTCAACCCCTTTATTGATGATCGTGGAGTTCTCAGGGTGGGCGGACGCCTATCTCGATCTGGCCTTGAATTTGAACACAAACACCCAGCTCTGCTTCCTCGAAGCACTACATTGACTTACAGGATTATTGAAGCAGTTCATCGTGAGAAGTGTCATCCCGGAATTAACACTATGCACTACCTTTTGTCACAGCAATTTTGGATACTTTCTCCTAAGCGTGCGATCTATCATTGTCTATCTAAATGTATTCGTTGCTACCGCGTTAAACCAACTCCAATTGAACCCTTCATGAGTGACTTGCCTGCAACTCGAGTGAACCAAGTAAAACCGTTTTCGATAGTAGGCGTTGATTTCGGAGGTCCTTTCCGTATACGATTGGGTACGCATAGGGGTGCTAAGATTGGGAAGGCATACCTATGCCTTTTTGTGTGCTTCACTACGAAAGCATTGCATCTGGAGACGGTATCTGATTTGTCCACCGAAGCATTCATTGCGGCACTGCGTAGGTTTGTTGGTCGTCGAGGTCGCGTCAGCATCATTCACTCGGATTGCGGGACAAATTTTGTAGGTGCGCGTAACCACTTCAATAGCCTTGTAAAATCTGCATTGCGTTCCGAAAATATCGAGTTCAGATTCAACCCGCCGGCCAGTCCTCATTTCGGAGGTGTTTGGGAAATCCAGATCAAATCAGTAAAAACACATTTGTATAGAGTAGTGGGTGAACAAACACTTTCTTTTGAGGAATTAAAGACGTTGTTCATCCAAATAGAGTCAATGTTAAATTCACGTCCATTGTGTCCGGTTAGCTCTGACCCAAACGATTTAAACGCGTTGACTCCTGGTCATTTTTTAACACTCGAACCTTTAACTACCATGCCGGATGAGGATTTCACGACTTTAAAACTTAATCGCCTAGGTCGGTGGCAACTCATTCAACGTTTTCAGCAAAACTTCTGGAAGCGTTGGAGAGTTGAGTACTTACAATCTCTAACACAACGCGCAAAATGGACTGCTCATTGCAAACCTTTAAAAGTCAATTCTATTGTTATTTTAAAAACTGAGAGTACAATTCCTTTGCACTGGCCTCTTGCACGTGTCCTAGAGTTGCACCCTGGTCCTGATGGAGTGGTGCGCGTGGCCACAATTCGCACAGCTAATGGTTCTCTCCTTCAGCGTCCATTAGTTAAACTGTGTCCTCTACCTGACCAGTGTGATTAACTCGTTCAACCATCTTTGTAAAAAATTAAGCCTTTATCGATAAAACAAAAATAGATTTTAATTAAGATAGTTATAATTATAGTATAGGGTTGTTCATCCATTGTGTACATACTTACGAGTATAATAGTCGTACCTCTGTCTAACTTCAATTTCGATTTAGGGTAAAATACAAAATATTGTATTTTGGTGGGCGGAATGTTCAGTTATGATTTTAGTTATAAATATCTAATTTAAACTTGCGCGCCAAAGCGCCCCGGTTCAGTTGAAAAGTTGTCAGAGAAAACGAAGCGTTCTTATTGGCTAGCACAGATTTCATTCTCTGTGTCGTACATGTGCGTAAAGAAGATGCAAGATGGAAAAACCGCTCGTGTCCAAGCGAGTCAACAGGACAGCAGCGATCGCAGCGCACCAACACGACGAGACTCGTGCGGGAACCGCCATTCGACTCGCAACAAAACTTTATTTTTCTGGAATAACAAACTTTGTAGTGTTCTATTTCCAGTTACCAAACCAAAACCATCGTTATAAGTGTTATCAGTGTTAATACGCCGGCCGGCAAGTGTAGTTAACCACTTATTATAAAGAACCAGCAATCGAAAGGTTGTTTGCGACACGCGACATCCTACCTATCCCAAGCAAAACCTCAACTTCAGAAGGTCAGCTCCAGAGACTCAAGGTACGTACATGTAGCATATGGCCATGTGAACAAATCGTTTTTCTCTGTTACCCAATTGTGACATTATTTCAACAAAACCGAGTTTGTCATACAACAATTAAAAATTAAAACTAAACGTATTTAAATTAATATTACAGATATAAATGAAATAATAATCACCACTAAAAAAGAACACCCCCTCTAGCAGGTCCGCTCGCGGCATGGTCCGCATGACACTGGCTGCATTACCTCTCTGGATAGCTAGCCCAATCCTTTGGGAGAGGTAAGCACCAATTTTGAGTAACTGTTTAATTTTAAGAATAAGTGGGTATTTAATTTTATTTTAAAATGGTTACCTACAATTGCTAGTAGGCAACTTTTGGCATCTGAAAAAAATATAACTTTGGATATGTTATGACATTGTACTTATGAATATGCCATAATCTAAAATTATTCTAGGGGTGTAAACTAAGTCTTCAAAATCAATTTGGAATAAGCCTTTTTTGTCCGTTATGTAAAGAGGGGAAGGAAGGTTTTTCAATTTCTAATAGCTAATAATATTAGGTGGAGTAACTTTATGTGACCAATATGTGTTTACAGATACTTCATGGGATAAGGCCTTTAAGATTGGAATAAGAGGTTGATTGGAGATGGAGCATGCCTTGAGCATAAAACGATCAGCCAGATACTGCCTGCAAATGGAATGGAGAGGATTCACGCACTCAACCTGCATAGCATTTTTAAGTGAAGATTTCATGGCACCAAGAATAATACGTAGGCATTTCGCTTGAATTAGGTCTAATTTTTTAAGTGCTGCTTTATTACATGGTTCCAGAATGGAAGAGCCATAATCTAAATGACTACCAACTATGGCATTATAGACCAATTTTTGGTAGTAAGGATGAGCCCCCCACGACGTCCCAGAAAGGGCCCGCAGAACATTGATGGCTCTCTCGCATTTCCCCATTATGTAACCTAAGTGAGGGATGCCGGACATTTTGGAATCCAAGATTCCTCCAAGAAATTTAGCTGAGTCTCTACTAGGAATAACCTCATCTTCATAAAGAACATCTGCCACAGGGATGGTCCTACTTCGGAAGTTACTGAAGAACACTTCGAAGGTGATAGAGACAGCCCATGGTAATCCAGCCAGTCTTTAAGGTAGCAGAAGGCTTCATTCAATATTGTGGATGCACTATCGATTGACTGTGAAGGAAAATACAGGACCAAGTCATCTGCGTACTGAAGAACTCTACAGAAAGGAGAGACAGATTGTTCCAAGTCATATGTATACAGATTGTATAAAAGGGGGCTGAGGACTGATCCCTGCGGAAGTCCCTGCCATAGGGTTAGAGGGGAGTAAGAGTAACCACCAGAGCGGATTTTAACAGTTCTGCCCATATACAGCTTGCAGACAATTTGGACAATCCTCACAGGTGTGCTCAGCTGTAGCAGTTTTGCTCTGAGCAGCGGGAGTGACACATTATCATACGCAGCTGACACATCCAAGAAGCACGCAACCAGATGTTCCTTATAAGATAGGGCCAGTCTAATGTCAGAAGTGAGTATGCTTAGGGTGTCCATGGTACTTCCACCTTTGCGAGATCCAAACTGGGCAAGCAGATTTTAATTTTCGACCATTCAATCCTATTTTTCAGCGGGTGTTCAAGGATTTTGCCCATTGATGCAGAGAGATCAATTGGGCGGTAGGAGGAAGCAGTTTGGGGGTTCTTACCGGGTTTTAGGATTGGGATCACGATTTGAGTCTTCCACTCATCAGGAGCCTCGCCAGACACAAAAAACTGATTAAACAGATTCAGCAGATGTTTCTTTGAAAATGGACTGAGACTGTAAATAAAGCAGTATGGTATGCCATCTTCTCCAGGACAACTGTTGTATTATCTGTGGCTGGGAGTTGACAGCCGCAAGAAAGATAGCCGACCAGAAGATAATAAAGCTACTTAAGAACAACCGGTGTTTTTCCTAAAACCCCTCTTAAAACATGGTGGCAGCGGTAAAACTAGAAAAATACGAGCTGAACTAAAATGTAACTTTGCGGCAAGAAAAATAAAATAAAGAAACAATGGTTGAAGGCGACAAAACAAAAGTGAGTGCGAGTACCACTAGCGGCAACGTGGCGGCTGCAGACCAATTTTCGTTTACTCCGGAGCAATGGAGCGTATGAAAGAAGAGATTTATAAGATTTATGAACTTAAGCGGGAACGATGAAAAAGATGACAAGGAAAAAATAAACTGCTTAATTTAATGTATGGGAGATCGAGCTGAAGAAATAGTGTTGCGATTTGAGAATAAGTTAGGTTATGAAGATACGCTAGCAGCTTATGACAATTATTTTCTTCCTAAAAAAAATGTGGTTTTCGAGTGGTTTAAATTTAATTCGAGAAATCAGCGTGGAGACGAATGTTTCGAGGATTTTCTAACGGATTTGTACAAGCTGGCGGAAACATGCGAATATGGGGAATTAAAGGATGAACTGATTAGAGACAGAATTGTTATAGGAATTAAAGATAAAAGGACCAGCGAAAGAATGCAGTTAAAAGAAGATTTAAAGCTGAAGGATGCTATTCTGATTGCTAAGCAAGCTGAAATACAGCGAAAGGAGAATCAAGTCATCGCAGAGAGCAGCATGGAAGGGCCAGCACTGAATTGAATTTAGATGAAGAGAAGCGGATTTAAAGAAGAACAAGCAGGTTGGTTCTGTGGAGGAGAACATCACCCAAAGGACGAATGTCCGGCAGTGAAAGTGAAGTGTTCAAATGCGGGCGAGTAGGACACTTTGCCAGTTTGTGTCGTGCCAAGAACATAAAAAGACTAGAAAATTACGTCCAAGACAGCGTGTTTAAGGTGGGTTCATGTCAAATTATTGAAAAATATCTGATGGAAATGGACATTTATCAAGACAAGGTGTATATTAACAAATTGAATTTTCTAATAGACACCGGAGCGGATATGACTGCAATACCGGACTGCATCAGCCAACTTCAGTTAGTACAATGTGATGATAAGGTAAAAGGGCCAGACGGTACATGTTTACAGGTAATAGGAACTACTAAATTAAGGTTAGTGTATAAGAAAAAAGAATATTATGAAAAAGTCTATGTGATTAAGGGATTGAAATGTGCTATTCTGGGGCGCCCTGCTATTGAAGGTATGAATATAATTTCAATTTGATCTATACCAGAAGGAGAGGATAATGTACAAGGGGGTTCTAAAGTTCAAGTTGAACAGGAATTTCCTCATATTTTTGATGAGTTAGGTGTTTTCCAAGGGGAATTCAAAATTAAGTTAATAAATAATCCTCAACCCTATGTGCAGACAACAAACACCACGAAGTGTGTCCATACCTCTATTACCTAAAGTCAAGGAAGAATTAAATAAACTGGAGCTTCTAGTTATAATTCGAATTTTCTCTATCGAAGAGCCAACTGATTTTGTGTCACCTATTGTGGTGGTGTATAGAAATGAAAAGGTTAGAATATGTGGGGATTATACCAAGGTAAATAAAAATATTAAAAGGCCGGTATACCCTATACCAAAAGTTGAAACAACTTTAGCAAAGCTAAATGGAGCAAACTATTTATCAAAAATAGATGCAACATCAGGTTTTCACCAAATTAAATTAGACGAGCAGTCAAAGAAACTTACTACATTAATAACTCCTCTTGGTAGGTACATTTATCTACCTTCATTTATTTACCTTTCGGACTAAACTGTGCACCTGAATATTTCAGCATGAAATTTAACAAATTATTTAAAGATTTGAATATTGCCATTCACATGGATGATATATTATTTTTTGAGGAAACTTTAGAAGAGTATGATAGGGTACTGAGGGAAGTTCTGAAAAGGTTAAATAAACAAAGAATTGCAAATTTGGAGTAAAAGAAACAACATATTTGGGACACTTAAATCTCACATATTGGAGCCTCTTCATTGACTCTTAAAAGAAAACAATTTATTAGTTTGGGGACTGTCTCAGGAATTAGCTTTTAAAGATATAAAAAACTTGCTTCAGAAAGCACCAGTTTTAGCACATTTTGATCCCAGTAGAAAAAATGTTGTGTCTGCCGACAGCAGTTCATATGGCCTGGGGGCAGCCCTTATGCAGGAATCCTTATCGCTTGAGGAGCATTGTGGTATATGCTAGCCTTACACTCACAGATTCAGAGAAACATTATGCACAGATTAAGAAGGAGTGTCTAGCACTAGTTTGGGCAATAGAAAAGTTTAGAGACTATGTAATAGGTATTAAAGTACAGTTAGAAACTGACCACAAGCCTCTTCTGCAAATCTTGCATACAAAGCCATTGGATGATCTCTACCCTCGTTTACTTAGATTCAGACTGAAGCTTATGCGTTTTGATTATGAGGTTAGGTACCTTCCGGGTAAAGATTTAACGTTAAAGATTTAAGATGTAAAGAGACATTTGCTCGCTATGGTATCCCAGAAGTTGTCCGCACTGATTGCGGTACTCAATTTAAATTTAAATTCAATGCTTTTGCAAAAGAATATGGATTTAAATCAATTACTAGTAGTCCATACTATGCTCAAAGTAACGGCCAGTCTGAATCTGCAGTAAAAATAGCTGAGTCTCTTTTAAGTAAAAATAACGATGTACATTTAGCATTAATGATATACAGAAATACTCCTGTTGATTGCGGCTACAGCCCAGCTGAACTAATGTTTAGTAGAAAGCTTCGTGACAATTTGCCTGTAATATCTAGTAAGTTGAGTAAAATTGTTGATGTAAGAGAAAATTTTAAAGTTGGTAGGAATGAAAAGAAGAAAAAAGATGCATGGTATTATAATAAAAGACACAGAGTGTCAAGTCTGCCTGATTTACAAATAAATGACAGAGTATGGGTAACTGATTTAAAAACATATGGTACTAGAGTAAAAGAAAGATGTCAAAACCTCGCTCATTTATTGTACAGACTGACAAAGGCATGTTCAGACGTAACCGTTGGCATTTAGTGATAGCTAAACATGATCAATCAGGGAATGGAATTACCCTATTTATGAAGATGTATATGAAACTCCTGCAAGGTTTCTGGACTCGCAAGGACAGTCAGTGAATGAATGTAATGACAGTGAAACTGAGGCACTTGCGCAGCAAAGCAATGCAAACTCAGAGGTTAGAGAATCCAGAAGGCTTGTAAGGAGACCGGTCTACTTAAATGACTATGTTTGTGACTAAGTTTAAATTTAATTAAGGAGAGATGTTGTATTATCTGTGGCTGGGAGTTGACAGCCGCACGAAAGATGGCCGACCAGAAGATAATAAAGCTACTTAAGAACAACCGGTGTTTTTACTAAAACCCCTCTTAAAACAACAACTATTACGAATTCCGTCCAACGACAACTCAAGTTCTGAAACGCAAAAGTGTTTGTCCAGAGGGCCTAGGACAGCAGAGGGAGGAGTTGGATCTATGCAGGACTTCTCGGGGACGGATGGAGGAGCCAACTTGTCAGCAAACTCTGCCAGCCAGGAAGAAGGATCAGAAGTTGACAAGCAGTCGGGTTTGAAAGAGGCTCGATTTTATTTAATGTTTTTCCAAACTATTGATGGAGGAGTTCGGGGGTTTAAGCTTTCGCAAAATCCCTTCCATGCCCTTCTTTTAGTTTTGCTCAAGAAGCGTTTGGTATGAGCTGAAATTTTTATAAATAATATGAAGTCCTCAGACAGACCAGATTCTTTATAGGCACGTTCTGCATTATTTCTTTTTTTGATGGCTGTCGTGCATTCCGCAACTTTTATATAGTGGGAGATCCGAATAGGAGACGATTTGCGCCGGGCTGTTTATTCGATAAAAAGTATTTTTCACAACACTGCTCGGAAATATGGCCATAGATGGTCTTGTTTGGGGTCACAAAACGTCACTTATAAGGACAGACCAAGAATGTTTTTGTCGGCGTGTTTGCTGATTGGTCGAGAACATTGTTGTCCAACTATAAGAACCAATGAAAATCAATCAATCAATTTTTGTGTCATAGCTCCTTAAAATGAAAAATTGAAATCGACCAATCAGAACACACCATTTTGTGTCGTAAAATATTAGGTGTATTTTTTTTAAAAGATACACAGACTAAAAACTATGTCACTGCGTGCAATTCAAACTTGGCACCTACTCTCGAACCACTAGATATGAAATTACATGGGAGATATGGCGAAACAAATACAATTTTATACGGGATCTCGCATGTTAGTTTATTAATCTCGAGTGCCTCGAGAATAGGGGTCCAGATTAAAAAGAAGTTATCTATGGTAAAATTGGCGGTGATGTCACATTAACATGAATTAAAATTTGAGTTTTGAATATGAATTTTTATTTTATTTCCTCTCAGGAGTTGTGAAAAGCACTATGTCTGCCTCGGTAGAAAGAACAATTTTTGGACTCGTACACTAAAGGGCCTCAACTACGTTTCGGCCCTCTATATGACTCGTCCAAAAATCGCGTACTTTCTATCCTCTGCAACAATGTACTATTATTCCAAATTTAATATGCTAAGTAATATATGGCGAATAGGTAGGCTGAAAATTTTCAGTCCAGTATATAATTAATTAAAAATTTAAAAATTAACTTTGTTTTAAAAAATTACAGTAGCTTGTTTGATGGACAAATTACATACCAATCGAAAGTATGAAGCCTATAGAATATGCAAACGTTAGTTTGACAATTTTTTTCCCGTCAAACTATTGGGTAGGCAGGTATAAACAGGTAAATCGGTTCTAATAATTTGCACCAAACCTAACGTTTGCATATTCTATAGACTTCATACTTTCGATTAGTATGTAATTTGTCTATTAAACAAATATTTGCAATTTAAAAAAAAAAGTTCATTTTTAATTATTTTTTTATTGATATAAGTACTGGACTAAAAAATTTCAGCCTACCTATTCGCCATATATTATTTAGCGTATTAAATTTGATATAAAATACTTTTCATCGAATAAACAGCCCGGTCCAAATCTTCTCCTATTCGGATCTTAGACCAATAGTGATGCATCACTTTGTATACGACAAGGCATTAATAAACAACTTCATGACATATGTAATTGTGGTTTTATTGTAGTTTAACAAGCTATTAACATATTGTGAAGCAAACGTATAAATGCTAAAGACTACACTTTTCTTGTGTCAAAAAATAAAAAGATAGTTGAAGAACATCAGCAGAGAACAATCACCTTGGTAACCGCTACCATAGATGTAGATTGTAGGCTAAAGAGCTATGACATATTATAGCCTCTTTACAATAACTGGCCACTATACCAATTAAAACTTCGTCGTTCATCGTGAATGTAATGTAGGTAAGGTCTGTTCATCCTTACTTGTCTTATATAGTAAACAACTTTCTAACACAAAATAACTTTTTAAAACAAAATAAAGCAATCACAGACAATACATTGGCCAAGTGATGTCCAAAATGTTAACACGGTTTACTTTATTTACGATAAAAGAGCTTATATAGTAAAAGACAAGTAGATGAACAGACCTTAGATATGCGCATCGCAAACATGTCAGAAATCTCGAGCGATCGGGATCCGAATGGCTCGTACGCTGCGGATGATGTCATCGGGAGAAATATCGGTTTCCGGCGCAGATATGCCGATCCAGTGTACCTACGCTGTACCATAGAAATCAATACAAAGCAACAAATCCGTCCGCTCCGTACGCTCCGGTTCCAATCCAGTGGACTCGCAGCTTTAGTCTAAGGCTTGTTCCATCTTCTCGGTATAGATAGTTAATTGCACAGGTATGATATTTTATTTTATCCTGGAAAATTGAATAGTTCCCAAAGAAATAAAGGCTTCTACGCGGACTGAGTCCACAGCATCATACTTTTAAAGTGTTTACATACATACATATATATTACACCGGAGTTGCAAGCTCTAAATTTGAATTTCCATTTTGTCATGAGATTCTGTAAGACGATTTTTTTTTTCAAGTTAAAGTAAAAACAAAATAAAGAAAAATTAGAAAGACTATAAATATTTACAACATTTAGTGCACGAATTGCCGCAACGTAAATAATCTGCAAGAGGCTTGCACCCATCTAAAGCTATAGCGTCAAAGATTTTGGCATCTACTAAAAGAGATCCCTTCGTCTCTTGATTTGATAGACAATGGAGAAGTCGTGAATCAACAATATTATGAGCCCACGTATTATGGTCACCTTTATCGCAGTGGATAAAAGCATCCGTCACTCTCGCACTTACCCACTAGTCAAAAAGTGATAGATGTTTTATCTACGCGTATCCGCATCAATAAACACGACCATAATAGACCCACAGGAGGATGTTTGCTAGGGTAAGTAATACGAGATATAACAATCGATAATATAACACTCACAATATATATGCTCACTTTGTATGGTATAAAAGATATAATTTAAAAATATCTATTTCCATAAAGTATAACGTTACTAATATATAATAACACTTACTATATCTATTAAAACGTATAAGGGTCGTTGTACCGTTTCTTCCGGATTTCATATTTGGGACGAAATCATGTGTTTACTCTAACATATTTCGCAAGTGGTTATTTTTAAATGATGCCTTCGAAACTTACACAAAATTAGCATGTTTGATATTTTAGCAAAATCAGATATTCAATTAAATATAAAATAAAAACATATCAAAATCTCATTCCCATCCTACCTAAAGCAAGGGTTCATCATCTTTAGGAATAAAAATTTACTATAAATTGCAATAAAACCTGTCTTGTTTTCATTATTCTTATTAAAATAGTTAATTAAGATTAGTAACAATAATGCTAAAATAACTTAAGTAAACGGAACATTGAGAGAAAGCCACTTTTCAGTTTGTCAAAAAAAAGCTTCATTTCCTACCGCGTGAATGGAAATTCATTTTTAAGCCAAACGCCTGATCCATGAAGACACATAATCTTCGCGCGTCCTTCTGGCTTCTGTCTCCCGTAACATCTCATCAAAGGAGGTAGCCCGCTCGTAGTTTGCAAATAATTTCGATTCTCTCCTTTGGAAATTCTTTTGATGAGGATAGTACTCATTACTATACTCATGCTATTTCCATATTCTTTACTACAATAATTGCTCTTGAACTTTATTTATTAGCATCTGGGTGGGTCTTCATTCAATTTGTTCGATGACCTTAAAGTATTTATAAACGCAGTTAATTTTTAAAAAAGTGTTAGATCTTCATTCCGCTCTAATTCATTTCCATCCGTTCCCTTCCAATATTCTCGCGGACGGAAATGAAGCTATTTAGAAGGAAATGATAATATTGTTTTGCCATGACCAGTGATCGGAAATAGGTGAGCTAATTTGCCTAAACTTGATGCATGTTCATTCAATAATGTATTCCCATCTCTCTCACGCATGAATGAATATGCGTCAAGTTTAGGCAAGTTAGCTCTACCTATTCCGATCACTGGCCATGACTTATGATGGCAAGAAATGATAATATTGTTTGTAACAGGGCTGCCCAACAAATATTTTTAAATCGGCTGATACTAATGAATGATCCTTCATTTGACCAACAGCCCTAAACTCCTCCTGATTTGAACTCCGCTGATACTAATGATCCTTCATTTGACCAACAGCCTTCAACTCCTCCTGAGACTGACTACGATTTAAAATACGACGTTGATACGTGGGTTTTGCTAGAGTATAAGTTGAAAAATTCAATCAATCAATCAATTTTATTTTGCAAAAAATGCTGAAACTATAACCAACACCAAAGAATACGCAGTGATATTTGTAAGAATAGTTCGTGGAGTATTGCTTAACTGGCCAGTTGTCAGTGAAGATAGGTTGCCTAAATCCCGTATAATAAAATGTATGGAAGATCCTCAAGTAAACGGAGAGAACAGCTATCGTTTAAAAAATGCCTAAACTTAATTTTAAGTAAACCTTCGTAAAAATATCAATACCTAACTACAAGTTATAATTTATCTCTGAAGTTCTTATCTCAAAATGAACGATGTGATGATTAAAGTACCTTCCAAAAATGCTAGTTTGATATGATTTATTTTTGATGCAGAACTACGTCGATGACCCGTCTTTTTTATTTTATACGAGTATTAAGTCAAAAAAAGTTTTTTTTACCCTTTTGTTATTTGCTCCAATATCAAAGTACACTCTCTCTACATAAATCTATGTAACACATCAAATAAGACTGATAAACAAGTCTCTATTAAAAAGTTAAGATTTGTGGTTTAGATTTGAACTTCTTCTTCTTCTTCTTGAGATTCTTGATTTTTATTTTAAACAGGAAAGGACAGCTGTCGTTTGAAAAAAATGCCTGTACTTATTTTTAATTAAACCTACGTATATAAAGTTACTATTAAAATTAAATTAATCCCTGAAGTTTCTGTCTTAAAACTAATTATGTGATTAGAATTGAAGTGCATTATTTTTTGAATTCCAAATTCAATCACAAGGATTCCCTTTTTTTTCGAGTTTAGCATTAGTTTTATATCATTATATGCCCAACTATTTTACATTATGTGAATGACGACTTTTTAAAATATTTTAAGGTTCCAATGTCACTAATTTACTTTACGTTTATTTGTTTTTAACGCCAATGAGGCTGATAATATTAATAAAATTTGTATTTTTGCCTAAGGACTTTTTTATCGTAGAGTATTACCAAACTGTGTAAATTCACACATATTATTTAGGACCCAAAATTTCCAAACAGTTCAATTTTATTACCATCCTTTCACTATTCATTTCCATCTCGTCGAATTTCATTACCTTCAATGCCTTCATTACATTCCTCAATTTTTCTTATTTACTAAAAGTGCCTTTCTTCAAATTCATAATAAGATGCGTATAGGTACTCACAATATTAAAATCAACGGAATCACTTTGAAAAATTGCCAAATCCGGACGAAACGGTAGAACGACCCATAACGTTCATGACACCTAACATTTAAAACATAATATATACATCAATGAATCTAACATCAAAAAAGATAATGCACGTTAATATAAACGCCTATAGAACGATTTTAATACTTACTTTACTGGCAGCAGCTTTCTGAATTTTCCGGGCAGAAAAAAAACCTAGCCTTCCCTGATTCGTCTTGCTCGTGGCATTTTCTGGGTAGTTGAAACAACTTACAAGCAAGACCTTTCTGGTACAGTCGAGTTCATAGATATATGTACACTTTATTACCTTGTCTATCTATTTAATGTCATGTTTAAACTGCCATAAGTATATGAATTGTCACAGCGATTAAAGTGACATGGTACTAAAGTGTACACATATTTATGAACTCGACTCTACTCGCTACTTTCAGTACCTTCCTATTGAGTATAGCATACGATAATACCTAGATCTTATAATCCTTATACTAAACGATAATTTATATTTATATGTCATGTATGTTATACGAACTGAAATTAGATAATGTGAGTGTTATATAAAAAACATTATATAAAATGAATATTATGTTAATTGACCGTTATTCCTTATAAAAATACTGATTTTGTTATTATAGCTAACGTTTAATATATCTTTTAAACGTTATTAACATGAAATTATAGATTTTGGAGTTATATCTCGTGAGACGCACGCTGTTTCCTAACCCAAGCAAAGTATAACCTTGGTTGATTTTTTATTTCGTGGATTTCTGGCAGATGTTTGTTACTCAATCACGCAAAAACGGATAAACGGAATTAGGAATGGAGATAGCTTATGCCCTGTAGTAATACATAAGCTATTATTTATTCCTAAAAATTACACGGTTCCCGAGGGATATACCAAATAGGTACGAATACCACGCGGGCGACGGCGCGCGCTGAAGCTATTGTACTTATATTCTATAAGTTATACGGGATGTTAAACTATCTAAATGTCGGTGGAAACTTGACTTACTAGATTGCGATCAGCATTTTCTAAATAAGAATAATTTTGCTTAAAAAAATTATATTAGCTCCTTAGGTACTTACATATGAAATTGGCGTTTTAGGTATATGGCAAAAATATACTCCTAATATACTTACCTATCAATTTTTCGAGCTTTTTCACCTTTCCAATTTGTTTCAGGTGAATTAAAACTGTTTTATCACTCACACAGAAGCATGCGGCTAACTCTGACGTTTGCGATGGATCCGCTTCTATAATCACTTTTAATTCTTCGTTATTAACTTGGGTCGCCGGCCTTCCACGGGGCTTGTTTTGTAGGTCAAAATTTCCAGAACGAAAACGTTGCAACCAAAAACGTACCGTGTTTTCTTTTACAGTAGCTGCCTCATACACATCATTAATCCTTCGAGCCGTTTCTGCAGCACTATTGCCACGGTGGAAACTTGGAACTCGTACCTATTCGTACAGTCGAGTTCATAAATATATGTACCTACACTTTAGTACCTACCTTGTCTATTTAATGTTATGTTTAAACTGCCATATATGAACTGTCACAGGGATTAAAGTGACAAAGTACAAAAATGTACACATATTTATGAACTCCGCTGTAAATAACGCGATATTTTAAGTTTTCCATATTGTGAACAGTGATGTCAAAGAAAAAACAAATGACGCAATAACAAATGAATCGCTAAATTCGAAGCACAAATACACGAGCTAAAACTTTAAATAAATTTGAATTTAGAACTCTTAGCCAAACACCAGGGGCCCGTTCCACGAAGCTACAAGTTACAAATTACAAGCGGAACTCCTTTTCTAGCAAAAGGAGTAAGAAAGAGACTTCCGCTTGTAATTTGTAACTTGTAGCTACGTGAAAGGGCGGGTTTAGACCAAACGAGCGAAAGCTCTAGAACATATTTTGTCTTTATTTTTTACAAAGATAACGTAAGAGATAATGCCGTAGAATTCTTGTTCGTTCGCTTTGTCTAAACCCACCCAAACGGGCCTCATATATTTTGAACCAGTGGCCAGTTTAACAAAACGCCAATTTTATATGTAAGGTAAGGACCACAGAACAGAAAAATCAGTAGAAGTGTGATGTAGGCGTGTCACGTGTAGCATGGTTATGCGGAATTCCACGCAACCTACCTTAGTTTGCTGCGATCGCTTGTGCGTGAAAGTTGTGCAAATAATAATTTCTAAAATAGGAAATAAATCCAGAAGCACGCCTTAATGTGCTATTTTGGAATGTAAAAACGATAGCCGCACCAAACCATTTTCCATGGTGGCGTGTTGTTTTTATGATAGTGTGAGTATTGGCGACAACAGGTCTGACACTAAGCGAAGCTCATGGCACTTCCACTGTTTTTTCCATTCTGTGGTAAGGACCCACGACCCACGATAATAAGAAAATGTGTGTCATACCAACAACATCCGTCAATTTATTGCAAGAAACCTAAAAGCAAGATTCTCCCAAGTTGCAGCCAGGATGCATATTATCAGCTGTAGAACCTATTTTGCAGCCTATTTATGAGCTTATACAGCTTTCATGCAGCCCGTCTGCTGCTCGGGTTGAAAATACTTGTTTTTACGTAGAAAATTACTCACATTATCAACCTGCGTTTTAAGCAGAAAACAATTTTTACCCTTTATAATTAATAAGCCACTAAAAATTAAAAAAAGTTAATGTTTAAAACTAACTTTATCCTATTAAATGTCATGACATCTTTTTAGGGTTTCGTACCAAAATGGTAAAAACCGGGCAACAGCATATCTGACCATGCCCAGTGCAGCGTTCCGAAGCCGTTATTCACAAAAAAATATCTCAAAAAACAACAAGTATGAACTAATTCTCTATTTAAAGTTATTTGGTGCTGTCTTAGATAGTTTTACTCGTAGTAGGTATAAACAATTAAGTCGCTAGTATCTCGGGAACCAATAAAGTCTACTTATTCCTGATCGTTTTTCTTTTAAATTCGTTATATGCGCTTTCATTGAAGATATTTTTCAGATTTTTAGTATTTGTAGTTTTGGCTGAAGGGTGGGGGGGGGGGACACACACTAGACTCTAACAAAAATTAGCGCTTTAAAGTTTAATATTTCATAAAAAACCAAAAATTATTGCAACAAAACCGTGACATTTTTGAAAGACCTATCCAATGACACCCCACACTATGGGGTAATTCCGTGTAGGGGAGGTACACTAAAAAAAATGTTTTTCAACATTTTGTTTTACCACTTTGTTGGCGTGACTAATATGTATATTCAAGCCAGCTTTCTAGTACTTAGAGTCTCTGAGCTAGGCTGCGGACGGACGGACGGACGGACATGGCGACACTATAAGGGTTCCTAGATTGACTACGGAACCCTAAAACGAACTGTTATGGTGAGACTTCGGTGTCTGTCTGTATGTCACAGCAGTTTTTCTCAGAAACTATAGAAGCTAGCAACTTGAAATTTGGCATAGTTATATAACTTGCTTGTCCGCATCTGTTTTAATACAAATAAGAATTAATTATTATTCTAAATATTTGAAAAAGGGTCTAGAATGGGGGGTTGAAAAATGAAAGTCATTTGATTATAGCAAACGGGGTGTCATATGAAAGGGCTAATTCTGATGTCCGTGAAGTTAAATAAATCGAAGTTCTATTGGCATGCGGGATAGTTCTATAGTTCCTGATACTTTTTAAACATAGTTCTGGCGATTTAAGCTGAAAAAATGAAACGCGTTTTTACATGAAATGCTCTGCTAACTTCACACACATAGTATATCATTTTTCTTCAAATTAAAAACAAGAGGTGTTTTGGCATCGCACAGCAGATTTCTATAGTTCTAGACACATTTTGGAAAAGTTAAAGATGATATAACAACTAAAAAAATGTTTTAATTGCAATGAAAATGCTCTGCTAAATTCACGCACATAGCATATCATTTTTCAGTAAATCAAAAATCAAAAAGTGTTTGGACATCGTATAGCAGAGTTCTATAGTTCTAGATCGATTAATGAAAATATTAAGAAAATCGAGTACTTATTACAAAAATGATCTACTAACTTCACATATGCGGCGGTTAGCAAGAGTTATGGGCTTAACTTTGGTCTTAAACGGTTCAAATAACTGTATGCGATAGATCCGAGGAGTTCTAGCCACAAACTAGATCACTTGTTTATATCTTTCATGATGTCTTATGAAAAATCTAAAATTCCAAGATACACCTATGCTCTGCTAGGCGGTTAGCTAAAGTTCTAGGCTGGATTTTGTTCTTAACCGGTGTCAGTGACTGTATTTGCGATAATACTAGGGAGTTCCAGGCCCTTGATCACTTGTTTATATGTTCCGCGGCGTCATAAGAACTGCGGCCTTATTTAATCAGCTTTCCTTCACAGCAAACGAAATCGGAAAATGCTTATAACCAGGGTTCGGAGTTTTCATAGCACGGTAAGACGAAAAAGAGCTGTGGAGTCGACTTTAACATTAAAATTCAACTCTTACTCATACTCACACTCATTTTTTCATTTAATTGTAATATTTATTTTATTTGTATTATAAATATGGATAATAACTCTCACTTTTAGAGCTCGTTCCCACTATGTCGTATCGCCGTCGTCCGGATTTTAATCGGTCGTTCCAGTGGCAGAACGTTTTATATGAAGCTATTCTCACTCGACAACGATTTTGTGTCGGATCCGACAAAAAATATCGTGTGTTTTGCCAGCCCTCTCGTCCGGATAAAAATCGTGTCGGAACTCGCTCGCCTTTGAGTAAGTATGACGCTGTTCACATTGGTCGGATGTCGGGGCCGACCTCGCCCAGCCCGCACCCCTTGTTCCGCCCGCGCATGGCTGCCATAGTGGCGGACAGCCGACTAGTGTGAACAGAGGCGCCGGCGCCCGATTAAAATCGGAATCCGACATCGGACATAGTGGGAATAGAGGTGCCGACACACGATTAAAATCGGAATCCGACACACGACGTAGTGGGAACGAGCTCTTAATATTCACAACATTATGTGATTAATATTAAATAATTATGTACATGAAAATAATTTTGTTTATAATTGTAATCTTTCATTACTTAGCTAAGCAGCTTTACTCAGGGGGTCAGGGCGCACATAAAAGCATTTAGGAATTAAATGACCAAATGAGTATGAGTATGAGTAAGAGTTGAATTTTAATGTTAATGTCGACTCCACTGCTCTCTTTCGTCTTACCGTGCTATGAAAACTCCGAACCCTGCTAATATCTGTGGTCGTGGCATTGAAAATGGTAAAGCAGGGTAACGCATTTCCAAAATTTTGAAAAGTTGAGTTATCTCGTTTTCCGTACGACGTTATTTTTAATACTCCTGAGCTGAGCTATGCAGCCCAGTAAGGTAGTCCAATATACACCGGAGCTAACATAAAATTCTCAAATCTAGTCTATTAGGTACATTGATTGTTCGAATCACTAACGAAAGAAGGCTTTGTTCGGCAGTTCTTGACGTAATATTTGATAGGCACCGTTACATGGCTGAGATTGTAGGCGGTCAAAACCATATCGTCTTATTTATTGCCATCGTTTTGATAGCTTTTATTTAGTCAGTAATGGCGGGCGAGTTAAAAACATTATCATAACAGGTCAAATACTATTTGGATTTTACCGCCTATAATATAGGCGCAGGTCATAGACAATATGGTTTTTACCGTCTGGAATAGAACCCTTGGGGCCGTTTTTTGACTTTCGAGCGTTCGAAATTTCCACTCGGAGTTGAGCAAAATCTGTGAAACCGTATTTTTTTAAATTACGAGTGATATAAAATTTAAAGACGAGTGGTCCACACCATTCGTTTAATTCTACCGCTCGTATTTCAAAAAATGGTTTCGAAGATTTTGCTCACTTCCGAGTGAAACTTTCGAGCGCTCGAAAGTCAAAAATCGCCCCCCTGATGTAGTAAATTATCAAACGGCATCGTTTTCGTTAGATAAGTTCGTATTTAGTAAAAAAAAATATGTATCTGGCAATCTTACACAAATTGACTTGTCTAGGTCAAGGCTTGTACTATGGGTACTACACAGCGATAAACATAGATACATAAATACAAACTTAAATACATAGGAAACACCCATCCATGCCTGAGGTACAAATACTCGCGTTCATCACAAAAATAGTTGCCCATACCGGGAGTTGAACCCGGGACTGCTAGCTTCGTAGGCAGGGTCAGGTTCACTTGTTATCTTATCTTATTATCTTAAGTTATCTTGCCTTTCGATATAATTTTTTATAAGAAAAGCTAACTAAGAAAGAAAGATCAATAGAAATTGATCTCAGAAAATACAGTGTAGGTCGATTATTAAATATTAATTTGTATGTAGAACATACGTATATTAAATCACACAACACAACCTGTTTGGACTTTCGACTTTTGGGCTATTAAGTTTCTTCCACGGCACGTAAGTATGGCGTAAAATATGAGATGTGGAGTAACCTTGGTCCGCATAATAGTATGATTTTTAAGTCACTAACTAACAAAATTATCACTACCTACGAGTACCTCTAGTGCCATCTAACGTCTTTATATCGTATCATCCAAGTTTTTATACGAAAGTGAAATATGAACTTACAGTAAATTACTACCAACGGAAGTTATGGAAAACGTAAGTTTTGTGATGGTTTTACATAATATGTAAGATTTAATTTTAATGGTTTTATTTGTATTTATTTAAGACTAAAACTGTAAGCAACACGACACACGTGTTAAATAAGCCACTAGATGGCACCATCTGTACTCTTTCACAAGTTTTTATTAAATTGTTATACTTTTGTTTACTTATAGACGACATGATTTACAAAAGAACCGGATAAGACCACAATGCAATACGAATTAAAATAAAATTTAATTCTGGCGCGATACATGACAAAATTTCCATACCAATCAATACAATAGGATTATTAACGAATGTTATTTAGCTGTCTGACGCCAATAGGGAATATGCATGGATGTTTTAAATCGCATTTTCAACAAAATATGAAAATACCGTAAAAGAGATCACCAAAGGTCAAGAAATACGGATGATACAAGCATTTTAAACTGATATTTAGACAGAGAGATCCGAAGTGCACCGGTGACGTCATTGTGCAGTTCGGCCATATAAACTCCACGTAAAATTATGTTTTGCTAGAAAGAGATAGGAACAAATCTTTGTTGGCTTATATCTTGGTTGTTTTTATAGCTATTCAAAAAATGTTTTTTCTCACCTGTTAGTTACATGAATCAGCTTTTATTGAAGCTGTAAAAAAAACCATGCCTACGAGTATTCCTTATTGGTGCAAGATGTACTTATTTTTGATATGGGATTAAAGTATTTTTACGGAAACAAGTGCGGCTAGCACCATTGAAGATTTGAATAAATGTTCATTTGCATTCTGGCGTCATTGGTACATGGAAAATTTTCATATGTATCAAAACAACGTTTTATATGTGAATGTATTTTAGCTAATTGACGACAGATGGCAGGCACAAGCAGAACTCATTTTTTAAACGAGAAGGTACGAAGTAAACCGAGGAATGGGGTCTGTAGTCTTTGTACCGACTGGTATGGTGTTAAAACGTGTTAAATAATCACTGCCGTTGTGTTTGTAGTAAAAGTCCTGGAGGTGGGCAATGTCAATGTATCGAACTTCAAATTAACGAAGTGCAATAGTGCATAATTATTAGGTACATATCCGTCTACAAATCACCCGGTTTTTCCGTCCACACCGTAATTAAGTGGTGGTAGGATCTGAGACCCGGGATCTGAGGGACCGTCCGGATTGCTACCACCATCTTCTTTTACCTACCACCAAGCAGCAGTGTTCGGGTTGTTGTGTTCTGCTGTAGGGATAACACCGGACAACTGGTGAATATACTAGTGTAGATATAATAAATACTAAATAATACTAAATACTTATTACTAAACGCTCAAAATTACGAAATAATTCTGATACTAACCATATTAAATACGAAACCTTCGGTGCGCGAGTCCGAGTCGCACTTGATCGTTGTTTTTGTGTTTGTATGCGAGTTCGTATGAATGTCACCATGCAGAAAATATTGAATCCGATTTCAATGAAATTTTGCATCTACTCGTATAAGTGTATACCTATAACTTTACTTCTGGTTACCTTTGACAAAAAAAGATAGAGGTTTTAAACTCGTCTGTTTTCGTTGGTTGTGTTATCTATGTGTGATATCTATAATAATGTTACCTACGAGTACTACTAGAGATGGGATGGAATTTTAACTAAGTATAATTAATAATAATAATAATGAGTAACAATTATTTATTGTTTAATTTACAAGTTGTACCCCTTTGATTACACAACTGTACGAAGGCAGAGTGAGAAGTCTGGTAAAAATCATATTAGGGGTTTTTTTTTCACAAATTCATTAATGTCAAGTTGTAATGCAGCCTTTTTGGAGGTAAATCGTATATTTTCAGCCAGTTCGCACGGCTAGTTTTTTTTTGACAGCTATGAAAAACAAAACAATCACTTTGGTGTTTGCAAACATGGAGAAAAGTGAGTTTCGTGTTCTGATTAAACATTATTTTTTGCGAAAAAAAACAATTACGGAAACAAAAAAAAATTAGACAAATATTACGGGAACTCTGCTCCATCGATTAAAATGATCCACAAGTGGTTTACGGATTTCCGTTGTGGCCGTACAAGCACTGCTGACGCCGACCGACCCGGACGCCCAGTTGAAGTCACTACACCAGAGATGATCACCAAAATCCATGACATCGTATTGAACGACCGTAGAGTAAAGGTCCGTGAGATAGCTGATATTGTAAGCATTTCAGACGAACGGGTTCGTAATATCCTTCACACTTGTTTGGATATGAAGAAGCTCTCCGCCCGTTGGGTGCCGCGATTGCTCACAGTGGATCAAAAACGCACTAGGGTGACCCTGTCAGACGCATATTTGGCGAAGTTTAGGTGTAATGAAAAGGACTGTGTGTAATGTAAAGGAAAGGAGTTTTCTGTGATTTATCCAAGGCGTTTGACTGCGTTGATCACGTTACGTTAGTGCGAAAGCAAAGCTACTACGGTATCAAACACGGTGCCCTTGATCTTATTATTTCTTACCTTGCTCACCGAACTCAGCGGGTGGACATAAACAGAACGCAATCCCCTGGATCAGCTGTTGCTATGGGAGTGCCTCAAGGCTCAATTCTGGGCCCATTCTTGTTTTTAATTTATATCAACGATCTCCCTTATGTTGTGCGCGACAAACATGAAATAGTTCTGTTTGCCGATGACACTTCTATTTTATTTAAAGTAGATAGAAAACAGGCAAATTTCAATGACATTAATGATACGTTGTCAACAACTGTTGACTGGTTTACAGCCAACAACTTACTTTTAAAAGCCAAGAAAACTAAGTGTATGAAATTTTCTCTATCAAATGTGAAAGGAGTGAATGGGACTAGTATAAGACTGAAGAATGAGACAGTGGGATTCGAAGATAAAACAGTATTTCTAGGTATGACTTTGGACTCAAAACTGCAATGGAATGCGCATATATCCAGCCTTGCGGGTAAACTTAGTTCTGCAGCGTATGCAGTAAAGCGCATCCGCCAACTTACAGACGTCGAGACAGCGAGACTGGTGTATTATAGTTATTTTCATAGTGTTATGAGTTATGGGATTTTGTTGTGGGGAAAAGCTGCTGACATTCAGGCCATCTTTGTATTACAGAAGCGGGCTATACGTTTTATTTATCAGCTGGGTTCACGGGTCTCACTCAGAGATAAATTTAAAGAAATTAATATTCTTACTGTCGCGTCGCAGTATATCTTTGAAAATATCCTGTATGTTCGTAAACACATACATGACTTCAGGCATAACCGTGGCGTTCACAAGCTCAACACGCGAAATAAAGATAAACTCGTAGTCCCAGGTCACCGTCTTCGTAAAGTAAGCACATCGTTCGTGGGAAACTGTATACGTTTCTACAATAAGATACCTATTGATATTGTCATAATGCCGTCCAATAAATTTAAGTCACGCATTAAGTGCTGCTTGCTGGGTAAGGCATATTATACTGTAAATGATTTCCTAGATGATAAAGACGCTTTTAAGTAGTGTGAGCTATTACTGATATTATGGTTCTTTTTAAAAAACTTTTTTTGAATAGTTATCATAGCTGAGCGCTGAGCAGCGCTTATTGCAAAATGCCTTTAAGCCAATAATGGAGACACTTTAAATTTAAGTATACCTAATGTTTTTTTACTTTTTTAATTGTATTGGTTCTTGTGCACAAGTCACGAAGTGAGAACCATGGAATTAGTAAGTACTTACGTACATCTGGAAGGTGCACTACACCGATAACGCGAGCCGAAAGAAACTTACTAAAACTTAGTGCGTCCCTTTCTAGTAAAAGTGACCATATTTTAATTGGTTCCCCTTGTTTCCGCATAATCATAAACTCTCCGAATGTATGATTTAATAGTTCCCAACTTGATAACGAGGTACAAAATTACAATCCGGCATGCAGTCTTGAAGTAACATGCAAGATATTAATGATTCTTTGAACAAAAATTATTACAATATTCTGTCTATTTCATCATTTTTATCTGACTGACAAACACACCGAGAAAAACTCGATCAAGGAACCCCAACGTCATCAGCAAAACACGTAAATTTGTAAAAAAAAATTGGACACTCTAAATATTTATTTAGATCACTCGGCAAATTCATTTCTCATGAGCCTTTGAAGATATCTTTATATACCTCACGACTTTTAATTTTAGTCATTAATATCCAAGTATCAAAAAAGTATTACAAAGTTCGCGCACACAACTGTCAATTACGCTTTCATAGTTTCATACAACATAAATAATATACCTAAGTAACGTTATTTTAACATTTTCTCCCTTTTTTATGTAATGATTTGGCAATGTCCGGTGTGACGGACATAGTTTTTCTGAAAATCTAAAAGAACTAGTTTTTTTTAAATATTTATTCAGTCCTCCTGAAGCTTTTATTAATCAACATAGTAATGAGTAATTTTACGGTATTACCTTAGGAAAAATAGATGGAACTACTCCAGTGGCCCGTTTCACGAAGGTACAAGTTACAAATTACAAGCGGAACTCTCTTTTTAGCAAAAGGAGTTAGAAAAAGACTTCCGCTTGTAATTTGTAACTTGTAGCTTCGTGAAACGGGCCTCAGATATCAATTTTTTTCTAGCTTCCGTCAGATAATTGTCAGGTTTGAAATGTAAACTACATACAACAGAGTTGTTAGTTACTTTCCCAGGAATCGCCTCGATCCATTTCTTTTTTACTTCAACATTCGCAGGCTGGCAGTCTGAAATCAAATCGTTTTTGTTAGGTAACTTTTTTAGCAATAATGATATTAATGATTGCTCGTGGTTACCCTACTAACAGAAATCTCACAAACTTGCCTGTGAAAAGATATCCCACAACCTGGCTATGATTCTTTATTGCAGCCACTCACAGCACAACTAGTATTTACCATTGTTTTTAAGAAAATCACTTATTAACTACTTACAACGTTTAATGGCACAGGCGTGTGCCTTTTATAGACATAGGCATAAAATACTTATTGTAGATATTTGGATCATTCGTTATTTTAACATCGGTATTTTAATTTAATATGTATTTTTTACGTACAGTAAAGGAAATTGATTCCTAGACCATTTTGGACTATGTCGTAGTGACATAATCAATCAAACGTAAGAGACTTCTTATGATTTTATTTACAGTGTCTCTTTGACATAGTCCAAAATGGTCAAGGAATCAATTTCCATGACTGTAGGTACATATCTATCGATCGGTAAAAGAGCCTACTATAATTATGTGATATTAATTAATTGTATCATTTCAGATTTGCAGTATCGCTCGGATTTTAATAAGAAACATATATATATTCAGTAATCACATCCATTCATACGCAACCCAAACAAATTAACCTTGATGCTCAAACAGGAATGGTTGGAGATGCTCTGACAGAAATGGTTCGTCGTTGTTTCAGAGGTTGCAATGCAATCCGGAATCAAAAAAGGGTTACAAACTGTCTTCCAATTACTGTCTTACAATTACAAGGCTTATTAATCATTATTAAAGATAAACGTTTTATTTTTAAATAAAAACTGTAGAAACTGTCTTTAGTTTTATTACACGACAAAAAAGTTAATTTCTCAGTTTACTTTTTCGAAATAAGGCCACTTTTCAATTGGTAATCAATCACAATTATTATTGAAAATAGGCTTATCCTTTGCCTTTTAATTATGGTTAAACCTAATAATATCGATAAACGCCACATCACTGACTGCAAACTTACGCACACTAACGCAGAGTGACACACACGAACACACCTAAAAAGTGGTACGCTTTTGGAATCCAATCGAAAGCGGTCATATATAGAAGACTCTTTTTAACGAAGGGCATTTGTAACAGGTGCGAAGAGTACTATTCTATTAGCCGTTTTTACACTCTCTCTGTTTTACTACCTCTATGTAAAAAGTAATCATTGACGTCGTTTGTCATGTCAAACAATCCGTTACACTTACACCTGTATTGATTGTTTTGATTTCGTTTGCAAGTTTGTTTCGACTGTATTGCTTACACCTGGACTCTGGCTTTTCTGCTTCTCTCGACGACCCTGGCACGGATTTCGGACACCGATCGATTCTTATCTCGACAATTTGCGGCATTTTGATAACGATTTTCTTTTTGGACTAAACAAACAAATTGGTTTGTTCAAACCTCTTGGACGATTCAGCGACTGTTGTAGCAATGGAAAAACAAGAATCATATAATCGTGCATATACCTCGTACATAGCACGGTGCTTTGTACCTTCGTGCAATAAATTCAGACGAGACTACTCGAATGTAAAAAAAAACACCATTCCGACCTCATTACAAGCGACGTGGTGCCGTGGTGTTCGTTTGGCGAGGAATTGCCCAAAACGAGTATTGTATGTCTGCGAAGAACATATCGATGTAAGTAAATTGCTGTTTTAAGTCTTTTAAACAAGGAGTCTAGTCTAGGTGCTAATAATATTCTGTTTTCAGATTGAACACGATTGCTGTAAAAAAAGATCTGGCAAGTTGTGTTTGAAGAAGACTGCAAATTTAATATTAACCAGAACTTACTATGAAAATGTAAGTATTAGTTGTACTACATATCGTGGGGTTAAAGGCTATTTGTCTTAAGTGACATGCCAACTGGGTGCTTTACAGGTGTGCCTTGTGTATACCTCATGTAAAGTCAGGACTGGAAATCAAATCCACGGTTTTTAGCATCATAGGCAGGTTTAAAATTGGTTTGTTCATTTCAGGCACAGGAAACTAAAAGGATATGGAAGCCAATGTTACCCAAGATGTTGTAGAAGCCACCAAAGACTTGCCAGCCACATCCACAAAGATTTCACTGTCAGAAAATGTGTCATATTCAAAGGTAAAAATCTGCTCAGGTTGCTGAGGATATTCTTGTATTTGTTGGTTTTTATCTAAAACCTGGGAGAGTTTTAAAACTTAATTTAATAATTATTTTCCGAGTGATTCTTCAAGCCAGATATAAAAGAGTTCCAGAAATAAATTTGTTTTGGCAAAACCATCTGTTAAAAGTGTCTGCTGCTCAACAAAATTCAGGACAACATATGTGACTCAAAAAGTAATGCTAAAACAGCCCCCCCAGCAGCCTTCATCAACTACAAGTGGCACGTCGACACCATCACTGTAGGAGCCCTCTAGCCCATCAGCCTTTAGTTCAACAAGTTTTAAAGAGAATGTGATTGAAGGACAGGTTATATCAGGTCGAACTCATATGTTGAGCCGGATCAAAGAACTCCCTAAGAGATACATTGGGGTTCCAAAACCATATTATTTTTTAGTTGAGTTATTATCAAAAGAATGTGGACTACGCCCTTTTTATGTAATCATAACTTTATTTAAAATTAAACAAAATGACACATTAGAAAGGATTAGTGATCATTTTAAATGAAGCAAAATGACAGTCCAAGAAATAATTAAAAATGGTATTACTAAACTGGCATCCTATTTGCAAGTTTATTTATACCTGCCAGAACCCATAGCTATCAATAGTACATTATTGCCTAGGCATGGAAGTAGGCAATTGCGGGCCGAGTATTGGATTAAACGGACGAGCTTGCGAGTCCGTTTAAAAATACGAAGCCCGCAATTGCTGTTCCTGCCGAGGCAAATATAGTGTTTTTCTCAAAAATCGCAAGAAAATTTTTGTGTTGGAGTCAAATCTTCATCGCATGAACTCATTTTTTGAATTGCATACAAACAGAAACTTCATGTGAAAAAACCATCACTCCTTACCGCCTTTTTGTTTATGACAAGGAGAAACGCAATTGTTGTTAAAAAAAAAAACATAAGCTATTCCAGCCCCAAATAAAAAAGTTACGTTTCGAGTAAAATTTGGATGTATAAGACTTGTGCCCTCATTTTATTACGGCTCTTTTCACTTTTTAAAAAGTTACAAGCTAGATAGTAATGGAATTTGTATGCAACATTGCGGGCTTGTGTAGCGAGCACGCAACGTTTTTTTTTTTTAATTTGATAACTGTCAGTAAACTATGTACTTCGCGTCTCAATAAGTAGATAGGAATGTCAACATTTCCGGACATTTTTGAGAAAAATAAATTTGCCTTCTGTTTTCAAAATAAGATATCCAAATTACTGTGTATTGGAAGAAAACAATGGCGGTTCATGCAAGACTGTTTTATTACATACGTTTGACAGTACAAGATATCTATCTACCTACACTACATTCTCCCCCTCAATAAACAACCATAGTATATAGGTATTGCTTAACTTAGTTAACCGGTAACTCTCCATCGAGTTCGCTGATGAACTAAGTATCTACATTGCATCTTGATGACATTGGATACACAAGTTAAAATTCACTGCACATGTATTTGTTATGTAAAGGATTCAAATTTGTTTTTTATTTTATTTATTTAGTTACTCAAGTCCACTCAGGTATAATTATAAGGCAAGATAATTTGATATCATTCGAACCAAACCAGTTATTAAGGGTTTTTTTTTCTGTTTCTAAGTAAAAGCAAATTGTAGGATTGAATTATAAAATCCCATCAGACATTTAAATTTTATAATTAGGTTTTGTTTTACGTGGTCGAAGAGCAATTGGGTGTACAGTTTTGGTAGGTGCGAGCGCCTCACGGCCGGCGGCTACCGGTGAAGAGCGTCCGTCTGTGACCGAGGCCTCCGAGTCCCACTTCACTGGTGTGTCTGGTGCTGTCTCCTCATGTACTTCCGGTCCCGCCGGGGTGGCTGCGGGATTTGGCTCAATGTCCACTGTTGCTGGCTCGGCTAGTTTGTCGCTTGACAGAGAATAGCGCACAATTTTCTTTTTAATCAACTGATCCGCGTGACGCGAACAACTTTGATCACCCGTGTTCACGTTATAAGTGACCGTACCGGTTCGTTCCGCAATCGTGCCGTTCTTCCACTTTGTTCCCTTGTTTGAGTAATTTCTTACTAACACTTGGTCTCCGACGTGGAAATCTCGCGTCGCGCCGCCCGCCTGCCGCACCTGCGCCGCGGCCACTCGCTCGGTGTTGCCGCCGGCGCGCAGCAGGTCCAGGCGCGTGCGCAGTCGGCGCCCTAGCATTGCTACGGCTGGCTCGCAAAGGGTCGTACTGTGTGTACTATTCCGATACTGTAATAAAAATTTGTTCAAAGCTATATCCACATTTTCACCTTCTGCGGTTGCTTTTTTAATTACTTTTTTTACAGTTTTCACTGCATTTTCTGCGGCTCCGTTGCTCGAGGGATGGTACGGTGCTGTTACGATGTGGTTTATTCCATTTCGCTGTAAAAACATATTAAAATCGTGAGAAGTGAACGGCGGTCCACCGTCTGTGACCATCAGCTTCGGGATGCCGAATCTTGCAAAGATCTCCCTCAGCTTTGTTGCTACCAGGTTGGCAGAGGTACCGTTAGACATGGAGCTCACCTCAATCCATTTGGAGTGGGCATCTATAACGAGAAAATAATGTGTGCCATTATGATACAAGAAATCAGCATGGATCCGTGCCCATGGTTCGGTGGGCCAGGCGTAGGGAACGGGCGCGTGGGCGGGCGGGGCGTCGCGCTGGTCGCGGCAGGCGGCGCACGTGCGCGCGCGCTGCTCCAGTTCGGCGTCTAGTTGAGGCCACCACACGTAGCCGCGCGCGATCTGCTTCATCCTGACCATGCCCACGTGACCGGCATGTATTTCTTCAACTATTTGTTTTCGCAAAGTATTAGGAATGACAACACGATACCCCATTATCGATGTGTAGTTCCTTCTGACGGTGAAAATACGGTTTCAAATTCTCAAATTCCGTTTCGTCGGGCCAACCGCTCATAATGTATCCGTATATTTGACACAGGTTAACATCTTTCTTCGTTTCCCTCGCGACGTCTTTGTGGCTAAGCGGAAACGAGTCTTCAACAAAGTGTAAATATGCCGCGTCGTCTTCATCTTGCTTATTGCTGCTAGTCTCCGACGATGGCAATCGGGACAGGCAGTCTGCGTTGCCATTTTTATCAGTGGGAACGAACTCAATATTAAAGTCGTAGGCCGCAAGACGCACTGCATACCTTTGCAGCCGACTTGCAGCCGTCTGCGGTATGCCATGCTTTGGACCGAAAATGTATGTTAAGGCTTTATGGTCGCTGCGTAGTGTAAATTTACGCCCGAAGAGGTATTGATGGTGTTTGCTCACTCCGTAGACTATGGCTAGCGCCGCCTTATCAATCTGGCTGTACCGGCGTTCCGCGTCGCTCAGAGTACGCGAGGCGCAACACACGAGGCGTTCGCCGCCGTCGGGGTGCCGCTGAGCCAACACAGCCCCAAGGCCATACGCGCTGCTGTCGACGCACAATATTAACGGCAGCGTCGGCTCGTAATGCGCCAACGCCCCGCTGTTCACCAATTGCTCTTTAACCTGTTGGAAAGCCTCTCCACATGAACGGGTCCACTGCCAGCGAGCCCCTTTTGAAAGCAATGCGTACAGCGGATGCAAGGTGGTGCTTATGTTCGGTATAAATCGCGCGTAATAATTTACTAGTCCCAAAGCGGCCCGCAGCTCGGACACGTTCTGTGGTTCGGGTAAATCTGCTATTGCTGCCACTTTACTTCTATCCGTATGTAGACCGTTTTTATTAATTTTATAACCCAAATAACTGACTTCGTTTTTGTAGAATTCACATTTCTCCAACTTAATTCGCAAACCAGCCTCCCCTAGTCTCGACAATACAGCTTTGAGGTTTGCCAAGTGATGATCTTTATTCCTACCAGACACGCAAATATCGTCAATGAAGACTACTACAAACTCTAACCCACTCAAAGTTTCCTCAATATTTTTTTGAAAAATTTCCGGTAAACACTTTAAACCAAACGGCGCTCGTTTATATACGAACGTACTGACGTGAGTCGTGATAGCGGTTAGAGGCTGCGAGTCCTCATCTAAAACTAGTTGCAAGTAAGCATTTTTTAAATCTAATTTGCTAAATTGTTCACCCCCACTCAGAGTCGCAAATAAATGTTCAATCCTCGGTAGTGGGTAATGGAAATCTTTTAAACATTTGTTGACCGTGACTTTATAATCGCCGCATATGCGAATCGAGCCATCCCGTTTTATGATGGGAACTATTGGGGTGCCGTAATCGGAACTTTCCACTTTACAAATAACATTCTCCGATTGTAGGCGCTCCAGTTCCTGCTCGACCGGCACACGCAGTGCCAGAGGCAATGGACGGGCTTTGCAGAATACCGGCGTATTATCTTTTAAATGTAAATGAATTTTATTCTTAAATGTTCCTAACCCATTATCAAAAACCTCAGGGAACTCGTCCTTCAATTGTGATACAATGAAACCATTATTTTCGTCGATTGTATTTAAACTGATCGATTCCAATCTTAAATGACGTAACCAAACCGTACCAAGTAAAGGAGGTCCCCCGTTGCTGATAACAAACAATGGCAAATATGCTGTCTCGCTCCCACTCGTCACATGCACCATAATCCGCCCGAGTGGTATTATAGCATCACCGATATAAGATTGCAATTTTATATCATCTTTTTCTAACGTCATATTTGAAAAATGTTTATTGTAGAATTCGCTAGATATCGCCGAGATTCTGCTACCCGTATCCACCTCAAATACAATTATACAATTTTCAACTTTTAACTTACAGTAGTACGGTCCATCTCTCACTTTGCTCCTAGCCGATAACATCTGGTACAAACCATCACTCGCGCAGTCATCCGAATCACTGTCCTTGTCCATGTAATTCTGGTATTTCGACCTGCCGGCACTCACACTTTTCACACTTTTACTATACACACTAGACAAATGTCCTTTTTCTTGACACTGGTTACAAGTGTACGACTTGTAACGGCACTTGTTCGACGCGTGACCGTCGCGGCCACAACGCCAGCAAGCGGGCCGCCGCTTAACCTGCGCGGGAGCCGTGCCCACGCGGTGCAGGCCGGCCGCGCCCTGCCCGAGTCCTGCTGAACCCGGCGCTCCGGCGCCGCCCGCGGCCGCTTCGGCGTGCCGCTCGGCCGCCTCTAAGGCGAGCGCCAGCTCGACCGCTCTCTTGTAATCCAGGGTGGGTTCCGCGAACAAACGAGACCGCATTTCTTCGCTTTTTAAGCCGGAAACGAATTGATCGCGAATATTCTCTTCGAGTTTATTCCCGAAACTGCAATGAGTGGCTAGATGTTTTAAATTTTGAAGGAATGTTCCGATCGTTTCCGTGTCTGCTTTTCGTCGTTGTCTAAAAACATGCCGTTCGGCTATCTCTGACCTTTTTGGTTCCAAATGGTTCTCGACGAGCGTCACTAAATCATCAAACTCTTTGTCCTCGGGGTGGTCCGGTGCACAAAGATCACACATTACATCATAAGTAGCGGACCCGACGTGAGTCACTAACGTGGCAACTTGTAATTCACTTTTGATCTCATTTAGTAAAATAAACTGTTTGACGAGCCGTATGTACGCTGACCAGTTCCCGGGACCGTGCAGATTAAATTCATGTAACTTTCCGAAAGGCATTTTGACTATTTATAGCTAAATCCAACCGATTCGTCGCCAGTTACTGTGTATTGGAAGAGAACAATGGCGGTTCATGCAAGACTGTTTTATTACATACGTTTGACAGTACAAGATATCTATCTACCTACACTACAAGTGCAAGTCATATTGGATTGCTTTGAAATTCAAATTGAGAAGCCTTCTAATCCAATAATGCAAGCCAGAACATGGTTGCAGTACAAATCGTGTAATACACTAAAATATTTAATTGGGTGTTGCCCAAATGGGTTAATATGTTTTATTTCAAAAGGTTATGGGGGAAGAATATCAGATAAAAGCATTACAGAACAAAGTGGTTTTAGGCGATCGAGGGTTTAAAGGAATAGAAGCACTCTTAGCGGAGAAACATGTTAAGCTCCTTCGTCCTCCAACTGTTTCTTTAAAGGAAACAGCTACTAAAAAGGAAGTGATTCAGACCCAAGTAATAGGTAGCCTGCGAATACATATTGAACGCGTTATAAGAAGAGTGAGAGAATATAATTTTTTGAAACATCATTCAGTTATTAACCACCGCCATGTCAGATATGCAGATGAAAGTGTTATTATTGCATATGCGTTAGCAAACTTTCAAACCCACATAATAAAAAAAAACGTTTGCGTCTCGGGACGCCCGACCAAAATGGCGGGCATTTTTCTTTAATCTGATTACGGGTTCGCATTTGCTGTCTTGACGGATCCTCAGATATCGATTTTCAAGACAATCGAAGCAGTAACAAAAAAGTTCAAAATGGTGGCCACTTTTTTTAAATCTGAGTACGCGTTCGCATTTGTAGTCCCAACGGGCCCTCAGATATCGATTTTCAAGACAATCGAACCAGTAACAAAAATGTTCAAAATGGCGGCCACTTTTTTTAAACCTGATTACGGGTTCACATTTGTAGTCCCGACGGATCCTCAGATATCGAATTTCAAGACGACGCAAGAAGTCAAATTCAAAAATTCAAAATTCATTTATTCAGTAAATTGGCCTCATGAGGGCTCTTTTACACGTCGGTAATATGGAGTGAATCTACTAGCGCTTCGCACAAGACCATCATTGCGGAGAAGAAGCGCCGCAAGAAACTCCAGCAGAAGGTCATTTTTTCCAATCATAAAATACAATAATACTTAAAAGTAACATTACAAGGTAATACAGTAATAAATAATTATTTTAAAACTAACACAAATAAAATAATTACAAATGTAAGCTAAATTACTTAAATTAAAAATAGTGACTAGGAGAACAACATGACGAGGTCTCTACGTCAGGAACGATAATAAAATATATCAATAAAAATGTAGTTGTCCGGCGAGAAACATCACAATGTGTTCTCACCATGGAATTAGTAAGTAGGTACATCTGAAATGCTTACTTCCAAAATCGCGATAAGTAAAATTGAACTCAATATCTGAAGACAGAAGGCTGACTTTGTGGTAATCAAGTGTACGAGCCTAATGAGACTTACTTTGTCTTTGTTTGTCCCTCTTACACAATTGCCATGCTAAAAAGTTACGCTTTTCTACGAAACCAAATGTTAACTAGGTAGCAATGTTAATTTTTAAAATTGTGAGGATTGTCACAGTAGGTATATATATTTAAATTAGGCACTAGAAATGCATTAAATGATTACATATTAAATTAATATTAAAGACCCGCTTCAATCATTGCTCATCATGGTAATGGAAGGAGTTTAAAAATAAAACTAGCAACACTAATAAAACAAAATGGCGATTGGCGGTCACTTTAATAATCTCTAACTGTTGCAATGAGACCTATTTCGGATTTTATATGTGAATAAGTGATTTTCTTAAAAACAATGGTAAATACTAGTTGTGCTGTGAGTGGCTTCAATAAAGAATCATAGCCAGGTTGTGGGATATCCTTTCACAGGCAAGTTTGTAAGATTTCTGTTAGTAGGGTGACCACGAGCAATCATTAATATCATTATTGCTAAAAAAGTTACCTAACAAAAACGATTTGATTTCAGACTGCCAGCCTGCGAATGTTGAAGTAAAAAAGAAATGGATCGAGGCGATTCCTGGGAAAGTAACTAACAACTCTGTTGTATGTAGTTTACATTTCAAACCTGACAATTATCTGACGGAAGCTAGAAAAAAATTGATATCTGAGGCCCGTTTCACGAAGCTACAAGTTACAAATTACAAGCGGAAGTCTCTTTCTAACTCCTTTTGCTAGAAAGAGAGTTCAGCTTGTAATTGAATTGAAGCGGGTTAACTTTAATATTAATTTAATATGTAATCATTTAATGCATTTCTAGTGCCTAATTTAAATATATATACCTACTGTGATAATCCTCACAATTTTAAAAATTAACATTGCTACCTAGTTAACATTTGGTTTCGTAGAAAAGCGTAACTTTTTACCATGGCAATTGTGTAAGAGGGACAAACAAAGGCAAAGTAAGTCTCATTAGGCTCGTACACTTGATTACCACAAAGTCAGCCTTCCGTCTTCAGATATTGACTTCAATTTTACTTATCGCGATTTTGGAAGTAAGCATTCCAGATGTACCTACTTACTAATTCCATGGTGAGAACACATTGTGATGTTTCTCGCCGGACAACTACATTTTTATTGATATATTTTATTATCGTTCCTGACGTAGATACCTCGTCATGTTGTTCTCCTAGTCACTATTTTTAATTTAAGTAATTTAGCTTACATTTGTAATTATTTTATTTGTGTTAGTTTTAAAATAATTATTTATTACTGTATTACCTTTTAATGTTACTTTTAAGTATTATTGTATTTTATGATTGGAAAAAATGACCTTCTGCTGGAGTTTCTTGCGGCGCTTCTTCTCCGCAATGATGGTCTTGTCCGAAGCGCTACTAGATTCACTCAAACCCAACACAATTCAAAACCAACAAATACAAGAATATCCTCAGCAACCTGAGCAGATTTTTACCTTTGAATATGACACATTTTCTGACAGTGAAATCTTTGTGGATGTGGCTGGCAAGTCTTTGGTGGCTTCTACAACATCTTGGGTAACATTGGCTTCCATATCCTTTTAGTTTCCTGTGCCTGAAATGAACAAACCAATTTTAAACCTGCCTATGATGCTGGAAACCGTGGATTTGATTTCCAGTCCTGACTTTACATGAGGTATACACAAGGCACACCTGTAAAGCACCCAGTTGGCATGTCACTTAAGACAAATAGCCTTTAACCCCACAATATGTAGTACAACTAATACTTACATTTTCATAGTAAGTTCTGGTTAATATTAAATTTGCAGTCTTCTTCAAACACAACTTGCCAGATCTTTTTTTACAGCAATCGTGTTCAATCTGAAAACAGAATATTATTAGCACCTAGACTAGACTCCTTGTTTAAAAGACTTAAAACAGCAATTTACTTACATCGATATGTTCTTCGCAGACATACAATACTCGTTTTGGGCAATTCCTCGCCAAACGAACACCACGGCACCACGTCGCTTGTAATGAGGTCGGAATGGTGATTTTTTTTACATTCGAGTAGTCTCGTCTGAATTTATTGCACGAAGGTACAAAGCACCGTGCTATGTACGAGGTATATGCACGATTATATGATTCTTGTTTTTCCATTGCTATAACAGTCGCTGAATCGTCCAAGAGGTTTGAACAAACCAATTTGTTTGTTTAGTCCAAAAAGAAAATCGTTATCAAAATGCCGCAAATTGTCGAGATAAGAATCGATAGGTGTCCGAAATCCGTGCCAGGGTCTTCGAGGGAAGCAAAAAAGCCAGAGTCCAGGTGTAAGCAATAGTCGTCGTTAAAATACAGTATACAGTCGAAACAAACTTGCAAACGAAATCAAAACAATCAATACAGGTGTAACTGTAACGGATTGTTTGACATGACAAACGAGAACTGTCAATGATTACTTTTTACATAGAGGTAGTAAAACAGAGAGAGTGTTAAAACGGCTAATAGAATAGTACTCTTCGCACCTGTTACAAATGCCCTTCGTTAAAAAGAGTCTTCTATATATGACCGCTTTCGATTGGATTTCAAAAGCGTACCACTTTTTAGGTGTGTTCGTGTGTGTCACTCTGCGTTAGTGTACGTAAGTTTGCAGTCAGTGATGTGGCGTTTATCGATATTATTAGGTTTAAGCATAATTAAAAGGCAAAGGATAAGCCTATTTTCAATAATAATTGTGATTGATTACCAATTGAAAAGTGGCCTTATTTCGAAAAAGTAAACTGAGAAATTAACTTTTTTGTCGTATAATAAAACTAAAGACAGTTTTTACAGTTTTTATTTAAAAATAAAACGTTTATCTTTAATAATGATGAATAAGCCTTGTAATTGTAAGACAGTTTGTAACCCTTTTTTGATTCCGGATTGCATTGCAACTTCTGAAACAACGACGAACCATTTCTGTCAGAGCATCTCCAACCATTCCTGTTTGAGCATCAAGGTTAATTTGTTTGGGTTGCGTATGAATGGATGTGATTACTGAATATATATGTTTCTTATTAAAATCCGAGCGATACTGCAAATCTGAAATGATACAATTAATTAATATCACATAATTATAGTAGGCTCTTTTACCGATCGATAGATATGTACGTACAGTCATGGAAATTGATTCCTTGACCATTTTGGACTATGTCAAAGAGACACTGTAAATAAAATCATAAGAAGTCTCTTACGTTTTGATTGATTATGTCACTACGACATAGTCCAAAATGGTCTAGGAATCAATTTCCTTTACTGTACGTAAAAAATACATATTAAATTAAAATACCGATGTTAAAATAACGAATGATCCAAATATCTACAATAAGTATTTTATGCCTATGTCTAAACTAAAAAACCTAATTAGATTCCAACATACGTCAAAAAAGTGTTGCCATTAAAATGACATATTAGGTGGATCAGTAAATTTTCACTTCTGTAAATGTTATAGGTAGCTGTTTATTTTATTTATAATATTAAAGGCAACATTTAATTTTCCTTCTTAAATAAACAATCTTATTTAAATACTCGTTGCAAAAAAAGATATTTAATTAAATTGTTTTATAGGAGAAAAGTTTAAATAACGATGGCAATAACTCAGGGTTTAATAACATTTGGTACCAATTATTATTCTCATTATGTGCCATTACATTTTTAGGAAAAAAAATCAATCATATTTTTACGTACGTCTTCAAAACTTGACCGAAATCTTCAAAAAATCTTAGCAGAGCTAAGCGTATCTTCGATTTTACGATTTTTCTTATGACGTCATGAAAAATATAAACAAGTGATCTAGGGCCTGGAACTCCTTGGTATTATTTCATATTCAGTTACTGAAACCGGTTAAGATTAAAATCAAGCCTAGAACTTTAGTTAACCGCCTAGCAGAGCATAGGTGTTCTTTGAATTTAAGATTTTTCATATGACATCATGAAAAATATAAACAAGTGATCTAGGGCCTAGAACTCCTCAGAGCATAGGCATATCTTGAATTGTACTATTTTTCATCTGACACCATGAAAAATAAAACAAGTGATCTAGGGGCTAGAACTCCTCAGAGCTATCGCAAGCATGGTTACCTTAAACTTTTCAGACCAAAATAAAGCCCAGAACTCTAGCCCACGGCTTAGCAGAGCATATGCATATCTTGGAGTTTACGATTTTTCATATGACATCATGGCGGCGGGCCTAGAACTCCTCAGATCTATCGCAAACATGGTCACCGTAAACGTTTGAGACCAAAATAAAGCCCAGAACTCTAGCTCACCGCCTCGCAGAGCATAGGTGTATCTAGGATTTTACGATTTTTCTAATGACGTCATGAAAAATATAAACAAGTGATCTAGGGCCTAGAACTCCTCAGACCTATCGCAAACATGGTCACTGTAAACGTTTGAGACCAAAATAAAGCCCAGAACTCTAGCTCACCGCCTAGCAGAGCATAGGTGTTTCTTGGATTTTACGATTTTTAATTTGACACCATTAAAAATATAAACAATGGATCTACGGGCTAGAACTCCTCAGATATGTCGCAAGCATGGTTACTTTAAACGTTTGAGACCAAAATAAAGCCCAGAACTCTATCCAACCGCCCAGCAGAGCATAGGCGTTTCTAGGAATTTACGATTTTTCGTGTCATCATGAAAGATATAAACAAGTGATCTAGTTTGTGGCTAGAACTCCTCGGATCTATCGCATACATTTATTTGAACCGTTTAAGACCAAAGTTAAGCCCAGAACTCTTACTAACCGCCTAGCAGAGCATGTGTGAAGTTAGCAGATTATTTTTGTAATAATTAAGTAATCGTTCTAGAACTGTAGAACTCTGCTGTGCGATGTCCAAACACTTTTTGATTTATGATTTACTGAAAAATGATATGCTATGATCAATATTTTTAGCGCCAGGAATTGAAACTGCAGATACGTACGTAGTACGCGCCTGGACAATGGGGAAGTATGCGATACACAACGGTATCCTCTCCTCAGTATTCGTATATCAGTAGGGCTTGCGTAGTAGTTTAGGTAGTGGTTTAGGATGTAGACCCAATTAAATAATAACCCATGTTTTCTAACTGCCCCAATCAGAGACGTCAGTTAAATTTAATGCTTGATTAAACTTGCTGCTGCCACTTTCTTTGCTATAGCAATAGAATAAGACATCACCCCACTAAACAAGCATTAAATTTAATTGACGTCTCTGAGTGCGGTAGTAAGCTTTCAAACATTAAAAAAAGGCGGTGAAATGTTTGATCTGCACGTTTATGTTGATAGCTGAGCCAGTATTATGGTCGCCTTTATAGCGGTGGATACTGCTTTCATCGCTCTCACAGTCTAGGACACTTTTTGAAGAATTAGAATGCAAGCGGCAAATCATGTAATGTAACATTTGGGGTGACAACGTTATCGCAGATAGAAAATCCGTAGACTACAGTAGGATAAACACCACACTAGTTAAAGTACTTAATTGGTTTACAAGCAACAATTTGCTACTAAATGCTAAGAAAACTAAATGTGTTAGGTTCGCTTTGCCTAATGTTAAACCGGTACATTCTAGTATTTTTCTAAATTAGAGTGTTTACAAATTGTAGATAAGGCAGTTTTCCTTGGCATAACAATAGATAAAAAATTGCAATGGAGTCCCCATATAGCTGTACTGGCAGGTAAATTAAGTTCTGCAGCTTACGCCGTTAAGAAAATCAGATAACTAACCAATGTTGAGACAGCTCGCTTAGATTATTATAGTTATTTCCATAGTGTTATGTCCTACGGTATTCTGGTTTGGGGTAAGGCAGCTGACATACAAACTATATTTGTGTTACAAAAAAGGGTCATTCGTTCTATTTACAACTTAAACTCCCGTGACTCTTTAAGAGAACTTTTTAAAGAAATTAATATCTTGACTGTAGCGTCTCAATTTATTTATGAGAATATTATTTACGTTATTAGGAATTCTTTCACCAAAAATTCTGATACACATAATTTAAATACCAGAAATAGAAATAAAATCGCTATCCGAAAATTCCGCGTCCGTAAAGTAACTATATAAATCATTTGTTGGTCAATGCTTTCATTTCTATAATAATGACCTGACGTAGTTTTAAAGTTACCCTTTCCAGCACTTAAAAATTACTTGAAAAAGTCGTTAATGTCTAAAGCGTATTATAGGGTCGAGGATTATCTAACAGACAAAAATGCATGGCCTAAACCCGAATCTTAGTCAAAAATATTTTATTCAAATGCAAAAGCTTTATCTTGTCTAGGGGACACCGTTGATATAGGAATACCGTTGAAGGTAGGTATCGCCCTAAGAAATGGTTCTTCTATTTATTTAGGCCCTCCTATATTCTTTGATAGTACTCTCGTAATATGATACAATTTTTTGCAAAAAATCAAAACTTGATCCTTCTGATCTCGCACTTGGCTTCTTGAAAACTTCGTAAGAAATGGTTTTTTGAGTTCTTGGTGGTACAGTCAAGTGTAAAAATATGGGAGGACGCAACATCTCAAAAATATGCCCCAATGCACCTTTTTCCAGTGTAATAAGAACTTTGTAATATATTTATGAGAGGATTCTTTCGATACATATTTTTGCAATTTAGTAATATGTTTAGGTCTACGGCATTATACATGTCTCCAAGGCTAGTACTATGATTATGATACTCTTTTTTAGCCCTGGGTCTAAAAAAAGCGGTCTATAATACTCGTACTAGAATATGCGTATAAGAGTCACGGTTTGGCGCACAGGTGCTACGCCGTAACGCCGCCCGTTTAACCTCTTAAGTAGATACAAGTTAGTTAGGGTCTCTATTGCTTTTGCCTTATTTGATGATGCATGTATTTGACGTTGTACAGTATACTGGGCCTCTATTCAACACGGTAAAACCATATTGCTTTTGATGTGTTATGTTATGGTATTGTTTTTAACTCGGCCGCCATTACTGTCAAGTAAATAAGAGCTATCAAAAAGTTGACAATACGATAACAGGTCAAATACGATTTGGATTTTACCGCCTAGAATCTTGGCCCTGGACGTTGTAAAACAAAATTTCTTAGACGGTTACGTAGGAGATTTACATCCGAGTATAAATGTAAAACAAAAAAAAAATGCAAGCATATGTGTATACAACATTTGTCATATATTATTAATTATATATATACTGGGTGTCCGGGATATAGTGGACGACCTTACAGGGCTGGATAGCTCAGCTCAGGAGTGTCGAAAATATGATAAATCATGTTTTATAATAGTCGCATGGAAAACGAGATATCTCAACATTTCAAAATTTCGGAAATGCGGTACCCTGGTTCACCATTTCCTATGCCACGACCACAGATATTTAAAAAAAACAGATTTTTTAAGACCCTTCGAACGAAATTCATAAATAATTAGCAGTTAAAAAAAAACATGTCAAATTTAACGTTTACAAATCTGCGTTTTTCTTCCGGCATGTTTGACATCGCACAGTGTAATTTTTTTTATCAAAATTTTTAGATGCGCTGCTTTCTCAAAATTTGCCTGTTTAATGGAGATTCTAAAATGATATCACGCTATTATTGATTATAGCAGCGAAGATTATTAAGTATATCCACAAAAGACTGAATTTTATCAAACTATATAATTTAAAACGCGACTTTTGCTTCCGTTTAAAATCAAGTTAACTGGTTTCAAATGATTTACAAGACAATTTACGTGAATGTGAATTACAACAACATAACTAATTTCTGCCAAAACGATCGTAATCCTAAATTCCATTTCCATAATCGTTTATTCTACCGGGTGATGATGGGGAGATAGGTGCAAAGCTTTAAGATGAAGCTAGTTTAGACCATTTAGAGCCATGGTTGTCTTAGACGAAGTCTCACTATAATTTTTTTACCGATAATTATGTGTTTTGGAGAAAATATCCCAAAATTTACAATTAATTGCTAATAATGGCCAATTTGGACAAAGAATAAATTCTTTTTTATTTCATTTCATTAAAATAATGTGTAAGCAAGTTAACAAAACATGTTCTTAGTATCTTTGTCATCAGAACTTTTTTTTACAGAAATTTGAATTCCCGAACGATTTCTAAGTTTTAAGAAACTCTATTTTGACGGCATTTAAAACAAACCAGACGGTGTGATAATTGTTTAAACCTTTTTGAAAACATGTGTAGTTATTAATCTTTCTTTTGAGGTATCATTTACGCGAATATCTTGGCAAATATGGAAATTAGGACCTACAAACCAAATAGAGATGGTTTTTTTTTTTAGGCAGATTGATCAAGAAAATATTAAACCAGACCAACCAAACCAAACCAAACTTTTTGATCCAAAGAAATGCTCTTTGATGATAACTGGCTTCAATTCTAAGAAGTTTTTTTTTTGAATTAAAGGTATTGGACATTTTTATTTTTATGCGTCAAGTTGGAGCCTTAGCCCTAGCTTTGTGCTTCTGTACGTTTTGATGTTGATATTTTTTTTAAATCGTCTTGAATTGTTAAATACACGCGTAATTGAATTGTGATGGCTAGTTTTTCTAATGAGGAATATGCGGATATCGTTTTTATGTATGGCAGAGCAGACGGCGACGGATCTTTGGCACGACGAATGTACCAAGAGCGTTTTCCGAATCGCAGGGTACCGAATGTCAGGGTATTTTACAAACACATTTCGTCGGCTTGCTGAAGATGGAATTCACCACGTGGAACCCGGGCAGACATGATCCTAACGTCGAAGAAGACATTTTAGCAGCAGCCGAACCCGATACTCATACCAGCACCAAAAACAATGCACGAAAATCACATGTATCCATTCCATGGTAAGGGTGTGCAAGTTGTGAAAGAGCGGGGATCCTTCTCTTCCAGACCTTGCACACCCAAAAAGATTCAATTCTGCCGTTTTCTCCTCAATAGAGACATTGAAGATGCTTGGTTTCTAAAATCAATCTTGTGGACGCATTAAAGTAAACTGTCGAGGGAGGGCATTACAAACTTTCACAACCTCCATCAATGGACCGACAACGACAACAATCCACACTGGGAAAAGCAGGTTTCGTTCCAGAGGAAATTATCTGTCAATGTGTGGGCAGGTTTAATTGGCAGAACATTGATTGGACCCCACATCTTACCGGATACTTTGAATGGCAATAATTATTTGCAAATTCTACAGAATGACCTTCCAGTGCTTTTAGAGGAATCCGATATCCCCCAATGCAAGAGCGAGAAATTACTTTTCAGCAAAACGGCTGTCCAGCTCATTGGACATTAAATGTACACACTGACACACTGTGACACTTAGATAATTCCATCACTCATAGCTGGATCGGCAGAGATGGACCCATCTCTTGGCCCGCTCGGTCACCATACTTGACCCCAATTGACTTTTACGTGTGGGGTCGGGCCAAAGAATTGGTGTATTAAAGTGTAGAAATAAACACAAGAGAAGAATTGGTAGAGATAATTAATTCCGCGTTTGCAACCATGAAGGTAGAGATGATGTTGAAAACAACAACAACAGAAGTGAGAAGACGGGCCCGTGCTTGTATTAGAAAAGGCGGCGGCCATTTAGAACATCAAAAAAATAGAGGGTTTAATTTAAAAATGTTTTTAATCAGTCTGCTTAAAAAATCATTTTTTTCACTCAATTTTTCAAAATAAAGTGTTTCTTAAAACTTAGAAATCTTTCGGGAGTTCAAATTTCAGTAAAAAAAAAAAACTGATGACAAAGATACTAAGAACATGTTTTGTTAACTTGCTTACACATTATTTTAATGAAATGAAATAAAAAATAATTTATTCTTTGTCCAAATTGGCCATTATTTACAATTACGAGACTTCGTGGAAAACAACCATGGCTCAAATGATTCTAAATGGTCTATACTAGCGTCGTCTTAAAGCTTTGCACCTATCGCCCCATCACCCTGTATATTGATGATATGACATAATTTTTTATCGATCTCATAGACTATTTAGCCCAGTCTATAATGGTAGGGGATACGAATAGGAGACGACTTTCACCTAGCTGTTTATTCGATAAAAAGTATTTTATATCAAATTTTATATGCTAAGTAATATGTTTATAATAGGTTGACTGGAAAAATTCAGTCCAGTGCTTATATTATTAAAAAAAAACTTGAAAATTAACTGTTTTTTAAATTGCTATTTCTTGTTTAATAGACCAATTACATACTAATCGAAAGTATGTTGCCTATAGAACATGCAGCAAACGTTAGGTTGAGTATTTTTTCCCATCTTAACTATTGGGTAGGTAGGTAAGTCGGTACTAATAATTTGCACTAAACCTAACGTTTGCATATTCTACAGGCTTCATGCTTTCAATTAGTATGTAATTGGTTTATTAAACAAGCAATAGCAATTAAAAAAAAGTTAATTTTCAGGTTTTTTTTTAATCATATAAGGGCTGGAGTGAAGTTTTCCAGTCAACCTATTATAAATATATTACTTAGCATATTCAATTTGATATAAAATATTTTTTATCGAATAAACAGCTAGGTGCAGGTCGTCTCCTATTCGGATCTTAGACTATAACATAGATCGCAAACGAGCATGTAACTACGATTTTTTTATATGTTGTTAGGCCCCTTGAGAGTAGTTAACACCTAAGTTTGCAACCCTGAAAACCCTGTGTTACCCCCATGGTGCTCGAAAAACTGCAAAATTTTGGCACTTGTTTCAGTTTTTTCGAAAAAATACCCTAAGGAAGCGTTTTTCAGGAATCTTTGGTTATACTTTAATAAAAATAACTACATTTGCTACAATTTGAGCGTAACCTGAGCTCACTATGTCTATCGGATGCGGAGATACAGAAAGTCGAAGATGGGCAATGTGCGCAGAGCCCGCTCCACAGACCCTGCTTAAATCGGTGACTTGCAAATGCAAAAAGAGGTTGCTTAGGGTCGTGCACTTGCAGACAGGCTGGGCTCAGGTGCTCCATCCTATGTTCCTTTTGCCACGGGTGAAATTGCAACAACGCCATCCCTATCATCCTGGACGAGGAGGACGAGGATGTGGACGGACGACCCAAGACCATGCATGAGCCGGCCCGCCTCCACTCCAGAAAACATTATCCGTCTTCCCCCATTCCTCCCTACTGATCTAGACTGGATGAGAGCGGAGGGGCTATTGCCTAACGCACTCGCAATCACAATCTTTTTCATTTTGAAAATCGAAGGCTTGTCTACAAACACAATGAAAACAATTGTTCCACTTTGAAGCCGATTACGATTGCGAGTGCGTTAGGCAATAGCAATGCCGGTCCTTCCAAAAGTACGAAATTCTAAATTGTTTATGCTTGACCGTGTAAATAGTATTATTTTATAGTTTAAATATATGTTTGCTGTGTTTTTTTGTTTACGTTTATTTGTTTTGAAACCATATGTTACATCCAAAATGTCAAATTTACACTTCTATTATTTTAACGTCGATTTATTGGATCATAATGCAAACAAGCTGAATTAATTTTTAAGGTTGTTTAAATTAGATCAAATCATTTCATCGCTAACAAACTTCACGGGTAAAACTCTTATATGTAGATGTCATAATGCACGAACTCTGAAATATGAAATGTGACGATCGAGATAATCGGCAGTAAATTAGTGAATCATGCTTTCATTGCAGCAGAATTCAACTTTAAAAGGCAAATACAATCCCTCCTAAGCGCAATACCTTCAGGCCATTTAAAGATATCACTAAAGATAGCTACTACTACCTTTCCTGAATCATGGAAAGTTGCCATAGTTTGCCCACTGCCAAAAAAAGTCAACTCATGTACGCTATTAATTGCGCCCTATTAGTACACTGCCGTATTTAATTTCGTCAAAGGTGCTTGAAAAAGGTGTGAGCACTTCATATGTTCTTAAGGCATTTCACATCAAAAATAATTAAGATTTACCGGTTTAGGAGGGGTCGCACGCAGCACCGCTACGGTTTTGTTGTATGTGACGGAGGATATTATTGGAGGCTCAGGATTTAGGTAAATGCGCTATTCTTGTTTCCCGCGCGTTTTTGACTGTCTTGACACTTGACTTACTTAACACTCACTAGTTTTGTCAAAACTATCATTCTACGGATTCGATTCCTCGGCTTTGCATTGGTTTGACATTTATTTAAGTAATCGCTCTCAGTATGTGAAATTGCAAATGATGATGGTTCCTTTATAATATGTTCATCCCGTTTCGCAGTTAACAGAGGTGTACTAGGCTAGATTAGGGCTTCATTCTTGGTGATTTATATTTTAGAGTTGGATTATTGAACTAGTGCTTTTATACTTTTTGTAGCTGCATATCGTGCGGAGAGTTGGATTTTACGCACTAGTGTTTTTTTATTTTTATATTTTGAATACTACCTACTGTAATTTTTTATCAAACTAAGGACATTTATTTTATATACACAGATTTAAAAAAAAAGATAGCATAATTATATTTTTTAAATTATTTTATATATTTTTCAAAAAAACATTTCAAAAGTTTAAGGTACTATCAAAAACTAGTTCGTTAGGGTAGGGAGATCACCAAAATCTGAAAAAACTCCGAAATTTTCGCCGTTTTTTTATTTTTGACAAAGTTGCGTTCGGCGTTCGAGGTCACAAACTTGGATTATTCATTGGGCCAACATCATAAACAAGTCTGCAAAAAATCGGAACTACCGGATTTGACGCAAACTAAGGAGTGGTCCGGAAAAAAAGTAGCAGCACATAATATGTTTTTTTTTAAAATTAAGTAGTAATTTTTAAGCAGTGCATTTGTTATAGTAATCTGTAGATACTATTCAATAAAATTAAAAATAACAATCGTAAAAATGAACGGGCGGGGGAATGAATGGGCGGGCGGGGGGGTTCGCCTTTTGTATTACATCTCACCTAAAACTTTTTGGTCATAAATATAGTGTTTTCTTCAAGATTTAATGGGCTTTTTAATACTATATTAAATTGTCTTTTGATCAATAGTTAACTTTTTTTATTTGACATGACTTTGAGGTAGTTACATGGAATTTCAACATTTGTGTATTTGCAATTTATACACTGCTTTAAAATTGGCAAAAAATAAAACGATAAAACCAGATAATTCATTGCTACTTTTTTACTGAACCCCTCCTTACCCCGTACTTTCAATCGCCAATTTTACTGGATTATTCGTTTTGACCAGAAATAATTTATGTCTTGTACTAGAAGTAACGGTAAGTAGGTAGGAACTAATTAATTCTTATCTAACGCACATAATTCAAGACTTATTTTAAAACTTTGACATCATTTGTTTGCGTAAATTGAGCGAGCGCCAGCAACTTAGGTTGCATTCGACCAAACTGGAATAAGGTCTTGTACCTGTTATTTATGTAACTGGTACATAATTAGCTCTTAAGGTACTCGTGCCTGTAATTAGAGCGCTCGCAAGCTCGCGCTTAACCTCGGCGCTCGTCCTTAAGAAGCCTCATTATGTACCAGTTACATAAATAACTATTAATTTTACTAGTAGGTAAATAATACAAAATGCCGCTTTAGACTTAAAGCATTTATTATTCTTGAAAGTTGTTAAATCAAAAACGGGAATTACTTTAGTGGCTAGAGGGTAGGTACAGATTTATTTTAAATGCGATAATATTTTGGGATAATGGTGTAATTCATTAGGAACCTAACTACTATGCTATGTTATTCAGGACTAGCGACCCGCCCTCGCTTCGCTTCGGTTATAATATAAGTTAAAATAATCCAAATTCATCTGGAATAATATACTTTTCAAATTATAGATAGCCATATGCAAAGAGGTTTTATTTTATGACGATTTTAGGAAGACGTCCTATCGGACACTTCTTGCGGAATTGAGTTTTTGATGTCGTTAGATTTTAAATTCAATTCAAATCATGACTGCCAGCTATCACAGAATCTCTCTATATACAATGTTTACAGCGGACTTTTCATTGCACAATAAAAACAAATTTTGCCTGGAAGTGACGCGCGAAAGGGCTACGTCCATGGGAAAAACACTCAACGCTCAGCCCTCTATTTCACCATCTTGACAATGACACGTGACAGGTGACAATTCAGTATACATTGCAAAGTTGACACGCTGATACATGACTGGGTTTCACATAAGCTGCGCTATGTACACTGAAATGTCATTGTCGGGATGGTAAAATGGGGGGCTGGTCTAAACCCGCAACTTTGAATGTTTGACCTTGTTGTGACTTGTAAATTGTCATTGAAAACGATAATTTTACTGGACATTGCAGTCGTTTTAACTGGAAAGGTAGATCCGTTGGTATTTATGGACCCGGGGAATTAAAAAGACTTTTCCATCCGCACATCCGGTCAGTATTGTGCACTCTATTATGAACATTTTTAAAGATGTTATTTGTGTGGATTAAGGTTCCGTAGTAAAATAATAGGACACATTCTTTCAAAACCAATTTATGTGGGGCGATCCAGAAGGTTGCAAGGAATTGAGAAATTCCGTTCGGAAATGGAGCCTCTTCCAGGTAGAGCACAGTGTGTATATGTGTGTGTATGTTTATGTTTATGTTCGTGTCGGTGCATTGATCTTCGATAGAATTAAGCCATTTTCTATACCTACTTGACTATTAGTTGGTGATAAATAGCTCTCTCCTTAGCACAGTCTTAGAATTAATATTATTAATTTCGGAATAAACATTGTCGATTAATTCTTTTACTAAAACGCAAAAGTTTTCATTTTGAAGATTAATGCTCCTATTATCTTGGGGCATCTGAACATTTCCTATTTTGAGCAACAACTCTGCAAAGAACCGGTTTTCATACGTGCAGACAACGAAACTCTCATAATATTTGTTTTGAGTTCTAATCGATGTAGCGCGTAATTTTGAATCTGCCATATCTTCTAAAGTATTTATTTAAATATAATATTTTGTACGGGACAATATTAATCTACATTAAATGCCCAAGGTAACCAACGTATTTATCTGGATAAGATTAAATACTGAATCGAACAGAATAGCTTCGCTATAACCTAATATTTTAAAATAAAATCATAAACATAAAAAATGGTTACTGTGAGTCAATCTTAGGAGATAGACATATGCCATTGCGGACTTTTCTCTAGGTTTTTTAAAGAACTACAATTCTTCAGTACATTATTTTGACACATCTCTTAAGGTTTAGCCAGCGTAAGCTATGTGAGGGCCCGAAAAACGATTTTTGACGACTTGGTAGGAAAACATTGAGTTTTCTCAACTATATTAAAACTTAATTAGAATTAAATGTACATATAAACCATCTAGAATAAATTCTCTAAATGACAGTGAAAACCGTATCATAATCCGTTGCGTGGTTTGGAAGGAGTTAGCGGAAAAACAGGCAGACAGGCGCAAAGCGACTTTAATTTAGACTATTTTATACTATTTTATGAAATAGAGAAGAGATGCATCGGTTCAGTTTAATTAAATGTTTAGATACTTTAGTAAAAGATTTCTCATTATCACATACAGTCTTGAAATTGAAAAGAAAGAAGTGGTCTCTGCCTACCCATCTGTGAAACTGGCGTGATTTAATGTACCTATGTAGTATGTATATTGCATGTACATGTACACTCTTTGATGCTCTGCTGAGGTGCTGAGGGATATAGACGTGATGTTACACTCATTAACACAACATGCAGGAACCATTAGCTAAATTTTACGTGTCTATATATCTATTCTCTGTTGTAGATAAAACCAATTAAAGTCAAGAGGGCTGTTTGATAATTATTACACTCATGATAACTTTTGAATGGTATGTCCGATTTGAATAATTCAAAAAGTAATTTACAGGTACTGATATAGCCTTGAAAAAGAAGTAATTTATTTGGATAAGGATTAATACCAAGGTACGAATAATGGGGCCTAGTTAGTACCGGCGTTACAATTGCATATTTTAACATGAAAAAGTAGTTATTGTGACATAACTGTAATAGTTAGACATATGGTACCGCGGGATTTTTGTAGAAATTGATATCTTCTATAAAACTGTAGTACATCACTTTGCTGTATTGTCAATAGTTTCCGCAGCGTACGCGATATAAGGATTTTTTTTGATATATTTTTTGTGGGTTGCATTATCGAAGTTTTCATACGGAATCCTAACTTTTTTGAAAATATACTACTTATAGCCTATGTTCATCAGGGATAATGAAGGATTCTAATGGTGAAAGAATTTTCTAAATCGGTCCAGTAGTTTCGGAGCCTATTCAATTCAAACAAACAAACAAACAAACAAACAAAAAATCAAATCTTTCCTCTTTATAATATTAGTGTAGATGTAGATGAGATCACAGTTTTGGAATCAAAAATATAACCGAGGAATCCAAGATATAGGATAGGTCTATAAGGGGCATTAGATTTACTTGGTGTTTTTAACTACCGTCCATTGTTACAAATTCGTAGCCATAGATAAAGAGTAGGTATGGTTATTTATTTTTTGAACTTCACTTACTTACTTACACGTTACCTACCTAAAATAAAAAACGAAGTAACTAGTTTGTTCCTTTTACAACTCACACCGCAGAACTTAGTAGGGAGTAAGGTTTAGTGGGGACAAAACATTCTGTTCTACTGAAAGTTCCGTCTTACCAGCAACTTTTTTCAAAAGTCTGGTTCTTAGGAGGAAGTTCAAGATTAGGTCAAGATTAGCCTAGGATATTATTTTGAATTATTGATAACGGATTCGTAATGTTAATAGTCAAAGACAATTGTTCCAATGTAATGTCAACGAAGTACATAGGTACGAACGGTGCTTATTCTATATCGTCTCACGTATAATAGGGGACGTTATCTATGTATAATTATAACGAATTTAATTAAGTTTAGCCGAGACGAGTCGTAAGCCGTCGGCGCATAGTGCGGAGCCCCGGGCGGCGAGGGGGCATCCGAGAGGCGCATGTAAATGCGAGCAGCGCCGGCCCGGAACCTACACCGCGGCCTGGCCGGGAGGAGCGGAATATATACATCAAGCCGAGCGAAAAGTCCACTACACGCCCTCCACCCGGCGGGGCCCGAACGTGCGTTCGATTCAAACGAGCCTCGGCCGCCCCCGCCTCGGGCTTAACCAATTTAGTGTTGGACATCGTGCTGGGGCACTGCATGAGCACAACAACGGCAGCGCGGCAGCAGCGCGGCAGCTGCGCGGGTGCGCTCGGCCGCGCGTTTCGCTCGCGCCACCTTCGCCCTCAGTTGCCTGGTTCATTTTCAGAGACGTTATGAAAAGCGATTTTATTTTCGTGTTTCGCGCAAATTCGCGTTTTTTGTTCGCCCCGAGAAAATTTTTGTTTGAAAATAAATTCGCTTAAACCCGACCCTTCGCCGGAAAAAGAGGAGAAAAATATTAAAAATTTACAAAATATTTGTTTTTCAGTTCTGTAAACATCTCTAATTACGACCTGTTCAAATTATTTTTTCTTTTTACACCGTTCTGGCGGGGCTCTAATTAACATCTATTACAGGTATTTCGGGAACAGAGGAGTATCATTTGGCGAGGGCGCTGAGTACACTCAATTAAACGAGGCCGGCGAGCCCCGCGCCGCGGGCTACGTCCCTCTGCGCGTCGCCAGGGTTAACTCAGGCCGCGACTCGAGTTACGCTGAGGGTACTTTTCTCTATTTCACTATTGCAGAGCGAGGTCACGGCTAGTTCCGGTCCGGCGCGGCCACTGGCGCTGGAGGTGCCGTGCTGCGGAAGCACGCAGCACGCAGCACGCGCCCGCCGATAGGTGGCGCCTGTGCGTCCGGCGGCCATCCGACGCACTAGGTCGCCTCCCCGTGGTCACCCGTTCGGAACACTCGCCCGCCGCCCGGGAGCCTCCGCCCGCCCCCCTCTTTAAAAGCCAGTGGCGAGCTTCAAGAGAAAGTGCCGCGTACGTACGCGCACATACGTAGAACCATCTTTAGCGAGAGCCGGTGGGGGAGCCTCGGATTACGTGGAGGCGACTCCCGGCCGCCCCGTATGCGTAAGTGCGTACACACAAAGCCTTCAACATACATTTGCATAGTTACATTGTACGGTAATAATGTATGTGACCAGTCGCTCGCCGCGGCCCGGGCGACATCTTTCAATAGATCGCGCGCCCGCCCCGCCCGTCTCCCAAACGAGCCGCTTTCTAATTAAAACGTCCATATCTACGCTGCTATATGTCAACTTTTAATTGCTGATGTATTTGTAAATTTCTAGGCAGGTTCTTAGTTACATTTATAGGTAGCTGACTTGGAAGCAATTATAATGACTGTTTATAATTTGCACAGTACCATTAATACGAGTACTTGCATTTGGTTATACCGTAAAATAAATGCTGTCTACATATTTAGACAGCAGAGTTTTCGCTAAATATGTACTTATTAGGAGGTACCTACGGTCAGCAGTTGATATTATCCAATACTTCGCTCGGAAATAACTGACACGTTTTAAGTTAATTTCCTCCTGTTATTCCATATCATTAGTATTTTGGCACCAAATAAACTTTTTAAGCCAATAACTTAGATCAAAGGAGGACTAGGCGGCTAACAAAGATGCAAACGCTGCTAACGTTTCTATTTTCTATCGACTCGAAATGTATGGGGTTGACATAAGCGGTCGACGCGATCCGTCATCAGCTTACATCAATCGCAAACATTTTGTCAATTTTCGATGCGTGGCAAGCCGTTTTAATAGCATACGGGTAATATCCCGTTTAAAGAGAGTGTAAAGCGTTTGTATCCGTTAATTAGGGTTTCCTGGAGCCGCCCTGTGACTTCTATCTCACTCAGGGAGAACAACGAATCAATTGGATAGTCATACATATGTCCATCCAGTTGTTTAGTTGTTTCTGTTATTGGAATGAAATGATGATTGATGAGGTTAATTTTTTTTTCTATGATTCTTTATATTCTAGTAATCTAGTTAGACGATATTATCGAAGACGAGTGTTAATAGTGATAACACTAACATCTAACTAAAATATGTTGAATAATAGAAAAAACTATGTAATTTTATCTCATCAATCATGTTTTTATTTTAGTAATAACTACAGCGGGTGACGGATCCAGAGGGCCCTGCCAAGATGCATTACGCTAACTAGGGTTTCTATTCGATTCGTGTTTAAACCAATCGCGTCACTGGTAGATGACGTGATACGAAAAGTCACGTCATCTACCAGTGACGCGATTGGTGTAAAAACTAAACAAATAGATACGTTATTTAGCGCAATGCATCTTGGCAGGGCCTTAGTAATGAACAAGGACCAATGATGGACACTTGATTCTTATTTACCTTTTTTTTTTACTTAGTTATTCATTTGTTTTGCAGCAATCAATTTAGGACCGTATGAAATTCGAATTAAGAGTTAAGTGTCCATCACTGGTGCCTCTCACCTAAAAGTGACCAACACTGGTGCCATCACCCTGCCGAAAGCGATCGTACTGTCACTCGCAATTTACTTCTGAAGTTAACCTTTCAACAAGATAACGGAGATTAATTACTGATGCGTATTTTTTTTTAGGATAAAATTTGAACTGATTACGTCACTTTTATATTAAAGTTTACTATATGCGATTGACGATAAGTTCCAGGAGGAACATAGCATAGTGCATAGAAAATCGTATCGTAATCGTATTTACATACCTACCTTCGTTATAGTTGAAAAAGTCCGTTCCCAAAAACCGTTCCCGTAAGAGAAACTGGAAGACGTAGGTACCTTTTTCGCCCTTGTCACAAGGTGAATAAGACATAAAAGGTACGTCTTTCAGTTTCCTTTACTGTACTATATTTCCTAGCTTAAAAGCTTAGCGATAAAGAGCTGGTGAATAAACGCGTTGTTGAATATTACATAATTTTAGTTAGTGTCTCGAGCCAAACATGAAAACCCAATTAATTTTACGTTTATGGCTACAAAATTTCTGACTATTGAAATTTTTACTCTGCTAAAGAGAAACGACTACGGGCAATTTTGAGTTTAAATATTTCATATTATAGATATTATGATGCACAAAACGTTTTCAGTATAACTTGCAAGTTTTTCCGGGAGTTGAATGTTTAATTCTGATTTATTGAATTAGTGAAGAGCACATGTGCGTGTAACAGGATGTCTTGAAGTCCCGTCGACGAGGGTGGGGGCGGGATGGACCGCACACCGCCGCGCGGCGCGCGTGTGTGCCTATGTCTCGGACCCCGCACGTTACGCAGATTTCTCTAACGATTTTCCCGGAGTGTGAAATGTAAAATAAGGGGTTAGGCGAGCTTGAGTTCGCCCTCCCCCTCTTCGCCCTTCGCTCGCCAAATTGATGACCAGTTACGTATAGGCAGGTCTGTTCAATTTAACACAAGAACGTTGCGTAACTTTATCATGATGCCGGACCAATATGCACCAAACCAATCAATAGTCAAGCATTTCTAAGTTTCTACCATGCCCCAAAAAAAAACTCGTTTGGAAACTTGACCATTTGCGCCCACTCACCACTCTTGGAGTTTGTGAGTTCGCCATCGTACCTAGTCAATTTTCGGCCGTCATTCAAAGTTAAAAACTTGATTCCCTGTGTCTTTCTATTACATTCATACATTTTAACATCATTCTCAAGACTACAATCACAAAGACTGCAATTTTGAGACTGCAAATGCATTGCAAAGCTTAGAGTAAAATGAAATGCCTCTATGCTAGTAATTACGGCGTTTGTCTTATGGCATAATTTTTGAAAAATTTCACCTTTTCAAACACCGATTTAATTTTCAAAAATCTTGGAGGAGGTCTTGTTTGGAGTCACAAAACGTCACTTATAAGGACAGACCAAGAATGTTTTTGCCGGCGAGTTTGCTGATTGGTCGAGAACATTGTTGTCCAACTTTAAGAACCAATGAAAATAAATCAATCATTTTTTTTTGTCATAGCTCCTTAAAATAAAAAATTGAAATCGACCAATCAGAAAACACCATTTTGTGTCGTAAAATATTAGGTGTATTTTTGCTAAAAGATACACAGACTAAAAATTATGTCACTGCTTTTTTTTTAATGTAATTAAAACTTGGCCCCTAATCTCGAACCACTAGAGATGAAATTACCTGGGAGATATGGCGAAACATATACAATTTTATATGGAGTTGACATCTTAATCTCGCATGTTAGTTTATTAATCTCGTGTGCCACGAGAATAGGGTCCAGATTAAAAAAGTTATCTATGGTAAAATTTTCGGTGATGTCACATTAACATGAATGAAAATTTGGGTTTTGAATATGAATTTTTATTTTATTTCCTCTCAGTAGTTGTGAAAAGCACTATGTCTGCCTCGGTAGAAAGTGCAATTTATGGACTCGTACACTAGAGGGCCTCAACTACGTTTCGGCCCTCTATATGACTCGTCCAAAAATCGCGTACTTTCTATCCTCTGCAACAATGTACTTTTTTTAAATAAAGTGTCTAGCGTCAGCCATAATTATTATAAGTCATACTTAATAATGTTTTAGGTCGTAGGTAATTATCGCAAGTCCATAGGGCTTTTTTAAACTATTACTTTATCAGGATTTTTATAAATCAAACCTTATCTATATTGCTGTAAAGAGGTATAACTACAAGATAAATATTTAAGAAAATCTGAAAAGTTAACGGTTACAGCGAAGTGTGGCGATTATTTTCCGAGGGTTAAATTTTATTGGTAGCAGAATTTCCAATCGCATTTTTCCCGTATTAGGTTTTCACAGTCGTGCGAAAAATCACTGACTCGTTTTTTCCTGTCGCATTTTTTTACATTCCAGAAATTAATTTGATATTGGTATATATGGTATAAATTTAGGCTATGCTGCAACCTAATTATAAGTGGAAAAATCAGCGACTGAAAAAAATACTCTTGGGGGAAAATGCAAATGCAAATGATGAGCCCCACGGCCGACCCATTTTCATGTATGGATGGCTATAATGTAGGTAAATTAATTTATTAACAGGGCTATAAAATAATAAATTATAATAACAGTGTTAAATTTAATATTATTTATCTGCAAGTATTTTGACATATTGTCATTTGGTAGTTAAACGTTGTTTTCGTAATATTAATCATAATTATTTAAGAATTTTCAAAAAACTATTATACTTATTCTTTACTATGCTATAAATATTGACTTGTAGATTTATTTGAAAAGCGAAAAAGTTTCATCAAACACCCTCAAATCCTAGGTGGGTAGATAGGTACAGGTGGAAAACTTAAATAACTGACCTCTTGCATGTAGTTGTAACACATCTGTGGGGCTAGACAAGTTGCCATCGAATACGAACGCTAGCGTTAGGTGATCACACGCTGTGTCACCTGTGATGACACTGACTCGGTTGACAGTTTCTTCGCATAGTTACCGCCCTTGGATAGCCACGTTTATATTGTGATAGTGCTCGTGTTGAATTCGACCAGAGCCTCTATTCTAGGCGGTAAAAACGATATCGTAGTTTGCCTGTTATGGTATTGTTATGACGTCAGCCGCCATTACTGTCAAGAAAATAAGAGCTATCAAAACGTTGACAATACGATAACAGATCAAATGCGATATTGTTTTTACCGTGTTGAATAGAGGCACTGTCAAGATAGTACCGCGTAACGACCGCAGTTATCAAAACTATCACTTTTTGATTAGCGCCAGTGATAGTGATCACTTTACAGCGTGTCAGTTGTAACGAGTGATATATCACGTGACTATCTTACGTCAATTCTTTACATTTTTCAAAGCGACAGGTGATCACCTAACGCTAGCGTTTGTATTCGATGGCACCTTGTCTAGCCCCGCTGTATAGACCGTTCGACATTCTATATTTGAAATTTGACGCGCTACCATATTATTTTTGTACACGCAACTACATGCAAGAGGTCATTTATAGATAGGTAACGTAGGTAGTAAGTAGTTCAGTCGATTTTACAGGGCTATAAGGGTATGTTGTTTGATCAGTAGTTAACTCAACTAATTGTCAAAATTCGAAAAATGAATCGAAAATTTGACACATTTCCTTGAGATTTAACCATTAGTTACGGTTTTTAACGATTAGTTAGTTTAACTACTGATCAAACAACAGGCCCTAAATGTATTCAATACCTAGTGAATAAGTGAACTCACGCGGTAGTTCAACGGACAGGCTCAGAAGTTGGCCTCATGTAATATAATATACCTAGATGATTTTGCGTAACTGAAACGCAAAATTAACGTAAAAATTATGTAAAGCTTATCATTTTTTTAAATCTTATTATACACCTTTGATAAATTACCTAATAAATAATTAAAATAACACCAAGGACTACATTAATATAGGTAGGTTTATACCTATTTATTGAAAACCGACGTTTTAAGGAATTAACGTATGCGGAGTGTGGATAAAGAGGAATGCCCATCTACCCTACAACAAAATGCCTGGCAAGTACAAGAACCATTTATACATCATAATATGCTACATTATTGTAAGTTTCAAAAACACTTTCAGTAATTGTTCAATAAGTTTGGATAGTTACACAACAAGTATAAATCGTAGGCTGCAACCACGGACCTAAAAAAAATACGGACTATTTACGGGTTATTTCGTCATACACGATCTACCGTCTCACAAATGCACTAGGTCTGTTAACCCGCCGTCATTACGCTTCGAGCAACAGCACGAGTGACATTTAATTTTACGCCGTAGAAAATGCCGCATTGTGATGTAAAAACGTGTAAAAACTACATTTAGTAAACATAAAAAGCCACACGGTATCACTTATCGCGTGTAAATTATGATTATTCGTGTTATTTTTCATAAACATGTGTTTATTTACAGTTTTTTCAAGGACTTTTTTTCCTAAAAGTGGGGAAATCTGTAACGCCGTTATGGTACCGAACCCTGCTTATGTGAGACAGACTTGATTTTGTTCGGTTTTTTACGCACTTTTAACTAAGTCACAAACAATCTAAGAATGTAATTAAGTCTTGGATATCTTTTTTAACTTAGTTACTTCTAATTTGTCAGATTCTCTTGAAATGTTGCATGCTCGTTTAGGTAATTGCGATGACAATATAATTATATGGTACTATCGAGCTGTTATGACGATGGAGACAGGTGGTCATAGGAACTCTTCAATGGCTAATAGTGGATCTGTCGAGTTTGGAATCGTTTAACTCGTCTTTTTAAAGCGAGTGTTTTAATCATTGTTTGAAGTAGGTAAGTCGGAATCAAAGTGTGTTACTAAAGATGTTATTTTTTAAATACATTACATACATACATTAAATCACGCCTGTTTCCCAGAGGGGTAGGCAGAGACCACTTCTTTCCACCTGCTACGATCCTGACAAATCTCTTTCGCTTCTTCCACATTCATTCATCGAGTCATGCATGCACGTCGGTTTCGGATACTTAAGATCCGGCCCCTTTCCCTTTTTAATTACTCATTAATTTCTGATAGCTTTCCTAAACATGAAAAGTGTAAAGACGGTTGGGTTTCAATTATATGTTAGTTAAAATTGAATCATTAAGTTGGGCAAATTGACGATTCATATGGCAACCCTCAAAGCACGCACACTCTTAAACGGACGGCCATTTTGTGTGCTTCACTCATGATTAGACTAGGTTAGACTAGGTAGGTCCGTATTTTTTTTAGGTCCGTGGCTGCAACTTACTGTTTGTGGTGCTATCCACGGTACGTTTTGTCTGTACGATCAATCATTTACTTGTTTAAAACGAAGGATAAAAAGGTCAGTCTATAACAACACAAAAAAGGCAAACATCGCAAACCCGCATGTAACTACGATTTTTTTATATGTTGTTAGGTCCGTTGAGAGTATTTAACATCCTCGAAAAACTGCGAATTTTTGGCACTTGTTTCAGTTTTTTCGAAAAAGAAGATTTCCAGGAAGATTTTTTCAAGTATCTTTGGTTATACTTTAATAAAAATAATTAAATGCTACAATTTGAGCGTAACTTGAGCACATTATGATAATTGGTTGCGGAGAAACAGCAAGTCAAAGATGGGCAATTTTCTTCAAAGACTGAAGATGTGTTGGTAGGGTTATTTCGAAGATACATACCGTCTGAAATAATGCTCCTAGGTAAAAGTCATTCGAAAATTATTTGTTTGGCACAGTATTAAGAAAACCTACCATTAGTCCGACTCCTTTGTTGTTGAATGCATGCCGCCACTGCGTATACATAGGCAGGCACATACACTCAGTCAAGGGTCAGGGTTGTCACAACAAAAACTACTTAAATATTTTATCTTATATACTTTTTTTCTGTGAATGGTAGAAATAGGTATATTAAAAACATAAAATACATTTATTTGAAATAAACTTATGAATATCCCAATAATTTGTTATGATAAAATTAATTTTACACATTTTACAAACAAATTTATGATCCCAAGATTTTTTACATTAAGGCTTTTGTTAAAACAAATATTTAGGTTAAACCTACACTACATCATTACACCTTAATGTAATCTACTACCAATTCAAATCAAAGGTTAAATGGTGGAATTTGAGAATATCAGACTCATCTAATAACGATTTAAAATATAGGTGATTAAAAAATAACTTACCGATCGTCTCGTGGAAATCGGTGGAAATTCAATTCTTTTTCAAACCTTGATGAAGATTTACAGTTAAAAACAGAACAATTCGTATCACCATTATTAAATTTTGTTCCGAGTCACACGTACAACCCTTGTCATTAGAGAAGGCAAACTAAGGGAGATTGCACTCGCCGACTCTGCCGCCCGCTTCCCCGCGTACCCCCCATCGTTGCCCCTCGCAAGTCCATGAGTCGGCCGACTGTCTACACTAATAATATAATATACCTAATATAATATAATATAATATATAATATATAATATATAATATAATACATAATATATAGTATAATATCGACGGTAAAAAGCGCAAACGCTGTAACCCGCAAAATCAAACTTTACACCAGAGCCAAAAAACTTTTGAAATTTTACAAAAAAAAACATATCTTTTTTTTTATTTGAGCGATCGGTGCCATTTTTATACTACATATGTATTTTCAATTTCCCTATTAGACCATATGCCTGTCGTGTACCAGAAGTGACTAGGTTTCTTTTTAGTGTCGGTTACAGCAACCTGACTTTTTTTTTCAATACGATAAAACGCTGTTAATGATTTTGTTCAATGTATGGAAAGGTAATAATCAGTGTGATTTCTAATAAGCGTAAGTGATGTAACCACCATTCTTTAAATGTTGAGAACTGCCTAAATCGATGTTATGCTGCAGTGCTTGCAGTTTAAAAAAATCATAATTGTATTCAATGATAGATGTCAAAAAAGGTTATTGATATTAAAACGACGTAAATATGAGATAACATTTATTAATCCTTTTTTTAAATGTTATCCTAAAGAATTAATTAATACGAATGTGTTTGTATGTGTATGTAAATATATTTTCAATCCTCCATTGCGTGCCTTCTCTGTTACCTTCACTATTTTCTTTAAAAAAATTTATATGTGTGCCTTATGGTTGGTGAATAAATGTATTTCTTCTTCGTCTTCTTCTTCTTCCATTAGATATAAACATCCGAACATCTACACATAAATATATACATGCTTATAAACATTTACAATACAAGTCTAGTTGAAAAAAAAAGAAATACATTTATTTTAACGATAATTATATATCGCTACAAACACTTCGTATAAAAGAAGTATATTATTATGATAAATTAAATATCACAAGTTAACTTACTCATGAAATAAAGTCAATTAAAATTAAAAACATCAATGTTTAACAAACTGAAAAGTTTAAGACACTATACTAGCGTTTCTTTAAACTAATAACTATTATCAAAGTATTGTTAAAATTCGTAAAGCTGTTTTAATTACTTATAATTATGTAAAGCAACACTTAATTCTCAGAATTTATCATACTAAGTAGTTACTATTTAAACGAAATAAGAATTCATTAGTATAGTATTAACTATTCACATTATTTGCACTGGTTTACTATTAAAATAGATATAATTACATTTTAAAGTTTTGTTGTCACGCGGTGAAAGACCGTTACACCACACACAACTTGATCCCACGGCGCACAGTGGGGCAACGGCGGAATTAATTCAATTTTGGGATGGTCATCAGTAGTCACATTTTTTATCTGATATGTATATAAAACATTTCAAATACCTATGATCTAATAAAATATTGCATATATATGTTATTTTTATAAAGAAATTAGGCCGCCAAACTCGTACAAATGAACTCGCATGAAATAAACGTTAAAAATACCTTGCATTTGCAAACGGTGTATTCCTCTCAAGTTATTGATTTTGTTTAACATGTTTCATTTATATACAAGAAACATTATTCCTACTATTGTAAATGAAATAACATTTATGATTTCTCTTAAATTATGAGTAATTTTAGGGCTATAAGAATTTGATAGCATTTCTCCCCTAAATATTACATTTCATTGGCTATAACCTTTTAGCTACAACGTCCCTCAAGCTCTAATACAACAATATTTACACATTATTTAATCTAGATCATTATTTAATTGGTTCTAGCTGCAATAATTTGCAAACTTTTTATTACTACCTCATTAAGTGAATGAGCTTATTTTTCTAAGAAAAATACTTAAATGCGTTATCGATGGTAATGAGGGCAATTACAAAGACTATTAAATTATAAAATAGTATAAAAAGGGTATTTACAACATTGTGCATCATTTACTTTTGTGAATTCAATAAAGCAACACCTAATTGTACATTTTATTTTAAGTTCAATCAATGTAGGTTTTATTTAAAATATTAGTTGGAATGATTTTATTACACTTATAAATATATTTAAAATGTGTTTTTTTATCCATTATCCTAAAAAAAACAATTAATTCCGCGGCTCCATACAACGTGCACCACTGTGCGGCGGTCTCAGACTGACTGATCGGGGCGGTAAGCCGTTACCCACACAGCATGAGCGCGTATTTAAAATACGGTAAACTCAAGCGACCAATAATAAGCAATCGTTTAAGAAATGAGGTAAAGGTCAGTAATATTTTTGCGTATTACTTCATATTTGGTGTAACTTGTGAGTATTCACATTATGGTGTCTGATTAAAACGTAGTAAGTCACTATCATCTAAATATATTTTACAGAAAACGTAGCAAGTGTAGTGTCACTTTTTTTTTCAATACGCGTAAACGCTGTAAATGACAGTGGAAATGGTTTTACGCACGCAGTAACCTACTGGACTCGAAAAATTTGTAAAATATGAATTGGTGTAAATGCAAATGCAAAATAAAGACCTGTTTTTTGGCGGCTTACAGCAATTAATTTTGCTATATGTCAAAAAAGTACATAAAATTTCAACGCTGTACAGAATTTTCTAATCGTCGTAGAGCCACGACACCCGGACCATTCGACGCAGAAAAAAAATCTGATTCCGAATATGCAAAAAAATTTTTAGGTACTTTGTGGGTTACAGCGTTTACGCTTTTTACCGTCGATATAATATAATAATAATATTATAAAGAGGAAAGATTTGATTTTTTGTTTGTTTGTTTGAATTGAATAGGCTCCGAAACTACTGGACCGATTTGTAAAATTCTGTGACCATTAGAATTTTACATTATCCCTGATGAACATAGGCTATGAAAAAATACCAAAAAAAAACCTTATGTCCCGTACGCTGCGGAAACTATTGACAATAGAGCAAAGTGATGTACTACAGTTTTATAGAAGACATCAATATCTATAAAAAAAATCCACAATACTATATGTCTAACTACTACAGTTACGAGTATGTCACAAAAACTACTTTTTCATGTTAAAATATGCAATAGTAACGCCGGTACTATCTAGGCCCCATCATTCGTACCTTGGTATTAATCCTTATCCAAATAAATCAATTCGTTTTCAAGGCTATACCAGTACCTGTAAATTACATTTTGAATTATTCAAATCGGACATACCATTCAAAAGTTATCATGAGTGTAATAAATATCAAAATTGAAATTTAAGAAACAGCCCTCTAAGTGACTTTAATTGGTTTAACTACAACAGAGAATAGACACGTAAAATTTGGCTAATGGTTCTTGGAAGCCCTTTGTTTCCCATAATTTTATATTTTATTGGTCATAATGTCCTTGTTGACATAATTATTGATAGTCATAATTTTTTATATGGCTGAAATTCAAAAAAAATCAAAATTCAAAATATTTATTCAGTAAATTGGTCACATGAGGGCTCTTTTACACGTCGGTAACATGGAGTGAATCTACTAGCGCTTCGGACAAGACCATCATTGCGGAGAAGAAGCGCCGCAAGAAACTCCAGCAGAAGGTCATTTTTTCCAATCATAAAATACAATAATACTTAAAAGTAACATTACAAGGTAATACAGTAATAAATCATTATTTTAAAACTAACACAAATAAAATCATTACAAATGTAAGCTACATTACTTAAATTAAAAATAGTGACTAGGAGAACAACATGACGAGGTCTCTACGTCAGGAACGATAATTAAAATAACTAACTGGAAAACACGTCCTTGCAAGCGTGAACAGACCGGACCCCACAGACAGCACCCGTTCACGAGTATGACGCGTATCTCAGCCATCGCCTCCCTCAACCGTTCGGGAAGGTGGCGACCCGATCAACGACGCCGCCGTAAAAAGAAGTTCTGAAATATTTAACGTGTAGACAAGGCTAGGTTTGGTTAGGTTTGATTTATAAAAATCCTGAAAAAGCAACAGTTTCTTTAAAGAATACGTTATGACTTGCGATGATTATGACCTAAAGCACATTATGACTAAAATAATTATGGCAGACAATATAGACCCATGGTTCCTGTATAATAATATATTGTGTTTATGAGTGTAACATCACGCCTATATCCCTCAGCAGAGCATCAAAGAGTGTATGTAAATACATACATACATACATAGGTAGCTACATTAAATCACGTTTCACAGATGGGTAGGCAGAGACCACTTCTTTCTTTTCACTTTCAAGAGTGTATGTGATGATGAGAAATCTATTACTTAAGTATCTAAACATTTAATTAAACTTAACCGAAACCATGCATCTCTTCTCTAAATAGTATAAATTAAAGTCGCTTCGCGCCTGTCTGCCTTTCTCCGCTGACTCCTAAACCACGCAACGGATTATGATACGGTTTTCACTGTCATTTAGAGAATTTATTCTAGATGGTTTATATGTACATTTCATTCTAATTAAGTTTTAATATAGTTGACAAAACTCAATGTTTTCCTACCAAGTCGTCAAAAATCTTTTTTCGGGCCCTCACATAGCTTACGCTGGCTAAACCTTAAGAGATGTGTCAAAATAATGTACTGAAGAATTGTAGTTCTTTAAAAAACCTAGAGAAAAGTCCGCGATGGCATAAAATATGTCTATGTCCTAAGATTGACTCACAGTAACCATTTTTATGTTTATAATTTTATTTAAAAATATTAGTTTATTAGCGAAGCTATTCTGTCCGATTCAGTATTTAACCTTATCCAGATAAATACGTTGGTTACCTTGGGCATTTAATGTAGATTAATATAGTCCGGTACAATATATTATGGTATGATGGATGGTATGGTACAGAAGATAGGGCAGATTCAAAATTACGCGCAACATAGATTAGAACTCAAAACAAATATGACAGTTTCGTTGTCTGCACGTATGAAAACCGGCTCTTTGCAGAGTTGTTGCACAAAATAGGAAATGGACAGATGCCTCAACATAATAGGAGCATTAATTTTCAAAATGAGAACCTTAGTGTTTTAGTAAAACAATTAGTCGAAAATGTTTATTCCGAAATTAATAATATTAATTCTAAGACTGTACCTGGGTTAAGGAGAGAGCTATTTTATCACCAACTAATAGTCAAGTAGGTATGGCTTAATTCTATCGAAGATCAATGCACCGACACAAACATACTACTCTGTCTGTCTACTAGACACTGTGCTCGACCTGGAAGAGGCTGCCCATTTCCCAACGGAATTTTTCAATTTCTTGCAACCTTCTGGATCGCCCCACATAAATTGGTTTTGAAAGAAGGGTGTCATATTATTTTACTTCGGAACCTTAATCCACAAAAATTACGTCATCTTTAAAAACGTTCATAATAGAGTGCACAATACTGACCGGATGTGCAGCTGGAAAAGTCGTTTAAATCCCCGGATTCCATAAATACCAACGGATCTACCTTTCCAGTTTAAACGACTGCAATGTCCCGTAAAATTATCGCTTTTAATGACAATTTACAAGTCACAACAAGGTCAAACATTAAAAGTTGCGGGCTTAGACCTGAGCGTTGCGTGTTTGTAGCCCTTTCGCGCGTCATTTCCAGGCAAGATTTGTTTGTATTGTGCGATGAAAAGTCCACTGTAAACATTGTATATAGAGAGATACTGTTATAACTGGCTTTGATTTGAATTTAAAATCTAACGGCATCAAAAACTCAATTTCGCAAAAAGTTTTAGATAGGACGTCTTTCTAAAATCGTCATAAAATAAAACCTCTATGCATATGCACGTATCTATAATTTAAAAAGTATATAACGAAGCGAAGGGAGGGCGGGTCGCTAGTTAGTAATAAATAATGAGACTGTGCTTTAGGCTAAATATCGGATTTTGGCTAAATAATAAAAACATTGTACTGAATAATGTTGGGATGATTTTCTTTTAAAAAAAATGTGCAACAATGTGAATTTTCCATTTTAGATAATAATGGCTTCAAATAAACATACACTAAAGAAATGAACATACTTCTACTTAATTAAATTACTAAATTTAAGGCAATTTGTTTTAGTTTTTTCGAAATAATTATGTCGTCGCTGGAAAGGCAAAACTACTAAAGCGCCATTTTGGTCAAAATGAGTTATATATACAGTTCAACTCCTTTTTTTTTCTGCGTCGACTGGTCTGGGTCTCGTAGCGATCGGAGCATGTTTTTGGCGCTTTACTAGTGAAAATTGGGTCAAAATTTCAATAATTTCTCAGGATTTTTTACTAACATCCGACTCATTTAGACATATTTTTGAATAGTTGGCGGTTAAGTATTGTGCTTGCTGTTTCTAGCCGTTTCAAGCTTTATTAGTAATTTTAGATAACATAACTGAGGATACTCGGTGGTGATTATGTAAATGAAATGTCTTTTAGTCAATAACGTTTACACAATAACCGTCAGTTGTAGTAAATTAGTATTTTTTCTCTTTTGAAATCATGTGAAGTCATGTTTGTTAGTAAATAATCTTATAGCAGGAATCGACCATTGTGGCGCTTTAGTATTTTTACCTTACTCAATAAACAAAGTAAAAAGGATATTAGTATATTTCAATACGGGACTTCTATCTGTTACAGCTGTTAAGAAACTTTGCACTATATACATAAAGCATATTACGAGATATTAGTAATTATTAAGTTATAAAATAAATTAGAAAAGTATAGGTAAGGCGTTATGCGATTCATAAATTTGTAACAAATTCGACCTTTACTCTATTTCTCAAATTGGTTTCGTGTGACATCTAGCGTATTAGACGCGCAAGCAATGTCAAAACAATTAAGTTTTGACATTATGCGCGTCAGTTTATAATTATTATTTATGCTAGTTACCTCAGAACTCCGTCATTTATTAACCGATTTGGAAAATTCGTTTTTGGTTTGATAGGGCATATTTCTGGAGTAGGCCTACTGTCATCAGGTTAGAATCTGATGATGGGGTCCTGGAGAAATTGAGGGAAATCTTCAAATATTTTAGGTACACCTGTAGCGATTTGGGTATTTTGTATATATAAATAGCATATAGTAACTCGTAAATTTGCTCTTGAAAAGCACCATTTGGTGAAGTAGAACTGATGATAATGAATGAATATCACAGATTCACCGAAACTACCTACTTACTCAATAATTATTAGTATTTCATGGGTTGGGATTTAATGAATATTATTTAATGCCAATTTATTTAATATTAATACTATTTATTTATTTAAGGAAACGCATACCTACTCATTTGATAAAAAAGAATGATACTCGTATCCCGTCAAAAACATTAATGTGAAAATGGGAGACAAGTTCAATATTTTAAGAATATGCGATGCATGGTTATCGGCTTCACCGACAAAAGAATTGAGATTTAAATGGTTGCCAAGTTCCGTAGATAATCCTGATATTTATTTATTAAGAACATACAACATTCTAAAATTAATTAAATACACAATTTCTTATATTTTCTGATACGATAATGTTTGCTTGATCTGGCCCTTAGTCCAGCCATCTTGCGAGAGTCTCCTGAGGTGTTGGTCGAGACTCTTCGCTATAAGACCGTTTGCCAAAACAACTATCGGGATAACGATCATCGAGTCAATATCCCACATGGCGGTCACCTCGTGAGCCAAGTCAAGGTACTTGCTTGTCCTTATCGGCCTTCACGAGGTTATCGTCATGCGGGATGGTGACGTTGACGAGCACTGCCCGGCGTAGAGATCAATCTGTCAATACGATATCAGGCTTATTGGCGACATTAGTCCTGTCCGTGATGACAGATCGATCCCAATACAGCGTAGCAGGACCATTTTCGAGAACTGGCGCCGGTGTGTACTTATAGTACGGCACTTCAGACTCAACAACACCATATTCAAATGCGAACATTATATGACTGAGGGACTCGCCGGGGCAGCGGCATGCTCGACAAATGTCGACCGTGCCATCCCTCAGAATATATTTCCGGTAATTATTCGTCATTATGACCACGCCAGCAATTGCACAGACAAAACCTTCGGTTTCCCCAAAGAGGTCACCAAATAGCAGCCAGTTCACGGACGCGAAAAAGTCTACGTGGGGTCTTGTTAGGGCCCAGTAGAAGCGTCCGTCCTCGCTCTTCCACACGTTCTTGCGATCTTCAGTGCTCAACACCGTTGGTCTGGGCCAGTTCTCGTTTGCCAACGAGAGAGGCGTGAGGCTCTTGTCTACTGCAACCACATCTCGATGCATCCCACACTCATTGCTAAGAAAATAATCCCTGAGATTGCACACCTCGCGGTTGTGGAGATTCTTAGCATTTAAAATGCCTCGACCACCACTTTTCCTAGGGATGTACAATCTCATAACAGATGAGCGTGGGTGCAACATGCGATTTGATTTAAGCAGTAGACGGACCCTCCAACCCAGGGCGTCCAGCTCAGTCTGAGTCCACCTTAGTATGCCAAAGGAATATGTGAGCAGCTGTATCACCCAGCCATTGAAGGCGCGCACCTTATTGCCACCCGACAAAAGACTTCTAAGAACTTGTGTCAAGCGGCAGAAGAAGCGCTCTTTCACTGACTGCTTGACATTGCCGTCCACAATACCCAAAGACTGTGACATACCAAGATATTTGTAGGTTTCAATTTCGGAGAGAGATCAGAGAGTCATTGTCTCAGAATGCTGCAAATTCGACCGCACACTTATCTACACCGAATTCCATTTTGATCGCATTACGAAACTCTTGTGTGATATTCAATAATGCGATAAGATCTTGGCGCTTCGATACAAACAGTGAGAAATGACTTCAGCTTCTCTACGAAGTCAATAGCCAAGCCTAGAATCCGTCAGCAAAGATCTGAGAGGATTCAAGGCTAAGCAAAACCACAACGGACTACTGTCACCCTGGAAGATGCCTCTTTCAATCCTTAGGCGAATCAAAGGGGACTTCTCGACCACCTGGTTGACGAAGGACTGTGACCCACTGCCTCATACACACACCTAAAAAGGACCTCAAAGTTGCATCAACTTTATATAACTCTAAGATCCTTTCGAGCCATGAGTGAGGCACCGAGTCGTAAGCCTTCTTGTAGTCAATCCAAGCAGCCAAAAGGGCCGCCTTGCTACGCCTGACTAGCTGACAAATGGTCATGTCTATGAGGAGGAGCTCCTTAGTACCTACCCCGGGACCCAACCTTACATCCATTTTGAGCAGAGGCCAAAACATTATTTGCAATAAAATGTGCATTTAATTCTGTGCTCAAAATGGATTTAAGGAGCTTGTAGATGGTAGGCAAGCATGTAATGGGTCGGTAGATAGTTCTTTGGATTCGCGGTACCACCGGACTTGTGGAGTAGAAAGGTGACACCAGTTGTTAATAAAGGTGGCAAGGAACCGATCTCAAGGACATTTTGGAATTGCGTTGCAAAACACTCATGTGAGGCTTGGAACCATTTAATCCAGAAGTTGTGCAATCCGTCCGGCCCAGGACTTTTCCAGTTCTGAGCCATTTGAATTGCATAACTTACGTCTCCGGGGCAGATGGTAATAGACCTCATTGGTTCATTAAATGTTATGATTATTATTATTATTAGTTTGGTTATATTTTGGGCATAACAGGAAAATGCCAAAACTGTTATTTTTTTTAAAAACGCTTAATTTTACAATAAGTAATTCATGTTTTATTTATTTCTTGGTCTATTAATTTCAACTGACATTCATGCGTAAGTAATATTGTTAAGGCTGAAACAAGAAAAAAGTCCTATAAAAGGTAAATCATCAGGATGTAAGTTGTAACTTTAAGTAACATACATTTGAAATTTAACTTGTCTTAAATGCTAAATTCCTATTTGCTTTATGGCTTTGTAAAGTATTTTTGACAATAAGTCATTTCCGCTTATGATTAACATATTTTTTATACATGTAAGTATTTTTTTCTCAAGAGTATGTAAAAGGAGACAAGTCACTAGTATTTTATGACTCCTTACCTAAAACTTTAATGTGGAGGTTAGTAATTTTATCTTACCATATTTTTTTTAGGATTGAGAGCATTAATGCTAAAGCGACACGTAACTCCGTAAATATTGAACACATGTACAATACGATAAATGAATCGTGCAGATAAAAAAAAAACGAAAGAAAAAAGAAAGTTATGACATTGTAAAGACAAAAAAAACATTAAAAATGCTTGCATCTCGAAATGACCCTTTTGGATGTTAGTAGTTTTGCCTTTCCAGCGACGATATAAGGGAAGCGTTTTTCGAATATCTTTGTTCCATATTTTAATAAAGCTAACTAAATTGGCTACAATTTAAGCCTTACTTGAGGACTGTAAGACCATTACCTACTTGCGGGGATACAGCTAGTCAAAGACTGTCATTTTTTTTCAACAAAATGAAAATTTCGTGTTTGGGTCATTTTCCAAGTTACGTATTGGCTAAACTAATGCTCCTAGGAAAAAAGTTGAGATAAGAATTAGTATAAAATTTGACTAGCTTCAATTTAATACAAAAGTAGTGCCTCTATCTTTCATAATTTCCTCAAAAATATAAAATATACTAAAATATCTGATTTTGGTTAAATGATAAAAACATTGTTCTGAATAATGTATGAATTTATGAAAACAAAATGTGTAAATTTGACATTTTAGATGTAACATTATGGTTTTAAAACAAATAAACATTAACATGAAAAACACAGCAAACATATATTTAAACTATAAAATAATACTATTTACACGGTCAAGCAAAAACAGTTTAGACTTTCGTCCTTTTCGAAGGACCAGGTCTCATCCAGTATAGATCAGTGGGGAGGAGTGGGGGAAGAGGGATAATGTTTTCTGAAGTGGAGGCGGGCCGGCTCTTGGTGTTGGGTCGTCCACATCCTCGTCCTCCTCGTCCAGGACGATAGGGATGGCGTGCACCTGAGCCCAGCCTTTCTGCAAGTGCACGACCCTAAGCAACCTCTTTTTGCATTTGCATGTCACCATTTTAAGCAGGGTCTGAGGAGCAGGCACTGCGCTCATTGCCCATCTTTGACTTGCTGTATATCCGCAACCAATGGACATAGTGAGCTCAGGTTACCCACCAGTACCAAAATTTCGCAGTTTTTCGAACACCATGGGGGTAGCACAGTCTTTTCAGGGCTGCAAACTTGGGTGTTAACTACTATAAAAAAAATCGCAGTTAAATGCGCGTTTGCGATCTATGATGTCGTTATAGACTCTCCTAAAAGACGTGTTCAGATGTTCGTGTCAGAGTGAGATAAAATTGACTCGTTGATCGTAAAGAGCCATACACTGTCGATTCATCGTTACTGTCGAAATAGGTTTTCGTTGCGATTTCCGATATCGTCGACAATCGAACTTGACATACACTATCGAACGATCTTGGCATACACTATCGATTCGTCGTTTCAATCGGTCTGAAGCGACGGATCGTACAGACAAATCGTATCGTGTATGGGGCCCTTTAGTTGACGCACTTCATTATTTTGCAACGATAAATGATGACGCGATAATCGCGTAACATTAAGATTGCAATTAATGCAATGCTGGACACTGTTCATTATTGAAACCAAGCAGAAACAGTATAACGTCTATCAGCACCTTAACACCATAGTGTTATACTGCATGTGACATCTCACGTCACAGATTACGAGTGGTCTAATGGCCGTAGTAATAAACTCGTCTTTTTTTCCCCCTTAATTAATGGCTTTCACTCCTTGTGTTTAACAAGGTGTATTTCGCCAGTATCAAGTTTTAGACAATCACCATGGACTTATTAGAGAAACAAGTCCATGGATACCACACGCGAGGACAATTGTTCGGTTAAAGAGATTTACTCTGGTGGACTAAACAGAAGCACATGGGGTTAGCTCCACGCGCTTCTGTCAAGTCCAAACTCGTCTTGACTGAGATGCCCATCTCGAGAGACGTCAAAGTAAACGTCAACCCATATAAAGCTGTCATTTTTGACGTGTCTTGTGATTGACATCTCAACCAAGATGAGTTTATTAATACGGCCCTTAGATCCGAATAGGAGACGATTTGCACCGGGCTGTGTGTTCGATAAAAAGTATTTTATATCAAATTTAATAGTGTAAGTAACATATGGTGAATAGGTCGACTGAAAAAATTCAGTCCAGTATATAATTTAAGAAGGTTTTTTTAAATTACACCGGCTTGTTTATTAGATAAATGACATACCAATCGAAAGTATGAAGCCTATAGAATATGAAAACGTTAGGTTGACTATTGTTTTCCCGTCATAACTATTGGGTAGGCAGGTACAAACAGGAAGTCGGTACTAATAAATTGCACCGGTATGTTTATTGAATAAAATGTATACTAAAATGAAGATCATTTCATTGCGAACACGGTGATATTGGGTTGACTGCGAAAAATCAGTCTCGATTCCGGGTTGCCGAGTTTTAAAAAACGAAATATTGATGCGAATGAATACGTGCGACGGAGAGATCCCAGCGAAAAATCCTGTGCGATAGAAGAGGACGCAGCATTGCAGCTGCTATAATTTGTCAAAATCAATTAATGTCAATGAGTTTAAAAGTACTAGTAAAGTGTAGTGTAATGAAACATAATGAAAACAGTATTAAAAATATATATAGCTCAATTATGATACAGTGATAAAATGTCAAGAATACAATAATATGTGGAAATGTCAAAATTTAAATAAAAGCAATAAAAATAACAACTCAATATAGGTAGGTAAATAAATATCAGGGGACAATGTCGCACCAATTGACCTAGTACTAGATGATGTGATAGCTTTAGAGAGGTTGGTCATTTTTAAATAGTAGTGATAATTATTGTGATTCATTAACAGATAACAAAAGTCAGTCATGTTGAGAACCAGCAAAACTTTTGAATTTCATTTACTTTTGGCAAAAATAAGGATCGAAGACTGTCATGCGGAACGCGCCGATAAGATAAAAGCGTGACTTAAATGACCCTGCACTACAATCACAACAGTAGGGGGTCTGATAACGATCAAGCAGAGGTAATAAATGCTGATGTCCTTTGAAGGACAGACATACGGTGTTTACCTAAATAGTGACCTCTACTACGGTCCGGTGCAAAGCCTTGACTTGCAACTTAGTGCCGTTACCAGGTAACATAGCCTTGATAATTGTTTAAAGTATAATTTAGAATTGTACGCCTTTAATGTTATCTGTGCCGTGTCTCTCTCTACTCTGTGGCATCATTCTATGCGAATGTGTTCTTACAATAAATACATTTATTTAATTTATATAGCGGATTTATTTATTAGGTTATGGGCCCAGAAAAGCCCAGAAATAAGATCAGTGCATAAAATTAATGTAGAAAACGTGCATAAGGACATTCAAATGAACATAATCTGAAATTGCGAAGTGTCACTTTCTTTTCTTTGCTTTATGTCATATTCGTATTTCAAATACATAGTATGAGAAAAAATGGCAGCAAATAATCAACTGGCATTAATTGAAAAAATAACCGGCCGTGATAATTATGCAACTTGGCGGTTTGCAGTGAAAACATATCTGCAATTTGAAGAGTTGTGGGACTGCATAGAATACGACTCAGGTACTAAAGGGGATGCGAAACGTGACACAAAAGCAAAAACAAGAATAATTATTTTAGTCCATCCAACAAATTATGTGCACATTCAACAAATTATGTGCACATTCTAGCACTGCAAGAGAAGTATGGGAAAAGATGTCGCTGGCATTCGACGACTCTGGGCTGACACGCCGAGTTGGTCTGCTGCGTGACCTCTGTAACACTTCGCTTACCGGATGTCAAAATGTAGAGGAATATGTGAGCAAAATAATGGGTACCGCTCACAAGCTCAGAAACATTGGTTTTAATGTAGACGATGAGTGGCTCGGCACACTTTTACTCTCCGGTCTACCCGAATCTTATCACCCAATGATTATAGCAATTGAAAGTTCCGGGGTGAAAATAACATCAGATTCTGTAAAATCGAAATTACTACAAGATGTCAGAACAAACCAACCCGAGTATGACCCTAAAGTGTTTGCTGTAAACAAAAAAAAACATCAAGGTCATAAGAAACCATCTAAAGGTCCACGGTGCTACACTTGTAATAAATATGGCCATAAAAGTCCAGACACGCAGCAAAAAGCAAGTACTTCGTCCTATGCTGCTGTGTTTGTGGCGTCAGCTGCCCAAAAAGACGCTTGGTATGTGGATTCAGGTGCATCTTCACACATGACAAGACATGTGAACTTGCTTGAAAAGGTCTCCTTTTCAAAAAAGCCCAGAAATAAGATCAGTGCATAAAATTAATGTAGAAAACGTGCATAAGGACATTCAAATGAACATAATCTGAAATTGCGAAGTGTCACTTTCTTTTCTTTGCTTTATGTCATATTCGTATTTCAAATACATAGTATGAGAAAAAATGGCAGCAAATAATCAACTGGCATTAATTGAAAAAATAACCGGCCGTGATAATTATGCAACTTGGCGGTTTGCAGTGAAAACATATCTGCAATTTGAAGAGTTGTGGGACTGCATAGAATACGACTCAGGTACTAAAGGGGATGCGAAACGTGACACAAAAGCAAAAACAAGAATAATTATTTTAGTCCATCCAACAAATTATGTGCACATTCAACAAATTATGTGCACATTCTAGCACTGCAAGAGAAGTATGGGAAAAGATGTCGCTGGCATTCGACGACTCTGGGCTGACACGCCGAGTTGGTCTGCTGCGTGACCTCTGTAACACTTCGCTTACCGGATGTCAAAATGTAGAGGAATATGTGAGCAAAATAATGGGTACCGCTCACAAGCTCAGAAACATTGGTTTTAATGTAGACGATGAGTGGCTCGGCACACTTTTACTCTCCGGTCTACCCGAATCTTATCACCCAATGATTATAGCAATTGAAAGTTCCGGGGTGAAAATAACATCAGATTCTGTAAAATCGAAATTACTACAAGATGTCAGAACAAACCAACCCGAGTATGACCCTAAAGTGTTTGCTGTAAACAAAAAAAAACATCAAGGTCATAAGAAACCATCTAAAGGTCCACGGTGCTACACTTGTAATAAATATGGCCATAAAAGTCCAGACACGCAGCAAAAAGCAAGTACTTCGTCCTATGCTGCTGTGTTTGTGGCGTCAGCTGCCCAAAAAGACGCTTGGTATGTGGATTCAGGTGCATCTTCACACATGACAAGACATGTGAACTTGCTTGAAAAGGAGACAACTCCTGCCATACAGAATATAAAAGTTGCAAATAATAAAGTATTATCAGTGCAATGCTCAGGACAAGTGAGCTTAGATGCTTATGACAATGAAGGTCAAATAAAAAAGGTGCTTTTTACTAATGTTTTATGTGTCCCTGAACTCACGACTAATCTACTGTCCGTGAGTCAGATTATACGGAGTGGTGGCCAAGTAAATTTTGACAAAACAGGCTGTGTTATTATGAACAATAAAAGTCAGATAGTAGCAACAGCAAGTCTTATCAACAACATGTACCGGTTGAATATGCCTGGAGGAGGCTATGCATGCATGTCTGACGTTGAAGAGCAAGAAATTTTCCTGTGGCACCAAAGAATGGGGCACTTTAACTTTCAAAGTTTAAAAAAGATGACTTCAAATACAGACTATGTAATTTTCTCCGCGAAATCAGAAAATCTGACATGTGTCACATGCAAGGAAGGTAAACAAACAAGAAAACCTTTTAAAAGTGAAAGCTCCAAGAGTAAAAGTCTTCTTGAGTTAGTTCACTCAGATATATGCGGGCCTATGGTAACACAGACACTAGGCGGTGCCAAATATTTTCTAACATTTCTTGACGACTACTCAAAGAAAATCTACGTGTATTTTCTCAGAAACAAGTCCGGTGCATTGGGAAAGTTCAAAGAATTCAGAAATTAAGTCGAAAACCAACTTGGTGCTCACATAAAAATTCTTAGAACGGACAATGGCTTGGAATATGTCAACAAGAACTTCTCTGATTATTTGAAAGGTGCTGGGATCATACATCAAACGACCACACCATATACACCAGAGCAAAATGGGACTGCAGAACGAATGAACAGAACCCTAGTTGAAAGAGCGAAATGTATGCTCCTAAATGCCAATTTACCGAAAGTACACTGGGCTGACGCAGTACACTGCTTATATAATAAATCGTTCTCCGACTAAGTCCCTTTCATACAAAACTCCTGAAGAAATGTGGTCGGGTGAAAAACCGAAAGTGAATCACATGCGCATATTTGGTTGTGAAGCAATGGTCCACCTGCCTAAAGAGAAACGCAAGAAATGGGACCCGAAAGCACAAAAATTATTTTTAATGGATATTGTGATCACACCAAAGACTACCGATTTATTATAGCCAACTCCAGAAAAGTGATAAGAAGCAGGGATGCTACTTTTCTTGAATCTACCGTAAAAAGGGACTATGTTCCTGCTGAATTGTCTGTGAAAAATCCTGAAACAAATAACGATATTACTCAAGAAAAAGTTCAGGATAATGACTCTGAAACAAATTTAGATTCAAGTACAAGTACATATGACACTGTATGTGAGAATAGGTCAGACAGTGAATACATCCCTGATACCAGTTTTGATTCTCCTCCAATCAGCAACATTACACTGAGACCTAGAAATAAAACAAAGGTAAATATAAATTTAGATAATTCAGAAGAAAATACTTACCTGTGTCAACATGAAGAGGTCCTGACAGATGTACCTGTAACTTTCAAAGATGCTATAAACTGTAGTGAAAGTGAAAAATGGAGAAAATCTATTATGGAAGAACTGGATGCTCATGAGAAAAACAATACCTGGACATTGATTAAAAAAACCCCGAATGCGAAAGTGATAGGATGCAAATAGGTGTTCCGTATCAAAGAAGAATCAACCGGTTCACACTACAAATCACGACTATGTGCTAAAGAATATGCACAAACGGAAGGTATCGATTACAAGGAGACCTTTGCACCTACAGTCAGTGTTCCAGCGGACCCTCACATGAAGCTACAAAAAGGAGATGAAGAGTCTGAAAAGAAAATACCATACAGGGAAGCTGTGGGCTCTCTCATGCACCTGGCTATCGTGAGTCGACCCGATATAATGTTTGCAGTCAGTCTGGTGAGTAGATTCCTTAATTGTTACAATCAAACACACTGGAATGCAGTTAAAAGGATCTTCAAATATTTAAAAGATATAAAAGAGTATGGACTGTGCTACTCACGCACTCCACAGCCCTCAGAAGTCATAGGGTACTCTGACGCTGACTTTGCAAATGATCTAGACACACGGCGTTCCGTTACTGGCTATGTTTTCTTAAATAATGGAGCTGCTGTAACTTGGTCTAGTCAGAGGCAACAAACTGTGGCTCTATCCACTACAGAGGCCGAGTTTATGGCAGCTTGTGCCGCTACTAAAGAGGCAATATGGATAAAACAGATATTAAGTGACATCGGTGAATATACACAGGACACGACATGTCTTCATTTAGACAATCAAAGTACCATCAGTGTCATTAAAAATATAAACTTTCACAAACGGTGTAAACACATCGATATTAAATATCACTTTGTTAAGGAAAAGTACCACCAAAAGATAATTGCATTAACGTTTGTTAGTAGTGATTATCAATACGCTGATATCCTTACTAAAGATTTGTCAAAGGACAAAAAAACTTTCAGAGATCTAAACTCGGAATGTCTTTACATAGCTCTTTATCTTGAGAATTTATTCAATTTAATATTGTTTTGTGAATGTTTAATGTTTTTTTTTACTGTCATTATGCAGAAGTTAATTACTTTACTTTGTTAACTATTGTAATGTAAGGCTTTAATTCAGAGAGTGTGTTAAAAGTATAATTTAGAATTGTACGCCTTTAATGTTATCCGTGCCGTGTCTCTCTCTACTCTGTGGCATCATTCTATACGAATGTGTTCTTACAATAAATACATTTATTTAATTTATATAGCGGTTTACCTCTGATTTATTTATTAATAATTAGTTCGGTCTTCAATCATATTGCATTGTCTTAGGCTGAAAATATAGGTAGGAATGATAATATACCTAAGGTTAGAGTTGTGTCAATGCGCGAAGCGCCAGAATCACGCGGAATAGGAGCTGCGCGCAGCGGAGCTCCGTCGACTTGTTCGTACACTTCTTTTTTAATTACTATTATATAGTAAAGTTTTATATTTTTTTAGCGTTAATTTCCGCGCTATTCCGCGTAGTTATGGCGCTTCGCGCCTTGACGCGACTCTAGCCTAACCTAACCTAATAAAGGCGAGGGTGACCTAATCAAGCGAGTTTGTTTGCATTTTCTAGGAACTGATCTATTTACAAGGTGAGTTTTAATTCTTGTGAATCCGTTCATCCATTAGGTATTTCATCCATTAGGTATTTAGTCTATTAGGGGATTTAAATTAATTTAGGCATTGTAAACTTAGGTCATTCAATATTTAGGCGAAATTATGTTAGGAGTTTTTAAAAATTAGGTATTTCGACCGTAGGTATTATAAAAATAGGGAAATTAATTTTAGGCGGTCTGATTTTCATTTTGTTTCATTACACTACACTTTACTAGTACTTTTAAACTCATTGACATTATTTGATTTTGACAAATAGCAGCTGCAATGCTGCCTCCTCTTCTATCTCACTGGGATCTCTCTGTAACACGTATTCATTCGCATCAATATTTCGTTTCTAAACCTCGGCAACCCGGAATCGGGACTGATTTTTCGCAGTCATCCCAATATCACCGTGATCGCAATGAAATGATCTTCATTTTGGTAAAAAAAATATTCAATAAACAGACCGGTGCAATTTATTAGTAATGACTTCCTGTTTATACCTGCCTACCCAATAGTTAGGACGGGAAAACAATAGTCAACCTAAAGTTTGCATATTATATAGGCTTCATACTTTCGATTGGTATGTAATTCGTCTAATAAACAAGTCGGAGCAATTTAAAAAAAAACATATTTTTTTTTAATGATTTATATACTGGACTGAAATTTTTCAGTCAACCTATTCACCATATATTACTTAACATATTAAATTTGATATAAAATACTTTTTATCGAATAAACAGCCCGGTGCAAATCGTGTCCTACTAGGAAAGTCGAAATAACCTTGTGTGAGCGACGGATGTTCAAGTAGACGTCTAACAATAATATGCATAAATTGTTCTTGTCTTTATCAGACTTCTAAATAATCGGTATAGTTGTGTTTATTTATACCTTTTTTTTTAAATATTGATTATCTCTGTACATGCCAGGCATTTTATGGGCATTCTCCAAGTTCGAAACCATATTTAATGTAATAAAAAATCTGTTTCGTTAAAAATGTTTATAATAAATAATAATATTATTAACAATGTTTACGTAATGCAAAAAATAATTCACTCCTTTGCGAGCTGCTTTGCGACAGTTCCGTGGAACTTTGTCCACACTTTGTAAACACAGATGTCGGCAATTTATTTAATTCTAATTTAGTCTTTCAAACTAAACTTTGTACATATATTCGTCGAAAGTTATTCGAGTAAACTCTCCATTTCAGATTTGCCCAAAAAATCTTCGATTGGGCGAAGTTCTGGAGCGTTAGGTGGATTTGCTAATTTGGAAACATAGGGGATTTTTAGCTCGTCCATTTTGTTACCTTTTTTTTTAATAATGACTAGAAGCCAAATCTGGCCAAAACCACACCAGCTCCACATCAGCTCTTCTATGTTCCAATTTTATAAAATCCAGCGCACATCGCTCCATGTATCGGGCGGCATTAACGGCTAACCCAGATTAAAAAATCTGCCTTAGACATACCGCGAGGGCTGATCGCAAGCCACAAAATCTTTTTTGGGAACCTTCGTATGCTCTACATATTTCACGTTTTCTTCAGTTGGGCCATTGGTGTTTTTGAAATAATAACTCCCTTGCCATTCATTTCCGTCTAATGTGAAATATGATTCGTCGTTCATGACGCACAAGATGTCTGTTTTAGCGTGGAATGTATGTTTGACCAAAACGCGAAGCCGGTTTTTTGAGTAAATTTTTGATTCTCAGACACAGTCTCTTGACTCCTCTTGATCGTTGTTCAATACCAATGTATTTAAGATACTTTTTTTTAACCCCTTGTGTCCCACCGGCAAGCATAGCTGCCGGCCCCAAAAAGCAACGTAACCCACCGGCAAGCATAGCTTCCGGTACACTATGATTCGATTTTCTGTCCTTAGTCTCTCACATTAATACATAAATTCCCATAAATTGTATGTCAATGGATTCAGTATGAAATTAGCTATAAACCAACATCAACCAATCATAACACTTAAACGGAAAAAATCTAAATATGGTCAGGTGAACCCATGGTGAACTTCAGTCTACTTTATCCATTCGGTGCGTGAGTGCATGTGCAGTAATATATCTTTTTAATTTATGTGTTCTACTGTATGTTTTCATATATTTTTTTTTGAATATAACATAGAGAATCAGAAAATTACAATAATATATACGTTTGTGTGGTAATTTTTTAGATATGAATGTTTTTGGGAAACTGTCTCAGTTTAACTTTGCTCTGAAATCAATTGGCTGCATAGACTGGATTATGCATTATTCCGTTTAATTTTGGACATAATTGGATAAGTTATATTTTCACCTTTCTAAAAATGTACATTCCTATGTATAAAAATTGTACGAGTAAGTACGTAGTTAACATGGCGGGTGTCTTTAAAACCCGTGGGTTACGCTGCTTTTTGAGCTCGCGTAGCGTGGGACACAAGTGGTTGACTTCGCATTTGAATTTTCTTCCGAGCTCTCTATATGATTTTGCGACACGGCTGGTGGTCATTTTCTTTAAACGACTCCTTTCAGTAGACTGTCTTAAACTGGATATTTTTCCCGAACCTTAAAACTTTACTTTTTTTTTAGTAGTCGTCTTTCTGAATTAGTAAGACGCTAAAATACTATAAATTGTGCTTCGACTCTCAACCTTTTGTGAAAAATGCTCCAAGACCTTTACATTCGACCAGAGGGGATGTGTATCGAAGAAATTAGAAACAGTTTCGCCACGGATTTTTGACGATTTGCCATAATTCGGTAAGGTCGAAAAAGTTGGGCATGCTAATTAAATTTTCTATGAAACTTTTCCGTTGTGACACGAAAATCCTACTAATATTATAATTGTGAAAGTTTGTATCGACGGATCGGGATGAAACTTGGCACACATATAGGTTAGGCCCTGGAATAGGACATAGGATAGTTTTTATCCCGTAAAATTGGACCGTTCCCGAGGGACAAAAGCTATTGTATTATCCACTAATCCTACTAATGAGACTTATCTATATCGGTCATGCTACCGGTCGCCGATCATTAATCCTTACTATTCTTTCACGCTGCAACGGCTGGACGGAGTTGGATGAAATTTGGAATAGAGATAGATTATACACTGGATTAAAAACATAGGCTGAGCTGGATTAAAGTTCTCGAGTCGCGGGCAGAAGCTATTAAATTTTGTGTGTATATTTCAGTGGGTTCCTGGATGGTTTGAAAACACAATTGGACCCGGTAGGTGGCGCTGTTGTCGGTCACCAAAATTAATTTAATAATAACCGGATTTAATAATTCAGACATAGAGACCATAGTAAACAGTGAGATATCAAAAAATGATGACTCAACCGCTGATTCCTTACAAGTAATTATAGAATCGCAAAAATAAAAAATGTTAATGTTAAATTTAAAATATCCTTATTACTTTATATTACTTAAGTAATATGATAAACGTGAAAGTTTGTATGTATGGATGTTTGTTACTCTTTCACGCTGCAACGGGCTGGACGGATCCGGATGAAACTTGAAACACATATAGGTTAGAGACCCTGGAATAGGACGTAGGATAGTTTTTATTCCCGACAATTGGACCGTTCCCGAGGAAGCAAAAGCTATTGTATTGTCCACTAATCCTATTAATGCGAGTATCCTACTATATAAGTAATAAGTCTCATAAGTAGGATTAGTAGGATAATCCTACTTATGAGACTTATCTATATCAGTCATTACGTTTGACGTTAAAGTGACATAAAATGCTACCGGTCACCGATCATTAAATATTATAAATGCAATAGTTTGTGTGTTAGTTTGTTACTTCTTCACGCTGCAACGAATGGATGGATTTGGATGAAGTTTTAAATGGAGATAGCTTAGCTATACCCCAGATTGAGCCCGGATAAACACATCATCTCAATCTACGCGGAAGAAGTCGCGGGAAGAAGCTATTTACAAATACAAAATAAAACTTTTTACGATTTTGGAAAAACAACCCCTAAGGGGTAAAGGAGGGTGTAAAATTTTGTAAGTATGAGAGGTTCGTCACTTTTGAAGTTAGAAACGTGAAAATTGGTATATAGGCTACTATTTACAAATAAAAAAAATATATTTCAGCGATTTTGGAAAAACTACTCCTAAGTTATAAAAGGGGAGTGTAGAAATTTGTATGAATTTCGTCATTTTTGTAGTTAAAAAAGTGAAAATTGGTATTTAGGCTACTACGCATACATAAAAAATATTATATGGGGGTAGAAGTAGTATATCGAAGTTAAATAAACTCATAGCTATGAGCAATGATAATAGCTGTAATGTACTGTACAGATGGTTAGGTTAAGTTTTTTTTTAACCGAAATTAAATATACTTATTCTTATTCATTCTTTTAAAACTAATTGGGCACTTAAACCTACTATAATACTTTACGCTCTAACATCTAAATCATACAATTCGTTCAGTGTGAAAAAGTGCGACTTTAGTTTATACATGAAAATAGGTACAGCGAAAAAGTTCTTCGCAGCGTCGCGGACGCCGGGAGTTTAAATAGGAGCTGAAAAGCCCGCTCGCGCTCAATGCGCTCATTCATCGGAGAACGTCGTACTTATTGCTTTGTTTGGGATATTGTCAGGTTGTATTATTCAAATACAAAATTGTGATAAACAAATCTGCAAACCATTTTTCTTTTTGTTGTATCGTAAAAACGATAAAACACACAAGCTTGAAAATTTGGTATGATTATACATAGTAAAAATCCTACAAAAACAACAAATACTGAAAACCGGTCAAGTGCGAGTCGGACTCACATACCGAGGGTATTTTTATCGACTACGACTTCGGTCAGAACGATTCTGGGCGCTGATGTACCTACCTATTTACATCATATACTACATTATATGTAGTATAGGTTGTACATAATCATATATTATAAATGCGAAAGGTTATGCGTGCGCGAGTTTGTTACTTCTTTGCTAAAAAGTATGGACGAATTTGGTTACGTGCCATTAGGAGCAAAGTTTGCTTAAACACTGGATTAACACACAGGGCTACCTTGAATAATAAATCACTGTTCCCGTAGGATGGCAAAATTATTAATTCTATGCGGACGAAGTCGCGGGCAGAAGCTAGTTAGCCATACAATTGCAAGGATAGTTTTCGTCGCACAACGGAACATTTTTCACCTTCGTTGTTTGTATCGTTAACTACGCTTAACTAGGGTTGTAAAAAAACGGTTTTTTTTCTGACTTGAAAAAAAACATGAAAAAAAACCGTTTTTTTTCTGAAGTACGTTTTTTTTCAAAAGTATGAAAACTCAAAATTTGCAAGGCAGTTAATACTTTTATACGGTTGTTTTACTTGTTTTAGACTTTATGTTAACCATTAAACCAATTACATTTACCAACTTTGATTAATAACAACATAAATGAAATCTGTAGTGGGACACGAGACAGAAGAAGAACCAGGAAATTCTGATGCTGACCGAACTAGTGCTGATAGTGCTGCTGATAGTGCTGATAGTTCTAGTGAATAGGTTTAAAGTTCTTTTTGCACTTACTAAAAATAGTTTAGTTAAATAAATCACGAAAAACCGTTATTGTGGCATATTTTTGTTCATCTGAAAAAAAAACTAATTTAGAAAAAAAACCATGAGGCCAGGTTTTTTTTCATGTTTTTTTTCATAAATTTGAAAAAAAACATTTGGTTTTTTTTCTATTTGCAACCCTACGCTTAACTATGGTCCTTCTTTTTGATCCTCACCCAATTAGGTATTGTGAAAAATATCCTACGTCCATGAAATTTGTCGTAATGATTTACAGAGAAGTTGTTAAACAAAATTCAACTCAACTTTGTACTTTTTTAAGGAATTTAATATTTTAAACAGAGCAGAGGTTCAAACTTTGTCCAGATTTCACTCCGCATACGTTATACCAATGACCACTGAGGTAGAATATGTTTGTTGCTATCAACAGTATTGAAGTATAATGAAGTTTCTATCAGCAAAATTATTGTGGAATAGGTACTTGTAACCCATAGGCGTCTTATCTTACACTATAGTCCGTTCGCGTTAAGAATGCAGTGAATGCTGTCTGATCAGTGAGGGTAAATGTGTATTCGCAGTGGAGTTTAAATTCAAACAAATTATATTTAAAAATATTAAGTTTAATGAATTAAAATAAACCTAATTTTGAGCGACCTGATTGGTTAGGGGGCGTGGCTAGGCCTGCGGAAAACAATGATTTACTGCATTCTTAACGCGAACGGACTATAGAGATCAGTTTAACCTCTTGCTTATCAAGTCACTTTTCAGTACTTTGGAGGACAATTTCTCCCAACAGGTTGAGATTGGGCAGCTAAAAAAAATACGTGTCTGTTATTTTAGACTACTCTCTAACATATATCAAAATAAACCAAATCGGAGCCGGACAGTTGGGCACCTTTCCTTGTGAGTTGTTTCTATGAAGTGTCTTATATATCTTTAAGTTTTCCAGGTATTGACTATTAGTGCAGACATCGTAGTAAAGGTATTTATCTAAGACTACTATTACATCGATAAGGCTGCACGATATTCTTGACTACCGCTGTTGTAGTTTAAATTTGAAAATTTAATCTATAAAGTAAGTTCGCCATTGTTTTGTTAAATAACTATAAATATTACTTCAACATTTGACGACTAAATACTTCATTTTTAGGGTTACGTACCTCAAAAGAAAAAGGGAACTCTTATAGGTTTACTTCGTTGTCAGACTGTCTGTCTGTCGGTATGTCTGTCTGTCAAGGCCCTTCTTCTCAGAAACGCGTGAAGGGTCATCGGATTGAAATTCATGTCAAATACTCAGATCTGCAATTCCTGTGAAAGAATCAAACTTCTAGGTCAAAGCAATCAAAAGATACTGCCGTTTATGCTGCATATGTCATACAAAACACAGAGAAATCAAAATCTATAGGGTACTTCCCATAGTTCCCATTGACCTAGAATCATGAGATTTAGCAAGAAGCAATGTCTTATAGTGTGCTGTACATTACATTGCTTCTTGCCAATCTCATGATTCTAGGTCAATGGGATATAAAGGAATCTAAAGGAAAAAAACCGAAATCCGTAAATTTGTAGATCTGCAAAAATATATTTTGCAATTACTTAGTTACTTCTTTGGAGTGTTGGTAAAGAGACTGCGACCTATGTTGATGTACGGAGGCAACAGTTTTCCAACGGCAAAGTTAAGACTGTCTCAATCCAGTTTATCTTTTCGTAAGAGCAATGTTATATGCCGACATAGGAATCCAGGGGGGCAACATTTTATGACAGGTAGGGAGTTCCTATATCGATAAACTCAATTATCTATGCTTGTTTTGTATGCTAGTGATCACTCCAAGATTTGCCTTTAAAAACATTTTTTTATTAAAATTGTAAATATTAAACAAAATAACAACGTAATCTACTTCATTTCTCAAAAATATTTTTGATACTTTACTCATCATTATTTTTTTCTTCATAAGTTATCTAAGTACTATTGTTAAAATAAACGATCACATTTTTTTCCAAATTTTCGGGCATTAAACCTCTCCGTCTTGGCTGATAAAAGTGATAAATCAATGTCAATGTCAGTGGAGGTAATAGGGGCAGAACATTTTTTTTTGAATATGCCGTGTGATCTTCATACTTACTCAGAACAATACTTACAAAAAATACATACAATGCTGGGGGCGAACACTAGTATATGGAAAAAGCATCGATAATTGAGTTTATCGATATAGGAACTCCCTACCTGTGATAAAATTTTGCCCCCTGGATTCCTATGTCTGGTTATATGGGTCAGGCCGTAGTTTTTGCCACATTAAGTATAACCTAACTCTCCGCTACTTTTTTTGCGACTAATAATACTTATATATATATTTCTCAACCACAGCGTTATATTTCTTAAGAAATAGTGAACCGCGGCCACTGAAGATATTTAAATAAATTCATAAACTTGCAGAGCTATACGATATTTGTTTAAAAAAAAAATGACTAAATTTTCATAAGAAACGCGAATCCGCTTCGGTAGGGGTGCACTTTGCGCCAAGGTAAAATTTAAAAAATTAAAACAATTTGGTAATCTATTTCATTAACCGTTATGACATAATAGTCTGCCTAGCCGACATTTAAATAAATATCGTTTCGTGTTTCCTAAGAAGAAAAATTAAATTTTATACATCGAAAAAAAACGATCAAAGCCATTTCATTGCACTTTTTTTATTGCATCGCTTTTATCTGCCCATTTTAAAGAGTTAAACATTAGCAGTATTTGAGTCGCGACCCCAAAGTAACTTTCTTTATAGTTAAAAAGACAACAGCGGCCATATTTTAGTCATTCTGACGGTCAACTTTGTTGTAAGTGGAGGGTGTCACATTTTTCACGGAGTGCATTTTTTGAGATTTCAAGGTAAGTTTTCAATTAATATCTGTTATTTTTGTTGTGCACTAACTGGGAAGGTGTGTGTAAACTGTCAAAGCCAAATTGATATGAAAATATAGCTTATTTATCGAGTAATTTTGGATTTTCCTTGTGCCACGACGGCGCAAAAATGTCATTATGCCATTTTTGCGCCGCTTTTGTTGTAAAGGAGCATGCATACATTATATTTGGAGTTTCCGGGTATTTTCCTTTGCTTTTGACATGGATTGCAAGGCACTAAGTATTGTAAAAGAGTGACTTTCTTTCTTTGGGGTTTATTAAGACGAAGAAGATTTATTTGATTTATGTTGTGTCATTTCAGTCTGCGATAAAAAAAAATACCGTATAATACCGACATCCTTTTTTTATTTTGTACCTACTGTAGCATTATCGCTACAAATTGCGTAGGTTCGCGTCAATTTTCGCTTGTCTATTCCGCCTTTATATCCGTATCCTATCCTTTTTTGTAATTCGGACTTACCAGTTGACTGGTTTATTATTTATTTATTTATTTATTATAACATGTTTACAAACTTAGTTGTATTACAACGTCCCGCAAAACTGTTTTCACAGTTTGACTGTGGGATCCGCGAGTCTAAGTTTACATAAGTATATATCACAGATCAGAATCTACATTAATAACGAATAAACAAACAGTAATTTTAAAAATTTAAATAATATTAAGGTAGTGCTCTCCTAAACCTATTTTTGTTAGGCTCCAGTCTCAGAGGCGCAGATAGGCTGTTGAGGATGTAAGGCAAGCGCTTCTCAATAAGCCTGTCCCCATAGTAATTGCTCACTCAGGGTACAGCATATTTACCAGCGGCTACTGACCTGGTGCCATGTTTTTGGCTCAATTGCGATAAGTTAATCTCTTGATTACCATGTTGATTAACTGCCAGTAAGTACTTGTGTCTAAGGATTGCCGGTAGGATTTTGCATATCTTAAATAATTTATAATAGTCTTGTTTAATAAGCTTAATTTTTAGTTTTATTGTTCACTAGTAGCTTGAGGAATTTAATTTGCAACTTTTCTACTTTATCCAAAGCGGTTTGGGTAAAAGTGTTGTCATTTGTAAAATTCATACATTTTCAAGGTGAGCAGCCATTCAACCTTCAGCCATAAAAGTGATAAATTATGATAGAATTATTAAAAATAAACATATTTTGTTATGTAATGAAATACTCTAAAGTGCATCGGAGCCGAGATATTTAAATATTCATACTTGGGCGTACTTTTGTACTAAAAACTGAATACTTACGAGTACATCTTTAAAATCTCCGCTCCGATATTATTTACCGCCATAAATTATATATATCTATGTGTATTTAGAGGTCCTCTAAATAACTATGTAAAAATCATCCGTGGCCGCTGAAAAAAAATATGACAATATTCTTCAAACAAATTTACCCAATGCCCTTTGTTTTAAAGGTAAGACCATAGCAATCAAGAGAGTAACAAATAATTGATTCAACTAGAGACTTATATAAACATTTTAATGTGCTATTTGGGACTCTATAGCTTAAGTGGTAAAACCTTCCCAATAAAACTCTTAATTTACTACAAATAAAATCAATGTGAGATGACCATGAAAAGTTTTCATCTATTTTCATGCCAAGGTAAGTCATACATTTGACGCACTCAATTGGCTTACATTGGCATGAAACTAGATTATTATGGAAACAAGTAAAATCGTGGGTTACTATTATGGGCTGTGGTGAATCAGGAGGACATAAATATGGTGAACGTATTATTAATAATTTAGTTTTTTCCGTGTTTAAAACAATACCATTATCGTGCGACCACTTGACTACGGCGTCGACGTCCCGCTGCACCGAGCGGCGGGTGCGGGCAGTTAGTGTCATTTGGTCTGTCTATTTTGAATTTTGATTTGTATTTTGGTCATTCTGTGAGCTCGAGAAAATTCGGGTCATTCTCTTGCATATTTTGGCCTAAAGTAGGTACACAGTACATAGAACATTCGTACCGCAACGTTATTTCTTCTGTTGTCGATAGCCGCTAATTTGGCTTAGTGTGCGGGTTAATGTCTCCGGTATCTTATTAATCGGTTCCGCCGATTTGGATCGAATCTCTTCGTAATTCACCGTGGAATGATGAACAATTCACCGGTATCACTCGATTCCTATTAGTGCCGCTTTTTGTCTGGTAAGTTATTGGTTGTGCCACCGGATTTTTATGTTTGGTCTCAATCGTTAGGTGCCCCCATTGTTCTGTTTAAGTTCCGCTTTATAATAGGAGGTGTTTTCTTCCAGCACTCCCCCCACCCCCTGTTTCCTGATGGGCAGCACGCCAGCTTTCGGCATGTGAATGTCGATGCGGTAATGTCGCTCCAAGCCGTCTAGTGTCGTTGCGATACTTCTTACAGCGTCGGGTTTGACCCAAAATTCACCGTACGAGCCAGCGGACAACGACTCCACGCGCGGCAATATAAGAGAACTATAGGCTGTTTTTTAATATAGTTTTTATTTAGCGCGTTTTTCCAAATTCAAAAAGGCCCCCGCGCCCCTCCGAACTGCTTTAGTTCTTTTGGTTTTTCATTTTGACCCAAAATATCACGGCGCTGCCGTTCTATTTGTTATTTAAGCGCAAATTGTTGTTTAATTTTTAATACACTCAGTTATTGATTTTAATTTTTAGTATCAAACCCCTTGGGGAATTTTGTATAGGGAAAATGATCATTTTTCACTATTTTTAACTACGTAATATGTCTTTCCAAATGTTTCTTTAGCCTATTCAATTATTAAATAACAGTTTGAAGTTCATCTATAGCTATTTTAAACTACCTTGCGAAATTTCGTTTGTGTTGCTGATATAAGAAAACGAGGAAAACCAATGAATATTTGGTTTTATTCTATTAAAATTGTGGTATGAATTACAGCATCAGAATGACATTATTTTTTTTAAAACTACTAAAGAGTATTTAGTAGTTTTAAAAAAAATAATGTAGGCGGACTAGAGTTCGTCTCTCCCTAGTAGAGCGTCGAGGTGCTGGTGCTTCATCGTATCGTCCAACTTGAATATTCTCTGTTGGTATTTCTGGTGGCTCTAAGGATTCAGCGTGAACGGTAGGTATTTCCGCTTCACCCTGAGCATCTTTAAAGGTATCTTGATCATCTCCAGATTCTGTTTCATCACTCTCTAGTCGGAGCGGTGGGAGAGGAGCTAGTTGCCTATTTGATACGGTGGTTTCATGGCCATCTGCTCATCTAACATGGGAATATGATGGATTAGCTTCCAAAAGCTCCACTTCTTCCACCTCGGAATCGTATTTAGAACGTCTTTGATTATTTCGCATCAATATAGGACCTGGCTCCAAGAGCCACGATGGTAAAGATTCTCCATTTGTTGTCCGACGCGGATGATTGAAAAATCTTTCATGAGGTGTGGCATTGGTAGATGTACACAATAAAGAATCTAGAATATTCATCAATAATTGTTAAAAAGTAGCGGTTCTGCGTATTGGTAGGTAGAGGTCCTTTGAAGTCAACTTTAAGTCTCTCAAATGGCGCAACAGCTTTTATGACATTTCCTTGCTTCTTTAAAAATCGGGGTTTGATTTCTGCGCAAATACGACATCCTGAAGTCATCCTTTTAATATCATCTACAGAGTAAGGTATATTTTTAGACCGTACATGATATTGTGTAACTCGGTAAGTCTATTAGTATTATTGGTCATATTTAAGCATATACGGGATAGGGCATCAGCTGTTACGTTATCTCTACCCGGGCGGTAAATAATGTCATATTTAAAATTTAATTCCACCACCTTTCTATTTTCTCATTCTTGATCTTGCTATTATGACATTGGTTGAACATAAACGAGACAGATCGCTGGTCAGTTATGAGAAGAAAATTTCTTCCAATGAGATAGTGTCGCCATTTCTTTAAAGATTCAACCACAGCGCTTGCTTTTTTTTCAATTGAAGAATGACGGCGTCCAGAGTCGTTCAATGACCGAGAAAAAAAGCTACAGGGTGACCTTTCTGAGTAAGAGAAGCTGCGATAGAATGGTCTGAAGCATCCGTCTCCACAGTGAATGTCTCATTTTGATCAATGACAGTCAAGGCTGATTGCTTTATATCCATTTTTAACTTTTGGAAACATTCAACGGCGTGTTGTTCCAAGAGAAATTCAGAGACTTTTGTCAGAGGACTGATCTTTTCAGAGAAATTCCTAATCCATTTCGAATAATGGGCGAACATGCCCAGAGCTCTTTTTAGAGACTGTGAGTCATTTGGGATAGGCAGGTTTATTAGTGGGCTGAGGTGGTCTTCATCGGGTCGGATAGTATTGTTTTCAATAGTGTAGCCTAATAATTTGATAGATTTTTGCCTGTAAACACACTTCTCCTCATTCAGAGTCAGGTTATACTTCGCTACAGCATCTATGAACCGTTTTAAATTTCGATCGTGTTCTTCGTTTGTCTTCCCACATATGGTTACGTCATCGAGATATGCATAAGTGCCAGTCAGTTTTTCTTTACATATGACATGATTTAATTTTCTTTGAAAAGCTGCAACTCCGTTAGTCACTCCAAAAGGTATGCGGGTGAACTGATACAAATTTCTGCATGCTTCAAAAGCGGTATAAGTATATTTTCTCACTTTCCAAGATAGGAACTTGATGATATGCACTTCTTAAATCAATACGACTGAAAATTTTGTGTTCCGCTACCTTTGGTACGATTGATTCTATATTGGGCAAAGGGTAGGCATCCAACTCAGTAAATTTGTTGATTGTTAAAGAGTAATCTATGACAACACGTTTTCGATGCGTTGTACCGCCTGTGATTAAAATTTGAGCTCGCCGAGGCGAGTTACTGGGTTCTATTACCTTGTCTTTTAGGAGCTTATCAATTTCTTCTTTGATAAATTTGTTATCAGCTTCAGAATGTCTTCTTGATTTTATAGCAATTGGTCTCACGGTGTTTGATAGATTGGTGAATAGTGAGACTGCGGGCACTGATGCCTCCATGACATTACAAATTTTAAGGGTGTTTTTTGGACCTCCAAATTCAACTTCCAGAGAGGCGTGGTCGTTTAAGATGTCATGCCCAATGATAACGTCTGCACAAAGGTCGTCTAATAAGTAAAGAGGCTTTCGATTGTAAGTATGCTCGTTTAGCTGGATTATTGCATAGCAGAATCCATCTACTAATGAAGTACGTTTCTTAGACGCCAATGTTACAGTTTCTTTCCAAGGGTAGCGTTTTAGATTCAGCATATGAGCAAATTTTTTGTCGATGAAACTCGTTGAACTTCCACTATCAATCAAAGCATCGGCTTTGTAGTTGTTGATAGTGATAGAAACTGTAGTTTTGCGTAAACTAGCTGGAGACGCTGCCAAAATCGCTCCTAGCAGTTGGTCGTTAGATTCCGCTACGACAGCGTTAGTTGTTTGCTTGATGGCTGTGCTATTGCTTCGAATAAATTTGGCGAAATGGCCTTTCTTCTCGCAGTTTTGACATGTAGCGTGAAAAGCTGGGCATTTTATTGTTTGGTGTACGTGCCCACCACAGAAGAAGCAGCGCCTACGTGATGGGGCTGCTGCCAGGTTGGAGTTTCCCGCTTGATTGAGATCTTATATAAGATTCAGTTCCATCGCAGGTTGATTGGAATTAAAATCTTTTGAATTATTTTCCGCCGTTTCAAGTTATATGGCCAGATTACATGCCTCCTCTAGACTTATCCCTAAATTTTCTAGAAGCCTTTGTCGAATTCTTTGGGAATGTATGCCAGCATTGAAAGCATCACGTACGTATTCATTTCTGTATTCTTCAGCGCTCACAGTTTTAAAATTACACTCGAATGCAAGTTGTTGAAGTGTGCGTATGAATTCTGCCACTGTCTCTTCAGGTTTTTGCTTACTGGAGATCAGAACGTAACGAGCGTGAATCTCGTTTTTAGACTTGAGATAAATTTTGTCTAATACGCATAGAGCCGTCGTGTATTTCTTAGATTCACGTATGTACGAGTATACGTTGGGTGACACGTTATTTAGTAATATTTTAAATTTTAAATCATCCAATACCTTTGTTGTATCTTCTGCAGCAAGATAGTTTTCAAAAGTCTCCTTCCAGTGCTGGTATTTTAAGTCTGCGGCGGGAGTACCCGGGTCGACGTCGAATTTATCCGGTCTTAGTAATCGTGTTTTGATTTGATTGTTCATCACGTTTTTTTAATAGAATAAATTGATATAAGAAAACGAGGAAACCAATTAATATTTGGTTTTATTCTATTAAAATTGTGGTATGAATTACAGCGTCAGAATGACATTATCTTTTTAAAAACTACTAAAGAGTATTTACATATGAACACCACAATTGCGTTGATAAATTTATATTTTTGCAGTACCATATTTTCGCGTGGTATGCCTTCGTGTGTCTGTGTATTCTAACGTTGATGTGGTTTTTATTTAATTCTGTAATATATTTTTGAATGCGTTTCGGCTTTTTATTTTATTTCCCACAGGTCTAAATTTACGTGCTGGTGGTTTTGTCATAATCACCCCGTGTAGTGTTTCCGGCCCTTTTTTCTTTATGGAGCGCTACACTTAGTGTTGTGAATTTAAGCTTCGAGGCGTAAACTACAAGACTTGAGTCGCGACTTCTGAGTCTAGAAGCCTCGAACTTTAAAGCCTCGACCATATTAGCCTCAACTTAATAAGTTCGCGTTGTTGCTTACGAGCACAGAAACCTCAGAGTCTTTAAGCCTCAAGCTTTAAAGCCTCCTAAGCTTTGAAGGTTTAAGTCTATAAGGTTTGTAGCATTTAAGTCTTAAAAGCTTTTAACAAAGTAGATTAATTTATGTTATCTATGCCATATTTGATAATTATACAGGATGCCGGTGAGGAACTCGAGAGATTTTAACAGCATAATCCTGAGGTCGTTAGAAGTAAAAAAACCATGCAAGTGCGGGTCGGACTCGCCCACTGAGGGTTCCGTACTTGTTGTTGTTGTAGCGGCAACAGCAATACATCAGCTGTGGAAATTTCAGCTGTCTAGCCTAGCTAGCCTAGGTTCATGAGATACAGCCTGGTGACAGACGGACATTTTAATTTTTAAAACCGGCCAAGTGCATGTCGGACCACGTACATTGAATTGATTGGGTTCCGTACCTACTTAGTACTATAAACATATGTTACATCAAAAAGTTCGTATCTTCATGGAAAACTCAAGGCACTTACGTCCTTTTGGATAAAAAGGTGATAACTCCATAACCGTTAGACCTATCTTCTTCAAAACAGTATTTTTTAAAGTATTTTATAAGCACTGTCCATGATTTATTTCATATTTTTCGATTGCACGGTTCAAAAGTTAGAGGGGGGGCACAATTTTGCTGACTTTCGGAAGGATTATCTTCGAATATAATCATTTCAGCAAAAAAAAACATGAGAAAACTCATATGTATTTTCAAACACCTATTGATTGATGTCACACATGTTGTGCTACATCAATATTTTGCTTTTTGATTTTCAGTTACATGTATGGAGACATGGAGAGCCCCCTTAAAACAAATGTTTTCGGTCATGTGACTACACAGCTATACAGGGTGCTCGCGAGGAATCCGCATAATTTTGCCAGCGTATTCCTGAGGCCAAAATAAACTTAAAATGTCTTATAAATTTCCCTGGATTCGGGTTAGTTTCAAAGATAATTTAAATTTTTTGGGGATCATTTTTCCGTCGTAACTTAGTGGAAAATACGTGTCTCTTTAAAAAAATGCTACTGTGTGATTTTAGTCTAGACAGTCTATTTGATAATCACCAACGTGACATTGTCATGGCTTTGTAAAAAAAAATACAGAAAATAAAACTTTCATTTTTCATTTTAAGTGGTTATTTTGCAAATGAAAGTTACTATTTACGTGCTAAAACATTCAAAAAAATTAAAAAAAAAACAATAAAAAAAATCTTTTATAAAACACCTAAAGTCATATAACATTTTAATTTTCTTTTGGCCTCAGGAATACGCTGGCAAAGTTATGCGGATTCCTCGCGAGCACCCTGTATAGCGGCTTACAAAATACACCTATATTCCAAATTTCGTTTATGTACACCTCATAGTTTTTGAGTAAAATGCCTGTGACATACGGACAACGAAACTATGAGGGTTTAAGGGTTCCTTTTTTGCCATTTTAGCTACAGAACCCTAAAAATGGTCAAGAATTTCCTTCGAGCCTTCTGACCCTTATAGCTTATTATTTTGGTAAATGTACTCGGACAGTTACGTAAAGAACTGTTTACACTGTTATACAGTAGGTACGAACAGTTTCTTAAAAGCGATCGACAATCTTCGTTTTTCTATGAAACACAAGTGACAAATGTACTGTCAGATGCGAGTGCAAGTGTGATAGCGATAACCGGCCGAGAGCTATTAAGAAGCTGGGAGTAGTTATTGCGCCGGTTACGCGACCACCTTTAGTATGCCACCACATCACAAACTAGAATTATTTAATTAAAAATAATAACATTTCTACATGTAATAAAAAAAAATTCTCTGTCTTCTTTATCCAGGATGAAAATATCGTTTTCCCGGAACCAGTTTCGTTCAAATTCATTTCGAAGAATTTTGGCGTCGTTGTTCCGAGAATCGGAAAAATATGGGCCTTGTATGTCCAAAATGTATCCGTCAGGCCCTACAATCATTTGTGGCTTCACTAAATGTCGATTTTTATGCACACAATATGATTGTCTTAAGGCCTGAAAGTTGGCACTCTTAGTGACGTAAGTATAATTATGTATACGATGGCACGTGGTATGTCCGGTTGAGGGTTGTACAGAGTGTTGGCGAACTCACTCACGTGATTCCTTATAAATTGTTCACGTGTGATTGATCCCACACAAATATTTTCAGGTACAAATCTTATCATCAGTGTTTTTCGAACTATGGAAATTATAGTGCTGATTTGTTGCCCGCTTGAGTAATCAAACATGTAAGGTGAATGAGACGCCAAGTTGACAATCAGAAGGTTTATTCAGTAACTTATGGAAACAGAGATGGAACTATGTCTAGTCGAATATCCTAGGTAAGAGAAAACATACAATATGAGCTTAAGGGAGGACCGCATAGGCGTTCTCTCCCTGTACCCACTCGTCGGTGTCACTTGAGGATAGCAGAGGCCGTCTCTCAAGCTAGACCGCTAGCTAAGGAATGAATAATAGGACGGCTGTGCGCAGCTTATATACCCTCCGAGCGCTGCCTTCGTATGCGCTCGGGTCGGTCGGTCAGCCGAGCGAGATAGGTGGTGAGTGTGCGAGCGGGATAGTATTCGAGCCCGCGCACCTCGTTTACTACCGTTGTTCCTTATGCCGCTACAAACATAATTTTCGAGAAGTCGTCTGATATGTCGTGACGAATTTTGACCAGAAATGTTAGCAGTTTTTTTTAGAAATGGCGCTATTTGCTGCACTCTCACAAAATGAAAACAGATCTAAAAACTGTTGCTTAGTTTTGGATGTAAAATATTTAAAGTCTTCGTTTGTGAATCTGTTTTCATTCCCATTAAACTGAGAATTAATATTTTTATGACGCAGCCCATCTAAAAATCGATTGATTTCGTTGCCGCGTTGTTTGACCGGTCTATTTAAACATCTTAAGCTGGGAATAATATCAGCAAATAGATCGCCTTCCTCATTTAAATGATCTTGGCAGCATTTAAAATATTCGGGTACATATACGTTATAATCCATGAACACATTTAGCCTACACTGTAAAGGCATCTGTACAGTGTCGTAGTTGTTATTGCACACAAAACAACTACGTCCCTCAGTTTGACTTGCTTCTTATTTCATTTAAGATCCCCATTTTACAAGTAAAACACAGTCGAGTTGCGTCATTTGTTTCCATACGTGGCCTCTCTAACATAAGTCGTCGACTGATCGCTATTTGAAAATCAATTTATTTTTTCTCAACATAAATGTGATTTTCATTTGCTTTTGCTGTGAGTAAGTAATAATAAATCGACCAAAGATTATTTCCTACCTATCACATTGAAAGCAAATATGAAATAACTATTTACCCCGCAATAATAATAAGGAATTTTAATCAAAACTCTCGTTCACTCCACTTTACAATAATAACAGTAACTTAGTGAAAATAGTGAACCTTCCTTCTTGCAACAAATCATTTTCGTTAATACCTACGGCTGATTTGTAATGCTGAATGTGACACATTGCACACAAAAGACAAAATCTAAAAGACATTTGTATAATTTATTTCCAACGATGAAGGAAAACACTAGATCCCGTGTAGCCAACTGTCAAGCGTACCACCTTTTTCTTCTGTGTACAACACAGTTTTGTAGCCAATTTTTATTGGTCAATACCCGACATGTGAACCCTACTAAATTAAGACGAATGTGATAGAATAAGCGGCTAGTCGGATAAAGACCTAAGAAAAAGTGTCACTTAATTTAGTCGGATTACTGTTGTTGTTCGCGATCTGTGCGCCCATCCGTTAGAATTTTAAAATAATTCTCCGAAAATATATTTCTTCGACAAGTTATCAGTGAAGTATTTAAGTATAGGTTCAGTGGAATGGCGTGTGTATTTCGTGGATGTAAATCCCGAATGGGAAATAAAGAAAATGATCCACAAAATATAAGCTTTCACAGGTGAGTGATGTTTTACAATAAAACTGTTGATTTTCGGCCATAATCCGGCCGTTTTGCAAGTATAACTAGAAACATTATCATGGTATTACGTCTTGTAATTAATACAAAGGCACTATTTGCAGTAAATGTGCAAATTTAACTCATTTTTAGATTTTCTTTCGGAAGTAAACAATAGTGCTTCCAAAATTAATATCGATAAGTAAATTTTCGATATTTTCATAGAGTAAATGAGTAAATATATCCATGAGTATGTGTTTAAATATCAAAAAGTGAATACATTTTGGGTTAAAATAGCGATGCCGAACAGTTAAAAGGCCGATGTTTTAAATGTCGAAACTTACAACGTTTAATGGCACAGGCGTGTTCCTTTTACAGACATAGGCATAAAGTACTTATTGTAGATATTTGTATCATTCGTTATTTTAACATCGGTATTTTAATTTAATATTTATTTTTTACGTACAGTAAAGGAAATTGATTCCTAGACCCTTTTGGACTATGTCGTAGTGACATAATCAATCAAAACGTAAGAGACTTCTTATGATTTTATTTACAGTGTCTCTTTGACATAGTCCAAAATGGTCAAGGAATCAATTTCCATGACTGTACGTACATATCTAACGATCGGTAAAAGAGCCTACTATAATTATGTGATATTAATTAATTGTATCATTTCAGATTTGCAGTATCGCTCGGATTTTAATAAGAAACATATATATATATTCAGTAATCACATCCATTCATACGCAACCCAAACAAATTAACCTTGATGCTCAAACAGGAATGGTTGGAGATGCTCTGACAGAAATGGTTCGTCGTTGTTTCAGAAGTTGCAATGCAATCCGGCATCAAAAAAGGGTCACAAACTGTCTTCCAATTACTGTCTTACAATTACAAGGCTTATTCATCATTATTAAAGATAAACGTTTTATTTTTAAATAAAAACTGTAAAAACTGTCTTCAGTTTTATTACACGACAAAAAAGTTAATTTCTCAGTTTACTTTTTCGAAATAAGGCCACTTTTCAATTGGTAATCAATCACAATTATTATTGAAAATAGGCTTATCCTTTGCCTTTTAATTATGGTTAAACCTAATATATCGATAAACGCCACATCACTGACTGCAAACTTACGCACACTAATGCCGAGTGACACACACGAACACACCTAAAAAGTGGTACGCTTTTGAAATCCAATCGAAAGCGGTCATATATAGACGACTCTTTTTAACGAAGGGTTTTTGTAACAGGTGCGAGGAGTACTATTCTATTATCCGTTTTTACACTCTCTCTATGTTTTACTACCTCTATGTTTATTTCGCTAGTTAAAAAAGTTTAAAGTTTTTTTTTAATCGGCAGTAGGCTCAGAAAGCCATAGTTTGTGTGTCTTTCCAGCCAGAATTCGAATTGGCCTTTTCTTGAAATGTCAATGTTTTTAAAAGATTATATTGCTATATTAATCAGTTGTGTCTTTTTGACGTACTTATACCTGGTAATTAGCGTTTTGTGGTTTTTGGGCTACGCAAGGCACGTCGAAAATGTTTCGTACCGCGTTTCTCGAAAATGTTATTGACGCTGGGCAGCGACCAATTCGTCGACGAGATCAAAACGAACATGAGTAGTGTGTATTATAGATTATAGAATGAAAATACTGTATATAGATAAGCTAGATAGCTATAGTTAGTGTAAAGGTAAAAAAAATAAGACTTAAAAAGCGTGTTTTTTTTATTCTGTTCATAGAATATGCATAAGAATAAACAATAACTACACGTAGAAGCGAATCTCCTTTACCGAGGCCCCAAATGCCGCGCTTTAAATACCTACTTCCCCCTTCACCCCGCTACGCCCCTCTGTCTTCCGCGCCCAAAGTCAGGGCGGTCACTTGTGAAATATTTTAATCAGTTTATGGATGTTTTATACAAGTTTAGTCACGAAATGTTATTTATGTTTTTTTTCAACGTGGAAACATTGTTGCAAAATGAGTTTTTTGCATTTACGTTAAATTAGGTAATAATATTTTTGATGATATTAAGATTATCACCAAAAAATCTAATGAGTTATGTGGTTATTAATCATCTATAAAACACAGAAACGAGTCTATAAATAAACAACCTTTTAAGCTCAATAAGTCTTAAGTATAGTCTGGGATCCGGAGTTACTTTTTACGTTCCTTTCCGGACCATTAATATCAATTTTTATTAAGTTCAAGAAGCTTTATTACAAAATACTATTCTTATCTATTAATTCGTTTTTAAAACACTATCTTAGTTCAACCATAAACACTAAACTCAACACAAAATACGAAAACCAATTCAAGACACAATAAAAATATCTTGGTTAATACATATATATTCCGTCTGTGACGCCCCTGACTGACCTCAGGTGTCGCCAGGCGGTAGATATTTAACGCGCCGAGCGCGCGATCGGAGCCGGGAGTTTCGCTTCTACGTGTAGTTATTGTTTATTCTTATGGAATATATTTGTATTTGAATAATTTATGTTAAAAATAAGACTAGTTATAAAATAATCAAAATCCACAATTTTTCATCGATAATTTTTTTTTTTTTACGAATAAACAATTTTTTTCCCTTAAAATTCATTTGTAACCTAAATACTGAACAATAGGTGGCTGTGATATAACAATTATGTAAATAAAAAAGATGCACAAAGTATCTCTCTAGTTATTTTTACTATTGCAGTTAACGGAAATATTAACGACAAAAATTAATTAAAAATTGCAGACATATTTACTTATTTTTATGAAACGCTACAACTTAAAAACAAAAACTCTTTTATATAAGTTTCTTTGATGAAGTTGATCCATTTAATGGTTTCTAAAACATATATTTTTTTCGTCCAAAACTCCATATCCAATCTTCCATAGAAAAATGTATGAAGGAAAAAAAAAGTGGCCTGCACTTTTTTTTTCCTTCATACATTTTTCTATGGAACCAATATCTACTTGATTTTTCACTAAATTTTTTTTTTGTCAAAAACTAGTCATAGGATTTTATTGCCCTCCAAGTATTTTTATATATTAATCAAGACACGTAACATATATTTTTTTTATCAAAATTCACCGAAGTTTTTTTTGCCATACTTTCCGTGCGGTGTCCTTTGAAGTAAAAATACGTGTTGAATTTACGTGTTTAATCAGTGGTGTGCGTACGAACAGTGAATTAGAAAAAAAAACACGGCGGGCGGCGCTGCCGGCGCTCAAAGGTAAGTTTTGTTACTTGGAATTAGTGGTTTATTCAAACTTGATTTTTGATTACCTACTTTAAGGATTTACCTATTGTGATTGTGTAGTTACATTTTCCTATTTTACTACCTTATATTTAAATAAAATCCGATGGTTGGTAACTGAAATGTATATTTTTTTTAATTATGTTAGCGAGCGATCAGATGGTCGCCATCTGACTTGTACAGTCTTATTTGTTTTGCTTATTATGTACCCAGCCTTATATATATGGTTACACAATTTAAGATGTAGCATTTGAAAAGCGTAAAGATGCAATTATTTAGTATAAGACCACATAATAATATTTCGGAATATCGGTTAAGATTATTAAATTTGTGGCGGACATTATAGCGGGTCCTTTTTGTTACACTTTTAATTTATGTATAGAGCAGGTCATCTTTCCGGATAATTTGAAGGTATCTATAATAAAACCCTTATTTAAGAAAGGAAAAAAGTCCTTACTTACTAATTACAGACCTGTGGCACTTTTGCCGGTATTTTCAAAGGTCTTCGAAAAAGTCTTACGTGAGGCCCTTTAGAGCTATGTTGACCTCTAGTCATACATATAAAAAGAAAAAATCTGAATAAGTTTCTGACTTAATATCAAATCAGATTGTTATTCTTATGGCTATTGTTGTTATTTGCTTATACTATAATAGTGCTTGACTAGCGACCCGCCTTCGCTTCGCTTCAGTGTATGTAATTTTTCTGTAACACCTGTACATAAAAACCTTCCGTAAAAAATATTTTGAGATCATCGCGAACATACAGACAAACAAACGCGGCGTGGACTTTGTTTTATAATATGTAGTGATATAAAGACAATAATAAACAATATTCTATATTCAATATATATTTGTTTATAAGCACTACATGTCTATTGTTTAATATGAATTAAAATGGTGACCACTAACTGGCCCACTCGTGGTCATAAACTGATAAAATTGGTCGTTGTCTAGCGTTTCGGTATTTCGGGATTTTTGCACTTTTCCTATTATTTTAAGTAATTTATCGATGAAAGTGTAATAGGAAATATGCATGGATTTTTTAAATCGCATTTCTCAACAAAATATGAAAATACCGTAAAAGGGATCACCAAAAGTGAAATTAAAATTTAAATCGGTCATGTAATACGGATGATGTGACATTTTAAAATGCTAATTAGACAGAGAGATCCGAAGGGCACCGGTGACGTCATCGTGCAGTACGGCCATACTAAACTACACGTAAAATTCTGTTTTGCTAGAAAGAGATAGGAACAAATCTTTGTTAGCTTATCAAATCAAATTAAATCAAATCAAATATTTTATTTCCATTAACAAATAAGGTGTACACAAATAAGGTTGAGATCTCCTTGTAGGTCTGAAAAGACCTGTGTTAGGAGGTCTCGCTCTTCCAAAAACTGTCGTGGGTAAGTACATAATTTAGTTAATAGGTAGGAAAGAATACTTAAAATTATATCTTGGTTATTTTTATAGCTATTTAGAAAATGTTTTTTCACACCTGTTTGTTACATGAATCAGCTGTTATAGACGCTGTAAAAAAAAAACATGCGGTGCATACATTGTTCCTTGTTAAATTCTAAAAATATTTTTTGTACGATCGACGGTATTCAAGGTACAGCTACAGTTCCGGCCACTGATTTATCACCTTTGTACGTACATCTCATACGATTACCTACCAAAATGACTTACCTACCAAAATGGACAGCCAATCAGGAACTAGTTGACCAATTGTATTGCTATTATTAAATTCCTATAATAAATGTTTGACAATATCGTAGTTTTCACGGAGGAAGCATTTAAAAAACCATCGCTGATGCGTTCATACTAATTTATATGAATTGGTCAACTAGTTCTTGATTGGTTGACCACGGTAGGGGGGGGGGGGTAAAGCAGCAGGGGGAGGGGGGGATTAGTGAAGTTTTTGGGGATAAGGACACAAAACTTTTTTAATTTGTTTGTCAAAAAACATACAATTACTCAATTAAATGTAAGGTCTGTTCATCCTTACTTGTCTTATATAGTAAACAACTTTCTAACCTCAAAATGAACCTTTTTTGGCTAAAACAGCTCTTTTATCGTAAATAAAGTAAACCGAGTTAACATTTTGGACATCACTTGGCCAATGTATTGTCTTCGATTGCTTTATTTTGTTTAAAATAGCTGTTTAAGAAAAAAAAGGTTCATTTTGAGGTTAGAAAGTTGTTTACTATATAAGACAAGTAAGGATGAACAGACATTAGAAGCCGCGCCTCCGTGAATTGAGAACACTACTGAGGCGAAACGAATAGTAAAACCTTTAGTATCTATAATTATCATTTTAATACGGAGCGCACATAGGTACTTGTCGATAATATGAGCTAGGAAATAACGGCAGTGGAAAGGGATCGTAGAACCGGTTGCACCGCACCACCCCGGCCGCGGCTAACTGTACTTCGCTTTTTATGCCTCGCTGCATTCCTGTGCACCCCTATCACTGCGACGCGCGGCAACCCCTGCCTCGACCTGTTGTATCGCGTCTACAAACAAATACTTTGTTTACCATTCTCTGGAAACTCCTCGCGTCTGCTAATACTATTACATTATGATCTATATATATACCTACACACATCAAAAATGTCCAAGGATTCAAAATCGCCCCACTTTATTTTGATAATCATCAATTAGCCCAGTCTATAACAACACAAAAAAGGCAAACATCGCAAACCCGCATGTAACTACGATTTGTTTATATTTTGTTAGGTCCGTTGTGAGTACCTATTTAACATCCAAGTTTGCAACCCCGAAAACCCTGTGCTACCCCCATGGTGCTAGAAAAACTGCGAATTTTTGGCACTTGTTTCAGTTTTTTCGAAAAACTTCTCTAAGGGTATGTTTTCCAAGCATCTTTATGTGGACTTTAATAAAGATAACTAAATTTGCTACAATTTGAGCGTACATTGAGCACATTATGTTTATTGGTTGCGGAGACGCGGCAAGTAAAAGATGGGCAATTTTCTTCAAAAAGTGAAAACGTGTTGGTAGGGTTATTTCGAAGATACATACCGGCTGAAATAATGCTCCTAGGTAAAAGTCATGTCAAAAGGATTTGTAGAGAATTGAATAAACCTCAATTTAATTAGCCAAAATGGCGCCTCTAGGCCTCATAGTTTCATCCAAAATAAAAAAATAGTAAAATATCGGATTTTGGCTAAATAATAAAAACATTGTACTGAATAATTTTGGGACGATTTTCTTTAAAAAATATGTGAAAAAATGTGAATTTATCATTTTAAATGTATAATTATGGCTTCAAATAAACATACACTAAAGAAATGAACATACTTCCACGTTGTTTTGTTAACTGCGAAAATTCAAGGCACTTGTTTCAGTTTCTTCGAAATAATTATATAAAGGAAGCGTTTTTTGAATATCTTTGTTCATATTTTAATAAAGCGTACTAAATTGGCTACAATTTAAGCCTAATTTGAGTACTGTAAGACTATTAGTTGCGGAGATACGGCTAGTCAAAGACTGTCATTTTTTTGCAACAAAATGAAAATTTCATGTTATGGTCACTTTCCAAGTTACGTACTGGCTAAACTTATGGTCCTAGAATAAAAGTTGAGATAAGAATTAGTGTACAATTTGAATAGCTTCAATTTAATACCAACGTTGTGCCTCTAGCTGCCATAGTTTTCTCAAAAATATAAAAACTATTAAAATATCTGATTTTGGCTAAATGATAAAAACATATGTATGAATGTATTTCTTAAAGAAAACCAAAAAGTGTAAATTTGACATTTTAGATGTAACATAATGGTTTCAAAACAAATAAACGTAAACGTAAAAAATACAGCAAATATATATTTAAACTATAAAATAATACTATTTACACGGTCAAGCAAAAACAGTTTAGGACCAGGTCTCATCCAGTCTAGATCAGTGGGGAGGAGTGGGGGAAGAGGGATAATGTTTTCTGGAGTGGAGGCGGGCCGGCTCATGGTGTTGGGTCGTCCACATCCTCGTCTTCCTCGTCCAGGACCTTAGGGATGGCGTTGTTGCAATTTCACGCATGGCAAAAGGAACATAGGATAGAGCACCTGAGCCCACCCCGTCTGCAAGTGCACGACCCCAAGCAACCCCTTTTTGCATTTGCAAGGCACCATTTTAAGCAGGGTCTGAGGAGCGGGCTCTGCGCACATTACCCATCTTCGACTTGCTGTATCTCCGCAACCAGTGGACATAGTGAGCTCAGGTTACACTCAAATTGTAGCAAATTTAGTTATCTTTATTAAAGTAGAACCAAATATTCTTAAAAAACGCTTTCAAGGTTGCAAACTTGGGTATTAACTACTCTCAAGGGACCTAACAACATATAAAAAAATCGTAGTAACATGCGCGTTTGCGATCTATGATGTCGTTATAGACTGTGCTAAATCGTCGGCCTAAATTGCAAATCTGATAAATCCATTTTTAGGATTTAGCAGCTTTGCACTTTATTTCATCTATTTAGAATGGTAAACTGCTAAATACTAAAAATGGATTTAGCAGGTTTGCAATTTAGGCCGACGAAATGTACTGCGTTGCGATGCATTGAAAATATCACATCTACTTATAGACATTTTTGATGTGTATTTCGTAATGTAAGTTTTCAATCCACAACGACGCGCTCTGGGGCCCATTTAACGAACGTTTGTAACTTTTATTAAAAGTGGAAATCTCTTTTCACAATATGGATTGAAAAGAGACTTCCACTTGTGATACAAGTTGAAAGCTTTCGTGAAACGGGCCCCTGCTTCTATAAATTTACGCACATTTACTGCCACGTTCGATTAAGAGGCGGGAACGCGTTTCGCGGGTTGAAAGCGCTCAACTACGACATATTCTCCTACCCTCGGATAATAATCTCTTCACAAGAATTTAAACATCAATCTGTTGCTTGGTGCTTGTAACAAAAGAATACACCTACCTATTTTGTATATATTTTTTGTTTTTATAAAATATGGATTGAGAACAACCCGAGATAGTCATGTCACCACTACTAACCATTAATGGTTAGTAGTCTCAGAGACGTACAGGGCCCGGCGGTAAAGATTGCACATCGACCTTTGGAAAGAGAGAATCGGCTAATTTCGGCTTCGTAGAGCGTTATCTCTGTCGCACACTACGTTTATATAGTTAGCTAGTCGTGGTTCAGATGCGATAGGGTGCGGTCGTGTCCAGTCCAATATATATATATATAGAGTTGTTAAAACCCCAAACATTAAATATAATAAATAAATTTGAACGATTGCATCTATAGGAAAAAAAGGGAAACCTTTACGAGGCCAGTCACGCGAAATTATCTACAATGTTTATAAATATTTTCTAACCGAAGCCGATAGATTTAAAAAAATAATGATGATAATGTAAGTAATTATTTTAAGAAGGCTCAAGAGAGAGTTGCAAATGCCACTGGAATTTCAAGAAAAACTTTGAACAATATATTAAACAAAGTCAGTACTGAAACACATTCCAGTGCAATTAAGATCAGCTCTCCGAAAAAAGGGAGACCAAAAAAACAATTTCGTTTAGATATGGTCGATTTTGATTATGATGTTGTTCGAAGATGGTGTACTATTTTCACTTCCGTTTTAATGAACTGCCGACGGTAAAATCATTAAAAGCTAAATTATCTGAGGCTATTAATTATAATGGGTCTGAAAAGACGTTGAGAAAAATACTTCATGAGATGGGTTTTAAGTTTACTAAAATGGAAGATAATCGAAAATTTCTTATGGAAAAGCACGACCTCAAACGAATTGAATACCTCGATAGAATACGCAAATTTCGCGAAGAAGGAAAAAATATAATCTCTATGGATGAGTCCTACATACATACATCCCACACTAAAGGAAAAACTTGGAGTGATGATAAGCAAAAAGGAGTGAAAAAGCCGATTTCAAAAGCTCAACGTTTGATAATTGTTCATGCAGGAAACGAAAAAGGCTTTGTACCCGGAGCCTTTTTAACGTATAAATCCACAGACACTACGGGCGATTATCAGAATGAAATGAATAATGATAACTACGAGAAATGGCTGGTTAATCAATTAATCCCAAATATACACAGTGATTCTGTTCTGGTTATCGACAACGCACCCTATCACAATAAATATGTTGAAAGACCCCCCAATTCAAACACCATTAAACAGGAAATGATCAACTGGTTAGAAAGACACGAAATTCCAGTTGATCCAAAATTGACGAAACCCCAGATATACAATATTATATGTCAGCACAAGGAGAGGTTTACAGGTTTCCGTGGACAAGGTACTTGCCGAACATGGGCACACTGTGTTGCGATTGCCACCATACCACCCGGATTTTAATCCAATTGAAATATATGGTCTCAACTGAAAGGCTATGTAGCCACTAGAAACGTGGATATGAATTTAACTTCAAAAAAAAAATATTGACTGAAAAAGTAAACATGATCGGGGCTGAAGAGTGGAAAAAGGTTTGCGATCATACAATAAAATGTGAGAATGAATACCGAAGAATTCGGCACGGTGTAGATGATTACACTGATAGACTAGTAATAAATACGGCTGATAGTGACAGTGATATTGACCTCAATGAGAGCACAGATGGTGAAATGGAAGGAATTGAGAATTTTTCTGATTAAAACATAATATAAACATGTTTTTTATACGTTTTGCATATTTTATTATTGCCCATCCCAAAAACAGAAATAAATATAGGTATTTAGAAATTATATCACAATGCTTCTATTTTTTTTATGTCTCCCGGCACACTTCGTCGTCGGATGAATATTCATTATAGTTGCATACCTACCTAATTCTCAAACATAAGAACCTCCTCTTTTTGAAAGTCGGTTGAAGAAGTTGCTCTAATCTTGATTCTTTTTTTTTTACTATTTCTATTGTGTTGTAGTGTAATTTGTCAAATAAATGTTTTGAATTTGAATTTGAAATTATGTTTAAAAAGGAAGTAGTTTTACAGCTCTATATAATGGGAATCAAAACAAAAGAACGATAAAATACTTAGTTCTGAATTCAAATTTTGATAAACGGTAAATCTAATAATTGATGGACATAGGAATTAGCATTTGTTTGTGTTCGGAAATCCGATGATTGCCTATGAGCAATCTTTCCCGCCGGGCACTGTTAGTACAGTCAACAGCATAAATAAGTGATCATTTATGTACCTTGTCACTTTAACGTCGTGTTTGAAATGTCATACAAAATTGTGAAACGATTGAAAGCGACAAGGTACATAAATGATCACTTATTTATGCTGTTGACTGTACAGTCAACAAATGATGCGTAAACTCAGCCGAAACAAAAGAAACATCGTAAGTAGGCTTCTAGGCTAATACGTTCACAACTTCAAATAGATCACCCCTGCGCAACTGCCCCGCCGCGCCCCGGGCTTCACAGGATTGCGGAAACACTTACCACCAGTAGTCGCCCTTATATGAGTGCGAAGAGTGGGAAATATATCTTTGGTAGGTACTCTTCCCACTCATACAATGTACCTATAGGCAGAGGCCGACTACAGGTCTATGGCTGACCACTGGTGACTTTACCTCCAAGTTTAATTTCACATTTCTTGCCCTAAAATGACCCATAACAATCAGCCATGTACAGGTGGACTAAAGTGATACTTTTGATCTCTAGTGTCTAAAAGTACAATTATTATTTCTCTTTAATTTTCCTTGGCCCGCCAGAAACAGCCAGCTAGTGGTGGAGGTAAGGTCAGCTGGTCGTGCAGCTCGTGTCGGCCAGCCCGCCGAGCCCTCCGCCACCGCCGTCTCCAGCAACATGATGCTGAGGCCCTTGCCAAGATGCATTACGCTAACTAGCGTTTCTATTCGTTTCGTTTTTAAACCAATCGCGTCACTGGTAGATCACATGACTTTTCGTATTTCGTAAAGTCGCGATTGGTTTACAAACGAAACGAATAGAAACGCTAGTTAGCGTAGTACATCTTGGCAAGGGCCTCAGTTCTTCGATTTGGAAAAGTTGTCTATGTACCATTTGTACGTTCCCTAGGTAACCCCAAAGGTTAGACTATTAATAAAAAAAAATACGATACTTGCATATCGTGATAAGTATTACAGAAATATTGATTCATATGATATCATAGTATCATGAGAGTTATCCGTGTATTTTTAAATTCGCAATAATATTGACATAATACAACGGATAATATTGATAGTATATCCGGCCCTATGACAACTGAGTTGCTGTCTCATTCTCCTTTTTATGGCGAGTAGAGAACTAGAGAGTAAAAAATATAGCGCTATGAGTGTATTTTTTTCATTTGCCTGTCTTGTTTTTATTTTATTTTAATTTTAGATTTATTTCGTTGCAATCGAAGTAAAAACTAAAGTAAAATGGCATGATAACACTCGAACTAGCCACCCTTGTTTTCTCGGGTGGCGAAATATCTCATCTCATGTTGTAATGGTCTATTTTAGTCCCTTGATATATATATAGCTGTGTGGTTGCCGGCTTAGAATAGTACCACTCCATGCCTTCCCGTGGATGTCGTAAGAGTCGACTAAGGGAATAAAGGCTTGTAGTACTGTTAGGCGATGGGCTTGCAACCTGTCACTAATACACTGGTAATCTTAGCCTGATTATGCAAAATGTGGTTACAGAATTATCAACAAGCTTTTAGAGTTGTTGGCAATTCTGTAGCTCTGCCTACCCCAAACTGGGAATAAAGGCGTGAGTTTATGTATGTATGTATGTATATATATATATAATGAGACTCTTTGGGTGGATTAGGTGGTTATCTATGTCATTATCTGGAGGTATTCATAAATGATAGATACGCACTATTCTCCTGTGCCGCTCGCGCGTCGCGCCGCCTGCGCCTGCGCGGCCGCCGGCGCCGCACCAGCTCGCCGAGCGCACGTTTGACTTTTTTCTATAATTACACACCAACCCTCCCTGTGTGCGTGCCAGGCTTTTCTGAGAAATCTTTCGTAAGGGCTGCAACGATGACTGTGTGTGTGCGCTCGGCGCATATTACACCTGTCTCGCTTGTCGGTGTGTGCTCGTTTCTTTCTCCATGCCAGTACGAGCGATGTTGCTAGATGCATTTTTTAAGAGTGCACTGGTAAATTTGACAACGTCGCGCAATTTGGATGCGCCACTAGATTCAAGGCCGAGAATTGTTTCGGAATCAGGCCCAAGAATGTAGATTGTTAATAAAAATAAAGAATGGCTACAGTTGACTTGGTGGTGCAGGTTGCTCTAGAATATGATTTGAACATTGTTTTGTCATCGTGAGTTTATATAGTTCAGCACGCGTCAGTATCGAGACTCGCTATTGCATTCCTGATCTATTAAAGACTAGAGATTTGATAAAGTGCTAAATAATAACAGGTCTGCGGCGCATTTGTGAGGAACGAGAGCGTTCGCCAAAACAGTCTCATCAATGTGACCTCCAAGATTGAGGTCAATTGAGACCTTAGTATTTAGCCGATTAGCCCGACTTCCTAAATCTTGATATAATAGGTCTAGAACTCTAGATAGAACTTAATCGTCGTAAATATATATTATAGGTATTAGTTCGGTGTCGGCAATAATGTAACTACTAAATTATCTTTAAACTTTTGTGATTTTTAATGGAAGTGATTTAGTAACGCCCAATCCTCAGGAGTATCCCCTCACAATGGGTGGCGGTATTGTGGTTTATATGAATCCTACTCATAACAGGTAACAATAATTGTATGTCTGTATATGAACTCTGTGTCATAAAAATATATGAACTACAAAATTTAATTCAATTTACAATTATTAAATCAATTTTGATGTTCGTGTCTTTGGGTATTTATCGATCAATGACTGATTAAATTCGGAGCACACACATTTTACAACGGAATTTTTTGTACCTACCTAGTTTCTGTGGGAAAAAGTAATAATTTAGAATAGGGGTAGTTAAATAGCCCTCTCATGTTGTTCTGCCCTTGCCGAGCGTCACGTGTTATCTGGGGTTTTGTTCTCCTGGGTAAAACCATATTGCTTTTCAAACGTCAACTTACTGTCAACGTTATGATATGATATAGCTCTTATTAAATTGACAGTAATTGCGGCCGAGTTAAAACAATACAATAAAAAGTTAAAATTAATATGGTTTCTGCGAGTAGTAATAGCCCCTTTACTTATAGCACCACCTTATATTATAAAGTGATTATAAACGATATTGTAACGTGAACTAATGTGACACGCCATAAGTGATTTTGAATTAAGAATGTCAATAGGTACTCCAAATCGCATAAAACTTCGTTACAGTAAAGCTTACATAATTAAACATATATTTAGTAGGTATAGTCAACAGCATAAATAAGTGATCAATTATGTACCTTGTCGCTTTCAATCGTCTCACAATTTTGTATGATATTTCAAACACGACGTTAAAGTGACACGGTACATAAATAATCACTTATTTATGCTGTTGACTGAACCTGCGCGACCGAGCCCTGGTTGTTGCACACACAAAAACGTCTCGATCGCGACTGCGCTTCTCGAAGTCACTTTCGCGTTCGAGACGGTTTGCCGCGTGAACAGCAACTTAAGGCGCGTACACATAGAAGGTCCGTTTTTACAGGATCCGTTTTAACGGATCTTTTCACCTTGTAATCTTTTTTTTTTACTTGATCAAGAATACTGTTTTGGGTGTGAACTCGCTGTACAACTACATACGCCATCAAATAACGTACCTACCTGTTAAACGTATCGCTAGGTGTCCGCGCCCTTACACTCAAGACACTGCTCGGATGAAGAAACAATAAAACAGGCCAAGTGCTAGTCGAACTCGCTCACGAATCTATATTTATTTTATTGTTTATTCGTATGACATTTTTACAATCGTTCGTTTTTCTTAATATTATAACTTAACTACAACACTAATTTTAGTCCTTGTATCCATTGGATTGAGTCATGTGCTAGGGTGAACAGGTCCGCTGGGTCACCGTCTATTAGTACAGACGATACTAGTATATTACCTACCTAAACACATATGTAAGTGAAGGATCACTTACAAGCCACAGTTTCTTATTTATAATTGGGTATATACTAGGTACCTTTTGCTGGAAGTATTGACGGCAAAACGAACGACGAAAACATATTTTGCCGCCTTGTTTAATTTATAGTATAACAATGTTCCCTATAACTTTAGAACAATAAAGACAAATCGGAAGTCACCTCAATTGTCAAAATCGGTTAAATAGGAATACTATACATACATAATATAGGGTAATGTTTCAGTCTCTGTTTTATAGGTAAGTATCTATATATAATCTATATGTATATATATGTAATCCTTATATTTATGTATAGAGAATTATGTATTATATAACTATTCTATGTATAAGTATTATGTGACGTGTATATATTTACCGTAGAATGTAGATATTACCAATAATAAGGATAATTACGTTTTAGGTGTTCAGTTTTTATCTGTCTGTCTTCTTTTTCTTTGGACCCACTATGTAAATTTCTGATTAGTTATTTGGTCGACTGGTAAAGAATGCCATTAGGCATTAGGTCCGCCATTTGTACTTATTTTTGTACAATAAAGATCAAATAAATAAATAAAATAGGGTGTCAAAATCATTATCCCTTCCTTTGCTTCGCAGTAGTCGGGTTAAAACAACAAATACCTGCGATCACATTGTTGTGACAGTAATCTGCGCTGAGTTAATAATCTAAGGCACAGACACGGACCTAAAAAAATACGGACGTAAAGTTACACTAAAAAGGTGTGAAGTATGCAAGGTCTGTTTTTTCGTTCCGTCATACACGAACTACCGTCTCACAAATGCACTAGGTCTGTTAACCCGCCGCCATTACGCCTCGAGCCACAGCACGAATGACATTTAATTTTACGCCGAAGAAAATGCCGCATTGTGATGTAAAACCGTGTAAAACCTACATTAGTAACTTATGATTTTTCGCGTTATTTTTCATAAATATGTGTTTGTTAACTTTGACGCAAATTACAAACAAAAATGACAACCAGTGTTGCCAGTTTTCTGACGGATATTTTTTCCTAAAAGTGGGGAAATCTGTAACGCCGTTAGTTATGGCACGGATGCTTATGTGAGTCAGACTTGATTTTGTTCGGTTTTTTACACACATTTAACTAAGTCACAAACAATCTAAGAATGTACTTAAGTCTTGGATCTCTGTTTTAACTTAGTTACTTCTAATTTGTCAGATTCTCTTGAAGTTTTGCATACTTGTTTATGTCATTGCGATGACAATATAATTATATGGTACTATCGAGCTGTTATGATGATGGAGACAGGTGATCATAGGAACTCCTCAATGGCTAATAATGGATCTTTCGAGTTTGGAATCGTTTGACTCGTCTTTTTAAAACGAGTGTTTTAATCATTGTTTGAAGTAAGTCGGAATCCAAGTGTGTTACAAAAATGCTTTTTTTTTTAAATTACTCATTAATTTATGATAGCTTTCCTAAACATGAAAAACGTAAAGACGGTGGGTGGGTTTCAATTATATGTTAGTTAAAATTGTTTCATTAAAATGGGCGAGTTGACGATTTATATAGCAACACTCAAAGCACGCACACTCGTAAACGGACGGCCATTTTGTGCGCTTCACTCGATGATTAACGGGTTGGCTTAAAGTAATGAGAATTACAATTTTGTTTTATTTTTTTATTAAATCATTTGTTAGGGTTATATAGCTTTTTATTATATAAATTTAACTAAATTCAGTATGATAACAATCATTACAATATAGCGAAAGGTCCCCCTCTTAAATTTTTCGTAGCTTTCTTCTTACCGTTTTCATCATACGTTGGACACCATCTATTTTTAATTTTTTAGTTATTTCGTTGTTTTTGTACCCTGCGCTTCAACTGAGTCTATGATTTCGCTTCCCACCCATCGCTGTAAACTAGTCTACTGAGAATACCAAAAAATCCTCCATTGGACGAGCTATAGGGACGTCCGGACGGTTTGAATCCTTCGGTACGAAGTGAACGTCACGCCCTTTTTGTCAATTCTGGGTGCTCCCAGCATAGTGACACTTTCTTCGTAACTTCCTGCATTTCTTTAGAATTTCTTCAAGCTGTTTGTCGGAATATTTGGGTGCTTTTTGACGCTTTAAGTGTTGAACATTGTATTTCTTTAAAATATTCCTTACTCACCCACGGGAAACATCATATTTTACAACTAACTTATCTGGGGGACTCACCCACTTTGTTTTGTGCAAACTTTGCCACTTACCTCCGGTCTTGATCATTAAGAATGGGTGGTCTTCTCGTTTTTGGTAAATCTTTAGTCCTAATATCGAGTTCCCATCGCTGGATCAAACATTATATTGTAGATGGAGGTACATTTCTAGCTTTGAAGTGAGAGACCACTTCAGATTTTTCATGCTGTCCAAATCGGCGATAGACACGTTTAACGTAATAACTTCCTCGCGGACATCTTTTATTAAAACAGCTAATCTTTTTTTATCTTTTTAATAATATTGACATATTTTCTATTTATTACAGCTGTCAAAATCATTTTTGTATTGTTTTACTGCCTGCTATTGTCAATTGAATACCTTCTCATTACTTTAAGCCAACCCGTTAGACTAGGTTACGTCCGTATTTTTTTTTAGGTCCGTGGGCACAGATTAAATGAGAGTTACTACATAAGAGGTACAAGGAAGGGCCGTATTAATAAACTAATCTCAACTCTGATGCTCGTCTCGAGATGCGTCAAAAATGACAGTGTTCTATGGTATGACGTTAACTTTGACGTATCTTGTGACGGTCATCTCACCCAAGATTAGTTTATTAATACGGCCCTAAGAGCACGCGTCTCAAGAATACAATGCGAGCGATGTCTTTTAAGACTGCACTTTTTTGGAAAATATACTTGGAATGACCCCAAAAATTTATAATAAAATACCGGCAGATATTGTAAGTATAAAATTTGTCAGATTTAAAAACACAGGTATACAATATTTTCTAGTGCAAAAATGTTACTCTAGCATACATTATTTTACGAACGAACTGTAAATGCTTGCAGCACTCCACTGACCGTCTGCACTTTGTATCCTCGCAGCACAGCGCAGTGAAACAACCGTAGAATAACACCTGTAGGTATGTATTATATGTACACCCACCTGTGTTGACCAAATAAAAATACCATGACTATAACGTAATTTTTATTTAAAGTTCCTTGGTGCTGTCTTAGACGTCTTCTTAAGTCTTCGATGAGGAACCAATCAAGTCTATTTACTTAGTCGTGATAGTTTTAATTTTAAGTTTGTTAAATGTGCTCTCATTTAAGATATTTTACAGATTTTTATTAGGTACTTGTAGTTTGGGGGAGGGGACACGAAACTCTCTAGCGAAAATTACACTTTTCGATTTAATTTTGCTTTTCTGGTATCGGACAAAAAGTTTAATTTTCAAGATTTTATTTTACGACTTAACTGGCTTAAACTAAATGTACCTAAGTAGGTATAACAATTCCAAATTACTGATTTGTAGGACCAGACTTTGAGCTAGACCGTGGACAGCCGGACAGTCAGACGTGGCGAAACTGTAAGGGTTCCAACATTGATTTCGGAACCCTTAAAAAGTGTTTGTTTGCTATAAAATATATTTCCAGCTTTTTTTCATACATCTGCACGTAACTAACATCAGCACGGGTAGCACAAGTTGTATTTTCTCGCTTGTCGCTCAGTGCGTCTCTATTGTTACAGACTAGATAGAAAGGGAGATCCGAGTGACAAACAAGTCGCGGCCAACATGTGCTAGCCGTGCAGGAGAATCAGAACTTCAACTCATGTTCTTTTTTAATTTCACCTTGTAAATAATATGTAAGTACATAGTTTCTAAGAAACAGATTGGAGGAGCAGCGCTTCCGCTGCGTCCTTTGTCTACCTCGTGGGGATTACGCCGCCATCGCCCTTTCGCCCTTACCCTAGCAGCTCGCAGCCGCACGGTCTACATTGTTACATGTAATTAACTAATTAATTGTTGCAGGTAGCTTGAACTGAGTAAAATTGCTTCAATGAATGCTAAATTTGCACCTATACCTTACTTTTGAAATAACATAACAATGCGACAACGTGCGGGGCTGGACAAGCGAGTCTCAGGCAGTGGGCCGCGCCGCCCGCGGGTAAGTGTTGGACCTGTGAGTTATTTGGTGTTTTAGGGTTCCGTACAAAAAATTAAAAAACGGAACCCTTATAGGATCACTCGTGCGTCTGTCTGTCCGTCCGTCTGTCACAGCCAATTTGCTCCGAAACTACTGGACCGATTGAGTTGAAATTTGGTACACATAATGTACTAAATACTCAATACTTAGATAATAGGTACTCAATATATTTATTGCATTCCACATTTTACAGATGTTGTTGTAATCATAGGTATACATGCTCATGATATGTGGACCCTGTTGGGCACAGCAACAGTAGCATAGAAAACAGAGAAGAGGGCTTAGTTTTATAATATTAAAATATGTTATTCACTAACTTTAATTGCACTTTAATTACTTAATTATTTTATATTTATTTTACTATATTCATTATATATTTATTCTATTACTTGAGGTATAGCTATGGATATTATTAAACTATCTTAAAAATCACTTGTCTGTCGAGACGGCACGTTGCTCACACTTACGCTAGCAGTGACGAACGGCGACTGGAGCATCAAAGCCGATAACAATGGCGTCTAAAGTAATGTTGCCAGTAATAAAATATCGCGGCGTTTGGTAATTTTTATAAACTTTCGGAATATACCCAATTTCGCAATTACCCCAATACACCGTAAGTGAGATTTTAGTACAAGTTAAAACCTAATCAAAGTCAAAGTCAAATGACTAGGATGCTTAATAACCGGACCTAGGAATATACGGGGCAAAATTAAATGACCGCTAGGGATTGCCTATATCGATAAACTCAACTATCGATGCTTTTCCCATATATACTAGTCATCGCTCCAAGTTTTGTTTATAAAAACAAAATTTTATTGAAAGTATGCAAATGAAACAACATAGCAACATAATTCTGGTATTTATTTATTTTAAAACGATTTTTTAACCTTCACTCATCATCATCATTTTTTTTTACTCCTAACAAATTCTGATCGTTTATTGTAACAATAGTAAATGGGACAGTCTTTCTGAAATACACAATAAGGAAAAAAAAATATGATGATGAGTGAAGGTTAAAAATCCGTTTAAATTAAAGAATAACCTGAATTATGTCGCTATCTTGTTTCATTTGCATACTTCCAATAAAATTTTATTTTTACAAAAATACTTGGAGCGATCACTAGTATATGGGAAAAGCATCGATAATTGAGTTTATCGATAAAGGCAATCCCTAACTGTCATTTAATTTAGCCCCGTATATTCCTAGGTCTGTTAATAACATAAGTTCCAGAAATAATATTATTCAATTGTGGTTATATGGCTGGTTATTATTATTATCATTTAGGTGTTCGTGCTTACGCTTGAACCACATGGCAGATAACACCCTTGTAACTCAGCCTAGTTTAACAGTTCCCATGTCTAGTAACGCCATCCATCAAGCTCTCTAAGAACTGCGCATTGCCCAGCGGGAGCGCCTGGGTGTTTGTTCCTCAGTACGCTTTTGTAACTCAGCGATCAACCACGTGAAACTGGAAAAATTTAAAAATCGAATCGTAAATACCATTTTGGTATTGTTAGACGACTCAATACCGCTCGGCGCCCATGGCCCAGCGACGAGACGCAGATGCCCACTCGGCACCGTCATAATGTACTTGTCCGTACATGTCGTCGGTCACCTTGGCGACGGCAGTCGTCCATCTTGGCGACATTCGAGTAATTTGGAGACGACGTCTACAAATTGTTGATATGTCGTTTTGCAATTAACTTGTCGCCTGGTGAGGCGACATATATGTCGAGTCCGCTTATTTGTCGATTTATGTCGAGTAAATAGACGAACTACTAAACAATAGTTAATTCGTTGCTTGCAGATCATGGCGCTTAGGCCATCGCAAACGATGGGAGAATTATCTCAGCTAGCCCCCGAAGATAACAACGACAAGGACGCCTTCACAGCTGTTCTGCACTCAATAAATATCAGTTACCCTAAGGGTTGGTTGGGACCAATGAAAAGTCCTAAATTACACGTTTGAGGACCTATTCCGGAACGAACTGTCGTAAGTCACGGCAAGCTTAGGTTTGGTATACCTACTACTGACCTAGTACGAGCATTCTTCCCTCACGCTTAAGATCTCTCCGAGCGAACCTATCGGCATATCCGGAAAGTCCTATCACCATGGCCATTGGGAAGAGCACTGATATTCCCCACACGGAATAGTGGAAAAGCTCCATGGCCCGTCCTACAGACAACATCCGAGAACCTAAAGCTCAGGCAAGCTCACCAATCGGGAAAGAACCTACAGGGTACTGACGAATGAAGATGGTCATTCACAGCTAGCCTGTAGCTCTTCCTTGTCGACGGATTCTCGAAGCAAAAGGAAACGTCAACGAGAGGTTAGAGATGACTCTCCCTCACCGAAGAGAAACTGAATAGAACGCACCCAGCAGCAACCATCTTACGGCTTCCGTCCTTCAACAACAAATGAACATGTGTGAATTGAGATGCAGGCTGACCAAAACAAAAAGATAGACGAGTTAAAACAGCAAACTTCAAAAGCAGTACTGGAAGAATGATTTGAGTCTATGCCCGACAGTTCACATGAGACGATAGTTACGACAGCTCAGCGTTCCCCTATCTTAGAACAAAGGGGTTACAATCACCATGACACGCGAGACTTTGAATCAGACAGTGCGGGTGACGACGGGAAAGCTCTCGATGATGAAATGGTCATATTGAACGGCGTGTAAAAGAACTCCAAACCGCCAAATCTGCTTACAATAAATCTACGGAATCACCAGAAGAACCATTCGAATTTGACTTTAAGCCTCATACCACAGAATCGGAAACGCCTTTCTCAAAAGCCGATCCAATTCTAGTACAGCTAGCAGCCGAGTGCCTCAGGTTGGGAAGCGACGACTGGAAAAATATTGGCTATAAGGACGTACAAAAACAATTTCAAGCCTCACCGATGTTTTCGTCACTGAAAGTGAATAACCAATTGGCAGGAATTTTAGAGAAATCCGATTTCACTTTAAGGGCTATAACAAACGGTTTACTTCAACAAAGACAAATATTTGAAGAACTGGTTGAAAAAATGCCTCAGGAGTTAAAACGTAAAGTTGGAAAATAATTTCTCGCAGGAAATTCGAAGTTCCGTAAAAGCTCGGACGCCCTCCTTCAATACATATTTATGTGGGCGTAGGTCAGAAATTATTCAGCTAAAAAGGGACACATCTAAAATCAAAAATAATAAAAGGCTTCACGAAATTATATACAGCATTCCGCCCTCGGACTCACACATATATAAAGAACCCGATTAATCGAAAACGGTGAAAGATCAGGGCGGGATACATAAGTTTTTTCCTTTCAAAAGGACAAACCATCGTTCGTCAAGAGTTGAAAACATATACGCTCAAAAAGGTGAGAAAGGCAGAGAAGAGGAAATCCTCGAAGAGTTCCAGCCAGACAGGCAAGCAGACCTATCTTCAATTCCACACCCAATGCCAATGCCTACAACAACAAGAGATATCAAACCTACGAGTATAATGACAAGAAAGGCCCCAAAAGAGCATGACTTCCAAGCGGGTCAGTTATTGCAATTCACCCAAGCAATCACAGAACGGGATTTTTTTCGCCGATGTTTCTCAGGGAAAAGTCAGATGGAACAAACAAACCAATTTTCAAGCTGAAAATACTAAATCAATACGTTTACGCACCCAGCTTCAGACTGATAAACCATCATCGAGTGGCCACGTTTCTCAACCCAAAAGATTTTTATGACGAAAATAGACACCGACACATCGCAGATTCCTGTCGCTAGTATGTGAGGGAAAACCATGTCTTCCGTTCGGACTTTCAAGTGCCCCACACGCTTTTTCAAAAGTGACACACTTTGCAATCCGAATAATCCGAATATTCAATTATCCGAATATCCGCCGAAAATAATATTCAAAATTATACGAATACTAAACCGCGGATTATCCGAATAAACGGATATTTTGAAAACGCTAATAAAATCATTTATAAGCAGGAAAAATTCAAAAAAATTACGGGAAAAAACACTAATGACTAATGACGTTTTATGTCCATCTGTATTGCCCAAATAAGGTGTTTAGACAAATATTCCATATTAAGTATTATATTTTATTAAATAAGTACCTGAATACCAACTTACATTAATTACATAATATATTGATTTAATATAGCAGAAACGAAATGTTACTAATGTTACTATTATTAGGTATTTAAATGAGCAACGAAAACACTTGCAGATAAGGCGGATTTTCTACCTGTCACTAAAATAATTATTGGTATTACCTACCTACTCTGAACCGACCGAACACCGAACCCATTCGCTCAGTCAGTCTGTATCTATTACGTACGAAGGTAGGTTGTCTGTTATTGTTTCGCGTCGCGTCACGCGTGGTATTTAAAAAAATGTGATATGCAAGTGAGTTTTTGTGTGACGAACTGACGAACTATATGCCTCCTTGTCACTCATATAATGATTATAAAAGCATGTTGTATTTTTAATATTCAGGTTTTTTGTTACTTGACTTGTTGATTTTATGCATTACACACCTTTAAATACACTAATTTTGTTTTATTTTATAAAATACCAAAATTATCCGAAATTATTCAAATATCCGAATATTCGGATAATAAATATTGAAGTATTCAATTATCCGAATATTAAAAAACTGGGCGGGTATTGCAAACCCTAACTGGCTAGCTCACTGGTTCAGACAAACAGTAAATAGAAAGATATTAGTCTACTTAGACGATTTTTTAGTAACCCACAACAATCCAAACATCCTAGAAAATCAAACAAAATTCGTGCTTCAGAAGCTAGAAGAGATAGGGTGGACGGTAAACCAAAAGAAACCTAGAATACCTAGGCATAATTTGGAACACTTGCGAAAACAGAAAGCTACTATCAAGCACAAAGGTGAACCAGATACAGTCATTAATACGAAAGCTCATCAGAGAAAAGTACTGGAGCTGGCTGGATGCAACAAAGTTTTATTGGAAAAGTTAAATTTCGCAGCGTTCACAGTACCCCTAAAAAGACTGCATTGCCGAAGGTTGCAAATAGAGTCCAACAGACTTCCAAAATCAAGACGTCACGTACTCTATCTACCCTATGTCAAATATAACTCTTGCAGAACTAGAATAGTGGATCAAAAATGTAAGCAGATGTACAGCTTTACACCTCCCCAACCCAACGACATTTGTTACGACTGATGCGGCCGACACGGGATGGGGCGCAATAGCCCTGGCACTGGATGAAATCACAACAAGGTTGGCACTGCAATCAAAAAGAGCTTTGGGCTCTCTTCGAAACAGTAAAAATCCTAGGTCCCTCGCTAAAAGACGTAACGGTAATATGGCAAACGGACAACCGGACTGCGGCAGCTTACATCATGAAACAAGGGGGCACAAAGTCAAGAAGACTATTAGAAACCACAATAAGCATTATGCAATCGTGCAGACAATACATTGCAACCTGATAGCTCGTTACATTCCGGGCCCGTACGACGGCTTAGCAGACAGCCTGTCCAGGACAAAGAGCCTTCCGGCATGGCACCTAACAGCTCCAATAACAAGAGTGATTTTTCATCGGTTTAGCACACCGGAACCTCTTTGCTTTGGCACGCTCGGCAGTCGTTCCGAATTACGTGACAGAGGATACAACCGATCTAAAGAGTCAGTTCACAGATGCTTTCAGCGGGAGCTGGCATTGCAAGCTAGGGTGGATTTTTCCCCCTCCAGCTCTGATACCAAGAGTGCTATATCATCTTCAACAATCCACGGGGACTTACTTCCTGATAACCCCAGGTTGGCACAAAGCATTTTGGACACCGGATATAAGGAGACGGGGTATTCAAAAGCCAGAGAAAATTCCAGATCTCAGTCGCCATCTCGTGGACCTACAAACGAACTTGCCACCTCCGGGAATAGACAATCTCAATTTGCAAGTTTGGATCGTACGGGCTGGGCAAACGTATTGTCTAACTGGAAATAAATCTGAGATAGAATTACTACAAGCCGCGTGGAGAAAATCCACTCTGAAAACTTACCGGCCAGCATGGCACAAATGGGCCTCAGAGAACTCCGTTGTTGTTGATGACCCACAACCAACCGACCTGGCAAAATTTCTTTGTTGTTTGTACGAAGTTACGAAATTGGCACCTAACACTATATTAGTTCACAAATCAGTAGTAGCCACGTTTACCAACCCACACAGAAGTTCTATTTAAGCTCACTTCCGATTGTCACCCATACCAGCAAAGGAATCCTTTCAAAGAAGCCCAAAGTTAAGGCACCTATAACATGGAAAGTGGATGACCTAATAAAATTTATTGAATCCTATGATTTCAACAATAAAAGCCTATTTGCAGTCTCTCGCCATACCTGCATCTTACTGCTTCTAGCATCTGGCAGGAGAGTGCATGATCTGACACTATTAGGCATTTACCATGAGAACCTTGAGCAGAAGGATAATGAACTAATTTTCAGGCCAAAGTACGGCTCCAAAACAGATAGCAGTTCATACAGACAGTCGGGGTGGTTATTTAAGGCAATGCCAAACGTAAGACTTAATATAGTTCATTGGATGAAGCAAGTAATAACCCTATCTCAGGAACATCGGGGCTCAAAACTGTTAGAAAGGCTTTTCATTACTACTAGAGTTAAAGAAGCTTCTCGCGCGGTCATAGAAGGCTGGATAAAATCCTTATTTAAAGAGGCACACATTTCTTCTTCTGCAGGAAGTTTTAGAGCTTGTGTAGCTACAGAGAACTGGACACAGACAAACATGGACATTGATGAGGTTTTAAAGAGGGGTAACTGGAGGTCCAGAAACACCTTCTTCAATCATTACTTTAGGACGGTGCAGCCGTCTGCAGTAAGTTGTAATAACAATACTGACCTTAGCGACTGTTTTTCTCCTGTTGTATAATTCAATTGTGAAGTTATTTGAGACTGATTAGTATAATAACCATACCTTCATTGAGACTGATAAATACGAGTATACCTCGTATGATTAATGAATATAAGAACATATTTGATACTAGCTTATGCCCGCGACTTCGTCCGCGTAGAATTAGTAATTTTGCTATCCCACGGGATTCAAGGTAGCCCTGTGTGTTAATCCAGTGTATAGCAAACTCAATTCCTAATTGTATGTAACCAAATTCGTGCATCCTTTTTAGCAAAGAAATAACAAACTCGCGCACGCATAAACTTTCGCATTTATAATAGGTATATGAAGTAGGTATAGGATGTAAATAGGTAGGTACATCCAGCGCACAGAATCGCTCTGGCCGAAATCGTAGTCCATAAAAATATCTTCGGTATGTGAGTCCGACTCGCACTTGACCGGTTTTCAGTATTTGTTGTTTTTTAGGTTTTTACTATGTAAGTATAATCATACCGAATTTTGAAGCTTGTGTGTTGGATCGTTTTAACGATACAACAAAAAGAAAAATGGTAAGCATATTTTTTATCCCTTTTTTTATTTGAATACTACAAACTGACAATATTCCAAGCATAGCAATAAGGACGAAATTCTTCGATGCATGAGCGCATTGAGTGCGAGCGGGCTTTGCCGCTCCTATTTTAACTCCCGGCGTTCGCGACCCTGCGAAGAACTTTGTCGCTGTACTTTTATGTATAAACTAAAGTCGCACAATTTCACCCGGAACGAATTATATGATTATGTGTAAGGTGTTAGTGTGTAAAGTATTATAGTAGGTGTAAGTGCACGATTCGTTTTTAAAGAATAAAGAACAGTTAGTGAAGGTATTTAATTTCGGTCCAAAAAAAATCAACCTACCCAACTGTACTTACTCCCAATACATTACAGCTATTATCATAGCTCATACCTATGAGTTTTTTAACTTCGATTTACTACTTCTACCCCCATTTAACCCTCCTTACGATTTCTTTCTGAATCGCCATAAGTAACTTTTTTTTATGCGTTGTAGCCTAAATACTAATTTTCACATTTTTTATCACAATCATGACGAAATTCATACAAAATTCTACAACCCTCTTTTATCCCTTAAAGCTATACTTTTTATTTATAAATAGTAGCCTATATACCTACCAATTTTCACGTTTCTTACTTCAAAAATGACAAAACTCTCATACGCACAAAATTCTACACCATCCTTTACCCCTTACGGGTAGTTTTTCCAAAATCGCAAAAAGTTAGGTACTTTTTTTAAAAAAGCCTCTGCCCGCGACTTCTTCCGCGTAGATTGCGATGATGTTTTTATCCGGGTTCAATCCAGGGTACACCTAAGCTATCTCCATTTCAAACTTAATCCAAATCTATCCATTCATTGCAGCGTGAAGAAGTAACAAAGTAACACACAAAGTTTTGCATTTATAATATTTACTGATCGGCGACTGGTAGCATTTTATGTCACTTTAACGTCAAACGTAATGACTAATAAAGATAAGTCTCATTAGTAGGATACTGTCATTAATAGGATTAGTGGATAATACAATAGCTTTTGCTCCCTCGGGAACGGCCCAATTTTCCGGGATAAAAACTATCCTATGTCCTATTCCAGGGCCTAACCTATATGTGTGCCAAAATTCATCTCGATCCGTTCAGTCGTTGAAGCGTGAAAGACAGACAAACATACACACTTTCCCATTTATAATATTAGTATGGATGGATGTCAAAGATTTTTTGTTGTATCAATATCTCATAATTACTTACAGTGAGTATTTGATTTAAAGATCTCATATAAATATCAAATTTGAGGATGTCTCCTAAAATAAATGTTATTTGCGCATATAATAAGTCTTAGGATAGGTACATTTATTTTGTTAGCAAACTCTTTCGATTTCTAATATAGATTTTATTTCTTACAAACTACAATGGTTTTCTTTGAAATAACCTTACAATAGCTTTGTCACAGTACCTACGCCCAGCTACGCGCCGGCAGAGTCTAAACACGTCTCACATGTAGTTCAAGCGTAAGCACGTTACGAACACCTAAATAGAACCGTTTTTCCCCCGAAGGTTAAAAAACTGATATTTAGGTTTCTGCTGTAGGTTGAACCACAACTAAGGGCCTTGCCGGCTCCTGATAGGTACTGAGGAGCATACAGCCAGGCGCTCTCGCTGGGCGATGCGCAGTTCTTAGAGAGCTCGATAGATGGCGTTACTAGACATGGGAACTGTTAAACTAGGCTGAGTTACAAGTGTGTTATCTCACATGTGGTTCAACACCAGTTTAGCAGAAACCTAAATATACGTTTTTTACCCTTCGGGGGAAAAACGGTTCTATTTTGTAATGCACGAAAAAAATAACAAGGCTATCAGTATTTTGTATAGGTATAAAACGCCTATACCATTGTAATAGCATTTAACATGTTTAGTGCAGTAAAACCATAGTATTAATAGTACCTACTCGACTGGCTATCACTTTATCACATTCTTTCTGGCCTGTGACAGTATATTTGTTCTAGCAGAGAGAGAGAGAGAGGAAGCTTTTATAGATGAATTACCGAGAGCGTGGAAATATGGAGTATTTTGAATGAGCGCCAGCCCAACTCACACTTGATTTTTTTTTTAGTTTTTGTTGTTTTTCTTCAGGGTTTGTACTATAATATAAGTTTATAGGGCCTTAGCGATCCGATAACCGACGACCCAATAGCCGCACTTGATTTCGTATTACGAGTAATTAGTTGAACTAGTGCAAAGCTCGTGTGCAGAACATAAGATAGTTTATAAGGTAGTTAATAAAGTGGTTACAGTGTTTATTAGACTAAAGAGTAAAATGTTTATAAAATGAAGCGATCTAAACGGAATACTATATGAATGTCTTGCGACGTGAGTGGAAATAACCCCAAGAAAGACTGCGGTAGGTAGGTCACAACACAATAAATTCCTAAAGACGTATCTACGATGAAGAAAGGATTAGGCAAGGGTAATTTAGTTCGTAGACCTATATACACAAGTCTGTCAGGTCGCACGTTGCAAGTTATAGCGAGGTACAGTTGACTTCATAAATGTGTGTACACTTTTGTACCTTATCACTTTAATATCTGTTACAATTTATATACTTATGGCAGTTTAAAGTTTTAAACATGACATTCAATAGACAAAGTACTAAACTGCATACATATAATTTATGAACTCGACTGTACATACTTCTAGTACTAATTAAAAGTAGTTTTACTTTAAGTATATCGATATTTTACTGTCACAACACCCAGCACTAAAATTATATTGACTCGTCTACCTATAAATCAGTGCGGACATAGGGCAGAAAAGATCCGACAGATATTTATATTAAGTTATTTAGTAACTGGATTTTCTTACAAACTTAACCAAGACTTAAGCAGATAATTGAACCCAAACACTTGCCAATCGAACAGATCGTTTCGACCGGCAAACTCTACAGCTAAAAGTCATATATGTCGGATTTTATCAACCCTATGCCGTCCTAATAGAAAAAAATAAAGTTGTCTACCGCAGCGAACCTGTTAATACTGTGGTTTTTGCTAAAACGTCGCCTCTCGCACGAGCGAAATGTAACTCTTTTAATGTCACAGTCTAATGGAACGACCGCGAGATGTCGTCAACGAGCTCTAAGTCAATCCAGTCGCGACTAGGGGTTCTCTTGAGAATACGACGCATCACGATGCGATGAAAGTCGCAACTGCGATACTTATACTTGCAAAAACCGACGTGATTTAGTGTAAATATCTAAGCAGTAGGCCCGTGTCAATAGCAGAAAGTTCGCGGCAGCGCGGAGCGAACAAAAGTAACAGCCTACTTCGTCGCGCCTAGCTATGTGTGCGTTTGTTGCCCCAGACCCTCATAAAATGTTATGAATGACACGGCCGTTGGATGGGGAACAACATAGTATTTGCTTTATAGTAATGCCGGCTATTACGAAAGTCAAATTTTCTATTAGGCAGGTACGAGAGTGATAAAAACTACTGTGAGTTAAAGGATCTCGACTTGATGCATTAAGTATTATACTAACCTCAAGCTTACCTAGGGCAACCCCTCCACCTTCAAACGATAAAGTCCAACCAGCGACAGTTTAATCGTAACTACGAGTACGCATGCACTTAAACAAAGTTAGCTTAGTTAAGTAAGTTCTAGAAAAAAATATGAAATTTATTTTATAAATAATTGAAAAAGGGGTCTAGAATGTGATGTGTGATGAAAAATGAAAGTAGTTTGATTAGCAAATGGTGTGACATATGAAAGGGCTTAATTTGCAAATTTAAAATTTTTTTTTTTTTCTGTGATTGATTTGTTTGTGGTTTAGAGTCAAAAATGTGCAAAAAGTGACCCTTATCTTCGAAGTTTATTAATCAAAAAATATAAAAAAAATCCTGACGTATAGTCTAATTTATGGGAAAAATAAAGAGAATTTTCATTACCTATTTACAGTTTTTGAGACATAACAAAAAAACTTTGAAAATCTGTATTAAAATTTAGGCTAGTCAAAATGGACCTTATATGGCATAGAAAATAAAGTTCATAACAAAACGAGTATTTTCTTTTGCGGTAGACAAGCATATCTTAAATACGGGACCGTCGGTGCGCGAGTCCGACTCGCACATGACCAGTTTTTTTTTTACTTTTGGTAGGGATTATTTTTTATTTAAGTAAATAAAGTAAGGCATGCAAACGACGCAGTCGACGCATACCTAAGAAGTAATGTAGGCCTTAAGAGGATTGTGATGCGCCGCTAACGTCGCGTCGCCGTCAGACAGATCCATGCGGAGGTAGCTCCGGCCGATAACGTTTCTCACGCCCTAAATCAAGTCCGATTTGCACGATTTGTGAATATCAACATATTCACAAGAAGTTATTATAAAGAACTAGGTCGGTACGTTTCTGTTTTTTGTTTTTTCAATTGGTTTCATTCTTAGAAATATTTTCGTGTAAAGGAAAACGTAGGTACAGACATAGTTTTTCATGATATCTACAACATATTCAAAAATCGTAAAAATCGGACTAGGTTTAAGGGGAGAAAAACGTTTTCGCAATTTGTATGGAAATTTTTAGCTTCACAATCCTCTTAAATAATGTTTTTCACGAGTTTAACGACAAGATGAATCAAAGTCTACCTTAATCTGTAATTAAAAATAAAACAATCGCGTGGCAAGCGATGCGCCGTGGAAAGAATTCAGTGCCGTACTGTCGCGTCCTTCGGGAATACGTGACTCCACGCTTCGTCTCTTTTCTTTTAACCGTTAATCTAGAGACACGTTCGGTCTTAGAACCGGGCCGAACAGGCTAATAGAGTGTACAATAAGCCAACAAGGCTTCCGTAATCCTGCTATCCTACTAATATTATAAATACCTAATTAATGTGTTTGTTTTTTACTTCTTCACGCTGCAACGGCAACACGGATTTGGATGAAATTTGAGACAGAGATAGCTTAGACTCCGGTTCAACACATAGAATATTTTTCATCCAGGAAAATCAAAAAGTTCCCGAGGGAATAACGATAATCGAAATCTACTCGGACGAAGTCACGGGCAGACGCTAGTATGGGTACTATATTTTAAGATTAATTTTAAATTAAAAAATGGATCCATTGTTAAACTCTGCCTTTTATTCAGGCCTGTCTTTATTTGGGTGCACAGTCCCAGTACGACCTACCTATTAGAAGAGCTACCGATTGGATAGGCTCCAACTCTCTCCATGCCTTTGTCTATTCCTAGTTAGTGGGTACCTGTGTTCTGCATGGAGCTTACACGTTACGGGTACCGTACACTCCTACTTATAGGTACAATGTCGTGTACGGTTTTATACATCTTCATATTGGATGCAAGTAGTTCTAAGATTTAAGGTAGATTTAATAAGAGATAACTGTCTAGTTGGAGTTAGGTGTACGAGTAATAAGGTCAAACAATAAGCACGTTCGGTAGAACAAGGGGCACGATGTACATATGCCAGGGGCGAATAGTTGGCGGCACTCTATTCACAAACAATCAATAACATGTGCCTACCTGCCTACCTACCTACCTTCATCTATTTAAATCCAGAAAAGTTTCACCAATTGTATAAAACTCTTATTTTGTACGGTGAAATTTATTAATAATACTTTGTAATAGGTAAATAGTGCGGTATTCTATCAGGAAATAAAGCACCTCAGACAAGCTGCTAAAAATCTTGCTATCGAGAAAACGCGAGTGTAAAGTCGCACAGCAAGCGTGGATAAGGAAGCGATCGGCTTAGTCCGAGAAAATCGATGTCGGCACCCCTCATAGTTTGCATGGCCCTCGTGTCCGGCCGATAACTGCGCACACTGCGTCCTACCCCCACGAATCGGAAAAGTGACCACCGCCACGGCGCCGACACGCTTCTCTGCCGGCCCTGCTCACTATTTAAGTACAAGCAGATCTTATTTGGCATTCATGTTAATAGCAGTGTGCCTGGTCCGAGTTTGGAACGAACGCTGCAGAGACGGTTCGACGTGTTTAGAAAAAATTGAAGAAACCGCGCCTGTGAGCCTCCCCGCTCCCTATCCCCTCAGCCGTCCACGATGCAAAATTTTCAGTGCCCTGCGCGGTACTCGACTATCGTGAAACTACAATATTTACGCCAGGGTTTGCTAGACACTTTAAAAACATCGAAGCTCGTTGTCATCTCAGTACATTTTTTAAATTCTTATGCTGTTGTAAGGTAGGTAATCTGTAATTTGACGGACCGGTCAACTTAAAATGCACAAATTTAACCATAGAAGGTGTATGGCTGTTCATACGAGTATATGTAGGTACGTCCGTAATGAGCAACATACTCACAGTCCACCACGGGCCAAGTCAGTTCATAGTATAATTACAGAGTAAGTAATCCAATACCATATTTAACAATATCTACACAAGTAGTATAAGTAATATTAGATGCATAAAGACATAATCGCAACAAGAGTTACTGGCAAGGCCGACTGACCACTGACCACCTATATTAGTGTAATGTTTTGGATTGCTGAACCCCGTGAACCTATTTATATAATCCCGTACCTATTTAAAAACGTCATATCTTTAACCATTACCTAACACATCACATTCGTTGATTGAATACAATTACATAAATACTCTTTTATCGAAATAGCATGTTTAAATTTAATAATAATATTCAACTTACCTTACCTACGTACAGGGCCTCTATTCAACTGGGTAAAACCATATTGCCTTTGCCATGTTATCGCATTGTTTCCAAGAGGCCGCCATTACTGTCGAGTTAGTAAGAGCTAGGTATATCGGAACGTCGCACATACGATAACACGTCAAAGGCAATATGGTTTTACGCAACAGAATAGATGCCCAGTAGCCCAGTACTCAATTCTTTCTTTGAGCCTTACAGGTAAAAAACTTAGGTAAAACCCCTCTTGCATGAAGTATTTTATTTAGACGACGACGATGTAGTTAGCCTATTTGATACCGACCCTCCCTACAAAGCGCTGCCGGGTTCGATTCTCGGTTGGGGCAAATATTTGTGTAATGATTGCGAGTATTTGTTTCTGAGCCCTATGTATGTAAGTATTAATTTCTCTATATAATTACGTTTATCGTTGCCTATATCTATAATTACCCGTAGTACAAGCTAAGACCTAAGTCAATTTGTGTGAGCTTGTCCCCGATATTTATTTATTTATAATGTAATTCAATATAGAAAATAGGTAGGCAATCAACTTTTTAATCATTTATCCAGTTGCATTATCAACGATTATACTTACCTACTTACATGGATAATACAGTTAAATATTTAACGCTTGATAAAAATTACCAATCAGGTAACTTTTTTTATCATCATCAACTGAGATATCAACATTAACGAGTTTATGAAATTGTTAACAAAAATACGACATCAAAAAAAAATACTTAAATCTAAATACATATATATTTACATAACTTGTACTAAATAAGATGGCATTGGGGTTTTTCTCTTGGGTTTTTTTTATAGGTAGCTAGTACTTTTCGTTATTTTGGAAACGATTTTAAATTTATAAAGTTTCGTCGCAGGGCTCTGTCCGCCCGCATTGTAAGGGTGGGTGCTATCGCTATCCTACTCGGACGCAGCATCACCGGACATTTCGACCGGGCATTTCAATTTTGAGAAAGAGTAGGACCAGCCGCGTCCCTCGCACCCCGGTCCCCCGCATCGGCCGTCCCGCTCGCACCAAGGACGCACAAAAGGACGAAGGAGCGATAACTTCATCACCGCGTGTCGCTCTCGCTCGCACGCACGCCTCGGTGGGGGACGACGTTGCGAATTGTTATTGAAGTCATGCCCCCGAAGGCGACTTCGGGAAGGCTGTCAGTTGCTACTAAACGTCCGCTCACAACGTTCGCACCTACCCCGGCGGATGACCCGAGTGGCCTCCGCGCTCACTCAGACTGCTTGTGCACTAACTACATTAACTAAACAAAGTCTCGCGCGTCCGATTTAATTCAATGTGCCAATCTGTTAATTATGTGATGTACGATAAACATTTCGTGTAATTCAGACTTAGTTGAAAAGTGCTAACTAATTAGGAACAAACTTTTAAAATAAACTCGGGAAGTGAAAGACAGAATTGTTCGCAGTGGTAGGCGTGAAGTCGGACACGGCAAGTTTGTTTTGGTGCTCGGCGCCGCGTTGCGGAGTGTTTACACCGCGCACGTGGCTGCGCCGCCCGCCCCGCGCGGAAATGCCGCGAAAAACTTTCTTCGATAACAACACCGCAGTATAAGTTGAGTTGAGAAGAGGGGTGACGGGCCGCGACCATGACTCTAACCTGTGGCGCCTGATTGATGCGGTGCGGACTTCATGTACGTCGAAACGAAAAGTGTTGCTTTTTTATTATTATTTTTTCGTTGGAGGAGACGGTGCTCTCCGCTGGATTGATGATTTAAATGGCTAACAGCAGCGCAGTGTCGTCGACCTTACCGTCGAGGGATTATCATTGTGATGTTTGTGATCTCTACCTGGACACAGTTGATTCATTAAAAGTACATGTACAATACCACAAAGAAAATTTGTACGCAAAGTGGAGTACGCAAAACGCACAAAATGATACCGAGAACAACAACGGTACGAAAGTGAAAAGTGAGACAACCGTGTCGGCCCCGGCTGACTCGAGCGACAACATGATCACCAAGCCGAGCCCGGAGTTCCAGCAGCGGGCGACGCCGGAGACGTCGGCGCAGTTCCCGCACCCGGCCACGCCGCAGAGTTACCACAGCGCACCATCACCCTATCAAAATTCAGATCAAACGAACTTTTCACCTGGAGCACAATTCGGTAATAGCTATTCACATTCTGGGTTTCCACAAAGCCAACATCCTGATCAAATTAATTGGGAGCAATCGCAATACAACCAAGACTATCATAAACCGAACCGCTTTCATCCTTACAATATGCAAGAGAGGGTCTCCCAAGTGTCATCTTCGAGCCCTCTGTATGGGCAGCCCCTGAACCAGCCGACACCGTCACCGTCGCCAAATCAGTGCGACAAGTGCGGCTTTGTGTGCGACTCCGCCGTGCAGCTCAACGAGCACTGCAACTCTGCGCACGCGGGCTCCAGCGCCCCTTCCTCGGCCTCGTTGCCGTTCCAACAATTTCCAGCGAAGCAATACAACAACTCGGGTTACCAGAATGACAACACTAAAATTAAAGAAGAACACGAAGAGTCTTCCGATATACTAGACTTGGATTCACAAAAAGTGGTTTATCAAGGCAATGAAGTCGATCAACCTAATTCATCTTATGACCAAACCGCTACCCAAGCCCGAGAGGTCAACTCTCGTACCGTACCGATGATGCCTTGGGAAACTCAGAAATTGTACAGCAACCCACAACTTAATGGCGATGTCTCCTTATTTAAAGATCAAAAAATGTTCAACAGTGACAAGGCTTACTCGACTGAAACTAAAATGTTTCACCAAGAACAGAAATTTCCTTATACTCAAGATAAGTTTCTCGCTGTGCACCACGATCAAAAGCCTTTTATGCATGTTGAACAGAAGATATATCCGGGCGTCCAAATGCCACCATTAACGGACTACGCGGGTGCTGTAGCATCTTCTAATCCTGATATGAAGCCACCCTATCGACCCTATGATTCGTCAGCAGCTCCACAAATAACAAGCACACAGCCATCTAATCCAGCATCTTCAGCTATGCCGCCTATTGGTGGCAAGGGAGCAAACTGGAAATCCAATGAAGCTAGGAGACCCAAAACTTACAATTGTACCGCCTGCAACAAATGGTTTACCAGCTCTGGCCATCTGAAGAGACACTATAATACAACGTTACATAAAAATGCAGTAAGATCATCAGGCCAACCCGATCCAGCTACAATGCCCATATCGAACCACCACCACCCGAGCCGTGACGCGATTCACGCCCGGGCGCAGCAGCAGTCCGCCGACTCCAACACCCAGAGTCCTGTGCCCTCCGAAGATGGCCGCAGCATAGACGACGCCGCCCTGCAGTCGCCTTACGCCACGCAGAGCTTCGACCGCTCGCACCGAGTCGCCACCATGCAGTGCAAGTCTCCGTACACGCATCTTCAACAGGGTAATTTAGATAATAATTTCAGTAATAATCCATTAGCTAACCACCCTTTACAGCATCAGGCTGGGTCTCATCCGCTTAACATAGGTAGTCAACCACCGGGTATAGGAAATCCTGCAGATATTAATCATCAAAGTGCAAAAGGTGTCCCAATAACTACATCCGGGAATCCCCCAAACGGGGAAGCAGGTCCCTCTGTTTCTCAAAATCACCATATGAGGGGCCTGCTATCAGTATCAACCAGCAATATTACAACTCCAGCTCTAACTCAGACTACGCCAGCTCTTACACCGCACACGCTGCCGCCGTTCAGTCATTTGGGTGTCAACCCGTACAGTCCGAGGTCTACGGATCCTTTGGGGGCTTCGGTTCCGGACCCCACGCACACCCCATTATATTTGGGTCAGAATTTTCAGCAGAATATAGCTCCGAACTACCCAAACGGGATGGCCCCCCACGTTATGGATATGGCTATCAACAACCTGCCTATAGCCAATCCGGCTACTTTTGGTGAATCTTCACCTGAACCAGCCGAAGTTGTGGAACAAGACGCGTCGAACCAATCCGCTGGCGGCAGGCTGCCGAGTTTTGCGCAGCTTCAGACACAGCGGTTCGGCGTGTACGTTTCTAACTATATCACATCGCCTAACGTGGGGGGTCAAGTTATTGCTAACGAGTCGACCGCCGGTTATATTATAGTCGATCCGGTTCACGCTCCCTTGCAATATACTAATATTGAAATCGGTGGACAGAGTATGGATTATGAATATAGTTTAGCTCCCAGACCAGTTAAAGAAGTCGTTTCTTATCATCCTGAGCATGTTAAGGTTTATCCGTATGGGTATGCGGTGGGGGGGAAAACGATAAAACGCGGAGATGATTTAATGCGCACAGACTCTAGTGAGCTTCAAATATTAAAAATAGAAGACATAATGGATTACGCAAACAAAGAAAATTACAGTACACAAATGAAATCCCCAGCTAGCCCTGAGAGTGCAAAGGCAGAAAACGAAAATCGGACGTCTCCGTTAATCTCGTCGACTGTCTCGAGCACGCCGCTGGCCGAGCGCAACGCGCTTAAGCAGAGCGCGGCCGGCGCGGTGCACAAGTGCTACGAGTGCGACAAGCTGTTCAACAAGGCGTGCTACCTCACGCAGCACAACAAGACCTTCCACTCGGGCGCCAAGCCGTTCAAGTGCGACCGCTGCGGCAAGCGTTTCTCGGACGACGTCTCCTACGAGGGGCATTACGTCAAGCACGCCGATAATAAGCCGTTCAAGTGCAACGAGTGCCCCAAGTCCTTCAATCATAAGACGGACCTGCGCCGGCACATGTGCCTGCACTCCGGCTGCAAGCCGTTTGCCTGTGACCACTGCGGCAAGGGGTTCATTAGGAAAGATCACATGATCAAACACTTCGATACTCATATTAAGAAAAACATGCGCACTTCATCTTCATCGACCTCCCCGTCGTCCTCGTCGTAAACGGTTCCGTAGATCCCATTTCCCATTCGATCGCGAGCTGAGACTAGGGTGTCGTGTAGACATATCATTTAAAATTTACAAAGTAGCAACTTTGCAATAAATAAAAAATCTCTTAAGTAGATTGTAGTTTTATAACGTTAAATCGAAAAGTTTTGTTGTTTGCGTTGATCATGCGCGAGCGCTGCCCCGGGCTCAGCGCGGCGGCTCGGGCGTATGCATCCAGTTCGTGGGTTTAGTTTTTTGTTGTTCATTCAACCTAACCTTGCTTTTGGCGCAAGGTGACTTTACATGCCTGGGCGTCTGAGCTCCAAAACATGTAATTATATGACGGAATAATATTCCATTGTAACATTTTAGTAGACGAAACCATATCATTTTTACATATGAATTACGAGTAATATCAAAGTTATTAGAAAAATTCCATAAGAGCGAACTATTAATTATACATTGTTTTATGCATTTTAAACGTTTCTTGGTTGTAGGCAATGTTAAATAATACCACGTGTACGTATTGTACAACGGTTTTAATGTTTTATGTAAATATTATTGGGACTTATTTGCCAGAAATAAAAAAGACATTAAAAATATTACTTTCTGTGTGACAATGCCCAGTTGATTTGTTTAGTTTAGGTTAAAAGAATGAATTTATGATGAAGTTTACTATGATTTATATTATTTTGACTCTGAGAAATGAAGGTGTAACCCCCAGCGGGTATTATTCGCCAGTAGCCCAGTATCGCGCCTCTAACGCGCTCTGGTTGGGACTCGTAGCGTTTTTGTTCTAGTTATAACTTTAACGTTCTATTGACTTGTATTAATATTTTCCCGGTGCTTCCTATTATTATTTTTCTGTTAATATTTGTTTAAATATAAGCTAGTTAACTACTTTGTTTAAATTTCGGAATGTTTTCATTGAACTAATTTATGTCCAATTTAAGTTACCAATTTGTTATTCAAACGAATTTAGTTTACAAACATTCCTGTTTCGTTAGTGGTAGGAAAGTAGTCTTCCTGAACGTTGCCAAATTAATTCAGCCAACTGTCTGTTGCGAAACGATTTAATTTTTATAAGTTTAGCTTAATAATATCTAATGAAATCTCTAGCAATAATTTAAATAATGATAATGTAAATGTTCTTTTGTATAGTAATAAATAAAATTATCACGATTATTGATAAATGTACTTAAAATTTAAGGACATCAAAAGTCTTTGTACATACTTAAGTGCGAGAAAATGATTGTTTGGATGTATTGACAGTAAACTAGAACATATCAGGGCCATAATGCGCGAGGGTTCCAAGTGCCTCGCTCGCAGGCGCCAGAACTGTCGTCGACGACACCCGACGCCCGGACGGCCGTCGACGACGCACGTCGCTCGCCGCGCACCCAGCGCACCGCCCGCTGCCCGCGCCTGCTAGCGGGGTACATACTACACACACGGGGACCCTCGCTGTCTAACCATATCAATGGTCTCTTAGGAAATTTTAGAACCTGCACAACAATCGGTTTTTTTGGACATTATAATGGAATTAATTTTGATAATGTTTGTATTTGAATGTTGATTATATTGCAGAAGTATTTTTATACAAAATAGAATAGCACTTACAATGTTGATCTACCTCATCAGTGACTATATCTAATGAAGAGCCAATATAATCATATTAATTATACAATGTTGTTTCGTTCAAGTAAAGCAATAACTAAGCGTCGTACAATTTTGGACCGTTGGCCTACCTCCTAGATACGAATAAATTTATAACATATTTTGTACAATATAGCGGTTAAGCGGCGACGATGTCCCATCGGTGACGTCGGTAGGCGCTCACGCGTCTAGGTAGTTATACCGAGTACCTACGCAATTTACTAAATTTGTAAACATACGTACAAACTGTTGTAAGCAGATTAAACAATAAAATATAGGTTATATTGTTGAGAAAAAGTTTGTAAAACAGAAGTTTTCTTCATAGCAATAATGTAACAAAATGACACAATTTATGAAACTTAACTACCTCATGTAACGAGTAATAGGATTAGAGTGTTGTGAGGCAGCGCCCGGCCGCGGCGCTGCGCCGCCGCTCAGCCGGCGCGCGCGCGGGCAGCGGCGCGGCGCCGCGCCTGCCCGCTTGCGCATAAATTATACTTTAGTAGCCGTGGTTATCTTTAATACCTTTTAAATGCACACACTTAGGAATATCAGTTTATTTTCCACAATGTAAATATTAAATAACGATACATTTGTTATTTACCATATTCTATTAATGTATCATCGATAGACTTATTTTGAAATAAGTTTAACGTAGTGATTACAAGTTTATAACAGTAGCTAATAAAAAATATAAAAAATAAGGTTCTTGTGATGATCATGTCTGTGTATTAAGGTTAATTTAAAAATCAGTTACCAGATGATTTCTGTTACTTTGAGTTGAGTAAAATTGGGAAAGTTATATACGGTAAGATGTTGTTTTCTTGAATGGTTCCCTCGTCCGATTGGGTCGATACGTCTGTTACAAATACAAAACGGCATGCTGTTCAATCACGGGTCTGTTTTGTGTGTAGCGCAGTCCGAGTCGTACCTGTCCCCGGCGAGGCGCAGACGCCGCGCCTTGCCGCCCCTCGTTTGGAACTTTGGACACACTTTAGATCTAAGTTTTAATTAAAGCTACCTTAGAATAGGGCTACAGATCTGTTAACACCGCTATGGCGAAAGCTACTGAGACTATGACTGCTTTGCGTTACGATTTGTTCACGAGTTCATACTCAAACATCACGTTAAAATGTTGTAATTCTAGAAAATTATTTAAGTGTTATAGCTATATTTGGCTTGCATTATATCACATGAGTTAAGTATATACTGTGAACAAATCCACTGAACTGAGTTGTGCAAGAGGTTGTACGTGTAGTGTATCGCAGCGCGACTTGTGTGTGTGCTCTGTCCTAAGCGAGCCCCGGGCCGCACTGTGCGCCCCGGCCACGGCCCTGTCCCGAGGCTGGCCGCACAACTATGTATTTACACGATGTTACAAGTGCATTATAAACCTTAGCTCTAGTGGTTGTTTCAGATCTGTCAGTAAATATAAATTTAATGTAAAATTGTTGTTTTATTTTTCTTCTCCCTGCTGCTACTTGCGAACGAATTTTGCTACGCATCTTATTGTTTGTTCCCCTTAATGCTTATTTATAGTGATCTCTCACAGAACGCCATACACTGACCGTGACCCCTTATTCACAAACGCACAATAAACCTGTTTGTATAAGGTAAAGTATTTTTTCTTACTTTTTGTCAAATACAAATATCATAATGACAGATAAGTACAAAGTATATATATTAAGCACATGCGCTTTTATGAATGAGAGGGTGAATGTGTAGCTTCATATTGAAATAGCATTAAATATAGACTAGGGATTTCTACAATTAATAAAATAGGTACTTTGTATTGTTCTCTTACGCAGCAAAAGCCCAAATCGCGAAAAAACTATCCTAACTTGATCCCTGCGCACGCTAGGTTCACAAGGTAAATCATGTCTACGAATTTGGTTCTGCGCAGCTCGGCAAACCAGGCACAAATATATAAATCGGAGCACAGTTCAGGTTAGGCTAGTTCGATTAAGCGAACTTACCTTTGCTGTAAAAGAAGATAACACTGCAGTGACAGAAACCGTTCGAATAACAATGGCTGGGATACCGGATGAGCCGTCGAACTGCGAGCTCCCGCGCGCACCCGCTTGTCCTTTTGATTTGCTCGCGGCCAGTCAGTTTCAGTATATTAGGTATATATCAGCATTCAAAATCGAGTTGTCGGTGTGACTCAACAGGACTTCGTCTGAGCATCAATTCACACTCTTCGTTAAGAGATAGATTTTGTTGAGACAACGTCGCGTTTTTTATAGTAGGTAGGTAGGTATTTGTCTGTCAAAGTGAAATTAAGTGAAATATTTAAATGGAACTTGTTAACTTAGTGAATGTTTTTTTTTAAATGTATGTAGTGCAATATTTTGTGATCATATGGTGGTGGTGATCATATATTATATTACTGACGTAATATAGTAAAAATATATTAAAGTTTTTAATTTTACGAAAATAACACTCTAAGCTCCGACAAAACATTGCATTTCCCGTACTAGGGGCACAGAGTGAATAGATAGATTAGGTACATAGTCGAGGATGTTATTCGATTTCAGGTCAACGACCAGGAAACGAAAATATGAAACTTTGCCAGCATAGCTTTTGTGAGAAGCCTCTTAACCAAAATATCCGTTCAATGATTTAGTTTTTGTTATAAGGGTGAAATTCAAAAGAGCTGTTTTGAGAAAGTTATAAATTTCCATAATGTCGACTTAACTTTACTTGAGTCAAACAATTAAGGTATAAGGTATGCTCCATTTTAGCTACGAGTACCAGTTAGCAGCAGAAGCAGTGGAAAGTCGCGAAGTTCAAAATTATCTACACACGCCCTTATTCTTTTAACAAGAGAATCATGCCATTTTGAGCTCTTCAACTATTCCCCAACTATTGCTGTTGACTGTACTTTTTTTTTGTACGAAACCAGGTAAACACGTAGGTATATGAATAGAAAAATACCATTCTTTATAATTGATGTGGTAAGTGTCTTCTCGAATTGAACGCAAGTACGGCACCCGGTTTTAATTCATAGGTACAGACTTGCTATAGCTGGGTCAACCTAGGTATACTTATTTTTTCTGCCAGGACCTAATTGAAGAAATAAGTGTAATACGTCAAATACGTGTACAGAAACAATATTTTGTCTTGCAACGTTCAATAATTTAATTAAATAAGCATATTGCTTACGAACATAGCAAATGTTTGAAAATACGAAATAAAGTTGTCACAGCGATCACCGACGTGACCGAGCTACAGCGACCCGCCGAGCGTCCACAGGCCGTACCGTTGCACTAATCTTTGAGATACTGTCTCAAGATACGTCAAAGTAGAGCTCAAGTCAAGTTATAGACGTGTCTTGAAACGGGCGTCTCATAATACGGCCCTTCGGCCGGGTAACCAGGGCTAGTAGAAATGTGTCAAGATGTATGGGATGAAACAGGCGCGCGCACTACAGCTTTCGTCAATCCTATACATTTTACTATCGGTTTTTAGCAGTTGTTGCAAAATAATGCATCTTGTCTAGGTTTAAGTTATCTTGGAAATGTAATCGCTCACTTCGTTAAATTGCCCTACAACCGTAACGTGGCCCGCAAGCTCGTCGGTCTTATGCGAAGTTGCGGTTAGATAAGGAATTTGGTATAAAACCATCCAGCCACCATTTCCCCGGGCGCCGTGGTTTAGCTTATGTAAAATGCGCAGGAAGGATCTTGTCGTTGCTCTTCGACTTCGCTCTGGTCACATTCCATTGAACAGCTTTGCCTTCATGATGCGAAAAGTTGATTCACCTAATTGCAGTCAGTGTGGGATCGTTGAGGACGTATTTCATATTACTCGTACAATGGAGTGTGACCGAGGCGAGGCGCTGCGTAACCAACTCAAGCTTAGATGTTATGAGGTCGGTAGGGTCAACAGCATTCATCTGTTCCAACCTCAAAAGAGGCTATGTTATTATATGCGTTAGTACATTTAGTTATTGAGAATAGGTAAATAATATTAGAAATTTTGTAAAAAAAAGAGTGCCACAATGATGGTGGCGTATTGTAAAAACCCTCTATAAATAATAAATGAAAAAAAAGGTTGTGTTGCGCCTTGAGAGCACGCAGTTTATTACTGACGTGACGTGTCAAGCTAGGCTGGCTGGCGAAATGAGCGACAAAGGTTTCTAATAGAATGTTTAAGTCGATGGGCATAAGTCACCCACTCCATAGAACATTAAGTATTGTAACCAAAATGTTAACTTGATTATAGCTTATAGTATAGCTAAAAACGAATACTTTTAAAGTACCTAACTACATACTTTTTTTTCACCGCCTGTCTCTCGGAGGTGTCAACTTTTAAAGTTTAAAGTTCGCGTAGGTACCTTTACCGGCCGCCGCGCGCCTTCTTGGTGGAGACGACGCGCAGGGCGTTCTTTGCATAGGTAAATATGTATCGACGGATATCGCTGGTGTACCTAAACGAAACTACTGATCCCAATGGTTACGGACAAGGATAGTTAATTTAATAAGGATTGTTGTTAGGGTTCCGTACCAAATATTGAAAACGGAACCCTTATAATCACTTGGTTGTCTGTTTGTTCATCTCTCCGTCAGGCTGTCAGACTCGTTAATTCCTGAAACGGGTGTGGTTTTTAGGCTCGCGGTCCGCACAAGGATGGCACAAGGCCTCTCTGTGTTAATTTTTTTTTTTTGGCAGCAAAATCATTTTCATGACAAGTATGACATGTCATCATCAGGACTATTTTTTTCCAAAACAAAGGCCTTCTTATACAGATACAGCTTTTTTACAGACTTATTATGTACCTACCCGTTAAGAAATGTATACATCATACACAAAAACGGGAAAAATAATCATTACCTACATCATACTTAAACTTAGTTTTTTCATTTTATTACACATGTACTAAGTGCACTTTTAAAAGTAAGTAGTACTTACTCATAGCAAAGCACAGTCTGGTATAAAATAATTTATTCCCTTGGGAACTTTTAAATTTTCCGGTATGAAACTACCCGATGTGTTAATCCAGGGTATAAGCTGTCTACATTCCAAATTACATAGAAATCCAAGAAACCGTTGAAGCGTGAAGACCTAAAAAACTAACACAGAAACTTTAAAGATAGTAGATAGACTTTTTTAAATCGTTGTTAAATTTTACAATATTTTTTTTTTAATCGATATGCCGTCCTAACAAAGATTGCGGCAACTGTAACGTAGTTGTCAAAGCATTCTATACTCTATTAGTAACCACATTAAATTTAAAGTGCTTGTACTACTTAAATGCTTTTAATGCTTACTATGCAGTTAGCCGCCTTCTTTGGTAGGTCGGCAGCATTATTTGCCGACGCCAACTTATGCACGGGGACACAAACGACGTGAGGGTGATGTCTATTTTATCTACACACGTATCTAACACCCGTATTTATAGTCAAGAATAGTAATTACTTGAGTAAAAGTAATGACTAAAGGAACGATTTTTATATGACTTTTGACATTACTAATACTCAAGTAATTACTTTTCTTGACTATAAATACGGGGGTAAGTCCTCTATCATGCGTTCAGAACCCGTTGGCAATGCCCAGCACTACAACAGTCAATTTTACCATTATATTTGTTTATCTGCATTGGTGAGGCGTGGTGGTGGGTGTACTGTGGCGGCTGTAACATAATGTTCTTATTACGATAGCAAATATGATAAAGCTATGAGTTTCAAGTTCGGAACATCTTCCAAAAGCGACACAATTTAAATAGACCCTAACTCTAGTATCAATTGAAATTAAAATTTAGTTAATACGAAACGTCAGCTCCGTAGGTGTGTTCTTAATAGCTTAGCGCCTATAGTAGATATGTTACAGGTAGCACTAGTTCATAATTACTGAGTTTAGAAATGAAGCCACCACATTTGCAAACACCTCTAAAATTTAATAGTATAATTTTATAATCACTGATTTCTGCTAAGTATAACTATTACATGCTCTTAAATCAGAATCTATAAAGGTCAAAATAATGCTAATTTATTAGGTATATAAACATTATAATGTCGAACCTTGTTATTAACTAATTTCAACAAAATCAAATTTACAACACTCAATTTCTCTAATGTTTGTGTGGTTATAATAGCCAAAAATGTAATAACATAAACAAATGTAGGTTTAGGTTAGCTCGGGCCCTTTCGGGTTTTGGTTGGGACCGGAGCTACGGAAGGCAAACCAGTCCGCTCCGTTTACAAAAATAAGCAAGGACTTAAAAACGACTCAGGTAATACATTTTGAAATTATAGCATACGATAGTTATATAGTTCATGGCATGGAGACGGCGAACGAGCACACAAACCACCTGGTGGTGGGCGCGTCGGGACCCGTGCGCATACAGTCATAGGTACTGACGAGGTTAAATAATACAGACGATACATATGTATCAACTGGTTTAAACAAAAAAAAAGTTTAGAAAAACAAAAACCCGCCTACAAAAAGCAAAAAATAACTTCTACTCGACTAACTGAAGTCTGCTTTTGGTTAAAATATTGTAGGACGCCGACTTCAGTTAGATTGACCTACCATTTTCAAGAAGTTATTTTTTGCTTTTTGAAGGCGTGTTTTGTTTTTTTAAACTTTTTTTGATTTTGTACTTTTTGTGATCATAATTATGCTGTTATTCTCCCACTTCTCAATTAATAAGAAACTATAGAACATTTCAATCTCGCCGCAAGCAACGCCGTGGGAAAGTCATAGTCATATATTTAAACCTAAATATGCTTCGTCATAGTCGCTCAACTATCTTAATCGAAATATCTTGTCGCCACCCTTGAAATATATACCGTTTAGGAGTTCCGGTGGCCATCTGTCGTTTTCATCATCAGTTCCACTTCACTAAATAGTAGTTTTCAAGAGCAAATACACGATTTACAATAAAAAATACCAAAATCGCTATAGATGTGCCTATAAATTTTGAAGAGTTCCGTCGATTCCTTATGGACTCCAACATCAGATCTTCATTTTGATAAAAATTGGACCAAACGGGAAGCACCAGCTTTCAAATAAATAAAGAATCATCAAAATCGGTTCACCCAGTCGAAAGTTCTGAAATAACAAATTTAAATAAAAACAGACGATTTGAGAACCTCCTCCTTTTTTTGAAGTCGGTTAAAAATAAGTAGCTAACACCATTTTTGAAGGAGGAGGACTTTGATGCAAGATTAACACTTTCTTTATTAGTTATGTATCAATCGCTTTGCAAAAAAAAAACGGGCACTTAGATTACTGATTAATTTAAATATAGTGTAAAGAAACGAGATTTTAAGCTATAAAATTTAATTATGATTCTTATATATTTCATACGAAAAATTATTAATTTTCTTCGTTATATATACTTTTTTCAATTTGTAGCATAAAATCTCATTTCCTGACAGTATTAATATTTATACTACTTGACAAAATCTAAAGAGCCCGGTTTCTTTGTAAAAGGGAGTGTAAGTGTAACAAAACAATATATTTATTGCAGGAATTTAAATAAAATGCTTCAATACTACAAATTATGCAAAAATAAATTCCCAGTAGTCCCCACCCTCAGCTTCCATCGGTCCGTACTCGATGTTGAGGTTGCGAACTCGTCGGAGTAAGTATATTTTTCCATGTAAGTATTCGCAGAGAGGATGACAGGGAAGAAAGCCCACTAACTAGTTCGCAGTGTGAATACAAGGGTGCTGCGGGCAAGAGGGAATAGCGCCAAAGATCCTGCGTTTGAAAAGGAAACGACTCACCAGAAATAAACTTAAGTTATTCTGGAAATCTAGCAAATGCAATACAAAAGATATCAACGCGGCAGTGTGGGAGTGATATCGCGGTAACAGCGATGTTTGTAATTACGATACGACACTATACAGGAAGCTGGAAATAACTGTTGTACATTTGGAGCAGGACAGTACTTGAATGTCGCTTAATACTTTTACACCTCCAGACCAGCACACACCGGGTTCACGGCCAGGTCGTGAGCAGCGATGTGACTCACACATCGAACAGGTATATTGTTTGTGTTTTTTTGGCAAACGTGTCAGTGCCTTTGTCCAGATTTAACTATTAAGAACGAAGTACATTTATACGCAATAATTTTATTCAAACCCCTCGAAATTATATTGCTAGGTAATATTCAGGACGTAACGTGAGGTTAAAAGTGTCTGTACGATTATTTTTTAACAGCCCACGGATGTTGTCGTGTTTCCGAGAATACCGAATGACGAAGTTTACTGTCAGAATCGAGAGCGAGAGCTAGATTTACCTTTATGGATTGAGAACTAGTCGATTTTAATAAATATGAAATGTTATGTGTAGGTCTTTAATTTATTAAATAAGACTCTATGAAAATGACAGGGATCTGCAGTGGGGTAAAGGTAGATATAGTTATTTTTACCTTATCACGCCATCACAGTTATCATCTGGGGAAGAAATTTCTTTATATTTTTAAATCTTATAATCATGGTGTACTTCAATACTTTGCTACGTTATTGAGGATCAGATGTCAAGTTTTCAACGATCACGAGTTATACCTATTTTTAGCCAATTCAGCCAGTTCTTTACAAGTAGGTATTATTAAAACCTTAATAACTCCTTTTAAACTAAACTAATAAACATATTGAAAATTTAAAACTATTCTTGGAAAAGGGCCGAATCTTAAGTACCCAATGATAGAATATAGTAAAATGAGGTAGATATGTTATACGCACTTCGATAGTGGAACCCTAAAACCAAGCTAATTGGTATAGTCGAGTTCATAAATATGTATACACTTTAGTACCTTGTCACGTTAATCGCTGTGACAATTCATGTATGGCACTGTAAACATGACATTAAATAGACAAGGTACTAAAGTGTACACATATTTATGAACTCGACTATACACCTTTACTTAGTCTTGCGCCGTCAACGGAACCGTGAACTAGTCTGCACAGCAACATACACTCGTTTCTGCTTCGCTCCCGGAAATTACCATACTATCCTGCTTTCACTTGTCATTTATGAATTAGTGTGTAATTGCAATATTTACTGATTATGTTTGCGTAAGCCGGGCCATTTTTACACGCGGAATACCGTGTAGGTGACATATCTACCTCTTTTTATATTATATCATTGTAAGTACTCGAAACCGACATGCATGCATGACTCGATGTATGAATGTGGAAGAAGCGAAAGAGATTTGTCAGGATCGTAGCAGGTTGAAAGAAATGGTTTCTGCCTACTCTGGGAAACAGGCGTGATTTAATGTATGTAAAGTCTGTTCCTATTCGTTCCGTCTCTCTTATAAACAAAACAATTTACCATTATAACTCCATATTCGCGTACTTTTGAAGGTTGAGCCTAGTCATATTATTTATTTATTCACTTGATCATTGTCTTCATGTACATTTTAAGGTAGTAATCTCTATTTAATATTGTATTTTTTGATGAAAAGCACATTCGCTGAAAACACCATTACACTGACAGTCTTGTCATAAAGTTCTGACATTGCAAATGTAGTGAGGTTTGATAGATTTGACTGATAAGTGAGGTTTTTCGTCTCTGTCGCACCCAGCATAATAATACGATGATGATGATGAATACATATAATCAACCTTTTTAATAAACTAATTAGAGGTAACATTATTCTCATTACTTTTTCATCCTCTATCTAAAGACAATTACAGTCGAGTCAACTTGTTATTGTTATTGGCAGTCTGAATAGGAACATACTTTATGTATGTATATTCTTGACCGGTATAGAGTGGACTTTCTTATGCATAGAAGTATAGTAGTGTTGTGTTAAGTTTAAGTGTGTACGTTTTTTAGATTACATGCGGAGCCGTGATGCTGTTAGTTAGTGCTCGGAGAGCGTCCAGCGACCAGTGACCGGCTGTATAGTGCCGCGTAATGCTTGCGGGCGCACAGGTCAAGTAATGATAGCCAGTAGAGTTGAAAGTCGTGCGAGACTAAGAACGACTCCCCCGAGAGCGAGCGCGCCGTGGTCGGTGGCACGATGACCTACACCGGTTTCGCTTTCGTTCGAAGGTCGCGCTGAATCACGGCCACGCGTCGTGGACGCCGCGCGCCGGACGCCGGACGCTTTCAGATGCAGATATATTACAATCCTGTTTCAAACAACCGCACATAAGCAAGCACCACAGTCCAAGGACTCCCAGGCTATGCATTGCTCAGATCCTAAGATATTATACGCAATACAATGACGGCATTATTTTGACACACTCGACGCAGCGGCGCGGTGGTGTTATAGGTAGGTGCTGCTTACGTTCTCTGCGGGTCGCGGGCTCGACTCCCGCTAGATGTTGTGTACTTGGGTGATGAGCGCGAGTGTTTGTACCGGACTCTTGGATGTTTTATGTTCATATTCTTGGATGTATTATGTACCAACCGAACACTGACGAAACAATATACCTATCGTCGGTGATACCGCAATACCGCGTAACTAACAAATTTAATAAGTTTCAAAATGTACCTTACTTGCTTACTTGCTAAGGTATATTTTTCACCTTATATAATTTGTTAGTTACGCGGTATTGCTTTATCACCGATGCTATTGTATAATTTTACGAATCGGCAATAGTAGGGCACATAGTATTGCTAGTAGACGAATGTCTGAAGGGCCAAAGAGGGCTGAAGGGGAGTTCTTGTAGGGTAACCGGAACCGGAAAAGGCGGGTTGGTGAAGGTTTTACATATCTTTAGTGTATTTTCTATTAGTTTTTCCACGCCACTCATTATTTCTCGGTAGCGTCAATATACCTAAGTAACTATGTAATAGTAGTTTACGTGACGGTTGCGTAATGCTAATCACGCAGAGTCTCGTACAATACTTTATCTACACTCTTGCCATAAGTCCTCTAATATTAGAGGACTTAAGATATGAGTGTAGATAAAATAAATTAATGGGGCGGGACTTAGTTGATTAAACACATTTAAGGTAGGTAGTGTGCCTACCTCCAGGCAATTTTACTGAAAAACTAAATTAATAAAATCCAACATACAAAATATCACTATCTTAATATGTATGAGGTAGTACCTACCTAAGTATTAATAGTTGTGTTTGGATAATATACTCATTAATAAGAATTTTTGATAAATGATTCTAATGATAAATAATTATCAATATCAACATAATATAACATGAATATACAAAACTTCCATGTAAAGTGTATACCTACCTATAAAGTTTCCGAAGAAAAAAGATTTGATTTTTACTCAATCACGCGTTGGTGTAGGAATATATGACACACATAAGATGATGCCTGGATTTGCAAACAAGAGATAAATTAACTCTACGCAGACAAAGACGTATCAAGTAAAAGCATTTTAATTTGGAAACAAAATTGGCATCAAGAAATGGTGGGTAGTTTCGAATTATGGGCGACCATCTCGCCGCGCAAGCGCCCATAGTCGCCGGCGCAGAGACTGCGAGTAATTTATTTGGAATTGAATGAGTTTCCGGTCTCACACGGCTTTAGTTGTTGATAACATAAATTACGCGAAGACGCGGCCGATGGCTTTGATGCGGTCGACTATTCTTGAAATTCGGCTAATACGTATGTTGTTTTTGAGGCGGCAAAAACTGGCGTCAGCTATAAAATTATACTCACTGCCCACTCAATGTAGCAACCTCGTCCAAATGTCCGTGTAGTTTCAAGTCTTGGCCAGCTAGGTACGGTACGAGTTGAGGTAAATTATGTGAACGGTGAATCATGTTCAAACCATTATTTATAGACAATAACATAATTATCAGCTGTACTTTTAAGTTACTACCAATCAGGAAGTTGATTAAACTTACCGTTTACTATAGAATTGACGTGGAGTTTTGCATACTTATGCGATTTCAATGGCAATACAGTATCAGGTACCAGCGAGCTGATATTGTAATGGAGACGGAGGCAGCCATAGACATTCCTCATTTGGCTAATACTCGTGTATTTATTTAGTTGTGCGTCGGTCGAGCCCCTAGCCAAGATGCCAAAGCTACAAACGTTTTTCTTTTCCATCGCTCAAACTGCATGGTATGATATTTGACCACGTGGCTTATCTTAACGCACGAGAATGTCATCCCATACCTTTTCGTGCGATAGAAAAAAAAACGTTAGTCACGTTTTTGTATCTTGGCAAGGGCGGCTGGCTCGTTTTACTCGTCTTCTAATAGCGAGTTTATTAGTGATAAAAGTCAATGATATTTTATATTAAGACTTTCGACCCGCCCTCGCTTCGCTTCGATTAATATAAGTAAAAAGAACCCAAGTTCATCTGGAATAATATACTTTTCAAATGGTGAAAGATTTTTTAGATAGGTGCATTTGCATAGTCAGAGGTTTGCACAGGGATGCAGAATTCACTTTAATTGGCCACAAATTAGAAGTTCTTGTAGACTTACGTTCGGCCTACTTTCATGTTCAGTAGAAGATTCTCTGGCTCTCTGAAATTTGTTTATCCCTATTGCCTATAAGCCGAACGTTACGCTCAGTAGAAGATTCTCTGGCTCGCTGAGATCTGTCTATCCCTATCAACTCTAAGACGAATGTCAAGTTCAATAGATGATTCTCTATTTCTTCGCAAAGAATTACTTTCTCTTCTATTTCACAGCCTGATTTCCCGTTCTTCTTCGATTTCATCATTTAGACGTAAATTGTTTCTCTTATTATCCCTAGTTCGACGACCTATATTTATTTATATACTCCTTAGACGCATAATTCATTTTGAGTTTTCTCCTTAAAAAAAAATCTATTAACCCTAATCCACAAAATTACACAAACAAAAACAAATTGCTACTAAACTAACACCCGCCAGGCTATGGTAACATGCTAAAAACACATTTATTTTTAAATTTACAACAACAAATATGTAACTCGAACTATTTACAACACAACCTTAAAATAAGAAAAATTTAGCTTTATGCCTTAAATCCATAAATTAAATAATAAACACTACCTCTCGTTGATAACCTAATATGTATTAAAAAAAAAACACGGAAAAAAACTTACGCCAGCCAGGCTATGCCAAAAGCATAAAACTTAATTTATTTACCTAGTTATTACCTAAAGTAATATATTTACCTATACTATGTAGGGTGACGGCGCCAATGATGGACACTTTTAGCTGACAGGCACCAGTAATGGACACTTCACTCACTTTTTCTCACTTTTTTGTCTAGGGGACACCGTTGATGTAGGAAAACATATCGAAACTTATGTGGTCGTCTCGCACCATCTTATATACACATAAGTATGTGGTTTTTTTTTCTGTCTATCTCTCCCATAAGATTCTTAATTGGCATGTTTTCCTGCTGAACTACGCATGTTATTTGATCCTATATTTAATTTAATATTTATAGCTTTATATAATGCTAGACTAAGTAGTACCATTGTAATAAGAAATATGTTTTAAAAATGACTGACTGCTGAGTTTCTTGTGGCGTTTCTTCTCAGCAGTGGTCTCCTCTTGGGAAGCGCTGGTAGATTCTTGACGTGTTAAAGTGCCCGTGCGGCCTACTTAGTGAATAAATTTCTTTATCTTTTATCTTTATCTTTTTTTCACTCTGAATTTAAATTTCATACGGTCCTAAATTGATTGTTGCAAAACAAATGAATAACCCTTATCTTCTGTTAAATAAGAATCAAGTGTCCATTATTGGTGCCTTGTCCGTTACTGGTTCCATCACCCTATGTGCTTATTCAAACAATATGAAATACAACATAAAAATAAATTTTAATCAAAACCTAAACTCAATCTAACTAACCTACCCATTAACCGAACTTAATAATCGGAAAAGCTTGTGAAAGGTGTTCCCAGCTTCTTAGTAGCTTTCGGCTGGCTATCGCTGTCACGCTTGCACTTGCTACTTACAGTATATTTGTCACTCGTGTGTCATAGAAAAATGAAGATTGCCGATAGCTATTGGCAAAATGGTAGCACTGTAAGTAGGCAACAGGAGATCAGCTCCGATGCACGTCTGATAATTTCAAAATGTTCGTTATTATATGCAGTCAGGGACTCTAAATGTTGAGCCACTATGGAACCCTGTCGCTTAACGTTAATCATTAATTTTAGTGTAATTTCTTTCATGTGGCTTGACACTGTCATTATGACAGGGTTTCATAGTGGTTGAAGTCGTGGACTGTATAGTCCATTCGCTTAGATAGTGTCGCTACACTCACACGTACCTGTGGTTATTGTAATCTATACTATTAATAAAGAGAGAACCGGAATGCGCGTCACTCATCAACGCCTAAACTACTGAAGCTAGAAACATGAAACTTTAACAGTACGTATGTTTTTGACGTAAGCAAGTAATAAGAAGGGATTTTTCGAAATTCAACCCCTAAAGGGGTGAAATAGGGGATAATCCATTGTATGGAAGTTGGTCATTTTTAAAGCTACGAACATGATATTTAGTATTAAGGCTTATAAATACGAGGCTGTAAATGTACCATATTCATTTTTTTAAATTTCATCTCTAAAGGGTCGAAATAGTGGATTAAAGTTTGTATGGGAGATACGTCATTTTTTAAGTAAATTACATCAAATTTAAAATTTAGGCTGCTGGTACGAATTACAGAAACATAATTTTACCGTTTATGGAAATTCAACCCTAAAGGGTCAAAATAGTGCATTAAAGTTTGTATGGGAGATAAGTCATTATTGAAGTAAAGTACATCAAATTTAACATGTCCTGGTACGAATTAAAGAAATATAATTTTACCGCTTATGGAAATTCAACCCTTAAGGGAATAAAAAAGGGGTTGAAAATTTGTAGGGGATACCCGTTGTTTAAAAGCAATCAATTAATTTATCCGTTTTTCACGACTGCAGCTAAAGAGAAGCGAGTGTTATGTTCAAACATTTATTCCATGACAAAGCATTAACATTTCTATTCAAATCCGATTAAGTATCTCAGAAAGAAATAACTAAAATCTACATTTCGTATTAGATCGTTTCCAGTCTTCACCGTGGGTACTTAAACAATAAGTTTTTGTTAAACATTTCACTTTTCTGACAACCTTTTTTTCTAGCTGTACTTTATTATTGCATTGTCAGTGGGTTTATATTGTGTACCAAATTTCAGCCAAATCCTATAACGGGAACTGGTTAAAAATAAACTTCCCAAATTAGACTCCCACATTATAACGTACCTACATGCTACATACTAACAAAAAAGTTGAATAAAATACATTTTTTAAAAAACAAAAAACCGCCTTCTAAACCGCAAAAAATAACTTCTGTTAAAATTATAGGTAATAGGTTAGTCCAACAGAAGTCGGCTTTTGGTTGAAAATATTGTGAGTCGCCGACTTCAGTTGGACTCACCTATTTATCACCTATCATTTTAATTGAAGTTATTTTTTGCGTTTTTGAAGGCGATTTTGTTTTATTTCATTTTTTTTTACTCTTTTTGTACCTAATCATAATAAGCCTATGTAGTCCCACTTCTTAGTTGATATAATTATCAAACTTTAAGACATTTCAAGCTCGCCGCAAGCAACGCCGCGTGAAAATCATAGAATTTTTTAAACAATAATTCAATGTTCTTCGTTGTAGTCGCTCAACTATCTTAATATAAAATGAACATACCTACTAAACCACACCCGAGCGAAGCCGGGGCGGGCCGCTATTAATTAATAAAGATGTACAAGATTTTCCGATTATTCAATTCGGGAAATGGTTAAGTTAGTTAGATTGAGTTCAGGTTTTGATTAAAAGTAATTGTACTTATTTCATATTTTTTTAATACATTGTACAGTAGGTAAATAAATTAATTTGGGTAATAGGTAAATAAATTAATATAGGTAAATAAATTAAGTTTTATGCTTTTGGCATAGCCTTGCTGGCTTTAGTTTTTTTCCGTGTTTTTTTAAAAAACATATTAGGTTATCAACGAGAGGTAGTGTTTATTATTTAATTTTGTGGATTTAAGGGATAAAACTCAGTTTTTTTAATTTTAATGCTGTGTTGTAAATATTTCGAATATAGGTACACTTACATATTTTCTGTTGTAAATTTAAAAATAAATGTTAACTTATATTCTTTTAGCATGTTACCATAGCCTGGCGGGTGTTAGTTTAGTAGCAATTTGTTTTTGTTTGTGTAATTTTGTGGATTTGGGTCAATAGATTTTTTGAAGTGATAACTTCTTATGGGAAGGTAAACCGCTTCGTTACGTAACGCGTTACGGCGCCAGTCTATCTGGCTTCCCTTTCTCTCACGCATACGGCAGCGGGGCGGGGCGGGGCGGGGCGGTATAGTTCAACTTAGATTAGTTTAAGTTATCACTTCTGTCGGGCGTCCCGAGACACACACGTTTTTTTAAAAGTAGAAAACTCAAAATGAATTTTCCCTCTCAGAAGTCGTTCTAATATAGGTTGTCGAACTAGGGATAATAATAGAAACAATCGACGAAAAAGAAACGTCTTAATGACGAAATCGAAGAAGAAAGGGAAATCAGGCTTTGAAATAGAAGAGAAAGTAATTCTTTGCGAAGAAATAAAGAATCATCTAATGAAATGAAATGAAATGAAATGAATGTGACGTTCGTCTGAGAGTTGATAAAGATAGACAGATCTCAGAGAGCCAGATAATCTTCTACTGAGCGTGACGTTCGGCTTATAGGCGACAGGGATAAACAGATCTCAGAGAGTCAAAGAATCTTCTACTGAACATCCAAGTAGGCCGAACGTAAGTCCACAAGAACTTCTAATTTGTGGCCAAATAAAGTGAATTCTGCATCCCTCTGCAAACCATTATGCAAATGCACCTAAAAATTCTTTATATAATTCCAGATGAACTTGGGTTATTTTTACTTATATTAACCGAAGCGAAGCGAGGGCGGGTCGCTAGTATAATAATATAATTCGAAGTATACTGCGAAATTCACTTGAGGCGTCACACCCGAAAGTGAATTTGGCAGTTTAAATCGAATTATATTAATATTTGATTATAATAACCACACGTATGTGTAAGTGTAGCGACACTATCTAAGCGAATGGACTGTAGTACGGGACTGTACTATAGGGCGAAGCGCGGCGGCTATAGGCCCGGCCAACCATTTCGATAATACAGATATAGGTTGCACGTAATTTTGAATCTGCGATATCTTCTAAAGTATTCATTTAAATAATATAGTGTAAAGGACAATTTTAATCTACATTAAATGCCCAAGGTAACTAATTTATTTATCTGGATAAGGATAAACATTGAATCGGCGAAAAAAAATAGCTTCGCAAATAACCTAATGCTTTTTAATAAAATTTTAAAGTTAAAAATGGTTACTGTTAGTCAACCTTAGGAGATAGTCAAATGCCATCGTGGATTTTTCTCTAGGTTTTTTGAAGATCTACAATTCTTCAGTACATTATTTTGATATATCTCTTAAGGTTTAAAGTCAGCATAAGCTATGTAAGCGCCCAAAAATCGACATTTTGGCGACTTGGTAAGAAAAAATTGAGTTTTCTCAACTTTATTAAAACCTAATTAGAATGAAATGTACATAAAAACCATCCGCAATAAATTATCTAAATGATAGTGAAAACCGTATCATAATCCGTTGCGTGGTTTAGGAGGAGTTAGCGAAAATACAGACAGACGCGGAGGGCGACTTCATTTTATACTTTGTACAAGATATAGTGAAATATCCTTTCACATCGTATTTTCTCGGAAATGTTCGTATTTGTCATGCTACCCATCAAGACAACGTGGGGGAACGTCGCATCGCAGAGTGATAATCGATATAGAGTGGTTAATACCAAAGTATTTTTTCGTTAATTAAGATTTTTTTATGGCAAGGAGAAGGCACGCGAGCACTCAGGCCACCAGATTCAGATTCAAATTCAGATTTTATTACTCAATATAACACAGTATAAATTACATGACATGTCAAATTATATGCAGTTACATTGAGGTCGTCAGAAATATAGAATCAAATAATAATAGTAAAAGTAAAAGTCAACACAAATACAAAGTAGGTACATAAAAAACAAAAACATAGTCAATCTTATTTACAAGTCAAGTTCCAAATACTCATTTACAGAATAAAGTGGGTTATCCAACAAAATATTCCTAACCTGGCGCCTAAACATTTCGTCAGATGGTTCGCGTTTGAGTTCGGCGGGTACGTAGTACGGGCAAATTAGATGAAATTTCACTAAAGTCTGGAAATAATACTAAGAATTGATAAAAACATTTCTGATTGCTTTGTACGGGTTAAAAATCGAGCTTTATGCATCCCTTAATAAATTCGCCCCCCCGGAAAGGGGTGCAATTGGTTGAAAACCTTGCAAAGGTCATAACTAACGAGGGAAAAAAGGTGTACTCGGTGCAATTTGGCATACGTTTTAATCCATCTCAATCTACATTTGCACGTATTATTTCATTTAATTCAACCTACGGAACATATAAATAAAAATATATATAAGTAAAAACTTACTTTCGGCCATCGCGGCTCGGGGGAAAATATAGAACGCGGTGCAAATTGAGGATATGATTAGAAAAAATAACTAAATACAATATCTAATTTGCACCGGGGTGCAACCCCCGGAAAGTAGTTATCTACGTTTAACGGTCTTCGTACTTCGGGGGAAATTTTGAAACAATTGAAAATCGTCACAATCGTATTCATTTGATTTACTTTAAATTCGCACCCCATAAAAAATTGGCATTCTTATCGGGATCATGCAGTTTTCTGTATGTTTGTAAATTACTTATTACCATAGAGCAATAAAGCCACAGAAGCGCACGCACGCGTAAACGGACCGATGATGCATGGTTCTTGAGGCATGGGCAAAAGTAGCGTAGTAGTCGGTTATATTTTCTTTTTTAATTAAATAAATATTCTTGAACTCTCTTATTCATAATTGCACAATAAACCTATTTTAGTTAAAGTATGCTTTGACATTCCCTTTCCGAGACTGTACTTATTAATTAATTTATGTTTTATAGCTTCTGTAGATATCGGTTATTATTATTTCCTTTGGAACTTTTATTAAGCTATCTCCATTTCAAATTGCATCCTAATCCATCCAGCCGTTGCAGCGTGAGGGAGTAACAAAGTAATACACAAACTTTCGCATTTATAATATTAATTGGATATTAAGTGGGAAAGTGGAATTTTTTAACTTGTAATACAAGTTTTAATGAAAAATAAAGTTGGTTTAAGGAATGCAATAATAAAGAAAAAATTCAATTTTGAGTTCTGATCGTCAATAATCAAAGTAAGTGTCTAATATCAAAACGGTGTAGTCACCAGCAAATATATTGGAGCGGACAATGTAAACAATAATACTCGTAATGTCATCATTATTTGTGCATTCTGAAGTATATTCACTGCCTTCTGAATCTAGCTCTGATCAAGCAGCCTAGCAAGGCCTTTGAAGGTGTAGTTCGAGGATGCCGTTAGCTATAAAACTATTTGGAAAATAACTATAGAGTGATCATTCCACATGGTGGTGGAACCTCGAAAGTAAGATCGGTATATTTACTCAGTTTAACTTTGTCCGTTTTTATATGAGGTTTTCATCATGCGGAATTAAGAGAAAAAATAGACGCCACATAGACGGCGACTACCTTAAATTTTGAAAATATCCAATTCTACACAAAGAAGTCTTACTTTTATTTTTGAAAACAATTAATACTGCATTTATGGATTTTTGGAAATTCCTCTGCCTTAACCGGAAAACGAACTGTACTGTAACTTTATACATGAGGGCTTGCGTCAAATCCGGTAGTTTTGAATTTTTGCAGCCTTGTTTATGATGTTGGCCCAATGAATAATTCAAGTTTGTGACCCCGAGAACATCGCAACTTAGTCAAAAATAAAAAAACCGTGAACATTTCGGTTTTTTTTTCAGATAATGGTGATTGTAACTCTAAAGGACTAGTTTTTGATAGTACTTTTCTAGGATGTTTTTAAAGTAGACTAAATTTGCTACAATATGAGACTAGAGTTGTCTCTGTAGACCCAATAGTTTCCGAGATTAAGCTTTTCAAAATTCAACTTTTATCGAACTTCGCAATTTTTTTGAACAACCTCGACGAACTGCGATACCAACTTACTATTTGCCAGGGCTGCGACGAAAACCACCTTCAATCTGCCCATGTTACCGCCTACACGAGACTCTCGAAAACTATCACAGAGACAATTCTAGTCTCACGTTGTAGCAAATTTAGTCTTATTTAATACGTCCGAAGAAGCTACTATCAAAAACTAGTCCTTTAGGGTTATAATCGCCAGTCTGAGAAAAGTCCGAAATTTTAACGGTTTTTTTTATTTTTGACAAAGTTGCGTTCGGCGCTTGAAGTCACAAACTTGGATTATTAATTTGGCCAACATCATAAACAAGTCTGCAAAAAATCAGAACTACCGAATTTGACGCAAAGTACCCCGTACTTTCAGGCGACATGGTTACTGGACTACTGGTCTAATATGACAAAATAACAATAAAGTCTTGTTTTATGATACAGATCGAAAGGGTCATGATAGTGATCATTTCAAACTTACAACACATACGCCTTCAAATTAATTAAAAGCCGTAAAAAATACATGGTTTTATTGTTTTGTCATATATATTCGACCAGTTCGATTCCCGGTTAAGGCAGACCAAATTCCAAAAATGCAGTAATATTTGTTTAAAAAAATAAAAGTAAGTCTTCTTCGTGTAGAATTTTCTTTTTTGAATATAAAGGAAGTTGCCGTTCATATGCGTTTTTTCCACCCTGTATCGGGTACACAGAGATCATCAGATCACACAACAATTTTCACAAAGTAACTGACTGAGCGGTGCCATGCGTTGCGCTCTTCCCCGCCCCGCGCCCACTACCCGCGGCAAAGATTAAATAGGTATGCCCGCGGTCGCCTGGCGTTCGCTGCGATTACATTTGATAAACTTCCCGTTATTTTTTCCTTTTTTTTATAAGGTGCGAATGTAGTATCTTTAGAACAAGTGCCATGAATAAATTTTCACGACTACCTTAATTTGCCCCAAAGTACAATCTATAAAATAATGAAAAATTCATGTTCCATAATTCGCACAGGGGTGCAAAATAAACTGGGCGTTTATTATGCTTTAAAAAGCTTAATGTAAGTTTGCACCAACCGACTGAATTATCCTCGAGCCGCAATCTAAGAAAAACAAATAACTTAATTTTGATACATCTCACACCTTTTTAATTAAGATACGTTAAGTATCAAAGGGGTCTTTACACGTGGCTAAACTTGCACCAAATAGTTTTTAACATACTCCAAAATTACGGTACTTTAAAGTTTATACCTAACATTTAAAGGCTTTCCGTACATAATAGAAACGGTGCAAACCGGGGAAAACTATCTAGTTAAGCCCTCTAACGATTGCCAAAAATGCACGACTACACGACTTAATTCCATACTTTCTGCTAATTCGACCATACTAACGAGTAGACGCTCGTAGTAGGTGGGACCGATGACGCGCGGGTTCTTACCTGCGAGTGCCATGCGACGAGGAACAGTTCTCAAACGCCCTGTGTGGCGGAGTTGTTTGCCGACGACGTTTACTGTTGCAAACGAAGAAATATTTGATCGGACAAACATAAAGATTTCGAATATGTAAAGTGAATAGTGCGTCATTATGCGGTGCGCTGTGAAAATGCCCCGACAAGTATGTCTAGGCTTCGCCCCAACCAACGTTCGCACGGCTCGTTTCTGCATCAGCATTACCCTGTTGGCATCCGTAGAGTTTCCCCATAAGAGTGTGCCGTACGACATTAGTGAGTGAAAGTGTGCATAATATACCTATCTTAGAATCGTCAGATATAAGCAATTTCAGCTTACGCAACGCAAAGACTGCACTACTCAATCTACGACACAACAGCTCAACATGGCACTTCCAATTAAAATTCGAGTCCAGGGTGAAGCCGAGAAACCTACACTGGTCGCATACAGGCATCGGACTGTTTGCAACGCAGGGAGGAACAGGGACACTACGCCCCGAGAAAATCATGACGCATGATTTTGTTATATTCAGGAGCAAGCCGTTACACGAAAACCACTTCTGCAGTTGATCACTTGCGTCATGAATTTTCCCAGCGAGCTGGTCATACGTGCGCCTGATGGTAAGTGGGATCTGAGACCCATAGGCATTTGAAATCTCAAGACTACAATCTTCAAATCCGTTGCCAACTCTGAGGACTAAGATGGAATGCCTCTATGCTAGTAATTTCACCGGTTGTCTTATTCCCACACCGGAACAATGCGAACACTACAGCTTGGCGGTGGAGATTAAGTTTGTTTTCAGTTCTTTTTAATAGTCATGCCGAAAACATTAGGACCTGGAAAACGTTTAGATCGACAAGCCTGTGAAATTATTTTCAACATTTATTTATATTTCTTCTTGTTTACCTATACCTAATTTCTATTTATTTGATCGTGGTGGTTTTAACATCTCGGTGTGATATACTTCAAACTCGTGGTTTGACATTTGACACTGATAACTAAAGTACTCTATTTATTTAATTCTTGTATTGAAACTTAAATTATTGTATTAATACAAACATGTCACTTAATAATTCAATAATTCATAGACACGTCGGCATTATTCGGAAGTAGACGTGAATTCCGAGTTTTCACGATGTGAAAGGATTATTCACAAGATCTTGATGATTGATGATACGTCATCTGCGCGCAAAAGCGTTCCCCAAAAAGGAAGGCAAATTGCCTTACTATCGTTCAGTCGCGCCGCGGCCGCTGCCAGACACGCGTCAAAGACAATAAAGTAATATTACCGAAAAGTAACAGATATATTTCATAAAAAATGCCAAAATTATACTGTAACTATAAAAGGATGAAAGGACGTCTCATTTCATTTGTAAGTACCGTAAATATTTTTTACATTTTTATTTTACATCGCCATACTTTGTTTAATTTGCACTAGCGGCGACACCGTTACCTGTGAAACATGAAATACACACTTAGATATCGCATGAGTGCGATAAAGACGGGTATGGCGGCCGGCACCGGTATCTAAGCACGCCGTGTCATTCCGCTACGCAATTTGAAACAACTATTTATCTCTTCCTAACAATAGCGTTCGCTGCGGATTGCCGTCTATGTCTGTAGAAATATGGCAACGTAGCAACTGTCAGTAATTGGCGACGGGTTTTGAATGCGTTTAGTATGAGCATAACGTATCTAAATATAAAATATCATCGATAAAAGTACGTATTTTTTTAGAAAACAATACAAATAAAAAAAAATAAAAAAAAAATTTGTAAAAATATTAAAAAAAAAAAAAAATGGTTAAATCGATTTTTGGCTGAAGAACATACCTATTTGATAATAGAGTATAAGGTTCTTTAAATATATAAATGATTGACAAAAATATATAATTTCATAAAATTATTTATTATAGCGCGAGCATGTGTATTTATTACAGTGCTATGCCGCCTAAAATCGCGTAGCCGTCAAAAAAATCTACAAATTGATTTAGCTCCGGGCGATAACGTTTCTCTCCCCTAAATCAAGTCCGATTTCCACGAAGTTATTATAAAGAACTGGGTCTGTACGCTTCTGTTTTTTGTTTTTTTAAATTTGTTTTATTTTATGAAATATTTTCTTGGGAAGGAAAACGTACAGACATAATTTCAGGGTAACAATCCAATAGGATTAGGATTAGGATATTTTATAAAATGAAGTTACATTTAATAAAATGTAACTTCATTTTCATGTATGTATATTGCAATGTAGTAGCCTTTTTTCCGCTTCATTAGTCCGAGTACGGCCGATGGGTGTAAACGACCCATCGTACTTGAGAGACATGAGGTCAGTGTCGCCGAGCACTGACGCCAATATGTTAAAAGTAATGAATTCTAAGTTTAAGCGCATTGGGAAGTCAGAACTGGAATCTTAATAAACAGCCCACATTTAAAAATTCTGCTTCGCTCGAAGAAACCTCCTCGCAAAACCTCCTCCTCCTCCCCCTCGTCTCTTATCTCGGCGACCATTATCAGTTGACTCGTGCGCTCGTAGGCTTTAAGTGGAGCTAGGCGCTTACTATCTTTAATAGCGGCGGTGAACTAGGACCAAGGTACTAATGGAGGCGAGCTCGGGCGGCATGAGCGACGAACAATACGAACACAGAGATTACTGCACTTTTGGACCTCATTAGTACAGTCGTCACGTCAGTGTTTTTAGACCGAGGAGGATTTCCTGAAGTTTTTTACTTGAAATAGATAGATTCAAACAATTATTGTACTAATCACAGGAAACACATTCTGCCTTGCTAAGCCAAAAAGGCCTAGGTATGTCCGAAAATTATCAAATCTGTTCTTTTTTGTGTTGGATTCCTTAAGCTACAACGAATGAGATTTTCTTAACGAAAAAGTCGTATTTTTATTATACATACATACATAAACTCACGCCTTTATTCCCAGTTTGGGGTAGGCAGAGCTACAGCATTGCCAACAACTCTTAAAGCTTGTTGATAATTCTGTAACCACATTTTTATTATAAGTGGCTTAAAAACGACTAAGAAAATATACTTACGTAAGGCGTGTTTTTCCCTTAATACATAAGGAAATCTACGTATGTATATAATACTTAACAATTAATTAGATCGTATATTTAGATAAGGTGTCCGTTGAAGTAACGTTATACGCAGTCCTAAACCAATTGGATGTATAGTAGAATGGCAATGAATCCGTGCGACATAGTGCGGTAGCTTTGGGAACATTTTAACTGCATAAAGACGGAAAGATTTTTGTTTAATTTAAACTGTTACAGACTACTTACTTCGTTCATTAATTTGTTGATTTTGTATGTTGCTAGTTTTTGAAAATGAAGTTCTACATATATTGCTCATCATAACCAATGTAAAGATATTTATTAATTAAATAATTACAGATGTTCATCTTATAATAATTGAACATCATCTCTCATATTGTAATTGGACATTTCTAAGGACGTTTGTAAAAATTACACACGAAAAAAAAATTGCGGTTTTTTTCCCTAATAAATATTTTAGGAAAAATTGGGATTTGTACAAAATTCAATAGGATTTCTCCAAAAAGATTTGTCTATTTATATGACTAGATTTACTTGTTATTAATATAACATATTTCCCAAATCTCTTTTCAAAATTAAAAAAAGAAAACATTGCGTGCTCGCTACACAAGCCCGCAATGTTGCATACAAATTCCATTACTATCTAGGTTGTAACTTTTTAAAAAGTGAAAAGGGCCATAATAAAATGAGGGCACAAGTCTAAAACATCCAAATTTTACTCGAAACATAACTTTTTTATTTGTGCCTGGAATAGCTTATGTTTTTTTTTAAACAAGAATTGCGTTTCTCCTTGTCATAAACAAAAAGGCGGTAAGGAGTGATGGTTTTTTCACATGAAGTTTCTGTTTGTATGCAATTCAAAAAACGAGTTCAAGCGATGAAGATTTGACCCCAACACAATTTTTTTCTTGCGATTTTTGAGAAAAACACTATATTTGCCTCGGCAGGAACAGCAATTGCGGGCTTCGTATTTTTAAACGGACTCGCAAGCTCGTCCGTTTAAATCCAATACTCGGCCCGCAATTGCCTACTTCCATGCCTAGGCAATAATGTACTATTTATTTAATTGTGGTGAGACAATAATGAACGAATTGACTGATTATTATTTTCTTACATTTAATTTAGAAAAAGTTGACTGTTTGTTTGTTTTTACCGATTTCAAAAAAGGGAGGTTTCTCAATTCGATCGTATATATTTCTTTATGTGTGTTCGCGGATAACTTTGTCTTTTATGAACCAATTTCAAAAATTCTTTGTTTGTTTGTTTGATACTTTTGAGGTGGTAACATTGTCACCAAATTGTAATCTGATGACCCATGAGGAATTGAGGGAACTCCTCAAATATTATAGGCATACATATAGCAATTTCAGTATTTTTACTATCAAGTCTAGCATTAGCATTCAGAAAATATCATTTGGTGAAGTGGAACTGATGATGAAGACAACAGATGGCCAACGGAACTCCTCAACGGTACCTATTTCAAGGGTGGCGATAAGATATCTCGATTAAGATAGTTGAGAGACTATAACGTAGAGCATTTAATTGTTTAAATATGACTATGACTTTCCCGCGGCGTTACTTGCGGTGAACTTGAAATGTCTTAAAGTTTCATATCAAGTAAGAAGTGGGACTACATTACAGCTTATTATGATCACTTAAAAGTATAAAATAAAATAAATGTTTAAAAAAACATAAAACTGCCTTCAAAAACGCAATAAATAACTGGCAGTCCAACTGAAGTCGGCTTTTGGTTATAAATATTGTGAGTAGCCGACTTCAGTTTGACTGAGCTATAGGTACCTACCGTTAAAAAGAATAACAATTTAACAATAAGACATTTTTGCGGTTTTGAAGGCGGTTTTTTGTTTTTTTTTTATATTTTTTAGTTATTATAAAAACTGATGAGCATGGTCTTACCTGAGACCATGCTCAGTGTAGGGTTCCGAAGCCGTAATTCACAATAACTAACTCAAAAAAGAACAAGTATGAAATAATTCTCTAAATAAAGTTATTTGTTGCTGTCTTAGATGATTTTAATCTCGGGAACCAATTCAGTCTACTCAGTCGTGATAGTTTTTCTTTTAAATTCATTATATGCGCTTTCATCAAACATATTTTTCAGATTTTTAGTATTTGTAGTTTTGGCTGTTGTGGAGGGGGCGGGGGGCACGACTGTAACAAAAATTAGCGCTTTAAAGCTTAATATTTCATAACCGGATCCCTTAATCAAAAAATTGTTTTCACAAATCCAATCCAAAAGACCTATCCAACGACACCCCACACTATGGGGTAGACGGGAAAAAAAAATACGATCATCACCACCAGGTAACTACAGGAAAAAATAAATACGATTTTATTTTTACCACTTTGTTGGCGTGACTAATATGTACTTCATGCCAAATCACAGCTTTCTAGTACGAAGAGTCTCTGAGCTAGGCTGCTGACGGACGGACTGACGGTCGGACATGGCGAAACTATTAAGGTTCCTAGTTTGACTACTGAACCCTAAAAAGAGGAGTTTTTAAATGGCACTAAAGTTATTATTAATGATTTTTCTTTTTTTACCACCGTTCATCACTCAAATACATTGATGATAAAGAAACCTTCATAGAAAAATAAGATAAAATGTCTTAAAGAATTGTACTAAAGTACATAGCAATGAAATCGTAGGTCCGTTTTAAATAAAAAATATATATAATTTTGAGTTCAAAATGTAAAAAACGTATGATTTTAGTCTTAACTAAATCATATGTCCAAAAAAAGTCCTGTTTTTGATAGTGCGAACTTGAAAAAACATAAAAAGTCGTTTTTCTCGAAACCTTTAAAACGCCTTTTAGGACTTTTTGGCTTGGCACGGCAGCATTATTCTTATATTACCTAGGTACCACAATGTTATCATGCTATTGCTGTTCTATTTATTTTCTTTTTTTGACAAAAAAGGCAAATTACAAATGATAAAATCTTTATTCGACATCATAAGTTGAGCAATTGTATGTCAATACCTACAATAGCGACTTAATTAATCGAAAACATATCTAATAAACAGAAAAGATGATGATGTAGCTTATGGGGAAATGTGTAGCGTAGTTCCCTTAGTAGACTATCTCGTATGTCAGCTTGAAACTGACTTCCTGACGACTCCAAGATCCCCACGATCACTATGGGTAATTACTTAGTGTGGAAACCTTGCTAAAATGTAGTTATTGAAGTACGTTAAAGCATTTGCTTTATTTCTTTTAAAGCGGAACGACGGGTAATGATCCAACAAATACTTAGATACCTATTTAGATATTTAGACGATTAGACGAAACAGATATTTATACGCTGATTTAATGTTCTCTAAAATTATCTTGTAAATCAACTGAGCCTAATTAGCGCGGAAAAAAATTAATTAAGATACTTTACTTAAAATTTCATAGATCAAGGATGTTATTCATCAATTATTTAAAACTAGCTGTTGTCCGCGACTCTGTCCGCGTAGAAGTCGGTTATCGCTATTCCCTCGGGAACTATTCATTATTCCGGGATTTAAAGTAGCCTAGTATGTCCTATTCCAGGATCTATTCTATATGTCTGCCAAGTTTTATCCCGATCGATTCAGTGGTTGAAGCGTGATTGAGTAACAAACATCCGAACATCCAAACACCCGAAATTTATCATTTATAATATTAGTAAGTTGGCTGAAAAACACATTTCAAAATGCCATGCCAGTACTAAGACTTTTTGACATTAGTAATGTTTTTCTACCACAAATGGTACCGTTCCATTTTTTTGTTCTCCGTTCTGATGTTTTCATCCAACCAGCAGTTCGATCTGATGCGAGAACGCGGAGACGCGGAAGCACCGAGATAATTAAGGCACAGGGGAGCACACTGGCACCACACGAGCAGCCTGTTGGAAGTGTAAAGGAACCATTACAGCATCCGGCCCGTGTCGAGACACCCGCCTTGCCGACGTCTGCTGCTCGGGGTGCGGTCAATTGGCTCTCCTGCCCGAGACACCAGGCAGCCGGGCCTCGGGAGTACAGACAGGCAGCGTATGGGTGTTATCAGCCGAGGAGAGGTCATTTAGAATGTAATAGATGTATTCATCTGGCATGTTGTCCTTTGGCATGTTCTTCTTTTTAACTTGTGAGCGTTCCTTGCAATGCGCGGTCTCAGTTATTTACTTCTTCTTTTAAAGTTATCTACAGTGCGCAGGAACACCCTTCTTATTAAAGCGTTAATAAAACATGGCGACTGATAGGTTCTTCCTCGTAAATAGGCAGGTACGTAATCCGCATGTAATAATGCACAAATTGCTGTTTTTGTCCATACTATATATTAATATTTTACAAGAGTAATGTCATATTACACCCTTGAAAGATAGCTCCAATGCACGCAAAGCGGAAATGGATCACTGTACTCGTTAAGTATAAAACCATACATACCTATAGTTTACCATCGGACACCGATAGACGCTAAACAACAAGTTGCCTTTATAATACTCACCACTAGGCAGTAAGGCAGTTTATGTTACATTATTATGACGTTTTATCCACGATACACCAACGTTTTGTAGCGCTCTTATAATTCAACATGGTACAAATTTGATAATGCCCTTGAGTGTATCTTGTTGCGCTCCGTACTAGCATCGCTCGGCTCCAGAAGTACCTATTTCGTTTATTTTAGGACATTACGTGTTATCGTTTTAGCTAAGTTTGAAATAGTGGTTTCGACGAGAGCTCGCATCTTGTGGTCAGTAACATGTAAAGTAATAAAAATGATTTGATTCGGAAGGAAAAAAAGAGCATTACGTCTGGTGGTGACTGGCCTTGCCACTTCAAGGAGGTTGCAAGGGGAAACGTTCTTTGACCCATATTGAGCCGCGAGCGCATTTAATCGTTTGCAACGTAGTGTTCTTATTTAGGTATTATAAATATTTATTCTACTTATTTAACTGGAAACACATAAGAGTATTGTGATCACCGACTTATTTTAATTCAGTGCCGAACAATGATCCCTAAATGCCTTAGACCACGCATAAATGCATGCCAACTTCCGAACATTAGGTAGATACAATGTCATCGTTCCTAGGATTGGAACTCGCTACCTATTGTGTGGAGCGCTGACACATGCCATATTTTTATCGTTAACTTATATTGATATAAAGGTTTGATTTCTAGGAATATAAAATAAAAGCGATACCACTGACTGTTGTACAGAGGACGGTACGCCGGTCCGGCCGCCGCGCCCGCACCGTCGTCTGCCGGCGGACGCGGTGACGATGCGCGGTGAGAGATTTTGCGGCATGCGTTCTTTGTTTTTTGAAAAATTCCTTAAAATACCTATTTACATGCTTAATTTCGTACTTTTAGTCGATTTCATTGAGATTTTAGCTGTATTGCCGAAATTTTAATAAGTAAGTTACTAAATCAATATTTACCAGTAATCATCTCTATTTTAAAATTAAACGAAAAAGCTCTAGTTACAGTTAAACTGTCGATTTCTATGTAGCCGGTCGGAGCGGGCCGGTCGCGGCGGGTGACGTCACCCAGCAGAAGTGAACTAACCAGTTTTTGTCTCAGCTCCAATTCAGCGTTTGATTCTTTATGCATAACTCGCGGTGCCCTAAGGTCGTCTGAGATTCAAGGACAGAGATGTTAATTGCCGAAATGCCACTGATATAGGTATCTACCCATGGCTCGCAGGGGAAGCGGAGGTATTTGTTACGCCGCAATAGCATACTCGTTAGAGGGCAAAAAATACATATCGGTTAAGGGGCCGAGAATGACCATCAGCGAAGCGGTGCCATGATGATTGGGTCATATGCTTTTGTAAGACTTTATGATTAGAGCGGCCCATTAAACTTGTCAACCTGGGAGAATAACTTCTCAGTACCTAAAGTAAGTAAGCTGCTGTAAGTTTCAGTAAGTGGTGTGTTTGTTATGATTTATGATGTCGCAAAAAATTAATTAATAATTTATAAGGTAAGGTGAATTGGGGTAAAGTCGAAAATGGGGAAAATTCGAACTTTGCAAAGGGCATTGGGTAAATTAGTTTGAAGAGTTTCGTTTTTCATTTTTTTTTCAGCGGCCACGTATGATTTTTACTTAGTTTTTTAGAGGACCTCTAAATACACATAGATATATATAATTTATGGCGTTAAATAATATCGGAGCGGAGATTTTAAAGATTTAAGTATTCAGTTTTTAGTACAAAAGTACGCCCAAGATGAACATTTAAATATCTCGGCTCTGATGCACTTAAGAGTATTACATCACATAACAAAATATATTTATTTTTAGTAATTCCATGTTAATCCGCTCCCCCCTCCAGTTCGCTTCGTTTGCTAGCTGTATGAGTGCGTCCGTGTTGTGATCAAATTATTTGATTGTTTTAACGAACGATTGTCATTTTTAACGCATTGTTAAGTAGGTTGTTATAATGCTCTATTTATAAATTTGAAGTAGCCCCAAAGTAGGTATCGTAGTCTTTTGTCAGAGGTTGTCGAAATTACCCGTGAATAAAAAAGAGAGTGACATACAGATATATTTTCTAAACACGTGAATTTTTGAAATCCAGCATTTTAAACAGAAAGTAATTTTCAATATAGCCAATTTCACAAAAATGCCGTCAGTTGTAAGTAAACACGCACATAATGCTATTTTTGCTTCCAAGCACAATCGTACTCTCCACTCACCCCTAAATCGTGTCGAAATTACCCTAATGCACCTTTAATAAAACAAGTCTAACCAAAAGCAAGCTTGAAAATCTGAACTGCATGATTTGGTATTGACGTCTAATATATTTTTTCTACTCGCGTACTATAAACCGCTAATATTGATATCGTTAACGGTATCAGAATACTACTTATAGCGTAACCGAAGCGGGAAAACAATTCTATTATGAGCGTTGCTATGGTAATAACAATTCTATAATAATTATTATAGCATTGTTATTACCATGGTTACGGTCATTCCGGATATCAGTATTGGCGTTTAGTGAACACTTGAGATCCTAATTTGTATAATAAACCGTTAAACATATTTTAATACTAATTAAAGTTACGTATATTAAAAACAAAAATATATTTGAGACTAATTATATGTTTAAAATTATTACTTTAAACATATAATTATTTATTTTTATTAAATGACTAGAAATAGATGGTTAATATCCATCGATTTGTTATTTGGTTTGCATGGTTACGTTCAATATGGATATCAATTATATTAGCTCTTAGGGTTCGTGCCTGTACTCGCTCTCTAACCTCGGCTCTCGTACCTTAATTAGCTTCATTATGTACCAGTTAAATAAATAACTATTATGTTAAAAAGCTTTAAAAAAAATACATGCATACCTACATATACAGACATAAAGATCGTCCTTCTTCGTCAGACGGGTAAAAATAATTAAACTCTTATTTAGGATTTAATATCTACGCGCAGGATATTCGACCTAATATTGCACTTGATAATGAAACCAGGCACCGTGTATCTGCAGTCCTGCACGACGCGGCAACGTGTCTTGCTAGGGCGCCGCGCCGGTTCACGACGCTTTGGCGTCGTGCCGTGGTGATGTGGCCAGGCCCTTAGGTTCTCTTTGCCTAATGTTGGGCCGGTCTTATAGGATCTAGTATACATATTTCGAAATGACGAGTGTTTGGAAACGGTAGGTAATTTAATAAGGCTCTTTGATTTTATCCCGATAGAATCGGTGCAGTATTTTTTTAAGATACGCGAAAATACATACACTACACAGAGGCACAGAATGTCTCTCCCTCTTTAGGTTTGCTTTCTCAATCGTGGCCTTGACTTAGTTCTAAATAAGTCTTATGATTCAGAATTCGATTCTACAACAGAAGCTGAACGGGGACCACACAGAGAGGCGACGTGTTTTATAATCCTACAACATCAATGCATCGGTATCACCTTCAAACAACACTGCGCAGAAGTAATATAATAATGGCGACTAGTTTTTGTTGACCTAATTAAATCGTTACATATACTCGTTTTGCTTTAAGACAGCCGTCAATAGGGGTATTCCAGGAACTTTAATATTTTCGTTCTTATTACCAATTATTGCAACTTGCTTTTTAAAGGTATCCATCGCATGGGATCAATTAATTATAATCAGATTAATCAGCTGCTTTAGCTAGAGCCGGTATACATGCGTCATTACTATGTGCTGGGATCAATGAGTAGATAGATATGAGGCTGTTAGGTGATCTTCTTAAACAATTCACTTTTTAATACCTTGTCAAGTTTATTAATCGACAACCCTAAGCGCGAAGTTGTTCCGTCAGAACATTATAGTTAGGTATAGCATGTTAGTGTGTACCACATTTTAACTTGGTTGCAGATGTCGACGACGAAGCAGCTCGGCTAAAGCGGGGCGGGTGCGCGGGGCAACTTCAGATTGCCGGTTAACACTTCCATATCTAATTAAAAAGTGAGCTGTTCAAGAGCCGGGATAGCACCTCGATCGCTCCTTGTATTGTTCGATTGCTCCTTGTATCGCTCCTTGGCTTTGCCTGGAAGAAAATTACAAATACGAATTTATTTATTTAAATACGTATTTAGTTCAGTCAATGTAAGATCAGGTCAAGCGTATTTTTACATTTTTACATACATATAAACTTCTCGATCGCGTTTGCGTTTCTCGTATAAATAACATGGTCAAGTGACGCCGCTTACGCGTTCGAGATGGTTTGCCGCGTGAACAGCAACTTACACTCGACCCACAGACTGCACGAAGACGCTGCGCAGCCCACAGAATAAGGAGTAGCACAGAAGGAGTAAGTAATAAAATAAAAAAACGATAAAACAATAGCGGTCATCTTTACTCTTAAGGGAAATTGAATATTCTAAAAAGAGAACACTATATGTCTGAAATAGTAAGGTTGTACACAGTTTTCTTTTGTTTTTGGAAGAAAATTGACACATTTGTCAAAAGTTCACATTAAGTAAACATGTTCTAGACATGGGGCTAGGCAATAATATCGCTATCGACACTACTTGATTGCGACTTGTATATAAATATGTTTCGTAGATCTACCGTCTTTTTTTAAATATTTATTTATCAGTTAAGACACCGTATAAACTAGAAGTACAGCAGTAGCTCTATTCCAATTTGTTTTAACACATTTTAGGTATGTCTTAATCTTACTGACAAGTGAATAAGATTTATCATTAACAATATGATTAAAAAATTGAAGCAATTTGGAATGGATGCCCTGGTTTTTGTTTTGTAAGTAAGTACCTATTTAAAACTCCTTCGTTGTTTTACTGACGCTGAAAACTCAAAATAAACAAGTTTGATATCAATAAAGTAAGATGGTTTTACAATGTTTACGTACAACTTTATGCTAATTAAGTAAATAGAAAACAAACAAAATAAAGTTAACTTAAGTACCAATAGTCTACGTTTGGTATTGGTAATGTTAAGGAAGAAGTTAATTTCAAAATGCTTCGGACACATGCGGTGATGTTTTTTCCAGGACTATTTTTTTCAGCACTTTTATATCCGATGGTAAATTTATAAAACATTCAAAATAATACATGTTACGTTATAATTTACAGATATTTGTACCAATATTCAACTAAATATATAGTTGTTCTGCAATTCTACGCTTTTAAAGGCACAAAATCACTGGAGGAATCACTAAATAATAACAAAATACCAAGTTGCCTGTGAAAGCTAATGTATTCGGATGCATTTTCTTTAAATACCGTGCGCGATTTACATCCTAGGATAGCGCAGGCCATTATGAATTATAATTGTGAATTATACTTTCGTTTCAATAATGAAATTTATAATTTGTTGTACCGCGTAGATACTATTGTTTTGAAAGCAATGTGACAGTATTACACAACGAAAGACAATACAGCCCAGCTTCTTTGGAGGTTGGTCTAATATGTCCATAAGTTGATAATTTTTAAATTAGTCGGGTTTTGACACCTCGGTGGCCTCAAATATGCCCCCGGTTTGATATGCCGATTTAAGCCTAAATGCGCTGCTATATACCTCTTTGTCTAACTCATTATCAATCTGCGTTAAAATTTGTGCGATAGATATGCTTTTCAAGTGTGCTTCTCATTAAGTTCCTTCTATGAGAATCCTATTTCTGTGGCGCAGCCTTAACGGCTTGACGGATTCGATTCGTCTTATGCCGGCAGCACACTTGGCTATTCGCTATTCGTTATGCGGCTGCGCCGTATTTGTTAAAATATTTGCTATCGCGCTTATGCGTTATGCGTGCGAATAAAGAAAACATAGATGAATAAACCCTCCACACTTCGTCGAATGTAGGCGCATAAGCCGAATAACGAATAGCGAATAGCGAAGTGTGGTGCCGGCATTAAATCTCGAAGTGACTGGGCACTCGAATATATGTATAGGTAATGTTTCAATATGGCGCCCGCGACGCGAAAAAGAAACAGAGTTCTTTTTTGATAAGCAATATAGGTAGTTCTCGAGTGAAAGGTAATAAATATAAGCAATATAAAACTTTGATTCTAAACATTTTGATAGGAACATCAATAAGTAAGTAAATGTTAAGCACGAGTAGTGGCATTGCGCGACCTCCTTCGTTATGACGTTATGAGACCACTTCAAAGACTAGATTTCTTTAATTAAAGATAACATTGTATATATTTCTACAGATAATGAAATAAAAGATTATGCCTTAAACAATTTTTCAATATGGTCTAAGATCGATAACCTTCCCCTATCGGACACATCATGTTATTCTTATAACCATTGTTGTTGATTGTTTTATTTATAATTTTGCTTGATGGGCGACCCGCCCTCGCTGTGCTTGGGTACCCATACATAAACCAGAATTTGTTAGACATTAAACCCTTCCGTGAAAAATTATCTAACTGATGGTGACAACCGCATGAAAATCCGTTCAATAGTTTTTGAGATCTCGTGAACATACAGACAGACAGACAAACGCGGCAGAGAAATTAGTTTTATAATATGAAAATATAAATTTAATTTATATTATTTTTACCATATGCCTATTGTTTAAAATGGTGGCTATAAACCATTGAGATACTCGTATATTAACTAGAGAAGCAAATGTCAATCAAAAGCGACGCATAAAACGTGCCAACTACTAATAATCGCGACGTAGCTTTGAAACCAATAATATTTGAACAAAAAAACTATATCTATCTCTTTTACAATAATACACTAGTAGAACGCAGTCATATGGAATAGATAAAGATGGCGAGCTCATCTGGTATGTGTATATGTGTTGCCTAGAACATGAAATTTTCCCCCAAAAAATCGAGTAAATTCTTTGATAATATGAATCGTTACAATAAATACCTACATTGTTTTAATATTTCATTTTGTTTCATTTCTCGCTTACAAGAATGGTAGTAATAAATTTACAATTATTTTATTAAAATTTGACAACGTGTTAGCCTAGTCGGTACTGACCCTGGCTATGAAGCTAGCGGTCCCGGGTTCGATCCTTGGGTTGCAAATGGTTTCCTTTTCATTTTATATTATTTATTCTTTCTTTAGTTATTCGATTGATTATTTCCAAAATCGATATCTGGGGATCTGTGTGGTCTCCGACAACGAATCCGTTGACAGAATGTGAAAAAGTAGCCGCCATCTTGAACTTTTTGGTTATACGACTGATTGCTTCCAAATTCGATATCTGGAAATCTGTGTGGTCTCCGACAGCGAATCTGTTGACAGAATGTGAAAAAAAAGCCGCCATCTTGAACTTTTTGGTTATACGACTGATTGCTTCCAAAATCGATATCTGGAGATCTGTGTGGTCTCCGACAACGAATCTGTTGACAGATTGAGAAATAGTAGCCGCCATCTTGAACTTTTTAGTTATTCGACTGATTGTTTCCAAAATCGATATCTGGGGATCTGCGTGATCTCCGACAGGGAATCCGATGATAAAATGGGAAAAGTTGCCGCCATCTTGAACTTTCCAGTTTTTGGGTCGAATTGTTTCAAAGTCGATATTTGGGGATCTGTGTGTGTGTGGTCTCCTATAACTCTCGAAATTGAAACTTGAATGACAACTTAATAGCTTTAAGGGGGTGATAGACGAGGTAGTTTTGAAAATGTTGAGATGTATATGTCTTAGACGAAACTTGGTAGTGTTTTTTAAATCGAAAATTTAAGGATTTTACAGAAAATATCCAGAATTTGATAGTTACGTATTAAGAATGCCCCAATAAGCGTGGCCTTGTAAACAAAATAATTTATTTTGGATAGTTTAATGTCTATTGGACCAAATAAAAACAAGTTTTAAGCGTCTTTATTGTATTAAATATAAAATGGAGGCATTCGAAATTATTAAATGTTTCAGATTTTGAATCAGTCATTTTTGTGCCTAAAAAAACTTTGAAGTGTTCAAATACTTTTAAAAGTATGCCTACTTATTGTTCTTTCTTTTAAAGTATCTGTCATTCACATCGCTTGCCAAATGTGATTATTTCTAGGGAAAATTTGCAAATGGAAGGAACGGGCCAGTAAAATCATAGTAGTTATCTATTTAGGCGCGAAACCGAAATACCCATAACGCGAGCCCTTAAGGTGGAGTAATATTTTAACCACATTTACGTGCTCTGTACTTGCTAAAACGTTGGCACCACACAAATCCCGAGATATCGATTTTGAAAGCAATCAGTCGAATAAGTAAAAAGTTCAAGATTGCGGCTACTTTTTCTCATTCTATCCTCGGATTTGTTGTCGGAGACCACAAAGTTCCCCAGGTATCGATTTTGGAAGCAATCAGTCGAATAAGTAAAAAGTTCAAGATGGCGGCTAGTTTTTCTCATTCTGTCCACGGATTTATTGTCGGAGATCACAAAGTACCCTAGATATCGATTTTGGAAGCCATCAGTCAAATATCTAGAAAGTTCAAGATGGCGGCTACTTTTTCACATTCTGTCAACGGTTTCCTTGTTGGAGACTACACAGATCCCCAGAAATCGATTTTGGAAGCAATCCGTCGTATAACCTAAAAGTTCAAGATGGCGGCTACTTTTTCTGATTCTGTCAACGGATTCGTTGTCGGAGACCACACAGATCCCCAGATATTGATTTTGGAACGATCAGTCGAATAACTAAAAAGTTCAGGATGGCGGCTACTTTTTTTTATTCTGTCAGCAGATTCGTGGTCGGATGTCACACAGATCCCCAGATATCAATTTCGGAAGTAATTCGAGATTCGGAGAATTCGAGGATTCGATTTGCTATTTACACGACTTAGGGGAGTATTTCCTAAAAAGTATATCACTTCCACTGGCATACGGGATCGAGTTAATGTAATTACGTTACATTTGTTATTATTGAAGTACATTTTATTGATATGTGCCCAGTTCATCACTGAGTTTATGTCACACTGTAGAGCTGTACAGTCATCAGGCCCATCTATAGCTGAGAACAGCTTTAAGTCATCCGCAAACAGTAGGCACTTTGCATAACGGACGACTGCCAGCAGATCGTCGACCATAATCAAAAATAGGGTTGGCCCAAGCGAACTGCCCTGACTTACACCAGATCGAGTATAGAAGTTTTCTGATGTAAAGCCCGATATTTGGACATATTGCCTTCGGTCGGTAAGATAATTTGCAAATAACTTCACTAGGTCGAAGGGAAATCCGAAAATGGAGAGTTTGCGTAGGAGGACATCGTTATCAACTTGATCGAAGGCTTTTTGGAAGTCAAAGTACGCCGCATCCACTTGCCTAGACCTATCCATATGTTGAAGCACATAGTCCACATAGTTGACGTTATTAGTACGGTAGACCTGCCTGCTCGAAAACCGTGCTGGGAGTCGTCAAAGTAAGATGATGCTTGCAACGTGATGCGGCGATTGATGACATTTTCAAAAACCTTCCCAAAGACAGACAAGATGGCAATGGGTCTGAAATCGGTGATATCCGCAGACGACGACGTTTTTGGAACAGGTGTAACCCTTGAAACTTTTCACGAAGATGGGTAAATTCCCTTTGCAACTGAGAGGTTGAATATGAACAGCAAGGGCTTTTCTAATACAGACAAACAGTCCTTGACTATAAAACTAGGTACACCATCTGGCCCCGGAGATGAACCAGCTTTTAGCCTACGCACTGAACGACGCAGGTCGTCTGAAGATATATGCGTCAAACGAATATCAGTGGGGCTCTGAGGGCCCTGCAAAGATGCACTAGGCTAACTAACGTTTCTATTCGATTGGTTTAAAAACGAATCGAATAGAAACGTTAGCGTAGTGCATCTTTGCAGGGCCCTCTGATGGGCTGCAGTACTCTGCATCGCTTCCTCAGTTTCAAGTGTCGGCACATTAGGTTGAAACACAGAGTTGAAATGCCTGGCAAACGCCTCAGCGGCCTCCAGTCCCACAACTTCTCTACCTCGGTATACATACATTCCTTGCGATTGCCTCTTACTTCGCTTATTTTTTATGTATTTCCAGAAATGTGATGGTTCATGACATATATCTTGCTCAACACTCGCAACGTGCCGCTCATACCCGCTCCTAATAAGTAGTTTCACTTCGGATCTGTAGTAACGATTAAACTCTAGGCCTAAGCATTTATATTTTACCAAGTGAAAGTGCTTAAGTTTTATCGTCCTTATCACTTCCGGCGTATATCATTGGGGATACTGGTAACGACCAGAACGTTGGGATTGTGTTCTCAATGGTACATGGGAATCGATAGCACCATTTAAGAGCCCATATAGGTTATAGGTTATAGGTTGTGGCGGGCTGTTTTCCGCAACTCGACGACTTAAATATGCGCCTATTTTGCGTGAGAGGGTTGGTGACACTACTCCTGCCAACCCAGTTCCACCAGGAAGCCTAGCAGACCCTTGACGTTGCCGACGACTTCTGGTAGCGACCTCGGTACCAGTCCGAGGTGTCGCGCCCGGTATGTTGCCACCTCTGGGCACTCCATGATGACGTGGGCAGCGGTTTCTTCCGCTGTCATGCAGGCTCTGCACAGGGGGCTGTCTGTAACACCTAAAGTGTGTAAGTGTCTGTTGAATAGGGCATGACCGGTTATTGCCCCAGTTACGAGTCTAAGTTGAGTCCTTTTCAACTTCCGTAGTTTCCGTGACAATCCGGGATTTATTGTCGGGAGGGCTTCTTTGGCCTGCCTGCAGGTGCTTAGGTTGCTCCAGTATCGTTGGTGTTCTACCTTGGTTAAGCGTCGCAGTTTGTTACGCAGCCATCCGAACGGGAGAGGCAATATGGGCTCAGGACCCACTGCTACTATCTCTGAGCCCTTCCTCGCCAGCTCGTCGGCTGCGTCGTTACCACGTGAGTTGCTGTGCCCCTTTATCCATTGTAGTGTGATGGGATTGTTTTTACTTACCTTCGTCAGGGCATTGTGGCACTCAAGTACCAGCCCTGAGGTAACGGTGTGGCTCTGTAGGGCCTGGAGCACTGATCGGCTGTCGGAGAGTATTCGGATCGGGAGATCTATTACCTTCCGTGCCTCTATTGCTGTCGTAGCCACTATGATGCCCATGCATTCTGCCTGGAAGACTGTGCCGTGGGCCCCTAATGGTGTTGAGATGTGTATGTTCAGGTCCTCCGAGAATGTACCGGAGCCGGAGCCTGACCTTGTTTTGGATCCATCTGTGAAGATTCTTACCTCCCTTGGGTTCAGGCCCTCCCAGGGATCTTCGTGGAGCTGTATTTTGTACTTCTTGTCGAAGACAAATGTCTTCGGCACTCTGTCGGTCACCGCTTCTATTAGTGGGTCGTTACTTACCAACTCACATAGGATTTCGGTGTGTGGCACCTTTGTAGTTTTCCATAGGTTTAGTTTTTTGAGACGTACAGCGGTCGAGGCTGCCTCCTGCTTTATAAAGAGGTGTAGGGGTGGCAGGTCGAGTATGACTTCCAGCGATGCTGTCGGTGTTGTCCGCATGCATTTAAGAGCCCATAAAATATTTCTGTAGCCTCATTAATGTCGCTTACTGTATACAATTGTGACCAGTCCAATATAACTAAATCATGGTAAAGTGCGAATAATTTAGCTTTACTAAAGTTCCAACGGACCGCATGTGGAACAGACGCGGAAGTGTCAGACAAACATTTATCCCGTTGACTTGAGGTGGATATGGAAACATCTAGCGCAGGATGATAAGCGTCTAAGGGAACTAGAAAGTCGATGTTACGCATCACAGAAACTTCATCTTTCGGCATATTAGTAAACACAAGGTCCAGGATACCGCCGTAGGAGTTACATATATTATTACACTGGCGCAATTAGCAAAAGCTCTTGAAATCTTCAAATTGGCAAACAATATTTGAACTAAAAGAATTTAGGTTATAATCACCTATAATTAACACATCTAGCAAAGAGAATCTACATACTGCATTTTCAATACATTAAAGTACATGCAAAAATTGATTGTCGTTATAACCTGGAGGGATATAGACTACACAGAGTAATAATTTAATTGTTTTCCCAGACAAAGTTGCAAATAAGACCTCGTCTTTTCTGGATAGACCGTCTATATTATCAACAACACTTACGCTATAAGTACTTTTTACTGCCAGTAACACATCTCCCCAGCAGCATCACCGGCGCGGTCCCTTCGTAGCCCAACGTAGTTTGGTGGAAATAGATCGGCACTTTCTATTCAGGATGTTAAAAAAAAATCCGCTAATGCAATGATGTCTGGCTGGATTATTTCGACATTAGAAAGGAATACCGATGTTTTAGACCGCAGGTCTCTGACATTTTGGTAATACAACTGTACCTTCTTGACTTTAGTTCCCATCTTGCTTTTGGACACGAAAATTCTGGCGCCAGGGTTTGACGCAGATATCCTCCGCCCAGTTTGCAGGATCTAACACCTGGTCTACAGATTTTGCAGGAACAGTTATACAACAAAGAACACCTTTTTTCAATTTTACAAAAAAAATGATGTCATTCCTTACGCTCATTTGGAGAGTAGGTATTTATCTCGAAAAGTAGGCCTAGCTTCTTTACTGCTTTAGCTAAACATATATTATATATACTGTGGTTTTGAGTTGTTGAGTTTGATTGTTTTCCGTTAAAGTTAAGAACTCCAAATATCTAGATATAAGACTATACCGCACCACAATTAAAGACATAACTTGTTGATGTTCAAGCAGTAAAGTTAAGCGCCCACAAGCGTAAACGTTTAGAAACATTAATTATTAGAACAAATTTTATTTATTTCACGGATGGCCGAAAATATTGAATTCCCCCGAAAACTCGGGGATATGAAACAATGCTTTACTTGCAACACTGGGCCTATTAGAATAATATCTCATATTTTATTAAAGTTGTATTGGTAATTACATTAATTTAGATACAGAAACAAAATATTAACCTGTGAAAAGTAATTATTTGTGCCATAGTGTGTCTTTCAGACTTTGATAAGCACTGTTTCACCGCGCATTTCCCTATTTTTCGTAGCTTCTTTTACGGTCGGCGTCTGTTTGACAACTAACTTGACAAATGGCCGCTATGAGCCTGCAGGCTCATCTGATGTGGCACGGGTTATGCGTGGTTACTGCCCCTCTAGTTAATATACCTCAATGCTATAAACTGATAAAATTTGTCGTTATAGGTATCATTTTGTCTATTTTTGCACTAATCCTATTATTTTTCATAATTTATCAGTGGAATTGCAATTGTTTATTTTGTGTTTCGTATCTCGACTATATTCAAGACCTATTTACACGAACACCGACGATATCGCATGTAGATGGCGTAGGTAGGTATATTATGACTCATCTAAAGCTCTACTTACTGCAATCTACCTTTTTATCTCTCCTGTTCGGAAAGTTTAATTTGAATGGGTAGATAACCGGGTGGAAAATTTCACCTCTAGGGTGGAAAGTATTTTTCTCAAACATGCAATGGAATGTTGGCGTTATGTTAGTTATTTTAGGCCTCAAAGTATCACGTTGCGGGCGGAACACCTCGAGAGAACTGTAAAGGAATTTCATACAAAATTGAAGGCCTGGATACTTAATATGAACTCGGCCGGCAACCCCCTACTTCCCGGCCTCTGTAGTAATGTACTATTGTTTTAATTGTTACTAAGTACGTGCGATTTGCCACGGAGTCTAAGATAATTGAGCTATGTCATATTGTTAAAATAAAAGCTTTTCATATATCTAAACTCTGCTATACGTTAAACGACGTATTTATTACGATCTATAGGTTCATATTAATATCATTTTACGACCGGTCAATTTTTTTCGCAATTACAGAAAATAACATTTAAAATTATTCCTCTATTCTGCTCCCGCCATAATGCCATGATAGCATAGCATGACATTTTTTTTCACGTTTCGGCATGGCCATCTATAAAATACTCATACTGCCAACATTAGAAAAGTTTAATCGAGTTGGTCACGACCAAGGAGCTTACATACAACACTGGACGTTGAACGCAGAACATCCGTTCGAAACAAGAAAGTTGACTTTTATTACGTCACGAATATATTCCATCTCTTTCTTTAGTTAGGGTAAGAATGAGATGGAAGTCATTTGTGACATGTGAAAGAAACAGATGGAATATTTAAATACGTAATAAAGGCCAATCTTCTTCGTTCGGCGCTCAATCTTCAGTTTTGTATATGCTCCTTGGTCATACTCCAATACCAACTCGATTAAACTTTTCTAATGTTGGCAGTATGTGTATTATAACTTTATTCCGAATCTAGAAAAAAAAATTGCAATAGAAAAACGAGATTAAATATATTTTCCTCATAGTCGAAATGAGAACTAGAGTGTCTAACTCGGGTGAAATTACCCATTTCCCCTCGAACTATTGGCGCTTTCACTTCGTTCGAGCGCCAGAAATATCTCGGGTGAAATTGGTCACTTTCAACCCTTGATTATCAATCTACTATTGTTTTATCTTATTGAATTAAAAAAATATGTGTTAAAATCTTTTCAGTAAATCAGGAATACGTATTTACTATGTTAAATATTACCACTCTTTAATCTATAGGTAGGCCTACGAATATTATAAAGAAGTAAAGTTAGTGACGTTGTAGGGGATGACGTCTGGATCTACTGAACCGATATTGACAATTCTTTTACCAATAGAAAGCCACGTATTTGTGAGTGTCGTAGGCTATATATTAACAAAAAAACAATATTGCCCAACGAAGTGGGCACGGGAACAGCTAGTAGGTAAATAAAAAGTAATAAAAGCGTGAAATAAACTAATTTAAAAAAAAAGCCCGACAGCTTGAAAAGCGAAATACTATAATCTATAGAAAATTGTAATAGCATTTCCTTATAATGCACCATGCAATGATACCTACCGAGGTCGGTACCTAACGGGCAAAAAATCATGGCATTACGAGTACCTACATGATCAGTGATCGGAATAGGTAGAGTATATTTACCTAAAGTTCACAAAAGGACATAATATAGAGTGGTCACAACCGGGTGAAATATTAATTTATTTTTATTTAATTCTGGATTTCCGGTTTTTTTCTGGTACTAGTAAATGTAGTCGCAAGGAAGTCTCTACTTGGTCTTTGTTCTACGAAGTTTAAGTAGGTAAATTTGTTCCACCTATTAATTAGATACTTAAAAGAAATGAGTTACAGGCTCCTTTTATCACAAACTAATATAAAATATCCCATACAGTGAATAAATATCACGTATATTTAGCATTAAAAATACCGGAAATCCGGAAATCAAAAGTAAATACTTACTTACATACTTTAGTCTCGCAATCCACCCCATCATCCAACGTCTTCAATCGAAGTTCAATGTATGGTACTTGGATGATGGGACTCTTGGCGGTGATGTAAATACAGTGTTCAATGATCTCGCTTTTTTAATAGAAGAGTTTAATGCAATCGGTCTGGAACTAAATTTTTCTAAATGTGAACTTTTTATTTCGGACGGAATTCTTGCAAAAGACTTCATATTACAAAAGTTCAATCGTCTTGCCCCAAATTTAAAAATGGTAGACAAATCTTCACTTCGTTTGCTGGGCTCTCCTATCCTCGATGAATCTTTATCCCCTTTTTTTGAAGAAAAAATTCAAAATTTCTTACAATGTTCGGACCGTTTATCAAAAATTAATGCACACATGGCTTTTACAATTATTCGATTTTGTCTTTTCGTCCCGAAATTTACGTATTATACTCGTTGCTGTCAACTTTGGAAGCATACTGAGCTATTACAGAGAATTGACAACATAATAAAAAACACTTTGGCTTCGATTTTAAACATAAATTTAGATGAGCGAGAGTGGTTACAGGCCTCACTTCCAGTGCGATTCGGTGGTTTAGGCATCAGGTCCGTCTCTGGTGTCGCTCTGCCAGCGTTTCTGTCCTCAGTACATAGCACTCAAAATTTAATTCAGAAAATTCTTTCAGCCTCAATTTCCAATTTTAACATCCCTCATTTTGAACAGACCAGAGATGCATGGCTTCTAGCCTGCCCGAATACCGAGCTCCCCAAAACTCCTTCTTCTCAGAGGTTGTGGGATGGACCGATCTGCGAGCAAGTACGGAATCAACTCTTAGAAACGTGCAACAGCTACGCAGATCGTGCCCGTATCCTAGCGGTTGGAGTATGGAAATCGGGTTTATGGCTACAGGCGCTCCCATCGTCGAACACTGGAACTCTTTTAGATTCATCTACTTTCAGAGTTGCAACTTCACTCCGCTTGGGTGCACAATGTTGTGCTCCTCACCGTTGCCAGTGTGGAGCTAGCGTCGACCGGCTTGGTCACCACGGCTTGTTCTGCGCGAGAAGCGCTGGCAGATTCTCCCGTCACTCAAGCCTTAATGACATTATTCGCCGGGCTTTTACCAGCGCCAACTGTGCGGCCATTTTGGAACCAAATGGTCTCATGCGTGACGATGGTAAAAGACCTGATGGGATGACCCTTATTCCGTGGAAGTTGGGACGGCCATTGGTGTGGGATGCTACTTGCGTGGACACCCTTGCGCCGTCACACCTTCCCGGATCGAGAATTAAGGCTGGATCCGCGGCAGAATCAGCGGAGACCCTGAAAAGGCGCAAGTACAGTCAGCTCGATAGAAGCTACGTATTTGAGCCTTTTGGGGTCGAAACTTTAGGACCGTGGGGACCAGGAGCTCATAAAATTTTTAAAGATCTTTCCGAGCGCCTGGTCGACACATCTCGTGACCAAAATGCTGGCTTTTATTTGGCACAAAGATTAAGCATTGCCATTCAACGTGGCAATGCTGCCAGCATTTTGGGAACGATGCCCACTGGCAGCGGTTTATTAGATTAGTGTAGTTTTAAGTTAATTTTAGGTATATTTTATTGTATATATTTTTAACAACTAAAACTAACTTAAGTAAAAGATTTAAAAGTTAAGTATAAAAGTAAATTAATATTTCATCCGCTTGTAACCACTCTATATTATGTCCTTTTGCGAACTTTAGGTAAATACTCTACCTAATCCGATCACTGTACATGATACAACACTTTGCGTCGACGTTCAGTAATTTTTATGATTAATCATCTCTTTGTACTAGGTATATTTATGCCTTCCTTTCGAGTACCTATAGTAGGTGTTCAAACACTTATCATTTACGTCATACGACCGGACTGTAGTAAAATTTATTGGGTGTCAGTGAAATTGTACCAGCAACTTTTGGCCTTAACTCTGTCTAAAGGTGTACAGAAACAGGCATGAGCTATTTTTTTTTGGTTTAAATTCAAGAATACCTAATGCACAGAATAATTCCAACCGGTTTAGGGTGTGATACAAATATAAGATGGCCAGGAAACATACCGTAGGGAAAAATGAAATTGTGATTCGACACCCTTTTTTCCTTTATCTTTGTTTTGATTGAATGGTTGTATCTCGTGCTGGATGTTATTAAGCCATATGATTGCTATTGCTACAACAACCACCACCTTCTTTATTTAAAAACACAAAACACCCACCAATCTTACTTAATTCAAACAATACCCATTTTGCATCACTGTTGAGAAAAGGCCTCACTATACAAAACTAGAAGCTGTGTGTGTGTGAATCATATCACACTGTGTGATATGGTTGTCTTACTCGCTGTAACTGTACTGTATGCCTACTTAACTAAATAATATTGTAAAAAAACCAAATGATTGATTGAACAGTGAGAGTTGGCCACCCCGAGCGCGAGCGGCGTGCACCTCTGGCCGAGGCGCTAGGCGCACACGGCGCGGCGGGCTCGGCCGGCGGCGGCATGGGTGGTCCAACAGTTTTTTTCGCTGCAATTTATACTAACAGCAATGACTAAGGACGATGCGATTGTGATTTAAACCTGATCATAATCCATGTAAGTATTTCCTTTTATTTAATATATTTTACAATTGTTTCGTTTTTCGTATACTTACTTACCTACCTACGAGTACCTTAAAAATATTTATTGTAAAACTTCGTACGTATCGTATGATTACTAAATACCTATATCGACCCTTAAAGTATCAAATGTCGTAAAAGCCATTTTGGCCAAAATGAGTTTTTAATGCACTTTTATTCAGTTTTTTGCATGAACATGATTTTATTGTGAATAAAATAAAGTACATTTTTTATTATTAGTCTTAAAAAAAAGATTTTCTACTTTTTTTCCCTTGCACCAGATCTTTAATAAAATAGCATTATTATATAATATTTTTAGTACAAAGGATCTCAGGTTAGGAGGTTAAGGGCCACCATACGCTTTACAGCAAGGGCATCAACTGGCTTCTACAACAAACGCTCCTTCACTGCTAGGGATTCAATCGGTTTTTACTACAGACGGTCCTTCACTGCTACGGATTCAATCGGTTTTTACTACAAACTGCCCTTCACTGCTAGTGATTCAATCGGCATTTACTTGAAATGGTCCTTTACTGCTAGGGATTCAATCAGCTTTTACTACAAACGGTCCTTCACTCCTAGGGATTCAATCGGTTTTTACTACAAACCGTCCTTCACTGCTAGTGATTCAATCGGAATTTACTAGAAATGATCCTTTACTGCTAGGGATTCAATCAGCTTTTACTACAAACGGTCCTTCACTCCTAGGGATAAAATCGGCTTTTACTACGAACGTTTATATTTTTATGTGGCATACATTCTTTTTTACTACTACTCATGCATTACGGCTGAAAAATATATAGTATTGTAAAATAATGTTTGTTTTCTAATGCAATTAGTTAACTGAAAAATATCCCTTAAAGTGATCTGAAAAACTCGCATTTATTATTTTTATTACTAAAACTGTTACGTTAAAAACTGTTACAAATGATTATAAAAAATATAAGAAATATTAAGGATGAACCTATATTTTTATAGGTTCTGTTACAGTAGATCAATGCATTAGAAAACAAACATTATCCACCATACATACATTATATACAAACTCACGCCTTCGTTCCCAGAGTGGGGCCAAGCAGAGCTACAGCTACAACTCTAAAAGCTTGTTGATAGTTCTGTGACACAATTAGTCTAAGATGTTTACCAGCGTATTGGTGACAGGTTGCAAGCCTATCGCCTAACAGTACTATACGGGAAGACATGGAGTAGCACTATTCTAACCCGGCAACCACACGGGCCTTGTTTTCTTCGTATAAGGAACGAGAATCAAACAATCAGTTCAATATTTTGCGCCAAATTAAAAAAAAAAACATTTTGAATGATAAATAAAAAGAAAAAGTCATAATTTAAAGCATAGCATCTTGTTTTTGTAATAATAGATTCAAAATTTATGTAGATAACATTTATATAAAAAGTCATTAAATAATGCCATTTTAAGTTTTAAAAAGAAAACTTTTGAGAAGGCTACTAGACTTGCTTGGCATTTGTACATAACTTTAAATACCAAATTTTAATCTCCGTAATATTTGTTTTTAGAGCTCTGTACCAAATACTGTTAAACATTATAAGATGACTTTGTTGTTCGTCTCTCCGTCTGTTCGTCGGTATGCCAAGAACCATTTTTCTTTGAAATTTAGAATAGGTGTAATATTTCGACTTTTAAAATTATTTGCTTTTGTAGGTACTTGTTTATTTTTATTATATTGCTTGTGTTTTGTATTTCTTTTTTTCTTGTACAATAAAGAGTATACATTCATGCATATACGTACATATTTGCTTTATTCATTTGAATGCTGTCCAGTTTTAAAGGGTAGTCACATTTTTTAATTTCTGACATCGATGACTTTTAAAAATTCTATGTAGGTAGGTAATTAGCGTAAAATACTTATAATAATACGCAGCCCACTTCTTGTTTCATTTAATTAATTATACAAATAAGACGAAGATAGCTGCTGTAACCTTGATGCTCGGGTCTGACTTGCACTGCAAATGCCCATTTATATGAAAAGCGAATATTGTCGCCAGCTACCAATAAAATAGCCTTACTGTTCAGGACAGTAAGCAACCTTCTGACAAAGCTCTTCGATAAGTCGTTGGAGTTCACACGACAAGAAGTTATTGCCGTGTGCACTGCAGTTAAATCAACGTTTTGACCGTCTTGCTTTGATATTGTATTCATAATGTTGAGGTTATGACAGCTTTCATTCACGAATAGTAGTTTAATTACGATGTCGAAGCAAGTTTGGGATAATTCAATATCCTTCAATGAAAATCCTTGGGCATTATTGAAATAAATCGTAACGTTTCAATACTTGATCGCTGTTATGCCTTTTAATAGAGCCGTGTCAGATATTATTAGAGCCTGGCCACAACACCACGGCAAGGCGTCGTTAACGTGAAATGGCTCGGCGCCGTAGAGAGGCATGTTGCCGCGTCGTGCAAATACACGGTGCCGTGTGACAACGGCTTCAACTATTTTATACTCTACGTGCAGGACATTGGGCTTAATATTGCACTTTATAATGAATGACGGCACCGTGTATCTGCACGTCGTGGCAACGTGCCTTTCTACGGCGCCGCGCCGTTTCACGTTAACGACGTCGTGCCGTGGTGATGTGTCCAGGCCCCTATTGTTGAGCCCAATGTTGGTTAAGATTATTATTAAGTCGTTGCATGTAGGTACTACATGCAACAGCTTCTCTTTTTTGGTATTATGATACTAGCTTTTTTGTACGCACTTATTATTGGTTCGAAATCTTATTGAAGAGCTTTTTCCGAAGCTACCACAGGGAATCTAATTACAATATGAAAGGGTCTCAACAATCTTTGATATATATATTGAGTCAGTGACAGTAATGGCGTCAGAGTTAACAACAATACGATTACATATCGAATGCAATACTTATTGTTGTACCGCGTAGAAGAGAGCCCGGGTGGCTCCAAATTCTACTCAGTGAAACAATATTGCCTTTGACATGTTTTCGTATTATCAACGTTATGACAACCCTTATTTCTAGACAGTCACGGTGGCCGTGTTAAAAACAAAACAATAAAAAGCAGATTGCAAGCTTCTGACAAAGCTCTTCGATACGTTATTGGATTACACAAATTTTAATGACTAATTCTACTGTAGTTTAACAAGAGTTTATATAAATGCTGATGTACCTTAACAGGAACCTAGATTATTCAAAAAATGTACCTAGATACTTAGTTCTCTCTATAAAGACCAATTACTTATAGATATATATTATGAGAGACGAAGCGTGTTTAAGTTTTTAGTTGAGTTCAATTTTATTGCATAACAAAAAATAATTATCTGTGCATCGTTTAGAGTTGAAGTTTTATTTTAATTTGTCATTCTATTATTTTTTTTTTTTAAAAACAAGCATATTTCTTAAAATGGGTACTGCTTTTACTACTCTTAATTACATATTGTTATGATTAGGTACATAATGTCTTTTAATACAATATTACCCCCAATAAAACCACGTAGATTCCTTTTACAACAAAGGTTACAGTTGTACACTATAAAAAAAATGTCTTAAAAGCCATTTTCAATTCTTTTTGTCCGTCTTAAAAGCCATTTTCAATTATTTTTTCTGTAGTAAAAGCCACGCTATCTCTGGATCTATTAAAGCTACGGCATTTTAAATTTATAATTATGAAACACCTCAAAAACCTAAGCATAATGAGCTCAAGTGGTTTATAATAGCTTGAGTATTTCAAAAAATATATGGAAAAATTAAGTAACCATTTTCGTTTTTTGCTCGCCCTGAAAAAGTGCATTTTGGCTTTTACGACATTTGATACTTTAAGGGTCGTTATAGGTTCAGGTGTTGTTTTCATGTGATGTCCTCAGTATCCCCGTATCTCAGCCCCGCCAGCACAGTTGAAGAATGAATACTTTTGTAGGTGCCAACTTATAACGTTGTCGTATAGTATATACAGTAAAGTTATAAAAAAAGAAGTCTGTTAGGTGATATTCTTAACCGAAACTCTCTTTACAACTCAACGAACCCATTACCTACCTATACCTAATGACCGGCGATTTTAATATGTCCTGTCAGAGCGTACGAACAACATTTAAAGGCGTGACTTCTCATTTAGGTAGCCCGATTGATCGATCTATCAAAAACATTCAGAATAAATATAACAAGACTTAGCGGTAATACTAACGGCGTGGCCACGATTCACCGCAACCAGCGAATTAACCGAGCGAAAATGCTGCGGTGCATCGGCGCGCGACCGTAACAAATGGTCTAAGATCCGAATAGGAGACGGCCTTCACCCAGCTGTTTATTCGATAAAAAGTATTTTAATCAAATTAAACATGTTAAATAATATAGGGTGAAAAAATTCAGTCCAGTATACGAGTATACCTACGTAATAAAAAATAAAAATGCACTTTTTTTAAATTGTAATTCCTTGTTTAATAGACAAATTACATAGCAATCGAAAGTATGAAGCCTAAGGGTTTGTTTACGGAGACGCGGAGCGTCGCGCGTGGCGTGCGGCTTGGCGTTGCGCGGCGCGTCGGGCGTTTTTTCCGTTTACAGAGAGGCGGCGCGTGCAGCGGACCGCGTCATCACACGCGCGAACACAAACATATGGCAATGTTAGGGTTTGTTTATAAAGATGCGGGGCGTGATGCAGCGCGTGATGCGGGCGTAGAGAGTAGCCGTGTCCACTACATCCGCGGCGGACTCTCGAGCGTGTAGCGGAGCGCGCGGCGGAGCACAAGACTGTCAGAAGGTTCCGCCGCGGGCCCCGCGGGAGCAGTGGCGGGAACCGCCGTTATTGACGCGTGCGACGCGGCGTGCAACGCGGCGATGCTATCCGCGGGCTCCGCCGCAAGTAACGCTGTATTTGAAGCAAACGCGCGTAAAACCGCTTCTCCGTAAACGCTTTTATACAACGCTATATGTTTGAATTTAGTGCAGACCGCGCTGCCCAACGCTACGCGCGACGCCCCGCGTCTCCGTAAACAAGCACTTACACAGTATTCTTATTTGTGACAGATGGGAAGAGAAGAGAAGTGTAGTTTATTTTACCCAGCGAGGTGAGAAGGACATACGAAAGATAGGTATTTATTTGTACTTTCATGAAAACATTCTTTAATTTCTTTCAAAGATAACAGTCTTAAGTCTTTTCTACCTATTCGCCATATACTTATTAGTAAACATATTAAATTTGATGTAAAACACTTTTTATCGAATAAACAGCCCGGTGAAGGTTGTCTCCTATTCGGATCCTCTACTAAAATAAAGGCGGTGGGGGACTTACCAACGGTTTTTTGAAAAATAGTATTTTTTTGTGTTTTGGCTAATGTGAGCCATGAATTTTTAAGCTGATTTAACACTCGTAAGAGATAAAATCGTCAGGCAAAGTTTAATTATGTAGGTACTTATTCGTATTATGCACTATTAAAATTGCTTTTGCTTTCCACAACCGAGCTCACCGCCTTATTAAATACACACTGCAAGTTCAAGCCTTGTAGACCCCCTTTTTTGAAAAAATGAATGAACACAGCTTTTTATTCTTTACCGCTTTTTACGAGGTGGATGTCCAGGCATCCAAAACATACATTACGAAATGAGATGACCTAGAAAGTGTTATAAGGCATGGACAAGACAATCGAGCACACCCGTTAGAACTGAGATCTGAGACTGAGACCCATTATACCATTTGCAATCTCAAGTCTACAAACTTAAGACTGTTATCTTTGAAAGAAATTAAAGAATGTTTTCATGAAAGTACAAATAAATACCTATCTTTCGTATGTCCTTCTCACCTCGCTGGGTAAAATAAACTACACTTCTCTTCTCTTCCCATCTGTCACAAATAAGAATACTGTGTAAGTGCTTGTTTACGGAGACGCGGGGCGTCGCGCGTAGCGTTGGGCAGCGCGGTCTGCACTAAATTCAAACATATAGCGTTGTATAAAAGCGTTTACGGAGAAGCGGTTTTACGCGCGTTTGCTTCAAATACAGCGTTACTTGCGGCGGAGCCCGCGGATAGCATCGCCGCGTTGCACGCCGCGTCGCACGCGTCAATAACGGCGGTTCCCGCCGCCCGCTCCGCTACACGCTCGAGAGTCGGCCGCGGAAGCAGTGGCAGACACCGCTACTCTCTACGCCCCGCACCACGCGCCGCATCACGCCCCGCATCTATATAAACAAATTTTACTAAACTTTATCACAATGTGTTTAAGCGTGCTCCTTCTCATCTTTTATATACTTTTGCTCCGATGATTTAACAAAAAATTTAGTGGCTGAAATATTAACCCTCATCTTGGCTACACCAGATCTTGATATCTTTAATTTTACTGCTGTAACTCTGACAGAAGTCAATGGAACTTGCTCAAACGTATTTTTTACCTTATTTATGTTTTGAATGGTGGAAACTGTACGTTCTCGTCCAGTAATCTATTTAAAATGTCGGTTTTCTTTACATAAAACATATTTATATTTCTGTTATTAATTGTTTTTCTAGCTTCCTCTTCGATAAAATTATTTATCGTGTGCGTTTTCTCATGACATTATGATAGTACTGAAAAACTCTTTTCTCAATTAGGTCGTATCTTAATTCTCAATTATCTAGTTCTTGTTACGCTCTCTTTATTATTAACCTTTTGAACGCCATACGTCGAATACAAAATGTGCCACCCACACGCCAAACATGTTTGCTATGCTATGCAAATTACACCTTATTGCTACCAAACAAAGTCTCTTTTAATCTTGAACTTTTGTCGGCTGTAGCCGACGTTGCGGCAGTGGCACGACTTTTAGTTGTCGGCCAGAGCCGACTGTGGCGTTGAAAAGGTTAAAACAAGCAAAAAATTACGTGACTCCCGGCTTATTTGAAAGATTTAACATTGACTCTCGACATAAGAGTTGGTTTAACCTTCTTTGGATGTTTTCTCTTAGACCAATTTTGTATATGAAAATTGTCTCTTTACTTCTGGGGCAGCCTTTAATAATAATTTTAGTGTTGAGCTTGTTTGGCTACTCGTTGTCCTTAATAATTTCTCAATCGCTCGAAGGTTCACTGGAGGACATCAATTAAAGGTTCACCTTTGTACAACCTTGTTCTATTTTTATTAATTTTTATTTCTTTTCTTTTGTGGTTACATTTTTATGGTATTTTTATTTATTTTTTCAGAATTATGTAGTTGTTAAATGTCTGTTTTTTTTTGCTTGCCTATTAATATGTAGGTACACTGGTTTTCGTAAAGCCATTCAAATAAGGGCCACTGAAAAACAGCGTCGTGGGTCGTGGTCCGCCACGCCACGACATCATGCTAAGTGATAGATTTGATACCCTAAACTTTGTCGTGACTTTTCGAATCACGTCATCTACCAGTGACGCGATTGGTTTTAAAACGAAACGAATAGAAACGCTCGTTAGCGTAGTGCATCTTAGCAGGGCCCTCTGGTCCTTTCTTAATAAGTTCCGATCTGATCGCGGAACTTTCGCCTTAGCTTCCCCTTCCAACATTCCCAATTACTCTTGCCTCATGCATCTGTTTTGTTAATCTCACTTCATCCATTCTCCACATGACCAATCCTTCATAGTCCTTGTCCCTAGATCTTCTTCTAAGCCGCAGCGCTCCGTAATCCGCTGTTCCGGTTTGTTATCATTATATCACGATTGTAATTCGATTTCGAATCGAATCAGCGCTTGCCCAACTCACATTTTTAGTATTTGTTGTTTTTCTTCCGGGGTTGATGCTTGTATAATATGTTTAACCGTTCATACGATACAACAAAAATAAAAATTATGATGAATAAAAACGTTTCTTGCATGGGAACCCCTTTATTATATATTTTCTTTAAAAAAAGTTAGTATATCTGTCGTAATAACACATGCTTTAAAAAAACTTGCTATCTATTACGGTTCAAAAGATACAGCTGTTTAAAGTTAGGACGGACGGACGGACAGCGGCGGCATGTTGATAGGATCCCGATGGGCTGCCTCCGGGCACGGAACCCTTATAAGACCAAGGTGCTTCGTTGCCAACGTCGCCATTTACCTCTTTAGGTTACGTCTACGGTACGTCTGCAAGGACTTGTTGCTCAGTTAATTATTCCAGTTATGGCTTTTGACGTAGAGATCTCGTCGTGTTGTTCTCCTAGTCATTATTTTTAGTTTAATGTAGGTATTTGACATGTAATGTTTTTAATTTTTACATTTGTAATGTTTTTAATTTTTACATTTGTAATGTTTTTAATTTTTACATTTGTAATATTGTACTCGTATTTGTGCTAGTTCTAATAATTTATATTTGTTGCTTTATTACCTTGTAATGTAACTTACTTTTAAGTATTATTATATTTTATGTTTCAAAAAATGACCTTCTGCTGGAGTTTCTTGCGGCGCTTCTTCTCCGCAATGATGGTCTTGTTCGAAGCGCTAGTAGATTCACTATGTTACCGTCGTGTAAAAGAGCCCGTATGATGCCAATTTACTGGATAAATATTTTGATTTTGATTTTGGTTATTTAGGCGTCTTGAGTGTGTAATTGGGCCTCTATTCTAGGCGGTTAAAATCATATCCTTGGTCTTTGACGTGTTATCGTATTCTTTTAAACTCGGCCGCCATTATTGTCAAGTAAATAAGAGCTATCAAATCGTTCACAATACGATAACAGGTCAAAGACAATATGGTTTTTACCGCGTAGAATAAAGGCCCTGCTGTATGTTTTATATTTACTCCGGTTTTGAAAGAGTTGGTTGGTTTAATCCACAGGAATAATCATACGCGTACATATTTGGAGATTAACTTTGTTTTCCTTTTGTTTTCCAAACATTTTAATAGTAAATAAGTTATAGAGAGGTTTAAGGGTTTACGTGTAGCGATTAAAGCAGTTGAGCACAAGTTGTTATTTTATTGGTAGATATTGCGGGTAGGTGCGTCAACCAATGGTTTACAAATATACACGTACTTCCAGACAGATCTACCCTCAGCTGCAAAAAGTCCTTGATCTAAAACAAACTGATTAGGGGTTGAACGTCTAATACTAGGGTAGTTGTTATATTGTTTGGATGCCTGAATGTGTCAATACTAATACGGCACTTGTCCAACATGTCAACCGCCAACGGTTACATTATAATTTTTGCAGTATTTTTTATTTATGGTACAAAAAACGGCTGTAAAGGACGAAATTACTTAATACCCGGCCGGTATTTAAATTGTCAATAATTAACTATAGAAGTAGACAATACAGCGCACTCTTATCAGCTAAAGTGCGGCCTATTAATAAACGTGGCGTAAAAACTACGTAGTAGCTAAGCCATGCTTAATGCTTGTCCTTATCTGTCACTGCGACAACAAAGAATGGCTTAGCTCCATGGTTACTCCAAGCTTATTAATAAAGGCATAAAAAATCTTTTTTTTATTCTTTTTTAAATTTATTTATATGAAAAGTCATTGTAAATATTACATAACAGTTCCAGCGGGCGAAAACTGAACACTGTTTTTCTGCCGCTGGAGTCACACGGTATATTCATATGTCTACTTGTCTAGGTATTAATATTAAATAGTTTATGGACCATGAGCCGAGCCGGCTCTCAGCCGACGTACCACATATACATACTATATTTTTAATTTTGTAGTACATATTGGAAATGTGAAAAGTCAGCCGAAGTAAGCGGCTTTTAAGGCGTAAAATATTTCATATAATATCAGTCGCTATAACGCTCATTTGATATAATTATTGAATCACATAACAACAATTAATATATTTAAATATAATATAATTATTATTTTATATAATCATCATTTGATCTAATAATATTTTGTATAACATACTTTAAGTACCTATAGTGCATATTTACTATAATTAACTTATGATATAAAGTCAATTTCATGTAAAGTACAGTTGGAATAACCATTTTTGTTACCTTGTGACCCCACAGAGGTTCAACAGAAGCCCCGCGGCAGCGGGTCTTCGACGACTCGCCCTTGACCCCATGCCCGTGCTATAAACTAAGTGCTACCAGAAATGTAGTTTAAGTTAGGTAAATATCACTATACGATTTTTATATCAAATGATGATTATACCAAATGATGTTTATAATAAATAAATGATATGCCAAATGATAATTATAGTAAATAAAAAAAAGATATTTTGATATTATAACAATCGTTTATTACATAAAATGAGTGATTATATCCTTTAAAATTATATCAAATTTTATTATATCATATGAAATTATATTAGTTATTTTTATACCAACCATTAAACACCTGCTTTTAAGGTACGTTTACAATGGTGTGGGTTTTTATGCAACTTGAAAACTATAACACCGGGTAACTCTACAAGGACACTTGTATAGATGAATTACCGAGAGCGTGGAATTGCATATGTAGTGGTAATATGTGTTTACAGGCATTCTATGTTTAAATTTCCTCTACTTCTCATAAATTCATGAAATAGATACATACTTAAAATAAGAACAAACGAACGAACTTACAAAGCGTCCGGTCGACGCAACTCGTGACCAAAATGCTGGCCTGTACTTGGCAAAAAGATTAAGCATTGCCATTCAACGTGGCAATGCTGCCAGCATTTTGGGAACAATGCCCACTGGTAGCGGTTTGTTAGTTTAGTGTAGTTTAAGTAATTTTGTAAGTTTGTTCGTTTGTTCTTATTTTAAGTATGTATCTATTTCATGAATTTATATTTTTTTTAGGGTAATGTAATTTAATTTGTTAAATTAAAATATTTTCGTGAAAAAGAAATTTCGCATTTGTCAACATTTGTTTTTTTTATATAATCATGATATTTCCGTTTTCTGCAATAGTAAAAATAAATAAAGAGATCTTCTCATACCATCAGCATAAAAAGAGTATAGTTATATATTAAATAAGTAAATACAAAAATAATGTCAGCGTCAAATTACAATGCCCTAAAATATACGTCTAATTTTATTGTATTCTCGCAATTTTCAGAATTATTTTGGCTGGGCGCGTACGACTGTAAGTTACACAGTTTGCAAAAATTATGGCAGTAATTTTGGTCCGATTGATAGTCAAAGTAAACAAATAATTTTAACAGTCATAAATACTTTGAACTCGAACTAATGAAACATTTAAATTCACCTCACACCGCTGCCCAATTAGTTGAGAAAGCTACAGGTGTTTCCCTCTCGACCATTTATAAAATTATGACTGACAGTGAGAGTGACAAATTCAAAGCAAAAAAAGTTACGTACCTACTTGTCCATCGGCAGTAGATGATTTTGATCAAGAAGTCATCAGGAGAAGTATATTTATATAATTTTCATATGTCCCATTCCTAAGCAATTTCCAACCTTAAAGATGAAAATTTAAATAAAATGATAGCGACTAAAAGCAAAAAAGGACCGTACTTTTTCCACTTGTTTAGGGTAATCTCATTAAATTAAGAAAAAAACTTAAATGGTTTTCCTTTTCATGCGAACGGTCCAACCACTACATATGCATATCCACGCTCTCGGTAATTCATCTATACTTGGTAGTAAATATTCCCGTTCGTTTTCCATGCACATTAGTGAATTTGGGTAAAACATATGTTGGTCTATATTTAAGTTTTCGGATTATTTGTGTTTATTTTCTAACTTAACAAAAGAACATTACCTATGTGAGTTCGGTCGGTATCATAACTAGCTGCACATTGATTGCTTAGTACCTTTTTGTTGTAACACCGAGCTTGAGCGGTGCCTAATTTAACGCGAATTTGTCAGGGGCGATAAAACGATAAGGTACAATAGTAGATTGTTCAATAAGGGACTAAAACAAGCCATAATGACACGAGATGTTTAGCCACGCGAGCGAGCGAGCGTGCGAGCGGGATAGGCTATAGTTCGAGTGTCATTATGGTTGTTTAGTCTCGCGTTAAACACTCTACTTTTCACTTTTAATGCCAGGAAAAAAACGACGTTCTTCCTATACAAAATTACAATAGTAACAAATATGTAACAAAGTTTCTGACAATTTTTTTTCGTGTTTGTTAGTGTTTTGTAAAGTTACACTTTAAATGCTTGCACATTTAGCCAACAATACAAATTTGAAAACTAATTAGACCATGCCTAATAAAAGAAAATTATCTTTAATATATTTATTTAGATTCATATTCGTAATCATTAATCGTGTTTCACGAAATTAAATCGTTTATTTTTTTACTTTTGCACAATTGTCATGTTGAGGTTATTTCCACGGCCTAAACATGGTCCATACACAATCACTGAAAATGGCGATAATCCGCCATTCACAAATACAGTGTTTGGCTGTTTAAGGGTTTCCAAAGTAAATTAAAAAGAAAGTACTTTAGTCCCGAGGGAGTCAAGTGTGGTTTTAATTCCTAGGGATTAATACATCACTTTAGTCCGCCTATACAAGGCTATTATGAGTTATTTTAGAGCTTGAAAAGTGAAAAGTATTTATGATACTGACTGCAAGTAATGGAAAAATATTTGCAACTTGTATAGGTTAGATTCGGTAGATTCGAATATGTTATTTATTTATCCTAAAGTGTAAGTTCCTTTAAAAATACAAAAAAAGCATGAACTTTTTATTAGTTACGAGCTTTTATTTATTTATTACTTTGACGTGTCACTGTTACTGGACTGGGGATAATGCAATCTTACGATTTAGTCCAACTGCCCCTTCAGGTATAATTGAGCATCCATGTAACATAGAGAAATAAATTAACAATCACATATTTCACGTATTTATTGTTAAACCAAAAGCCAACAACATGACAATGTCAAGACCATAGAGTTAGGTATATATCATTCGTCCCTATCCCTATAATAAGCATCATCAAGTCATCTCCTCGATAAGCCGTCGCGCTACGTCATCTCCTCAATAAGCCGTCGCGGCCTCGGGATGGTGCGCCCACTACGCCTTGGTGCTCCTTGCAGGATAGCCGTGGCAGGTGGCAGACTAGGTGTGACAGTGCGGCCTTGTAGTGGAGTGGCAGCTGAAACCTGTAGACTGGGTGAATTTGCAACGCCGTGCTCCAGCACATTTGGGCTTATACAAGACGGGTTTTGAGTAGTCTGGCAGGAAGACCAAATTGATCGTTGGGTTAGTTGGGACGTTGGGTGAGATGACTCGGACCTATTGCTAATTGCACACGATGGTGACGGATGTCTGCTAGGTGTGGACATAGTTGATGGGTGAGGGTGACAGGGTGTGGATGAGGGTAATAATGTGTGTCCAACAGGTGCTGACTAAGGTACGGAAGAGGAATTAGTAACAACTGGGCTGCTTGGATCAAATAAACGGAAACGCACATGATCAGCATGATATCTCCTCTCTACACCGTCGGAAGTGTTCACGGCATATGAATATCTGTGCGTACGCCTTGATATGGTAGCAGGTTGCCATCGTGATCCATCCCGGGTGCGAACGAATACGCTATCCCCTGCTTTAAAACATGGAGTTAGTTGGTCAGACTCAATGTTGGCTTGTATCGCCTATGCTGCAGAGCCCTCTTAGGGTTAGGCCGTGCGTTGTCCAGAGTAAAATGCAAGTGACGCCCGAACATGACTTCACCTGGGCTTTTACCGGTAATACTATGAGGTGTTATACGATAGGAAAAAAGAAAATTTTCTAGTCGCCTTTTCAGAGTGATATTATCGCTTGCACTTGATGTTATTCTCGATTTAAAAGTACGGACCAGACGTTCTGCCAAGCCATTAGTCCTCGGGTGATATGGAGAACTTTTTATGTGCAGGATACCCTTGTCTTTACAATAGTCCTGAAATTCCCGGGACGTGAACTGGGGTCCATTATCAGACACCAAGAATTGCGGAAAGCCAAAAGTTGTGAATATGGAATCTAACTCGTCACATAGTTTATTTATCGTTATTTGGTTCATCGGCTTGATCTCGATCCACTTTGAAAATGCGTCCGCTAGGACAAACCAGTATTTCCCTTCAAACGGCCCCTCAAAGTCGACGTGTAGTCTTTCCCACGGATTGTCAGGGACGGACCAAGAGTACACAGGCAATTCAGGATTGTTTGGCCGATTTTCTTGGCATGTACGACTGCGTTTAACGTACTATTCAATATCATCGTCAATTGATGACCACCATACGTAAAAACGTACGAGTGCTTTCATTGCGCACGTTCCTGGATGTCCTGCGTGCAGGTAGGTATTATAAAGTAGTTGTCTTAAGTGTATTCGGCATAACTATTCGACCCTGCCACATAAAAAACCTTATTTTCGATGGACAATTTAGAGTGTTTCCGCATGTATGGCCTTAAATTATCTGAATAATTTTGTTTTCGCCAACCGGTCTTAACATACTCCATTACTTGTTTAAAAATAGGATCGTTCCTTGAAGCATCACGTATTATTTCCTAGCTCAAAGCAATGTCAGAAACTCTTTCATGTTGTAACTGAGCTATTACCCGGTGCACCGTCAATTCTGCAGTGGATGGTGTCTCTTCAGGATTAGGCATCCTAGATAGGTAGTCCGCCATAAAATTTAGCTGTCCTTTTGTAAAGACGATATCGTAGTTATTAAAACGTACTAGGCGATTTTTAACAAGCTTCGGCAGATTGCGCTGCGGGCCTAAAACGTGAATTAGGGGCTTATGGTCAGTGACCAGTGTGAATTTTGTACCACGTAAATATTGGTCAAACTTTTGAATTCCGAAGAAGATTGCTAGGGCTTCTCGATCAATTACAGAGTATCTAGCCTCGGCTGATCTCAGCTTCCTTGAAGCAAAAACAATAGGTTGGATTTCATCTGCCGCCTTATGATAAAGAACGGCCCCTACGCCCTTTTCTGAGGCATCGCAGGCTAAGTACAACGGCCGCTTCTCGTCGAAGGCCACAAGTGGCTTTGATCTGAGTATAAGATGTTTGGCTTCCTCAAAGGCTTTATTCTCTTGGTCAGTCCATCGCCACTTCTGTCGTCCACCAGTCAGTGCGTGCAGATCAGCGCAAGCGCTGTGCAAGTGAGGTATGAACTTCTCATAAAAATTGATCAGGCCTAAGTGTTTGTAGGCGGCGTTGCTTTTTTTATTGCGTCGATTTTCGATTTTGTCGGCCGGATTCTGTCCTGGCTTATCATATGGCCCAAGTATTCGATCTCTGTCTGTAAGAACGAGCATTTTTTTTAATTTACTTTCTACCCCGCATTCTGTAATTTATCAAATACGGTCAACAGCGTTTCAAGGTGTTCGGTATCATTCTTGCCCGTTAAGGCAATATCATCGAAATATACTGCGAAATTTGGTATACCGCCTAAAAGTTCATCGATATAGTGTTGAAAAATTGGGGGAGCTGTAGCGATTCCAAAAGGCATCCTATTATATTGGTAATATCCTTTGTGTGTAGATATTGTTAGTTACTGCTTTGACTCTGGAGCTATCTCAAACTGCAAGTACGCATCCTTTAAATCTATCTTTGAGAATTTGGTTCCATTTGCAAGATTTTGGCGTAACTGGTCCAACAGTGGCACTGGGTGAGCGTGTGAAATCATAACAGGATTAATGGTGCTGCGAAAATCACCGCAAATTCTAATTTGTCCATTTGTCTTTACAACGTTCACTGTTGGTGTTGCCCATTCCAAAGGGGTCACATTTGGGTCCACTTTGGTGACTATTCCTTCGTCGACTAAACGATGAAGGTCAACTTCTATGTTTTTGCGCATAGAGAACTGGACGGGCAGGGACGTGTTTGGGAACGGTACCCGGTTTGATATGAATGTTCACGGTGTAATTCTGTACTTTTCCTAGTTTGTTATCGAATAACGTAGAAAAGGTATTCAGTACATGCGTAAGTGTTGTAGCGTTGTGTTGAACGGGTTTCACTGAATAGACTGGCTCTGGGAATACCATTCTGTACCTCTCGCTCCATTGGAGGCCGAACAGCACGGGGTTGGCATTCTCCATAACCACCACGGGTAATATTTTTTGCCTTCCTAGAAATTCCACTGTTACGTCAACCAGTCCTTTCGGTTCCAGCTTGAGATTTCCATAGGCACGCAGTTTGGGTGCCTTTGTTAATGAAGGGGCTCCAATACGCTTCCAAAACTTCGTGCTTATAATGGAATATACTGATCCGGGGTCCCAGTCTAATGTGCAACTGACACCGTTGATAGTGACTTACTGTCCTTGTTCCTTTTACGTTGTTCTACCTTGTAGACATCATCGCCTTCATCTGAGCTCGTGTCAGAAGACTCTGATGAATACTCGTCGTTATTAGCATTGTTCCTAATTTTGTGTAATTTATTATCATACTTTGTTGCCCGTTTCTTCTCTGATCTAGGGCTTGTTAAATATGCACGGCCAGATTTTATGCAGCAGCTTTCAAAATGGCCTTGTGTTTGACACTCCTCGCAGGTATGATCTTTTGCTTTACAACTGTCAACTTTATGCCTCTCATATGCACCACATCGGCGGCACTGATCTAGACCCAGCTTTCGTAAAGAAATAAATGGTTTGTTGCGTCGTACTGTATTTGACTTAGCTTTGATCTTATTAGTGGCAGTAGGTGTGCTGCTATTAGAGTCACCTTCGGCGAGTTCTCTGGACTGGGCTACTGCGAAGAATTTAGCAAAAGTAACTTCCACGGTCTTTCCGTCGTGGAACTCTTGTAGGTCGGGCCATTTCTGTTTGCGGTCCACTTCGAGCTGCAGGTGGTTTATGCCGGTAGCAAATCGATCACAAAGTAGCCGTTCGAACACATCGTCCTTATAACCACAGTCGGTGGCGAGTTTCTTTAGCCTGTTGGCATATTGTTCCATGGTTTCGTTCCCTCGTACGCAAGCCCAAAACTCAGTTAAGGCTTTGTATCTCATCGTTTTGGTTCGATGTAAGTTGAGCAGTTTACATTTTACGTCTTGGTATAGACTATCCTCAAAGTTGGGTATGAGTGCAACTTTTAAATCATGGAAAACCTCTGCCGATAAACAAGAGAATAATAATTCTTTCCGAATTTCGTCTTCACACACGTCCCAAATGTCACATTATTTTTCGAAAAAATCCACAAAGTTTTCTACCACGCAGTGGTAGGATATATCGCACTTAAAACTTTTAATAATTGCGAGCTTGTTAGTGCCTGCCGAGCTGGTCGACTTCGTGCCAGGTGTCGCTGGTGTGGGGGTTTCCGTTGCCGGCCGTTGTTGCGATAAAAGTTGTTGCAGAATGTCTGACATCCGTTGTTGTTGTGCTTGTTGTATTTGTAAAAAAAAATTAAATTGTTCCGCGTTCATTCTGATAAATTAGTCCTCGTCGCCAATGAAATAAATTAACAATCATATATTTCACGTATTTATTGTTAAACCAAAAGCCAACAACATGACAATGTCAAGACCATAGAGTCAGGTATATATCACATAGTTTATGGGCTTGATGGCAATGCAATATTATTACAGTAGCGGCATCGAGTAATGGCACTTTTGAAGTTTGCTCGGTCATGAAGTTCCCTAAATATTGACAGCAAGTATAAAGGAGCAGATGTCAAACTTCATTGTTGCAGGCAGACCTTCATAACGTTATGAATAATATCGTTATCATAACGTTATATTTTGTTTATGCTCAAAATTTCGTTTACATATATCGATATTTTTTCATAACTTTACACTACACGGTAACGAAATGGTAATAACGTTACACTAAAATAACGTTATAATACCGTTATTTAACTTATGAGCGCTGTTGCCACTCCTTAGGTAGGCATTTTGCGTGACTGGCCAACGTCCCAGAAGGGACGATTTTTGTCCGTTTAGACATCGCAACCAACGGGCTTTCGATGTCCGTTCAATATTCCGTCCTTTTTCCTTCCCTTTTCAAATAGCCAGCTTAAATACTTTGCTTTATCACAAAAAATGCATTTTAAAATGCGAATAACAAACGCAGATTTAAAAATTACGTCACACGAAAATAACGGTTATTAACGTTATTATAGCGCTTACTAAAGTATCGTTATACGTATAGCGTTTTGTTTGATAACGTTATAATGGATACCGCTACAGGTAAGGCGTCAAAAAACGTTACAGTATAACGTTATTAGTTAAAGATAACGTTATGAAAGATAACGTTACACTACTCGAAAATAACGGTTATTAAAGGTCTGGCGCTGTAATTTACCGAAACGCATTTCGTAACTTAACAGCATTTTTATTTGCTCGCACTCTCGCGTTCATCGTTTTAATCATAACTAACAAAAAATATCTCAAAAAAACAATTCGCGTGATGATAACAAAGGACCGCTGACTGGTACAACAACGTATGACAATGAAGTCACTGCACTTTCACGTCACCGCCGCGCCGCTGCCAAACTCGCGTCCTAGCTCTGAGTCGTGGTTCAATGATTATTTATTCACTCATTATATCAATAATTTCACATTTTGTATATTTTGACACAATATTTCAAATTTCTGACAATGTCGTCTTCTTCTAGCCACACAGTTTATTTCGAGAGTTTGATGTACAATTTATGGGCTTTTATCTTTATGCGTTATTTCTTAAATAAACTTTTTAAAAATATACTTCTCGCACTTGACTGAAATATTTACGATAATAAAATGGAGTGTTTCACAACACTATTTGTCAGCAATCAAAAGTGTCGTCACTCGATGCCGCTACTGTATGGTCCTAAAAAAAAACCGGTCAAGTTCCAGTCGGACTCGAGCACCGAGGGTTCCACCCCTACCTCTTATTTGTATGAAATATTGGAAACCAAATAAAGATGTGGTGCTGCTTGCCGTTATCGGATTTTAAAGTAGCAAACAAAAGCTTCTATATGTATAGGTAGAATAACTCTCCTGAATCACCTGAATTCAAATGTTTTTAATAAATTTCAAAATCAAATTGTTTGATTTTATCACGAGTTTTGGAACCAAAAGACTTCAACGCGCACAACACTAGGCTAGGCACAACGTTGCAAAACAATAGAAAGAAAAAACAATAGTCTTTACAAACGCAAAAGAGACAAAATTTGTTAATTAAAATGTTTTTTTCTATCTTTTAATTTAATATGTAACCAAGTAGTTTATGTTTCTATATGTTACGAGTAAATTAGATAACTAACTTACGATACTTACTCTGCTTACCTCGGTTCGGAAGTTTCGGTGCTCGAGTCCGACACGCACATTTTTTTAAATAGATCTCTTAATAACACTGTTTTGCAAATCCTTTTTTTAGTTATTTTTAGGGACCATGGTGATATTTGTTAAGGTGGGCCGCGGGCCAGCAGCGGCCGCGTCCAATGTTCCCAGCGGCCCCTGAACTCCCTCCATCGATTACTGCGCCTTTCTTTTCCCCAGAGCCCTCCAGACTGCTCCGCGCTCGTCACCCATGTAAATAAGCCGATACCAACCGTACAACAAGTAGCAGTACGACTATTGCGCGCTACGAAGAGCCGTAACAGGATCTTGAACTTCACATGATTGCATGATGTAGATATTTAGCGTGCTCGCCGGGAATCAAACACATGTTTTATAGAGAGTTATTTCAAGCCTTTCCATATATAAAAAATATAAACTTGGCTGTAAAAATACCTTTCGCCGTCGGCAACAGCCGCGGGAGACGCTAGGGTGCGTCCTCGGTCGGGGCTCGTGAAGTCTAGCACTACATATAAGGCTCACTCAGAGAGGTGGTTCGATTAAACAACTCGCTCTTCAACTCGATGGAGCGAATAATCAACCGGAGAGTTTAAACTGTCCCCTCAAAGCGAAAACAACATTTCAGGGAGTTCATTACCAACTACGGTTAGCTTAAACTCGCTCGAGCGATCTTTTGACAAGAGCCGTTTCTAAGAGGATAACATCAGATCGTTTCCATCTTCTCTAGCATAGGACTTGGCTCTGAAGTTCCTCTTGGGTTACCGAAACATAGTATTCCATTTGAATGTATCTGTATGCCAAAGCAGAAAATATTTGCTCCGTCAATTCGCAATAATAGAACGAACCAATAAACTAACTTAACGATGCGATGTGCAAGATAAGCATTTACTTACCTATAAACCGATTACAGTTACCTAGTGGAGTATGGGGAATAACTACTGGGAAATAAAACAAAGTCATCGTCTAACAGCCAATAATGATCATCGATACTGAACAATAGGGGTTATCGTATTAGTTATGGAAAAAGGAAAAACGGCCTGAATCGTGTACTTAGGAATTTGTACTTGTACGCGCCCTAATATCGGAAACGACATCGATTTGTACATACTTGGTCGTTAGTCGTAAAAAATAAATACATATACATATTTTAATTGCTTTTCGTAGATTGAGTTGGAGCTATTTGCAAAAATTACGTTAGGATAAAAAAAACAGATTGTGACTTCGAAATTATAAGCCATTTACACCATTTAATTTGTTCGATTGTAGAAGAGCTTGTCGGTAGTACCTAGTTATTTTAAAACCGCGTCACAAACACAATTAAGTACTACATTACGTGTATTTCAATATATTACGCTGTAATAATGAGTATCTCACAACTCCTATGAGTTACGTTAATGATTCATGATCTATACATATAATAAAGAAGTAGAAGGGAAAAAATCTGTACATTCGAGATAAAAAAATAAAAATACTATAGGAGCCCTCAGAATGAATAGCAAAACACGTTTCTACAATTTTTAGATTTGGTGTCTGTTTGTCTGTTTAATTTTGTTTCTCCTCGCATCAATTGAAAACCACTGAACCAATTTTAATGTGGTTTTCACTAAAAGGTTTCAATAAACGGTGACCAGGTTCATATGTATTAAAAAAATAAGATATAATAACAAAAGGGGGGGAAAAGAGGGGTCAAATTTAGTATGGAAAAAAGTTACCGGATTGAGCTGGTCACTTGAAACTTTGTATATTTACTCTTCGTAACAAATTAAGCTATACCTATTTCAGGATTTCTCGATTAAAGTTAAAACAATTAAGAAATTATCAAATAAGTCCAATTATAGGTAATTCTTTGAAACCTTATTCGGGGTCCGTCGATTAATATACGTGACTACATATATCAAAGTTTTATTCTCCGTTTATTACATAGAAACTAAATTCAAGGATTTTTAAAATTTCAATGTACAAAACGTAATAAAGAGGCAAAATAAATTATTCCAATTTGTTGTTGTAATAAATGTGACGCCATGTTATTTGACATCATAGATAAGGACAACCATATCCCTCCCATAACTGGAGCGATCAAGACAAAAAAGCACGCGATCTTAGATTAACGTCACAAGCGACGTTGCAATACAAATTATCTCTCTCTCTCTTTTACTGTTTAGTTGAACATTTACTATTTTCGCATTTAAGGCTCCCATAGATTATCAGATTGTCAGGCCGCGTTGGACGGGCGGCCGCCTGACAGTTCGTGTTCTAATACGGTGAACTGTCAAGCTAAAAGTGGCCGTTGACCTGTTAGTCTGTGGGACGCTTTAGTTTTAACATGGTCCATAAATCACAAACAGGGTTTAAAAAATCTAGGTATTTCTTTACAACTCTATTTGAGGGCCGTCGATTAATTTGGGTGATTACAAATATCAAAGTTTTATTCTCCGTTTATTACATAGAAACTTGACAAAATAAATTGTTCCAATTTGTTGTTGTAATAAATGCGACGCCATGATAATGCGACATCAAAGAATAGCACAACCATATCCCTGCCATAACTGGAGCGATCAAGACAAAAAAGCACGCGATCATAAATTAACGTTAAAGAAGCGACATTGTGATTGAAACTAACGGTGTCACGTTATTGTTAGAAACCATTGTTTTAACGCTTAATATCGAGAGTTAAAGTTCGAATCTATAACGAAGACAATATTTGGACAACCAATCTCCTATTTTATTTAGCTTTGATTTTGCAATTTTAGTGTCCTAAACGACTTTGGCATAACATATTTATTATACCTTATATTATTTAGACGAATGTTGACATCATAGAAAACATATTGGTAAATATCCGAATGATTGTTAGGTAAATTTTTATATTGTAAACTGTTGGTAAGACCGAATTTCATAACGAATAAAATTTCGTTTAGTATAATGGTCAAATCGTATAAAATGTTGTGTAGCATAATAGGAGCGAGCGCAGCAAGCGAGCAACATGGGTCACGGCAGAAGCGACTCGGGCAGGTTAGGTTGTAAGGTTTTTTTTTATATAAGCCGGGAACTTCTTCCTGCCTTATTTTCATGCTTATGCTGTTTAAAATGTTTATTCCAAAACATATTCTGCTTCATAAGTTTATGCGTTTCATTATTTATTCGTTACGAACATTCGACTCATGAATTTTATGCATTAAGATTATTTGATCAACAAATATGATGCGTAATGATTTCTGCGAAACAATACTATACCGTATGCGTACTTATGCTTAAAGTTATTATGCCTTATGCAATTAGTCCGAAAAACATTATACAAACGAAGGGGACCCCAATTTAGATCATTACTAATTCACTCCTTTGGGATCCGCAGCATTAAAGTAAAAAGAGAAACTTTATAATTTCACATCTATAGGGTATGTCACAAATACCTATTTTTTTGGGTGTTAGTTATTTATCAATCAGATTTTGAGATAAAAAAATAAATTCGTTAGTAGTAGTAAATTAAAAACACCTACTGCATGAACTAACCCTAAATAATGCAAGCATTTTTGTATTAATGTATTTATTTCAGGATCATAGAGTTCCATAAATTGGTAGTAGTTAACATTAAATATTATTCTATATTAGTAATTAGCGGCCTGCACAGGTAAAGTTCGGACTGCGGGAAACGCCACGCGCCATTCCAGTCTTCGTTCTGAATCGTACGTGTAAATGCAACTGTAATGGTAAAATAGTACAAAAACCTGCGGTTCCAACTGGCGCGTGGAATGGCGCGTGGCGTTTCCCGCGGTCCAAACTGTGCCGTGTAAAGGCCGCTATTATCTGACCAAATTGTTTAATTAATTATTTTATTTCTCCTTTGGCTTCTACCACTCAGTGTGACAACATGGGATAGGCTTTGTACATTCTGTTTTGTTAGTCTATGTCAAAAGCAGCGGTGTCAGATTGACGTTGACAGCGTTGACATGTCCAGTTTATTTTTCCGAAGTTTTTCCGCCATTTTAAAGACTTATTCAAGGCGTATTGTTTAATTACGGCGCGGCTGTTAGGTATTTAATATTAGGGCGGTTATTATGATCGTTTGGAAAAAAACGGGCTGTCATTTTATTTTTCGGCGGTCATTAAGTAATTGTGGCAATACATGAACGGTAATAAAAAGAAGATTGGCCGGTTATTTAATTCTAAAATGTCAGTTCAAACAATACTTAGGAGTAAAAAATCTCTATTCTACGAAACATATTGTTAAAATGAATTAAATTAAATTAAAAAGAAATTGAATTTTGAACTTGATAAAAGTAAAAATGATTAAAAACCGGGCAAGAGCATGTCTGACCATGCTAAGTGTAGGGTTTCGAAGCCGTTGCTACACAAAAACTATCTCAAAAAAGTGCACCAGTAAAAGAGCGTAACTTCATGGCACTTACGTCCTTTTGTGTAGAAGCGCAATTTTTAAGACATACCTAACTCAAAAATGGTATATCCGATCATATTGAAAATATTTTTCTTTGAAAGTATTGATTAAGCGTTACCTTTGTGATTTTTATCATTATTTTTAGACATAGGTACGGTTTAAAAGATAAAGGGGGGGGATACAATGTATGAAACTTTCGGAGTGATTATTTCCGGAAATATTCAAATAATCAGAAGAAACTTAGTATTTTCAAAAGAACTGTCGAAATTTGTGCCAGACGATTAAAAAGCCTGTGATACCTATACAGAACGGACGGACAGACATGACGAAACAATTAGGGTTCCTTTTTTGCCATTTTGGCTACGGAATTAATGAAGATAGCTTATTATTCTGTATTATCACATAGGCTACTTTTATTCCCGGAAAATTAAAAAAATCCCGTTGGAATGACGATTATCGAAATCTACGCAGACGACGTCGCGGGCAGAAGCTATTAAGCTATAAAGCTATACCTATCGCGCTTATATGATTTAATCTTAGAGCCGTATGAAGTATCTGGTCTTAGCTGAGATGTGTCAAGACCCATTATTTAAATAGGAATGAGATGGGTTCGAAATTAATTATTCCTTTATAAACAATGAATACAACAAACTACCGATTAGCAGTTGAGGTCGGGTCCGTGCGGGTAGGTACACTGGTACAGCTGGGTTCACGGAACAACACAACACCGCAGCAGTGTGCTGCGGTGTTGTGTACAATTATGAACGAGGCCCGACCGCGTCGGAGGCTCGGAGGCTTGGGGCGCCGCGTGACGCGCCTAGTCCGTAGTCGCGTAGTCGGCGGCGGGCAGCGCGGCGGTGGGCCGTACCGTTTACACCCCACCTCAGGCGTTAGGTAACTTTTTTACTTGAAAAACATTCATGCACGTAGATTATGTAATTGCATCTAAATTAATTTATCTTAAAAGTCACCTTTTTTGGTAGTGTAGCGTCTCAATAGAAGCACATTTTAGTTTGCTTAGTTTTCAGCGTGCAATAGGAGATGTTAGTTCGCACCTGTTTTATTTCGAGTATACTTACTTACAGGGAACGATGATGGGATTAAGCGATACCAAACCCATTAACTGTTTTTAGCAAGTGCGACGTACCTCAGTATGTATGAAGTCATTGATAAAGAAATTAATGAAGTTAAAGAAACTCAATTAAAATTAAGTTTTAAATTTGTAAGTAGGTTGAATAGTTTCCTGGAAAATATCGATTGTAATACCTAGGTACCTAGTGGAAGGTGATGCGTATCGAGCGGCCGACAAAGGGCCGACAAAGGGCCGCCCGCGCTCTTTGTCCCGACTATCGGTAATTAACTTTACGGTACTGCAGTATTTTTACAATGCAAAACGTGTTACTTTCTACACAAAGACAAGTTTTATCTTTTTATATCCTTATGGTTATTGTTGTATTTTTTTTAAATTTCCTTTCTTACAATAGCTATCGTTGCAGAGTGCGTGGGTAGCGTGGTGACCGCGCGTTCATTCAACTGTCATATTGATGCGATAATTTTTGAGTGCACAAGCTAAATCCCCTAATAAGAGGTCAATTGGCTGATTCTTCCATCGGCCGGGCTAGTCGTTGGTTACAGGATAGACTACGCAGCCAAAGTGTCAGTTATATACGTACGATACGTGTACCCGCACTTGCCACGTAGTTTGACCCTTGGGTGCCTGCCCACGGACCAAAGGCACACGTTTACCATAGGATCGTTATTATTAATAAGTTCCTTCGCCATTGCGCTTCGGTGAGGTGCGATTGTGAAATTTGAGTTGAAATTACATGATATTAATCTAGATCAAAAAAGTCTATTCTCCATCTTTTGTGCAGTGGATACCTCTACAGACTGGACTAATAGGCGGGTTTGATAACATGGAACGAACGAGTGAATGTCGCTGCGGCGAGTTTAAGTAGCGCGTGCATTTTCTATTTGGCAGCATGGCTTCTGTCGATAATTCTCCTCTGCTTAATTGAGAATGCACGCGCTAAAATGTGTTTTGTTCGCTCTGACGGGACTACTTAAACTCCAGGCAGGCATGCCGCATGCTTGATGCCAGGTGGAACATGGTACTAATTACCCGTCCAACAGCATCGTTGACAACATGTTTGAACATACTTACTCGTAAGATTGATCGTCTTTTTCATTGTTTTTTTCGCGGGAACTCCTAAACATCCCACGGAAAAAATCATGCTAATCTAGGACATGGAGTTTGTGTGCAAATGTCATCCAAAGCTGTTCGTCCGAAAACATCTAATCATCTAGTCATTGTTTTCTATGTATTTAGGTAAGTACATATGTAGCTTTACATAGTATAAAACAAAGTCACTTCCCGCCGTCTGTCCCTCTGTATATATGTATATGTTTAGATCTTTCATACTCCCGACGGATTTTAATGACATTAATAGATGGACTGTAAAGGAAGGTTTTTATGTATACCTAATTAATTCTGGATTATGTACGGGCGTTACAGAAAACTCGCATAAACCAAAGCGAAGCGACGGCGGGTCGCTAGTTTTTATAAGTAGGTTTATCCTCATTCATTATCTATATTACAAGCATAGTACTGCGACTAGGTTTTTTTAAATGTGAAAAAGGAAGCAGACGAGCAAGCGAGTCACCTGGTGGCGTGATCGTCGCGACCCATGAACACCCGTGAGATTTTCCCCTGATATTTATTTTATTTATTTAAAGAAAGGAGGATTAAGCAAGATACTTGGTCACGGTGGAATAAAAGAGAACATGTATATGACTTAAAGGCACCATATATTTAAAAAATTATCTTCTTTTTAATTTAATTTGATCTAGGTATATCTCGATCTTGTAGACCACTGTTAAAACCACGGATGCAATAAAATGAACATAAATATTGGTATGATAGTATTGATGGTGTATCACCGAGGCAGACTTCACACTCAGGACGAGGGGTTTTATTCGACATCAGTTAGGTAGAAATAGAAGGCCGGAAGCAACACAGAGCTGACCCATACTGACTTTAAAAACTGTGGCCACATTTACAAATACTTTCTTATTTTTCCTGATTGCAACGATGTAGGTAGCTACTCCTAATAGTAGGTAATGAAACTGGTAACAAACAAAATCGCTCATTAATTCTTCCATTGTATTCTAGTTGTTCCTTATAAAATTATCTGGAAACCAATTTTAGAGCGAAAGAAAGAGATTTTTTTTCGAGCCAGAGCTAATAGTTCCCACAACGATTACCTTCACCTGAGCGTATGTAGTGAGAGGTGAAATTTCATCGATAATTTTATCGAATAAATGTGATGTTATTTATGTAAAGGGACCTTATGGCGGATGGCGCTTACGCCGCACTGCGTCACGCGACGTTGTATTTATATCGGAGCATCTTTAATAATGGCGGAAGCGCCATCCGCCATAAGATCCCTTTATATAGATAATGCCACAAATATTTACAAGCTATTGTAAAATTAAACCATTTTTCAGTTAATTGACCACCGGGTTTTCTTTGACTTAGCATGTCTTTAGGAACAGATTGTAATAAATAGTTATAACTGTACGACAAACAGATGTTTTTATAATTATTGTGTTGTAATTGAGGGTATTTTATTCCAACATTATAGACCTACCTTACCCTTGGAGGAATTACTCAAAACACTAAAATTAAAAGTTCTCATAAAGACTAATTGTTACTCGTATACCTACTTTAGTTCGACATAATATATCGGTCGATACATTAATTTATATTTTCTTGTTTTTGAAATGTATTTTTCAACTTTATTTTCTGTTTGACCATTTGCCATCAAACATTCTACCAACTTTGTTTGTTGCCTATGTATCGATATAAATTATCGACTGAGCTTTGCCACACCACTAAGAAGAATGCATCTTGACAGCACTAAGGGAAATGGTTTTTTTAATCACATCACCGTTCACAATATATCATCCCTTTATTGACTCGATGCCTCGCTACATATTCGCGCTCACGCTTTGTCTATTCTGGGATAGGTTTGCGCAAAGGGGTCACGACCATGAATAGACGCAGCCGGTGTTTGGCTCGTCTATAGGTACCCGGCGTTCACGCCAGCCCGGGACGTAGTCACACAATAATTGCTTCATTATTAAAATTTAAAATTAGATTTCTTTTACTTGAGCACTGTTCCCATGACTAGGCCCTTATATAGCTTCCCAATTAAATGGCATGAGCGACATTGAGTTCTTGTGTTGCGGTGATAAAGTGATGCGTTACAAATTAGTTAAAAACAAGGCAATAGTCACAGGGCTGAGTTATTCCTAATAGAGTGTAAATTTGCGGCTACGACGGGGTGTGGTCAAAAATGTATTCGTTTTTTTTGCCCGGCTCTTTCCGGGGGTCCAGTTCATTGTCATGGGGATATAAGAACTGTCCGAGTTTTGGGCTGCACAGTGCGCTCAATGCCGGCGGCACCTGTGACCCTCTTTTGTTAGTTGTGACCTACTGACAGGTTGCCACTTGGTAGAAGAAGGTCACCTTGCGTGACGGGTTGCTCTTGTGCGATTTAGCAAGCAAGGGTCGAAAACCTATCTAGTGCAGAGGATTCAACTTGTTGAATGACAAGGAAATTCTTCATCCTTAAAGAAAAAGTAGTGAAGGTTTATCTAGTTTACTTAACCAAAATGACAGGTTTTTTAATTTTTTAAAGGGGTTAAAAACTACGTTAAAAACTATTTAACTCCTACTTACTAATAATAACTACCTAAGTATCTTTTCAACACCTTTTTAAAAAGTACCTACTTACAATTTACTTTTTTATTTTCGACGGTTTCCAAGATCCCTTTGTTTAATTTCTCGCAAACGGACAAGGGGTAGCAAATTTAAAACATCGTCTACTAGGCACCCAGGCCATTGTTTTAAGTTCCCAAGCCCCTTAGAAGTTTTAAGCATTCCGAAAAGTCATCTCTGAAAATAAATACGATTATGGACTTAGCTCAAATCGATTCCGAAGCAAATTGTAGTCTCTGTAGAGTTGTGAATATTTTGGACCTACCTATGTAAGAAATGAGTAAAACCCCATCGTCGTTTTGATTTAATTTTAAGTAATGCCTCTCATACAATAATTATTGTATAAAAAATCCCGAGTCCTTGCCCAAGCAACGCCTTAGTTACCATCATTATAAAGTGCATTATACAGCGGCTGCGTCGTCTCGGGTGTAAGATGGATCCGAGTGAATCGTTCGTAAGGCGGTGTCGTTGCACTGCGGCCCCTAGGCGCGAGAGATAGAGCGTATTTTGGCGCGTCGAGGACGGTGTCCCCGAGCCGAGATAATAATAATGCATTTTTTGTTCCCGCGATGCCCGTGCGCGATGCAGCGTGAGCGTGTCTGCGTGTCTCTAGCATTCGTCTAGCAGCTGTGCCTATTATTTTGGAGTTGTGTGCGAGTAAGTATAGTACGACCATGTGAACTTGATGCATTTCGTCCGGGAGGTTGAAAATAACCACCCAATAAAAACGAAGTGGTTCGGTTTGCGTGACGGGTTGATAGGTACCTATTAAATAGAATTCGTTTTAAAAATATAGCATCGCACTTCAAATCAGTGGCACCGACTTTAATACCGCTACGGGTGTGTTTGTGTTGCATTGCAATCAATCTCATTAAGCAATACACAATCCTAACCCGTGGAGTTATGTATAGAACTTAAAAATCATTTCTTTGTTATTTTTCTACTAAGTACTTATACGGAAGACGTTCCTTTCCTGCCTTATAATAAAAAAAGCTAATAATGCCAAAATGTAACGATACAGTTTCGACAACGTACCTTAAAAAAAATTTGGCCATCACACTTAATTACAACAAACAAAACACAAGAAACTGCCCTTACCGACTTAAGTAAGGAAGCGCAACGCTAATTGTTCAAATTTATAAATGAAGTGTAGTGTACGAAATAACTGACAAGGAACCCTGTGCCCTGACACACTGGGAGATATCAAAACCGCCCGGTCCGTGCACACTTAAAGTTTTTTGCATCGTTGGCGAAGCTATTCCCAAGAACATGTGAACGCTACGTTTCCAGTTTATATGCACCATCCTGCCGGCATTGTAGGCAATTCCTTTATCTATACTTTCTAAAAAAACTTTGTAACAGCTGTCTTTTTCTAATCTGGCCTTGAATGTAAGGTACGTGTCTAAGTGTGAGAAGGACAGTAATAGACAAACGTCTTTGTGTGTAATTGCTTCCAAAATGAAACAATGGAGCGAGTTGTAGACTTGCAATGCGCTTTATGGAATATTTTAGCGCTTAGTTTAGGATTAGTTTCTTTTTAACACATTTTTTATGATAAGATAAGTCGCTTACAATGGTTTATCTTTGAAAAACGTAATTACTTCTAGGTACGTGTACTTCAGAGGATTAGTAAATATAGGTGGAACGGCCGTCACAAAGACGAAACATCGCAAATCGCCACGTTCGCGTAACTTGGTTCAATTTTAAATGGGAGTAAATCACGCCACGCGAATTAATTCGCCCCGTCGCGCACCGCCGGAGTTCTATTTTAGGTTTATAGTTTCGATATACCTGCACCGAAATTTGTGAATTTTGAAGAAGCACCGGAATGAATAACGGCGGTTTGTACCTACTCGAAACGGCGAACAATCATGGCCGCGTGTGCCCTAAGTTTTGTGGATAGGTACAGCTCATGAATTTGAACTCTAGGTACCTACCATATACTGGTAACAATAACATCATTATTGGTACCTATTACTTACTTCTTAGCTTAGCGGCAGCTTGCCGTGACAAGGTGCCGTTTTACCGTACCTATTTCGCAAAAAATAATGAGATAATGATCCAAGATCCCCTGGTATAAAATCCAATTTGACAGTCGGCTAAAATAAACTCACTATTTCGAAATAAAAATCTCGTTGCCGTCTGCCGTTAACGCCGCCCCAAAAAGTGTGTGTTATTTGTTTAAAATTTAAACGCGCTTTGTTAAATTTAGGAACCTATTGCCAAACGACCTACATTTGGAAAACGTACTTATCACTAACCAAAGTTTCGTTTTGTAAAAACGTACTTGTTGTTACATATGTCCAAGTTACATAAAATATTTGCTTTAGGTTACATAGGTTAAGTTAGGTTTCGAATGCGCAAGCAGAGCCGGCGGGCCTCGCCGCCTCTGCGTGGAGGTCCCCCTCCACATTATTACTGGTGAGAGTGGTGAGGTGAGTCTCCTAATAACCACACTGCGGCGAGAAGAACAGTACGAGTACAAGTAAAGTGACACGGTTTACAAACTTTTAATAAGTATCAAATGTTAGAAACCCTGGTTATCCAATATGATGTCTGTAGATCTATCTGTCTATATGCATTCTGTATCCGCCTGTCTGTCATCGCCTAGGGCTAAAATGGGGGAAATGAATACTGATGATACTGAGGTTTTTTAATATTATCCTACTTCCCAGCCTAATCATTTTCCACTAATATTATAAATTTGTGTATTTTTGTAGTTAACATACTTATTTCAATTTCCTATTAAACGATAACCGAGTTTACCGAGAGGGTTTGTCATAAACACTCGCTCGAAGCGGAATCGATTCGCGAGCATTATTTATGATCGTTGAGATTAACCTGGTATTTTTGATTTTTGGGTCTTCCTGCAGTTTGATGGCGTCGCGACTAAACTGATACGGCCGGCTTGACTTGAAGCTGAGGGCTAGCTAGGGTGGGCTAGGGTAGGAAAGACAAAAAGCGATGGCGGTGGTGGCCGCTGTTAATAAATTAACGAGCAAAATTAACCGTTATTTCGAGCGGAAACCGTTTTATTTGCCGAAATAATATCGATTCTGTTCGAGAGGAGTCGAAATGAAAATGTTCTATTTGAAATGTATGGCGTTTCTGACGAGCTGGTTAAAAAAAAAACTAGGTTTCCGGGCCTTGGTAGTAACCGGATTCGATTGCAGCGGTGATTATTAATCTTAACCAAGTTTCAATCTAATCAAGGGTCTTTAAACTGTAACGTACATGCGTTCAATTTTAACGTAACATACGGCGGACAGCAAGTTACGTAATTATAGTAGTACGGGCGGTAACGACCATAGGTCAATTTGTATCGGATGAATTCACTTGGTGCATCCTAGAAGAAACTGAGCTGATTTAGCCCGGTGGCCATCAGCCACCCCTGGGGGGTACGGAGGGTGGTTATTCAAAGTTACACGCCGCCGCGCTTCTGATAAAAAATTATATCGGCTTTAGTTTACCTATCACCTCGAGTGTGGTATCATTTTCTGATAAACCATAGATGTGGCTTTCATTTTTGATATAATAATTACACTCCACCATATAAATTTATTAAGATACATAAAGAAGTTTCACAACCTCAGCTTATCTTTTTTGTTTCAACACACAATATTTTATAATATGTGTACAACATCATATTCACAAAAAATTCGGTTGAAAAGCCCAATTTGTGCAGATTTAAGAAACATATATTTGAGAGTGTTTTATAACATTTATTTGAGACGAGTAGAATAAATAAATATATATATACAAATTAAACTTAAGGTGAACTCATAATTCGGAGTTATTTTACGACCGACAGCTAAAGAATATTCCGCCTACGGATGCCAGTTTCCAGCAGCATCTCCTAAGAGCTGTTTGCCAGGGTGTGCACGAATGGGGCCAAGCGATGGTGCCGATTCTTCTTCCCAGTCCGGCGGATTGGGGATGGGAAATAAAATCGAATCACAAATTGAAAACCAATTTCGACTACTGCACCCGTTGCTGCTACACCTTGTCTGGAACTACTTAATGTGACAATAGGTTACATTTCTAAGATACATTTTTTGCACTTTAGACTAAGTATATGGAAGTACGTATTTCCACCTCGTCGGCCTGAGATCTAATATTTGACGGTCACGACGTCCTTTTGTGATTTGATCATTTTGAGATCTAGTCTGTCTGTTTTGACTTGAAGACCGATTTTTTTTTCAGGTAGGGTAGACCGGGGACAATAGTAACACGGGTCAATAGTACCATCGCCTATATCTCTGCAACTACATAGAAATATGCATGTCTTTGAATACACAAGTGTGCCTTGAGCGTGTAGCCGGCCACTTGCGGCGCGCGAAACGCACGACCTAGACGACGATTTGTATTTTTGACTGACCAAAGTAGGTATTTACGATTTACGTTTTGTGCTACTGTTTACAATTAAATAGTCGTACTGTGAAAGTTTTACAGAATTGTGATTCTCTAGTTATTAAAGATTGTAATGTGCCACAGTGTGCGGGTCATTTAGATACAGAAATCGAGATTTGTGAAGTTTAGTGAGTGCGAGTTGTACCACCACATTCCGGGTCAATTGTAACGTTACGATTGACCCCGTGCTACAATTGACCCAGAGGTTTTAAGAATAAGACAATTGAAGCAAATTATTTTTGTAACAAGTTCCATCTCGGGTATTTAAATTTGTACCTATGATTCATCCCGACGATTCATTTCGATACTTCGGGATGTATAGAAATTATAATACCCTCATTGTCATCCGTTTCAGCAGTATTATTTAAAAATAATTTGCTTTGAAGGATGGGGTTGATTGTACCAGGGGTCAATTGTAACTGTATGGGATTCGTAATTGTTAAATTATTCGATATTTTGGTTGTATTGAGTTGTTGTTATTGCTTGAGAGGTGTGCTTTGACCACCCTTAAGTGATTTTTATAATAACTCGTCACAATATGTTTCAAAAACTTGGAGAATATTATTTTTTCTATAGTTCATTTCATGCTCGCTTTGTCTAGTCTAAATACGAGTCTCTATGTTTAAGACTGATGTAACGTAACAGACTGATTCGTCTTAAGAAATTAACAAGAAATACTTATTAATTAGACTATTACTTTGGGTTTTATTTGCTCGTGTTTTTCTGGTACAATTGACCCGTACTAAGGGTCAATTGTAACACAAGGATTTCATGAACAAAAACTCAATATGCATCATTCTGATGCGATCAAATGAAAATTATTTTCTAGATTCGGATAGCCAATTAGACTAGAATGTTATATCCTGATTTTTACGTGGTAGCTTTAGATTCTGAGTTACAGGTCATTATTTCAAAAATGGTACTATTGTCCCCGGTCTACCCTAGACGTTGTATGATAAATGAAACTGTGTAAAGGGATTAAGAATTTTATAATTTAACTACAGCATAAACTTCTATTAACAATCAGTTAAAATAACCAATTTAATAAAAGTAAAAGATAAAATGTTGCGCCATCGTGCCGAGGACACTCGCAGCGTTACTCCGCTGCACTGCGATGCTCAGTCTTGAAGTAAAAAAGGAGCCTTGCCTGTGGTCGCCAGAGACCATGGTTAATTTATAAATCTGACACTTCTTTTATACATTTCTCTGTGTCAGATGATCACGGCCTAAAAGTTTATATAGCAAGTGCAGCAACTAAGTTATTTGGTTTTAAAAAAGCGTATTTGCGGCAATTGATGGTTTGGGCGTGGTTTGCGGCGATCCCTGGCTTGCGAGCAGAACCTTGGACATGAAACTGTGCTAGCGTATCAACGCAAGTGACGTCCCAAGCCAAGGGACGACCAGATGCCACGGTACGAAAGTGCATTCGTCGGGTCTCTTTTCATCTGAGGCAGACAAGGCCAGTGGGCTCAAGCGAAGCCGGGAATGAAATTGTGCTAAAGCCCGACGGATCAAATAGGTTATCGATGCATGTCTGTAAACTTGACCAGCACTGGGTCGGTAACACAGGCCGTGGTGTCCTAGGTCGTCGACTGCATTTCCACAACGGCAACAAGGATGCGGAAAATTTTGACCGAAATACGGTCCCATGCTGCTTGGCTAGCTTTTTCGACAGGCAATTCTCACCCGGGTTACAGACACGCCAAGAATCCTCTGTATCGAACAAGCACAACTAGTAGCCCATCCCACCGTACTTTACGGGGAGGGTTGCTTGAAACCAACAGGTGAGTCCGAGATGTTAAAAATTTTGCTAAGTAGAAGTTAATTTTAAAATATTTACTTGGAAGTTCGTTTTTTTTTTCATATAGACGTTCTGTGATAACTATATATAAAATATATATATTTCTAAGCTGAATAAATGTTCTTTAAGATATTATTTTTTTCTTTGCGAAAACTTCAGTATCAAAAATACTGACTGACTATTTAATTAAAAAAATATAAACCAGTTTTGATATTTTCTCCAATATTTTACTTATTTTCTAGAAAACTGTATATTAAATGTCTCAAAAATGAATTCCTCATGCCCAATTTATCAAAACATGACACCACACTCGAGGTGGTAGATAAATTTCAATGCCTCGTGGCGAGTTTGCGTCTCAGTTAGTTCCGCCCGCTGTCTTAATTCGCGCCGCTGCGTGGGTATATTTATTTATTTTACTCGTCTCAAATAAATTGTATAAATTAAACTATATGTTTTTTAAATTTGCATAAATTGGGCTTTTCAACCGTATTTTTTGTGAATATGATGTTGTACATATATTATAAAATATTATGTGTTGAAACAAAAAAGATAAGCTGAGGTTGTGAAACTTCTTTATGTATCTTAATAAATTTATATTAAGGAGTGTAAATATTATATCAAAAATGAAAGCCACATCTATGGTTTATCAGAAAATGATACCACACTCGAGGTGATAGGTAAACTGAAGCCGATATAAATTTTTATCCGAAGCGCGGCGGCTTGTAACTTAGTATACTCCCCCTCCCTACCCTCCAGGGGGTGGCCGATGGCTAAAGGATAAATCAGCCCAGTTTGTCCTAGGATACATCTGTGCCAAATGAATTCATCCGATACCAAATTTTGACTACCGCCCGTAGGTACTATAGGTAAATAACTTAAGTAAAGGTCCTCTAATCTCTGTATACACCGTTCGGCATTCTATATTTGAAATATGACGTAAATTACCTTCGTTCAACAATTACCAACTAGATCACGGGTCAGCGCAAAAAATACTTCTTGGATACTAACGACTCACTTGCGGCGTGAGGTCTTAATTTCGATTAGTTCAGTTGACAGACAGCCAATGTCAACACGCGTCAAAATGCCACAATGTTCTTCGATCAACAATATTCAACTATCTCGAAATCGTAAGTAAAGACCAACGTGGGTTGCCACAAAAAAAATATTGCCTTAGTATATTTCCACTTTTTAAAAGACCGCACTAAAATATTTATTTGTAGGTAGTTTTAAACCTTCCATTTAAATAAACAAGTTAATTCAAGTTACTTACACAAATACAAGATGGTGTATTAAATATTTAACCATAGAAGATTTTTGGTAGCAAAACTGTTATTGCACTTGTAATACTTCAGGTATTAATAACATTTGGTACGATAAATAAACAATAGTTGTAAACAACGTTAGATGAAATTTAAATATTACATACGTTTAGCTATTCAACAAAATAATAGGCCAAAAGTATGTAGCTCACTTTATATTGACAATCATCGGGCATTTTACCAGCCATGACACCATGGGGTCCATGGGTACCTGTCAAGTTTAAATCAAGCATAAGTGTAAGGCATCCGAATTTAGCTTGTCATTTTGATTTAGCTGATAAAAAAATCGCCATTGAACACACACACACACACACACACACACACACACACACACACACACACACACACACACACACACACACACACCATTTAATGACTTAACACACTATATGAGAAAATATTTGTTTTGGGATATTTTTATGTTTTGAATATCGGGTAGAAATGCATATTCCCTATTGTTAAATATAACTTTTCATATTTAAAATGTTAGTCATATCTACAAATATTTACAACAATTTGATTATCAATGCAAAAAGGTTGGCTAACTCTGAAATGTTCCATTGACACTGACATAAGTGACTTTGACACTTATGACATTGACGTATCTGTAGTAGTTTTTCTGGTCTTAAATTACAGTTTCGAGTATAGATAACCAGTCCCATACAAAATCAAAGCTAAATTCTGTCCGCGTGAATCTATACGTCAGTTGCATTTGTTCAGTAACGAACCCAGACAAACGTTTTAAAACAGTTTTCAGTTCAACCTAATAACAACCATGGTAACGTAATGGAACCAGTAATCGACAAGGACCAATGATCGATGCTGATTCTTATTTTACAGAAGATAAGGGTTATTCATTCGTTTGGTAACACTCAATTTATGACCGTATGATCTTAGAATTAGTAATTAGTCAAGTGACGATTATTGGTGCACGTCAGCTTAAAGTGTCGAACACTGGTACCATTACGTTACTTAGTAATAAAGTTACAAATCTTCAAAATTTGATCTCATACCTACGACTATTTGTCTCATAACATGAACACGTCAATAAATGACATCTGCTACTTACAAATGAAAAAACGTATGTTAAATAAAATCTATTGTATAATCAACCTTATCGTGCAAAAATTAAAGTACTTTTCCCCGTTGTTACCCCGCGAGTTACATACTGTTTTATCTATTCACATTGCTTCTTCGAATTTGACTAGCAGAGGTATGGAGTCGCATTGAATTTAAAATTAATGTAAATAGGTACGTAAAAGTTTTGTTGTTTAGTTAAGATTACAACCTATGTTCAAGTATACCTAAGAATCATCCAGGCGACAAGTACTTATACTTACAAAAAAAGTTAATCAAAATCGGTCAAGCCGTTTTGGAGAAGAACAACGCACACCAGATTTATACTATTTTTTTTTAGTAAAATTCCGGTAGATAATTCTCGAATACGAAAAGAAACTGGGCAAAAGCATGGCAGATCAAGCGCCGTGTAGGGTTACGTCGCCGTTACTACATTATACAGATAACTATTTCGCAGAACAACAAGTGACATCACACAGTGTTGTTTCGTATAAACAATACCATAACAAGTCAAATACGATTTGGATTTTCAATAGGGTATTTGCCAATTTTTTTATTAGTATTTAAAATGAATCTTTTTTACCTTCCGAATAGCCTAGTATAAATAGTTTTTTAATATCTTTAAAAATAAAAAAGATATAAATATTTAAAACTTGCTTTTAGACTGAGAGGAAAATACAGTAATATGAAGTCATACGACTCAACCGCCATATGAATTACACGCAAAACATCGTTTCGTGAGAAAGAGATAGACAAAAAACTTTAAAAGGCTTTAACTTTTTTATTTCATTACCAATTTCAAATTTGATTTTGAATTATTTTATCATACTACGTATATTGATATATTATCCAAATTAATATATGAAATTTAATATCAGGCAAATACCCTATTATTTACTGCCTAGAATACGAGGGCTGTTTGATAAGTACCCGTTTTCTAAATATATTAATATCACTGGCTGAAAATAAGTATACCACCTTTTTAAGCCATTTTTCAGAGGCAGGAAAATTAAAAAAAAATGGCGTTCTTTTTTTTTTTTTCATTTGACAGCGTTTCAGTGAAAGCGTGAACTTAAAATTGTTAAAATGGAGAAAGAACAGTATCGGTCTGTAATTCGATTCTTGTTTTTGGATGGAAAAACATGTGATGAAATAAAAGTAAGAATGCAAGCGGTGTACCATGAATGTGCTCCTTCTATGACAACCGTCAGATATTGGTATAACGAGTTTAAGCGGGGGAGAACAACCGTCTTTGTTGAGGATCGCCCAGGCCGGCCAATTGAGGTGACTACAGACGATATGGTTAGGAAAATTGAAAATTCGTTTTAGCCGACCGCTGAATTAAACTTCGAGAAATCGTTGATGCTGTAAACGTTCCAATCGAGAGGGTTCAACACATATTAGAAGTAAAATTGGGTATGAAGAAAGTATCGGCGAGGTGGGTGCCGCGTTTACTCACGGATGAGCAAAAACGGAACCGACTGACTACTTCGGAGCAGAGTTTGGCCGTGTTCAAACGTAACCCGAAGGAGTTTCTGCGTCGTTTCGTGACCGTGGACGAAACGTGGGTTCACCACTACACCCCGGAAATGAAAGAGCAGTCGAAGCAGTGGATTTTACCGGGTGAACCTGCTCCAAAGAAAGCAAAAACCGTCCCATCGGCTGGAAAGGCCATGGCGACTGTTTTTTGGGATTCCCAGGGTATATTATACATATTGACTACTTAGAAAGGGGGAAAACGATAACAGGGCAGTACTATGCCAATTTATTGGATGAATATGACACCGTGTTGAAGGAAAAACGACCCCATTTAAAAAAGAAAAAAGTACTGTTTCATCACGACAACGCCCCGGCTCATTCGTCCAGAGATGTGATGGCTAAATTAACACAGTTACGCTACGAACTATTGCCTCACCACCCATATTCTCCGGATTTGGCCCCATGTGATTTCTTTTTGTTTCCCAACCTAAAAAAATGGCTCGGTGGTAAGCGATTTGGATCAAATGACGAAGTCATTGCCGCCACAGAGGCCTCTTTTAATGACTTTCCAAAATCATACTTTTTGGATGATTTATTGAAGCTTGAGTATAGGTGGAACAAACGTATAGACTTAAAAGGTGACTACGTAGAAAAATAAATGCATTATATACAAAAAAAAAGTTTTTTTTTTTCCAAAAACTGGTACTTATCAAACAGCCCTCGTAGAGGCGTAGTAGTGGTACAATAGTAAATAACCACTCCGTGCATCTAATGTTCCGTTAAACAAGTTTGCGCGTATATTGGCCGACCTTGGCCAAACATTCTTAGCTGAGGTTTAAATATTGTTATTTTGTTGGAATTATGGCATTAATTGTTACGTGCGCGTTGCGCGCTACTGCTGAGTTAATCGCGCGGTCTATCCCTTCCCCTTCCGACATCTTTACACGCGCATTCTTTCGCAAACGATTACCTGTTTCACGCGCGCTAGAACGCCTGTGTAAAGTCCGCTATTATGTACTGAATCAGTACGCACTTTTTTTTTATGTACCTCCATAGATCGAGAGTACAAATGATCTGAATTTGGGGTTGCTGTGGAGAATCTCCCCAGCAACGCCAAACATAGAATTTAAGAAATTATTATTTATTAAAACATTAAGCTGTTGTACGGAATATGTACTGAATTAGTACATACTCTTTTTTAAATGCACCTCCATAGATCGAGTGTACAAATGAACTGAAACACTTTCGCATTTGATTTTGATTTGCAAGCGTATGCTGTACTTTATAAAGCTTTTGCTCAACATGTCGACAGAATAAAATCGACTTTTTCCAAGATGGTTATAATAACATGTTGCTGGCTGATGACCGACAATGCCGTAAAGGAAGGACAAGTAGAACTTGACGTGTTCTGCGACGCCAGCTCTCGAGCGTTTTCAGCCGTCGCGTACCTTCGAAGACTCTTGACTAAAGCCGCGTACGGATAGCCCGTACCCTGCTACGCGTAGTCGGTTACGCGTGTGTTTACGCCGTTTTCATAATAAGTACACACCGCAGTGGAAAGCGCACGCGCACGTCAAGCCTACGCGCACGCATCCGGTGTAGCTGGGCCTTAAGTTGTAATCATAACATTCACTCTTCGGGTATAAAATTAGCTCTATCGTTGTTGGAATGCAAATAAGTAACTCAATTTCCCGGCCTTAAATAAATTGAATCAAGTAGGTACTATGTAGTAATTGATAGACTGTTTATATCATTTCATAGTTGTGGAAGCTATGAAATGCGCTCGGCTTCATTTACACGAGAGGTCGAAGGGGCGCGCGGAGTGTTCGCGCCGCGCGCCAGATCGCCCGCGACGCTTCTGCCAGCGGCAGCTCGTGGACCCACAGCCCGCCGAGGACCCGCGCTGGGCTGGCCTACTCGACAGGTACGCCTGCCCACCGCACCCCCGCCCGCACCATACCGGCAGCGACAGGTACGTGACAATTCGATATACATTGCAGAGTCGAAGATTTTTTACTCTCTGCTTACATTGGATCGACTTAAGTCTTATTGATGGCTTAGTTAAATATGGAGCAGTACGCTGAACCGCCATTAGCACCTGATGCTTAAAGAGCATGAGTCTGGATACCTAACAACTTGAGTAGGTATCTATGACCAAAACCCATACAAATTTACACCCACGTCCATTGCATATTCCTATGGGTTGATAGATTATCCAAAAAAGTAATACTGGCACTTGTCCGAATTTTGAATCATTAAAAATCAGAGTTAACAGGTTTACGATATTTTCGTTTCTTACATTAAAGGTGACCCACTTTCAGACAAACTTTCACCTACCATTTTAACTACCATACCTAAGGGTGCGGCTCCACTGAGGCGGAGACGAGCGGAGCGGGGCGGAGCGGGACGGAGCTGTGCCAATATTAACCAATAGAATATAAACTAACGTTCGCAAGGCGCGCTCGACGTGACCGCATGCGCCTTCTATTGGTTAATATTGGCACAGCTCCGCTCCGCTCCGCTCCGCTCCGCTCCGCTCCGCTCCGCTCCGCTCGTCTCCGCCTCAGTGGAGCCGCACCCTAAGGGTTGAATTTTGGAAAATCCCCGAAACGGCCGCCATCGCATACTTCAAAATCAATACCTTTAAATTATCAATTTAGTGTTGAACTAACTCCTTTACGTTACCGTTGTTTCAGATTTATATTTAACGCTGATGAAGACACTCTGGACCATTTAGACAATACTCAGGCTGATACTCACGAAAACTTGTTTCTTTCGGTGCAAAACCTTAAATTTGATGGCGATGTTGAAGTAAGGAAACGACCCAAAACTTGCTTCAAATATAAGGCGTTGAGCGATGGGAAGAAGCACAGAATGTTTGTTAAACAAATAGTCGAAGAAGAAGAAAATAATACCGACGATTGTTCATCGCAGCTCACATGCTGCTACTTCGACGATTACGTGAAGTCCATACTCAATAACGACCAGCCTGATCCAGCTTCCGAAAAATCTAGTCTTTTGTTTTTTTCTCACGACAACAAGTTAACGGAAAACAAAGTGGAACATTTGGAAATCAGAAAACGGGCGTCAGATTTAAGAAATGGTAATAATAACCAAATAGTAAAAAATAATTTTGCTAGTACTAAAGAGTTAACAGAAACTGATGTAGAAGAACCATCTGACCTGACATCAGAAAATACCAAGGTTATCTATCACAAATCTGGCAAGCGCAAGTGCCTCACAATATCGAGAGCGCAAAGCCCGGAAACCGTGCAGGTGATCCGGGTCGACGTGGTGCGCGCACACGACCCGGGCGCGCGCACGGCTGGCCTGGCCGACACCGGGAATCACAACAATAATACAACCAATAATAATACTATAAATTCAGTAAATTCTAAAATAATTAATAATATAAATATAAAATCTTCACATTTTTCAAATAAATATTTGCTAACGAACACAATTAAACCTCTAGATGAAAATGTATCCGGCGGGGCTAAGGTAACGTTACTTTGTAAAACGTTTAGGCTCTCAAGAAGAACTACGAGTAAACCTTTAAGCAAGAATTCTGAGATAAAGAAACTAAACGACGAAATGAATTAGCTGTAGACCTAATCAAAATACGCTTGCTCGCTAGTAGATCGCTTTCAATGCCAAGGTTTCTGACGACGTTCAGTCTCCACTACTGAATACTGATTGACAACATGCTGAACCGATTCATTTTTGACGAGGCCATAACTGGATTGTAATAAGCCATATCAAATGTATAATATTTTTTAAATGTTACTATTAATAAAATAAATCAATTAAATAAGGTTAAGTGTATTAAACAAAGGTGTCCTACATGCAAGCATTGCTTAAAACACAACAAAAACGGTGCTAGCGTGGGACAGTGTGACGCGGCGCAGAGTCGATACCTGGCCAAACTGTCGAGAGAAATCATGGAGCGACCCTTTGGCGCCACCCTCGCCTTAACCAGCGACTCTCAAAGTTTTGAGTCAATCCCATATATATAAAATTAATTGACGAATTGTTTTATTCCTGTAAATTATACAATCCTAGTGTGAAATTAAATGGCCGAAATACGCAGAGCTGATTTCCATAAGTGAAAACGTGAGTGAGATGCCTAGTAAAGTCTCCTAAATTGAGGCATATTACTTAGCTGTGGTAATCTACTATGCAAATACAAGAGTTTATTTTAATAATTCAGGTGTTACAATTACTACTGGCATTACTCAAAAATTTGGACACTGTGGGTCACATAGGTATACAGTTAAAAAAAAGTGGCTGAAGTTAGGGCACTTACATGCAACTTTGCAATTATTAAATAAAAATGCCCAAGTGGCCAAATATATTTTGAAGGAGAATCGATTTAAATAAGTTTGAGAGCCAGAGCTTGTTTTTAAAAACTACATCGGATTTTTTGTACCCCATTTAATTTAATTTTACGATGCGTAGTTTGTTACCTATGAAGAACAATATCGTGTTAAAAATACAACTTTATTTGTGTCAATAAATATTAACTTAGGAAATAACTATATTCGTACAACTAGTAAGTTTTAACATTAAGATACTATTTTAAGAACAAGGGTTAGGAATTTTGATAAAGGCTACAGCAGATATCAATGAGACTGCTCTGCTGAGCAATACCCTTGGAAGTATACATAGGTATAGGTACTAGTTGTCTACTAGGAAACGTGGTTCAGCATCGTAGTAGAGCATCGCAAATAAAGCCGAGTTCGAGCAGTACACGGTTTAACGCCAAGTTCACGTGGAATAGTATAGTACAGGTACAGTAAGGGAAACTGAAAGACGTAATTTTATCGCCCTTATTACAATGTGATCAAGACAAAAAGGCACGTCTTTCAGACTGAAAGACGTGCCTTTTTGTCTTGATCACATTGTAATAAGGGCGATAAAATTACGTCTTTCAGTTTCCCTTACTGTACCTGTACTATACTATTCCACGTGAACTTGGCGTTAAACCTATGTATACCTATGTAACTGAAAGTTTCAGTTTCCCTTCCTATACGTTCAGCGGGTACTTTCGTTTTAATTCAGTATCCGTTACCAGGTGCGATCAACTTTTTACCAAGTTATAACTTAATTACTGAAGCGAAGTTAGCGTGCAGCGTCGAGGTTTTACTGTAATTCAGGCGAGCGCCGCGTTCGGGACTGTGAGCCATAATAACAGGGTGATAGGTTGACTTTTGGCTTGCGCAGCAGGTGGCGTGCGGCGAGCAGTACCTGCATTTACACCGAGCGTGATAGTTGCTACGAAGTTGAACCAACAATTGATTATACTGCTGCTCATTTTAAGACGCCTGTGCAAGGTTTATATGAATTTTGAATAAACTGTTGGGTCTACAGAGATAATTTTAGCCTCATATGGGTGCAAATTTAGTCTGCTTTAAAAACGTCCTGAAAAGGTACTATCAAAAACTAGCCCTTTAGGGTTATAATCGCTAAAATCTGAAAAAAGTCCGAAATCAACGCGGTTTTTTTTATATTTTTACGTTCGGTTCTCGAGGTTACAAACTTGGATTATTCGTTGAGCCAAGATAAAAAAAAAACAGAACTACCGGATTTGACGCTAACTACGCCGTACTTTGAATCCCCAATTTTACTGGAGTAGTAATTTAATTAGTTAACTTGACATTGCATTATATTACAGATGTTTCGAGTGACAAACGTGACTACTGGTTTGCTACAAAAATGCAAAATAAGTAATAGGTAATATCCGCGTATAGGTCCTGCTCGGTTTACCGCACACGTGTGAGGGCTCTGAAATTGGCCGCCCCAATAGAGGCACGTCAGTAATGTCAGTAATCATGTTCCCGGCTACTGTGTCGAAATTTTAAGTTTTGAGAAGAATCAAGTAAGTAGCCATTTTTCGGTTATACTCGTATAAGGCGTTTTGCTTAAGAACTTCATTTCTAGCGAAGGTGACTGGGAGCCAGAAACGGTGATTAGTTACATCGCATGCGAGGCAACAGTACCGGGAGCGGAGGGTACGGCAGACCCGAGATGTCGAACAGGAAAGCCAATAATTAACAATCCGAACAGAAACGTTTCCGAATATTAATTTGTAGTGGAGGTCACCGGCGCGGCCCGGCTAGTGTGACACAGCCGCTCCGAAAGGATTGGGACGCAGCGGCCGCCCCACCCGATGGGGTGAAATGTGTGTGCCGAATTTATAGGTGTGAGAGATGGAACTTCAGGGTAGCTAAAGGGTGAGGTGGACTTCGGACCTCCCTTTGGGGGGATTGTAAACCCCCCAATTTACCCTAGTCCGGCACCCCCGCCCGAGGCTCCCCGTCCGTTCCTGTCCAAGCGATAAGAGGGAAGAGGGGTGAGCGTCAAATGGACGTTTTACGCATAATTTAGAGCAGTAAATGGATTCGAACAGACTCCACACAGTATACCTACCCGAGGAGGCATTATCGTAAAGTCCCTCTGCAAGTCCGACGTTGCCGATTATGATGATATGTGTTGCGAAGATAAGTTTCAAGATTAATTACGGGCTAAACTTCCGTTGCAAAGTGCACCCTGCCGTGGCGCACGGTATTAACATATCTATCTACATGTATACCATCGTAACTTTCAATACTCTAAACTAATTTTAACATAGGTCGGTATAAGGCTACTTGGGAAAAATTGCATAATTTTATGGAGCAACTTACATAACTTTAAAAAGTAAAGCAAAGTTGAGACGATAAGAAAGGTAAGAATTTACGTGAGTATCACTCGAGACTCTCAGGGCGCTTCATAAAACACATTTTTGAAGGTGCTTTGCTACGAGGACACGTTTTCCCAGGGTTTTTTTCTATCTTTTTATGTTCTTGTTTGATGGTCCGCGAAACATTCTCTAGAAATAGACAGGTGTTCTCGACTGTTTTAATAATGTTATAATGCAATCAAATTATTTTATTAAAGAACTATGTAACTTTTGACTAAAGGCATAGAATAGAACCTTTATTTAATAGCTAACTATGCAGTACATAATTTTTGGTCACCTGAGGCTCTTTGATAGTACCTAATAACATTGTGACAAATGGATGTAGGATCCTGAGGCGGGTCTGATGTGATCTAAAATAATAATTATGTAATAAGAGGATCTACCTAAAATAGGTTACTTTTTTAAATAAAAATACATACTTACTCGTATAATTCGGTAAATTTTGGAAGGTCTTATTCGGTAATTTTCAACATAACCAGCACGTATTATGCTCGCATACAAACTACCTACTTAAAATCATCGTAAGATTTGCATTTATGTAAAAAGTATTTTTAGTAAATACCTATATAAATAAAGTCAAGGAAACAAGAGATATAGGTAGGTACGTGTTGTTATTAGCCGACACAGGAATGATCTTACATTGACCCAACTCACAAGAATTTATACCTTAACAAGGATTTAACCCACGACCATTAAGCACTGTAGGCAGGTTGCACTACTACTGAGCTACCGAGTCGGTTTTTGTTTAAGGAACTATAGTTAAATCGAAGTAAGTATCACACGCCCTAATTCAATACATACATAGGTAATCTATGAGCCTAATATTTAAATAAATTCCACCGTAAGGTCTAAAAAGTCAAAAAAATATTCCCTATCCCTGATATACGAGTTATTTTCTTAAGCAACTCGCTCTTTGACTCGAAGACGAAGTATCAACCGCCAAACTTAAGTTGTCTCGCGCGCTCGAAGGAAGGCATCCACGTAAGGTACCTAGAGGGTTAGGAAGGCACCAATCTCTGTGGCCTAGCTGCTTCATTGATCAAATCTACGCATTAACTAAAATGTTTAAAGTGCTCTGACTTCACCTGTTAATAACCGGACCTCACCGGTCAAACGAATTAAAAAGTTCAAGCGAATCACCTATAGCAGTAAAGTGTGGTTTATGGTTGGGCCTGGAAATAGTACATTACTGCAGAGGCAGTGAAGTAAGGGAGGGACTGCTGGACGAGTTTGGGGTAGACGGATAAAACGAGTCCTGCCATCCCTGTTCCGGCCGAGGATTGTATAGTGCTCTTCTCAAGCAATGTGAGGAAATATTAAAAACAAAATAACCAGGTAATCAAGTAAATAATAGTTTAATTTGCCGTTTTTTTTTAAACATGCCATTTGAACAAGCTATTCGAGCATCATGTTTAACCGCACATAAATATAGTACCATAGTTTTTCTTTTTAATGTCGCAAGTAGGGTTACAGGGTCTAGTGGTGATTGGCAGTAGGTATGTAATTTTTCCTTTGTCTGTTTAATGTTGGTAAGCAAATTTAAACAGTTAGAGAAGCAGAAAATAATGGTTTTTCTTAGGTTTTTCATACATTACTTCGTCAACCAAGTTCACGTTACGTCGCAAATGAATAGTAAACCGTACTAACATAAGTAGTTTGTATTCAAGAAAGAGTGAATTTGGCGTGCGATCTTTCGTGGACTTGGTAAGTAACTCTTATTTAATCTGTGTCTTGGTGTCGTTTTGACTACTTTTGACAATGCCAACGATACGTAAGCGTAAGGCCAGTATTATGGCCGCCTTAATCGCGGTGGATAAAGCATCCGACACTCTCGCACTTACAGAGAGCGACAGATGTTTTATCCACGTCTATCCACAGCGATAAACACTGCCATAATAGGCCCGCTGGGAAAGTAAGTAAGCGGAGTAAGAACTATCGAAACGTTGACAATACGGAATCACGTGATGACTTCATCAGCAATAATGGTCCTAGACCTGGCTACAGTCCTGTAGGGAAGCTGTAGGGTAGGTGTCCTAGTAAGTATTTGACACTTGGGTGGACATCCGCCACCTGGTACATTCTCCGGCTATGATGTCATCATTTTTTTGTATGAAAAAACCGGTCAAGTGATAGTCGTACTCGCGCACCGAGGGTTCCGTATTTAAGATTTTCATACTATAGCGCGTCTGTAGCCCACATGACACGGTCAACTCAATTCAAAATTTGGACCGCCGTTCCTTGCATAAAGTCCCTGTTTTTTGTGATTTGATTAAAAATGTATAGTTTCAGATTTTTCACTATACTTGTAGTATAAGACGGTGTTACTTACCAAATTTCATAGCTTTCTAGGTCAACGAAAACTATCCTATGACTTTTGATTCCCTTGAGAATGTCGAAATATAAGTTTTTTGCGGCATAAACAGCCGTATCTTTTTTTTAAGTTAACTTTTTCGTTTAAAGTTTGATTTTTTCACAGCTTCAAGGGACTGTAGACCTGAGTATATGCTTTTAAATTCAACTCGACACCTACACGCGTTCCTGAGATGGAGGGACTTGACAGACAGATGGACGGACGAAGGGACAACAAAGTGATCCTATAAGTGCTCTGTTTCTCCTTTTCAGGTACGGAACCCTAAAAAGACATTTTTTTCTTCAGAACCCAATCGAGTGAGGTATCAAATGAAAGGATTCCATTAGCTGATTCCCAAAAAATACCACACCATTACATTTTAGCCAGTTGTTACGTAAGAATTAACAATAGTTTTCAAAACACTCATGTTTGGGCTCTTCCTAGCAGGAAATGATTTTTTCTGAAATATACGCCGAATGACTCGTTATATCCTAAACGTAATTTGCCTGGATTTTTTAACAACAAACATGAGGATTTTACATGTAAGTATATAAAGGAAAATGAATTAATTAATCTAGATATTTTTGGACCCGGGTATGTCCTTAAACTACGCCCAGAACCATCGGAGGATGGCAGCAGCGTCCTCTCAGAACACGGTGAAATACTGCGATCGCCAACCCGCCTGCCAAGCTTGGCGATTATGGTAATTTTCTCCCCAAGAACCTTGGGGAAGGCCTTTGTCCAGCAGTGGACGTCTTGCGGCTGACAATGATGATGATGAGATATTTTTTATTACCTACTTATAACATTTTTGCTCTAATTTTACAATATTTAAATGAGTTGTAAAAAAAATAACTGTCGAGTCCTTAAATACACACATCAAATATATCCAAGGATAAAAATATCCTTAAAAACCGAATGTTGATATTTTGCATTAAATTTTATCGGAACGCAATACATTGAATTTATGAGGAATATACACATACATGTTCAGTTATATTAGTTATGAATTTCTTTATGCAGCTTTTGACGTAATTAAATAACTGATATACTTTATTTATGTTATACTTTTTTTTCTTCAAATCTTTAGCAAAAAGAAATTAACAATATATAGCCTTTTGGTTTTATATTAGTAACCTTTTGGTTTTATATTAGTTAGTTAGGATAGGATTAAAGCGAATACGTATTATTATGTTAAGAGCACAGACCTAAAAAAAATACGGACGTAACGTTACACTAAAAAGGTGTGAAGTATGCAAGGTCTGTTATTTCGTTCCGTCATAGGTACACGAACTACCGTCTCACAAATGCACTAGGTCTGTTAACCCGCCGCCATTACGCGTCGACCCACAGCGCGAGGGACATTTAATTTTACGCCGAAGAAAATGCCGCATTGTGTTGTAAAAACGTGTAAAAACTACATTAGTAAATATAAAAAGACACGCGGTATCACTTATCACGTGTAAATTATGATTATTCATGTTGTTTTCCATAAATATGTATTTATTTACTTTGACGCAAATTACAAACAATAATGACAACCAGTGTTCCCAGTTTTTCACGGATTTTTTTCCTAAAAGTGGGGAAATCTGTAACGCCGTTAGTTATGGTACGGAACTTTGCTTATGTGAGTCAGACTTGATTTAGTTCGGTTTTTTTACACACGTTTTACTAAGTCACAAACAATCTAAGAATGTAATTAAGTCATGGATCTCTGTTTTAACTAAGTTACTTCTAATTTGTCAGATTGCATACTTGTTTATGTCATTGCGATGACAATATAATGGTATGGTACTATCGAGCTGTTATGATGATGGAGACAGGTGGTCATAGGAACTCCTCAATGGCTAATAGTGGATCTGTCGAGTTCGGAATCGTTGGACTCGTCTTTTTAAAGCGAGTGTTTTAATCATTGTTTGAAGTAGGTAAGTCGGAATCCAAACAATCGGAACAAAAGTTTTTTTTTTTTTCAAATTACTCATTAATTTCTGATAGCTTTCCTAAACATGAAAAATTTAAAGACGGTTGGGTGTCAATTATATGTTAGTTAAAATGTTTTCATTAAAATGGGCAAATTGACGATTTATATGGCAACACTTAAAGCACGCACACTCGTAAACGGACGGCCATTTTGTGCGCTTCACTCATGATTAGACTAGGTTACGTCCGTATTTTTTTTAGGTCCGTGTGTGTTAAGATTTGATGATTCTCCCTGATAAGGAGGGTAGTTTGATTTTGTTAAACACCCGCAACGCAGACGACGCATAGTACCTAGATAAGTCTATCGGTCTGCAAACCGTCGATGTTTACGGGCCGGTAAGACGAGCAACATTTTCACAGCAATGTGTGGCCGGCAACTATACGCATCTTGCTCTAACATACGAAATTAGAGTAAGACAGCAATATTTGCCGGCCACACATTGCCCTAAAAAGTTGATCGTGTACAAGACCCTTTAGTAATGATAAGGCAATCAATCTTTAGTACTATCGCGATCGTTAATTTGTGACCCATTTCAAGAAAAATAGGCTTGAAGTCGTCAATGTCATTAGAGATGCCAAATCATTTGTAACTTATAGGAGAGTCAACCTTATTGTTGTAGAATGTCAGAATGACTTTGAACCTAAGGCGGGTCCCAAATTAAAGTTTCTGACTGTACCTATGGAGCCATATTATAATTAGGTACCTAGTTATCTTATTAGGTGATTGGTTCAATACGCTAACGCAAGCTATGTCACGTGTGATTCAGAAGTGACTCCAAAGTGGCCACTTTCTCACACCCTGTTGAGAACAATATTCGATCACAATTCCGAAAAAGTTATTTGGTGCTATCATAAATTGAAAGCTAAAAATGGCTATTAAATAAGCATACTTATATTTAATAGATTTCTCTTTAGGGTTCCGAACCAAAATGGTAAAAAAGGAACCCTGTATATGTATGTCACAGCAGTTTTTCTGTGAAACTATAGAAGCTATCAATTTGAAAGGCATGGTTGTACAACTTGCTTGCTCGCATCTGTTTTTAGTAAAACACAAAAAAATAAACCAATTTTTCTAAACATTTGAAAATGGGTCTAGAATGGGGGGTTGAAAAGTGAAAGTAATTTGATTATATTTGAGTGTCATATTCTAAGGGCCCAATCTGCAAATTTCAAAGATTTCTTTTTTAATTTTCCCTGACGTACTTTTTGATTTATATCCAAATATGTACAAAAAATAAACGATCGTTATTTTCCAACCATAATTATCTTAAATTCGGAACCCTCGGTGCGCGAGTCCGACTCGTAATTGATCGTTTTAGGGTTCCATACCCAAAGGGTAAAAATGGGACCCGATTACGACTCCGCGGTACGTCTCACGGTGGGCTGGATGGCTCGAAAAGAGGACATTCGCACTTTTTTCAGAAAATCATTTTTTTTTAAATGCCTGCCGATAGAAAATTATGTAAGGAACAATATATGTGGTATATACATTTTTTCGAAATAAGGCATATTGACAGCAGAAAAAAATAAAGACTGTTTTTTTTGTATGGGACCCATAAATAGGTATCTTGTTTCTCAGAAACTATTAGAGGTCCCGTCTTCTACCTCCCAAGACTTCGTTTTTCTACTTTTATAGAGTTGGAAACGATAAGCAGATTTTTTATACAGCGGTCATTCTCCAGACAGCCATTTCTGTATGTCCTCGGGCTTAAAAAATATAAAACTATTGAATTTGGTATAATTTATATTTTTTGTTCCTAGAAGGTACTCGTATTGAGGTGTACATGAATTTTCAAGTAAATATTCAATACCTTTCTAGGAGAAAAAAAAAATCAATACCCCATTCTCCTAATTAACACCGCGCGTCCCACTTCCGAAATCACTAATATAACTATTTTCCCCGATCATATACAAGAGGAAAGATGAATGAAAGTATTTTTATTTAATGAAAGATAAGATATCCAAATTACAAAAAAAATACCTAATTTATTTAGTAATATATCACTAAGATATAAAATAAAGAAACTTTGTCCCGATACGTGTACTAATTCACGCGCCGCTTTCATTCTTGTCCGTGCAAGGCCATTGAAGAAATAGACAGACGTCTGTAATGCATTTTGCGTGAGCAGACACTCATGTCAAGACCCTCTTGAGAGAAAGACGTGTTAATGTTGTGTGGATCGCACACTACAAATGTAAGTATCTAATTCGCATGTTTTGGTTCTCGTAAATTCTAATTAACACGTTCACGTTTTTAAAATCAGCCAATAACTCTATAGCTCTGTAAATTATTGTATACATTAAGAACCTCAGTATTTAACAGTTACTGGATTATGTAGTTTATCACATGTACCTAAAAGAAGTTATATTTTTTTTATCAAGAATCCCTAATACACACGTCTAATTCACGGGCCAAAAATGAACGCGTTAATTAGTTTAAGAGTAGTAAAAAAGGTTTTTGGTACATAAAAGTATTTTATTTCTAATTGCTCGCTTGAGCTAAACCAGTTTAAATTAATTTACAGGAATATTTTTTTTACAAAAATGTAATTCCCGGAAGAATGATGGCATGATTAGAATGACATATATTATGTCAAACTGGTGTTATTAGAGGGGCCCTAACCTTAAAATCATCCTTATGATCGTATCTGTGTGCTTAAGTGTTTGGACAATATGTTTTTTAGAGGTTATTTTATTTTTCCTAGCATATTTCTCTTGGAAAACATGAAAATTTTGCTGACCGCATTAAAAAGTTGCATTTTGACAATAAGTGACAACTGTAATTCTAATCATGTAAGGAAAATCCTAGGGACCCGGCATCATTCTTCATATTTGTATAAATTATGTATTAAAACCACCCGCAATAATTAAACTACATACTTAAAGTTGAATGTCTGTATGTTATGTTACATAACTTATGTATGTAAAGCTTAAACGGCTCGACGGATTTTAGCATTATGAATTATGAGGTGTCCTTAGATTCAATAAAATTAACTAGTTTATTTATATCCTTTTAGTTCATCGGGTTTTTAAATTTTAAATTACTTTTTTTAAAGATAGATAGGGAATGTAAAAAATAGGAGGAAGAAGTATTATTTTTTCTTTAGCAGATACGGCAATTTATTTGTTATCGTTTGTTCATAATACCTAAGGTATAATATAAAGTTATTAATTCTGATTTTTGTTATCGTTTCCATTGTTGATTATAGAACGATTATTTCAGTGAAATATTAGTTAGCTTATTATGTATGTATATCGCGATGGATATTTTATGTTCCTAATAGTTTCAACGTTGCAATATAATAAATATGATAAAATTAATAGACAGTCTGACAGTTTTTGTCTTATTTCCTAAAAAATATATATCTGGCATGAACATTTATCTAATAAACGCGTAGTTTTTTTAATTCGCAAGCAAGTAAACCTAATTAACGCATCGCTTTTCTAATTCGCGCGTCACGCAAATATTAAAACCCTTCTAGTTAATTAACGCTAATAATAATTAAGTGCCCAATAAATATTAAAGTTTGAATGGTCGATATGTTACTAAATTTTGCATAAATTTTATCAAAAACCAAGTGGAAAAAAAGGGCGGTGTTAATTAGACTGAGAACACAATTCTGGAGAATGACCGACAGGTGCTGGTTTTTTTTTTAGTCCAGTAAAAAGTCCACACATTTTCGATTTATTCGTTTATGTCTTTTTAGGGATTTTACATTATATTTCGATAGTTAAAAGTAAAAATGATAATAACACATAATGGATAAAACGATTATTAAGTTATGAAAAAAATCCTAAGTATATTTTTTACATTTTTGATACAACTAAAAAGCAAATAATCTAATGTTTGACAATAGACACATGTCACTTAAAATAAACAATAAACAACAAAAATTGATACAAAATATTTCTTAAAAAATGACATATACCTAAATACACAAAATTACTATAGCGGAAAAAATTATTCATTGGTATTTTCTAACATTTCAAAAAGATTACATTCATCGTCGTCGCTCGTATTTTTTTCTATAATTAGTAATTCTTAAGCTTCGGGTGAGAGATTTTTAGCTTTCTTAGTTAGTCGTGGCCTTAGTAGAGTTATTTGTGGATCGGAAGATATGAGAAAGTTGTGCAAAATATCTTCATTCGTCATGGTTCTGCTACATTTTCTAGCATGGTGTTCTCTAAAATTGCGAAAATCTTTGTTCCTCGCTTCTGATGCTTCTTCTGATAATGATCCAATTGGTAACATGCCGAAATGCTTAATTATGTCAGCCCCATGTATTAAAAGCTTGCGTACGCTTGATGGCATATAATACCACGGATACCACCCGTATAACTCTTCACTTGTACACAAGACTGCAGTTTCACGACAATAGTCAGAAAATTTCGTTACATTTACATGTTCTCCAGAAGCAATCACTTGCAAAATTACATGAAATCGTTGAATCACATTGACATCAATTCCCGTAATACGGGCTGTAATTTCAGGATTGGAGAAGAAGCGTCTGGCAGTGTTACCATCGTTTGTTGTTCCAGCTCCTTGCTTAACGACATCAATTAGTAATCCCAGTTCAGATTTAAATTCGTCTTGAATCCGTTTCTTTGCTTGTTCCTTCAAAATCTTGTTCTCTTTTCCTGGGCTCCATTTCTTGAACTGCAATCTGTAAGCTAAAATAGAATATTATTAGCAAATGACTCAAAGTAAAGTGTGTAAAGCAATAAATACATTTGGAATAAAAAAGTTAAATTACCTATATGAAGTAAGTATTCCATACACCTTATCCAGGCATGTAATGACGACAACCCATATTGTAACATATCCTCTCTGTTAATTTTTTTACTTAAATCTTGAATTTTATTCATTTCCGTTGGTTTAGCACGGCAAATATCACATGAAGCTGTTGAAGTTTCTGACAGATATGAAGAAATTTTCCCATCAATCATTGTCAAGTGTAGCTCGTGTTCTACTTTCGTAGAAGATTCAGTAATTTCAGTATACACCAGGGCATCTATTTCTGCCTGTGTTTCGGATTTATATTTTTCAACCATGTTTTTTGTTTCCTTCGTAAACTGAAACATAACTGGACGACAAAACCCAGTTGATGACGGTCTATCATTCTCCCATACAGTTTCACCATCACATGTTAACTTAAGTGGTACTAAACTAGCCATAAAAACGCTTGACACATCAAATTCACTTTGCGTTTTCATTTTTTAGTTGCTTTGTGCAAAAGCTCCATCAAAACCCCATTTACTCTGCAGCTTCAAAACTTTGTTCTCGTATTCACCTCCAATCGCCTTCAAAAGCCTTTTGGCAGTTAAATCTAATAAAGCTTGTAATTTTATTCTGGCACCATCTTCAGTTATAAAAACATTTTCATTCGAAGGGTAGCACATTTGTTTTTCTTTCTGAACGGCAAAATATGATGGATATAAATTTACTCCTTGGTCACTCGCTACATCACGTAAATTAATATACTGCCACTTAGTAAGTTTCAATGAAGTCATTAAGGCTAAAGCTTTCTCTGGTGATAGTAACTTATTCATTTTTTTGTGTATGTAATCATCTACATTTTTTATGTCTTCTGGGTGATGCAGCAAATAATCAATAATCTTGTTTAAACTTGCGTGGCCACCCTTCTTTAATTATTTACAGTTAGCTGCACTCACTTCTTCGGGCGATAAGGATTTGCTTATCCGCTCTAATAGTCTTCTCTTCTGTCTCGTCGAAAGGTCTTCAAAAGGTTTCCGTGAAGTTGAAGGTGTTGCGGGATCAAATGAAGATTCCACAATGTTATCATTTGGTCGAACTTTTCAGCGTCATCAACCTCTTGAAAGTTTTCGGCCACCGACAAAGTATCTTTTGGCCAACATATGGCCCTGTTTGCCATTCACTGTTATTCTTCAAAAAATCGCCACGTATGCGATTAGACTCTCTCCATCTTGTTTGGATATTTGAGCAGTACCTTTGAGAAAACTTCACATATAACTGTTCTTGTTCTTCAGATAAATTTAATTTCACCTTCAAGTATCCATATAATTTTGTATTGCCCGATAAAGATCCAATATTATTCAACACGTTAAACAAATCAATATTGTTAACTAGGGTTTCCATTATTATTAGTATAGTCAATTCCGTACTAACTGAGAAACGATAACCGAGTATTGTTTTCGAGAAACTAATTTATGTGTTAAGTATATCACCCTTTTATTACAATTTTAGCTTATCCCCACTTAAGTGAAACGTAATCTGGGATTCACCCTTAATGAACTCATTAATGTTAGGAATTAATAAGTGCATCGATACATGGTGATAATCTCATCAATTAGCGATGAGTATTGAGGAGCATTAGCAATGACATCATTAGTTAACTTAACCATTCTCAATTAAGTATTATGCATATTGTTTATCAGTTGAACAATTGTAGTAAATTAACATGCATTTACAATACAATATTGTTTAAATAAAAATATTATATGCAATAATTAAGTGGTGGCCTATTAGTTAAATCGTTGGTTTAAATGAGTCTTATTTAACCATATTGTTAAATATAATTAACGTTTTATGATTTATTTTGTTTTTGCGAATAATAATTGTTTCAAGATAAAAGAATACTTATTACTTCATCTTCCATAAAATGATAGAGTTGTACTTGTAAATAACTAAAAACAAATTTGAACCAAAATCAACTCTTTCCCAAAAAAAATTGTCAATAAAACGTAGCATGTGTCACTTTTTATTATTATTATTATAGAATTAAACTGTCGAAAAATAATGTGGGATCCCAAAAAAGAACCTCCTTCTCCCCAAGAACCTTGGGGAAGGCCTTTGTCCAGCAGTGGACGTCTTGCGGCTGACAATGATGATGATGAGATATTTTTTATTACCTACTTATAACATTTTTGCTCTAATTTTACAATATTTAAATGAGTTGTAAAAAAAATAACTGTCGAGTCCTTAAATACACACATCAAATATATCCAAGGATAAAAATATCCTTAAAAACCGAATGTTGATATTTTGCATTAAATTTTATCGGAACGCAATACATTGAATTTATGAGGAATATACACATACATGTTCAGTTATATTAGTTATGAATTTCTTTATGCAGCTTTTGACGTAATTAAATAACTGATATACTTTATTTATGTTATACTTTTTTTTCTTCAAATCTTTAGCAAAAAGAAATTAACAATATATAGCCTTTTGGTTTTATATTAGTAACCTTTTGGTTTTATATTAGTTAGTTAGGATAGGATTAAAGCGAATACGTATTATTATGTTAAGAGCACAGACCTAAAAAAAATACGGACGTAACGTTACACTAAAAAGGTGTGAAGTATGCAAGGTCTGTTATTTCGTTCCGTCATAGGTACACGAACTACCGTCTCACAAATGCACTAGGTCTGTTAACCCGCCGCCATTACGCGTCGACCCACAGCGCGAGGGACATTTAATTTTACGCCGAAGAAAATGCCGCATTGTGTTGTAAAAACGTGTAAAAACTACATTAGTAAATATAAAAAGACACGCGGTATCACTTATCACGTGTAAATTATGATTATTCATGTTGTTTTCCATAAATATGTATTTATTTACTTTGACGCAAATTACAAACAATAATGACAACCAGTGTTCCCAGTTTTTCACGGATTTTTTTCCTAAAAGTGGGGAAATCTGTAACGCCGTTAGTTATGGTACGGAACTTTGCTTATGTGAGTCAGACTTGATTTAGTTCGGTTTTTTTACACACGTTTTACTAAGTCACAAACAATCTAAGAATGTAATTAAGTCATGGATCTCTGTTTTAACTAAGTTACTTCTAATTTGTCAGATTGCATACTTGTTTATGTCGTTGCGATGACAATATAATGGTATGGTACTATCGAGCTGTTATGATGATGGAGACAGGTGGTCATAGGAACTCCTCAATGGCTAATAGTGGATCTGTCGAGTTCGGAATCGTTGGACTCGTCTTTTTAAAGCGAGTGTTTTAATCATTGTTTGAAGTAGGTAAGTCGGAATCCAAACAATCGGAACAAAAGTTTTTTTTTTTTTCAAATTACTCATTAATTTCTGATAGCTTTCCTAAACATGAAAAATTTAAAGACGGTTGGGTGTCAATTATATGTTAGTTAAAATGTTTTCATTAAAATGGGCAAATTGACGATTTATATGGCAACACTTAAAGCACGCACACTCGTAAACGGACGGCCATTTTGTGCGCTTCACTCATGATTAGACTAGGTTACGTCCGTATTTTTTTTAGGTCCGTGTGTGTTAAGATTTGATGATTCTCCCTGATAAGGAGGGTAGTTTGATTTTGTTAAACACCCGCAACGCAGACGACGCATAGTACCTAGATAAGTCTATCGGTCTGCAAACCGTCGATGTTTACGGGCCGGTAAGACGAGCAACATTTTCACAGCAATGTGTGGCCGGCAACTATACGCATCTTGCTCTAACATACGAAATTAGAGTAAGACAGCAATATTTGCCGGCCACACATTGCCCTAAAAAGTTGATCGTGTACAAGACCCTTTAGTAATGATAAGGCAATCAATCTTTAGTACTATCGCGATCGTTAATTTGTGACCCATTTCAAGAAAAATAGGCTTGAAGTCGTCAATGTCATTAGAGATGCCAAATCATTTGTAACTTATAGGAGAGTCAACCTTATTGTTGTAGAATGTCAGAATGACTTTGAACCTAAGGCGGGTCCCAAATTAAAGTTTCTGACTGTACCTATGGAGCCATATTATAATTAGGTACCTAGTTATCTTATTAGGTGATTGGTTCAATACGCTAACGCAAGCTATGTCACGTGTGATTCAGAAGTGACTCCAAAGTGGCCACTTTCTCACACCCTGTTGAGAACAATATTCGATCACAATTCCGAAAAAGTTATTTGGTGCTATCATAAATTGAAAGCTAAAAATGGCTATTAAATAAGCATACTTATATTTAATAGATTTCTCTTTAGGGTTCCGAACCAAAATGGTAAAAAAGGAACCCTGTATATGTATGTCACAGCAGTTTTTCTGTGAAACTATAGAAGCTATCAATTTGAAAGGCATGGTTGTACAACTTGCTTGCTCGCATCTGTTTTTAGTAAAACACAAAAAAATAAACCAATTTTTCTAAACATTTGAAAATGGGTCTAGAATGGGGGGTTGAAAAGTGAAAGTAATTTGATTATATTTGAGTGTCATATTCTAAGGGCCCAATCTGCAAATTTCAAAGATTTCTTTTTTAATTTTCCCTGACGTACTTTTTGATTTATATCCAAATATGTACAAAAAATAAACGATCGTTATTTTCCAACCATAATTATCTTAAATTCGGAACCCTCGGTGCGCGAGTCCGACTCGTAATTGATCGTTTTAGGGTTCCATACCCAAAGGGTAAAAATGGGACCCGATTACGACTCCGCGGTACGTCTCACGGTGGGCTGGATGGCTCGAAAAGAGGACATTCGCACTTTTTTCAGAAAATCATTTTTTTTTAAATGCCTGCCGATAGAAAATTATGTAAGGAACAATATATGTGGTATATACATTTTTTCGAAATAAGGCATATTGACAGCAGAAAAAAATAAAGACTGTTTTTTTTGTATGGGACCCATAAATAGGTATCTTGTTTCTCAGAAACTATTAGAGGTCCCGTCTTCTACCTCCCAAGACTTCGTTTTTCTACTTTTATAGAGTTGGAAACGATAAGCAGATTTTTTATACAGCGGTCATTCTCCAGACAGCCATTTCTGTATGTCCTCGGGCTTAAAAAATATAAAACTATTGAATTTGGTATAATTTATATTTTTTGTTCCTAGAAGGTACTCGTATTGAGGTGTACATGAATTTTCAAGTAAATATTCAATACCTTTCTAGGAGAAAAAAAAAATCAATACCCCATTCTCCTAATTAACACCGCGCGTCCCACTTCCGAAATCACTAATATAACTATTTTCCCCGATCATATACAAGAGGAAAGATGAATGAAAGTATTTTTATTTAATGAAAGATAAGATATCCAAATTACAAAAAAAATACCTAATTTATTTAGTAATATATCACTAAGATATAAAATAAAGAAACTTTGTCCCGATACGTGTACTAATTCACGCGCCGCTTTCATTCTTGTCCGTGCAAGGCCATTGAAGAAATAGACAGACGTCTGTAATGCATTTTGCGTGAGCAGACACTCATGTCAAGACCCTCTTGAGAGAAAGACGTGTTAATGTTGTGTGGATCGCACACTACAAATGTAAGTATCTAATTCGCATGTTTTGGTTCTCGTAAATTCTAATTAACACGTTCACGTTTTTAAAATCAGCCAATAACTCTATAGCTCTGTAAATTATTGTATACATTAAGAACCTCAGTATTTAACAGTTACTGGATTATGTAGTTTATCACATGTACCTAAAAGAAGTTATATTTTTTTTATCAAGAATCCCTAATACACACGTCTAATTCACGGGCCAAAAATGAACGCGTTAATTAGTTTAAGAGTAGTAAAAAAGGTTTTTGGTACATAAAAGTATTTTATTTCTAATTGCTCGCTTGAGCTAAACCAGTTTAAATTAATTTACAGGAATATTTTTTTTACAAAAATGTAATTCCCGGAAGAATGATGGCATGATTAGAATGACATATATTATGTCAAACTGGTGTTATTAGAGGGGCCCTAACCTTAAAATCATCCTTATGATCGTATCTGTGTGCTTAAGTGTTTGGACAATATGTTTTTTAGAGGTTATTTTATTTTTCCTAGCATATTTCTCTTGGAAAACATGAAAATTTTGCTGACCGCATTAAAAAGTTGCATTTTGACAATAAGTGACAACTGTAATTCTAATCATGTAAGGAAAATCCTAGGGACCCGGCATCATTCTTCATATTTGTATAAATTATGTATTAAAACCACCCGCAATAATTAAACTACATACTTAAAGTTGAATGTCTGTATGTTATGTTACATAACTTATGTATGTAAAGCTTAAACGGCTCGACGGATTTTAGCATTATGAATTATGAGGTGTCCTTAGATTCAATAAAATTAACTAGTTTATTTATATCCTTTTAGTTCATCGGGTTTTTAAATTTTAAATTACTTTTTTTAAAGATAGATAGGGAATGTAAAAAATAGGAGGAAGAAGTATTATTTTTTCTTTAGCAGATACGGCAATTTATTTGTTATCGTTTGTTCATAATACCTAAGGTATAATATAAAGTTATTAATTCTGATTTTTGTTATCGTTTCCATTGTTGATTATAGAACGATTATTTCAGTGAAATATTAGTTAGCTTATTATGTATGTATATCGCGATGGATATTTTATGTTCCTAATAGTTTCAACGTTGCAATATAATAAATATGATAAAATTAATAGACAGTCTGACAGTTTTTGTCTTATTTCCTAAAAAATATATATCTGGCATGAACATTTATCTAATAAACGCGTAGTTTTTTTAATTCGCAAGCAAGTAAACCTAATTAACGCATCGCTTTTCTAATTCGCGCGTCACGCAAATATTAAAACCCTTCTAGTTAATTAACCGCTAATAATAATTAAGTGCCCAATAAATATTAAAGTTTGAATGGTCGATATGTTACTAAATTTTGCATAAATTTTATCAAAAACCAAGTGGAAAAAAAGGGCGGTGTTAATTAGACTGAGAACACAATTCTGGAGAATGACCGACAGGTGCTGGTTTTTTTTTTAGTCCAGTAAAAAGTCCACACATTTTCGATTTATTCGTTTATGTCTTTTTAGGGATTTTACATTATATTTCGATAGTTAAAAGTAAAAATGATAATAACACATAATGGATAAAACGATTATTAAGTTATGAAAAAAATCCTAAGTATATTTTTTACATTTTTGATACAACTAAAAAGCAAATAATCTAATGTTTGACAATAGACACATGTCACTTAAAATAAACAATAAACAACAAAAATTGATACAAAATATTTCTTAAAAAATGACATATACCTAAATACACAAAATTACTATAGCGGAAAAAATTATTCATTGGTATTTTCTAACATTTCAAAAAGATTACATTCATCGTCGTCGCTCGTATTTTTTTCTATAATTAGTAATTCTTAAGCTTCGGGTGAGAGATTTTTAGCTTTCTTAGTTAGTCGTGGCCTTAGTAGAGTTATTTGTGGATCGGAAGATATGAGAAAGTTGTGCAAAATATCTTCATTCGTCATGGTTCTGCTACATTTTCTAGCATGGTGTTCTCTAAAATTGCGAAAATCTTTGTTCCTCGCTTCTGATGCTTCTTCTGATAATGATCCAATTGGTAACATGCCGAAATGCTTAATTATGTCAGCCCCATGTATTAAAAGCTTGCGTACGCTTGATGGCATATAATACCACGGATACCACCCGTATAACTCTTCACTTGTACACAAGACTGCAGTTTCACGACAATAGTCAGAAAATTTCGTTACATTTACATGTTCTCCAGAAGCAATCACTTGCAAAATTACATGAAATCGTTGAATCACATTGACATCAATTCCCGTAATACGGGCTGTAATTTCAGGATTGGAGAAGAAGCGTCTGGCAGTGTTACCATCGTTTGTTGTTCCAGCTCCTTGCTTAACGACATCAATTAGTAATCCCAGTTCAGATTTAAATTCGTCTTGAATCCGTTTCTTTGCTTGTTCCTTCAAAATCTTGTTCTCTTTTCCTGGGCTCCATTTCTTGAACTGCAATCTGTAAGCTAAAATAGAATATTATTAGCAAATGACTCAAAGTAAAGTGTGTAAAGCAATAAATACATTTGGAATAAAAAATTTAAATTACCTATATGAAGTAAGTATTCCATACACCTAATCCAGGCATGTAATGACGACAACCCATATTGTAACATATCCTCTCTGTTAATTTTTTTACTTAAATCTTGAATTTTATTCATTTCCGTTGGTTTAGCACGGCAAATATCACATGAAGCTGTTGAAGTTTCTGACAGATATGAAGAAATTTTCCCATCAATCATTGTCAAGTGTAGCTCGTGTTCTACTTTCGTAGAAGATTCAGTAATTTCAGTATACACCAGGGCATCTATTTCTGCCTGTGTTTCGGATTTATATTTTTCAACCATGCTTTTTGTTTCCTTCGTAAACTGAAACATAACTGGACGACAAAACCCAGTTGATGACGGTCTATCATTCTCCCATACAGTTTCACCATCACATGTTAACTTATAATAATAATAATAATAATAATAAGCCTTTTTATTTCCTTATCAGTTAAGTACAATTTCCTTATTACTAAGATGCGTATTAGTGTTTACCTTACTTTAGTTTTGTTAGTAGTAGTATTTTAAAAGTAAAAATTAATATGTATAATATTTATCCGATAGGAACCCCTTCTAGGGTGTAGGCCTCCTCCAATTCGTTCCAGATTTCTCTTTCTTCCGCCTTGTACATCCACTGTTTTCCTGCTATTGCCACTATGTCGTCGCTCCAGCGCTTATGTGGTCGTCCACGGTTTCTCTTACCGCCAGGTCCCGTCCATAGAGTTACCTCTCTAGTCCACCTCTTATCTTTGTAACGCGCTAAGTGTCCGGCCCATTTCCATTTTAATTTAAGGACATAGTGTACATGTTAACTTAAGTGGTACTAAACTAGCCATAAAAACGCTTGACACATCAAATTCACTTTGCGTTTTCATTTTTTAGTTGCTTTGTGCAAAAGCTCCATCAAAACCCCATTTACTCTGCAGCTTCAAAACTTTGTTCTCGTATTCACCTCCAATCGCCTTCAAAAGCCTTTTGGCAGTTAAATCTAATAAAGCTTGTAATTTTATTCTGGCACCATCTTCAGTTATAAAAACATTTTCATTCGGACATTTGTTTTTCTTTCTGAACGGCAAAATATGATGGATATAAATTTACTCCTTGGTCACTCGCTACATCACGTAAATTAATATACTGCCACTTAGTAAGTTTCAATGAAGTCATTAAGGCTAAAGCTTTCTCTGGTGATAGTAACTTATTCATTTTTTTGTGTATGTAATCATCTACATTTTTTATGTCTTCTGGGTGATGCAGCAAATAATCAATAATCTTGTTTAAACTTGCGTGGCCACCCTTCTTTAATTATTTACAGTTAGCTGCACTCACTTCTTCGGGCGATAAGGATTTGCTTATCCGCTCTAATAGTCTTCTCTTCTGTCTCGTCGAAAGGTCTTCAAAAGGTTTCCGTGAAGTTGAAGGTGTTGCGGGATCAAATGAAGATTCCACAATGTTATCATTTGGTCGAACTTTTCAGCGTCATCAACCTCTTGAAAGTTTTCGGCCACCGACAAAGTATCTTTTGGCCAACATATGGCCCTGTTTGCCATTCACTGTTATTCTTCAAAAAATCGCCACGTATGCGATTAGACTCTCTCCATCTTGTTTGGATATTTGAGCAGTACCTTTGAGAAAACTTCACATATAACTGTTCTTGTTCTTCAGATAAATTTAATTTCACCTTCAAGTATCCATATAATTTTGTATTGCCCGATAAAGATCCAATATTATTCAACACGTTAAACAAATCAATATTGTTAACTAGGCTTTCCATTATTATTAGTATAGTCAATTCCGTACTAACTGAGAAACGATAACCGAGTATTGTTTTCGAGAAACTAATTTATGTGTTAAGTATATCACCCTTTTATTACAATTTTAGCTTATCCCCACTTAAGTGAAACGTAATCTGGGATTCACCCTTAATGAACTCATTAATGTTAGGAATTAATAAGTGCATCGATACATGGTGATAATCTCATCAATTAGCGATGAGTATTGAGGAGCATTAGCAATGACATCATTAGTTAACTTAACCATTCTCAATTAAGTATTATGCATATTGTTTATCAGTTGAACAATTGTAGTAAATTAACATGCATTTACAATACAATATTGTTTAAATAAAAATATTATATGCAATAATTAAGTGGTGGCCTATTAGTTAAATCGTTGGTTTAAATGAGTCTTATTTAACCATATTGTTAAATATAATTAACGTTTTATGATTTATTTTGTTTTTGCGAATAATAATTGTTTCAAGATAAAAGAATACTTATTACTTCATCTTCCATAAAATGATAGAGTTGTACTTGTAAATAACTAAAAACAAATTTGAACCAAAATCAACTCTTTCCCAAAAAAAATTGTCAATAAAACGTAGCATGTGTCACTTTTTATTATTATTATTATAGAATTAAACTGTCGAAAAATAATGTGGGATCCCAAAAAAGACATAAACGAAATAATCGAAAACGTGTGAACTTTTTACTAGACTAAAAAAAACCAGCACCTGTATAAAAAATCTGCTTATCGTTTTCTACTCTATAAAAGTAGAAAAACAAAGTCTTGAAAGGTAGAAGACGGGACCTCTGATAGTTTCTGAGAAACAAGATACCTATTTTTGGGTCCCATACAAAAAAAACAGACTTTTTTTTTTTGTCAATATGCCTTATTTCGAAAAAATGTATACCACATTTATTGTTCCTTATATAATTCTCTATCGGATAGCATTTTTCAAAAACTGATTTTCTGAAAAATGTGCGAATGTCCTCTTTTCGAGCCATCCAGCCCACTGTGCGTCTGTCCGTCTGTCCGTCACCAGGCTGAATCTCATGAACCGTAATAGCTAGACAGTTGAAATTTTCACGGATGACGTATTTCTGTTGCCGCTATAATAAAAAATACTAAAAACAGAATAAAATAAATATTTAAGTGGGGCTCCGATACAACAAACGTGATTTTTTTGCTGTTTTTTGCTCGATATTAATAACGGCAACTGGTAAAGTGTCTAATGTTGTATAAATAATGTTACGAAACCCTTCGTGCGCGAGTCCGACTCGCACTTGGCCTTTTTTATTTATTTATGGCGATTCCGTAGTGGTTTTGCTAAAGTCAAGTGCGTGAGAGTACAATCAGTTAACCAAATAAGTAAATCAAAGTACTTAAAAGCTGGTCATTTTCCCTCCCCGACGGTTTCCTACATCTAGTGTCCGAGAATTAGTACTTATTTCAACAGCTAACTCATCTTTTAGGTACTCCTTATTAGATTCTTCAATCACTCGACAACATGTTAGCCTAGTTGGTTGTGACCCTGCCTGCCAAGCTACCGATCCAGGGTTCAAATCCCGGTAAGGATAGATATTTGTGTGATGAGTGCGAGTATTTGTTCCTGAGTCTTGGATGTGTTCTATGAATTTATGTATGTATTTCTCTATATAAGTTAGTTTATCGTTGTCCAGTACACGTAGAACAAGCCTAGAGCTTAGTACGACTAGGTGCAGTGTTCACCAACAATTCAACGGACGGTTAGTGGTTTAACGGTTGTCAAATGTATTGACTAACAGCTGATTAAGACTTAACCGTCTGCTAAATTGGTTGGTGAACTCGGCCCTAGGTCGATTTGTGTGAGATTGTCCCTGATATTTATTTATTTTAACTCTAGGGAAAATGACACTTCGAGTTCAATTTTATCTCCTGAACAGTCTCCCAAATTTAAAAATTAATAGTAATATGTACTTACAGTAAGGGAAACTGAAACACGTCCTACCTTTTTCGCTCTTGTGACAATGTCAATAAGACTTAAAAAGGTACCTACATGTTTTAGTTTCCCTTACTGCACTTAATGTTTTTAAGAGCTATCTACGAGTATTGATACCTCACTCGATGTTATAGTTTGAAATTGGTGCGCGGCATAAGTGTACAAAATCACATGTTGATGGGTTTGATACTTTCTGAAAAAGTGAGTGTGGCATACAGACAGATGGACATGGCGAAACTATAAAGGTGGGCATTCACGGACGCGCCGTTTGTCTCGGCGACAGATGGAGTGTATACAACTAAAACTGGATGGGCGTAATATTTGACCACATTCACGGGCCACGCCTCAACGGTGCGACATCACGGAGCGGATTAGAAAATGTCAAAATGCATTCACGACGACGCCATTGGGCATGGTGCGGAGGCATGGCGTGTTCCAACGTTGAATTTCGACATTCACGATAGTTCCATTCGGATTGCACGTTGTCAGGTCGCGCTGGCTTTCCTTCCATTTGGAAGTCCAACGGACCGCCCCAAGTACTTTTAAACGCTACAGATTTGACATTAACGGACCGATTTTGGCGCGGTGCTGCTCTATTCGGCTTGTTCGAGTGGTCGTGAATGCCCAGCTAAAGGGTTCATAGTTTGACTATGAAACCCTAAGACAGAATTAGTCTTTATATCGTTTTTAAAATTGAGCTGTAGTAAAAATTTAATATTTTAGTTTTATTCTTTGTCATTGCATTTCCAAAGTTTAAAATTTCAATTTCAACCTATTGTATCTATAGGTACATGTTACTCTAAAATTTATCCAGGGTATTTATCATTAAATAGCGCAGTTTTTGAAATAGTTCGTAGTTCTGTTTAATATTTTTAATGACTAACTGCCTCAAATTTTTGTTCATAGTACCTATCATAGTATCTTAGTATCTTTTACTAAAAACTGATACTCAATCTTTAAACCCGCACCCTTAAATGGATATATAATAAGCTGACGATGGAGGTAACAGCGAAACTAAATTGTTAACTGTAGGTAGACTAAACTGTTTATAATTTACTATAGACATTAGATGGTATTTTTGGTTGTTATTAACACGTTGACGGACACAGCACAGCTCACACAGCATAATTCTCAAAATTGTGGGATATGGCACTAGATCACACAATTTTTTCCACGGCCATGGACGAACTGCTATTTAACGTTTCGTTAAAAAAACATTTTGACACCGTATGACTGAAAAATATTTGTCATTTTGCACAGTAAAAATCGTCCCTGTGTGGCTCGTCCACGGCCGTTACGTCCACAGCCGTGATGTGTCATAACATGCGTCGTTCCCCTTTTATGGGTAGTGCCTATGTTACCCTAAAGTTTTTGGCTGTGACACTACTGAGTTTTGTGGTGTGCGTGATACGGCACAAGATACCTGCCTTCACTGTAATCCTATAAGAATGTTTCGGCTGTGGACGGAGTAGCAGTTCTGTCACAGTAAAAATCATCGGCTACAGCCGCGGTACCATATCGCCAGGATTTTCATTTGTTTACGTCTGTGGCCGAAGTGTCCGTAAGAGTGTTAATTTTTTTACTAAAACTAATCGTCAAACAATTAGACAATCGCCGAACATACATGGGGTTAATTCGATGGGTCTCTGTGTCCTTTATTGACCAGCTTCGATTAATCCTCTGCCGAAGTTACTATATCCCGTATATTTAAAAATTATCTACAGACTTTTAGCTTCATAACTTCGTTAGATGCTAAGTTCTTATGCTCTTTTATCTAGTGTTTGACCTTTAAAAAGTCTTTGCACTACCTACTTTAAGACCAACTTATTTGAGGAACTTACTGCATTTAGTAGGTACAAAAATCCCTTGTGGATTGAAAATAACCCGTTGCAATAATATCATTTTAATAAGTAATAAAACCTTCTCTTTTTTGGGTTTGGTAACTAAAACTAAATCACGGCGCGGCGAGCGCGTGACGTGACGTGCCGGAGTTTAAGGCAGTTTAGCCTATTGAATTTTTAACAACAATGCTACCCTTTTCAATTACCCATTGAAAATGGGTTGCTTCGCTGTCCAAGCGCGGCTGACAATCCTTTTTGCGTCTATTAATTATTAACGGAAATATCCTAATTTAGATGCGAGTGCAAAAACATTCTGTCTGCCTAAGTTTGGGTTTTGCAAAAACTGATGTGTGGAGGACCAGCGGGGTCACAGTTTGGTGAAACACATTAAAAAAAATGTTGGTATTATGAGTGAAAGATGAGTGATAAAGTGAAAGTAACTAAAATATATTATTATTATAAAAAATCCTTAATCTTTATTTCTGATTATAAATATACCTACTGATAATTAATACTGGATGGAGCCGGGTAAGTAGGTATCTAGATGACATGGAGATAACTTGTAAATGTTAATCAGTATTTAGGTAATCGTGTCATTGGTGGTTGGCCCTAGAAGATGCATTCGGCAACGTTACCGCTATCGTAAATGTGGATTGACGTGAGCTGCTGGACGGTCGCGTCTAGCACTTATGTCTATTGCGTAAGTTTGACAGTTTTCCAAAATCGTTTACGTTAGTGTTAAGTGAGTGCGGAAGCAAAAACTTTCTCACGATTTGACAAGTTTAGTATTAAGAATAAGAGATTTCTGCAACTGCATGAAAGTAAATATTTTTAACTGTGACGTTACACCCTGTAGGGTACTTCGGAATAACACCAGAGGTTGATAGCACTACTGGAGCAATGTACCTACACTTTTTATTGATCCCGATTCTGGTGATTTCATTTTCAAGGTCGGTACATTTTTGTATCTTATTAAATAGTGGTGGTTTTTGCAGATTGTGGGCGTGGTAACGGTAACACCGCTATGGTAAGTCAAGTCCCACTTATCATCACATCACACCTTCCATACAAGTTTCAACTACAGGTAGAGTAGGTACTTGTGTTAAATAAAAAGAATTTTAGTTAAGTATACATTCACTAATAAATAACTAGTATACGTTTGATACGTTTACCATTAAATGGCACAACAACTACTTACACCAGTGTTTTTGTAAAATTTAGTCCATTTCAAGTATCGTCATCTGTCCTTCGTTAATTTAGTCCGAATTAAAAAGGCTTACATACTGGGCACATAATTACGAGCACCATCGGCGTTCCGAACTCCACGGGCAAAGAAGATACATATTAATACGGGAATTTAAGCCGGGGAGAGCGTCGCAAGTATCCGCACGCACCCTCCCCCGATCGCCACCTAAGTCCGAGTACTTGGCCGCGCGTGTGTGTGTCCAGCCTGCTGCTGTGTGCACAAATTTCATAATAGGTGTGCGCTGTGCTCCGTTCAAATTTTACATCTCACATCTCAACCCTATAGAGGATGTTTGTTTTATTCAAGATATAATATTTGTGAATTTAATCAATGTTGGAGCCTAGAGCAGAGTTCGGTCCTTGTGTTAGCAGAATTAAACTAAGACGAATAAGAAGGTAACTTTAACCACAAAAAATCGACGCAAATAATAAACTGCAGAACCTGCCCGTTCACAGAATTTCTGACTAACTATATCAGTTAATATCTTCGATACCTACACAAATGACAAGTCGTTGGGGGATCCCCCAATAATGGCTTTTCATTATGCAAATGACAAAAAAACTATTTAAAATGTATTATGGTGTATATTGTACGGCTAGATAGTTTCATAGTCATCTTTAAAAAAAAAGTTGGCCTCGTTAATTACCAGCTTTGTGATGAGAGTTCTATTCAGTCTATGCTAGATAAGGAAACAGTTTAAACAACTAGGTACTTAGGTGCGTCGGCGTCGTTGTTGACGCGGCCGCGCTGCGCGGTCCACCACTGAACCATCTACTCAATTCTAGTTGATCGGTATTTTACGTTTCAGTGTCATGTTTGTTTTTAGTATATCGTCAACTTAGCATATGTAATCCTACTAAGTACTTAGTAGGATTGTCTGATTCAATTGATTATACTTATAATAGTTATAATATAATAATTGATATTCCGTAAAATGTAAACTTCTTACACTTCAATTTTCCATCGTTTACGAAAAGGCATCACCCCAAGCAGTGATACTTGCCGACATGCGTGGTTAATACACCCATAGCTGCCTGAACGTTATTAATTTATCTGTAGCGGAGAACTAACCATGGCCGCCCCCTGCCCCCAGCTACCTCGCTGTTTAAACATTTCTAAATGAGTATGCAGAAGACTGTACCTAATACATGGCCGCGCGCGTATTCGGGAACACGCCCTGGCCCTCTAAATTACTTGAGCTTTAATTAAAAGCCCAGTAATTCTGTTCATGACAAGTATTCCGCCGACGACCGCTGCGACCTCCGATAATGCTATCACTAACTGGATTCCACGGCTACCGTAACGGCCGTTTTCACACGTTTCTCAAAGCATTTCTCTGTTGGATATGCTACTATCAAATACGGTCGAACAAAAAATACTTTTTACCCTACTCATAACTTATACCTAAATGACCGCCTCATTTAAGAGTTACATTTTACAAAGCTTCTTGGAGCAGATTTTCTGTGAAATCCGTATTATTAGCGTTTCGAATTGAACAATATTCAATTTACTGATCGTTTGTCTGCCGGAGGTGACTTTTAGAGACGGTATTAATCGATCGAACTCGAGTAAAGTTGGACACGTATGCAGCGGCACCGGCGCCCACACGAACCGAAACGTACAAAATTTGTACGTTTCCGTTTGTTATTTGTAGATGTTAATCAAATTATTTGTAGAGTGATCGAATTCATTCCACCAATAAAATCCCATTATGTGGGTAGATTTTGAAAGATTTTAGAAAAACTAACATGTTTTTAACGTTTTCACCTAAACTTTGGTGCTATTCTCCAAATAAATATGAAAAAAGATAAGCTTAATCAAATAAGAAATTATTTAAAAATTGGATAAGGCACATGTTATTTAATCGGCTAACGTCACCCAGTGGGCACCGACTGCTAACGCCATCTATGCTATGGTGATTTTGTGGACTAATGGTACACACTCATTCAAAGTGTTAAAATTAAAGCATGCGCCAGACGGCATTCTACCACAGTTTCTGCCAGGTGACCTTGGTAGAAAAACAGTGGTTTTAAACCATGTAGCCAGTGGTTTTAAACCAAATTTCGATTGACCTTTAAACGCCCTTGGTAGAACGGCGTGCTTTTCAAACCATTGGCAGAAACAGTGGTAGAATGCCGTCTGGCCGCCTGCTGTAAACCATTCGCTTCTACCGCGCTTCTACCGAGGTCACCTGGCAGAAACTGTGGTAGAATGCCGTCTGGCGCATGCTTTATAGGAAGGGTAGGTACAATCAACAGCATAAATAAGTGATCATTTATGTACCTTGTCACTTTAACGTCGTGTTTGAAATGTCATACAAAATTGTGAAACGATTGAAAGCGACAAGGTACATAAATGATCACTTATTTATGATCAAGGAACTAAAAAAATTTTTTTTTAGTTTTATTTTTTAATTCAGAGACATACTGGAGTCGGCTCCAACTATCATATCGTTCGATATCTTACTTCCGTGCGATATTTGTCAAATTTGTATGCAAAATGACAATTCATTTCGAATAAACGTCATCTCGACTGATATTAGAATAGAGGTCAAATCAAAATCCTTTGTTTTTCAGAGATGTTCGAAATTTGAATGTCATAAGAACATCGAAATTGATGTTCTTATGAATCCATAAGATTACTGCCGCAGATAAAAAATTTGCTGTAACAACAGAGTTGATTATTATGCTGACCATAATTTGCGGTTTCTGAACGCATCATAGAGGGTTTATGATATGAGTGTAGATAAAATACTTAACACAACAATTTTTATCTTAAGGCAATAAAGTATGAAGCAATTTTTAATCAAATCGTCTAATTATATTCACTATCGCCGTAAAACAGTAAGTTCGCAAGACACTGGTTATTGCCAGAAATATTGCTTGAGTGAGAAAAATAATATTCACACGGCCGCACTCAGGCCCCAGAAACTGTTAATGAAGATGAACTCGTTCCTTTAGTGATGTCATTTTGACAAGCTTTTAACTATTTAATATTCAATGTATGTATGTACGGGTCAAATCTTGCAAGGTAAATTTGACCCACTTCCCGTACGTAATGGACTAAAATTTGGACCACGTATGTAAACCAGATGACAATGCAATATTATGGCATCTAAGAGGTGATCTGATGTTGGAGTCGGAAGGCGGCGACAGGATTTCCGCTATTCTTAACGTAGACCCACCGTGTTAGGACTCAATAGTTTGGTCTTGATAAGCAGATAAAGATTTTGAAAATGGAACGAGTTAATTGTGTCTAAAATGCCTCTGCGTGCGCATCGGCGGACTGTCATTTATCGACTACAAAAAGAATGGTTTTCTTTGAAAAGAAATAAGTCCTAAAGTTAGGTTAGTCTTAAATTAAGAAGAAAGCGTCATCTACTGTGGAGGAGAAATTTCGTCAAATTTCCAGTATTAAAAGGTTTCTGAAAATATTTAGGTACATATGTTGCTGGACATGGCATCTATACATTTATACAGGGTTTTTGTAAAATAGTAATAACCTCTCAGGGTTTAATTATTCACATGATAAGCAACACCTTTTGTTCTGTGACTTTTAATAGTTCATTATATTTTACTTTCATACAAAAAAAAGAGAATTACATTGATCGCTCTAAATGTTAGTGACTGTAAGGTAACCAAAGAATACCGCTAGACTAATAAACAAATGCAGTGCGAAACAGTGGCGGGTGGGGAAAGGGGTAGGGAGACAAGACGACCCTGACCTAATTATCTGCGCAGTCGTTCGCTTTGAATCGCCGACGCGCGTGCGCACCGTATGTCTCGATTTCCGATAATGCGGGTAGTTAGTTCACGATGGCGGCGTCTATGTATTCGAATGTTGAGTACTTACACGGAAATGGTGCGAATGCTTGCTAGATGTAAAGACAACATATCGGTTGCCTGCCCGATTTAAGTACACCGAGCCATATGCAGCCTAGATCCAATGATTGTGGTCGTCCACCGCGGGGCGCACAGTACGTGAACAGGAAAACAGTAACTGGAGTTCGCAGTAAGTGGAGTTTTTTGACGCCAATCCAGCAGCGAGCACCAACGATGCCATGTAGTATGGTTCTTACACTCTTTTTCATCTAAGATGACTCCTGTGACAGCCGTATTTCGTAGTTTCAATCACGTACTATGCTCACATACTAGGTACTTAAAAAAAAGGAGATTAATTATTTAAGTTCCTGAACCGCGTCGCTAGGTGTGTGTGTAGCAGTGTGTTTTTTATGTAAAGTTAAAGAAACAAGTGTAATACGTGTTTATGAACTGTCACAAGACTCATCTTAGGTGAAAAAGAGTGTAGTTTATTTTGAATTAAGCTAGTTCTAAGCCTGGTAAAGTATGAAGGGATTGTGGATTCAGTGTACCTACGATCGAAGTCATAACGATTACATTCTAGTACCTAGGCGCTTTAATATCTCGTTTGAACTGCCACACAAAATTGTCAGAGGAGTTAAAGCGACAAAGTACTAAAATGTAAGCAATGATTTTGTTTAACAAGTGGGTAATGGAAACATGTTACAATTATCAATAACAAGAAATGTGGCCGTGGAATGAAAGAATGAATGAAGCGAGCGCAAAGTACCCCCATCTAAAAATTATTACTTAAGTACAGGTCGATTCACGAGAGCTGGCGCGAATGGATTGAATGAGTGAACGAAAGTATACAAATGTGTAAAATAATAGCAGGCTTTCGGTTTGAAATTCGAACATCGATTCAAAGGACGGCCCCCTCACAGAGATAGCTGACATTACTTTTGTTCGTTCCATTCGTGCCAGCGTTAGTGAACCTACCTGTACCTACTACAAATTGCAAATCTAAAATCTGTCAGATAGTACAACAAAAACTTAAAAGTACGTTTTTGGCAAATCTATTACGTTTTGTTAAAAGTCTTCGAACAAAAGTTGTTGTTTATGATGTTAATGATTTAACCCTGAGAGGTTATTAGTATTTTATAAATAACCCTGTATACATATAATAAAGTTGTAGGTACAAGGGAAAAAATCCGTACATTCGAGATTAAAAAATTAAGATACTATAGGGGCCCTCAGAAGGAGCAGAAGAACACGTTTCTACAATTTTTAGACTTGGTGTCTGTTTCGTCTGTTTAATTTTGTTTCTCCTTGCATTAATTGAAAACCACTGAACCATTTTTAATGTGGTTTTCACTAAAAGGTTTCAATAACCGGGGACCAGGTTCATATATAATTTAAAAAAAAGATATGATAACAGAAGGGGGGGGGGGGGAAGAGGGGTCAAAGTGATCATGAGTGACAAATTAAACTACACTTATTTCAGGATCTCGATTAAAGTTAAAACTAAGAAATTATCAAATTAGTCCAATTATAGGTATTTCTTTAAAACCCTATTTGGGGGCCGTCCATTAGGTAATTTACGTGATTACAAATATCAAAGTTCTATTCTCCGTTTATTACATAGAAACTAAATTCAAGGATTTATAAAAATTCAATGTACAAGATGTTATAAAGAGGCAAAATAAATTATTCCAATCTGTTGTTGTAACAAATGTGACGCCAAGTTATTTTACATCATAGATAAAGACAACCATATCCCTCCCATAACTAGAGCGATCAAGACAAAAAAGCACGCGATCATAGATTAACGTCACAAGAGACGTTTCAATAGAAATTAACGGTGTCACGTTGTTGGTTGAAAACATTGTTTTATGCGCAATATCGAAAGCTAAAGTTCGAATATATATTTAAGATCATATTTGGATAACCAATCTCCTATTTCATTTTACAATTTTGATTTGATCATTAAAATTCTCTCACTCCCTCTATCTATTTTACTGTTTAGTTGCCCATTTACTATTTTCGCACTTAAGGCTCCCACAGATTACAGTAAACTCGGGTTACTTTAGCCCTAGGGGGTAACATTACCCACCCTTAAAATTATAACTATTTTAGTGGTAGTCATCATAAATTGGTTCAAGAATTTTAGAACTCCATAAGTAGCTTAGATCTGATGTAACATTTAATAGAATAATTAAATTTTAAAGATGGTTTTTGGGGTGGGCAATGTTACCCCCTAGGGCTAAAGTAACCCGAGTTTACGGTATCTGTTTGCCAGGTACTTCCAACATGGTCTGGCCGCCTAAAAGTTTGTGCTCTAATACGATGAACTGTCAACCTAAAATCGGCCTTCGAACTGTTAGTCTGTGGGACGCTTTAGTTTTAACATTCTCCATAAAATCAAGATGAAAAAAAATGGCAGGTGTGGCATTCATCGTGAATGTTTTAATAGCGGAATAAATATTCTTTATTCATATTCTTATATTTATGTTTTGAACGATGAATAGTTCTCCTTTTTATTATCATTTAGTTACGCGGCGTGGTGCATATCAATTAGAATTCTGTCAAAGTCATTGTCAGTCTGTCAAAGTTTTACAGTGCCTCGAACTTTTTTTTTTCGTTTGACTTTGACTGCGTTATTAGGTAACCTACCCACGGGATTCATTTTAAGTTAATGTTGGAGTTTGGTTGGCGCCAGTTTCGACGTTTCGGCCTTGGAAAGTTTTGATGTTGATTTAATTTGTAAACATAAGTAATTAGTGTTTTAGTTAGTTTATGATCGTGCTGATTAATAACGCAAATGTAGTTGGCGTTTAATTTTATAGTTTTCCCAGCAACAAAGATCAGATTTGGGTTAGAGTCTGTCTAATGAAAGCTGAACCTGGATTTTTCTTGGCTGACGAGTCTGGCAACACTATTTAATATGTCGTTTGGACTTTGTTGTTGTTAGAAACTTGTCAATTCGAGATCTAAATTGATAAAAATACGGAGTAATCATGCCGTCGACGATAAGAGGCGGTGTCCGGGAGATTCTGTATACTATTATACAGAAGTACAAAGAAAAACAAGAAGAAAGAAAAGCATTATTGATGCAAAAAATTAATTGTTTAGTTACGGTGACCAAATTTATAGGTTAGTACGGCTTTAGTACGGCATGTTCATTTTGATACTTCTTATTTCTCTATGTGCAATCCTAAGTTTAATTTACCTTTTTCTGTCTATTATACGATGAGATTAAGAAATTAAACGAAATTAAATTCGTTTCAGAAAACCTGGACGTGCACGTTGACAAAAGTGTGCTGGAAAACGTAAAGCAGCTGAAAGAGGTTGAGGAAACTGAGTTAGCCTGCCAGACTCAGACGAAATATTTGGAAGAAGTATCTTCAATGACCGGTAATTACTAAAATTATCATTGTCTTTCCCTATATAATAGGTGTAGGTACCTATTGTCTGTCCCTATATCATGTTGAATCTCTTAGCATTCACAATTTTATTAAATTAATTTAATAGACAGATGATTAATGTAACTGACACTCATAGTTTCAATAAAACAATAAGGAGGTGTTTAGTTAAAAGATATCATAAACATATTATTTGATATGTATTTTCTGTGTGCGGAGCAAACAGCATTTTATTGTTTATGAACCAAATGTACACTGTACAGTCGATTTCATAAATATGTGTACACTTTAGTACCTTATCTATTTATTTAATGTCATTTTTGATCGGCCAGATATAAAAGATGTTCGGGTTGTATGAGTCTTCCTTGTTCTTAAACCGTTGCGATTAGAACCTCACCGATGCAATTTCATTTCACCTAAACCCAAATGTTTTTAGGGCTGTCGGACTGTACAATGGGGCTGTACTGCGCAACCACACAATGTATTTCTAAATGGTGTTCTGTTTATTTAACACTTTCTTTCTTCTTACAGATATCAGTGTTTCATCTTTAAAAAGAATAAGTAATGAGGGAAAATTAAACAACGGTGTCTTTAGTACTCCCGGAAAAAAGCGACCTCACAAGGCCACGGTGTCTAATTTGGATAGCTTTGACATCCAAGCTATCCGAAATAAAATAAATGAATTTTATATTGTAAAAAAACAAGTGCCTACACTCAGATGCTTATTGGCAGAGTTGAGAGAAAGCATCGGTTTTACCGGATGCCTTGAGACTTTACGCCGAATACTAATGGCAAATGGATACGAATTTAAACAAAATACTGAACAACGTTCGATACTTATTGAGCGTTTTGACATAGCAGCTTGGCGACACCGCTACCTAAGGACTATTGCATCAAAACGTGCTGAAGGTAAAAAAATAATATACCTGGATGAGACTTACGTTCACCAGAACTACAAAACAAAAAAGTCGTGGCAGGGGCCTTCCACCCAAGGTGTAGTTGGCAATATCTCAGCTGGAAAACGATTTATTATTGTTCACGCTGGATCAGAAGATGGTTTTGTGCCTAATGCTTTATTAACGTTTAGCACAAAATCAATCAAAGCAGACTATCACCATGACATGAACGCCACAAATTTCAATAAGTGGTTACGTGAGAAGCTTATTCCCAACTTGAGTGAACCAAGTGTCATTGTCATGGACAATGCTAGCTATCACACGGTGCAAATTAATAAGGTACCAAATACCAACACCCGCAAAGCCGAAATAAAAGAGTGGCTGCGTTCTAAACAAATTGATTTTGAAGAATATTATACTGTACCAGAACTTCTTGTCTTGGCACATAAACACAAAGCAGACCCAATCTATGAAGCCGATGAAATTCTAAGGGAGCACGGTCATGAGGTTTTAAGACTTCCGCCCTACCATTGCGACCTTAACCCCATTGAGCTAATCTGGAGTTCGGCGAAGAGAAAAGTCGCGAGTAGAAATGTTGGCGTATCAGCAGCTGAAATTGAAAAAATTATTAAAGAGTCTTTTGACAGCATAACACCGGAGCATTGGAAGAAAATGACTAATCATGTGCTTAATATTGAAGCTCAGTACAAAACCAGGGATGGAATAACTAAAGAACTAGAATCATTCATTATAAGTGTCCGTGATGATGACAGCACTAGTTCAGATGAATCATTAGAAATAGAGTATTTAGAATCTGATTTTAATTACAGTTCCTAGAGTCTTAGGGTATCATCTGAACTGGAACTACTGGAAGGTTCACCATCACATACACTTATTATGAAGCTTTCCAATTGATTAGTAATTCCATCCTTTTCCTTGTATTGGTTTTCGACATAGGTCATGGTCTGTCATCTTCTTCCATGCATTACATCAAAGGATTCCTTTAGATTTTTTTCAAATTCTGACGCCGATTTACCTATATTTTTGCTACCCGCTTTTCGTTTTACAGTATTCCAAATGAGCTTGATCTGGTTTAGATCGCATTGGTAAGGTGAGAGTGTGAGCACTTCATGTCATGACCACTAGCTTTAGGAATTTTATCTGCCTCATAAATTGGCTTTGTTTTGTGCTGATTCACTAAAACAAAAAGTTCTTCTCTGTATAAACTTTCATCAAAATTCACAGACTTAGCACGGAGCCAGGCTTGTATTTCAGCTTCGCGTGTGTTTGTGCTTAGGGGCTTATTAATTTGTACCGCATGATAACCTGCATTGTCAAACACAATCACACTGGGTTCAAATAAATTTGGTATCAATTTCTCTCGTAAATACCTGTTAAAATTTGTAGTATTCATGTAATGGTGTTAATGTGCCTTTGTAGACTTAGTGCTAAATGTCAACATTGCATGTGCACAAATCCATTTACGGAACCAGCATGAATGATGATAAGTCTTTTTGCGGAGGAAATATTTTCTATTAAACCAGATGTCGACGGTCCACGGCCATGATCTTTTTGGCTTGTAATTTTGATGAAGATAGGTTTCATCAAGATATATAATTGGCTTATTTTTGGCACGTTTCGTGGCTTTGGTTCTCAAGATCATTGTCGCAAGACTGCAATGTCATATCGTTCTATGAGCACTGAACGTTTTTTTTATTTTTTTTTTATTCAAAACCATTGCTCATCAGTATTTTACGTAGAGTCTATCTGGAGCCTGTAAAACCCATATTTTCTTTCAAATTTGCCAGAAGTGTTCTGAGTCGGAATTTGCTTTTTTACAACATAAAACTCATAGACTTTATTACGGATAGTTTTAACATCAAAGTTATCCAAGTTAGAAACCGTGGCTGGATGAGGTCGCTTCATACCAGGAGTGCTAAAGATTCCGTTGTTTTATTAGCCCTCATTAATTATTCTTTTCAAACACATGGTTGAGGAGGCGATGGCTGAGATCAGCGTCATACTCGTGAACGGGTGTTGTCAGTGGGGTCCTGTCTGTTCACGCTTGCAAGAACCTGTTTTCCAGTTAGTTATTTTAGTTATCGTTCCTGACGTAGAGACCTCGTCATGTTGTTCTCCTAGTCACTATTTTTAATTTACTCAATGTTATTGAGCGTACATTTGTAACGACTAAGTTTGTGTTGTTAGAAATAATTATTAATTACTTTACTACCTTGTAATGTTACTTTTAAGAATAATTGTATTTTATGATTGGAAAAAATGATCTGCTGGAGTTTCTTGCGGCGCTTCTTCTCCAAGATATAATTGTCGTTAGATAGAGGTGTAAGGGTGATGAGAATAATGTTACCTCTAATTACTTTATTAAAAAGGTTGAATATAATATTCCTCATCATCATTGTTTTATTATGCTGTGTGCGACACAGACGAAAACCTCTCGTATCAATGAAATCTATCAACAGCACGACTAGCACAAGTTGCTCGTGACTTGTTTGTCGCTCGGATCTCCCTTACTATCTAGTCTGTTACGATAGAGACGCACAGAGCGACAAGCGAGAAAATACAACTTGTGCTACACGTGCAGATCACTATATTTTCATGTCAAATATATTTCGAAAAACCAAATGTGCTCCAGTCACTGTCATCGTATTTTACCTAAAGTGCTTTTCATCAAAATATAGCGCTCGTAATAATATATATGAAAATATAGTACGCGTTTCCTCTTCCTTTGTGCCCACCAAAATAAATAAAATAATAAAAGTATCAATATCGTTTATTCCTTCATTGATCGGTAATACCATATCAAGATTTTTTGAATTTGCCGCTTTTTCCCAGGTTCAGCTTTCATTAGACAGACTCTATTATGTGATTTTTCGCTTGGGCGTTACCTATTTGAGTAGTTTAGTTGGTAAGTGTTGTAGTAATTATTGTAAGGTGAGTGTTTTTCCTGTTATGTCGGAGATGGGAGATTCTGAGCCGCCTGATAGGGGCGGAGGAAAATCCAGTTTTAAACCTGGAGAAAAACGGCCTGGAGAAAAGTGGAGATTTATATGAGGAAATTGAGCTTCATGGTAAGAAGTCTACTCCGCCTAATACATCAATACAACTCACTTATGACCGATCAGGGTCCGAAAATGGATCTGATTTAAAATATTCGCAATCTGACGTTGGCCCTTTTGTTGTCCATGTGTCTCGAACTGATACTGATCAACCAAATTCTCCAAGCCGTATGCGTGCACTTAAAATGGCCCAAATAATCTACAATGGTAAAGTAGCAGGCATTAAAGAAATCAAATGTATCGGTAAAAACAAAATGAGCGTCTACTTTCTCTCTGCTTTAGATGCCAACTCCTTCCTGGATAACTCACTACTGTCATCTCATAACCTCTCAGCGGTTATCCCAAGGTTTAAAGTTTCTCGCATGGGTGTAGTAAGACAGATTCCTCTTGATTGAACGTTGGAAGAGTTCATAGATAACATTGATTGTCCTCTTGTTTCAGGCCCTGTCATTAAAACTAGGAGATTGAACTCTAAAAAACTGGTTGATGGTAAAAGAGTCTGGGAACCAACCGGTATAGTTGTTTTAACAATTTTAGGACAGAGGCTGTCAGAAAAAGTGTACTGTTTTAGTATGTCAATTCCTCTTGACATTTATAGACTGCCAATTATTCAGTGCCATAAGTGCTGTAGATTTGGCCATATTAAAGATCAATGCCGTTCTAACCCTCGTTGCGCCATGTGTGCACAGAATCATGATGTCTCTGATTGCAAAATCCCCGACTCTGAAGTTTCCTGCTTGTTCTGCTCTGGCCCACATTCCTCAACTGATCCAAAGTGTCTTGAATTCTCCCGCCAGAGATCTATCAAATCAGTAAGGTCAGAGGAAAACATTGGTTACATTGAGGCTGCACGACGGTTCCGTCCAGTCCGTCTTTCATACTCTGATAAAGTCAGTTCTAATCCTGTAGTGCAACACAGCCAAGTAGGCAGGCCTATTTCATCATCACCCCCGACCCCGACCCCATCTCAGTCTCAGCTTCCTTCATAAAGCCAGTCATATCGCAAAACCATTTTTGTACAACGGCGACCTAGGCCAGAACCGGGGAAGTCCTATGATATGGAGGCTCATAGAGATATCACCTCTACTCCGAGGTCTACTGTGCCCAATGGCTGCGCTCTAGGAGAGACCACATCTGTCACTCCTAATGATAACTTGGGGGATCTTATCTCCCAACTGCTTGTAAACTTACGGTTTAAATATGCAGATATCATACCTTACACTGTTTTGGAATCCCTGCAGGGTCATATTAGTTCTGCTATTAATAAAATTATTCAAGACGATCAATTACAACATAATACAACCCCTCACTCTCCTGATTTAAATGTTGTCGCAGTCCGCTGCCTTAACATCTCATTTGTATCCACATATATTCCACACACGAATCGTGATCGTATTCAAGAACTTCGTGACATACTGTTATCTCTTCCGGCTCCTATTATTGTTCAAGGTGATTTCAACTGCCGCCATACTTTATAGGGTCTCACTGTTGTGACTCGAATTCTTCATTCCTGTTAGAGCTCATAGATGCCGTTAACTTGTGTGTCTTAAATGACAAAACCCCTAAACGCAAAGTATCGCCTACTCAAAACGTCAGTGTCCCTGATCTTACTCTGGCATCGCCAAACTTAGTCCAATCCTTATTATGGAAAGTTTCCCCTAATTCTCTAGGGAGCGATCACCTACCTATTGTTACTACCATTATAAACTCCCCTATACCTGCATTGCCTGTCGTAGCCCCTCTTCTCAGATATAGAATTTGTCAGGCTGACTGGAGCAAATTCAGATGCAACTTGATGCAGTCCATTGTGGATCTGCCCGACGTATCGCTGGCGAATTTTTTAGAGGTTTACAACCTGTTTCTGGCGTTCGTTTTGCAAATCCTTGTCCCCTGGAACCCTCTCCACAATGGCGTGGAAAAAAATAAAAGCATTTCGTTGTTCTCTAGTCAATAATAACGTCAATAGTAATGTGTCATCTTGGCTAGAAGACTTTACTTCAAAATTTGCCCCTACTTTTGTTCCGCTTCGGGAAGGCCTGGGCGGATTCTGTTCACTATATGCTCCGTCTGAACGAATGAACGAAGCGTTTAGTTACGATGAGCTTTGCTGTGCGCTTGATCATTTGCGTGACTCCACACCTGGCATAGACGGTATTCCATATTATTTTTTGACCCAAAGCGCTGAATCTACAAAGCATTTTTTTTTGGAAATTTTAAATAAAAAAAATTTAACAGGAAATGTTCCTGACAGTTGGAAATCTCAAATTATTATTCCAATTTTAAAGCCTGGTAAAAACCCTTCTAATCCTAGTTCTTACAGGCCCATTGCGCTGTCTTCAGTATTAGCCAAAATCATGGAGCACTTAGTTAAATCAGATTAGAATGGATTCTAGAAAATAAACATGTTATTTCACGAACTCAGTTTGGTTTCAGAAAAAGTATGGGAACCATGGACAGCTTGAGCATCCTTACCTCTGATATTCGACTAGCTCTCTCCCGAGGAAAGCATGTAGTCGGCGTATTCCTGGACATCACTGCAGCCTATAATAATTTTGATCTTCCTATTCTCAGGCAGAAAATGCTCAATCTGTGTATTCCTGTGAGGATTGCCAACTTCGTTTGCAACATGTTTATGGGTCGCTCTATATGGGTCCCCTCTTCTTGTATGGAGGGGCTTACCACAAGGCTCAGTTCTCAGCCCCAATCTTTACAGTTTGTATACCTCAGATCTTGATATGTCTGTCAATTGTTTTTGTAAAAAATTATAGTATGCTGACAATATTGTTCTGTATTCGTCTTCTAAATTCTTTCCAGAATCTTCCCAATTTCTGAATTCTGCATTGTTCTACCTAAATACATGGCTATCAGATCCTGGTCTTTCTATATCTGCAGAAAAAAGTAATGTAGTTATTTTTTCTCGAAAAGGACATGTCCCAGACCTTCACATCCATATTGATGATGAACCTGTGTTGGTTAAGGATCAGGTTAAGTTTTTAGGTGTTTTTCTTGACTCTATGTTGTCTGGCATTCATCACATTTTGTGTTAAAAAGCCGAGAAAAATATTAATGTCATCCGAGTTTTATCAGGTGTAAGGCGGGGTTCCCATCCTTATAGTCAAAAACTATTATATAACGCCCTTATTAGAAGTCATTTTGACTATGGTAGCTTTATTCTGGAACCGTGTAGCAAACTCGCCTTATCTAAGCTAGCTAGAATCCAAGCGACATATAAGAATAATTACTAGAGTCATGAAGTCTTCCCCAACTAATGCACTTCAGGTGGAGTGTTTGGACCCACCTTATTACTTAGGAAGACAATATTTAGCTTCCAGATTATTTTTTAAAACCCTTCAAAAGTCATCCCATCCTCTTCTCCCAATCCTCGAGTCTCTTGTTCAAGTGGTGTCTGTTTCTTCGTATTGGGCTCACAAAGTGTATCCTCTTCTTGTAAATAGCTATAAAAAAAATTTAGATCTCCCTGTTCAACTTTATCAAAATGTTAATAATCCCCTTTTTGAAACTAACTATGATAGTCTTGTTTCCAGCCTACAGTTCTATTCAGTCTGGGCATTTCTAAAAATCAAATAGGCGCTAATAATTTATTCAACAAAGTGATTGATGATAAGTGGTCAGACTACCTTACTATTTTTACCGATGCGTCCAAATTGTCTGATCAAGGCCCGGTGGGATCTGCAGTTTGGATCCCCAAGTAGAAAATTATTTTAAATTACAAACTTCCTCCTGGTAATTCTGTTTTTTCTTGTGAAGCTATCGCCCTACTAGAAGCTGTTTCCTTTGTTTACTCTCACCATTTGAACAAGTGCGTTATTTTAACAGATTCGCTGAGCTGTTTACAAGACCTAGTTAAACGTCCATTTCATGCTGGTGACAACTTCTCAGTAACTTTAAAGATTAGGGATGTTTTACATAAATATCTCACGGGCAAAATTGAAGTAGTACTGGCTTGGATTCCGGGTCACAGTGCAATGGTATTAAAGATAACGAGACTGCAGACCTCTGTGCAAAGAAAGCAATTACGCTTGGAAGTTCCGTGTATGATCGATGTTTTCCTCGCGACGTTAAAGCTCTAGCTCTCCCAGATATGCGAAATGCTTGGTCCGCTCGGTGGCAATCGTCCCGCTTAGTTGTTGGCAATTATTATGGCAAACTTCAACCAGATTTACCCACTAAGCCGTGGTTCTTCTCCAAGAAATCGATCCCGAAAGATATTACGCCTACGATCATCCGTTTACGCCTCGGTCATATATGTACTCCGGTGTTCTTGGCTAAAATTCGTGTTCGAGACCACTCTTTGTGCGAGTGTGGTCTAGCAGAGGATACCCTCGAGCACATGTTTCTCAACTGCAACCATATTGTCTCCCCGCTTTACGATGTCCTCCCCTCTAATATCCCCCGTCATGGTAACATCCAGTACCTTCTGACATTAGTCTACTCCCCTATTGTGTTTATTCTAAGTAAAATTATTAAAATTAACAATCTGTTATTGTAGTAGTTAGGCTATCATTAAATGTTTGTTTTGTCTTTTGTCGTAGATTATCTTGTGAATCTCGCGCCTTTCTTAACATTGACGTTGGCGGAATCATCGACAGTCTCCATGGAAGCCATAACCTACAAAATTGAATTGAATTGAAAAACCTACCTACGAAAAGTAGAAAGAAGAAGAAACCTCAGTATCTTTTAAAGCTTTTTAGTATATCGCAATATATCTATATACATACGTATAATCTATACATATAATAAAATTGTAGAAGGGAAAAATCTGTGCATTCGAGATAAAAAATTAAAAATACTATAGGGGATCTCAGAATGAGCAGCAGAATACTCGTCTAAATTTTTTTGACTTGGTGTCTGTTTGTCTGTTTAATTTTGTTTCTCCTCGCATCAATTGAAAACTACTGAACCAATTTTAATTTGGTTTTCACTAAAAGGTTTCAATAAACGGTGACCAGGTTCATATATAAGTAAAAAAAAAGATATGATAAAAGAAGGGGGGAAAAGAGGGGTCAAAGTTAGTACGGAAAAAAGTTACCGGATTGAGCTGGTCACTTAAAACTTTGTATATTTACTCTTCGTAACAAATTAAACTATACCTATTTCAGGATTTCTCGATTAAAGTTAAAACAACTAAGAAATTATCAAATTAGTCCAATTATAGGTATTTCTTTAAAACCTATTCCTAACCTATTCGGGGGCCGTCGATTAATTTTCAATTACAGTACAAAACGTTAGAAAGAGGCAAAATAAATTATTCAAATTTGTTGTTGTAACACAAATGTGACGCCTAGTTAACCTAGTTCTACTATATAGGTATGTCATACACTCTTTGATGCTCTGCTGACTCATTTACACAATATACAGGAACCATTAGCCAAATTTTACGTGTCTATCTATTCTCTGTAATAGATAAAACCAATTAAAGTCACTTAGAGGGCTGTTTCAGCCTGTCTCTTAAATTTAAATTTTGATAATTATTACACTCATGATAACTTTTGAATGGTATGTCCGATTTGAATAATTCAAATAGTAATTTACAGGTACTGATATAACCTTGAAAACGAAATGATTTATTTGGATACGGATTCATACCAAGGTTCCGTATCCGTTGCGTATAATGGGGCCTAGTTAGATCCGGCATTACTATTGCATATTTTAACATGAAAAAGTAGTTATTGTGACATAACTGTAATAGTTAGACACATGGTATTATGAACTTTTTTTGTAGAAATTGATGTCTTCTATAAAACTGTAGTACATTACATTGCTCTATTGTCAATAGTTTCCGCAGCGTATGCGATATAAGGATTTTTTTTGGTATATTTTTCACACCTTGAGTTACATTATCGAAGCTTTCATAATCTTTCCTCTTTATAATATTATTAGTATAGATAAGTGTAGAAGTGTAGACAACATAAAAATATCTTTTAATCAAAACCTAAACTCAATCGAACTACCTACCCATTTCCCTAGTTAAACAATTTGAAAAGCTTAATATAAATATAAGTACCTACGTAACTAACAGGAGAGCTCCGGTGTTTGATACTATGTGATGCTGCAGGCTGTAGGTACTAAAGGGCGAAGTGTGGCTATAGGGCCGGCGGCCAAGCGTTTGGATAATACAGATTTAGGTTGCGCGTAATTTTGAATCTGCCATATCTTCTAAAGTATTTATTTAAATAATATAGTGTAAAGGACAATTTTAATCTACATTAAATTCCCAAGGTAACTAACGTATTTATATGGATAAGAATAAATACGGAATTGGAGAAAATAGCTTCGCAAATAACCTAATATTTTTTAATAAAATTTTAAAGATAAAAATCGTTACTGTGATTCATCCTTAGGAGAAAGACATATGCCATCCCGGACTTTTCTTTAGGTTTTCTAAAGAACTACAATTCTTCAGTACATTATTTTGATATATCTCTTAAGGTTAAGCCAGCGTTTGCAATGTAAGCGCAAAAAAATGTGTTTATTTACGACATCACATTAGAAACCTCTAAAATTATCAGTGTTTCTGTACTATATTATGCATAAACTATATATTTTTGAAAACTTCGTAAGTGTAGCTTTACGACTACATTTTTGTTCTGAGATTTCTGTTATTATTTTTAAGCACAATAAGTAATTATAAAAATATAACCAATTATGTTTTTTAGTCTTTTGTAATTTATTATTTTTTTTGTTGGGAAGTGCATTTTTTTTGTTTGTAAAATAGATTCCTCGTCCTTAATTTATCTGAAAATGATATATCGCATGCCCTAATATGTATAGTTTTAGATAAATGTTGCTTCAACTAAAGCGCGGCAGCGGCCAACTCCCCCCCCTCCCCCCACTAAATGCGCCATTGCTCTCGATGGCTCCCGGTCTGAATCTACTCAAGACCAGCTAAGAGTCAACTGTGCCAAGTTTTAGCACATAGTCACAAAGTGCAGGGTGTCGTGCAGTAATACCCTAGCTAATATTTTGTGGATAAATCAACACGTTTTTTTGTTTGTGTTATAACTTCAGTTGGTGGCGGTGGAACAGAACGGATAATGTCAGCTTTTTATTTGATTATAACCTACAACTAATCCCCTATCATATGACATTGTTATTTTATATCTACGTTACGTTTAAAAGTTATAAATGAAAAAAATGTTGTTGAGGGGACAGTATCAGCCATCTTGTTGCCTAACTTCGCCTACCCCTACCCAAATTTTACATACAGTCATATGGTTAATTATCCGCACCCAAATGATTAAATTACGGACTTTTTAATTGAGTTCTTAACTACGTACACTATCGTAGGAATCTACGCTTGTGTCATTTTTATATAAATAGAGTGGTACCAGTCGAAGTCTTAAATATTCTTGTACTATGTACCTTAGTACATTGTCACTTAAATCGCACTGACAATTTCATATATGATAGTTTAATAGACGTTAAATAGACAAGGCACTAAAGTGCCATATTATTTGCCTTTAAATAATGAATAATACAACAATTTATGAATTGTTTAATGTACTTAAACCATTACCCCCCTTTATTTTGAAGTAAAGTAAGTTAACATGATTCTCGGCAACCCTATCAACATCGCATCAATATCCATCATTGGTTTGGTGCCCTAACGTCGCCTTCTACTTTAAAGGCAATTTTTAGACAGTTAAGCTATGAAATCTAAGGCGTTTATTGCCTACAACGATAGCCCAAGATATGTTAAAAAGTTTTTTTCACCTAACTAGCTCGGAAAGCCCCTTTTCTTTGTTTGATATCTATTGAGAATATCGCTTTTTATCCACATGTGATGAAAGAGTTTTGACATTTGAAGGCAGCTTAATTGATATTTGACAGCTACGAGTAACAAAACGTAAAACGTTAAATGTGCTGAATTTTTAACATCACAATTAATGAATTGCATCGAGTAAAAAACACTAAATACAGTCTTACAACTTTATTTTAATTCATAAATATTAGCATTCAAGATTAACCTTAATTCTTGTTGTAAAAACGGATAAAATGTTCTGACAGTCCAACTAAGTCGATGTGCGAACAAAACGCATCCAAATAATAAAAAAAAACTTTTCAATTAACCCGTCAACGTTAAATATTCGCATGTTTTTCTAGTTTGTTTTGTTATTAAAAATGAGTGATTCGAGTGACGAAGACGTGTGACTGTGGAATTACGGGAAACCGTGCAAAATGCGGAATTGAGCTTATTGTCTTTATAATTGATGGTACAAAACCCTTTTTCTTATTTTCCTCGCTGTAGTGAGGTGAAAAGTTTTGTGTTATACACGGGTGAAAAGTTATTTTACGTCTCGTGTGTTGAAACACCGCTACGCTCAGGATTCTATTTTTGAACCACTCGCTTCGCTCGTGGTCAATCATAGAATCCTTTCGCTAGCTCGTGTTTCAAATGAACACTCGCAGGTAAAATAAAACTTTCCCCCCTTGTATAACAAATAACTATATTAATTAACAAATAACTACATGAGGATTCAAAATAAATTGAAATCTGGTTGATTTTTTGAAAAAGGTGTTAAAACCTAGGCGAATGTACGAGTAAGGATTTAACTTTTATAACTATTTATAAGCAAGTCTTAAATCTCTTTGTTCTGTACCAAATTGGTAAAAATACCCTTATAGTTAGTTCATTTCTGTCTGTCAGTTTTTAAGTTAGATTACCCTTAATAAAACTTGATTTTGTTTCTTTACATCTAAACTGGTCGTTACAGAAAGTCTTTTTCCACATACAAATTGCGATCGATAAACTTATACTTACCTAGTGTTTTCCACAGCAGAGGGCTCAGACAAGATGCACTACTCTAACTAACGTTTCTATTCGATTCGTTTTTAACCAATCGCGTCACTGGTAGACCACGTGACTTTTCGTATCACGTCATCTTCCAGTGACGCGATTGGTTTAAAAACGAATCGAATAGAAACGTTAGTTAGCGTAGTGCATCTTGTCTGAGCCCTCAGTTGCGTTGCAGTTGCGTCAATGTCCTTAAAGCGAAGCAGTGGGCGCCGTCATAAATAAAAATATCACCTAAAGTATGTTTTGAGATATGTTCGTATATTTTACATTCAAGACTAAATTGCGATGCAACAATTTGAAAGCTGATTAAAATTTGTGAAATTTCGTTTTCTTTTGTATTATAATTAAATGTGTGCGACCGATACTAACGTGGCTAAGACGGGCGAGTTTTTGCCCATACACGTCGAAATAGTTTGCCGCTGTTCCCTATTCAATATTGCCGTTTCCGGGCTATTAACTGTATCTGTACCAAATTTCACGTCAATCGATTAAAGCGTTGAATCTTAAAGAGGGAGCATACGAACAAAAACATTTACGCATTCAACTAACTATACCTAAGGATAAGGAATAATAAGCATAAACTCGTTAAAAAGAAAAGTAAATAATCAAGCGATCAGAACAGCAGGTTACTTAGGCCTACCAACAAACGAAGACCTCCGGACTTTTAGGAATTTTATGAAATTAAAGATCAATATACTATGCTGGTGGTTGTTATCTCGAAGTTTTGTTTTGTTACTTCGTTCAAAATATGTTTTATTGAAAGTATTCACTTAGTGCTACCACTTAGCGAGATTTAAAGTTTCGCCTTGACACAAAGACGGCGATCACAATTTTAACGACGTTCAGAGCTCATATCTCATACCTACCTAATAAAAAAGTCAAAATCAATCTTCGATGTTATTTTTGTGATATAGGTAAGTAAGAAGTACACGTGTCCATACAGTGCGAATGTGTCACCAGCTGGCATTGATGGATAGTTTAGGTTAGTTTAGTTTATTTATTCATCAAAGTAATAAATTGCATTGCATGTCAAAAAATACGAAATTACATTGAGATCGTCAAGCGTACATACTAAAAATCAAAGAATACAAGAATAATTAATAATTAAATAATTAAAACAACAACAATGATTAATAAATGTCAACACAATAATAAATTTACATTTCCAGCTATAAGGTACTTGAGCCTAAGATGGCACTTTCAAAATTTCATACTTTTATAACTACGAACGAGTTTAAATTTCGCGCCCATGTTCATTCAGTACCATAGACACAATTGCAAATTCATATCAAAGGAATAATCCGATCAACGAAGACCCGAAATTGGAAAATAAAAACAAAAAATTGTGTAGTCTGGATTATTATTTTTTATAATAGGGTTGACCCCCAGGTATAACATACTAAAAGTCCCCAGCCAAGAGCCGCTTGCTTTAGGCGAGGTGGGGGGGATATATCCCATATTTCAGTTTTTCTTAAATATTTCAAAAAATAAGCGTAGTAGGAAAACATCTCAAAACGTAATGAAGCTTATTAAATTTCTTACAAAATGATATGTTTATTGTATTTTTATGACAAAAACAAAAGGAAATGCAAGGGATATAAACGTGATACAAACTGAAAGCAAGGTATTATTGCCTTAAAAATTAATGTTTATTATTCCGTTGAGCTATAATTAACGGAAAAGTAATCCCGTGTTCGGCATCTTCCCATTTTCCAATTCTGTTCTCCCCATATCCCCTTAGATGAAGATTATTTTTTACATTCCATCCAGTATAACCAGTATAACCATTAGTTATCTTTTGCTTCATGTTGAAGTACGGCCTCTAAGCTATGGGATGTTTTCGTTTTACATATAACCCGTTATTTTGTTTAAAGATAAGATCTTTTTGAAAACCTGAAAGATGGTTGATTTGCCGAAGTGCTTGATTTGTGATGATTAAGTGGGAGATGATGAAGCTAGACAAGTTTATTACAAAGGGATGCAAGGGTTAATAAAAGCAAGTATTCTAAGAAATGACGGGAAGAGCGAATCTTTCGAAAAAAGGCAAAGCTGGGTTGTTCACAGGGAATGCAGGAAGGTGTACACGCCCTCAAACAATAAGAAGCATGCTTAAAAAAACGTCGATACCTTCAACATCATCATATACTGGCCCAAGTCTTCGATCACAGGAACAAACATTCAATTATTTAAATAAAAGTTAAAAAAAAACAAAAAAACCGCCTTCAGAACATTTATATTATTTTATACTTTTTAGTGATCATAATAAGCTGTTATGCAAATCCTAGAATTGTTACTAAAAATAGTAAAATCGCTGTATGTATGCCTTTAATATTTGAGGAGTTCCCTCAATTCCTCACGGATCCCCTCATCACATTTATATTAGGTAACACTGGGACTACCTCGGAAGTATACCTACTCTATCAAACCAAAAAAGAATTTTTAAAATCTGAGAACTCTGTAAAAGGTCAAAATGTGAACTTACTTTTTTCAAGTCGGTCGGTTTTCGGTCTGTTAAAATACTAAAACCTTCTCCTAAGTGTTATAAATACTTTTCTGAAAACCGCATCAAAATCGGTTCAGCCAAAGGCGAGATAATGGCGAACAAACATGCATAAATACAAACATACATACATACAGGTCAAACTGAGAACCTCCTTATTTTTTGAAGTCGCTTAAAAACAGATTGTTTATTTTGTGGGGAAACCATTCCTGATGATTTTACTAAACAGCAAACGAAAAAGCCGAGAGTTATTATTATTTTTTGACATTTTCACTTCCCGTATCTCCCTTATTAATGAGTCTTAAAAAAAAATTATGTACGGCATTTGTAGAAAATTTAATCATCTTTATTTTTTATAACGCTTGGTTTTTGAAAGAATCACAAAAAAACAAAAAATGGGACCTATTTGCTCCCCCCCCCCGCCCAAAGCAAGTGCCCCCCGCTGGGGAATTTTAATATGTTATACCTGGGTATCACCCCTACTATTTGAAATAATAACCCAGACTACACAATTTATTGTTTTTATTTTTCCTTCGTCGAACGAACTAGAAGGGAGACGCCATCTTTGCATTGGTTGACAGTTCGTCAGTGAAGTAGCAAACGGCTTACGTGTCATAACTCCTTGTTCACAAACTTTTTGTATTTTTATTAGAAAAAGCAGCTATTTGCGTATTGTTTTTAAACACGAAGTTTCTTTGACTTATGGGCACTCCAGGGAAGGTAAGTGTTGTATGTATTATTTGTTGTAGAGCTTAGTTTGGGACTAGGTCAATTCGTTTGAGATCGTCCTTTGATATTTATTTTTTTATTTAATATGCCAATGGCAACGTCTGGGGACCTACGGACCAAGGATGTAATGAGGCGCACAGAGGGCTCGCGCGCTGCTCCTGGCGCCCGTAGAACAAACAAGTTTCCGCGAAGTGAATGGAACGAAAAGTCAACGTCCGGGAAATTGTTCACAACAAACAACCTTAATAACTCGGCCAAACCATTTATAGAGCGCCCTAATCTTCAGTCGTGTCGGCGTTGCCGCGAAGGGGGAATTAAGCAATTTAATAAAGCTGAACGTGGACACGAGTAAAGTTTGGAACGCACGGAGTAGAAATTGTATAAAATGTGGCCGAGCACATTTCCATCGCCAGGGGAATTTGCACAAGGAGGAACAAGGAAGAAGCGGGTGCACCCCTTTCTCTGGGGTGTTAGGGACGTCCGTCCGCCCTACATACGCGGGGTAGGCTGTTCGAAGCGCCCGGCACGCACGCCGCACGCCGCGCCGCGCTCCGCCGGACACCCAGGGCTGCCGCCTGCCGCGCACCGACTTACTTTACTTAGGGACGTTTCATTCTAAACTGATAGATAACATTTAAATTTAAATTTTTCCAAAGTGTATAATTTTGGGGCTAGTTAATATGATGTCAACGAGGAAATTTATGTTTTGTTTTATGCTTTAAGAGAGTGCAGCGTACTTCTTTTACTACTCATAAACCAAAAAAAATGCAACAGGAAATTACTTAAACGACTAACAACAAAGCAAGAAATTTGACACAATAGCAATTATATAAAATTTACAATGTTTTAAAATATTCAAAATAGTGTAAAGTAGTTGGAATTAACCCTGACGGCGGCGGCCGCTAGATGGCGCGTGGTGGGGGCGGGCGGGGTGTTGGGGGGGCGGCCCCGCTGGCCAGGACGCGGCCGGTAACACGAGTGCGCCTATGCGAGGCATGTATCTTGGACGGGCAGATATAACAGAGAAGTAGCCCCCGGTTCCCTGCTTGTAGTCGGTGCGCCGGGATCGTAACTCTACTTCTTATTTTACATGATATTTTGTATCTAATAGCTAGTCGCTCCCAGTGCCAATTAAATTATTATCGGTACTTACCAATCTGTTACTACTACATTTTATGCTAAGTTTCCTTAGCGTTCCTTTATTGTACCGAAAAGTAACTTCTCAAATTGTGAAAGTTTCTTATGAGAAATTCGCGGAATTTTATAAGAATATTCTTAAATTTTGTATGGAAAGTGAACATTCTCAATGCTCTCAAATTAATATTTCCGATAATATTCTCAGTAATTTGTTGAGAAGATTACCTAACTTCTGAGACTGTTCTGCAACTTGTACATTGCTATTCACATCACAAAACTTGGTGTTGGCAAAGTTAGGTTAGGGAACTAACTCTATCTATGTAGACCAGGATCTGGTTTCAAAAAGGGATTATACCTAGTGAATTAAAAAAAGCATTTTAATTTAAATCGATATTTTACTAAATCCTTTTATCGTATTATAAACGTTATATTAGCTTTCATTAACTTGACAGTATTGGCGGCCTAATTAAGAACAACACGACGGCAGAAGGGGCTAAACATTGTAGCATAAGGCCACTAGCCTCGTCGGCAAGGGTTCCTAGTCAGCTAGAAACACTTATAAATTCGCCATGTCCGTGTGTCCGTCTGTCCGCGGTTTAACTCAGAGACTCTCGGTACTGCAAATCTGTAATTTGGTATAGCTATTCTTTTTAAATTACTCCGACAAAGTAGTAAAAATATCTTAAATTAAAGCACATAACGAACTTAAAAAGAATAGAAACGTTAGTTAGCGTAGTGCATCTTTGCAGGGCCCTCAGATAACTTGAAATTGTACGCTAACCTTATACCCGACTATTACGAGTAGCTGTCGCTTCATGTCTGTTGCTTGTTATGCTTGATTTCGTTATTAAAACAACATACAAATTAATTACTTTTATAGTTACCTTCTTAGATTTTTTCTTAATTTATTTTCAATTTAAAGAGAAGTTATGTACCTAAATGAATTTCCTGTTTACTTTCGGTTGGATTCAGTTCAATATTTGATAAGGACCGTGCCTAAGTAAATATTTTCAAAGTAGGTAAATAATAATACTCATAGCATATCTGTTCTTTTTTTACAAGGTTGGCTTATTTTTTTTAGTCGCGGCACTAACATATTCCACTACATATGAACTTAATAAAAATCCCAAGAATATCCGTCGGGGGCTGCCATTAAATGAACTATTTTTTATGCAGTTTTATAGTACACCGTGAATAAATGGAGATATTTTATTGCTATACTTACATATTTCTAATTATGTTAAAATTTAAAATAGTGGTGGCAACCCCCGACGGATATCCTTGGGTTTTTTATTAAGTTCATAATATGTAGTTGAATATTTTATTGCCACATCTATATCTTCGAGAACCAAATATGTACGTAGGGAAGAGCTATGAAAACTGCAGATACTCTATTGTTTATATGACCGCCTCCGCGAGAGATCAACCCCAACTATATAGGTCTAACGCTTGACTGAGTATATTCAGACTAATCTTTGGTAGCAAATCCCGTGTGTGTTTACTTGAAGGGACCTGTTCAATTAACACGTATTGACGACAGCAAGGCTGACGCCCGTCTGAAGTTATTACGTCGTTTGACGTACCGTAAACACACGCGGGATTTGCTACCAAAGATTAGTCAGAACAGACTCAGTTATGCGTTAGACCTATGGCACACTAGCGCTATAACAAGCTGCACAGTAGCCGGATAAAGGATTTTTATAACAGTCTGGGCCCCATTAATAAGAGGTACAGTGGTTGTATAAGCTGCTACAGATCTCTTGTAGCGCCAAAACGGCCCCGCTCCGCCCATTTTTATACAGCCTATAGCTCTACACTTGGTCTACAGTGGTCGTAAATGTAAGTTATAATGGCTCTACAGAGGTGGTTTGAAAGCGATGGTTAGAGCCATGAGATTTCGAAAAAGTTCTTGTAGCACCATTATACCATCTTCACCTTATTTTTTCGCTGCTGTTCGTTCGTTATATTAAATCTCAACGCTTTAAATTTGTGATATAGTAGGTTTACTGTGGTGTGAACTAAATATATTTTATTAAAATGAATCAAACGTACAGTGTAAAGTGTCAAGGAAACAATGTGGAGGATTATCTGATTTGATAACTAAAATAACTTAACAGGTAAGTAACTTTTACATGGATTTATTTTGTGTACGTGAAATATCAATGCGAGTACTAGTTTTCTGTAAATATATATTTATATTATGGTCAAAATTTTCACGCGCCTTCAAAATATTCAGTTTTTAATGCAAAAAATATATTAATATGTTTAATATGTATGAAATTGTATTTCAACGTAAATAAGACTTTAAAGTTTACAAATAGTTTCATTAGGGTCACAGGTAAGAAATGGTGACTTTAATTACGTCAAAAGTTACTAGTTTACTCATAAATACTTTTTATCTTCAAAATGTTGTAATAAGCTTAAAAAAGTACTTTTACCAAAAACTGTAATGGCTTCTCAATCAAGCAGCTCTCAGAGTTGGTTACATCTGTTCTACATGTTTGAGCCGTGCAATGGCTCTAATGTTTGCTGCTGTAGACTTCTAGGTTTTACAGTTGTGGTATAGGGGTGCTATACAACTGTTTTGGTTGCACATCAGCTTTTTGTGCGTACACCCAACCAGCAAAATTATGTGCTATAAAAGTCGAGAGCGCGTTCCTATATTTGCTTTCAGTGCCATAAAAATGCTAAAAATACTCGTTTAAAAGCGCTGTAAACGTTTACTCGACCCGGTTTAGGTGCAGTTTATTCAGCCTTAAGTGCTATAAGAGTGGAGTAAATGCCGTATAATACGCAAAAAAAGTGCTATAAACGTTGAGTAAAAGCAAAAATAAATACGATTTGTTCCATTAAAGGGAGCAGTTTGCCTTTAATCAGCGTATTTGTTCCATAATAGCAACCACATTGCTTTTACTCAGCAAATTTGTTCTATAATAGCAGCCGAATTGCTATTATTCGATTATTATATGATGGAAATCGAATCTGACACGGAAACTAGTAATGTTTTTTTTTAATAATAAATCCTTACCATAACATTATTATATGTCCTTAGAATTTAAATACTGTTTACGTAGTGTTAATTATATAGAACAACTTGCGAAAATAATTCAACCGATTGAACCAGAGGTCGTCGTTCAGATATATTTATGCGACTTCCCAATTCCTTAAATTTAAATAAATATTATATAATTTATTTAAAATATATTTAAAAATAAATACTTTAACAAAATGGTTGCCATCCAATTTCTATTACATCTCATTTATACGATTATAACTCGAATAAAGGTGTTTGTATAACAATTAAAGCACATGATGCAGCCATGTTAGACAGAATTTGTGCTGTAAATATTTAACGATGCTTTTTGTAGCGCTGTAAGCTGAGTAAAAGTTGACTAAAAGCATTCTATACAATTCAGGTCCCATTAAAGAATTTGAATCGACTTGTCATATAAGCAGCCTGTAATAGCGACAATGTTGCTAAATAGTAAATAGATTGCTTTTACTCGGCTTTTTAGAATCGGAACAATGTGTCGAGTAATAGCCGCATAAAAGCACCCAAGCGCAACAAAATAGCTATTCAATAGCTCTTACATAACTGTAATAGAACAAAAACTCTGAGTAAAAGTAATGTGCTCAGCTTTTATAGAAACGGAACAATGTGTCGAGTAATAGCCGTATAAAAGCACCCAAGTGCAGCGAATTAGCAATTCAATATATAACTATAATTGTTATAGAAAAAAACTGCTGAGTAAAAGTAATGTGGCCACTTTAACTCAGCATCTTTCCAAGGGTAGAGTAAGAGTGCTATTACAAAGTGCTGTAAACGTTTATTCGACATAATTATTGCACAATTTAGTAAGATTTCCAAAGAGAAATTACCACGATTATACTACATATTGGTGTTCTGACAACGTTTACTCAGCTGTTACTCGACTACAAGTTGATTAAAGGATTTCTTATTCGACATTTTTGCTGGTTGGGTATAACTCAAAGTTGCATAATGGTATTTGGGACATTCCTTTATATAACTATTTTAGGGGTCCGTCGTTGAATATTGCAAACCTCTGAAAGTCAATTCAATGTATGATTCTTTGAAAACTGTTGCCTGAGTAAGCTACCTCTGTAAATTCGTCACCCGTATACATATTAATTTCATAAAATGATTTGCTTTTGTCAACAAAATAATATTAATTGGCAGATCAAATATCGAATAATATAATATATTTTATATATAACTGTACGGCTTTAAACGATATAATAGCGCTTGTAATGTTTATTTTTCCACCATTGGCTGAATTAAGCTACAGTTACCCTTCATTTTACAGCTTTACATCACAATTTAACTGTATATATCTCTAATATAACGCTTTGAACTCTAGTATAGATTTATGTTCCTCCATTATAGATGTATAGTTACAGGAGCGCCATTAAATACTATTAGAATACTTAAGGTGCTATAACAATATTCTGTAACCCTTACGGCTGTATAAATGTTTCGAATGATTCCTTAAACCACTATTTGCCGTACAGTAGCCATATAATTCTCACCTATAGCGCTGAAGGAGCTATCCTAGAGCTACACAACTCTTTTATGGATTAGTAATACAACAGCCGTATAACACTATTCTGTAACCCCTACGGCTGTATAAAATGTTTCGAATGATTCATTAAACCACTATTTGCCGTACAGTAGTCATATAATTCTCACCTATAGCGCTCAAGGCGCTATTCTAGAGCTACCTACACAACTCTTTTATAGATTAGTAATACAACAGCCGTAAAAAAATCTGTTAAAGAACCTAAGACATTACAAAATGCCTTAGTACGCTCTTGAGAGCTATAAAAGCAACTTATAACTCCTTTTAAACCCCTTTATCTGCTTAAGTACTCTTTTACAACTCACGGTGGTATAAAAGACTTCATTAACTCAATTATATATCTTACAGCTTTCTAGTGATGCTCTCGTTTGCTCTTTTAACACTATGAGTAATTTTGTTGCTACTCAATGGCTACTGTACCACCTAACTGTTTGAGGGTTTTTATATATGCTACTGTATATCTTAAAGGAAATTCTACAACACTTGAACGACTCCTATACAACTACCGGGCTGTACAACGGCTGTATAAGCAGCTTGTTTGCTAGTTGGGACTCTATTTACAAAAGCTTTTTACGTTTATTTATCTCGTCATATAAACTCTTTTAAGTCGGGGGTTTAAAAAATATTTTATCCTTTTTCAATTATGTTTTAAACGTAGAGGGTTTCTTCAACAAAAAAAAATGCTTTTTATTTCAAACTTTTTAAAGAGCATAGGTATAAGTCGGCTAGTCGTTGGGCTATTCTCCACTGTTTCCTTAAGTAAAAATCAGTCTCATTGTATGCGCCGAGGTGAGGTAGGTTCGACGATGACCCGATGAGAAAGTGGTTAGGTGTCAGCATTTCAGTGCTGCCTGGTTCCACAGATAAATGCGTCAATGGCCGACTGTTTACTAAATTTTCAACTTCAGCCAGTAAAATATTTAAAGTCTCGTGGGGCTCGCTCTTTTAATACAATTTTGAGGCTAGTCTTAACGCTCCGAATCAGCCTCTCCCATGCTCCACCCTAGTGTGGGCTTGCAGGGGGTATAAAAGTTCATTTTGTTCCATACTTCATGGAATTGTTTTTTAGGTATTCCTCGTCAAACTCTTCAATTGACCTTTTCAGCTCTGTTTCGGCACCCTTGAAATTAGTGGCGTTATCTGAGAATAAATTCTGTGGCCATCCTCGTCGCGCGGCCATTCTTCGCAAAGCCATTATGAATGAGTCAGAGGTAAGAGTACTCACAACTTCGATATGAATTGCTCTCACAGTCAAACATGTGAACAGGACTCCATATCTTTTTTCGCGTTTTCGGCCGACTGTGACCTCCATCGGGCCGATTAGGTCAACGCCACAAAAAGAAAATGGACGCTGATGGTGAGCAACTCGAGCCTTCGGTAAGTCTCCCATTCTTGGGATCTCTTGTTTACATTTCCGTATTCTACAAAACATACACTTCGATGTTATGTTTTTACTGTTGGTCTAATCCTTAATATATAATGTTTCTATTTCAGGTTATTAACTACTGTTTCCTGGTTCCCGTGCGCCGCAAGAATATGGTAATGCTTCACTATCAGCCTTACAATGTAGTCTCGCCCATCTAGTATTTTAGGTCTTTTTGTTTCAGGTGCGACGTCAGCGGCGGCGTCGATTCGACCACCGAGGCGGAGAACGTCGTGCTCGTCGAGGTAAGGTGACAAGGTAAGTATTCTACTAGTATTGGGTAATAATTTTCCATTTTTCAGGTTGTATATTTCTTCAGGAAACGGCGTTCGTTGTGAATATTTCAGAAGCAGTGTTTCAGCCTTCTCCATTGTGGTTTCGTTTTCCTCCTTTATACGTTTGCATTTATTTATAGTTGTCACAATTAACTAAGTTCAAGTTCTGTGCAGGTAAGTTTAAGTCTTGTACACTCCGCGCACATAACGTAAACATCGTCCCGTCCTGATTACGTAACGACAGATTGATCAGCTGTGTCTCACAAACTAGTTCGCTATTGTCCCAAGCGCCCCGCACTCGTAAACATTCGCGCCGCCCGCGCACGCCGGCCCGTTCTGTTAGCGATGCACTTATTAACGACACCGTGGATCCGTCGTCAAGCTATGCCGTCGTGTTAATAACACCGTTAGGTTCACTTTTTAATGTTTATATGCGCTACGGTCTCACTGGTTTCAGTCTGAGTGTCACTTTCTAGCACTTGCACTTGGTTGGAACTGTCTCTGCACGAACTTTGAGCCGGTACGTAATGCAGGAGCCGGTGGTGAGGTTCACCGCACCCTTCTTCGTCACACGCCGCGGCGGAGCACGTCTGGCGGTCGTGCTGCGACACTAAACATTTGTAGCAAATGCCGAATTTCTTCACATACAGCCAGCGATCCCTGCGTAGTGATTTTTTAAATTTCTTACACTCCGTTAGTTTGTGTTTTGTTAAACGACAAAAACGACACTTATCGTAAACATGTCCACTTTGCACTAGAATAGTTTGCGACTGGTTTGTACCATGCTCATAATTTTTACGTTTAAAATCATAACGAATGGGAATGAGAGAAGCACTACACGTTGATACTTTCACAGCCTCTTCGTGCAAAAATTCCGCGAGAATATCTAGCTTAGATTTAGTTCCTTCTCGTATCAGCGGGTAACTATAATCCGTCCACTTAGCTAGCAGCACTGTTGGTACGAGTAATTTAGCCAATACGATTGAGACTATATTCATTTCATGTAAGTATTCTTCACGTCGAAGGGCACGAACAGCTGCCACGTAGTTCCTTATTTTGATTGCAAACGTCACTATTTCCTTATAGTAATCCAGTTGTAACGGGTGTAGTTTTTTAATTTCCATTAATATTCGTGTTAAGATTACGTCAGCATTTCCAAATTGTAGCTCTAACGTCGACATTACGGTTTTAGGTGACGTTCCGCTCATAAGCAGAGCTGTGACGGAGTCTTTTGCTGGGTCACGAAGACATTTTCTCAATCTCCACATATTTTCAATGTCACTAAAATTGCACACTTTAGTGGATTCTTCAAAAGCTTGTTTAAATTGGAGCCAATCCATTGGTTCGCCGTAGAATAAGGGTAACTCCCGCGGCGTGCTGATGCGGCTTAGCACGTTAGCATTATGACTCCCGGTGGCGGAGGTGGTGACTAGATCCTTCAGTAAGCTTGCCAACTGCTGAACTTGACCATCGGTGCCGCAGCGACAGCGGCCGGCGGGCACAGCGAGCCCTTGTCATTTCCATACTCGGGAGCAAGCTGTGTTTCTAGTTCTAGTTGGGTGCGCTCGACCCACCGCGCGACTTTACTTCTTGTGGATTCTTCATCCAACTCCGAATGTGGACTGTACTCTTCCTCTAGTTCTGCAAGATCTGCTTGCAGCCGTTTGTCGATCAATTCCATTTGTATGTGAGCCTTGGCTTCAGCTGCCTCCAGTTCCAGTTTTTTGCGACGTACCTCCACAGAAGATGACGACGACTTCTTAGAGTTAGACTTATTGGTTTTCCGTGAACACTGTGGTTTCGGTTGCAATTTTTTTTAAACTTCTAAAAAATTAGTTTTATCGTTCGTCTTTTGTTCGGTGGCATCTTTAGGCGTTTGTATTTGCTGGCTTATTTGTTCCTTTTGTTCTTCTTCAAGCCTTTTCTCTTGCTCCCTTTTTGCAGTAGTACTACGTGTGTTAACCATTTTTACTGGGGTGTGGAACATTCAAGCTCCGATTCGAAGACCACTTTGTAGGCACTGTGAGGGTCCCACAAAATAATTACATTACTCTTTACTGGTAATATTTTTATTAAAACAACTAACAAGCGAAAGCAAAGAAATAACGAAATTTGAACATAGATAAGGCGTGCGGTCAGCGTGGCTCGCATCGAGATCTGACAGCCGGTAGTGTCACCCGCCCCGCGCGCCCCCGCGCCCGCCTGCGTCGTCTACACTTGTATTAAATAATCCAGCGTAGTGAGTTGTTGGTTTAAATTCATTCCTCATAATCCCTCACCGTGGCTTGACACGGGGTGTGCTGTTGCTGTGCTTATGAGTTGTGGTCTACAGACGGTGTTCTTTGCCGGGGTAGCAAAGATCCCTCCTCTTCAAAGCGCCGTACACATAAAACAACAATTTGCACCTGTAAAAAAATGGATTTGTAATAACAATTAAAGATATAAGTAAAATTAAATAAATAAATACAAAAAGAAATTATTTTTTATAAAAAGATGAGTAAAAAATACTACTCACGTTCACACCGGTTTCTCTAGCAATATCTGACAAATTTCTGCCTTCACTGTGCAAACCAATTATTTGCTTTATTTTGACCAGGTCAATATTGCAACGAGAAGTCATATTTTCAACAAAAGTAAAATCTTAACATAAGGCAATCGATTAAGCAGCTAACGAACGAAGGAGCGTAATAATCAGTCTGGTATTTATAAATCTTTATTAGTCTACCCTCTAGTAGTGATTACTTACTTAACGTGTTTCTGTTTCTTGTAAAAATATGCAAATCATAATAAACTACTAATGAATTTCGTCTTATCAGTTAATGGCTCGATGGTTCAACGGCACAAATGGCCGCCTACATTCACGGTCCCGAGTGAGTCCCGGGTTCGATTCCGCTTCGTGGATGAAGTGTTTTTGATAATTTAACCCTCTTCATTTGGAATTGACTAATACTCAAAACTACTTCAATCATCTATTATACTAAAATATAAAACTTACAAAAAAAGAAAAAAGTTTTGGTTGTAGTACGCGGGGTAAAAATATTTTTATCATATTTTTAGACATTACCTGCAACAACGCCATCTAGCAAGATCTTGTTGAACCACTACGAGCAGATAGATGGCGTCAGTTTGCCTCAGAGCATTATCTTTCCGAGTTGTCCTTGCACTTATGAAGCCCACTGGACATTGTACTACATGTTGATATAGTTTATTAAATAGTAATAATATATAGGTAAGTATTAAGAGGCCGTATACGACATTTTGCCGATTTCGGTGATTTACGTGATTTTACAGTTTAAATACTGTATTTCTACAAGTTTAAATCCGTTATACCCAAGAAGATCATATTCGCAAAATATCATACTAGCAAAACATAATATACGCATAGCATCACATTCGCAAAACATCATATACGCATAACATCATACTAGCAAAACACGATATTCGCAAAACATGATATTTACAAATAGTCCGGTTTTGTTATAAAATCGTAGGTAGGTTTAGGTTATGTTAGATGTACAGCAGGCCCGGAGGGCCAAACCACCCAGAAATAGGAGCTCCGCGGTAGCGGAGCTCCGTCGACAATGTCTAATTCATGTCTTAATAATAGTTATTTTTTGCTAATGTGATGTTTTGCTATTATGATGTTTTGCGAATATCATGTTTTGCGAATATGATGTTTTGCTTTTATGATATTTTTCAGAATATCATGTTTTGCGAATATGATATCCAACGACTGAGGGGTTTAAATGAACAACACGAAAGATAATTTCTAATTTTAACGAATGTATGAGCTACTTTTTTGTTTTTATTATTGTATTTTGATTAATCGACCTGACACCGGCGACTGTTATGTAAATTTTGCTGGAAGAGGTTTAGAATGTCACATATTCATGAATCGTTTTGACGTCTTAACGGTATGAAATATTTACAATGTATTGCTGTGAAAGTCGTCTAAAAAATGTATGAATTACTTTTTACCACTTTCATATACATTTTTCGTTAGGTAGGCGGTAACTCTGAATAAGACTAGACAAAACATCATCTTTAATCGTGTTTTCCTCGAAACTAGGGTTTACGACTTTCAGCGTTTTGCCGTTGGACGGCAGAAAAGTTGTCGGTGGTACAGCTCTTCTATTACACAATGTCTATAATTTTTTTAACTAACAATAAGGATTTATCAATATTAATAATTAAACATTAGCATTAGCTGAAGATATTTAAAGGCAACTGCGTGGTCATCCATTCTAACTATATCCAGCCAAAGTTGATAAATACTATAATCAGTATTAGTTTTAGGAAAGAGCGCTGCTCTCTGAGATACAGGTCTCACAGTCTAGTACAGTTGATGTGTTCCTAGCTGTAGCTAGCCTGTTTTTCATATATATTGATTAGGTAGGTATTAGTAGCTCCTCTTCAAGAAGATATTAAATACCCAAGTAGAGCATACTGCGAGTCAGGCGGAGCTATTTTACATGTGCGCGGACTATAGGTACCGTCCTTCGGTAGGTAGGGCAGTCGAAATAGGTTTCCAACGGCGACGCGTATACATTTTATTATAAGGCTTGTGTGTTGCCTTGAAATAAGAACACTCCATTTTCCGGCGGTCGCTTCTCTTAAATAACATTCGATTTTACAAAAGAGAAAGTTGACTGTTAGGTTTTTTCAGTCCAGCCAGCAAACCGACTTTCTCAACATAGTATAAACAAGAGCCGTTTTCCGCGTCTGTCTGTATGTCCGCTAACCTTCCTAAACCACGCAACGGATTTTGATGCTGTTTCTACCATCGGTTAGACAATTTTTCACAGATGGTCGTTTCGCGTAATATATTTTGGCTTAGGCAAGTATGATACCACAAAACTCACATAAACCGAAGCGAGGCGAAGGCGGGTCGCTAGTTAAAAATAAGATTCCGCTACTTTGTAAGTTCAATGATATGTTTAATAGGCTATGTGACATTTCCCTATTTATTTTGACTCGTCATATTAAATACGTAGGGATCTAAAATATTGCCAAGAATGATTTAATTCAATATCCAACAGCTTCTTATCTCCAGGTTTTTAATATTACCAAAATGGAAATAAAATCTAGGTTGAAAAACCAACACCGAGGAAAGACTTTACTACTGTTATTTTAAAAATAAATAAATAAATGAGGCATTATATGATTTCGGCATATTTGACCAGTTCAATCCCTGATTAAGACAGGCGAAATTTAAAAAATCCTTGAATGCAGTATTTTTATTGTATTCAAAAATAAAAGTAAATCTCTGGCTATTTTCAGTATTTAAGGCAGGGGGAGCGGGGCAGATTCGTACGGAAAAAAATAACCTTATATTTTGGGCAGTAAAAATGATAAAAATTAGACAATTTTTGCTTATATCATAGTTAAACTAATTGGGATTAATATGGCATCTAAATGAATCTTAAAAATTTAATCGTAATAAAAATAAAGAAAAAACCGTGAAAAATGGAATTTGTCTCATTGTACCGCACCCATGGGCACCTTGATACACATATTTAATTAAGTAAAACAGTTTTAAAAACGTCAGCATTCAACAAAATGTTGTTTTATTTCTTTTAAGGAGATTATACACACATTAAAATTTGAAATCGCAATATTATAAAATATTTTTTATTTTTCGACATTACGACCAATTTAAAATGAAATTTTCGTTATTGATTTAAACAAACTTAAATATTTTAGAAAAATAGGCATAAGAAATCCTAAAAAGTACTTTTAGAATCTTAAATAATACAGTAAAAAAATAGATAGGAAATATTGATAGTACCAATGTCCCGTGCCTTTGTGTATCGAAGTGCCTTAATGGAATGAAATGGTCATATTGGAAAAGTTTACAACATTAATAATACAGGTGTACTTAAAAAAAAAAGTGCAATCCTGAAAACGAAATAAAATAACTTAACACTTTCACTGCGGGACAAATCTTGAAGAACTCTAAACTGGTGCAGTTTAGATCGAATCAGCCCAAACCTAAGCTCTTTTACAGTACGGACGAGGTCCTAACGACCTCAAATTTCAGTACCTACTTAGATCCTTCATAACTTTGCCGATATTAGAATTAGGTGATATTTTATGTGGTCTTCATTTGCCAGTAAATGTTTGAAATTAACATAGCTTCGCCATTGGTTCTGACATCTGGTTAAAGAAAATATGTACCTTAAGTATTTTTAAGGTCTTGTACGCCTCAAAACGCACTAAATTGTATCTGAGACTAGTGCAGGGAATGGCACTTATCGCTACATACGTCGCAATTGTCATCTAATCGAGCATCTTCGGCAGGTACAAAAATATCTCAGAAACCGTCTTTAGTCAATCTAATGCATATGCATCAGATTTATTATTTAGAGCTTGAGTCCTGGTAAGGGCATTTAATGTTATCACGAAAATTTGTTTCCGTGTCATGGTGATTTATCTATGTATGTATTTTCTTATCTATACATACGTTTTTTAATCGCCGCTTAGTAACCATAGTACAAGTATTGCTTAGTTTAGGGGTAGGTCCATTAGTGTAAGATTGTCCATAAATATTTATATATATATTTATTTTCTTATTTTAAAACATAATAATTATTTACATTTATAAACCCTAAACTAAATAGCGAACCCTATCAATTCGTCAAGATTTACGTAAAACACGCGTGGTTCGGTATCGACAATTATGGCTGCACTAAAGGCAACCGGTCAACGTCCCGCGTCGCACACTGGAACCCGCCCATACATTGCAGTGCTCAAACGCTTTTGTATAGTCATGTTTTAGTGATATGTCTATATTACTACTATTTGTTTTTAACGAAATAGTGCAGGCGTATTATTGTGCTCTGTACTTGCCCTCCATGCGGCGTCCGTTTTTTGCACCCTGTGTAGTGTTTCACAAGAAATATAAGTAATATATTCAAGTTCCGCGGGAGTATCTTCGATATCTATACTAATTATAGGTACTTCTCTGCAGATCTATTCTTACCAATATTATGAAAATAAAATGATACAAGAGTGACTCCGTTTAAAAATGTCTACCACACCAAACCCAAGCGTAGAATCAAAAGCCTTGGTTAGTAAAAGCACGCCTATTTCTCTAGTTACGAGTAACAGAACGGTTCGACAGCAGCGAAGAACTGCAAAAAAAACATATGGGAGGACAAGAATGGGAGAATACTTGACACTTTACAGGCGGGCTGCTAGGGCGTAGCCAATTTACCAAATTACTACTGAGATAGAACTTTAAACCGGCAATTTTCGTAAGTATAACGATACAAAAATTACATTTCCGAGCATAAACTTTTCCCTTTAGATCGAGTAAGTATCGTCGTCGAGAAAATGTGTGTGAAAATTTGTATCAGCACCCGGAGTCCGTATTCAGTAGGTGCTTTGGATTCGAAAACGTGACTTATGATTGAAATGATTGCGCCGGAGCTGGTGCTCCCGTCAGGGAGAGTCTTCGAGATTCTTTCCTTAAAAAAAATGGAATAAGATAACATATACTTACCTACCTAACATGAAAAATAAGTAAAAGAAAACCAGACAAGTGCGAGTCGGACTCAAGCACCCAGAGTGCCGTAGGTACTATTCTATTTCTTGCTAAGCAAATTTCTTCTTTAATCTTTATACTCGTAACTTACTGAAATTTAAACATACTAATCTGAGGAGCGTTAAATCGCCTTTACAATATTTTTTTCCCAATTATGTACCTATAGGTTTATAGGGACTTAACCGATGGCTGTGTATGTAGGGCAAACCTTGGCTATTCGGTGATATGCAGGTATTCGGTGATAGTTTGTTATCGTCTCATAGCGGAGTTATCTAATATTTTTATAGATGGTACTATTTTTCAATAGATTGCGCGACTTACATTTATTATGATAGCGTAGGGCGAGAATCCGAATGAATTCACAAAAATTAAAAAATTAAAAATAATTGGCAAATTAATTTTCCTGACCTACATTCTTAGATGGGTTGATACGAGTTGTAATTAAAGTTATATTACAGAAAACAACTGAAAGTAATTGCGAAAACAAAAGAAAAACCCGTTAAGGTAAGAGTTTTTAAACGTGTTTATGTTTTTAAAGCAAAGTGAAGTTAACATTTTCGTTCGTTAAATCCTTAATTTCGGCGGTTGATTTCTTAATGTTTTTCGTTGTTTTGTATATTTCTATACCACCACATAACCAAGTGCAGTAATTTATCTCAATACAATAATGGGTTATGACTCTGTTCTATGTATGTTTTAACAGCAAAGCCAACACTAAAACACATATCTGTTTTACAGGACACTCCTTTCAAAAAATGTTCAACAAAAAAATCTTACAATGCATCCAGCATAAGAGCTGCCGTTACGGAAATTAACAATGGAAGTACTATTCATAATTCTGCAAAAAAGTTTTCTATTCTTTGGAGCACTTTGAGAGCCTATAGCTGCCGCCATCATCATGATCCTTCTGCCACAACTCAGTTCAATCGTGGAAAACCATTATTATGTCCTGCCTGCAGAAATAGAGGTTGCACTCCTGTGGCATAATAGAGAATATTATATTTGTTTTTTTTATTAATTTCATATCTTTTATTTATAGTTTTAAAATATACCATAGCTTAATCTCACTATATCACAGAATAACCAAGTTAATGTCACACATTAAGCTGAATATCACTGAATTACCTACTTTTTCATGTGTCAAAATAAATGTTTATTAAATGAATTTGATACATTAGAAATAAAATCAGAAGTTCAGAAATGGTAAACAAATTCATCCACTTTTACATAGTAATGCTTTAAAAATAATTTAATCGATAGGTAATATTATATTGTCAATAAACCTAACTATCACCGATTAACCAAGGTTTGCCCTACTATCAGCGCAATGGAACCCTGACAAGGCAAGCTCAAGCCGAAAGAAATATCAAACAAATTGTTTTATAATCAAGGATCGGAAAAACGCCCGTCATTTTGAAAACATAACCCTGTTCCGTACAGGAGACTTCCTTCTGATGTTAGTTAAAAATATTATTACGTATTTTACATTTATTATACCATTATTTATATGTATTCAGCAACAACATTATTAATGAATAAAACCATAATGGTTATGGGAAAAAAACACTTTCGCCAATCAAAAAGAATGTTTTTTTTTTTGAATTTTCGCCTGTTAAGTATTCCATAACGACGTGAATTTAGGACCTATTTATAAAAGTTTGTTCACAGTTTACGGAGGACATTGGGGCAATCGATGACATTGGTTTACTGTTTGTATGTGTGTTTGTGTTTTCTAACATTTCGGTGTCAATTATTAATAAAATTGTCGCTAAGTACATATAAATGATTGTATAATAAATCCATAAAATACCTAATAATATTTTAAATTAATATCAAGGAAGTCTCTGCTATACGGAACAGGGTTATGTTTTCAAAATGACGGTCGGATTTCCGATCCTTGTTTATAATGTCACTGTGACACCATTCTACTCGTACGGTAGGTCCGGATTCCATTGGGCCGATTTATTTATTTATTTACTTATAAAGAAACAAACGGTCATATACACTCACCAATATAAACTAGAATATTTATGTTAAATTAGACCAACAGTTTCCTTAATTAATATATACTAAATTCCATTAATTAGTGGTACATGTGCAAACAAAGAGCTATTTTTACATGAGCGAGCAAGCAAAAATAAATAAAACAAGTATCTCCACAGAGTACCTTAACATAAATCAGAGGTCAGAGTTACTAGAAAACATACTTAACGCTAACAATGTTCGAGATTACATCATGACGACTTGCCTTAAATAGTATTTAAAAAAAACGGAATCTCTCTCACAAATTGATCCAGGCCCGTTACATGAGTACTAGACAACGTTAAACTCACTTGAACAAATACCCGCGTTCATACACAAATATCTGCCCCCACCGGGATACGAACCTGGCACCGCCGGCCTCGCAGGCAGGGTCACTCACTACCAACTAGGCCAACGAGTGATCAATTTATATACACACACAGACACACAATACACTTAAAACACTAAACACACTTTAAAATATCTCTTTAGGGAGATGAAACTGCAATTAAAAATATCGATAACTACCCGTTAGCTTTTCACTTTCGTTGTATCGTCTGCACGCACGTCTAACAAAAACATTACGGGCGCAACATTAACATGTTCTGCTGGAAGTAACAGCGAATCATTTCTTTTTGCGACAATAGCGCTGACGCGCACGAAGTACTTTAAAATTTACTTTTTAAAGAAGTACTGATAGTTAATTAAATGATCAAAATTCGGATATTTCACTCTAGCTCCTGAACTATTGGGCCGATTAGGTTGATAATTATAAGTAGGTAGGTACTAAACTATTTTATACATCTCACGGGATATAGTTACAACTCTTTTAAATAAACAGAAACTTGTACTTTTTGTTTCTTGCGGATAGACTTATATTAATCAATAAATTAAAATTAAAAAAAAAAAAACACTTTTACCAACAGCCATACAAAATTACCCTTGCTTTGCTTTTTGAAGTACCTAGTCGTTTAACAATTCCATATGCCGTTTTAGACACGAAGTAATACGACAGAAAAGTTATTATTTAGTTTTTTAGCTATTTACTTGGCTCCTGCCCAAAGAGATTTAATAATAAGATTAGGTATCTATAGGGCGGCCGTTGGAAAAGTTTTCATACGAAAACGTAGATTCTGAACGTCATTAACGCCATCCAGCGTTCTCCAAACGATTAAATTATTTTTAAGCAATCAAAGGGAATGTACATACGAGTACGTGCTTAATTCCAGGTCTAACCTTGAGCAGCTAGCTGACTGTGCGGATCCCAGGGGTCAACAATGGGAAACTACCTATTTTTATTACTTGTAAATGACATCATCACTGCATCATGCCCTGGCCCGGAGTAGGTATGTACTCGTAATGTTCGCTGACGACACTTGAACAGCTTAACTCAAGCTATTTAGAATCTGTCGTCCTGTCGTCCATGGTTTTAAGCAAACGGTTTGCTGCTAAACGTTGAAAAAACTAACCTAGTTTATTTTCGGCAGCGTAAAGACCATGTCGATAAACTAAATATAATTATTGTCAAGTGACATTTTCATGGACGTAGGATGTTTTTAACAATGATAATGCCATATCGACAAAAAATGCGTCGCGAAACTGTTTGTAATTTCTTCGATACACATCCCCTCTGGTCGAATGCGAAGGTCGGGGAGCATTTTAAACAAAAGGTTTAGAGTCAAATCACAGTTTATAGTATTTTAGCGTCCTACTCACATAGAAAAACAAATACAGGAAAGCTCGGTTCTGGAAGACTACCCATAAAATCTGAACATAGAGGAGCTAATTTGATGTTTTGGAAAGATTTGACTTCCAGTCACTACTCAAAAAAAAGTTAAGCAAAATGGACGAGCTAAAAATCACGTACGTCCCCAAATTAGCAAATCCACCTACCGCCCCACGACTTCGCCTAATCGAAGATTTTTTGGGCAAATCTGAAACGGCGAATCTACTCGAATAATTTTCCCCAAATTAAAGTTAAATTCGAAAGATTAAATTAGGATTAAATAAAATGCCGACATCTGTGTTTACGTCAGCCATGGACAAAGTTCCACGGAACTGTCGCAAAGCAGCTCGCAAAGGAGTAAATTATTTTTTGCATTAAACTTGTTAATAATACTACTATTTATTATAAACATTTTTAACATAACAGACTTTTATTTTTGTATTGTTTCGAACTTTGTCCAAATTTCACTCCACATACGTTAATTCTGTATTTATAGTTATTTGGCGCTGTCTTAGATGACTTTAGTAGGTAGGTATAAACACTTTAGTCGCCTGCATCTCAGGATCCAATCAAGTCTACATAAACGTGATACCTAGTTTTTCTTTAAAATTCGTTATATGTATGTGCTTTCCTTTAAGATATTTTTCAGATTTTTAGTGTTTGTAGTTTTGGCTGTAATAGGAGGCGGGACACTTAACTCCAACAAAAATTCGCACTGTAAATCTTAATATTTCACAAACGGATCACTTAATCGAAAAATATTTCCATAAACTCGCAGTATTTTTGAAAGACCTATCCAACGACACCCCACGCCATGGGGTAGACGAGAAAAGAAAAACATTCCCAGGTACTTTGACTGCGTATTCACAATCCAAAAACGGGCTATTTGAATAATCGCTAATGAACCTTATGACTACCCTGCATAAATAGAACCTTTTTAGAGGGCATAAGCGGCCTGCACACGTAAAGTTTGGACTGCGGGAAACGCCACGCGCCATTCTAATCTTCACGCCAAACCGTACGTGTAAATGCAACTGTAATAGTAAAATAGTAAAAAGCCTACGGTTCGGACTGGCGCGTGGAATGGCGCGTGTCGTTTCCCGCGGTCCAAACTGTGCCGTGTAAAGGCCGCCATTGAATACTAACCCTACCCAGTTATTCTTATACCTGTGTGTACATTCTGGAGGCATGTCCATTCGTGAGGTTGAATCTTGACTCGTACAAGACTCGAGCCCAACAGCACGGCAGGAACACGAGTGGTCAGCGCTTGCCGGGCGTCCCGGCGCGGCGACTGGCAAAGGCTCGGCAATCACTCGACGTAGTAGGCCCTAAGCATATAACGCTCTCCCGACAGACATCAAAAGCGCAACCAGTGACGCTATATTTAAAAATAAATTGTAAAACATCATGCTGGAGTTGGCGAGTTACTCAATTGACGAATGTTTTGAAAACGTCAAATCGTTGACTCAAAGATAAACAAAAACCTACAAATACAAATTTTGTAAGTAGGTAGGTACACTTATTCTAATTACAATGAATTACGCAATAATTAATATTTCAATAATTAATTGTAAGTATTATAAACATTATGACGTGTAAAATGTAGGTATCATTTTATTAATAATAAATTAATCTTGAATAGCAGAACCAGTCTCAAACTAAATTAGAACTCGTTTCAGCTATCGGACGGTAGATATCGCTAAGAACCAACCTGCGGTAGGCGTGTCACCAATTCATAATATCGATGAAGGATAGGTACAGTCGAGTTCATAAATATGTATACGCTTTAGTACCTTGTCACTTTAATCGCTGTGATAATTCGTATATGGCAGTTTGAACATAACATTAAATAGACAAGGTACTAAAGTGTATACATATTTATGAACTCGACTGTACTATAATTGATTTAAAACTTGCGTCTTCATCGGTGAAACACTAGATTACCGTTCTTCTTCCATAACAATTCAGTTTCCCAAGACTAGTGTCCTATGTCCTCTTCTTTCGGGAGGCCCAGTTATCGATACTAAAGGACAGAAAGTATGGAAAATAAACTGGCCAAGTGCGGGTCGGACTCGCGCACGGAGGGTTCCGTACCATTATCTATAAAAATCAGGTTTTTTGTACTGGAGCCTTCATAAATATATTTTTTATTTTTATTTAATTATTTATTTTTACCGTGAACATACAACTAAATATTCTGTGAATATTTTAAGCGTCTACCTGTTGTCGTTATTAATATCGAGCAAAAACGGCAAAATAAATCACGTTTGTAGTATGAGAGCCCCCTTAAATATTTATTTTATTCGGTTTTTAGTATTTATTATTTATATCGGCAACAGAAATACATCATCTATGAAAATTTCAACTGTCTAGCTGTCACGTTTCATGAGATACAGTCTGGGTGACAGATAGACAGACAGACGGAGGGACGGACAGTGGAGTCTTAGTAATAGGGTCCCGTTTTTACCCTTTGGGTATGAAACCCTAAAAAGATCCGTGAATTAAAAAAAAACTGTTTCTTTGACAAAGTTGACAACTTTCAATAATGGTTTATACCTTTATAGCCTATATGGGTAATTATCCCAACCACATTTTTGACCGGCGGACGTGATAATTGGGCTCTAAAGTACCTACATGTATTGGAAACTATTTATTTTCTAGATAATCGTAGGTACACAAAGCACCATGTTGAGCCAAAGTTGAAATAATTATTAACTTATCATATTTATCGTAAATAAATATTTCCAATCCAAAATCAATGTTGGTGTCGTGTCCGGTACTTGTCGCATATACTGATATGCCGTGGTACAAAGTTATTAACCCTCAATTAGATTTATATTTTACCTATAGCAAAAAAGCGGTAAAGTTCGCCGTTTTTAGGATTTCAGATTCGATTCTTTCGAAATCAATCAATACTTAGTAAACTTTTTTATATGATTAAAGTACTCGTAGATTAAAATGCACAAAATGAAAATATATGTGTAACCATACTCTATGTTTAATGTACTTGGAATAACAGCACTGGGACCGCAGAAAACCATCGTTTGAAATTGACCCAGTTATAGTAATATTACTACAGAGGCAGGGACAAAAGGGGTTGCCGGCCGAGCAAAGCGAGGCCGGATAGGTCTGAGGCGGGCAACCCCATATTTCCCGCCGAGGTATGTATAGTGCTTTTTTCAAACATGCAATGAAATAAACAACAAAAAAATCAAAGGTTTTTTTTTAATACGCATAGTGGCAGAATGTCATGATGCCTGTGCCACAAATTTATGTGGAATGGAAATTAAAAAAGAGGATTTTGCCGGCCTAGGCCTGCACGATTTGTATGAAATTCCATTAACGACCTCTTGTCCTAGCCGCACCTGAAACGTCATACTTCGCAGCCTATTATAAGGAACATAACATCAATATTTCATTGCATGTTTGAGAAAAGGTATTTTAAAATATTACAATTATTACACTTGCAAATAAAAGGAAACTGGGAGCAGTGTAAATAAAACTGTCCTAGCGAAATAGACAATTTTAGGGCGTCAGTTGTTCGTTCAGTTCTACTCCAGCGATAGATGGTGAAAGATTTGTACCATCTTGATGCGTCTTCCCGCTAAGCACATAAGTATCGAATTTTACATTAAACAATGCGAAGAAATTATACAAATACATGATTATAAGTATTTCTAAAAACCTTTGACAAATTCGGAGAGAATGTTTGTTTGCGTCATACGAGTATTAGTTAAGATGGTTTCACTCACAACGAGCCGCCGCCAGCCGCCGCTCCGCAGAGCCCCGCCGCGCCGCCGCCCCTCACTGCGCCCCCACAAGTTGGGTGTACGGGATTTTTTTCATGGTCCTTTCGATTTTATACGCAATAGAGAGCACTTTTAAAAAACAATATGGACATGGACGGAAAATGTTTTCATATGGTTTTTTTACTCCTAGGAGTTCCGTCCATGTGTTTCAATCGGAAAACCGTTATTTCCAAGCATGTTTGAGAAATAGTACATTATTGCCTAGGCATGGAAGTAGGCAATTGCGGGCCGAGTATTGGTTTAAACGGACGAGCTTGCGAGTCCGTTTAATAATACGAAGCCCGTAATTGCTGTTCCTGCCGAGGCAAATATAGTGCTTTTCTCAAAAATCGCAAGTTTTTTTTTTGTGTTGGAGTAAAATCTTCATCGCTTGAACTCATTTTTTTAATTGCATACAAACAAACTTCATGTGAAAAAAGTATCACTCTTTACCTCCTTTTTGTTTATGACAAGGAGAATCGCAAGCTTTGTTTTTAAAAATAGCATAAGCTATTCGAGACACAGATAAAAAAGTTATGTTTCGAATAAAATTTGGATGTTTCAGACTTGTGCCATCATTTTATTATGGGCTTTTTCACTTTTTAAAAAGTTACAAGCTAGATAGTAATGGAATTTGTATGCAACATTGCGGGCTTGTGTAGCGAGCACGCAATGTTTTTTTTTTTTTAATTTGAGATCTGTCAGTAAACTATGTCCTTCGCGTCTCAATATGTAGATAGTAATGTCAACGTTTCCGGACATTTTTGAGAAATAGTACATTATTGCCTAGGCATGGAAGTAGGCAATCGCGGGTCGAGCATCGGATACGAAAATACGAAGCCCGCAATTGCTGTTAAATATAGTGCTTTTCTCAAAAATCGCATGAAATTTTTTGCGTTGGAGTCAAATGTTCATCGCTTGAACTCATTTTTTGAATTGCATATAAACAGAAACTTCATGTGAAAAAACCATCACTCCTTACCGCCTTTTTGTTTATGACAAGGAGAAACGCAATTTTTGTTTAAAAAAAAAACATAAGCTATTCTAGGCACAAATAAAAAAGTTATGTTTCGAGTAAAATTTGGATGTATAAGACTTGTGCCCTCATTCTATTACGGCCCTTTTCACTTTTTACACACATAAGTATTTTGGAAGCGGGGCAGTTTGATGCACGGGGCACAATAATACACCAGCATTATTTCGTGAAAAACAAATGGTAGTAATATCGAAATATCACTAAAACATGACTATACATAAGCGGGCTCGACAGCTGTAAACGCATCGCTAGGTTGTTGTTCTTTAGCATTTCACAAGTAAAAAAGTATTTTTAGTGTTACTTACTAAACATATTCTCCTTATGTAATAGTTAATGGTTGCAGTGTTTATCTGTTTATTGGCTATTTGAAATTCCCAATATTAAGTTATTTTATTTAGTTGTCAGGATTGCATGTTTAACTTTTCTAAAGTACACTGGTTTTATTAATATTCAAATATTTTTCGAATATGACCGTTGGGGCACTTCGATACGCAAAGGTACGGGGCACATTGGTGCTATCAGTGTTTGAGGAAGTAATTTTTGATTGAGTTGTATAAGAGTCTAAAAGTGTTTTAGGGTTTGTTTAGCGTATTTTCCCATACATGTTAAAGTTCAATTAAATAAATACAAAAAAAAAACAATTTAAATCGGTCATAATGCCTATAAGTATAATGTATTGAAAAAAAAAGATATTTAAAATCTTTATGAAACACAACAAGTTGCCTATACCCTCCTTAAAAGAAACGAAAAAACATTTTGTTGAATGTTGGCATTATTAAAACTTTTTTACATAATTAAACATGTGTATCGAGGGGCCCCATGGGTGGGGCACAATGAAACGAATTCCATTTTACACAGTTTTTTCTTTATTTTTATTACGATGAAATTTTTAAGATTAATTTAAATGTCATATCAATCCCAATTAGTTTAACTATGATATAAGCGAAAATGGTATAATTTTAATCATTTTTACTCCTTAAAATATAAGATTAAATTTTTCCGTACCAATCTGCCCCGCTTCCCCCTACATTTTTTTTATTGTGATAACTTAGATAAGTTATTATTTCGCAAAACGTTTTATTGTGTGATAGTTATTTCAAGTATGTTTATGGTGTCTTTTTAAATGTATTGAGTTAAATTTGTGTTAAACTAAAAGATTCGCATTTAATAAAAAAAGTAGTTCAATGTATAATTTTGGTGGTACAATTTAGTGTGGCTTTTCCGAAGACACCAAAATTGACAAAATTATTGGATTCCACCAAGATTATTTAAACACCAAATAATCATTATTTATTATATTAAGAAATATACGTTTTTGGTTTAAAAAAATAACAAGAATGATTCCCTAACGATTACATTTTAAGTAGCCCGATATGTTATTATTGATAGTGAGTGTATCTTACCAAAGCAATTTTGGTGAGTAATAGCAATTTCTGTGGTACATAATTAGTAAAATCGTTATAGTTATCTTAAAAACCACTTGGTATAATGAAGGGCCATTTTAACACTGTTTTAATTATGACTAATGACGTCCATTAAACGTATAATTGTGAACCCTACCAACAAAATAAAAAATACCACCAAAATTAGGATAATTTGACGCTTGTTGAAATTCACCCTGTACAGAATTGGACGTCTTTCGGCTGAAATGATGATGATGATAATTACACGAATTACGTTTAGCAAAGATTAACAACTTTATTCATAAAATCCCAACTTATGTACCTTTTATTTAGTACTAGTTACTCGTGCCAGGCGCCGCAGGGGTGTTTTTTTTTTCATACAAATCGTGTACTGACCATACGAACACAACAATTTTTATTATTAATTTTTTTTATTCAAATCGGTTTTTGCCAGATTAACGAACGGCAATTGATTTTTGTATTTAAGATTAAGAGTAGTTGTACGATGAATGTAACAATTTATTTTTCTTCAAAGAATTTATCGTTACAACAAAACGATAGAATATGATTCACGCCCAATTATAATAGTACGTCTACTAGACAACAGATGGCGTTTATAACCACTTTCTTGTCGTTCTAGAATCATTTGAGTAAGTAGATATATTATTTAATGAATAAACACGATTTATCAAATAAGTGCTTTGTTAGTTATTTGTCAAACATGTGGATAGCAAACGCCATCTATGACCACATTTACCAAATATTTCTGTACGTTATTTTGATTTTTCTTATTTTTTCAAGAATTATAAGCAATATGGGTCCCGTGTAATTTGAGAGCTTTCAGTGATACCTCTCATGATAGGTACCAGCTATATTATTTTTCGGTGACAATTTTTTTTTGTTTCTTGTCTACATATTTTACAAGTTCAAAATTCTAATATTGAGGCCTTGTGTGGACCATTAAATACTACCTATAATCTATTCCAAATTTCCGCCTGATTGCTTTAGTCAATCGTGAGAAAAAAACTTAGGAAAAAAATATTGATATACATAAAAATTAATTCTTATCAAATGATACCTATAATAGGTCAGGTCAGTCAAACTAAAGTTGGTTTTCGGTTTAAAATATTCAGTTGACCTATTATCATTTGATAAAGTGTTATTTTAACCTTTTGGAAGCGGTTCGTATTTTTTTCTCTGTTTTTAGTGGCTCGGGGACTTATTAAGAAATGGCCAGGTCAGGAGTTACTTAAACTGACGCACGTGTATGAAGAGACGTATGAGTGCGGGAAAGCGAGGGAAGTGGAAGGAAGTGGTCTTTGCCGATCCCTATGGGATGTCCGCCCGTCCGTATGCCACAGGCATTTTACTCGAAAACTACAAGAGTTACATTGATGAAATTTGGAGTTTAAGTGTCATGTAGAAGCCGCTACTTAGTTCGGTAGCTATATAACAAAAATAAATATTTCTATTTCATACATGTACGTCGAGTTCATAAATATGTATAGGAACACTTTAGTACCTTGTCAATGTAATGTGATTTTTAAACTGCCATATATTGTCACAGCGATTAAAGTGACAAGGCACTAAAGTGTATACATATTTATGAACTCAACTGTAAGAGAACATGAAAAAAAAAACAGCATAAATCATCGTGTGGCACATATTTCGACAGGTTTTTTAAAAACACAAAGATTCCTACTTAACCATTTTTTTTGATAAGGTGAATTTACAAAATAATCGCTCCAAGAGTTGCATAAATTGTGTCCCCCTTTATCTTTAATAATATGAAAAAAATCACACAGGTAACGCTTACTTTAATACTTTCAACAAAAATATTTTCAACATGATCGGATGTACTGTTTCTGATTTATTGCCGAAAACTGCGCTTCTCAATAAAGGGACGTAAGTGCCGTGAAGATACGCTCTTTTGCTGGTGCACTTTTTCATTCAAATCATATTTTACATTTTGTTTGGAGATAGATTTTTGTATTTGTTGTAACGGTTTCGGAACCCTACATTGAGCATGGTCCGACATGCTCTTGCCCGGTGTTTCGAAGTTGGTTAAAAACGTTTATTTATGATTAGGTACAAGTTTTTGTTGTATTATTATAACCGTTGTACCGTACAACGGTTATAATAATTATATATTATATTCAAAAAACAATATATCATCAAAATCTCAGCAGAGTAGGGAGTTATAATATAACCCTACTGCGTCTGTCCGGATTCGTAACATCTTCCTAACTGAAACGAACGATAGCTATTGCAATGAGCAACTAAACTAAAAATCATCAACTAATTATGAAAATAAACATTACCATTTAATCCAACACACTTGACAACATCATAAGCAAAAATCAAAGTCAAAAACAGAAATGTCATATAAAAAGAAAATACTTAATAAATAGTGACATGATGCCAAAGAGTCTGCAACATCCTGCCCCTCGTGCAGAACTGCACAAACTGGCTCAACTAGTCAGAGCCGGTCATTGGCAACCTCTGTAACCAGCCTCACCAGTTTTTTAAGGGGTCGGCGTAGCGTACCCCCAGCTGTAGCAACGTCGACTACCCTGGTAACACCATCTCTTCCGGGGTATAGTTCGACAACTCGTCCTCGCGGCCATGTTCCTCGTGGGAGAGACTCGTCGACGATTATAACGACGTCCCCAATCTTTACAGTGTCTCCATGTTTTTGTTGATTCTGAGTACGCGGTTGCATTGTTGGAAGGACTTCGCGCACCCAGCGATTCCAAAAGTGATCTGCCAGTCTTAATGCCTTCTTCCATTCCACTCGAAGAATTAAATCTCGGTCGTTTAAGGTTTTGGGAAGGTTTTGATTTGAAGACGAGAAGAAGAGAAAATGAAATGGCGTTAATGTGGTGGGGTCGTCAGGATCTGTAGAAACGTGTGTCAACGGGCGTGAATTTACTATGGCTTCAGCCTCTGCTAGCAGTGTCATTAATGTTTCCTCCTTTGGAGCTCTTTGATTGAGCGTAGCTTTAAGGGCTACCTTGACAGTTCGCACTAGACGCTCCCAACATCCTCCAAAACTTGGCGCTGCTACTGGAATGAAGCTTCATTTGATGCCTTTTGTAGCTACAAACTCATGCACATCGGTGGCGTGGAACTCTTTGAGAATACGGTTTGCACCAACAAACGCAGTCCCATTATCGGAATACATAGTTTCGGGTTTGCCACGTCTGGCAATAAAACGTCTTATCGCCATGATTGCGGAGTCAGCGGAAAGACTGTGTACTATTTCCAAATGTATAGCTCTTGTCGTCAAACAAGTAAGAAGCGCTACATATCGTTTTTCATGGCGGCGGCCAATAGTGATGGTGATAGGGCCGAAATAATCAATACCAGTATATGAAAACGGTCGTTGATGATGGGATAATCTTTGAGGTGGTAAATCGCCAGTAACTGGATTGAACGGTATCGACTTTCTGAATCTGCAGAACAAGCAACTGTTTGCTACGGCTCTAACTGTATCTCTAAGCTTTAGGAGCCAAAATCTTTGCCTAATTTCATTTATAACCAGCTCATGATTTGCGTGGCCAGCTTGCTTATGATAGGACTCTACCAACAACTTCACAACTGGATGACGGCCGTCCAGTAAGATTGGGAAACGAGAATCGGGATCAATGCCTTCTGCGGCCTTTATTCTTCCAGCTAAGTGTAGTAACTTATCTTCTCCTAGCGTAGGGGACAGTTTGATGAGACGACTGCTCGATGTCACCGGCTTGGAGTTGAGGATGTAGCTGAATTCTTCAGGAAAGCTGTCTAATTGAGTTTTTTGCAATATGTGCCTTTCAGCAGCTTTTATTAGTTCGGCATCTAATGGTGTTAGGGTAGTAGACGTTGATGGGTGGCGGGATCGAAAAACTCCGCCATTGGATTTGAAATTTCGAAACGCTACCAAAACATTGCCAAACATAGCCGCGGCTTGATGAGCTCGAGCTGTTGCGCGTAGTAATCGTGACCAGGAACTAAATTGAGCAAAATTTGCGATGACCGGGCAAGGTAATGCTAAGCTAACGGAAGTAAGTCCCACCAACTCGCTCGGTAAGCTTTTTCGCTCTTCACGACTTGGTGCGACACTGGTAGGTTCAATCGGCCAGTCTTCCGGGGGTCTCAAAAGAAACGATGGTCCCATAAACCATCTATGATTCAAGTCGAGCTTGACAGGGTGAATTCTTGTTGCATCATCGGCAACGTTTAAGTCAGTTGGTACCCATCGCCAGTCTTTGATTGAGGAATTTTCCATAATTTCGCCTAACCGATGGGCAACAAAAGGCTTAAAGGTCCGCGCGTCACTGCGTAACCACTGGAGAACAGTCATCGAATCAGTCCAAATGAATGTACGTACTGGTTTCTTCCGATGGTTGTCCTTAATGGTAAGTGCGAGGCGAGAAGCAATCAAAGCTGCCTGAAGTTCCAATCGCGGGATTGAAATTGGTTTCAAAGGAGAAACTCTTGCCTTGCTGGAGATGAGAGTGAGTTCAATGCTGCCATCAGCGTAAATCGAACGCCAATAGGCAACGCAAGCGTAAGCTAACTCACTTGCATCAGCCAGTATGTGTAGTTCTTTATAAGAAGGCTCCGCGTTCTTAGCTTTTGAATACCATCGTGGAATTTTGAGAACGGTAGCGGCGGTTAAAAGTTCTTGGAACCAGCCTGACCACTTTGATGCTTCTGTTGGCGGTAGTTGGGAGTCCCAATCAATGTTTAACCTCCACGCTTGTTGAAATAGTATTCGGCCCTTAACGATTATAGGCCCTAATAAGCCTAAAGGGTCGTACACGCGCATGAGATGTGAAAGAACCTTTCTTTTAGTAAGTGAGCAAGGAACGGTTTCAGATAGACCGGTGCGAAACCCTAAGTTGTCTGAGGTAGGATCCCACGCAATTCCTAGAGCACGAGTAGTATTAAGAGTGGTTGCCAGTTCAATTTCCAACGGCTGAGGGGCTCGTAACTCCTCTGGTACGAGATTCAACGCCGAAGGCTCATTGGAAATCCAACCACGCATCTCAAAGCATGCACTTTTGTGAACAGTAACAATATCTGCCGCTAGTTGAGCGGCTTCACTAACGCTATCTAATGAGTCTATATAGTCATCCATATAATGATTAAACAAAATGGCGTCTACAGCTTTTGGATAGGTACTCATGTGCTCATGTGCATTTTTATTTTTTATAAATTGAGCTATAAACGGACTGCAGCACGCACCAAAGATAACAGCAGTCATCCTGAACTCCTTAATTGACTGCATTTTTTCAGGTCTCCACAGATATCGAAGAGCATCTCTATCTTGCTCCCTGATTCTTATCTGGGGAAACATTTCCCTGATATCGGCTGTCAGTGCGATACATCCCTCCCGGAAACGAAACAATACCTTCAGTAAAGGTTGAAGTAGATCGGGCCCAGAAAGTAATAAGGAGTTCAGGCTGACTCCTTCATTCTTGGCCGCAGCATCATGTACAACGCGAATCTTGCGCTTCTGAGGATGGTACACGCCAAAATGTGGGAGATAAAGACGAATATTACTATTCATTTGTTCACTCGTTTGATTGGCGTAGTATGTCTCAGAACCGCATTCCTCCGCGTAGCCTTTATCAATCATGTTAGACATGAAACCTTCATATGCTTTGACAAAGACATTATCTTTAGCCATACGTTTTTCGAGACTTAAAAATCGTGACATTGCCTGAGCGTAGCTATCAGGAACACGCTGTATGTCGTCGCGCCATGGCATGCCTTCCTCAAATCTTCCTGAAGGCAGGCGCCGTGAAGTAGCTTCAAGAATATTGACAGCCTGCTGTTCACGCTTATTGAGCGAAGTTTCTTGCTTAGAAATCCCTAAAGAATCGATTTTATACTGTTCTTTTATTAAAAACTCTAAATTCTCATTCGAAGATGCTTCGGTGAATGTAACGTGATTAACAAATTCCACAAGTTTCGTTTTGCTAGAAGCAACGCCGTATAAAGTCCAGCCCAAAGCTGTCAAACATGCTACGGGCTCGTTCCTTCTACCAGCACGTACGTCACGATTAATAGACAAATGCCAATGTTCGGCTCCGATCAAAATAGTCGGAGTGGCATCTTCGTGAACTAATACGTCAACAAGATTGGTTAAATGTGAAAAACAATTAATAGAATCTGAGCGAATAGTTTGTGGTCTCAAAGATAACGAATGCATAGCTCTGGCGTTTTTTACTAAAAAGGTTTCTTGTGTGTGCCTACCTTTAATGTAAAAATTGACGTATGACACTGTGGTATTACGCTCAAGACCACCAACGCCGTTGACTGTAATTGACTGTTGTGGCCCGGTTGCTCCTATAAGTGAGGCAATACTTGAGTCAATTAATGTGGCTGTACTTCCGTCGTCGAGAAGCGCGTAGACATCACAAGTTCCCAATGGACCGGAAACAGTAACCGGAACAATCTTCAAGTAAGCACGAGGACGAAGAGCTAAAATCGTGTTAACTTGTTCAACGCCTGTAGAAGTAGTCGATACGATAACTTTTTCATCCATCGGATCAGAAATATTCGAAACCGTATTATTGTGTTCGCTTGCGACAGGGCACCTATCTAAAGTTTGTGTGTCAAATGTATTGATCAGAGAAGCAAGTGGTTTTTTATGAAGTAGTGGGTGATGACGTATTAAGCATCCGTCGATTCCGCACGGTTTAACTTTACAAGTTTTCCACTGATGTGAGCTACGTCTTAAACATCGGTAGCAAACTTTTGCTTCACGTAACCACTGCCATCTGTCGTCAATAGCCAAAGACTGAAATTCAGAACACGACTTAATGTTGTGGTTTTTCCTACAAAATGGACACTCGTATTTAGTAGAAGAACTATCTTTTAAACCGGTTTTAGAGTGCATGACCGTATTTATGTTTTCACGTTTATGTTGTTTATCATTTGAAAAATATTGCGTTAGTTGCGTCGGGCTAGACTCGGGTGATAAACCAAATCGAATGTGTTGATCTAGCTCGCGCTTTAAAAAATCAGACAATATTTCAAGCTTAGAGCGCCCCGTCGCGTCTTGCATAGCGAAATCCGTCCACCGCATTTTTATTGTGGGGTTTAGCTTACTAAGTACCGCGTGAAATAATTCGGGGGAGTATAAGTACTCTACTTGTTTTAATAATCGAATACAAGAAATTGAGTTACGTACGCGATTGGAGAGGGTTCCTAACTCTTTAAGATCGTTACCCAAACGTGGAAGATTTTTCAAGCATGTTACTTCCTTGTGAACGATGAGCTCGGGGCGCGCAAAGTTGTCTTCGAGCGCGCGCACGACTTCCTCCGGGTCCTCCGCCGACATCAGCAGCGCCGCCACGGCGTCGCGCGCCGCGCCACGCACTGCGTTTTGAAGACGGTTCATATTTTCTAAAGAAGAAAAGTTATCTTTGGTGACATCGTAAATGCGTTTAAATTGCAACCATTGCAAGACGTTACCAGAGAAAGGAAATAATTCTAATTTCTTGACATTAGGTGCGCAAGCGAGGGCCTTGGCTGCTGCAGCGGTATCGGCTACAGCTTTTAAAAGATGATTGTTTAACTCCGTTGGAACGAGCGGGGTCGTGATACCAACCGCCTCGATAGCTATTGCAATGAGCAACTAAACTAAAAATCATCAACTAATTATGAAAATAAACATTACCATTTAATCCAACACACTTGACAACATCATAAGCAAAAATCAAAGTCAAAAACAGAAAAGTCATATAAAAAGAAAATACTTAATAATTAGTGACATGATGCCAAAGAGTCTGCAACATCCTGCCCCTCGTGCAGAACTGCACAAACTGGCTCAACTAGTCAGAGCCGGTCATTGGCAACCTCTGTAACCAGCCTCACCAGTTTTTTAAGGGGTCGGCGTAGCGTACCCCCAGCTGTAGCAACGTCGACTACCCTGGTAACACCATCTCTTCCGGGGTATAGTTCGACAACTCGTCCTCGCGGCCATGTTCCTCGTGGGAGAGACTCGTCGACGATTATAACGACGTCCTGGTTCAGATCCGGCTCGAAGGACCAATGAAACGAACGATAGCTATTGCAATGAGCAACTAAACTAAAAATCATCAACTAATTATGAAAATAAACATTACCATTTAATCCAACACACTTGACAACATCATAAGCAAAAATCAAAGTCAAAAACAGAAATGTCACATAAAAAGAAAATACTTAATAAATAGTGACATGATGCCAAAGAGTCTGCAACACTAACCTTTAATACGCCGCCAAACAGCAGTGTTTGCATTGTTGTGTTCGAGTGCGGGGGCAATACAACTGGTAAAATGGGTTTTCCTATAGTAGCCCGAAATTTTTTAACCCTATTTTCAGTACCACTAACTTCATTAGCCCTAAAATCAAAAACCCGAATTTGTACTTTTCCGAACTATTTTTATTCCTAATTTAAGCAACCCGAATTAACGTTACACCTATTTTGTAATGTCCAATTCTTAATAGCCCTATTTTTACTTATACGATTCCTCTTCATACCGCATATGTTTAAAACCTAATGTTTATTAACCCTAATTATATGTTCCTAAATTACTAATGCCCTATTTATTAAAAGAAATAATTATATTTACCCCATCCAAAAAACAAATACAACTTAGTTGATTTGGTTTAAAAATAAATTGAGTCTTATAGGGACCTCTATGGCCGTAATTAAGGTCGACGGATCCCATTCAGCTCAGGTGAGGCGTCTTAACCTAGCACACGTGGGTAAAATTGACCTAATTGAGGATTTGTTTTTTATTAATATTTCGTTCAAGAAATGATTAGTTTAAACAGTTATTAGAACTTTTGACTATTTGGTCTCTTAATCATTAGGAATAATCAAAATTAGTTTTAGTAATATTAGAGCATTTCATGTTCAGTACATTAATACGTTACTCACATACTTAGTTAAAATTCACACATAACATTATGTATTTAGATTAATTAAAATACATAATTAGATTTATTCAGGCAGACGTAAAACGGACAATTCAGGGAAGTCAGAATGATGGATATTTTTTTTATATTTATAGTCCAATTATTTTAATAACCACGCAGTTATATAAACAGTTAAACTGCTAAAATATAGCGAGCCTCTGTATGAAATAGTTAAATAAATCCCAGGCCATTGAAAATTACGTTTCCGAAAACTTGCCCACAGACCGCCAAATGGACGGTGTTGGCTTAGTAATGGGTTCCATTAAAAGTAGAACTAAACATAGCGCTGCTTAAATACAAAAGTGCCACAAATCAAAAATAAATACTTAGCATTCCGAATTTAAATGCAACACAAAAACATTTTGATTTGTGTCGCTTTTGTATTTAAGCAGCGTAGGTTGTTGGAGAATATTGAGATACCCCTAAAAAAAGTGCTGGCTTTGTCGTTTTGATTCTAAAGGACAGCGTTTTATAAGGATCTAATTTAACCCATTTCAAACTTTTTTATTTAATAAAATAAATGGAATAGTTTTATTGAAGCATATCAGTAAGTAGTTGTTTAGTACCACACCACTTGCCACTGTTCGCATTTTTGCCGTGTAATGCAAATCGGGATTATTCGGTTATACTCGTGTATCCAGCAGGTATTACTGGGATAAAGTATGCAGTGGAGCAAGTGGATTTACATTCAGGTGTTGTGACTGTAGGTACTTATTAGTAAGTATAAAAGTTAAAAAATACCAAGGTATTTAAGTGCCGATTCCGATGGGGTCGTTAATGGGTCATTTTCATTTCTGTGATTTATTTTTGTGCATGTGCGTTACATAATAAACGTTAGTATTATTTATTTTATTTCCACTGCACACATATTGCAGTAGTTTTAATTCTTAAGATTTTTATTAATACTCATATAAATAAAATAATTATATTTATTATAAATAAAAAGTATCGAAAATGTCACCTTCATGTCGTGTGAAGGTCCACCTACAATAATAAAATAATAATACATGTGAGTAAGGTTTTATAAACTTAACCTTTTGCTATTTTTTTAATGCAATATATAGAATAAACATTCTAAATATTAATTATTTATTACAAAAGTGGAAAAAAAGGTCTACATAACTCATAACATGTGTGCATCGTAAAGTTGTCACCTCTATGGATAAACTTATTGAACTAATTGATTAGATTAGATTAGATTTATTTAATTCATTTCAAAAATTTACATGTCATTTTTTAAATTAAAATACCATGAATTCACAAAAAGATCGTCAGAGTGTATAAGAATAACAATAAAATATATAACAGTCAAATCAAAATACAATGCAAAATTAAAATAAATAAATAATATGGAACAATTTAAAATAATATTAAAATGGTACAATGTCAAAGGAGTAAAATATGTATAAATGTCAAATAATTTATAAAAGCTAGGGCATCCTAGATATAAATTGTGAAGGGTCAAAATATAATATAATATACAATATTCATTATAAGCTAATAATGTAATAAAACCTGAAAACAAGAATTGAACGCAGCCATGGAGTGTTGACCTCTACTCTGATGTATGGTAGTGAATGTTGGGTGTGGCAGGACAATCATGAAAGTCATATAAATGCAGTTGAAATGCGCTCTTTGCGTAGTATGTGCGCTGTGAAACTGATTGCGGTCCTTCTCCAGACAGCCATTTCTGTATGTCCTCGTGCCTAAAAAATATAAAACTATTGAATTTGATATAATTTATATTTTTTTATCGTAGAAGGTACTCGTATTGAGGTATAAATGAATTTTCAAGTAAATATTCAATAACCTTCTAGGAGAAAACAAAATTCAATACCCCATTCTCCTAATTAACACCCCGCGTCCCACTTCCGAAATCACTAACATACCTATTTCCCCCGATCATATACAAGAGGAAAGATGAATGAAAGTATTTTTATTTAATAAAAGATAACATGTCCACGTAACAAAAAAATAACCAATTGTATTTAGTAATATATCACTAAGATATAAAACAAAGAAACTTTGTCCCGAGATGTGTACTAATTCACTTTAATTCTTGTCTGTGCAAGGCCATTGACGGAAGAGACAAACGTCGCTAACGCATTTTGCGTGAGCCGCCAGTCGTGTCGAGACCTTTTTTAGAGAAAGACGTTTTAGTGTTGTGTGGATCGCAGACTACAAATGTTTGTATCTTATTCGCGCATTTTGATTCTCGTAAATTCTAATTTACACTTTCATGGTTTAAAAATCAGCCAATAACTCTATAGCTCTGTAAATTATTATAAACATTAAGGACCTCAATATTTAACAGTTTCCGGATTTTGTATTTAATCACATCTACAAGAAGTTATATTTTTTTTATCAAGAATCCCTAAGACGCGCGTCTAATTCACGGGTCAAAAATGAACGCGTTAATTAGATTACGAGTAGTAAATTTTATTTCTAATTCCTCGCTTAAGCTAAACCAGTTTAAATTAATTCACAGGAATAATCTTTTAACAAAAAGACAATTCCCAGAAGAATGATGACAGGTCTACTTACTCGGATTTTCCTTAGATTAGGGGCCCCAACCTTAAAATCTTAACATTATGATCGTATCTTTATGCTTAAGTGTTTGGACACTGTGCTTTTTAGAGGTTATTTTATTTTTCCTAGCATATTTCTCCTTTGGAAACATAAAATTCTTGCTGACCGCATTAAGAAGTTGCATTTCGTCAAAAAGTGACCACTTTCATTCTGTACTCGAAAATCTAATTCAAGATCGAAATCCTAACCTCAACATTCACTGTGATTACTGCATTTTGGTTTAAGTTTAGGTATTTTTATTTACTGTAATATTACTGGTTACACTAGTTTTCATTCATATTTTTATGAAATAATGTTAAACTAACGAAATAATCAAGATGGGAACTGTCAGATATTGGTCTTAAATTATCAATCATGTAAGGAAAACCCTAGCGACCCGTCATCATTCTTTATATTTGTATAAATTATGTATTAAAACCTCCCGAAATAATTAATTAAACTACGTATTTAAAGTTGAATGAGCTTACACGGCTCAACGGATTTTAGTATTACGAATTACAAAGATTTTTTTTTAGTATTATAATTGAAAGTTTGTGCTTCCTTCATATAAAAACGTGTATGGTATGAGAACATACCATTATATCTTACCCAAAATAATTAATGAACTCCCAAAAAACATACAAGATTTATACCTCTCCAACCTTAAATCAATAAGACGTGTAAAAAAGTTCTTTATATCATGTATTAACTTGGATTACATTCTTTGATTGTCATAGTCGTAGATAATTGGAATTAAGTTATTAAGAAATAATATAAGACCCGGTTTTGTAAGGACCCGCTGGTAACACGTCAGCCCAAATGGCATTATTTGACACTTAATTGAAACTTGACCTAGCGGTTCTTTAAATAGAACCTCCATTCAATAGTAGCTCTTTACTCCGAACTCACTGACTACTCACAAGCCTCTGTGACTTTTGTAGTCTTTCAAACTAGAAACTCTGCGATAAATGTTTTATTTGGAACTTTAATAAATAAAAAAAAAAAAAAATATGAGGTGTCTTAGATTCAATAAACTTGACTACTTTATTTATATATTTTCAGTTTTAATTTTAAATTACTTTTCTTAAAGATATATAGGGAACGTTAAAAGTAGGAGGAAGAAGCATTATTTTTTCAGTAATTTATTTGTTATCGTACGTACCTAAGGTATAAGGCTATTAATTCTATTGGTAAAAAAATATTTTTTGTCGTTTTGATTGTTGTTTATAGAACGATTATTTCAGTGAAATATTAGTTAGCTTATTATGTATGTATATCGTGATGGATATTTAATTTTCCTAACAGTTTCGACGTTGCCATATAACAATATGATACAATTAATAGATAGTCTAAAAAACTTTTAGTGTTATTTCCTAAAAAAAAAATATATTTGGCAAGCAAATTTATCTAATAAACGCGTAGTTTTTCTAAATCGCAAGCAAGAAATTCTAATTAACGCATCGCTTTTCTAATTCGCACTTCACGCAAATATTAAAATCCTTCTAGTTAATTAACCGCTAATAATAATTAAGTGCCCAATAAATATTTAAGTTTGAATGGTCGACATGTTACTACATTTAGTATAAATTTTATCAAAAAGCAACTGGGAAAAACTTGTGCCGTGTGGGTGCCGGTACCGGTCGAGAATAGCACCACCCCATCTCTTCCCGTGGGTGTCGTACGAGGCGACTAAGGGATAAACCGGAGGATGGGCAGCAGCGTCTTCCGCGGACTACATGGTATAACTGCGGTCGCCAACCCGCCTGCCAAGCGTGGCGACTACGGCATTTTCCCCCAACGGTTCTAGATCAAAAGCCTTAATTAATATGAATTTAAAACAGCCCAGACCCCTAGTCCCCGGCGGCCCCGCTATTCCTGGCTCCGGTAATGGCTATGGTAACGGCGGGGCAGGGGGTGCTTTAGGTAATCTCCGGCAGAGACCCGGCTACCAGAAACGACGACCTTTGGCCCTGGCAACATACAACTGCCGAACATTGCGGACCGAAGAAAGGTTGCTGGAACTGGAGGAGGAATTGAGCAGGTTACGATGGGGAATCATAGGGTTGTCAGAAGTCTGTAGAGAGGGGGAGGACATGATAACCCTGAAGTCCGGTAACTTGCTCTATTTCCGGGAGGGCGACCACCAGTCCCAGGGAGGTGTCGGGTTTATCGTCCACAAGTCCCTCGTGAACAACGTGGTGAAGATCGAGAGCGTGTCGAGCAGGGTAGCGTGCCTTGTACTCAGAATGACCCAACGATATTCGTTGAAGGTCATACAGGTATATGCGCCGACCTCGACACACTCCGACGATGAGGTGGAGGCTATGTATGACGATGTTTCCAGAGCCGCATGGCTCCATAGCTCCAAAACTCACTTCACGGTTGTTATGGGGGACTTCAACGCAAAGCTGGGTAAACGAGACGGTGAAGAGCAGAGAGTGGGGAATTTTGGAGTGGGGCATAGGAATCACCGGGGCCACCTACTGGCCAGTTTTATGGAGAAGGAGGGACTCTATATGATGAACTCCTTTTTCAGAAAACGTGAGCATAGGAAGTGGACCTGGATGAGTCCTGATGGTGTAACGAGAAATGAGATAGACTTTATCATGTCGACGAAAAAGCACATATCAGTGCGGTTAAAACCGGGAGTGATCACCGTATGGTACGAGGCTCATTGAATATCCAGTTCAAGCTTGAAAGGTCTAGACTGATGAAGTCTACGCTCCGCCCGGCACCTGCTCAGCTCCTAAACCCCGAGAGCTTTCAACTCGAACTTCAAAACCGTTTCGAGTGCCTAGGTAGCGACGTGGACGATTACAACGACGGGTTCGTGGAAGCTATCTAAATGGTCGGGTCTAAGTTTTTCAAGATCCGCCGTACAAAGACCAAGAAGCTCTCGGACTCCACCCTTAGCTCATGGAGGTGAGGCGCGAAATGATTCTGCAGTCCTCTGGTGACGCTTGTCGCTATCGGCAGCTCAACAGACAGATCTCGAAGTCTCTGAAACGTGATATACGCCGATTCAATACTAAAAGTATTGAAGAGGCTATTGAGCGTAACAGGGGCTCTAAGGTGTTTGCCAGGGATCTGTCTGTTGGCCAAAGCCAACTGATGAAGCTGAAGACCGACGACGGCAGAGTCATTTCATCCAAACCTGAGCTATTAGCGGAAGTTGAGAAGTTTTATGGACAGCTGTACACGACAACCCGAACACCCGTCGAAAATCGAGCTAAAGACCCGAGGGCTAGATTAACCCGACACTATACCGAAGATCTCCCCGACGTCAGCCTGTACGAGATTAGTATGGCCCTCAAACAGCTTAAGAATGACAAAGCCCCAGGTGAGGATGGAATTACAGTCGAACTTCTGAAGGCGGGTGGTAAAAAGGCCCCTAAGGGTGGTAGGGGCCTTCAGACGCTGTTCAGCTCCGTCTTCCACGAAGGGAGAACGCCGAAAGCATGGAACAGAAGTGTGGTGGTTCTCTTCTTCAAGAAAGGTGATAAAACTTTGTTGAAGAACTATAGACCCATCTCACTTCTGAGCGATGTTTACAAGCTGTTTTCGAGGGTCATCACAAATCGTCTCGCGCGCAGGTTCGATGATTTCCAGCCTCCCGAACAAGCCGGTTTCCGAAAAGGCTATAGTACCGTAGACCACATACATGCGTTGCGGCAGGTTATACAGAAGACCGAAGAGTATAACCTCCCCCTTTGCCTTGCATTTGTGGACTACGAGAAAGCCTTCGATTCGATCGAGACCTGGGCTGTACTACAGTCTCTCCAGCGGTGCCCAGTTGACTACCGATATATCGAAGTGTTAAAGTGTCTGTACGAAAACGCCACTATGTCCGTCCGACTACAGGACCAGAGCACGAAGCCTATTCCTCTGCAGCGGGGAGTCAGACAAGGAGATGTGATCTCTCCGAAGCTGTTCACCGCTGCATTGGAGGATGTTTTAAGGTTCTGGACTGGAAAGGACGAGGCATCAACATAAATGGCGAGTACATCACTCACCTTCGATTCGCTGACGATATCGTAGTCATGGCTGAGACCATGAAGGACCTCAGTGCAATGCTCGCTGACCTCAGTGGAGTTTCCGACCGAGTTGGCTTGAGGATGAACATGGACAAGACGAAAGTCATGTCCAACTTCTATGTCGCGCCAACTCCCGTGATAGTCGGAGGCTCTCCGCTCGAAGTTGTTGACGACTATATTTACCTGGGACAAACGGTCCAGTTAGGTAGGTCCAACTTTAAGAAAGAGGTCACTCGTCGAATCCGACTCGGCTGGGCAGCGTTCGGGAAGCTTCGTAGCACCTTTTCGTCCAAATTACCGCAGTGTCTGAAGTCAAAAGTCTTTGACCAGTGTGTGTTGCCAGTGATGACTTACGGATCTGAGACGTGGGCGCTAACAATGGGCCTTATAAGGAAGCTCAAAGTCACTCAGAGGGCTATGGAGAGGGCTATGCTCGGGGTTTCTCTGCGTGATAGAATCAGAAATGATGATATCCGCAGTAGAACTAAGGTTACCGACATAGCCCGAAGAATAGCCAAACTTAACGCGGCTTAGCGGGGCACATTGCTCGCAGGACTGATGGCCGATGGGGTCAGAAGGTTCTTGAGTGGCGTCCGCGGACCGGGAGACGAGCTGTAGGTAGGCCTCCAACAAGATGGAGTGACGACCTTGTGAAGATCGCGGGAACGCGGTGGATGCGAAAAGCACAAGACCGGTCTGAGTGGAGAGCCTTGGGGGAGGCCTATGTCCAGCAGTGGACGTCTTTCGGCCGACATGATGATGATGATGAACTGGGAAAAAAGTGCGGTGTTAATTAGACTGAGAACACAATTCTGGAGAACGACCGATTGATAGAGTAAGGAGTGAAAAGGTCGGAGAGAAATGTGGACTAAAAGAAGATGTAGGTAGTGACTTAGATTGAAAAGGGCATGCTTCGATGGTTCGGTCATTTGGAAAGAATGGATGAAAGAAGATTAACGAAAGAGATGTACAGAGCAAAAGTGAGTGGAAGGGTCGGAAGGGGCCGCCCTAGGCGTACTTTTTCGAATCAAATCGGAGAAATACTGGAAAAGGGCCGGATCTTAAGTACCCGAAACCGACGTACATGCATGACTCGATGTATGAATGTGGAAGAAGCGAAAGAGATTTGTCAGGATCGTAGCAGTTGCAAGAAGTGGTCTCTGCCTACCCCTCTGGGAAACAGGCGTGATTTAATGTATGTATGTATGTATGTACGCAGCCATAAATTGAATAATACAGTGAACGTAGTTTCTGAACGTCCATAGACAACAAGTATAACGCCTTTTTGCAAGTTTATGACAGTTGGTCAGCTCATGGCGAACAATGTGGGAGTACTGGGGTGTTATTCTCTTAAAAACGGCGGTTGGTCAGACGAACGAGCGAAATCGCAGTGGCGAGTTTAAGTAGTCCCGTCCTAGCGAACAAAATACATTTTAGCGCGTGCATTCTCAATTACGCAGCTTTAGGCGCTTTACACACTGCGACTTTTAGTAGCGATGCAGTCGCGCGTTTCGTATCGATGTCACTTTCAAACATTAGAGAGCAAAAGTGACAGCAATACGAAACGCGCGACTGCATCGCTACTAAAAGTCGCAGTGTTTAAAGCGCCTAAAGCTGCGTAATTGAGAATGCACGCGCTAAAATGTATTTTGTTCGCTAGGACGGGACTACTTAAACTCGCCACTGCGATTTCGCTCGTTCGTCCGACCAACCGCCGTTTTTGAGAGAATCACACCCCTGATATAAAAAGTTAGTTTGTTCCAAATTTAGCATGCTACTTTGGTCACTTTCGAGGATCACATAAGTATTTATTACAATAACTGTCCACGAGACAGAAGAGGTATCTTATAAAGTTAAATAATAAACAATTTGAGTGTAAATGAAGGTATTTTATTGAATGTTATATTCAGTTAGGGAGGTTATAACAAAACACAATAGAATTGTCAAAATGTCACCTCCATGGATGTCACCCACGTGGATTTCGTGTTCACGGAAGTGACATTATTATCAAAACTTTTACTTGAATGTTATGTTACGTTCGTTCTAGACACAAGATAATAATGGCGCCGTCTAAAAGAAGTCAAGAAGATATAAGACGCAAAAAAAGGAAAGGCAAAGGTCACTTCCGTGGAAATATATTTTCATTTTTCTTTTTTTTCACGAAAATTAACTTAACGTGGGATACTGAATCATTAACTTGTGACAGCTTTTAAGAACATCTAAAACCATTAATATGTTTCAAAATTAGTGTTCGTTTTTAAGAATGACCCTAATAGGTGCCGCTGCCTTATAGTTTATTTCGTTTTAAATGAATGAAACCAACCAACCGTAAATATGTAGTGTAAATAATAATCATTTGGTATTTTTGCTGTTGTCGATACAAAAGAAGTTGTAAAATCATGCGTCAAGTGATTTTTCGTCATCTTACATAAAACAAACTATGCATAATTATTATACCAAATAAATAAAGTAAGTACCTTTTTAAATACGTACTGAAGTTTTAGTTGTATGACTTCAAACTTTATGGTTTGGATGCAGTATTTACAGCTCTGAGGAACGTACGAAAGGTGAAAAACAGACATTATTATAGTCAAAGTATTATTATAGTGCCTTCGAAAGAGTCTCGCTATTGCCTACCGTAACACATTACATTTATTGTTTAAATAAACGTAGTGGTCTTGCGCTCATTCCTTAACTGTAAATAGTATTTGATAACTATGGGGGGCGGGCAGACCAAACTACCCGCTTTATTAAAATGTATGTAATAGGTACATCACACTTTTAAGTTTTAATTACATGGAAAATCTACAAGTGTTGCCTGTGCTTTTTGTTTAAAAAGTCTTATATTACAGATATAATTATAGTACCTAGGTATGCAGACCATAACCAAAGAAGCTAGAAGATTGCTCATATTTTCGCAGTGGTAGATTTAAATTCGGCATTAGGTTAGTTAAAATAAAGACTTTATTTACATCCAACTAAGTACAGAATTCAACATTAATACTATTAAAAATTAAAACTAAACGTATTTAAAAAAAAGGTCAATATTACGTTTTCTTAAAATAAGAGGTGTTCAAATGATGTCTAAAAAAGATAAATTATTTGCGATGTTAGGTTTTTTATCTAGAGAGACAAGCTACACTGGCTCCAAGTTTGTGGCAGAACACATTTCGCAGTAGCACTTATACTCGTACAAGGGGATTACTATTGCCCGCCTGCTAGTGTTGAGTGACATCTAAGTAATTACCTAACAACTTTAATCACAGATAATATTTGAGGGACATACATTAGGTATACATTATACAGGTAAATAAAAACGGAAAAATATACGTGTGATGCGTTTTGAGTTGTCGGTAACGAGCCAGCCGCGGCAAGTCCGCCCGGCTCGTAAAGGCAAATCTCTAAATTCAATTAAGGGGCGCACATTTTTCGGACACGGCGTCCGGGCGCGCCAGCCCTTCCGCCGCGGGCTCTCGCCCCCGCATTGGAAAATTTTCGAGAGAAAATTGAAGATATTTCGTGCCAGCCTCCCCGGGGGCGACTCGTTTCTCGACACTTATGGTCGGCGTCCTCCGGGTGTGCAGGAGGCTTTTTACATAAAGTCCACACGTATAGGTATCGATCGAGGGCGGCCGGACAGGGTGTACGCAGATGACGGCTCCCCGCTGCTCCCTCTGACCCCCTTGCTTCCCCCTTTCATTATGTAAGTGCGTAACGCGTGCTCGCGCGGACCTGATTAGGGGGCCTCTTTTTTAACTGACCCCCTCACTTGGCGACGGAAACTTAATTTGAGACTGTCCTGTGTGCTGCGATTAAGTTCGCTAACTATGCTAAGGCTAAAATATTGCTTTATCCGCAATTTTCCCTGCTGAGGCAATTCTCTCTAATGATGACTTTTCATTTGTTTGTTTACCCTTTTATGAATCCCACCGCCCGGTTGCCCGGTGGCTGGGGTTTACTACTGATCTAACGCTCGCGGGTTCGATTCCCGCCAGTGAGATGAGATGCTGTTATCAATTGGTTTTTTGTCTGTTAGTGAACAGTAGAAGGCGACCGATACTCGTATGATAGGTAGCGTGTAAGTTCAGCTCAGTTTACCTGTACCTAAATGACGGCATGAATGCGGGCCAGCGCCGCTGACCTCAATCCCAATAGAGCATATTTCCATTGGACGGTTTCCAAAAGAGCCCGAAAAGTTGTTCCGAACGAGGAAAAGGGGTAGGTATCTGCATTAAGTATTCTAAAAGATGAATTGTACAAGAAAAGCAAAGTCTTGTTTAAAACGGGAATCGAGGCTTATATCGAACTTTTCCAATGTTCGGGGCCCAAAGATTTTTCAAACACGATTTTTTATTACGATTTCAAACTCTGTAGAATTCAATTGTTATTAAATTTTCTGATTTGTGCGTTCCGTTGTTCGCTCGATGGCGCTTATAAATCATTGCCTGAATCAAACCCTACGGTGGTGATAGGGGTTGGTTGTATGAAACTTTTTAAAATTTATATTATTTTGGCGATGCGGGCTGGAAAGCAACAAAATTAGTCTAGCAATACCGGTAAGTGCCCTTCACAGGGTTTATTTGTACAAACATAAATGAATAAGAATATATATGAGTCGTGTTGTTCTAATTAGTACAATAAATTACTTAGTAAGATTACATGAGTTGTGTTTTGTTAACTCTATTTAAAATAACTCTATTTTTTTGGGTTTAGACGGTCATATTTTTTTAACTAACTTCTGCCCGCGACATCGTCCGCGTAGATTATCGTTATTCCCTCCGGAACTTTTAAATTTTCCGGGAGGAAAATTACCTATGTGTTATAATCCAAGGTATAAGCTATCTCCATTTTAAATTTCATTCAAATCCTTTCAGCCGTTGCAGCGTGAAGCAGTAACAAACTAAAACACACACAATCTTTCTCATTTATAATATTAGTGGGATTTCCGATGGTAATAGGGCATAGTACCTACTGGACAGTATAGCCGACTCGGACTTGACCGGCCATGCCCCATCCGCGGTCGGCTCAGTTCAAAAGATACCGGTAACGTCTTTAAAGGTAGCTTATGCCTTGGTCATAATAACGTACTAAACAACTGTTTACCATGTCCAAATGTCTATGGACCACCTGATCAAACGAATTTCTGCAGACACATTCAGTCGAGAGACAATGTTAGTAGTGTTATTAGAGAATAGTTTGGTGTTAAGTAAATATGACTTATTTAATTTGTCTGAGGCCCTCACTGAAGTTAGCAAAGGTGATACCTAGATAAAATAATAATCTGTGCTTGTCTATTTTCCCAAAAAATAACAAATAAATGTAATAGAAACATTAATTACTTTAAATCGATATTATATAAAATTTTATTATATAATTCAAAAATATCGTATTTCAATACAAATAAATTTGTAAACACGTTCGATTTGACGCGTAACTATAGTTATTTACCAAGTATGTACTTAAATGAGTGTGCTAAGTTGTTAGCATATAATATTCTATTAGACACCGGTATGACTAGCATAGGTAATAATGTAATTAATATAATTCATCAGAATATACAGGGATTTTCTAGTAAGGAACTAGAAATTGGTTTGTTTATAGATAGTGCTAATATACACGGAAGTTGACTAAGTCAGAATATGTCGTCTATCGAAATGGACTAAAAAGGAACATGTCGTTCTTCTAAATTGACATCCCAAGAAAGTGTTCTACCTCGCCAGACCTTCCTTCCTTATGTGTTACTGAGCATTGGCTAAAAGGGTATGAGTGAATGTTTAATTTTAATAATCATGACATTGTTAGCATGTAATCTTGCAGTCGGGGCGGACGGATCCCTGATTATGGTTAAACGCAACATTAAATGTAAGGAGCGCAAAGATATTGTTGCGAAGTCAATTGAACGTCATATTGAACTTGCGTGTGTTGAATTGGAGCAATATTTATTATTATGTGCGTGTACAGACCCCCTGCGGCGGATTACAGGCTTTTTGAGAACATTTTAGAAGATGTTCTTAGTTGTGTTTTTAGCACTAAAAAGTGTATTTTATTATTGTGTGTGGTGACTTTAATGTTAATCTGCTAGAGGAATCACCCACGTCTATTACCTTACTGAGGGCTTTTAAATTCTTTAATTTAGTAAATTTGTTCTATGAGCCTACTAGAATTACAGAAACCGAGCCGGAGCCGCCGGCCGCCGCGCTTACGTCCGATCACACGACCGATGCGCCCCGCGCTAATGATAAACAACGATTGTTTTCTAATGTTGTTCGCAAAGGTAAAGATAATAAGCCTACTGAAAGTGATGATTATACTTTGGTGCAGAGAAAGAGAACAAAAAGTCGATTTGTGGGTAACAGAGGAATCGCAATTAACATGGACGAGAAATTTAAGGCTGGGGAAGTAAAAATTCCCATCTATATTTATAACGTCTCAAAAGACATGACTGCATCTGACATAGATAATTACGTTAAGAATAAATCTCACGTACATGTTGAAAACATGAGTATGAAGTTGTCAAAGGATTACGATGCGTATAAGGTATTTGTACCGAGAACTAAACTTCATACGTTTATGACTGATGACTTCTGGTCCGAGGGAATAGCTTATAGGCGCTTCTTCGAGTTTAGAAAAAGGGACGCGAATGGAATAAATACAGTGGAAAAACCCAACGTGAATCGTACCTAGCACTTTATGAATACTACGACTACAAAGTTTATTTCATTCAACTGTAAAAATGTTATGAGGTCTTGTGAGTGTGTGAGGGATTTATGTCAAACAGCTGATGTAATTGCACTGCAGGAGACCTGGTTATTGCCGCACGACCTGGCATATTTGGGAAGTATCAATGACAAGTTCGGATTTACGGGGAACTCAGCGGTGGACACGTCAGCGGGCGTCGTTCGTGGTCGACCACACGGTGGCGTTGCTCTTCTCTGGAGGAAAGAAGTTTTTACCTCTGTGTCCGTGGTTATGTGTACGTCCGTCCGTCTGGCTGCGATCAAGGTTCAACTGCACGATCGTTCGTTTCTAGTGTTCTCTGTGTATATGCCAACGGACGGCAGTGATAACTTAATTGAATTCACAGACTGCCTTGCGGAAATAAAAAAAAGTGCTACTATTGAAAGTCAAGACATTGAGACAGTGTTTGTGTTAGATGACTTTAATGCGCATCCCGGCCAGCCGTTTGCCGTAGAACTAGCGCGGTTCTGTGCGGAGCAAGTGTGGTCGTGCGTAGACCTGGAACTGTTGCCTGCGGACACATACACTTTCGTGAGCGACGCGCACGTCTCTCGGCGATGGCTCGACCACTGTTTAGTGACAAGTGCTGCGCGGCAAAGTGTTGTGAGTACGTCAGTATTGCTCGATACATATTGGTCCGATCACTATCCTCTTTTAGTACTCTGCAATATAGACATTATTAAACCGAAAATTGTTAAGTGTACTTCCTCTAAGAATGCAGTTGTTTGGGGAGATCGTGATGTTGACCAAAAGTTAATGTACCAAAAAATGTGTCATTTACGCTTAGCAACAATAGAGAATGTCAGCCAGTTTCGATTTTTGGCTTACCGTATTATTCATTAAAAACTAAAAATAGCTGTAAAAAAATCATTTCGATACGTCAAATAGTTTTCGAGATATTAAATTTTAAACTTCGTATGCGACGCTCGAAACCCGGCGGCTAGCGCTCACGGATGATGACGTCATCGCTTAACGGCGGTACGCGCCCTTATATGAAAAAGTAAGTTTACAGGGCTATAACTTTTTAACCGTTATAAGTAGCCAGTTGATTTTTTCACAGAATACGTGTTATTATAAAATATATCGTTTAAAATTGTACAATGAACAATAAATCAAATCCCAAGAGGGGTCCCCATACAAGAAACATGAAAATAAATCATTTTTTTAGCATTTTTATACGGATTGTATTTTTATAATGGCTTCTTATTTTGATGTTATTTTAAGCTTAAATTGTAGTCTAATTTTCATAGTTTTCGATTAAATAGCAATTTAAAAAAAACTGCTACAAATATGTGACAAAACTCCTTTTATCAACACGATGTTTTAGGCGGTCACCCATCCTGTTATAGACTACGCTTGTTACTTGCTTAACTTTGTAAGTCGTAATATTTTTACGAATTCGTTTTGATGTTACTATGGTAGCTATGTTTATCTATTATTTTGTATTACATAACTAACTGTCTGTCACTGAACGGCTTTTCTATTTGTAATGTTTGTCGAATAAGTTGGTTAAATAAAATTAGAATAATAATCAAGCACTTTAAATTTTGGGATAATGGCAATAATGCCTAGACCTAGTAAAGCGAGAGTATTGTAGGTATGTAGGAAGGTACGTCTATCGACTTGGTAGCGCCCGCGCGCGAAATTTGAAATCGATGAAATGAATACACGAAGTATCAGAACTACTGCTAGGTTAATCAAAAATTCATGTTTTATAGTTCACTCTTTTATACAGTAGCGATATTAAATCTAAATTAACATGAAATTTGTAAAGAAAGGCCTACCACCAAAGTTAAGCAACCACCGCTTACCTAAACATCGATCGTGTTGATTTAAACTAGGCACTTTTTAACATATTTGTAAGAGTTTAACCACAGTTTACTGTTTGGTCGTAAACTATATAGGTATGTTTATGTATGGAGTTTTGATTATTATCTAAACTTAATGTGACACCGAAATAAAAAGCTATTATACAAATACAACCCGTACTTCGCCTTCCAAAGTTAAGCAACTACACGCGTAGTCTAAAACAGGATGGATGACCGCCTAAAATATCGTGTTGATAAAATCAGTTTTGTCACATATTTGTAGCAGTTTTACTTGACATTGCTATTTAGTCGTAAACTACAAAAGTTAGACTACAATTTAAGCTCAAAATAGCATCAAAATAAGAAGCCATTATAAAAATACAATTTGTATAAAATGCTAAAAAAAATGATTCATTTTCATGTTTCTTGTATGGGGACCCCTCTTGGGATTTGATTTATTGTTCATTGTACAATTTTAAACGATAGATGTTATAATAACACGTATTCTGTGAAAAATTCAACTGGCTACTTATAACGGTTAAAAAGTTATAGCCCTGAGGGCCCTGCAAAGATGCACTACGCTAACTAACGTTTCTATTCGATTCGTTTTTAAACCAATCGCGTCACTGGGAGATGACGTGATACGAAAAGTCACGTGGTCTACCGGTGACGCGATTGGTTAAAAACGAATCGAATAGAAACGTTAGGTAGCGTAATGCATCTTTGCAGGGCCCTCTGTAAACTTACTTTTTCATATAAGGGCGCGTACCGCTGTTAAGCGATGACGTCACCCCAGCAAGATGGCCCCCGTGCGCTTTCATATTATCGACCAAAATTTTAAACGTTCATAGAATCAAAACTACTGAGTCTTTTTAAATAAAATAAAAAGTAGTATGTTTGTCTATTTATAAACTTTACTGCTACAAAGTTTCAAGCGATTTGGCGTACCTACTGACATTCTTCATTGACTTTCCTGAAGAGTTTATAACATGCTGTAACGATCGTTGCGACAAAATATGTAGTAACAAAAGCCATCAAAAGCTTCTTACGAAAATGTACGGCGATATTGTAGATGTTTTGACAGATTCGGTAAGAAAAAGTTTTATTGTTAAAAAGCGGTGTAAGAAAAAACATGTCACAGGTTGGAATAAATACGTCCGGGATGCTCATGGGAAGGCTAGGTTTTGGTTTAAAAGTTGGCTAAATTATGGAAAACCATCTTCCGGTTATATTTTTACTAATATGATTGAATCCAGAAAAATATTCAAGTCAAAGTTAAAATGGTGTCAGAACAATGAACAGCAAATAAAAAGTGACATAATTGCTATCATACTAACAAACAATTTGGCAGTTTCTGGAAAGCAGTAAATAAACAAAATCATAAGCCGGGCCTTCCCGTGAGTGTTGCGGGTGCTAACGACCCTTATGATATGGCTAACGAGTTTCAGAGGTACTTTAAAGTGGCGTCGCCTTTGGGACCGTGCTCGAGGGAGTTCAATGCTGAGGTCATGCCATCGGAACCAAGTGTTCATTTTTCTAGCAAGGAAGTGGCTTCAGTAATAAGAAACATGGTTAGAGGAAAGTCCCCCGGTTTTGACTGCCTTAGCATTGAACACCTACAGCACGCCGGCGATCACCTGCCGAGGGTACTCGCTATGTTTTTTAGCCTATGTCTCATTCATTCATATTTACCGGCCGACCTAATGCGCACTATTGTTGTGCCTATTGTTAAAAATAAGACTGGCGATTCCTCAGATAAATCAAACTATAGGCCCATATCTTTAGCAACTATTATAGCTAAGGTACTGGATTGTCTGATTGACAAGCATTTGGAAAAACATATCCCTCTGAATGATGCACAGTTTGGGTTCAGGTCGGGGCTCTCAACCGAGAGTGCTATCCTATGCCTCAAGCAGACTGTCCAGTACTATACAGCTAGAAGGACGCCAGTTTATGCTTGTTATCTGGATCTTTCAAAGGCATTTGGCAAAGGCTGCCATATAGCTACCCGTCTTTATCGCACTCACGCGATATCTAATTGTGTATCTCATGTTTCGCAGGTGACAGTGATGCCACCGCACTGTGGTTCAGCTTGTATGGAGAAAGTGCGAGAAGTTTTAAAAAACACAAACTTCTGTCACTTCCCTCCTTATATATATATGAAGTAGCTATATTTGTACACATCAATAAGCATTTATTTATACGGAAATGTGACGTCCAATCCTACAAGCACATGTCAAGGCAGCGAAACCTACTTACTGTCTGCGCCCAAATGCCGACTAAAAGAAACGACTCGCAGTCCCTATTTCATGTGCCTGAAAATATATAATAAGCTTCCAAAAGATATGAAGGATCTTCCCTTGAACATATTAAAAAATAAACTTTATCATTGGCTATGTGAATTATGTGTATACTCAATAAGTGATTTTTTAAGTATTAAGACTAATAATCGATAATATAGTCTATTAAATTTAGTATTAAGCAAATTCTTTGTTTTGTCTGATATGCTAAATAAACGTGTTACAAATCAAAGATTTATAATTTTGCATGTTCATCCGAATAGAGTATGGCGGAATTTAATTTGTAATTGTAAACAACTATGTATTGTTACCCATATTCAGCAAATAAACTATTTCATTTCAGTGTCAAAATTCGATTTCTCCAAAAGTACAAGTATATTATATATTATTTAGCTTTATATAGAACTAATTACTAAATGGTGTATTAAAAAACAGAAAATTATATGAATTGAATTTATTTATTTCACCAAAAAAAATATACCAAATAATGCAAATTAAAGCAAAATTCACCATATTTCAATCCTTTATAAAAAATACAAATAAAAATGATTAACGAAAAAACCTAGCAAAAAAACAAAATTGAATACATATTCATTATTTACAAACAGTAAACCTTTTCTACAAAAATATCTTTAAAAAGTTGCCTCGAAACTTACTATTTATGGGATACAAAAAATTGCACGTTATGAGTTGTCATCTTAAAAATACTTCAATTAAAATATATAACACTTAATAATTAGTTGTTAAATTTACTCTAGGCATCTAAAAGACTAAGAACAGAGTTGGACAAAACATATTTTTTCTTTCTAGATAGCTATCTTTTTGACTCGTAATTAGTAGGTCTGAGTTTAACAAAAGGCGATTTGTGAGATCCGTATTCGTCAAGACGCGTGACATCTTCCTCGTGTTATTTAGTCTGAATGATTTTATATTTTTATTTGTGGCCTCGGCAGCTTCTTCTGAAAGCTGTCTTTTAGGTAAAAATACGTGGTCGATAACTTCAGACCCATGAATAAGGACTTTATGTACAGAAGCCGGTAGATTGTACCACTAATATTCATGAACAAGCTGCCGAGCCGTATCTTAAGCATAAATCTTAAACCTATCTTAATTTATATTATAACCAGAGTTAAACAGTTCAAAATTGTGCCATACCTATCAATGACATCCTTTTTGATGCCAGTAATTTCAGCTGAAAGAGCGGGATTATCAAAAGCCTACCTGCCATGTTACTATAGTTAGATGTAGCACTTCCGCCACTACGTGGTTTGTCAACGATCAATCCTAACTTGGTTTTAAATTAACGTATAAGTGTCTTCTTTATGTCCACAGTTGCTTGCAAATATATTTAATGCAATTTTGTAGATCCCCAATATCAACGTGTTCCACATCCCCGGCACAATCTTTTATAGAAGTAACTGAAGTACGTGGCTTTGATTTCTCAGTTTGCGAACCAGGAGCAAGGTGCCAAACTCAAATATATGCATTCTTGAAAATGTTCATAGAATAAAAGTACCTATAAGGAAAAGGGCATGTATTAGGAATGGATGTTAATAGTTCTTTACGTAGGAAGCAATCTCGTAGTACTGCTACGAGTTCCGTAGAAGGCTTCTGGAAAAGGGTCCGGCAAAAACCGGCCAGTAGACAATATGAAATAATAAACTAGCTTTTATGAGCATTCTACTAGATATATAGTCATCTTTAGGTTATTTTAGCAACATAGCTAAAACCTTATGTGAACGTACATAGTAGACAAATACTTTGTTTGTGATTAAGCATCACGTAGACCTCAAACAATTAATATTTTTATAAAAACATGGTACAAAATAGTACTGATAATAATAATACATACCTTTGTCTACAACTTTCATAATGATGTAAAAGATAGAGACACACACGATCCTGAGATATATGTCTTTAATAAACTTTCATTATAAAGACTTACTGACAACGCTAATTACGAGTGGCAGATGCGTTCACTTTGAAGGTCCGAAATGTAATGATTATTTCAAATAATTTGCAAACTATTAATAGTTTACGGATGTATGCCTACTAGTAAGTAATTAGGCATAGGGAAATTATGGCTGGGCTATTCCAACAATCTGGACTTATGGCCTTCTGCAGGACCACAGTGCACCGGTGCAAATTAAACAATGTATGGCGATGTAAAACAAAATGTATTTTTTTTACGGTACTTACGAATGAAATGAGACATCCTTTCTTCCTTTTATAGTTACAGTATAGTTTCGGCAGCCTCGAAAAACATAAGACGGCATTTTTATGACTTATATTTGTTGCATTTCGGTGATAAAACTTTGCTGTTTTTGACGCGTGCGTGTCAGCGGCCACGGCGCGACTGAACGATAGTAAGGCAATTACCTTCCTTTTCGAGGAACGCTTTTACGCGCAGATGACGTATCTTAATATAAAATATCATTTTAACCAACATCTTAAGTTCGGATCACTGCGGCTAACAAGCTTCGTTTAAGGGGAAGACTGCTAATCGAAACCTCCTAAATATACAGGGGCAAGTAATTTTTTTGGATTTTCGTTTTTTTGCATTTTTATGACTATAATACTTATATTTAACTTCCACAAAAATTTCATGCTGAAATTTCTACTACTTTCTGAAATAAAGTGACGTATACATAGGTACAAATGCAAGTAACAGTATTTTGTAAATCGGTACTTTGTAAAGTGAGTCAAGTACGCGGGACCGCTGCGTGTGAGTGGTACAACTGGCAGTTGGCTCAGTGTACTCGTAAACCATTAACGCGAGCTCTCTCGACGTCTGTCGACGCGATATACGTGTAATATAATGTACCTACTACGTTCGATTTTAAGTATATTTATTAGGGTTTTCATTTTTCAAACTTTGCATTTTTAGGGTTCCGTACCTCAAAAGGAAAAAACGGAACCCTTATAGGATCACTTTGTTGTCCGTCTGTCTGTCAAGACCCTTTATCTCGGGAACGCGTAGAGGTATCGAGTTGAAATTTAAACCATATACTCAAATCTACAGTCCCTTGAAGCTGTGAAAAAATCAAACTTCCATGTTAACGTAAAAAAAAGATACGGCCGTTTATGCTGCAAAAAACGTATATTTTGACACTCTCAAGGGAATCAAAATTTATAGGGTATTTTCCGTTGACCTAGAACTATGAAATTTGGCAAGTAATACCGCCTTATACTACAAATATAGGAAAAAAATTGAAAACCCAGTATTTTTAATTAAATAACAAAAATGCAGGGTCTTATGCAAGGAACGGCGGCGGCGGAAATTTTGAATTGAGTTTACCGTGTCATGTGCGGAACCCTCGGTGGGCGAGTCCGACTCGCCTTGACCGGTTTTTTTTATGAATAAACGCGCATATATGCTCCTAATTAACTCAAATACCAGTTATCAAAATTATAATAAAATTAATTGGTATTTAGGGGTTGCACACTTTGACCACTTTTTTTAATCAATTTTCATGACTATGCCAATTCTCTAAAACCTCAACAGGTGGAAAAAATGGTAATGATAGTCGATATCATTAGTGTTTGACATAAGTTTAACAACTGGAAAGCTAGTTATTGTGTGTTATTTTGGAAAAATAATAAACATTGAAAATCTGTGCTACTTATAGCATAACTGGTCAATTTGTGCAACCTCTAAATATTGTCTTTTCCATTTGAAACTGGACATTTTATTTTTTTACCTTATCAAGAGTTAGGGAGTAAGCGAAGTCTGCAAAAAATATGACATTAACTTTTTTCCATGCAAATGTGAAGCACCCTAATATTTATGTTAATATTCAATACAAGTGTTTTCTCCAATCAGTCATTTGTTCATATTTAATAATAATAAAACAAGTAAAAATTAAACGAACGAAAAAAAACAATTAGTTGCAATGTTTTTAAACAAACCACAGGACAGGAAATCGAGGGTATCCCCTTTAGTTACTATAAAATCAATGGCTATAATTACACTTTCTACAAATTCATTTGCTATAATCAATCATATTCAAATGTTATAACTATATCAGTTTGTATTCTGTTATAACTATATCTTCACTTACTATGTAAGTTTTAGATGCTCTAAAATTATTTGCTATACTTTCAAATTTACCTACTTTAATAATTATTACTTATTAGCCATAAGCTTTAAATGACGAATCAGGGCAGGACCGACTCGGATAGGTTACGTTAGAAGGCCAAGGCCTCCGAGGTATTTTTTTTATCTGCCCAGAAAATCTCAAATACAGTTAATAGGAAATAAATATTATTATATTATTATTATAGATATTTATTTAATTTTCTGTACATTAGGTTTTTTATAACAAATATTCTTATATAAAAGTAAAATAACAATACTAATACCAAAAAATTGACATTATAAAAAACCTAACCTACGAGTTCCGCCGGCAGCGGGGCAGGGCTCAAGCTACCGTTGGTTAGGGCTGCAGACAGAGGAACCTCCTCACAATACGTGCCGTGTCGAGGAGTACTGCCTTCTGTATCTGGCCCTTGATCCAGCCATTTAGCGAGAGTCTCTTGAGGTGCTGGTCGAGACTCTTCGCTATAAGACCGCTTGCTGAAACAACTATCGGGACAATGATCGTCGAGTCAACATCCCACATGGCGGTCACCTCATGAGCCAAGTCAAGGTACTTGCTGAGCTTGTCCTTCTCGGCCTTCACAAGGTTCTCGTCATGCGGGATGGTGATGTCGACGAGCACTGCCCGGCGTTGAGATCGATCTGTCAACACGATATCAGGCTTATTGGCAACAATAGTCCTGTCCGTGATGACAGATCGATCCCAATAGAGCGTAGCACGACCATTTTCGAGAATTGGCGCCGGTGCGTACTCATAGTACGGCACTTCAGACTCAAGACCATATTGAAGAGCAAGTTGCTGATGGATGATCTTGGCTACGAGGTTATGTCTGTGCAAGTAGTCGCCGTTGGCCACATGCGAACAACCGGAAATTATATGTCTGATTATTATTTATTATTTAAATAAATATTATAAAACACAATTATATAGATTTTAAATGTTATTCATGTTGGATAATCTATGGCCTACACTATGAGCTGGAACTGTAATGTATGGGCCGCTTTAATAGCTCTATGACTTTAGTCTACAGTTTGTCTATTCCTCTTCTTCTCGTAATCTTGTAATGTCTGTCCGACTACTTATATATATATTTCTTTTATTCACCAAGACGGTTTATTGTTCGAACACAATTGTATGCTTAATTTTCGAGATCAATAAAGACAGTAACAAAGATAAAGCAAGTTTAATTCCTCTCCCTTGCTGCAAACGGGCCACGACGACTTCAATCCACGGATCTCCAACAGGTTAGTGTTCCCAGCGAATTTGCCAATCCGTAGGCATCCTAAAAGTGGCAAGTGTTTTGCAGCAGGGATTGCGTGGGAGCCATTTTATTAACGTGCCTTAATACAGAAATCCACATATTGGCACGATGGCTGACAGAGACCCGCCTGAGTTGCAGCACGTGCCTGGCCCCTTTCTTCTGGGCGGCGCGGGCGTTATTGAGAAGCTGGATGGCAACAATTATCACACCTGGAAATTTTCCCTTAAAATAGTATTGATCGCGGAAGGTTTATGGGATATTATTGACCGAGAATCTAACGATCCCCTCACCGCTGCTGATGCTGCGCGCGACCAAAGCGCGCTGGCTCGCATTTGTTTGTACTTGAAGCCTACTTTTTATCAACATGTTCACAATGCCAGAACGGCCAAACAGGCCTGGAAAAATTTGGCTGACATTTTTGAAGACCGGGGTCTGTATCGGCGTGTAACACTTTTACGAAAACTTCATCGCGTTGATTTCACGGAATATAACGATATGTCGCAGTACATAGACTATGTTATGTCACTGGTGCATCAACTTTCCGACATAGGGAGGATAGTCGATGATGAAGAAATTGCCGAAATACTCCTAAGTGGACTTCCTGCTGAATACGACACGCTTGTCTCGAATTTGGAAACATACTGCATCTCATCGGAGAAGCTTGAGAGTGAACTAGTAAGAGCACGCCTACTTCAAGAGGCACACAGGAAGGTTCAAATCAACAATGGTACCTCTACTACTGCATTTGTGTCTAGGAGCAACAGTCAAATTAAATGCACTTACTGTAACAAGATTGGGCATATCAAGCAAAGATGTTACAAATTAAAACGGGACAAACGGCAGAAGAAGAAGGAGACAGAGCCAAATGTGACCGCCTTCTTCACCCAGGATCGCTCGGAGGTATATGTGGACAGCGGTGCTTCTAGTCATCTAGTGAACAGCGAACAAATGTTGAAAAATGGGTCCGGGTGTACCAAAGGGTAACCACTGAAAAAAAGACTTAGATTTTTTTGAACAAAAGTGTAAAAAACAGTAGTCCCCTGTCATATATGGATGATGATGATGATGATGATGATGATGATGATGATGATGAAGATGAAGATGAAGATGAAGATGAAGATGAACATGAACATGAACATGAAGATGACGATGAAGATGAAGATGAAGATGAAGATGAAGATAAAGATGAAGATGAAGATGAAGATGAACATGAAGATGAAGATAAGGATGAACATGAAGATGAAGATGAAGATGAAGATGATGATGAAGATGACGGTGAAGATTAAGATGATGATGAAGATGAAGATGAAGATGAAGATGAAGATGAAGATAAGGATGAAGATGAAGATGAAGATGACGATGAAGATGAAGATGATGATGATGATGATGATTATTGTGCCGGTAGGCACGTTTCGTAATTGTTATCAATTCACGTATTGATGAATTGCATTTAGATAAGATATTATCTGTACGTGTATCTAGTGCACATTAGTGAGTACTGTAGTAAGTTAACATTGTATATATACGCATGTGTAATTGTAATTAAATTAGATTGAAACTGACTGACAAAGTGGTTACTCTCTCACCCCCCATCAACATGGATACTTCCGGTAAAGTGGTGACCCCGACAAAGAACACTATCCCGTCTGAACAATGATCGTCGCTACCCTGCCTGACGACCCACCAATAGGGGGTAACCACCGGTAGAGTGGTGACCCCGAAGAAGAACACCATCCCGACAAGTAACATTAACGCCGTTGTCCCGCCGCAAGAAGAAGAAATCAATGCAAGAAGCAGGAGGAAAATTAAGCCAGCAAGTTAGAAGGTATCAAGGAGCGCAAATTGTTAATTTACTGCAATGTCACCCCCGAAGACTGTCGAAGGTACGAGTACATGTTCGTTGGAGATTGCGCCAACCACTGTGATATCCCGGATTCCTGAATTCTGGAGGGATCTTCCAGGTTTATGGTTCACCCAGTTCGAAGCAATAGTCGCGTCGCAGAAGCAGGTCTACAAGTTTAATTTGGTGATATCAAAGTTGGCCAAGGAAGAAATTCAGCAAGTTAGTGATGTTATTGCGAAGCCTCCCGAGACAGGGAAATACTATGCTGTTAAAAACCGGCTGATCGGATGCTACGAGGAGTCTGATCAGGTCAGGTTCGAGAAGCTGCTGTCAACTATGGAATTGGGCGATCAGAAGCCATCGCAATTATGACACAGGATGCGGAGTTTGGCCGGTAAAACAGAAAATGATGAAACTGTTCGGTTTATGTGGTTGAGACTCCTTCCGTCATCTATTAGCGCAGTGTTAGCTGTAACGGATTTGTTATCAATAGACAAAATGTGTCAAGTCGCTGATAAAATTTATGAGAACACTAAAAGAACAGAGATATCAGCTGTAAACAGTCAACAAAACAAAACAGATGATTTTACAAACTGCTTCGCTAGCGTGACGTCGCAACTCGCAAGAATGCAATTTGACATAAATGAGCTACGGCACGAGCGCCGGCGCAGCGGTATGCAGAATGTGACTAATAGGCGTTCTTCGTAAATCAAGGTCAAGTTCGAGAGGAAACTAGCAATTAGAACATAGTATGGTAATTATTATTTTATTTTTGTAAATATTTATTCGGTTGACTGTGTTATAGTTTCGATTTCAGAAGTTTTTGTTTTACCTTCATGCAATGCCGTGAAGATGTTTAATATCTCAAATGACAGTTTATTCTTAGGTTATCGGTCAATGAGCCAAGAATGTCGCCAACTGAGAAAAGTTTGTGCTTTCATGCAGGGGCCATGAAGATGTTTAATATCTCCAATACGAATTAATTCTTAGGTTATCGTTAAATGAGCCAAGAATTTCGTAGAAATTGAAAAGAAGTATTGTGCTTTCATGCAACGGTCATGAAGAAGTATGTTTACCTCTAACTAATGCGAATTGATTTCTTAGGTTATCAGACAATGAGCCACGAAATCCGCTAACTGAGGAAACACTTGCTACCCCACGCCAATTACCGACAAAGAGTCGATGAATTTTTGGTGTAAATTATTATTTTAATGAAACATATTGCCCATAACGGCACACTTTACACAGTCATACCATCGAAAATATTTCAGTAGGAACTTATTGTACTGGAGAATATCCTTTTAATTTGTATTTATTTTCTCTTGGGGGAGTACTGGGCCGGTAGGCACGTTTCGTAATTGTTATCAATTCACGTATTGATGAATTGCATTTAGATAAGATATTATCTGTACGTGTATCTAGTGCACATTAGTGAGTACTGTAAGTAGTAAGTTAACATTGTATATACTCGTATACGCATGTGTAATTGTAATTAAATTAGATTGAAACTGACTGACAAAGTGGTTACTCTCTCACCCCCCATCAACATGGATACCTCCGGTAAAATTATGATGATGAACATGTTGATGGTGATGATGATGATGATGATGATGATGATGATGATGATGATGATGATGATGATGGTGATGGTGATGGTGATGTTGATGGTGATGCTGATGGTGATGGTGGTGATGGTGATGGTGATGATGATGATGATGATGGTGATGGTGATGGTGATGGTGATGATGATGATGATGATGATGATGATGATGATGATGGTGATGTCGATGGTGATGGTGGTGATCATCATCATCATGTCAGCCGAAAGACGTCCACTGCTGGACGTAGGCCTCCCCCAAGGCTCTCCACTCAGACCGTGGTGGTGATGGTGATGGTGAATGTGTATGTGTATGTATGTTTGTATTTAATATGTATACATTATAGTAGTCTAACTGCTCCGGCGCTGCAGGAAGTGCAGCCCCATCGCCCTTGCGCATCAAATCAGAAGCACCAACGTTCACCTTCGCAGTTTCGGCTTGTTGGTCGCCTTTGGCGACCAGCCTCAACCGCTTCGGCTCACTCTGTGCCTCTGATTTGCTACAGAGGGCGAGGGCTGCTCTCCCTCCGCGCCTCCGGCTTTTTATATACACTCTAGTAGTAGGGCAGACCAAGACCACGAAGAGTCGGCTTGGGTAGATTCGGGTTTTAGTACCTAAAATATCCGCTAAAGTATGTGCTTATCTACATAAAATAACCTAACCTAACCTAAAAATATATATACATATAAAATGCTATATCTCGGCCATTTTTGATTTCAGAGAAAGGTTTTTCAAATAAAACATGCTTATTTTAGCGTAATCTACACGATACAATTATAAAAAATATGTGTCATAATTACACCCCACCTGAGTCCTGGTTACCCTTTGCTACACCCTAACCGAAAAATGTGAAAGACATTCAAAAACACTCAATTAGTTTAGTCAACAATGAGGTTATGTCAAGTTCTAAGATTGGTGATATAGATTTGAAGTTAAATGGAAAGGTGAGAACTTTTAAAAATGTATTGTTAGTCCCTAATTTATCCGCTAATCTTCTTTCTGTGTCTAAGCTTTGTCAGGAAGGTTACTCTATACATTTTAATAAAGAGGGATGTACTATTTATGATAGGGATTGTATTAAAACATCTGGCAACTATCTTACTGTAGCTAAATGCATAAATGGTATCTATAGGCTTTGTGGGTATAAAAGTATGGATAGCAGGTATTCGCACAATGAGATGCACTCTTTGCACCTACACCCAAGGCAGGTGTCACCGAGTGCTGCAGTCGCTGCCTCTGCCCCATCATCAATGGAGTTATGGCATTTTCGGCTTGGACATTTGAATCCAAAAGGTATGTGTAGACTAAGGGAAAATGCATGTGGTGTGTTATTTCAGAGTTCTGATGAAGATATGAAGAACTGTGAGGCTTGCCTGAAGGGGAAGCTTTTGGCCGAACCTTTTCCTAAAGCAAGCGTCACCAGAACAACACAACCCCTGCAGCTGATACACAGTGATGTCTGTGGCCCAATGTCGGAGGCAAGCTATGGAGGAGCGAAGTACCTTGTCACGTTTACGGATGACTACACCCGTAAAAGCTTTGGATACTTAGTCAAGAATAAATCTCAGGTAATTGATTGTTTTGTGCAGTTTAAAGCTATAGTTGAGAAACAAATTAGTTTGCCTATTAAATGCTTAAGATCAGATAACGGGGGTGAATATTGCAGGTTGAAATTTTCTCAATATTTGAGAGATCAAGGCATTATTCATCAAACTACTATTCCTTATTCTCCAGCGCAAAATGGTATTGCGGAGCGCTTAAATAGAACTTTACTAGAGAAGGTACGGTGTATGTTGCAGCACTCTGGCCTTTGCAAACGGTTTTGGGGAGAAGCAGTAATGGCTGATATTTATTTAAAAAATAGATCTCCCACATCGGCTTTAGCAGGGCGCATACCTGATGAGATATGGACAGGGTCAAAGGTTGACCTTAGTCATCTTAAAGTGTTTGGTTGCACAGCTTTTTCTCTTGTACCAGCGCATGCGCGAGACAAACTGGATGCTAAGGGGAAAAAATACATTTTTGTGGGTTATTGTGATACTTCAAAAGGATATCGCTTAGCTGATCCTTTGAATCCCACAAGTGTAATAAAATCCCGTAATGTTGCATTGATTGAAAATAGATTTTACAGCCCCTATTCAAAACCGTTGCAAGAATTGTTGGACAGCAATTTTATTTTTAATCACAATGATATTTATAGAAATAAACCTAGCTGTGATAATAGTTTAAGTAATGATAGTATTTCTAGTCAGAATGAAATTCAAAGAAACAATAATAATGATGATGAAGTTTTAAATAATGACAATAATAATTTGATTTCATCTAATAATTCTATATCTTTCTCAGGAGAAGATACTGAAGAGTACTGCACCGGAAGCAGCGATGACTCCAGCACAGCTGATACGTCAGGGGATATCCACATCCCACAGCCCGTGAGCTCACCATCTGCATCTAGTGAGAATGTAGCGACTCGTCCAGTGACCGTCACTACATCTCACCCTCCGGTTCGCACTACACGTAGCGTACTCCCTACAAGGTATTTAGATTATGATTTGTCTTTGCTCACTCAAGGTCTCTCGCCATTAACGGACGAACCTAGTACGTATGAGGAAGCTATTAGTAGCTCTAACAGCGAGCAATGGCTAGATGCCATGAAGAGTGAGTATAAGTCCGCTCTGAGCTCTCGTATAACTAAGACGCGTTAAAGTCCAGTGCGTAAACTACGGTGGTTGTCAAACTTTGCATTTATATTATACAGTTTGGTTTAGCATTCCCATCATGCAGTGTGCTCGCTGTGATAACGCTGTCAATGATAGTGCTCAGTGTTGCTTATGCAAAAAGGCTTTTGGTTTCTGCTGCGCCGGTGTGACCGAACAGGGCTACCGTAAACTGGGATCAGATCGCCGAGCCCTATGGAAATGTTCAGTGTGCAGGGTGGAGCCCCTATCTCCGCAGCCAAACGAAGGGGCCTCGCTTGAGTCTATAATGGTGGAGCTGCGGTCTATCCAGTGTCATCTATCTAATATGCCTGTGCTTGTACAGGACGTTAAAGCAATAAAAAATGAAATGGACGAGCTCAAAAAATCCTGTGAATTCAATAGTTCACTATTAGATGATCATAACAAACGATTGGATCGAGCTGAGTCTAAGTTATTAGAATTGTCAAGTGTTCAAGATAATGTCCTAATCTTAAAAAATGAGATAAGCGTCCTCAAGAGTGACAATGTCAGTAGGGACCAGTGGCAACGCTTGAATAATATCGAGATTAAAGGTGTGCCAGTAAAGCAAAACGAAGATCTGTTCCAAATTCTAGATCAGATATCTGCAGCAGTTAATTATCCAATCCAGAGATCTAGTATTAACTATATTTCCCGGGTGCCAACCCATAATATGAAAGAAAAACACATTATAGTTGGTTTTATTAACCGCTATGTAAAGGAAGATTTATTAGCCTCGGCACGGGCCAAGAAGCAATTATTCGCCAGTGAAATCGGCTTTGGTGGCAATGCGCAGCGTGTCTTTTTGAATGACCACCTAACTCCTGATTACAAAAAGTTGCTAACATCTGTTAAATCATTGCTAAAACCGAAAGGCTATATGTATATTTGGGTGAAATTCGGGAAAATTCATGTCCGTAAGGATGACTCATCGAAGATTTTCATTATTAATAACCAACTGGATTTAAACAAGTTGTTGTAGTGTGCAGCTTATTTATAATAATCTTTGTATTTGTTTTAGTACAGGTACTGTCTGTTTTCATAAGTCTTTGTTTAGCTTTTTTAGTGTTACCGTCACTCCTAATAACTTGTTTTAAAACGAAACGTTGTTTTGTTCTCATTGAATTAACGAAATACCATATTAGTTTGAGAACCTCAGGTCACACCGGTTGCTTTTGTTTGTTATCGCGGGTTGCCGCTCGGCCAGCTACCTGCGCTAATTACCCTAACGCACTCGAAGATTATCTTATGCAAAATATATTTATCTCTTTTATTCTCTGCGATTTCTGTTATAATAAGTTAAATTATTATTGTTTGCCTTGTTACACTCGTGGAACACTTGTTATGTCGCATTCGGAGATTATTGAATTTAAATATCAAGTCAATTTATTTTACGGCTTTCTGTTTTTGCTTTACGCTTCGCACATACTTTTCGCACCTATTAATACAGTCCCAATATATATATTCTGTTCTCGGTATTTGTTTTATGTATTACTCTCATTGTTTACTCTAGGTTTTTGTTATATAAATGGCTAATAGTGATAACGGATCGCTTTCTATTTATTATCAGAATGTCAGGGGGCTTCGATCTAAAACATTGAACTTTTATCGCAATATTCTTTTAGCATCCTATGACATTGTTTTGCTAACGGAGACGTGGCTTGTTGACAGTATCGCGGACGCGGAACTCTTTGATGATAGGTATGTTGTTTGGCGGCGAGATCGGGATCTAGCACTGACCGGGCAGAGCCGTGGGGGTGGTGTCATTATCGCTACACGTAAAGAATTGGCTGTCGTTCCGCAAACTACCTATCATTCGTCAGCGGAAGACTTGTGGCTTACTTTGATGTTAAAAAGCACTCTTAACACCACGGTTAAGTTGCATTTATGTGTTTTATACCTATGTAAACAGGGTCAAGGTTACTCTTTTTCCGATCAGCTTTCCAACTTTCTTTGTCGGTTGGGTGAGGTGGTGCTCAATAATTCTAATTCTGATGATAAATACCTAGTTGTTGGTGATTTCAATTTAAGTAATATTATCTGGACACCCGCTCATCACCACCTATTACCCTCCAATTACGCTTCAGCGGATGAATATAGCCTGATTGACGAGTTAAATACTCTCGGCTTATGCCAATATAATGGTGTGATCAACCAATTTGGTAAGATATTGGACCTTGTGCTTAGCAGTGATGAGGTAGGCGTTATGAAATGCCAAGTTCCGCTCGTGCCTATCGACCCGTATCATGAAGCCTTAGTTATAACCGTTTCATTTGTCTCGCAAACTTCTTTAAAAATAGCGCCAACTATGAAGTATTTTTATGGTAAAGCTAATTATAAATTAATGAATTTAGACCTTTTGGATATAGATTGGGACCTTGAGTTTTCAAGTCGTACATTAGATCAGTGTGTCGAACTCTTTTATGCTAAGTTCAACCTGCTGAGAGACAAGTATGTCCCGCATAAGCTTATTTCGGTGAGTTCATTCCCCGTTTGGTATTCATCCTCGCTAAAAAAGGCTGTTAAAGAAAAGCATAAATACCATCGTAAATTTAAGCTTTATGGTAATAAGAGTGATTTTATTTCTTTTGAGTTTCAGAGGAATAGAGTGAGATGTTTAGAGAAACAGTGTTTCCTTAAATACATCGAGACAGTTGAAGTCAACATAGCTAAGAATCCCAAACAGTTTTGGTCTTTTATTAAATCGCGTTCTAAATCATACGGTATTCCTAGCAGTGTGCAGTTTAAGGACGTTATAGCAAATACTGGAATCGACATCTGCAATGTTTTCTCTGATTATTTTCAAACAAGCTTTTTGAGTCCATCTACTAGTGGCAATGTGGGTAATCAGGATATCTTTCGGGGTGATGTCGATTCAATCGGTGATATGGCCAGTATCTCTATTGACCCTGCTGTGCTCACTAAACTTTTATCAAGTTTGGATCCTAGTAAGTCTGCGGGTCCGGATCAGGTACCTGCTTTATATTACATTAACTGCGCTGAAGCTCTAACCAAGCCTATCGTGTTATTGTTTCGTCGGTCATTTGCCGAATGCACAGTTCCTTCAGTTTGGAAATCAGCCTTCATCACGCCAGTTTTAAAGAAAGGCCCTAAGACAGACGTGGCTAATTATAGGCCTATTTCAAAGCTGTGCATCCTGGCCAAAGTTATGGAAAAAGTAGTCCACACGCAGGTCTCCTCAGCATTGAAAAATTCTTTGGATCTCACCCAACATGGTTTCGCGCATCGTAGGTCAACGGTATCTAATCTTGCTATACTAAATGATACTGTTTCTCAGGCAATGGATGGTGGTCGTCAAATAGATGTAATTTATACTGATTACAGTAAAGCATTCGATCGGATTGACCATGACATATTATTAAGAAAGCTTTATTTAGTCGGTATAAGAGGTGACCTCTTGAGGTGGTTCGCGTCCTACATAGTTAATAGATGTCAGTCAGTCGTCATTAACAATTATATGTCAAGCTGGGTGACCATTCCTAGTGGAGTTCCCCAGGGGTCGTTGTTAGGACCGCTCCTTTTCAATATTTTTGTTAATGACATTAAACACTGTTTCCGTTTTGCTAGGCTTCTTTGTTTTGCAGACGATATGAAAATCTTTGCCGAAATTACGTCACTAGATGATGCTACTGCTTTACAATCCGATCTTCGCCGTCTAGATGATTACTGTATTTTCAATAAGTTGGACCTCAATCCTTCTAAGTGTTTTACATTAACTTTTTCACGGAAATTGACTCCCATTTCTACCTCTTACACGTTGAAGGGAAACATTCTTCAAAAAGTGTCAAGCATGCGTGACTTGGGGGTCACCCACGATTCTAAACTTATTTTTAATGATCATATTAATGAAATAGTATCTAAAGCTGCCAAGTCCCTTGGTTTTATAATGCGTAGTTCAGCTTGTTTTTCGCGTCCTAAGACCTTGAAAATCTTATATTGTGCTTACGTGAGGAGCAGGTTGGAATATGCATCTCAGATCTGGAATCCCCAATATCAAGTTTATATTGATAGGATTGAACGTTTGCAAATTAAATTTGTTAAATTTCTTTGCTATAAATTAAATGTAAAGTATAGTTCCGGCAATTACTTTAACCTGTGTAAGCTTCACCATCTGTTACCGCTTGTAAAGCGCCGGGAGGTTGCCGATATAGTTTACCTACTAAATATCGTTAACAGTAATGTTGATTGTCCTGATTTGTTGGGCAGAGTCTCTTTTAATATTCCCTCTAGGAGTGTGCGGAATTATCGTCCTATTTCTGTTTCCCGGGCTTCAACTAATTATAGAAAAAATAGTTTTTTGTGCAGAGCTAGTAGGAGTTTGAATAAAGTGTTAATGAATGATGTATTAGACTTTGACATATTTGCAAGTAATATTAACACTATTAAAAATAAGTTAATTCAATTTTTTGTAAACAATCTTAATCCAAGATAAATCTTTCGAGTGCGGGGTTTGTGCTGCCGGTAGCATAGTTATAGTTCACAGTAAATGTTTGGTGACCTGTAGTAGTTGTAACATATTTGCACTGTATAATCGCTGTAAGGCTCATTCTTTTTCAACATACTTAATTGCTAAATGTGAGAACCTGTAATTGGCTTTGTGTTGTTAATCTTAATTCTAAATTTTTGTAAAGCTGTTGGTTTTCCATGGATCCATAAATAAATAAATAAATAAATAAATAAATAATGCTCTAGTTAGTAATAATGTATGGGAAATAGTAGATATAGGTAGGCCCATAAATAAAAATGTTATAAAGTGTAAATGGATTTTTAAAACCAAGTATGATGCTTCTGGTAAATTTGATCGTTTTAAGGCGAGATTAGTTGCCAGGGGTTTTACACAACGTGAAGGCGTTGATTATACTGAAACATTCAGTGCAGTTGTTCGTCACTCCACAATGCGAATTTTATTTTCTATAGCAAATCAGTTAGATTTAAACATAGACCATTTAGATGTGTCAACAGCTTTTCTTAATGCGGAGTTGAATGAAACAGTATTTATGGAACAACCTTTTTGTGATAATAATAAAGATAAGGTATGTTTATTAAAGAAAAGTATATATGGCCTTAAACAGGCAAGCAGGATGTGGAATTGTAAAATACATAGTCTCCTAATCGAGCATAACTTTTCTCAGTCAAAATGCGAACCTTGTGTATATATTAAAGGTAACAATGATGATTTAGTAATTTTGGCCCTATATGTCGATGATTTCTATGTGTTTTACAGCAAGAATAGCTCACACAAGTGTAATTTGTTAAAAATGTAGGAAAATAAGTTTAATGTGAAAAATTTGGGTCCGCTTAGGAGCTGTCTAGGTATAAATGTATCTAGAGATAGAGTTAAAGGCACCTTACCTTAAGGTTAAGGTTAAAGGGACCTTAACGCTAGATCAGAGCGAGTATATAAGAAAACTGCTTGTATGTTTTGGAATGGAAAATTGTAAGGCCGTGTTAACTGTTGGAAGTTAACTGTAAACTTTTTAAATCTGAAAGTAATGGCTGTTTACAGGATGATGTCTACAACTATCGACAACTACTGGGTTGCTTGATGTGTCTGTCTGTATGTACACGGCCAGATATATCGTATGCATGTAGTCAACTTAGTCAGTTCAATAATTGTTTCGGTAGTTCTCATTGGTTAGCAGCTAAGCGTATTTTGCGTTATTTGGCAGGTACAATTCACTATTCATTATGTTTTCATAAGAGTATGAATTGGTTTTTGTGTGCTTATACTGACGCAGACTGGGCCATTGATATAACTGACAGAAAATCCTATACAGGGTATGTTGTTATATTAGGGCATAGTACAGTTAATTGGGAATCTCGAAAACAAAAGTGTGTTGCTTTATCCAGTACAGAAGCAGAATATCTCGCTATCAGCGATGTTTGTAAGGACATATCATTCATTAAGAGTTTGTTATCAGAGATATTACCTGGACAGATTGATTGTATTATTTATAATGATAATCAGAGTGCTCAAAAGCTTTTACAAGCTAAAGAATATTGTCACAAGCGTACAAAACACATCGATCTAAGATATCATTATGTTAAAGATTTGATATTTAAAAATGTAATTTAAGTAAAATACTTACCTACTGATCAAATGATTGCCGATGTGTTAACAAAACCTTTAGGAAAAGTAAAACATACTACCTTTATAAAAGCTATGAACATTATACAAGTTTAATTTTGTAAAAAGAGCATGTAACAGAATAGGGTAGTAGGACTGTTTATTTGGATATATTGCTATACTTAATTGTGTGTGTTCTTTTGTAAAGCTATTGTAAAGCTTTTCGTATGACTCATTACATCTAGAGATGTATGAGTCATACTTGTGTGGTAGAGTCAAGTGTAAATTTTCTTTTGTTTAATGTTTTGTAGACTCTACATGTTTTGGACATACTGTGCAAGATGAACTAGACTAGACTAGAGAACTAGAGGGGAAGTGTTGGATAATCTATGGCCCACACTATGAGCTGGAACTGTAATGTATGGGCCGCTTTAATAGCTCTATGATTTTAGACTACAGTTTGTCTATTCTTCTTCTTCTCGTAATCTTGCGGTGATAGATAGTGTAATGTCTGTCCGACTGCTTATATATATTTCTTTTATTCACCAAGACGGTTTATTGTTCGAACACAATTGTATGCCTAATTTGCGAGATCAATAAAGACAGTAACAAAGATACAGCAAGTTTAATTCCTCTCCCTTGCTGCAAACGGGCCACGACCACTTCAATCCACGGATCTCCAACAATACATGATGAACATTAGACATTTTAAAATTATTCCAATTACACGTTATAGAAAAGTGCTATTACAACAAATGAATGATTATTATATTTAGCAAGTTATTTTAGAGGAAATGGATTTATAGCATCTAATTTCATGACACTTGATTTCTTAGGAAATATGGTAGACCCGGAATCGAGTGTTAAGTAGGTAAATGTGTTAATTTTATTTTATTTTATTACACTACGCTTTAATTGTTCTTTATTTTATTCTTACGTAGATAGACTAGTTGGTAGTGACCCTGCCTACGTAGCTACCGGTCCCGAGTTCGAATCCCGGTCAGGGCAAATATTTGTGTGATGGGCGCGAGTATTTGTTTCTAGTGTAGTCTAGTATGTTTGAGTAAGTAGTTCCTATAATTCAAGCCTAGAGCTTTAGTAAGCCTAGTTTATAGTACAAGCTTAGTTTGGCACTAGGGTGTTTGGGTTAGAGTGTCTATTTAAAATTTTAAAAGTTTTATTTTGAAAATAGTTTTAGTTCAATTTATTGGAATTAAATAACCAATCATAGCTTCTGAAACAGGTTCGTAACAAATTGAGTTTATAAAATTTTATTTTATTCATATTTATTCATTTTCAGTGTCCCCGCTACTAACCTGGAGCTGATTTTTTACGGAAATATAAAGATGTGAATAATCTTTGTCAGAGAGTGGAATAATTCCTGCTCGACATCACGACTTTTACAAGACGTTAGTTCTCAAAAGTAATACTTAACAAGGAAAATTATGTCCACGATTCGGAATGAAGAAATAATTAGGAGCAATTATAATTTGAAAATTGTGTTTTTTAAAATGTCTAAGGTACTGTCGCAATTTATTATTGTTTGTATTGAACGTTAATACGTCTAGGCGATGGGGTTGCAACCTGTCACTCTGGGAATGAACGCGTGAGCGCTATGTATGTATTTATGTATAATTCAATAAAGTTCCTAAATTTCCATTACTACTTACATTGATGAGGTTATGTTAGTTTCTATTACTTAAAATAATTATGGTTGTTTTAAAAATGTAAATAAGTTTGTACCAACCAACAGTTATTTTACTAGTTGGGTCCAATTCGGATTACCGTTCTCTAATTTTAAACGTCTGTAAACTTAAATTTATAAACGTCAAACTCGATTTTGACAGGTCTAAACGCAATCGGGCATGCCTTATTTAAAATTAAAGCTTTTTTTTTACAGCTCTTAGATGAAATAGCATTGAGTCTATGCGTTGCCACATCAAAAAATATTTAATGGCAGTGTTGACAACTTTTTATAAGATAAAAAAATAGGCATTGTAATTACTTTTTTGTATTTGTTTAACTATAGTATTTTGAATTAATACTTTTTCTTAGAACCTTAATACAAGTAATTCTGTAAAAAGTAAGAAACCGAAAAAACATTACTTATATTCTATTTACTATTTTATTGCAAATATCAACTGGCAACATTAGTCATAGGAACAAAATTAAAAACAAAGAACTAACTAGGTACTTGTTGTTATTCATACTATTCTTAGGTTCTTAGTTAAAAGTTAGTTTTTAGTTTAGTACAACTATGTAAACAAAACAAACAGATACCGTTTCAGCTTCAGTTAGAATCTTATAATATTTTGACGCAGCGGTTTGCAGCCTGAAAACTATGAAAATTCGTTCTTCTATTAGGTACTTACCTACAGCTGTGGTTTTCGTCAGGAATACGGTTGTTAAGAGTTAATCTTTGCAGCATCACGGATTATAGTAATCAATCACCATCGTGTTATTAAATAACTGAACCTATGAGTAATATCGGGCTGTACAAGAAACAAGAGACTTATCTACTTATCATAACTTTGCCATCAGTTGAAGGTTAAAATTGAAGGTTGCGTTTCCACTAGGGCATGCATCCCGGTATTCCGGAATCTCGTAATTCCGAGATCTCTGACGATTTTTCCGATATTTCAATTCCGGGATTGAGCGTTTCAATATCGTAATTCCGGGATTAATTGAAGACATAAATGTATCTTTGTTTTATTTAAAATAAGCTTTTGCGTTGCCATACTTGCCATTTGAGACTTCGAGCCGGTATTAAATTAGTTGTTAGACAAAGGAATATGTTGTACCCGAGAACCTTCCTGTATTTACCTCTCTCTTTCTCTCTGTATTGTCCGGCTATGCCAGTCTTTGTCGCTCGGATAAGGTATGGAAACTCACAGGTTCACCCTGCTACCCTGCGCAGTCGCTCAAATATCGTTATCGGGAGTGTTAGTGCACGACGCACGTGTAGTGTGTACTATAAATATTTATTAAAGGATGAAAAAAACGATAGGCCGTTCACACATTTTGTTCAATTTGGTCTTAAACGTAAGTTTTTATGTCGTAATAAAGCATTATCCCAGCAATTTTGGATTGTAATAATTTTTAAATTGTCTTATTATTAAATTATTGAATTGTAAGACAACTCATATAAGAAAACAAGGAGTGATTGAAACTGTGATTAAAAGCCAATTTTTTATGTAATTAAAAACACGATTGGCAAATGTTGTTATTTTTATTTACCTATTCAAAATCAGCATGCGTGGGGCATTTTATAACCTGAAATAATAAAAAACCCAATCCCGGAATTAATACCGGTATTCCGGTATTGGGATTTCAATATCGAACCTCAATACCGGTATTGGGATTTCAATATCGAACCTCAATACCGGGATTGAAAACCTTGCGATATTGCATGCCCTAGTTTCCACCGACGAGGCGAGCCGAGACGAGACAGCGCGAAATTAAAATTTGTATTAAGAAACATTTTCATTTGTATTTACAAATTTAAATTCCTTTTACCTTCTAAGTACGCCAAGCTCAACAAACCATTACTAATTCAGCACCTACTCACACGTAATTTTATGTAACATTGCAAAGTTACAATCAATTGAAAATGTGTCCATGCCTCATGCTACATAAAGCTACAAGTCCAAGCCAGGCCGTGAGAAGGTTATCTTTCAACAGGTACAACATGCGAGGCGTAGAATAGCAAACTGTCCCTCATTTTACTACTGAGATTATTGCTCTGTAGCTTAATGTCATTGTGGGAGATATCATAATGTCCTTAGTCATTACCTATTACTACATACATCTAATTTAAAAAATAATAAATAAAACAGGTAATTATCATTAACCAATAACATTTAATTTGGAAATACACTAAACACTAGCTGCAAACAGAGTGAGCGCATGCCTTAGGTACTCCTCTCTCCGCATAGGTAATGTAAGTTCTTCTGCATCATACAAATTTCACCAGCATTGTATCAAGTATACCACCAGTTTCAATAATGCTTTAAGTCAAGGTGACAGAGTTCAAATTAAATTAACTATGGAATTGTTTTTTAAATAATAAAGATCTAGGAAATTATGCGATATTGGACTACATGTTATACTCCAAATAGGGTCTAGAATCGATGGTTAAAATCCTTCGGGCACGTCCCGGACACGGTGTATAGTAAACCCAAAAAAAAATGTTTATTGCCCAACAAAGTGGGCACGGGAACAGCTAGTATCTAATATGTTCATACCTACGTATTAAATTATTTACATTTAGGGGAGACCGGGGCGCGACTTAACAAAATTTATATTTTCAGTTGTAGCTTCAAAATGCCTTAACATTTTGAAATGATTTTTGTGTCAAATGATGTCCAAACTATTAAATAACCATATCGTTGGTTTTAATTTGACAAGAAATTGGTACCTTTTAAAAAAAAACTATTTTATTCAGAAAAGTCAGAAATTAATACTTACCCCGCGATTGGGGCAACAATTAACGGTTCAGAGGTAAGTATTAACAAAAGGGGCAACAATTAACATTGTAAGTATTTTCCTCTATAAATAAAGAAAACGCAAAATTACAATAATATTTTTTTATTAACCTTGTAAGGCCCAGTGTGCAATAGGATGTCCATAATCAAGGCAATTTAATTTGAACTGTGTTGCAATGGGAATAAGGTTTATTTTTCTACCTTCATGAACTGAAAATGGCATTATCGAACAAACGTAATTGAACCTTATTGCCTTGATGGTCGATTCAAAATCCCACTTAAAAAACCTTCGTGTTTGTAGTGTGGTGGGCCTTACGAGGTTAAGCAATACTAAATATTAACATTAGGCTTAAACAATATAGCACTTTGTCCCTGCAACAGCGATATTAGTATGTAGAGAGAGAAACCCAAACAAAACCTCTCTATATAATAACAAAAATCAACAAATATCTGAATGATTTCTTATTAACAGTTACTTTTACTGTTGTATTGTTGAAGGAAACGTTAGTTTTCAATAATCACAATGTTCACTTAGTGGAACAATAATTAACATTATGCTTAAAAGTTGTAACACTCCGTTAAACAACAATATTTCAGCTATATCTATGAACAGAAACAAAAACTCAAAGAAAACCTCTTCGTAGAAGAACAAAAATCAACAAATCTTTAAATAATTTCTAATTATAAACCATTTTTACTGTTATTATTAAGTTAACAGTCTTTTGAGTAGTTTAATCAGACTTATGTGTGTTATCGAATAACAATATAATCACCTTAAATGAGGTAGTAAACAGCTTATTCTTAAACGTAGCAGTCTTTATATAACCTACCTATATAGTCTAAAGCAGTCTCAATAAAGCTTAGTTTTATTATAAAATCAACATCTTAACAATATAATCTACTAGGAATCATTTTCATATAATCACAATATGTTTCATTTTTAATCATATTCATCGTCTGAATCACAATTGTGGCAAATGTATGAAACCTCTGATACATCCGGACTGAGCCCACTGCTTGCACAAGATGCATTGCACCCAGTCTGCACCAGATGTGTCTTCATTGTATGAGACACCACAAATTATACAGAAATATTCATCTTCTCCACTGTCGCTGCTTTCTTCCAATATCCTTTTCTTTGCCTTTTCCGCTTGCGATGTTTCCTTTTGTTTCCCCTTTTTAGCTATTTTTCCTTTACCCTTTCCTTTGCCCTTACCTTTACCCTTTCCTTTATCATTTTCTTTACCTTGCTTTTTTTTCTTTCCATCGTCTTTATTCTGTGGATTTTTTCTTTTTTAATTTCTGTTACTTTCTATCTCTTCTAGTGCTTGTTTTTCCGGTGTGTCGGTGAGTATGGCAGATTTTCTGGAGCGATTACGATTCAATTGAACTCGTGGCTGAGCTTTTGGGAGAGGTCGTACGGATTCGATCATAAAACTATCATCTATTTGAGCACGTGAAGGACCAGCAACCGCTTCCATAGGTATTATAGGAGTTTGCGATCGTACTTCAGACAAATTTACATTTGTATTGGATGAATTTAAACCATTTTCTTTTTGCATGCCTGAGGGTCCAGCCACTGGCTCATTATACATTTGTGCTATCACGTCAGACACGTTAATATCCAAACTAGGCATGTCATTTAAAATCTCAGGATTTTCTAAATTTAATAACACGTCATCAAGCAAGTTGTCGCCTTCAACAGATGGTGTAGTCGCTACGACAGGACCGCTTCGGGTGGGATCTGGACGATCGGTGACAAAAGATGGTGCATAGTCTGATTCTTGAAAGACGTCTTCGTTGCATGGCCAGATACCAGCTTTCATGAAAGCGTTTGTCACATTTATGGGATTTAATGCCAACGGGAGCGAATATCTGACTATCTCTGGGAGAATAAGAATAAAATGATCGAGAAATTTCAAAAACTCTGTTTGTGTCATCCATCCTGATTTATTACCAACGCCTATACATTCTGGTGGTCCGTTTCTAACAAACAAATCGCTGTAACGAATACGGGGCAAGACGAACATACAGGGAATCGCATTACCAATTGCATTTATGGCTACAGCCAATGTAACCAAAACGCCCCTTTCGGCGGATGTCACAGCACCGACCTGCTTTATGCCCCTTCCAGCAACAACTTTTTTCGGCTTTTGCACTGTTGTTACGCCCGTCTCATCCATGTTCCAAATCCGGGATGTGCTAAGTTTGTATCTATCTAATAAAAATCTGTATTTTTCAAAAAAAATTGTTCGATTGAAGGATGTTGCCCTACTTAAACTTGTCGCTTCAGGGCTTCTAATTGACAACATTGTATTTATTTCATGAAATTCGTGAACCAGTCATCACCCGCCTTTTCCTTAGCCTTCCACGATTCTGGCAAGTTCGGGATTTTGTAAAAAACAGCACACTGGTAAACTAACCTTTTTACTTCCGCAGGTAGCAGTCCGAAATAAATATTGGAGCACTTTAATAAATAATCTGCTATTTTTTTCTCTTGCTCAGAAGTGAATACTAACCGGGTCTTTTTGTAGCCTACTTCTCCTGGAACTCCTGCTTTCTTCTTTTTCACAAAATTGAACAGCGAAACGTGACAAATTTGAAATTCTGTGGCTACTTCTCTGTAGTTTTTTTTCTTGTCCATTATTTCTAAAGCAGCTGACTCGTAGGTCGCCAGCGAAGTCATGCCTCGAGTAGTTTTCCGCTTGTAAGTCCTCATGCTGTAAAGTTTAAGCCAAATAAATAAATAAATAATTATAGGTACCGTGGTGAATATACAGCTCTTTAAAGTTAGGGCGGATGGACGGACAGACGGACGGACAGCGACCAGCGTAGGCGGGTTGGTACGGGACCAAAGTTATGTAACATTATTAAGAATAAAACAAGCTAATGCGAAAAAAAAATTTACGGCTAATTCAAATATTCATCACGTAAATCAAAAAATCGTGAAGTGAAAAAAGTTCGTTACCTACATGGCCAAAATAGACGCACATCACACCACTCACTCCCACGGCGCACTGAGCTGGACTGACGAGTCTCAACCTGTAGACCGCTATCACAGGGACGAATTTAGGGAATCACTAGTGACGTGCTGTTTATAGTTTCTTAGAAATTCACTTGTTAATACTTACCTCTGTTAATTGAAGCCCGGGCCTCCCTACCTTTGATTGGGAACAATACCCAATTAGGCAGCAAACGCATTTATGAGCTAATTCGGAGAGCCATAATGTGACTTCTCTCAACGAAACATGCCAATAACTCCTTGTTACAACGTGCTGGTAACTATTGCATGAAGCACTTTAGTGTTAATATTTTATTTAAGAGCCGTATTACTACAGTCAAATTAAGTTTTAACTTGTACATTTAAAATTACTAAACGGGACCTTTTGGAATATTTTAAAAGGAAGTTTTGACAGGACCACCACTTTAGTAATTTTGGTAGGAAATAGTCTTAGTGTGGACAAGTCCGGCGTAGATAAATTAATATCAACACTAAACACTATTGAAGGTAGGGGCATAGGTAAAATTATACTATTTGCGCTACCATACTCACAAAGTATGCCATTTAGTCATAATAATAGAATAGCACACTTTAATTCTTTAATATATAATGCTGTAAGCTGTAATAATAAATATAATTTCTTTGACTTAAACAAATTTATAAAGCAACTTGATCTAACATCAGGAAAAATTCATTTGCCCAGGAAATATATTTTGACCTTGGTTGACCTATTATGGCTTTTAATATAGAACCAAATACATACATAGTACCCAGCCCCAACAAGCCATTATTGGCAATAATGCCTTGCCTCATGATTTAAACTAAATTATAGGACAGCGGAAACACCCTTGAATATAAATTTAATTCACTAAAATATTCAAGGTTTTTCCAGCAAAGAACTAGAAATAGGGTTGTTCTTAGATAATAAAAATGTACAAATTATGTGCATTACTGAACATTGGCTTAGACAAGAGCAATTAATTTTTGATTTTTTAAATTTTAAATTAGTTAGTTATTTTGCCAGAAAAGAAGAAGAAAAAAGAAGAAGAAAAAGAAGAAGTAGAAGTTATTTTGTTATTCATAATTGTAAAAAGTACTCTTAAATCCAAAGAAAGAAAGGCTATTGTAAAGCTATCGATAGAAAGGATTGTAGAAATTTCTTGCGCAGAACTAGAAAGTTATATAATAATATGTGTTTACAGACCACCGTTGGCTGATTTTTGCACATTTGAATCTACTATGGAACATGTGTTAAAATTAGCATGTACCTAATACCCCGAAGCATGTTATAGTTTGTGTAGATTTTAATATTAACTTACTCGAAACGTCAAATAATACCACTAGGTTACTTAGTTTATTTAAATCTTTTAATTTAGGTAATCTGTTCTTAGAACCCACACGGATAGGTGTTAGTAGTGCAACCTGCTTAGATAATATTTTTTGTAGTTGCGAATGTTTGGATAAAGAAATATTTAATTGTTTTAATTCTGACCATAGTGGTCAGAAGGCATCTTTCATCTATGATTTTTATCAAAAACCTGACACAATAACATACCGACCTATAACTAGTAATCGTTTGGAATTATTCAAAAATAAAGTTCAGAGTAATCTTTCAGTGTTACCTTTTTTACAGAATGAGTGTAATAGTATGTATAAAGACTTCTTCGGCGTAATTCTACATCAATTTAACAACAATTTTAAAATGAAAACTATTTTTAGGTCGAAAACAAAATTTTGTGAATGGGCTACTACAGGCATTCATAAAAGTAGAAATAGGCTTTATGACCCATATAGAGAGAGGGAGGACAATAAGAATGCTGACTTCCTAAATTATGTTAAGAATTATTCAAGGACCTTTAAGCAAGTTTGTTTAACTGCCAAGGCAAATTTTCTTAGTCTCAAACTTAAATCATCTGACAACAAGGTAAAAACTGTATGGAATAGTATAAATAGAGAAACGGGAAAATCAAAAACTCGTGATAATCAAGTCACTCTGAACACAGGTGACCAACAAATCACGTCAAATAAAGACGTTGCCTTAGCATTCGAAGATTATTTTTCTAACATAGCCATTAATACTACGAAATGTCTTAAATCATCCGCGGTTAGCACTAATGTCAGTAAATGTAATATAAACTTTGATTTCAGCCCTGTAAATAAAGATTCAATAGTCAAGATATTTAAATCACTTAGTTTAAAAAAGACTGAAGATTTGTGGGGCACATCAGTTAAGGTACTCTTTCATATCATAGATGTAATTGCACCCCATCTAGCATTAATCTACAATAATTGGATATCTGAGGGCGTCTTTCCAGATCTCATGAAATATAGTAAAGTAATACCTCTTTTTAAATCGGCCGAGATGAGTGATATAACGAACTTCCGTCCCATTTCCATACTACCAGTTTTAAGTAAAGTCTTTGAAAAAGTAATGCTGAAGGATATGTTAGGTCACTTTAACAGAAATAAACTACTTAACAATAACCAGTTTGGCTTTACCAGAGGTCGATCAACAATTGATGCGGCATCTGTACTCATTAAACATATATATAACAGTTGGGAGAAATCTTGCGATGCAGTAGGAATGTTTGTAATCTTTCTAAAGCTTTTGATTGCGTGGATCATACGACCCTTATTTTAAAATTAGAACATTATGGATTGTCCAATAAAGCTTTAAGCCTTATGTCTTCTTATCTAAGTGATAGAACTCAAACAGTTGTTGTAAACAAAACGCAATCTGTTGGAGCTACAGTGAAAATAGGTGTGCCTCAAGGTTCTATTTTAGGTCCTTTTTTATTTTTAGTTTACATAAATGACTTGCCACCAACAGTAGATAAACTTTGTGATATTGTACTTTTTGCTGATGATACTTCACTAATTTTCGAGGTAGATAGAAAATCCGTAGACTACAGTAGGATTAACACCACACTACTTAAAGTACTTAATTGGTTTACTAGCAACAATTTGCTACTAAATGCTAAGAAAACGAAATGTGTTAGGTTCGCTTTGCCTAATGTTAAACCGGTACATTCTAGTATTTTTCTAAATGACGAGTGTTTGCAAATGGTAGATAAGGCAATTTTCTTAGGCATAACATTAGATAAATATTTGCAATGGAGTCTCCATATAGCTGTACTGGCGGGTAAACTAAGTTGCGCAGCTTACGCCGTTAGGAAAATTAGACAACTAACCAATGTTGAGACAGCTCGCTTAGTCTATTATAGTTATTTCCATAGTGTCATGTCGTACGGTATTCTGGTTTGGGGTAAGGCAGCTGACATACAAACTATATTTGTGTTACAAAAAAGGGCCATTCGTTCTATTTACAACTTAAACTCCCGTGACTCTTTAAGAGAACTTTTTAAAGAAATTAATATCTTGACTGTAGCGTCTCAATTTATTTATGAGAATATTATTTAAGTTATTAGAAATTTAGATTCTTTCACTAAAAATTCTGATATAAATAATTTAAATACCTACCAGAAATAAAAATAAAATCGCTATCCGAAAATTCCGCGTCCGTAAAGTATATAAATCATTTGTTGGTCAATGCATTCATTTCTATAATAAATGACCTGACGAAGTTTTAAAGTTACCCTTTCCAGCACTTAAAAATTACTTGAAAAGGTCGTTAATGTCTAAAGCGTATTATAGGATCGAGAACTATCTAACAGACAAAAATGCATGGCCTAAACCCGAAACTTAGTCAATAATAATTTATCCAAATGCAAAATCTTTATCTTGTCTAGGGGACACCGTTGATGTAGGAAAACATATCGAAACTTTTATGTGGTCGTCTCGCACCATCTTATATACACATAAGTATGTGGTTTTTTTCTCTCCATCTCTCCCGTAAGATTCTTAATTGGCATGTTTTCCTGCTGAACTACGCATGTTATTTGATACTATATTTATTTTATTATTTATAGCTTTATATAATGCTAGACTAAGTAGTACCATTGTAATAAGAAATATGTTTAAAAAATGACTGACTGCTGAGTTTCTTGCGGCGTTTCTTCTCGGCAGTGGTCTTCTCTTGGGAAGCGCTGGTAGATTCTTGACGTGTAAAAGTGCCCGTGCGGCCTACTTACTGAATAAATTTCTTTTATCTTTTTTTATCATTTATGTTTGGACACCCTCAGGGATAAGGCTCAAAAAAGTCCCAGGCCCTCCCTAGTGGGATAGCCGGGAAATCCTGGAAAAACTAGAATTTGAAGGAATTTCCTGGACCGTGCCTAAAATCGTTATAAATAACGCATTTTATTTTTTCATTTGGTCACATTTTTGTACATACTCGTACAAGACATCGAAAAATAGCAGTACATTCCAGTGTCAAAAAACCTGGAAAACCTGGAATTTTCCTGGAACTGGGAGGCAAAAGCTAGATTGGTTTAGAGCAATGGCAGGACGCCGGTTTTTTTAATACTAAACTTTCTATTTTTCTTAATGATGTTGACGTTAAATATTTTAAGTTGCAGGATTCCAGGGCACCTGGAATTTACCTTGGAGCGAGCGTAAAATAGTTAAAAAATTCAATTTGATGATAATTTGATAATTTCTTATGAATTTTTTGCGCTCTACGCAACCATTGCTTCTATACTACTCAGATTCAGGCCCATGCTTATTACAGTACAGGATTCCTGGGAATCCTTGTTTGTCATGTTCATTAATTTTTCATATTTCAGGATACTTATTATTCGTCTGAAATGAGTGAGGAATGTAATGATATGATATTTTATTACAAGTAAGTAAATCCACCTAATTCCAAATGATAAAAATATTTTTTATCACCGTGAGCAGAAGTCTTCAGCACGGCTGAGTTCCATATCAGTTTCTGAAACAAATAAGATATAGTTATTTGTTATACAAGGGGAGAAAGTTGTATTTTACCTGCGAGTGTTTCAACACACGAGACTTAAAATAACTTTTCAGCCGTGTATAACACAAAACTTTTCACCTCACTACAGCGAGGAAAATAAGCTCAATTCCGCATTTTGCACGGTTTCCCGTAATTCCACAGCTGTTAATACGAGTGACGAAAGCACTCGAATCACTCATTTTTAATAACAAAACAAACTAGAAAAACATGCGAATATTTAACGTTGACGCAAAGATGAAGGAAAACTGCTTTACTACCTTTATGCGTTGACGGCTTAATTAAAAAGTTATGACTTAAGTTATTTTTTATTATTTCGGATGCGTTTTGTTCGCACATCGACTTACTTGGACTGTCAGAACATTTTATCCGGTTTTACAACAAGAATGAAGGTAAATGTTGAATGCTGATATTTATGAATTAAAATAAAGTTGATAAAGTAAGACTGTATTTAGTATTTTTTACTCGATGCAATTCATTAATTGTGATGTTAAAAATTCAGCGGTTTTAACGTTTTACGTTTTGTTAGCTGTCAAATATCACTAAAGCTGCCTTCAAATGTCAAAACTCTTTCGTCACATGTGGATAAAAAGCGATTTTCTCAATAGATATCAAACAAACAAAAAGGGCTTTCCGAGCTAGTGAGATGAAAAGTATATTAGGAAAAATAATTAAAACATCCTGTAATAGAGGAAAGAGATGCGACTATGTATGTTAGGTGACGTGCCAGTACCCGGGATCGGCTCAAGGTCTCCGTCCGGATCGTCGTCGTTGTCCTCGTCTTCTTCTCTTAACGTATTACTACATCCATGGCCCGCGCAGTGGCCGCAGATGTTCGAACATACAATCTTGTGCCTTCTGCACGAATAGTTTCTGGTTTCGCACCCTTGTGTGCAGTTGCATGAGACCATCTCTAGAAGGCGGTCTGGATCCTCAGATATCAATTTTCAATACAATAGAAGCAGTAACAAAAAAGTTCAAAATGGCTGCCACAAATCTAACATATACAAGGCCACTAAAATCCGGTTAGTTCGAGCACTCGTGTTCCCCATATTCCTCTATGCCGCAGAAACGTGGACCTTGCTGTAAGTTGAGAGGAAGAAGATAGACGCTCTAGAAATGTGGTGCTGGAGGAGAATGCTGGGGGTCTCATGGACTGAATTCCGTACCAACGAGTCGATACTCCAAGAACTCGGCATCAAGCAGCGTCTATCATCAATAGTAAAGTCTCGCATCCTCACATTTGTTGGCCACGTATGCCGTAGGGGGAAGGTATCTATTGAGCGACTTGTGGTCTAAGGAAAAGTTGAAGGCACCCGGCCTAGGGGCAGATCCCCTATGAGATGGACAGACCAAATTAAAGCTGCTGTAGATAGCTCGTTACACCAATGTACGAGGAAGGCAGCTGTCAGAGAGGAGTGGCGGCGAGTTGTGAAGCTTGCCACCAGCACCTGATATGATGACCACGACCACTGTCAAGAGTGAAAACGACGAAGAAGAAGAAAGAAATGAACATACTTCCACGTTGTTGTTTCGTTAACTTCGAAAATTTAAGGCACTTGTTTCAGTTTTTTCGAAATAATTATATAAAGGAAGCGTTTTTCGAGTTTCGAGTATCTTTGTTCAATACTTTAATAAAGCTTACTGAATTGGCTACAATTTAAGCCTAATTTGAGTACTGTAAGACTATTCGTTGCGGAGATACAGCTAGTCAGACTGATATTTTTTTCAAAAAAAGGAAAATTTCGTGTTATGGTCATTTTCCAAGTTACTGGCTAAACTAATGGTCCTAGAATAAAAGTTGAGATAAGAATTAGTGTACAATTATTTAACTAGCTTCAATTTAATACCAAAGTATTCTAGCTTTCATAGTTTACCTACTCAAAAATATAAAAACTATTAAAATATCTGAATTTGGTTAAATGATAAAAAAACATTGTTCGGAATAATGTGTGAATGTATTTCTTAAACAAAACCAAAAAGTGTAAATTTGACATTTAAGATGTAACAAATGGTTTCAAAACAAATAAACGTAAACATGAAAAAACAAAGCAAACATATATTTAAACTTTAAAATAATACTATTTACACGGTCAAGCAAAAACAGTTTAGACTTTCGTCCTTTTGGAAGGACCAGGTCTCATCCAGTCTAGATCAGTGGGGAGGAGTGGGGGAAGAGGGATAATGTTTTCTGGAGTGGAGGCGGGCCGGCTCTGGAGCTTTGTCTGCCTTAAGTATAGGGGAAACACTGTGTTTTCCATGAATAATAATTGGATTATGCCATAGAGCATTAAGAATATCAAGAAATATTTGCTGAATATAAATATGAAGCCCTTTAATAACAATGTATGGAAAGTTATCTAAGCCTGGACTAGTGTTACGTCTAGATTGTAGACTTGCTGTGAATTCATTCCATGTAAAGCTATCCAACAAAAACTTGGAATTATTGTTATTATTATTACTGTTAAAATAGTAAAATAAGTTACCAGTGTCTTTTGAATTATTATTGTCAGATAGCTTATCTAAAAAGGGAGAAATGAACTCGGCTTTGTGACATTTAATACCAGATTTGATACCCTTAAACATCTTAATCATGTTCCAAATTTTACTTATAGGGGTTGTTCTATTAAATGTATGGCATAAGTCATTCCATCCAGCTGTCTTCTGTTCAGAAATGATTATCTTTATTAAAGCATCTAACTTCCTATAATTTATGTAGTTATCAATAGTAGAGTCACTTCTGTACAGTTTTAAAGCATTATATGATGCTATTACACTTTGCTCACAGATCTCATTCCACCAAGGTGTTGGAGGTCTGCTAGTAAAGCGACCAGATTTAGTGAACTTTGGAATAACCGACTGCATAAGGGCATCAAGGCGGATACAAAATTCTGTATAAGAAGCAAGTGGGTCTTCAACATTAACTGTTAAGTCATCGGATTACCGTATTGGGTCGTTCTACCGTTTCGTCCGGATTTCATATTTGGGACGAAATCAAGTGTTTACTCTAACATATTTCGCAAGTGGTTATTTTTAAATGATGCCTTCGAAACTTACGCAAAATTCTTATGTTTGATATATTAGTAAAATCAGATATTCAATTAAATATAAAATAAAAACATATCAAAATCTCATTCCCCTCCTACCTAAAGCAACGGTTCATCAACTTTAGGAATAAAAATTTACGATAAATTGCAATAAAACCTGTCTTGTTTTCAGACAGGGATCGTATACCGGTATTATTTTCATACAAAAATACCGGTATTCAATATCGGTATCTCGCTTATTATTGAATATTTTTGCTCTTCAATGAATTTATATTATAGAATAGTGTTATTACCTAAATTACAGTCGAAAATATCAAGGAAATAATGCAAATTAAGGAAGATATTTCAATTTTAATTAATACCGGTATTGATCCCTGTTTTCAGTATACTTATTAAAATAGTTAATTAAGATTATGTAACAATAATGCAAAAATAACTTAAGTAAACGGAACATTGAGAGAACGACACTTTTCAATTTGTCCAAAAAAAAACTTCATTTCCTACCGCGTGAATGGAAATAAATTTTTAAGCTAAACGCGGCCTGATCCACGAAGACGCATAATCCCCGCGCTGGCTTCTGTCTCCCGGTAACATCTCCCGCCCGCACGCAGTTCGCAAATAATTTCGATTCAATCCTTTGGAAATTCTTTTGTCACGGGTAAGTGCTCATTACTATCCTCATGCTATTTGCATATTCTTTACTACAAATAATTTCTCTTGACCTCTATTTATTAGCATCTGGGTGGGTCTTCATTAATTTTTTTCGATGACCTTAAAGTACTTATAAATGCAGTTAATTTTAAAAAAAGTGTTAAAACTTCATTTCGCTCCAATTCATTTCTATCCGTTCCCTTCCAATATTGTCGCGGAAGGAAATGAAGCTATTTAGAAGGAAATGATAATATTGTTTTGCCATGACTTGTGATGGCAAGAAATGATAATATTGTTTGTAACAGGACTGCCCAATAAATCTTTTTAAATCGGCTGATACTAATGAATGATCCTTCATTTGAACAACAGCCCTGAACTCCTCCTGATTTGAACTCCGCTGATACTAATGATCCTGCATTTGAACAACAGCCTTCAACTCCTCCTGAGACTGACTACGATTTAAAATACGACGTTCATTCGTGGGCTGTGCTAGAGTATAAGCTAAAAAATTCAATCAATCAATCAATTTTATTTTGCAAAAAATGCTGAAACTATATTTAACCAACACCAAAGAATACGCAGTGATATTTGTAAGAATAGTTCGTGGAGTATTACTTAACTGGCCAGTTATCAGTAATGATAGGTTGCCTAAATCCCGTATTATAAAATGTGTGGAAGATCCTCAATAAACGGAGAGAACAGCTATCGTTTAAAAAATGCCTAAACTAAATTACAAGTAAACCTTCGTAAAAATATCAATACCTTACTACAAGTAATAATTGATCTGTGAAGTTCTTATCCCAAAATGAATGATGTGATGATTAAAGTACCTTCCAAAAATGCTAGTTAATTTACAAGTTAAATTGTTACAATATTTTCTTTTCATAATTTGATAAGATTTATTTTTGATGCAGAACTACGTAGATGACCCGTCTTTTTTATTTTATACGAGTATTAAGTCAAAAAAAAAACTTACCATTTTGTTATTTGCCCCAACGTCAAAGTATACTCTCCTACATAACTCTATGTAAGACATCAAATAAGACCGATAAACAAGTCTGAATTAAAAAGTTAAGATTTGTGGTTTAGATTTGAACTTCTTCTTCTTCTTCTTGAGATTCTTGATTTTTATTTTAAACAGGAAAAGACAGCTGTCGTTTGAAAAAAATGCCTGTACTTATTTTTAATTAAAGCTACGTATATAAGTTACTTTTAAAATTAAATTAATCCCTGAAGTTTCTGTCTTAAAACTAATTATGTGATTAGAATTGAAGTGCATTATTTTTTCAATTCCAAATTCAATCACAAGGTTTCCCTTATTTTTTTTCGAGTTTAGCTTTAGTTTTATATCATTATATGCGCATTTATTTTACATTACGTGAACGACGACTTTTTAAAATATTTTAAGAAGGTTCCAATGTCACTAATTTACTTTACATTTATTTGTTGTTAACGCCAATGAGGCTGATAATTTTAATAAAATTTGTATTTTTGCCTAAAGAACTTTTTTATCGTAGAGTATTACCAAACTGTGCAAATTCACACATATTATTTAGGATCCAAAATTTCCAAAAAGTTCAATTTCATTACCATCCTTCCACTGTTCATTTCCATCTCGTCGAATTTCATTACCTTCCATGCCTTCATTACATTCCTCAATTTTTCTTATATACTAAAAGTGCTACATAAGTGCCTTTCTTCAAATACGAGTACATAATAAGATGCGTATAGGTACTCACAATATTAAAATCAACGGAATCACTTTGAAAAAAAATCATTCCACGTAAATGGCCAAATCCGGACGAAACGGTATTACGAGAGACAATATCCTGAAAATTCAACTAAATCTGAATTTAAAGTATTCGTTGAACACCAAAACTACAAGGACAGACTGGGTAATAAAAGTCCCATGATATATCTTAATCATATATTTACAACGGAAGTTAAAGGTTTGATGGCTATTCAAAGGCTTAACGCAAACAAAATTGCAGTATTATTTAAATAATATAACACGGCTAATAACTTTTTGAACAACTCTGTATTTTTTGGAAAAGCATAGCATGAAAGCATATATATACCGGCAACACAAATAGAAAAAACTGGCATTATAAGATTTGTTCCAGCAAATATTTCAAACAAGGATTTGTACACAAAACTGAATTCCATTTATGAAATTATTTTGGTAAGTACGACGTTTCAGTAAGAAAGTAGAACAAGAACGAGTTCCATTACAAACAGTTAGCATAACATTCTTATCTAATGTAGAAACAGACAACGTTCAATATGATTTATTCTCATATCGAGTCTTCGAGTATATCCCACCATTACAACAATGTTTCAAATGTTTCAAGTTTAACCATTCAGCTATGCAACGGCAAGCAAAGATGTTCAATCTGTTCAGGTGAACATATATATAAAGATTCTGACAAACCAATTGAGTTCTGCTGCGCACACATGGCTATTTTCAAAAAATTAAGATAAGTATAATTTTAGAACAGAAAAGTATAATTACAAATGCAAGTTCTGCACAAACTAAGAAGACTGAAACTGATGAATATCCTCCATTGCCGTTGCCAAAACACCCACAAACTCGACTTGTAAATAAAAAGCCTGTACGATCTGTAAATATTCCTGTAAATTCCGTAAATAAAACTGTAAATCCTATAAATAAAAATGTAAATAACAAGCCTGTTTCACAGGCCACAGACACACATTGTAACGTTAATGTTACATATTAACATTTATCCTAATATAACTTAATACTATAATTCTAAATCAAATATTAACTTATAAAATTTACAATAAAATAATAATTAATAAGAAACAATAATAATAACTAATGAACTTAAACACTAGAATGGTACTAAATATAAAATTATAATGCAACGCCGTAATATTTAAATCCGGTACAACAATAAATAAATATTATTTAATTATGATGTACCAAAAGTACGGCGCAGTGCGCCGACAATCTTGCATAGAAACACGCCGGGCGCGTCACCATTCCTCTGCGAGAAGCTATCGGTGTCGGGCGAGTGACAGCGCGTTCGCGGCTACCCAGTTCGCGTCTTCTTACGAGCTAGCCACAGTGCCCGTGCGATATTACAGTACTTATATTAATAGTTTATTTAAGATTAGCTTCTTTCGCCGCAGAGTGGAACCTTTTTGTTTCTTGTTTACGTACTTTTGTGCCCCGATTAATGGGTGCCGACGATTAGTGTTGAACAATATATTATTTCATTCTAGTGTAGTTTTAAGTAGTAAATCATTGTATTATCATGCAAGTCATTCTCATCTTTCCCATCAATATTTTAATGAGCTTTCTATGCCCACTTAAATTTACCTATGCTTATAGCTGTTACACGTAAATGTTAGTTCACCTTATTTTTCTCACTTTTCTCTAAATTTGCTAATAAGATTTGTAACTCCGTTCTGATCGTGAGCACCCTCATTGGCGAATGGTACACGCTCGATATTTATCGTGATATTTGGATCGTAATCCAGGATCACGCTATTTATCGAGTGTGTAGTATAGGTAGCGTATCACGTATCGTGATACGGATCGGTGGATTTCTAGAAATCCAAAAATCCACGATCTGTATCAAGTATCGTCGATAAATATCGAGCGTCTAGTGCTACACGCTCGATATTTATCGTGATGTTTGCTTCGTAATACGAAACATACGAGTGTACTCCATGAAATTTACCGTCGTACTGACGCAATTCGTATCGTGTGTGTAGTATACCAAAATATTACTAAATAAATATCGCGATACATATCGAGCGTGTAGCCACTAACTACTAGCCGATCCTCCCTTTGCTTCCGCTTGACCAGCATCGGCAATACGGAGCAATTCTAATGCGAGTCGTCCATTCGCAGGGTATTACGTTTACGCTAAGAAGCGCCACGTACCTCGCTTTTACTTTCCTTCGGGTGAACGTTGAGCCACGAAGTCGTTCCGGCCCAGCCCATCAGCGCCAGGGGAGTAACGGATTACGAGAGTGAAACCGAGACGGACTTGTGAACCACGACAATAAATTATTGTGTAGACTTTTGGTGTTCTTAATTATTTTTCCAAGTACCACAAACATAGCAAACGTCACAGTCCAACCAACGGACATCAAGGCCCAGATAATCTGCAATAGTGAAGTACCAATGGCCCTAGTACATACAAACATTGCTAGAGCTGGGTAACAATAGTGATCCTGTCCCGATCACCACAGCAGCCATTAAAAACATGTTAATAATAAATCTGTCTCCATAATGGATTGAGGTTCCCCTAGAGCGTCACAGTTACGCATTGCGCACATTCAAAGTGATAATAGTAAGAAACCCTTATTAATAAAAAAAAATGCAAGAGCAGAATATTGATGTATGGCTACTTAATGAAACTTGGTTTAAAGAACATCACAATTTTAGAATCCCCAATTATAATGTTCATTCTAGAACATCCAAAAATACGCACAATGGTGTAGCAATACTAATTAAACCAGAGTTGAAATATAACATTTTAAACTGTAGCTATATCTATATCTACTGAACATGGTAGTTTAACTGTACTCTGTGTCAGCGGGCACATAAGAATGATTAGACTGCGCAATATAATTTGAGACCTTCCTAAACCTATTTTTATGAGTGGAGACTTTAACCTTTTGAACGCCATACGTCGAATACAAAATGTGCCACCCACACGCCAAACATGTTTGCTATGCTATGCAAATTACAAATTATTGCTACCAAACAAAGTCTCTTTTAATCTTGAACTCTTGTCGGCTGTAGCCGACGTGGCGTCAGTGGCACGACTTTTAGTTGACGGCCAGAGCCGACTGTGGCGTTGAAAAGGTTAATGCTCACTATATTGCATTTGGTTCTTATCAACAAAAGGTCGTGGGCAAGACTTATATGACGTTATAGATGAATGTGATTTGTATATCTTAACACGTTTCACGACAGTTAACCGCCCAAGACCAATCCTTCAGCTATCGACGTCAGCTTTGCTAGTGCATGTTTAGCACCATTATGTGAATGATCTGTTCATGACGACTCTATGGGAAGTTATCATTATCCCACTATAACTGTAATATCCCTGTTTATTGAGAAATACCAAATCAACCCTCCCGTTGATAAATTTTATAAGATAATGAGCTCTTTGAGACAGCTTTTGATGACTTAACAGTTAATGTTGAAGACCCACTTACTTCTTATACAGAATTTTCTATCTGCCTTGATGCCCTTATGCAGTCGGTTATTCCTAAGTTCACTAAATCTGGTCGCTTTACTAGCAGACCTCCAACACCTTGGTGGAATGAGATCTGTGAGCAAAGTGTAATAGCATCATATAATGCTTTAAAACTGTACAGAAGTGACTCTACTATTGATAACTACATAAATTATAGGAAGTTAGATGCTTTAATAAAGATAATCATTTCTGAACAGAAGACAGCTGGATGGAATGACTTATGCCATACATTTAATAGAACAACCCCTATAAGTAAAATTTAGAACATGATTAAGATGTTTAAGGGTATCAAATCTGGTATTAAATGTCACAAAGCCGAGTTCATTTCTCCCTTTTTAGATAAGCTATCTGGCAATAATAATTCAAAAGACACTGGTAACTTATTTTACTATTTTAACAGTAATAATAATAACAATAATTCCAAGTTTTTTTTGGATAGCTTTACATGGAATGAATTCACAGCAAGTCTACAATCTAGACGTAACACTAGTCCAGGCTTAGATAACTTTCCATACATTGTTATTAAAGGGCTTCATATTTATATTCAGCAAATATTTCTTAATATTCTTAATGCTCTATGGCATAATCAAATTATTATTCATGGAAAACACAGTGTTTTCCCTATACTTAAGGCAGACAAAGCTCCAGAGCATGCCAGTTCTTATCGTCCCATATCTTTGTCTTCATGTTTGGGTAAATTATTTGAAAACATGATTAAAGCAGACTGGACTGGTTTGTAGAGGCTAATGGTATCATCCCATATTAGCCCAGTCTATAACGAAATCATTGATCGCAAACGCGCACGTTACTACGATTTTTTATATGTTGTTAGGTCCCTTGAGAGTAGTTAACACCCAAGTTTGCAACCCTGAAAACCCTGTGCTACCCCCATGGTGCTCGAAAAACTGCGAAATTTTGGCACTTGTTTCAGTTTTATCGAACAAATTACCCTAAGGAAGCGTTTTTCAAGAATCTTTAGTTATACTTTAATAAAGATAACTCTTTTAATTGTGTTAATGTTGAATTTTGTTAATATTACGTTTATTTAATGAATAAATAATAAAGATACCTAACTAAATTTGCTACAATTTGAGCGTAACCTGAGCTCGCTATGTCCATTGGTTGTGGAGATACAGCAAGTCGAAGATGGGCAATTTGCGCAGAGCCCGCTCCTCAAACCCTGCTAAAATGGTGACTTGCAAATGCAAAAAGAGGTTGCTTAGGGTCGTGCACTTGCAGACGGGGTGGGCTCAGGTGCTCTATCCTATGTTCCTTTTGCCACAGGTAAAATTGAAACAACGCCATCCCTATGGTCCTGGACGAGGAGGACGAGGATGTGGACGACCCAACACCATGAGCCGGCCCGCCTCCACTCCAGAAAACATTATCCCTCTTCCCCCACTCCTCCCCACTGATCTAGACTGGATGAGACCTGGTCCTTCCAAAAGGACGAAAGTCTAAACTGTTTTTGCTTGACCGTGTCATCATGTCAGCCGAAAGACGTCCACTGCTGGACATAGGCCTCCCCCAAGGCTCTCCACTCAGACCGGTCTTGTGCTTTTCGCATCCACCGCGTTCCCGCGATCTTTACAAGGTCGTCACTCCATCTTGTTGGAGGCCTACCTACAGCTCGTCTCCCGGTCCGCGGACGCAACTCAAGAACCTTCTGACCCCATCGGCCATCAGTCCTAAGAGCAATGTGCGCCGCCCACTGCCACTTAAGTTTGGCTATTCTTCGGGCTATGTCGGTAACCTTAGTTCTACTGCGGATATCATCATTTCTGATTCTATCACGCAGAGAAACCCCGAGCATAGCCCTCTCCATAGCCCTCTGAGTGACTTTGAGCTTCCTTATAAGGCCCATTGTTAGCGCCCACGTCTCAGATCCGTAAGTCATCACTGGCAACACACCGACCGTGTAAATAGTATTATTTTAAAGTTTAAATATATGTTTGCTGTGTTTTTTCATGTTTACGTTTATTTGTTTTGAAACCATTTGTTACATCTGAAATGTCAAATTTACACTTTTTGGTTTTCTTTAAGAAATACATTCACACATTATTCCGAACAATGTTTTTTTATCATTTAACCAAATTCAGATATTTTAATAGTTTTTATATTTTTGAGTAAACTACGAAAGCTAGAATACTTTGATATTAAATTGAAGCTAGTTAAATTGTACACTAATTCTTATCTCAACTTTTATTCTAGGACCATTAGTTTAGCCAGTAACTTGGAAAATGACCATAACAGGAAATTTTCATTTTGTTGAAAAAAAAAATCAGTCTTTGACTAGCTGTATCTCCGCAACTAATAGTCTTACAGTACTAAAATTGGGCTTAAATTGTAGCCAATTCAGTAAGCTTTATTAAAGTATAGAACAAAGATACTCGAAAAACGCTTCCTTTATATAATTATTTCGAAAAAACTGAAAAAAGTGCCTTAAATTTTCGAAGTTAAAGAAACATCAACGTGGAAGTATGTTCATTTCTTTAGTGTATGTTTATTTGAAGCCATAATTATACATCTCAAATGGTAAATTCACATATTTGCACATTTTTTGAAGTGATAACTTCTTTACGGAGGGTAAAACATTTCGTTACGTAACGCGCGTTACTAGATAGCCTGTCTGGCTTCCCTTTGTCTCACGCATACGCCAGCGGTAGTACTAATTTTTAAACATTTTTTAACATACAAAAAGATACTAGAATCGGGTGGGTTTTGAACCGCGGCACCATGGCGTCATAGACCTACCTCTCAGCCGCTAGGCCAATCGTAACTTACATGGGCCTCTATTCAAGACGGTAAAAACCATATCTTGTTTGATCTGTTATCGTATTGTCAACGTTTTGACAGCTCTTATTTACTTGACAGTAATGGCGGCCGAGTGAAAAACGATTCCGTAACCGGTCAAATACGATATTGTTTTTACTGCCCAGAATAGAGCCGCAGTAGGGACGAAAATGGTAAACGGTATTTGATCTTACCTGCTGACGTCACCCCGTATTGCGTTTCTAAGCATAAATACTGTTGACAGTGAGCATACGAGTATAACCTAAAACTATCACCGTTTTTGAAAGTGATTGATTAGTTTAAGTTAGTTGTTACTGGTTCCATTGTATTGAAAATTGATATCTGAGGGCTCCTTTGGACTACAAATGCGAACCCGTAATCAGATAAAAAAAAAGTGGCCGCCATTTTGAACATTTTTGTTACTAGTTCGATTGTCTTCAAAATCGATATCTGAGGATCCGTGGGGACTACAAATGCGAACCAGTACTGATTTTTAAAAAAAGTGGCCGCCATTATTATCTTTATTTTTACTGTATTGATTGTCTTGAAAATCGATATCTGAGGATCCGTCGGGACAACAAAGGCGAACCCGTAATCAGATTTAAAAAAAAGTGGCCGCTATTTTGAACTTTTTATGTTACTGATTCGATTGACTTGAAAATCGATATCTGAGGATCCGTGGGGACTACAAATGCGAACCCGTAATCAGATTTAAAAAAAGTGGAAGCCATTTTGAACATTTTTGTTATTGGTTCGACTGTCTTGAAAATCGATATCTGAGGGCCCGTTGGGACTACAAATGCCAACCCGTACTCAGATTTGTGGCAACCATTTTGAACTTTTTTGTTACTGCTTCTATTGTATTGAAAATTGATATCTGAGGATCCGTCGGGACAGCAAATGCGAGCCCGCAATCAGAGTAAAAAAAAAGTAACCGCCATTTTGAACTTTTTGTTACTGGTTCGATTATCTTGAAAATCAATACATATCTGAGGATCTCTCGGGACAACAAATGCAAACCAGTAATCAGATTAAAAAAAATACCGCCATTTTGAACTTTTTTGTTACTGGTTCGATTGTCTTGAAAATCGATATCTGAGGGCCCGTTGGGACTATAAATGCGAACCCGTAGGTAATCCGATTTCAATAAGTTGCCGCTATTTTGAACTTTTTGAAGTGATAACTTCTTATGGTAGGGCAAACCGCTTCGTTACGTAACGCGTTACGGCGCCACACTATGGGCGGGCTTCATATAAACGTGTGGACATGTGTTACGACTCTTAGTATTTTTTATATAATTTGGAAACTACAAACCATTTAGCTTTGATATTTCTACTGGATGTCTAAGGAACTATTTTCTCTCCAATTTATTGCTTAAAATATTAATGGAATTAATTTTGTATACAAAAAAATACCTTACTTTTTTTTTTGCTAATAGAGAATGTCAGCCAGTTTAGATTTTTGGCTTACCGTATTATTCATTAAAAACTAAAAATAACTGTAAAAAATTCATTTCGATACCTCAAATAGTTTTCGAGATATTGAATTTTAAACTTCGTATGCGGCGCTCGAATCCCAGCGGGTAGCGCTCACGGATGATGACGTCATCGCTTAACAGCGGTACGCGCCCTTATATGAAAAAGTAAGTTTACAAGCAGGGGATTGCAGGGGTTTTTTAACCGTTATAAGTAGCCAGTTGAATTTTTCACAGAATACGTGTTATTATAAAATCTATCGTTTAAAATTGTACAATGAACATTAAATCAAATCCCATACAAGAAACATGAAAATAAATCATTTTTTTTAGCATTTTTATACGGATTGTATTTTTATAATGGCTTCTTATTTTGATGCTATTTTAAGCTTAAATTGTAGTCTAATTTTCAGTTTCCGACTAAATAGCAATCCCAAGTAAAACTGCTACAAATATGTGACAAAACTGATTTTATCAACACGATGTTTTAGGCGGTGACCCATCCTGTTATAGACTACGCTTGTACTTGCTTAACTTTGTAAGTAGTAATATTTTTACGAATTCGCTTTGATGTTACTATGGCAGCTATGTTTATCTATTATTTTGTATTACATAACTAACTGTCTGTCACTGACCGGCTTTTCTATTTGTAATGTTTGTCGAATAAGTTGGTTAAAAAAAATTAGAATAATAATCAAGCACTTTAAATTTTGGGATAGTGGCAATAATGCCTAGACCTAGCAAAGCGAGAGTGATGTAGGTATATAGGTAGGTACGTCTATCGACTTGGATAGTATAGTATAGTATATAGTAATTTCAAACTCAAATTCAAAAGAGTCGGCTGCAATAAGAGAAGCTAAAAGAGTACTTAAGCACAATAATTTGAGAAATGATCTGTTGTACATAAAAGAAAGTTATGGCATTTTACGTGACGCAATAATCAAATTACAAACATCCTGTTTATCCTTATTAGACTCTCTTCTAATACTTGACCTGGTGAGAAGTATTCTAAATTGGTGTGGATCTCAGACAGTGCAAATAAAACTTGAAAAAGTACTAGATAGAATTCAAACTACGACATGATACGCAAATATGCTGATTTTATAGAAAAAAGGGATTACAACCAAAACACCGTTATCGAGTACTACAAATATGCTCCTGTTACTTCAACTGAGGTAGAACGCTCGTTTTCATCTTATAAATGGATCTACAATGAAAAAAGGAGTAATTTGAAAGGTGACAGTGTTGAAAAAATAATGACTATTTTCTTTTACTACAGGGAAGATGAAGAAAACATATTTAGTACAGATTTAGATTTCGACTTTGTTATTTTGAATGAAGATTAGTTACCTACTCTTAGCAATATTTGTTTTTAATTTTTAATGATAAGTTTCATATAGAAAAAATTAAAAAAAGTATTTTCCGTTTTATTCTTTACTATTAAGTATACTAAAATACAGTGGCGGTCAGCTAATTAGGGACACCGTTCATTTGTTTGTATGTATATCCAAAAGCCTGATTTCATTACTTTAACTTTGTTTCGTTAAGTGACAAATATTTATCGATAAGTCGATAAAACAGTTAGGTCAATCCCTCTGACAGTTAGATTTTTGCTATGAAGAATTCCGCTCTTTGATTATAAGCATACAACCAATGCAAATCTAAAAAAATGTTGTAATCATATTTTGCACAAACGGCGGCGTAAGCTGCTGAACTTAGTTCACCTGCCAGTACAGCTATACGGGGACTCCATTGCAACTTTTTATCTATTGTTATGGGGATCACCCAAAAATTTCCGAAGTCGTTATGCTGGAGCTATTTTAGATTAAATTTATAATATACCTAATAATATGTAGGTTAAGTTAGGTTTGATTAATGAGCAAAATCAAAAAAATAAGGGCTTCTATCAAAACATTGCATTTCGAATTATGAAAATTCAATAAAATAAAATAAATAAATAAATATTCAATTATATAAATATTGGATTGCAATATATAATTATTTTACACCTAACAATGATGAACAATATGATGAATATAAAATATTACCCGTCATCTAAATCTCGAAAATGAATAACGGCGATTTTCCCGACTTTGTACCGGCGCAATGTTAATAGATTGACTCAATTTTGATATCGAGATTTTATTAACAAACAGAAATAAGTCTTTGAAAAACAGTATTAGCTGTTTTTATCATATGCGAAAAATGTTATTTAATGATACCTTTTATTTAAATTGCGTAATTTAAATAAAAGGTATAAAAGAGTAAATGCGACTCCACGCCACTGCGTGTGCTTTTGATCTCCACATCTCCATCGCACTCTAGCGCCGAAGTCGAAGCAGTAGCCGTCTCGCTCACCCCGTGCTCACGCTCGTCAACGCCATTTCGGAACGGGAGACGAGCAACTGGCACAGGTCCGTCGTGTACCGAGGTCAGCGAAGACTGATTGTAAAAATCAAAAGGGATAGCTCTAGTTACTTTCGCGCGTTAAAGTCGAGATGGAGATAGTTCGCGGGCGGCCCGAATAGATAGTCGTAAGCGCCGAATCAATTATTTTCTATTTACTATAAAAACTACAAAACTTAAAAAAAAACGCTAGGCCAGTTTCAAGAACTTGTTATTACTCAACTATTAAACTAAAAATCATTGTTAAAGACCGTAGGGTTTTGAAGATAAAACCAAAAATATGCGAAAAAGGGGTTATGTTTGAAAAATAAAACTATCGAGGATTATTTCACTAATCGTGTTTCCACGTTCTGCAGTCTCAAGGTAAAACGTTTAAGTTTAATATATCCAAAGGTGAGATACGTAGCAACTAGGGTTGTTGAGATCCAGATCGATATAGGTCACCGACTTTAGCATAGGTGCCCTCTTAAGTTGCACATTGCTATTTCATATGTGCAGGCGCGCTCAAATAGCAATGGCACGGAAAAATAATGAAAGAGACTTCACTTGTTGCTGAATATGTAATTGGTATAAAAAATAAATAAAACAGATTTCACTTGTTTCTATATATTTACAACCTTTTCACTATCAATTTCATGATCTTGCGGCGGTAAATTTTGCTATACACATTTAACCCGCGATGAGTTTTGTTGCTAAGAGGTTTTTTCAAGGAGTATTCATTTTAGTTAAAAAAAAACATTTATTTCAAAAGAGCTCGCTTAGGCTAAGCCAGATTTTTGCTAAATATGTTGCCTAATCTATGAACTTAATTATAGTTCTGGTATTGACTTGAAGCTCGCTCTAGAACTTATTCAAAACTCAAACTTTAGTCAAAGTCAAAGGGCATTGGGTAAATTTGTTTGAAGAATATTGTCATATTTTTTTTTCAGCGCCCGCGCATGATTTTCACATAGTTATTTAGAGGACCTCTAAATACACATGGATATATATAATTTATGGCGGTAAATAATATCGGAGCGGAGATTTTAAAGATTTAAGTATTCAGTTTTTAGTACAAAAGTACCCCCAAGTATGAATATTTAAATATCTCGGCTCCGATGCACTTTATAGTATTACATTACATAACAAAATATGTTTATTTTTAATAATTCTATCATAATTTACCACTTTTATGAATGGCCGCTCACCTTGAAAATATATGAATTTTACAAATGACAACACTTATACCCAAACCCCTTTATGCTTATAAATAAACTTCAGTAAGACTTAGAAAATAATTAATTAAATTCTAAATTATAAAAAAGAATACTGCATCATGTCCTCTAATAATGTCTTTTACAGAAACACGATTTTTACCAAATTGTGAATCATAAAAGTTCAAAGGTATCCTGTATCCTAGTGAATCAAAGAATTGGAAAATACTGCCGGATTCTAATGGACCAATTATTAGACTACTATATTATCCATTTCTTATCCCAAAACAATAACTTAAGTTAAAACAATAACTGAGACGCACACGATTTTTTTAAGAAAATCGTCGCAAAATTATTCAGTACAATGTTTTTATTATTTAGCCAAAATCCAATGTTTTACTATTTTTTTATTTTGCATGAAACTATGGGGCCTAGAGGCCCCATTTTGGTATTAAATTGAGATTAATTCAATTTTCTACACATTCTTTTGATATGACTTTTACCTAGGAGCATTAGTTCAGCCTATATGTATCTTCGAAATAACCCTATCAAAACATTTTGACTTTTTGAAGAAAACTGCCCATCTTTGCTTGCCGTTTCTCCGCAACCAATAAACAATGTGCTCAAATTACGCTCGAAATGTAGAAAATTTTAGTTATCTTTATTAAAGTATAAAAGTTATGAAAAATTATTCCTTAAGAGAAGTTTTTTCGAAAAAACTGAAACAAGTGCCAAAAATTCGCACTTTTTCGAGGACCATGGGGTAGCACAGGGTTTTCGGGGTTGCAAACTTGGATGTTAAATACTCACAACGGACCTAACAACATATAAACAATCGTAGTTACATGCTGGTTTGCGATGTTTGCCTTTTTTTGTGTTGTTATAGACTGGGGTTATATGTGCAGTATGGCTTCCGTCGAGGGCGTAGTTGTGCTGACAGTTTCATTTCTCTGATCTCAGACCTGAAAATGCAAATAATTTAAAATCACATACTGTTTGCGTATTTCTTGATGTTCAGGGAGCTTTTGATAATGTTGATCCAGGTATCTTGGTTAACATTATGTCTGATGTACCAGGTCAACTATGTCAGTGGATCCACAATTTTCTAAATAATAGAACTTTATATGTTAAGCATAATAATATTTTACATGGGCCTAGAACAGCTTCAAAAGGTACAATGCAAGGTGCCACACTTTCACCATTACTATATAATTTGTACACTTGTGAAATATGTAAATATGTAAATTGTAGAGATGTAAATACAGGGTCCTTTTTTGGTCAGCAACTTCCATAATAGGGGTTAATATATTCATGATTCTGAGCTCAATAAAAATAATAATTTAAAAAAATATTTTGTTATGAAAAGTTGAAAGAATATCCTCGCTATTTTATGGTCTCTCGTTTTCTGTAGCTATGAAGGGGGTAGGCCGCTTATCGTCACGATCAGTCTGTGTTATTGTTTGAAACTACCCTCACAATACTATGCGCAAGCGATGTCAGTTCTGTGTTTGTTCCGAAGCGAGTGCTTTTTAAGTGAAGTGTTAAATCATTTAAATGATAAAAAAAATGGCTCGGCAAGAAAATTTATTTCTGGAAAATCGGGAAATGTTTGATGTGGTAAACATTTACTTTGTGACTGGTCGAAACATTGCTGACACTGTTAGAATTTGGGCTGAACGATTTCCTAATCGGCAGGCCATTACGCGCTACACTGAAAGGTCTATCGCTAGCAACCTTTACGAATGGGGCACTTTTGAAAATCCACGTCATGCTTAAGATTTGTAAATTTTTAACCATCGTTGTAGAAAGCTGATTCACCTTTTTAAATACGCCAAAGAAAAATCTTGCGGTTTTGTAATTCATACCGTTATTCTGTAGTTAAATGCCATTTCAGACCGATTTATAACAAACATAATCTACATTTTTTTAACATAAACCACAGATTACTATACTCTACAGATACTCAGTCGCGAATCGAAAATGGTTGCCGTCCTAAAGTCGATAGCCGCCGCCACTATAAGTTTCTGTGGTTTCGCCAGCAGTGGCAGCACAATCGACATGTCTGCTAAGCTATGAACGGCACGTAACCTCGCAATCAGTTCGACAGATGGCAGTTTTGTCAAAGCTTTATGAATTGCCGCCGTCGCAGCGCGCCGTCATATAAAACTAAACGCTGATTCTACATTCTTTAAGCATATCTTTGCAAAAATATTGGGTCCTTGTGATCAAGTTTTGGCGTGAACTACCTTTTGTTTGCGTATCTATTTATTCACTTTCTTATTGTTAGTGATTTGCAAACGATGCGCATCGCCGTAGTTAGACTAGTAAGTGAAAGAACAGAATAATTATTTATTATACTTGTACTATTTATGTATATATATAATTTACGTAAGTACTTTAGCTCTAAACTCATGCTGTTTGAACCTCCGTTAAAAACGAACTAATCTATTTACTTATATAAAAATCTCGTGTCACGGTGTTTGTGGTCGAACTCCGCCGAAACGGCTCGACAGATTTTTATATTTTTATATTTTTATTTATATAGATAGATAAGTACTTATAGGAATTTGGTAGGTCGTAACTAATAGTTATTTGTGTATCAAGGAAGCAAAATAAATGACATATTTACGGCGAGGGCGTACATTGAATCCTGAACGAAGCGTGATGAAGCAAAGGATTCCATAAATTAATCCCGAGCGAAGCGAGGATTCTAAAATAGAAACCTGAGCGTAGTGAGGGATTCAAGTGTGCCCAAGGTGGAAATAATTTGCTACTGTGTGACACATACTGCTTTTCACATCACCTATGAGGAAAATAAAAGATCATCATCATCATCATCATCACCATCCTCATCATCATCATCATCATCATCATCATCATCATCATAATCATCATCATCATCATCATCGATACCACCATCATCATCATCATCATCATCAATTCATCACCATCATCACCACCATCATCATCATCATCATCATCATCATCATCATCATCATCATCATCAATTCATCACCATAACCATCACAATCACCATCGTCATCATCATCATCATCATCTTGATCATCATCATCATCATCATCATCATCATCATCATCATCATCATCTTGATCATCATCATCATCCTCATCATCATCATCATCATCATCATCATCATCATCATCATCATCAATTCATCACCATCATCACCATCATCACCATCATCGGCATCATCGGCATCACCATCATCATCATCTTGATCATCATCATCAACATCATCATCATCATCATCATCATCAATTCATCGCCATCAACATCATCATCGTAATCACCATCATCATCATCAATTCATCACCATAACCATCAGCATCATCACCATCACAATCACCATCGTCATCATCATCATCATCATCATGCTAATGAAATAGGATGCACATAAAAAAATTGTAATCGATTAAGTATTGGCGGCCCGGGCGCGGACAGCTAGTAGGTTTATATTGGGATTTAAAAGCTAAAGAACCTAAGTGATGACGCGTCACGCGTCCATACAACATTGTACCAACAACTTTTATGAACACTATTAAAGTACGTACCTAAAAAAATACGGACGTGTTTCCTCGTCTTATCATGAGTCAAGAATGCAAATTGGCATACACGTAAACTGCGTGCGTTTTTAGTGTAGGTATCTGTGTGCATGCGGTAACTCGTGTACCTAACTATAACGAACGAAATTGCCGACCTTGCATGCTTCATTCCTGCCTAGGGCAACGTTACGTCCTTTTTTTTAGGTCCGTGCACTAAATATATACTTATCTAAAATAGTCAATAAAATTGTCCTTTACTTATATCTTACTTTTAAGTAGGTAGGTAACAATAAATGTAGGTAACTAACAATAAAAATGTTTAAGGACTTTTGATTGTCTAAATCGAAGTCATAGGTAGGTATTTGTAGGCAAATGTGACCACCTATGTCACTATATAACGCAGTGTAAAGCGCAAGCGCACGTCACGTCTACGCGCACGCATCCGGTGTGGCTGGGCCTTTAATTAAACAAGCAACGCCTCGGGAAAGTCATAGTCATATTTAAACAATTAAACATTCACGTTACAATTGCTGAACTATCTTAATCGAGGTATCTTATCGCCACCCTTGAAATAGGTACCTACCGTTGAGGAGTTCAGGAGGCCACTTGTGGTCTTCATCATCAGTTCCACTTCACCAAATGATACTTGCTGAATGCAAATGCTGGACTTGTTACTAAAAATACTAAAATCGCTGTATGTACTGTAATAATGAAGCAGTATTCGTAAACACTTTATGAAGCAGTATTCTTCTTTTTATTTGTCTTCCAGATTTAACGAATACAATAGCTGTGTCCTAAGCGGTATCACAGCGGCGTCTGTAATTTTTTTCCAATAAAACAAAGCACCGCTGTTCCTTCGAACCAATTTGATTTCAAATCTATAAATTTAAAACCAAATTGGACACTTCGTACAAATAGTTTAATGTGATAAGGTCCACCTTCAGTAGCAGAACCTTACCTCATTACAGTACCTATGCCTATGATATTTGAGGAGTTCCCTCAATTCCTCACGGATCCCCTCATCAGATTCAGATTTAGACTCATGATTGGTGACAATGGGATTACCTCGGAAGTATACTCTATCAAACCAAAAAATATTTTTTTAACTCGGACAAATCTGTAAAAAGTTCAAACTGAGAAACTCCTTTTTTAAAGTCGGTTAAATAACTAAAACCTCCTTAGTGTAACAAATACTTTTCTGAAAACCACATCAAAATCGGTTCAGCCAAACGCGAGATAGTCGCGAACAAACATACATACATACAGGACAAATTGAGATGAGAACCTCCTTTTTTTTAAAGTCGGTTAAAAATAGTCGCAGTTGCATATAGATAGCTATACAAACTACAATTATGTTCACTTGTTTCACTAATGAATGATGGACAGATACGAAAAACAAGACAGTAAGAAAGATAACCTTTAGTTTTGTTTGTGTCAAACGCATTGTGAAAAATACTTGGGAAGTTATTTATTGTGGTGTTAAAATAAATAAACTTTCGTATTTTTGGGATAAGAAATAACAAACGCTTTAATTAAATGTTGTTCCATTGAATATCTATACCGGGAGTGACCGCGACGACAAAAGTTGGCGCTAACGTCCTCGTATAGCACCATCTAGCGGATCTAATGAATATCACGTAGCAAGTTCAATAGCTAAGTAATGATGGCCGTTCAGTATCCCGCAAAAAATGCCATTCTTAGTTTCTAAAATAAAGCCTTAAATTTATGTAAAGAATGACGTTTGCATTTAAATTAAGGTATATCTGATAAATAAAAGCTTAACTTTTCCTTGATCAACGGAAATGAAGAAAATAATATTCTTGATGATACCGGTGGTGCCATCTAGTACAAATTATAAGCACGAATTATAATTTGTACGTGTTATGCCCCCATGCCTAAACCATGTTTGTAATCTTTGACGGTCCTAAGCCCGTAACAAGTATGAAGCGAAAGATGAATCATAACATTGTGCACGGTGATTACGTCATTAAAGTCTTCGGTAAATACGGCGCATAGTAACCACAATTCGGTGAAATAATGGTAAAAAAAAATGCAATTTCTCCGACCTCCTAAGGTTTTTTATTTTATGTGATATTCGGATTCAGCTTTAATTAAACTATCTCTCCTGTTTTGGAAGTTGTCGACCAAAAAAACACCCTGTATTTTGCAATACGCAGATGACATAGTTATGCACAGTAGCAATCAGAATTTACAAGTTGCCATAGACAATATGAATAGAGCCTTAAACCAGTTGAGACTATATTATAATGACAGATTACATTTAACGATCAATGCTACTAAAAGCAGTTTAATGATTTTTGGTGATGATGACCCAACCTGTGATATTATGTATTGCGGAGAAGCTATTAACAGAGTTAGATCAAAGAAATTATTAGGTGTCATTTTAGATCAAAAACTGACTTTTGAAGAGCATGTTCGATATGTTACAAAAAATGTTTTGGAAGCCATAAACATAATAAGATGTCTTGCTGGTGTGTCATGGGGTGTAGATCCAAAAATATTGTCAATATTGTATAGTCAGAAGCCATTACGACGATAGTGCTATGGCATATATGAATAGCCCACATGCAAAAAAAATTGATATCTTGCAGAATAAAGCTCTGAGAATTATATCTGCTGCTATGTGTTCAAGTCCCATAAGGGCCATGGAAGTTGAGACCAAAATTATGACACTGATCTTGAGACATCTCATTCTAGCTGAAAGATATTGCCTTAAATTATTGTACTCAAATAATACCCAAATTATTAACACGGTTTTACCTCATCGAATCCAAGTGTCTGGTCTTTTAGCAAATAGCGAGTGTCTCCTGATTCGTAACTCTCCAATGTTGTTCCATGTTTTTTTGGAAACTGAAAATAATTGTTGTGTAATCAGCAAAACAGCACCCATGGCCTTGCTATTCCTCACAATATAAAAGTATAGTACATCCAATGAAATTAGTTGAGTCAGTCACCAATAACTCAGATATGTTGCAGTTTCTATCTGAACATGAATACTACACTATGGTCCATTCCAATAGACTTGTCTTATTTAGCACACTTTTATAACCTCAAAGAGCTCCCTTTTCGCCGCATTTTGTCGTAAAAACCAGGAAAATGGTTTGCAAAATGTGGTCTCTACTTGCTTTATTCAGCTAAAACAGGCATTTTATCCAAAAATGATGCATTTTGAGGTTATAAAAGTGTTTACTAAATAAGTCAAGTCTATTGGAAAAGACCATATATACAGTGGTGGTCACATAATTAGGGACACTTGTTTTTTTCCCATACAATTGCCTATAAATATGACTTTTCAATTTTGACCACCATTCAAAAAGTTCTAAACTAATTTAATATTTGGTTACACTCTTCGTTCATTAATGAACTAAGGTTTAAATGTATGTACAATTCATCTCTGTTGAAAACGGATCTTTCATTTTATAAGGATTTGAAAAAATAAATATCTCGCGTTCATACAAAGTTGCAATACTTTGTATGGACGGGTCAGCACTAAGTTTTTAAATCCCTATAAAATATAAGGTTCGTTTTTAACAGTAGTTCATTGTACATAAATTTAAACCTTAGTTAATGATCTAAAGTAAATTGTATTTAGCAATAATTTAATTGGTCAAGAACTTTTTGAATGGTGGTCAAAATTTAAGTCATATTTATAGGCAATTGTATAGGAAAAAAACAAGTGTCCCTAATTATGTGACCACCACTGTATATACAGATGGTAGTAAAGGTAGGGTAGGTTATGTGCGCTGTGCCATTTATGATCCTCAGATTAAATTTTCTCAGAGCTTTCTTTTGCAAGAAGCCTGTACAATATTTACTGCACAGGCTTACACTCTCTATCAGGCTCTTTTATGAATTAGTAATGTAAATAACTGTAATTTTTTTCTAATGAAGAATGTCAGTAGGTACGCCAAATCGCTTGAAACTTTGTAGCAGTAAAGTTTATAAATAAACAAACATACTACTTTTTATTTTATTCAAAAAGACTCAGTAGTTTTGATTCTATGAACGTTTAAAATTTGGGTCTATAATATAAAAGCGCGCGGGGGCCATCTTGCTGGGGTGACGTCATCGCTTAACAGCGGTACGCGCCCTTATTTGAAAAAGTAAGTTTACAGGGCTTTACCTTTTTAACTGTTATAAGTAGCCAGTTGAATTTTTCACAGAACACGTGTTATTATAAAAATCTATCGTTTAAAATTGTACAATGAACAATAAATCAAATCCCAAGAGGGGTCCACAAGAAACATGAAAATAAATCATTTTTTTTAGCATTTTTATACGGATTGTATTTTTATAATGGCTTCTTATTTTGATGCTATTTTAAGCTTAAATTGTAGTCTAATTTTTGTAGTTTACGACTAAATAGCAATGTCAAGTAAAACTGCTACAAATATGTGACAAAACTGATTTTTTCAACACGATATTTTAAGCGGTCACCCATCCTGTTTTAGACTACGCGTGTAGTTTCTTAACTTTGGAAGGCGAAGTACGGGTTGTATTTGTATAACCTCGTAAGGCCCAGCGTGCAATAGGATGTACATTATCAAGGCAATTCAATTTGAACTGTATCGCAATGGGAATAAAGTTTATTTTCCTATTTTCATGAACTGAAAATGGCATTATTGAACAAACGTAATTGAACTTTATTGCCTTGCTGTTAGATTCAAAGTCCCACTAACAAAAAACTTCATGTTTGTAGTATGGTGGGCCTTACGAGGATAATAGCTTTTTATTTCGGTGTCCCATTAAGTTTAGATAATAATCAAAACTCCATACAAACATATTATAGTTTACGACCAAGCAGTAAACTGTAGTAAATCTCTTACAAATATGTTAAAAAGTGCGTAGTTTAAATCAACACGATCGATGTTTAGGTAAGCGGTGGTTGCTTAACTTGGGTGGTAGGCCTTTCTTTACAAATTTCGTGTTAATTTAGAATTAATATCGCTACTGTATAAAAGCTAAACACTAACATCCACACACATAACTAACTAACTAACTATCAAACATGAATTTTTGATTGACCTAGCAGTAGTTCTGATACTTCGTGTATTCATTTCATCGATTTCAAATTTCGCGCGCGGGCGCTACCAAGTCGATAGACGTACCTACCTACATACCTACAACACTCTCGCTTTGCTAGGTCTAGGCATTATTGCCACTATCCCAAAATTTAAAGTGCTTGATCATCTTATTCGACAAACATTACAAATAGAAAAGCAGGTCAATGACAGACAGTTAGTTATGTAATACAAAATAATAGATAAACATAGCTGCCATAGTAACATCAAAACGAATTCGTAAAAATATTACGACTTCCAAAGTTAAGCAAGTACAAGCGTAGTCTATAACAGGACAAAACATCGTGTTGATAAAATCAGTTTTGTCACATATTTGTCGCAGTTTTACTTGAGATTGCTATTTAGTCGGAAACTATGAAAATTAGACTACAATTTAAGCTTAAAATAGCATCAAAATAAGAAGCCATTATAAAAATACAATCCGTATAAAAATGCTAAAAAAAATGATTTATTTTCATGTTTCTTGTATGGGGACCCCTCTTGGGATTTGATTTATTGTTCATTGTACAATTTTAAACGATAGATTTTATAATAACACATATTCTGTGAAACATTCAACTGGCTACTTATAACGGTTAAAAAGTTATACCCTGTAAACTTAATTTTTCATATAAGGGCGCGTACCGCTGTTAAGCGATGACGTCATCATCCGTGAGCGCTAGCCGCCGGGTTTCGAGCGCCGCATACGAAGTTTAAAATTTAATATCTCGAAAACTATTTGACGTATCGAAATGATGTTTTTACAGCTATTTTTAGTTTTTAATGAATAATACGGTAAGCCAAAAATCTAAACTGGGTGACATTCTCTATTGTAACTGACTCTTTAAGTTTGATTCAGGGGTTAAACAATTTAAAATGTGTATGTACCTATGACTGATTATCTATATTCTATAAGGTTAGCAATAGGTAAAAAGATAAAAGATGTTTATTCAGTAAGTAGGCTGCACAGGCACTTTTACACGTCAAAAATCTACCAGCGCTTCGCAAGAGACCACTGCTGAGAAGAAACGCCGAAAGAAACTCAACAGTCAGTCGTTTTTTTTAAAATTACTTGTACAAATATAGAACTTAACCTAGCATTATATAAAACAATGAATTTAACATTAAAATATATATATCATGCGTAGTTGAGCAGGAAAATGTGTCAAAACTCAGTACATATACTTACCCATGATGGTGCAAAACAACCACATAGTTTTGATACATTCTCCTACAGAAACCGTGTCCCCTAGACAATAATTATACCTACAATGTTTACATATTTTTCTGACTAAGCTATTACTAAGTTATTTAGGTGTTTAATTTAGGCCAAGCATTTTTATCTGTTAGATAGTCCTCGACCCTATAATAAGCTTTCGACATCAACGACTTTTTCAAGTTATTTTTAAATGCTGGAAATGATAACTTTAAAACTTTGTCAGGTAATTTATTATAGAAATGAATGCATTGACCAACAAATGATTTATATATACCTTATGGACACGAATTTTTTTTATTGCAATTTTATTTTTATTTCTTGTATTCAAATTATGTATATCACAATTCTTAACAAAAGAGTCTTAATTTTTAATGACATAAATAATATTCTCATATATAAATTGTGACGCTACTGTCAAAATACTAATTTCTTTAAATAGTAATCTTAAGGAATCACGGGAGTTTAGGTTATATATGGAACAAATGGCTCTTTTTTGTAACACAAATATAGTCTGTATGTCAGCAGCTTTGCCCCAAACCAGAATACCGTATGACATAACACTATGAAAATAACTATAATAAACTAAGCAAGCTGTCTCAACATTGGTAAGTTGCCTGATTTTCCTAACAGCATAAGCAGCCGAACTTAATTTACCTGCTAGTACTGCTATATGGGGACTCCATTGCAAGTTTTTGTCTATAGTTATCCGTAAGAAAAGCGCCTTGTCCACCATCTCCAAACACTCATCATTTAGAAATATACTAGATTCTACCGGTCTAACATTAGGCAAAACGAACCTAACATATTTAGTTTTCTTAGCATTAAGTAGCAAATTGTTAATAGTAAACCAATTAAGTACTTTAACCAGCGTGGCGTTTATCCTACTGTAATCGACGGATTTTCGGTCCACCTTGAAAATTAATGAAGTATCATCAGCAAATAGCACAATATCACAAAGGTTATCTACCACTAATATCGTGAATCGAAAGGACCTAATATAGAGCCATGAGGCACACCTAAATTAACAGTTGCTCCAATGGACTGTGTTTGGTTTACAACAACCGTTTGTGTTCTATCACTAAGATATGAAGACATAAGATTTAGAGAATTATTTGACAGACCATAATGTTCTAATTTTAATATAAGAGTTGCATGATCTACGCAATCGAAAGCTTTGGAAAGGTCACAAAAAATTCCTATTGCATCACAGGATTTTTCCCAAATATTGTATATATATTTAATGAGTACAGATGCTGCATCAGTTGTGGATCGTCCTCTGGTGAAGCCGAACTGATTACTGTTAAGCAGTTTATTTCTATTGAAGTGACCTAACATATCTTTTAACATTAAATTCTCAAAAACTTTACTTAAAACCGGTAGAATAGAAATGGGACGGAAATTCGTTAGTCCACTCATGTCGCCCGATTTAAAAAGTGGTATGACTTTACTATATTTCATAAGATTTGGAAAAACCCCCTCTGAAATGCAATTATTGTAGATTAAAGCTAAGTGAGGTGCAATTATATCTATGACATGATGGATCACTTTAACTGACGCTCCCCATAAATCCTCAGTTTTTTTTTTAGGTAGGTAGGTTACGGGAACAAATTTGGAAGAAGGATCAAGAGACGAAAAGACGATGGTACGGTAGCATACAAGAAAGCTTACCAGTAAGGCCATGGTATAACAATTTACGCAGAGCTAGCCGTCTTCATCACCACCATTACTCGACTTCGTTATGGACACAATACTGCGCCATCACACCTCGCAAGACTTGGAATAATCAAAGCAATATATGCACTTCCTATGAAGTTAATGAGGCAACCGTTGAGCACATCATATCATCATATTCAAGTGTTGTTTCTTTTTGACAGATTAGTTTAGGGATGCCACCTTTTTTTAACAGAATAAAGTATTACTTACCAAAAGATAAAAGAAAAATAAAGTACGCAGCATAAATGTAGAGTATTTTTTTAAATAATTTTAAATACATATTTATTATCAAGTTACCACTCATCAGACCTTGCTTTGTCTCACAGCGTATTTGGCGAAAATTAAAGTATCAATCGCGTTCAAACATGGCAAAACAAAGTTTTTGTCGAGGGTTTTTGACGGTTGCGTTGAGGTACTATTATTGTACGCCACCGCTTAATCAATTATTAAAAGACACTCAATCCTATAGACCAATATATAATTACATTAAAAATACAGTGCAAAATAATTAACAGTGCAGGAAAAGATACTTGCACGTGATATTAGGAAAATTAAGCTGAGGCCTTACTTTAAAAGTCGAAGTTCGAAGTTACGTTAGCTCTATCTCTTTCTCTCGATTTAGTCTCGAATGACGAGTGACAGGGATGGAGCTAACGTAACTACGAACTTCGATTTTCAAAGTAGGGCCTCTGTGGTCTAAAAGTCTTGCAACCAGGGGCCTGTTTTAAAAAGTTACAAGTTATTTGTAGCTTTATAAAACAGGCCCCAGGCCATCAAATCCAAAAAAAAAAATTTTTTCTAAGCCATAGACTGGATCTTTTCACTAGCTTTGATCACAGAACAAGAACATATAGCATAGAAACCGGACTATAAGACGTACTTTGCGTCAGCTATCTTTCTCTACTTTTTAGATTACGTATTACACGAGAAAAAATGACACCAAAAATAGGCTGTTTTTTCTTCTTTAACTGTCATTGTCACAAGGTTTTACACAAGGACATCTTTGTCATTCCTATAGGAAGGATTTGTCTTTCCTTGCCTATAGGTCCAAATACTATAGGTGCTTATAGGTCCAAATCATGCCTCACTTGTGACGATGTACTAAATAACGAAAGAAAGATAATTATAGATTAATCTCTTTCCAACTCACTATAAAAACCATAAGTTTCCTTTCAGAAGTAAACAATAGTGCTCCCAAAATTAATATCGATAAGTAAGTATGCCGAATAGTTAAAAAGTCGATGTTTCAAATGTCGAAAGTATTTGTTGGCTATCTTTTTGAATGTCGAAAGTTACAACAATTAAAGTTGGTTATTCTAAACGTTCGGTTTTTTGCGTTGTGTGCCTTTTAGACATAGGCATGGCATAATTATTGTAGATATTTGGATCGTTCGTTATTCATGTTCAATATTTTAACATCGCTGTTTTAATTTAATATGTATTATATACGTACTTACATATCTATCGATCGGTAAAAGAGCCTACTGTGTAAGTATGATATTAATTAATTGTATTGTTTCAGATTTCCAAAAGCCTCGCCAGTCAGAGAGGAATGGCTGAAATTTGTTTGGAGCGGTCTGCGTGATTGGGATGGGACACCCCGAAAAACGCATCGACTTTGATCGAAACATTTTTCAGCAGACTCATTTATTATGGAGGCTGATAAAAGACTTCAAACAGAAATGGTTCGTCGTGGTTTCAGAAGTTGCAATGCAATCCGGCATCAAAAAAGGGTCACAAACTGTCTTCCAATTACTTTTTGTAAGGCTCATCATTATTAAAGATATACTTTTTTTCTTCAATTAAAAACTGTAAAAACTGTCTTTATTTTTATTATACCACAAAAAAGTTAATTTCTCTGTTTACTCTCCGAAATAAGGTCAATAATCAATTGGAAATCAATCATAATTATTATTGAAAATACTGTGTGTTTTTTAATAGGTTAACCTAATTTATCGACAAACCGCACATCACTGACTGCAAACTTACGCACACTAATGCATCGTTACACACAGGAACACACCTAAAAAGTGGTACACTTTTGGAACTCAATCGAAAGCGGTCATATATAGACGACTCTTTTTAACGAAGGGCATTTGTAACAGGTGCGAAGAGTACTATTCTATTAGCCGTTTTTATACTCCCTCTATGTTTTACTATCTCTATGTCATAATCTGTGCGTTCCATTCCACAATCTACGTCGAGCGACAACCTGTGGACTGTGGACAGCCTCTTTAGACACATGCTATAATTATTATCTGTGGCGTCTGCTTTTTCCGTAATTTTTGACTCTTGCTGTACTTGCATTTTTTGTGTGAATAACGTAAAATGACTGTATATTTCTTTGCCAACAAGCTAACCGTTTCTCTCCTTAAGTCAGCCCAAAATCTATTTATTACTGGTTGTTCGGTTTAAACATTGTTTAAACAGCTTAATAGAAATCTTGTTTCGTAAAATCGGTTTATATTTGAACTAATAAAAGTTACCAAAAACTGGATTTATATTCTATTAGTAGTAATCAGAGTATTTGTAAACCACGGCGTCGAAAAAAATCGAGGACTCTACCAACACGGAGTCGGATTACCGCTTCAAGGTAAATTTAGTGTAAAAGGAATACTTAGTTTTGTGCCGTGAAATTTCTGAAATGTTTCGGGTTGCAGAAGTGAGAAAGCCATGAATAAATTCCAGATGCCCGCCGCCAGCTTCGGGGCTCAAATGCCCCCGCCTGGCGACGGGGGCATCAAGGACGTATGGAATTCCAACCTGCACGAGGAGTTCCAGATCATCAGGCAGGTGGGTACATTGCCCCAACAAATGAAGGCCACCATATAGAATGGCTTTAAATTAGTGTAACCTTTTTTGTTGTAATGTTTCACAAAATGAAGATAATCCAAAGCTTTCTGTCTCATTTTTGGGGTATTTTATATTTCAGAGGTCGTAGTTCTAAATACTGTTTATAAAATAAGGTTATTCTTTCTTTCTCTTTGTGCATTTATATCATAGTTTCAGTGCTGAGAACTGTGGGACTAGTATCATTTAGTTATTTAAGGTCCCTGATGGTTATAGTCAAGATGAGCCATTCTTCAATACCACCAAGTCTTATAGTTGTCACAGATACAGTTTGACCTTTTGAATACCAACAATGCCTAAAGTCATCATGAGCTGTCCTACCTACATAACCAACAAGTAATGCTTATAGTTGTGAGAGATACAGTTTTAAACAGACTAAGGCGCATCACACAGAGATATATAATATATATATTAATATGCAATGCATCTTATGATATGTTTTCCGTACTAGTTGACAGAGTCCACACACACAGCTATAATATATTATTATATCTATTATCTTAAGGTATCTTGAGATACCATGTTGTATGTGATTTGTATCAATATATATTATAGCTAGGGATTGCAATCCGGTCTGATTCTCAATCTGGTCGGATCCGGCCAGATTATCATCAATCCAGGTGGATTGGTGCTTTTATATTATTTCTTTAAAATTAACACGTATTTTCGCAAATTCGGTGAACTAAAATAAGGTAAAAGGGATGTTACTCTATATTTACAAAAAAACATTAAGAGTACATTTGTACAATAATCAACTTAATTATTAACTATACTCGAAAATCTAATTAAAGACCAAAATCTGATAGTTCCCATCTTGATTATTTCGTAATATTAACATTATTTCATAAAAATATTTATGAGAACTTGTGTAACCAGTAATATTAGGTTAAGTTTCATTGATAAAAATACCTGTACTTAAACCAAAATGCAGTAATCACAGCGAATGTGTACCGGTTGAGGTTAGGATTTTGGTCTTAAATTAGATTTTCGAGTATAGCTGTTCCCGTGCTGACTTCGTTGGGCAATATATTTTTTTTAGGGTGAATATATAGCCTTTGACAGATAAAAATAATGTCGCTTTCTATTGGTAAAAGATTTTTCATAACCGGTTCAGTAGATCCAGAGATTACCCCTACAACGTCACAAACTTTACCTCTTTATAGTATTAGTATAGATTAACAATTACAGATAATCAGTCTCACTAGTTTGTATTGCGTTGCACCACGATTTTAAATATATCTTAAATTAAGCAGTGTGTAATCTTGTTCTGTAAGTCATATAAAAGTTGTACCATTTGTACCTCACCTAACTTTGTCTCATCTAGTATTCTTATAAGAGTGACTAATAATAACATAAAAATAAGGCCTGATTCGTAACGGATTCGCCAAATTGAAAAATCTAACAGTAAGCTAAGTGGTTCAATTGACCAAAATATATGATTTTGTAATAAAAAAACAGTATAAAATTATCATCCCTATAATTAAGTGCCAGTTAGCATTTCAATAGAGGACATTGACACCCCTCTACCAAGAAACAGCCGTTAGTAATAACTACACCTACCCATGTTCCCCGAAACATCCCGAAATTAGTATTTTTTACTTTTGTTAATGTATTATGGTACCAGTAATATGTTCATCTAGTCAAACCACTTAGCGTTGCAGGGGTTGTAAACCTTGACGCTTACAATAACTATTTTAAAATTACTCCAGTAATGATAAAGGCTGGGAGGTATAGAGGTTAATTCTACATTTAAATTTGGCTTTCATAAAAAATCGATTTATATTTGTACCTAAGCCTTAGGTTTTCATATTAGCGAATGTTGTCGTTTATTATTTAGGTGATGACGCTATCCATATTAGTTTTGTGTGAAAGCTTTGTTATACTGTCCGTAACATCATGTACTACCTGCACTAGAGTTGTGACACACACTCCCTAAGGTCGTGCAGGTGCGATTAAAAAGGTTTTATTGCCGTAGTCGCCAGCGGGCCTAGTATGGTTGCGTTTATCGCGTGACAAAATGTGGATAAAGCATCCGTCACTCTCGTACTTATGTACGTGTCAAAAAGTGACGGATGCTTTATCCACATTTGACACGCGTTATAAACGCAGCCATACTAGGCCCGCAGGTGATATTACGAAAGAATAATAGTGAAGTAAAAGGCATCCAGTCAGAACCTTGTTGAGGTTGGAATATATTTCGTCGACGACGAAGTTTACTGGGTTCACCAGTAGATGGTCAAGCCTCTGGTTCCATACTTCACTATCCGTAACAAACGTATCGTAACACAACAAATAACGTAAACAAAACAAATAACAATTACACAACAAGCAACAAATTAACAAACTGAACAAACAACAAAAATCCGCAGTAATATTCCGAAACTCGACTGAACGCAAGGAACCCGAAAATGGAATGCCAGTTCTGGTAAAATGGCGGACAGACCGTGCCGCACCCCTGACTGACGCACCGGACCGGTGGACCGGATGGGTGACCGCTTAAAATATCGTGTTGATAAAATCAGTTTTGTCACATATTAGTAGCAGTTTTACTTGACATTGTATTTAGTCGTAAACTACAAAAATTAGACTACAATTTAAGCTCAAAATAGCATCAAAATAAGAAGCCATTATAAAAATACAACCCGTATAAAAATGCTAAAAAAATTGATTTATTTTCATGTTTCTTGTATGGAGACCCCTCTTTGGATTTGATTAATTGTTCATTGTACAATTTAAAACAATAGATTTTATAATAACACGTATTCTGTGAAAAATTCAACTGGCTACTTATAACGGTTAAAAAGTTATAGCCCTGTAAACTTACTTTTTCATATAAGGGCCCGTACCGCTGTTAAGCGATGACGTCACCCCAGCAAGATGGCCCCCGCGCGCTTTAATATTATTGACCCAAATTTTAAACGTTCATAGAATCAAAACTACTGAGTCTTTTTGAATAAAATAAAAAGTAGTATGTTTGTTTATTTATAAACTTTACTGCTACAAATTTTCAAGCGATTTGGCGTACCTACTGACATTCTTCATTGTAACATATGCACTGCTACGATCACCGCATGGGCAAATTGCCTGCCAAACCAGATACTTGGAGCTAAACATCTCCATTCCTGTAGTGGTTTCCGAATCTGGAAGAATTCCTCCATCAGCTATAGTATAAAACTGATCACCTGGAAGTGTTGAAAAGTTCGTCTTCACAAAGGTTTCGTCAAACAAAATCAAATGAAAATAATCTGTACCCAGAAAGTCGTACATCTTTCGATGGAGTTTTTATGGTGTCTTTGTTTTTTCTGATGTTTTCGGCATCTCCCGCTTCTTTTTTGTCTTCATAGCAGCCCGATCCCACGTCTCACCATTGACTGAATTGTAGATTTTTTTTATGTCCCGTTCGGACATGCTTCGGTTTTTGCAAATCGTCTTAATGATTTTCCTGTCAGCTCAGGATCGCGAGCACCACCATGTTCTACGGTTCGAGGCTACTGCGCGGTAGACAAGGTCTCAAGGTATCGTTTCAGGACCGTATCAACGGTTCTTCTTGTGATTTTAAATTCTTTTGCGATCAATTGGTTCGGACGCTGTGTATTTTCCATCCATTTGGCGACAATCTGGTCACGGCATTCACGTTGATTCAGTTATTGGTTTTACCAGCAAATTACTCAATAAAAGATAATCATTCAAGTACACAATTTTGTGACAACAGTAATGCCAATGATAAAAAAAATTAAAATTTGGCGAATCCGTTACGAATCAGGCCTTAACTTATACGTGTCTCAGCGTTTTTGATCATTTAATCCCCGAAAGGGATGGAAATGGGTAAAACTGACTGACTGATCTATCAACGCACAGCCTAAACCGCTAGACCTAGGGACTTGAAATTTGAAGGAAATATTCCTTGGGTACTTTAGGGGTGCACTACGAAGGGTTTTTTGGAAATTCATCCCCTAAGGGATTAAAATAGGGAGTGGAAGTTTGTATGGAACCATGTTCATTATTGTAGTTGGCAACGTGGTAATTGGTATTTAAGTTACTGTTTTTAAATAGAAAAACTTTTAGTGATTTTGGAATAACTGACCCTAAGGCTGCGGCTCCACTGAGGCTTCGATGAGCGGAGTGGAGCGGAGCTGTGCCAATATTAACCAATAGAATGGAGAACGGAATACGAACCTGGGCCACCTGTGACACAATCAATCAATCTTTTTTAGTTTATGGCACGTGATGACATTGACATGTTTACTTCGCAACGCCATTTTTTATATATAAAATAAATCATTTTTGTATTGAAAATACTTGATAATCTGAATTTTCCGCCTATAAGTGGTCGACTCGGATCGACTAATTTTTACGCTCTTCAATTTGATGTGCATTTCATTCGATTCTACCGTAGACCGGTACGAACACAGAACTATATCAAGGTTCGGTTCTCATATAAATCGACGAACTATTTCCTTCTAGGAAATAGTTCGTCGATTTATATGAGAACCGAGCGTGTAACATTTTGCGTACGGACTTTGACGTCACGCGAGTCTTTTAGTGATGTGTACAACTAAAACAGAATCGTTTCCAATCGTGTCATCGATCGCAACGGAATAGCAACGCAACGGAACATCTATAATCGGATGAGCTGTACTGATTATTCGCCGGTACTTTGATGTTGATGGGCTAGTAAATGTGTCTTTGTGAAAATGTATAGAACAAATTCGGCTGTGTTTTGTAGGAAGCCAGTTTTTGCGACCCGTTGCTTCTATCCATCTATTTTTTATAAGAGGATCCTTCGGAAAACTGAAACAAAATTGCAATATAGTAACTATATTTTTTAATTATCGATATAAATCTATAATTATTATCCTTTTTGCAATAATGTTTAATTTTGACTACCTACTACTTCATCACTCATCACACGGCTACATAAAAGTAGGTCTAAATAAGCTTTTGTTGCCCACTGTACTTTTTTTTGCAAAATCTTTATCTGCTTATCAAGAACAAACTATTGAGTTCTAAAACGGTGGGTCTACGTTAAGAATAGCGGAGATCCTGTTGCAACCTTCCGACTCCATCATCAGATCACCTCCAAGATACCATAATATTGCATTGTCATCGAGTTTACATATGTGGTCCAAATTTCAGCCCATTCCGTTAACGGGAAGTGGGTCAAATTTATTTTGCAAGGTTTGATCCGTACATACATACATACATACTTACATACAGACATACATACCTACATTGCAAGTTAAATAAAAGCTTGTAAAAATAATTATATTTTTTTCTGTTTTCAAAGTCGATTTTAATCGACTAAGAAATCGGCATTGAAAATCGCAGTGTACAACACTACATCTTTATTTTGACAGAAAACTGAGAATACAACCTTGAACGCGTCTCGACAAGTGCTCGACAGTTTGGATTGGTTTATTTTCGTTGCTGGTTTTCAATGCATGCCAAGTCTGGCGCGTGAAATTAAAGCGGCAATGGAAAAGTAGCATTAGACACAGAGTCGCCCGCTACTGTTTATATGAAATTAATACTGAGCAACAAAATAAATGGTTTTATAAATAATAACAGATATTTTAAGGCAAAGAGTACTTACCGATGAAAGGAAATATCCTGATTTTCAGGTCCTACTTTTTTGGTCGTGTTTGTACAGTTGGTTATCGAGCAATAGGGCATTTTGTTTTTATATTCGAACGTCACACGCGGTTACCGGTCGAGAGCGGACTGAGCATCGCGGCGAGCAATGGGGCTCTCGGCCCTTCTTTTCGGCACGCGAGGTACAAACACTCTTTCATTCTATCTCGATATAGTTCTGTGGGTACGAAATTATTAATATAAATAAGTTGAATAAATCATTGTTTGATTTAGTAAATAAGCTTTAACTTTAACTTACGTAATGGTTTTGCTGAGGCAGTACCCATCACACTAAAGATTTAGAGCCTGGCGAATTCTTACACTTATAACCTGTGTTTAACATACTGGCAATTGTGTAATTGTAATCTTGCACCAAGTCAAATGTCTCGAAATTGATGGCAAGCACCATGCAAGCACTGCATTATTTTATTAGTATACTCAAAATGTATACATATTTTAACTGTAGTTGTTTGTAAACCGAATAGGTATTCATAAAATGTGTGCTTTTCCTTGTTTGCTACAGGTTGTGCAGAAGTACCACTGGGTGGCAATGGACACAGAGTTCCCTGGGGTAGTTGCACGGCCTATAGGTGAATTTAGATCCACTGCAGATTATCAGTACCAACTTCTTAGGTAAGCATTCTAGAAAGTTACTATTATCATTTGCGGGTTTTTTTTGTTAAAATACGACACCATGCACAGTGTGATGTGTACTGAGTATTTTATCCTATTTTGGCTGAAATTATTGACATTATTAGTAAACTGTTGCGGTGTGTTTGGGGTCATCTTGTCTAATTATTTAGCTTGTTGGGGATAATCCAATATGTGGTAGGACTGTAAGAACACTTGCTGTTTGCAGGTGTAATGTGGATCTGCTGAGGATCATTCAGCTTGGACTCACTTTTATGGACGAAAATGGCAAAACACCACCAGGGTACACTACATGGCAATTCAACTTTAAATTCAACCTTCAGTAAGTATTTAATCTTTACATAGTATAAAACATAGTTGCCCGGGAGCTTTGGGTTTTCAAGATCCGTTGAATTTGCTGGATCCGGGTAATTCGGATTTGGAGACATGACGGATAAGGGTATCCGGATATTTCCTATGGATATTATAAGAAGACCTTAAAGTTTACAATAAAATTTAAATAAATTTGAATTCGTGACCAATACCAGTCTATCTATAGTGTAGTGTGCTTCAATGTATATTCATTTGTGTGATTTACAATAACACCCACCAACTAAATTCACATCATTGTCTTGTTGTTACAATTTTTAATAATTTAGATCCCAGTTTTAAATAAAATATATTTTGATTTATATTAGGATTTATTAAGATTTAGATCCACGCACGACGCAAGTAGATTTTACCTACTTATTAATCAAATGTTAAGTAATATATAAAATAACATTCATTGCGTAATGTAAAAACATTTTCGGATTGTTTTGCAAAAATTCAGGTGTAGGTGTTATTTATTTAAATCAACAAGAATAATAAACCATCTAGGTATTAAAGCTATCGACCAGTTGAAAACAACCGCGCCAGGCAGGCGGTCCTTTAATCGGTCTAGCTAGATATCTAGATATCTTCTGTTAAGTATGCCGATCGCTACCGCGAGCCGCGACTGCTGCGAGACAACGATCTAAATTATTAAAATTTGTAATAGCAAAACAATGTAGGATATGAATTTAGTGGGTATGTAATGTTTAGCATAAAAACAAATGGTCTAATGAAAATTTTACATAACACGAATTGCATAATTTCAATCTGTATAATAAACCATCCAACCATTCTATTGGTTAATATTGGCACAGCTCCGCTCCACTCCGCTCATCGAAGCCCCAGTGGAGCCGCAGCATTAGGGTCAGCTATTCCAAAATCACTAAAAGTTTTTCTATTTGAAAACAGTAACTTAAATACCAATTACCACGTTGCCAACTACAATAATGAACATGGTTCCATACAAACTTCCACTCCCTATTTTAATCCCTTAGGGGATGAATTTCCAAAAAACCCTTCGTAGTGCACCCCTAAAGTACCCAAGGAATATTTCCTTCAAATTTCAAGTCCCTAGGTCCAGCGGTTTAGGCTGTGCGTTGATAGATCAGTCAGTCAGTTTTACCCATTTCCATCCCTTTCGGGGATTAAATTATCAAAAACGCTGAGACACGTATAAATTAAGGCCTGATTCGTAACGGATTCGCCAAATTTTAATTTTTTTTATCATTGGCATTACTGTTGTCACAAAATTGTGTACTTGAATGATTATCTTTTATTGAGTAATTTGCTGGTAAAACCAAAAACTGAATCAACGTGAATGCCGTGAGCAGATTGTCGCCAAATGGATGGAAAATACACAGCGTCCGAACCAATTGATCGCAAAAGAATTTAAAATCACAAGAAGAACCGTTGATACGGTCCTGAAACGATACCTTGAGACCTTGTCTACCGCGCAGTAGCCTCGAACCGTAGAACATGGTGGTGCTCGCGATCCTGAGCTGACAGGAAAATCATTAAGACGATTTGCAAAAACCGAAGCATGTCCGAACGGGACATAAAAAAAATCTACAATTCAGTCAATGGTGAGACGTGGGATCGGGCTGCTATGAAGACAAAAAAGAAGCGGGAGGTGCCGAAAACATCAGAAAAACAAAGACACCATAAAAACTCCATCGAAAGATGTACGACTTTCTGGGTACAGATTATTTTCATTTGATTTTGTTTGACGAAACCTTTGTGAAGACGAACTTTTCAACACTTCCAGGTGATCAGTTTTATACTATAGCTGATGGAGGAATTCTTCCAGATTCGGAAACCACTACAGGAATGGAGATGTTTAGCTCCAAGTATCTGGTTTGGCAGGCAATTTGCCCATGCGGTGATCGTAGCAGTGCATATGTTACAATTGGCATAATCAATACGAATATTTAGATGGATGAAGGTTTTAAGAAACGTCTAATATCGTTCATTCAAAAACACAATACTTCGGCCTTATTTTGGCCTGATCTGGCTACAGCCTACTATGCGACGGATACCCTAAACGTTCTCAAACTAAATTATCAGATCGTGCCTAAAGCACTGAATCCGCCGAATGTTCCACAGTGCCGCCCTATCGAAAGATATTGGGCTTTGGTCAAAGGAATCTTGCGTAAGACAAGTAAGGCTGCCAGCAACCAACAAAACTTCCTGAGAAAGTGTAACGCAGCGAGCAGGAAAGTGGCTAATGACACTGTCGCGCGGCTGATGGAGGGCATTCGACAAAAATTGCTGCCAGAATGCAAGAAAAAGTGGAATTATAATAGTAGTTTAGGGATGATAATTTTAGCCTGTTTTTTTAATATAAAATCATTTATTTTGGTCAATTAAGCCACTTAGCTTGCAGTTACAGCTTTTTCAATTTGGCGAAACAGTTACTAATCCAGTCTTAATTTTCAATTGTAGACCTTAACACAAAATTTGAAGAGTCTAACTTCAAAACTGACGGACTTTCATACAAATGTTTATCCCTTATTTTACGTCCTTAGGGGTGGAATTTCCAAAAATCCTTCCTTAGTGGATCTATACGTACAATATATAAGGTATCTCAAAATTTCAAGTCTCTAGGTCCAGCGGTTTGGGCTGTGCGTTGATATATCAACAATTAGTTTAGCATTTTATATAATAGAGGATAGATAAACTCTTGATTATACATATACGGGTGTTACAGAAAAATCACATAAACCGAAGCGAAGCGAGGGCGGGTCGCTAGTAAACAATAAATAACTATTTTTTAAAGTATGTTTTCTAGTTACAATGAGAGAAATAATGTTATTATAATAATAGTATACTTGTTTGCTGTAAAGAGTTCTAGTCTTAGTCTTTAGATGATGATTCTATAGGTACACAAAATAGTACTAAATAATTAGGTGCTCAGAAACTACGGATATGTCCATAGGCATTTGAGAGGTTCAGATTTTTTTTAGTGCCTTTCCAGGAAGCTGTCTCTTTGGCATTAAACTGGACGGTTTGACTTTCTTTCTTAGTGTTTGTGAGCTATACATCCTTTAATGTGCTCATCTAAGTTTGTATCTTATAAAGAGATCTGGGGGCTGTCTCTTGAGTCCATTAAATGTTGTGCCTGGTGAATATTTCAAATTTTCCATTATTTTATAGTAATTTTTGATATGTCAGTTACTTCCGTCTTTACAGTTTTAAATTTTAATTCCTGATGCGGACAATATTTTTTCAAGTACCAAGGTTTTTCAGGTAGCCAGTGATCATGCAAAGCGTTCGCTTGAAAGCGCTGTATTATGTCTAGGTCAGGTTAGTTTAAAGCTGTACTTCCCCACAGCTGCAAGCCATATGGCTGGTTTAAGTATACACTTGTCTTGTATAGCTTGTTGTTTGTTTTCCAGGGTTAATTTAGATTTTCGTTGCACCAGCCAGTGTAGTTTCCTTAGAAGATGTCGAAGAGCTTTCCTTTTGGTAGAGGTGGTGCTTGGTTCACGTTAAGCGTCAGTCTTAAGTAGAAGCCCGGGTATCGGATTCGGGCAATTTTAACTGATTTAATTCTACTTCTGGACATACATCTCTTGCTGGTCGTCTACTGCTAATATGAGCGTATCGTCAGCAGGTGTATTCGGGAGACCCGACGTATATACAGTGTTTTTTTAAATTGGGACACTATGGGGAAATCCGAAACCATAGGAGATATAGGTAAAAAGCAAATATTAACCTTTTTTTGTTAAAACTTTTCGTATATTTATTTTTGTCTGTTGACCTTGGTGAGTTGTCAGTGAAATGAACAAATTTGACAAAAAAAAAAACATAGTATGGAAAGAAAAAAATTGGAGCATCAGAAGTATGTCAAATTTGAAAAATTTACATATAAAAAAATGTACTGAAGATGGTCAAATTTGAAAAAACATCATTAGTAAATTTGACCTACTTCTGCTGTTCCAATATTTTCTTTCCATGCAATGAAATGATTCTTACATGAAACTGAGTCGATCCGTATTTAAAAAAAGGCAATTTCATAACTTTTTATTTTAATCGTACGTAGAATCAAAACTACTCGGTCTATTTGAATGAAAAAAAAGTACTACGTTTCTTTATTTATAAGGCTTACTGTAACAAGTTCAAGCGATTTGGCGTACCTATTGACATTCTTCATTATATCTGGTCACTCGGCCCCAATTTGCCTCGCCAACTGTCCCTTAAATGCTCCGTTTTCCCTGTGTGAACTTCAAGGGATGCTTTCAAGCTTTCGTAATTCTGCCCCTGGGGAGGATGGTGAAAAGGAATTGTCTCCAGCCTGACAATTTCTTATTCGATGGATATTCATCATTATTCATTTATCGCAAATCTAGATGAAAATAGTTAAGGTTATAATTTACATACATACATACCTTCACGCCTGTAATCCCAGAGTGGGGTAGGCAGAGCTACAGAATTACCTACAACTTTAAAAACTTGTTCATAATTCTGTAACCACATTTTGCACAAATAGGCTAAGATACGGCATAAAAAAAACCTGAACCTGTGGAAAATAATAACCTTTTATAAACTTCTCAGTTTGGTTTTGAAAAGGTAGACTCACGCTTGACAGTTTAAGCGTCTTTATAACCAGAGATCGGACAAACGGATGTCATTACTCGCCATTATGTGGACATGACTCCAAACATTTAAATAAAACAAATGTAATTACATTAATTGATTACTTACCCGAAAAATAATTATGATCCTTTGTCAGACAGTAATAAATAAATAATACAAAGACTTGTTGTTGTGTAGATTTATTAAATCAAATAAACATAAACAGTAGGTATTTTTTATAAATTTCCCGTGGTTAGTTTATTTCTTTTCACGGCTAAAATAAACTTATGAGGTGAAAAACTCCTTTCGCAATCCACGGATGTTAATGGAGCAAACTTAAGTAGATTAATATTGATGGTCACTCCTCACCTCTTTATATTATTTATTTATTACTGTCCTGCAAAGGATCAACATTAAAGTTCAGGTAAGAAATCAATTAATTTAATTTAATTATTATAATTAACATCTTTGGAGTCATGTCCACATTATTGCGAGTAATGACGCCCGATTGTCCGATCTCTGTTTATAACTGATGTTAAGACAGCTTTCTCTAACAATGAATCTCTTGTCGCAGTCTTTCTAGATATTAGCAGCATATGTGCTTCTTTCTATACTCATGACGAAATTGCACAATCTAAACATACCATTTATATTTATAAACTTTATTATCAACTGAATGTCCGGTAGATCTATAAAATTTGACGGTTAGTCCAGAAAGCTGTGGAAGGGCCTTCTACAGAGTTCTGTGCTGAATCCTCTATTATACAGTGTGGAAAAAACGAACGCCACATGGACGGCAACTGTCTTAAATATTGGAAATAGCAAAGTATATGCAAAGGAGACTAAATTTAATTTTTAAAAACAGAAAAATACTGCATTTTTGGCTTTTTGAAAAAATCCTCTTAACCGAGAATCGAGCTGGTCGAATACGAAAAAACAATAGTCATGTTTTATGAAACAGGTGGAAATTGTCATTGATAGTGATCAATGTGATCATTTATGTCTAAAACACATACACCTTTAAGTAAATTAACACCGTAAATAAATAAACCCTTCTTTATTATTTTGTCATATTCGACCAGTTCGATTCCCGGTTAAGGCAGACGAATTTTCTATAATCTATAAAAGCAGGATTTGTTTTTCAAAAATAATCTCATTTGCATAGAACTTGCTATTTCCAATGTTTAAGATAGTTTTCACCCTCTATAACATTTATACATATGATCTAGATTTCCACCCTGTATAACATTTATACATATGATCTAGAGTCTTCCATTAATTGTTGCTCCCATATTTTACAATATGCTGATGACTTAGTTTTGTATAGTATTAATAGTTCTATTAATCATGCATGTTCCTCATTAACAGAGTCACTTAACCAGTTAAAATATTGGATGGATAAAAACGGCCTTGAATTATCAATATCTAAAAGTAATGTGGTTTTATTTAACAGGCAATGAATGCCTCCGCTTATTACTGTTGCTTATGAGCTTATGACACAAAACCAATACCTACTGAAACAAATTAAATTCTTAGGTCTCATTGTAGTCACGAAACTCTCGGGCACAGTATAGAGAACAGTAGATTGTCTTCAAACAAAGGTACATCGCGCGGCTTGCGGCTGTGGGCGGGGCCTGTGGCGGGGCGAACCAATACGAAACGAGATCTCAAGAAGTTTCGAGGGAACTTAGTCGGGGCCGCGGCGACATTGCGTTCGGTTACGTTTTGTTTTAGCGCGCGTACTTAGCTATCAAGCGACAATGTCGCTGCCGAAAACGCTTAAATGATTGTTCTGTATACGGATATCTAAACCTAGCTTAGGTAGGTACAACTATATCCAGATTTAATAAAAGGTATTTCGTACCGGCCTGCCTATAGTATACCTAGGTGAAATAAATACGTATTAAGTAGGTAATTTATGTTATTGAGTGTGACGTGACAGGTAACATGTGACGACGTGGATGGCCTAGGCAGTTGGTAGTGATTAAGTAAGTAGTGACCTTGCTTACGAAGCTATCGGTCCTGGGTTCGATTCCCGGTCAGGGGAAATATTCGTGTGATGAGTGCGAGCAGGTATTTTTTGTTTCTGAGTCTTGGGCGTTTTATATGTACCTATGTAGTCATATTAAGTATGTATTTTTCACTACATAAGTATGCTTATCGTTGCCTAGTACCCAAAGCACAAGCCTTGAACCAAAGCGAGCGGCCAATGCTCTAAGGAATCCGCGCGGCGACGGCGCGTGCCGCCAATAATAGGTAACTACCTAAGTAGTCAAAGGAAGCCGCCTTCCGCGAAAGCGGTATTATCAAAAGGTCGAAAAGGAATTTACATATGACGTCACATACCTATAAACATAATTATTATTTAGGGTCAACAGATAAAAAGTATGTAAGTAAATTAATTTAAATTTGGTACTTAGGTACCTAACAATATTTATACTTACTTTAGGTTTGTGTAATTTATGAAAATTAACATGATTATAAATAACAGTATGGCCAAGTACGTGACTAAAATTGAAAAACAAGTTTGGACAACCCTGACGCCCGAGCGGCAATAGGTATCAGAATCTCCTAAAGGGCCGGAGTCGAGCTACTTTTCTATTTATACTATGTCTCGGGTCTCGCACATTGTGAATATACAGGGTGCTACTCGATAAACTGTACATATTGAAAGGGATGAAATTTTAGGTTAATTTATCGGTAAATCATTTTTTTTTTTAATTTTTAGCCGCTGGTTTTTTTTTACAGGTTGTCATACTTTTTAATAAAGTTTGGGTAGTACACTTACTTGTGACGGCCCAACTATCAAAATTTCGTCATATAATGGTCGCGGCAACGTAACATTTTCAGACTTTTAGCCTATGATATTAGTCGTATAAACTTAATGATAACGTTTATAGAACGCGATTTGGGCCCATTTTACAAAGCGTTTCAGTCATATAAAAGTCATTTAACTGCAGCCGCCAGCCACTTAATGATCATATAATAATCACCAATGTGACTGTCTGATAACTAATTAGCTGTATAATAACGACTTATATGGCTTTTATATGACCTTTAATCATATAAGAGACATATAATCGTTGAGTTAGTTGCTTATTAGTTATATAATTATCATCAATGGAACTACGTTATAACTAATTTGATATATTGTTGCTACTTATACGACGTGTTTGTGGAATAAAAGTAACGTGTCATGACATTTAATGAAAAAATAAATTTAATGTAGGTGAGTATTATTTTGACAGAGTTATCTAAGAAATATTGGCCATGTTACATTATAACTCGAACGGTATTATGAATGCTGTTAAATTCGACTTAATGGTGGAAATATGCTGCGGAGGCCACTTTATTGATAAAGTATACTATGTTTAATTGTAAATATTTATCGCCCCACATTAATTATTAGTTATTTAAATTAAATTTAAATAAATATTTTTAATTATCACGAAAGATGCTGTTATATGTAATTTATACCATTAATATCTCATATAACTGCTTCTTATATAGCAAGGTTAGCGGTTAAAGCGCCATGACACCTATGTCGAATGTATTATGTGTTATAAAAGTCATATAAACGTAACATGTAAATCAAAAAAGTAGTGTAATAGCAACCATATTTCATTTACTCGAGCAAAGGGTATATAAGATGTTATTACTCGACCGAATAGTCACATATGCGTCGTATAGAGGTAGATTATTCAGCATTATCTTATATGACTCTTTAGTAATAAAAAAAAGTCGAGTAAACGTTTACTCAGCATCATAGTATGACTTAATACCAAAGTGCTGAATAAGATACTTCTATATAACATGATCTATAATTCGCGTTTATATGACTTCATGCAACATATACAGCACAATAGTCATATAATAGCAACCACATTGCTTTTACTCGACTCTGTCTGGCATGTCATAAGTCAGCTACATAAGTTACGGTTACTCGAGTAAAGTCATATAAGCGCCAATTAAACGTGTCTTATTCAGCAATTTCTTATATGACTCTTAAGTCATAAAAGGAAGTCGAATAAACGTGTATTCGTTATCATAATATGACTATTATGCTGAGTAACTAAAATGCTGCATAAGCTGGCTTTATACGACAGGTTCTGTATAATTCGCCTTTACATGACTATTATACGATTTATTAGCTGAATAAGCTCAATCTTATATGACTACTTTGCTAGTTGGGGGTGTAACTTTTGATCTAATTGCCCAAAAAAGATAAAACAAAATGCATAGTATTGACATTAGTGAGGTTTATAATAATTGATAACAATATTAGACCGATTAAAAAAATAACTAAGTTACTGCTTTTTTTGTGGAAAATTACTGCAAAAATATCATTTTGTTTTCATAAAAACACGATTTTCTCAAAATTTTGCAGATATTTTACAATGTTTTTATAATGTTTTAATAAGCAAAAAAAAATAGTGAAATATCTACAAAATTTTGAGAAAATCGTGTTTTTATGAAAACAAAATGACATTTTTGCTGTAATTTAAAATTTAAAATCTGTAAAAAAAATGTGGCATTTTTAAAAAAAAAGTGATTTACCGATAAATTGTCCTAATACTGTGGTAAACGAGTGCTCGAAAGGGGGGTGTGGATGGAAAAGTTGAAAGCAGAAATTTTGACTTCGGAGCTTTGTTTGAACTAGTTAGGAGATAAACATACTAAAAGTCCCCACCCCTCGGAGGTGAGCCCTAGGGGGCACAAAGGTCCCATTTTTTTGTTTTTTGTTTACATCTTGAAAACGATGCGTGATAGGAAATGGTATTGTATGGCATTATTAAAGCTGATAAAATTCTCTACAACTTTGATTCTATACATTTTTCACCTATTTTCAATCGTTGTCTAGATATGAGCTCCAAAAAGTTGTCGATTTTCAAAAATGTATTTTTAACCTCACCTATTTTTTCTTACATTTCTCGCCAACTTGCATATATATCGTCTGTAGAAAACAGCCCCCTACATAGCTTGCACGAGGAAGGCAGCTGTCAGAGAGTAGTGGCGCCGAGTTGTGAAGCTTTCCACTAGCGCCTGATATGATGACCACGCCCACTCTGTCAAGAGTGGCCCTAGGGCTCACCTCCGACGGGTGGGGACTTTTAGTATGTTTATCCCCTAACTAGTCCAAACAAAGTTCCGAAGTCAAAATTTCTGCTTTCAACTTTTCCATCCACAATTTTTCATTGCCAGGACTATAAAATTTCATCCCTTTCAATATGTACAGTTTATCGAGTACCACCCTGTATAAACACGATATGTGAACGCTCTCTTAACATCCTATCGACGCGGAATCGGTTTTCACCGAGTTTTTTACACCATACTATTCGCATTTAGCTTATCGGCTATCTCATCGGTTGTAAACCTACGTTCAGCAGTCTCATCCTCGGTGCTGCCGAGAAGACACCCGTTCGCCTGCGATTTGCTATCGCAGCAGCTGTAAACCTACGATCGGCTCTTGCGTGCCCCGTACTGCCGTCGAGACGTCAGATAACCCCTCCGTGTAAAAGTAAGAGTCTCCCCACACCTATCGACGCTGATCTGCTGTCGCCAAGCTCTAATCGGCTCTAGCTACTTGGCCGTGGTCGGAACTGTTCAGCCCTCACCGGCGCTGATCGGCGGTACTCGGCGATGTAAGAATGCGAATGCCTGCGGTTGGCTGTTAACAGCGTCATACGGATGCGAACAGCTTTACCTCAAATCGTTGTGTTCCGGTCGATAGACGTCGTTTCGCGTCAGCCGAGCCGATCGACGTCTTTTTCGCTCATATTGCGTAGATATAAAGAGTTTTTTGATCAGCTAACGCCGATTCCGCGTTGATAGGTGTGGGGAGACCCTTTTAAAATTGCTATATAATGCCATGATCCAAAGCGTATTAGATTACGGGACGTTCCTTTTTTCACCTTGCTCCGCTTTAGCTCTGAAGAAGTTGGATGGTGTACAGTCAAAGGCATTAAGAATAATAGCAGGAGTAATGAAATCTAGTCCTCTTAACGCACTTCAAGTAGAATGTAACGAACCACCATTACAGCTCAGACGTCAGTACTTATCAAACGGTTTTTCTTCCGTGTTATTCAGTAACGGGTTAGCTAAAAGTAATGAGACGGTATTCAATTGACAATAGCAGGCAATAAAAAAAACAAAAATGTTTTTTTTTTTAATTTATTTAGGAAACAAACAGTCACATAAAAACAAGATATAACTTTATAAACATAAAAGGACCTATAGATCCATTTATATGTAAGAAACAAGTTTTCTTTTAAACAGGTTAAGAAAGAAACTACCTACACGGGTACATATTATTATGTACCAGCTCTTAGCTCACACGCACTTTTTTTTTTGTTTCAAAAAATACAACCGTTGAAAGTACTTAGTTAACAGACTTAATTTGCTTAAACTACTTAACTTTAATATAGCTTACATGCCAATATGTACCTATATCGAGAACGACTATCAAGATAAAATAAGACTCCTTAAAGCGCTACTATATTTACTCAATGATAGCGAAAATATATCTAGATCTATAAAATTTATATAGTAATCACGACAGGCTCGTCTAAAGAATGCGTTCTTAGCATAATTTGACCTACAGAAGCTGATATGGAAAGTTAAAGGGTGGCGTATAGGGACACGACGCGGTAATTTAAGGGATACTTTTTGAAGAAGAGTGGGAGAATCAATATAGTTATTTACTAATTTGTACAGAAATATTTGGTCTAAATAAACACGGCGTTTTGCAAGAGGAGCTAGACTATGACGTTTTATATCACTAGCTAGAGAGTAAAAACCTTGGCGGAAGTTGAGCGACTTCAAAAGTTTATTTTGTATTTTTTCTATACGCATTTTGTGAACAGCATATTGAGGAGTCCAAACAATGCAACCAAATTCAAGGATACTGCGTACATACGCGAAATACAGTATTTTTAGGGTATGTGGGTTTTTGAAGGGTTTAGATAGCCTGAGTATCAATCCCAATTTCTTATAGGCCCTTGAAGAGATGTTGTCAATATGGGGAATGAAACTAAGCTTGGAATCCAGAATAATTCCCAAGTCACGGACCTGGGAAACCCTTTTTATAGTCTGACCGAAGAAACTGTAATCGAAAAAGAGTGGATCTCGCTTGCGTGAAAATGTTATACAGTTGCATTTAACAGGATTAAGTAGCAACTGATTAGAGACACAATAGGTAGAAAATCTCTCAAGGTCCCTTTGCAGATCAAGGCAGTCACAGTTGGATTTGATAATTCTATATATTTTCGTGTCATTAGCGTAAATGAGATGTTTTGAGCTTACAAAAGATGTACCTAAATCATTAGTATATAAAATATATAAAATAAATAAAAGCGGACCTAAATGTGACCCCTGAGGGACTCCGGAGCTGATAGGCAAAAATCCAGAAGTATATACCCTCAGTGAAACTGCCTGGCTGCGATTTTGTATATACGACTCAATCCACCTATAAAGGTCACCGTGTATACCGATTTCAAGTAATTTCTGTAATAGACGAAAATGGTTAATTTTGTCAAACGCTTTTGAGAAATCGGTATAGACGACATCGACCTGATACCCAGCATCAAGAACATTCAGGATGAAATCATTGAAAATTTTTGACAGCTATATAAAATATAAAATATGTCAATATTGTTAAAAAGGCAAAAAAAAATTAACTGGTTTAATAAATAATGTCCGCGAGGAAGTTATTACGTGGACGTGTCTATCGCCTACTTGGACGGCGGGAAAAATCTGAAGTGGTCTCTCACTTCAAAACTGAAAATGTACCTCCATCTACAATTTAATGTTGGGTATCATTTAATCGATCAGCAAAAATTCTTATTTTGGTGAACAGAAATATGTATTTGGTCAGCCAAAATAGCTAGTTGGTAAGCAACTAATGGTTAGCAAACATTTATAAATCTGTCTGCAATTAATAATATACTGAACTGCTCTAAATCATTTTGGTCAGCAAATTAAATATTTGAGCTGCATTGAGCGATCCACAGTTAATCAAATTTTGGTAAGCAATCAGTAGGTAAGCAAAATATTTCATTTTGTCCATCAAAAAAAAGGTGGCAAATTTACTGCCGTGCCGGCAACGCACATATGCCAAACCCACCATTAAATTTACAAATTTAACAGAGTCGACGGAGCTCCGCTAACGCGGAGCTCCTATTTCTGGGTTGTTCTGGCCCTCCGGGCCTGATATAAAAACGAACCTAACCTAACCTACCTCATATTTATGATACAAATTTTGGTTAATCTAGGGTGTGATTGTGATTCCTAAATTTGTGTGACAAAACGTAACTTGTAATTACTGCTAGCCTCAAAAATACCAACGCTTGGGTGCTCGCATCACGTGGTCTGAGTTCGCTCCGCCCGCAAATAACGAACACTGCTGATTTTTCAAATTAAACGCAATCCACTTATTTATATAGATAACCATTATTTTAATATGCACACCTCTCAATTAAACTGCTTACAGACATGTTTTCTCTACTGACCAATTGTAAAATCTTGCTGCCCAAGTAATTATTTTGCAGCTCGACTGTTTATTAGGCAGACAAATGACCAAAGAAGCAGATTGATATTGTTTAAAATATTAACCGTTTGTAAATTGTTTGCTAAACAAGAGTTGCAGCCCGATTTTTATTTATTGCCTGCCAAATCTTTGTATGCTGCCCAAATGAGTAACTTGCTTCTTTTTTTTTGCGAATCAATTTGAATAACGGCTGACCATTTAATTACTTCCCTTTAATGTTTGATCCAGCGGTGGGAACTCGGTATTAGGACTAAAGGTGATGTGTCGGCGGGCAGGGACACGAGTGAAACAGCCAGTAGCGAGCAATACACTCTTTATTGTACAGCCAGACAGTAGGGTGGTGGGCGCAGCCACTCACACATGCATACATATCTAACATCCCTCCACCTATTTAAACACTAAGCTATGCGGCTCATTATCAGGCTTAGAACTAAACTAATAAAACCGTTTAAAATCTATCTTGGACCGGGGACGCAACAGTACTCTCCGCGGCTCAACTAGAGTGTTTATCTCTGTTCCTGTCTCTGCTTCGTGGAATTCTTCTTCCGCCGCCGCGGTGTCAGCAGGGGCGGCAGCGGGCGGCAAGCCAGCTCCGCACGGCAGCTGCGGCTCGGCGTCTACTGGCATGGTTGTGCGTGACGTCGATGGTGAGTTAGATGACTGCCCTGGCTGTGCCGGCGGTGGCGGGGGCGGCAGCGGAAGCGGCGGCGGTACCGAAGGTGGCGGTACCGGCAGCAGCGACGGCGGCGGCGATGCCTGCGGCGATGGCGGCAGCGACGGTAGCGGCGAGATAGGCGTTGAGTACGTCCTTTGTGTTCCAGAAGGCTCATAGTCCCAAGCATTTGTTCCGTTATTTTTGCCTTTGTACAGCCGGCTGGAGAGAAAAGGATACCCCCTGGTAAACAAATCAAACTGTTTAAAAATTTCGACGACTTTCGTTGAAGACAAGATGGTCGAGTGGCTACTCTGTCGGACTAGTGTTTCGAGGATTGCTGGATCATATCCATCATGGGGATATTTACTTTTTGCATTTTTATATTTTTAATTATGCTTTCTTATGTTATCTATTTTAAAGTATTAATTGTTAAGTATTTTAGGTAAGTATGTAAAAAAAGATAGGCATATTGTGAAAAATATACGTTTATTTATTTAAGTATATGCTATCTGCGTTATTTAAGTTAAATTATAACATAATAATAATTATGTAATCATAACCTTTTTTTATTATCAAATAGCTTAACTACGGATTTACAGATTAATCATTATAACGAGAAAAATACATTGGGAGGTCCTAATTATAATATTACATTTGTAGGGCTTTAAAATATCATTACAATTATATCTATGCCTAATTTTATGTTATGCGTAACCGTTATTTCTTCATTAACTTTTTACTGACATTTCATAAAATATTAGACTAGACAAGTGTTAAAGAACGGTTTGCTTGTAGATATTCTTAGGAATATAATTACTTACTTACATTATATTATGTAGTTTATTAAAACTACGAACTTGAATTGTGTGTGTGAATCACTGAGAAAGAACCAACATGCTAATCTATAAATATAGTATAGCAATTTACATCTTTCTGTTATCATCACTTATCACAATTTGTTATAATTATTTTAAGACAACTTTAAATAGAGGTGTATAGGCAACGCGTGGGGTCAGATGGTGTGTCACCTACACTTGAATGAAGAAGGAGAATTATGAATTGATAATACCAAACTTTGTTTTTTTTTAAATTAACTATAGGATAAGGAACCATCAACTCGTGCCCACTTTTGTATATTTTTTAATTTTCAATTAACAATATATCCGCGTTAGTTAAAAATTAAAAAATAAACCAAAGTGGGCACTATACTACAAATGCCAAATATAATGCAAATAGATGCTACTCGTGTATGTTAATATCGGAGAGGATAGCCGTTACTTTCTATCACTTCCTGAAGCCGATTTTGCATACTTAAAACCATTTTGTTGCACGCATCACTACTTCGCATTAATTCCCAAGTTCTTTGGACCTCTTGGTCCAGATTTTTTTTGTTTTTATTTCACTGGAATCCCAGTTTAAAACCATCTGACCCCACAAATTCTCTATCGGATTTAGGTCCGGACTTTTTGACGGCCAGTCCAAAACCGTTATCTCTTCTTGGGAAGACAGCCATTCCTGAACAAGGCGGGAGCGATGCACAGAACAATTATCCTGCACCAGGTAAATTTGGCCTACAGGATACGCAACACGCACTGACGGCAGCATCACGTCCTTCAACACCTCCAGGTATCGCTCGCTGTTCATGCGGCCGCCTATTTCCACCAGCTCACCTGGGCCCATGGAAGACATCCATCCCCAGTAGGGTGTGTCACCTTAGTATAGGAAATAAAAACTTTGTTCTTTTGTTGATCTAATAGTAATCAAAAGATGCATTGAGATCTAAAATAACAAAATATGTAAAAAATATAGGATTTTTTACACATCTTTGGCTCACTCAATTGAGGTAAAGTTTTTGGGTCTCCATACTAAGAGCTCAAAATGAATATTTGAATTCCTAGTATATTACACTCTTACAACACCAATTAATCGGGTTCCTATACAACAAATAAGTTTTTAGCATGTGAAATTACATTAATAGCACAAAATAAACAAACAAGCATTCTTATCATTAAACTTTTTAACTGCGTGCGTTAGGAGACATGTGAATTGATTGATTACGTCACAACATGACAGCTTTTTTGTTTTTCTTAAACAAGACAAACATTATAGTTTATGTATATATGATTATACACTAAAATAAAAAATGCAGATTTTACTACCAATTTTACCAAACTTCAAGGTCAATGAGCGAGCCAAAAGTACCACTAAATATAAAATCTGTAAATGCGAATCTTAATTACTCTTAAAAAAGAAACTTTTGTGTGGTATTACTTTTCGAATTTCACAGTTTGACAAAAATGACACACCCTAATCCCCAGTAACCTGAAAACAGTCATCTTATATAATCTACTGTAACATGTAATATACGTAAAAGTCAATAGAATAGAATATATATGTATATAGTCTTAAACATAATATTATTGAAATGTTATTTACCTAGTGTTAATCGCCCGCTTGTCCTGAGGTCTAAAACGTTTTTAGGGTTAAACCTCTCCCCAGTTCTTCTCCATAAAATTTTTTGGCCATCCTTATCCGACTTAAAACATTTTTCGTCAGTAAATATGACTATTTCGTTTGCCCAATCGAAATTTAAATACTGAGTGGCAAAGTTAACTCTGTCGATGCGATGTTTCTCAGTAAGCTTAATTTTTCTGGCCGGTTTGTAATTATGAATACCCGCAGCATGCAGGTGTCGCCGAACTGTGCTAAGCGACACTCCATAAGTCTAAGCAGTTGAGCGTGTCGTTTTGAAGGGTGCCTCTGAGTGAGCTTGCACTATGTTACGGTGTCGCTCCGATTCCTCGGTGTAAGCAACCGGGCGAGGGCCTTGGCGGGCACAGTTCACTTCACCTGTCGCTTGATACCTTTGTATCCACCTACGAACTGTATTTTTCTGCAGATATAAAAAAAAACATAAATTATTAGCAAACCAAATAAATAATCATATAGGTATAATCTCAGTAGGTATTCATATAGGTTAAATAAATAAATAAATAAAATAAATAAGCTATCGTGTAACTCTTACCGTTATTCCCATATCTCGTGCTATTTTCTGTATCGATTGCTGCTGTTCCCACAGAACAACAATCTTAGCCTTCAAAAAAGTAGTTAATCGAACCATTATAAGGATTATTAAATCGGATAATATTAGCTAGCGGAGAGATTCACATGGCGGATCGGCACAATTCGTAATAATTTGTGAAGTCATTATAAAGTTACCCGCTATCACAAAACAATAAATGCGGCAAACAATGTCGAGTAAGCAAACGAATTATTCAAATTTCAACTTTAAGTCTCTGTTTAATACAGCAGCAATCTTCGATGCCTTTATGAAATAAAATGACGGTAGATGCAACAATCAGTAACAACGATGAAAGCATATCTATCTATCTATACTAATTTCAACCTAAATAATAAATTGAGGAGTGGAACATGGTGGAAGTTGCAATTTAAACCATAACGTATAAAAGATTAGATCGTTATCAAAATTGTTCGATTTAAGGAGTAATGCAATTCAAATTTTTGCCAAGATCGTCAACGGAGTCGATATCCTAGTGGTATAAGGCGTCGCGTCGTAAGCTAATCGGCTAGCAGCGGCTGGAGAAGCGGGTTCGTATCCTCAATCGCACATATGAAATGAAATGAAATGTCTTTTTGTATGTAAGTTATAATCGGTTCGACCAGAAGCCAAATAGCAAAATAAAGAAAATTATAATATTTGAGTGGTATCGGTGGATGCTCGGGCAGAGGTGGGTGCGGGGCGGGGGAAGCTAGCCGCTCACGGCGAACATCACGTGACGTTCGCCGTTGTGCGATAATCTTTAAAGTCTTGGGGGGTCCCTTTTCTCTGACGCTGACTGTACAATGCGAGTTGATTTAAATGTTTCCGGTAGCATACTTGTGTCTCTAAATCTTTAACTACGTATACAACTTTCCCAATACGTTTTTCAATTATACCCTTTCCCCACGTTGATATATTTTTACTGTACCTTTTGTACAACAGGAGATTACCCGGTAGGTACAATTTTATTTTGTTGTTACCCTGTAAACACTGAGCATTGGGTTGAGGGATGCATCGGATGAAAGGGTGGTGACGTGACGTGTGATATCCCATTTAGATTACAAAAATGTTGAAATTCACGCGAACAAAAAGCCGTGCCATAGTCGCTCACGATGGTCTGAGGTATGCCAAACCTAGACATAAACTCGTACATCCTATCTATGATCGCATTGGACGTGGTTGTGTTCGCCATATCGTAAACTTCCGGCCATTTAGAAAATGCGTCTACTAGTACTAGGTACATTCGACCCGCGATCGGCCCTAGGACGTTAATGTGCACGCGGCTAAACGCGTGTGGCGGGCGCGGCCAGGGCACGGGGCGCGCGCGCGCTGGCGCCGGTCGCAGCTGGATACACACGTCGCAGCCGCCGATCAAGCGTTCCACGGCCTCGTCCACCCCGGGAAACCAGAACCTAGCCCTCACCTCAGCCTTGGTTTTTACTATGCCGAGATGTGATTTATGCAATTCTGATAATACTTTTTCTCGAAGTGCCTAAGGAATTACGCACCCCCCCTCATAACACACCCATTTTCATATGAAAGTTGCATTCGACAATAATAGAACGGTTGCATAAGCAAATCGTTAACTTTAGTTGGCCAACCGTTCATAATATAATTAACAACAGAGCTCAACACAACGTCATTACTAGTTTTTTCCCTTATCTCTGCCGCAGTCACGGGTAGACTGCCGTCGACAACGAAGTAAACATAAGTTGCGCGGTCGCACGGCTCGGCGCCGTCAGCACATTCCTGCGGCCGGGTCGGTCCGCGCGGCGCTCCCCCCGACGCACATAGAGGTATTTGCACGATCTAAGCGGCCAAAAGTCCCAAAAACAAAATAATAATAATACCGATAAAAACGAGTTCCTCAAACAAAGCACTAACCCGGGCACAATACCCCTACCCTTTCTACCTGCTAGCGTGCACCCCGCGCCCGTAGCGTCAGTCGGAATTTAACCGTTTCACCTAGTGTACGTTTGTTCTCGGCGCGCTTTACTAAACATTGAACTTCCGAAGTGATTTTTTATGTTATCAAGTTCTTCTTACAAATTGAAAGTGATGGATTCTGAAGGACAAGGTAAGAAACTTATATTCTATGTTAATAAAGTTTTAGTAACTTAAAAAATTTATGCTTTTTTTTTAATAAAAAGAAACTCATTTTCGTGCTGTGATTTCCTTCAATATTTTTACTTTACTAGTGTTTTTGTTTATGTATCGGGGTAGATCGGGCTATGGTTACTATTACAGGTTATTATTTGATCTTTCTTCTTATAACTACTAGCAAAAACACCTCCGGAAACATCCGGATAGATTTGGGCGATTAAAGATATTTAGTGAAATTTCGTATAAAACTCGAAATGTTTGTCTGCGATTTTAAAATCGTGTTCGTTTGTTTTAGGTTCGGAGGGTACTTCAGGAGTAAGAATTGTGACTCGGCAATACTTGTTTGACCGCATGAAGAAGGAAAATTTGCCTAATTTAGATGCCAAACTGAACTATCTAAGAGATCAACTTTATTCATGTGAAAATTACAATGAAGACCAAATTAGCCACTTGAAGCGTGGTTTTGCCCATTTCAAATCTGAATTCAAAAAAAGATGGAGCAAAGCTCACTATAAAGAAGATAATTTTATTAAATACAACCAGTCTTGGCTGGAAGGTACTTTTGAAATACCTGTTGTTGCGACATCACAAAATCGGCCAGGTCGACCATCCAAGTCGTTCGAAGACTCAAGTGAGAGGAGCAAAAGGCGGAAGACTGAAGAACTTCGTTCTAATTTTGGGAAAGAGATTATAATACATGCTGCGACAGTGGAACTGGGAAAATCTGGTAAAAAAGATGCATCAATTGTACTAAAGGATATCTCCAGCTCTCCGACACGAGCAACTAAATATAAAAAAGCATTTTACCGTACAAAATCAAGTGAAGACCAATTCTCCTCCTTAACACCAATGCAAGCTTTGCAAATGTTTGTAGATGCTGATTTGACCCAAGGACAGTATGAGATTATAAGAAAAACCAATAAGAAGTTTTTTCCATGCTATAGTGCCTTACAAAAAGCCAAGAAGAAAATTTACCCACCTCAAGAATCAGTTACGGTAACGAGTACCAGTGCCGAAGCTCAGTTACAGCCTGTAATGGATGTTACCGCTAAGCGTTTATCAGGGTACCTAGAAGAGGTATTGCTAACTTTAAAGGAGCAAGAGCGTGAATGCCTAACTCTTATTAGTAAATGGGGCTGCGATGGGTCCCAACAATCACAATTTAAGCAAAAACAACAAAGTTATACCGATTCTGATTCAAACATATTTCAAAGCTGCTTCGTGCCTATTCAATTAGTTTGTGGGGATAAAAATAAAAAAGTTTTATGGAATAATCCAGTACCCTCTTCACCGCGATTTTGCCGACCAATTAGATTTCGTTTTATCAAGGAAACCGCAGATGTTACTGAAGAGGAAATAAGGCACGTTAAAAGCTCTATTAGCTCCTTAGTCCCAACAGAAATCGAAATAGCAGGGAAAAAGTTCCTAATTAAGCATAGATTTATAATGACCATGGTAGATGGAAAGGTCTGCAATGCAGCCACAGGCACAAGGTCTACAAGTAGGTGCTACATATGTGGAGCAACATCGAAAGACTTTAATGAATTGGACTATTCCAGAGACGTGAATTTTGAAGCCCTTGAATTCGGCATATCGGTTTTACACGCCAGAATTCGCATATTCGAATCGATCCTACATTTAGCCTACAAACTCCAAGTAAAAAAGTACAGGGTACGAAAAACGAAAGAGGAGAAAGACCAAGAAGAACAAACGAAAAAAGAGATACAAAGAAGGTTTCGCACTGAAACAGGGCTAATAATAGATATGCCTAAATCCAATTTTGGCAATACAAATGACGGGAATACCAGCAGAAGGTTCTTTGAGGACCCCAGTTTAGCTGCAGAAATAACTGGCATCAGTTATGAGCTTATTTATAGACTAAAAGTCATTTTGGAAGTTATTTCAAGCGGATTCAAAATTGATCCTGTAAAATATGAGAGATATGCTTCAGAAACTGCTCGTGTTTATAAGGAACTTTATGATTGGCATCCTATGACGCCAACAATGCACAAGATTCTAGTCCATGGCGCAGTCATCATCGAAAACGCATTATTGCCAATTGGACAACTTTCCGAGGAAGCAGCTGAGGCTCGCAACAAACATTTTAGATGTTACCGCCAAGATTTCGCGAGGAAATTTTCAAGGGAAAGTTGTAACCAGGATATTTTTAATCGCCTTTTGCTTAGTTCAGATCCTTTACTAAGTAGCCTGCGAACTGTAAAAAAAAGGAAAGTGAAATCGTTTTTACCTGAAACTTTGGCAATGTTTGTACCTGCAGAGCCAGAAAATTCATCAGAGAGCGATGATGAAAGTTAAAAACATTTTTTAATAAAAAAAGTATTTTTAATAAATAAAAAAAATTTAATAAATAAAATTTACTTTATAATAAAAAAAGTATTTTTTAATAAAAATATACCTACTATCTATTTCTATGTTTGCTTTTTTGTTTATATTTTTAGAAGTGAGGAGACTCTTATTAAAATAACACATTTATCAACTGTAAAGAACAGAAATTGGGATAGGGACTTGGGATACAAAACAAAACGAAACCACTCGCGAGACAAGACTGCTGTCCAAATTGGCAGCTGTCTGTCATCACCCCCTTCATTAAGGTGGCACCACACATAACCCGACTACTTATGGCGCGTCCAGATGGTAATTTCATCCAACAATATAATAAAATGTAATACTTACAAAAAAGCAAAGATACAAAAATATATTGTATTTCTATTTAAAAAAAAAGTTCTTTTTTTGATTACTTAAACCTTTCTTTATTAAAAAAAACTTTTTTGTTTATTAAAAAATCTTTTTTGTATAAAAAAATACACATTTTTTTTGTAAAAATAAATTTTTCTTGTAAAAATAATTTTTTTTGTAAGAATATTTGTTATTTTATTTAGTAACATTGTTTTGAGATCTAATAAGCATAAAAATAATTTTGGCCGCGTAGATCGTTCAAATACCTCTATGTGCGACGGTAGGCTAGCGCGGGATAAAAAATCTGCGCTGTTATCGGCACTGCGTACATACTCAATAACATACTTATAAGCACTTAAAAATATAGCATATCTTTGTAAGCGATTGGCGGATACTTCCGGAATTCCTTTATTAGGACCGAAAATCGAAATGAGTGGCTTATGATCAGTGCGCAACACGAACGGTTTAGACCTACCATATAAATACTGGTGGAAGCGACGTACCCCGAAAATAATTGCGGTAGCCTCCTTTTGTATTTGAGAGTACCGTGTCTCAGCGGCTGTGAGCGTGCGCGACGCGAACGATATCGGCGCTTCGGTCCCGTCGGGGCCCTCCTGCGACAGCACCGCGCCGAGGCCGGGGCCCGCGTCTACAGTCAAGATTAACCTTGCCTCAGGATTAAAGTGTGCTAGGACTTGATCGGATGTCAGACATTCTTTTATTTTACTGTACGCGTTTTGATGAGTATCATTCCACTCCCACTTTACCCCTTTCCTCAGGAGATTATATAGCGGACACAAAATGGAAGACGCATTAGGAACAAAATTCCTGTAGTGTAGATTGCAACTGGCTTACATTATTTGGAACTGGTGCTTTCACTATCGCCTCAACCTTTTCAGGCGCCTTATGTAACCCGTCTTTATTTATGACGTAGCCCAAATAACTCACTTCATCCTTATAGAAATCACACTTTTCCTGTTGCAAGGTCAATCCTGCGTCCTGCAGTCGCTCGAGTACCACGTTTAACCGGTCAGCGTGCTCGGCGTCGTCCCGACCCGTGACCAGCACGTCGTCCAGCAGACAAAGCACGCCCTCCATACCAGCAAGAACGCCCTCCATAGCCCGCTGAAAAATGGCATGCGCGGAAGCGAGTCCAAACACTAAACGTGTGTACATATACAACCCGCGAGGCGTGTTTATACACGTATACTTCTGTGAATCTTCGTCTAAAGCAAACTGATTATAAGCCATCGAGAGGTCTAGTTTAGTAAAGTTTTTACCTCCGTACAGCTTTGCAAATAACTCTTCCGCGGTCAGTAACGGATATTGATCAATAAGGAGCTGTTTGTTTATGCTAACGGAATAATCTGCACATAAAACGGGTACTATAGGGGAAGCATACTCCGCGTGATCCACCGCCTTGAGTATACCTAATTGTACTAGCCTTCCTAACTCGTCATTAACCTTCTCGCGCAATGCAAACGCGACAGGACGGGCTTTAAAGAAAACAGGTTTTACGTTATCTTTTAAACTTGACTTCACCTTATATTTGTTAAATAGTCCTAAAGTGTCAGAAAATAAACCCGGAAATTTCAATTGCAATTGTTCGATTGTGCATAGTTGTTGACAGTAGTTTACTGGTAAAAATTCTAATTTAAATGTTGAAATGAAGTCCCTACCGAGTAGCGGCGGGCCGCCGTCGCGCACGACGTGCATGTCTAGCGAGCGAGTGCGGCCGGCGTAGGTCAGCGGCAGTCGGGCCGTGCCTACACAAGATATGTTATTACCTGTATAGCTGACTAGCCTCTTACGCGTGGGACCCAATGGCACGCTATTAAAATGCAATTGATACATATTTTCGGGAATCACAGTCACGGCAGAACCGCTATCAATTTCAAATTTAAATTTTGATCCGAGAATAGAAACAGTTTCTAACATAGGTTCTCCCCTTAGCGAACGGATAGTGAATACCTTACCGTCATCGCCGACGTCCTCGTCTCCGGCTCCATTGTCTACGTAGTTAACTTTTGATGTGCAAATCCTAAGAAGATGGCCTTTAACATTGCACTTCTTACACACATATTCACTGTATTGACACTCGGAAGACCTATGATTGGTAAACCCGCACACTGAACACTTTTGCTTCCCTGACCGACCATTTTTTACATTTGCACCTACTTTAGTGGGGTGCGAAATTTTAAATAACGCTTCGCCGACGGCAGCGGCGGTGCTATTCGTACTAGCAGTAGCGGCCGATCTCGCGCTACGGATATTTTCCGCGTACTCCACTGCTTTTCCCAGCGTCATGCCCGTAAGGTCCTGCGCGTATATTTTTTCCTTTTCGTGGCACGGCGTCATTCCCATAATGAATCGGTCGCGCAACGCTTCTTCGATGTTACTAAAAGAACAGAGCGAAGTGAGCCCGCGCAGCCTCGCAGCCCACTGGGAATGAGACTCGCCGGGTTGTAGCACCGCTGCATAAAATCTGTGTCGCTCACTAAACCCAACACATTTAGGGTTAAAATGGTCATCTAATGACTTTATAATATCCTCATAGGGCACCTCTTGGACATCTTTAGGCAATGCTAGGTCCGCAGCAAGCCTATAGGTACCCTCTGCGAGTGCGCTCAGCAATATAGCTTCTCTTGCTCCCTCCTGCGTCCGTGGTAGCAGATATGTCGTTAGCCACAAACCATTGCGTTAATCTGCTCTTATAAGTTTTCTTCTTGAGAGTTGTGGTCAAAACTGGTTAAAATTCCGTAAAGTGCAGCCGACATCTTGTTATTTTTTAAAATGTGGGTAGTCGTCGCCAGTGATGTGTCGGCGGGCAGGGACACGAGTGAAACGGCCAGTAGCGAGCAATACACTCTTTATTGTACAGCCAGACAGTAGGGTGGTGGGCGCAGCCACTCACACATGCATACATATCTAACAAAAGGTTTACCAAAAACGGGACTACCACCCATTCTTAATGATCGAAACTGGAGGAAGGTGGCAAAGTTTGCACAAAACAAAGTGGGTGAGTCCCAGATAAGTTAGCTGTAAAATATGATTTTTCCCGTAGGTGAGTAAGGAATATTTTAAATAAATACAACGTTCAACACTTAAAGCGTCAAAAAAAAACAAAATATTCCGACACACAGCTTAAAGAAATTCCAAAGACGTGCAAGAAGTTGTTAAGAAAGTATCACTATGCAGGGAGCACCCAGAATTGACTAAAAGAGCGTGACGTTCACTTCGTACCGAAGGATTCAAACCGTCCGAACGTCCCTATAGCTCGTCCAATGGAGGATTTTTTGGTAATTCTCAGTAGACTAGTTTACAGTGGTGGGGGGGAAGCGGAATCACAGAATCAGTTGAAGTGCAGGGTACAAAAACAACTAATTAACTAAAGAATGTAAAAATAGATGTTGTCCAACGTATGATGAAAACGGTAAGAAGAAAGCTACGAAAAAAACAAGATGGGGACCTTTTGCTACATTGATTATCATACTGGTTTTAGTTTATTTTTATATAATAAAAAGCTATATAACACTAACAAGTTATTTAATAAATAAATAAAACAAAATTGTAATTCTAATTACTTTATGCCAACCCGTTATAGCAATCATCCATTAATCGCAAAACTTCGGCATCTTATGGAGTTGATTTCTATCTCCAACTATTGGAGGCATAAAGCAACTCCATGCCTTGTAACCAGTTTAAGAATGTCTAGTGACCTGTCTCCCAGAACATGCCACACTATTCCCACTATTCAATATACCTTACAATGCGTTAACTTTAGTGCCCAACATATTGTTTCAGATATTCGAAAATACAGCCCAGCAGCTAATACTCAATTTAATTGTTTTGTGGACAATAGTTGGATTGTTTGGCATCAAGTGTTTACTGATGCATCTAAACAGAACCTTAATGTAGGAGTTGGCTTTTCCACCTGGGGCCCAAGCAAGCTACAAGCTACAAGTTACAAATTACAAGCGGAACTCTCTTTCTAGCAAAAGGAGTTAGAAAGAGACTTCAGCTTGTAATTTGTAACTTGTAGCTTCGTGAAACGGGCCTCTGCAGTATAACATTGTACAAAACATTAAATTTCCCAAAGAAACCTCTGTTTTACGGGAGAATGCTATGCTATCCTTAAAGCTGTTGAATATGTCCTTTTAATGAAATTGCCTAAAACGTTCATAATTTCAGATTCATTAAGTGCACTCAAGGCATTAGCGAGGTTTCCTTTCAAGTCTGCATTATGCTCTCCAGTCATAATGCAGACTAGAGAATATCTTTTAAAATGTAACACCATGGATTACTTAATCTCATTGTCTTGGGTTCCTAGCCACACTGGTATCACAGGAAACGAAATGGCTGACCAACTGGCAATTGATGCGATTAAGTGTGGAGACATGTATCCGTACATGGACTATAGTAACGACCTCATGAATTTGCCAAGACTTGTTCTACGAGAGGCATGGATTTATATCTGGAAAGTAAGCACACAAACAAAAGGAAAGTCTTACCATAGTATTCAACCTGATATTCCAATCAAACGATGGTTTTCGAGAACAAGTTTTGACAAACAAAACTATACTTCTGTGCTTTTGAGGATTTATTTATTTATCGTATGGCGATTACACACTGGTTAATACATAACAATTAGAATCAAAATTTACAATTCTGCAGATATAAACTAGCGTCCTTTGTCAGATGTTTAAAGTCCTCAGCTGGTCCATTGTACTTGGTGATGGGGCACTCAAATACCATGCGGCGTACGGTTTGTTTCGGGTCTCCACACTCGCACGCCGCCGACTCACACCATCCCCACTTATGCCAAAGGTATGCGCAGTTCCCGACTTCAGTCCTCAGGCGATTCAGTCTGCACCATGTCTGTCGGCTTTCATTAAAGCCTTTGGGCCGCTCCCGAGTGTTAAGCTCAAAGATAGTGTTGCCTACACTGTAGTGCTGGGCTTCCCATTCTTTCATCCACGCTTCGCTATCCTTCCATGCGGGGTCGTGTGTGTGAAAGGTTTTTGCTGACGGGTTTCGGGATTTGAGTCGGGCATTGCTGAGTTTATACAGGTCTTCGTGGTTAGGCAGCAGGGAATTTTCAGTCCTTTTCGTGAACTCTCGTGCTAGGCATTTCTGTCTGCGGATGACCGGTGGTGCAATATTGCTGAGGGCCGGGAGCCAATAACTAGGCGTTGACTTAATGCAGCCCGAGATAATCCGCATGGTGTGGTTAAGCTCCACGTCCACTTTGGCCACGTGTGCGCTATTCATCCATACGGGTGCACAGTATTCCGCCGTCGAGTAGACGAGGGCCATAGCAGTGGTCTTTAAGCAGGCAGCGCTGGCACCCCATGATGTTCCTGTTAACTTCTGAACTATGTTGTTTCTAGTCTTTAGTTTTCCAAACAACTTTTCAAGGTGGTTCTTATACGTCAAACTCCTGTCGAGGGTCACACCTAGGTATTTAGGGCAGGGGTTATAACGTAGGGTCGTGCCTCTAAACCTCACTTTCAGCTGTTTGGTATTTGTATTGTTGCTTGCAGCTTGTTGGTATTTGGGCATAGGCGCCAGTGGTGGAAATACTCGTCCATTGCCTCTAGGTCTCTCTCCAGAGTAGCCTCTGTTGTTTCCATAATTTTATTCTGGGCTACAAGAGCGAGATCATCAGCGTAGCCGAAGTGGCAGGTAGGTCATGGATGTAGAGGTTGAAGAGTAAGGGAGCAAGCACAGAACCCTGGGGCAAGCCATTATTCAAAGTTCTTATTTTGCTAAACCGGTGGCCCAAAAAGACTTGGAACGGCCTATTTGTGAGAGCATCTTCTATAACTCTGAATATTCTTAAGCAAGGGACAGCTTTTAGGAATTTATAGAGCAGTCCCTGCCGCCACACAGTGTCGTATGTAGCCGTTAAATCTATAAAAGCAGCAGAGGATTTCATTCCAGATTGGAAGCCTGCCTCGATATGTGTTGTGAGGGCAAGAACCTGGTCGCAGCAGTTTCGTTTAGGCCGGAAACCAGCTTGGTCCTGTGGAATTTTCGAGAGGATTGTTTCCGATATGCGATTATAGATCAGGCGTTCCAGTAGCTTATACACAACGCTGAGCAGGGCTATTGGGCGGTAACTGTCTGCCCTGTCTTCGGGCACTTTTGATGCCTTCAATTTGGGTGGTATTTTTCCTAGTTGTATTATATTTGTATAGAATACCGCCAGCCATGACTGAGTCTTCGGGCAACAGTGCTTCAGAAATTCAGGGAACAGACCGTCTTCCCCGCAGGCCTTGTTCACGTTGATATGTGTGATTGCAGATTTCATTTCGGACATAGTGATATTACCGCTATATTTGTCATCTGGGATCGCTTGCGATTTTTCCAGTTTTAACCTTCTGCGCATTTCACGGGTGTGGAGTTTGTGACTCGGTGCTTTCGAGAGCTCAACTATCCGGTTCCCAATGGCGTTTGGGGTGACTTTTGGTTGACTACCTTGGGACGTCTGGCTAGAAGTTAGTCTTCTCAAAAGGTGCCTCGCTTTACGGCTTGAGTGCGTGAAGTTCATTTTTTCGACTGTCTGTTCCCATTTTACCTTACGGGCTTCATCCAGAGACCTTATAAGTTGATGGGCCGTGCTTCTGTCGGCAGTTTCCTGAAACTTCTCCCAAAGCTCCTCAGTCTCGCTGTTCCAGCACGGGACATACTGCTTCCTGTACCCTCGTGGTATACACTGCTTTGCTGTTGAGATGACAAGCTTCTTAAAACGATCGTAGTTTTTTGGTAAGGGTTTTATCCATCTAATTCTCTCATCCAATCTTTCTGCGTATTGTTTCCAGTCAGCTTTTTGGAAATTCCATCGTGGGCCTGGGTAGGACTGTACCAAAGGTATTTTTAATCCAATTTCCAGGAGAATAGGTCGATGCTGGCTGTTCGGGAAATCACGAAGTATGGACTTCGTTACAGGAACTGGGAATCCATCCGGATCTTTAGAGGTGAATACCAAGTCAGGGTTGTAGCTTCGGCCCCATCGAGCAGATTTAAAAGAGCCTCTGGTTTTGTTGTCATGAACCAGAAATGCATTTGTTTTGTCCGCCCACTCCGAAATGTCTCTGCCGTTCTCATTGATATCATTGTAGCCCCAGGAGGTATGATGGCTGTTGAAATCTCCCATATATACGGCGGGATGCTGGAGCTCTGGTAGTGCGAGATTTGGCCATCGGCTTTTTGGGGGTTTGTAGATATTGCATATTTTACTTTCGCCTATCTCGATTGACGTCACAGCAATGTTCTCTGTGTCGATATTGTTGGAGATGATAACAGCGGATCGTGAAATCGAGTGGTGGACATACGTTGCTGTACCATATTGAGCGTGGTACGTGGCTGCTACCAGAATGTAACCAGCGAGGTTTCCTCTGCGGGCAAGTTGTGTTTCATCTGCAGCATGTGTCTCTTGTAGTAACACTACGTCAATGTCCAAATCATTAATGATTTTAGCTAAGCAGTCAGATTTAGATCGGCTTATGCCTTCTATGTTAAGTTGGCAGATGCGGACTGAAGGCCCAACATCCCTTGTCAGAGGGCTATTTGGAGCGCCTCTTTTCGCATTATTCGTATTGGGTATCGCATTATTCATATTGGGTATCGCATTATTCATATTGGTTTTCGCCGACATATTTCCAGTGTGCGCTGCGAGATTCGGAAGGAACAGTGCAGCTGCCAGTTTTGTTGCTCTTTTAGCACCACCCGGAGGTCACGTGTAGGGTTTCTAAGGGTGCTTCCTACGGACGTGAAGCAACTTCGACCTTCAGGACTCTCGACCTAAGGATGAGATTGGGACTTGTTTGTACAGTCAGCAACGAAAGTTCATGTAAACATCAAACATTTCAATACACCTGCACGCTATAAAGTTGCACATGTTAATGAACAGGTTGTTGTACAAATCTCAATAGACATTTGAGAATACCAAAAGTAGATGTACATTCATTTTTTAAATGTTGCTGTAAATATTTAAATCCATAACACCTGCATACTATAAAGTTTCATATGTCGCTGAACAGGCTGTGTACAAAACTTAATAGACATTTGGGAATACCAAAAGTCTATGTACATTCATTTTTCAAAAGTTGCTGAACATATATTTGAATTCAGAATTTACCTGTGACCCTTAACAAAATGCATTCTGCGAACGGTATAGTCATTTAGTCAGTTTTTTAAACCCATTTACTTAAGTAAAGTGTGTGTAATTAATTACAATTCGGCTAACACAGCAAACAACCAAAATTTAATTAAAAACAATAATGATGCGGGAACACTTCGTGTTCGCATCCGACTCCGGTTTATCTGTTTTTTTTTGTGCTGTCTTTTACGTTACCCACCAAACACTAAATTATAAATGAATGTAAGTTACACTAAAAATTTATCCAAATATCTACAGTTTGTATCTGTTTTCTGTCAACTTAACTCGCATGTTTTTAACTACACATACGAACTTAATTTTTCATAAGCCCGACTATCAATATGTACACATGAGTAACTAAGGCAATAAGGTATATCATTAATATCATGTTTGGTACAGTCAGCTTCATAACTCGTAGAACAATATTTTCGATCCTACAGTCCGATCGAAACGCATGTCTGAGAACACGATATCGAGAAAATACAATTAAAAAAATATACTTTTAAAAATATGTTATAGACGTAAGGGATATTATTAAATTAATTAATTGAATTCAGTCATTTATTACCAAACATTTCAGTTGGTATAAATCGGAGATAAAGGAACGATCCACGTGTAACACCGCCAGAAAACCTTGTATGGTATGAAGTAAAACTATTAAGTAAATTGAGAATTTATAAAACTGACTTCCACAATCTTGAATAGGGCCACCACCTCTTTGAGTGTAGGTAACTCATCCATTAAAAAAAAAATCGATTCAGAAATGAAGAAGTTACAACGTAAAATACAATTGAATTGAGAACCTCATCTTTTTTAAGTCGGTTGAAAACCTAAAATAGTGTAAAAGTTTAATAACTTAATAAGCGAAAGGCATAAACAAACGTATGACGTCACGTCAAAATGAAAGAGACAAATGTATCATAACAGTTCTGTACTTTTTGGAAGCAACTATTGGAAATTTACTGTTCAGCCACTTTTGGAAATATAATTTCCGGCCACTTTTGGGCGTATACCGTCCAGCAACTTTTGGAAAAATTATATCCGGCCACTATTGGGCGCATATTGTCCAGCCACTTTTGGAAGTATACTATCCAGCCATTTTTGAAATTATAATATCCGGCCACTTTTGGAAATTTAGTGGTTAGCTACTTTTGAAAATGCATGATGTAAATGGAATTTAGTTTGTAAGTCTGTTCAGTAACTTAAGTACAATTAATGAGTCCAGTATCTTTTTAGCCCAGTCTATAACGAGATCATAGATCGCAAACGCGCATGTAACTACGTTTTTTTTATATGTTGTTAGGTCCCTCGAGAGTAGTTAATACCCAAGTTTGCAACCTTGAAAACCCTGTGCTCCCCCTATGGTGCTCGAAAAGCTGCGAAATTTTGGCACTTAATTCAGTTTTTTCGAAAAAAATACCCTCAGGAAGCGTTTTTCAAGAAGGTTATACGTTAATAAAGATAACTAAATTTGCTACAATTTGAGCGTAACCTGAGCTCACTATGTCCATTGGTTGCGGAGATACAGCAAGTCGAAAATGGGCAATGTGCGCAGAGCCCGCTCCTCAGACCCTGCTTAAAATGGTGACTTGCAAATGCAAAAACAGGTTGCTTAGGGTCGTGCACTTGCAGACAGGCTGGGCTCAGGTGCTCTATCCTATGTTCCTTTTGCCACGGGTGAAATTGCAACAACGCCATCCCTATCGTCCTGGACGAGGAGGACGAGGATATGGACGACCCAACATCATGAGCCACTCCAGAAAACATTATCTCTCTTCCCCCACTCCTCCCCACTGATCTAGACTGGATGAGACCTGGTCCTTCCAAAAGGACGAAAGTCTAAACTGTTTTTGCTTGACCGTGTAAATAGTATTATTTTATAGTTTAAATATATGTTTGCTGTGTTTTTTTATGTTTCCGTTTATTTGTTTTGAAACCATATGTTACATCTAAAATGTCAAATTTACACTTTTTGGTTTTCTTTAAGAAATACATTCATACATTATTCAGAAGAATGTTTTTATCATTTAACCAAAATCAGATATTTTAATAGTTTTTATATTTTTGAGAAAACTATGAAAGATAGAGGCACTGCTTTGGTATTAAATTGAAGCTAGTCAAATTGTACACTAATTCTTATCTCAACTTTTATTCTAGGACCATTCGTTTAGCAATAGTTTAAATTTTCTTGGATATTATGGCTCGAATTATGGGCCTAAAACGGAATGCATAACCATTTACTTATATTTTTTAACATCTTTATCATGTTTACCCTATCATTCTAGGATCACAAAATAACATGTGTAGCGGCATAAGGAACAATGGTAGTAAACGAGGCGCGCGGGCTCGAATACTATCCCGCTCGCACACTCACTACCTATCTCGCTCGGCTGACCGACCGACCCGAGCGCATACGAAGGCGGCGCTCGGAGGGTATATAAGCTGCGCACAGCCGTCCTATTATTCATTCCTTAGCTAGCGGTCTAGCTTGAGAGACGGCCTCTGCTAATATCCTCAAGTGACACCGACGAGTGGGTACAAGGAGAGAACGCCTATGCGGTCCTCCCTTAAGCTCATATTGTATGTTTTCACTTACCTAGGATATTCGACTAGACATAGTTCCATCTCTGTTTCCATAAGTTACTGAATAAACCTACTGATTGTCAACTTGGCGTCTCATTCACCTTACACATGTTAATTAGAATTTTTCCATTTCAATTTTTAGCACCGTAATTTTTTTAGTACTACACCCATACGAAACATTTTAATTTGACGTTACATATTTCTTTTAGTGAACGAATAATAGGGCTCTCTAAAGCATCTCTTTTTTTCAACATTCGTAATTGTTTACAAGTTATGGAATTTTTCCTTGTGAAATAAGGAATTATAAAAACAAGTTTTCTTTTATTTTATATATTTTTACTTCGGCATGGTGTCAATATGATACCATAAACGAATTCGGCATCCCCAATAAAGATCGCGGGAACGCGGTGGATGCGAAAAGCACAAGACCGGTCTGAGTGGAGAGCCTTGGGGGAGGCTTATGTCCAGCAGTGGACGTCTTTCGGCTGACATGATGATGATGATGATGATGATACCAAACTTGGCCTAGTAGCTTACCCGATGTAGATATAAAGATAAAGATGACACTCAAAAATTTACATCAAAAATCTTGGGGGCTCCACTTCTAAAATCCATCCTTGGGTCCTAAGGACCAATCCTGCCAAAGGAAATCTTTCGTTCATGAAACGACGTATTTCATCTGCTACAACCAGTACGTAACTTGGAAAATGACCATAACACGAGATTTTCATTATGTTGAAAAAAATCTCAGTCTTTGACTAGCTGTATCCCCGCAAATAATACTCTTACAGTACTCAAATTAGGCTTAAATTGTAGCCAATTTAGTACGCTTTATCAAAGTATACAACAAAGATACTGGAAGAACGCTTTTTTTATATAATTATTTCGAAAAAACTGAAACTAGTGCCTTACATTTTTGCAGATAACGTTTAGGTATGTTCATTTCTTTAGTGTATGTTTATTTGAAGCCATAATTATACATCTAAAATGGTAAATTCATATTAATACATTTTTTTAAAGAAAATTGTCCCAAAATTATTCAGTATAATGTTTTTATTATTTAGCCAAAATCCGATATTTTACTATTTTTTTTACTTTGGATGAAACTATGAGGCCTAGAGGCGCCATTTTGGTATTAAATTGAGGCTTATTCAATTCTCTACAAATTCTTTTGACATGACTTTTACCTAGGAGCATTATTTCAGACGGTATGTATCTTCGAAATAACCCTACCAACACGTTTTCACTTTTTGAAGAAAATTGCCCATCTTCGACTTGCTGTTTCTCCGCAACCAATTAACATAATGTGCTCAAATTACGCTCAAATTGTAGCAAGTTTAGTAATCTTTATTAAAATATAACCAAAGATACTTGGAAAATACTTCCTTAGAGAAGTTTTTCGAAAAAAAATGAAACGAGTGCCAAAAATTCGCAGTTTTTCGAGCACCATGGGGGTAGCACAGGGTTTTCAGGGTTGCAAACTTGGATGTTAACTACTCTCAAGGGACCTAGTACATGTAAAAAAATCGTAGTTTGCCTTTTTTTGTGTATAGACTGGGCTATTTGTAACGTTATTTTGTTAGGCAAGTTTCGTTGCTGACTGTACATGTTCTCATCTTCATAGGCTAGGAATTTTTAGAGACGCAGCGTGTCATTGTGGGGATGATGTGGAGGATTGCACGTGGTTTATCACGTTTTCTTTTCGTGTCCTCTGTACGATCATTCCTTTTACTACAACTTGCCTTGTCCAAATTAAAAATTGCTCTTCCTACATGTATCCAGACCTTATTGCAGTTTAATAGTGATGTATATAGTATTTTATCCCATTTTATTACATCCCACTCTATATAGTTTTAAATATCTTATCCTTTTTAGGGTTCCGTAGTCAAACTAGGAACCCTTATAGTTTCGCCTGTCCGTCCGTCCGTCCGTCCGTCCGCAGCCTAGCTCAGAGACTCTTAGTACTCTCTCTCTCTCTCTCTGGTTGTTCCCTCATGACTGAGGACGCGGTCATCAAATGGTGATCTACACTTGCGGCGTATGATCTGCCTCCAGCGATTCCCGTCCAAGCTGTAATTTGGCATGAATATACATATTAGTCACGCCAAGAAAGTGGTAAAATAAAATCTTGATTATAATTTTTTACTGTTCCTCTCCTACGCGTAAGGTGGGGATGTATTTTTTTTTCTCGGCTACCCCATAGTCTGGGGTGTCGTTGGATAGTTCTCCAAAAATATTGCGGGTTTGTGAAAACAATTTTTTTGATTAAGGGTTCCGTTTATGAAATATTAAGCTTTAAAGCGCTAATTTTTGTTAGAGTCAAATGTGAAACATAATAATGAATTTAATAGGAAAACTATCACGACTAAGTAGACTTCATTGGTTCTTGAGTTACAACGCTTTAAATGTTTATACCTACATTGTTGTTTATTTGCGGTGTTGGTAAACTGACCGCGACCTATGTCGATGTATGATGGATGGGGATAACAGTTTTCCAACGGCAAAGTTAAGTTTGTCGCGAGGTCTAATTTGTTCGAAGTAACGGCTTCGGAACCCTACACTGGGCATGGTCCGACATGCTCTTGCCCGGTTTTTCCTTTAAACTCTTCTGATCCTTTTTATTACCTATTCCTATCCTTCGTTTCCCTTTTCGTAAATATTATTATTTGGCGATATAAGAAGCTCGCCACGAAAACCATTTCAACGCACTCGAAATAACTTAAGAAGTCAAATGAAAATTGAAGACGAACAATCAAACGACTATCCAAGAATCGAATACTAGACATTGGCAAATCCCATAGATTGTCACACCCTGGCAACACGGAAAAAAAAGTGCCAACAAGTTATTACCCATTTACCAATAGTAGTTGTTATTATTTTAACGTTTGTTGAAGTTTACAATTTGTTTTCTAACTATATTGGTTAACCTTTTTACTTAAAACATTATATCATTACATAATTATTGCCGAAGTTGCGCTATTGGCAGGTAGGTAGGTAACTTATCTTAACTTATGAAAATGAATATCTTAATTCCGTAAGTAGGTTGTGTGGAGACATGTCTGTGTCTACCAGCGCTATATTATGCTGAAAGCTTGCCCCTTCACATATATTGACCCTGTAAGATGTTTTATAATTTTTCATTAATGTTAGTACCGTGTCGGTTGCAGGGAGGACATGTATGCGCAGGATTCGATAGACTTGCTGCAGAACTCGGGGCTCCAGTTCAGGAAACACGAGGAGGACGGCATTGAACCGTTAGAATTTGCCGAGATACTAATGACTTCAGGTAATCACTCGGTAATCAAATAATAGTTATGATTTGTAGTATGGAACTAAGACAAAATAACAACTAAATATGCATACTTAATATTATTATTGCAACAGTGACTCTGTTTGATTGTTTGTGATGATTTCACAGCTAAACTGATTCTATTGAAATTTAGTATTGAGAAAACTTGAACCTCTGGGAGTACCATAGGTACATGTAATGTATTTTATCCAGGAAGATTGGACAGTTCCCGAGGGGGTTTACCCTTGTTTCACCGACACTCATTTCATAGAAAATATCACTTCGCAGAATTTTCGTTTCATAGGAAGCTATTTCTATGAAACGAAAACTCTGCGAAGTGATACATTCTACGAAATGAAATAAAGGGACATCCCGGGGGATAGCGATAACAGCTAGAAAATAAGTTTTAAGAAACCAAGGTCTTTGAAAATCTTGCGCCTAATAAGAATGAGATTAATATATATTTTTAAGTAACGGATCAAAACTAGATATTTGAAATTAATTGTAGTTTCTTTTATTTAATTATCAAGAATTGAGATACACCAAAAAAATAACTGCTTTCTTTTAAATTTTTATTCGAAAGAATAGCCTTTTCTAAGGATCTAATTTGAAGCATTTCATGATTAAAAGTGTTATTCCTATTTAATCCTAATTAAAATAATTTATTAAATAAAAGGCGGAGTTATTTATAAAGACGTTTATTTATTATATGTGATGTGTTTTTAAAATCATAATACACGACCGTCATTCAAAAATATAGTAAAAAGACAATTGTAATACGACATGTATTTAGTATTTCAGAGTATTATAAGTGAATGCTTATAATACTCTATTTCAGAGTGTTATAAGCATTTAACCATTGCTTATTACCTAGACCTCAATTAATTCAACACTTCCTACATGACCCTTGTTTCTAGACTATATTTACTTAATACAATCACATTATATTTGTTGATTAGGCGGATTCCATACTCACTACATCATTAGTTTCTACAATAAATGTTGATGCCGTCGTTTTGAACCTCTTGGAAAACCTCGCCACACAAATTATTAACATTTATCACACATAGCTCAAAACAGAAATGGTCTCATTAATATATTAATTTCATCATAAGAATTACAGTCAATTTGTAAACAAATAAATTTGACATGACGACAGCTGTCTTCGAACGCAGGTGTCAGCTAGATATCTAAATTGTACTTATAAAATGAAATATTGGAGAGGTTTTAAATGTTTTATGTAAAACCACAAAAGAGATTGATATAGCGCAATTCGGACCGGCATTTAGGTGTCAAATGAAGGTAATTTCTTAATTTCGTCATAATTAATTCATTGTAACATATTTTTTTAATCTAACCACAGGGATCGATCGAGAAGCTTATACCTCGAAATGATGATTAAATTTTCATACATTTTTAAAAGTTAGGTGTATCTCAATTGGTATTATTGGATATGTAGTATTGTGACTTTGTGCTTCTATGAAACCTAAACCAGTCCATTTTTATTCTAATTTGAAAGTTTAAATGATGTTATGTAAAATCAATTTTCTGTTTCGTTTAATATTTTAAAGCACACATTTTTATTCATGTATCATGTCCATGTCCCTGTGTACAACACTTTGTTTTGTCTGTGCAATATATAAACCGACTCCGTGGGTCCCAAGATACAGGCTCAGTCATAAGAATAAATACTATTGGAAGGGCATCTTCGGCGTCGTTGTATGAATTTGACAGCAAAGCCGTCCAATAATTACCTACAGCGCCCCACGCCCCGCCCTACCCCTCTCTCGCCTGTCGCAAAATTAGGGTTGTCACAAGTATATTATAATACTAACTGAGCCCGCAACCTCGTTCACGTAGAATTAGTTTATTTACCCGTAAAACTATACGAAAAAATAAAATATACTTAATAAAACTAAAACGTCCGTAAAATTTCAAATCTGTCAGACTTTCCAATAGTTCCACTGACGTATGAGTGTGACAGCGGATGACAGCGGCACAAGTTTGCGCTAACTAATGTATGTAAAAATTAAAGTGCTTTTATTACAATTAAATCAGATATAAAGTTGTAAGAACAAACGCAAAGCCAATAAAACTAATTTATATATGTAGGACGTATTTGTCCATTTTATTAATTTATTTATTAGCTCCTTTTATAAAATAACCACTGAAATACTATCTTAGGACTTACTTAATTACGATTAATATTGGATAAAAAATACAGTGCTTAGGTAAATAATGTATTTATTTAATTTTTTCATTATTACGCTCTTAACTTAATGTGTTTATGTTACAAATAATATAAATAAAGATTCAAACTTCGCCGATATCGTCCTACAATTTAGTATCGTAAAGCACGTGGTCAAATACGGAACTAACAATTTCGTATGGTAAAACCACAGTTTGCGTAGACAGTGGCGCCTTTGAGAGCTTCATTTGAAATATTGTCGCAAGTTTACTGCAAGCGCCGATTCCGGGTGGCAACCCGCTAGTGTTTGCTGCGATAAGTAGTCCTGGACTGTTGACAGGCCACGCGAGAGCGCGCGTGGTGCGGATGAAGTTACCCTTCTAATAGTATTTATTCTTATGGCTCAGCCTAGTTTGGAATCCACCGGATGCTGCGTGTGTATTTGTAACCGTGTTTTGTTTATGAGCATTTCTAAAAAAGAGTACTAACTTTCTTTGGTTCATGGTAACAAAAAAAGAAAGTTTCATACAAATGTATGAGGACATTTTGGGAGACTATGTTATTTAGGCTCAGCTTCATTCACCCTACCAACCTGCAAGTTTTTTTTGCAAATCGAAGTCGTAAATGAAATGTACAAACTTTTTTAGAAATGCTCTTATATATATTTTTTTACTTCTATTCTTCTAAGTTTTTCCAGTAGTGGACTAACACTTTTGTATTCTATTCTGTATTCCACAAAACAATATTTTCTAGGACTGGTTCTCATGGATAACATCAAGTGGTTGAGTTTCCATTCTGGTTACGATTTTGGATATCTCTTGAAGCTGCTCACGGATCAAAACTTACCACAAGACGAAAATGACTTTTTCGAAAGTCTTCGCCTCTACTTTCCCACAGTCTATGATGTCAAGGTATGTTTACATTAGGTACTCCTCATGTATGTTTTCCATCGTTGGTTTGTGATTTGTTGTTGTTTAAACGCTCTGCCCAGCGCTTGCATTCGTGTGCGTTAGTTAGTACGATTGTTGTGTTTTCAATACACGACGCCCGCGCCACACAACTTCCTTTTTTATATAGGGTCCCATGGTTAAACTAGAAACCCTTAAAGCTTCGCCAGATCCGTCTGTCTGTTGGTCTGTGTACAGTGTACGTACACTCACTAGGTCTCAGAAACAATCAATGTTAAAACTCTAATTTTGTTCACATTTGTATATTTATACCACGCACGCGCACATTTTTATATGTTTATATTCTACGCGGTATAACAATATATTGCCTTTGAGGTGTTATAGTATTGTTTTAAACTGGGCCTGGTTACTGTCAAGTAAATAGGAATTTAGTAACTTTGATAATACCACGATATGTCAAAGGCGAAATGGTTTTACCCAGTAGAATAGAGGTCCAGTATGGAAAGGAGTACAAAAGCAAGGGTATTTTTTTATTGTTTTATAACATGATGTGATGTGAGGTATGGTTGGATATCATTTAAAAATTCTTTGTAAAATGAATCTGCGATCGGTATGGAAATGGAGCTTTTACGTCCATTGGACGAAAGTATATGAAATGACCAAGGATCGGACAAACGCCCGTCATTTCAAAAACCAAACTATATTCCACGTAGTCTTCATTATTTATTATTAATAAAATGTAATCATTATTTTATACATTTATAAAACCATAATTTGTTTACATTCAGCGACATGTACTTACTCATGAAATGAATGAATTAGTGACACAGAAATGGAAATTGAACAAAAACACTTTCGTGAATCAAAAGAATTGATTTTTTCCATATCTGGCCTATTTCCTAACTCATTCGCAACCGACTTCAAAGACGAACAATTATTTTCGTTTTGAAATAAGATTCTACTTTGGATTGACAAAATGAAAACGATTGCAATTACGAGTGCGTTAGGCAATAAGCCAGCTGGACCCATTTATGCGTTGAAAAAGTTCTTCGACAGTCTACGTATGTCATTGGGGCATTTTTAATGGTTGACATCATTGGTATAATAAACTATTCTTCCAGCTTGCTGGTGGCTGAGACTTTCTTTCTTTTGAATCTCTTGAGAATAATCAGCATTTCTATTCAAAACTGCTTAAATTTAAAATTTTAATTAAACCTGCGTATCTTAATCAAATGGTGTAGATTTAAAATTTTCAGATACACAGGTTTTCCTAGAACTTGATGTCGGTATTTAGGGATAAGAAATCTTGAGTGGCTCCAAAAATCGCTTAATAGGGTTGTGGCGACCCACTGTGGATCGAAAATGGCCTCTCCATAGAAATAGGGACTTTATTTTCTAAGTGCCTATTTTTTTAATTGAAATCGAACCAATTCCTCATAATTAGGTAAAAAAATGAATAAAGGTAAATTAGGCTGGAAAATTGCGGAGTAATAATTTTTTTACGAAAATTTTGTATATGAAAAAACGGAATATCTCAGGAAGTGCACAATTTCCCGTAATATCCGTCCGCACGAATTTAGTACCAATTATTTATGATTTTTCGGCGTACTCAAAATCTCCCGGCCAGATGCACTTTTTTTTTAAATCAAAAACGTTTTATATAGGGAAAAGTTGGATTTTAGTAGGTATTTAAGTTTGCAAGACACGTTTATCATGGAATAAAATTAAATAATGGCTTTAGATAAGATGGATTTTCAAAAATGAGTTCATTGGAATAATGACATATCTCACTTTTTGGCAATTTATCTCCCTGCCCCCAATGAGCACATTCAGTGCTCATTAAGCATATGATTAAAATTAAAAATTAACTTAATTACTCTTAATTATTCCTAATGAGTTTGTATTAAGTAAAAGTAAAAATTAAATATTATCTTATTATCATTAAGGATGGTAATTACCCAGATTTCAATGGGCTCTCATTAGTAATATGCAATAAATAGGTTGCAGTTTAATTTTATTGTTTATTCCTTTTGGAACGTATGCAACTGCTAACATCACTAACTGCAAGCAATGGAGGGTTTAACGAACAACTTAGATTTGTATGTGATTTTGAGAAATCAGGAGCCTTCGTTTAACCACGAAGCCTTGCTGGAAGAAGTGGTTACTAAAATCAATAGACAACTATCTGAAGAAGACTATCATAGCCTCAAGGAATTTTGCCGAAGATTTTCAAGATCTGCTTCCGAAAGATGGCAGAAGTGCCGAAGACATACGAAAAAGTTTAGAAGTACCTATAAAAATTGGCTTATGGAAAATGTTGATTGGCCAAGCTTCGTAGTTTGGCGAACCGATTCACCGAACCAAGAATCAGGTGATTTAAACTATGAAGAACCTTCGACCTCATCGGTCGGAACAATGACTAAAACAAAACGTAAGTCATTCGCAGATCTGGGAACCAAACAGAAGAAACAAAGATCGAGTGACTTACAATCTGAAAACGCTGATGAATAATAATTGGCATATGCTGCAGCAGAACGTCTTAAGCAGCCGTAATTGAATATATGCTAAACAATCCAGAAGCAGCATCTAAATTAAGAGAAGTGACAATCTCTACGAAGAAACCCGCAACATCTACAATATATACACCTGAAAAAGCACAAAGTCTTTTTATTTCACTCAATTTGTCTAAATGGCAATATATGATACTGCGAGAGAGTGCTATTAGAGAAGGTGCAGAAAATGTGTATCCGTCATACTACCGACTACACAAAGCTAAACTAGATTGCTATCCTCCGAGTGAATCAATAACTATTACCGATTCTTCAGCTAAAATTAAACTGCAAGCATTATTGAATATAACAGTGAACAGAATAATGGATAGTATACCGGAGCACGTAGAAGACGGAGTGTGAGCGTGTGAGGGTGCAGGCTTGCGTTCTCCACGCAGCAGTACCGCTGCCCTGGCCAGAACATCCTGGGCACATGAGCGACCATTCGGGTGAGATCGTTTCATTACATACGCTTTAACGGTCTTGAGAGTAGATTTTGAAATTGTTTTATCGCGGCCTACCAATAGCATATGAATCCGAGGACGCGATAAAACATAATATATTTTTAGGAGCGTGTATAAATGGTACCTAAGTTTATACGGTGTATAGAACTCGGCTTGTAGTAGTAGCGCAATTATATTTGCTCATACAGACATCACCATAGGCGGTAATTGTTTACGACATATCGAACAAACTCCAATAAAACGTACACGCACCAACACATACCTAGCCTTTAATAGTAGATTGTATAACTAGGGTCTAAAATAAGCCATACCTAGTACCACGAGATGGTTATTTTCCCGAGCAAAGCGAGGGAAAATTATTCGAAGGGTACCTAATATGGTTTTTAGACCCGAGTAATACACTCTACTTTTCACTTCGACTGTGAGGAAATAAAAACATAACCTATACAAAGGTAAAAAATTGCAAAGATTATCCACCACAAATTCTACGGCGAAAACATTGTTTTAATTTGGCGGCAAGATTTTTTTAAAACTACTTTGACATAGATACAAAATATAGACACCGCAAATAAACGCCACTGACCGTGTGAGTATTTAGCGCTTCAAAGCGTTGCACAATCGATTTAATCATATTTTAACGATTGTAAAATAGGGACTAAAAAACACCTAATGTTTTGAGAAATGAATTCTGTTACCTGATTGGTCGATTTTAATATAGCTGTATTCTGGTTGGTTGATACGAAATACAAAGTTTTTTTTTAAAGAGTTAATTTAGTTAAAGAGTATGCGTACCAAAAAATACCTAACGTCCGATTGACAGTCGATGTGTATTGTGATTGGTGGATTTAATTTCGTGAAGTATTTTGATTGGTGGATTTAATTTGGTGAAGTATTTTGATTGGTCAAATTAAAATGTTTTGTACATATAAATCATTCTATTTTCCATTTCATATTTTCCCTAGGGAAAATATGAACATAATCTATTCTCTAGGGTTTACATGTACTACTTGAGTCTCTCTTGATAAGTCTAATATGATACACTTTTTGAGCATGAGAAGTGAAAAATAAATAACTAACTTCGGCGGGCGAGAGTAGGGCTTTAACAAAAAAGTAAATAAAATAAAAACAGTACGTGTAGCAAGGGGTTTAGATATTTTTTTCGAGACTGCAGAGGAATAGGGCTCAGGTTACGCAAAACGGTATGCATAGAGGCTTCGTACGAAGTCTACAGGACTCAGGGTAGTGCGATACGCGATGAGCCCACGTTCTTCATAGCATTTAAGTTCATTTTAGCATACGGTAAGGACACACGGTAACACTTCAAACAAGATAGGAGAAAGGAAAAACCCAGCTCGTTACCTCAGTGGGGAAAAAAAAAGGGTCAAGCTTCGGTTCTGTACTACCCCACGGTCAACGACCACATCTGGAAGCAATTGCACAAGTCGACGCAAGTTACTCCGCTACTAGTTCCGAGAACAAGCCACCCTAGGTAGGATCCAAACAAAGGACGAGCCCTTCCTTTGACTTAAAAACGGATTGTACGTTTACTACTAACACGGTTAGAATAATGGAAATTATTCCGATTCCCAAGGACGGAAACTGTCTATTTAGAGCGATAGCACATCAAATGAATACAGTGCTGGATATGGATTACGACCATCGCTCTATCAGAGAGGAACTTGCAAACCACCTCGCGTCAGAAAGGGATGATACTCAAATCAAGTTAGCCCTCCAAGGTAGTATCCTGGACTTCACGGCCGCGCATAATGGCACGTCACAACATTACGCACAACTAGTAGATAGCTACATTCAAAACCAGACTAAGGACGGTTTCTGGGGTGGTGAGGAAATCATCTTGGCAGCGTCGCATTATTTTACAGTAAACGTCTACGTTCACGCTAACCAACAGCGAGCGTTGTATTACAAAGCCCCAATAGCGGAATACGCAAAAATGAAAAGCATACATTTATTTTATCCTAATCACCACTACGACTCGGTAGTATTTACTTCCTCGGAAGCGGAGAAAATGTTTGTGTCACAAGAGGCTCATGGTGTCAGGGACGCCACAAATAACAAAGGACAGACAAACGCACCGGTAAAACAACGAAACACGTGCGACTCGCCGGACGCACAAACACTTAGCCCGACCCCGGTCATAGCGAGCTTGCCTACCCCAGATCTCAATAGTTCGGTAGAGAGCGTGCAAGTTGTTGATACAACGGGCCAACGCCTAGTCAGGGCCCCCAACACTCCCGGTCCTGGGTGCCGCAACCTGCCGAGGTAATCACGGTAGCCACATGGAACGTAAGAGGTTGCGCGTCAGCGAAAGACCATAGCGGTATTGCAAAAAACGCACCTTCCACGCGGAGAAACGGTTTCCAATAACTATAACTGGCTCCTCAATGGCGGAGAAAAGCCACGGGAAAAACGCGGAGTGGCAATCTTGATTAACAAACATATAGACCAGGATTTAATTTACACATTTAAGAAATACTCCAATATCATAGCTGTCCACATAAAGTTAGAGTTAACAAATAACAGAGCCCCAGCGGAGTTGCTTATCATTAATACTCACATGCCCGTCGGGGCCTCAACCTGCCTGGCAAACATTGGCACGCTTCTGCGTCAAGCTCCTAAGAAGGCTTACCCAATAATCCTAGGCGATTTTAACGCACACATAGGGTTACGAGACGTGAAAAAGGCGTGTTCACAGGTATCTAATAAGAACCTCTTACACCAAGAGTCCAATACGAACGGCAGCCTTCTAATGAGTTTCATATTAGAACACAAGCTCAGGTTAAACAATTCGTGGGGTCGCCCATCATGTAAGGTAACATGGACTTCAGGAAACGAAAGCTCACAGATTGACCATATTTTATCATCTAAATAACGGCCCATTTTTTTCATACTGTAAGAGGAGAGTTTGCCAAATCCGTAAGATCCGACCACAAAGTAGTTTGGGGATCAATCCGCAACACAAGTTTCCAAAGTAAGAAAAACTACCAGCAACAGAAAGGTACCAACTTCTCGGGCAAAGAGAATTTAGTAAAACAGTTCAATCATAAAACGGTCGCCTATGAAACTTTACTAAACAACGAGATAAAAAAGGAATTTCAGAAAGAAATCAGACGTCTGCTTATCACACAACATGCTAACGAAAATCCAACTTGGAATCAGCTTAATGGGATATTAATAGAAGCCGCAAGAAAACTCCCCCCGAAGTCAATACCCCGATCTAGAGAAGCCCGCCTTGCTCTTGCAAATTTGCAAAAAGCGCGTTTTTTGAAAAATAAGTCCCCGGAAGAGCAAAGCTACGCCGAAAAAGTTAAACAGGCGCGCAAAAACTGGCGTAGGACCCAAGAAGAAGACTTTAATACAGAATGTGAGCGCTTCTTCAACAATCTCAGCAAGGCGCACAGAGCTGTTCGAATGAAGGTTACGTACAAGTACTTGCGCAGCTTTAAAAATAAACCAGAGAACAGAATAGTTAATAACAAATATATTCCGATGTCCAATTGGATTTCTGAAATGAAAACAAGCGAAGGAGATCCGATTAGACCAGTCGACCACAGTACAAACCGGGTACCGGAAGACGACGGTCCCGATATTGAAACAGTAACGAACATTATTAGTAAGTTGAAAGGCGGGACAGTCCCGGGAACGGACCAAATAGTCCCAGAATTATACAAGGCAGCACCTAGTGAGTTTATACAACAGGTCACCAACATAATGCGCGAAGCATGGTTGGAAAACAAAATACCAGAAGACTGGATCATTACAAAGCAGGTACCGATACCGAAGAAACCACGCCCACAACACGTCAACGACTATAGAAGAATATCGATTTGTAATGTAGGATACCGTATCTACGCCAATTTCCTCTTAAGAAAACTAGACGCGAAATTCGAAGCTCTAGGAAGCTACCAGGCAGCATTTCTAAACAACAGGTCAACGGAGGACCATCTATTTGCACTCCGTAGAGTCTTAGACGTAAACTGGAGGGAGGGTAAAAGGCTGTATGTTATAGCGCTCGACATTGAAAAAGCATTCGACAATGTAGATCTGAACGCCTTGAGAGACGTGCTCGTCACCCGCACAACCATACCACTAACAAACAGGATTGTCGAGGCTTGCATGCGGGAACGAACTTTCATCACGTGGTTTGGCCAAAACTCACAAATCATCAACAAGGGTAAAGGAGTCAAACAAGGATGCCCCCTGTCGCCCAGATTATTTACAGTTTTAATGGATGATGTTCTACGAACCCTAGAGGAAGAAGAGGATGTGATCAAGCTAGACCAGGACGTGAAGGTCACACTACCGCTAATCTTGTCTTTTGCAGATGATCTTATAATAGTGGGCGACTGCTGCACTACCCTAGACCGCATAGTGCAGAAAATGAAAGATTTGCTTATAACCATTGGTCTTGTCATAAACGACACGAAAACTAAACTAGTCATTAGGGACCCCTTTGGCCCCCCAGCAGCCGAGCAGCTACCAAAATCTTTGGGCGGGATATTGATACAACCTGTGGAGCAAATACAATATTTGGGGTCGTATATTACAGCGACTCACAACCGAAAAGCTTCAATTAAAACCAGATGTGCCAAAGCGATCAAAAATTCGAAGGTCCTTACCAAATTTGTAAAACAGTACAAACTCAAATGGCGCATTGCGCGACTTATGTATAAAATGGTTATCTCTCCTGCGATGGCCTATGGACTGAATGTTATGGCACTTACAAAGGCCAACAGGTTAAGACTAAGAAAATATGAGCGCCACATACTAAAGGAGATGATTGAGGCAGCAAAAGACCCCCCTAGACAAAGAATCCATCAGGTTCGTGAGGGGAAAACGATTACCAAAGTAGTCAAAGTGCGCAGAATTTCCCACTACGGGCACATCCTACGACGTCAAAAGCCGCATCTACTACGTGCAGCGCTGAGCCTAAAAGAGAAGAAAAAAAAAGTAGGCCGGCCAATCTTTACCTGGGATGATTCCCTAGCACATGATATAGAGCACTACACCAATAAAAGTCGGGTCAGGGCGACTTTTTCCACAGTTCTATTTCGTCACCTTCTTAACTCGTCCACAATGCCATGTCGTCAGCACGTAATTCCTAAATTGTCACCTTCCTAACTCGTCCACATTTTTATTTCGTTAATTTCCTATCTCATCCACATTCTTATATTGTCCATAGTGCTAACTCGTCCACATTCCTATATCGTCCAGAATACTAACTGGTCCACAATGTGAACTCGTCCACATGACTCAAACGTGGCTTAATGTGATGTTCAATTTTAAAGAGATTTTTTAAAGGCTTAGGCTATATAGGCAGAATATTCCGTTAATACTAAACAGACATTTTGTTATATGTGTTCTTTGATAAATTTGTTTTTGCTCCCGCGATCATGACGTTTGTATTAAAGGATGGGCTCAGGGCGACTTTGTCCACAGTCCTATTTCGTCAACTTCTTAACTCGTCCACAATGCCATGTCGTCAGCACGTAATTCCTAAATTGTCACCTTCCTAACTCGTCCACATTTTTATTTCGTTAATTTCCTATCTCATCCACATTCTTATATTGTCCATAGTGCTAACTCGTCCACATTCCTATATCGTCCAGAATACTAACTGGTCCACAATGTGAACTCGTCCACATGACTCAAACGTGGCTTAATGTGATGTTCAATTTTAAAGAGATTTTTTAAAGGCTTAGGCTATATAGGCAGAATATTCCGTTAATACTAAACAGACATTTTGTTATATGTGTTCTTTGATAAATTTGTTTTTGCTCCCGCGATCATGACGTTTGTATTAAAGGATGGGCTCAGGGCGACTTTGTCCACAGTCCTATTTCGTCAACTTCTTAACTCGTCCACAATGCCATGTCGTCAGCATGTAATTCCTAAATCGACACCTTCCTAACTCGTCCACTTTCTTATATCGTCAATACCCCATTTTGTCTACATTCCTATTTTGACCACAGTGCCAACTCGTCCACTTTCTTTTATCGACCTCAGTACTCCTTGGTCAGCTGTGCCAACTCGTCCGCATTCCTGTATCGACCTCAGTGTCAACTCGTCCGCATATTTGTACTCGAGTCTGGGTGTTCAATATTTTTACTGTACCTATAGTTGACGAGTTGGCACTGTGGTCTAATTAAGAATGTTGACGAGTTGACATTGTACTTAGACTAATTAGGGATGTTGACGAATTGGCACTGTAGTCTAATTACGAATGTAAACGAGTTGGTACAGTGGCCCACGTAAGAAAGCGGACGAGATAGGGAAGTGACGATATAGGAATGCTGGCGAATCGAAACATTAGACCATATGCGAATGAGAACGACTTAAGAAGGTGACGAGATGGAACTATGGCCGAAGTCATCCTGAGGCAAAGGATGACTTTGTAACAAATCAAAAATTTATAAATTGTAACACAACTGCGGCATCGGATTTGTGATGAGTAGTGAACGAGTATAAAAGTTGCACACAATAGAAATGTGGACGAGTTGGCACTGTGGACTATATTGGAATGTGGACCAGTTACCACTGTGGACGAAATAGGAATATGGATCAGTTAGCACTATGGACCATGTAGGAATGTGGACAAGTTAGGAAAGTGACAATATAGGAAAGTGGACGAGTTAGGAAGGTGACAATATAGGAATGCCGATGAATTGGAATAGTGGGCCATATGGCATTGTGGACGAGTTAAGAAGGTGACGAAATAGGATTATGGACAAAGTCGTCCTGAGCCATCCAGAGCGCCAAACAGGAGCCTATTAAAAAAAAACAGCCGAAAAAATATACAAGAGACCAGAAACCGACACTGAAACGGAACCGGAAGACAACAACGCTTGAAAGAGGAGGAAAAAAAAAAGAGGAAAAGAAAAAGGAAGCACCAGGAAACAACCTGCCGGAGTAATTAGTAAAACGCAGTCCTAACTTCCTCTTCGTATTTATTACACACCAATTATAGTATCTATCTTCCCTCATTCGGGCCACGATGCTAGTATTCGGGTCTGATTATCCTCCCCACACCCTATCCGCCTGCAAAAGCCCCAAACACTCCCTACCTGTAACTCCGGCTCCCCGGTGTCTCGGACAGGAGTGGCAGTTGCTGACATCGGGTGGCAAGCGACAGCGAGGCTGTACGAGAGGGCCTAGGTACCCACGAGGTCCCTACGGGACCGGGTCCCTGGACGGGGGATGTTAAGGTTCCCATACACCCTCGTCCTACAGTTCGCGTAGTGACACTGTGGGCACCTGAGCCCCCCTGTTAAACCGACCTGTTTCTACCTCTTTGATGGTGGTAAACGACTCTGCGTCCTTGCAGCAGAACTGCTGGCTGGGTGTAGTCATCGGAACGGAACGGACGGAACGGTATACCGGAGCACGTAGAAGACAAACAGATGGTACTTATTTCTAAATGGGGGTTTGATAGTGCTTCGAGCCAAAGCAGGTACAAGCAAAAGATGAGTGACTCCGAGCAAGACGATTCCAGTGTTTTCATGACAACCCTGGTACCATTAAAATTAACTTCAGGAAATGATACAATATGGACGAATCCCAAGCCTTATTCAGCGTTATATTGTCGTCCAATACAGTTCAAGTTCATTAAGGAGAACGAAGCCGTTGTGCTTCGTTCTCCTTAATGAACTAGCACCAACACAGTGAAGCATGAACTGAAGATGACGATGTTGGACGGCAAAATTTGCACTTTTCTTTCAAAAGCCAGATCAAATGGAACTTGCAGTTTATGCTTGGCTAAACCAACGGAGATGAACCTTCTCAATAAAGTTCCTACAAAACCTGTGGATACTGGTATATACCAATATGGGTTATCATCTCTACACGCTCGCATCAATACGATGGAATGCCTTCTTCATATAGCATATCGCCAGGATTTTAAACAATGGGCTGCGAGAGGAAACGAGTTTAAAGAAAAAATTGCATCAAGGAAGAAAATTATTCAAGATCGTTTTAAGGAAGAAATGAATCTCTTGATAGATGTGGCCAAACAGGGGTCAGGAACAACTAATGATGGAAACACAGCCAGAAAGTTTTTTAAGGACCCCTGTAAAACAGCAAGTATTACAGGACTAGATGAGGGATTAATCAGGAGATTTGCAGTAATCTTGCAAGCAGTTACTTCAGGAGAGATAATAGATGTCAACAAATATAAAGATTACGCCCACGATACAGGAAAAAAATATGTAGAATTATACAACTGGTATCATATGCCCGTAACGTTTCATAAATTACTGGTTCATGGAGCAGACATTATAGCCCATAACGCAGTTATACCGATCGGTAATCTCTCAGAAGAAGCGTTAGAGGCCCGGAATAAAAACTTTAGAAGTTTCAGGGAACACAACTCACAAAAAAAGGGAAGGCAAGATTCAAATCATGACATTCTCAATATGTTACTTCTGTCATCGGATCCCAAACTTACCGCAATGAGGCTAACACTAAATAAAAGGAACAGACAAACCTTATTTATTGAGGCCTTGGATCTTCTAATCAATTCCGCACCGCAAAATGATTCGGAATTGGATGCCGAAATAAGTGACGCAGAATAATAAACAATAAAATTAAACTGCAACATATTTATTGCACAATACTAATGAAATCTGGATAATTATCATCCTTAATGATAATTAAATAATATTTAATTTTTACTTTTACTTAATATCAACTCATTAGGAATAATTTAGTTAATTTTTACTTTTAATCATAAGCTTAATGAGCACTGAATGTGCTCATTAGGGGGCAGGGAGATAAAGGGCCAAAAAGTGAGACATATTTCATTATTCCAATGAACTCATTTTTGAAAATCCATCTTATCTAAAGCCATTATTTAATTATATTCTATGATTAAACGTGTCTTGCAAACTTAAATACCTACTAAAAACCAAGTTTTCTCTATATAAAACGGTTTAGATTTTTTTTTTAAAGTGCGCCTGGCCGTTTGATTATGAGTACGCCGAAAAATCATAAATAATTGGTACTAAATTCGTGCGGAAGGATATTACGGGAAATTGTGCACTTCCTGAGATATTTCGTTTTTTCATATACGCTCCATACAAAATTTTCGTAAAAAAATTATTACTCGGCGGTTTTCCAGCCAAATTGACCCATATTATTTTTTTTACCTAACTATGAGGAATTGATTCGATTTCAATAAAAAAAATTGGCACTTAGAAAATTAAGTCCCTATTTCTATGGAGAGGCCATTTTCTATCCACAGTGCGACCTAGCGACATCTAACGGCAACTTATATCAACCAACTCGCTGCCTCGCTAGTGCCACCAGCGTCAAACAGCGCAACTAAAGTGTTCTACATCGCTCTAACGAAGTTTCTACAATCAGTTGACATATATGTATACAATTTCCAACTTCATCCCAATGGACTTCGGTCCCCATGCATAACACCCGCTTGGAGAGACATCTCTCTATTACCCTCTCTTCCTACATTGTTGACCCTGGACAATGGACAAATACGCAACTTGATGACCTTCAGGCAACTATGACGCAGTTTAACAGCAAGCCAGACAATCCGCACTGTGCACCACTAGCATTCTGATATATCTCCATGCCTGGTGTCTACAGTGTGCACACTACTCTTTTGTTGTTGAGTAACAACGCGACTCACTGCGTCCTACTAAGAGTACTTCACGAGCAGGTACACGACTCACTGTGTACTCCACTCACTCCTCTTCTCCTGCTACGCTCGCCAACGCGGCTCTGAGCACTACTGGAGATATCTCCTAATGGCACTTGCAAGCGGCAATTCAACGCAAGCACTGCACGTCATCACCATCAACCTCCGGTCTCAAAGGGGGGCTGGTGTGGCGACCTAGCGACATCTAACGGCAACTTGTATCAACCAACTCGCTGCTTCGCTAGCGCCACCAGCGGTCACACAGCGCAACTAAAGTGTTCTACATCACGCTAACGAAGTTTCTACAATCAGTTGACATATATACAACTTCCAACTTCATCCCAATGGACTTCGGTCCCCAGGCATAGCACCCGCCTGGAGAGACCTCTCTATTGTCCTCTCTTCCTACAGGGTTTAGTAACAACGGTGACGGAATCTGTGCTCCACTTAATTTGAATGCAGAGGTGCGTCGTCGGGGATTGAAAACTTGTTACTTGTTTTATCCGATTTTGTTGGTCAGAAACTCAGAAATCGTTTTACGTATTATTTATGCTCATACAGGGTGTTAGGTAATGAGTGGATAATCCTTGAACTACGGATAGAGGGCACTCAGGACGTTATGAAAGAGCTAAAATAGGTTAAGTAAAAGTCACACGGTTTTCGAGATATTTGGACTTTTAGGTTTTTTTCGAAAATGAACATCCTTGTTCAATGTTTTGATCATAGCACCATTCTAAGCTAATTTTTTAAAATTTATTTTTTTCTCAATCTTCTTGAATACTTATGTTATCAGATAGGCATCACCATTGATGTGAGACTACAATGGTTTAAAAAAAAAACGCAAACTTAATTTTCGCGTTTTCAATCGTACTTTGATCGAACTTTCAGACCCCATGGTGAAAAAAAAATACACTACCGTCTAGTTGCCCATAAGCTTAAAAACATGCCAATTTATTGACAATTTAAAAATAGTAATTACCTTTTCAATTTAAAATCAAAATGCCAAAATAATGAAAATAAATGCATGCCCACCCAGACTTTTCCTGATTTACTATTTGTATCCCGGGCGTAGAATTCAAAACTTTTTGTTGCAAAAATGACATTACTGGCCACTAATTTAAATGGCATTTATTCAAAATTTAAAAAATATGCCGCCTGCTTTTTGTTTTTTTTTTCGAATTCGATTTTGAATTTCGCTATTATTGCGTAATGAATGGTGAATTGTGTGTTTAGATTGTTGTGTTGAATTTTTTTTGTTTAACAATTATTCGAGCACAATACACCGATAGAATATGCTCAAATGCATTACATTTATGGTGAGTGCCAAGGCAACGCTAGTGTTGCGCAGCTGCTGTAATTTTGTACGCTGAACGCTACCCAAACAGACTCCATCCCGATTACCGGATTTTTCCTCGAATCCATAACGCGTACAGGGAAAAGAGAGTTCTAGGCAATAGGACCTTCACACGTTGGAAATCAAAAGGGTGATATCCTTGTGTTTTTAGAGTTGCATCCACTTTCTACCGTCAGTCCGAGGCTATTTGCTATTCCCGTACGGACTAAGAAGGATTTGTCGCTATTAAATCCAGAACATTTTCATCGTCTCGCTCCCTCGGTCTGCCATCGCTATTTCCTCATACACCCTGGCCAAAAACTGCTTTCATGTAAGCGTGATGCATTCAAGGAAAAAACCGGTATTCGAGCATATTCTATCGGTGTGTATTGTGTAACAATCTTAACACACAATTCACCATTCATTACGCAATAATAGCGAAATTCAAAATCGAATTCGAAAAAAAAACAAAGCAGTTGGCATATTTTTTAAGTTTGGAATAAATGGCATTTAAATTAGTGGCCAGTAATGTCATTTTTGCAACAAAAAGGTCTGAATTCTACGCCCGGGATACAAAAAGTAAATCAGGAAAAGTGTGGGTGGGCATGCATTTATTTTCATTATTTTGGCATTTTGATTTTAAATTGAAAAGGTAATTACTATTTTTAAATTGTCAATAAATTGGCATGTTTTTAAGCTTATGGGCAACTAGACGGTAGTGTATTTTTTTTCACCATGTGGTCTGAAAGTTCGATCAATGTACGATTGAAAACGCGAAAATTAAGTTTGCGTTTTTTTTTTAAACCATTGTAGTCTCACATCAATGGTGATGCCTATCTGATAACATAAGTATTCAAAAATATTGACAAAAAATAAAATTTGAAAAAAATTAGCTTAGAATGGTGCTATGATCAAAAAATTGAACAAGGGTGTTCATTTTCGAAAAAAAACCTAAAAGTCCAAATATCTCGAAAACCGTGTGACTTTTACTTAACCTATTTTAGCTTTTTCATAACGTCCTAAGTGCCCTCTATCCGTAGTTCAAGGATTATCCGTAGGTCAATGGGAAAGTATAAATAAAGCTTAATAATTCTAAAGTTATAAAGTTGATAGATTTGTTAGAAGTATTTTCTGATATATTTATTTTCTTGTATTAAAAATTCCGATTCCCTTCTTTACTCTTATATTTATTCCCTTGTATAAAAAATCCGAACGCCTTTTATCCCTAGTAATAATAAACGTAACAGTAAATATGTCTATAGGGAAAGTAGGCAATCGGTTTTTTTTATAAATAGAAGAATGTAACAGTAAATATGTGTATAAGGGAGGAAGGCGATCGGAATTTTTTATACAAGAAAATAAAAATATCAGAAAATACGTCTAACAAACCCATTGCCTCAAGTTCCAGTAAAGTAGGCCTGTTCAATTGAAACCAGACTCTGTTAGGTTAGGTTTAGAAGCTTCTAAGCTAAGCTAAGTACATCTTAAAGGTTACAATTGACTTTTTTCTAGTTTGATAACAGATTTAGTTACTTTAATTTAATTAGAAGTTGAGAAATATAATTGTGTTAAATGGCATCCTTCAAATTATTTAACTACAGACGTTAGAGTGAGATTCCAGTCACCCCAGACTTACGTAATTTTAGGAAAGATGTTTTTTTAGGATCGGTAGTATAACATAAACTTAAAAAGGAATGGATACTCGCTAAGCTGAAAGCGGGGCCGTTTTGCAGGTAACCAGGTACCAAAGGTGGAAAAAAAACATGCTAACTTATTCCAAATACTTGCAATATAATTTGCATTTTCCAATCGCTCCAAGGTTAACTGGAAGAATCCCTTAAAGGGTTAAGTTCGCCTTAGTAAAAACCTTTTGTGTTTCTGTCTATGTTTGTTATTTTCCTGTTCGTAATGTATTTAGATACATACGTAAATAGGTCGCGCGTGCCTGCGTTCAAAGCGCGTCGCTCCTGAGCTCCTGACACGCTTCTGGTGTGCCGGAGCCTCGAATCAAGAGTAGCCACGTGTTGTAAGAGATATTGACGAGTCAGAGTGCATCTCACTTGTACTTATGCGCTTGAATAATGGTCAAATGCTCTCGCGCTTCCTCGCACAGCGGAACTTTTAATGAGTCTGGCAGGATGTTTGGCCCGTCAGATTTGTCTGGCTCTTTGGAAAATTGTTTAAAATATTAAACTTAATGACGTAAGTTCCCCCATTTTTTTACGACTTTTAAAGTGTCTGTCAAAAGTTATGGCCCATAGGAAGTGTCTGGGAACTGTAAATGTTTGTTTATAACAATATCATATGTAACATATTATGTAAAAACCAGCCTTCCTACTTTGACGTAAGTTAGCATGTTTTTTTTCCACCTTTGGTACCTGGTTACCTGCAAAACGGCCCCGCTTTAAGCTTAGAGAGTATCCATTCCTTTTTAAGTTTAAGTTATACTACCGATCCTAAAAATTTCATCTTTCCTAAAATTACGTAAGTCTGGGGTGACTGGGATCTTTTACTACGTGTTTCATGTTTGCCGGCAGTACCTAATGAAGCTCTGCAAAAATCTGAAGGGGGGATTGCAGGAGGTGGCGGACCAGCTGGAGCTGCGACGCGTGGGCCCGCAGCATCAGGCTGGTTCCGACTCCCACCTCACTGGAATGGCGTTCTTCAAGATCAAAGAGGTACGCCTGCCATTAATACACCTGCCAATCTGTTACTACGCAATCCCTACTTACAGAACATAATTTAACGGTCTGCCGCCGCGGGGGTTTGTTCCCGCTAATCACAAATATGAAGTTTAATCATATTTAACCATATCGTCAAAATCGTTGGTATGGGCTATTCAAATCAGGTGCGGCGACGAGAAATCGAGCAAAAGATCGAGTGGTCACTTAAAGATAAAGTTGAAACTCCCCCCCCTCAAAAATTTACATTTGGTGGCTCCACTTCTAAAACCCATCCAATCCTGCCAAAGGAAATCTTTGGTTCACGAAACGCCGTATTTCATCTGCTACAACTGCCACTAATAATTGGGTACACTTTTTGTTAAATCGCCCTTATGAGTTTTATGACAAGGTAGCACATCTTTCACTTTTTTTATTATGTAACGGACTAAGGTTAGTGTCCATCGTAATCCGTTCCAAATTTAATAAGCTGTTTTTATTTTTTATAATTCTATGACGCAACCAAAAAATCTGATATTTATTTTAATTACTTAGGACGCTTATTACCTACCAACAAAAATATATCCAAGCATTTTCCAAGTTCATCGATACCCAATTGCTTTACTCGAGCGCGGCAGATTAACATAAGGGGGCATCCTTGTAGCCTGTTGAGTACCTCCAGCATATTATATGAGCACTTTATTCTGGAACGTGCGTCCTGGATAGCCGATCAGAATAGTAAAAATGCAAAAAAGTATATATTTCAATAATCTGACGATTTAAGCGTAACGCGAGGGGGCGGGAGTGTCAAATTTTTACAAAAAAAAACGTTACCTTGAAGAAAATAGTTCAAGAATGATAGAAAAAATATATTCTGACGATTTCCATGAGCCGAAGTATCAAAAATTATCATTAAAGTTTAGCGGTAATATTAGCCTTTATCCAACCTAAATTATAAGAATAGAGGCTGTTATAGTTAAAATCTCTTATAAACAACTATTACAAGAGGAATTCTTATTGTGGTCAAATTACTCGTCCATATTAGCCTATATTCAACCTAAATTATAAGAATAAAAGCTGTATTACCCAAAATCTCTTATAATGAGCTATATAGCTTATAACAACTTATCTATCTATCTATTCTATTCTATATATACAGGGTGTCTGGAAAACCTTTTGAGATATTTGGCGCGTTAATAGTTTGCACGATTCTCATCACGGGGGTATGGTTCATTTTTGTTTCGGTTAATGTAAAAAAAAAGGTTTAATTAAATTCATTTTGTTACTTGATGTGTCGTAGTCGATATCTTGACCTTGACATTTTGACGTTGATACTATAATACTCCAAACATTCGTAGTAACTAACGTCAAAATTCCAAGTTCAAGGTCAATGACCTGAGACCATACCTAAGTTGTTTACATGGTATGTAAACAAACAGTTCGCCCCATTTAAACAAAAATCATGTTAACATTTTTAAAAATAATGATAAATTTTAGTGAAACTTACTGTATTTTCATTTTTGCAATTTGAACACTAGCTGGTTTTAAATGTGAATTCACTAGATCTCTTGTTCATGCTTTGCCAAGAGTGATAAAAAAAATATTTAAACTGTTTATTTCAATAATGTGCGATTGTTACATTCTTACTTAGACTCTAAATCTTAATTAGGAAGATTTTTAGGCGAGTCAAGTCATAATTAATTATTTAATAGTTAGGTACATTGCTTTCTTATTCTCTAATTCATGCTTATATAAACTTACTTAGGTCCTTATAAACACTTATTAATTGAGGTAATTGAGGTATTGGGGAGGCCATTCATTAACATTCGCTTATATGAGCTAGTAACTTGCTTGCCCGTTTTTTTATCTATGGAGTCATATGGAAGTCTGTTCAAAATACGAGGTAGTGCCCGCGTCCATACTCTCCTGCCATACTCGTTAGTACTAGATGGCACCACAAATGTTGGGAGGCATGTAAGACTGCGTAAGTTTTTAGGTCTGTGTTTCTTAGCTAATTGAGAGATTTTATCACTGTATTGGGTTACTATGGCTAATTCGCATTTATTTTGAACTGGCATCACCCTGCAGTACCTGAACAGACCTTCATAGTTGTTTTTATGTTGGAATAACACTTTTAATGGTACAATAGTTTTTAATAATCTCAGTTGCAAGTTGTAGATGTTATCTAGATATGTTTTATATGTCCTACCGTAACTAGACAAGCCATATCCAATAATAGAATCCGCTAGTGACAAGTATAGTAGCCTCAATGTGCTGTAAGGTACCTTATGCTTTAGTATAGATAATTTAGATAAGATAGATCTTAGTTTGCTACAAACACGATCAACATGCGGACCCCAATTAAACCTGTTGTCAATTACCAATCCGAGATAAGTGTGGTCCGATACAATATCGAGGCAAGCACAGCTGCAGGAGTCGCCCCGCGCATGCAGGCAGGAGTGCTCGTGGGCCACGATCCTAGGGGTGACGATTGTTTTTAAATAAGGGGAGTATATATGCATTAGCTTGGTTTTCTTGTAATTGATAGCCAGGCCTAAGTCGTGAGCCCATTTGCATAACAAGTCGAAATTCTGTTGCATTAAGATTTGTGCTGTTTCAATGTTCTTATAAGCTATGATAAGACAAGTGTCATCGGCAAATTGATATACAGAACCCTGTGTGAATATATTACACATGTCGTTGACATAAATTAAGTATTCAGTGGGCCCAATAATTGATCCCTGTGCTGTCCCAGATTTAGTGGGAATCATGGTACTTTGTTCCCCCGCTATACTAACCGCATTAAATCTGTTGGTGTGATAATTTTTTAGAAGTTCTAGGACAGGACCCTGTATACCATTCTGCTTCATTTTCTTAAACAGTGTGTCATAGTCCAAAGTGTCAAATGCCTTGCTGAAGTCGATCATTACAGTGATTACGTGCATTCTATTGTCTAGGTAGCTGTTAATTTCGTCTGTGAAAGATGCTAATAACATGGATGTACTTTTGTTCCTTTGGAAACCGAACTGTTTATCGTGTATAATTTTGTTTTTTGATAAAAAGTCATTGATCGTGTTACCAAGGAACCGTTCCATGATCTTATCTATACATGACAAAATTGTAATGGGCCTGTAGTTGTTTGTATCCGCGTAACTACCCTTTTTATGTATGTGTCTAACTAATCCTATTTTGAGTTTGTCTGGATAAGTTGATAGCGATATACAAGAGTTGATTAAGTGTAATAGCACCGGCGTCATATGTCCTGAGACGTACTTTATATCCCTTGCTCGTACTTTATCCTGACCTGGGTTCTTGTTGTCATCCAATTGCAAAATTATTTTATGCAATGTATTCTCGTCGATTTTGTTTAATCGCAAGCAAACGTTAGGAGTATTTATGTAGTCATTTTCATTAAGCAATGGTTTATCACAGGTTACCAGGACGTTTCTAACATTGTTTTCAAAATCGATCGCAAACTTATTTGCCAATTCACTAGCTTTCAGTTTGAAGGACTTCAGCAATACATCATCCACGGCTTTAACAATTTTACCTGTTAATCTATTTATAATTGCCCACATTTTTTTTGGGTTTTTAAAGTTTTTACAAATTTCCTCTTTTGTGGAATTATTTCTGGCCTCACTTATCAGTCTATTTGTTTTATTTCTATATTTTTTATAAATTAATTCATTTTGTTTGTTACTAGTGTCACTTAAGTATATATTTAACAGCTCGTTTTTCTTATTACACATTTTAATTAAGCTGTCAGTTAACCAGTTATAATCATGCTTATTATTCAAGTTATTTTTTGACATAAAAGTATTTTTGCTGTATATTGAATGGAATCCGTCTAAAATGATATCCATTACTTCATTAGGGTCATCGCAGCGGAGCGCCGCGCCCCAATCAAACTTACTTAACTCCTGCTTAACTTTTACATTATTTAACTTAAGTGCAGTTTTACAAGTGTTCAAGCAGCGCGGGCTCGCAATGACTAGCCCCGTTATGTAATGGTCGGCTAGCGCGTCGCGCACGACGGCGGAGTGCACCGTGCGCGCGGTCGCGCCGCGCCGGCACACCCCACGGACAAATAGGTGGTCAATACATGATCTAGATGTACCATTTATATTAGATTCGATTCTAGTATGTTGAGAAATACAGCAAACAAGACCCAGTTCATTTAGGCTGTTTAAGTACGATCTTACAACATTATTAGTATTAGATATGTCTATGTTGATGTCACCTACTAGGATACAATTCGAATTAGTTGGGTGCGCTGATACAAGTAATAGTCGCGTTAATTCATGGACAAATCAGATATTGCTTAGATTAGGCGGTCTATAAATAGAAAACAATCTAGTTTTGTAGCCGCTAGAGGTTTCCAATTCTCCATATAGGCACTCGAAATTTTGTGTGTTTACTTTTATTCTGTTGAATGAGACACTTTTATGAGCATAAACAATAATACCACCCCCTTTTCTGTTCTTTCGCAGTTCACAGTACATTACATAATTTTCCAGTTCAAACATACAAGATAAGGACTCATTTATATTGGCCTCTGTAATAACCATTAAATGTATAATAAGTGGGCTGCGTTTCACTATGTAATCTAAATGTGAATGATTTTTAATTATGGAACGTATGTTGACGTGAAGTAACACAAGTTCACCATGCCCTTTCGGCACATTTAACATGAATTCATTCCATGAGTCATGGGTCGTCTCAGATATACTTGGATCGTCGTGAGACATTATTTTATTGAGTTTAACTGACTTATATGCTGACTTCATGTTAAATTGATGCGTAGGCACCTAGGCGAGAAACACAATAATTAAAAGAAATACATACTTAAGTTTTTTGAAGCTCTTTACGTATACGGTCAATATCGTTTTCTGTGCGCACATAAAAAATCTTCATGTCACCCTCTTTTTTACGTGCCATTATCTGGCCCCCTTTGCACCATACATACTTGCACAAAGATGATTCCTTGAGGCTTTTTTTTGTCTTCCATAAGAGGTATGACGTGGTAGGTGTCAGGGATTCTCGTAGGTACACTTTTCCTTCTCCCTCACCACCTATGTCCTGGGCAGTTAACTCCTTGTTCTTCGCTGCTGTGCACCAATAATCGCGCCTTCCCTCACGCAGAGTTACCGTTATCGGCGAGTCGATCCTAGCGCGCTCAGCCTGATGAGCTCCTGTGGTGTTAGGTTTCCTTTTTCTGAAGGCTCGGATGATGTCATCAGATTTTTGGTTTAACAGCTGACTCATGGACTTCGCCATCTTAAGTACGTCCTCGTTATCTTTTTCTGCAACGCCACAGATTTCAATATTATCCGAGGATTGCGCCTGCTCAATTTTAGTTATTTTTTGTTCTAGTGCTTCGTTTTTTAGCTTGAGATTTTTGCACGTGTTGGTTATATCATTGCGCTGGATTTCCATGAGTTTAACGCGCATTTCGTGATCCTTCATTTTACTTTCGTATTCGTCAATCTTGTCAGAGTAGTATTGCAACGTATTTTGAAGTTCATCGCGAATAATATCCCTCACTGATTGCCGTAGCTGCCGTATTTCCTGGCGAATATCAATTAGTACTTTATCTTGCATGCTTGGGGTAGATTCGCGCTCGGAATCGTCGCAGTCGTTGTCGGGCAAAATAACGGACATGCGTTTCTTTTTGCCACCATTTATTAACGCACAACTTGGGCACTTCCAATCTACGTAATCAGTTTCCGACAATGCACAGAGTTGTTCCGTCGATAATGACGCGCAGGAACAGTGGTACCATTTATTGCATTTATTGCATTGAGCGCCAGGACTTTTTTTACCAAGTAACTTATTACACTTTGCGCATTTCGCCATATTTGCGTCTCACTCTTGGACCCGCTAGGGGGGCACCATACGACCCTACCGTGTAAGATAGACAAGGAGGGTCCGATGTTACTGCGCCCGCGCAAGTGCAGTACTATTGAAGGTCGATGGTCACCAATCGTGCGAGACACCGGCCGCTCGGGTTAAATGTCACAAGAAAGAGGTCAAGCTACTGGTCACTCAAGCACTATTGTCCATTCGTCGTAGACACTGGCGTTACTATAAGGACTTAGGTACGCAGAGGTCTATGAGCTCTGGTTTCACTGGGATAATTTGCGTAGGTGCGTCTGTGTTGATCGGCGGTGAGAACCGGACTGTGTGGACAGTGACTGATCATATCGTCCGTCTTGTCCAGATCTAACCATTTACCAATGTTTTCTGCTCTAAAGTGGCCCATATAACTGGTTTACAGCAAAAATAATTACGACTTTAATATCTGAAAATAACATAATTTAACAATGACATCTGATGACAGCCATAAATTCATAGACTTCTAAAAGTTCGGATAGACATGGATTGAACTAAAGAATAAGAATTAGCATAGAAAGAATAATAAAATAAAAATCGATAAAACAGGTAATATCAACATTCTTGGTTTCCGCGGCCTTTTTTTAAAGTGTTTTTAGTGGATCTGGCATTGTTCTTTGGTAACATGATTCAATTTTTATCGATAATTTGTATCGCAGCCGATATCTTGACCTTAACATTTTGATATTGATGCTATACTAATCCAAACGTTCGTAGTAACTAACGTCAAAAGTCTAAGTTCGAGGTCAATGACATGAGACCATACGTTGTTTACATGGTATGTAAACAGTTCTCTCCATGTAAACAGTTCGCCCCATGTAAACAAAAATCAAATTACAAAAAAGAATATTAATTTGAATGCAACTCACTGTATTTTCGTTTTTACAATTGTACATTTTAGCGGGTTTTGTAATGTTCACTAGATCTGTTGGAACACGCTCTGCCGAGCTCTGATCGTATCGTCTGTTTCATATTAATGTCGAGATCTAAACATTCACCTTTTTTCTGCTCTAAAATAGCCCATTTATTGTTTTACAGCAAAATTAATTCAGACTATTATTATTATTTATTCAGACTAGAAAATCTGAAATTTAATTTACCTGACATCTAATGACAACCATACATTTTAAAGCTGGCATCATACACGTTGTTGAAAGATTTTCGTATCCTAGAACAAGTTCAATTCTTTGATTAATGGCTACTGTCATAGACTGCTGAAAGTTCGGATGGACATGAAATGAACGATCCGGTTATTGCTGTCCATATTGATCTGTATGGTATTCGTCGCGCGGTATAGCTAACAGTCCGAATATAAAGGCCGTCGCTTAATTGATTTAATTTGTATGTCATAGAGAAAAAAAAAGACCGGCCTTTCCCAGGCAATGGAATCATGGAATCGATATACGTACGTAGTAGGTACTTACATAACTCATACATATTCATTCCATATTCCGGACTTAGAGCATTCAATAAGGCTACATAGGCTACGGGCGTGCAGAAAGGCGTTGCGTTAGCGGGGCGATCTCGCATGGTCAACGCCTAGGAACCAGAGGTGTTCGCATAGACGTAAAAAAGTCACTTGTCGTTTTGTGCTCACACGGTTCTCATTCTTCTGGGATACGAAACTCTTTCAACAACGTGTATGATGCCAGCTTTAAATGTAATTCTGATTAAACATAACGTGTAGGAACGATTTTATTTTTACAAAAGAAACCTCTTTTCATAAAGAGTTTTCAATAGTAAAAGATTTAAAAAAATACTATGTCAAACTGTCAAAGCACAATCACAACTTAATGATTTGTTTTAATTATTGTGTTTTTATTCGTATTACTCCTTGATAGTAGTGCAAATCAATAGAATAAATTCATGATTCATGATCTCGTAAAATAAGTCTAATGTACGAGTACAAGTGCTATTTTAGCTGAGTGAGTGTGAGAAGAGTGTGAGTAATAATCGTAATCGTAAGTTTAATTTTTAAATTATTTCACATAATAGCTTTTATCAGAGACCGTCTTTTCATTCACATTACAGAATAATGTGTCTGTGTTCTAAACACCATGGAGCTTTTGACCATGATTAGAAACATTGTTGATAAGGAATAACTTGTTCATTTACATTACGTTGTGACACATGTTATGAATGAAGTAGTTAAGATGGGGCACACTGAGAGCATCGTCAGGAAAGGCGATGATAAATTAGCCTGTAACTCAGTCAAATATTAACTTAAAAAAAAGTTACCAATATAGTGATGATCCAAATCATCCACCCTATCTACTGTTAAAATTTCTCCAAAGGTTTTTCAGACACCCTGTATATATATATATATATATATATATATATAATTTACGTAAGTACTTTAGCTCTAAACTGATACGGTTTGAACCTCCGTTAAAAACGAACTGTCACGGTGTTTGTGGTCGAACTCCTCCGAAACGGCTCGACCGATTTTTATATTTGTTTATTTTTATTTATATAGATAGATAGGTACTTATAGGAATTTGGTAGGTCGTAATAGTTATTTGTGTATCAAGGAAGCAAAATGACATATTTATGGCGAGGGCGTACATTGAATCCTGAGCGTAGTGAGGGATTCAAGTGTTAACGCCCAAGGTGGAAATAATTTTGCTACTGTGTGACACATACTGCTTTTCACATTTCACCTATGAGGAAAATAAAAGATCATCATCATCATCATCATCATTATCATCATCATCATCATCATCATCATCATCATCATCGTCATCATCATCATCACCATCATCATCATCACCATCATCATCGTCATCATGATCATCATCATCATCGATACCACCATCATCATCATCATCATCATCAAAATAATCATCATCATCAGCATCAATTCATCACCATCATCACCATCATCGGCATCACCATCATCATCATCAATTCATCACCATCGTCATCATCATCATTATCATCTTGATCACCATCATCACCATCATCATCATCATCATCATCATCAATTCATCACCATCATCGGCATCACCATCATCATCATCAATTCATCACCATCATCGGCATCACCATCATCATCATCAATTCATCACCATAACCATCAGCATCATCACTATCACTATCGTCATCATCATCATCATCATCATCATCATCAATTCATCGCCATCATCATCATCATCGTCATCACCATCATCATCATCAATTTATCACCATAACCATCAGCATCATCACCTTCACAGTCACCATCGTCATCATCATCATCATCATGCTAATAAAATAGGATGCACATGTATAATCGATTGTAAAAAAATTGTACTTAATCGATTAAGTATTGGCGGCCCGGGCGCGGCCAGCTAGTAGGTTTATATTGGGATTTAAAAGCTAAAGAACCTAAGTGATGACGCGTCACGCGTCCATACAACATTGTACCAACAACTTTTATGAACACTATTAAAGTACGTACCTAAAAAAATACGGACGTGTTTCCTCGTCTTGTCGTGAGTCAAGAATGCAAATTGGCATACACGTAAACTGCGTGCGTTTTTAGTGTAGGTATCTGTGTGCATGCGGTAACTCGTGTACCTACCTATACTATAATGAACGAAATTGCCGACCTTGCATGCTTCATTCCTGTCCTTAATTTATATCTTACTTTTAAGTAGGTAGGTAACAATAAATGTAGGTAACTAACAATAAAAATGTTTAAGGACTTTTGACTGTCTAAATCGAAGTCATAGGTAGGTATTTGTAGGCAAATGTGACCACCTATGTCACTATACAACGCAGTGTAAAGCGCAAGCGCACGTCACGTCTACGCGTACGCATCCGGTGTGGCTGGGCCCTTAATTAAACAAGCAACGCCTCGGGAAAGTCATAGTCATATTTAAACAATTAAACATTCACGTTACAATTGCTGAACTATCTTAATCGAGGTATCTTATCGCCTCCCTTGAAATAGGTACCTACCGTTGAGGAGTTCAGGAGGCCATTTGTGGTCTTCATCATCAGTTCCACTTCACCAAATGATACTTGCTGAATGCAAATGCTGGACTTGTTACTAAAAATACTAAAATCGCTGTATGTACCTATGCCTATGATATTTGAGGAGTTCCCTCAATTCCTCACGGATCCCCTCATCAGATTCAGATTTAGACTCATGATTGGTGACAATGGGATTACCTCGGAAGTATACTCTATCAAACCAAAACAACTTTTATACTCGGACAACTCCGTAAAAAGTTCAAACTGAGAAACTTCTTTTTTCAAGTCGGTTAAATAACGAAAACCTAACAAACAAATACTTTTATGAAAACCACATCAAAATCGGTTCAGCCAAACGCGAGATAATCGCGAACATACATACATACAGGACAAATTGAGATGAGAACCTCCTTTTTTTTGAAGTCGGTTAAAAATAGTCGCAGTTGCATATAGATAGCTATACAAACCACAATTATGTTCACTTGTTTCACTAATGAATGATGGACAGATACGAAAAACACGAGAGTAAGAAAGATAACCTTTAGTTTTGTTTGTGTCAAACGCATTGTGAAAAATACTTGGGAAGTTATTTATTGTGGTGTTAAAATAAATAAACTTTCGTATTTTTGGGATAAGAAATAACAAACGCTTTAATTAAATGTTGTTCCATTGAATATCTATACCGGGAGTGACCGCGACGACACAAGTCGGCGCTAACGTCCTCGTATAGCACCATCTAGCGGATCTAATGAATATCACGTAGCAAGTTCAATAGCTAATGATGGCCGTTCAGTGTCCCGCAAAAAAATGCCATTCTTAGTTTGTAAAATAAAGCCTTAAATTTATGTAAACCATGATGTTTGCATTTAAATTAAGGTATATCTGATTAATAAAAGCTTAACTTTTCCTTGATTAACGGAAATGAAGAAAATAATATTCCTGATGATATCGGTGGTGCCATCTAGTACAAATTATAAGCACGAATTATAATTTGTACGTGTTATGCCCCCATGGCTATACATTGATCACCGCCAAAACTGACAAAGTTAAACTTCCTTAATTTCAGTCCTTAATTGGATACACTTTTTCGTGAAAATGCCCAAGTACGGCGGACTTACTCGCCCGTCTATCACCCCTTTATGTTTTTCTCTTTCTTCTAGGATACGAATATCTTTCAACAACGCGTATGATGCCACCTTTAAATGTAATTCTGATAAAACGTAACGTGTACCTAGGGACGATAATATTTTTACAAAAGAAACCTAAAACTCTTTTCGTAAAGAGTTTACTTTCATTGCCAAGCTCTCTGATTTTCATACAAAATGGACTCGCCTAGCGGGTCGGCGGCAATTAAAGTGTTGGTACACGATTTAAAAAGATACTAATGTAAAATTGTCAAAGCACAATCACAACTTAATAATTCGTTTTCGTTTTATTTTTTATTTTTTATTCGTAACTAGTAATCCCTGATAGTGGTACAAATCAATAAAATAAATCCATGATTCATGATCTCGTAAAAGAAGTTTAATGTACCTACTAGTACAAGTGCTATTTTAGCTGTGTGAGTATGTGAGAAGAGTGGGACTAAACATCGTAATCGTAAGTTAAAATTTTAAATTATTTCACATAATGGCCCTTAACAGAGACCGTCTTTTCATTCACATTTCAAAATAATGTGTCAGTTTTCTAAACACCATGGAGCTTTTAACCATGATTAGAAATATTATTCAATAAGGAACAACTTGTTTATTTACATTACGTTGTGACTCATACTATGAATGAATTAGTTAAGATGGGGCACACTGAGAGCATCGTCAGGAAAGGCGATGATAAATCAGTCTGTAACTCAGTCAAATATTAACTTTAAAAAAAGTTACCAATATAGGGATGATTCAAATCACCCACCCTATCTACTGTTAAAATATCTCATAAGGTTTTCCAGACACCCTTGTATAGAGGCTTGTCCTGACTGATTCATCATTGCCCAGCCAAAACTACTAATGCTAAAAATATGAAACTTTGACAGTACTTTCTTTTTGTGACCTAGAGATCCACTAAGAAGGGATTTTTCGAAATTCAAATATTTTTATGGTCCAATTTACTTGAAACTTGGTAGACATGCTCTTCAATGCAAATAATAAGACACTAATTTCAGCGATAACTAAAATTCAACCCCTAGAGGGATGAAAGGGGGTTGCAAAGTTTGTATGTGAAAAAATATTTTCATATTCAAATTTACTTGAAACTTGGTAGAAATGCTGTTCAATGAAAATAATGAGACACGTATTTCAGCGATAACTAAAATTTAACCCCTAGAGTGATGAAAGGGGGTTGCAAAGTTTGTATAAAGAAAATATTTTAATGATCAAATTTAATTGAAACTTGATACAAATGCTCTTCAATAAAAATAAGACACGTATATCAGCGATTACTAAAATTCAACCCCTGGGGGGACGGAAAGGAGTTGCAAAGTTTGTGTTGGGATTTACTTATGGTAAAATTTACTTGAAATTTGAAAATTAGTATTTAGGCTACTTTTTATTAATAGAAAATACAACTGCTTGCGATTTTAGCGTCTAGCGAAGTTAGTAGGTAGATAAGCGAGTTCGGTAATTTTTTTAAGTGAGAAACGTTCAAATAGGTGTCAGGGCTACTAAATTGCTTTTGGAGATTTTGGAAAAACTATCCCTGTAAATGGCGGTGGTAAATGGGGGGTAGAAGTTGAAGTTGTATTTTAAATGAATTGTCGAAATATGTTCCGCACATCGAAATATGATAAGTATGGAAGAGTAACTGACACTGAAAATCTGCCCCACTGACTTAGTGCTAAAGAGGGTGGAGCTAATACTTAGTGCTAAACCGTCTATCAGTCGACTTTCTGACGTAGTGTTAAACAGTTGTTTATAATTACAACAAAAATAATTCGATTTTAATGAGTACCTGTTTTAAATACTGCTGCAAAAATACCAACTTGCAGTGTAAATTAGTGCAGGACCCACACCGATGCAAAACTAAGCGATATTCACTTTCATTAGTAAGTTATTAAAATTTAAATATTCCCATACTAAAATGTCATGGCCGATGTTATGCAATATATCTTTGAAAAATGTGAATTACAAGCAACTACTTCGAATGAATAGGAAATTAAATTTTCTGTCATCTTAGCTATCGTCAGTTTACATAGTAAAACAAATAGGGGATATGATATTTAAGTTTTCCAAAAAAATAAGAACTGGCTTGGGTGGATGCAGTTCGTCGCGAATTGCGTAGCGAAAATTTGATGCCTACAAACATTGCAGGATTTGCAGCATCCGTTTTGATGAATCGGATTATGTCGTCTCAAAAACTGGAAAACATCTTTTAAAAGTCACAGCAGTCCCAAATTACGTTGTCAACATTTATTTACAATAATATTACTTAATAATATTTAATGACATCGAGTATCAGACGTCGAGTGGTTTATCATCATCTATTAGGTGAGAAAGGTACCCGAGCCTGCTTAACTTATGACCGATATGCATATGCATGTTTAGGTCGCCTATACTCGAGTTCATAAATATGTATACACTTTAGTACCTTGTCAAGTTTATCGCTGTGATAATTCATGTATGGCACTGTAAACATGACATTAAATAGACAATGTATTTAAAGTGTACACATATTTATGAACTCGACTGTATAATTTTATTCTCGCAAAAACTTAACTAACTATGATGATCTTTGTAACTAAGCTATTATCATAACAAAACAACCGTGTATACAGGGCGTCCCACGGCTATGCCACATGGAAGGAAAATACCTTGAATATTGTAGATGGAACATTTTACTGAAAGAAGACATTATTTGATTTAAAAATAAAAATTAAACTGCATTCATAGATATTCAAATAATTACATGGTTGAGCCGGGAATCGAACCCGTTACACGAGAAAAATTATTAATTATTTCTTTATAAGCGCATTGCGATGGACAAATAGCAGTGGGACAAAAGCAGTGGGGCCACGAGTTCGTCGCTAAAATAATTTACGCGTCTTTCGGCTCAGGATACGGCTCGATTTGTTGCATACAACCAGTTACCTACTAATTACGTATCTCTTTATCATATTGTCATGCACTTAAATTGCGTACTTCTCAAGTGGGTACATTAATTAGTAATAGGTACTTATGATATTGTCAGTTGTATGTCCTTACGGTAATGTCAGCTTTTCGTTTTTCTGAACAAAATTTCACATCAAATGTTAAATTTCATGGTCTTCCTTTTATTTCTGACACTATGTTATTTAGCAAAAAATAATCCTTATGATGAAGCCTTTCGATCGGTATGATAAAACTACAGGGTAATTATTTTTCTAGTGTAACGGGTTCGATTCCCGGTTCATCCATGTAATTATTTAAATATCTATGAATGCAGTTTAAATTGTTTTTTAAATTCAAATAATGTCTTCTTTCAGTAAAATTACATCTACAACATTAAAGGTACTTTCCTTCCATGTGGCATAGCCGTGGGACGCCCTGTATAACGTTTTTTCCTTTCTAACATCTCATCTTCAAAATCTAGTCGTCCCCACGACGCTCGAGTAAATCCCCAATTCGCACCTTGGGCTCCCCTACTATAAACATTTGGAATGTAATTATATTTCATTTTTTTAGCAAAAGAAATCATGTCAACAAAACCTTTTTCAATTGGGTATTAATTAGGTATTTATCTATTGAGGTTAAATTATTAGCTACTGTTAGTAATATTTTCTAATAACATTATGAACCTTGGTTTATTATGAAGATTCAACTATTATAATGATTAAATTTATTTGAAATAGGACTAAGGAAATTTCCGATGCGTACTGGGCCAGGTTAGGGATTAATGTCCATTCCCCTTATTACGAGAGGGGACCTATTTAGGCTGTTGTAGTTGTGGTGCTGTAAATAAAACTACTTAATAACAAATAATAGTACATTTCAATCACTTTTAGTAAGTGAGTCTGAAGAATCTGATTAATTTACATTAATTATGAACTTTTCCAGTGCAAAATCCAGGCCCAGATTTTACTATGAAATTTTTATCTTCCAGTGCGTCACGACCATAAAAATAAAATAAGACTGCATACAAAAATGTGACGATCTGGAATCGATAGTATCAACGATTCTGAGTAAGAAAAACAAAAAAAAACGAATTCTGGAAAAAAAAGTTCATGTACAGTCGAGTTCATAAATATATTAGCATTTCCAAGGCTTAAAAAATAAATGTACATAGAAATGTACATAAACATCTGAACAGACTTGTCGATCGAATATAACACATATATCACCTATCATATTAATCTGAACAAGCCTCTCAATAATATCTAAGTAACGGAAAACTAATAAATATCTGTACTAATATTTTTCAAAATTATTTAACCAAGTGATAGTGCATAAATATCTAAACAAGTGATTTTTCAAATATTTATAAGCATTTAGTGGCTCAAAAATATCTGTACTAACGTATTCCAATTTTATGTGAACAAGTAGAAGTTCATAAATAGCTAAACAAACATAACACTTCGAGTTTTAAAAAATGACAATCACCGAAAAGAGTACCGTACTGTCAAATGATACATTTGTCTCTCACTTTGAGTGTGACGTCATAGAAGTGCCATTAGTGTTTGCTTGCAGCTTCTTACCTATTGTGGCTATTTTCGATTTACAATCGACTTAAAAGAGGTTGTTATCAACATTTATTAACTGGCCACTTACAAATTTTTAAATCATAATCTTTTCTAGAAGTTTAGTCAATGTTCAAATTGTCAATCACATACACAAATCGTGTTCGTATGCGTTGCATTAAATTGATATGTGTACACTCTGGTACCTTGTCTATTTAATGTCATGTTTAAACAGCCATATATGAATTGTCACAGCGATTGAAGTGACAAGGTACTAAAGTGAACACATATTTATGAACGCGACGTAACTTCTTCCATGCATTCTTATTGTACGTCTTAGTCTCATTATTTTAATGGTTCACTGATAAAAAGTTCATAAATATGTGTACATTTCAGTACCTTGTCACTTTAATCGCTGCACTGTGACAATTCATATATGGCAGTTTAAACATGACATTAAATAGACAAGGTACCAGAGTGTACACATATTTATGAACTCGACTGTATAAAACATTTTTTTGTGAACTATATGTTTATAAATATTTGAAAAAAAAAACTTGCTTAGATATTTATGTACTTTCACTTGGTTAAATAATTATGAAAAATAATTAGTACAGATATTTATTAGTTTTCCGTTACTTAGATATTATTGAGATGCATGTTCAGATTAATACGACAGGTGATATGTGTACATGGATTTGATCGACAAGTCTGTTCAGATGTATATGTACCTCTCTATGTACGTTTATTTTTGAAGCCTTGGAAATGCTCATATATTTATGAACTCGACTGTACACTTTTTTTGGGAAACGCCCAGTTATGTGAGCGTAGGAGTGGACGTACATTCTTGCGTAAAACGCCATGTATAAGTCCATATTTTCGGCTCTTAAAATATCTTGCAATCAAGTCAATTTTGAAATTCCCTGTTTAGGCTATTTAATCTAAAAGTTTATCGGGAACATTTCCGAGAGCTTGCCGGGGATAAGAATAAGAAGTCTGAAATACTCATCCGCTCTTTACTTGCCTCTGCATAAAGTCTACCCTCGACGCCGTTACCTCAATAAACAAACATACAGGTGAATCCACTAAAGCTGGCACGAATGGAATCACGGAACTATATCGAGATAGAAGGAAAGAGTGTTCGTACCTCGCGTGCCGAAAAGAAGTACCGAGAACCTCATAGCTCGCCGCGATGCTCAGTCTGCTCTCGACCGGTTTCCGCGTGTGACGTTCGAATATAAAAATAAAATGCCCTCTTGCTCGATAGTCAACTGTTCAAACACCACCAAAAAAGAAAGGAGCTGTAAATCAAGATATTTCCTTTCATCGGTAAGTACTCTTTGCCCTAAAATATCTGTTATTATTTATAAAACAATTTATTTTGTTGCTCAGTATTTATTTCATATAAACAGTAGAGGGCGACTCTGTGTCTAATGCTACTTTTCCATTGCTGCTTTAATTTGACGCGCCAGACTTGGCATGCATTGAAAACCAGCAACGAAAATAAAACAATCCAAACTGTCGAGCACTTGCCGAGACGCGTTCAAGGTTGAACTCTCATTTTTCTGTCAAAAGTAAGAGATAGTGTTGTACTCTGGGATTTTCAATGCCAATTTCTTAATCGATTAAAATCGATTTTGAAAACAGAAAAAAATATAATTATTTTTACAAGCTTTTATTTAACTTGCAATGTATGTATGTCTGTATGTAAGTATGTACATGTATGTACGGGTCAAATCTTGCAAATTAAATTTGACCCACTTCCCGCTAACCGAATAGGCTGAAATTTGGACCACATATGTAAACTTGATGACAATGCAATATTACGCTATCTAAGAGGTCTCTATTACGCTATCTGATGGTGGAGTCGGAAGGTGGCGACAGGATCTCCGCTTTTCTTAACCTAAACCCACCGTGTTAGAACCCATAATCGACATCTGAAATAAGATATTATCGATAAGTTGTTCACTCACTAGTCGTGTTTTTGTTTACCTTCCCGTTTTTTCACAAAATGAACTTTATTCATTGAATTGTTGTACAATCCATGATTAAATCTACTTCGAACTAATTAAATTTGTAACTTTTAAAGACTCAAATTCAAGAATGATTGAAAATATGAAATGAAAACATCCGTTTACCGTCCTCTCCGGTCCAAGTGGAAATCTAGCCAAAAATACATCAGAATTTTATTAACTCGCCTGACACCACACAATCTTCACACTTTCGTAAAGATTTAATACATACATAAACTCACGCCCTCATTCCCAGAGTGGGACAGGCAGAGCTACAGATTTAAATAACACAGCTAAATTTATTATTTCAGAACACCAAAAAACTGGACACAATTCCTTCTCCCACTCAAGACAAAATAATCTGACGTTTCGAATAATCAAGCATACCAACCTAAATAAGATATTAACAAAAAATAATAACACGATACTAATTAAGATACAAAAAAAAACATAACACGTCTATGTTTGAAAGCAAGTAGGGTTTTTGCTACGAAAATGCATTAGTACTCATTTTAATTCGATATGATTATTTTCTAAGTTGGTACAAAGTACGTTCATAATTTATCAAAGTATGAAGTGACGATGGGCTGCACTGACGCTCTTCACCGTTCGTTGCGATCTGTGGTTGCGATCGATGACACGATTGGCAACGATTCTGTTTATGTTTTGCACATCACTCATAGACTCGCGTGACGCCAAAGTACCTATGCGAAATGTTACACGCTCTTTTCTCATATAAATCGACGAACTCTTTCCTTCTATCTCGATATAGTTCTGTCAATGGAATGAGCAAAAGTAATGTCACCTATCACTTTGTGAGTGCCGTACTTTGAACCGATGCACGTAGGGGTAAATTACCATTTTAGGTGGTCATAATAGTACAGGCTTGTAGTACTGTTAGGCGATGGGCTTGCAACCTGTCACTAATACGCTGGTAAACATCTTAGCCTAATTGTGCAAATTGTGGTTATAGAATTATCAACAAGTTTTTAGAGATGTTTGTAATTCTGTAGCTCTGCCTACCCCACTCTGGGAACGAAGGCGTGAGATTATGTATGTAATAGTACATTACTGCACAGACCGGGAAATAGGCCGTTGCGGGACGAGTAGAGTTAGCTTGGCCGAGACGCAGTCGAGGCCGCGCTATATACGAGTCCAGCAACCGCCCTTCCCGGTCGAGGCTTGTATAGTGCTTTTCTCCAAAAATGTGAGGAAATTTAACACAATTGTTAATAATTTAGTATGACACTGAAATAAAGCATTAAATAAAATCACAAACTTAAACGTAATAAATTCAATTTGAATAAAATATAGTTTATAACATTAATTACGCGTTTATGTTATTTCGGCAATTTATTTTGTTTATAAAGGCAATTTCTTTATAAAAAAAGTCAAACTATTTGACACACTTTTAAATACGTTGTAAACGCTGTTTGAAAAGACTTAACTTCTTAGTCTATGACATTTAAAAAGTTAAATATAGAATTTTGATTGCACGAGTGTTTGGCTGTTTGGAGATAGTTATCCTAGTCTAAACATGGTTTTAAAAAGTAAAACACCAGGTACGTAATGAAATTTCATACATTTTCGCGGCCGCTACCGTTGGTAAATAACAACTTTGTTTTTTTTTTAATTTTGCCTGGGCCTGGAACTGAGAACTTCGCGAGCTGATTTGACAACAGTAAGGTTAACATTTCCGAGCATGTGGGAGAAAATCAATTTTTAAAATCTTATCCCAATCTAAAAAATAATCACTTCCTGATAAGGTTGGATAGGCATAGAACAATGAATTACCCCCTCCCTACCCTTTCTGTCAGTACCTGCAGTGCCATATCAGTCGGAACTTAGTAGTCGCTCCAAGTGCACGTATCTCTTCTTGGCATTCGTAAAAACGCAGTTCATTTAAAAGACACTATTTAGTGTTGGGTTTTTCTGAGTGTTTTGTATTTATTAAATAAAAACAAACATGCAGCTTTCCATTTAGTGATATAATAAGAAAAGATTGACAGGTTCATTGGTATCGTAGCAACTAACTACTATTCATTCGACACTTCCTCTCAAGCAACAATCCAGCTTCTCTAAATAACTAACTCGCACATCATCAAGAACCTAAAACCCTAAACCGACGTTTTGTTCGACGGTGGGCAACAGGGTAATTTGCTAATGTCATAGCACTTTGGTTATCAGCAAACAATTTAACGCCTTTCAATCAAATATTTTTATCTACACTGTGTACTAAATTCTGTAAGTATACAGCTTCCTTTGCTGCTTCAGATAAAGCGACGTATTCCGCTACTGTAGAAGACAAAGCCACGCATTGTTGTTTTCTGCACTCCCATGACAATAAATTGTGACCAATCTTAAACACGTATCCTGAGTAAGATTTTCTATCCTTTATGTCTCCTCCCCAGTCAGCATCTGCGTAACCTGTAATGAAGTCATTACTACAATCACCTTTCGGCTTTCGAAATGTTAGTCCTAAGTCACAAGTTCCTTTTAGGTAACGTAGAACACGCTTAGCTGTTTTCATGTGCGTACATTTACAGCATGAATTATATTGAGCTAGAAAACTCACTGCCGCTCAAATATCAGGCCTCGTGTTAAAGGCCAAATAATTTAATCCACCTATTAGGGACTGGTATCGCAATTGCTGGCGGTTGAACTCCTCACCATCCCCTTCTGCAAAAAGTCCATGTAGATCCAGTTCCAGTGGGGTTTTCACTGGTTTACATTGATCCATATTGTGTAGCGTTAGAGGACTCTCAATAAACTTCCTCTGTCGCAAGGAAAACGTTTTCAATCTAAACTCATCCCTAATCATTGTCGAGCTTCATTTAAATCCTTTATTTTAAAGTGTTTTCTCAAGCCATCCAACAACTCCTTTTTGTCGTTAATATCCTGAAAAAATACTAAAAAATCATCGGCATAGAGACAAATAAAAAAAAATTGTTCAAAATATAAACAATTATCAACGTCCGAACGTTGAACTGACATTGATAGAAATACGTCATTAACTTTTTCGTTCCAAGATTGACTGGCTTGTTTAAGGCCATATATTGCCTTTTGCAATAAACAAACTTTCTCTTTCGAATCTCCTTCGACGAACCCTTTCGGTTGTTGCATGAAAACTTTTTCACGCAAGTTTCCGTTTAAAAAAACTGTGTTTACATCGATGTGATGCACACGTAAATCTTTTTCTACAGCCAAAGCTAGTAAAAAAGTAGAGTCGACCTTTTTACAACAGGTGAGAATGTCACAAAATAATCAATACCATAAGACCGGGTAAAACCTTTTGCGATAAGCCGTGCTTTAAAGGTTTTATCACCATCAGCATTATATTTAAATTTATAGATCCATTTGTTCACAACTACTTTTGCTCCAGGCGGTTTTTCCACTACTTTCCAAACGTCATGATATCCAAGACCCACTTCATCATCAATATGTTGAGTAAAACTGCTTTCTCCATCACTTATATCAATGTCAGGTTCCTTAGAGCATTGATTTAATTCTCCTTGATCACTCTCGTCTCCAGTATTTCCGCAAAAAGTTGTATCAGCTGCATCTGATCTCTCTATAGCGTCTTAGAACAATCTTCTGCTACTGTTACTTTATTTGAAGAGTGGTTTATTTCCCATATAACCGCATCCTCAGGTTTTATAACAGCCTCCGGAGAAGTACGAATCTTTACAGTATAGCTTGTTTCTGAGCTCATGTCAGAATCTTCAGTCAAGATAACATCGCGTCCTGTGATGATATTTCGAGGATTGCTGAGATCTGTAAATTGATAACCCTTTGTTTCTTCACAATAACCAATGAAAAGATGTTCCTTCGCTTTTGCATCCCATTTCTTTCTTTTCTCCTTAGGAACATGTACATACGCAGTTGAACCAAAAATTCTCAAAAGATCCAAATTTGGTGATTTCCCTGACCAAATTTCTTCCGGAATATTTCCATTATTTGCGTTGTGAGGCAACCTGTTCTTGACGTACACCGCTGTATTACAAGCTTGCACCCAAAACTTCTGATTCAAACCTTTATCTAATAGCATGGTTCGTGCCATATCCGCTATGGTTCGCATTGCTCTCTCTGCCACGCCATTTTGTTCCGGTTTGTAGGGATCTGTTAACTGTCGCTTTATTCCCTTGCTAGAAAGAATTTTATCAATTTTTTTATTAACAACGTCCGTACCATTGTCCGTTCGCAGGCACTTAACTGTTAAGCCTGTCTCATTCTCCACATGTGTCACAAAATCTTTAAAACAACTTATTGTTTCCGATTTTTTCTTGAGAAAGTAAACAAATTATTTCCTCGTAAAATCATCGACTATGACGAACATGTAATGAGCTCCCCCATACGAACGTACTGACATTGGACCACAAAGATCAGCGTGTAACAAGCCGAGTTTGTCTGTAGCTCTCCGTGCTTCACCTACTGGAAAAGGTAATCTATATGCCTTACCCTTTATACAAGCGACACAAGGTTCCATTTCACTTTTCTTCCCTAATTCGATGTTAGGAAGCTTGCGTAAATCATTCAAATTTACATGCCCAAGCCGCCGATGCCAAAGTGACAACAAGTTCTCTACTCGAACTGTAGCTAGAGCCCCTTCTATAATCGGAAAATAATCGTCCAATGCATAGAAACCCGAGACTTCACTAGCAGTAACCACAAGTTTACTCGTAATATGGCCTATCGAATGATGAAACATCTCACAACCTTCAGAATCAAATATCACTTTCCACCCGTTCTGTACCAATTTAGATATGGACAAAAGATTAACTTTCAAATCAGGCACAAAAGAACAATATTTTATAGGTAACGAAACTCATTTCAAACTTAAAATAATGTCACCTTTGCCTATGGCCGATACCTTGTCATCATTCGCACACGTCACAACATTCTTATCAGTAACCTTAAAGTCTCTATACCAGTGTTTTTGAAAACTCATATGATTTGAAGCTCCACTATCCAAATACCACGTCGAGGGGCTGTAGGACTTGTGAACCGACAGTGAACAGCATAAAGCAACTTTCTTCGACTTTGTAGAAACTGTTGATACGCCTTCTCCGTCGGTTTCCTGTAACAGCTTCGGGCAGTCTGGTTTCTTGTGGCCTTTCTTACCACATTTAAAACACTTGAACTTTGGTACTGAGTGCTGAGATTGTTTCTTTGCTACCAACGCAGAATTAACATTCGAGGAATCATTGTATGAGCTCTGATTAGAGCCCTCTTGTAGAAGCTTTTGCCGAACATTTAGTGATATAATAAGAGAAGATTGACAGGTTGATTGGTATCGTAGCAACTAACTACTATTCATTCGACAGTTTTCAACTTGAAGCAAATGATTATGGATCTACATTCTACGGGTAAGAGAGTAACTATGCCGCTTATTTTTATGTAGATATATTGAATAATTATTATTACTTTAGCAGGTTGAAAATAGTACTCTAAATATTTGTGAAAATACCACGTCTTTGATATTTGCTCCCCCCCTTTGGACCTCTGTTTAGTAAAGACGCGCCCTCCGTATAAATTTTTTGGTTATAAAATAAATGATTTACTTATAAATAAATAGTAGAAAAATAGGAGTGCATAAAACTGAAGAGTGTTCCAGCCTGATGCGCACGTCAGTTGCGATTACCTTTGTCACCTTGAGAAGTGAGTCAGTTACATTTACCATACTAAAAAAGATCAGCAACACGCATCGCACCTATTTAAATTGCATGCGCCGGACAGGGACAACACCATATAGCACAAGCAGTACTTTCAACGGGTCTTGTTAAAGTGGACGGAAATAAATTTTGTTTGAGAACCTCGATCGGCAGCAAAATAACAAGACCCCTCACATTTCTTTTATGCTAAAAGAATAGCGACCTATCCACTAAGGGATGTCTTCGTAAGTTGGACGGAGAGCTAATTAGATTCAAATTAGCCGATCCGTGACCACTGACTTGACCTCTATCTATGATTTACTCCCGCCCCCGCCACTCCCGCGCTGCTGCTCTGGTACTTCTTGTAGAAATTTCAGTGCGGTTCGATTTACGTTCCGGACGCGAGTAATGTATCCGTTAAAGCGCACGCCTCCAGCTACGAAACCGCATGTAGAGGTTAATTCAACTCCAATTAGCAACGACGGCTGCATGAAAAACGCTTCTCCAGTGACAGAGAACCTGTTTGGGTATAAGTCAGAATCTGACTCGCACGACCAAAATAAGCAAAAATTACATAGAAGGAACCACAAACGACGAGCACTTGGAACTCCCCAAGACACAGAGCCTTCCACCGCAAACTCATGGATGAGATGCGGAATATATTTCAATCTTTTTCTTCTGCGCAGGATGTCCGTTTTTAGGACCTGAAGGCGACGTTAGAACATCAAAACACGGAGATCAAACAAAGCATAGATTTTTTATGGAGCAAATATGACGAGGCAATAGAGCAAATCCATACATTGGAGCGAGCTAATGTAGAAAGCATAAAAACCATTTCTGCCTTGCAGGATAGAGTAGATTATCTAGAAAGAAAAGAGCTTGCAACTGGCATAGAAATACGCAATATACCACGTATCACTTCGAATAACAAATCATATGAGACCAAAGAGGATCTTTGTGAGGTCGTAAAAAAAATTGGTACTGAAATTGGCAACATTTCAAAAAGAAAAGGATTATTGTTTTTTCGCGTTTATAATAGCTGGTTAAAAATTAGACTACCCGTGTTTCTCGGTTTTTCTTTATTTAACTTAAATTCGTCGTTAATAATTGATTAAAGAAATAGTCATTAAAAAGACCGTACATACAAATTTAGGAATACTGATGTGATCTTAGCATGATATACAATAAATGTCATGTCACTTCTCAACAATAACAACTGTAACAACATAGATTCGTCGACTTTGGGCAGATTGCGGCTATCCGCTTTTACAAATCCGTTAGTCACTTCCATTTTAAATAGCGTATATCAAAACAATAGTATTACGAGAATCGAAAGCGTGTCGTTAGAATCAAGTAATCCGTCAGATAGATAAAAAAATTACATGACAGTTGTATATTTTTAAATTCCTATGGTAATAAATGGACTAAGGGCACTATAAGTGTATTCCTAACATTGACAATCCAACTTCTATTACTGTTTTTCCTAAATATAAAAAAAAAAACTACTGCATAAAATCCAAAAATATTTTTACTGTAATCCGCAGTGTAAAATCTACAAACGATATTTTAATTTACTATCTTAGCACATATGAATTGTTGTCAATTGCGACAGAAGTTCGTGATACGGATATTCGTGACATCTACAGGACAAAACAAACCGACGGGAAACTAGGCACCGTGATTGTCGAATTTGCTACTGTAGTAGGAAAGGAAAGGACATTAAACAACATTAAAAGCACAAACCATAATAAGGATAAACCGATAAAAGACAAACTTAACAGTGCACTCTTAAACTCCACAGAGAAACAGAGATATACGTATATCAGAGTCCCTTTCACAAAAGTCAGCCAGACTTTTCTTTCTAGCTCGTGGCATTGCCAAAACCATAGGATGCACTTGTTGGACTTCCAGAGGCGTAGTGATTATGCGAACCTCTGATGGCACTCGTACGCAAATAACCCCCAACGGGACCTGGAGAAAATGAAGAACATAAAAAGGACTAGATTTAAGATATTTACTTACTTCTGTTAATTATAGGCAAATTTGCATGGACACACATTATTTCTTTGTTACGCTACCGGCAACCAAAATCAAAAGTAGGATATTTATAAACGTACACGCTACGATTTATATCGGATGCTACACAACATATAGACATGTCAAAACACAAACACCTAACATCAAAATCCCCTGCCCTTTGAACCTCCGCCACCTTATGAAATAAAAAAAAAGACAGTGTAATAATAATGAGCACTTACCTCCCATATTGTACTGCAGAGACATTAATTCTATATCACCCTAACACTATCCAAAATAACATACTCGTAAATTTTAACCGGTAATGGCGGTAATGAAAAGATTGAAAAGTTTTCTGGCAGCTGTCATACTTATTTTTAATTTAGAGACAAACTAGAGTTGGCTCCAACTATCATATCGTTCGTTATCTTACTTACGTGCGACATTGTCCAGTTTTGTATGCAAATTGACAATTCATTTCGAACTAAAAGTCATCTCGACTGATATTAGAATAGCGTTCAAACCAAATTTCTTTCTTTTTCAGAGATGTTCGAAATTTGAATGTCATAAGAACATTGAAATTGATGTTCTTAAGAATCCATAAGATTACTGCCGCAGATAAAAAATTTGCTCTAACAGAGTTGATTATTATGCTGGTCATAATTTGCGGTTTCTGAACGCATCATAGAGGGTTTATGATTCGTTTATTGATTTTTTATAATACGCATAGTGGCAGAATGTCATGATGCCTGTGCCACATATTAATGTGGAATGGAAATTAAAAAACAGGACTTTGCCGGCCTATGCCTGCACGATTTGTATGAAATTCCATAAACGACCTCTAGTCCTAGCCGCACCTGAAACGTCATTCTTGGCGGCCTATTATAAGGAACATAACATCGATATTTCATAGCATGTTTGAGAAAAATAAATTTGCGGATTATGGGTATGAGACCACCCAGATTTATGTGAACCTACATCCCTGGCATCCCATGACTCCGACGGTGCATAAAATATTAATTCATGGTGCAACAGTCATGGAAAAAGCCCTTTTGCCAGAAGAAGCAACAGAAGCTCAAAATATGCACTTTAGCCAATATAGCCAAAACTTTGCTATATTTTTTTTACGAGAGGAGTGCAATTTAGACGTGATAAATAGGTTACTACTCTGCTCAGATCCATTGATTTCAAGCATAAGACCTAAACCTAAAAATATATACAGTGGTGGTCACATAATTAGGGAAACTTGTTTTTTTTCCCATACAATTGCCTACAAATATGACTTTTCAATTTTGACCACCATTCAAAAAGTTCTAAACTAATTTAATATTTGGTTATCGTTCATTAATGAACTAAGGTTTAAATGTATGTAGAATTCATCTCTGTTGAAAACGGATCTTTCATTTTCTAAGGATTTGAAAAAATAAATACCTCGCGTTCATACAAAGTTGTAAAACTTTGTATGGACGGGTCAGCACTAAGTTTTTAAATCCCTATAAAATAAAAGGTTTGTTTTTAACAGTAGTTCATTCTACATAAATTTAAACCTTAGTTAATGATCTAAAGTAAATTGTATTTAGCAATAAAATTGGTCAAGAACTTTTTGAATGGTGGTCAAAATTTAAAAGTAATATTTGTAGGCAATTGTATTGGAAAAAAACAAGTGTCCCTAATTATGTGACCACCACTGTATATATATATATACAGGGCGTCCCACGACTATGGGACATGAAGGGAAAGTACCTTAAATATCGTAGATAGGATATTTTACTGAAAGAAGACTTTATGTTATTTTTAAAAGTTAGTAATACTGCATTCAAAGATGTTCTAAAAATTATTTGCTTCGTCTGGGAATCGAACCGACTTAAATGTGAAAAAAAATCACCCGTATTTTTATGATCCCAATCGAAAGAATGAACAAAAAATAATAATTCTTCTTAAGTAATATAGTATCTTAAAAGAAAGGAACAACGTGAAATTAATCATTTTAATCAAATTAAAAACATACATGAAACTGCCGAAGTCAGTAGAGTATTTTTTGTAAATTAATTAATTTCTTGCAAATTAATTAATTAAATGCTCAAAATGTGATCCCTTTTGTCTTATGCAAATCGCCAATCTTTTAATAAGTCCGTTGCTCGTTGATTTTCTACACATATTATGGTGAATACTCGATATGATATGGCTCAATTCTGTTTATTACTTGCCCACGTTGTCGTATTGCTTTTTGTATAGCAAATCTTTCACGTATCCCCAAAAGAAGTAATGTAACGGTGAAGTAATGCACGTGCACCTATAATAAGAAAAACTGTGCCAGTAAGCCGTTTATTAAGTGGGTACTTATTTGCGAATAAGCAATTCTATCTATGGAATCATAATATCGCTATTTTTCGGACGTCGTCGTCGGTAATAAATAATGTTCTTGAAATTTGAATCAAACATTTTACGTTATTCCTTTCTTTTAAGATACTATGTTACTTAAGAAGAATTATTATTTTTTGTTCATTCTTTCGATTGGCATCATAAAAATACGGGCGATTTTTTTTCACATTTAAGTCGGTTTGATTCCCAGACGAAGCAAATGATTTTTAGAATATCTTTGAATGCAGTATTACTAACTTTTAAAAATAACATAAAGTCTTCTTTCAGCAAAATATCCTATCTATGATATTTAAGGTACTTTCCCTTCATGTCCCATAGTCTTGGGACGCCCTGTATATAAAGAATAATAGCAATTTTATCACATTAAGCAATAAAATAATGTTGTCCGCCTAAAATGGCAACTTACCCCTATGTGCGATGTTCGAATTACAAAACGAAAACCTGTTATTATTTTACAAACTTGTATACTTTTCACTCATTCAATCCATTCGTGCCAGCTCTTGTGAATCGACCTGTGCGCGCTTTCGCTTAAATACCTTGCTACGACTTGTTCTGATAAGTGCAGCCCTGGTACACGATAATTAGTACAACACGAGCTGATTGGACATTAGTACATGACTCTTGCTGTCGCGCTCATATCTTCATACGTGTCAATGTCTCTTTACAGATATTTTTCGATGACAACATAGAGAGCTCAAGCGGCCACCTGTACGGGCTCGGCGCCCCGTTCTCCACGACCAACCCAAGCACCTTCCAGGAGGGCGGCGAGGCGGGCGGCTCATCCTGACCTGCGGAGCCGCGTCCCGCCTCGCCGCGCCCCTACCACGTGCAGGACTGAGCTCTGACCAGCCCACCCGCCACCTGAATGCCCTAGCATTTACAACACTGACTCGTGTCAACAAAAAATGCGTGTAATAGTACATTACTGCACAGACCGGGAAATAGGCCGTTTCGGGACGCGTAGAGTTAGCGTGGCCGAGACGCAGTTGAGGCCGCGCTATATACGAGTCCAGCAACCGCCCTTCCCGGTCGAGGCTTGTATAGTGCTTTTCTCTAACAATGTGAGGAAATTTAACACAATTATTAATAATATTAAACACAGTCCTAACATTTCCTTGTTGAAAATAACAGAAACGTTCGATTTAGTCTGACACTGAAATAAAACATTAAATAAAATCACAAAAAACTTAATAAATTAAATTTGAATAAAATAAGTTTAAGCTATAACATTTATTATTTCGTTTATGAAAGCAATTTCTATTTGACACACTTTTAAATACGTTGTAAAGGCTGTTTGAAAAGCCTTAACTTTTTAGTCTATGACATTTCAAAAGTAAAATATACAAGGAAGAATTTTGATTGCACGAGTGTTTGGCTGTTTGGAGATAGTTATCCTAGTCCAAACATGGTTTTAAAAGTACTTATTTTAGTTTTATTTTCGCGGCTGCTGCCGTTGGTAAATAATAACTATGTTTTTTTTCTTAATTTTGCCTGGACCTGGAACTCAGAACTTCGCGGTCTGATTTTACAACAGTAAGGTTAACATTTCTATCTTTCCAAAGTGTAATAATAGCTGAAGACTTGGAACTTTTGTCTCAAACTTCTTGTGTGCTACTGCGGGGTAATATTACGTAAAATTAAGTGCAAGTTTATTGTTTAATCATTCATAAAATTTACTTGCACAATGAATCAATCTCCGATTTGAAACTATTTCTTTTCACGTTTTCTATACACTAAATGTGATTGTAAACGCTGTTATAATACATATAGTTCTGACGGAAGATGCACCTATATAACCAGTGATTGGGATAGGCAGAGCTCGCGGGTTTGATCTTGTCGCGAGGTTAGCCAAGTTCAGTACTATACGCACGCGCAAGAAAACCGAATTTCTAAACTCCCGAATTAGTTATAACGGAAGTTTGCACATTAAGTATCAGATTTCTTACTGTGATGATTTTCTTGATTTGAAACTAAAACGGGAAAAGAAAGTATTGAAATAAGTATGTAGTCTTCTAACCCAACAGGAAAATATCTGGGTAACTGTTTTATCTTCCTTTTCGGCAACTCATGCGTGCGTTTTAATTAAAAATATGATTAAGGTTTAAATTATGTCCTTAGATTTATTTGTAAATCTACTTTTTTGAGTAGTCCTATGTGAAATATCTATCTGATTGTAGTACGAGATTGACATTTATGATATTTTGAACAACTATTTGTGCTTGTAGCAGTAGTAGAGCGCCGAATAATACTTGCATGTATCCGATTAGTAATAATGATTGTAATAGAAACAAGATTTGTCCGCGACGTCGCCCGTGGTGAGTTTGACCGTCGCTACTCCGCGAGACTTGTCATGTATTCCTGGTTATAAAGTAGACTACATTTTAAAATAGTGTTATCTAAAATACTCGGCTGCCCACGAAGGGTTTTTTGCCGTTTTTGGTTGAATGGTTCTCCTTTCTCTCATAGCGACCGAAAAGATGGAAAATCGTTTTAGCGTCTAAATGCCACAATAGCGGATTTAAAACCTAATAATGTTTACCTGAACAATAAAATCGCCAATCAGTTCAATCGCCATCGTGCGAGGAGAACTTTTAACGGTTTTTCCAGTAATAGAAGTATTCACCATGAGTATTAATACGAGAAGTTCATGAAAACATAAAAACACATGCAGTCGGTTCGGCTTGCATTTTGTTAGACTTGTTTCGTTCACTCGGTGACGCGTGATTCAGTAGCTGGCATCGCAATATCTGTACAAGCTTTTATGTTTACATAATATCGGTGTGATTATATTAATTGCGTAAATGATTATGTACCGAGAAAACTTGATCGTTTAAAAATCGTTATTTCATTTATCATTAGGTATCAATAATTGGAAGACTTCGACATCTTTTTTATAATTATTATTGTAAGAAAAATCAAATTATGTCCATAGTTTCTAGTTTTTTATGAGTGATTATTGAACTCTGCTACTAGTGTAATGCTTATAAATTAAATTGACCGAGGGCGGGTCCCCCGCGCGGCTCGCGCGTGCCGCCCGCCCCGGATCAAGTGAATAATCAACTGGCTGCCACAGAGCTGCTTTATGTGTTTAGACTATCCTATAGTTTTAAGGTGTTTTGTACTGTAGACATATTTTTAATTAAGGTTTTATATTTTTTGACATTAATTTAAAGTGATTTATTTTTTATTGTGCTGTAACATGGTTGGAGATAAGAAATTAATCGGTTTATCAACTAGAACGAAAGCGAAGTGTCGTCCACTTCGATCCTGTTTATTGTTCGCTGTAGTTATAGGTGATACGAATTGCAATCATGATTAAAGTTTAGAGGATGGCCAGCCTAGCCGGTTGCGTGACTCTCGTGGCTAGCGAATCCACGGATAGTCATAGTTACATTTGTTAGTGTTACAATCTAAATACAAAATCAACCTTAGAAACTTTGATACCGTAAGTAGATCCTCCCTCGAACTTATAAATTTCGTTTTTGATAGTTTTTTCTAGTGGTTCTTTTATAATTGACGTTTTCGAACACCTTTTGTGCAAAATAAAATCTTTAGCTTTTATAAAAGTGGAACCTCCCAAACTTAGTTTAGTCTAGTAACATATCGAGCTAAACTTTACAATCTGGACTAGCAATTTAAAGTTAGATTTGGAAAAGATCTTTTTAGTTCGGTAGGTATTTTCCATATTACGAACCTTTATGAATGCGTACTTCCTGGTGCTTTCTGACCGAATTTGATTTGAAGAAGTTCCGCTGTAGACGGGTTGTTATCTAGACATGACCTCAAGTCGAGCTTGAGACTACGGTCAGAAAATAAAAACTTAGTACAATAAGCCTCAGGCCAATTTAATTGTTGTAGATTTAATTGGCAACTGACATGACTCCGAATAATCAAATAATCTGTAACTCCATTTTTAATATCTAATGATTCAATAAACAATACATTCGTATAAAGAGACCTTATTTTCATTGCATTCTGTAGTCGTAGAAAACATAGAATTAATATTATGTAAGTATGCGTTGCAGTGCGAGTCGGTGTCTCTCGGAGAGGGTTCCGATTGGTTACATTAATATCTTAATATTATTTATTAGTAAAATTATTTTCATTCGCCTTTGTACTCGAATTATGTTTTTACATTTATGTTATTTTCCACTAAATCTTGTTTGTGTTGACCGAGCTCCGTGCGGAGCGCCTATTTCTCAGTGCTCTGGCCCTATGAGTTCTCACGTATTTGATTGATAAGTTAGTCTAAATTTTAACTTATTTGTATCACGTTCACACGCTTAATTTACTGAAGAGTAGTTCAGTTCATTATTTAGTCAAATAAACAACAATCTGAGGAGATTGAAGTTAAAATTTTATTAAACTATGTGGGACACATCAGCCCGTGAACGAATATGAATGAAATCGTTGATCTCGGTTAGGCAGAAACATACAGTTAGGTGCAAAACTGAGTCAATATTAGCACCTTAGTAGAATGTTAGTAAGTTGATAAAAATCCAGAATAGTACTCCTTGAAATTCACTGCAAAGCTACCTAACAAATGATTTATATTATCTTATCTTATCTTACAAATGGGCCCTTTCGGATACACTTCGACCCTTTAAGAACTTTTGTGCAATTACCCTCTTTCACACTCAGCTGTTCGCATGTGCAGGTTACCTCACGATATTTTTCCTTCACCGTAAGAGCATCGGGTAATGCACTTAAGTTGGAAAAACTCATTGGTACATGGTGACCGCGGGGGTTCGAACTCGGTACCTTAAGATCACGAGTCGCCCCCTAAGTCACTAGGCCACCGACGCTCTCAACATAACAAATGATTTACTTGTCATTTGTAGTTTTTTTTAGTAATCTTCAACCAAAAACAATAAAAATTTCACTTTATTTATTTTTCCAATAATTTTAGTTTTCTCTATAACAACTCCAAATCAGGAAAATATTAAGGATGCGGCTCCACTGAGGCGGAGACGAGCGCAGCGGAGCGGAGTTGTGCTAATATTAACCAAATAGAAGGTGCATGCGGTCACGTCGAGCGCGCCTTGCGCACGTTAGTTTAGATTCTATTGGTTAATATTGGCACAGCTGCGCTCCACTTCGCTCATCTCCGCCTCAGTGGAGCCGCATCCTTAAAATAGGAAATTCCATCGTCTTTACAATGAGATCAACTGCTTGAATCTGGGATGAGGTTTTGTAGTTGTAAAATTTTAGTCCGCTGCCAAAGTGAAGCAACAACCTATAGTGCTAGCGGTACAGCCCGAAATTCAGTAAAATGCTGTAAATGGTGTTAAAAGCATGTAAATCGGAACGATTGATCTCTAGGCCATTCGAATCAATTTGACCCGTAGCACGAAAAAAAAAACATAAAAGAGACGAGTTATGACGTCATCTTTGTTTTGTATGCGAAAAAAATAAAAATAAAACTGAAACCTATCGTATGTGGTATCTAATGAAAGGACTTTCTAAGCCGATTCTAAAGATATAACACACCATTATATTTCAGTCACTTCTTTTAAATGAAAATAAAAATTATTTTCAAAACATACCAAGTTTGGGCTCCTTCAGATATGATACGGTTGAAACATTATTTGTTAAATATACTTAAAATGATACGTAATAGCCTCATATCCAACCCCAAGAAAGCAATTTTGAAAATATTAACGTTTAGTATTTTTTATAATATTTTAATTTTTTTAAATGTGATAAAACCACAATTAGTTGAACCATGTATAAAGTTCAATTTTAGACACTGAGGATGATAAATACTAATACGAGAGGAGTTTTTAATCATATTTATATTATTTACTAGCTTTCGCCCGCGACTCCGTCCGCGTAGAAGTCGTTTATCGCTGCTCCCTCGGGAACTGTCCAATTTTCAGGTGATAAAAACTGGAAGGAGTCGCGGGCGAAAGCTAGTAAATAATATAAATATGACTGAAAACTCCTCTCGCAATACTATTTATCATCCTCAGTGTCTAAAATTGAACTTTTTATACATGTTTCAACTACTTTTGATTTTATCATATTAAAAAAATTTATGTTTTGAAAATAATTTTTATTTTAGTTATAAAACAAGTGATTGAAATATAATTATGTGATACATTTTTAGAATCGGCTTAGTAAGCCCTTTCATTAGATACCACACACTCTCGATTTTAGAACAAAAAAAAACCCATACAAAATAACGATGACGTCCTTTTTTGTTTTTTTTTTCGTGCTTCGGGTCATATTGGTTTGTATGGCCTAAAAGATCAATCATTCCGATTTTCATGCTTTTCAGCATTTTTGGCGTATCGTTAGGACTACTATTTGTCCGGCTATTTGCCTCTTCGCAAAAGTGAACCTTCGCACCGAAGTCGCCAGTAACTACCTCCAGAAATATGGCTGATTTAAACAATTTCCTACTCATTTTAATATGACAAAATAAGGACATTCAGCCTCTTTAAAATGTTAAAGAGGCTGAATATCCTTATTTTGTCGGGTTCCTTATTTGGGATTGCCACAGAGAGAATTTTATACTTAGAAAAATAATAAAAGTGAAATTTAACAGTTTTTGCGTTAAAATGACTGAAAAACTGTAATTATGAAAGTTAAATCATTTGGTACGGATTTGTAGAAAATTACAAGGAGTGCCATTCTGTATTAGGCGTTTAAAAATACCTTTGATTTTAATCAACTTATTCACATTCTACTAAGGTGCTTATATTGACTCAGTTTTGCACGTAACTGTACATGCATCACATGTACAGACAGATATAGATGTATGCGTACATACATAAAAATATACTCACCTACACACAAACATGCAAATATACACATATGAACGTACAAATACACTCATTCATACAAACATTCACACTTACCAACACATGCAATTGCATAAATAGGCATAAGAATAAATAATAACTACACGTAGAAGCGAATCTCCTTTACCCACGTAGTGTTGGTAAAGACTCAAGTCCTTGGAGTCTCCAATTCGAGTCGAGGGTTTTGTTTTAAGTTTTAGTTAGTTCCTACTTATTGTTTAAAATCATTTCATGTATTTATTTTTATTTTTATTTCAAACCTTTCTGGAACATGCATGACGTCGTGTGATATGCATTAGTAGGTAGTCATCTTTTATATATTTGAATAGAAACTTCAAAAGTGACTCTACATTGTAGAACTCTAGTCTTTTTGATGCACACCTACAGATGAAAAAAGTCTATAAAATCGTATCTTTTATAGTTTTTTTTCATTTGTGCATCAAAAAGACTCGAGTCCTATAATGAGGACTTGAGTCCTCTCTAAAACTTGAGTTGTGATTTCAGGACTCGGTAAGACTCGAAAAAGGACTCGACTCACGGCTAAAAAGACTCGGAAGTCTTTTAAGCTCAGAGTTCCGTAAATATGACTCGAGTTCTTAAAATGTAGATTTCAAAATCTCGAGTCTTCGACGACAAACACTAACTATTACCCAGGCCCAAAATGCCGCGCTTTAAATACCTACTTCCCCCTTCACCCCGCTACGACCCTCTGTCTTCCTCGCACACAGTTAGGGCTGTCACTCGCGAAATATTTTAATCGGTTTATGCAGTGATATACAAGTTTAGTCAAGAAATGATATTTAAGTGCTTCTTCATCGTGTAAACATTGTTGCAAAAACAGTTTTTTACATTTACGTTAAATTAGGGAATAATACTTTTTTAAGATATTAAGATTATCTCCAGGAAATTATATGGCTTATGTGGCTACTAATCATCTATAAAACACAGAAACGAGTCTATAAACCACCTTTAAAATAATAATGAAGCTCAATAATAATTAAGATCCCTAGTTACTTTTTACGTTCTTTTCCGGACCATTAATTCGAATTTTTATTAATTTTTTGTTGAGAAAGCTTTATTATAAAATACTATTCTTGTCTATTAATTCGTTTTAAATCTCGACACACACGGTCAAACAAATACAACGACCGCGCCGCGCCGCGCTGCACGGCCTAAATCCCATCACAAACGGAGCTGTAATATATATTAATATACCGGAATATATGACATTATAGCAAAGAACCACACAATACTAAGATATGAAGATATATATCCATCCCATTCGTTATAGTGGAGAGGGACAAAGATAAATATATCTTACAGCAAGATCTAAATAAATATTAATATATATTATAGCTGCTTTTGTCGACTCTCTCAACTACATCACCACTGTGTAGTACGTAAAATATATCGTAAGATGCATTGCTATAATATATATTTTGGCATATTCATATATATTCCGTGTGTGACGCCCCTGACTGACTAGATACCTCTGGTGTCGCCAGGCGGTAGGTATCTAACGCGCCGATCGCGCGTCGGCAGCCGGGAGTTTCGCTTCTACGTGTAGTTATTATTTATTCTAATGAAATAGGTCACATAATTAGAAATACTTACGTTTTTTCATATAATTGTCTACAAGTATCACTTATCGAATGTATGTTTTGTTACGCCGATGGATTAAGGCGTCTAATTTTCAATCGTGATTTTTGGTGCTTTGGAAACATTTTCAGTAGACTGAAATATCGTTTCAGTCCGTTTCAGAGGTACTTATCACATATCAGATTATCAAAATTTTGTATTCCAACTTGTCATTGTTATTTTTTGGCGCGCCTGAGACATGTTTTCAGTCCCTTTCAGGCCACCCTCTATCAGTTGACGCCATAACCTGAAAATCCGTTTTCAGGACCCTTTATGGACAGTCAGCTGCAGATAGATCTAACTGAACAGCGAGCCCAAAAAAATATGTTGCATTGGATTTACAAAAAAGACTAACACGCGAAAAGGTCAGCAAAATGTCCTGTAACAGTATGTTTTAACTATCTGCTTGGATAAAAATGCAAGAATGTAAATGTAACTGCGTAGTAAACCAAAAAGATTGAAATGGTCAAAAATTCAGCCGTATTTAGGGAAGCCATCCGTCATCCGATTTCTCTATAGATCCGTATTTTCACGGGTTCGGATCGAATGTAGTGCGTAACCGCTCTAAGGCAGCGAATTTTGACCAATATGGACGTTCCAAATTTAACATGGTTTCAGAACAATCTATCAGTGGCGGTACTGCCATACAAGCCCAAAAGCCGGGCTTGCCTTACAAATATAACAACGATCAAAAATCAAAGGTCACGATCACGAACTATTTCAATTCGCGCTCTCATTAAAATTTTCAAATAATGCAACAGCAGCGTAGTACCGAATTTGATCGCGCTCCGCCGCCGCACGGCGGGCAGCACTGCTGCGCGCTGAGACGACCCGAACTCGCTTGAGACACGGCTAGTCATCCCGCTCGCACGCGGTGGCTTGCAGGGGGGCTTCTATCTTAACCGGTATATCTCTTTCTTACGCATTAGAACTGCCTTATAATGAGATATAACTATTCATAGGTTCATATAGCAAATAGTACGAGATTTTAAGCCCTGCTTGCGTCTGAAGTTGTACCCGAGTCGAGTAAAATGCGAAATTCGCGCATGCGCGTGTTGAGCCGCGTTGACGGCCGACTTCACTTCTATTTACTTACTTCAATAATTTTACTTGTTTTGTTTGTTGTGAATTGTGTATTGTTTTGTTTGAGTCAACTGCGGTCACTAAGTATTTTGTTTGTTGTGTTGTTCAATTGGATTGGCAATGGAGGATGTATTCCCTTATGAATCTTGTGTTTAAACTGTGCAAAAATTTTGCTTGGCGAGTGAAAGGTAAACTCTTTATAAACTTTGCTGATAAAACATCAGATTTTCAGTACCTATTTCTTATTTCTCGCATAAGTAAAAGACGGTTTAATGTTTAATACCTAGATCTGTGTAAAAAACACAATATTGCTGCTGTTGTAGTGTAGGTATATTATTATCGAACGACAAAAAGTTTGGAATATACCTATCTGATATCTATATGAAAAATCAAATAACTTAGCTGACACGATTAAAAGGCATATGAATTTTATTTGCAATAAGACACGAACGATTTTAGTAATTTTGGTAAAAAGCGAATTGAGACATTTATCCGCAATAACTTTAAAAACTACAAAATCATATCTCTCGGCTTGCCCTATCCTGAAACCCTAGGCACGCCACTGCAATCTATATATACAGGGTGGAAAGTTCAAATGCCACATGGAAGGCGACTACCTTAAATATTGGAAATATCACATTCTGTGTAAAAGAGACTTTCCTTTATTTAAAAAAACTATAAACTGCGTTTATGGATTTTTGAAAAATCGGCTGTCTCAACCAGGACTCGAACCGGTCGGTGAAATGCGGTTAAATAACATGCCGTATTTTATGATGCAGATCGAAAGGGTTACCGATATGGTTCATTTATCTCTAAATAACAAACACAATGAAAATAACGGAAAGCCATGAATACTAGCAATCACCATTTAACTTTGTTTTCACCCGTCACGGGAAATGTACCGCAGCTACCTTAAATATTGGAAATAGCAAATTTTACGCAATGGAGACTCCATTGCGTAAAATTTGCTATTTACTTTTATTTTAGAAAATAATAAATACTGCATTTATGGATTTTTGAAAAAGCGACTATGATAACTAGTTACAATGTGTAAAGATAATAATTGATGCAATTTTTTTAATTTGGAAGTCAATCGTATCGTGCTAAAGAAGTGGCATTAGTAATCGCAACTAAACTGAGAGGTAAACATAAGTCTTGCTCATTTTTAAATATCATTACTTTCCTTGCATGCCAGAGATTAGAATATCTTGTTTTTTCAGTATTCGTTAAATGTTTAGGTAATGACAATCTTGTATTTTTAGTATTCGTTAAATGTTTAGGTAATGACAATTCACAATACAAGTAATTCTTAATTTTCAAGGTCTTTATTTAAGTCATGGTATGTATTGTAAACCATCGCTATGAAAGACCCTTTCGATTTTCATCTTAAAATACGGCATGTTATTTCTGTCATATTTGAGCTGTTCGATCCCCGGTTAAGTCAGGCTATTTTTCAAAAATCGATAAACGCAGTAAAAAATTTTTATATAAAAGTAAGTCTCCATTGCGTAAAATTTGCTATTTATAATATTTAAGGTAACTGCGGTATAGTCAACAGCATAAATAAGTGATCATTTATGTATCTTGTCACTTTAACGTCGTGTTTGAAATGTCATACAAAATTGTGAAACGATTGAAAGCGACAAGGTACATACATGATCACTTATTTATGCTGTTGACTGTACATTTCCCGTGCCGGGTGAAGACAAAGTTAAATGGTAATTGCTAGTATTGATGGCCTTCCGTTATTTTGATTGTGTTTGTTATTTAGAGATAAATTAACCATATCGGTAACCCTTTCGATCTGCATCATAAAATACGGCATGTTATTTTACTGCATTTCACCGACCGGTTCGAGTCCCGGTTGAAATAGACGATTTTTCAAAAATCCATAAATGCAGAATTTATAGTTTTTAAAAATATAGGAAAGTCTCCTTTACACAGGATGTGCTATTTCCAATATTTAAGGTAGTTGCCTTCCATGTGGCATTCGAACTTTCCACCCTGTATATTACGCGAGGCCGATTTTGGTACATGGCATCAGATCTACAGTAATGGTTCGATTTTGATAAATTATATGTCATTGGATTCGTCTCATGCTGGAGATTTGCAATAAGCTCTTCGTTTTTTTTATGATAAAGTAATGAAAATTTAATTTTAAAAAACTATTGTGTGCTGACCACGTGACTGGCCGGGATACGTCACGTCACCCGACCCCTTCTTTGACTTGAGATGTCAATTTTGTAAAATAAATAAACAAGAATTCAATGCTAACCTGTTGGAAGTTGTTCAGCATGAGAAAATATAAGTTTTGAGTCGTCAAAACCAAATAAATTAACAAAATACGAAATAAACGGTATATTTACAATGGCTACGGTGTATGTAATGTTTACGTGAATGACAAACGCATTGTATCAATTTTTAATTTTCATTTATGCCAGTGTACCACTGTAGTCTTTTAATTTCAAAAAGCTGATATATAAACTCATTTTCGCATAGGTACTTATTTAAGACTAGCGACCCGCCCTAGCTTCGCTTCGGTTAATATAAGTTAAAATAATCCAAGTTCACTGCAATAATATACTTTTTAAATTATAGATACGTGCATATGCATAGAGATTTTATTTTATGACGATTTTAGAAAGACGTCCTATCTAAAACTTTTTGCAAAATTGAGTTTTTGATGCCATTCGATTTTTAATTCAATTCAAATCATGACTGCCAGTTATCACAGTATCTCTCTATATACTCGTAAAATGTTTACAGTGGACTTTTCATTGCACAATACTAACAAATCTTGCCTGGAAGTGACGCGCGAAAGGGCTACAAACACTCAACGCTCAGGTCTAAGTCCGCAACTTTTAATGTTTGACCTTGTTGTGACTTGTAAATTGTCATTAAAAGCGATAATTTTACGGGACATTGCAGTCGTTTAAGCTGGAAAGGTAGATCCGTTGGTATTTATGAAATCCGGTCAGTATTGTGTACTCTATTATGAAAGTTTTTAAAGATGTAATTTTTGTGGATTAAGGTTCCGTAGTAAAATAATAATATGACACCCTTCTTTCAAAACCAATTTATGTGGGGCGATCCAGAAGGTTGCAAGGAATTGAAAAATTCCGTTGGAAAATGGACAGCCTCTTCCAGGTCGAGCACAGTGTCTACAGAGTAGTATGTTTGTGTCGGTGCATTGATCTTCGATAGAATTAAGTCATATCTACTTGACTATTAGTTGGTGATCAAATAGCTCTCTCGTTAACCCAGGTACAGTCTTAGAATTAATATTATTAATTTCGGAATAAACATTGCCGACTAATTGTTTTACTAAAACTCTAAGGTTTTCATTTTGAAAATTAATGCTCCTATTATGTTGGGGCATCTGTCCATTACCTATTTTGAGCAACAACTCTGCAAAGAGCCGGTTTTCATACGTGCAGACAACAAAACTGTCATATTTGTTTTGAGTTCTAATCTATGTTGCGCGTAATTTTGAATCTGCCATATCTTCTGTACCATACCATCCATCATACCATAATATATTGTACCGGACTATGTTAATCTACCTAAGGTAACCAACGTGTTTATCTGGATAAGGTTAAATACTGAATCGGACAGAATAGCTTCGCTAATAAACTTATATTTTTAAATAAAATTATAAACATAAAAATGGTTACTGTGAGTCAATCTTTGGAGATTATATTTTATGCCATCGCGGACCTTTCTCTAGGTTATTTAAAGAAGTACAATTCTTTAGTACATTATTTTGACATATCTCTTAAGGTTTAGCCAGCGTAAGCTTTGTAAGGGCCCGAAAAACGATTTTTGTCGACTTGGTAGGAAAACATTGAGTTTTCTCAACTATATTAAAACTTAATTAGAATGAAATGTACATATTATGTATAAACCATCTAGAATAAATTCTCTAAATTACAGTGAAAACCGTATCATAATCCGTTGCGTAGTTTAGAAGGAGTCAGCGGAGAAAGGCAGACAGGCGCGAAGCGACTTTAATTTATACTATTTAGAGAAGAGATGCAAAGTTTCGGTTAAGTTTAATTAAATGTTTAGATACTTAAGTAATAGATTTCTCATCACCACATACACTCTTGAAAGTGAATAGAAAGAAGTGGTTTCTGCCTACCCATCTGTGAAACTGGCGTGATTTAATGTAGGTACCTATGTATGTATGTATGTATATACACTCTTTGATGCTCTGCTGAGGGATATAGGCGTGATGTTACACTCATTTACACAATATATACAGGAACCATGGGTCTATATTGTCTGCCATAATTATTTTAGTCATAATGTGCTTTAGGTCATAATCATCGCAAGTTATAATCCATTTTTAAAGAAACTGTTACTTTTCAGGATTTTTATAAATCAAACCTAACCAAACCTAGCCTTGTATACACGTTAGATATTTCAGAACTTCTGAAAAGTTTATAGTTTCAGCCATATAAAAAATAATGACTATCAATAATTATGTCAACAATGACATTACGATCAATAAAATATAAAATAATGAAAACAAAGGGCTTCCAAGAACCATTAGCCAAATTTTACGTGTCTATCTATTCTCTGTTGTAGTTAAACCAATTAAAGTCACTTAGAGGGCGGTTTCTTAAATTTCAATTTTGATATTTATTACACTCATGATAACTTTAGAATGGTATGTCCGATTTGAATAATTCAAAAAGTAATTTACAGGAACTGGTATAGCGTTGAAAACGAATTGATTTATTTGGATAAGGAATAATACCAAGGTACCAATAATGGGGCATAGATAGTACCGGCGTTACCATTGCATATTTTAACATGAAAAAGTAGTTACGAGGGGTGATCAATAAGTTTTTAGAATCGGTATGAACCATCCTCGTAAAAAAATCATCCTTTAATGTGGACTATACCATGACTATATAGACCATGGCACTAAACAACGTTAAATTAGAGAAAAGAAAATTAACATTATTCATTTGTTTTTCTGTGATAGCTAAAGAAAAAACATCTGTATGAACAATTTTACAAGACGGCAAAAATAAGAGTTAGTTTTGTAATTATTTGGAGCGGTGTGGAGAAAGTCCTGATGCCCTAATAAAAAAAATGTTATTGAAAATGAAACCTTGGTTTATCATTATGATTTTAAGGATAAATAAGTTATCTTTGCAGTGGACTTTTTTATTTCCCACTCGGTCACCAACATTTAGGGTGGCTTTTTCGGCCTTTTCCGGGATTATTGAGGCCTACAAATAAATACTGTGATATTAGCTTTTAGCAATTATCAAATAACCTAGGAGAGTTATATAACATTATTCTGCCGTATAGTTAAGGAAAAAAAAGAAAAAAAAGTGGTGAATAAATTTTACGTATTTTCGGCAGGAATTATTCTTCAGAGCCATCTAATTCACAAGGATGCTGCTCCCCAACCTAAGTTCAGAACTGATAACCGCACCCCCTGTTATTTAGCCCTAACTTTTAACTACTACTTCTCATTCACCAATGTTCAAAAATAACTACATAAAAATCACAAGCTGATGATGACTTAGTTAAGGTACAAAATTTGACCTACAAAAGTAAAAATATTTTTATAGGGGTAAAATAAAACATTTAAATGACATTAATGAATGTTTGTAAATATATAAAGTGTGCATATTCCAATTAAAATATAACTATTTACATATCTCCCATTTTTATATCGATTCTAAAAACTTATTGATCATCCCTCGTATTGTGACATAACTGTAGTAGTTAGACATATAGTATCGCGGACTTTTTTATAGATATTAATGTCTTCCATAAAATTGTAGTACATCACTTTGCTCTATTGTCAATGGTTTCCGCAGCGTACGCGATATAAGGATGTTTTTTGGTATTTTTTTCACACCTTGGGTTACATTATCGAAGTTTTCATACGGATCCCTAACTTTTTGAAAATGTTCTATAGCCTATGTTCATCAGGGATAATGTAGAATTCTAATGGTGAAAGAAATTTCCAAATCGGTCCAGTAGTTTCGGAGCCTATTCAATTCAAACAAACAAACAAACAAACAAACAAAAAATCAAATCTTTCCTCTTTATAATATTATATTAAATATTATATTAAATTATAGTGTAGATTTTCAGAGAAGAATGCAGGATGCAGGTTGTCGTGGGTGGACGCCCGTCTCTGTTGCACAGATTATAAGGATAAGGGTATCTCTGTTGGAGTCCAAATTCCTTTCCTACTGCCATACCCTATGTAGCGAGTAGCGATTTTAGCCAGAACGTAGACAGAGTATAAAATGGTCTTGCTACCGAGCGACCAGGCGTAAAAGGCCCCATACACGGTACGATTGGTCTGTACGATCCGTCGCTTCAGACCGATCGAAACGACGAATCGATAGTGTATGTCAACATCGTTAACGATTTACTTCATCGATGTCGGAAATCGTAGCAAAGACCCATGCTGTCGTGAATATCGTAACGATTCGATTTTGTCTCACTCTGACACGAACATTTGAACACGTCTTTATCCTTCGTTTCAAACAAGTAAATGACCGATCGATACGACCAATCTTTTCGTATATGGGCGTCATTTTTGATGCGATCAATCGTCACGATTTTCATCCGATCGATCGTACAGACGAATCGTACCCTTAAGAGACAACACTACCTAATTTTTTGCTTACCTACTTTAAATCTATAACGCTACTTAACTGAAAACACTATCTTATTGTATTTCTTTTGAATTGTGCCAATAATCCTACCATGAAAAAATGCTCGGTCGGTGATAGAGACAAAACATGGCACTCTTTTCTATTTCCTCTTATAGGAATCGCAATAACGCTATCTTTCTTTATCAAAGCGTGTCTGGCCCTGGCCTTAAAACGTCCGGATCATGTCCGTTTACAAAAAATAGTACATTATTGCCTAGGCATGGAAGTAGGCAAGCGGGCCGAGTATTGGTTTAAACGGACGAGCTTGCGAGTCCGTTTAAAAATACGAAGCCCGCAATTGCGGTTCCTGCCGAGGCAAATATAGTGCTTTTCTCAAAAATCGCAAGAAATAATTTGTGTTGGAGTAAAATCTTCATCGCTTGAACTCATTTTTTGAATTGCATACAAACAGAAACTTCATGTGAAAAAACCATCACTCTTTACCACCTTTTTGTTTATGACAAGGAGAAAGCAAGCTTTGTTTTTAAAAAAACATAAGCTATTCCAGACACAGATAAAAAAGTTATGTTTCGAATAAAATTTGGATGTATAAGACTTGTGCCCTCATTTTATTATGGCCTTTTTCACTTTTTAAAAAGTTACAAGCTAGATAGTAATGGAATTTGTATGCAACATTGCGGGCTTGTGTAGCGAGCACGCAATATATTTTTTTTTAAATTTGAGAACTGTCAGTAAACTATGTATTTCGCGTCTCAATATGTAGATAGGAATGTCCACATTTCCGGACATTTTTGAGAAAATAGTACATTATTGCCTAGGCATGGAAGTAGGCAATTGCGGGCCGAGTATTGGTTTAAACGGACGAGCTTGCGAGTCCGTTTAAAAATACGAAGCCCGCAATTGCTGTTCCTGCCGAGGCAAATATAGTGCTTTTCTCAAAAATCGCAAGAAAAAAATTGTGTTCGAGTCAAATCTTCATCGCTTGAACAAATTTTTTGAATTGCATACAAACAGCAACTTCATGTGAAAAAACCATCACTCCTACCGCCTTTTTGTTTATGACAAGGAGAAACGCAATTCTTGTTTAAAAAAAACATAAGCTATTCCAGGCACAAATAAAAAAGTTATGTTTCGAGTAAAATTTGGATGTATAAGACTTGTGCCCTCATTTTATTATGGCCCTTTTCACTTTTTAAAAAGTTACAAGGTAGATAGTAATGGAATTTGTATGCAACATTGCGGGCTTGTGTAGCGAGCACGCAATGTTTTTTTTTTTTAATTTGAGAACTGTCAGTAAACTATGTACTTCGCGTCTCAATGTGTAGATAGGAATGTCAACATTTCCGGTCATTTTTGAGAAAAAACCTTTCCTAAACAATGATATTTTATATTAAAATACGTCATCTGCGCGCAAAAGCGTTCCTCGAAAAGGAAGGTAATTGCCATACTATTGTTTAGTCCCGCCGTGGCCGCACCACGCGTCAAAATCAGTAAAGTTTTATTACCGAAATGCAACAAATATAAGTCATAAAAAATGCCGTCTTATGTTTTTCGGGGCTGCGGAAATTATACTGTAACTATAAAAGGAAGAAAGGATGTCTCATTTCATTCGTAAGTACCGTAAATATTTTTTACATTTTGTTTTACATCGCCATAGTTACTTTGTTTAATTTGCACCGGTGGCGTCACTGTCACCTGTGAAACATGAGATACACTATCAGATATCGCATGAGTGCGATAAAGACGGGTAGCTATATGGCAGACACGAGCGGGCACGCCGCGTCATTCGGGTACGCAATTTAAAACAACTATTTATATCTTTCTAACAATAGCGTTCACTACGAATTGCCGTCTTTGTCTGTAGAAATATGGCAACGTAGCAACTGTCAGTAATTGGCGACGGTTTTCGAATGCGTTTAGTATGAGCATAACGTATCTAAATATAAAATATCATTGTTCCTAAATGGCTGATAGACGTACGAGCTTTAAATCCGCGATCTTAAAGTTCGCGAACCGACTGGCTCGATAGTCAATAGGAAGCCAGAATACTGGCACGGCGGTTTTTAAGTAAAATTTACGCGTACCTACTTACGGTGACAGACGGGCGAGTAGGGTAGGCGAGCCCTTAAATATAATAGTAGCCATAAAGATTTCATGTTATATTCTGAATTACGAAATGTCCTGCGGTAAACGTAACCTTTATTAAGACTTTAGATTAGAGTATTCGGCAGTAGTCCTTTGTATAGCATGGCAATAAAGTAGAGCCATAAAAAAAGTGCTGTTCGGAATGAAATTGGCATCATGATCCAAGGTTTACTCTAACCTGGTGCTGTTGACATTTATTGTATTGTAGTTCCAGCTGTCACTACTACTGTGTTAAACGAGTGCTTGAAAGGGGGGTGTGGATGGAAAAGTTGAAAGCAGAAAGTTTGACTTCGGAACTTTGCTTGAACTAGTTAAGAGATAAACATACTAAAAGTCCCCACCCCTCGGAGCACGGTGATTCCCCGGTAGGCCATAAATCCAAAAAGTTATGAGCGTATCCCGGTGTAATTGTTTACTAAAACGAGTCACTAATACCCAACCTACTGAAAACTATAAATAGCAAAGTCATTAAATGAAATTATCATTCACCTTTGTGCAATGAAAGTGACCGCATCTCCACCCTAATTAGCAGTACGTTTGTGTCGCCCCAACTTAGTCACTTTGTTATGTTATGTGTATATGGAGGTGCAAGTTCAAGGTATATACTTTAGTTATTAATAATATTTACGTAAAGGGGCTTCTAAACGGGCCATATTTTCACTGCAATATCGCATGCTGAGAACGAAACTGACCTAACTCGAAAAAGTCGATTTGTGGCAAATCGCAAAAATGTGATTGACTTATAAGCTTGTCCATGTTTGAACTCTCATAACTTTTTTTTAAATTAATGTATTATAATAATAATCATTGTTTTACTTTATTTGATTCTTCCTTGTTTCCATACCCTTAAATAATTTTGATCAATTATTTAAAAACATTGACAAAAATGCCTTTCAAAAAAAAAATCATAATTAAGTCATTATAGTAATAAGTATGATGATGCATGGCTTGTATTATTTCAAAATAGGTCTATTTCAAAGTAAAAGTAGCATAAAAATCATCGAGTTAAATCATAAAGTGTCAGTTTACTTGTAACTTAATCTTAAAACGTAATATAAAAAGTCAGTTATATTTTTTTACTTTTATTTAATCCAGTCTTTTTATCTTTACCAGAGTTAATTTTCTAGTACTAAAATAGACAGCTTAGTCTATAAAGTAGCAAAATTTAAAAAAAATATGTCTTAAACCTTCAAAAAATAAAAACAAAATGCTTAAACTTCTCTTAATCATAATTTGAACAAGAATCTGGTAACAATTATAAAAAATAGGTAACCAGATTTAATATCTGGTAACAAAATAGACAACTTAGTCTTAAAAGTAGGTAAAACTTTGAACAACAGGTCTTAATTAAACCTTACAAAAATAAAAATAAAAGCTTTCAACTTCTCTTAATCATAATTTGCACATGAATCTGACTACAATTACACAAAATAAGTCTTAAACCTATGTAAAATCAACAAAAGTAGTACTTCTTAGGTTTTAAACCTTATAAAAACAAAAACAGAAAGTTCTAAAGCTTATTAGGAATTATTTTTCACAATTAAATAGGTAATAAACTTTAATCACAGGGTTTGATTATCTATAAAGAATTATAAAAGTTAGCATAATAGTGAGGTATTAAGTTTTTCTTTACTAAATCTTTGAGATCCTTTTTCTTATTATCCTTTAACGCAATTGCCTGCTGATAAAGGGATTGCATTTGAATATCGCCAGAAATTAACATTTTTTTCCTCTTATTTCCCATGTTAATTGTAGAAAATTCAGTTTCCGTATAGGAAGTTTTATAATGAAACAGAAACTCTTCATTTTTGACAAATTTTAAAATCTTTATGTCGTTCCACTTTACTGACTCCTTGTTTAAATTCTCATTAAAGTTATATGCCCACTGTTCTTGCAGTTGTTTAAGGTTTTAAAAAAACTGATAATGCAGTTCTTTGACTGTGAAGGGTTTGCCAGATTTTCGTGCACTTTTAATTAATGTGATATACTGATGTGGTGTGTATATTTGTCCAGATTTTCCTTTTTTTTTATTTCTTGCTCGATCAAACTGTGCACATTATCTGCCTCATTCTGAGTGTAACCTTTGATGAAATACTTATGAGTTATAGTTGCTATATTAGGAAAATAGGCTACCGCATATGAATACAAACTGGTTATGAATTTATTTTTGTTTTGGCCAGTGCAATTGTCAGAGTAAAATGTAATGTGTAACATTTCATCGCAGTGTTGATCGCTTAAAAACATCAGGTAGTCGAATATACACGAACCAATTTCATTTGCCCCCCTTTGCCCTTGTGTTTCGTCCCAAAAAAAACAATACACATTGTCGTAAGCTGAGTTTTCCTGCTCGCTTAGGGCTGTTAATTCAGTTATCGTAAAATCAAGACAATTGATTTTAGATGAGTAATAAAAGTATGCTGGACTGGGACATAACATTACAGACTGTAAATCATACACAGCACACATGTGATTTGCATTAATACTGGCACGGTCTAGTCGTTTCTCTTGACGGCACAGATCTTTCTCAATTAGATGTTTGTCATAATCGGCTTTCAATTACTGTTTTAAGTCTGACGGAGCAATCTGGTAAGACAAACATGTTTCGCATCTGTCTTTTTTGGGCTGAAAGAAGCCAATATTGAAGTCTTTGTTAAATGTATTTATATACATCCAATAAGGACATTCAGGCAAATTATTGTCTTTTTGTTTTTGGTTAAAATCTCTCCATAAATCCTTAATAGTCTTGCTGTCAGAAATGTACTCTTTACTTGTTAACGCTCTAAGGTAATGCGATTCAATTCGCGGTATCGAATTAATGTGCTCTTTTATCCACCGCAGAAGGTTCTGATCCATGGTTTTCCTATTGACGTGTTTCCCACGTTGATCGGGTTCCACGGTACCATGAACGTTAGTTTTTTTTTTCACTGTCCTAATTTGCCAATCAGAAATGTCCAAAGTATTAATAAAGTACTTCTTACATACACGAATTTTGCCATCATTCACTGTAAAATAAAATGCGTTATTAGGCATTCGTGGTTTTTCAGAGTTTGTGTATTTATATTTAGGATTTATTTCCGTAATACAAGCCCTTATATAAGCACGTTGCACTTCTAGATCGGGTAATTTCCAATAATTTTCGAACAACGATGATCTGTCAGCATCTCCAATATTATCTGAACACTTTAGTCTGCAGTTGCAAACTGGCTTCATGCTTCGTGCTGGTATTACCTTTTTTGATTTAGCAACCGATGTATAAGTCTGACCGGTGTTTCGTAATTGCTTAGCTATGTTTTGTTTCCATGCACTTCAATTTCTTTTACGTTTTCTGGATTTCTTAGTATTGGATTGCTCCTCTACATCTCCTCCCACCAAAGGGACGTTATTGTCAACTTCAGGTGACGAAGAGCTAGAAGCCGGTACTAAGCCGTTATTTGTATTTACACCTAAAAAGGTTGGGTCATTGTCGCTCAAGTCTACATCACTTTCGTCGGTATTTATTGGAGAGACATGATAATTTGGCTTACAAACCGCTGCTGCTAGCCGTCCCACATCAGAACTAGGAACTGCAGCACAAGTGTTTGATTTTTTGGAACTAGACGAACTGGAAGTACTCGATGACGAGGTGCTATCAGACGACGAACTATTGCTTGATGACGAGCTACTAGAACTGGAACTTCTTGTACGTGGGCTTTTTAAATGAGGTATGACTTTTACTACACTCTGGTTTGGGTTATTTTCGGCAGGAGATTCGAAAACCTAAAACATATAAAAGAAACGAATAATTTTGATACCTTGTGTAAGTTTCTGTTATTGAACACTATATTTAAACAATCATAAACTTACATTTGAAGATCTAATCTGTAACAAATTAGTCCAGTTCTGTATTTGGTCACGTGGTGGTGTATCCTCTATTATGGACGGACTGGGGGGCACGTTTTCTTTGTCAATTTGCTGAACATAAATTTACGTAACAACTTGAACGTATTGAAATTGTAATTAATTAGTAAAATTATTATAATAGTAATAATAAAGTAACCGACCTCATTTTGTTTGTGATTAATCACCATTTGGAGTATGTGGTCAGATCTTTTCTTCATTTTAATTTAAGATTTAAGTGATCTTTATTCAGCCAGGATGTTTACTAAAACATAATAAAAAAGCACATAACCAAATGAGCCTTTAACGATCATTATTATTTAATAAAATACAGACCTATCATAAAATAAGTAAAAAAAAGTACATAAACAATCAATATAATAATACCACAATCTCATCCACAATGTTTAATACTAAAACGACTCAAAGACAAATGTTTCCCTAAATCAAATACATGCAACAGTACTAAAGTGACACATTTACAACTTGGGTCTCTTTAGTATTAAATATAATGACGTGAACTTACCGTATTAATCACTACTATAGGGACTCACTTGGGTTTAGGTCACTTTTAAAATTACTGTTACACGTGCTGTTGATACCACCTGTGACGTAATACTGAAGCGGGCGCTGTCGTTCTGGCGGTAGGTTCGGGAGGGGGTGCGTGATAAAGAGACTAACAATATCAATCTGTGCTCTTCTAACTAGAAAAGGGCGGTTTCAAACTATCCACGTTGTGAAGTATGCTCGTTAAGGTCGTTCTATATAATAAACTCAATTTCTCAAATTTTCGTGTTGGGTCACTTTCGTTCTCAACATGCGATATGTGGCCGGCAACTATTGGTGTCTTTCTCTAATATACGAGTAAGAGAGGGACACCAATAGTTGCCGGCCACATATTGCAGTGAAAATATGGCCCGTTTAGAAGCCCCTTAACAATATTTTTATTTGTATTTTATATGATTTTTTTTACCAGAGGTCTATTGTTTCGCTTGATTTTTCCTGAAGTATGGCTTCACATAGAGCTATATACCTATGCCTACCCTGAGACATATCATTTTAAAGAGGGAGATATATGAAATTAGTTATATGACTTTCATCTGCATCTTGTTGCAACTTTTTAGGTTATGGAGGTGCCAATATATACATGTCCATATAGACAAAAAATTGGATTTTTTGTAACATTTCTATTTCTTTGTTTTAGACAATTTTTTCAAGTTTTCCTTTTCGAGACGTATCATTTTCAATATTTGAAATTCTAAAGAGGGAAATGAAACTGAAAAATTTCATCAAGTTCTGGATACTTTGATTGAATCTGCACAACTTTCGGATAACATCGAAAATATTGAATGAGAGACATGAAGTGATAGAATAAGGAATTTATGTAAACGAATTTCACTTACTGTTCAAAAGTACATCGTTCAAAGTCTAAATTATTAGAAAAATATGCAGATTGGTTAGGTGTAACAGAACATGTTGACATAAAGCAGTGTATTTATTACCAGATAGAAAGGAGGATTGTGGATGGTATTTTCGTTTATTCACTCGTACTTATTTTTAGGGTTTCGTACTTCTGAAGGAAAAAAACGGAACCCTTATAGGATCACTTTGTTGTCCGTCTGCCTGTCCGTCTGTCTGTCCGTCTGTCTGTCTATCAATACCCTTTATCTCGGCAACGCGTGGAGGTATCGAGTTGAAATTAAAACCATATACTCAAGTCTACAGTCCCTTGAAGTTGTGAAAAAATCTAACTTATAAAATAACTTAAAAAAAAAACGGCCGTTTTTGCCGCAAATAACGTCTATCTCGACGCTCTCAAGGGAATCAAAATGTATAGGGTATTTTCCGTTGACGTATAGATCTATGAAATTTGGCAAGTTATACCGTCTTGTACTACAAGTATAGGAAAGAATCTGAAACTATACATTTTTAATAGAATCATAAAAAAAACACGGTCTGTATGCAAGGAACTGCTGTTCAAAGGGGTTTGGGTAAAAGTGTTGTCATTTGTAAAATTCATATATTTTCAAGGTGAGCGGCCATTCGTAAAACTGGTAAATTATGATAGAATTATTAAAAATAAACATATTTTGTTATGTAATGTAATACTCTAAAGTGCATCGGAGCCGAGATATTTAAATATTCATACTTGGGCGTACTTTTGTACTAAAAACTGAATTCTTAAATCTTTAAAATCTCCGCTCCGATACTATTTACCGCCATAAATTATATATATCTATGTGTATTTAGAGCTCCTCTAAATAAATATGAAAAATCATCCGTGGCCGCTGAAAAAAAAAATTACAATATTCTTCAACCAAATTTACCCAATGCCCTTTTGAATTGAGTTAACCGTGTTATGTGCGGAACCCTCGGTGCGCGAGTCGTACTCGCACTTGTCCGGTTTTTTCCATTAAAATCGCAGTATGAATATAATTTTTTAGACTATGTGTCCAAAACAACACTCATCATCATCATGACACATTTTTATTTCCAAAAATATTAATGTATTTGTGTTATATTATACATATATAAAAATATAATTTATTGTAAATTTAATATTCCTAGAACAGTAATAAATAATTTAAAATCAAAGAAATAACTTATTTCGGAGTTGAGGTATTTATGACCGCCTTTGTATGGGAGCGGAATCACCGTGCGGAGGTGAGCACTAGGGAGGGGGGCATAAAGAAGGTCCCGTTTTTTTGTTTTTTGTTTACGTCTTGAAAACGATGCGTGATAGGAAATGGTGTTGTATGGCATTATTAAAGCTGATAAAATTCTCTACACCTATTTTCAATCGTTGTCGAGATATGAGCTCCAAAAAGTACTCGATTTTCAATATATTAGTGTGAAATATTTAAATTTGCCGAAATTTTTAAATGTGGTATAACTTTTCAACGGTAGATAATATATTAATATATGTATGATATATATTCTTAAAGAGAATTAAATTCTCTACAAGCTAAGTCTTCTTCTTCGTCGTTTTCACTCTTGACAGAGTGGGCGTGGTCATCATATCAGGCGCTGGTGGAAAGCTTCACAACTCGTCGCCACTACTCTCTGACAGCTGCCTTCCTCGTGCAAGCTATGTAGGGGACTGTTTTCTACAGACGATATATATGCAAGTTGGAGAGAAATGTAAGAAAAAATAGGTGAGGTGAAAATACATTTTTGAAAATTGACCGCTTTTTTTTTAAATAAAAAAAATAAAAATCATTTATTTCAGACCGTACAGAGATCCATATTATGTTAGTAACAATGGCAAATTAAGACTACGTTAGTAGTAAATTTTATAATAAATACAATTAAAAAAGGAAACACACTATTTAACTGCTCCAATTGCCACCGAGACCCAGTATTTGGTGAGGGGGCAGTCGAGGCGTTCCGCCAACACCCTCAGGAGGCTGTTGCTGCTGCCGCGCACGTGTTTCAGCAATGAGGCTATTCTCTTCCGCCTAATGGCATAGAAATCATCTATTCTCGCCTCAGCGAACATGCCGGATGCACTACAATACCTCGGCAGCCCCAACAGCCTCCTCAAGATGTTATTATATTGAACACGCAATGTATTAAATGCTCGCTGCGTAAAACCTACCCACAGACTGCACGTGTAAAACGACTGACAGTATGCTTTAAACAGCGTTATTTTAACTTGTTCATTACAACGTGCGAATCTGCGGGCAAGCATATTGCCTCTCACTGCCATTGCTCTTCTTTCCCTTTCCAAGTCCGGGTCGTCCTTCAAGTCCTCCGTGAGCATATGCCCCAGATACTTGAAGCTGTCTACCACTTTGAGGGATACCCCGCCCAGCATGATCCTAGGTACTTTTGTTGGGTTGTATTTACGGGCCTTGAAAACCATCAGCTCACTTTTGCTTGCATTGTATCTAAGACCATGCTGCCCAGCGTAGCCCTCACATACCGCCACCAGTTGTCTTATTGAGTCAACTGAAGGACCCAGCAGCACCATGTCGTCCGCGTAACTTATTTTGTTAAAACACGTTCTACCAATATGGCAACCGACATGCGTGCTGCTGAGTCGTTCAATCAACTCATTGACATATAGGTTAAACAGTATAGGTGATGACAGCCCACCCTGTCTAACCCCACACTGCAACCCATACTCATCCGACTCCTCCCCAGCCCATCTCTTTGGTAATCCAGTTTTTCCTAGTTTGTCCCACAGTACATCGTATACAACCAGATCAAACGCTTTTGACAAGTCCAGAAAACATGCATATTCAGGTGTGTTTCTGTCCTTGTAGTACCTGACAGTTTGCTTAAGGCACAAAATTGCGCTCTCCGTCGACAGTCTTGGCCTAAAGCCGAATTGGGCGTCGTGCAGCTTAATGTATTTACCAAGTTGTGCATTAAGCAAGCTGTCAAGCACTTTCGCGAGTATGGTCGCCAGTGAGATGGGCCTATAGTTTCCTGGATCTGATAAGTCGCCTGTCTTATTTTTAACAAGTGGTACCACGGTACTTGTGAGTTGTTGTGGAAGATAAGCGTGTCTGAGGCACAGGGTGAAAAACATCGCCAGAAAACGAAACAAATGTGGCCCCGCATATTTGAGGTGTTCTATGCTGAGACTGTCATGCCCCGGTGATTTACCCCTTTGCATATTTTGAATTACTTCAAGCACTTGCTTCGATGTAAATCTGACGGTACTTTCACCCATGACGGCCCCAGCATCGCCTCGCCCCTCCCCAGACGTGTTTTGGCGTGGACTTGGCGTTACAGCAAATACATTTTTAAAGTGATTGGCAATATTTTTTCTATCACTCTCCCCCCCCACACTTACCGGCACACCTGGCTTCACGTTCCACTTATTTGTGTTCTTCCAGAAGGCTTTAAAGTTTTTGGCAGCACGGTTTGACGCAAGAATGTCACTTTTTATTTGCTCTTGCCTGTCCTGACACCATTTTAACTTTGACTTAAAAAGCCTTCTGCTTTCACACATTTCCACATATACTGCACCCTGCTTAGGTTTATTTGCCGATACCCAAACTAAGAACTTATCCCTAGCAAACCTATGAGCGTCAGCCACGTATTTATTCCAGCCTACGATACGAACATTACGCCCATCTCGCATTGACCTACTTGACCTTACCGACGCCTCCGTCAGTGCAGATATTATACTGTCATACATATTGTCTAACACTTTCTTATGTTTAGGTTCATTACACAAATTATCTGCACATGACGTTAGTTCGGCCGGAAAATCGAGCAACCTAAGTTTTTCGTGACACAGTGAGTGATAAAGTTCCACTTGGGCAGTCCGCCTATCCCCCCACATGACGCCCTGACAAGACGGTTTACCAGGATTACATTTAATTTGAACCTTATTTAGGTTACACTCAATGATAAGGGGCAGGTGATCAGACCAATACACGTCGTGTTTTACCTTTATTTCGCGTACAGTTTCCCTCGCAGCCTCCGTGACGATACAGTGATCTAACCACCTGTTACACCCATGGGCCTCACTGGTATATGTATAGGTATTAGATTTCGCGCCCAATATGTCCAAATCCACACAATACCAATTTTGCGTTTCACAAAAATGCAACATTTCATTGCAGAACAACTCATCGGGATGCGCATTAAAGTCACCTAAAATGTACACTGCCTCGATATCTGAATGTTCCGCACTGATCGCACTAATGTCACTCATACACTCCGTGAACAATGGTAAATTTTCAGACGAATTCACTGGCATGTATACGCTAACCATTAACGCTGAGCAATTAGGCATTCTTATCCTAACGGCTGTTAACCGTACATTTTCGCACTTAACTACCGACACTTCTGAAAATGCAGCCTTCCTCCACAATATTGCTACCCCACCATACGGACGTCCTGTCAGTACGCCGGCACTAGTATCCACTGCGGAAACCCCCACGTAGGCAAACTCCTTATTTACTGTTCCAAGTAATGGTAGGTCATGTTCAAGTAACCACGTCTCTTGTAAAAACAGGATATCTGCTGTCTCACACAATGCCCTCACTCCGTTAATAGACCTTTTAAGCGACTTGCAATTGAAACTTACTAATCTGGTATTTTCACTGTTGCTCATGTTACTTATGGTAAGTTAGGGGGTCCTTTTTCACTGGTTTGTCCGGGCGATTGTTCCTGCCCTTCCCTTACAGATATAAATTTGGAGCTCGTATCTAGACGATTGTAAATAGGTGAATAATGTATAGAATCAAAGTTGTAGAGAATTTTATCAGCTTTAATAATGCCATACAACACATGTAAACAAAAAACAATAAAACGGGTCCTTGTTTGTGCCCCCCCCCCCTCTAGGGCTCAACTCCGAGGGGTGGGGACTTTTAGTATGTTTATCTCCTAACTAGTCCAAACAAAGTTCCGAAGTCAAACTTTCTGCTTTCAACTTTTCCTTCCACAATTTTTCATTGCCAGGACTATACCGGCCAGGCTAAAGTAAAACTAAATTTTGGATCATGTTGCCGATTTTATAAAGTTTAGGTTTTCTATAGCCTGGAAAAGTGAAAGAAAAGAAAGAAAAAAAGGAAAACATTTATTCACACATCTGACAAAAGAACACAAACAATAAACAAACTTAACAAACGAAAAAAAACGTGGCTTACCTAATGCCAGATGCCGTGAAATACACCCAGTTCAGGTGCTCTACTTTGAAATCCGTAATCCGAACTTCGTCTATAGCTATCCTTTTTGCTCTCGACGCGTACATAACTCGCAAGAAAGTGACAGGGCGATCCGAAGTTCGAATTATTTCCAACGACAAATATAGTAAGTTATCAAGATGAATCAATTTGAATTTGCAGGTAAGTACAGTGGGTACAGGGATCAGCACAAGAGAATTAAATCCATACTAACTATATATGTATATAATATTCTAAATGCGAAAGTGTGTCTGTCTGTCTGTTACCTCCTTACGCTTAAACCGCGGAACCGATTTAGATGAAATTTGGTATAGAGATAGTTTGAGTCCCGGAGGCGGACATAAAATAGTTTTTATCCCGAAAATCATGCCCCAAGGAGGTGAAATGGAGGGTGAACATTTTTATGGGGCTACGATATAAACGAGTTCCACGCGGACGGAGTCCCGGGTGGAAGGTAGTATTAATCGAACGAGCGAGCGAACCGAACGAATGCTTCAGGTTGGGCCGAAAATCGTTCGTATGTCCATTTATTTAATTATTGCATAGTTTGATGTTCTCTACCTATCTGCCATTTTTTTAAAAATTTGGACATGTCACTCAGTGGCACTTTTTTGAGAAATGCTCAAATGTCTCTGTTGTATAATGAAAAGTACCTATTGATTACTATTTCATTTAAGTAATTAAAACAAATGTTGATTATGTGAAAATACTTTATTTGTATATAGTCAATAAAAACATATTTTTTTAAAACATGTATTTTTTTTGCGAATCTTTACCAGTTTGATCTAAGCTTAATAACAACTTATGTTACGTTTTATGGTAACGTCACGTATTTTTTTTTATGTTCTATGTCACATTGGTCAAAATTCGCGGCCTTACTCATCTAAGGTTTTAAAATTTCAACAATATTGGATGGGGTAGAATGCCTAAAAGGTCTAACCATTCGAGAAAATGAACTTAGTCCCAAGACATTAACACGTTCGGCGCCGGCAGTGATTCACTGAGCCCTAAGCTATGCCGGGTGAAATTATCGTGGTCACGTATTTGTGTCACTGGCATAGGAGTACGAATTACATGGACACAAATAAGTGTCAACTGGCATAGTTTATAGGTAAAATATTAAAATGCGTTTATTTTTATTTTGCGGCGTCAGACGTCTTTCTAACGTGTAGTCGAATGCTGGAAAAATTACTGCAAAATATTTGAAAACCGGCGCCGGCAGTGATTCACTGAGCCCTAAGCTATGCCGGGTGAAATTATCGTGGTCATGTATTTGTGTCACTGGCATAGGAGTACGAATTACATGGACACAAATACGTGTCAACTGGCATAGTTTATAGGTAAAATATTAAAATGCGTTTATTTTTATTTTGCGGCGTCAGACGTCTTTCTAACGTGTAGTCGAATGCTGGAAAAATTACTGCAAAATATTTGAAAACCGGCGCCGGCAGTGATTCACTGAGCCCTAAGCTATGCCGGGTGAAATTATCGTGGTCATGTATTTGTGTCACTGGCATAGGAGTACGAATTACATGGACACAAATACGTGTCAACTGGCATAGTTTATAGGTAAAATATTAAAATGCGTTAATTTTTATTTTGCGGCGTCAGTCGTCTTTCTAACGTGTAGTCGAATGGTGCTAGTGCTGGAAAAAATACTGCAAAATATTTGAAAAACGCCGATTTGTGTCGAAAAATGACACAGGTTTGTGTCATCGGCATTGTATAAGGGTAACTTTTATGAAATCTAAAAAACTTACGGATTTTAAAACCAAAGCGGAATTCGATTAATATTTCAATAACATAACTGTACAATTAATATAAAAAAAAAAATTGGAAATTTGTCGAGAAAAAGGCTTGAAAATAAAAACACAACATATGTGTCACCGGCATAGGAGTCAGAATTTTTCGATCACAGACGTTGTGTCACCGGCGCCGAACGTGTTAAGGTTCCTAATTGTTTGCCACATGAAACGTAATTAACAGTACAATGTTTGGCTAGTATGAGTCTTAAACCTTGGTAATAATTAAGAAGCCTACAAAGAAATAAGAAGCTATAACGCCGCCCCGCCTCTTCGCATCCTACCTCACCCACTTCACGTGCATATAAAAAACCGAGTGGTTTCATTTCGATCCTCGAACAACTACAGAGTGCAGCCGACTTCCCCCACCCATATACAGTCCACTTTACCGCCTCGAAGGGAGCCCCGTACTGCAATTTATGGTAGATAAATATGCAGATAATATACGCTGGGATGGATATTTCGCTCCGCTTTAACTAATCTTAACTTAAGGCTAATAATTAAGTAAGTTTAATATAAATTATCGAACTCCCCATCGGCAAATAAACCTTCCCTAGGTTTTGCATGGATGGGCTTTATTTTTGTAACATTGTATGTTTTCTTATTTAAGCCAATAAAAAAAAAAAAAAAAAAAAAAAATTAATTGCGTCTACAAGTTATGTAATTTTGCCAATGTCAAGTATAATATAAGCAATTGTACGGTGAATCGTCGTTGTCGTTGGCGTCTTCCAGTCCCAGTCGGCACACCATTGAAGATGGCGGGCATCCACTTCAATGGCTTGATTGGCTTGGAGTGTTCTTGACCGCTTGCTCATTCAGAATCAACTTTTCACTGTTATTATATTTGATGCATATTCTACATCAGTGTTGGTGGTTACTTCACAAAGTTGCCCTGGATTTGCGAACCAAAATCAACGATAAAGTAATTTACAAAAAATGAAATAAAAAGACAGATGTTTTCAAAATTACAGCTAGACAAGAACCCCAAAAATAAATAAAAATAAGGGTTAATGTGAAATTAGTACTTTCTAACGTCATATCAAATCAATCTCACATGAATGACAATAAGCCTATTTTGCAATAAATAAGTAAACGTATGGACCAGACATATCTAATCAATCATGTAAATACTATGCATTCCGATATCGAACACTCAAAAATATTTATAGCTCAACTGTATATTTAGCCCAGTCTATAACAACACAAAAAAAACATACATGCAAACCCGCATGTAACTACGATTTGCTTATATGTTTTTAGGTCCGTTGTGAGTATTTAACATCCAAGATTGCAACCTCGAAAACCCTGTGCTACCCCTATGGCTCTCGAAAACCTTGGAATTTTAGGCACTTGTGAACACTGAAGTTTTTTCGAACAAACTTATCTACCTAAGGAAGTATTTTCCAAGTATCGTTGTTTATACTTTAATAAAGATAACTAAATTTTATACAATTTGAGTGTAATTTCAGCACATTATGTTTATTGGTTGCGGAGAAACAGCAAGTCAAAGATGGGCAATTTTCTTCAAAAAGTGAAAATGTGTTGGCAGGGTTATTTCAAAGATACATACCGGCTGAAATAATGCTCCTAGGTAAAAGGATAAGAATAAACAATAACTACACGTAGAAGCGAAACTCCCGGCTCCGGACGCGCGCTTGGCGCGTTAAATACCTACCGCCTGGCGACACCTGAGGTGTCTAGTCAGTTAGGGGCGTCACAGACGGAATATATATGAATATGCCAAAATATATATTATAGCAATGCATCTTACGATATATTTTACGTACTACACAGTGGTGGTGTAGTTGACAGAGTCGACAAAAGCAGCTATAATATATATTAATATTTATTTAGATCTTGCTGTAAGATATATTTATCTCTGTCCCTCTCCACTATAACGAATGGGATGGATATATATCTTCATATCTTAGTATTGTGTGGTTCTTTGCTTTGGTATATTAATATATATTACAGCTCCGTTTGTGATGGGATTTAGGCCGTGCAGCGCGGCGCGGCGCGGACGTTGTATTTGTTTGACCGTGTGTGTCGAGATTTAAAACGAATTAATAGACAAGAATAGTATTTTATAATAAAGCTTTCTCAACAAAAAATTAATAAAAATTCGAATTAATTTTGACCAATATATTGTTATTGTGTCTTGAATTGATTTTCGTATTTGTGTTGATTTTAGTGTTTATGGTTGAACTAAGATAGTTTTTTAAAACGTGAACGACTGTTTACGGCAAAATAATTGGAAATAATTGATTGAATGAAGGAGTTTTATTTGTTAATTAGTACATCCCCTAGATGTTAAAGAAAAAAAACTGGAAACCTTAAAAACGAATTTATAGATAAGAATAGTATTTTGTAATGAAACTTTGTAAACTTAATAAAAAAAAAATGGTCCGGAAAGGAACGTAAAAAGTAACTCCGGATCCCAAACTATAAAACTTATTGAGCTTAAAAGGTTGTTTATTTATAGACTCGGTTCTGAGTTTTATAGATGATTAAAAGCCACATAAGCAATTTCATTTACTGGAGATAATCTTAATATCATCAAAACGTATTATTAGGTACCTAATTTAACGTAAATGTAAAAAACTCATTTTGCAACAATGTTTCCACGTTGAAGAAAAACATAAATAGCATTTCGTGACTAAATTTTTATAACACACCCATAAACCGATTAAAATATTTCACAACTGACAGCCCTGACTTTGGGTGCGGAAGACAGAGGGGCGTAGCGGGGTGAAGCGGGAAGTAGGTATTTAAAGCGCGGCATTTTGGGCCTTGGTAAAGGAGATTCGCTTCTACGTGTAGTTATTGTTTATTCTTATGGTAAAAGTCATTTTAAAAGAATTTATAGAAAATTTAATTAGGTAGCCTCAATTTAATACCAAAATGGTGCCACTAGGCCTCATAGTTTCATCCAAAATAAAAAATAGTAAAATATCGGATTTTGGCTAAATAATAAAAACATTGTACTGAATAATTTTGTGACGATTTTCTTTAAAAAAAATGTGCTAAAATGTGAATTTACCATTTTAGATGTATAATTATGGCTTCAAATAAACATACACTAAAGAAATGAACATACTTCCACGTTGTTTCGTTAACTGCGAAAATTTAAGGCACTTGTTTCAGTTTTTTCGAAATAATTATATAAAGGAAGCGTTTTTCGAGTATCTTTTGTGCTTTACTTTAATAAAGCGTACTAAATTGGCTACACTTTAAGCCTAATTTGTGCACTGTTAGACTATTAATTGCGGAGATACAGCTAGTCAAAGACTGACATTTTTTTTCATCAAAATGAAAATTACGTGTTATTGTCATTTTCCAAGTTACGTACTGGCTAAACTAATAATCCTAGAATAAAAGTTGAGATAAGAATTAGTGTAGGGTACGCTAGTTAATTCAATTCCTTTTTATACCGAGGTTCTGGGTAAAGTTAGAGTGATGTGGAACGACTTATGGAATAATGTTTTTTGATAAACGGTCCCAAGAGAAAGGCATCTGGTATAGAACCGTCCATCCTGAACCGTTTCAGTCTCCTTGGATCAATCACTGTTCCTTAACAAGACAAGACCTTATAATAGCTATGAGACTCCGTTCTGGGCATGTACCTACAAATAAATTTAAATATTTGATTGGAAAAACTGACACTCCATTTTGCAGCGATTGTGGAGTTGTAGAGGATGCGTACCATGTTTTGATTGAGTGTATTCGAGGGCAGCGCTATGGTCTAACACAAAACAATGTGGGTTACTGTAATTCTTTGTTGTCCGACCCGCAGTCAAATCAAACAAAATTACTGTTAACGTTATATAAAATGTGTGTGCAATCAAGTAACAATACTGCTTAATTTTAAGAAAACGTTTGGAGCGGCATGATCGTGTACCGTCCAAACTCCAAAAAAAAAGAAAATAAGAATTAGTGTACAATTTAACTAGCTTCAATTTAATACCAACGTACCTAGTGCCTCTAGTTTTCATAGTTTTCTCAAAAATATAAAAACTATTAAAATATCTGATTTTGGTTAAATGATAAAAACATTGTTCTGAATAATGTATGAATGTATTTCTTAAAGAAAACCAAAAAGTGTAAATTTGACATTTTAGATGTAACATATGGTTTCAAAACAAATAAACGTAAACATAAAAAACACAGCAAACATATATTTATACTATAAAATAATACCTACTATTTACCCGGTCAAGCATAAACAGTTTAGACTTTCGTCCTTTTGGAAGGACCAGGTCTCATCCAGTCTAGATCAGTGGGGAGGAGTGGGGGAAGAGGGACAATGTTTTCTGGAGTGAAGGCGGGCCGGCTCATGTTGTTGGTCGTCCACATCCTCGTCCTCCTCGTCCAGGACGATAGGGGTGACGTTGTTGCAATTTCACCCGTGGCAAAAGGAACATAGGATAGAGCACCTGAGCCCAGCCTGTCTGCAAGTGCACGACACTAAGAAACCTCTTTTTGCATTTGCATGTCACCATTTTAAGCAGGGTCTGAGGAGCGGGCTCTGCGCACATTGCCCATCTTCGACGTGCTGTATCTCGTCAACCAATGGACATAGTGAGCTTAGGTTACGCTCAAATTGTAGCAAATTTAGTTATCTTTATTAAAGATTCTTGAAAAACGCTTCCTTAGGGTATTTTTTTCCAAAAAACTGAAACAGGTGCCAAAATTTCGCAGATTTTCGAGCACTATGGGGGTAGCACAGGGTTTTCAAGGTTGCAAACTTGGGTATTAATTACTCTCAAGGGACCTAACAACATATAAAGAAATCGTAGTTACATGCGCGTTTGCGATCTATGATGTCGTTATAAACTGGGCTAATTCCTAAATGAATAGGACGACAGTACTCAGCCATTGCACTAATGGAAATAAGGGTTAATGTGAAATTAATAACTTTCTAACGTCATGTCAAATCAATGACACATGAATGACACTAAGCCTATTTTGCAATAATTAAGTAAACGTATGGATCACACATCCAATCCAATATGTAAATACTATGCATTCCGATATCGAACACTCGAAAATATTTATAGCTCAACTGTATATTCCTAAATGAATAGGACGACAGTACGGCAGCCAGTGCACTAATGGAAATATTTAGAATTTGATGGTCTTGCAAATACCTACATAACATACATAATCTCACGCCTTCGTTCCCAGAGTGGGGTAGGCAGAGCTACAGAATTACAAACATCTCTAAAAACTTGTTGATAATTCTATTACCACAATTTGCACAATTAGGCTAAGATGTTTACCAGCGTATTAGTGACAGGTTGCAAGCCCATCGCCTAACAGTACTACAAGCCTTTATTCCCTTAGTCGTCTCTTACGACATCCACGGGAAGACATGGAGTGGCACTATTCTAACTCGGCAACCACACGAGGCAAATACCTATTGCGGCAGATTCAGCCATATTGAGAGGGCGTTTAAAGAGTTTATGTCACTTTTGGGGATATTATTATCATACCGTAAAACGGGGCTATTTGGGAATCATGGGGCTATTTGGAACAAAGTACCTAATCATAAGCTTTTAGTTGATATATTTTATACCCCACGCATTCTGGCTTCTAATTGCGATTATAATGATGATGATGATGATGATGAAGATGATGGTAATGATGTACTCATGTGGTCCCCATGCAGGACGCTGGCGCGGTGCAACGCGGCGGCGTCCAGCAAGCAGAAGGCGGTGCCGCGCGCACCCCATGCCTCCGGGCTTCTAATTTTGGTGGTGAACGATGAAGATGATGATGATGTTGGTGATGACGATGATGACAATGAGGATAATGATGATGATGATGGTGATGGTGGGAATGATGTACTCATGAGGTCCCCATGCAGGCTGCTGTTGCGGTGCATCGCGGCGGCGTCCAGCAAGCAAAAGGCGGTGCCGCGCGCACCCCATGCCTCCGGGCTTCTAATTTTGTGGTGACGATGATGTTGATGATGAAAATGATGACGATGATGATGGTGATGATGATGGTGATGGTGTACTCATGTATTCCCCGTGCAGGCTGCTGGCGCGGTGCAGCGCGGCGGCGTCCCGCAGGCAGGCGGCGGCGCCGCGCGTGCCCCACGCAAAGCAGATGTTGGTAGGCCTTCCGTAAGGTGGACCGAGAATCTGGTAAAGATCGCGGGAAAGCGTTGGTGGCGAGTAGCCACACCGACCAACCGAGCGTCGTGGAAATCGTTGGAGAAGACTCAGCAATAGACGTTTATACGAGTAGCCTAATACGACGATAAACCCATAGTTTTTTAATAATAACTATGTGTAATGTTTTGTATTATGTTATGTTTTTTCAATTAACGTAAGGCAAATTTGTTTTCGATTGCAGTTTAAGACGAAAAATAAAATAAAAAATATGACGCTGATGATGATGATGATGTTGTAAATCAGTTTATCATACTTAAACTCATACTGAATTGTTTTTAGAATGCCTTAGCATAACGGTGTATGAAATCAACCCAAATAAATGATATACTACTTTTTGTAACAAAACATACCGGTTGTAAAGATTTCTATGTTGCGAGAATTATGAGACATGGACATCCCGTTGTATTTTGTCCACATACCAGGGGCCTGTTTTATAAAGCTACAAATTACAATTTACTGGTTACAAGTTTCCATTTGACACAACCTCGACCAATGACGATCAGCCATTTGAGTAGTGTTGCCAGTTTAGACCTGTAATATTGTTACTTGTAGCTTTATAAAACGCGCCCCAGATAGCATTTAATGCACCTTACGTACCATCATTACCAAAATCGCACGTAAATAATCAAAACCCGATGTAGTTGTTATGAGATCAAAAATACAAAAATAGTAGTTTATGTGGCTGGTGCATAATAAGATCACACGAGTGTTTTAATGCCTAATTATGTATAGCCGCATACATAACTTTATCTACATGCATATCATAAGTTTTCTATAATATGTTCAGATATGGCCTGTATTTTTTATTAAGCTAGTGTTAACTAACTATAAATTAAAAAATAATAAAAAATAAAATAAAAAACAAACTTTATTTACAATGTATATAGCTTGCATTTTCAAGTTGGTGGTACAGTATTACCGATACTTTAATGTTTAGGTACCGACACTTTAATGTTAACATTACGATTCACTATACTTTAATGTAAACATTAAGATGCAACCACAGATACAGGTTTCTTAATATAAAGGTTGAACACGCCAAAACTGGGGCACACAAAAATGAATACTAAATAATTGTGACAATAAATAACAATATTGTATTTTCCACATTTAATGACAAATTTAATGAAATTTAAAATAATGTTTTCTATTTTAGTTATTGTCTACACAGTAAGCCATACTTTCCTAACTTTCCTACGCACATGGCTTATAAGACTTTGCACCATCTCAGTAGGACACCGTTTCGACGCCCATGTCCATATTTTTTGTAGCTCAGAGACCGATTTTACTTCTCCGCCTTTATTTTTTTATATTTCCTTCATAATACTCCAGTACTCTTCAACAGGCCGGAGTTCTGGACTATTTGGCGGGCTGCATACTTTGGGTACCACCACGATCCCGTTTGAGTCGTACCTTTCCGTCACTGGTTTTGCGTAATGGTTCCCCAGATGTCGATTTTGGAAGTAATCAGTCGAATAACTAAAAAGTTCAAGATGGCGGCTACTTTTTCTCATTCTGTCCACGGATTTATTGTCGGAGACCACAAAGTGCCCTAGATATCGATTTTGGAACCCATCAGTTCAATATCTAAAAAGTTCAAGATGGCGGCTACTTTTTCATATTCTGTCAACGGATTCCTTGTTGGAGACTACACAGATCCCCAGATATCGATTTTGGAAGCAATCCGTCGTATAATCTAAAAGTTCAAGTTGGCGGCTACTTTTTCTGATTCTGTTAACGGATTCGTTGTCGCAGACCACACCAGTGGCCAGTTTCACGAAGCTACAAGTTACAAATTACAAGCGGAAGTCTCTTTCTAGTTAAAGGAGTTAAAAAGAGACTTCCGCTTGTAATTTGTGACTTGTAGCTTCATGAAACGAGCCTCACGAAGCTACAAGTTACAAATTACAAGCGGAACTCTCTTTCAAGCAAAAGGAGTTAGAAAGAGACTTCCACTTGTAATTTGTAACTTGTAGCTTCGTGAAACGGGCCCTAGATATCGATTTTGCTCTAACCAGCTGAGATACAACAAAGAACAACTTTTTCAATTTTACAAAAATTTAAAGGACATTTCATTTGGAGAGTAGGTATTTATCTCGAAAAGTAGACCTAGCTTCTTTTCTGCTTTAGCTATAAATATATTTATATAGTGCGGTTTTGAGTTGTTGAGTTTGATTGTTTTCCGTTAAAGTTAAGAACTCCAAATACCTAGATATGTATAAAACTACACCGCACCACTATTAAGTACAACTTGTTAATGTTCAAGCAATTAAGTTAAGCGCCCACAAGTGTAAACGTCTAGAAACATTCATTATAATATTAGAACTAATTTTATTTATTTCACGGATGATATTGAATATAGGCCGAAAATATTGAATTCCCCCGAAAACTCGGGGATATGAAACAATGCTTTACTTGCAACACTGGGTCTATAATAATAATATCTGATATTTTATTAAAGTTTTATTGTTAAATACATTAATTTAGATACAGACACAATATATTAACCTGTGAAAAGTAATTATTTGTGCCTTAGTCGGTTTTTCAGACTTTGATAAGCACTGTTTCACCGCGAATTTCCCCATTTTTCGCAGCTTCTTTTACGGTCGGCGTCCGTTTGACAACTAACTTGACAAATGGCCGCTATGAGCCTGCAAGCTCATCTGAAGTGGCACGGGTTATGCGTGGTTACTGCCCCTCTAGTTAATATACCTCAATGGGCGATAAAAACCATATTGTCTTTGACCTGTTATCTTATTGGCAATCCTTTGATCATTACTTGACAGTAATGGCGGCCGAGTTATAAACAACTAGCGGTTGTCCGCGACTCCGTCCGCTTAGAAAAATAAATCATAGCCTATGTTACTCAGGAATAGTGTAGCATTCTAATGGTGAAGGAATGTTTGAAATCAGTTCAGTAGTTTTTGAGTTTATTCGTTAGAAACATACAAAAATAGAAATATTTCCTCTTTATAATTTTAATAATGTAGATACCATAACATGATTTTATCAGTAGGTAAATGACGACATGGTTCTTACCAACTGGAATAACGGCCCTGGACGCCCAATGCGACAGAGTACCAACTTAATTATGCACAAGTTTACCTACTTATAAATTGACTTACCTACTGCCTACTCATATCGATACCTTTACCATAGATACCTGGATTATGCGCCTTACCTGTAGTAACAAACAAACAAACAAACTTCCTCTCACCCCAAACGCATATACCGTCTCCGTACCGTCGTGGGTAAAAAAAAACCACAGTGCTTCAAAGTTCGATCATGATTTTTGACAAGTCCAATATTGCAACGTTTACATTCATTTAATTTACGAGTAAATAACGGCTTTATAGTAAAAGCTTTTACTATAGTTATTTTCACCACAGCAGCTCAAACAAGCATGTTTTGCTGCTTAAAAACAGTGAGCAAAATTCGGTTTTGCTGCGAGCGTGAGACAAAGTAACTTTTTAATTATTATTTTTTTATATGCCGAGAGCAGTGCTGGGTCTATTCACAACATACGAAAGAATTGAACTTCACTTTGTTCTGTCACTTTCACTTCGATATAGAAAAAGCGAGAGATAGCAACAAGTTGATTCGAAGTTCGATTTTCAAATTCGGTACCTAGTAGGCCCAAAAAGAATCAAACAATAAAACGTTCGGATACACATATAACCGTAAAATTGCAAATTATCTGCTAAAGTTTTAAATGTGATTGATTATTATATTTCTTTTATTCATAATCGGATTATACTTTTTTTTAAATGAAATGTAGAAAATATTTATGAAAAAAATAGGAAGTTTAACATGTATCTACATATTATTTATCGTTCTAACAATCTTGAATTTTGTGACATAAACCGCGGGGCCATTCTCAGAACGCATCCTTAAAAAATAGCGGGATTATTTTTATTGTTTTTGTTTATTCTCTTCTGTTAAGCTACCTATCTACTTTCGATACACTTTGGATATTATAAAAGTAATAATAATTAAATATGAGTGAGTCCAGTGACGAAGTCTGCTATTTAACTCCGGAAGCATTGAAGCAACGTGTAAAAAAGTTTCCTGCCTGAAAAGTCTCGCAAAAACTATCTAAAACCTTATGATAGTTTTAAGCAATGGAGACACTTTTCTGAGACTGTTAGCGTACTTGATAGAATTATCAAGAAGCAACCATCTTTAATGTCGAGTATTTACTAAATGTTGAAAACCACAATAAATACAAAAGATGACGTGCACTTTGAAACCTATCCCAAACTTATTGCATTTTTAAAGAGAATGTCAGTAGGGCACAAATCCAGAAAGTCCAAATTTTTCGGCCGCTGACTTTAAAAAGTATATTTTATTAGGCTCCGCTCTGCAATTTTCTCGCTGCAAAAGTAAGTCCTTCATTAGTATAAAAATAATCATTTTGATGATCAAGGTAAAAAGTTGTATGTGTCACACAAGACCAAAGTTATTTACATATCGTGTCTTAGAATCCCTCGCTACGCTCAGGATTCTAACCTAGAATCCTTCGCTTACTCGGGATTCAAAATTAACACTCGCAGCAAAAAACAACTTTGCTCTCTTGTTGCATAAATAACTATTGTGCAACAAGAGAGCAAAGTTGGTTTTTGCTGCGAGTGTTGTTGTTGAATCCCGAGTAAGCGAAGGATTCAAAGACACGAGATGTGAATACCTTTGGTCTCGTGTGACACATAAGTACAACTTTTAACCCCAGCAGCGACATATTACTTAAGTAAATAGGAAAAATTAAACAACATGTAAAACAAACAATATCAAAAATTAAAAGTTAAAACTAAAATTGTTGCAGTTTTTCAAATTAAAAGTAACAGTTTTGTTTCGAACTAGGGTCTAACTAAGTAGGTACAGCGCCTCTATTCAACACGGTAAAAACAATATCGCATTTGATTTGTTATCGTATTGTCAACGTTTTGATAGCTCTTATTTTCTTGACAGTAATGGCGACTGACGTCATAACAATACCATACAGTCAAACTACGATACCTATCAATTTTACCGCCTAGAATAGAGGCGCTGATCTAGTGAATAATCCTTCCACATCGTGAAAACTCGGAATTCACGTCTACTTCCGAATGATGCCGACGTGTCTATGAATTATTGAATTATTAAGTGACACGTTTGTAATAAATAAATAGAGTACTTTAGTTATCAGTGTCAAATGTCAAACCACGAGTTTGAATTAGTTATTAGTTTGAGTATCACACCGAGATGTTAAAACTACCACGATCAAACATTATAGAAATTAGGTGTTGGTAAACAAGAAGAAATATAAATAAATGTTGAAAATAATTTCATAGGCTTGTCGATCTAAACGTTTCCTTAGGTTAAGACCTAAGGTATCATACATCTTAATGCATTCGTCATGAGTATTAAAAAGAACTGAAAACAAACAATATAAATTGACAAAAAATACTCTGGTATTAACCACTCTATATCGATTATCACTCTCGCGATGCGACGTGCCCCCACGTTGTCTTGGTGGGTACTGAGTCATTTGCTGAGTCAGACTGAAGTAGCATGAAAAATACGAACATTTCCTAGAAAATACGATGTGAAAGGATATTTCACTACATATGTAGGTAAGGTCTGTTCATCCTTACTGTCTTATCATGTAAACAAACACTTCTCGAAGACACTGTCACACTTTTCTCTCGGATTACACAATAACTATGACTTAAAATGTTGTTGTATACTTAAAGAAACTCACGAAGTATTGAAATCAAACAAGTATCATTTCTAATAAGATTATCTTCAATAATCGAAGGAACGAATGAATAACCTGAAACATATCTGACATTGCAATGTCTAGATTGTCCACGCACCGTATTCATGGGAAACGACAACTTATCGATATGGATAAATGTGGCCTGGATGGTGTTCAACCTTTGTCTTTTCCCCTAGAGGAAAGATTAATTAATAAATAAAAACTAAGTTGAATCCAGAAATGTCATTCATTTCGCTACTTCGCTTGATGTCGTACGTAACGGGTGCTCTTTTTGTTATATTTCTGGCGACTTGGCTTGCTTACGGATTTGTGATACCTTTTGTGATTTCGACGGTGATATTCTCTGAACTGACAACTATTGGCTACTCTTCAAGGATTTCGATTTGCATACGATCGGATGTTTGTTCGTTTGTGTTGTTACTAGGTACGTTTCCCAATAAATATTTTTATGTTTTATAATAAAACAGAAATAGTTAAGTTTTAGCGAAACCTTGACCTTCTATACACAAGGACTTCGCATCAGCGCGCAAAACGCGGGAGACGGTACAACTGTGCTCAATGACGGTTGCACACTTCTTACCTTAGTCGTCTGTTGATCGACGAAGGCGTAAGATGCCGAAGTGTGTCATCAAAAAGCGCAGACAATATCGTAACGACTCAAAAAAAATATGGTGTGACTTACCACCGGTAATTTTATGTATGACCACGCATAACTTTTTACAGAGTTGTCAGATTTTAAAAAATCTTTTGTGGTTGTAGAGTATACTTTCGAAATGGTTCCATTGTCATCAAATCTGAATTTGATGAGGGGATCCATGAGGAATTGAGGGAACTCCTCAAATATTATTGGCATTCATACAGCGATTTTAGTATTTTTAGTTTTCAAGCATCATTTGGTGAAGTAGAACTGATGATGAAGACCACAGGTGGCTACCAGAACTCCTCAACGGTACCTATTTCACGGTTGGCGATAAGATATCTCGATTAATATAGTTGAGCAATTGTAACGATGAACATTTAATTGTTTGAATATGATTATGACTTTCCCGCGGCGTTGCTTGCGGCGAGTTTGAAATTTCTCCAAGTTTCATATCAACTAAGAAGTGGAACTACATCACAGTTTATTATGATCACTAAAAAGTATAAAATAAAATACAAGAGCGACAGCGATCATCTGAGTATTCGAAGTTTATAGTGCGATAATTCTTTGTAACGGTTTAAGTGAGTGCGTTACTAAAGTCTACTTTTGATTATCGGTGTATTCGTACATACAGATTTATATATTTTTATTATTTCTTATATCTCTCTATAAAATATTACATAGTGTAGTACTAAAGTACTACTATAGGATTGGATAATGAAATAGCATTTACCACAGCATTTGAGTTAGAAATGTGAAGAAAACATTAAACTGTGTTAAAATTGTTGGTAAACTTTGGTAAGTGTTTATAACAAAATCAATCAATATATTTTATCGACATTTCCAATCACTAGTCATTGTCTAGTATCACCCATGACGTCACGTTTGTTTACACGATAAGACAAGTAAGGATGAACAGACCTTACCTACGACGCCGAAATCTTTACAAATGGGTAGTGTGCACATACATATACATGTATGTATTTTTATACTAATGACGGATAAATACTTACGTTTGTAGCCAGAAAATTGCAGTCCGGAGCTTCATAAAGGAACTTTTTAATGTTAGCGGGCAATTTGTGCCCTACTGACATTCTCTACGAAAATGCAATAAATTTGGGATAAGTTTTAATGTGCACGTCATCTTTTGACTTTATTGTGGTTTTCAACATTGAGTAAATACTCCACATTGTAGATGGTTGCTTCGTTTGTGATAATTTTATGAAGTACGCTAACAGTACAGTCTCCGAAAAAGTGTTTGCACCCTTTGCAAGTCTCCATTGCTTAAAAATATCATATGGTTTTAGGCATTTCGCGAGACTTTTCAGGCAGGAAACTTAATTCTGCATTTTTTACACGCTGCTTCAATGCTTCCGGTGTTAAATAGCAGACTTCGTCATTGGACTCACTCATATTTATTTATTATTAAGTACTTTTATAATATCCTACGTGTATCGAAAATAGATAGCGTAACAGAACAATAAACAAAAACAATAAAAATAATCCCGCTTTTTTTTAAATATGCGTTCTGATACTGCACCCGCGGTTATGTCACAAAATTAAAGATTTCTAAAACGATAAATAATTATGTGGATACATAATAAACTTTGTATTTCTTTATAAATATTCTCTTTATTTCATTATAAACAAATATAATTCGATTATATTTAATAAAAATATAATAATCACATTTAAAACAGATAATTTGCAATTTTACGGTTATACGTGTAGGGTGACGGCACCAATGTTGGACACTTAGTTGTAAGCACCAATAATGGACACTTAAATCTTAATTCAAAGATCATACGGTCATAAGTTGATTGTCTCAAAATAAATAAATAACCCTTATATTCTGTAACATAAGAATCAAATGTCCATCATTGGTCCTTGTTTATTACCTACTGCTTCCATCACCCGATCCGAACGTTTTATTGTTTGTTTCTTTTTGGGCCTACTAGGTATGGAATTGGAAAATCGAACTTCGAATCAACTTGTTTCTATCTCTCGCATTTTTCGTGTCGAAGTGAAAGTGACAAAACAAAGTGAAGTTCAATTCTTTCGAATGTTGTGAGTAGCCCCAGCACTGCTCTCGCCATTAAAAAAAAAAAGTTACTTTGTCTCACGCAAAACCTGCTTGTTTGAGCTGCTGTGGTGAAATAGTATACTATGCAATTAGTGAATAAAGGACGGATTTAAAGCGAGGGCCATAGATGACTCACGAGTAAGTGAAGGATACTAATGACTGAATCACGACCGCAGGGAGTGTTAATTCAAGTGTTAGAATCCTGAGCGACGCCAGTGATTCATGGCCCTCGATATAAATCCTTTTTATTCAAGAGTTGCATACTATACTGTATACCATGACTACGAGAAAAATAAAGATTTAAGCGAAACTAGGCATTTAATGACGAAAAATGGAAGGTAAAATTAATTAAAATGCTTTTAAAATTGGATTTTTTTTATGAATTAAGTAACACTACATTTTGTTATCGTACAACTTGCAGTATTCAAAATGGCGCCAATTTACCTACTAATGACAGCTAATAACATTAAACTTTTTTTTTAATGCTAAACTCCTCGTCGTTAATGTCGACAAATCAAATCTCGAGGAGTTATTTGCACAAGGAGTTTGTATGTCGAGTATTTTTTGCACAGGAGTTTGTATCGCGTATTTTTTGCGCAAGGAAGTTGTATAACATTGAGTTGGATGTCCAATATATTGGTGTGTTCTGTGAATAAAATAAGCTTTTTATAGGGGGAATGGTATAAATCCATTTTAGGTTGTTTAGATAAAGCAAAAGTTCGTCTATCTTGGACTTCTAAATACAGGACACCCTGAAACCATAAACTTATTATACTAACGTAATAGACGAACAGTGGTGTGAGTGAAATAACCGATCCTTACAGCTTAGCCTATGTGCGAGAACGAGATAAAAAAACAATGACAACAGAACCCGGTTTGACATCAGTTAGCCTCCTTTAGCCTCCTGATGATAAGCGTCCGCGTGTTTCTTTTGTGTTTTTCTTTGCAACCCCGTTGATTTATCTCATAAAACGATGTAAATCAGCAATGGTATCGTATTCTGTCTTGAACTGTGGTTTAACTTATGGCAATAACCCAAATAAACACTCATTTCCCAGTCAAATATCATTGTACAATCACCATTTTCATATTCCTTATTTTCATTGAATGTTTTCTCTAATTCATTGATTAGTAGATATGTTAATATCATGCGGTAAACAGCCTATTTATCAAATATTGCTACCTATAGTTCTAAATATTATGTATTAAATAAAAATATATTATGTCCGTGAATTTGAGAACTGAGCTGTAGAGTTTGGTTCCTTTTTATCGATACTTCGATATCTTCCAATAAATAAATATTTTGTAATTGGCTATTTAATACCCTTCATTTGATACCCATATTGTTATAATAAAAAGTACTTACCTACTTTTCTACCCTCCCTCCACCTTTTTTTGCGGACGCTATGTTGAAATGCGATACCCTTTGTCACTTCGACAATTAAATAAGACGAATCGAATGACACCTCATATGTTAAAATCCGTGAAGCCGTTTAGGCTGCAGAACGACACAAAGAAATAGACATACCTACATACGCTAGTCTACTGGATAAAAAAGTAGGTACCTACAGCAGGATACAAATAATATGGCGCTCGGATTAAGCAATAATAGACTTGATCCAAGGTATATATTATATATTATACGTATATTATTTGCGTAATGTTGTACCTATGGTTATCGACAACTCATGTTGAGCAGTGAGAGTATCTCTAAAATTCACACACACATTTAAAAATTTACGCAGACAGGCTCATGTTACTTTTGGTGATGCAGCCAAAAAAAGCTGTTCGTCTATTACGTTAGTATAATAAGTTTATTCCTGAAACACGTGTTTTATTCATCACGTCGAACAACATTTCAAAGAAAATTATTATACAATAGGTATATTTCTATCTACAAACACTTTGCTCCTCCCCGATTGAATAAAAAAATCCGTGTTAGTAAGTCCCTACGTCGCAAAGACGACCTATTCATACTGATATTATAAATGTGGAAGTAGGTAACTCTATCTGATTGTCGGTCGATTTGTTACGCTTACAGCTAAAGGCCCAGCCACACCGGATGCGTGCGCGTAGACGTGACGTGCGCGTTCACTTTCCATTGTGGTGTATAGTATGAATTCTCATACGACATGTCACTATACAACGCAGTGGAAAGCGAACGCGCTCGTCACGTCTACGTTCACGCAGCCGGTGTGGTTTGGCCTTACCCCACTGAACAGGTTTCGGTGAAATTTAATACGGAGACAGCTCGAGTCTTGGGAAAATACATTAGTTAGACAATTTCGACGCCGACGTAGTTGCGCCCTAAACCCGTCGCATTTATACAGAGAATAACTTTCATGACTTGAATAACGCGTTAAAAACGGTTAATTTTGAATTCTCGAACAAGTGAGATTAATCGAACGTAGTTCCAAGTTAGAACTACTTACAGTAAATCTCAATTAAAGTATATTTATGGGAGAAGGACCGAAAGGTGTTTCATTAAAAGTAAAGTTTCATAAAATAAACCAATTTAATTAGTTTTACGGTGATACGTTTATAAAAGAGAACTCAGTGTGCGTCTTTTCTTGTAACCCACTGGAGACTCGATCGTATTGGTTTTGGAGACTAGCTCATCTCGCGTCGCTTGTTTCGGTTACACGATAGACCACCTAATACTCGTAAGAGTGAATCGCCGTCGCACTTTACTAAAATCGATCGCGTCAGCAGGAATAATGACAGATGAATTGTTAAAGGTTTCTTTCTCACGTTTTGGCAATGGTGCGCGGTGGGCGGGCGCGGCGGCGTATTGGGGCTGCGAGTGAGAGGCGAGAGGTCGATAAGCAGTGTGTTGCGCTGAGTCGGGGTGGACTGTCGCGCGCTCCCCCGGTTCGCTGCGCGCTCCACGCGTCTTTCGCACCTACCAATAAGCACGTGCTGGCGCTGGCGCCCACGGTGCTCCGCTGCACGACGCCACGGCTTCGCATCACCTCCCGGCACGCGGCGGTCGAGTGAGTACTTCGACGGCTTCCCGCCGAACCCCTGGGAGGCAACCTGTGGGTCGTAAATCCTTATTACTCGTGCAGTCAACTGTAAAAATATTTATTTTTACTTGTCGTTAGCTGCACTGATGCGCTTGCATATGTTTATGGAAACCGGACGTAAATCCCGGCATAGTAAAGGCCTAGAAAATTAAGTAACAAATAACAGTAAATTATTTTATGATGTAAACTCGGTAGGTAGGTAGGTACACTTAGAACGAGAAGTATATGTGTGTTATTCCATGGTTTTAGGACTAGGTATTGCAGTTAATTCAAGGTAGATAGAGATGATGTAGTGCTATTTCTAAACTTAATCTTATAAGTATATCTTCGACGTAAAGAGGAAAAATCAGGGCAGATTCAGTGTCATGAAATTGTAGATTTATGTGTGTAAATAATAAATAGCTGAATTACAGCTAATTGTGAAACGTTAACGATAAAATTGTTGTTTGCAACATCTTCTATCTACGTATATTATATTACATAAGTATATAAAAGAAGATGTCCTGACTGACTGCTCATCATTGCCCAGGTAGTAAACCGATAAAGAGAAAATAATTGAATTTTGAGAGGGGAGTTGATTTTATAACGTAGGCATCGTTTAAGAAGGGATTTTTCGAAATTCAACCCCTAAGGGGATAAAACGAATTTGTTTATGGTCATATTTACTTGAAACTTAGTTGATTGGGAATACGTCTTTAATGCAAATAATGAAATACGTATGTTAGCAATTACTAAAATTTCTCCTAGGGGTTGAATTTTAGTAACCTTACTAAAATTCAATCATGATGGGATGAAAGGGGGTTGCAAAGTTTGTATAGGAAAAAATTATAAGGTCAGATTTACTTGAAACTTGATAGAAATGCTCTTCAATGCAAATAAAAATAATCTACCTATATGTATACAGGGTGGAAAAAAAGAACGCCACATGGACGGCAACCTACCTAAAATATTGGAAATACCAAGGTCTACGCAAAGCAGACTAACTTTTTTTTTGTATCCGATATTTGTTTATTTAATTAATTGTATGTATATTCAATTTGAACTGTATTGCAATCGTTGTATATAAATAAAAGTTATCTTATCAGTTACCAAACTTTTATTTTTGAAAACAAAAATTACTACATCTTCTTTCCTAGAGGTCGTGGTAAAAAGGTTTCAAGCCAAAAGTTTTAGCAAATTTTGCATTCTACAATATTGCAGAACTATGATTAGCAATAGAATGAACTTTAACTACAATATAGGAAAAAAACAAAAAACAGGACAGTTTTTCCAAAATGGCGGAGAAAGACGTAGAGCTGGAGGGACGAAAAATTCGGGTTATCATAACTATATTGTGCTTTACAACATATCAAAAAACCATAACGATCGGACCTTTTTTAGGGTACTGAAACAACAACTTACTAAATATAAGGCTATTTTTTTTGTATTGGCGGCACCTTTTCCGTTATAGCGTAGGTACTTCCGGTTCAAATTTCGGAATGGCCACAGGAAGATCCGTATTCGACAGGGTCAAAACCCTCTGATAACGTTGTCACCTCAACTGTTACATGATTTGCCGCTTGCATTGTACCTAATTCTTCAAAAATGGTCCTGGACTATACATGAAACTCGGTATTAACACTAATATAAATTAAATAAAAAATCAGTTTTTAAAATAAGCCCCTAACAGTGTGAAAAACGGGGTGAAAAATTGTATTTGAATTGGTTTTTTTGCCAAGTACATGAATAAAGCCAAGTTTTTACCTTAGCGAACACCTAATATGGCACAAACTTATGGATTAGATAGGGCAAACGGTCCGGAAACTATATGCCAAATACAAACGACTTTATTATTTTTGAAACCTCTAAACTACTATTTTGCGTGCCTTTATTTCCATATGCAGACATTTTAAAATGTCTTAAAGATAAAAATATGAACAACACGTCCGCACTATGATTTATGATTATTATGATTCTCACCTATCTGTGCCATATAAATTTAGTAATTAATAAAATAACTAACATTACACTAAAACAAGTTTTAAATTACTTTTCACTTCTCATGCTCTTAAAATGTTACTTTAGTCTCTGCATATCGGGACTAAAGCTCCTTATTAATCTCTAGTTACTAAAGTTTTTTTTTAATTTACTTTGGGTACCTACAGTATAATTTCGGCAGCCTTGAAAAACACAAGACGGCATTTTTATGAAATATATCTGTGATGTCCTATGATTTAGGATTAAGTAGTTGGATAATAAAACAACAATATGCGTTTTACCCCACACGCTCACGCCGCGACCAACCCACTGACAGCACTGACAGCTCATTGACAGACACCTTAACGACCACAGTTAGGCGGGAAACGGTGCCAACGGCATGGCGTTTATTCCAGTATGCCAAATCTCTCCCTTTTTATAATAATTAATTTTCTTACATGAGTCTACCAGCGCTTCCAAAGAGAAGACCTCTGTTGAGAAGAAGCGCCGCAAGAAACTCAACAGTCAGTCCTTTTTCTGTTTTAGTTTTTTTTTTACAAAATATTTATATACTCTTATCCTTATATTTCATATAACATTCATCACATAAAGAATAATTATAAATAAGTAATTCATATTATAATGATACAGAGAGCAGATGTTCTGGCTAAATTATAATTTAAATGTTTGGGTGATATTTTATATGTTCAACACAACTCCAAACAGTCTTATTCTTACTACCTATTGTATCAATGCACCAAGGGAACTGATCACTTATTGTAGTTACACATAAGAAAGAATCTGAGCAGTATCCACTTTGTTTGTCAATTTAACTCTATCCTTCCTTAGACTAACCTTTAAATACACAGTCTAAATAAAATGATTCATTTCGATATTATATATCTTTTTCTAATGCAAATAAAAGTACCACTGATTACTAATAGTGAGAAATTAGAAATGGAAGAACAGGAATCCTTTACTTGCTTTTAAACATGGTATTCATAAATTGATATATTAAATAATTCCACAAGTAGGTAGGTATTATTACATCGTTAGTAAAATTTGCTTTACAAACATTTCTTTGAGTGTTTGTTTACTAACTGATCACTCTGATCAGAATTAATAATTAAATGTCTTGACACAAAAAAAAATTTCTAAAACAAATGGCAATTACTTCAATCTCAAATATTTAATTTGTTTTACAAGAATTACATACTTAACCTGGGATTAAGGTTTTGGTCCTTGTAATCAGTTTCAATTATTCTAGTTTTATAACATACAATTATGAAAACAAACATATAATGTAAACAGACCATTAGTACTTTAACTTACAATATTTTTGTTTGGTCATTATTATTATTAGAGTATGGTGTAGGTAGGTATAGTTATTAAGTTTTTTTTTTTATTAAGGATATAAAACCAAATAAACAATGGCCAATTAAATAAATAGGTACCTACTCAAAATAATCAAATGCTCAGTTTGCATTTTTATATATTTACCTACTGCTTGTTGTTTGCAGCTACCTATTTGTACTGAGACATTATATTTACATAATCCATTACATCAACTTGTAACAATTTGGTAGGTATATAGTTGTGTTTATAGGATATTTATAGGTACCTATAGTATTTCAAATAATATCAACAATACCTACCTAGTTAGTTTATCTTACCAGAGTTTATTTCATACGAGATACTGGGTATCAAGCACCTTATTTGTACATGGTAGCAAATAAGTAATTTGATTTGATTTAATGTTATTACCTAATTATATATATATATATATATATATATATATATAACTAGTTAATAAATAGGTAATATATGTATATGACGGCGCGTGTGGTTTGAGAGCGAGTAGACATACTGTTTAGTTATGTTATGGTCCTGCTCACTCTGACGTGACTCGGGCACTGGGCCTCTACTTTCATAGTTCGAACGTTACGCTTGCTCCGTACACTTTCCCTCGACTTCAGTACGATGGGCGAGTGAAAGGAACGGAATATCCATTAGCACTACTGCGGTGTTGGGAGTAGGACCCAGGACGTGCGTCGCCATGTTTGACACTCTTGTTCTAGACTTCGCTGGTAAAACTGGGTCGTGAAACATGGTACGCCGCGAGCGTGATAGTTTTGCATTTGGCCTTGGCACCCTGTGCCCCTGGAACGTCGTCAGGCGGATTTCTTATTAACTGACTGTATTTTGATAATTAAACAAGAAATTTGTGAAACATATAGAAAAGGCGTTTGGTTCTCCTTGCCCGACTATCCTCGCCTACACCTAAGTTCGACCATCGTGACGCTCCCTTTACCTAAAGATGAGGAGGAGCTTACATCAGAAGTGGTTACGAAGGGCTTCCTCTTAAGGAGAACCGAGAAAAGCTAGAAAGTGAAATTTGAAACAATCATGGATGCTCGGATCTCGCAGTCAGAGTTGCTGGCGACACCTTTAGCCACACCCATGATATCAAGCGAAAGAGCAGAATGGCTTGACATCGTCATAAAATTTAACCACGATTATGCCAAAGCAGACACGGAAGATTCGACTTTTTTTTTGACAGACGACTTTCATGCGTTTTTTGGGTCTCGTATGCCGCAAGCAGCCTGATAAGTTTCCTATTATTTGAAGACGCGGTAGTATGTGCAGACATGTCCGAAGACAAAGCCTAGCAACAGTGCAATATTTTTTCCCCTACCAATCGTTTTTACTTGTCTACACCAGAGCCTTCTACCTTGAGCGAGTTTTCCCATACGTCAGTGGCCGTATAGCAAAGATTTGAACCTGATTATGCTGATGAGATTCGTGACAGGCCGTACTTAAGTAATGCACGTGATGTACCGGAAATACAATTTGGTTGAAGACAGTTATATTAAGATCTCAGCTATGTCGTATTTCAAGCAGTATCTCACTAAAACGATGCAATCATGGCACCAATGACAATCCCAGAACGATTAGAGTGCGAAGCAAACAGCAATGATCTCAGGAAGCTTTAGTGTTGAAACCACTACACATATTATATAAGGATCCTCAAGTGTCACACTCATGTTGTTGGACAACCCCTGATCATAACACATTAGTCCGTGTAGCTCATTGTTTTAGTCAAAAGAAAACGAGCCGAGCACTCTATGACACTTGAAAATTGCTAAATAGATAACAGAATAGTGCTCTGAGTAACTACGGGTAACCCTGTCATGGCTACATACAGTATTACTTGCCTTAAGATAATACACTGCTGAAGCGACGCAAGCAGCCCGTCACCCCGCTGAAGACACTTTACAAGGCTCAAGAGGATCTCACCAGAATTCGAGCATGACTTGCTTTGTTAACCACCACGAAACAAAACACCTACAGGAAGAATGAGCCTGCAGCGTTAGCGCTGTCAGAAATGGTGATCGAAGCGCTGACAGTGTCGTTGAGAGAAGTACCTACACACCTGCGAGCTTGAAGGAGTGCACATTTCCGGGTGAGACCGTTCCATTGCCGTGCTTAGTAGAGGTAGACATGTTTCCGGATACTGTGTATTGCGCTTTAGTCCCATTGAATGCAAAGTAAAAAGCGGCTTAGAACCTTTGTTGCAAATTCTAAGCTTATTTCTTATCCAAGGACTAATTAGAAAACCAGTCTGTTCTTAAATAATGTTTGTTCTTAAAAAACAAATTTCAGTCTCCAGTTGTAAATCCATCCACCCCAAATTTATAAATAAATCCGGACTTAATGGAGTTGTAAATAACAGACAGAAATTCGTTTGTTACAATCTTAAAGTTACAAAGAAATACTGAGTAAAGTAAAACATATTTCTTTATTCATAAAATGTATCAGAAAGAGATCTTGCCGTCTACCTGCTGAAAGGAAACGATATCCCAGTGTATGCTACGATGTATTGTTGTTCTTTCAGTTCTCATGTCATCAACGGGCACTTCGATTGAAGACAGAGACTGTTGAATCACATCGTTTAGGCATTGTGGTGCGACCGCGGCGCGGCGGGAGAGGCAGTGGAGAGGCAGTCGTCCAGGAGCTATCCGAATGTTTTGTATTGTATCAGTGCTTATATTTTTACTAGCCGAAGGACGTTGGAACGGAGTCCACCAACAGCATATTACATATCTTTTTGCGAGCTATTGCAACACGACGATGACCCGATTTCGTCACAACTACACTATCACCAGAGGAATGAATTGTGAATATCGTGATCGATTAAGTTTAAATTATTTGTTGATTTCATTTTTAGCAACTTCCAGTGACTTATAATATGATGTCGTGTCAACGAATGTGACTTTATGACAGCCATATATTATTTTTTCCGCCCAGTATTTTAATGTCTCAAAAAGGTTGTGGCTTTTGAGTAAATAAGGAGGCGCGTTTTGATCGCGGTTAGACATAAAGTATCGAGCGTAACTAATGAAAACTACGTAGTCAATTTAATTTGGAGAATTATAAATATGACTTGCAAAAAGGAATTACTCAAGTAGACTTCCATAAATACGGTAATGAGAGTTTATGCGTCTTTTTCCAGATGATTGCTAGATTTAGTTGATGTAGCAGTTACAGTAATTTTATGAGTCGGAGGCCGAGACGGCGGTTCATTGTCGGGTGATGCCGATGTGTCAACTGCTGATGACAGTGATACGCTAATGGTTCTCGCACTTTGAACGCCGGTTCTGTCGAACTCTCATCATTTATGCTAATGTTTGGGACTATATATATTTGTGTCATGGTAATGAGTGGAAGTACACCAATGAGAGGTGGTCTTTATGCGCCAATGAGTGGTGGAGTTGTAGTGTGTGGCTGGAGAGGAAGCCAATGAGCGGTTGTCTGATCCAGGCAGCTGCACTATAATTGTTTAGCTGATTGGGAGCCAAGAAATGGCTGCCCAATTCGAGCTCAGCCGGTTGGGAGCCAAGGAATGGTTGCCCATTCCGGGTTATTGGTTTGGAGCCATTGAGTGCTTATCCAAACCAAGGACATTAAGTGGTTGTCCGATTCGGGATCAGCCGGTTGGTGGCCATGGAGTGGTCGGCCAATGCGGGCTGCTGGTTTGGTTCCATTGAGAGTTTCGCCAAATCCAGAGTGACATTGAGTGATTGTCAGATTGGTACGCCGATTGACAGTGGCTGTCGAATCCGGGTACTGTGAGTGGTTCGTCAGGCGGCGGCCAATGAATGGCTGTCCGGCCCGACAGGTGTGTTGGTGATTGGGCTGTCAGGCGGCGACCAAAGAGTGGTTGTTAGCCTGTCTGCCGTTTGCTTCGGATTGATCTTCTTTTTGGAGCTCATTGAACACACCTTATTGGTGACCTTTCACATAATGATGAAAATGATGAAAAAGATGATAATTATGTCAGGAAAGGACGAGCGCATAAGAGGAGTTGCTATTATTTGTGTATGCTTTTCACAGATCAAATCTTAGGCGTCACCTACAGGCATAGAGAGTTTGGAGAGAAGAGTTCGCGCAGGGACGCGCGAAATGTCTAGTTTAGTTATGTTATGGTCCTGCTCACTCTGACGTAACTCGGGCACTGGGCCTCTACTTTCATAGTTCGAACGTTACGCTTGCTCCGTCACTTTCCCTCGACTTCAGTACGATGGGCGAGTGAAAGGAACGGAATATCCATTAGCACTACTGCGGTGTTGGGAGTAGGACCCAGGACGTGCGTCGCCATGTTTGATACTCTTGTTCTAGACTTCGCTGGTAAAACTGGGTCGTGAAACATAGTACGCCGCGAGCGTGATAGTTTTGCATTTGACCTTTGCACCCTGTGCCCCTGGAACGTTGTCAGGCGGATTTCTTATTAACTGACTGTATTTTGATAATTAAACGAGACATTGTGAAACATCAAGAAAAGGCGTTTGGTTCTCCTAGCCCGACTATCCTCGCCTACACCTAAGTTCGACCATCGTGACGCTCCCTTTACCTAAAGATGAGGAGGAGCTTACATATATTATATATATGTATATGTATATATAATACTTTTCTATTGATCACCTTTGTTACCTTAGGTGGATATCTAAGTCGTGTATTTGCAATATATAATTGTTAAAATTACCAATGGTTGCAAATTGCAATCAGCTTCAGTATTAATGTGCTCTGTAATAAATTTAACATTTAAAGTGGACTTTAGAAAGTAAATGCGATGTCCTCGTAATGACATATTTTTTTTCATTCGATTTCATAATTTCCAAATTTGTTGTTTACAAGCAGATTAAATGCCAAAACAGTGGGTTCATTTTCAAAATACTTGTTAAACTTTCAAAGTGAATCTTTAGGATAGCCCTTCAGATGGCAAGAAAGAATATGCCTAGTTAGTTAAAAATTGAATTTTGAGTCTATGTCATAAAGTATTAATTGTTTTTTTTACGGCTGCTTGCCACTCAAACGGTTTAATGAGAATACTTGTAATGCTTAGGTCAAACGACCAGAGAGATAAAATTTGGCTTAACATCATGTAATATTCTTGTATTCAATTAGGTACTTTATTTAAGTACAGAAACGTCAGAAAAATATATAGAAAAATAAGTAGGTACTTATCTCAAATCTGTTTTCTAATAATTAATTAATATTAATTAGTATGGTAATCCAAAATTTATTAAGGTTCATCGGAACAATGTTATGTATTGTTTTAAATTCATACCTATAGCATCTTGTAAAATGATTTCTCCTACCTGCAGTAAGTAGTATAAGTACAACAGTAAAAGTTTCACCAATTGATTGATTCATTTTGGTATTGATGGTTTAATACTTTTCTATTTTCTTTGAAATCAATGGGACAAATACCACCGTAGTTTTATTGATTTCTAGATTATTTAATAGTACATAATTTATCGATTCTTCGATTCTTCAATGCTATGGCGCAGTTTTATCGATTTCTCGATTATTTGATACATACCTACATGGCACAGTTTTAACGGTTTCTTAATGTTATTATTATACAATCACCCGTTACTGTTGTTTGTTATTGAAAACATTTACAGTAAGTAATGTACCTATGTAATGGACAAAACTTTATCATCTTAACTGTCTTTGAGAGAAAGGCTCTGGTTAGTCGGGGGTTTTCACGTGTTTATAGGTAATTATTCATATAATAAAGTTTAACATTTGTGTATGATATTAATTTAACAATGTAGCTTTATTATTAAAATTAATACTTTAATTTATTACCAACTTAACTTATCTCTGTTGGTTGGACGGATGGTTGACTGGTAGAAAAAATCATGTAGTATTAATTCCACCATTAGGTATTTTGTGAAATAAAATCTAAATAAATTAGTTTTTCTTTTCGCAAACATTTATTTTAATTTTTTTAATACTACTATTTTGTTGTGCCCAAATATAATATTTGTGATGACCCATACACTATTGCATTTATTTATTGTAAACAATGAAGCCACACTTGTACTACACTTATGTTCTAATCATTCTTTTTTATATATTTGCACTGCAAATACAACATTTGTGCTATCGCTATTCACTATTCACAACTTTTATTTTTAACATATAACATACCAATTTTACACAAAGATTTTCCATAATGCATTATTATTATTTTTTGGTTTTGATGATGCAGCAGATATGATAGCAAAAGTTATGTCAGGCTTAACCAATTAATTTGCATTAAAATGATTTAAGATCACACTTCAATGTTGACAAGTTGATAGGCAGAGTCACATACTATTAGCAGAGCACGATGTGCAGTGGACTTAGCGTGAGCTAGAATCACCCGAGTGACTCCGAGGATTTCTAACTAATAGGATAATCAATGAAACAGGCAAATCCAGTCAATGCCCCAATGTATTAGTACATTAATACAGCACGAACATTGCTTTAACTATTTTAGTAAATTATATATTAAGATTAAATAGGATTAGGACGACACAACAAATAATTACTTAGCTCGGCTAAGGCGGATGGAAGACAAGGGAGAAGGTAACAGATCTGTCTAACATATCTTCACCATAGATAACTTATAATGGTAAACAAATATAAAGCGGACATTCACTTGCTTTTCAACTCTCCTCCTCGCTCTATATTGGTTTCCATAGGTACATTTTAATAGAAACTCTACATATCAAAAATCATGCCTACAATACAAATTACAAACTTATCAATGCATCTATACATGTAAACATGAAAGGAAATAAAAAGAGTTACAATAAAGTATTTAAAACATCTAACTTCTTTACATTTAATCCCTGTACAAATTTGTTATGTTTCTGAGTACAAAGTGGTTTAGTCAAAACATCTGCTATCATAAGGTCAGTACACAAATATCTTACACTAAGGTACCCATTGTGAACAAGCTCCTTTATGAAATGGTATCTTAGGTCAATGTGTTTAGTTTTCTTATGGGAGTGCTCTTTCACAAGGAGTAACTTTTGAGCACTTTGACTATCATTATAAATAATTACGTTGTAAGTTTTGTTGATAATTTCAGATATGAGTCAGCAATGGCTATATACTCCGCCTCGCAACTTGACAACGCAGTACAACGTTGTTTTCTGGACTCCCAATTTATTACATTTTTACCTATCTTTATTAGGAAACCAGTGTAAGATTTACGATCCGATAAATCATCGGCCCAATCTGCATCTGTATACGCGTTAATATCGAAACTATTACTCTTTACAAAATAAAGACCATGATTTATTGTTCCAGCTAAATAACTCAATACACGCTTTGGCATGCGCCAATGACTTTCATCAAAGCATGTACTATATATACTTAATTGACTACATGCATAGGATATGTCAGGTCTTGTATAAACAGATAAATACATTGAACTTCCTAGTAACTGCCTGTACTTATACAGGGTGTTAGGTAATGAGTGGATAATCCTTGAATTATGGATAGAGGGCACTTAGGACGTTATGAAAAAGCTAAAATACTTAGGTTAGGTAAAAAGTCGCACGGTTTTCAAAATATTTGGACTTTTAGGTTTTTTTCGAAAATGAACACCCTTGTATAATGTTTTGATTATAGCACCATTCTAAGCTATTTTTTTTTCAAATTTTATTCTTTCTCAATATTTTTGAATACTTATGTTATCAGATAGGCATCGCCATTAATGTGAGACTACAATGGATAAAATAATAATAACCGCAAACTTAATTTTTGCGTTTTCAATCGTACATTGTTCGAACTTTCAGCACCCATGGTGAAAAAAATATAAACTACCGTCTAGTTGCCCATAAGCTTAAAAACATGCCAATTTATTTACAATTTAAAATTAGTAATTACATTTCGAATTTAAAATCAAAATACCAAAATAATAAAAAAATACACGCCCGCCAACACTTTTCCTGATTTACTTTTTGTATCCCGGGCGTAGAATTCAAAATTTTTTGTTGCAAAAATGACTTTACTGGCCACTAATTTAAGTGCCATTAATTCCAAATTTAAAAAATTTGCTGGCTGCTTTTTTTTTTTTCGAAATCGATTTTGAATTTCGCTATTATTGCGTAATGAATGGTCAACTGTGTGTTTAGACTGTTGTGTTGAATTTTTTTGTTTAATAATTGGGTTATCCCATCATTTTGTAATGTATAGTGATTCAAAAACCATTTCGAGAAAAACGGTTGTAGAACCATTCCCTGTTATCAGATTATTTTACAAAATTAGTATTAAATAGTTATTTCTAATTTATCATTTGAAATTATTTGACCTGTAATGTAGTGACGTCACGATCTTCATTGGTAAGTTGTGTCTAATCTGTGATTAACCATAGTACAGCATATAATATGAGTCCGACATGCAGTAATATATAAATAATGTATATCGAATTTTGTCTTATTTATTTCTGTTTTATTTTAACGCTTTTTAAAATTAAGACAATTTTTAACTGTATATAAACATGACAATGTAAGATCATTAAAAAAATGGAATGATTAAAATACAAGTCCGTTTTGGAACCTCCGCCCGTAGGCTAGTCTGTGAGTGAAATTGTCAAACTCAACAAACGGCCGAGGGAAATTACATGACTTGACATTGACATTCTGCGTGATCTGACAGAAACGCGTTCTCTCAAACGAATTCAATAGTTTTAAAGCATGTCTCAAAAAAACCAACTTGTAGTGACGTCATAAAGCCATTTTCTTTAAAAAATAAAATAAATTAATATATTGATTTAAATGCAAAAACCGTGAAATTAGTGTCTTCAATTAGTCTATTTTACGAAAAATTAAATAAAAACTAGGGGTATTTTTTTTTGGGATAACACACATATTTGAACACAATACACACCGATAGAATATGCTCAAATGCATTACATTTATGGTGAGTGCCAAGGCAACGCTAGTGCTGCTGCAATTTTGTGCGCTGAACGCTACCCAAACAGACGCCATCCCGATTAACCGATTTTTCCTCGAATCCATAACGCGTACAGTGAAGAGAGAGTTCTAGCCAATAGGACCTTCACACGTTGGAAATGAAAAGGGTGCAATCCGTGTGTTTTTAGAGTTGCATGCACTTTCCACGTTGTCAGTCCGAGGCTATTTGCTTTTCCCGTACAAGCAAAGAAGGATTTGCCGCTATTAAATCCAGAACATTTTCATCGTCTCGCTCCCTCGGTCTGCCCTCGCTATTTCCTCCTACACCCTGGCCAAAAACTGCCTTCATGTAAGCGTTATGGATTCAAGAAAAAATCCGGTATTCGAGCATATTCTATCGGTGTGTATTGTGTTCGAATAATTATTAAACAAAAAAAAACAACACAATAATCTAAACACATAATTCACCATTCATTACGCAATAACAGGGAAATTCAAAATCGAATCCGAAAAAAAAAACAAAAAGCAGTCAGCATTTTTTTTTAAATTTGGAATAAATGGCATTTGAATTAGTGGCCAGTAATGTCATTTTTGAAACAAAAACAGTTGAATTCTGCGCCCGGGATAAAATAGTAAATCAGGAAAAGTGTGGTTGGGCGTGTATTTTTTTTAATATTTAAGCATTTTGATTTTAAATTCAAAAGGTAATTACTAGTTTTAAATTGTCAATAAATTGGCATGTTTTTAAGCTTATGGGCAACTAGACGGTAGTGTATTTTTTTCACCATAGGACCTGAAAGTTCGATCAATGTACGATTGAAAACGCAAAAATTAAGTTTGCGATTATTATTTTTTAAATCCATTGTAGTCTCACATTAATGGTGATGCATATCTGATAACATAAGTATTCAAGAATATTGACAAAAGAATAAAATTTGAAAAAGAAATCGCTTAGAATGGTGCGATCAAGACATTGAACACATTGAAGACATTGAGTGTTCATTTTCGAAAAAACCTAAAAGTCCAAATAACTCGAAAACCGTGCGACTTTTACTTAACCTATTTTAGCTTTTTCATAACGTTCTAAGTGCCCTCTGTCCATAATTCAAGGATTATCCACTTATTACCTAACACCCTGTAGACATCATCACTTAGACATGTTTTATCAGATTTTACTAGTTTACAATTTACTGGTAAAGGTGTGGACGCAATTTACAATTTAACATATTATATTTAGACAATAAACGCCGTATGTACTCAGACTGGTCTAAAGTGGTGACACATTTCTCTCTATAAACATTCATACCTAAACAATTCTTAATCTTGCCTAAATGCCGAGCTTCAAAATTATCTTGTAATAATTTTATAACATTATTTATACAATTATTATGGAATATAAATAAATCATCGACATACAGGCCAATAATAACATATTCAGTCTTTGTTTTCTTAGTATAAATTCATGGCTCACATTTACTTTGGACATAATTATTTTGTGATAAAATTTGATGTATTTTGGCATTCCACATTCGACTAGCTTGTTTTAGCCCATATATCTAATTAACAAACTTTATCATTAACTTTGAAACCTGAGGGCTGTTCCATAAATATTTTCTCATTTAATTCGCCATTCAAAAATGCAGTTGTGACATCAATGTGATCTATTTCTAGATCTAATTCAGTTGCAAGAGAAAATAAAATTCTCAATGTGCTATGCCTTACAACTGGTGAGAAAGTATCCGTGTAGTCTACCCCCTCCTTTTGACTGAAACCACGGGCAACCAACCTTGCTTTAAATTTGGAAAAATTACCTGTCGCATCATACTTCGTCTTATACACCCATTTACTTTTAACAATGTTTTCATTAATAGGCCGATCAACTAATGTCCATACACCATTAATTAGTTAAGGAATTATACTCACATTTCATCGCCTTACACCATTCATCCTTCTCAGGAGACTTAATGGCTCCTTCATATGATGTAGACTCATCCAGGGAGTAACCTTCTATCATCATAGATAAATCATAATTTTTGTACCGCTCAGAGATAGTGCCTCGCGTATTACGTACTGGGCGAGAGCGAGACGCATCAGGAACTGCCGACGACATCGACTCAGGTGCAGACTCAGACATAGAAAACTCAGCGCCCTGTGGGACACACGCTTCGTTACCTTTATCATTACCATCAGTCGAGGTAGAGAAGACACAGCGCCCATAGGGTCATCATCTTCATCGCCTCTGACGTCATTATCACCTTCATCACCAGTACAATACTGCTCAGACAGCGGGGACCACACAAATGGCGATGGCAACTCCGCATCTTAAATGAGACGAAAATTAGATGAGCTTGAGCATACAGATTCATTATCCTGTTTTTGTTCATTATTAAAATTCAATTCATTATTAATATTATTGTCATCATTTAAATATTGTATTTTATTATTAAAGTTGTCTATGTCATATATATAAAAGTCTTTTCCGCAATTAGCCTCGCAACTGTCAAGTTTTCCTATAAATTGATCCTCAATGAAAGTAACGGTCCTAGAAAGAATTACAGTGCGAGGATCAGAAGGATCTATAAGACGGTATCCTTTACTGTTTTCACCATACCTCATAAAAATATAAGCTTTGGCTGTTGGATTTAGTTTGCGTCGCTTTTGACTAGGAATGAAAGCATAAGCTGTACAACCAAAAATGCGTAAATGGTTAACATCAATTGGAGACTCAGTCCATAAGCATTCAGGTATTCCGTCTGACAATGCTCTGGTAGGAGATCTATTTTTAAGATAAATGGCTGTCATGCAAGCCTCTCTCCAGTAGCGATTACAAAGACCAGATTCTTGTAAAATAGCCCTAGCTTTCTCAAAAATGGTTCTATTAGCGCGCTCAAAAATTCCATTCTGTTCTGGACAATATGGAATTGTGGTTTGGTGAATGATACCGTGATCTTTGAGATAATTACTGAGTTTATTATTAACATATTCAGTACCATTATCGGTGCGAAGCATTTTAATCGACAACTCTGTTTGTTTTTCAACCATGCTTTTAAACGATATGAAGTCGGAACTCACCTCGGTTTTTTTTCTTCATGAGATATCCCTATGTCTTACGGGTACATTAATCGGTAAAGGTTAGCAAGTAGTGAGCTCCGCCCCAACTGCTAACCTGCATCGGGCTGGCTACATCGGATAAGATAAGCTGAAGTGCGCAGGTAGTGCGACTTGCGTCGACGGTAGGAATCGATGCTCTAGGCATCTTCTCCGTCAGGCACGACACGCAACTACCACGCATGGCTTCTGGATCCTCTGGAAGAAAATTCATGCAATTTTTCCCATCACCCAGAACCTTCATACCTCGTTCCGACAAGTGGCCTAGACGCTTGTGCCATTTTTCCATGGACACACTCGAAGCAGCATGAGCACTCACTGTCCCTTGCTTCTGCATGGGCTTGGAGTGCTCCTCCTCAAAGACGGGCAGCTCTTGCACCTTAACTTTAAATAACCCGTCGTCCTTCCTAGCATTCAAGATATGGTTGCCAGTTACTTCGCAATTCTCAAAGATAGAACAATGATACTTATGGAAAACAACAGTGTATGGGGATATAGGGGTATCAGTAATCTGTCCTACAGATAATAAATTGCTTGAAAGGTCAGGCACATGGAGAACATTACCTAAGCTCACAGTTGAAGAAAGAGAAATGTTATTAGTACAATTGCTTAAAAGCTTATTCCCATTAGCTACATATACAACAGAACGTTTACCTTTTGTTTCCTTTAGAAGGTTTTTGTTGGCACACATGTGGGAGGTGGCACCGTTGTCCACTATAAATTCATAAGACTCTATGGAGACAGTGTTGCATTGCATTGGCAGAAGCAACCAGAGAGTGATCCTTCTGCTCGTTCCTCTTCTTCTTGAAACAACGCTTAATGGTGTGGCCGTTCTTCTTACAGTAATTGCAATATAATGGACTGGAACTCTTCTTCTGCTTACTAAAATAGACTGAAGACTCTTCTTCATCATTGCGCCTGTGCTCCTCCTGAAGGAGTCGTGTGCGCACTAACTCGCTTGTGAGTTTATTTGTGAGACAGGCTGTTTCCAAACCCGATACTAAATTGTCGAACTGTTGAGGGAGTCCGCTGAGCAGTATCTCAGCGATTACATCATCTTCTATAGGTATTCCAATGTCAGCCAGCTGCTGGACCAGGCGCATCACAGCCTCAATGTATTCTGACATGCTGCGGTAGTTACTATATTCCATCTTGTGAAGGAGTCTGAGCAGCAGTACCTTTCTGTACAGACCTTTTTGCTCGAACGTGTCTGAAAGCTTATTCCAGGCCTCTTTAGCTGTGGACGCGTTGCGTACGTACTGATAAAGGGATGGTTTGATTGCCAAACATATCTTCGCCTAGGCTCTGCTTTCCTGAGCAGCATCTATTGCGGTCGCTGTCGGCGTGGCACTTGGGTCGGTCGCAAGCGCACGCGTGGCAGCCGTGTCGCAAACGCAATGCTACAAATTGTCCAACATCAGCAGCATCCGCATGGAAAACTTCCAGGTGACATAGTTGTTAATACCTTCCAGCTTTCCTATGGGGATATTATTGTTCAAAGTCATCATGTTTGAAGTAGTTTTGTTGGGCATTTGTAGGTTATGACTGGATTTTGTCTAAAAAATTAATTTGTTGCTTACCGTTCTTGGTTTTTATTTATCTTCTTTTTTCTTCCTCTTTAATCGAATTACTGGGCTTATAACCTATTAGTGGAGCATGATGTGCAGTGGACTTAGCGTGAGCTAGAATCACCCGAGTGACACCTAGGATTTCTAACTAATAGGATAATCAATGAAACAGGCAAATCCAGTCAATGCCCCAATGTATTAGTACATTAATACAGCACGAACATTGCTTTAACTATTTTAGTTAATTATATATTAAGCTTAAATAGGATTAGGACGATACAACAAATAATTACTTAACTCGGCTAAGGCAGATGAAAGACAAGGGAGAAGGTAACAGATCTGTCTAACATATCTTCACCATAGATAACTTATATAGGTAAAGAATTATAAAGCGGACATTCACTTGCTTTTCAACACATACTCACTAGTTTGTGGCACAAGTCGCCTCACAGATAATATTTAGTAACAGAGAAACCAATCTCTAATGGTTCAAAATGATTTTTCAAGCTTCCTTTTATAAATATACTGACGACCCGCCCTCGCTTCGCTTCGGTTAATATAATTAAAAATAACCCAAGTTCATCTGGAATAATATAAATAATTTTTAGATAGGTGCATTTGCATAGAGGTTTGCAGAGGGATGCAGAATTCACTTTATTTGGCCACAAATTAGAAGTTCTTGTGGACTTACGTTCGGCCTACTTGGATGTTCAGTAGAAGATTCTTTGGCTCTCTGAGATCTGTTTATCCCTGTCGCCTATAAGCCGAACGTCACGCTCAGTAGAAGATTATCTGACTCGCTGAGATCTGTCTATCCCTATCAACTCTCAGACGAACGTCAAGTTCATTTCATTTCATTTCATTTCATTAGATGATTCTCTATTTCTTCGCAAAGAATTACTTTCTCTTCTATTTCAAAGCCTGATTTCCCTTTCTTCTTCGATTTCGTCATTAAGACGTCAATTGTTTCTATTATTATCCCTAGTTCGACAACCTATATTAGAACGACTTCTTAGAGGGATAATTCATTTTGAGTTTTCTACTTTTAAAAAAACGTGTGCGTCTCGGGACGCCCGACAGAAGTGATAACTTAAACTAATCTAAGTTGAACTATACCGCCCCGCCCCGCCCCGCCCCGCTGCCGTATACGTGAGAGAAAGGGAAGCCAGATAGACTGGCGCCGTAACGCGTTACGTAACGATGCGGTTTACCTTCCCATAAGAAGTTATCACTTCAAAAAATCTATTGACCCAAATCCACAAAATTACACAAACAAAAACAAATTGCTACTAAACTAACACCCGCCAGGCTATGGTAACATGCTAAAAGCATATATGTTAACATTTATTTTTAAAGTTACAACAGAAAATATGTAAGTGTACCTATATTCGAAATATTTACAACACAACCTTAAAATAAGAAAAATGGAGTATTATCCCTTAAATCCACAAAATTAAATAATAAACACTAACTCTCGTTGATAACCTAATATGTATTTTAAAAAAACACTGGGGATAAAACTAACGCCAGCCAGGCTATGCCAAAAGCATAAAACTTAATTTATTTACCTATATTAATTTATTTACCTATTACCCAAATTAATTTATTTACCTATTGTACAATGTATTCAAAAATTATGAAATAAGTACAATTACTTTTAATCAAAACCTAAACTCAAACTAACGAACAAAGCCATTTCATTGCACTTTTTTTATTGCGCCGCTTTCATCTGCCCATTTTAAGGAGATAAACATTAGCAGAATTTGAATCTGAGTAGTCGCGACCCCAAAGTAACTTTCTCTATAGTTAAAAAGACAAAAGCGGCCATATTTTAGTCATTCTGACGGTCAACTTTGTTGAAAGTGGAAGGTGTCACATTTTTCGCGGAGTGCATTTTTTGAGATTTCAAGGTAAGTTTTCAATTAATATCTGTTATTTTTGTTGTGCACTAATTAGGAAGGGTTTTGTAATCTTTCAAAGCTAAATTAATATGAAAATATAGCTTATTTATCGAGAAATTTTGGATTTTCCTTGCGCCACGACGACGCAAAAATGACAATATGCCACTTTTGCGCCGCTTTTTTGTAAAGGAGCATGCACACATTATATTTGCAGTTTCCGGGTATTTTCCTTTGCTTTTGACATGGATTGCAAGGCACTAATTATTGTAAAATAGTGACTTGCTTTCTTTGGGGTTTATTAAGACGAAGAAGATTTATTTGATTTATGTTGTGTGGTTCCGACATCGTGTTTTTATTTTGTACCTACCTACCTAACTATGACGCGAATCCTGAGGCTTACTAGTACTGTTAGATAATTACACTACTTTAGTATGGCGTATATCATTTCCTTGTAATTAAAGTATGATATTTCCCAACTTTCTGTCTTTTCTACTTTTCTTATATTTGAAATGAAAAGAAGGGTGTTTAACTCGGATGAAACAACCCATTCCAGCAACGAACCAATGACGCTCGAACTGAAAAAGGTTAAATAAGGACCGGTCTCCTAGAAATTGCCTATTTGGTGCCTAATAGGTACTATCGGAAAAAGGAAATCCTGACCCACCATAGAACTGTGTCACAGTAAGATTACAAAATATATTTTTTTACTCTTCGATTTAATTTGATTTGATAAAGAAATGTCATTGCTGCTGTGAATCACTTACGACTACGCAGTTCCGGTGGTCATCTCTGATTTTCATCATCAAGTCCTCTTCAGTAAGGGGTGCTTTTAGAACGCAAATTCTTAAGGGCTTACAGATAAAACCTATATTGCCGCATGTGTGCCTGAAACTTTTGAGCAGTTCTCTCGATTTATCTAGGATCCCATCATCAGATCCTGAACTGATGATAAAAACCCTTACATACAAAAAATACTTTTTCGAATCAGTTCCGCCGTTTTCGAATAATCAGGTAACATACGTACATAAAAAATAAAAAGGTTTTCGAGAAACTGAGAACCTCCTCCTTTTTTTGAAGTCGATTAGTATGCTCCTATTTCAACTACCTATTTGGCTTACCGTTGTGCGTTGCGCACAATTTACGGCCTGGCCTGACCCTTATCTGCGTAGCGGATGCTACGTCCATGCAAAAAATTTGGTTGGCGTGATGGATCAAAAGGTTTCATAGTCGCGCGTGCACGGCTGCACGCCACAGCGCTTGTGCGCGTTGCTCTTAAAGCGGGCAATTAATTGTAGATAGCGTAATTTGTAACGACGAAACGTCTCCGCGTCGGACTTCATTAATTCGTTTAACAATATATTAATGATTAAACGTAGCTGTTTATTGGATATTTGTTCGTTCATTGTTCAGACTCATGAGCAGCCGTTCAGAAACTTACAATTTCTTTTGGTTTTAAGTATTGGACCTGGTACATCCCTACGTTATTTTTCTGTTGATATATCGTAAAAAAAGAATCCAAATTTTAAGTAACAGGTTATTTCTTAGAATTCTTGTAATTTAGGTAAGATCCATCGTTATCAAACAAACATCATAGCTCCTTTCGCAGGCGGTTTGTACGGTAAATAATAGCATTCTCGTTCTCTACTAATGAGAGGATTTCTTCTACAGGTGGTCGTCACCTTCGATGTAGGTCAACGGCGCAGCAGATCCTCCCCTCGCCTATTCAATGCAGAGGTAAATATTGCTCTTTTCTTAATCAAATGAAATTATATAATTAATTTAGTAAATTAGCTTTGGGCCTAGTCAACATGCATAACGCTAAATTAGCGATTTTCGAAAATCGACAAAATGTATAGGATTGACGCAACGTGATGACATAGTATAAATAGAAAAGTAGCTCGACTCCGGCGCTCTAGGAGATTCTGATACCTATTACCGCTCGGGCGTCAGGGTTGTCCAAACATGTTTTTCAATGTTAGTCACCTACATGGCCATACTTTGATCTATGATTTATAATCATAGTAATTTTCATAAATTACACAAACCTAAAGTAAGTAAGTATAAATATTGTTAGGTAAGTACCAAATTTTAATTATTTTACTTACATACCTTTTTTACTGTTGACACTAAATAATATGTTTATAAGTAATAATAATGTACAGAAAATTAAATAAATATATGAATAATCATATCACGGGATAATCTCATATAAATTTACCTAGGTAGTCCCAAACTAGGTTCAAGGGTTGTACTTTACTAGGCAACAATAAACATACCTATGTAATGAAATATTAATATTATATAGGTACATACATATAAAACACCCAAGACTCCGAATCAAATACCTAGTCGCACTCATCACACGAATATTTGCCCTGACCGGGAATCAAATCCACGACCGCTAGCTTCGTAAGCAGGCGGCAGGGTCACTACTTAGTCACTACCAACTACCTAGGCCATCCACGTCGTCACATGTTACATGTTACCTGTCACGTTACACTCAATAATTTAAATTACCTACTTAATACGTATTTATTTCACCTAGGTATACTATAGGCAGGCCGGTACGAAATACCTAATTAATTACGTGGGTATTAACATTAATCACTTGCAGCTTTTATTAAATCTGGATATAGTTGTACCTACCTTAGCTAGGTTTATGCCGTGTTGGTGCCGGTGCCGGTCGAGAATAGCACCACCCCATCTCTTCCCGTGGGTATCGTACGAGGCGACTAAGGGATAAACCGGAGGATGGGAAGCAGCGTCTTCCGCGGACTACATGGTATAACTGCGGTCGCCAACCCGCCTGCCAAGCGTGGCGACTACGGCATTTTCCCCCCAACGGTTCTAGATCAAAAGCCTTAATTAAGTATGAATTTAAAACTACAGCCCAGGCCCCTAGTCCCCGGCGGCCCCGCTATTCCTGGCTCCGGTAGCGGCTATAGTAACGGCGGGGCAGGGGGTGCTTTAGGTAATCTCCGGCAGAGACCCGGCTACCAGAAACGACGACCTTTGGCCCTGGCAACATACAACTGCCGAACATTGCGGACCGACGAAAAGTTGCTGGAACTGGAGGAGGAATTGAGCAGGTTACGATGGGGAATCATAGGGTTGTCAGAAGTCCGTAGAGAGGGGGAGGACATGATAACCCTGAAGTTCGGTAACTTGCTCTATTTCCGGGAGGGCGACCACCAGTCCCAGGGAGGTGTCGGGTTTATCGTCCACAAGTCCCTCGTGAACAACGTGGTGAAGATCGAGAGCGTGTCGAGCAGGGTAGCGTGCCTTGTACTCAAAATGACCCAACGATATTCGTTGAAGGTCATACAGGTATATGCGCCGACCTCGACACACTCCGACGATGAGGTGGAGGCTATGTATGAGGATGTTTCCAGAGCCATGCATAGCTCCAAAACTCACTTCACGGTTTTTATGGGGGACTTCAACGCAAAGCTGGGTAAACGAGACGGTGAAGAGCAGAAAGTGGGGAATTTTGGAGTGGGGCATAGGAATCACCGGGGCCACCTACTGGCCAGATTTATGGAGAAGGAGGGACTCTATATGATGAACTCCTTTTTCAGGAAACGTGAGCATAGGAAGTGGACCTGGATGAGTCCTGATGGTGTAACGAGGAATGAGATAGACTTTATCATGTCGACGAAAAAGCACATATTCAATGATGTCTCCGTGATCAGTGCGGTTAAAACCGGGAGTGATCACCGTATGGTACGAGGCTCATTGAATATCCAGTTCAAGCTTGAAAGGTCTAGACTGATGAAGTCTACGCTCCGCCCGGCACCCGCTCAGCTCCAAAACCCCGAGAGCTTTCAGCTCGAACTTCAAAACCGTTTCGAGTGCCTAGGTAGCGACGTGGACGATTACAACGACGGGTTCGTGGAAGCTGTCCAAACGGTCGGGTCTAAGTTCTTCAAGGTCCGCCGTACAAAAACCAAGAAGCTCTCGGACTCCACCCTTAGGCTTATGGAGATGAGGCATGAAATGATTCTGCAGTCCTCTGGTGACGCTTGTCGCTATCGGCAGCTCAACAGACAGATCTCGAAGTCTCTGAAACGTGATATACGCCGATTCAATACTAAAAGTATTGAAGAGGCTATTGAGCGTAACAGGGGCTCTAAGGTGTTTGCCAGGGATCTGTCTGTTGGCCAAAGCCAACTGATGAAGCTGAAGACCGACGACGGCAGAGTCATTTCATCCAAACCTGAGCTATTGGCGGAAGTTGAGAAGTTTTATGGACAGCTGTACACGACAACCCGAACACCCGTCGAAAATAGAGCTAAAGACCCGAGGGCTAGATTAACCCGACACTAAACCGAAGATCTCCCCGACGTCAGCCTGTACGAGATTAGTATGGCCCTCAAACAGCTTAAGAATGGCAAAGCCCCAGGTGAGGATGGAATTACAGCCGAACTCCTGAAGGCGGGTGGTAAACCCACCCTTAGGGCCCTTCAGACGCTGTTCAGCTCCGTCCTCCACGAAGGGAGAACGCCGAAAGCATGGAACAGAAGTGTGGCTGTTCTCTTCTTCAAGAAAGGTGATAAAACTTTGTTGAAGAACTATAGACCCATCTCACTTCTGAGCCATGTTTACAAGTTGTTTTCGAGGGTCATCACAAATCGTCTCGCGCGCAGGTTTGACGATTTTCAGCCTCCCGAACAAGCCGGTTTTCGAAAAGGCTATAGTACCGTAGACCACATACATGCGTTGCGGCAGGTTATACAGAAGACCGAAGAGTATAACCTCCCCCTTTGCCTTGCATTTGTGGACTACGAGAAAGCCTTCGATTCGATCGAGACCTGGGCTGTACTACAGTCTCTCCAGCGGTGCCAAGTTGACTACCGATATATCGAAGTGTTAAAGTGTCTGTACGAAAACGCCACTATGTCCGTCCGACTACAGGACCAGAGCACGAAGCCTATTCCTCTGCAGCGGGGAGTCAGACAAGGAGATGTGATCTCTCCGAAGCTGTTCACCGCTGCATTGGAGGATGCTTTTAAGGTTCTGGACTGGAAAGGACGAGGCATCAACATAAATGGCGAGTACATCACTCACCTTCGATTCGCTGACGATATCGTAGTCATGGCTGAGACCATGGAGGACCTCAGTGCAATGCTCGCTGACCTCAGTGGAGTTTCCGACCGAGTTGGCTTGAGGATGAACATGGACAAGACGAAAGTCATGTCCAACGTCCATGTCGCGCCAACTCCCGTGATAGTCGGAGGCTCTGCGCTCGAAGTTGTTGACGACTATATTTACCTGGGACAAACGGTCCAGTTAGGTAGGTCCAACTTTGAGAAAGAGGTCACTCGTCGAATCCGACTCGGATGGGCAGCGTTCGGGAAGCTTCGTAGCACCTTTTCGTCCAAATTCTCTCTTTCAGTCTTTGACCAGTGTGTGTTGCCAGTGATGACTTACGGATCTGAGATATGGGCGCTAACAATGGGCCTTATAAGGAAGCTCAAAGTCACTCAGAGGGCTATGGAGAGGGCTATGCTCGGGGTTTCTCTGCGTGATAGAATCAGAAATGATGATATCCGCAGTAGAACTAAGGTTACCGACATAGCCCGAAGAATAGCCAAACTTAAGTGGCAGTGGGCGGGGCACATTGCTCGCAGGACTGATGGCCGATGGGGTCAGAAGGTTCTTGAGTGGCGTCCGCGGACCGGGAGACGAGCTGTAGGTAGGCCTCCAACAAGATGGAGTGACGACCTTGTAAAGATCGCGGGAACGCGGTGGATGCGAAAAGCACAAGATCGGTCTGAGTCCTTGGGGGAGGCCTATGTCCAGCAGTGGACGTCTTTCGGCTAACATGATGACCTTAGCTAGGTTTAGGCACAGTTTAGGCGTTTTGATACGAATGAAAATGTCACGCTGACAATAAAATAGATTTAACAAAAGCTGCAAGTGGGCTATAAATATCAAAAAATGAACTGCATTCTTCACGCTTTGTTTGAAGACGATCTACTGTTCTCTATACTGTGGTGATGATAAATGACGTCGACCGCTAATGCCAATTCCATTCGAGTCGTTAGAAAACAGAAACGGTTTCAGTTTGTGCGTCTTGGCTAGGCCTACAGAGTTCTTTTACGCGTCAGTAATGTAGAGTGAACACACCAGCGCTTCGGACAAAACTATAATTGAAGAGAAGATGAACCTCAAGAAACTCAAACAGAAGGTAATTTTTTAACCAACAATGATTTGGTAAGGAGATTTATCGCGTGGTTTTTCTATACTCATTTTGGTAGTGAAAGAAGGAGTACTCACGTATGAATCCTGTAGCGGCTGGGAACGGAACACCACTGGAGATCTGATTGCGGAAGATCACTGAAATTATAATAGGCACGGTTGGTAAGCAAAAGAAGACTAGGGTTTTGGAGTAGAAAAGCTGGCCGTCCGTAGCGATATTTGTGCGTGACTCTCGAGCATAAGGTCTAGTAGATCGGCGAAGAAGGATCAACATATTGGGATAGCAGGCGCTTAATTTGCGTAGTAATTGTAGAAAATTGTAAAGGATTGAGAAATAAAATCAAAAGCTTAACATGCGTGCAGCTTATATTAGTGCGATCGTTCTAGTACAAAAAATCGAGGATAGGGGTACGTAAGGAACAGAATGTGTATCGTAGCGTGTGACGATTTGTGGCTACTTCATGTAGGTTGCTTACAGGTGTGGCTAGGAGTCCGAACCATAAAATACAATCATACTTAAAAGTAAGTCACGCCACAAGATAAAAAAGTAACGAATAATAACCAGTGAATAATGACATTAAATTTATTTTTTTACGGAAAGACTTTATTTACTTCCAACAAAGTACAGAATTCAACATTAATACAATATAAATTAAAACTAAACGTAATTAAATTAAAATTAAACTAAGCTACTCAAATATTAAAGATATAAATAATAATCACCACTATAAAAAGAACACCCAATATAGCAGGTCCGCTCGCGGCATGGTCCCCATGACACTGGCTACATTACCTTTCTGGATAGCTAGCCCAATCCTTTGGGAGAGGTAAGCACCAGCTCTAGGATCTCCGGCGGATTCTATGAGCCGAAATTAATTAAAAAACTTTACAAATGAAAGGTCTGTTGAAGCATCAATAAATGGGTCTGTACAAATCTTATATAAATAATAACTCGTAGAACAACACGGTGAGGTCTCAAGGTCAAGAACAATAACTAAAACAACTGACTGGAAAACGAAGTCCTCGCAAGCGTGGACAAACCGGACCCCACGGACAAGACCATAATTGCGAAGAAGAAGCGCCGCAAAAAACTCCAGCAGAAGGTCATTTTTTCAATCATAAAAACATACAACAACAATACTTAAAAGTAAATTACATTAAGTAATAATAAGGTAATAAAGTAATAAATAATAAATTCTTTAAACTTTCAAAAATAAACTTATTACAAAGGGGTTTGGGTAAAAGTGTTGTCATTTGTAAAATTCATACATTTTCAAGGTCAGCGGCCATTCGTAAGAGTGGTAAATTATGATAGAATTATTAAAAATAAACATATTTTGTTATGTAATGTAATACTCTTAAGTGCATCGGAGCCGAGATATTTAAATATTCTTAATACTTAAATCTTGAACAGACCGGACCCCACAAACAGCACCCGTTCAAGAGTATGACGCGTATCTCAGCCATCGCCTCTATCAACCATGTGTTCGGAAAAGTGGCGACCCGATCAACGACGCCGCCGTAAGCAAAGCCCTTTGAGCGAGCATGACATGCTCATGCTGCCGGACATCATAAAAGGAATATTGTATGAAACAGCTGTCCGGCGAGAAAAATCACAGTGTGTTCTCGTTTAAAAGTGTCTTGTACACACAAGAACTAGTAAAGATAAAAATACAAATAGTAAACATAAAATTGAGTGCTTGAATACACAGTTGCTTAAAGGTTATGTTTATCAAGGTACAAATATTGTAAATATCCTAGATACTACTCAAAGACATCTTGGTCACCAATGAAGTTATTTACAGTGTAATATGCCCTACCCAACAAGCAGCGCTTGATGTGAGACTTAAATTTATTGAACGGCATATTGACGATATCAGATGGTATCTTGTTGTAAAAACGTAAACAGTTCCCCGCAAACGAAGTGCTTACCTTACGGAGACGGTGACCTAAAAGAGCGAGCTTATCCCTATTTCTAGTATTTAAATTATGAACGTCGCGGTTATGCCTAAACTCATGTCATGTATGAGTTTGCGTACATACTTGATATTCTCAAAGATATATTGAGACGCGACTGTAAGAATATTGATTTCTTTAAAATTATCCCTAAGCAAAACACGAGACCCCAATTGATAAATAGCACGTACAGCCCGCTTCTGTAGTACAAAGATGATTTGGATGTCAGCCGCTCCTCTCCACAGCAAAATTCCGTAGCTCGTAACACTATGGAAATAACCTAGTACACAAGTATCGCTGTCTCGACGTCAGTAAGTTGTCGAATTCGCTTTACCGCATAAGCCGCCGAACTTAGTTTACCTGCAAGTGTGGATATATGCGCAGTCCATTGCATTTTCGAGTCCAGAGTGACACCTAAAAATACTGTTCTATCTTCGAATTCCAGTGTCTCATTCTTCATTCTTATTCTATTCATATTCGCATTCATACTTTTCACGTTGGACAGAGAAAATTATATGCAGTTGGTTTTTTTGGCATTTAAAAGTAAGTTGTTGGCTGTAAACCAGTCAACAATTGTAGACAACGCAACATTAATGTCATTAAAATTATCCTGTTTCCTATCCGCTTTAAATATAAGTGATGTATCGTCAGCAAACAAGACTATTCATATAAAAAAAGGAGTTTAAAAATCTATTGGTGAACAAACGAACATGACGAAACACTTCATGACAAAACGTCTTAACCGTGAAATGTTGTTGGTTTTTTTTTTAATCTTGTTTTGTGGGGTCTGAAGATGGCTGAAAAAATAATATAAAAAATCCATCGTTTATAATTTGTGTTTTATTGAATGTATCTTTAAATGCACACCGCCATATCGTCACAAATGTACATAGAAAAGTATAATGTATCCACGGATACACACCATCATAAAATGAGTATTCACAAAAATATTTTTAATATTACTTAACTTATCAAAAATAAATAAATGAAAATAGGCCTATTTAAAAGATAGAGTCTGTCTAATGAAAGCTGAACCTGGGAAAAAGCGGCAAATTCAAAAAATCTTGATATGGTATTACCGATCAATGAAGGAATAAACGATATTGATACTTTTATTATTTTATTTATTTTGGTGGGCACAAAGGAAGAGGAAACGCGTACTATATTTTCATATATATTATTACGAGCGCTATATTTTGATGAAAAGCACTTTAGGTAAAATACGATGACAGTGACTGGAGCACATTTGGTTTTTCGAAATATATTTGACATGAAAATATAGTGATCTGCACGTGTAGCACAAGTTGTATTTTCTCGCTTGTCGCTCTGTGCGTCTCTATCGTAACAGACTAGATAGTAAGGGAGATCCGAGCGACAAACAAGTCACGAGCAACTTGTGCTAGTCGTGCTGTTGATAGATTTCATTGATACGAGAGGTTTTCGTCTGTGTCGCACACAGCATAATAAAACAATGATGATGAGGAATATTATATTCAACCTTTTTAATAAAGTAATTAGAGGTAACATTATTCTCATCACCCTTACACCTCTATCTAACGACGATGATGCAATAGTCCTAAGGTAGCGGTGTCGCCAAGCTGCTATGTCAAAACGCTCAATAAGTATCGAACGTTGTTCAGTATTTTGTTTAAATTCGTATCCATTTGCCATTAGTATTCGGCGTAAAGTCTCAAGGCATCCGGTAAAACCGATGCTTTCTCTCAACTCTGCCAATAAGCATCTGAGTGTAGGCACTTGTTTTTTTACAATATAAAATTCATTTATTTTATTTCGGATAGCTTGGATGTCAAAGCTATTCAAATTAGACACCGTGGCCTTGTGAGGTCGCTTTTTTCCGGGAGTACTAAAGACACCGTTGTTTAATTTTCCCTCATTACTTATTCTTTTTAAAGATGAAACACTGATATCTGTAAGAAGAAAGAAAGTGTTAAATAAACAGAACACCATTTAGAAATACATTGTGTGGTTGCGCAGTACAGCCCCATTGTACAGTCCGACAGCCCTAAAAACATTTGGGTTTAGGTGAAATGAAATTGCATCGGTGAGGTTCTAATCGCAACGGTTTAAGAACAAGGAAGACTCATATAACCCGAACATCTTTTATATCTGGCCGATCAAAAATGACATTAAATAAATAGATAAGGTACTAAAGTGTACCGTAGAATGGGGTTACTTTCATTCCTGGGGTTACTTTGATAAAAACTTCAATTTGAAATGAAACGCAAATTATACGATTTCTGAACGCATCCTTGGGATTGTTTCTTTACCGTTGGCAACATTGAATATCACTGTACACGTGTCAGTAGCGGCAGCGGGATCCACCTCGTCGGTCGATGGAAATATATATAAAATATGTAAGTAGACGTTTTGTTACATATTTATAGCTTGAATAACTTCTAAGTTGCAGTTTGGAGTGTGGCAAAGACATTTATTATTAGTAATTCATTGAATCAGAACTTTATCTGTCTGTAATATTGATTTTTATTGCAAATCGTGACCTTGAGGATAATTCGTTTTTTGTTATTGTGTAACGCTTGGGGTGTCATTGATCGCACATGCGGGGTTACTTTGACCACTGATCAATGTAACCCCGTGAAATAACGTCTCTAAGTATTTTCAGGTCATTTATGGATGTTATGTTTATTTATAGGTTTTAGGTGCGTTTGATTTGTTTATTTATTATTATTTTTGTTTTAGTAAAATGCCAAGAACATATAAGAAACGGTTAGGTTCCAGAGCATATCGTAATTACACGGAAGATATTTTAGAACGGGCACTAACTGAAGTAATTGAAGGTAGATACTCACTTCGCCATGCGTCTTCGCATTATGATATTCCGTATGGAACACTATATAACAAGTACCATGGTAAATTTGGCAAGAAACCTAGAGCTCAACCAGTTTTTTCCCATAGTGATGAAACTAAAATTTTAGAATCGGCAGCTAAAAGTGCAGAGTGGGGATTTCCCCTATCGCTTCTAGATTTGCGTATGTTTGCAAAAATGCTCTTGGATAAACAAGGAAGGTCAGTCACAAAATTTCCTGGTAATGTTCCTGGAGTCGATTGGGCTTATTCGTTGCTGAAAAGACACAGAACAGAATACTCTCGACGCGTAGCTACCAACATCAAAAAAGCAAGAGCCGCCGTGTCTAGGGAATCACTCAATCAATATTTCACCAATCTTGAACAAGTCGTTAAAGATGTTCCTCCGGCTAACATTTTCAATTATGACGAGTCTAATATGAGCGACGACCCTGGAAAAAAAATTGGCATATATAAGAGAGGAGTCAAGTACCCGGAAAAAGCTATGAATTTCTCCAAAAGTGCCACAACAATTATGGTCTGTGGTTCAGCAGATGGTGTTCTTTTGCCTCCATACATTATATACAAAAGTGTTCATTTATACGATACGTGGAAGGAAAGAGCACCATCTGGCCTGCCATGTTGTGATCAGTCTTGTTGTTCCCGAGGTTCTCGGTTTAATCGAACGAGTAGTGGTTGGATTGATGGTGCTACGTTTAGGGATTGGTTCATTACTGCATTTTTACCTCACGCAAAAAAATTACCAGGCCGAAAAGTGCTGCTTGGTGACAACCTATCATCCCACTTGGACGATGAAGTGCTGAGATTATGCAGCGAAAATGATATCGATTTCGTTTGCCTAGTCCCAAACTCAACACATTTAACCCAGCCACTCGATGTGGCTTTCTTCCGTCCGATGAAGTCAGCCTGGCGACAGACGTTAACAACGTGGAAAATGCAAAATTCTCGACTATCTACTGTCCCGAAAGATACCTTCCCATATCTCCTAACTAAAGCGTTAAACAAAATGGATCAGGTGGCACCGAAACCTGATTCTATTTATTCAAATATCACTTCTGGGATCAAACGCAATATGATGAGTGGATTTTCAGCCACAGGTATACATCCTTTCAATAAGAATAAGGTTTTGGATCGACTCCCGAGAGAAAATATCGGTGAACAGGAAGTAGAATCCACTTTAACCACTTTTTTGAAAGAGTCGAGATATTGTAACAGCTCTAATCAACCTGCCCGAAAAAGGAAGCGATTAGATGTTGCACCTGGCCAGAGCATTGCTACCCACAATGATGAGACGACACCTTCGCCTCAGCCAACAACAAGCAACACAGATCATACTAATACTGAAGAAGACATAAATCAAGATGAATTACCGAATCAAGAAGAAGAAATGGAAAGTGCCAGTGATAATGGAAATGTCGCTGAAGAGGAGGATGCAGAAACAGAATGCACGGAAGGAAGATACGTATTAGTTAAATTTTATACTTCACGTGGCAAGCAAACATATAAATATGTTTGCCAAATTATACAAACAGATCCTTTGCTAGTTGAAGGCTACAAGTCCTTCAACAATAAAACTAGATTTAAGAGGATAGTTAAGGATATTTCAGAAATTGATTTGTGTGATATCATAGTATATCTACCAAAGCCTCTAGAAAAAGATAATTATGTTGAGTTTCCATATGACATTAATATTAAAGAGTTGTAAATAGGTGGGTAAAAATTACTCACCTAATTTGTTAATTATTGATCTCAATTAATCAGATCTCAAGTTCTGTTGTGATTTATTATTTTAAGAAAAGTTTCCTAAGTATAGATATTACAGAAAACTTTTAAAAGACTGACAAATTATGTCAAAAGACTGTTATTTCATAATAAAGTTGATTATTTCTTAAATACCCTTGTTTTTCTTTGTCAATGTAACCCCAAAAACACAAACACCGTTATAAATTCTGAACCTATTGGCGGATTATTTTCTTTTTTTTTGTATTTTATTTCTTTATGGGGTTACTTTTAAAATACGTTAAAAAAACGGTGGTTTCAATGTAACCCCATTCACAGTATAAATTTGATCACCAATTCTTTATTTTTTTTTAAGCGAATTTAAAGTATTAAAAAATATTCTAATGGTGGAATCAATAAAAGAACAAAAACCGATATTGAGGTATTTTTTGTGTTTTTTTAACTTTTACATTCGAGAAGATATAACCATTTTAATCTTGAAAATGATCAAATTCACCCCATTCTACGGTACACATATTTATGAAATCGACTGTACAGTGTACATTTGGTTCATAAACAACAAAATGCTGTTTGCTCCGCACACAGAAAATACATATCAAATAATATGTTTATGATATCTTTTAACTAAACACCTCCTTATTGTTTTATTGAAACTATGAGTGTCAGTTACATTAATCATCTGTCTATTAAATTAATTTAATAAAATTGTGAATGCTAAGAGATTCAACATGATATAGGGACAGACAATAGGTACCTACACCTATTATATAGGGAAAGACAATGATAATTTTAGTAATTACCGGTCATTGAAGATACTTCTTCCAAATATTTCGTCTGAGTCTGGCAGGCTAACTCAGTTTCCTCAACCTCTTTCAGCTGCTTTACGTTTTCCAGCACACTTTTGTCAACGTGCACGTCCAGGTTTTCTGAAACGAATTTAATTTCGTTTAATTTCTTAATCTCATCGTATAATAGACAGAAAAAGGTAAATTAAACTTAGGATTGCACATAGAGAAATAAGAAGTATCAAAATGAACATGCCGTACTAAAGCCGTACTAACCTATAAATTTGGTCACCGTAACTAAACAATTAATTTTTTGCATCAATAATGCTTTTCTTTCTTCTTGTTTTTCTTTGTACTTCTGTATAATAGTATACAGAATCTCCCGGACACCGCCTCTTATCGTCGACGGCATGATTACTCCGTATTTTTATCAATTTAGATCTCGAATTGACAAGTTTCTAACAACAACAAAGTCCAAACGACATATTAAATAGTGTTGCCAGACTCGTCAGCCAAGAAAAATCCAGGTTCAGCTTTCATTAGACAGACTCTAAAAAACTATTATTTGACTTGCTCAGCAGTTAACGTAACAAAAAACTGTATTTAATGTGAAATTTTGAGCTTTTGCTTTATTTTTATAACCTTATTACAGCCATAAGGAACGTTAGATTAAATGTTAGGTAATATCAGTAATTCATTTTTTTAGGACATATCCACTAAGAAAAATACATAATTACTACTTTAAAGTGCTCCAACTTTATTAGATTATGGTATTTCTTATTTCCGAGTTTTAGACCTACGACTAAATAAACCACGTAAATCACTATAAAGGCATTGATACGTGAAAAAAAATTAACACATGTGAATAACTTCTTTCGCAAATTATTCCTAAAAGATAGATCTATGAATAATTTTGAGTAATTATGAGGGAATATAACTTTATGGTGCATTTTCCCGCTTTTTGTCAGCTTCGCTCCAGCGTAAGCAAAAACATTTGCGTGGACGATCTATATATGACTTAAAAAAAAAAATTCTAAAGTGTTAAGCTTTCACCGTTGAAGATTAGATAAAGAACACTCTAGCCTTCTTCGGAAAATATTTCTATATGGTCTAATTAGTTCAAAAGGTTCTAAGCTAGCCTTGAAGGTGACAGACAGAAGTGGCCGTCGACCAACTGCAGTCAGCGCAGTAAATGATACGGATGACTGAAATGCTAGCGCGGAGGATCAACAAGCCGCATTCAACCTTGAAAAAGCGGGGCAGTTAGTTTGTTGGTGTTTTTTCCACCTCATACGTATATTTTGACAAGAATAAACATTTATGTCAATGGATGCTACATAGGCTTTCCGAAACGGTAAAAGAAGACCCGTGTGTATATACCCTTACAAATATACTAGGTCAAGATTAGGATAAGTCTAGGGTTAGACTAGGCTTTCTAAAATTTAATGGCGACAAAAATAGGCTCTTATAACAGTATGATTCGAGAAACATGAAAGTATTATCGATATGGATGTTTTCAGACACCGGTTGCAAATTTAACAGTAAAACACTCTGAACATAGGTTGACAATGGCTCGGTATTAAGACGCCAAATTTTGAAATATAAAGCATAACTAACAGTGTATATCAACAAAAATAGGATTAAAATTAGTTTTAGTTAATCCGGAAATTGGCTGTGTATCCATAAAGATACATAGCTAAAGTATAGCGTACCGGGTAATGTATCTTTAAAGATACATAGCAGGATGAACCTGATTTAATGGTGTAGCTGGCGGTGTGCATTTATCTATACATGTAAAGAGGCTTGTCCTGACTGATTCATCATCGCCCAGCCAAAACTATAAAGGCTAGCAATATGAAACTTGGACAGTACTTTCTTTTTGTTACGTAGAGATTCACTAAGAAGGGATTTTTCGAAATTCAACCCTTGTATGTGTGTTTGTATGGGAAAAAATATTTTCATGGTCAAATTTACTTGAAACTTGGTAGAAATGCTCTTGAATAAAAATAATGATCCACGTATTTCAGCGATTACTAAAATTCAACGACTTGGGGGATAGAAAAGGGTTGCAAAGTTTGTGTGGGAATTCTTTTTATGGTCAATTTTACTTGAAACTTGAAATAAATGCTCTGCAATACAAATAATGAGACACGTATTTCAGCAAATACTAAAATTTAACTGCTAGAGGGATGAAAGGGGGTTTGTGTGGGTATTTTTTTAAGGTCAATTTTACTTGAAACTTGAAAGAAATGCTCCGCAATGCAAATAATGGGACACGTATTTTAGCAAATATTACAATTCAACTCTTATAGGGATGAAAGGGGGTTGCGAAACTTGTATGGGAAAAATATTAGTATGGTCAAATTTACTTGAAACTTGGTAGAAATGCTTTTCAATGAAAATAATGAGACAGGTGCGCCAAAGTTCATACAAAATTGCAACTCCGATTATTGGAACTACGTAATTTTTTCTCACACCATTTTACATCATAATGATCACTCTTCATACTCTTCATAATATTTCTTAATACTAATGATCGGAACTTATACTCATCTGAACTTATAACGCCAATATTCATGGTTCGTAAACTTTTCAGAATTTCTTAAATATCTTACGTGTAGATAAAACTAGGTTAGGTTAGGTTAGATTTATAACAATCCTCAAAAAGTAACAGTTTCTTAAAAAATTGCATTATGAGTTGCGATAGTTATGGTATGACTTAAAAAGTATGAACAAAAAAGTATAAGCAAAATTTTTCGAAGAAATGATGAGTATAGACACAAATCGTTATTTGTATAAAAAATCTAAAGACCAATTTTATATGAGCCAATATGAAAACCTAATGAGACATGTATTTCAGCGATACCTAAAATTCAACGAATAAAATTCTAGAGGAATGGAAAAGGGTTGTAAAGTTTGTATAGAAAAAAAATATTGTATGGGAAAAAATATTTTTATGATCAAATTTACTTGAAACTTGGTAGAAATGCTGTAAAATAAAAATAATGACATACTTATTTCAGCGATTACTAAAATTAAACCCCTGGGGGGATAGAAAGTAGTTGCATAGACATATAAATAATATTACTTTCGGCGATTTAGAAAAACTACCTCTAAGGTGGTAAAATGGGGGGGGGGGGGTTAGAAAATAGTGTGGTAGGTATATATGTTTGAAGTGAGAAACATGGAAAATTTGTGTGGAAAATGTATACGTATAAATTAAATATATGGCTTTAAACGATTTTGGAAAAACTTAGGGGTAAATTGGCGGTAGAAGTTTGTATCAGATTTTTGAAGGGAGAAACGTGAAAGGGAGATAGAAAAAATGTTGCTTTCGGCGATTTAGGAAAAACTACCCCAAAGTTGGTAGAAGTTTCGGACTTTGGTCATTTTTGAAGTAAGAAATGTGAAAATTAGTATTAGGCTACTGTTTATTAATAGAAAATAAAACTGCTTGCGATTTTAGCGTCTAACGAATTTAGTAAATAAGCGAGTACGGTTATTTTTTAAGTAAGAAACGTGTAAATAGGTGTAAGGGCTACTAAATTGCTTTCGGAGATTATGGAAAAACTATCCCTGTAAATGGCGGTGGTAATTTGGCGGTAGAAGAGATTATTTTTTTTGTCGAAATATGTTGCGCACGGTTATTAATGGCGATTTTTTTTTCATCTACTTTCACATGTTGTAAGGAGTGCCCAACCTAGAAATATTTATTTTTGTTATCCCACTACCAAACTAAGTAGCGGCTTCTACAAGACACCTATTCCTACTCCAAATTTCATCAATGTACCTCTGTAGTTTTCGAGTAAAATGCGTGTGACATACGGACGGACGGACGGACATGACGAAACTATAAGAGAGTTTTTGCCATTTTTGTTACGGAACCCTAAAAAGACGTTGGGCGGTTTTGAAAAACTACCCCAAAGGTGGTAAAATAACAGAGTCTGGCCATTTTTAAAATGAGAATAGTGAACGTCGTAGTTCACGATATTAACGAAAAAAAACGACAATTTCTGAAAAGGGGGTAAAATGGGGTGGGGTCCCCACCCCAGTAGAAGTTTGTGTGAGAATTTGGTAATTTTTGATGTGAGAAATGTGGACATTATTCGTATTAAGGTTACTGTTTACCTATAAATAAGAATTATGACTGAACAATTAATTTAATAAAAACAGGTTTTAAAATACTTAAGCCCTTAACAGTGCGAAAAGCGGGGTGAAAGTTTGTATTTGAGTTGGTTTTTTTTCCAGGTACATGAATGTAAACATCTAAAAAAGTGCAAGCTTCAGTGTTTTTAAAACACTTGCCCCTTAATGAAACAAATAGTCAAGAAAATACCCATTGTTTCGTTCCTAACGTTTTGTCTTCTATGGTCTAACCGATAATGCAATGTCAAAACGCCGCAATAGGTGGTATCTTCATTGGAAGTCCAACCAATAGGAACGCCCGGTACGACCGGCGCGCATGCGCAGTACAAAGCCTGCATAGAAGCTAGCGCCACCATCGGAGAAAGATGGAACCTATCTTAACTCCTTTTTTTGTGTGTCATGATCTAACGGAAAGGCAACAAGTGTTAACCGTCGCTTCAACCTAATCGCTGTTCGCCTAGGAGTCTAGTCATAAAATCTAGTGCACATCATCTAAGGCCGGCCGGCCTGCATCTCGAGGGTGGAGGAACCGCTCGTGAAGACGCCAATCAAGAAGCTGACCGTTTGGTGAGTACCGCTGCATGGTTTCTTGTTGGTGGATGACCGTTGATTTTACCGTTTTGACCGGCGAGTATCGCTTTATACTCGATCCAGAGTAGCTGATTTACGTGCATCGTTTAGTCCAACCTAATTTGCTACATCTCTTTGGTGCCGAAACCAGGGAGCCCCACTTTGAATCAGCATTCGGCCTGCCAAGTACCAATCTTATACCGTAATCGTCACTATTGCTATAACTCGACTCCGTAATTCCGACCGCTCAATCTTAACATACTTTTATACTACCGTTTTTGTTTCATTCCGGGTTTGTTATTTTTGTGTTTCGTATGCTCCCATTTTGTCGTAAAAACCGTTACAATCTTAATCGTTCGTTGAGAATCGATTTTTAGTAGGTAATACGTAATAAAATATATCATAAACATATTTTTGTTTCTTCATCGATTCATATATTATCTTCTACCATATTCTGAGCTAATATAAAACTATTTTCATTCAAATTCGAATTTAATATTTAGTATATGGTGTTCATACGAATTTAAAAATTATATCGTTTTGCGACTTCGAGAGGTGACGACTTTTATGTGGTCGTGTTATATAGATAACGAACATCTGTAATGCTACTTGTGACTTTGTGACAACTTAAGTTTCTATTTCGATTTTATTAACTTACTAGCCGTTAGCCGCATTTGTTTTGTGCAGTATGTCGTATGTACCCCAGAGAAAAGTTAGAGCTACCCTCAAAAAGTGCAAATCAAAAAGTATTGATTCCGAACCGAGTTATTCTGTCGGCAACTTACCGAGTTTACGGCGTAAACGAACTATCGCGTATAATCGTATTTCGAAGGCGTTAGAGGTTGGCATTCTCACGAGTTCCGATGAATCGCAAATCGAGTTATTCCTTTCATATTGTCAGGAGTTAAAATCCATGGCTGATAGTTTTCAAGAGGCACATTTTATCATTTTAGATCTTACCGACGCGAACGATGATAGTGAGAATGAAATTCAGGAAGCATTTGATGAAATGTACTTCAAGGTCATTGCGATTCACCGTAAATTCCAACAATGCTCTTCTCATGAGGCTAATGATTCGAAGCGAAATTCAGTAACGGGATCACTCAACAGCAACATGCGCCTACCGAAGATCTCGCTTCCGACGTTCTCCGGGGTTATTAAGGAATGGTCCGAATTCATTGCCACTTATAATGCGTTAATACATGAATCTAGCCTCTTAAGCGATATTGAAAAATTTCATTATTTAGTGTCAGTATTGCGCGGTGACGCACTCTCGTTAATTCGCACGTTCCCCGTGGCCCGCGAACATTACTCGAGTGCATACGCTGCCCCCAAGTCCCGCTATGAGGACAAGCGTGAACTAGCGTTTATGTGCTGGCGCGACATTTTAGGTGTTCATTTTAAAACTACAAACGCTCAGGAATTTCGCCGCGCGTTAGATACAATCGATGAGAACTTAACAATTTTGAGAAAATTAGGTTTACCGACCGAGCATTGGGATTTTATTCTTTGCTACAACATTTTTTCGAAACTTGATACTAAGTTAAGACGAGAATTTGAAGAGAAAAACGCCGATGTCGAATTACCGAATTATGAACTCGTTAGGTCATTCTTGCACTCTAAATGCGAAGCGTTAATTCGTGACACACATTTTACCGACATCAGCAAAACTGTCAATAATAATAAAGAGGTATCCGGAACATCACAAAGTTCGAAACAATATAGCATCAGGCATTCGCTCGTCGCTCCCTCCGTGAACCCTTCTAAGACGGGTAGTGACAGACCCGATGCTAAGCCTACCTCAGGCGTGTCCACCGCTAAGCTAATTCGCAAGTGCTCCTTTTGTAGTGAGGAACATCACATATCGGCGTGTAAGGCTTTTCTAGCAAAATCAATCGACGAGCGCATGACGGTTGCCGGTGACAAGAGGTGGTGTTACAACTGCCTTAGCGCGTCACATTCGGTGAAGCAATGCACGTCGATATTCTCGTGTCAGAAGTGCAAACGTAAGCACCACACCTTGCTGCACCGGGAACAACCCGGAATTGGCCAGGATGCTTCTAGTGCTAGATCAAGTTCAGTAGCTTCAGTAGCGACAACTTCTTCAACTTCGATAAACTCGCACTTAAGTACAACCGTGCTACTAGCGACTGCCATTGTTAAAATTCGTGACGCATCGGGCGAATTTCAAACGTTTCGCGCGCTATTTGACACCGGAAGTCAAAATAATTTTCTTACCGAACACGCAGCTCAACGGCTTAATGTAAAACCGAACGCATCCCACTCAAGCGTTCATGGATTAGGAGGCACTCCAGCGTCGATTAGTGGTAGTGTTAAATGCGAAATTGGTACCAATTATAAGGTGCGATTTATTCTTGATATGTTCGTGATAACGAATATTTGCGGAGACCAACCGGTCGCAAAACTGAATACGAGTGACTGGGACGAAGTCAAGACTTTACCGTTAGCTGATCCTGGTTTTGACATTCCTGGTCCTATTGACGTCTTATTAGGTGCTGACGTCTTTGCAGAGTCTCTTCTCGAACAACGTTTGAAAGGCAACGCTAATCAACCGCGGGCCTTCAATTCAGTCTTTGGCTGGCTTCTTCTCGGGAAGACTCGCATCGCGTCGTCTTGCTTATTGGGTGTTGCAAGCCCTCATACAGATGAGCACTTAAATAACATCCTACAACGTTTCTGGGAAGTCGATAACGTACCTCAATCCACCCGACTAACCCCAGAGGATCAACTCTGTGAAACGAGTTTTATTACAGATCACTACCGCAATGAGACAGGTAGGTACGTCGTTTGCCTTCCTTTCATCGACCGTGCTGAGCCTTCGTTCCAAGGTTCACGGGACATAGCTCTGCGACGCTTCAACGCTATCGAAAGGCGGTTATCCCGTGATCCTAGCCTAAATCAACAATATACCGAATTCATGACTGACTACATCGATTGTGGTCACATATCTGCGGTGCCTGCCAAACAGATGGGTCAAGGCAAATATTACATCCCGCATCATTGCGTCCTCCGTCCCGACAGTGCGACGACGAAACTTCGCGTCGTATTTGACGCTTCGGCTAAGGACGCTAACTCCAAATCGTTAAACGACTCGCTGTTAACAGGCCCCAAACTACAATCTAATATTGTTGAAATTCTTCTTCACTATCGAGAGCACGCAGTAGTCTTTATGGCTGACGTGCGTCAAATGTATCGACAAATTAACGTAGCTCCTCATCATCGCGACTACCAGCGTATTCTCTGGCGAACTCACCCTGACGAGCCTCTCCGGGAATATGTGTTAAACACCGTAACGTATGGGGTGTCTTCGGCACCTTTTCTAGCATGCCGAACCATCCAACAACTCGCTAATGATGAAGGCCATAACTATCCTAAAGCCAAAACCGTCTTGGCCTCCGATATTTATATCGATGACATCGTAACCGGAAGTGGATCGCTGGAAGGTGCGCGTGAAATTAAATCACAAATCATCGGTCTTTTTGGTCTAGGGTCTTTCGAGCTGCGAAAATGGGTCAGTAACCGACCCGAGCTGCTAGACGATCTTCCATCAGAGGCATGCCTTTCGGGTGCTATTACTTTCTCTGAAGCCGGAGACACAACCTTCAAGGTTCTTGGCCTAAAGTGGGAGCCTGCTTCTGACTGTTTCTTTTTTAACGTTCAACCGTCGACCCAACCGTGCACCAAACGTCTTATTCTGAGTGAGGTCGCTAGAATCTTTGACCCTTTAGGGTTCTTATCTCCTTTGACGGTATACGCCAAATGCCTAATTCAAAGGCTTTGGGTCATGAGATGAAACTCCTTCATCGGAAATTGTCACTTTGTGGAACACCTTCTCTCAACAGCTACCCGAAGTGAAACATCTTAAGGTGCCTCGCAAACTCACCAGCGAAGGCGCTCTCTCGTACCAACTTCATGGTTTTTTCGACAGCTCTGAAGCGGCCTATGGTGCAGCAGTTTTTCTACGTGTCATTGAAAATGACGGGGCCGCTCGCATCTCCCTCGTCTGTGCAAAGGCTCGTGTTGCTCCTTTAAAAAGGCAATCCCTACCTCGTCTAGAACTATGTGGCGCAGTTATGCTTGCGGATCTCATAAAGTTCGTCAAGGACACTTTACGGTCAACCATTAATGAAACGTATCTCTGGTGTGATTCTACCGTCGTACTATCCTGGTTACGATCCCCTTCTTCTCGATGGGTGACATTTGTCGCAAATCGTGTCAGTCACATCCAAGACAGCGTACCAACCGAGTGCTGGCGGCACGTTCCTACTGCCTCGAATCCCGCGGATATTTGCTCTCGTGGTCAGTTGCCAAGAGAATTACTGAAGAACGCGTGATGGTGGGCGGGCCCTGATTGGCTCTCTCAACCTGAGTCAGAGTGGCCAAACGACATCCCCAAACGTCAAGACACGGACAACGCAGTGTTATTGGAACAGCGATGCGCTGTAAGTCTGATCGCGGAACATTCCGACAGTCCTAGGCAAGCGTCAATATTCGATCTTTTGCTTGAAAAGTACTCATCATTAGACACAATTTGTCGCATTCTCGCTTACATCCGTAGGTTCTGTAACAACACGCGTACTAGCACTAGCTGGCGACCTAAAAGTCTTTTTATCACGAATGTTGAGCACCATAGCGCGCTATTAACGATGGTCAAACATTTCCAAAATCGACACTTTTCCGACGCTATATCGAAATTAGAGTTGCGTCAACAACTCTCACGTAGTCTCCGTAAATTAAATCCGTTCACGGATGAGCAGGGTGTACTCAGGGTGGGCGGACGGCTCTTTCGATCCGGTTTAGAATTCGAGCATAAACATCCCGCATTATTGCCCAAGAAATGCGCGCTTACGACTGCTTTAATAGAGTTAGTCCACCGGAAAAATTTCCATCCCGGTTTAAATACAACACACTACTTGATCTTGCAACAGTTTTGGATACTCGCGGCTAAGCGTGCTATAAGACACCAACTTTCAAGATGTATACGATGTTATCGCCTTCATCCACAACCGTTGCAACCTTTCATGAGCGACCTCCCTGCTTTCCGTGTCAATCAGGCTAAACCGTTCTCCGAAGTAGGTGTAGATTTCGGAGGGCCCTTTCGAGTAAAGTTAGGACGCCACCGCGGTGCAAAAGTAGACAAAGCGTATTTATGCCTATTCGTGTGCCTGAGGACAAAGGCTGTGCATCTCGAGGTAGTGTCGAATTTGTCAAGCGACGGTTTTATCGCGGCGTTACGTCGTTTCATCTCCCGTCGCGGTCGTTGTAACGTTATTCACTCTGATTGCGGCACGAATTTTGTTGGTGCCGATTCACAGCTAGCATTATGCATGGAACAGGCTTCACACGCAGAACGAATAAGTTTCAAATTCAACCCACCATCGGCTCCCCATTTCGGAGGAGTGTGGGAAATGCAAATTAAAGCCGCAAAGTCGCACTTATATCGGATCGTGGGCGACCAAGTCTTAACATTTGAGGAGCTTACCACACTCTTCAGTCAAATCGAATCGATTTTAAATTCGAGACCTTTATATCCGTTAAGTTCGGATCCCAACGACCTGACCGTTCTAACACCCGGGCATTTCTTGACGTTGGAACCTCTCACTGCTGTGCCGGATTCTGATTACACAGAGGTTAACATCACGCGTCTCAATCGTTGGCAACTGATCCAAGCATTCCAACAGCATTTCTGGAAACGCTGGAAAAATGAGTATTTAAACTCTTTAACACAACGGGCGAAATGGACTAAAGACTCAACATCGTTAAAAGTAAACTCTATCGTGCTCATTAAGGATGACCACTGACCTCCCCTCCATTGGCCTTTAGGTAGAGTAACTTCTCTTCATCCTGGGCCTGATGGAATTGTTCGGGTGGCTACCATAAAAACCGCCAGGGACCATCTCATTAGAAGACCTCTGGTAAAGCTGTGTCCATTACCAACCGACTAACCCCTTTCCGTTAGCAACTTTTTCCCTCCCCCCTTCTTATAGTTTAAGCTTATCATATTATACCCATTGTATCGCAAATCTTGTAACCGTTTTTACTTCACTATCTCCGGGAAAATCCCATTGGTATTCTGGTGGGCGGAATGTTTCGTTCCTAACGTTTGGTCTTCTATGGTCTAACCGATAATGCAATGTCAAAACGCCGCAATAGGTGGTATCTTCATTGGAAGTCCAACCAATAGGAACGCCCTGTACGACCGGCGCGCATGCGCAGTACAAAGCCTGCATAGAAGCTAGCGCCACCATCGGAGAAAGATGGAACCTATCTTAACTCCTTTTTTTGTGTGTCATGATCTAACGGAAAGGCAACAAGTGTTAACCGTCGCTTCAACCTAATCGCTGTTCGCCTAGGAGTCTAGTCATAAAATCTAGTGCACATCATCTAAGGCCGGCCGGCCTGCATCTCGAGGGTGGAGGAACCGCTCGTGAAGACGCCAATCAAGAAGCTGACCGTTTGGTGAGTACCGCTGCATGGTTTCTTGTTGGTGGATGACCGTTGATTTTACCGTTTTGACCGGCGAGTATCGCTTTATACTCGATCCAGAGTAGCTGATTTACGTGCATCGTTTAGTATAACCTAATTTGCTACACCCATTACCAATAAAAAAACTATAGTGGAAAACTTGGGATCTTAGACTACTGATACTGACTGAACTTTACAAAGTTTGTGTGGAAATAAAGTTACCTACTTTCAAACGTATATACCTACAAGATATGAAAACGGGTATTGCGACTAAACTAAATACTGTAACATAAAGAAAATATCCAGATTTGGTGTTTTTCGAAAATCTTCTGCTAACTGGGTTAATTGTTTGTATAGAAATTTAGTAAATAGATGAGATGACTAAATTATCAATCTATTTAATCTAGGGTCGATTAAAGAAAATGTAATGGTGAAAGAGGGGCAGTGAATTTATTTTGTACGGCAATTTTATTGATAAATAAAATGAAAGGTGTTTGTGGGCCGCTTACTTAAAATTCACGTTCCGGACTTTTTTCATAAAAAATCTCTTTGAAGGTGATATAAACTATGTCTACTTTATCATAAGTTCTGACTCTCCGCAGACGAAGTCGCGGGCGGAAAGCTAGTAGATACATATGCATAAATCCTACTTTAGAGGCCATTGTTATGTTGTTTTGATATACCAAGATTGCTATTGTGTATTGGAAATATACTTACTTATACCGCAATAACGATAAATTAGCATTACTGAAGCAAAAAAATATTAATATTAATTATTTTTATTAAACGATGCGTAAACGCAGGTAGTCAGTCCGTTATTTTACGTGCTACTGTCAAAATGGATTAACCTAGCAGTACAAAATAATATTACTTAGACTTATTGGAATATCGCGACGCGAGTGGGCCCCCGCCGTAAACCGGGCGACGTGCACGATTCGGTCAATATAAATCCGCGACCGCTAATTGTCCACTTACAGCGTAGAACAAAGCGCGATGAATTTTTAAAATCTGCTAAATCCAGGCGTAATATGTCATCAGCCGATATTAACACTGGTGGCCCAATACAGAAGCTGTTTTTTAACGAGCGGCTGACGAAGTCAAACCGTCGGTTATTTCAAGACGCCCGGTTGCGTTCAGGCAATTCGGGATTCAAGTTTTGTTGGACAAGGAATGGTTCTATTTTCGTCCGCAAACAAGAAGGAAGCCCCGCGACGCCAATACGCTGCATCGCGGATCTTGATCGGATCTTCGGACCGGATTCCAGTTCTACGGGTTAATTCTAAAATCTTCATCGACACCAACGCCCGGCTACTCCTGTACTCCCACTCACAATTATTTGTCGAGTTTTTTATTATTATGTGTTCATACGTTTTTATATTCACTTCAACACTCCACATACCTCACACTACTCACAGGACATACTCAGCGAGCAAAATAATACCGCAGGTACGTAACTTGGGAACGGTGACGGTCTGGCATGCTTTGGCAGTTGGTCTTTGTTTAGTCTGTGCCAATGGCGTTACTTGAACTAGATGAAGAATAAGATGGTTGCTTGGCTATTGAGTGTCACGCGCTTCCTGTATTAGAGAGTTGCCAACAGATTTTGACCTCAAAACATCACTTTAAAATTGTAACTCTAAATATAAGAAGCCTGCAACGTAATTTTGATTCCTTTTTTGTATCTCTTAAAAGATTGAACATCGAATATGACGTCATAATTCTCACTGAATGCTGGTTAACTGAGGGCTCGGTTATAGATTAACTACCAGGTTTTCAAATGTTTCACTCTACCAAAGTAATTAACAAAAGCGGTGGGGTGGTAGCAAGCATCTCTTCCAGTGACATGCACGGAGCCAGCTATCGATGATGCCAACTGTCTTGCTTTAAATATCCATGACAGGACTTTTGTTTTGGGCATTTACAGGTCCCCATCTGTTACTAACATTAATGCTTTTTTGAACTCCTTAGACACAATACTAAGTGAAGTAAGTCACAATCAAATAGTAATCGCCGGGGATATAAATATTGATATAGCCAACGAGACGTGCTCTAGCGGTCACCACTCCAACTACCGGTGTCTGATGTCTGCGTACCGTCTCCTACCGGCAATTACCAAACCCACTAGGAAAGATGCTTGCCTGGACCATATTTTTATTAAAACCAACGCAGATTCAATGGGCATTGTTTGTAAATGCTCGGTTACGGACCATGACGTTGCCATGGCTGGTATACTGTGCCCCAAGCCCAAAGTTCAAAAACGGAATCGCTGGGTATCCAAAACTGATTACAAAGAAGTGGCTCGGGAGTTGATGATGGTTGACTGGGCCCAGTAACGGAAAGCTGCGACATTAACATTGCAACTAACAATTTTAACGAGATCCTATCTTCAGCGGTTGGAAATAACACAAAAAAGGTGAAAATCAGCAAGACGAAATTTAATATTAAACCTTGGATAACTCCTGGCTTACTTAGGTGTATTAGGCACGAAGACAAACTTCACAGCGAATTGAGAGCGTCTCCCGATGATCAGGTCCTGCATAAAATATTTACAAGATATAGAAATTTTTGTGATAATATTTTGTATAAATTAAAGAATGATTACCAAAATAAACAAATATATAACAAAAAAGAAAAACCAAAAAAACTGTTGAATACTATAAAAAACATTTGTCAGTGGCCGAGCAATAACAATGATTCCACCCAACTATTAAAATCCAGCAGCTCGGCCCAGGAGTCTGTTGATAATTGCAATCTGCACTTTACAACTGCTGGCGCTAAACTGGCTAATCGCGTACTGGCCAGGCTCTCGGAAACACAAACTTCGCTAGCCGATAAATTTGTCCCCAGCCAAACTTTACTTAACTCCTTCTTTATGACACCGACCGATGTTTATGAGGTGGACAAGATTATCAGACAAATAAGGCCAGATAGTGCACCTGAACGACGGTGACCTGGTGACGGTTATAAGCCAGCTTTACTTAAAGAGATTAAGGACGCTATTCTGTTGCCTCTTACCTACGTATGTAATTTGAGTCTGGAATGAGGATGCTTTCCCGACTGTTGAAAGCAGGCGGTTGTATCCCCGATTTACAAAAGCGGCTCTTGCCGACGAACTACAGACCCATCTCACTTCTAAGCGTTTTCTCTAAAATCTTAGAGAAGCTGGTAAATAATAGACTAGTAAACTTTTTAGAGAAAAACTCACTAGTTTCGTCAATTTCGGTTTAGGTCTGGTAAGTCGACGCAGGATGCAGCTCTGGCTCTTACAAACTTAATAGCCGAGAACTTAGACGCTGGAAAACGCTGTCTAGGTGTCTTTTTGGACCTTGCAAAGGCCTTCGAGACAGTTTCAGTTAGCATCCTGCTTAGAAAATTGCAGGCACTGGGTGTTCGTGGGCCTGCTTACGACTGGTTCACAAGTTATCTGACAGAGAGACAGCAGGTTGTGAAAATTGGAGAGTCATTCAGCAGTCAGTCTCCTATCCACTACGGTGTGCCGCAGGGCAGTATTCTCGGACCCACGCTTTTCATTATTTATATGAACGATCTCCTTCAGCGGTCCATTCCCAATTCCGAGACTATCTGTTACGCTGATGACACCGTGGTTCTGTTTAAAGGCGATAACTGGGAGGAAACTTACCTTTTAGCAGAAAAAAGACTGTCGATGGTATCAGAATGGCTTGATGCCAATCTCCTAACTTTAAATGTGGATAAGAGCAGGCACGTAGCTTTTTCAAAAACTGTAGTTTCAAGTGCCCCGGCCACCCATAATCTCGTTATGCATACGTGCGGATTTGTCAGCCCAAGCTGCTCCTGTGGCACTGTAAAACCAGCCGACTCGGTGAAATACTTGGGTCTCATTGTGGACGAATATCTCTCCTTCAAAAAGCATATCAGTTCCCTCTCAAAGAAAGTTAGGAAAGTGATCTACATCGTAAAACGGCTTCGAGATTGCTCGCCCCCGGAGGTACTGCGCGTGGTTTATCATTCGCTGTGCCAATCTCTTGTACAATATTGTATCGCGGTGTGGGGCAGTGAGGGTAAGACTACTCTGCTCGAGTTAGAACGAGCTCAACGTGCAGTTTATCAAGGTGATGCTGAAAAGGCCCTTCTGCTTCCCAACAGACACGCTCTACAAGAAATCAGGTTTCCTTAGGGTTAGGCAGCAATTTTTCTTCAATGCAGTTATAAGAGTTCACAGAGATTTTGCCAAGTCGCCATTAAAAGACAGCATTATGAGTAGATGAATATATAGGGTACCAGTTTAGATCAGTCTATGCCAAACGTTTTGCATTTTTCGTTCATCCGTTTGTCTACAATGTTGTTTGCAAAGCCTGCGATCTTAAGAAAAAAGTGGTTTGCCACACTCTCATATACTGAAACAGAGGACATTCTGCGCGTGTGTTCCTAGGGGCTTCACATACAAGCGCAATCGCAATACATATGTTACTTTACATGTCCGTGTGAACTCTTTTGTGATTGTGATTTCGCTGTATAAAGTCAACCGACTCCATGGGTTTCAAGGTACAGGCTCAGCCTAGTTTGAAATCCACCGGATACTGCTCCATTTGTAACTATGTGACTTGTGTAAATAAAAATTATTCTTATTCTTATTCTCAATATCAGTTAAAATAAGGCGCGTTAAAAATAAGTGCGAAGTCCTTAATTTAAACTCTAGATTTTTTAAAAGAGTAACGTGCATAAAAATGCACAATGTCAAGTATAGGGTTAAATAGAATAAGTATTTCTTGAAAAAAAAACGGCTTTCCTAAATAAAATTATAAGATACAGTGTAGGTATTCTCTCGGTTATAATCTGGTACCTGGAAAACCGAGCGTCGCTTGGCTTGAAAAGGAAATTTCCCGAAGATGACAACTTGACAGATCGATTTTTCGCCCCCGTAAACCCCTACCTATATTGCAAACATCGAAATCGTTGGAGCCGTTTCCAAGATTCAGATCAACATACATATATATATATATATATATATATATATATATTTATTTATATATATATATATATTTATCACTTCTGTCGGGCGTCCCCAGCCAGACGCACACTTTTTTTTTAATTATTATTATGTACCTACACTAGAGTAATAAATAAATAAATTAATTAATTAATTAATAAATTAACTTATTTATTTATCTGTAAAACAAAATCTGTAAACAACAACGTTATTTGTCATCGATTTTTCGCCCCCGTAAACCCCTACCTATATTGCAAACATCGAAATCGTTGGAGCCGTTTCCAAGATTCAGATCAACATACATATATTTATATATATATAAATAAACCCCTACCTATATTGCAAACATCGAAATCGTTGGAGCCGTTTCCAAGATTCAGATCAACATACATATATTCATAAATATATATATATATGTATGTTGATCTGAATCTTGGAAACGGCTCCAACGATTTCGATGTTTGCAATATAGGTAGGGGTTTACGGGGGCGAAAAATCGATGACAAATAACGTTGTTGTTTACAGATTTTGTTTTACAGATAAATAAATAAGTTAATTTATTAATTTATTTATTTATTACTCTAGTGTAGGTACATAATAATAATAAAAAAAAAGTGTGCGTCTGGCTGGGGACGCCCGACAGAAGTGATAACTAATCTAAATCTGTGGGTTAGAGTGAGAGAGGAGGAGCCTGCCTGCCTTGCCGTATGCGTGAGAGAAAGGGAAGCCAGACAGACTGGCGCTTTAACGAGTTACGTAACGAAGCGGTTTGCCCTACCATAAGAAGTAATCACTTCAAAAAGTTCAAAATAGCAGCAACTTTTTAAAATCTGATTACGGGTTCGCATTTGTAGTCCCAACGGGCCCTCAGATATCGATTTTCAAGACAATTGAACCAGTAACAAAAAGTTCAAAATGGCCGCCATTTCTTTTAAATCTGATTACGGGCTCACATTTGTAGTCCCCACGGATCCTCAGATATCGATTTTCAAGACAATCGAAATAGTAACAAAAAAGTTCATTAATGGCGGCCACTTTTTTTAAATCTGAGGACGGGTTCGCATTTGTAGTCCTCACGGATCCTCAGATATTGATTTTCAAGACAATCGAACTAGTAACAAAAAAGTTCAAAATGGCTTTAAAATCTGATTACGGGTTCGCATTTGTAGTCCCGACGGATCCTCAGATATCAATTTTCAAGACAATCGAAGCAGTAACAAAAAAGTTCATAAAGGCGGCCATTTTTTTTAAATCTGAGTACGGGTTCGTATTTGTAGTCCCCACGGATCCTCAGATATCGATTTTCAAGACACTCGAACTAGTAACAAAAGAGTTCAAAATGGCGGCCACTTTTTTAAAATCCGATTACTGGTTCGCATTTGTAGTCCAAAGGAGCCCTCAGATACCAATTTTCAAGACAATCGAACCAGTAACAACTAACTTAAACTAATCACTTTCAAAAACGGTGATAGTTTTAGGTTATATGCTCACTGTCAACAGTATTTATGCTTTTTTTTTTGTAATCGCCTGAAGGGCCAAAGACAAAAGTCCTTGCTTTTGTTTGCTTTTTGCTTTCATTACTTTAAGAAAAAGGGGCAGAGGTGAAAATCCCTTCCGGAGACCTGGGAATGGAGGGCCCAGGTACTGCCGGGCTCGCACCGGCGAAAAACACCAATGCCCCTATTACCAACTAGAATTTAGACTCCCACGGGTACTATCCCAGCCAGTGCTGAAAGGCCGGAGGAGAAAGTCCTTCCTCCGTTTACTTATCTGCGGGGTGTTCCCAAAAAGGGTGGATAGGAATGGGGGTTGGAATGGGGGGGCGACTTATAGCTATGTGAGTCGCGGAGTGGGAATCCTGACGCATGCATGCTTACAGACTACGGGCTTCCTTTCTTTTGCCCGACAATGGAAGGCCAGGGTTGGGTCGGGGATCTTTTTGGACCACTTGTGTGGCTGTGGATACCATCTTTATGGCTACTCTTTTTGAGGCTTTCTCTTTTGCCTGGAGATACTATTTTTTGTGCGTGTCTCCTAGCGCTGCCCTCTTTTGTGACCTCTTCCATTGCAACTTAGCCTATACATCTGCTATAATTTAATGAGGTGGGGGGAAGGTGTCAATTTGACGAGGGACCAGTGAATCGCGCGCGGAGTTTTACCCCGGCCAATGCTGAAGGGCCGGGAGAGAAAATCATTCCACCGTGTAGGAGGCCGCAGGATTCCCCATCCCCCGTCCTACCGACACCCGTTAGGTACGAGTAAACGCTTGAACCAAGAAGTTTGTGAGTTTGTGTTTCTTTAGTATGCTGTTCGCATCTCTCACAGTTGTAAAAAACTTCTTGGTGGTCGCACCTGTCCCGGATGCCCCGTAGCGAACCTACCACTGTTCGACCGTGTTTTGTCTTATCGACCTCTTGGCGTAGGACACCGGCACCATGTCATATTGGGGGGCGGTCTCTTTCTTAAGGGCTGCTTGCTTTGCCAGTTCGTCTGCTCTCTCGTTTCCTGGCGTTCCAACGTGAGCAAGCAGCCAATAGAATCTGAGATCGGTCCCCGTTGCTCTTGTTTGGGTTGTGGCGTTTTTGATCTCTTGGACCAAGGGGTGTGTCGTGTCCGGTGATTTGAGGAGCTCCAGTGAAGATCTTAAGTCACTGAGGATGCTGACGCTCTGCGCCTTGTGTTTCCCTGCGATCTGTACGCTTTACTTAGGGTACTAAGTAGAGCGTACAGTTCGGTTTTAAACACGGTGTTATAGGGCGCTAGCTTAAAGGTTGAGTGGCGGATTTCTCTTCCATTCTCCCACCATGTGAGTGCTGCTCCCGTCTGGCCCTCAATTTTACTCCCATCGGTGTAAATTTGAGGGCCTTCGAGGTCGTTTCTATCGACCACGTCTTGGTTGAATTCCTCCAAGCAGACGTAGTCGATGGACACAACCTTTGACGGGTACGGTCTCTTCAGGGCGTCAGTTTTTTCCTCAATTTCTCTTCCTGGTGGAATGTGGTCCTCACTGTAGCCCTTTTTGACCTCGTAGACGCTTGCCGCTTCGTGAATGCGCAAATCCAGTGTGAGGGTTCCCAACATGATCAGCGCCGATGTCAGAGACACCGTCCTATACGCTTTGCAAATCTCCTGGGCGAAACCACGCTGTATTGAGTCTAGCTTGTTTCGCACCATCAACTTGTTGGCAGACTTATGCCAAGCGCTTGCTGCGTACATGATGATCGGCTCTATCACCGCCACGTAGATGGTTTTCACTATCTCGCTATTGAGACCCCATGACACCCTCGCCGCACGTGACAGCTATCTGTAGATATCCGTTACCTTTCGGCGCGTTTTTCTACGTGTGCGTTGAAGGTCGGCTTACGGTCTATGTTGAGTCCCAACAGTTTGATTTCGTCGACAAGCTCCACCACGGTCCCAGCCATTGAGATTCGGATGGGATACCATTTCAGCTTCCTCGTTATAACCAAGGCTCCCGTTTTGTGAGCGGCTTAGTTAAAAGCTTATTTTGGGTACCCCATTCGGCCACTTTTTGGAGAGTCCGTTCGGCTTTTGCTTTCACTGCACCTGAGTCGTTGCCAGAGAACACCAGAGTGACGTCGTCAGCGAAGGCCTGACAGTGGGCTTCCGTGTCGTTGAGCATCTGTAGGAGATCGTCTAGAATTACATTCCAGAAGATTGGACCTCCTATAGAGCCTTGGACACATCCCTTTGTGGTGGGCTTTTCGCTGGTTTCGCCCGCGTAGTGTACCCTTATCATGCGGTCGTCCAGGTAGGAGCGGACCATGTGATAAAGATTTCTCCGACAGCCTTTCTTGGCCAGTTGGGTTCTGAGCTTCGGCCACCAGGCGTTGTCGAAAGCTCCCTCTATATCTAGCGAGACGAGTAGCACGATACGTTTCTTTGTTTCTACTTCGGTTCTTATGTGTCTCATCAGATCATAGAGGGCGTCTTCCAGCATGAACCCGTACTGACGTTTGTTCAGGCCGGGAGGATATGCCACTTGATCCTGTTTACTAGCATTTTTCCAGGATCTTCCCTAATACCGACAATAGACTAATCGGTTGGTGTGACTTGTGGTGGGTTTAGTCCTCCTTACCGGGTTTCCGTAGGATGCAGATATGTGCTGACTTCCAGGCTTTGGGGAAGTAGGCTAGCCTAAGGCAGGAATTCGCTAAGCACAAAAATACTTCTCCATTGCACTGAATAGCTGCTGCGCATATGTCTGCAGTGAGTCCGTCCTACCCAGGTGCCTTTTTCGGGTTCATACTTCTGACTACCGTATCCATTTTCACTTGTGTGAAAAGTGGATCATCGCCAGTGAGGTGTGACTCCACTGCTGGGTTGTCTCCCTCCGTATCATCCCTCGTGCTCCTGTGATGGTCGGACTCACCGTCCTGGCGGTCATCCGGGTAAAAGCATTCAGCCAGTTTTGAGCCGACTGTTTCGGTGTTAAGGTGAGCCCCCGTTCGTCTCTGAGCAACGTGTCTTCCTGACGTATAGCCGTTTTCCTGATTGCTCGGTAGATTTTGTCCCACATAGACTCCCTATCCTGCGCGGTACAAAAATCCTTCCAGCTAGTCGTCTGAGCCTCTGACGCTTTCATGGCATACTCTTCCTTTACCTGGAGGTATTGGTCGAGTACGTACTGCCTTCGGTTTGGGGCTGCGTTCCTTATTCGCCTTTTCCTTCTTAACACCTCTTTTTTCAGTCGGTCCAAATCTTTGGACCACCAAGGCGGCTTTGCGTTTGTCTTGGGAGCTCCCGGTTTCGGGATGCATTCTTCACATGCTTTTGACACCGCACCGATGTAGGCGTTGATCACCTGCTCCAGTGCTTCTGTGTCTCCAATGTTATTTAAAAAATGCATCGTCAAGTCTCTTTCCACAAGCTCCACTGACAGAACGGTCTTAAACTTGATCCAGTCATCTTTCTTTGTGTTGTAAATCCTGGTTGTTGGTCTTGGTACTGGCTTCGGGGCCGCTTCACTACCCACTGCAAATTTTATGGTGTTATGATCGGACGTGAAAACATTCCTGTCGACTTCCCAGTCTTGGATCCTGGACAGAATGTTGGTACTGCACGCTGTCACATCAACGATGCTAGTGTATAGCTTGCCTCCCCGGTATGTCTCGAATGTCAGAGTGTATCCAACATTCAAAACATTCAGATCTACCTCATCGAGGAAGCTATGGTAAGCTGCCCCCCTGTGGTTCTCCGATCTGCTTCCCCACCAGTAGCTCCAAGCATTCACATCACCTTCCACGATGTAGCTGTCTGTACCCAATATAAGCATGATCTCCTTTGTTTTGGCAATGTATCCCTCTGAGTCTTGGTCTGGCTCGAAATAAACCGAGATTACTCCAACTGATACGTTACCAAACTTCAGAAGTGCCGTCGTGATGTTCTCCGTGACCTGCTGTGGGTCGTGTTGTACCCAGACTCGATCACCTAACACTACTATTGCTCACTTCATTGGTTTCGCGCGATTCTGTGTGCACTGAATCACCTTGAAACCTTGTTGCGGCGTCATCTCTCCCTTTCCGCCCACATACGGTTCCTGTAGCAGTGCTACTTCGCAGTTTCCGTTCTGCATGGCCTGGTGGAATTCAGCTGTTACCAGCTTTGACCGTTGCAGATTGACTTGCAGGAACTTTGTCTTGTGGGGGGTGGTGGGGGGGAGGTTTGCGTGTTGTTCGCCGGTACAACTGTGTCAACAACAGTATGCCACTCTCGACCGTGCTATGGTGTCCCATTTCTGACGTTCTTTGCAGTCGGGGCTAAACGCCTCATGCCGTACCTTCGTCGGTTCCTTGCCTGCCCTGGTGCAGTCAATGCACTTTGGTGTCTCAGGATTTCACGGATATTTGCCGGGTCCGTGGCAGGTCAGGCAGAAACGACAGTTGGTGCTCGCCTCCTTGCACAATGTCCTTGTATCTCCGTAGGCCAGACATTTAGAACACTGTACAAGGGGCGACTGGTCTTCCACTTTTTGCCTTTGGATGCCGATGTAGACTCTCGCCCTCCAGAGCACTTTTTTTTGGGGGAGTAGCGGTGGGGCCGGAATCGGCGAATCTGTCATACGATCGTATGCCTAATTTTCGTCACATAAAGGAGAAAATTAAGGTTTTTATAATTGAGTCCTTTACTACGTACAATATTTTTGGGACCCACCCTTCTAGAAAAGCAGAATTTAATATGGAGTTTTATATGGCCGACCTGTTACATGACGTCGCAGTGGATACATATTAGAACTATCTCTCTAAACGCTGTCTAGATAGCAGTTTAAAACTTTAAAATGCTTCTATGATCCGTATTTCTTGGCCGATTTTAATTTTAGTTTCACTTTACACTTAAAAATCCAGGTATATTCCCTATTTGGTTTGAGGCAAAGGTTGAATAGAAAAGCATTGTACTCGTACATACATTTCGCACTGCTAGATGGGTCATTTTCAAACGATCGTTTTTTGCGGTCCCAGTGCTGTTATTCCAAGTACATTAAACATAGAGTATGGTTACACATATATTTGCATTTTGTGCATTTTAATCTACTTGAATTATATAAAACAGTGTACTAAATATTAATGGATTTCGAAAGAATCGAATTTGAAATCCTAAAAACGGCGAAATTTACCGCTTTTTTGCGTGTCCCACTTGCGGTTTTGCTCAAACAAAATTTCATAACTTTGGACGTAGACAACGTATTAATACACAACATATAACGTTGTAAAGCGCTTCTATTACCACATTAATTAAAATATTAAAAAAAATCAATACATTAATTATTAAAACCTAGAAAGTATTTTTGTAGCTGTCCCGCGTGCGACCGTTTTTGTAATGACTCAAGGAAACCCCGTTGAATCTGGTTTGTCTATTGGCCTACCGTCATATTTAAGTTAGGATACCAAAGCATGTAGTTTGGGTTTCGACCACCAAAAGATGTGGGCGCAGAGCCGGTATTTTTGATGGAGGAAACAGGATAGTCTCTTTTTGATGTATTTTGGTACGGTTATCACGACATTTGTATGGGCGTTTCTTTATTGATTACGAATGGAATAAAAATATGTGTTTCATAATAATTGTAAGCAATATGGGGTAAGTAAGAATTTCGTGTTAGTCAATGAGTAAAATGAGTAAGTATGTAAGAAAGATCGGCGAAAAACCGTTTTGTCGACATTTGTATGACGACATTTGTACGGTTATTTTGTCCATACAAATGTCGAATTTGGCATACAAATGTCGGTTAAAATCAAAATCTGAATGAAATACGAAATATTATTTCCATATCTAATAATATCAACTTTTTTATGTTTTTTGAACAATAATAAATTACCGAAAAGCGAAGGTTTCATATTTTATTTAAGTAACTAGTGACCCACTCCGTGCTTCGCATGAATTACGGCACACAGGGAGAGACTATACATATAAATTATAATACTAAACCCACCCCTAAGAAACTAGCTAAAGGTTAGTGAAAACCGCATCAAAGTTGGCCCATAAGTACTTAAGTAAGACATTTTTATGACACTATATCGACATTTTAGGCACAATTTTTTTTAGCGTCAATATCTAGCAAACTATTAGAAACAGAGTGGTGCCTCATACACCATATTTTTTCTTGTTAAGAACCCAACCGGATGACGTCGCTAAAAAGCTATTTTAGTCAAAAAAAATAATTGCCATACAAATGTCGAAAAAACATGCGTTTCAAAAATTGACCCAGATCTAAACAGAAGTTACTCAAAATAAAACTGTATTTTAAAATCAACTTTAATACAACTTCTATGACTTGAAACAAAACTAACAAGGATTTTGAGTTGATGCTGTTTTGATCTAGCAGTGCGATTTTTGCTTTTGCGTACTTAGTATAAAAACCAGCTGCTGCGAAGCTTTCATGCTACAAATGTATATATATTTCGTATAGACATTATTCGTAAAAGTGACTAAAACTCATATTTAAAAAAATACCAAAGAAAGTGTATCTTAGGTGAGAAGTCATACCTATAACTTTGAAGGGTATTTTTTTTTTAAATATGAGTTTTATCCTATATAACAAAACACGTGCTCATTATTTCTTCATGTTTTTAAAAATATAATCAAAATCGTAGGAAAATTGATTTTTTTTTATTCTCTATAGAAGTTAGAGGGTTTAGTCACTTTTCAGTACTTTGGAGGTCAATTTCTCCCAACAGGTTGAGATTGGGCAGCTATAAAAAAATACAAGTCTGTTATTTTAGACTAATCTCCAACATATACGTATCAAAATAAACCAAATCGGAGCTGGACAGTTGGGCACCTTTCCTTATGTCAGTTAGAAGAATGCTTCATACGAAAGCTACGACTGTATAATTCTGAAAAATCATACGAAAGCTAACGACAGTATAAATCTGCAAAATGGTGATCGCACGACCAAATGCGATTCGACGCTCTTAAAAAATTCGATAGCACGTAGCGCTTAGCGCTACGCTTGTAGCCGGCTCCAGCGTTCGTCCGCCTTGTAGCGAGAGCTGCCTACGAACAGAGAATCCGCTGGAACAACTCCGGTCACTGCAATACCGACTCTTTTAGGTTAGGTTCACAAGGCTATGCGTAGCGTGGTACAGTTCCCGCATTAGCCGTCGATGTAGGTTTTTTTTATATACCCACAAAATATTACTAATATAATATTCTTGCAAACGTTAAACTAAAAAACCTAATTAGATTCCAACATACGTCAAAAAAGTGTTGCCATTAAAATGACATATTAGGTCGATCGGTAAATTTTCACTTCTGTAAATGTTATAGGTAGCTGTTTATTTTATTTATAATATGAAAGGCAACATTTAATTTTCACAAACATAAACAATCTTATTTAAATACTCGTCGCAAAAAAAGATATTTAATTAAATTGTTTTATAGGAGAAAAGTTTAAATAACAATGGCAATAACTCAGGGTTTAATAACATTTGGTACCAATTATTATTCTCATTATGTGCGATTACATTTTTAGGAAAAAAAATCAATCATATTTTTACGTACGTCTTCAAAACTTGACCAAAATCTTCAAAAAATCTTCAAGTCTTCAAAAAATTATCAGTTGATCATGTGTGGTAACCTTTATGGTGGACATGGTGGTTCTGTGGCGGCCATAACATCTATTGTCACTTCATTCGACATCTGACGTTTGGATAGCTCGAATGTTTTCTGTACCTATTCGCCCCGTGGTGATTTCCATTGTTAAGTTTTTGTTTTCCTTTAAGTTTTTGTTGTTTCATTTCGTTATTGTTTCAAGTTTGTGTTTTGCTCGTGGGTTTTGCTTTATCGCAAGTAAAATGGAGCCTGTACCAGGTTAAACAAACATTGATTAAAATCAGGATGACCTTTATCATATTGTACTTTTGTATATTGTATTTTTTGACGTATATTGGAATCTAATTAGGTTTCTAGGTATTAACATTTTATGTATAACAACTTTAGTCCTTATAATTGCTATGACATTAAAAGTTATGAACATTTTTTTATGACTTTCGATACTACTGTCTAATATTATGACTTTCAACATTACGACTAAAACGTGATGACGAATTATTAAAACGTTATAGACAATACAACCGGAACTTAAGTTTAAGTAATTATGTCTTGCAATATAGACCCATAAAAAGTAGCTTATGTCACATTGCGGCTCTTTGACTACATCTGTGCAATGAAGCACGTCAACTCGTTGGTCGGACGCTGCATGGTTAACTGGGCTTCTATTCTACCGCGTAACATGATATTGCCTTTGACATACTATCATATTGTTTTTAACTCGGCCGCCATTACTGTCAAGTAAAAAAGAGCTATCGTAACGCTGACGCTCAACCGAGTAAGGTGCCAACTTATCGTTTCCTACGTTCAGTTAAAGTTGAAAAGTTTTGCGTCTGTGTCTTGTGTGTAATAAGATAGGAATTTTTAAAGCGAGAAAGGGTGTTATTTCTAAAATAGCTGATACACATAAACGAGTATGAAAGTAGGATAATATTTGTTGTATTCTGCACCAGCTCTGTTAAGTATATTTAAAAGCTTAATATAATATAAATCTCAGAAACTAATCGCCTACTTTTAATCGTGTTAATTTTGCTTTCAAGTTCGTAACATGTGACGCCACTGCACCGAGCAAAGTCGGCCGTCCAGTGGCACACTCATTACTATTATTTGTTTTCTAATTAACTAAAGAATATCCAATGGAAAAGGTGGGCACCTTTTTCCGTTAAGTTGATAACTCGAAGGTAAATTGTTATTAAACTACATGTATATGATACTGTTTAGGTATATGTGTTTTCATTTGTAATAAGTACAATAAAGCGCCGTCCGGTTCCCGAACCAAGTCCGAACTAGAGACCCTTAACTTCGCCAATGTTACCCAACTTCGCCTAGTGTTATATAAGTTGAAATTCCCAAAATATTTGAAGGACTAAATACCGAGCAATTTTAATTCATTAATTAATAATTCATCACATTGTTGGTGACAAGTGCATTTTCCGCCCGGTAATCGACACTTTTTTCTGTTGGTGTTATATCTTCAGTTGGTGGCGGTGCTACAGAACCCATAACGCTAAGCTTTTTAATTGATTATATATAACCTAGGTAAAACTAATCCCCTATCGTATGGTACCTATTGTTATTTTATGTCTTAATTAAGTTTGGAAGTTATAAATTAATAAAATGTTGTTGAAGGGATAGTAACGGCCGTCTTGTTGCCAAACTTCGCCTTAGTACGGGCGGTAACGACCATAAGTCAAAATTTAGGTATCGGATGAATTCACTTGGCACATATCGTCACATAGATGGCAAAGGACAATGGGCATTTTGGTACCCGCTCCAATAGCTATAGTGGTAGTGTCAGTGAACAGGTCATACCAATAGGAACAACGTTTATTATGGTGGTTTGTCTCAAATCCCTGTCCATTCGTGGATATTCATATACGAACATGACACCTTTCCTTAAAAATACAACTCAAGCAAAAGTGAATAGGCTGCTACTGCACCAGAGAGCTCCATCTTCAGCCTCATGGACAGTTATTTGTAAAAAAAAACGAATGTAACGAAAATCAACTCGTGTTGTCACTTTTCTAATGAAAAATCCTTTTTTATTTATGAAATGGAAGCACTGAAGTGTACCCTTGATTAGTAATGTAATAGTAGGTAGTGCCTTGATTAGTAGTGTTGTTTCCTTTTATTTCATAATGGTATCCCTAAAGGAAATTGATTGATAAATAACGTATATTCAAAATAAAATAACTCAGTTCCGACAGCAAATAGAGATAAGCGATATGGTTATCTTTGCCCTACATAAAAATACCTTTCTAATAATATAGGTATAAATTATGTCCATTGGCGCGGGTCCACGTTCCATACATTCGTTGCCCATTGTCCTTTGCGAATCTGCACTTTGACTTCAAAAGACAATGACGGAAACGCCTCATGGTAAAGTAGCGAATCTGCCATTCCAATTTTGAATCGAAATGCAGATTCGCAACTTTGCCATGGATGTGACGATATGTATCCTAGGACAAACTTCGCTGATTTAGCCCGTTAGCCATCAGCCAGGGTAGGGAGGGAGGCTATTCAAAGATACACGCCGCCGCGCTTCAGATATTAAATTATATCGGCTTTACTTTACCTATCACCTCGAGTGTGGTATCAATTTCTGATAAACCATAGATGTGGCTTTCATTTTTGATATAATATTTACACTCCTTCATATAAATTTATTAAGATACATAACGAAGTTTCACAACATCAGCTTATATTTTTTGTTTCAACACACAATATTTTATAATATATGTAGGTTCAATTGTGATTCGATTGTATTTCCCATCCCCAATTCGCCGGACTGGGAAGAAGAATCGGCACCATCACTTGGCCCCATACGTGCACACTCTACTTAACAGCTCTTAGGAGATGATGCTGGCATCCGTAGGCAGAATATTCGTTAGCTGTAGGTCATAAAATAACTCAGTATTATGAATTCACCTTAAATTTAATTTGTTAATTACCAAAATAATATGTAATTTAAGATGTGATATCAATAGTATAGTGCAGCAGGCTGCGCGGCGAGTCCTCGTCTGAGTTAGTTCCGCCTGCTGTCTTAATTGGTGCTGCCGCGCGGGTATATTATTATGTTCTACACGTCTCAAATAAAGGATATAAATTAAAACTTTATGTTTTTTAAATGTGCATGAATTGGGCTTTTGAACCGTATTTTTTGTGAATATGATGTCCATATATTATAAAAAATTGTGTGTAGAAACCAAACAGATAAGCTGATGTTGTGAAACTTCTTTATGTATCTTAATAAATTTACATGAAGGAGTGTATTTATTACATTAAAAATGAAAGCCACATCTATGGTTTATCAGAAAATGACACCACACTCGAGGTAATAGGTAAACTGAAGCCGATATAATTGTTTATTCGAAGCGCGGCGGCTTGTAACTTTGAATACAACCCCCCCTCCCTACCCCCCAGGGGATGGCCGATGGCTACCGGGCTAAATCAGCTCAGTTTGTCCTAGGATACATCTGTGCCAAGTGAATTCATCCGATACCAAATTTTGACCTCTCCATACAATGGGTGATACTACCGCCCGTACTATCTCGTAATAAGTACAAGTACAGAAGGAACATTCTGGCTGCGACAGCAAACATGCGAATTTAAACCTACTCAGAACGCGTTAACGACAATAATATCTTGCACGGCACGGAAGCGACCTCGGTTACATTTCTTACATCGATAATCGACATTTCTTACTCGTAGCGAGCAAAATGCGCCTTAAAGCTGCGTTGCGAGAGTCTATGTTTATAGTATAATATTTCCTATTTCGCCCGTCATGAGCTTTACTGACTCCGCCCAGTTCCGTAAGCAAGTTCGAGGCAGTTGTAAGAAAACAAATTGAATATAATTATTAATTGAATTTATTAAGTAGTTTTCATTAGTAGTTCGCTTAAGTTAAATGACGAGAAAACATAGTACATTCCTGAAGTTACTATGTTGTCTGCGACTTGTGTGTTAATAACCAGTATATGCTGACCTTGCTTTAGTAGGCAGTCACTAGTAAGTAGTACTGGGGAAACTACTTACACTGAACGGTCTTTAAGGTAAGTAGGTAATTGATTTTTGATGCGAAAATGTCGAAAACTGCGAAACTGCGGACGGGTCGTTAATGGAATTAATAATATAATACCTACATCTTTTTTACGTCTAGGGTTCAAAACTGTAATGATGGTGTCAGTAATTAAGTACCTACTCGCAACTACCTACCTAGATAGAACTTATAAGTAATATTAATAACAATCTTACCTTTCGATATCCTTAGGCAGTCTAAATAATGACAAGTCGAAATTCCTGTCATTATTTAGGCACCCGTACGCTATGCAGTACCTTTTAGCTTTTCGGGTGGCCATAGGTACCTACTCAAACAAAAACTCGAATTACTTTGGCAGCGTACCGCCTTCATGACGTACCACTCAACTAATAAGCCGCGCGCGCCAGGCCGGACATTTTGTAGGCTATATAACGCGGAGTGCGCCCGGCTGACGGAGGAGAATTCCTTCACCCAGCTGTTTATTCCATAAAAAGTATTTTATATCAAATTTAGTAAGTAATATATGGCGAATGCGTTGATTGAAAAAATTCAGTCCAGTAAGTTATATTTAAAAAAAAAACGAACTTTAAAAAACAATTGCTATTGCTTGTTTAATAGATAAATTACATACCAATCGAAAGAATGAAGCCTATACGTTAGGTTGACTATTTTTTCCCATCATAATTATTGGGTAGGTAGGTAATTCGGTACTAATAATTTGCACTAAACCTAACGTTGGCATATTCTATTGGCGTCATACTTTCGATTAGTATGTAATTGGCCTATTAAACAAGCAATGGCAATTTAAAAAAATAAGTTCGTTTTAAGTTTTTTTTTAATTATAAAAGTACTGGACTGAAATTTTTCAGTCAACCTATTCGCAATATATTACTTGGGTCAATCAACTATTCTTCGTACTGTGCATGTGGTAGGCAATGTAAGAATTTAAAATATTTCAAATTCAATTTATTTTGACCGGCCGGTTTGACATATGTGATCGTCATCTGGTTAGGACTCCACGTTGTGTTTTGTTTTTATGTTATGGAAGCTCCTAATTCCTAGGGCGAGATTGAAGGATATCAGTTTCCACTGAATAAAGAGATATTCAAGAATAAGGGAATTCAAATGGTTCTACTAATTGAAAGAGAAGTTAGAAAATCTTCGGTTAAAAGGTATTCGATATGACAAGCGTATGGTTTCTGGTAAAAGCAGGGCCCCTCCCCGCCCATACTCATGTGCTCGTCTCCAAACTGGTCACACTCTGCCAGCCTGCGTCTAGCTTGTCTGGGGAGTGTTTCCATTACGTCGCCATGTCAGTCTAAGTTGGTCCATGTAACCTAAAGTGAAGAGGACCCATCAAGTTGTAGTCAGTCTAAGAGACTGGATTTATTTGTATCTCCTATTAATTTGGATGGAGAGACTATTAAACCTAAACTACCCCTCTTGTGTCCTCGGATATTTCGGGTCGAAGAAATGTGTGAGTTTTCTGTAATTCAGTGTGACAGATACCAAAGTAAACCCAGAATTTGGGTGGTCTCCTCCCCTTCAAATCCGTCAAGGCACTTGATATCACACGCTCAGCTTTCGCTTCGCTTAGTCGAGTCCTCACGAACCGACATGATAGCCGGGAGGCCCGGTGGTAACCAAGTCAAACATCCATAGCACCCCCCACTGACAAACGTTTTTCTTCTAACCGGTCAAATACCAAAGACTACTTAATTCTTGTTTGAAGGTTTGGTTCGAGATGAGGTCAGTACATTTAAGTATTTCTTAATTATACAACACTGTTAAACCAAAGCCCGGTATAAGTATGTTCTTTAATCAATAGATTAATTGTCAGTACAAGACACAATAAAATATCCTAATCAGAATAACTTTTTTGCCAAAAATACTGGTAACTTAGGGGACAAACCACTATTTTCATACAAAACTGGGGACGACATGGTCCACTAAGTTATCAGTGAAAAAAGAAATTTTAAGTGTTCAATAAATATATCTATCCCATCAAAAACATAAACTCCACTAGTTTTTACCAGCAAGAGAATTGTTTGGAAGAGTAAGTGACCACACAATATAAATACAGTCACTTGCGTAAACCATAAAGTAGATAAGTTGATTAGTCAAATGTAACATAACTTGTATGTGAAAACTATCCAATTCAAATTTTAAGCTTCATTTTATCGTAAGTTATCTGCTTTGTGTAAATAATTCGAGTGTTCAAATTTGAGAAGTTATACTTTTAAATAGCAAACATTGTTGTAGCAGAAAAAATAAGAAATTGTATTTTTAATTTATTTTAGAATGTCGTATGTTCTTAATAAATAAATATCCGGATTATCTACGGAACTTGGCACCCATTTAGATCTCAATTCTTTTGTCGGTGAAGTCGATAACCTTGCATCGCATATTCTTAAAATATTGAAATAGCTCCCATTTTCACATTTATGTTTTTGATGGGATATCGTTATTTTTTGTCAAATAAGAAGGTATGCGTTGCCTTAAATAAATAAATAGGATTAATATCAAATAATTAGCATGAAATAATATTGATTAAATCGCAACCCATGTAATAGTAATAATTATAGAGTAGGTAAGCAATTCCGGTGAATCTGTGATCTTCATTCATCATCATCATCAGTTCTACTTCACCAAATGGTGCTTTTCAAGAGCAAATGCACGAGTTACTTTATGCTATACAAAATACCCAAATCGCTATAACTAGGTGTACCTAAAATATTTGAAGATTTCCCTAAAATTTATCCAGAATCGCATCATCAGATTCTGACCTGATAACAGTGCGACCACTCCGGAAGTATGCCCTATCAAACCAAAAAAAGAATTTTCCAAATCGGTTAATAAATGACGGAGTTCTGAGGTAACTGGAATAAATAATAATAATAATAGGCGGCACTCGTAGGTTAGGTTTTTTATAATGTCTATTTTTTTTGTATTAGTATTGTTATTTTACTTTTATATTTGAATATTTGTTATAAAAAACCTAATGTACAGAAAATTAAATAAATATCTATAATAATAATAATACACACGCCTCTCACCTTGGCAAACGAGAACTGACGCAAACCAACGGTGTTGAGCACTGAAGACCGCAAGAACGTATGGAAGAGCAAGGAGCTACACGGACGCTTCTACCGGGCCCTAACAAGGCCCGACGTAGACTTTTTAGCATCCGTGAACTGGCTACGATTCGGTGACCTCTTTGGGGAAACCGAAGGTTTTGTCTGTGCAATTGCTGACGAGGTCATAATGACGAACAATTACTTACCGGAAATATATTCTGAGGGATGGCACAGCCGACATTTGTCGAGCATGCCGTTGCCCCGGCGAGTACTAGCACAGACGTAACCTCGTAGCCAGGATCATCCATCAGCAACTTGCTCTTCAATATGGTCTTGTTGAGTCTGAAGTGCCGTACTATAAGTACGCACCGGCGCCAGTTCTCGAAAATGGTCGTGCTACGCTCTATTGGGATCGATCTGTCATCACGGACAGGACTATTGTTGCCAATAAGCCCGATATCGTGTTGAAAGATCGATCTCAACGCCGGGCAGTAGTGGCAGTACTCGTCGACGTCACCATCCCGCATGACGAGAACCTCGTGATGGCCGAGAAGGACAAGCTCAGAAAGTGCCTTGACTTGGCTCACGAGGTGACCGCCATGTGGGATGTTGACTCGACGATCATTGTCCCGATAATTGTTTCGGCAAACGGTCTTATAGCGAAGATTCTCGACCAACACCTCAACAGACTCTAGCTAGATAACTAACCACACCGGTAGCTTGAGCCCTGCCCCGCTGCCGGCGACACTCGTAGGTTAGGTTTTTTATAATGTTTATTTTTTGTATTAGTATTGTTATTTTACTTTTATATTTAAATATTTATTGTAAAAAACCTAATTTACAGAAATTTTAATAAATATTGAGTATAATAATAAAACTTAAAAAAACACTGTTTTCTGATTTTTTTATTTGTATACACACAATTACCCATCTTGATGCCAAATTTCACCTTTCTAGGTCACCTGGAAGTGGGTTAGGTTTTTGATGATTAATCAGTCAGTCAGTCAATCAGTCAGTCAGTGGTAAAAAGGCCGATTTTCAGACGTTAATATCTCAATAACTCTCTCACCTTTTCTTATGAAATTTATGGTTCTAATTGATCTAGAGGGTTTTAATACATAAACCAAATTTCATGTTTTTATGATAAATATATTTGGAGTTATTGAGGCGTCAAAAGTGGCTCCAAACGGTACGTGTAATAAATAACACACGGCTGCGCTCGCCAGTTCCTTTTACGTGAACTTGGCTGGACAAGCTGCCGCGTGTCTAGACTAGGTCATACAATTCACTGTTTATCTGTGTTATAAAAACACGTAATATTTTGAAGAAAACCCATTTGGTATTTTTTTATACTTAAAGACTTACAAACTTGAAAAAAAAAATGTACAAAGTATAGTTGATTGACCCACTTACCATATTTTAAATTTGATATAAAATACTTTTTATCGAATAAACAGCTGGGTGAAGGTCGTCTCCTATTCTGATCTTAGACCATAGAATTGACAATTCTGTTGTGAGAGTGAATTTCAAAAATGTTGTACGTATTTACCTAGTGGAGGATTAAATTGAGACAACGTTGATTTGATTATCTACCATTGTTATAACGAAAATTTGTCACACAATCATATCATATGGTTAGTTATCGTCACACAAATATGTAGTCCTAGCGGTACGCCAAAAAATGCTGCAAATGGTCGTAAAGGCATGAAAATTGGAACGATTGATCTTTAGGCCATAAAAATCAATTTGACCCGTAGCACGGGAAAAAACAAAAACCGAGATGAGTTATTATAAACGGACAAATTAGTTTTTTTTTACCCAGAACGCATACATATTTGTTTTCTAAAGAATCTCACAATGGCTGACCGAGCTGAAAGAATGAGTTTTATTAATAGTAAGTACCTACATTACGAGTATAAATGAAATCATAATGGCATTTGATAAAGTAAGTTGTTGTCGACAGCGCCATGGAGCGTCTTCGCGAGGTGGACTGGGCCTCCGTCCGCCGCGACGGGCACACCATCTTCACGAAGCTCATCCGCACCCGCGACCCGCGCGGCCGCGAGCCCTCGCCGGGCCCGCCAGGCCCGCCTGGCCAGCCGCGCCCGCCCGGAGCGCCCGGCCCGCCCGGCCCACCCGGCCCGCCCGGCCCGCCCGGCAAGCAGCGCCTCGCGGTAACTCAACCAATACTTATCTGCCGTTTTTCCTCTCTTAAATCATTAGCTATGTGTATTGTGTATAAGCAACAATCGCTGTCTTTCTTTTAATCTGAGTCTGAAAAGAGTCAGCTACGAAATCAAGGGTCTATCATATTTCCTATAAAATTAAAATATGTAGACTTAAAATCAAAACATTCTAATGCTATCATAACCAATTTGTATGTTATTCAAAAACTAAGTTCCATAATCTCACATTCATTATACAAATGAGTGAGCAACGCAAATGGAAAGGGAAAAAATGCATAAAAAGGAGCATGGAATACTAGCTAGTTATATATGTTAAGAATTTTGTTTATTTTATTATACAAGTGCGAGGATTGTTTGGTGTATTGCTGTCTAGCAAAGAAGGGTTTATTGGTAGCCTTTTGTGCGTTCTTAATATGATACGGATAACATACAGCTTTCTTACTGTGGTCACATCGCTCAACGAGTAAAGCTGATCAGTGGGAAATCTGTGCGGTTTGAAAAACATGACTTTTAACAGTAAACGCTGTGCTCTTTCTAACTCCAGGAATTAAGTTTTTGAACTCCCACCCCATAAGGGGATACAATATGTGATAATTGATTCTTCTAATGCGACATACGAGAGTGCCACGAGAGGCGCTGGTCAATTATAACCAGAGGTCGGAATAGGTAGTGCTTATTAACCTAAACTTGTTGCATATTCATTCAATAACGTATTCCCATCTCACTCACGCATGAATGAACATGAGTCAAGTTTAGGTTAATAAGCACTACCTATTCCGACCTCTGATTATAACCCCCAAGTATTTCGTAGAATTTACTTTGTCAATGGCGGTATATGCACAGATTTTAATTAGTGGGTTTTTACATCGGTGGATTTTTAACTCTAGGTCGTTTTTGGGTTGGTTTCTGTTGTTAATTGAGAAGCATATATAGTTGGTCTTACCAGTATTAAGTGTGAGGAGATTTTTCTCTAGCCAATCAGCAACTTCAATAAGTCCTAATTCAGCTTTATTTTTAACTTCGCTCCAAGAGGAGCCCGTAAACACTACCGCTGTATCGTCAGCAAAAGAAAGGACTTGTCCGTTCCCGGGGTTAAGGTTGCATAAACTGTTAATATAAATTAAAAATAGTGTCGGTCCCAGGACACTACCCTGTGGGACCCCATAAGTTATTTCTGTGTCATTACTGATATAGGTTCCTATTCTAACTCTTTGGGTTATTTTTGTGAGATAGTCCTTGAACAGCGTTAAAGGTTTCCTCTGATGCCAATTTGTTCCAACTTGTTCACTAAGGCGGGCAGAGAAACGGTGACAAACGCCTTTTTGAGATCCACAAATACAGTTAGACATTTCTTTATATCTTTGATATAAAGAAATGTCTATATCTTTGTATCTTTGATCAAGCTGTCTAGAGATGAGTGAGCTTAAGGGATGTACGGCGTCTTCTGTCGACTTTCCATGTCTAAAACCATATTGTGCATCGGATAGGATATTAAATTTATTAAAGTATTGAATAAGTCTATTGTTAATTATTTTTTCTAGTATTTTAGAAATTGCTGGTAGCTCAGATATATATATATTTTTATCTCCTTTTTTTTCCAACAATCTGTCTCTTCGACATTCAACCGGACGTTATGAATTTCTTCATTAGTCATTTATGGATCTACATCCTCTGATGTGGCCATCTTGATATGTGTCCTATAATAGATCTTGGGGTGCTCGTCTCTTGAGTCTAGTAAATGTTGTGCCTGGTGAATCCTTCATTAACTTTCTGGCAAGTTGGTTTGGATGAGTTTGCATTCTTTTGTAGTAAGTCTTTAATGTGTCAGTCACTTCCATCTTTACAGTTTTCACTCTTAATTCCTGATGGTGCGCCAGTGATCATGCGGAGCGTTTTTGCTTGAAAGCGCTGTAGTATGTCTAGATTAAAGTTTGAAGCTGTACTTCCCCACACCTGCAAACCGTATGTCCATATCGGTTTGAGTATACACTTGTACAGCAGCAGTTTGTTTTCCAAGGTTAATTTAGATTTTCGCCCCACCAGCCAGTGTAGCTTCCTTAGTTGATGGCCAAGGGCCTTCCTTTTCGTAAAGATGTGTTTGGTCCACGTTGAACGTCGGTCCAGGTAGATGCCCAAGTATCTGACTGAATCGGACTGGGGAATTTTAATCTTGTTTAATTCTACTTCTGGGCATACATCTCGTCTTAGCGCGAAAGTTAAGTGGACTGATTTTGATTCATTGGCCTTAATTCTCTAGTCTTTTAGCCATTCAGTCACACTATCAAGGCTCATTTGTAGTTTAGCAGAAGCACCAGAGGCAGTTTCGTCTACTGCTAATATAGCGGTATCATCAGCGAATGTTCCAGTGAGTACATCAGGTGAATTTGGGAGATCCGAAGTATATAAAAGATACAGAAGGGGTCCCATTACGCTTCCCTGGGGTACACCAGCTTTTATTTCGTGTAGGTTTGTCGCACTGTCTCCGTGTTTCACGTAAAAGTGCCGTTTATAAAGATATGAATTTATAAATCCAAAGTAGTTGATGGGTAAGTTGGTAAGCACTTTGTAGAGTAGACCGTCTGGCTTGTGAGATGTCTAAAAACGCTGCAGATACGTATTTTTTGTGTTCAAATGCGTAGTTAATTTCTTCGACAAGCCTATGCACCTGATCAATCGTACCATGCGCTTCCCTGAACCCAAACTGGTGTTCGGGTATTAGTTTTGTTTCTGCAACTTTTACCATTATGCGTTTGAGGAAAAGCATTTCAAGCACTTTTGAAGGTGTCGGCAGGAGACTTATGGGACGGTAGGATTTAACATCGACTAAATCTTTTCCCGGTTTCGGTATTAATATTATTTCAGCCACTTTCCATTGGGGTGGTACGAAGTCCCTCCAGAGAGCTGCGTTATAGATTTGAGTTGAAAATCTAAAGCCTATGTCTGGTAGTTCTCTCAGAGTTTTGGCAGTAATGAGATCATAACCAGGTGCCTTGTGTAGATGTAACTATTCCACAGCTGCTTTAACTTCTGAAATTGAAAACTTTTTGATTGGCAAATCAAGCTGGCGAGTTAGGTTTAGCTGTTTCAATATTTCATCAGTGTTTGTCGAGCCAAGGTCTTCGTTGGCTGTAAACACGTTTGATAAGTGTCTGGCAAAAGTTTCTGCTTTGTCGCTGTTACTCTTCGCTCATTCGCCATTTTCTTTTCTTATAGCAGGTTGGTGTACGGAAGGTCTGTTTAGTTTTTTTGTTGCCTTCCAAAGTGAGTAGTCGGTGGCTGGTGTAGCGTCCAAATTTCTAAAGTAGGTTTCCATTCCGCTATTTTTGACCGTTGCGAGGGTTTCCTTTAAACGCGTAGCTAACTGATTTAATCTTCTTTTGTCATTCGGAAATCTTGTCGATTGCCACAGTTTCCGTGCCTGTCTTTTTTCCTTGATTAGTTTTAGAATGGATTTTGGGTACATAAGTATTTCGTCTTCGGGCTCTATTTGCACAGGTGTTGTTGCCCAAGCGGATTGCTGAATGCAGGTGTTGAATGTTTCAACCGCCTGTGTTATATCTTGATCAGATTTGAGGGGTATGTTACAGTCGAGCGAGTCTTCTATGAGTTCACGGAAGTAGGATTAATTAGGTTTTTTTCGTATGCAGTTTACAGTTTCTAGTGTGTTGCACAGGTTTGCAACTAACTTGGATAATGACGGGTGAGTGATCCGATGTCATCTCGAAGCTCGAACTGCATCTCAGGGAGTAAATAGACAGCCCCTTTGTGATAAGGAAATCTACCAAATCTGGTTTCTTGTGTAAGTCACTAGGCCAGTAAGTTGGCTCGCCAGTTGATGCCACGCTCAGTTGAAGGGTTTCAATTGTTTTTGAGAGTTCTCGACCTTTAGATGTTATAAGTCTTGAGCCCCATTTTGTGTGCTTGGCATTGTATTCACCCCCTGCTATGAATCGATGTCCAAGTGTAGAGAAGAACATGGTATAATCAGCACTTTTCATATTGTGTTTAGGAGGAATATATAACGCAGTTATTTTTAGCTCACCCTTGTGATCTGCAATGACTACACTAGCTGCTTGTATCTTTTCGGTACAGCACGAGTCTGATACATAATGTTTTTTTTTTCTTTGATTAGTATTCCCGAGCCACCATGGGCTTTTCCATCTGGATGCATTGTATGGTATAGTTTGTACCTTGGAATATTGAAATAACTCTTAGTTGTGAAGTGTGTTTCTGATACAAGTAGTATATCGATATCATTTACTTCGAGAAACATTTTTACCTCCAAAGAGTGTTTTGACAGACCGTTTGCATTCCATAGTACTATTTTGAGTTCATTGAACTTTACAACGGACGGTCATAAGATTTGTAAGTGGATTTGTCATAGTGCTCATTTGAATCATTATCTGTTTAAACATATCTATTAGTTGCTTCATGTCGTTGGAATAACTAGAAGAGTCTATAGGATTTGAGTCTGTTGTTGGTGGTGGTTTGTTCCTAGTAACATCTGCGTAACTCATTCCTTTTTGTCGTGTGTTTGGGCAGCGTGGTACGGTTGCATTAGGCGGTATAGTTTCATCTCCTTTAATGGAGGCTGTATGTAATTTTATTTTATTGTTTCGTAGTGGAGGATCTGCCTCTGCAGGTCTTTATACACGCTGCATCCTTTGTAATTTTCCGGATGATTTCCGTCACATAGTACACATTTGACATCATCGGAACGTTCTTTACGGGTGCAGTTTGTGGGAGCATGGTTACCTGCACATTTTATGCATTTGGGTTTCCGGTGACAATATGATTTTGTGTGGCCATACTGTTGGCAATTTGCACATTGCGGTATATCTCGAGCAGGTTTAGGTGGGTCTACTTTAACGCGGCAGTTCAGAAGGCCTTTGACTTTATATATCTCTTTGTTATTCGATTTGGGTAAAAGTTCTACAATGAACATGGGTTGGGGATTTTTTGTCGTCCATTGCTTAATATTCCAGATGTTAACTGTTTCATGGTCTAGTTCTTTTAACGCTGTTTTTTATATCTTCTGTGTTTGTAGAAGGATGGATGTTTTTCAAAACGACCTTGAAAGAGCGTTCCTGTTTCGGTACGTATGTGTAGTAATTTGTACCTTTGATGTCTAATTGTTTTTCTACTTCTTTACGTATTTCATGAGTTTTGATCTGTAATTTAACCCTATTGTCTTTTAATATGGTGAGCACGTAGTTATTTAATGCATATTCGTCCAAGAGTCGTTTCAAAGGATTTATGTTTTCAACCCCATCTATGAATATTGGCGGAGGCTTAGGCAGTTTTGCTTCTTCTTGGGCGCTTTCTTCGGTGTCTTCTAATTGGCTCAACACCTCAAAACGGTTCGACGTCGGTATTTGTCGGCTCAGCCACTAGTTAGACAGTTTTGTTTGTTTTTGTGCTTTGTCGTTGCTATGATCTGGGCTGTTTCTAAGGCGTTTTCTTTTGTTTACATCTGACCACGGTACAGTGTTGTTTTGTGATGTTTGGTTCATATTATTTGTGTCTTGTCCACCTTTACAGGCTGTTGATTCAATTTCAACGCTTAAGGAATTAGAACGAGGTTTATTTAGAAAGAGTGCCCTATGGAAGACTTGTTGACTAAGACTCTTTGTGTTTTCATCTTCTTTGTCATTAACTGGTTTATTTTTGTTATTTAAGGAGGATGTATTCATATTTATTCCCACGATTAGGGTCGAAATGAAGGTCACATACGAGGTAACGCCCATTCTCGTATAAAGGCACAATTCATTTAGTGTTAGCCTGGTCCACTGAAGTTGGCGCTAGAAACTGAACATCCCATCAGTCATGCATCCTCTCGGCGCGTAGCCCACCTTAGGATTCGGGGTAAATTTTTAATGAGGTTGTCTTCCTCTAGGGTCAGGCGATGAAGCCAAACCCACCGGTCTCGCAAAACATGACCACGAGGTAACGGGTTGTACAGGTAATTTCCTACCTGCACTTGTTAGACTTGTAAGGTCAGGATTGGTCTGGTTATTTACTGCCGCCAGAGACTCGGCATTGTTACTCGTTTAGCACCACCCGGGGGACACGTGTAGGGTGGGCCTAGGAGAAGGTGGTAAATCCTACGGCCGCGAGTAACTTCACCCCCCGCTCAGCTCAGATATTGGACTATAATTGTTGACATCTTTTCTATCTCCTCCTTTATGAACCGGCGTAGTAATAGATTTCTTTAAGGGAGATGGGAATATTCCTGCAGGAAAACACAGTTTTGTTAGGTGACAGAGAACTGGGATGAGTTAATTTTTGGCAATCTTGAGAAAGCTGGTCGTAATATTGTCCCACCCGGGAGCACTCTCAGACTCAAATGATGAACAGTGGGAAGTAGAGGCTTCCGCAGGGCTAATTTGGCGTAGCATAGGGGTGGTAATAATTTCGGCGAAGTCTTTTACTACGCTGGCGAAAAAGTCATTAATGTAATTAACTGAATCATCAGGTGATAGTTTACTACATAAAAGTTCGGTATTAGCCGTCTTTTTTTGAGCTATGTGGGTTATTAGTTTAATGTTTTTCCATAAGGCTTTCGAGTTTTTTGTAGATTTATTTAATAACTCTCTGTTATATTCGCGTTTTAGTTTTTTAATTAAATTGTTACAGTAATTTCTATACCTTTTATATGTTATTTTTAAGATTTCGTTATTTGGGTCTGATTTTAAATCCTTTTGTAGTTTGTTTCTGTTTTTATTGCAACGTAGTATGCCAGAGGTAATCCAAGGCTTCATGATTCGCTTATTTTTTGGAATACACACAACTTTAGTATTTTCCTGTAATGCCTTGGTTATTTTCAAAATTAGTTGTTCAATTATTACGTTAGGATCATGACTAAAAAGCAGTTTTGATATTTTTTTCTTGGATAGTGTTTTAAGGGCTTTGTGGAAATCTGTAATAACTTTGGTTTTTATGCTACTTTTTCAGATTTTTGCTTGATGAGGAGGAACACCATTAGATGATCTGTTATGGAAGTAGTAAGAACCGCAATAAATGCGGAATTAATTTGTTGATTAAGCTTTATCATTAGATGATCCAGGCAACTATTATCTCTTGTGAGAAAGCAGTGTCCTGAAAGCAAGCCATTAATAGATAACATGTTTAAATATTTACATCTGTTGTTTCTTTCGTAAGAGTTTTCATTTGATCTAGGCAGTATGTTTATATTTATGTCACCGGCTATAATCATGTTTTTATTTTTATCTATGGTCTCTAAATGTGTATTGAGCGTATCTATAAACAAATCAGCGTTAGGGTTGGACGGTGAGCGGTAGATTCCGAGTATAGTATGGTTTTTAGCTTCGATTTCCAAATGCCTCCAGGCATGATGCTCCATTAAGTATTATTTCCTTAACATTCGATTCAATAGAATGTTGGACGTATACCTATATAACTACGCCATCATTTTGGTTAGTGTGCTGGGTGGTTGCAAAAGAGTTATAAGAATTTAAGCTGGGAATCTATTTGTCATTATTCAGTCTACATTCGGTTAGAACTATTAAGAGGCCGTATACGAAATTTTGCCGATTTCGCTGATTTACGTGATTTTACAGACGTGATTTTACAGTTGAAATACTGTATTTCTACAAGTTTTAATGCACAACACGAAAGATAATTTCTAATTTTAACGAATGTATGAGCTACATTTTTGTTTTTATTATTTTATTTTGATTAATCGACCTGACACCGGTGACTGTTTTTTGAATTTTGCTGGAAGAGGTTTAGAATGTCACATATTCATGAATCGTTTTGACGTCTCAACGGTATGAAAAATTTACAATGTATTGCTGTGAAAGTCATATTAAGTAAACAAAGTAAATATATGAATTATTTTTTACCACTTTCATATACATTTATATTTAAAAACTTGGTATTTTTTTATAGAAAACGGGCAAAAACAATTTTTATTTCGGCTACTCAGAACACTCGTTCATAAAATTAAAACATGACCTAAAAAATATACCCAAAAACGTTCAAAAGAATTGTCAATAAATAATGTTTTAAAACAACCTAAATCTCGTATTATAATACTCGACAAAAATAAAAAAGTGGCTCATTTATTCGTAACTCATTTATTCGATCATAACTAAAATGACATTTAATGTTGAGCATTAAAACTTATAGAAAAACAGTATTTTAAATGTAAAATCACAAAAATAAGCAAAATCGGCAAAATTTCGTATACGGCCTCTTAAGTCAACTTGAAAGTTCAGGCTAGTTAGTGTTACATCTAGATCGTCTATATTAATTTGCATATACAATTCTTATGTTTTGTGTAATTACTGTAAGATCCTGGTCCGTGACTTGTTCATGTTTAGATACATCGTCAATATTACATTGGATAGCTCGGTAACTAAGTACCTAGTTAGTGAGTGACAGTCCTAGCGGTACGCCAAAAAAGGCTGCTAATGGTCGTAAAGGCATGAAAATTGGAACGATTGATCTTTAGGCCATAAGAATCAATTTGACCTGTAGCACGGAAAAAAAACAAAAACGTAGACGAGTTATGACGTCATGTTTGTTTTGTATGGAATTTTTTTTTTTCTTTAACCTATCGTGTGTGATATCTAATAAAAGGGCTTACTAAGCCGATTCTAAAAATATATCACATCATTATATTTCAGTCACTTGTTACAAATTAAAATAAAATATATTTTTAAAACATACCAAGTTTGGGCTCCTCCAGATATGATACGGTTGAATAATTATTTGTAAAATATACCTAAAATGATACGTAATAGCCTCATTTCCAACCCCAAGAAAGCAATTTTGAAAATATTTTTGTTTTGAGTAGTATTTTTTTATAATTTTTAATATTATCAAATCACAAGTAGTTGAAACATGTATAAAAAGTTCAATTTTAGACACTGAGGATGATAAATACTAATGCGAGAGGAGTTTTCAATCATATAAAAAAAAAGTTTTTGAAAATCGTTTTTATTTTAATTTAAAACAAGTGACTGAAATATAATGATGTGATATATTTTTAGAATCGGCTTAGTAAGCCCTTACCAGTAAACCACACACGATAGGTTACAGAACAATTATTTTTTTCCCATACAAAATAAACATGACGTCTTAACTCGTCTCCGTTTTTTTTTCCGTGCTACGGGTCAAATTGGTTCTTATGGCCTAAAGATCAATCGTTCCAATGTTCATGCCTTTGCGACCATTTGCAGTATTTCACTGAAAAATCGGGGTGTACCGCTAGCACTATAAGCACTTTACATATAAATTTAACTTGCTATAAATTTGCAAGGGGATGATAAAAGCAAATGAATTTAGATAATAAAAACATCGATTTTATAGCAAATAAGGGGATACCGGAATGGACCTAATTATTAACCAAGATCAAGCAAACCGGGCTCGAATGCCTTCTTATATTATGTATATTGAGAACGTTCCTACGCGTTGCGTTCACATATTTCTAAGTTTCTCTCAATAATTTACTTTTTCGTGTTCGCAATAATGAATTTGCTGCCAGGCCGTGTGTCTTCAAACTGAATGGAGAGTTCATTTGCGAACATAACAACGCGTATTGAATATGAGGACGAAGTAATAGAACACAACAGAGGGCGACAGACGAATGCGCCGGGAGGTTTGATTTTCATGTAGGATGCCAAGTGAATATACTATCATACATTTAAGCTGGTTCGCATCCCCGCAGCATCCAGCGGGCGCCGTCGCACTTGTTGAGCCGTCTCGACGCGACGCGAGCTCCATTTCAGGGGAGGGGTGATGAACCACCTATATACCTATGTTATTTAATTGATGCTTGTGTTTGTTCCATATTTGAATTACTATTTTTTTAATTACCCTAAAATCCCATTCTTTGTTTTCGATGTATACGTATTTTGTCGTATCGATCTGAAGCATAATGAACTAGACCTTTTCTTCTACATCATGTCCCAGAGCTTATGTAAATATTAAAGGGTAATAATACTTACTTAAATATTAAAGGTTAAGGAAGCCACTCCTATACCGGTAGTTTAAACTTTGCAATCTGTTAATTAGTTAAGGGGTTATTTAGGTTTTAATGTTACCGGTTAAGAAAGCTACCTTACGGTACACCTATCCCTTCTCTGTCTACAAATAGTTATAATTTTTGAGTTCAAAACTTGATATCTAATTCTCAATAATGTTGGAATGTGTTTAATAACACCATAATTCCAATATATCAACGCATTTGAAATAAATCTGATTACCTTAGCCACTAAAACATTACTCATTGTTCATTCAACAACTTTGACTCCTCGTATTGTAACAAATCGTTTAGAGCAAGGGGCTCCTGTCTCAAACGATAGCGCAGTTAACCAATTTTTATACTACTGCTTTAGAACTAACCTTATTTTTTTTAAATATATAATTCACAGAAAATAATTTCTGAGTTTTTCACTTTTTAAGACCATATAAACGTTAGGAGGCATAAACGATGGGATACTGAGTGGGGGCGTGGTTGCAGCGATGCCTGTCGACGCGCGACCTGACGTCGCTGGGCGTGGGCTCGTGCGTGGGCACGGGCATGTACCTCGTCAGCGGGATGGTGTCGCGCAAGTTCGCCGGGCCCGGGGTCGTCATCAGCTTCATCATCGCCGCTGTAGCAAGCATCTTTTCAGGTAACACTAACACACTTTTCCTACCTAAGCTTTACTCTACGTTACTCTGTGTAGGTGATCTGGGGCTAGCTAGGTAAAGGATGTAGCAAAACCCAGTTTTATAAAGAACTGTTTGTAAGGTCACTAACTGTATAGGGTCGCTGCTAGCACAAATAGGAGAATATAATTGAAAAACTTAAAAAACGGAAATAAACAAGCATTTTCAAGACTCCAGAGATTTTTTTTCGAATTGCGAAATTGCGTCATTGTAAATTAAGGAATAAAGAAAGCCATTTTACCTATTCAGAATTATTTTTTTCAAAAACAATTTTCTCAAAATAATATGTAATCTTGCCATACTTCGATCAACAAATTGCCATAACACCAGTACTTAGGTACAGACTTATAATGACAGCCTTTAAAAGGCTAAAGAGCTAAGCAACTATAAGCACGAGAAGCCACATGAAAATTAAAAATGAAGAATGAATGTGAACACTATTTTTTATATAAATCCGGATTTATGCAAAAAGAACGATAATTAAAAAAACTATAATATTAGTTTAATAGTTTGAATACTCATATCTATTTAACATTATTAAATTAAACGAAGAACTGAACAATCAGCTCTACAGAGATTGGCAGTTTGATACTACAACGCGGTCCTTTTAGGTCCTTAGGTAAAAAAAAAATTATTACGAACGAGGTCAGTGTTGCCAGGATGTATGCTGTAAAAAATTTAGACTTGTATTGTATACAATCTACTTGTTTTATTTTTGAGGCAAGCACTATATACAGGGCGTCATTTACGTTGTTCCTTTCTTTTAAGATACTATGTTACTTAAGAAAAATTATTATTTTTTGTTCATTCTTTCGATTGACATCATAAAAATACGGGTGATTTTTTTTCACATTTAATTCGGTTCGATTCCCAGACGAAGCAAATATTTTTTAGAATAACTTTTAATGCAGTATTTCTAACTTTTAAAAATAACATGAAGTCTTCTTTCAGTAAAATATCCTATCTACGATATTTAAAGTACTTTCCCTTCATGTCCCATAGTGTTGGGGCGACCTGCATACAGTGCGTTTCTCGACCACTATGAGCCATCCTGGACTCGGATGTAGATCCTGACGCCTGGCGGCTCGGGCTTGTAACTCATACTCAACCAGGAAGGCTCACCCCTCTGCTGGTCTCCGCAGTACCTAATGTATTAAACCTTCACGATAAGTTAATTACTTTCAAGGTTTTAAAAGCGTTTTTAAGCTTTTGATAATACTAGGTAGGAAAGCTTTGGTTCCCTTAGTATTCCAGTGAATTTAGTCAACATGTGTGTGCATCAAATACGGTAGTTCTGATTTTTTGCTGACTTGTTTATGCTGTTGGCCCGATGAATAGTCCAAGTTTGTGACCTCGAGCGCCTTTTTTCTTTTTTCGAACTTCGCAATTTTTGCAATTAGGCGTTCTGTTAGGGAACCATAGTTCACTTTGTGATACCAGCACCATATTTTAGTATGTTGCTAAACATATTATTCTATCTTAAAACCCGTCGGGACCCCATCCGTAAAGTGCCTGGATCCGGAGATATGACGTCATTAAAATGGCAGCCGCTGTATTTTAAAAATTGCGAATAATTCTGATTATATGAACCCTATAAACATGTGTGGCGTATCAAATGAACGGGAACTAAATGTTCCATAATGCTATTATACACAACAGTAGCTGAGTGGTACAGTTACGGAAATATTTTAAATTAGTTCTTTAGGGTTACAATCACCAAAATCTGAAAAAAGTCCGAAATCATCGCGATTTTTTTAATTTTGACTATGTTGCGTTCGGAGCTCGAGGTCAGAAACTTGGATTATTAATTGGGCCATCATCATAAACAAGTCTGCAATATTACTGGAGTATTAGTCAGAAAAAGCTATACCTAATTTGTATTTTCGATACTAAGACTTGACATCTCATTCTCAACTACGTAGCAACATACTGAATTACCCCATAGTTCCTAAACATTAACAGATTTGAAATAGATCCATAACAAAGCCACTATCATTCCCCGTTTTTAGGGTTCCATAGTCAAACTAGAAACCCTTATAGTTTCCCTATGTCCGTCCTTCCGTCCGTAGCTTAGCTTAGAGACTATTAATGCTAGAAAGCTGTTATTTGGCATGAATAGTTATATATATATTCGTACAATATTAGCCACACCGATAGCGGTAAAATAAAATAAAGAAAAAAATATTTTTTGGTTACTTTGGTCAATTTTCAAACGATCGTTTTTTGCGGTCCCAGTGCTGTTATTCCAAGTACATTAAACATAGAGTATGGTTACACATATATTGGCATTTTGTGCATTTTAATCTACTTGAATTATATAAAACAGTGTACTAAATATTAATGGATTTCGAAAGAATCGAATTTGAAATCCTAAAAACAGCGAAATTTACCGCTTTTTTGCGTGTCCCACTTGCGGTTTTGCTCAAACAAAATTTCATAACTTTGGACGTAGACAACGTATTAATACACAACATATACCGTTGTAAAGCGCTTTTATTACCGCATTAATTAAAACATTTAAAAAAATCAATACATTAATTATTAAAACCTAGAAAGTATTTTTGTAGCTGTCCCGCGTGCGACCGTTTTTGTAATGACTCAAGGAAACCCCGTTGAATCTGGTTTGTCTATTGGCCTACCGTCATATTTAAGTTAGGATACCAAAGCATGTAGTTTGGGTTTCGACCACCAAAAGATGTGGGCGCAGAGCCGGTATTTTTGATGGAGGAAACAGGATAGTCTCTTTTTGATGTATTTTGGTACGGTTATCACGACATTTGTATGGGCGTTTCTTTATTGATTACGAATGGAATAAAAATATGTGTTTCATAATAATTGTAAGCAATATGGGGTAAGTAAGAATTTCGTGTTAGTCAATGAGTAAAATGAGTAAGTATGTAAGAAAGATCGGCGAAAAACCGTTTTGTCGACATTTGTATGACGACATTTGTACGGTTATTTTGTCCATACAAATGTCGAATTTGGCATACAAATGTCGGTTAAAATCAAAATCTGAATGAAATACGAAATATTATTTCCATATCTAATAATATCAACTTTTTTATGTTTTTTGAACAATAATAAATTACCGAAAAGCGAAGGTTTCATATTTTATTTAAGTAACTAGTGACCCACTCCGTGCTTCGCATGAATTACGGCACACAGGGAGAGACTATACATATAAATTATAATACTAAACCCACCCCTAAGAAACTAGCTAAAGGTTAGTGAAAACCGCATCAAAATTGGCAAACTATTAGAAACAGAGTGGTGCCTCATACACCATATTTTTTCTTGTTAAGAACCCAACCGGATGACGTCGCTAAAAAGCTATTTTAGTCAAAAAAAATATTTCCTTACAAATGTCGAAATAACATGCGTTTCAAAAATTGACCCCCCTACATGTAACGTAGGGATGTTCCAGTAAATTCAATAAATTTAAATGCCTTAGTAATAGTCGTTCCTTCAGCCATCGCTTCATCCATAAACTTTTCTTTTTTTCTTTTCCGTCCTCACTTGCGCACTAAAGTACTAAAGCTACGCCAACGTTCTGAAATTTTGAAAAGCAAGGAGCCATTATATCGTGTGCACTGTGCAGTCGTACGATACGTGTTTTCTCTCCGCGAGCATTACGCGGCTGCTACACGGCGAGCAACCAAGCTCTCCACAAAGTTGACCTTGGTTGGGGGCTCGGTTGCTAACGCCGTCGCGTTTCCGTCTACACGGTTGCCAACAGCAGTGTGTCTACTGCTCGCGGAGAGAAAACACGCATCGTACGACTACACAGTGCACACGATAAGGCTCCTTGCCTTTCAACATTTCAGGAGGTTGGCGTAGCTTTAGCACTTTTGTGCGCAAGTGAGGACAGAAAAGAAAAAAAGAAAAGAATATGGATGAAATGATGGCTTAAGGAACGACTATTACTAAGTCATTTAAATGTATTTAATTTACTGGACTTTGACGATATTCGTACTTTCCGCGCGCTCGTTCTGCTGCTCGTTCGCCATCTTGTTCTCGTGCGTTGTTGCGTGAGGCCGTGCGCACTCTCTGCCTGCAGAGACACAACTGCGTTCGCGTGGTTAGCAACAAGCGTCTACACGGTGTACAACGGCGGTATCCAACCGCGGTTGCCAGCGTACGCCCGTGAACCAAGGGCAATGAAAGGTCAAACGAAATTTGGCTGCAAACCACCTTCTACACGATCGCAAACCAGCAAGGTCACCTTGGTGGAAAGCTTGGTTGCTCACCGTGTAGCAGCCGCATTAGACACACTGCTGTTGGCAACCGTGTAGACGGAAACGCGACAGCGTTAGCAACCGAGCCCCCAACCAAGGTCACCTTGGTAGAAAGCTTGGTTGCTCACCGTGTAGCAGCCGCATTATGATGGCGAGTGGGCTTTACTTGTGGTAAACGCATATTATTCTGTATACGTGTCAAAGTGTGCGTGAGAGCGAAAGTGGGTATGGTAAGCATGAAAAAATAAAGGGAAAATGATATTCTTCTTGAAGAAAGTGAGAGACTTTGGTGACCATTCCTCGTCCCTACAAACAATCTATACATATAATAAAGTTGTAGAAGGGAAAAAATCTGTACATTCGAGATAAAAAATTAAAAATACTATAGGGGCCCATAGAATGAACAGCAGAACACGTTTCTACAATTTTTAGACTTGGTTCTTGGTGTCTGTTTGTCTGTTTAATTTTGTTTCTCCTCGCATCGATTGAAAACCACTGAACCAATTTTGATGTGGTTTTCACTAAAAGGTTTCAATAAACGGTGACCAGGTTCATATGTATTAAAAAAATAAGATATAATAACAAAAGGGGGGGGGGGGGGAAGAGGGGTCAAAGTTAGTATGGAAAAAAGTTACCGGATTGAGCTGGTCACTTGAAACTTTGTATAATCACTCTTCGTAACAAATTAAGCTATACCTATTTCAGGATTTCTCGATTAAAGTTAAAACAATTAAGAAATTATCAAATAAGTCCAGTTATAGGTAATTCTTTAAAAACCTATTCGGGGTCCGTCGATTAATATACGTGACTACCAATATCAAAGTTTTATTCTCCGTTTATTACATATAAACTAAATTCAAGGATTTTTAAAATTTCAATGTACAAAACGTAATAAAGAGGCAAAATAATTTATTCCAATTTGTTGTTGTAATAAATGTGACGCCATGTTATGTGACATCATAGATAAGGACAACCATATCCCTCCCATAACTGGAGCGATCAAGACAAAAAAGCACGCGATCATAGATTAACGTCACAAGCGACGTTGCAATACAAACTAACGGGGTCACCTTTCTCTCTCTCTCTTTTACTGTTTAGTTGAACATTTACTATTTTCGCATTTAAGGCTCCCACAGATTATCAGATTGTCAGGCCGCGTTGGATGGGCGGCCGCCTGACAGTTCGTTTTCTAATCAAGGACCTTTTACTAAAGCAGGACTGAGGACTAACCAAAAATTGTTTTTCTAAAACAAACCTTAATTTATAGAAATAGAAATAGAAACATTTATTCGACGATCACAAGAAAAAAAAAACAAAATAAATTGAACATAAAACAAACAATGGCAACACAGAAAACAAAATTAAACAATGAAGAAAAGGAATAAAATACAATTGTAACATAATGTTGCCATGGGTGATTCTGTGACGTCGAAATTGACGCCAAATTGGCGAAATTGATTTATAATCTTAAGACATAATTTGGGCTGTCAGATTTACAGGAGCAAAGCCGGTCCGAGCGGCATAGATATAATGGAGGCCGTTTGTCCCTTTCTAACACTTGCCATGCGCTAAATTTTCGGCATTTAGTAGAAAATTAAAATTATTGTTTTAGACAATTTATTAAATTTTAATCGTAACTTAAAGCTTACGTTATTCGTATAATTTAAATTCTTATACTTAGTACTTTGTATTTCACCCCATAAACTTTAAAATATGATGATTTAAACCTACTTGGAAGTATTACTTTTTATTAGGCTGTCAACCCATTGAGTGTATCGATCATACCATGGCGGCGCGGTTTTCATCAAGTTTCGATTTAACGATTCTCAGTTTTGCAAGATTACAAAATGGTGAAAAAGTGTTGCATACAATTTTGTAAAAGCGAATCCTATGCTGGTTGTGGGATATCGTTTCACAGGTAAGCCGATAAAAAGAGATTTTGGTTTGTTACAAATAGGGTGACCTTGCGAGATTAATAACAAGTCCATGTCTTGTCTATCAATATAAAGGTAATAGGTATTAGATAATTCCTATCAAGTTTACTTATTGTACGATCGTGACTTGTGGCTCGATTTCTTTGCTCCCAAGTGTAGTACAGCTACATAATCGAACGTTCATTACATGGTGTGAAAATTGCTTCATACTCGTACAAATAAATATAACTTTTTGCTACAATGTCGTGGTCACCCTATGAGAAAGAGATAAACCGCATCTGTGCTTCACATCCTACTCGGACCGAGTTTTGGTTAACAGTGCTCAGTCCTGCTTTAGTAAAAGGTCCTTGGTTCTAATACGGTGAACTGTCAAGCTAAAAGTGGCCGTTGACCTGTTAGTCTGTGGGACGCTTTAGTTTTAACATGGTCCATAAATCACAAACAAGATTTAAAAAAACGTAGGTATTTCTTTAAAACCCTATTTGAGGGCCGTCGATTAATTGGGTGACAAATATCAAAGTTTTATTCGCCGTTTATTACATAGAAACTTGAAAAAATAAATTGTTCCAATTTGTTGTTGTAATAAATGCGACGCCATGATAATGCGACATCAAAGAATAGGACAACCATATCCCTGCCATAACTGGAGCGATCAAGACAAAAAAGCACGCGATCATAGATTAACGTTAAAGAAGCGACATTGTGATTGAAAATAAAGGTGTCACGTTATTATTAGAAACCATTGTTTTAACGCTTAATATCGAGAGTTCGAATATATAACGAAGACAATATTTGGACAACCAATCTCCTATTTTATTTAGCTTTGATTTTGCAATTTTAGTGTCCTAAACGACTTTGGTTTAAATATATTTATTATACCTTATATTATTGAGACGAATGTTGACATCATAGAAAACATATTGGTAAATATCCGAATGATTGTTAGGTAGATTTTTATATTGTAAACTGTTGGTAAGACCGAATTTCATAACGAATAAAATTTCGTTTAGTATAATGGTCAAATCGTATAAAATGTTGTGTAGCATAATGGGAGTGAGCGCAGCAAGCGAGCAACATGGGTCAGGGCAGAAGAGACTCGGGTAGGTTAGGTTGTTAGGTTTTTTTTTATATAAGCCGGGAACTTCTTCCTGCCTTATTTTCATGCTTATGCTGTTTAAAATGTTTATTCTAAAACATATTCTGCTTAATAAGTTTATGCGTTTCATTATTTATTCGTTATGAACATTCGACTCATGAATTTTATGCATTAAGATTATTCGATCAACAAATATGATGCGTAATGATTTCTGCGAAACAATACTATACCGTATGCGTACTTATGCTTAAAGTTATTATGCCTTATGCAATTATTCCGAAAAACATTATACAAACGAAGGGGACCCCAATTTAAATCATTACTATTTCACTCCTTTGGGATCCGCAGCATTAAAGTAAAAAGAGAAACTTTATAATTTCACATCTATAGCGTATGTCACAAATACTTATTTTTTTGGGTGTTAGCTAGTATATCAATCAGATTTTGAAATAAAAAAAAAATCGTTAGTTGAAGTAAAAAAAAAACACCTACTGCATAAACTTACCCTAATAACGCAAACATTTTTGTATTAATGTATTTATTTCAGGATCATAGAGTTCCATAAATTGGTACTAACATTAAATATTATTCTATATTAGTAATTAGCGGCCTGCACACGTAAAGTTCGGACTGCGGGAAACGCCACGCGCCATTCCAATCTTCGTTCCGAATCGTACGTGTAAATGCAACTGTAATGGTAAAATAGTACAACAACCTACGGTTCGGACTGGCGCGTGGAATGGCGCGTGGCGTTTCCCGCGGTCCAAACTGTGCCGTGTAAAGGCCGCTATTATCTGACCAAATTGTTTAATTAATTATGTTATTTCTCCTTTGGCTTCTACCACTCAGTGTGACAACATGGGATACGCTTTGTACATGCTGTTTTGTTAGTCTATGTCAAAAGCAGCGGTGTCAGATTGACATTGACAGCGTTGACATATCCAGTTTATTTTTCCGAAGATTTTCCGCCATTTTCAAGACTTATTCAAGGCGTATTGTTTAATTACGGCGCGGCTGTTAGGTATTTAATATTAGGGCGGTTATCGGCGATCGTTTGGAAAAAAGCGGGCAGTCATTTATTTTTCGGCGGTCATTAATTGTGGCAATACATGAACAGTAATAAAAAGAAAAAAGTAAAAATGATTAAAAACCGGGCGAGCATGTCTGACCATTCTAAATGTAGTGTTTCGAAGCCGTTGCTTCACAAAAACAATCTCAAAAAAGTGCACCAGTAAAAGAGCGTAACTTCATGGCACTTACGTCCTTTTGTGTAAAAGCACAATTTTTAGGACATACCTAACTTAAAAATGGTATATCCGATCGTATTGAAAATATTTTTCTTTGAAAGTATTGATTAAGCGTTACCTTTGTGATTTTTATCATTATTTTTCGACATAGGTAGGTACGGTTTAAAAGATAAAGGGGGGGATACAATGTATGAAACTTTCGGAGCGATTATTTCCGGAAATATTCACCTAATCAGAAGAAACTTAGTATTTTCAAAAGAACTGTCGAAATTTGTGCCAGACGATGACATACGGTCAAAAAAAAATTTCATGTTCTGTTACATTACAGGTATGCACTGCCCCCCTAGAAATATTTATTTTTGTTACTTAACTACCAAACTAAGTAACGGCTTCTACAAGACACCTTTACTCCAAATTTCATTCATTTACCTCTTGGAATTTTCGAGTAAAAAGCCTGTGATACCTATAAGGAACGGACGGACAGACATGACGAAAAAATTAGGGTTCCTTTTTTGCCATTTTGGCTACGGAATTAATGAAGATAGCTTATTATTCTGTATTATCACATAGGCTACTTTTATTACCGGAAAATTAAAAAAACCCGTTGGAATAACGATTATCGAAATGTACGCAGACGAAGTCGCGGGCAGAAGCTAGTATAAAATAAGATTAAACATCGAAAACAACAAAAGTGCTAGCGGTACACCCCGAAATTCAGTAAAATGCTGCAAATGGTGTTAAAAGCATGAAAATCGGAACGATTGATCTTTAGGCCACACGAATCAAATTGACCCGTGGCAGGAAAAAAAAACAAAAATGAGTCAAGTTAAGACGTCATCTTTTTTTTGTATGGGTTTTTTTGTTGTTGTTATGAAACCTATCGTGTGTGATATCTAATAAAAGGGCTTACTAAGCAAATTCTAAAAATATATTACATCATTATATTTCAGTCACTTGTTTTAAATTAAAATAAAAATCATTTTTAAAACATACCAAGTTTGGGCTCCTCCAGATATGATACTTCTGAATCATTATTTGTAAGATATAGCTAAAATGATACGTAATAACCTCATATCCAACCCCAAGGAAGCAATTTTGAAAATATTTACATTTTAGTATATATGTTTTTATATATTTTTTATATTAAAAAATGTGATAATATCACAAGTAGTTGAAACATATATAAAAAGTTCAATTGTAGACACTGAGGATGATAAATACTAATGCGAGAGGAGTTTTCAATCATATTTATATTATTTACTAGCTTTCGCCCGCGACTCCGTCCGCGTAGAAGTCGTTCATCGCTGCTCCCTCGGGAACTGTACAATTTTCTGGGATAAAAACGAAAAGCCTGTGTGATTTTAATGAGTCTTCCACATAAGACTGCGACTGCGTCTGAACGCCATCAGCTATTAAAGTTGCCGAAGTCCTTCTGAAACTGTGTCCAGTGTAGGAATCTGCGTAAGGCAAGGCAAGTCCAAATATTTGGCTATTTCTTTTGGCATGGCACCAAACTTGTTAATGCCAATAGGTTGTGCTGTACACTTCCCTTTTTGATAATTTTGGAAAAAACCGTCAGATTTTGCATTTGGTGAACGTAGAGCTTGATACTGTTTAACTATTTCATAGAACAGGCCATCTATCGTGAAAGATCGTGGAATTTTGTCTTTGGTATTTTTAATTTTTACAAGGAGCATTTCACCGTGGGTTTCTATATCTTGAGTCGTTAGATCACTAAGTTCTTTACGTCTACACGCACCTGTAACGCAACCGGTAAAGAAACCAAACATAGTTAGTTGTCTTAATATAAGAACTTTATTATGATAGAATAAGGTAGGTACTTATAGGATACTGACCTTTGTTGCAAGGTACTTACTGATTATTAGGAGCTTCTTTCAACAACCTCTCCACGTCCGATGGAGTCAATACTTTTGATTTTCGGCTAGTGAATCCGTCCGAGCGTCTCTTTAAAAATGCCATCAGGTTTACTGTACGTTCGAATATCTTTGTTATTCTTTATCTTTACTGTGCTTTTTAACATAGAGTAAGTGCAAAAAAGCGAGCTGGGCTTATACTTTTTTGCCAGTTCATTGAAGTAAATTAAAAGAAGAAAAGTAAAAGCTAAAAATACACTCTCTGAGAAATAATGAGCATTCCTGCCGGTTTTCCATTCTAAAAATGTTTCATAGGCCGCTAAATACTTTTCATTTGATTTTGATGGCAAAAGGCTATCGCACGCGTTTTTCGCCTCGTTACGTATGTCCGGCGGAGTTAATAATGGGTTTTCTTCATTCATTCTCTACTTAAAGTAGATATTTTCGTTAATAATTAACTTCACAATTAATCCAAACTTCGTCACAGCCGTCAATTATTTACGAAAAACGGCGCGTTGTTTTTTTTCTCGCTGCGATACCGATGCGCGCGCAAGGGTAAGGCGCGGACGAGATCGGCCAACAGCCAAGATTAAAAATGTAATCGTAATTCGTGTTTAAAACACAAATTACAGAACATTTAAAATTATTTTAATGAATTTGAGTTATTTTTTAGTAATAAAGCTGGTTTTACCAATTTAATTGAAATAAATATCTAGATACCTACTGTTATTTTCCGCGTAAAAACTGCTTGTTGCTAAAAAAAGTTATAATCCGACTAAATTATATCGCTTCTTCTTCGTACTTACAACTTGGTACTAGAGTAAGTACAATGTAAATTGGTCGGGTTAATAAACTAAAGGCAATCGTTCAATACCATACTGAAAAAGCACGCATGTTTAATATCTAGGATTATGAGCCAAAATCGGTTGAATAAAAACGTCGTTTTGAGCAAGTGTGTTGAAAAATGTAATGTTAATTAAAACCTATTTGTAGGTTTTGTCTTTATTTCAGAGGGCTTATTATGGCCGTGTTTATCGCGCGATTAAACGTGGATAAAACATTCGTCACTCTCGCACTTATATCCTACTTGTCAGAAAGTGACGAATGTTTTATCCACATTTTGTCACGCGATAAACACGGATAGGCCCACAATTCTAAATTAACTTACTATTTTTATTTTAGCGTACTTCAAAATACGTGATTATACTTCGCTATGAATAACTTTGCGTTTTTTCCGGAGATCAGACATGCTGACGGTAGTTCGTGGCAGTTAGCGTCGTGGAAACAGTACGCACAAGTGACTTGAGCGACGGCGCGCTCGCGACTGATCGCTCCGTCAGGCACGCACACTACCGCAGTGTGCATGTACACGTTCAAACACTAATAAAGCCCACTCGCCATTGTGAATTGCAAGAGCTATACCTGTATTGGGTCGAGGAGTAGCCCCCAGTCGCGGGATCTCAAAGGAAATATACTTAACCACGCACAATATTCTAAGTAGGCAGGAAATGTAGGTACATGTAACAGAATTAAAATCGTTTTTAATAACCTTGTCGCTTCTGAAACTAAGCAATTTAAATAACGTTGGGACTTTCAGTAAAGCAGTTAGATGTGTATCTAATATAAATCCGGACTAAGGCCAGTTAAAACACTTTCGAGTTTCGAGTAACCCAAGATGTAGGTACATACCAACATGGTGTTGGGTGTAAGTAAATGCATTTATTTTTCAGTTTTTTACATGTATTGTTCGGTATACCAATGACAAATAAATAAGTTCAGATTTTTTAAATTCCGGCTGTTATTAATTACGAACCCATATAACGAAATAACAAGGGTCCTACCTTCTTAGTGCTAGAACAAAAAATGCAATCAGTCCGTCCTGAAGTTATTACAAACGAAGAGTTATAACTAAGACGAACGGAGCACTGACTTTAACTTCGCATTTAGTGCTTGAAGGCCGAGCCGGCACGGTTCCCGAAGGTTTTATCGGGAGGTACTTACCACAACACATTTTAAAAGCATTTTTGAATTACCAAATAAAATCTTTTACCAAAATCATAAGATTTTCCTTCAGGAGATTTTCGTCTTTAAATATTTTTTTAATCTAAAGGAATAGCTACTGTCAAATATTATTATCGTTATTGATCAAGCAAAAATAATTCTTTAAATTATTTAAACCTAAGGGACCTATCAGACAGAGAGCGGTCACGCGGTCGAGCTATCAGTTTTGCGTTCTTGCGGTGTTCTAGTTTGCTTATATATAACGTTTGTTTTGTAATGATATAGCAACATTTTAAGTTATAGCTATTTTCAGCCGATAACGCCCAGTCCGTCCCCGTCCACTGAATTAAATGTTACTATGATGTTACTAGAAATGTCGCTAATCTAAAAAAGAACTTTATTTTGTAGAAATTTACAGAATTCTTATTTAGCGAAAATATGCTAACCTTCTTCAGTCACTGGCACTGTTCATTCACTGGCACGTTCAGCCTACAAACTTAAGTTAGGAAAGGATGAATGTAAGGTACGTATTCACTGCATGCAACGTACGTAAACAAACGTTTTCTGACTCTTTTAAACGCGTATGTGCATTTTTTACCAGAATTCAAACAAAAAACCGGTCAAGTGCGAGTCGGAATTGCGCACCGAGGGTTCCGTACCGCCGCACAGTAGGTAATGTTATATTCCAAATTGAATCCGCGCGAGCTTAACTCACACTTGACCATTTTTTAGAATTATTTTTATTTTTCTTCAGGGTTTGTAAAATAATCACACCAAATTTGAGGCTTGTATGTTTTACGGTTTTTACGATACAACAATAATAAAAATATGTTTAAAACAAAGTCTTGTATGGGTACCCCCTTTATTATTTCACTTTCTTTTTTTGTAAGTAAGTATGCCGTAGTTTTAAAACATAGTATTTTGAAAAAAAAGAACATCGCGCTACCTATTACTGTTCAAAATATTCAGCTGTTAAAGTTAGGACGGACGGATGGACGGACAGCGGAGGTATATTGACCCGTTGGGCTCTTTCGGGAACGGTACCTTAAAAAAAAAAAAGGAGGTTCTCAATTTGTCTTGGTTGTTACAGTAGCGAGCGCCGTTAAAACCAAAGCCGTTGCGTGCGGCATGAGCTCGAGCACGGACGGTTCGAACATAGGTCACGTTTTAGAACGGCTTGTCGTCTTCTTCTCAACCTGTCCCTAGCACGGACCCCTGCGACAGACTCTCGTATTCATACATTTCTTTGCTACTCGATGACGACAAATTAACGTCAATGTCAAATTACTATTAAATTTTATTACGTAGGTACCTACTAAATACGAACGCAGGTACCCATCGCCATCGCACTTGTTGATGACGATACTGTGTTAACGTTTGACTTATTTTTAATAGAAATTGCGTTAATAAACAAAATAAATTGACGAAATAACATAAACGCGTAATAAACGTTTTAGTTTAATTTTAATTTAAATACGTTTAGTTTTAATTTTTAATTGTATAAATGTTGAATTCTGTTTCAACTATATATTATTGAAATTGAATTTATTACGTTTAAATTTGTGATTTTATTTAATGCTTTATTTCAGTGCCATACTAAATCGTACGTTTCTGTTCTTTTTTTTTCAAGGAAATGTTGGGACTGTGTTTAATATTATTAACAACTGTGTTAAATTTCCTCACATTTTTGGAGAAAAGCACTATACAAGCCTCGACCGGGAAGGGCGGTTGCTGGACCCTTATATAGCGCGGACTCGACTGCGTCTCGGCCACGCTAACTCTACGCGTCCCGAAACGGCCTATTTCCCGTTCTGTGCAGTTATGTACAATTTTTTCTCAAACATGGTCGGGAAGAACGGTTTTCCGATTGAAACACAAGGACGGAAAGTGCCTCATTTTACGCCTAGGAGTAAAAAAATCATATGAAAACAGTTTCCGTCCATGTCCATATTGTTTTTACGAGAGTGGTGGTGGGAGTGGTGGAGTTAATTTTGCCACTAACAATATAGTTAAACCGCGTGTTGTTTGCGCAGGCGGCTGCTACGCCGAGTTCGGCGTGCGCGTGCCCAACACGACGGGGTCGGCATACACGTACTCGTACGTGGCAGTCGGCGAGTTCGTCGCCTTCGTGATCGGGTGGAACATGGTGCTGGAGTACCTGGTAACCCACTCAACACACAACTACTACCTAACTATTATTTTACGCTGTGCTACAGAACAGACAAACATCAATGTAAAAACAAACATTAAAGAGAAACATTTTTTTTTTGACCTGTGATGACCTGATCACATAAGATATACCACGAAATGTTTGCCAGATCCAATAATTTGACTAGATCTAGATTTAGTACATTGGTTACTTTTGATACTTCATAGAATACACTCAAAAACAATGAAAACGGGTCACTTTCTATGGAAATTCTACACAAAGTGACGCGTTTTCATTGCTCTTGAAACTTGTAAATCTCTACAATTTGTATTAACATACCTGATTTGTGGGAATTTAAAGAGGCAGCAAAGAGGACGCTTAATGACAAGGACTAGTACTCGACCTACTACACAACTTGTACCAACATCCTTACCGTTGGTACAACGGCTATTTACTATCAGTTTCAAATATACTCGAACTTGAACTACATGTACATTAATTCTCTCTCTGTCTGTTCCGTATATTCAGTTGATATGGAATCACAATAAAAAAACTTCTTATAAAACAAAAACAAACTTTTTTACGGGGCGTTTTGTCTCACATTATTAACGAATAGTTCAATAAAAAAAAAATGCAATGGCACTATGCATTAGAGAATTTAATAATAGTTACTTATGTTACTGGTACATAATGAAGCTTCTTAAGGTACGAGTGCCGAGGTTAGAGTTGTATGTTAACAAATTACATGCCAATTTTAATGGTTAATAAAACAGTTCTGACATTTTATCATAAAAATTGGAATGCCAAATGAAACCCCATTATTTGTTGGTATCCATATTGAACGTAACCATGGTAACCAAATAACGAATCGATGGATATTAATCATCTATTTTTAGTAATTTGATAAAAATGTAATTTAAAACACAAAATTAGTCTCAAAATTCATTTTGTTTTTAGTATTCTTAATTTTAATTGGTATTAAAATATTTTTTACGATTTATTATACAAATTAGGATGTCAAGTGTTCACTAAACGCCAAGACTGATATCCGGAATGACCGTAACTATGGTAATAACAATGCTATAATAATTATTATAGAACTGTTATTACCATGGCAACGCTCATTATAGAATAGTTTTCTCGTTTGGGTTACGCTATAGGTGGTATTGTTGTACCATTAACGATATCAATATGAGCGGTTTATAGTATGCGAGTAGAAAAAATTGTTTATTTGTTCGTTTTTCAACAGAACAGTGAATTTAAAATCCGTATTTCTTTTCGATATATAACTAACTAGTAGTGTTGGTAATGTGGCGCTCCACGGGATGCAAATATGACTGTTAAAATATGCTTGTAATCTGTATTAGAAACACATTTCTAGATATCAATCTTATTCATAGCTGATTTAATATTATAATAATTAAAGTGATCGAAATAGATAGCGGTGAAAGCAAATTAAGTAGTTAAGTAGGTATATGTTATTTGTACGTCCCGAGGTTCGCGCGATGATTGTAGATAGGTACTCGTAAGTAAAGCAATTGTAGGTAAAAAACTTAAGTAAAGGTCCTCTTGCATGTAGTTGTGTACACGGGTCATTTTTTTAAAGTTGTACACAGGTTTTTGGGTTGTCCCATACTTTTAATAACATTTTTCAAATATTGGTATAAGTCTTGCAAAGCACGATGGCGAGTGGGCTTTATTAGTGGTGGAACGTATACATGCACATTCCGGTAGTGTGCGTGTCTGACGGAGCGATCAGTCGCGAGCGCGCCGTCGCTCAAGTCACTTGTGCATAGGTACCTATTATTTCCACGACGCAAAATGCCACGAAGTACCGTCAGCATGTCTAATCTCCGGAAAAAACGCAAAGTTATTCCTAGCGATATATCGTATTTTTATTTTATTTTGAAGTAAAAAGTATACTGTGGGCCTATCCGTGTTTATCGCGTGACAAACGTGGATAAAACATTCGAGAAGTATATAGTGCGAGAGTGACTGATGTTTTATCCACGTTTAGTCACACGATAAACACGACCATAATAAGCCCTCTAAAATAAAGACGAAACCTAGAGATTTTAGGAGAGAAAATACGGAGACATTACGAACAAGTTGTTACTTCGCGACAAGATAGAGTTACAAATTGTGGCTCAGTTAAAGACGAAAAGTGTATTACTTTAACTCGGTTCTTTAAAGTAGCCTTCTTTAAGTATCCTTGATTTTCTAATGGAACTAATAATTAAAGTCCTAAAGCGTGGTTACCCTACATTTAACTGTCATACTCATACCTGTCACTCGATGTTATTAATTTAATTAAAACAAGGTAGGATAACCTCATGAAGCCAAAAAATCTGAAAAAAAATTGAAACTTAGAAAAATACTTTATATTAAATTAGCAGCGCGAGACTTCACAGTTTAGTTCAGGGAAGATGTGTGTAAGACATTGTTTTTTTACCTATGTATTACCAATTTGAAGACACCCGGTATAACATCTTCTTAAGTCAGAGCCGCTAATAAGTTTCCATCCACTCACTCTTGTTGCCTTTGTGGGTCCATTTAATTTTTTATCCGCCCATCTAAGCAAAGTAAAACTTGGCGATTTCAAAAGAAAATGAAACGGTTAAATACAAGTTACGTACTAGTGGTGCGGTGTAGCCTTATATCAAGATCAGTGGTTCTTAACCTTTTAGTACTGGGGGACCATTGGACAAAATTTCCGTTATGCCGCGGACCACCCAGTTGGTTTATTGATTTGGAGGTAATATTCAGTAAATAAATGTAAGTAAAGAAAGGGTTCTTTTAGACTCTTGTCACTTATTTATTGGCATGGCTCGCGGAGCACTAGACATGCTTCCGCGGACCACCGGTTAAGAACCGCGTTACTGATCTAAATATTTGGAGTTCTTAACTTTAACGGGAAACAATCAAACTCAACAACTCAAAGCCACAGTATATATATATAGCTAAAGCAGTAAAGAAGCTAGGCCTAGTTTTCGAGATAAATACCTACTCTCCAAATGAGCGTAAGGGATGTCCTTTAAATTTTTATAACATTGAAAAAGTTGTTCTTTGTTGTATCTCAGCTAATTAGAGCAAAATCGATATCTAGTGTGGTCTGCTAACGAATCCTAACAGATTGAGAAAAAGTTGCCGCCATCTTGAACTTTTAGGTTATACGACGGATTGCTTCCAAAATCGATATATGGGGATCTGTGTGGTCACCGACAACGAATCCGTTGACAGAATCAGAAAAAGTAGCCGCCAGGTTGAACTTTTAGGTTATACGACAGATTGCTTCCAAAATCGATAGCTGGGGATCTGTGTAGTCTCAAACAAGGAATCAGTTGACAGAATGTGAAAAAGTAGCCGCCATCTTGAATTTTTTGAATATTCGACTGATGGCTTCCAAAATCGATATCTGGGTAACTTTGTGGTCTCCGACAATAAATCCGTGGACAGAATGAGAAAAAGAAGCCGTCATCTTGAACTTTTTATTTATTCGACTGATTGCTTCCAAAATCAATATCTGGGGAACTTTGTGGTCTCCGACAACAAATCCGTGGACAGAATGAGAAAAAGTAGCCGCCACCTTGAACTTTTTACTTATTCGACTGATTGCTTTCAAAATCGATATCTCGGGATTTGTGTGGTTTCCGACAACGAATCCGTTGACAGGTGAGTTCGATGAAAGAGATCTGGAAGTTTGAGTACTGTCGCTCGATAAAACTGTTATACAGGGTGTTAGGTCGCTAGGTGCAAAGCTTTAAGGGGTGATTGACGAGGTATTTTTGAAAAAATTTAGCTGTATATGTCTTAGACGAAAGGGCATTGGGTAAGGTTGTATGAATTTTTAATAATTTCGAATGCTCCTATTATGTTTTTATTGCAATAGTGACGCTTAAAACTTGTTTAATTTGGTCCAATAGACAATAAAATATCCAAAATAAATTATTTTATTTACAAGGCAACGCTTATCGGGGCATTCTTAACACATAACTATCAAATTCTGGATATTTTCTGTAAAATCCTTAAATGTTCAATAAAAAAAACTACCAAATTTCGTCTAAGCTATATAAAGCTAAAAATTTTCAAAAATACCTCGTCTATCACTTCCCTTTAAGCTTTGCACCTATCGACCTAACACCTTGTGTTTTCTTCTGTCTGTATAAGTACATATTTCTTTCAACGTCGCAGCTTCGGTGGTTTCGGTTCGGCCGTTTGTATATATATTTTTTATATCTGGTAGATGTAGAGATGGTAATGAACTCGTTTTAAGCTTTTTGCGTTGCTTTCCCTGTAAAATATCCATAGCGTCAAAATGCCATTTCGAACGTCTGCCAAATATAACAATATATACCATATATTGTAATTTTAGTAAGAGGAGTTAGAAAAAAGGTCAACCATTGAAAGCTTTCAAACAAAATCTTGTATAAAGTTGTCATTCAAGTATCAATTTCGAGAGTTATAGGAGCCCACACAGATCCTCAAACATCAACTTTGAAAGAATTCGGACCAAAAACTGGAAAGTTCAAGATGGATAATTTTTCTAATTCTGTCAACGGATTCGTTGTCGGAGACCACACAGGTCCCCAGATATCGATTTTGGAAGCAATAAGTCGAATAACTAAAAAGGTCAAGATGACGGCTACTTTTCTAAATCTGTCAACGGATTCGTTGTTGCAGACTACAGAGATCCCCAGATATCGATTTTGGAATCAATCAGTCGAATAACTAAGAAGTTCAAGATGGTGGCTACTGTTCACATTCTGTCAACGGATTCTGTGTCGGAGACCACACAGATCCCCAGATATCGATTTTGGAAACAATCTGTCGAATAACTAACGAAAGAAGAAAGAATATAAAATGCAAAGAAAACTATTTGCAAACCAAGGATCGAACCCGGGACCGCTGGCTTCATAGGCAGGGTCACTACCGACTAGGCTACGACTTCGTCAAATAAAATAATTGCAAATTTATTACGCGAGAAATAAAACAAAACAATATATTAATTGTAACGATTCATATAATCAAAGAATTTACTCGATTTTTTGGGGGAAAATTTCACGTTGTAGGCAACACTAAACCTTTCATATCAGTTGAGCTCGCCATCTTTGTCTATTCCACATGACTGCATATTACTAGCGTATTAGTGTAATAAAAGGGATAGATATAGTATTTTTGTTCAAATATTATTGGTTTCAAAGCTACGTCGCGATTATTAGTAGTTGGCACGTTTTATGCGTCGCTTTTGATTGACATTTGCTTCTCTAGTTAATATACTTCAATGGAAATATAATGATGTGACATATTTTTAGAATCGGCTTAGTAAGCCCTTTTATTAGATACCACACATGATAGGTCACAGATTTTTTTTCTCCATTACAAAAAAAATATGACATCATAACTCCTCTCCTTTTTTTTCCTGCTACGGGTCAAATTGATTCGTATGGCCTAAAGATCAATCGTTCCGATTTTCATACTTTTAACACCATTTGCAGCTTTTTTGGCGTACCGCTAGCACTATAAAGTTTACTTGTTAGGTAGGTACCTAAGTCAGCGTAAAATCTTGTCATAGAAAATAAATCATTCATTTGACGTTTTTATTTGTACTAGCTTAGGTACTAGCTGCTAATACGTCAAAGTGACAGGATTGTATGGCGACTTGTGATAACAGAGTAAGTCCAGCTGGCGAGGCCCCGCGCGCCCCGTGTAGTCGCGGCCTTGTCTAGGTCTAGATCGCGTTTGTTGTAGATCGGGACGAGCGCATGCGCGCGCGCGCTCAGCGCCTGTTTCGACTCGCTTTGCGACGGCTCCATATCACGCTACGTAGCAGCATCTCTCGGGACAGTTTTCGGTAAGTGTTAACATAATTATTTTAGGTATTCCATAAAATTCCTCGTTAATATTATAAACGTTGCCCTGTGCTAACTTGATTTAACTTGTAATTTGAATTCCATACAATTTGCAAAAAAAAACGGGTATTACTACTCCGGGAACAAACAAGGGAAGAAGAATAAGCAAGAAGTCCCCTAACCAAATAGCAAAACTGAACCCATATAATTTCGTCATGCCTGCCTTTCTGTCGTTCGGTCTGGCTATCTGTCTGTAGGTATGTCACAGCCATTTTACTTAGAGACTATTAGGAAAATGTGGTTGTGATAGTAGATGACTGTATTCTATAAACTAACGCTAAGCCATTTGCAGTGCTTTCATGACAAACACAAAAAAATACTCGAAGTAATGTATATGTCCCCCTTTTCGTGCTAATACGTAGGTACACTATTTCGTGAGTTTTTGTTTCCGCACCGAAAATAACAAATTCAAGAACTAATAACAAAATTGTACATGCCTAAAAATTATTCAAGCTGTTTGAAAATCCATCTTCCGACGTTAGGATGGCTAAGCTGACTGTAATACAACGCGTTAAACTCTCAGTCGGCCAACAACAGCTGTGCGAGCCCTGCGGGTTGCTCGAGACGTAAGGTGAAGCATTGAACTTCTGAAGCTCACTGACAAGGAAAGGAAAGTCAGGTTTAACAATACATATATTTGTGCTTTTTTGTACGTCACATCAATTAAATTAAGGTATATTTCCAGTTACTTTTAATTATAGAATTGATAAAAATCGCGATTAACTGATTCACGAAATAAAGTTGAGTTTATTTTTCGCTAGTCCCCGATTTCGAGGTACTCCCGAATTGCGGTTATTAGGGACTTTTATGTTTCGTGACCATAAAAATATCAAATATTTCAAATGTGATTTAAAAATCAAATAATGTATAAAATGTTGTTTTTTATGACCTAAATTCGGTAAAAGTACCTACACTTTTTCTGCTAAAATTCATGCAATACGAGTTTAAAGTGACCATGAGTATAGATTTTTAAGGAAAATGCGCATCCGCAACAGCGTTTTAATTTAACGTTTAAATCGACTTAATATGTGTTTTAGCTAAACTTTTTTATTTAAATTATGTTTCAATTTGCAAGGAGTTAAATAAACGCAATATTAATGAAACTCGAATAAGTAATAATTTCTTATTCGAGCAAGTGTTTCTGTTTTTTTTCTAATTTGTTTCGCTTGCAGGACTTGAGAACTTACGTAAAGATAGGTACTAAGTAACGTAAGTAGTAGGTACCTAGTAAACAGTACATTCACATTTATTCCACAGTGTTCCATTTTTGCTAATTACCAGTGATCGGAATAGGTAGAGTAAATTTACCTAAAGTTTGCAAAAGGACATAATATAGAGTGGTTACAACCGGGTGAAATATTATTTAATTTTTATTTAATTCCGGATTTCCGGTATTTTTCTGGTACTAGTAAATGTAGTAGCAAGGAAGTCTCCAGTTTATGTCTCTGTTCTACGAAGTTTAGGTAAATATACTCCACCTATTATTTAGATACTTAAAAGAAATGAGTTACAGGCCCCTTTTATCACAAACTAACATAAAATATCCCATACCGTGAGTAAATATTACGTATATTTAGCATTAAAAATACCGGAAATCCGGAATTCCATAAAGATAAATTAATATTTCATCCGGTTGTAACCACTCTATATTATGTCCTTTTGCGTACTTTAGCTAAATATACTCTACCTATTCCGATCACTGCTAATTATATGAAAATTACAGGTTATGTAGATAAGTTGCTGGATCATATAAAAAAACCGGTCAAGTGCGAGTCTGACTTGCGCATCGAGGGTTCCGTATTTAAGATGATATGGTGATAACCGCAAAAGAAAATACTTATTTTGTTATGAACTTTATTTTCTATGCAGTAAGGTCCATTTTGACTAGCCTACATTTTAATAAAGATTTTCAAAGTTTTTATGTTATTTCTCAAAAACTGAATAATGAACACTTAATTTTATTTTTCATACAAAATATAAGTAATTATCTATAGGTAAGTCAGGATTTTTTCAGATTTTTTTATTATGAAACTTCGGGGATAATTGGGGGAATGGTCATTTTTTGTACATTTTTGGCTATAAATAAAAAAAAACATCAACATTTTTTTTTAGTTTTGAAATGTGCTGATTAAGATGCCCTTTCATATGACACCCCATTTGCTATAATCAAACCACTTTCATTTCTCAACCCCCATTCTAGACCCCTTTTCTATTATTTATAAAATTAATTTCATGATATTTTACTAAAAACAAATGCGGGCAAGCAAGTTGTACAACTATGCCAAATTTCAAGTTTATAGCATTTGTAGTTGCTGAGAAAACCTGCTGTGAAATACAGACAGACAGACAGACAGACAGACAACAAATTCTCACCATAAGGGTTCCTTTTTTACCATTTTGGTATGGAATCCTAAAAAAATGGTCTATGTTAAAGTCCAGTATAACGCATTAAAATCTATACAGCCAGCACCTCAAATAGTATAGGTAGTATACAAAAACCTAGTTTAGTACGTACCTACTACTTACTACTTACGCTACTTAGTATTTTTACGTAGGTCTCAAGTCCTGCAAATGAAACAAATTAGAAATAAATGTTTAAAAAAACAAAAAAACCGCCTTCAAAAAGCAAAAAATAACTTCTTTAAAATGGTAGGTAAATAGGTCAGTCCAACTGAAGTCTGCTTTTGGTTAAAATATTGTTGGACGCCGACTTCAGTTGGACTGACCTATTTACCTACCATTTTAAAGAAGTTATTTTTTGCTTTTTGAAGGCGGTTTTTTGTTTTTTTAAACATTTATTTTATTTTATACTTTTTAGTGATCCTATTTATGCTTTTACGTAGCTCCACTTCTAAATATTAATGAGAAACTATAGAACATTTCAAGCTCGCCGCAGACAACTCCGCGGGAATGTCATAGTCATATTTAAACCTAAATGTGCTTCGTCATAGTCGCTGAACTTCCTTTATCGAAATATCTTATCGCCACCCTTGAAATAGGTACCGTTAAGGAGTTCCGGTGGCCATCTGTGGTCTTCATCATCAGTTCCACTTCACCATATAGTACTTTTCAAAAGCAAATGCATGAGTTACAGTGAAAAATACCAAAATCGCTATAGGTGTACCTATAATATTTGAGGAGTTCTCTTGATTTCTCCATGATCCCATCATCAGATCCTGACTTGGTGACAATGGAACCAACTAGAAAGTATACCCATTCGAACAACGAAAAAATTTTTCAAATCGGTCCAGTGGTCTTCGAGTAATCGGGAACATACATAAAAAAAAAAAACCCCGACGAATTGAGAACCTCCTCCTTTTTTTGAAGTCGGTTAAAAAATAGGAAACATTTGCTCAAATAAGTAATAATGGTTTCATTAATATTGCGTTTATTTAACTCCTTGCAAATTGAAACATCGAACACGGAGGGCTTCCCGGCGGCGGCCCGTTGTCTTTTACTCCCACCAAGCCTAATAATGCCGCCTGCGTTATACATACATAGCATGAACTAAACAGTACATTTACATTTATTCCACAGTGTTCCACCTTTGGTTATTATACGAAACTTACATACTTATTAAGTAGATAACTTGTTGGTTCATATCTATTAAAAAATGGGTGTTTTATTTTTTAATTTTATTTTTTTCGAGGAAAACAAGTAAGTAGAGGGCTGGTATTTTTTTTAATAGTTTCTATTAGTTACAGCAATATTTATGCAAAATTTGGTATTAGTCCGATTTATGATATTTGAAAAAAAAAAACGTTTTAGGGTTAAATGGATGCCGTGAGGTTCCAGGGGAACTAGAGGGTTAAAAATTGGTATGAAGTATTTTCTCCTCACGGGGCATCATTTGATAATAGTTCCAACCTCAAAACTTTGGGGCAATTTTTGAAGGGCTAACCCGCTACACCTTTGGGGTTGGATCTTAAAATAGTCGCCTTGTTTGAGGATAACTAACGCTGTGTGTGGTTTTTATTACCCGACTGCCGAAGGAGGAGGGTAATGTGTTTCACAGCCTATATATGTATGTTTGTTCCTTTGTGGCACTATAAAAACTAAACCCGTTGTCCGATTTTGATGATTCTTATGTCAATCGATTTGTCTTAATCCGGTGAGTGTCACTGAATATATACCAGTAATCAATATCGCGGCAACCAGACGCCATATTGCGCAAATTAAAAAAATAAAAGTCGACCAAGTATGACAAGTGGGGTAACATTGAATAGGGATTTAAAAATCATCTTTAGGTTTCTTCCATTATTTTTAATTTTGAATGATCATTTAGGATTTATAACGATTTAAAGTTGGTTAGCAACAGTCGGGTTTTGAAAACTTGCTTTTTGTTAAAGTTATTTGGGTTGTTTTTAAATGATTTAAAGCAATTTTAGCCGCCGGAGATAAGTTTTTTTTTTTCATTTCACTGAATGTTACGTGAAAGAACCGAATTTGTCAACCCCGACTCCACATGGTCTTTGTGGTCCCGACCCCTAGAGTGTATATAAAAGCCCGGACGCGCGGAGGGAGGACAGGCCCTGCCCGCCGTAAGAAAGGAATTTAAAAACAAATCCAAATTTTGCTACGAAATTGCGTTCAAAGGATAAAAAAAAGAATTCAAACCACACAAATATAATTGGGTAATTATCTCAACCACATTTTTTGAGCGGCGGACGTGATAATTGGGGTGTAAAGTACATGTATTGGAAAACTATTTATTTTATAAATAATCTTACTCAAACTACCATATTGAGCCAAAGTTAAAATTATTATTAACTTATTATATTTATCGTAAAAAAATATTTTCAATCCAAAATCAATTTTGGTGTCGTGTCCTGTACTTCCCGCATATACTGATATGTCGTGGTACAAACTTATTAAGCCTCAACTAGACTTATATTTTAGTTATCTGTATTCCTTATTAGTTGAGGCATTTTAAAATGTATCAATTATTGAATTTGCAAGTAAAAGGAAACTGGGAGCAGTGTAAATAAAACTGTCCAAGCGAAATAGTTAATTTTGGTGGTGAATATTGAAATTGATTTTATGATCGAACGAAACGTGATTAAACAAACAAATATAGCGTCAGATGTTCGTTCAGTTTCACTCCAGCAATAGACGGTGAAAGATTTGTACCATCTTTCTGCGTCTTCCCGCTAAGCACATAAGTATCTAATTTTGGTGGTATGAAATACACTTTATTAATCGTGATAACTTAGATAAGTCATTATTTCGCAAAAAGTTTTGTTGTGTGATAGTTTTTTCAAGTATGTTTATGGTGTCTTTTTAACTGTAACGAGTTAAGTTTTTGTTAAACTAAAACATTTGTTTTTAATTTAAAAAAAATGTTAAATTTTATAATTTTGGTGGTACAATTTTGGTGGCTTTTGCGAAACACCAAAATTATCAAAATTTCTGGTCTCCACCAAAATTATTTAAACAACAAATAATCATTATTTATTATATTAGAAACTTAAGTTTTGGATTTTCAAAAATAACAAGGAAGATTCCCTAACGATTATATTTTAATTAGCCCGATATGTTATTATTGATCGTGAGTTTTGCTAAGAAAAGTAATTTTGGTGGATAATAACAATTTTGGTGGTACATAATTAGTAAAATCGTTATATCTTAAAAAACACTTGGTATAATAAAGGGCCATTTTAACACTGTTTTTATAGTAACTAATGACGTCACTTAAACGTTTAATTGTAAACCCTACTAAGAAAATAAAAAATACCACCAAAATTAGGATAATTTGACGCTTGTTGAAATTCACCCAATTAATACATCAACATATTTTAGAAATACCAAGCTTAAATAAACAAAAGCCTCTAACCTAATATTATATTTGGTAAAATAAATATAAAACTATTAAAGTCGTCAGAGCCTTAAGATGGGACAGTGTTACAGAGATACATATAAAAAAACACAGTTTATTACATCACACGAGGTACCTACTGGAAGAACTTGGTCTTTAAAAATCAACATGGCAATCTTTTTTCAAATTCATTTCTAATTATTAATTCTAATTTGTTTTTTTAAGGACCGATTTCTTTAATGTGTAAAATATCCAATAAGCGTCGAAAACAAATAGAACATTAAAATTAAAATTATGCATTTACTTTAAATTTTACCTTCAAACGTAAAAAAAAAGAAATTTGTATTTGCCCCAATGCAAGTACTTATACATATAGTTTTAGCAAGACAATAATTTTGAACAATCCCGTAATTGAAACAATTCTAACCATGATCTCATACTAGCTACGTGAAACAAACCTATTCTGCCTGTTCCTCGTTATTTCATTATTGTACGATGTATATCTGCGGTGCGTTTTATAAAGCTACAAGTTACAACTTTACAGGTCTACACTGGTAACACTGCTCCGATGGCCGGTCGTCATTAGTCGAGGTTGTGTCAAATGGAAACTTGTAACCTGTAAATTGTAATTTGTAGCTTTATAAAACGCACCGCAGATATACATCGTACAATAATGAAATAACGAGGAACAGGCAGAATAGGTTTGTTTCACGTAGCTAGTATGAGATCATGGTTAGAATTGTTTCAATTACGGGATTGTTCAAAATTATTGTCTTGCTAAAACTATATGTATAAGTACTTGCATTGGGGCAAATACAAATTTCTTTTTTTTTACGTTTGAAGGTAAAATTTAAAGTAAATGCATAATTTTAATTTTAATGTTCTATTTGTTTTCGACGCTTATTGGATATTTTACACATTAAAGAAATCGGTCCTTAAAAAAACAAATTAGAATTAATAATTAGAAATGAATTTGAAAAAAGATTGCCATGTTGATTTTTAAAGACCAAGTTCTTCCAGTAGGTACCTCGTGTGATGTAATAAACTGTGTTTTTTTATATGTATCTCTGTAACACTGTCCCATCTTAAGGCTCTGACGACTTTAATAGTTTTATATTTATTTTACCAAATATAATATTAGGTTAGAGGCTTTTGTTTATTTAAGCTTGGTATTTCTAAAATATGTTGATGTATTAATTATATTTGTGTGGTTTGAATTCTTTTTTTTATCCTTTGAACGCAATTTCGTAGCAAAATTTGGATTTGTTTTTAAATTCCTTTCTTACGGCGGGCAGGGCCTGTCCTCCCTCCGCGCGTCCGGGCTTTTATATACACTCTAGGGGTCGGGACCACAAAGACCATGTGGAGTCGGGGTTGACAAATTCGGTTCTTTCACGTAACATTCAGTGAAATGAAAAAAAAAAACTTATCTCCGGCGGCTAAAATTGCTTTAAATCATTTAAAAACAACCCAAATAACTTTAACAAAAAGCAAGTTTTCAAAACCCGACTGTTGCTAACCAACTTTAAATCGTTATAAATCCTAAATGATCATTCAAAATTAAAAATAATGGAAGAAACCTAAAGATGATTTTTAAATCCCTATTCAATGTTACCCCACTTGTCATACTTGGTCGACTTTTATTTTTTTAATTTGCGCAATATGGCGTCTGGTTGCCGCGATATTGATTACTGGTATATATTCAGTGACACTCACCGGATTAAGACAAATCGATTGACATAAGAATCATCAAAATCGGACAACGGGTTTAGTTTTTATAGTGCCACAAAGGAACAAACATACATATATAGGCTGTGAAACACATTACCCTCCTCCTTCGGCAGTCGGGTAATAAAAACCACACACAGCGTTAGTTATCCTCAAACAAGGCGACTATTTTAAGATCCAACCCCAAAGGTGTAGCGGGTTAGCCCTTCAAAAATTGCCCCAAAGTTTTGAGGTTGGAACTATTATCAAATGATGCCCCGTGAGGAGAAAATACTTCATACCAATTTTTAACCCTCTAGTTCCCCTGGAACCTCACGGCATCCATTTAACCCTAAAACGTTTTTTTTTTCAAATATCATAAATCGGACTTATACCAAATTTTGCATAAATATTGCTGTAACTAATAGAAACTATTAAAAAAAATACCAGCCCTCTTACTTACTTGTTTTCCTCGAAAAAAATAAAATTAAAAAATAAAACACCCATTTTTTAATAGATATGAACCAACAAGTTATCTACTTAATAAGTATGTAAGTTTCGTATAATAACCAAAGGTGGAACACTGTGGAATAAATGTAAATGTACTGTTTAGTTCATGCTATGTATGTAATGTATGTATAACGCAGGCGGCATTATTAGGCTTGGTGGGAGTAAAAGACAACGGGCCGCCGCCGGGAAGCCCTCCGTGTTCGATGTTTCAATTTGCAAGGTGTTAAATAAACGCAATATTAATGAAACCATTATTACTTATTTGAGCAAATGTTTCCTATTTTTTAACCGACTTCAAAAAAAGGAGGAGGTTCTCAATTCGTCGGGGTTTTTTTTTTTTTATGTATGTTCCCGATTACTCGAAGACCACTGGACCGATTTGAAAAATTTTTTCGTTGTTCGAATGGGTATACTTTCTAGTTGGTTCCATTGTCACCAAGTCAGGATCTGATGATGGGATCATGGAGAAATCAAGAGAACTCCTCAAATATTATAGGTACACCTATAGCGATTTTGGTATTTTTCACTGTAACTCATGCATTTGCTTTTGAAAAGTACTATATGGTGAAGTGGAACTGATGATGAAGACCACAGATGGCCACCGGAACTCCTTAACGGTACCTATTTCAAGGGTGGCGATAAGATATTTCGATAAAGGAAGTTGAGCGACTATGACGAAGCACATTTAGGTTTAAATATGACTATGACATTCCCGCGGAGTTGTCTGCGGCGAGCTTGAAATGTTCTATAGTTTCTCATTAATATTTAGAAGTGGAGCTACGTAAAAGCATAAATAGGATCACTAAAAAGTATAAAATAAAATAAATGTTTAAAAAAACAAAAAACCGCCTTCAAAAAGCAAAAAATAACTTCTTTAAAATGGTAGGTAAATAGGTCAGTCCAACTGAAGTCGGCGTCCAACAATATTTTAACCAAAAGCAGACTTCAGTTGGACTGACCTATTTACCTACCATTTTAAAGAAGTTATTTTTTGCTTTTTGAAGGCGGTTTTTTTGTTTTTTTAAACATTTATTTCTAATTTGTTTCATTTGCAGGACTTGAGACCTACGTAAAAATACTAAGTAGCGTAAGTAGTAAGTAGTAGGTACGTACTAAACTAGGTTTTTGTATACTACCTATACTATTTGAGGTGCTGGCTGTATAGATTTTAATGCGTTATACTGGACTTTAACATAGACCATTTTTTTAGGATTCCATACCAAAATGGTAAAAAAGGAACCCTTATGGTGAGAATTTGTTGTCTGTCTGTCTGTCTGTCTGTCTGTATTTCACAGCAGGTTTTCTCAGCAACTACAAATGCTATAAACTTGAAATTTGGCATAGTTGTACAACTTGCTTGCCCGCATTTGTTTTTAGTAAAATATCATGAAATTAATTTTATAAATAATAGAAAAGGGGTCTAGAATGGGGGTTGAGAAATGAAAGTGGTTTGATTATAGCAAATGGGGTGTCATATGAAAGGGCATCTTAATCAGCACATTTCAAAACTAAAAAAAAATGTTGATGTTTTTTTTTATTTATAGCCAAAAATGTACAAAAAATGACCATTCCCCCAATTATCCCCGAAGTTTCATAATAAAAAAATCTGAAAAAATCCTGACTTACCTATAGATAATTACTTATATTTTGTATGAAAAATAAAATTAAGTGTTCATTATTCAGTTTTTGAGAAATAACATAAAAACTTTGAAAATCTTTATTAAAATGTAGGCTAGTCAAAATGGACCTTACTGCATAGAAAATAAAGTTCATAACAAAATAAGTATTTTCTTTTGCGGTTATCACCATATCATCTTAAATACGGAACCCTCGATGCGCAAGTCAGACTCGCACTTGACCGGTTTTTTTATATGATCCAGCAACTTATCTACATAACCTGTAATTTTCATATAATTAGCAGTGATCGGAATAGGTAGAGTATATTTAGCTAAAGTACGCAAAAGGACATAATATAGAGTGGTTACAACCGGATGAAATATTAATTTATCTTTATGGAATTCCGGATTTCCGGTATTTTTAATGCTAAATATACGTAATATTTACTCACGGTATGGGATATTTTATGTTAGTTTGTGATAAAAGGGGCCTGTAACTCATTTCTTTTAAGTATCTAAATAATAGGTGGAGTATATTTACCTAAACTTCGTAGAACAGAGACATAAACTGGAGACTTCCTTGCTACTACATTTACTAGTACCAGAAAAATACCGGAAATCCGGAATTAAATAAAAATTAAATAATATTTCACCCGGTTGTAACCACTCTATATTATGTCCTTTTGCAAACTTTAGGTAAATTTACTCTACCTATTCCGATCACTGGTAATTAGCAAAAATGGAACACTGTGGAATAAATGTGAATGTACTGTTTACTAGGTACCTACTACTTACGTTACTTAGTACCTATCTTTACGTAAGTTCTCAAGTCCTGCAAGCGAAACAAATTAGAAAAAAAACAGAAACACTTGCTCGAATAAGAAATTATTACTTATTCGAGTTTCATTAATATTGCGTTTATTTAACTCCTTGCAAATTGAAACATAATTTAAATAAAAAAGTTTAGCTAAAACACATATTAAGTCGATTTAAACGTTAAATTAAAACGCTGTTGCGGATGCGCATTTTCCTTAAAAATCTATACTCATGGTCACTTTAAACTCGTATTGCATGAATTTTAGCAGAAAAAGTGTAGGTACTTTTACCGAATTTAGGTCATAAAAAACAACATTTTATACATTTTTAATTTAATTCATTTCTAATTATTAATTCTAATTTGTTTTTTTAAGGACCGATTTCTTTAATGTGTAAAATATCCAATAAGCGTCGAAAACAAATAGAACATTAAAATTAAAATTATGCATTTACTTTAAATTTTACCTTCAAACGTAAAAAAAAAGAAATTTGTATTTGCCCCAATGCAAGTACTTATACATATAGTTTTAGCAAGACAATAATTTTGAACAATCCCGTAATTGAAACAATTCTAACCATGATCTCATACTAGCTACGTGAAACAAACCTATTCTGCCTGTTCCTCGTTATTTCATTATTGTACGATGTATATCTGCGGTGCGTTTTATAAAGCTACAAGTTACAACTTTACAGGTCTACACTGGTAACACTGCTCCGATGGCCGGTCGTCATTAGTCGAGGTTGTGTCAAATGGAAACTTGTAACCTGTAAATTGTAATTTGTAGCTTTATAAAACAGCCCCTGGTTATTGATGAGTTATGTTTTTTTAATGAAATTAATATATTGTGCATGTTTAAGATTTCATAATCAGGAATCTAAAGAATAGTTAGTACAGCGGAAGTTTTCAGTTATCGGCTGCTGCCATTGCACGGAGATACAACAGGTACATAATACCGCCGTGCGAGACTACGCCCGCGCCGACCTGAAGTAAACGCTGAAGCGCGGAGTTCTGGGGGGTTACCATGACATACAATTTTAAAATGAAAACTATTTCTAGGTCGAAAACAAAATTTAGTGAATGGGCTACTACAGGCATTCATAAAAGTAGAAATAGGCTTTATGACCTATATAGAGAGAGGGAGGACAATAAGAATGCTGACTTCCTAAATTATGTTAGGAATTATTCAAGGACCTTTAAACAAGTTTGTTTAACTGCCAAGGCAAATTTTCTTAGTCTCAAACTTAAATCATCTGACAACAAGGTAAAAACTGTATGGAATATTATAAATAGAGAAACGGGAAAATCAAAAACTCGTGATAATCAAGTCACTCTGAACACAGGTGACCAGCAAATCACGTCAAATAAAGACGTTGCCTTAGCATTTGAAGATTATTTTTCTAACATAGCCATTAATACTACGAAATGGCTTAAATCATCCGCGGTTGAAGCTCAATCATTACTTATCACTAATGTCAGTAAATGTAATATAAACTTTGATTTCAGCCCTGTAAATTCAGATTCAATAGTCAAGATATTTAAATCACTTAGTTTAAAAAAGACGGAAGATTTGTGGGGCACATCAGTTAAGGTACTCTTTCATATCATAGATGTAATTGCACCCCATCTAGCATTAATCTACAATAATTGCATATCAGAGGGGGTCTTTCCAGATCTCATGAAATATAGTAAAGTAATACCTCTTTTTAAATCGGGCGAGATGAGTGATATAACGAACTTCCGTCCCATTTCCATACTACCAGTTTTAAGTAAAGTCTTTGAGAAAGTAATGCTAAAGGATATGTTAGGTCACTTTAACAGAAATAAACTACTTAATAATAACCAGTTTGGCTTTACCAGAGGTCGATCAACAATTGATGCGGCATCTGTACTCATTAAACATATATATAACAGTTGGGAGAAATCTTGCGATGCAGTAGGAATATTTTGTGATCTTTCTAAAGATTTTGATTGCGTGGATCATACGACCCTTATTTTAAAATTAGAACATTATGGATTGTCCAATAAAGCTTTAAGCCTTATGTCTTCTTATCTAAGTGATAGAACTCAAACAGTTGTTGTAAACAAAACGCAATCTGTTGGAGCTACAGTGAAAATAGGTGTGCCTCAAGGCTCTATTTTAGGTCCTTTTTTATTTTTGGTTTACATAAATGACTTGCCACCAACAGTAGATAAACTTTGTGATATTGTACTTTTTGCTGATGATACTTCACTAATTTTCAAGGTAGATAGAAAATCCGTAGACTACAGTAGGATTAACACCACACTAGTTAAAGTACTTAATTGGTTTACTAGCAACAATTTGCTACTAAATGCTAAGAAAACGAAATGTGTTAGGTTCGCTTTGCCAAATGTTAAACCGGTACATTCTAGTATTTTTCTAAATGACGAGTGTTTGCAAATGGTAGATAAGGCAATTTTCTTAGGCATAACATTAGATAAATATTTGCAATGGAGTCCCCATATAGCTGTACTGGCAGGTAAACTAAGTTCGGCAGCTTACGCCGTTAGGAAAATTAGACAACTAACCAATGTTGAGACAGCTCGCTTAGTCTATTATAGTTATTTCCATAGTGTCATGTCGTACGGTATTCTGGTTTGGGGTAAGGCAGCTGACATACAAACTATATTTGTGTTACAAAAAAGGGCCATTCGTTCTATTTACAACTTAAACTCCCGTGACTCTTTAAGAGAACTTTTTAAAGAAATTAATATCTTGACTGTAGCGTCTCAATTTATTTATGAGAATATTATTTACGTTATTAGAAATTTAGATTCTTTCACCAAAAATTCTGATATACATAATTTAAATACCAGAAATAAAAATAAAATCGCTATCCGAAAATTCCGCGTCCGTAAAGTATATAAATCATTTGTTGGTCAATGCATTCATTTCTATAATAAATTACCTGACGAAGTTTTAAAGTTACCCTGTCCAGCACTTAAAAGTTACTTGAAAAGGTCGTTAATGTCTAAAGCGTATTATAGGATCGAGGACTATCTAACAGACAAAAATGCATGGCCTAAATCCGAAACTTAGTCAATAATAATTTATTCAAATGCAAAATCTTTATCTTGTCTAGGGGACACCGTTGATGTAGGAAAACATATCGACACTTTTAAGTGGTCGTCTCGCACCATCTTATATACACATAAGTATGTGTTTTTTTTCTCTATCTCTCCCGTAAGATTCTTAATTGGCATGTTTTCCTGCTGAACTACGCATGTTATTTAATACTATATTTAATTTAATATTTATAGCTTTATATAATGCTAGACTAAGTAGTACCATTGTAATAAGAAATATGTTTAAAAAATGACTGACTGCTGAGTTTCTTGCGGCGTTTCTTCTCGGCAGTGGTCTTCTCTTGGGAAGCGCTGGTAGATTCTTGACGTGTAAAAGTGCCCGTGCGGCCTCCTTACTGAATAAATTTCTTTTATCTTTTTTTTTTTATCTTTTACTACTTTAGTATGCCATGGTAACCCCCCTGTTCCGTGTACTCACACGTACACCGAAGTTGCTCACGTCTTCCGGTTTGCTTCACGCAAACAAAGACGAGGGTAGATCTAGCGGACTTCAGATGGACATAGTCGGGATAAAATCGACTGAGTTGTGCTTTCTAAAGTTTTAGGTACAATTATTTAAGACGAACGCACCTAGAGTACGAGTACGCGGAAGCGGCTGCTTTGAGTATTCGCTTTATCTAAATAGCGTAGTGTAGTGTTAGATGTGTACCTAGCTATATACTTGTAGCTCCCTCGATTCTCGAGCAACCGACAAGCGTCCGGACTGAATGCCAAAATTTAATCAATCAATCAGTCAATCAGTCAATCAATCAATTTTTTTATTTGTGAATCATAGGTAGAAATGATGGTACCTACAGTCTTAAAAAGATTTATCACCATGTTCAACCATTAGCCATACAAAAAATGTTCTATGAAATAAGCATGCAACATGCGTTGCTTACACCATGATATTAAAACTAAATATTATATAATTAAAGCAGGTACCTAGTCGTTTTAAAAAAGTTAATAAACGACTTTTACATTTTCAAAGTCAAAGTCAAAGTCAAATATATTTATTTGCTTAAAATTTGGTACAGATGATGGATGGTTTTCAATGCATATAATTATTGTGGTATGCCACATTCTCTTATACATTCCGGTAACTTATTATATAATCACGGTGTCACCAACTGGCATTATGAGTGTACTGGGGGTTAAAAGTTGTGTGGATGGGCTGGGATGGGCCTAAAATTGTAAATTTGTCTCTGCCCCCCCTCTATGATTGTTTATGTCAGGATAAAAAATGGCGATGTGCAATAATAGTAATTCTCTAAGAATATGAACATAAAGCATATAAACCGGACTAAAAGAACAACGAGAGACGTATGTTTGACCTTTTTTTCTATTTATGGCATTTATAATGAGTTAGAAAAAGATGTGCTTATAGGAATTCTTTCGTTATCTATCATGTTGTCACAAGGTTCGAATTTGATCTGACTCCTATCCGTCAACGTTAGTGATTTTGCTGAATCGACAATAATATGGAGAAAGGAACGATTTTTATAAAGCTACAAATTACAATTTACAGGTTACAAGTTTCCATTACAGTATCTCGACCAATGACGACCAGCCGTTTGAGCAGTGTTGCCAGTTTAGACCTGTAAAATTGTTACTTGTAGCTTTATAAAACGTCTAAATGTTGAATATCTCGGTGGGTCTACGTGAAGAATTTTGCATTATCGTTAGTTCGCTTAATCAAGAATAAGCAAAATATGACATGGTAGCACAGTCGGCAATAAAATAGTGTCCCAAAATATACTTTTTCTAGAATATTTTGTCATATGAATGAGAAGCGAGCGGGCGAGCTAAAATTTTACAGACTAAAATCGGCCCTAAAATATTACGCTTTAATTAGGTAATTAGGTGTTACGCTTAAGTGAGACTTCAAGTTTTTTTGTCAACAGCAAATCAACGATATTTTAAATAAAGAATATGTTCAATCGTTCATCAATGTTTTATTTACATGTTTAAGATACTTAACAACAAATTGCAAAATTATAAAGAGGTCTCTCATCGTTTTAGTCAAACATAAGTTGAAGTTGTCCGGTCCACGTGTTTTTTTAGCGGCACTTCTGAATAGAAAACATAATCATGGCTCCTAAATAAAATATATGTCGTCCTTTTACTTGCACGCTCGGCAAAAAAAACCGTATGAAAATGCTTGAAGCAGAGACTATGCATCTTTTAGGTATCCGATTTTATCTGTGTACTCGTATTCGCCGAATCCAGTCTCCAATTACGTTTTCATCTTTTGGAAATCTGAAAATATCGATATATGTTTACATCTCTGTCAAAACTTCGATTGCTTATTTACAACCGGGAAAATGTTACTATTAGGGCTTAGATTTCGATATTAAATCAACTGGATGAATTGCCTACAGTATGTTACCAATTATACATAAATTGTAAGATTTTATGACTAAAGGCAAGTAGTAAGAAACTTACTTATAAAAAGATAATCCCAAGGCAGAGTTTTTGTTCCGCCCCGAGTGCGAATTGCTGCCTTCCAGCACACAAGCCATTAATTGCAGGTTGCAATGGCTGTAAATATTCAGGCTAAACTAACCAACACATAATTTTTGTTGACATTCTCCAGAATTTTATTTATTTATCGGAACACAAATTCCTGTAGACAACTACACTGAACTACACTACTAAAAGAAGAAGTCATCCTGGCAAAATGTACTCTTTTCGCAATACAGACTTTTTGATTTCGTAGTACTGGAGGTTCGGGTGATTGTGGGAATGACATTTAGAGGTCCATTCAAATTTGACGTCTAAAAACCTTGTGACAATGACAGTTAAAGAAGAAAAAACAGCCTAGTATTTGTTTCATTTTTTTTCTCATGTAATACGTAATCTGAAAAGTAGAGAAAGATAGCGGACGCAAAGTACGTTTTATAGTCCGGTTTCTATGCTTTATGTTCATATTCTTAGGTATTTATAAGGGTGGGTTTAGACCAAGCGAACGAACAAGAATTTTATGGCATTATCTCTTACGTTTTCTTTGTAAAAATAAAGACAAAACATGTTCTAGAGCATTCGCTCGTTTGGTCTAAACCCAACCTTACTTGACGTGCGAATTTAATTCATGTGAGAAGTTATAAATCCCATAAACCAGAAAATCCTACGAGCTATCAAAGAAGTGATAAGTGGTCCTATTCTCGCCGTATTACTTACGTGGGATTTCATGCCGCACGCCGTGAGTGCCAGTTTTTTCAGCATGGCGGAACGTAAAATTTCAACAAGTTCACGCAAGTCAAGCAGTTCTTGAGCCAAAAGTAATCTTCTAGAAATGAAAGACACATTGGACCAATTGCAGATACTTTTAGATAAGAAGGAAGAAGTTTTGCACCAGAAAATACCCATATTGAAAGAGATGGGTTCAACGACCTCGGAGTCAGCCCATAATATATCGTTCGCCAGTTTACCAGCAGCACAGATTGATCGTTTTTTGGAACGATTCGAAACACCTGAAAAAGCTGAAATTGACATCAAAGTCGAAGAATTCCTCCAACGATGCGAAATGTCTGAAAACCAAAACCCGCCAATTCCCCGGCCGCGTGCACGAAGTTCGTTGTTAAAATTTCAAGCGCCATTCTCAGAAGAACGCGACCGGACATGCCCGCCAAAATTTGAGTTCGAGGTCAAACGGCCGATGCATGAGCCGATGCGAAGTGAGGCAGAGTTGGCGGCCCTGGGGGCAACTCAAGGTGACAACCGTCACGAACCACGGACAAAATCCGGGCCTCAAACGTCAACGTCAAAGAATGACATTGACAGACATGAAAGTGACAACATAACAAAATTAGCTCACGCCATACAATCAGCTGTGGCAGGTGGGATAAACAATCAAGTTTTTCACACAAAGTTACCTCAATTCGATGGAAATCCGAAAGATTGGTTACAATTTAAGGCAATTTACACGGAAACTACCAGGAGATACAACATTTCATCGGCGGATAACCTTGTGCGGCTTAGATCTGCACTGACAGGAGATGCGAAGTTGGTGGTGTCTGCATTGTTGCATTCGTGTACGCAGCCGTTGGTCATCATAGATACGTTGCAGTTACGTTTCAGTCATCCTTCGCGGTTTATGCGAGACCAGATAAATGAGATGAAAAACTTAAAGACTGTTTCGAACGACCCGTTGGCGATAAGTGAGTTTAGTTGCAAACTAAGTAACTGTGTCGCCGTTTTACGTGGACTGGGATTATTCGAGTATTTGTATAGTGCGGAACTGTACGAGTCCGTCATTTCAAAGATGAACTCTAATTTGCATTCGCATTGAATGGATTTTGCGGCCGCAACTGATGAGGGCGGCAGGGGCGCGTTGCCTACGTTGTCGGACTTTTTATGGCGTGAAGCAGAGCTTGCGTTGCGGTATCTTCCTGTGTTGCCGACGAACCGTCCCTTTATGACCCCTGCGGTAGCAGGTACTGGAGCTAAAAGGTATAGAGTGCATCCTGTTCTTAACACTAATAATAGTAAAGTTGTTGTAAGGTTTCAATCAAGCTGGCTGGTTGATATGAAATTGGCTGTTGAGCAATCGACTCATTCAGAACACATTGTTCAATATTCAAATGTAGTAGGTTTGTTTTTATAGATATGTCAAAACCTCACTCTGTCGTAAATCATGATAATGTATACACATTATGTAAATATAGTAAAAACTTGAATAAGGTGTTGTGCCTCCTAATAAAAATACTACCAAAGTCATCTGCGTATTAATCAAGAGGTGATGGGCCCAGAAATACGCTTAAGGATCTCTCATAGAATTGTTTGCAAAATGAATTGTTCTTTACATAATAATAACCCTAGCAACGAATTTTTGTGTTGACATCCTAAGCCTAGCAAACGACCTTGATACTTCAAAGAAAACCGTATGTAAACATATTTTATTTATCTAGCAATGGAGTGCTTAAACAACGTATGTCATTTGAACAAATTAAAAATGAATATTACCAATTATTCAAATTGGAGAAAATTCACCAAATTATTTCTGGAAGCGAAGGGACTGAGTAGTGAAAATAAAGATAAAGGTAACGATTTTAAAGCAAAATATTGTCATGATTGTCAATCTGATTGTATTATTTGCATTGTCTTGCCATCGTACTTGCGAATGTTAAATATTATACGAAGTGACTATTAGGTATACTGTTTATTTGTTCATTATGCATCTAGGTACAGATTATGACTAGGTACTAATCATTGTCAGAGATAATGCATTTTATTGTCATACAATTTGTTTTTATACTAGTCGATAACTTGTACAGGTTGAAACTATACATTTCAAGTCAAGTATGCTCGAAAATCTAACTTAAGACCAAAATCCTAACCTTGAACGGCTATCATTCGCTGTGATTACTGTATTTTGGTTTAAGTGTAAGTATTTTTATCAATAAAACTTACGCTAATATTACTGGTTACACGAGTTCACATTCATATTTTGGTCCTTAATTAGATTTTCGAGTATAAGTACTGTAATTGTTATATATACAAAACATTACCCATACACTCAGTAGAGCTAGAGCTAGTCAAGAAGCATTCTGCAAAAACTAACGGCTGCAAAAGGTCTGTCAAAATTTATGGAATTGACGTATGTAATTGCACGGTAGCTTTCGTCAATCCTATACAGTCGTATAGGTATTTATAAATTGTTGTACCTAGTCCTTGACGTTCGCAGAATGCAACTTGTCTAGGCCAAAACGAACTATAGCTTTCGAAATAATGAATGTTCGGGATTTGCAATCGAAATATTCGGAATTACAAATTCAGATTTCTATTTTATCTATGAAATATTCGGAAAAATACCTAGGTATTATAGGTTATAGGTTATAGGTTAGAGCGGGCTGGTTTCCGCAACTCGACGACTTAATGTATGCGCCTTTTTTGCGTGCTGGGTTTTGGCACTACTCTTGCCAACCCAGTTCTACCAGGAAGCCTAGCAAACCCTTGATGTTGCCGACGGCTTCCGGTAGCGACCTCGGTGTTCCGAGGTGTCGTGCCCGGTATGTCAGGGCATTCCATGATGACGTGGGCCGCGGTTTACCGCCGTCATACAGGCTCTGCAAAGGGGGCTGTCTGTAACACCTAATGTGAACAAGTGTTTGTTAAACAAGGCATGGCCAGTTATGGCTCCAGTTAGTAATCGGAGTTGGGCCCTTTTGAGAAGTCGTAGCTTACGCGATAATCCGGGATTGATTATCGGAAGGGCTTCCTTACTTTGCCTGCAGGTGTTTAGGTTGCTCCATTAGTGTTGGTGCTTTTCCTTAGTGACTTGGCGCAGCTTGTTCCGCAGCCAGCTGGTCGGCAGGGGCAGAAATGGTTCAGGACCTATCAGTTCCGTTTCTGAGCCCCTTCTCGCGAGTACGTCCGCCGCGTCATTACCTCGAGAGTTACTGTGTCCCTTAATCCACTCTAGGGTGATGGGGTTGATGTTACATACCTTAGAAAGGGCGTTGTGACATTCGTATATTAGCCCTGATGTTGCTGTGTAGCACTGTAGGGCTTGGAGAACTGATCGGCTGTCGGAGAGTATTCGGATAGGGAGATCTTTTACCTTCCTTTGCGCGATCGCTGTTATAGCCATGATGATGCCCACGCATTCAGCCTGGAAAACTGTGCTGTGGGCTCCTAAAATGGCGTTGAGATATGTATGTTTAGATCTTCCAAAAAAGTACCTGCTCCGGATCCCGACTTCGTCTTGGATCCATCTGTGAAGATCCTTACTTCCTTGGGGTTGAGGCCTTCCCACGGATCCTCGTGCAGTTGTATTTTGTACTTCTTGTCGAAGATGAACTGTTTTGGTATTCTGTCGGTGGCTGACTCTATGAGCGGCTCCTCAATGACCGCTTCGTAGAGAATTTTGGTGTGTTCCACGGATGCTGTGGGCGTAGTCCGCATGCATCCGGTGGCTGCCATACCGGCTAGTCTGTGGAGTCGTTGTAGTTTTGCTTCCACAGTGGAGAGTCTGGTGCGTGGCCACCAGACTACCGCACCATAGGCTATGATTGGTCGTATTACTGACGTGTAGCGCCATAGGATGATTTTGGGGTGTAGTCCCCAGGTTTTACCTACCATCCTGCGACACTGCCAGAAAGCGATTGTTGCCTTGTCTATCTTGTTGTTTAGGTGATTGCTCCAGTTCAATTTGCTGTCCAGTATGACTCCTAGATACTTTATCTCATTTGATAGCTGGAGTTCTGTTCCAAACAACTTGGGGAGTTGGTAGTTGCCCAAGTTGCGTTTGTTGGTGAACAATACCATCTCCGTTTTCTTCGTGTTGACAGATAGTTTGTTGGTTGAGCACCGGCGTTCTACGATACTTCGGGCTGAGCGGGTGACGTGCTGAGACCGTGCTGGTAACGTTGCCGCTCGTGAGTATCGCTATGTCGTCCGCGTAGCCTACCGCGTAGTAGTGACTGTCGTTTAGTTTGGCGATCAACTCGTTCACAACTATGTTCCATAGTACCGGGGAGAGAACGCCGCCCTGGGGACAGCCCTTTGCCACCAGTGCTAGTTGGTTGTTGTTTGCATTGAGTCTGATGACCCTTTTGCTGAGCATGTTACCTATCCACTCGACCAGGGTCGGGTTGGCCCCGTGCCTGACTAGCGCGGCTGTTATGCTGTTGAAGTTGGTCTTGTCCAAAGCCCCCTCAATATCTATTGTTATGGTCTTAACCTTCTTGTGACGGCGACATGACAGCAGGAGTAGCCTAGTTACGTATTGTTATTATTGAATTGTGTCATTCTTAATAAATATGTGAATTTATCAGTGGCGACGAGGATGGGATTATGGTTCTGTCGGTTCTTCCCAGTGATGAACTGCTACTTTATTTGGTTCGTTTTGTGTTAATCTGCAAGCTCTGCATGATTTAACCTTATTTTCTATATCCCGGTCAATATTCTTCCAATAAACAAAACTGCGGGCTAACAGTTTCATTTTAACGATACCGAGATGTCCGGCGTGAAGTTCTTCTAGCACGGCCTCACGTAACGCACCGGGGATCATGACTCTGATCCCTCTTAAAATGCAGCCGTCTTGCAACGTAAACTCGTTATCATTATAGCCCAGGTCTCTCAAACTCCTCCCTGTTTGTAGGGCTCGTAGTACTGCTTGATACTCGTGATCGTCTGCTGTTTCCTTAGCAATAATTTCACAATTGACTGAGAGAGAATGTATTTTTTGTAATTGGTACGCCGAATGTTGGTCTATTATGTTGTCTTGAGTTTGTTCATACGGGAATCTTGATAAATAGTCTGCATTAGAGTTAGCTGCAGAAGTGCGGTATTCAATATCATAATTAAAGCCAGAAAGAAAGTGAGCGTAATGAAATAACCGCATTGTACTCATTGCCGGAAGGGTTCTTTTTGGATGGAAAATACTTGTAAGAGGCTTATGATCAGTAATCAAGATAAATTTTCGTCCGTAACAATAATGAAAGAATTTTTTAAGGCCCCAATATATTGCTGTTGCTTCCTTACCAATTTGGCTATATTGCTTTTCACTTGTTGAAAGACTCCTGGAAGCGAAAGCGATAGGTCTCTCTGAGCCGTCAGGTAAGCGGTGTGACAGAACTGCGCCCAGACCCCAATTCCCCATCGAATATAACTGAACTACGGACGTTTCTTGGAATGGCAAACTACTATAATAGGTTTATTCCGAACCTAGCTTCTATAACCAGTCCCTTAAATAAACTACTTAAGAAGGGTGTACAGTACGATTGGTCCAAGGAATGTCAACAAAGTTTTACAACAATTAAGAAAGAAGTATCAGGCGACAGAACACTGATTCATTTTGATCCAAGAAAAACTGTTATTCTGGCGACGGATGCGTCCCCGAGGGGTCTGGGCGCAGTTCTGTCACACCGCTTACCTGACGGCTCAGAGAGACCTATCGCTTTCGCTTCCAGGAGTCTTTCAACAAGTGAAAAGCAATATAGCCAAATTGATAAGGAAGCAACAGCAATATATTGGGGCCTTAAAAAATTCTTTCATTATTGTTACGGACGAAAATTTATCTTGATTACTGATCATAAGTCTCTTACAAGTATTTTCCATCCAAAAAGAACCCTTCCGGCAATGAGTACAATGCGGTTATTTCATTACGCTCACTTTCTTTCTGGCTTTAATTATGATATTGAATACCGCACTTCTGCAGCTAACTCTAATGCAGACTATTTATCAAGATTCCCGTATGAACAAACTCAAGACAACATAATAGACCAACATTCGGCGTACCAATTACAAAAAATACATTCTCTCTCAGTCAATTGTGAAATTATTGCTAAGGAAACAGCAGACGATCACGAGTATCAAGCAGTACTACGAGCCCTACAAACAGGGAGGAGCTTGAGAGACCTGGGCTATAATGATAACGAGTTTACGTTGCAAGACGGCTGCATTTTAAGAGGGATCAGAGTCATGATCCCGGTGCGTTACGTGAGGCCGTGCTAGAAGAACTTCACGCCGGACATCTCGGTATCGTTAAAATGAAACTGTTAGCCCGCAGTTTTGTTTATTGGAAGAATATTGACCGGGATATAGAAAATAAGGTTAAATCATGCAGAGCTTGCAGATTAACACAAAACGAACCAAATAAAGTAGCAGTTCATCACTGGGAAGAACCGACAGAACCATGGCAGCGGATTCATATCGATTTTGCTGGCCCTATCGCAGGACATCAACTATTGATAGTGGTAGATGCATTCACCAAGTGGATCGAAATTATTCCAACGAAGACTACAACGAGCGCCAGGTGTATCAATAAGCTCAGAGATTTATTCAGCACCTTCGGATTTCCATACATTTTAGTATCAGACAATGGCCGTCAGTTCACCTCGAGTGACTTTACTCAATTTCTTAAAGAAAACGGAGTCTCTCACAGAACGTCTGCACCTTATCACCCAGCTTCCAATGGTCAAGCAGAACGATACGTTCAAACTGTAAAAAAATGTATAAGAAACATGGAGGACAACACAGGCTCTCCTGCCGACAAATTAAACGTGATTAAAATGCAATTAAGACGAACCCCAAATCTGACAGGAAGCAATGCGTATCAATTAATGTTTGGTAGAGACATACGCACAAAATTACATTTAATGCTGGGGGAGCTCGTAACCAAAAAAGAAAATCCAATGAGGTACGGACCCGTACTGGATAAAAAGCTCGTAACCAAAAAAGAAAATCCAATGAGGTACGGACCCGTACTGGATAAAACATTCGTAGAAGGTCAAAGGATCCAAGTCCGTAACTATTCGGACCTTAAAAGAAAGTGGGAGTTTGGCAGAGTAGCCGAAAGATTAGGGCGCCTACACTACCGCGTGGTTACAGACGGTGGCGAAAGCTGGCGGCGCCATGTAGACCAGATGCTGCCGGCTACTGGCGTCCCCGAAGCGCAACAGGTTGATTAACGGCGGCGGCTGTTATGGTCTTAACCTTCTTGTGACGGTGACATGACAGCAGGAGTAGCCTAGTTACGTATTGTTATTATTGAATTGTGTCATTCTTAATAAATATGTGAATTTATCAGTATTCACATATTACCACATACTCTGCCAAACTCCCACTTTCTTTTAAGGTCCGAATAGTTACGGACTTGGATCCTTTGACCTTCTACGAATGTTTTATCCAGTACGGGTCCGTACCTCATTGGATTTTCTTTTTTGGTTACGAGCTTTTTATCCAGTACGGGTCCGTACCTCATTGGATTTTCTTTTTTGGTTACGAGCTCCCCCAGCATTAAATGTAATTTTGTGCGTATGTCTCTACCAAACATTAATTGATGGGTAATTCTAAAAAAAGTGGCACCGTAACCTGTCAATGAGTTTTTGAATACAAAGTATGTTAAATGTTCGTTTTACAGAAAAAGTAAAAACATTCATAGATAAGCACAGACCTTTTACATCGAGGCCAAGCCATTTTAATTATTTATTCTCCTAAATTTTGTTAAAAAAAAATGGTAGGTACTATTTTTTACTATAACCTGTCTTGTCCAAATGAGACATGTTTCCGTTTTTTAGAACTTTGAACTATTTGTGTATATTTTATTATATATATTTTAAAATATATTGCAAGAAGAATATTATGACATTCAATTAGTTATGATATGGTTTCAAAAATATATGCTTATATATCAATATTAACACACGACAGTTTGTCCGGTGATGTTTTTACTTTAACCTGTGTGTCCGTGATAGTGTATCTCACTCACATACGGAATATAATAGGCACACCATAATCCTCGATAAACATTCGGCCAGTATGTGGCTCACCACTATACGAAACGGTTGGATACGATCTGTCATACTTTTGTGGAGATTAGTGATCAAATGCAGTAATCTGGAGTTTGTAACGGGTATGTTAACTTTATCTTGTCTCAATTATTTAATGTTAACGGTATGGGACGTAATTAACTAATCATTTGAACGTGGTATTCTGATGTATCTACTTATATTACTAAGAGTGAAACGTTCAAATTATCACCGGTTTAAGAGTAAATGTCTTGTAAATCCACTTTTAACTTTAACCTGTGCAACTTTAACCTGTAACTAGCATAGATTAGGTTAGGCACAGGTTAATGTAACTCTTGGCGGGTTAAAGAGACATATGTGCACTAATGTGCAGGTTAGTGTGACTATTGGCAAGCTAAAGTGAATAACTATTTTAAATAATTTTATTTTAATAACTTGCATATAATTTCCAGGAAAAACTTTACAGATGCTTTATCAAGCAGTACCCATTAATAGTGCTCTACCAAAGTAAATGTAGGGAATTGCTTTTTTAAAGTAATTTGTATTTTAATATAACTCTCTTTAATCTGAAAACTTTTCTCTTCTAACCTGTCTAATGAAACTTTCACCTGCATCTCAATATTTCAACAAGCCATAATTCTTATATTTTCATGTATATTCCGTTCCCTTTTCTAAATATGTAACAATTGGAACACCATGAAGCTTATTTTAAGCAAAGAAGGTAAAAAAACACAACTTTTTTTTTGGAGAAACTTTAACCTGTCCGTGCCACTTTTATTAGAATGACCCTGATACGCATTGCTTCCTGTCAGATTTGGGGTTCGTCTTAATTGCATTTTAATCACGTTTAATTTGTCGGCAAGAGAGCCTGTGTTGTCCTCCATGTTTCTTATACATTTTTTTACAGTTTGAACATATCGTTCTGCTTGACCATTGGAAGCTGGGTGATAAGGTGCAGACGTTCTGTGAGAGACTCCGTTTTCTTTAAGAAATTGAGTAAAGTCACTCGAGGTGAACTGACGGCCATTGTCTGATACTAAAATGTATGGAAATCCGAAGGTGCTGAATAAATCTCTGAGCTTATTGATACACCAGGCGCTCGTTGTAGTCTTCGTTGGAATAATTTCGATCCACTTGGTGAATGCATCTACCACTATCAATAGCTGATGTCCTGCGATAGGGCCAGCAAAATCGATATGAATCCGCTGCCATGGTTCTGTCGGTTCTTCCCAGTGATGAACTGCTACTTTATTTGGTTCGTTTTGTGTTAATCTGCAAGCTCTGCATGATTTAACCTTATTTTCTATATCCCGGTCAATATTCTTCCAATAAACAAAACTGCGGGCTAACAGTTTCATTTTAACGATACCGAGATGTCCGGCGTGAAGTTCTTCTAGCACGGCCTCACGTAACGCACCGGGGATCATGACTCTGATCCCTCTTAAAATGCAGCCGTCTTGCAACGTAAACTCGTTATCATTATAGCCCAGGTCTCTCAAGCTCCTCCCTGTTTGTAGGGCTCGTAGTACTGCTTGATACTTGTGATCGTCTGCTGTTTCCTTAGCAATAATTTCACAATTGACTGAGAGAGAATGTATTTTTTGTAATTGGTACGCCGAATGTTGGTCTATTATGTTGTCTTGAGTTTGTTCATACGGGAATCTTGATAAATAGTCTGCATTAGAGTTAGCTGCAGAAGTGCGGTATTCAATATCATAATTAAAGCCAGAAAGAAAGTGAGCGTAATGAAATAACCGCATTGTACTCATTGCCGGAAGGGTTCTTTTTGGATGGAAAATACTTGTAAGAGGCTTATGATCAGTAATCAAGATAAATTTTCGTCCGTAACAATAATGAAAGAATTTTTTAAGGCCCCAATATATTGCTGTTGCTTCCTTATCAATTTGGCTATATTGCTTTTCACTTGTTGAAAGACTCCTGGAAGCGAAAACGATAGGTCTCTCTGAGCCGTCAGGTAAGCGGTGTGACAGAACTGCGCCCAGACCCCTCGGGGACGCATCCGTCGCCAGAATAACAGTTTTTCTTGGATCAAAATGAATCAGTGTTCTGTCGCTTGATACTTCTTTCTTAATTGTTGTAAAACTTTGTTCACATTCCTTGGACCAATCGTACTGTACACCCTTCTTAAGTAGTTTATTTAAGGGACTGGTTATAGAAGCTAGGTTCGGAATAAACCTATTATAGTAGTTTGCCATTCCAAGAAACGTCCGTAGTTCAGTTATATTCGATGGGGAATTGGTATTTGTGAGGGCCTGTATTTTTTCCTTGTTCTTGTGTAATCCATTACTGTCAATTGTGTGTCCAAGATAATTTATGCTGCTTTGAAAAAATTGACATTTCTCTTTGTTTATTCGCAGGTCATTGTCTTGGAGTTTTTGAAATACCTTTTTTAAGCGATCGAGTAGTTGTTCTTCGCAGGCCCCTTGGATGATGATATCATCGAAGAAACATTGTACTCCATCGATTCCTTGGAGAAGTTGGTCCATAAATCTTTGCCATAGATTTGGTGCAGTTTTGACTCCAAACATTAATCTATTTACTTTATATGTACCCTTATGTGTACTTAATGTTTGTAGTAATGCACTTTCTTCATCCATTTCCATATGTAAATAAGCTTGGCTTATATCGAGAGTGCAAAATATTTTCCCACCATTCATTTGTGATAAAATATCTTCAATAATCGGAATCGGATACTGTTCATCCTTAATCACTTGGTTCAGAGTAACTTTGTAGTCGGCACATAATCGAATAGAACCATTGGGTTTAACAATCGGAACAATTGGTGCTCCCCACTCAGCTTGGTCTACTTTAGTGATTACTCCCAATGTACAGAGTCTTTCAATCTCTTCGTCCACTTTTTGTTTCAGAGCGTAAGGTACTCGTCTTGGTTTTATAAATATGGGTTGTGTGTTTTCATGTAAGTTAATATGACCTTTGTAATTTGGTATTTTTCCTAGATCAGATTTGAAAATGGTGGATGTAAATTCTTTTAATATTTCATCGAGTTTTGGAAATTGTTCCAAACGTAGCATTCTTATATCTGCAAGTTCCAATTTGAATTCTTTCATCCAGCTTCGTCCAAAAATCGCATCCACATCTAAATCGATTAGATAGAGTTTTCCACTAAAATTTTGGTTATTGTAGGTACATTTTACGAAAATAACTCCATATGGAACTATAACTTCTCCGGTGTAAGTTTTTAATCTGATGTCAGTTTTGTATATTTTACTTGCCAGATTAAGTTCCTTGTACTGTTTAAGAGACATCGATGACAGCGCTGCTCCCGTATCAAATTCCATTTGTACTGTTTTGGTATTAATTTGTAAGGTAATCATGTACTTATTTGAAGATTCCGTTTTAATAGTGTTTATATCACACGTACTTTCGACTGCCACGTTTGTATCATCGTTCACAAGAACGTTATATGAATTGTACTCTTCATGTATATTTGCTGGAAAGTCTGTGTTATCTAAATGTATTTGTTTACTGTCCAGGTTTTGTTGCAAGCAGACTTTTTGTAGGTGGCCTTTTCGGTTACATCGCTTACAAACGGTATTGATAATATCAATTATGTTCGCATTGATTAGCTCTGTGAGTGTCTTGCCCGCATCTATAACACTTACCTTTAAGGTCTTTAAGGGCGATATTGCCTCCTTTTGTGTGCGGTTGCAAATTGTAACGTGGCTGTTGTGAGCTTGTAAGTTTATTTGTGTAGTCCACAGTTAGGTTTTCATGGTGTGATATCAACTTGTTTTCAGATTTACCCATTTCAATGGTTGTAGCCATGTGAATTCGTTCGGTAAACGTGGAATTTTTATTATCTTGAAGAAGCTTCGTGCGAATATCTCCGTCTTGGATACCCCTTATAAACTGTAAGCATAGGAAATTTTCCGAAATTGGTTTTTTGCAATGTTGACATTCGAAATTACAATTCATCGTTAGCTGTTTTAATTTTGAGGCGTACTGTGCTACAGTTTCATCATTCTTTTGTTTTCTTGTAATAAATTTATGTTGTAGTAACCAGGTGCTCGCTGGTTACTACAACAAACAAAAAAAAAGAAAATCCAATTAGGTACGGACCCGTACTGGATAAAACATTCGTAGAAGGTCAAAGGATCCAAGTCCGTAACTATTCGGACCTTAAAAGAAAGTGGGAGTTTGGCAGAGTAGCCGAAAGATTAGGGCGCCTACACTACCGCGTGGTTACAGACGGTGGCGAAAGCTGGCGGCGCCATGTAGACCAGATGCTGCCGGCTACTGGCGTCCCCGAAGCGCAACAGGTTGATTAACGGCGGCGGCTGTTATGGTCTTAACCTTCTTGTGACGGTGACATGACAGCAGGAGTAGCCTAGTTACGTATTGTTATTATTGAATTGTGTCATTCTTAATAAATATGTGAATTTATCATCTATGAAGACGCCTAGGCACATAGATTTGTTCTTGATGGCTTCCTCTACCTTGCTTACTACTGCATGTAGGGCTGAGTCTGTTGATTTACCTTGGCTGTAGGCATGTTGGTTTGGGTGCATTGGTACGTTTACCAGGCAGCTCTCCCGTAGATTCCTGTCGCATAGCCTTTCCAAGCTCTTTAGTAGGAACCAGGTTAGGCTGATGGGTCTGTAGGATCTGGGGTCCGAGTAGTGGCTCTTACCTGGTTTTGGTATGAATATTACCTTGACCTCCCTCCACCGTTTAGGCACATATCTGTGTGCCAGACAAGCGGTCAGGATCCCGGCGAGAACCCGAATCAGTCTCTCGCCCCCCCACTTCAGTAGGGCTGGGAAGATCTCGTCTAGGGCCGTTGATTTAAAGGAGTCAAAGCTGTTGATTGCCCATTTCACTTTATGGAGGTTGATTACCTTGAGGGCTTGCTCCCAGTCTACCGTGGTAGGGGGGGCCTCTTCGCTCGTCCAGCTGGTCAACTGTGATATCACACAGTCAGGGAAATGCGTCTCTACAAGGACTCGCTCTGCCTCCTCTGACGAGCTGGTGAGTGTGTTGTTTGGCTTGCGTAAGGAGCCTATGGTGTGCATGGTCTGGTTGGAGAGAACCTTCCTTACCCTGTTGGCCTGTGAACATGCTTCTATGTTGTTGCAGAAGTTCCGCCATGAGCTCGTACTCCTGTACCTGAGGCGTTTCTTGTACCTGGACTTGGTCGTGTTGTAGTTCTCCCAGTAGTGGTCTGCGCCTGTGTTCATTGCTCTGTTCAGTTGTCGTCTCATCTTCTTCCTGAGCCTCTCCAGCTCAGGGCCCCACCATTTTCCTTCGCTGTTGTGGTTGGCCAGTGGGTTTGAGAGAGGACATGCATGATGATAACTTGCCACAATGGCCTCCGTTAGGAGAGTTACCTGGTTTTCTATCGCTTCGCAGCCCTCGACTTGGAGTGTGGCCGCCGACGGCAACGTAAGTTCCAGCCGCTCAGCGTATAGCAAGCGGTTGGTTCTACGTGGGTTCCGCCGAGGAGTTTCTGCGATTGTATTTACCTGAATGTCGAAACGTATCCATCTATGGTATGAGCACGACAGTTCCTTTGAGACGTGCCAGTTCATGATGTACTGTGTAGTTTCTTCAGTTGCTAAGGTCAAGTCAATGATTGTGCTGCTTCGTCTGTTTACGAATGTGGGTTCAGAGCCTGTATTTAGGATATTAAGGTTAGTTGACATTAGGTATTCTACAAGTAGCTTACCTCTGTTGTTAGCGGTTTTCATATCCCAGAGGGGTGGTGTGCGTTGGAGTCCGTGGCCCCAATCAGTTGCAGCTTGTACTCCTCGCAGTGGGTCACCAGCCTCGTCATTTCGTGTGGCGGTGGGTCTTCTGCCTCTGGCATATAGATGGAAGCTAAGACCACCTCCGGCAGGCTGGAATCTTGCGCCCCTCGCACCTTTATGGCACACAGGTCTCTAGAGCAGAAACTGGTTAAGGGTTCGGCATGTATGTTCCTAGTGGTGTAAATGCAGGTCCGGGGGTTATCCGGACCCGTGTGTACTATGAGCTTACCTCCGATGTTCCGGAGCCCGCATATGGCCCCCTTCCTGATCCACGGCTCCTGGATCAGGACTACGGCGGTGTTGTTGGCCTCCAGCCACTTCCGGACCTGAGCCGTCGCGGTTTCGCTGTGGTGGAGGTTAGCTTGGAGGATGTTACAGCCGGTTGAAGGGGGTTCCGTCATTGGTGCAAAGCCCCACTGACCCCTCCTCGCTGCCTTCCTCGCCGATGGCCAGTTTACCTATCCCCTGGGCACACTCCTCCCCGCTTTCCGACGAGTCACGGAGGAGCTCTTCCTCGTCGTGCTCGGAGCAGGGGGCGCCTTGCGCCGGGGATTGGGACCCAGGCGCGACCTCGACAATGTCGTCGGCCGCGCCGGTCACCGTGGCCGTGTCCATCGGCTCTGGTTCCCGCTGTGTGGCAGGTGTTGTGCTATAGGTGCTCGAGGGTGGAGTCTCCATGAACTCCCCTCGTGGCCCCTGGAATTTTAGGTACACCGACCCACACAAAAATGTGAGGCGGCGCCCCCTATCCAGAATGGCCTGCACCTCCGTCTCCGGTATGCTGACGATGGCAAAGGTCTCGTTGCCTTGCCTGTCAGCGCTGTGCAGAAGCCACCGGTCCATCTGCACCCAGGTATTCTGGTAGCGGAGCGAGTGCGCCACCACGCCAAAATCGTCGTACACGCCCGCCCGGGAGCAGGATGCCGCAGCGTACTCTGCGCGGTATTTCGCTTTGGCGTTTTACGGTGAGGTTATCGCCTGAGGAGAGGGTGATGGCGGATACGCACTCCCTCAGCCAGGTCACCGCTGCTTGGTCCCCGCACCACAGCCTCAGGGTGCCGTTCACGTGTAACGGCTTTCCCTGAAACTGTGGTCCGCCCCTGCTCTGCAGGTTTTGGACCGCTTTTGCCATCACGCGGGCTTGGATGAGGTTTAGGGCCTCGTCAGCGAGTTCAGCCGAAAGGTGACCCGTGCTTGCTGATGTAACAGCAATAGGGCTTGCAATATCCGCCCTATTTTACTATCCGGATGATTCGGATAACGGATAATGCTATATCCGGATATCCGGATAAAACGGATAAAACGGATATTTTTAGGTAATATGTAATAAAATACAAAAAAAATGTAAAAAAACATTTATTTATTTATAGAATACAAAACAACGTAAGATTTCAGAAAACATGTTTATTTCAAGGCTTTAAATAAAAAAAAATGTAATCACGACTATGTATATGGTAGAAGTTGAAGGTTGTGTTGCTGTCGCTAGTAAACTTCTGGAAATGGCTGAAGTGCTCAATTTGTCTTTTATCTGTTGTTTGATAGGTATCTATTGAGTGAGTTAGCTTCAGATGAGGAATATCCAGATAACTTTAATATGTTTTTACATATTTTGCACTGAGCTTCTTTGCCATCAGGCCTTCTCAAAAAGTGGTGCCAAGCAGAGTTTTTGTCAAGATTTCTTGTATTTTTTGAAAACAGCGGCTATTTCTCTGTTTATGAATTCACTAAATTCAAACCTGAAAAATAACAAATGCCTCTTTAAAGTACATGTATCATTAATTTAAAAAAATACATATACTAAAAAACTAGTTTTCAACACGTGTAGCCGGCGTCTATATAGCTGTGAAAGCAAGGATTGATTGATTGACGTTGATTAAAGGAAACCAGGAAGCTGTCCTGAGAAGGACATGATTGACGCTGACGAGGAAACGAGGACGGTTGCCCTGAGAAGAGCAGTTGGTTCGAGCAGTGGCGATGTTTGCTGATCGGCGTCCGGCGGCGAAAGGAACGCGCGCGGCCGGAGCCCCTTTATATAACGTTGTGCAGGCGCAGGCCGAGCGCCTACGCAGTGCGCAGTGGGGTAGTCGGGAAAATCAACGTTTCTATCTACCCACGTGCGCACTGCGTAGGCGCTCGGCCTGTGCCTGCACAACGTTATATAAACGGGCTCCGGCCGCGCGCGTTCCTTTCGCCGCCGTCTACATGGCAACGAAGCATTTCCGCAAACTATTTGAGGGAAAACCGCTTACTATATACACGGACCACAAACCATTGACCTACGCATTTACAATGAAAAATACCGACAACGAATCGCCGCGAAGAACCCGCCAACTTTTATACATTAGCGAATTTACAACGGATATACGTTATATAAGCGGCACAGAGAATGCAGTAGCTGACGCACTCTCAAGGATCGAATCAATCAACTGCCCTACTCCAATTGACTACAGCAAGTTAGCCCAAGTGCAAGCAAATGACAAAGCCATACAAAAACTGCAACAACAAAGCAACCTTACACTGGAAAAAATCACAATACCAGGGCAAGAAATCGACATCTATTGTGAAACTTCAACTTCCAAGCAACGACCGTACCTACCAGAAGAGTTTCGCCAAACAGCATTTGAATCAATCCACAACATAAGTCACCCTGGAATACGAACTACTCGCAAGATGACCTCGGAAAAATACTTTTGGCCCTCTATGAATGTAGACACTGGAAATTGGGCAAAATCATGCATACCATGCCAACGAGCGAAGATACAGCGGCATACAGTTAGCCCAATATCCTCGTTCCAAGCAACCGAGCGTTTCGCCCACATACATATAGATATCATCGGCCCACTACCAACCACGCCCGATGGCCATCGCTATTGTGTCACGATAATTGACCGTGCCACTAGATGGCCGGAAGCGTGCCCACTCCACGAAATAACAGCTGAGCAAGTCGCAAGAGCAGTTTACGAAAACTGGATCGCACGATTTGGTTGTCCAGTTACAATGACCACAGACCAAGGCCGCCAGTTCGAAAGCCGAGTATTTTCATCATTATCACACCTCCTCGGCATCAAAAAAACGCGCTCATCACCTTATCATCCCCAATCAAACGGCATGATAGAAAGATGGCACCGCACGCTAAAGACAGCACTGAAAACAAGACTCCAAATAAACCATACCTGGCTAGACGAGTTACCTACCGTGCTACTAGGAGTGCGCGCTGCAATTCGCAGCGACACGGGCGTCAGCGCTGCCCAGCTTACATACGGCTGCAACATAAAACTGCCCGGCGAATTCCTAACATCAACAACAGATGACGTCACCATGGACACCGCCTACGTCGACCACTTACGCGATACGATACGAAAACTGAGACCAACGACAGATAAACCACACAGCAGCCATCGACCTACTTTCGTACACCGTGACTTGCTTACCTGCAACCAAGTATTCGTTCGCACTGACGCTGTAAAAAAACCACTGCAAACGCCATACGAGGGACCGTATCGCGTGCTGAAACGAACAAACAAGGTTTATACATTACAACTACCGGAAAGACAAGCAAACATCTCAATCGATCGTCTTAAACCAGCCTACGTACTCAACGAAGAACCCGAAACGACTACAACAGAAAACAAAAACAGAAAACAACAAAAGACACCTGAAAACAAAAATCAAACAATAACAATCGCAAGTACCAACTTACCAAAGAAAACCCGAAGTGGCCGAATCATAAAACCTCCAGTACGCTTCGCTTAAAGGGGAGCACTGTAGCCGGCGTCTATATAGCTGTGAAAGCAAGGATTGATTGATTGACGTTGATTAAAGGAAACCAGGAAGCTGTCCTGAGAAGGACATGATTGACGCTGACGAGGAAACGAGGACGGTTGCCCTGAGAAGAGCAGTTGGTTCGAGCAGTGGCGATGTTTGCTGATCGGCGTCCGGCGGCGAAAGGAACGCGCGCGGCCGGAGCCCGTTTATATAACGTTGTGAGGGGCGCAGGCCGAGCGCCTACGCAGTGCGCAGTGGGGTAGTCGGGAAAATCAACGTTTCTATCACGTGCGAATTAGTATTTAAGAGTTATTAAATAGTATGGAATTACCTGGCTGCTTTAGTAACTAAGTGCGCTACTCTATTTGTATTAAATGTGGAAATAATTAAATATTCCATTCTGATCATCAAGCGCATTATTTAACAACACACCAAATATCCCAAACACGGTTTGGTATCAGTACACGTAAGGAAAAGTAGGAATCCAGTACTATCCGTTTATTATTATTATCACCAATCACCATGCTTTAGTAAAAGGTATATAAAAATATACATTGCCAACTACGTAATACAAACAAACAAAATGGGTTCCATTTTAAGTAACAAACTTTAAGTAAATCAAACGAATTACATGAAATATCGAATTTAAATAATGGGTGAAGTGAAGTGAAGGGCCACTGCCACTCAGGAATTAACCTTTACATCTTTTTTATTTTTTGACTCAATAATACTAATCAATAAGTACTCACACACGTCACGTGAACTCATGGTAATTTTCACTACCATGCTGTACCTCCTCGCCACTTGGTGTTTCTGCACTTAAATAACACGTACGAATGACACGAACACGATGAGCACTGATTGAGCGGAGGGTAGCGGCGATCGGCGTTGTTTTGTTGTAGAATCTGATACGAGGATATCGTGCGTCTCGCTCGCGCATTTTATAAATGAAAAATGTTTTCGCGATCTGATCTGGCGTCAAATTCAATACTAAAATTAAGTTTTAGTCCTATTTTTTGAATATCCGAAATATCCGAATTATCCGGATACAAAGTAAGCCCAAATCCGGATTTGAAATTAAGCGGATATCCGGATAATTCGAATATCCGGATATCCGGATTGCAAGCCCTAAACAGCAACCATCAGGTCCGCCTTCGCTGCTTCCGCGTACGCCACTCGCGGGGTACCCGACGATCGCTCGATCCTCTGCTTTTTGGGTTCGCCTCTCGGAGACACAGTCTCGTCCAGGCGCGCCCTCTTAGCAGTGGTCCGAGCGACCGGGGGGCTCCCCTCCGAGGCCCTGTTGACGGCTCCTTTCCCTTTGCGAGCGGCACGGCTTGTTATCAGATGAGCGGGGTCACCGGCAGCGCCTCGCACCGTCTCCGTTCCGGGAGCACCCGGTTGTTGGTCAGGCACCGGAGCAGCAGCTTGTTCCGCCAGTAGCCTACGGTACTTGCGGCGCTGCTTTTGGTTCTTGTGCTTCTTCTTCCCGAGTTCGGTCGCACTGGGTACTGGGGCGTCCCGCTTGGCGGTTTGCTCCCTTCTTCCCCACGTGGTTAACACGGGAAGTTTCCAGCTGGCATCCAGCTGGGAAGCTGTCGAAGGCGTAGGTAGCAGCGCCGGTGTCTGCCCCGCGTCTGCGGATTTCTCCGCAGGTGCAGGCGGGACGATCTCCGGGCTGGCTTTGCGTAGTGGCCTGGGTTGAGTCCACGTTCGGGGTTTTGAGCCCGCCGGTTTCCCAGCAGACTTCCCACCCCTCGCAGACTTTGTGTATGTGTGTGACGGTGCCTTAGCACCGCCCCGGCGTGGGTGTGTTCTTGTGGTCTTGGGGGTCGATGTCGATGCCTCGAAGCCACGTGTGAATGAAGGTAGCGTCACTTTCGTGCCACTTCCCTTCCGCTGTGTTTGGTGTGTAAGGGTAGCTGGCGGGGCTTGCGCCCTGCCGCCACCTTTGTGTGGTGTTTGTGTGTGGTGTAGCCCTTGGCCACTACTACCCGCACCTGTTTTGTTGGGAGAGGCTGGCACGCCCGTAGGAGCACCGCTCTCTTGTTGAGCGCCTTTGGGTTTCCCCTCCGGCACTCTCGGGGTTTGGGATCGTATATTGTCCATAGTCCGTTGTTTGTTGTTTCATCTCACGAGTTTCCCACCCTCCACGGAGCCCGCACCGGGGATGTCTACAATAGATCATCAGGAGTACTCGTGAGATATAGATGTGCAGAGTTGGGTGTCGTGCGCGACATCGGGAGCTGCAGACAGTGTGGCTGGGTTGACCGATCCGGGTCTCCCCAGGTGTTCCACACGCCCTTGCCCCGTCAGCATGGCCGACACCCCGCCCACCCAGTGGGCCCCCACACATCTCGCCTGCGAAACCGTACCCACCTCGACCGTACGGACGCGTGTCCATTACCTTGCAGTGGCTAGCTGCAAGGCTACCGTTTTGCCAGAAATTCGGACCAAAGAGGGCGTGTTGTCTCCCGGTAGTACTATCCCGACTCCGTTCGACTCAACCCCCCAGGACTCCTGCATCCTCGCATACGGCGCTCAACTGCGGAGGACTACCGCAGGTAGGCTGGATAGTCCATCGGGTCGCCTACAAACCCGATGGAGCCGAGAGATCTCAGCCATTGCTGGTACAGAGAGGGCACAGAGGACTCCGTCAAGTCTCTACCAACAATGTTGCCCGGGGTGTGCCGTGGTAGTTGGTAGTATTCCGTTCGGGTTTTTACGTCCTCGCGGTTTCCTACCTTCCACCCAAGCTAGGAGGCGACACTCTGAACACCCCAGGTATTGTAATATTTTAATATTCATAACCAATGGTAATGATATTAGAGTCCATTGATTATAAATAAATTTAGTGAAATAAAAAGGGTTATGTATTAGAAACTTGTTTTAATTCAACAATAAATTAATGTCAGAATTTATAAAGGGAATAATAAATAAATACCGGGCGCCAGGACACTAATTGAATGAAATTTTAAATCTATAAAAAAGTACCTCGGATCCTCAGTGGCGAATTGTCCTTTTAATCACAAAGGAGGGATGGATTTTAATAAAAGTTAGTGTTTCTCAGTCTTGCCTCTATTCGAAATCTCTTTAAAAACACAAAGGTAAACAACAGGTTAGGTTTACTTAAATCGAGTTAAAGTTAACTTAATCTACTCGAAATCTTATATTATAGGTCTTAAACCATAACTTACAATATCAAAACAAAAGAAGTCCGTAGCGAGATAAGCTTGCTCGGCTTCATGAAACCATTAAGAAAATACTAGGTTAAATTATTATGGAAGCTACAATGAAAATCTAGTTTAATTTATAAGGGAAGTTACAATTAAAATCTAGGCCTCAGAAAAGAAACACTAGGAGGTCCTAGGTGAAGTTCTTAACCCAATGATCCAACTAAGAGTCAAGTATTCAACCATTGACTTAATAAACAGACACAGTTTTACGTCTGGTCAAAGGACGGTGAAATTGACAACAATTCATATGTGCTAAGGTAGTAAATTAAAATACCGTTTGTAGATTTTACACTACTGATTACAGTAAAAATATTTTTGGATTTTTATATGCAGTAGTTTTTTTTATATTTAGGAAAAACAGTAAAAAAAGTTCGATTGTGAATGTTAGGAATACACTTATAGTGTCCATAGTCCATTTATTACCATAGGAGTTGAAAAAAATATACAACTGTCATGTCAATTTTTTATCTGTCTGACGGATTACTTGATTCTAACGACACGCTTTCGATTCTCGTAATACTATTGTTTTGATATACGCTATTTAAAATGAAAGTGACTAACGGATTTGTAAAAGCGGATAGCCGCAATCTGCCCAAAGTCGACGAATTTATGTTGTTACAGTTGTTATTGTTGACAAGCGACGTGACATTACAATCAGTTCTGTTTCTGTTTAAAACACTTTTATTTTATTTTATATCATGCTAAGTTCACGACTTCAGTATTTCTAACTTTGTATATAGGTACGGTCTTTTTAATGACTATTTCTTTAATAAATTAGTAATGACGAATTTAAATTAAATAAAGAAAAACCGAGAAACACGGGTAGTCTAATTTTTAACCAGCTATTATAAACGCGAAAAAATTAAAATACTTCTTTTTTTGGAATGTTGTCAATTATGAAGCTAATAATGAAAATCTAGGAGGCCTCTGAAAACACTAGAAGGTCCTAGGTAAAGTTATTAAAGTTACATCGACCGGAGATTATCACCAAAGCCCCATGGAAAAGGGAAATGATGCCAAAGTTAAACTCTAAAGCAAGAGTGCAAAGCGAAGATGGTAACGTAAATAAATTCCCCCTTGAGCATTCGGGAACAATCCAGCAAAATAAAAAGAGTAAAAAAGTCTATAAAAAAATATCACATACTAAGGCTCTCTTAGAAAAAAGGCGTAAAGTTAAGTTAAGTAGCCAAGAATTTAAATACTACATCGTAGTCGTGAAGAATCCAGCCGTAAAAAACATGGCGGCACGTGGACGTAGGGAGATGTAACCCTCGGGGAAGCCGATTGGTAGACGTTGTCAAAGCGAGTAGAACCACATGGAAAAAGCGCTCAGAGAGCTGTGAAAGAAACAAAAAGATAGGTTTAGACTTTTGTTTCTAGATTGGTCTAGACCTATCACCATCAGAGGGACGCCAAAATACAAAAAGAAAAACTTACCGCTTTTTCCTTGAACAATCCCGACGCATTTCGAAAAAAACTCGCCGGTCCTTTCTTTATAAAAAAAATTAGACTCACATCGAGTACATTCTCGAAGGGTCTAACGACGTATCCAAGTTACCTTAAAAGTGGAGATCGAACATTGAAAAATAACGAATTGTAAAAGTATCAGGCCGCTTAGAAGCGAGCAAGTTTGGAAACCATTAAATGTTGAAAAACAACGAAACTCACCAAAATAACAGCGAACACAACCGCAGGTAGGAGTGATTTATACCGAAGAATGTATTTATCACATGTTAAATTCAGGCGATTTTACCTGATTGTAAAAAATAACAGCCTAGCTGATGCTGGCTAAGTCGGAGAAAGAAGCTAAAAAAAACGGAAATCCGCCAAAAACCTAAGAATATGAACATAAAGCATAAAAACCGGACTATAAGACGTACTTTGCGTCAGCTATCTTTCTCTACTTTTCAGATTACGTATTACGTGAGAAAAAAAATGAAACAAATACTAGGCTGTTTTTTCTTCTTTAACTGTCATTGTCACAAGGTTTTTAGACGTCAAATTTGAATGGATCTCTAAATGTCATTCCCACAATCACCCGAACCTCCAGTACTACGAAATCAAAAAGTCTGTATTGCGAATATAGTACATTTTGCCAGGATGACTTCTTCTTTTAGTAGTGTAGTTCAGTGTAGTTGTCTGTGAATTTGTGTTCCGATAAATAAATAAAATTCTGGAGAATGTCAACAAAAATTATGTGTTGGTTAGTTTAGCCTGAATATTTACAGCCATTGCAACCTGCAATCAATGGCTTGTGTGCTGGAAGGCTGCAATTCGCACTCGGGGCGGAAGAAAAACTCTGCCTTGGGATTGTCCTTTTATAAGTAAGTTTCTTACTATTTGCCTTTAGTCATAGGTAAGATTTTATGTATAATTGGTAACATACTGTAGGCAATTCATCCAGTTGATTAAATATCGAAATCTAAGCCCTATAAGTAACATTTACCCGGTTGTAAATAAGCAATCGAAGTTTTGACAGTGATGTAAAAATATATCGATATTTTCAGATTTCCAAAAGATGAAAACGTAATTGGAGACTGGATTCGGCGAAATACAGAGAAAATCGGATACCTAAAAGATGCAGTCTCTGCTTCAAGCATTTTCATACGGTTTTTTTTTGCCGAGCGTGCAAGGTAAAGGACGACATATATTTTATTTTAGGAGCCACGATTAGGTTTTCTATTAAGAAGTGCCGCTGAAAAAACACGTGGACCGGACAACTTCAACTTACCTTTGACCAAAACGATGAGAGACCTCTTTATAATTTTGCAATTTGTTGTTATCTTAAACATGTAAATAAAACATTGATGAATTATTGAACATATTCTTTATTTAAAATATAATTGATTTGCTGTTGACAAAAAACTTGAAGTCTCACTTAAGCGTAACACCTAATTACCTAATTAAAGCGTAATATTTTAGGGCCGATTTTAGTCTGTAAAATTTTAGCTCGCCCGCTCGCTTTTCATTCATATGACAAAATATTCCAGAAAAAGTATAGTTATAGGTTATAGGTTGTGGCGGGCTGTTTTCCGCAACTCGACGACTTAAATATGCGCCTATTTTGCGTGAGAGGGTTGGTGACACTACTCCTGCCAACCCAGTTCCACCAGGAAGCCTACCAGACCCTTGACGTTGCCGACGACTTCTGGTAGCGACCTCGGTACCAGTCCGAGGTGTCGCGCCCGGTATGTTGCCACCTCTGGGCACTCCATGATGACGTGGGCAGCGGTTTCTTCCGCTGTCATGCAGGCTCTGCACAGGGGGCTGTCTGTAACACCTAAAGTGTGTAAGTGTCTGTTGAATAGGGCATGACCGGTTATTGCCCCAGTTACGAGTCTAAGTTGAGTCCTTTTCAACTTCCGTAGTTTCCGTGACAATCCGGGATTTATTGTCGGGAGGGCTTCTTTGGCCTGCCTGCAGGTGCTTAGGTTGCTCCAGTATCGTTGGTGTTCTACCTTGGTTAAGCGTCGCAGTTTGTTACGCAGCCATCCGAACGGGAGAGGCAATATGGGCTCAGGACCCACTGCTACTATCTCTGAGCCCTTCCTCGCCAGCTCGTCGGCTGCGTCGTTACCACGTGAGTTGCTGTGCCCCTTTATCCATTGTAGTGTGATGGGATTGTTTTTACTTACCTTCGTCAGGGCATTGTGGCACTCAAGTACCAGCCCTGAGGTAACGGTGTGGCTCTGTAGGGCCTGGAGCACTGATCGGCTGTCGGAGAGTATTCGGATCGGGAGATCTATTACCTTCCGTGCCTCTATTGCTGTCGTAGCCACTATGATGCCCATGCATTCTGCCTGGAAGACTGTGCCGTGGGCCCCTAATGGTGTTGAGATGTGTATGTTCAGGTCCTCCGAGAATGTACCGGAGCCGGAGCCTGACCTTGTTTTGGATCCATCTGTGAAGATTCTTACCTCCCTTGGGTTCAGGCCCTCCCAGGGATCTTCGTGGAGCTGTATTTTGTACTTCTTGTCGAAGACAAATGTCTTCGGCACTCTGTCGGTCACCGCTTCTATTAGTGGGTCGTCACTTACCAACTCACATAGGATTTCGGTGTGTGGCACCTTTGTAGTTTTCCATAGGTTTAGTTTTTTGAGACGTACAGCGGTCGAGGCTGCCTCCTGCTTTATAAAGAGGTGTAGGGGTGGCAGGTCGAGTATGACTTCCAGCGATGCTGTCGGTGTTGTCCGCATGCATCCTGTAACTGCCATGCCAGCCAACCTCTGTAGTCTTTGTAGTTTGGCCTCGACGGTCGATAGTTTGGTGCGTGGCCACCAGACCACCGCGCCGTAGCTAATGATGGGTCTTATAATTGACGTGTACAGCCATAGGGTGATCTGGGGGGTAAGTCCCCAGGTTTTACCTACCATTCTGCGGCATTGCCAGAATGCTATCGTGGCTTTGTCAATTTTGCTGTTCAGGTGGTTGCTCCAGTTCAGTTTGTTGTCCAATATTACTCCGAGATACTTTACCTCAGTCGAGAGTTGCAGTTCTGTGCCAAATATCTTGGGGAGTTTGTAATTGCCTAGGTTTCGTTTGTTTGTGAACATTACCATCTCCGTCTTTTTTGGGTTGACGGATAGTTCGTTGTGCATGCACCAGCGTTCCACGATTTGCAGGGCTGAACGGGTGATGTCACACACCGTACCGGTGACCTTACCGCTCGTGAGGATTACTATGTCGTCAGCGTAACCCACCGTGTAGTAGTGACAGTCGTTCAGTTTGGTGATCAGCTCGTTCACGACCAGGTTCCATAGCAGTGGCGAGAGAACGCCCCCTTGGGGGCATCCTTTCGCCACTAGTGCTTGTTGGGCCTTATCCGTTTCTAGTTTGATAATCCTTTTGCTGAGCATGTTACCTATCCACTGCGTCATAACTGCGTTTACACCGTGCCTTTCCAGTGCCACTGTTATGCTGCTGAAGTTGGTCTTGTCGAATGCTCCTTCTATGTCGATGAAGACGCCCAGACATAGCGATTTGTTCTTGATGGCTTCCTCAAGCCTGGAGACCACTGCGTGCAGGGCAGAGTCTGTGGATTTACCTTGACTATAGGCGTGTTGGTTTTGATGTATTGGTGTGTTGACCAGGTCCCCTTCACGCAGGTACCTGTCGCATATCCTCTCCAGAGTTTTGAGTAAAAACGAGGTGAGGCTGATAGGCCTGTATGCTTTGGGGTCCGAGTAGTCACCTTTACCTGGTTTTGGTATGAATGTTACTTTGACCTCCCTCCAGCGCTGAGGCACATATCTGTGCGCAAGGCAGGCTGCTAGGATCACCGTGAGCAGCTGTGTCAGATTTTCGCCGCCCCACTTTAGTAGGGCGGGGAATATTCCATCCAGGCCTGGTGATTTGAAGGAGTCGAAGCTGTTGATGGCCCATTTTATTTTCGTGGGGCTGGTTACCTGGTTTGCATATTCCCAGTCAGCTTCTGTGGGGACGATCTCCTCTCGCGTCCAGCTTACCGGTTCAGAAATTACGCAACCAGGGAAGTGAGTTTGTATGAGAACATTCTCTGCTTCCTCTGGCGAGCCGGTTAGGGTGTTGTCTGGCTTTCGTAGGGAGCCCATGGTATGCGTTGTCTGGTTGGAGAGAACTTTCCTTACCCTGTTAGCCTGTGTGCAAGTTTCAATGCTGCTGCAGAAGTTGCGCCATGAGTTCGTACTTCTGTACCTTATGCGTTTCTTGTAGTTGGACTTGGACGCTTTGTAATTGTCCCAGTCTTGGTCTGCGCCTGTGTTCATTGCTCTGTTTAATTGCCGCCTCATCTTCCTCCTGAGTCTCTCCAGCTCCGGGCCCCACCAGTTCACGCGCTCGTTGCGCATGCTAGGCGGGCTAGATAAGGGACATGCTTGGTGGTAACACTCCACTATTGAGTCCGTTAGGAGGTTTACCTGTTTTTCAATCTCGTCGCAGCCCACTAGCCGGTGCAGAGACTCTACTGGCGGCAGAGTCAGGTCCAGTAGCTCCGCGTACTGCGTGCGATTGGTCTTGCGTGGGTTTCGTCTAGGGGTTGCGGTGATTGTGTTTACCTGAATGTCGAATCGTAGCCATCTGTGATCCGAGCACGACATCTCACTAGATACGTGCCAGTTCGAGATATGGTTCGAGGCTTCTTCAGTTGCTAAGGTCAAGTCAATGATTGTTTTACTGCGTTTGTTCACAAATGTGGGTTCTGACCCCCTGTTAAGGATATTGAGGTTGGTTGTTATTAGGTATTCGACAAGAAGCTTACCTCTCTCGTTGCCTGTCTTCATGCCCCAGATGGGGTGATGTGCGTTCGAGTCCGTGGCTATGATCAGTTCCAGCTTGGACTCTTCGCAGTAGGTAATGAGCCTGGACATGTCATGCGGCGGCGGGTCTTCTGCCTCTGGCATGTATACCGAAGCTAGTACTACTTCCGGCAGGCTGGAATCTTGCGCCCCGCGCACCTTGACGGCACACAGGTCTCTAGAGCAGAAGCTGGTTAAGGGTTGCGCATGTAAATTACGAGTCGTGTAAATGCAGGTCCGGGGATTGTCCGGACCCGTGCAGACAATGAGCTTACCTCCGATGTTCCGGAGCCCGCATATAGCGCCCTTCCTGACCCACGGCTCCTGGATCAGTACTACGGCTGTGTCGTTGGCCTCCAACCACTTCCGGACCTGAGCCGTTGCGGTCTCGCTGTGGTGGAGGTTGGCCTGTAGCACACTACAGCTGGTCGAAGGGGGTACCGTCGCCATTGGAGCTTAGCCCCGACGCACCCTCCCCATCTTCACCCTCACCGATGGCCAGCTTGCCTAGTCCCTGTGCGCACTCTTCCCCGCTCTCCGAGTGGTCGCGGAGGAGTTCCTCCTCGTCGAGCTCGGAGTTAGGGGCGCCCTGCGTCAGGGATTGGGACTCTGGTTCAGCCACGACTACGTCGTCAGCCTCCCCGGTCACCGCGGCCGTGTCCATCGGTTCGTGTAGTGTGCTGCATCCCGGAACATTGATGCCAGGGGGTGGAGTTTCCAGAAACTTCCCCCTAGGTCCCTGGAACTTCAGGTACACCGACCCACACAAGAATGTGAGTCGGCGGTCCCTGTCCAGGATAGCCTGCACCTCTGTCTCCGGGATGCTGACAATGGCGAAGGTTTCTGAACCTTGCCTGTCAGCGCTGATTAGCAGCCACCGGTCAATCTGCACCCAGGCGTTCTGGTACCTAAGGGAGTTGGCTACAACCCCAAAATTGTCCCAGACCCCCGGGAGCAGAATGCCGCAGCGAACTCTGCGCGGCACCTCGCTCTGGCGCTTAACCACCAGCCTGTCCCCTGATGAGAGGGTGATGGCGGCCACGCACCGCTTGAGCCAAGCCACCGCCGCCTGGTCGCCGCACCACATTCTCAGGGTCCCGTTAACATGTAGCGGTCTACCCTGGAACTGCGGTCCGGCTCCACTCTGGGGGTTTTGCATGGCCTCAGCCATGACGTGGCCCTGGATCAGATTGAGGGCCTCGTCAGCGAGTTGTGAGGAGAGGTGACCTGTGGTTTCGGATGTTACTGCAACCATCAGGTCAGCCTTTGCTGCGTCCGCGTATGTTGCTCGCGGGGTCCCGACGGTGGACTCGGTCCTCTGCTTCTTGGATTCGCCTCTCGGAGACAGGGTCTCTTCGAGGCGCATCCTTTTCACAGGGGCCCGAGCCACCGGGCTGTTGTTATGGGCTCCTTTCCCTTTCGGTGGGACACGGTTAGCTGCCGGTTGGCTAGGGCCATCGGCAGCTTCCTGCACCTCCACCGCGTTGGGAGCACCTGATGCGGTATCAGGCACCGGAGCAACAGAGGCAGCTTGTTCCGCTAGTATTTTGCGATACTTGCGCCTCTGTTTTCTGTTTTTGTGCCTCTTCTCCCCGAGGCCGATCGCGCTGGAGCCAGGCGCATCCCGTTTAGCGGGTTGCTCCTTTTTCCCCCACGTGGTCAGCACTGGGGTAGACCAGCTAGAGTCTAGCTGGGAGGATGTTGTGGGTGGCAACGCCGGTGTCTGCCCCGTGGTTGCAGATTTCTCCGCAAACGGGACGATCTCCGGGTTGTTTGTTGTTGTCAGGTGTTGTGTGTGTGTGTGGGAGTTTATGTTAGAGTGTGAGGTCCACGCTCGGGGTTTCGGTCCTGCTGGTTTCCCTGCAGACCTACCGCCCCTCGCAGACCTTTTGATTGTGTGTGGCGGTCCCTTGGCACCGCCCCCGTATGGGTGAGTGTTTGTGGTCTTCGAGGTCGAAGGCGTTGCCTTGAAGCCACGTGTGAAGGACGGTAGCGGCACTTTCGTGCCACGTACCTCCTGCTGTGTTTGGTTTGTTTGGGTAACTGGCCGGGCTTTCGCCCTACCGCCACCTTTGTGTGATGTTTGTTTATGGTGGGATCCTGCGTTACTAGTACCCGCACCATGTGTGTTGTGTGTGTTTGAAGAGGACGGCACATCCAGAGGAGCACCGCTCTCATGTTTAGCACCTTCGGGTTTCCCCTCCGGCACTATCGGGGTTTTGGATCTTGCATGTTCCATGTTTGTCCTGTTTTTATGTTCATCTCTCGAGTTTCCCGCCCTCCACGGAGCCCGCACCTTTGGGGATGTCTTCTTGCAAAAAGAAAAAGATCACCAGGAGTACTCGAGAGAGATAGACATGTTGGGTTGGGTATCACTGCGCGACATCAGGGGCTGCAGACGTATGGCTGGGTTGATCGATCCGGACCTTCCCAGTTGTTCCACACGCCCTTGCCCCGTCAGCATGGCCGACACCCTGTCCTCCCAGAGGACCCCCCCATGTCTCGCCTGCGAACCGTACCCACCTCGACCGTACGGACGCGTGTCCATTACCTTGGAGTGGCTAGCTGCAAGGCTACCGTTTTGCCAGAAATTCGGACCAAAGGGGGCGTGTTGTCTCCCGGTAGTACTATCCCGACTCCGTTCGACTCAACCCCCCAGGACTCCTGCATCCTCGCATACGGCGCTCAACTGCGGAGGACTACCGCAGGTAGGCTGGATAGTCCATCGAGCCGCCTACAAACCCGATGGAGCCGAGAGATCTCAGCCATTGCTGGTACAGAGAGGGCACAGAGGACTCCGTCAAGTCTACCAGCAATGTTGCCCGGGGTGTGCCGTGGTAGTTGGTAGTATTCCGTTCGGGTTTTTACGTCCTTGCGGTTTCCTACCATCCACCCACACTAGGAGGCGACACTCTAAACACCCCTCCAGAAAAAGTATATTTTGACTGTGCTTTACCATGTCATATTTTGCTTATCAAGACCAAACTAACGATAATGCAATATTCTTAACGTAGACCCACCGAGATATTCAACGTTTAGACGTTTTATAAAGCTACAAGTAACAATTTTACAGGTCTAAACTGGCAACACTGCTCAATAGCTGGTCGTCATTGGTCGAGATTGTGTCAAATGGAAACTTGTAACCTGTAAATTGTAATTTGTAGCTTTATAAAAATCGTTCCTTTGTCCATTAGAACAAATTAAAGGTATCGACATCCATATTATTGTCGATTCAGCAACATCACTAACGTTGACGGATAGGAGTCAGATCAAATTCGAACCTTGTGACAACATGATAGATACCTAACGAAAGAATTCATATAAACACATATTTTTCTAACTCATTATAAATGCTATAAACAGAAAAAGGTCAAACATACGTCTCTCGTTGTTCTTTTAGTCCGGTTTCTATGCTTTATGTTCATATTCTTAGCCAAAAACAATCCTTTGACAATGTTAACAGTTTATTCTACCGTTTTTTTTTTTAAATTCAAAACGGAACAAAACGTCAAATCTAAAGCAGGCCACCTACATGCAGTGTGATTAGAAGACCTGTAAAAAAAACCGATAATCCGTCAATCAAACTTCAAACTGTTTGATAACTAAATGGATAACTTACCTTGTCTAATCTGTGACAGGCGAACTGTCACAACAGAAGCTGTCAAAGAAATCTAAACACAAGATCCTTGTAGGACTTGACAGAAGCGCGTGGAGCTAACCCCAAGTGCTTCTGTTTAGTCCATTTGAGAAAATTCTCTTTTACCGAACAATTGTCTTCGCGTGTGATATCCATGGACGTATTGCTCTAATAAGTCCATGGGAGTGTCTATAAATAACTCGACATTGGCGAAATACACCTTAACAGGAGTGAAAGCCATTAATTACGAATAAAAAAAAAAGATCCTTGTAGACGCCATTAAAATAAGTAAATAATAATAAATGTGAAATATTTAATGTTTTCAGTTTTAAAAGCAAGAACATGTTACAATATATAACAGAATAAGTACAAAAAGATATCCCTTAAAACTGTTTAGTTATCAATTAAAATTCGGAGAAAATAATATTCGGAAAAATAATTCGGATTTTTCAATATACATAGGTACATACATATTTGTTAATTAAGTATAAGAGTTAGACAGCACTTAAAAAGTTAATTCTTAATGTAATGTAAAGACTTTCTTTACATCCAACTAAGTACAGAATTCAACATTAATACAATTAAACATTAAAACTAAACGTATTTAAATTAAAATTAAACTAAGCTACTCAAATATTAAAGATATAAATAATAATCACCACTATAAAAATAACACCCCCTCTAGCAGGTCCGCTCGCGGCATGGTCCCCATGACACTGGCTGCATTACCTCTCTGGATAGCTAGCCCAATCCTTTGGGAGAGGTAAGCACCAGCTCTAGGATCTCCGGAGGATTCTATGAGCCGAGAGGACAGGGCCTTAATAAAGCTTTTCGTATCAGCTGACCAAGGTCCCATGGTTTCCACTGCAAGCGCCACAAATTCGTAATTATTTAATAATGGCGAATATTTGCGGCGCTTGAGTGTTTGGGCCTGATCAGCACCAGCTGCACCAGCCCGATTACAGGTTGACTGGACGTGGGAAAGGGTGAATGTGTCAACGCACACCAGTCGCGTCCCACACCAGTGCCATACCTACCTAGATTCCACGCAATAGTGTCTTAATGTTGTTTATGTTTATTAAATATATTAAATTTTTAAACATATTATGCTAAGTGATTTTAATTCACTTGAACTGAAAAAAATAATTGGTCGTTTCTAACAAGATTGTGATTATTGTGCATAGGCGTCTTGATTGCATACGAACCTAATAAGACGTTTGATACGCCAACTGCTTGAGACGTCAGTTGAGCCACTGAAGAACTTGCTGCTGTTGCTGTGAGCTTTGGTTGATGTAACTAATATCATAACTATCGTATTCATTTTATGCCAACTAAGAGAAAATCTTTCTTAGTTGGCTCACATTTTTTGAGTGTAAACATTTTTCATTTTGAGAATCATACGTAGCAAAGCAATATGTTTTTTAATATTTCATTAAAATAGTTTTATTTTAATTTAAATATGTTTAGTTTTAATTTTTAATTGTATTATTGTCGAATTCTGTAAATACGTTACTTTAATTTAATAAATGGAAGATAATAATCTTTTTAATTATTTGATGCTATTTTAAATGATTTGAAGTAGGTATAAACATTTTAGTCACTAGTTTAGTAACTCAAGAGTCAATGCTGTCTACTAAGTAGTGATAGCTTTCCTTTTAAATTCGTTATAATTACGTGATTTCATCTAGGCATTAATGAAAAAAATTGGGGAGGCATATAATAATTATGTTCAATAGGTACTGGACAAATACTTAGCCGCCTCGAGATAATTATGATTACCTATGATGTGATTTCATTCAAGATAATTCCAGATTTTTAGTTTTTTAGTTTTGGGTGTAAATGGCGGGCCACGTAAGTTAAGTTTGTTTTTTGCGTTTTTCATTATTGGTCTTTGTACCTACGCAGTATAAATATGTCTAGTTTGTGTTCAAAATTTCAGCGCAAGACTGATATTTTCTGAGAAGTGAATTTAACGTGATATTTAGACAGACAGATAGATAGAGAGGCAGACATGGCGAAATTATAAGGGTTCCTAGTTTTACTACAGGACCCTAAAAAACGATAGTGCTATAAAATTTACGCATGTTAGTCACTAAGTATGCAGAAGTTTTTATTTATTGCTAAGGATTTCCAGCTTCATTTTACCTGTGTAAGCTAAGAGCTTCGCAGCTTCGTCTGTACCACTAAAATTGGTAATAAATAGCTATTTTTAGGCCCGCTTCTCCCCGGGACACCATGGCGGCGCAACTAGTCGCCGCCACCTACAAACTGTATTAAACGAGGCGCAACCAAGCGGAAGCCGGGTGGGATACCCTCCATAGAGCTGTATACATGTTGTTGGTGGCATAACTATTTGCACCGCCGCCGTGTCCCGGTCAGAAGCGGGCCTTACACCTGGGCCTCTATTGCATTGCATCCCTATTCCCAATTTTTTTTTTACGACCCGGCCGCCTTTACTGACTAGATAATAAGAGTTAGCATTATGTTTCTTGACGATAACAATAGGAGAGAAGACAAAGTGTGACATATCTAGACACTGGTCTTGTACTGTACCCACCTACGTCATGTTCTAAATGCTACACGAGTTTATCAAGGGGTTCCATGTGACAACAGAGGGCTCAGACAAGATGCACTACGCTAACTAACGTTTCTATTCGATTCGTTTTTAAACCAATCGCGTCACTGGAAGATGACGTGATACGAAAAGTCACGTGGTCTACCAGTGACGCGATTGGTTTAAAACGAATCGAATAGAAACGTTAGTTAGCGTAGTGCATCTTGCCTGAGCCCTCTGGTACTGAAGGGTAAACCTATTTAGGACGCTAATGCTACAGACTCAACGCTATTCAACACCGTAAAACAATATTGCTTTTGATGTATTACTTATGGTATTGTTTTTAACTCGGCCACCATTACTGTCAAGTAAATAAGAGCTACCTTAACGTTGACGTTACGACAATACGTCAAAAGCATTTGTTGTATCGGGTTGAGAGCGAAAGTAATAGTGATCAAGAAAAGATGTCGTGTTGAGGTTGCTTTTTAACAAAATACGAGTACACCCATTAACGCCCCTCTAGCGCGCGTAAATGACTTTTTATTTTTAAAATTTATTTTGACGAGATTTTGGTGCTTTTCATCAGTTTAGTTCTAATTATGCGCGCTAGGGGGTTAAGGATTTTTCATTTTAATCACATACAAACCTATACGTAAAGGTAAAAAACTTAAGTAAAGCTCCTCTTGCATGTAGTTGCTACACATCTGTATAGACCGTTTGACATTCTGTATTTGAAATTTGACGTAAATTTCATATTAGTTTTGTACACAACTACATGCAAGAGGAGCTTTACTTAAGTTTTTAACCTATAATGTAGGTACGTCTCGGGTTCAAGGCGAGGAAGATTAAAAACATAAAACTAAAAAGAAACAAATAATTAAAATAATTTCCTTGAATGGGTGATAATAACCATAGCGTTACCTATTTAAACAATGATATAATATAAAAAGAGGTAGATATGTTTGTTACCTATACGGTATTCCGCGTGTAAAAATGGCCCGGCTTACGCACACAGTCATAATCAGTAAATATTTCAATTACATACTAATTCATAAATGACGAGTGAAAGCAGGATGGTATGCTAATTTCCGGGAGCGAAACAGAGACGAGTGTATGTTGCTCTGCAGACTAGTTCACGGTTCCGTTGACGGCGCAAGACTAAATTAAGTTGTACCAATTGGCTTGGTTCTAGGGTGTCACTATCGAAGTGCGTATAACATATCTACCTCTTTTTACTATATTATATCATTGTATTTAAAACCTCAGGTTTGTAAAGAGACGCTTGCTCGTAGCTTTTACACACCGCCATTAATACACATTGCGCTATTGTATCAGTAATTTTGTACGTGCATGGGTCAGGCAAGCCGCCGGACTTCATCGCGTCCGGCATCTCGCTGCTCATGACGGCGGTGCTGGTGGCCGGCGTGCGCAAGTCGCTGTTGTTCAACAACCTGCTCAACGCCGTCAACTTCGTGGTGTGGGTGTTCCTAATGGCCGCCGGCCTCTTCTACGTGGACTTCAGCAACTGGACCGAACACCAAGGATTCCTTCCATATGGCTGGAGTGGGGTGCGTCGCCAACATCACCATCGCTACGCCACCTCTAACGTGCTCGCTTTATACATTAACAACATTTTTCGTGAAAACCGGACGTATCGATAATGTTATATTACTCTTATCTACAATACTTCTCCAAGAAAAATCTCAAAGTCCCTACAGTCTTATAAAGACGAAGTAAATTGATCAATATAGATTGCATTGCATGTCAAAAAATACGAAATTACAGTGATATCGTCATCATTACTACAAATAATAAAATAATACAAAAATAACACTCAAATAATAAAAACAACATTAATGAAAATAAACGATCAAGTGCGAGTCGGACTCGCGCACCGAGGGTTACGTATTTTTAAATAATATGGTTGGAAAACGCAAAAGAAAATACTCATTTTGTTTATAAACTTTGCAAAAAGGTCCATTTTGAATAGCCTAAATTTTAAACGTACAGATTTTTTAAGTTTTTGATTATTTTTCCAAAACTGTATTCTCATTTTGTAGTTGACAACTTCATTTTATTTTTTGGGTAAAATATAAGTAAATCAGGCATTTTTCTTTTTTTTGGTCCATAAACTTTGGAGATAAGGCTCCCCTTTATTTCAAGTTCGGTCACGGTCATCGGTCATTTTCTTTAACTTTTTGGCTATAAATCAAAAAGTACGATAAAAATAGTTTTAAAATGTGCAGACCCTTTCATATGACGCCCCGTTTGCTATAATTTCCCCATTCCAGACCCCTTTTCAAATATTTTGAAAAATAATTTCATATTTTTTTACTAAAATCAGATGCGGGCAAGCAAGTTAACTATGCCAAGTTTCAAGTTGATAGCTTCAATAGTTTCTGAGAAAAACTGCTGTGACATACAGACAGACAGACGGACAGACGGACAGACAGACACCAAAATCTCAACATAAGGGTTCCTTTTTTACCATTTTGGTACGGAACCCTAAAAACTAAGAAATGGTCAGTTTCCAATATATACAAAAAGTTATAAATGTGAAAAAAAAACATAATTATTTTACAATTTAAGTTGCGTAATATTCATCGACGGAGAAGGTACCTATAATGGATTAACCAGTAAAATGTTACTCAGTTGATGTTTGTAAATGCTTCGTCGGAATGGCTGATGGCACATGTTTAAGTTTAGCGGGTAGGTCGACTCTAATAGGACGCGGGAGCGATGACACGCGAGTATATGATGTGCTCATTTCACTTATGTTTAATGTAAATGTAATATGACGTTATACCTCTACTTTTAAACAGGGCCTATGACATGTTATTTATTGTATTATTTTTCCGCCATTTTTATTGCCACCATTACAGTTAGGGTTGCCACCTTTTCTTTAACAGAATAAAGTATTACTTACCAAAAGAGGAATAAAAATAAAGTACCTACGCAGCATAAATGTAAAGTATTTTTTAAATTATTTTTAATTAAATATTTCTTATCAAGTTATCACTCATCAGACCTTGCTTATTCTAACAGCGTTGGCAACAATTAAAGTATCAATCGTGTTCAAACATGGCAAAACAAAGTTTTTGTCGAGGGTTTTTGACGGTTGCGTTGAGGTAAAATTTCGTATTTATTAATCATTAGAAAAAAAAAAACCATTAAACACCGAATGTAATAATTAAAGTACTTTGCCGTACTTTATGTGTTGCGTAAAATATAACATACGAGAAGCTAAAATAGAGTACAATACTTTATAATAAAGTACGGGTGGCAACCCTAATTACAGTCAAAGTAATAATTGACCCCCTTGTTCATAAACGCACTATAAAACTATTTTAGTTAAAGTATGCTTTGTAGAGTTTCTGTCAGATGCAAATGTCACATAATGAAAAAAAAAGCATATTTTAGCTATCGTGCGTTTATGAATAAGAGGGTAAAACTTTACAATACGACTCTTACTACTATTTTAAACACCGAGGGGAGTAAGGAACGGATTACTATTACACGTAATCGAGTTTGCATTAGCCGGAAACCATATGAGTTTAGTAATCTGTACCTACCTTCGAGTAAGATACAGTGTGTGACATCCATACGAACATATATTTTGACAACAGTTAATATGCATCCTAATTAACATAAAATCATGTGTATTGTTAACTAGGTTGTAATTTTTTTTTCATACAATCTAATTCGCCACGCAATGTATCAAAAATAGCTCAATTTATCCCTTAATTAACTTGCAATTAACTTAGACTTAATGTTAAACATTGCTGCTCGATGGACCTTTTAAAAATGAATTACACTAAATTTATTGGAGCTATTAACTTAATCCCTTCTTTAAACGGTTCACAACACTTAAAGCATACTGTTACTTAAAATTTATGTTCTTATGGATGTCACACGCTGTATATACCTACTGCTTTATACTACGCTTTCAAAAAAAGTCAAATACAAAAGTAACAAAGAAATTCTCTTAAAAAGATTGTGAAGCTAAAAATTTCCATACAAAATTCGATAACGTTTCTCTCCCCTTAAACCTAGTCCGATTTTTACGATTTTTGAATATGTTGTAGATATCATGAAAAACTATGTCTGTACGTTTTCCTTTCCAAGAAAATATTTCTTAGAGTGAAACAAATTAAAAAAACCATACATAAAAAACGTAGGTACATACCTAGTTCTTTATAAATTACACCTTAGTGTCCTTTATCTATGTAAGCAAAATAACGGTAACTCGTTTTCACAACAGTTGGATAGTCATCTCAGTAGTTTGAATAATTTGATTGTAAACAATCCAAATGATAAGTATTTACTAATTGGAGACTATAATATGAGTAATATTATCTGGACTGTTCAGGCATAAGAATAAATACTATTAGAAGGGTAACTTCATCCGCACCACGCGCGCTCTCGCGTGGCCTGTCAACAGTCCAGGACTACTTATCACAGCAAACACTAGCGGGTTGCCACCCGGAATCGGCGCTTGCAGTAAACTTGCGACAATATTTCAAATGAAGCTCTCAAAGGCGCCACTGTCTACGCACACTGTGGTTTTACTATACGAAATAGTTAGTTCCGTATTTGACCACGTGCTTTACGATAATAATTGTAGGACGATGTCAACGAAGTTTGAATCTTGATTTATTATTTGTAACATAAACACATTAAGTAAAGAGCGTTAAAATGAAAGAATTAAATAAATACATTATTTACCTATGCACTTTATGTGTTATACAATATTAATCGTTATTAAGTATGTCTAAGATAGTATTTCAGTGGTAAAGTTATAAAAGGAGTTGCTAAATTAATTAATAAAATGCACGAATACGTCCTACATATATAAATTAGTTTTATTGGCTTTGCGTTTGTTCTTACAACTTTATATCTGATTTAATTGTAATAAAAGTACTTTAATTTTTACATAGACTAGTTAGCGCAAACTTGTGCCGCTGTCATCCGCTGTCACACTCATTACGTCAGTGGAACCATTGGAAAGTATTACGGATTTGAAATTTTACGGACATTTTGGTTTGATTAAGTATATTTTATTTTATCGTATAGTTTTACAGGTAAATAAACTAATTCTACGCGAACGAGGTTGCGGGCTCAGTTAGTATTATAAACTTGTCACAACTCTAATTTTGCGACAGGCGAGAGAGGGGTAAGGCGGGGCGTGGGGCGCTGTAGGTAATTATTTGACGGCTTTGCTGCCAAATCCATACAACGACGCCGAAGATGCCCTTCTAATAGTATTTATTCTTATGGTTCAGGGCTCTATAACAATCCCATCAAATTATGTGACCAGTGATGAGTGCAATTTAATTGATAAATTGCACACGCATAATCTTGATCAATTTAATCGTATTTTTAATATTTATAATAAAATTTTAGATTTAGTTATATCTAATGACGTCGTTAGTGTTTGTGAATGTCACAATCCTCTAGTACCCGTGGACCCATATCATAAACCGTTACTTGTTTATTTAAAATATATTTTTACTAAGCCATTGCAACTAGCCCCAAAAATTAAATATTTTTATAATAAAGGTGATTTCACGTCTATTAATAGCGAGCTAGTGAATATTTATTGGGAGGATAAGTTTTCGAAGCGGATCTTGGATATGGCTCTGGATTTCTTTTATGACACCTTCAGGGAATTAAGATCTAAACACATACCCAGCAGAAAGTTCTGTCCTGACAAGTACCCCGTGTGGTTTTCTCTCCCATTGAAAAAGGCTTTAAAAGAATAATATAAATATTTTAAAAAGCATAAATTATATAAAAATAAGTGTGATTTAGTTTCTTTTAATATCTTGAGAGATAGAGTGCGCAAATTGGAATCCGAGTGCTTTGATAATTACATGCATAGCGTTGAAACCAATATTGCAAAAAATCCAAAACGATTTTGATCATTTATTAAATCGCGTTCCTCTACGCATGGCATACCTGCAGTTTGAAGTATCAGTCTAACTTGGTAAATACCGGTACTGAAATCTGCAATGCTTTCTCGGATTACTTCTCTTCCACTTTCTCGACGGCGAATGCCGCATTGTCATTTGATTCCACTACGGAGTCGGCGGGTACCGTGAGTGGTATTAAAGTTACTCCTGGTATGGTTCTCAACCTATTGCAAGGGCTTGATCCGACTAAGTCGGCTGGACCTGACGAACTCCCAGCTCTGTTCCTGATTAACTGCGTGGAGTCTTTGGCAACACCTGTTTTCCTCTTATTTAGAAGATCCTTATTGGAATGCTATGTGCCATTGATTTGGAGTTAGCTTTTATAACTCCAGTTTTTAAGAAAGGCAGCAAAACTGACATTACCAACTACAGACCTATTTCTAAGTTGTGCATTCTGTCCAAGGTACTAGAAAAGATTATCTTTAATCAGACCTATAATTCCTTAAAAAAAACTTTTATTCTAAATCAGCACGGTTTTCTTCAACGCAGATCCACAGTTTCAAACTTAGTGCTATTTAATGAGTACGTGACTGAGGTAATGGACGGTGGTGATCAAGTGGATGTGATATACACGGATTATTGCAAGGTATTTGATAGGATTGATTATGGCGTACTATTATCGAAGCTACTTGCTATAGGAATCAATGGTGACTTGTTCAGATGGTTCTCATCCTATATTGATAAAAGGTCCCAAGCCGTTGTAGTGAATAATTACATGTCCGGGTGGGTTACGGTTCCAATCGGGGTTCCCCAGGGATCCCTGCTTGGACCTTTACTTTTTAATACATTCGTCAATGACATAGGTTCATGTTTTAAGCACTCTAAGCTTCTTTGCTTTGCCAACGACATGTTTTTTTTTGTAGGATATGATCCATCGAGGACTCTATGTTATTACAGTCTGATTTAGTGCGCCTTGATGAATACTGCAAGTGCACAATGGTTTAGATTTGAACCCATCCAAGTGTTTTTCTATGACCTTTTCACGTCAACGTAAATTAATTTGTTTTTCATATTACCTCAAAGGCCAAGTCTTAGCTAAAGTTCCGTATATGAAAGATTTAGGAGTTATTCACGATGCGGGACTTCTTTTCGACAAGCATATTGATTCCATCGTGAAGAATGCCCTTAATGCCTTATATATCATGTGAAATTCCTTTTATTTCAAGCAAGCTAAAACAATGAAAGTGCTCTTCTGCTCTTATGTACGCAGTAAGCTTGAATATGCGTATCAAGTATGGAACCCCCTATATAAAACGTACATTGATAGAATTGAGCGTATTCAGCGAAAATTTATTGAACACTTGTGCATGAAACTTAATTGTCCTTATAAATCATCTGATGATTATATTAACTCATGCGAAAAACATCATCTCATCCCATTGTATAGGCGTCGTGAAATAGCTGACATTACTTATATGGTAAACATACCTAGTGGTGGTATTGATAGCCCAGAGTTGCTCGGTTGTCTCTCATTCAATACCCCCACTCGATCTAAGAGATATAATCCTCCGCTGTCCATGAAGTCGGCATCGTCCAGGTATAGGGCCAATAGTTACCTAATACGTGCAGGTAAGAGCTTGAACAAACTGGCAAGAGAGCTGGACCTAGATATATTTAACTGCAAGGCTCAATCCGTGAGACAGCAATTGTCGGCGAGGTACATTGAGTGAGTGAAACTAGCATGTGTTTGCCAATCATAGCTGTCAAATTTTATTAATTAATATATTTATGTTTGTGTCGTTCTGAGTATTGTACGCATTTAGCATTTGTTCTATATCTAGTAGTGAGATCCTATAATTGGCTAACGGTTTCCTATTCGGTCTATTGCTCTTATTGTATAGCTGTTGGATTTCCTTAACATAAATAAATAAATAAATAAATAATAACTACAACATAAGTATTCAAAAAACAAAAAACCGCCTTCAAAAACGCAACTGGACTTCAATTGGATTGTCCTATACCTACCATTTTAAAAGAAGTTATTTTATGCGTTTTTGAAGGCGGTTTTTAGGGTTCCGTAGCCAAATGGCAAAAAACGGAACCCTTATAGATTCGTCATGTCTGTCCGTCTGTCCGTCCGTATGTCACAGCCACTTTATTCCGTAACTATAAAAGCTATACTGTGGAAACTTGGTAAGTAGATGTATTCGGTGAACCGCATTAAGATTTTCATACAAAAATAGAAAAAAAACAATAAATTTTTGGGGTTCCCCATACTTAGAACTGAAACTCAAAAATTTTTTTTTCATCAAACTCATACGTGTGGGGTATCTATGGATAGGTATTCAAAAATGATATTGAGGTTTCTATTATAATTTTTTTCTAAACTGAATACTTTGCGCGAGAGACGCTTCCAAAGTGGAAAAATGTGTGTCCCCCCCCCCGTAACTTCTAAAATAAGGGAATGATAAATGTAAAAATAATATATGATGTACATTACCATGCAAACTTCCACCGAAAATTGGTTTGAACGAGATCTAATAATTAGTTTTTTTTTAATACGTTATAAATCGTAAACCGCATTTTACCTTTCATTCAATCAACTCCAATATAATAAAGAATAAAGAAAAACATTTATTTAGATGTATAGTTGTACGGAACCCTACGTGCGCGAGTCCGACTCGCACTTGGCCGGTTTTTTTGTTTTATAACCATTTATTTTATTTCATACCTTTTAGTGTTCATTTTAAGCTGTTATGTAGTTCCACTTCTTAGTTGATATGAAACTTTAAGACATTTTAAGCTCGCCACAAGCAACGCCGCGGGAAAGTCATAGTCATGTATAAACAATTAAATTTTCTTCAGATTCTGATTCAGATTTTATTACTCAATATAATACAGTATAAATTACATGACTGTCAAATTATATGCAGTTAAATTGAGGTCGTCAGAAATAGAATTAAATAATAATGGTAAAAGTAAAAGTCAACACAAATAGAAAGTACAATAAAAAAATTAAGAGTCAATCTTATTTACAAGTCAAGTTCCATATACTCATTTACCGAATAGAATAGGTTATCCAACAAAAGATTCCTAAGCCGGCGCCTAAACATTTCGTCAGATGGTTCGCGTTTGAGTTCGGCGGGTAGACGCTCGTAGTAGATGGGACCGATGACGCGCGGGTTCTTACCTGCAAGTGCCATGCGACGAGGAACAGTTCTCAAACGCCCTGTGTGGCGGAGTTGTTTGCCGACGACATTAACTGTTGCAAACGAAGAAATATTTGATCGGACAAACATAATAATCTCGAATATGTACAGTGAATAGTGCGTCATTATGCGGTGCGCTGTGAAAATACCCCGACAAGTATGTCTTGGCTTTGCCCCAACCAACGTACGCACGGCACATTTCTGCATCAGCATTACCCTGTAGGCATCCGTAGAGTTCCCCATAAGAGTGTGCCGTACGACATCAGTGAGTGAAAGTGTGCATAATATACATGTCTTAGAGCATCGTCAGATATGAGCAATTTAAGCTTACGCAACGCAAAGACTGCACTACTCAATCTACCACACAACGGTTCAACATGGCACTTCCAATTAAAATTCGAATCCAGGGTGAAGCCGAGAAACCTACACTGGTCGCATACAGGCATCGGACTGTTTGCAACGCAGGGAGGAACAGGGACACTACGCCCCGAGAAAATCATAACGTTTGATTTTGTTATATTCAGGAGCAAGCCGTTACACGAAAACCACTTCTGCAGTTGAACACACGCGTCATGAATTTTCCCAGCGAGCTGTTCATACGTGCGCTCGCCAACTATGACCGTTGTGTCGTCTGCGAACTGCACAGAAACGCCGGCTGTGATGCTGGTCGGAAGATCATTGACGTAAGCCAGAAATAGGGTGTTTCCCAAGGCTGATCCTTGAGGAATCCCTATTCTCACGGTGCCAACATCAGACAATTCGACAACTTGTTTCCGGTCGCACAGAAATGACGTAAGTAGACCGTGGGAGGTGTCCTGTATCCCATAATAGTGCAACTTATCCAAAAGCAGCTCGTGGTTTATTACGTCAAAGGCTTTCGATAAATCAAAAAATCTGACTGCCATCATATTTTATCGGCGAGACCGGAAACAATACAGTCGAATACTTAGCACGCCGCAGCAGTAGTGGACATCTTTTGCCTATAATGTGAATTGGTGGTCCGTCAGCAAGTCGTTGCCTTCAAGGTGGCCCATTATGTGAGACGATAGGATGGATTCAACAATTTTGGAAACTGTGGGAACTATCGTTATTGGCCTATAACAATTAACGTCAAATCTGTCACCCTTCGTCTTAAAGACAGGACACACCCTAGTACTCTTAAGCACGTCAGGGTAAACACCGGTTTCGAAAACAATATTTATTTAAACTACTAATATACCAGAGATTACTGGCCATATAGAAAGGAGTATGTTTGGCGATATGTCATATGTATCAGCAGTGGTGGGTGATTTCAAGATGGAACGAAACACTTCATTTAACATATATCGCGTGTGACGGTCGGCAGCGCGAGCGCTGGCACATCCAACTCCTGCAGGTGGTGGAACAGGAAGCGCCTGCACTGGGACTTGTCACTTTGAATGACATATTTAAATTCTACTTTTAAAAAATGGGAATTGAGCACATTAGGAGCGTCAGCACCTTCAATATTTGTCCGCGTCAAAGGGTCTTTGAGGCAAAAGTCATGCGACCTTGTTTTTGTTCCTATTGCCTCATTAACCACTTTTCAAATTTCCCTAGATAGATTTTTACTTCTTAACAACCTATTCTCAATGTGGGTCTGCTTAGCGCGCAACGTTGCTGGCTTAATTACTTAGATTATAATATCTGTTAATACACTCTGATATTATTGGATTATCCGGATATTGACGTCGAATTTCATGTATATCTCTATGTTTTTGTTTATATTCAATAAGTTCATCAGTTAACCATCGCACGATATGTTTGTTATTCTTTAATTTTATAGATTTAACTGGGAATTTTTTGTCAATATAGTACGTCAATATGTTCAATAATTTGTCAAATTTAGTATTAATGTTAATGGTGTTATCTTAAATAAAACTAAAATCATAATTTAAAACGTCGCAATAAAATAAATAAATAGATTCAATATTGAACAAACGTCTTTCAATAAAATCAGCTGTTTTGTTGTCACGTCCGTCATCGCTTCCTATGGCGAGTTCAAATAGCTGCGCGCTGTGATCGCTTATTGCGGTGTCCAATGGTGACACCGTAAGGCACTCGCGAACGTTATTCGTTATGCCGCAACCGATGGAAGATGCGCAATCTGCAGTCACGCGAGTAGGAAAGGTTACCGTGTTAATGCAACCATAACTAGTTACTTAGTACGTCGTCGATCCGCCGTCTCGGCCTGTTGTCTGATAAATAATCCACGTATTGGTCACCAAGTCACCAACTACGAGAAATCTTTTGTTTTCGTCAGTTAATTTACGCAGTAACAATTCCAATTGATCTAAATAAGTCTCAAATGTACCATTTCCGTTTCTATAAACTGTAACAATAATCAATTTACTATTTATAATTTCAATGGCTGTGCATTCGAAGTGATACTGAACGGAGGAATTCTGCAGGTCGTTTCGCTTATATCCTATACCTTCACGTATGTATACAATTGTTCAACAATCTTAATCGAGATATCTTATCGCCATTTCTCACCCTTGAAATAGGTACCGTTGAGGAGTTCCGGCAGCCATTTGTGGTCTTGATCATCATTTCCACTTTACCAAAGGATACTTTCTGAATGCAAATGCTAGACTTGTTACTAAAAATACTAAAATCGCTATAATATTTGAGGAAATCCCTCTATTCCTCACGGATCCCCTCATCCGACTCAGATCAAACCAAACAATTTTTAAATAAAATAGGACAACTCTGTAAAAAGTTCAAACTGAGAACATCCTTTTTTCAAGTCGGTTAAAATACTAAAACCTTCTCCTAAGTGTAACAAATACTTTTCTGAAAACCGCATCTAAATCGGTTCAACCAAACGCGAGATAATTGCGGACAAACTAACATACATACATACATACCTACAGGTCAAACTGAGAACCTCCTTTTTTTTGAAGTCGGTTCAAAAAAATAGCGGAAATCGGACTTGATTTAGGGGGTGAATAACGATATCGCCCGGAGCTAAAGGGCATTGGGTAAATTTGTTTGAAGAATATTTTTCAGCGGCCACGGATGATTTTTACATAGTTATTTAGAGGACCTCTAAATACACATAGATATATATAATTTATGGCGGTAAATAATATCGGAGCGGAGATTTTAAAGATTTAAGTATTCAGTTTTTAGTACAAAAGTACACCCAAGTATGAATATTTAAATATCTCGGCTCCGATGCACTTTAGAGCATTACATTACATAACAAAATATGTTTATTTTTAATAATTCTATCATAATTTACCACTTTTATGAATGACCGCTCACCTTGAAAATATATGAATTTTACAAATGACAACACTTTTACCCAAACCCCTTTGTATGGGTTTTTTTGACAGATAATCGATTTTAGCGGCGCTTCACAATCCTATTAAGGAAAAACAAGCAACAAACGTTTTATTTAAATTGTTAATTTTATTGCGTGCAGTTTGCGCGTCAATAGGAGTTAATTACAGTAGGTGAGGAGTTGAAGACGGTGCGATTCGCAGCGCCAGGTCCAACTTGCGTGCGCACTAAAGCGGGTTGATTGACAACGTTAACCAGACAAAAAAAACACAAAACGGGGTAGTAATAGATTTTCATATGATATCACTTACTACCCTGATAACAGGGCAGTTACTCGTATGAAATTCCATTCAATATAACTACGAAGATTCTTGGGACGGTTTAATGAACGGCTTTTACGAACGGCTTTTTAAAAAAACGTGAAATTTAGGTATTTATTAGGTACCCTACTCGTATCTATCCTTATGGAGCCGGGTAAGTTATTCATGAGAAACCGACAACCCAGCAATCGTCAGTTTACTTCGTTTATTTAAAATACGTTTCGACTTTAGTCGCAATGCAATGTCTTTAGAAACGTGGTACATTGAACATCAATGCGATAATAATGTTCGAAGAAGACGCTAAAATAATTTATTAGGTAAAATTGTTAAGCGTATTTGGCATGTTGGGAATTCGCAACATTATCCTCGCAGTTCAAAGGACGCACAGTTAACGTCCTATCTAAAGTTTCCTGTGGAAATAGTTCAAATTGAATCCACGACTCGCTTTGTCCTTTAACATGAATACAAACTCGCAATTGTTAATTTAAATAACTTAAACTAAAAAGTATCCCGCGCAGAAAGTCCCGCCATCTGTTAGCTACGTGTTTACCGTTAATTATTTTTTTTCGTTTAATAAGTCAGTTCGGAATATGTTGTGGCAATCAGTATTATAAGCCTCAGAAATAATTACTTTTTATTTCGGGGTTATACGAGTAGATTAGTAGTGAGAATTCGGTAAAGGTTAATATTATTATTATAGCGCGATAGAAAATACATTTTGCTGACTATTGATTCAACCTATCCTGCTCATGCGGCTGAGAGCTCTTCAAACAAAATAGAGCTCAAAGAAATTACGAGAAATACGTTCAAAGATATAGCAATAAAGAATAAGAATAAGTAAAATAATATATTTGCGGCTTTATTTCTTCTAAAACATCCTTGTACTCTCTGAATATTACAATTTGTAAATTAATTATGATGATAAAATGGTCTATAGTAGATTTATGAAGGATGTAACATTTCGATAACATCATTTTTTGTAAAGTTTTGTTAAATGTTTTACTTATCACACGATGCGTAACGTCGTGAACGTGAAATGGAGAAATATTTAAGCACCTAGAATTGAATTGCAGTTACGATATTAAAGTATGTGATGTGATGCAATGAAATGTGATCATATGACATGTGTGTTAACGTGGAGCGATGCGGCGGCAGGTGTTTAGCGGCGCGGCGACGTGCTTCTACGCGTTCATCGGCTTCGACATCATCGCCACGACGGGCGAGGAGGCCAACAACCCCAAGCGCTCCATCCCGCTGGCCATCGTGCTGAGCCTGGGCATCATCCTGGTCGCCTACGTCACTAGCTCCATGATGCTCACGCTGATAGGTGATTACCCTTATCTTTGGTTGTGTAAATACTAGTTGCTGTATTTAGGCATTTAGGTCCGGCCATCCGCAGTGTAGGTGAGACCTTGTGCAGGGACCAGGGCTAATACCATGTTATCCTTTAACGTACTACCAAGCAGCAGCACATTGTTGTGTTCCGGTGTTAGCGAAACGCCGCGGGTGAAATGACTAGCATAGAGGCATTCCGTGTTAGTCCTGTCTTGATATTGCGCCATCAAGTTGCCTGTGTTCTCCTTTGCCTTCTTCATGGCATAAATAAATGATGGATGGCGCCGCAGGATCATGCCGTTTTTAACTTACCGTGCCGAATTATTTCATATTAATGATTATAACCCGCTTTTAAAAATGGATATTACGCAAGAACGAGCCTTACTACGAGTACGTACTCTGGCAATGTTTTAAGTAAAACTGTGGTGTAAAAGTCTTATCAAATCGATAGTCTTTTAATTCGTTCTACTGTGAGTCTTACATATCGTCGGTGGGAATTACAAAATCACCATGTGTTTATCGTCTACTTTACAGGAGAAAGTAAAAACTGTTTATTTCTCTTACCACATCATATTATTTTGTATAATATTTTTTTATTGATAATCGATGAGTTTTTAAACATGTTTTTGATATTAAAATCGATTGCCAATGTAAAATAATCAAACATTATGAAGAAAATCTGTAATTTGGGCACATAGCGGGTTTAATTCAAAACATTTAAATCGCCATGTGCTCAGAACTATTTGACTATTTTTATTCGATGATATTATTTGTATATTCTGCCACATAGTGGGTTTTTAGAGTAATGAAACCAGTAATTCAAAACCCTTTTTATTGAATTTTACATAAAGAAAAATTGTATTACTTAATTAAATACTTACAACAAGCTTAAATAAAAAAAAAACGCATTTTTTTTATAAAGGCTACCGTAAAAGCTAGTCTTTATGCATGTATGTTTTTAAAGATTGCAAACTAGCGTATTTCGACGGGTCAATCTTTAGAGGGCAATCATACAATGCTTTTGGATCATTTGCTTGAAAACCATCAGGCCTGCATCTTCTTTGTTGCAATATTTCAAATGTCCCGGAGTGCCGCAATTTGTATCTGACATCTTCCTTATACAATAGATATATCATTAACGGTCGGGTCACCAGATCGTTTCCCAGGTCTGATGCTTTGAAAATTACCACAAACATCTTCATAATTAAAAAAAAAAACATATGATCTAAGTAATTAACTTTATAGGGCTGGCTGGGCCGACCTTGTCTCATACGAGTTATGTAATCAGTAGGACAATAAATACGGGGTTGGAATTGTTTTTACTAGGTGGAGTGGACACTATCTACTTCCATCATCGTATGACCTTTCTCTTAAATCAATTGCTGGATCTCTAGCCCCATCAAATATGAAATATTTGATAAAGCACTGCTCAGGAATTTATTTTTGTTTTGGTATGTGCAACCGTCTAAGATGAGATATTTTTTTAAGTAAGATCCGCAAAATTCCTTTATAAAGTGTATTATTCAGCTTGTAATGTTATTTGCGGTTACACCTCCTTTTCCTGCGTGCCATACATATAAGTGTTATTGTTTTTAACGTACAACGTAAAATTATGAATGGATAATTTTGTCTTATAATATTGCTCAGATACTAGCTGTTTAGGACAGAGAAGGACGCCTCTAGCTGCAGCACTGCATGCATGCTCCATGTGATATTTCATTGATAGCCATCTTCTTGGCATTCCTAGCTTCATCTTTCTTGATAATGTGAACATTATATTTATCTTCTGGCACATTACCTTCTTTATATCCAACACACGTGTCGCATTGGTCTTTACGCGGCTTAAAAATGGAAATCTTTTTAGTTTCAATTTTTTCAATGAAGAGTTTTCTAGAGAGACAGCATGCATGCCATTATCTTTACACCAATCTATATACAACTTATGAACATTCGTTTTTGAAATAAAAGAATCCTCAACGTATGTCCTACTACTTTCTGATCTACAGTAATGACTTGGTATTGTAGGTACATTTTCGAGCCATCGGTATTCAAAACAAGACTTTAAGGGCTTAGTTTTTTCAGTGGATGGCATATGTTTATTTAATTATATTATTATAATTATTATATTTTCCGAATTTTTCGTGGCAATGTTTCATCAGTAGCTCCTGTTGTAATTTACTCTTGAAATACGTCTTTTTTTAATCAAACGTTGCCAGAAAATACGATTTACAAACACGTATTTTTGATCCATCTGGACCAGGTACGAAAGAATGAAATCCATAGGTTTTCTTTGCATTTACCTCCGTCGAATTCGGACGCCCCGCCTTAAAGTATTGCGAAGGTGTACTAAGCCATTCAAGTATGCTTTTTTAGCCTCCCACGAAGGCAATTGCCGAAAGTCATTTTGAGGAACTTCGTTAACTATCGAAAGAAAACTCCGATCTGACTTCGGATTCGTTCCATATGGACACAGTTTTTCCTTAATGGTACGGCACTTCTTCATGTCCAAACTATGCCGTTTCCGTTGAGGAGGGATCTCGCAATGTCTTAGAACCTTTATATGTTTTACCATAACGTCTCAATTGGTGGTTACTATGCTTTTTAGTCGATAGTGACGAAATGAAAATGATCTGGTCATTTCCTGCATTGTCAACATTTGTCCCCATTTCAAACATGCCCGTTTTATAATTAAAATTTATAAAATTAATAATGTTCACTTGGAGTTTCTGCTATATTCGACGAATTGATTTGGTCAGTTTCATTTAAATCGTTATCCTTAGAGTTTTTACACAGTGTCAATAGTGAGTATTAAGTTATTATGAGCATCAGCCTCAACATTTTCAATTACATCTATATTTTGTTGGTTATCATTTAAAAGTAATGAAGTAAGTTGAGGAGAATTTAGAGTATTGTTTTCAAGCCATATACTCGTAGACGGCAAAGTCAAGTTACTTTCATGTGAATACTGTTGTTCCTTATAGGTAAGTAGGCATGGAAATTATATCAGCTGTTGAATTTACGTTTATACTGCTAGTTAGGACCCAACGTGTTATTTATAACGTTTGCATGCAATATATTTCGTGGATATGGATTACTAAACGAAATATATGTCTGGGTTATGTCACAATCGATTGTGGTTAACACAGCAGAACTGCAGTGTATGATTGTCAATAATATTTATAGATTGAACCATAGTGTGGCTTGATAAAATATTCACTTCACAATCCTCAGAGAAAATCATACTTAAATCACAAACGTAATCGTCATCTGCAACGTGTGATCTCGTATTATTACTAATAGCTTTATAATCGGTTTTTTTTTTCTCCTACACCGCATAATGCCACATTTTTTTTTCTCCTTGAAAATTTGTGATACCATAACTGTTAAATAAAGAGAAAAAATTGCATGAAATATTATTCATGGTAAAATAAACCTACGATCGTTTATAAGGCCGCTTAAGACTACCCGCACAATAGCAGTGTACAGTCGAAAGCATTAATAGGTATCTACACAGCCATCGCATCAAATATACATAGACATTATTGTTAGTGGCATAAAAGTTGAAGGTGTTTTTAACGTCTTGGAAACGTGCATATATTTATGACTTTGACTGTACTTACTGTTATGGTGATATTCAATAAATAAACCCACAAACAAGCAACTATTAATAGTGTTCCTATTCTATCACTCGATGGGTCGAAAATGTATTTTTTGTATTGCAAATAAACCTATTTTTTTACCAATTCAAAAAGTGGGTAACGCTGCTATTTTTAAGCTCAATCTGTTCGGAGCAAAACCCGAATAATTAAAAAGATTTGGTTGATTTACAAACATAAATGATAAAAATTACTTTAGTACTTACTGTTTTTGTAGATATATCCGTGGTTCTTCACACTTTTTAAATAGGTATACGTATTTATTATATAATTGGCATTAATTTATATCTGCGGTACCTTCACGCGATCTATATTCGTACTGGTAAAAATCACCATGTGCCAATATTTAAACAAAATTACCGCATACAAATTTCGCTCTTTCGCTTTTGAATTAAAAGTGGCTGTTTGAATTTCGCTAAGTAAACATTCTGCTCATAGAGATTTATTGGGCACAATTGCATCTAATACATAGCGAGAATTGAAAAAATTAAATCCGGGACGTGTAGAAAAAAATGCTTTTGTGGGTAGTTAGAAAAACTAAATGAAAATGATTACTGTTAAAATAAAAAAAAACACTGAGCGATTTTGTAATTCCCACCCACGATATGTTATACAGGGTGCCCAGTAAATAATTGACAAGGTTCTATCTATCGACAGGGCACCTTAGGCTGGTCCCTAAAAATGACTTATAGGTATAGTAATAGTTGCGTGGTTTTCGAGATAGCCGAACTTTTCTATTTTCTTAATAATTGGCAACTTCATCATCATCATGTCAGCCGAAAGACGTCCACTTTTTGACTTTTTGACCTTACTTCACTTTAATGACCGCCTAGGCCACAAATAAAGAGATTTGCTCGTTCTGCTTGTTGCTAAATATTCTCTAATAGTGACGCTAACGAATGTGTAATTAGAGCGTTATGGTGGCCCGACTGATTTCAAGTTAATGCTTATGTTATGGTTGTGTTTGCAACGAGTTTGATTGCTTGTGGTAAATGAAAATGTATGAAATGTATGTACCAGAGTGACCAACGTTCTGAAAAATAGTGTATCTAATACTGATTCTAAAATGGTATAACACATGCTGTTTACTTCTTTACAAATTAAAGATATTGCTATTAGTATTTACTAAGAGCGAATTTTACCAAAACAACATGTTATTGATAATGAACTCGGTACTTAATTGGGTTAGTCATATCATGTACAAAACTTGTCCACGACATGTTTGTTCAGTGGCAGCGTGTGAAAAACAGGAATAACGAATGCTATGCGACTATTTAATTGATAATACCCAAATTTATTCAACTTTTATCGCAACTTTCTTATTCATTTAATAAAGTAAATGTTTAAACTGCCTTCGCTCAACTCTGATACAGGCTCTGCACCTTTTAATAAAATGTCTTCTTAGCATTCGGTTGCACTGTCGTTCGTTAATTTCTTGAACAGCCGTTTTAATGATTTGACGCAGTTCCTGCACGGAGTTTATTGGTTTGGAATAAACATTTCATTTATTTTTATTCACCACAAGCAATCAAACTCGTTGCAAATTTTAAAGAAAAATGTTTTGTTATTAACAGTGATCGGAAATAGGTGAGCTAATTTGCCTAAACTTGATGCATGTTCATTCAATAATGTATTCCCATCTCTCTCACGCATGAATGAATATGTGTCAAGTTTAGGCAAATTAGCTCTATCTATTCCGATCACTGGTTATTACTCGTAATGAAGACCCAATGAACAAGAAATCAGTCTGGCCACCATAACGCTCTAATACACATCCGTAAGCGTCACTATTAGAGAATATTTAGCAACAAACAGAACGATAGTAGTACATTACTGCACAGACCGGGAAATTGGCCGTTGCGGGACGAGTAATGTTAGCGTGGCCGAGACGCAGTCGAGGCCGCGATATATACGAGTCCAGCAACCGCCCTTTCCGGTCGAGGCTTGTATAGTACTTTTCTCCAAGATGTGAGGAAATTTAACACAATTGTTAATAATATTAAACACAGTCCCAACATTTCCTTGAAAAAAGAACAGAAACGTACGATTTAGCTGAAATAAAGCATTAAATAAAATCACAAATTATTTAAACGTAATAAATTCAATTTGAATAAAATATAGTTTTCTCCCACATGCTCGGAAATGTTAACCTTACTGTTGTAAAATCAGCCCGCGAAGTTCTGAGTTCCAGGTCCAGGCAAAAAAAAAAAAAAACGAAGTTATTATTTACCAGCGGCAGCGGCCGCGAAAAATGTATGAAATTTCATTACGTACCTGGTGTTTTACTTTTTAAAACCATGACTAGGATAAATAACTCCAGACAGCCAAAGACTCGTGCAATCAAAATTCTTCTTTGTATATTTTACTTTAAAACGTAACAGACTAAAAAAGTTAAATATTTCAAATAGCGTTTACAGCGTATTTAAAAGTGTATCAAATAGTTTGACGTTTTTTTTTAAAACAAATTGCGTTCGTAAACAAAATAAATTGCCGAAATAACATAAACGCGTAATAAATGTTATAATTTATACTATATTTTATTCAAATTGAGTTTACTACGTTTAAATGTGTGATCTTATTTAATTAATACTTTATTTCAGTGTCATACTAAATCGTACGTTTCTTTTCTTTTTTTCAAGGAAACGTTGGGACTGTGTTTAATATTATTAACAATTGTGTTAAATTTCCTAACATTGTGGGAGAAAAGAATTACACAAGCCTCGACCGGGAAGGGCCGATGCTGGACTCGTATATAGCGCGGCCTCGACTGCGTCTCGGCCACGCTAACTCTACTCGTCCCGCAACGGCCTATTTCCCGGTCTGTGCAGTAATGTACTATTAAACTATAACATTTAGTACGCGTTTATGTTATTTCCGCAATTTTTTTTTATGTACGCAATTTCTATAAAAAAAAGTCAAACTATTTGATACACTTTTAAATACGTTGTAAAGGCTGTTTGAAAAGGCTTAACTTTTTAGTCTATGACATTTAAAAAGTAAAATATACAAGGAAGAATTTTGATTGCACGAGTGTTTAGCTGTTTGGAGATAGTTATCCTAGTCCAAACATGGTTTTAAAAAGTAAATCACCAGGTACGTAATGAAATTTCATAAATTTTTCGCGGCCGCTGCCCTTGGTAAATAATAACTTTGTTTTTTTTTTTAATTTTGCCTGGGCCTGGAACTGAGAACTTCGCGGGCTGATTTGACAACAGTAAGGTTAACATTTCTGAGCATGTGGGAGAAAAATCTCTTAATTTGTGGCCTAGGCGGTCATTAAAGTGAAGTAAGGTGCCAATTATTAAGAAAATAGAAAAGTTCGATTATCTCGCGAACCACGCAACTTTTATTAAACCTATAAGTCCTTTTTAGGGACCAGCGTAAGGTGCCCTGTCGAAGGATAGAACCTTGTCCATTATTTACTGGGCACCCTTTATTCATAATATAGTAAGTACCTACATGTAAAAGATAAAATAATAAAAAAAGTAATGCCTATAGTAGGTAAATGATTTTAATCAGTTATTATAAAAATCTCCCTACTCGTTACACTAAGCCTCAATCCTTAAATAAACCTACAAGTAGGCTACAGGTTTTTAGTGAAACTCTGCTCCTCTTACTTAGTACCTTGATGATATATTCTTGGTTACCTACACAGCAAAATAGGACATACACTCGCACACATCACATATAAAGGCTCAAACGTTTAGTAAATACATACATAAACTCACGCTTCCGTATCCAGAGTGGGGTAGGCAGAGCTACAGAAAATTAGTAAATAAAATGGCACCTAATTGTGTTTCCGAATCAGATATATTGTATTAGCAGGCTTAGGTACGGCCGGCCACGACTTTTGCACGACTGCGGAGCCACGAGTCATACACAGTGGCGGTGTTGAAACGATTTCTTATTTCTATGTATTTGTGTCCGCCGCCCACTGCCGTTGTTTCCGCCGAGTATGTACTTAATGTCCAATTGGCCGAATGTTCTGGCACAAAGTCCAGCTTACCCATACCGAGTCGTAACTCGTCATTTAATAGTAGTTTACGTGACGGTTGCGTAATGACAAGCATTATAACATGAGTGTGGTTTATGAAATGAGCCACAAGGCGAGTTTCATAATAGATCACACGAGTGTTGTAATGCAAATTACGGAGAGTCGCGTACAATACTTTATCTACACACATATTATAAGTACTCTAAGATGGGTTCAGAAGCCGCAAGGCAAATTACCAGCATCTGTAGTAGTAGATGATAGCTGTAACGTAATTTTGAAATTACGTTATCGAATATTGTAAGGTCATGAGATCCGAATTTGGAACATCTTCGAAAATTAACAGCTGTCATCGCTATCACCTACTGTTTTATAATTATGTTCACTTGAATCAAACTAAACATTTTAATTAAAAGCATTTATTAGTTTTATTGTACGAGCACATTCTATAAATCTTTTCCAGTCCCACCCATAGAGTAATCCCTGCTCTTCGATATTTTTTAGCATAGATAACATGATACATCATCTTTCCCCTTAGATTAGAGACAGCTAAAAATTTAATTTATAAATCTAATATATCTCTAGGTTTTACAGTTCTTCCACTTCTAGTGCTTCTTAAACCTATGGTGGATGTATCTCCACTGTTGGCACTGCTACTGTTATTGTAGTAATCATCAAGAGTATCCGTGAAAGTTAATGGAGCTTCATTACTACTTATAATACCCTCAGCAGGAAATAGGTCTGAAGTTGAAAAGGAAAACAGAGGACTTTTTCCTAAAACACTACTACTTTCATTTAAAGATTTTTTTATATGCTTCGAATTCCTTCTTATTGTTGTATCCTCTCCTTCCCTTTTAATCAAGTAAGACCTGGGTTTTTTACACTTTCCTACAACTATACCCTTTTTCCAACATTTTTCTTTATCTGTTTTAATAACCACCTGATCTCCTATATCATACTGAACCTCTTTTTTTCTTTTGTCTTTCATATTTGTTGATTGCCTCATGAGTAATAATTTATGCATATTGTTCTGTACATCAGGCTGTAAAAGTTTTGAAGATGTTGGAACAAGTGTAAGACATATTCTGCTATTTAAAATTTGAGATGGGGACACATTTAACCCTGACAAAGGAGTATTATTATAACTCAATAAGTAGTCTCTGTAATCCACTCTATCTAATATGAACAGCTTTTTCAGCCATCCCATTACTTCTGGGATAGTGAGGACTACTACTCGTAATAATCAGGACTATATACTTTGACTTATAATAATTTTAATATTCATGTGAACTGAAGGGATTATTGTCAGATATTATTTCTTCTGGATAGCCAAATCTGGTAAAAGCCTCTTGTAGGGCGTTTATAACTGAACATGATGATTTATCATTAAGAGGCAGAACCTGCAACCAGTGAGATAAATAATCAATGATTACAAGATAATTTTTACCTAAAAATTCCAAAATAATAGTTCAAATTTTAGCATATCTACGATATGGAATTTTATGCGATATCACGGTATCATGAGAGTTGGAAGATCTAAATTTTTCACAGGTCCGACATTTCATTATAAAGTACTTTATGTCATTGGAAATTCCAGGCCAATAAAATAATTGTCTAGCCTTTTTAAGTGATCTAGAGATTCCTGGATGGCCATTGTGTACTAGATTCATAACATAAGGTTTTAAAGAATTTAGTACAATAAACTTGTTTTCATAAAAAGCTAACCCGTCTTAAAAATATATATCATCTTTTAATTTACAAAATTCTTTACACTCCTTTACAATCTTATGTTGTTCTGGCCAACCATTAACATAGTATTTGCCCAGCACCTTCAAAATAGGATCACCTTCAGTTTCTTCTACAAATTTTCTTTTCCGCTCGGGTGACATTGGTTGCACTGACTGAATGGACCATTTGTGACATTTCTTTATCAGTTTCCGTAACATTTAAACTATTCCTAGAGAGCATATCAGCAAAGTGTAGTAGTTTACCAGCTACATACTTACAATTAAATTATACATTAATAGTTTTAATCTTAAGCGTTTCAGTCTTGTCGAACCTATCTTGCATATTGGTTTGGCCATGATGGAAACTATGGGTTTATGATCGGTTTGCACATCTACTTCTGAGCGATAGATATACGGGTGAAACTTTTTTACCGCAAAGTAAATTGACAAGAGCTCTTTTTCAGTTTGACTGTAATTTAGTTCTGTATCATTCATAGTTCTTGATGCACATTTTACCAATCTCAATATGTTTTGTTTATAATGTGGGAATAAACAGCATCCCGGACCACTTTTTGAGGCATCACACTGCAGTACAATATTTCTTGTTGGGTCAAAAGGTGTTCGAGCGGGAGCTGTGCAGACTTTCCTTTTCAGTTGAGCAAACGCCAATCTATGGGCAGGCAACCAAATAAATTCCATATCCCTTTTTAACAATTTACAGAGTGGCGACATGATATTAGCCATATCTGGGATATACCTGCGTACATAATTAAAGGAGCCTAAAATTTGTCTTAGTTCATCTCTATTAGTGGGTTCTTTTAATTTTAGCAATGATTCTATCCTGTCCTTATCTAGTGACATTCCAAACTCATTGAAAACTTGACCAACATACTTGACCTACGTTTGCTTGTACTGTAACTTGTTTTTATTAAAGACAATCCCTAACTCTTTGGCTTTATCTACTACCTTTTTCAAAGTTTTATCATGATCCTCTTCTGTATTTTCCATCACCAGAATATCATCAGCCCATACTACATTTAGAATAGTTCCAAAATGACCTTCTATAATATCCTGAAATAGTTCAGGAGCATTCATTAACCCAAAAGGCAGCACTAAATAGCGATAAACACCAAATGGTGTGGCAAAACAACACTTCCATGAAGCTTTTTCAGTGAGACACAAATGATGAAAACCCCCAGTTAAATCTAGGACAGAAAAAAACTTTTTACCCTGAAGCTGTATACTTAAATCTTCTAATATGGGCATAACTTTGGGTTTTTTGACAATTATTTTATTTAAGTCAGCGGGATCTAGACAAAGTCTTACATTTCCATTTTGTTTCTCCACTATTACCATCCTGTTCACACAAGCTCTTTCATCAATCTTGTAATTTTTTTCTATTGCTTTCCTATCCTCTAATCTTTTAAGTTCCATTTTCAACAGTTCATGCAAACAGGTTGGCAATCTTGGAGATGGATGGCAAATTTGTTCATCTGAAGCTATAGTGGGTATATCTATTTTACCTGGTAGTCTTCCAATTCCTTTAAACACCTCAATATTTGATTTGATGAAGTCTTCTTTTCGATTATTTATTTCTAATGTATGCACACACCTTACAAGACTCAGTGCTACACATCCCGTCAAACCAAGTAGCACCATATTTGTTTCCATAATCACAAAGTTTTCATAGCATGTACTGTCTTTAAATTTACACTTTAAATTGATCAAACCAAGAGGTTTTACATTTTCGCCACTGAATGACTGAACATTAATATCTGTTTCATATAATTTCAGCTTCAATTTCCTATTTAGGATCTCAAATACTTTCCTTGGCATGACACTAACTTCTGCACCTGTGTCTAATTTGCATTTAATATGTTTAGCCTTCAATTTCAATAAACTCAGTCCACTCATTGGCATTAACATACTTAACCTCTCCACAAAAAAGACTGTTATCACTGTCTAAATCCACTGCATGCACATTGTATATGTTTTTCACTCTGCAACTGACTGCCAAGTGGTTTAGTAAACCACAACGAGTACATTTTTTTCCAAATGCTGGACATTGACGTGTCCCATGTCTTTGTTGATATCGATTTCGGTTTTCTTTCAAAATTCTTGTTCTTTTTAAATTTTGCAGCATCTACCTCCATGGTGGCGTTCATTTCCTTAACCTGGTTGCGACTAATTTCACTGGCTCGACATAAACTTGTCACTTTGTCTAAAGACAAATCATCCATTCGAAGCAAATTTTCTTGTAGCTTTTTGTCATTTACCCCTTGTAATATTCTGGTCCTTAGCAATTGATCTTCTATTGTTTCCTTGGTCAAGTCACTGTAGTTACATGTTGAAATCAACTGCCTTAGATTAGTATAAAAGTTTTCGAAGGTTTCCCCTTATTCTTGTTTATATTCATTGAATCTATACCTTTCGAACTCTTCATTGCGTTTCGGATTAACATATTTTTCTATATGTTCCAGCACAGCTGTATGCTTATCCGATTCAGTCTTGATTAATTTGAATGACTGAATAACCTTTGTAGATTCTGGTCACATCATATTACGCAACAACGACGATTTAATTTTGTCAGGTGCTTCGTCTTTTCCGATGCCCACCAAATAGTCTTCAAACAAGCACTTCCAAAACCTCCACTCTGAGGCCGCTGCTTGAGACCTAATATCAAAATTAGGTGGTAGCATCACAGTATTCGCGTCCATGTTTGCAAAATCGGTTTTAAGAATTAGATAACATTCACTACTGTAAACTTAGTGTTTTACGACTGCGCCATGTTTTATAATTATGTTCACTTGAATCAAACTAAACATTTTAATTAAAAGCATTTATTAGTTTTATTGTACGAGCACATTCTATAAATCTTTTCCAGTCCAACCCATACCCTTCTCTATATATATATTTTAGCATAGATAACATGATACATCACCTACTACCACAGGTAATTCTGGTCATTTCCTACTGATTTTGAACGCACAATAGAGGACTGTGATATATGTGTAGATAAAGGATATTTACTATACGAGTCAGTCCTGAAATTTCAGATTTCTTTTGTCACAGAGACACGGACACAACCGGCTTTTTGACGGTCTTCAAATACTTACTCATACTTTCAGTTTCAGTATAGGTAACTACATATATTTATTATCAATTAATATTGATTTTCTATTGTTTAGGGCAGATACATACCTTCTGTTCTTTGAACACTAATAAATATATTTAACTATTACATGTATAGTCGGATCAATGCAATAAAATTTAAATGGATTTGAAGTTAGCACTTCAATTTTAGCGATCACTGTGTTTGGCGATGTACCCTGTACCTGCATCTGTTTATTAACCCATTCAGGAATAGTAGTTTACGTGACGGTTGCGTAACGCCAATTAGGTACACAAAGTCACGTACAATACTTTATCTACAATATTTTAAGGTAGTTAGATCCAAATTTGGAACATCTTTGAAAATTAACAGCTGTCATCGCTGTCACCTACTACCACAGGTGATGCAGGTCATTGCCTACGGGTTTTGAACGCATAATAGAGGACTTATGATATGTGTTTAGATAAACATTCTTGCAAGCAGAGCCAAATATGTTTGTGGCTCTCAAAGAATACGCGTGAGAAATAATGTTGACTACGTTACTCGACGTTCCACCATGGAGCTATGCACTGGCTATTTTTTAACATTTGATAGTCGGGTACCATATTATCCAAAGTCATGTGGTAGGTAAAATATGAGTAGTGTTTTGTTGCTAGCTTGCATAAGTAGGTTAACCGTTAAGAATTTCTAATTAGGTACACTCCTGCACTCCTTTGCAAACTAGACTTTCAAGTGTGGGCGTTGCGGCGCTTTAAAATGCGACTAAAATGTGTATCTTGCCGTAAAAAATAAATAAATTCGTGTTTGGGATCAATATTTTTGTAATGTCCATAACGAAAACGCAATAGTAATTACAAATCCTGCGATAAATATGTGATAGGGAACTAAACAGTCGCCTTGCATTAGAAATCTGCTCGTCGTTGCGACAAAGATGCGATAGATCTAGTGTTAAAAGTGGGTCGTTTCCGCAGTGCCGTACGACAAGGTGGACATGGACAGCGGGCTGGTGCAGATGTTCGCGTACGTGCACGCGCCCACGTGCAAGTACGTGGTGGCGGTGGGCGCGCTGGCCGGCCTCACCGTGTCCATGTTCGGCTCCATGTTCCCCATGCCGCGCGTCATCTACGCCATGGCCAACGATGGACTCATCTTCAAGTAACTCCTCTTATAACTAATGTAAAGGCAGGGTAACAAACTACCAATGAGCTAGTTTTGGGAATGCTAAAATTAAAAGATAAGACACGAAATTTCTCCTTAGGAATGATATCGTCGAAATTAGAATATGATTTATACACGACTTTACTAACTAACCTCCAAACTTCCCTTCATAGATGGCACTCCATGCTGACTATAATGAATACACGACTGGGAAAAGAACCGAATTTTTTCATACAACTTGGTATAAGTAGTTGTATTGCTATAATAGCAAGCACCTAGTAAAGAACGATTCTTGCATTGCAATTCAGTGTCCAAAATTACCTGCTTTGATTCCCAGTTGCGTATTAGACATCTTAAAAATATTAAAATGCAGATTCGCACCATTCTGAATTGATGAAATGATTCCTAAGTATATATTTTTTCTAAACAGGCGGAATTTCGAATTCCCCATACTGACCCGACTGACTCAGTAAATGCCGTATAATGCCGTACCTACAATTGGCGAATTTCTCGTTGAGAAGAGGATTGTTAAGCTAAAAATTTTCATACAAAATGTGATAACGTTTCCCTCCCCTTAAACCTACTCCCATTTATACGATTTTTGAATATGTTGTAGATATCATGAAAAATAGATGATCAAACGAACTTCACAAGTGAAATTCGATCACTATTATGTGAGTCGTTTTATTCGAAGATATTTTATTTAACTATTTAGTCCTTTCAACCTACAGGCGACATTGCACGATATTAAAAAGACAATCAATTGACTACTAAACGAATTTGACACATGACACATTTACATGATTACATTCTTGACACATGATTATTTCGGTAAAAATCAATAATCACATATTATAAAGTATTTCTAAGAATCATTTCTCTTCATCCAAAGTTGGGCGATTATAAAAGCGTCCCAACGAAATAGATGTGGCGGCATGCCGCGAACCATGCGCGCTATAAACCGACCTAACGTCTTTTATCCATCAACTGATGGTTTGGGAAGTAGCAGCTCTGTGCGGTGGTTTACAAGATTAACAAAAGGTAAACAAGATTTAGTCAGAATGGTTTTCTTTACTAACTATCTTATTGTTTCTCAGACAAATATAATTTCTGAGAGTTATAGCAGGACAGATATATACGTTTTCTGTAAAGACGGTTAGGGAGAGAACTGGTTTTTCTCGACCTACGGCGGATGTTTTAATGGCATGTGTAATGTCCATTTTAATGTCATTATTTGAAGTGAAAATGTATTCGGTGTAAATAAGCGTTAAAGTCTGGGCCCTGTGCGCTTTACATATAGTTAATATAATGTCACTAGGTAATTTATTCGCGATTTTTTTCTCGATTTAAACTCGTATTGGAATACCAACGAGAAATGTGGTTCAAAACGACCTGTTGGTCCCAGGTATGATTTTATTTCGGGTCATTTGGTTTCTGTTTATACGATCCTTTAAGGAGACATGTCACGCAATCATCTGAACCACCATTATTTGTGTGCGTGTGGACTGAGTGAGCACCATTCTGAAAAAAAAATACAAAATGCTGTTCATTTAGTAAAAGTTCTAAAACAATTGTAAAACTAATCTCTGTATTTGTAAAACTATAAATAAATAAATAAAAATCTTTAACATGCGCTCACTCAGTACTCACAATGTACCAACGAAATCAGTGAATGTATTCGTTTAACATTAATTTTTTTTGTAATCGCCTGAAGGGCCAAAGACAAAAGTCCTTGCTTTTATTTGCTTTTTGCTTTAATTAATTTTTATTTTTTCTTAACATATAATATTTATATACTACGAGTAATATTTAGGAAAACCTATGCTAACTTACCTTTATAATTTGTAGATCACCTAGTAACGTATTTTAGGGTTTACAAATAATTTCTTATGCTCACTCTAACCTCTCAAAGAGGTTTTCCACTAACCCAGGTTCCACTTATCCAGTTTCCACTGTATTTGTAACTTTAGTAATCCGCAAAGAGAAACTGTTTAATTTTTATTAATTTATCAAAATACGTAATATACGGTTCAGAATCAATTGTTGAATTACAGTTATCTATTATTTCTGGTAAGATAACCCAGAAAATGTGTAACTTACTGAGCCATCCTTATTAATGATAGTCCCAATTGATTAATTAGTTTAATTTTGACTTTTTTAACTGGAATGCAAGTGTCATATCATAATAGAGGTGCTTTTACAAAGTTATCTATTACGCTGTACTAATGAAATCAAATTTATTTAAAATATAGTTTTTTGGTCTTTTTACATTGACGCAGAGTCTTAAACTGTTTAATTTTTTTTATTTTAACTATTACTAACATTACTTTAATTCATAGATATTTTTTATAGTTATCTAATTATTTCCAGGTTCCGCTATTTTTATTAGCCTATATGTTCGGCTTTTGTACACTATTTAAATTTTGTGCATTAAAGTATTAAAATAAATAAAAACATTGTATGATCATAGATGGGGTTCGATATGGTTACTCTGTTTAGCACAGAGGTAAAACAAATATCCGTACCAAAAAACACCTTCTCACAGAGTTAAGAACCTTATATTAAGTAAGCAATACAGAAGCTGTTAGATTTAGGGGTCATATCCGAGTGTACCCCAATGAAAGATCTATTTATTTGCAAGTATATTCTTGCTCCGAAACGTAATTTAGGTAAGCGATTCATCTTAAATTTTAAAAGGCACCTTGTCATTTAACATGGATGATCATCGTCAAACCTCATCCCTGAAAATGGGTATTTAGCCACAATAGATTTGAAATAAGTCTATCTCCTTGTGCCAATAAATAAATAATGACAGAAAATCTCTTATATAAATAACTTACAAAAAATTAAGTATGATATTCTGATAAATAATGTAAATACAACCCTAAAGTTATTACTATGTCTAGGGTTTATCGTTATAATTAACGATTATCGTAATCGATAAAAGGTCATTTATACCACACAAAAATAATAATATTAATAATAAAATAAAAAAAGTAAAAAATGCTCAAATTGTTAAGTCTATTACCACCATTCGGTTGGGTTTATATCAAAAGACAAATATATCTCGAACTGTTCTGTTAAAAAACATCATATAATTAAGAAAATAAAATCAAACCTTCAAATATCATACTTGAAGACATGAACTACATAATAAAATAATAATATTTACACATCAAATGATATCATCATAAAATATGAGATATCTGTTCATTTTCAGCTAGAAATTTGTAGCGACACGTTACGTTACGGCTGAGGCACGGTTTGCGGTAAAAATAAGGTCAACGGTACGTGGAAAGCGTCAGAACGGGGACCTTATATCAATTAACAATTAGCATTACTAGCTGTACACCTAGGTTTGAAGAGCTTTGTCCGTGATATGCCTAACTGTGCAATCTTATTGCGGGTTGACAATACGACCGCTATAAGTAATGTGAACCGCAAGGGAGGTATCTATACAGTTTCCTCACCTAAGCTTTCACGCGTCCTAGTATCCAAAGTTGGATACTAGAATATTTGAAATTGGAACTCGGAGTGGTTTGAAATAAGATTGTTGTAATACATATATAGATTGTTTACATTCTGTGTACAATGTAAACAACCTATTTCGATAATCCAAGCCTATTCCCCAACAGAAATGGCTGACGATGAAACAAAAGACTTATTTTACCAAAAGTTGAAAGCAACTATGGAAGAAGCTCACAAAACAATCATCCTAGTAGGTGACATGAATGCAACGATAGGATCGAAAACTAGAACTGAAAACAAATGCATAGGTCCATACACTTCAGGCAGGCGCAACAACAACGGTCAAAGACTTATAAATTTTGCACTAGAGCACAATCTGGCGATCATGAATACTTTCTTCAAGAAAAAACCACAGAAGAAATGGACATGGATCTCACCAAACGGAAATGTCAAAAAAGAAATAGACTTTATTATTACAAATAGGCCTGGATTGCTCATGGTTGTTACCACCATAAATCAACTTAACTTTAATAGCGATCACCGAATGGTACGTGTAAAATTAATAATTAGTTCCAAAATACAAACACGAAGAAATCGAAGAAGTACTGGACAGCAAATGCATCTACCCTTACCGGGTACTATCTTAAATTCTTTACAACAAACTGTACGAGGCAAATCTTACGAACAAGGTAAAATACAAGACAACTATGATACCTTAGAAAATTCCTTAAAGAATTTCGAAATCCAAGCTCAAACAATAAACCCCCCTAAAGACAAAATTGGAAAAGAAGCCAGGGATTTAATTAAGACTATACAAATATTAAGACAGCAGAAACCAGTTAATAGGAAACAAATATGCGAGATAAGTAAGAAAATCAACAATTGTATAAGAAACCACAGGAAAAGAACGAGACAAGAACGGTTTATGCTTCATATAGAAAATACAGGCGGTGTAAAGAGAGCAACAAAAGAGCTTCAAGAGTCTACAAACTGGATACCAGAAATGAGAAGAAAAAAAGATTCGAAGAACAAAACAAAAAGATCAGAAATAATAGAAATAGCAACCGAATTTTACCGAAATTTATACAACGACGAGACACCACCAACCTCAGAACTTTGCATGGAAGATGATGAGGAAGAAATTCCACCAATTCTGGAAAACGAAATAATTAAGGCAATCCACTCGCAAAAAATGAGGAAAACACCAGGCGAAGATGGGATCTCGAACGAAATATTGAAGGGGTCCACAGATGTTATTTTAAAACCACTACTAAACCTATTCAATGAAATTCTACGTCAAGAAACAATTCCCATGCAATGGTCCACTTCGACAATAATCTTGCTTCATAAAAAAGGTAAATTAGACGATATAAACAATTACAGACCTATCAGTCTCATGTCAAACCTCTATAAGATATTTTCGAAAATTATACTAGACAGAATTACAAAAACCTTAGATGAGAACCAGCCAAAAGAGCAGGCAGGTTTCCGTAGTGGTTTCTCAACTATAGATCACATATTTACTATCAAACAAATCACTGAGAAATACAAGGAATACAGATTACCCTACTACCTGGCCTTTATAGATTTTAAGAAAGCTTTTGATTCTTTAAAACACGAAAAGATATGGGAAGCTTTGGTTAATCAAGGAATACAAAAAAAGTATATTCGCCTCATCAGAAACATATACAAAAACATGACAGCAAGAATCAAGACAGAAAGAGTAGGAGGATTATTAGACATAAAAAAAGGTGTAAGACAGGGTGACCCTCTATCGCCCAAATTGTTCTCTGCAACCTTGGAGCTCATCTTTCGTAATCTTGAGTGGACTCAGTATGGTATAAAAATCAATGGGTCAACCCTGAACCATCTTCGTTTTGCCGACGATCTTATAATAATTTCGGACAACCAAAATCATTTACAAACTATGCTCAAACAACTTGAAGATGAAAGTAAAAAAGTGGGCTTAGAAATTAACTTGACGAAAACGAAGCTGATGACGAATCGTATAAAAACTCAAATTATACTCAATAATAATCCAATTGAATATGTAGATGAATACTCGTACCTTGGGCAGACAATATCCCCAGACAATGACACATCTAAGGAAACAGAACAGAATAAACATAGCATGGAAAAGATATTGGTCCCTAAAAGAAATTGTAAAAAACCCAGCAATACCATTACACCTAAAGCGCAAAATATTTAATGTATGTATTCTTCCCACCATGACCTACGGATGTCAGACATGGGCTTTAACGACCCAAAATATGAAAAAACTTGAAGTCTGTCAACACAACATAGAAAGAAGCTTACTAAATATAAAGCAAAAGGATAAAATATCCCTAAAATATATAAGAGAGAAAACGAAAATTGCCGACATAATCTTCACAATTAGAAAGCTAAAATGGAGATGGGCAGGACACCTGACAAGAAGTAAAACGGAAAAATGGGCAAAACTAGTTTCTGAATAGTATCCCAGAGAAAGAAAAAGGAAAAGAAGGCGACCGTTTCGAAGATGGGACGACGACCTAAAAGCGGCCGCTGGGGCATTGTGGAGGAGGAAGTGCCACGACCGAGACCTATGGAAGAATTTGGGGGAGGCCTATGCTAAGGCAAAAAAATCTTTACCGATGTCTGAAAATTAATTTGTTATATTTAAATTAATATATATATATGTATGTAAACACTAGATCTAAGATTGTTAATAAAGGCTACTATTACTATTACTAATACATATATACATACGCTACACTTAACTACGCTCCCGCCTTTGCCTTCTAATCTAACCTATCCGAGTCGCTTCTGCCCAGCCACATCTAACTCGTTCGCTCAGCTCGCTTGCAAATTGCGACTAACCATTTCTTTTTGTGACCTCAAATGGGTCAGAAGGCTTATAAAAAAAAAAATTTTTTTTAATTATATTTCTCTTAAGGAGTATTTCATACAATATTATAGCATATAATAGTTATTATAATTCATAAACCTAGGAATAATAAAAATTACTATTCCTTACGAATGTAAACCAAACAAAAAATATTGTTTATTAGTACATGCCTTGTGTATGTTATATTAAAAGTTATTATTCGATATGATATAGTTACCTATAAAACATAAATGTTATACTAATTAAGCATCATAGCTTTTGAAACTATATTTCTTTTTCTTTTATACCTAAGGTTTATTATACCCTATGAACGTTTATAATAAGAAATTATATCGAATGACGTCATATTTTTTGAGACGCACCCGGTAGTATCACTTTCCCACAATACGTTAAAACAATACGACGTACTGATGGCAATTTTGCGGCGTAAATTATAACACGGCCTTTTTTGAACCTTCCAAAACCGCACATTTGTTTTTTTTTGTCTAGACAATTTAGTGAAAATTGTACATTATGGTACTATTATGGTAGTCACCGTTCTGCCTTGTCCTTGTTATTGGGAAATAATGGGTGTGCGTGTGGATTGAGTGAGCAACCTTCTGAAAAAAAAAGAAAAGTTGCTGCTTATTTAGTAAAAGTTCTAAAACAATTGTAAAACTAATCCCTGTATTTGTAAAACCATAAATAAAAAAATAAAAAACTTTAACATGCGCTCACTCAGTACTCACAATGTACCAATGAAATCAGTGAATGTATTCATTTAACATATAATATTTATATATGTACTAATATTTAGTAAAAGCTATGCTAACTTGCCTTTATAATTTATAGATCACCTAGTAACGTATTTTAGGTTTTACAAATAATTTCTTATGCTCACTCAATCCACACACTTTCGAAAACCCGATTTCTGATAAAAAAAACTGAAGATTTAAACTGCTATATATGCGTATAGATAAGTAAAATTCATATAGGACTTTGTAAAATACAAAACGAGCCACTAACGTGGCAGGTATTTAGATAGTACATTTTAGTGAGTGCTCACTCACTCCACATATTATAAGTAAGTTAAAAATGTAAATATCTTAAGATTTGTAGTACCACAGAAACTGCAAATTAGTTCAACTTTTAGTATTTATTTTACTAAATATCCACCATCTAATATTTTATATTCGTTGTCTGTTTATAAAGACATTCAACTGCAATTTTTCTAATGTAAATATATCAATTTGGTTGACCACACTTCTATATTTCCCGCCACGCATTTTTTCTTAATTTTCTTTTTTTTAATTTTCAATATGTGACGTTGGACTATGGTCACGCCCTTAATGCCTAGTTATAAATATTTGCATTAATTGTTTTTTCACGAAAATGTATGCCCGTACTAGTCACAAAATTGTAGACAGTTATTATTATATATTATAATATAGGTACACTTGTCGCAATAGTCGCAATTAAATAAGATAAATCTCATAAAAATATTTCAATTTAATTAATGTGTGGCTGTATCGGTTAATTTCCTTAGCCTTAAAAGAAGAAATTTATTTATTTTGGATATGACCATAATATAGAAGTGTGGTCAACCAAATTGATATATTTACATTAGAAAAATTACAATTGAATGTCTTTATAAACCGACAATGAATATAAAATATTAGATGGTGGATATTTAGTAAAATAAATACTAAAAGTTGAACTAATTTGTAGTTTCTGTGGTACTACAAATCTTAAGATATTTACATTTTTAACTTACTGATAATATGTGGACTGAGTGAGCACTCACAAAAATGTATTATCCAAAAACCTGTCACGTTAGTGGTTCGTTTTGTATTTTACAAAGTCCTATATGAATTTTACTTATCTATACACATATATAGCAGTTTAAATCTTCAGTTTTTTCATCAGTAATCGGGTTTTCGAAAGTGTGTGGATTGAGTGAGCATAAGAAATTATTTGTAAAACCTAAAATACGTTACTAGGTGATCTACAAATTATAAAGGCAAGTTAGCATAGATTTTTACTAAATATTAGTACATATATAAATATTATATGTTAAATGAATACATTCACTGATTTCGTTGGTAGATTGTGAGAACTGAGTGAGCGCATGTTAAAGTTTTTTATTTTTTTATTTATGGTTTTACAAATACAGGGATTAGTTTTACAATTGTTTTAGAACTTTTACTAAATAAGCAGCAATTTTTCTTTTTTTTTCAGAAGGTTGCTCACTCAATCCCCACGCACACCCATTATTTCCCAATAACAAGGACAAAGCAGAACGGTGACTACCATAATAGTACCATAATGTACAATTTTCACTAAATTGTCTAGACAAAAAAAAACAAATATGCTGTTTTGGAAGGTTCAAAAAAGGCCGTGTTATCATTTACGGCGCAAAATTGCCATCAGTACGTAGTATTGTTTTAATGTATTGTGGGAAAGTGATGCTACCGGGTGCGTCTCAAAAAATATGACGTCATACGATATAATTTCTTATTATAAACGTTCATAGGGTATAATAAACCTTAGGTATAACAGAAAAAGAAATATAGTTTCAAAAGCTATGATGCTTAATTAGTATAACATTTATGTTTTATAGGTAACTATATCATATCGAATAATAACTTTTAATATAACATACACAAGGCATGTACTAATAAACAATATTTACATTCGTAAGGAATAATATTTTTTATTATTCCTAGGTTTATGAATTATAATAACTATTATATGCTATAATATTGTATGAAATACTCCTTAAGAGAAATATAACTAAAAATATATATATATATATTTTATAACCCTTCTGACCCATTTGAGGTCACAAAAAGAAATGGTTAGTCGCAATTTGCAATCGAGCTGAGCGAACGAGTTAGATCTGGCTGGGCAGAAGCGACTCGGATAGGTTAGATTAGAAGGCAAAGGCGGGAGCGTAGCTAAACGTAGCGTATGTATATATGTATTACAACAATCTTATTTCAAACCACTCCGAGTTCCAATTTCAAATATTCTAGTATCCAACTTTGGATACTAGGACGCGTGAAAGCTTAGGTGAGGAAACTGTATAGATACCTCCCTTGCGGTTCACATTACTTATAGCGGTCGTATTGTCAACCCGCAATAAGATTGCACAGTTAGGCATATCACGGACAAAGCTCTTCAAACCTAGGTGTACAGCTAGTAATGCTAATTGTTAATTGATATAAGGTCCCCGTTCTGACGCTTTCCACGTACAGTTGACCTTATTTTTACCGCAAACCGTGCCTCAGCCGTAACGTAACGTGTCGCTACAAATTTCTAGCTGAAAATGAACAGATATCTCATATTTTATGATGATATCATTTGATGTGTAAATATTATTATTTTATTATGTAGTTCATGTCTTCAAGTATGATATTTGAAGGTTTGATTTTATTTTCTTAATTATATGATGTTTTTTAACAGAACAGTTCGAGATATATTTGTCTTTTGATATAAACCCAACCGAATGGTGGTAATAGACTTAACAATTTGAGCATTTTTTACTTTTTTTATTTTATTATTAATATTATTATTTTTGTGTGGTATAAATGACCTTTTATCGATTACGATAATCGTTAATTATAACGATAAACCCTAGACATAGTAATAACTTTAGGGTTGTATTTACATTATTTATCAGAATATCATACTTAATTTTTTTGTAAGTTATTTATATAAGAGATTTTCTGTCATTATTTATTTATTGGCACAAGGAGATAGACTTATTTCAAATCTATTGTGGCTAAATACCCATTTTCAGGGATGAGGTTTGACGATGATCATCCATGTTAAATGACAAGGTGCCTTTTAAAATTTAAGATGAATCGCTTACCTAAATTACGTTTCGGAGCAAGAATATACTTGCAAATAAATAGATCTTTCATTGGGGTACACTCGGATATGACCCCTAAATCTAACAGCTTCTGTATTGCTTACTTAATATAAGGTTCTTAACTCTGTGAGAAGGTGTTTTTTGGTACGGATATTTGTTTTACCTCTGTGCTAAACAGAGTAACCATATCGAACCCCATCTATGATCATACAATGTTTTTATTTATTTTAATACTTTAATGCACAAAATTTAAATAGTGTACAAAAGCCGAACATATAGGCTAATAATAATAGCGGAACCTGGAAATAATTAGATAACTGTAAAAAATATCTATGAATTAAAGTAATGTTAGTAATAGTTAAAATAAAAAAAATTAAACAGTTTAAGACTCTGCGTCAATGTAAAAAGACCAAAAAACTATATTTTAAATAAATTTGATTTCATTAGTACAGCGTAATAGATAACTTTGTAATAGCACCTCTATTATGATATGACACTTGCATTCCAGTTAAAAAAGTCAAAATTAAACTAATTAATCAATTGGGACTATCATTAATAAGGATGTCTCAGTAAGTTACACATTTTCTGGGTTATCTTACCAGAAATAATAGATAACTGTAATTCAACAATTGATTCTGAACCGTATATTACGTATTTTGATAAATTAATAAAAATTAAACAGTTTCTCTTTGCGGATTACTAAAGTTACAAATATGTATTGATGATTTGTGGAAAACCAAAATACATAACTACTTCAAGAGTGTTTAATTTATGCCGTCAACATATTATTAGTACTATAAGAACCAAATTAAACAAAAAATAGCTACGGTTATTAATAAAATGATACTTTTTCTTACTTACTTTTTAATATGAACGTTATTTCTTGCAGAATAAGGTCGTCATTTCTTTGTGCCAAACCTAACTCAACTCCCAACCGTTCGGGAGTTGAGTCGCGACCTTGCTGTAACAAGTCGCGACCGATTATCATGTAGTACCCAGCCATGTTATGCATAGGCAAGCCGGGATACTCCGCGCTATTGCCTAGATAATGTGTGACACGCGCGACGCGCGGCTAATCAGTTGAGTGTCACGCGAGCGCTCGTCTTAATACGCGAGCGCTCGTCTTGATACGCGCCGCCGGACGCTGCGAAAGTAATTCTAGTTTTTGCTTGAGTAGGTACCTATGGCTACTCGAAAAGCCAAAAGGTACAGAATAGCATATGGGTGATTAAATAAAGACAGGAATATCGACTTGTCATTATTTTATTTAGACTGCCTAAACTGGCTTTAAAATATTACGGACAATTTGTGATCATGATGCGAGTAATAATTATTTTGCGTGTGAAGAAACGGATGTTTTTTTTTATATAATATTCCTACGACGTGCCCCATTTGTTTAAATCGAAAATAAATAATTTCCTTAAGTATGGGGAACTGCACATGAAGGCCAAATGGGCGCATATTATATTGAAAGTGGAAGAAAAAAAATTGACAAATTTTATACCAAATTTTAAATCAATGGTTAAACCGCTAACCGTCCGTTTAATTGTTGGTCTACTCAGCCCTTGGTCTAAATAATGACAAGTCGACATACCTGTCATTATTTAAGCACCTGTATGCTATGCAGTACCTTTTCGCTTTTCGAGTGGCCATAGGTACCTACTGGGGCTTCCAATAACGGGATCCCGGGATCCCGGGATTCCGATATATTTTGAGTTTTTTTTTAATATGATCCCGTCGTATTATTTATGTGCTTATAAATTTATTTTTCGTTTATTTTTTCGTATTTCTGCTAAGTTTTGCTTGTTTCGAGTCGTTTTTCATTATTTTTTCTTATACTTTTCGATGTGCAGCACAGTGCGCCGCATCGCATATCTCATATTTTTCGTTTTTCTCATAGCATTGTTCTGTCTTCCTTATAGTACATTCTCCTTATCTATATATATATAAAAGGCAAAACTGACTGACTGACTTAGATATCAACGCACAGCTAAAACTACTGCACCTAGAAACTTGAAATTTGGTACAGTGGTTCCTTATATGATGTAAGTGAGCACTAAGAAAGGATTTTTAGAAATTAAATCCGTAAGGGAATGAAATAGGGGGGTGAAGTTTATATGGAATTTTCTCATTTCTGGACTTAGAAGTATGAAAATAGGTATAAGTTTTCGATTACAATTAAAAATGATCTGTGTAGGTGAAATGGACAAAATTCACCCCGTAAAGGGGTAAAATGGGGGGTAACGTTTGTATGGAAATTTTCTCATTTCTCGTCTTAGAAGTATGAAAATAGGTATATAAGTTCTCGATTACAATTAAAAATGATCTGTGTTGGTAAAATGGACAAAATTCTACCCTAAAGGGATAAAATAGGGGGTAAAGTTTTTATGGAAGTATTCTCATTTCTGGACTTAGAAGTATGAAACTAGGTATTTAAGTTCTCCATTACATTTAAAAATGATCTGTGCAGGAGAAATGGAGAAAATTCCCCCATAAAGGGGTAAACACAGTAAAAAGGGGTTTTTCATACATAATGTAAAGATAAAATGTGGAAATTAAATTGATATTAATTTAAAATGATGTGTATCATGAAATAAATTTGCTAATAAGTATGCAGTACCTAAATTAAAGATTACTTATCAGGTTGTGCATAACAAAATCAATAATATTAAGGGAGCGTAATTTTTGTGTGATAATCCGTTCTTATTTATCTTTTACCTAATTTACAAAATATTGTGTATAGTGCAATCTTCTATCTATCTATATATATAAAATTCTAAACTGATTGATGATAAATCAACGTACAGTCCAAACCGCTGGACCTAGAAGCTTGAAATTTTGCACATAGATACCTTATACAGTGAAGAGATCCACTGTATAAGGTATCATTTAAGATTGTGTTTAAGAAAATATCTAAAATAAAACACAATCTTAATATAAATCATGATTAATCCTGGTCAGTTTTTTTATAATAATATGTTACATACTGAAAACACGCAATATTGTTAATACTGACCGATATTTCAATAAAAACTTGAAACTTACCGGTGCAATGTTAAACTTTTTGATGTCCACTTTTTCTTGCTCCACATCCTATAACACTGTATTTCGTCATTATAACAAAAACGTTCCTCACACTTAGGTGTACTTTAATATTGTAATATCGTAACGAGACTCCACTTATTTAATAATTTAAAACACAAACACGATGCATTGACAACTCAAGTACTGTCGAACGGTGTTACATAAAATGGCTGCCCTGTCAAAACCCTGCCGCATTAGCAATTTTTTGGATTCCGATAAAAGTATAGTGATCTTTTTTTACTTAAGAGGATACAGGTTAGTTAGGAAGAGATAACGATATGTATATTTGTATGCAGTGGCGTAGCTATCGTCGGACTAGGCGAAAACCTAGGCTTAGAAAACCTTTTATTTGCACTATTTACAGTTAATTATAATTATGTAATGATAAAGTAGCTTTGCATTTGTAAAATATTGATAAAACCTAAACAATAGACCAGGATTAATCATGCTTTATATTAAGATTGTGTTTTATTTTAGATATTTTCGTACTTAATTAAATAGTACTTTTGACAGATAGGGTTGTTCGTGAATCGTGATTGAAATATCGATAAATAAGTTACGGTGGATACTTTCGGCCTATTCGTCAGTTTTTATTAAATTACTAGCTAGTACCCGGCGCCTTGCTGCCAATTTTTTTTTTGTTTTCGATTTGGTGATCAGTTATTTAGGCATATCAGTGTCAACTGCCTGTCCAAAATAATAATAATAATATCCGATCGCTACCAAACTTCACAGGATCACTGCGGATACCCCAGCAAGGGGTACCGCAAGATTGCCTGTAAACTTCATCAAAATCGGTCCAGCCGTTTTGGAGTCCATAGGGGACATACATACAGATAATATATTACTGAGGATAATTCTGTAATTTTCTTTTCAGCCACATGCCACTCAAGATAATTCTACTACATTGACTGAAAATAGGCCAGATCTTACTCCTTTATGTTTATAAAGTTTTATGGACACTGAGGAAGCAGTGGCTGCGTTTGACAAGGCCGTCGAAGACACCCCTAAGGACGCATGGGCAAAGTGCTTTTCTCAGTGGTTCCATCAGATCTTGCGATTTATTGATGTGAATTGACACTATTTTGAAAAGATATAATAAAACTAATAACTTGCTAGTTTGCTCAGTTTTTGATATTCTAAGAGCTTTCAGTTTGACCCTATTATAAATTACATTGATTGAGCTACATACTACTTTACTTTATTCCTTTTTAGCCATTTGTCTTTTGTTTTTTTATAGCGTTAGGTTTTTTAGTTGTGCAGTTCAAAACACTGACACACACAAAGTAGGTAGTTTAGGTTTGTGAGGTAACTTCAAATGCCTGAAGGGTAAACCGCCCAGAAATAGGACTCCGCCAACATGTTGGATAAGGAAAGAATTTAGAAAATAATAATGTAATATACAATAATAATAAATGTTTTATTTCGGACATGTCCATATTATGTTAGTAACAATAAAACTTAAACCTATGTTAGAGTCAATACATCATTACATTACACTATCATTAATTACAAATAACCTAATAATTATAATTTTATTAAGGAGCGGCTACTTGGCCTATGGATATCATTCCAGTACCTTGCAAAAGGACCATCAAACCTGTCTCCTACCGTGGCCAGGATGGAGTCCGCGCTGCCGCGCACGCGCCGCGCCAGGGACGCGACTCTCTTGCGAATAATGGCATGGATGGAAGCCGTCCATGCTCGCCTCCGCAAACATCCCTGACGCGCTGCAGCGTCGCGGCAGCGCCAGCGCCATCCTGAACGCGTTATTGTACTGGGTGCTGCAGGCATTTAGAGTAAAGCTAATCCATAGGCTGCACGTATAAAATAATTGGCAGAATTCCCTAAACAAAGTGATTTTTACTTCATTATTACACTTAGCAAACCTACGGATCAACATATTACTTCTGACCGCCAACACCCTACGTTTCCTTTCAATGTCCTTGTCATCGCTAAGAGATGTGGTAACCCAATGCCCCAGATATTGAAACGTTTCTACTTCGTTCAAAGGAGTGCCGTTCAGCTTAAACACCAGCAACTCGCTTTTTCCAACGTTATACCTGAGGCCGTGAGCTTCCGCATACCGTTCACATATACTAATTAGCTTTGTAAGTGTGCCGATTGATGGGCACAGCAACACCATATCGTCGGCGTAGCTAATGTTGTTGACGATAAATAGGGCAGTTGCGAACTTAGACCACTTGCTTCATAAGACCAACGGCGTTTTAGACCACTTGCTACTTAGACCAGCTACGTTTTAGACCGCTTGCTATATAAGACCACCAGCTGCGTTCTAAACCACTTGCTAATTAGATCAGCTGCGTTTTAGAACACTTACTGCTTAAGGGCTTATTACATTATCCTAAATTTAGCATCCTAACTGATTCAGCATCCTAGTTAGGAAAGGATTTAGGAAGGTGTAATAACATTTAGAAAAGTCAGTCGTCGCGCGCGTGCAACTTCGGAAGGACGTACCCGCTTAAACGTAGTGTTTTGTTTTTGAATAAACGGTGTCACCAAATTTAATAACTCCTCAAAAGATGTCGTATCCATCATCATCCTTTTCATATGATTAATATGTTTTAATATTTTTTCATAGATTGATGTGGGTTAATTTCATCAATTTATTTCGCAGCAATATTCCTTGATCCATATCCTTCTCATTTTTTTTTCATTTTTTTCAATACTTGCATCAGCCAAGGCTACTCCAAGGCCGATGTTTTGTTGTTTCGGTAGTACTGGAGCCATCGCACTCGACACGTCAGACGCCGTTGCAAACGGATTTAGTGCCTAATTTAGTGCAGTGTGATCAGGAGCTTCCTAAATATCCCTTCCCTTGCAAGCCAGTTAGGACGACTAAATTTAGGATAATGTAATACCCCTTTTAGACCAGCTTCGTTTTAGACGAGACGATACTAACCCGATGAAACTACGACGCCTGCATATTATTATTATTATGTAGCAACGATCCCGTCCGAAATAAATGATTGATATTAATGTTATTAATTATTATAAATAAAAACATTTAGCCTTAAACCGTAATTCAGATATTCGTAATTAAATCGTGAGTGTTACTAGAACGTCAAAATAAATCTCTATGCAGTACGTAATCTGGTTTATCGATAAACATGATTACTACTCCTCCTACCATCACTATAATAACTGACAATCCGCCATTTTATGCGCCATAAACGTCAAAAACTATTTCGGGTCCTTTAGTTTCTATAGTCAAAGGCGCAACCCAAATCTGTATTATGGAAACGCTTGCTGGGCCTATAGCCGCGCTTCGCCCTTTATGGCTGCCACAGACGATCAGTCAGACTGACAGACCGACAGGGACGCAGTTATTTGTTAGAATGAGAGACGTTTATAACTTTCTCATTCTATCAAATAGCCGCGTCCCTCTCGGCCTGTCAGTTCGACTGATCGTCTGTGGCGGCCCTTAGTACCTACAGCCTACAGCGTCCTATAGTAACATTTTTTTTGGAATTATCAGACGTGCCCCGGAGCTCTTCTGTTACTTGCTTATATTTATATAATAAAGAAATACAAGCTTTTCAAATTATTAAATTAGGGAAAGGGGTAGGTAGCTAGATTGAGTTTAGGTTTTGATCAAATTTATTTTTATGTTGTTTTTGATATTTTTAAATACAAGATATATATATATATATATATATATATATATATATATATATAGGTAAATAAATAAATAAATTTAATAGGTAAATAAATTAATATTATTAGGTTATTATCGAGAGGTAGTGTTTAATATTTAATTTTGTGGATTTAAGGGACAAAACTCAATTTTTATTATTTTAAGATTGTGATGTAATTATTCAGAATATGTAAGTACCTACATATTTCTTTCCTATTTGGTTATCAATGAGAAAATGTGTTGATTAGTTATAATTTCTTTTTTCTTATTTTAAGGTTGTTTGAGTACTTACGTATTTCCTATTGTAAATTTAAAAATAAATTTTAACTTTTATGCTTTTAGCATATTACCTTAGCCTGGCGGGTGTTATTTTAGTATTTGTCCAATCAATGAAGCAGGTAGTTAATTTTGTGAATTAAACTTAAGATTAAAAGCCTGTTTAAATGTCAAAGTACACAGTTCGTTTTGGTTATTACGAATTATAATAGTTATTTATGTAACTGGTACATAATGAGGCTTCTTAAGGTACAAGAGCCGAGCTTAGAGCGCGAACTTGCGAGCGCTCTAATTACAGGCACGAGCACCTTAAGAGCTAATTATGTACCGTTGCATACATAACTTTTTCTACAAGCTAAAAATGAAAAATACAAAAATAAACAATCGCTAACTTTTCTTGTATAGTTACTTTACTCGATTTTTCTGCTAGAGCAAATTACTTGTCAGCAAACTTATTTTCATTATTCCGATAGGAGTTAATAGTTTGTGAATTTTATTGTTAAATGTTAACAAATTTCGTGCAAATTTTAATAGTTACTAAAAACAGTTCTAACAATTTATCATAAAAGTTGAAATGTCAAAAGAAACGCCATTTTGTTGATATCCATATTGAACGTAACCATGGTAACCAAATAACAAGTCGATGGATATTAACCATCTAATTTTAGGTATTTAATAAAAAAGGTAATTTTATACACATAATTAGTCTCAAAATTAATTTTGTTTTTAATATACGTAATTGTAATTAGTATTAAAATATTTTTAACGGTTTATTATACAAATTAGGATGTCAAGTGTTCACTAAACGCCAAGACTGATATCCGGAATGACCGTAACCATGGTAATAACAATGCTATAATAATTATTATAGAACTGTTATCACCATGGCAACACTTATTATAGAATTGTTTTCCCGCTTCGGTTACGCTATAGGGTGTATTCTGATACCGTTAACGATATCAATATTAGCGGTTTATAGTACGCGAGTAGAAAAAATATTTTATAATAAGGACTGGAGTACGCCATTTAATTAAGGAATATAGATCAGTAGTTGATTGGAATTTTTTGGGCATTATAAATGAATAGGTACATACACTCCGGGGCAAAATTAGCGGAACAGAGTGCGTTATTCATACAAACGAGGTTATTTTGAAGCTTTGGTGCTATGCCTGCGGATGGTTTTTAGTGAAATCTGATGATGGATACCCCTTGCATCGAAACAGGACGTCCAGAGTACCTAAGATACCCAATCGATTGAATCTGCGGCTAACGCCGGATTTTTACATGTTCAGAAAAACATCTAAAGGGGTAATAAAATGTAAGGAGTTCCAAACGCTGACACAAACTCTCTCACCGTGGTGTTAACTGCCTGTTCGATCAATTAAGTATCTTACGAAGTTTTGACCTCCTCTATTGAACCTCAAAGTATCCACTATTAAACCTCACTCTAAGCAACCCCAGGCATAGAACCAAAGCTTCAAAATAACCTCGTTTGTATGAATAACGCACTCTGTTCCGCTAATTTTGCCCCGGAGTGTATTTAGGAAGAAAATTATTCAAATTTACTTATATCGTTGTAAATCACTCCGGATATTAGCCGGGTGACACTTACATTTCACAGACAACACAAACAACGCACAAAACCATTTAAAGCCAACTGACTACCCCTTGCGATGGCAATACAAAAGCGTAGAATGAAACAAAACGTAGGTGCGTGGCGTGTGTATATGAGCAGATAAGGAGAATGTACTATAAGGAAGACAGAAAAATGCTATGAGAAAAACGAAAAATATGAGATATGCGATGCGGCGCACTGTGCTGCACATCGAAAAGTATAAGAAAAAATAATGAAAAACGACTCGAAACAAGCAAAACTTAGCAGAAATACGATAAAATAAACGAAAAATAAATTTATAAGCACTTAAATAATACGACGGGATCATATTTAAAAAACACTCAAAATATACCGGAATCCCGGGATCCCGGGATCTCTATGTATGTCCCCTATGGGCTCCAAAACGGCTGGACCGATTTTGATGAAGTTTACAGGCAATCTTCGGATACCCCTTGCTGGGGTATCCAAAGTGTTCCTCTGAAGTTTGGTAGCGATCGGATATTATTATTATTATTTTAGACAGGCAGTTGATATGTCTAAATCACTGGTCACTAAACCGAAAACAAAAAAAAAGTATTGGCAGCAAGGCGCCGGGTACTAGCTAGTAATTTAATAAAAATTGACAAATAGGCCGAAAGTATCCACCGTAACTTATTTATCGATATTTCAATCACGATTCACGAACAACCCCATCCGTCAAAAGTACTATTTAATTAAGTACGAAAATCATCATCATCATTATCAGCCGCAAGACGGTAGTAGTACGAAAATATCTAAAATAAAACACAATCTTAATATAAAGCATGATTAATCCTGGTCTATTGTTTAATAATAATATGTTACATGCTGAAAACACGCAATATTGTTAATACTGACCGATATTTCAATAAAAACTTGAAACTTACCGGTGCAATGTTAACCTTTTTTGATTTCCATTTTTCCTTGCTCCACATCCTATAACACTGTATTTCTTCATTATAACAAAAAATGTTCCTTACACTTAAGTGTAATATGTAATATGTTGTAATATCGTAACGAAGCTCCACTTATATAATAATTTAAAACACAAACACGACGCATTGACAACTCAAGTACTGTCGAACGGTGGCGCATAAAATAGCTGCCCTGTCAAAACCCGGCAGCATTAGGTATTTTTTGGTTTCCGACAAAAGTATAGTGACCCTTTTTTACTTACGAGAATACAGGTTAGTTAGAAAGAGATAACCATATGTATATTTGTATGTATTTTTATGCCCGATCCTTTAGTTTCTTTAATCATTGGGTTGCGCATAATTTTGAATCTGCCATATCTTCTAAAGTATTTATTTAAATAATATAGTGTAAAGGATATTTTTAATATACATTAAATCCCCAAGGTAACAACGTATTTATCTGGATAAGAATAAATACTGAATTGGAGAAAATAGCTTTGCAAATAACCTAATATATATTAATAAATTTTTAAAGATAAAAATGGTTACTGGGTGTCAACCTTAGGAGATAGACATATGCCATAGCGGACTTTTCTTTAGGCTTTTTGAAGAACTATAATTCTTCAGTACATTAATTTGATATATCTATTAAGGTTTAGCCAGCGTAAGCTATGTTAGCGCCCGAAAATCGATTTTTTGACGACTTGGTAAGAAAAAATTGAGTTTTCTCAATTATATTAAAACTTAATTACGATTAGAATGAAATATACATATAAACCATCCGGAATTAATTATTTAAATGCCCGCGAAAACCGTATCAAAATCCGTTGCGTAGTTGTAAAGATCTAAGGATACACAGCGACAGACAGACAGCGGGAAGCAACTTTGTTTTATACCATGTAGTGATAGTGATAGTGATAGTGATAGTGATATAGGTAAAAAACTTAAGTAAAGCTCCTCTTGCATGTAGTAGTAACACATCTGTATAGACCGTTCGACATTCTATATTTGAAATTTGACGTTAATTCTATATAAGTTTTGTACACAACTACATGCAAGAGGAGCTTTACTTAAGTTTTTTACCTATAGTGATAGTGATAGTGATGTTCTATTTTATGTGCTGCTTAAGTGCTTAGTTACATAAAAAAACCCTATCAGTGATTGCATTTAATTTAAGTTATATCAAATTAAGAAATAATATAATTGTAATAATTATTTTGTTGCTTTTTAACTGTTTTTTTAGTTATTTTTTGTTACACTTTATTTTAAAGTAACAATCCCATTTCCCAATCGCTTCCAAATTTTAGTACATTTTTGTAAAAAAAATCAGTACCGGGTGGAATCCCGGGATTACGGTATTGAAAATCGAATACCGGTATTAATACCGGACTAGGGAAATGTCCGGTAATTGGAAGCCCTACTACCTACTCAAATAAAAACTCAAATTACTTTGGCAGCGTCCGGCGCGTGTAAAGACGAGCGCGCGCGTGACACTACTGGATACTGACTGATTATTTTAGTAGCCGCGCGTGCCAGGCAGGCCGCTCATTCCGTGGGCAATAGCGCGGTGTAGTGTGCGCCCGGCTTGCCCCGCTCTCTCCCCGCCCCGCACCCACCGCATGCATTCCGCTAGTTCACACGTATTTTCATTTAAAATTTCAATTTCTTTAGTGTGGAATTAACATGTTTAATTTTGATGTAAACATGATTATAGTACACAAAAACGTATTATTAAACAGAAATTTCACAGTTACGATTTTTAGCTACTGAGAAATATATTATTATTAAAGCGTTATAAATAAATGTTGGTTAAATTTTTGTCTTAAATGTATAAAAAGACGTAATAAAGCTTAAACGGATATAAACATCGAAGTTACAATTTTTGCTTATCTAGATATTGAGATCAGATGAAAACTGTAAAAAAACGTACGAGGGCTGCTACTTATGTATCCGGAATCTGGGATTCCAACATTTATAAACGTTATATCTGACCTCCATGGTAAAATTTGAACTTTTTTTTAATACTGGCCGCTATAAATTTTTTTCTTATGTACGCTAGTCTTTTGTTTTTGGCGGGATCAAAATGTCATCTCACTGCAATAATGGAACTCACTCGTGAAAATATTCGTGCTATGATTTATTATGATTTTCGACGTGGTTTAACGCAACAACAGTGCATAGATCAATTAACTTCGACTTTTGGTGATGAAGCTCCATCGAAAAGCACTGTGTACCACTGGTTTAGTGAGTTCAATCGTGGACGTAGTATGCTCACGGACGAAGTTAAGGAAGGTCGCCCGAAATCGGTCGTTGTACCACAAAATATTGAAGCTGTGCGAAAACTTACATATCGCGAGATAGAGGAGACTCTGGGCATATGTATGACGAGCAATAATAAGATATTACATGATAATTTAGCTGTAAAAAAAAATTGTTCACGTTGGATCCCTCACAATTTAACTAAGGATCAAAAAGAGGCTCGCGTCGAATGGTGCAAGAAAATGTTAAAAAAATATATCCGTGGTGACTCAAAAGCTGTTTATAATATCTACACTTTTGATCGTGTCGATCACGTCATTCTTTTACGAAAATTGCACTGGCTTGGAATGCGTGGTGACATTTTCAGATGGGTGTCTTCGTACGTCGCGAATAGGTGCCAGGCGGTCGTGCTGGGAGGTTGCAGGTCAGACTTCGTAGATATCCCTTCCGGGGTGCCGCAGGGCTCTCACTTGGGCCCATTATTATATAATGCTTACCTGTATGATATATACCCAATATTTCAAAAATCAAAATTTCTTATGTATGCAGATGACAAGAAAATTTATTTAGACGTAAGTAATCTTACTGACTGTGGCGAGTTGCAGGAGGATTTGGACCGATTGTCTGAATATTATTTACTAAATCGCATAAACGTTAATGTAGCCAAATGCGTACAGATCTCTTTCACTCGTAGTCCTATCCCGATTAGATATCAGTATACCATTAGCGGCCAGCCTATTCAACATGTCAGTTCAGTTCGTGATCTGGGAGTAATGCTTGACGCAAAATTGACTTTCGAACAGCATGTTGACGACATTGTTAATCGTTCTTGTAAGAATTTGGGCTTCGTTTTCCGGGTTTGTAAAGAATTTACTGATACAAGCTGTATAAAGAACGTTTATTTTGCATATGTGTGAAGCCTGCTGGAGTATGGCAGCTGCACCTGGTCTCCTCAGTACGTCACATACAGGGAGCGAATTGAAAAAAATCAAAATAAGTTTTTACGGTATTTGAATGTTCGTGTCAAAAAATGGGACGCAACATATGAGTTAATGTGTCGCCGACATCATGTGTTAAGCCTAGAAGATCGCCGACGCTTAATGGACATTTCAGTGTTACACGATATCTTGTCTGGACGAATTGACAGCCCATCACTACTCTCAGAAATAAAGTTTTACGTTCCTGCACATCGAACTCGGCATTCTGAACGAACCACTTTTAGCCTCACTTTAACGCAAACGAAATATGCGCAAAATTCCCCGGTTATTCGTATTCTCAGAGATTATAATAAACGATTTCATAACATAGACCTATTTGACTGTAGTAAGCCTGTGCTTAAGAAACGTGTCACTCTACTTATGGGGAATCATTAGGTGTATAGACACACACTCACACACACACACACACACACACACACACACACACACACACACACACACACACACACACACACACACACACACAAATGCGCGCGCGTGCATGCTCTCTCGCTACTCAACATATCCTTATGCTAAGTTTTGTTGTTATTGTATGTATGAATATATATGAGTTACGCAAGTTGTTAAAACTGTTGCTTATGTTTCACTTAACTGTATTTTTGTGGACATCTTTTATTGGCTTACTGTTTTGTACAATGTTTAATTTGTTCTTATGAAATGTATTGCTGTTGATGCCCCAAATAAATAAAATAAAATAAATAAAAAAAATACACAGGTGACGAATCCTGGATCTATGCGTATGATCCGGAAACTAAACAACAATCAACAGTGTGGGGGTTTCAAAATGAGCCGAACCCTACGAAAGTAACTCGTGCAAAAAGCACCTTGAAGCAAATGGTCGCCTGCTTTTTCGGTATTAATTTCGGCATTCGGTATGTGGCTACAGTGCCACTAGAGAATCGTAAAACGGTTAATTCGGAATGGTACACGACCATTTGTTTGCCGGAGGTATTTGAAGAAATACGTAAAAACAACCAGCGACGCAGAATCGTTCTTCACCATGACAATGCCAGCTGTCATACAATCACGCGAAACGACTCGATTTTTGGAAGGTCAAAATATAGAATTAACGGGTCATCCGCCGTACAGCCCTGATTTGGCACCCAATGATTTCTATTTATTCCCAAATGTAAAGAATAAATTACGTGGTCAACGATTTTCGACCCGTGAAGATGCAGTCGACGCGTTCAAACAGCACGTTTTGGAGATACCTCAGTCAGAGTGGAAAAAATGTTTTAAAAATTGGTTTCAACGTATGCAAAAGTGCATCGATCATAAGGGAGAATATTTTGAAAAACAATAAAACCATATTTAGTCATATACGTTTGTTATTTTTTTCTATTCCGGTTACATAAGTAGCAGCCCTCGTACATGCGAATTTGGTTTCAGTTTAATTTTGCTATTAAGTGATCGCATGCACCTCAAAAATATACTAACAAGGTATTTGGCTATCTATTTTGCTTTTAGGAAAAAGTCAGGTAGTGTACTATATTTCATGATTTTTATACGATACGGTTATGACTGCCGATTTTTAATTAATATATCTAAATTAATATTTGACACTTAATATTAATAACCGATAAAATAATAAAAACAACGGGTTTACGAATTATGTCCAGGTTACGCTATTTTGATGCGCCTAATAATGCTACAAACATTCTCTACCAATGAACCTTATTATTTGCGGTTATTTTAAGCCCACATACCCAAAAATGACAAAGGCGTCCAGCATGTACCTATGCTACTGTGTCTGCGTACGTGTTTTTTGTTTGTAAGTATTTTTGGCCGGTTGTGGGGCTGTTAATTTGAAACCCCCCCCTGTTTGTCAATGGTCTTCGCGGACTTGAAGTTTTCGGACAATTTAGTACCGAATATGGTTTCGTCACGTACTGCGTCTTGCATAACTTGCAGGCAAGTTTTATCCAAACTAGTATAAGTTTTATGCGATTCTGACTAGATTGCGCATGTAGATCACGCAAAATACGACAGCCATCGCTGAAGTTTTGTCGGCGGCGTCGGCGCCTTTAAGGAGCATATCTTTTTATCATGTACCTTAATGGTAACTAAAGATTTGTAAAGTTTTCGTGAATATTTCCCCAACCTGGGGTGTCCAGGTTGATTCCCAGAGTGCCGATAGCATGTACGGGTTGAGTTCAGAAAGTAACGGCTCTGCGAGAACGTCCGAATTTTCATCCTGAAAGTTCGTTATTTGATTCCGGTGCCTATATACTTCATTGAAGTATTCTGACGCGAGAATTTCGCAGCTACTTATTTCCGATTCCGGTACAGCAGAGTCATAAGCTCATAAGCCATTGTAGAACAGGCTACTTTTTAAACGATTTTATCATCGAAAACAATAAAAAAAAAATGATTTAATGATGTTAAAAATAAACTTGTAGAAAAATATTCGTGTCGCAGACGAACGTGTATTTCTACTTAAGAATGCACGTATTTACTGCTTTATAACATCATTGAAGACTCGCGGTCAACCCCTATGTGTTTTAAACATAGATGAGTCATTGTAGAACAAGCTACATTTTATTCGATATAATCAAGAAAACAACAAAAGTTCCTTTTAAAGTTAAATTTGAAGAAATGTTCGGGTCGCAGAGGAACTTTTATTTCTGCTTATGAATGCACGTATTTACTGCTTTAGATCGGTGAAGACTCGTAGTCAACCCCTATGTATAGTAATTAACTCGCAGTCAATCCCTATGTACTTAGTCTTATTACCATTACAATCACTTCTGAGCACTAAAATACAAAGCAATGCTTTATAACATCGTTGAAGATTCGCTGTCAAGCCCGATGCACCTCTATAGGAAGTTGACTCGCAGTCAATTCCTATGTAGGCTCATTACAATTACAATCACTTCTGAGCACTAAAATACAAAGCAATGCTTTATAACATCGTTGAAGATTCGCTGTCAAGCCCGATGCACCTCTATAGGAAGTTGACTCGCAGTCAATTCCTATGTAGGCTCATTACAATTACAATCACTTCTGAACACTAAAATATCTAAATAATACACGATGAGTAAATAGTCCTCGACCACCACTGACTATTGTTTTGAAGTTTTAAATCTTATCGTGATGACAACAAGTGTTTTATTTATCTTCTCTTCGTTTCTCATATTGGTCTATCGTGAGAAAAGAGAGAAGGCGCGTGCACTTGTCGCCGTGAACGAAAAAAGAATGAGGGACAAGGATGGTGGGATGGAATGGAATGGTGGACTGAACGAACGAATGAACTAAAATTCGTTTAGTAATCAATTGATTGACTTTTTAATATCGTGCAATTGCAATGTCGCCTGTATTTCGGTTGAAAAGACTACATGGTTAAATAAAATATCTGAAGAATAAAACGACGAAATATAACTACCTATGTCTGTAGTTTTCCTTTCAAAGAAAATATTTCTTAGAACGAAACAAATTTTAAAAAAAACAGTAACGTATAGACCTAGAGTTCTTTCGATTGTTAGTCTGAGGCGCCCAGAAGACAGACAAACCGACAGACATAGACAACATAATAACATTGTGTGTTATGTAACTGGGATATCTTGTTGCGGTTTTCTTAGGTGGTCCACCTGATTTCCCACTTCCAACATGCTTCCGGAATGGCTCTTTCAAGTACAGGCAGCAACGTCAGTAAGCAGAAAATGCTAAACAAATGGCCTGCCCCAGGGTTCCGTTCGGTTCCGACTTTATTCAACTTGTATATCCACGACCTACCTTTAACTGGCTCTAGACAATTTATTTACGCTGCGGATATTCCCGGTCTCTCAAAATAAGGATTTCGGTAACCTTGAGACTTGCCTGTCGGAAGATCTCACCAGGGGGGTCGCTACTTTGCAATCTGGAGACTAACACCAAGCGCAGCTAAAACTGAGTGAGCTGTTTTCATCTTAACAACGCCTTATGCAAACGCGAGCTGAATGTGTAGTAGAACGGACGGAGTGCGCCTTGCTCACAATTTATTTCCCAAATACTAACGGATCACCTTAGATCGATTCCTAACCTTCAAGGAACTTCTCACAAAGGTTTCAAGAAAACTTCAGACCAGGAACAACATGCTTGCGAGACTAACTGGCACATCATGAGTCATGAGTGCAAGCGCGAGTTGCCTACGCACAACAGCTCTTTCCCTCCTCTACTCCACTGCTGAGTACCTGCTGTGCACCTGTTTGGCTGGAGCGTGCGCACACCATCTTGGTCGACATGAAACTAAATAAATGAAAGAGGTGCATTTGGCTACCGGTTTTAAGCAACATCGCGCCTCCTGACATTAGACGGAGTACAGCCTTGCTAAAAGAGTACGGAAAAATAAATGAAAACAAACACTAGCCTTCCGTGCCGGCAAGAGTTCCTGCAGCCTGAACAATAACAGCTTAAGTCACGCCATGCCCCTTGCCGCGCCTTGCTGAAGAGCTGGCCAGCGAGATGTTTCAGCCGACGGAGGCTTGGGCTCGCCAGTGGAGAGACGCTTTCGGTGCGAAAACCAGCGTCTGCATCCAACCTGGAAGGCTGATCTGCCTTGACGCGATTTGCGCATACTTAACAGGATCCGCACCGGTCACGGACGTCACGGTCGACGCGCCCACTATAAACACCTATGCGGCTGGACCGAGTCCCCCCGCTGCGATTGCGGTACGGAGTTCCCGACCATCGAGCATATTACGCGCGAATGCCCACTGCGGTCCTATCCTGGTCACCCTAACGACTTCATTCTTCTTACCACCGACGCCGCCAAATGGCTAAGAAACCTGGATATCTGTATATGGTATAAACAAAAATAAATTAAATTAAGCATTTTTACTCCTTCTGCGATCAATCGTTATTTATTTTTGTATTAACTAAACAACCTTAATGCAGTACCTCGAGACTCGACAAATATAGAGGTATAGCGGAAAACAGGCCGAGCTACGGACGTTCTCGCGATTCGTTGCTTGGGTAATATTTGCCACGGACGCGGAGCTTTGGATCTATGTTTTTTGCATGCGATGTGGGCTAAACGTTTATTAAACCGACCCATCCGGATGCTAATACACGAGTCGACGTATGTGGAAACGCTATTCCTGATCCTTTTTGTATCAACAACGTTTGAGCTTTGTGAACCACCACTGAATTAAAATACACCGTTTGCACAGCTTCGGCTTTAGCAATTTCTATTTCTGATAAATCGATAGGAATATTTAGCTTTCGGCGTCAAAAATCCGAATTAAATGTACCTAGTACATCGAATAGTTAATGTACGTACGCTATTGCATTGTGTATACATATAATCCCGTTATGGGTAAGGACTAAATTCACACTGGAATGTGTCTCACCGGAAAAAAATGTCGCACAATTTTTTTATTAAAGTATTAGCAGTCCGTACAAGTTTTGAAGATGTCAGTCAAAATAAAAATCATGTTAATTTATGTTATTTTTAAATATGAAGCCTGAGAAAACAAAACCTCAAAACAACTTTTGAAATCTGCTATCTAAAACAATGGATTTTCTTGTTTCAATTTTTCTCGGTACGTTCGACATCTTTCGACCATCTGAAAAACCATCTAATTATATAAGTATACCAAGTTATATTTATAGAAATCTTTCCAGATGATTAGAAATCCAAATCGGTCCAGCCGTTTTCGAGTAATCATAAGATCTGTTCAGGAACGGCGAAGATATCGCGCAACATATGCATACAAAAATACAGCCGAATTGAGAACCTACACTTTTCGGAAGTCGGTTAAAAATATTAAATGTCCACGCCTTTACAAAGGGATTTGGGTAAAAGCATAAGAATAAACAATAACTACCTATACGTAGAAGCGAAACTCCCGGCTCCGGACGCGCGCTCGGCGCGTTAAATACCTACCGCCTGGCGACACCTGAGGTGTCTAGTCAGTCAGGGGCGTCACACACGGAATATATATGTATTAACCAAGATATTGTTATTGTGTCTTGGATTGGTTTTCGTATTTATGTTGATTTTAGTGTTTATGGTTGAAGATAGCGTTTTAAAAAGTGAACGACTATTTACGGCATAATAATTAGAAATAGGTAATTGATTGAATGAAGGAGTTTTATTTGTTAAATAGTACATCCCCTAGATGTTGAAGATAAAAAAAAGGAAAAATTAAAAACGAATTAATAGATAAGAATATTAATTTGTAATAAAGCTTTTTCAACTTAATAAAAATTGAAAAAAATGGTCCGTAAAGGAACGTAAAAAGATCCCAGACTATACTTAAAACTTATTGAGCTTAAAAGGTTGTTTATTTATAGACTCGTGTCTGTGTTTTATTGATGATTAATCTCCACATAAGCCATTAAATTTTCTGGAGATAATCTTAATATCATCGAAAATATTATTACCTAATTTAACGTAAATGTAAAAAACTCATTTTGCAACAATGTTTCCACGTTGAAGGAAAACATAAAATAACATTTCGTGACTAAACTTCTATAACACATCCATAAACCGATTAAAATATTTCAAAAGTGACAGCCCTGACTTTGGGCGCGGAAGACAGAGTGGCGGAGCGGGGTGAAGGGGGAGTAGGTATTAAAAGCGCGGCATTTGGGGCCTGGGTAAAGGAGATTCGCTTCTACGTGTAGTTATTGTTTATTCTTATGGTAAAAGTGTTGTCATTTGTAAAAGTCATACATTTTCAAGGTGAGCGGCCATTCGTAAAAGTGGTATATTATGATAGAATTATTAAAAATAATCATATTTTGTTATGTAATGTAATACTCTTGAGTGCATCGGAGCCGAGGTATTTAAATATTCATACTTAGGCGTACTTTTGTACCGAAAACTGAATACTTAAATCTTTAATATCTCCGCTCCGATATTATTTAACGCCATCAATTATATATATCTATGTGTATTAACAGGTCCTCTAACTAATTATGTAAAAATAAAGTGGACACTGAAAAAAAAAAGACAATTTTCTTCATACAAACTTACCCAATGCCTTTTTCGTTGTATCACGTCGCAGAACTTCGTGTCATTCGTCGCGCAAAGGAATGAAAATTGTTCACTACATTACCTAACAAGCGTCGCAGCTCCTTAAATATAACCACAATGTCTGCTGTTTCTAGATAAGTATAACTTTTAATGTATAATAGTTTGTATTTACCTTTCGTTGACAGAAAATTTGGTCAAGAAATTCCACTTCAAACACACAAAATTTTAATGACGCACACTGCCAATCTGACACTACCAAAAGTACTGGCTCAAGTGACAGCCAAAAAAACATGGCGGTCCTATCCACATTCTAATTGGCAGCTAGAAGCTAAAGTTGCCATGTTAAAAAAAAGGGGTGTTTTGCGTTGTAGGCTTGGAAATTATGACGTCGCACAACCACTGTGTCACAACGGAAATATTTTTAGTGACATCGTTTGTTTTCAAAGTTAAAGAAGAAAATAGCGATGCTTTGAAATTTAACCTTTTGAACGCCATACGTCGAATACAAAATGTGCCACCCACATGCCAAACATGTTTGCTATGCTATGCAAATTACACCTTACTGCTACCAAACAAAGTCTCTTTTAATCTTGAACTCTTGTCGGCTGTAGCCGACGTGGCGCCAGTGGCACGACTTTTAGTTGACGGCCAGAGCCGACTGTGGCGTTGAAAAGGTTAAAATATAATATTACGAGTATCATAGGTATCATTTGTGTTTTTTATTGGAGCCTCTATTAAAGTTAAATTGCAAACGCTAGCCATTCAGCAAAAAAAGAAATAAATATATATGTCCAGAAATTTGGAGGTGGGACATCCTTAGTTTATATGGGGTAGAAAATAATAATAAACTTTGTTAATTACTTGCGGAAAAAGTAAACAAGGTAATCAATTCAATAATTAAGTAATATATTTTTAATAGATCAAAATTATATTACTTTCAAAAACCGTTTTAGAATGTTTGAATACGAAATATTCAGTCACCAATAAGGTGGGCCACACTTAACATCTGGACCGGCCCAAAAATTTGGTCCTTACCCTTATGCAAACTGTTTTGGTAATAAAATAGTAGTACCATATAATTCCTAATTTATATGATTTGTATGGGCTATAACTATAACCTACGTTTAGTTTAAATATTTGCTCGTATAACATTTACACGCTGTATATGTATACGCTAAGTAACTTTGTAATGGCGGGACTAACTAAGTCATCACTTATAACAATGTTATATCTTTAGATTATGGATAAAAATAAATCCAATAACTCAAATAATGAAAACTCTGCGCTGAGAAACAAGAACGTGGCTTAAAAAACTAAATTTGATATGCATTACAACAAAAATATGGCTAAAGAACAAGATCAGGCCAAGAAATACCCCGGTTCCTCCCCTCGCCCCTCTAGCGACACTAAGCCCCGTCAACTGCGAACCGAGCGCGCGCACCGTTTTTTTCGCAATTAAGTAAGTATTTAATTTTACCCTATAGGTTTTTAATAGTACTTACTCGTATTTACATTTAACGCTTTTTGACTAGAGCAGATGTTAATAAGGGTTATAAAAGTTATTGTTTATTACCTCGAAAAAGTTTACTTTAGTTTTAACACGTCGAAATTTCTTAGTATGTAGGTAATTTGTTCTTATTGTACTTATTGTACGTATATTTATTATTGTATTTGTTGTTTTTCGATTAACCTATAGTTATGTTGTAGGTGTAAATGGGTTTGTTTTGTTCCTGTCATCTTTTTTCGTACCACAAATGTGTAAACTGAATGATAATTTGGTCTACTACACTCTTTTTCACCGGTGCGTCTCACGAGATATACCTAACTACACAATCAATCATTTCATGTTAATAAGTTTACAAGGTATAATAAACGTTGGCGATAATAACAAAATCAATATTTTTATAAAGAATAACGATCAATTAACATAATATTCATTTTATATAATTGTTTTTGCTATAGGTAACACTCACATTGTCTAATGACATATAGCATATAGCGATCATAATACATATTATCTTTTAGTAAAAGGATTATAAGATCTAATATAGTATGCTATACTCAATAGGTAGGTACTGAAAGGAGCGGGTACAGTCGAGTTCATAAATATGTGTACACTTTAGTACTTATGACAGTTTAAACATGACATTAAATAAATAGACCAGGTAATAAAGTGTACACATATTTATGAACTAGACTTTACCAGAAAGGTCTTGCTTGTATTTTGTTTTAACTAACCGGAAAATGCCTCGAGCAAGACGAATCAGGGTAGATCAGAGGGCCCTGCAAAGATGCACTACGCTAACTAACGTTTCAATTCGATTCGTTTTTAAACCAATCGCGTCACTGGTAGACCACGTGACTTTTCGTATCACGTCATCTCCCAGTGACGCGATTGGTTTGAAAACGAATCGAATAGAAACGTTAGTTAGCGTAGTGCATCTTTGCAGGGCCCTCTGACTCGGTTAGGTTAGGTTAGAAGGCCAAGGCGGGAGTTCAGCTCGCGCCACATGGACTAGTTTATTTATTTTTCTGCCCAGAAAATCCAGAAAACTGCTGCCAGTAAAGTAAGTATTCAAGTCGTTCTATGGGCGTTTATATTATACGTGCATTATGTTTTTTGATGTTAGATTCATTGATTTATATGTTTTATATCTTAGGTGTCATGAACATTTAAATACGTTTTAATAGTTATATTAATTGGTATTATATATTATTAACGTTATACTTTATGGAAATAGATATTTTGAAATTATTTCTTTCGTTCTTTATATCCAGTGAACGTTATACTAAACAAGTTTATACAAAGTGAGCGTAGGTATAGGTATATTGTGAGTGTTATATTATCAGTTCTTATATCTCGTATTACTTACCTACCCCTTTTTCACCTAAGATGAGTCCTGTGGCAGCTCATATAAACACGTATTACACTTGTTTCGATACTTTACATGAAAAATGCACTGGTACACACCTAGGGACGCCGTTTCGGGGTGTGATTCACTCAACAACGCCGGACGGGCGGACGAACGAGTGATTTTCCAAGCGGCGAGTTTAAGTAGTCACGTCTAAGTGAACAAAACACATTTTAGCGCGTGTATTCAATTTGGCAGCATGACTTCTCGAACGTATAAGGCTGCCTAATTGACAATGCACGCGCTAAAATGTGTTTTGTTCGCTCGGACGGGACTACTTAAACTCGCCGCTAACACCCCGGGAACTAAGTAATTCGTAACTCGTCAGAACGCACAAAACACATTTTAGCGCGTGCATTCTCTGTCGATATGATCGAACGTATAATGCTGCCTTATTGAGAATGCACGCGCTAAACACTATAAAAATTATAGTGTAAATAACACCCCTGCCGGAACCAGTACATTATAGCCTGCACATAATATCAACAAAGGACAATGCCAGGTCTCAATAAAAGCTTTGGCCTAAGAAAAAATAAGTGTTTTAAGCCAAGATCTGGCATTGTCCTTTCCGAGTCTCTGGTTATAAATGCTGACGTAGTAGTACTTTGACATATTTAGTTAACTACTTAATTTTAAACTGTTTTAGATTTTAATAGTACGTAGTAAGTATAAAAGGCAAATAAGTAGACTTGGTTAGAACATTATATTGCCGTCAAAAACTCATTAGGTACTCTACTCCCAGGAGCCCAACACCGAATGTTTGGGTACCTACTTCCTTCTTCTTTTCGTCTGCGACAATCGGACAAGCTTCTGGATAAAGGGGTTACGGAATCTTTACAAAATAACTATTTTTTCTTGTGTTTAGGCATGTTTTGTACTTTATGTTGTTATGGGTTGAGGTATCAAATAACGGAACGACCTTATAATGCATTAATAAATATAATAAAGAAGTAAAACACCTATCCTATATTAACATCTAACTTAACTAAGATTGAGCTAACGAACACTTATGCTAATGTTGACCTAACTAATCCTTATACTATGTGAGCTAACTAATTCCTATCCTTATGTTGAGCGCCAGGAGGGTTCAATAATAAACGGGTTCCCTTCCAACCCTGAATGCCACCGGCTAGCGACGACGTTCCTCTGTGTTAAGCGAGATGCCAACAGTTCCCTTAATTTCGAAGGGCATATCCTTGGGCTAAAACAAAGAGACCATCGGTCAAACACATTCTGATGATGGCGTGGATAACTTAATTGCGTCTTTATCTTAATAACTAGCACTCACCCCTTCGCCGTAACAAACAGAACACAATATTTAAACTTGTAACTCAATGACCACAACTTCCATAAATGTCCTTAATAATTATTTTCCATATTTCACATAAACTTCATAGCAAGTGGGTACTCCGAGATGGGTCATACACACTCGCAAAAACAAAAGTTGTCTCTCCTGTGGTCAATAGTTAAGGGCTTGTGTGCATATAAGTTATGTTTTTATTTGCTAGGACTAAAGTAGACCAGACGCCGTTTATGGGGATGCGGGTTCAGCCAGCAAATTAGGCCTTAAAAACGTTAACTTCGGGTATGTCCACAGGAGAGACGGTAACCTAAATCTGTGTATGATCCAGATAGTGGTTACGAATTAGACACGGGTGTGTATTCCTTAGAAGCACGAGCTGGAATGACTCGCCGATATGCAACCGTTGATATTTTAACTTAATTCTAACAATTTAAAATACAAAAAGATATTACACTGCGCAGGCTTGAACCCGCGCCCTCCAACGCAGTAGCCCTACGCTAGACCGCTTAGCCACCGAGACAACTAGAAGAGTCGTTGAATTAGGTGAACCGTTGTTTTAATGTGTTACGGGCATCGTTTACGTCATCATAACCTTATCATTACTTTACCGGAGGTATCCATGTTGATGGGGGTGAGAGAGTAACCACTTTGTCAGTCAGTTTCAATCTAATTTAATTACAATTACACATGCGTATATATACAATTTTAACTTACTACAGTACTAACTAATGTGCACTAGATACACGTACAGATAATATCTAATCTAAATGCAATTCATCAATACGTGAATTGATAACAATTACGAAACGTGCCTACCGGCACAGTACTCCCCCCAAGAGAAAATAAATCCAAATTAAAAGGATATTCTCCAGTACAATAAGTTCCTACTGAAATATTTTCGATGGTATGACTGTGTAAAGTGTGCCGTTATGGGGAATATGTTTCATTAAAATAATAATTTACACCAAAAATTCATCGACTCTTTGTCGGTAATTGGCGTGGGGTAGCAAGTGTTTCCTCAGTTAGCGGATTTCTTGGCTCATTGCCTGATAACCTAAGAAATCAATTCGCATTAGTTAGAGGTAAACATACTTCTTCATGACCGTTGCATGAAGGCACAATACTTCTTTTCAATTTCTACGAAATTCTTGGTTCCTTGAACGATAACCTAAGAAATATTCGTATTGGAGATATTGTTTAAACATCTTCTTGGCCGTTGCATGAAGGCACAAAATTTCTTTTCAATTTCTACGAAGTTCTTGGCTCATTTAACGATAACCTAAGAATTAATTCGTATTGGAGATATTAAACATCTTCATGGCCCCTGCATGAAGGCACAAACTTTTCTCAGTTGGCGATATTCTTGGCTCATTGACCGATAGCCCAAGAATTAATTCGCATTTGAGATATTAAACATCTTCACGGCATTGCATGAAGGTAAAACAAATAACTTCTGATATCGAAACTATTACACAGTCAATCAAATAAATATTTACAAAAACAAAATAATAATTACCATACTATGTTCTAATTGCTAGTTTCCTCTCGAACTTGACCTTGATTTACGAAGAACGCCTACTAGTCACATTCTGCATACCGCTGCGCCGGCGCTCGTGCCGTAGCTCATTTATGTCAAATTGCATTCTTGTGAGTTGTGACGCGACGCTAGCTAAGCAGTTTGTAAAATCATCAGTTTTGTTTTGTTGACTGTTTAGAGCTGATATCTCTGTTCTTTTAGTGTTCTCATAAATTTTATCAGCGACTTGACACATTTTGTCTATTGATAACGAATCCGTTACAGCTAACACTGCGCTAATAGATGACGGAAGGAGTCTCAACGACATAAACCGAACAGTTTCATCATTTTCTGTTTTACCGGCCAAACTCCGCATCCTGTGCCATAATTGCGATGGCTTCTGATCGCCCAATTCCATAGTTGACAGCAGCTTCTCGAACCTGACCTGATCGGACTCCTCGTAGCATCCGATCAGCCGGTTTTTAACAGCATCGTATTTCCCTGTCTCGGGAGGCTTCGCAATAACATCACTAACTTGCTGAATTTCTTCCTTGGCCAACTTTGATATCACCAAATTAAACTTGTAGACCTGCTTCTGCGACGCGACTATTGCTTCGAACTGGGTGAACCATAAACCTGGAAGATCCCTCCAGAATTCAGGAATCCGGGATATCACAGTGGTTGGCGCAATCTCCAACGAACCTGTACTCGTACCTTCGACAGTCTTCGGGGGTGACATTGCAGTAAATTAACAATTTGCGCTCCTTGATACCTTCTAACTTGCTGGCTTAATTTTCCTCCTGCTTCTTGCATTGATTTCTTCTTCTTGCGGCGGGACAACGGCGTTAATGTTACTTGTCGGGATGGTGTTCTTCTTCGGGGTCACCACTGTACCGGTGGTTACCCCCTATTGGTGGGTCGTCAGGCAGGGTAGCGGCGATCATTGTTCAGACGGGATAGTGTTCTTTGTCGGGGTCACCACTTTACCGGAGGTATCCATGTTGATGGGGGTGAGAGAGTAACCACTTTGTCAGTCAGTTTCAATCTAATTTAATTACAATTACACATGCATATATATACAATGTTAACTTACTACAGTGCTAACTAATGTGCACTAGATACACGTACAGATAATATCTAATCTAAATGCAATTCATCAATACGTGAATTGATAACAATTACGAAACGTGCCTACCGGCACAATTACCATAACAATGTCAAAAAAAATATAAATATCTTTAACTAAGTAGAGGGTACTACAACTATAAATCGGGACTTAATTGCGTAATAAAACGAATAAAGAAACATGAACCTCAAAGTTTCGTCCGTGGTGCTGTGTAGCGATGGCTGCTCGGTCCGCGGCTAACGTTAGCCTTCGACCAGCCCCTAGAAGATATTATTAAGACGCCGCTGTTTGACGCCGAGGGGTGGACGGGGGAGAGCGAGGGGGAGGGGCTACCCTACAAAAGCTTACATCTTTTAATTTCGCAACAAGCTTGGTAACCAATTTCTTTTTGCTTTATTAAACCGGGATAAATTCAAGTAGCAAGCAATTAAAAGTAATTTGGAAGCTATACAGTGTCCAGGGTTCCACCGTCTTCTACATAATATTGTAGGTACAGTATAATTTATACAATTAGCTACTCTTTATTGAGCTCTAGGTAACCAAAAAAGGAACTCCACAATTAAATTATGGGTATACTAAAATTGGTTCTACTGCTAAATAGCGAAGTTAAAGAAACACTTAGGGCCGAGTTCACCAACAATTACACGGACGATTAAGTCTTAATCAGCTGTTAATCAATACATTTGACACCCGTTAAACCGCTAATCGTCCGTTTAATTTTTGGTGAACTCGGCCCTTAAAGTACCTATTATTTCTAAACAGGGAAATAGATACTTGACAAGTAGACCAGGGGGATTATTATGACATAGCTATGCAGTTCATTATACGGTGAGTGTAAAGGACAACGCTATACCGGTTATATAACTCTGTCCTTTTCTCTCAGCGTATACAGAACTGCATAGCTATGCCATAATAACCCCCCAGGTATATAAAATCAATATATGTATAAATGTATAAACGAAATCAAACACACAAATACATAAAGTAAGTAGGTAATAAATATATGTATGTATGTATACATCTATACATGTGTATACACGTAAATTGTAGAAGTGAGTCATTAGCTAGCTTTTAAAAATTCCAATAGGCTTAGCCAGGCAAATACTGAGTGCCCTTTATTAGATTTAAAATGGGTGGGATATTCCTTAGGCTGGTTAAGAGTTTAATATACCTACTTAGAAAAACGTTAGAGGCGTAGATACGTTTCTTCTGTTGGAGGAGAAGGTTATGTACTTACACTTGCGCTACCTAGTACGAGTGTGATAGTGTTTCTCTCCGCGTGTACCTATGCTACAAAAGCAATTGCATATTTATTTGGCCGTGCGAGTTCAAGCTTTACCTTTTTAACGCCATATCTAATAGGTACAATCAAAGTCATTATTATACATATATATATATATATATAGACGTTCCCAAGGCGTCAAAAATATCTACATGCCCCTATGCAACTAATAATAAGCTCTATGTTTACACGGCAGTTATAACTACGCGGTGGAAGTAAGGATATCGTTCAATACCGTTGAATACACTAAGTATTAAAAGTGTGATACTTAGTTTCGCGGGCCAGTGTATAAAGAAGTTAAAGTGGTCGACATACGTCCACACATCGTTTTGTACTTGGTACAGGCTTGGTTAGGTACAGTCACCTGCAATAATATATTATCCAACGTCAAGCCCAAAAATACTCGTATCTCGTATCAATCGAAATCATTTTCAAAATCGGAATCTCTATAAACCCTTAAATGAAGTCACGTTTAAAAAACCATGTCCACCACCCCGGCAGGAGGCTAGCGAACATCTCGGAGACGACGGGCACGCCGGCGCTGGCCACCGTGTGCGGCGGCGTGGCGGCCGCGCTCGTGGCGCTCGTCACGCAGCTCGAGGTCCTGGTCGAGATGATGAGCATCGGTGAGTGCCTCCGCCCCTGTCCTATTGCATTTTAATCATCTTAGTTTTAAATCCCATCATGTTGATGACAGTCTTATTTACACCACAGGCAATAATAGGTTACCATATGTATAAAAGTTAGCTACAAAAGGGTTGGTTTGTTTTTTAACATATTGAAGCAACTAACACTTTTAATACTCAATCTCAATACTCAATAATTGATTGCATTCCACAATATTAGTTTACAGGTTATTAGGTTAACTTAAGTTTTAGTTGGTAAATAATAAAACTTACTTGTGGACCCTGTTGGGCACCGCAAAATTGGTGAGGAAAGGACGACCTGAATACGTACATTCTGTAAAGCTCAATTTCTTAAAATTTGCTTATACAGTGCAAATTATAAGGAATAATTGTACTTAATGTTATATACTTTATATATGTATTGTAATAAGTTTATATAGATATCTGTTCTGTTTAAATCATCTACTTAAGTACTTATTTCACATTTAGTATTTCTGTTTAGGTATTTTGAAAAGGAATATTTGAATTAATATATGCATATATATATATATATATATATATCGTGCCTAAAACAGATGGATCTATTATTAAAACTCGATCTTATATAAATCATTGAATAGTAGGTATATGCCAGACGAGACCAATTTTATTTAAAAACTAAGCGACCCGCCCTCGCTTCGCTTCGGTTAATATAAGTTAAAATAATCCAAGTTCATCTGGAATAATATACTTTTTAAATTATAGATACGTGCATATGCATAGAGGTTTTATTTTATCACGATTTTAGAAAGACTTCCTATCTGAAACTTTTAGCGAAATTGAGTTTTTGATGCCGCTAGATTTTAAATTCAATTCAAATCATGACTGCCAGTTATCACAGTATCTCTCTATATACAATGTTTACAGTGGACTTTTCATTGCACAATACAAACAAATCTTGCCTGGAAGTGACGCGCGAAAGGGCTACAAACACTCAACGCTCAGGTCTAAGCTCGCAACTTTTAATGTTTGACCTTGTTGTGACTTGTAAATTGTCATTAAAAGCGATAATTTTACGGGACATTGCAGTCGTTTAAACTGGAAAGGTAGATCCGTTGGTATTTATGGAATCCGGGGATTTAAACGACTTTTCCAGCCGCACATCCGGTCAGTATTGTGTACTCTATTATGAACGTTTTTAAAGATGATGTAATTTTTGTGGATTAAGGTTCCGTAGTAAAATAATATGACACCCTTCTTTCAAAACCAATTTATGTGGGGCGATCCAGAAGGTTGCAAGGAATTGAAAAATTCCGTTGGGAAATGGACAGGCTCTTCCAGGTCGAGCACAGTGTCTACAGAGTAGTATGTTTGTGTCGGTGCATTGATCTTCGATATAATTAAGCCATACCTACTTGACTATTAGTTGGTGATAAAATAGCTCTCTCCTTAACCCAGGTACAGTCTTAGAATTAATTATTATTAATTTCGGAATAAACATTGTCGACTGATTGTTTTACTAAAACGCCAAGGTTTTCATTTTGATAATTAATGCTCCTATTATGTTGGGGCATCTGTCCATTTCCTATTTTGTGCAACAACTCTGCGGTTTCCATACGTGCGGACAACGAAACTGTCATATTTGTTTTGAGTTCTAATCTATGTTGCACGTAATTTTGAATCTGCCATATCTTCTAAAGTATTAATTGAAATAATATATTGTACCGGACTATATTAATCTACATTAAATGCCCAAGGTAACCAACAACAAATTTGTTAATTCTTTCGAAATTACCGCGAATACTACATGAAATGCGAAGACATACCCACATCTCATCAGCTTCGATGTAGAGAAAAACTCATGCTACCTTCTTCAAAACTTAAAATGCATTCTGATGCAACATATGCCATATCCATAAAAGTATATAATGAACTGCCAGATAGAATAAAATTCGAATTTAACGAAACGAAAAATACTATATTTACAATCATACAACTGTAAAAAATCCTTAAGAATAAAAGCTATTATACACTAAGAGAATACTTAGAGGAAAATTACAATAATAAAATAAATGTTTAAAAAAAACTAAAAACCGCCTTCAAAAACGCAAAAAATAACTTCTTTTTAAATGGTAGGTATAGATCAGTCGAACTGAAGTCGGCTTTTGGGTAAAATTATTTTGAGTCGCCGACTTCAATTGGACTGACCTATACTTACCTACAATTTTAAAAGAAGTTATTATTTGCGTTTTTGAAGGCTGTTTTTTGTTTTTTAAAGCATTTATTTTATTTTAAACTTTTTAGAGATCATAATAAGCTGTTATGTAGTTCCACTTCTTCGTTGATATGAAACTTTAAGACATTTTAAGCTCGCCGCAAGCAACGCCTCGGGAAAGTCATAGTCATATTTAAACAATTAAATGTTCTTTGTTACAATTGCTCAACTATCTTAATCGGGATATCTTATCGTCACCCATGAAATAGGTACCTAGATCGATTTTTAAAATCGGACAACTCTGTAAAATAACAAACTGAGAACCCTCTTTTTCTCTTTTTTTCAAGTCGCTTAAAACTCTAAAACCTTCTTCTAAGTGTCACAAATACTTTTCTGAAAACCGCATCCTAATAGGTTCAGCCAAACGCGAGATAATCGCGAACAAACCTACATACATACATACATATAGGTCAAACTGAGAACCTCGTGTCTACGCATAAAATTGTTTTGCCCGAAAACTGGCGTTGCAGAAACATGTTTTGCCCATGGTTTAATAAAACAAGGTCTTCTCTTCCGAAAAGGGACACTTTCTACGTCATCACAAAGTTTAACCACTATTTATTAACCACTACCCAAGAATAAGGAAAAAAAAAATATTTTAAGTTAGTGCTCGATTTTATTTAAAGATATATATATATCACGAATAATCACGAGTCACGAGCATAATTTACATATTTACTTTCATTGTATGTTTTATTTTAATATTATACTTATCGGAGTACGGTCAAAGCCAGTGTAAAAGAAGGTCGCGTACGTGTGTTGTGCTTAAAAATAAACTTAAAGTTCACAGTAATTGGACACTTATACTAACTTAGTTACGGGTCATTAGTCTGTGCGGTGCTTTTTCGAACTTAAATCTGCTTACATTAAATCTCGCGCGACCGCTGCACCTCTTCGCCTCGGGGAAAAGAGATAGGCTGCGGTGTTTTATCCCTCTCTGCGGTGCCGTCGCACGATCCGTCCCGAGCTCGAGCTGCGCATCTCGCTCTAGTGCATTAGCCTGCTGAGTCTGTCTCCGAGCGGCTCACGATTGCTTCCGAACTGCGCCGATCACAGCCGACAACATACCGTTGAATGCAAGTACTGGATAAGGCGAGAATTTTAACGCTTTTAACTTGCGTTGAGCCTACCTGCGTTTGCTTATAAATAATGCCAATAATCTGCGCTGCTTGCTGTAAGGAGATCAAAACATCGCAATGTCTGAAATGCACTAAATGTCACGGTACATATCACTCCATTTGCGTCAACATTACTGATTTTAAGCAGATCTCAAAATTACAACAACAAAACTGGTGTTGCCCGGTGTGTCAGTTTAATGAACCTAAATTAGGGAACGCTAACACACCAGTGCGCGCGGCCAACTCCGCTGACGATCTGAATGCAAATGTTACTTTGCGCGCTCAAAACCGTAAGGTTGCGTTACCGGTCCCGAGTGTCCCGTCGAGGGAGCCTAGCCTCGAAAGCGAGTCGATTTCGGCGCTTGCGTCAGAATTGAGATTAATGCGGGTGGATTTATCTGAGATAAAGGAGCATTTGAGGACCCTTTCCGCGAATTTTGTCGCTTGCGCGTCGCGACTGGATGCCGTTGAGGCTAGATTATCGGAGTCTGACTCAAAACTTAAAGCGTTTGAGGTCCAGGAGCTTGAGAACGCGTTGCTCAGGCAACAAGTTAACCAACTCGAGGACCTTCTAAACAATCGAGAGCAATCTGCGCTACGCAGCGAGGTCGAGATTATAGGTTTAACTGAATCACCAAACGAATCTACCCAGCATCTTGTCCTAACAACTGCGACTAAAATTGGAATAAGCCTAGATCCCGACGATCTCGATTTTGTTGCCCGCGTTGGCTCCCGCCAGAGTAAAACAGGCCCCTCTAATTCAGGCCCCCGACCCTTAGTGGCTAGATTTGTGCGCCAAGACAAACGTAACGAATTTTTAGCGGCGGCCAAGTCGCCCCGACGCCTTTCATCGGCTGATGTCGGAGTCCGAGGGCCTTCCACTAAGCTGTTTTTTAATGAACGACTTACGAAAACGAATCGCTTGTTATTTCGTGAAGCTCGCCTTCAAAAAAATAATGCTGGCTACAAATTCTGCTGGATTCGCAACGGCTCCATACTTGTCCGAAAGCAAGAGGGTTCTCCGGCATGCGTCATACGCTGCCTTGCAGACCTCAAAAAAGTTTTTGGAGGGGAACCGGCTGTGCGTAGCGGAATACTGGACCCGTTTGAAGATTCGAACACACGTTAGGTTTTGTACGCGTTTGGACCTGCAGGTTCAAGTTCTCTTGTCCTCTTTTATTACTGTATTAATAATTTACCTCATCTGTTTGCACTTACGTACTCATCTCTCCAGACTCATATACACACAATACACTAAAATGCCTCGTTACCAGACTTTTGCTATAGGGAGCGTTCACATCGTGTTTAATTTATACCCAACGCTACTGAAAATCGATATTATTATTATTGAAAGGATGACCCTGAATGACTTCCAAATAACCTCCTTGATTTCCGTCGTCTATGGCATTGCTTAGGTTAGAAGAGGAAATAGATAAAACCTTTGTTATTGATTGTCATCTACTCGGGGCACTAGAAAACTGCCATGACGTGTTAAATAATAGGTATAATTTCAGGATCATTACTTTTAACATTAGAAGCCTTCAACGCAATTTTAATGAATTTGTAGTTGCCTTGAAGCGAATGAATGTTGACTTTGATGCAATTGTGCTGACGGAGTGCTGGCTGGGCGACGGAACAATTATTGATCAGCTGCCTGGATATGATGCTTTTCACACATCCAAGGTCATAAACAGGAGTGGCGGAGTAGTAGTCTACGTTAGGGAGTCTTACTGTGCCTCGGCTTCTGAACCCTGTTTTGATGATGCAAACTGTCTCTTGGTTAATGCTTGTGATGACTTCGTGCTAATTGGAATTTACCGTTCCCCCTCATTTGCTAGCGTTGACCGGTTCCTGATTTCTCTCGATAAACTCTTATGTGAAAATACGTCCAAACGAAATATTGTAGTGGCGGGAGACATAAATATTGATATTCTCGGCAATTTAACCTCTGGTAATGTCTGTGATTGTGTCTGTCTAATGACCGCACACGAACTTTTGCCTGCTATTACAAAGCCTACCAGACAGGATTCGTGTTTGGATCATATATTTATAAAAGCGAAATCTGAGTCAGTAGGAGGCGTCTGCAGGTGCTCTATTACCGATCACGATCTGGTCTTTCCCGGCCTTTCTTCCTCGCCCCCCTATTCGAAGGAAAAGGACAACCGATGGATTAAAAAACTGACTACTCGGCTGTTGCCGAAGACCTTAGATCTGCTGACTGGTCAGCGGTGTTAGCGGCCTCTAATGTCAACGATGGCGTTTCTAATTTCAATCTCAATCAAAATAATCTCGTCGGCCATCGATAAACATACACATGATATAAGACTTAGCCGATCTAAATTTAATACCAAACCCTGGATTACGCCCGGAATAACAAGATGTATTAAGCACAGGGATAGGTTGCATTGCCAGGTAAGGGTGTCGCCAGATAACGTCATTCTGCTTAAAACCTATACCCGATACAGAAATTTCTGTGGTAATCTTTTATATAATCTCAAAGTTGAATATGACAATAACCAACTATTTAAAAATAAAAACAATTCTAAAAAGTTGTGGCAAACCTTAAAGACCATTTGCGAAACACCCAACCGCAGCAACGATGCTTTTGAACTTTTAAAAACGGAGTCATTGGCCAAACGGTCTATCGACACCTGCAATCAGCTCTTTGCTGGGACGGGAAAAGGTTAGCTGATAGCATCTTAAATAAACTCTGCAAATCTCATGACCAGGTTGTTGATGACTTTAAGCCTCCCAATATGATGCTGAACTCCCTCTTCTTACAACCAACGGATGTTTTTGAAGTCGATAAATATATCTCCCAACTTAAACCAGATAGTGCTCCAGGATTTGACGGCTTTAAGCCTTTTCTTGTCAAACAAATCAAGAGCGTCATTCTCGAACCTCTAACTTACCTTTGTAATCTTAGTCTCTCATCGGGCCAATTTCCCGAGGACTGGAAGCTGGCCTTAGTTTCTCCTATTCACAAAAGTGGTTCTAAAATCACACCAAATAATTACAGGCCCATCTCTCTATTAAGCATTTTCTCAAAGATCTTAGAAAAGGTAGTAAACTCGCGACTGATCCGCTTCTTTGAAAAGTACTCTCTTTTTTCCCCGAGCCAGTTTGGTTTCAGACCCGGTAAATCTACTGAGGACGCATCTGTCTTACTTACTAATCTAATTTCCAGTAGCCTTGACGGGAACAATAAATGCATTGGAGTCTTCTTAGACCTCGCAAAGGCCTTCGACACCATTCCGACCAGCCTACTACTCAAGAAACTGGACGCTCTCGGTGTCAGAAGAGTGGCTCTTGATTGGTTCCGCAGTTACCTTAGTAATCGGCGACAGATCGTTAAAATTGGGGATATGCGTAGCAACCAGCTTCCAGTCACTTTTGGCGTCCCGCAGGGGAGCATCCTCGGTCCCACACTTTTCATAATTTATATGAATGACATCTTGGACTTGAACGTCCCTAATGCGGACATAATTTGCTACGCAGACGACACCGCCGTGCTCTTCCATGGGGAAACTTGGGATGAGGCTCTTAACTCAGCTGAAAGAGGATTGTCGACAATGGCTAAGTGGCTCGACAAAAATGTTCTTACTCTTAATGTAGACAAATCTCATTTCGTAACCTTTTCCAAGTCTGCAGCAGGCACTCCGATTAGCGGCGCAGATATCAGGGTCCACACATGTAGTCGCATTTGTCCTCTCTCATCTGACAGCCAGACAACTCCCTGTTCGTGTATGTCTATAAAAAGAAGTACTTCGGTGAAGTACTTGGGACTATCTATAGACCAGCACCTAATCTTCAAAGAACACATAAGTACCCTGTCTAGTAGAATCAGAAAACTAATTTTCATTATGAAAAGACTACGCGACTGCTCTCCCACCTATGTGCTGTACCTTGTTTGCTATGCCCTCTGTCAGTCCCTTTTGCAGTACTGTATAGGAGTTTGGGGTGCTGCAGCCAAAACAACTATGCTGCCGCTGGAGCGGGCTCAGAGAGCTGTTATCAAGGTCATGTTCCGCAAACCTTTTAGATTCCCAACTGACACGCTTTATCTTGAAACTTCTTTTCTTAGAGTGAGTTCGTTCTAAAGGCTGTTTCTCAAACACACTCAAGTTTAACTAAGTCGCACAGTCTTGACGAGTTGCTACGCAAACGAGTTTTCAGGGCTCCTATTCCAAAAACTGTATCATCCTTTGCCAGACGTTTTCCATCCTTCTCCTTTCCCCACACGTATAACATGGTGTGTAAGTCCTGCAATGTAAGGCAACTTCGGCGTTCGGAAATGAAACGGGTGGCTGGTTTCATTGAACTATGGCGACACGGAAAAGCTCCTTTGCTCTCCTTCATGAGCAAACACACACACACTCACAAACACACACACACACACACACACACACACACACACACCACTAGCGCGCGCACTCATATCTGCATGCCTAAATTCATTTTTCATTTTTGTTCTTACTTTTAGTTAGTTCGATCTTAATTTTATTTTACAATGTACTTAACTCACTCCACTGCTGTGTAACTTTAAGCTGTTAATAGGAAATTATTTACAACCTGTTTTCACCTATCAATATGTTTTTTTTTTAAATTTATAACCTGTGCTCATGGATACCCAAGATACAGGCTCAGCCTAGTTTGGGATCCGCCGGAAACTGATGTTTTTGTATACAGTGTGATTTTATAAAATAAATAAATAAAAATTGAAATTGAAATATACATTTATGAATTAAAATAACTAACAGGGAGTTTTTTTAAACATAAATGTTACATTACAATGTGGAATTACAACCTGATACTACAGGCATCACCGGATTCACCAGATCAAACTGGCCGGTTACAAATTTGTCAACTTGATGTTTCTCGTCATACTATTCGAACCTATGGGAATATCATATTCCGCTCTCACTCGGTATCATTACTCTCATGACACGCCAATGATTTTCAAACTGTCGCGGTAAAAGTTGTCGATGACATTTCTTGTTAAATGTAAAATGGTTAAATGCTCTATTAAAAGCTGTAAGAGCAAAAAGGGTAGCGCACAGTCGGTTTCTACCCTAAACCACGGGTTAATATTATGGTGAGTAGTATTTTATGTCCTGTTGAACCTAAATGAGAGAAAGCGCCTAATAAAAAAGCGCTTATCAATATTCAAGTTCTCATAATCCATAGCTCTAATATTTAGAACTTATTTTTTATTTTGTTATGATTAGAGTCGTATATTTTCCATTAAACGTTCAACATTTAAGTGCCGGTGGTCACAGTACATTGCTCGTAGAACTTATATCCGTACCTACGTCAAAATGCAGCAACACGTCTATTTTTTTTATAGAGAACTGTAAATGGTCAAAACGTAATACCTATATACAATGATAGTCTTAAATTAATATATACTAGCATCTATTTTAAAATTACCCCGATTTTAAAGTTTGGAAATCTTCAGTTGACGCATATGACGTAGTCCGTGGCGAAGTATATTATTGTACTATGGTTTTGCCATAACATTATTTCATTAAATTATCGACGAACGTCAAAAAGGAACGTAGCAGTTAGTTTTTGATAAGGTCACAATTCTAACCTAACGTAACCTACTTTTCTGGTAGGAGTTCATTTTTGTTATGGTCGCAGTTCTAACGTAACCTACTTTTCTGGTAGCAGTAAGTATGTCAAGTAAATTTCGGTCAATCGATAAACCTATTCTACTTTTTAACCGACTTCAAAATAGGAGGAGGTTATACGTTCCACTGTATGTTTTTTTTTTAATGTATGTTCACCGATTACTCTGTCAATTGTGGACCGATTTTAAAAATATTTTTTTATTTTATACAGAATACTTTCGAGGTAGTCCCATTTCATCAAATCTGAATCTGATGAGGGGATCAGTGAGGAATTGAGGGAACTCCTCAAATATTGTAGGCAAACATATAGCGATTTTAGTATTTTTAGTAACAAGTCGAGCATTTGCATTCAGAAAGTATCATTTGGTGAAGTGAAACTGATGATGAAGACCACGGATGGCCACCGGAACTCCTCAGCGGTACTGATTTCAAGAGTGGCGATAAGATATCTCGATTAAGATAGCTGAGCGATTACAAGGAAGAATATTTACCTGTGAAATATGACTTCACTTCCTGTTTGTACCTGCCTACCCAATAGTTATGACGGGAAAACAATAGTCATCCTAACGATTGCATATTCTATAGACTTCATACTTTCGATTGGCATGTAATTTATCTAATAAACAAGCCGCTGCAATTTTCAAAAAAAAGGCCTTAAATTTTTATTTATTTATATACTGGACTGAATTTTTTCAGTCAACCTATGCACCATATATTACTTACCATATTAAATTTGATATAAAATAGTTTTTACGAATAAACAGCCCGGTGCAAATCGTCTCCTATTCGGATCTTAGACCGATACGGAACCTGAAGAGACTGGAACGTAGTTTTTTTTCACCCTGCAGCATACCAAACTTTAAGAGCGTTTTGCTAAATTAAACGACTACTTACACAATAGAACTAGACAAGATGTGTATGTAACTGATAACCTGATGAACTATTCAAAGCCGAAAAGGCATAGAAATTAAATAATACCTACCGGAAAAATAATTTTCAACTCCCGGGAAATTTATTAGCAAAATTAAATTGTGTCCGCTTCCATGCAACTTAACTTCAACGCGGTGTAGGCGCTGAGGCCGAAGTTTAGGTATAAAAGCATCCTAATTTCCGATCCCTGGTGATTAGTTTAGTTTTACAATGGGAGTATTTACTCAATGTTAAAAATCCCAATAAAGACCAAAGATGACGTGCACATTGAACCTATCCCAAACTTATTGCATTTTTAGGGTTTCGTAGTCAAACTATTAGTGTTCCGTAGTCAAACTAGGAACCCTTATAGTTTCGCCATGTCCGTCCGTCCGTCCGCCCGCAGGCTAGCTCAGAGACTCTTTGTACTAGAAAGCTGTAATTTGGCATTAATATACATATTAGTCTCGCCAAGAAAGTGGTAAAATAAAATCTTGAAAAAATATATTTTTTAATGGAGCTCCCCTACACGTAACGTGGGGATGTATTTCTCGTCTACCCCATAGCGTGGGGTGTCGTTGGATAGATCTTTAAAAAATATTGCGGGTGTGTGACAACAATATTTCATTAACGTATCCGTTTATGTAATATTAAGCTTTAAAGCGCTATTTTTTTTAGAGTCAAATTCCAGCCCCTCCCTCTCCCACTACAACTAAAACTACAAATACTAAAAATCTGAAAAATATCTTAAATTAAAGCACATATAATCTTATCTAATCTAATAATTTTTAACGAGCATTTCTTGTATATATACATACATATATATATATATATATATATATATATATATAATCTGAATCTTGGAAACGGCTCCAACGATTTCGATGAAATTTGAAATATAGGGGTTTACGGGGGCGAAAAATTGATCTGTCAAGTTGTCATCTTCGGGAAATTTCTTTTTCAACCCGAGCGACGCTCGGTCTTTCAGGTACTGAATTTAATAGGAAAACTATCACGACTAAGTAGACTTTATTGGTTCTTGACTTACAAACGGTTTAAATGTTTATACCTACCGAAAACTTATTTGCGGTGTTGGTAAACTGACCGCGACCTATGTCGAATTGTCGATGTACGGGGATAACAGGTTTCCAACGGCAAAGTTAAGTTTGTCGCGAGGTCTAATTTGTTTGTAGTAACGGGTTCAGAACCCCAAACTGAGCATGGTCCGACATGCTCTTGCTCGTTTTTGAAGAGAATGTCAGTAGAGAACAAATCCAAAGTCCGCTAACATTAAAAAGTTTCTTTATGAAGCTCCGGAGTGCAATTTTCTCGCTGCAAAAGTAAGTATTTATCTGTCATTAGTATAAAAATATATGTATGTGCACAATACCCATTTTTAAAGCTTTCGATGTAGTAGGTACTACTTAGTTAGGCCCGAGTCTAACTTAACATTATTTTTCACAACACTGCTCGGAAATATGGCCATAGATGGTCTTGTTTGGAGTCACAAAACGTCATTTATAAGGACAGACCAAGAATGTTTTTGCCGGCGTGTTTGCTGATTGGTCGAGAACATTGTTGTCCAACTTTAAGAACCAATTAAAATCAATCGATTAATTTCTGTGTCATAGCTCCTTAACATGTAAAATTGAAATCGACCAATCAGAACACACCATTTTGTGTCGTAAAATATTAGGTGTATTTTTACTAAAAGATACACAGACTAAAAACTATGTCACTGCTTTTTTTTTAAATGTAATTCAAACTTGGCCCCTAATCTCGAACCACTAGAGATGAAATTACATGTGAGATATGGCGAAACAAATACAATTTTATATGGAGTTGACATCTTCATCTCGCATGTTAGTTTATTAATCTCGAGTACCACGAGAATAGGGGTCCAGATTAAAAAAAGTTATCTATGGTAAAATTGGCGGTGATGTCACATTAACATGAATTAAAATTTGAGTTTTGAATATGATTTTTTATTTTATTTCCTCTCAGTAGTTGTGAAAAGCACTATGTCTGCCTCGGTAGAAAGTGCAATTTATGGATTCGTACACTAGAGGGCCTCAACTACGTTTCGGCCCTCTATATGACTCGTCCAAAAATCGCGTAATTTCTATCCTCGGCAATAATGTACTATTTACAAATGTATATCTTTTTTCTGGAGATGTATGCGATAATTGCCTGCACGCAGGAGAATATTGGTAGGCCTCCACAGAAGAGAACTATATGTATTCTAAGCGACAGCCAAGCGGCACTTAAGGCGCTGACAGCGCCAAAAGTAGACTCGAAACTAGTCTACAATGGAATCCAAGCCTTAAACAGACTTGGTAGGCACAACAAAGTGAAACTGATGTGGATTCCAGGACACGCAAGGGAAGGGTCCAAGGGCGTATATGTTGGACCTGAACCATTTGTGGCACCCTCACCGGGCACCATAAAAACAGCCCTGAACAATAACACCCTAGAACACCACCAAAAAGAGTGGAAAACTACGGTAGGCTTAGGGCATGCAAAGCTCTTCATAGAAAGAGTGGACCAGTTCTGGACCAAAAAACTTTGGAAACTCAGCAGAAGACAACTCCGATATATTATCGGAGCGTTTACCGGGCACATTGGGGTTAAAAATCTCCTAGCAAAGATGGGCCTCTACGACAACACAGATTGTAGATTGTGCGGCGAAGAGGAGGAAACAATGCAACACTTACTGTGCGAATGTGATGCCCTCGCCGGAGTAAGAATGAAAATCCTCGGTTGTGGTTACCCAGAACCGAACGACTTCAAGGCACTGCCATTGCACTCCACTATCCGCTTTTTGGAAGGGGTGGAGGCTGCATTGGACTAATTGCTAAAAGAGGGGTAATTACACAAAAGATCCCATAGGGTCGAAGTGTATCCATAAGGACCCCACCTACAAGATAAGATAAGATAAGATATCTCTTTTCTATCTGTATATACAAACCATCGTCTGGATATCCGTATGTTCATGATAAGCTCAGAAACCACTGGACCGATTTTGGTGTGGTTTCACTAACATTTTGATTTATTCTTGGGGATGGCTGTGTATCAATCAATCAAATCAAATCAAATCATTTTTTTTATAACTTAAGTAGGTACGTAAATTTTATATCTATTAATTGTAATTCGTCGCATCGACCATGTCGCTAGTTTTAATGAAAGGGGGCAAGTTCTTGAATTTGATCTATTTTTGATTACTAATGTAATAGTTTTTTTGCAGGTTATCCTCATTATTGGTATTAATGCAGCATGCCGCACGAACGAATTATAAAATTGAACTGTTAATGCCATCGAGAAGCATTAGGAGAAATTACCGTTAGGCAACTTGCCGAATACAAAGACGAACATTGACAGGTCCTTAGTTATTCACGGGGAACATGTTAATATTATTGAAAAATAAATATGAGGCATTACGCGCCCTGCTAATACGATTGGTAAGTTTTCGAGACAGCCCATGGGAGTTAACAACATAGGCGGGACGCCTTTCTGAAACTACAGGAATCGCAGCTTTACACTTGAACTTCGGCGAACTACTGCCTCACTTTGAGTCACCTACTTTCACTATCCTTCCAACACAATCAACAAGTGTGGAAGCCGAAACCATAAGCTGGAAATACACCTCGGATCCTTAGTCTCGCTCATCTACTTCCAGAGTCACGAATACCGCCTACGAGTCGAGTCACCTACTTTCTCTGTTCTTCCGTCACAGCCCACAAGTAAGGAAGCCGAAATTTCAGCAAATACGAGTACTCAAAGTCAAGTCTCTAAAGGCTCCAGCACACCAAACGCGTGTCAGGAGCGTCGCGCTTTGAACGCGTGCACGCGCGGGTTGTAAAACAAAAAAAATCGAACCCGGCACATCACAAAGTATACGCGTGCCAGCGGAGTGGACGCGTTGAAACCTGCCGCCCTGGACAACTCGCGCGCGCTGACACGCGAAGTTGTATTAAATACGGCCGCCATGTTTACCGTCACACTACAAACTGCCGCCCACTAGCGCCGCGCTACACGTCACACCGAACGCAGCTGCAACGCGTTAGCAACGCGGGCACGCGTTGAAGCTGCTGCGTACCTGCGTTGTGCCGGGTGCCGTGTCTTTCACGCCACGCGACGCGACTCTACGAGTCGCTCCTGACACGCGTTTGGTGTGCCGGAGCCTTAATACAACAGTATCGGTTCCAAACAAAACTGTTACTTTTAATTAGCAAAACTGCAATAATTTTACTTTTAACATTGATATGTTGTTTTATAATATAGATACATGTTGTTTAATTTTCATCATGTTGTTTTTTTTACATATGTAATATGTTCTCGCTGCTAAGGTGAAAAGTTGTATGTATTACACGAGACCAGAGTGTCGTTTAATCCTTCGCTACGCTCATGATTCGATTATAGAATCCTTCGCTTACTCGGGATTCAAAATCAACACTCGCAGCAAAAACCAACTTTGCTCTCTTGTGGCACAAATAAATATTCCATGATCCAAAGAATGTCTTATTTGTTTTTTTTAATGAGCAATTTTAAGATACCGGCAAATTTCGTTTTGACCTAAAAAAGTAATTCCTTATTATCATAATTGGTCGTCTTTTATGTATGACTTAACATACTCATATATACCTATGTACCTACTTTATTATTTGCCAAAAACTAAACAGTATGCATTACCTATTATAAAGCCCGCTTCCATGTAAATTTAACCCTAGGTTAACGCCGGGTTAAATTATTAAGGACTGTCATATTCACATAAGAACTGTCAATTTTTACAAATTAACCTGTTAACCTAGGGTTAACCTAGGGCTAACATTTACGTGCAAACGGGCCTAATGAAAAATTAATAGGAATTAGTGAAAATTAGTGGCTGTTCCTCTAAACGATTTCTGAATTAAGTACCGTATCTTACCAGGGGCCGTTCCAGAAAACCACTCTGCAACTCTGCACTCCACAAATCCCACTCTTCCAACGTATTTCTGTTCCACAAAGCTATTGCAGAATTGAAGAGGCAGAGTCAAATGCAGAGTGTCGATTTGTGGATTTGCAAAGTATTTTTGTTCCACAAGACAATTGCGAAGTTGAAGAGGCAGAGTCAAATACAAAGTGTGGATTTGTGGATTGGCAAAGTATCTTTTAGGAACAGAATCATTGCAGAGTTGCAAATTACGCAGAGTGTTTTCTGGAACACGTTAACTCTGCACTTTGCATTATCGTGGAATAAGTGGATTTGCAAAGTGCAGATTGCAGAGTTGCAGAGTGGCTTTCTGGAACGGCCCCGTGGTTACCGATGAATTTAAGAAATCAAATGTCTGTACAGTAAAGTCTATTTTTTTTATTCCGTAAACTAAAATGACAGCTACAGATGTCAAACGTAAAAATAATGTGGCCAGCTTTTAAGAAACAGTGCTGTTCTTTGGTTCGGTTCGTACTGTAATTATTGATACCGATATATAAAAATTACTAGGTATGTACTTTTTGTTTTACAATATACCTAAAAAAAGGTACTGTATCCCCAAGGGGTAGGCCTTATAAAAATTTAAAATATTTCAAATTTAATTTATTCTGACAGGCCGGTTGACAAAAGAAATTGTCAATTGAATAGGATCCTACGTTGTGTTTTGTTTTTTATGTTTTGGTAGTTCCAAGTTCCTAAGGAGAGACTGAGGGACAACAGATTCCACTGGTTAAAGAGATATTCAGGAATAAGGGGATTCAAATAGTTCTACTAATTGAAATAAAAGAAGAGATTAGAGAATCTTCAGTTAAAAGGTATTCGGTATGACAAGTGTATGATTTCTGGTAAAAGCAGAGACCCTCCCCGCTCTTACTCATGTGCTCGACTCCAAACTGGTCACACTCTGCCAACCTGCCTCTAGCTTGTCTGGGGAGCGTTTCCATTACGTCGCCAAGTCTGTTTAGGATGGTTCATGTAACCAAAAGTGAAGAGGGCCCAACAAATTATAGTCACTCCAAGAGACAGGATTTATTTTATCTCCTATTAATTTGGATGGAGAGACTATTAAACCTAAACTACCCCTCTTGTGCCCTCGGATATTTCAGGTCGACGAAATGTGTGAGTTTTCTGCAATTCAGTGTGACAGATACCAAAGTAAACCCAGAATTTGGGTGGTCTCCTCCCCTTCAAATCCGTCAAGGCACTTGATATCACACGCTCAGCTTTCGCTTCGCTTAGTCGAGTCCCCACGAACCGACATGATAGCCGGGAGTAGAAAGCAGTTGCCGAGCTAAACTCGCAGGCATCCTTGCCAACATGAGATCATAAAAAACCAGCCAGCAAGTCACCTCAACTAACTAACGTCTTTCGACCAGAGGTGAAATCAACTCTTGACGCGACTCAAATCTGACCCCCGTTTCCCCAAGCTGAATTTAGAAGTTATTAGCTTTGAATCTTCAACACACTGAAGCAGTCTGTGAAGTCTGAATTGATACTGGTCATACGCTGTATAGTAACTCTGCTTGCTATCTTAGTCCAAGATGTTTAATGACGGTAAGATGTCATCGACGTCTGTGACCCGCTGATAACTTTCACCAAGACACTAAACCCTCTTCGACTCGGATAGGAAATGATGGAAATATCCGTAGCTTAAATGGGAAAGATTGAAATAAATTGTAATTTAGATAGCTAGGACACAAGTATAAACTGTAATCCCCAATATAAGAGCCGAAAGAAATAAAATAATCTTAACCAAACATCATGGGAAAATTTAGAAAATGTTTACCAAATAAACTGAAGATTAAACAAAGAATCCTATAAATTGTACACAAGAAAACTACACGAAATAAAACTGTCTTGAAATATTAATAATCCTTTAAATCCCCTTGATTCAGAAAATTAACAAAACAATAGCAATAAAATAAAAATGTTATTTACCTTTTAATTATTTTAAAGCTCGTAATAGATTTAAAAAATCCGTGAAATAATTCAAATTCCCTAAACTACGATGGTGTTCCCTACCCTGTTATCATACCCCGAAATACAACACTCATTCAATTATACAAATTATCACCATTTGGAACTCTTTCTTGACGAACTACATCACCCTTCCGTTCGTCTTTCAGTTTCTCAATCAGAACACTCTTCCCCAAGCTTCTTTATACTAATAAATAAGATTTAACTGAATAGTAAAAATACCTATGAGAAATCACTATTTCAAAATTCATATTCTCAAACCATCTACCAAATTACTCGTGAACAAGATTTCTCATAGATAATTATTACCATCAACGGTAGGACTACAATATTTACCTTTTTAGGTAGACTTTGTCTCCTCGCAATATTCCTATAGATCACCTTTTTTACACCGTACACAACTTTACACATCACTCTTCTAAATAATAAAAGAAAAATTATTGTGCTATAATCACTATTATTATAAAGGAAAAAAAGCAATAAAAATATTAACAGATTCATTTTTCAAAGCCCGACCGTCTCCGTCAACACTCCCCGTAGCAACCCCCACCCTCACTAGCCCTTTTCTTTCTAACCAGTCAAATACCAAAGACAATTTAATTCTTGTTTGAAGGTTTGACTCGAGATGAGGTCAGTACAACCCCCCCCTAAATCTTGACGATATTCAATGGAGCCAAGATTTAACCTTTTTATTGCAACTCCTTATCTCCAACCAATCCCAAACAAGAGTTAAATCTCAAAACCAATTCACTAACTGAACCCTAAAAAAAAATTAACTATTCAAGAGATTCCCTAACGCAATTTATCTTTCTTCCCCCCCCAATCCTTTTTTCCCCTATGCTACATCTCCCCCCCCCTAAATTAAATCCTCCTTACCTAATATGAATTCAAAACCACTAGTAAATAAAATAATTTATTAATATTTCCAAGGTCTTAACAATATTTAACCAAACACCAAACACCATTATAATCTAATACTCAATATATTCCAAACCAATACTATTCCGAATTAATCCTGCCCCCACATAACACTCACTAATGCTATTGCATGGAAATTCTTAACCGACATCAAACTCTCTATAATTCTTCTAATTCCTCAACTTCCGACCTTATTTTTCAGATTAAATATAATATCGTGCTAAATGTACTGCATTGAACATTCCCTTCTCTTGCAAAGTTTCAGGATGTATCAAAATATAAACATTATCAAACTGTCTTGCTGCTACCCTATATGGACATTCATAAGTTAAATCAAACTTCCGTGTAACCCCACTCATAGAATCAGACTTATTCAATCTTCGCAACTTAACCAAATCTCCAATCTGATACTGAATTAATTATGAGTTAAATCAAACCTAGTCTTTCTCTGTTGACTAGCCAAATGTAAATTAACTCTAGCTTGCTCCCGAATCTCTCCTTTATCCATATTATTACGCACAAGATAAGGCAAATGAGTATCTATCGATAATCGAGTCACACTACCAAAAAGAACTTCATTGGGTGTAAACCCCGTACTTAAATGGAACGTATTGTTATACAACTTCTCAATCTTCTCTAACCATAAACCCCAATTTCTATGTCTTTCATGACAGTAAATCCTAAAGAATTTTCCCAACTCTTTATTAACACGTTCTGTCGTATTTGGCCTAGGATTCCTACTAGTTGTATATATAGTTCTAACTCCCATATTCCGTAGTCCTAATTTCCATGTATTCCCAATAAATTGTTTTCCATTATCAGTCATTACAGTTTTCGACTTTATTGTTAATGCAAAATTTTGCATTCTAACCACAACCGCTTTTGCTGTTGCCACCCCTAACCCATATAACTTAATGTATTTAGTAAAATAATCTTGTATTACTAATATGTATGTTATTCCCCCCCTAGACGCTGGTAAGGGTCCATAAAGGTCTGCCATAACTAAATCCCCTGGATTCTCCGTTACAATAGAATTAAACGCCCCAACATACTTAACATTATCCACTTTGGATAATTGGCAAATATGGCAACATCTAACAAACTTCTCTACCATCTTCTTCATTCCAAGCCAATAAAATCTTTGTTTTCAATATTTCATAATTTTATAAATTCCCAAATGCCCTAACTCCAAATGAACCTGTCTACACACCTCAGCTTGCAAAGCTTCTGGTAAATATAAAACTTTAACATCATTGACATGTTTTCTGAAATAAAGTACACCATCGACAACTGAACAACGCATCGCTATTCTGGACAATCTACTTCCCCTTTCCACTTGCCCTAGCACGCGTTCTTTAATGCCTTTAGCTACATTATCCATATCTTGAAACTGAACCATCTGTTCTAATTAAGATTCCAATTCAGTATTATTCTGCACCCCCATATACATTATCGATGGACACCAAGTTTTCCCTTCTTGAATGTCCCCATCTCTTGGAAATCTAGACAAAACGTCCACTCCCCCATTTTCGACCCCTCTAACATGCTCTATTGTGTAATTAAATTGTTCTAAATACAATATCCATCTTGTAATCCGACTGTTAAATAATTTAATGTTTTTTACAAACACTAAAGCTTTATGATCAGTCCTAATAATTAATTCCGCCCCCCTTAAATAAGTCTCAAACTTCTTAACCCCATAAATTACTGCCCAAAATTCCTGTTCTGTAACTGTCCATCTCAATTCTGATCCTCTCAACGACCTTGCACAAAAACTCAGTATCCGTTTATTACCCTCATCGTCATAATTTTCATCATGTTGTTTTTTTTACATATGTAATATGTTCTCGCTGCTAAGGTGAAAAGTTGTATGTATTACACGAGACCAGAGTGTCGTTTAATCCTTCGCTACGCTCATGATTCGATTATAGAATCCTTCGCTTACTCGGGATAAGTCAGTACAATAGCAGCCCGAGACTAGGTCAGTACAATACTTATCGAAAATTACGTTTAATCTATTATTTATTATTTATACTATTAACCTGTTCACGAGCTAATTACGCAGGATTTCTAGAAACTAAATTCCAATAGGTAAATAAACTTAAATGATATTAAACACGTTTTGCATGTATAGGTAGTGTTGAATCTTATATTACCTAACTTAAAGTTCTTCTTTCAATTTTACCAATATCAATAATAATCGTGCAAAAGGCCCTAACGATTTGAATAGAAAGAAACACAGAGTCGAGATTCTAGGGGGTACAACCATATTATCGTCTTTCACCGGTTATCGCATTGCCAACTTTTCGATAGCTCTTATTTACTTGACAGTAATGGCCGCAGAGTTTAAAACAATACGATAACAGGTCAAAGCCGATAATATGGTTTTTACCGCCTTGGATATGACCCATAATAGAGGTTTTTAGGGTGTTGTTAGTCTAATCGTAGTGTGGTCTGGTGTGGTTTTGTTTCTGTCTACGCCATGATCCCGTTTGACTTTTAGTTTAGTAGTAAGGTTAAGAGTAAAGCAGGAAAACTATATTTGGTTAAGGGCCGCTTGCATATAAATTAGACTCTAGGTCAATCCCGGTTAAATGGTTAAAGAATATCAGATTCATATAAGAACTGTAAATTTTAACAAATGAACCTGTTAACCTGGGTTTAACCTAGGGTTAACATTTATTTGCAAGCGGGCCTTATTTTTTATGCATGTAGTCTGAAAAAAAAACAAATGGTAGGTGTGTAGGTACTCTAATAAACGACATTAGGCTCGGCGTTTCTACCTCGCATACATAGAAGTCACGGTGTCACCGCTGTCCGTCGCTCTTCCCGGGGCAAATTACCAGCGTCAAAACGGTTTACGCTACGTAAAAGGGTCAATCAACTTTTTTACCCACACTTTTATTTTACCGGATTTCAACAAACATGTTTGTTTTTAAATGTAATATCACTGCTTATTTTCGTTTTTAATGATGTAGTCATTTTACTAGTTTATCAATCTATCTTTTTCAAATACCTACCCATAATATTAATTTCTAAAATGTGTGAAAATTGGGTAATTACGTGTCTACTGAGTTACCGTCCGCGAATTTGTGTGATAAATAGTGAATTGTCAACTGAGTTACCACATTTTTATTACATACATTTTTAAACAATACATTATAATTTGATTTATGAAAGGAGTTAATGATATTACTACAATAAAAAAATTATTTCACTTAAAATAAGTCCCCAGATTTTATTTTATTTATTAAAATGTGTGGGTAAAATAGTTGATTGACCCAAAAGCGGTGCAGATAAAACAAATATTTTTTCATGTCTCATACTCTGGAATTAGGCAATTGTTTATCTTAGAAGCGGGTTGAAAGTGATACATGTCCACACTAGGGAAGAAAAGTAATTTGAAAAAGAACTATGTAAATATGATATGGAGGGGTGTATAGCGCAACTTAGATCGCAGGCGATTACATAGCACGGTGCGGCGCACCAGCGGGCGGGCGGGGGCGCACACGATACAGCGCGGTTGTCTCCCACACGTCACAGCAATGCACAGCCCTACAGCCCTGTAGATTACTTTGAATGTTTATGCACTCCTAGTGTTGGACGTTGTAATTTTTTCTCAAAAATGTTATAAATTACTTTTTTTTTACTTTCTTCATAATCGAAATAGAGTAGAGTGTTTAACTCGGGTGAAAGTATCAATTGCCTAAATATCTCGGGCTGCAATTGATTACTCTCATCCTTTGATTAACAATCTACTATTTATCGCATACATACTGCCATTTCATAATTAGGTATATAAGTGAAAACTCAACTTAAAACGCAGGTTAATAAAGATTTCACTTTATTACATTAAGTGGTTCACCCCCACTAGACCGAATATCATAAAAGCTAATTTCATTAGGCATACAGCTAAACTTGTAGGTATGTCCTAATTGATTACTAGGTCTACAGTTACATACCCTAATGTTTACTTTTGCTAAACATTAAATGCTCTGATGTTACTAAAACTAATAATGATCATTCCTTTTGATTAATAGACGTAATAGTAATAAGGGTAACCTCACTTTTACCAAATCATCATTTGACAAACTATATCTTTTTAAAAACTTTCATTTCGCAAAAATGTAATTGTGCTTAAACCATTACATATTACATAGGTTACATGGGCTTATTCAATAAGTTCGTTTAAGTTAGATTAATTACCACGAAAAAATATAAAAATATGTGGCGGGAATTAAGTCTTTGCGAAATGAAAGTTTGTAAAATTATATAGTTTGTCAAATGATGATTTGGTAAAACATTAGTGAATCAAAAAGTAGGTATAGTTACCGTTAAAATGGGATGCTAAATTTTGGGCTAGTGAATTTTTTGGAAAAATACAATTTCGGGTTCTTGAATTTAGGGCAAATGAAGTCAGTGGCAGTGGAAATAGGGTTAAAAATTCGGGCTAAATATAATAGGAGAACCACATTTATTCCTTCTAGTGGTTAACTGTTTATGTTATCAAACTTATAGTGACTACTCGCACCTTCTAGAACCAATTCTAGGAGGAATAATATTAGTGTTTCAGCAGGTCCGAACGGCTAAGGCACTTGAAATAGCGTATTCGCGGAGCTCCGTCGATCCCAAGCCAGCACGAGTACCACCGAGCCTACCACAAGGAATCACTAAGCACTTCCAGCACTTTTTACCACGCTTCCCCAGTTAGTTCAACATAGATGCTGAGCTCGGGTGCGGCAACTTTGTTGCCAGATAGTTTGTGAACTACGTTGGGTTCCAGCTATTTAAACAATTCCCAGTGCCTGCCGTACCTACACGTAAGTTGTTTTGTTCGGTAACGGATTAGGCGTCAACACAAACCTTTTGAAGTTTAGATATTCAATAGTTTGGTACTGAGAGTACTTTCAGTATTGAAAATTTATTATAATTACATACATGGAGATACATGGACATGATATTTCCCTACAAAAATAAAGTAACCTAGGTTTTACCGTATTTGGTTTGAGGTGTAATCTTTAGTTATGAATTATGATGTAAGTATTAATAAATCATTGGTTTGATACAGTTAATATAACATGCATTACCTACGACGAGTACACTTTCCCTGTTTCTGTAGTGCATTTTCTAAGACGAGGACCTATATTGAAGAGTTCTACACCGTAACAGCTTTACTTAGCGAATGAGCAATCACCACGCAACCTGCGGAATCCACGCGTTGTGTACTAGACCGGTCCCGCTCGTGCGATCCAGGGCTGGCTTGTTCTCGTACAGGGGACAACTCCGTGGTCACGTGGGTGGTGTGTGCAGGAACCCTGCTGGCGTACACACTGGTATCGAGCTGCGTGCTGGTGCTGCGCTACCAGCCCAACTACTCCAACCTCATCGAGTTGCTGCCGCAGTCGCTGCGCACGCCCGCTGCGCCCGAGGGCACCACCGCCGCTCTTCGGGAGACCACCTTCGCTGTGAGTGATCGTTTGGTCGTTTAACATCACACGACTACCAATATCTTGCTTTTGACCCTCTGTTACAGCCCAACATGTTTATAAGGTAAGTTCACGTTCAATACATACTTCCTGCCTTTGACAATGAAACAGAGCTCTATGATCTTTATCAGCTCAGATTTGATTTTATTAAACTATATTAAAGCGAAAAAATTGCGTCGGTCTCAGGAAGGATTTGAACCTACATCTCCTCTGGCTCTCCGGGCCGATGCAGGCGCATTACCAGTTATGCCACCAAGACCCTATTTGAGATCCACGAAATTAGTAATCGCTTGCATACTGGGAGGGTATGCTGACGCCATCTATCGTTGTTTATTAACAAACGACACTCACGTCACGTTTCAAGTTACATTGAAATTAGCATGAGTACAATGGGCCACTTATTCTAGGTTTCTAGGTTTTGGTTTTTTCTAAGTTTTTAAATTTTAACAGATACGTCTTATACGAAATTCTAAACTATATTAAGGTAACGGCACCTATTACCGTGAGAGTTAAGGTAGTTTTCAAATAAGAGCCAGAAATTAAGGGTATCAAGACACCCTAAAGACAGAAAGGTTTTTTTTTATAAAAGTGTGTTTATTAAACTTTGTAATTTGCACCTTTTTGGGCTTGTTTTTGGTGATTTTATGGGATAAAATAAATATTAAACACAAAAAGTCGGGTTCTCCTATTACCGAGGTATTGGACGGGCTTTGAACGTATTACCGCGGATGAGGTTCCTATTACCGAGGGTAGAAGATTAATCTATTTTTGGTTCCGTACATTTAATATTTAACATCTTTGTTTAATACAATATAAAGCCCATCTCTGCTTAATACAATATAACAATTTCAATAAGTACAAGATGACTGTATTGTCAACAGATTTACATAATTATGTATATAAAAATGTCAAAACAATGCGATAATTGTAAGCGGATTAATCAACATTATGTTTTAACCTAAACTAGCTAACCAACTGGCTTGTTATGTAAAAAATAACCATTTTATTGTTTGAATCTTAAACAAGAAAACCACATTAGTAAAGAATTAAGTTCAAACTTATACATCTCGAATTATGAGATACGAGTTTTTTCTACAGTAGTAATGATATACTCTCTCGTGCGTAGCTATGAATATCCATACATTACGGATGCCGCTGACTTCAAAACATAAATTAAAACTTTAAAAAGAGCAAGTATTACCGAAATTTTTTTAACTAAAAAATAAACATACGCTTAGTCTTACTATCCCAGTTTTTGACAGACTAACATAAAAATGCAGTCTACCAGATAAGCGTAGTACCATCAGTTAGTACAACAGTTTTCAACAGGTAAGCTTTACTATCAAAAAAATCTTATTTTTAGTAAGGAATCCGGACTACGGTACCCTAAATCTGTTATTTCATTTAATGTCACACGGTAATGGGAGATAGTATGGGATCCTAACTCCGACCCATAAAAAACCTAAATACCTCGGAACTAGGTTCCCATACATCCTATTACCGAGGGTTATCTTTTCTTACCCTCGGTAATAGGATAAATTTACGGTACTATAAAACCTAATTACGACCCATAAAAAAATAAAATTATCGTGACGTTGGTTAAACAAATAAATACTTAACATTTTAACCTTCTAATAAAACAGAACTCATAAAACTAATAAGAATATCTTTAAATATATCTTGATATTTAAACGAATCAAACATTTAAGGCCTCCTATGGAAACAAGTAGTAAAGCGCACTAGCTTTTAATAAAAAATAAGGCCTTTATTAGTATTTTTCATACCACGGAAATTGCTCTTTCACTGCTTAGATAGATAAAGTTTTTTATACCAATAAAAAAAAAACCGACAGCAGATATAAAAAATAAAGGCCATTGAACCTAAAGTACCATTTTATCTATTACCGTGGTATACCTCGGATTTAGGAGCCATAGCAAAAAACGAAACCGATTTAATATTCTAATTTTAACCTATTTCCAAACAAAAACAAAGAAAAATAGTATTTGGAAGTCGCAAAGAAAACAATAATAAATAATTTAAAAATCTTAGCATTAGGTTAGTCATTATAACTATTACGCAAATCACTAAATAAAATGTGAGTTTTCTTACGTGTGGCGTCTCGCGTTTCTATGGCAAAACCTGCTCCTGCGCCGGCGTCGCGGATACTGGCGGGTGCGACTTGTTAATTTGATGCATAAACACTAGCGCCGAAAAAACCGGTAGTCTACAAACTGAGCTTTGCTAATGTAAAATAAGTTTCTTAGTGAGTAAATCGCCTTGTTCATAAAACGCAGTTTTAAAAATACCGCGGTAATGTGTGCCGATTTTGGCGGGAGCGGTAATAGGTGCCCTTACCTTAAAGCGAATAAACGACGAACCGACCGACGAATTTTTTTCGCTTTAATATAGTTTAGAATTTCGTAACAGACGTTTCTGTTAAAATTTAAAAATCCTTTTTTTTAGTGTTCATGTTGTAGTGTTCTTTTGTTTTATTTTTGTTTATTAATTTGTATTATGATTTTATGATTTCAGTTTTTACAGTAAGTTATGTAACAAGCAAACAATTGTCATGTCTACAGATGTAAGAGGTGCGTGTTTAAAGATATTATTAAACTTGTGTTGTTTGAAATAGTGTCACCATGATTGAGTGCTCATTTCTAATTAATGATTCATCATCCAATTATGAAGGGCCTTGTTCTATTTATAAGTAGGTATATTATTTTAATAACTGGGGCGGAAGAAGTTAAAATCATTATCTGTATGTTTTATTTAATCTATTTTAGATAAATAAGGTGTATAAATTTCAATTTTCTAACTTGTAGGCCCGGAACAAGACCCAGGTGACGGCGTCGAACCAGCCAGTGATTACGCGTCGCGTCACGCGCAGGTAACACCGACTCCTAATGGCTGTTAAGCGATTTCTAACTTATGTGATGTAGCCACGCGAAAGGCCGGCCGCCCTGTTCGCCCTGTTTGCTTCGTTCATGTAATGCTAAGCGCTGCGAGTGTGTCCGCAGCTCACCGGACTCCGACGACACCATGCCGGGCGACGACAGCGAGGAGTTCGGCCGGGACGACTCTTTCCTCGTCAACGCAAATACCGAAAACAAGTTCTATGGTAAATTATTTTTCATGTCCACTTATAATACTTTATATTTGTACTATACATTTCCTATACCTATATACAATTATATGATCAAAGCATACCGAGCGAAAGTGAAATATTCAGAATTTTTTGTTGTTTAATACTTGATTCATGTAATATGTTTTATGGTGTGAACTCACTATCGAGATTACAGTTTTGTATTTATTGGTTTACAATCGTACTGCTCAAACGTGTAAGTATGAATGTACCGAAGGACCAGAAGGAAGTTGTATCATATTTGACCGTTGCAACGCGTTTTGATGCGAGCAGGAGCGGTGCCGGGCGGGTCGACGGGCGGGCAGTCCGGCTGCGGGCGCCTGCTAGAGGCGATGTCCCGCCACGTGCGCGCGCGGTCCTACCTGTGCCCCGGCCTCTGCCCGTGGGTCGACCTCGGGCCCGCCTCCGACCAAAGCGGTAACCCACTCGCTCCAGTGTGCCATCTACACTTATACTAGGGGAGCCCAAGGTCCTAATTGGGGATTTACTCGAGCGTCGTGGGGACCTATTAGATTTTGAAAATTAGATGGTAGAAAGAAAGAAAAAAACGTTACCTAAATATATGTTATGTATCCATTCAGCGGTGGGGGAAGCGTGTACAGGTTTTCAAAAATGTAAAAAAAAACAGTCAAACGGAAATACTCGAGCGCGTCAGATATTGATAGTGTATAACTCCCACGTGTCTCTGATAACGGAGGCATGCTAATCTGTCGGTTTGCATGGTGGGGGTGGCTGTACGGAAGGGTTGAAAATGGGGAAAAAAAAAGATGTTAAGTGAACCCGAAAGAACCTCCCGTTGCAAAGACTGACGATTTGGACGTTACGCAAGCTCTTGGCGGCTTTATGAAAATGCAAAAAAAAATCGAAATATTGAAAAACTCGAGAGCGTCACATTTTTATACAGATGATTCAGCTTGATGTCTAAGATGTGCTGACCCATAATCTGACGATTATTTGGATGGGTTTTCTTAATCTAACGGTTTGAAAAAGATATTTTTTTATATATCAATGAATGTAAAAAAAAAAATGCACGGAGAATAGCATGCAAATAAAAAAACTATTTCTTTTAATTTTCATATATATTTTCTGAAAAAATAGCAAACTGTTACTAATATTTATTTTTTAGCTGTGCGGTTACCGGCTTCGAATAGTACCACTTCATGTCTTCCCGTGGAAGGCTTGTAGCATTGATAGCCCCATGGTACAATAATATACTTCGCCTGGTATTCTCTTCCGAGAAGCAGTGGTCACGTGAGTGGACACGTACTACGTCACATCCGTCAACCGAAGATTTCCAAACTTTAAAATCGGGGTAATTTTAAAATAGATGCTAGTATATATTAATTTAACACTATCATTGTATATAGGTTTTACGTTTTGACCATTTACTGTTCTCTATAAAAAAATAGACGTGTTGCTGCATTTTGACGTAGGTACGGATATAAGTTCTACGAGCAATGTACTGTGACCACCGGCACTTAAATGTTGAACGTTTAATGGAAAATATACGACTCTACTCATAACAAAATAAAAAATAAGTTCTAAATATTAGAGCTATGTATTATGAGAACTTGAATATTGATAAGCGCTTTTTTATTAGGCGCTTTCTCTCATTTAGGTTCAACAGGACATAAAATACTACTCACCATAATATTAACCCGTGGTTTAGGCTCGCAATATCGTAACCACTTCGCGGCAAGCGATCCTTTTGGTGGAAAAGTATAAAAACCGACTGTGCGCTACCCTTTTTGCTCTTACAGCTTTTAATAGAGCATTTAACCATTTTACATTTAACAAGAAATGTCATCGACAACTTTTACCGCGACAGTTTGAAAATCATTGGCTTGTCATGAGAGTAATGATACCGAGCGAGAGCGGAATATGATATTCCCATAGGTTCGAATAGTATGACGAGAAACATCAAGTTGACAAATTTGTAACCGGCCAGTTTGATCTGGTGAATCCGGTGATGCCTGTAGTATCAGGTTGTAATTCCACATTGTAATGTAACCTTTATGTTTAAAGAAAATCCCTGTTAGTTATTTTAATTCATAAATGTATATACGATATTAAAATAAAATATTCAATGAAAGTAAATATGTAAATTATGCTCGTGACTCGTGATTATTCGTGATATATATATTTTTAAATAAAATCGAGCACTAACCTAAAATATATTTTTTTCCTTATTCTTGGGTAGTGGTTAATCTGGTGGCAACTTTGTGATGACGTAGAAAGTGTCCCTTTTCGGAAGAGAAGACCTTGTTTTATTAGACCATGGATAGCCCAACTAGCAAAATAACCTTATAACATCAAGCTTACATGGCCAAAACCCTTGTAATTGTTTTATAAAAACATAACTTGTTCCAATGTCTTTAGGTATAATACCTCATTATAAGAGATTTTCGGTAATACAGCTTTTATTCTTATAATTTAGGTTGAATAAAGGCTAATATGGCCGAGTCATAACTTGTATATAATCTGTGGCCGAGTACCTTATATGACCACGATAAGAATTCCCCTTGTAAGAGTTTTTTATAAGAGATTTTAGCTATCACAGCCTCTATTCTTATAATTTAGGTTGGATAAAGGCTAATATGGCCGAGTAATATGAGACCACAATAAGAATTCCCCTTGTAAGATTTGTTTATAAGAGATTTTAGCTATCACAGCCTCTATTCTTATAATTTAGGTTGCATAAAGGCTAATATGACCTCTAAACTTTAATGATAATTTTTGATACTTCGGCTTATGGATATCGTCAGAATATTTTTTTATATTATTCATGAACTTTAAATTAAAATAAAATTTCCTATAATATAATTTCCTAAAAATTCCTTCAAAATAAAATAAACGACGACCTCGCTCGAGAAAGTCAAGGCAACTTTTTTTTTGCAAGTTTGTGACCCTCCCACCCCCTTGCGTTACGCTTAAATCGTCAGGTTATTGAAATATATACTTTTTTGCATGTAATTAACCTACCTTACCTTAATCTGACGCGCTCGAGTATTTCAAGCTATGGTTTTTTTTTACTATTCTGGTCGGCTATCCTGGACGCACGTTCCAGGACAAAGTGCTCTTATATGCTGGAGGTACTCAACAGGGTACAAGGATGCCCCCTTATGTTAATCTGCCGCGCTCGAGTAAATCCCGAAATCCCCTCTTGGGCTCCCCTACCTTATGCAGGCGCATGAGGAAGCCTGAATTCTTTTTTAAAATTATTTATTTAATACCTATCTATTTGTTGTAACAAAGTGGAACGGGGAACGAATCCGATCGGAACTAAACCTTAGTGAAAGCAAAGACTGTCGCAGATATTGCTCTGCTTGCGAAGTATTGCAAACAATAAATAGGTATTAAACGTCTCGAAAAATATTTTAATTGTGCAGTAATGAAAATGTTACATAAATGAAAATCTGTGCACCGACCTTCGGATGTTGACATCCACCGAGTTGTTTGATTTACGATAACTTCGGCATATTACTAGGTATATCCATAGAAACTAATTGGTAGATTAGATTTTTAAATATAGCAAAAAAAAATTTTTTTTCTGTTTAGTACAAAATAATTAAATCTTTTATCTTTGGTCAATCTAAAAGGGCCTTTAGAGTTAACTAATACTCAGTGTCATATACGTCTATGTTGGCGTGACATACACACACAAGTAAAGATAACACTTGACAGGTACAAGATCGCTTGGCTCGGCGGTAAGTGTCTTGTTTACTGTGTAAGAGGTCACCGGTTCGATTCCCAGACGTGTCACTTGTAGATACGTTTTGATTTTTATTTTTTTTAGCGTTTTTGGTATAATTGTCTACTATTCAACAATGACGTGTGTATCGTACTTTTAGGATAGATGTATTTTATTTTAAATGCATTCATAACGAATGGTTTATTTTAAATTAACGAAATATTTGCGTTGTTTCAAAGAATTTTATTTAAAATTTTGAATAAATGGCCACACAAAAAAAACTCAACAGTCAGTAATTTTATTACTTATCTTATTATTTATAACAATATGAAAAAAATGTAACCTAGCATTACTTAAAACTGTAAAAAAACGTATCAAAACAATGAGCATAAAATCAAATAATGTGCGTATCTTCAACGTATTTCACAATACTGTTTAGAAATCGTTCAAGCGGGATGGTCTGCAGACCATAAGTTATCATAAAGAACGAAATCTCAAGGTCGGATCTGCTATTATTAAGTTCATGACCCCGTCTTCATCCTGCACTCTTAAATTACTATCTCTTTCGTGAGGAGTTTTCTTTAAGCCCAGTTCTCTAAATCGTCGGTGTAACTGTAACAATAATAATTACGGTTTGTTCAACATTAAATAAGAACTAATGAATGAAGGGATAAAGTAATCAATTAGAGATACTTACATTTATGAACGTGTGAGGGTTGGGTGTCCGTCGGTCGGGATAGCGCCGCCTGTATTCCCGTGCTGCTTCAGAAGCATTGCCGTTACATAGGGCGTAAATAAAATGCATCTCAGCTTCTTCTTCAGAACGGAAATTATAACGTGGCATTTTTTATTATTATTATTATTCCTACGACAATTCCGTGACATTGTCACTTTAGATTGACGCGTATAAAAACCTACCAATTGGAAACTCTTTACTCATAAGTATTAAAAGAAAATTGTTGTTATCAATTAAGAGCCTTTTACACTAGTTTAACGTGATTAACTGATTAAATTTAAAAATAAATATCTTTAAAACCGTTAGAGTTATCATTTGTCTGTCTTCGGGAAATTAACTTTGTTTGACCTAAAGAACGTTCCCTTAAAGTTATCGTAAATCAAAAAAAACACGGTGTATAAAGCTGGGCATTTATGACCGTTCCAACAAGCCGAATAGATCAGCGCCGCGCCAAAATCGATCCGTGAATATCGAAACTGTCGCATTAAAAAGTACTTGGCGCGGTCCGTTGGAAATCCAACAAATGGACGGAAATACAACGCGACGCGCCAACCTGCAATCAAGCCAATGGAACTATCGTGAATGTCGAAATTCAACTTTGGAACACGCCAAGCCACCGCGCCAAACTAAAGGCGTCGTGAATGCATTCTCTGGCTGCTATTTTCTAATCAATCTGCTCCGTGATTTCGCACCGTTGGGAACGTAAAGAAGCGGAAACTAAATGGCGCGGCGGCGTGCCCGTGAATGTAGTCAAAATATTACGCCCATCCAGTTGTATACTCTCCATCTGTCGCCGAGACAAACGGCGCGTCCGTGAATGCCCGGCTTAAGAATTTTTTTTTCTCTTTAAATATTACCAACTGCTTTTACATCCTTGCAAACGTTAGGTATTAAAAAAATATGTAAGACAACTTTTTTAGATCTAATAAGTAATTGCTATGACATGTAATATTATTACATTTAATTTATTAAATGAACATTATCACATACACAACATAACATTGTCACATGGTGACATTATCACACATAAAAGTTATAAAAAGTATTATGACTTACGACAAATATTTATAATAATTTTGTATGTATGAAAATTTAAAAACCATTTCGAGGTATAGGCTTCTCAAATCGATCTCTGTAGTTACATTAAAAAAGCATGTTAGAATGAATTAAATATAATAAAATTAACAAATGACCTTCATTTGACCCCCATAATGCGGTCCGATTTGTGCTATATCAACCTCTGTTGTGGTTTTACATAAAACATGTATTTTATTTTATAAGTACAATTTAGTTTTTAAATAGAATTAAGCCGGTTGTAAAAATTTAATTTTAGTTCTGTAACTGCTTATTTCATTTGATTAAATTTTTTTCTCAAAAAGGATACGTAAAGTCGCCATTAAATCCTTAAAAAGTCACCAGAAAGTTAAGAATTACCATTCAATGGTCAAAAGCGTTCGGTAAGTAGAGAGGTTTTGAATTCGGAATGAAAAAGTGTCCAGTAAGTAAGTATGAAATTCCATAACATATCATATTATTTGAATTTGGAACTATCGGTACAGACCTGTGGACAGCCTTCAAAAAGACTACAGAGGTAAGCAAGAAAAGGTCACAATATGTCACATGGCACAAAAAATATATGAAAGTGAAAACTATTTTGACCCCATTAGGATTTCTGCAAAGAGCACTATTATTAAAAAAATAAAAATAAATGCTTTTTATTTATAACTACATGAAAAGCTAATCAGCTCTAGTTGGCAGTTTGATACTAGAAGATATAGTTAATAAATAAAAAAAGTGCGCGTAAAACAATTACCCCCCAAAAGTACCAGGGCATCATAAACCCAAAGCAGTTCTCGTTCAGAGCAGACATCGCGCGATTTCTCTTTATTTACAAGAACGTCACACGCACCATGTCCGTTTTATGCGCGCCTAGTACATCGCGACCGGTCTAACATATAGTGAATCGTTTAAATTAATTAAAAAAACGGCTAAGCGCGAGTCGGACTAGCGCCCTGAGGGTTATGTACATGTGGTCATTTTACAACTTTTTTTTTAATTATTCTACTTGTTCTATTTTTGAGAAAAGCACTATACATGCTTCGACCATTAAGAGCCATCCTGGACTCGTATGTATAAAAGGCCTCGCCTGTCGGCTCGGCCTTCTAACTCCTACTCGTCCAGGATGGCCCACTTACTGGTCTTTGCAGTAATGTACTATAACTAGTATAAAAGGGTAATTATAGGACATTAATTATTAGTTTTATTACAAAATTAACGATAATTTAGATATCTAGCTGACACCTACGTTCTGTGCCTACGTTCTACGGCAGCGGCGACAGCAGTTGTCATGTCAAAACTATTTGTTTACAAATTGACTGTACAGGGCCTCTATTAAACACGGTTTAAACCAGAGGTCCACAAACTTTTTTGTCTCGTAGACCACTTGGCAATTTTTTTGGTTTTGGCTGGGCGGGGCCTAATATTTACGTTGTCACGTAAAAAACTAAGCAAGAAATCTTCGGGATTTGTGCACGTATAACGTTGGAGGTCTAGTCTAGTCTAAGAATTTACATAGGCAGATATTAAAATTTAGCGCGAAAAATATTATAATATAATTATATAATATTTTTTACATTATAAAAACTTACACGCAGAGAAAATTAAAACATAATTTATATAGATAGATGTGTAAGTATACTTATAAGAAAGTATTACGTAAGTAAGTAGGTGCCTACTATCTGTGTATGAATAGGTATGGATTATTCTATTAATAGAAAGCCAAAATTAAAGTCACGACATGTTTAAATGGGATCCACTATCGTGGACCCCCATTTGCTTCTCATGTACCTCCATTTATTTTTTCGGCTCGCATGGGCCCCTTGCGGGTCTTCATCGACCCCTGGGGTTCGATATAGACCACTTTGGAGATCACTGGTTTAAACCATATCGTCTTTGATCTGTTATCGTATCGTCAACGTTTTGATAGCTCTTATTTGCTTGACAGTAATGGCGGCTGACGTCATAACAATACTATAACAAGTCAAATAAGATATCGTTTTTACCGCCTAGAATAGAGGCGCAGGTCGATTCACAAGAGCTGGCACGAATGGAATGAACGAAAGTAATGTCACCTTTCACTGTGTGAGCGCCGCCCTGTGAACCGACGTTCGACACATTTGTATACTTTCGTTCACTCATTCGAGGTTAAGTTTATTTAATAAATTATTTAAAATAACAATAACACTCTTCATCACGAAATGCTTCAAGGCTTTCGAATAAAAATGTAAAAGCTAGCAATTTTTTTGATGTTTCTTAATTGGGACTGCAATTATACTTTCAATTATTATGACTAACACTTTACCTATAGGTGTGCTACCGTTTCAGCGAAATATATTTCGCCGAATAACATTTCCCAACTAACTTATCGCAGTACTTTTATTCGGATTGGATATATGGCATTTCTGTTTTTCTTTAGTAATTTTTTATCTTGCACCTTTTCATTTGGACACGTTATCACTTATCATTTAGCAAAATATTACATACTTACCAAGTTTATTTTTGGCAAGTAAGTACTTGTTTGGCAATCATTTTACTAAAGCTAATTTTAAGCTAAAAATGTTTTCTGGAATTAATACTTTGCATAGTTACTACTTTATCACATACTTAAAAATGCAAGGTGAGGATAGAACTCTGTGACCACAATGGAAACAAGTTGTTAGGTTAGGCTAAGTTAGGGTTGTGTCAAGGCGCGTAGCGCATCATCTTCACAAAATAGGAGCACCGTAGCGTAGCTTCTTCGACCTTGTCTTTTTAATTAATCCAGAAGTTGTATCATATTTCCAACTGAACTAGGATAGAAACTATATGCCATACTTTATTTTGGGAATAGTACGAGTATGTTATGCCAAGCGAACACTCGACAAAGAAAATACACATTGAAAAATTACCTGTTAAACAACAGTTTGTCAAGACATTCAGTTACGAAAACTTATAGTGCAAAATATAATTAGCCAAAATAAAAACATGGTAAGTATATATACATTATTTGGGATGTGATACTTTGCGATACAATTATTGCCGATTCACTAGTAAACCTTAACACTAATAATTATGATTAAAAATGTTATGGAATGTAAACAACGGCACTTTAATTTTATGGTAGGCAAATTATGAACCCTTCGTCGAGGCCTGCTTACACTCGTTCTCGCACTCGTGAAATCATTTTTTTTAAGTAGGTATTATAGCCGCCGAGTTTGCTTTAAGAAGCGCCGTCTCCGCTTTGTTGAAACCTAATCCAAGTGAGGCTATAAAATTGTTGTGTTTCAATGGCCCTTGTCGATAAAGGTATGTTCGTGATCAAGTCAACGGGCGTCATGTTCCTGCTGATCATCCTACTGGACATGCTGGCCGCGTTTGGTGATCCCAGCGGCTCCACCTTCACGGCCGTCGTCATGATTGGCCTGGCGCTGGCCATCTTCATCATCTTGCTACTTATTTCAAGAAAACCACAAAACCGGTGAGCTTGATATACACACAAAATCTAATGCGCAAGGCTATCTTAAACTTTGCCTGGGCCCTTGGGCACACAACAATTTAGGACCCTTTTGAAGAGTAAAGAAAGCAAATTTATACTATCATTTTTTTCTACTATGCTTTCGAGAGAAAAATTGTCGGTCCTTCGGGGCCCCCTGAGGATGGGGACGCTGATCACGGGCCCCATGTGTCCTTATGGTAAAGATGGTATTGCCAATATGCGCGTATTGTTTTTATTCTATCTAATCGTGGTGGGTTCTGTATACCTACTTATTTAAATTACTTAACTCTTTTCATAATACCTATAGATAGCAGTATGTGTCTCTCGGTGACAAAATTATTTACGTTTCGGGCGGTATCGCTTGAACTCCTCGCTGTGCTTTGTTCTAATATACATGTCTTTAATTCGCTTTAACACTATTTACACACTGGTAACCATCTTAACCTGTTTGTGCAAAACATGGTTACTGAATTAGCAACAAGTTTTTAGAGTTGTTGGTAATTCTGTAGCTCTGCCTACCCCGCTCAGGGAATGAAGGCGTGAAGGTATGTATGTATCGCTTTAGAACCAGTGAACCGCCGTTGGCGTAAATGTATGTGACCCTTGTGACCCAATGTACCAAACTAGGACGTGGTTGGTTGCAGCGCCAACCTGGGCTACTGCGCGCCGGGGCTGCCCTTCGTCCCGGCGACGGCCGTCTTCGTCAACATCTACCTCATACTGAACCTCTCCATCCTCACGCTCGTGCGCTTCACTTTGTGGATGATTATCGGTAAGGACGTCACTATACATATTAGTAGGTTCAGGTTAGTGGAAATACGGAGACGGTGTAACAGTCAAGGTTATTTAATAAATTTCTCTATTATTTCTTGTATTTTTTAACGTGCTGTGCATGCAATGCAATGCATAATATATTTTCTCATACCGTGAAATACGCCAATATAGCCACCTAGGGTATCATTGCCCATAATGCAATTTCCAAACAAATTCGTTAATGTGGAAAATTCTTCTTGTTTATGGAAACCATAGGTATGGATACATTACTTACTATGGTAGAAAATCACTATCACACTACATATTATAAAACAAAGTCGCTTCCCGCTGTCTGTCTGTCCCTATGTATGCTTAGATCTTTACAACTACGCAACAGATTTTGATACGGTTTTCACTGTCATTTAGAGAATTTATTCCGAATGGTTTATATGTGTATTTCATTCTAATTAAGTGTTAATATAATTGACAAAACTACGTTCGGGCATTTCATGTAGATTAAAATTGTCCTTTACACTATATTATTTAAATAAATACTTTAGAAGATATGGCAGATTCAAAATTACGCGCTAAATCTGTATTATCGAAACGCTTGGCCGGGCCTATAGCCGCGCTTCTCCTTTTAGTACCTATCTCGTACCTAAAGCCTGCAGCATCATATAGTAACAATTTTTTTGGCATTATCAGACGTGCACCGTAGCTCTCCTGTTAGTTACTTATATGTATTGTATATAATAAAGAAATACAAGCTTTTCGAATTATTAAATTAGGGAAATGTGTAGTTAGTAAGATTGAGTTTAGGTTTCGACTAAAAGTTATTTTTATGTTATTTTTCATATTTTTGAATACAAAGTATATATAGGTGAAATACTTAAGTAAAGCTCCTCTTGCATGTAGTTGTGTACCAAACTAATATGGAAGTTACGTCAAATTTAGAATGTCAAACGGTCTATACGGATGTGTTACAACTACATGCAAGAGGAGCTTTACTTAAGTTTTTAACCTATGCATAATAAAGTATATACATACATGTAGAGGTAAATAAATTATAAAGGTAATAGGTAAATAAATTAATATTGGTAAATAAAATAAGGTTTTTCCATAAGTGTTTTTTTTACATTAAGTTACCAACGAGAGGTAGGTAGTGTTATTATTTAATGTTGTGGATTTAAGGGATAACACTCAATTTTTAGGGTTCCGTACCCAAAGGGTAAAAACGGGCCCCTATTACTAAGACTCCGTTGTCCATCTGTCTGTCACCAGGCTGTATCTCATGAACCGTGATAACTAGACAGTTGAAATTTTCACAGAAGATGTATTTCTGTTGTCGCTATAACAGCAAATACTAAAAACCGAATAAAATTAATATTTAAGTGGGCCTCCCATACAACAAACGTGATTTTTTTGCCGTTTTTTGCTAATGTTGTATATATAATGGTACGGTACCCTTCGTGCGCGAGTCCGACTCGTACTTGGCCGGTTTTTCTTATTTTAATATTTCATTCCTATTTGGTTATTAATGAGAAAGTGTGTTGATTAGTTATAATACTTATAATAAATTTTTTTTCTTATTTTAAGGTTGTTTGTTTTGTAAATATTTCGAATATAGGTACTTACGTATTTTTCTGTTGTAAATTTAAAAATAAATGTTAACTTCTATGCTTTTAGCATGTCACTTTAGCCTGGCTGGTGTTATTTTAGTATTTGTCCCATCCATGAAGCAGGTAGTTAATTTTGTGGATTTGGGTTAATAGGTACTGATTGTTTTTTTTAAGGAGAAAACTCAAAATGAATTACCTATGACGCGAAGAAGTCGTTCTATTATAGATCGTAGAATTAGGGATAATAAATAATAGAAACAATTTACGTCTTAATGATGAAATCAAAGAAGAAATCCCGAGATCAGGCTGTGTAATAGAAGACAAAGTAATTCTTTGAGAAAAAATAGAGAAACGTCTATTGAGCGTGACGTTCGTCTTAGAGTTGATAGCGATAGACATAGATCTCAGCGAGCCAGGGAATCTTCTACAGAACGTGACGTTCGGCTTATAGGCGACCGGGATAGATATAGATCTTAGAGAGCCGGATAATCTTGTATGTATGTAAACTCTTTATTGCACAAACAGAAAATAACAAAACAAAAAAAAAACAGAAACTAAAAGTATGTACAAAGGCGAACTTATCCCTTTAAGGGATCTCTTCCAGTTAACCTTTGAGCGATTTAGAGATGAATAAAACAACGGAAGGCTAAACGTACAACAATTAAAGATACAGAGGATAAAAATAATAAAATCAAATAAATACGTAGGTGTATATATATTAAGTAGGATAAACAAACACAATATACTTTCTTAGGCATAACATTAGATAAATATTTGCAATGGAGTCCCCATATAGCTGTACTGGCAGGTAAACTAAGTTCGGCAGCTTACGCCGGCCGTTAGGAAAATTAGACAACTAACCAATGTTGAGACAGCTCGCTTAGTCTATTATAGTTATTTCCATAGTGTCATGTCGTACGGTATTCTGGTTTGGGGTAAGGCAGCTGACATACAAACTATATTTGTGTTACAAAAAAGGGGCATTCGTTCTATTTACAACTTAAACTCCCGTGACTCTTTAAGAGAACTTTTTATAGAAATTAATATCTTGACTGTAGCGTCTCAATTTATTTATGAGAATATTATTTACGTTATTAGAAATTTAGATTCTTTCACCAAAAATTCTGATATACATAATTTAAATACCAGAAATAAAAATAAAATCGCTATCCGAAAATTCCGCGTCCGTAAAGTATATAAATCATTTGTTGGTCAATGCATTCATTTCTATAATAAATTACCTGACGAAGTTTTAAAGTTACCCTTTCCAGCACTTAAAAATTATTTGAAAAGGTCGCTAATGTCTACAGCGTATTATAGGATCAAGGACTATCTAACAGACAAAAATGCATGGCCTAAACCCAAAACTTAGTCAATAATAATTTATTCAAATGCAAAATCTTTATCTTGTCTAGGGGACACCGTTGATGTAGGAAAACATATCGAAACTTTTATGTGGTCGTCTTGCACCATCTTATATACACATAAGTATGTGTTTTTTTTTTCTCTCTATCTCTCCCGTAAGATTCTTAATTGGCATGTTTTCCTGCTGAACTACGCATGTTATTTGATACTATATTTAATTTAATATTTATAGCTTTATATAATGCTAGACTAAGTAGTACCATTGTAATAAGAAATATGTTTAAAAAATGACTGACTGCTGAGTTTCTTGCGGCGTTTCTTCTCAGCAGTGGTCTTCTCTTGGGAAGCGCTGGTAGATTCTTGACGTGTAAAAGTGCCCGTGCGGCTTACTGACTGAATAAATTTCTTTTATCTTTTATATTTTATCTTGTATAATTATAATTAAATATATAAATATAAATATGAAAAGCAGAAAGGACATACAGTCTTAGATCAGGAACAAGAGTAAAGCCAGTATTTCTTCAGCCTAGATTTAAGTGAAGCAACAGATTGTGAATGCCTGATATCGGTTGGAAGACTATTCCATAAACGAACAGAATGTACCGAGAAGGACTTAGAATAATATTTGGATTTGCCAGCAGGAAAAGCAAGGAGTAGGTTGGCACTCGAGCGTAAGCGGTTCTGGGAGCCGGTAGCCAAGAAAGAGAACTGTTCGACAAGGTAGGGAGGGGATTGAGGATGGAAAAGGATATTAAATAGCAACGACAGGATATGGACATTTCTATACGATCTAATGGGCAACCATTTAAGCTTAGTACGGAAATCAGACACATGGTCAAATTTCCGCAAGCCAAATTTGTACCGAATGCACTCGTTCTGAAGCCGTTCCAGCTTATTAAGCAGCTCTTTAGTTGCATCAATATATGCGATGTCGCCATAGTCGAGAAAAGGGAGAAGAAGAGATTGCGCAAGAGTAATCTTGGTGCGAAGAGGCAGAAAATTATGTAGGCGCCTAAGAGAATGGAGTGATCTAAAGAGCTTCCGACTAACCTCAGAAACATGAGCCGACCAGGAAAGCGTCTGATCCATTGTGAGACCCAAATTTTTGACAGTGGTTAAAAAAGGAATTATAGTACCGTCAAAAACCAAATTTGGATACACACGGTCAGACAACTTTCCGATAAAATGTGGACTACCGATAACAATTGCTTGCGATTTCCTCGCATTGATTTTTAACCCGTAGTTAGGTGTCCAATCTCGAATAGTTGCAAGAAGTTCTCGAATAATTCCCTCCAGGAAGAGACAGCGTCATCTACCTTGACAAACTGGCGCCTCCCAAGGAGATATGATTGGAACCGGGAGAGACCTGTAGAAGAGATATTTAAAGTTTTGAGGATGCCGAGCAGGATGTCAAAGTCTACGGTATTAAAAGCACTGCTAAAGTCCAATAAGACCAGAACAGTAAGTTTTCTGTTTACTATATTAAGACGAAGGTCGTCGGTGACCTTGACCAAGGCAGTGACAGTGCTATGCCCGGGGCGAAACCCAGATTGGAACAAATTTAAAAGTTTGTGAAAGTTAAGGAAGCGAGACAGTTTTCTATTTATAAAATGTTCGATAATTTTCGATAGGACTGGAAGAATTGAAATTGGTCGATATTCGGAAAAGGAAGACGGATTTGAGGTCTAAGGGAGAGGAATGACATGGGCAGATTTCCACGAAGAAGGAAAACAGCCCGAAGACAACGAAAAGTTAATAATTTTGGATAGAATGGGAGCAATAGGTTCCGCCACGAGCATAAGCATGTCCAAACCCACGCCGTCCTCACCAACGGCCTTAGTCCTAATACTTGGATAGAATGGGAGCAATAGGTTCCGCCACGAGCATAAGCATGTCCAAACCCACGCCGTCCTCACCAACGGCCTTCGTCCTAATACTTTTTAAAATATTTAAAGTTTCCTCCGTCGAGATGAAACCTAGGTGGAAAAGGGGAAGGTCGGCGTGAAGGGTGTTGGCGAGAAGAGATAAAGTGTGTTTTTTTAAAGACGGGTCCAAGCAGTGGCGGATTAACACATTTGCCGCCAGTAGGCTATTCAAAATTTGCCGCCCCTTCTGACCTCTGTATTTCGATACCCTATACTAGCAGGAGATCCGAAGAGGAGACGATTTGCACCGGGCTGTTTATTAAAGTATATGTATATAAAAAGTATATGGCGAATAGGTAGGCTGAAAAATTTCAGTCCAAAATATAATTAATTAAAAATTTAAAAATTAACTTTGTTTTAAAAAAATGCAATAGCTTGTTTAATAGACAAATTACATACCAATCGAAAGTATGAAGCCTATAGAATATGCAAAAGTTAGGTTGACTATTTTTTTCCATTCAAACTATTGGGTAGGCGGGTATAAACAGGTAAGTCGGTACTAATTATTTGCAACAAAACTAACGTTTGCATATTCTATAGACTTCATACATTCGATTAGTATGAAATTTTTCTATTAAACAAACATTTGCTATTTTTTAAAAAGTTCATTGTTAATAAAAAAATTAATGATATAAGTACTGGACTGTAATTTTTCAGCCTACCTATTCGCCACATATTATTTAGCGTATTAAATTTGATATAAAATACTTTTCATGGAATAAACAGCCCGGTGCAAAACGTCTCCTATTCGGATCTTAGACCACACCGACAAACGGTGGAAGAAAATATTTTAGAATTAAAAGACTACATTTTTTTTTATTGGACTTTTTAAAAACAATACGAAAAATATTCCTATTAAATTATCTGTAAACAAACTGCTTGATGATTACAATAAAATCAATTAAGTTATAAAAAAATTACATGACATGACCTTTTTGCGCGATTTTATATCCGCAAAATCGTCAAAAATACCGTCGTATGAAATGTTGTCCATTAGTTCTGACTTTATGCAAAAAAGAGCTAAGGCATTTAACTTTACTTGACATAATGTAGATCGTAAATAGTTAATATATTTAAATAGTTTCATATTGTTTCTCCATGATTTAATTAACATGTGTGGCTTGACTGTTAATGTTAATTATACGATCAATAAATAAATAAATAAATATTCGTAATCATTAATTAATCGTGTTTCACGAAATTAAATCGTTTTTTATTGCACAGTTGTCATTTTGAGGTTGCTTTCACGCCCTAGAAGTGGTCCATCCACAGTCGCTGAGGGTTTCGATGGTCCTCCATTTCCAAAGTAAATTAAAAAAATAATGCTTTGATCCCTAGAGATTAATGGAGGGCTTTAGTCCCGATGTGCTGAGACCGAAGGAGCATCGGCCGAAATGGAACAAAATGCTCCATTTCGGCCAGACACTCTTAGCGAATAATCATGTCATTCGTTGATTCATTCCCGCACCGCACTCCAAATAAGACTACCTACGCAAATAGGTAGTATAAGAAAAAAGTATTAGAAGATTAACAAACGTCAAATTCCCCACTTTGGCAGGTTAAGTTAAGTGGTGAAATCTAATAAGGTATTTATTTATCTTTATTTCAGTAAGACAAAAAAAAAACCGTGCCTCAACAAAGACTGCGTGCCGATTGCCAGTCAGGAACTCCGACAGGGTCATGCCAGAGCCCTTCAGTTTAGTTTTAGCTAACCAGACTGCCTTCCGCAGCACCAGGGATGTAAATCTCAACGGTATGGGCCTTGGTTTCGAAGGGTCCCGCAGTTTGCCAAGGCTATGGCACACGTGAATAGACTCCGCAGACATGCCTTGAATCAGCAGATTCTGACAGCAGATGGCAACGGCAGCATCCACAGTGTTTTCATTTTCTGCCTCGGGCAGAAGCAGAAGCAGAACCTTGGACCGGGACCTCATTTCTAGGTCATCAAGGGATTTGGCCACCAGTTCCATTTGTGCCTGAAGACAGGGTACAGTTTTCCATATAAAGGCCTTAAATACCTGGTAATCACTGTCGACCGAGGTGTGTCGAGTACCCGAGGCAGACTGGCAACTCTCAAATGTCGCCATCCTTGCAGCAAAAAGCTCCCTCATCTCATCCATGTTTTGCTTAAGTTGTGATAAAGTGTCCATAATGTAATTTCAAGTGAAGTGAGAGGGTGGAGATAAGTCGCTTGTAATAAGTAAGTAATAGTTATTAATAAAGCCAAGATAACATTTGTGGGCGGCAATTAGAGTTAATTTAATCCATTAATCCAAAAATTTGTACTTATTTACTAATATATGTATTTTAAAATATAAATTAAAGATATGAGCAGAATTTCTATGTCTTGTTTATTTGCCTACCCCCAAAAAAAACCAAAAAATCTTCTACTGAACATGAATGTAGGTCCACAAGTACTTCTGATTTATGGCCAAATAATGGTAAATTCTGCATTCCTCTGCAAACCTCTATGCAAATGCACCTGTCTAAAAATTATTTCAACATTTGAAAAGTATATTATTCCAGGTGAACTTTGGGTTATTTCTACTTATATTAACCGAAGCGAAGCGAGAGCGGGTCGCTAGTAAATTATAATTGTGACAACACTGCACTTAGCATTCGTCTCTAAGTTCACTGAGTAGCTTGTTGCGAGTCGTTGAAGGCGGTTTGTGTTTTTGCAAAAAAAATATCAGAAGTGCTACTATTCATCATGGCGAAGACGCAGATGAGTGAATCCAATTAGACATATGTAATAAATAAATACACCTGGGCCTGTATTATGGTCGCCTATATCGCGGTGGATAAAGCTTCCGTCACTCTCGCACTTACATACTGGTCAGAAAGTGACAGATGTTTTATACACGCTTATCTACGTCGATAAACAGGACCATAATCGGCCCGCTGGCAGAGTATTTTAGCTTAGGATTAAACATTACAGGTTTTATATATAAAAAGTTATGATCATGGGTAATGTTATATTAATGTTAATAATCAGGGCTCTGAAACCGGTTAAAATTTAAACCGTTTGCGGTCGTTGACCCCAAACCTGAATCGATTACGGTTTGGTTTAAGGTTACTTACCGGTTTATTAACCGGTTAATTGCAAAATCGGTTTTTCACAAATTTTGTTCTTTTGAACGAAATAAAGGTTCATTTGAACTTGACACTGCAGTATATACCTATAGATAAAGCGACGTAATTATGCTATCTCTTTACAAGCTCCAGTTTTACTTTACTTCCCTCGTAGGTATCGTATATTCGGGGCACTGTTTGTCTATTTTTTGTACTAGTACCTACTAGAGCAATTTGTACATCTTTTCAAGTGATAACTGTTTGTTGCCATTATAAAATAAATAAATAAAAGTAAGTAAGTATGCAAACCTATTTACCGGTAACTTAAATAATTTCGTTTTTTTTTAAACCATTCGATTCATATAAGTAATAGAGGGCGCCCGCGACTTCGTACGCGTAGTATTAGTTCTCCTATTTCTTGCCGTTGGGGGTCGATTTTCGGAAAATCCTTTCTTAGTGCTCACTTACATCATGAAAGGAACCCGTGTACCAAAGGGCATTGGGTAAATTTGTTTGAAGAATATTGTCTTTTTTTTTTTCAGCGGCCACGGTTGATTTTTTCATAGTTATTTAGAGGACCTCTAAATACACATAGATATATATAATTTATGGCGGTAAATAATATCGGAGCGGAATAAGCTCTTTTGTTAGATTCAAGTGTCCCCCCCCCCATGCCCCCTACAGCCAAAACTGCAAATACTGAAAAATATCTTAGATGAAAGCACATATAAAGAATTTTAAAGAAAAACTATCGCGACTAAGTAGACTTGATTGGATCCTGAGATACAGACTCGCAAGCTCGTCCGTCTAAACCAATACTCGGCCCGCAATTGCCTACTTCCCTACTACCTTAGGCAATAATGTACTTTTATAGATTGTACTTCGGGGCAAATTAAGGTAAATCGTCGTGAAATTTAAACATGGCAGTTATTCTAAAGATACTACATTCGCATTACGAAAATATAACGGGAAGTTCTTTGTGTTGTGTAGGATATATGATCCCGGTAAGAATGCCAATTTTTTATGGGATGCGAATTTTTAAACAAATCAAATGAATACGGTTGCGACGATTTTCAATAGTTTCAAATCTTTACTTACCTTCGTAAATGTTGTTAATATGTTCCCTAGTTTGGATTAAATTAAGGAACAAGTGCAAATGTAGATTGAGATGGATTAAAAAGTATGCCAAATTGCACCTTTTTTCTCTAATTAGTTATGACCATTGCACGTTTTTTAACCAATTGCACCCCTTTCGCGCTGGGGGGAGGGTGAATTTATTAAGGGATTTGTTAAACTCGATTTTCAACCTATACAAAGCAAGCAGAAATGTTTTTATCAGTTCTTAGAGCTATTTCCAGATTTAAGTGAAATTGCATCTAAGTTAACTATACTAAACGTCGCCCGCCGCACCGCGTCGCCTGCCTGACCATGGTCTGACCACGATTTATTTTTGCTGTTATGCTACTTATAATTGAAAAAGAAAGAACAACTATTTTTTTCTCCATTTTCTTACTAAAATGCTTGAGTTAATTCCTTTTCTTCTATTGAATAGTGAAGTAAAAGCAACTTTTTTTTTTCTTTTTTGCAGATAACTTAAAAACTTAAAGGTCTTTTGAAGTCAATATCTGTTGGCTTTAAAATAAGAATTAAACTAGCAAACCTAATTACTCTCAATTTGCTATAATATTCTTTATATTGAATTTATTACCTTTTTATTATATAGAAGTAAAACCAACTAAAATGGGGGACCTGCGCGGAAAAACGTCTTTTTCATGGACTTCTATTACTTTTTTGTACATTGAATACAATCCATCAAAAAAACGACAAATGAATATTTCAGTAAAACTTGTTATGATATTTTTATCTCTATTGGTTTAATTATTATACAAATACAAACTTTTAAAACGCTATAACTCAACAGTACAATTTTGGCAGTTAATTGGTTTTACCTTGAATCCGGCGTTATATTAGATGGTATCTTGTTGTAAAAACGTATACAGTTCCCCGCAAACGAAGTGCTTTCCTGGACGGTGGCCTGGAAGAGCGAGCTTATCCCTATTTCTAGTATTTAAATTATGAACGTCGCGGTTGTAGCATAACCCCGTAAGAGAGATAAGTGTTTCGGATAGATACACAGGTAAAAACGACGGAGGCTTAACAGCGGTGGCTTCATGCGTTCACGGGGTAGACCATCCTTTAAACATTAATTCATAAATATTTATGTCTCTTTCGCGCTCGACACGACCGCTACGCTCTTACATGTATTAAGTATATTATACTCGTAACTAACAACCCGCCGTCGCTTCGCTTCGGTTTATGTGAGTTTTCTGTAACACCCGTACATAATCGAAAATATATATTACATAAAATCCTTTTTCATGAATCATTCTATCTGTTGATAGGTACATTACTTAAAATCTGTTGTGTAGTTTGAAAGATCGAAGCGTACATACAGACAGAGGGACAGGCGACGCGAAGCCACATGTGTAGAAATAAAGATATTCTACTATATGAATCATATATTTTTCAATTGTTGAAAAGTCTGCTTTGTTAATAATCGGTTAGTTATTGATTCATTTATCTCAGTGTTATTGCGATTTGCCAGGCCAGCCAACCAAATTTTAATAGTAGATTATACACCAAGGGGATAAAGAACTGTTTTATGTCACGGGCGCGATATTGAATCCTGAACGTAACGAAGGACTCCAGATTTAACTCCCGAGCGCAGCGAGCGGTATGAGTTATTTCCCGAGCGAAGCGAGGGAATTAAGACGAGTCCTGAGCGCAGTGAGGGGTTCAAGCGCGCCCAAGACAAAAACAGCTTTAACCCCGAGGAGTGTACTCTTCTTTTCTCACGTTTTGCGAGACAATAAAAAAGCAAGGCTACTAAAAAGAGCGTTTTATTATAGTAAATTAAAATTAAAAGTGAAAATTGATGTTTGAGACATAAGTCCAGTTGTGGAAAGACAAAGTTATATTTTTATTTGGTACGTTTATCGAAGTTGAGGTAGATTTTATTTGAGTATTGTTCACAGCTTCAGAAACTTGCGTCTGAGGGTCGTTTTATACAGTAAAGGTTGGGGAAGGTGGTCCTTGAGTGGTTTGAGGTGGATGGCTGTGGTGGCAAAGGTGTCCAAGGATCATCATTATTAGACGAAGTTTTTAGATTTATGTTTTCATCAATTCGACAGCTTATTCTATTTTTGTTCTTTATAGAATTTTCTATGTAGCCCTCCGCTACTGCATCGGAGTCACCGTGTCGTTTTATCTGGGCCATGTCTGCACCTGAATCTGCCAACAGACTTACCAATGTTCTTCGAAAAAAAATGGCCCGTGTAGAGCTCGGGATTTTGCAATTTCTTTTGGCATGGCGCTAATTTTATTTTTGCCAATAACTTGTCTGGTGCATTTGCCATTGCTGTATCCTACAAAAAATCTGTTGGTGTTTATGTTAGAGGGGCGTAGAGCTTGGTACTTTTCGACAATTCTTGCATACTCTTCACGAACTATGAATGACCGTTCTCTATTTGTTTTGGCATCAGGCAAGTGTACCAGCAACAACTCTGAATGCTTTTCGATATCATTGACTTTCATGTTTACGAGTTCATTTCCCCGACAAGCGCCATTCACTCCAAAAATCAAGGCCACCTTTAACAAAATATAGGAAAATATGGGAAATGCGTAAATTAATAAAAAATCTTGCGGAAAAATAATTGGGAAGAGTCTTAAAATGTATGTTTTTAATTTTTCGCATAAAATAAGCCTTTTATTTATTACTAGCTACTGCCCTTTCCGGAATAAAAAGTAGCCAGGGTATAAGCTATCTCCTTTCTAAATTTCATCCAAATACATCCAGCCGTTTTAGCGGGAATAGGTAACAAACATACACATTCACACACAAACTTTCGCATTTATAATATTAGTGTGATACATAGTAATTGACGCAATTTTAGGTACTAGAAATTCAATCAACAAGTAGGTGGTATTCATTCATACTCACTTTTATAGCAAGAAAGCTGTGTTCGGGAGCTTCATTTAGAAAAGTTTCCACATTTTGAGATGTAAATACTTTTGACTTCTTTGCTTGATGACCATCCGATTTCCTTTTTAAAAATGCCAATAACTTGGTATATGTATTAATCTGAGTGTCGTGTTTAATGCTTATTGTCGACCTGAGCATAGAATAGATGCACCACAGGCTGCTTGACTTCTTTGTGGATGATAAATGCTGGAAATAGACCAGAAGCACTAATTTAGACACGGACTTTGCACCTTTTGCAGTTTTCTATTTGTCGAAATCGTTGTAGGCTTTCAGGTATTTTTCCCTTGACTTCTCTGGGAGTAGATTATGAACAATGCCTAAGGCATCCAATTTAATGGACTCCGGAGTTAAATCACTTTCGTCGCTCGACATTTTAACAGAACTTTTCTTCTATTTTGATATATTTTTATAAAATCTTTGCAGTTATTATGTATATTATTGCAGCGTCTTACAATACTCGCGGCTTTTGTTTAGTTTCAAATGTGTTCCATGCAGCTTGCCGTGGCCACCTCGATTTTAGAAAAAGTTCGATTTTCAAATTAGGTTCGGTTTTCAAATACGTTCGACGCGGCGCCGGCCCCGGCCTTCGAGTATTAGTTGATCTATTATTACGAAATTGAGCTTTAAGGCCATTGCAATAAGAACTCTGAAAAGTGAAAATATTACAACCCAGCGGGTTATAATGAGATTCAGTCCAACATTACACCCCGGCTAAAGCCAAGGGTTTTAATAACTTGCTTTACGTAAGGTTTGCATGATATGTAATTTGGCATTGTCGAGCAGGTGGTGTGAAAAAATAAATAATGAGTCAAGGGCTTTCATGTTCAGGTCTGGTGGTGTACTTTAAGTACGGCATCAAGAACTCGAAGCTGGAGCGCGCGGGCGACGAGGAGGCGGCGTCGCCGCCCACGCCCAGCCCGCTCGACCGCGCCACGCTGCCGCCGGCTGCGCCGCCCGCGCCTCTCGCCGACCGCAACATCTTCGAAGGCGACGGGAGCAGCGGCCTCTACGGAAACCTCGAGTCAGTTCCTACCAAATGTATTTCATCGTAAACAAGTTACAGCTATAGCTAGTCTAACTTATACCTAATAGGTACGTCACCCATTAAAAACAGGTGATTGATTACACTTAGTTAGGTTTGTTTTGTCTTCATTCTATTTGAAGTCCCCTCTTTTTTTCATCGTCCACGTGCCAAAACTCCGTTTGCTTGTTTTAATAAAATACCGCATTATCTCAGCAATCAATCAATCCATCAAGTCATTTATTTGCGTAAAACATAAAATGCATGCAAATATAGCGCAATCTAAAAGTGCTAGGTATTATTCTTAGTCACTTTTATATGTAGGTATGCAAATAATCATGTTCCCCTAGCCTCCGCCACGACTCTGTTAAACAACCTACTTGTAGTGTTTTGTACAAGTAATCTTTTCATGAAAAAATATTTCATATGACATGTTTAAATTTGAACTGTTAGAATAATAACAGTTAATAATGTCTTGGTTGTTACGTGATGTATTTTTATTTTTGTTCAATGTTTATAAACACATCTTTATTGAACAAGTTCTAGTATTATTTATTAGCAGTGCTAGAGATTTCTACAGGTTATGAGAATATAAAATAGATTTCTCCTAAAATACTATTACTAAATTTTGTGTTACCATGACAACCGCGAATAACGAGAATTTTGCGATTCCTACATCGAATTCTACATCAGAAAACTATGTAGTATGTAATGTGATACATACAAGGCATCACAATATGAATATTGAGAAACTGGAAGGTGCCAACAATTACGGTACGTGGAAATTCCAAATAAAACTTTTGCTGATAGATAATGGTCTTTGGGAATTTATTGATGGCTCAACTGCATCGTCCGCTGATCCTGTCCGTGACCAAAAAGCTTATGCAAAGATTTGTTTAAATATTCAGACTATTTGTTATCCGCATGTTAAAAATGCCAAAACAGCCTCTTAAGCGTGGAAGAATTTAAAATCAGCATACGAAAATTCTGGCATTAGTCGTAGACTATAAGTATTTAAAAAGTAAGCTTAGTCAGATTAAATATGCAGAACATGACAATATGGATCTTTATTTAGGGAATATAATTTCCGTAACTCAAGAGCTTGCCGACATTGGATGTCTTACAGATGATGAAGAATTAGCCGAATTAATGCTAATTGGATTCCCAGCTGATTTTGATCCTTTAATAATGGCTATGGAAGCTACCAATGTTAAACTGACTTTTGTCAAATGCCAACTCATTGAATTCAATTCATTGGTGAATTCAAGAAGAACGCATCTTCTTCAAATTTTACCTCATCTGATAATGTTTTAATGACCAAGAATAATTTTGTTCCGACGTGTCATCATTGTCATCAAAAAGGACACATTAAACCAAGTCCCATGTCATGACCCATGTCCTAAATTAAAAAAGGAAAAGAAACTTTTGAAGAAGAATACTAATGTTAGTCATTCTCAAGATTCATCATCTTCTACAGCGAAGGAAAGTACTCACACTTCTTTATTTTCTACTAAGACCGCCTTACGAGTATTTAGTAATTTGAGTGATGATTAAACATCGGTGTCAACGTTCAACCATAAGAATAAACAATAACTACCTACACGTAGAAGCGAAACTCCCGGCTCCTGACACGCGTTCGGCGCGTAAAATACCTACCGCCTGGCGACACCTGAGGTGTCTAGTCAGTTAGGGGCGCCACAGACAGAATACATATTGACCAATATATTGTTATTGTGTCTTGAATTGGTTTTCGTATTTCTGTTTATGGTTGAACGAAGATAGTGTTTTAAAAAGTGAACGACTATTTACGGCAAAATAATTAGAAATAGGTAATTGATTGAATGAAGGAGTTTTATTTGTTAATTAGTAGGTACATCCCCTAGATGTTGAAGAAAAAAAAACGGAAACATTAAAAACGAAATTATAGATAAGAATAGTATTTTGTAATAAAGCTTTTTCACCTTAATAATTTTTTTTATTAATGGTCCGGAAAGGAACGTAGAAAGTACTCCGGATCCCAAACTATAAAACTTATTGAGCTTAAAACGTTGTTTATTTATAGACTCGTTTCTGTGTTTTATAGATGATTAATAGCCACATAAGCCATTTCATTGTCTGGAGATAATCTTAATATCATCAAAAAGTATTATTAGGTACCTAATTTAACGTAAATGTAAAAAACTCATTTTGCAACAGTGTTTCCACGTTGAAGAAAAACATAAATAACATTTCGTGACAAAAAAATTATAACACACCCATAAACCGATTAAAATATTTCACAACTGAGAGCCCTGACTTTGGGCGCGGAAGACAGAGGGACCTAGCGGGGTGAAGGGGGAAGTAGGTATTTAAAGCGCGGCATTTGGGGCCTGGGTAAAGGAGATTCGCTTCTACGTGTAGTTATTTATTATTCTTATGGTTCAACTTTCATGGCAGAGCACGATGTGCAGAAAAATAAATACAAACGAATACATATAGTATTTTTGATCTTTATTTTTTTTAAACAAACAAACGCTAAAAATGTTATAAGGGTTTTAATAAATTACTAAAATTAGTTCCATGGATTTTGCTGTCAACCTATGACGTCTGTTATAAATGTTATAATATATCCATATTAAATGACTAAATTAATGTTCCACACTGACTAATATTTATTTCGTGTGACAATTAAATTGACATTTGTTAACTTTTGGCATATATTATTTTTCGAATGTAGGTTCTATGACATTATTTAGAATATACCTAAACTTTAAGCATAAGTCCAGTGTAAATATAGGTACAGTTAGCTACAGCATAATAATATTAAAAAATAACGCAGAAAATAAATAAATAAATGATTCTTCAAATATTTGAATGTATTTCTTTTTTTGCAACCCTTACTGGGTGCCATGAAAGTTGAACGTTGAAAACGATGTTTAGTGATGATGGCTGGATTTTAGATTCTGGCTGTACTAGCCATATGACAAATAGGAAAGACTGGTTAGTTAATTATTCTCAGAATATTACTTCCGAGATAACTACTGCCAATTGTGACAAAATTTATAGTCAAGGCGTAGGCAATATTAATATACTGTTAGACAAATTACTAACGCATTGTATGTTCCTAAAGTAGCAGCTAATCTTTTATCTGTCAACAAAGTAGCACAGAAAGGATATGTTTTAATATTTGATATTAACAAATGTTATATTTACAGGAAAGATAATGTTCGTGTAACTGGTTCTCATGATTTAAACGCTACTAATGTGTATGGAATTTACAAATTAGACCAAAGGAAAGTTTTTGCTTCGACACTTAATAACACCCAAGAGCAAAGTATCAGCAATACTGACGGTAAAGGTTTTATACCTAAAGTTAATAATTTGGATTTATTTCATCGTCGTCTTAGACACTTAAGTTTGAAAGGTATGTTACTTCTTCGTGATTCTTTAAAACTAGGTATTAATTTCCTTTTTCTACTAGCGTAATATAAAACGCTAATATTGATATCGCAAATGGTACCACAATACCACCTATAGCGTAACCGAAACATGAAAAATATATCATTGCCATGGTAATAACAGTTCTATAATAATTATTATAGCATTGTTATTACCATGGTTACGGTAATTCCGGATATCAGTTTTGGCGTTTAGTGAACACTTGACACCCTAATTGGTATAATAAACCGTTAAAAATATTTTAATACCAATTAAAATTACGTATACTAAAAACAAAATTATTTTTAAGACTAATTATGTGTTTATTATAACATTTTAATCAAATTACTAAAAATAGATGATTAATATCCATCGATTTGTTATTTGGTTACCATGGTTACGTTCAATATGGATACCAACAAAATGGCGTTTTATTTGGCATTCCAACTTGTATGATAAATTGTCAGAACTGTTTTATTAACTATTAAAATTAGCATGAACTTTGTAAACATAGAACAATAAAATTAACAAACTATAATCGCCAATCGGAATAATGAAAATGACTTTGCCAACAAATAATTTGTTAGCAGAAAAATCGAGGAAAGTATACCTACAAGAAAAGTGAGCGATTGCTTATTTTTGTCATTATCATTTTAAGCTTGTAGATAAAGTCATGTATGCAACGGTACATAATTAACTCTTAAGGTACTCGTGCCTGTAATTAGAGCGCTCGTAACCTCGGCACTCGTACTTTAAGCAGCTTCTTTATGTACCAGTTACATAAATAACTATAATGGAAATTTTAATCCTTGTATATCATGTTTTGAAGGAAAACAAAAAAGAACAAATATTTTCCTCGTGGTCATGCACATAGATGTGAAACTAAACTAGATTTAATTCATTTGGATATCTGTGGTCCAATGCCAGTTAAAAGTTGGAGTAATTGTCGTTATTTTTACTTTTTTACTGATGATTTTAGACGTAAATCATTTATTTATTTTCTAAAACATAAAGATCAAAAGACTGTTTTGAATTCCTTTATTGATTTCAAAAATATGGTTGAAAATCAGTTGGATTTGAAGATTAAACGTTTTGGAAGTGATAACGGCACAGAGTACGGTAACAAAAGTTTCAGGAATTACTTCAAACAATGTGGTATTATTCATGAAACTACTGTTCTTTACACGCCTTAACAAAACGGTGTTGCCGAACGTTTGAATATACGTAACTTTATTGGAAAAAGCTAAAGCTATGTTACAAGATGCTAATCTAGATAAAAGATATTGGGTTGAAGCAGTAAATACGGCTTGTTATTTAAAAAATGGTAGGTAGTCCATCTGCTGCTTTAACTGGATCTATTTCTGAAGCATTGGGGACTGGTTCTGAAGTAAACTTAAGTCATCTTCGAGTCTTTGGTTGAACAGCTTATGCTCTCACTCCACAGCATCAACGTTCAAAACTTGATCCAAAATCTAAACCTTATATTATGTTAGGATATTGTGATCCAGCTGACGGTACAAAGTTGATCAAAGCTCGATCTGTTGAATTTATCGAAAATATGAATGGTATTACTCATAAAATGATTGATTCAAAAAATAATTTACAAGATTTCTCAAATAATATAGAAGTTTCTATAAGTAATACGAATGCTTATAATACTATTTTAACTACTCACGAATATGACAGTGTTGAGTATGCTACACCTGATACTTTATCAACCAATGATTGTCAGGTTCATAATCCTGTTATTAATGATTGTAATACTAGGGTGGATTATAGACGGCACGGTTTTTCGTCATTTCGGCGGCATTTTTTTTTTAGATTTTTATTATTTTTATCATTTGATAGGTTACATATTCAAATAAGAATGTTATATATATATATATGAGGCATCGATTTAATGATAATACTTTAGTAGCGATTACATTTTGAACAAAAATACACCACAGACATGACGGCTGCTTAGAAAATCAATATGAAATTAAATATATTACGACCTTAATATATTATTATTATTAGATATGTCATACAAAACCCACAAACTTTAGTTTTTATATAGAATTTATTTATTTATAGTTTCGTGATGATTTTCGAAACAGGGCTATGTCAAGCATTAGACGTGTTTTGGGTATCATGGTGACCATGATAACTTTTTTAACAGCGATTATAATGCATTTTAGTGCTGTTTGTACATATTATAACATCAATCGTCATTTCGGTGAACAGAAATGCCACCGAAATGATGCCACCGAGATGACGACGATTAAGTACTTTTAATATAACTACTAAACGAATTACGCAATAAATATACGCCCGATTCGCGTAAATTATATCAAAGTATCCTATTAAATATGAAAAGATGAACTGAAATAATACATTGTACATACTTGTATAATAATCCACGGAAATGACGTTTGAGAGAACCAAATACGTCGTGTGAAAGACTTACCGCGATAGAGTCGCAATGCTCATCAACAGCTCGTCCACTCCACTGAATGACCGAAGCAGATCTAATGGTCGACTCAATAGAACCGCAATGATGGCGGTAGGTATGTCGTCTAATTAGATAACAGCAGGTGTTTGAACGTTATGAATTAGTTGTTAATCTAGTGCTAGCGGTACACCGCGATTTTTCAGTGAAATGCTGCAAATGATGGTAGAGGCATGAAAATTGGAACGATTGATATTTAGGCCATAAGAATCAATTTGACCCGTAGCACGGAAAAATAAACAAATAAGGAGACGAGTTATGACGTCATCTTTCTTTTGTACGGGTTTTTTTTCTGTTGTGCTGAAACCTATCGTGTGTGGTATCTAGTGAAAGGGCTTACGAAGCCGATTTTAAAAATATATCACATCATTATATTTCAGTCACTTGTTTTAAATTAAAATTAAAACCATTTTCAAAACATACCAAGTTTGGGCTCCTCCAGATATGATACGGTTGAATCATTATTTGTAAAATATACCTAAAATTATACGTAATAGCCTCAGTTCCAACCCCAAGAAAGCAATTTTGAAAATATTTACAATTAGTATTTTTTTATAATTTTTGTTTTTTTTTCCCGTGCTACGGGTCAAATTGATTCTTATGGCCTAAACATCAATCGTTCCAATTTTCATGCCTCTACCATCATTTGCAGCATTTTCTGGCGTACCGCTAGGACTAATTGTGGGACAAAGGCAAAATGGTCAACATACTTTTAAATGAAAAAATATTAGCAATGAGTAATGATTATTTAACGCGTTGTTTATTCTTCTTTCTAATAATGTTTATAACTTATTAATAAGCTGTCTAGAAGTAAAGTTATAATAATTTGTTTTGAGGTAACCGCGAGTGGGACAGGCCTCACACGACTTACTGCTCCTAGTAATCTGAAATTCCGTATTTTTTTTTCCAGCTGTGTTATAAAGCAGCAGTGTTTATAATGTTATGCCTCGTTGTATTTTATCCTGTTTAATGTATAAAAAATATGTTTCTCGTAGATTGTTCACTGGTTTTTTTTAAAGCCTTGGGACATCTAAAAAAGTGTTCTAAAAATTCACCCTCATGAAATAGATTTATCTATTGAACAGGGAGTAAATGACTTATCACAAAATAGTTTTCAATCAATAATATCTCCGTTGAGAATTCGATTACTACTGAATCTTCTAGGCCTATACGTAACTGTCGTCTTCCTATTAGATTTAATGATTTCGAAATGAACTATTTTACTGAATCGGCATTCATGAATCAAAATGAACCTACCACATACAATCAAGCAATAAAAAGTGATAAGGCTCATTTTTGGTTGGAAACAATCCAAGAAGAATATAATTCGCTGATCTCGAATAATGTCTAATATAATTAAATGTAAATGGGTAGGTATTTAAAGAAAAAGTAGATCCAAGTGGTAACTTTGAAAAATGTAAAGCTCGATTAGTAGAAAAGGTTTCAATCAAAATTATGGGATTGATTATTTAGAAACTTTTGCACCTGTTGTTAGACAGTCTACCTTACGCTTATTATTTGCATTAGGTGTTGAATACAACATGGATATTGAACATGTTGATGTTAACACAGCATTTCTTAACGATGATCTATCAGAACAAATATACATGGAACAACCAGATGGTTTTATAATTGAGGGACATAATAAAGTTTGTCTACTTAAAAAGAGTCTATATGGACTGAAACAAGCCAGTAGAGCTTGGAATGAAAAGGTCAATAAAGTTTTAATTAAATATGGATTCACTCAACTTAAGAGAAATGTGTCTACTTTAAGGACCAAGTAATAATTGCTTTACTCGTATATGTCGAGGATTTTTTCATATTTCGTTCTGATGAAGATCAAAACAAAAAACTTTATAATCTACTTAAAAACAATTTCAAAATAAAGTTGCTTGGACCTGTAAAACAAGCAATAGGAATGAAAGTAGCAAGAAACAAAGAGCAAGGAACTTTAAATTTGACACAATCTGAATACGTTAAAAATCTATTAATTAAATTTGGTATGGAAGATTGTTATGCTGTGTCCACTCCTATGGAAGTCAGTTTCAATTTGCCAAAAGCAAAAACAATTGACAAAAGGTTTCCTTATCAAGAACTTATTGGAAGTTTAATGTATCTTGTTGTCTGTACACTTCCTCATATATCTTTTTGCTGTAGTAAGCTAAGTCAATATAATACTTGTTATGAAACGTGTTTTGAGATATTTATCGGGTACAATCAACTTCGGACTCAACTTCAAGAGGGGAAGTAAGAAGATTGAAATTTTATCCGACGTAGATTGGGCAGGGGATACTATTGATAGGAAATCATATTCAGGTTTTTACAGTATGATTAGAAATTGTGTAATCATTTGGAATAGCCAGAAACAACAAAATGTAGCCTGCTCAAGTACTGAAGCTGAATATTATGCTCTTGGTAGTGCAGTAAAAGAGGCGAAATTTATCAATATTTTTTTACTTGAACTTGGTTACAGAAATCAGTTGCACTCAGGACCTATAACTATTTTTAATGATAATCATAGTACTTTAAAAATTGTTGAAATTGAATGTTTTAGGCGAACAAAGCATATTGATGTTCAACATCATTTTATACGTGAGTGTGTTGAATACAAAATAATTTCTATTTCATATAAACCTTCACAAGAATTAGAAGCAGATATTATTATGCTTACTAAAGCTTTACCTAAAATTAAAAATCAATACTTTGTTAAATGTCTAAACCTATGATAATTTTTAATGATTGTTGTGATTTTTTTATATCTCACAATATTATTATGTACTTACTAGCTTTCGCCCGCGACTCCGTCCGCGTAGAAGTCGTTTATCGCTGCTCCTTCGGGAACTGTCCAATTTTCCAGGATAAAAACTATCCTATGTCCTATTCCAGGGCCTAACCAATATGTGTGCCAAGTTTCATCTCGATCCGTTCAGTGGTTGAAGCGTGAAAGACGGACAAACATACACACTTTCACATTTATAATATTAAGTATAGTATAGTATAGTATAGTATAGTATAGTATAGTATATAGTATAGATTTAATTGTTTCATTAAGGGGCAGTGTTAACCCTTAACATGGCACGACATGAAGGAATGATTTTTTTTAAACATTGAATAGTTTACGGGTCAGTTTTGGCTTAAAAAGTGCTAACCTTAAGAAATTTTTGGAAAAAGTTATCTGAAGATTGGATTTTCAGGCTGTCCTTTAAATCGGACAGCGCGATAAACCCCTATAATAGGTAGTACTCAATAGTGTCACAAAAAAGTGACAATGCTGTGTTACGGTTCAATAACCTATAAAAAAAAGTATTTGCGTTCCGGGAAATATAGTGAAATTCAATTAATAAAACATGACAAAGTACTTGAAGAAAATTATTTATTAATTTACAAAATAAAAATAATTATTTTTAATAAAATTTTAATTATTTTGTCATAGTTTGTTGGCAATTACTTAACAAATAAACGCTGTTTTCTAAGCCAAAAATAATAACAAAAAGCATCTCCTTGACGGTTTATACAGCATAAATATCAAAATGTTCTATTATATTAATAAAAACATAATCGAGCTTAAAAATGTTACCATCATCACAAGATAAATGAAAATTACTTAACAATAACACGAGTCACACTGGTCGGAAGACATTCGACTTTAGACACTGCCTGCGGCATATTGGATGAGAAGATATTGCGTAGCTCCCGAACGCTGCCGAGCCTGATTCGACGATTGACCTCTTTCTCGAAGTGGGACCTACCTAATTGCTTAGTATGTCCCAGGTAAACATAATCCTCAACAACTTCAAGCGCTGAGCCTCTGATTATTGCGGGAGTGGGTACTACATGGGTGTTCAACATGATCTTTGTCTTGCCTATGTTCATTCTTAGACCAACTCGTTCGGAGGCTCTGCTGAGGTATCAGCCATGCTTATAATGTCATCGGCAAACCGAAGGTGGGTGATTTGCTCGCCGTTTACATTGATGCCACATTCTTCCCAGTCCACAACGCTGAATACATCTTCCAGCGCAGCGGTAAACAGCTTTGGAGGGATATCATCTCCTTGTCTGACTTCCCACTGCAGTAAAATATGTAGGTTCAGAGTTCTGGTCAAGTAGTCGAACTGCAGCACAGCCCACGTCTAGATGAAATCGAAGGCTTTCTCGTAATCCACAAATGCTAGACAAAGGGGAAGGTTATCTTCGGTGGTCCATATAACCTGCAGCGCACGTACACACTGTGTGCTGTAGTACACGGTTCTGAAGCCTTTTCGGAAGCCGGTTTATTTGAGAGGCTGGACGTCGTCAAACCTGCGCATGAGACGGGGTTCTTAATAGCTGAGAACCCCTTGTAAACATGGCTCAAAAGTGAGACTGGTCTATAATTCTTCAGCAGGCTTCACAATAGTCCCCCCTTATGAAGAAGAGCACTACCACACTTCTGTTGCATGCCTGCGGCGTTTTTTCCTCGTGATGACGGAATAAAACATGGTCTGAAGGGCCCTAAGGACCGATTTACTTAACCAGCTTTCAGAAGTTCAGCTATGATTCCACCATCACCCGGGGCTTTGCCGTTCTTGAACTGTTTTAGGCACAGGCTGACATCCGGGATGTCTTCGGTAGGTATAGTGCCGGGCCATTCTAGCTCTCGGATATTTTATGCTTTTGTAAGTTCAAGTGGTAGACTCTCGTCAAGCAGGTGCAGTCTGTTACTGAAAATAATTGGTTATTGTTCCCCTTTTTCAGTCTGACAGATCACAGCCAGAAGCCGAGAGCATTGCCATGATCTTTCGGGCGCGCCATAATGAGGATCTCTTTGCCCTTGGGACATAAAATAATGTATTTTGAATGGGCTTGGATGCAGTGAACTCCGAAAAAAGTGACAGTTTACTATGAATGCTATATTAGGTAACAACGGTTCTGTCCGTTTTCTAGGACAACATGAAACAAACATATTTTTTACAAAGTTCAGCATTGTCCGTTTTTCAGGACGGACGTAATTGAACCCAGTAATCAAGGCAATCCACAATGTCACAAAAATGGGACAAGCTATATAAAACACTTTTTCGCTATAACCTTACTAAACATTAATAAATGTATAATAGAATATTATCAACAAACTTACCTGCTTTTTAGATTTGTGTACATTGAAAACTTCAAGCAAAACAATCAGATTTTATAACGTCATAAACAGGCACCGACGCACAATTGTCAAATATCTTACGTCAGCCGATGCTCGCGCTTAAGTTTACCGTTGAAAACTGTTGAAGTGTATGCCACTGAAATTGCTTAATTTTCACACTTTCTACTCCTCACTTCCATTTCTAACCTGGAATTACCTTTACTTCACACACTCCAGTCGTTGCTAAAACAGTCGTTATACAACCAAGACCTTATACAATTTGATCGTTCAGGGCCTCTATTCTAGGCGGTAAAAACGATGTCGTATTTGACCTGTTATGGAAGTATTTTAACTCGGCCGCCATTACTGTCAAAAAATACTTTTTCTCAAAAATGTCCGGAAATGTTGACATTCCTATCTACATATTGAGACGCGAAGTACATAGTTTACTGACAGTTCTCAAATTAAAAAAAAAACCATTGCGTGCTCGCTAAACAAGCCCGCAATGTTGCATACAAATTCCATTACTATCTATCTTGTAACTTTTTAAAAAGTGAAAAGGGCCGTAATAAAATGAGGGCAGAAGTCTTATACATCCAAATTTTACTCGAAACATAACTTTTTTATTTGTGCCTGGAATAGCTTATGTTTTTTTTAAAACAAGAATTGCGTTTCTCCTTGTCATAAACAAAAAGGCGGTAAGGAGTGATGGTTTTTTCACATGAAGTTTCTGTTTGTATGCAATTCAAAAAATGAGTTCAAGCGATGAAGATTTGACTCCAACACAAATTGTTTCTTGCGATTTTTGAGAAAAGCACTATATTTGCCTCGGCAGGAACAGCAATTGCGGGCTTCGTATTTTTAAACGGACTCGCAAGCTCGTCCGTTTAATCCAATACTCGACCCGCAATTGCCTACTTCCATGCCTAGGCAATAATGTACTATTGACTTAGGACCATATTAATAAACTAATCTCAACTCTTATGATCGTCTCGAGATGCGACAAAAATGACAGTGTTCTATGGTTTGTCGTTTACTTTGACGTATCTTGTGACCGGCATCTCGGCCAAGATGAGTTTATTAATACGGCCCTTAGACGATTTGCTAAGTAGGTATTTATAAAACGACTATTTTCTAAACATGTCATTAAACAAACAAGTAATTTTGCTTACTTATTTATTTTGCAACTGAGACATTTTGTTACCAGGGCAAAATCCAACTCAGTCCTCCTGAATTGAACCCTGTTTTATTTATTTCAGAAGTTTTAAAGTAGTAGTTTACATTATATATTAGAATCATTACTAATCAGTGAAGTTTTTAAACGCATTTGCCCGTTTTTTTATAATGATTTTTTTAAGTAATCACATAAAGTTTATTTCTCCATACCGAGGGAAAAACAAAACACGGGAACACATGATTAATGAATCAATCAATAACTAATAATTTTCGGTCAGGGTACTACATGAACAGATTTGTTCCAAATGAGCTCTACTATGCTTCCTTAAAGGATCTAGGAATACTTAACCTGTAACCGTGTATAATAAATGTAATGTGAAGTTGTCCTGGGCCAGGTTCCCCGACCCGCTGCTGGCCTGGCACGAGACGGAGCTGCAGGCCGCACCGGCCGCGCGCGCGCCGCCCACCTACAAGCAGGTCGAGTCCCGGTGAGCGCCCACCTCACACCACCATCTCCTTCTTGAAACGATGCTAATTGTCGACACCTAGAGAGTTTGATTATCCTTTGATTTAGGTTTTTATTAAGTAGCCTTTAATGTAATTTATTATTATCCGCTTATAGTTTAAACGAAATATTTACATAACTCGGCAGGTACAGTGAAACTCAAAATTACCTAGCTGTGTTAATAGCTTCGACAAGGTACTAAAGTGTACATTTACTTCGGAGTTAAACCGTACATACAACAAGAGACTAAACATCGGGCAAGAGCATTTCGGTCATGCTAGGAATTATGTTCGTAGCCGGCACTTGTCAAAAAATGTTAATTTTAAAAATTTTACTTATTTATACACTGTATTGAAATTTTTCAGCCTACCTATTCGCCATATATTACTTACCATATTAAATTTGATATAAAATACTTTTTATCGAATAAACAGCTGTGTGAAGGTCGTCTTCTATTCAGATCTCCTTGGACAATGAGTGCTCAAAAGGGGGGTGTGGTTGAAATGGCCGAAAGCAGACTGACGATTGACTTCGGAACTTTGTTTGGACTAGTTAGGAGATAAACATACTAAAAGTCCCCACCCCTCGGAGGTGAGCCCTAGGGGGAGGGGGGGCACAAAGAAGGTCCCGTCTTTTTGTGTATGGCATTATTAAAGCTGATAAAATTTTCTACAACTTTGGTTATATACCTACATTCTTGTTCATAAGTGTTTTTAGCTAGGGTATTACTGCACGATACCTTGCACTTGGGACTATGTGCTGAAACTTGGCTCTTAGCTGGTATTGAGTAGATTCAGACCTGGAGCCATCGAGAGTCACTGCGCATTTAGTGGGGGCAGGGGGAGGAAGTTCGACGCTGCCGTGCTTTAATTGAAGCAACATTTCTCTAAAACCATACATGTTAGGGCATGCAATATATCAATCATTTCCGGATAAATTAAAGACGAGGAATCTATTTTCGAACAAAAACAATGCATTTTCTAACAAAAAAAGAATAAAGCAGAAAAGACTAAAAAATGTGTATTCAATGGATACACCAACTCTGTAAACAGCACAAAGACAGCTGAGCATGAGCGTAGGCATCGACTTAAGCAATCTGCCGATATAAATTTCAATTTAGAAACAACGATCGATCATCGATGTCAAGCAGGAACATTTTCTCTCAAACAGCCACAGTAAAAGCAACCTGATTGCCATTCTTCGATCAAAATAGCTGGTTTGATAGAGTATTCATTGTACATTGTACTTGGCATAGTTGATCCTTAGGGGGTCTCGAGTGAATTCAGACCGGGAGCCATCAACAACCACCGCGCATTTAGTTTGGAAGTTTAACGCTGCCGCACTTTAGTTAAAGCCATATTTCTCTAAAACTATACTTGTTATGGCGTCCAATATATCATTTTCGGATAAATTAAGGATGGGAAGCCTATTTCTGGGATAAAAATAATGCTCTTTATCTTATATTATAATATCTGTTTAAGAAGAAAGACCGGCAGATAGAACACATCCCACCGACTAAAGCTGCTTTATATCAACATTATTGCTAAGAGCCATATATCAATGGTGTCTATTTCTGGGATAAAAAGAATGCACTTTAGAACAAAAAATTAAAGTTTTATATTAATATTATTAGTTTTATATATTACAAGATAAACAGATTATGAGCCGGTGCTAACACTGCTAACTGACCCCAAACATGCACCCATTGATAAATGACTCTTAGAAAATGCTGATATAAAGCAGCTTTAGTCGGTGGGATGTGTTCTATCTGCCGGTCTTTCTTCGTAAACAGATATTATATAAGATAAAGTGCATTATTTTTATCCCAGAAATAGACTTCCCATCCTTAATTTATCCGAAAATAATATATATTGAACGCCATAATAAGTACAGTTTAAGACAAATATGGCTTCACTCAAGACCACCTAAGGATCAACTGTGCCAAGTTTCAGCGCATAGCCTAAAAGTGCAAGTTTCCCATACAACGGATGCTCTATCAAACCAGCTATTTTGACCTCACTTTTTTTATTATACATTTCTCTCCATTAAGTTGAGATCGAAGAATGGCGATCAGGTTGCTTTTACTGTAGCTGTTTGAGAAAAAATGTTCCTGCTTGACATCGATGATCGATCGTTGTTTCTAAATTGAAATTTATATCGGCAGACTGCTTACGTAAGTCGATAGCTACGCTCATGCTCAGCTGTCTTTGTGCTGTTTACAGAGTTGGTGTATCCATCGAATACAAATTCTCCCTGGGTAGTTTTTAGTCTTTTCTACTTTATTCAATTTTTTTTGTTAGAAAGTGCATTGTTTTTTTTCGAAGAATAGATAAGATATGATTAGATAAGATAAGATTCATTTTTTGACAGAAACTGTGTACATTAGGTCACATCATATAAAAGGTCCAACAGTTTGCCCATTTCGGGCGTACAATAGCAAATAAATATATTATATTAAAACAGTCTTAACCAGGTTTACATCTGAAATATTCATTTCAATTGTAGAAACTTTCCACTATAGCCATTTTTTAAGCTTTGTATTAAATCTAATCCCATATAGCGATTTAATATGTTATGTGTTGTAGGCAAATGGTTAAATATTTTAATTCCAGATACATACGCGCTCTTACTAATTATAAAGCTGGAAGGTCTAACTGTACATACATGGTATTTATATTGGGATCGGATATTATTTTTAGAGTCGCTTTTGTTTATAAAAATGTCATTTCGGTCTTTAACAAATAAACAAATTTGTAGTATATATATACACGTCAGAGTTAATATTTCGTATTTTTTTAAATGTCTCTTAGGGATTGCATATTCCTGACCTTAAATATAATTCGAATACATCTTTTTTGAAGAAGAAATGTGGATTCAAAGTTTACGGAATTTCCCCAAAATATTATACCGTACGTAAGTATTTCCATAGTACGCCTTCATCGCAACATCGACCGAAGCTATGTTAGTCAATATGGATGGTGCATAGCAGGATTTGGCTAGTTTTTTATTTATGTTGTTTATGTAGGACTTCCAATTAAGATCAATTGCTATCAATTGTTACTCCTAAGAAGTTTGTATTATTCACTTGTTCAATTATTTTACTGTTTACAACAACATTTAAACTTTTTTGAATCTGCTTATAGTTAATAAATTGTACAATTTTAGTGTTATCTAGATTTACACTTAAATTTAACGTGGACAACCAATTAATTACCTTTTTCTTCAGATACAAAAATAATGGCATCACCAGCGAACATAACACACAGGTGGTTAATTATCAGGGGGAACTCATTAACATATACTAAAAACAAAAATGGCCCCAAGACACTGCCTTGAGGTACCTACCCCTTGCAGATTCAAATAATATTTTGACTATACTCTTGTAATTGTTTTTGTAGTCCTGTCGTAAGTGTCTAATATCGTAGCTTGAGTCTTATTTGTAAGATAAATCTGTACTAGTTTCAAGGCCACTCCTCGAATCCCAACGCGCTCTAGTTGTTTCAGTAAGATTTTGTGAGACACGCAGTCAAACGCCTTTAATATGTCTATAAATAGTCCAATAGTACTTTTTTTCTTATCCATGTCTGCTGTAAAATTTTGAATATAGCTAATGTTGTGTTTTTGAAAACCAAACTGATTTATATTGAGATTTTTTTGTCAAAAATGATATAAAGCGATTCAGTATAACCTTCTCAAATATTTTTATCGACTCAAATAGATTCTTCGTCTTTAATTTATCCCAAAATGATATATTGCATGCCCTAATATGTATAGTTTTAGAGAAATGTTGCTTCCATCAAAACGCGGCAGCGTCGAACTTCCTCACCCTCCCCCCACTAAATGCGCAGTCTGAATCTACACAAATCGACCGTTGTTCGGAGTTCACATCTAGACAACGATTGAAAATAGGTGAAAAATGTATAGAATCAAAGTTGTAGAAAATTTTATCAGCTTTAATATGCCATACAACATTTCCTATGTCGCATCGTTTTCAAGATGTAAACAAAAATCAAAAAAATGGGGCTTCTTTGTTCCCCCCTTCCTAGGGCTCACCTCCGAGGGGTGGGGACTTTTAGTATGTTTATCTCCTAACTAGTCCAAACAAAGTCCCGAAGTCAAACTTTCTGCTTACGGCCATTCCAACCACAATTTTTCATTTCCTGGATTATAATAGCATTGAGTTGGGGGAAGTACGAGTTACCTCATTTTATTTTCTAACACATTACCTCATACCGGTTACTACCGAATTCCATCTTTTGACTTAATAGTCCTCAAATAAAACTTCTATAGTAACACTATAATTATAACATATATTATTATTATTTTATTATAATATTGTATTAGGAAACTGAAAATTAAGAAAAGCTTAAAGACTAACTAAGTATAGGAATCTGTGATATATGGCGTTGCAGGTACAACACGGAAACCAACAGCACCTCGTCGCACACGGCGCGCCGCCCGCCGCCCTGGGCCTGCCCCGACACCGAGTTCGATTCCTGGAACGACTAAACTAAAGCCTTCTTTACATATTCGTCTTTCGAAAATTTTCCGATTGCTACGTTTAAAAATATTCATTTTGTGTCGAAAAATTGATTTTGAAGCGAACCGAAGTTTTAACGGAATTTGTTTGTTTTTTGTACCATAACATGTCAAAAGGAATATGTTTCTACCGAGTAGAATCCACCCGGAACCAACAACTTTATGTTGCCACTGATAAGGTGCAAAAGTGTATAAATATCTTTGAACTCGACTTCACGTAACCCTATCAGACTCGGATACGACGCAGTGCACAACCGCTCTATAAAAACAACTCAAAGAGAGCTGAGCTCTCGAATATTCAAGTTTTTAAGTATGTTTGTTAATGTTACTTAATGTAATTAGTACTAACTTAGTTGTTATCTTAGTTTTTATAATAATGAATCTGGTTTCACGTACACGAAAAATAAAGACAAAATGTAATGATTAGTACTCGTGTGAAACCAGGCCACAGGAACACGCCGCGGCGAGCAGCGGCCGGCGCTGCGTTCAGTGTTAACCTAAGGTTACATATTCATGTGAGGTATTACATTTTCAAAAACATAATGCACAAATGTATAAAAGATTTTTTTAAGTTTTAGTATCGGAATATTGATTTTAAGTTAAAAATAAATGTAACGTAAAATACTAAAATGAGTACTAGGCGGAAGAGCCTTACCCTGTGTACGAACTTTCACCTATAGAGTAAGTAACGATAGAACGAAGAGAAGGAATATGTGTACCTCAAGAACTTAAATTTAGGACATTCTACAACATTAATGTTTATACTCGAAAATCTAATTCAAGACCAAAATCTGACAGTTGCATCTTGCTTATTTAGTTATTTTAACATTATTTCATGAGAACATGAATGAGAACTCCTGTAATCAGTAATATTAGTGTAAGTTTTATTGATAAAAATACCAACACTTAAACTAAAATGCAGTAATTTGAGGTTAAGATTTTGGTCTTGAATCAGTTTTTCCAGTATAGTTTCCTATAAGTATTTAACAAATAATTTGGCATCTCTAGTGACATTGACGACTTCAAGCTTATTTTTTGAAATGGGTCACAAATTAACGTTCGTGACCGTATTAAGACGATTGGTTAAAGCATCCCGAGTCCGATTTTAGTTCTAAAATTCGATAGCAAGTTGACATTGACGTTGAGTTCCGTAACGTCATCAGTAGTAAATGCGAAGAACATGCAAACATAACAAAATTATTAATTATTATAACATAATTATGTATGAAAACCTGTATGAAAGTCTATTTAATGGTATAAGATCCGAATAGGAGAAGATTTGGACCGGGCTGTTTATTCGATGAAAAGTATTTTAAATCAAATTGAATACGCTATAAAATACTTTTCATCGAATAAACAGCCCGGTCCAAATCTTCTCCTATTCGGATCTCCTACTATAAGGGGTTCGTGCTAAGGATAGGTTCAGAACACCTTTTCTAATAGTAGGGGCCTAAAGAAGATTCGAAAACGTAACATCTACTCGTACCTATGATTTAAACGATCGTGTAAGAGCTACCGGCGACTTCACTGGCTTGTGTTAACCCGCGGTTGATCCGCTCAGTCCTCAGCTGAAGAAGCAGAAATGTGATCATGAGCATAGCCGTAGAAAAAAATGGAATGGGGAGATAGACATTAATAAAGGAGTAATAAAAAATATTTATTACTTAAGTACTATGTAAGTGGAGTTGTTAGCCAGTCATTTGACGGCAAATCTGTAAGTAGCTGATGAATTGATAATGTGTGCGCGATGATCTGTGTTGTCTCGGAGGGCTTTTTTTACAGAATGCGTGGTTATAAATAATTTCGAAATACCCCGAGCTCGCTAAAATATGTGATACCTAGTTAGTACCTGATAAAAGAGGACAAACGAATACTAATAAAAATATACCCATCTTTAGCGACCCCGTATTGGGTATGTTTCTTTATGCATCGTCGGTTAAAAATACAAAGATCAAAGCATATCATAAGTGTTGACCATCCTTTTCGGAAACAGAAGTGCAGTTCTTTTATTTATTATTAGTGTATCATCACCGTCATCATCGGACCAAGGCCATGAGTGTGGCGCAAAACTAGGCGGCTTCGTCCGGTACTTTTTGCCCTCTAAAATCCTCGGCCTCATCGGACATCCGATCCGCAAGCAATGTGTAACGCCCATTGCGAGAAATGGTTTAGGGATAACTTCTTCTGTAATTATTAGATGACGGCATTGAAACTACCTCTGCTCAAGAGCGTATTTCCTCTTTTGAGCATAAGTAACTATTTACAATTGTTGCCCACGACCTAAGCTCAATCTTGAGCGGTGTTTCCGGGCCTATACCGAGTGACCAGTGTTGGTGGCGTACTGTTGTCACTGGCGGCACAGTTCGGTCGACAGCCCTCAAGTTGAAAGACTGCGACACAGTGCAGGGCCCGTGTCGGTGGAGAGTAGCGCCCCGTAAAAGCCGACTGAGGGATTCACCGGAGGATGGGCAGCAGCATCCTCTGAGCTCATGATAGGTACTACTGCGATCGCAACCCGCCTTCTGAGCGTGGTGGCATGACCAGAACGGTAAAAATAAACTATATATCTTTAAAAGTACTTCCTTAAACACCTATATTATTCAAAGTGTGTAACATTTCATTTAATAAGAACTAAAATTATTTTTGTAATACCATTTTCGACTGTTAATTCTTTTTAATCTCTATCGGCGTTACTTATAAACGTGGAATAACCGAGGGGTAGCTAAACCATGCTTTGTCCTTATCTGTCAAATTCAAATGTCACAAGGACAGGAAATTCCACGTTTATAAGTAACGCCGTCGATCTACGCACATGATTATTTGTATCAATTTCATTATAAAGGACATACTTTTTACGTATGTGATATTTTATACCCATTTTGGGGCTGATTATCAATTAAGTATACTGCAGCTGAAATGGCAGTTAACTATCCAAGTAACTCGTAAGAATGGTTCATATTTTCTGAGTGCAGCTTATATGAAGCCCTCTAATGCATTTTCTTTCTGTAGATAGTCGCGGATGACGTATGTCCACTGTTTAGGCAGGTACCTACAGTCATCGGTCATCGTCATAGGTACTTGGTGACAGGTTGTCACTTAACACAATGCGACATGGGTCCATCTCGTGCTTATCACGTTTGACTTTATTCCACACTCCGAAATATTCATTTTTGCTATTATTATTAAAGTTTATGAGTAAACATGCACTTTCATACAAATCACGATAAATGCCAGGCTGCAGGTAAAAAACGAGCATCAGGACTGGGCTGAAATTATAAGATTTATTATAGACTAGTTCTATTGTTCGTGCCCTGCGACGCACGGATGTTTTTTTTAACACAAACCTTGTCCTGCCAATTACGAACACAACATATTTTTAATTTAAATCGGTCGAGCTATTCTCTAGTTTTTGTGAAACTAACGCATGGCAATTGAAGATTAAATAACAAATTATAGTCGCTTCGAAGAACATAGCCTTTTTAAAACGTGTCGGAAATCTTAACAAACACGGCTATGTTGTAATAAGTATTACAGGAATAAAAAATATTATACCGATTTGTTTTTTATAGACTGTTAGCGACTCGCCCTCGCTTTGCTTGGATTTATGTGAGTTTTCTGTACCTATATATAAACCAGAATTTATTATACTTAAAAAAACCTTCCATAAAATATTTTCTAACCTACCCAATGTTGACAAATGCGTCAAAATCCTTTGCGTGGTTTAGTACGCTTGCTCTGCTGTTTGCCAACACGGGTGAAGCACTTGCATAACTAGCAATAGGTAGGTAGTTCATATTAAGGTGCAATTAATTTTTAAGTGATACTTTTGCCTATGGTCGGAGCATCACCCTTGCCCTAGCATTATTAACGATACCCACGTGCACTACACACTATGTATTTACCTAGAAGTAAACAACTCAGACGTTGACTATGCCTTAGTTTAATAATACTCGTGGTCATTTTTATCCATTCAAAGAAACCTACTTTATTTAATTATACTTACGTAAATCGAATTCTTAATTATTTCTTAGTTATATCTACGAAAGTATTTTCACAACTGACAATATATTTTTACTAAGTAATTCTTACATACGAGTATTATATTCCGATAAATAAAGTTTAGTGATATTGTGGAATGATTTCAGATATCATTTTTAATGTAGGTAGGTACTACATACTCGTAATACAGCGAGTCGTGGTCAACTTATTTTTGGCGTAAAATATAAATAATTATCTTTAAATCAGTTTTTTTTCAGTTTTTTTGGTCCATAAACTTCGAAGACAACGGAGGGTCGGCTGTTCATTTTTTGTACTTTGCAAATTGAACCCTTTCATATTATGACACCCATTTTGCTATAATCTTTCTTTCTCACTTTCATTTCTCAACCCCCTATTTTAGACCCTATTCAAATATTTAGTAAAATAATTTCATATTGTTTTTCCTAAAACCAGATGCAGGCAAGCAAGTTATACAACTATGCCAAAATTGCCAAATTTCAAGTTGATACCTTCTATAGCTTCAGAGAATAACAGACAGACGGACACCAAAGTTTCACCATAAGGGTTTATACCATTTTGGTACGGAACCCTAACAGGGAACGAGTTAAGTGTCTCTAAAATGTCTCAGAGTCGGATTAAGTAGGTACCTACCTACTGTTAGAAAGCTAACTTCTTAAAATGCTAAGTACCAATTTCACCGAACGATGTTAAATTAAATCAATGTTAATCCACTGTTAGTTCATATATTTTAACAGCTGTTAACGCTCTAATCGTCTGTTAAGTGGTTAGCATCGTTTGGTGAAATTGGTCCTAAGTCTACGCTAATATAAATAAAAAGTGGTGAAATCGTTTGTATAATTAGTGGGAACTGACCGATCCTAAAATAATATTTTAACACCACATGCTCGAATTTGCCCAATATATCATGCAAACCTCACCTAAAGTAAGTGATTATAGCCATCGGCTAACCAGTGGGTTATAATGAGATTTGAATTCGTATGAAAAATTGTTCCATAGGTTTCTATGGAAAATTTCTACAGCAACAGAACTTATTTGCAAATCGAACTGGCCATATACGCAAAACAAAAAAAATAAAACAATAGGTGAGAAAAGTAGAGTATTTTCCTTTGGGGTAAAGCTGTTTTCGTCTTGGGAATTAACAGGAATTAACTCGTAACACCCTCGCTACGCTCGGGAGTTAAATCTGAAGTCCCTCATTTGCTCAGGATGCAATATCGCGCCCGTGACATAAAACAGTGCTTTATCCCCTCGATGTATAATCTACTATTTAATGATAGCCTGAGGGACAGGCTACGTGATATTCCGGAAAACCACGGAGATGTTTAGCGTCAACGCACACGTAATGATTGCGAGAATAACACGATTGTAATGGACCATCCACGTAAAATGCAAACATAGGCAAATTACTTTTCTCAAAAATATCCGGAAATGTTGACATTCCTATCTACATATTGAGACGCGAAGTACATAGTTTACTGACAGATATCAAATTTAAAAAAAAAAAACATTGCGTGCTCGCTACACAAGCCCGCAATGTTGCATACAAATTCCATTACTATCTAGCTTGTAACTTTTTAAAAAGTGAAAAGGGCCATAATAAAATGAGGGCACAAGTCTTATACATCCAAATTTTACTCGAAATATAACTTTTTTATTTGTGCCTGGAATAGCTTATTTTTTTTTAAAACAACAATTACGTTTCTCCTTGTCATAAACAAAAAGGCGGTAAGGAGTGATGGTTTTTTCACATGAAGTTTCTGTTTGTATGCAATTCAAAAAATGAGTTCAAGCGATGAAGATTTGACTCCAACAGAAAAAATTTCTTGCGATTTTTGAGAAAAGCACTATATTTGCCTCGGCAGGAACAGCAATTGCGGGCTTCGTATTTTTAAACGGACTCGCAAGCTCGTCCGTTTAATCCAATACTCGGCCCGCAATTGCCTACTTCCATGCCTAGGCAATAATGTACTATTAATGAAGTATATGTTTTTTTATATTATTAATACTCGTAACTACTTGTAGTAGGTACTTATTTGGGGTACCCGTCATCTGGCATAACTTTTTTTGGCATAATCATCATTTGGCATACTCATCATTTGGCATAATCATCATTTGGCATAATCGTCTTTTAGCATACAGTCTTCTTTTCTGAAACCGTATACTTTTCAGGATTATTTAAAATATTATTGCATAGAACCCATTAGGTTAGGTTAGGTTTATTTTATAACAATCCTGAAAAGTATACGGATTCAGAAAAAAATACTGTATGCTAAAAGATGATTATGCCAAATGATGATTATGCCAAATGATCAGTATGGCAAATGGTGATTATGCCAAAAAAAGTTATGCCAGATTAATGTAAACCACTTATTTGATTACATAATACTTACATTTTTAAACCCACTGTCTATTAGTTGACCAACGCTGTGTGTGTATAGTATTAGTTTAGTTAAATAAGTTAGCCAATAACTCCAAGTGAAGTAAATGAAACTTATATTCATAAAACTACATTTGAGGTAAATTTCATAAGGGTTCGGTTGGTTGATAAAGCCGTTAAACTTATTAATTAAGCTTATTCTTATACGCAGTGTTTCTATTTAGGGCTAACCGTCGGATTTTTATTAATTGGCAAAGGGCTTGCTTAAACGACATAGTTACTGTCCGGTAGGACGTGCTGGGTCGAGAAAACGACTAGACTTCCGTTCTAATCTCCCAGGAAAATGCGTCTACGAGCTACCAGATGGCTGCCGTATTGGAATCCAGATCCGAAACCTGACGACGCTCCCATCTTGTTAATCATCACAACTCCGAAACGGCAGTTCCTCCGATTTTTTCCTGTGTGGTTAACTAGACTGATATTGGATCATTATCGAGGGGTTTTATGCTTTATCTAGTCAACTGTAAATATTGAATTTTAACTAGTCAACTGTGGTCACGTCGAGAGCGTCACTCATAAGTAGTTAATCTAATTCAAACAGCAATCGCTCACACACGGGATCCTGCCCGCATACACCAGTAGAAACAGTTGTGTACCTCTCACGTGACCTGGATTGAATGCAAGGACAAGGCAGATGCTTACATCACTCGGTATCTTCCTTCCGAATGGTCGCTCTATGACCTTTTTAACTCCTAAACTTACACTTTTCTAAGAAGTTGTACCTAGTTTGTAAGAATTAATCCCAGGTACATAAGCTACTTGTCAGTGGCCGGTCTCGCACACAAATTGCTTCGGGTAAAATGTTTAATATGTGGATAATACTTAGGCCTTAAAAAATTGTTGATGTTTTATGAATGCAAAAAGCATTTTCTATACGGGCAACTCTAGTCCAGATAAAAAGGTTCGTTGTAAGATAACAAATAATTACATGTACTCAAAATTTGATAGTAGAATACCACGATGAATCATGTACGATTTAAACTACAAATTCATTTGTTTAAAACATATCTTTATGATGCAATAATGTAAATTAGATTAAAAAAAGGAGCGAAAAGCTTGGACGTAGTCATATGTACCTACCTTCCTACTTGCCTACCAGGGTGGTCCAAAAAACAAAAGTTTGTAATATTGTTTATCTACACTCATATCATAATTCTCTATTATGCGTTCAAAACCAGTAGGCAAGGACCAGCATTACCTTTGGTAGTAGGTGACAGCGATGACAGCTGTTAATTTTGGAAGATGTTCCAAATTTGGATCTCATTACCTTACAATATTCGATAACGTAAATTCAAAATTACGTTAAAGCTGTCATCGCTGTCACCTACTACCATAGGTAAGGTAATGCTGGTCATTTGCCTTTCGGCTTCTGAACCCATCTTAGAGAACTTATAATATGTGTGTATCTACACACACACTTTATCTAAACTATTGTACGAGACTCTGCGTAATTAGCATTACAACATTCGTTTGATCTATTATGAAACTCGCCTTGCGGCTCGTTTCATAAACCACACTCATGTTGTAATGCCTGTCATTACGCAACCGTCACGTAAACTACTATTATCTACACACATATCCTCTCCTCTCCGCTATTATACGTTCAAAACCCGTTGGCAATAACCAGCTGAGCATTACCTGTGGTAGAGTAGGTGATAGAAATGACAACTGTATCGTAATTTTGAAATGACGTTATCGAATATTATAAAGTTAAGATGCGACCGCTCCGCTGCTAAACGGTGCGTATATTACGGTGCGCGAAAAACTGCACCATCCATGTGGTTACTATGACTCCGTCTTTTGTTTACGCAACGACACCGTATTTTACGCAGCGGTGGGATCGCACCTTTATGAGTTTCAAATTTGGAATATCTTCCAAAACCAACACAATTTAAATAGGCCCAATTCTAGTATCAATTAGAACGTCAACTTGGTATATTTCTTAGTAAAATATCGTACGATATTTGATTTCGTACGACATGAGAATAGGGCCTAAACAGTTAGTCTATGATTTAAAGATGATTTAAAAAAAAACATTCATATTTCTGACACTGACACAGCACAAGTTGGTTTTGCCGTCATTTTTTTCGTCAAGTCGTCGGCTTCTGAACCCATCTTAGAGTACTTATAATATGTGTGTAGATAAAGTAATGTATGCAACTGTACATAATTAAGCCTTAAAACACTCGTGTGATATTATTATGAAACTCGCCTTTCGTTGGCTCGTTTCATAATTCCACACTCTTGTTTTAAGGACTCTCATTATGTATCAGTTACATAAACTACTATTCTCCACAAGTTTATTTTTATTTCAAAATACTCGAAAACACGCTATACCAAGTTTTATTGCAATTGAATAAACTTTACAGGTCGCCCATACTGTTAAAATTGTTTCATATAAAAATGTATACAGCTTCACATATCTAATAAAGATATCAAATGATAAAGTCTTTGGACAGATCATGACACTGTATTCGGAGTTGCAGCAGCAGGCAAACAATATTCTACTTCTGTTTTCAGTTTTTGCTAAGTTTACTACGAGGGGTGGCTGAAAAGCTGTCTACCTAGTCTATGTGTAGTTAATTTTTTTTTAAATGAAAAGTACACTATGAATTTATCTTTAATGAATGTTCTTTTTAAAAAAAAATTAACGCTTATTTGTTCGTTGCTTTTCATTTGTTTTTTGCACTTCGTTGCTTGGAATATTTCGCTTGAAAAAACGATTTTGATTAAAATTGGGCATCATGAAGTCATAAAATATCTTCTAGGGAAGGTAATGCGTATTTGGTGATTCGTGCCCTTCCGATTTTACCATAAAGTTCTGGTGTAAACAATTTAAATCGGGTCGTGAGAGCATGGAAGATGATCAGTGAAAAAAGTTATTCTAGAAGACCGACGGGTGAAACAGTGGGAGATAGAAATGTGGGCAATAAGTAAGGAACGGATAATCGAAATAATTCACGGTCATTTAAATATGTCCAAGGTTAGTGCGCTGGGTCCCCAAAATGCTGACTCCGTTAGATAAGGACAGACGTGTCAGATGTTGTCAGGAGTTTTTAGGCATTAGTCGCGGGAAAGAGGAAGAAATTATTTACCGGATTGTGACGTGTGATGAGACTTGGATTAGACAATGGGACCCAGAAAGTAAACAGGAGTCCCTACAATGGAAATTCAAAGACGAAAAGCCCCCTTGGAAGTTCAAGGTTCGTCCTTCGGCTAGTAAACTCATGGCGAGATTTTTTTGGGATTCTGAAGGGATATTGCTCATTGATTATTTGCCAAAAAAACGCCAGTGAATGCCAATTATTACGCAAATTTACTTTGCCAGCTGAAGCAAGCTATAAAATAAAAACGGAGAGGCAAACTCGGCAACGGAATTTTGATTTTGCACGACAATGCTACTGTGCATACGGCTCGCACAACACAGCAAGCCATGACCAGAAATGACTTCGATGTCATCGACATCCCCCTTACAGCCCAGATTAAGCCCCCTGTTAATATTTCCTGTTCAGTCTTCTGAAGAAAGATCGGTGGTGTAGATTTTCTACCGATGATGAGATGATATCCGCGGTGAACGACCATTTTGACGAGAAACCGGTTTAATGTCATTATTTGACAAGTGTAATAAGTGCATTTCGGTAGAAGGGGATTACATGGAAAAATGAAAAAAAAACTAGCCAGCTACGTCTTTTCTTTCATAGTCAGGTAGATAACTTTTCAACCGCCCCTCGTATATGTCGTTTTGAAAGAGACAGATCTTTTTGGCATACAATAAAGCGCTTTGGGCGACCAGTAATCGAACACATAACAAGTTGAAATTAGACACATCAGTAACTAAATCGTAAAGAGAAATACGAGATATGTGGAGGAATGATTTGATATACTTTGTTTTTCTTCATACTATTTTGGACAACCCTACCGGTGCACTAACGAGCATTTTGCTTTCAAAATCGGACAAAAATATTTTGAGTAATTTTCAAATTGGAAATAAATGAAAATACATGGAAAAGCTTATTAAAAGTATATTTTAGTAAAAATAAGTACATATTTGAAAAAATACATTTATTCTTCTTCATCCATTAATGAATCGTCGTTATTTGGTTCGGGCTTGAAAAGGACTATTTTTTCTTTTAAAAACGGCTGGCTTTTGCTGGGTTTCCTTTTTCTTCCACAGCTGATCAATGGATCTGATGTGAGAAGAAGCCTATTTAAGACGTCTTCGTTACATTGTAACCGCGAAAACTTCCTTGCGAAATTTTGTCGGTAGGAGCGGTAATGCTTGTTCCGTGCCTCCGCAGCCTCTTCAGATAGCTGACCGATAGGTAATATGGCATGATCCACTACGGTAGGGCCATGTACTAGAATTTTGTGCAGAGTGGGCGTCATAGGATGCCAACCATAAAGCTCGACGTACATTTTAGCAGTATCCTTACAAAACTCTTCAAACTTTTTTGTATCGAGTTGGTGTCTAGAAGATATTGCTTCTAGGATAATTTTTAGTTTTATGATAAAATGTTTATTAATGCCAGTGATATCGGCTGCTAAATCTGGGTCGGCGAAGAATCTTCGAGATGTATTGCCTGAATTCGAGTTTCCAAACCCAGCTTTAGGCATATCTATAATCAGTCCCGTTCTTTCTCCTCTCCTTAACAATGTTCTTTTCTTCCGTGGTTCGAGCTTGCCATTTCTTGAAAGGAAGCTTATATGCGAGATGCAGCACAGTTTCAAATAGTCGAATTCTTGCATGAAGAATCGACAAACCGAAACTTAATGACTGCGGGTCTTCTTCAGTTCTGTTCTTCTTCTTCCTTACTTGGACGTCCAGGCTTATTAACACTTTGTGTCCAATCATGAATTGGTATCGAAACATTAAGCCATTCGGCGTTTTTCTGCAAAAATCTTTCTTCGATATAGTTGGCGGATGTCCACCTCTTCTTCAATTCCGATTTAAAGTGCCTAAGATCTAGACTTAGGGTGTGATATTGATCTTCGGGGCATTTCATCATCTCTCGCAGTTTAAGTTCCACAAATGATGCTTTTTCGTCAATTTTTCTTGCTGGGCTTTCTTTAAAAAGCATAAAAAGCGATTTTCGAGACATCTCCATGACATTAGATGTCAAATCTGCGACAAAATGAAAATTGTTTACAAAATTGAAAAATACCTATGCACTTTAAAGTCCTTTAATTCAAAGTCGTGGAAAGATGTGGAAAGTGTTTTTACTGTTATAGCAGGGTAATATCCTATAAAATACTATATATAAAAAAAAAATACTCGATCTTCCTCGACACTATAACATAAACCCCTTTTTTGTCAAAGAAAAACAAAGAAAAACCATTTTTTTACCCTTCTTTAGATGATGGGCCTAAATGCTATAATTTTTTTAACAAAGTCTTAATGTTTTGGTTTTTAAATTAAATACATACCTTGTTCCAAAGGATCCATAACTCAATTTTGTCACTTTAACTCCAAAAAAACATATAACTCGTAACTAAAAGTTAGCAAAAAATAGAGCGTATCGAGAATGTAGGCGTGCGTTCTGAACGATGTCTAGATTCCGACTACCTGTGCAGCGGAGGGGTGCGGAAAGGGTCTACTTCAAACCCTTTCCCGGATAGTACGTTAACTTAGGTACAAAATAACTATGATGTTGGTGTCATTAGCTACATTTGGATTTTTTTACTTTTGTCCGATTTTGAAAGCAAAATGCTCGTTAGTGCGGTGCCTACATATCAATTATGTAATGCTAAGTTTAGCTACCGCGTTTATTGACATCAAATACCTACCTACAAGCTTTGAGTTTCTTACTTTTTACAAGGCTTTTTACCTATAAGTACAGCACTACCAGTTTATTGATAGAAACTAGCAAATCAACCGGTATCTTGAGTGACGATCAATACACCTGCTGCCAGTTGAGAGTGCAAGTGTCGGCGACAGCCAGCCGGCCGCTGCTGTTGTGGTTGGACGAAGTGCCGTGCCTACAGTGCGATAGCTCTTAGGTGCTTCGGGTTTATACTTGTCTCCCACTCGCTCTCATACGCTCTTATTAAGAGCGAGTGAGAGAGAAGTACAAACCTGAAGCACCTTCTAAGTGCTTACGGATTATTCGCGGTAGTTCCTTTGGATGTTCCTTCGAAGGAACTATTGCGGTTTTTTTTCGCACTAGTTCCTTCACAAGAGATGAAGGACGAACTGCGATTTTTTTCTCGCCTTTTTTCCTTTGCATAAACTGAAGGTAAGTACTACTGCGACTTTTCCTTCGCTTTTGTTCCTTTAAAAGAGCTGAAGGAACAACAGAGACCTTTTTTCGCATTAGTTCCTTTGCAAAATAACTAAAGGAACAAATGCGAAAAAAAAATCTCAGTTATTGCACAGAAACAAAGGCGAAAAAAAAGTCGCAGTACGTCCTCCATCTCTTGTGACAAAATCCAAAGGAAATACCGCGAATAATCCGTGCTTATGGACTGTGTACCTTTTACAACATTTTAACAGATGACAGTTTACAATAAACTACTTTTTCTACAATTTCCGTGTATCAAAACGCCATATAAAAATAACAAGGATGTACACACACGGCTTTGTACTCGTACCAAACTCGGGCTGACTGGCAAACTTTCGTCTGCACTACGCACGAACACTCGACTCGGCTCGCGCAGGCGCGGACACGTGTCGGCTACCCCTCAACAATAATATTAATTATAGTCAGTATACTTAATGCATATTTAATCAATTGATGTCAACCGTATGTAGGAGGTCAGGGCTCAAATACATATTTGTAACCTGACTGAACTTGATGTTTTTATTTTAGTTAAGTAAGGATAGAGTAAACCCACTGAATCATTTAACAATGGGACTAGCAAGATCCACCACTTTGTCCACTCAAAGAGTAGCCTAATTAATCATTATTGGCGGAGCTTTGGATGGTTGTATTTTGAATGTCGTTATATATAGAGAAATGAGTTTCAGGACACGGAATTTGGGGTAATAATATACATACAAATGGCAAGTAGATAACACGGGTTACAACGTTGGATAGGTATTTTTGAGCTGAATAAAAGTTACTATGGCACCAAGTTCCAGCTCTTAGACCGTTCAGAGATATTCTTTACTTTATTATTTTTTGGTAGTTTTGATAGAGTTGAGCTCAAAGATACTTATCTACCGATGTAAGGGTCAACCGGGGCAAATTGCATCACGATTATTTTTAAACATTTTTTTCTTGATTATTGCAACTTAATTTAATAAAAACAATTTCTCTCATGACCCTTCATATAGCAAAACTAAGTACCAACTTCACCAAACGATGTTAAATGGTAATCAATGTTAATCGACAAGCACCACACCTATAATAATTACTTACTTGTCATATGGCAGTTATTTATAAGTATGTATGTAAGAATATCCAGAATTCCGTGTCCTAAGCAAAAACTCAGTTCTCTACTTAAATAATAACGACCATCCAAATCAGCACTATGTATGATTAGCTACGCTTTGAGTGGCAGTAGGTAAGAAATGAATATACTCATATGTACCAATATATCTTAGTAGAGGATCCGAATAGGACACGACCTACACCTGGGCCGTTTAATCGATAATAATTATCTGCGCAACAAGAGAGCAAATTTGGTTAATGCTGCGAGTGTTGATTTTGAATCCCGAGTAAGCGAAGGATTCTATAAATAGAATCACGAGCGTAGCGAGTGATTCTGGGTTAGAATCCTGAGCGTAGCGAGGTATTCAAAGACACGAGATGTAAATATCTTTGGTCTCGTGTGACACATACAACTTTTCACCTCAGCAGCGAGAACATATTATATAGGTATAAAAAAACTACATGGTAAAAATTAAAGAATATGTAAAACAAACAATATCAAAAATTAAAAGTTAAAAGTAAAATAATTGTAGTTTTGCTAATTAAAAGTAACAGTTTTGATTGGAACTAGGCCCTAACTATTTAGGTAGGCATCTACTACGCCGCAAGCTTTACAAATGGGTAGTGTACATATTCATATATTTTGCAGCATATTATATTTTACTTACTTTTGCAGCGAGAAAATTGTAGCCCGGAGCTTCATAAAAAAACTTACAATGTTAGCGGGCAATTTGTGCCCTACTGACATTCTCTCCAAAAATGAAATAAGCTTCAATGCCGTCTTTACCATAAGGGCACATGAGGCCCGTGCCCAGGGCCCCCCGTCCACAGGGGGCCCCCGAAGGCCCGACAATTTATTACCCATAATAAATAGAAGATCATAGTAGAAAAATGTTAGTAATAATTCGCTTTCTTTACTTTCCAAAAAGGGCCCCAAACTATTGTGTGCCCTAGGGCCCCAGCATAGTTTAAGACGGCCCTGATAAGCTTGGGACTTGAGCTTAGGTTTCAATGTGCTCGTCATCTTATTTGTCTTTATTGTTGGTTTTCAACATTGAGTAAATACTCCACATTGTAGATGGTTGCTTCGTTTGTGATAATTCTATGAAGTACTAACAGTATAACAGTCTCCTTTGCAAGTCTCTATTGCTTAAAAATATCGTTTTAGATACGATACTACGAGTACCACTACGATCGCAAGATAAACTAGGCCCAAAACTGAAAAACGCTTCTCTAAACCATTGCAAGCGGCAAATCATGTAACAGTTGGGGTGACAACGTTATCCGAGGGTTTTGACCCTGCAGAATATGGATCTGCCTGTCGCCATTCCGAAATTTGAACCGGAAGTATGTTATACCGGAAAAGGTGCAGCCCATACAAAAAATTTCGTCGTACATTTTGTAAATCGTTGTTCCGGTACCCTAAAAAAGGTCCAAATGATATGGTTTTTTAATATATTGTAAAGGACATTATAGCCATGGTAACCCAAATTTTTCGTGACTCCAACTCTATTTATTTCTCCGCCATCTTGCAAAACCTGTCACGTTTTTCTGTTTTTTGCCGATACTGCCGTTGAAGTTCATTTTAGGGCAAATCATGGTTCGGCAATATTGTAGAGTACAAAATTTGCTAAAACTTTTGGGTCCAAAGATTTTTTCCACGACCCCTTGGAACGAAGATATGGAATCATCTACGGGGAGCTAGCGTTAAAAAAATTACAACTTTTTTCTAGTTTTCCTTCTATATTTACGTTTTGGTGAATTTCAGCGCAAAACTGTACTTCGGCAATATTGTTCACTAAATTTGCTGTAACTTTTGGCTTAAAACAATTTTTCCACGAGTTTTACCGTCAAAAATTGTTTCCTTTTCCAGTTTTCTTCCGATATTTACGTTTTAGTGCATTTTAGCGCAAACCGAAGTTCTGCAATCTTTTAGAAGACCTGGACCCACTGCTTCACACAATGGTTCCAGCGAATGCAAAAATGTGTAAATAGTGAAGGCATATACTTTGAAAAACAATAAATGTATCATAAATATAATATCTGGTATTATTTTTCAAAATCCAGAAACTTTCAGTATGACCTAAGTATTATAATAGTTTGATTCCACGTATTATATTTAAAAAAAAAGCTATTACCCACGATTATTTCGGATTTACGGTCGATTTTTCTAGCATGTTAGGACACTATTTACGAGCAAGTGTGATGAAAAAATAATTACACACAAATTAAAAAAAAAAAGCCCCTAATGTCACCAGGGTAGAGCTAAAGATTTTGGTGGTGAGGGTGAAGGGTTCCTCCGGGACTTCCTTTAGTTAGCGTCCAGGAATCGTCAGACCAGGAAAACCACTGGCGCTGTATCGCGGACCGCTAGAGGCAGCGGCCCTGGTGGTACACGGAGGTAGGTGGGCCCGAGGTGGGACCTGTAAGAGAGAGTTACGGTCCCCGAAGAAAGCTGGAACCACGTAGATGGAGGAGGATTCTTGAGACTTAGGGCCTAACTTGGCCACACTCAAAGTCAACTTTAGTATGAAGAAGATAGAGGCTTCTAGGGGTTCGACTTGACCCTAACTTTAGAGTTTCAAGTTTCCACTTTTGAGGCTGAAGAACTGATCGCTCTAGTCCGAGCCACCGTTTATAGAGTCTGTCTAATGAAAGCTGAACCTGGATTTTTCTTGGCTGACGAGTCTGGCAACACTATTTAATATGTCGTTTGGACTTTGTTGTTTTTAGAAACTTGTCAATTCGAGATCTAAATTGATAAAAATACGGAGTAATCATGCCGTCGACGATAAGAGGCGGTGTCCGGGAGATTCTGTATACTATTATACAGAAGTACAAAGAAAAACAAGAAGAAAGAAAAGTATTATTGATGCAAAAAATTAATTGTTTAGTTACGGTGACCAAATTTATAGGTTAGTACGGCTTTAGTACGGCATGTTCATTTTGATACTTCTTATTTCTCTATGTGCAATCCTAAGTTTAATTTACCTTTTTCTGTCTATTATACGATGAGATTAAGAAATTAAACGAAATTAAATTCGTTTCAGAAAACCTGGACGTGCACGTTGACAAAAGTGTGCTGGAAAACGTAAAGCAGCTGAAAGAGGTTGAGGAAACTGAGTTAGCCTGCCAGACTCAGACGAAATATTTGGAAGAAGTATCTTCAATGACCGGTAATTACTAAAATTATCATTGTCTTTCCCTATATAATAGGTGTAGGTACCTATTGTCTGTCCCTATATCATGTTGAATCTCTTAGCATTCACAATTTTATTAAATTAATTTAATAGACAGATGATTAATGTAACTGACACTCATAGTTTCAATAAAACAATAAGGAGGTGTTTAGTTAAAAGATATCATAAACATATTATTTGATATGTATTTTCTGTGTGCGGAGCAAACAGCATTTTGTTGTTTATGAACCAAATGTACACTGTACAGTCGATTTCATAAATATGTGTACACTTTAGTACCTTATCTATTTATTTAATGTCATTTTTGATCGGCCAGATATAAAAGATGTTCGGGTTATAAGAGTCTTCCTTGTTCTTAAACCGTTGCGATTAGAACCTCACCGATGCAATTTCATTTCACCTAAACCCAAATGTTTTTAGGGCTGTCGGACTGTACAATGGGGCTGTACTGCGCAACCACACAATGTATTTCTAAATGGTGTTCTGTTTATTTAACACTTTCTTTCTTCTTACAGATATCAGTGTTTCATCTTTAAAAAGAATAAGTAATGAGGGAAAATTAAACAACGGTGTCTTTAGTACTCCCGGAAAAAAGCGACCTCACAAGGCCATTATTTTAGTTATCGTTCCTGACGTAGAGACCTCATCATGTTGTTCTCCTAGTCACTATTTTTAATTTACTCAATGTTATTGAGCGTACATTTGTAACGACTAAGTTTGTGTTGTTAGAAATAATTATTAATTACTTTACTACCTTGTAATGTTACTTTTAAGAATAATTGTATTTTATGATTGGAAAAAATGATCTGCTGGAGTTTCTTGCGGCGCTTCTTCTCCAAGATATAATTGTCGTTAGATAGAGGTGTAAGGGTGATGAGAATAATGTTACCTCTAATTACTTTATTAAAAAGGTTGAATATAATATTCCTCATCATCATTGTTTTATTATGCTGTGTGCGACACAGACGAAAACCTCTCGTATCAATGAAATCTATCAACAGCACGACTAGCACAAGTTGCTCGTGACTTGTTTGTCGCTCGGATCTCCCTTACTATCTAGTCTGTTACGATAGAGACGCACAGAGCGACAAGCGAGATAATACAACTTGTGCTACACGTGCAGATCACTATATTTTCATGTCAAATATATTTCGAAAAACCAAATGTGCTCCAGTCACTGTCATCGTATTTTACCTAAAGTGCTTTTCATCAAAATATAGCGCTCGTAATAATATATATGAAAATATAGTACGCGTTTCCTCTTCCTTTGTGCCCACCAAAATAAATAAAATAATAAAAGTATCAATATCGTTTATTCCTTCATTGATCGGTAATACCATATCAAGATTTTTTGAATTTGCCGCTTTTTCCCAGGTTCAGCTTTCATTAGACAGACTCTATACCCTGGTGATCTAGCTTTTTACCTAATTTACAAATTCTAAATTCATAAAATTTCAAAGTTATACATGCCAGATATTAATTCCATGGTAAAACATGGTTATGGAATAACCCTAATATATGCTCTTTAATGGGTTTGGCAGCATGCCTACGAGAATGCAGACCCTCACTATGTAGAACACGACGAATAGTATCCAGACTTGTATTACATAATCCAGCGTAGTGGGTTGTTGGTTTAAGTCCATTATCCTAGTAATTCCTCACCGTGGCTTGACACTGGGGGTGTGCTGTGCTTATCAGGGGGTCTACCCGTTCTTTACCGGTGTAGCAAAGATCCCTCCTCTTCAAAGCGCCGTACCCATAAAACAACAGTTTTCATCGGTAAAAAAAATAGAAATTTGTAATAACAATTAAAAATATAAGTACAATAAAATTCAATCAGTCGCGCGCACGCATCGAACGGTGGCGGTCGCGTTATCGGTCTGCGTGTGGTTTTAAGTGTCGTTAAAATGTCGAACGTTTTAAAATATGACGCGTGTAATATCTTCCTCGATGAAATGTTGGCGTATATTCAGAATAAGTTGTCGGCGATCGACGAGAACACTAATGAGTATTTGCACAACAACCTTCTCAAGTGACGAAATAAAAAACTCCAAATCACTGTTATTCAGTGTCCACGGATCAGCGTAAAATTCTACGAAAAGGAAGCGGGAAGGAAGCTCGTGACCTTGAAGACATAGTTACGTTTCTAAAGATTTCAGACGCAGACTCCTTACCAATCTTTGTTGCACGAAAACTGGAAAAGTTGCCGCCGATCGACTTTGATCTTCTGGACTGTACAAAACTGCTAAAGGATGCGTCGGAACTCCGTAGTGAAATAAACGTAATTAAAGCTACATATGCCACAACTAGCCAGTTAGAAGACCTGAACACGGACATTCATAATATGAAATACGCGTCGTTGCCACAAACGCCAATATTCAACGTTAATAGTAAACGGTGTGCCTGGATACCTGACAGCGGCCCCATAGGACTTTCGCCCTTTCAGGACTCGTCAGAAGAAAAAATAGGTACTCGATCCGCTGAGCGATGACGCGTCGGTCACCCAGCCGGCGCGGGAACCTGTGGCGGCGACCTACCCTCCGTCGGAAAATGATAAAAATAATGACGATGAAGACGGTTTTGAACTCGTCACGAGACGTAAAAAACCTAACTATCGCTTTATCGGCAAAAGGGGGACAGCCTGTGAGAGAATAGGGATCTTTAGATCAACCGGAAGAAAAACACCTATATTTATTTCGAACGTGCATAAAGATACTCTTGAGTCCGATATTATTGACTAAGTTAAGATTAAAACAGAGGAGATAATTACGTTGGAGAAAATTGACATACAAAACAGCAAGGATCATAATGCATACAAGTTTTTTGTTTGTGAACACAAAGTACCTACCTATGTTCTTAGCTGAAGACCTATGGCCGCAGGGGGTCATATTTCGAAAATTCGTGCACTTCCGGAATTTTAGATCGAACAGAAGTTCTGTGAACGGTAATTCTAAGCAGTTAAATGGATAAAACATATAAGCTAGTAAGCTTTAATTGCAAAAATGTTAAGCGTTCAATTGAAAACATTAGGGAGTTGTGTAAGTCTTGTGACGTAATTGCACTTCAGGAGACATGGTTGCAGCTAGGTGATTTATCCTATATTGATGGCATAGATAGCGAGTTTGGCAACACTGGAACATCAGCCATAGATACCTCAGCGGGAATAGTGCGAGGTCGGCCATTCGGTGGAGTAGCTCTGCTGTGGATAAAGTCCGCCTTTTTTCATGTGTCAGTGATTAAGTGCGTTAACCCCCGCGTATGTGCAGTTAAGATAGTGTTAGCGGATAGGCCTTTGTTGGTTGTGAGCATGTATATGCCTACGGATAAAGTAGAGAACTTGTCTGAGTTTACAGATTGTCTCGGTGCGGTGAGTGCTCTTGTCGCCGACAGTAATATTGAGTCAGTGTTTGTGCTGGGAGACTTTAACTCGCACCCTGGTAAGCCATTTTTTAATGAACTTACAAATTTCTCACGCGAACAATTATGGACATGTGTTGACACTGAAAGTTTGGGTCTGAGGTCCAATACCTATACTTTTATTAGCGAGGCACACGGCTCTAAAAGGTGGCTGGACCACTGCCTGTCGACTACTTCGGCGCTTTGTGCTGTTGAAAATGTATGTGTAAAATATGATGTTGTATGGTCAAACCATTTTCCGCTTATGTTAAATTGCAACTTTAACTCATTAAGACCTAAATTAAGTAGTTACATACCAATTCAAAATAATGTAATATGGGGGGAGAGAGACCATGAACAAGTATCGACTTTTAAGCAATTATGTCATGATAGATTAAGACTTATTAATTTTCCAGAAGAGTTTGTAACGTGTAGTGATCAACCGTGTAGTAATCAAAGCCATAAAGTAGTTTTGGATAATATGTATAAGGAGATTATTCTCACTCTTTCTGGGGCTGCGACAGCCAGTCGTAGAAACGGGAAGAGAAGAGGAAACTCGGGGAAACGTGTTATGGGGTGGAACAAGCATGTCGCTGAGGCTCACGGGGCGGCCAGGCAGAAATTTAAAACTTGGTTATGGTATGGTGAACCAAATAGTGGTTGTATTTATGACGAAATGAAGGAAACTAAAAGAGTTTTTAAGTCACGTCTTAGATGGTGCCAAAATAATCAAGACCAAATCAAAATGGATATTTTGGCATCTCACCACTCCAACCATAGCTTTATAAGTTAAACACCAAGCCAGATCTTCCCGTGAGCGTCGAAGGTTTGTCTAGCGCAAAGAATATAGCTGATATGTTTAGGGATCACTTTGCAGTGAAGTCGCCCTTGGGACCGTCTGCGTCGATGCTGGATTCTGAGACACGTCATGGGGGGCTTGCTACTAGGTTTACGGCAAAGGAAGTTATGCGAGCTATTAGAAGTATGACAAAAGGCAAGTCTCCCGGACATGACGGTCTCAGCATCGAGCATTTGCAACACGCCGGGCCTCACTTGCCAAGGGTGCTATCGTTGTTTTACTCGATGTGTATGTCTCACACGCACTTGCCCGGCGATATGCTCAGGACAGTAGTGGTACCAATAGCTAAAAATAAAACTGGGGATATTGGTAACAAGTGTAATTATAGGCCTATTTCGTTAGCTACTATTGTGGCTAAATTGTTTGACAGTTTGCTTAGCGCACATTTAAATGAGCACTTAGTGCTTCACGACAACCAATTCGGGTTTTGTCCGGGATTGTCTACCGAGTCGGCAATTTTGTGCCTTAAGCATACTGCCAAATATTACACGAAGCGAAGCACGCCCGTATACGCATGTTTCCTGGATCTATCTAAGGCATTTGACCTGGTTAGTTATGATAGGTTGTGGGAGAAGTTAGGGGTCACTGGCTTGCCAAGAGATGTTATATCAGTGCTTAAATATTGGTACGCAAATCAGGAGAACTTTGTAAAGTGGAAAGACAGCGTTTCTGAAACCTATAGGTTGGAATGCGAGGTGAGGCAGGGGGGGTGACGTCACCCTCGCTCTTCAACCTGTACGTGAACGAGCTGATCGCGGCGCTCAGCAGCCAGCATGTCGGCTGCCACGTGGATGACGTATGCGTCAACAATATCACCTACACGGACGACACGGTGCTGCTGAGCGCCTCGGTGTGCGGGCTAAGAACGCTGGTTAGAACTTGCAAAAAGTATGCGACAGATCATGGTCTCGTTTATAATGTCACTAAGAGCGAGATCATGGTTTTCAAAGCAGGAGTTCAATGCCCACTGCATGTTCCACCCCTTAACCTAAATGGTTCTGCTCTCACCAGAGTAAAAGAGTTTAAGTATCTAGGTCACCTTCTAACCGAAGACTTAAAGGACGATACGGACATGGAAAAGGCGCGTAGGGCGTTAGCAGCGCGAGCTAACATGATCGCACACAGGTTTGCCCGAAGTTCGAAACCAGTAAAAGTGACCCTTTTCAAGGCTTTCTGTACATCTTTGTACACCTGCACTCTGTAGGCCCAGTACACTCGTAAGTCGTTTGACGCCCTACGCGTTCAATACAACAACGCGTTCAAGGTGCTGTTGCGGCTGCCGCGCTACTGTTGCGCGTCGGGGATGTTCGCGGAGGCGCGCACCGATTGCTTCTTCACTACTCTGCGCAAGCGGTGCGTGTCTGTTCTGAGCAAGGTGCGCGCCAGCCGCAACAGCGTCCTGACCATGATCGCCAACCGCCTGGACTGTCCGTACATGAATCACTGCATTAGTCTTCATGTCCGGACCCAGGTGACTCGTAATTATAAGGTTTTGTAAAAATATGTATTATTTAATGTATCACTAACATAGATGTAAGGAATCTTTTTTGTCACTAACCAAATGAATCATAGCTATTTGAAATAAATTATTCGAATTTGAATTTGAATTTGAATAAAATAAATAAATTGGAAAATAAAATATTTTTTTAGAATGAGATGATTAAAAAAATACTACTTACGTTCACACCGGTTTCTCTAGCAATATCTGACAAATTTCTGCCTTCACTGTGCTAACCAATTATTTGCGCTGTTGCAACGAGAAGTAATTTTTTCAACAAAAGTAAAATCTTAACATAAGGCAATCGATTAAGTAGCTAACGAACGAACGAGCGTCAGTCTTTGTTAGGCCGGGATTACACCTGTAAGTTATTACGTAAGTTTTGAGACGCAACTATGGGTAAGAGTGAGTAGCAAATATCTGCATCTCTCTCTTGCATATAGCTTTGTTTCAAAAATTATCTAATAACTTACAGGTGTAATCCCGGCCTAATAATCAGTCTGGTATTTATAAATCTTTATTAGTCTACCATCTAGTAGTGATACTAAACGTACTTATGTTTCTTGTAAAAATAAGCAAATCATAATAAACTACTAATGAATTTCGACCTATCAGTTAATGGTTCGACTGTCCAATGGCTCAAATGGCCGCCCACATTCACGGTCCCGAGTGGGTCCCGGGTTCGAGTACACTTCGTGGATGAAAACTGTTTTTGATAATTTAACCTCTTAATTTGGAACTGACTAATACTTTAAGAGCCTGTTTCACAATCGACAATTAAATTTATCTGCCATTTAAAGTTAGCTCTCTCCTTGTCTATTTTCAAGTGTAAAAAAGAGAAGGGCACAATTTATCTTTCAAATATGCTTTACTTGTCGATTGTGAAACAGGCGATAAAACTACTTCAATGATCTATTATGTACACTAAAATATAAACCCCTTACTAATAAACGTTGAGTAACGGTGGTATAGCTATACAATGTTTTTTTTTTTTTTCTTAATTAATGGCTTTCACTCCTGTTAAGGTGTATTTCGCCAATGTCGAGTTATTTATAGACACTCCCATGGACTTATTAGAGCAATAAGTCCATGGATATCACACGCGAAGACAATTGTTCGGTAAAAGAGAATTTTGTCAAATGGACTAAACAGAAGCACATGGGGTTAGCTCCACGCGCTTCTGTCAAGTCATTTAATGTTTTGTCCTTATCTGTCAAATTCAAATGTCACAATGTCAGATAAGGACAAAACATTGTATAGCTATACCACCGTTACTAAACGTTTATTAGTAAGGGGGAAAAACTATAAAATAAAGAAAAAACCATTACGAGCAGATAGATGGCGCCAGTTCGCCTCAGAGCATTATCTTTCTGAAATGTCAATGCACTTTTGCAGCCCACTGTATATACATTCAAGTTTATTAATGCGAAAAATAGAGACTTGTTTATATAGAATAAACAAGTCTCTATTTTTCGCATTTCTTGTTTATTGAAGTAAAATTCTCAAATTTAATATATTAACCCTAGACAGGTACAATGCTAGATCCTGAAAGTATTTCGGCTACGTGTAAAGTCGTTTGGACTAGTACAAGAACGTATGAGAGCGAGCGAGAGAGAAGTACAAACCCGAAGATTGTTTTATGCGTTATTGCACTGTAACCCTTAAAACAAAGCCATAATCTACACTCATCTACACTATATAATATATAATAATATTATAAAGAGGAAAAATTTGATTTTTTGTTTGTTTGAATTGAATAGGCTCCGAAACTACTGGACCGATTTGGAAAATTCTCTCACCATTAGAATTCAGATGAACATAGGCTAGAACATTTTCAAAAAAGTTAAGGATCCGTATGAAAACTTCTAGGTGTGAAAAAAATACCAAAAAAAATCCTTATATCGCGTACTCTGCGGAATCTATTGACAATAGAGCAAAGTGATGTACGACAGTTTTATAGAAGACATCAATATCTATAAAAAAAAACTATAAAGCAATACTATATGTCTAACTACTACAGTTATGTCACAATAACTACTTTTTCAAATTAAAATATGCAATAGTAACGCGGTACTATCTAGGCCCCATTATTCGTACCTTGGTATTAATCCTTATCCAAATAAATATATACCAGTACCTGTAAATTAATTTTTGAATTATTCGAATCGGACATACCATTCAAAAGTTATCATGAGTGTAATAAATATCAAAATTGAAATTTAAGAAACAGCCCTCTAACTGCCCCACTCAGAGACGTCAATTAAATTTAATGGTTGATTAAAGGTGCTGCTGTCACTTTCTTTGTTATAGCAATAGAATAAGAGAACACGTCACTAAACAAGCGTTAAATTTAATTGACGTCTCTGAGTGCGGCAGTAAGTGACTTTAATTGGTTTAACTACAACAGAGAATAGATAGACACGTAAAATTTGGCTAATGGTTCCTGGAAGCCCTTTGTTTTCCATAATTTTATATTTTATTGGTCATAATGTCATTGTGGACATAATTATTGATAGTCATAATTTTTTATATGGCTGAAACTATAAACATTTCAGAAGTTCTGAAATATCTAACGTGTAGACAAGGCTAGGTTTGGTTAGGTTTGATTTATAAAAATCCTTAAAAAGTAACAGTTTCTTTAAAAAATACGTTATGACTTGCGATGATTATGACCTAAAGCACATTATGACTAAAATAATTATAGCAGACAATATAGACCCATGGTTTCTGTATAATAATATATTGTGTAAATGAGTGTAACATCACGCCTATATCCCTCAGCAGAGCATCAAAGAGTGTAAGGTCTGTTCATCCTTACTTGTCTTATTGTGTAAACAAACGTGACGTCATGGGTGATACTAGACAATGACTAGAGATTGGAAATGTCGATAAAATATATTGATTGATTTTGTTATAAACACTTAAGTTTACCAACAATTTTAACACAGTTGAATGTTTTCTTCACATTTCTAACTCAAATGCTGTGGTAAATAAAAAATAGTAATATTTTTATAGAGAGATATAAGAAATAATACAAATATATAAATCTGTAGGTATGCACGAATACACCGATAATCAAAAGTAGACTTTAGTAACGCACTCACTTAAACCGTTACAAAGAATTATCGCACTATAAACTTCGAATACTCAGATGATCGCTGTCGCTCTTGTAATCATGAAATCATAATAAACTGTGATGCAGTTCCACTTCTTAGTTGATATGAAACTTGTAGACATTTCAAACTCGCCGCAAGCAACGCCACGTTAAAGTCATAATCATATTCAAACAATTAAATCTTCATTGTTACTATTGATCAACTATATTAATCGAGATATCTTATCGCCAACCTTGAAATAGGTACCGTTGAGGAGTTCCGGTAGCCGTCTGTGGTCTTCAACATCAGTTCTACTTCACCAAATGATACTTTCTGAATGTAAACTAAAAATACTAAAATCGCTGTATGAATGCCAATAATATTTGAGGAGTTCCCTCAATTCCTCACGAATTCAGATTTGGTGACAATGGAACCATCTCCGAAGTAGGTATACTCTATCAAACCAAAAAAGTTTTTTTTAAATCTGACAACTTTGTAAAAAGTTATGCGTGGTCATACATAAAATTACCGGTGGTAAGTCACACCATTTTATTTTGAGTCGTTTCGAAATTACGAGTATGCCAGCGCTTTTTGATGACACACTTCGGCATCTTACGCCTTCGTCGATCAACAAACGACTAAGGTAAGAAGTGTATTTAAAGGTAGCCTTCCAAAACGGGCCGCAGACCGCAACCGCAGGCGACACTGCGGCTGGCCTGTGTAGATGGGCAGGCCGCAGTGTCGCCGCGCTCGGAATAAATTTCATAGAGATTCATAGAAACAAGTGGTGTCGCTTGTAGTTTGCTGTTGCAGTTTGCGGTCTGCAGCCCATCTCGGAAGGCTACCTTAAACCGTCATTGAGCACAGTTGTACCGTCTCCCGCGTTTTGCGCGCTGATGCGAAGTCCTTGTGTATAGAAGGTCAAGGGTTCGCTAAAACTTAACTATTTCTGTTTTATTATAAAACATAAAAATATGTATTGGGAAACGTACCTAGTAACAACACAAACCAACAAACATCCGATCGTATGGAAATCGAAGTCCTTGAAGAGTAGCCAATAGGTAGCTTTGTCAGTTCAGAGAATATCACCGTCCAAATCACAAAACCGTAAGCAAGCCAAGTCGTCAGAAATATCACAAAAAGAGCACCCGTTACGTACGACATCAAGCGAAGTAGCGAAACGAATGACATTTCTAGATTCAACTTAGTTTTTATTTATTTATTAATTAATCTTTCCTCTAGGGGAAAAGACAAAGGTTGAACACCATCCAGGCCACATTTATCCATATCGATAAGTTGTCGTTTCCCATGAATACGGTGCGCGGACAATCTAGACATTGCAATGTCAGATATGTTTCAGGTTATTCATTCGTTCCTTCGATTATTGAAGATAATCTTATTAGAAATGATATTTTTCAGTGGCTACTTGTTTGATTTCAATACTTCGTGAGTTTCTTTAAGTATATAACAACATTTTAAGTGATGGTTATTGTGTAATCCGAGAGAAAAGTGTGACAGTGTCTTCGAGAAGTGTTTGTTTAGATAAGACAACTAAGGATGAACAGACCTTATGTAAATACATACATATATAGGTACTGTACTGACCTCGTCTCGAGTCAAACCTTCAAACAAGAATTAATTTGTCTTTGGTATTTGACCGGTTAGAAAGAAAACGTTTTTGTCATGTTTTTGTCAGTGGGGGTTGCTATGGAGGGTGGTTACGGGTGGACTTGGTTACCGTCCGGGCTTTTGAAATGACCCCGTTATGACTAGCATAGCGAGTGATAAGTGTAGGACGGAGCCTGCGCTGAGTTTTATTGGCGCCGGCGGCTCTGCGCCGGAGCTGCCAGTTGATTTAGTCCCCTGCCTCACCGGGACGCCATGGCGACGTCGCCGGCCACCGTAGCCAAACAATTCATATTGAAAAGTAGACGGCCTCACTCACTTGGCGACGGTTTGGCTACGTTCATTTGTATGGGATACGTGGCCAGCGACGTCGCCATGGCGTCCCGGTGAGGCAGGGGACTTAAACTGACAGCTTCGACAAAGGCCGCGGCTGCCGTCGTGCGCGGCGACAGTCGCGGCGGCCCCGTGCCTGCTCACAGGCCGACGAGCATTACAAATAAATTGGGTGGTAATGTAATAAATATTATTCATGTAATGATATTTATCATTATATTCATGTAAGGAACTTGAAATTGGATTATTTATAGATAGTTCTAATATACACGTTTTGGGTCATACACAGATTTAGGTTACCGTCTTTCCTGTGGACATACCCGAAGTTAACGGTTTTAAGGCCTAATTTTCTGGCTGAACCCGCATCCCCATAAACGGCGTCTGGTCTACTTTAGTTCTATCAAATAAAAACATATTTAACTTATATGCACACAAGCCTTTAACTATTAACCACAGGAGAAACAACTTTTGTTTTTGCGAATGTGTACCCTTTTATGTGTTACTAAGCATTGGCTTAAAGGTTATGAGTGCATGTTTAATTTTAATAATCATAACATAGTTAGCATGTTTGCTAGGCAATCTTGCAGTCCTTAATAATTGTCAAAAATAAAATAAAATGTAAGGAGCGTGAATATATTGTTATGAAGTCCATTTAACGTGACATTGAAATTACGTATATTGAAAAATTGTCATTAAAACTTTTAGGTCACTTAATATAAAAAAGACTGAAGATCTCTGGGGCATCTCTGTCACAGTACTACAGTCCATACTCGTATTAGAGTTAACTGCACCATATCTAGCTGCTTTATTTAACAAGTGTGTCGATATTGGAGTGTTTCCTGATGTGATGAAACACAGTAAGATTATAGGTACCCTTGTTTAAGTCAGGGGCAAGAACAGACCCCACAAATTTTAGACCAATTTCGATACTGCCAGCAATGAGTAAAGTTTTTGAAAAAATAATTCCTAACCAAATATCCTCACATTTTAGTAAGAATAAGTTGCTTCATAGTAGTCAATTTGGGTTTACCAAGAGACGGTCAACTACAGATTTCAACCGGTTTCGCCGGTTCAACCTTAATTAAATATGTTTTCTGTGATTTATACAAGGCGTTCGACTGTGTTGATCACGTTAAGTTAGTGCGGAAGTTAAGCTACTATGGTATCAAACTCGGTGCCCTTGATCTTCTTACCTTGCTCACCGAACTCAGCGCATGAACATAAACAGAACGCAATCCCCTGGATCAGCTGTTGCTATGGGAGTGCGTCGAGGCTCAATTCTGGGCCCATTCTTGTTTTTAATATCAACGATCTCCCTTATGTTGTGCGCGACAAACATGAAATAGTTCTGTTTGCCGATGACACTTCACTTTTATTTAAAATAGATAGAAAACAGGCAACTTTCAATGACATTAATGATACGTTGTCAACAACAGCTGTTGACTGGTTTACAGCCAACAACTTATTTTAAATGCCAAGAAAACAAAGTGTATGAAATTTTCTCTATCAAATGTGAAAGGAGTGAATAGGACTAGTATAAGACTAAACAATGAGACAATGGGATTCGAAGATAAAACAGTATTTCTAGGTATTACTTTGGACTCAAAACTGCAATGGAATGCGCATATATCCAGCCTTGCGGGTAAACTTAGTTCTGCAGCGTATGCAGTAAAGCGCATCCGCTAACTTACAGACGTCGAGACAGCGAGACTGGTGTATTATAGTTATTTTCATAGTGTTATAAGTTATGGGGAAAAGCGGCTGACATTGAGGGCATCTTTGTATTACAAAAGCAGGCTATACGTTTTATTTATTATCTGGGTTCAAGGGTCTCAATCAGAGATAAACTTAGAAAAAATAATATTCTTTCTGTCGCGTCGCAGTATATCTTTGAAAATATCATGTACTAGCGACCCACCCTCGCTTCGCTTCGGTTCATATAAGTTAAAATAATCCAAGTTCATCTGAGAGCAAGAGTCACCTGTCAGAGTGTGCAATCATCATTCCCATGAAGAAAGTGATTTCTCGTGCAAACTTGTGATAAAGTTCTTAAAACCACCACTAAAGTTAACTTTACTATCGGAATATTGTGTGTTAATGTTATCTCAGCATTACAACCAGGAAAAGTGAAAGTAAAGTGCTATTAAATACGCGAGTGACACTAACAACATAAGAGCAAAAATAAAAGTCTACCCTCTTAAGGAAATCTCAGTATGGAATCTGACAGCCATAGTGTTGCCATAATTAACAGATGAGTTTTCCTAATGATTTAAACTTACCAGGGGTTTCTGGCCAGGCCTCTGGTCAAGTGAATACTACTGGCGAAGAAAATATCAAAGGATCCCCGAGAAAACTTATTCAACAAGTATTCCATCCCAGTCTATTTGTTAATTCGAGAACTCGCCATGCATCACTAGGAGATTTAACTACTCAAAGTAACTCCTTAGAAAACTTTCTGGCCCCCATTGCCCAATCACAAAATGCACAGCCACAATGTGCAACAAATAATTCTAAAGAAATTGATGCTGTCGACTGGCAGTCTGTCCCCTCCCAAAGCCGCCCAAAGCGTAAAAGACTGGACAATGCTGAAACAGAACAAGTGCTAAATAAAAACACGTTATCACCGCTTCCATTAGATGAAGGGAATGACACATTTGTACGAGCAAAGAAACCCCCACCTATTGTGTTATACGGAATAAATGATGTCACAAAATTAACAGCACTTATCAACAGTATTCTGAAAAAGACTGATTATAGTTTTAAAATTGTCACCCGAACACAACTAAGAATTACCTGCAATAGTGTTGAAGTATATAAAAAAATAATGGATCTAATGAGAGAGCACAAATTAATAGGTCACACATTTAATACAAAGATGAAAGGCCCTACCGAATTGTCATTCGTAATCTACACCCTACTACACCCATTGAAGCTATTAGTGAAGCGATTGAAAGCACTGGCAACAAAGTTAAAGGGGAAATAATTAATGCCAAGCACGGGCCATCAAAAACTCCATTATATACATGGTTTGTAAACCTTGAACAAGGCCCTAATAACTCATCTGTAAAACAGCTGAAGTACATATACAACACTTCCATTTCAATTGAGGACCTCATCCGAAAACAAGTAATACCTCAATGTAAGAGATGCCAGCAATATGGACATACAAGGAACTATTGCTTGAGACCACCCAGATGTGTTAAATGCGCAGAAAATCACAACACTACAGATTGTCCAAAAACAGCTAGAAATGCTCCTACAAAATGTGCACTGTGTGCTGGAGAACACCCGGCAAACTACAAAGAATGCGAAGTGTTTTTGGAAATTCAAAACAGAAAAAAACGACAACATACAATGCGAAAACCTACACACACTCACTGTGATCAACTGGTCAGCGAGGTACAGACAGCTCCCCAACCTAATACTGAAAGAAATTATCCCAGTATCCTACGGAATGCAAAAGTTGCCCAAAATACTACTTTTAATCATGAAACTTCATACGCACAGGCTGCATCGAAAACAGCAAGTCCAAGCAGCGAACTCAAATCATTAGAAATAATCATCACAAAACAAGCTGAGAAGCTAGATAAGGTCCTTGATCAAATGAGCTTGTTGATGCAGCTCTTAACCTCACTAGTGACTAAACTAGTCCGTTAGCTTCAGAGATGAATAGTTTTCGTATAGCAGCATTCAACATTAATGGTCTCTTACATAATAAAAATGAGGTTGTAGCCCTACTTAAAGCTCTGAACGAGTGACTTTCGATCTGAACGGATACTGCACCTACGCGACTTATCACCCGGATGGCAAAGCGCACGCAGGTACAGCTGTAATAGTCAGAAATAGCATAAAACACCAATTGTTGCTGGAGTACAAAACGGCTCCCATTCAAGCTACAACTATAACCGTATTTAATAAATTTGGCCCATTTACACGCGCATCGCTTGTGTCCACATTTTGCACAATAAGGCTAACCTGTCATTATCTTACTCGTTTTCGCAATAAGAAGCTTCAAGAAAATGCAATGCTTTAGCAATTACCGTGTCGGAGTGCAAACATTGACGGCCGCCAAAACTGATAAACAACACACAACAACCGTCCTTACATCCAACAGTCCTTAATTAGATACACTTTTTCGTGAAAATGCCCAAGTACGGCGTACTTATTTGCCCGTCTATCACCCCTTGATGTTTTTCTCTTTCTTCTAGGATACGAATATCTTTCAACAACGCGTATGATACCAGCTTTAAATGTAATTCTGATAAAACGTAACGTGTAGGGACGATTTTATTTTTACAAAAGAAGCCTAAAACTCTTTTCATAAGAGTTTTAATGGTACAAGATTTAAAAAGATACTAATGTCAAATTGTCAAAGCACAATCAGAACTTTTTTATTCGTAGTAATCCCTGATAGTGGTACAAATCAATAAAATAAATCCATGATTCATGATCTCGTAAGAGAAGTTTAATTTACCTACGAGTATAAGTGCTATTTTAGCTGTGTCAGTGTGAGAAGATTTGAACTAATAATCGAATCGTTTCATTTTTAAATTATTTCACATATTTTATGTGAAATTATCAGAGACTTATCAGAGACCGTCTTACAGAATAATGCGTCAGTTTTCTAAACATAAGGAGCTTTTGACCATGATTAGAAACATTGTTGATAAGGAAAAACTTGTTTATTTACATTAGGTACGTTGTGACACATGTTATGAATGAAGTAGTTAAGATGGGGCACACGGAGAGCATCGCCAGGAAAGGCGATGATAAATTAGCCTGTAACTCAGTCAAATATTAACTTAAAAAAAAGTTAGTCCAAATCATCCACCCTATACTGTTAAAATGTCTCCAAAGGTTTTCCAGACACCCTGTAGATACTTTCCTCGATTTTTCTGCTAACAAATTACTTGTTAGCAAAGTCATTTTCATTATTCCGATTGGCGTTAATAGTTTGTGGATTTTTGTTGCTAAATGTTTACAAATTTCATGAAAATTTTAATAGTTACCTACTAAAACAGTTCTGACAATTTATATATAAAAGTTGGAAAGCCAAACAAAACGCCATTTTGTTGCTATCCAGATTGAACATTATTAGAGGATAGGATTTAGTTACAGGAAGAAACAGGTAGTAATGTTATAAAGGAATTTATAGTTTTTATTTTATAACAGCAGCCTAACGTTGCTAGGACACTCTACAACCGTAGACAAGATGTAGTTTAAGATCATAGAGGTTTACAAGCTCTAACACCGCCCCTTAAACTTATCTTGTTAACATACATCGGTAGTCAAACCTAATTCGTTTACAAAGTACTTATGTTTTTCTACCGACAAAGGTTTCGTTAAGACATCCGCCGTCATTTTTGACGTTGGCATGAAATTTATTTTTACTGCACCATTACTAACCGCCTCCCGGACGAAATGATGACGTATGTCTATATGTTTCGACCTACCATGAAACATACTGCTCTCAGTCAACTTCAAGGCCGACTGATTATCATTAAACATAGTTATTTCAATTTTATTACCTATACATTCTTGCAGGAAAGTTTTTATAAACAGTGCTTCTTTACAAGCATCGGAGAGCGACATGTACTCCGCTTCAGTACTCGATAACGCAACGGTACGCTGTTTCCTACTTTCCCAACACGTAATAGAATTCCCAATTTTAAAAACATATCCCGTTTAAAACCGTCTATCAATTTCATTAGAAGCCCAGTCTGCGTCTGCAAAACCCGTCACAGTTAAACCAGTTTTCTTATAGGTAATACAATAATCTACTGTACCTTTAAGATAACGCAACACGCGTTTAGCTGCTTTCCAATGGACATCGGAGAAACAGTTATTGAACTGACTTAATACGCTTACTGCGTGACATATATCAGGACGCGAACAGACAGCTATGTACATAAGACAACCGATCAATTCCCGATACTCCAAGCTGTCATCCTTTTCTTCAGCTTTGTTCAGTTTTTGACACTGCATAGGAGTTTCTACAGATTTGCAGTCTTGCATTTTATATTTCTCTAATATCTTTTTAATATAGGCACTTTGATCTAGTGTGATCTTGCCATTTTCTTTCCTGATTCTTAATCCTAGAACTCTTTCTACAGGACCAAGATCTTTCATTACGAACTCTTTCATCAGCAATGATCTAGTTTTAGTTTTTTCCGCATTACAATTGCTAAAAACAACTAAATCATCGACATATAGTGCGATAATTACAAACTTTTCGCCATTTCTCTTCATGTATACACATGGCTCAGAGACCAATCTCTTAAACTTGAGTTTGTTGACAAGGACATGATTGATCTTTTCATTCCATGACTTAGGCGCTTGCTTTAGACCATACACAGCTTTTCGTAGTCGATATACTCTCGTCTTTGACTTTTTCAAAACCTTGTGGTATTTCCATGAATATAGTTTCTTTCAAATCACCGTTCAGAAAAGCTGTTTTTACGTCCATGTGATCAATCTCCATGTCGTACTCCGCTGCCAAAGCTAATAACATTCTTATGGTTTCGTATCTCACTACAGGTGAAAAAGTTTCAAAATAATCCACTCCATACTTTTGTGTAAATCCTTTTGCCACTAGACGTGCTTTGTATTGTAATATTTCACCATTAAGCCCTCTTTTCTTCTTAAAAATCCATTTGGTCTTTATTGGCTTCACACCTTTAGGTAAATCTGCTAAGGTAAAGCACTTATTATCCAAAAAGGACTGATACTCGTCTTTCATTGCAGCTCGCCACTGCCTGGCTTCAGGACCATTCAACGCTGCTTCAACTGTTCTCGGCTCATCACTTCCGCACGCTTCCCCCATCAAAAAACCACACAGGAAGGAATCCTCATTAGCTTCCATGTATTCTGCTCTCGAGTCATCCGTCTCAAATGAAACATCTGGAACATAAGTGGCATCTGAGGTATTATCTGTGGTCGAGCTACTGGTTGAAGCCTCGCTATCATCAGCACCGTCAGTAGTCACAGAAGTTTGTTCTGACTCCGCCCTGTTCTCGGATACACAAGGAGTCTTAAGTTCTATAACCACACCCGATTCCACTTTGGTGAGGTTCAGATTCTTGAGGAATTTATTCTCAATAAACTTAACATTTCTCGCTATTGTTAGCTTATAGCTCTCAACATCCAAAATCCTATATCCTTTTGTGTCTTCACAATATCCCGCGAAAATATAAGGTTTAGATTTGCGATCCAGTTTGTTACGATTACTTTGTACAGCATATGCTAAACAACCAAACACACGTAAGTTATCTAAGTTTACCTTACGTCCAGTGTAAATTTCTTCTGGAGTTGCACCTCTAACTGCCTTCGTAGGTGAGCGATTTTTTATGTACACCGCAGTGTTCGCAGCCTCAGCCCAGAACCGTTGATCCAAACCTGCTTCCAGAAGCATACAGCGCACCGCCTCCATAATCGTACGGTTCGCGCGTTCGGCAACTGCATTCTGCTGTGGACAGTGAGGAACTGTAGTATGATGTCGGATTCCACACTTGCTCAAATACTGCTTAAATCTCGTATTGATGTACTCGCCACCATTGTCGCTTCTAAGGATTTTTATTTTTTTATTAGTCTCGTTCTCTACAATAGCTTTAAAATTTAAAAAACATTCAAAAACTTTGTCTTTCGACTCTATTGAATAACAAAATGTCTTCCTAGAAAAATCGTCGATAAATGTTAGCAAATATCTCGCACCACCTATAGATTTCACCGGCATAGGGCGGCACCGGCACACGTCCGTGTGAACCAGGCCTAACAACTCACTTGCACGTGAAAAAGATTTCTTAGGAAACGGTAAATTGGTAACCTTACCTTCAATGCAGGTGATACATTGCTCGAACGTGGATACATCATAGTCGATACCAGCCGCCATACCCTTCTTAAGTATGTTCATGCTGCGACTATTCAGATGTCCAAGTCGACGATGCCATAAACCCTGGGATTGAACATCTAACACCTGGGTATCCAAGGAGACACTCACTGGCATACTGTGTTCGCGCGAAACAAGATTTGTAGACGCATCCCCGATTTCTAATTTATAAAGACCGCATACATCCCGTTTTGCTACAGCTACTACCATTCCGTTTTCGTAAATTTTACAAATATTCGATGTAAACTTTACTTCAAAAAAAATTCGTGTCAAAACACTGACAGATAAAAGATTACATGTCAGTTTCGGTATAAAAACTACATTACTAACAAGTAACCCATTGGTTTTGTAAAAAAAGTTTTACATTACCACGACCCGCTGTAAAGAGTTTTTCACCGTTCGCAACGCTTATTTCTTTAGGCGTATCGCACACAAAATCATGCAAAATGTCTTTGTTATTCGTCATGTGGCTAGATGCACCACTGTCGACGTACCACACATCTCGATCCAGCTTCACCGTCAGAGCCGACAACATAGTCACCCTACCAGAAGTTTTCTGAACCTTCTCCTCTTGACAACTGGAACTAGATGGCTTGTCCTTATGCAAAGCTTTCTGCTTGCAATCTTTTGCGTAATGACCTACTTTTTTACATCTAAAGCACTTGGGACGCTTAGAATTCGAATTTGAAGTCGTTAGAGCATTTTGTCCCGTAGCTTCTGCATCACCTCGTCTCTGTGCCTCCTGGAGTAGTTTAGTTTTCACCAGTTCACTTGAGAGAGAAAGGCTACTATGCTCTAGGGTCATAATGAGTGGGTCAAACTGCTTGGGGAGCCCACTGAGCATTATTATAGCAACGAACTCGTCTTCCAGAGGAGCATTTATGTCTTGCAGTTGTTGGGCTGTATCTAGAATTTTTGTAACATACGCCTCCATACTCTCAAACTGCTGTAAGCTTAAGCCAAACAGCATTCTGAGAAGACCTAATCTTCTACACAGACCTTTGTCCTCGAACGAATTCTGCAGATTCTTCAGGCAACAAACGCAGTTTTGCAATTTCTGACAACTGAGTAAACAGATGGCTGAACACTGAGGCAGATTCGTGCCAGCGCTTTCTCCTGTTTCTTCTTGTCGTCGTATTCTGGTTTATTTTTATTATCAACCTCATTGACACATTCAAACAAGTCTTCATGAATGAGTAACATCTTCATTTGGAATTTCCATGTGGTGTAATTATTTACTCCGGAGAGTTTTTCAATTACAATGGCTTGGTTGCTCATTTTCGCGATCTCGTAACTTTCACGTGATAAAGTAATAAATTATTAACCACTCGAAACGACGACACGCTCTGCTACCATATTAGAGGATAGGATTTAGTTACAGGAAGAAACATAGGTAGTAATGTTATAAAGGAATTTATAATTTTTATTTTATAACAGCAGCCTAACGTTGCTAGGACACTCTACAACCGTAGACAAGATGTAGTTTAAGATCATAGAGCTTTACAAGCTCTAACAAACATAACCATGGTAACCAAATAAATTTATGGGTATTAATCATCTATTTTTAGTAACTTGAGAAAAATGAAATTTTAAACACAGTCTCAAAATTAATTTTGTTTTATACCTACGTAATTTTAATTGAGGTGTTAAAATATTATTAACGGTTAATTACAAATTAGGATGTCAAGTGTTCACTAAACGCCAAGACTGATATCCGGAGGCCGGAATGACCTTAACCATGGTAATAAATAACAATGCTATACTAATTATTATAGAACTGTTATTCCCATGGCAACGCTTATTATAGAATTGTTTTCAGGCTTCGGTTACGCTATAGGTGGTATTCTGATACCATTAACGATATCAATATTAGCGGTATATAATACGTGAGTAGAAAAAGTTGATTTGACAACACTGACAGCATAAAACAAAATGTGGACGCCATTAAATTACTCAAGGATAACCTCTGTTATTCTGCGCGAAACGGTGGAATAGTAACTATTCCCTAGTATAGGTTCACTATTCTTAGAATTGTCATCGGTTAAACGTAAAACTGAGTTACTCTCGATTAAGTGGCGATTTGTTATAAAGTCCATACCAATTGACTTTTCTTATTTAGTAAACACTTTTATAACCTCAAAATGCACCGTTTTCACCTAAAATAACAATTTTGTCATAAAAAAACCATCCGTGATCTAAATTTAGGAAAATGGTGTGCAAAATGTGGTCTAGTTGCTTTATTCAGCAGAAAAAGGCCAAAAATTATGCATTTTGAGGTTTTAAAGTGTTTACTAAATAAGACAAGTCAATTGGTATGGACTATAAGAATAATATTTTTTCTCGTTTGGCCGAATCCGCCCTTAGTGTATTTTTAATTTGTTTAAGCCCACAGGTTAAACCTCTGACCGGGATAAGTATGTAGATTACCTAAAGTCGTACTTGTTAGTAAGATCCCATTCGAAAGTCTGTTTATATATTGTATTTTATGTATTGTATATACTATTATCTAAGGAATCGTCATTTAAATTTATTGCTCCTGTTACAGGACACACCCTGTCCCAAAAACCAAAGCCAAAACTGAGAGGGCTGATAGAGTAGCTAAAAGCTATCGATTTAACCCCTAGGGATACCTAGTATGGAGAAACAAACTTTATGTCATTACTTATAAAGTCGATTAAATAAAACGGGCAATTAGGTTTAAAAACTTCGCCGATTCGTGATAATTCAAATTGTGTAAGATACAACTGAATATTTTTTGAAATAAAACTTGAAATTAATGATTTTTTGGTGACATGGACATAAGGAAAAACACAAAAATTCAGATTAAAATTATCAATATCTTCGAAACTAGTAAAAATCGCTGAACATACATATGGGTTAAATCGATAGGTTTTTAGCTGCTCTATCAGCCCTCTCAGTTTTGGCGTTGGTTTTGGGGACACCCATTATACAGGGTGTGTCCTGTATCAGGAGCAATAAATTTAAATGACGATTCCTTAGATAATTAGCAGTCATATTTAAAATATCTTAATGTTCCAAAGTCCTAAAATTTGGAGAAAATAGCGATTCAAATTAAGCTTCACAGTCAATGGATATTTACATCGCGATATGATCGCCCGTCATTCGTTTGGTGTCTTGGTACGGGGGATGCTACTTCAGAAATACTTAAAACGATCGAAATTAGTTCGTATCCAGTTGTACTTACGAACTATTTTAATTAGAGATACAAAATGGCACTGGTTTTGGTTATTTCTTTTTAAATTTATGTTCAAGAAATTGACAAATTCTTCAGTCTGAACTTTTTATTCAATTAAGGTTTTATGGTAATTTAAAACGAAAAATTCTAACATTGACAGCTAAGTGTTGTCGATTTTCATTCACCGGTAAAAAATGGCACGGAATAATTATGATGCCTACGAATTGTGTGACATGATTCTACTATACGGGGAAGCAAGAGGCAATGCTGTTCGAGCACTTAGTTTATACCGTGAACATCCTAACCGGAGGCATCCTTCGAGCGGCCGCGTCATAGTCAACGCAGTGCAACGTGTGCGGGATAATCTGCCCATAACCGGTAGAGTGCAACCGGCGGCACACGGGCCTGCGGCATCTAGCGTCAGACCAGCATTGGAACGGCAGATTCTACAGCACTTCCGAGAACGTCCAACTACAAGCACAAGGTCTCGTATTTGGTGTTGTTCACAAAGTGTTGAAAAAGAACAAAAACGCCCATACAAATTTTTGAAAGTGCAGTCTCTGTTGCAGCGAGACCACACAGTGCGGCTGGCTTATTGCGAGTGGTTTTTATCTCAGTGCCATGGGAGTACACGCGACATAACATTTGCCCGAAATTTCATCTGGACATATGAGTCAAAGTTTACCAACAATGGACTCTGGCATCCGAAAAATACCCATTATTGGAGTACCAGCAACCCCCGGTTAATGAGACAAACAGCCCACCAATACCGCTTCTCGGTTAACGTGTGGGCAGCTGTTCACGGGAGTACCTACAATAATCGGTCCAGTATTTCATTGATGGAACTTTGAACACGGCACGTTTCTTACAATTAATAAATGGCACTCTGTTAGAGTATTACAATCAACTGCCCGAGAACGTAAGAAACGTAACATGGTTCCAACTCGATGGAGCCCCTGCTCACTCCGTTGTTGCAGTACTCCAAAAGTTGACCGAGATATTTGGAGATCGATATATCGGGCGTTATGCTCCCAAGCGTTGGCCCCCGAGGTCGCCGGATTTGACATGTTTGGATTTATTTTTATGGGAGCCATCAAAGATGATGTGTATTCCGCTGAAGTGGATACTGTAGAAATGTTGAAAAATCGAATTATACGGGCATTTGAGACCATACGGCAACGCGATCTCAATGCAGTGCATCGTAATACATTATTAAGATACGAAGCATGCAAACGAGCAAATGGTCAACATATCGAGTTAAATTAATTAGTTAGTTCAAGGATTCTGGCAAGAAGCAGAAGAATTTAGGTTTTTTTATCATTGCGAGGGAGGAGCGTCTCAAAGCACACGTGAGGGTGTCGAGCCTGCTTCTGAGGCTCGAGAGCAACCCCCTGGAGATGCTCGACAATTTTATCAGGGCACATTTTAGACTAACAAAACCACAATTTGTTTGGTTGTGCAATGAAATTAGCCCTGCCCTCAGGAATTTGGTACAGCCGTACAGCCGGAGCTGAAGGTATGTTTACTAACTTATTTATTATGCATCAAGTTATTAGTTATATTCAACAATTGACACAGAGACAGTGTTTGTGTGATTCGATTTTATGTTTAAACATACAATCGATTTTCAATCTCGAGCTAAGTTCCTATTCCGTATATTGATAAGTAGTGGGTAACATCATTACATAAGTACCTTTTTACGATATAAGCGCTAATCTTGAAATTGAAAAATTTATCGTCATAATGATGCCATAGATTGTACCTAGGAATGTATGTATGTCCACTAATTCTAACTGTTCCAACTTTATAAGTATTGTTGTACTTGTTTTAGAGTTCCGTAGTTAAACTAGTAACCCTTATAGTTTCGCCGTAATGATTTATTAACAAAAAAAAAAACATTTTTTCTGTTTGTCCATCTGTCTTTCTGTCCTTCTATCCGCGGTCTAATTCATAGAGTCTTTGTTGGCACTACAAAGCCATAATTTGGCATAGTTATACATTTACATAAATTACGCCAACATAGTTGTTAAATAAAATCTTGAAGAACATGTTTTATAGGGTACCTACATGTGAAGCAAAGATAAATTGTTTTTAGGGTTCCGTAGTCAACAAGGAACTCTTGTACTTTCGATATATCTGACAGTCCATCTGTCCATCGGTCCTTCGGTCCGTCTGTCCGTCGGTCCTTCGGTCCGTCTGTCCTTCGGTCCGTCTGTCCGTCGGTCCTTCGGTCCGTCGGTCCTTCGGTCCGTCTGTCCTTCGGTCCGTCTGTCCGTCGGTCCTTCGGTCCGTCTGTCCTTCGGTCCGTCTGTCCGTCTGTCCGCGGTTCATAACAAAGACTTAATACTACAAAGCTGCAATTATTTTATTCAAATAATTAGATATATAGAGAGAATAGAAGTATAGAATTTGTAAAATAAAATAGAAAAGGAAGATAATAATAAATTTAACAGACTACATGTTATATTTAGAAATTATCTGTTGAATTTAAATACGTTTGTAGATACATTTTATTGTCAATTTATATGTCCACAGCGATAAGGCGCTAACTAGTTTTAGCAAATGCGGCGGAAGAACGAGTCCGTGTGTTCTACACGAGTTATTTTATTTTTATTTCAATTTTTGAATTAAATATTAACAAAAAGATATTTGTGTGTGTATTTTTTTTTATTAATAAAAGCATTCAATTTGAGTCTGAACGTGCATTTATACTTCACAGAGGTTGTTAACAGAAAAACGCCTCATGCTTGTTATGTAGGCAACACTGCGCGTAATAGTTCTCGTTGCGAATGTTGCGATTGGTGGACGAGAACATACTCGGCTCTCATTGGTTCATTTACAGATTAAGTCTTATATTTATTGGCTGAGAAAGTAAAAGTATATTTGGTAAACGAAATCACACTGACTGTTTGAAAAATCATAAATCACGTTTTCGGGACCCGAAGATAACTTCAGACCACTAAATTGTTTGAAGTCGGTCGGTCTGAAGTTAGGTGAATAAGCGAAACTGGACAAAACCCGCCTTATAAAGTTTACTAGTTTACCAAGCGTTATTTCGAAGTACCTATGTAACTTGTACACGGAATAAACTTTGTGAATTCAATCGGTGAAATTGTATCTATTAGAATATATTATAGAAAGTATGATAAGCGAAGCACTGTTATAATTGTATAATATCATAGTAAATTGGTGATTCAATCGAGGAAAAAACGTAAGTTTTTAAGAAAATCTTATAAGATTCTAGTCGGCACGCCATTTTATGGAAACTTTTTAAGGAAACCTATTACAAGTATTTTAGTTGTTTTACGTTTATACTTAAATGTATTACATGTGATATAATCCTATCCTACCCGGCGTATTGTCATATAAATAGATTGTGATAGAAAAAACGTCATAAATTGTATCATTTACTTTATTTTTGGTAAGGCTAGATTATGCAAATGCTCACTAGCTGAGACCTAAATGAGTATAATAAAAATAACCTTAGACCTTAACAAGAAGCCCGGCCAACTATGATTCTTTTTCTAATGAGCATCGAACAAGCAGTATTTATGAAATGCATAAATGTGGCAAATCATGCACTTTCAGTTAAGCTACGTCCAAAATGGCCGACCCGATGGTCATTAGGTTGGAACTTATGCTGTAACGTTAATGTTACATATTAACTTATCCTAATATAATTTAATACTATAATTCTAAATCAAATTTATTTTATTTACAATAAAATAATAATTAATAAGAAACTATAATAATAACGAATGAACTTAAACACTAGAATGGTACTAAATATAAGATTATAATGCAACGCCCTAATATTTAAATCTGGTACAACAATAAATAAATATTATTTAATTATGATGTACCAAAAGTACGGCGCAGTGCTCCGACAATCTTCTTGCATAGAAACACGCCGGCTGCGCGTGATCGCTGCGCCGGGCGCGTCATCATTCCTCTGCCAGAAGCTATCGGTGTCGGGCGAGTGTTAGCGCGTTCGCGGCTACCCAGTTCGCGTCTTCTTACAAGCTAGCCACAGTGCCCGTGCGACATTACAGTACTTATATTACGATTAGCTTCCTTCGCCGCAGAGTGGAACCTTTATTTCTTGTTTGTTTACGTACTTTTGTGCCCCGATTAATGGGGTATTACGTTTACGTTAAAAAGCGCCACGCACCTCGCTTTTACTTCCCCGCGGGTGAACGTTGTGCGACGAAGTCGTTCCGGCCTGCTCCATCTTCTCCGCCCAGCATCAGCGCAGCCCATCAGCGCCAGGGGAGTAACGGACTACGGGAGTGAAACCGAGACGGGCTTGTGAACCACGGCAATTAATTATTGTGTAGACTTTTGGTGTTCCTAATTAATTTTTTTCAAGTACCACCAACTTAGCAAACGTCACACTGGCGCCTTTAACGTGGTATTTATGGTCTGGTTTCGCTTTCGTAGAGTAGTTGTGTGTTGTGTATTTTAATTTTAATCATTGTGAAACGTTTTTTTTCTCTTTTGGTTGCTAGTAACTGGCGTGTACCGGTTTTTTTGGTACATGTGTTTTTTCGCTTGTGACTGATATCCTAGTGTATATTAGCGTAAGTTATTTATTATTTGATGAATTTTGATAATGTTACATAATTATTTAAATATTTTAATGCATATTTGCCCTATAATCAGCTAATTTAAATTGCTATAAATTTTATTTATTCAAGTTATAGCTTGGTACGCGCTAGTTACATTTAATGTTTGTTTTGATTTCATTTTTGTGAATGTTATTGATTTATTTCAATACTGCTGATTTGTTTTTTTTTAAATATAATTGCCATCAACCATAACGTTCATTTCATCGCACCATTGTAACAGAACGGAGTAGTGTTATCAGATTGTTCAACATTTACCCATTTACCCATCCTTTTTGGTATTCGGCAGAGAGCTCGTAACATGTGGTACCCATTATCTCGATAATGATCTGGGTGACGAAGTGGTTTTTCTGCCACGTGATGTTTACGCGGAAAATCTTGGTTGTTTGTCCGAATTTTTTGATAAGGTCCAAACAAAACTTTGGCAAGCACATGAAAAAAATTCGACACACTATAATTTGCGCCGTAAATCGACTGATTTTAACGTCGGTGACTTAGTCATGAAACGAACGTACATGCTAAGTGACAAGAATAAGTTCTTTAGCAAGAAATTAGCCCCAAAATTTATAAAGTGCAAAGTCATTGCCAAAAAATCACCTCTTGTTTATGTACTTGCAGATATGTCTGGAAAGAATTTAGGATCATGGCACATAAAAGATTTGAAGTTGATTGGTCTTAATAAATAATATATACATATTTTATTCATATCGTGCATTACACCGCCTCAATTAACATCTAGAATAAATAGTATTTGTATAGGTCATTAGCTACATTAATTAAGAAGCTGGTGCCCCTAGGAAGTGCAAGGACGCGTCAGTATTTCCTATTAAATACTGTTGCCCATATGAAAGAGTTTTTATAAAAGAGAATTATGAATGTAGAAGAGTAAGAGAGATTGTATGTAATAGAAGTACAAATACTTAGCATATATTGTACGGATTTTATTCTGCAGGGAATAAAACCCTTGGTGATGCGCGGGGTAATGTAACGTTAATGTTACATATTAACTTATCCTAATATAACTTAATACTATAATTCTAAATCAAATTTATTTTATTTACAATAAAATAATAATTAATAAGAAACAATAATAATAACGAATGAACTTAAACACTAGAATGGTACTAAATATAAGATTATAATGCAACGCCCTAATATTTAAATCTGGTACAACAATAAATAAATATTATTTAATTATGATGTACCAAAAGTACGGCGCAGTGCTCCGACAATCTTCTTGCATAGAAACACGCCGGCTGCGCGTGATCGCTGCGCCGGGCGCGTCATCATTCCTCTGCCAGAAGCTATCGGTGTCGGGCGAGTGTTAGCGCGTTCGCGGCTACCCAGTTCGCGTCTTCTTACGAGCTAGCCACAGTGCCCGTGCGACATTACAGTACTTATATTACGATTAGCTTCCTTCGCCGCAGAGTGGAACCTTTATTTCTTGTTTGTTTACGTACTTTTGTGCCCCGATTAATGGGTGAGTGTTGAACAATATATTATTTCATTCTAGTGTAGTTTTAAGTAGTAAATCATTGTATTATCATGCAAGTCATTCTTATCTTTCCCATCAATATTTAAATGAGCTTTCTATGCCCACTTAAATTTACCTATGCTTATAGCTGTTACACGTAAATGTTAGTTCACCTTATTTTTCTCACTTTTCTCTAAAGTTGCTAATAAGATTTGTAACTCCGTTCTGATCGTGAGCACCCTCACTAACTACTAGCCGATCCTCCCTTTGCTTTCGCTTGACCAGGGTGCTCATCATAATCGGCAATACGGAGCATATTCTAATGCGAGTCGTCCATTCGCAGGGTATTACGTTTACGTTTAGAAGCGCCACGCACCTCGCTTTTACTTCCCCGCGGGTGAACGTTGTGCGACGAAGTCGTTCCGGCCTGCTCCATCTTCTCCGCCCAGCATCAGCGCAGCCCATCAGCGCCAGGGGAGTAACGGACTACGGGAGTGAAACCGAGACGGGCTTGTGAACCACGGCAATAAATTATTGTGTAGACTTTTGGTGTTCCTAATTTATTTTTTTCAAGTACCACCAACTTAGCAAACGTCACAATGCATCAACGCCTGCAAAAGCTACTTGATCGTGCTACCACGGTATCCACTTTTACGGAAGAAGAATTATCGAAACAAGTTAGTTTAATTGACGACTGTAACTCCAAATTCACAGCCGAAATACACTTTTACATGGAAAAAAGCAGGTACTTACTTTTAAAAATAGTAATAATAAATAATAATTGAAATGTTTGCTATGCGTATATCATTAAGCATTTTTGTGATACTTTTTAATTGCAGCCAAACTTCACCAGACCTATTAAAATTATTCACTGAAACTCAGTTTAAAGCAGAAGAGTAGAAAGTAGAAATGAAAGCTTTATTAAAGAGTAGTACACACAATTACACATCTGAAGCTTTCACAAACACAGCAAAGCTTCCTAAACTCTCCCTACCAAAATTTAAAGGTGAAGTCCTACGATGGTCAGAATTTTGGGATAGATTCCGGACTAATATCGATGAAAGACCTCTACCAGAAGCTGAAAAAATGGCATATTTGGTGGGATGCTTGGAGGAAGAAGCACTCCGTTCAGTGGAAGGCTTAAGCATTACCCACATAAATTATAAAGTGGCTGTGGAATTATTAAAAGAGAGGTATGGGAACGAACAGAAAGTGGTGGACGCCCATTACGAAGCTATTAACAATCTGAAACGCGCAGACTACAACGTGGAGGACTGTCGTTCCACGTTAAATACGATAGATCGTCACCTTAGGGTGCTAGAAGCTTTAGGAGAAGTAATAAACGGAAACCATCTACGATCAGCTTTACTATCTAAATTTCCTCAAAAAATTGTTTATGAACTGCACCTGCTCTCCAGTGTAAAAGACATAGACTCAATACGAAGTGGGCTTCAAAAGGTTATTACAGCTATGGAAATGTCAAAAGGAGACTCGGCTTCCATGATGTTACCTTTCAACCCCCCCCAAGGAATCTCAACTGGAGCATTACACATTAGTAACCGGCAGATTTTACCAAATTTAAGAAAGGAGAGATCACGCCAGAACATGCCTGTAAGAAAAAACTTGCGAGTATCAAAAAGGAAGCATACAGAAAATATTGAGATGAAAACCGAGAATGTCCTGCATATTTTGTCAAGGAGTACATTATAATGCATCTTGCTCTGTAGTTAAAGGTATCGGCGAACGGAAGAAGAAGTTAGGCAGAAGATGTTATCTCTGTTTCAAGGAAGGACATAAGACAATCACATGCAGATACAAGAAATTGTGCTACTTCTGTAAAGGAAAGCATAACCAAGCCTTATGTCCAGAAAATAAATCAGACAGCCATAGTGACAGTGGGAAGGCAGAACTCCAACAACACTAAGCGATGCAGAGTTCTTCTTGACAGCGGCAGTCAACGTAGCTACATCACTACTCATCTTGCTAAGGAACTTAAGCTGCCATCAGACAGAGAAGATTTATTAATGGTATTTGTTTTTGGTGCTGATAGTTAGTCCAGTTGAAATTTTAAGTCCGTCTACAGAAATAAAAATCGAAACCATGAGAGGTATTAAGAGAAATATTCAGGTAAATGTTGTACCCTATATTACTGATAAGATATTACCTCCCAAGAAAATAGAAAGTGTTGATGTCGTAGCAGATGACGGATCAACTGGAGATAGCATACAACTCTTAATAGGAAATGACTACTATTTCTCATTTTTCAAGAACGAAATAAAATGTTTGAAGGATAACATATTTAATCAATACTGACTTCGGTTGGATGATTACTGGGAAAATTCTAAAAGAAAATAAAGAGAACATATTATCCGTAATTACGTACTGCCGATGTCAAGAATCAAACTTCCCACACTTTGTAACTCCTGATCTACCCTTCCGAGAACCGGACATTAAATTTATATGGGCTCTAGAAAGCATCGGGATTACAGATTCTCCTAAAGTCACACGGGAGGAAGAGGCTGTCAAACACTTCAATGAAACAGTCAAATATGAAGACATGCGATATCAAGTAAAATGGCCTTGGATAGTGTATCCATCCGATCTACCAGACAATTATGGCCTTGCCTATGGTAGATTATCAAGCTTAGTCAGAAGACTACAGCAAGACGCCATGGGAGAATATGACGGCATTATCAAAGAACAGCTTGCCGCAGGTGTTATAGAAATAATAGATTCCAAGGAGATCAACATAGATACGCAGCCAGTCCACTACCTGCCACACCACATCATTATTCAAAAGGGAAAAAGAAGTCGTATAGTCTACGACGCTTCAGCCAAACTCAAAGATAATAGAAGCCTCAATGAGTGCATGTATAGAGGGCCTTCCATGCTAGAGGATCTAACTGCGCTACTCCTGAAATTCAGGATCAATAAAATAGGAATCACAGCTGACGTAGAGAAAGCGTTCCTTCAAGTAGGTCTACAACGTGAGGACCGAGACGTAACCCGTTTCCTGTGGCTGAAAGATATAAAGAAAGGAGTGACCGAGGAGAATATTCTTCATTTACGTTTCTGCAGGGTACCTTTTGGAATAATAGCCAGTCCATTCTTGCTCACAGCAACGATTCGGCATCATCTATCACAGGGTGATGATAATCTTATGTCAGAAATTGCAGAAAGGACATATGTGGATAATTTGGTCACAGGATCAGACACTTTAGATAAAGCACGTGACCTCATAACTAAAACAAGAACCGTGTTCACCGAGTTATACATGAATATAAGGGAATGGACATCGAATAATAAACAATTGATGAAGAATATTCCAAAACAATATCGAGGAAAAGACACAGAGTTGACAAAGGTGTTAGGACTTACCTGGGACTTGGCGAGAGACACCTTGAAACTTAGACTCAATGATACTTCATTTGACACCAAGAAAACCGAGGATACCTCATCGAAAAGAGGAATTTTACGAGTATTGGCGTCACTATATGATCCTTGTGGATTTGCAGCCCCCCTGGTTTTGCCGACAAAACTGCTCTTACAAGAACTATGGAAAAGGAAGTTAAAATGGGACACACCACTGCCAGAGGATCTAAAAGAAGAATGGGAAAATGCTCTGTCTGCCCTGAAAACTGCAGAGGAAATAGAAGTTCCACGTTATGTTGGAGACGCACTGAAGGAAGAAACAGAATGCGAGCTTCACCTGTTTACTGACGCTTCAAAAAGAGCCTTTTCAGCTGTAGTATATCTACGAATATTGAATAAAAAGGAAAGTAAACCTAAAATAGTGTTCGTTATGGCTAAATCTCGGGTCACTCCGATTAACCATAAAGAGGACCTCAAGATACCAAAAGTGGAATTACTTGGATTTGTTATTGGGAAACGTCTCTTAACATACGTAAAACATAACCTTGGATTACAATTTAAACGCCTGTATCTTTGGTCCGACAGTGAAATAGTTCTCTATTGGATGAAATCTGAAAAATTACTAACTCCATTTGTTTCAAGACGAATCAATGAAATTAAACAAAATAAGGACATAGAACCAAGATATGTCAACACAGAGCTGAACCCAGCAGATCTAGCAACCCGACCAGAATTATGGAACTTGAAGAAAGAATTGTGGTCCAATGGACCACAATTTCTCTTACTGAGTGAGGAGGGCTGGCCAAGCTTACAAGAACATGGCCAGGCAGCCCTTTTCACAGGCTTAGATCTAGAAACGAATAGCAGGGAAATGGATGTGTTGACTCAAACAGAAGAATTGCCTACCGATTCTATTGAAATTACCAGCACAGAAGGACTGACAATGGAGTTAGACAAACAAAAGGATATTGAACAAAATAACGGCGATAACAATAACCTTATCGACTTAAAGAATTTACAGAAATCACACTTCCCGGACGAGACATCAGGCAAAGAAACTAACTTATCCAGAAACTTAGGACTTTTCATGGATATGGAAGGAATATTACGATGTAAGGGTCGACTTATGAACACAATGTGTTCATATGATACAAAATATCCGATCCTTATACCGAAAAACTCCGTGTTCACAGACAAACTAATCCAAGAGACCCATGAGAAATACTACCATGTAGGGACGCCACATACTCTAAGCATTATACGCCAAAAATATTGGATACCTCAAGGAAGAGCGAAGGTCCAGAAAATATTAAGAAAGTGTCAACAGTGTATTAAACATGGCGGCGGACCCTACAAACTTCCTCCAACACCGGCACTACCAGCAGAACGCGCCAACTATAGCGCACCCTTTACATACACAGGAATTGACTATTTTGGCCCCATCTTCATAACTGATAATGGCGAGATAAAAAAGAGATGGATTTGTTTGTATACTTGCCTGGCTGTACGGGCCGTTCATATGGAGAGTGTTCGTGACCTCACGGCGGAAGAGTGCTTGCTTGCCATGAGAAGATTCATATCAACACGAGGACGGCCAGAACTTATTGTGTCCGATAATGCATCACAGTTCAGATTAACAGCAGAACTACTGTCACAGACTTATTTCACGGATAATAAAATAAGGTGGAAATTTATCCCTCAGCTTAGTCCCTGGCATGGAGGTTTTTACGAGAGGTTGATAGGCATAGTGAAGAATTGTTTGAAAAGAACCTTAGAAAAATAAGTACTAAATGATACGCAATTAGATACCGTTATAAAAGAAATCGAAGCTGTAGCAAATTCACGTCCACTCACTTGCGTAGGTTCTGACATAGAATATGACCGGCGGACTTTCTGACTTATGGAAAATGTATAGCAGTTGTACCTTCACTAGAAAGTCACTACCCGGGCGGTTCAGTGTTAAAAGAAAACCTCATAGAAGGATGGAAGAAAGGACAACGTATACTAGAAGAATTCAAAAAAATGTTTAAAGGACAATACCTTTGCAGTCTACGAGAGAGATACCAGCATTCACATAAAGAGCCCCGAGTCCGGGCTAAGCAAAGTCCACATATGGGTGATATAGTTCAGATAAAAGGAGACTCTAAAAACAGAGAAAATTGGAAGGTAGGAAGGATCACCAGCCTAGTCCGAGGAGCCGATGGTGAGTGCAGAGTCGCAAGGGTAAAAGTAGACGGAAAGGAGTTCATACGTTCCGTAGGCCATCTATATCCTTTAGAAATGGAAGACACTGCACACCAAGGTACAGAAATGCTAGAGACAAGAAATTCATCACCTAGTATAAGATATTCAATTCCTCGTACTGAACAATTCAATACAGAAAAACAATCAGAGGAACAGATAGAAGGAGAGACAAATCAGCACAAAGATACAACAGTAGACAGAGAACCCGAGGAGTCTAGGACCCCTGCTCCTGAGGAAAGCCGGAATAGCCATGGAGAACATGTAGATAATAGACTGATGGTAGAAGACACAGAAGTGGTAGGGGGAGAAGGGACGGTTACTCACGACAACCCCGAAAGAATTAAGAGAATGGCGGCTGTAAGGGCAAGAGAAAAGATTGCCCTGTGGACTAGCCAACTGATAGCGATATTGTAAACATCATTCCGCCGTCGGGAGTGTCGCGAAGAACGCGATCCTCTAGTTAAACCGGTAAGTGTGTACCTTGAATAGTCTCGTTTTTTAACTGGCAACTTTTGATAAGGCATGTTTTTTAATCTAGAAAATATAAACGTGTCGACAGCGAGGAGAGAAGGTTTTTTGACGAGAAGGAAATGGCGGAATGGTGAGAACATCAGAATGGAGTAAGTGATAGAAAATAGGAGAAGACTGCTGTATATCGGTAAGTGTTTAATGTGTCTTGTCTAATGATTGCATATGGTTGAGAGATGAAGAGATGACTAAGAAGTTAGAATGAGAATTAGAACAGCCAAGGACAGAAATGGCTGAGTGAGGATAGGGTCGGGCTATAAGGGGAGTTGTGGAGGCCCGTGAAGGAGAAAGAATCTCCGACTAGAACAGAATAAGGATCTTGATTAGAATGTAAACGTGGACGTCACTTCATCTCTCTACTACATATTTACCACAGATGTCTTGTCGTTATGTCTCCTGTAATACTCAGGCATAATCCTAATTTGTGTCAATACATATCGTATCTCATCCTAAGATATGTCCAGAAGTGAATAGACGTGGCGACAGCGGGATAACCAGGGCAGCAGCCTGCACAGCACATGGCCAAAGTGTGGCCATATTCTCTATCATCGACAGAACAGAGCATTTTCTAACGCTTTAACAGAACTCCCTACTCCCGGCACCAGAGGAGCTGTTTGGCGTTTATCATGAAAACTGTAGGTACAAGAACAACTAAAAGAACATACACATCTCCAGAAAAGTAAGCCATGCTACCCTGAGTTTACCCAGTGTCAAATAATTGTGCTCATTCTTTGGACTTAATAAACACAATGATCCTTTTCTTGTTGTTAATAATTTTTATTTATGTAGTTTACGTCTTTAAAAGTTATTTTTTTAAAAGTGCGTTTATTTAAGTGTTTAATAAAGTAATTCTTATCATTAGCAAGATTGTTAGCAAGTAACGTAATATTTGAAGAACACAAACGTCTACTTTTATTGACGTGTGTGACAAACGGTCGCGTTCGCGCCATGTTCAACGAAGTATTCCGACTAGACACGATCGTGATTTAACGGTTGCCGTGAGGTGTTTATGTACATTGCTGGTGCAATTAACTTTGTTAGAGAATAACATATCTTATTTTTATTTTTATTTAACTAAAACCACTTGGAAACATTTACTGATAAGTTAAAAGGCCTATATTTTAATTTATTGTTCCTGTTACAGGACACACCCTGTATACGGTGCCGGTGGTGCCTACGAATTTGATTTTTCAATTTTGACAACCAATTAAAACTTCTTTACGAGTTTTGTTTTTAGTTACACTTATCGTTAACTTTACTTTATTAAAACCAAAGTTTAAATATATATGCATTTTATCTCTGATGCATACATTTTTTTTAATGAGGATTTAAAAAAATCAATATTTGGCGTTCATACGCGTCAACACTAAGTTTTTAAATCCTTATACAATCTAAGGTGCGTTTTTAACAGTTGTTCACTGTACAATTTGTTTAAACCTTAATAAAATTAGTCAAGAACTTTTATTTCTTGGTGATCGAAATTGAAAAGTCATATTTGTAGGAAATAGTATGGGGAAAACGCAAGCGTCAGTAATTATGAGACCACCACTGTTTAAATCAAAAACAAAACCAGGGACTATTGTAATCAGGTTTCATTGCACGATTTAAAGTACCGATACATTTGTGTGCATCGGCAATTTTAATACCAGTTTTACCAGTTATGACACAGTTTATTAACATGTTTTTACTATTCCAATTACAATCGATTATCGTATAGGTACTCGTCCACTGAAACTGCGCTAAATGAAAAATTATTGCACTATGCCAAAGTTGAAGTTGAGGTACGTTTTTAAATATTTTTAGATTAACACTTGGTGACAATGCGAGTGTTACTCGTTACACTAATTATAAATTAATAACACAACGTTTAATACTCGCAAAGCCGCGCCGCGCCGCGGCTGCGAGGTTAACATCTACACACTAACTGCCACTTTCACACTTATTCAATACAAAAATATAATTGCTACAGATACTTTACATTTCGTTTTTTAATTGAGTAATGTAGGTATGGTATTTGTGGGTTACCTTTGTTTCGGCGAAATATGTTTGCCAAATTGTATCGCTTCCCAACCGTGTCATTTGCCAAATCGCTTTGTTTTCTGTAACCGTAAATACTTCAGGATTTTATAAAACTAACGTAACCTAACCTATACGGTTCTAAACGATGGTACTGAAATAAACCCTGAAATATTTACAGTTACAAGACAAAAAATTGTGTTAGCAAATGAAACGGTTGGAAAACGGCACCTTTTGGTAAACATATTTCGGCCAAACGACAGCCTCCCGGTATTTGTTTGTTTACAATGGTCGGTTAATCATCTTTCTAAGACCCTCTATACAACGATACAAGAAATAACAGTTTGCACCTACCGTAAGAAACATTGATTCAATGTTTTATTGTATTTTATGTGTTTTAAACGAATAGTTTTTTCCTTAAAAATTTAATCAATTCCATAAAATGCTTTACGTACATTATGTGGCATGACAGACGTTACTACAGTCGTATTTTTTATTAAATGAAGTATACTGACTGTTCATGTATGTTTATTTCAATAATAGCCGTATTATTTGTAAAAATGAATAAGATGACTCGTGAACTGTCACTCGATTTAATCTGATAAAAAATATGACAAGAATATAGTGCTAAATCTGCGGTAGAGTAACGCGAGTAGTTTGTGATGTAGCATGGTTGGTTGCTCGAGCGCACACGCGCCAGTGTACAGACTCACAGTATATACTAATTATTTAAACTCAATATCCCCTTGATCCACTTCCAAAAGTAACGGAAATAAAGAAAAAGTCTTTACGTTGGGACAACATCCTTAGGCGAAAATTAAGCGCTCACAGCAACTCTGTGTCCCCCAACAACCCGTCTAAGCCTTTCCTGATCCGCGACAGGGAATCTAGAGAAAATTGTTTACAATAATTGTAATTTTCAATTTGTGATACAAATTTTGCATGAGCAAGCTTCAATGTGAACCTTTATATAAGAACATTGTAATTTCCAAGACACGAATTAATACTACACCTTTAAAACATAAATAATTAATAATTAGAATGGTTAGAACATGAAGAAATGATTTTCTAGTGTTCATCTATAAATAATTAAATTAAACTAAGCGTTAATTGGTAAAGTCACGTAGAAATAACAATAAAATAGAATAGTGATACCTAAGTTGGCAATAATTTATCGGAATAATTAAATCAATATCTACTTATTACTGTAAAATGATGATTCGAGCAATAATAATTTTACAAGTTAATTATAATAAAAAAACGCCAAATTTAGAATAAAGGTCTTTTGTTTTTTAAAACATTTATTTAATTTTATACTTTTTAGTGATCATAATACGCTGTTACGTAGTCCCACTTCTTAGTTGATATGAAACTAAGTTATTTCAAGCGCGCGGCAAGCAACGCCGCGGGAAATTCATAGTCATATTTCAACGAGTAAATAGTCTTCGTTGTAGTCACTCAACTATCTTAATCGAGATATTTTATCGCCACCCTTGAAATAGGTACCGTTGAGGAGTTCCGGTGGCCATCTGTGGTTCATCAGTTCCACTTCACCAAGTGGTACTTTCTGAATGCAAATTGTTACTAAAAATTCTGAAATCGCTATATGTTTGCCTACAATATTTGAGGAGTTCCCTCAATTCCTTATTGATCCCCTCATCAGATTCAGAGTTGGTGACAATGGGACCACCTCGGAAGTATGCTCTATCAAACCAAAAAAGAATATTCATAATCGGTCCACAATTGACGAAGTAATCGGTAAACATACAGTAAAAAAAATACATACAGTGGAACGTATAACCTCCTCCTTTTTTGAAGTCAGTTATAAAGAAACATTAAATTCTTACTTTAGATCTATAAGTAAGTGATCTTATCACACAGTTCAAATTTATATACTGATAAAAAATTAATATCTAATTCAAGATTTTAATTCCCTTTAGTCACCGATGAGCTCGCCTCGATTCGCTGTCCAGTTCAATTAGACCAGTCTATAACGACATCATAGATCGCAAACGCGCATGTACAGATCTAGTGAATAATCCTTTCACTCGGAACTCACGTCTACTTCCGAATGATGCCGACGTGTCTATGAATTATTGAATTATTATGTGACATGTTTGAATTAAATAAATAGAGTAGTTTAGTTATCAGTGTCAAATGTCAAACCACGAGTTTGAAGTATATCACACCGAGATGTTAAAACCACCACTATCAAATATATAGAAATTAGGTGTAGGTAAACAAGAAGAAATATAAATACACCCAAGTTTGCAACCCTGAAAACACTGTGCTCGAAAATCTTTTTTTATATTTGAACTAAATTTGCTACAATTTGAGCGTAACTTGAGCTCCCTATGTCCATTGGTTGCGGAGATACAGCAAGTCAAAGATGTGCACAGCCCGCTACTCAGACCCTGCTTAAAATGGTGGCTTGCAAATGCAAAAAGAGGTTACTTAGGGTCTTGCACTTGCAGAAAGGCTGGGCTCTGGTGCTCTAGACTATTTCCTTTTGCCACGGGTGAAATTGCAACAACGCCATCCCTATCGTCCTGGACGAGAAGGGCCAAGAATGAGGATGTGGACAACCCAACACCATGAGCCGGCCCGCGTCCACTCCAGAAAACATTATTCCTCTTCCCTCACTCCTCCCCGCTGATCTAGACTGGATGAGACCTGGTCCTTCCAAAAGGACGAAAGTCTAAACTGTTTTTGCTTGACCGTGTAAATAGTATTATTTTATAGTTTAAATATATGTTTGCTGTGTTTTTTTATGTTTACGTTTATTTGTTTTGAAACCATATGTTACATCTAAATTGTCAAATTTACACTTTTTTTTTTAGAAAAACTCTAATAAATTATTCAGAACAATGTTTTTATCATTTAACCAAAGTCAGATATTTTTATATTTTCTATTGTTTTGAGGAAACTATGAAAGCTAGAGGCACTACTTTGGTATTAAATTGAAGCCAGTTAATTTTTACACTAATTCTTATCTCATTTTTTTCTCTAAGAGCATTAGTTTACCCAGTAAGTAACTAGGAAAATGATCCTAACACGAAATTTTCATTTCGTTGAAAAAAAATTACAATCTTTGACTAGCTATATCTCCGCAACTAATGGTCTTACAGTGCTCAAGTTAGGCTTAAATTGTAGCCAATTTAGTTAACTTTATTAAATTTTATGACAAAGATACTCGAAAAACGCTTCCTTTATATAATTATTTCGAACAAACTGAAAATGTTCCTTAAATTTTCGCAGTTTTCGAAACAACGTGGATGTATGTTCATAATTATACGTCTAAAAATTGTAAATTCACATTTTTGCATATTTTTTTTTGAAGAAAATTATCCCAACGTTATTCTGTACAATGTTTTTATTATGTAGCCAAAACCCGATAGTTTACTATTTTTTTATTTTGGATGAACCTTATGAGCATTAGTGCAACCGGTACCTACGTATCTTCGAAATAAGCCTACCAAAACATTTTCACTTTTTGAAGAAAATCACTTTTTGATCTTTGACTTACTGTATCTCCGCAACGGATTCGGTCACTTACGGCAACTTTCCTCGCACGAGCACGTGCCTGGAATGCCCACATCCCTGAACGTCCATGTCGCTCGAACGACCATAATACTAAAAAGGCCACATGCCTTGAATGACCACATCCCTGAACGTTCATGTCGCTCGAAGGACCATAATACTCAAAAGGCCACGTGCCTTGAATGACCACATCCCTGAATGTTAATTTCGCTCGAACGACCACTTTTACAAGTGTCGATGCCTTATAAAAATTAAAATGTTAGTGTCCCATATTCTGCTACGACACTTTGCTTTACGAACAAGGAAATGTACGAAAAGAGAAGTGGACGAACAAGGAAATGTACGAAAAGTGAAGTGAACGAACAAGGAAATGTACGAAAAGAGAAGTGGACGAACAAGAAAATGTACGAAAAGAGAAGTTGACAAACTGGGAAATGTACGAAAAGAGAAGTGGTCGTTCAAGGATGTGGGCGAACTAGGAATTTGGACGATGGTCAATAAAGGAAGTGGCCGTAAGTGACCGAATCCTCCGCAACCAATAAACATAAAGTGCTCAGGTTACGCTCAAATTGTAGCAAATTTAGTTATCTTTATTAAAGTATACACAAAAATACTTGAAAACTGTTTTCTTAGCGAACTTTTTTCGAAAAAACTGAAACATGTGCCAAAAATTCGCAGTTTTTGTGCACCATGGGGGTAGCACAGGGTTTTCTGGGTTGCAAACTTGAACGTTAAATACTCTCAACGGACCTAACAACTTATAAAAAAATCTTAGTTACATGCGGGTTTGCCATGTTTGCCTTTTTTGTGTTGTTATAGACTGGGCTATAGGCCGTTGTTAGAAAATCAAAGTTCGAAGTTACGTTCGCTCCATCCCTTTCTCTCGAATGACAGGGACGGGACGGAGCTAACGTAACTGAACTTAGATTTTCTAAGTAGGGCCTTTGAGCTTGTGATTTTGCGCACTGGTAGCTGTCAATGGCACATCTGTCACTTTTTTTTAAATATGTGGCGGACTAAGGTTAGTGTCCGTCGTAATCGGGCCCAAATTTAATAACTTGTTTTTATTTTTTATAATTATATGACGCAACCAAAACATCTGAAATGTTTTTCATTTACTTAGGACGCTTATCATCTACCAACGAAAACATATCCAAGTATTTTGGCGAAGTTAATCCCTACCGAATTGATATTCATTAGGAACACACATTTAAATAATATTAATATTCTTACGACAAATTTCACTAATAATGGCATAGTTGAATTTATTGAAGGTTATCAATGTTATCTAATCATCATATCAGTTGACAATGAATATATAAGCAAAGGGATAGTAAATGCTTTTTTTACTAACTTTGTGCAGATGTTTTTTATAGTGGTTCAATATATCTTGGAATTGCCACTTTACAAAATAAGGATCACCACTTTGTATATTTCTATAGTCACTTTTTTAACACACTTTTATCGCAATTAAATATAATAATGCATAATAGTCCAAGATCCCAGTCACCCCGGACTTACGTAATTTTAGGAAAGATGACATTTTTAGAATCGGTAGTATAAAATAAACTTAGAAAGTATTGGATACTCGCTAAGCTGAAAGCGTCTAGGTCTTCGCCTTAGTACAAACTTTTTGTGTTTCTGCCTATGTTTGTTATTTTCCCGTTCGTAATGTATTTAGATACATACGTAAATAAATCGCACGTACCCGCGTTCAAAGCGCGTCGCTCCTGAGCTCCTGACACGCGTTTGGTGTGCCGGAGCCGCGAATCAAGAGTAGCCACGAGTTTTAAGAGAGATATTCACGAGTCAGAGTGCATCTCACTTGTACTTATGCGCTTGAATAATGCTCTAATGCTCTCGCGCTTCCTCGCACAGCCTTCCTAAAATGACTTAAGTTCCCTCATTTTTTTACGACTTTCATTGTGTCTGTCAAAAGTTATGGCCCACAGGAAGAGTCTGGCAACTATGTATGTTTGTTTATAACAATATCATAGGTATATGACATACGAGTACGTAAAAACCAGCCTTCCTACTTTGACGTAGCATGGTTTTTTCCACCTTATATGTATATACATGTTACCTGTAAAACGGCCCCGCTTTCAGCTTAGCGAGTATCCATTCCTTTTTAAGTTTATGTTATACAACCGATCCTAAAAATTTCATCTTTCCTAAAATTGCGTAAGTCTGGGGTGACTGGGATCTCACTCTATGAGTAACTTCAAACTAATCTCAGCATTACGATGTTTAGTAATGTTATCGATCACAATTTGAATGAAGACTCTTCGTGACGACCTTAAGATTTAAGAGGCCGTGTACGAAATTGTGCCGGTTTTGCTTATTTTTGTGATTTTACAGTTAAAATACTGCTTTTCTATAAGTTTTAATGCAACATTAAATGTCATATTAGTTATGATCGAATAAATGAGCTACGAATAAATGAGCCACTTTTTTATTTTTGTAGAGTATTATAATGCGAGATTTAGGTTGTTTTAAAATAAAATTTATTGCCAATTCTTTTGAACTTTTTTGGATATTTTTTTACGTAATGTTTTAATTTTATGAACGAGAGTTCTGAGTAGCCGAAATCAAAAAAATTTTTTTGCCCGATTTCTGTAAAATATTACCACGTATATTTTTTTTTAATCGAAAAATTTATATGAATGTGGTAAAAAGTAATTCATACATTTTTTGACGACTTTCACAGCAAGTAATTCATACATTGTAAATTTTTCATACCGTTAAGACGTCAAAACGATTCATGAATATGTGACATTCTAAACCTCTTCCAGCAAAATTCACATAACAGTCGCCGGTGTCAGGTCGATTAATCAAATTAAAATAATAAAAACAAAAAAGTAGCTAATACATTCGTATAATTAGAAATTATCTTTCGTTTGTGCATTGAAACTTGTAGAAATACAGTATTTCAACTGTAAAATCACGTCTGTAATATCACGTAAATCAGCGAAATCGGCAAAATTTCTTATACGGCCTCTTAAAAGCCTTACAGTAAAATGTACCTATTTGGATATTTAACGACATAACAGTGTGAAAAGAACAAAATAGTACAAGATTTTTGTGTCTATAGGTAGCGTTGATGAATGTACTGTAAAATAAACAGTAAGTACCAATTTCATATAACATCGTTTGGGGAAATTGGTACTTAATAAGTCAACTGGGTGCTTAGTGAAATTATAAAACTGTTCAACCTCAGCGAAAGGGAGCAAATAACAATTCTTGCGGGCCTTGGTAACACGATAATACATCACTTGCGCAAAATCAAAAAATAAGGAAATATACAACTCTAACAATCTAAGAAATATGGACATATAAATTGGTGATCTACAATGATATGTTGGATCGTATTTGACTAAAATCATAAAACAAGCTGCAGGTTTCACAAACAGGCTAGTTATAAGAATAACTATCACACGCGCGTGGTCCAAACATTCTAACAAGAAATAATCGAAATAATAATACGCATAGGTACTTTATTTTGTTAAATAATAACACGTAACTATGTTTTTGTTTTGTAAGACATAAAATAACAATGCACGTATCTATTTTCTAATTACCATCACTATTCTTTGAACGAGGACGCGTTAAATGGGACCGACCAGGGTGCGGACCCGTAACCCGTAATCCGTTGGGAATGGAGAAAACTCAAAAAATATTACTCGATTAAATATATTGTACAATCTAGTTATTTAAGCTGGTGAACACCTCATTGTCAAGCTTTCGCGTTGGTCGATCCCCCACCTCGAATGACAGGCAATAGCCCAAACATGAAGCGTACAAACCAAAATAAATAAAAATGAAGCTAGTCGAGCCGTACAGAACGTAAACAAACACCTAGTTTGCATGTAAATACAGCCCCTACTAATAATTAATCAAAAAATAAAACGCCACTATAATACATATTAAAAAGAGATGCGACTTAATTACTCAACTTAAAAATTGTTCGCTCATGCATTTTTATTAGTAAAGGGGTAAAAGTGTATTATCAAAACCTATAAATAATATAAATGAGCGACGACCATCCGCGAACGCCAAATAGTACTTACTGACCAACATTTGACCGCGAGTCACAACCGTTCCGTAAACAGTTATCGCCAGAGATCGGACCAGTGGCCGTCATTACTCGCAATAATGTGGACATGACTCCAAATATTTTAATTAAATTACATTAATTGATTACATACACTAAAAATAATTTTGATCCTTTGCAAGACAGTAATAAATAAATAATACAAAGACGCGAGGAGTGGCTATTAATATTAATCTACTTAAGTTTATTCCATTAACATACGTGGATTGCGAACAGAGGTTTTTACCTCATAAGTTTATTTTAGCCGTGAAAATAAATTACTGTTTATTTTCTTTAATAAATCTACACAACAAAAAGTCTTTGTAATATTTAGTTATTACTGTGTTGCAAAGGATCAAATTTATTTTCAGGACGAGTACCTAATAACTAATCAATTCATGTAATTAAAGGCTATAGCCGGGTTTCCATAGTAAGTCGGCCCTTGCATCAAATGGGCTCGGGGTGATTAACATCTTGCATCACGATGACATTAAGTTGTCATTAGCATTTTACTCTTAAATACGACAAACTGATAAGAAAACTCAAACATAATCGAAGAATTTGAATACTACATTGAAAAACACCGATTGAACACACAACTTGGCCACACATTCTGCTGATTTTTTGTAGGAAGTACCGCCTGAAAAATTTTGATATTTAGGCAAGTAGTAGGACAAGGTATGGCCTATTTTGAGAAAAAAATCTAGAGGTGTCACTCCTTCACAACCACATAAAAAATAATGTTTATTTTTAAATTGGTCTTTTTTTCTTTCTTTTATATGATAATTACTATTCGTTTTTTGGGTGGCGATGCAAATCTATCTAAAGAACATCATTCCAAAATTTGAAGCAAATCGCTTGAGTACATCCAGAAAAAACAAACATTAAAATAAAACTTGAAAAAATCATAAGTCAAAAACTATTACAAGTAGGATGTTCATACTCGGCTAAAATATTCTTCATTACAAGAGGTACTCACAAAAAATTCCCCGAGTCCATTTGATGTAAGGGCCGACTTACTATGGAAACCCGGCTATAGCCTTTGTTTAATTAAAATCTTTGGAGTGATGTCTACATTAATGCGAGTAATGACGCCAATTTGCCCGATCTCTGGTTATCACCGATCGACACTCGCCGTCGCGCTGTCGAACAATATACATAACTTAATCTTACTCCTAACTAGGTATATGAAGACGATCACATCGGCATTACTGATCTTGGCACGGGCGATGCTGAGGCGTGCCGGCATCGTCGAGGGCGGGCTCCGGCAGCTCCGCCGGGTATTGCGCGTCCGGTGTCTCCGGGTCGGCCAGCTGCTCGGCGGACTGCTTGACAAACAGCTCGGCGAACTGCTCTGCGGGCTGCTCGGCGGGCAGCTCGGCGGACTGCTCAGCACGCAGGCTAGCGCCGCCGCACTCACCGGTCGGCCGCAACACGAGGTACATCAGCAGGTCGGACAGGGATATAATGCCCACTACCTTGTCCTCCTCGTTTACTACTACTAACCGATGCACCTAAAAGTTGATAAACATACAAGATAAACAATCATGGTTCAAATTACGTATCCGTCATAATGGAGACCTACTTCTTATAATTACAAATGAAGCCAAGTACCACTTACGAACAAAAACTAGATGTTATGAAAGTTTTAAGCGACGTACCCAATTTCTCTGGAATGCCATTTAGTTAAATGTTCAAAACTTGCGCATAAGAAAACCGCCTCCAAAAGCGCAAAAGGATAGTTTTCAAAAAAAATGTTCCTGTTTAAAGGCTAAAATATATTTTTGCCAAACGGCAGGCTCCGATTTTCGTAGCTGACTTGGCTAAACTTACCATACTTTTTAGTCAAGTGAGTTACGAAAATCGGAGCCTGTCGTTTTGCAAAAATATGTTTGCCAAATGTATCGTTTCCCAACTTTATATAAATATTTCAAGATTTATTTCAGTACCATAGTGTAGAACCCTATAGGTTAGGTTAGGTTAGTTTTTATAAAATCCTGAAATATTTACGGTTACAGAAAACAAAGCGGGTTGGCAAATGAAACGGTTGAGAAACGATACATTTGGCAAACATATTTCGCCGAAACAAAGGTAACCCAGTATTCTTTTCTGACTACTTCCGCCACAAGCAAAGCCGCGGGAAAGTCATACTGCATATATCTAAATCGTTTCAAAGTGCTTCGTCATAATCGCTCAACTATCTTAATCGACATAAAATATCTTAATCGCAACCCTTGAAATAGGAATGTTGAGGAGTTCCGGTGGCCTTCTGTGGTCTTCATCATCAGTTCCACTTCACCAAATGGTACTTTCTTAATGCAAATGCTCGTTAAGTTAGTGAAAATGCAAAGTGGCTATATGGATGCCTATAATATTTAGGAGTTCCCTCAATTCATCACGGATCCCCTTATCAGATACCAAATTGTGACAGTGGGATAACATCAGAAGTATACCCTATCAATGAAAAGATTTTTCAAAATTGGGCCACAATTGGTAACAGGTCATTTTGGTACAAATGTCTAAATGTACAATGGTTCAAAAAGTCTTATTATCAAAGTATACAACGGTCAAAAAGAATGTAAATGTGAACAAGTTATAATGAACAAAAGACAATAGTAGTTTATGCAACTGATGCATAATGAGAGGCCTTAAATACGAGTGTGGTTTTATCAAACGAGCGTCAGCGAGTTTCATAATAGGATCACACGAGTGTTTTAAGGCCTAATAATGTGCAGTTGCATACACAACAAGTACTCTAAGATGGGTTCAGAAGCCGACGACTTGACGACAAAAATGGCAGCAAAACAAACTTGTGCTGTGTCAGTGTCACGAATATAAAGGGTTTTTTTAAATGATAAACAAACGAATGAAGTCCCCTATTCTCATGTCACTCGAGATCAAATGTCGTGCGGTTTATATAAAAAATAATACTGAATTGACGTTTCGTATCGATAACTGTTTTAATATGTAGGGATACTACTTAGAATAGAGACCCGCTTGAGTTTTGGCAGCTGTTCCAAATTTAAACTCATAACCTTACAAAAATCGATACTGTAATAACATTACAGTACAGATTTTACCTATTACCACAGACAAGAAAGTTCTCATAGTAAAATTGGTTGTAATAATGCTGGTCATTTTCTACGACGGTTTCTGAACGCATTTTAGAGCAGTAATGATATGTATGTAGGTACAAGAATATTATGTCACAAACACCTAAGAGCCTAATTGACAACATATAAAAAAAAGATTTTTTGTTTTTTCGCGTTTATAATAGCTGGTTAAAAATGAGACTACCCGTGTTTCTCGGTTTTTCTTTATTTAACTTAAATTCGCCGTTAATAATTTATTAAAGAAATAGTCATTAAAAATACCGTATATACAAAGTTAGGAATACTGATGTCGTGATCTTAGCATGATATAAAATAAAAAAAATAACTTTAAACAAAAACAGTTCTGACTGTCATGTCATGTCACTTGTCAACAATAACAATTGTAACAACATAAGTTCGTCGACTTTGGGCAGATTGCGGCTATTCGCTTTTACAAATCCGTTAGTCACTTTCATTTTAAATAGCGTATATCAAAACAATAGTATTACGAGAATCGAAAGCGTGTCGTTAGAATCAAGTATAATAATTAATATTTAATCTGTCAGACAGATGAAAAATTGACATGACAGTTGTATATTTTTTTTAATTCCTATGGTATGGACTAAGGGCCCTATAAGTGTGTTCCAAACATTCACAATCCAACTTTTAATCCAACGTATTTTAATTTATTACCTTAGTACATATGAATTGTTGTCAATTGTATAAGAGTAAATAGAACAAAAGATAAATAGTACAAAAAGTCAAAAAGTATATTAATGTCAACATGTTTGTAAGAACAAACGACAAAACTGTAGCGGGTAATGTTGGTTCAAGTGTCAGAATGTTCAATGGGTGTGGTGGGGTAAAGTGTACAACGGTAAAAAAGTAGGTATATAAACATGATGTATACTGAATAAATGACAAAACGTTTTGATGTCATGAAACCATGTGTCTAAAAAGTCCCGTTGACAAGATGTATTGTCAAGCTATGTTTATGTTCATTATGGCATTAATTATCGGTGGCGGTCCGGTCCAAAAACTATAATTCAAGAATATGTTAAATGTACATAAGATTTCTAATCAAGCGAGTGAGATGGCGTTTAATCCTTTTGTTTTTTGCTCATTTTTTATTTAACTTGTAGTAATAATTATGTTTGATATGCAGTGAACTACTCGAGTACATGTTCATTTGTTTTGGCTTTTTTTTAATATATGTCAATAGGTATAGTAGTCTGATAATAAACCTTCATAACTAAATAAATGACATTTATTATTTTATTACATACTTATGTACATTTTGACCATAACAAATCTGCCATGAAAATATTAAACAAAATGACACTTCGTTCATAATGAATTCTATCATGAAAACATTTTTTGAATATAGCACATTTTGTCAATGGCATTTTGTACATTTTGACCATAGAGTATTCTGTCCTGAAAAATTCCAGACAAAATGACATAAAGACTCTTCGCTCTTGGAAACATTTTGACTGCATTCAGACAAAATGACCTGGTGGCACAAACATTTAGTAATTTGTGGAAAAATACATCTCAACCTTTATACATTTTGGCATTTGTACAAAAATTACCTGTTACCGACAATTGACGGAGAAATCGGTGAACATACATAAACAAGATACATCCACACGAACATAGAACGTCATCCTTTTTTGAAGTCGGTTAAAATACATACGTGTTCCCAAGACGTAAAAATCGGTAAATAACCTATATATCTTACAACTAGGTCTATATTCACATATATTTGGCGCGATTACCGATTAGATCTTATTGCTTTTGACTGTACTAAGCATAAAATCAACGAAAATGTTATAACAACCTCAGCTCTAACAATCCTTTCCATAACCTCGTACAGCGTTTCATCGAGGGTGCACTTCTGGACGCCTTCAAACCACTCGTTGCGGTGTTCGTTTGCCGTCTTGAGGGAAACATCCAGATTGTTGTATGTCTTTTCCGCGGCTAAATTCTGAAAGACACAAAGTCGTGACTTACTAATAATAATAAATTAATGATTTTTTTAATTTTTTTTATTGTTCTATTTGATCGGCATAAAGAAACAGCATTTAATGTCGAGGCACTATATAAAGACTGTATCGTTAAGTATAAATACAACTTGACATAGGTTTATTTCAATTTAAATAATCATATTCTGAATTAAAATTGTTGTCATTGTTTACATCTGAATGTAGCTTCGACTTCCATCATTTAATTTTAAAGTAGGTTTTTCCCCTGCGGGCCTAATATGGTTGCATTTATCGCGTGACAAAATGTGGATAAAGCATCTGTCTCTCTCTTACATATACGTGTCAAAAAGTCACGGATGTTTAATCCACATTTCGTCACGCGATAAACGCAGCTATATTAGGCTCCATGAAAAGAGAAAATAAATTGTGCACAAATGGTGTACTATAAAAGGAATCACTTTGAGAAAGCTGGCTAAGCTAGAAAATTTTTGTGTTGGTGCGATCCAAGCTGCCATTAAAAACTATGGTCAAGACATACATGGTATTTTCAACGACAAACAGAAATCAGGTCGAAAACTGGATCCTTCAAACCCCATTTTGGAAAAAACATAGTGAAGGCATACAGGAAAAACATAGAGACGTCTGTCCGGGATATTGCCATAAAATTAGGTACATCTGCGGGAATGGTCCAACGTGCTAAGCGAAGAAATAGCTCAAAGACATAATATAAAAAGCAAAGGCAGCCGAAAAGAAGCGATAAAATCCAGATCCAAAAAATGATCTGAGTATCCTCATGTTTCTAAAGTCACCCCATTTTACGGTAGGTATAGTATATATAGTAAAAAAATTATTTACCTCTTATTTAATAATTGATTAATGAAGTATTTTTTGTTGACATTCTATTACATTAAGCTCATGTATTTATCACTAAGTCGAAAACGATGGGTGTAGTAGCATAAGAATAAATAATAACTAGGTACACGTAGAAGCGAAACTCCCGGCTCCCGACGCGCGCTCGGCGCGTTAGATATCTACCGCCTGGAGACACCTGAGGTGTCTAGTCCCTCAGGGGCGGATTTTTCACAATGCCAAAATATACCATGACTGATATATAGGTACTTAATAATAATAAGTGGGTGATTTTTTATCGATAAGAAATATCATCACAATAAGTATGTCCCATCCCTACTCGGACGGTGAAAGATCGGACGATTTTTAAATAACCAATCACGTCATCGCTTGGTGATTTAGACGTTTAACAAAAGTAGCATTATGCGGTGCCTGTTGGGGGTGATCTGTGGTCTATAGCCACGCTTCGCACTTTAGTAGGGTACCTACAGCCATAAGAATAAACAATAACTACACGTAGAACTAGAAGCGAAACTCCCGGCTCCGGACGCGCGCTCGGCGCGTTAGATATCTACCGCCTGGAGACACCTGAGGTGTCTAGTCATTCAGGGGCGTCACACACGGAATATATATTAACTAAGATATTGATATTGTGTCTTGAATTGGTTTTCGTATTTGCGTTGATTTTAGTGTTTATGGATGAACTAAGATAGTGTTTTTAAAAGTGAACGACTATTTATGGCAAAATAATTAGAAATAATTGATTGAATAAAGGAGTTTTATGAGATAACCTTGATATCATCAAAAAGTAGTAAATGTAAAAACTCATTTTGCAACAATGTTTCCACGTTGAAGTAAAACATTAATAATAATTCGTGATGAAACTTGTATACCATATCCATAAACCGATTAAAATATTTCGCAAGTGACAGCCCTAACTTTGGGCGCGGAAGACAGAGGGGCGTAGCGGGGTGAAGGGGGAAGTAGGTATTTAAAGCGCGGCATTTGGGGCCTGGTCGAAGGAGATTCGCTTCTACGTGTAGTTATTATTTATTGTTATGGTAGTAGTATAAAATAATTAGCAGAGGTCGGAATTTTCACGGCAAAACATAAGACTGTCGCAATCTTGCTAGTGTTAGAAACTTTTTTTATCGATATCTAGTATTATTTAAAAAAAAGTCGAGTCGAGTTTAAAGAAAAGTAGAGTCGAGTCGAGATTTACATTATTTTATGTTCATTCGTGACATTTAATTTAAAATATGCAAAAGAAGTGTTAAGTTACGGGATTGTTTTATTTGTGTGATTCCATCTAAACCTTAACTATCATAATGACCCTACATTTTGGCTTTTAGTGATAAACGAAACAATCTACTCCCAGAGAATGTAGAGAAATTAATGATTATCTACTCTTATTACTATGACAAACCAAATAAAATTTCATTTGCTGCTGTGTGTACTGACGTGGACTTCGAAGAAGAAATTGCATCTGTCTCTATATAATTTTATACCTCACGTAAAAATTTTGTATTAAATACTTTTTTGTATTTGGTGGACCGTTTTTTCTTCTATTACGCAACTATCGATATCGATAAAAAAAAGTTTCTAACACTAGCAAGATTGCGACAGTCTTATGTTATGCTGTGAAAATTCCGACCTCTGATAATAAGATTAGGAAGCTGTTAATACCAAAGCTACGAGTGGCGGCTGAAACGTTCTAAGCCTAGGGTATTTGGAGGTTGTATATTGTGTTCAAGGTACTAACCACTAGATAGAGCATTTAAACACAAATAATGGAAAAACAAAACATTATGTCATTACTTTATTGTTTCTTGAGATATTCAACGATAAACAGCACCATGTGTGAATTTTTAACGCATATTACGAAAATCGAGTACCGGGCTGTATCTAAGTTCCTCACAAAAAATAAAAAATAACCACAATGCATTTTTGGAATCCAAATTATCTCAGGCTCATTTTCTAATATGAGGATTGCAAACAGAAGCTATTTCAAGAGAGAAAAAAAAACATTTACGACACTCGGTTTCTATTTCTATGAAAGCCGATTTTCAGCCCACCATGCGGCGTGTCGAAACTTCTCAGGCGTTTTTAGAATTGTGTGAAGATGGTGTTGACAAAATTTGCTCCATAATAGTGACCGTTGAGGAACATGGGTTAGAAAGTATGATCCTGAGTCCAAGTCGGAGTCCATGCAAAGGATTGAGAAGGGTGAAAGGCCTCCGAAGAAGTTTAAAGTGCAAAAATCGGCCTCTAAGCTAATGGCCACGGTTTTTTGGGACTCTGATGGAATTATTTTGATAGATTATTTGGCAAAAGGCTCTACAGTAAATTCAAAATACTATGCTGATCTATGGATAAAAGTGCGCCAAAACAAAGTTGAAAAAAGAAGGGGTAAACTCCGTAAAGGAGTTTTGTTTTTGCAAGACAACGCGCTCGTTCATACCGCGCGTGTTGCAAGGGTGGCTCTGAAGGAAATCGGTTTCGAAGAAATTAACCACCCGCTGTATAGTCCAGATAAATACTTAATGTCTATTTTCTGTTCAGTAATTTGAAGAAAGATTTGCGGGGAAAGCGATTTGGAAGTGATGATGAAATAAAGGCGGCGGTAGAGGACCATTTTGAAGGCCTGTAGGTACCCAAACATTTGTACTGAAAACGGCCAGTAAATGGGCTAATCCTCCGCCGTCCTGTTTTGAGTTTCCACTACTATGGCGATCCCTACGGTAAATAGTAAAGTTATCATTTAGAATCTCTGCGTCAAAGACACTCTAGTTCAGCCAAGTCTCAGTCATTACTATGACGTCGTAACAACAACTCAAGGATGACAAATGTAATTCGTTTAGTTTACCACGAATACTTCTAAAGTTTTGATAATAAATGGTAAGACAGGAAATTTCAAAAAAATTAACACTAAATTAATCTAAGTTAAAAATACTTAAAATTATAACAAAGCTGATGAACTACTCGTTAAGTGAAGCCAAAATATCTGTATTTTTTCTCCATATAATTGGAGATGATTTATCTTTTCTTAACAACACCCGTCCGTCACACGTCCACAGATACTTGTATCCCTTGTCTCTTTTGAGCGCGCGGGCCTGAGCTTGCAGTCCGCGGTTATAGGAGGACAGATGCTCGACGACGTAGACCTGTTTGCGTTCTCCCGCCAGCCCAAGATAGGACGAATGAAGCTTTTCGGATGGGTTTGCTTTGTTGAATTTCATGCAGGCCGCCAGGAGCTTGTCACGCAGTGTCGCGGTTCATCTTGGCAACTCTGGTAAATGATGAGTGGGGACGCCGCCGAGGCAGGCGGGCGGTCGAGTGGCTCTCCATTCATTCCGCCCAATTCCGCCCAATTCCGCCGCCTTCCGAAGAAGAAGACTTAGCTGGTAGAGAATTTAATTCTCTTTAAGATTATATACTCTTATATTAATGTATCATCTACCGTTGAAAAGTTATACCACATTTAAAAAATTCATCAATATAGTGCAAAACTCATTACTTTCGCTATTATCAGATGCAACCGTAGATTTCAACGTTACATATCAATAAAAAATGTCCCCTCCCCCTCCCCCAAAAAGTAATATTAATTAAACGAAAATATGGAATAGTGCCGTTTATTTGTTGTCGGGTAAATCGAGCCAGTAATGTTTAATTTATTTTTTATTTTAGATTGACCATAAACTATGCACTTCGTCTTCTGAAATTTAATAAATAATGACAACTTTTACGGATATTTTTGAGAAAAACCTTTTTTATTGAGTTCAAATCTTAATAAAAAATAGTCTTTTTTAAAATTAATATGTAACAAAACCTGAAATCTACGGTTGCATCTGATAATAGCGAAAGTAATGAGCTTTGCAATATATTGGTGTGAAATACTTAAATTTGCCGAAATTTTTAAACGTGGTATAACTTTTCAACGGTAAATGATATATTAATATATGTATATATATATATATTCTTAAAGAGAATTAAATTCTCTACAAGCTAAGTCTTCTTCTTCGTCGTTTTCAGTCTTGAGAGAGTGGGCGTGGTCATCATATCAGTCGCTGGTGGAAAGCTTCACAACTCGGCGCCACTACTCTCTGACAGCTGCCTTCCTCGTGCAAGCTATGTAGGGGGCTGTTTTCTACAGACGATATATATGTAAGTTGGAGAGAAATGTAAGAAAAAATAGGTGAGGTCAAAAATTCATTTTTGAAAATCGACAATGTTTGGAGCTCATATCTAGACAACAATTGAAAATAGGTGAAAAATGCAGAGAATCAAAGTTGTAGAAAATTTTATCAGCTTTAATAATGCCAGAGTACAACACCATTTCCTATCACGCATCGTTTTCAAGAAGTAAACAAAAAACAAAAAAACGGGACCTTCTTTGTGCCCCCCCCCCCCCCCCCTAGGGCTCACCTCCGAGGGGTGGGGACTTTTAGTATGTTTATCTCCTAACTAGTTCAAACAAAGTTCCGAAGTCAAAATTTCTGCTTTCAGCTTTTCCATCCACACCCCCCTTTCGAGCACTCGTTTACCACAGTAATTTTAAGCAATTCATTTTGCTTAATATAACTCCACCGTCTTGTTACAAATGCAAAACAAAACAGATCGCATAAGGATGAATGCTGCACTGCACAGGAGTAACGCACTTAACGCCATACAATTGCTGCTCACTATCGCGGACACTTTGCTGCGGGCCCCGTTATCTCTAAGCTGCGCTCGTGTGAAAAAGGTCACAAGCGCCATGCAGAATGGGGCCCTTATGAGTTTTTTCGATGATTGATTAATTGATGATGATTGATTTGAACACTTTCTCTAAACTTGCGTTTTAACTGCGACGGTAGTTAAACCATTAAAGTTAACTTAAAATACGACGACTACACTATAATTACACTGTTAAAAAGTCAACTTTTTGCACTATTCAATAGTTAGATACTATGTTTATAGTCCCGCTAAACTAAAAAGTATGTTCTGTAACTGTGATTTTACACCTTAATTAATTAATAACGAAGAGCAAAACAATACACAAGTATACTCGTTGATGAATCGTATGACAATACTTCTTTTTATATCTTTACTAGCGATCCGCCCTCGCTTCGCTTCGGTTAATATATGTAGAGAAATAACCCAAGTTCATCTGGAATCATACACTTTTCAAACGGTGAAATAATTTTAAGATAGGTGCAATTGCATAGAGGTTTGCAGAAGAGGTTTGCAGAGGAATGCAGAATTCCCTTTGTTTGGCCATAAATTAGAAGTACTTGTGGACTTACGTTCATGTTCAGTAGAAGATTCACTGGCTCTCTGAGATCTATATCTATCCCTGTCGCCTATAAGCCGAACGTCACGTTCAGTAGAAGATTCCCTGGCTCGCTAAGATCTATGTCTATCCCTATCAACTATAAGACGAACGTCACGTTCAATAGACGATTCCCTATTTCTTCGCAAAGAATTACTTTCTCTTCTATTACACAGCCTGATTTCTCTTTCTTCTTTGATTTCATCATTAAGACTTAAATTGTTTCTATTAACTATTATCCTAATACTACGATCTATATTAGAAGGACTTCTTCGCGTCATATTTTGAGTTTTCTCCTTATAAAAAAAACCAATACCTATTAACCCAAATCCACAAAATTAACTACCTGGTTCGTTGACGGGACAAATACTAAACTAACACCAACCAGGCTAAGGTAATATGCTAAAAGCACAAAAGTTTACATTCATTTTTAAACTTACAACAGGAAATACGTAAGTATCTATATTCGAATTATTTACAACACAAACAATCTTAAAATAAGAAAAAAAATGATTAACTACCTAATCAATTGACTTTCTCTTTGATAACCAAATAGGAAGGAAATATGTAGGTACCTACTTACATATTCTGAATATTTACAGCACAATCTTAAGAGTTTTATCCCTTAAATTCACAAAATTAAATAATAAACACTACCTCTCGTTGATAAACTAATATTTAAAAAAAAAACACTTCGGGAAAAAAACTTATTTTTTTATTTACCAATATTAATTTATTTACCTATTACCTTTATTAATTTGTTTACCTATATATACTTTGTATTAATAAAATATGAAAAACAACATAAAAATAAAACTCAAATGTAACTACAGGACATACCAATTTCCCTAATTTAATAATTTTAAAAGCTTGTATTTCTTTATTAGTATAAATATAAGTAAGACACAAGAGAGCTCCGGTGTACGTCCGATAATTCATTTTTTTTTGTTACTATTGTATGCTGTAGGTAGGCTGGCGGCTGTAGCATAAGAATGAACAATAAGTACACGTAGAAGCGAATCTCCTTTACCAAGGCCGCAAATGCCGCGCTTTTAATACTTACTTCCCCTTTCACCCCGCTACGCCCCTCTGTCTTCCGCGCCCAAAGTCAGGGCTGTCACTTGTGAAATATGTTAATCGGTTTATGGATGTGGAAGTTTAGTCACGAAATGTTATTTATATTTTCCTTCAACGTGGAAACATTATTGCAAAATGAGTTTTTTCATTTACGTTAAATTAGGTAGTAATATTTTTGATGATATTAGGATTATCTCCAGAAAATTTAATGGCTTATGTGGCTATTAATCACCTATAAAACACAGAAACGAGTCTATAAATAAACAACCTTTTAAGCTCAATAAGTTTTAAGTATAGTCTGGGATCCGGAGTTACTTTTTACGTTCCTTTCCGGACCATTAATTTCAATTTTTATTAAGTTGAAAAAGCTTTATTACAAAATACTATTCTTATCTATTAATTAGTTTTTAATGTTTCCATTTTTTTATCTTAAACATCTAGGGGATGTACTATTTAACAAATAAAACTCCTTCATTCAATCAAATACCTATTTCTAATTATTTTGCCGTAAATAGTCGTTCACTTATTAAAACACTATCTCAGTTCAACCATAAACACTAAAATCAACACAAATACGAAAACTAATTCAAGACACAATATCAATATCTTGGTTATTACATATATATTCCGCCTGTGACGCCCCTGACTGACTAGACACCTCAGGTGTCGCCAGGCGGTAGGTATTTAACGCGCCGAGCGCGCGTCCGGAGCCGAGAGTTTCGCTTCTAGTTCTACGTGTAGTTATTGTTTATTCTTATGGCTGTAGGTACCTACTAAAGTGCGAAGCGTGGCTATAGGCCACAGAACACCCCCAACAGGCACCGCATAATGCTACTTTTGTTAAACGTCTAAATCACCAAACATGGAGGTAGGCACGGGATGCGGTGAAAGAGGAAGCGATGACGTGATTGGTTATTTAAAAATCGTCCGATCTTTCACCGTCCGAGTAGGGATGGGACATACTTATTGTGATGATATTTCTTTTCGATAAAAAATCATCATCTTATTATTATTAAGTACCTATATATCAGTCATGGTATATTTTGGCATAGTGAAAAATCTGGATCGGAATGTAAAAAAAGATAATCACGACCGATATCCTTAGTTATAAGTCTTATGTAACTAACCCAGAATCATTAAAAACTCTTAATGAAACGTACCTACGGCGTGAAATACACAGAAGCGGCGCGGCGCAGGCGCGGCGTACGCGCGGTCAAGCAAGGCGCGTTAAGGCTTGGAAAAGTCGCAGGCGCGATGCTAAATTATACAAAAGAGGCGAGCGAGCGCAATCGCAATGGCAATGGCTTGAAATCGTTTGGGTTTGGGTAGCCACAACCGAGGATTTTCATTCTTACTCCGGCGAGGGCATCACCTTCACACAATAAGTGTTTGTTTCATTGTTTCCACCTCTTTGCCGCACATTCTACAATCTGTGTTGTCATAAAGGCGCATCTTTCCTAGGATTTTCTTTACCCCAAAGTGCCCAGTAACAACTCCGATAATGTATCGGAGTTGGCTTCTGCTGAGTTTCCAAAGTTTTTTGGTCCAGCTCCTGTCAACTCTTTCTATGAAGAGCTTTGCATACCCTAAGCCTACCGTGGTTTTCTTTATTTCGCATTATTGCTTTAAATATCGATATCTGGAGATATGTGTGATTCCCAGTTTCTGTTTCTGTATTCGCTGTCGGAAACCACTAAACACAACCAGTCTATGCTGAAAGAATTCAGCCCAGTGGTGGCGGCTATTTTTCCTCATTCAGAAATCGCGCACAGAACTAAAAAGTTCGATCACGGCAAAACAGTGAAACTTCTTACGTAAAATAAATATCACCATAGCGACTGTTGTTTAAACGTTACTATAGTAATCAATAAAATATTACTATCAATATTCAATAATATACTTCACAAATATCTTCAAAATCGGAAAATTATCTACCAAATATTGTATTTGGAAACAACGCCGGACATCACCACGAAATCAGAAAATGACAATATATTGGGATTGCCCTAATGAGTAAAACAGACGTTACGAAAAAGGCCATTATAAGTTGATTGTTAGTCAAATATAAAATGTGCTTATCGGTGAATGTAATACCATATTTTTTAGAGTTTTATGTTCTTGATGACTTTCCACACCATTTCACGGAACATGAAGGCATTTTGAGTAATTTCTCGAATTCTGTATATTTTTTATGACACGTTTCTAACTCAAACGGGAGGCGTACGCATAGGTCTCAAACATGGTTGACACTGACATCGGTCATCTGCGCTATACCGTACATTATACTAAATTTTGCATATGAGTGGTGAACATCGGCTGCCTTGTAAGCGGTATCTATTGGGGGTAATTTTGAGTCTCCCATATCTTCTAAAGTATTTATTTAAATAATATAGTGTAAAGGACAATTTTAATTTACATTAAATGCCCAAGGTAAGTAACGTATTTATCTGGATAAGAATAAATACTGAATTGGAGAAAATAGCTTCGCAAATAACCTATTGTTTTTTAATAAAATTTTAAAGATAAAAATGGTTACTGTGAGTCAATTTTAGGAGATAAACATATGCCATCGCGGACTTTTCTTTAGTTTTTTTGAAGAACTACAATTCTTCAGTACATTATTTTGATATATCTCTTAAGGTTTAGCCAGCGTTTGCAATGTAAGCGCAAAAAAGTGTTTATTTACGACATCACATTAGAAACCTTTAAAATTATCAGTGTTTCTCTACTGTATTATGCATGTATTATACATATAAACCTTCCTCTTGAATCACTCTATCTATTTAAAAAACCCGCATCAAAATCCGTTGCGTAGTTTTAAAGATCTAAGCATACATAAGTACAGACAGACAGCGGGAAGCGGATAGTGATAGTGATGTACATAGTGATAGTGATATAGAGTTTAATTCTAGCAATTATTTTATTACATGCAGCTAAATCCTGAATTAACATTTCTGTAGATTATTTTTAGATACTTTTATTGCTTTCGAATATCACTTTTTTTTTTTTGCTCTTGGGAAAGTCACATTCCTTTCAGGGAATGCTACATTAAAGTAGTGTAGGATTACATTCAGAAAAGATTCCATTTTAGCATTAAGGTAGCTTATTAAGCAGAATTTCATCGAGCAATCTCTCGTCATTACAAATTAAGTAGTAAAAATAATAATAATTATGGTTAGACATATTTCTTAAATACAATGGGGTTTTCTGAGTCTGATTGGGGTTAATTGTTGCAATTCTAATAAGTATAGCATTATGGTCAGATAACTTAGTATTAAGGCCTCGAGCTTTACAATTTTGTTTGCTAAAGTTAACTATAAAATTATCTGTACAAGTTGCACTCTGTCCCTTTGTTCTAGTAACTGTTTGGTTCATTAATAAGGTACTCACAATTATAGCTAAGGGTATTCTTGAATTTGTTTACTTTATTGTTTGATTTTAGCATGTCCAAGTTGAAGTCACCAGTCAAGATCATTTGTTTACCTTCCTTAGTAATTTTACCAAGGATAAGCGTGATTGTATCTTTAAACATATCGAAATCATAGTCAGGGCGATAAACACATATTACTACGCCTTTTGGTGACTTCAGCTCGATCGCTGCTATTTCACAGTTCATTTCTATCGATAACCTACAGACAAATATAAATCGCAACGCCCCCGTGATTAAATAAGTTCCTATTGAAGAAGATACTAACGGAAAGTATTAGCACTTCTATTTCTGCGTACTTACTAATAGATAGACTCACGCGTGAAAATTTCGGTGCCATAATTTATCACAACTTTCGTCGAGGGTTATCTCAGGATGAATGTCTCGGTGAGCTTCTTTCCATATATAATATGGAAGCACCAAGCCAAACGACTATAATTGCTGGTATTCGGAGTTTCGACGAGGTCGTACAACTCTCAGCACCGTACCTTCTAGTGGTCCACCAAAAACAGCAGTAACGCCTGAAAACGCGACGGCTGTGCAAAAAAATCTTCAAGATGATCGACATGTGACATACGAGCTGATTCGGGCTTTCATAGGGATTGGAATGACTGCAATTCAAAGTATTGTGCATAATAAGCACTTCTATTTCTGCGTACTTATTACTAATAGATAGACTCACGCGTGAAAATTTCGGTGCCATAATTTATCACAACTTTCGTCGAGGGTTATCTCAAGATGAATGTCTCGGTGAGCTTCTTCCATATATAATATGGAAGCACCAAGCCAAACGACTATAATTGCTGGTATTCGGAGTTTCAACGAGGTCGTACAACTCTCAGCACCGTACCTTCTAGTGGTCTACCGAAAACAGCAGTAACGCCTGAAAACGCGACGGCTGTGCAAAAAAATCTTCAAGATGATCGACATGTGACATACGAGCAGATTCGGGCTTTCATAGGGATTGGAATGACTGCAATTCAAAGTATTGTGCATAATGGGGCGCCAGAAAGTTAATTTCCCGCTGGGTACCCCATAATTTGTCTGAAGAGCAAAAAGCGGCTCGTGTTGAGTGGTGTCGGTCTACTCTGAAACGCTTCAATGGAGGGTAGTCAAAAGCGGTTTATAAAATCGTCTCAGGTGACGAATCATGGATTTATTCTTATGAACCTGAAAGAAAACATCTGTAGTTTCGGTCTTCGAAGGCAAGAAGAAGCCAACGAAAGTGTTGCGTTCCCGAAGCGTATCGAAGGAAATGGTCGCTTCGTGTGTTTCCAAAAAACATGTGGCCACAATTCCGTTACAGGAACACATAAAGGTTACCGCCGACTGGTACACTTCGGTATGTTTGCCAGAAATGATGGCTGAACTCCGTAGAGGTAATGCTACACGCCGAACAATCTTTCACCACGACAATGCGAGCTCATACCGCTCGCAAAACAAAAGAGTTTTTGAACCAGGAAAACGTAGAGTTAATGTCTAATCCTCCGTATAGTCCCGACTTGAGCCCTAAAGATTTTTTTACATTCCCACAAATTAAGGATTTGTTACGTGGCCAGCGATTTCAAGACCCAGAAGCGGCAGTACAAGCGTATAAATCGGCCATTTTGGAAACGTCCACTTCAGAGTGGAATTACTGTGTTAATAACTGGTTCGAAAGAATACAAAAGTGCACTGATTGAGGGAGAAAACTTCGAAAAACAATGAAATATAATTTAGGTATAACGTACTTGTAGTTTTTTTAATTCCCAATAATTTCAGTATGCCGCTCGTATTATATTGTTTCTGTCTAATGAAGCAAATAGTGATGTACAACCATTGTACAACCTTTCGATTCTTCATGATTCTAATTCGATTCTAAGGTAAATTATGTTTGTTGGAGAGATATTTCTGTCTGAGTGACATAATTATAGGTTATAAATCACAGGTTCCCAAGTAATCCCAACTTTAAAGAGAAAAAGATGGAAGCGACCGGACAAAGAAATTGGTTTCCAACAAAAATAGTCAATTTTTTATCAGCTAAAATAATAGTAGGGGAGCCCAAGGTGCTAATTCGGGATTTACTCGAGCGTCGTGGGGACCTATTAAATTTTGAAGATAAGATGATGGAAAGGAAATAACTTTATATGATGTGTATGCTTTCAGCGGTGAGGGAAGCGTGTACAGGTTTTCAAAAATGTAAAATAAACAGTCAAACAGAAATACTCGAGCGCGTCAGATATTGATAGTGTATAACTCCCACGTGTCTCTGATAACGGAGGCATGTTAATCTGCCGGTTTGCATGGACGGGGTGGCCGTACGGAAGGGTTGAAAATGTATATATTCGAGCGCGTCAGATTTTCAGACGGGATGTTAAGTGAACCCGAAATAACCTCTCATTGCAAATACTGACGATTCGGACGTGACGCAAGCAAGAAGCGGCTTTTCAGGAAATGCAAAATAAAATCCAGATGCTGAAAAACTCGAGCGCGTCAGATTTTTATACAGATGCGTGCTGATCCATAATCAGACGATTATTTTGAGGGGTTTTCTTAACCAGACGGTATGTTTATTTTTTTTGTAAATCAATGAATGTATAACAAAATGCATAGAAAGCTGACTGAACCAAGTTTAAGACCGTTCTGTCAGTGGAGCTTGTGGAAAGAGACTTGACGATGCATTTTTTAAATAACATTGGAGACACAGAAGCACTGGAGCAGGCGACCAACGCCTACATCGGTGCGGTGTCGAAAGCATGTGAAGAATGCATCCCGAAACCGGGAGCTCCCAAGACAAACGCAAAGCCGCCGTGGTGGTCCAAAGATTTGGACCGACTGAAAAACGACGTGTTAAGAAGGAAAAGACGAATAAGGAACGCAGCCCCAAACCGAAGGCAGTACGTACTCGACCAATACCTCGAAGAGTATACCATGAAAGCGACAGAGGCTCAGACAGCTAGCTGGAAGGATTTTTGTATCGCGCAGGATAGGGAGTCTATGTGGGACAAAATCTACCGAGTAATCAGGAAAACGGCTACACGTCACGAAGACACGTTGCTCAGAGACGAACGGGGGCTCACCTTAACACCGAAACAGTCGGCTCAAAGACTGGCTGAATGCTTTTACCCGGATGACCGCCTGGACGGTGAGTCCGACCATCACAGGAGCACCAGGGATGATACGGAGGGAGACAACCCAGCAGTGAAGTCACACCTCACTGGCGATGATTCACTTTTCACACAAGTGGAAATGGATGCGGTAGTCAGAAGTATGAAGCCGAAAAAGGCAGCTGGGTCGGACGGACTCACTGCAGACTTATGCGCAGCAGCTATTCAGTGCAATGGAGAAGTATTTTTGTGCTTAGCGAATTCCTGCCTTAGGCTAGCCTACTTCCCCAAAGCCTGGAAGTCAGCACATGTCTACATCCTACGGAAACCCGGTAAGGAGGACTATACCCACCCCAAGTCATACCGACCGATTGGTCTATTGTCAGTATTAGGGAAGATAATCGAAAAAATGCTAGTAAACAGGATCAAGTGGGATATCCTCCCGGCCCTGAACAAACGTCAGTACGGGTTCATGCCCCAGAAGTCGACGGAAGACGCCCTCTATGATCTGATGAGACACATAAGAACCGAAGTAGAAATGAAGAAACGTATCGTGCTACTCGTCTCGCTAGAGAGAGCTTTCGACAATGCCTGGTGGCCGAAGCTCAGAGCCCAACTGGCCAAGAAAGGCTGTCAGAGAAATCTTTATCACATGGTCCGCTCCTGCCTGGACGACCGCATGATAAGGGATACACTACGTGGGCGAAACCAGCGAAAAGCCCACTACAAAGGGATGTGTCCAAGGCTCTATAAGTGGTCCAATCTTCTGGAATGTAATTCTAGACGATCTACAGATGCTCAACGACACGGACGCCCATTGTCAGGCCTTCGCTGACGACGTCACTCTGGTGTTCACTGGCAACGACTCAGGTGCAGTGAAAGCCAAAGCCGAACGGACTCTCCAAAAAATGGTCGAATGGGGTACCCAAAATAAGCTTAACTTCGCCGCTCACAAAACGGGAGCCATGGTTATAACGAGGAAGCTAAAATGGGATCCCATCCGAATCTCAATGGCTGGGACCGTGGTGGAGCTTGTCGACGAAAGCAAACTGTTGGGACTCACCATAGACCGTAAGCTGACCTTCAACGCACACGTAGAAAAAACGTGCCGAAAGGCAACGGATATCTACAGACAGCTGTCACGTGCGGCGAGGGTGTCATGGGGTCTCAATAGCGAGATAGTGAAAACCATCTTCGTGGCGGTGATAGAGCCGATCGTCCTGTACGCAGCAAGCACTTGGCACAAGTCTGCCAACAAGTTGATGATGCGAAAAAAGCTAGACTCAATACAGCGTGGTTTCGCCCAGAAGATTTGCAAAGCGTACAGGACGGTCTCTCTGACATCGGCGCTGATCCTGTCGGGAACCCTCCCACTGGATTTGCGCATTCACGAAGCGGCAAGTCTCTACGAGGTCAAAAAGGGCTACAGTGAGGACCACATTCCACCAGGAAGAGAAATTGAGGAAAAAACTGACGCCCTGAAGAGACCGCACCCGTCAAGGGTTGTGGGGTACGTATTGCAATGTCTAAAATTAAAAAGCCTAATGTATCATAATCCCTAAAAGTTCATAATACCTAAAAGTTGTTTTTTCTGAAACCATAAACTTTTCAGGAATTTTGAAAACGGAATTGTGTACAACTCATTAGGTTAGGTTAGGTTTGTTTTCTAACAATCCTGAAAAGTTTACGGTTTCAGAAAAAACAACTTTTAGGTATTATGAACTTTTAGGTATTATGATACATTATGCTTTTTCAATTTAAGCGTTCTGATACGTACCCGGGTTGTGTCCATCGACTACGTCTGCTTGGAGGAATTCAACCAAGACGTGGTCGATAGAGACGGGAGCAGCACTCACATGGTGGGAGAATGGAAAAGAAATCCGCCACTCAACCTTTAAGCTAGCGCCCTATAACACCGTGTTTCAAACCGAACTGTACGCTCTACTCAGGGCAGTGCAGATCGCAGGGAAACACAAGGCGCAGAGCGTCAGCATCCTCAGTGACTCAAGATCTTCACTGGAGCTCCTCAAATCACCGGACACGACACACCCCTTGGTCCAAGAGATCAAAAACGCCACAATCCAAACAAGAGCAACGGGGACCGATCTCAGGTTCTATTGGCTGCGAGCTCACGTTGGAACGCCAGGAAACGAGAGAGCAGACGAACTGGCAAAGCAAGCAGCCTTTAAGAAACAGACCGCCGCCCCATATGACATGGTGCCGGTGTCCTACGCCAAGAGGTCGATAAGACAAAACACGGTCGAACAGTGGCAGGTTCGCTACGGGGCATCCGGGACAGGTGCGACAACCAGGACTTTTTTATACAACTGTGAGAGATGCGAACAGTATACTAAAGAAACTCAAACTCACAAACTTCTTGGTTCAACCGTTTACTGGTCACGGAGGGTTCGCCGCCTATCTCTACCGTTTTAAGATCAAAGATTCACCTTCGTGTGTCTACGACCCGACCCTTGATGAGGACATGTGGCACATTGTCTGCGAGTGCCCGCGTTTCGGCATGGAAAGGCTTGACCTTGAGCAAAAGACCGGAGTCAAAGTTTCTCCAGATAGCTCAAGCTGGAAAGCCTTGCTGAGAACAGAAGTCAATCGCGAAAGCACGTAGGGTTTTATAGAAAAAGTGGTATGCGTAGCGTGTTTAAGGAACAAATAGTTCGGTACCCAGTACCCAGTTTCCCCAACCCAAACATTGTTCTCCCACATACAAACCGCCCCAACGCACCCGTAATCTTGTAGGATGATGCAATAAACAGTATAAAATCTTCCAACCCACTTAACCCCATCTCTAATAACCTCTGTTAAAAAAATATATATATTTCTTTGTTCTAATGACCTCTATATGTTAAACCCAGAGCTAGCTTTAACCTTCAGTGTTTAACATACACTTAAGGTTAGAGTTAGCTATATTATAAGCAACCTCCTGACGCACGCACCTCCCGACTACCTAACGAGTGTCGGTAGGACGGGGGATGGGGAATCCTGCGGCCTCCTAAACGGGGGAATGATTTTCTCTCCCGGCCCTTCAGCACAGGCTGGGGTAAGGCTCCGCGCGCGATTCACTGGTGCCTCGTCAAATTGACACCTGCCCCCCCATTAAATTATAGAAGATATATAGGCTAAGTTGCAATGGAAGAGGTCACAAAAGAGGGCAGCACTAAGTGAAACGCGCAAAAAATTGTATCTCCAGGCAAAAGAGAAAGCCTCAGAAAGGGTAGCCCCACCCATAAAGATGGTATCCACAGCCACACAAGTGGTCCAAAGAGATCTCCGACCCAACCCTTCCATTGTCGGGCAAATGAAAGGAAGCCCGTAGTCTGTAAGTATGCATGCGTCAGGATTCCCACTCCGCGACTCACATAGCTATAAGTCTCCCCCCTATCCCAACCCCCATTCCTATCCCCCCTTTTTGGAAAAACCCCGCGGATATGTAAACGGAGGAAGGACTTTCTCCTCCGGCCTTTCAGCACTGGCTGGGGTAGTATCCGCGGGAGTCTAAATTTTAGTTGGTAATTGGTGTTTTTAGCCGGTGCGAGCCCGGCAGTACCTGGGCCCTCCATCCCCAGGTCTCCGGAAGGGATTTTCACCTCTCCCCTTTTTTCTTAAAGTAATTAAAGCAAAAAGCAAACAAAGCAAGGACTTTTGTCTTTGGCCATTCAGGCGATTACCAAAAAAAAAAATGCACTGAGAATAGCATGCAAGTAAAAAAAAACCTTTTTCTTTTAATTTTAATATATTTTTTCTGAAAGGATAGGGTTACCAGCTTAGAATAGTACCACTTCATGTCTTCCCGTGGAAGGCTTGTAGCATTGATAACCCAACTAGCAAAATAACCTTATAACATCAAGCTTATATGGCCAAAACCCTTGTAATTGAATAAAAGCATAAGTTGTTCCAATGTCTTTATAATAGCTAATACAACTTTAATTCTTATAATTTAGGTTGCATAAAGGCTATTATTGCCGAGTAATATCACCACAATAAGAATTCCCCTTGTAAGTGTCGTTTATAAGAGATTTTTGATATCACAGCCTCTATTCTTATAATTTAGGTTGGATAAAGGCTAATATGGCCGAGTAATATGAAACGACATAGGTACTTTCCGCACTTGCTTAAAAAAAAGGTGTCGTCGAAAATAATTGAGTAATTTTTTGTCATGCGTCTGAGTATTTTATCGCTTCACATGGCACGGCTGAAACATCAATGTGTATCGTTCTATATACCTTTCTCGAGAAATGGTCTGAATGAGGATGAAAATCACTTCAAAATAATCAAACAAACTAATAGTCGATTTTTATTTGTGTAACGTAGTGATGGCGGTTTAAAAGTTGGTTTGCCAAGTTGTTTAAATACGTACGATGACGTCAAACTTGGCGTATATGTCCTTGAGACGGCCGTCGGCGTCGACGAGTGGCAGCGCAGACACGCGGCGGTTGACAAACTTGCTCAGCGCGTCGATGATGGACGTATCCTCGGTAGCGGTCTCGATGTCACGCAGCGTGCCGATCTGCAGCTCACGTAGCTTGCTCTGCAGGTACGTCGGCTTCGGCAGCTCATTTATCTACAACAATAAACCATACACTAATTACAAACATAATCATACGCTACGCCTTCATATAGAAAAATTCGTATGAGAGCCACATTACATTATATAATTTGTAGATCGGTAGTTTAGTTCGCTGTCTTCTTAGTTAGTCCAGACCTACGCTATCTTCGTAGATATACCTATAAATAGTATAATATTAAATAAAGAATGCGTTCCTTGAAAAGTGACCCACATTCAAGTTAGCAAGTTAAGTTGAAATTGGTGTACACAAGTAATAGATGCCAAGGGTACAAAAATCCTCCTCGAATATACAGGGTGGAAAAAACGAACGCCACATGGACGGCAACTACCTTTAATATTGGAAAAAGCAAGTTCTACGCAAAGGAGACATACTTTTATATTTTAAAACAAACAATACAGCATAAAAAATCCTCTTCCTTAACAGGGAATCGAACTGGTCGAATATGACAAAGCAATATAGTCGTTTTTTATGATACAGATCGAAAGGATCATTGATAGTAATTATTTGTGTATATAACACATACACTTTTAAATTAAATAAAGACCGTAAAAAGCCCTTATTATTTTGTCATATTCGACCAGTTCGATTCCGGGTTAAGGAAGACGAATTTTCAAAAATCCATGAATGCAGGTTTTTTTTTCAAAGTAAGTCTTGCCTAAAACTTTGCCTAAAACTTGCTATTTCCAATATTTAAGTTAGTTGCCGTCCATGTGGCGTTCGTTTTTTCCACCCTTTATAAAGTATATTCGCAACTCTGGTTTTTACATAATTATAAAGAGCCCGCTGTTCAATATCGGATCACAAATATTTACGTGATGAGCGCGAGTCATAAATTTAAAAAGACTAAGATTTGAAATATGATAAAATATTTATTTTCGATTAATACAATGACCATACATCGTTATCGCGGGAGCAAAAACGATTTGACAGTAGTGAAAGATTATGACAAATAGGCAATAACAGAAGTGACACTCGTATCGAGAAACGTTTATACCTATGAGTTCAAAATGTATACGTTTTCTTTCAAATATCTTACCTCCGTACTTGACTTGATTAGTATTACATATTGTTACGTACTTGGGGGTAGGTAACTGATAGAAATGCACAAATACACCGATAATCAAAAGTAGAATTTAATAACGCACTCACTTAAACCGTTACAAAACAATTATCGCACAATAAACTTCGAATACTCAGATGATCGCACTGTTCGCTTATTACTTAGTAATAAGCTTATTACTTCTTCGATAGCTCGTAGGATTCTGGTTTAGGTATGGGATTTATACTTCTCACTTGCATGAATTAAAATTCGCACGTCAAGTTGCACTTTTTATTAAACATCAACAAGTATCGCCATTTCTATTCTAACATAAACAATCATAGAGGGAGCAGAGACCTTGCCAGTGCGTCACGGTACAACACGTGGAGAATTGTGATAACAATACTATGTACGGGCGCGATCGAGTATAGTAGTGGTCGGGTGACCGGCGCTAAGGCGGCGGCAGTTTGTAAAGGAACAGTAATGCATCTCTAATATCAGTGAAAACCACCCAATATGGGGAATCAAGGCAGTGCGCCGCCTGAGTCGCAGCCAGCAAAACAACAGGAGATATATACGCAAATCGGACGCACCAACTTGATAGAACAAAATACGACCATCGCCGAGGAAATTTCTCGCGTAAATATATATTTCTGCGTGATAATTGTTGCGGGTCTCGTCGTCATCGTTGCCCTATCACTAAGGTACGCAAACAACTGTTTGAATAAGAAAATTGAAAGAAGAGCTCAGGGAGAAATATTAAGAGCAAAAGTATAATGGAAGGCTATCTTAAAGAGGTACAACAATTTATCAGCATATATGGAGGAGCTAACAATATCGAAATGATGGAGCCTAGAGTGGGCGTTAAACAAGGAAGAGAAGTAATAATAACCAGTATCGAGGGAACAAATGGGAATCGCTTATTCTGTCCAAACAATTTGACAGTCAGGACATACTTTCATATTGTGAACCAGCTGGTCGTCGATTTCAGTGATGGGACAAAAACAATGGGAGCTGATCTATCAAGGACAAGAAATATGGATTTACGACATCACCTGGGAACGAGAAAAATTGTTTAAGAAATTTTAAGGGACTCAAGTGACAGTGCAAAAAAGTATAGTAAGTGTGAGTGGTTACAGTGAAACGCAAGGGACAACAAGTAAAGTCGAAGGGCAACTAGGAACAATAAAGTGAGTAATTAGTAATAATGCAATGTTTAATGCAATTATGATAATCATAGAGTATAGCATAAAATGTTAAATGGCCGACATTATACGGGAATTAATAGAGCAAGTAACCGAAGTAAGGACTTATTTAGTTAAAATAGGATCAAGTAGACGTAAACAAGCAAATAGCATAAATTCAACATTTAAATCATTAATTCACACTTTAAGTGATCAAATAAAGTCAGGCATAAAGAAGTACATAAAGAAGTAGAGTTAATTCAAGAGTTAAGTGATAAGTTTAATAAAGTCAACACAGAAGTAGAAGCGTTTTGTAGCGAAGCAGAAGAGGAAATAGAAAACATGGAAACATTTAAAAGATGCAGTGCAAGCCGCGCTGGACGAAGAAATGACAACGGAATCAGGATCAGGAGTCACAGGTGCGTACGGTAGGACTGCTTATCAAACAGGATATAGATACACACGTGAAGGAAATCATGCTGCAAGTGGCTACAAATAGTCATATAATGTGGTTCAATCGCAGCAACGCAGGGAATACGGGCTACCGTAAGTATAATTATGAGGCACCACATAATCAGCGCTATCAGCGAGGCCGGGGTGCGCCTAACAATACCAGATACACACGTCCAAGGGTAAGTAACCAACAAGGTGTAAATATAATGGCACAGAATCACGAAAACGAAGAAAACGATAACAACCAGTTTTTTCGTGACTAATAATCACATATTTTCCGGCGGAAACTCAATAACCCTACAATTAGTAACGAATAATTACTTATGTTCTTGGTTAATCGATACAGGAGCAACACTATCAGCGGTAAAATATGAGTATATCAGGCAACGAAATATACCAATAATACAGGATCGAATAAACATTAAAGGAATTGGAGGTAGTGTAGAAGCCATAGGGTATGTAAATTTGAGGTTACAAATCAAAAATGACTCATTCGTTCACAAGTTTTTTGTTTTCAAAACATTGCCAGGCATCACGACTGGAATTATAGGACATGACTTTTAAGAAACATACAAGGTAATAATAAATTACAATGATGACACCATTACCCTTATAAAAGATGGCCAAAAGGGCATATCTGATTGAACGCTCTGCGGTCGCACAAGCAATAGATTTGTTTCAAAATTCATATCCGTTTTCATGGGAGTTATTAGTTTACTGATCATGTGTGTATTGAACTTACATAGAGGAAGAGAAAGCGTAGTATCCTCTTGTGCGTAAGTATGTAGAGCACGTTGCCGGTGTCAGGGTCGATGACGGGCAGTCGATGGATGCGGTTGGTGATGAGGATGCGGATGGCGTCGTACAGCGAGGAGTCCGGCCCGATTGACACCAGCGCCGAGCCCTTCAGCACCTCTGCAATAACCCACCACTGTTACACGAACCTTCCTACACTTCACATAAACAATAACCATAAACGTCTCATGTTATTTCGAGTAAAGTAAAATGTAAGCACTGGATCATGGTACAATAATATACTTCGCCTGGTATTCTCTTCCGAGAAGCAGTGGTCACGTGAGTGGACACGTACTACGTCACATCCGTCAACCGAAGATTTCCAAACTTTAAAATCGGGGTAATTTTAAAATAGTTGCTAGTATACAGGGCGTCCCAAGACTATGGGACATGAAGGGAAAGTACCTTATATATCGTAGATAGGATGTTTTCCTGAAAGAAGACTTTATGTTATTTTTAAAAGTTAGTACCTAATACTGCATTCAAAGATATTCTAAAACTTATTTGCTTCGTCTGGGAATCGAACCGATTTAAATGTAAAAAAAAAACACCCGTATCTTTATGATTCCAATCGAAAGAATTAACAAAAAATAATAATTCTTCTTAAGAAACATAATATTTTAAAAGAAAGGAACAACGTGAAATTAATGATTTTAATTAAATTAAAAACATACATGAAACTGCCAAAGTCAGTTAAGTATTTTTTGTAAATATTATAATTAAATGCTCAAAATTTGATCCCTCTTGTCTTATGCAAATCGCCAATTTTTTACAATAAATCAGCTGCCTGTTGGTTGTCTTATCATTATTATTATGGTGAATCCTCGATATGATATGGCTCAATTCTGTTTTTAATTCGCCCACGTTGTCGTATTGCTTTTTGTATAGCAAATCTTTCACGTACCTATCACCAAAAGAAGTAATCTAACGGTGAAGTAATGCACGTGCACCTATAATAAGAAAAACTGAGCCAGTAAGTCGTTTATTAAGTGGGTACTTATTTGCGAATAATCAATGCTATCTATGGAATAATAATATCGCTATTTTTCGGACGTCGTCGTCGGTCATAAATAATTTTCTTGAAATTTGAATCAAACATTTTACGGTATTCCTTTCTTTTAAGATAGTACGTTACTTAAGACGAATTATTATTTTTTGTTCATTCTTTCGATTGGCATCATAAAAATACGTGTGATTATTTTTCACATTTAAGTCGGTTCGATTCCCAGACGAAGCAAGTAATTTTTAGAATATCTTTGAATGCAGTATTACTAACTTTTAAAAATAACATAAAGTCTTCTTTCAGCAAAATATCCTATCTACGATATTTAAGGTACTTTGCCTTCATGTCCCATAGCCTTGGGACGCCCTGTATATTAATTTAAGACTATCATTGTATATATAGGTTTTACGTTTTGACCATTTACCGTTTGTTCTCTATAAAAAAACATAGACGTGTTGCTGCATTTTCACGTAGGTACGGATATAAGTTCTACCAGCAATGTGCTGTGACCACCGGCACATAAATGTTGAACGTTTAATGGAAAATATACGACTTTACTCATAACAAAATAAAAAAATAAGTTCTAAATATTAGAGCTATGGATTATGAGAACTTGAATATTGATAAGCGCTTTTTTATTAGGCGCTTTCTCTCATTTAGGTTTAACAGGACATAAAATACTACTCTACATAATATTAAACCGTGGTTTAGGCTCGCAATTTCGTAACCACTTCTCGGCAAGCGATCCTTTTGGTGGAAAAGTATAGAAACTGACTGTGCGATACCCTTTTTGCTCTTACAGCTTTTAATAGAGCATGTAACCATTTTACATTTAACAAAAAAATGTCATCGACAACTTTTACCGCGACAGTTTGAAAATCATTGGCGTGTCATGAGAATAATGATACCGAGCGAGAGCGGAATATGATATTCCCATAGGTTCGAATAGTATGACGAGAAACATCAAGTTGACAAATTTGTAACCGGCCAGTTTGATCTGGTGAATCCGGTGATGCCTGTAGTATCAGGTTGTAATTCCACATTGTAATGTAACCTTTATGTTTAAAAAAAATCCCTGTTAGTTATTTTCATGCATAAATGTATATATAATATTAAAATAAAACATTCAATGAAAGTAAATATGTAAATTATGCTCGTGACTCGTGATTATTCGTGATATATATATTTTTTAATAAAATCGAACACTAACCTAAATTTTTTTTTTCCTTATTCTTAGGTGGTGAATCTAGTGGCAACTTTGTGATGACGTAGAAAGTGTCCCTTTTCGGAAGAGAAGACCTTGTTTTATTAGACCATGCACTGGACTTTTTTGAGCCCAGCACGAAACAAAAACGATTGTCGTCGTCTGTCAAACTGACAAAATGTATGGGATTGGCTTACGCTGACAATCTATCGCGTCGGCGACATAAGTCAACATTCCATCCATTTTAGTCCTTACATTTTGTCAGTTTTTGGAAATCGCTTACGTTAGCGTTTTGCATCTTTCTAGGCGTGGTGCGTTTAAGAAACGTGCATTTATTTAACTTAAGCTGGCCTGAGGTTTCCAGTCGAACGGTAACACGACTTGTTAATGTTATGTATATCCTCCAGGTGCTGCGGTACGTACGTCTCCAGGTCTCGAGGCGGTGTTCTTCGAGTTCGTCCATGGCGACGTTGGGGCTTGTGTAGTACATCTGCAGGATCTTGATGAAGTCTGTGATGGTCAGCATCCCGATGAACTTCTGCCGCTGCGAGTCCCATAGTGGCGCGGCGCGAACGCCTACGACAAAATATTTATTAACACCTCTAATACTAAGCGTACTAACCGAACAAGCAGGAAAAGTCGCATTGAATTTAAAATTAATGCAAATAGGTACGTATAAGACTTGTTGTTTAGTTAAGATTACTTATGTTTTGGGTAAGTAGGTATGCTTATTAGTATTTATACATATTTGCATGTTTGTAAACTCTTTATAGTACAAAGTTATTTATTATTTTATTGACGTTATCTTCATCATCATCATCATGTCAGCCGAAAGACGTCCACTGCTGGACATAGGCCTCCCCCAAAAAACGTTGACGTTATCTGTTTTTATATTTTTGTGTAGGTATAATATGTTTATTTTATTATGGAAAACACAAAGCTATAGTAAAAATAACGTTAGTAAAATGGCCCGGGTGTCTATCGCTATCATAAATAAAAATATAGTGTTATTAAGTGAAAAAAATACTTATACCTTTGCTTTACATGTTACGGGAGGACCATTTTTTATATTTATTCCATAATTGATCTTAGTGCGCGGTGTAAATATCTACATCTATGCGGAATTTCAGTAACAAACATACATGGCGGAACTATAAGGGTTCCTAGTTTGACTTCGGAACTCGAAAAAGGCCTCAGACGGAAAACGCTCGCTATTTTGGTAACTTAATACCCAACAGGGCCTCTATTCAACACCAAAACCAAATCATCTTGGACCTGTTATCGTATTGTCAACGTTTTGTTCTCTTATTTACTTGACAGCAATGGCGGCCGAGTTGAAAACAATACCATAACAGGTCAAATACGATTTGGATTTTACTGCCTAGACTAGAGGCGCAGTAGTGGTACAAATAATAATAAAAATCCTCTCCGTGCATCTAATGTTCCGTTAAACAAATGTTTACGCGTATATTGACCGACCTTGGCCAAACAGTTAGTGTAAAGTTTGAAATATAATAATTATATTTTACATGTAGGTACTATCGCGATCGTTAATTTGTGACCCATTTTAAGAAAAAAAGCAAGCTTTCAAAACCCGACTGATCAGTTGCTAACCATTTTTAAATCGTGATAAATCCTAAATGATCATTAAAAATTAAAAATGATGAAAGAAACCTAAAGATGATTTTTAAATCCCTATTCAATGATACCCCACTTGTAATACTTGGGCGACTTTATTTTTTTAATTTGCACAATATGGCGTCTGGTTGCCGCCATATTGAACTTTGATTACTGTCATATCTTCAGTGACACTCACCAGATTCAGACAAATCGATTGACATAAGAATCATCAAAATCGGAAAACAGGTTTAGTTTTTATAGTGCCACAAAGGAACAAACATACATATATAGGCAGTCGGCAGTCGGGTAAAAATAGGCTTGAAGTCGTCAATATCGTTAGAGATGCCAAATAATTTGTAACTTATATGCGACTCAACCTTATTGTTGTAGAATGTCAGAATGACTTTGGACCTAAGATGGGTCCCAAATTAAAGTTCGTGACTGTACTTGCCGAAAGTAAGACACTCCGATCGATAGGTACATTTCTTTTTCTATAGTAATTTTTGCAATTTTTTAATGCACATTGTGGCATTGTGACGCTTGTTGACATCAGTCAAATAAGTAAAAACCGGCCAAGTGCGAGTCGGACTCGCGCACGAAGTGTTCCGTAGCATTATCTACCAAAAATCACGTTTGTTGTATGCCCCCTTAAATAATTATTTTATTTTTATTTATTTATTTATTTTTAAAGTGTATATACAACTAAATTTTCTGTGAGTCTTTCAAGCGTCTACCTGTTGCCGTAAATACTACCGAGCAAAATCGGCAAAAAACAAGTTTGTTGTATAGGAGCTAGGAGCCCACCTTAAATATTTATTTTATTATATTTTTAGTATTTGTTGTTATAGCGGCAACAGAAATACACCATCTTTGAAAATTTCAACTGTTTAGCTAGCACGGTTCATGAGATACAGCCTGGTGACAGACAGACAGACAGACTGACAGACGGACAGTGGAGTCTTAGTAATAGGGTCCCGTTTTTACCCTGAAACCCTGTCTGGGTATGAAACCCTGAAAAATATGCCGTTAACGCTATAAATAGTCCACGCGCGAGCTCCGAGGAATCGGGGATTGGTAAGAGGTGCGCCGCGCCCGCCCTTCGCGTCGTACTAATGATATAGCCAGGTAAGGCGATAAGGCTAACTCCTCGTACTGGGAGACGCGGGGTACGATGCTATGGGCGGGCGCGGCGCACACCCGTCTTCTTCCCAATCTCCGATTTCTCGGAGCTTACTTTGTATGCGATCTGGACTGGACCTTTTCTAAATTACAAACAACAAAGTCTAGGAGTTCATAACATAATAGCAATTGGTTGCGTACATTTGAAAATTTGTAAATGCTAATGTATTTTTTTAAATGAGTAGGTCTAGGTATGTTCGACTTTATGTATTTTTTTATTGATATGTAACGTTGAAATCTACGGTTGCATCTGATAATAGCGAAAGTAATGAGCTTTGCACTATATTGATAAAAAATATTTTTATGTGCGGAATTTTTTAAATGTGGTATAACTTTTCAACGGTAGGTGATACATTAATATATGTATGTATATTTTTAAAGAGAATTAAATTCTCTACAAGCTAAGTCTTCTTCTTTGTCGTTTTCACTCTTGACAGAGTGGGCGTGGTCATCATATCAGGCGCTGGTGGAAAGCTTCACAACTCGGCGCCACTACTCTCTGACAGCTGCCTTCCTCGTGCAAGCTATGTAGGGGGCTGTTTTTTGCAGATTATATATATGCAAGTTGGAGAGAAATGTAAGAAAAAATAGGTGAGGTCAAAAATACATTGTTGAAAATTGACCGCTTTTTGGAGCTCATATCTAGACACCGATTGAAAATAGGTGAAGAATGTATAGAATCAAAGTTGTAGAGTATTTTATAAAATAAAAACCATCGGGACCCCATCTGTAAAGTGCCTGGATCCGGAGATATGACGTCATCAAAATGGCGGCCGCAGTATTTTAAAAATTGCTGTTGTTCCTGATTCTTTGAACCTTATGTACATGTGTGGGGTATCAAATGAAAGGGAATTAAATGTTCTATATAGGTAGTGCTATTATATACAACAGTAGCTGAGTGGTACGGTTACGGAAATATTTTAAAATCTATCTATAGAAACTCAGTATTTTCGTTTACAGCCTCGGAAGTATACACTATAATACTAAAATGATGTATGGCAGACATAACGAAAAAATTATTGGCTATCTAATAAACGAAACCGGAACTCGATCGGATGAAAAATGTTTGAATTTATCAGAGATTAAAATTATATATAATTTTAAATATTTCCGTAACTGTACTATTTCAGTTGATGTTATATATTATAGAATTATAGAACATTCAATTTCCGTTCATTTGATACGCCACACATGTATATAGCGTTAATAGATAGAGTTATGCATGGCAACCCCAAAGCAGTAAACAATAAAGACAAGACCTCTGTACTAATTAATTGGAAATATTAAGTAAAGACACGTAAAAGTTAGTAAAAGTGCATAAAAAGTTGGCCAAGAAACTTACTCAGTGGAATTCACAACATTATACACTAAACTATAGATGTAACTCTGCGAAAATCTCTTTGGTAAGAACTTCATTTTAACCGTTACACTTTAAACACAAGATATAACTGTATTTATTAGAAGAAACAACATTTCGGCAAGCAAGATAACGGTAAACTCGCGTATTCCCAAAACAGCTGATTGGACGCTACGTGACGTACATAACGATGCGTTCAAAAAACGATACTTTTGTCTCAGAACAATAATAAAGCAAGAAGGAGTTATAGGTTATCGTTCGCGAAAGATCTGCTCAGAACAAAACCTAAACGTGGAAGGAGGAATACAAAACTCTAGCGTTGCTAAGAAATTCGCAGTAAATCAGCAGTAACAGTAAAAATTTAAAGACTTTTTCTATAATGGCCGCTACACCAAATTGCGCAAAGTGCAAACAAAAAAATCAAGGGAAACGCTATCTGGTGTGTTTTCTCTGTAAATGCTCGTACGACCTGCTTTGTGTCAACAAGGAAAAAATATTTAATTTAATGGACAAAGCACGTAAAGATGCATGGGCCTGCAGCAAATGTCTGCAAACTAAAACGCAGCAAAAGAATTCCAGCACACCAATCATTCAAAAGTCAAAGATTGCAATATCCACAATCTCGAAACCTGAATCAGAGGATCAAAGTAACAATGTTAAGGTAGCCACTCCTCCACAAAGTACCTCTCGACCACAAAAAACTTCACTAGAGAAGGTTACTGTTACAAAATATAACATAACGACACAAAATTCTTTTTCACGCTACTGGTCGGAAATGTGGCGAAAGATGGTCTGTTCTTGGTCCCCAAAACAATCAATAGTTGTACTTTGAATGAGCAGGCCTTCTATGAGTTGAAACTGGACAATTATAACATAGTTGGTCTGTTCCATTGAGCAAGTCGACCAATCACATCGGTCCGCTGATCACTGATTCGACCAATCAGAACACGATTTGTGCTGCATATGAAATTAAATTGGCCAATGAGAAGTCGTTTTATTTTTTAATAATATTCATCCCTTCACAGATAGGCAAAGGAATCAGAATCCATATAGCCATATAATATATAACTGTTTTTAATTATCCGAAATATAGTTCTGGCACGGTCAGAGTCGTTTGTTAGTCCTTTACCTCAAAAGCGATTCACCGAATCGCATTTCACCTCGAATGAACAAAATTTCAATAGAGTCTTTTACTTGAAGCAATTTTTCTCGTGGTTTTATACATTAGTATAATTAATTTGTAGCATTTCATTTTTCGTGTAGTATTTTACCCTAGACGCATTTCGTCGCGATCGATGTTTGTTTGGGACGCTATTTAATGTGACGAGTTAATCGATGTTCGCACTAAACTTCTGTAACATTTTTTTTTAAACGTGTTTTGTACCTGTAGTTTCATGTTTTAAGTGCTATCAAACTCATTGAAATATTATCTTTGTGACTAATAAATAATAGATAATAGGTAATAAAAGCAGGTAAAATAGTAATTGCACTGACTACTGAGTCATATAGTGAATTTATCATTCACGACTGGCGTTTTTCCAGAACCACTAAAAAAAATTGTGCAAATTGTGGTTATAGAATTATCGACAAGTTTTTAGAGATGTTTGTAATTCTGTAGCTCTGCCTACCCCACTCTGGGAACGAAGGCGTGAGATTATGTATGTATGTACTAAAAAAACACTGGTGAAACCGCTATTTAAAAAAGGCAACAGAGAAAGCATAGATAACTATAGGCCAGTGTCCCTTGTACCTATAATTTCAAAAATATTTGAAAGGGCGATGCACGAGCGCATATTAAGTTTCCTCACGAAGCATAGAATAATTAAAGTGGAACAATTTGGTTTCCAGAAGGGGAAATCGACTTCTTTTGCATTTAATTTATTAAACAATGTCTTTAAAATCTTGGACAGGAGCAAGCCTGTTTCAGCGATCTTTTTAGACATGAGTAAGGCGTTTGATTATGTATCCCACCGAAAACTTCTGGCTAAATGTGAGCTCTATGGTCTAAGAGGCCAAGTAAATGAGTGGCTTAAAAGCTATTTGCAAAATAGGACCCAGTTTGTGCAAATCGCGAAGTTAGACTCCGAAAACGTATTGACTGCACATAGGTCTGCCGTAAAAACAAACAGAGTTGGAGTACCACAAGGCAGTATTTTGGGGCTCATGTTATTTCTTTTATATGTAAACGATCTCCCAAATGTAACCATACAGGATTGTACACTATTCGCTGGCGATTTATCTATTGTGATACCATGTCATGATGTTATGATTTATAATAATAAAATAAATGATGAAATTGGTAAAATTATAACATGGCTACATAAAAATGACTTAAATATAAATATAAGCAAATCGACATTTATACAGTTCATTAACAAAAACGGAAATAAACGCTTTCTGACTGTAAAATACGCAGATGAAATCATTAAAGAATCGCAACAAACAACGTTTCTAGGCATCACTATGGACGACAAATGCTCATGGAACGAACATATAAAAAAAATGCAGTAAAATCAATTCCTTCGCATATGCTCTCTTGCGACTTACAAAAATCAGCACAATTCATTTTGCAATCCAGGCATACCATGGTTATGTGTGCTCCCAACTCAAGTACGGCATTATTCTGTGGGGAAACTACGGTCAGGCACATAGAGCATTGATAGCACAAAAACAATGCGTTAGAGCACTTTGCAATGTAGACGTTTTGACATCTTGCCGGCCATTGTACAGAAAATTGAACCTGCTTACAGTGCCATGCATGTATATTTACGAAATCTATGCATTTGTTAAAATGCAGCCAAATTTGTTAAAAAAAATGTAAAGATACCTGTAAGTTTAATACTAGGTACCCCTACAAATTAGTAATAACAGAAAACAAAAAAAATTAGCCAACAAAAACAGTCTTTCTATGTCGGTGAGGATATTTAATAGGTTTAAGAGCGCACTTAAAAAATGGCTAATACAAGAGACTTTCTATTCTGTTGGTGAATATTTTGATTATTATAAATATAAAATTTGACATTACACAATATATTATTTAGCGTAAGTATAATGATCATTGGCAGTGCTAATGATATAATTGTAATGGACTATTGATAAGCATGAGTAATGTAGGTATTAATGTTTAAGAATTTTTTTTGCATGCCAGATGCTGGTGAAATGTGTGATGGTCTGTAAATGTAGACTATCTTATATACCACATTTTAAGCAAAAATAAAATTGTTCTATTCTATTCTAGAATCAGAATTGTACGCAATTTTTAAAATACAGCGGCCGCCATTTTGATGGCGTCATATCTCCGGATCCAGGCACTTTACAGATTGGGTCCCGACGGTTTTTAAGATAGAATAACATGTATAGCAACATACTAAAATTTAGTGCTGGTATTACAAAGTGAAATGTGTTACCCCAAACAGAACGCCTAATTGCAAAAAATTGCAAAGTTCGAAAAAATTACGAATTTTGAAAAGCTTTATCTCAAAAACTTTTGGGTCTGCAGAGACAATTCTAGTCTCATATCGTAGCAAATTTAGTCTGCTTTAAAAACGTGCTGAGAAAGTACTTTCAAAAATTAGTCTTTTTTTTATTTTGACAAATTTGCGTTCGGCGCTCGAGGTCACAAACTTGAATTATTCATTGGGCCAACATCATAAACAAGTCTGCAAAAAATCTGAACTACCGGATTTGACGCATACGACGCCGTACTTTGAATCCTCAATTTTACTGGAGTACAGATAATCAAGTAAAAATAGTTTAATTCGCCGCTTTTTATGTCATTTGAACAAGCTATTCGATCACCATGTTTAACCGCACATAAATATAGCACCATAGATTTGTTTTTTTTAAATGTCGCAAGTATGGTTACAGGGTCTAGTGGTGGATGGCAGTAGGTATGTAAATTTTCCTTTGTCTGTTTAATGTTAGTAAGCAAATTTAAAAAGGTAGAGTAGCGGACAAAAATGGTATTTCGTAGGTTTTTCATACATTACTTCTAGGCCTTAGGCCTAGAAGTAATGTATGATATAATAAATATAATAAATAAATATAATATAGGGAGCCATAAACAAGAATCTGCATGTCTTCATTTTGTGATATTAACGCATATATTTCCGAACATGTTTGAGAAAATTAATATTGATGATCTTATTAATATTTATTTATAGATTCTTGATAAGAAAACTACATATAGCTCTGGCAATGAAAAATTGTGGATGGAAAAGTTGAAAGCAGAAAGTTTGACTTCGGAACTTTGTTTAGACTAGTTAGGAGATAAACATACTAAAAGTCCCCACCCCTCGGAGGTGAAAACGAATCTTGAAAACGATGCGTGATAGGAAATGGTGTTGTATGGCATTATTAAAGCTGATAAAATTATCTGCAACTTGGATTCTATAAATTTTTCACATATTTTCAATCGTTGTCGAGATATGAGCTCCAAAAAGCGGCCGATTTTCAAAAACGTATTTTTGACCTCACCTATTTTTTCTTACATTTCTCTCCAACTTGCATATATATCGTCTGTAGAAAACAGCCCCCTTCATAGCTTGCACGAGGAAGGCAGCTGTCAGAGAGTAGTGGCGCCGAGTTGTGAAGCTTTCCACCACCTGATATGATGACCATGCCCACTCTGTCAAGAGTGAAAACGACGAAGAAGAAGACTTAGCTTGTAGAGAATTTAATAATCTTTAAGAATATATATACATATATTAATATATCATCTACCGTTGAAAAGTAATACCATATTTAAAAAAATCCGCACATATAAATATTTCTCATCAATATAGTGCAAAGCTCATTACTTTCGCTATTATCAGATGCAACCGTAGATTTCAACGTTACATGTCAATAAAAAAATGTCCCCCCCCCCCCCCCTCCCCCAACGAGGAATATTAATTAAACGAAAATATGGAATAGTGCTCGCATATAAACTATTGATCTCGACTGTCACTAGAATCGGGCTCCTGAACACATTTGACATTATCTGTGGTAAGTCATAGACAATGATGTAGTCTGCCGCTAATTTATAAATACTGATTAGTGATTATAAACTGTGTGATTCCAAAATAATAATTAAAAGGGTGTTGTTTTTGTGCATATATTAAAATAACATGTCATCATTAGAAGAAATGGATAATGCGACTCCGCCGGACATCGCCAACGCGGCTAAAATTATTAGTGAGCATCGTAAGTTAAAATATGAGCTTTCGTCTGATTTTATTTAATTTCCTCGCAATTGTGATGAAAAACATTGTATGTTACACGGGTGGTAAAGGAAATACAAAGCTCGAGTCATTTAAGCCCTCAGCCTTAGACTCTCGTTTGTAATTCTGTCTTTAACACCCTTAATACACAATGTACTATTTCTCATTTTTACACATTTAAATTGTTGTTAATACAGTTCTTGACAAGTAAATAAAAGAATTGAGATGTCAGTTGATCACAAAACACCGTCACTGATATTGGTCATGCACGTAAACATGGTAATATAGGTAGATTCACTAAAGCTGGCACGAATGGAATGAACAAAAGTAATGTCACCTATCACTGTGTGAGTGCCGTCCTTTGAATCGATGTTAGAATTTCAAACCAAAAACCTGTTATTATATTACACACTTGTATACTTTCGTTCACTCATTCAATCCATTCGTGCCAGCTCTTGTGAATCGACCTATAACAATGCTGTAATAATTATTATAGAACTGTTGTTACCATGGCAACGCTTATTATATTGTTTTCACGCTTCGGTTACGCTATAGGTGGTAATATGATACCTACCGTTAACCATATCAATATTAGCATTTTATAGTACGCGAGTAGAAAAAATATATTTTATGCCTGCCTGTTATAGGAAAATAATGACGTTCGACATGAGAGAGAAAAGCAGGTGAAAGGAAAATCCACTTAAAGGCTACTTGGTTTAAAGACACTACCTATGTAAGAAGCAATACGCATCACGGTAACGATTATATAAAGAAGAGAAGACTGTTATTGTACAGTATTATTACTAAAACTGGTTTATCTCTTATTTGAGACGAATAAGACCTTTATTCCGTCGAGAGATACGTATTGTTTCTTATTACGAAGGTACGAACCAACTGATCGTACAGTGGAACAACTGTATAAACAACATAAAACAGCAAAAAGTGTTGGAGTTATAGCTTTCACAGGCATTCATTCGCTTTGCTGTTTACTTAAAGTTTTACCTTAGACCAATTAAATGCCGACTGAATTATGCAAAATAACGCAATTCGATAGCATTTGCGAAGTATTCAACACTTGACAATAAAATAGCGCGGAATTAGTCCCATTTTTACGATTTATTACGGTAAGAAACATTTAAAAAAAAGCAAACCTACAAACCTAGATTTTCATAACAACAGAATTGTTATCGCCCGGAGCTAAATTTGTGAGGAATTAAGCGTCACCTCGCAATCAACTTAATTTAATAACTAAATTCGGCCAGTTTAGTTTTACGACACGCCAGACCTCGTATTGACATTACATTTAGCACTCCAATGACATCATGCAATCTCTTATAGTTACAATGTTTTACTTAAGTATGCGATTATGTATTTAATCTATTCGTTTGACTTCGCACCTACGCAATGTAACACCTGTAAAAGAATTACATTTTCTTAGAACGAAGATAAGTTTGTACAACAAAAACACAACAAAATTATGCTGTCCTAGGGGTAGTCCGCTTATTCCCGTTACCATTACCCCTATACATCCTCTTATTTCAGTCAGTAATGTTCTCGTCTTAAAACACCCTTGGGTTAGCTAGCGTAGTTACCTCGGCATTCGACATGGTCGCTCAGTGTATTCCTCTTTAACGAGCATACAAAGACACTTCACAGAGAGAAACAGAGATTGTGTTGTGCCAGCCGCTTAGGTAATGTACCTGATGTAAATTATCGGTGGCTCGAGGTCACAGGTAGGTTAACTGCGATGTGAGCTAAACGTTACATCTGGGAATTCTTTATTGATCTATGAGACGAACTTTTGTACTTCCCTACTTAATTAACAACATAAAATCTTGCACATGTCGTGATTGATACGTTGGCATTGCTAATTTGATAGGTATGGTTTTTAAACCTTATTGCTTATTGTACTTTTTCTTTGAAATGCTAGCAGGAAAATAAGTCGAGATACCGAATTACTGTTAAAAACTGTTAAAACAGCTCCAGCCAGTAATCGCACTACCTATTCAAAAAATCTGTAACACAATTCGCTAAACCGTGGCTGCTTGGCTCGAACAAAAATGGTTCCTACAATTACATATGAAAACTGAGAAGCGCATTTTATTTCAAGACAAGTGACGTCGACGTACACATTAAAATGATAACTAAGAATACGAACGCCCTTTGCAACCTCTGTTCAACCGGATATCACCGTGGGTGTGCGTTCAATTGATTAAGCATAGTATTACAGTGGACTAACCGTTATAAACAAGAGCAAAAAATGCTTTCTTTACGAGCAACTGCGTGTCGAATACCACGAGCTTCGCCGAGGTGGGGATCAGGTCGTAGCACTTATGGAACTTGAAGAATTTCACGAAGATTTGGGACTCGTCCTCCTCTGAAAAATAAAAAAGACGTACTGTAATCTGTTAAGCGCTTTTAATTTCTTTGAAACTGTACAAGCTGCAGTTAATTTCGTTTTTGATGCAACCATAAATAAACGATATATTCGGCAGGAGTGTACTTCTAGCTACAGCCGATATTCTTCATTCAAATATCAAGTTAACACTGAAAGCAGGCAATAATGTGATATCAACGGATAAGTAATATAAATATTTTTTTAATCTGATTATAATCTCTGATTACTTATAAAAATGAATCCCTCTGTTTCCCCTCGTCACACCATTACTCGAGAATGGCTCGACCGATTTGTTGTTTTATTGTTGTTTTAGGAATTATCAGGACAAGGACTGTAAGAAAAAAAAATACACCCGGGCGTGTTTAAAATTTATCTATTTTTTTTAATGGACAGAAAACATAAAGGTCAAAGATTAGTTCCGTCGCACATCCTAGTAAGTTTTAGAAAAACCACCAAAAACAGTACTGTAAAATAGTCGAAGGTCGAGATACGAACAAGATGGCAGTAGGAAGTTGTGATAGGGTGTTATCAAGTTCGAATTTATTTACCATGAAGATCGTGTTCGTTTTCAATCTTCTCAACTGCATGACAAACTTGATGCAGTTAACCCATTTATTGTCGTTGACGCCGATCGGCGTGATTCGTTACACTATCTAAATGCCGTGGACCCCGATCGGCGTCACATTTTCGACGTCACATAACGATTCCATGCAATGTTTTGTAAATACATGTCGTGTTTTGAAAGTATACATATTCATAGGTACTAATTTAGCCTATAAAACTACTAGTTGTAGTCGGTTTTAAAATTCGTTCTCAGCACGGGTAGCACAAGTTGTATTTTCTCGCTTGTCGCTCAGTTTGATATCTATTTAGAAAATCGCTTTTTATCCACATGTGAAGAAAGAGTTTTGACATTTAGGCAGCTTAAGTGATATTTGACGGCTAACAAAACGTAAAATTCTTGTTGTAAAATCGGATAAAATGTTCTGACAGTCTAAGTAAGTCGATGTGCGAACAAAACGCATCCGAAATAATAAAAAAAAACTTATGTCAAAACTTTTCAATTAAGCCGTCAACGTTAAATATTCGCATGTTTTTCTAGATTGTTTTGTTATTAAAAATGAGTGATTCGAGTGTTGAAGACGTATTAACACCTGTGGAATTACGGGAAATCGTGCAAAATGCGGAATTGAGCTTATTGTCTTTTTAATTGATAGTACAAACCCTTTTTCTTATTTTCCTCGCTGTAGTGAGGTGAAAAGTTTTGTGTTATACACGGGTGAAAAGTTATTTTACGTCTCGTGTGCTGAAACACTCGCTACGCTCAGGATTCTATTTTTGACCCACTCGCTTCGCTCGTGGTCAATCATAGAATCCTTTCGCTAGCTCGTGTCTCCAATGAACACTCGCAGGTAAAATACAACTTTCCCCCCTTGTATAACAAATAACTATTTTCAATTACATTTATAAAGGTAACCCATTATTCTCCATATCTATGTTTGTGAAGGTATTTTCATTAACATTCTTTTTTTAAATACTTTCTTTCTTTAACTGTTTAATACGAATATCACGTGCTGTACACAAAATTTTACAGACATTTTCATCATAAGAGAGCTCGGGATTGTTCTTAATCCACTTATTAGGGCCATTCTACTTTTCGTTGTACATAAGTTTTATCGACGTTCTCACTAAACTATATTTATTTCAAAAACCGGTAAAGTGCTGCGTTTTCTAACTTGAAACTCGAAAAGGGACATAAATAAGGTTATATTTAGAATTATCCTGATTCATAAAAAGTTATTTGTAATAACTATAAAGTGAGTAACGCAATGGACGTTGATGTCCCCGCCATTTCTATGGAAGAGGTGCAATTTATCACTGAGTTACCAAGATTCTTCAACGATAATTAAGTAATTTCTAAGTTGATTTTTTGAAAACCGCTTAACTTAAACATTCTAAGTTCATGTTATTTATTTAAACGCGGATTCATAATTTGTTATACTTTTTATCGGACGATAGCAAAAATGTACACTGAAAAGTATAATGGGCCATTAACCATTTCTAATTTAGCCATATTTAAAATATTTAGAAATAACCATAAGTAAATAATTTTACTTATTTCAATTGTCACAAAACTATTTCAGGAATGCCACTTTGACAATACTATGACAGAAATGCAAGTAAAAAAAGTTAAATAACGATAATATCCGCTTTAGATAATCATAATCTTAGGTATCGTACTCTATTGAATCTTGTTCTATTTCCATATCTGCTTTTGCGATGATCTGTCCGAGCTATGCTCATCACTATTTCATCCCCTATCTTAAGTCAATAACAGTCAGGTATACACTTGTTATTCTGATTGACAGCCTGAATAGGAACAGACTTTAGAGCAGTTTGTTTTTCTATAATTACTAGTCCACGTGCAAAGGAGAGATGATTAATTATTGTGAGGTTACACTTTGTGCTAAAAATTATCCAAATCACTTCGAGTTCAACAAAACTTGTTAAAATTAAAAACAAAATGTATATTAGTAATAACAATTCTAATGCCATTTCTCGAAAATGGTCGTGCTACGCTCTATTGGGATCGATCTGTCATCACGGACAGGACTATTGTTGCCAATAAGCCTGATATCGTGTTGACAGATCGATCTCAACGCAGGGCAGTGCTCGTCGACGTCACTATCACGCATGACGAGAACCTCGAGAAGGCCGAGAAGGACAAGCTCAGCAAGTACCTTGACTTGGCTCACGAGGTTACCGCCATGTGGGATGTTGACTCGACGATTATTGTTCCGATAGTTGTTTCGGCAAACGGACTTATAGCGAAGAGTCTCGACCAACACCTCAAGAGATTCTCGCTAGATAGCTGGATCAAGGGCCAGACACAGAAGGCAGTACTCCTCGACACGGCACGCATTGTGAGGAGGTTCATCTCTCTGCAGCCCTAACCACCGCCGGTAGCTTGAGCCCTGCCCCGCTGCCAGCGGCGCAGCGGTTAGGTTTTGTATAATGTTTATTTTTTGTATTAGTATTGTTATTTTACTTTTACATTTAATACTTATTGTAAAAAAGCTAATTTACAAAAAAATTAATAAATATCTGATAATAACAATAAGACTAAATAATAATAATATGTTAACCCTTTCATCATTTTCATATTTGAATGAAGTGACCAGTCACACGCCAAGCGTGTTGAGAAAAACATCAGGTATCGATAAGATGGGCATTAATCGATCAATTTTTTAATCAACTAATTAATCGATTAAAAAATCAATCGTCTAAAATTAATCTCGATTGATTTAATCGCGATTAAATTAATCGACTGAGTTCCGAATAACGGTTGATCAATCTTTATTTTAATCGACGCAATTTCACGCTTAACTCTCGATTAAAATTGGAGCACGCACGCACAGTATATATATATCTATATACAAGGTGTCTGGAAAACCTTTGGAGATAATTGGCGCGGTAATAGTACGCACGATTCTGATCACGGGGGTATGGTTCATTTTTGTTTCTGTTAATGTAAAAACAAAGAAGGTTTAATTATATTAATTTTGTTACTTGATGTATCGCAGCCGATATCTTGACCTTGACATTTTGATGTTGATAATAGACTACTCCAAACGTTCGTAGTAACGAACGTCAAAAGTCTAACTTCAAGGTCAATGACCTGAGACCATACGTTGTTTACATGGTATGTAAACAGTTCGCTCCGCCTAAACAAAAATCAAATTACAAAAAAAACATTAATTCTAATGCAACTTACTGTATTTTCGTTTTTACAATTGAACATTTTAGCGGGTTTTGAAGTGTTCACTAGATCTGTTGGAACACGCACTGCCGAGCTCTGATTGTATCGTCTGTTTCATATTAATGTTGAGATCTAAACATTTACCTTTTTTTTCTGCTCTAAAATAGCCCATTTATTGTTTTACATTAAAATTAATTCAGACTAGAAAATCTGAAATCTAATTTACCTGACATTTAATGAAAACCATAAATTTTAAAGCTGGCATCATACTTACACGTTGTTGAAAGATTTTCGTATCATAGAACAAGTTCAATTCTTTGATAAATGGCTACTGTCATTGACTGCTGAAAGTTCGGATGGACATGAAATGAACGATCCGGTTATTGCTGTCCGTATTGATCTGTATGGTATTCGTCGCGCGGTATAGCTAACAGTCCGGATATAAAGGCCGTCGCATAATTTATTATAATGTGTATGATCGCACTTGTCATAGAGAAAAAAAAAGACCGGCCTTTCCCAGGCCATGGAATCATGGAATCGATATACGTAAGTAGTAGGTACTTGCATATTCATTCCATGTTCCGGGCTTAGAGCTAGGGTTGTGCGCGCTCGTTCACTGAGCGGATCGCTCCAAACTAGTACAATCGCTTTAATGTACTAATTCGGTCTTTTAGTTCTTTTAGCACACTAGTACACTGAAAGAAACTGGTCTCTTCATGCTCCTTTGACCGAATGAATGGCCGGCTTTGCTGTCAGTGTCACTCACTGCTCTGCCTGCTCTGTTCGGTTCTTGCTCCGCGTGTACTAAATGAACTAAGAGCAGAAACTTCACGGAATAGTTCGTTCTAGTACAGTGACGGGAATTAATTCTGTTTGGCTCTTAGTGTACTACACAACCCTACTTAGAGCATTCAATAAGGCTACGTTCGCATGGACGTGCAGAAAGGCGTTGCGCTAGCGGGGCGATCTCGCATCGTCAACGCCTAGGAACCAGAGGGCTCAGACAAGATGCACTTCGCTAACTAACGTTTCTATTCGATTCGTTTTTAAACCAATCGCGTCACTGGTAGACCACGTGACTTTTCGTATCACGTCATCTTCCAGTGACGCGATTGGTTTAAAAACGAATCGAATAGAAACGTTAGTTAGCGAAGTGCATCTTGTCTGAGCCCTCAGAGGTGTTCGCATAGACGTAAAAATGTCACTTGTCGTTTTGTGCTCACACGGTTCTCATTCTTCTAGGATACGAAAATCTTTCGACAACGTGTATGATGCCAGCTTTAAATGTAATTCTGATTTAACATAACGTGTAGGAACGATTTTATTTTTACAAAATAACCTCAACCTCTTTTCATAAAGAGTTTTCAATGGTAAAAGATTTAAAAAAATACTATGTCAAAGTTTTTATTCGTATTACTCCTTGATAGTAGTGCAAATCAATACAATAAATCCATGATTCATGTTCTCGTAAAATAAGTCTAATGTACGATTACAAGTGCTATTTTAGCTGAGTGAGAGTGAGTAAAAATCGTAATCGTAAGTTTAATTTTTAAATTATTTCACATATTAGCCCTTATCAGAGACCGTCTTTTCATTCACATTAAAGAATAATGTGTCTGATCTAAACACCATTGAGCTTTTGACCATGATTAGAAATATTGTTGATAAGGAACAACTTGTTTATTTACATTACGTTGTGACACATGTTATGAATGAAGGAGTTAAGATGGGGCACACTGAGAGCATCGTCAGGAAAGGCGATGATAAAATAGCCTGTAACTCAGTCAAATATTAACATAAAAAAGTTACGAATTTATATATATATATATATATATATATATATATATAAATTCGTATAAGAAGCTAAAAATTTAGAAAAACGAGCCGCCATCTTGAACTTTTTGGTTATTCGACTGATTGTTTCCAAAATCAATATCTGGGGATCTATGTGGTCTCCGTGAACGAATCCGTTGACAGATTGGGAAAAAGTAGCCGCCATCTTGAACTTTTAGTTATTCGACTGATTGCTTCCAAAATCGATATCTGGGGTTCTGTGTGGTCACCGACAACGAATCCGTGGACAGAGTGAGGAAAAGTAGCCACCATCTTGAAGTTTTGATTTATGTGACTGATTGCTTCCAAGTCGATATCAGGGGATCTGTGTGGTCACTGACAACGAATCCGTTGACAGATTGAAAAAAGGTAGCCAACATCTTGAACTGTTTAGTTATTTGTCTGATTGCTTTCAAAATCGATATCTCGGGATTTGTGTGGTCTCCGACAATGAACCCGTTGACAGGTGAGTTCGATGAAAGAGTTCTGGAAGTTTGTTTACTGTCGCATGATAAAACTGATATATTTTGTTCTGTTTGTGTACATATTTCATTCAACGTCGCAGCTTCGATTGTCATTAGTATATCTTTTTGACGTGATAACGTCTTAAAAACGACTGAAAAAGCGTCACGTTCCGCCTCATTATCACGTTTCGTCTGAGCCGAGCGTTATCAGGTGAAATTATCGTCCGTAAACAGACTTTACAGACAACTGATTTTTATATACCTGGTAGATGGAGATATGGTAATTAATTTTTTTTTAACTTTTAGCGATGTGTTTCCTGAAAATATCCATATAAAATGTTTTTCAAAAGCGTAGCCATTCTAACGTCGGAACGTCTAAACAATCTAAGAATATATTAATATATTGTCGTTTTAATAAGAACAGGTAGAAAAAAATACAAGCATTGAAAGCTTCTAAACAAAATCTTGTGTTTAGTTGTCATTCAAGTGCCAATTTCGAGAGTTATAGGTGACCACACAGATCCCCAGATATCGACTTTGGAAACAATTAGTCCAATAACTAAAAATTTCAAGATGGCGGCTACTTTTTCTCACTCTGTCCACAGATTCGTTGTCGGAGACCACACATATCCCCCAGATGTCGATTTTGAAAGCAATCAGTCTAATAAATAAAAAAGTTCAAGATGGCGGCTACTTTTACCCAATCCGTCAACGGATTCGTTGTTGGGTGAATATTCGGGCGTTTCAACCGCCGTCATTGTATACGTATATATATCGCACCTTCAAAACAATAGTGACGTAATTCAGAAATTTTAAATTTCGAATTAGGTCTCTATAATAATAAATTTATGACTTGAAGTTTGAAAGCAGAAATTTTTAATTAGGTCACTATTTTTCTGAAGGTGCGATATATATATATTTATATGTATATACACATACATAATTATATATATATATATATATATATATATACATACATACACCACCTTCACCACCACCACCAGCTTTGGTATGTACACCCTAACCATCCTAATTTGTTAACGTAACTTGAAAATTAGACTAACAGAAATTTAATTTGATTCCTAATATCAATTGACAGAAAATTAATCTAATCGATTGAATATCGATTAAAAATTAGTCACTGAGAATTAATTAATTAATTGATTAATTTAATCGTGATTAAGATAAGATAAGATATTTATTCAGTAAGTAGGCCGCACGGGCACTTTTACACGTCAAGAATCTACCAGCGCTTCCCAAGAGGAGACCACTGTTGAAAAGAAACGCCGCAAGAAACTCAGCAGTCAGTCATTTTTTTTAAATATTACAATGGTTACTACTTTGTCTAGCATTATATAAAGCAATAAATATTAATTTACTTATTATACTTATAAAAATAACAGTTCAGCAGGAAATCATGCCAAAAATCTTACGAGAGAGACAGAGGGAGAAAAGGAAATAAAAACACCTATTTATGTTTATATAAGACGGTACAAGACGACCACATAAAGGCTTAATCTAGCCTTTATGTGGTCGTCTTGTACCGTCTTATATACCGGCAGAGTTCGCCAACAATTAAACGGACGGTTAAGTTTTAATCAGCTGTTAATCAATACATTTGACACCCGTTAAACCGCTAACCGTCCGTTTAATTGTTGGTGAGCTCGGCCCTAAATTTATCGAAACTCTTACGACTAACATTAATCAATCGTCATTTTTAATCGTTAGTCGAGATTAAATAGGTTAATGTGAATCGTTAGTCGAATAAATTATTTTGCCCATCTCTGATGCTCATCATGCTTCCGTTTGGGAATGAAATAAACGAATTATTTATCGCTCAATAGTTTCACTTTGGTCTAATTCTTGGATCTTAGTACTTAATGAGTAATGAGATTATGTGACGTTTGAAACGAATGGTAAATGGCGTACTGAGTCTAACACAGTCTAGCCCTACCAATATAAAGTCAGCGACAAATATTCTTAATAAAAATGGATGTGAAATTTTACGGGTTGGTGAGATCACACTCGATATAATTATTACAGTCGCTACACATACTTACTCCTGTAGTACGATATAAAGATGTGTTGTGGTATATTTGGCTGCTCCTATCTATTTGAGACTGACTGTACCTGGGAATATACCTAAGTAAGGAATGTGCGTCTAGGCGGCTCATAACCACAAGACTTAATATCCTAGATATGGTCAATTGGTCAGATCATCAACCGCGCTCTGCGCAGTTCTATGTCATCTGTAACCACATACCATTCCATTTTACAAATTTTTATTATTTATTATATTTAATTTTAAAATGAACTAATCTGGCCTCATCAGTAGCAACTTTATGTTGTTGGCGTACGGGACATTAACTTTATACTCGTAGCGGTGATTTCTTAAGTCATATAAAGTTATGTTTCTATCATTTTGAACTACAGAAACGTACATTAATTAGTATAAGAAACGCAACATGAATTAATGCAACACAAGGGCCAACAATACTAGGAAACAATGCTTTTAAATAGACTTTAGTCATGATCTAAGTACACTCAGTTCGCTCAGACGCCTTTAAGAGTCGATGGCGTCGTAAGCACGACAGTAAATGAAGCATTTCGGCGTCCTTGGTGTTGAAAAGGTTAACCGCGCCATAAGGATAAAAATAATGAATATATAGTAATTACACTCAGGGTCAAAAAATCGCACCACCTGGAAATTTGACTTCATTCTAAGTTATCCTAATGTAATGAGGTCCCTTGTACTAAAAATAGTAGGTACATAATACGGTCATTAAAATAAAGAATTACCTAGCTAGTGCAAAGGAAGTAAAGTGGAATTTCTTTTGTTTTTATGAGTAACGACTAATGATCAAATTAGAAAATGGACTTTATTTCATTCACAATAGATTCATATTCAATTGACAAATGACGCTGAATGGTGGGCCTTAGGAGGTTTAAACCATATTTTATTAACCACAAGGGAATGAATGAGGTATCATTTGACAAGTAAATAACCTTATTTTTTATTAGATTGTTAAATTAATCAGTATGTTTTTAAAACAGTTTTTCTCCCACATGCTCGGAAATGTTAACCTTACTGCTGTAAAATCCGCCCGCGAAGTTCTGAGTTCCAGGCAAAATTAAAAAAAAAACAAAGTTATTATTTACCAACGGCAGCAGCCGCGAAAATGTATGATATTTCATTACGTACGAGGGGTGGCTGAAAAGTTATCTACCTAGCCAACCTGTAGTTAAAAAAAAAAACTGGGTATTATGAATTCATCTTTATTGACTGTTATTTTTTCAAAAATTTGAGCTCTCTTTGTTTGTTGCTTTTCAATTGTTTTTTGCACTTCCTTGCTTGGAACATGTCGTTTGAAAAAACTAATTTGATTAAAATTGAGCAGCATGCAGTCATAATTTTTTTTCTAAGGAATGTTACGTCATCGCAAATCAAACAGCGTATGTTACCTGTATTAGGTAACTCGTGCTCTTTGGATTTTACCACAAAATTCTGGTATAAACAGTTTAAATCGGGTCGTGAGGGCCTAGAAGATGATCCTCGTAGCGGACGACCAATTTCTGCTATCACTGTAGAAAAAGTGGCCAAAGTGAAAAAAGTTATTGTAGAAGACCGACGGGTAAAACAGAGGGAGATAGCTAGCGATGTGGGCATAAGTAAGGAATGGGTAAACGAAATAATTCACGGTCATTAAAATATGTCTAAGGTTAGTGCACGCTGGGTCCCCAAAATGCTGACTCCGTTAGACAAAGACAGAAGTGTCAGATGTTGTCAAGAGTTTTGAGACATGAGTCGCGGGAAAGAGGAAGAAACTATTTCCAGGATTGTGACGTGTGATGAGACTTGGATTAGATAATGGGACCCAGAAAGTAAACAGGACTCCCTACAATGGAAATTCAAAGAAGAAAAGCCTCCTTGGAAGTTCAAGGTTCGTCCGTCGACTAGTAAACTCATGGTGACATTTTTTTGGGATTCAGAAGAGATATTGCTCATTGATTATTTGCCGAAAAAAACGACTATAAATGCCAATTATTACGCAAATTTATTTTGCCAGCTGAAGCACGCTATAAAAAAAAACGGAGAGGCAAACTCAGCAACGGAATTTTGATTTTGCACGAAAATGCACCTGTGCATACTGCTCGCACAACACGGTTAGCCATGACCAGAAACGGCTTCGATGTCATCGACATCCCCCTTACAGCCCAGATTAAGCCGCCTGTGACTATTTCCTATTCAGTCTTCTGAAGAAAGATCTCAGGGGGTGTAGATTTTCTAACGATGATCGGATGATAGCCGCGGTGAACGACTATTTTGACGAGGTATCGTAAGATTTTTTTTTAACGGTTTAATGTCATTATTTGACAAGTGTGACAAGTGCATTTCGGTAGAAGGGGATTACAGGGGATTACATAGGAAAATAAAAAAAGACTAGCCAGCTCCGTCTTTTCTTTCATAGTCAGGTAGATAACTTTTCAGCCGCCCCTCGTACCTGGTTTTTTACTTTTTAAAACCATGTCCGCCACTTCACAATGACGAACTTGGAAGCTGGCGGACCGCACCGCAGTCAACGTTCCCGTTCATCGCAAAGGTAGGTGTTCAATAGAATGCAGGTCGGAAGTTCTTTGCGGTACATGTCTTCCGGGTAGTCACGGACCATCAAGGCTTTGTGGGAGATGAGATTAAAGTATACTGGAAGATTGTAAATATACTGGAAGAGCATGTGGTTCCAGTATATTTACAATATACTGACGAGTAGTCAGGGACACCCGGCAGGCAGCGAGCACCTTCAGTCCAGGATACGTAGGTACACCAAATTGGCTTTTCGGACAGTTGCTGCCCTAGAACATGCACCTCCCTAGGTCACCCTTTATTCAATGAAGGCAAACCCCTTCCCGTGCCTCCTGTACACTCTTTTACAACAGTCGTTGCGCGAGAGGCATCTGATAAGAGAACAGCACTCCGATGCTCGGTTGTTCAATAGACGTGGTCTTGAGAAAACTGCCACCGGTTTCGGTGAAGCAGTTCTGTGACGAATTTATTTTCTCTCGTTATAGCTCCTGATTGCAGAGACGCTCACTAATGTGGTGCGAACTGCTCGGAGCATGCTGTTGCACCTCAACAGCATTAACAAATCGATTCCGTAAAGACGTCAACACAATACAACGGTCTCTCTCGGATGTGCAACACCTTTGATCAGATCCATGTCCTCCAGTTTCTTCAAACCGCTGAAACACTCGTCAAACAGTGAAACAGTGGTTGTTGAGTTGCCGGGCAACATCACATTGCCGTGCTCCTACTTGCAGTAAATAGTAACTAATACCACGTGAGTGGCTTCATGAGCAGTAGCATCTATGGACGAGGGCAGTTTTCTGGCTCCAGCTGTTTATTGAAATGAGATTAGTGGAGATCCTTTATCCATCATCACATCAGCACTCCAATATCTTAATATTACGTACAATGTTTTCCAGGATAGAATTTGCTAACCAAATTTCAGCCCATTCCAATACAGAGAACGGGTTCAAAATTTTCTTGCAAGATTTGAAATGAACACACTAATAAAACTTCTATAATTAAATCAATTTCGTGTAGTTTTAAACGTACGCACGTAACTCCCTTAGTGTACTTCATTGAACCATTCTTGTATGATAGAGTAGAGTAGAATAGAAAATTTATCATAAATTAAAATAACTATCGAACCGTAGAACAACACATACATGATATGAAAGGAAATCTATAAGTCTTGCTTGGTGTCCTCTATTGACCAGCTTCGTTAGATCATCGAAGTTACAAAAGAATAAAAAAAACGTAGTTTTCTATAATTTAAACTAGAGTTACAAATGCCTCGTTAGAGATGCCGCAACTTGGTTTAGTAAAGCAGCAGCCACAGCTATCGCCGTCATAAAAATTGTAAATTTAATACGCTGTCAAACAGGTGTACGAGCCTGCTGTTAAATTCAAGCTGAAGGTGAATTACATCGACGTCGCTCGCCGGCCGTTTGTTTATTTACGTTGCGCGGCGGTCTTACGTAATCGCCGATAAGGTCATTCCCGTGACGTTATAAGGAACCACACCATTTGTTACGTCGTAATTAATCAGTGTAGACCAACATGATTTATATTTAATTTATCATTTTTTAACCGTTTAAACGTCTAATTAATAACTTTAATAAGCGACTCATGTTAAGTATCGCCAAACTAGGTAAAGTTTAGTTAATTGTAAAATATGCGAGTTAACAGAATAGAGTACGAGTATTTACATAAAATACGTGCTCGTTATTCACCTCGCCAATAGCTAAAGTGTCAGTTTCACTAGTTTACCATCTTATTTACCTTATCTATGAGATAAAAACGATTAAATAATAAAACTATACTTTTATCTATACTCTAGGACAGATATATTTTTTAGTGCGAGTAGCCATTTGTTTTGTAAGATACCAACTTTAAGGCTGCGGCGGAGACAAGCAGAGCGGAGAGAAGACGTGTAGGGAACGACCAATCATATTAGTTGAAATCCACATCTCGTCTCCACTCCGTTTCAATGGAAACAGTCCAGCGGAGATGAGGGGGGCGGAGAGGAGACGTGTAGGAATCGAGCAATCATATTAGTTGAAATCCACATTTCGTTTCAGCTCCGCTTCAGTGGAAACAGTCAAGCGGGGTCTTGGGCCGCCCTGTATGCTGCTTAAGGCTGCGGCACCACTCAGCTCCGCTCGTCCCCGCCTCAGTGGAGCCGCAGCCTGAATCATTGTCATTATTTTTCTTGCATATTGTTGCACATTTTAATTATGTTGGCACACGTTTACACTAGCTTATGCGACTAGTAATTACTGGCAGTTATCGATTAATACCTGACTAATTGCAATACTGCAGTGGCGGAGTTGATAGCATCAACAAGATATAAGTTCGAGCCACAAATCAGGCCTTCTAATTACATTATCCTAAATTTAGTCGTCCTAACTGGCTTGCAAGGGAGGGGATAGTTAGGAAGCTTCTGATCACACTACACTAAATTTAGTCACTAAATCCCGTACAACTGGCTTTTCTAAATGTTATTAAACCTTCCTAACTCCTTTCCTAACTAGGTTGTTAAATCATTTAGGTCGGCAGAAGCCGTCCTGGCTTCCTAATTAGGATAATTTTTAGAATGCGCACTTGCTAAATGTAACACCTTCCTAAATTAGGATCCTAACTCATTTAGGATGCTTAATTTAAGATGATGTAATACCCCCTTAATAAACATTCAGGTAACGGCCAAACCCGCGAAGCGTGTATACTTTACACTATACAAGGGGGTACAGAGTTAGATTATTTATTGTTTATAATCATATTCATGTAAGCAATCCAAAAACTACAGTATAGGAGATATTTTCTTTGTAAATATTGAGCGACACGGTGCTGCTAAAAAGTCACACGAATGTCAAAACATCACAACAAAACACTTATGCACCGGCTGAAATGGGGCAATCGTCTAAATCGGTCAAAGCGGGCAACACCAGGCGTGCAACGTGGGCGCTATAAACAAGCCGGCACCTTTGTGGAGCCACTCAGCGTGGTACGCCTTCCACGCGCGACCGACTTCTTCGAACTCCTTGATGAGTTCGATAGAGTAGACGGAGTCTTCGCCGTCGCCGGCGGCGAGGGCGGGGTTGTCCGAGAAGTAGTGTAGACGAAGCATGCACGGGGCCGCGCATCGCCCGGTGCGGCCCGCCGCGCCTCCCACGGCTCACTGCTAATTATAAGCGCGGGCGCGCCACGCCGCGCCGCGGGCGCCGGGACGCGGCGAACTTGACACCGCTAGGCCGCCACGCCGCGCCCGGCCGGACCCCGCTGTCGAGCACCGGCGCCGTCGGCTACCGGTACAGACATGCCCCTACCCCAACGACCGAATATGACAACAAATAATAGGCTTAATCATGTGATGAAGCTTGTAATTTGGTATCCAATTCTAGGTTTCAAATTTGACGGGATAAACAAGCTTTGTCAATCAATGTTAATTTAATTTTTTAGCAAATAAAAGTAGCTTTAGTTTTACATTTACAAATAGCAATTCCATAAAACGATAAAGATGAGTTTAGCTTCCGTTTTCTTTTTATAAAATAGTAAGTATTGAAAAGCAAAGGTGGGTTATAAACAACTAATCGAGTAGTTTAAGTATATTTCTGTTTTGCCCAAAAAATATTGGTTATGTAACCGGGAAAATGAAATTAAAATATATATTTTTACGTACTTCTGCTTTAGCATTAGATTTCTACAGGGTTATTGGTAATCCGACATATTCCAGTTATTAAGGGGTTATAGAGGAAATTATTTGCAATATTTCGTACCCCGGAATACATTATGCAAAAGTGAGCCATTTTCAAGATTTCCACCATTTTCATTTCAAAAATTTAGGATTAAAAACATGGTCATATACTTACCGTGAAACAAAGATCAGATTAATTATTTTTTTATTTAACAATTATTTGCTGTACTTATGTTATTCAAAGTTTTTACATTATTTAAAGAGTTACCTGTATACGCATTAAAATAGGAGACGGAACAGTTATTATTAAAATTTATACTTTAAAAAAATGGCCGTTGCCCGGCATTTTACAAAAAAATAATCATCTATACATCTCTAGCTTTCTAACGAAGTAACTTCTATAACAAACATAAATAAATTATTACCACCGGACCAGGGAGAAAATCATATTAACCATCACTGTACACACAGCGTGTAAACTTCATCATACGAGCAAATATTATTGCTTGACAAATCATTTACAGAAGGAATTATGTTAATAATTCCAATAAATTTTGCGTATTTCATTATTTTTTGGCGGTATCCTATCGCAAACACTAAAAACGTTTGCCAGCTGTTTCATTTGCCATAATTTTCATTTAACATAATTTCCATTTTATTCTGAACCCAATAACTTTTCAACATGTTTAATGAGATATACTTACAGAACCTGTAGGTTAGGTTGGGTTTATTTTATAACAATTCAGGAAAGTTAAACGGCTTCAGAGAAAAATGACTTTCGGACAAATGATAATTATTGAAACAGCTGGCAAACATTTTTTAGTGTTTCAGATAGGTAACCTATTGTGGCACTAATCGTAATCGTATGAACTCTTCTCTTAACAAAAAAGTTATTAAGTTTAATTTTGGGGTATTAACGGTTTTAACATGTTACGACGACGCCTAATGAACCTCAGTGATCACATTCGTGCACGCATGCATGGACTTCCTTACTTATCTTACTGTCCAGAGCGCCCAGTTCGTCATCTACCCACACGTCACACATCATCATCATCATTGATTTTATGTGGTATTTGTCAACAATTAACTGAAATTGGGATGACCATTAGAGGTAGACCAAGAAGTTGTATTTGGAACTATTATCAAAACAGTTTGCATGGCAGTACAAGCAACTTGATACAGAAAATCGAGACTAGTAAAAAAACCGGGCAAGAGCATGTCGGACCATGATCAGATGAGGATTCCGACGCCGTTACTACAAACACGATAACAGGTCAAGTGCGAGTCGGACTCCGAGGGACCGGGACGAGGGTTCCGGCCCGCCGCACAGCAGGTATTGTTATATTCTAATCTGAATTAGACTTCGGATCGAATCAGTGCGAGCCCAACTCACACTTGACCATTTTTTAGTATTTGTTGCTTTTCTTCAAGGTTTGAAATGCAAATTTGACGATTGTATGTTTTACCGTTTTAACGATACAACAAAATTAAAAATACGATGAAAAAAAAACATACAGCACTTTAAAGTTAGGATGAGCCGGACGAACAGCGTAGGCACATTAAGTAGGCTTCCTTCGGGTACGGAACCCTAAAAACTATCTCAAAAAACCACAAGTCTCCTTAATCGTGAGAATGTTCCTTTTTAATTAGTTCTAAGTGCTTTCATTTAAGACTTGTTTCATATTTTTATTACTTGAGGTTTTGGCTGTAGAGGGAAGGGCGTGGGGAGACGCAACTCTAGCGAGAGCGACAGTATAAATTTTTATATATCGAGTATAATATTTCATAAACGCTCCTACAAATCTAAAAAATTATGCTATAGTGAAAAAAAAAAATAGCTTTTACAAGTGTAATTTTTTTTTTCAAATTTTGTTTAACGGCTTTTTCGTCGTAAATTAAATATAGAATCTCCGAGTTTAAACCGCAGACAGACAAACGGACGGATAGGTATAACGAAACTGTGTATCTATACGGGTTTTTTATTGACTACGGAACCCTAAAAAAGGAGATAGAGTCCTGACCTGAGGGACGACATCTATAGGACATTTTAATATTGGGAACGTTCCCGAAGTAATAGCGATAACGACTTCACCGCGGATGGAGTTGCGGGCAACAGGTAGTTTTATATAATTTCATTATTAATTAAATTTATTATTTTATACTTTAAGGGTACTGTAATGAATTCATAAAAGCAACAGTTATCGTCATATAGGTGAATAAATCTCTTGAGATACGAGTGGCGCGGCGAAGATATTAAGGCAACAATATTACAAGAGTTAAATATGTAACGGGGATAATCTCACACAAATTGAACTAGTCCCAAACTGAACTGTAGGCTTGGAGTAAGAAAAATGAGTAAAATATACAAGTATAACAACAACAAAACATTATCAGATATAATATTCAGTTGGTAGGAATAATAAGCGAATACCCAATTTCATAATATACAATTAACTAGGTTTGAACCTAATACATTTACTTTAACAATTAAATGACTCGGTTCTAGCGCTGCGTCTTGGCTGCTGCAAGGTACGCTCGCTCGGCTTGCTTGGCTCGCGCAATTCACAGTTCTAATCAAACCGGCGCCTGACACAAGTTACTCGCGACCTTGTTTGTCGCTCGATAAACCCTCTCTACCTAAGTCTGAAACGAGCGAGACGCAATGAGCGACAAGCGAGATAATACCACTTGTGCTAGCCGAACAGGTGCACCGTGGACCAGAAAGGACTCATTAGCGAAACATATAGATAATTCATTTAAAGCTCCACCATGCTCCATGTTAGATCCGGATAATTTTTGATGTACGGATCAGGTCTTTTCACTACGGTCTATCACAGAAAAGTTCTTGGCTGTCAACCAAAAGGTTTTAAGTGCTTTTGTGGACCTGGAAAAGGCGGATAAATAGAAAGGAGTTGTGGACTGCGCTGTCTGTGTATGGAGTGAGCTTCAACCTGGTGCAGGCTTTGAGGTCCCTTTATGAGGGCTCCAGAGCCTGTGTCAGGATCAATGGGGCATACTCGGTCTGGTTTAATATCTCTAGAGGTGTTAGATAGGGCTGTGTTGCCTCACCATGGCTGTTCAATCTATTCATGGACAGTTGTATGTGAGATTTGGAAGAGTATGATAAGGGTTTGCGTATGCAAGAGTTGCTAATCAATTGCCTCTTATGCGGATGATCAAGTTATACTTGCTCCATCGGTACTTGAGTTGCAGGAGATGGTGACAGTGATGTATGAGGGATTAAGCAAAAGGGGATGAAAGTATATATTGCCAAGACCAAGGTCATAGTGATACAGAAGGACGAGGAGATGACTGAGTGCGTGATAAATATAAATGGTGAATTAGTAGAGCAAGTGAGTGAATTTGTATACCTAGGAAACATGTTTACAAGAGATGGTAAGTGTGAGAAGGATGCCGAGGGGAGGGTGAATGCGGGGAATCAAAGTAATGGGGCCCTGTACTCCTTTGTGAGCATAAGGGGCGTTTCACAAAAAGCCCAACTGGCTGTTCACAAAGGAGTGCTGGCCCCTACTCTGATGTATGGTAGTGAATGTTGAGTTGGCAGGACAAGCATGAAATTCGTATAGATGCTGTTGAGATGCGCTCTTTGCGTAGTATGTGTGGTGTGAAACTGACTGATATAGTAAGGAATGAAAAAGTCAGACAGAAATGTGGACTAAAAGAAGATGTAGTGACTAAGATTGAAAAGGGCATGCTTCGATGGTTCAGTCATTTGGAAAGGATGGATGAGAGAAGATTCACGAAAGAGATATACAGAGCAAAAGTGAGTGGAAGAGTCGGAAGGGGCCGTCCTAGGCGTACTTTTTGTCGAATCAAATCGCAGAAATACTGGAAAAGGGGTGAATCTTAAGTACCCAAAACCGACGTGCGTGCATGATTCGATGTATGAATGTAGAAGAAGCGAAAGAGATTTGTCAGGATCGTAGCAGGTGGAAAGAAATAGCCTCTGCCTACACCTCTGGGAAACAGGCGTGATTTAATGTATATATGTACAGTCGCCATCAGATATATTGTAGCGGGCGAGGTACTCAAATATTTCGGAGCAGCATTACTTTTCAATAAATTCGTTACACTAGTTATGGTCAATAACACCAGAACATGCAGTTTGTCATAAATATAAGAGCAGCGACCTTTCAATAAATTCGGAACATATAACGAGGTAAAAATATCAGAAAGCACATAACGTCAAAGGTATCTACGCACTCAGGGTGATCATAAAGATCGGAACATTTATGGAAAATATACCTTAAGTCTGTATTACACAGTTTAAATTCGTTACTATAATTATTATGCATGTCGAATCTACTCGTGACGTGTAAACATCACGAGTCGATTCGAATTCCAAACAAAACATAAATACGTCATGCCAAAGATCGACATGCATAATAATTATAGTAACGAATTTAAACTGTGTGATACAGACTTAAGGTATATTTTCCATAAATGTTCCGATCTTTATGATCACCCTGAGTGCGTAGATACCTTTGACGTTCTGTGCTTTCTGATATTTTTACCTCGTTATATGTTCCGAATTTATTGAAAAGTCGCTGCTCTTATATTTATAACAAATTGCATGTTCTGGTGTTATTGACCATAACTAGTGTAACGAATTTATTGAAAAGTAATGCTGCTCCGAAATATTTGAGTACCTCGCCCGCTACAATATATCTGATGGTGACTGTACTATCACTATGATCATTATTTCTCATGTAGTTATGTATTATTTTAATATGGGTACTGTAATATTTGTACGAGACAACGAGACCCATACTTTTATAGAGAAATATATAGAAAAAAATAATACAATAATTATTATTTTAGTCACTTCCGTCGTATGCCGACTATTGGTGTACTCATGAAACACCAGCTGAGATGGTGCGGTCAAGTCTTGCGAATGGATGACAGCAGATTGCCAAAAGCAGTTTTCTACTCCGATCTTTCTAGCGGGAAACGAAAACAGGGTGGACAATATCTGCGTTACAAAGACGTGCTCAAACGCAATGTTGCGGTTTGTGATATACTGACTATTAGTTGGGAGGAGCGTGCTCGTCTTAGACCGGAATGGCGCCACACCGTCCACAAAAGTGTGGATTTATATGAAGAAAAGCGTCTAGTAGATCTCGACGCGAAGCGCTAAATACGGAAGATTCGGCCGAAGCCCAATTACAACTACACACTCAACTCAGCTGGCCAGCTGTATTGTGTGCCGTGTGATAGGATCTTCAAGTCGAAGTTCGATTTCGCTAGCCACATTCAACCCACCACAATAACGACCTATGATGGACATGATAGGAGTCGCCGTCGCCGGATTCGGCTTGGACGACATGATGATGATGATGATGAAGATTGGTGTAGTATAGCCTAGTCGTTCAACTTAATCAGTAAATTATTTTTATTTTTTTAATGCGTAGATAATATAATTTTTCTCCCACATGCTTGGAAATGTTTACTTACCTTATTGTTTTAAAATCAGCCCGCGAAGTTCTGAGTTCCAGGTACAGGAAAAATTAAAAAATAACAAAGTTATTATTTACCAACGGCAGCGGCCGCGAAAATGCATGAAATTTCATTACGTACCTGGTGTTTTACTTTTTATAACACTTTTTGGACTAGGATAACTATCTCCAAACAGCCAAACACTCGTGCGATCAAAATTTTTCCTTGTATATTTTACTTTTTAAATGTCGTAGACTAATAAATTATTAAAAATAAACAAAAAACCCGACTGCAATAAAAAAAACAACTGAAAAGCGAAAAACAAGCTATATAATCTACAGAAAATTGTAAGAGCATGTACTTATTGATATTTATAACAATTTAAAGGGGTTTGGGTAAAAGTGTTGTCATTTGTAAATTTCATACATTTTCAAGGTGATCGGCCATTCGTAAAAGTGGTAAATTATGATAGAATTATTAAAAATAAACATATTTTGTTACATAATGTAATACTCTTTGGTGCATCGGAGCCAAGATATTTAAATATTCATACTTGGGCGTACCTTTGTACTAAAAACTGAATATTTAAATCTTTAAAATCTCCGCTCCGATATTATTTAACGCCATAAATTATATATATCTATGTGAATTTAGAGGTCCTCTAAATAACTACGTAAAAATCATCTATGGCCGCTGAAAAAAAAATGACAATATTCTACAAACAAATTTACCCAATGCCCTTTAACTTGAATATTGGAAAAGGTGTTCCAGGCGGGGACAAGCTAGTCCAAACGTTAAATTTTTTCAAGAAATACGCTTTGATATTCATTGCTTGTCCCCGCCTGCAATACCTTTACCAATATTCAAGTTAAATTTAAATTGTTATAAATATCAATAAGTACATGCTCTTACAATTTTCTATAGATTATAGAGCTTGTTTTTCGCTTTTCAGTTGTTTTTTTATTGCAGTCGGGTTTTTTGTCTATTTTTAATAATTTAATTTATTTAACTCTTTTTAGTTTTTATTAATAAAATAGTGGTTTAATTAATTATTACTAAGCAATATAAGAGCTCTGGAGCTTAAATTTTTAATGTCGCGAAGCTACAAGTGATTTCGCTTGTAATTTGAAGCGAAACTCTCTTTCTAGCGAAAGGAGTTTATTACTTAACATTTACGTATTTTTTGACTTTCCTGTCAAAATAGTAGCATCAAAGTGTTATAATGCAAATATATTTGGAATGGGCTATTTAATAGATTTCATTTGATACCCATATTCTAATAATAATAAAAAAAAAAAACCTCCTCCATTTTTTTTTCCGCGGACGCCATATTGAAATATTATATGCCCTATGTCACTTCGGCAATTAAGACGAATCGAATGACACCTCGTATGTTAAAATCCGTCAAGCCGTTTAGGCTACAGAGCGTGCCCAGAAATAGATATACATACATACATACATACTTACATACATACGCTCGAAAAACATAACCCTCCTTCTGACGCAGTCGGGTAAAAAGTTAATCCTTTTCAAACAGCGTTTACAACATTTTTAAAAGTGTGTTTACTATTTACTATTCAGATTGACTTTTTTAAATAAACGCGTAATACATGTTATACTTAAAACTATATTTTATTTAAATTGAATTTATTCCGTTTAAATTTGTGATTTTATTTAATGCTATATTTCAGTGTCATGCTAAATCGTACGTTTCTCTTATTTTCTTTCAAGGAAAAGTTGGGACTGTGTTTAATATTATTAACAATTGTGTTAAATTTCCTCACATTGTTGGAGAAAAGCACTAATACTGACTCGTATATATAGCACGGCGTCGACTGCGTCTCGGCCACGCTAACTCTACTCGTCCCGCAACGGCTTATTTCCCGGTCTGTGCAGTAATGTAATATTCCCTGTAACGATTATGTTATGTTGCGTATATTTATGTACGTACGCATTTCAATAGTTTTCGAAACAGTTTATCAATGTTTATGATACGAACTAGAATATTAAGTAATTGTTCATCAAACGAACGACTTTACAGGATATACCACCCATAGTGTGATATATACTCGTACATACATTAACCATTTGTGGATATAACCTCACATGATAACAAGTCGAAAAACATGATTTATATTTTATACTAAATCTTTTTCGACTTGTTATCATGTTATTTACTTAAATGTTTGCGTACCTATAGTTAGCAATTTCATATGCATCCTATATTTTAATATCATCATTATATCTTTTGATGTGATAGTATTGTTTTTATTAGTCAATAGTAGTTATAATTGAATACTTGTGATTGGCAGCTCTGTTGAGTGCTTACGTTTTTTATTACAATCTTTAGTATGATGCGTCTCTTGCGAAGTTCCTGTATAAAACATTTTTTATTAAACACTTTTCTTTCTACTCGCGTACTGTAAACTGCTTATACCTATAGATAACACTAACGGTATCAGAATGCCACCCAAAGCGTAACCAAATCGTAATAACAGTTCCGTTATAATGGTATGGTAATGTAATGACAGTTCTTTTATAACTATTACTAATATTGTTATTATAATAGTTACGTTTATCACGTATATCAATAATGGCGTTCGGTGAACAATTAACATCCAATTTTAATATACTATTGTCAGAACTTGCAGAGAAACTATTGTATTTTGTACGAAAAGTGAAAACTTGCTACCAGGGAACTTCCTCTGAAATGTAAGTCGTCTGCGTCTTCAGATTAAAAAGCCTTTGTTATACTCACAAGAAACTGTAATAACTTTTGTAAGACCGAAAACCAGACTACAAAAAAAGAATATAACAAGTTTGGAACTTTGAAATGTTTTATACCATTAAATTATATTATTATAAATTATAATTAAATTTGTGATAAGGTTTTGCTTGGTGGATTGTCATCCCGCCTGGTATGGAAAAAATAATTTTAAAGCTAAAAAAATCTTTTAAATATTTAAAAAGGTTTTCGCTTAGCTGTGTACATAACACTTGACCTTGAAAATAGTTTTTAACCCCTGACGCTAAAAGCACAAAATAGATAAGTACAGAAGTCAATCTACATACAAAGTGCGTTCGAGCAACGCACACATAGATACTGCTCACGGACATGATTATCTCGGACCGGCTGGGACCAGTGCTAGCGCGAGTGCCATCCGCTTGAGACACGCGTCTGTGAACTTTTTTGTGCAATCATGGAGCAAAACAAAATTATAACTTCAGTGGATGGTTGTTTAAATTCAACATTAAATTTTTTAAGCTACCAGTGGTTTCAGATAGGTAAGTAGGTATCTGCTTGTAGGTATTTCGATGGTTCGTTTTAACGTTACACAGAACAGTTAGGTAGGTAGGTAAGCTCTCCGCCCCGGCCCCTGAAGAATATATCTAAAATCGATTTATATAACAGTTTCCTATTTTGAATCAGTATAAACGAAGTGGTACTTAACTAAATTATTGTAAGGTAAACTCACGCCACCGTACGTAGGTTGAAAACATGTTTTTTTTGTTTGTGTAGATATTGTGTTGTTTTTAGTGTCATTTGATAAGTTTAGGTCTAAAACGGATAGGGCAATGGAAATTGTGTAACTAGGGTAATCGTTTAGAAGTTATTAGGGATTTTCGATAGTGAAAATTGACAAACGTAAAATTTTGTATGTTTCTGCTCTGTAAACTTTTTGTATTGTAATAGTAGGTTTATTGTTTTGTTACAACTAGATACGAGTGCCACTACCACGATACCTAGTGTTTTATGCATAAGCCATAGTTGACAACCCTAGAGCGACCGCCGAGCGTAGGTATGAAAAGTGAAGTACATACATGTGATTTACTTCTGTACCTATCTGTTTTGTGCTAAAAGAGGGATGTTATGATGTATATCTGTGTTATCGTAGCTTCCAAAATGAGGGAGATATTCTAACGCGGATCATTTTTAAGGAAAGTTCGAATTCAAATTCAAATTCATTTATTCTGTAAGTAGGCCCTGTAGGCACTTTTACATGTCTGAGTCTACCAGCGCTTCCAAGGGACTCTGTTGAGAAGAAACGCCGCAAGAAACTCAACAGGAAGTCTTTTTTTTTATATGAGTAACTTATTACTATGATAAACTTAAGCTAACTAATTTAAATGTCACAGGGAGGTACAGGTCCCAGGAGCAATTATGAGACTCAAAGTATATTCAATTTAAATTGGAAATGTAATGTCGAGGTTCTTAGGCTGGTTTTATGTAAATCAGTTACGCCGTTCACTTAACTTACGGTCTGAAAGTAGAGGTCGCTATTATATCAGTGGTTTTTATATCTGTTTAATAGTTACAAGATTGAAGTAACGTTAGACTCTACCCAAGACCTAAGAGAACCTGAAACTGCAATGGTTTACAAATTTCTATTGGTGCTATCGCAACTAAATTGCGTATTTATTATATTCTAGAAATTGTTGTGTAATATTATTGAAATAACACGTCACACGTATATGCGCAGTATTACAAAATTGTGTCCACGTCCATTAAAACGGCCAGTTTACATTTTAAACATCTACCTACAAAAGAAGTTTACATACAAGGACCAGTATAAAAAAGCAAGGTCAAAGAAATATTGTGAATAAATTCCGTAAACAAAAATAATTAAAATATACAAACCTAAATCCGAGAGACTGACTTTTTCCAAAAACGGATCCGCCACCGGCAACTGAAACATTAAGATTGCAGTTGAATATTGCGTTTTATACATTATTTTTAAATATTACGTTGGCGATCCGTCGCCAAATGTCGCCTTTAAAGGACGCTTTGAGTTAGCGCTTAGCGTCTGCATGTCTGTTCCCTTGAATGCCAAATTAACCTTTGTATGAGGTCAAGAGTCGATGCGGACTCACCCCCCGCGAGTCTCGGAACAGCATGGCCGCATGGTGAGGGTCGAGGAAGGCATCCGATGCTCTGTGTCGCAGAGTAGGTACGTTCCCTAGTGAAGATCTTCGCTTTTCCGCTTCTTGTGATGCAGCACGACGCAAATGAGCTCCTGACAGTACAAAGAAAAATAATTTGAATACCTATTTACAATATTAAACCAGTATTAGTCTTGCCAATCACCCAGAGGTATTTTTAAGATTACTTTAACATTTGACCAATATGTACTGTTTTAATTGTTTTGTTCATAATTAATCATTTGTAAAACCATAGATCATGTACTTATGTCATGTTGTAGGATGAGTAAGTTTATAGTAGGTATGTACGTATATTTTACAGATGTACTAAATCAGCGATTACAACCGATGCGATGATTTCTATACACAAGGACTTGGCACCAGCGCGCAAAATGCGGGCGGGACGGCATAATTGTACTTAATGGCAGTTCAAGCACACTTCATCTTACTCGTCTCTAAGGCCCTGTTGCTTGATCAGTAGTTAAACTAATTGTTTAAATTCCTAAAATGAATGGAAAATTTGACACATTTCCTTGAGATTTTAACCATTAGTAACGTTTTTTGACCATTAACTAGTTAGTTTAACTACCGATGAAACAACAGGCCATTAGTCGCAAATAGCGATGGGCAATTTCTGAAACATTTCACATATTACCTTAACTGTGACATATTTCAACTTTTGAAAATTACAAAATTGACAAGAAACGTTTCTGACAGTAATGTTACCGAATAAATTACACTTAAATTTCACGTCACGTGTCCGCTACTTCTGACGTTAGTAGAACGGGTTATGATTATAAAATTCGAGACTATATATCAGTGGCCGCTTGGCCTAGGGGTGTCTGTTCCCAACTTCCCAGTTGATATACGAAGGACGGAAGTTCAAGACCAAGTTAAGAGAAGTGCCGTGTTTTTTTTTGTATTTATTTATTAATTTAACCTTTATTGCACCAAAAAAGTACAAATCGCGGACTTAATGCCTAATGGTGTTATAGAAATTCATTTAATTATTTTATGTCATATAACTTTCAGATCTTAACTAACTGTTAGGTAGGTACCTAACATAATGTAATAACAAACGCAGATTTTGGGCTTGTCCCTACCACTAAATTTAAAACCGTTTTCTATACTTCAAATTTTGCATATCACTCTCCTTACCACCTCCGACCTGCTTAGGCACTATTTCTGTACAACCAGTACCTATTAAAACACAGTACATTTAGATCGAATTTTATTTCAAAGCTGTTAGGAAATCCTCTCGTGAGCAGTCTGGATTCCGGCAGCTACAAGTAGGTATATTGTGTTATCTTTGCCTTAATAGAAAACACCATAAACAGAGTAATTAAAGGAATTATGTTAAAGTGGTGGCTGTGATAATTAATAAGAATGTTGTTGTTTATCGGGGAGTATAAAATTACTCACAAACAGATAATTTACACCTGAAAACTACAGAAACCTAACAAAAATTTTCCATTTGAAACTTCCAGTAACTTACATGAAATTTAAATGAAAGTTTCACTTTTGTAACTTACAAGCTGCCCATCACTAGTCGCAAAGCCCTAACGACTTCAAAAACTAATAACTTAATTTTTTTAATGAAAGATAACACGCGGAAAATTGTAAAAAATGTATTAAAACCATTTAATGTTCAATAAATATAATAAAATCATAGACATTTACTGCCAAGTATTCTCATATTTTTCTCTTACGCGCATTAGAAAGAAACGGGCGGAAGGACGTTATTAGTAGGGTTAGGATTTTGGTGGCATATTTCCTAATTATTATAATACACACACTTTGATTTTGACCTTCGGTATGGTCATATTTCAAAATGAGCTACATATACATTTTTAGTTCGGTTATTCCATACCTACTAATATTTGCTAGTTTGTAAATTTTCGAAGTTTATTTTTAACCAGTTCCCGTTGTAGGATTTGGCTGAAATTTGGTACACAATGTAAACCCACTGAAAATCTATACATATAATAAAGTTGTAGAAGGGAAAAAATCTGTACATTCGAGATAAAAAATTAAAAATACTATAGGGGCCCTCAGAATGAACACGCAGAAACAACACGTTTCTACAATTTTTAGACTTGGTGTCTGTCTGTCTGTTTGTCTGTTTAATTTTGTTTCTCCTCGCATCTATTGAAAACCACTGAACCAATTTTAATGTGGTTTTCACTAAAAGGTTTCAATAAACGGTGACCAGGTTCATATGTATTAAAAAAATAAGATATGATAACAAAAGGGGGGGAAAAGAGGGATTATTTCTCGATTTCTCGATTAAAGTTAAAACAATTAAGAAATTATCAAATAAGTCCAATTATAGGTAATTCTTTAAAACCCTATTCGGGGTCCGTCGTTTAATATACGTGACTACAAATATCAAAGTTTTATTCTCCGTTTATTACATAGAAACTAAATTTAAGGATTTTTAAAATTTCAATGTACAAAACGTAATAAAGAGGCAAAATAAATTATTCCAATTTGTTATTGTAACAAATGTGACGCCATGTTATTTGACATCATAGATAAGGACAACCATATCCCTCCCATAACTGGAGCGATCAAGACAAAAAAGCACGCGATCATAGATTAACGTCACAAGCGACGTTGCAATATAAACTAACGGTGTCACCTTTCTCTCTCTCTTTTACTGTTTAGTTGAACATTTACTATTTTCGCATTTAAGGCTCCCACAGATTATCAGATTGTCAGGCCGCGTTGGATGGGCGGCCGCCTGACAGTTCGTGTTCTAATACGGTGAACTGTCCAGCTAAAAGTGGCCGCTGACCTGTTAGTCTGTGGGACGTTTTAGTTTTAACATGGTCCATAAATCACAAACAAGATTTAAAAAACCTAGGTATTTCTTTAAAACCCTATTTGAGGGCCGTCGATTAAATTGGGTGATTACAAATATCAAAGTTTTATTTTCCGTTTATTACATAGAAACTTGACAACATAAATTGTTTCAATGATAACGCCATGATAATGCGACATCAAAGAATAGGATAACCATATCCCTGCCATAACTGGAGCGATCAAGACAAAAAAGCACGCGATTATAGATTAACGTTAAAGAAGCGACATTGTGATTGAAACTAACGGTGCCGGTGTCACGTTATTGTTAGAAACCATTGTTTTAACGCTTAATATCGAGAGTTAAAGTTCGAATCTATAACGAAGAGAATATTTGGATAACCAATCTCCTATTTTAACTTAGCTTTGATTTTGCAATTTTAGTGTCATAAACGACTTTGGCATAACATATTTATAATACCTTATATTATTTAGACGAATGTTGACATCATAGAAAACATATTGGTAAATATCCGAATGATTGTTCGGTAGATTTTTATATTGTAAACTAAGACCGAATTTCATAACGAATAAAATTTCGTTTAGTATAATGGTGAAATCGTATAAAAGGTTGTGTAGCATAATGGGAGCGAGCGCAGCAAGCGAGTAACATGGGCAGGGCAGAAGCGACTCGGATAGGTTAGATTGTTAGTTTTTTTTTTATATAAGCTGGGAACTTCTTCCTACCATATTTTTATGCTTATGCTGTTTAAAATGTTTATTCCAAAACATTATTCTGCTTAATAAGTTTATGCGTTTCATTATTTATTCGTTACGAACATTCGACTCATGAATTTTATGCATTAAGTTTATTCAATGAACAAATTGATGCGTAATGATTTCTGCGAAACAATACTATACCGTATGCGTACTTATGCTTAAAATTATTATGCCTTATGCAATTATTCCGAAAAACATTATACAAACGAAGGGGACTCCAATTTAGATCATTACTAATTCACTCCTTTGGGATCCGCAGCATTAAAGTAAAAAGAGAAACTTTATAATTTCACATCTATTTTCGTTTATCAATCAGATTATGAAATAAAAATAAATTCGTTAGTAGTAGTAAAAAAAACAGTACCTACTGCATAAACTAACCCTAATAGCGCGAACATTTTTGTATTAATGTATTTATTTCAGGATCATAGAGTTCCATAATTTTTAGTAACCTTAAATATTATTCTATATTAGTAATTAGCGGCCTGCACACGTAAAGTTCGGACTGCGGGAAACGCCACGCGCCATTCCAAACTTCGCTCCAAATCGTACGTGTAAATGCAACTGTAATAGTAAAATAGTAAATAACCTACGGTGCGGACTGGCGCGTGGAATGGCGCGTGGCGTTTCCCGCGGTCCAAACTGTGCCGTGTAAAGGCCGCTATTATCTGACCAAATTGTTAAATTAATTATTTTATTTCTCCTTTGGCTTCTACCACTCAGTGTGACAACATGGGATAGGCTTTGTACATTCTGTTTTGTTAGTCTATATCAAAAGCAGCGGTGTCAGATTGACGTTGACAGCGTTGACATATCCAGTTTATTTTTCCAAAGTTTTTCCGCCATTTTCAAAACTTATTCAAGGCGTATTGTTTAATTACGGCGCGGCTGTTAGGTATTTAATATTAGGGCGCTTATGATCGTTTGGAAAAAACGGGCTGTCATTTTATTTTTCGGCGGTCCGTTAATTAATTGTGGCAATACATGACAAGTAATAAAAAGAAAATTGGCCGGTTATTTAATTCTAAAATGTCAGTTCAAAAAATAGGTACTTAGGAGTAAAAAATATATACTACCTACGAAACATTATTGTTAAAATTAATTAAATTAAATTAAAAAGAAACTGGATTTTGAACTTGATAAAAGTAAAAATGATTAAAAACCGGGCAAGAGGTCTTGCCCGGTTTTTAATCATTTTTTTGTTTGTGACCATGCTAAATGTAGGGTTTCGAAGCCGTTGCTACACAAAAACTATCTCAAAAAAGTGCACCAGTAAAAGAGCGTAACCTCATGGCACTTACGTCCTTTTGTGTAGAAGCGTAACTTTTAGGACATACCTAACTCAAAAATGGTATATCCGATCATACTGAAAATATTTTTTCTTTGAAAGTATTGATTAAGCGTTACCTTTGTGATTTTTATCATTTTTAGACATAGGTACGGTTTAAAAGATAAAGGGGGGGAAATATTCACCTAATCAGAAGAAACTTAGTATTTTTAAAAGAACTGTCCAAATTTGTGCCAGGCGATGATGACATACAATAAAAAAAATGTTTTCATCTTCTGTTACATTACAGGTATGCACTGCCCCCCTAGAAATATTTATTTTTATTATTTAACTACCAAACTAAGTAACGGCTTCTACAAGACACCTTTACACCAAATTTCATTCATTTACCTCTTGGAGTTATCGAGAAAAAAGCCTGTGATACATAAAGGGAACGGACGGATAGACATGACGACATGACGAAACAATTAGGGTTCCTTTTTTGCCATTTTGGCTACGGAATTAATGAGTACCCTCATTAATTCCTTATTATTCTGTATTATCACATAGGCTACTTTTATTCCAGGAAAATAAAAAAAAACCCGTTGGAATAACGATTATCGAAATCTACGCAGACGAAGTCGCGGGCAGAAGCTAGTGCAATAATAAAATACAGCTAGAAAAAAAGGTTGTCAGAAAAGTGAAATGTTTAACAGTAGTACATTATTGCCTAGGCATGGAAGTAGGCAATTGCGGGCCGAGTATTGGTTTAAACGGACGAGCTTGCGAGTTGGGTTGTGAATTGCATACAAACGGTAACTTCATGTGAAAAAACCATCACTCCTTACCGCCTTTGTTTATGACAAGGAGAAACGCAATTCTTGTTTTAAAATTTCCCATACAAACTTTAACGCACTATTCTGACCCTTTAGGGTTGAATTTCCATAAACGGTAAAATTATGATTCTTTAGTCATACCAGCAGCCTAAATTTTAAATTTGATGTAATTTACTTCAAAAATGACGTATCTCCCATACAAACTTTAATCCACTATTTCGACCCTATAGAGATGAAATTAAAAGATAATAATATGGTACATTTACAGCCTCATATTTATAAGCCTTAATACCAAATTTCATGTTCGTAGCTTTAAAAATGACGGACTTCCATACAATGGTTTATCCCCTATTTCACCCCTTTAGGAGTTGAATCTCGAAAAATCCCTTCTTATTACTTGCTTACGTCAAAAAACATACGTACTGTTAAAGTTTCATGTTTCTAGCTTCAGTAGTTTCGGCTGGGCGTTGGTGAGTGACGCACATTCCGGTTCTCTCTTTATTAATAGTATAGATTTGTTTGTGTTTATCACAGGTTATGACATTTTTTTATAGTATAAAACACTACTTTTGTTTGTGCCTACTGCAGTATACAGCCATATCATATGTTATGTCACTTTTTTAAATTATCACCTTTTCAGAATGGGAAAAACTGTCATAACATATGACTTTTTTAAGTTAATAAAAAAAAAAAGATAATGTATGACGACACAATTTTTATTTAACTAACTTTTTAGTTAAATACATTTAACAGTATTGTGAAAACTAAAAATAATATAAACTATAAATAAACATTCACAATTAAACGAAGAAGGAAACAAAAAACTTTAAATGCACTTTTCTCAAAATCCCTTTTTTTATGTTACAACTCTTTTTTAGAGGACGTGCGATATACATGGTGTCCTGGAAATCGACGTCAACCCGCCTAGGGCTGATAGAGCAGCTAAAAAGCTATCGATTTAACCCCTATGTATGTTCAGCGAGTTTTACTAATTTCGGAAATATTGATAATTTTAACTTACATAAAAAATAATATAAAAAACGGGCAAATAGGTTTAAAAAGTAAGATACCACTGAAAAACTTACGAAACAAAACATGAAGTTAATGATTTTTCATGACATGGACATAAGGGAAAATTACAAAAATTCTGATTAAAATGGTCAATATCTCCGAAACTAGTAAAAATCGCTAAACGTACATAGGGGTTAAATTTATAGCTTTTTAGCTGCTCTATCAGCCCTAGGCGGATTGACGTCGGTTTCTGGGACACCCTGTATGTACGTACCTATGTATGTTTGTTCCTTTGTGGCGCTCTAGAAACGAAACGCGTGGGCCGATTTTGATGATTCTTATGTCAATCGATTTGTCTTATAGCCCAGTCTATAGCAACATCATAGATCGCAAACGCGCATGTAACTACGATTTTTTTATATGTTGTTAGGTCCCTTGAGAGTAGTTAATACCAAAGTTTGCAACCTTGAAAACCCTGTGCTACCCCTATGGTGCTCGAAAAGCTGCGAAATTTTGGCACTTGTTTCAGTTTTTTCGACAAAATTACCCTATGGCAGCGTTTTTCAAGAATCTTTGGTGTTACTTTAATAAAGATAACTAAATTTGCTACACTTTGAGCGTAACCTGAGCTCACTATGTCCATTGGTTGCGGAGATACAGCAAGTCGAAGATGGGTAATGTGAGCAGAGCCCGCTCCTCAGACCCTGCTTAAAATGGTGACTTATAAATGCAAAAAGAGATTGCTTAGAGTCGTGCACTTGCAGACAGGCTGGGCTCAGGTGCTCTATCCTATGTTCCTTTTGCCACGGGTGAAATTGCAACAACGCCACCCCTATCGTCCTGGACGAGGAGGACGAGGATGTGAACGACCCAACACCATGAGCCGGCCCACCTCCACTCCACTCAACGTCGCTTGTGACGTTAATCTATGATCGCGTGTTTTTTGTCTTGATCGCTCCAGGTGTGGGAGGGATATGGTTGTCCTTATCTATGATGTCAAATGACATGGTGTCACATATGTTACAACAACAAATTGGAATAACTTATTTTGCCTCTTTATAACGTTTTGTACAATGAAATTTTAAAAATCCTTGAATTTAGTTTCTATGTAATGAACGGAGAATAAAACTTTGATATTTGTAATCACGTAAATTAATTGACGGCCCCCGAATAGGGTTTTAAAGAATTACCTATAATTAGACTTATTTGATAATTTCTTAATTGTTTTAACTTTAATCCAGACCTGCTCAATCCGTTAACTTTTTTCCATACTATCTTTGACCCCTCTTTTCCCCCCCTTTTAATATCATATCTTATTTTTTATTATATATGAACCTGGTCACCGTTTATTGAAACCTTTTAGTGAAAACCACATTAAAATTGGTTCAGTGGTTTTCAATTGATGCGAGGAGAAACAAAATTAAACAGACAAACAGACACCAAGTCTAAAAATTTTAATAAATCGTCTTCTGCTGCTCATTGTGAGGGCCCCTATAGTATTTTTAATTTTTATCTCGAATGTACAGTTTTTTTACCTTCTACAACTTTATTATAATATGTATAGATTACCTTTATTGGTTTATTTACCATATTCAAAAAAATGAAAAACAATATAAAACTAACTTTTAATCAAAACCAATCAATTAACCAATCAATCTAACTAAAAAAACTAAAACTACTTTATTTTATCCGCGTTCGTTACGGTCCTTTGCCTAACAAACGGTTGTTAGCTACAATGCCACCGACAATACCCACGTTAAACTTTTAACACCCCTCTGTTTGCGTAAAGGGTTAAAAATTAAATTAGACCGATAAATGTAGATAAAGCCTTAAAACAAAAAATTGGCTGACATTTCCAAACATTTTGACGTAGCTAAACCGGCTCAAGAGCAATTAGGTTTTACTGAGAGGAATAGAGCCCAGGGTATTATTATACTAATAAAATTACGAGTAGGTATGTACATTCGTTTTGACAGCTATGTCCAATGCCCACGTAGTGAGACCGCTAGCGGCACTGTCGTCGCGTACACAGCCAATTGGTACTTAAGGACTAAATGTTTATCATACACTTGTGTACTATTTACACTACTTTACTGTCGTTTTAGTACTTCTTTGTAGAGTCTTTTACAAATATCTTTATATGGATATGAATAAGGTCAATTAATGCCTCACTGAACTGCTGTTCTCTGGATCTGGTATACCTACCTACTCCCTAAAAGTAGTTTATGTGGCTAGTGCATAAATAATGAGACGCATTATAACAAGAGTGCGGTTTTAAGAAACGAGCCGAGAGACGAGTTTTATAATAAAGTGTTTTAATGCCTAATTATGTGTACTGTCGAATAAGTACATAACTTTATCTACATACATATCATACGTTTTCTAGAATATGTGAGAAATCCGTATATGTGGTTGCCGTGTATCATAATGTTTACATTAAAGTATCGGTCATCGATATTTTCATGTGAACATTAAGATGCAGCCACATCGATAACCGATACTTTAATGGTATGAAATATTTTCATTTTAACATTAAAATACAACCACAGATACAGGTTTCTTAATATAGGTAGAAAAATAAATAACTACATTATTTTCCATCAAACGTAAAAACACAACGTACAAATCCCTTGCGATGTTAGTAAACTTTTAACCCTTAATTTGGCAAAAATAAAAAAAGTCGGGAATTCAAACCCTTTTTGATTTTGAATCAGAAAAAAAATAAAAACACAAATCAAACAAAAAATGTGAACCTTATGGTATGTATGGTATACCATACACTGCCAAATTAAGGGTTAAAAGCGTTTTATAGATGTCGACGAGCTCGTTATGAATTTTCACTTTGCCACTCCTCGTATCTTAGCCGCTTGCGCCGGCACGGCGCGGCGTATTGAAAAGTGGCACCCGAAAACCGTTTACTGACAGTGTCTCTTTACCGAATCATTTTACGAGAAATTTTCCTATAGTACTCGTAAGCGTCGTAACCTTTCTGTTGTTAAATAAATAGTTTTAACGTACGAGCGTCGCAAAGTTGACTCCAACACGCATTTTGATCGTGAAACTCATTTCCAACCATCCGTTTTTGTCTTATCTTTTCTTGTAATGGATTTTTACAAATAAAACAGTTAACGGGAAAATAGGATATTCTTGAGGCAATAACGATAAACAACTTCTACGCGGACGGAGTCTTGGCCGCAGCTAGCGTTTTATGATTTGGTGATGTGCACGCGCGGGCGGGAGCTGAGAAACGCATAACAGAAACGCCTTTGTTCCTTTGTGTTGGCAACATTGAAATTATACCTACGAGTTTTCCAGCTACGTGTTTGGATATAAATATTTTTCAGCTTCAAGCGTATCTCATCCAATTGAATGTTATCATTGTCGATTCGTAAAATGTCGAGATAAGTAGAACGTTCCTATCATGCATATAAGGCGTGAGCTGCGGATAGATACACTTCAAAATTAGTAATTTTTGTTTTATTAAATAAACCTTTATTGTCATAGATATTTATTATAGGTTTAATTCTCGGGTACTATTTATAATTTACATGTATTATAAGTTTACGTACAAGTCGAAATCGTCATTCACTGCGCCAATTTTTGAGACAAGATGCCACCCTGGCCTAAAGCAACAGCAACAGACCCTAAGGCTGTGTTGTTTGATCAGTAGTTAAACTAGCTAATTGTTAAAATTTGAAAAAGGAATGGAAAATTTGACACATTTCCTTGAGATTTTAAAAATTAGTAACGTTTTTTGACCATTAGTTAGTTTAACTACCGATCAAACAACAGGCCATAAGTAATTGAATAAAAAAGAAGAAATTCTTTTGTTGACTTAAAAAGTATAGATTTATTTAAAATGTGTTGAAGTTTTGGAATTGTGGTGTAATTTAATTTATAGCTACGTTATTGAGGATTAGATATTATCAGTTTTTAGTAAAGGAAGACAAAGGTGAACCCCGTTAGGTAGCGTGTTTTACTAGTATCAATAAAACCTTAACAACTCCTGATTAACATACCTACTCTTATTGGAAAGTTAAAACTATATTCTGGACCGGTAGAGAAGGGGCTTTCTTATCCCTTAATATTTACTACCACAAGTTCTGGGACACCATGTATACCTACTCGTACTCGTGTATGTAATATGTACCTGCGCCTCTATTCTAGGCGGTAAAATCCAAATCGTATTTGACCTGTTATGGTACCTATTGTTTTTAACTCAGCCGCCATTACTGTCAAGTAAATAAGAGCTATCACAACGTTGACAACACGACAACAGCTCAAAAACGATATGGTTTTTACCGTGTTGAATAGAGGCCCTGGAGTGGTTCAAAAGTTGCATACCAACAATCCGTCTGGGTTGCTACCGCCGTCTTATTCTCTCACCTAAATAAAGCCAATCATCAGTTTTCGCATTGTTTTGCGGTGTGGAGATAATACAACCAATAGAATGACTAGCAAATAAAGCGTTTTATCTTGATCCTCAGGGTTGGCAACTAAATACAACTTTGGACAGAAACCCACGGTACGACAGCTCTTAGAACGTCCTTCGGGTATGTACTTCTTTCTCTCTCGCTCTCATAAATGGGTAAGGCCGCGAATTTTGACCAATGTGACATAGAACTAACATAACAAAAAAATATGTGACGTTACCATAAAACGTAACATAAGTTGTTATTAAGCTTGGATCACACTGGTAAACATTCGCAAAAAATACATCATTTAAAAAATTAAGTTTTTATTGACTAAATACAAATAAAGTATTTTCACGTAATCAACATTTTTCATACTTTTTTAACTTTTTAAATGTAATAGCAATCAATAGGTACTTTTCATAATACAAAAGAGACATTTGAGCATTTCTCAAAAAGAAATGCCACTGAGTGACATCTCCAAATTTAAAAAGCATTCGTTCGCTTCGCTCGCTCGATCGGTTAATAACTAGCTTCTGCCCGCGACTCCGTCCGCGTGGAACTCGTTTATATCGTAGCTGCATTCAAATTTTCACCTTCTATTTCACCTCCTTAGGGGATGATTTTCGGGATAAAAACTATTTTATGTCCTTCTCCGGGACTCAAACTATTTCTATTCCAAATTTCATCTTAATCGGTTCAGCGGTTTAAGCGTAAAGAGGTAACATGCAGAAAGACACACTTTCACATTTATAATATTATCAGTATGGATATGCATAGTATGGATTTAATTCTCTCGTGCTGATCCCTGTACCTACTGTACGTACGTATCGCACCTTCAGAACAATAGTGACCTAATTCAAAATTTCAGCTTTCAAACTTCAGGTCATACATTTATTATTATAGAGACCTAACTCGAAATTTAAAATTTCTCAATTAAGTCACTATTGTTTTAAAGGTGCGGTATAATTTCAAATTGATTCATCTTAATAACTTATTAAGATGTTGTGCCGTGTTGGTGCCGGTGCCGTGTTGGTGCCGGTGCCGGTCGAGAATAGCACCACCCCATCTCTTCCCGTGGGTGTCGTACGAGGCGACTAAGGGATAAACCGGAGGATGGGCAGCAGCGTCTTCCGCGGACTACATGGTATAACTGCGGTCGCCAACCCGCCTGCCAAGCGTGGCGACTACGGCATTTTCCCCCCAACGGTTCTAGATCAAAAGCCTTAATTAAGTATGAATTTAAAACTACAGCCCAGACCCCTAGTCCCCGGCGGCCCCGCTATTCCTGGCTCCGGTAGCGGCTATCGTAACGGCGGGGCAGGGGGTGCTTTAGGTAATCTCCGGCAGAGACCCGGCTACCAGAAACGACGACCTTTGGCCCTGGCAACATACAACTGCCGAACATTGCGGACCGACGAAAAGTTGCTGGAACTGGAGGAGGAATTGAGCAGGTTACGATGGGGAATCATAGGGTTGTCAGAAGTCCGTAGAGAGGGGAAGGAAGTCCGTAGATAGTGTGTGCGTGCGCGCTATTCGGAAGCAGTCATGTTATTCATCGTCTCGTATAATTAAATTATAAAAGTGTGGAAAAAGTGAACAATATAATTATTTTTTTAAACAATATCGTGTAAGTGCAAGTGAACTTTACCCAGTGAAAATTTCAAATAATTTAGTGACGAAATAGAGCCCAATATCAATAAAAACCTTTAAAACAGAGATCGTTAAACTGTTTAAAATATACGCACACATAAACAATTCAAGTGAACGTTCAAGTGCAGTCTCCAATCAGCACTCGAATCGTTATCGATTCGATCAGTCATGAGACATGCTTAGATAACGGACTTAGTATTTCACCGGTCAATGCAGTGACACTGTGGTCTAGCGGTTACCCCTCTGGGAAGTTGTCCATGAGTTACAGAGATCGATTCCACGTCGAGAAAGTCGTCTTTTTGCATTTTTTTTTTTATTTTTATTTTTTTTTATTTTTTATTTGGATATTAATGAAGTTTATGTAAAGAAGGCGTCAACGAGTCACTCCAGAAAACCAGTAGACTATATAAGTTAAAAATGTCATCGAAAACCAACAAGAAATCGACAACTGGTACAGGTAGTGGCCGCAGGATGGCACCTGTGGTCTGTTACAAGTGCAAGTCTACTGTTGATTTGAAGAGTACTATCCTATGCTCAGTGTGTACTAACAGGTATGAGTTTGATTGTGCTGGACACTCTGAAAAGTTATATAGCCTTATGAGTGAAGAATCAAAAAGGAAATGGAGATGTAAATCATGTACAAATAGGAAAGATAACAAAGTGCGAGTAAGTGGACATTCAAACATTACACTGAGAAAAGCACAATACCAAAAGTCTAATAAGGATATGACACCTGAAACCTCCAAGTTTTCAACTTCGAGTATTTCTAACACGATGCAGTTGTTAGACTCAGAGTTGCCTCCGAAAACCAAGAACACGGATAGCAAAGTGCTAAAAGAAAATACCACACAGTTATCAACATCCCCTCTAGAATGCACTCCCGACAACAATCGATTTCAACCTAAAGAGGATTCACACTCAACACCCCACAGTTTATCCTGTGGCTCTCAAGTCTTGGACTCCCATATATCCTCAGAAAATGACGTATCAGGCTCTTCTGATGAGCCTTTGTCCCCATCTCGTATATTGTCAAAAAGCGTGGACGGCCCCATACATGGCCCCGCACTGTATTCAAACATGCAAAATCACGAACTGCATGAAAAAATAACCGGACTTGAGACGGCACTTTTTAGCACCGAAAATGAGCTGGAAAATAGAATAATAGAGAACAATGATCTTCAAAGACAGATCCAGCAATTAACTATGGAGATAAAGGTTCTCAAATCTTTGTGCTACTCATCATCTTCCGATATCAAAAGTATCGGCACTTCAAGGAAGAAACACAGAAACTCCTTAGTTCCTGATGTTTTATCGTCACCCATCACCCCAACCATCGGGTTAAACACAGAGATGAGATTTGAGAGCAACAAAAGTCTGTTAAAACTGCAACTAAGAATAAATGATTTCGAACAATTGGTCAAAAATGTGCAAATTGACATAACAACGCTCGGGAAACAATTAGAAAGTTTGGCTCAAAATCTCCAAACTCCATACACGACATCTACACCAAACATTGTTGCGGCAGGCCCTTTGGGCGAGCTCCCTACGCGACTCGTTCATCCAACCTCTACCTCGCCAGGGAAAGCGAGCTCTGCATTGTTGCAATCGAAACTCTGTGTTATAAGCAACTACTCAAATTACATGCTGAAGTTGATAAAGCGGGAATTCGTCACTGGAAACACGTGTCACTACCTAACTCCTGGAGCGGGCACGCGGGCGCTGTTTGCTGGCCTTCGTGACAAGCTCCGAGACTTCACTCTAAACGATTTTTGCGTTATTTACATCGGTGACAAAGACTTTAAGACAAGTACAAATTATTATAATCTTGCTAAATTTATACAAGAACAGTTATGGTTAGTTCAACACACGAATATTGTTATTTGTTCGCCGACATTCAAAATTGATAAATTCTCTAATTTGTTTAATAAACGAGTAGAAATATTTAATAACTTAGTGTGTAAGAATAATTTGAAACAAAAATTTTGCTACATATTAGACTCTAATTTGAATTTAACTTATGATAGCGAAATGTTTTCTCGTTTCGGTACTGTAAACGGACAAGGATTTGCAACAATTTTTAATGATCTGAAACAGCTTTTGACACTGTTTCCTTTAGAGTTTAATGCGATTCAGACAGGTGAACATATCTCTGAAACATTGAGACAACCTACGGATACTGACGCTTTTTTAGACCTAACTCGAGACTAAGTGTCTCCCATACCTTTACAAGGATACGTCAGTCACTCAATAGAAACTGTTTATCTGTGTTGCATCTTAATATTAATCGCCTACGTAATAAAGTACTATATTTGGAAACTCTAGTGAAAGTGGAACTTGATGTTAAGCCATCTTTTATATGTATAACAGAGTCGTGGTTGAGGACGGACGAAGATACGAGTATTAAGTTATCTGGTTACCAGATCATAGTGAGTTGCTCTAGGTCGACTAGTCGAGGAGGTGGTTGTATTATTTTTGCCAGAGACGATATATCTAATAGCTGTCAAGTTTGTAATGTTGAGCGCTACTATAAAGAAAAAATATTTGAGGTGTGTTGTGTGTCTTTGCAACTGCACAGCACATACAAGATTTTTATAAGCACGGTTTACAGAAGTCCAAGCAGTGACACTAAAAGTTTTCTGACACAACTAGAGCTATTTTTGGTCAATAATAAAAAACATGGTTCTATCATGTGTGGAGATTTTAATATTGATTTAAAAAGCGAAACCACAGTCGCTAAAGATTTTCTGCAAATACTCTGGGAGCATAACATGAGACCTACAATAAGGGACTATACCCGGGTAACGGAAACGTCTCAAAGCTTGGTAGACAATATATTTTCGGATATGTACGATAGCTATAGTGCGCACGTCATTCCCTGTAACTTCTCCGATCATGACGCCCAAGTCGTATTTTTTCTTGATCAATTCATAGTACCACTAAAACAGCTAAAGGTACAGGTCAAAATAAATTATTCCCAAATTGCTCTGAAGAACTTTAAAGATGATTTAAAAAAGATTTGCTGGAATGACGTATTTGTAGAAAAAACGTGTGAAGGAAAATTACTATTGTTGTACAATGTAATATATAAAATTATTGATGAACATTTACCTTTGAAAAAATGTACATTACGAAACTATCGTAAGACATGGATAACACGTGGAATCAGAGTATCATGTACGAAGAAAAGATTCTTACTATTAAAAACACGTAAACTCAAACATGATAAGAATCTTAAGAACTACTATAAAACTTATAATAGTATTTTAAAGAAACTTGTATTCAGGGCAAAAAACATACATGTTAAAAATACAATACAAAAAGCAAAATCGAAAAGTAAAGCCATTTGGAATATTGTGCATGAAAATACAGGCAAAAATATCATGTCAGGCAAAGGTACAATTAAACTACTGGACAACATGAGTAAGGAAATATGCGATGATCCTGTTAGAATAAGTAACATTTTTAACGACTACTTTATTGGAGCGGGTAAGGTTACTGAAATCAATGCGGAACATAGCGGTCAGCATATGAAGCTTTTACAAAATTATCACATTAATAACGCCAAATCCATGTTCATGTCGCCTATTGATGAGTTAGAAATAATTAACATTGTCAAATCTCTAAAAAATACAAGTTCCTGTGGCCCAGATGATATAAGTACAACTTTAATCAAGGATTGCATTGAAGTCTTGTGTGTGCCGTTGTGTCATATATATAATGCATGCATATGTGATGGAATTTTCCCTATCCAATTTAAGATGGCAAAAGTAGTTCCTCTACATAAAAAGTACTCCAAAACAGACATAAATAACTACCGCCCTATTTCGCTGTTATCCGTTCTAGCAAAAATTTTTGAAAAGGCGATTGCAACCAGGATTGTTGGTCATTTTGAAAAAAATAATTATTACTGCTCGCAACAATTTGGTTTCAGACAAAATCGAAACGCTGTAATAGCTATTATTGAATTAGTTCGGCAAGTTATGACCAATCTTAATCAGAATCATAAATGTGCTGGTATATTCTGTGACCTTAGTAAGGCGTTTGATTGTGTGAATCATAAAATATTGTTAGACAAGTTACAATATTACGGGATTAGGGGATCTATATTAAAACTTCTTACGTCTTATCTGACGGACAGAGCCCAATTTGTTCAAATGTCTGATATAGATAGGTCGGGGTGTATTCAATTTGTTAATTCTGCAAGAAAAACACTTGACTGTGGGGTCCCCCAAGGATCTGTCCTTGGTCCTTTGCTATTTATTGTCTTTGTGAATGATTTACAATATAATATAACATATGGAACAGCCTACCTCTATGCCGATGATACAAGTATTATAGTTGAAAATCAAAATGCTTCAGTATTTGAGGTTCAAATTCGCAAGACTTGGGAGGAACTCATATACTGGTTTGAATGTAATGGACTTAAAATTAACTTGAATAAAACATTATATTTCCCTTTTCTAAGACATACGAATAGCATGACTTACGACTTGCCCCTACCCATAGTAAAGTCTGATAATGTCAGGTTTCTAGGTGTCGAACTAGACACACAGATGCGTTGGTCAAGCCATATAAGTCTGCTAAAAAGAAGATTGGCCAGCGCCTGTTACGCCTTAAAAATCTATCAAAAATATTGACCTCTTCTGTACTTAAAACAGTCTACTTTGCATATTTTGAGAGTTTAATAAGGTATGGCCTCGAGGTTTGGGGTAATAGTGCTGATGTGAATCATGTTCTAATATTGCAAAAAAAGGCTCTTAGGTATGTCGAAAAGGCAAAACCTCTAGAACATTGCCGTCCACTATTTGTGAAGCACGGCATATTGACCGTGATTTCACTTTACATATATTTAGTGTGCATTTTTGTTTACAAAAATAAGTCCAGTTTTACATGCAATACCAAGAACAGACCACGTAGGTTATGTAAATATAATTTTGACATTCAGTTACCAGAGTCTAGAAATTATGTGAATTATAAAAGAAGCCTTGAATATAATGGTGTAAAAATTTATAACTTTTTAAACGAGGACATAAAGCAATGTACTAATATAAATGACTTTTCTAGGAAATTAAAATCCTACTTGATTACTCGACCATTTTATAAGATAAATGAATATTTTGATAAATTGTATGAATAAATAACACTTAGTAGTTTTAAGTTAGATTAAGATTTTGCATGCCAAATGTGGCAGAGCATACCTTCATGTACCTACTCAAATTCTACTGACATGTATATATATTTAAAACACCTGTGTATGTTCTTGCAAAATAAATAATTTCAATTTCAATTTCAATTTCAAGGACATGATTACCCTGAAGTCCGGTAACTTGCTCTATTTCCGGGAGGGCGACCACCAGTCCCAGGGAGGTGTCGGGTTTATCGTCCACAAGTCCCTCGTGAACAACGTGGTGAAGATCGAGAGCGTGTCGAGCAGGGTAGCGTGCCTTGTACTCAGAATGACCCAACGATATTCGTTGAAGGTCATACAGGTATATGCGCCGACCTCGACACACTCCGATGATGAGGTGGAGGCTATGTATGAGGATGTTTCCAGAGCCATGCATAGCTCCAAAACTCACTTCACGGTTGTTATGGGGGACTTCAACGCAAAGCTGGGGAAACGAGACGGTGAAGAGCAGAGAGTGGGGAATTTTGGAGTGGGGCATAGGAATCACCGGGGCCACCTACTGGCCAGTTTTATGGAGAAGGAGGGACTCTATATGATGAACTCCTTTTTCAGGAAACGTGAGCATAGGAAGTGGACCTGGATGAGTCCTGATGGTGTAACGAGGAATGAGATAGACTTTATCATGTCGACGAAAAAGCACATATTCAATGATGTCTCCGTGATCAGTGCGGTTAAAACCGGGATTGATCATCGTATGGTACGAGGCTCATTGAATATCCAGTTCAAGCTTGAAAGGTCTAGACTGATGAAGTCTACGCTCCGCCCGGCACCCGCTCAGCTCCAAAACCCCGAGAGCTTTCAGCTCGAACTTCAAAACCGTTTCGAGTGCCTAGGTAGCGACGTGGACGATTACAACGACGGGTTCGTGGAAGCTGTCCAAACGGTCGGGTCTAAGTCCTTCAAGATCCGCCGTACAAAAACCAAGAAGCTCTCGGACTCCACCCTTAGGCTCATGGAGGTGAGGCGTGAAATGATTCTGCAGTCCTCTGGTGACGCTTGTCGCTATCGGCAGCTCAACAGATAGATCTCGAAGTCTCTGAAACGTGATATACGCCGATTCAATACTAAAAGTATTGAAGAGGCTATTGAGCGTAACAGGGGCTCTAAGGTGTTTGCCAGGGATCTGTCTGTTGGCCAAAGCCAACTGATGAAGCTGAAGACCGACGACGGCAGAGTCATTTCATCCAAACCTGAGCTATTGGCGGAAGTTGAGAAGTTTTATGGACAGCTGTACACGACTACCCGAACACCCGTCGAAAATCGAGCTAAAGACCCGAGGGCTAGATTAACCCGACACTATACCGAAGATCTCCCCGACGTCAGCCTGTACGAGATTAGTATGGCCCTCAAACAGCTTCAGAATGGCAAAGCCCCAGGTGAGGATGGAATTACAGCCGAACTCCTGAAGGCGGGTGGTAAACCCACCCTTAGGGCCCTTCAGACGCTGTTCAGCTCCGTCCTCCACGAAGGGAGAACGCCGAAAGCATGGAACATAAGTGTGGTGGTTCTCTTCTTCAAGAAAGGTGATAAAACTTTGTTGAAGAACTATAGACCCATCTCACTTCTGAGCCATGTTTACAAGCTGTTTTCGAGGGTCATCACAAATCGTCTCGCGCGCAGGTTTGACGATTTTCAGCCTCCCGAACAAGCCGGTTTCCGAAAAGGCTATAGTACCGTAGACCACTTACATGCGTTGCGGCAAGTTATACAGAAGACCGAAGAGTATAACCTCCCCCTTTGCCTTGCATTTGTGGACTACGAGAAAGCCTTCGATTCGATCGAGACCTGGGCTGTACTACAGTCTCTCCAGCGGTGCCAAGTTGACTACCGATATATCGAAGTGTTAAAGTGTCTGTACGAAAACGCCACTATGTCCGTCCGACTACAGGACCAGAGCACGAAGCCTATTCCTCTGCAGCGGGGAGTCAGACAAGGAGATGTGATCTCTCCGAAGCTGTTCACCGCTGCATTGGAGGATGCTTTTAAGGTTCTGGACTGGAAAGGACGAGGCATCAACATAAATGGCGAGTACATCACTCACCTTCGATTCGCTGACGATATCGTAGTCATGGCTGAGACCATGGAGGACCTCAGGGCAATGCTCGCTGACCTCAGTGGAGTTTCCGACCGAGTTGGCTTGAGGATGAACATGGACAAGACGAAAGTCATGTCCAACGTCCATGTCGCGCCAACTCCCGTGATAGTCGGAGGCTCTGCGCTCGAAGTTGTTGACGACTATATTTACCTGGGACAAACGGTCCAGTTAGGTAGGTCCAACTTTGAGAAAGAGGTCACTCGTCGAATCCGACTCGGATGGGCAGCGTTCGGGAAGCTAGTAGCACCTTTTCGTCCAAATTACCGCAGTGTCTGAAGTCAAAAGTCTTTGACCAGTGTGTGTTGCCAGTGATGACTTACGGATCTGAGACGTGGGCGCTAACAATGGGCCTTATAAGGAAGCTCAAAGTCACTCAGAGGATTATGGAGAGGGCTATGCTCAGGGTTTCTCTGCGTGATAGAATCAGAAATGATGATATCCGCAGTAGAACTAAGGTTACCGACATAGCCCGAAGAATAGCCAAACTTAAGTGGCAGTTGGCGGGGCACATTGCTCGCAGGACTGATGGCCGATGGGGTCAGAAGGTTCTTGAGTGGCGTCCGCGGACCGGGAGACGAGCTGTAGGTAGGCCTCCAACAAGATGGAGTGACGACCTTGTAAAGATCGCGGGAAAGCGGTGGATGCGAAAAGCACAAGATCGGTCTGAGTGGAGAGCCTTGGGGGAGGCCTATGTCCAGCAGTGGACGTCTTTCGGCTGACATGATGAATAACTTATTGTATTTGTCGTTGGAAATCTAGTAAAAACTCATTTAAGTTCGTATTTTTCTGTGTGCACTTCCCTTTACCTTAACCAGGACTTTAAATACACGTGGTCGAAAAAAATTGATAACTTTCGTTACTTTTTGGACGGAAATATATTTTTATTATTTATTTGAAAGGATTCAAATCAATTATGTCACTTGCGACCTTAACAGTTTTTATCGCGTAATATAATAAAATTGTTTTGGAACCTCTTGGTGTTACCAATTTTTTTTATGAGCACGTTAAATTTGAAACGTCCAAATTGGTCAAAATTCGCGGCCTTACCCAAATAAGAGCTTATATATAACCGACTTAACCCAGGGGTCCATACCGGTATTAATTAAAATTGAAATATCTTCCTTAATTTGCATTATTTCCTTGATATTTTCGACTGTAATTTAGGTAATAACAATATTCTATTATATACATTTATTGACCAGCAAAAATATTCAATAATAAGCGAGAACCCGAAATTGAATACCGGTATTTTTGTATGAAAATAATACCGGTATACGATCCCTGACTTAACCCAAACCCAATATTCGTTAATTTAAATATGCTATATTATGTTTTTTATATAAAAAGATACAATTAAAGGTTACAATAAATTGCCTGTGTGTTAAAAAAATTGTCCGGTTAACAATCGACAATCTAGCAACGCTTTGTTGATTGATTTATGTTTTAAACGTACATGGATACACTGACCTCACTGTGAACCAAATCGTGTCGGTGTATTCGGATTCAGTGGCACATTTTCCTTTGAATAAGGTCACCAGCAAAGCGAACTTGCCGCGCAAATAGATTTATGAGTAGGTACATTAAACTTATAGCCAAGTATAGCAAAGCATGTAGGTGGGTAAGGCCGCGAATATTGACCAATTTGGACGTTTCAAATTTAAAACGAAAAAAAAATTGGTAACACCGAGAGGTTTCAAAACAATTTTATTATATTACGCGATAAAAACTGTCAAGGTCGCAAGTGACATAATTGATTTAAATCCTTTCAAATAAATAATAACAATATATTTCCGTCCAAAACGTAACGAAAGTTGTCAATTTTTTTCGACCACGTGTATTTAAAGTCCTGGTTATTTTCACGATTTTCAACTTCTCATGATCATGCTTTTATTTAAACAAAATTTTATGATATAACCATAGGTCCACAGATTGCGAAAAAAAAATATTAAAATAATTTACTTGTTTTATCTTGCATTCTTTTATTGGGCCACAATTCAACGTTTTCGTTACGAATACTTTCGTGACGCTTTATAAAGCTAGATTTAAAGCCAACTGTAGTAAAAATTCGTTTTTGTGCACTGGCAACTCATATTCTAGTAGGGAAACATCAGAGAGGAAACCAACCTCGTCAGTTTTTTGATTAAATGGCGGTCAAAGGTGACGCGGACAAAGTTTTTCTAAATATCTTCTAAAGTGCTAGTGTGATTTTAAGGCTAAGTAGTGATTGTTTTTAAGCGGTTGGTTTTTCATACGATGGATTAATGTTATTCACGCACGTGACATGTATTATTATATACAAAATATCGTTATTTCACCATGATAATCAATATTTTTTTAAAAATACGTTACCCTTTCGTTACGAATACGTTATATTTTAACGTAAAGTGACGAAAACATGAGGTAAAGGGAAGTGCACACAGAAAAATACGAACTTAAATGAGGTTTTACTAGATTTCTAACGACAAATACAATAAGTTATTAAGATGAATCAATTTGAAATTGTAGGTACGTACAGTAGGTACAGGGATCAGCACGAGAGAATTAAATCCATACTATGCATATCCATACTAATATTATAAATGCGAAAGTGTGGCTGTCTGTATGTTACCTCTTTGCGCCTAAACCACTGAACCGATTCAGATGAAATTTGGAATAGAGATAGTTTGAGTCCCGGAGAAGGACATAAAATAGTTTTTCTCCCGAAAATCATCCCTTATGGAGGTGAAATAGAGGGTGAAAATTTGCATGGAGCTACGATATAAACGAGTTCCACGCGGACGGAGTCGCGGGCAGAAGCTAGTTATTAACCGATCGAGCGAGCGAAGCGAACGAATTTGGAGATCGATTTTTAAATTTGGAGATGTCACTCAGTGGCTTTTTTTTTGAGAAATGCTCAAATGTCTCTGTTGTATTATGAAAAGTACCTATTGATTACTATTTCATTTAAAAAGTAAAAATAATATTCATTTACTTAAGTAATTAATAAAAATGTTGTTTACGTGAAAATACTTTATTTGTAATTAGTCAATAAAAACTATTTTTTTTAAAACATGTATTTTTTTGCGAATGTTTACCAGTGTGTGTGTGTAACAACTTATGTTACATTTTATGGTGACGTCACGTATTTTTTTTAAGTTAGTTCTATGTCACATTGGTCAAAATTCGCGGCCTTACCCAGGTAAAAACAAATGAAAATAGCACCAGACACTCAATCTCACACTTGTGTCTAATCATTGTTGTGTGGGTTTTCCCACTACAACCAAAGATCCGATATGTACCTAATTCCCTAACACTAATTATATTATTTATAATATGCCTCGTCGATATCTAAAAAGGGAGTTCCGGAATCGGCGCGGCGCGGCGTCGCGCCGCCGCCAGCACGTTGACCACGTCGCGGCACAAAGCGCGCCGATCCCATTTCAAAATAAACTCTCCACCTGACACCTACTCCCGAGTCTGTGCAAAAGTTTAACTGTAGCGGCTTGTCCATATCTATATTTTATTTATGTGTACCTTCGGATGCAACTAGTGCGCTAACGATTAGTTCAAAACTAGTGATGTGCCGGCGGTAAGTTACTCGTTACCAGTATAATACCATTTGGTAAAATACTCAGTAAATTATACCAATGTTACCGGTAATATTACCAGAAGCGGACATAGAAATCGTTTTTTTCTGTTTTGTTTTCTTTATTCAGTATAGTTATTAATTATAATTAAAAAGTTAATATACTCTTACTAACTATGACTTGTTTCTGTAACTCATTGAATCTTCCGTTTCTTTTACTCATTGCATTGTATTTAATTTGTATCTTATCGGTTCGTCAATGTCACGCGTGTAGAACTGATCAGAGGAACCCGTAGTGTTCGGCGTGACCTCCGGAGCTCTAACACACGCCTCATTGAGCAGGCCATAGAGCAAAACCGAGTGTCCAAAGTATTCACTCAGCAGCTTGGAAGGAGCCACCTGACGAAGCTCACAATAAGGACAGGACCGTGTTGTCAAAGCCGGAGATTTTTCCTGAGATCGAGAACTTCTATGGCCGACTTTACGCCGCACATGTCCCTCAGCCGCAGCGTGACAGCTGTGATTTCAGAGCCACCCTAACACGCCACTATACCGATGAACTGCCAGAAATCAGCGAGAATGAGATCGTGTTGGCATAAGGCAGCTTAAAAATGGAAAAACCCACGGTGAATATGGAAATGGATGAAGAGTTTCTGAACGCAGGAGGAGCCCCTGTTGTCAAGGAGCTTCGGAACCTATTTAATTCCATCATTCATAGTGGGAAAACTCCAAAGGCGTGGCATGGGGCAATAGTGGTACTGTTCTTTAAGAAGGGAGACAAAACCTTTCTTAAAAACTACAGACCCATTTCTCTCCTAAGCCATGTCTATAAGCTGTTCTCCAAGGTAAGATTGCCCAGTCTTGAGATTGCCATCGTAAGATTGCACAGTCTTGAGATTGCCGTCGTAAGATTGCAGTCTTGAGATTGCCTTCGTAAGATTGCAGTCTTGAGATTACCACCGTAAGATTGCAGTCTTGAGATTGCCATCGTAAGATTGGAAAGTCTTGAGATTGCCATCGTAAGATTGCGGTCTTGAGATTACCATCGTAAGATTGCAGTCTTGAGATAGTCATCGTCAGATTGCACAGACTTGAGATTGCCATCTTAAGATTGCAGTCTTGAGATTGCCATCGTAAGGTTGCAGTCTTGAGATTGCCATCGTAAGGTTGCAGTCTTGAGATTGCCATCGTAAGGTTTCACAGACTTGATATTGCTATCGTAAGATTACAGTAATGAATATACACTTAATTTTTACAGTGATGTATTTTTTTATTTCATTGCATATGTTTGAGAAAAGCACTATACATACCTCGCCGTGAAAAGGGGTTGCCAGCCTCGTAACTAGTCTATTTGAACCCGGCCGGCAACCCCTATTTCCCGACCTCTATAGTAATGTACTATTATTAAAGTATATTTTTATTAATTGTTGTTTTGTTTTATACGTACTTCGGTATCCAGTTTCACGTGATAGATATGTATGAAGTATAAATATGATAGAGTAATATTCCCGGTAGCATTGGTAAAATACTCGGAAATATTGAGTATTTTACCAGCAACATTGGTAATATACTAAACTACTGAACCCATCTTATCATTATTAGTTTATAAGGGTCCATCTGCTGCTAAAATAATATAAACATGTATAAAAACATATGGTTATATATACGAAATTTGAATGTTTCCGTATATTACCGCTTTTTGGTAATATTTCTGGTAGCGTTACTGGTAAAATACCCTCTTCGAGTAAGTTACTGGTAACGGCACATCACTATTCAAAACCAACCAAACCAAATAGTAAGTTGGGTTCCGCGGTAACTAGAGTTACCAATTTCAGAAGGCATTTCATTTTTGAAGGCGGGTTTTTGTTTTTTTAAACATTTATTTTTAACTAGGTAGTATTTTTTGCTACGTACATTGCACTAACTAACTAACTCTAGTTACCGCGGAACCCAACTTACTATTTGGTTTGGTTGGTTTTGAATAGTGATGTGCCGTTACCAGTAACTTACTCGAAGAGGGTATTTTACCAGTAACGCTACCAGAAATATTACCAAAAAGCGGTAATATACGGAAACATTCAAATTTCGTATATATAACCATATGTTTTTATACATGTTTATATTATTTTAGCAGCAGATGGACCCTTATAAACTAATAATGATAAGATGGGTTCAGTAGTTTAGTATATTACCAATGTTGCTGGTAAAATACTCAATATTTCCGAGTATTTTACCAATGCTACCGGGAATATTACTCTATCATATTTATACTTCATACATATCTATCACGTGAAACTGGATACCGAAGTACGTATAAAACAAAACAACAATTAATAAAAATATACTTTAATAATAGTACATTACTATAGAGGTCGGGAAGTAGGGGTTGCCGGCCGGGTTCAAATAGACTAGTTACGAGGCTGGCAACCCCTTTTCACGGCGAGGTATGTATAGTGCTTTTCTCAAACATATGCAATGAAATAAAAAAATACATCACTGTAAAAATTAAGTGTATATTCATTACTGTAATCTTACGATAGCAATATCAAGTCTGTGAAACCTTACGATGGCAATCTCAAGACTGCAACCTTACGATGGCAATCTCAAGACTGCAACCTTACGATGGCAATCTCAAGACTGCAATCTTAAGATGGCAATCTCAAGTCTGTGCAATCTGACGATGACTATCTCAAGACTGCAATCTTACGATGGTAATCTCAAGACCGCAATCTTACGATGGCAATCTCAAGACTTTCCAATCTTACGATGGCAATCTCAAGACTGCAATCTTACGGTGGTAATCTCAAGACTGCAATCTTACGAAGGCAATCTCAAGACTGCAATCTTACGACGGCAATCTCAAGACTGTGCAATCTTACGATGGCAATCTCAAGACTGGGCAATCTTACCTTGGAGAACAGCTTATAGACATGGCTTAGGAGAGAAATGGGTCTGTAGTTTTTAAGAAAGGTTTTGTCTCCCTTCTTAAAGAACAGTACCACTATTGCCCCATGCCACGCCTTTGGAGTTTTCCCACTATGAATGATGGAATTAAATAGGTTCCGAAGCTCCTTGACAACAGGGGCTCCTCCTGCGTTCAGAAACTCTTCATCCATTTCCATATTCACCGTGGGTTTTTCCATTTTTAAGCTGCCTTATGCCAACACGATCTCATTCTCGCTGATTTCTGGCAGTTCATCGGTATAGTGGCGTGTTAGGGTGGCTCTGAAATCACAGCTGTCACGCTGCGGCTGAGGGACATGTGCGGCGTAAAGTCGGCCATAGAAGTTCTCGATCTCAGGAAAAATCTCCGGCTTTGACAACACGGTCCTGTCCTTATTGTGAGCTTCGTCAGGTGGCTCCTTCCAAGCTGCTGAGTGAATACTTTGGACACTCGGTTTTGCTCTATGGCCTGCTCAATGAGGCGTGTGTTAGAGCTCCGGAGGTCACGCCGAACACTACGGGTTCCTCTGATCAGTTCTGCACGCGTGACATTGACGAACCGATAAGATACAAATTAAATACAATGCAATGAGTAAAAGAAACGGAAGATTCAATGAGTTACAGAAACAAGTCATAGTTAGTAAGAGTATATTAACTTTTTAATTATGATTAATAACTATACTGAATAAAGAAAACAAAACAGAAAAAAACGATTTCTATGTCCGCTTCTGGTAATATTACCGGTAACATTGGTATAATTTACTGAGTATTTTACCAAATGGTATACTGGTAACGAGTAACTTACCGCCGGCACATCACTAGTTTTGAACTAATCGTTAGCGCACTAGTTGCATCCGAAGGTACACATAAATAAAATATAGATATGGACAAGCCGCTACAGTTAAACTTTTGCACAGACTCGGGAGTAGGTGTCAGGTGGAGAGTTTATTTTGAAATGGGATCGGCGCGCTTTGTGCCGCGACGTGGTCAACGTGCTGGCGGCGGCGCGACGCCGCGCCGCGCCGATTCCGGAACTCCCTTTTTAGATATCGACGAGGCATATTATAAATAATATAATTAGTGTTAGGGAATTAGGTACATATCGGATCTTTGGTTGAAGTGGGAAAACCAAAACCCGCCTTCATAAATGCAAAAAATAACTTCTTTTAAATAGTAGGTCAGTCCAACTGCATTCGGCTTTTGGTTTAAAATATTGTGGGACGCCGACTTCAGTTGGACTGACCTACTATTTTAAAAGAAGTTATTCTTTGCATTTTTGAAGGCGGGTTTTTGTTTTTTTAAACATTTATTTTATTTTATACTTTTTAGTGATCCTATTTATGCTGTTACGTAGCTCCACTTCTAAATATTAATGAGAAACTATAGAACATTTCAAGCTCGCCGCAGACAACGCCGCGGGAATGTCATAGTTATATTTAAACCTAAATGTGCTTCGTCATAGTCGCTCAACTACCTTAATCGAAAAATCTTATCGCCACCCTTTAAATAGGTACCGTTAAGGAGTTCCGGTGGCCATATGGGGTCTTCATCATCAGTTCCACTTCACCTTATAGTACTTTTCAAAAGCAAATGCATGAGCTACAGTGAAAAATACCAAATTCGCTATAGGTGTGCCTATAATATTTGAGGAGTTCTCTTGATTTCTCCATGATCCCATCATCAGATCCTGACGTGGTGACAATGGGACCAACTAGAAAGTATACCCATTCGAACAACGAAAAAATTTTTCAAATCGGTCCATTGGTCTTCAAATAATCGGGGAACGTACATTTAAAAAAAAAACCCGACGAATTGAGAACCTCCTCCTTTTTTTGAAGTCGGTTAAAAATAACAACTTAATTAAAGAAATACAAAACAGTGGTAGGTAAGGTCAAGCGGGGCTATTGCGTCAGTGGGGCAATTACGTCAAGTCCCGTTCTAAAGTTTTTATTACTTTACACGAAAATAGTGACTTGTGATACTTCCAAACTGAAGATTCATTTTACATGTAGTCATTGAAATATAAGAAACTCGTTAAAAAATGAGGACCGTGGACGATGACAATATTTAGAGTAATAGGTACATTGGTAATACATTTTTGGATTTTCCATTGTGTACCTTTACCATAAGTTACAATTAACGTACTCGCTAGCGAGTCGAAGTTCTGTCCCTCACAGACCTCGCAGAATTTTTATAGAGTTCAAGGGAGAGAGCATTCGACTCGCTAGCGAAGCGAGTACGGTAATGTAACTCACGGTAAGGGTACAGATAAGAAAAGGTTATCATCGTCATTACAAAAAACCTGAAACTTTCTTGGTTTGTCTCTTTAAAACTAGACTTTTTAGAACTGTGAGCAGAACATTATGTGACACTTCGACCCGGTTTACACTTTAACGGTTTGTCCGAGTCGGTTTTCTTATACGGTTTAGCTGTAACTATAACTATAATATACCTACGTTAGCAGCGGCCCTGTTAGTTAGTTAATGTTATTCAATTTGCCGCAAATTTTAATTTTAATCAGTCTTTTCGCCGCATTCTGTTTTACCACAATGTGAAAATCACGCTTATTATATTTATCACACGTCTTAGAGGATTTAGAACTGGAGCACGCATTGATACAATTTCCTAAGCACACAAGTCTGCCACTTTTTGGGGGAGGTGAGGTGAAACTACATACACAATACTCAACACAAATGCAAAATTCGCTCTCATTGCTACGCACCTACACCACAAAAAAAAAACACTAGCTTAAAATTACGCACACATGCAGATTTTTTTATTACCAACATGTGCTTACACAATTTTAAAATAAATACGTTTGCGGTATCTTACCGATTATCAAACGATTATTAGAGATGAGATGCATACCGACATTATCGATATCGACTAATTTTTGAAGTTGTGATATAGATGGCAGCACTTTACACGTTATTTATCTTGTGTATTGTGTATACGAGATTTAACAAATATGCGCCATTAGACACTACGCTACGCTTTGTGAGGCGGATGCTAGGCCGTCCAGCATTTGTTGCAGCTCCTCCAGCGGCTCCGCCATCAAGACTATGTCGTCTGCGAATCGCGAGTGCGAGATGGAATCGCCGTTTATGTTACTGCCCTTACCTTTCCAGTCCAACGTCTTAATCAGATCTTCCAATGCTCTTGTGAACAGTCTCAGAGATATAACGTGTCCCTGTCTCACCCTTCTGCGAAATTGGATAGGTTCAGATTGTTGGTCCTGTAGGTACTTGGACACACATAGAGGCAGATTCGTAAGAGGATCTCAACACTGCGTTATACCGGCAGTCTATTGGCATCGCTGTAAGAATTCCAAAACAGCCCAGGTTTCCACGGAATCGAAGGCCTTCTCCACAGAAACCAAGCACAGTGGCCATTATACTCTTCGGACTTCTGTATAATCTGCCTTACTTTGTGATTGTGGTCCATGGTGCCATACCCCGTGCGAAATCCGGCCTGCTCCGGAGGCTGGAACTCGTCAAGTCTTATGGCAAGACGATTCGTGATTACCCTCGAGAACAACTTATAGACATGGCTTAGGAGAGAAATGGGTCTGTAGTTTTTAAGAAGGGATTTGTCTCCCTTCTTAAAGAACAGTACCACTATTCCCCCATGCCACGCCTTTGGAGATCTCCCACAGTGAATGATAGAATTAAACAGGTTCCGAAGCTCCTTGACAATAGGGTCTTTTGCTTTCAGAAGCTCTGAAGTAATTCCATCTTCACCGGGGGCTTTTCCCAGAGCCAACACGCTCTCGTCCTCGCTGATTTCTGGCAGTTCGTCGGTATAGTGGCGTGTCAGGGTGGCTCTGATGCATCAATCATCAGCATCACAATCGCAGCTGTGACGTTGCGGCTGCGGAACATGTGCGGCGTAAAGTAGGCCATAGAAGTCCTCGATCTCAGCAAAAAATCTCCGGCTTTGAGAACACGGTCCTGCCCTCATGTGTTGTGAGCTTCGTAAGGTGGCTTCTTCCAAGCTGCTGAGTGAATACTTTGGACCCGCGGTTTTGCTCTATCGCCTGCTCAATGAGGCATGTGTTAGAGCTCCGGAGGTCACGCCGTATCATCTTCGCGATTCGCTTGTTTAGGTCTTTCGTTTCTGACGAAAACGACTGGGTGGTTTCCCGAGTTGATGTCATAAGCCACAGAGTTTCGTCCGAGAGTTTAGACATCTTGCTCTTAAGGCCGCATTTTACAAAGATTGATGCCCTCATCCACAAGCGCCTCAACTACGTTTTGCAGGGCCTCGTCTACGTCATCAGTGGGTTCCACTGCAACGAATCTATCAGTGAGAAGTTTTTGAAACTTCTCACTTCGACTCTCAACCTACTGCGTTATAATCTTTAATGGCAAAAATCGCTACGGCCAAAGCTGAATTTATTATTGCAAGATTGCCACCTACAGAAGATGCTGCTGATCATCATCATCTTCACCGCGTACATTTACAATGTCTTTGTTGGAAAAGTATGGACACAATATTGCCAATCCCGTTGAGTGGGGTTGGAAAAAAGTAGGAAACCAACTGCAGCCCATAGCATGTCAATAATTGAGTCCTGCACCATAATTTTTATTAAATATGATCCGATGCACCTGCAAAACAGATACAGATGAGCCATGTGGTAGTGGCAGATGTACGGGTCTACGTTACGGTGTGGAATGTACCGAACTATGTTTTAACTGTTCTGGTAGCGACTGCACCAAAAGTGCACAAAAAGAAACTGATTTAGAAGAAATCGAAGATTATTAGATTTATATTTATATATAACATTGCTGAATATTGTATTTCATTTGTATTATAAAACGCAATTACTAAATTAAAATTATAATTTTAAACACTGCATAACTTTTATTTTTTTCTTCCACCATTTTGTTATTTATGTTTATTTTTAGATATCAATTTCATGACCTTTTTCACCATTTAATTTCCTGTAACACATTTTTGTTTTTTAATTTGAAGTTAATATTTTTGGCGGCCTAACAAACGCGTTTTGCACACTTATATTTTTCTATATTTTTAGTATGTCAAAAAGATACAAACAAAGAACAAAAAAAATCAAACCCCGTCTTTGTGGGAATAATTTTGACCTATCACCTACAAATGTTCATACAACTCCTCTACTATAAGTAACATAGTTTTTTATTATTTTTAATAATGTAATCGAATATTAATAATGAATGACAGTTTTTCGTTTGCAAGACGAATATTATAATTTATAAACGACAACAACCGCAGGGCAAAAAAGGATATTGAGGATATGTACAGCGCCAAATGGTAAAGGAAGATTCAAAAGTGTCTGACTACTTACGAGGGGATATCCATAAGTTTTGATAATCGGTATTAAAAATGGGAAATATGTAAATCGTTATATTTTAATTGGAATGAGCACACTTTCTATATTTCCGAACACTTATTAACGTCATTCAATTGTTTTATTTTACCACTATATAAATAATTTTACTTTTGGAGGTCAAAATGCCCAAATTTTGTACCTTCACTATGTCATCACCAGCTCGTGATTTTTATGTAGTTGTTTTTGAACATTAGTGAATGAGAAGCAGTAGTTGAAAGTTAGGGCTAAATAACGGAGAGAGCGGTTATCAGTTCTGATCTTTGGTCGACGAGCAGCATCCTTATCAATTAGAAGGCTCGGAAGCACAATTCCTGCCGAAAATTCGTAATTTTTTTCTTCAGCTTATTTTTATTATTTTGCCATAATTAGGATAGAATAATGTTATATAACTCTCCTAGATTACTTAAACTCAATTGCTAAAACCTAATGTCGCAGTATTTATTTGCTGGCCTCAGTAATCCTGGAAAAGGTAGAAAAAAACACCCTAAATTTTGATGACAGAGCTGGAGATAAAAAAATCCACTGCAATGATAACTTATTTATCCTTTAAATCATAATGATAAATCAAGGTTTCATTTTCAATAACAATATTTTTTTTTAGTGTACCAAAACTTTTTCCACACAGCTCCAAATTATTACAAAACTAACTCTTATTTTTGCCGTCTTGTAAAATTGATAATACAGATGTTTTTTGTTTAACTATCACAGGAAACAAATGAATAATGTATACGATTTTTTTCTCTAATTTATGTTTCATTAGTGCCATGGTATAGTCCACATTAAAAGAATATCATTATGTAGATGGTTCTTACTGATTCTCGAAACTTATGGGTCACCCGTCGTAGTTACTGGCTCAAAGTGAATATGAAAATTACGCGCTTTGCAATGCCTTAAGTGACCTGCGTCAGTAACATTTTAATCTTTAGGATTAAAGGGAATGATGTATCATACCTGATATGAAATATATATTAAACAAGTCTAATAATAAGCAAACTTTATAATCCCAACTGTATTTTTTCATATTGTCCTCTATTTAACAATGAACATATATAATGTATATGTATGTACATTGTTAAAAAAATTACCTCTTTTCTCATTACTTTGATTAAAATATTATAGCCTATGTCAATCCTCCAACCAAGATGAATCTAACGACACCTCATATGTTAAGATCCATCAAGCCGATTATGCTGAAGAGCGTGCTTCAGAAATATACATACATGTACATACATACCTTCACTCGAAAAACACAACCCTCCTTTTCACGCAGTCGAGTAAAAAAGGTTTATCGCATAATGGAAACGTCACCTACCTTCTTTTAAAATAGTATCATATATGTGATAGGTCGCACCACAATCTTCTAACACTGGTTTTTTCAGTATCCGATTTAGATGGTCACCATCGAGCGATTTAGAGCGCGAGCGAAACTCGTCAGCGTCCGCGGACGCAGCGTCTTTGGCGCTGGAGGCTGGCGCGGCGCACGAACCCCGCCGGCCCTCCCCGGCCTCGTGTCGCCAGTGGCCGACCTTCTTGCCGAACGTTCGGATTAGCTCTTGTATGGAGTGGTGCTTGTGTCGACTGCCACTTGAGCTGGAGCCCGACCCTCGCCTCTCATGCGAATGATGTTGCTCTTTAGAACTGCTCGCACTTTCATTTAACTTTTGAGCAAAACTCTTATTATCAAAACGGTTTTTAAAAGGAATATGGTTTAATTTGGTACTGCTAATTTCACCGTAACGGTCACATTTACTGTATACGTTTTCTTGTATATCATCCATGACATCATTGAAGAGCGGCGAAACATAATGCCGGTGATCTTGGCGGGGCGCTTGGTACGTATTGACACAGGTGTGAAACCTTTCGCCTTCGCCGCGGTTCCTCGAGTAGTCGCCGTGATGAGTGTGGTAATTGTTGTGAGTAGATGAACTTCGAGATTCCATTACTTCACGGAAGTAACTAGCAAAATTAGGGTACCTGTCCCGAGGGCTTGAAGCGCATTCAAAGGGCGCCCCAGGCGTACCACGCAGGCTTCGCTGGGCAAAGGAGCCCCTGGCATTGATAGATATGGCTTTAGGATTGATATCATTTTGTATGGCAATACGGGAATCTTGCGAGCTTAAAGTAGAATACCAGCTCTCTGTGCTATCTTCTTTCTCCAACGGGGGTGTAGACTCCCGGGAGTTATGCTTGTGTAAGAAATGAGTCAGACCGTGCATTGTCTTCGTTGTTGCTCTCAAAGTTCACGGTGTCATAAAATAGGATTTATCCATACTTTACACAGAAATGTCGATATCTTTGTCATTTACTTGTGATTTTCGTGCAATACCAGGTGTTGAATTTATCTATAATTATTTAACTATCAGGTAAAACAAAGCGTGTCTACAATGAAAACCGGCTAAGTTTTTCTTCCAGAGAGACGCCATTACTCTTTCGACATAATAATACAAAATAAGAAACATATTCACTTGAAAACCTCTGAATCCCTGTAAAATTATAGCCAGTTGGTTCTGTGTTACCTGTGATCAGTGAGACCATTTCAACGGCCTAAGAAAAGAAACAATTAGTACGCCTGTTTAAAAGCTTGGTCATTCGGATCTGCTCAACCTAAACAACCGCGCTATGATAAGCTAAAAAAAAACAATATGTGTAACTATTGATGGTAGGAAAGCTCTCGAGAGTACGGCACAACAACAGCAAACCCTGCTGTCCGCATGTTTAGGCAGGTAGGTATTTAAGGCACTGTAAAAACTTGTACAATACTTATATGATACTTAAATACAAAGAGACCAACCCGGCTGAAGGGTAGTAGGGCTAAACCGAGCCTTGAATTTTTAAGTAGGTTAGTGGGCACTTTAAAATTTAAACAGATCTTGGCCTATTACTCCAGTAAAATTGGGGATTCAAAGTACGGCGTCGTATGCGTCAAATCCGGTAATTCTGATTTTTTGCAGACTAGTTTATGATGTTCGCCCAATGAATAATCCAAGTTTGTGACCTCGAGCGCCAAACGCAAATGGCAAAATTAAAAAAAATCGGGAAGATTTCGGACTTGTTTCAGATTTTGACGATTATAACCCTCCTATAGAACTAGTTTTTGAAATTATTGTCTCAGGACTTTTTAAAGCAGACTAAATTTGCTACCATATAAGACTAGAATTATCTCTGTATACTCAATAGTTTTTGAAATAAAGCTTTTCAAAATTTATCATTTGTTCGAACATCGCAATTTTTCACATCGTATCTCCAAACAGCCAAACACTCGTGCATTCAAAATTCTTTGTGCAATTCAAGATTTTATTTAATGCTTTATTTCAGTGTCATACTAAATCGTATGTTTCTGTTCTTTTTTTCAAGGAAAGTTGGGACTGTGTTTAATATTATTAACAATTGTGTCAAATTTCCTCACATTGTTGGAGAAAAGCACTATACAAGCCTCGACCGGGAAGGGCGGTTGCTGGACTCGTATATATCGCGGCATCGACTGCGTCTCGGCCACGCTAACTCTACTCGTCCCGCAACGGCCTATTTCCCGGTCTGTGCAGTAATGTACTATAAAAGGAATGTTTGTAAGAAATATTTGTAAAAGAGATAAAGTTTTACCTGTGTGTTAGGAAATTAAACATTTGTAGTCCGCGCAACAACGTCATTTAATTTTTTTTAAATATAATTTGACTTTGCACTTTAAGAAAAAATATTGACAGGACAAAATAAATGCTATAATGATTTTAATTAATATATTCAACCGTTATTAAGACAGGTTATTAAACTTATATTACTTTGCACTTCAGAGATATCAAAAAATATCAAATATCGGTTCAGGCAAAAATATAACAGAACTGATAGTTGTTAATGGAAAATGGATAAAGCCATACCGTAATTTCTCAAAATTAAATGGATTAAGTACCTGTTAAAGTTTAACATCGTTTGGTGAAATTGGTAGGTACTTAATCTGAGTCTTAACCCATACACCCTAATTTCTCATAAATGTTAAAGTTTAATATCGTTTGTATAGTTTTGTCATGTCCGTCCGTCCGTATGGCACGTCCGTATTTTTCAGCCAGTATCAAGTGTGGTACAAACATATTTCGACAGTTCTTTTAAAACAATAACCCTCATAAGTTCTTTATAAATTACTTAATAAACACACTAAAAACCTAATTTACTTAAAGTACGCTTAAGATGTCTCTTTCTATCAGATGGAAATGTCACAATGATAGATAAGGACAAAGCCTATTTTAAGCAGACTTTAGCTATTGTGCGTTTATGAATAAGAGAGTAAGGGTTTTACGCAATTTCTATGATTTTGTCAATACGTTTGGAAATAATCGCACCGAAAGTTGCATTTAAATTGTGTACCCATTTATATTTTACACCGTACCTATACTTCAGTTTTTTTTAGAAAAAAGAAAGATCTTCACAGAAGTATTTATAAGGTTTTTTATCAGGCAAGGTTTGCTGAATAGTGAACAAATTCGAACATCATCCATTCCTCGTTTTATTTTTAGAACACATTGTGTCTAGTTATTAAACAAATTAATCTTGTTTAATAACTAGACACAACGTGTTCGTAAAATACAATGAGATCAATTTAATATGCATACAAAATATAAATTAATAATGTGTTGTTTTTTGTTGTTCACAATATTTCTAACCTTATGTTGCACAATAAAATACCCTAACAAGCAGAGGCAGTGAGAAATTGGAACCTTTTTTTGCGAGTAGGTATGTAGGTACTTATATGTTTACTAGCTTTTGCCCGCGACTTCGTCCGCGTAGAACTCGTTTATCGCTCCTATTCGTTTATAATTTGACGTCCTCCCTGGCCAGAATGATCTTTTAAACACGTGTAATATTGAGCTCGAAATTTACCGGGACGCCAACTTTAAGCATGAACTTACGGAAGGGCACTCCCGATAACTCCAAAGAGTTCAGGATTGTCTACTACTAAGAGATACTCCACAACATCGCCTTCTACGTGACACATATTTTTTTCTTTTATCCACCCGACAATTTTTTTTGTCGGCGCTAATATTACCCTCTCGCACAAACATTCTCTATTCTTTATATTTTTTGTAGATCGGGATCGGGGAACACGTTATTTTTTAGATCATCTGTGCTGTTCAATATTACAGAGATCATCTGTGCTGTTTAATGTAATCATACCGTTACTATCTCTTGCCATACGATCTTCGCCAATTTTTAGTAAAGCTACCGCATATTGCCCCGACTGTGTATCATTGTGTAGTTCCTGGCATATTTGTAGTCAGATATTTTTTTTACATTTACCCATATCGTAGATGCTGAAATGCATTAATTTTATCCGTTGGTGTGCCCGTACTTATCACCGGTAGATGAAAATCTGTCTCACCATCCCTCCCATGATAGTTTGGTTGCTCTTAATGTCCATCATAGTTCAATATTATTATATTATGATGAGTCTTAATACCTATTTAAATGTACGAGGAGTGGTTAGGGGAAATATTTTTAAATCCAAATTGACAAAATGGCTTTTGCAAAAATGTTTTTATACTATAAAACGAATTTAACGAAACGAATTTATGAAATATAGTGACCTAAATAGATACTAAGGAAATATGACTATTATACTTTTAATGATTAATGATTGTGTTTTTACGGAATGTTATTTATGAATACTATTATTTATTGAATTATAATTTGTATGTTTTTATTTGTAATTGATAATTGTATTTTAGATTTATATAAACATTTTAGACTAACTACCTATTAATATTTGCACGCTTGCATGCAGGCTGAACGCAATGGATTTTTAATTATTGAACATCTGCTTTATGTAATACTGTGTTCTGGCAAATAAATATGATTTGATTTGATTTGAAAAGTTATCTACCTACTCTATGAATAGTTTAAAAAAAATACTGGCCACTATGAATTCATCTTTATTGACTGATCTTTTTTCAAAATTTTGATCGCTCATTAGATCGTTGCTTTTCATGTGGTTTTTGCACTTCGTTGCTTGGATCATGTCCCTCGAAAAAACTAATTTGATTAAAATTGAGCAGAATGCAGTCATAAAATTTCTTCTAAGTAAGGTACTACGCCATCACAGATCAAACAGCGTAGGTTACCTGTATTAAGTGATTCGAGCCCTTCGGATTTTATCATAAAAGTTCTGGTGTAAATAATTTAAATCGGGTCGTGAGGGCCTAGAAGATGATCCTCGCAGCGGACGACCAATTTCTGCTGTCACTGAAGAAAACGTGGCCAAAGTGAAAACAGTTATTCTAGAAGACCGACGGGTAAAACAGTGTGAGATAGCTGGCGTAGAGATGTGGGCATAAGTAAGGAACGAGTAAACGTAATAATTCACGATCATTTAAATATGTCTGAGGTTAGTGCACGCTGGATCCCCAAAATGCTGATTCCGTTAGACAAAGACAGACGTGTCAAATGTTTTCAGTAGTTTTTAGACATGAGTCGCGGGAAAGAGGAAGAAATTATTTCCAGGATTGTGACGTGTGATGAGTCTTGGATTAGACAATGGGACCCAGAAAGTAAACAGGAATCCCTACAATGGAAATTCAAAGACGAAAAGCCTTGTTGGAAATTCAAGGTTCGTCCTTCGGCTAGTAAACTCATAGCGAAATTTTTTTGGGATTCAGTAGGGATATTGCTCATTGATTATTTGCCAAAAAAAACAACAATGAATGCCAATTATTACGCAAATTTACTTTGCCAGCTGAAGCACTCTATAAAAGAAAAACGGAGACGCAAACTCAGCAACGGAATTTGGATTTTGCACGACAATGCACCTGTGCATACCGCTCGCACTACAAGGCTAGCCATGACCAGAAATGGCTTCGATGTCATCGACAACCCCCTTAAAGCCCAGATTGAGCCCCCTGTGACTATTTCCTATTCAGTCTTCTGAAGAGAGATCTCAGGGGGTGCAGATTTTCTACCGATGATGAGATGATAGCCACGGTGAGCGACTATTTTGACGAGAAACCGAAAGATATTTTTTTTTACGGTTTAATGTCATTATTTGACAAGTGTATTAAGTGCATTTCGTGAAAGGGGATTACGTAGAAAAATAAAAAAAACTAGCCAGCTAGGTCTTTTCTTTCATAGTCAGGTAGATAACTTTTCAGCCGCCCCTCGTATCTTTATTATAAATGGCTGAACTTCCAAATATAAATGACCAAATTCTCATACAAACTACCATCCCAAATCTCACAACGTTTTTAATCTAATTCGGTTCCGCGGTTTATCCGTGCAAGCGTAACAAACAGACAGAACACAGACAGGTTTTGCTTTCATATTTATAATATTAATATGAATTTTATTTCTACAGCAATATTATTATGTGCCTATCTTAATACCTATATATAATTCTTCTGTACGTGTGTTTGTTACCTAACTCCTCCTAAACGGCTGGACCGTGGATGAAATTTTGTGTATATTTCAATGGGTTCCTGGATGGTTTGAAAACACAATTGGACCCGGTAGTTGGCGCTGCTGTCGGTCTGTCACCAAATATAATGGTAAACAGTGAGATATCAAACAATGATGACTCAACCGTAGATTCGTTGGAAATAATTATGGAATAGCAAAAATAAAAAAATACATTTGTTAAATTTAAAATATTATATTTTTATTTAATGTGGCACTGCTTTTCCTGGCAGAACGACGTCTGCTGGGTCCGCTAGTCGATGTATAGATTTTGTACTCCTTGATAATTATTGGAACTGACATTTTAGAATTTTCCGCCTAAAAATAAAATGACCGTCCGTATTTTTTTTCAAGTGATCATAATAACAGCCCTAATATTAAATAACAGCCGTAGAATTAATACGCCTTGAATAAGTATTGAAAATGACGGAATAAAATGTTAAAATATGGATATGTCAACGCTGTCACTGTCAACCCGACCCCGCCCCTTTTGACATAGACTAACAAAACTGAATGTACAGAGCCTGTCCCATGTTGTCACACTGGGTAGCAGAAGCCATAGGAGAAATAAATTAATCAATTGCACAATTTTGTCAAACAATTACGAATATTATTGTATAATAGTAATTATTTGTCAAAATTTTATAACATTTTCAAAATCCTCAATCCCCAAAAACTAACAAAATGTAACCCATGACAATTTTAAAAAAATTACATCTTGGCCGCCATTTTGAATTTCTACCTACAATTTCACATCATTTTCGAAATCTGCTGCCTCAAAATCTAAGAAAATGACACCCATGTTCACTTTTTCAAAAAACACCATGGCCGCCATATTTAATTCTAAATTTAACATCATTTTCAAAATCTGCGTCCCCAAAATATAAGAAAATGATACCATGAGGATTTTTTTCAATAAACATCGTGGCCGCCATTTTGAACTCCAAATTTGATATCATTTTCGAATTTTCTACGTCAACGTAATCTAATGATAAATTTTTCAAAAAACACCAAGCTCATTATCGTTATTCCGATTAGAATTTTTAAATTTTCCGCGATGGGATTTCTCTATGTGTTGATCCAGGGTATTAGATATCTCCATTCTAAAGTCAGTAGTCAGTCAGTTTTACCCCTTTCCATGGGGATGAAATTATAAAAAACGCTGGGACATGTGTAAATTTATTTTCAATCGATGACCTAAACACAAATTTTTAATAGTCTTACCTCAAAACTGGCGGACTTTCATACAAAATTTCAACCCCTTTTGGTGGAATTTCCAAAAATCCTTCCTTAGTGGATAACCACACTGTATAAGGTATCTATGTACAAAATTTCAAGTCTCTAGGTGTAGCGGTTTGGGCTGTGCGTTGATATATTAACAATCAGTTTAGCATTTTATATAAAGATAGATTGAAATAAAAAGGTCGCATTAATAAATATGTTGTGCCACAGATATTTAGATCGGTCGCTTATTTTATTAAGCTTCATGTTGCATATGTCAAATGTCTATTCTAAATCTGAAATTACTCATATACCGATATATTTTCCGTAATTCTGTTTGTTCTAATGAATATGCCATAAAGATTTTGAAATGGCAACAATCAAAATATTGGTCCCGGACGCGTTCAAAACCATAACAGCAAAAAAATTGGCCGCGTGTATTGAACATGTGAAGAAAGCAGAGGAGAAGATGATACGTATCGATTATATTTAAGGTGATGCAGTGGAAAAGTTCATAATTAATGTAAACTAGAGGACGCTCGCGACTTCGAACGCGTACAATTAGTTTCCCGCTACTCCCCCTATTTTAACCCCTTAGGGGATGAATTTTCAAAAAACCTTTCTTAGTGCTCACTTACATCATGAAAGGAACCCCTGTACCAAATTTCAAGTTTCTAGGTACAGTAGTTTCGGCTGTGCGTTAATATCTAAGTCAGTCAGACAGGTTTGCCTTTTATATATATATATAGATATAGTTAGAAGATAGATGAATCAGATTTGAGCAAAGTCCGATATGCTCATGCCCGGTCTTTTGTTCTACATGAAGCCTATTTAACTTGCTTTAAATAAATAAGTACTGAAATCGTAAATAGCGCGGCAGTAATCAAAGAAAGGATTTTTTTTATTGCTTTTCCATAAAAAAATACTGACTGCGTACCAAATAAAAGGGACCTAGGTACATTGACCCACACAGATAGTGTTAGCCGTCAAGCGCGATAATAATACTTTGCTTCAAGGTCACTGTCTCACGTTTTCAACATAGTTTTATGTTTAGAACAGCTGCATTAATCTGCAATTGGTCGAGGGGACACCGCGAGCGAGCCGAGGGGTTACGTAATGCTTAACTCGGTTGAAGGCCGCGCCTCGACTGGGTCTCGCTCAAAGCTGGTTTGGATTTTGAATATTCAAGGTCGCCGATTATTTGGGGGAGCGTTTATGTGACAGACAGGGAAGAAACGCGGCGCTCGGGGCGCTTATCGAGCAAAACGCATGCGCGCTTGGGGTCACCTTCAAGTCCTCCAACGCACTTTTAGTCCTGAAGGCAAAAAATACTTACCTAAGTAGGCACTTTCTGATAGGTAACCATAATGTACATACCTAAATGTTATGCTAAAAATGGTAGGTAGGTAGGAAAGTATGATAACATTGATAACATGCAACGATTCCTCGCTACTGTTAGGTATTCCACTAAATTAGATCCTACCTATTTCTAAGTTCTACCTAACGGTAGCGATCGCAGCTGTAGCACTTTCGCCGAATACCTACCTACTAGGCAGAAGCAGCGGGTCGCCCGCATTGCAATTTAGGTAATAGGTATAAATATAATCAAATAGTTCGAATTAATGGAAGTGTAGGCATAATAACCTATAAATACCTAACATACGTCTTCAAAGCGCTTGTTTGCATGAACACTCCTCTGACTCTGGGAAGACTAAATTGATATCGACACATTGCAATCTAACTACTTAAAAATTCAATTGGTACAACTGTAGTGGTAATGGGTATAATAGGTATGTAAACATCCTTAGTAGTTATTTACCTACATCCATATCGTAACTTCCCCATTATATGTTCAGAAACGATAACCAAAGGTCTATATTAAGAAACCTGTATCTGTGGTTGTACTTTAATGTTAATATTAAAGCAGGCAGAATATGCTAGGCTGACAGGATAGAGGGCAACTCCCTGACTCCAAATCGCGGTCGCGTTATCTAAATATGGCGGCTGAAAAACGTGTTATCGTTCCCAAAAAAAACGATCAGAGAAAGGGCTGAATGTTGTACACTAAGTAAGTACTAGTTGTACTCATGTCAAGTATGCAAAAACTGACCAAAATTTTGGTCGCGTTATTGTACTACAGGTAAAAAACTTAAGTAAAGCTCGTCTTGCATGTAGTAGTAACACATCTGTATAGACCAGAGGTCCCCAAACTTTTTTGTCTCATAGACCACTTGGCATTTGTTTTGGTTTGGGTGGACCCCCGGCTTACCTAATTATTTACGTTACCACGTAAAAACTAAGCAAAAAATCTTCGTGATTTTTTGCATGGACAACTTTGGAGGTCTAGCCGGCTAAAAACTGACACTCTACAATGAAAACTTTGTTTAAAAATTAAAAAACACACGGAGGAAATTGAAACGTAATTTATACAGATAGTATTTGTTTATTTATATATTTATAAGAAAGTATTACTTAAGTAGATACCTACTATCTGTGTATGAATTATGGATTATTCTATTAATGAAAAGCCAAAATTAAAGTCACGAAATGTTTAAATGGGTTCCACTACATGTACCCCTTGCGGGGGCACGTTTTATAAAGCTACAACTTACAATTTTACAGGTCTAAACTGGCAACACTGCTCAAATAGCTGTGGCCCGTTTCACGAAGCTACAAGCATGGAGGCATAACACGTACAAAATATAATTGGTGCTTATAATTTGTACTAGATGGCACCACCGGTATCATCAGGAATATTTTTTTTCATTTCCGCAAATCAAGGAAAAGTTAAGCTTTTATTAATTCGATATACCTTAATTCAAATGCAAACATCAATCTTTACATACATTTAAGGCGCTTATTTTAGAAACTAAAAATGGCATTATCTTTCGTGACACTGAACTGCCATCATTGGCTATTCAACTTGCTACGTGATATTCATTAGATTCACCAGATGGTGCTATACGAGGACGTTAGCGCTATCTTGTGTCGTCGCGGTCTCTCCCGGTATAGATATTCAATGGAACAACATTAAAGCGTTTCGTTATTTCTTATCCCAAAAATACGAAAATTTATTTACTTTAACACTATAATAAATAACAGAAAAAGTTTAAGAATAAAAATATCTGCACTTCCCAAGTATTTTTCATAATGCGTTTGACCCAAACAAAACTAAAAGTTTAGGTATTATAGCAAACTAAACGCAGACACATTTTTTTTATTGAAATTATAAAACTTGTTGTGTTGCGTTTTGAGTTGCGAAGTGTTAAGTTGCCCTTTCCTTTGTTTTTAATGGTCTCCTGAAAACTTTGGCTATTCTACTGGACACCGATTTGTGTTATTCTGTTTAAAACGACGACCTGCGGCTTTGAGTATTAGGAAATGAGTACCTACACTAAACATGTGTATTATACATAGGTGGTCACATTTGCCTGCAAATACCTACCTAGGACTTCGATTTAGACAGTCAAAAGTCTTTAACCATTGTTATTGTTAGTTACCTACATTTATTGTTACCTAAAAGTAAGATACAATTTATGGACAATTTTACTGACTATTTTTAGATAAGTATAAATAAAAATATATTTAGTGCACGGATCTAAAAAACCCGGACGTAATGTTGCCCTAAAAAGGTATGAAGCATGCAAGGTCGGCATTTTCGTTCGTTAGAGCACAGATTACTATACAGGTAGGTACACGAGTTGCCGCACACACACAGATACCTACCTACACTAGGTAAGACAACGCGTCGAGCCACAGCACGAGTGACAGTTTACGTGTGTGCCAATTTGCATGCTTCAAGGTGCTTTTCCACCGGCGGCGCGAGACGAGACAAGGTGGCGCGAGAATTTTTATTTGTATTAAAACACCAATTTCCAACGCGCGCGTGCTTTAAGCGTGCGCGATTTTTCAATACATATTTCAATTCTCGTGCCGCCTCGTCTCGTCTCGCGCCGCCGGTGGAAAAGCACCTTCACTCATGATAAGACGAGGTTACCTCCGCATTTTTTTAAGGCCGTCACAAATTACTATACTCTAGGTCCGTGTTTTAATAGTGTTCATAAAAGTTGTAGGTACAATGTTGTATGGACGCGTGACGCGTCATCACTTAGGTTCTTTAGCTTTTAAATCCCAATATAAGCCTACTAGCTGTCCGCGCCAGGCCAAATATACTTTTCACATCACCTATTCGGAAAGGGGACTTTTCTTACCTGCTAGGAGGGATCAAAGTGGCACTTTTCTATTCAAGGACATTTTGTTGCAATTATGATGATGATGATGATAATGATGACGATGGTAGTGGTGGTGATGATGATGATGATGATGAAAATATGATGATAATGATTATAATGATGATGATGATGATGATGATGGTGATGATGATGGTGATGATGATGATGATGATATTTTTTGATTATTTCCACCTTGGGCGTTAACACTTGAATCCCTCACTACGCTCAGGATTCAATGTACGCCCTCGCCGTAAATATGTGATTTTGCTCCCTTGTTACACAAATAACTATTCGTATAAGTACCTATCTATCTATATAAATAAAAATAAAAACATAAAATCGGTCGAGCCGTTTCGGAGGAGTTCGACCACAAACACTGTGACACGAGATTGTTATATAAATAGATTAGCTCCGTTTTCAACAGGGGTTCAAACCACATCAGTTTAGAGCTTAAGTACTTACCTAAATTATATATATGTATATAATTTATATATAATTTAGGTAAATACTTTATAAAATATATATATAAATCTTAACTCCTCAAATCAACTTTCATTTTCATTTTCTGTGCTTTCACTTACTAGTCTAACTACGGATCTCCGTAGTTGCAAACGATGCGCAGATCACTAAGAAATTGAATAAATAGATAAGCAAACAAAAGGTAGTTCACGCCAAAAATTGATCACAAGGACCCAATATTTTTGGAAAAATATGCTTCAAAGAATGTGGAATCAAGGTTTAGTTTTATATGACGGCGCGCTGCGGAGGCGGCAATTCATAAAGCTTTGACAAATGCCGCTACGAGAGCGGCTCGTGCCACTGCAGTCACCTTTTGCGCGCGCGCGCCCCCCGTGTTTAGGTTTTAGGTTTAGGTAAGCGGTAGGTAAGCCAAATTACCGAAATGTGCGGGTTTATAAAAATCAGCGCTATAAAAACCCTTAAAAAACCCCGGGTTACGGTAAGCGGGTCCGGTCGTGGGCCTGAGCTCAAACGTCAGTCGTTCGTCGGTTGGCTCGCAGCTGCCATCTATTGCCAGCATGATATAATAATTTGCAGACATGTCGATTCAGTGCTGCCTCTGGTGGCGAAACCACAGAAACTTATAGGGCCGGCGGCTATCGACTTTAGGACGGCACCCATTTTCGATTCGCGACTAAGTATCTCGATGGGTCCTACGTAAGTTATCGTAACCCACAAAATGGCAAAATTCGGTTTATAGCAAAAATGCATTACATTATTCCATTACTATTAGTATCTAAAACAAAAAAAAAACAAATTCGTAGTTTAAACCAGCTTTTAGAAACGTAAACTGTGGTATGTTTCAAACGGCTCCGACGTTTTCTATCGTAAGTACCTTGGCGACAAAGTACGCGGGACGGCGCGGGCGGCGGCGCGCGCGCTTACGCATCGCATGTGTCAGTTGCGACCGGCTACGCGGGGCGGCGACTGTGTTCATGTTTTAGTTGGGTATTAGCAAATTTTGTGGTTTAAATGCCCCATACGAAACGTAATATTAACAAAAAGTCTGTTTATGCTAATGAAGTACCAAATGTTTCGTCGGGAACGAAATTACGTAAATTACGAAAATACGTATAAAATTTCATTACGTACATTTAGAACAGTGGGTAAAGTACTTTAGCAAAAATAGATAATCTATTCACCGAAGAATACAAAATATTTTGTCAATATAAATAAACGTTTTTGAACTGAAGTAATGTGTTTTAATACTTATCAATCTTAAAATAATAATCAAAGTTTTTTTTTTAAGATTCTATACATTTTTGGTTTAACTTCCCGTAGTACATTGTAGTATGTCTTACATTCGTATAGCACTATTCCCACGTAAGTTATGGTTTGTTGTACTTACGATATTTTATGCGCAAGCTATTCCGACGTACAACATGGTTAGTATCACAAACAATACTTATCGAAACCTTTAATGCACTTAAAAGTATCGTAAGAACAATTGCAGCGAAACCAAGGGCTTTTTTAAAATATTAGTAAGATAAGTTTAAACACTAAATTATTGTTGACATTCGTACCAAATTTTAATAGGATCCATTAAAAAATGGATCTACGGCATCAATTTTCAACTTTAAACTGCTCTGCTGTAAAGTTGCGTATTTCAAGTTACCATAACTTACGTAGGACCCATCTGTAGAGTATAGTAATCTGTGCTACAAGTTACAAATTACAAGCGGAACTCTCTCTCTAGCAAAAGGTTTTAAAAAGAGACTTATCCTGTCAGCCTAGCATTATTCATTTCCGAGATCGTTACCAGTTTTGTTGTGACCTCCTAGTCTATACCTAACGCCATTTACAAACAAATTCGTTAATGTGGAAAAAATCTTCTTCTTTATGCCAACATTATTTACTATGGTAGAAAATAAACTATATTTGTGACAAAACTGCGGCTGGCATTCGTCTCTTAGTTCACTCAGTAGCTAGTTGCAACTCGATGAAGGTGATGTGTGTTTTTGCGGCCAAAAATTTGGTCAGTAGTGCATGTCTACTATTTATCATGGCGAAGACGCAGGTGAGTGTATCCAATTATAAATACATAGTATAAAATGAATCAATCATCTATACATAGTATTAAATGATGTCGACCTCCGCGTCTGTCTGTATTTCCGCTAACTCCTAAACCACGCAACGGATTTTTATACGGTTTTCACTGTCATTTAGAGAATTTATTCCAAATGGTTTATATGTACATTTCGTTTTCATAAAGTTGAGAAGCCAAAATGTTTACTTATCAAGTCGTCAAAAAATCCATTTTCGGGCGCTTACATAGCTTACGCTGGCTAAACCTTAAGAGATATATCAAAATAATGTAGGTACTGAAGAATTATAGATCTTTAAAAAACATAGAGAAAAGTCCGTGATGGCATATGACTATCTCCTGGTTAACTCACAGTAACCATTTTTAACTGTAAAATTTTATTAAAAAATATTAGGTTATTTGCGAAGCTATTTTCTCCAATTCAGTATTTATCCTTGTCCAGATAAAAACGTTAGTTACCTTGGGCATTCAATGTAGATTAAAATTGTCCTGTACAATATATTATTTAAATAAATACTTTAAAAGATATGGCAGATTCAAAATTACGCGCAACCTAAATCTGTATTATCGAAACGGTTGGCCGGGCCTATAGCCGCGCTTCGCCCTATAGTACAGTCCAGGACTTTATTGTTGAGCCACTATGGAACCCTGTCAAAATGATGCCATAATGCATCATGATGTCAAGCCAAATGAAAGAAATTACGCTAAAATTAATGATTAACTATAAGCGACAGGGTTCCATAGTGGCTCAACAATTAGAGTCCTTGACTGTACCTATAATAACAAACATTTTGAAATGATCAGACGTGCATCGGAACTGATCTCCTGTTGCCTACTTACTTTTATTCATATTAATAAAGAAATACAAGATTTTCCGATTATTAAATTCGGGATTCTAGTTAGATTGAGTTTAGGTTTTGATTAAAAGTTATTTTATGTGGTAATTGGTAGGTAAATAAATTAAGTTTTATGCTTCTGCCAAGCTGGCATAAGTTTTTGCATTAATGATTTTTTTTAAATACCTACATATTAGGTTATCAACAATGATCGGAATAGGTAGTGCAATTTCACTGGATTTCGGGACGCAAGCTTAGTATGGATATAACTTGTAATCCCGGATTTTCACTTTGAAAAGTTTTAAAGTTTGTGTATGAATGGTTTAAAATAAATAACAGGGGACATTACACAAATTGACCTAGCCCCACAGTAAGCTAAAAAAAGTTATTAATTTATAATTTTGACAATTATACTGCTAGTACAAAGTTGGTATTGACGAAATAAGTATACACTTTAATTTCGACATTCTTGCAAACAAAAAACCTTATATAACCTTATATATACTTCAATTAATATAATGTCAAGAAAATATTCTGTGAAGAAATACGAATCCCGGAATCCCGGGTCTTATCCATATTATTTATAATGTTTGAGGTCATTCATCCGAAATTGCACTACCTATTCCGATCACTGGTTATCAAAGAGAGGTAGGTAGTGTTTATTATTTAATTTTGTGGATTTGAGTGATAAAATTCATTTTTTTCTTATTTTAAGGTTGTGTTGTAGGGGAAAGTCGGGTAAAGCGAACACCGCAGCCAAGCGAATTGGGCCTCCTCCTCCCGACTTAAGGCCCAGCCACACCGTATGCGTGACGTGCACGTGCGCGTGCGCGTTCGCTTTCCACTGCGTTTTATAGTGACATGTCGTAATGAGAATTCATACTATACAACGCAGTGGAAAGAGAACGCGCACGCGAACGTGCACGTCACGCATCCCTTTTCTCGGCCTTTACTCGTCCATGTTGAACCACGCGCCTTTACGACGTTCGGGATCCTTCGCTCAATGAGTGGCAGGCATAGTAGGGAGCATTCGCTGCGCGCGTCGTCGGTAACGAGTTGAAACGTATTTTTGGTGAAAATATATCGATATTTAAAGGTACATACATAGTCTGTTATCTTGTCATAGTGTTTTTCTCGAGTCTTAATTGTCGATGCTTCTATTGCCTATCAAAATATCTTCCATTTACAATGCATTTCTTTGAGAACGAAGCAACGGTAATTTTTTGAACGTGATTAATTTTGTAAACTGACTGATTGGGCAAAGTGGATCGGGCAAAGCGGATATCGTCTACACTTTGACCATTATTTATGAGGTCCAATTTTCTAATCACAATATTTTATTACAGATGGTATATAAATATAAAAAAAGACTAATGGCTCCTGGCCAACAAAAGTTATGGATATGGCTATCAGAGCGTGCAAAGCCGGAGAACCGATAAAAGGGACGGCACAAAAGTATGGATTGCCATATGCCACGTTGTATAGGCATGTAAAACCAGAAATGTATCCAAACAACTTGGTCGGTTTCGTCCAGTATTTAACGAAAACCAGAAAAACGAGATATTCGCTTATTTAAAAGACATGGACGGCCAGTGTCACTTTGCCCAGGGACAAGTTTCACTTTGCCCGGCGCTCTGGGCAAAGCGAATAAAATATTTTTTTGATCTTTTATCCAAAATTACAAAAATGATTAAACATTAAGAACTAATGTTGTTGTTTTTTTAAATATTATTGATTAAAGACTGATTATAGATCGTTTTTTCATTTCATAATTGTAAAACTTTTCTGTTATGTCCAGTCAAAGGTAAAGGTGTTCACTATGCCCGACCTTCCCCTAAATATTCCGAATATAGGTACTTACATATTTCCTGTTGTAAATTTAAAATTAAATGTAAACTTATATCCTTTTTTTAGCATGTTACCATAGCCTGGCGAGTGTTAGTATAGTAGCAATTTGTTTTTGTTTGCGTATTTTTGTGGATTAGGGTTAATAGATTTTTTGAAGTGATAACTTAAGTCATAGTTGTTATGGCGAATTTTTGGCCTAAAGCTGTATTTTGTGATGGAAGCAAGCCGCTTTGTATATAAGTAGGGACCAAAATAAGCGATTTTACCCGCAACAGCTAAGCAAGAGAACAGAACAGAACTACTGAATAAAGACTGTACACGATAAAATCCGGCCATGCATGCTCTGGTGTATTTTTTTAATGAATGCTAATTTTCAAGCAGCCCTTTTTTGTAATAGTCAGTGGTTATGAAACTTCATAGTAATAATACAATCATAATAAAATGTTAGGGCGTTTGTGACTTAGACCATTATATGATCCACAGTACCAATATTTTTTTGTACACGGTCTACTGACAGTCTTTACCAAATTATCCTGTTATACACATTGTATTATTTTTAATTATACAAGCCAAATTATACCTTATTACATTATCTTTTCACAATAGTTAAAACTTTTCAAATTGTATTAAGATTGAGATAGTTCTGAGGTTTTTTAACTTTGGTGAATTTGACTTTTTGACAAATAAATGCCTCCCATACAAAAATAACTTTCAGTGCATGCAGTAAAAAGTCTTCCTGACTACTACAAATAGATATGAGATTCAAAAGGTATTTTTTTGGTAAGACGACATTCTAATGTGCGTAAAACAGCTTGTAAAAATATAAATACAGTTGTGACATTGTAGCAGGAAGCGAGTGAAGATTGTCAAATAACGCTGGACAGGAGATGAAAGGTATGATAGAATATATTCGGCGAAAACTCACACATACCCATACATTATGATACGATTTTATTTTATTATATAGTATTATAATTATATAAGTTATTAAAAAAAAACAGCTTTAAAATATGCATTCATTGCAAAGATACACCAGAGCATGCATGGCCGGATTTTATCGTGTACAGTCTTTATAAATTGGCCCGCAATAAAATACACGTCCACTTTGACAAAGTCTAACGAGAAACTGAGTGAAGTTAGGTACAAACCTATATTTTTGCAGTTTCTGTCTTTAGAGGAAGGAATGTTTCTTTTTTGTGGTATTGTTTTTTTTTCAAATACGTTTTACGTTTGGTAAGATATTTTTATTAACGACAATAATATAATGTTAGCTCTGCAATAATTAAACTTAGTTTCTAAGTTTTTGTTTGTTTGTTGAATTAAACCAGTGTGGAAGTCGGCTCTGATGTGTAACTTTAATAAGTGCCACCTATTTATGATTGAGATATTTATATAAAAAAGAGCTGTGGAGAAAATGTACGTTTATTAAAGTACTATTTTTTATTAATCTATTAACCGCAGTTGGCAACCCTAACAACTCCAAACTGCTTGAATTAAAACAAGAGGATATTGGCAGGAAAATTTGCCCACTACTTTCTAGACGAATCCACTATTATTACGTATTAGATGTTATGGATAGAACAACCATTTTGGCCTTAAATTTTTACTTCTTCTTAAACAAGAACGACATAAGAGCTAGTTTAGCAGATAATAGGTATGGGCAAACATGGACGCAAGTGAAAGTAAATTTGCCCGCCATGAAAATCATAAGTTGCTTGTGATCATATGTAAATAGGACTGAATTAACAACGGTAACGCAATTCTAGGGTCAAAATGCCACCCTTGAAATGAAAAAGCATAGCGAAACATTATTATTTTTAAAGAAAATCAAGATAATAGTAAAAAATCGGGCAAACTTGGACGGTTTCACGGTATTAGAAGAGATTTTTAAAAACTAGGTACTAATATCTTCAATACTACTTAACCGATACACATTCTTTGACGGGATCTAACAAAAAAACAACAACAAATTTACCTATTTCGTGTATAAATATGATCATTAACTAGCATGCACCATGATTGGAAGTATTCTAGACGTCAATTTTTAAGCTTTTGATATTGTCACGGTATTTTTTTTTCAATTTCTGTCCAAAATTGGGGTGGCGCGCGGATTTGAGGTCAATGACCCCGTCGCCCCGTCGCATATAATCATAAATATCTCTCTAAATATTAAAGGTATTTATTTACATGTAGTTTTTTTATTAAATGTGTTATTAACAGTGTAATCATGTAAGTTAATAAAAAAATACCCCTTTCTGCACTTTTTAATGTAAATAAATAAAAAACTGGCAAATCGCTAAAAAAAAAAAGCGGTGTTTTTAGTAGCAATTAAGTTGTTTTTTCTAGTATATTTTTTTATAATACATTGTTTAATTTTCTTTCGCTTGACTCCGTAATTATTGAAATCGATGCAGCCGTTTAGACTGTAGAATTTTTTGAAAAATGAAAAGCTGAAGTGGCGCCATCTGTGTTCCTAAGGGGTGAAAGTTTTGCTGCTGCGGGTAAAATCACTTTTTTTGATCCCTACTAACACTGTGCAAGGTGGCTTGCTTCCATCACAAAATGCAGCTTTCAAACCGTAACACTAGGACTACTCCTTATGGGAGGGTAAACCACTTCGTTACGTAACGCGTTACGGCGCTAGTCTGTCTTAGAGGTGCGCGCCGCGCCGCGCCGTCGTCGACCCGCGCCACGCCGCGCTGTAACATCCACACGGCGCGCCGTGAGCGACTGACCAACCATTCGTTCAAACGATGCGGCATTGTTAGACTCTCGGTTCATGGGCTTAAGACAGACTGAAAAAGTACTACCTGTGCTGCATACCTCGCAGGGTACATAAAAAAACCGGCCTATATTTCAGGTACATCTACAAATCCACATTCGCGATAACTCCTGCTGTTATTGCTACTTCCTGAAATTAATCTGTTGTGTCAAAATTATCAAGAAACACAGCAGCCGCATTTTCAGCTCTAGATAAAGTGCTGAGTTTAATCGGTACTTAAGTTCCAGGAGATGGTGAAAATGTTGAATGAGGGATTTAAGCAAAAGGAGATGAAAGTAAATGTTGCCAAGACCAAGGACATTGTGATAGAGAAGGACGAGGAGATGACTGAGTGCGTGATAAATATCAATTGTGAATTAGTAGAGCAAGTGAGTGAACTTGTGTACCTGGGAAGTATGTTTACAAGAGATGGTAAGTGTAAAAGGATGTTGACGGGACGGGGAATGCGGGCAATCAGATTAATGTAGCCCTTTACTCCTTTGTAAGCAGAAGGGGCATTTCACAAAAAGCCCGATGGCTGTTCACAATGGTGTTTTGGCCCCTGTTCTGATGTATGGTAGTGAATTTTGGGTGTTGCAGGACAAGCAGGAATGTCGTATTAATGCGGTTGAAATGCGGTCTTTGTGTAGTATGTATGGTGTGAAAGTGATTGATAGAGTAAGGAATGAAAATATCAAAGAGAAATGCGGACTAAAAGAAGATGTAGTGAGTAAGATTGAAAAGGGCATAATTCGATAGTTCCGTCATTTGGAAACGATGGATGAAAGAAGATTGACGAAAGAGATATACAGAGCGAAAGTGAGTGTAAGGGTCGGAAGGGGCCAACCTAAGCGTACTTTTTCTAATCAAATCGGAGAAATAATGGAAAAAGCCTTAATCTTAAGAAGCCGAAACCGATGTGCATGCATGACTCGATGTATGAACGTGGAAGAAGCGAAAGAGATTTTTCAGGATCGTAGCAGGTGGAAAAAAGTGGTCTCTGTATAGCCCTCTGGGAAACAGGCGTGATTTAATGTATGTATGTAACTTTTGCTTAAAAAAAATCCAAAATATGGTCTCGCCTTAATATAAAACTCAATATCACATGTTAAAAACATTTATTGCATACAATTTGACATGATCAAATGACATACTCTGACTACCAAATTATTTCGAAATATATAATATTTTATCTCATAATAGTAGTAATTATGATATTGATGATTCAGAATGAAAGATGTTTTTGTTATTGATGATCATGTAAAATTGTATACAATAAATGTTTTTAACATGTGATATTGAGTTTTAGTATCAATTTCCACATTTATGTATTATTAAAAAAACCCGGAAATCCCGCATTCAATAAAAATAAATCATTATTTTTGGTGGTTGGAACCACTCTTAGTTACGTCCTCCCGCGAAGTTTAGGCAAATAGGCACTGCCTATTCCGACCTCTGATTATAACCGAAGCGAAGCTAGGGCGGGTCGCTAGTATTTAATAAAATACACCTTGCAGAGTATTTTAGCTTAGGATTTAACTTGCCAGGTCTTATGTAACTAAAGTTATGATCATGGGTAATGTTATCCCTTAATTTTTGAACGTGTGACTGACAACTTTGCCCGTTGGCAGTCACAAGAAATTGTTAGTGAGTAGTTAAAGTTAAAATGGGACGCGTGCTTTTAATATAGTAAACTATATCTGCTGGAGTTCTTACCGGTTGTGATTTATTTATTTATCAAAATAGATTGTAGGCATATATTTATTAGGTTTTTCAAGACTAAGATATTCTGATTAGTTTTAAGGTTGTTCAGAAACCAAAAATAAACAGTGAATATTTAGGTAGATGATTTTGCTTTCATTTTTTCTTCTCTGAACATGAAGAAGTAATGAATAGATACCAAAATGATTGGTTCGATAAATAAATTATTTGTATTCTTTGATACTGTGTTTTTTTTTGGTTTTTTTCATTAAAAAATGTTTCTATTCTTTGATACTTTGGGTTTTATTATTTTGCTTTTTACATTAGTGTTTACATAAGTATATAAATGTATACATAGGTATACATACTTTGGTCATGATTGAAAGATGGTTATGATTGAAACATGTTTGTTTGTATGAGAAATGATAATCCCTTTTTAACCGACTTCAAAAAAGGAGGAGGTTATACGTTCCACTGTATGTATTTTTTTTTAATGTATGTTCACCGATTCAATCAATCCGTCAATTGTGGACCGATTTTAAAAATATTTTTTGGTGTGATAGAGTGTACTTCCGAGGAACCACCACAGGATGGGACCACCCATTGTCACTAAATCTGTATCTGATGAGGGGATCAGTGAGGAATTGAGGGAGCTCCTCAAATATTGTAGGCAAACATATAGCGATTTTAGTATTTTTAGTAACAAATCCAGCATTTGCATTCGGAAAGTATCATTTGGTGAAGTGGAACTGATGATGAAGACCACAGATGGCCACCGGAACTCCTCAATGGTACCGATTTCAAGGGTGGCGATAAGATATCTCGATTAAGATAGTTGAGCGACTAGGGACAACGAATAATATTTACTTGTTGAAATATGGCTATGACTTTCCCGCGGCGTTGCTTGCGACGCGCTTGATATAAGTTAAAGTTTCATTTCAACTAAGAAGTGGGACTACGTAACAGCGTATTATGATCACTAAAAAGTATAAAATAAAATAAATGTTTTAAAAACCAAAAAACCGCCTTCAAAAACGCAAAAAATAACTTCTTTAAAATTGTAGGCATCTACTAGGTTAGTCCAACTGATGTCGGCTTTTTGTTGAAAATATTGTGGTCGCCGACTTCAGTTGGACTAACCTAGTAGATGCCTACAATTTTAAAGAAGTTATTTTTTGCGTTTTTGAGGGCAGTTTTTTGTTTTTTAAAGCATTTATTTTTTTAAGCATTATTATGCCATTATAGCTAATTAATAGATTATATCTATGTTGATAATATGATATGTTAATTATTAGTTCAACTTCCACCTGCTACCGATGAATAGAAAAATATTTATTAACTACCTCTAACTCTAACATTTTGTTTCAGTAATAATAATAGAAATAGTTATAGTTACGTTACCATTTTATCATGATCTCATCAAATACTCATGTAGTATAGAAAACCGTTTAAACATATTAAATATGTCAAATTATGTCAAAGTTATTTGAAGTGTTTCAATTAACCCACGTACTGAACCAATTTACCCGGTCCTCTTCTTTCGGTAATAGCGGCGTAGTTATTTGAGATAGAGCTACAAAATATACTTTATTTAAAAGCCAGATTACCATACTTAATATGACCAAACTATTGAATCCGTGAGTTTAATAGATTCTTCGCTATGCGCTGTTAAAGTGAAAGTGGTACCTACCTACTCAGACTTTATATTACAACGGTGATAAAATCCATCTGCGTTTACAAAGTTTTGCAACCAAGTGTTTTAATAAACCTTTTTTATTTCAATTTGGTACATACACCTACTGTTAATAACACGGAGACGGACCGAGGGCACGGTTTACTCTGGGAAATAGAATAATAGGTAGGTAGGCAACTCAGAGAATAGGTATAAACGTTAGCGATAAACGACTTTCAGGCGGATGAAATCGCAGGCAAAACTATATGATGATAGTTGGTAAATTACGCAGTAGTGATCAAGACATCGTACCAAAATAGACTTAGGTAGAAGATGAGAATTGAAACATATGTAGGTACCTAGCTACTTTACTAGAGGACGCCCGTGACCGCGACGTTCGACGCGTAGAAGTGGTGTCCCGCTCCCGCGCGCTTCTCCCGTATTTTTTACCGTCGCTCAGGGTCGATTCTCGAAGAACCATATCTTAGTGCACCCCCAGGGTAGGGTTATGTTATCAGACTTTACGCCACCTGACAGAAATGTCTGTTTTTTTTTAAGAATAAAAAATAGTTCTCTAGTTTTTGTACTTTTTTATTCACATCAATACAAAACAAATCAAAACCCCTGTTCTGTACTTCTTCTAAAAACTTATAAACTTCGGTTTTTTTAAAAAAAAAAATTAACTGGAAAATGTTATAAACACTTGTATTAGCTTGTAAGTACTTGTAATTGAGATCAAATTAATCCCCCTCCCCCCATCTTTCGATTCCGACCCCGAACGTGCGTCAGAAATTCTATTCGCAAATCAGGAATTTTGTCAAAATTTGTATCTGATAACCCTTTTGCCTATGCATACGTCCCGACGGGGTCCGGACGGGTTATGTCCGACCTACACGGACTAAAACCCCCGGAGAGTTGCGCCAATCGCTTTAGGAGGAGGCTACGGGACGGCTATAGTGCCAAAATGTAGCCCCCCAATAGCGGGTGCCCTTTGGGCTCCTCTTCAGGCGGGGGCCTTTATTGGGCCCTCGCCTTCTCCACTGAGGGCACCCTGGCACCGACTCCCTCCATATTCCAAGTTAGTTCCTGCGTTCCGCGGTTTACGCTGTGCGTTGTCTGTCAGGCAGTCAGTCACGGAACAGTATTATATCTATGTAAGTTATACATAAAGATTTAATTATAAAAAAAGAAAGAAAGGTTTAATTATATAGATTTAGGTATTTAACATAGTGGAACCAAGGACGAAGATATGGTAACGAGGTTAGGTTAAGTATCATCGGATCATTAATTTATCATTAGGAAGTACCTACAAGCCCATTAACAAGATTTTAAACCCACGTGTAGGTACTTATAATGTCGTAACGTCCGTCCGGGAAATTAACGGCGGGCGGCGGCGATGGCGGGCAGCGGGCGGTGTGAAATAGTACATTATTGCCTAGGCATGGAAGTAGGCAATTGCGGGCCGAGTATTGGATTAAACGGAAGAGCTTGCGAGTCCGTTTAAAAATACGAAGCCCGCAATTGCTGTTCCTGCCGAGGCAAATATAGTGCTTTTCTCAAAAATCGCTAGAAAAAAATTGTGTTGTAGTCATATCTTCATCGCATGAACTCATTTTTTGAATTGCATACAAACAGAAACTTCATGTAAAAAAACCATCACTCCTTACCGCCTTTTTTTTATGACTAGGAGAAACGCAATTCTTGTTTTAAAAAAAAAATTAGCTATTCCAAGCACAAATAAAAAAGTTATGTTTCGAGTAAAATTTGGATGTATAAGACTTGTGCCCTCATTTTATTACGGCCCTTTTCACTTTTTAAAAAGTTACAAGATAGATAGTAATGGAATTTGTATGCAACATTGCGGGCTTGTGTAGCGAGCAAGCAATGTTTTTTTTTTAAAATTTGAGAACTGTCGGTAAACTATGTACTTCGCGTCTCATTATGTAGATAGGAATGTCAACATTTTTGAGAAAAGTTAGTTAGTTACCAATTATATACTACATTTTTGCAGAGGATAGAAAGTACGCGACTTTTGGACGAGTCATATAGAGGGCCGAAATGTAGTTGAGGCCCTCTAGTGTACGAGTCCATAAATTGCACTTTCTACCGAGGCAGACATAGTGCTTTTCACAACTACTGAGAGGAAATAAAATAAAAATTAATATTGAAAACTCAAATTTTAATTCATGTTAATGTGACATCACCGCCAATTTTACCATAGATAACTTTTTTTAAATCTGGGCCCCTATTCTCGTGGCACTCGAGATTAATAAACTAACATGCGAGATGAAGATGTCAACTCCATATAAAATTGTATTTGTTTCGCCATATCTCCCATGTAATTTCATTTCTAGTGGTTCGAGATTAGTTTGAATTACATTTAAAAAAAGCAGTGACATAGTTTTTTGTCTGTGTATCTTTTAGCAAAAATACACCTAATATTTTACGACACAAAATGGTGTGTTCTTATTGGTCGATTTCAATTTTCATTTCAAGGAGCTATGACACAAACATTGATTGATTGGTTTTCATTGGTTCTTAAAGGTGGACAACAATGTTCTCGACCAATCAGCAAACACGCCGACAAAAACATTCTTGGTCTATCCTTATAAGCAGGGCTCGGAATAGGCAGTGCCTATTTACCTAAACTTCGCGGGAGGACGTAACTAAGAGTGGGTACAACCACCAAAAATAATGTTTTATTTTTATTGAATGCGGGATTTCCGGGATTTTCTTAATAATAAAACTAAAACTCAATATCACATATTAAAAACATTTATTGTATACAATTTTACATGATCAAATAACATATTCTGATTTATTTCTAATGTAAATAAAATAACCAAGTATTTTGTTATATATAATATTTTGTCTCATAACATAATAGTAGTAATTATGATTGTAATTATGATATTGATGATTCAGATTGAAAGATGTTTTTGTTATTGATGATCATGTAAAATTGTAGACAGTAAATGTTTGTGATATTGAGTTTTAGTATCAATTTCCACATTGATGTATTATTAAAAAAATCCCGCATTCAATAAAAATAAATCATTATTTTTGGTGGTTGTAACCACTCTTAGTTACGTCCTCCCGCGAAGTTTAGGTAAATAGGCACTGCTTATTCCGAGCCCTGCTTATAAGTGACGTTTTGTGACCCCAAACAAGACCATCTATGGCCATATTTCCCAGCAGTGTTAAGATTTTTTTTTTTTCATACAGCTTTATTAGATCAACTTAATTTGAAATGAATGTTCAGTATAACAAGGGTACCTACCTATATTATCTTCATTTTTGGTTTTACCAACTGCTCCACAGACCTACGAGGGGCTCTTATAATCAGGCATCTTCTTTACTTGTAAGAAGTGTCAGAGTGTCACTATCTTTGAACAGGAATACTTTAATGGATAAAAATTGGCTATGGCGCATTCACTATTAAATATTTTCTGTAGGAATGTTACATAAATAACTTATATTGCTAAGGACTTCACTTTACATTTAGTAAGCTGTTTGTTTGGTTTAAAATATAATGACGCAAACCAGGTTAAAAGATATTTAAAACCCGTATTAGAAATATTAGAATATAGAAAATCAGAGTGAAAAATAAAAATAATGTATACCTTTCGCAGCTTCGGTAGGACAAGGGAACTATTGCACTTCTTGTCATATTGTTCATTGTGCTGTGCCCAATGATATTACATATAAACAAGAAGTAGATAATACTCACATAATGTCACTACCGCGCCCGAGTTGAAGCTTAATTAATAATAAAAGAGCCAATTGACCACTCTCGCTCTCAGTTCACACGAAACATGGCCACGAAACCGTGAGCCGTGGTTGAACAAAAATAACTAAAATGGCGTCGTGTGTGCTTCGGAAGTGCACAAATTACCAAATTAAAGTGAGTAAAGCTCAAGAGATAACATATCACGCGTAATTTTACTAAATATTTGATTTTTACTTCGTATTTTAGTTATTTTAAGTATTTTAAAGAAAACGCGTGTTCAGTTAAGAAAAGAGATAGAAATTGAAATAAATCGCGTGTATGATAAGGATGGATACATAGATTAAAAAATCAGATGCGACAGCGTTGGTATCCATTAAATCAGGGCGAATTAAGAGGCCACATATGATAAAGTCGGCAGTGTTCCGCGATTTGGATTCTGGATCTCAATAACCATATCGACTATATGTCTGTTCATTGGTTATTAAATTTGGTTGTATTTACTTTGATACTGTTAATCGTGAAAACACAGTTTTATCTTCGAAGCCCGACGATCTCTAATTATGATTTTTGATTTAATAGTAGAGTTCTTGTAACTTCTTAATCCTGGGCATTTGTGTGCGATAATATAGCAACTATAGGTAGCGTTCGGTCGTTAGAGATAGCTGGACTGGACCTCTCCGAACGCAAAGTGGACGGTGGCAGATCGCGTCCAATTCCATTTAGCTAGAAATAATAAAAATCAACCACGAATATCATTATTCTTAAAAAATGGTTCATAATTAAGGTCTAGGAATAAAAATAGCTTCTAAATTTCAAAATCAACTAAACATATTTGGTTAAGAACATACGATAGACGCAATCTGTTCTATTGTCTCTGCTATAGGAATAGTTTGCGTCCAAGTCCATTTTTGACATCTGTATCTTTTTCTATAATCGTGGTAATGTGGACGCAAATTGACCATTACATTTTTTATTTATTCATTAACACATTACACTATCATTACTATGTAAATAATGTAAAACGTATATTGTTTCTCATATTTACCGTATTATAATAAAAATTCAACTTGGATCCACTGCGGATCCAAAGCGGAAATTTTATAAATTTGGTGTACCTAGCAGTTCGCGTCTTTATGTATTTTAACTACCATCTAATGTAACGGAATACAAGCGCAAACATCATTATCCTATTATATGGTTAATGGTTTTAAGTTCTAGAAACAACAATTAATCCCCAATTTTCGTATAAATCAATTAAAAACTTGCGTTAAAAGCGCAGCTGCTCACTGATTTTTTTCCCACAATTCTGCACGTTCGCGTTCTTTTGTTTCACACGCGAAACTAGTTTATTTTCTACGGGTAGCGCGCGAGGAGGTTTTGTTTATGTGCGAGTAGGTACTAGTCATTGTACGTCTAGGTATTCATGGAAATGGCTTTCGTTTTTGGCACTGTGTCGGTATGGTTATTTTCCACCGTTTTTAAAGAGTGATCCGTCGATTGGGCGGTGAACGCGAACAGGCGACATTACCCTACCTGTAGGTACCTATTCGCCTAGTGTATAATTCATGTTTCTGACCTTGTGCTGCGGCGCAACAAGGTTACGTTCATGCTCGAGTTCGAAAACTTTAGTTATTCATTCATTCGGCCTACAACCTAAACGCGCTAAACAAATCCTTAAAAAAACATAATGAGCGGATGCACGAGTAACACAAGGCGAAATGTTTAGTATTAGTAACATACTACCAATTTACCAAAAGGAGATCGGCGAACATCCATAGAGTCTTGGGCCCAACCGTTAAACTAATGATTTTTAGGCCGTTTTGTAGATCACTATGTAGGATACTTTCAGTATAAAAAATATAGGCCTGGTCTTTGGAGAAGCAGAGATATGGATGGTTTTCAATATCAACCAAAGTAAATAGATAATAAAAAAGATCTCGATGAATACTCTCAAAAGTTATATTTAAAGAAGCCAAGAATCAGTAGCAAGATTCCAGCATGATCCACATAGATGATTAGCATGAGTGAACTGTAAATAATCATCATGCTCATAATGATTTCCAATAACCAATCTCATTTAGTTCAAAGTTAATGGTGAAAAACAGGTTGTTTTTTTAGCAATTTTAGGCACAGTACCTAGTTGTATTTGTTTCTTTCATACAAAATAATTAGGTAGTGAACAAATTGTGCAGATCAAATAAGCATAGTACCTACCACAAGAGGAGCAACCCACTATTGTACAAGTAAAACGATTGCCTCGTCTTCCAAAAGATGCATTGTATTTATAGCATTATTGCGAGTAATATCAATTCCACAGTTTATACAGTGTTCTATCTTGCCAAAGTCCGATTAAAGCACCAGAAACATTGAGGTATATTAACTAGAGGGACAGTAACCACACATAACCCGTGACACTTCAGATGAGCCTGCAGGCTCATAGCGGCCATTTGTCAAGTTAGTTGTCAAACGGACGCCGACCGTAAAAGAAGCTGCGAAAAATGGGGAAATTCGCGGTGTAACAGTACTTATCAAAGTCTGAAAGACACACTAAGGCACAAATAATTACTTTTCACAGGTTAATATATTGTTTCTGTATCTAAATTAATGTGATTAACAATAAAACTTTAATAAAATATCAGATATTATTATTATAGGCCCAGTGTTGCAAGTAAAGCATTGTTTCATATCCCCGAGTTTTCGGGGGAATTCAATATTTTCGGTCATCCGTGAAACAAATAAAATTAGTTCTAATAATTAATGTTTCTAAACGTTTACACTTGTGGGCGCTTAACTTGACTGCTTGAACATTAATAAGTTACGTACTTAATAGTGGTGCGATGTAGTCTTATATCTAGATATTTGGAGTTCTTAACTTAAACGGAAAACAATCAAACTCAACAACTCAAAACCACAGTATATATATATATACATATTTAAAGTTAAAGCAGTAAAGAAGCTAGGCCTACTTTTCGAGATAAATAACTACTCTCCAAATGAGCGTAAGGAATGTCCTTTAAATATTTGTAAAATTGAAAAAAAAATGTTCTTTGTTGTATCTCAGCTACTTAGAGCAAAATCGATATCTGAGGCTCGTTTCATGAAGCTACAAGTCACAAATTACAAGCGAAAGTCTCTTTCTAACTCCTTTAGCTAGAAAGAGACTTCCGCTTGTAATTTGTAACTTGTAGCTTCGTGAAACGGGCCACTGGTGTGGTCTGCGACAACGAATCCGTTAACAGATTGAGAAAAAGTAGCCGCGATCTTGAACTTTTTAGTTTTTCCTCGAATTACTTCCGAAATTGATATCTGGGGATCTGTGTGACGTCCGACCACGAATCTGCTGACAGAATAAAAAAAAAGTAGCCGCCATCCTGAACTTTTTAGTTATTCGTCTGATCGCTTCCAAAATCGATATCTGGGGATCAGTGTGGTCCAACAACGAATCCGTTGACAGAATCAGAAAAAGTAGCCGCCATCTTGAACTTTTTAGTTATTCGACTGGTTGCTTCCGAAATCGATATCTGGGGAACTTTGTGGTCTCCGACAACAAATCCGTGGACAGAATGAGAAAAAGTAGCCGCCATCTTGAACTTTTTACGTACCTATTCGACTGATTGCGTTCAAAATCGATATCTCGGGATTTGTGTGGTGCCAACGTTTTAGCAAGTACAGAGCACGTAAATGTGGTTAAAATATTACTCCACCTTAAGGGCTCGCGCTATGGGTGTTTCGGTTTCGCACCTAAATAGATAACTACTATGATTTTACTGGCCCGTTCCTTCCATTTGCAAATTTTGCCTGGAAAGAATCAGATTTGGCAAGCGATGTGAATGACTGATACCTTAAAAGAAAGAATAAAAGATTTTTTTATAATTTTTTTTAGGCACAAAACTGTCTGATCCGAAATTTGAAACATTTTTAATAATTTCGAATGCCTCCATTTTGTTTTTAATACAATAAAGACGCTTAAAACTTGTTTAATTTGGTCCAATGGACATTAAAATATCCAAAATAAATTATTTTGTTTACAAGGCAACGCTTATTCTTAACACGTAACTATCAAATTCTGGATATTTTCTGTAAAATCCTTAAATTTTCAATAAAAAAAACTACCAAATTTCGTCTAAGACATAGACAGCTAAGAATGTTCATAAATACTTCGTCTATCACCTCCTTAAACCTATTAAGTTGTCATTCAAGTGTCAATTTCGGGAGTTATAGGAGACCACACAGATCCGAAATATCGACTTTGAAAAAATTCCGCCCAAAAACTGGAAAATTCAAGAGGGCGGCAACTTTTCCCATTTTGTCAACGGATTCCCTGTCGGAGACCACACAGATCCCTAGATATCGATTTTGGAAACAATCAGTCGAATAACTAAAAAGTTCAAGATGGCGGCTACTTTTTCTCAATCTGTCAAGGGATTCGTTGTCGGAGACCACACAGATCTCCAGATATCGATTTTGGAAGCAATCAGTCGAATAACCAAAAAGTTCAAGATGGCGGCTACTTTTTCACATTCTGTCAACGGATTCGTTGTTGGTCGCTGCACAGATCCCCAGATATCGAATTTGGAAGCAATCAGTTGAATAACCTAAAAGTTCAAGATGGCAGCTACTTTTTCTAATTCTGTCAACGGATTCGCTGTCGGAGACCACACAGGTCCCCAGATGTCGATTTTGGAAGCAATCAGTCGAATAACTATAAAGTTCAAGATGGCGGCTACTTTTCCCATTCTGTCAACGGATTCTCTGTCGGAGACCACACAGATCCCCAGAGGCCCGTTTCACGAAGCTACAAGTTACAGATTACAAGCGGAAATCTCTTTCTAACTCCTTTTGCTAGAAAGAGAGTACCGCTTGTAATTTGTAACTTGTAGCTTCGTGAAACCGGGCCACTGATATCGATTTTGGACACAATCAGTCGAATAACTAAAGAAAGAAGAAAAAATATAAAATGCACAGGAAACCATTTGCAAACCAAGGATCGAACCCGGGACCGCTAGCTTCATAGGCAGGGACACTACCGACTAGGCTACGACGTCGTCAAATAAAATAATTGTAAATTTATTACTACCATTCTTGTAAGCGAGAAATGAAACAAAATTAAATATTAAAACAATATATTAATTGTAAAGATTCATATTATCAAAGAATTTACTCGATTTTTTGGGGGAAAATTTCATGTTCTAGGCAACACTGAACTTTTCATATCAGGTGAGCTCGCCATCTTTGTCTATTCCATATGACTGCTTTCTACCAGTATATTATTGTAAAAGAGATAGATATAGTTTTTTTGTTCAAATATTATTGGTTTCAAAGCTACGTCGCGATTATTAGTAGTTGGCTCGTTTTATGCGTCGCTTTTCATTGACATTTGCTTCTCTAGTTAATATACCTCAATGACCAGAAATCACAAATCACCACAATGTGGAGAACATGAAACGAAGCGAATGCCACTGACATTTATAATATAATGTTATGGAGGGTATTTCTACCCACATTTTTTAAAAATGTCCTTCTTCGACATATTCCGTTAAAAGAAATCAACAATGTTGTTCATTATTGTTACATTTTAAATCCCATAGAAAAAAAGTCTGATACTTCACAAAGAGTGGTCAAAAATACATCATTAATTGACAACATTTCAAAAAAAAAAGCATCTTTGTTTTTTGCGTTTATAATAGCTGGTTAAAAATTAGACTACCCGTGTTTCTCGGTTTTTCTTTATTTAATTTAAATTCGTCGTTAATAATTTATTAAAGAAATAGTCATTAAAAATACCGTATATACAAAGTTAGGAATACTGATGTCGTGATCTTAGCATGATATAAAATAAAAAAAGTAACTTTAAACAGAAACAGAACTGACTGTCATGTCATGTCACTTGTCAACCATAACAACTGTAACAACATAAATTCGTCGACTTTGGGCAGATTGCGGCTATCCGCTTTTACAAATCCGTTAGTCACTTTCATTTTAAATAGCGTATATCAAAACAATAGTATTACGAGAATCGAAAGCGTGTCGTTAGAATCAAGTAATCCGTCAGACAGATGAAAAATTGACATGACAGTTGTATATTTTTTTCAATTCCTATGGTAATAAATGGACCAAGGGCACTTTAAGTGTATTCCTAACAATCACAATCCAACTTTTTTTACTGTTTTTCCTAAATATAAAAAAACTAGTGCATGAAAAAATCCAAAAATATTTTTACTGTAATCAGCAATATAAAATTTACAAACTGTATTTTATTTTCCTACCTTAGCACATATGAATTGTTGTCAATTATTGTTTTAGTTAGATTCCTGTAACGGCTAGGCCCACTTTCGCCTATCTCCTTTGATGCGTAGGTATTATTAATTGGAGACCGTATTTAGATATAAGGTACCAACCTAGTTATAGTGTACCTACCTAATTCAATTTTTTTAATCGTTCATTTATTAAGTACCTACGAGTATATAGGTACCTAACTACCCTCCTAGTAACCCTCCCTCGCAGTTAAACTACGAATGGGGTTACTTTGAAACAACTAAATATTTGAATGAATATCTCAAGTAAACCCCCTGAAAAGCACGTAAAGTCTAAAGAAATATAGAGTATACGTTGTTATTTTTCGATATCACCAATTAGATTTGCTTAAAATAAGACACCATACAAATAACCTGCGTTTTTGCATAACATAGGTAGGTACTTTTGAAGTTATTTTACCTCAAAAATCAGGACAAAAAGCACACTAACCATTCATATTTTTTTCTATACGCAATAAGACAGTAACACGCGCACTGCTTTAAATTTCTTAAGGAGCAACTATCCCAGATACCAGTGACGAAAAAATATATATGGAGGAGTATTCCAACTTCTCAAAAAATACATGTCTGTGTGGAATGGTAGTTGCTATCAAAGTCACCCCGTAAATCAAAGAAACCCCGGTTTACGGTACTAAAAAAGGGCTTATAAGTACAGTGTAACCATTTTCTTAATAGCGATCGGCAATAATTCGTTTTTCTATGACACCCGAGTGACAAATATACTGTCAGTTGCGAGTGCAAGCGTGATAGCAATAGCCAGCCGAAAGCTATTAAGAAGCTGGGAATGCTGTACATAAGGCCGGCTTTACACTGGAACTAACGACTTACGTAAGTAGGGACCCAGCTATCTGTTAGAATGAGAAAAAAATATTTCTGTCTACTTCTATCCATTAGCTGCGTCCCTACTTACGTAAGTCGTAAGTTTCAGTGTAAAAGCCGCCTAAAGAGTAGGTATTAGAGTTGCCAACAAAACTATAATATATAGTATTTTACTATATTTTGACCCTGTGTACCTACTATATACTGTTGAAAAAAATATGTAAGTAGTACGCAAAAATACTATATTTCGGTCAGTCCTTATACATATATGCGGTTTAGGTTGAACGTTTCAACCTGATTTTAAGAACCAGTGTAGTGGAGTGGAGAAATAAACTTTTTTTAGCTCAGATAGTTGCCCCAATAGCCGGCAGAAAGTTAGTAAGAAGTAAATATTGTGCATTATATTTAATGAATAAATTTACACACTTAAAAAAAAACTTCAAAGTAAGTACTATATTTTCTTTCCGTGTTCTATATTTTTTATACCTTGGGCTGGAAAATACTATATTTGCCCGAGAAATAGTTGTCAACCCTAGTAGGTATACTAGAATTAAACTCTTTTTATTAGGACCCTATTAATAATTATATAGGGTCCGTTGGCACCATTTGGGTACGGAAACCAAATAATAGCCTACTAGTTTATTAATTTTATTATACCTACAAGGTAGGTACCTATAGGTTATTTCCACTTATTGTGGCATTTAGGTACCTACCACCTACCTACCTGAGTATTTTGAAATCATAGATAGACACTCCAATTTAGATCATTGGTTAAGATTTAACTTAGATAACGTCGTCGGTGGGCTATTTCGACTAAAAAACACAAACATCTATTTCAAAGGTCAGCATCCTCGTCTGTGAACACGATATGATAAATAAGATAAATAGGTGTTCTAAAGGCTTTATTTGACTTTATTTTCCACGTGTCCATAATACAGAATATCCTCATTGTATGTTAAAATTAAAAAGTATCTCAAAAAAAGGCAGAAATAGTTGCATTAACCGCGCGGTGGGACAATTTCAACTATGACATATATTAGTCCTACTAATGTTGTGATGGTACTGAAATTGGAAGCCAGACCCGTATTACGGCATGGTTCAATCAAAATAATACCTTATTGCAATCCTACAAGCCTCAGTTTCGTAGAAAAACACTTTGATCATTTAGGATTAGCTATTTGAACTTTTTCCATAGATAATAGTGCAAGGACACATGTCGGCCAACATAGTCGATAAATCGATAAAACATTAATATACAACCAGAGAAGCCCAGTTATTATTTATTTTTATTCGTACTTTTATTCATATATTATGAATAAATATATATTGTAGATTACTATAAAAACTACCAAAAGTTGTGAAATTAACCAAGTTTTTCAGGTATACTTAGGTTTTTATTAAGTAGAGTATCGATAAATTGGACATCACTAGTGGTTTAGAACGCCATACAAAATTAAGCGGGATAATTGCAACTTGAGGGTAGTCGAAATTATCCGACTTCAATACTTTTGCGGGGTTATTAAAACTAACCAAATATCTCTTCTAAAACTTATATTTGTAACAAACAAATAAGCAGAAAACAACTTACGGTTTATATTTTCACCATTCACGGTATAATATTGTGAAAACAAGCACTCAAATATATTTTTTTGTTACAATGTTGACTACCGATGTCCGTTAACTTGCGAAAACAGGGGACTGGCAAATAAAGACCTGTCTTTAAGGCAGATTACGTGTGAGCAACGCCATCTATATTTTTTTGACGGAATAAGTACCATTCTGCATATAGATGACATTGTTGAATACGGCAAATAGTTTAAGTTATTGTCATTAGTTTTAATTACCCCTCAGTCGAAATAGCCCCTACAGACAATGGGTTAAAAAGTTTATTTACTCTGCTCATCCATCCGCCTCACAACTTAACCCGTAAAGTCAATAGGTACCTCTGTGCGCTAAGTAATTGGTACCTATTGCGTTTATACCTACACCTAGGTCAAAAGCATTACAAAATATCACGTCAGTCAAATAGAATTAATTACGAGATAGGTACTGTATTTTACCTATATATGTTAAAACCTAGCCTAAAAAATTACGTTTCTTTATCCATTACATCAAGTATTATTAACTGTATTCAAGGTAGGTAGGTAGGTACGTAAAGTCCGTGTTTCCGGAAATTATATTATTGAAGAACACAGTTTACCATAGAAGTCGCGTAGATACCTACCTGTAGGTATTTAAACAAATCACACAAACATTTAAATTCGATAAACTAGCGTTTGCATTAATCGAAACAACAAATTTGCTGCGCTACTTCCTTATTGTAAGTAGGTCCGACGACCTCATATTATTATTTCCTTAAACTTGATAGAAAATTCTTGACATTTAGAAAAAATGTAGTGATTGGCTTTTTCTAAAGTGACGTTGACGGCTTCCACTCGGAAGGTATACAACAACGGCGTTATAAATAAACAACATGATTTATGGTTAAGTGGGAGAGCGACAAAATGTTCGAGCGACTCGGATAGTCAATGGGCTGTGCGAGAGATCCACTCAACTAATAAACTTCATCTAATCTGACGCAGTGCGCAAGGAGGGACTCGAGGATGTGCCGTGCACACCATGTGCTTTGGCTACATTGTAAACAGACCGCCGCCAACTTGCGAGTAGTATTGCACGAAAATACAAATAAACTGCGGCTTATCACCAACGTGGAAGCATGTTATAATGAACACTTAATCATTTCACTCGCGCTCACTGCTAATAAATATACACGGATCATTGTTACACTTTATCGGAGTTTACGATACGAGGGCGGGCGACGCGTGGCACTTCCGCAGCCGTCGTAGTAGTACTAAGTTAGTGAAATAAATAAGCAAAGCGAGTGGGAACGAGAGGGCATTAGCGGGGAGCGAAGCGCGGGCCAGCGGCGGCGCACCGCGTGCCCGGCACGCGACTCGCTGCGAATCAACTCGCTTCGTGGCGATCCGTGTTTCGTCGGCTTTCCCGCCGCTTCACATAATATCGGCCAAAAAGAAGGGTCATTTAGCTGACTATCATTGTTGGGCCGTGGGTGTAAATGTTACGTCATCTGAGTCATTTCAAACAACTAACAATACCTAGTTTGTAACTTGCAGTGCCCTGCCAGGGTCAATTGAAATCTCATAGGTACCTTATAAGTAGTTAGATTAGTTACCTAACACCCGTTTTGTGTAAACATTATGGAACAATAAAAAATGTAATATTGAGTAATGAGTACTTATAGTCGGATCCTTTCGTTTTCGCACTCTTACAAACAAATTAATTTACCAAGATTGATAACTCCATAACCACGTACTTACACTTACCTACCTAGGTACTTTACCAGTGAGCATGGTCACATTATTTATTTATAGCCTAAGCAACGAAGACAATTCAGTGGAAAAAACTCGTGTATGAATTGTGTGTGTGAATTTTGGCATAGTTGTAGGGAATGGTGTTTTAAACTACATACTGAAAGTAGTGATGGGTGTGGGTGGAGCTAACGGGTGGAGGGGGGTGAAAAGGTCCCTTTTTTTAGTTTTTCGTAAATAACTCGTAAACCCATAGCAAAAAATGTTCCAGTACATAATTAATTTACATAAATTTCTCTACAAAAAAGATTAAATTTGTTTTTAAATTCAATACACTTTTTTGCTGAGATCAATATTTCATGATATATGGAGGGAAAAATGATTCCCGAAGGGCCATAGTCGGGTTTGCATAGTAAGACATCAAATGGGCTCGGGTTTTTTTTGTGAGTATCTCTTATAGTGAAAAATATTTATGCTGAGTATCAACCTCTTAATTGTGACAGTTCTCGATTTATGATTACTTTATGTTTTTTTTGATGTACTGTTTTTCGGGATGTAATCAAGAGATTTGCTTTAAATTTTGAAATAACGTTCTTTTCATAGATTTGCATCGCCTCCCAAAAAACAAATACTAGTTATCATATAAAAAAAAGAAAACAGAACCTATTGAATAAAGAACTGAATACACATATTCCTGATTTTTGATAGGAAGTACCGCCTGGACAATTTTGATATTTTGGCAAATAGTAGGCCATTTTACGGACTATTTAGAAAAAAAATCTATAGGTGTCACAACCATATAAAAAATAACGTATATTTTTTATTTGGTTTTTTTTTTTCTTTTTTTTATACGATAAGTAACTAGTATTTGTTTTTTGGGAGGCGATGCAAATCTATGAAGAGAACATCATTTCAAAATTTGAAGCAAATCGCTTGAATACATCCCGAAAAAGAGTACATCAAAAAAAAAACAAAGTAATCATAAGTCGAGAACTGTCACAATAAAGATGTTGATACCCAGCATAAATATCCTTCACAATAAGAAACCCAAGCCCATTTGATGTAAGGGCCGACTTACTATGCAAACCCGACTGTGGCCTTTCGGGAATCATTTTTCCCTCCATGTCTGATTAAATCCCATTGATTCAAGCAAAAATGTGAATTGAATCTTTAAAAAAATGTGCCAAAATGTTAATTTACCATTTTAGATGTATAATTATGGCTTCAAATAAAAATACACTAAAGAAATGAACATACTTACACGTTGTTTCTTTAACTGCGAAAATTTAAGGCACTTGTTTCAGTTTTTTCGAAATAATTATATAAAGGAAGGGCTTTTCGAGTATCTTTGATTATACTTTAACAAAGCGTACTAAATTGGCTACAATTTAAGCCTTACTTGAGTACTGTATGACTTTATGTTGAGGAGATACAGCTAGTCAAAGACTGTCATTTTTTTTACAAAATGAAAATTTCGTTTTATGGTCATTTTCCAAGTTATGTACTGGCTAAACTAATGGTCCTAGAATAAAAGTTGAGATAAGAATTAGTGTACAATTTCACTAGCTTCAATTTAATACCAAAGTAGTGCCTCTAGCTTTCATAGTTATCTATAAATATAAATATAAAATCTCATAGTTAAATATAAATATAAAATCTATTAAAATATCTGATTTTGGTTAAATGATAAACACATTGTTCTGAATATTGTATGAATGTAGTTCTTAAAGAAAACCAAAAAGTGTAAATTTATCATTTTTAGATGTAACATATGGTTTCAAAACAAATAAACGTAAACATAAAAACACACAGCCAACATATATTTAAACTATAAAATAATACTATTTACACGTCAAGCAAAAACAGTTTAGACTTTCGTCCTTTTGGAAGGACCAGGTCTCATACAGTCTAGATCAGTGGGGAGGGGTGGGGGAAGAGGGATATTGTTTTCTGGAGTGGAGGCGGGCCGGCTCATGGTGTTGGGTTGTCCACATCCTCGTCCTCCTCGTCCAGGACGACAGGGATGGTGTTGTTGCAATTTCACCCGTGGCAAAAGGAACATAGGATAGAGCACCTGAGCCCAGCCCGTCTGCAAGTGCACGATCCTAAGTAACCTCTTTTTGCATTTGCAAGTCACCATTTTAAGCAGGGTCTGAGGAGTGGGCTCTGCGCCGCTCTGCTTCGACTTGCTGTATCTCCGCAACCAATGGACATAGTGAGCTCAGGTTACGCTCAAATTGTAGCAAATTTAGTTATCTTTATTAAAATAGGACCAAAGATTCTTGACAACGCTTAAGTAATTTTTTCGAAAAAACTGAAACAAGTGCCAAAATTTCGCAGTTTTTCGAGCACCATGGGGGTAGCACAGGGTTTTCAAGGTTGCAATCTTGGGTATAAACTACTCTCAAGGGACCTAACAACATATAAAATAATCGTAGTTACATGCGCGTTTGCGATCTATGATGTCGTTATAGACTGGGCTACCGCGTGGGTACGGCAAAATGCTCGGCCTGCTAACAACCTCGTCAGGAAATCCCTTACTTTCCGCGCCTAGGCAACAATGTACTATTTTGCGTTTTTGAAGGCAGGGTTTTTTTTACTTTTTAGGCCTTTCATAAACATTGGAGAATTAGCTGGCTGGACATTGCGAAACGACAACTTTGCTACATACCCGGTTTGTACTTTGTAATTTTCTGATAAAAAATAATTGACTTGAAACCTTACTAAATAACTGTGTTCATTAAATGAGCCGAATCGCCGCGCACGTGGTCCGTCAGGCGACTCTTTGCCAAAATTAGCATTCGGACATACAGGGTGGTACTCGATTAACTGTACATACCTATTGAAAGGGATAAAAGTTAAGGTTAATTTATGGGTAAAAATTTTTTTTTTTATTCACTACTTTTTTTTACTGATTTTTAAACTTTTTAATAAAGTTTGGGTAGTACACTTACTTATGACATTGTAACTTTTGATCTAATAGCCCAGAAAAGATAATGTATAGTATTGACATTAATAAGGTTTATAAATTATAATAATTGATAACAATAATAGACCAATTAAAAAAATTACTGAGTAACTGCTCTTTTGTGGAAAATTACTGCAAAAAAATTCTCAAATTTTTTCAGATATTTTACCCTTTTTTCTTTGCTTATTATTATTCCTCTTTTAATTTTAGATCTAAAAACGTTTTCAAATTATTTCGGCTGATAGAAAAAGTTAATTTAAAACGAGTACAACCCGCAGCGATCAACTATTCATATTTGTGACGCACAGTGGATCTTTATTTTTTGTTTTGGACAAACAAGTGGAAAGAGTTTACGCCGGCAGTTTGAACAGCCAGCGATTAACAACTATTGATATACGTGTCTCTTTTATTGACATGGGATCCATATCTTTTGTTCGTTTCTTGAGCGAGAAAATAGTCTAGTCTAAGCTAATCGCTTTCTCGCCGGCAGTGGGACAGGTGCCTATCTATCTATCTATTCTATATACATATAAAGAGGCTTGTCCTGACTGATTCATCATCGCCCAGCCAAAGCTACAAATGCTAGAAATATGAAACTTGGACAGTACTTTCTTTTTGGTACGTAGAGATCCACTAAGAAGAGATTTTTCGAAATTCAACCCCTAAAGGGATGAAAAGGGGTTGCAAAGTTTGTATAGGAAAAAATATTTTTATGGTCCAATTTACTTGAAACTTGGTGGAAATGCTCTTCAATGCAAATAATGAGACACGTATTTCAGCGATTACTAAAATTTAACGCCTAGAGGGATGAAAGAGGGTTGCAAAGTTTGTATGGGAAAAAATATTTTCATGGTCAAATTTACTTGAAACTTGGTAGAAATGCTCTTCAATAAAAATAATGAGACACGTATTTAAGCGATAACTAAAATTCAACCCTTAGAGGGATGAACGGGGGTTGCAAAGTATGTATAGAAAAAATATTTATATGATCAAATTTACTTAAAACTTGGTAGAAATGCTCTTCAATAAAAATAATGATACACGTATTTCAGCAATTACTAAAATTCAACCACTTGGGGGATGGAAAAGGGTTGCAAAGTTTGTGTGGGGATTCTTTTTATGGTCAATTTTACTTGAAACTCGAAAGAAATGCTCTGCAATACAAATAATGGGACACGTATTTTAGCAAATATTAAAATTCAACTTTTATAGGGATGAAAGGGGGTTGGTTGCAAAACTTGTATGGGAAAAATATGTGTATGGTCAAATTTACTTAAAACTTGGTAGAAATGCTTTTCAATGAAAATAATGAGACACGTATTTCAGCGATTACTAAAATTCAACCCCTTAGGGGATGGAAAGGGATTGCAAAGTTTGATCAGGTATTTTTTTATGGTCAATTTTACTTGAAACTTGAAAAAATGCTCTGCAATGAAAATAATAAGACACGTATTTTTGCGATAGCTAGAATTCCAGCCATAGAGGGATGAAAGGGGGTTGCACAATTGGTATAGAATAAATATTTTAATGATCAAATTCACAAGAAACTTGGTAGAAATGCTTTTCAATAAACGTAGACACATGTTTCAGCGATTACTAAAACTCAACCCCTTTGGGGATGGGATGGGGTTGCAAAGTTTGTGTGGGTATTTTTTTTGGTCAATTTTACTTGAAACTTGGAAGATGCTCTTTGAAGAAATGCTCTGCAATACAAATAATGAGACACGTGTTTTAGCAAATATTAAAATACAACCCCTAAAGGGATGAAAGGGGGTTGGAAAATTTGTATGGGAAAAAAAAAAATTATGGCCAAATTTAATTGAAACTTGGTAACTTGGTTGGGAACTTATACTCATCTGAACTTATAACGCCAATATTCATGGTACCGTAAACTTTTCAGAATTTCTTAAATATCTTACATGTAGATAAAATTAGGTTAGGTCGGGTTAGATTTATAACAATCCTCAAAAAGTAACAGTTTCTTAAAAAAATGCATCATGAGTTGCGATAGTTATGGTATGACTTAAAAAAGTATAAGCAAAATTTATCCAAGAAATGATGAGTATAGACACAAATCGTTATTTGTATAAAAACTCTAAAGCCCAATTTTATATGAGCCTATATGGATACTAATGAGACACGTATTTCAGCGATAACTAAAATTCAAACCCTAGAGGAATGGAAAAGGGTTGTAAAGTTTGTATAGAAAAAAATATTGTGTGGGAAAAAATATTTTTATGATCAAATTTACTTGAAACTTGGTAGAAATGCTGTAAAATAAAAATAAAGAGACACTTTTTTCAGCGACTACTAAAATTAAAACCCTGGGGGGATGGAAAGGAGTTGCATATACATATAAAAAATATTACTTTCGGTGATTCAGAAAAAACTACCTCTGAGGTGGTAAAATGGGGGGGGGGGGGTTAGAAAATAGTGTGGTAGGTATATATGTTTGATGTGAGAAACGTGGAAAATTTGTGTGGAAAATGTATACGTCTAAAATAAATATATGGCTTTAAGCGATTTTGGAAAAACTTAGGGTAAATTGGCGGTAGAAGTTTGTATCAGATTTTTGAAGGGAGAAACGTGAAAGGGAGAAAGAAAAAATTGTTGCTTTCGGCGATTTAGGAAAAACTACCCCAAAGTTGGTAAAATGGGGGGTAGAAGTTTCGGGCTTTGGTATTTTTGAAGTAAGAAATGTGAAAATTAGTATTAGGCTACTGTTTATTAATAGAAAATAAAACTGCTTGCGATTTTAGCGTCTAACGAATTTAGTAAATAAGCGAGTACGGTTATTTTTTAAGTAAGTAACGTGTAAATAGGTGTAAGGGCTACTAAATTGTTTTCGGAGATTATGGAAAAACTATCCCTGTAAATGGCGCTGGAAATTTGGCGGTAGAATAGTTTTTTTTTAAAAGAACTTTCGAAATATTTTGCGCACGGTGATTAATGGCGATTTTTTTTTTCATCTACTTTCACATGTTGTAAGGAGTGCCCAACCTAGAAATATTTATTTTTGTTATCTCACTACCAAACTAAGTAGTGGCTTCTACAAGACACCTATTCCTACTCCAAATTTCATCAATGTACCTCTGTAGTTTTCGAGTGAAATGCGTGTGACATACGGACGGACGGACGGACATGACGAAACTATAAGAGAGTTTTTACCATTTTTGCTACGGAACCCTAAAAAGGCGTTGGGCGGTTTTGAAAAACTAACCCAAAGGTGGTAAAATAACAGAGAGTCAGGCCATTTTTAAAATGAGAATATTGAACGTCGTAGTTTACGATAGAAATTTAAAAAAAACGACAATTTCGGAAAAGGGGGTTAAATGGGGGTAGAGGTTTGTGTGAGAATTTGGTCATTTTTGATGTGAGAAATGTGGACATTATTGGTATTAAGGTTACTGTTTACCTATAAATAAGAATTATAACTGAACAAGGTAGATACATGAAACTCGGTATCAACAACATTATTAATTAAATAAAAAAACAGGTTTTAAAATACTTACGCCCTTAACATTGCGAAAAGCGGGGTGAATGTTTGTATTTGAGTTGTTTTTTTTTCCAGGTACATGAATGTAAACATCTAAAAAAGTGCAAGCTTCAGTGATTTTAAAACACTTGCCCATTAATGAAACAAATAGTCAAGAAAAAACCTCATCAATAACAAAGAAAATATCCAGATTTGGTGTTTTTCGAAAATCTTCTGCTAACTGGGTTAATTGTTTGTATATAAATTTAGTAAATAGATGAGATGACTAAATTATCAATCTATTATATCTAGGGTCGATTAAAAAAAATTTAATGTTGAAAGAGGGGCAGTGAATTTATTTTGTATGGCAATTTGGTTGTTTAAGTGTCATAAAATGAAAAATGTTCGTGGGCCGCTTACTTAAAATTCACGTTCTGGACTTTTTTCATTAAAAACTCTTTGGAGGTGATATAAACTATGTCTACTTTTAACATAAGTTCGGACTCTCCGCAGACGAAGTCGCGGGCGGAAAGCTAGTACTCGTATAAGAGCGAAGGTACAAAAATTCGCGGAATGAAATGTTTATCTATTTATGCTTGTAGTAATTAATGGCTTCGGAACCCTAGACTGAGTATTATGCGACTTGTTCTTGCCCGATTGTTTTACTTAGTGAACGCACGCCCAACATTCTGGACCGGGTTGGGTCCTGAAGGCCTTACTTGAATCTAGCCTTGTCATACAAAACGTCTCAGTAGTACACTGACCAAGTATGCAAAATGACTTATTTATCTAATGCCATGGTTGCAAAATTGTCTTAGTTTCAGTAAGACTTACTTAGCAAAACGTCTAGGTCGTGAAATGCACAAGTAGGCAGAATGACTCAATTGTGTAAGGTCTTGAATGTATTAAGGACTATGTCTTGTCTGTCAAAACGTCTTGTTTGTTAAAGTCTTTGTTTATAAAACGAGCAAGTGGATGAAACGTCATAATGGCTAAACGACAACGTTGTATGAAAAATGAGTAACATCAAATTTACATTTTATGAAACTCGATCATGTCACCTTTAAAATACTACATCAAAATCGGTCTACCATTTAGGACTGTTACCACGAAGCACTTCGTTCGTTCGTTCGCATCGTGCTGTCCCTTTCACTCATATGTTATATAACCAGCGACCGAAGAAGATGGCACGATGAGCCATCGGGCCCCAGGAACTACGATGCTAAAGATTGACACACATAATAACTATACCTACACAAACGCATACGATACACACTATACAGGGTGTTACAAAAATACCCGTAAAGCCGAAAAGGGGTTAAATGGTGCCTTATAACAAGTCCATTTACAATATTTGAGAGCCGTACTATCACTATATGACTTACCGCCAAAAAAAAAACCATTATTTTTTTCATTCATGTGCTAACCCTATTTCAGTAAAATTAAAGAGTAAACTACGCAGAATCTTAAGTACATTTTTACCTAATTCGCGAAATAAACAAAATGAACAGAATTCGATTAGATACATATTACAAGTCGAGTTTTGGAAGATTTTAAACGAAGAAACCTAAACTAACACTTTTTCGTAATGATCGTCAAATTTACAGGAACGGCTCAAAGTGCGCTCCGCCTTGCTCAATGCACAACCTCGCTCGTCGGGATATGGCTTGTGTGGCATTTCGCACCATCGTTGGTGTTATTGACGCGAACACCGATCTTACACGCTGCTCCATCTCGAAAACCGTTGGGCAATCGGAGAAATAGACTCTGTCCTTCACATAACCCCATAAGAAGAAGTCCAAGGGTGTGATGTCCGGAGTACGAGTGGGCCATAGCACCGGTCCTCCACGTCCGATCCATCTTCGTGGAAAGCGAACGTTGAGATACTCTCGCACGTCGCGAGCAAAATGAGCCGGAGCTCCATCGTGTTGAAACACCATGTTCATTGGTTGTCAAAGTAATCCCTGTCAGCCACAGGAAAGTCGTCAATCGCCTCTTCGAATTCCGTTTGTAAAAACGTTAGGTAGTTGCCCCCGTTCAGACGTGATGGCAAAATGACGGGACCAACGACATGCCCGTCATTAAAAAAACAAAAAACCGCCTTCAAAAAGCAAAAAATAACTTCTTTAAAGTGGTAGGTAAATAGGTCAGTCCAACTGAAGTCTGCTTTTGGTTAAAATATTGTTGGACGCCGACTTCAGTTGGACTGACCTATTTACCTACCACTTTAAAGAAGTTATTTTTTGCTTTTTGAAGGCGGTTTTTTGTTTTTTTAAACATTTATTTTATTTTATACATTTTAGTGATCCTATTTATGCTGTTACGTAGCTCCACTTCTAAATATAAATAAGAAACTATAGAACATTTCAAGCTCGCCGCAGACAACGCCGCGGGAATGTCATAGTCATATTTAAACCTAAATGTGCTTCGCCATAGTCGCTCAACTTCCTTTATCGAAATATCTTATCGCCACCCTTGATATAGGTACCGTTAAGGAGTTCCGGTGGCAATCTGTGGTCTTCATCATCAGTTCCACTTCACCATATAGTACTTTTCAAAAGCAAATGCATGAGTTACAGTGAAAAATACCAAAATCGCTATAGGTGTGCCTATAATATTTGAGGAGTTCTCTTGATTTCTCCATGATCCCATCATCAGATCCTGACGTGGTGACAATGGGACCAACTAGAAAGTATACCCAGTCGAACAACGAAAAATTTTTTCAAATCGGTCCAGTGGTCTTCGAGTAATCGGGGAACATACATTAAAAAAAAAAAAAACCCGACGAATTGAGAGCCTCCTCCTTTTTTTGAAGTCGGTTAATAAATGCCAGCCCACACATTCAGCCGCCACTGATGTTGGAATCTGCCCTGCCGTGAAGCGTGTGGATAATCGCGAGCCCAAACGTGATCGTTATGCACATTTGAAAGTCCTGACCTCGTGAAAGTTGCCTCATCCGTCCACATAACATAGTTTACGAAATTAGGGTTCTCCTCTAAGTGCCTCAGATACCACTCGCAGAAGTTCCTCCTGGGAGCAAGATCAGAGGGTATCAGCTCCTGTGTACGGCGATAATGATAAGGGTGACGGTTGTAGTCACGAAGAATTCGCCAAACTGCAACATGGTTCATACAGAATCTTGCTCCGGTTCGTCTCGTACTCGTGGTTGGCTCTTCTTCAAAATGTTCTAACACTAACTCAGCCTGCCTGGCATCGACTGTGCTTGGACGTCCACTTCCAGAAGGCCAATGAAAGGAGCCTATGGAATGTAGGCGTCTTGACATGTTGAGAAAACACTGGTACGAAGGTAGCCGTCGCTGTTCAGCGGGTGGTCTTCCATCGATAAATCGTTGCCGTTGCCGATACAGTTCGCGAGCACGATTTAAATTGATATCTTCATGGCCTACGCATAACATCATATCGTAATATTCTGAGTTAGAAAACATCGTCATTTTGGAAAAAAATATGGAAAAACACGGAACAATTGTAGAATATCGATACGAAGTTTTGAAATTGACAACATAATTTTTATTCCGTCATGACGTTTTTTAAAGCCAGTACTTTAAGCATAATGACATCATAGTATTGAACCTTTGTGGATGAAAAACAGAAAAACCATTAAAGTTGACAATTATTAAAATTGGTAGGTAGGCCTCTCTGTTAAATAATCTATGCTAACTCCGGTTCCCTGACATGACAGCTTACTAGGGTTGACAATATTTTTGGCTTTGATAATTTATTATATTTTTTACGGGGTATTTTGTAACACGTTGTATAACACTCCTCTATGTATTCTCATTATACAACCTGGACAAATTGCTACTTATGACATTTTTTATACTTTACGATTTAACTACGTAGTCCATTTGCCTATTAAAACATTATGACATTAAGTCGTTTTACAGCAAAGTCGTTCCGTCTACTATGGCTTATATGTAGCAATGAGGGCGTTTTACAGACCAAGACATTTTGCTATCCGGACAAATATTATATACTAAGGTGCTTTGCCCGCCAAGGCTAGATGCAAGTAAGGCCTTCAGGACGAAACCCTCTGGACCTATCATGCTTCGTAAAATATACCCAAAAAAATGTACTCGTGCTCGTGTTCAACATTTTATTTAAATTGCGGGGTTATTGATGATGATGCTTTTCCATTCACGAATAAAAATATAAAAAACAATGATACTCGTAGTCGTACATAGGTACAGTTAAAAAACTTAAGTAAAGCTCCTCTTGCATGTAGTACAGACTCATCTGTACATCTGTATAGACCGTTCGACATTCTATATTTGAAAGGGGTTTGGGTAAAAGTGTTTTGGTTAGTAAAAGTCACATTTTCAAGGTGAGCGGCCATTCGTAAAAGTGCTAAATAATGATAGAATTATTCAAAACTAGCTTCTGCCCGCGACTTCGTCTGCGTAGATTTCGATAATCGTTATTCCAACGGGTTTTTTTTTATTTTCCGGGAATAAAAGTAGCCTATTTGATAATACAGAATAATAAGCTTCTTCATTAATTCCGTAGCCAAAATGGCAAAAAAGGAACCCTAATTATTTCGTCATTTCTGTCCGTCCGTTACGTACCTCTATAGGTATCACAGGCTTTTTACTCGAAAACTCCAAGAGGTAAATGAATGAAATTTGGAGTAAAGGTGTCTTGTAGAAACCGTTACTTAGTTTGGTAGTTAAATAACAAAAATAAATATTTCTAGGGGGGCGGTCCATACCTGTAATGTAACAGAAGATGAAAATGTTTTTTTGACCGTATGTCATCGTCTGGCACAAATTTCGACAGTTCTTTTGAAAATACTAAGTTTCTTCTGATTAGGTGAATATTTCCGGAAATAATCGCTCCGAAAGTTTCATACATTGTATCCCCCCCTTTATCTTTTAAACCGTAACTATGTCTAAAAATAATGATAAAAATCACAAAGGTAACGCTTAATCAATACTTTCAAAGAAAAATATTTTCAATATGATCGGATATACCATTTTTGAGTTAGGTATTTTTTAGAGATTTTTTACTCCTAAGTATTGTTTGAACTGACATTTTATAACCGGCCAATTTTCTTTTTATTACAGTTCATGTATTGCCCCAATTAATGACCGCCGAAAAATAAAATGACTGCCCGTTTTTTCCAAACGATCATAATAACCGCCCTAATATTAAATACCTAACAGCCGCGCCGTAATTAAACAATACGCTTTGAATAAGTCTTGAAAATGGCGGAAAATCTTCGGAAAAATTAACTGGATATGTCAACGCTGTCAACGTCAATCTGACACCGCTGCTTTTGACGTAGACTAACAAAACAGAATGTACAAAGCCTATCCCATGTTGTCACACTGAGTGGTAGAAGCCAAAGGAGAAATAAAATAATTAATTTAACAATTTGGTCAGATAATAGCGGCCTTTACACGGCACAGTTTGGACCGCGGGAAACGCCACGCGCCATTCCACGCGCCAGTCCGCACCGTAGGTTTTTGTACTATTTTACCATTACAGTTGCATTTACACGTACGATTCGGAACGAAGATTGGAATGGCGCGTGGCGTTTCCCGCAGTCCGAACTTTACGTGTGCAGGCCGCTAATTACTAATATAGAATAATATTTAATGTTAGTACCAATTTATGGAACTCTATGATCCTGAAATAAATACATTAATACAAAAATGTTTGCGTTATTAGGGTTAGTTTATGCAGTAGGTACTGTTTTTTACTACTACTAACGAATTTATTTTTTTATTTCAAAATCTGATTGATAAACAACTAACACCCAAAAAAAATAGGTATTTGTGACATACGCTATAGATGTGAAATTATAAAGTTTCTCTTTTTACTTTAATGCTGCGGATCCCAAAGGAGTGAATTAGTAATGATCTAAATTGGGGTCCCCTTCGTTTGTATAATGTTTTTCGGAATAATTGCATAAGGCATAATAACTTTAAGCATACGTACGCATACGGTATAGTATTGTTTCGCAGAAATCATTACGCATCATATTTGTTGATCGAATAATCTAAATGCATAAAATTCATGAGTCGAATGTTCGTAACGAATAAATAATGAAACGCATAAACTTATTAAGCAGAATATGTTTTGGAATCAACATTTTAAACAGCATAAGCATGAAAATAAGGCAGGAAGAAATTCCCGGCTTATATAAAAAAAAACCTAACAACCCAACCTACCCGAGTCGCTTCTGCCGTGACCCATGTTGCTCGCTTGCTGCGCTGATGCGCTCGCTCCCATTATGCTACAAAACATTTTATACGATTTGACCATTATACTAAACGAAATTTTATTCGTTATGAAATTCGATTTTACCAACAGTTTACAATATAAAAATCTACCAAAAAATCATTCGGATATTTACCAATATGTTTTCTATGATGTCAACATTCGTCTAAATAATATAAGGTATAAAAAATATGTTATGCGAAAGTCGTTTAGGACACTAAAATTGCAAAATCAAAGCTAAGTTAAAATAGGAGATTGGTTGTCCAAATATTGTCTTCGTTATAGATTCGAACTTTAACTCTCGATATTAAGCGTTAAAACAATGGTTTCTAACAATAACGTGACACCGTTAGTTTCAATCACAATGTCGCTTCTTTAACGTTAATCTATGATCGCGTGCTTTTTTGTCTTGATCGCTCCAGTTATGGCAGGGATATGGTTGTCCTATTCTTTGATGTCGCATTATCATGGCGTCGCATTTATTACAACAACAAATTGGAACAATTTATTTTGTCAAGTTTCTATGTAATAAACGGAGAATAAAACTTTGATATTTGTAATCACCCAAATTAATCGACGGCCCTCAAATAGGGTTTTAAAGAAATACCTAGATTTTTTAAATCTTGTTTGTGATTTATGGACCATGTTAAAACTATAGCGTCCCACAGACTAACAGGTCAACGGCCACTTCTAGCTTGACAGTTCACCGTATTAGAACACGAACTGTCAGGCGGCCGCCCATCCAACGCGGCCTGACAATCTGATAATATGTGGGAGCCTTAACTGCGAAAATAGTAAATGGTCAACTAAACAGTAAAAGAGAGAGAGAGAAAGGTGATACCGTTAGTTTGTATTGGAAGTCGCTTGTGACGTTAATCTATGATCGCGTGCTTTTTTGTCTTGATCGCTCCTGTTATGGGAGGGATGTGGTTGTCCTTATCTATGATGTCAAATAACATGGCGTCACATTTATTACAACAACAAATTGGAATAAATTATTTTGCCTCTTTATTACGTTTTGTACATTGAAATTTTAAAAATCCTTGAATTTAGTTTATATGTAATAAACGGCGAATAAAACTTTGATATTGGTAGTCACGTATATTAATCGACGGACCCCGAATAGGGTTTTAAAGAATTACCTATAATTGGACTTATTTGATAATTTATTAATTGTTTTAACTTTAATCGAGAAATCGTGAAATAGGTATAGCTTAATTTGTTACGAAGAGTAAATATACAAAGTTTCAAGTGTCCAGCTCAATCCGGTAACTTTTTTCAATACTAACTTTTACCCCTCTTTTCCCCCCCTTTTGTTGTTACATCTTATTTTTTTAATAGATATGAACCTGGTCACCGTTTATTGCAACCTTTTAGTGAAAACCACATTAAAATTGGTTCAGTGGTTTTCAATTGATGCGAGGAGAAACAAAACTAAACAGACAAACAGACACCAAATCTAAAAATTGTAGAAACGTGTTCTGCTGTTCATTCTGAGGGCCCCTATAGTATTTTTAATTTTTTATCTGGAATGTACAGATTTTTTCCCTTCTACAACTTTATTATATGTATAGATAGATAGATAAACATATTTTGTTATGTAATGTAATTCTCTCAAGTGCATCGGAGTTGAGTATTTAAATATTCTTACCTGGGCGTACTTTCAGTACCAAAAACTGAATACTTAAATCTTTAATATCTCCGCTCCGATATTATTTAACGCTATAAATAATATAACATATTTTGTTATGTAATGTAATTCTCTCAAGTGCATCGGAGCTGAGTATTTAAATATTCTTACCTGGGCGTACTTTTAGTACCAAAAACTGAATACTTAAATCTTTAATATCTCCGCTCCGATATTATTTAACGCTATAAATAATATAACATATTTTGTTATGTAATGTAATTCTCTCAAGTGCATCGGACCTGAGTATTTAAATATTCTTACCTGGGCGTACTTTTAGTACCAAAAACTGAATACTTAAATCTTTAATATCTCCGCTCCGATATTATTTAACGCTATAAATAATATACAGGGTGTAATCGTTAAGTGTGTCCAGGCGATTATTCCGTAAATATAACAGATATCAGAAAACTTTAAACTGATATCGAAAGTACGTTTCCCAATGAGTAAAATCACATCACTAACTTTTTTTAAATAAAACCAGAAATATCCCAAATATTAACTTAAACCCCTCCCATACATTTAGTATGCCGTTCGTTGAGGCTTAAGTTTAAAAAGCCTAGTTATTTCACCTATCATACGAGTATTATTCATGTTTTTTTTTATTTATCACAGTTTATTCGTGTAAATTATGAATCTTAAACAGTTTTATCTGCAGAAATGGGCAAAATTTATTCGAATGACGAATAACGAATAAGAATAACCAAATTATTCGCGAATAACGAATTAAATTCTCGAATGATTACTCTTATTCGAATAATTATTTATTCGAGTAATATTTTTATTCGAGCATAATTTATTCGTCGAATAATTTACTTGCGAATGATTTATTCGCGAATAAATTATCCACGACTGAATCATTCGACTACTTTTCGAATAACGAATAATTTATTAATTTATTAGAGAAAAATGGAGGGAACTATAAATAAACTCATTTTAGTTTGTTATAAGTAGTAATTTTTTTAAAATAAGAGTATAAATATTTAAAAAGCATTTAATGTGGTTAATATTAGGAGAATACTCTTACATATAAGGTATGTAAGAAAACTACGAAATACTAATACATTGTATATTAATATCATTTAAATCAATGCATTTAATTTACTTGAAACTTGGTAGTTAGTGGTGTTGGTACTACTCCCACCTAAAGAATGGCCTTTAGCAGGTGAATACGATCACAGAGACGTTTCAAAAATTGAGACCTTTTTTTCATATTGTTGATTTGATTGTTTCTATTGTGCGTTGGGTGTGAGTGGAAGAAATAACGCAAAGGATAATGCAACAGTTTTTTTTTAATGAAATGTTTTTTAAAATGAAAAAAAAAAACAGTTTGTACAAAACGATCAAGTGTTTTGTGTTCCGTTCCGTTCGGCAGGCGATTCGCGTAAACACACTCGCAATCTCAATCGTTTTCATTTTGAAAATCGAAGGCTTGTCTGCATACAAAATGAAACCAATTGTTTTGTTTTGAAGCCGATCGCGATTGCGAGTGAGTTACGCGAAAGGCCTGCCGGCCTCAACAACGCTCAAGAGCATACACAGGAAAGTTATTTTTCTCAAACATGCTCGGAAATAACGGTTTTCCGATTGAAACACATGGACGGAAAATGCCTCTTTTTACTCCTAGGAGTAAAAAAACCATATGAAAACACTTTCCGTCCATGTCCATATTGTTCATGCATAAATGCTCTCTATTGCGTATAAAATCGAAAGGACCATGAAAAAAATCCTATACACCCAACTTGTGGGGGCGCAGTGAGGGGCGGTGGCGCGGCGGGGCTCTGCGGAGCGGCGGCGGCGGGCGGCGGCTCGTTGTGCGTCAAACTATCGCTACTAATACTCGTATGACGCAAACAAACATTCTCTCCGAATTTATCAAAGCTTTTTAGAAATACTTATTTTCATGTATTTGTATAATTTCCTCGCATTGTTTGAGAAAAGCATTATGTATGCCTCGGCGGAAACGAGGATTTCCTGACTCGTATTTTAGCAGGCCTCGCTATAGCTCGGCCTGCTAACCAACTCGTCAGGAAATCCCTTACTTTCCGCGCCTAGGCAACAATGTACTATTGAATGGTAATTATAAAATTAGTCTTGTTAGATGTTTACCTAAGTAAAGTGTAAAAACATAGTACCTATCGCGAGTAGCGTGTCACGTGGTAGTCATGGTATTTATGTTTAATAATATATTTATCCTTTTTCACTTTTATTTACTAGTTCGCTATGAATGTATGTGTATGTAATCCTGTGACTTGTGGATCACATTGCACTTTCAATTTCTTCGTCACAAATAAAAACAATTTATTTTAGGTCATCACCAAATTGTTGATTATACTTACACTCAATTATTATTCATGATTAATAACTGATTTAATTTCGTGTGCCTAAAATACAAACCGACAATAAAACTTTTACCTTTCATATTATGTGATAAGTAATATAGTTTACTGTGTTAAAACTTATTGAAACAGTTGATTGTTTTTTACTCATTAAATATTATCTAATAGAAGGAAGCTTTTTAAATTTTAATAATAGAAAAAATCACGCCTATTTTACGCCGTAAGTATGCCGCCGCCGCCGATTTTAAACCGGCGCACGCCGCCGATAATTTCCTAATCGGCGCATATCTCTAAGTCCATCTCACGCACGAAGGGCTCCGTACCATCGTACTAAGAACTCTAAAGGATGATTTCCACCAAACGGTTCGCATCGCATCGGATCGGAATAGATACGTACGGATGCAGCGACAGTCGATCGCGTCTCTTAAAATTATTATTGACTATTGTCTATTTTTGACGGAGCCGATCGCGCGTCGCAGCATACGTTCGGCTACGATCGCGTGTCGCGGAAGACGCCCGCGGTCAAGTTGCTGTGCGCGGCTTGGTAATATAGACTTTAAGTACTGTGAACATGATTTAATATCGTTTAAAGACCATAAAATTCTTACCGTTCCGATCCGTTGCGGGCTGTTTGGTGGAAATAGTGCTTAAGAAGGTCGAGCAAAAAACGCTGAAATAAACACGTTTCTTGTATGACAAATTAACTTGCTGTTGTCACTATCAGCGTTCGTTAGTTTTTCATAATCATAGTTGTTTTTATTCAATTTATGTCAACGAAGAGCAAATACCTCTTAGTTGGCATTCAGTTTTGGGTTCCGTACAACTTCTTTTAATATTAACCCAAGCGAAGCTCGGTCTTCCAGATGCTCTCACAATCATTACTTACCTTGCGCCGAGATTCAGACGCCACATGCGTATGTATTAATTAGTATTATGTAGTAGGTACCTATTACCGAAGTATATGTTAAAAAAACAGGCTCGACTAATATTTTTTTACCTACAAGTTAAAGTTACTTTCGAATTTCCAGAATTGCATAGAATCGTAGTCAAGTAGTCAAAATATTGTACAATCGTTTTACTTACAAGTTTTTATTTACATTTTGGATGATTGCATTGTAGACTTTTATGTGGTTGTACCTACATTGTTGCCGGCTCAACGAGTTTGGATGTTTCCAATATTGAACGACATCTAGTGATGTTAACATACCTTTCAAGTTTAAACTAAAAGGGGTGTTATAAGTTTAACTTGTGCATCTGTGTATTTGTGTGTCTATCTGTAGCATAGTAGCTCCCAAACGAATGGAGCGATTTCAACGATTTATGTTCAAATAAAGCTAGTTTAATCGGGATGGTTCTTAGATAGGTTTATAAAAATCAGTGAGGCCATTTTAAGAGATATAAGCACTGAATGAACTGTCGCTATTATATCGTTTTTTTAACCTATTCAATAGTTATTATTTTGATAATTCCACAAAAGTTTGTCACAGGATATACTTACTGTTACTGCAGCTATTAGTGATACTCCTACTATACTATATGCAGTCGGAATTTGAATACTTAATATTTTTGCCGGTCTTAGAAGTCTTAAAAACTGTATCCTTAAAAAAAAAGGGTGAAATAATCAGGTGGCCTGTGTGCTCGTTTGCCTTCTCTATGCCATAATAACAAATCTTAAAATCGACTAAATGACGAAAATAGCACGTAACGGTCACTTTGACGACAATTTGGCTGCCATTCAAGGTTAATAATACTTGCATTTTAATATAGAAGCACATTTTACATCACGAGGTAGGTATTACTTGTCACAAACGAAACGTTACTTCGCCAGAATGCTCTTTTCACCTCAGCACCTCAAAAAGGCTGGATTTGCTGTTTAAAGACAGTGGACAAAATTTTGCTGCGAGAGAAATACATAGGCTGCTACGAAAGTTTTTAGCTGTATAAAAACTGACACCATTTACTTTTCAAAGTGTAGAGCAAATTAAGGGTAATTTAGCTATAAACCTCTTTGTAAAATAAAATTCCATACTGGCCGGTTAAAAAAAAAAAACATTTATTTTGCTGACATTATCAGTTGGTCCAGTTTTGTTTCTTGCAATGGAGCTGTCGCAGAGAATCGTTTCATGCTATGATATTCTACGACTGCAAAAGGAACTTAACCTTTAAGGAATCTCATAAAAATTTAAACGACGCATTTGGGGAGGCCGCTCCATCGTTAGTCACAATCTCATATTGGTACCGTGAGTTTAAGCGGGGTCGGGAGTACCTCAAAGATGAGCCGAGACCAGGACGGCCGTCGTGAAAGAAAACGAGATCAAGGCCGAGTAGTTGATTAAAGAACACAGAAATATTACACATCGGGAAATATAACATGAAGTTGGCATTGGATCCCCCGCAGTTTCGAGCATTTTACATGATAATCTCGGTGTCAGGAAGATTGCTTCGCATTGGATACATTTGGTGGCCGAAGAATAAAAAGCCCGGCGAGTAGATTGGTGTCGATGTCAGTTTATGACCAGTAAAGGTGACCAGCTGGGGCACGTTTTATAAAGCTACAAGTTACAATTTGACAGGTCTAAACTGGCAACACTGCTCAAATGGCTGGTCGTCATTGGTCGAGGTTGTGTCAAATGGAAACTTGTAACCTGTAAATTGTAATTTGTAGCTTTATAAAACAGGCCCCTGGTGCCGCATCCGCCCTACAGTCCAGAGCTGGCCCCGTGCGACTATTTCTTAGTCCCCAATATAAAAAAACTGATGCCTGACCGGACTTTTACGGACTCGAACGAGGCAGTACTATAATTTGAACGGTTTTTCTGTGACCTCTCGCTGAACCCATTTTTTAAATATTTTGTGAATCGGTTTTCTAGAATGAGGCGATGTATTGAACTTGGAGGAGTATATTTAAAAAAAACATTTAGAAAAAGAAATAGTTTTTACTTAACTAAACAATTTCGTAGCAACCCTGGTACAGTGAGCAAAATTCGATTTTGCCGCGCGCGAGCGTGAGACAATGTAACTTTTTGATTAAACGAATCCAGAACAGTGCCTTTGTCGTTGCCTTGTCGTGGTGGTGGGACTTCGGTAACCGTGGACTGGTCACCCACAACAGTAAAGCTAAGAAGTACCCGAGGGCGGCCTGAGCGGGGCGTCGGCTGGCCCGTGAAGGTCGCTCCAAGGGCTCGTTTAAGATTTAAGCCTGCTTATGACGTGATGGACTGCAGGTTAGGGAAACTTCTACACGCATTTGGGAAAGGGTGGCAGAGGAAGAAGATTGCCGGTTTTACGGTGCGCCGTTGTCTCTATCCTATGTGGCCGGGATTGCGGGGGGAGAGGCGTGTTGGTATTGAGATTGCCACTTTTCCTACCCTTCGCAAACTGGGGGAACCGCAACGTTGTTTGCGGCGTGGTGGGGCCGCAGAGGAAGAGGAGTTCCAGCATTACAGTGCGACGTTTTCCCATCTTCTGCGGCCGAAACGTGTGGACCTTGATGGAACGGGGGTCTGTCGCTTTCTTTGGTCCACTGGACTGTGAGTGCCCTGAATTCTCCCAGGGCGCTCTTTCAATGGCCAAGCTCGCACTACGCGAGCCTGCCGATGAGGGTCGAATACGCAAGTAGACCCTCCTGAGGCCCTCGAAAACAACGGCGTGGAGGGAGAATCACTGAGTTTTTAGTGGGTATTATGGCCTATCTCGATTGGTGAGTCCCACATAACTACCTTAGGATCCCCCGGGCTTAGGTCGTATGCGTAATAGTAGTTTATGCGACTGGTGCATAATGAAAGGCCGGGTGCATTAAGTGCATGGCAATCACAGTAACCATTATCAACTTTAAAATTTTATTAAAAAATATTAGGTTATTTGCGAAGCTATTTTAGTATTTATCCTTATCCAGATAAATACGTTAGTTGCCTTGGGCATTTAATGTAGATTAAAATTGTCCTGTACACTATATTATTTAAATACTTTACTTTAGAAGATATGGCAGATTCAAAAATCACGCGAAACCTAAATCTGTATTATCGAAACAGGTGGCCTATTATAGCCGCGCTTCGCCCTACAGTCAAAGACTTTAATTGTTCAGCCACTATGGGACCCTGTCATACTGACAACGTCAAGCCACATGAGAGCATTTCTAAAAAAGTTTGTACATTTCATTTACGACATCGATTTGCAAAAAAAATGCAGGTTGGTAGGGTGAATGAAGCCGAGCCTAAATAACATAGTCTCCAAAAAGGTCCTCATACATTTGTATGAAACTTTCCTTTTTTGTTACCATGAACCAAAGAAAGTTAGTAACAAAAAAGGAAAGTTTCATACATTAAGTATGGAAGTATGGATTAATAAAGAAATACAAGATTTTCCGATTATTAAATTCGGGAAATGGGTAGGTTAGTTAGATTGAGTTCAGGTTTTGATTAAAAGTTTTGAATAAATAGTATAGGTAAATAAATTAATATAGGTAATAGGTAAATAAATGAATTAATTAGTAAATAAATTAAGTTTTATGCTTTTGGTATAGCCCGGCTGGCGTAAGTTTTTTCCGTTTTTTTTTTTAATACATAGTAGGTTATCAACGAGAGGTAGTGTTTATTATTTAATTTGTGGATTTAAGGAATAAAACTCTTTTTTTTATTTTATTGTTAGCCTGGCGGGTGATAGTTTAGTAGCAATTTGTTTTTGTTTGAGTAATTTTGTATATTTAGGTTAAAAGATTTTTTTTTAAGGGGAATCCTCAAAATGAAATATGCCTCTAAGAAGTCGTTCTAATATAGGTCGTCGAACTATTTAGGGATAATAATAGAAACAATTTACGTCTTAATGATGAAATCGAAGAGGAAAGAGAAATCAGGCTGTGAAATGGAAGAGAAAGTAATTATTTGCGAAGAAATACAGAATCATCTATTGAACGTGACGTTTGTCTTAGAGTTGATAGGGATAGACAGATCTCAGCGAGCCAGAGAATCTTCTACTGAGCGTGACGTTCGGCTTGTAGGCGACAGGGATAAACAGATCTCAGAGAGCCAGAGAATCTTCTACTGAACATGAAAGTAGGCCGAACTTAAGTCCACAAGAACTTCTATTTTGTGGCCAAATAAAGTGAATTCTGCATCCCTTGCAAACCTCTTTGCAAATGCACCTATCTAAAAATTCTTTCACCGTTTGAAAATTCTATATTCCAGATGAACTTGGGTTATTTTTACTATTATTAACCGAAGCGAAGCGAGGGTGGATCGCTAGTTATGTGTATTATGTTGTCGCTGCTAAGGTGAAAAATTATATGTGCAACACGAGACCAAAGTTATTTGCATCTCGTGTCTTTGAATCCCTCGCTGCGCTCGTGATTGGATTATATAATCCTTCGAATACCTAACTCGGGAGTCGGGACTCAAAATCAACACTCTTTGCTCTGTCACGCACAAACAAATATTATTAATTTATTAACGCATTCACTGCCACCGACGCATATATGCGTTCACTGTCATACAAGTTTGAACCTAGGCCACGCCCCCTGGCAGTGAATGGGTTAATTAATGTATATCCGTTAAGTTTTTGTTCGCTATCGGTTGCCAGCCCCATTAGTAGGTACCTACCCTGCTATATAGACGTTTTCGGCTTTAAATGGAAAACCATATTGCAATCCAATGACTATTGTGCAGAAGTATGTAGTGAAAGCAAAATTCCGAAGCACAAAGAATTGTTTTACATTCCTATTCCGTCAAATAAACTTCAAATAACGTTGAATTTACAATGTAATCACCAGCATCGACCGTGTTTGCCGGTGATGAGCGCCAAACCAATTAAAACCCAGTAAATAAAGTGTGATTTCCAAAATATAAGTATTTACATACGAATATCCCTATAGTCGCGTCTCCACCAAGCGCACGCGCTCGCGCGGCAGACTCGCGAGCCAAATGTTCGGTCTGTGTGGAACTGTGGACGTGCCTCGGAGCCGTTCGGGCGCACGTTGGCTCGGCCGAGCGTGCCTCGGGGTCGAGCCGTCGTCGGCTGTCGGTAAATGCGACATACTCAAAGGTGCCTCAGTATGCGCTGTTCGTTCGGTCTGGATGGTGGTGGCCACTAGAAAAATAGCAGCTACTGAAATAACACTACTATCCATCGTGAATCGCTTCGGATTTCTGAGGGCTCGGTCTGCCTCGCGAGACTTGCCTCAGTGTCTCCGGGCTGATCGCGAAGTTGGTTCGCGAGGCCAGGCTCGCGAGCTACGCATCCGAGGCTGCCGCGCGAGCGCGTGCACTCGGTGGATACGCGGCTTAATATGCTAAATCTTTTTTCTATAAATATATTAACGTTTTGCAATGCCGTATCGCTTTACTTCTAAAATATTGAGTTAGGACTAAAATACAAGAACTAATTCTTATTCAACGTAACTATTTAAGTTACGAGCGAGAAATAGAGTGGACACCAAACAAATTTCTTATAACACGTATTTAAAAACGTTGGCAAATGATAGCTTACCACCAAAATGTTGTTGTTGGGATATCGTCCTCTGAAACAAAGAAAAAAATCAAACAATTACTTATATATTCTAATCTTTAATAAATAATTTACTTTTATTTTTGAATATTTATTGTAAAAAAAGTACTGAAAATTGAATAAATACCTATCTGATAAAGATAATAATAATAATCGAAATATGTTTTTGACGTTCTTGTTATCTAGTTTGTTTGTGACCAAAGTAACTACATAAATAGACGTTTTCAGTATTTGTCATTAATATTCTGTACAAGTAGGTATTAGTTTATAGGTCGATTCAACTTTTGGTGAAAAGAGGAAACCAGTATTTTCAGTTTTTAAAAATTAGGGTAAAAGGGTAGGTAGGCACTACGAGTACCTAACTAAAGTATCCCTGGGTGGGCGGAATCTGAAGCCATCAAACTACAGACACATTCGAGTCCTCAGTCTTAATGGAAGACTGATAAGGACGATTTAATGGACTCGCTCACGCTCACGTAACGAGCGACATCAATAGCGATACTACACGGCGCGGCGATGGAAAATTTCTCGCCACGTATAAAAATGAGCCAATAAGTATTTAGGCATGTCTCACATTTTTATACGAGGGCTGCTACTTATGTATCCGGAATCTGGGATTCCAACATTTATAAACGTTATATCTGACCTCCATGGTAAAATTTGAACTTTTTTTTAATACTGGTCGCTATAATTTTTTTTCTTATGTACGCTAGTCTTTTGTTTTTGGCGGGATCAAAATGTCATCTCGCTGCAAGAATGGAACTCACTCGTGAAAATATTCGTGCTATGATTTATTATGATTTTCGGCATGGTTTAACGCAACAACAGTGCATAGATCAATTAACTTCGACTTTTGGTGATGAAGCTCCATCGAAAAGCACTGTGTACCACTGGTTTAGTGAGTTCAATCGTGGACGTAGTATGCTCACGGACGAAGTTAGGGAGGTCGCCCGAAATCGGTCGTTGTACCACAAAATATTGAAGCTGTGCGAAAACTTATAATGCATGACCGTCATGTTACATATCGCGAGATAGAGGCGACTCTGGGCATATGTATGTATGACGAGCATTAATAAGATATTACATGATCATATAGCTGTAAAAAAAATTTGTTGCCGTTGCATCCCTCACAATTTAACTAAGGATCAAAAAGAGGCTCGCGTCGAATGGTGCAAGAAAATGTTAAAAAAAATATCCGTGGTGACTCAAAAGCTGTTTATAATATCTACACAGGTGACGAATCCTGGATCTATGCGTATGATCCGGAAACTAAACAACAATCAACAGTGTGGGTGTTTCAAAATGAGCCGAACCCTACGAAAGTAACTCGTGCAAAAAGCACCTTGAAGCAAATGGTCGCCTGCTTTTTCGGTATTAATGGCCATGTGGCTACAGTGCCACTAGAGAATCGTAAAACGGTTAATTCGGAATGGTACACGACCATTTGTTTGCCGGAGGTATTTGAAGAAATACGTAAAAACAACCAGCGACGCAGAATCGTTCTTCTCCATGACAATGCCAGCTGTCATACATCACGCGAAACCACTCGATTTTTGGAAGGTCAAAATATAGAATTAACGGGTCATCCGCCGTACAGCCCTGATTTGGCACCCAATGATTTCTATTTATTCCCAAATGTAAAGAATAAATTACGTGGTCAACGATTTTCGACCCGTGAAGATGCAGTCGACGCACAAACAGCACGTTTAGGAGATACCTCAGTCAGAGTGGAAAAAATGTTTTAAAAATTGGTTTCAACGTATGCAAAAGTGCATCGATCATAAGGGAGAATATTTTGAAAAACAATAAAACCATATTTAGTCATATACGTTTGTTATTTTTTCTATTCCGGTTACATAAGTAGCAGCCCTCGTAGTATTTATTCTTATGGCGGAATTTCGGTTTGCACTAAAATGCACTAAAACGTAAATATAGGAAGAAAATTGTGAAAGGAAACAATTTTTGACGATAGCACTCCATAGATGATTCCATATATTCTTTCCTAGAGGTCGTGAAAAAAATGTTTCGAGGCAAAAATTACAGGAAATATTGTGATCTATAATATTGCCGAAGTACAGTTAGCGCTAAAATGCACTAAAACGTAAATATGGAAGGAAAACCAGAAAAAAGTAGCAATTTTCAACGCTAGCTCCCCATAGACGATTTCATATCTTCGTCCCTAGGGATCGTGGAAAAAATCTTTGAAGCCAAAAGTTTTAGCAGATTTTGTACTCTACAATATAGCCCTACAATATAAAAGGTTTTTTCTGTTTTTCATCCACAAAGGTTTTCTATTTCAATACTAGGATGTCATTATACTGGCTTCAAAAAACGTCAAGACGGAAAAAAAATTATGTTGTCAATTTCAAATCTTATTATCGATATTCTACAAATGTTTTCTAACTCGAAATATTACGATATGATGTTATGCGTAGGCCATGAATACAGCAATTTAAATCGTGTTCGCGAACTGTAGAGACTGGCCACGCTAAGTCTGCAGAAGTCGAAAACCGTTACGTTTAAAAAAGTTTTATATAGCTACACCACGATTTGAGGAGAAATAAGTTTTGATACTTGTTATTATTATTTTATTTCTCATACTTATGAGACATCTTTCGCTTACTGATAATTAATTAGGAAATAAACATGATTATGTTGATTGTACAGTGTATCTTTTTAACTGACTTCAAAAAAGGAGGAGGCCATCCTTTGCGACTGGTCGTTTATGTCACAAGATATTGTGAACAGATTTGAAAAATTCGTTTTTTGTTGGAAGGGATTCGAATACTTTTAAGGTTCCATATCAATTTTACCAATGTCTGCGGGACGATTATGGTCGCATTTATGGCTGGAGAAACCATAATAGGGAATTTTAATCTGACTGAAATATTTTTTTCTGTATTTTCATTAGCAAAAAACTTGATCTAAACGATTGTTTAAATAATTTTAGTATTTTTAATTACTTAAAATTAATAAATAAAAGTGCAAATTTAGCGACCGAATTTCAAATGCGTGAAACGCAACGCCATTGGTTAAAACGAAACGTGACGTCAAATACTATGACAACAAGTTCGTGTTGCCTATATTTGTATGGAAATCGGAGCAGTAATCAGATGAATTAGTAATATTGTGTGTGTTGTGTATTCTTATTGTAATTTTAGTATCTTGATAATATTAGAAATGACTAATATAGGATACAATACCTAAAAAATTTACTTCTAATTCACTGAAATCATATATAGAGGCCCGTTTCACAAAGCAACAAGTTACAAATTACAAGCGGAAGTCTCTAACACCTTTTGCTAGAAAGTGAGTTCCGCTTGTAATTTGTAACTTGTAGCTTCGTGAAACGGGCCACAGGTAGTATCTAAATATGCCATGCCTACTTACTTACTTTAAAATGATCTATCACAACAATGTAAAATAGTGCTTGGAGGTACTTCACTTCTTCTTATAATGTTACACCATCATTTACGGTTTTTTGCACCTGCTTGGACTTGAAAAAAAAACTTTTTCACCTCTCATGCTCAAAAAGTGTGTCATATTAGACTTTTCAAGCGAGACTAAAGTAGAACATGTACCCTAGAGAATACTTAATACTTCACCAAATTAAATCCACCAATCACAATTCACATCGACTGTCAACGACTGTGACGTTAGGTTCTTTCTGGTATGTCTGTATCAATCTCTCAATCAATCTGGTCTGTATCAACCAACCAGAATACAGCTATATTAAAATCGACCAATCAGGTAACAGAATTCATTTCTCAAAACGTTGTTTTTTAGTCCCTATTTTACAATCGTTAAAATATGATTAAATCGATTGTGCAACGCTTTGAAGCGCTAAATACTCACACGGTCAGTGGCGTTTATTCGCGGTGTCTATATTTTGTATCTGCGTCAAAGTAGTTTAAAAAAAAACATGCCGCCAAATTAAAACAATATTTTCGCTGTGGAATTTGTGGTGGATAATCTTTGCTAATTTATTACCTTTGTATAATGTTTTTATTTTCTCACAATCGAAGTGAAAAGTAGAGTGTATAACTCGGGTCTAAAAGCCATATTAGGTACCCCTCGAACAATTTTCACAACCATCTCGTGGTACTAGGTATGGCTTATTTTAGACCTTAGTTAGACATTAGTTATACAATCTACTATATCCGGTGCACTTTTAATAGTGTTTTTGCATTCAAGTACAAGGCAATACTTATAAGGTGGTTTTCGAAGGTTTTCCATGGTTAAAATACTCTTAAAGCTAGTTTTAAACAATCACACCCGCATATCGTATTGAACAACCTGTAAATATGGCGACATACATAGTATTTGACGTCATCAAACAGAGCGCGCGGATATGGCGGCGTTTCAAAATGTCAAAATTAGTCTCAATTATAAATAAATGTTAATCCTTAAATACGACATTTTTCAACAGTATTTAATTTTTTCCTATGTTATAACGATGTAAATAGTGAAATAAAAAAAATAAAAAAAAACATGCATATTCCCTATTATTTATCTAATAAGTACATAATTGCGTTCCACCGATGATTTGGGAAATCCTCATAATTTACGAAATAGCACGAGCTCATGCTCATGGGGTATTTCAAAAAATGTGACGTTTACTTCAAGGTACCTCTTTTGAAACGGTTTCTTTCTCAGACACGCCTCTAAAAAATTTAAGAATGAAACGAAAAGCTCTGCTTTAACCTTTAACTTTGTTCTAAGACTTAAATAATGTAATGATTTTAAAATTGTAATAAATATATATTTCTTATAATAAGTTTATGTACTTAAAATAAAAGCGGGGGTCCCTGTCACATGTATGTGTAACCTATAATAAAAGGAGGACTCTTAATTAGTCACTTCACTTATTATGTAACTTTACTGTAAGAAATAAAATTTATTTTAAAGAGAGAAATTTTTTTGTTAATTGCCATAAAAATAAGAAAATATTAAAAATTTAATAGACAAAATAAAGGTGTTTAACAAAAAAAAAATTGTTTATTTCTGCCACAGAGCTTTTAACATTTTTCACAGCAATTATTTCCGGGAGTCCTCCAAATGCAAATGTCCATAGGCGACCACTTGCCTTCTCCAGGTGGGCCGTCTGCCAGTTTGACAAAATTACTGCAAAAAATTGAAAGTACTTCAGATGAAATGATAAAGAAAATTGAAGAAGCCTTTTCATCCGTAACTAAAGATGATTGGAAGCATTTTGTTAATCAAGTGAAACGGTTGGAGGTTGAACATCAACAAAAAGATAATTTATTGGACAAGGACACAATTCCTTTTGTAATGGGTTTTGACCATGATAACAGTGTAATGATGGAGGTGATAGTGAGCCTTGAATTCGAAGGAATAGAATGTTTAGAATATGGAGGGTCATTCTATGAAGGGCAATAATAGAATAAGAAAAAAAAACAATTTGTGTTTGTTTATTGTTATTAAAAGATAAAAAAATAAAAAAGTGGGGATAATTTAGTATGAATTCTAGGTTATTTTTCAAAAAAATATTGATTTATTCATATTATCAACAATAAATTTACCTAATTGCCATCAAAATAATAATAAATATTATTTTATAAATAAAATACATTTTCTTTTAAATAACACTTGGAGTAGCACTTCTCTTTCTTAAATAACTATTTTGCACTACGGAAAATTTCAATTTTTAACACTTAATACCTACCGTACCTACTCAATAATTAGGTCATCCACTATCAAGTCTACAAAATGTACTATTTCTGCTTGTTTTGATCGTAATAATTTGTCTTTTATTAGTAACTTAAAAATAATTTGGTTCACCGCTAGAAGATATTTTCTTGTTAAAGTTGAAGTAGCAACTTCTTCCAAACCTTTTAGCTTTTTTGGATAGTTTGCAGTTGAGGCTTATGATCACTCTTTGTTCTTCCTGGAATCAGACAAGGCATATATAAAGCAGGCACTAAAATAATACTTTTATTTTAACCAACAAAATAATTCATACCATCATGTCACATCACATACTGATTTGATTTCATGTGACCATGATCATTGTTAAATGTTATTCAGCATTTAATAAGTGAGTATTTTGTTGGCATTAAATACATTATCATCATCATTCATTCTTAATATAATGTAAAAACTAAAATTACCTATCATGTCTTCTCATTGAAGAAGTTAACAACCAGAGGCCGGAATTCTTGTAGCACTTTTCAGCTGTCATAGGGACTTCTCGTTTATCGACTTCCGATATACATATTTTATCGATACATTATAGAACACAACATATTAAAGAAGATTAAAAGTAGAGATAAACAACAGGCGGTCTTATCGTTAAAGAGCGATCTCTTTCAGATAACTTATGAGTAGTTGAAAATGTGAAATAGAGTTTTGCAATGAAACCAATGAAAAGTTTAATAAATAAGTTCAGTTCAGTGTTTTATCATTTATCAATTTCATTTTTATAGTCTGTTTTAGTGCTAACAAGTGGTTCATCATTAGTTTCTCTATGAAATAAATAGCTAGTCACTATCTGAAAGAGATCGCTTTTTAGCGATAAGACCGCCTGTTGTTTACCTCTACTTTTAATCTTCTTTAAATGTTGTATTCCATTATGTATCGATAAAATATGTATATCGGAAGTCGATAAACGAGAAGTCCCTATGACAGCTCAATAGTGCTACGAGCATTCCGGCCTCTGTTAATAACTTTAATAATCTCTTTGTTTTTTAATGTTTAACAGTAGATTTATAAACAAAACGCCAGTTATTGTTATCGACAAAACGAACATGAGCGAGATTGTCTAAATTGTCGAATTGAAGATTAAGATTGTTCAGTTACTAACCTGTCAACGTCTTGTTGTTAAGTAAAAATTGCTGTTTTTGAGCAAGAACCGAGTCCTGTGATTCTTCAACATGTTGGAAATCACTCAGTATGCGATACATTAATTGCAGCACATCACTTTTATAAGATTTCGCAATTGTTTTTAATTTTATCACAATAAATAGTTAGTAACCGAAGCCGCCTGACATACCATCTACTTGTAAAAACCGGTTTCAAGACAGCTAAGAAATATTGCCATATAAAGTTTTACACGCGGTTGCCAGGTTATTCTATTGCAGAGTTAGCTTGGCCAGACTCTATTGGCAACCATTTATCGATGGAAGACCCCCCCCCGCTGAACAGCGACGGCTACCTTCGTACCAGTGTTTTCTCAACATGTCAAGACGCCTACGTTCCATAGGCTCCTTTCATCGGTCTACTGGAAGTGGACGTCCAAGCACAGTCGATAAGTGCAGGCTGAATTAGTGTTAGAGCATTTTGAAGAAGAGCCAACCACAAGTACGAGACGAGCAAGAGCAAGATTCGGTATGAACCATGTTGCAGTTCGGCGAATTCTTCGTGACGACCATCCTCACCCTTATCACTATCGCCGTACACAGGTGCTGATATCTTCCGATCTTGCAGCCAGGAGGAACTTCTGCGAGTGGTACCTCTGGCAGTTAGGGGAGAACCCTAATTACGTAAACTATGTTCTTGGGACGGATGGGATTAGATTGTTTCGTTAGGTTAGGTCTTTTAAAATCTTCCAAAACTCGACTTGTAATATCTATCTAATCGAATTCTGTACATTTGTTATTATGTCTCTTTATCGTCCGGCGAATTAGGTAAAAATGTAAATGTTAACATTCTGCGTAGTTTACTCTTTAATTTTACTAAAATAGGGTTTGCACGTAATGCACGTCAATGAAAAAAAAAACGGTTTTATTATTTGGCGGCCAGTCATACAGTGATATTTCGGTTCTCAAAAATTGTAAATGGACTCGTTATAAGGCACCATTTTACCCCTTTCAGCTTTCCGGGTATTTTTGTAACACCCTGTATAGGCAGAGCTACAGAACTACCGAAAAATCTAAAAACTTGTTAATTATTCTGTAACCACATTTTGCACAGTTAGGCTAAGATCTAGGTAGGTATATATAATGACATGGCAAAAATACAAGGGTTCCATTAAAAAAAAAAACAGTATACAAAACGGGCACCAAAACAGACCCTACTAATTTTCGACCTATTTCTATACTTCCTGCAATAAGTATTTTTTTTGAAAAGATTTATCTTCTTCATCATTATCAGCCGCAAGACGTCCACTGCTGTTCAAAGGCCTTCCCCAAGGTTTTCCACAACGATCGGTCCTCTGCTGCTGTCATCCAGCGGTTTCCCGCGACCGCTGGAAAAGATTATCTTGAACCAAATGTTATCACACTTCAACTTGAACAATCTTCTACATGCAAATCAGTTTGGATTCACTAAATGCCGATCAACAACCGATGCTGGTGTTGAACTACTACAATCCATTTTTGATGCTTGGGAAAAGTTTATGGATGCAATTGGCGTTTTTTGCGATCTGTCAAAGGCCTTTGACTGCGTAAACCATGACACTCTTAACTTAAAGCTTAGATACTACAGGGTAAAACATCGTGACCTAGATCTTATAAAATCTTACCTATCTAATAGAACCCAACACGTGAAAATAAATAGGATAGGGGTCTAATATTTCTATAGGAGTCCCACAAGACTCAATATTTGGCCCGTTTCTTTTCTTGGCCTATATTAACGATTTGCCCTATCAGGTGCAGAACAAACACGATATTGCGCTATTTACGGATGACACATTGTTAATATTTAAACTTGGCAGAAAGGAAACCAACTTGGATAAAGTGAATACAGCACTAGACTCAGTTGCGGGATGGTTCACCGTTAACAATCTACTTTTAAATAGTAAGAAAACAAAATTTATTAAATTCAGTCGTTCTAAAGTCAATACCAGTAAGAACGAACAGGTTAAACTTAATGATGAGTTCATTGAATTTGCTCATAGCACTGTTTTTCCCGGTATTACACTGGATCATAAACTACAATGGGGATCACATATTTCTTCGTTAGGTAATAGGCTTAGTCCAGCAGCATATGCAGTAAAAAGAATAAGGCAACTCACCGATATTGAGACAGGTAGCCTTGTTTACTTTTCTTACTTTCACAGCATTATGACCTGTCAATGGTATTTTGCTTTGGGGTAAAGCCGCTGATATCCACCCGATTTTTGTATCACAAAAAAGAGCGATTCGCGCTATTTATCAGATAGGATCTCGCATTTCATTAAGAGAAAAATTCAAGCAAATCAACATTCTCACATTTGCTTCTCAATATATTTTTGAAATTGTCATGTATGTAAAAAGAAATCTACATTTATTTAAACTAAATGGGTAGTTCTACTAGCGTTTCAACCGCTATCACTTTCCTGGTCGCATTATTCACCATTTCCCTGTAGGTTCGGATTACCTTTTTCTGTTATTTTCTAGGAGTCCAGGCATTCTTCAAAACAACTCAAAATGGTAATCCGATCCTACAGGGAAATGGTGAATATTGCGACCAGGAAAGTGATAGCGGTTGAAACGCTAGTAGAACTACCCAAATAGTGAGTGTCACTAGCGTAATATTATAAATAAGGATAAACTTGCCGTCCCTCGTTATCGTCTGCAAAAAGTGAGTTCATCTTTTATAGGCAATTGTGTGCGTTTTTATAACAAAATTCCCAAAAATGTATAAGGTTTGTCATTAAATAAATTTATGTTATTTATAAAAAACCATTCGCAAGGCCTACTACACGATTCCGATACCGATTTTATAAATTACAAAGACGCCTTGAAATGATTTTTTATTTATATACATATTTTTTTCTCTCTGTGTACTGACATACTCTGTTTTTGAATTAGTTTTATATAATCCTGTCATTTTTTTTCCTAGTTATAATATTATTATAGTAGTGTATCATTGGTTATTCTGGATCAAGGAAATCCCGAACAACCAATTATACACTTGAATAGATCGAATGTTGTATATTTATCTATTCAAGAAGTAAAGCTTTATCTATTCTATAACTGATTTTGAATCGTCAACTATTCAAAAAGTACAGTTTTAATCTATTCATAAAGTGAAAACTCTACCTATTCTTTAACTGATTTTGAATCGTCAACTATTCTAGAAGTAGTTTTAATCTATTCAAAAAGTGAAAACTCTATCTAGTCTATAACTGATTTTGAATTGTCAACTATTCAAGAAGTAGTTTTAATCTATTCAAAAAGTAAAAACTCGTATGTATTCTATAACTGATTTTTGCATCCCGAACTATTCAAGAAGTAGTTTTAACCTATTCAAAAAGTAAAAACTCGTATGTATTCTATAACTGATTTTGAATCACCAACTTTTCGTGAAGTGCAATATATACATCATTTATCTACTAAATTACATAATAGTATAGAGTAAGGTATCTATGTTATTCAGGAAATGAAACAAATATAGATTTAATCTGTTTATTTAAAAAAAATCATTTTTCATAATGTATAGCCGTTACGATCCACTGACAAAGACTCTTTAATTTTGTCTAACACATGTCGCGTCGATAGGTATACGTCGTCAATTAAAGTGCTTTTCACCGCGTACTGTGCACATAGTTCAGCTTTGCAATTACATACTTGCTGGTGCCTGTTAATTTCTTTGCTGTCGAAAATTTAAATTTTTATCACTTTCGTACTACCTATTTCGCAGTGGTTTCTTAATATACGTGTACACTACATACACTTTCAGCTTTTCGTTTACGTCCCAACCCGAGGCGAGATTCAGTTGAAGTGTTTCTTTGGGTCGAATTGGGGGGCACAAAGTTGAATAGATCTTCAGTATCCTGGAAATAAGATTATTAACTATAGATAATTGCGAAAGATATAAGTCATTGCGAACTCAAAACTGTTTATTGAACTTACCGACATTTTTAGATGGGCAGGTTTCCGATTAGTTCTTAAATTAACGTCCTGTATCCACCAACTGAACTAAACACTATAAAAAATATTTTTGTAGTGATTATTTTAAATAAAATTACTCAATTTATATATTATTATAATTAAATCGTGTTGTTAGAGTCTAAAATCATACAGTTTTACTAACTATGCGCATCAACAGTTCCCTTTAAGGAAAGTTATAAATATGGAGTGTTAGGCGCCGGGAGTAAGATGATTCCGTCTGTGTTTACACCCATACACATTTATTATAATAATACTAGCGACCTGCCGCGACTTTGCTTGCATTATATTTTAAATGTATGGTAGAATAAATAAATTACCCGTACAATTCAATTCCGGTCGCTAGTATTATTATAATAAATGCATAATACTTTTATAGTGTTTATTTTTTGTATTAGTATTGTTATTTTACTTTTATATGTAAATATTGTAAAACACGTAACCTGCAGAAAATTTAATAAATATTTGCATTATAATAAGAATAATACAGGGAATCTCGCGGCTATGTGTGGTCGGGCTTTATATTTAAAAATATTTATTATGCATTGCCTGTCTGTCTAATCTAATACAATAATAATGTCATGCTAATATCGATAAATAACTCTATTAACATAACATACATGCTAATCGTCAAGTAAAGCCAGCGTATAGACTTCAATCGAAAATTATGATGATGATGCACTCATGTTGCCCTATATTACCTTAAACAATATGCTCACAAACATATTGATTACAAATCATGTATATAATATCACTCTTATTAATAAGGCATAAGGTTCCGAATCGGTTCAAATATTTCAATAAACTACTTGTTGCAAAATGCAATCGTAGTGGCACGTGTCGTGCAGCGTATGCATCATCAGCAAAAGCTCCAGGGTGGAGGGTCGGGGGATTTTACAAAAAAGGAGCATATGACGTATGATTTGGGCGCTATTTAAGCCGTAATAAATGATCCTAGATCATCATATCTTTCCGGCACCCACCAGTGAACCTTCTTCTTCAAGTTACGAGTTGGCTGATTAACCCCACACCCAAAAATGTAAGTAAAAGTTAATTTAATTAATATACTCAGTATTCATTCACTTTGCATCCCAAAACTCTATTCAAATAGATTAGTTTTTTGTTTTTTTTTTTTGTTTTTTATATTTGCTGACCATAGAAATGAATGAATGATAAATGAATTAATAAATGGAATTAACAAGTGTATTGATTAATTAATTAATTAATTAATTAATTAATGATCGAATTAATGAAGTCAAAATCCGATGTCAATGCTGGTGAACTCTTCGCCTCCGAAGATGAGTCTCTGGTTGGCGAAAAGAAAAGCAGGGGCAAAAAGAGATCTGCCTACGACGAGTCACGTACTTCAACCCGCACGGAGCCCAAGCCGAGCACATCTTCAAGGCCGAGCTCCAAGAAGACGAAACCAACTATTCATCGTGTCACGATTAAGAAGGCGACTGCATGCTATCTTTTCGGAAGTGACAGCGACGAGGAGGAAGATCCAGGAGTTCACAACACTGGTACGAAAGCACCTACATACATACATAATCTAACGCTTCGTTCCCAGAGTGGGGTAGGCAGAGCTACAGAAGCACCTTTACAGTGTTATTTAACAAGAAGAATTGCCAATGGGTTCAGTCGACAGGTTGACCTAGAGAAGTCGGGCTCACACTATATAGAACTTAAAGTATACAAATGCACTGAAGTAGAGAACGTAGCGCCAGTGAATCGTTGGCGTCATGCAGCGATTACTGTTAAGAATAGGATAGATACAGATACGCCGGCGTGGCAGTATTTGTCCAACTTTATTTCCTCAACGAGGAAGGAATTTAAGACCCCGCCAACATTTATTTCCTCGTATTATTAGTTTTTAGTTATTTTTAATGTTTTGGTATATAATATATATATATATATATATATATATATATATATATATATATATATATACCATAACTATGTAACTAAATGATTTTTAAATTCATTATTCTTTATTCTTATAATTTTAATCTAATAAAGTTCGTAATTGTTTACATTTTTATTATTCCAGTAATTCCTACACAGCAACCAGCGGCCCCAAGAAACATTAATTTGAATATTATTGAATGTACAAAATGCCAAATTACATTACCGAAAACTCGATATCAGTATCATATTAAAACTAATGTTCATAAATCTGTTTATTGAAAACTGAATTTACGAATGTCGAAACTATTGCCACAGCGTTTAAAAATAGAATTATGACTTACAGATTTAACCCCCCGCAAGAAGATGAGTACTTCATGCCTGAAGTATTCTTGCGTGGGTCTATTGATGATATTATAAAGTTAATAAATATATCTCTATCTGAACATGTTTGTGTTAAAGTTAATTATGAGTTATATGCAAACTTTACGCTTCCACATATTGCCGAACAACGAGTTAAATCCTTTAATACGAAATGTGAAGTTATCTGTGGAAATTCAAACATCAGAGATTTACATTCGAATGCAATAAATATTATGATGAATAAACTGTCTGAGTTCCAGCATTGTGCATCAGGGTAGACGATGGTGTCAGTAAGTCATTTAGAAATAAATATAAATAAGTACACTCCTTTAAGGGGTGGCTCTTTTGTAGAGCTGCCTCCAAGCATGTCAATACGGATATAGACTGGATAAAATTCAAAGAGCTTTGTACTACTATATGGCAAGATAAATATAGCTTCCTATTAATAAATAAAGATTGCGAAATAAATAAAGGAAGATATAGACAAGGATTTGACACATTTATTCACTTTTAATTTAGTAATATATACTATTTTATATTACAAATTTCTCACTTGAATTTTAGTGTCTGTATAAAGCGGTGGACATTGATTTTTCGGCAAAGGATATATATTTAAAAGAGCAACTCGTGAAATCAGTGAACAGTATTGATAAATTCACATATTTATTAAGAATGACACAATTCAATAATAACAATACGTAACTAGGCTACTCCTGCTGTCATGTCACCGTCACAAGAAGGTTAAGACCATAACAGCCGCCGCCGTTAATCAACCTGTTGCGCTTCGGGGACGCCAGTAGCCGGCAGCATCTGGTCTACATGGCGCCGCCAGCTTTCGCCACCGTCTGTAACCACGCGCCTACACTACCGCCAGCTTTCGCCACCGTCTGTAACCACGCGGTAGTGTAGGCGCCCTAATCTTTCGGCTACTCTGCCAAACTCCCACTTTCTTTTAAGGTCCGAATAGTTACGGACTTGGATCCTTTGACCTTCTACGAATGTTTTATCCAGTACGGGTCCGTACCTCATTGGATTATCTTTTTTGGTTACGAGCTCCCCCAGCATTAAATGTAATTTTGTGCGTATGTCTCTACCAAACATTAATTGATACGCATTGCTTCCTGTCAGATTTGGGGTTCGTCTTAATTGCATTTTAATCACGTTTAATTTGTCGGCAAGAGAGCCTGTGTTGTCCTCCATGTTTCTTATACATTTTTTTACAGTTTGAACGTATCGTTCTGCTTGACCATTGGAAGCTGGGTGATAAGGTGCAGACGTTCTGTGAGAGACTCCGTTTTCTTTAAGAAATTGAGTAAAGTCACTCGAGGTGAACTGACGGCCATTGTCTGATACTAAAATGTATGGAAATCCGAAGGTGCTGAATAAATCTCTGAGCTTATTGATACACCAGGCGCTCGTTGTAGTCTTCGTTGGAATAATTTCGATCCACTTGGTGAATGCATCTACCACTATCAATAGTTGATGTCCTGCGATAGGGCCAGCAAAATCGATATGAATCCGCTGCCATGGTTCTGTCGGTTCTTCCCAGTTTTGTGTTAATCTGCAAGCTCTGCATGATTTAACCTTATTTTCTATATCCCGGTCAATATTCTTCCAATAAACAAAACTGCGGGCTAACAGTTTCATTTTAACGATACCGAGATGTCCGGCGTGAAGTTCTTCTAGCACGGCCTCACGTAACGCACCGGGGATCATGACTCTGATCCCTCTTAAAATGCAGCCGTCTTGCAACGTAAACTCGTTATCATTATAGCCCAGGTCTCTCAAGCTCCTCCCTGTTTGTAGGGCTCGTAGTACTGCTTGATACTCGTGATCGTCTGCTGTTTCCTTAGCAATAATTTCACAATTGACTGAGAGAGAATGTATTTTTTGTAATTGGTACGCCGAATGTTGGTCTATTATGTTGTCTTGAGTTTGTTCATACGGGAATCTTGATAAATAGTCTGCATTAGAGTTAGCTGCAGAAGTGCGGTATTCAATATTATAATTAAAGCCAGAAAGAAAGTGAGCGTAATGAAATAACCGCATTGTACTCATTGCCGGAAGGGTTCTTTTTGGATGGAAAATACTTGTAAGAGGCTTATGATCAGTAATCAAGATAAATTTTCGTCCGTAACAATAATGAAAGAATTTTTTAAGGCCCCAATATATTGCTGTTGCTTCCTTATCAATTTGGCTATATTGCTTTTCACTTGTTGAAAGACTCCTGGAAGCGAAAGCGATAGGTCTCTCTGAGCCGTCAGGTAAGCGGTGTGACAGAACTGCGCCCAGACCCCTCGGGGACGCATCCGTCGCCAGAATAACAGTTTTTCTTGGATCAAAATGAATCAGTGTTCTGTCGCTTGATACTTCTTTCTTAATTGTTGTAAAACTTTGTTCACATTCCTTGGACCAATCGTACCGTACACCCTTCTTAAGTAGTTTATTTAAGGGACTGGTTGTAGAAGCTAGGTTCGGAATAATCCTATTATAGTAGTTTGCCATTCCAAGAAACGTCCGTAGTTCAGTTATATTCGATGGGGAATTGGTATTTGTGAGGGCCTGTATTTTTTCCTTGTTCTTGTGTAATCCATTACTGTCAATTGTGTGTCCAAGATAATTTATGCTGCTTTGAAAAAAATGACATTTCTCTTTGTTTATTCGCAGGTCATTGTCTTGGAGTTTTTGAAATACCTTTTTTAAGCGATCGAGTAGTTGTTCTTCGCAGGCCCCTTGGATGATGATATCATCGAAGAAACATTGTACTCCATCGATTCCTTGGAGAAGTTGGTCCATAAATCTTTGCCATAGATTTGGTGCAGTTTTGACTCCAAACATTAATCTATTTACTTTATATGTACCCTTATGTGTACTTAATGTTTGTAGTAATGCACTTTCTTCATCCATTTCCATATGTAAATAAGCTTGGCTTATATCGAGAGTGCAAAATATTTTCCCACCATTCATTTGTGATAAAATATCTTCAATAATCGGAATTGGATACTGTTCATCCTTAATCACTTGGTTCAGAGTAACTTTGTAGTCGGCACATAATCGAATAGAACCATTGGGTTTAACAATCGGAACAATTGGTGTTCCCCACTCAGCTTGGTCTACTTTAGTGATTACTCCCAATGTACAAAGTCTTTCAATCTCTTCGTCCACTTTTTGTTTCAGAGCGTAAGGTACTCGTCTTGGTTTTATAAATATGGGTTGTGTGTTTTCATGTAAGTTAATATGACCTTTGTAATTTGGTATTTTTCCTAGATCAGATTTGAAAATGGTGGATGTAAATTCTTTTAATATTTCATCGAGTTTTGGAAATTGTTCCAAACGTAGCATTCTTATATCTGCAAGTTCCAATTTGAATTCTTTCATCCAGCTTCGTCCAAAAATCGCATCCACATCTAAATCGATTAGATAGAGTTTTCCACTAAAATTTTGGTTATTGTAGGTACATTTTACGAAAATAACTCCATATGGAACTATAACTTCTCCGGTGTAAGTTTTTAATCTGATGTCAGTTTTGTATATTTTACTTGCCAGATTAAGTTCCTTGTACTGTTTAAGAGACATCGATGACAGCGCTGCTCCCGTATCAAATTCCATTTGTACTGTTTTGGTATTAATTTGTAAGGTAATCATGTACTTATTTGAAGATTCCGTTTTAATAGTGTTTATATCACACGTACTTTCGACTGCCACGTTTGTATCATCGTTCACAAGAACGTTATATGAATTGTACTCTTCATGTATATTTGCTGGAAAGTCTGTGTTATCTAAATGTATTTGTTTACTGTCCAGGTTTTGTTGCAAGCAGACTTTTTGTAGGTGGCCTTTTCGGTTACATCGCTTACAAACGGTATTGATATGTTCGCATTGGTTAGCTCTGTGAGTGTCTTGCCCGCATCTATAACACTTACCTTTAAGGTCTTTAAGGGTGATTTTGCCTCCTTTTGTGTGCGGTTGTAAATTGTAACGTGGCTGTTGTGAGCTTGTAAGTTTATTTGTGTAGTCCACAGTTAGGTTTTCATGGTGTGATATCAACTTGTTTTCAGATTTACCCATTTCAATGGTTGTAGCCATGTGAATTAGTTCGGTAAACGTGGAATTTTTATTATCTTGAAGAAGCTTCGTGCGAATATCTCCGTCTTGGATACCCCTTATAAACTGTAAGCATAGGAAATTTTCCGAAATTGGTTTTTTGCAATGTTGACATTCGAAATTACAATTCATCGTTAGCTGTTTTAATTTTGAGGCGTACTGTGCTACAGTTTCATCATTCTTTTGTTTTCTTGTAATAAATTTATGTTGTAGTAACCAGGTGCTCGGTTTAGGATCGGTAAATTCTTCTAGAATTTGTGCTAGTTGCTTAAAGTCCATTGTTAAGGGATTTTCGGGTGAGCACAGGATATACATCTGTTCATGTAGTAATGGTGGTAATGCCGAAAGAAATGTGTATGTTTTTACCTTCGCATCAGATATGTTGTTAAGCATAATGAATAGTTCTAGTCGTTGTATGAAGTTTTTCATGGATTCGGTTTCATGGAAGGGTTGAAAATGTAATTTAGGTGTTCTTTGACGTTGGTCCGGGAAAACTGAAGGTACTACGCCGACGTTGCTGGTAGCACTTAAGAACGTTTGAGAATCTAAACTTAAACTGCTCCTAAAAGACATTAATTTTAACTTTAATTGTATAGTTGCTTCTTCAAAGTCTTGTCTGTATTGTAATTCACTATCGATGTCATTTTCCTCGCTTTCAGATTCAATGTTTGTTTGGATTTCGTTGAATTTTCGTAGGTTTTCGTTTAACGCCTGTAGGCGTAAATCAATTTCGTCATTTGTAAAACTTTCCTTTTGTAAGATGAGCGTTTGGGAACGCGTAAGTGTTCCGTGCAGTGCTCCTCTGGTTTGCCGTGCTTTTTTATGTTGAAAGTACTCATATTCGTCGCCACTGATAAATTCACATATTTATTAAGAATGACACAATTCAATAATAACAATACATAACTAGGCTACTCCTGCTGTCATGTCACCGTCACAAGAAGGTTAAGACCATAACAAGTATAAAACACAAAATTAAAAAGATTAAAAATGAAGAGGATGAAGCTAATCTTAAATTCAAAAAAGTCTTTAAACCGATTACGGATTCTCTAGACACACTGATCAGAATAAATGACCAAGATAGCCCGGATTTTAACACGCCAACAGAATTAGATAAGAATAATGCATGCGAAGGTTTGAACATGTCTGCAGGATACGATAATTTCAAAGACTTGATAAATGCTGATTCTTATCAGCACTCGGAATATTATGAATATACTGATGAAGATGATAAAAAATCGGTAAAACAGACTAATGACAAACTTTTGTCTTTAAAAAAAGAAGATATGATTGATATTTATGAAAAACAATAAACTCTCAATAGAAAATACTGCTGTAAGCTTATCATTTGTGAATAATTCTACTAACACACACAAAAAATACGTGGTTACTATCAATCATAAAAATTATGAATTAACCGCGGGTTTAAAGGAACTATTAATGCGCAACAAACCCAATCTTAACCTTGTAAGTGAAAAAGATAAAACAGATTACAAAGAAATGTTAATTAACACAAACGCACATAAACGGAACTATGATCCTAAAGGTCAATTAAAAGGTGACAAAGGATTAAAATACTGCACAATCATCAAGCCGTTTTTTTCGTACCAAAATGATGCAAATGAAAAAAATCCCGGAGAGTTGTCGAAATTAAAGACCGGTGGTCATTTACCTGAATTAAAACGATATAAGAGTAATACAGATTACATTTATTGGGATGATCCAAACGAACTGATTGAAAGACTAAAGCTTTTAATCGCATCTAGAAACGCTGGTAATAGCAATCACGATAACGAAATTATGTCAATTATTGAAGAATTAAAGGAGGCTGGTATTATAAAAGAATGAAATTTGGTAAGCAATTAACATTCTGTTTACTAATCTAAAGCATACTAGACATGAATATCGAAAATAATGACATTGATAATTCTGAAATAGAATTTAATAAAATCTCTACTGCGTCAGAACCGGTATTGTTCCATACTGTTAATCAAGAGTATGTTGATAAAATAGTAAAATACTGTTTGAAAAAAGTGTCAAATCTTAACAAGCTAGTTGTGACTTTAATGCATTAAATAAAAAATCTTGAAAAAGATATTATGTTTAAAGAACTCGAAAAAAATATCAACAACCATCTTGCGCAAAGCAGTCGTTATAAATAGAGATCTGGAAGGAGAATTAAACATTAATTATGAGCAAAGCAGATGTTGTAAATGAAATTCATAGAAATGTTAGAGTGCACTTCCCGCGAAGAAGTGTAATACTAAAAGATATAGATGATCTTTGGCAAGGAGATTTGATAGATATGCAGTCTTTATCAAAATGGAACGCTGGGTATAAGTACATATTAGTAATAATCGATTGTTTCTCAAATATGCTTGGGCATTTCGGGTGAAGCAAAAAACGAAAGAAATCGTGTCTAAACAGTTCCAGACATAGTTTGCAAGGGGGCGTTTTCCAAAAAAATTACAAACAGATAAAGGTAGAGTTTTACAACAATCAATTTTAAAAAGTTACTGAAATGTATAATATTAATCAATACTCTACATTTTCTACAAAAAAAGCCTCAATCGTGGAAAGATTTATAAGAACCCTGAAGAATATGCTGTACAATGAATTTAGTTTAAAAGGCAACTATAAATGGATTGATGGAAACCTTGAGAAGAAAGTTTACGAATACAATCATGCTATTCATAGAACTGTGGTGAAACCACCGGCGCAAATTAATCATTATAATAAAGAAGTTATATTACAGAGTTACATTAAAAATTCATTAACTATGAAAAAACGGAATCGCAAAAGATTTAATGTTGGAGATTTTATGAGAATCAGTAAATACAAAGGATGTTTTGAAAAACCTAATTTTTAAGTTTACACCTAATTGGTCTACAGAAATATTTAAGATAACTAAAGTCCAGCTTACTAACCCCACTACATATTGTTACGTACGTGGGGGTAGGTAACTGATAGAAATGCACGAATACACCGATAATCAAAAGTAGACTTTAATTACGCACTCACTTAAACCGTTACAAAACAATTATCGCACAATAAACTTCGAATACTCAGATGATCGCTCGGGTCGCTCTTATTCGCACTGATCGCTTTCCAAGTAAATAAAGACTGACTCGTCGCAACCGGTGTCCGCCGTTTTATAGTTCCCGAGTCCGATTATTCTAGAACGCCTTCCGGAATGTTCGATGTACTTCGCCCCGCCAAGGTCGATCGAGACTGTTCGTTGCTGGAATGTTCTACGCCTTGCTACCTTGTTGTTTTTACGATCGCAATGACCTTGACTCACTGGTCTGGATGAGTCTGGAATGTTCCGCGTGTTGCTGTCTCATTTCGTGTTATCTCTTTCACACGCTTCTGGAAGGTTCTCAGTATCGCCGTCTCTTTCTAATCGTGTTATCTCTTTCACACACTTCTCGAAGGTTCTCAGTATTGCTGTTTCTTTCTAGTCGTGTTTTCTCTTTCACACACTTCTCGAAGGTTCTCAGTATTGCTGTCTCTTTCTAATCATGATATCTCTTTCACTCTTAGTGGAAAAAATGCCATATACTGAAATGTACTTCAAAGGCCCATAAGGGGTCCTGAAAATGCCTGAAAATGGGTTTTCAGGTTATGGCGTAATCTGATAGAGGGTGGCCTGAAACGGACTGAAAACATGTTTCAGCCGCCTGAAAACAACGGTAAGTTGGTCGAAATTTTGATAATCTGGTATGTGATAGAGCTACCTCTGAAACGGACTGAAACGATATTTCAGCCTGCTGAAAACGCTTCTAAAGCACCAAAATTAACGATTAAAAATGCGACGCCTTATGCCATCGGCGTAACAATATTTACTGGAAGACGCAAGTCAAGACCGATTTTAGGAGCATTTTATGCACAGGAAATCCAGAAAACAGCACACTCTGAAGTATACCTCGTTGAAAAAAAATTGAAGCGTAAAGGAAACAAAGTATATGTTAAATGGTTAGGTTTACCATCAAGTGAAAACTCATGGATAGATAAAAACAATCGTTTGTAAAATGTAAAATAATGGTTAATGTGTTTATATAATGCTACTTTCATATCATTTCGTCATTTGTATTTAGTCTTATGTAATCAAGACCGCTTTCGAAAAAAAATTATCATTAAATTTTTAACGAAAATGAAACGGAAACAAAATAATCCTAGTAACGCGAATAAGAAGCAAAACTCAGCAGCAACCTTATCAACAGCTCAGAAAAATGGATCTGGATTGAAAAAAACTTTCAATACCATTGTTCCGCATACTAAAAAGCATATCCGTAATTTGAAGCCAAAATGCAAGAAAATGTTAATGGAATTAGCGTACGCAGCTGCTCAGGATATAGCTTTTGATTTCCCTATAAAAATACCGCGAGTGATTCCTCTGCCTAAAACTGGTGGATTCCTACCATTAATACCTATTTTTGCTGGCTTGTCTGCTGCAGGCAATTTAGCGCCCGGTGTTGGTGGAATCATCAAAGCTGTCGATCATTATAAATCTGCTAAAATACAAATCGCCCAATTACGTAAAAATATAATCAAAATGGATTCAATCTGTCTTGGAAATGGATTACATCTTAAACCGTACAAGGATGGGTTAGGAATTTAAGGGTCAAATAAAAAAAACTAGATACCAGGCTACCCGATAGAGCATTAAGTAATATCGATATGATGAAGTACTCAAAAAATATTCCTTATTTTCGCGGAGTATTTATGAGAGATTAATTACCAGTAGAACCGTGGCCAATAGAATGCGGTGTCATTAATTTAGATTCGTTTAAAAATTCTGGTACTCATTGGGTAGCCTATGGAAAAGTTAATGATTATATTGAATACTTTGATAGTTACGGTAATGTAAAACCACCAAAGGAATTTATAGTATATGTAGGATCGAATATTCGGTATAATTATGAAAATTTACAAAGAAACCATTTATATAATTGTGGGCATTTATGCATGAAATTCCTAAAATCATTTTGGGGAAACAAGCAAAAAAATAATGGGTACATGAATAAACATACATATAAACAATAAGTTCATCTGCAATAAAATGTCGCGTTAAAGCAGTGGAAAACATTCCTTTGTGAGAAGTGTTCGGAATTGGACGTAAATTACTATTAATTAAATCGCATCACTATCTATTTGCCCAGAAAACAACCATGTACGTTTTCAAAAAAACCCTTGCTAATAATATTCATCTGCCAGTGTTCAAAGAAAGAAGACCGTTAATTGGAACAAGGAATATAACTAGAAGTAATAAATAGTTTCTCGATAATCTTGGTTTTAAAATAAAATAAAAAATAAAATGCTTCAAATCACTGACCCGCCGCAGCAAGACAATTCTATTGAAAGTTATGAGATCCACAGTTACAATCCCTACAACCACAGCTTTGAGGAAAACGATGAAATCAGAATACCTATTCATCAGCAAGATGTTTATGTACTACCATCTGCAAGCTCCATTTACATTGAGGGGTATGCGAATGTGTTCGGGCTAGATGCAGCAGGAAAAAAAATACCGAAAGACATTAATTATACAAATAATCCAATTTTGTTTTTGTTTCAAGACATGAGATATGAGTTGAATGGTGTTGAAATATATCGCATTAAAAATGCCGGAATTACAACAACAATAAAATCTTATGTATAAATGAATGACGGAGAAATTATAAGCGCAGCACTGTGAGGGTGGAATTTAAATGGATCCACAAGCAAAAATTGACATTTCTCTGTCATTATACCCCTTTACAAAGTACTAAGATTTGCAGAAGATTATAACAAAATTCTCGTCAATTGTAAACATGAACTTATTCTTCATAGAAGTAATTCCGCTCAAAATAGTGTTTTGATTGATAAAAATGATAATATAAAAATACAGATACAAAAAGTTCAATGGCGCGTACCACATATTAGAGTTTCAGATCGTAATAGATTAGCATTACTCAAGCATTTGGAAAAAGATCGAGGTGTGCAATTAGCTTTCCGAAATTGGGATTTATATGAGTATCCTCTTTTACCTAAAACCACAAAACATTCATGGTCTGTCAAAACTGCGTCTCAGCTTGAAAAACCAAGATAAGTTATATTTGGCTTGCAAACTGACAGAAAATTGAGCAAAACCAAAAGTTCATCCCAGTTTGACCATTGTAATATAACAAATGACAAGTTGTTTTTAAATTCGCAGTACTTTCCCTATGACTCACTCAATTTGAAATTTGATGAGGCCAAGTATAGTATATTATATGAGATGTACGCCAATTTCCGTCAGTCGTATTACAACACCACCATCGATCCTTTGCTTAATTTGAATACTTTCATAAAAACTCCGCTGTTTGTGATCGATTGTTCAAGACAAAACGATACACTGAAAACGGGGCCAGTCGATGTGCGATTAGAAATCGAGTCGGGAGAAGACATACCTGAGAATACAACGGCTTACTGTTTGATCTTAAACGATCGTCTTATCGAGTACAAGCCATTGAGTAACATAGTTCGAAAAATATCATGATCGTGATCATGGATGTTCAAGGCTTTAAAGATGAGCACAATAAATTTATCCCGAAAGAAGTAGCAATGATCTACAAGAATAGTTTTCTTGTAATGTTGATTAAACCACCATATCCATATTATGAATTAACAAAGACAGAAAAAATACAGGTTGCATGGATAGAAACAAACAGGAATTTTATGGAATGAGGGTTATGTACCGTATTTTAAATATAATAGAGAGATATTGAATTTTTGTAAAAATAAACATATTTATACAAAAGGTTGTGAAAAAGTGAGATGGTTGAAGGAGATATTAGAAAATGATAATGTTCATAATTTTGAAGAATTTATTGACTGCCCTAATTTAGAAACGCTTCATGAAAAATATCCCACATCATCCGATATTCAAAATTGTATTTATCATTCTAATACATGTGCATTCAAAAATGCAGCTTGCTTGAATAAGTGGTACATGTAATGTATAAATATATACGTGTTTGATTTTTTCTGTACTTTAAAGAATAATTCTTGACTATTCAGCAATTGAAATTATAACCAATTGCTATATCTATCTATTAAATCTGTAGTTGTAATTTCCCGATGATGTAGCATTTAATAATGCATATGTATGCCATACAAACTTTTTTAATTTAGTTACAAGTGTATCTTGCGTAGAATAGTTGTAATTTTTCAAACAATTTTAATTATAATTTTATTATGTGGTGTATGTAATTATTAATAAATTTGTACCATATAAACAATATAGTTCTTATTTTATTATCCCTATTAAATTTGATATAATCTACAACAACGCGATCAAGCTTTGATGATAGTTTTAGTTGATTCGGTTCAAATTAATTTTTGACTAGACAGATAACTCAGCTGAATCGATTCAAGATAGTTCATGAATAGAACATTAATTCAGTTGAATTGATTACTGCGAGATACTTTAATTAGTTATGGTGAGAAGCTAATGTCAACTATCATAATGATAAATATATATTAAAACTTTATTTAGATACTTCTCGAGATTTGATGATTTAAATCAGTTATAAAATAGAGTTTTAAGTTTTTGAATAGATTAAAACTGTACTTCTTGAATGGCTGATGATTCTAAATGTGTTAAAGAATAGATAGTTTTATTTCGTGAATAAATAAATATGCAACACTCTATCTTTTCAAGTGTAGAATTGGTTGTTCTAGATTTTACTTTTTGAATAGTTGACGATTCAAAATCAGTTATAGAATAGATAAAGTTTTACTTCTTGAATAGATAAATATACAACATTCGATCTATTCAAGTGTATAATTGGTTGTTCTGGATTTCCTTGATCCAGAATAACCAATTATACACTACTTATTATATATTTTTGACTTAGTGAAAACAGCATTTATATTTGTAAGTTAACATGTGCCTAATTTTAAATTGTAAATGATCTTTGACATTCAATAAGTGTTCTCTATGATTCTATAAAAAATATCTTCGGAATAACAACGATGCATTTCAATAATACCTATATGTAACTCAATTTTGGCCATAATTTCGCTAAAGGGGTTTTTTCTTTCTGCAGTAATTTTTAAATGTAATTTTTAAAGTAATATTTTATATTAATTTAAAGATGGCGCCATCCAGAACAGCTGAGCGGCAAAAAAAGTACCGGGAATGGCTGAAAACTTTACACCCAGAAAAATACACTGAGGCTAAAAGAAAAAACGCAGAAAGAATGAGAAAGAATAGAAAAAAGATATCGGAATGTAACGAAGAAGAAAAAAGTCTTCGTCAAGAATGGAGAAATCAAAAAAAGAAGACAAGTCCAAAACTGAATTTGAGTGTTTTGTAGCGACAGAAAGTACAGTGGTAGATAAAGAAAGTACACAGTCTAATACAAAATCAGAAAAAAAGGTAACATCTACAATAATATGCATGAATTCGGATAAAAAAACGATATCCGAGTATAATGAAGAAGCAAAGGAAAGTCTTTGTGAAGAATGGAGAGATAAAAAAAAGAACAAACACGAGGAAGACAAGTCCAGAAGTTAATTTGAGTGTTTTGTACATGAAGAGAGTATACAGCCCATTACAAAGTAAAAAAAAAGGTTCATCTATAGTAACAGACAATAAGACTGAGTGTATTGCATCCGTGCCTTCTCTGCAAAAGTTGGCTTTTTTGAAATGTAGTATCTATATTCAACATTTTGAGCAAGACACGACTAATGACAAGAAAACTGAAAAACTGCGAAAGAAATGGCGGGAGTATAAGATTAAAAATAAAGAAAAGAAAAGAGAACATGAAAAGCAATTGGAGAAGTGGAGAGAATATAAGCACAAAGGACAAGTTGCCGCAAAGAACATAGGCACAAATCTGTCAGCCGCAAATAAAAAACTGAAAAAACAAATTGTTGCATTAAAAACCGATGTTATTTCTCTGAGAAAACAACTGAAGAAGAACAGACAAAAGCTAAAAAGAATACATAATAAAAACTAAGAGTTAATCGAAAAGGTGAGCAAACTACAAAATGAATATAACATTGACTTGGCTAACCCTACAGATGCCTCCTATAACGACTCGACTCCTATAATGAAATCTGTAGACAATTTTATCAATGAAAATTTGCCTAGGATATCTAATTTAGACAAAGAAAAAGTTAAAAGAAAATTAACAGAGCACAGTGAATTTATAAATTTAGTAAAATGCGCCTATCAAACTGCTAAACACAATCAATATAAACAAAACATCAAGTCTGTTATATTAGATATCGAAAAGGTAAAACAGTATAAACTCAAGACTAAATTAGCTGCGTATATAGGGTTAAAAGGCCAAATAAGACATTCACATAGGAAAAAGAAATTTAATTGATTCATTAAGGATGACGTAAGTAGAGCCACGGCCGGTAAAAAAGAAGTTAAGGTACAAAAAAATAGCAAAAAAACAGAAAAGGTATCTGTTAAGCAGCTTGAAGACTCTGTAAAAAAAATATAAATCAGAAGGTGGCATATTTTCATACTCAACTTTTAAGAAATACATACCTTTTTATGTTATAGAGATAAAAACTACTAAAATAACTGTAAAAGAAATGACAACAGCACCTCTAGAAAATTTAATACATGCATTTTCACAAGAACTAAGTTCAAGAGGCATGCCTATAAAATAAAATATATCATCAAAATTCTAAATATAAAAATTGCATAAAAAATTTGGACGACTATTCGGTTTTATTCCATATCGATTATTCAGAAAATTACGCTTGCAAATTCAGTATTTAATTTGTACAGTCTATGCAGTCGGTGCCTCTAGACAACAAATAACACTGCATACTGGAGTAATGTATGTCAAAGGAGAGCCAGTATCATTTTGTTCATTATCAGGGAACAATTACCATGTACCTGAAGCCATATGGGCTTTTCAATTTTCAATTTTATGCATTGTTTTTGTGGGTTTACAGGAGGTCTTATAACTAACAATAATATAATGTCCACCACAAACCCTGTTAGGGCACTACGATGTCAGGGGTTAATGTCTCAAAACAAAAAATAATCAATTTGTCCTAAATATAAAAAGTGTCACATAATATTAAATATTCAATTACTATTTCTTAAAATTATAGTATTCCTCTAAGTCATAAAAACAATTGTTAACTAGGAATTCCTTTAAAATTTTATAAAAAGCCGTATCATTATTTATAAATTTTATGTGTTGTGGCAATTTGTTGTAGATTTTGACACACATCCAATGGGTCCCCGCACTAACAATTTTTAACCTGGTGGCCGAGCTCACCAGCTTCTCTCTGTGTCGTAAGGTTTGGAACAGCGCGCAGCTATCTTTACAATTTTTTGAAAAGACATTGATTATTTCTCACAAATTTACATATTTCATAAATATAAACAGATATTAATGTCAAAATTTTTAATCTAACAAAATGTGTTCTACAGCTCTCTACACTTCTTATATTTGCTAAGATTCTTACACATTTTTTCTGTAACTTAAATAAGCTACCAGTGTGAACGCTATTTCCCAATATTATTATACCATAGCTAAGGCACGAATGGGCATAAGCATAGTAAGCGATAGAAGCTGTTTTTAAATCAGTACATCGTTTTAGTTCGTAAAGAGCATATATGAACCTCGCAAGTTTACTTGACAGTTTTTCTATATGCTCTCTCCAACTCAAACCTGAGTCAATTTCTATTCTTAACAGACAACAAGTATTAACTGATGCTATTTCATTATTTTCATATTCGAAATCCATTCCCAATGGACTTTTTTGACGGGGTTTAATCTGGATTAACTTTGTTTTAGAGACATTCAATTGAAGATTATGGATAGTAATCCAGTCAGTTACTTGGTCAAAAAATATTTTTAATTGGCTCTCTAGATTCTTCTTATTATTACAAATAATAACGGCCGTAATATCATCTGCATAGAGGATGCACTTATGAGATAAAATGTTAGGCAAGTCGTTGTTGTATAATAAAAATAGAATACAACCCAAAACACTACCTTGAGGGATAGAGTTATTCGTTACTCGGGTACTAGACCTCACAATACTAAGAGTGTTCGTTTTGGTGTCATGATACTCAATTTCCACACTCTGTTTACGATTTTCTTAGTATGAAATAAACCGATCGTGTGCTTGTCCTCGTATGCCTAATTTTTGTAATATATCCAAAAGCAATTTTTGAGAAACTCTGTCATATGCCTTGCTCATATCTAGTAAAACCGCTACTGCGTATTTCCTATCATTAATAATATTTAATACTTTATTATGAAATTTATACAGCGCTGTTATTGTTGACCTATTCTTCCGAAAACCACATTGGCTGTCGTGAAATATATTGAATCTTTCACAAAACGAGGTCAATCGCTTAGCCATGGTACTCTCAAAGATTTTGGAAAATGTTGAAAGCAATGCGATGGTCCTGAAATATTTAGCCTCGTTAGCCACTTTCGTCTTTGGCAAGGGTCTTATTACAGTTATTTTTAACAGGTCCGGAAATTTACCAAGTAAAAATGATTGGTTTAAAATAAATGTTAATGGAATAATGAGTTCATCCCTACAGTGCTTCACAAGAGTTGGGGGAAAGTCGTCAAAACCAAAGCTCTTCTTATTTTTTAGACCCTTGATGATGCTACCGATTTCATGTTCACTAACGGGGGTCAGATACATTGAATTATTTATAATAGAACTGGCTGTTTGACTGTTCTTATTTTTTTTTTGTCTTCCTGGCCTATTGAAATAAAATAGTCATTTAAAGTGTTTGCAACTAACTCATATGAGCCCTATGCTTGATTTCGTAAAAAAAGTATTCTTTCATTGCGAAAGTCCATTTTTATTTTGACGGCCCCACCACCCAATACCGGCAGAAAAAAAATTCTACTTACTTTCTGAATACATGAAAAAGTACGGATTTACTACCTCAACCTGGATATTTTTTGAAGTGTCTCACGGCAAAGGGGCCGCTTGTGGCGTAGGCGGAGCAATCAAAAGAAAACTTGACTCTTTTGTTAATTGTGGCCTAGACATTACGAACGCAGAAACGGCATTTCAGCTTCTAGATAAATCTGACACCAATATAAAAGTTTTCCACATTCCAGAAAACATCATTCAGATGCTAACCATGGATATCATTACAATACAAGGTACGATGATAATTTATCAAATTGTATGGACACCTTGTGACGAATATTTTTACAGAAGTCTGAGTTGTTTCTGTTTTTTAGAAAATTCAGAAGTTACATTATGCAAGTGCTTCGATTTGAAAAAAATTTACCTGCAAAAGCCAGAACAATCGGCAAAGAAAGAAAATACTAAAGGCTTGACGATTTTATCACATATGAAAAATACCAGAGAACCTAAGAAATATTGCCTAGAAAAACCAGAACAATCAACGAAGAAAGGAAAAACTAAAGGTGTGACGATTCTCTCAGATATAAAAAATACGAGAGAACAGGAAATATTTTACGGTAAAGGCATATTTTGATACAAGCAAAGAAGTCGACATTGGTCATGCTATTTATTCAGATTTTGTAGAAAATGACGTACCAAAATCTAGCAACGTTCGACGATTGAATGTTGAACAAAAAAACAATTTCATCCCAATACCCAAAAAATCTGGAAAAAGCAAAGAAGTAACTAAGAAAACGGTGACTATTAAACGGAAATTCCTACAGAGTAAAGTAGTTACAGGCAAAAAAATTAAGACTGATGCTGAATGCAGTTCTACAGAAAATGACGATGAGGATTACTTATTACAAGATACATCAGAGGGTGAAATGTCTGCTAATCAATATGAGATGGATGACGATGTTCATGACGATAACCAGAGTAACAAAAACAGAAGTACCTATTGTAAAAGTGGAAAATAAAAACTTGTCGATGCAAGACAACGACAAATTCTTAGATGAAGATTTACTGAGTCAAGACGATATTTTGGATAATTTGGAAGAAGACATGCAGGAGGATGTTCATGAGGATAACCAGAATAACAAAAAAATAAGTTTTGTAATAGTGGATGATGACAAATTGCAGACGCAAGAGAACGTAGAATTCTTAGATGACGATTTACTCAGTCTAAACGATATTCCGGATAATTTGAAAGAAGAAAAAGTTAAAATCGGCGATAGTGTACTTGTTAGGTATTATGAAAGAAACAATTGGAAATATTATATTGGATTTGTCGAAAGTATTACATCTAAATATGTTAGTGTTTTGGAACGCAACCAAGTTAGTGTCAATTTTTGCCGCTAGAGGCGCCACTCTCTTTTCCAATGCCTTTCGTTCGCTCGGTCTATGATATTTTGTAACGCACGTTTAATTACATTAAACCTTTTAATTAGAAGCAAAGTTTTCTTTATTCAACCACGAAAAACCTTCATGGTAGCAGAGCGTGATTTATTTTCAGTAATAAATCAGTGCTCGCGAGTAATAAAAGGTTACCGGTAAATGGCATGGCGCCATTTTGAGGTTAAGAACGTGATGCGCAAGTTACAACAGGCAAGTCAAAGAAAGTGAAATATAACAGAAAGTTTTATCGGGTCACAAAATGAGCTCGCACATGTTCAATCTAGAAAAACTGACTGGTCGCGACAATTTCGCGACATGGAAATTCAGTATGAGGACATACCTTGAACATGAAGACCTCTGGGAGTGCGTGGAGCCGGGTGAGGAAAAACAAGTAGACCCTAAAAAGGATGTTAAAGCCAAAGCTAAACTGATTCTATTGCCCGATCACCAAAACTATGTTCACCTACAAGATTGCAAGACCGCAAAAGAAGTATGGACAAATCTGAACAGGGCCTTTGATGATAACAACGGACTGTCAAGAAAAGTTGGCCTGTTAAAGGATTTAGTTAATACGACTCTGGAATCAAGTAATAGTGTTGAAGACTACGTTAGTAAAATAATGACTAAATACTTCTCACAAACTCCGAAATATTAACTTTGAAGTCAATGATCAATGGCTCGGAACATTGATGCTTGCAGGTCTTCCTGATGTATATACGCCTATGATAATAGGGCTCGAAAGTTCAGGTGTAGAGATAAGCGCTGATCTTATTAAAACAAAGCTGTTACAAGAGGTTAAATCAACAGACTCGAGCGCTGCGCTTTACACAAACTTAAGGAAAACGAAGAATGACCAACAGCATGTTAAACCCAAGGGGCCCAGATGTTTCAGTTCCAATAAACAAGGGCACTATAAAAAGTTTTGTAAGAATCCCAAGAAAATTACTAACAAACAAAATAAGAGTATAGATAGTTCAAATTTTGTTGCTGCTTTTTCTGCCACAGTGGGAGGAGTGAGTGACAAGTGGTTTATTGATTCAGGAGCATCCATGCACATGTGTGGAAACAAAGATTGGATGTACAATATCACTAACCCACTAGTGAAAAGTATAACAGTGGCTAACAAGGAGCCGCTGTCTGTAAATGGTGTTGGATGTACTGAGATTAAATTAGGCCAGGGCGGCAGCATTCTGGTGAAAAATGTTTTGTATGTACCTGGTCTTGCTGCCAATCTACTATCAGTGAGTAGCATAGTAAACAGTGGCTATAAAGTGACATTCAACGAGAAAGCCTGCATCATTCATGAAAAAAATGGAAATCTGATTTGCTCAGCAACATTAAAGAACAAGCTTTATGAACTGGACACAGCTAATCATCAAGAAACTGCAAACTTTTCCGTTGAATATGGTAATGTTGATTCATATTTATGGCATTTACGGATGGCTCATTTAAATATTTCAGATGTCAACAAGCTGCCAGCCTGTGCTGAGGGTGTGACAATTGCAAGTAAGAGTGACAGTATCAGATGCACACAGTGCTCAGAAGGCAAACAAACAAGACTTACATTTAAGAACGTGGGTACCAGAGTCACACAGCCGTTAGAGCTTATTCACTCTGACGTATGTGGCCCGAAGGAAAATTTATCATGTTCAGGTATGAAATACTTTATTACTTTTGTTGATGATTATACACGGATGGTTCATGTATACCTCATGAGAGACAAATTAAATGCTCACGAAATATTTAAAGATTTTAAAGCAAAGGTTGAAGTTCAGCTTGAAAGAAAAATTAAAATCATCTGAACTGATAATGGTACAGAATATTGCAATAATCATTTTGGAAAATATTTATCTAATTGTGGAATAACCCATCAGATTTCAACACCTTACACTCCTTAGCACAATGGCTTGGCAGAGAGAATGAACCGGACTTTAGTCGAGCGCGCAAGATGCATGTTGTTCTATGCGAAATTAGAGATAAGGTACTGGGAGGAGGCTTTAGCAACAGCAGCTTACATCACTAACCGTTCCCCGACTAAGAGTCTGCAAGGTATGACTCCATATGAAATGTGGTATGGACATAAGCCTAATTTGTCTCACATCCGAATATTTGGCTCGGAGGCTATGGTCCATATACCTAAGGAAAAAAGGCGTAAATGGGACAAGAAGTCGACAAAGATGTTACTAGTAAGATACTGTGAAAACTCTAAGGGATACCGTTTACTAGACACAAAGAGTCGCAAGATAATAAAAAGTTGGGATGTGATATTTAATGGAATTTATCAAAATAACATGTTATGTGAAAGCATTGTTTCAGTTGATACCATCAGTTAAAGCCTGTCATCAGTCAATAGTAGCAGTTCAACTGTCAAGGACCAGAGCTTAGAGACCAGCGATGACAGCACAAAAGTTAACAGCACAGACCAGTCAAACCCAGTAGAGTCAACTAGTACATCAGACACAGGTAAAAAGTCTAGAAAAGTTTCAAACAGTGACGAGTCTAGTGAATATCAAACTGACACAGATGATGGAGATGAAACTTACTATCCACCCGCACGCACACGTGATTTGCAAGATAATACCAGCAAAATTACCTTGAGGCCACGTATAAAACCAGATGAGAATAGTTTGTATTTTTTATACACCAATTTGTCTGATCCACAGTCAGTTCAAGAAGCCTTGTCATCCCCAAATGCCACTCTGTGGAAACGAGCTATGGATGAGGAGTATTGTTCCTTAATGAAGAACAACAGATGGAGCCTGACCGATCTTCCATCAAACAAAAGAGCTTTACCTTCCAAGTGGGTGTTCAAGACAAAAACTGACCTGGCTGGAGAGGTTGTGCGTTTCAAGGCAAGGCTTGTTATTAAAGGATTTGCACAGAAAAAGGGAATAGACTTCGAAGAAATCTACTCAACAGTAGTAAGGTACACAACGCTACTTATTTGCTCCAGCAGCCAAACATAATTTCGATATAGAACAAATGGATGCTGTCTCTGCATTTCTACAAGAAATAGATGTAGACATTTTTATGGTACAGCCTGAATTATATGCACAAGGTTCACAAGTATGTCACTTGCATAAATCCATATATGGATTAAAACAAGCCAGTCGGCTATGGAATATAAAATTAAACAACGTACTACATGAAATCGGAATGCGGCAGTCAAAGACAGATCTCTGTGTATATTTCAATGAAGATAAGAATACTTTCATTGCAATTTGGGTCGATGACCTACTTATATTTACCTATCAACAAGGCGTCAAGAATATGTTGAAAAATAAATTAATGAAACGCTTTGAAATGAAAGATTTAGGAAAAGCTAGTCAGTGCTTAGGATTCAACATAATAAGAAGTGATAATTGTATAATGTTGGAGCAGAAGAAATATATATGTGAAGTACTAGAGAGATTTGGGACGTCAGAATGTAAAGCTGTAAAAACACCAATTGAGGTTGCTCAGAAATTTAGTCAAAAAGCAGATATGGATATAAAGGTTGAATATCCTTACATACAAGTTATTGGCTGCCTACTCTACATTGCTCAAGGTACAAGGCCTGATATATCCTTTGCAGTCAATACACTAAGTAGATATAATAAAGAACCCAAGACTGAACATGTGATTGCAGTAAAAAGAGTACTGAGATATCTGCAAGGATCCAAAGATCTCAAACTTATTTATACCAAAGATGGTGATGCAAACATTACAGGGTACTGTGATGCGGACTGGGCCAGTGGTGTGCTAGATCGCAAGTCTTGCACAGGTTGCGTTTTTATGTTGCAGGGAGGAGCTATATCCTGGTCATCACGCAAGCAGCAAACAGTGGCTCTGTCAACGGCGGAGGCAGAATACATGGCCATGTCTTCGGCCACACAAGAAGCATTGTGGTTGCGGCAGCTTTACATCGAGCTTGGCCGACAGCTAAATGAACCTCTTACTATATTCAGTGATAACCAGAGTGCTATAAAACTTTATCTAAGTGACTGTTATTTGCCTAGATCTAAACATAATTCAAATTCAAATTCAAATTCATTTATTCTGTAAGTAGGCCCTGTAGGCACTTTTACATGTCTGAGTCTACCAGCGCTTCCAAGGGACTCTGTTGAGAAGAAACGCCGCAAGAAACTCAACAGGAAGTCTTTTTTTTATATGAGTAACTTATTACTATGATAAACTTAAGCTAACTAATTTAAATGTCACAGGGATGTACAGGTCCCAGGAGCAATTATGAGACTCAAAGTATATTTAATTTAAATTGGAAATGTAAAGTCTCCAAATTTCAAATAAAAATTAAAAATAGACATAGGTAAGGAGATGTAGAAAGTCTCCACGGTCAATAATACAATTATGGAGATGTAAAGAGTCTCCAAATGTCAAATTAAAATTAAATTTAAGAAATAAACATCCATAGGAGATGTAGAAAGTCTCCACGGTAAATAATGGAGATGTAAAGAGTCTCCAGATGTCAAATTAAAATAATAAGCATACAAAGGAGATGTATATAGTCTCCACGGTCAATAATAATTGTAATACAAACAATTCAGTCCCAAGCATTGTTATCATTCATATAATCTTTGATACTATAATACGCTTTAGAAATTAGTTTACGTTTAACGTAACTTTTAAATTTATTTACTGATAGATGAGTAACACTACTTGGGAGCTTATTATAGAACCTTATACAATTACCCGTGAAAGAGTTTTTTATTTTATGAAGCCGTGTAAAGGGCACTGCGAGCTTATGTTTATTTCTAGTATTAACATTATGTATGTAACAGTTCTTTTTAAAATAAACGATGTTTTTATGAACATGCATAAGGTTTTCATAAATATATTGGTTTCTTTAAACTTATCTCTAAGAGAGTCTCTATGACCCATCTTGTAAACAGCACGAATAGCCCTCTTTTGCAGAACAAAGATGCTGTTTACGTCAGCACCACTACCCCATAGTAAAATACCATATGACATAATACTATGGAAGTAACTAAAATAAACTAATCGAGCGGTTTTCAAGTCTATTAGTTGCCGAATTTTATTAACTGCAAAAGCTGCAGAACTGAGTCTATTTGCTAATTTAGCCAGATGAGGACCCCATTGGAGTTTGGAGTCTAACGTTAAACCAAGAAATACTGTATCATTAACTATGTCTAGTTTGTCATTTTTAATAGTTATAGTAGTTTCTCTATTTTTCACATTGGTTGTCATAAATTTAATACATTTAGTCTTCTTCTCATTCAGTAATAAATTATTAACACTGAACCAATCTACTACTTTTGATATAGCATTGTTTACATCGACATTGAACTCCTGTTGTCTTTTAACTTTAAATACGAGTGAGGTATCATCAGCAAACAATACTATATCATGGTTGTCCTTTATAAGGTATGGTAAATCATTTATGTAGATGAGGAATAGAAATGGACCCAAAATTGAGCCCTGTGGTACGCCCATTGAGACCACTGACCCAGGTGATCGTTTTCCATTCACGTCTACCCTTTGAATTCTCCCGTATAAGTACGTTTTTATTAAGTTTAACGCAGTACTTCTAACTCCATAGTGGTGTAGTTTCCTGACCAAAGTGTCATGGTTAACGCAATCGAAAGCCTTGGACAGATCGCAGAAAATACCTAAAGCATCATGTGACCCCTCCCAGGCATCAAAAATATGTTTAATTAACTCAACACCAGCTTCGGTTGTCGAGCGACCCCGAGTGAAACCAAATTGTTTATTGTGTAGTAAATTATTATATTGAAAATGTTCCATTAACTGTGATAAAATTAATTTCTCAAAGATTTTACTGAAAGTGGGTAGTATGGATATCGGTCTAAAGTTAGTGGGGTCAGAAGTACTACCCGTTTTGAATAATGGAATTATCTTGCTATGTTTCATAAGATCAGGAAACTCGCCACAGTCAACACAATGATTAAATATGACCATTAAGTCAGCTGCTATGACTTCCATTAAGGATTTAAGGACGTGAACCGACACCCCCCAAAGGTCATTGGTTTTCTTAATATTAATTGACTTGAATGCCTTCATTACATCCCAGGCAGTAACGTGCTTGAATTCAAAGTGTATACTGCATTCAGGCACGTTATATTCTAGTAATAAAATGGCAGACGCAGGCGAAGAGTTCAGACACTTAGTCGTGGACACTGGTATATCGGTAAAATAATTTTCAAATTGAATTGCGACATCTAAATTAGAATCTATGATTCTACCATCTACTTTTAAACGATAGTCATTAATTTCCTTTTTCCGGCGACCTGTTTCTTCATTAATTATTTTCCAGGTCGTTTTAATGACGTCAGAGCTATTCAAGATTTTATGACTTAAGAAGTTTTGCTTAGCTATACGACAGTATGTCTTGAAATTCTTAGAATATTGTTTGACATATTCCTTAAACTCTTAACTTGCGTTAAACCGCCGTTCCTCATATAGTTTATACAGTTTTTTTCTTCGTTTATGTAAGTCCGCAGTAGCCCAATCACTGAAAACCTTTGCGCCACCAACCATGACCGATTTGGATGTAAATATCGTGTCAAATTGTTTCATGAATGTGTGAAAGAATGAGTTGTACATGTCATTAGGTCCCTTATCAGTTGTCAATAAATGTTTTAAAAAACATAAACCCGCCTTCAAAAAGCATAAAATAACTTCTTTAAAATGGTAGGTAAATAGGTCAGTCCAACTGAAGTCTGCTTTTGGTTAAAATATTGTTGGACGCCGACTTCAGTTGGACTGACCTATTTACCTACCATTTTAAAGAAGTTATTTTATGCTTTTTGAAGGCGGGTTTTTGTTTTTTTGAAACATTTATTTTATTTTATACTTTTTAGTGATCCTATTTATGCTGTTACGTAGCTCCACTTCTAAATATTAATGAGAAACTATAGAACATTTCAAGCTCGCCGCAGACAACGCCGCGGGAATGTCATAGTCATATTTAAACCTAAATGTGCTTCGTCATAGTCGCTCAACTACCTTTATCGAAATATCTTATCGCCAGCCTTGAAATAGGTATCGTTAAGGAGTTCCGGTGGCCATCTGTGGTCTTCATCATCAGTTCCACTTCACCATATAGTACTTTTCAAAAGCAAATGCATGAGTTACAGTGAAAAACACCAAAATCGCTATAGGTGTGCCTATAATATTTGAGGAGTTCTCTTGATTTCTCCATGATCCCATCATCAGATCCTGACTTGGTGACAATGGGACCAACCAGAAAGTATACCCATTCGAACAACGAAAAAAATTTTCAAATCGGTCCAGTGGTCTTCGAGTAATCGGGGAACATACATAAAAAATAAAAAAAAAATATCCCGACGAATTGAGAACCTCCTCCTTTTTTTGAAGTCGGTTAAAAAGGGCAGATTACGCACTAGGTTATGTCGCATTCTTTCCACACGGCTCGCAGTAAGCGGCACGAAAGCGATTTCCTTCTTAGTAGTATTATTCGATACAGACTCGAATTTAATTAATTGACCCAGATGATCCGATTCCAGGTTACTGATCACACTTTTTTTTATGCCATATCGACATAAGGCTTCATTTTCTTAAGCAACATGTTACAAATTCACGTATAAAATTTTGTTATTGCAGGGGGGAGACGATATGATCGCTGATTGTTTAACTAATGGGGTAACCTCAGAAAAACATATATTTTATTTAACAAAAATGGGTTTGCGTTCAGGGGTGGGTGTTAGTGTTTTGGAACGCAACCAAGTTAGTGTCAATTTTTGCCGCTAGAGACGCCACTCTCTTCTCCAATGCCTTTCGTTCGCTCGGTCTATGATATTTTGTAACGCACGTTTAATTACATTAAACCTTTTAATTAGGAGCAAAGTTTTCTTTATTCAACCACGAAAAACCTGCAGAATATGAGTCTTACTTTTATTCAATTTTGTTTTTGGAAACATTTAGAATTCCTGTTCTGAAATTCGTGACAAGAAAAAAAAGGACTATGATACTGTACCAATGCTTTCTGTTGTAAAAAAAATAGAACTTGTTCAAAATGAACGACGTTCCAAAGAATATTCGCTAAAAAATAATAGTGACAGTGTTTATTTTAATAAATAACATGTTTTGATGAGGCAGAAAAAAATATTTTAGGTCCTTGCGATGGCAAAACGTTGTCGTTTTATTATGATTTGGTCTTTGTAGCTGTTTGCCTTTACCTACGTTCTTATTTCCTTTTAAATAATTAATACAGTTCCTTAATATGATCTCGTAAAATTTAATAAGTAGCTGTATAAGTAAAAGTAATGTTCTTCAATTAGGTTAGAAAATAATATTTTAGTTTAGTTTTGCCGTAGTGCAATATAAATGATTCATTTTATAGCCATATACTGTTGTTATCTATTTTCGACAAGTTGTTAATGTTTTCCTAGTTTTTTCATATCTAACAAAAATATGTTCTGCCAATGAAACACATTGTGTTATACTAAAAAGTACGGTCTAGTTCAGTTAGTTTTATTATTTTATTTTGTGACTGTTCTTGATTTTCAATAGCATTCAATCAATCATAGGTCTTTGTAGCTGTTTGGCTTTACCTGCGTCCTTATTTCCTGTTAAATAATTAATACAGTTCTTTAATCTGATCCCGTAAAATTTAATAAGTAGCTGTATAGGTAAAAGTAATGTTCAACAATTATGTTAGAAAATAATATTGTAGTTTAGTTTTGCCGTAGTGCAATATAAATAATTCATTGTATAGCCATAAATATACTATTGTTATCTATTTTCAACAAGTTGTTAATGTTTTACAAGTTTTTTTTTCATATTTAACAAAAATATGTTTTGTCGACGAGACACATTGTGTTATACTAATAAGTACGATCTACTTCCAAAAAAGTTCAGTTAGTTTTTTATTTTTCTCAAAAATGTCCGGAAATGTTGACATTCCTATCTACACATTGAGACGCGAAGTACATAGTTTACTGACAGTTCTCAAATTAAAAAAAAATAAACATTGCGTGCTCGCTACACAAGCCCGCAATGTTGCATACAAATTCCATTACTATCTACCTTGTAACTTTTTAAAAAGTGAAAAGTGCCATAATAAAATGAGGGCACAAGTCTTATACATCCAAATTTTACTCGAAACATAACTTTTTTATTTGTGCCTGGAATAGCTTATGTTTTTTTAAACAAGAATTGCGTTTCTCCTTTTTTGTCATAAACAAAAAGGCGGTAAGGAGTGATGGTTTTTTCACATGAAGTTGCTGTTTGTATGCAATTCAGAAAATTAGTTCAAGCGATGAAGATTTGACTCCAACACAATTTTTTTCTTGCGATTTTTGAGAAAAGCACTATATTTGCCTCGGCAGGAACAGCAATTGCGGGCTTCGTATTTTTAAACGGACTCGCAAGCTCGTCCGTTTAAACCAATACTCGGCCCGCAATTGCCTACTTCCATGCCTAGGCAATAATGTACTATTATTTTGTAACTGTTCTCGACTTTCAATAGTATTTATCAATCATACGAACTGCCTTGCTTTGATCTGGTGCCACAAAATATCGCACTGCCAGATCAACACGGTATCATTTCAAAAAACTAGCTTGTTTCGTTTCAAGTTCATAGGAAATGTGATAGAGTCGATTTTAAAATGTAGTCGTATTTTGAGTTAATGCTGTATTGATCTGGCAGTGCGATATATTTGTAAGAATATTGTTTGATTTGAGTTTTATTGCTCTAGTGCAATATTAAGAACAATTATTTAAGTTTTATTACCCTTGTGTTACCTGTTTGTTGACTAAGTACTTACCTATATTTTGATAGAGTTTAGTCAGTTTGTATCATACGAGTATCAAGCTTAGACGTGCCATAAAGTCATAACTAAGAAGCTTACTTGTTTTTTTTTAATTCTCGACATTGTTTTGATACTAAGTTATTGTTTTTTTTTTCATTTATTTGTATGTCGTTTGCTTCATGGTTGGAAATAAATCAAACAAGATTAATTTTACGATGTTTTATTCGGATAAGTACCAGCGTCCAGAGGGCCCTGCAAAGATGCACTACGCTAACTAACGTTTCTATTCGATTCGTTTTTCAACCAATCGCGTCACTGGGAGATGACGTGAAAACGAAAAGTCACGTGGTCTACCAGTGACGCGATTGGTTTAAAAACGAATCAAATAGAAACGTTAGTTAGCGTAGTGCATCTTTGCAGTAGGCCTAGTTCCCACATTTGTGTGTACATTAAACAAAGTAGGTACAATCTTATCAATAAAAATAAATGTTTAAAAAAACAAAAACTCATTTTTGAAGGGGGGTTTCTGATTTTTTTTAAAAAAAAAATATACTTTTTAGTGATCCTATTTATGCTGTTATGTAGTCCCACTTCTCAATTAATGAGAAACTATAGAACATTTCAAGCTCGCCGCAGGCAACGCCACGGGAATGTCATAGTCATATTTAAACCTAAATGTGCTCCCTCATAATCGCTCAAATATCTTAATCGAGATATCTTATCGCTACCCTTCAAATAGGTACTGTTAAGGAGTTCCGGTGGCCATCTGTGGTCTTCATCATCAGTTCCACTTCACCAAATAGTACTTTTCAAAAGCAAATGCACGAGTTACAGTGAAAAATACCGAAATCGCTATAGGTGTGCCTATAATATTTCAGGAGTTCCCTTGATTTCTCCCAGATCCCATCATCAGATCCTGACGTGTTGACAATGGGACCAACTAAAAAGTATACCCATTCAAACAACGAACAAAAAATTCAAATCGGTCTAGTGGTCTCCGAGTAACTCCTCTTTAGAAATGTTTGCTACTTTCCAGTGTGTTAGTGTGTTATGTGTGTTGCGATAAACGAGTTCAACGCGGACGAAGTCGCGGGCAAAGGCTAGCGCAATATAATGGTATTTAGGAGCTGATTTGCGAGGCTGCAACAGAATCTCTGCTGTGTTTAATGTAGACATTATAGACCCACCGAATAGGTAGGTGTTTGGCCTCGGTTCTTAATCAGTTGAGTTAGAATTCAGGGTGTGGCCATGAAAATTCATGGCACGTCGCAGCTAAAAATTAAAGGAGTTTGATAGATTGAGCCGATAGGAAACAACAGACCGCCTTTATTCAATACGTTTTACATTAATTTCTATGCAAACAGATAAGATTTTGACAACGGCCCTGAACCGAACCTAGGTCCCATAAAAGGTGCTCTGATTTTTGTGCGTATAACAATTAGGTAGGTATAACATTTAGGAGTATTTTGAGCACTTATTATAAATATATATTGTGAAAATTATTAACTTTGTATAGGTACATACTGTAGCATTACCGCTACAAATCGCGTTGGTTCGCGTTATTTATTGTTTATTTATTTCGCCTTTTTCGTTTCTCAGCCTTTTTGGTATTGCGGACTTGTTCATTGACCGGTTAGAGTTTGTAATTTCTACTGACAGTTTTGAATTTTGAATTCGTTTTTGTTAGATCCGTTCCTTGTTTTGGGAATGTCATTCATTTTCGTACTCTTGCCTTGATACAACAGAAAAATTTAATAATTTCTAGTCATCCCAAGTTTCTCTATAACTGAAGCCAGCTTCGAATGCCGCGTCCGGCAATTAAGTTAAATGAAGACATTTACTATTACGCCGTAGTCTCAATGGCGGGCTGAACGTTTTTGGTGCTGTTGTCTTCTGTGTGTCCGGATAGCGGGTGAGTTGGTTTTTGTTGCCGAACAAGTCTTCACAGTCCTCCAATCTAAGGAAGCCTTTCTTCCGTCCTTCTCGTTCAATTTTGTGAGTAAAGGTGTCCTTTGCAGCATCTCCGCTTACCCCATATCTTCCGACTCAACGCCCCGACTGAAGATTTGGACGTCTGGATTCAACGTGCGGTTCGCCGTCAAGTTCGCTGACAACGGGTCGTCGTCTGCGGCAGCGCCCGCAGGTTTTACCCGCTGCGACGGTTGCGACGAACGCAGGGAGGTTACATCTTCACACGGCGACAAGCAACGGCGGATTTTCGCAGGACAGTTACTATTTCGTTGATTTTTCCCTTATAAAATTCCAATCTGAGTCCGCGAACTCACCCCTAACCTACCTAAGGTTATTCATTCGGTTTCATTTTGGCGATAAATGTTATAGAATCCCTAGACCTTTTTTACCGATCAAAACCATAATTTGTTATCCCAGTTTTATAATACTTCGAACATATCAGTTTTAATCATGAAGCGCTTCTTGCATTTTAACAGATTCTTGTTGTTTTAGTTCGAATCAGAATTACCTTTAAATTGAATACAAGTTTTGGCCTGACCGTGTTCCAAGGTGGTCTTTCACCCTTTATTAGGCTATGTGTTTTTAAACTAGAAAAACTTTATTATTGTGATAACCCGCAGACCGTTCTGTGTTAAATTGTTTTTGATACGTAAGCTAAGTTCCGTAACAGCCTAGTGACCTTGTTTTTTTATAGTTACATTGTATGTAGTTTGTTTTAATTTTATCATTGTGTGTTCTCTTTATTATATAACCTTGTTGAATTTCGTTCGGTTTTATTTTATTTATACAGGTCCAAATTTACGTGCTGATGGTTTTATCACAACCATCCCGTGTAGTGTTCCTACCCTTTTATTTTTATGGAGCGCTACAAAATGGCGCCCGAAGGTAAGTGATTTTTTCTATATTTACTTGTTTTGGTGATAACATTAATTTTTTTTTGTGTCGTCAGTGGAAGAATTGGTCATTCTGTCCAATAATTTTTTCCTTAACTACTAATCCGTTATGTTGTGTTTTAGATCTACACACCCGTCGACCTTTTTGCTGTTGTGAGGCTTTGGCTGCGCCTTGCATCTTTTCACCGAGGATTCGAACTTAATCCCTGGGAGTCTGTTTCTTGTTCTGATCTGTAATTTATATTGAATTTTTTAAAAAAAAATAGTGTTAAACCATCCCATTTTAAAAACTGTGTTTTATTGGTTGCTAATAAAGATACTTGGTGTTTTTATTCCCTTCCCTTTCTGATGTTAGCTTGTAAGACGTAGGGCACAAACAAGGTAAGTCGCTTTGATTTTCTTCTACCATACCTTACGTTGTTTGTTCACAGGGGCTTCCAATCGTGTTAGAGTTCTAATCTTTTGATCGTTTTGTGTTTGTTGTTTTTCTCCCTCTGTGTAATCTTTAGAATGGAGTTGTCAGATTCAGCTATGGTGACGCCGCAGCGTTTGACCCCACCAGCTCTTCCTGTTAAGAATCCTGATGAGTTTTATGATTCACAGGATGCCATTGAGCCCACGCCTTTGACATGTCCGATGAGTCGACGTTGTTCCAAACAGGAGTCCCTCCTCAAGTGGAATATCAAGTTTGATGGTGAAGCCTGCGTTAGGGAGTTTTTCCAACGCGTTGAAGAGGAACAAGAGGCTCGAGACGTTCCGCTAGACTACGTTGTGCGTCGGTTTCATGAACTTCTTTCGGACAGTGCACTTAAATATTTTAGATCAATAAGGTGTCCCGGCTTGACGTATCATCAGGTCAAGGGGGCGTTCCTTCGCACTTTTGATGTCATTGATTATGACTTCAAAATCGAACGTGAATTGCGTCAATTGCGTCAGAAACCAACCCAGACGGCGAGGGATTTTATAATCTCTGCCCGCGACCTGAACTCCAAACTACGTGTTCCGGTTCCCGAAGCGGATTTGTTCACCATCGTGAAGTACGGCTTACATTCACGCTATCACCCTTGCTTAGCAACGAATTTGTTGACTGATCTTGACGCGCTATTACATATTACAGCTAATTTCGAGGCTTTCCAGTCCCAGCATAGGGTTTGTGCAGTCTGTTCCTCTACTAATGTCGATATCGCCCAAAGTTCACCCCCATTATGTTTGAAGTGCAACACGTCAGGTCATCAATATCGCGCTTGTCCTGTTGTGCCTGGTCCTTTATGTTTTAGTTGCAAGCGTCCAGGTGTCATCACACGCGATTGTGCGAATTGTAATCCTCCAAAAAACGCGTAAATGGTGACGCACGCACACCCAATGTGTCACCAGTTATTGTTACTAATTCGCCAGACAGTCGATTATTCTTAGAGATTACTTTGGCAAAGTCCCGTATAAAGGCCCTTTTAGATAGCGGTGCTCAAGTTTCTTTGGTAGATGTTTTTTTGTTAAATAAGTTGGAAATCCCTTTTAGTACCGACTTACGCCCGACAGTTATTTCTGCAGATAGTTCTCCTATTGAGATACTTGGTGGTGTTGACCTGCCTATTTTTTTTAGAGGCGGCTGGGTTCAACACCCTTGTTTAGTTAGTAGGAATTTGCCTACTCAATTGATTTTAGGTATTCAATTTTGGAACCAATACGGCCTTACTGCTTTAATTACGGACGCTTTTCATGGCAAATATTCTGACAATCTTTTTGTACCTTCGGTTCAGAATAACGTTATACCCGAGGTTGCTTCTAATGAGACACGTTACGTTCATCCTCGTTGGACATTATCACCTGATCAGGAAACTAGGTTACAGTCGGTCATCGAACAGTTCAGCGATATCTCGTCAGATCAAAAAGGTCTAGGTTGTACCTCATGGTTGTCCCATAAGATCGTAACTGAAGGCTCACCAATAAGGCAGAGATATTATCCGCTATCACCCGTGAAGTTGAAGATACTTAATGAGGAGATTGACAAGATGCTCGAGATGGGTGTTATTCGACCTTCCAAGTCACCATGGGCGAGCCCTGTTGTTATGGTTACCAAGAAAGATGGCTCCGTTCGGTTCTGCGTTGATAGTCGCAAACTTAATAGCGTTACCATTCGCGATTCGTATCCGTTACCTCGTATACAGGATATCCTTGATAACCTACGCGGAGCGAGATTTATCACGACCCTCGACTTCCGGAGTGCCTTTTGGCAGATACCTTTAGCCGATAACGCTAGTTGTCAGAAGACAGCATTTATTGTTCCTCAACGCGGACTTTTTGAATTTACTCGGATGCCGTTCGGGCTTACCAACGCTGCTTCTGAGATGCAACGTCTTACCGATCTAATCGTTAATTTCGAATATACGTCAGATTCTGATGACTTTGTCTTCGGGTATGTCGATGATCTGATCCTCGTTTCCAAGGACTTTGAGAGTCACCTGCGTCTCATTATTAAGGTTCACGATCGTCTTAAAGATGCCGGTCTGACAGTCAGCTTGAAAAAATGCGAGTTCTGTAAACCTGAACTAAAGTATCTGGGTTATATCGTAAACGAACGCGGTCTGCAAACCGATCCGAAGAAACTCGATGCTATTAACGAATTTCCTGTACCGACAACAGCAAAAACTCTCCGTGGCTTTATCGGAATGGCGTCTTATTACCGTCGATTTGTGGATAATTTTTCAGCTATCATCGCTCCATTGACTGCCCTCATTGGTAAAAGGAAGGGTAAAGATCCTATCGAGTGGAATGATGCCGCCAACTCGGCATTTCTTCAGCTGAAGTCGGCTCTGATGAAGTCACCTGTCATGTCATGTCCTGATTTCACGCGTCCTTTTATTCTTCAGTGTGACGCAAGTTCGATGGCTTTAGGGTCTGTGCTTGTCCAGGAGATCGATGGTGTAGAGCATCCTATAGCATATTATTCACGTCTGTTTTCCAAGGCAGAAAGGAACTATAGCACCACTGAGCGAGAACTTCTCGCTGTGCTCGATTCTATTAAACACTTTCGTGGTTATCTTGACGGGGTTGATTTTACTATTGTCACAGATCATATCGCCTTAAAGTGGTTAATGACGTTAGATAATCCAAGTGGCAGCTTAGCTCGATGGGCGACAATCATTTCCCAGTTCAATTTCAAAATTGTTCATAGACGTGGTGTTCTTAATGTTGTTCCCGACGCACTTTCCAGAGCGCAGGTTGGCGTTATTTCTTTTAGTCGTGGTGGTAATCCGACCACCGATCCTTGGTATGAACGTATCTATAATGGTGTTCAAACGTCCCCCCAGATCTTTCCCGCGTATTGTATACGTGATGGCATGCTTCTTCGGAAAATGGCATTAGACGTTCCGTTAAGAGATAACGCTTGGCGTATTGTTCTTCCAGCTGAGAAGACTAGGGAAGCTATCCTCGAGATTCATAACAACTTCCCTAATGTACATCCAGGGGTGATGAAAACCTATAGTAAACTCAGGGAGGTTTATTATTGGCCGTCGATGTATCGTACGGTTGCGACTGTACTTTCTGATTGTCAAGTTTGTAAGGCGTTTAAAATTGCTAATGGCACACCACATGGTCTCAGGTTATATCCTAGGTCAGTTAACGCACCACTGGACTTGCTCTCTATCGATCTTATTGGTCCCTTACCCCCTGCATATTATGGTTTCCGTTATATTCTAACTATGGTCGATGTTTTCACAAAGTTTGTTTGGCTAGTTCCCCTCAAAACCGTCAGTGCTCTGAATGTATCGAAAGCTCTGGAGTCGGAAGTTTTTCTTCGATATGGTACACCCCAAAATATCCTTTGCGATAACGCAACTGTTTTCCGCAGCAGGGAATTTTCGCGTTTTCTGTCTGGTTATCGAATTCCTGGCCCAATCTTTACCCCGTATTATTCACCCCAGGCTAATGTGGTAGAGAGATACAACCAAAGTGTAATTACTACTCTGAGTATCCTGTTGGTCGATGACGATCGTAACTGGGCGAAGTTACTTCCTAAGGTTGCGCTATACTTAAACTCGTGTATGAATCTTGCTACTTCTTATACGCCCAACTTCCTTATGTATGGCCGTGAAGTACTATCCACGCATGAGCGTTATAATGTTCAGACTGTGGACCCAGGTGTGGAACACAGTCGGAACGAACGCGCTACATCGCTGGAAACTCTTCAGGAGGTCTATACCAAGGTTTCGGACGCAATGTCTCTGGCCTTTCAACGTAACGCTGTTAGGTACAATCGCAACAGAGTTACGGTTCGATATAACGTCGGCGATGTCGTCTGGAGACGAAATTTTGCCCGGGCCGGTCAGGACGAATTCCTCGGAGGAAAATTCGCACCGCGTTTTATTAAGTGTACTGTCGAACGTATTATTTCCCCACAGGTGTTGGTACTTAAGGATGTGAATTCACCTCACAGTGGCAACTATCACGTTAAGGATATCCTTAAGTAATTGTTTTGTCATTTTCGTTTATTTTATTTTTTTCCTCTTTCCTCCTCCTTTTTCTCCCTCTTCTCTCAAAATTCCCAAAATTCTAAAGGTTCCATTGTGTTCAGCGTCTTCCCCCTTTTGGTTTTTCTGTTTCGGTGTTCCATTCCACAGTTATTTTTATAATAATTTACGATAAATGTACAAATTTGTCTCCTTCCTTCTTTGTGGAGGTTCCGTTATATATTTCCTTGTTTCCCCTCCGCGGAGGCGTCGTGCCCCTCCGCGGAGGTTGCGAGGTGTTTCCTCAGTTTACTCCACGGAGGGCCTTACGCCCCCTCCGTGGAGGTTTTGTCGGAGATGCCGCGAGGGCATTAGGCCGCCCTCGCGGTGGTCTTGAGTTTACTTCTTTCTTCTTCTTCCTTCCAACTCTCGGATTGAGAGTAAATTTCGTTCCACCTTTCTTGTTGCATTTAGTGTATTTCTGCTATCAGTTAGAATTGGTGGTCAGATTTTTTTTGTCCCCAATTTCTTCTGAGTCGACTTTTGTTGAGGGAATTTTCCTTTCCGTGTTCACTTTTTTCGGTCTGACTATACATATTGTTATTCCAATGTAATTCAAAGTTCGAAGTTTGTTAATCACCTATCACTTTGTTCACGTTAGGCATTTGTTTGCCATCGTATCAACTATAGTGCAATAACAGGTCTTGATACTTGAGGTTTTTCTCGCGCTAATTTCCAAGACGGAATTGTTTTGTTGGGCTATATTACTGGGTCAACGGTTAGATAGTTTTCGGTAACTGTTTAATCAGTGATTTTGGGTATCATAGCGGTTTGGTTGGTATGTAAACTTCGTGCACTGGTATGCCTTAGTTTAAGAGCTAGTGTCTTGGAATTTTCGGTTAGAGTACTTATCCCGATCGTGTTACTTGTTCTGTCATTTGGTATACCCAGTATGATAATTCGTTATACCATTATTTTTTGATTGATAGTTCTGATAGGCTTCTTTGTGTATATTGTGGTGGTTGATTTGTATAATCCTTAGTTTTTAGTGTTAGGATAATTTGATTCAATTTTCGTCGCGGATATTTGTTAGGGTTTCTAGATGGTATTTGTAGTAGGTTATTTCTTGTCTTTGCGTAGGTTTGTAATGATGGTCTGTTAAACACTTTTTTTTGCAGTTTTTGTTGGCTGACTGTACTAGGTGTAAGTTAGTTATAGAGGTGCTTTTTTCCAGCAGGCTGTATTATTAATAAAATAGTTTTAATGTGTTAGGCTAGATGTTTTAGGGTAGGTGGCTGCAGTTAGTCTGAATTAGTCCTAGTTTAGTCAGTCTAGTATCAAGATCGTTTTGGTTCATCTATACTAGGTGAGCGATCTTTGGTGTTCAGGTGTGATTTCCGTCGCGTCTGTAGTTTTGTTTTTCATTTTAGGTTAACCTTATCAAGGTCGACTTTGACAAATGCTGTTTGTGTTTAACCTTTATATTTTAAAGTGTGTTTTTGGTGTTTCGTGTTCGATGTTTAGGGTTGTCACATTTGGAAATTTTAGGGTTGTCACTTCGATATTATTCTAGGGTTGTCACTTTTGGAAATTTTAGGGATGTCACTTCGATATTATTTTAGGGTTGTCACTTTTGGAAATTTTAGGGATGTCACTTCAGTATTATTTTAGGGTTGTCAATTTTTTTGTTTTTTTGTTCTAGTGAGGGGATAATTGTAGCATTACCGCTACAAATCGCGTTGGTTCGCGTTATTTATTGTTTATTTATTTCGCCTTTTTCGTTTCTCAGCCTTTTTGGTATTGCGGACTTGTTCATTGACCGGTTAGAGTTTGTAATTTCTACTGACAGTTTTGAATTTTGAATTCGTTTTTGTTAGATCCGTTCCTTGTTTTGGGAATGTCATTCATTTTCGTACTCTTGCCTTGATACAACAGAAAAATTTAATAATTTCTAGTCATCCCAAGTTTCTCTATAACTGAAGCCAGCTTCGAATGCCGCGTCCGGCAATTAAGTTAAATGAAGACATTTACTATTACGCCGTAGTCTCAATGGCGGGCTGAACGTTTTTGGTGCTGTTGTCTTCTGTGTGTCCGGATAGCGGGTGAGTTGGTTTTTGTTGCCGAACAAGTCTTCACAGTCCTCCAATCTAAGGAAGCCTTTCTTCCGTCCTTCTCGTTCAATTTTGTGAGTAAAGGTGTCCTTTGCAGCATCTCCGCTTACCCCATATCTTCCGACTCAACGCCCCGACTGAAGATTTGGACGTCTGGATTCAACGTGCGGTTCGCCGTCAAGTTCGCTGGCAACGGGTCGTCGTCTGCGGCAGCGCCCGCAGGTTTTACCCGCTGCGACGGTTGCGACGAACGCAGGGAGGTTACATCTTCACACGGCGACAAGCAACGGCGGATTTTCGCAGGACAGTTACTATTTCGTTGATTTTTCCCTTATAAAATTCCAATCTGAGTCCGCGAACTCACCCCTAACCTACCTAAGGTTATTCATTCGGTTTCATTTTGGCGATAAATGTTATAGAATCCCTAGACCTTTTTTACCGATCAAAACCATAATTTGTTATCCCAGTTTTATAATACTTCGAACATATCAGTTTTAATCATGAAGCGCTTCTTGCATTTTAACAGATTCTTGTTGTTTTAGTTCGAATCAGAATTACCTTTAAATTGAATACAAGTTTTGGCCTGACCGTGTTCCAAGGTGGTCTTTCACCCTTTATTAGGCTATGTGTTTTTAAACTAGAAAAACTTTATTATTGTGATAACCCGCAGACCGTTCTGTGTTAAATTGTTTTTGATACGTAAGCTAAGTTCCGTAACAGCCTAGTGACCTTGTTTTTTTATAGTTACATTGTATGTAGTTTGTTTTAATTTTATCATTGTGTGTTCTCTTTATTATATAACCTTGTTGAATTTCGTTCGGTTTTATTTTATTTATACAGGTCCAAATTTACGTGCTGATGGTTTTATCACAACCATCCCGTGTAGTGTTCCTACCCTTTTATTTTTATGGAGCGCTACAATACATACTAAGCGAAGATATAACCAGTGCACTGTTTTTTTTTTTGTAATAAAAATCATAGTTAGTAATTGTATTTATAGAATATTTACAAGGGAAAGTAAGGCGAAATTCAAGGGCGGTAAAAAAAAAATTAAAAAGGTTTGATGGATAACACACTAATCACCGAAGAGTCGGGCAGGTCGGACCGTGCTCAGAGTAGGGTTCTGAATCCGTTACTACAAACGCAAATAAAACTAAAAACCGGTCAAGTTCGAGTCGGACTCACGCACCGAGGATTCCGTATTTAAGATTTTAATACGGAAAATACCCTATAAATTTGGATTCATTTGAGAGTGGAGAAATATACGTTTTTTACGGCATAAACGGCCGTATCTTTTTTTACGTTAACTAAGAAGTTCGTTTTTTTCACAGCTTCAAGGGACTGTAGACCTGAGTAGGTATGATTTTAATTTAAACTCGATACCTCCACGAGTTCCCGGCATAAAGGGTCTTCACATACAGACGGTCAGACAAGTGATCCTATAAGGGTTCCGTTTTTTCCTTTTGAGGTACAGAACCCTAAAAACAACACGCGTGAACTAGTTTCTTATTTAAAGTTAATTGTTGCTCTCTAAGATGATTTTTAGTAGGTACACTTTAGCCGCGTGTACCTCAGGAACCAATCAAGTCTACTAATGGCCTGTTGTTTGATCGGTAGTTAAACTAACTAATGGTCAAAAAACGTTACTAATGGTTAAAATCTCAAGGAAATGTGTCAAATTTTCCATTCCTTTTTCGGATTTTAACAATTAGTTAGTTTAACTACTGATCAAACAACAGGGCCTTAGAGCCAACAACAGGCCATAAGTCGTAATAGTTTTACTTATAAGTTTACTATAGTACTTTTATTCAGGACATTTTTCAGATTTTTATTATATTATAATTTGGCTGAAGCGAGGCACATAACTAGCGAAAATTACACTTTTCGAGTTCAATATTTCCAAATCTAAAAGTTGATAATACTCGTAACATGTGCATAATGATTTTTTAAGAGCTCTCAAATGATACCTCACTCAATGTTATGTGTAGGATGTGATGTGATGTGTGATGAATGTGACGTGTACATGTATAGGAGGTACACGAAAAAAAATATTTTTCCATATTTAATTTCACTACTTTGTCGGCATTATTGAAATGTATAACTACGCCAAATTACAGCTTTGTGTACCAAGAGTCTGTAAAATAAACCGCGCACAGACGGAAGGACAGACAGATGGATAGATGGACAAATGGACATGGCAAAACTATAAGGGTTCCTTGTTTGACTTCGGAACCCTAAAAACGAACGAATATTTTGGCAAACGGCAATCGGTATCAAATATTCGTGATTAGAGAAGGTTACCCATTTTAAAAACAATTTTACTTACAACGTAATTTAAAAAGCGCCTCCTTACCAGGTCATCGTTAAACCTAACTACAAAGATTTTAACTAAAGACTACACTCTTACACAAACAAACTTAAGTAAAAAGGTTTGATTAATAAGGCAATTTAAAGATATTTCACTTATTTTATTGATGAAATGAATTTCACACTTGGTGACGTAATTAACCAAATTATAAACGATCCTGTAATTGGAATAATTCGTACACAAGACGTATCACTAACACGGGCAGTTTTTGGAATATTGGGTATATACTCGTACTTAAAATAAAAATAAGTGAACGTTATTGGCTAATGGGCCCGAAAATTGAAGTTTTTTATTTTATTTATTTATACTATTCCTTGTATTGTAGATAATGAAAGTTGAAAAAAAAAATAGCTTGATAGCGGACAAAACATGCAAGTTTACCTGCCGCTGTGTTCACTCGTGATTTACAATTAACTTAATTAACATAGGTTAGTTAGTTCGGTTTACGGAGATAATTCAAGAATTTATAATGATATTAAAATTTGGTAATATTTATGACATGACGCTAATTGAAACAAAAATCACATCTGTGGATTCAACTATTTAGATTGTATTTGCATCGTTAGGTGATAACAGAGGGTTTTAGTCAAATTTAACAGAAACTTAAATAACTATGAAACTTTGAGGGTGAAATGCATAGATCTTGACGTCCTTTATCGACCTGCTTCGTTTGATTCACTCCTCCTGTTACACCCTGTGCATAGCTACCTACTTTTTACCTTTTTAAGGCCTTACGCCAAATAAAAAATTGTTACTCACACGCTAATTGAAATAGGTGGCGAGCGAGAATGACACTAGTGACAGTGGTTGACTATCAATAAATTGTCATATTCATTTGTTATTTTTCCTAAAAATACCCGATAAAACGAAAAAAAAACAGAATTTCAAAAACTCAAGTAAAAAACATTCGTTTTTTTCCGCAATTTTCAACGCTAACTGTACCTGAGACAACTACTTATATAAACGTCGTCGGTGGCGTTGTAGGCACGTCAGCTGATGACGACTTTCGGCGTCGTTGGCATTCAAAATGTACCTAAATACAATAGCCGTAAACTGAATAGGTAACTAATTTAAGTCACAAACTGCTTATAGCTTTACCTACCATAAAAAAACAATCAATCATAGCAACCGGGCCACGTTGATAGTGTCACTAAACAATGTTGTGTCTATTTATGATAAAATATTTCGCATGAATTCGCAAGGCGTACTTACTATAACATTGATAAATATGTACAGTCAACAGCATAAATAAGTGATCATTTATGTACCTTTTCACTTTAACGTCGTGTTTGAAATGTCATACAAAATTGTGATACGATTGAAAGCGACAAGGTACATAAATGATCACTTATTTATGCTGCTGACTGTACCATCAAGGACTTTAAACGTTTATCCACCATAGAACCTTGTCATATTGACAGAGTCAAGTGACGAAATAGAAATTGCATAGGAATTAATCTTGGGTTTTATATGACAAGGTTCTATAGTGGTTCATCAATGAATGTCCGTGACCGTACGTATAATAATTGGGACTCATCACACAACTAGCTTTTACCCGCCACTCCTTCAAATCTTTCAATCCTCTGATTGGTCAAACTTTCTAGGTTATAATATGATTTGTTCTTTAAAATCAAATTGGGTCCTATTTTGGACCCAGGATCCGAAAAGAAATGTTTCGCAACCACTCGAGGTCAGTCAAACGCAACGCTGTTGCGTCAGAATAAACACGGCAGCTCCTGTCATGCATGGAGTCGTGGCATATTATTTATCACCAATACGGAAAGCAAACGTTAAAGAGTGCACACGCTTCGCCAACAAACTGTTCCGCAGTTCGGCGAAATTTTGTAATGTATTTTAACTATCTAAGAATATAATAAATAAATAAGACAAAGGTTACTAAATCATCTTAATAATAAGGTAAACAATTTCCATAAAAAAGATCTTTAGCAAGCAAGGCTCTCTATACTTCGTTTTCCATTTTCCCCGTAATAGATCATACCTATACTCCTTCATCGGTTGCGGAGTTAGAATGTATGATTATTAATGATTATTCAGTTTAATGGATAATTTAAGTTATACGACTATGGTCCTATTGTACACATGTACACTGAAAAAGAGCGGCAATAAAACAAATGTTGATTAGAATTTGAGAACCGTCCATAATGGCCGTTCGTAATCGGCGGTCCTGTAGGTATTGATTGTTTATTTTCAAAAGGTCGTTATTTAATTATGGTTTGTAAAAATCAACTTACACCTCGACTAATTTCTTATCAAACACTGGCTAAGCCTGCTTAAAATGGTGCTGTACAATTGGAATAAACATTTTATCCATCTAATGAAATTCGGCTGCTACCTGAGTTGGCTAGTCATAAAAAGTAACATCAGTAACACGAACAAGATCCACTAAACGACTATTTAATCGTTGGCAGTGAGCCCCAATAATACTATAAATATAACTATATCGGTTAAGTTGGTCTAGTAGTTATTACAAAGTGTCACAGCACATGTGCGTTATGTATATGCGTGTTAACAATCTTACTGGTACCTACTTCGAACAAACCAACGTCGTTGTTTATGAACCAACTCATTTAAGTCTGTTAATCCCTTAAAGTCTGTTACCATGCAACGTGACGAGTTAATAAAATATTGTGAGACAGTCATAATCATAACATAACGAAACATTACTCACCTCATTTGTTTTTATCAAACGATAGGTACAACCTAGGTCTCCCAATCTTAACAGCCAACATGCAACGAATTCAAAACACATTCGTGTGTAGGTAATAATCGGATATTATAGTAAATAAAATATAGAAGTACGTAAGTGACAGACAAGCGAGTGTAGCTGGTACGAAACAAACGAGCCTATATCTGTCGAACAAATCACCCAGAAGTCAGAACTATCACAAAGATCACAAATCGTAATTCAAAACATTAGTTAAGCGTATACCACCTACTATACTATTTAGGAAAGCACAACGCCCATTCTACGGAGTTACTTGTAAATACGAGTATACACGAGTTTCAGGTAGGTGCAGAGTAAATGCACGATCGTTTGAAAATTAACTGTTCCAGTCATTATGTGGCCTCGCTACTACTACGTCGCATCGCACATTTAACTAAACGTCGACTCGAGTAGGTAGTTAACAAGGAGTCATGTCGTCATCGTAAATCGCTTTGATAAAAATAATACATGATACCACACATAATGTAAACCACAAACTCTTCACAATCAAAAATTATAAATAATTACAGAAATTGATTTAACGTACTTTGGGTATGCAAGATCGCGCTGGGGTGGGTAGTCAGATAATTGCCGCGCATGGCCTATAATAAATATAATGTTGCATGTCATAGACAAACAAGTGACTGGGCGAGCTTTAAATCCGATAATTTGCTTATCATACTATTAACTATTCGTTATTCGATAAATCACATAATAAAACGATTTGCATACTTTGGTTTAGGTACCTGTTGTTGTAGCTGATGGTTTTGTGCCACGATTTTTATACCGCTCAGTTCCAATGATCGGGGGTCCAATGACCTACTGCGAGGTTTTTCCGAGTAAAATTCATCTCTTTTCCCTTTCTTCCACCTGAAGTAGTTAGCCATGGCGGCCAGCTCTGGTCCCGCCTCCCACTGTGCCACTAGCACATGTTCGCGACGTCCGCTGTTAACACAGGTGTCGGCGCACTTGAAACGAGGTTATACCGCGTAGACATCTCTGCAAGTACTGAGCGATAACGCCGATGTCACGAGACGACTATCGTTATGCAATGAAGCAGTGCGTACACGTACAATATCCGACTTTGGTTCCGATACGGAACTGGGCAATGAACGTGGGGGATCACACGACACTGTCTCTTATCGTACATCGGTACCAACATTGCCCGCCAGCACTTGTTGTCCACATACGAACACCATCTCGAGTAGGTACTCGTAGTCTGTTTACGAAAAAATACTAAAGATACCAACTTACTTGTATTTTTTTGTTTTAGAAAAGAATTCAATCTGCATAAGGGATAATAATTAAACTGAAATGCGATAAGATTTTCACTTCTGCAAGGTCAGCACTTCAATGTATACAATCGGTGACGTCAGCTTAACAATTAATTTGCTTACCTACTAAATGACAATCACAATTTTACAATACAAATTACTTACGTAGTGAGTGTCAAACGACTTTAAGCACGTACTTTTTAGGGTTCTGTTGCTAAATTGTCAAAACCGAATCGCAATTATTATTTTTCCGTCAGTCTATCAGTCCCTCTGCCTGTCTCTCCGGCTGGCACAAATGTAATCGTGGTTCATATTATCACGATTTGCGATTGATAGTTTATATGAAGTTATGATTCTTTCAGTCGAAATCAGCAATCATAAATAACGATTAAAGTATTTCTACATACAAAGTAAGTTTCTAGTCTTCAAAATACGAGGCCCCTGGGCGGATACCTGTGTCTAACAAGGATAGCTACCCAACTGTCCGGCTCCGATTTGGTTTATTTTGATATATGTTAGAGAGTAGTCTAAAATAACAGAAGATTGGGCAGCTAAAAAAAATACGTGTCTGTTATTTTAGACTACTATTTAACATATATCAAAATAAACCAAATCAGAGCCGGACAGTTGGGTACCTTTCCTTGTAAGTCAAAATGTAAATGTAATGTAATGTTTTTTTCATACAGCTTCTGTAACAGTAGTTGTGACCAAGATGGCTAATTATGCATGCTTGATGCATGAATGAAATACATATTTATCACTAACTTTTTAAAAATTGATCATAGGGCTCATTGTCTCCGTTGATGCAAATGGGTCAATCAACTTTTTGTTGTAGCCCGTTGCCATAGTGACGTCTCCTGGGTCACTTTTTTAACATTTTTTCTAAGAAACTCTATCACTTGTCTCCTGGCTTACGGGACAGAATAACAACAACCAGAAGTTGATCCACCGAAATTTCAATCATGTCGGTTTAAGGATTTTGTAACGGTTGGCATTATAGTTTTCTGGAAAAGGACGTTTGTTTTGTACTAGCTTTCCGACCGCGACTTCGTCTGCGGAGAGTCAGAACTTCCGTTAGAAGTATATAAATAGTTTACATCACATTCAAAGGGTTTTTTTAATGAAAAAATTCCAAAAGGTGAACGTTAAAGGCCGAGCCACACCGGATGCGTGACGTGCACGTGCGCGTGCGCATTCGCTTTACACTGCGTTGTGAATTCTCATTACGACATGTCACTATAAAACGCAGTGGAAAGCGAACGCGCACGTCACACATCCGGTGTGGCTGAGCCTTAACGGCTTACCTATTTCACAGAATAAGTAATCCTATTTTAAAAACTGTTTTTTTATTTAAATTATAATGGTATTTATACCGAGTTTCATGTATCGCGGCGACGAGGCGGTGGCCTAGATTGGTTGTGACCCTGCCTACGAAGCTAGCGCTCCTCGGGTCAAATCCCGGTAAGGGCAGATGTTTGTGTGATGAGCACAAATATTTGTTTCCGAGTCATGGATGTTTTCTATGTATTTAAGTATATATTTCTCTATATAAGTATTTATATCGTTGTCTAGTACCCATAGTACAAGCTTAGAGCTTAGTTTGGGACTAGGTCAATTGGTGTGACATTGTCTCCAGATATATATTTATTTATCTTACTTGCCCGGTCATAATTATTATTTATGTGTAGGTAAACAGTATATCTTAATGCCAATTTCTCACTTAAAACATGACCAAATTCTCATACAAACTTCTACCCCCATTTTGCCCTCTTTTCCGAAATTGCCGTAAGTTTTTTTTATTTATATCCTAATTAATGATGTTCACGATTCTCATTTCAAAAATTACCGAACTCTCTTACAAACTTAATTTCACCTCCTAGGGCTTAGTTTTTCAAAATCGCCTAAAGCCATTTTTTATTTTTAAACAGCCTAAATATACCTTTCAACATTTATCGCTCCAAAAATGACTAAAATCCCATACAAACTTCTACCGCTCGTTTACCACCGCCATTTACAGGGATAGTTTTTCCAAAATCTCCGAAAGAAATTTTCGGGGGTTTTTAGGCAAAACTTAAGGGTAAATTGGCGGTAGAAGTTTTTATGGGATTCTGGTCATTTTTGAAGGGAAATATTTGGAAATGTATGTTATACTTCAATTTATGTTATATTACGTTTCTCACTTCAAAAATATATATCATATATACAATTTTCTACCCCCATTTTACCACTTTGAGGTAGTTCAGCCTAAATCGCTGAAAGTTATATTTTTATATGTGTATTGCCTTTTATATACATATATAGATAGATCATTTGTATTGAAGACCATTTCTACCAAGTTTCAGTAAATCAGATCATAAAAACCTATAAAAGCTTTATAACCCCCTTTCATCCCCCAAAGGGTTGAATCTAAGGGCTTGTTTACGGAGACGCGGGGCGTCGCGCGTTGCGTTGGGCGGCGCGGTCTGCACTGAATTCAAATATATGGCGTGTAAAACCACTTCTCCGTAAACGGTTTTGTACAGCGTTTACGGAGAAGTGGTTTTACACGCGTTTGCTTCAAATACAGCGTTACTTGCGGCGGAGCCCGCAGATGGTATCGCCGCGTTACACGCAGCGTCGCACGCATCAATAACGGCGGTTCCCGCCACTGCGCCCGCAGTGGGGCCCACGGCGGAACCTTCTGTCAGTCTTGTGCTCCGCCGCGCGCTCCGCTACAAGATCGAGTCTGCCACGGATGCAGCGGCGGGCACCGCTACTCTCTACGCCTCGCACTACGCGCCGCATCACGCCCCGCATCTTCATAAACAACACCGTACAGGGCCATATGTTTGTATTTACGCGTGTGATAACGCGGTCCGCTGCACGTGCCGCCTCTCTGTAAACGGAAAAAGCGCCCGCGCCGCGCGACGCCAAGCCCTTAGTTATCGCTGAAGTACGTGTCTCATTGTTTGCATTGAAGAAAATTATATTTTTAAACTTTGCACCCCCCTTTTTCCCTAGGAGTTGAATTTTACTAATCGCTGAAATACGTGTCACATTATTTGCATTGAACGTAAATAAAACGTAAAACGTCTTGCGTCATTCCTCGCGAATGGACGTGTGCTTGGTAATTGTTTCGACTTTGTTACGAAAAATGGCCACAAAGTGTAGTGCTTGTGATGGACTCAATACTATTTCATAATTCTTATATGGAATGTTCAAATGAAAAATGTAAGAAGTTATTTGATCTGAAGTGCCTTGCCTTGAAACTGGAGGTATTTGTATCATTCTTGGATGAATATAAGTCTACGTGGATATGTCCCGAATGTGTTTGCTGCAATCCAAAAAGTAACAACCAGGATACACCAGTGAGAGGTAATAGACCAGCTTTAAATAGCACATTCACAAATAACGTAAATACTCGGCGCGGCAATCGTTTTGAAGTTGAATCTCCGCCAACCGGCATGGAAGTCGGTACCGATATGATAGCTGAATTGCTGAATGAACTAAGAGCTTTTCGACTTGAGGTCATGAAGCGTCTGGACACTCAGGAGAAAAGGATTCAAGAACTGCGAATAATCGCCGAACAGACTATGACTAAAGTTGAAAAATTATGCCTAGAAAAGAGGGTAGATAAAGAAAAAGATAACGACGTTATTACAATTAAAAATACAATTGAAGAGCTTACGAATGTTCAGATCGTGAATGTGACGAAACAAAAAATCGAGGGTCACCCGAGAACATTCCCTGAGGTTTTATTAAAAAAAGCCACTGATAATTCCGCTTTGAGTAATCCGGTTGTAAACAAGGTTGGGGCCACTAATTCTCCGATATTGGTTCCTGTTGTAGATACCCAGGCCAATCTCACTAATACGGGTGATTTAAAAAAATATTGATGTAGGAAAACAGACAGAGAAGGAAAAGGAAAAGTATGATTTGAAATTAGTGAAGAATAGGAAAGGAAAGAGATTATCGAGCGATGTTAAGAAGGGCCAAAATACTAGCACAATCACAATTAAAGCTACGGAGCGTAAGAAACATCTCCATGTTTGGCGTTTACATCCGGAGACATGCTCTTAGACCTTATTAGATTATGTAAAAAGTATATGCGGGTCGGAGGTGGTTATTGAGAAAATAAACCACAAAACAAAACGAGACTGCCTCGTTCAGAGTAACGGTACCGGAAAGTGCTTATAATAAGCTCTGCCAACCAGAGGTGTGGCCGGTAAATACGGAATTCACAGAGTGGATTTGGTTTCGTAAATCAACCAATAAACACAGAGAAGCAATTAAGTTTTTTTTTTATCTTTTACCAAAATGTACGGGGATTGAGAACAAAATTTGACGTTTTTCGAAGCAGTATTGCGGCATCGGATGCCGATTTATTTGCCATCACCGAGACGGGTTGTAGCATATCAGTACAAGACGCAGAAATAGCACCACCGGGATATCAAATAGTTCGCTGTGATAGGAGTGACGGCCGCAAATAAGGCGGCGCGCTTCTCGTTCTTCTCGTCGATATAGACAAAGAATCACGATGTTTTGAACTGGTGTCTGTGGGGGTTTGTAGTAGTTTATATTCTAAACTTTTGTTTGTATGGTGCGTTGTTTATATCCCGCCCGGTAGTAGCCAAAATGAGTACTTGATTTAATTTAATTTTATAGAACAATTATGTAGCAGGTATCGGAACATTATTGTAATAGGAGACTTTAATTTGCACTCTTGTTCGGTAAATGTTTTAAATTATTTTGAATATTTTGTGACATTTTGTGAATTCACACAGAGTAATGAAGTACCTAACTGTTTAGGCCGTCAATTGGATTTGGTATTGAGTACAGGTGTGAGCGGGGGGGTTCGCGTATGGGCTGCCGACGAGGCCCTAGTAACGGTGGACGCCTACCATCCGTCACTGACCGTGCGCGTGCCGCTGGTGCTTCGCCGCCTTCGCCGCCACTTACTTCTCTCGACCAAACTACCGCAGCGGTCACTGGGGAAAACGAAACTACCCACAATAATCGACCTAAGTGGAACTTTCACAAAGCTAAATTTAATTTATTACACTCTATATTAACGAAAGTAGATTGGAGCCAGCTTTATATTTTATGAGATTTTTTATAGTATTTTAGACCAATGTATTCCTAGGAAAAAATTTAAGTGTAAAAACTCAAGGTACGTTTACCCCGAGTGGTATACTTCGGATATTATTAGAAACATTAAATTAAAGGCTAGGCTTCACAAGCAATACAAACAAACAAAACCGAAGTATGATTATGATGCGTTTTCGATTTGTAGGGCAAATATTAAGTCGGCTATTATACAAGTACATGAACAGTACCGCGACCGGATTCAGTCTCGATTAATGGAGGACCCAAAGTCTTTTTGGCAGTATATTCGTTCTCAAAGAGGTTCTATAAATAAACAAAAAAAATTTTAAAGACGGCGTAATATTATCTGACGCGGACAGTGCTGCCGAATTTGCTGCTTACTTCCAGTCGGTGTATAGTATACGTGAGGCACGACTTGATGTGCAGGCCGCGGCTGCGGCAGGGGGCTCGAACAGTCAGCGCGTGCATTTGCACAGATTAACATTGTCTGAGGTGCACACTGCACTCGCGACTTTAAAGACGAAACGCTCAGCTGGCCCGGACGGGATTCCTACTTTCTTATTTAAAGACTGTCGCACAGTCCTTGCGGAACCCCTATTATATATATTTAATGTCTGTTTAAAGTCTGCATCCTTTCCGAGTTATTGGAAACTAACCAGAGTTACACCGGTACCAAAAGAGAAGGCTAGCTCGGACGTGAGTGGATATCGACCAGTGGCGGTGTTATCAACACCAGCAAAGGTTTTTGAGTTAGCTATTCAACGGGGTATATACGACCAAATAAAAAGTTTTCTTGCGGACCAACAGCATGGTTTTCGACCAGCCAAAAGCACCACCACTAATCTACTTAATTTTATGACATATGTCATTCCAAACGTAGATTCAGGTACCCAGGTTGATGCTGTGTACTTCGATTTAAAAAAAACATTTGATTCTTTAGATAATGATATCTTGCTGGCCAAGTTTGCGAATATGGGATTCACTGCGCATTTACTCGAGTTTTTTTGCTAGCTACATGCGGGATCGACAGCAATTATTGTTCGCCTATGTTCTTGAAATGGTTAGTTTATCTGTGCCTGATAAATATATAACGCGGCGGCGGCAACCTGAGTTGTTCAATGTTCCTCGCGGCCGGACCAATCTCCTAAATAAGGCCCCTCTCACTCAAGCCTCAATTATTCTAAATGAAGTGGCTGAGAAGACTAATTTGTTCTCATGTTCTTTATGTGAATTCACCAAAGTGACTTTTTATATTATAATGTACGGTATGAATAGACAGTAAGTCAGTTTATAACTTTAGTTAAATTGTGAAAAACTCCAACATAGACATTACAGTGGACCTAATCAAGACCAAACTATTGAATGAATTGAATAATGGCCCAGCCAAACCGCTTGCGTGACTTGCACGTGCACGTGCGCGTTCGCTTTCCACTGCGTTGTATAGTATGAATTCTCTTTAGGACATGTCACTATACAACGCAGTGGAAAGCGAACGCGCACGTGCACGTGCTCGTCACGCAAGCAGTGTGGCTGGGCCTTAAACCAGCTTTAGATAACCCTGATACTGCTCTTCGTACCAGAATGAACCAATCCAGACCATCCACATCCAAATTTGGTTCAACTAAGAAACCTATCGTATGTTATGACTGTATGGAGCCAGGACATAAACGTCAATGATGGACTAGAGCGTGAGAAGTGGTATGTAGATTCTGGAGCGTCCGCGCATATGACGTCACGAGCTGATTGGATGGAAAACATGAGAGGTTCACCTACTGGGACTATGACGATTGCGAATGGAGATGTGTTGTCGAGCCAAGGTGTTGGAGACAGCTATTAGCAGTTGTGGTCACAATACTGATATTAAGAAAATTACTGATGTAGTTCACGTGCCGAACTTGCTCTAATCTTATTTCAGTGAAGAAGGCTGTAGATAAAGGTTTTAGCGTAGTTTTTGATAAAACTGGCTGTAATTTTTTTGATTCTAAAGATTTTTCTTATAAAGGTGATAGTTTTACATGGTTCTATATGTGGTGGACTGTCAATTATGCTCTTTTGAGACATATGCTGATGTTTCTAGCTTCAAACTTTGGCATCGACGTTTAGGTCACTTACGCCGTATACCAATGGATCAATTAAACAAAGGACACGCAGTATGCGTCGACTATTCAGACGTTGACAAGGAACCATGCATCCCCTGCATTGAAGGTAAGCAGAGTAGGAAACCCTTTAAGAAAATTTCACATAAAAAGTCAACTACAGTTCTGGAACTTATCCATTCAGATGTTTGTGGTCCCCTGCCCGAAACGTCAATTCAAGGCAATAAATATCTTTTATTTTCATACACGATTTTTCTCGTATGACTTTTATTTTCTTTATTTCTTCAAAAGCTCAAGTAAAGAATAAGTTTTGTATTTTGCAGTCTTTAGTGGAACGGGAGGCGGGAGCAAAAATTAAGACATTGAAAAGCGACAATGGGAAAGAGTAAATTAATGCTGAATTTACGAGATACTTACAAAGTCAAGGAATCCAACACTTAACTACAGTTCCCTATAGTCCAAATCAGAATGGTGTCGCTGAAAGAACGAATAAAGATTAGATCTATTATGGAGAAAGTGATATCGATGCTTTCTGACAGTTCCCTGTCTTCTGCGTATTGGCAAGATGCGGCAGAAATGGCTGTGTATCTCAAGAATAGATCTCCTCATCATGCTCTCGAAGGCAAAACGGCATACGAGAAGTGGTACGGTAAGATACCAAATTTATCGCCCCTACGTGTTTTCGGATGTAGAGCTTTTATTCATGTTCCCGAATGTAGTCGGAAGAAATTGGACATGAAAGCACCTGAGCACATATTCGTCGGCTATTCAGAATATCCTAGAAGTTATTATTTTAGGGACGCTAAAAATCCCAGAAGATTTGTGAAAAGCAGACATATAACTTTCTTTAAAAATGTTTTTCAAGATTTGAAAGATAAAGGTGAAAATTGTAAGTCTGGTGATAATTTACCTGAACCAGCAGTTATACCTCTTATGTTTGAATCCAGTGTTACACCTTCATCAGAAGTAATGGACTCTGATATTCAGGTTGTAGAACGTGGGTACAATTTGAGATCCAGAAAACCTAATTCTGCTGCCGATTGTGTATGTATGCAGTCTTGTTCCCCTCATCATATGAATGAACCTATAAGCTATACACAGGCTATGTGTTCAAAAGATGGAGATAACTGGTATCTAGCAATGTAGAATGAATATCAATCACTACTTGACAAGGAAACTTGGGTTCTCGTTAATAGACCAGATAAGAAGGTCATTCCTTGCGGGTATACAAGTTAAAGAAAAATGCGCATGGTGACATAAAGCTAGACTTGTAGCGAAGGGATTTAATCAAGTTTATGACGTTGATGGGGATTTGGGCATTATTACAGGAAAGGCGGTGGACGTATAGTTGGTTATGCGGACGCAGATTGGGCTAACTGTCCTATAGATCGTCGTTCATATACTGGATTCTACTTCTCTATGGCCGGTGGAGCTATATCGTGGGAGAGTAAAAAGCGAACTACCATTGCTTTATCTTCGAGTGAGAGCGAATATATTAGCCTAGCGAGTGCAGCTAAGGATGCAGTGTTTCTGAAGCGGTTGATTTTTGAATTAACTGGTGAGCCAACTGATGTTCCTATTTACAATGATTCGCAGTCTGCCCAGAAGTTGGCTTTGAATCCGGTCCACCACAGTAGAACCAAACATATGGACACGAGATTTCATTTTATACGTGATTTATTAGCTAATAATGTTATTAGTGTCGTTTATACCCCTACTTTAGAGATGTGGGCTGATGTGCTGACTAAGCCTTTAGCTCGCATTAAGCATCAGAATTGTGTAAAAGGGAAAGGTTTATGTTTATAATCTTATTTTGATTACGGGGGAGTATGTTGTAATACTGGCTAATCAAAATTTTGAATTTATATTGAAAGAAGTGGTCTCTGCCTACCCCTCTGGGAAACAGGCGTGATTTAATGTATGTATGTATGAATTTATATTTATTTTACAACTGACTGTATTCTATATGATGTCTTGATGTCACTTCAATAAAGTCAAATACATCAATAAAAAATTACATGTGAGTAATTTTCTTGGAGTTTTGATATCCGCACCCATTTCTAAAATGCATTCAAATTTTTTAAACCCTCTGTTTGCAGTAAAGCCCGATTCACATTGGTCAAGGGCAGTGGACAGTACAGTAGTGTAAACCGACCGGACAGTAGCGAGCCAAGTGGCCTTGCCAGTGGATCCCAATAGAATCGCTTTCTATTTCTTCACTCCACTGTCCTTGCCACTGTACTTGCCACTGTCCTTGACCAATGTAAATCGGGCTTAAGGAATGCGCCGGCGGAGCCTGCCGTTAGGCAAAAATATGTTTGCCAAATGTATCGTTTCGCAACTTTTTCATTGAAGAATGGCGCGGGGCGTTTCCCGCGGTCCGAACTCTACGTGTACAGGCCGCTTTTTTAGAGGTTAGACGTGGGTGCGCGGGGCCACCCAATGCTCGGGGCCCGTAGCATTTGCTACTCTTGCTGCACTACATGACTAATTCGGCACTGAACGTCGTTTTTTTTCCTCGCATTCAAAGTGAAAAGTAGAGTGTTTAACTTGAGACTAAACAACCATAATGACACTCGAACTATAGCCACTCTCGCTCGCTCGCTCGCTCGCGTGGCTAAATATCTCTTGTCATTATGGCTTGTTTTAGTGCCTTGTTGAACAATCTACTATTTTATCATAAGCACCGACATATATCGAAAGATGGTGAGAATATTATCTGCGTATACAAATATATCAGCAGATAATAGATAAGAGTAAATGTATTACGTGACTTGCAACGATCCAACAGGAAACGGTTGTGTTGTTCTGGTGTTGCCACACAAAAAGTCTATTAGTTAAGGTTTTTAAGCGTGACTTAATATTGTTTTTATTTATTTTTTATTTTTCATCTAAATACTGTACAAAATTATCGCTAGTGTTAGTAATGTTACCTGTTACCTGTTTTATGTTTAATTTAGGTTATTTTTTTAAGTCAGGGTCCCTCTGAAAATCAGCGCCGCAGTTCCACTGGCACAATGCTGAGAGGGGTCCTATCCTATTCAACATAATTTCCTCCTTTTACTTTTTATATATATATTTATATATATATAATTGTTTTTCTTCTGCGTGTGTTGAATATTTTCTTTCTATTCTATTAGGTATTAGGTATTTATTATCGTATCTGCGTAGTGTGTGATTCTTTCAGATAATTAAGTTTTTATACGCATATAAAATATTATCGCATCTGCGTAGTGTGTGAAACGCTTAAAGGTTAGGTTAGGTGAGGTTTTATAAAATCCTGAAATATTTACGGTTACAGAAAAAAAAGCGGGTTGGCAAATGAAACGGTTGGGAAACGATACATCTAGCAAATATATTTCGCCGAAACAAAGGTTACCCATGCGCTGGCGGAGGCCACTTGTATGCCTTGGAATGAAGGCTCTACGACCGAGATGTTAGGAGGACTATGAGGCTGAAAATTTCCTAGTCCAATTTTCACCATTTTTTAAAATGTTTATAGCAGGTATTAAGTTCGAAAAACTAGGTGTGTACGTTAATCTTTTCATTAAAATATTTTTCGGAAAGAAACAAATTTAAATAAAAAAACCGAAACGTACAAACCTAGTTCTTCATAATAAGTAGGTAGGTACAACATATTCACGAATGATGGACATCGGACCTAATTTAGGGGGAGAGAAACGTTAAAATCCGGTGGGTAATTAGTATGTTTTTTTTAAAGCTATTAGAGTCATCCCACAATAACTTTGCATAAGATATTAAACGGTATCCTGGTATAATCTGTGTTATTTCATGTCATTCAAACATGACATTAGTATTAAATGGATATTTTGTAGAAGTTTTTTAACGATTCCTATTTTCAAAATGGGTAAACCTATTAAAAGTGGAGTTCGAGAACTTATATTCAAGATGATAACTCATTTCCAAAATGTAAAAGAATAAATGGAGTCCGTCCGTAAGCAAAAGGAGCAATGTTTACATGAAATTCTAAACTCTACGAGTAAGCCCCTAACAAATTCTTGATATTTTACTACTACTTTCTGTGTTATTTTATATTGATACCATGAAATAATATTCTATTATGAAAAAATAACATATTAACTATATGATTAGGCTAAGATGATGTTATTTTATTATAATACTGGCGCTGCCCGCAACTTCGTCCGCGTTCGCGATCGATTACAGTTATTCCCGCGGGAATTGTTAAATATTCCGGGATGAAAAGTAGCCTATGTGTTAATCCAAGGTATAAGCTATCTCCATTTCGAATTTCACCCAAATTCGTCAACCCGTTGCAGCGTGAAGGAGTAACAAACTAACACACACACATACACAAACATTCGCATTTATAATAATATAGTAGGATTGTATTTTATCTTGTTTATTAATTTCTTTAAGGTGAATTATCTGAAGCTGTTCATACTACAACATGGACTTCATTCGCAAATTCTGTACAAAGCATAATATAACTAGACAAATTAACCTAACTTACGTTGTAAATGTGCAAAGTGATGATGAGGAGAAGGGTTCGGAGAAGTTGAAGTTCAGGAAGAAAAGTACAGTTAGAGTGGAATTTTTAGACTCAGATACCTATCTCATTTAGTGATTAAACATGTCAAAAATTGTTTTGTTTTATTAAGTAAAAAAAAAAATGATTCCTGGACCGCTTTGGACTATGTCAAAGCGGCACTGTAAATAAAATCTTATGAAGTCTCTTACGTTTTGATTGATTAGGTACGCCATGACACAGTCCAAAGTGGCCTGCGAACCAAATTCTTTGACTGTGCCTTATGCATGTAAGACCTCAACAGCTTATAATTATCATACTTATGCGACATACATTTTTGCCTGCGACCTTGTCTGTGTTGAAATGGTTCATCGCGTTTCATCGGGAACTGCACAATTATCCAGGATAATTGTAAGGCTATGTCCTCGGGGACTCAAACTATCCCTATGCCAAAGTGCACCAGTTTATGAAAGCGATAACCATACTCCATCCGCGCAGAAAAATAAAACAGTCCATAATACTCCGGGATAAAAGTAGTTTTTGAATTTATTCGTTACAAACATACAAAAATACAAATCTTTCCTCTTTATAATATTAGTGTAGAAGCAAGGATCCAGTATGCATATGCAGATAAAAGATAAAAAAGATAAAAGTATTCAGTAAGTAGGCCGCACGGGCACTTTTACACGTCAAGAATCTACCAGCGCTTTCCAAGAGAACACCACTGCTGAGAAGAAACGCCGCAAGAAACTCAGCAGTCAGTCATTTTTTAAACATATCGCACATGACATTCAATACCGTCTTAACTCGAAATGTGACGGTGTTGAAAAATTTATTCTAATTTCAAACTACTACAAATAGTTATGCGCTACAAATTATTTTTGAGTTAATACTGTATTGAATGTCATGTGCGATATTTCTTATTACAATGGTACTACTTAGTCTAGCATTATATAAAGCTATAAATATTAAATTAAATATAGTATCAAATAACATGCGTAGTTCAGCAGGAAAACATGCCAATTAAGAATCTTACGGGAGAGATAGAGAGAAAAAAAACACATACTTATGTGTAAGTATATAAGATGGTGCGAGACGACCACATAAAAGTTTCGATATGTTTTCCTACATCAACGGTGTCCCCTAGACAAGATAAAGATTTTTGCATTTGAATAAATTATTATTGACTAAGTTTCGGGTTTAGGCCATGCATTTTTGTCTGTTAGATAGTCCTCGAATTTATAATACGCTTTAGACATTAACGACCTTTTCAAGTAATTTTCAAGTGCTGGAAAGGGTAACTTTAAAACTTTGTCAGGTTATTTATTATAGAAATATATGCATTGACCAACAAATGATTTATATACTTTACGGACGCGGAATGTTCGAATAGCGATTTTATTTTTATTTCTGGTATTTAAATTATGTATATCAGAATTTTTGGTGAAAGAATCAAATTCCTAATAACGTAAATAATATTCTCATAAATAAATTGAGATTCTACAGTCAAGATATTAATTACTTTAAAAAGTTCTCTTAAAGAGTCACGGGACTAAGTTCTAAATAGAACGAATAGCCCTTTTTTGTAACACAAATATAGTTTTCACGCTACTGGTCGGAAATGTGGCGAAAAATGGTCTGTTCTTGGTCCCCAAAACAATCAATAGTTGTACTTTGAATGAGCAGGCCTTCTATGAATTGAAACTGGACAACTAAAACATAGTTGGTCTGTTCCATTGAGCAAGTCGACCAATCACATCGGTCGGCTGATCACTGATTCGACCAATCTGAACAGGACTTGTGCTGCATATGAAATTAAATTGGCCAATGATTAGTCGTTTTATTTTTTAATAATATTCATCCCTTCACGGATAGGCAAAGAAATCAGATTCCATACAGCCATATATATATATATATATGTTTTTAATTATCTGATATATAGTTCTGGCACGGTCAGAGTCGTCAGTTTAAAAACGTCTTTGAATGACTGGCCAGTAAGAACGGTATCGTTAAAAAATAAAAGTACAAATTGGCGGGAGAGCGTATTTTTTTTAGTACGAGTAGTAATTGATTTTTATTTCCTCCCAGTAGTCGTGAAAAGCACTATGTTAAGCCTCGGCCGAAAGTGCAATAGATGTACTCGTACTTTCAAGGGCCTCCGCTACGCGTCGGCCCTCGAACCAACTCGTCAATCTTTTGCTAACTTTCTTACCTCTACAACAATGTACTATTGTATGTCAGCTGCCTTACCCCAAACCAGCATTACTTTCTCAAAGACTTTACTTAAAACTGGTAGTATGGAAATGGGACGGAAGTTCATTATATCACTCATCTCGCCCGATTTAAAAAGAGGGGGTTTTGTTGTTGGTCACTTGTGTTCAGAGTGACTTGATTATCACGAGTTTTTGATTTTCCCGTTTCTCTATTTATAATATTCCATACAGTTTTTACCTTGTTGTCAGATGATTTAAGTTTGAGACTAAGAAAATTTGCCTTGGCAGTTAAACAAACTTGCTTAAAGGTCCTTGAATAATTCTTAACATAATTTAGGAACTCAGCATTCTTATTGTCCTCCCTCTCTCTATATAGGTCATAAAGCCTATTTCTACTTTTATGAATGCCTGCAGTAGCCCATTCACTAAATTTTGTTTTCGACCTAGAAATAGTTTTCATTTTAAAATTGTTGTTAAATTGATGTAGAATTACGCCGAAGAAGTCTTTATAAATACTATTACACTCATTCTGTAAAAAAGGTAAAACTGAAAGATTACTCTGAACTTTATTTTTGAATAATTCCCAACGATTATTAGTTATAGGTCGGTATGTTATTGTGTCAGGTTTTGATAAAAATCATAGACGAGAGATGCCTTCTGACCACTATGGTCAGAATTAAAACAATTAAATATTTCTTTATCCAAACATTCGCAAATACAAAAAATATTATCTAAGCAGGTTGCACTACTAACACCTATCCGTGTGGGTTCAAAGAACAGATTACCTAAATTAAAAGATTTAAATAAACTAAGTAACCTAGTGGTATTATTTGACATTTCGAGTAAGTTAATATTAAAATCTCTACAAACTATAACATGCTTCTGGCTATTACATGCTAATTTTAACACATGTTCCATAGTAGATTCAAATGTGCAAAAATCAGCCAGCGGTGGTCTGTAAACACATATTATTATATAATTTTCTAGTTCTGCGCAAGAAATTTCTACGATCCTTTCTATCCATAGCTTTACAAAATCCTTTCTTTCTTTGGATTTAAGAGTACTTTTTACAATTATAAAAGAGCCACCATGAATGGCACTTTTTCTGGCAAAATAACTAACTAATTTAAAATAAAAAAAATAAAAAATTTGTACAATTTATTATCTAAGAACAATCCTATTTCTAGTTCTTTGCTGGAAAAACCTTGAATATTTTGGTGAATTAAATTTATATTCATGGGTGTTTCCGCTGTGCTATAATTTAGTTTAAATCATGAGGCAAGGCATTATTGCCAATAATGGCTTGTTGGGGCTGGGTACTACTGTATGTATTTGGTACATACCTCTATAGATAGAGTTAGGGAAATATAAAATGCCTCGCGTAGTACATAATAATTAGAGCTATACTTTTAAGTATCAAAACGTGTTGTGTGACTAAAAATCAGTATTGCCATAAACAAACGTATGTTTTCTACTGTTGTCACCTAATTGCAGAGTTATCGTGGGATGACTCTAAGGTTATCTTTTTCTGTTCATGGAGAAAATTGTCGTGCTCGATGTTCTGTGTTGTAATTTCTCGCCATGTCGTTATCTAGCTGAGGCAGAACTCGAGATTTTCGAGTTAAAATCTCGTTAGATTACGGAACATACTAACGCACGTTATATTATCGCTAGAGTTTTTTATATAACTCACGAGTCGTGGTCTTTCTCGTCTTGCAATTCATTTGCGGAGCTCTCGGGGGCGGCATGTTGGTAGAATATCTTGCGAGACGGTTCTGTCATTCGATTTCGTTGCTCCGCGATAGGCAGAAACAGGTGCAGGAAACGTGTAAACTAAGCAGATATTTCGTAAAATAAAAAAACAACTGTTACGGAAACCGGATTCTTTGTATTTGGGCGCTAGCATCAATCTGTGACTAATAAAATGCAAATTTATAACATATTTAATAAGTATTTTTGATTTTGTCTATGATACACATAGCGACCTTAGTCATAATAACCACGTGACTTCATTGGGTTCAGAAAAACTATTTATCTATCTAATACCTTTAAACGAGCAATTCTTATATATAAGTATATAATTAATCTGAATCTCGAAAACGGCTCCAACGATTTTCATGAAATTTAGTATGCAGGGGGTTTTGGGGGCGATAAATCGATCTAGCTAGGTTTCATTTTTAGAAAACGTACCAAAAAAAAACACCGAGCATGGTCATCCAGGTACTATTGTTAATATAAGCAGTTTATCATTACTACAGATATTGTATGTAATTACTTGCGAAATCTTGATGCCAGAGTGCAGGTCCCTACGGGATCCCGCTATTATTTACTCGACAGTGTCGAAATCAGCTTTCAGAACCCCATCTCAATTTCAAGCCACCGGTACTATGCTTGTGGCATAGTTAGTATAAAAAGAAGACGTAGGTTACCTACCGGCATTTAGGAAACTTAAATGCCTATCGCCGCTCAGACACGCAGGGCTGCATCTATTTACCGAACTAGCTTTTGATAGAAGTTAGTTGTGTTTTGTTGAAGTTGGTATTTTAAACACTAAGGGCTAACACGTCCATATAAAATATTGTAACTTTGTATGAACGCTTATCTTATTCCCCTTCAAATCCTTATAAGATAAAAGCTTTGTTACTAACAGAACTAATACGTTATTTTAAACTTCAAATTATTATTTACCGATAAGTGTAACTTACAATAAAATTGGTTAAGAGCTTTTCGATTGGTTGACAAAGTTGAAAAGTCATATTTGTAGGCAGGCCTGGGCAAAATGCATGCTTTGCTTTAATTGAAATACAAATTACAAAATACTATTTCGCAAGTATTTAAAATAAGAAATACAATATGTCTTTAAAAAATGTATTTGAAATATAAAATACAAAATACAGTATTATTTGATATACAAAATACAAATTACAAATCAGTATTATAGTAGGGGAGCCCAAGGTGCTCATTGGGATTTACTCGAGCGTCATGGGGACCTACCCGTATTAGATTTTGAAGATTAGATGGTAGAAAGGAAAAAACTTTATATGATGCGTATCCTTTCAGCGGTGGGGGAAGCGTGTACAGGTTTTCAAAAATGTAAAAAAAAGACCGACGGCAATACTCGAGAGTGTCAGATATTAATAGTGTATAACTCCCACGTACCTCTGATAACGGAGGCATGTTAATCTGCCGGTTTGCATGGTGGGTGTGGCCGTACGGAAGGGTTGAAAATGGTAAAAAAAAAAATCGAGCGCGTTAGATTTTCAGAGGGGATGTTAAGTGAACCCGAAAGAACCTCCCATTGGAAAGACTGACGATTCGGACGAGACGCAAGCTCTTGGCGGCTTTTTGAAAATGCAAGAAAAAATCGAAATATTAAAAAACTCGAGCGCGTCAGATTTTTATTCAGATGGTTCAGCTTGATGTCTAAGATGTGCTGACCCATAATCTGACGATTATTTGAAGGGGTTTTCTTAATCTGACGGTAAGAAAAAGTTTTTTTTTTATAAATGAATGATAAATAAATAAAATGCACGGGGAATAGGATGCAAATTTAAAAAAAACATTTCTTTTAATCATATATATTTTCTGAATAAATAACAAAATGTTACTAATATTTATTCTTTAGCTGTGTAGTTGCCGGCTTAGAATAGTACCACTTCATGTCTTCCCGTGGAAGGCTTGTAGTATTGATAGCCCAACTAGCAAAATAAATAAAATAATAAATAAATAAATATTAAGGGACAATCTCACACAAATTGACATAGTCCCAAACTAAGCTCTAGGCTTGTGCTATGGGTACTAGACAACGGTATGAATACTTATATAGAGAAATAAATACTTAAATACATAGAAAACAACCAAGACTCAGAAACAAATACTTGTGCTCATCACACAAATATCTGCCCTTACCGGGATTTGAACCCAGGACCGCTAGCTTCATAGGCAGGGTCACTACCAAGTAGGCTAGCGCGTCGTCAAATAACCTTATAACATCAAGCTTATATAGCCAAAACCCTTGTAATTGTTTTATAAAAACATAAGTTGTTCCAATGTCTTTATAATAGCTTATCATAAGAGATTTTGGCTAATACAGCTTTTATTCTTATAATTTAGGTTGAATAAAGGCTAATATGGCCGAGTAATATGACAACAATAAGAATTCCCCTTGTAAGAGTTGTTTATAAGAGATTTTAGCTATCACAGCCTCTATTCTTATAATTTATGTTGGATAAAGGCTATTAGGTCGAGTAATATGACCACAATAAGAATTCCCCTTGAAAGATTTGTTTATAAGAGATTTTAGCTAACACAGCCTCTATTCTTATAATTTAGTTTGGAGAAAGGCTAATATAATCGCTAAACTTTAATGATAATTTTTGATACTTCGGCTTATGGAAATCGTCAGAATATATTTTTTCTATCGATCTTGAACTATTTCCTTCAAAATAAAATAAAAAACGACCGCGCTCAAGAAAGTCAAAGTAACGTTTTTTTTGCAAATTTGTGACCCTCCCACCCCCTTGCGTTACGCGTAAATCGTCAGATTATTGAAATACATACTTTTTTGCATGTAATTAACCTACCTTACCTTAATCAGACGCGCTCGAGTATTTCAAGCTATCAAATCAAAATCAAATCAAATCAAATCAAATTTATTCACTTGAGTAGCAGTTACAATGGTTGTTTTGACATAGGAAAGTACAGCGCTCTCGCTGGCGACACCAGCATGCAAATATGTATAAGTATATAAGAAAAAAAAACTTAAAAGGTACTTCTACTAATAATCTTAAAAATCATTAATATAATTCTAGATTCCAATCAGTAATAATAGTGCACATTAATTTTTATTAATATGTTTTAAGGATAAGAATTCTTTAAAACAATAAAATCTCTTTTCCAGCAACCATTTACATAGCGCACTCACAAATCTATTATAGGGCAATATTTTAATTTGTTCAGGAATATTATTGAAAATCTTTATAGCCATGCAACAACAATTTCTTTGGCGTAATTTTGACACAGTTTTCTGCTGTAATACTAGTTTTTGAGGATACCTTGTGTTGAATTTACAAACGTTTTTAAGCTGTCTATCTATGTGAAAGTGGTAGTTGTAATTTTGCACAATTCTTTTTAATTCTCGGCTATCCTTCGAATCTTCCATTGTATTTATATTGAAGTCACCTGTTAGAATTATTTTGAAGGATTTTCGCTTATGTAGTTTATGCAGAATATTTTCTAAGTTTTTTAAGAATATAAAGGTTGTATTGGGTTTAGGTACTCTGTAAAGGCATATTATTATCGTTTTATATTCAGGTATTTCGATACCACAACATTCAACATTTTGTTCAGTCGCTATATTTCCAAGAAACGATAACTGCTTATACTCAACATGTTTTTTACAAAGAATTGCGACCCCTCCACGCTTTTGAGACTGTCGTGAGAAGTATGAAGCCAGCTCATAATCTTTAATGGAGATATTTTTTTCATGTCCTGATTTAATAAATGTTTCTGATAAACAAATAATATCAATATCAACATATTTATTAAAAAGTTCAAGTAGGCATACTTCCAATATTTCCTTTTTATTTAATAGTCCAGCAATATTCTGGTGAAACAAAGTGACGTTATTCACGAAAGGAATTATTATTTATCACGTGATTTTTCAATGGCTGTTCATCCGTTTGCGAGGCTTGGTCTATATAATTCTGCATTTTTTTTGTTCGTTGGAATAGTTCGCGCTATAGTTGTAGTAACCTGTTATGTGCGCGATGGTTTTTATAATGCCCTGAAATATTGTCCTTATACCGTAGTTGTTTACCACTCCGGTTGACCTGTGACACATGTCATAATCAAAAGTCAGGTCGAGGTTTGAGTCTAGTAAAAAGGCATATTCGTAATTAAGGTTATCAAGATAAAGAAGGTTATTAAATATTTCAATCCTCCAGTTATATATCGTACCTACATTACACTTATACGTTGGTAAGCATATGATAAAATTTGTATGATCTAAATTCAGCAATATTTCCCTTATCATAGTAACTAAGTTACAATAATTGCTCGTTTCATTAAAATCTTCTTCACCTATAAAAACTATGCAATAATCATTCATTGTATAGTTTTGTACTTTAGTATGAATTTTGCAAAAAAGTTCATTAATACCCGAATTAGGCAACAAATAATGAATAATTTGAAACTGGCTTGAGATAGCATTTTGAGCGGCATGAAGAATTTTATTTCTTTTATTACTACTAATTATACACATTTTGTTATGTTTTACATCAGTACTTATGCTTCTATTTAATACATTATTTATTAAAGGTATTTCTTTGGTCTGTTGGGTTTCCGGGCAAGGTAGCGGCAGCTCGTCCTGGACAGAAGTCGAAAGTGTTGAACTAGACTTCTCTAATGTCTTCTTCGTCACTCGGGAGCTCGATTTCTTTTTCCTCTGCTTAGGAGTAGACCTTCGCAGAGGGGTTTCATTACCAATTAGACTTTTTAATGCGACGATTTGTCTTTCCAGGTCTGTTTGTTTTTTTGTTAAACGTGTGATATCAGCATTTAAATTCGTGATCTCCTCATGTGCACTAATGAGTTGAATATTGAGTGCATCGATGGTGTCTTTAAGCTCTGAGGTTTTCGAATGTTCCGTAGTATTAAGCAAGCTATGCGCGCTGTTGCTAAGAGATGTCTCTATCGATGTGTCCGAAGAACTGTTTGATGTGTGTAAAGATGAAATCCGGTTTGGAATTTGCCTACGTGTAGTCACATTATCTATACTTTTATTCGGATTGCTATTCTCCTCAGATTCATTTTTCCTTACCAAAGTGGGTTTTCTTTCTTTAAATTCGGAAGTTGTTGGTGAGAAGTGTTCCTTTGACACATTTTCTAGGCATCGGATACATTTCCAAACGTCCTTGGATTGTTTCGACATAAGATAAAATCTTCTTAGAGTGACATTGGTACAATCGAGATGCAGTGCAGAGTCACAAATGGAACACTTCATTGATTCTTTAGTTTTAATGTCCTGAGCGCATTTTGCGCACTTATTTGTTCTTTTGTCATTTTTCAGGGATGTTCGTTTATTTGTTGACATTTTTTTTCTCTTTTAGTATGGATATTTGTCAGCAACTTTTTAATAATAAAAATATAAATGGAAAGAACAAACAAAAAACCAAAAAACCAAAAAAAAACACAATGTCGCCGTTGGCTGGATTTGAACCCGCGACCTCCAGAACGAAAGTCAAAGCGCTACGCGCAGGGCCATCGTAGCGTTGACTGTAAGAGCGAAATTGACTTGTTGTTGTTACGACAGGAATGACCTTTGTGCTTAAAACAATCTTATCTCGCCACACACGCCGCTGATTGGCTGATTGCTGGCAACAGTCACTTATGAGTTTAAGGTAGTGTCAACCGTTAATAATTATTTTAAAACTATTTCGTCTATAACTCACGATCTCACTGGCCGATTGTCACAAATGTTTCAATGATTTAAAGCACTGTTTATTGTCTACACACTGATATAAAAAGAATAGAGGAAAACCAATTTTTTACACCACTTTTCAATTTATAACTACGAGGGGTGCCTTTTAAGTTCTGTCGTTTGAAAAAACTAAAGACAATTTATGTGTTAAATGGTATTTATTGTTTTTCAAAGTAATCACCGTGATATGTAATACACTTTTTCATTCGATCGAACCAGTTTTCGAAACACGTATTCCATTCCGAAGTCGGGGTCTCCAAAATGGCCGTTTTGTACCTATGCCTCAACCGCTTCTTCAGGCGTCCGGTACCGTTGACCACGAAGTCGTTGCTTGTTTTTTGGAAAAGTGAAGAAGTCATTAGGGCTTAAGTCTGGACTGTACGGCGGGTGATCCAAATTTTCGACGTTTTGTTCTTTTAAAAACGCAATTGTCTGCCGGGCGGTGTGCGAGCTAGCATTATCGTGGTGCATTACTATACGACGTCTTGGGTTATTTTTTCGGAACTCGCCGATAACTTCTGGTAAACAAACAGTGGTATACCAGTCAGCATTAACTGTTTTACGATCTTCGAGCACGATGGTCGCAACGTGGCCACTTTTCGCTACAAACGTGGCGACCATTTTTTTCGAAGTGCTCCGTGAGCGTATTACTTTGGTCGGTTTTGGCTCATCTTGAAACACCCAAACCGCAGTCGACTGCTGTTTAGAATCCGGATCGTAGGCATATATCCAAGATTCGTCACCACTGATAATGTCATAAACGTGTTTAGAGTCTCCTCGGTTGAATTGCCGCAGAGTTTTGCGGCACCATCTAACGTGAGCCGTTTTTTGGTCTTCACTAAGTAAATGTGGTATCCAGCGTGAGATCAATTTTTTTACACCTAAGTGATCATGCAATATATTTTGAACACTGGTCCCTGAAATGCTTAATGAAGCTTCTATCTCGCGGTATGTCGCATGGCGATCTTCGACGATCAGTTGCCGTACAGCATCAATGTTTTCCTGGGTTACAGCTGTTTTTGGTCGGCCTTCACGATGCCTATCAACATCCACGTTGAAATTCCACGTTAATATAGAGCAACCACGTTGAAATTCCAAATACCAACGTTCCACAGAGATGCATGGTGATTCATTTTTAAAAACCGTAGTCAGCTCTTCAAAGCACTGAAGACGCGTTAAACCCCTTTTAAAGTTGTAAAATATTATCGCACGTAAATTTTCCTTCGAAATTTCCATTTTCACAACCGACTTGTCAACTTTGAACCGACGCTGTACTAAAACGAATCGGCCGATCTCGAGACATTCTTTTGTTTTTGAATTCTAAATTCAAATATTTTAAGATGATACTAGTTTTTTTTTTAATAATCACGGGAGTTTTGCAAACGACAGAACTTAAAGGGCAGCCCTCGTACAGAGCAAACGAACGTAGATGTTGCCTCTCTCGACCGTGCGTCGCGTCCCCAATCGATATCGATTTTTTTTTACTATTCTGGTCGGTTATCCTGGACGCATGTTCCAGGATTACTGCTCACATATGCTGGAGGTACTCAACAGGGAACAAGGATGCCCCCTTATGTTTATCTGCCGCGCTCGAGTAAATCCCGAAATCCCCTCTTGGGCTCCCCTACGTATTAAGAATAAAAAGTAATCCTTTCATGAACACTAGATACACATAGGTAATAACTAATAATACAATAATACCATACACAGAAGCTTTATTTATTCCGTGAAAGAAAAACCGTTACAGAATGGAAACGACAATAAAATTGACCTGATACTTGACATTGACAAGTTGATGTAAGTACGGTAACAGGTGCAGTGTTGCCAACTCTAAAGATCGACATATTTAGCGGTCGCCATTTTGCCTACGCATTTTGCTATGGACCGCTATTTTCTTGAGAACGCACTCATTTGTTAGCCGCTCATAATTTTAGAGTATATCCGGATATGTTTTTGTCATGATAAACAATCATTGTGATTTGTTTAAATGTAATATTAATATTCATTATTATTTCCTAAAATATTTTAATGTTGAATATCTTTAATTTGATACAAATCTTTAAGTATTACTAATAAATAAGAAGTGTTATTTGACTAAAAGTCATCTGTGATTGTGCTGCCATCTGCATAACTGTTAAATACGGAGTTGTTAGATTTTAAACGGCAGTCTATATAGAAATATGGTGCTAAGAAGTCAACTGATAAAACATAGTAAATATTTAAGTACAAGATAAAAGGTTGTTTCTTTAAAAACGTCAGTCCCGTAGGGTCTAATAACTTCAGAAAGTGGGAAATTGGTGAAAAAACCCACAAAATCGTAGTAACCACGTGGTTATAACTGTGCCCATTCGTCCACCGAAACTACTGAAAAACGTAAGTAAAAGTTCCATTTATTGGCTAAATGGGTTAATCTAATTTTAGAATTATATTGTTTTGTTTTAATTATTTAATGTTCACGCATACATAAAAGTTTTTGGTCGTATTTGATAGCCTGTTGATGAATATGCATTTAAATTATTTCACAATGCGTTTAAAACTTTAAATTGTGGTGAAGAAAATGAATTTACTTTATTTTTGTGTACCTACCTAGTGCTGTGTACCTACCCTCTGAAAGCGTTTACTGACTTGACCTTGCCAGGGCTACTCTCTGGAGGTCTAAACCGACTTGACCGTGCCAGGGCTACTCTCTGGAGGTCTAAACCGACTTGACCGTGCCAGGGCTACTCTCTGGAGGTCTAAATTGACTTGACCTGGCCAGGGCTACACTCTGGAGGTCTAAACTGACTTGACCTTGCCAGGGCTACTCTCTGGAGGTCTAAACTGACTTGACCTTGCCAGGGCTACTCTTTGGAGGTCTAAACTGACTTGACCTTGCCAGGGCTACTCTCTGGAGGTCTAAATTGACTTGACCATGCCAGGGCTACTCTGTCGAGGTCTAAACTGACTTGACCTTGCCAGGGCTACTCACTGGAGGTCTAAACTGACTTGACCTTGCCAGGGCTACTCTCTGGAGGTCTAAACTGACTTGACTTTGCCAGGGCTGCTCTCTGGAGGTCTAAACTAACCTAAAGCTGACAACTTAAAGAATTTACATAAATAGAGGGTATGTCATCTTATATCTAGTTCGCGACAGTATGATTTCACTTTAGTCACACTTATGGAAGTTTCAGATGCCAAACTCTGATGAGGAACATATAAGACAGCGGACAATGACTCCGTCGCCGGTACTTATTGACGAGACTCTGGTGCGACATGCAAGAGACCGCACGCGACGATCGGCTAACGAACGAGGGTCAAGGCGTCAGCTAAAGTCTCCGTTGGACAAACGCGAAGTACGCCGTATCGATTATTCACGGGAACGTGCTTCAGCCTGGCGAAGTAGATCGTCATCTCAGCGTAGTTCCGGAAAGAACCGGTACTCCAGAAAGCGTGACTATACATTACAACGGAGCACCGGACGTGCTATGTCACGTCAAAGCAGGACATACGAACGCGAGCCAAGCAGTCGGCAACGTCGTGCCCGGCGATCAAGGAATGACAGGTCAGACAGTACACATCATACTAGCAACCCATCCTCAGACAGTTATGTAAGGTCATCTAAGCGAAGGCGATTAGTTTCTTCTGTTGACAATACCATTCTAGAGAAATTTTTAGATGCATTACGAGATAAACAAAGTAGCAAAGATATGTTTCCTGCGTTAAATGTGATCCCAGATTTCGACCCAATGTCTAAGGAACAGACGATAGACACCTGGCTACACAAGGTAGAAGAATGTGCTCACATATACGAATGGAGCGCCAAGCAAACGACTCATTATGCTCTCCCTAAGCTTTGTGGTGTAGCCAAAACTTGGTACCAGGGTCTACCGTCTGTCCTCCATACATGGTCCGAATGGAAAATTAAACTCGCAGAATCCTTCCCCACACGTGAAAATTATTCGTAACTACTCACGGAAATGCTTAATAAAAAAGTACAGTTCGGAGAGTCTTTAGAAATTTATTATTACGATAAAATTAATTTGCTCAATAGGTGCGGTATATTTGGATGGAATGCGGTAGATTGTATGGTTTCTGGTATAGAGGATCGTGGTATTCGGTTAAGTGCGCAATCCGGTCAATTTTCCGAACCGGAGCATGTCCTAAAAATGTTCAAAACTGTTAAAATTTGACAGAACAAACAGGACAATACTTTTAAAAATAAAGATAAAGATCGGAGACCTTAAAATAAAAATACAATAGACATGTCGAGGAGAGAACACTCTAGCAAGGTTACCTGCTTTAATTGCAAAGAAGTTGGGTATCCCTTCTTTCATTGTCCAAAGCCTACCATAAAATGCTCAAACTGTCACTGGCGAGGACACTTGGCTGAAAATTGTCCTAAACCGAAGCAAAATACAGTTACTAAAAAGACCCCAGCTATGTCTCACATTGATCTAGGTAGTGACTGTACTTTGATTCGACAGACGGATGCTATAAACCTAAAATTAGAATGGCTCGATACCCAAACTCCTGTTTTAAAAGGATTAGGCAATGTTCTTCTCTCACTCAAGATTAGAAGAAGTGCTTGGATTTCTACAAAAAGGGGGTCTTACGTTAAAATTAAGTAAATGCAAATTTTGTTTTGATAAAATTGATTACTTAGGATTTGAAATAAGCTCTGAGTGTATAAGGCCCGGTTCGCAAAAAACTGAAGCTGTTTCCAAATTCCCTTTACCTCAAAATCTTCATGATGTACGCAGATTTATCGGTCTAGCTAGTTTTTTTAGGAGGTTTGTCAAGGGGTTTGCTCTTATTGCTAAACCGTTGACCAGCCTTCTAAAGAAAGACTCCCAGTGGCGATGGACAGACGAGGAACAAAAATCCTTCGAAACTCTTAAATTTAATCTCACACAACGACCAGTTCTCGCCTTGTATAATCAGGGGGCAGAAACACAGTTGCATACAGATGCAAGTAAAATGGGCGTAGCAGGAATTCTGGTACAGAGAAATGAAGCTGGCATATTTCAACCTGTCGCGTTTTATAGCCGCCAAACCACCAAAGAAGAACAAAGGCTTCATTCCTTTGAACTAGAAACTCTAGCTGTCGTTGCATCGCTCAACAAATTTAGAGTTTATTTGTTAGGGATACATTTTAAAATCCTCACTGACTGCAGTGCCCTTCGCACAACATTGACGAAGCGTGACCTAGTCCCCAGAATCGCACGGTGGTGGATACAATTCCAAGAATTTGACTGTACGATTGACTACCGTCCTGGAAACGCTATGTCCCATGTCGACGCGCTGAGTCGGCCAGCTATTCAGGACACTAGCGGCAGTGATCGGGCCTTAGAAGTACTCGCCGTCGATTCTGAAGACTGGATTGCGACCGTACCGGATAATGATGAGGAAATAAAGAACATTAAGCATATCATGTCCGACTCGGAATCAGAAAAGGTAGCAGACATAGTCAAAAATTATAAAATCAAGAATGGGAGGGTTTTTCGTATAATCTATTCTGATGTTTTGAGGTGGGTTGTCCCCAAAAGTTCTCGCTGGCAAATTGTGAAGAATAACCACGACCAAGTAGGGCATTTTGGTTTCGATAAAATCCTAGAACGCATCCGCGCAACCTATTGGTTTCCTAAAATGCGGAGGTTTGTTAAGAAATATGTCGGCGCATGCTTAGAGTGCGCGCATCATAAGTTGCCGAGTGGCGCTCAAACTGGACCACTGCATCCTATGTCGTTCCTTTCCATACGATCCACGCGGATCATTTAGGACCTTTTAATAGCAGTAAGCGTGGAAATACTTACATACTGGTAATTGTTGATGCTTTTACAAAATTCATTAATTTAACAGCTGTACGAAATACAAAATCAACTACCAGTATTACGAGTTTTTAAGGAACATTTTAGCTACTTCGGTACCCCCACTAGGCTTATTACAGACCAAGGCACTAGCAGCCCCGGATCTCCATTTTTTTTTAGGCGGGGCAAAAACTGGATAATGCCGTCCCCGCCCTTTATATTTATTTTTACCTTTATCGTCATAATTTCAGCTATCAAATTTAATGTCCACTAAATCCTTGGCATTTGGACATAGCCCTTCCAGATATAATGCATCCATCGCTGTTCTTTCTGTGATAAGCCTATTTATTTACAGATATATAGACATGAACGTGTAGGATATATATTTTATACACAGTACGCACAGGATAGGATTTGAAATAAAAATATGTATGTATATTATTGCATTTGTGAATTGAAATTACAATTTTACTCTTAGAGTTTTTTGTTCAGCAAATAAATCTATGGACATGTCATAATTTAACTCGTGTGCAATTCGATTTTCTTGAAGAAGTTTTTTAAATTTGTTTTAACGTATTTTTTCATAATGTCCCACCTAGTAGTGGAGCCAGCAAAAAAGCAATATACTTTTTGAATCAGTACAAATATAGTCTAGGACCATTTTTGATGAATTAGAATGCAAGCGTCAAATCATATGACAGTTTGGGGTGACATGTTTATCAGAGGGTTTTGATTCTTCAGAATACGGATCTGCCTGTCGCCATTCCGAAATTTGAACCGGAAGTATGCTATACCGGAAACGGTGCAGCCCATACAAAAATTTTCGTCGTAAATTTTGTAAATCATTGATAATGTTCCGGTATCCTAAAAAAGGTCCGATTGTTATGATTTTTTTAAATGTTGTAAAGGACAATATAGCCATAGTAAACCAAATTTTTCGTCCCTCCAGCTCTATTTATTTCTCCACCATCTTGCAAACTCTGTCACTTCTTTCTGTTTTTTGCTGATACTGTCGTTGAAGTTCATTCTAGTGCTAATCATGGTTCGGCTATATTGTAGAGTACAAAATATGCTAAAACTTTTGGATTCAACGATTTGTTGGACTGTGCATAGAGTCATGTTGTGCAGTCTTGGACTGTTGCGCAGTCTTAGTAAGAATGAAATAAAATGTACTTATGTTTTAGATTAAAATGAAATTTTGTAGTTTTATACATAAGTTAAAAAGATTACTAGCGATTATTTTAATAAGATTGAGTTTCTTTTTTTTTTTAAACGTATCCCGTAGATAAATACTTGAAATGGTGTAATGTATTTAAATTCTATTTATTCCAATTAGTAAAACTTAGTAGGTAATTTATGATATTGTCATGGCATCTGCGAGAGGACTCGCCTATTGAGGATGGCCGAGTTGTTAGCCGCTCATAATTTTAGAGTATATCCGGATATGTTTTTGTCATGATAAACAATCATTGTGATTTGTTTAAATGTAATATTAATATTAATTATTATTTCCTAAAATATTTTAATGTTGAATAACTTTAATTGGATACAAATCTTTAAGTATTACTAATAAGAAGTGTTATTTGACTAAAAGTCATCTGTGATTGTGCTGCCATCTGCATAACTGTTAAATACGGAGTTGTTAGATTTTAAACGGCAGTCTATATAGAAATATAGTGATAAGAAGTCAACTGATAAAACATAGTAAATATTTAAGTACAAGATAAAAGGTTGTTTCTTTAAAAACGTCAGTCCCGTAGGGTCTACTACATTAATAATATCGCTGAATGAAGGTTAAATGTATATATGTTAAAATGTATTTTGAAGACATAAGTATTTGAAATACCAACTACAAAATACCGCGGCGTCAGGTATTTGAAATATTAATTACAAATTAAATTTTAAGCAAGTAATACAATACCAAATACGAATTTGTGTGTCTATTACGTATTTTAATTACAAGTTATTCAAATACTGCCCAACCCTGTTTGTAGGCAATCGTATGGGAAAAAAGCAAGCGTTTCTAAAAATTAGGGCCCGGAGTTTTAGGGGCGGCTTTTGACAAGTTGTAGAGAGAGAATACCGCTGTTTATCCATGTTATCGACAAAGCGATAGTTTTTTGTCTTTATTAAATAAAACCTCAAATTTTCCGATGATACGTACTCTACTAATGGCTACTAACTACTAATACTATATGGCCGCCTATTATATTTATACACTTCGTGCGTTAAAAAGAAAAGAGACGTTATTCAACAAAAATAAAAATAAATGGCCTACAATCTAACCAAATTATATCGTGTCAAGTGGCGCTTCGATGTTTTTTGCCTATCGAGGTAAATATAGCTCAAGTCACTTTTCTACTACGCGGGTTCCCTCCATCTTTTTTTTGGAATGCATTTGCAGTGGTAGACGTGTGTACGTTTATGTAAAAAAGTGACATATTTTGCAATAACCTACAAATGATATGAGAACAACGTATTTATACAGCGTGTGTATTCCTTACGATCCTATATTTTAAGGGCAGTTAGATAAGACCCTAATTAACGTAAATTGGTACATTAAGTTGACAAAAGAAAACATATTTTTTTTCATACAAATTAATTCGGCACGCAATGTATTAAAATAATCAAGTCGTCTACGTAAGCACTTTGTGTTCCTTGATTTATTCACGACGTTATTGTCAACTCAATATTTGCACATTGCTGGGCGGGAAAACTTGAAAAAAATCATTAGGCTTAATTATTGAGATTATTTGTTAAAATTTATTACTATACCTCTTAATACTGCTTAAATCTATCGTATGTTAAAATTTAGGATCGTATGGAATACACACGCTGTATTAAGTGTAAAACGGCATTTTAAATAATACATCACTGTTGTTGAAAAGTTTAGATCTACGTAGTGGCGTATTACAATATTCAAAAATGTCACTTTCTGATTTGAGGCTAGAAGGTTGCTGTAGTATTTGGTTCGAAAGTGACACTTTTCGGATATTGACTTTTTTGTTTATTGTGTGTGTAGTGTTTTATCTTTATTTTTAATAAAATGTGTGAAATAGTGCTCATTACATTCTTCATTGAAAATCTATTAAATAAAACCAAGAAAGAAAATATTTGTCCGGCTGACGTAAGAAAGGTTGCTAGCTGTGATTGGAGGAAAAAAGCTGAATATCGGCCTAATTGGCTTGCGTAGAAAATGCCTACAACCTACAATTTCCAACAATAAAGTGACGCGGGATGATATCGTTAATGTTAGTGAATCTTTACATTTCCATAGGGATTAACATCCCCATTAAGTACAATTTAAAGCTTTTTATCAATAACATATTTTCACCATGATTCGAGTTGTATTTTGAGATAAATCATTTTATTAATTTAGAAATTAAATAGAATAGTGACATTTTGTAGCAAAATAAGGTTTTATCGTGAATTTTCCCATTACACTTTAAAACGTAAAATTTTGTCATTTTGAATAACGTCACTTTTCTTTTTAACGCACGACTTGTTACCGCCCTTACGGACCGAGCTTATACGATCGTGTAAATGTATGCAAACATTTTTTTAATTTATGAAAATGAATAATTATGTTCATATCAATACACGCGTCATCACATGGATAGGTATTTAATTTCTTTCCAAAAAATATGCGTCTATTTACATACATACAGATCTACGTGGATAGGTAGATAGATAGCAAAACCGGGAAAACATATGGATACATTTTCATATTCGTTTTTAATTTAAGTAGCTATTTTGTTATTCAATTTGTAGGTAATAAAATAACAGTAAGTAATCTCCAGTGATCGGAATAGTTAGAGTATATTTACCTAAAGTTCGCAAAAGGACATAATGTAGAGTTTTTACAACCGGGTGAAATATTAATTATTTTTTATTGGATTCTGGATTTCCGGTATTTTTAATGATAATTATGCTTAATATTTACTTAAGGTATGGGATATTTTATGTAAGTTTGTGATAAAAAGGGCCTGTAACTCATTTCTTTTAAGTATTTAATTGATAGGTGGAGTGTATTTACCTAAACTTCGTAGAACAGAGACATAAACTGGAGACTTCCTTGCGATTACATTTACTAGTTTCAGTAAAATACCGGAAATCCGTAATTCATTATAAATAAATTGATATTTATCCCAGTTGTAACAACTCTATATTAAGTCCTTTTGCGAACTTAAGGTAAATGGGTTGTTCTCACGAAATCTTGAAATTTGGTTTTGATAATAAAAAAAAATGCTTTAAAAACCCGACTGCATTTTTTATACTGTCGTCGATATACCTACATATATTATTATTTGTTATTTTGACATTGTTGTTATTTCAATTTTAACAGTTTAGGTATCCTATGTCACCCGGGATGACGTAAGGATTCTTACGACACCTCACACATCTAAATCAGTAAAGGGATTTAGAAGTTATAGTGGAATAAAGAAACTCACATACATACATACAAACATGAACCCTGAAAACATTACACTCCTTTTTTGGGGCAGTCGTGTAATAATATGATGATTTCGATTTTATTTTACATGGATTTTGTAGTCATGATATTAAATTTTGGTTATATAGTGGTTCCTAAAATAAGCGCTTGTTTTAAGAATTACAGGGCTGTTTAAAAAAAAAAGTGAGGGTATGATGATTGATGACTTGGGTGAAGGAATGATTTTTATAAGGAATGATATACATTTCAAAATAATAATGCGTAGTTATTTTGTTAAATATTTTGTATTGCAATATAAAATATATTAATTAACATTTTTAGGAACTATTTTCCAAAAAAACACAAGCAGTTTATGCTTCTTTAAAAGAGCCCGTTGTAGCATCTGAAAGTATCTCTTTCTTTTCGATATGTTTTTTAAGTTTGTGTGCTTGTCTTTCAGTTTCTTAATCATAACTTCCGACAGTAAACGCTTCTTTTTCACAAGTTCAGGAACTTGGAAATTTTGTAAGAGCGCTGATACTTTAGCTCCAGGAGGCATCTGCACATTTTTGAATAGTCTGACATCTTTTACGATATTTTTCCTTTTCTTTCAATACGTATTTCAGTTTTGCCTGTAATTTAGCTATTTTTGCATACAGTACTGCTCTACATTTTCTTTGTTGCTGCCTTCTCCTGGCAGCCGCAAAATTCCTATCTTCTTTATTAGTTTGAAAATCCGCCTCAAGACGGGTCCTGGGCAAGGAGGTGTCTCATCACAGTCTTGTTAGATTTTTACGTATTTTAGCTCTATTATCTCTATATGTCTGGCTATTATTCTTCCAGTTTTTCCTCTTATTCCTTCTTTCTCTGGAACTCATGTTTGATATAAGTTTTACTTGGCCTTTCTCTTTCTTATTTAGGTACCTATTTAAGTCTTTCTTTTTCTCGGACTGCCTCAAAACTTATAGGGTCAGATTTAATTTTTCCCCTTCGCTTCCTATCATATTCCTTCTTTTTTAATTTGGCTTCCTCTTCACTGATTTTCTTTTTTCTTGCCGTTATTGTGCCCTAAAACAAGATGTTAGAGTTAAATTCAAGGGTTTGCTACATCATGCGACTGTAAAAAAGAATTCCAACACATTCTAAATCATTACCTCCTTAGTCATCATTGATTTATTTACTGTAAATCTATATGAGGTAATGATGGCGAGGGAATGACGAAACAAAACAACCTAAAAATCCTAGTGACACGGCCATGCTTTAAACAAGGTTATTTGTGTAAGTAAACTACTCCCAAAACCCTACTTCATCATGCAATTAATGATTGTTAAAGTACTTACCTTTCTTTTTTCTAGGACGTGATGTAATGACGAACACAAATGTAATTTTAAATAATTATGCATTATATCTTTTTTTTTCAAAAAAACCTCGGACGCATTAACAATCAATTCGCCATATTGGTAAAATGACAGTGTTGCCAGCTTTCAAAAACAAACGGAAGCGTTCACGTTTGATTGAAACAACGTTTATAAATTAATTGTTAGTAAAGTTGTGAGGGAATGATTTAATTTCATTGGAAACATGGTTAAAAAACAATAATCAGTTTTAGCTTTTTTATCTTAATGAATAATACATTCTTTAGAACAGGTTCATGAAACTTTTATCGCTTTTACTTTATTAACGTTTTATTTAAAAACTTAAAAGTATTTGAAAGTGGGACTTGGGACATAGTGAGGGAATGATTTTAACGACATTATATGTACTTATTTTTTAATTATTTATACATCTGACTCAGAAATTATTACTAATACGCTTAGCAACGGTGATGTTAATTGCAGGGAAATAATACTTGCTACTATATATTTACATTTTTTTTGTGAAAACATAAAGGACAATAATTTCGATATTACATGAGAACTACCCAAATATACTCTACCTATTCCGATCACTGGTAATCTCAAACAACTTTTTGTAAGTGTCTGTATCTAAGTACAGGTTAGAAGATGGAAACAACAATAAATGATATATTATATTCCCATTATCCAACCTGAGGCGGGTTGAAAGATAGCACTAAGTATAAAATAGGTTATAAGATAGGAATGACTATGTTTTTAAATAATTCCTTACCAACTTACCGGATAAAAGCAATTTGTAGAATCCCGGTCCCGGGGTTCCACTCTGTATAATTAGTATACTGTATCTTCCCAAATCAAAAAACAAGACATTATAATATTTAATACAATTTTGTGTTTCCAGTATTTTTCGAAGGTTAATCATCTCTCTAGTTTTCCGTATTTTAACGATTAGAACCGATCGTTAGAACAAATGGTTCTCCGCTCATTTCAATCTGATGAAATATTACTGATATTACATCTAATGGTAATCAGACAATAATTATCAATAAGCGTGAAATACATAAGAGTATATGTATAGTGAGTAACACTCGTTCACCGTGACTTCGTGAAGGAAAACCAATTGTAATTTTATTGAAATGCAGTAAATATCATATGAGAACAAATCGTGCAGACATTATTGATAGTTTATGCCAACATACTACTTATTCATGTACTTGATTGGAACAATGTGAACACGTAGGGTCTTAATTTAATCACATTGTCAATGATGATCTTGCCTCGATCCAGAAATGGGCCACTAATTTTGGATTAAAGGTCAATGCAAAGAAGTCGCAGGCCATTGTTGTTGGAAGTCCCCACTACATCTCGAAGCTGTCTGACGTTGCGATGCCCAATTTGGTGTTTGACGGTAGCATAATTCCCTTTTCCTCTACAGTAAAAAATTTGGGTATCACAATAGATCAGACACTTTCCTGGTCGACTCAGGTTACCGAAGTCAGTCGCAAGCTCTTCGCTTCTCTTCATTCTCTCAGGCGCCTGCAGAATTTTCTTCCTCAACAAACCAAGATAACTTTAGCCCAATCTCTTCTTCTCCCTCTCCTAGACTACGCTGACGTTGCTTATATGGACCTCTCAGAACAGCTCCTTGATAAACTTGAGCGACTCCAAAACGTGTGCATTCGATACATTTTCGGCCTTCGCAAATACGATCATGTCTCCCACTTCCGTGCACAGCTAAACTGGCTACCTATTCGTTTTCGCCGAAATGTTCACATCCTGTCGCTGCTTTTTAATACTATTTTTAATCCTCGTTCTCCCCTCTACCTTTCTGAGCGATTTAGCTTCATGGCCACCGGCTCCCAAAACAGGTTGCGCTCAAAGGCCAATCTCACCCTCGCTTTCCCGTCCCACAGATCCAAATCCTATTCCAAATCCTTCTCGGTGCATTCTGTTAGGTTGTGGAATCGGCTACCAACTGGCATTAGGCAATCACAATCGGTAGATTCCCTAAAAGGCAAATTAAAGAAGTTCTGGCTTGACTCCTCCTAAATATAATATATAATATCCTCTAGGTACATAAAATGTAGTTTATGTATGTATATCTAAGTATTAATATATATTTCTGTATTTATTTGTGTAGGTATTTGAATGTAATTTATTAGTTTTATTTTATTTACGTAGGTTTTATTGGTTAATGTGTTATGTTCTTCTAAATAAATTTGTACACTTGCTTACTCGATGCGCAACCTTTCACTTTTCTCAATCTCTCAAGGGTTAGCTGGAAGAGATCCCTTAAAGGGATAAGTTCGCCTTTGTACATATTTTTATATTAATTGTATTTTTCTGGTTTCTCTTTTGTACAATAAAGTGTTTACATACATACATACATACATACATTGTCTTCGATAGCAAACACGTACCAGATATATCGCTAGGCCAAACTTGGGCTTATATACAAATATACAACAATTTCGACTAATTTAAAGACTTCGCATGACCACGGCAATTGCAAAATGTAGTAAGTCGAGGTATTAATAGGTAATAATTTAACTAATAATTTTGTTTCTTCTAAGACGGAAGTAAAACATAAATTTGTTTTATTCCAAACACTTGTGGAAAAACAGTTGAATGCTCAAATTAAGGCTATTAGAACTGATGGAGGAAAAGAGTATGTTAATACCGAGTTTGTAAGTTATCTCTCTTCAAAAGGTATCGAGTTTCAAACATCAACGCCATACAGCCCGCAACAAAATGGAGTTGCACTCGAACTCATCGGTCTATAGCAGAGAAGGCAAGGTCAATGTTGGCTGAAAGTTCTCTTTCCAAAGCGTATTGGGAGGACGCGTTTCGGGATGCAGTATATCTGAAGAATAGATCTCCCCACAGTCTTAAATGGACAAATACCGTATGACAAATGGTGTGGTCGCAGAAGTGACCTTAATCATTTAAAGGTATTTGGATCTCGTGCACTAGTGCATATACCGTCATGTCTTAGGAGTAAAATGGATTTAAAGGCAGAAGAAGCTGTGTTCGTTGGATACTCAGATGATCCGAATTCTTATATTTTTCGAGATGCGGTTAATCCGAGAAGAGTATGTAAGTCTCGAGATGTCACTTTTTTGAAAATTTGTTTGCAACTGTAAAACGAAACAAAGATGAACCTTTGCAAACAAGTTCAACAATAATATTCGAAGATGAAACTGATGGTGGGGTTTCTCAGTATTTTGGGTGCAGACTCGTATTCACACCAGGGCGTCACACCACTGCTATTTCACTGTGCTGAGGATTTAGCCTCTGAGCCTGAATTACCTCTGTCGACAGAGCCGGAGAGCGAAATTGACTCAGTAAGAGTGGAAGCACCAGTAGAACACATTGAGCCAAGATATCCAACTAGAAGTAGAAAATCAACAGATTTTCTAACATATAAAGTTTCATCAAGTGATTCTAATGAACCTATAACGTACTATGAAGTTGTTCATGCCGATGATGCAGTTAAATGGCAACTAGCAATGGAAAATGAGTATCAATCTCTTATGAAACTTCACACTTGGAAATTGGTAAATAGACCTAATAAGAAAGTTATACCATGCATGTGGGTTTACAAGCTGAAAAAGGATGCCTATGGTAATATTAGCATATATAAGGCAAGACTCGTCGCCAAAGGTTTTAACCAAGTAAAAGGAGTTGATTACGACGAAACGTTCGCTCCAGTTATTCGCCATTCTTCCCTAAGGACATTATTCGCATTAGCTTCGGAGATGGGCCTAAAAATGAGGCACTTGGATGTGGACACAGCGTTCCTGAACGGAGATTTAGAAGAGGAAGTGTTCATGGAAAAAAACTTCTGGGTTCACAGCGGAAGGTCGAGAAAATAAGGTTTACTTGCTTCGAAAATCACTCTATGGTTTAAAACAGGCTCCTCGACAATGGTTAAAAAAGTTAAACGAAACACTTATTAAAATAGGTTTTATAGGAACTCCTTCCGAACCTTGTGTTTATACAAAGCTTTTTAATCGGGAACTTCTCTTTGTCGATGATTTGATTTGATTGTTTATTTTCAGTCTGACTTGACTTTTGACAGTGTCAAAAATGATCTTAATAAATATTTTTCTTTAAAAGATCTCGGACAGTTAAAAAGTTATTTGGGCTTACAGATCGAGTGCAAAAAAGATTCTATTGAAGTTTGCCAATCAAATTATATATTAATTATATATTTGCACGCTCTTCCTTCCCGCAATATAGGCACAGTCTTTGACCCAAGCAGCTTGCGCATAGCAATAAACTTGCGGCTTGGGGCTAGACTCTGTGAACCTATTACTTGCGCGTGCGGGAAGGAAGTGAGTGAGCTGGGACGACATGGCCTTTCATGCTACAGAAGTGCCGGCCGTTTGTACCGTCACGGCACAATTAATGATCTGATCCGTCGTTCGCTTGCCACTGCCTCTGTACCAGCTGTCCTGGAACCAGCAGGATTGCATAGAGACGATGGCAAGCGACCAGACGGAGCTACATTGGTGCCGTGGAAATTAGGTAGGGCACTGGTGTGGGACGCGACGTGCGTTGACACATTCGCCCTTTCCCACGTCCAGTCAACCCGTAATCGGGCCGGTGCAGCAGCTGATCAGGCCCAAACACTCAAGCGCCGCAAATATTCGTCATTATTAAATAATTACGAATTTGTGGCGCTTGCAGTGGAAACCATGGGACCTTGGTCAGCTGATATGAAAAGCTTTATTAAGGCCCTGTCCTCTCGGCTCATAGAATCCTCCGGAGATCCTAGAGCTGGTGCTTACCTCCCCCAAAGGATTGGGCTAGCTATCCAGGGAGGTAATGCAGCCAGTGTCATGGGGACCATGCCGCGAGCGGACCTGCTAGAGGGGGTGTTCTTTTTATAGTGGTGATTATTATTTATATCTTTAATATTTGAGTAGCTTAGTTAATTTAAATACGTATAGTTTTAATTTTTAATTGTATTAATGTTGAATTCTGTACTTAGTTGGATGTAAATAAAGTATTTTTTTGTATATTGGAAATATCAGAAAAATGCAATACGAGTAATTGCAAGACTGTTAGTACTCCATTATCTGGGAAGATATTAGAACGAAAACCCAATAAGACAAATGAGATCTTCCCGTATCAAAATTTAATAGGAGGTCTCATGTATTTGGCAGTCAACACACGACATGATATTGCATATGCGGTGAGTTATCTCAGTCAGTTCAACACATGTTTTGCAAAGGAACATTGGAAGGCAGCCAAAAGAAGTTTGCAATAACTTAAAGGTACTTTGAACTATTCTCTGATTTACAGGAAAAATGATGAACCCTTAAGAGGATATGCGGATGCACACTGGGCAAATTGTCCTTTAGATAGGAAATCGTACACAGGTTTCGTTTTTAAGTTAGCCGGAGGAGCAGTAGCCTGGGAGTCGAAAAAACAACCCACCATAGCTCTTTCGTCAACAGAAGCTGAGTATATGGCACTTTCAACAGCTACAAAGGAAGCATGCTACTTTCGCCGATTCATATCGGAAATTACTGGTAAGTCGAAATTTGTCAAGTTAATATCAGACAGCCAGAGTGCCATTAGCCTGGTACACAATCCCGTGCACCATAACAGGTCTAAGAACATAGATACCCGTTATCACTTTATTCGCGAAAAATTGTCTTATAATATTATATTTTTAGAATATTTAGAGAGTTCTAAGATGCCTGCAGATATATTAACAAAACCACTTGGTTCTGTTGCGAATAAAAGATGTGCAGCCAGTATAGGATTAGTGACCTTGACATAATTATTTTCTTTGTCTAGTAATTTTTATAATCCTTGTTGTGTTTTATTTGTTACTTAACTAAATTAAGTCTTCAACGATAATTTCGATTAAGCGGGGCTGTTGTAATTACTGGCTAGTAAGTAATCTTATTATCCTGCCATGTGTTTAGAACTTTTAAGTTTACTTCACTTGAATAAACAACTCTGTCATGACAACATCTATTCTTTATATTTTAACCTTATTCTCTATAATTACTAGAAATTACCACAGTGAATCAGGCAAGGACTTTAAAACATTAACAACTAGCTTCTGCTCGCAACTTCGTCCGTGTAGATTTCGATTATCGTTAATCCTTCGGGATCTCTTAAATTTCGCGATAAACAGTAGCCTATGTGTTAATCCAGTATATAAGCTATCTCCATTCCACATCCAAATCCGTCCAGCCGTTGCAGCATGAAGGAGCATCAAACTAAGACTATTTATAATATTAGAAGGATAAGAAATATAATAAAATAATTATTACCTCATACGAGTATGAAGATAAAGAAGAGTCTTCAAGATTGTGACAAAATGTGTGCAATCGAGTACAAAATGCCTCAGGGCATGAATCATGAGAATAAATAATAACAACACGTAGAAGGGAATCTCCTTTGACCAGGCCCCAAATGCCGCACTTTAAATACCTACTTCCCCCTTCACCTCGCTACGCCTCTCTGTCTTCCGCGGCCAAGGTTAGGGCTGTCACATGCGAAAATTTTTAACCGGTTTATGGATGTGGTTTACAAGTTTCGTCACGGAATGTTATTAGTTTTACTTCAACTGTTGCAAAATGAGTTTTTTTACATTTACGTTAAATTAGGTAATAATATATTTGGGTTTTTTCTTCAAAAAAAAAACCCCTTTAGGACCACTGGTTTGGAGTCACTTTTTTTGCAGAATGGGGTCGGGTCGCTTTTGGAAACCTGGGACACGTTTTATAAAGTTACAAGTAACAATTTTACGGGTCTAAACTGGCAACACTGCTCAAATGGCTGGTCTTCATTGGTCGAGGTTCTGTCAAATGTAAACCTGTAACCTGTAAATTGTAATTTGTAGCTTTATAAAACAGGCCCCTCGTAAGTATTTTTTAAAATAAATAGGCAAATAAATAATATATTCAATATTAAACAAAAAGATACCGGGAATGTTGGAAAATTCGAGAAAACTGAAAGTGCTTTTTACTACGCGATTATCTTACAGGATAACGGCTAGGGGATGTACTAATTAACAAATGAAACTCCTTCATTCAATCAATTATTTCTAATTATTTTGCCGTAAATAGTCGTTCCCTTTTTAAAATACTTTGTTAGTTCATCCATAAACACTAAGATCAACAAGAATACTAGTGTGTATCTGTGGCAGCGGTTGCACCCGCGCGCCCTCTGTTCCTTAGTTCCTTCCTTAGTCTATTAAATCAGTGTGAAACTAGCTACGGTGCGTTTCACTCGTGTCCCTCTAGATATACTATTTGACGGCGTCGAGCTATCTTGCTAAGCGCACTCGCCGAGTCTACCTACCGGCTAGCAAGTAACTTAGCGTTACCTAACACGTTAGAAGAAAAAGGATTCTCGGACGTGGTGAAAATTTTAGATGACCATTTCACACCGAAACGCTGTGGTTACGTGGAGCGATTCCATTTTTATTCGGCCACCCAGCAAGCGGGCGAAGGCCACACCCAATGGGCCTCGCTGCACACTGTGACTTTAAAAACATGGCGGACACTATTCTGGACAAATTTCTGATGGGTATGCTTCCCGGTCCAGAGCGCGAAAAGCTGTTTGCGCAAAGTGCGCGAGCTCACGTTGTCGAAGGCCATAGATCGAGCGGAGAGCATCAAGGTCGCCCGCGCCGGCGGCATCGCCGCCGACCCCGCTGGAGCACCTACGACGGTTTCGGAAGCCGGCGGATTGTTCCAGATTGAAAAGGCACCTACACGCTCGTTCGCGTCTTCGTCTAGTGTACAGTGTCCGGTGTGCGGTAGATACAAGCATAGTGCTGCAAAGTGTCGTTTTAGAAATTATAAATGCAAAAAGTGCCATACTAAAGGGCATTTAAATAATATGTGCAAAGAGGTTAAGTTTATCGACACGGGAGAAGTGAGCAAAAATGACGACGGTGAGTTTTTTAATATTCGTTCGAAAGATGGGGCACCAATGGTCGAAAATATAAAAGTAAACAACATTTCTATTAAGTTCGAAATTGATAGTGGATCGTCAGTAACGGCGATCTCGGAGGAAATGTACCGGGAATATTTTAGTGACGTGCCATTGTTACCCCCAAAGAAAAAAATAATCGGTTACACGGGAAGTGTTATTAGAAGTTCGGGCGTAGTTAGTTTACCGTTGTGCTATGAGGGCCGCGAAAATGCAATGGATGTTTACGTAATCCAGAATGGCGGGCCCCCGCTCCTAGGTCGAGATTTTATATCCAAATTCGGTCTCGAATTCGCATTTTTGTAAAGACGTGAATACGGTGGAAAAATTACTAAATGACTATAAAGATATTTTCATTTCCCACCTGGGCTGCTTTAACAAATACAAGATAAATTTATTATTAAAAGATGATGCAAAACTAGTATTTTTTAAAGCACGTCCAGTTGCATTTGCACTTAAAGAGAAAGTGGAAAATTAAATTGATAGGTTAGTGGGTTTAGGTATTTTGGAGCCAGTAGAATATTCAGAGTTCGCGTCGCCTATTGTTCCGGTGTTGAAGCGGGACGGCTCGGTGCGTATCTGCGCAGACTATTCGCGCACCATCAACAAACAGCTGATCGCCGAGTCGTACCCCCTACCTACAGTAGACGAGTTATTTGCTAAACTACACGGAGGAGTTCAATTCTCGAAGTTAGACATGTCCATGGCATATAATCAGTTCCCGATTAATGACCCAAATAACATTACCTGTGTTAAAGTGCAAATCTATTAGGTACGCAATTCTCTACCCATCATTGAGCGAGCTGGAGTTACTCCGCTGCTTTTGTGTGTGGTTGTTCGATAATCAAACAAAAATATGCTTAAGGGTGAATATTCAGGCGTTCCAACCGCCCTCACTTCCGTTCTCAAAACAATAAAGGAAACTATGATAATTACCACCAATTTCTGAAATAAATGGAAAGTATTCCTAGTTCTGCTTCTAATTATGTCAAAAGTTGGTGTTATTGTTATTGTTAGATAGATATTGTTAGAACGGTAGTGAGGGCGGTTGAAACGCCTGAATATTCACCCTTAAAGCATAGTAATGTGATTTACCACTGTCAATATTTTTTTTCATATGTGATTTAAATGTCTCTACAAATCGTTCAGCCGCCCCATTGGTGGCTGGATAGTGAGGGGATGTAAAAGTATGTTTGACACCTGTTACCTTACAAATAAAATTAAATTCGTGGCTAGTAAAAGCTGTGCCATTGTCTGTGACCAAGTGTACTGGAAAACCATAACGGATGTAAAGTTCTTTAAATTTAGTTATTGTGAGGCTTGCTCCTATGTTAGCCATTTGAAATGCCTCTGGCCATTTGGAGTAACTGTCTATTACGACTAGATACATTTTTCCAAACAATGGTCCCAAGAAATCGGCATGGACTCTGAACCATGGTCCTGGCGGTATTGGCCATCACTTTGGAACCACTTTAGGAGGATTATGTCTATTTTCTAAACACTGTTTACAGAAATTTGAAATTGTTTCAATACTTTCATTTAGTTTTGGCCACCAGAAGTAAGCTTTTGCCATTTCAATCATTCTAGAAGTTCCAAAATGTGTTAAATGTAATTCATCTAAAACAGTTTGTCTTAAACTTTCAGGTATGACAATACGATGTCCCCACATTACACATTCCCTATCTGTACTAATTTCATGCCGTCTTAAAAAGTAAGGATCTAAATTTTTATCAGTTACCTTTTCTGGCCAACCATCTTGACAGTACATTATGATTTTTGCTTAGACCAGATCCTTCTTAGTGTAATTTTTAATTAATTCCCAGTTTAACGTTTTCAACTCTGACTCATCTATATAATTTATACTTATACTTTCTATGTTATTAATACATAATGCATGATACTTAGTATCATCCTTCTCTTGTGGCAGCCTAGATAAATAGTCTGCAGGGTTTTTGTCTGAACTGATGTGTGTAATAGTATAGTTAAACGCTGATAAGAATAGTGCATAATGTTGTAGACGTTTGGCCGCCATTCTGGGTATTGCCTTATGTGGGCCCAATATGCGAGTGAGGGCCGCATTGTCAGTCTCTAATTCAAAAGTTCTACCATAGATATAATTGTAAAATTTTGTTACCCCAAAGATTATAGCAAATGCTTCCTTGTCTAATGTGGTATATCTTTGCTCCGTATCATTTAATTTTTTGCTTGCAAGCGCAATAGGCCTTATAATTCCATCAATTCCCCGATTTGAAATTATAGCACTAACTCCATATGCCGAAGCATCACAAGTTAAAATTACTGGCAGGTCTGGATTGTAATGTGCCAAGTTTTCTGCTGAAGCCAATTTCTGTTTTACTATGTTAAATGCCCTTTGGCAGTCATCAGTCCAGACAAAACTTCCTTTCTTGGTACATTCATAAAGAGGGTGTAGCATAGATGCTAAATCTTTTAAAAATCTACCATAATAGTGTATTTTACCCAGGAATGACCGTAACATTGTTATATTTTCTGGTGGTCTTAAGTTCATTATGGGTTCAATATTGTCTTTTATAATTTTTATTCCATGTTTGTCAATTCTATATCCAAAAACATCAATACTTTTACGGTAAAACTTACATTTTTCAACCTTTAATTTAAACTCACAGTCCTTTAATTTACTCAAAACCCTTTTAAGTGTTTCTGTCATTTCTGAATATGTTTTTGCACACATATACGAGTATATGTTATCTATAAAGACAATGACATTAGGAATGTCATGCAGTTTTTGTGCCATTATCCTCTGAAAGGAGCCAGGTCCCGTACTCACACCGTATGGTAGGTATTTATATTTAAAAGTACCAATTTCAGTAATGATTACTGTTAGATCTTGTGATGGTTCGTCCAGTGGTGCCTGTAAATAAGCCTCTTTAATGTCCAATTCACAATAAAACTCTGCACCTTTTAATTTATTGAAAATATCTTCTACATGTGGTAGTGGGTAATGATCGATTTCTAATTGTGGGTTTAAAGTAACTTTATAGTCTCCACACAAACGTACTGAACCGTCTGGTTTTAATATAGGCACCACTGGTGTTCCCCATTCACTATGTTTGACAGGTTCTATTCTATTATTTGCCAATAATCTTTTTATTTCCTGAGTAACTTTGTCTTTTCGGCCGAATGGCACTTGTCTGACTGGTAAATGTTTAGGTTTTGCATTACTTTTTAATTTCAAAGATATGCAATCCCCCTTTACATTTCCCCACCCTGGACTAAACACTTCCGAAAAGTTTTCCTTAATTATTTTAACAGGGTCTTTCATTTCTACATTATTTATTTTTAATGGCCACATCCCAAACACATTTAGTAAATCTCTACCCAATAGTCTTGGTTTGTTATTTTCAACCACAAATAAGTTAACATTTTTAACTTTGTTATTCATTTTCATTTCTATGTTATTTTTACTCCCAATGGCTGTGTGATTGTCTGATCATAATTTTCGAAATGGATACTGGTTTTCTCAATATTATTTAATAAATTTAATGTTTCTAAATCTTTTTGTAGAATAGTTGATGTTTCTGAACCGGTATCCAATTCAAACACAAACTTTATTCCATTCACACTGCCATCTATCAAACATGGGGGTACCTTATTTGTGGTCAATTTACAACTGTAAACATTGTAATTCTCATCAGTTTCTGGGAAAAGTTTTTGAATCGACTGTTCAATTTCTGCACTCTCCTCATGTTGCACTTCAGTCTCAATTTCAAGCAAGTTGATTTTTTTAGTTTTAGGACACATTCTAAATAAATAACCTTGCTGACCGCACTCTGAACAATATTTTATTTTTAAACTACATTCACTTTTAATATGATTGTTTTTACCACAACAATAGCACTTGACTGACTTACCAAGCGTTGTTGGACCTCGGTTTACCTTATTGAAATGTTGGTTTGCGTTTGCCTTATTTTGGGTAAGTACCTTGCTTGACAAAGAACATACTAGCTGTTGGTTCTTCTGTGGTTGTCTTCATTTTAGTCTGCAACAAAGCTGCTTCCACCGTCCTCGCTAATGTGGTCAATTCATCCAGTGTTTGGTTACCATTTTTCAATAACTCAAATTTAACCAAAGATGAATGTACACCATCAATCAATTTTTCATTAACCTGATCATTGTAGTCTTGAAAGTTACATTTCTTTGCTGTTTTCTTTAAGCGGATTATATATTCTTTAATTGTCTCTTCTGATTTTTGGTTACATTTTCTAAATTCAGCTCGATCTACAGGAATGGATGTTGATTTATTATACCGACCTTCCAAGATTTTTAAAAGTTCTGCTTACGTTTTTGATGTTGGTTTTTTTGGGGCACATATGTAATTTAAGGTTTCTAGCACTTTTGGTGTGATTCTTGTAATTAGTAGTGCTACTTTTTTATCCTCTGGGACATCATTTAACGTAAGACACTGCAACTGTGTCTCGAATGTGTCAAAATCACTGCCGTCAAATGGCTCTATTTGATAAATCCCTGACATCATTTTTGGTTCCTGAGTCGTTTTTTTTTCTTTGCCTTGGTCACTTGAAATTACCTATTATTTGCTACCTGTACACTCCCGCTTTTGATCGCTTCCCTAAGTGTTTTTCGCACTTCGTCTATTGTTTCACTAACAACACGAACTCCTAGTTCTTCCGAAAGAGTAAGTAATTCACTTTTACTGAGGTTTTGAATAAAGCTAGTCTTTTTTTCAGATATTTCTTTTCGATAAAGTTCACTTACCGACATAGTTTATTTTTGTCCTTTTATTTTAACATTGTAAATCTGACATTAGTGAACAACTTCAAGTGAAACAATTATGTTAGTAGCACTGCCCGCAAGATGGCTGCTCTTGTGGAATGTGTACGTCACCCAACATTTGTAGCCTACTTCACACTGTATGTGTCGCGTCTCTCGCTTTATTTTGTAGATTTTCTTGCAACCAAGCATTTTAGACTTTTCAGAACACACGCGTAACTTCGTTGATCCTCGTCGCCACTTGTTATACCTTGGGTATTGAAATTAAACCGTAAATTAATGAATTACTGTTTATTTGCAGTTTACATGTACACCCGGTTAGCATCATCCAACGAGAGAGAGAGAGAGTGTTGCCATCCTAAACAAATAATGTTGAGTTATGACAAAATACTAGCCGCGGTTTATTTAAATACAAAAGGCTTATTTTTGGACTAACTAGTTCGCCGGCTATTTTTCAGCGCGCCTTAAATACGCTGTTAGCAGGGCTGGACGGGGTTCTGTGTTTTTTGGATGACGTACTTGTAACAGGACGCGATAAAACGGAACATCTAGAAAGGCTGAACGCCGTATTGGCGCGGTTCAAGGACGCCGGCTTGACGTTGCAAAGAGATAAATGCGAATTCTTTAAAGATGACATATCGTATATTTAGGCCATGTAATTAATAAAAATGGCATCGCCAAATCGCAACAAAAGGTAGAAGCTATTACGAAGGCACCGCGACCCGATAATGTAAACCAACTACAGTCATTTTTAGGCTTAGTAAATTATTATCGACATTATGTACCAGACGCATCTATATTTTTAAGTCCTTTATACGACTTAGTTAGGAAAAATGTAAAATGGACGTGGTCGTCGGAACATCAAAACGCGTTCGATAAAATTAAAGAGAAGTTAGCCTCCGAACAGGTTTTAGCGCATTTCGACCCCTCCGTGAAAATAATAGTTACGGTCGACGCTTCCCCGGTTGGCCTTGGTTCCGTGTTATCACAAGTAGGTCCTGACGGAGTAGAACGGCCGGTTTCTTTAGCGTGGCGGGTTCTACGGGATTCTGAAAAAAATTATGCCCAGATACAAAAGGAAGCCACAGCCATAATATTTGGAATACGAAGGTTCCACCAGTACCTGTATGGCAGATCGCAAGCTTTTGTCCTCCGCACAGAGCATAAACCGCTACTTTCAATTTTTGGCCCACAAAAAGGTACTCCGGAAGTTACGGCAAACCGGCTGCAAAGATACGCGATATTTTTGTCGGCGTACAATTATACCATCGAATACGTACGGAGCGGTGATAACAGCGCGGATTACGTGTCGCGCGCGCCGCTCGCGCCCGGTGGAGGGGCGCCGGGTGCCGACGTCACCGAAGCGGCTCTCTTGGACGATCGCGCCGTGTACGTTAACTTTGTGGTAGACGGGTGCTTGCCGGTAACCAAAGAGGATTTGCGTCGCGAAACGTTACAAGATAATGAGTTAAGTAAAGTATGTGATTTCGTTATTAAAGGTTGGCCGCGAAAAATAGGCGATGATAGGCTCAAAGCATTTCATCTGTGCCGAAATGAGTTATCAGTCGAGAATGGGTGTCTGATGAGAGGGCACAAAGTAGTAATACCGGCAGCTCTTAGGGGACAAGTATTAAAAGAAGTGCATAGTTCTCATCTAGGAATAGTCAAATGCAAAGCGGAAGTTCGTTCCAAATTCTGGTTTCCAGCTGTGGACGCGGTCATTGAGAGAATCGTTGGCGCTTGCAATATTTGCGTTCAGTTACGTCCATCCCCACCTCGTGTGCCGGTAGTACCATGGCCGTATCCAGAACACGCATTCCAAAGACTCCATATTGATTTTCTGGGGCCGATTAACAATCACTCATATTTAGTGGTAGTAGACGCTTTTAGCAAATGGGTGGAGTGCTTCGACATGAAGTCAAATATATCTACATACCAGGTAATAAAAAAACTTTGTGAGGTCATGTCTCGCTTCGGTACTCCTCAGTTTTTGGTAAGTGACAATGGCACGTCCTTTACGTCGGGAAAGTTTAAACAATTTTGTGCGCTTAGCAAAATAAAACATTTAACCTGCGCGCCTTATCACCCGGCTAGCAACGGCCAGGCCGAAACCTACGTAAAAGTGATTAAAAAAGGTATAAAAACCGTACTTATGTCAGATGTCAGTAGTTCTAAATTAAATTGCAAATTAATGAAATATTTATTCGACTACAGAAATTCCATTCATTTGACCACTGGTACGTCCCCAGCTCAGCTTGTTTTCGGCAAAAAGTTAAAGTCTCGGTTAGATTTGTTGACCACGACAAGTTCACCGCCGTCGTCACTCACCGACTTCGCCTCGTTAGTCAAAGATAAACAGTCCTTGCAGAGTAGTTATCACGGCGGATCAGAAAGAACCGATTTCAAGACCGATGATCAAATATTATACAAAAAATATGGTAATAAAAATAAGTTTCAATGGGTGAGAGGAAAAATAATACAAAAACTGGGAAAATTGTTATATTTAATAGAGGATCAGGAAACGTAATAAAAAACATATTAATCAAATTGTACTGTATAGAGGAGTACAAACACAGTTAAATACCTCAGATTCAAAGATGCCTACTTTAACTCGAGCGCTGCCTACGCGGGAGTCAACAGTGTTCCTGCCAGTGCCCGCCCCGGAGCCGGGCCCATCCACGAGCGAAATGAAACCAGCCGTGTTGCCTGGTTCGCTAGCACTAGCAGAGGTACCAGAAGAACCTGAACAGATTTTTTACCCAGCAGAGGAGGAAGGAAGTGTGGGCGTCTCTGCAGAGGTTCAAGGTCTACAGCTACCTGAAAGCTCAGTACCTCAAGATACCGCGAGTGAACCGCGAGCTAAAACATTGCCGCCTCGGCGAGCTAGGCTTAATTTAGATTTTAAGAAATACTTTTAAGATGTTTGTTAGTTAAGGGTGGAGGAGATAGTGTGTATCTGTGGCAGCGGTTGCACCCGCGCGCCCTCTGCTCCTTAGTTCCTTCCTTAGTCTATTAAATCAGTGTGCAACTAGCTACGGTGCGTTTCACTCGTGTCCCTCTAGATATACTAAATACGAAAACCAATTCAAGACACAATATCAATATCTTGGTTAATATAATTATATTCCGTGTGTCACGCCCCTGACTGACTAGACACCTCAGTTGTCGCCAGGCGGTAGGTATCTAACGCGCCGAGCGCGCGTCCGGAGCCGGGAGTTTCGCTTCTACGTGTAGTTATTATTTATTCCTATGCATGAATTTAGAGGACATAGGCAACTGCTGGCCTCAGTGGCAAATATTAAAATAATCTTTCCGCATATTTCTGCTTGCCGCTGGGTTCGACAGATTGGAAGAAACTAGCAAAGCGGCTATACTATTGATTTGTATCGAGCAGCAAGCCCAGGAACTATATTTTAATTTTCTGAAGACTGGTGACCACAAGAACAAGTTGGAAGAGATCATACATTTGTTTGATGAACATTTCAAGTCCAAGTAAAATATGGTTATTAATAGGTACCTATAACATCAACAAGAGGAACCAAGAAGATGGGGAATCCTTTCATGCTTTCTACACAACCGTAAAAATAATAGCAGACAACTGTAATTATAAAGAAAAAGACAGGATGCTGGGAGGCTAAATAGTAATAGGTATTAGGGACCAACGAGTACACCAAAAGTTACTGGAAATCAAGGATCTCACGTTGGAGAAGGCTGTAGATGTCTGCCGTTCTGCAGAGTTATCCAAGGAGCATATGAAGACCCTTAACGGCTAGGAAGTGCATGCAGTTCAGGGAAAGGGCTTCTCGCAACCATCGTATGGAAAAGAAAAGATAAGAGGAACTACCCGGCCTTTGGAAAATTGTGTGGTAAATGTTGGTTGCCATTATTCAAACAAACAAGTTCATGTATTAAATGATGACAGTGACAATCATGTTCACGATTTATGATTAGTTCAGTCCATAGATTTAACTAACTATGCATGGACTGAAAAGCTCAGGGTTAAACTTAAAAGGGTATCTTTCAAGTGTGACACGGGAGCTCAAATTGATGTCCTTTCATTAAATGATCTAAAGAAGCTTGTCGATGATGATAATGAAAGGATAAAGTTGTCTGAGACAAGATCATTAATTGAGGTCTTCGGGGGTGGTAGATTAGTGCCTATTGGTAAAATCTCATGAATTACTTATTCTAAAGTCAATTTTTTTATTCCCTAGACTAAAATTACATTTCATGTTTTCCCGGTTTTTTACAACTCATAAATAGTGATGCCGACAACCGATATTTGCCGACAAAAATATACTATATATAAGTAGGTATTTATGTTTATTGATATAAAAGTGTCTGTAACATTGCGTTTCAGACACTTTTACATCAATAAACATAGTGGATAATCGGTGAAGTTCCAAAATAATACAATACTTTTGGTAAAAATAGCACCCTTTTTAGTTTTTTTTTTTTAATAAAACATGTTTCTAATATTTAAAGGGAAATTTTATTCGATTCGAAACTCATTAAATATCATAACAAGCTGAAAATACACCAAACCACTCGCTTTATTATTTTTATTAAACTCAACAAGTGTAACTAATGAAGTCAACAGCAACAATAACACGAGAAAACGTACTGAACACATACGATCTACAATACGAGGTAAGTAACGAATATGAAAAACAAATGGCGATGCGTTGGCGTCACGTCAGTGTCTTTTTTTTTATGTTGGCACTATTTGTCCAATAGTAGGTTAAAGGTGAATACAATGTAGATTTTCTTTGTTATTAACAGTGATCGGAATAGGTAGAGCTAATTTGCCTAAACTTGACGCATATTCATTCAGGCGTGAGAGAGATGGGAATACATTATTGAATGAACATCAATCAAGTTTAGGCAAATTAGCTCACCTATTTCCGATCACTGGTTATTAATTAATGATAAGTACCAAAAAAAATTTTTACTTAGTAATTTTTATTAGGTATATCGGTTATTAATCATTACACCACGAACCGAAACAAAGAACAGCACTGTTTCTTGAAAGCTGGCCACATCATTTTTACGTTTGACATTTGAAGCTATCATTTTAGTCTACGGAATAAAAAAATGGACTTTATAATAATGAAGAGACAATGTTACGAAACTGAATTTATAATTATTCAAGAAAATTTGAAACCTATTTTAAGTTTAAGATCACTCTAGTTGCTAACTAACAACAATATTAAATTCGAAATGAAAAAAGATTCAATTGTTAATGAAAATTCTGAACTATTTCAGAGTGTTGGGGAATTTAAGGAGCCAGTTGCGCATTCAACCAGGAGTGCAGCCAGTGGCGCAAGTGGCGAGTGCCACAGGAGCTGATGACGCGCCTTGCTGATAAGCTGAAGAGTCCGGAGGAACACAAAGTAATAGCTGAGGTCGCACACCCTAGGGGTTTCGTAAACAACCTTGTAATAATTGAAAAGAAACATGGTCACTTAGAATTTGTTTTGATCCAAAGGATCTTAATAAAGTATTAATTCAAAAACACCATTTGATTCCCACTGTGGATGAAATAGTGCCAAAATTATGTAACAAAAAATTTGGTTCCCCTTGTTTACGCATAATTTTTTCAGTCATATTTCAATATTGCATAATTTGTTTAAGCTGAGATGTATTTGTGCAAAAACTGTTCTCGCATAATTTTATGACGCCGAATTCTATCACACATATCCAATGGGGATACACCTATTTTTAACAATGTATGAAAATTTCAAAACCATTTCGAGGAATAGGCTTCTCAAATCGATCCCTGTAGTTAGATTAAAAATATAATGTTACAATGAGTTAATTATAATAAAATCAAGAAATGACCTTCATTTGACCCCTAAATGCCGTTCCGAATTGCGCTATATTAACCTCTTCTTAATATTCTGATTTGTCTTAAACTGTCACTCATGCTGTGGCTCGACGCGTTGTCTTACCTAGTGTAGGTAGGTATCTGTGTGCGTGCGGTTACTCGTGTATCTACCTGTATAGTAATCTGTGCTATAACGAACGAAAGTGCCGACCTTGCATGCTTCATACCTTTTTACGGCAACGTTACGTCTGGGTTTTTTAGGTCCGTGCACCATAGATATTTTTCTAAAAATAGTCAATAAAATTGTCCATAATTGATATCTTACTTTTACGTAGGTAACTAACAATAAAAATGGTTAATGACTTTTGACTGTCTAAATCGAAGTCACAGGTAGGTATTTGTAGGCAAATGTGACCACTTATGTATAATACACATATTATAGTGTAGGTACTCATTTCCTGATTCTCAAACCCAGGTCCGCAGGTCGTCGTTTTATACAGGATAACACAAATCGGAGTCCAGTAGAATAGCCAAAGTTTTCAGGAGACCATTAAAAACAAATGAAAGGGCAACGTAACACTTCTCAACGCAAAACGCAACACAACAAACGATTCAAACAAATTTTATATTTTCAACAAAAAAAAACGTCAACAGAGTGTCTGCGTTTTGTTTGCTATTGTGGCGACCTAGCGACATCTAACGGCAACTTTTATCAACCAACTCGCTACCTCACTAGCGCCACCAGAGTCAGACAGCGCAACTTAAGTGTACTACAACGCGCTAACGACGTTTCTCCAGTCAGATGACATATCGATACCTTAGCGCACAATCGTACTAAATGATATATTTTTTGCCAGTAAAGTTTTGAACTTATTATTTGTGCACAAACATGCTAATTACAATAACTTTTCAAATGTAATTAGTACAAGTGTGAACTAAGGTATCGATATATACAACTTCCAAATTCATTCCAATGGACTTCGGTCCCCAGGCATTACACCCGCCTGGAGAGAGATCTCTCTATTACACTCTCTTCCTACATTGGTGACCCTCGACAATGGACAATTACGCAACCTGACGACCTTCAAGCACTATGACGCAGTTTCACAACAAGCCAGACAACCCAAACTGTGCACCACTAGCATTCTGTCATAGCTCTATGCCTGGTGTCTACAGTGTGCACACTACTCTCACTCAACAACGCGACTCACTGCGTCCTACTACGAGTACTTCACGAGAGGTACACGACTTACTGTGTACTCCACTCACTCCTCTTCTCCTGCTACGCTCGCCAACGCGGCTCTGAGCACTACTGAAGACATCCACTACTGGCAGTTGCAAGCGGCAATACAACGCATAGACTGCACGTCATCACCATCAACCTCCGGTCTCAAAGGGGGGCTGGTGTGGCGACCTAGCGACATCTAACGGCAAACATTTTTTGCTATGGGCCACCGTTTACGAGCTATTTACGAAAAACTAGAAAAATAGACCTTTACACCCCCCTCCAAACGTTAGCTCCACCCCCACCCTTCAGTACTTTCAGTATTTGGTTTAAAACACCATTCCCTACAATTATGCCAAAATTCGCTTATACACGAGTTTTTTCCACTGATTTGTCTTCGTTGCTTAGGCTATTTGTTTGGGTCAAACCACAGAATAAAGACTAAAGGCATAGAAACCGTACTAAATAAGCAGAAAATACATTATGGTTCACTTCTTTTTACTTATGGTTTTCATAGTGAGTTGGAAAGAGATGAATCAATAGCTGTTCTTTCGTTATTTGGTACATCGTCACAAGTAAGGCGTGATTTGGACCTATAAGCACCTGTATTTGGACCTATAGACAAGGAAAGACAAATCCTTGACAAAGAAGTCCCTGTGTAAAACCTTGTGACAATGACAGTTAAAGAAGAAAAAACAGCCTACTTTTTGTTTCATTTTTTCTCATGTAATACGTAATCTAAAAAGTAGAGAAAGATAGCTGACGCAAAGTACGTCTTATAGGTAGTCCGGTTTCTATGCTATATGTTCTTGTTCTGTGGGTCAAACGCATTGTGAAAAATACTTGGGAAGTGCCGGTATTTTTATTCTTCAACTTTTTTCTGTTATTTATTGTAGTGTTAAAATAAATAATTTTTCATATTTTTGGGATAAGAAATAACGAAACGCTTTAATGTTGTTCCATTGAATATCTATACCGGGAGTGACCGCGACGACACAAGATGGCGCTAACGTCCTCGTATAGCACCATCTGGTGAATCTAATGAATATCACGTACCAAGTTGAATAGCCAATGATGGCCGTTCAGTGTCACGAAAAATAATACCATTCTTAGTTTCTAAAATAAAGCCTTAAATTTATGTAAAGAATTATGTTTGCATTTATATTAAGGTAAATCTGATTAATAAAAGCTTAACTTTTCCTTGATTTGTGGAAATGAAAAAAAAAATATTCATGATGATACCGGTGGTGCCATCTAGTACAAATTATAAGCACGAATTATATTTTGTACATGTTATGCCCCCATGATAATACCTTAAGCCCTGCTTAGACTGTAAAACCACGGATTGTGATAAAGCCGGCCGCATACATACGTTTTCCGTATTCGTTTCCCGAATGCGGAATTCAGATTTGGAATTCCGTGCGACTAGCGCACATATTCGTTTTTCTTTATTCGGAATTTATACAGTCAGTACGGATAGTGATAGCGTGGTGGACGCACGACGATGGAGGACGAGGATTTATTAGTAATAAAATAAATAAAATAAAATAAAATAAATAAAATGCATTTATTTCAGACCACGGAATCCATATATTGTTAGTATTACACACATAACTTAAATATGTTAATACCTAAAATTGCATATACAAAAATACGTCCGATGCGCGCGGCACGGGCGCGATACTGGATCGAAATTTCCGAATGTGAGCGCATCACATCAAAATATATGGAAGCGCTGCGTTCCGCATGACGTCATTAGGTTTTTTCCGCATGACGTCAGTAGGTTTCTCCGAACGCACCGGCTTGCATTCGGAAGGTACTTATGGAATTTGTTCCGATCGAAAAAAAAACGAATGTGTGCGGCAGTAAATGCATTTTACATTGATTCCATGCCTTCGGATGTCCGAATGCGGAAAACGTATTCGGAAAACGTATGTATGCGGCCGGCCTAAAGAAATGGATTAAAGGGGTGCTCCGTCTCTTTCGCACAAATGCAATACGGAGCTATAAGTTCCGATCTGTTATTGAAGGACTGCATGCACGTTAAATTGGTTCCTCTGGGACAGGTTTTACAGCTTCGGCAGTCCGACGAGAGTTATTATGTTCTCTGTGGAAGGAACAGTGTCTCTTCTATGTGACTTTTTAAACACTCGCTTTTTGGACGAATCGTTTCATAGTCCACATATGCTTTAGCTTTTTTTTTAATTGTTTCACGCCATGCCGTTCGCAAGGAGCGGGTGGCCGCTCAGGGCCCTGTATCTATTTTAAACAAATTGTGATTTATGACAAATGCTAACTAATCGCCTCTAAGACTGGCACGGCCTAAGGTGAATGATTTATTACTGTTGAAATTTAAATAAATGTAGATGAAAATACACCTTTTATACTAAAAAGTCAATTTTTAGTATGAGGTGGCCAGGTAATGGAACGGTGGCCGCAGAGTACAAGAGGTTTTAATTACTGAGTTTCATGTTGACATTTTAATAAATGTACATATATGAAAATATATATACGCTTTTTTTATTTCCATATCGTTACGTTGCTAATCAGGGCTCATGAACATAATACAATTGTGACAAAAATACATTCATATAATTCATTCACGCGGGTGGAGCCGCGGGCACGTCTTGTATAAATATAAAACTAAAAACTAAGATGACAAAGGCCTAACAAAATGGTCTTCACTCAGCTAATTTGCTAAAACATTGGCAAACGCTTGTTTTCAGAGAAGCCAGAGAATAAATGAAACACAAAAGCGATGGCACCGGCGGGCGGGCACAGTACACCCACGCACACACATTCGTTCGGTACGATTTCTTCTATGCGAAGCGTTAATACCTAGGTAACATATTGAGTATTGAATCTTATACGCTGCCCCCGCAGCATAAAGCCGCAAACACAAAAAACCGATACTTACGTATAAACAAGTTCCTACCAAACTACGAGATAGTAGTTTCGATAGGTTTGATATTCATAAACATCAGGCACTTTCGACGGGGAATTTAAAATTCAACTTCCTACTCCATGAGATTTGGAACTGCTATTATTTATGGCGATATAAATAAACAGGGAGCGAAACTTTTGTGCCGGTGACAGGCGTATGACGACAAGCTACATACAGAGTGTTTTTTATCTGGATTTGACTTCATCACTAATAACAACTTATTGGCCTCTTTAGTTTACCGATATTGACACTTAAGTTGAGACGGCCAATACTTATAAAAAAGATAATTGATTATCATTATCATATCAAAAAGAAGATTGTTGGAGACAAATTCATTCATTCATTCATTCATTTAACCTTATATTTAATTTTTTATTTATTTGTAAATTGTAAATATAACATACATACATACATTAAATCACGCCTGTTTCCCAGAGGGGTAGGCAGAGACCACTTCTTTCCACCTGCTACGATCCTGACAAATCTCTTTCGCTTCTTCCACATTCATACATCGAGTCATGCATGCACGTCGGTTTCGGGTACTTAAGATCCGGCCCTTTTCCAGTATTTCTGCGATTTGATTCGAAAAAGTACGCCTAGGGCGGCCCCTTCCGACCCTCCCACTCACTTTTGCTCTGAATATCTCTTTCGTCAATCTTCTTTCATACATCCTTTCCAAATGACCGAACCATTGAAGCATGCCCTTTTCAATCTTAGTCACTACATCTTCTTTTAGTCCACATTTCTCTCTGACCTTTTCATTCCTTACTCTATCAATCAGTTTCACACCACACATACTACGCAAAGAGCGCATTTCAACTGCGTTTATACGACTTTCATGCTTGTCCTGCCACACCCAACATTCACTACCATACATCAGAGTAGGGATCAACACTCCATTGTGAACAGCCAGTCGCGCTTTTTGTGAAACGCCCCTTCTGCTCACAAAGGAGTACAGGGCCCCATTAATTTGGTTTCCCGCATTCACCCTCCTCTCGACATCCTTCTCACACTTACCATTTCTTGTAAACATACTTCCCAGGTACACAAATTCATTCACTTGCTCTACTAATTCACCATTTATATTGATCACGCACTCAGTCATCTCCTCGTCCTTCTCTATCACCATGACCTTGGTCTTGGCAACATTTACTTTCATCCCTTTTTGCTTAAATCCTTCATTCATCACTGTCACCATCTCCTGCAACTCAAGTACCGATGGAGCAAGTATAACTTGATCATCGGCATATAAGAGAAATAAACCGTGTAAATATAACCGAAGCATTATTATTTCGCTTGAGCAAAGTCGCCATGTAGTCCATACAGCCGTATTTGAAGAAGATTCCTTTTCTGATTGTAAATAATCAAAAAATGTTTAACATCAAAGGTTAGCAATTTAGAAAAACATTTTAAAACCACCAAGCACATTGGATGTTATGTTTGAATTTTAAGCGTTCTGCATACTTCGAAATCCAACGAAATTTCATTTAAGTAATGTTTTTAATTTACTTGTGGAAAGAATATTTTTCGTTAGAATTAGATGACTCAATAAAATATTATATTCATATCGTATTTGTCATTATTTGAACATTTAGATTATCATTATAGTATTATTCAGAATCAGTGGGGTGTCGCAATATTGTTTATGTAAAAGCATCCTATATGTGAATTTGCATCATAATGACGTCATCGGCACCAAAGTTTCGCTCCCTGTAAATAAACAGTAGCAATTATTCGCAAAAAAATAATAATGACACAACGCTAACAAAAAAAAGGGTTTTTTGCCGATTTCTTTGATTCTATCAACTATTGATGCTCGTTTAATATCATCATTATCACATGTTAATTAAATACTGTTTAATGAATCCACAATAAAAGCATTAAGCAATTTTCCGTTTTAGTACTTACCAGAAATATTTTTTCTGTAAATCTATAAAGAATTGCCCCGGTAGTCACTTTTAATATTTTATTTACAATTTTAAACTACGTCAATCTGCAGAGTTAGCAAAAAATGACCGGTCCCAACTGGGTGAATAATCAACAGTATGAAAAACGATGTCTGCGTCATGCATGTTTATATAAAGACGAAATCACTTGAGTATTTGATGCCTTTAGATTTCTTGTTAACTGTTGCGAGCGGCGCAGTCACTTAAAATTGTCATTCTGTTGTTATAAAAAAAAAATGCCTTATATTGTGCTGAACGCAAAAATTTTTCGTGTCCCAACACGACCTACGTTTAGATTTTAGAAATTATTATATTTAACAATAAAATAAAAAAAACAACGTAAAGTCCAGATCATACACAAACAAGTAGGCTTCAAAGGGGTCATGAAAATGATAATATTATAATTAAAAAATAATAGAAATTTATAAATTAAAAAAATGATACGAATATTTACAATAATGACGCCACGTTGCTTACGTCCAATGCCATGTCTAAGAAATGTGTGTAAGAGTGAGAAGGATGCCTTGCCTACCACCTGCACACAGCTCTTCATCCGTCCGTGAATTGCCGACAAGCTATATATTCGCGTTGCGTAGTAATGGAAGTAATTGTGTCCAGGCTCTCCATCGTGTTACGAATAGCGTCATTCATCTTTTGCGATATTATTTCGAAAGTTCATATTAAAATTATTATAAATGTGTTTCATTTTGTGACAAATTTGGTACGATTTACTTAAATTTGAGGTAAGTGCCATTTGGCAAGTATTTGACTGAGTTTCGGCATGTTTTTTCCTAATAGTCATTGTTGTTGACATCATTATTGTAAACAACTATGGTTTTCATAATGACGCTCTTCGACAATAATGACGTCTTAGTTTTATCAATAATGATTCTTGTAGATAATAATGATTTTTTAAATGAATTCAGGATCAGACCACCATTTTGTGAGGATTGTCGTGAGGGCACTCTTTTACGAATACTGTCCTTTTTTTTGGAAATGCACAATCACTTTATTAAAGATTTCTTCGAATAGGGCATTTTGGACAGACGATTTAAGAATGGTTCCTTATAATAATGTAGATATATTTAGTTCAGTAACGTTAGGGTTTGACCTCGGCAGAGCAGAAACTAAGCTGTAAACTTGTATTTAAACCTATATTTTGTCATTCTAAAGTTGTCTCAAAAGTCACGTATAATCTCGTGGACACCTCTTAATATATTCAAGGTCAAAAGATGCGGTTTTTAAGTAAATAAATCTATACCAAAATTGTATGAAATATTTTTTTTTAACTTTTTTCGAAAAAAGATGTTAACATGCTTAACCGTTTTTGAGATAGTACGCGAAGAACGTGCAGGGCTCAGCCATAGAGATCAATTGTTAAGGATTCGTACCTCAAAAGGAAAATACAGAACCTTTATAGGATCACTCGTATGTCTCTGTCTGCCTGTCAGTCTGTCCGTCCGTCCGTCAGTCACAGCCAATCTGATACACATGTATTTTTTAGAACCAAATGCGGAAAAGTTTTGTACTTAAATAAATTAATTTTGAATATACATAGAGGTCACATTTGGGACAAATAAGAAAATAAAAAATATGCAAAATATACCGTGTGACATATCTTATAAAAGGACTTGTGATGGGTCATATATAATATTTTTACAATTTTACTATTAGCTGTTCATTCTGTAACCACGTTTTGCACAAACAATACATAAAAAAAAATGTTATATAAGTATCATACATATATATTTTTTCATTTTTTGTTTGTGCAAAATGTGATTACAGAATGAACAACAAGTTTTTAGAGTCATTGGTACTTCTGCAGCTCTGCATACCCCACTCTGGGTATGAAGGCGTGAGTGTATGTATGTAATTTTAAAACTAATATTTTTTACTGTTAGGCGATGGGCTTGCAACCTGTCACTAATACACTGGTAAACATCTTAGCCTAATTATGCAAAATGTGGTTACAGAATTATCAACAAGCTTTTAGAGTTGTTGGCAATTCTGTAGCTCTGCCTACCCCAAACTGGGAATAAAGGCGTGAGTTTATGTATGTATGTATGTAATATTTTTTAAGATAAAGTTAATAAAACAGTCAAAAATTTAAAACTCTACTAACTACCAGTTATAATTAGTTCCAATGAAATTCCGCAACATGGCCAAACCTCACAGAATATATCGAAAAATTTCAGGTAATTTCGTTTCTTAATTTTAGTATTTAACTCGGTACAATCTTTCTAAGAAACGCACAAAGACTGAAAATGCAAATAAAAACATTGATAAATAATATAAATTTTTCAGTTTTTCTTATCAATGCTCACAGAAAGAATTACAAAACTTCATTATCCATATCAAAGCATCATTATAATCTCAACAAACGTCATTAACCGTATATTGGCGTCAACATGGTCGACACACAAAAACAAAAAAAAAATGATTTCTCCGAAAGTATGCTTCTGTGAGCCGTGCCTCATATAGGACGAGTTTTAGTATCGTCTAAACTAGAGAATAAGACCAATTGATTTGCAATAGCAAGACATTTATTACAAAGACAACCGTTTCTAACAAAATAATAAATGTTCAATTATTCACCCAACAGTTTCGGGAACACTGTGCCACTGAACCATTTTGAGATATGGTTAAAAAACTGTCTTACCAAATCCATACATGTTATTGTGTAGGAAATGTCACTTTGCGGCTTTGTTCCCTCAATTTTGCCGTTTCATTAAATTGGTATTGTCCTGTTACTTTAATGTTCACTTTGCTTTTTCCAGAAATGGTAGTGATAATATTACTGTTTTATTCCAGTCCATTTCAAATATTACAGATAAATATTTTTGAAGCGAAAGTAGATCTACAACGAAGGTCAGTAAAGTAGTTAAGTAACGTTGTACGAAGCAGGAGTTCGAACAGTTTTCGCAACGTCGCAAGCTCCTAACTTATATTCAATACTATCTAATCTATCTAATACCTTTAAACGAGCAATTCTTGTGTGTGTGTATATATATATATATATATATATATATATATATATATATATACAATCTGAATCTCGGAAACGGCTCCAACGATTTCGATGAAATTTTAAATATAGGGGTTAACGGGGGCGAAAAATAGATCTGTCAAGTTGTCATCTTCGGGAAATTTCGTTTTCAACCCGAGCGTTTTCCAGGTACTATTATTAAACTGTCATCGTTAAAGGTTTCGTTTGAATTTTGTTACACTAGTTACTTTACTCACCGCTTTTCTTTTATCAGCGCCCTCTATCGGCGCGGTTTGCCCCGGCATAGACGCTCTGCCGCGAAATATATCCATCATTTTCGTCATTGCGCTCGGCCTCCTCGTCGCCGACGCAGTAACCGTGTGGTAATACTGTTGCAACAAACAAAAACCATTAATTATCCATGCCTTGTATGCTTATACTTGATCCTAAACACTGACGATTTAGAAAACTTAGAATTTTACACCAACATTGCGATACATCATTATTGATAATGAATGAATATGTGCCACGCGATGATTTATGCTGTTTTTCTTTCATCTTCTGTTACTTGTATGGAGCGTCTCCCCCTAGAAATATTTATTGTTGTTTAGCTACCGATCTAAGTAACGCCTTCTACAAGACACCTATCTATACTCCAAATTTCATCTATGTACCTCTTTTAGTTTTCGAGTACAATGCCTGTGACATACGGACAGGCGGACAGACATGAAGAAACAATAAGGGTTCCGTTCTTGCCATTTTGGCTACGTAACCTTAAAAAGTTACATCAGGTACGGGTCGGCCCTACATCAATCAATGAAATACTTTATTGAATAACAAAATATTTACAAATTGCGTAAAAATGCGAGAACACGTGTGAATAAAAGTATTGACGTTAGTGTAAATGCCGAATCGGAGCGACTTCCACTGTCATAGTCTCCAATATATTTGTATGTAAAATAGATTTTTTTCCTTAAGCATGACCACGGCACTACAGGGGGCCGATTTTTAACTTTCGAGCGCTCGAAAGTTTCACTCTGAAGTGAGCAAAATCTGAGAAACCTTTTTTTTAAGTACGAGCGGTAGAATTGAAAACGAATGGTGTGGACCACTCGTCTTTAAATTGTCAATCGCTTGTTATTTCAAAAATACGGTTTCATAGATTTTGCTTACTTCCGAGTGAAACTTTCGAGCGCTCGAAAGTCAAAAATCGGCCCCCTGTACCCCCTTTTTTGAACCAAAACCAAATTTTGCGGTGTCGACGGAGCTCCGTCCTATTTCTAAGTGTTTTAGGCCCTTTGGGCCTGCTAAAGAATGACCTAGTCCCAAACTATGATCTGCACAACCTTATCATTTAACATACATACATACATACAATCACGCCTCTTTCCCGGAGGGTAGGCAGAGACCACTTCGTTTCACTTGCTACGATCCAGACAAACTTCCCTCGCTTCCTCCACACTCGTAAGTCTCTTCATACACGTGCATCGGTTTAGGCATAAGAATAAACAATAACTACACATAGAAGCGAATCTCCTTTACCAAGGCCCAAAATGCCGCGCTTTAAATACCTACTTCCCCCTTCACCCTGCTACGCCCCTCTGCCTTCCGCGCCCAAAGTAAGGGCTGTCACTTGCAAAATATTTTAATCGGTTTATGGATGTGTTATACAAGTTTAGTCACGAAATGTTATTTATGTTTTTCTTGAACGTGGAAACATTGTTTCAAAATGTGTTTTTTACATTTACGTTAAATTAGATAATAATAGTTTTTGATGATATTAAGGTTATCTCCAAAAAATAACATGGCTTATTTGGCTATTAATTATGTATAAAATACGGAAATTATAGTGGCGAGGAAAAGAGATAAATATATCTTATAGCAAGGTCTATTAAGGTATCTTAAGATACCTTGCTATAATATACATATATTATAGCTGCGTGTGTGGAATCTTTCTACTAGTACGGAAATATATCGTAAGATGCATTGCTATAATGTATATTTTGGTATAATGACCCATTCATTGCCGAAGACGCGAATGCGCGTCCCATGTATTTATAATCGTAATGCCGAGGACGCGATTTCGCGTCCTCGAGTTATTTGTTTTTTTTTGCTAGAAAACAACTGTACTTAAATGTCAACGTAATGCCGCGGACGCGAATTCGCGTCGTCGCGTGGAAGGCGGCGGCACTGCGTGATGAGTAAAAATATGAGGCGTCGGCAATTAATGGGTTAATATATATTCCGTGTGTGACGCCCCTGACTGACTAGACACCTCAGGTGTCGCCAGGCGGTAGGTATCTAACGCGCCGAGCGCGCGTCGGGAGCCGGGAGTTTCGCTTCTACGTGTAGTTATTGTTTATTCTTATGGTTTAGGGTACTCCTGACCTGGCCTTGTCTTGATACGTCCCTGATTGATCGTGGAACGTTCGTCTTGGCCTTAACCTTCCAACATTCCCATAATATAATGAAAAAGAATTAAATAATAATTAGTATTATTTAATTTATCAAATTTACCTACCTATTTGATTCATAAATAAAAAAATAAAAATAATCATGAACCAATATTCGTGCTCATCATACAAATATTTGTCCATAGTATGGATTAACCCCGGGACGGTTAACTTCTCAAGCAACATTAGTACCTACATTGTTAAACGAGGGATGAAAGGCACATATTTCACACGAGACATTTTGGCCCTCGAGCAAAGCGAGAATGATGGCTTTCACCAGAGTTAAGAGGCCGTATGCGAAATTTTGCCGGTTTTGCTAATTTTTGTGATTTTACACTTAAAATACTGCTTTTCTATAAGTTTTAATGCTGAGCATTAAATGACATTTTAGTTATGATCGAATAAATGAGCTACAAATAAATGAGCCACTTTTTTATTTTTGTTGAGTATTATAATGCGAGATTTAGGTTGTTTTAAAACATTATTTATTGCCAATTCTTTTGAACTTTTTGGATATTAAGTTTATTTCTGTTTTAATTTTATGAACGAGAGTTCTGAGTAGCCGAAATCAAAAATATTTTTTGCCCGTTTTCTATAAAAAATTACCAAGTTTATAATTTCTTTTACTCGAAAAATTTATATGAAAGTGGTAAAAGTAATTCATACAGTTTTTAGACGACTTTCACGGCAATACATTGTAAATTTTTCATACCGTTAACACGTCAAAACTATTCATGAATATGTGACATTCTAAACCTCTTCCAGCAAAATTCACATAACAGTCGCCGGTGTCAGGTCTATTAATCAAAATAAAATAATAAAAACAAAAAAGTAGCTCATACATTCGTTAAAATTAGAAATTATCTTTCGTGTTGTGCATTAAAACTTGTAGAAATATAGTATTTCAACTGTAAAATCACGTAAATCAGCGAAATCGGCAAAATTTCGTAAACGGCCTCTTAAACACCCTGCTTTTCATGACGACTATGAAGGAACTTACTAAGGCTCAATACAGGTTTAGTTTTCTTTTAATAAATTACTACAGAGAGGCTGTGTATGTTTCCGCTACTGCACAGTTCCAATGACATAGTTCTTTTTTCAAGTTATTTTTCTTCCCTCGGGTTGACATGCATCAATTTCTATACGCTTCGAAGATAAACAATGGCCTACTTTCAGAGTATGAGACATGAAAAAGCCGTTTACCCTGGTATCACTCCCTGGATGCGGGTGCGCGGAGCCGTCCCGCGCTTTCGCCGCGGGAGCCCCCGGAGTGGAGCGGCCCGATTCCACTTTAGCTGGCTCAGCTTTAGCATCCTCAGGTTTAGTTACATCTTTATGTGGTACACCAGTCTTTGTAATATTCTGAAAAAAATAACAATCAATTTAAAATCGAACATAAGGGAGCCTTATCTTTTGGCGAGATAATCTTAGTCAAATATAATTACCGGTTTTTTATTAGCAACCGTATATTTGGCCAATTATTGTTATGACATGAAATATATGCATATATTTTTAGCATAATTATTACTATTAATCGGCCGTGTTCTCGCTTAATTGGATTGAAAACTACCCGATTAACAATATCCTTGCAAAAGCAAATTGGAAACATTTAATTTAACGTTGTCGGCATCATGATTTGCATAAAGTAGTAAAATTAGCGACAGCAAGTCTTTATAATTAAATATCAAAGACTGTTTTTGATTGTACGATTGAGTTTGCCTATGCAAATATAACAATGATAATATTGTTGTGATCACAAATTTTGACAATCTGTGTTACATGCTATTTTACTTGTAGTGTATTTCAGATTTGATAAATTTGAACTTTGTCTTTAATACCATCTCTCTACGTCCGTATTAATTGTAACGTGCTGATTCCGCTTTAAATTCATTTGTAATTTATCTTTTTGCTCTGTCTACGCTGTAACGTACAGACACATTCATTTTAGGAAGCGTATGAAGGAAACAAGTTTGTTAACAAAAAAAATGTTTTTATACCTATTTTTATTTTATATGGGGCGAATTTAAAATCTTCGAATCTAGTAGTTTTATTCAAGCTTAATTAGGGCATAGTTGGCGTGGATAGACACATGAAGTTTTTCTCGCCCTGCGCTATCCTTCGGTTAATGTATTATGTTATTTCAATCTGTAGATACATTATGATAAAACAGGGTGTGTTATGGTATAAAAACGAACAAATTTTGATTTGTATAATGATTAAAGCGTATAATTATAAAATGCACAAAAACAAAATGAATAATGTCTTGAACCATAATTTATGAGTGTGCATAATAACTAGGTGCATAACACACTTAATAAGAGTCATTTTGTATAATATTTAAATACATAACGTACGTATAATACAATAACGCAGATAATAACGCTGAGTAATAGGGAATATGCATGGAGTTTTTAAATCGCATTTCTCAACAAAATATTAAAATACCGTAAAAGAGATCACTAAAAGTGAAATTAAAATTAAAATCGGTCAAGAAAAACGGATAATACAAGCATTTTAAACTGTTCATTAGACAGAGAGATCCGAAGTGCACCGGTGACGACATCGTGCAGTACGGCCATATAAACTCCACGTAAAATTCTGTTTTGCTAGAAAGAGATAGGAACAAAATCTTTGTTGGCTTATATCTTGGTTATTTTCATAGGTATTCAAAAAAAAAAATTCTCACCGGTTTGTTACATGAATCAGCATTTGTTGAAGCTGTAAAATACCCATGCATATTCCCTATTATAAAAATAATATTTAAAGTCGTTTTTTATTTTCCCCCATATACATTACTGACTCAATATAGATATTAATGTAACTCGTACCTATATAATGAAGCTTCTCAAGGTATGAGCGCCGAGGTTAGAGCGCGAGCTTACGAGCGCTCTAATTACAGGCACGAATACCTCAAGAGCTAGTTATGTACCGTTGCATACATAACTTTTTGTACAAGCTTAAAATGGTAATGACAAAAATAAACATTCGCTAACTTTTCTTGTATACTTTCCTCGATTTTTCTGCTAACAAATTACTTAAGGGCAAAGTTATTTTCTTTATTCCGATTGGCGTTATTAGTGTGTGTATGTTATTGTTAAATATTTACTAATTCCATGCAAATTTTAATAGTTATCTACTAAAACAGTTCTGACAATTTATCATACAAGTTAGAATGCTAAACGGAACGCCATTTTGCATCCATTTTGTTGACATCCATATTGAACGTAACCATGATAACCAAACAACAAATCGATGGATATTAATCATCAATTTTTAGTAATTTAATAAAAGTGTAATTTTAAATGCATACTTAGTCTAAAAATTTATTTTGTTTTTAAAACACGTAATTTCAGTTGGTATCAAAATATTTTAAACGGTTTATTATACAAATTAAGCTGTCAAGTGTTCACTAAACGATAATTATTATAGAACTGGTATTACCATGGCAACGCTTATTATAGAATTGTTTTCAAGCTTCGGTTACGCTATAGGTGGTATTCTGATACCATTAACGATATCAATAATAGCGGCTTATATATAGTACGCGAGTACGAGAAGGGTACGAACAAGACGACGGAGCTCTGCGCGGAGCTCCTATTCCGCGTAGTTATTGCGCCATAACGCAACTTCATCCTAACCTATTTTGGTAAGGTTAGGCTAGACATGGGCCCCAATATATATATATATATACCTGGGCCTGGTACTCGACGGAAGTTGGGGCTTCGGGGCGCACTTTGCACAACTCGTCCCGAAGCTGGTGAGCGCCGCTGCTGCCTTGGGCAGGCTTTTACCCAATCTGGGGGCCCCGCCAACGCCTGTAGACACCTATACTCCGGCATCATCCGTAGTATGGCCCTGTACGAGGCACGTGTCTGGTCAGACGCTCTCACCGCCAAGAACAAGACGACGCCGATATCGGTGAGAGTGGCTAGGGCCTACCGGACGGTGTCTTTTACAGCGGCGACGCCGTTGACGGCAGACCCTCCGTGGGAGCTTGCGGCAGCGGTACTCACCAGGATACACGAGTACCCGGTCGAGACTAGGAGGCGGGGCGAGCCGTCAGGGCGTTCGCCTCTGGAGGTACAGAGCGATCTAGCCCCATTTTGAGAGGTGGGTGGCCAGGCGGCAGGGCGTGCTCTCCTTCACGCTGGTGCAGGTGCTGACCGGACATGGCTGCTTCGGAAAGTATCTGCACCAGGTTGCCATCAGAGAGAGCACACCTGGGTGCCACGAGCGTGGTGCACTGGTCAACAATGTGCGCCACACCGTAGAAGAGTGCTCCGCATGGGGGCCTCAGAGGTTCCTGCTCACTAACAGCGTGGGCGGGGACCTCTCGCTGCCGAGCCTGTTCAACACCATGCTCGGCAGCAGAAGGGGGTGGTTGGTGGTAACCTCCTTCTGCGAAGCAGTGATCTCTTAGAAGGAGGAAGCGAAGTGGTCCAGGGAGACCAGCGCCTTCGCTGACCCGCTTCGCAGACGACGGAGGGGAAGGGCAAGGCGGCGCACGCACACCTCCTTCCCCCGCCGTAACAGTGTGCCGGCCGAAGGGGTCAGGGGACACCTTCGTCCACCGGGGTGCACGGGAAGTCTGAGGGTGCCTTAGTAAACCAAGGAACCCTACCGGAGTCGTTGGCGTCCAGGTTTCACAGCCGAATGCACTTCTTCTTGGTCCCGTGGCACCTCCCCGAAGGACGCAGGTGGTTTACCGCTGGATTTTTAGTAGGTATTCCGGCGGCTCTCAGCTGGTGAGTCCCACGTAACCATCCCAGGTCTCCCTGGACCTGGATGGTATGCGTAAATGCATTTCCCCAGTGTGAAAAAAAAGGTTAGGTTAGACATGACATGACCTTGATTTAAACATATTATAATTTAAAATTAGTTATATCACGTCATCATTATTGCAAATGTTTTTATTATTTTTTCACTTCTCTGGCTCTTAAATGACTCATAATAGCATTGTATAGGCGGACTAAAGTAATGTATTTAATCCCTAGGGATTAAAACGACCCTTAACTCTCTAAGGACTAAAGTATTTTTTCATTTTAATTTACTTTGGATACCCTTAAACAGCCAATCACGGTGATTGTGAATGGAGGATTATCGCCATTTTCAGTGATTGTGTATGGACCATTTTTATGCCGTGGAAATAACCTTAAAATGATGTCTGTGCAAAATTATAAAAAACGATTTAATTTCGTGAAACACGATTAATGATTACGACTATGAATATATTTAAGTATATTAAGGATAATTTTATTTTATTAGGCATGATCCAAATAGTTTTCAAGTTTGTATCTGTTGGCTAAATATGCAAGCGTTAAAAGTGTTACTTTACAAAAAACTAACAACCGCGAAACAAATTTGTCAGAAACTTTGTTACATATTGGTTAAATATTGTAATTTTGTATAGAACATCATTTTTTTTCCTCGCATTCAAAGTGAAAAATAGAGTGTTTAACGCGAGACTAAACAACCATAATGACACTCGAACTATAGCCACTCTCGCTCGCTGAGCAATCTACTATTAATAACTATACTTAATGTATACAGGGTGACTGGTAACTCGACCATAATCCTTTGCAATTATTTTGTACCAGTTAACTAGGGGTCTAATGTCACTGGTTTCCGAGTTATTTAACTTTATAGGTATTTTTAAAATTTTCCATCTTTTGATTTAAGACTGTCGATTGTGAAAAAACTACTTCAGTCTGGGACCTAAAAAATGGTTGAGCAGCCAGAATCCTTGAGCCTTGAAGCATCTTCAGCAGCGGCACTTGCGCACCGTATCGTGTGGCAGAGATACGAGGAAACCAAAGTCCTGAAGCGCGTTGCATCCCACAGGAGACCACTGCCTCTAGCCCACGGAACCAGGGTTAAGCCGTCTGGCCGCTTACCATCCGAGCAATAAGACCCCGGGGCTCAAACACACAAGATACATTAGCTTGAACGAAAGCGCGACGAATGTAATGTTTTTAATGTCAATAAAGCAAACCAAACGCTTTCCGAATTATACATATACAGGGTGTTTGGTACATCGTTTGCCAAATTAAAATGGGGTATAGAAGGGGTCATTTGCTACCTCTTACGGCGCCTAAAAAAATTCCTAGGCCCACGGATTTTTTTATTATATTTTTTTGAAGAATCCTATAGAACGACTCGTATAAACTTAAATTACAAAAAAGGTTCATTGCCTAGACCAGATTTTTTTATTTTATTGCTAGGTATAATGTTGTACGGTTCTATCAAAATCAAAATTACCAACAAGTCGGGTCTAGTTATTTTTTTATTGACCCAGAAACGTTTATCAAGACGTGAAAATTCAATGAAACTCATACTTTCATAAACAGTTAAAAAAAAACTACAAAAACCCATACTCTTAAAATGGTTTAAAAAACATCTCTTGTCTGTCCTCTTTTTAATGATATACAATAATGTCATACAAACCTTATACAACGTCATAAATTTGTCAATTTTCTGCAATAGGAACGTGTTAGGATAATTTTATACTTTTGCAGGATTTTGTGTAAATAACACACTAACTATGCAATAATCTTGATAATCATATTTTATTCATATTTACACTTATCAATTACAATTTGTACAAAAAAATATTCACAAATCTTGCTCAAATTACTTCGGCAATTTATTTTGTTTATGAACGCAATTTCTATTAAAAAAAAGTCAAACTATTTGACACACTTTTAAATAAGTTGTAAACACTGTTTCTAAAGGCTTAACTTTTTAGTCTATGACATTTAATAAAGTAAATAATTATGCAAGGAAGAATTTTGATTTCACGAGATTGCAACAGGTTTTTGGAATTTTTGCCAAGCGTTTCTGTTTGAAGCATTTGCTAGTTCATCAACTATTAGAAAAATGCATTTTTAGTTCCCAGAGCGAAGGAGTTTTTTCACAATCGACAGTTTTAGATCAAAATACGGAAAATTTTACAAATATCTAAAAAGTTACTAAATAACCCTGAAACCTGTGCCATCAGACCCCCAGTTAACTGGGACAAAATTATTGCAAATTAGCTCTAGTATAACTCCTTTCACGGCATAGGTCGAGTTACCAGTCACCCTGTAGTATATCAAAAGGCATTATTGCATATTAATGTTATACAAAAGGTTGTTATGCTAAATTAATGTAAAATTATGTGACTGCTTTGCTAAAAAAATTTAAATTTTGTTTTAATGCTGGACGTTTTAAATGAAAGTAGTTAAATGAAATTATGCAAAAAGTTTTAAGACTGATTGAAGCGGATCGTGATTACATGACTTAAAGGCGCGTACACATAGAACGTCAGTTTTTACAGGATCCGTTTTAACGGATCCTTTCACCTTGTAATCTTCTTTTTTACGGGATCCAGAATACTGTTTTGGGTGTGAACTCGCTCATACAACTACATACGCCATCAAATAACGGACTTGTCAAACGGATCGCTATGTGTACGCGCCCTTAAATAACTTTATTTACTGTCTACCATTGAGGTATATTAACTAGAGAAGCAAATATCAATCAAAAGCGACGCATAAAACGTGCCAACTACTAATAATCGCGACGTAGCTTTGAAACCAATAATATTTGAACAAAAAACTATATCTATCTCTTTTACATTATTAAGCTAGTAATACGCAGTCATCTGGAATAGACAAATATGGCGAGCGCACCTGATATGAAAAGTTCAGTGTTGCCTACAACATGAACATTTCCCCCAAAAATCGAGTAAATTCTTTGATAATATGAATCATTACAATTAATAATTATACAGTTTTAATGTTGCATTTTATTTCATTTCTCGCTTACAAGAATGGTAGTAATAAATTTGTAATTATTTTATTTGACGACGTCGTAACCTAGTCGTTAGTGACCCTGCCTATGGAGCTAGCGGTCCCGGGTTCGATCCTTGGTTTGCAAATGGTTTCCTTTACATTTAAATTATTAGAAAGAGAAAAAGTAGCCGCCATCTTGAACTTTTTAGTTATTTGACTGTTTGCCTCCAAAATCGATATCTGGGGATCTGTGTGGTCTTCGACAGAGAATCCGTTGACAAAATGGGAAAAGTAGCCGCCATCTTGAACTTTTTAGTTATTCGACTGATTGCTTCCAAAATCTATATCTGGGGCTCTGTGTAGTCGCCGACAACGAATCCGTCGACAAAATGTGAAAAAGTAGCCGCCATCTTGAACTTTTACAATATATGGTATATTATGTTATATTTGTCAGACGTTCGAAATGGCTACACTTGTGTAAAAAATTTGGACGGTATGGATATTTTACAGGGAACGCATCGCAAAAAGCTTAAAACGAGTTCATTACCATCTCTCCATCTACCAGCTATAAAAAAAGATTTACTCCGTAACTCAGAGATTTGAGGAGCGATATTTTTAAAAGTGATTAAATATTTCAAAGATTTTTTTAATATTTTAAAGGCACAAAAATGACTGATCCAAAATCTGAGGCATTTTTAATCATTTCGAATGGCCCCAATTTGTTTTTATTACGATAAAGACGCTTAAAACTTGTTTAATTTGGTCCAATAGACATTAAACTATCCAAAATAAATTATTTTGTTTACAAAGTAACGCTTATTGGGGCATTATTAACACGTAACTATCAAATTCGGGGTATTTTCTGTAAAATCCTTAAATTTTCAATAAATGAAAAAAACGTTTAGGACACATACAGCTAAAAATATTAAAAAATACCTCGTCTATCACCCCTTTAAACCTTTGCACCTAGCGACCTAACACCCTGTATTTTCTTCCGTCTGTGTAGGTACATACTCGTATTTCTTTCAACGTCGCAGCTTCAATGGTCGTTCGTATATCTTTTTTTTATATCTGGTAGATGGAGACATGGTAATGAACTCATTTAAGATTGTTGCGATAAGTGTCCTGTAAAATATCCATTCTATCGTCAAAATGTTTTACACAAGTGTAGCCATTTCGAACGTCAAACAAAACATGTTTTTTTTTAATATATACAGGAGGGCGTCCCAAGACTATGGGACATGAAGGGAAAGTACCTTAAATATCATAGATAGGATATTTTGCTGAAAGAAGACTTTATGTTATTTTTAAAAGTTAGTAATACTGCATTCAAAGATATTCTAAAAATTATTTGCTTCGTCTGGGAATCGAATCGACTTAAATGTGAAAAAAAAATCAACCGTATTTTTATGATGCCAATCAAAAGAATGAACAAAAAATAATAATTCTTCTTAAGTAACATAGTATCTTAAAAGAAAGGAATAACGTAAAATGTTTGATTCAAATTTCAAGAAAATTATTTATTACCGACGACGACGTCCGAAAAATAGCGATATTATCATTCCATAGATAGCATTGATTATTCGCAAATAAGTACCCACTTAATAAACGACTTACTGGCATAGTTTTTCTTATTATAGGTGCACGTGCATTACTTCACCGTTACATTACTTCTTTTGGGAATAGGTGAAAGATTTGCTATACAAAAAGCAATACGACAACGTGGGCAAATAACAAACAGAATTGAGCCATATCATATCGAGTATTCACCATAATATGTTTAGAAAATCAACGGGCAGCGGACTTATTAAAAGATTGGCGATTTGCATTTGACAAGAGAGATCACATTTTGAGCATTTAATTAATTAATTTACAAGAAATTAATTAATTTACAAAAAATACTCAACTGACTTCGTCAGTTTCATGTATGTTTTTGATTTGATTATAATGATTAATTTCACGTTGTTCCTTTCTTTTAAAATACTATGTTACTTAAGAAGAATTATTATTTTTTGTTCATTCTTTCGATTGACATCATAAAAATACAGGTGATTTTTTTTTCACATTTAAGTCGGTTCGATTCCCAGACGAAGCAAATAATTTTTAGAACATCTTTGAATGCAGTATTACTAACTTTTAAAAATAACATAAAGTCTTCTTTCAGCAAAATATCCTATCTACGATATTTAAGGTACTTTCCCTTCATGTCCCATAGTCTTGGGACGCCCTGTATATACATTGTAATTTTAGTAAGAGCAGGTAGAAAAAAATACAAGCATTAAAAGCTTATAACCAAAGTCTTGTAATAAGTTGAAATCCAAGTGTCAATTTAGAGAGTTATAGGAGACCCCCAAATACACAGCTCCCCAAATATCGACTTTGAAAGAATTCGGCCCAAAAACTGGAAACTTCAAGATGGCGACAACTTTTCCCATTCTGTCAACGGATTCCCTGTCGGGAGACTTCACAGATCCCCACATATTGATTTTGGAAGCAATCAGTCGAATAACTAAAAAGTTCAAGATGGCGGCTACCTTTTCTCAATCTGTCAACGTATTCGTGGTCGGTAGGGCATGCAGTACCGGGCCCGGTTCCGAAACTCCATTTCCCGGTTCTAAGCAGGGACGGTACCGGGATTCCCGGTTCTCCCGGTTCTTTATTTTTTACTTCAAATCAACGCAATCATGGACATTTGAGATAAAAAATGATTGAAAAACATTAGGAAACTTTGAATATAATAAATATGCAATAAAATCATGCACGTTTTCTTCAACAAAAACATATCTTGATTAAGTAAAATACTTACTAGAAAGTTATTTGTTGTTCCTTTTTACAAATCTAGACATTAATTATTGCAAATATGCCACAAAATATGATGGATGTTGATGCGATGTTGCCGCTTGTGCCGGCTTCGTCGCTCAGGTGTGAATTGGATATATGTGATACGCGCCACGATATTTGTTTGGTATTTATGGAAAGAACCGGGAGAACCGGGATGTAATCTTCAGTTCGGTTCTTTAGGAAATTCCCGGGGTTTAGTATCTCGCGGTAATATTTTGTATCGTTACCACTTTATCAGGGAATAATGTAGTAGTCTGATTTCTACATCTAAATTTTCATATCTACGAGGGGTGCCTTTTAAGTTCTGTCGTTTGAAAAACCTAAAGACAATTTAAGTGTTAAATGGTATTTATTGTTTTTCAAAGTAATCACCGTGATATGTAATACACTTTTTCATTCGATCGAACCAGTTTTCGAAACACTTATTCCATTCCGAAGTCGGGGTCTCCAAAATGGCCGTTTTGTATGCCTCAACCGCTTCTTGAGGCGTCCGGTACCGTTGACCACGAAGTCGTTGCTTGATTTTTGGAAAAGTGAAGAAGTCATTAGGGCTTAAGTCTGGACTGTACGGCGGGTGATCCAAATTTTCGAAGTTTTCTTCTTTTAAAAACGCAATTGTCTGCCGGGCGGTATGCGAGCTAGCATTATCGTGGTGCAGTACTATACGACGTCTTGGGTTATTTTTTCGGAACTCGCCGATAACCTCTGGTAAACAAACAGTGGTATACCAGTCAGCATTAACTGTTTTACGATCTTCGAGCACGATGGTCGCAACGTGGCCACTTTTCGCTACAAACGTGGCGACCATGTTTTTCGAAGTGCTCCGTGAGCGTCTTACTTTTTTCGGTTTTGGCTCATCTTGAAACACCCAAACAGTCGACTGCTGTTTAGAATCCGGATCGTAGGCATATATCCAAGATTCGTCACCACTGATAATGTCATAAACGTGTTTAGAGTCTCTTCGGTTGAATTGCCGCAGAGTTTTGCGGCACCATCAAACGCGAGCCGTTTTTTGGTCTTCACTAAGTAAATGTGGTATCCAGCGTGAGATCAATTTTTTTACACCTAAGTGATCATGCAATATATTTTGAACACTGGTCCCTGAAATGCTTAATGAAGCTTCTATCTCGCGGTATGTCGCATGGCGATCTTCGACGATCAGTTGCCGTACAGCATCAATGTTTTCCTGGGTTACAGCTGTTTTTGGTCGGCCTTCACGATGCCTATCACTAAGACTAGAGCAACCACGTTGAAAGTCCAAATACCAACGTTCCATGGTGCTTCATTTTTAAAAACCGTAGTCAGCTCTTCAAAGCACTGAAGACGCGTTAAACCCCTTTTAAAGTTGTAAAATATTATCGCACGTAAATTTTCCTTCGAAATTTCCATTTTCACAACCGACTTGTCAACTTTGAACCGACGCTGTACTAAAACGAATCGGCCGATCTCGAGACATTCTTTTGTTTTTGAATTCTAAATTCAAATATTTTAAGATGATGCTAGTTTTTTTTTAATAATCACGGGAGTTTTGAAAACGACAGAACTTAAAAGGCAGCCCTCGTAAGTGCAGGAGTTATGTACTTTAATCTCTCCCCCCCGTTTCTCTGTCGCGGAGTTATGATTGCCTACCAAGCGTTTTGGGCTTAGTTTGTTTGATTTTTTATATATAGCACCAATGCTGAGGCGAAACAAATTCGAAGAACACCCAATAGATAACGGTCTCGTCATAGTCTTTATGACTTTCATATCCCGTGAATTTTATTTTATTTTACTCCTAAAACCATAAAATAGGTGTGATATGTTTTTGCCAAGACACTTTTAAGTTACCTCCTGCTGAAAGTCAGTGGGCCAACAATTCATATGTGCTATGGTAGTAAAACAAAATACCGTTTGTAGATTTTACACTGCTGATTACAGTAAAAATATTTTTGGATTATTTTATGCAGTCGTTTTTTTTATATTTAGGAAAAACTATAAAAAAGTTGGATTGTGAATGTTGGGAATACATTTATAGTGCCCTTAGTCCATTTATTACCATAGGAATTGAAAAAAATATAAAACTGTCATGACCATTTTTGAGCTGTCTGACGGATTACTTGATTCTAACGACACGCTTTCGATTCTCGTAATACTACTGTTTTGATATACGCTATTTAAAATGAAAGTGACAAACGGATTTGTAAAAGCGGATAGCCGCAATCTGCCCAAAGTCGACGAATCTATGTTGTTACAGTTGTTATGGTTGACAAGTGACATGACATGACAGTCAGTTCTGTTTCTGTTGAAAGTTACTTTTTTATTTTATATCATGCTAAGATCACGACATCAGTATTCCTAACTTTGTATATACGGTATTTTTAATGACTATTTCTTTAATAAATTATTAACGACGAATTTAAATTAAATAAAGAAAAACCGAGAAACACGGGTAGTCTAATTTTTAACTAGCTATTATAAACGCAAAAAAACAAAAATGCTTTTTTTTTGAAATGTAGTCAATTGGGGACGTTTCGTATAACCCTTAAAAAAATATCAGAATACACAGTTCCTTGCATTTATTTTTGCTTCGTCGATTGGGTATACTAAGGATGCATACATTAACGCTAGATTCATATGTACCTGAACAGCGGCCTTGACTTGCTTCATTATAGAAGGTTGCTTCTTGGCGTCTCCTCGCTGACGAGCTTTGAATATATCAAAAAGAGCAGGCCTACGGCTCACCCCGGTAGTTCCTGGACATTATAAAACAAAAACATTCAAAATAGCATGTTTGACTGGCCTATAATTATGTTTTATGCTACTGTCTCATAACTGAAATATCCGTGGCAACGCTCATTACAGAATTGTCAACACACTTTGGTAACGCTATGGGTGGTATTCTGACTTTGTTAACAATTGTGATATTAGTTGTTTATAGTATAAATAAAAGAAAGGAATTATTTTAAACGTAGGAATCCACTTTGGAGCTTTAACTTTTAAACCATGGTATTGTTTCTATTACTAAGTCCAACCGCAAATTATAAGTGCTCAATGATACGAAATAAATAACTTATTCATTTGAATGCCAACTAGAAAGTTCAAATTATAATAACATCACAGTCGCTATAATGTTTTTATAAATCGAATATATCCTAATAGAACCTAGACTATTGTTTGAAAGATGCGCCCTAAGTGGATTCCTACTTTTGAAATAATTCCTATTATAGAAGTGAGAATAGAAAAATGACATTTCCTACCGTGTATGGTCTGTTGATACATGGGGTGCGGCTGCCCTTCGTCGGCCGAGCCGCGCCGCTTGCGCTCGCCCACCGACTGCGAGCTGCGTGTGATGGCTGCATCCAGACGTTGTTCTGAAAGTAAAGTCATTTCATGTCATTTCATTAGATTTAATGTTGTTCCTGATATTCCCGGTAGACAATCCGTAATATTTCTATACCTGGGTCGATTTAGGATAATCCGTAGAACAGCTCATATAAACACGTACCTATTAAGGTCAATGTGGGTAAGACCGGCATACATCATTTTAAATTAAGTTTGGTCGGATCTAACGCAGCAAATACACAACCTAGATAAACCGTTATATGATAGACAGAACCTTCTGACCCAATCGGACATCAGTCCTGCGAGCAATGTGCCCCGTCCACTGCCACTTAAGTTTGGCTATTCTTCGGGCTATGTCGGTAACTTTAGTTCTACTGCGGATATCATCATTTCTGATTCTATCACGCAGATAAACCCCGAGCATAGCCCTCTCCATAGCCCTCTGAGTGACTTTGAGCTTTGCTGCTTGCTAGCTGCTTGCTATTTGTTGATAATTTTCTCCTCTTTTAAGAATTTCTGTTTATAATCCGGTATATAATCTATCAATTATACTGTATCATTCATAGATAATTTACAGAAATTGGTCTCTAAGCAATCGATGTCTATTAGACGTTATATGATTTTCGCGGGAAAACCAAAATTGAAACCGAAAGCGTTTCGTTTGGAAGTCTATAAGCGATTGCAATTTTATGAAGCTTGCCACACACTGTAATTATTCTTATAAGCTACATTGAGATTCGATATTCACAAGTATTTTTCAAGGAAAAAAAAACATTTTCTGATTTTTGATTTTATATTTTGGTGCCCCCTGACTCGTGATGCCCTAAGCAGCTGCTTACTTTGCTTAATGGCTAATCCGGCACTGCCTGCCTATGAAGCTAGCGCTCCCCGGTTCGATTCCCGGTATCTACATCTATATGTATACTAATATTATAAAGACGAAAGATTTACTCCGAAACTACTGGACAGAAGTGAAGGAACTAGAACAAAATGTTGTTTTACCGAGCGAGCCGTCGGCGGTGTACCTATTCAAAAACAGAAGTTATAGCGTGTAGACGGACTTGCCTTGTAGACGGTCGTACCCACATTGACCTTACACTTTTTTCGGAAACTTTCGTAATTAATACGTTGATACTAATTGATACTAAAAATGGATAAAAAATATTAAATAAACATCCAAGGGCTCTAGGCTTACTTTACAACACAGTTTGTACTAGGTGGTAGATAAGAAGTCAATCCTGAATCCTGATACAATGCACAACCATGAAGAGAAGAGTTTCTGTATATTGATGATGTTGACAGCGGTAAAACAATGCCAACTTAGGGCGCGTACACATAGCGATTCGTTTTACAGGTCCGTTATTTAATGGCGTTTGTAGTTGTATGAGCGAGTTCACACCCAAAACAGTATTCTGGATCCCGTAAAAAAGAAAATTACAAGGTGAAAAGATCCCTTAAAACGGACGTGAAAATGTGTCCGCGCCCTTATTTGTTGCATGTGAAGGATTGTTTTACTGCTGGCCACATTACCAATATTCAGAAACTTCATGGTCATGCAATGTGTCATGGTCTTATCTACCTAGTCCTAAAAGGGTACTAGACAACGAAAAACAAACTTTTACTTATAGAAAAACACAAACAAATAGAAAACATAAAAGAGTCAGAAACAAATACTTGCACTCACTACACAAATATTAACCCACTAGCTGTTGCCCGCGACTCCACCCGCGCAGAAAATAAAACATAGCCTATGTTCATCAGGGATATGTATGTAGGATTCTAATGGACAAAATAAATTATTCAAATCGGTCCAGAAGTTTCGGACCATATTCAATGCAAACAAACAAACTATCAAATCTTTCGTCTTTATAATATTAGTATACATATAGATGCAGATACCGGGAATCGAACCGGGGAGCGCTAGCTTCATAGGCAGGAAGGCAGGGTAACCAACTAGGCTAATCTAATCGCCGTTTATCGCATTAATTATCTGTTTATAAATTTTTATGGCTCCTTTGCGAGTATAAAAGGTGTTTATAATCACGAAATATGGTATGGCAGGATCATTCTTAACCAAGCCGGGGTGTTTACTGTGATTAGACAGGCGTTGAGGCGGATTTTCATTGATCCAGTATAAGTACCGATTCAGCGCTACTTGACCAATGTCACTTGACAATCCAATCCAGCGTGTATTCACATCGGTCATGTAGTGATCCAGCGACACAGAACTCCGGCGCTGGGTCAAACCGGGTGAATGGAAATAGGCCTATAGACGCAAAATCAATTTGAAAAATACATTGACCACTTTAAAGAGGAAACCAATTAGATTTCGATGATGTCTTTTAATAATTGTATAGTCTGGTACAAATGTATATGTTTTCTAACGAATTAACATGATTCTAAGATAAGTATAGATAGATGTAAGAGTAAGTGTTTTGTGCTTTATAAAGTGAGGTTTACAGGAGTCTATTTACATACATACATACCTACATTAAATCGCGCCTGTTTCCCAGAGGGGTAGGCAGAGACCACTTCTTTCTATTTACATAATGTTATGTTATTATCAAACCGCGATTAGAATGGGATTGAGCACATATGTCATTTTTGAATTAATACATGAAATGAGATTATCAATGGGAGAGTGTGCAGATAAATAAAAATATTTATTGTAGTACAATGAAGTTCTAAAGCTTGGCCAAAAACATCAAATTTTAACACTTTAATAAAATACAAATGCTGTAATTACTTTTAGATACACCATCGAAAATGATCGCTAACAACACCGTCATCATCAGACATATATGTGTATCATCAAATACAAATACAAACAAAATAAATGAATAAAGGGTCTGGCCGGGTGAGCATGGTGAAACTGCCATTGGCGAGAATAGTACATTGTTGCCTAGGCGCGGAAAGTAAGGGATTTCCTGACGAGGTGGTTAGCAGGCCGAACAACAGCGAGGCACTTTCCGTCCTTGTGTTTCAATCGGAAAACCGTTCTTTCCGAGCATGTTTGAGAAAAATGGTTTTCCTTTTACTGGAATATTTGCCTTTATGTACGATGTAATTTTACTAAATACTAACCCTCAAATTGGGGTATTTGAAAAAAATTTTAAAAAAAGAAGAAAATATTTAATTTTTTTATCGAACCGAATGACCCGATTTTCTTGTAATTTGGATATATTGTACATATAATAAAGGACGCTTTAAAAAAAATACATAATGCTTCTATCTGGTTTGGAATTGGTTAATATTTGAGTTATAATTTTTCAAGATTTTTTTTTATATTTGCGACATGGTGACCGTAACCATTTTTAGTTATTTTATGTGTTATCTAATATTCTATAATATATATTTTTACAATAAAATTCACTTGGATCAACAGGGTGAAATAATTGAATTTGTAACATCTCATACTCCACCGACGTAATGTAAGTAGGTACATACCGGGTGTCCCATAGACCGACGTCAATCCGCCTAGGGCTGATAAAGCAGCTAAAAAGCTACCGATTTAACCCCTATGTACGTTCAGTGAGTGTTACTAGTTTCGGTCAGCGATTTTGAATAATATTTTTAAGTAAGTTAAAGTTGTTTTTTCCATTCAAAGTGAAAAGCAAACACTGGGACACCTGGTATGGAGAAACAAACTTTATGTAAATACTCAACAAAAAAAAGGTAGGTACCTAAGTAATAGGTTAGTCCAACTGACCGCCGCGGGAAAGTCATAGTCATATTTCAACAAGTAAATATTCTTCGTTGTAGTCGCTCAACTATCTTAATCGAGATATCTTATCGCCACCCTTGAAATCAGTACCGTTGAGGAGTTACGGTAGCCATCCGTGGTCTTCATCATCAGTTCCACTTCACCAAATGATACTTTCTGAATGCAAATGCTGGACATGTTACTAAAAATACTAAAATCGCTATATGTTTGCCTACAATATTTGAGGAGTTCCCTCAATTCCTCACTGATCCCCTCATCAGATTCAGATTTGGTGACAATGGGACCACCTCGGAAGTATACTCTACCAAACCAAAAAATAATTTTTAATATCGGTCCACAATTGACGGAGTAATCGGTGAACATACATAAAAAAAAACACAGTGGAACGTATAACCTCCTCCTTTTTTGAAGTCGGTTAAAAAGGGCAAATAGGTTTAAAAACTTCGCTGATTCGTAATGATTCTAATTATGTAAGATATGCATAACTTATGAACGATAAGTAGAATGGCCCAAAAACAATGTTATAAGATTAGGATAACTTAAAAATATTATTAATTTTTTTTTTAAACCGCAATCATTTCTGGGTTAATATTTGGTAAAATTACGTTATACATTAAGGCAAATATTCCAGTAAAACGAATCATTTTCTCGCCAAGGGTAGTTTCACCTTCCACCATGCTTACCCGGTTAGACCCTTTGTGTTAAATACGAGTACGTTAAGAACCTTCGTTTTATCTTTTTCGTTATTAAATAATTTCTCGAAACCGACAAATTAATACTTTACCAAGATTCATATTTCATAAAAATGTTTTTTTTGATAGGTACAGCAACTCGATAACGTGAAAATTAAGTGAAAAATAATGACAGATTTGTCAAATATAATATTAATATTTTTTATAAAACCAATAACACCATTTCCCAAGAATGGAGTTGAAATATGTAGTGACTGTTTATGATAAAGTATACTTTGTAAATCTATTATCTATAGGTAAGTAGCTGCACTTAAAGTACTTATGAATATATCATAGATTGACTTATGATTATATTTATTAATAAACATCGGTATCAACGTTCAACTTTCATGGCAAAGTGTAGTTTGCAGAAAAATAAATACAAACAAATACATCTAGTATTTTGAACCTTTATTTTTTATAAACAAAAAGATTGACGCTAAAATGTATTAAGGGTTTGAATAAATTACTAAAATTGGTTCCATGGATTTTGCTGTCAACCTTTGACGTCTGTTATAGTATATTCATTTTAAATGACTAGGTAATAAATGACGTTTACACACTGAGTAATATTTATTTGGTGTGTCAATTAAATTAACATTTGTTACCTATTATTATTATATTCTGGACTATACTAATATTCTGGAATAAGCTTATCGCCGGTGATATTGCAATACCGCGTAACTAACAAATTCAATAAGATGCACAATGTACCTTACTGAATTTCTTGGTAAGGTGCATTTTGCACCTTATTTCATTTGTTACTTATGCGGTATTGCAGTATCACTGACGTTATGCGTAGTACGTTATGCGTAGTATGCGAGAGTGCAGTCTGGAAGTCGGTCACGCGTTTAAGATGCTTGAGGGCGTATATGATGGAAGATAACTGCTTGGAAAGGTTTTGGATATGCAATTTCCAGGTTATATGGGTGTCTAGGTGTACGTCTAGTAGTTAAGTAGTTTTTAAAATCTATCCATTTTTGTGAAAAAAACCATTTACAAAACCTTAGGTGCACCCTTATAATTGCGACGTTGCTACTTTTAAGGCGAGTAAAATCATCTGTATTCATAACAATTAACTAAATCAAATGAAACTCGCACGCAAAACACATCCATAACTTCTACAGATATGGTTTATGTTCGTCTGCAACGTGCCCTGAACTTATTGCTTATAATATGACAATGATAAGAATGAATGAATATGAGAAGTAGTTACGAGAATGCTAGTTTCATGGTAATTTTTTACATGTCGGTGGAAATTGTGCAATATGTTCTTGCAAAACACAGAAAAGACGAGTTTTATGGACAATCAAAAGCATCGACGCATCTTTTGGGCTTATTCCATTATGCTCCCACTCTCATGATCCCTGTGGGATCATATAAACATTTTGAGTTCAGGTTCATAAGCCATCATTTGCATCACATCAGTTGCTTGTTCCCTTAACCCTAAGTCAACAATAGTTTTACTTGTACCTCAGATAACAACAACAAGGGAGATATGAAATGGGCGCAAATTCTTACAAGACCGTGTCGCCACTTTTAAACATGTGTGCGTCTTACGCTTCATCATCATCATCATGTCAGCCGAAAGACGTCCACTGCTGGACATAGGCCTCCCCCAAGGCTCTCCACTCAGACGCTCTATTAACTACTTACTACAAAAACAACCTCCTCATAATCGGTTGCAGCTTACGAGCTAAAAACGCCGTACGTAGGTACTATAGTTTTGATAGTAGCGAAAAATTAAGCAATACATTAAGTTTTCAAGGTTGAAAAATGCTGAAAGACTGACTACCCGCTCCACCTTTTATAGTTCCCGTGTCCGAATATTCCAGAACGGATTCCGGAATGTTAAGACTTTTCGTTGCTGGAATGTTCTACGCCTTGCTACCTTGTTCTGTTTACAATCGCGATGTCCTTGATTCACGGGTGTATCATTCGCTTAAGTGTAACACTACCCCCTCCTAAGATATGCTCGTCCCAAGCATTATTAGTTCTGTAGTATCTCGCCAGTCAGTCAACGTGAACAACCTTGCAGGGATTTTGCTGGCTCCGCTGTATCCGATACGTAACGTCGTTGATTTTAGTGACTACTTTGTACGGCCCTTCCCAATTCGGTGATAGTTTCGGGGATTTCCCTTTTCTTCGCATGGGGTTATGTAGCCACACCGTGTTTTCACCTTCGCACTGGCTTGAAGTCCATGTTCACGAACGTGACTGTGTTCATTGTTTATCCGGTTTCGCAAATCGCTGGCATACTCTGATCGATTTTGGCGAATCTGAAGGACGTCCAGTTAAAAGGTCTGCAGGTAAACGAAGTTCTCTTCCAAAGTTCACGTAAGCTGGGGTGACAGCCGTAGTTTCGTGAGTTGCTGACCTATATGACATCAGGAAGAGAGGAATATGCCTATCCCAATCCTTTTGGTGACGTATAATTCCGCAAGTCTCCTGGAACACCTGAGACTCAAAGTTTCTGCCTTGATCAATTTCGAGGGGCAACACACATCCATCACTAATTTCTCCGCTACAGTGACTGCTTCTGGGTTAGGGATGGCAAATGCTTCTGGCCATTTGGTGAAGTAATCCATTATAACGAGAATGTACTTGTTTCCCAAGACGGATGTCGGAAACGGGCCTGCGACGTCTAAAGCAATTCTTTCCAAAGGAGCTCCTACATTGTACAACTTGAGCACACCTCTACTGCGGCCCCTTAACTGATGAACAGTTCGTACACTTCCTGCACCAGTCTTCCACATCTTCACGGCAGTGAATTCAGTAGAAGCGTTAGCGAATTTTCCCCACCATTTGTGCCCACCAAAAATTCCGTTATGGAAGGATCTTAAAACATCACTTAACCCTTAATCCCTTGGAATAACTACCGGTAGGTGAGCATCCTTTCCATTTTCCGTCTCCCATTTCCTGCACAGACGCCATTATGCATAACCAAACTTTCCCATTGGGCTCAGTAGCTTTTTGTTTTAGTACTCATCGGAGCTACTGCACACCATTTCGGTTTGGGAACGCCTGCTTTAATCCAATCGAAAATGGGTTTAATGTCATGACTTCATTGCTCCATTCTTCACTCACAGTATCAGTCCTCAAAATTCTCACACAATCTTTGCCCTCTTGCCTTAAACAATGTTTACAGTAATCCGGACAAGGTCTTCGGGAAAGGGCGTCCGCGTTGCCGTGTGATTTTCCACTGCGATGTTCTATGATAAAGTCATATTCCTTTAGTTGTGCAATCCAGCGTGCTACTTGACCCTCAGGATTTTTAAACCCCAATAACCATTTCAAAGCAGCATGGTCAGTTCTGATACGAAATTTGCGCCCAAGCAGATATTTACTGAAGTGCTACAACGTCTTGACAACTGCCAGCAATTCTCTCCGAGTGACGCAGTAATTTCTTTCTGGATTCGATAGTGACTTACGAAAGTAGGCGATTAAAACTTCCTGATCTCCTTTCTTTTGTGACAAAACTCCTCCGACACCAGTATTACTTGCATCTGTGTCAACAATAAAATCATTCTCAGGATCTGGGTATCCCAATATTGGAGTTTCACAAAGCCTTTGTTTGAGATCGGCAAAAGCTGCCGCACACTGATCATTCCAGTCAAATCGTCGTTCTTCTTTCGTAAGCTGGTGCAAGGGCTTTGCTATATCTGAGAAGTTTTTCACGAAACGTCGATAGTACGAGCAAAGTCCCAAAAAGGCACGAACTGCGGTCTTGTCCTTCGGTGTCGGCCAATCCTTAACGGCGCTTATCTTCTCAGGATCTGTTTGGATACCATCTGTTGACACCACGTGCCCTAAATAATTCACCTTACGCTTGAAAAGTGATTTTCGGGCTGAGTTTCAGGTTCGCATTTCGCAGCTTAGCCAAAACTTGCTCCAATTTTAAGTTGATCGCCGAAGTCTCTACGAACAATTATAATGTCATCCAGATATACCAGGCAAGTATCTCCTAGTAGATCAGCAAGTATTTGTTCCATCAAACTTTCAAAGGTTGCTGGTGCATTACACAATCCAAACGAAATAACATTGAACTGCCACAGTCCCTTTCCGGTCGAGAAGGCAGTGTTCTCCTTATCGTGGTCCTTGATTTCCACTTTCCAGTAGCCACTTTTTAAATCTAACGTGGAAAACCATTTCATTCCATTTAAAGTGTCTAACATGTCGTCGATTCGTGGCAGTGGATAACAATCCTTTTTGGTTACCTCATTAAGTCGGCGATAGTCAACACAAAATCTCAAGGTCCCATCCTTCTTCTTTACCAAAACTACCGGTGAACACCAAGAACTTGTTGATGGCTCAATAACTCTGTTCTTCTTCATCTCTGTTATTTTCACGAGCTACTGGAACAAGCCGACGACGTTGTCGGATAGGCATGGTTTCACCAGTGTTGATCTCATGTTGTACAACTCCAGTTCTTCCAATTTCACCGTCGTGCGCACAGAAAACATTGCTGTAAAGCAGCAATAAATTACGCGTCTTCAGGAGGTCTTCCTTGGTGAGATTGTTTTGGCAACCATCCAATAATCCTGTAATGTCCACTCCTGTACTTTCAGGTGGTCTCTTCCATTAGATCCCTGGGAACTTCGTGTCGAAGAAATTTCTTCGCAAGTCCCGATAAGGCTTCCTTTACAAAGGGCGTATTTAGAGTCGCTGAGGTTTAGGACCCTTAGACACGCTGCAGATGACGTTGTTACAACCGTGCGAGCTGTTATCCACGGTTGACTACCATCAATTTATGCTACTAATACGCAGCAATGAGATCCTCGTCCTGCATAGTGTGGTAATTTCACAGGAACTAGGGCTTGCGATCTTGTTTGAAGAATGGTCCTTCTGGCGCAGTAGACTTGTTCACTTAGGCCACCTTCCATAGGCACTTCATCAACTCCGAATTTCAGGACTCCGCCTTTCAAGTCGATTTTGCAGCCATATTTTCTCATAAAATCCAATCCAATAATGCAATCGTCGATGATGTTAGCAACGATGACTTTGTGCCAGTAGTTATTTTTCCCAATCTGCACCGCCACTCCTTGCTCCCCCAAGATGGAAATGTACTAGCCGGTAGCCGTTTGTAACTGAAGATGTTTGGTACGGACTAGATGATTTCTGTTTTAATGTTTCAGTAGCCGACAACTGATAACAGTCCGAGAAGCTCCGGTGTCGATAGTAAGGTGAGATAGTATTCCACCAATTTCTCCTTTGGCGACCAGACTGTTCCCATCTTTCACCTGTGAGATCATAACTGGGACATTTTCACCACCAGCCAGCACTCGTCCCTTAGTCCTGGCTTCTACTCGTTTCCCGGATACGGCTCTAATGCATCAGAGCCTGCTGGCCTCTCCGTTGGGCCTGCTGCATCTCGTTGTATTCTATTTCGTTTTGGGCATTTAGATTGTAAGTGCCCGCGTTCTCCACACCAATAACACATTGGCCCAAATTCACGGCGAGGAGCAGTCGGCTCCCTGGCCGAAACTTCTCGCACCCTAAAAGCCCTAGAGTCCTGGCGTACAGTTTCGACGTCCAAGGCGTGGGCAACTGCATCCTTCACGCTCCCATGATGTCCTAGTCGCACAGCAGCTCGGACTTCTAAATCACGGATTCCGTCAATGAAAGCCTGTACTAGCATGCTGTCCACAAATGAAGCCGTTGCACTTTGGTACGCTATTTTGTTATTTCGAGGGCCCACTGCTGTACCGACTCACTACGTCCCTGGGCTCGATCCTTCAGTTGAGCTCTCAATACATGCTCTAGATGGCTGTCCCCGTAAAGTGCCTCCAAAGCTTCAAGAAGGCGGTCGTATGTCTTATTCTCTCCCAGAGCTTCCAGCACGGTGAGGGCTTCATCTCGAAGTGCCAAAGTTAGAGCCGTCTTCGCCTGGTCCTTTTTCCAGCCATTTGCCTGGGAAACTGACTCAATTTGGAGTTTATATGTTGCCCATGACGAAGTCCCATCAAACGGTGGCACCTTAAATCTTCCAGCAACCGGGATAGAGATCTCACACCCAGAGGCACCGTTGACCACTTTAATTTCAAGCTTTTTAACTTCGTTCCGTATCGCCTCGAGACGATTTTCGTAATCCTCGACTTTATCATTAACTCCATGGAGTCGGATCTCGAACTTAATGTCCATGTCAGCAAGTTTTCCTTGAACCTCAGTCATTTCCTTCTTCCATTCGGAATTGGCCTCTCGAACCTCTCGAAGAATGTTCGACTGTTCCTCTTGGGTTCTGGATTGTTCCTTTTGGAATTTCTTCTGACTGAGTAGTTCATCACGGATAGCTCTCGATTGTTCCTCTCGTGCTCTTGATTGTTCCTTCAAGAGGATTAAAATTGCGTTCAGGTCAAACTCCGGCTTAACTGACGCTGTTGTAGTAGCCAGTGCGGTAGCGGTGGACGTACCGGCGGTAGCAGCTGAGTCATCAGCTGCAGTTTGGCTTCGGGTTTTAACCCCCTCCTGATCTTGATCTCGCGGAGTTACTGGCATTTTCTTTCCCACTTCTGACACCAAATATTACGTACGTGGGGGTAGGTAACTGATAGAAATGCACGAATACACCGATTATCAAAAGTAGACTTTAAAAACGCACTCACTTAAACCGTTACAAAAAAAATATCGCACAATAAACTTCGAATACTCAGATGATCGCTAGGGTCGCTCTTATTCGCACTGTTCGTTTTCCAAGTAAAGACTGACTACCCGCAATCGCGGTCCACTTTTTATAGTTCCCGTGTCCGAATATTCCAGAATTTCCAGAACGCCTTCCGAAATGTTCGATGTACTTCGCCCCGCCGAGGACGATCGAGACTATTCGTTGCTGGAATGTTCTACGCCTTGCTACCTTGTTCTGTTTACAATCGCGAAATCGCGATGTCCTTGATTCACGGGTCTGGCTGAGTCTGGAATGTTCCGCGTATTGCTGTCTCATTTCGTGTTATCTCTTTCACACGCTTCTAGAAGGTTCTCAGTATAGCTTTCTCTTTCTTATCATGCTATCTCTGTCACTCTTAGTGGAAAATTGCCATATACTGAAATGTACTTCAAAGGCCCATAAGGGGTCCTAAAAACGCCTGAAAATGGGTTTTCAGGTTATGACGTAGTCTGATAGAGGGTAGGATGGCCTGAAACGGACCAAAACATGTTTCAGGCGCCTGAAAACAACGGCAAGTTATCAAAATTGAGCTACCTCTGAAACGGACTGAAACGATATTTCAGCCTGCTGAAATCGCTTCTAAAGCACCAAAATCCACGATTGAAAATTAGACGCCGTATTCCATTGGCATAAGCGTAACAATATAAAACTTGTTTGCAACGTTAATATAGGTAGATAATATTCAATTTACTATTATTTTTATTTTACTACTAGATTAATACAATTACGTCATTTAAACTTAATACATTAATGTAAGAATATAATAATATTTTATTAACAAGAATACGGTTTACATAAATTTCATATATAAGTTTTTGAAATCGGGGATCATACCTATATTAAAATGGCTGCATTTCTGTGGCAAATTTGCTGGAGTTGTTATAGTAGTTTACGTGACGGTTGCGTAATGACAGGCATTACAACATGGGTGTGGTTTATGAAACGAGCCGCAAGGCGAGTTTCATAATAGATCACAAGAGTGTTATAATGCTAATTACGCAGAGTCGCGTACAACACTTTATCTACACACATATTATAAGTACTCTAAGATGGCTTCAGAAGCCGAAAGGCAAATGACCAGCATCTGTGGTAGTACGTGACAGCGATGACAGCTGTAACGTAATTTGGAAATAACGTTATCGAATATTGTAAGGTAATGAGATCCAAATTTGGAACATCTTACAAAACTAACAGCTATCATAGCTGTCAGCTACTATCACAGCTAATGCTGATCATTTCCTACGGGTTTTGAACGCATAATAGAGGACTTATGATATGTGTGTAGATAAAAGATTTTTATGTGTTGATTTTGCTTTCGGTTGAGTGTCACGTCACGAGATCTCGGTTTGGGATGAACCAGTAGTTTGTCGTACTTGGTTATGTAAACTTCGTTTAAGAAATGGTTCAAATAACTTAAAACAGAAAGGTAGACTTAATACTAAGTTTTTGTATTTAATTATTTTGATATTTATTTGTATTACTTTTATATATGTTTCTGTTAGTATTTATTCATAAGGTCTAAAATTTTAGTTCACGCATATCTGTAAACTTTGTTTAGTACCTACTAATGTCTACCAAATTCTACTTTTCTTATTTTCTTCAATCACCCAAATGTTAGCTGGAAGAGATGCCTGAAAGGGATAAGTTCACATTTGTACATTCCAATTCTGTAAATTGTGTTTGATTTTCTGTTTTTTTGCACAATATTGTGTTTACATACATACATACATACTTTGGGGCGTTCTCTGCTAGTCAACATTTAGCCTTGAACCTTTAAAAAATGATCTCTTAGTTAGGTATCCCAGAGTGAGGCGGCGGCGCGGGCTGATAATCAGCGCTGTATGCAAGCACAGCTCAATACCGAGCCGTTTGCCTTTGTAGTTGGTTAATTTATTTTTATACCATTTGTATTTTTTATCTAAAATCCAAACAATGGATTAAATCTGCAATACAGTTGAACCGAATTAAGATTTTAGTAAGTTTTTACGTACGTTATTCAGAATATGTTCTTACAGTATAAACTTTATATAACTTTTGTTATATTAAACCAGAAATTTAATTTTATACATACAGTCACGAACTTAAATTTGGGACCCACCTTAGTTCTTAAGTCATTCTGACATTCTACAACAACAAGGTTGAGTCTCCTATAAGTTACTAATGATTTGGCATCTCTAGTGACATTGACGACTTCAAGCCTATTTTTCTTGAAATATGTCTCTAATTAACGATCGCGATAATACACATAGTATTCCCAGCTTCTTAATAGCTTTCGGCTGGCTATTGCTATCACGCTTGCACTCGCAACTGACAGTATATTTGTCACTCAGGTGTCATAGAAAAACGATTATTGCCGATCGCTATTAAGAAAATGGTTGCACTGTACATTAAATCATGCCTGTTTCCCAGAGGGGTAGGCAGAAACCACTTCTTTCCACCTGCTACGAATTTTAATTTTATATAACGTGATAATTAGTTAAATTATTTTCCTTGTGTTTTAAGCGTGCAATACGAGGGCTGCTTTTTAAGTTCTGTTGCTTGCAAACCTACCGTGATTATTAAAAACAAAACCTAGTATCATCTTAAAGTATTTGAATTTAGAATTCGAAAACAAAAGAATGTCTCGAGATCGGCCGAACCGTATTAGTACAGCGTCAGTTCAAAGTTGTGAAGTTGTGAGTTGTGTCAATTGTGAAAACGGAAATTTCGAAGGAAAATTTACGTGCGATATTTTTTTACAACTTCAAAAGGGGCTTAACGCGTCTTCAGCGCTTTGAAGAGTTGACTACGGTTTTTAATAATAAAGCACCATGCATCCGGACTGTGGAACGTTGGCAGCCGTTACCCAGGAGAACATTAATGCTGTACGGCAACTGATCGTCGAAGGTCGCCATGCGACATACCGTGAGATAGAAGCTTCATTAAGGATTTCAGGGACCAGTGTTCAAAATATTTTGCATCACATAGGCGTAAAAAAATTGATCTCACGCTGGATACCAAATTTACTTAGTGAGGACCAAAACACGATGGTGTCGCAAAACTCTGCGGCAATTCAACCGAGGAGACTCTAAACACGCTTATGACATTATCAGTGGTGACGAATCTTGGATATATGCCTACGATCCGGATTCTAAACAGCAGGCGACTGTTTGGGTGTTCCTAGATGCGCCAAACCCGACCAAAGTAATACGCTCACGGAGCACTTCGAAAAAAATGGTCGCCACGTTTGTAGCGAAAAGTGGCCACGTTGTCACCATCGCGCTCGAAGATCGTAAACCAGTTAACGCTGACTGGTATACCACTGTTTGCTTACCAGAAGTTATCGGCGAGTTAAGAAAAAAAACCCAAGACGTCGTATAGTACTGCACCTCGATAATGCGAACTCGCACACCGCCCGGCAGACAATTGCGTTTTTAAAAGAGCAAAACGTCGAAAATCTGGAACACCCGCCGTACAGCCCAGACTTAAGCCCTAATGATTACTTCACTTTTCCAAAAATCAAGGAACGACTTCGTGGTCAACGGTACCGGACGCCTGAAGAAGCGGTTGAGGCATACAAAACGGCCATTTTGGAGACCCCGACTTCGGACTGGTATAGTGTTTCGAAAACAGGTTATATCGAATAAAAAAAGTATATAACATATCACGGTGATTGCTTTGAAAATCAATAAATACCATTTATAGGGTGAGAGCCCAGTCACCCCAGACTAAGCATACGTATATAGCTCGCGCGTGCCCGCGTTCAAAGCGAGTCGCTCCTGACACGCGTTTGGTGTGCCGGAGCCTCGAATCAAGAGTAGCCACGAGTTGTAAGAGAGATATTCACGAGTCAGAGTGCATCTCACTTGTACTTATGCGCTTGAATAATGCTCTAATGCTCTCGCGCTTCCTCGCACAGCGGAACTTTTAACGAGTCTGGCAGGATGTTTGGCCCGTCAGATTTGTCTGGCTCTTTGGAAAATAGTTTAAAATATTATACTTAACAATATATATAAAATTCAGCCTTCTTAAAATGACGTAAGTTCCCCCCATTTTTTACGACTTTTAAAGTGTCTGTCAAAAGTTATGGCCCACAGGAAGTGTCTGGCAACTGTATATGTTTGTTTATAACAATATCATATATAACATATGTAAAAACCAGCCTTCCTACTTTGACGTAAGTTAGCATGTTTTTTTTCCACCTTTGGTACCTGGTTACCTGCAAAACGGCCCCGCTTTCAGCTTAGCGAGTATCCATTCCTTTTTAAGTTTGTTTTATACTACCGATCCTAAAAATTTCATCTTTCCTAAAATTACGTAAGTCTGGGGTGACTGGGATCTTGTACTATTAACACCTAAATTGTCTTTACCTATAGTTTTTCCAAACGACACCACTTAAAAGGCACCCCTCTGATAAATAAATTGAACTATTAACACGTTTAATTCTATTGATCGCTTTAGAAGAAGCCATTATCGATAGTCGATAGAAATCACGTCCACATCCTTACGCTTAGAAATCTATACAAACCTTAAATATTCATTTAAAAATAGAAATAATGCTTAAATTCGAAATTTACCGGTGGAATGCTATGCCCCTTGACTTAAAATTAACATTTGTACTTCGATTTTTGCACACTTTCATGCTACAAACAGTAGTTTTATCAATTAAACGGAGCTCGTATACTGACAGCAATCAGCGGGTGACTAAGGAAACGCTTGACGCGCCTTGTGCCTTGTGCCGATATGTCCAATTTAACCATACAGAGGCGTCACGAACCAGGGCCCCATAACATATCTCCCTGGTTTCTGTGATCTGAGGTTCCTACAAATGGGTAGAATCCGTCATCGCGGCAGACCAAATAAGGATGTAACCTGGATGAACTTCATAGGTGCCTTTGGTTAAGACTGGAGGAAGAGTCCAAGATAATTATGGACAGAAATAGAAACGGTAGGTCACTTAATTATGCCTAGCTGTGACACAACAACAACATCATATAACATGACACAATAAATATCAGGATTATCTACGGAACTTGGCAACCATTTAGATCTCAATTCTTTTGTCGGTGAAGTCGATACTCATGCATCGCATATTCTTAAAATATTGAACTTGGCTCCCATTTTCACGTTTATGTTTTTGATGGGATGTTAAGATTAGCAGAGCTTACTGTAACTATGAGTGGGGCGCACTTTAAGGAACTCTGCCAAATTCAGGGCACCTGCAGCAACTCCACTACCGATGTAGGCGAATGGGTTAGCAGAGTCCTCAAATTAGTCCACCAGATAGCTAAGCTATTTGAATACTACGTTTGGACATTGAACATTTCCACGGCCAAGCATGCACAAGGTACAGTCACCCAATAAAAGTGTTGAGCAAACTTAGAACCTTGTCATTGTGACTGCCATTGTTATTGTCATGTCATACTTGTCATTTGATGTTCAGTTCGAAGTTTATTATGACAGTGCACCAAAGTGCTTAACATTTTCGTTGGGGTACTGTACATGCTAGCTGGGTATGCGTTACGCTGCATGTGCACGCTCGGTCGAGCTACGCACGCGGGTATATTCGCTTCGTGTTAAAAAGAATGTAGATACCCCTAAAATGGCATACGAGAACATTTCGAAAGAATGTGTGAAATAACGGATCGACCCACGCGACGTAACTTCACCATGCGCCGTAATGAACAAGACCATGTGCGTGGCATGAGGGTGCGCTGCACCGGGTTCAATACGGCTGGTGTTCCCCACACTTGTATCTTTGGCGTCTTTTCTTTCATATGAAGCTTAGCGTCTAGGCGAATCTAAGGACATTCGTACAGTCAACAGCATAAATAAGTAATCATTTATGTACCTGTACTTAGACTTTTATTTGAAGCGGGTTTATACCATGCGCCGCAGTTGAATTCCGGCTTAATGATTTCTACAAATAAATATGTCCTGTAACATATTTCTTTTTCTCAAGTTCGACGTAAAATTAAATTCATGAGTGGAACTTTATTTAAATCACGTAAGTAAAAATAATTAATAACAACATTAGAAACGAAATCTAATATAATTTTACACCGATGAACATAGGTAGACTGAAACCAAATAAGTAAACCAATCGCCGATTAAAGTAAGTAAAACCATTCTGTCCACAAAACGATTCGTATTGTGCACTACAATGTTCCAATAAAGTATTTCACTGTAACTTTAGAACTAATTGCAGCTTCTAATTTTCATCGTCCGACTATAGCTCACATTGGTAAAAATCTAGCGTAGCGAATTTTCATGGTTAAAGGTGGGTTAATGGAGTCCTGCATATTCGTGGTCCGCTATGTTGTTGCTATGTCACTGCTAGGCAAAATTAAATCCGTCCCTCCGTTTCTACTTCTGTCCATAATTATCTTGGGACTCTCCCCTGCATTCTGGTACTAAGGCTACTAAGGTACCTATCAAGTTCATCCCGGTAACATCCTCGGTCGCTTATTTGGTCGCCGCGACGCCAGATTCGATTCTATTCTATTGTATGGGACCCATTTGTAGCTACACACATGTCTGTAACTAAAACTATTGTTGACTGAGGGTTAGGTGGACAAGTCCCTGACGTGATGCAAATGATGCGTAGATGCTTTTGATTCTCCATAATTCTAGTCTGTTTTGTGTTTTGCAAGTAAATAATTAACAATGTCAACCGACATGTAAACAATGACAATGACACTAGCATACATGTCATATTCATTCAATCTTATGAGTGGCATGTTATAGGCAACAAGTTCAGGACACGTTGCAGACGAATACAAACCATATATATGTAGAAGTTATAGATAAGGACCGTATCGTAAAGAAAGTAGACAACTTTAGGCATCTATAAAAACTAGCACGAACATAAAATAGACATAAACTTTTTTTTAAATACCGAAGCACATCCTTTTCTTTAAATTGCAACCAAAAAAAATTGCTATTTTTGTCAAACCGTCAACATGGGGCAAATTAACTAACACATTCGAAAAAAATATTTGGACGATTGGTGCAAAATAAACGGTATGACGATAAGAAAAGTGGCTAAAAATTACGAGTTGAGTCCCGCGGGCGTGCACAAGATTAAAAAGAAATTTGGTGACTTGTGTACTCTCGAAGATTTGCCTAAATCTGGAAGAAAACCAGGGGCAATCGACTTGGCACTAGAAAGAAAGCTGCAAGAATGTTTTAACAAAATCCGTCCCTTTCAATAAGAGATGCGGCAAGAAGAGCCAAGACTTCTTCGGCTATGGTACAAAGAATCAAACTAAGATGCAACCTAAACACCTATAAAAAACAAAAACAACCAAAACGAGGTGAAAATCAAACGATAACCGTCAGAAAACGGACAAGGAAATCATACGACCGTATATTCAACAAGAAAAATCAGGGCATTATAATGGATGACGAGACCTACGCAAATTGGAATTTAAAGACTTACCAGGACCTCAATTTATTACGGTGCCGGCTAATAAGGAGGTTACTCGATAAGATAAGGCCATCAACATGGAGAAATTCGGCATAAAAGTATTAATGTGGCAAGCGATTTGTCAAAAGTGGTATGCTATCGCAATCCTTCTGCACTACAGGGACTTTGACCGCCTGCGGTACACCGTCACGATTGCTTACAGAAAATATTACTACCACTCATATAAAGAAGCACAGGATTAGCACTTTATTTTGGCCGGATTTGGCTTCTTGTCATTACTCTAAAACAAAGAAGGAATGGTATAAGTCCTATAAGGTAGAAGTAGTGGATAAGGATATGAATCCTCTTAATTGCCCAGAAGTTCGCCCATTTGAGCGATATCATGATATCATGAATCGATACCTCTAAAAAAATGTCAAAGCTACTACATCAAAGAATGACTTTAAAAAAAATGGAACAGGGCATCTAAAAATGTATCAAAAGAGGTCATCCATAAATAAATGAGACACATCAAAAAGAAAGTTAGGTTGCAGGCAAAATAGATATAATACGACGAATTTATTAAAAACAGCTTTTTATAAAGACCTTATTTTTCAGTTTCTTTTTGTTTCATTATCAGTTTTCACCCAGTAAAAAAATGATATCATTTTGTAGTTGTCTACTTTTTTTTCGATACGGTCCTTACTCGTAAGTTTTGCGTGCGAGTTTCATTTGATTTAGTCCCTTGAGAGTAGTTAATACCCAAGTTTGCAACCTTTTTAACCCTGTGCTACTCCCATGGTGCTCGAAAAGCTGCGATTTTTTGGTACTTGTTTCAGTTTTTTCAGTGCCTGTTAACGAAAAAACGTGGAAGTATGTTTATTTCTTTAGTGTATGTTTATTTGAAGCCATAATTATACATCTAAAATGGTAAATTTTTGCACATTTTTTTGAAAGAAAATCGTCCCATAATTATTCAGTACAATGTTTTTATTATTTAGCCAAAATCCGATATTTTACTATTTTTTATTTTGGATGAAACTATGAGGCCTAGAGGCACCATTTTGGTATTAAATTGAGGCTAAATTAATTTTCTACAAATTCTTTGGACATGACTTTTACCTAAGAGCATTATTTCAGCCGGTATGTATCTTCGAAATAACCCTACCAACACATCTTCACTTTTTGAAGAAAATTGCCCATCTTTGACTTGCTGTTTCTCCGCAACCAATAACGATAATGTGCTCAAATTAGGTTTAAATTGTAACAAATTTTGTTATCTTTATTAAAGTATAAACAAAGATACTTGGAAAATACTTCCTTAGAGAAGTTTTTCGAAAAAACTGAAACAAGTGCCAAAAATTCGCAGTTTTTCAAGCACCATGGGGGTAGCACAGGGTTTTCGGGTTTGCAAACTTGGATGTTAAATACCCACAACGGACCTAAAAACATATAAGCAAATCGCAGTTACATGCGGGTTTGCGATGTTTGCCTTTTTTGTGTTGTTATAGTCCGGGCTAGTTGTGATATGTATGCAGATGACTTTACTTCGCTTAAAAGTGGCAACGTCGCAATTATAAGGGTCCTTGGATACCTATATATATTACATATATTTATTTTTGTATAATATATAATATGTTAATATGTATATAATAAAATATGTGTGTTTTTCGTATTCTTACATTAACAGTGTACCTATATTTATATATCATTATATGCACATATTTATATACATATTCCTTACTTGTTGTTTTTCTTATTTTTACGCAACTGTATTAAAAAACTTAGATCGACACGTGCGGAAATGACATTCACTCGTCCCGAGTCTTGCCACTCGCCTAATACTTTCCGCACTAGCATCGAAATGTACTATAACTCCATTTAACCTCAGGAACAGGCTGTTAAAATCCTTCGGGTACGTTCCGAGCACGGTGTATACAAATTGAAGCCCCACATTTTTTTCTGTTTTAATAAGAATACCTACCAGATTTTTGTACTTCGCTAGTAAATAAACGATACTTGTTTTACTGTCCATGCAATACCTATAAAAGTAATTACATTTTTACTTAATTATTTGGCCAAGTCTGCACTCTACCTTCTGGTAACCCATCATTTTATCAAATTTCACTTCATCGACTGTATCAATTCCATCGAACGCTATTTTTTGCTGTAACCATGATGTACGAGGGGCGGCTGAAAAGTAATCTACCTAACAATGAAACAAAAGACTGTCGTGGCTAATTTTTTTTTATTTTTCTATATAGTCCCCTGCTAGTAAAATGCACTTATTAAATTTTTCAAATATTGAATTTAAACCATTAAAAAAAAAACTTTCGGTTTGTCGTCAAAAAAGTCAGTAACCGCAGCCTTCATTTCGTCATCGGTCATAAACCTTCGTCCCCTGAGGTCTTTCTTGAGAAGTCTAAACAGAAAATAGTCACAGGGGGCTAAATCTGGACTATAAGGGGGGTGGTCAATGGTTTCGAAGCCATTGTCTTTAATTGCTAGCTTCGTTGTGCGGGCGGTATGCACTGGTGCGTTATCGTGCAAAATCAGAATACCTTTGTTTAGTTTACCTCGCCGTTTTTCTTTTATTGTCTCTCTTAGTTGGTATAGTAAGTTTGAGTAATAATCAGCATTCATTGTAGTTTTCTTCGGTAAATAATCTATGAGCAAAATCCCTTCTGTGTCCCAAAAGATTGTAGCCATAAGTTTACCTGCCGATGGACAGACCTTGAATTTCCGAGGCGGCTTCTCATCCTTAAATTTCCACTGTAACGACTCTTGCTTACTTTCCGGGTCCCATTGTCGAATCCAAGTCTCATCACATGTTACAATTCTAGAAATTATTTCTTCCTCTTTCCCTCGACTCATCTCCAAAAACTCTTCGCAACATTTGACACGCCTCTCCATGTCAAATGCAGTCAACATTCTGGGGACCCAACGTGCACTAACCTTGGACATGTTCAAATGCTCATGAATTATTTCATTGACTCACTCTTTACTGACGCCCACATCTCTAGCTATCTCCCACTGCTTCACTCGTCGGTCCTCTAATATAATTTTTTTCACCCTGGCTACATTTTCATCGGTGACGGCCGAAACTGGTCTTCCGCTACGAGGATCATCTTCCAGACTCTCACGACCTAACTTAAACTGCTTTGACCAAAACTTTATAACAAATTCGGAAGAACACAAACTGCCAAACACACGTAACATACGCTGTCTGATCTCCGAAGGCGTATTCCCTTCTTTAGTCAAAAACTTAATCACCGCACGCTGCTCGATTTTATCCATTTTCACTTTTTCTACCGACATGTTTGAAACAATTGTAGGAGACAAATAAACGTGATGCAATAAACAAATGAATGTAATACATTTTGAAAATAGAATAACAAACGAATATAAATCCATACCAGCCAGCATTATTTTTGTATATATTTCTGACCAAGGAGATTACTTATCAGCCGCCCCTCGTATACAGGATATCTTAAACTTTAATAAGTTAATAGGTTAGGTTAGGTTAGTCTTGTGACTACCAAAAAAAAATAACTCGTGCGACGAGTAATAAATGCTGCTTTCTATCTAAACTATAAATTCTATCGGTATATATTTTTTTTCTAAGCTCTGAGGTATACTGACTCTTTAAGCAAAAAATCCGGACACGTGCGAGTCAGACTCGAGCACCGACGGTTCCGCAAAATATTAGAAACCCAATAAAGTCATGCTGCTGCTTGCTGTCTAGCCTGCCTATATTTTTTACAAGCGCCATCTTTCATCATCTTTTGTCGACAGACTATTTCACCAAGTGTCACTTTATATCTTGTCTGCAAAATATAGTTTATTCCCTCTAGCATAAGAATAAACAATAACTAAACGTAGAAGCGAAACTCCCGGCTCCGGACGCGCGCTAGGCTCGTTAAATACCTACCGCCTGGCGACACATGAGGTGTCTAGTTAGTCAGGGGCGTCAAAGACGGAATATATATGTATTAACCAAGATATTGCTATTGTGTCTTGAATTGGTTTTCGTATTTGTGTTGATTTTAGTGTTTATGGTTGAACTAAGATAGTGTTTTAAAAAGTGAACGACTATTTATGGCAAAATAATTAGAAATAGGTAATTGATTGAATGAAGGAGTTTTATTTGTTAAATAGTACATCCCCTAGATGTTGAAGATAAAAAAACGGAAACATTAAAAACGAATTAATAAAAATTGAAATTAATGGTCCGGAAAGGAACGTAAAAAGTAACTCCGGATCCCAGACTATACTTAAAACTTATTGAGCTTAAAGGTTGTTTATTTAAAGACTCGTTTCTTTGTTATATAGATGATTAAAAGCCACATAAGCCAGTAAATTTTCTGGAGATAATCTTAATATCATCAAAAATATTAGTACCTAATTTAACGTAAATGTAAAGAACTCATTTTGCAACAATGTTTCCACGTTGAAAGAAAACATAAATAACATTTCGTGACTGAACTTGTATGACACATCCATAAACCGATTAAAATATTTCACAAATGACAGCCCTGACTTTGGGCGAGGAAGACAGAGGGGCGTAGCGGGGTGAAGGGGGAAGTAGGTATTAAAAGCGCGGCATTTGGGGCCTGGGTAAAGGAGATTCGCTTCTACGTGTAGTTATTGTTTATTCTTATGCCTCTAGTCCATGTATGTTTTTGATATTTGGGTCTTTAGTATTATTCTGAAATAAAGGGGAAAGAGGGGACAGGGTTTTCTCATTCGCGTTTCACGTTAATTAAATACCTACCCAAATATCTCGAAAATCATCGATGTTAACAATATGTCACTTAAAAAATGATAAATAGTAAATAAGTAGTTACTTGAGTACCTACAAGTTAATTTACGATATTGTTTAATTGAGACAAATTAGCTTATATTCATTCAAGTATTGAAAAAAGGTCCTATGATTTACAGTCGCAGTCTATCACAGTTTCCTACATCCTCGTCACGGTTAAACCGCGAATATTTACTAGCGCTCTTAACGGCCCACTGTTACTTAATCAAAACAATAAGCGTCATTCGTTACAAGGAAAGCTACATTTTCAACGAGGTATCTGTGTCACAATCTCCATAATCGGCCGCAGCTGTACATATAGCTACTCTGGACAAAAATGGTTATCTATGACTGGAATCTTTGGTAGTGCGATCATTACGTCACTTTACGAAGACATTTAAAATGTCCTTTATCATCACGTAATTAGCTTTCGATTCACTCGTTGTGTCCGAGTCCGAGTAACCATGTCCGAGGCATATAGTTAAACAGCGTTACCTTTATTAGTCGACATGACAACAATTATCAACTGACGTCGCCTGCCATGACCACGCTTCATAAACTATCATACCTACACACACACACAACCACCTCAATAAATGAGCAGGACAAGTAATATACTCGCAAACTTGAGTTACATGTTGATTCCGAGTGTTTTCATGCTAAACCACTACAGGGTTTGAGAATTAATCAGTCGATAACATACTCGTAGTAAAGTGAATGCAGAAATAAAACCAACCAAAATTGATTTTCCGTCCGGTAACAAGGCACGACGCACGAGGTCGCGCGTGGAAACGGAATGCGTTATGCTTGGAGTACCGTTGCAACGGATTCCGCGTGTGCGCATCATAACAGCGGGCTCGTAATGGATGAAAGAGCCGGCGTACGCTATCTACACCGTTTATCGCTTCATGTTTGCTATTGACCTAAATATACAATTTAGAACTCATTAATTGTAAATATTTATGCCCACATTAATGACAGTTTAGGTTAGTGCGGGTACAGAAAAATAAGACCCAATACAATCTTAAATAAATGAACCTAACCCTAAACTGAGCTCTAGACTTGTTCTGTGGGTAATATTACTTAAATCCTACTAATATTACAATTGCGAAAGTCTGCGTGTGTGTTAGTTTATTAGTCCGTCACGCTGCAACGGCGTAACGGATTTGAAATAGAGATAGCTTATATACCCTGGATTAACGGGTACCTATTATTTTATCGAAACACCTATATCAACGTATATTTACGCAGAATTTTCATTTCATCGAAAGGCATTTCTCGCCGCACAAGTTAAGTTAAGTTAGTTGGTAGTCACGAGTCTTACCTAACCTAACCGACGTAATTTATGATGAAGATATCCTGAAAACATCCATCAACAAACAAACATTCATGAAATGATACAATTGATGAAGTGAAATTTGGTAAAACCATGGGTTACATAGGTATTACTTTTCATGCCGGGAAATTAATAAATTCCAGAGGGAATTACGATAATCGAGATCAACGCGGACAAAGTCGCGGGCAGAAGCTAGTAGAGAAATAAATACTTAGATATAAACGTAAAAAAACCGGACAAAAGAAAGTCGGATCACATTCAGTGGCTCAGCGTAGGGTTCCGTAGCCGTTGATACAAACAACCATTGCTACAATCAATATACTTTCTATTTGAAGTTATTTAGTACTGACTTCAATGAATTTTAATAGATACGTGTATAAGTAAACACTTTAGCCGCCTGTGTCTCAGAACCTAATAAAGTCTACTTAGTTGTGATAGTTATCCTTTAAGTTCGTTATATATGTATGTTTTCACTTTGATTGTAGTAATAATTCAATGCTATGAACGTACGTCTTTTTCGTAGATATCTACCCATTTAACTATATTACTTACGGGTTTTCAGCTCGTAGACAAATTAAGTAAGCTCACGGTACTGCCAAGACTATTCAAGCGCTTCTTATATGTGTGACACACTGTGTAACACCGTGGACATACTCATTAGTACTCCGGTACCCCGTATCCATGGATTTCCTACATGTTTATAGATGTTTGTTCTCCAAGATACATGTTAGCACCGATTGTGATATTACAAGTATCACTAGACACACAGGCTATAGTCCGCGTACACATTCATGTTTTATAACTGCATAAACGATGGCATGAGTATCAGCAGGTAATCTAGTTATCAACACGATCCCTCGTGGACTCACGCATGACGCACGACTCATGTACTTGTATAGTCACACTTTATAAGGAAAAAACAATTAAACAAATGATCACAGCTCTAATATTTATTAAACTGCCAGTTTTGATGGCACATGTTCCAAAACGCTTAACTATTTATCATTTAATTGCTTAAATATACCTACTTGAAACTTTTACATTTAGAAACTTCAACCGTATCTGTAACTACTTCTGAATACGGATGTAGGCACTAAACAGTAACTACCGTTATTAAAACTATAAACATCATTCAGACTGCATCAATCATTATTTAAAAAAAATACAGTTTAAAATAACAATCTCGGTTATTGGACAACAATATTAGCTGCTTCGGTAACCAAACGACTGTTATTGACGAGCTGACCGAAGATGTAATCATTTCTATAAATAAAGTTACTGCCAATGACGTAAGATTTAAAACCACTTGTTGCTAGACGAGAACTGAAAACATTTGGTAGACATGATTTGATGTTTCATCAGAGAAACATGAAATAAAAACCGTTTTACATTTTGATTTTGTGGGTGGCGTTATTTGCTTAAGCCCTTTTGACAAAGGTATTTTGGCAGCCGGCCAGCGCATACACGTGACGATGGCGGCGTGTCTCTTATATAATAAAGCGCAGTTCTTTGCCAAAAAGCGGCCAGAACTATAGCAGTGCAGATCCTCCCTCATACTTTATAAATATACCTACATTCACAACAAAAACAACGCGAGTTACACGATTATGCTAACAAGGCACAACGGATAACTAGTGCAATAAATAACATATACATTACTAGCGACCCGCCCCGGCTTCGCAAGGGTGTAATTTAGAAAAAAGACGTGACGTTTCCGGTTTCTTTATCCCTTGATATACTATTTCTAAAATATTCGTTAGAATAATGCATTATAAAAGACAAATAAATTACAATCTACACATTTAATGCCCAAGTATACTTAAATATTCATTAGGATTAATACTAAATATGAATAGTGTCGCAAGTAACGCAATTTTTTTATTAAAGTTTATATAAAAGAAATGGTTATTGTGAGTCAACCGTAATAGATAGAGATATGCCAACGCGGAGTTTTCTTTAAGATTTTAGACGAACTACAATTCTGGGGCATTCCACGTGAGAGGGACAGGTAAAAAAATATTGTTGTTCCGGATTTTAGTAATATTTGACTAAGTTATACTTATACATATGTCCTCGACTCAGATATACAATTTTATGCAATACAAAAATATTTTTTTTTTTCAAATTTGAACCAGTTTTTTGTTCTCAATATAGATATTAGTGTACAGATAATCCTTGCCAAGTTTCATACTGGGCCCGGAAGTCGATTAGGAGCTAGACTAGTCACAATGCCGGAGCGCGGCGGCCGCATCCGCGGCTAGCGACAGCTTACAGAAACTTTCTTTCTTTGTCCGGCATTGTGACTGGTCTAGCTCCTGCTCCTAACTGGTTTCACCAGAGTTAAACACTCTACTTTTTCATGAAGACTACGAGGAAGCATCGAAGCGCCAAGATCTTATAGCACTATTGAAAATCACACAAGATTTCTGTAGTTCCATTAAGATAGAATTCGTTGCAGATAAGTGTGTGGTCATGCATGTTCTACGAGGGAAAGTTGTAAATTCATCTACGAGGGCTGCTACTTATGTAACCGGAATAGAAAAAAATAACAAACGTATATGACTAAATATGGTTTTATTGTTTTTCAAAATATTCTCCCTTATGATCGATGCACTTTTGCATACGTTGAAACCAATTTTTAAAACATTTTTTCCACTCTGACTGAGGTATCTCCAAAACGTGCTGTTTGAACGCGTCGACTGCATCTTCACGGGTCGAAAACCGTTGACCACGTAATTTATTCTTTACATTTGGGAATAAATAGAAATCATTGGGTGCCAAATCAGGGCTGTACGGCAGATAACCCGTTAATTCTATATTTTGACCTTCCAAAAATCGAGTCGTTTCGCGTGATGTATTAACGATTCTGCGTCGCTGGTTGTTTTTACGTATTTCTTCAAATACCTCCGGCAAACAAATGGTCGTGTACCATTCCGAATTAACCGTTTTACGATTCTCTAGTGGCACTGTAGCCACATGGCCATTAATACCGAAAAAGCAGGCGACCATTTGCTTCAAGGTGCTTTTTGCACGAGTTACTTTCGTAGGGTTCGGCTCATTTTGAAACACCCACACTGTTGATTGTTGTTTAGTTTCCGGATCATGCGCATAGATCCAGGATTCGTCACCTGTGTAGATATTATAAACAGCTTTTGAGTCACCAGGGATATATTTTTTTAACATTTTCTTGCACCATTCGACGCGAGCCTCTTTTTGATCCTTAGTTAAATTGTGTGGGATCCAACGGGAAAAAAACAATAAAAACAACACAATTGGTCTATTAGTTCTTGATTGGTTGTCAATTTTGGTAAGTCATATTTGTATGGAATCGTATGAGATGTAAGTACGAAGGCGATATATTAGTGGCCGGTACCTGAAGCCTGAATTCTGTCGATCCTACAAAAAAAATATCCTTTTCTTTTTTTAATATAATAAGGAAGATTTTTGTCCTTGACACTTTTTTCGTATCTATTATAGTTGTCCCAAGAATGTAAAAAAACCGTTAACGGGGACACATTCACGGTAGGGGGAGGGGCGGGGGGAGAGTAGTGAACTTTAAACACCACACCCAAATGTATCATGTCACACAAGTTTTAAAACTTTATTAATTTGTTTGATATTCCCATACATTGAAATTGAATGTACACAGAATTACTCAGCCATGACACACCTCAAGAGGCTCCCGCTAGATGGCTAAATCAAGGGTCAGATACAGAAGGTAGTACTCCCCGACACGGCACGCATTGTGAGGAGGTTCCTGTCTCTGCAGCCCTAACCACCGATACTTGAGTCCTGACCCGCTGTCGGCGGCACTCCTAGGTTAGGTTATATAATGTTTATTTTTGTATTAGTATTGTTATTTTACTTTTATATTTGAATATTTATTATAAAAAAAACCTTATGTATAGAAAATTAAATATTAATAATAATAATTTTCCCAAAATCATTTTTTTTAGTAAGTAAGTATCTTATTTTGACGAAGATTTTTTTCTTAGCAGAAATAGTTCCACTACCATAATTTCCCAATGTTTATTTAACTAAATTGTTATATCATTTACACAGAGTCGACGGAGCTCCTTAGGTACGGAGCTCCTAATTCTGGGTAGTTTGGCCATTTGGGCCTGCTGCAAAACAAACATAACCTAAACCTACCTACCTATTTAGGTCTAATTACAATGGGGAAATTTGCGACTGGGAAAAATCCAGAATGGAAAATATGCGACTAGGAAACATTAAGAATAGGGAAAATGCGATGGGGTAAAATCACTAGTATACGAGGGGTGGCTGAAAAGTTATCTACCTAGCCTACGTATAGTTAAAAAAAAATACTGGCCGCTATGAATTTAACTTTATTGTCTGTTCTTTTTTCAAAATTTTGAACGCTCATTTGTTCGTAACTTTTCATTTGTTTTTTGCACTTCGTTGCTTGGAACATATCCCTTGAAAAAACTAATTTGATTAAAATTGAGCAGAATGCAGTCATACAATTTCTTCTAAGAAAGGTAATACGCTATCACTGATCAAACAGCGTATGTTACCTATATTAGGTGATTCGTGCCCTTCGGATTTTACCATAAAAGTTCTGGTGTAAACAATTGAAATCGGGTCGTGACGGCCTAGAAGATGATCCTCGTAGCGGACGACCAAGAAAACGTGACCAAATTGAAAACAGTTATTCTAGAAGACCGACGGGTAAAACAGTGGGAGATAGCTAGAGATGTGGGCATAAGTGAGGAATGGGTTAACGAAATAATTCACGGTCATTTAAATATGTCTGAGGTTAGTGCACGCTGTTTCCCCAAAATGCTGACTCCGTTAGACAAAGACAGACGTGTCAGATGTTTTCAGGAGTTTTTAGACATGAGACTTGGATAAGACAATGGGACCCAGAAAGTAAACAGGAGTCCCTACAATGGAAATTCAAAGACGAAAAGCCTCCTTGGAAGTTCAAGGATCGTCCTTCGGCTAGTAAACTCATAGCGAAATTTTTTTGGGATTCTGAAGGGATTCTTTGCTCATTGATTATTTGCCAAAAAAACGACTATGAATGCCAATTATTACGCAAAATTACTTTGCCAGCTGATGCACGCTACAGAAGAAAAACAAGCAAACTCAGCAACGGAATTTTGATATTGCACGACAATTCACCTGTGCATACGGCTCGCACAACACGCCTAGCCATGACCAGAAATGGCTTCGATGTCATCGACATCCCCCTTACAGCCCATATTTAGCCCCCTGTGACTATTTCCTATTCAGTCTTCTGAAGAAAGATCTCAGGGGGTGTAGATTTTCTACCGATGATGAGATGATAGCCGCGGTGAACGACCATTTTGACGAAAAACCAAAAGATATTTTTTTTTACGGTTTACTGTCATTATTTGAGAAGTGTAACAAGTGCATTTCGGAAGAAGGAGATTACATAGAAAAATAAAAAAAATTGCCAGGTAGGTCTTTTCTTTCATAGTCATGTAGATAACTTTCAGCCGCCCCTCGTTCCTACATACCTACCTATGGACAAAATATATGGGCCTTGGAGGGGAACTGCCTTAAATCCTTACATTAGATGATTTTACTTAAAAGAAATATTCTTTTACTTTTATAAAGAAACAAAACTGCAATCAAAGATTTTCTAAAATTTGCTTGTCTCACCAGGAATCAAGCCAGCTAAAAATAAAAAAAAAACGCGCTATAATTAACGTTAATAATAATAATAATAATGGCCATTTGCCAGCAAGTCAGACGAAGCAAGGCGGCCCTTTCGGCTGCTTGGATTGACTACAAGAAGGCTTATGATTCGGTGCCTCACTCATGGCTCGAAAGGATCTTAGAGTTGTATAAAGTTGATGCAACTTTGAGGTCCTTTTTAGGTGTGTGTATGAGGCAGTGGGTCACAGTCCTTCGTCAACCAGGTGCTCGAGATGTCCCCTCTGATTCGCCTAGCTTGATAAAGATTGAAAGAGGCATCTTCCAGTCTGAGTCCTTTGTGGTTTTGCCTAGCCTTGAATCCCCTCAGCTCTATGCTGACGGATTCTGGGCTTGGCTATCGACTTCGCAAAGAAGCTGAAGTCATTTCCCACTTATTGTTCATGGATGACCTCAAACTGTTTGCATCGAAGCGCCAAGATCTTATCGCATTATGGAAAATCACACAAGAGTTCAGTAATGCGATCAAGATGGAATTCGCTGTAGATAAGTGTGCGGTCATGCATGTTCAACGAGGGAAAGTTGTAAATTCGTCGAATTTGCAGCTTTCTGAGACAATGACTCTCAAATCTCTCTCCGAAGTTGAAACCTACAAATACCTTGGTATGTCACAGTCTTTGGGTATTGTGGACGGCGATGTCAAGCAGTCAGTGAAGGAGCGCTTCTTCTGCCGCTTGACAAAAGTTCTTAATAGTCTTTTGTCGGGTGGCAATAAGGTGCGCGCCTTCAATGGCTGGGTGATGCCGCTGCTCACATACTCCTTTGGCATACTAAGGTGGACTCAGACTGAGCTGGACGCCCTGGATAGGAGGGTCCGTCTACTGCTTAAATCACATCGCATGTTGCACCCACGCTCATCTGTTATGAGATTGTACATCCCGAGGAAATGTGGAGGACGAGGCATGTTAAATGCTAAGAATCTCCACAACCGCGAGGTGTGCAATCTCAGGGATTATTTCCTTAGCAATGAGTGTGGGATGCATCGTGATGTGGTTGCAGTAGACAAGAGCCTCACGCCTCTTTCCTTGGCAAATGAGAACTGGCGCAAACCAACGGTGTTGAGCACTGAAGACCGCAAGAACGTATGGAAGAGCAAGGAGCTACACGGACGCTTCTACCGGGCCCTAACAAGGCCCGACGTAGACTTTTTAGCGTCTGTGAACTGGCTACGATTTGGTGACCTCTTTGGGGAAACCGAAGGTTTTGTCTGCGCAATTGCTGACGAGGTCATAATGACGAACAATTACCGGAAATATATTCTGAGGGATGGCACGGTTGACATTTGTCGAGCATGCCGTTGCCCCGGCGAGTCCCTCAGACATATAATTTCCGGTTGTTCGCATTTGGCCAACGGCGAGTACTTGCACAGACATAACCTCGTAGCCAGGATCATCCATCAGCAACTTGCTCTTCAATATGGTCTTGTAGAGTCTGAAGTGCCGTACTATAAGTACGCACCGGCGCCAGTTCTCGAAAATGGTCGTGCTACGCTCTATTGGGATCGATCTGTCATCACGGACAGGACTATTGTTGCCAATAAGCCTGATATCGTGTTGACAGATCGATCTCAACGCCGGGCAGTGCTCGTCGACATCACCATCCCGCATGACGAGAACCTTGTGAAGGCCGAGAAGGACAAATTCAGCAAGTACCTTGACTTGGCTCACGAGGTGACCGCCATGTGGGATGTTGACTCAACGATCATTGTCCCGATAGTTGTTTCGGCAAACGGTCTTATAGCGAAGAGTCTCGACCAACACCTCAAGAGACTCTCGCTAGATGGCTGGATCAAGGGCCAGATACAGAAGGCAGTACTCCTCGACACGGCACGTATTGTGAGGAGGTTCCTCTCTCTGCAGCCCTAACCACCGGTAGCTTGAGCCTTGCCCCGCTGCCGGCGGCACTCGTAGGTTAGGTTTTTTATAATGTCTATTTTTTTGTATTAGTATTTTTATTTTACTTTTATATTTGAATATTTGTTATAAAAAACCTAATGTACAGAAAATTAAATAAATATCTAGAATAATAATAATAATAATATTTATTTCAAAATATAAATTCCATAGTTTGGTAGTTACATTAAAGTTGTTCTTAGGCTATATTAGTAGGTAAATTAAATACTTAATCAAAAATAAAAATTAAAAGTTAAAAAATCTAAAATAAATTACTTCAATATTATTACACTCATGTATTTAAATACATTAAAATTTACTAGACACGCCCCATTGCCACCGCTACCGAGTGAGACAAGAATGGGCAGTCGGGATGGTTGGCGATCATCTTCAGTATGCTGTTGTGGCTGCCCCGCACGCGCTGCAGCAGAGACGCCGCTTTCTATCTTTGTTAAGATTTCACGATCATTTTTATTTCTAAGACCAAATGTTGATTAGGAAGATTTTATCCTGAAGAATAATCCTACCAATTAGTACAATAAAATAGCGAGTGTTAATTTTTCATTTTTATTTGGTTCGATTTCCAGACTCAACAAGCGAATTTTAGAAAATCTTTGAATGCAGTTTAGTTTCTTTTTAAAAATAATATAATTTTTCCTATAAGTTAAATTTACTAACTTATCTGTATAGTTGAAGAAATATGATTTGGCTGTCTGTTATCTATTTTGCGATCTTTTTTTTCTCACATACATAATATCCACAATGCGACTCAAGTATCAAAACCTCTCAACCCACGTTTGAAGAACGAGGGCAGTTTTACTGATATTAACAAAAAGATCTTAGTGAAGATTACAGACGGCCAATTCATATTTCCTAAACTATACAAAGAAACATTAGGAATATTATCAGTGAAACCTCCATTTAATTATTTACAGCTAATTTCCAACCGAATTCATAACAACGGAGACGTTTTTTTAACCCTGTCAGTGTTTGTTTAGGCAATTAAATTCAACCCAATATTGCCTTAAAATTATTATATTGTAGTCAAATTAGATGAAATTTCACTTAAGTATGGCAATAATTCTAAGAACTGATAAAGACATTTCTGATTGCTTTGTATATGTTACAAAATCGAGCTTTATACCTCCCTTAACAAATTCACTCCCCGGAAAGGGGTGCAATTAGTTGAAAACCATGCAATGTTTATAACTAACGAGAGAAAAAAGGTGTACTCGGTGCAATTTGGCATACGTTTTAATCCATCTCAATTTACATTTCCACGTATTATTTAGTTTAATCCAACCTACGGAACATATAATATACATACAGTCGGTGTCAGTTGAAATCAGAGATGTGACTTATTTAAGATACAATTATCTGAAATACAGATACAAGATACAAAAGCCGTATTTTCATCTTATATGTAATAGTACATTGTTGTAGAGGTTAGAAAGTTAGCAAAAGATGGACGAGTTGGTTCGAGGGCCGACGCATAGCGGAGGCCCTCGAAAGTACGAGTCCATATATTGCACTTTCGGCCGAGGCTTAACATAGTGCTTTTCACGACTACTGGGAGGAAATAAAAATCAGTTACTACTCGTACTAAAAAAAATATGCTCTCCCGCCAATTTTTACTTTTATTTTATAACGATACCGTTATTACTGGCCAGTCATTCAAAGGCGTTTTTAAACTGACGACTCTGACCGTGCCAGAACTATATTTCAGATAATTAAAAACAGATATATATGGCTGTATGGAATCAGATTCCTTTGCCTATCCGTGAAGGGATGAATATTATCAAAAAATAAAACAACTTTTCATTGGCCAATTTAATTTCATATGCAGCACAAGTCGTGTTCTGATTGGTCGAATCAGTGATCAGCGGACCGATGTGATTGGTCGACTTGCTCAATGGAACAGACCAACTATGTTTTAGTTCTCCAGTTTCAATTCATAGAAGGCCTGCTCATTCAAAGTACAACTATTGATTGTTTTGGGGACCAAGAACAGACCATCTTTCGCCACATTTCCGACCAGTAGCGTGAAAAATACTTTTTGTTTGGTATCTTAGTAGTTTGTAAATACTATGTTTGTTAAAATACTTTTAGTAATAGTTATCTATGCATTTATTCACAAAATGTGACAAGATTTTATGGTGATATAAAATTTAAATTTTAAATGTTACCATAGATAAAACGGAACGCAAATTTAGTCTAGGACCAAATTGATAGATGGCGATTCTTTCTTTCTACAAATGTCAAATGTCATCATCCTACAATAAAAAATATATTTTTCAAATATAACACTTGTTGGCCAAGTTCTGCCCCTGTGGAGCGACACTTCTCTTTTGGGGGTATGTTTGTGAGGCCGCATCGAAGAACAATGAGTGATGAAATGTTTGAAGAACTGGTTTTACTGAAGTCTCAATTAAAACCTTATAAATATAATATTTTGTCTTGTCAAATTTGCACGCTTTATTCGTAAATAATTCATGTAAAAAAATAAACGTAGGTACCTTCAATAAAATGTTGTTTTCTTACAAAAGTATTTTATCTTTTAAAAGGATTTGAAAGATACTTATTTTGTATCTAGTATTTTAGATACCATCCCAGAAAGTTATTTTTATCTGATATCTGAAACATTTAATTTAAAAGTATCTTGCATTTTGTATTCAAGATACTTTGTATAGGGTATCTTGTCCATCACTGGTTGAAATCGCCAATCATGTAATAAAGTCAGTACTTACCGTTTGACGCTTAACCTCAAATTATCATCGAGCGAGTTTTTATTTAAAAAACCGTATAATTAATACCGTAAAATCGCGTAAAGTCACCCCGACTTTGAAAACGCGAGGCGACTTTTATAATTTAATGAATCATCGATTTTGTGCAATGTCTGAATTATTATTAAGCTCTTTCGCGAGATTACTTAAATATGTTTCATAAGCGAGCGCAAAATATTAGTAGTTCAAGTATTTTCAGACATATTGGATTTAAAACCTTCGAATCAAAAAACCACTACTATGATATTGTGATGTAAACACAGGGATAATCAAAAAAGCCCCATTTTAAGAATCGAGATTTTCAGCTGCATAATTATTTTTCATTACTAAGCCGTCAACCGTAGTCTGCCTCTAGCTGCTTTAAGTTACTCCAAATGAGTAGTCGCCCATACAATATGCTTAATATTTTATTTTACGATTAAATGCGGGAGTTACAGAAGATTTCGTTTTAAAATTTATCAAACTAACTCCATTTTACGGTATTTAAACTTAACATGAAAGCGATAATCAAGTACATAAATCTAAACATATAATAAAGTTGTAGAAGGGGAAAAATCTGTACATGCGAGATAAAAAAAAAAAACTATAGGGGCCCTCATAATGAGCATCATAACACGTTTCTACAATTTTTAGACTCTGTGTCTGTTTGTCTGAATCTGATTCTCCTCGCATCAATTGAAAACCACTGAACCAATTTTAATGTGGTTTTCACTAAAAGGTTTCAATAAACGGTGACCAGGTTCATATGTAATAAAAAAATAAGATATGATACCGGAAATAAGTTACCGGATTGAGCTGGTCACTTGATACTTTGTATATTTTAGTCTGCGTAACAAATTAAACTATACCTATTTAAGGATTTCTCGATTTAAGTTAAAACAACTAAGAAATTATCAAATTAGTCCAATTATAGGTATTTCTTTAAAACCCTATTCGGGGGCCGTCCATTAATTACGAGATTACAAATATCAAAGTTTTATTCTCCGTTTATTACATAGAAACTAAATTCAAGGATTTTTAAAAACTCAATGTACAAAATGTTATAAAGAGGCAAAATAAATTATTCCAATTTGTTGTTGTAACAAACGCCATGTAATTTGACATCATAGATAAAGACAACCATATCCCTCCCAAAATGGAGCGATCTAGACAAAAAAAAAAAAAAAAATATCCCGACGAATTGAGAACCTCCTCCTTTTTTTGAAGTCGGTTAAAAAAGCACGCGATCATAAATAAACGTCACAAGCGACGTTGCAATGGACACGTGGCGGCCGCCATTTAGCACATTTCTGCTCATGTGGCAAATTCCCGCTGCTGCCAGCAAAAAAAACACCGCATCTGGCAGTCTTCCGCTGCGAGACAATGCTTAGGTACTCTGTTTCGACGTGAATTTGAGTGCCTAAAACTGGTTCTGCACTGCTCTAACATATAACAATGCGAGATCATAGAACAAAGACAGGCTACAGTTGGTCAGTATCGTCAAAAAAGTTGTATTTTCATAGAAACTAACTTCATTCTTCCGTGTTCACTTGCGCGGTGGTGTTTACTTGCGCAAAACGACTGTGTTTTTTATTAGTTTTCGACTGTAAAATGGTATCTCCAGTCGAAACGGTTAACTATTTACTTTATTCAAGTTTTAAATTGATATTTGATCACAATAATTGACGAAATATTGAAATAAATCACACACGACACTACGCTGTCCGGAGCGGGACGGGTGCCACACGTTATACCCTAAAAACAATATCTGTATAGAATCTGATAGTACCTATATTTTGCCGTGATTCAAAAAATATACCATATGTGCATAGGTTTCATACAAAAAAGCAGTTTAATTGTAGTGTTTCTAAATAGCATATGCTAGAACGAAGTGCCCGCCGAACCCCTGCCAGATGTGTCAAAATGTGTAAAATGGAGGCCGCCAAGAAGCGGTAATTTCTTCACTGTCCCGATGCGGGAATTTGCCACGTGAAGGGATATTTAAGATAATATTCGGATAACCAATCTCCTATTTTATTTTTAACAATTTTGATTGTTATCATTAAAATTCTCTTACTGCCTCTCTCTCTTTTACTGTTTAGTTGCCCAGTTACTATATTTTCGCACTTAGGCTCCCACAGATTATCATTTTGCCACGTAGTTCCAACATCCGTGTCCAACATGGTCTGGTCGCCTGACAGTTTGTGTTCTAATACGATGAACTGTCAAGCAAAATCGGCCGTCGAACTGTTAGTCTGTGGGACACTTTAGTTATAACATCAATCATCAATACATAGTATAAAATGAAGTCGCCCTCCGCGTCTGTCTGTAATTCCGCTAACTTCTCCTAAACCACGCAACGGATTATGATACGGTTTTCACTATCATTTAGATAGTTTGTTCTGGATGGTTTTTATGTACATTTCATTCTAATTAAGTATTAGTAAAGTTGAGAAAACTAAATGTTTTCTTACCAAGTCGTCAAAAATTAGATTTTCGGGCGCTTACATAGCTTACGCTGGCTAAACCTTTAGAGATATATCAGAATAATGTACTGAAGAATTGTAGATCTTCAAAAAACCTAGAGAAAAGTCCGCGATGGCATATGACTATCTCCTAAGGTTGACTCACAGTAACCATTTTTAACATTAAATTTTTATTAAAAACATTAGGTTATTTGCGAAGCTATGTTCTCCGATTCAGTGTTTATCCTTATCCAGATAAATAAGTTAGTTACCTTGGGCATTTAATGTCGATTAAAATTGTCCTGTACACTATGTAATTTAAATAAATAATTTAGAAGATATTGCAGATTCAAAATTACGCGCAACCTAAATCTGTATTATCGAAACGGTTGGCCGGGCCTGTAGCCACGCTTCGCCTTATAGTACAGTCCACGACCAGGCATATTTTTCTTCTATACAAAACGACAAAGTAAGTCCGATCAATACCTACAACGTATTGTAGGCATATAAAACATATGTATAATGTTGCTCGAACGCGCCTAAATAAACCTTATTTACTCGTGTTGAAAAAACACTTTTCGAAGTTTCCTGCGAACGTATACCTACGTTTGCACGCTCGAACGGTAGGGTTGTCAACACAATGAAAATATTAATATGAATACATTATTATAAGAAAAACAGTTATTTATTTATTTATTACACGAAAAACTACTTAATACTACTTACTTACATACTTATTTTTTTACTTTAATAAGGGTCGCTCAATATTTATTATAACTAAGAGCCATTCCTGAAGTACAAGAATTATATTTTCGAAAGAATTTTCCAAATCGGCGCAGTACCTAGTTGTTAGTGGTTACATTTTACATAAATATGGGTCAAAAAATTAACCTCGTTTTTACGTTAACTACCTACCTTACCTACCTACTTACATCTAAGAACTTACGTATTAATGAATTCGCTATCACTAAGGTATAGGTATAACATTTTTGTAATAAAATAAGTAACAATTATATACTGGTGTCCGTTATTTTTTTCTCGGTATCATATTTTTTTACTTAAGAGCCTTTCAAATATGTACCTAATCACCCTAACATGTTTATAATAAGTAAACTAGGTAGGTAATCAAATCGTTCTAACTTGATGAAAACTGTTTCGTGTTGATCACTTTAATATACTTATAAATATAAATAAAAATAAATTACAACTACAGACCTTTCCTCGTTCATTGGCAAAGATAAAAACGTTTCTTTTTTATTATCTTTAGTTCTCTTGTCATCCACTCACACAGCAATAATGAGTAATTTTTTATAATATAAATTAACAAACACAACACAAGAAACAATAACAAATCTAACCCAACTTGACGTAATGAATAGAATTCACTAGCACTACCTACTTGCCTACTTGCATCTCGCTTGACGTGTCCCGAACTCTCGACACTCAAAAACCGGTCGTGCGAGCTGGCCTCGCCGCGCCCGGGCATCCTTCATGTTTTAGCATCGGCGGCTATGTTCCGTGAGGCGGTGATTATCGCACGTACCTCGCGCAGAGAAATATCTGTTACGTAGTAACTATTATTTAATCTGTGCCACGACTTCAACCGTTGAACCACTATGGAACCCTGTCATAATGACAGTGTCAAGCCACATGAAAGAAATTACACTAAAATTAAAGATTAACGTTAAGCGACAGGCTTCCATAGTGGCTCAACAATTAGAGTCCCTGAGTGTACCTATAATAAACATTTTGAAATTATCAGACGTGCATCGGAGCTGATCTCCTGTTGCCTACTTACAGTGCTACCATTTTGCCAATAGCTTTCGGCAATCTTCATTTTTCTATGACACACGAATGACAAATACATATACTGTCAGTTGCAAGTGCAAGCATGACAGCGATAGCCAGCCGAAAGCTATTAAGAAGCTGGGAATACGTTTTATTTATATTTATAAAGGAGTACAAGCTTTTCCTATTATTAAATTCGGGAAATGGGTAGGTTAGTTCGATTCAGTTTAGGTATTGATTAAAATTTATTTAAATGTCCTATTTCATATTTTTTGAATACATACATAGTATAGGTAAATATATTAATTTGGGTAATAGGTAAATAAATTAAGTTTTATGCTTTTGGCATAGCAAGGCTGGCGTAAGTTTTTTCCGTGTTTTTTTAAATACGTATTAGGTTATCAACGAGAGGTAATGTTTATTATTTAATTTGTGGATTTAAGGGATAAAACTCAACTTTTCTAAATGTTAGCCGTAAACTCTTCGCTTCCCTACATTCCTTGAGGCGTCTACAAAATTTTCTACCATTTAACACTAAGCTTGCCCTTGCTCGTTCCTTATTACTTCCTCTTCTCGATTATGGAGACATAGCGTTTCTTGACCTCAGGGAGGAACTGCTTGACAAGCTTGAGCGTCTACAAAACGTGTGTATAAGATACATTTTTGGTTTGCGGAAATTTGACCATATATCCCAGTACCGCGTGCAACTCAAATGGTTGCCCATTCGCCGTCGCAGGGATGTGCATATTCTGTCACTCCTTTTCAATGTACTTTTCACTCCTTCTTCTCCTCTATACCTTTCCGAAAGGTTTAGTTTTTTGGCCGATGGTAGTGGACACCGCCTTCGATCTAGTGCTAACCTCTCCCTTACCGTTCCATCCAACAAAACGTACCTATGCTAAATCCTTCACGGTACACTCTGTCCAATTGTGGAATGGGCTTCCAATGTGCTTGAGGCAATCTAGATCTGTCGGTTCATTGAAAGAAAGGTTAAATAAGTTGTGGCTTAATCAACAAGATCAGTCTGAGTGTTGATTCATTCATACCTCTGTTGTAGGTTTTAGCTGCTGTTTACGTAGGTAAATGGTAGTATATATTAGTATATTCTATTATCTATTTATGTATTTTATTTATTAAAGAAGATACATATTTCATTTTCTTCCTCTTTCTCTGTTGTATGTACTATTTGATATTTCCTGTAATTTTTTTAATTTGCCTATCCTTCTGCATTATCCTTGCTTATTTTAATCCAGGGTTAACTGGAAGAGATCCCATATGGGATAAGTTCGCCTATGTACAATATCTATATTGATGCAAACATGTCTTGTAATTGTTTATGTGCAATAAAGAGTTTACATACATACATACATAAAGGACAATTTTAATGTACAACCTCCTACGACCCAGCATACAACGAAATTTGTCAATGGAATATGAATCTATTACGAATGACATAAAGTCATTTCCCATGTCATCCTATGTCATACAAATACAAATAAAAGAAATTACACTTTACTTTCTTTGCTTAATATCTTTATTTGAATGGCTGTATTTTGTACTAGTTTTAGTACAAAGAACCTCAGGAGGTTAAATACCCAAGGTAACTAACTTATTTATCTGGATAAGGATAAACACTGAATCGGAGAATATAGCTTCGCAAATAACCTAATGTTTTTTAATATTTCTTTGAAGTTAAAAATGGTTACTGTGAGTCAATCTTAGGAGATAGTCATATGCCATCGCGGACATTTCTCTAGGTTTTTTGAAGATCTACAATTCTTCAGTACATTATTTTGATATATCTCTTAAGGGGTAGCCAGCATAAGCTAAGCGCCCGAAAATCGATTTTTCGACGACTTGGTAAGAAAACGTTCAGTTTTCTCAACTTTATTAAAACTTAATTAGATTGAAATGTACATAAAAACCATCCGGAATAAATTCTCTAAATGATAGTGAAAACCATATCATAATCCGTTGCGTGGTTTAGGAGGAGTTAGCGGAAATACAGACAGACGCGGAGGGCGAATTCATTTTTAACCGACTTCAAAAAAAAGGAGGAGGTTCTCAATTCGTCTGTATTTTTTTTTAATGTTTGTTACCTCAGAACTTTCGACTGGGTGAACCGATTCTGATGATTCTTTTTTCATTTGAAAGCTGGTGCTTCCCATTTGGTCCCATTTTTATCAAAATGAAGATCTGATGATGGATTCCATGAGGAATAGACGGAACTCTTCAAAATTTATAGGCACACCTATAGCGATTTTAGTATTTTTCATTGTAACTCGTGTATTTGCTCTTGGAAAGCACTATTTGGTGAAGTGGAACTGATGATGAAGACCACAGATGGCCACCGGAACTCCTAAACGGTATATATTTCAAGGGTGGTGACAAGATATTTCGATTAAGATAGTTGAGCGACTATGACGAAGCATGTTTAGGTTTAAATATATGACTATGACTTTCCCACGTCGTTGCTTGCGGTGAGATTGAAATGTTCTATTGATTCTTATTAAATAAGAATAGGGAGAATAACAGCATAATTATGATCACTAAAAAGTATAAAATAAAATGATGTTATTTTTTGCTTTTTGAAGGCGGGTTTTTGTTTTTTTTAACTTTTTTTTATACTATGTATTGATTGATGATTGATGCATATACTAAATAATAAAGTTGTAGAAGTACATATAAATAATAAAGTTGTAGAAGTATAGCTCTTGCAATTCACGATGGCGAGTGGGCTTTATTAGTGGTTGAACGTGTACATGCACATTGCGGTAGTGTGCGAGTCTGACAGAGCGATCAGTCGCGAGTGCGCCGTCGCTCAAGTCACTTGTGCATACTGTTTCCAAGACGCTAACTGCGACGAAGTACCGTCAGCATGTCTAATCGCCGGAAAAAACGTAAAGTTATTCATAGCAAACATTCGTCACTTCCTGACAAGTATATAATTGCGAGAGTGACGGATGTTTTAACCACGTTTAGTCACGCGATAAACACGGCCATAATACGCCCCCTGAAATAAAGAGCACCTACAGATAGGTTTTAATTAACATAAAATAGTTCGTAATTAAGAGAAAATTCTGAGACATTACAAAAATGTCATCTTAGAGACAAGATAGATTTACAACTATTTCGTAGATGATGCAACCAAGAAGGTCGCAACTATATGCATGAATAAATAGTTCGCATATCACGGCAAGAACATAAATAGTTTGTTGTTTTCGATGTTTTATCTTATTTTATATTGTTTGAAGCACAGATCTCCCCCAATAGATACCGCATAATGCTCCTTTTGCTTAACGTCTAAATCACCAAACATGGAGGTAGGCACGGAATACGGGAAAAGAAGAAGCGATGACGTGATTGGTTATTTAAAGGTCGTCCGATCTTTCACCGAACGAGTAGGCAGTGGCGTGCCTAGGGTTTCAGGATCGGGCAAGCCGAGATATATGATTTTGTAGTTTTTAAAGTTATTGTGGATAAATGTCTCAATTCGCTTTTTACCAAAATTACTAAAATTGTTCGTGTCTTTTTGGAAATAAAATTCATATGCCTTTTAATCGTGCCAGCTAAGTTATTTGATTTTTCATAATCAGATAGGTACCTATATTCCAAACTTTGTGTCGTTGGATAATAATATACCTACAACAGCAGCAATAAGTATTGTGTTTTTTACACTGATTTAGGTATTAAACATTAAACCGTCTTTTACTTATGCGAGAAATGAGAAATAGGTACTGAAGATCGGATATTTTATCAGCAAAGTTTAAAGAGTTTACCTTTTACTCGCCAAGCAAAATTTGTGCACACTTTAAATAATCACAATCACAAGATTCACAAGGGAATATTTCCTCCATTGCCAATCCAATTGAACAACACAACAAACAAAATACTTAGTGACTGCAGTTGACTCAAACAAAACAATTCACAACAAACAAAACAAGTAAAATTATTGAAGTAAGCAAGCAAATAAATAGAAGTGAAGTCGGCCGTCAACGCGGCTCAACACGCGCATGCGCGAATTTCGCATTTTACTTGACTCGCGTACAACTTCAGACGCAAGCAGGGCTTAAAATCTCGTACTATTTGCTATATGAACCTATAAATAGTTATATCTCATTATAAGGCAGTTCTAATGCGTAAGAAAGAGATATACCGGTTAAGATAGAAGCCCGCCTGCAAGCCACCGCGTGCGAGCGGGATGACTAGCCGTGTCTCAAGCGAGTTCGGGTCGTCGCAGCGCGCAGCAGTGCTGCCCGCCGTGCGGCGGCGGAGCGCGATCAAATTAGGTACTACGCTGCTGTTGCATCATTTGAAAAATTTAATGAGAGCGCGAATTGAAATAGTTCGTGATCGTGACCTTTGATTTTTGATCGTTGTTATATTTGAAAGGCAAGCCCGGCTTTTGGGCTTGTATGGCAGTACCGCCACTGCGAGTAGGGATGGGACATACTTATTGTGATGATATTTCTTATCGATAAAGATTCACCCTCTTATTATTATTAAGTACCTCAGTCATGGTATATTTTGGCATTGTGTATATGTTGACCAATATCCTTAGTTATAAGTCTTACGTTAGTTACGTAACCCAGAATCATTAAAAACTCTTAATATACGTATTTGTTAAAATTGGTCCATTAAAATTACACAAATCTGGTAACGATCTCCGAAATAGATTATTCTAGGCTGTCGGTCTACCTGCACACAGTGGTTGCGTGTAAAAAACGTGTAAAAAAATAAAATTATAAGGGAAATGGCTGAATGGTACCTACATCTTATCTTCTTATCTTATTGGTGGGGTCTTTTGTGTATTTACCTTTCTTTATGTTTAGCGCTTAATCCAATAATGCAGCCTCCGTCCCTTCCAGAAAGCGGATAGTGGAGTGCAATCGCCATGGCAATGGCTTGAAATCGTTTGGTTCTGGGTAGCCACAACCGAGGATTTTCATTCTTACTCCGGCGAGGGTATCACATTCACACAATAAGTGTTTCATTGTTTCCACCTCTTTGCCGCACATTCTACAATCTGCGTTGTAATAAAGGCGCATCTTTTCTAGGAAATGTTTAATCCCAAAGTGCCCAGTAAAAACTCCGATAATGTATCGGAGTTGGGTTCTGCTGAGTTTCCAAAGTTTTTTGCTCCAGCTCTGGTCAACTCTCTCTATGAAGAACTTTGCATACACTAAGCCTACAGTGGTTTTCTTTACAACGCATTATTGCTTAAATATCGATATCTGGAGATATGTTTGATTTCCAGTTTTTGTTTCTGTATTCGTTGTCGAAAACCACTAAACACAGCCAGTCTATTTTGAAAAAATTCAGCCAAAAATAATTTCATTTTGAAATTATTTTTCCTCAATCAGCAATCTCTCACAGAACTAATAAGTTTGATCGCGGCAAAACAGTGACACTTCTTACCTAAAAAAACCATGGCGAATGTTTTTTAAACGTTACTATAGTAACCAATAAAATATTACTATCAATAATATACTTCTCAAATATCTTCGAAACAACGCCGGACATTACTACGAAATCAGAAAAGGACAATACATTGGGATTGACCTAATGAGTAAGAAAGACGTTACGAAAACGGCCATTATAACTTGACCATTGTTGGTCAAATATAAAATTTGCCTTTTTTAAAGTTTTATGTTCTTGATGCCTTTCCACACCATTTTACAGAACATGAAGGCATTTTGAGTAATTTCTCGAATTCTGTATATTTTTCATGACATGTTTCAAACTCAAACGAGAGGCATAGGTCTCAAACATGGTTGACACTGACAGCGGTCATCGGCGCTATACCGGACATATACTAAATTTCGCATATGAGTGGTGAACATCGGCTGCCATGTAAGCGGTATCTAGGACGAGCAATGGTCGACTAAGTTTTCACTTTCTTCAAGAAAAATATAATTATCTATTTATTTTTTATACTTACCATACCCGTGTTCTCTATCACGCACACTTTAACGCGTGTACAGATATGCGTTTACCACAAGACAAGCCCACTCGCCATCGTAAATTGCAAGAGCTATACATAGTTATAATAAAGTTGTAGAAGGGAAAAATGTGTACATTCGAGTTATGAACTTAAAAATATTAGGGGGCCTCAGAATGAGCAGCAGAAGTGCAGAACACGTTTCTACAATTTTTAAACTTGGTGTTTGTTTGTCTGTTTAATTTTGTTTCTCCTCGCATCAATTGAAAACCAAGCTTGGTTTAAATCGGTTAGCCAATTGTTAGTCGTAGGTCGCCCGTTTAGCGTTGGAAACGATAATCGGCGGTAAGAGTGTTTTCCATTTCATATTTATTGTTCTGATGCTTGATAGCATATCGGCTTTGCTGTTTAAAGTTATTAAGTTTCGATTTGAAACCAGTGTCGCAAATATCGTGGTGGAAGTTTTTTCCCTTTCAGTCATCGAATTGCTGTTGAACTTGATAAACGTCAAAATTGATAAAAACCGGACAAGAGCATGTCTGACCATGGTCAATGTAGGGTTTCGAAGCTGTTACTTCACAAAAACTATCTCAAAAAAGTGCTCCAGTAAAAGAGCGTAAACTTCATGGCACTTACGTCCTTTTGTGTAGAAGCGCAGTTTTTCGAACATTCCTAACTCAAAAATGGTATATCCGATCATTTTGAAACAATTTTTCTTTGAAAGTATTTATTAGGCGTTACCTTTTTGATTTTTATCATTATTTTTAGACATAGGTACGGTTTAAAAGATACACAATGTAAGCAACTTTCGGAGCGATACGAGTACTTCGCGGAAATATTCAACTTATTAAAAAAAATAGTGTTTACAAAAGAACTGCCGAAATATGTGCCAGACGATGACTTATGGTGTTTTTTTTAATATTCTTTTACATTACAGGTATGAACTGCCCCCCCTAGAAATATTATTTTTTGTTATTTAACTACTAAACTAAGTAGCGATTTCTACAAGGCACCTCCACTCCAAATTTCATTAATTTACCCCTTGGAGATTTCGAGTAAAATGCCTGTGATATACGGACGGACGGACATGACGAAACTATAAGGGTTTCTTTTTTGCCGTTTTGTCAACGGAATTTGGAATGAAGACAGCTTATTATTCTGTATTATCACATAGGCTAAATTTTCTCCCGGAAAATTTAAAAAATCCCGGGGAATAACGATTATCGAAATCTACGCAGACGAAGTCGCGGGCAGAAGCTAGGTATTATTAAACCACTCATGATCTTCAAAAGTTGGTGATTGATTACGGAGTTATAATGGTAAATTGATTTGTTTACATCTGTGCCCATATCAATTGAAAAAATGGGTATTAAGGTTTGCGAAACTTTTTTTTTAATTCCTATTTTATACCCCAAAAGTAGCCCCCCTTTTCAAAATTCATTTATTTACGTTACGCAACCATCTTTGAGTAACCGACTTACATATTTGTACCAAATTTATACTCGATCGGTCCAGTAGTTTTGGAGCAAATCTGCTGTGACAGATGGACAGATAAACAGACAGACTAACAGACAGGCATATGGTGTGGAGACGGAACACTCTTCACGCGAGTCGAACTCGCACTTGGCCGGTTTTTTTATAAAGTGCGAATGTAGTATATTTTTAGAATAAGTGCCATGTTTAAATATTCACGACTACCTACCTTAATTTGCCTCGAAGTACAATCTATAAAATAATGAAAAATACAGTGCAACCATTTTCTTAATAGCGATCGGCAATCTTCGTTTATCTGTGACACACGAGTGACAAATATACTGTCAGTTGCGAGTGCAAGCGTGATAGCGATAGCCGGCCGAGAGCTATTAAGAAGCTGAGAATACTGTACATGTTCCATAATTTGCTCAGGGGTGCAAATTTAACTGGGCATTTATAATGCTTCAAAAAGCGTAATGTAAGTTTGCACCAACTGACTGAATTATCCTCGATCGTTGTCTAGATACGAGTATGAGCTCCGAAAAACGGTTGATTTTTTAAAAAGTGATTTTATCTAGGGTATTACTGAACGACACCTTGCACTTGGGACTATGCGCTGAAACTTGGCACAGTTGACTCTTAGCTGGTCTTGAGTAGATTCAGACCGGGAGCCACCGAGAGCCACTGCGCATTTAGTCGGGGGAGGGGGAGGAAGTTCGACGCTGCCGCGCTTTAATTGAAGCAACATTGATTTAAAACTATACATGTCAAGGGCATGCAATATATCATTTGAGTAGATTCAGACCGGGAGCCATCGAGAGCCACTTTGTAATTTTGCCTGTAGTGGGGGTGGGAGGACACTTGACTCTAATAAAAATTAGCGCTTTAAAGCTTAATATTTCATAAACGGATCCCTTAATCGAAAAACACAAACCGGCAATATTTTGAAAGACCTATCCAACAACACCCCACACTAAGGGGTAGACGAGAAAAAAAAAAACATCCCCACGTTACGTGTAGGGGAGGTCTTCAAAACCATTTTTTTTTCAAGATTTTATTTTTCTACTTTATTGGCGTGACTATATGTATATTCATGCCAAATTACAGCTTTCTAGAACTAAGAGTCATGGCGAAACTATAAGGGTTCCTAGTTTGACTACGGAACCCTAAAAAACGATCTATCATCGATGTCAAGCAGGAACATTTTCTCTCAAACAGCCACAATAAAAGCAACCTGATTGCCATTCTGCAATCTCAACTTAATGGAGAGAAATGTATGACGAAAAACGTGAGGTCAAAATAGCTGCATCCGTTGTAAGGGAACCTTGCACTATTTTACTATGCGCTGAAACTTGGCACAGTTGATTCTTGGGTGGTCTCGAGTGAATTCAGACCGGGAGCCCCCGCGCATTTAGTGGCCATTTAATTCAAGCCATATTTTTTTCTAGAACTATACTTGTTATGGCGTCCAATATATCATTTCCGGATAAATTAAGGATGGGAAGTCTATTTTTGGGATAAAAATAATGAAAGAAAGAAATAAAATAAATTTATTGACACAAAAACGGTACGGTTTACAATAACAAAGAATTAAAACGAAAACATTTTTCATCTGTGCCGTACGTTGCATCAATAACGGACCCACTCAGTACTATGCCGAGGCAAGCCAAAACGCTGATTATAATGCACTTTATAACAAAAAATAAAAGTCATGTACAACTTTCTTTCATTTCTACCTCATATTTTTTAATTACGTGAAATATGTTAAAAATAAAAATACATGTAAATAGCCACATTTATCTACTTATTAAAAATATATAGTCTTGTTTTACGTCTAAGATGGGCATGGAACTAATTCGCGTAAACGAAACATTTAACATTACACGTAAACAGTTTAAGCAAGCATCCTTTTACAAACAACACAACACAAACAAAACATTATAAGTAAGCATCCTTGACAGTTGAAATATTGTAATTACTGTATGTTTTATAATTTTCTAATAAATACTATTTGATTCCAAACATTTCATCGAAAAATACGTCGTAACATTATATGATAGCTCAGATATGATGATGATGAAAACAGTCAACTGCGCAGGAACATTTTAAAGTGTATAAGCGGATGCGCAACCGCAGATACCCTCTCTCTACCTAGTCCCCCGTAATCCAATGGAACGGAAACCGCTACGATCGGCGGGGGGTTCGGCTGCAGTATCTGGCCGACAGTCACTTCCGACCTGGACTGCCGCCCTTGACCATCAACATTGTCTTGCTAGCTCGCCAGATCCGCCAGGATCCGTTGCTTATCAGCGTGGCCTGCCATCAATGCCGAGCTAGACTTTATGCACAATTCGGGAGATATCCGAAACATGTCAGCCGAAGCCTTCACGTCCCCTCAGCTCAGATATACCGCTTTTTTAAACAGATATAATAGGATCTCAAAGCTTAAACCAGATTATTGCATTTCATAATTATTATTTCAGATCAGCTTCGTGTACCTACTTCAGTAAATGAGTGCCGTAAATATCTGTTTACGAAGAAAGACGGGCAGATAAAACACATTCCACCGACTAAAGCTGCTTTATATCAGCATTTTTTAAAAGCCATACAATGGGTGCATGTTTGGGGTCAGTTAGCAGTGTTAGCACCGGCTCAGAATCTGTTCATCTTGTAATATATAAAATATAAAACGAATAATAATAATATAAAACTTTTATTTTATACCCGACGTTTTTTGTCATACATTTATCTCAATTAACTTGAGATCGGAGAATGGCAATCAGGTTGTTTTTATAATGGCTGTTTAAGAGAAAATGTTCCTGCTTGCCATCGATGATCGATCGTTTTTTCTCAATTGAAATTTATATCGGCAGACTGCGTAAGTCGATACCTACGCTCATGTTCACCTGTCTTTGTGCTGTTTACAGAGTTGGTGTATCCATCGAATACACATTCTCCCTGGGTAGTTTTTAGTCTTTTCTACTTTATTCACTTTTTTTGTTAGAAAGTGCATTGTTTTTGTTCGAAAAATAGATTCCTCGCCCTTAATTTATCCGAAAATGATATATTGCATGCCCTGACATGTATAGTTTTAAATCAATGTTGCTTCAATTAAAGCGCGGCAGCGTCGAACTTCCTCCCCCTCCCCCCCACTTAATGCGCAGTGGCTCTCGATGGCTCCCGGTCTGAATCTACTCAAGACCAGCTAAGAGTCAACTGTGCCAAGTTTCAGCGGATAGTCCCAAGTGCAAGGTGTCATGCAGTAATACCAAAAACGCTTTTTTGAAAATCGTCCGTTTTTCGGAGCTCATATGCACCTTCAGAACAATAGTGACCTAATTCAAAATTTCTGCTTTCAAACTTCAAGTCATAAATTTATTATTATAGAGACCTAATCCGAAATTTAACATTTCTGAATTACGTCACTATTGTTTTAAAGGTGCGTCTAGGCAACGATTGAAAATAGGTGAAAAATGCATTGAATCAAAGTTGTAGAGAATTTTATCAGCTTTAATAATTCGATACAACAACATATCCTATGACGCATCGTTTTCAAGATGTAAAGGGCTGGGCTGCCTAGGGCTCACCCCCAAGGGGTGGGGACTTTTAGTATGTTTATCTCTTAACTAGTCCAAACAAGTTCCGATGTCAAACTTTCTGCTTTCGGCCGTTCCATCCACACCCCCCTTATGAGCATTCATTTACCAAGCTATGTGGCTAAATTTGCGCCGGTTAGTTTTTAACACACTCCAACATTACGGCACTTTAAAGTTTATACCTAACATTTAAAGGCCTTGGGCGTACATAATAGAAACGGTGCAAACCGGGGAAGCCATCTAGTTGGGCCCTCTAAAGATTCCAAAAAACCACAACTACAAAACTTACTTCCATACTTTTTCTAAATTGACCATACTATAGGACTTCACTTATCTATAATTGCTGGGAATGTTCTAGCCTATAATCAAAATATCAATAATACTAAAACATAAACCCCCGTTTACTTAGGCACTTACCTCTTTTTTGTCGTCTGTCGTAGTCACTGCTCCGGCGCACATCTTTGTCCTTACGGATCTGAGTTTTCGTTGCGGACTCCTTTTCGGCGCGAGTTTCTTGTGAGCCCCATGTACCAGAGCGATCTCGCACTTGTGATGTAATTTTCCCAGAGACAGGCGACTTCGCGTTACTGTCTTTGACAGATTCGCTAGTGCCATACGCGGAGTCTTCTTTCTGCAAAAAAGAAAACAAACTTTACCTATAACAGACTGAAGGTCATCTTTAAGAAAATATACCTCTGTTACATTTTAATATATGTAAACTTAGTGTTGGACAAACACAAAAAACAATATAATCTCAAAGGTTCTTGTAAGGTGGAGAATGCTTACTTGTCTTTCGTCACTCCTTCTAACCCAAATATCTTCAGAGCTCGTTGGTGTTTCGTCTACTGTAGATCTAATTTCTATCAGACTACTATCGAAATATTTTTTATCAAGGTGTAGATTCTGTCCAACGAATATAGATCGCACGCTTGGTCTCTGCTCTTCTGCTCCTTTGGTCCCAAAATGAACCGTATGCGCACTATGCACTTGTGACCGGAGAGCTTTCTCTATAACTGCAGTGGAAGGCGGTGGCTCAGTTGTGGTTACTAGAAATTTGTGACGAGCTCCCATTACTGTCCTTTTGGGAGGGTTAACAGCTTCGCTTGCGGCTAGCTGTTTTTCAGATAGCGATTCGATTTCTTTTAACTTCTTGTTCGATTCCTCACTGCTATCGCTTAAGTGCTGATCGTCGGATATGTTCGTTAAACTACCTTGAGATGCAACCTCTGCACAAACGGCTAGAGGCAAACCTAAAACTGGAAGATCGCCTTCTTTTTTTTCGTCATCTTCATCTTCTTCCCGACACTGAGATAATCGACGGCGCTCCGAGAAAGTAAACGGGGAATTTGAATTTGGGTTTAGGCTTGAGAGATTATTACAGTGATTCATAAAATAATGCTGAAAAAAACTATCTGTTTCTGGCGTATCATTGTTATCGCCCTGAATAATGTCCTTGAGAGCAGCTAATGACGTAATAGTGTTGTAGTTAATAGCATTAACGAGATCGTCACTGTCGGTGGAACTGCTAGACGCGTTCTCATCGTCGGCCAGCTTGCTCATCTGTCGACAAACTTCATCTAACGTCTCGCCTGTGTCTTTACTTTCCGTCTTCTTTTTCTTTACATTTTTTCTCCCTTGTTTTCTTACCTTTGCATTACAGGTCGTTGCTGCCTCGGAATCCATTGAACAGCATACGTATATATTTTATGTTCTAGCCAAACCCTAGTAACGTTAATTACAAAAAGTCAAAGGCACTTGATCAATCTTGAGGGTAGGTAAAGCGTCACATCACATCACAATAAAAGTCACATGTTAATATTTTCGTTATATTCCGTGTTAAGTAATATCGTTATTGGGTCCGTTGCACTTGTCATCGAACATATACCATAGCGGTGTTGAAAACGTGATTTTCCACATACATTTTATGAACCTGGAAAGAGGTAAAATATTTTATTTAAATAAGGATGTCCCCTTTTTATTTTTAAATTAACTCTCAGACAGCAAATTTAGTATCATCGTAAAGACCAGGACTTCTAAAGACTGCATCTTTAAGTATAAATACAAGTAAAATAACATATTAAATAGTGTTTTGATATATTTAGCGATTTAAAAAAAAACCTTTTCTACTATCCTTCGTACTATGAATAACATGTCAAAATGTAATAAAAAATATCAAACGCCCTTGGCCATTTTTCTGACTTTCTTTCGGAACGTCGACATCAGAGATCGGACAGCGTCTTGATCGAAGGTTTTGCGGCCCTGTTCCAGTCTCAACGAAATTGCCCCTCAGAATCGGCAGAACGGAAATAGTTTTAGATCAACGGGAAATACCCTATACATTTTGATTCCCTCGAGAGTGGCGAAATACAGGTTTTTTGCGGCATAAACGGCCGTATCTTTTTTCACGTTAATGTAGAAGTTCGATTTTTTCACAGCTGCAAGGCACTATAGACTGGAGTATATGGTTTTCATTTCAACTCGATACCTCCATGCGCTCCCGAGATAAAGGATCTTGACAGACAGACAGACGGACGGACGGACGGACAGACAGACAGACAGACAGACAGACGGACAACAAAGTAGTAGGATTATAAGGGTTCCGTTTTTTCCTTTTGAGGTACGGAACCCTATAAATGGATTCGATTTTAGGCCACATTCACATATCACCTGCCATACCATGATTTTCTTACCAAATTTTTCAGTGAAAAATGGACTTTTGAGATTCACTAATGTCTGAACCATTGTTAATTGTAAAATACAGAAGTCTTGGTAGGATTTATTATACAACTTCACGTACGTTTCGTCATCATTATTACACAAAGATTTTTCTTTGAGAAAATATCGTCATATACTTGACCGAAATTTGCTGTTTATCTTGATGTACCAAATTTTTTGGCTATACCCCCGACAAATGTCTCTATATTTTTCTTGTATGCCATTACTATGTTTTTTTTTAATGGGGTTTGAAGGACCTTGTTTTCGACCTGATTTCTGTTTGTCGTTGAAAGTAAACTCTTGGCCATAGTTTTTAATGGCAGTTTGGATCGCATCAACACACATTTACAAGCTTAGCCAGCTTTCTGAAAGTGATTCCTTTTATAGTACACCATTTGTGCACAACTGATTTTCCTTTTTCAAGAGAAAGACCTCGCATTTTTTATTTTAAACTAATAACTTGTTTTTAATTCAGAATATGATTATTTAAATTGAAATAAACCTCTGTCAAGTTGTATTTATACTTAACGATATAGTCTTTATTGCACTTTGGGCTAGGTGACAATAAGAGACCAAACCGAAGCCTCCCCATCGTAACGCATCTGTAGGTCTGTACCCTACCCTCTTAGAGGGATGTTAAATGCTTAGTATTTCATCAGTTCAGTCCGTCAGTATGGACATACTTTGACAGACGCCGGAATGATGGATGGGTCGAACGGTTACACGATCAATCCAAGACTGATATCAGACTGCTACGTAACGCAAGTTACCGTTCAGAGGGAGGTTACACGCTCAGTATTTATTTCATTAGTTGAGTCCATCCGCTTGGTAAGATTCATTGACCGGAGAGTGATCGTCTAACCCACGGACTGACGGACTGACGATCCGGACTTATGAAAAGTAAATATTTTGTGTCATGTGACCCGTGTGGCTCCATTTCGATATAGACGGTGACTGATACGAGTGGATAACACGATCAGTTTCCCATCAGTATTTCATCATACACAATGGATTGCAGAAAATAATTTTAAATATTTAATTTTCATGAGTACGGATCATCAGTCCGTCAGTCCGTGGATTAGACGATCAATCTGACCAAACTGAAAGACTGAACTGATTAAATACTGAGCGTGTAAGTTTCCTCTTAAGAATACTTGACGTCACAACAGAACTAGAGTGAGTTTTGACCAACATCTAAGGACCGTATCGAAAAGAAAGTAGAAAACTTCAAAATGATACAATTTCTTTTCTGTGTGAAAACTGATAATGAAACAAAAAGAAACTGAAAAATATGGTCTTTATAAAAAGTTGTTTTGAATGAATTCGTCGTGTGTCTCATTTATTTATGGACGACCTCTTTTGATACATTTTTAGATGCCCTGTTCTATTATTTTTTTTAAAGTCATTAACTGATGTGGCTGCTTTGACGTTTTTTTAGAGGTGTCGATTCATGATAGCCCAATATCGCTCAAATGGGCGAACTTCTGGGCAATTAAGAGGATTCATATGCTTATCCACTACTTCTACCTTATAGGCTTTATACCATAGCTTCGTTGTTTTAGAGTAATGACAAGAAGCCAAATCCGGCCAAAATAAAGTGCTAATCCTGTGCTTCTTTATGAGTGGTAGTAATATTTTCTGTAAGAACTCGTCACGGTGTACCGCAGGCGGTCAAAGTCCTTGTAGTGCAGAAGGATTGTGATCGCATACCGCTTTGACAAATCGCTTGCCACACTAATACTTTTTCGCCGAATTTCTCGATGTTAATGCCCTTATCTTATCGAGTAACCTCCTTATTAGCCGGCACAGTAATAAATTGAGGTCTTGGTAAGGCTTTTAAGTCCAATTTGCATAGGTCTCATCATCCATTATAATGCCCTGATTTTTCTTGTTCAATATACGGTCGTATGATTTCCTTGAACGTTTTCTGACAGTTATTGTTTGATTTTCATCTCATTTTGGTTGTTTTTTATAGGTTGCATCTTAGTTTGATTCTTTGTACCATAGCCGAAGAAGTTTTGGCTCTTTTTGCCGCATCTCTTATTGAAAGGGACGGATTTTGTTTAAACATTCTTACAACTTTCTTTCTAGTGCCAAGTCGATTGTCCCTGGTTTTCTTCCAGATTTAGGCAAATCTTCGAGAGTACAGAAGTCACATTTCTTTTTTATCTTTTATACGCCCGCGGGACTCAACTCGTACTTTTTAGCCAGTTTTTTATCGTCATACTGTTTATTTTGCACCAATCTTCCTAATATTTTTTTCGAATGTTTTAGTTAATTTGCTCCATGTTGACGGTTTGACAAAAATAGTAATTATTTTTGGTTGCAAAATAAAGAAAAGGATTACAATTATTTTATTAGTTTTATATGGTTCTGTTTATTTTATTTTGTTACCCGGCAGGATGAGCACGTTTGTGAGTTGTCCTTTGCATTTATCCAATTACTAGCTTCTGCCCGCGACTTCGTCCGCGTAGAATTTGTAATTTTGCCATCCCACGGGAACAGTGATTAATTTCGGGATTCAAGGTAGCCCTGTGTGTTAAGCCAGTGTATAAGCAAACTCTATTCCTAATTGTATGTAACCAAATTCATCCATCCTTTTTAGCAAAGAAGTAACAAACTCTCGCACGCATAACTGTTCGCATTTATAATATATGTAATATAAGATGTATATAGATAGGTACATCCAGCGCACAGAATTGCTCTGGCCGAAATCGTAGTCGATAAAAATACCCTCGGTTTGTGAATCCAACTCGCACCTGACCAGTTTTCAGTATTTGTGTGTATTAATCATACCATTTTTTTACGATACAACAAAAAGAAAAATGGATTGCAGATTATTTTATCACATTGGATTGCACATGCATTTGTATAATACAATCTGACAATATCCCAAACAAAGCAATAAGGGCGAAGTTTTTCGATCAATTAGCGCATTGAGCTTGGCTTTGCCGCTCCTATTTAAAATCCCGGCATGTAGGTAATTATGTAACTCTGCCTTATAGTCCCACTCTGGGATTACAGGCGTGAAGGTATGTATGTATGTATGTGTATTATAGTAGGTGTAAGTGCCCAATTAGTTTTTAAAGAATAAAGTATAGTTAGTGTATTTACGTTCGGTCAAAAAAACTTAATGTAACCAACTGTACGTACCCCCAGTACATTACAGCTATTATCATTATCATAGCTCATAGCTATCAGTTTATTTAACTTCGATATACTACTTCTACCCCCCCCCCCCCCATTTCACCCCCTTAGGTATATTTTTTCAGATTCGCTGAAAGTTGTATTTTTTATTTGTAAATAGGAGCCTATATATACCAATTTTCACGTTTCTAACTTCAAAAATGACGAAACTCTCATGCTTACTAAGTTCTACACCCTACATTATTTACCCCTTAGGGGTAGTTTTTCCAACATCGCAATATGTTATATTTTTTATTTGTAAATAGCTTCTGCCCGCGACTTCTTCCACGTAGATTTCGATGTTGTATTTATCCGGGCTCAATCCGGGGTATACCTAAGCTATATCCATTTCAAACTTCATCCAAATCTATCAAAGACAGTAACAAAGTGATACACAAACTTTTGCATTTATAATATTTAATGATCGGCGACCATTAGCATTTTATGTCCCTTTAACGTCAAACTTAATGACTAATATAGATAAGTCTCATTAGTAGGATTAGTAGGATACTCGCATTAATAGGATTAGTGGATAATAGAATAGCTTTTGCTCCCTCGGGAAAGGGAATCCGTCTCCCTCCCAATTTTCCGGGATAAAAACTATCCTATGACCTATTCCAGGGCCTAACCTATATGTGTGCCAAGTTTCATCCCGATCCGTCCAGCCGTTGCAGCGTGAAAGACGGACAAACATACAAACTTTCACATTTATAATATTAGTATGGATTATTGTTAATATTTGCTTTATATCAACTATTGTATATGTATATACATATATTACTTATTTATTTTATAAGTTCATTTATATTTTATGTCAGATGATGATACTTTTTATTCTGCAAGTGATGACAGTTCTGCCTTCTTGTCTATTAATTCTCTCAACTCTTCTATTGATTTGAATTCACTCCTATCTCGGGAATTACCGGACTCTAATAACCTTAATGTATGCCATATCAACGCTCAAAGTATTCTGTCTCATTTCAGCGATCTTCTGTCCACAATGTCTTGGTGTCAGAAAGTTGGCTGAAACCTACTTTACCCTCGACATCATATTCTCTTCCTGGGTTTGTTCTAGTTCGGAATGACCGCACCATTAAGGGTGGAGGTGGTGTGGCCATTTACCTCAGAAGTAACATTCGGTTTATAATTATTGATGCATCCCCTCTCTACTCAGGCGCTGCGGAATTTTTATTCCTTGAGGTGAATGTCAGGGGGGTCAAGGCCGTTCTAGGTGTCGTCTACTGTCCTCCTTCGATCGATTATTTCTCTACACTAGAACAAAAATTGGAGTCGCTTAGTTCGGATTACGCTCATCATTTAATCATGGGAGACTTTAATACTGACCTTTACAGAAAATCTCCCCGTAGTCTAAAATTTACTGATCTTATTCAATCTGTCGATTTTTCAATTCTTCATCTAAACCCAACCCACCATTCTTCATCTTCCGATACCTGGCTATATATTATCCTTACTTCATCTCCTACCTATATCATAAACCACGGTCAGGTTCCAGCTCCAGGGTTTTCACATCATGACCTTATTTTTGCGTCATACCGGATTAAACCACCTAAAGTTAGGCCTACTTTGATCCAGATGCGCAGTTTTGCAAAAATTAATACCACCGCTCTATTGAATGACACCGCTAACATTAATTGGTCTCCTGTGACAGAGGCAACGACTGCTGACAGTAAGGTGTCTGCGTTTAACAATATAATTTTACAAGTTTTCGATAAACATGCTCCCTTGCGCTCAATTCGAGTCCGAAGACCACCTGCGCCGTGGATTACTAGCGGCGTTCGGATGGCGATGAGGAGAAGAGACCGGGCGTTCAAACTGTACAAACGCGACCGTACTGACGAAAATTGGAAGCTGTTTAAGACTGCTCGGAACCGATGTAATCAGATGGTGCGGGCAGCCAAACGACGATATATATATATGACAATGTGACCTCCGGTTCCATGGCTGATGTCTGGAAATTTCTTAAATCACTAGGCCTAGGTAAACCTGCAAATCAATTTAGTTCTCCTTCGATTTCTCTTAATGATCTGAATAGGCATTTATCTTTTGCTCTCTGTGTTGACCCAAACACTAAAGTTAACACACTCTCAGATTTATCTTCACTTCCTTCTTCTTTATATAAGACCCTTTCTTTTTCCGCCGTTTCCCAAGAAGACGTAAAGAAGATTATCTCTGCCATCAAATCCAAGGCTGTGGGGTGTGATGATGTGAGTCGTGTCATGGTCGTGATGGTCCTCGACTGTGTACTGCCAATAATTACACACATCATCAACTTTTCCCTTATCAGCGGAGAATTTCCTTTGCTCTGGCGTTAAGCCTTCGTACTTCCCTTACCCAAAATTAGTAATCCCACGTCCCCTAACAATTTCAGGCCAATTTCTATCTTACCATGTTAATCTAAAATTGCGGAAGCGGTTGTACATAACAACTGTCTGGCTTTATTCATTCCCAGAATATTCTTAGTGCCTATCAATCTGGTTTTCGTCCTAGCCACAGTACGTGTACAGCGTTGCTCAAGGTTACAGAGGATGTTAGACGGAGCATGGAGGATGGTATGGTAACTGTTCTCATTCTTATTGACTTTTCCAATGCATTTAATTCAGTTGGCCACGACATTCTCCTCGCACTTCTTAAGTATCTTAATGTTTCACCTCTTGCTCTTACCTGGTTTTCTTCTTATCTCCGGGGGCGTCAGCAAGCGGTTCGAGTCGATCGGTCCTTTTCCGATTGGTGCGACTTAGCTGCTGGCGTGCCACAATAGAGGTATTCTTTCTCCTTTGCTTTTCTCCACCTTCATTAACTTCATTACACCCGATCTTGGCTGCTCCCACCATCTGTATGCCGACGACCTCCAACTGTATGACCGTTGTAAAGTGACTGACCTACAATCTACTATCGATAAGACTAATGACGATCTCCGACATATATTACAGTGGTCCGAAAAGTTCGGCTTGTTCGTTAACCCTACCAAGTGTCCGGCTATTATCATTGGTAGTTCTGGCCAGCTGAATAAAATTAACCTCGATGCTGTTCAGCCACCAAATTTTAATGGTATTGATATCCCATTTAGCTCCAGCGTCAAGGATCTCGGTATTAACATAGACAACTCCCTCAGTTGGAGAACACATGTCACCGAAGTAAGTCGTAAGGTCATGGGCTCTCTTCATTCTCTTAATAAATTAAAACACTTTTTGCCTATTAAGACCAAGGTATCCCTTGTGCAGTCTCTAATTTTTTTTCCGGACCTGAGCGCGGGACAACTCGATAAGTTGGATCGCCTTCTTAATAATTGTATTCGTTTTGTTTTCTGTCTTCGTAAATATGATCACGTGTCTTCCTTCCGCTCTCAACTTAAATGGCTTCCTATTCGTCAACGTCGCAAAATTAGACTACTTTGTTTCCTTTATAACATCCTGTACGATTCTCAATCTCCTGATTATCTGAAATATTTTTTTAAGTTTCTGGGTTCCACCCACCTCCGTCAGCTACGATCCACTGACAATCTCACACTCTCTATCCCTCTTCACCGCACAGGCTTTATGTCCAAATCTTTCGCACTACAAGCAGTACGACTGTGGAACGACCTTCCCCTTAATATCAAGCAAGCTCCGAACAAGTTTGCCTTTAAAAAGAAAGTTTGCGATTTTTCTGTAGGTAGAATTGACATCATCTTGATTTTCCGATTGCATTATCTGTAATGTTTTGTGCTTATCCTCATCTTTATATTATGTACGTATGTAATTATTTAATAGTGAAATTTATGTAAGTATTTATATTTATTTAATATATTGATACGTAGGTATATATTATTCTGTATAAGTTATAATATATATGTTAGACCTCTATTTGTGTCTATTTTATGTACGTGCTAGTTTTTAGAGATGCTTAAAGTTGTCTACTTTCTTTACGATACGAAAGCCTTAATGAAAGCCCAATTAGTATCGTTCCTTGCAATAGAGTTTTAAATGCTTTATACGTGACTTGTTCACGACTTGTTCAATGGTACAGGTTCAAAAGTGCACAATCTACTAGTTATCATATCAGTAGGTAAGTATAGGTAAGAATCCTAAGAAGTGCCCCTCTCAAATGTAGTTGTGAAGTCTACAAAAAAAATGGACTTTTATTAGCCAACTATTATATAATATAGCTTTTGCCCGCGACTTCGTCCGCGCAGATTATGATTATCGTCATTCCCTCGGGAACTTTTAAATTTTTCGAGATGAAAAGTAGTATAAGTTAATCCAGGTTATAAGCTGTCTCCATTCCAAACATTTAAATCCGTTGCAGCGTGAAGGAATAACATATTGTGTGTTTAATGTATTTAATTTTGTACATGTTTAATTTTCGGTAATTGGGTGGTCAAAAAAAAACTTAACCTAACCGAGCCTATTCGGAGTGCCCCGAGTCAATACTGGATGCTCAAAAAAAATTACTTAACCCTAACCAACTGTATTCGGAGTGCCCCGAGTCTGATCAGGGTGGTCAAAAAAACTTAACCTAACCTAACCAACTGTACTTATTCCCAGTAGGTACATTACAGCTATTATCATAGCTCATAGCTATTAGTTTATTTAACTTCGATACATACTTTTACCCCTCTTTCACCCCCTTAATAAATAATATTTTTTATTTGTAAATAGTACCCTAAATACCAATTTTCACTTATCTAAGTACAAAAACGACAAACTCGCTGAAAGTTATATTTTTTAATTGTAATAAAATAATGGTCTATACACCTACCAATTCTACATCCTCCTTTTATCCCTTAGGGGTTGTTTTCTAACATCGCTGAAAGTTATATTTTTAATTGTAAATAATAGTCTATATACCTACCAATTTTCACGTTTCTAACTTCAAAAATGACGAAACTCTCATACAGTCAGCAGTAAATTGATAACCAAATATAAGGGTAACCCTTATAAAAAGCGTTTAAAAAGCCAATCGAACGGCTTTTTTTTAAGTTAAAGGGATATTGGTATCACTCAAAATATAGCGCTTTAAAAAGCAAATCGAACGGCTTTCAAGCGATACGGCTTTTCTAAATAAATCCTTATAAAAACCCATTCGAAACCCTTTGAATGGGATAGCGGGCCGGTCTCTGTTACAAACTGAGACACAAACTTTCGCATTCATAATATTAGTACGATTAGTAGGATATTCGTAATAGTAGGATTTGTTCTTGCTGCAAATCAATGACATTTCTGTCTAACGACGGTATTCATTGCTATGCGGACGACAGTACTGGAGATGCATGTTACACGGGCCGGGCAAACATACCTCGTTCAGTCGTGTTAGAAAGTCACGAACGTCTTGTGTCTGAAATCAAGAGCACTCTATCCAGGGTCTCCGATTGGGGTCGGGATAATTTAGTCCGGTTCAACTCCTGCAAGACACAAGTTTGTGTCTTGGAGGAGTTAAAAAAACTTCATTTACTATGGCCCCACAGTTCCAGAATACACCCCTTGCCATTTCGAAGAGTATTGGGATCCTCGGTATCGACATCTCCAGCGACGTTCAGTTCCGAAGTCACTTAGAAAACAAGGTCAAGCTGGCGTCTAAAAAGCTCGGTGTGCTGAATAGAGCGAAGTGGTACTTCACGTCGGGGCAAAGACTGCTGTTGTATAAGTCGCAAGTCCGGCCCCATATGGAGTACTGCTGTCATCTCTGGGCAGGAGCACCTGGATATCAGCTTGGGCCTTTTGACTCGGTGCAAAGACGTGCTGTGAGAATCGTTGACGATCCCAAACTCGCAGGCGGTATCGAGCCTCTAAGTCTAAGGAGAGACTTTGCCTCCTTATGTGTGTTCTACCGCTTGTATAATGGGTTGTGTTCCGAGGAATTGTTCGACATGATGCCAACGGCCACCTTCTACCATGCGATTCCAAAGGAACTTCCTCCCGCGAACGCTCCGATTGTGGAATGAGTTCTCTGCTGAGAGAGAGAGTATGGAGTTTGTAATGTATATGTGAGTAGATTTAGACTTTCTGAATTGTAAGGTAGTTTCCTAAGGTCGTTTGCCTTTCATTAAATTGTAATACTGTACGGACGTGTTTCCTTGTGCTCCTTCTATATGAATCTCGGCTGGTCTTCCAGGGACATATTCTTCAGTGGCGACGAACAGATTTCACGCGTGTGTGTGCGTTTAGTGTTTTTTTTTAAATTTAGAACGGTAATATGTCGATTGGAAAGGTGGGACTATTTGATCTTGCAAAGGAAAATTGGGAAATATATATAGACCGCTTAGAACAATATTTCGTGGCTAACTCTGTGAAAAGTGAACTGAAAGTGGCGACGTTAATCACGGTGATCGGTAGTGAAGCGTACGAACTGATGGTGAGTCTGTGCACGCCCGCCAAGCCCGCCACCAAGACGTACACGGAGCTAGTGGCACTTATGCAAACTTTGGCCGAACGTTTTAAATTTAGAAAGCGGGTTCAACACAGTAAAGAAAGCATTACAAGTTACGTAACGGAACTAAAAAAACTAAGCAAGGACTGCAGTTTCACAGGAGACAGTTTAAAGGAAAACTTGAGAGACCAATTCGTGTGCGGGTTAGTGAACGATGACATTAGATAGAAATTGTATACAGAGGACGACACGATCACGTTTGACAGAGCGTATAAGCTCGCGGTGGCCATGGAAGCAGCGGAGACGAATGCGGCGCTTGTAGATGACTGTGCACGGGATCGAACCGGTGACAGTGTCCCGACGAAGGCGGCGTAAGCGGTGCATCAGCTGAGAGCGGCGGGTCGGCCGCGAGCGGCGGGAGATAACTGCCGGGCGGCCGGTGGCCAAGTGACATGAGCGGAGCGGGGAGCGGAAAAGTTAGAGGAGCGAGGACGAGAGTAGCGGGCGGGAATTACAACTCCGGTTATAAGGCAGAATGTAAAGTATGTGGTAGCAAACACAATAAAAAAACATGCAAATATAAAATATATGTATGCAGGATTTGTAATAAGGAAGGTCACCTAAAATGTGTCCGAAGATGCGAGGAGGTTCAACACTGTATAACATGACAGAAGAAAAGGTAGTAATCATGGAGGACGCAGACAGTAGTGGAAGCGACGAGGTAAACAACTTTTCATTAAGAACAAATAAGTCGAATTTGTTTGCACCATACACCATAGATATTTGTATAGACGGTTCAATATTAAGTATGGAGGTAGACACAGGTAGTGCGATTTCTTGCATCAGTCAAGAATGTTATAAAAACTTGTTTAGGCATTGTAAGTTACAAGAGCAGTGTAGATTTAAGTTCCAATTGTATCAATAATGAAGGATGGAGGTGTAATGTATATGTGGGTAGATTTAGACTTTCTGAATTGTACGGTAGTTTCCTAAGGTCGTTTGTCTTTCATTAAATTGTAATACTGTACGGACGTGTTTCCTTGTGCTCCTTCTATATGAATCTCGGCTGGTCTTCCAGGGACATATTCTTCAGAGTTCTTCAAGAGAGGAGTACTTAAATAGGTTTTTAAACGGTTGGCAACGCGCATGTGATACTTCAGGTTTTGCAGGCGTCCATACCCAAGTAACACAGAAGCGCTGTATATTAGCTGAATCACTGTCCACAAAAGAATCCTTAGCTGTACAAGCCTGCTGAATAAGAGCGTTAGCAGCGCTGTTTCAGCTGATATAACTCTGATTTGGGCACAAATTAAACAGCTAATAACTGAATAACAGTAATTATTTGCATTATATCAGCATTATTTGAGCATTATTAAAAGTAACAGCAACCCCAAGAGCTGAACATTGACTGATAATTAGAGTGTAAGTTACATGTTATACAGCACAAAGTACAAACGAGGATCTTTTTAATGCTTCTATGGAATTGAGAATTCACAAGTAGCAAAATTGTGAACTGTGTGCTCTTTAAGCATGCGCCAGACGGCATTCTACCACAGTTTCTGCCAGGTGACCTTGGTAGAAAAACAGTGGTTTTAAACCATGTAGCCAGTGGTTTTAAACCAAATTTCGATTGACCTTTAAACGCCCTTGGTAGACGTGCGTGCGCTTCAAAACATTGGCAGAAACAGTGGTAGAATGCCGTCTGGCCGCTTGCTATAAACCATTCGCTTCTACCGCGCTTCTACCGAGGTCACCTGGCAGAAACTGTGGTAGAATGCCGTCTGGCGCATGCTTTAAGTATTATTTTGATAATTAAGTTGTTTGAACGTGACCATTTTTTGTGTGTTAAGTGTTAGTGGTAAAGTAAAATTTAACACCTTAAACCTTGTTTTTTCCTCCATGTATGTAAAATTCGAATGGGAAAGCAAGTTAATTGTCAAATATTATGTGAATATAGATGAAAATTTTCACGCGCTCTCAAAATTATATTATAAAATATGTTGATAATACATGAAAACAAACAGAAATCTTTTTATTTTGGACACGTAATTTGACAATAAGCTATTTACTTATAAATTTCAAATCCAGTTGTTATTGTCATTGACTAAGCAGAAACAAATTGTTAAATATATTATATTACATAGGTTAGAACTTATGAACGAACGACGAGAAAACCCACCGGTCGGGTCGCTCCGTCAGAACGTCGGGCTCTCAACAAGAAGATTGGCAAACTGGTGCGACACGACCTCCGATGCTTCAATACATGTTCTATCGAAGGAGCGATTTAACAAAATCGGGGGTAGAAAGTGTTTGTCTAGTCTCGGGAGGAGCCATCTGACGAAGTTGACCACAGCCAGTGGAGTAATCGTTACTTCTAAGTCGGGAGTTCTTTCGGAAGTTGAGGACTTCTACAACCGTTTATAAGCCTCGCACACATCTCCTCCTGATCCCGAAAATGAGGACTCTAGAGCCCCATTAACCCGTCACTTTACTGAGGACTTGCCAGAGATAAGCCTGCACGAAATCGAGATGGCTCTTAAACAGCTAAAAAATGGAAAAGCTCCCGGGGAGGACGGTGTGATAACTGAGCTTCTAAAAGCAGGAGGCACGCCTGTTTGAAGGAGCTCCAGAACATCTTTAACACCGTTCTCCTCCGTGGAAGAACTCCAGAGGCGTGGAATAGGAGCATTGTCGTGTTGTTCTTTAAAAAGGGTAATAAAACCCTAATGAAGAACTACCGACCCATTTCACTCCTAAGCCACGTCTCCAAGCTGTTCTCAAGAGTCATCACGAACTGCCTTGCACGAAGACTCGACGAATTTCAACCCCCTGAGCAGGCCGGGTTTCGAGGAGGGTATGGCACATTCATACAGTGTGGCAAATTATACAAATGGCCGAGGAGTATAATCAGCCCCTGTGTATAGCATTTGTGGAATATGAGAAGGCCTTTGACTATTGAAACCTGGTCAGCTCTGAAATCCATGCAACGATGCCAAGTTGACTGGCGATATATCCTAGTGTTAAGATGTCTGTATAACGCCGCAACTATGGTCGTCCAAGTACAGAACCAGTGGACTAAACCTATCCACCTGCATCGAGGTGTGAAACAAGGGGATGTTATCTCTCCTAAGTTGTTCACAAATGCAGTGGAGGATATGTTTAAGACGCTGGTCTGTAAAGGACGTGGCATTAACATAAACGGCGAGTGTATCTCACACTTGCGATTTGCAGACGACATCGTCATTATGGCCCAAACGTTGCAGGATCTACAATATATGTTGAACGACCTAGCTGATTCTTCTCAACGCATCGGTCTCCGCATGAACTTGGACAAAACCAAGATTATGTTCAATGAACATGTCATGCGGGAACCGATTGTAGTACAGGGTGGTGCTCTTGAAGTTGTTCGAGAATATGTTTACCTGGGGCAAACCGTGCAGTTTGGGAAAAACAACTTCGAGAAAGAGGCAAACAGAAGAATACAGCTGGGTTGGGCAGCATATGGGAAATTGCGTCGAGTCTTCACGTCGACTATTCCACAGAGCCTGAAGACAAAAGTCTTTAATCAATGCGTCCTACCTGTCATGACATACGGAGCCGAAACGTGGACACTTACGATAGGGCTGGTTAACAAAATTAAAGTCGCTCGGGGTGCTATGGAGAGGGTTATGTTGGGAGTTTCTCTGAAGGATCGAATCCGGAATGAGGTGATCCGACAGAGAACTAAATTTATCGACATTGCCCATCTAATCAGCAGCTTGAAGTGGCAGTTGGCCGGTCATTTATGCCGCAGAACCGATAATCGCTGGAGTTATCGTATCCTTGAGTGGAGACCGCGAATCGGCAAACGTAGTATAGGACGCCCTCAGACTTGGTGGAGCGACGATCTTCGCGCAAGGTGGCTGGCAAGAGCTGGATGAGAGTGCCCACGAATCGTGCCCGTTGGCGGGCAATGGGAGAGGCCTATGTCCAGCAGTGGACTAATATAGGCTGATGATGATGACATAGGTTAGAACCAAAAAAATGGCGAACAAGCGGGTGCACTGTATTAACCACAATTTAATGGTATGGGCTGTTTAAGTATCCACTCGTGGTACTTAAATCAGTAACGAGCTGATTAGCACTATTAAAGTTGAACTTTGTGCAGCAAGACGCATTATATCATAGTTAATTGAAGTCACAGAATAACTGATTGCATTACAGTAGTTCATATATTCTTTCTTAAAATACGAAACGTTTAAGGGTACAATTGTGGCCTTTAATTCAGAATATCGCTTAGTTAAAGTCCATAAAAATGCTATATTGCAGCTGACAGTCCTATTAAATGCTATATATGTACTATTATAAGTATTCATAAATGCTAAAGGTACCGATGTGGCCTTGGGTAGGCTACGGTAACCGCTTACCATCAGGCGGGCCGTACGCTTGTTTGCCACTATCGTGGTATAAAAAAAAAGTGGGTAATAGCTTCTGAACGCGTCTTCGTCCGCTTAGATTGATTATGGTAATTTCCTCGGGAATTACTTTGGTCGGTTTTGGCTCATCTTGAAACACCCAAACAGTCGACTGCTGTTTAGAATCCGGATTGTAGGCATATATCCAAGATTCGTCACCACTGATAATGTCATAAACGTGTTTAGAGTCTCCTCGGTTGAATTGCCGCAGAGTTTTGCGGCACCATCTAACGCGAGCCGTTAAATGTGGTATCCAGCGTGAGATCAATTTTTTTACACCTAAGTGATCATGCAATATATTTTGAACACTGGTCCCTGAAATGCTTAATGAAGCTTCTATCTCGCGGTATGTCGCATGGCGATCTTCGACGATCAGTTGCCGTACAGCATCAATGTTTTCCTGGGTTACAGCTGTTTTTGGTCGGCCTTCACGATGCCTATCACTAAGACTAGAGCAACCACGTTGAAATTCCAAATACCAACGTTCCACAGAGATGCATGGTGCTTCATTTTTAAAAACCGTAGTCTAAAATTTTATCGCTCGTAAATTTTCCTTCGAAATTTCCATTTTCACAACCGACTTGTCAACTTTGAACCGACGCTGTACTAAAACGAAACGGCCGATCTCGAGACATTCTTTTGTTTTTGAATTCTAAATTCAAATATTTTAAGATGATACTAGTTTTTTTTTAATAATCACGGGAGTTTTGCATACGACAGAACTTAAAAGGCAGCCCTCGTAGTCTTGGATTTGCGTACGTTGTGTTCCTGAGATTCCCAGCACGCCATAAAATTCACATTTTCATGTCCATTTGTAATCTTTTACATAGTTTTTCGGACATTTGGAAGGAAAACAAAAAAAAATTGCTACCTACTTGGTAATGTTGGATTCCCAGTGGTCTGCTCCCGACCTAGATAGATATAACTATGAATGATGTCTTCAAGTTGTTGTTGTCTGATAGAGTGCCGCATAGCAATTACTGCTGGCACAGATTTCTATTAACCTACCAAGGACAAGATCTGTTAATAGTTCATTGATATGTATAAATATTGCATATTTAGAATGATTCAGTAAGATGTATGTATACAGTGGCGAAATCTAGCATCAGCTCAATAAGCATGAACCTTAAGATACCTCTCGGAGCCTTTATGATAGATTTTGGACTAACAGCCTAAAACTTTTGCTGCACTGAAAGCTGAAAGATAATGTAACTTGTTAGAACGTTTCCTAGTCATAAAACCCACTCTTTATGCACTATGCAAGAACATCTCTTATCTGTGGCATTAAATTAAAGTTACCTGCTACATGTATGTATGTATGTATGTTAACACTTTATTGTACAAAAAAAAAACAATAGAATGAAGATTTTTTAAGAAAAAAATAAGAAAGTACAAAGGCGAACTTATCCCTTTAAGGTATCTCTTCCAGCTAACCCTTAAGAGATTGAGAGAAGTGAAGGTTGTGCATCGAGTAGGCAAGTGTACAACTTTATTTAGGAAAAGTGCATAACAATTAAACTAACCAATAAAATCTAACTATAAAAATAAATACATTCAAATATCTAGATAAATAGATATAGAAATATACTATATTTATACATACTTAAACTTACATAAACTACACTTATGTAGAGGACAATTGATACCATATTTAGGAGCTAGAGTCAAGCCAGAACTTCTTCAATTTGTCTTTTAAGGAATCAACTGATTGTGATTGTCTAATGCCGGCCGGCAGCCGATTCCATAGCCTGACAGAGTGCACTGAAAAGGATTTAGAATAGGACTTGGATTTGTGAGACGGAAAAGCGAGAGTGAGATTGGCCTTAGAGCGCAACCAGTTTTGGGAACCGGTGGCCATAAAGCTAAACCTCTTAGAAAGATAGAAGGGAGAACGAGGATTAAAAAGAGTGTTAAAAAGCAACGACAGGACGTGAACCTTTCGGCGAAAACGAATGGGTAACCAGTTTAGCTTTGCACGGAAGTGGGATAAATGATCGTATTTACGCAGACCAAAAATGTATCGAATGCACACGTTTTGGAGTCTCTCAAGTTTATCGAGCAGCTGCTCTGAGAGGTCCATGTAAGCAACGTCACCGTAGTCTAAGAGTGGGAGAAGGAGAGATTGCGCTAAAGTTATCTTGGTTTGTTGAGGAAGAAAATTCTGCAGGCGCCTGAGAGAATGAAGTGAAGCGAAGAGCTTGCGACTGACTTCGGTAACCTGAGCAGACCAGGAAAGTGTCTGATCCATTGTGATACCCAAATTTCTCACTGTAGAAGAAAATTGAATTATAGTTCCGTCAAAAATCAAATTGGGCATCACAAGGTCAGACAGCTTCGAGATGAAGTACGGGCTTCCAACAACAATGGCTTGCGATTTCTTTGCGTTAACCTTTAGTCCAAAGTTAGTGGCCCACTCCTGAATCGTGGTAAGATCAATATTCATAAGGTCAATTAGGGAAGGGAAGTCATCAAAGCTAGCCCCCGCATAAATTTGCAAATCATCAGCGTATAAGTGGTAAGAAGATAGAACAGAAGTCGTTACACCATTTATGAAAATAGAGAAAAGAAGAGGAGAGAGTACAGCTCCCTGGGGGACACCAGCAGTGAGAACATTCCAATCTGAATGATTATCATCCAGCCTAACGCGCTGACGTCTACCAAGGAGGTATGACTCAAACCACCTAAGGGCTGAAGAAGAAAAATTTAGGTTCTTGAGAATGGCTAGAAGAATATTGAAATCTACAGTATTGAAGGCACTACTAAAATCTAACAGGACCAGAACAGTAAGATGTTTATTTTCTATATTTAAACGAATGTCGTCAGTGACCTTGACCAAAGCTGTGACAGTGCTATGCCCGGGGCGGAAACCGGATTGGAAGGGATTAAAAAGATTATGCATGTTAAGAAAGCGAGACAGTCTTTGATTAACAAAGTGCTCTATTATTTTGGAGAGGACAGGGAGAATAGAAATAGGAAACATGTTAGTTTGTATGTTTGCACCAATCTGACACTGGATGGATTTTAAGACCCTTTTCAACGCGAAAATTTAGACCTTTCTTTGTGAATATTTAATAAAGGTTATAGATCTGAATACTGAATACGATATATAACAATATATTTATTAATTTTTGTGCAATTTAAATTGTTAATATGATAACTGCTGTGCCCGATAGTAATAACCTAATCACAGTCTAGCTAGACGGTGATAGCAGGTTCAAAATGGCATGATAAATATGATACCTATATAAATTAAAGTTTTAAAAGCCGTATATAGAACCTGACAAAAGCTAATTTAATAAATCTCTTCGGCGCAACCGGTCGTGATAAAAATTAGCTTGGAACCACTGCCAGAAAGCCGTGGAAGACTCATATAGGTAACCATCACCACAATTTCTTTAATAAGGTCTGTTCATTCTTACTTATCTTATATAGTAAACAACTTTCTAACCTCAAAATGAACCTTTTTAGGCTAAAACCGCTATTTTAAACAAAATCAAGCAATCACAAACCAAATGATGTCCAAAATGTTTATTCTGTTTACTTTATTTACGACAAAAGAGATGATTTAGCCAAAAATGGTTAATTTTGAGGTTAGAAAGTTGTTTACTATATAAGACAAGTAAGAATGAACAGACCTTAGTTTTCCTTAAGGGTTAAAAACTTTTATGATGTATGTTGTATTATATCATAAACCTTAGGCGGCCTTTAACCTGAAACTTACGACTTACGTAAGTCGTAAGTTTCATTGTAAAGCCGGCCTTATATGCTAAAGAGAATCCAATAAAATTGTGTAAAATGTGACACCTAATCAGATTTATATTTTTAGGGTTTAGTCAGGTTCAGGTCATTACTAAGCTTTCGCTGTTTGTCCATTAGTCTGTCAGCAGGCTGTAATGATGCGGAATAGGTATTGTTGTTTTTATTATTTCTGATGTTTTGACTTATCAAGTTATTTATTTAAAAAATTTGGTTGCATGTTATTTTAAGATGATCCTTAACAGTGATAACTCCTTAGTTCTATATTGTTATTGTTATTATTGCTAGCCTGACTTTTTATTTCTGTTTTTGACCAATTGACCCAGTCCCAAACTAAGCTCTAGGCTTGTACTATGGGTACTAGACAACGAATAAATACTTATATAGAGAAATATATACTTAAATAGGTAAATAGAAAACATCCATGACTCAGAAACAAATATTCGCGCTCATCACACAAATATCTGGCCTTACCGAGAATTGAACCCAGGACCACTAGCTTCATAGGCAGGGTCACTACCAAGTAAGTCAGCGAGTAGTAAAATATTTGAAATTTTTTGATGATTCCAATGTGACATGACATTGAATTTATTCTGTGACTTACTTTGGAAAATAAATATCATTCATTCATCCATTCATTCATTCATACTGACTCCATATTTCTATGGCCACTATAAAAATAATTAATAAAAATTCAAAAAATAAAGACTGGGCTCCAAAACAATAATGGTACGGAACCCTTCATGTGCAGGTCCAATTCGCATTTGGCCATTTTTTTTTGAACATTGCTGTTTCATTGACCTATGCTGGGTGGGTCGTCCTTTATCTAGACAGGTTAGGTTCGTAAGGACTAGATTGCCAAACGTCTACATAAGCAAAACAACTTACTTTCATAAGATCTTGGTTGCAAAATGTATAATTGTGTAAACTGTCTTAATAGAAGATCAACCCAGGCAGGGTTGAAGATTGGACTTAGTTCCATGACCCGGAGTATGCTGTTCTTTTTGACACAAAAGATCCCATAGGTCCCGTATGGACTCCACCAATAAGATAAGATAAGATGCTGTACTTTTCAAACACAATGTTCACTTGATGTTCTAAATTGATGTAAGTACTTTTTCACACTCGCACACAAAACTGCAAATTCAGCACTTAGTGATTGAAAACATACATGTTTATGGTTATTTTGTAGAAAATAAGAAAAGAGATATCAGTAAAATATGTGACACCTTGACAGGTAATCTTGATGGAAATCATTTATTATCCTATCCCACTGCTTACAATTAAAATTACACTTGTTTAATGTAGGTTTAATCATTATGCAAGGTTATTTAGGTGACAGTCCCACAATACCATTGTATTCAAAACAAAAATGCTCTTAACCGTCCGCGGATACCTTATTTTCCAAAGGCGTGGAAGAAGGAATAGTTATTACAGTGCCATGTAGTAAAATATGCTGACATTATTTACAAATTCTACTGCTGCACAAACGTAGCCTAACTAAATTACTTGCTCTCAAAAATATAGATGGCCGTGTCTGCTAGCTGTATATCCATCAAAAAATATTATTTGCCGTGAAGCTGCTCGTGTTTGTGAAGGACTCGTGGTTATGTGATAAGTATTTCACGTTTATTTACATCTTTTTGGGGGTTATTATAATTAAAAATGATTAGGAATGTGTACTTTCTAAGATTATGTGTATTATTTTCCAGTGACCTAGTGTGATGTTTAAAACAATCTTGAAAAAAAAGGATTTCATAAGTTTAACCTCGACTATAGTCACTAATCATGTATATTTTTATAATTCTATACAAAGTATTTGAAAAACTGTAAGTTCATGTATGCCTCAGTATTTTTTACTTTATTATAACTTTTGTAGTTTAGAAGATACAGACGTTTTTGATAGAAAGTTTTGGATGCGCGGCGCGGGGCGTGCGTCGCTAAAAAACCCGGATGGTTGATGTGATAATGGGGTTTACCAGAAACACTGTGAAAGAGTAGCCATTTTCAGCACACTAATTTTAAGATGACCACTCTGTCACGGCACTCTATGAAGAACAATATTATAAAAATAACTGAGTTTAAGAAAGAGCATGATTGGCACGCCAAAAAATTAAAGTAATGAATTCAAATGTGTCTAATTGCACAACAGTAATTCTGAACTTAAACCCTTTATTATGATTTAGCTTAAAAACATGGAACATCAAAAATGAAATTAATTTCAATAAGAAAAAGCTAGTCGGGTGTTTAAATTTACTGCAAGAAGTTTAACTACGCGGGTGAACGATGATAAAAAGAATTGTTTCGCAAGGGAGAAGTGACCAATTAATTACTACAGTACGAACCGTAAACACATCAATGTTATACACTAATCTTAGTGCTAACGGCGTTAGCAATCCACCACAAGCTAAACATCAACAGTACACTTTGAAATAACAGTTTTAGTATGCGCTTTACTTTACGTATGATTTAATATAAATATGATTTTTGTAATCATTTCACTCACACGAAATACTATTTGACAACTGGTGTCACAGATCATTTTTTTTTATTGAAGCTTCGGCTACTAGGCCATTAGCTTAAAACGAAGCAACAAACCACTAAACTTATTCTAATATCATAAAAGTACCTATACATTTACCTACCTATTTACAAAACAAAGCATGAATAAAACAAAATAATTCAAACATGAATCTAAATAAAAATAATATTGAAAATTTGTAATTACAAAGAAAATTGTTTTATACTTACCAGATTTTTTCAAAACAAAAAATAAGAATTGAAAGTTTATTATAACCCACCGACTGTACCCAAAATAAAATCGTATACAATATAATATATTTCCGAAAGCTTCATAAGTTTCTTTTCATCACACTTGCTCGTAAATATTGTCCTAATATGCTAGAAAAATCAACCGAAAATCCAAAATAATACCCGCGGGCTTTTTTTTACCATTACGCCCTATCGTGCGTAATAGCTTTTTTTAAAATATAATACGTGGACTCAAACTATCATAATACGTCAGGACCCCAATTCTTGTGCCATTCGATATGAAGTTTCATTCGGCATGAAATGCCAGTTGCATACAATTTTCTAAAAATCTCGCATATAAACTATTGATCTCGACTGTCACTAGAATCGCACTCCTGAACACGTTTGACATTATCTGTGGTAAGTCATAGACAATGATGTAATCTGCCGCTAACTTATAAATACTGATTAGTGATTATAAACTGTGTGATTCCAAAATAATAATTAAAAGGGTGTCTTTGTGCACATATTAAAATTTATATATCACTAAAAAACATGTCGTCATCAGAAGAAATGGATAATGAGACTCCGCCGGACATCGCCAACGCGGCTAAAATTAGGTATTAGTGAGAATCGTAAGTTAAAAATATGATCTTTTGTCTGATTTTATTTCATTTCCTCGCAATTGTGATGAAAAACATTGTATGTTACACGGGTGGGAAAGGAAATACAAAGCTCGAGTAATTAAAGCCCTCAACCTTCGGCTTCGGGCTTCTAACAGACTCTCGTTTGTAATTCTGTCTTTACCACCCTTAATACACAATGTATAGGTCTACCAGAATTTCATGAAAAAAAGGGCTTGCAACTCCGGGGTAATAGGATTTAAAGGTCTTGATACTTAATTTCCCGCGTTCATTAATAGCGTGGTGTGGCGGATTCAGTCCGCGTAGAAGTCTTTACTTCTTTAAGAATTATTAAATTTTCTAGGATAACATTAAAATATCACGTTTGTGCAACTAAGATTTTTAATATTAGTGACGATTAGTACCTACGTAACCCTTTAAATCAACTTCGGACTTATATTTCCTAATAAACAGAGGGCGGAATTCTCGTAGCTCTTTTGAGCTGTCATAGGGACTTCTCGTTCATCGACTTCCTATATACATATTTTATTGATAAATTATAGCACAAAGCATATTAAAGATGATTAAAAGTAGAGATAAACAACAGGCAGTCTTATCGCTAAAAAGCGATCTCTTTCAGAGTAGTTGGAAATGTGAAATAGAGATTTGCAATGAAAATAATGTTTAGTTAATAGTTAACAATTTCACATTTAATCAGTCCAGTTCAGTGTTTTATCATTTATCAACTTCAAGTTAAGTCTGTTTTGGTGCAAACAAGTGTTTCATCATTAGTTTCTCTATAAAATAAATAGATAGTCATTATCTGAAAGAGATCGCTCATTATCGATAAGATCGCCTGTTGTTTACCTCTACTTTTAATCTTCTTTGATATGTTGTGTTCTGTACCTAATGTATCGATATACATCGAAGTCGATAAACAAGAAGTCCCTATGACAGCTCAAAAGTGCTACAAGAATTCCGGCCTCTGCTAATAAATAATAAGTAGGTCAAATTGAAACAATTGTGTGCTAATAATATGTACTAAATAAAACTAAATAAACTTTTGCGTGTCAGACATAAAAGCCAAATGGGGTGATGAGTAAAGTTCCTGCAAATGTACAACGGACCTTAAAGTATCAATATTATTTGGCTTCATTTACTAGTCTTTTATAAACACTACACTAAATCAAAGATTGTGATTGATTCACATCTTCCTCACAAATTTTACAGTACACATGATTAATGATATTTTACGCTTGAGATCGAAGGGCTTCTAGGACATTTGCCTGATAACTAACGTTATATTTCGTCGCTTCATTCTCGATATAAATATTCACAACGTAGTCCATTAAACCTACTAGGTAGCATTCGCACATTTTAAGAGTATTCTTTTTGACTATTTCCGTTAAAAAATAGTACTTCCGGTACCAGTTACGACTGGGCACGCGGCCATCTTGTTCTTCGTTCCTTTTTCGTGCGTGGTAGCATGCACACCAATCTCAAGATGCCGAAGAGTACCAATGAAGCTAGAATTGAGTATTATAATATAAGCAAAAAATTAGGAAGTTTGATGTGCAAAGTCATAGTGGCCCATGACTTTTCCTGGGGGTTGATCGAGAATCAACACGATGGAATTAGTTCATTAATCCTACATGCCTGGGGGTTAGTCGAGAATTAACACGAAGGCAAGGATTGAACACCAAGCACATCGAAACGTTAGCCTTCTTTGTGAGTCGTGAACTAACAAGTTGGGCTTGTTATTACGTTAAATTATCACTTTTATTGCCAAGGTCTCTGATTTTCATACAAAATGGACCCGCCTAGCGGGTCGGCAGCAATGAAAGTAGTTTAAATATACCCACCTTTTTGGTATATTTTTTGTTATTTAATTTTTCGATACACTATGTGAGAAAAACAGCAAATGTAACAAGTTACACGTATATGCCAAATACGGAAACACACCCGTTCTCGGAGTGTTATTTTACTATCGGAACCCGATGTCGGGCTGTTATTTGAGAATTATTATAATCCCTAAACATTGTACTTTATTACAAGCGCCAGCCTTAAATCCGGCGATCTCTGATGCTACTATGGGGACCTTCATCACGTCAATACATCGGCCAGGACAAAATTAATAACGCCTAGCCTGGAAAAGAGGTTTTCTGAACGTTGTGCAGGATGCGTGTCGTGACGAGACTTTATTCGGCAATAATTTGTAAATAACTATAGTAAAGAGAGGGTTTCAAATAAAGAAATTCGTAGCTAGTGGCCCATCGACCTCAGCTGGTCGTCCGTCCCTGCAGCTGGCAAACTGGACAGGACTTCCCCGTTACACTCCTCGCCGGTAGGCGCGGAGTGGGGGTAGGGGGGGCGAGCAACACGCAGCACCGCCAGCCGCACAAGGCGCGCGCCGCGCAGCCCGGGCCGCCCAACAAGCCACAGGGGCGGGCCCGAGCGACACGGCAATAGCGAGGGTACCTCATGCTGATAGGATCTTAGTTTTTCCTCAAATGCTGGTTCAGATTTACTTCTAACAAACAAGTCTTACAATGGGTATTAAAAGTATATACTATTCCTTTTACTTGTCAAGTGACCTAAAATACGATACCTAATAATGATTTATGGTCTCGTCACGAAAAACATGAAATGTCCTAGGCTATTGCAAAGTCTGTTTAACTTAAGAGCAGTACGTGAATGCTTCCCTTAACATAACAATCTTCCATACCAAATTTAATTAATAGATTTTTAATGTATTCAGATTGTGTCAAATTTAAAGTTCCTTGCTCTTTGTTTCTTTCTACTTTCATTCCTATTGCTTGTTTTACAGGTCCAAGCAACTTTATTTTGAAATTGTTTTTAACTAGATTATAAAGTTTTTTCTTTTGATTTTCATCAGAACTAAATATAAAAAAATCATCGACATATAAAGCAATTATTACTTGGTCCTTAAAGTAGACACATTTCTCACTCTTAAGTTGAGTGAATCCACCTTGCCACGTACCACCTGGAGGTTACAACTCGCGACAATACAGAATATATATACGGAATAAATAAGAGACAAAATGTTGTAGAATAAGTTGAAGAGACATGGAGTCTTTTAGGACGTATGATGAGGAGCTTAATGAAACAGGTTAGTAAATATCACAGTCTTTATTCCTATGCAGCTCTATACATGATGGTATTAAATTGTGAACATAACTTTGCGCATAATGAAGAATGTCAGTAGGTACGCCAAATCGCTTGAAACTTTGTAGCAGTAAAGTTTATAAATAAACAAACGTACTACTTTTTATTTTATTCAAAGAGACTCAGTAGTTTTGATTCTATGAACGTTTAAAATTTGGGTCAATAATATTAAAGCGCACGGGGGCCATCTTGCTGGGGTGACGTCATCGCTTAACAGAGGTACGCGCCCTTATATGAAAAAGTAAGTTTACAGGGCTATAACTTTTTAACCGTTATAAGTAGCTAGTTGAATTTTTCACAGAATACGTGTTATTAAAATATCTATCGTTTAAAATTGTACAATGAACAATAAATCAAATCCCAAGAGGGGTCCCCATACAAGAAACATGAAAATAAATCATTTTTTTTAGCATTTTTATACGGATTGTATTTTTATAATGGCTTCTTATTTTGATGCTATTTTGAGCTTAAATTGTAGTCAAATTTTTGTAGTTTACGACTAAATAGCAACTGCTACAAACATGTGACAAAACTGATTTTATCAACACGATATTTTAAGCGGTCACCCATCCTGTTTTAGACTACGCGTGTAGTTGCTTAACTTTGGAAGGCGAAGTACGGGTTGTATTTGTATAATAGCTTTTTATTTCGGTGTCACATTAAGTTTAGATAATAATCAAAACTCCATACAAACATGTATAGTTTACGACCAAACATTAAACTGTAGTAAAACTCTTACAAATATGTTAAAAAGTGCCTAGTTTAAATCAACACGATCGATGTTTAGGTAAGCGGTGGTTGCTTAACTTTGGTGATAGGCCTTTCTTTACAAATTTCGTGTTAATTTAGAATTAATATCGCTACTGTATAAAAGAGTGAACTATAAAACATGAATTTTTGATTGACCTAGCAGTAGTTCTGATACTTCGTGTATTCATTTCATCGATTTCAAATTTCGCGCGCGGGCGCTACCAAGTCGTTAGACGTACCTACCTACATACCTACAACACTCTCGCTTTGCTAGGTCGAGGCATTATTGCCACTATCCCAAAATTTAAAGTGCTTGATTATTATTCTAATTTTATTTAATAAACACATTCATCTAACATAACAAATAGCCCCGTAAGCCCTATGTTTTCTTAATAGCAGTAGTCCTAACTACCGAATGTATAAACATAGCTGCCATAGTAACATCAAAACGAATTCGTAAAAATATTACGACTTACAAAGTTAAGCAAGTACAAGCGTAGTCTATAACAGGATGGGTGACCGCCTAAAACATCGTGTTGATAAAATTAGTTTTGTCACATATTTGTAGCAGTTTTACTTGAGATTGCTATTTAGTCGGAAACTATGAAAATTAGACTACAATTTAAGCTTAAAATGGCATCAAAATAAGAAGCAATTATAAAAATACAATCCGTATAAACATGCTAAAAAAAATGATTTATTTTCATGTTTCTTGTATGGGGACTCCTATTGGGATTTGATTTATTGTTCATTGTACAATTTTAAACGATAGATTTTATAATAACACGTATTCTGTGAAAAATTCAACTGGCTACTTATAACGGTTAAAAAGTTATAGCCCTGTAAACTTACTTTTTCATATAAGGGCGCGTACCGCTGTTAAGCGATGACGTCATCATCCGTGACCGCTAGCCGCCGGGTTTCGAGCGCCGCATACGAAGTTTAAAATTTAATATCTCGAAAACTATTTGACGTATCGAAATTATTTTTTTACACCCATTTTTAGTTTTTAATGAATAATACGGTAAGCCAAAAATCTAAACTGGCTGATATTCTCTATTCTTACTCTACCAAAAAATATGTTTAGCTCAGCGGAAGGCTGGTCGTTTTACATTAAGTAAAGGTTCTTATGTTATATTTCACAATTCTTAGATAGTAAGTTGTTAGTCCCTATTTATAGAGTTGCCACCAATTCCAATCTGAGTTCAAATAACTATTATTGATATCCTAATTCCCTAATTATAAATATTATATCCACAGACATTGATCTGAATAAAACCTTCGTTCCTGGACGATCGACACGATGTAGTCCCAGGTTGGCAAACATTACATTAATACTTTACTTACTACATTAAATGTTCTTTTGAATGAAATGTGTTTGTTTAATTCTTGTATGTACAATTACTGCCAAAAGAAATCTTGGAATTGCTTTGTTTATTTAATAAATGTAATTAACTATTTACTCTATTTATTGATTTGTACCAAATATTTAATAATCCCATAATCCTATAGTAATTTCCCTAACGCGGCAACACCAACCTACAAAACTATGGTGTTGACGTTTGGCCTACAAAAGTAATGAACAGTAATGCCATATACACCTTAAATATTTCCCCAGTCTTTAGGTTCCGTTTCACGCAGGAAATGCAACATTACAATCTTAAATTAAAACTTTATTGACTTTTTCATTCCAAGCTCTACTGGCTTGTTTCAGTCCATAGGTATAGACTCTTTTTAAGTAGACAAACTTTATTATGTCCGTCAATTATAAAACCATCTGGTTGTTCCATGTATATTTGTTCTGTTAGATCACCATTAAGAAATGCTGTGTTAACATCAACATGTTCAATATCCATGTTGTATTCAACACCTAATGCAAATAATAAGCGTAAGGTAGACTATCTAACAACAGGTGCAAAAGTTTCTAAATAATCAATCCCATAATTTTGATTGAAACCTTTTGCTACTAATCGAGCTTTAAATTTTTCAAAGTTACCACTTGCGTCTACTTTTTCTTTAAATACCCATTTACATTTAATGATATTTGCATCTTTTGGTCTATCTATAAGTTCCCAGATATTATTCGAGATCAGCGAATTGCATTCTTCTCGCATTGCTTCCAACCAAAAATTTGTCTTATCACTTTTTATTGCTTGATTGTATGTGGCAGGTTCATTTTGATTCATGAATGCCGATTCAGTAAAATAGTTCATTTCAAAATCATTAAATCTAATAGGAAGACGACAGTTACGTATAGGTCTAGAAGATTCAGTAGTATTCGCATTTTCAACGGAGATATTGTGGACAAACTGAATTATCTGATTGTAAACTATTTTGTGATAAGTCATTTACTCCCTGTTCAATAGATGAAACTATTTCATGAGTATTAGAATCATTAATAACAGAATTATGAACCTCACAATCATTGGTTGATAAAATATCATTCGTAGCATACTCATCACTGTCATATTCGTCAGTAGTTAAAATAGTATTAAAAGCATTCGTATTAGGTACTTATAGAAACTTCCATATTATTTAAGAATTCTTGTAAATTATTTTTTGAATCAATCATTTTATGAGTAATACCTTTCATATTTTCGATAAATTCAACAGATCGAGCTTTGATCAACTTTGTACCATCAGCTGGATCACCAAGTCTATAACCTTTAGTATGATCACAATATCCTAACATAATATAAGGTTTAGATATTGGATCAAGTTTTGAACTTTGATGCTGTGGAGTGAGAGCATAAGCTATGCAATCGAAGACTCGAAGATGACTTAAGTTTACTTCAGAACCAGTCCACAATGCTTCAGAAATAGATCCAGTTAAAGCAGCAGATGGACTACGATTTTTTAAATAACAAGCCGTATTTACTGCTTCAGCCCAATATCTTTTATCTAGATTAGCATCTTGTAACATAGCTTTAGCTTTTTCCAATAAAGTTCTATTCAAACGTTCGGCAACACCGTTTTGTTGAGGCATGTAAGGAACAGTAGTTTCATGAATATTACCACATTGTTTGAAGTAATTCCTGAAACTTTTGTTACATTACTCTGTGCCGTTATCACTTCTAAAACGTTTAATCTTCAAGTCCAACTGATTTTTAACCATATTTTTGAAATTAATAAAGGTATTCAAAACAGTCTTTTGATCTTTATGTTTTAGAAAATAAATAAATGATTTGTGAGTAAAATCATCAGTAAAAGTGATAAAATAACGACAATTACTCCAACTTTTAACTGGCATTGGACCACAGATACCCGAATGAATTAAATCTAGCTTAGTTTCACATCTATGTGCCTGACCACGAGGAAAAGACTTGTTCTTTTGCTTTCCTTCAAAACATGATATACAAGGATTTAAATTTCCATTAGAGAAATTAATACCTAGTGTTAAAGAATCACGAAGAAGTACGAGTATCATACCTTTCAAACTTAAGTGTCCAAGACGACGATGCCATAAATCCAAATTATCAACTTCATATATAAAAGCTTTTTCTCAAAAATGTTCGGAAATGTTGACATTACTATCTACATAATGAGAAGCAAATTCAAATTAAAAAAAAAACATTGCGTGCTCGCTACACAAGCCCGCAATGTTGCATTCAAATTCCATTACTATCTAGCTTGTAACTTTTTTAAAAAGTGAAAAAGCCGATAATAAAATGATGGCACAAGTCTTATACATCCAAATTTTATTCGAAACATAACTTTTTTATCTGTGTCTGGAATAGCTTATGTTTTTTTAAAAGGAAAGCTTGCGTTTCTCCTTGTCATAAACAAAAAGGCGGTAAAGAGTGATGGTTTTTTCACATGAAGTTTCTGTATGTATGCAATTTAAAAAATGAGTTCAAGCGATGAAGATTTTACTCCAACACAATTTTTTTCTGGAGATTTTTGAGAAAAGCACTACGTTTGCCACGGCAGGAACAGCAATTGCGGGCTTCGTATTTTTAAACGGACGAGCTTGCGAGTAACCAATACTCGGCCCGCAATTGCCTACTTCCATGCCTAGGCAATAATGTACTATTTCTCAAACATGCTCGGAAATAACGGTTTCCCGATTGAAACACATGGACGGAAAATGTCTCTTTTTACTCCTAGGAGTAAAAAACCATATGAAAACACTTTCCGTCCATGTCCATATTGTTTTTTCAGAAGTGCTCTCTATTGCGTATAAAATCGAAAGGACCATGAAAAAAATCCCGTACACCCAACTTGTGGGGACGCAGTGAGGGGCGGCGGCGCGGCGGGACTCTGCGGAGCGGCGGCGGCGGGAGGCGGCTCGTTGTGCGTGAAACTATCTTAACTACCTAATATTTACTCGTATGACGCAAACAAACATTCTCTCCGCATTTGTCAAAGGTTTTTAAAAATACTTATAATCATGTATATAGGTATGTATAATTTCCTCGCATTGTTTGAGAAAAGCATTATGTATGCCTCGGCAGAAACGAGGAATTCCTGACTCGTATTTTAGCAGGCCTCGCTGTTGCTCGGCCTGCTAACCACCTCGTCAAGAAATCCCTTACTTTCCACGCCTAGGCAACAATGTACTATACCGTCAGTATTGCTGATACTTTGCTCTTGGGTGTTATTAAGTGTCGAAGCAAAAACTTTCCTTTGGTCTAATTTGTAAATTCCATACACATTAGTAGCGGTTAAATCATGAGAACCAGTTACACGAACATTATCTTTCTTGTAAATATAACATTTGTTAATATCAAATATTAAAACATAACCCTTCTGTGCTACTTTGTTGACAGATAAAAGATTAGCTGCTACTTTAGGAACATACAATGCGTTAGTAATAACTTTTTGTTGATCATTGTCTAACAGTATATTAATATTGCCTACGCCTTGACTATAAATTTTGTCACAATTGGCAGTAGTTATGTCTGAGGTAATATTCTGAGATAATTAATTAACCAGTCTTTCCTATTTGTCATATGGCTCGTACAGCCAGAATCTAAAATCCAGCCATTATAAAGAAGAAAATAAAGAAGTGTGTACTTTCCTCCGCCGTAAAAGATGACGAATCTTGAGAATGACTAACATTAGTATTCTTCTTCAAAACTTTTTGATGACAATGATGACACGTAGGAACAAAATTATTCTTGGTCATTAAAACATTATCAGATGAGGTAAAATTTGAACTAGATGCGTCTTTCTTGAATTCACCTTGGATGAGTTGGCATTTGACAAAATCAGATAGCCGTTATTAAAGGATCAAAATCAGCCGGTAATCCAATTAGCATTAATTCGGCTAATTCTTCATCGTCTGTAATCAAGACATCCAATGTCGGCAAGCTCTTGAGTTACGGAAATTATATTCCCTAAATAAAGATCCATATTGTCATGATCTGCATATTTAATCTGACTAAGCTTACTTTTTAAATATAGTCTACGACTAATGCCAGAATTTTCGTATGCTGATTTTAAATTCTTCCACGCTTAAGAGGCTGTTTTGGCATTTTTAACATGCGGATAACAAATAGTCTGAATATTTAAACAAATCTTTGCATAAGCTTTTTGGTCACAGACAGGATCAGCGGACGATGCAGTTGAGCCATCAATAAATTCCCAAAGACCATTATTATCAGCAAAAGTTTCATTTTGAATTTCCACGCACCGTAATTGTTGGCACCTTCCAGTTTCTCAATATTCATATTGTGATGAATTGTATGTATCTCATAGTTTCCTGATGTAGAATTCGATGTAGGAATCGCGGAATTCTGGTTATTCGCGGTCGTCATGGTAACACAAAATTCAGTAATAGTATTTTAGGAGAAATCTATTTTATATTCCCATAACCTGAAATAACTCCTAGCACTGCTAATAAATAATACTAGAACTTGTTGGATAAATATGTGTTATGTGTTATTGCAATAAAACTTCGGACAAAAATAAAAACATTGCTTCACATAACGACCAAGACGGAACAGAATAATTTTAAACATGACATATTCTTTTTCATCTCACTAGCTCGGAAAGCCCTTTTTGTTTGTTTGATATCTATTGAGAAAATCGCTTTTTATCCACATGTGAAGAAAGAGTTATGACATTTGAAGGCAGCTTTAGTGATATTTGACAGCTAACAAAACGTAAAACGTTAAAACCGCTGAATTTTTAACATCACAATTAATGAATTGCATCGAGTAAAAAATACTAAATACAGTCTTACAACTTTACTTTAATTCATAAATATCAGCATTCAACATTAACCTTCATTCTTGTTGTAAAAACGGATAAAATGTTCTGACAGTCCAAGTAAGTCGATGTGCGAACAAAACGCAACCGAAACGCAAAACGAAGCCGTCAACGCATAGAGGTAGTAAAGCAGAGGACCTACTCTGAAAATCGAAGTTACGTTAGCTCCATCCCTTTCTCTCGATCTAGTCTCGAGTGACAGAGATGGAGCTAACGTAACTTCGGACTTCGATTTTTAAAGTTCTGTTTTCCTTCATCTTTGCGTCAACGTTAAATAATCGCATGTTTTTCTAGTTTGTTTTGTTATTAAAAATGAGTGATTCGAATGACAAAAGACGTATCCCTGTGGAATTACGGCAAACCGTGCAAAATGCGGAATTGAGCTTATTTTCCTCGCTGTAGTGAGGTGAAAAGTTTTGTGTTATACACGGGTGAAAAGTTATTTTACGTCTCGTGTGTTGAATCACTCGCTACGCTCAGGATTCTATTTTTGAACTACTCGCTTCGCTGGTGGTCAATCATAGAATCCTTTCGCTAGCTCGTGTTTCAAATGAACACTCGCAGGTAAAGTACAACTTTCCCCCCTTGTATAACAAATAACTATTTATAAAAAGATTACTTTGTCAAAACACTCCAAGTAGGTTGGTTGTTTTAACAGATGGTATTCGAGTGGAAGGTCACCGAATTAACAATCTGCGGTTTGCTGATGACACTACTATCATTGGCGGAAATGAGAGTGAAATAGTAGATCTGCTGCAAAAAATGTAAGCCGTCAGCGTGGAGTACGGATTGAGGATTAACCGAAGGAAAACCAAAATGCTAGGGATCTCGGGGATTGAACGTCGCACAAACGAGTCGATCCTTATTAGCCAAGTTAATGTTTGGATCCAACTCTCGGTAATATGGAGATTTCTTTCCTTCTTCGGCCACGTGGCGCGTTGGGAGCCCAAGAACTTGGAGAAACATACTAGTTGGCCGCGTGCAGGGAAAAAGAAACAGAAGGGCAACAACCCGCTGGGCTGATCCCTTACTGGAATCCCTTAACTGCAACACCCAGTCAGCACCTCATTCGGTTCAACAAAGATTAACTTGGACTGTTCTGTCAAAGAGAGCAACTAAGTAAGGTAAATGTCCCATACTTCGGCATCTTAAGGCTCTGACGACTTTAAGATTTTTTATTTATTTTTCCACAGATAATATCAGTATAGAAGATTTTGTTTATTTAAGATTGGTATTTCTAGAGTATGTTGATTTATTAATTATATTCTTGTGGTTTGAATTCTTTTTTTATCAGTTTTTTTTACAGACCTCTCATTTGAACGCAATTTCGTGGCAAAATTTGGCTCTGTTTTAAATTCGTGAGTTCATGCTTCCTATTTCGGGATAAAGTTTATAAATGAATCATATACCTTTATCACCTACAAACTTGAAAGAATAATATTTTGAATAGGATTTATAATTAATAGGTGTACAAAAATATATATTTTTTCTATGTTAAAGTCCTACTGAGATCATAAATCACATATACTTAAAGAAAACCCAAGGTGAAAAAAAAAGTCTCTTACCTATTAAAAAATTACATATTAAATTAATAATTAACTTATTTGTGATCACCAGTTTTTTATTTGTTTTTATTTTTTTTTTATTCTTAGAAAATATAATATTATTATTAATAATAATTGTCATTAGTAAATATTCCATTTTTATTTGTTTTGTTATTCCAGAGGCCCGTTTCACGAAGCTACAAGTTACAAACTACAAGCGGAAGTCTCTTTCTAACTCCTTTTGCTAGAAAAAGAGTTCCGCTTGTAATTTGTAACTTGTAGCTTCGTGAAACGGGCCACAGGTCTTACCCTAAAGCACCTTACCTTCATAGTTTTATTACTCACGAAATTAGGGACATAGGGTTTAAATTTAGAACTTTATTTCGTGCTAATCATAATAAAACAATCCCGCAATGAGTAAATTATTGTAACACCATAATATACTAAATGTTTAGTTATTCATTTAAAATATCGTAAAAAATAGATAAAACACATAGTAACTCGATAGTAAATCTATTCGACGCTTAAACATTGATAAAAGTAAAACACATCCTAGCTGCCTGTGCCTAAGCCAAGATGCTACTCCATTCATCTAGGCCGTTTACTCAACAACCATTCCATGTTCGACTCAGCCGTCTCAAAAACAATGTAAATATAGTCAAACGAATCCCCCGCGGCGCCAGAATCTCCATCGCATCTCATCTATCTCATCTCATATTTAAATGCACAGAAAGTAATACCCTTCAAGACGGGCACAACCTGCTCCTTTTTCCTTTTTTGGTATTACATGCAAAAGTAGACAATTCAAATTTATCTTTGACCCAAAAAATTATAAATAACTGCACAAGCTTTTGCACTCCCTTACCCTCACATAAGTCCAACAATCAGCTTAAAACAATAGAAAATAAAATTAGCGACGGAGATCTCAAAGGTGCCGCCCGTCTTCTCTTTTCTAGTGATGTGCTTTCTCCAGATAATCCTGATACACTTCTGGCCCTACAGACGAAACACCCCCCAGCTCCATCAATGCCCTATTTTCTCGACCCTCCAACAGCAAACCATGCATGCCTGCAAATTACAAACAACGACGTCGCTAATGCAATTTTATCTTTTAAACCCGGTTCTGCCGCGGGCTTGGATGGGCTCTCACCCCAACATTTAAAAGATCTGACGTCTCGTTGTGTGGGTGATGCTGGTGAGCAACTTGTCAGTCGTATTACTAACCTTATTAACATGATGTACTCGGGAAACATTCATCAGGATATTGTATCAACTGTGCACGGTGCGAACCTCATTGCCCTCACTAAAAAAGAAAGAGAGATGAGACCTATTGCTGTTGGACCAACACTTCGCTGCCTTGCTTCTAAAATCGCAGTTCGACATATTTTACCAAAATTATAATCTTGTTTTGAACCCGTTCAGTTAGGCTTTGGCGTTAAGGGAGGCTGCGAGGCTGCCGTTCATGCTCTTCGCACCTACCTTAGCGACGGCCAATGCGAAACGTTACTCAAAATTTATGTTAAAAACGCCTTTAATTCTGTAAAAAGGGATACCCTGCTGACTGAAATAAAATCAAACATTCCTGAAATTTACAACTATCTTCTTCACTGTTATTCAGATCCAACGAAGTTTATGTACCGATCAAACGAGTTGTCAACTGAAGTTGGTTGTCGGCAGGGTGATCCCCTGGGGCCGGCAATTTTCAGTTAGGCCGTACATTAGTCTCCTGTGGTCCAACATGCTGTCTTCCTGGTCTACTCTCGTCTTTCACGTGTTTGCCTATCTCCCCTGAGGTTATCGTTATATCTAACACCTCCTCTCTTGCCCTGGTTATAAATGTAGGGGTTGTACCTGTGTTGTGTATGTCCAGGTCATTACTTACAATAAATTCTAGAAGTGCTTCCCCCTTCTTGTTGGTGTCGCTGCTTCCCCACACCTCATGGGGTGAGTTCGCATCACAACCTACAAGAATGGGTGTTCTCTTACCTTTGTATCTAGTGACCGCTTCCTCCAGTTCTCTGGTTGGCGCGTTGCTTTCACCTGGTATGTAGCAAGATGCCAACGCTACCTTAACTCCCTCTCCGTTCCTTGTCACGAGGCTGAATTCTACCACCACTTGGTCTCTGAAACATATGGTCATTAGGCATCCCATATTTCTTAGGTTTCTGCTTGCGTATATGCATGCCCTAGGAGGCAGCTCACCATTTCTTTCGAAGTGAATGTCGCCCCCCAGGCTATCCAGTCCTGTTACCTGGTTTTTCCATGCGTACGGCTCTTGCATCAGGACAATGTCAATCTTTCCCCTCACTATGTATTGGCACAGTTTGGACATTGCATCCCTGCAGTGCTGGAGGTTTACTTGACTTTTTTTTTTTTACCTGTTTGTGTTGCTGTGTGGTTTGTGTTGCTTGTCTGTGTTGTCCATTGCTGGTTGTGTATTTGTTTAGTGTAAGCCGCCTCCCGTCCTCCTAGTCCGAGGAGCCCCCTTCGGTTACCATCTGTGGTGGATGGTCACCGACCTGGGCTGCCTCAGCCTGGTTCCCGGGCTGCAGCACTGAGCCACCACAGCTGCACCTGCAGCTGCAGTTCCCCTTCTCTACCGGGGTCTGCACCGCCTCTTTCACTCAGTGAGGGGGGGGACCTCACCAGCCGCGCCCGGATGCGTGTGGCTTGGAAGAACAGCCACTGGCTGGCCTCCTCACCCCACGCATCTCCACGCTCTTAGGCACCGAGTAACATACCCGGATGCCCGTGACGAGATCCTCCCTGCTTACCTGCATCCACTCCAGGATTTTCAGCTCCTCTTCCCTGTCCCAGTTTTGGGCTCTCAGGTAGAGGAGCGGATCTTCCTTCAGTTCATCCGGCGGGCCCGGGATCCAAATGTTGACCCTCGTGCTGTTAACGTGCTGCTGGGCCAGCAATTTGTGCCCCTTTGGCTCACCCAGGTCCTCCCTGAGAAGCCACTCCCTCGCTTCTGCCGTGGATGGTGTCACAAGGAAGAATCCTTCCGACACCAGCCCTGACATTGCAAATTGAAGCGGCTTCCCACGAATGCCCTGCTCTTTTATGGCCTCCGTAATGAACCGGCTGACAATTCTCCTGACTTCGGTTCCTAGCGACTCATCTAGCGGTACACCATCCGCGCGGCTGATCGCCACTGCGAACTCCCGTTCTTCCCTTGCGGTCGCACGGTTGCTCGTCAACGAGTCGCCGCGGTTCGGTCGCTTCGCTGGAGGCCGTATCGAGGTACCTTCGTCCGGGTCTGTTGCCTGCCGTTTCACTTTCGGCGGCCTCTCCGGCGGCTGGGGCCTCCGCTTCGCCAGGCTGTGGCTAGGGTTCACTCCCGCCGCCTTCTCCCTCATTCTCTCCTTTCTGCGGGCCAGCCTCGCTCTCTTCTTCTCTGCCTTGGTGGGCTGTCTGGTGAAGCCGTCGCCCTCCGTCGGGGTTGCCGCCGTGGCGGTTTCCTCCTTCGAAGTCTGGGGCGGGTTCAGCAGATGTTTCTTATCTTCCAAGGACAGATTCCCCAGGTCAATGCTCCACGGCATCCGCGGGGGTCCCCCTTGCACCGTCTTGTTGGTGCTCGGCCTTCCTCCCACTTCTGCCCCGCCTTCTACCCTCTTCTCCTTTTCTTCTCCCGACATCCGTGGGGGTCCCCCTTGCACCGTCTTGTTGGAGCTCGGCCTTCCTCCCATTTCTGCCCCTCTCTCCACCTCTTTTCTCCTGGACTCTTCGACAATAGTGTTTTTGTGCGCCATAACATACTATTTAACCTCGTCCGACTCGCTCCCCACCCACCACGGAGCCCCTACTGGGGATGCTATGACGCACCATGGATACGAGTTGGATATAGGTTTCTAGGGTGAGCTGCTGAGTGAGTCCGCACGATGTCAAGCCCTCCGTCACCATTACAGCGACTCGGGGCCGTACTCCGCCGACTACCAACCTCATCACCCCAGAACCCTCGCCCGCGGCCAGTCTGCTGTAGACGCGACATCCGATTGATTCTAGCTGGCTGGGCTAAAACCTCCCGTGTGAGATAAATCCCGAGCCGAAGCGGCGTGTTGTTATCTAAGGCTACTGTCCGACCCTCGTCTAACTCAGCCTACCAGGATCTCGTTCTCCACCCGTTCTCGGTCCCCGCGGACGGCACAATCACGCGGGTGGCATTTTACCGCTACCCATCCTTTTCTATTGGATAGGAGGCCCGCTGCGACATGCCAAGACAACGCATGCAGCTGATTGGATGGGAAATATGGGAAGCATGGAAGGGTGATTATTGGACGATCAGGAGTTCGACTGTTGTTTTTGTTCTACTCGTTTAATCCTAGGAAACCGAGTAGTTGACAGGCAGCAACCTCGGGAAGGAACACAATCAGTCTTGCCTAGGGTATCAACGCAACTGTGAGATCCACCCTCGGCCGCTAGCCATGCCAACTACCGGACAAGTAGATTGACATAGGGACGGACCCATATCACCCGGCGACCGGTCGCAAACTAACGTTGATTTGGACCCGCCCCCGCCTAGACCCTAACACACTCCGTCTTTCAGTTTGCCTTCGCCTCGGGGTCCCGGTCTGCGCTCCACATAGGTGCCCCTGCAGAAGTGACGTAGATCGGCTAGGACATCACGGACTGTCTTGCCAAAGAAGTGCTGGCCGCTTTTCCAGACACGCCGCACTAAATGACATCATCCGTCGGTCTCTTGCCTCAATAAACGTGCCGGCCCTTTTAGAGCCGACCGGCATTTGTAGAAATGATGGCAAGAGACCTGACGGAATGTCCTTGGTCCCGTGGAATTTTGGACGGGTGCTAGTGTGGGATGCAACCTGCGTAGACACGCTAGCCCCATCACATCTCCACCGGACCTCTAATAGGGCTGGTGTGGCAGCTGAAGCGGCCGAAAGCATAAAGGTAGCAAATACAGTGGTCTCGGCCCAGAAATGGCACTACCGCCCGCGTCCCGCGTCTCGCGTCTCGCGCTAGGTTTTTATTTTTTGGAATGTTTTACTTTAGCTATCAACATACTTTTTGCATTAATGTTTTGGTATTTTTATGTAAAAATTGATTATCCCAAAATTGAAAGTGCTTGATTATTATTCTAATTTTATTTAATCAACTTCTTCGACAAATATTACAAACAGAAAAGACGGTCGATGACAAACAGTTACTTTAGTTAAACTGTATGTAATACAAAACAATAGATAACCATAACTACCATAGTAACATCACGAATTCGTAAAAATAAACTTATAAAGTTAAGCAACTACAAGCGTAGTCTAAAACAGGATGGGTGACTGCCTAAAACATCCTGTTGATAAAATCAGTTTTGTCACATATTTGTAGCAGTTTTACTTGCGATTGCTATTTAGTCGGAAACTATGAAAATTAGAATACAATTTAAGCTTAAAATACATCAAAATAAGAAGCCATTATAAAAATACAATCCTTATAAAAGCTAAAATAAAAGTATTTTTTTCATGTTTCTTGTATGGGGACCGCTCTTGGGATTTGATTTATTGTTAATTTTATATTTTTAAACGATAGATTTTATAATAACACGTATTCTGTGAAAATTTCAACTGGCTACTTATTACGGTTAAGGGCCGGTCTTATAAAGCTCAGGTCAAATTTACTATAGTAAACATAATTTTAACGGATAGTTAAACAAACTTCGGTAACTTATACCGCCCATCGTATTATAAAGCAAATAATCGTAAATTTTGACATTAGTAACGAAACCATAGGATTGCCGCTAACGAGACTTGTTACTTAAAAATACTACCCTTTTCTGGATAAAATATTGTCTGTGGCTAGCCTAATTGTCTTTGGTCTTTTTCTTTTTATACCATCCGTCACCTTGATTTAACCATCACATTTTGAAAATATTCAGGCTGTTGACTCATTGGACTTGACAGAAGCGCGTGGAGCTAACCCCATGTGCTTCTGTTTAGTCCACCAGAGAAAATCTCTTTAACCGAACAATTGACAACAATTCATATCTGCTAAAGTAGTAAAATAAAATACCGTTTGTAGATTTTATACTGCTGATTACAGTAAAAATATTTTTGGATTTTTTAATGCAGTAGTTTTATTTTATATTTGGGAAAAACAGTAAAAATGTTGGATTGTAAATGTTAGGAATACACTTATAGTGCCTTTAGTCCATTTATTACCATAGGAATTGAAAAAAATATACAACTGTCATGTCCATTTTTCATCTGTCTGACGGATTACTTGATTCTAACGACACGCTTTCGATTCTCGTAATACTATTGTTTTGATACCTATTCGCTATTAAAAATGAAAGTGACTAACGGATAGCCGCAATCTGCCCAAAGTCGACAAATTCATGTTGTTACAGTTGTTATGGTTGACAAGTGACATGACATGACAGTCAGTTCTGTTTCTGTTGAAAGTTACCTTTTTAATTTTATATCATGCTAAGATCACGACATCAGTATTCCTAACTTTGTATATACGGCCTTTTTAATGTCTATTTCTTTAATAAATTATTAACGACGAATTTAAGTTAAATAAAGAAAAACCGAGAAACACGGGTAGTCTAATTTTTAACGAGCTATAATAAACGCGAAAAAACCAAAATGCCTATTTTTTTAAATGTTGTCAATTGTCCTCGCGTGTGGTATCCATGGACTTGTTTCTCTAATAAGTCCATGGTGATTGTGTAAAACTCGATACTGCCGAAATACACCTTGTTAAACACAAGGAGTGAAAGCCATTAATTTAGGAAAAAAAAAAGACTCATTACCTTGACACTTGAAGCCATTCCGAGAAAAATTTAATTGAATTGACTCATTACCTACATATAATGAAATAAAGTTCATAATGGATAACAAAACCAAGGTATGTAACATTCATCATAGATTTTTACAAGAAATAATCATTAATTTACTAAAGATATATCATCATCATCAAAAGTCTTAAGTCCCACTGCTAGGCACAGGTTTCCTCTCTTTGACGAGAGGGACTGGGTTATTCGTCTCCACGCTAGCCCGATACGGACGGGGATTTCACATACACCTTTGAGTTTCTTCGCAGATGAATGCAGGTTTCCTCAGAACGATTATCCTTCACCAAAGAGCTAGTAATAAATATCAAATGATATGCCCTACATAAGTTCCGAGAAGCTCGTTTGTACGCACCGGGATTTAAACACTTTAAACCCACGACTCACAACGAAGATGTATACAAGCTTTCATTTAACTTGCAAAGTATGTATGTATGTATGTATGTATGTATGTGCGGATCAAATCTTGCAAGTTAAATTTGACCCACTTCCCGGTTTCCGATGAAGCTGAAAATTTATATACACCTTTAGTTCTGATGACAATACAATAATAAGTATAGTAGGTACCATCGAGTTGGTTTGAAGAAGGAGACGTAGGGTGGCCATAGAATCTCCTAAATTATACATGACTCGTTGTTAGAATCGTCTTACCGAGTAGATGACAACTGTGCAAAACAAGTACAGTCAGCAACAAAAGCTTGTCCAAAAATGATTTCCTTTGACAGAATCTTACTTTTTTAAAACATAAGGAGTGGTTCAGTAAAAAAGTAGCAATGTATTATCCAGTATATATTTTTTATTTATTGCTAATTATGAATCAGTTTTTTTTTAGTAATCTGTAGATATCATACTATGAAATAAAAATACAATCATATTGAAATGTATGAGATTCCTTAAGTTTTCTCAATATTTATTGCAGGTACTTTATAACTTTTTGAACAACACAATTTGACAATCTTCGCTTGCCGTATTCTACAATGCCACAATTGAATTTCCATTTTCACAACTTGTTTTACGCTTTTAGGAATATCATCTTACGGATAAGTTTTACCAATAAACTGGATTTTACTTTGGGTAGTAAGGAAGTCTCTCCAATCTAACCTCTGACAGAGGTTTTTCTATGGGAGACAAATTTCTATAAAAATGGTAAATACACCAATGTTGAAATTCCATGTAACTACCTCAAAGTGAAGTCAAATCAAAAAAGTTAACTATTGATCAAAAGACAATTTAATAAGGTATTAAGTAGCCCATCAAACTTTAAGGAAAAACTATGTTTATGACAAACACCTCATTAATTCTCTCAGAAGACGCTGTTCAAAAAGTTTTAGGTAAGATGTAATTATAAAAGGCGAAAACTTTAGATCGCCCGTTCATTTTTACGATTGTTATTTTTTATTTTATTGAATAGTATCTACAGATTACTATAACAAATGCACTGCTTAAAAATTACCACAAAATAAACAAATAATCCATATTATGTGCTGCTACTTTTTTTCCGGACCACTCTTTAGAATTGCAAAATTACAGAAAAAACGGAACAGACAATTTTCCCACGAGGAGACTATACGCTTGCTCAATCTCGTCGAAGAGGAGCAGGCTATCATCTCAAAAAAAACGGATGTGGCCACCAACGCGGCCAAAGACAGGGCTTGGCAACGGCTACACAATAAATTTAACGCCTTGGGCACATTTCCGCGAGATGTAAGTGCTCTCCGGGCAAAACGGGACAATTTAAAAAAGGCCGCCAATAAAAGGAGTACCTGGAGGTACTTGACTTGACTTGACTATAATGGATTATAGTAAATAACAGGTCAGTTCTTAAAACACACTATAATTCTTTTTAGGATTCCCTAGGTATCAAAATGGTAAAATAGGAATCCTTGGGCCGTTTGTCCACCGCCGACGATAACGACACGACAACCGATAACGAGATGACGGCGCCGAAGTAGCGGCACATACATTTGCTATGGCCGCCTGTCCACCGTCCCCAGACACCCCAGCGCCGTCATCACGGGAGACGATTTTTCGAGTAGATCGTCGCTACCCCTAGAACTCGTCCCGATATTGTGACGGGCCGAAGTACCGGCAGTACAAAACACCTTTGAACTTGTCCAACGCCGCCGTCAACGACACCGATAACGAGATCACTTTTTATTTTGAGCGACTTCAAAAAAGGAGGTTCAATTCGATTGTATATTTTTTGTTACAAGCTTTTATTTAACTTGCAATGTATGTATGTATGTACATATGTATGTACGGGTCAAATCATGCAAGTTAAATTTGACCCACTTCTGGTTTCTGATGGAGCTGAAAATTTGACCTTTAGTCCTGATGAAAATATAGTAATATAGTAGGATACTATCTATTTATACTATAGTAGGATACTATCTAGGGAATGCAAATAACCGGTTATAACCGGTTATTTTCATACAAAAATGTCTAATAACCGGTTAAATTGCATTCCCTAATACTATCCCTTTCAGTGCATCCCTTCGAGATGATCTGATGATGGAGACGTAGTGTGGCCATAGGAACTCCTAAACTACACATGATAAAGCCGTCGTTTTAGGGCTCGTTACAATCGTCTTGACGAGTAGATGACGACTGTGCAAAAAAGTACAGTCGACAACAAAAGCTTGTCCCTAAAATGAAAACTAATTTAATGGAGGTACGCACGCATAACTTTTTACCTACTGAACCGATTCCGATAATCCTTTTTTAGTTCAGAAAATCATACTTCATCGGTGGTTTTACAGAAAAGTTGACAAGATCTGATGATTGGATCCATGAGGAATCGAGGGAACTCCTCAAAAGTTTTAGGCACACTTACAACGATTTTGGTACTTTCTGTAAGAACTTAAGTATTTTCATCCTAAAAGCACCTATTGGTGAAGTAAAACAGATGTTGATGACCAGAGATTGCCACTGGAACTCCTTAATCATAAGTGTTTCAACGGCAGCGAAGAGATTTCTTTGTTAAGATTATGAAGCTACTTTTATAGGTACTCATTGTATATATGCATATGTCGAAAACTGAAACTAATGATGAAGTACCAAAAATAACTCTTCCCCTGTATCTTGGTCAGGGACATTTTATTAAGTGTGATGAGTACGATGCCCATGCATCAAAGAAATTGTATAAGAGTATTTTCTTATTAAGCCGCGGCGGGTGGAAAGCTATACCTAGTTATGAAAAATATTCGAATGTCCAGGCCTAGTAGCATGGTTGAGTCTTTATCGCGTGTCAAACGTGGATAAAGCATCCGTCACTTATTTATGTGTAAAAAGGTGACAGATGCCTTACCTAAACTATAAAACGCGATAAACGCAACCATGTTAGGGCCCCTGAAGTTCATATTTCCAACTATTTATAATTATTATCAAGTTGACGTTGCACAAATTTTCATATACCTGTGCAATCGAGCATTGCTCGTGAGCAAAGAAAAACAGCATTACATACCACTGAGAGGCGACTCAAAACCGACAGTTTTAGGGCAAATTATTATGATTAACCGACGTCGACCGACATGCCATGCTATGACATGTCATCGTCGTCTAAACTAAACAGTTAAGTACTTATTTACTCTCTATAATGGAAAAACCAAAAAAAATATGATTTTAACTATATTCGTGTACAGAATTTTAGTTTTTTAAGACCAATTCTTTCCTCACCATTAATTTATTTCTAGGGCGACGGGCGGTGGTCCATCTACAATCGTACCAGATGCAGTCCTGGATAAAGTCATTGATTTAACATCTTTTAACTGTTCTGGGCTACCCAACGCATTTGATGATGATGCCCCTGTAGAACAAGCAGCTGTAATTGAGCCTGTTACGGTAAGCACTGCTGCTGAGACAGGGGGAAACACTTTGAGTGCAGATTGTGTAGTCCTGGAGGATGGGGCGTCGTCAATCAATACGGTAGAAACAAATCGCTGGAAAAACTGGACACCGACTAGTTTAAGAACGCCTATATCAAAAGCATTAAAATCGACAGTCAAAAATAGAAATAAAATAAGTAACGAAAAATTGGAAAAATCGAAAATTTAAAGAAACATGGCAATCGCGATGTATTACAAATTGAAGTATGAGATTCTAAAAAAGAAAGAAAATTATCAAAGTGATTCTGAATAGTTGATACATTTTAGAATCGCTTGTATAATGTTCTTTATTTTTTAATTCAATTTGTAATATCTGGCAATTACATTGTTCCTTTCTGTTTTTTTTTTATCTTTCCACTTTTTAGGGTACCGTACAAAAAATTCAAAAACTAAACCCTTATAGCATCACTCGTGCGTCTGTCTGTCTGTCTGTCTGTCTGTCCGTCCGTCTGTCACAGCCGATTTGCTCCGAATCAAATCAGAATAAAATCAGGTGAAATTTGGTAGGATGGTGTTATCCTATAACCCAAACACAGAATATGTGCAAAGTATTTTTTTTTAAATAGGTGTCATTTTCGGGGGACAAATTAGGAAATTAAAAAAAAAGTTTTGCAAACCTTACTGTGTCATGTATCAATATTAAGCAGCAGTGTTTTCTGCAACAGGCTCAATCACCGGTTTGGCATGTTTTGTGGTGGCACCGTCATCAAAATCATTGGGTGGACCAAATCAATGAATTTATCCAGGACTGCATCTGGCACGGATCTGATAAAGACTAGGAAACAGGCAAGACCGGAACAACGAAAACGTTATTTAATAAAATGCATTTCATCATATATTTGTTTTATTAATAAAGCTTAAGAGAGGTTTCTAAAGTAATTTTCGATTAAAGGCCAGCTGACTTTTACAGGTGAGATCTCCTGTAAAAGTCAGCTGGCGAGTCAGGGAATGAATTGTTTGTATTTGAGTCATCATCTGAACTTCAAACTATGATTTGCATCCTCATTGTCCAATGGCAGTTTGTGATTTGTGGATCTACATAATTATATTATGCAGTACGGCTGCAGCAACGATCACAACTTGTGCTCTCTCAACTGATAAGCGGATTGGCAGATGCAGTATGGGGAATCTCCTTTTTAATACTCCAAAACAACGTTCTATAAAGTCCATTCGCTTAGATAGTGTCGCTACACTCGCACGTACTTGTGGTTATTGTAATAAACTTCGAATTATTCGAAGTATACTGCGAAATTCACTTGCAGCGACCCTTAAAGTATCAAATGTCGTAAAAGCCATTTTGGCCAAAATGAGTTTTTAATGCAGTTTTATTCAGTTTTTTGCGCTCTATCGAACTGTATATTTGAAATGTTCAAATTCGCAAAAAAATGTCTTTTACGACGCACTTAATTTACGCTTAAAACCTAGATTTCTTGTTTTTAAATGTCGTAATGATCAAGTTGGAGCGTAAAGTTTTAAAATTAATGTTGTAAAAGACATATTTTTTGTTGTCTTGACTAATACTACATTTTGATATTGTATTAGAAAAAATTTATTCATGATAATTTTTGGCGTAAACACCGGTTATTTTTTTAAATTGGTATTTTCGACAAATTATTCATGGAAGATTTACCAAACACTAATGTAAATTTATGCTGTATAAGAAACGACTTTTTAATACACGGTTTCTACGAAAATTTCTCATTATAAGACCTGTAAAAAAATAATGCCCTTTTTGTTTTAACCTCTTAAGACCCATCAATCAACGAAATTTGTCAAAAGTAAATTTTTGATTGTTAGTCTTCAAAAAAAAATATTCTACTTTTTTTCCCCCGTGCACCAGATCTTTATTACAATAGCCGTATTATATAATATTTTTAGTACAAAGGATCTCAGGTTAGGAGGTTAAGTGCCATCATACGCTTTACAGCAAGGGCATCAACTGGCTTTTACAACAAACGCTCCTTTACTGCTGGGGATTCAATTGGCTTTTACTACAGACGGTCCTTCACTACTAGGGATTCAATTGGTTTATACTACAAACTGTCCTTCACTGCTAGTGATTCAATCGGCATTTACTTGAAATGGTCCTTTACTGCTAGGGATTTAATCGGCTTTTACTGCAAACGCTCCTTCATTGCTGGGCATTAAATCGGCTTTTACTACAAGCGGTCCTTCACTGCCAGGGATTCAATCGGGTTTTTACTACAAACCGTTCTTCACTGCTAGTGATTCAATCGGCATTTACTAGAAATGATCCTTTACTGCTAGGGATTCAATCAGCTTTTACTACAAACGGTCCTTCACTCCTAGGGATTCAATCGGCTTTTACTACGAACGTTTATATTTTTATGTGGCATACATTGTTTTTTACTACTATTCATAAAAAATATGCATTATGGCTGAAAAGAATATAGTATTGTAAAATAATGTTTGTTTTCTAATGCAATTAGTTAACTGAAAAATATCCCTTAAAGTGACCTGGAAAACTCGCATTTATTATTTTTATTACTAAAACTGTTACGTTACAAATGATTATAAAAAATATAAGAAATATTAAGGATGAACCTATATTTTTAAGTGATCTCTTACAGTTGATCAGTACATTAGAAAACAAACGTTAATTACCATACATACATTATATACATACATAAACTCACGCCTTCGTTCCCAGAGTGGGGCCAAGCAGAGCTACAGCTACAACTCTAAAAGCTTGTTGATAGTTCTGTGACAGCATTTTGCACAATTAGGCTAAGATGTTTACCAGCGTATTGGTGACAGGTTGCAAGCCTATCGTCTAACAGTACTACAGGGCTTTTTTCCCTTAGTCGCGTCTTACGACATCCACGGGAAGACATGGAGTAGCACTATTCTAACCCGGCAACCACACGGGCCTTGTTTTCTTCATATAAGGAACGAGAATCAAACAATCAGTTCGATATTTTGCGTCAAATTATACATTTCGAATGATAAATAAAACAGAAAAAGTCATAATTTAAAGCATAGAATCTTGTATTTGTAATAATAAACTCAAAATTTATGTAGATAACTCGTAGGTAACATTTATATAAAAAGTCATTAAATAATGCCATTTTAAGTTTTGAAGGTTTAAAACGAAAACTTCTGAGAAGGCTACTAGACTTGGCATTTGTCCGTAACTTTAAATACCAAATTTTAATCTCCGTAATATTTGTTTTTAGAGCTCTGTACCAAATACTGTTAAACATTATAAGATGACTTTGTTGTTCGTCTCTCCGTCTGTTCGTCGGTATGCCAAGAACCATTTTTCTTTGAAATTTAGAATAGGTGTAATATTTCGACTTTTTAAATTATTTGCCTTTGTAGGTACTTATTTGTTTTTATTATATTGCTTGTGTATTGTATTTCTTTTTTTCTTGTACAATAAAGAGTATACATTCATGCATATACGTACATATTTGCTTTATTCATTTGAATGCCGTCCAGTTTTAAAGGGTAGTCACATTTTTTTAATTTCTGACATCGATGACTTTTAAAAATTCTATGTAGATAATGAGCGTAAAATACTAATAATGATACGCAGCCCACTTCTTGTTTGTTTTAATTAATTATACATATAAGACCTTGATGCTCGGTTCTGACTTGCACTGTAAATGTCCATTTATATGAAAAGCGAATATTGTCGCCAGCTACCAATAAAATAGCCGTACTGTTCAGGACAGTAAGCAACCTTCTGACAATGCTCTTCGATAAGTCGTTGGAGTTTACACGACAAGAAGTTATTGTCGTGTGGACGGCAGTTAAATCAAAGTTTTCACCGTCTTGCTTTGATATTGTATTCATAATGTTAAGGTTATGACAGCTTTAATTTACGAATAGTTGTTTAATTACGATGTCGAAGCAAATTGGGTTAATTCAATATCCTTCAATGGAAATCCTTGAGCATTATTGAAATAAATCTTTACGTTTCAGTACTTGATCGCTGTTATGCCTTTTAATAGAGCCGATAGAGAGAGATTATTAGGGCCTGGCCACAACACCACGGCACGGCGTCGTTAACGTGAAATGGCGCGGCGCCGTAGAAAGGCACGTTACGGTGCCGTGTGACAACGGCTTCAACTATTTTAAACTCTACGCGCAGGATATTGGGCTTAGTATTGCACTTTATAATGAATGACGGCACCGTGTATCTGCACGTCGTGGCAACGTGCCTTTCTACGGCGCCGCGCCGTTTCACGTTAACGACGTCGTGCCGTGGTGATGTGTCCACTTGTCCAGGCCCTTATTGTTGAGCCCAATGTTGGTTAAGATTATTATTAAGTCGTTGCATGTAGGTACTGCACCTACATGCAACAGCTTCTCTTTTTTGTATTATGATACCTAGCTTTTTTGTACGCACTTATTTTTGGTTCGAAATCTCATTGAAGAGCTTTTTCCGAAGCTACCACAGGGAATCTAATTACAATATGAAAGGCTCTCAACAATATTTGATATTTGTCAGTGACAGTAATGGCTTCAGAGTTAACAACAATACGATAACATATCGAATGCAATACTTATTGTTGTACCGCGTAGAATAGAGATCCTGGCTCCAAATTCTACTCAGTGAAACAATATTGCCTTTGACATGTTTTCGTATTATCAACGTTATTATTTCTAGACAGTCATGGTGGCCGTGTTAAAAACAAAACAATAAAAAGCAGATTGCAAGCTTCTGACAAAGCTCTTCGATACGTTATTGGATTACATAAATTTTAATGACTAATTCTACTGTAGTTTAACAAAAGTTTATATAAATGCTGATGTACCTTAACCGAAACCTAGATTATTCACAAAAATGTACCTAGATACTTAGTTCTCTCTATAAAGACCAATTACTTATAGATATATATTATGAGAGACGAAGCGTGTTTAAGTTTTTAGTTGAGTTCAATTTTATTGCATAACAAAAAATAATTATCTGCGCATCGTTTAGACGGTAAATCTTATTTTAATTTAACTTTATAATAATTAATTATCTGTGCATTGTTAAGAGTTGAAGTCTTATTTTAATTTGTCATTCTATTAAAAAAATGTTATAAAACAAGCATATTTTTAATTACATATTGTTATGATTACATAATACTACTCTTAATTACATATTGTTATGATTACATAATGTCTTTTAATACAATATAACCTCCAATAAAACCACGTAGATTCCTTTTACAACAAAGGTTACAGTTGTACAATATTAAAAAAATGTCTTAAAAGCCATTTTCAATTCTTGTTGTCTGTCTTAAAAGCCATTTTCAATTATTTTTTCTGTAGTAAAAGCCACGCTATCTCTGGATCTATTAAAGCTACGGGATTTATTAATTATTATTTTTAAATTTATAATTATGAAACATCTCAAAAACTTAAGCATAATGAGCTCAAGTGGTTTATAATAGCTTGAGTATTTCAAAAAATATATGCAAAAATAAAGCAACCATTTTCGTTTTTTGCTCGCCCTGAAAAAGTGCATTTTGGCTTTTACAACATTTGATACTTTAAGGGTCGTTATATTCGTATTTTATTACAATAACCACAAGTACGTGCGAGTGTAGCGACACTATCTAAGCGACTATAACGTTTTGTACGGATTTGAGACTCATTATATAAAATTTATTCTGCTGGCCTATCATGGTCAAAAGAACTGTCCCCTATTTTCTATAGGTCCCATTATTTTGTCCCATTAATGGGAACACGAGGGAGAACTGTTTCTCGTAGTTCCATTAGTATTTATCTACTTCCTGTATACTAAAATAGGGAAGCTTGGTTTGCTAAAAATGTAAATACGTAGATAGGTTTCGGTTATGTTAGTTTTGCAGCAGGCCCGGAGGGCCAAACCACCTGCAAAACCTACCTACGCATTCCATTATATTCTATATATAGGAAGAAAATTTCCACAACCGTAAATACTAATGGAACTAAGAGAAATAAGTCTCCCTCGTGGTCCCATTAATGGTAAATAATGGGAACTTTCTGACCGACATGTAAGTGCGTGGGTGACGGATGCTTTAGATATCCACCGCGATAAAGGAGACTATAATACGGGCCTGTGGGTTGCTTAAAGGAGTCATCAAGTACCTATTTCTTAAGAGGATATCTACTGTCTCCACTTAGCATACATGCTCCAAATGCATTTTGATCAAACTGAAATTTTATGGTACTTGCAAGTTATTTAAAAAAAAACTTCCTTTATACTAAACTAGTAAAAAGGAATAAAATAATTGTATTATAGCTGGACTTTTATAATATTACTTACAAATCACTATTATTATTTACACCGTGTGCAGTAAGTTCGCATACAGTTTCAAACTATCATTAAAACAAGCTAGTAATAAGAAATTCAATAAAAAAAATATTTGATGAAAGATGTTGTTATATAAAATATTCATAACAAATGTTTTGGGATAAGTCCACCTTTATCGCACTCCCTCCATTGGAATTTCGTCCCAAATTTGTACGATAACTTTTTTAAATGCCTCAAATTCTTAATTTTATAGTTATTAAGTTTTGAGGGAATGTAAAAAGTCCAGTACATTTAAATCCGGAGAACTTGGGAGCCATTAATTTTTAACCGACTTCAAAAAAAGGAGGAGGTTCTCAATTCGTCTGTTTTTTTTTTAAATTTTTATTTTTAATGTTTGTTACCTCAGAACTTTCGACTGGGTGAACCGATTTTGATGATTCTTTTTTTATTTGAAAGCTGGTGCTTCCCGATTGGTCTCATTCTTATCAAAATAAGGACCTGATGGTGGAATCCATGAGGAATCGACGGAACTCTTCAAAATTTATAGGCATACCTATAGCGATTTTGGTATTTTTCATTGTAACTCGTGTATTTGGTCTTGGAAAGCACTATTTGGTGAAGTGAAACTGATGATGAAGACCACAGATGGCCACCGGAACTCCTTAACGGTATATATTTCGAGGGTAGCGACATGATATTTCGATTAAGATAGTTGAGCGACTATGACGAAGCATATTTAGGTTTAAATATATGACTATGACATTCCCACGGCGTCGCTTACGGCGAGATTGAAATGTTCTATCGTTTCTTATTAATTGAGAAGTGGGAGAATAACAGCATAATTATGATCACTAAAAAGTATAAAATAAAAAAAAAGTTTAAAGAAACAAAAACCCGCCTTCAAAAAGCAAAAAATAACTTCTTTAAAATGGTAGGTAAATAGGTCAGTCCAACTGAAGTCGGCGTCCAACAATATTTTAACCAAAAGCAGACTTCAGTTGGACTGACCTATTTACCTAGAAAGAAAAGAAGTTATTTTTTGCTTTTTGAAGGCGGGTTTTTGTTTCTTTAAACTTTTTCACGCTTGAACTGAGTTTGCCGTGTGGGATGGAGTTCCGTCTTGTTGGAAACAATAGTAGTCATTTCCAAACATAATTTTTAAATTTGGAGCAACATTTTTACCAAGACTTCTGTTTTATATAGTATTCGGCACTGATTTTTACCCCTTTGTCGAAAAATACCAAAGGAAGTTTACCCTGCTTGCAAACTGCTCCCCAAACCATCACTGATGGCACATTCCTTTGATTATCTGGAATATCTTGGATGTTTACTGCCCACAAACAATCATTTTGAGCATTGTGAGATTGCACTACTACGAAAAGTTTTTGTCTGATAAAACGAATTCATCCCCTGCGTGCCAGGAAAGTATCGTGTGTGATCGATCTATTTTTTTTCTTTATAGCTTCGGAAATGCCGTGTATTTTTCTTTGCTTGTAAGCGTGACACCCGAGGTCTGCTCTCAAGATGTTGTGTACTGATCCTCTTGAAATTTTTAATCTGCAGCAAATTTTCAGACTGAGCGGTGTTTTTTCCGGCGGAGACGCTCTCTCACGATTTTCACGGCCCTATCCGTTCTTGCTGAACGCGGGTGACCAGATCTCTTGCGGTCTCCTTGTATCTTCTAATTGTAATATAAACTACGTTACGCGTAATTCCAAAAGGTTTCAATGCCGCAAAAATTGCACTGGGGCCCTCGCCTATCGCCCTTAAGAAATTTTGAGTTAATGGGTTCCCGAAACTGTTTCATCATGGATTAAAAGTGAACGACGTTAGCTAGGTATATATTTTAAAATGTTGTTTTTTGTTCAGGACAATATATACTTCAAATTATAATTACAAAACTGTCTGAAAGTTTTTTATGTTTTTCAAATCACTGCCAGAAAAAGTGTATTCGAACTTATTGGACACGGTGTATTGCGTTGCTGAATTTCACACAGTGCCTTGAACGCATATGTGCGTTCTTAAAGTATGCAAGCTTCGTATAAAACAAAAACAGAAACTTATTAAACAACGCTTATAAAAGCTGCCTGAAGTAGTTATCAATTAAGTCTCTCCTGTAGAATTCATTTACAATTAATTGTGTGAAGCTTCGTAGGAGTCATTATCATCTGATGTTTCTGATGGAGGCTTAATGTATTATTTAGTTAATACTGGCATAGTAATCCTTTTACATGTTTTTGAATAAGGACCTAGCAACGGTATTGTTTGGTTTATTGTGTGTTATGCTGTCACTCGTGATTATCTTTTACAGAATATAACATTGTCCACACCTGTGTCCACTCTGTTTATTTACCATTAACATCTGGTTATGGGCATTAGTCTACGTCGTGTGTGTAATGTAATGTTATTGGAAATGTAAATTGCGTGATAAATTGTGATTTTGAAACTCGCGAAAACGGTAGGTATGTCGGACGTAAGTTCATCTGGTATAAGTGGAATAAAGAAGCTAAAGGGTTCGTCTGATTACTCAAATTGGAAGTTTTTGGTACTCGTAAGAAATTATCTTGAAAACAAAGACTGGTGGAAAGTCATTTCTGAAAAAGCTGTTGACAGTGACGCAGATAGGCAAGCACGAATAACGATTTGCTTATTGTTGGAGCCAGAGTGCTTCACTCACGTTTACAATACAAAAACAGCAAAAGAGACTTGGTTCAGTCTTCAGAATGCTTTCGAAGATACGGGTTGAGGACGACGTATACACATACAACGAGAGCTTTTCAATTGTAAGTTAGAACACTTTGATTCGATGGAAAGCTACATATCAAAAATTACGTTTCTTACTCAGCAATTAGCCGACATTGATGCCGTGATACCTAATGACTGGATTGTATCAATATTACTAGGTGGGCTGACCTCTCAATACAGTCCCTTAATTATGGCTGTTGATAATAGCGGTCAGGAAATCACCTTAAAACAAATAAAGACCAAGTTGCTACAAGAAGGTAGTCGCCAGAACAAGTTGAACACAAATCACGAGCAAGCCCTACTTACACGGAAAACAAATGCAGCGGGATCATATGATAAAAATCGTGATCGAAGTTCGTTTTCAAGTGCTTTAAGTGTCATAAACAGGGACACAAAGCTTCAGAGTGTAAGGAGCACAATAAGATCGCAAATGTTTGCCTAAACGCAAAAGAAGCAATTAACAAAGATAAGTGGTATTTAGATAGTGGGTGTTCAAACCACATGACCCACGATAAGAGCAAGTTGTTACACTATACAACTGAAAACAACATGCGAATTTCAGTAGCAAACGGGGAAAAGCTACGAGTACAAGGACGAGGGGATGCTGAACCACAAGTCGGAGGAAGCGAAAAACTCATTTTGAATAATGTTTTACATGTTCCTGATTTATCTATGAATTTAATTTCAGTGAGCGATTTGACCAAGAAAAATCTTTTAGTTAATTTCAGCGAAAAAGGTTGTACAATTCAAAATAAGAATGGAATCGCGGGGAAATGTACGGAGGTTGATGACATTTACGAATTAAAAGAAAAAGAAAATAATGTCGTAAATGGGCGTTTTCACTACACTGTCAAACCCAAATGAAAACATTTCAGATATTTGGCATAAAAGATTAGGTCATTTAAGCAAAAATTATATTGATAAATTAAAATTAATGGTCAGCGGATTAAAATATACCTCGAACAATGTGTATAACCCTTGTGTGCCATGTATAAACGGCAAGATGTGTAAGACTCCTTTTCGTAATAAAGGAACTAGAGCAAAAGAACTTTTAGAGATTGTACACACGGGTCTGTGCGGCCCTATGGCGGAACCATCGTTTGGCGGTTCGAGGTATTTTTTATTATTTATTGACGATTTTACAAGAAAGACTCATGTTTACTTTTTTAGAAATAAATTTGAAACTTTTGATAAAATTATTGAATACAAGAAGGAGGTTGAGCTTGAGACGAGTAAGTCAATAAAATGCCTGAGGTCTGACAATGGAACAGAATATTGTAATGCTCGATTTAACCAATATTTAAAGTCCGCAGGTATAAAGCATCAAACGACTGTGCCCTAAACACCCGAGCAAAATAGGATAGCGGAAAGGGCGAACCGGACCATTGTCGAGAAAGCTAGAGCTTTACTTTCGGAGGCGAATCTAGGAAAAAAGTACTGGGCAGAAGCTGTGAATACTGTGGTATACTTAAAGAACAGATGCCCTACAAATGCTTTGATCGATGCTGTTCCGGAGAAACTTTGGACAGGAAAAGATGTAAATGTAAGTCATCTTAAGATCTTTGGCTGTTTGGCCTATAAATTGACACCAAAACAAAATAGACGTAAATTTGACATGAAGACTAATGCTTCAATTTTTATCGGATATCCGGATAACCAAAAAGGGTATCGTTTAATAAATCCAAAAACAGGGAACGTGACTACAGCACGAGATGTGAAGTTTTTAGAAAACGTTTTTCTCAAAAACAATGAAGGCGATAATTCGGTCGTAACTTTGGACTTGGAAGAAGCTTCAAGTTTACAAAACGAAATAAGTATTAACGAGGTGCGATCAGAGCAATGCGATAGTTCATTTCACGATGCTGAGTGTGAAACAGAAGAGCATCTGAGAGTAGTACCGAATGAATTAGTGCCTGAAGCTGAAGAAGAAGAAATTGTTCATGGGGACAGGAGGTATCCTTTGAGAGAGCGTAAACCAGTTGAACACTATGGATGCAACGTCATGTATGCTGTTGAAAATATTGATGGGGAACCAGTGACTGTGGAGGAGGCTTTATCAAGACCTGACTGCGAGCTTTGGCGGCAGGCGATGAATGATGAGCTGCATTCACTAAAGGAGAACCAAACTTGGACATTGGTTGATCTCCCAGCTGACAAAAAGGCCATACAATGTAAATGGGTCTTTAAAATCAAAAATGACAGTGATGGCAAGGTATCAAAGTATAAAGCTAGATTAGTCGCAAAGGGCTTTACGCAGGTACGTGGAATAGACTATTCAGAGACTTATTCTCCTGCAGTAAGAAGGCAGTCGGATGATAAGAAGAAGCTCATAGTTCTAATTTATGTCGATGACATTTTTGTCTTTAGTAATTGTGAGCAAGAAAAACAAAAGTTAAAGGCTGGTTTATTAAAAATATTTAAATTGAAAGATTTAGGTGCAGCCAGGCATGTTTTAGGGATGCGATTGAGGCGAGATGCGGGAACAATATACCTAGATCAGGAACAGTTCATTCTTAAATCTTTAAGTGACTTTAATATGGCTGATGCCAAGCCAGCTAGTACTCCTATTGAAGTGGGAATCAAATTAGAAAAGCCACAAGATCCAAACTGCAATCTCACGTATCAAAGTTTGATAGGTTGCTTGAATTACCTACTTAGCTTGCAATACGCGACCGGATATAGCGCACGCAGTTAGTGTACTTTCACAGTTTAATTCATGTTATGACGAAGTTCATTTTAAACAAGCAAAACATGTCTTAAGATATTTGAAGGGTACTTCTAATCTTTGTCTTACATTTCGAAAGTCAGGAAATTTAGATTTACGTGGCTATGTTGATGCAGACTGGGGTGGAGCACTTGACAGGAAATCTTTTACCGGATTGATTTTTAAATTAGGGAAGAATATTGTATCCTGGGAAGGTAAAAGGCAGGCTACTGTATCTTTATCCACGACAGAAGCTTAATATGTAGGCTTAAGTCAGGCTGCTAAAGAAGCACTTTATTTACGCAGTTTATTAAATAGCTTAATAGCTACGGAAAACAGAGCGGTAGTTATTTATAATGATAATCAATCGGCTCAAAAAATAGCGTCTAATAAAATGATGCATAATAGAACGAAACATTAAATATCATTTTATTCGAGAATGTGTATTGACTAATAAAGTTGAAATAAGGTACATGTCACCTGACAAAATGATAGCGGATATATTAACGAAGCGCGTTCATGGCCCGAGACTTAGAGAATTTTTAAAGGACTTGGCCTTAACAAATTATTCTATTAAGGGGGCGAGTCAGTTATATGAATAAAAATGAATGTTTTTGATACTTGTGTATTCGATGTGTTTCTTGTAATGTAATAATTTGTTGTTTTTATTAATATTTTGTTATGCATGACTGTAGTTGTGTTGAGCACTAAAGCACTAGGCCCCTATTGATTATGAAGTTAGTTCTGTTAACGTTACGTACATGTAATAGATTAAGGGGGCGTGTTGGAGGCTTAATGTATTATTTAGTTAATACTGGCATAGTAATCCTTTTACATGTTTTTGAATAAGGACCGGTATTGTTTGGTTTATTGTGTGTTATGCTGTCACTCGTAATTATCTTGTACAGAATATAACATTGTCCACACCTGTGTCCACTCTGTTTATTTACCATTAACATCTGTTTCATTCAAACCAAGATGATCATCAACGTCGTCCAACGGCAGTTGGTCATGTGAGAGTCTACATATATTGTGCAGCACAGCAGCTGCTACAATAACAGCTTGTGCCCTGTTCACTGACAAGCGAATTGGCAGATGAAGTATCGGGAACCTTCTTTTCCAAACACCAAAACAACGTTCTATGACATTCCTTCTGCGGATTTGGGACTCATTGTATAAAATTTCTTCTGGAGTGTGTGGGTTGCTTAAAGGAGTCATCAAGTATTTCTTAAGAGGATATCCACTATCTCCAACTAGCATACATGCTCCAAATGCATTTTGCTCAAACTGAGATTTTATGGTGCTTGCATTAAAAATCATTGCGTCATGTGCGGACCCAGGCCATTTCACAACAATATTATTTATTACCAAGTCAACATCACAAATGCACTGCATATTAAGGGAGAAATATCCTTTTCGATTGCGAAATACTTCAGCTTGTGGTCCACCGGGAGATTGCAAACGAATGTGCGTACAATCGATTGCATACACGGGAACTTTGCAATGTTATAATTTTTTTCTTGGGTAGAGCTGGAACAACTCATTTTTATAAACTTTTGTTTTAAGGAAGTTAATAATTTTGATACTAGCCACACCGTAACACAAGCCGTAGCCTTGAAGACTCTCACAATATCACCAGCGGCGAGCAGTACCACCCCTATGGCATAAAATCTTAGCGTAAGCAAAAGCTGCGTAGTTGGTGACAGGGCACAGTTCCTCGCAGTTGCAGGCCTTAATCAGGAACCAATCTTTAATAGAACCATCTCTACACTCTCCTTTGAGAGCCGAAATCGGCATTTGAATTCGGTGTCGCTTAATATGCTGCAGTGTTCTAGCCTTGGCTTGAAAACTCTGCCTCGCCGATGGTTAGAATTTTCACTGGAACTTGAATCAGATGAATCAAGTAACATGTCTAAATCGCTACTGTCCGAAGAATTAGACATCTTTAACATATACAGCAATGTTTACCCGTTTTTCTTTATTATTATTTATTTATTTTAATGGCGTCTACAAGTTATGTAATTTCTTTAGTAAGGAAAATACGATATTCAAAAGTCACATTTACGTCAAGTGTCAAGGTAACCGTCCGTAAGTAAGCTTAAACCATGACATCGCTGTCGGTAACTGCCGGCAGTAAAATTTTACTGAAATATGACTAACGGACCGTTATAAGACGCAAAAAGTGACCGGGAAGTATAATTTACGTCAAAAAGACCTGAAAATATACTTACGGAGTGTTATAAAACCGGCCCTAAAAAGTTATAGCCCCGTAAACTTACTCTTTCATATAAGGGCGCGTCCCGCTGTTAAGCGATGACGTCATCATACGTGAGCGGCTGAGCGCTAGCCGCCGGGTTTCGAGCGCCGCATACGAAGTTTAAAATTCAATATCTCGAAAACTATTTGACGTATCGAAATTATTTTTTTACAGATATTTTTAGTTTTTAATGAAGAATACGCTAAGCCAAAAATCTAAATTGGCTGACATTCTCTATTACAGAACTAGTTACAGTTCTAAATAAATACACTCAGACACAAGACAAGTATTCATTTAATAGGTCAAAAGCACTGTGTTATCATTTATTTCACAGATTATCACGAATTCAAGTTCAGGTGAACACGGCTAAAGATGCAATTAAGGCAGAACTTATGTTAAAGCTAGAGTCACTTTTATCAAACTATGTCACTTTTTCTTCTGATCCTTCTTCTTATTTGGTTGACAACAACCCATCACATTCTTCAGGTTTACAGGTATCACAAGGTGATCCACAAATTGAGTGTTCAGGTGATAGGAATATTTCCAAGTGGGGGTTGAAATTCAACGGCACCACTGATCCTAGATCTTTTTTAGAGCGTGTAGATGAACTTAGGTTGGCATTCGGTGTTTCTGATACTAAATTGTTCAATTCAGCGGCACAACTTGTTGTTGATAAGGGTTTATTATGGTTTTGCTGTATCAAGCACCAGGTGTCTTCATGGAACGAATTAAAGGCAATTTTATTGCAAGAGTTTGATCCCACTGATTATGATTATAGGTTAATGAGTGAAATAAGGTCGCGTACACAGGGAATTGATGAAGCAATTCACATCTTTTTTGCGGTTATGACTTGTATGTTCGAGCGTCGTAGTTCACCGTTGCCTGAGGAAGGGAAATTAAATATCTTGCATCACAATATTCGTCCTCATTTCAAACAACAGCTGGCGTTAGTTAAGGTTTGTTCAGTAGCTGAATTACAGCAACATTGTAGGAACATTGAGGCAGCTTGGCAGCGGACTGAAAACTTTTCAGAGCCGAAGTCGACATCCAACATTTTGGGCAGTGACTTTATGTACAAAGGCAAGTCGAAGAATGTTAATTCACTTTCAGTCAGCACTGCCAAGGGTCCCGATATTACTTCGGAGTCGTGTTCTGCATTTTCACACCGACCAAGTACATCGAATGTTAAGAAGCACACAGCTGTTCCATCCACACATGGACAAACCCAGATTTGTTATAAATGCGGCGGAACTCGACATAATTTTAGCTTTTTGTTACATCGATGACATAGTCATCTGTTATTCGGATTTTCAGACACATTTGGTGCTACATAAGCGTGGTTTGGAAAAAATTAAAATGGCTAAACTAACTATTAATTTTGAGAAATCCAAGTCCTTCAGGCAGTCGCTCAAGTACCTTGGTTACGTCGTGGACGAGTTCGGGTTGCGTGACTGATCCTGAAAAGGTCGCGGCCATTTTGAATTTTCCCATACCGACAACTTCTCGGGGGGTAAACATATTTTTAGGGACGTGTTCGTGGTATCCTCGTTTCATACGAAACTTTTGGACGATCGCCGCTCCTTTAAATAAATTGACAGCGAAGGGGAAGAACGTTCCTGCCTTTCGGTGGTCTGAGGAGGCTGAAGTTTCATTCAATTCATTGAAGAATGCATTAGTTTGTGCTCCTATTTTGGCAGTGCCAGACTTTGAGAAGCCCTTCTCTGTGCATTGCGATGCTTCTTCATATGGATTGGGTAGAATGTTGAGTCAGACTATTGAGGGTCACGAGCACCCGATAGCATATGTGAGTCACTCTCTTAAAAAAACGAGCGAAACGACAGTGCGAACGAGAGGGAGGCTCTGGCTGTTTTGTTCGCTGTCGAGAAGTTTCAGGCTTATTTAGGCTCGCATCGCTTTAAGGTGATCACGGATCATGCGTCACTTAAGTGGTTTATGAACTTGGAGAACCCGTCTGGTAGGTTAGCACGTTGGGGTTGCAGACTGTCTCGATATGAATTTGACGTTGAGCACAGGAAAGGCACCGATAATGTGGTACCGGATGCGTTGTCCAGACTTATGACGGTTGACGCAGTGAAAGTCACAAACGACGATGTCGAGAAAGATTTATGGTATGAAAGGATTGTGAGCGGTTGTAAGCCTTTCGCCCTCAAATTTTCCGAATTTCAGTTTTAAGGAGGGAAAACTTTACCGATTTTGTAGGAGTAAGTACAACTTACTGAGTGAATTTGACTGGAAATTGGTAGTTCCGAAGAGTGACCGTATTAACCTCGCAAGGCCCAGTGTGCAATAAAATGTACATGACAAGGCAATTTAATTTGAACTGTGTTGCAATGGTAATAAGGTTTATTTTCCTATCTTGATAAACTGAAAATGGCATTATCGAACATACGTAATTGAACTTTATTGCCTTCATGGTAGATTCAAAGTCCCGCTTACAAAAAACTCCCTGTTTGTAGTATGCTGGGCCTTACGAGGTTAAGATTATGACGGAGTGTCATTGTGAGTCTACAGCTTCACATCTCGGTGTATTTAAAACTCACCGGCGGCAGTCTTTGATACACTTTTGGCCTCGCATGCATAAGGACGTTGTCGATTTTGTGAAGGGTCGGCTTCGGCTTACAAGCATTCACAGAATCGCACTCCTTCAGCCAAAGGTATGTCATAGACCGTTTCAAGTAGTTTCCATTGATTTAGTAGGTCCTCTACCACGTTCGAAGTCGGGTTACACGTTTTTGTTTGTTGTGACATTCTGTTCAGTTTGTGTTAAACAGTGCAGTTAATGAGTCAACGGGGTTTTCATCTTTCTTTTTGGTACATGCTAGAGAACCAGTCAATAACGGCTCTTTTTACCGCGATACCGATGAGGAGTATACTATAGGTATACCTAGAGAAGAGTATGCAGGCAATTTTGGTTGTTTAGGGAATATTGTTGAGCAAGTTAGATCTTCACTTTTGAAGGCGCATGCTACAAACTACAAATATTATAATTTAAGACCAAGCCCTGCCAAGTTTTCTAAAGGTGATATGATATAGTTTGGAAGCGCTTGTATGTACAAAGCGATGCAGATAAATTAAGGATGGCTAAGCTCGCGCCTAAGTATGAAAAGTGCAAGGTTAAGAAAGTTTTGTCGCCTTTAGTGTATGAACTGGAGAGGATGGACGGACATCATTTTTCATCACACTTGCTCGTAAATAGTGTCCTAACATGCTAGAAAAATCGACCGTAAATACTAAATAATACCCGCGGGCCTTTTTTTTACCATTACACCCTGCGTGCGAAATAGTTTTTTTTTTAAATATTATACGTAGACTCAAACTATCATAATACGCCAGGACCCCAATTCTTGTGCCATTCGATATGAAGTTAAATTCGAGATGAAATGTCAGCTGCATACAATTTTCTAAAAATCTCGCATATAAACTATTGATCTCGACAGTCACTAGAATCGGACTCCTGACCACGTTTGACATTATCTGTGGTAAGTCATAGATAATGATGCAGTCTGCCGCAAATTTATAAATAATGACTATAAACCGTGTGATTCCAAAATAATAATTAAAAGGGTGTCTTTGTGCAAATATTAAAATTTATATATCAATAAAAACATTTCGTCATCAGAAGAAATGTATAATGCGACTCCGCCGGACATAGCCAACGCGGCTAAAACTATTAGTGAGAATCGAAAGTTAAAAATATGATATTTTGTCCGATTTTATTTCATTTCCTCGCAATTGTGATGAAAAACATTGTATGTTACACGGGTGGTAAAGGAAATACAAAGCTCGAGTCATTAAAGACAGACTATTCTAACAGACTCTCGTTTGTAATTATGTCTCTACCACCCACAATGTACTATTTAGTCGTAGCTGATCTTGTGAACAGTGGACGCGCGCCCCGTAATGATAGCCATTGCTCGCCGCGCCGCCACTGTTGACTATCAGACTACACAACCTCAAGATTGTGTTAACATTTAGTGTTGAATATTCGGATAAATTCAATCACAAACCGTATGGTGTGGTGAACAGGAACAACTGTCTCACTGCTAGAATTTAGCGCGTGATGTATGAAAGAATATTGTATGATGAAGAATGTAGGGTTACTCATTCATGACTCAATACCACCTTGAGAAATCTTTAATTTGACTTCAAGTTTCTTAGTTTTAACCTAACCTAACCTAACCTAACCTAATTGAAGCAATTTGGTTCTTTCCAGCTGGATGGGAATTTAAGAATTGAGAATGATTTAGAATTTCATTTAGAAATATTCAGGAAGATTTAGAAGGTTCTAGAAAATAATAATAATTTAGATTTCATACAGTTTGTGTAGGGAAATAATTTCTGGCACCTTAAATATTTATCTGTGTGCTGATCTTAATTTTGGTACTTAAACTGTTAAGGTTTGTGCTTGCTTTCCTTTTTTTCAAAGCTCTGAAAGCACATGTTTAGAAATTTCACTTTAGCACAAGAGATTTAGTCTGTGAATTAATATTTTACGGTTTGCTAATTTTGTGTAATTTAGTAGTGCGGGTTAGGACGTTTTTTTTACCAGCCGCCTTTTTGTGTACCAAGTCCTTCACTATTTTGTTCTTTTGCCTTCTGCAACAAGCTTCTTAGAGCTCTTCAATGTTACGGAATCTTACTCCTTGCGCCGCCTGAACATTATATCTTCGCGCGCTTACTGTGCGGCTTGCACTATGGAGTCTGCATGGAGTCGACGCCCAGAGCATCGCGTTTCGTCTCACACTGCCCTGATCCCGTCTGCAGCCAGACAGCCCTTGGCAGTAAGGTTACTTCAGATTGAGGTCTGTGAATTAATTATTTAATTGAAACTTTAAGGAATTAGGATTTAAAAGTAAATTGAATATTGGAATTGATGGCATTAGATTCCTTAGGGACTAACCAACTTTAGGATAGATAATTGTGAACCTAACATAAGAACCATAGTGTTTTAAGCACGACCCATGCTTTCGCTGAGCTATTAGGGTGAATTTTTAGAGCAGTTTTTTAGATGTCCCAAGGCCTTAAAAAAAAACCGGTCTACGAGAAACATATTTTTTATACATTAAACAGGATAAAATACAAAGAGGCATAACATTATAAACACTGCTACTTTATACCATAGCTGGTTTTTTCTTTTTGCGAAATTTCAGATTACTAGGAGCAGTAAGGTCAGTGAGGTATGACCCACTCGCGGTTTTCTTCAAACAAATTATTATAACTTCTAGTCAGCTTATTAATAAGTTACATACATTATTAGAAAGAAGAATAAACAACGCGTTTAAATAACCATTACTCACAAGTTACGATTAACAACTAATTCATAACGTTCAAACACCTGCTGTTATCTAATTAGTCGACGTACCTACCGCCATCTTTGCGGTCCTATTGAGTCGACCATTAGATCTGCTTCGGTCATTCAGTGGAGTGGACGAGCTGTTGATGAGCATTGCGACTCTATCGAGGTAAGTCTTTTACACGACGTATTTGGTTCTCTCAAACGTCATTTCCGTGGATTATTATACAAGAATGTACAATGTCTTATTTCAGTTCATCTTTTAATATTTAATAGGATACTTTGATATAATTTACGCGAATCGGGCGATTATTTTTTGCGCAATTCGTTTAGTAAATAGTTATATTATAAATACTTAATTGTAATAACATCAATTATCATTTCGGTGAACAGAAATGCCACCGAGATGACAATTGACGTTATAATATGTGCAAAATGCACTAAAATGCATTATAATCGCTGTTACAAAAGTTAACACTGTTAAAAAAGTTATCATGGTCACCATGATATCCAAAACACGTCTAATGCTTGACATAGCCCTGTTTCGAAAATCATCACGAAACTATAAATAAATAAATAAATTCTTTAAAAAAACTAAAGTTTGTGGGTTTTTGTATGATATATCTAATAAAAATAATATATTAAGGTCGTAATATATAATTTCACATTGATTTTCTAACCAGCCATCATTTCGGTGGTGTATTTCTAAAGTATTGTCATTAAATCGGTGCCGCATATATATTTAACATTCTTATTTGAATATGTAACCTATCAAATGATAATTATAATAAAAATCTAAAAAAAAAAATTTGCCACCGAAGTAACAAAAAACTATGCCGTCGAAAATCCATCCATTAATTACTTATTATAATGTCTGGTCGTTTCAAACCAAAGGTTTGCAATTAAGATATATTTATACTTGTCTAATGAAAGAGTAGGAATAAAGATTGTGTTCAACTTACTAACTCGTTTCTTTTAGCTCCATAATATAAACCCACTCTTTGTCCAAAGGTCACGCCGGACATTGTTAATTTCAGATTGTGAAACCTTTTACTTATTTCGTTTACGACGTGTTCCTTCTATTGGCCGGGTCGGTTCAGCTCATAGAGTGTCTGGTCTGAAAATTTGTTTCTGATAGTAGTCCTTAGGTGGTTACCGGCCACATCTTCACCGAGTGTTTGAAGTACCCGTGGGTGGTGCTCAATTGTGTTTAGTAACTGTTTTAAAGCCTCATGATGAGCATCAATCAAAATGTCTTTATTGCCAAATTGATGCTGAAGGGCAATTGCATAATTTTTATTTGAAATGTCCAAACCATTTACTGCTTCTAGCGCTTTGCCCTCTAGAGAAGCCACTAGATAGGCTAGTTAGTCCACATCTTCCAGATTTCTTTCATCAATGGTTGCTTGAAATTTATCCCAAAATTGGTGAAATTGAAGGATGCCGCCTGAAAACTTAGGAGGAGGAAGAGTGGGCAATTTGGTATGGTGTTTCTGTGCTGTGGTCTGCGCTTTAACCGCAGTGTGGATTGCAAGCACAGCTTCCATATTTGTCAAGCAATCATAAGCTTGTTTCCGTTTCAATTTTAGTTTAATTGCCTCATCAACACTGACTCCTTCAATTTCTGTGGGCTCTAGTATATTGGATGCCTTTGTAACTATCTCAGCTAGGTGCTTCTCCAATAGTTGGATCCTGGCGAGAAAAGCTTCTTCCATTTTGCCGCAACTGGAAAACGATAATATCTGGATAACAACTTTATTTCTATCCGCAAGGCCTACTCAAATTATTGTTCTCTTTACAAGCCGCCATATTTGTTGCGTAGATTGCAAGTTAATAATTACTATAAGATTGCAAACATGTTTACAACGGTAATTTCTAGGTAAACTGAGTAAAATTACAGTAGGCGACCGAGCGGAGGGTCCCTTTCATAATGCTAAGTTACTCTTTTTAACAATATAAAGTTACTTTCATAGCACAAAGGGCCTTCAAATCAATCCCCCAAATAAAGTGTTAGTAGGTGTACAAAAGCGGGAAAATTATGTAGTTGCTCTTTTGTTTTCTTACATAAGCCGACTTACTCGCGTAAAATGGCAAGTAATTTATTCACTATTTGATTAACCTTGCACTTGTGATCTATCATTTGTTTTTTATACTTAACTTTTAAATTGGAGATTCGACAAAAATAATGGCGCTAAGTAATTTTCCATCCTTACCTAATGTTTTTTGCGATATTCCTTGAAAGTTATATTTCCGTAATTATCACTTGTGCCCATGAGATTTACGTAGTCCTACATCCATTTTATCACTTTAGTACCGTTTTTCTCCAGAAATTGCAAACTTTTCTCAAGTTAACTTTGTAATAACGTACCCGTTAAAGATTTTTTTTCGTATGTACGAGTATGTATTATCTTGGCGACACTGCAACTTAACCTATTGTACAAGTCGACACACGTAAAAAGAGCCCTGAGCGACCTACCTGCGCAGTGAGAAAATTACGGACCAAATTGGTGGGCGCGACGGGGGGAGCGTAAACCACTTTGCTTTGCTACCACGCTATTGGTTACCAGTAATACACTCTTATCTATGATTGGTTTGTTAGTAGACACCATGCGCAAACATATCCCCTCTACTAGCCACTCGGAGCTCTTTTTGCCTGTTTTATATAGCTACAAATTACAACTTACAGACTGTTCTCTACGACACATCACTGCACAGACGTACCACGCACCTTGGTCGGATTAAAAATTTCATGTCTATGGTTTGCTCAGTGTTGCTAGTAGCAAATACCGTAAGACCGGGTCCACACACGATGAAGTTAAGCCTTCGTGTACAATAATTATAAAAATGGAACGGGGAAACGCACAAAAAAAAACGTGTGCGTCTTTTTGAAATCTGATTACTGGTTCGCATTTGTAGGGTCCCTCAGATACCCTCAGAACCAATATCGAAACAGCGGACACTTTTTTAAATCTGAGTACGGGTTCGCATTTTTAGTCCCCACGGATCCTCAGACATCGATTTTCGGTGATAGTTTTAGGTTATAATGCTCACTGTCAACAGTATTCATGCTTAGAAACGCAATACGGGGTGACGTCAGCAGGTAAGATCTAATACCGTTTACCATTTTCGTCCATACCTATAGCTTACGATTGGCCTAGCGGCTGAGAGGTTGGTCTATGACGCTATGGTGCCGCGGTTCAAATCTTATGCCATTCCAGTATCTTTTTGTATTTAAAAAAATGTTTAAAAATTAGTTCTACCGCTGCCGTACGAGTGAGAGAAAGGGAAGCCAGACAGGCTGTCGAGTAACAACGCGCGTTACGTAACGAAATGGTTTTTATCCTCCGTTAAGAAGTTATAACTTCAAAAAGAACCAACACTTGTCATTTATTTTAGTCATATTACGTACAGTCGACCACGCTTTTACTTTCTATTTGCAAAATTGTGATAATAATATAATAGAATGGTCAATTGTATTATATTTAAAAAAAAAAACATAATTCAACCCAGTTAAAAAAAAAAAAATGATTCATTTCAATTTCATCAAGGATTAGTAACTGTCATGCCATTGTTTAATTAATTTGGTACTTTCTGAATTTAATTGTTTCATTCCGGCAGAGTAAATTTCATTTCTTGTTTTAACGCAATTTCCGAAATGTACTATGGAGTGGCTGCGTGATGTTCGTCACAAGCTTTTGAACAACCTTTTCCGACAGGAAGGTGGCTACGTGAGGTTCGTCACAAGCCTTTGAACAACCTTTGCAGTGGCTACGTGAGGTTCGTCACAAGTCTTCAAACAACCTTTTCACTGGCTATGTGAGGTTCGTCACAAGCCTTCAAACAACCTTTTCAGTGGCTAGGTATGTGAGGTTCGTCACAAGCCTTCAAACAACTTTTTCACTGTCTATGTGAGGTTCGTCACAAGCCTTCAAACAACCTTTTCAATGGCTATGTGAGGTTCGTCACAAGCCTTCAAACAACCTTTTCACTGGCTATGTGAAGTTCGTCACAAGCCTTCAAACAACCTTTTCAGTGGCTATGTGAGGTTCGTCACAAGCCTTCAAACAACCTTTTCACTGGCTATGTGAGGTTCGTCACAAGCCTTCAAACAACCTTTTCACTGGCTATGTGAGGTTCGTCACAAGCCTTCAAACAACCTTTTCAGTGGCGATGTGAGGTTCGTCACAAGCCTTCAAACAACCTTTTCACTGGCTATGTGAGGTTCGTCACAAGCCTTCAAACAACCTTTTCAGTGGCTATGTGAGGTTCGTCACAAGCCTTCAAACAACCTTTTCAGTGGCTATGTGAGGTTCGTCACAAGCCTTCATACAACCTTTTCACTGGCTATGTGAGGTTCGTAACAAGCCTTCAAACAACCTTTTCACTGGCTATGTGAGGTTCGTCACAAGCCTTCAAACAACCTTTTCAGTGGCTATGTGAGGTTCGTCATAAGCCTTCGAATTTCGTTCTCCATACATTTCAAAACAGTGGCTGCGTGAAGTTCGTCACGAGCCTTCAAATTTCGTTACTTAAACCAGACAGAATGAAACAACACTTTCAAACAAGCTTCGCTTTGCGTGTAAAGGGCTTCGGGCTTAATCGCAGCCTCTCCACCATTTTGTCGCCAAGTGTTTTTATATTAGTCTAGATCCATAAGATAACTTTAATTGCAACAAAGTATTTGTTTTGGGGTTTAGGTTAACCAGCGCGCAAAAAAGGCGCATACATTAAGTCGTCGAGTTGCGGAAACCAGCCCGCTCTAACCTATTACCTATAACCAGCAAACAAGGCAATTCTAGATTCAGGTAGGAATGTGTACTTCACGTACCCACATTCCTTTTAACAGCGGAACCTTCTGGTTCCTTCTGAGGACCTCCCAACTTCGAGCTCACTTCCATATTTCATTTCTGTGCCAATTCAAACATGTTTTCAATTCAGGTATTATGCCTTGTCTTTCGATTTCCCTATTCGTTATGTAAATAGATCAAAATACACTCACCAAGACCAAGACTTTCGCCATCTCCTCTCTACTACACCGGTTTTAGTTTTTTAGCTCTCCTATTTATCCCGCCTATTTCGTCTTCTATCTTCTGTCAAAACAATACACAGATCAAGCAAAGCTAAGCGGGGTGGCCATACACACACTTTATAAGGAGCATTCATACTTAAAGTTTGAAGTTAATCGCGACAGTTCGCGACAATTATTTTATTATTTTGTGTGATTTTAATCTGAATTCTTGTAGTGTTAATATTCTTGACAAGTTTCAGTGCTTTCTGTAATTTGAGCCAATATAACAGCATCTGCAATGATCATGACGGCATTTTAGATCTCATCCTGAGTGGACTTGGACCTGATAGGGTAAGCGTTTCCGGTCTGTTTACAATTATGTTATGACCAATGACTTCCCCGATGTAATAAGTGTAGCCTAATGTCTGATATATACCGACGAGTTGAAGTTGACCATGGGGGTGAAGGATGTTGCGGATCATGTGGCTCTGCAGGGCGACATAGATGCCGTAGCCGAATGGAGCGACGTAAATCGTCTGCACTTTAATGTTTCCAAGTGCTTAAATTTTCCAGGGCTCGGACGCCTGAAATCTGGACATACTACCTGCAGGACACTGCAATGGATCAAGTAACAGAAATACGTGACCTGGGACTGACTATGGACGCGAGACTGGACTTTCGGACTCGTATTCTGACAGTAGGCACGCAAGTAAAATTCTGGGGTTTATTATGAGCAGAGGTCGGAATAGGTAGTGCTTATTAACCTAAACCTGTAATCTTCATTCAATAACGTATTCCCATCTCACTCACGCATGAATGAACATGGGTCAAGTTTAGGTTATAAGGCACTACCTATTATAACGGTTGTGGTTTTTGAAACTCTTTGGTCGCTATCTAGCCTTTAGCACGGCTTTGAGTTTGAATACTGGCAGGTTGGCCGGTACGTTACAGGAGCTGCCGTTTTGTGAAAATTCTGAATGTCGATGGAAAATATTTTATTCAAGGAGAAGATTTTATTTACATCCAACTAAGTACAGAATTCAACATTAATACAATTAAAAATTAAAACTAAACGTATTTAAATTAAAATTAAACTAAGCTACTTAAATATTAAAGATATAAATAATAATCACCACTATAAAAAGAACACCCCCTCTAGCAGGTCCGCTCGCGGCATGGTCCCCATGACACTGGCTGCATTACCTCTCTGGATAGCTAGCCCAATCCTTTGGGGGAGGTAAGCACCAGCTCTAGGATCTCCGGAGGATTCTATGAGCCGAGAGGACAGGGCCTTAATAAAGCTTTTCATATCAGCTGACCAAGGTCCCATGGTTTCCACTGCAAGCGCCACAAATTCGTAATAATTTAATAATGAAGAATATTTGCGGCGCTTGAGTGTTTGGGCCTGATCAGCTGTTGCACCGGCCCGATTACGGGTTGACTGCACGTGGGAAAGGGCGAATGTGTCAACGCACGTTGCGTCCCACACCAGTGCCCTACCTAGTTTCCACGGCACCAATGAGGTAAGTTCGCTTAATAAGGACCAGGTTTTTGTAAATCCTTATAAATCTGATTTAAGAAGTACTTTAATTAAAAAAATATATGAAATGTACAAATTGCCTATATCTGAAGTTAAAACAATAACCAAAAATCATGAATCCAAAGTAAATTAATGACAAAAATCGTTTTTAAAAAAGCTTTTCAAGGGACCTTATTAAGAACAGGTTATCTCAATAAGGGTCATTCCTGTTCCGCAGATAATTCCGAAACTACATAATTGTTTTTTTTTATTTAATATTTTTTGTTAACTGTTACAATTGTTTTTGTCATTCCCGAAGGATAAATCCAAAAAAAAAATAAGAATTGTAGTGTTGGTCCTTAAAAAGTCTATAGAAACTTAAATGCAGAATACTAGATTACATTTATGTCTTTTAATAAAACACAGTTTTGTATTGTATTAATATTTACTAAGTGAAACTATTTTAAGCATAAAACAACATAATTAGGAACATTTTCATTCATTAGCTCTTGGGCCTGATTAAGTCTTTAGAAATCACATTTTTGGCGGTGGGCCTTATTTGGAAAATCAATCAAAATCGATTTATGGTCATTCACAAAATCGTCGCTATCCAGGGAACACTCATTCAAAAAATGCCTGCATGTGCTGTAAGTTCGTGTAAAAAACGATCAACGAGCTTCGAATAAGATAGTACAACATTTCATTTGTAAGTAATTTTATAATTTTATATACGTAACATAATATTTTTATAAAAATATTTTCATCGCACGTCAAATTTAACGATTATATGCAATCGATTCCAATTGTTACTAGGATTAGTCCGTACTCCTCACGAGACTCGGTTTTAATGCTTTGTAAGAAATGACTTAACAGTTCTTGAAATAAAGTCGATAATACTACATATATAATCTCACGCCTTCGTTCCCAGAGGGGTAGGCAGAGCTACAGAATTACAAACATCTCTAAAAACTTGTTGATAATTCTATAACCACAATTTGCACAATTAGGCTAAGATGTTTACCAGCGTATTAGTGACAGGTTGCAAGCCCATCGCCTAACAGTACTACAAGCCTTTATTCCCTTAGTCGTCTCTTACGACATCCACGGGAAGACATGGAGTGGCACTATTCTAACTCGGCAACAACACGAGGCACGATAATACTAATAAGCTAAATAATTGTTTTCATCAAAATGATGACGTCGGTGCACTCCCCCCGAGACTCGGTTATAGTGATGAGGCGGAGGGAGGAGGTAGTCTCGATTAAATAAATAATTATCGACAATAAGGAAGATTTACTGAGGACCTGGAAATTACCTACTGAATACAATTTATTCTAACCCCCTTACTAATAAACGTTGAGTAACGGTGGTATAGCTATACAATGTTTTGTCCTTATAATAATACTCGCTACTTTATATATGTATTTAGTTAAGTAATTGAAATGTATAAAATTGTTAACAAAGATAATTAAAAAAACATCCAACTTTTGCGTTATTTTTATTAACTATTTCATTAACCAATAGTATCCTATTACGATACTCGTAATAGTTTATAGGTACTAAAATTGTATGCTTGTGCAAATGTCAGTAAAAATATCGATATTAGCTATCGACCTAATCCTCGCACCGTAGGTTATGCCGCTTACATTCGCATTTACGTATTCTTAAACTGCGTTTATACAAAGTCTTTACATGTGTGATATGTTTGTGTGCATTAAAATTTATATGTGTTAGATTTTTGACAAAATATTCGTGTGTAATGACACAGATAGTTTTTGCATTTGTAAGTAATCTTTTGCATGTGTTATTTCTTCACCCCCCGCAAATCTCGGCAGACATGATTGTACTCGAATATGACCTATAAGGCGGCTCCAGGTAATATATTCTCTAAGTCTCTATGCAATGCTGTAACACATACATGAGTTTAGGCATAACCGCGAGGTTCATAATTTAAATACTAGAAATAGTGATAAGCTCGCTCTTCCAGGTCACCGTCTCCGTAAGGTAAGCACTTCGTTTGCGGGGAACTGTATACGTTTCTACAATAAGATACCATCTGATATCGTCAATATGCCGTTCAATAAATTTAACACATCAAGCGCTGCTTGTTGGGTAGGGCATACTATACTGTAAATGACTTCGTTGGTGACCAAGATGTATTTAAGTAGTGTCTAGGCTATTACTTATTTAAGGTAATTTCTGAAGTCTAGGTTATTTCTGATATTTCAATCTTGATAAAAATGCCTTTAAGCAAACTGTGTATTCAAACACGAAATTGTATGTTTACTTTTGTACTTTATCTTTATTAGTTCTTGTGTGTACAAGACGCTTTTAAATGAGAGCACACTGTGATGTTTCTCGCCGGACAGCTATATCACACAATATTACTTTTATGTTGTCCGGCAGCATGAGCACGTCATGCTCGCTCAAAGGTCTTTGCTTACGGCGGCGTCGTTGATCGGGTCGCCACCTTCCCGAACACATGGTTGAGGGAGGCGATGGCTGAGATATGCGTCATACTCGTGAACGGGTGCTGTTTGTGGGGTCCGGTCTGTTCACGTCTGCAAGGACTTGTTGCTCAGTTAATGATTCCAGTTATGGCTTTTGGCGTAGAGACCTCGTCGTGTTGTTCTCCTAGTCATTATTTTTAGTTTAATGTATTTGACATGTAATATTTTTAATTTTTACATTTATTTGTAATGTTTTTAATTTTTGAATTTGTACTGTTTTTATTTGTGATAGTTTTATAATTTATATTTGTTGCTTTATTACCTTGTAATATAACTTATTTTTAAGTATTATTGTATTTTTTGTTTGAAAAAATGACCTTCTGCCGGAGTTTCTTGCGGCGCTTCTTCTCCGCAATGATGGTGTTGTCCGAAGCGCTAGTAGATTCACTGTATATTACCGACGTGTAAAAGAGCCCGTATGTGGCCAATTTACTGAATAAATATTTTGATTTTTGATTTTTTTTTGCTATGCAATCCTGCTGGTTCCATGACAGCTGGTACAGAGGCAGTGGCAAGCGAACGACGGATCAGATCATGAATATAAGAGAAGATTAAAATATAGTATTTTAATTATTTGTTGTTAACTCCTACAAGTTCTACTTTAATTTTAGTGTCTACTTTTCCCCGGAATCGGGTGAGTGATGCGTACCTATATTTTCTATCTTTTTGTGTATATTAAACCTTTCGTTTGTGACTGCCGCATTCTTTCATATTAACTGTTGCTTGGGTTTCCACTTAACCTGGTTTACGCTACGCAATACGCTATCTTTTTCCTTTATTAATGTCACAGTCACAAACACTTAGTATTCTTACAATCTAGTGAATGGGATTTTTTTACCCGGGATTCACAGGGAGCAAGTCTAGGCGAGTTTTGACTCTACAGTCCTGCCGCCAGACGTTATAGAGCTTTTCTCGCTTCAAGAAATTATAAATCCCGGGAATTCTATACTAGACGTTTCCCCGCTGATAATGAAATTCCTAATCCCGGGAATCCCGGACTGCGAACGAAGATACGTCGTGGTCAGGGGAGTGAAACCTTTTCAAGGGATGTATTCTTATTTAGTTCAATTCAGTAAATAACCCGCGACCTAGTCGTTTCTCCCTTTTGTAAATATTATTTCGATTCTTTCCTATTAAATTGTTCCGACTATATTTTTGTTTTACGTTCTACTTATAACTACCGCGATGCTAAACGTCACACTATTCCGACCTCTGATTATGAGTCTCGACACAATTCTCGAGCATCAGAGTGGCAACGTTGTTGTGTAACGCGTATGTCCGCAGCCTGTTCGAATCCGGGCCTTGCGTCTGGGACCCACATGAGAGCAAATATACTATTACGATCGAACGTGTTCAGCGGACTTTTGCCAGGTTCCTGTACAAGCGGATGTATGGATATTATCCTTACTTGTATCCATGTCTATTTGTTGCAGGAATGGTCGGTCTCGATACCCTTGAACTGCGGCGTAAAATGTTGCTTATTATTCATTATATGAATATGTTTCGGGGTTCAGTAGTAAATCCACCTGTGCTGGGGCGCATGGGTTGGCGGTGCCGCCGCCGCGCCACTGCCCGGCGCCCGAGGGCGCGCCCACGGGCGGCGCGGTGTCGACGCGTTGGCGCCGGCCCTTGTTCGCGTGTCCTACTGCTCGCACGCGTCGGACTGCTAACGCTCCAACCTCTAGGGCAAGTTCACTCCTTAATGATATGATATGACCATGCATGTCCCGGATGCTGATTTTGAAAAAACGGCGCCTTTGCAAGAAAGATTAATTGTTATTTAAATCGTATTCTGCCTGTTAGTCAGTAAGTTTTGTAGTTACTCGTATTCAACATATTATGTCATGTGTAGGTACTGTTTTTGTCCTAATGCATAAGCGTTCTGGTGTATTAACAGATAGCTTGTATGTTTATGAAATAAATAAATAAATTACTCATGCAGGATGCACGACTCACTGCCAAACATCCCTATCTATGATATATAATCGTTTACTTTATAATATGCTCGGGAAATTAGGTTTTTTTTATGACATGTAAATTTAGCCGTCTTTTTCTGGATTTTTTTTGTAGAATTTTATACAATTTCCTAAGAATGATTTTGAAGTTTTGGCCCGTCTATAAAATTTGGTTTTGAGCTTTCCTGTGCTCATGGTTGCCTTTGGCTTATCAATGTTCGTAGGGAAATTATGTAAATTCTTCCTAAAAAAGATTTATTTCAAATATCGCACCTTCAAAACAATAATGACGTAATTCAGAAATTTTAAATTTCGAATTGTGTCTCTATAATAATAAATTTATGACTTGAAGTTTGAAAGCAGAAAATTTCAATTAGGTCACTATTGTTCTGAAGGTGCGATATATATAGCGATATTGATTGCGGTTGCAAAGGCTGCAAATATTCAGGCTAAACTAACAAATTCATATTTTTTGTTGACATTCTACAGAGTTTTATTTATTTATCGGAACACATATTCACAGACAACTACACTGAACTAGACTACTACAAGAAGAAGTCACCCTGTTATAAAATGTACTCTATTCGCAATACAGACTTTTTGATTTTGTAGTACTGGAGGTTCGGGTGATATGTAGGAGTGATATATCGAGGACCATTCAAAGTACATCTCATCGGGGTTTCATAAATTTTTGGTCCAAATGTGTAAGTGCCGGCCAAATAGAAATAACGCTACCTATGTTATGTTTGAACTTGTCTATCTGAGCATTTATTGTTATGGCACTAAAGCTGTAGGGCCAATCACCTTGGTTTTATTTTAGTTCAGAAATTCTTTGTGTCGGTGAATTAAACTAACCAAAAAAAAAATGTTCTACCGAAACTCGATATTTGGACGTATTTTGGCTCTATTTGTTCTCTATTATACGGTGGCTCCAAACCTTGTTTTGACATGAGAATCGTGTATTGCGTGTATTTGGGATTTTTTATAAGACACCATCATCGTCATCATCATCAAAGGTCTTTTCTAAGGTTTTCCTCAACGATCGGTCCTCTGCTGCTGTCATCCAGCGGTTTCCTGCGACTTTTATCAGATCGTCGGTTCACCTTGTGGAAGGCCTGCCGACTCTTTGTCTCCCGATTTGCGGTCGCCACTCTAGAACCTTCTAGCTTCATCGACGACGACAACGACCATCGGTTCTAAGAGCAATTTGCCACGCCCACTGCCACTTAAGGTTTACAATTCGGTGATCTATATCCGTAACTTTAGTTCTCCTGCGGATCTTCTTATTTCTGATTCGATCTCATAAGGAGACACCCAACATAGCTCTTTCCATCGCATGCAATACACACTGATCAAAGACTTTTGTTTTTAGGCACTGCGGAATTTGGAACGAAAAGATAGTGCGTAACGCTGCCCAGCCGAGTTGGGTTCGACGATTGACCTCGTTCTCGAAGTTAGACTTGCCTAGCTGGATTCTTTGTCCTAAGTATACATAGTTGTCAACAACTTCGAGAGTAGTTTCCCACTAAGACAGGAGTGGGTACATTTGACATGATTTTCGTCTTGACCATGTTCATTTTAAGACCCACTTGTTGAGAGACTCTATTGAGGCCATCGAGCATTGTACCGAGGTCCTCCAGGGTCTCAGCCATGACGACAATATCGTCGGCGAATCAAAGGTGTATGATGTAATCGCCATTTATGCTGATGCCAAAACCCCCCAGTCCAAAAGCTTGAAAACATCTCCCGATGCAGCAGTAAACAGCTTCGGAGATATTACATCTCACTCGTCGCTGCAATTGGATAGGCTTCGAGTTCCTGCCCTGAAGGCGAACTGACATAGTGGCGTTTCTATACAAACAGTTTAACACCTCGATGTACCGATACGTTCAATGTGCCTCCGACCATTCGGTCATCGCTCCCGGTTTTGACCGCATTGATCACAGAGTCATTATTGAATTTGCCCTCTGGTCGACATGATGAAATCTATCTTGTTTATGGTCGCACCGCCGGTTCTCACCCATTTCCATTTGCAGCATTCACTGTGCTTGAAAAAAGAGTATCATCAAGAGTCCCTCTTTCTCCATAAAGCCCGTCAGCAGCTGGGCAAGGGAATTCCGACTTCCAATTCCAAATTGCCCCACTCTCAACTTATTGCCGCTTCCTTTACCCAGCTTTGCGTTAAAGTCTCCCATTACAACGGTGTAGTGAGTTTTGGTGAAATGTAAGGCTCTGGAAATATCCTCATACATTACCTCTGCCACATCATCGGAGTGCGTCGAAGTTGGAGCGTATACCTGTATGACCTTCAGCGAATACCGTTTGGTGATTCTGTGTATACGGTAAGCTACTCTTACTCTTGAAGACACACTCTCGATCTTGACAACGTTGTTCATAAGAGACCTGTGGATGATAAACCCGACACCTCCCTAGGACAATTTGGTCGCCTACCCGGAAAAAGAACAGGTTACCCAACTTAAGAGTTATCGTGTCCTCACCCTGTCTTCGGACTTTTGATAAACCCACTATGTCCCAGCGTAACCTGCTCAATTCTTCCTCAAGTTCCACGATTTTCAAATCAGTCCTCAACGTGCGTGTGTTGTAAGTTGCCAGGGCCAGGGGTCGTCGGTGGTGGTAGCCATCTCTCTGCCGGAGATTCTTAGCGCCCCCCACCCCGTCGTTACCGTAACCGCTACCATAGCTAAGAATAGCGGGGCCACCCGGGACTGGGGGCCGATTTCTATGTTGTACATCCATGTCATCCATTCTTGATTTTTTTTTGTTTCCTTGGGGAGAAATTGCCATAGTCGCCAAGCTTAGCACGCGGGTTGGCGATCGCAGTATAGTGTTATGATGTTCACAAGAATGTTGCTGCCCGTCCTCTGGTATGATTAATCGCCTTCTACGACACCCACGGGATGAGATGGGGTCGTGCAATTAGCCCAGTCTATAACGACATCATAGATCGCAAACGCGTATGTAACTACGATTTTTTTATAGGTTGTTAGGTCCCTTGAGAGTAGTTCATACCCAAGTTTGCAACCTTGAAAACCCTGTGCTACCCCCATGGTGCTCGAAAAGCTGCAAAATGTTGGCACTTGTTTCAGTTATTTCGAAAAAATTACCCTAAGGAAGCGTTTTTCAAAAATCTTTGGTTATACTTTCATTAAGATAACTAAATTTGCTACAATTTGAGTGTAACCTGCGCTCACTATGTCCATTGGTTGCGGAGATATAGCAAGTCGAAGATGGGCGATGTGCGCAGAGCCCGCTCCTCAGACCCTGCTTAAAATGGTGACTTGCAAATGCAAAAAGAGGTTGCTTAAGGTCGAGCACTTGCAGACAGGCTGGGCTCAGGTGCTCTATCCTATGTTCCTTTTGCCTTGGGTGCCTTGGGTCCTGGACGAGGAGGACGAGGATGTGGACGACCCAACACCAGGAGCCGGCCCGCCTCTACTCCAGAAAACATTATCCCTCTTCCCCCACTCCTCCCCACTGATCTAGACTGGATGAGACCTGGTCCTTCCAAAAGGACGAAAGTCTAAACTGTTTAACTGTTTTTGCTTGACCGTGTAAATAGTATTATTTTATAGTTTAAATATACGTTTGCTGTGTTTTTTTATGTTTAGGTACGTTTATTTGTTTGGGAACCATATGTTGCATCTAAAATGTCAAATTTACACTTTTTGGTTTTCTTTAAGAAATACATTCATACATTATTCAGAACAATGTTTTTATCATTTAACCAAAATCAGGTATTTTAATAGTTTTTACATTTTTGAGAAAACTATGAAAGCTAGAGGCACTACAGAGGGCTCAGACAAGATGCACTACGCTAACTAACGTTTAGCTATTCGATTCGTTTTTAAACCAATCGCGTCACTGGAAGATGACGTGATACGAAAAGTCACGTGGTCTACCAGTGACGCGATTGGTTTAAAAACGAATCGAATAGAAACGTTAGTTAGCGTAGTGCATCTTGTCTGAGCCCTCAGATCTAGTAAATAATCGTTTCACATCGTGAAAACTCGGAACTCACGTCTACTTCCTAATGATGCCGACGTGTCTATGAATTATTGAATTATTAATTGACATGTTTGTATTAAATAAATAGCGTACTTTAGTTATCAGTGTCAAATGTCAAACCACGAGTTTGAAGTATATCACACCGAGATGTTAAAACCACCGCTATAAAATATATAGAAATTAGGTGTAGGTAAACACGATGAAATATAAATAAATGTTGAAAATAATTTCACAGGCTTCTCGATCTAAACGTTTCCCAGGTCTTAAAGCTTTCGGCATGACTATTAAAAAGAACTGAAACAAACATAATCTTAATGAACCAAAAAATACTCTGGTATTAACCACTCTATATCGATTATCACTCTCGTGATGCGACGTTCCCCCATGTTGTCTTGATGGGTACTGAGTCAGATTGAAGTAGCATGACGAATACGAACATTTCCGAGAAAATACGATGTGAAAGGATATTTCACTACATCTGTACAATGGTATTAAATTAAAGCTAGTCAAATTGTACACTAATTCTTATCTCAACTTTTATTCTAGGACCATTAGTTTAGCCAGTACGTAACTTGGAAAATGGCCATAACACGAAATATTTCATTTTGTTGAAAAAAAATGACAGTCTTTGACTTCCTGTATCTCCGCAACTAATAGTCTTACAGTACTCAAATTAGGCTTAAATTGTAGCCAATTTAGTACGCTTTATTACTGTATGAACAAAGAGACTCGAAAAACGCTTCATTTATATAATTATTACGAAAAAGTGCCTTAAATTTTCGCAATTAACGCAACAACGTGGAAGTATGTTCATTTCTTTAGTACACTAAAGTTTATTTGAAGCCATAATTATACATCTAAAATGGTCAATTCACATATTTGCACATTTTTTTAAAGAAAATCGTCCCAAAAATTTTCAGTACAATGTTTTTATTATTTAGCCAAAATCCGATATTTTACTACTTATTTTTTTATTTTGGATGAAACTATGAGGCCTAGAGGCACCATTTTGGTATTAAATTGGGGCTAATTCAATTCTCTACAAATTTTATTGACATGACTTTTACCAGGGAGCATTATTTCAGCCGGTATGTATCTTCGAAATACCCTACCAACACATTTTCACTTTTTGAAGAAAATTGCCCATCTTTGACTTGCTGTTTCTTCGCAACCAATAATTATAATGTGCTCAAATTACGCTAAAATTGTAGCAAATTTACTTATCTTTATTAAAAATACTTGGAAAATACTTCCTTAGAGAAGTTTTTTCGAAAAAACTGAAACAAGTGCCAAAAATTCGCAGTTTTTCGAGCACCATGGGGGTAGCATAGGGTTTTCGGGGTTGCAAACTTGGATCTTAAATACTCACAACTGACCTAAAAACATATAAGCAAATCGTAGTTACATGCGGGTTTCTTATGTTTGCCTTTTTTGTGTTGTTATAGACTGGGCTAAATTCTTGACCGGACACCACACGGCACTTTTATAAATAACCAAAAAAATATATCTAAATACATAAGTATGTGCATTGTATGGTAGAGTCTGTCTAATGAAAGATGAAACGGCAAAAAGCGGCAAATTCAAAAAATCTTCATATGGTAGGTAATGCCATATGAAGATTCCGATCAATGTAGGAATAAACGAATTTTGATACTTTTCTTATTTTGTTCATTTTGGTGGGCACAAAGGAAGAGGAAACGCGTACTTTTTCACAATACTAAGGCCCGTATTAATAAACTATAGGTACTCAAGTCTACTAATACCGCACTCAAGTGTCTGTTTGTCCATATTAAGACCACACACGGTAGATATTTAAGTTTATTAATAGAAGCCCAAGAGTACTTAATACGTACGAGTATATTATGGGTGGATCAGCTTTTTTGTTGTTGTTATTCTATCGCGTATGCCAGGAGACAACAGTGCAAGTGATAGTTTCTTAGAAAAAATGTTATAGTCTATACTTCTAGCACACTCAGGAGAAAATCCATAAAAGAATGGTAGTGGACTTATATCCTTTGAAATCATAGTTTTAATGAGTGACGTCACCCTGGCAACGAACTACAAAAAAAGTTGATTGACCCGTATAGTCAGCATCAAATAAATAGATAGTGACATCCAAAGTCGCCAAACGTGTAGGTACCTAACTATTTGGCGACTTTGGGTGTCACGAAGGATTTGATGCTTTGAAACTATATGAAATATATATGAAAAATAAATGCAGACCACCATAATTTGGGTGCGGCTCCACTGAGGCGGAGACGAGAGGAGCGGACCGGAGCTGTGCCAATATTAACCAATAGAAGGCGTATGCGGTCACGTCGAGCGCGCCTTGCGCACGTTAGTTTATATTCTTTTGGTTAATATTGGCACAGCTCCGCCCCGCCCCGCTCGTCTCCGCCTCAGTGGAGCCGCACCCTAATGCTTGCATCAGCATGTTTTCTCATTTGTGAGCTCTTTTAGTAAGCTTTAAGTAAATAAAATCATCAATAAAAAATCATGAAGTAAAAAGATTTTATTCATTATTAGGGTAAAACATTGTTATAATTTCATAATTATGTACATAATTCACACTTAGAGTCTGTCTAATGAAAGCTGAACCTGGATTTTTCTTGGCTGACGAGTCTGGCAACACTATTTAATATGTCGTTTGGACTTTGTTGTTGTTAGAAACTTGTCAATTCGAGATCTAAATTGATAAAAATACGGAGTAATCATGCCGTCGACGATAAGAGGCGGTGTCCGGGAGATTCTGTATACTATTATACAGAAGTACAAAGAAAAACAAGAAGAAAGAAAAGCATTATTGATGCAAAAAATTAATTGTTTAGTTACGGTGACCAAATTTATAGGTTAGTACGGCTTTAGTACGGCATGTTCATTTTGATACTTCTTATTTCTCTATGTGCAATCCTAAGTTTAATTTACCTTTTTCTGTCTATTATACGATGAGATTAAGAAATTAAACGAAATTAAATTCGTTTCAGAAAACCTGGACGTGCACGTTGACAAAAGTGTGCTGGAAAACGTAAAGCAGCTGAAAGAGGTTGAGGAAACTGAGTTAGCCTGCCAGACTCAGACGAAATATTTGGAAGAAGTATCTTCAATGACCGGTAATTACTAAAATTATCATTGTCTTTCCCTATATAATAGGTGTAGGTACCTATTGTCTGTCCCTATATCATGTTGAATCTCTTAGCATTCACAATTTTATTAAATTAATTTAATAGACAGATGATTAATGTAACTGACACTCATAGTTTCAATAAAACAATAAGGAGGTGTTTAGTTAAAAGATATCATAAACATATTATTTGATATGTATTTTCTGTGTGCGGAGCAAATAGCATTTTGTTGTTTATGAACCAAATGTACACTGTACAGTCGATTTCATAAATATGTGTACACTTTAGTACCTTATCTATTTATTTAATGTCATTTTTGATCGGCCAGATATAAAAGATGTTCGGGTTATATGAGTCTTCCTTGTTCTTAAACCGTTGCGATTAGAACCTCACCGATGCAATTTCATTTCACCTAAACCCAAATGTTTTTAGGGCTGTCGGACTGTACAATGGGGCTGTACTGCGCAACCACACAATGTATTTCTAAATGGTGTTCTGTTTATTTAACACTTTCTTTCTTCTTACAGATATCAGTGTTTCATCTTTAAAAAGAATAAGTAATGAGGGAAAATTAAACAACGGTGTCTTTAGTACTCCCGGAAAAAAGCGACCTCACAAGGCCACGGTGTCTAATTTGGATAGCTTTGACATCCAAGCTATCCGAAATAAAATAAATGAATTTTATATTAGCTTGTAAAACCCATATTTTCTTTCAAATTTGCCAGAAGTGTTCTGAGTCGGAATTTGCTTTTTTACAACATAAAACTCATAGACTTTATTACGGATAGTTTTAACATCAAAGTTATCCAAGTTAGAAACCGTGGCTGGATGAGGTCGCTTCATACCAGGAGTGCTAAAGATTCCGTTGTTTTATTAGCCCTCATTAATTATTCTTTTCAAACACATGGTTGAGGAGGCGATGGCTGAGATCAGCGTCATACTCGTGAACGGGTGTTGTCAGTGGGGTCCTGTCTGTTCACGCTTGCAAGAACCTGTTTTCCAGTTAGTTATTTTAGTTATCGTTCCTGACGTAGAGACCTCGTCATGTTGTTCTCCTAGTCACTATTTTTAATTTACTCAATGTTATTGAGCGTACATTTGTAACGACTAAGTTTGTGTTGTTAGAAATAATTATTAATTAATTTACTACCTTGTAATGTTACTTTTAAGAATAATTGTATTTTATGATTGGAAAAAATGATCTGCTGGAGTTTCTTGCGGCGCTTCTTCTCCAAGATATAATTGTCGTTAGATAGAGGTGTAAGGGTGATGAGAATAATGTTACCTCTAATTACTTTATTAAAAAGGTTGAATATAATATTCCTCATCATCATTGTTTTATTATGCTGTGTGCGACACAGACGAAAACCTCTCGTATCAATGAAATCTATCAACAGCACGACTAGCACAAGTTGCTCGTGACTTGTTTGTCGCTCGGATCTCCCTTACTATCTAGTCTGTTACGATAGAGACGCACAGAGCGACAAGCGAGAAAATACAACTTGTGCTACACGTGCAGATCACTATATTTTCATGTCAAATATATTTCGAAAAACCAAATGTGCTCCAGTCACTGTCATCGTATTTTACCTAAAGTGCTTTTCATCAAAATATAGCGCTCGTAATAATATATATGAAAATATAGTACGCGTTTCCTCTTCCTTTGTGCCCACCAAAATAAATAAAATAATAAAAGTATCAATATCGTTTATTCCTTCATTGATCGGTAATACCATATCAAGATTTTTTGAATTTGCCGCTTTTTCCCAGGTTCAGCTTTCATTAGACAGACTCTATTTCAGTCGGAGTCAGTACCTCAAGATTCAAAATTAAAAATATTTTTTCAGTAAATTGGCCACTTCTTTTCTTTTACACGTGGGTAATATGGAGTGAATCCGTTTAGGCACGAGTCATCAGTTTCCTAAAATATCCGTTGGGTTACAAACATCTCATTCCTAAAAGCCCCATGTACAGGGAGCGAAACTTTGGTGCCGATGACATGCGTATGACGTCAAGCTACATACAGACTGTTTTTATCTAGATTTTACTTCATCACTAATAACAAATTATTGGCCTCTTTAGTTTACCGATGTTGACACTTGAGTTGAGATGGCAAACGGTACTTATAAATAAGGTAATTGACTGTCATTGTCACATTAAAAAGAAAATTGTTGGAGACAATAACAAATTTATATTTAATATTTTGTTAATGTTTTAACAGCAACCTAGCACATGGGATGTTGTTTGAATTTTAAACATTCTGCATACTTTGAAATCCAACGAAATTTCCTTTAAGTTGTTCTTCATTTACTTGTGTAATGTTTTTCTACTTGTGGAAATAATATTTTTCGTTAGAATTACATGACCCAACAAAATATTTTATTCATATCGTCTTTGTCAATGTTTTAATATTTACATTATGATTATATCATTATTAAGAATCAGTGGTGTGTCGCAATATTGTTTATAAACAATCTATTTATTTGATGCTGACTATACGGGTCAATCAACTTTTTTTGTAGTTCGTTGCCAGGGTGACGTCACTCATTAAAACTTTGATTTCAAAGGATATAAGTCCACTACCATTCTTTTATGGCTTTTCTCCTGGCTGTGCTAGAAGTATAGACTATAACATTTTTTCTAAGAAACTATCACTTGCACTGTTGTCTCCTGGCATACGCGATAGAATAACAACAACAAAAAAGCTGATCCACCCATAATATACGTATTAAGTAGTAAGACTCTTGGGCTTCTATTAATAAATTTAAATATCTACCGTGTGTGGTCTTAATATGGACAAACAGACACTTGAGTGCGGTATTAGTAGACTTGAGTACCTATAGTTTATTAATACGGGCCTTAGTATTGTGAAAAAGTACGCGTTTCCTCTTCCTTTGTGCCCACCAAAATGAACAAAATAAGAAAAGTATCAAAATTCGTTTATTCCTACATTGATCGGAATCTTCTAATGGCATTACCTACCATATGAAGATTTTTTGAATTTGCCGCTTTTTGCCGTTTCATCTTTCATTAGACAAACTCTACCATACAATGCACATACTTATGTATTTAGATGTATTTTTTTGGTTATTTATAAAAGTGCCGTGTGGTGTCCGGTCAAGAATTTAGCCCAGTCTATAACAACACAAAAAAAGGCAAACATAAGAAACCCGCATGTAACTACGATTTTGCTTATATGTTTTTAGGTCAGTTGCAACCCCGAAAACCCTGTGCTACCCCCATGGTGCTCGAAAAACTGCGAATTTTTGGCACTTGTTTCAGTTTTTTCAAAAAAACTTCTGTAGGGAAGTATTTTCCAAGTATTTTTAATAAAGATAAGTAAATTTGCTACAATTTTAGCGTAATTTGAGCACATTATATTTATTGGTTGGGAAGAAACAGCAAGTCAAAGATGGGAAATTTTCTTCAAAAAGTGAAAATGTGTTGGTAGGGTTATTTCGATTTTCTTTAAAAAAAATGTGCGAATATGTGAATTTACCATTTTAGATGTATAATTATGGCTTCAAATAAACTTACACTAAAGAAATGAACATACTTCCACGTTGTTGCGTTAATTGCGAAAATTTAAGGCACTTTTTCGTAATAATTATATAAATGAAGCGTTTTTCTAGTCTCTTTGTTCATACAGTAATAAAGCGTACTAAATTGGCTACAATTTAAGCCTAATTTGAGTACTGTAAGACTATTAGTTGCGGAGATACAGGGAGTCAAAGACGATATAGAGTGGTTAATACCAGAGTATTTTTTGGTTCATTAAGATTATGTTTGTTTTCAGTTCTTTTTAATAGTCATGCCGAAAGCTTTAAGACCTGGGAAACGTTTAGATCGAGAAGCCTGTGAAATTATTTTCAACATTTATTTACACATATTTCATCGTGTTTACCTACACCTAATTTCTATATATTTGACAGCGGTGGTTTTAACATCTCGGTGTGATTTACTTCAACCAATCGCGTCACTGGTAGACCACGTGACTTTTCGTATCACGTCATCGGTTCCTTCTTCCAGTGACGCGATTGATTTAAAAACGAATCGAATAGCTAAACGTTAGTTAGCGTAGTGCATCTTGTCTGAGCCCTCTGTAGTGCCTCTAGCTTTCATAGTTTTCTCAAAAATCTAATATAATCTAAGTCTAGATCAGTGGGGAGGAGTGGGGGAAGAGGGATAATGTTTTCTGGAGTAGAGGCGGGCCGGCTCCTGGTGTTGGGTCGTCCACATCCTCGTCCTCCTCGTCCAGGACGATAGGGATGGCGATGTTGCAATTTCACCCAAGGCAAAAGGAACATAGGATAGAGCACCTGAGCCCAGCCTGTCTGCAAGTGCACAACCTTAAGCAACCTCTTTTTGAATTTGCAAGTCACCATTTTAAGCAGGGTCTGAGAAGCGGGCTCTGCGCACATCGCCCATCTTCGACTTGCTATATCTCCGCAACCAATGGACATAGTGAGCTCAGGTTACACTCAAATTGTAGCAAATTTTGTTGTCTTAATGAAAGTATAACCAAAGATTTTTGAAAAACGCTTCCTTAGGGTAATTTTTTCGAAATAACTGAAACAAGTGCCAACATTTTGCAGCTTTTCGAGCACCATGGGGGTAGCACAGGGTTTTCAAGGTTGCAAACTTGGGTATGAACTACTCTCAAGGGACCTAACAACCTATAAAAAATAACCTATAGATTTGGATTTAGACATAACGGGAATGGATCTTCTAGGATTTGGTTATAACTGGAAACGTGTCTACTAGAATTTTGATGCTGTGGGATACGGATTTTCTGGCATTTGGATATCTCAGGAAATGGGTCTTCTAGGATTTGAAAGTTGTGGAAAATGGATCTTCTATAATGTGAATGTTTTAAGAAACGGATCTCTCGTGCCTAAACGAGTGAATTTACTAGCGCTTCGGACAAGACAAGACCATCATTGCGGAGAAGAAGCGCCGCAAGAAACTGCAGCAGAAGATCATTTTTTCAAACATAAAATACAATAATACTTAAAAGTAACATTACAAGGTAGTAAAGTAATAAATAATTATTTTTATAACTAACACAAATAAAATCATTACAAATGTAAGCTCAATAACATTGAGTAAATTAAAAATAGTGAGTAGGAGAACCACATGACGAGGTCTCTATGTCAGGTACGATAATTAAGTAACGGTGTCGTCCAGCTGCTATGTCAAAACGCTCAATAAGAACCGACCGTTGGCGTTGGTTAATATTTTGTTTAAACTCTAATCCATTTGCAAATATTATTTGGCGTAAAGTTTCTAGGCTAATAGGCATCTGAGTGTAGGCACTTGCTTCTTTACAATATAAAATTAGTTCACTTTGTTTCTGATGGCATGGATGTCAAAACTATCCAAATTGGATACTGTGGACTTGTGAGGTCGCTTCTTTCCTGGAGTACTGAAGACACCATGGTTTACTTTGCCTTCATTATGAATCCTCCTCAATGTCGAAACACTGAGATCTGTAAGAAGAAAGAAAGAATGAAATAAACAGTTACAAATACATTGTGACACGCAGTACAGCCCCATTATACAGTCCGACAGCTCTAGGAACATTTGGGTTTGGGTGAAATCAAATCGCATCGATGAGGTTCAAATCGCAACGGTTTAAGAACAAGGATGACAAGTATTGTTCCCTACGGGAACAAGGAGAGATAATTTAATACTTCGATATCTCTGAATTTGATTTATTACAATAAGAATTGTACAAAAATTGGGTTGATTGGTAGTATGGAAGGCAAGTGTGGAAGTGAGAACGTGTGATGTATGACGAGTGTGTGACGTATGTATGTAAGGGACTGTGATTGGGTGAGTAAATGTATCGCGTGATGTGCGAGTGTTTCAATTGGTGAGAAAGTATACATTACAAATATGACTAGTTTATATAAAGTTAAAGGTCATTTGACCGTAAACGTAGCGACAGCGGCTTTTCCAAGAGCTAATGTAGAGCTCATATACGAAGTTACATTTGATTCACAAAAAACAAAATGCTGTTTGCTCTGCATACAGTAATTACATATGTTTATGTTTATGATATATTTTAACTAAATGTATATAAACACCTCCTTAGTGTTTTGCTGAAACTATGAATGTCAGTTATATTACCCATCTGTCTATTTAATTAATTTAATAAAATTGCGAATGTTAAGAGATTCAACATGATATACGTAGGTACAGAAAAAACACCTATATATAGGGAAAGACAAAGATTTAAATAATTTTAGTATTTACCGGTCATTGAAGATACCTACTTCTTCTAAATACTTCGTCTAACTCTGACATAGCAAATTGTTTTGCTCCAACTCTTTCAACTTGTGAAGATTTTGTTTTTCAACATCCACTTCCAGCTTATCTGAAAGGAATACATTGTTTAATTTCTTAATGGAAAAGAAATACCAATTTCAAAAGATAGGTTAGATAGAAAAAGGTATATATTCTATGAAACTTTGGATTGAAGATATAGAAATAATATGTATCACAATTAACATGCCTTACTAACCTATGAACTCGGTCACTGTATCTAAACACTTTATTTTTTGTTTCGACCATACTTCTCTCTTCTCTTGTTTTTCTTTACATTTGTTTATTATAGTAAAAATGATTTGTCGCAGACCACTTTTGATCGTTTTACGCATGTTTGGTCCAAATTCCAAAAGAAATCTTCAATTTGACAGATTTATGGTGCTGCCGGAGTTGCCAGTCAAACAAAAGCCCAGCTCATCTTTCATAAGACAGACTTCTATTGCTTACTAGCCCTCCTTCCCCACGGCACTACTAAACCGCACTACTGACCAATGATTTCTATTTTTAGTTCGAATTTAACTGAGTCGACGGAGCTCCGCTTTCGCGGAGCTTCTACTTCTGGGTTGTTTGGCCCTCCGGGCCTGCTGCAAAACTAATATAACCTAAACCTAGCTCATATTTATGATACTAGTTTTGGTCAGTAGTGTGGTTTATTAGTGCCGTGGGGAAGGTCCCTGAATCCTTCGGGTACCTACGTCTCGGGCACGGTGTATATGTATATGTATAGGTAGGTACACAGAGATCACAAAACAATTTTCACAAAGTAACCGACTGAGAGTTGCCATCATAGAGGTAGGAAAGCATAGAGGGAGTATAAAAACGGCTAATAGAATAGTACTCTTCGCACCTGTTACAAATTCAAAAGAGTCCTCTGTATATGAACGCTTTCTATTGAATTTCAAAAGTGTACAGTGCTACTATTTTCTTAATAGCTACCGGCAACCTTCGTTTTTGTATGACACACGGGTGACAATATATACTGTTAGTTGCGAGTGCAAGCGTGACAGCTATAGCCAGCCGAAAGCTATTAAGAAGCTGGGCAAACTGTAGGTACCACTTTTTAGGTATGTTAGTGTGTGTCACCACAAAACAGATAGGTACAGAAGTCAATCACATGTATGTACTTCACTTTTCATACCTACGTTGGTTGTCAACTATAGCTTATGCATTAAAAAATATCGTGGCAGTGGCACTCTTATCCAGTTGTTTGATTTATTGTTGAGAATGGAACTAAAAACAACACAATATCTACACAAACAAAAAACATGTTTTCAACTTACGTAACGTGACGTGAATTTAAATTGCAAAAATTTAGATACTTCGTTTATACTGATTCAAAATAGGAAACTATTATATAAATCGATCTTAGATATATTCTTCGGGGGCCGGGACGGGGCGCTTACCCACCTACCTACTTAATTGTTCTGTGTAACGTTAAAACGAACCATTGAAATACAAGCAGATACCTACTTATCTCTCTAAAACCACTGGTAGCTTAAAAAACGACAATTCACCGTTTAATGTTGAATTTAAACAACCGTCGACTGAACAATTATAATAACTTTTTTTTTGTTGCTCCATTATTGCACAAAAAAGTTCACAGACGCGTGTCTCAAGCGGATGGCACTCGCGCTCGCACTGGTCCCAGAGGGTCCGAGATATCGTGTCCGTGAGCAGTGTCTATGTGTGCGTTGCTCGAGCGCACTTTGTATGTAAATTGATTTCTGTACCTATCTGTTTTGTGGTGTCACTCTGCATTATTGTGCGTAAGTTTGCAGTCAGTGATGTGCGGTTTATCGATAAATTTGGTTAACTTATTAAAAGGTATACCTATAGTATTTACAATAATAATTGTGATTGATGACCAATTGATTATTGACTTTATGAAATTAACTTTTTTGTCGAGTAATAAAAATAAAGACAGTTTTTACAGTTTTTATTTGAAAATAAAACGTTTATCTTAATAATCATGAATAAGTCTTACAAAAAGTAATTGGAAGACAGTTTTTGACTCTTTTTTGATGCCGGATTGCATTGCAACTTCTGAAACCACGACGAAACATTTCTGTAAGAGCATTTTTTTAAATCGTTCGTCAGCGTTCATTATGAATGAGTCTGCTGAAAAATGTTTAGAACATCCAGTCTCGCAGACCGCCCCCAACAAAAATTACCCATTCCTCTCTTTCTGGCGAGGCTTTTGGAAATCTGAAACAATACATTTAATAATATCGAACATAGTAGGCTCTTTTACCGATCGATAAATATGTACGCACTTATTAATAAAACAAAAAATACATATTAAATTAAAACAGCGATGTTTAAAAATTGAACTCTCAAATAACGAACGATCCAAATATCTACAATAAATGTCATGCCTATGTCTAAAACGCACGCAAAGACAAAAACTGAACATTTAAAATAACAAACTTTAAATGTTTTCACTTTCGAAATTCATCATTTCATTGGAAACATCGGCCTTTTAACTATTCGGCATCGCTATTTAACTCAAAATGTATTCATTTTTTGATATTAAACACATACCCATACATATATTCACTCATATACTCAAATCAAAATATCGAAAGTTTACTTATCGATATTAATTTTGGAAGCACTATTCTTTACTTCCGAATTATAATCAGAAAATTCGTAAAAATAATGCACATTTGCTGCACATGGTGCCTTTGTATTCATTCCAAGATGTAATGTAATACCATGATAATGTTTCTAGTTATACTTGCAAAACGGCCGCATTATGGAAGAAAATCAACAGATTTGGTTAAAAACGCCACTCACCTTTGATTGCTTGTTTACGGAGACGCGGGGCGTCGCGCGTAGCGATGGGCGGCGCGGTCTGAACTAAATTCAAACATATGGCGTAGTATAAAAGCGTTTACGGAGAAGCGGTTTTACGCGCGCTTGCTTCAAATACACCGTTACTTGCGGCGGAGCCCGCGGATGGCATCGCCGCGTTGCACGCAGCGTTGCACGCAGCGTTGCACGCGTCAATAACGACGGTTCCCGCCACTGCGCCTGCAGCGGGGCCCGTGGCGCAACCTTCTGACAGTCTTGTGCTCCGCCGCGCGCTCCGCTACACGCTCGAGAGTCCGCCGCGGATGTAGCGGACACCGCTACTCTCAACGCCCCGCATCACGCCCCGCATCTTCATAAACAACACCGTACATTGCCATATGTTTGTGTTTGCGCACGCGGTCCGATGCACGCGCCGCCTCTCTGTAAACGAAAAAAACGCCCGACGCGCCGCGCTACGCCAAGCCGCACGCCACGCGCGACACTCCGCGTCTCCGTAAACAAGCCCTGAAAGCTTATACCTACTTGGAAGTCTTACGGTGGGTTTAGACCAAGCGAACGAACAAGAATTCTCTGGCATTATCTCTGACTAAACATGTTCTAGAGCATTCGCTCGTTTGGTCTAAACCCACCATTAGGGGATTTAGAACTGGAGCACGCATTGATACAATTTCCTAAGCACAAAAGTCTGTCACTTTTTTGGGGAGGTGAGGTAATACTACATACAAAATACTCAACACAAATGCAAAATTCGCTCTAATTGCTACGCACCTACACCACTAAAAAACAAAAACACTAGCTTAAAATTACGCACACATGCACATTTTTTTATTACCAATATTTGCTTAAACAATTTTAAAATAAAGACGTTTGTGTTATCTTACCAATTATCAAACGATTATTAGAGATGAGATGCATACCGACATTGTCGATTTCGATTAATTTTTAAAGTTGTTATATAGATGGCAGCACTTTACACGTTATTTATATCGTGTATACGAGATTTAACAAATATGCGCCATTATATATTAATATATTGTATATTATCATATTATTATATAAACTTGATTTAAAAAAAATTGCAATCATCCGGTCAATCCTTCCAAATAGAAAAAAGCGTTAAACAGGGAGACCCGCTATCTTCCAAATCATTTACTAGCACCCTGATAGAAGTCTTCAAAACCCTATCGGCTTCTTGGAGCGACAGAGGTATTGAAGTTGGCGGCCAACGGTTATCCAACCTTCGCTTCGCTGACGACATTGTTTTGTTCGCTCCAACCGCACACGACCTACAAGCTCAAGCTACAAGAACTTAGCGCCGCAAGCCTTGACGTTGGACTTACGATTAATAGGACCAAAACTATGCGCTATATACTATGGACGCAATCAATGCTATGGACGCAAACAATATATGTATACTAATACGTAAAATTCTGCAAAAGACCTCCATATCCAATTATCCTTTAAAAAGAAACATGAATTTCAAAAAATAAAATTGAGAAATTGTAATAGTCTAGTACTTCGTACTCCGCGTACTAACTAAGGAAAAAAAACTATTCTCTACGAAGGTGCAAACACTGCAAACTTATATAATAAGCTTCCTGTAAGCATAAAAGATGCTAAGACCATGCTAAATTTCAAAAGATTACTTAAATTCTATGTAACTGACCAAGTGCGCTCCGATATCCGCAACGCGCTCTAAGTCGTTATCGCTGCAACTGAGCGGCGCGCTCTCGCTCAACTTTGTCTACCTATTAATTTAAGTCTACCCACCTGCCACGTAAAAACATATACATACTGTCTTAAAAGTAAATTAAAATTAAAATCTTATACAGGGTGTATTGCAAGTCGTGTGCCAAATGAATAGGGTGGGTAGCTAGGGTCACTTGCAACACGTTTTGGGACAATTAACACTCATCCTACCCACGGAGTTCTTTTAATATTTTTTTTGAAAAAAATCTCGGTGGCTTCCAAAAGTTAACCATTTTGTTTACCTATCTTTTTTTTCAAATGTGATAGCATGAAAGTATTTATATTTTTTTTATCTCTAATGTATGCGTATTCTAATGAAATGTTACATTTATTCATGTAGTAACAAATAAAAAAAATATTAGCCGACAAAGTGTGAAGGACAGAAAATAAAAATCGTCACGGTCAACTTGGCACAATTAAAAAAAAAATAGAAGCTCTCAGATCTTCCAACATCATAAAAACTTCTTCAGTGCCTGACTATTCTTGCGGTATACCACATGTCTAGAATCACGTTCAGTTTTTCGGCAAAATATGGTTTCAATCTAAAATGGTGGTTTACAGTACCCATTACTTCTTTGAAACTACCTACTTAGGTAACTTTTGGAAGATACCGATTTTTTTTCTAACATTTAAAAAAAAAAAACTCCGTAGGTAGGATGAGTGTTAATTGGCCCAAACGTGTTGCAAGTGACCCTAGCTACCCACCCTATTCATTTGGCACACGACTTGCAATACACCCTGTATATTAAAATGTATGTAGTTAATTTAAGGTACGTACTATTTTTCTTTTTTTCTTATGTGTAAAAATGTAAATACGCACGCATAAATACGCTCACCAAACTATTGTAATAGTACATTTCGATGCTAGTGCGGAATGTATGTCATTACTACACACTACACGAGCCGTAGGCCAGTGGCAAGACTCGGGAAGAGTTAAGAATGACATTTCCGCACGTGTATCGAACGACGTTTTTTAATACATTTGCGAAAAAAATTGTATTTGGGTATCTGTGTCTGTCCTCTTCCCCCCGGACCTCTGAAGTGAGATAACGACGTGTGAACACACTCTGTCCGAAATTACTTAAATTTTAATAAAATTATTAAAACAAAAATTATAACGTCAGATACCAGGAGTGCATAAACTTTAGAAGTACCGACCTAAGTCATCCGCGCTGTGTCGGGTGCGGCCGGCCGCTCTTTCTAAATTCCAAGTCTCGGAATTAAAGTTTAGAATGCAGGCAGCTTCCGATACGTTTAAAAAGTTTAACGAACTAGAAAATGATATCGAGTTACGTAGTGATGAGTCTGAAATGCAGCTTCACGACGAATACGTTGAAGCAATAGAGTTGTTATATTTTGGTACTATGGCTACTGCTAACTGTTTAATCGAGAGTGTTTAGACCGAGAGCGGCGCTAACCCAGCGAGTTGTAATCATACAGGTTCAGATAAAGCACGGTCAAACATGAAATTACCTGACATTAAGCTGCCCGGTTTCGATGGGTCGTATGACCGTTGGCTCGAGTTTAAGAATTCATACGTCACAATGATTGACAACCATTTAGATCTTAATGCAATTCAAAAATTCCATTACCTGCGATCCTCACTCAGTGGTAGTGCATTGCAAGTAATTAGTGCATTGGAGTTCACGGCTGCTAATTACATTCACGCATGGGAGTTACTCGAGAACCGTTTTCACAATCCTAGGCTTTTAGTGCACAATCACTTGAAATCACTTTTTAACATTTCACTGTTAAAGCAAGAATCGCCGTGGCAAATACGAAAACTGATAGACACCGTTCTGCGCAATTTACGAGCTTTAAAAACGCTAGATGAGCCCACCGAGTCATGGGACACTTTAATCATTTACTTAGTCGTTACGAAACTCGATGCATCCACGGAGCGCGAGTGGAAGCATTACAAAGGGTCTGCCGGTTTTAGTAGGCCAAATAATGTATCCAAAAAGCTCACTTTAGACGATCTCATTTCATTCTTAAGAAACCGTGCCGATATGCTTGAAATGATAAGCGCGAATCACACTAAAACACCATCCGCGGCGCCGAGCAGCAAACCTTATCTCGCATCGAGTAAAAGTTCTACCCACGTAGTTAGTTGTTTCCGCCAATGTCGCCGGTGCTACTAAGTCTAAACCAATTTATAATAAACGGATTCGCACTTGTGTCGTATGCAACGAAAATCACGCACTTTACATGTGTGTCAAGTTTTTAAATATGACAGTACAAGATCGGTTTAACTTTATACGAGATAAAAACTTGTGTCACAACTGTTTACGCGAGGGTCATTCTATAAATGAATGCCTATTCGGTCCGTGCAAACAGTGTCAACAAAAACATAATAGTTTACTTCATACGGACAGTAGCCGCGGTGAGTGTGTGCGTACGCCCATCGAATGCGCCCGCACACAGTAGCGGCTCGCCAGCCAACACATCCACGCATTGCGCGTCAGCTGATTATGATTGTTCGCAAACAGCTGAGCGCGGCGCCAGCGTTCCGGAAGGAAGTTCCGCAGTTCATTCCTCGGCAGGTTCTTTTATCTACGGCATTGATAGAAGTCGCTGGAGCTGATAATCAATTCCATACAGCGCGGGCACTTCTCGACAGTGGCAGTGAACACTGTTTTATTACGGAAGACCTACGTAAACGTCTAAATACGGAAAATATACAGTCCACTATTCGAATATCTGGTGTAGGGCAATCTATAACACAGTCCAATCACTCATGCGCTATTTCAATACGGTCGAGAACTAGTGATTATATTGCGTCGATTAAATGTTTTGTCTGGCAGCGCATAACACCCAGTTTGCCCTCGACTAACATTTAGATTTTATACATATACCAGAAAATATTCAGTTAGCTGACCCTAACTTCAACGTGCCTTCTAAAATCGATTTACTAATAGGCGCGGATAAGTTTTGGGAACTTTTAGACGACAATAGGATTCGATTATCAAATGGACCATACCTACAAAATTCGAAATTTGGTTGGCTATTATCAGGTCCTGTATGCACTCGGAACTTGCGCATTAACAACCAAGTCCAGTGCAATTTTACTCAGAGTGTTGACCTTCAACTCCGAAGGTTTTGGGAGTTAGAAGACATTCCGCACGTAGGTAGTGTTCTCACCGCTGACGAGCGCCAGGAGCTATTTATTAAGACGACTCAACGCGATAACGATGGTAGATTCTCTGTCCGTATACCGCTAAGGGAATCGGCTGAAGCACTCGGTGATTCTTATACGTTAGCGAAAAATCGATTTTTTTCACTAGAACGTAAACTTGAACGTTTACCAGACTATAAACGTATGTATAGTGACCTCATGCGTGAGTACGCGCGCATGGGTTACATGACCCGTATAAACGAATATAGGAAACCGTATTATTTCCTTCCTCACCACGGGGTGTATCGTGAGGGCAGCAGTACAACGAAGTTACGAGTAGTTTACGACGCGAGTGCTGCCACCACCTCGAATAAATCGTTAAACGACATACAGCTGCCGGGAACAGCACTCCAGAATGTCATTTTTTCCATTTTAATACGTTTTAGGCAATATAAGTTCGTAGCATGCGCTGATGTAGAAAAAATGTTTAGGCAGGTTCTGATTCAGCCGGACCAGAGATTCTTACAGCTGATACTCTGGCGCGAGAATCCTACTGACCCCTTAGACGTGTATCAGCTCAATACTGTCACGTATGGTACGGCATCTGCGCCTTAAGTATGCGAAGTATACGCCAGTTGGCGTCAGAATGTAACGATGACGTCATCGCACGCGTCATCAATCAAGACATATTCGTCGATGATTTAATTACAGGTCATGACGATATCTAATACCTACTTGAAATCTGCCAAAAAACTTATGATATTCTGCTGTCAGGATGTTTTCCGTTACGAAAGTGGACCTTTAATTGTGACGTAACGCCTGACAAGACTAAGGAACATTTTATCGGCGAGCACACGCAAAACAAGACTCTCGGGTTGGGTTGGAATAACGTTAGCGATCAACTGTACTTTACGACTAAAATCGACCACCAGATTGACTTCTCTAAATTAAATAAACGGGCGATGCTATCTACAATTTCTCAGATATACGAACCTTTAGGCTTACTTTCACCGGCTGTAATCATTTCAAAAATATTACTTCAGAGACTATGGTCGAGTAAAATCGACTGGGACACTCCTGTACCTCGTGACATTGCTTTGACTTGGAATAACTTTGTTCAAACTCTCAACTGTTTAGGCGACTTACGGATTCCTCGGCATGTCAGGAGTGACCAGGCTCAGCACACAGAGCTTCACATATTCACAGACGCGTCAATACAGGCTTGTGGGGCGTGTGCATACATACGTTCATACGAGGAAGGGTCAAAGGTCACTGTCAAATTACTATGTGGTAAAAGTAAAGTTGCGCCTTTAAAGGCAGTTACCATTCCTTGTATGGAATTGTGCGGTGCTCTCATAGGCGCTCGATTGTACAAAAATATTGTAGATTCGTTAAGGCTCGTATTCACTAGTGTTTATTACTCGGCCGGCTCGACAATAGTAATGCGTTGGATACGTATGTCTCCGCATCTATTAAAGCCTTTTGTACAGAATCGAGTATCCGAAATAAACGAACTAACAGGTGACTCGATATGGCTACACGTGAGAAGTAAAGACAACCCAGCCGACTTATTGTCGAGAGGACTAGGATTAGATTACTTAATAAAAAACGATCTTTGGTGGAACGGACCTATTTACTTACAAGATAATAATTTGGATTTAATCAAACTAGTTCATCACAAAACATCATTATAGACAATTTACCAGAGGTACGAACTCAAATAACTAGTTTAGTTTCTACTCTCTGCGACGACTTATTTGATTTCAATAGATATTCGTCATTCGCACCTTCAGAACAATAGTGACCTAATTGAGAAATTTTAAATTTCGAGTTAGGTCTCTATGATAATAAATTTATGACTTGAAGTTGGAAAGCACAAATTTTGAATTAGGTCATTATTGTTCTAAAGGTGCGATATATTAAACTAATTCGCGTCGCCTCGCATGTACTCCGCTTTATACAAAACGCACGGATTTGTTCAGAGCGTAAACACCTCCGAGAAACCGGTTCCTTATCGGCGGACGAGCTCAGTGCATCACGACGTATGCTAGTTAGATTTGCTCAAATTCAATCATTCCCGGATATTTACGATAATTTAGTTAAGAAATCGAACAGCAAACAATCGAGTCGCATAGCCAGTCTTAACGTATTTGTAGATTCGGAAGATAAAGTACGTGTTATTCGCGTAGGTGGACTGCTGTGTAATTCATCTAGTTTCGATTTTAGCAAAAAACATCGAATACTATTGTGCAATAAAAACAGATTCACAGGTTGTTGTTCGAGCACGAGCATAAGCGGCTTCTGCACGCCAGCCCACAGCTTCTCCTGTCCACCATGCGCGAATGTTGGTGGCCATTAGGTGCCAGGAACTTGGCGAGGAAAATAGTGCATCAATGTGTGACTTGCACTAGATTTAAAGGTAAAGTTTTACAGCCTATCATGGGAAACTGGCCGTCGGAACGTTTACACCCCGGGTTCCCATTTGTTCGTACAGGCGTTGATTACGCCGGGCCAATGCTCATACTTAATCGAAAGGGTAGGGGCGCGCAACTAATTAAGTCGTATGTTTGTCTGTTCGTCTGTATGATTACACGAGCTATTCACTTAGAATTAGTAACGAGTCTCACCACTGACGATTATCTTTTAGCACTTAAGCGTTTCATTAGCAGAAGGGGTAAACCTCAGGTTATTTTAAGGATCATAAGGATCTCCCTACGTTTTTAAATAGCAGAACGGGGGAAATAGTCGACTTTTCCACCAATGACGGCATTAAATTTACTTTCATTCCGCCGTATTCTCCGCATTTTGGAGGCCTATGGGAGAGTGGGGTACGGTCATGTAAATACCATTTGAAACGAGTGGTAGGCACCGCTAGGTTAACGTACGAAGAGTTTAGCACGGTTCTAACACAAATCGAAGCCGTCCTAAACTCTCGTCCCATGTCACCTATGTCCTCAGACCCTAACGATTTGTCTCCACTTACACCTGCCCACTTCCTGATCGGCCGACCATTGACCAGCCCTGCGAGTGAAGACCTGACAGCTGAGCAGCCGACCCGCCTCGCGCAATATGCCACCACCTCTTAAATGGCGGCTAGGACGCGTTTCACGATTGTTCCCAGGCAACGACGGCGTCTCCCGTGTTGCTGATATCCGTACAGCGACGGGTACAGTTCGACGCGCCTTCTCAAAAATCTGCCCGCTACTGCAGCTGGCAAACAACGAAGGATGAAGCTTTCAGTTCCTGTTGGAAGTCGGTGCTTCCAAGGCCGGGGCCATGTTCACGCCTAGTGGCGACACCTACCGGATACAGCGCCAAAGCTCCCCCACCCCCTCTACATGACTAAGCTTGAAACACACGCAACTTAACCGCTACGAGAGCGCTATTGATTTTATATATATTTTATTTTTACTTCAATAAACGCTTTGCAAAACGAAAGAATCGACTTCACTCAATTGGACACCCTGAAAGCCACCGAATCCTGCACAGGTTGTTCATTTTCGATAAGCGGGGGAGAGATGTGAAGGTTGAAGACCTTCACATCACGTCACCTCTATGGCCTGATATTTTAAAATAAGAACTACGGAGAATAACATATCGTTGTCATGGACTGGTAGGTCAGAACCTCTCATGCTTTTGATATAGAAACATTATTAATAAACAGCCACTATAATATTTTAAATAAATCTATGAACGTATATTTCAAGGTTTAATTGAATAGCACCCCCCGCCCACCCTCCCACTACACAGGACACTAGTACACTGAAAGAAACTGGTCTGTTCATGCTCCTTTGACCGAATGAATGGCCGGCTTTGCTGTCAGTGTCACTCACTGCTCTGCCTGCTCTGTTCGGTTCTTGCTCCGCGTGTACTAAATGAACTAAGAGCAGAAACTTTACGGAATAGTTTGTTCTAGTACAGCATCGAAGTATAATAAGTATGGAAGAGTAGCCGACGCTGAAAATCTGCCCCGCTGCTAGTGCTATCAGGGGTGGAGCAAATACTTGGTGCTACACCGTCTATCGTCGAGTTTCTGACGTAGTGTCTAGCAGTTGTTTGTAATTACAACAAAATTAATTGGTATTTAATGATTACCGGCTTTAAATTATGCTGCAAAAATGCCAAGTTGCATTCTGAATTGGTGCAGGACCCACACAGATGCAAAACTAAGTGCTATTTACTTTCATTAGTAAGTTATTGAAATTTAAATATTCCCATACTTAAATGTCATGGCCGATGTTATGCAATATATCTTTGAAAACTGAACCTACTTCAAATGAATAGGAAATTAAATTTTATGTCATCTTTACTACCAGTTAGTTTACATAACAAAACAAATAGGTGATATGATCTTTTTAAGTTTTCCAAAATATTAAGAACGCCGGCGGGCTTGGGTGGATGCAGTTCGTCGCAAATTACGTTGCGAAAATTCGATGCCTACAAACATTGCAGGATTTGCTGCATCCATTTTGATGAATCGGATTAGGTATGTCATCTCAAAAACTGGAAGACATTTTTTAAAACCAGTCCCAAATTACGTTGTCATCATTTATTTATAATAATATTACTTAATAATATTGAATGACATCGAGTATCAGACGTCGAGTGGTTTATCACAAATCTATTAGGTGAGCCTGCTTAACTTATGACCGATATGCATGTGCATGTTTAGGTAGGTACAGTCAAGTTCATAAATATGTATACACTTTAGTACCTTGTCACGTTAATCGCTGTGACAATTCATGTATGGCACTGTAAACATGACATTAAATAGACAAGGTACTAAAGTGTACACGTATATATGAACTCGACTGTATAATCTTATTCTCGCAAAAACTTAAATAACTATGATGATCTTTGTAATTAAGCTATTATCATAACAAAACATCTGCGTGCGTAGTCACGTATCTTTATGCCTATAAGAATAAAGATGTGTTGCGATATATTTGGCACTTTGGATGCTATCTCTTTGAAGCTGACTGTAAAGATTTACTCTTTTACAACTTTACTATAGTGTAAGTGTAACATAAGAATATTAAATGATTCAAGGGGAATAATCAGTGAGTGTGTCAAAACACTAGGTACCTACTATAAAAAAATATTAATATAATTCATTATTCAATTACTGTGTTATTTTCGTATTAAACCATCCACGTCAAATGTTGAAATACTTGGCCGCGTTCAAGTAAATCTTATGAGAAAATATATTGTCAAATAAAATTCTTGTGTTAGAGAACTTGTAACCAATTGTAGATTTATGTCTTTCAAACGGTATAAAACCTTACTAAAATTACTGTCTACTCAAACGTTATATCGTATCTGACATAAATGATTTCAAACTTTAATTCAATTAATATTAAGTTATTGGAAATTATTCTCGCAAAAACTTAGTTAACTATGAGGATCTTCGTAATTAAGCTATTATCACAACAAAACAACATATATTGTCACTAATCTTAATGCCTATAAGAATAAAGATGTGTTGCGATACATTTGGCACTTTGGATGCTAAAGACTGTTTGATGCTGATTGTAAAGATCTTTATAACTTTATAATAGTGTAACATAAGAATGTTAAATGATTCAAGGGGAATAATCAGTAGGTTTGTCAAACAGTACTAATTTTTTTTTAATATAATTAATTTTTCAATTACTGTGTTATTTTTGTATTAAACCATCCACGTCAAATGTTGAAATACTTGATCCCGTTCTAGTAGGTAAACCTTGTTCAAATGAAATTCTTATGTCAGAGAGCTTGTAACCAATTGCAGATTATAGTCTTCTAAACAACATTATATCAATATCTGAAATAAATGACTTCAAACCTTAACTCAATGAATATTTCGTTGATTATCGAAACCACTCGATACATAAGATCTTTTCATTTCAGAAAGTGGGCGTTTTGGAGCGGATTTGTCAATGGTTTTTGTTGGAGGTTACAGGTTACCCTTCCATACTTATTATATTTGGATGTAGTACAGTGAGGGGAATTAATTCTTTTTGGCTCTTAGTACCTACATTTACAGGTCGATTCACGAGAGTTGGCACGAATGGATTGAACGAGTGAACGAGACTATACAAGTGTGTGAAATAATAACAGGCTTTCGGTTTGAAATTCGAACATCGGTTCAAAGGACGGCACTCACACAGTGATAGGTAACATTACTTTTGTTCATTCCATTCGTGCCAACTTTAGTGAATCTACCTGTACAACAGAACACAACCCTATTTTGTATGCAATTTGTGTGACATCGTCGCCTGATATTTTAGTACCTTGTTGCAATAAAAGGTTTGAATAGTTCCGGACTCGTGGATCCACTGCTTGTTGTTCGTATTCCCTACCTTGGGCTTTATTTCTGGGCAGTTTGCGCTTCGGGCATCTAAAGATAACTAACGAACCTAACCCACCTACTTTTGCGGGGTTCCGACTCGTAGTAAATAATTTATGATAAAAGCAAATAGCAGTGGAACAAAAATAATGGGATCACTAAGCCTAACCTGTTAGAATTTAGTATATCAATAGCTGCGACAAGGTCTTACAAGGCCTGAAAAGTTACGGATTCGCCAAATTAAAAATGATGCTATTTGGCTACATATCAAACTTTTTTTGTTCGGTTTAGAGTATTGACAGCTCTAATGTCACAACAATTAAAGACATGGAAATATTTGAGAAAGATTTTCTAAATACCGAAAAAAAAATGAATCAACTTGAACGTCGAGAACTAATCGTCGCCAAATGGCTAGAAAATCCTCAACGCCCGATACATTTTATTGGCAGGGACCTTAAATTGCCAAGAAGAATTGTAGATGATGTATTAAAACGGTACTTCAGGACCTTGTCTACGGCTCAGAAACCGAGAACCAAAGAACGTAGCGGTCCTCATGACCCCGCACTGGAAAATAAAATTCTAAGAACCATACGTAAAAACCGCAATATGTCCGAAAGAGATATAGCAAAAAAACCATCTACCAATCAAGAAATGGTTCGACGTGTAAAGAAGCGTGCTTCTATGAAGACTAAAAAAAAGCGTAAGGTCCCAAGAACTTCAGAAAAACTACGAGCAATAATTAAAACTAGGTCTCGAAAGCTCTATGACTTTTTGGGCACTGAAAACTTTCACATGATTCTGGACGATGAAACCTATGTGAAAGCCGATTTTTCCACACTCCCCGGTGACCAGTACTATACGATAGTAGATGGAGAGAGCCTTCCTGATTCTGAAACCACAATTGGTATGGAAAAATTTGGTACTAAATATTTAGTTTGGCAAGCCATCTGCCACTGCGGTGATCGTAGCCGTGCTTATGTAGCGAGGGGCACAATCAACAAGGAAGTTTATATTAAGGAGTGCTTGAAGAAGCGGCTCGTGCCTTTTATACAAAAACACAATATGTCGACCTTGTTTTGGCCAGATCTGGCAACAGCCCATTACGCAAAGGAAACTAATAATTTCCTTGAATGTAATAGCATTAAAATTGTACCAAAAACCATGAACCCTCCAAATGTTCCACAGTGCCGTCCAATCGAACGATATTGGGCTCTAGTTAAAGGGATCTTACGAAAGTCAGGCAAAACAGCAAGCGACCATACCGATTTCCTAAAAAAGTGGAATTGGGCATGCAAGCAAGTCTCCAAAGACACTGTCGCTCGCTTGATGGAGGGCATCAGACACAAGTTACGGCAGGAATGGGATAAGAAGAAGGATCCCAGAAAAAGTAGTTAAATGATAAATTTATGATTACCTTTTATCTATTAGTTTATAATAAAACACAATAAAGTGTGTAAATATGTTATAATTGAATTTTTACTTTGGCGAATCCGTAACGTTTCAGGCCTTACATATGAGTTCGACCGTACTAAGTACTTATAAATTCAATCTCATTACCTTAATAGCCAATGGCTGTGTTTCGCTTCCAAACTTGCACTCGCATTAAAACACGAAGAAAACCGATGGCTACTAAGGAAACGTTGGTACTGACTGTAATCATAAGTATATACATATAGATAGTTTAGGACAAAGAATACAGGTACATATTTGCATCCATAGATATTTTAATACCGTATGTTGCATTTAGCTCTTACACAGATAATCTATACATGCATTGTTAATATCATCTAAATCTTAGGTATGTTCGATATTTTGTCCGATAGGTTGTCCAATTTCGTTGGTAATTCATTTTTTCTCATTTTAAAGGAAACTCTGCCTCAGCAAGTTTTGCAGGAGTTTTTGTACCAACCTCGTCACTTGAATAAACAAAACGTATCCTGAAACAGAAATTGCACTTGATAGAAAAATCGTGAGGAAAGGGCATTGGGTAAATTTGTTTGAAGAATATTGTATTTTTTTTTATCAGCGGCCACGGATGATTTTTACATAGGTAGTTATTTAGAGGACCTCTAAATACACATAGGTATATATAATTTATGGCGTTAAATAATATCGGAGCGGAGATTTTATAGATTTAAGTATTCAGTTTTTAATACGAAAGTACGCCCAAGTATGAATATTTAAATATCTCGGCTCCGATGCAGAGTATTACATTACATAACAAAATACGTTTATTTTTAATATGTCTATCATAATTTACCAGTTTTACGAATGGCCGCTCACCTTGAAAATGTATGAATTTTACAAATGACAACACTTTTACCCAAACCCCTTTGAGTAAGAAATTAAACGAAATTACTGAGGAGATACTCCAATCGCGGGTAGGGTCACCAAAGTTGAAGTTATCAATAATACATATTATTGTACATATATTACAGCGGATTTAAAGTTAAAATTTACGACTTACGGCTTCGTTCTTATGTACCAAAACCTAGATGGGAGAGTCCGACTAGCGCTTGGCCAGTATTTTTATATTCCTTTACCATGGTAAAACGCAAGGATAGTAATGTTATAAAAAGAAGATTGGCGAATCAAATAAAAAATTAGATGAAAGCAAAAAATATAACTGCACTAAATTAGGTACCTGTTTCGGCTTCTGTTAAAGAGCAGGTTGTGAGCGACTATCAACGCAGCCAGTAATCCCACGCTGAGTAATGCTGGAGCTCCTACCACCGGGGTGTACTGTCATAATAAAAAAAAACAATTATTGTAGTTATAATTATAACAGCAGATGCAAAGAAAGTGGTAGGTATAAGTTGGTTCAAAATAAGCTGGCGTGACTCCACTTGAGACCGTCATTAGCAACAACAATAGGAATATGTGCACCCGGGTAATATTTTTGTAAACACTTGCAATGGGCGGTATTTCAAACGATTTTGATACTTTCTCTTTTCTTATCTTTAGCCCGATAATATTTGCAAATTTAAATATTAGTCAGTTGTTTTTTAAACGTCGAGGTGTTCAGTTCAGTATAATCGAAATGTTGTCCGTGGGAACAATCATCATACGGAGACTGCTTCTGATTCTGAATAAAATGTAAATCTTTAAGTAATATCTTTGTCTATATCAGTATATATTTTATGATTTTATTGATAAATAATATAACATAATATTGCATTTTATTCCTGTAACTTGAATAACAAACAATTTCAAATAAATGTATCCATAATAATTGTTAAGTATCAAGATATGGTGGTTGTTGTAGCGTAGTACAAAACAAGATAACGCCGAAACACATCACTTCAAAATACAGTTTTTTTTATGATGCTTTAGTTTATTATACCCATTGTTAACGTTCAAGTGGAGACACGCCAGCTTATTTTAAACCAACTACTTATACATTTGATTTTTTTGAGATGGCATAAGTAAAGGTTAGGATTGTTCAGATTGTATAATAAGGAAATAGAATTAGGATCGAGAAAATACTCAATTTTTTTTATGAACTTTATCTTCTATGCAATAAGGTCCATTTTGAGTAACCTAAATTTTACTACGTGCTTTTAAAGTTTTTTGCTATTTTTGCCAAAACGATAACGATACGATACGATAACGCCGCGTCACTAGTTCAACTCCAAGGCTTGATTTGTTTTGATGTACACGGGTCTCGTATGCCTAAAATACCTAACTTGCGACGCTTACGCTGTTAAATAAACTTATAATACCAGTTACGTTTTATAAGTACTTTACTTCGATCGTTTGTGCTATCGTAATTAAATTTGTGTTGTGTTATTTAAGGACTTATGATTTGAATCCCGTTCATACAACTATATTGGTGACCCCCGAGAAAGAACATATAATAATAATACCTACAATGCCAGAAGAAGAAAAACAAATTAGCCGAGTCGGCGTGAGGCTCCCGCCATTTTACCCTGACAAGCCAGCGTTATGGTTCCCGCAACTGGAAGGTCAATTTACGTTTGCCAAAATAATGACGGATTCAACGAAATTCCATTACGCGTCGGCCCAGCTGGACTCTGAAAGCGCATCAATAGTCGAAGACGTCATTACTGCTCCAGCAGCAGCAGATAAGTACGAGCGACTTAAAACCGAGCTCATCAAACGGCTATCCATTTCACGTGAACAACGGATAAACAAGCTTCTTACGGATGAGGAGTTGGGAGACAGCAAGCCGTCACAGTTCCTCCGACGCCTGAAAAGTTTAGCAGGACTGGGTGTCCCTGATGACATTATTCGGACAATATGGACCAGCCGACTGCCAATCAGCACGCAGAGCATTATTGCATCCCAGTCAAATATACCATTGGAGGAGTTAGCCGAGTTAGCCGACAGGATTCACGTGGTCGTACAACCTCGACTTGAGTGTAACACCCGCAAGTGAATTTGGCAGTTCACATCGAATTATATTCGTATTTTATTACAATAACCCTAAGTACGTGCGAGTGTAGCGACACTATCTAAGAGAATGGACTATATATCATCAGCGCCAAGTTTCTTAAGCCAGGAGATCGCGGCACTGACCCAACAGGTGCAAGCATTGACGTCGAAGCAGGGTCGGTCGGAAACCCCCCAAGGACAAGGCGAACGAGGACGTTCATCATCAGCACGAAGGTTGAACTCAAATTTCAGGAGGTACCCAACATGCTGGTACCATTACAAATTTGTAGATAAGGCTAAACGCTGCGTCGAACCCTGTGATTTCGCGGGAAACGGCACGGGCAATCTGTAATGGCGGCCGACGACTGCCCAGGCACAGGTCGCTTATTTGTTACGGACCAACGATCAAAAATAAAGTACGGGTTTGTTAATTTTGTTTTAAACCTAGGCTTGCGCCGCGACTACGCTTGGCGATTTAGGGCCGATTTCACCAATGAAATTAAACGCGATCAATTTAAACTCGAGTTAGTAAACGTCAGATTCATACGAGAACTATCATTTTAACTCGAGTTAACACGTGAACTGAGTTTATCGTAAATTGATCGCGATTAATTCATTGGTGAAATCGGCCCTTATTGTAGCAGACGTAACGAGGGCAGTAATAGGCGTCTGGTAATTCTATATATCATTCCAAACAGTACCCCGAAATTACACGTCCACCTGGAATACACCGCACACCCACACATAGTACAGTACACCACATACGTACGGTCGAGAGCGTTAATTTGGGACCCATTTTAAGAAAAATATGCTTGAAGTTGTCAATGTCATTAGAGATGTCAAGTCATTTGTAACTTTTAGGAAGCTCAACCTTATTGTTGTAGAATGTCAGATTGACTTTGGACCTAAGGTGGGTACCAAATTTAATCTCGTGACTGTATTGCACCTGGCCCGCCTGTATCTAGTACTCCCCGCCGTTTAGCTCCAGACAAATAAAAAATTACCAAAGCCGAGTTTGATGCAATGTTACAGAGTGGTATCTGCCGACCATCAGAATTCCCGTGGTCTTCTCCACTCCACCTGGCTGTAAAGAAAAACGATGGATGGTGTCCATGTGGAGATTACAGGATGCTTAACGCCCGGACTATCCCGGATAAGTATCCAATCCGCCACATACAGGATTTTTTCCACAGCCTTTCCGGTTGTACAATTTTTACAACAATCGACCTGGTAAAGGCTTACAACCAGATCCCCGTACACCCTGACTACATCGCGAAGACCGCAATAACGACTTCGTATGGTCTCTACGAGTTCCCATTCATGACGTTAACGCCGCCCAGACGTTCCAGCGCTTAGTCGATGAAATGCTTAGAGGCCTGGATTTTGTGTACGCCTATCTCGACGACTTTTTGTTTTTTTCACAGGATCAGGAAACCCACGAGTAAAACTTACATCAGCTCTTCCACAGACTCAAGGACTTTGGCATGGTGGTACCCCCAACGAAGTGCACCTTTGGCGTGTCTGAAGTTACCTTCCTTGGTTACCGCATAACAGCCGAAGGAACCACACCGCTGCCCTCCAAGGTTGAGGCTATTCAGAGCTTCCCGGTGCCGAAGGCAGTCTGGGAGCTGCGTCGTTGTATGCTTAATTTTTACCGCAGGTTTATCCCGAACGCGCCCAACCACCAACCACCACCACCACCCTTAAACGCTTTACTGACCGGTTCTGTCAAAGGTTCCCACCCTGTTCATTTTTCTACACAGGAGAGTGCTGCATTTCAGGCTTGCAAGGACGGTCTTTGCCAGGCAGCTATGCTGGCTCACCCAGACTCTCAAATGAAGCTCGCGTTGGTGACTGACGCTTCTGATAAGGCCATCGGTGCAGTACTCCAGCAGAAAAAGGACGACGAATGGCAGTGGTTATTTTTCTTTTCGCGAAAGCTCACTCCAGCGCAGGTAAAGTACTCTCCATACCATTGCGAACTTCTGGCGATTTACGAGAGTGTGAAGTATTTTCGACACATGGTGGAGGCTCGAGACTTCACGATCTATACAGATCATAAGCCTCTCACCTTCACGTTCCACTCTCGTAAAGAGAATTGCTCCCCACTACAGTTTAGACACCTGCACCTGATAGCCCAGTTTACGACAGACATCAGGCACATATCCGGTAAGAATAATATCGTGGCGGACACGCTTTCTCGCATAGAGGAAATCTCACAGCCTGTCGAGAAGACAGCTTCTGCTCAACTCGAAGACCGAGAGCTCGAACAGCTACAGGCAGACTCGTCACTGCAGCTGGTATGAATAAATATCCCTGGTTCTCATAGTTACCTCTACTGCGACGTCAGTAACACCAATCAGAGACCATTAATTCCCAAGGAATTACGTAAGTCCATGTTTGACAGTCTCCACTCCTTGAGCCATCCCGGCGCTAATGCCACCGCCAAGCTACTTGCAGAGCGTTACGTCTGGCCCGGAGTCAAAAAAGACTGCAGAGAGTGGGTACGTACTTGCTTAGCCTGCCAAAGCTCCAAGGTCACTCGCCACATCTCTGCTCCTTTAGGTAGTTTCAAATTACCACAGTCAAGACTAGCTTTTGTCCACATATACTTAATAGGCCAGTTACCATTGTGTCAAGGTTTCCGCTATTGTCTCACAGCCGTCGATAGATTCACACGGTGGCCAGAGGTAATACCATTAGCGGACATGACGGCTGAAACGGTGGCAAAAGAATTGCTGAGTGGCTGGATATCCCGCTTCGGTTGTTGTCGGACTGACAGAGGGGCTCAGTTTGAATCGGACCTTTTTTGTGCAGCAGTTAGTGGGCAAATATACTAGTTTTGAAAGAAAATATAGTATTTTAAAGAAAAACCTATTAAAAAGAGTGTAAGGTATCGTTCATCTTTACATAGTATGAAACAAAGTCCTTGCCTCCGTCTAATCCCTCCGAGTGTACGCTTAGATATTTGTACTCGTAACTACGCAACAGATTTTTCACCACCAGTTAGATAAATTTCAAAGAAAGTTCTGTTTATTTTAGGACTGACCGAAAAATAGGTAGTACTTTTGCGTACAATATATTTGTTCAACAGTATATAGTATTGTCATATACTCGTAAGTATTACTTAATTCTTATGAAGCGTCCTCACAGAGAGCATTCACGTGTAATGAGCATCCGGTGCGAACATCGAGTGTGTAAGCATTGTAACGCTCGGCTCAACGTCTACACTACTCGAATATTCACGCGAATGCTCTCAGTGGGGACGCTCCTTCTCTTAATCGATTCGATGTACCTACCTGAATGAAACAGTTTTATGTACTTTTGTTACAATTTGTTAAAAAAGAATTTGTTGGTACAGTCAACAGCATAAATAAGTGATCATTTATGTACCTTGTCATTTTAACGTCGTGTTTGAAATGTCATACAAAATTGTGAAACGATTGAAAGCGGCAAGGTAAATAAATGATCACTTATTTATGCTGTTGACTGTACATTCATACATGTAAAGCAATGGTTCATTCTGTAAACTCCATCAAACAAATAACCAATGAGAACATTTTTATCACAAGCAAATCTCTACTAAACTACACTACTTGTGATAAATCCACCAGAAAGTTTTGCGGTTTGTATTAAAGCTATTGACGAACAATTTAAACTTAAGTATGTTTGAAAATAAAATCTTAGATTCGGTTGGTAACCGCATTCTGAATGAACATTACGACATATATCGGTGACCTAATATTTAATATTTCGCACTACTAGATCAAAACAGTAGTAACTCAAAATGCAACTGTATTTTAAAATCAACTTTAAATTAACTTCTATGAACTTGAAACAAAACTGGCAAGGATTTTGAATTATTACCGTTTTGATCTTAGCCGTGCAATTTGTCAGATTTAGTATATATAGTTGCGTCGTCGTCTAGGTAGACGACATAAAAAGGTCAAATACGGCTTTTTCTGAACCAAAGATTTCCTTTGGCAGGATTAATTTTTGGGTTCCTTAGATGATTTTAAGAAGTGGAGCCACGCAGATTTTTCATGCAGGTGGGGGGGGAGGATTTTCCGCCCCGGCGATGTCTGAGGTTAATACCTGTTTAATTTTAGGTATAAGACAAGTTTGGTATCATTGTTAACTAAATCAAAGATGTACAATTCAATTCTGGAATAAAAAATCCATCAATCTGTACTAAAAACACAAAACAATCAAATAGAGTTACAAACTTAATTTTTTGTAACTATCGAAGATGAGGCTGAATTGGATCCAGAGGCATTCGGCGAAGTACATGAACACCTGGACCACTTTAAACTTTTTTATGTAATAAATACCTTTGTAAACAAGTTTTGGCGCAGTTAATTCATTTGATATTATTAAGTTAAATTTCCTTTGATATTATGGCACGAATTGGCCTAAAACGGAATGCATAACCATTACTTATATTTTTTTAACCCTTTATCATGTTTGTGACCCTATCCCTTCATTTCTTTTAGTGAAGGATTAATACAGCTCTCTAAAGCATCTCTTTTTTTTTTCAACATTATTAATTGTTTATAAGTTATGGAATTTTTCTTTGTAAAATAGGGAATTGAAAAGACACGTTTTCTTTTATTTTATATATTTTTACTTCGGAACGGTGTCAATATGATACCATAAACGAATTCGGCATCCCCAATTTATACGAAAACGATACCAAACTTAGCCTAGTAGCTTAACCGATGAAGATATAAAGATAAGTCGAACCTCCCCCCCTCAAAAATTTACATCAAAAATCTTGGGGGCTCCGCTTCTAAAATCCATCCTTGGGTCCGATGGACCAATCCTGCCAAAGGAAATCTTTGGTTCAAGAAACGCCGTATGTCATCTGCTACAACTGTCACTAATAATGTCCAGTGTCGTACGATTTAACAATCGTAGCAAGCAACCGTAGCAAGATCTGCGACAAAACTTTTAAAAGGAAGTATGTTAGCGTTAGTCATCATCTATAATAGGGTATGAAATGCTTCAAACAATAAACAATAATTGAAATGAACTTTAGTTTTACTAATCCCTCCCTGTGCAAACATAGTCGTCTCTTAGAGAATACGCGAAAATGAATACTTTATTCTTATAGTAATCGCCCGTATAAAGTCACATTCGCTTCTCGACGGATTGCGCGCGCCCGCGTACGTAACATACAGTCACCAGCAATAATATATTACCTATCCAACATTGGGCGCAAAAATATCTGTCACGCTCTTATACCTCTAGTAATAAAGACGCAACAGATATTTTTGCACCCAATGTTGGATAATATATTATTGCTGATGACTGAACCTACTAGTTGTTGCGGTGCGACTGAGGCAGCCTATGAATCTTACACACACATTTACAGACGTCGTCGTCCGCACACATGCGCCGAAATATTCAAAAATGCGTTATTTGTACTGCGTGTCCGCCGTGTGACATCGACAGAGCCCCCGAGAAGATGATACCATAAGTAAGTAAGGAATACACATTACCATACTAAATATTTCTAGTCATGTCTTCTGAACAGGTTGCAGGTAAAATGGATGGAATGCATTTATTTATTTATAATTAGCGACCCGCCCTCGCTTCTTTTCGGTTAATATAAGTTAAAATAACCATCAGCCAGCCAGCCAGTTCATCTGGAATAACATACTCTTCATGGTGAAAGAATTTATAGATAGGTGAATTTCCATAGAGACTTTATTTTACGAGGGTTTTCAAAGACGTCCTTTTTGCGAAGTTGAGTTGCCGTTAGATTTAAAATTCAATTCAAATCATTACTGCTAGTTATCACAGAATCTCTCTATATACATTGTTTACAGCTGACTTTTCATTGCACAATACCAAAGGAGAATGCTCAAATAATACCTGGAATGTACAGTCAAGGACTTTAATTGTTATGCCACTATGGAACCCTTTCATAATGACAGCGTCAAACCACATGACAGAAATTACGCTTAAATGAATGATTAACGTTATGCGATAGGGTTCCATAGTGGCATAACAATTAAGGTCCTTGACTGTACAAGATGTCAAATATTTCAAAAAAAATGTCGTAATTGAATATAACTAAACAGATTAAATAGAAGTCTGCTGAACTCCGGAGAAACAAACACTAATTCATTAGTATATTCCTGGAACATCCGTTGCCTGCACGGTTTTATCATTCGTTACGTCGAGTTGCCACTTTATGTTAACAAAACAAATAATGAAGATTTTCTGCTGTCACTCAAGCCAAAAGTATTATTTATGCATGACAATTGTCATTAGTTTGTCTTAGCGAACAAAATAGGTCTGTTTTCACATATTGACGTTTCTGTTGCGAATAATTTCGCCATCATGATAATCTGTTGTAGGTTTTTTATGTCAACACAACCTCTTTCGTTGTAAAGAAAAATCTTAATAATAGCAAAATCCCAAGTTTTTAAATCATTTTTTTGAAGGAGTTTTCGAAACCTCAATTTTTTTTTGCGTATTTTAATGTATGGTTCGGTTTTGTGCATAGCAGGCATTTCCTTGTATGGCCGGTGGGCATTCTCCTTTGCCTGGAAGTGACGCGCGAAAGGGCAACATACAGCTGTCCATGGGAAAAACACTGAACGTTCAGGTCGGTATCGTCTTGGGTAGTCCCATTCGTTTTGTGTCAAGTTCTTAATTCGTCTCATTCTGATTTCGTCATCCATTCTTCATTCGTCACTTTCTGTGGTAGTCTTTGTCGTCTTTGGTCATATTCGTTGTTTCTTTTTCTTATTCCTGGTCATTCCGCTATTAGTCTTCATATTTTTTGGTCATGATCGGTGTTAGTCTATCTCTTTTTTAGTCTCATTCGTTATTCGTCCTATTGTCTTTCGTCTTATTTTAAGTTCGTATTTTTCTTATTTGGCCTTTTTAGAAATTGATCTCATTCTTTATTGGACACATTCACTATTTATCCCGTTTGATATTCGCAATTTGACTTGTTTTCTTTCAGGCGACTATAATCCCGAAAATCACGAAAAGAGAAATTACGAAAATGATGAAGTATAAAATTGTCTACTATAAGTACTTAGTCAGGGGGTTCCACTCCTTTGTACGAGCAAATTCGGCTCCTAGGTAAATAGTGATCTGGGGTTCTAGACAAAACGCTCCGATATCCGTTGTCGAAATTTGCTATCGACAAAATGTATGAAAGTGACATAAGCGTTCGCCGCATTTTTCGAACTATTGTGACAGGCTCAAAGTCCGCCTGCAAAAAGAGGGGTGTTAGAAGTTTGACCGCAATATGCGTCTGTCTGTCTGCGTGTCTGTCTGTGGCACCGTAGCTCTTAGGTTGTATAAATAAAGCGGGAATTGAGACGAAAATAGAACAAAACGAATTATGAATAGACCTAAAAACGAAAGTTACTTACTGCTAATGGGACCAACAAAGAATGTGACGAGTAACGAATGAGACTAAAAAATAAAAAGACTAACACCGAACATGTCAAAAGAAGAAGAGACGAACATCGAATGAACCTGAATAAGAACAAGACAAACAACAACTATGACCCAAGATGACAATGACTAACAACGAAAGTGACGAATGAAGAACGGATGACGAAAGCAGAATGAGACGAATTAAGAACTTGACAAAAAACGAATGGGACGACCCAAGCCGATACCTTCAGGTCTAAGTCCGCAACTTTGAATGTTTGACCCTGTGACTTGTTTATTGTCATTGCAAACGATAATTTTACGGGAAATTGCAGTCGCTTAAACTGGAAAGGTAGATCCGTTGGTACGAATGAAATCCGGGCAATTAAAACGACTTCTCCAGCCGCACATCTGGTCAGTATTGTGCACTCTATTATGAACTTTCTTAAAGATGTTACATACATAGAGGGACCCGACCACCCATTCCCCTCATAAAAGCCTTTTAAAGACTTACCTCTCGAAGTATAACCCACAACAACAATAATCAATACAATTGACATCCGTTAAACCGCTAATCGTCCGTTTAATTGTTGGTGAACTCGGCCCTTAGTTATTTGTTAAACTAACCATTCGCATAAGGGAAATCTAAAGCTCAGATCGTCGCAGTAAATTGATATCCCTCTCATATTGCCCAAATATAAGGGTAGCCCTTATAAATAGCGCTTAAAAAGACAATCGAACTGCTTTTTTTAAGTTAAAGGGATATTGGTATCACTCAAAATATAGCGCTATAAAGGCAAAATCGAACAAGACCTTTACGAAACGGATTTGTATAGTTAATTCTTTCGATATACGCATTCCAAACCCTTGGTAAGGGTAACCCTTATAAATAGCGCTTTAATAAAAAGCAAATCGAACGTCTTTCAAGCGATACAGCTTTTCTAAATAAATCCTTATAAAAACCCATTCGAAACCCCTTGAATGGGATAGCGGGGCGGTCCCTGGTTACATACTTGCAAACGTGTACAGTCACCAGAAATAATATATTATCCAACATTGGGCGCATAAATATCTGACATGTCTTTATTACTAGAGGTATAAGAGCGTGTCAGTTTTTTTTGTACCATTGCAAAATTTGAGTGGTTAAGGTTCCGTAGCAAAATAATAGGACACCCTAAATTCAAAACCAATTTATGTGGGGGCAATCCAGAAGGTTGCAAGGAATTGAGAAATTACGTTAGGAAATGGACAGCTTCTTCCAGGTCGAGCACAGTGTCTACAGAGTAGTATGTTTGTGTCAGTGCATTGATCTTTGAGAGAATTAAGTCATTTACTACACCTACTTGATTATTAGTTGGTGATAAAATAGCTCTCTCCTTGAACCAGGGTACAGGCTTAAACTTAATGTTATTAATTTCGGGATAAACATTGTCGATTAATTCTTGGAAGGCCATTTACTAAAACGCAAAGGTTTTCATTTTCAAGATTAATGTTCCTAGTTATCACTCGTATCTTGGGGCATCTGTCCATTTCCTATTTTGAGCAACATCTCTGCAAAGAGCCGGTTTTCATACATGCAGACAACGAAGTTCCATATTTGTTTTTAGTTTTTATGTATCAGGATAAGGATAAATACTGAATCGAAGAAAATAGCTTCGCAAACAACCTAATAGGTATTTTTTAATAAAATTTTAATAATAAAAGTGGTTACTGTGAGTCAACCTAAGGAGATAGACATTTTGCCATCGCAGACTTTTCTCTAGGTTTTTTGAAAAAATGCAATTCCTCAATACATTATTTTGACATATCTCTTTAGGTTAAGTTTAGCCAGCGAAAATCGATTTTTAGACGACTTGACAAGAAAACATTGAGATTTCTCAACTATATTAAAACTTAATTAGGATTAAATGTACATATACACCATCCGGAAAAAAAACTCTAAATGACAAAGAAAACCGAATTAAAATCCGTTGCGTGGTTTAGAAGAACTTAGCGGAAAAACAGCCAGACAGCCGCAAGCGAGTTTAATTTATACTATTTAGAGAAGAGCACAGTGAATTTACAGTAAATACCAAAGCACTCACAATGTTAAACTTCAAAATCTATTTTGCGTAGATACACATGCCACTTATACGCAAAAATATCAATTTATCAATTTATGCGGCGATGACTTATTTAACATACTAAAAGTTTTAAAACTTAAAACAACCTAACCGGTGACATGCCATCCCCATACGTAACCTAAATTTTTAAATTGTCAGCAAGCTTCAAAAACACGACTGCACAGTTTTGCCGAGTACATACCTACATCGACAAATGGAATGTCGAAGAGATTGTAATAAAAAAATGTTGTTGTAGTAAAACTGAATATCATCGAAAATTTGTTTTGTTTATACGTTTAAAACTGTTACTGGTTCCATTCAAAGCATATATACACTTAGGTACAAAACTGTCTCAATATTAGCACCTTAGTAGAATGTGAATATGTTGATGATAATTAAAGGTAATTTTAAAATGTTTAATGTAGACAAGTACTCCTTGGAATTCGCTACAAATCCGCCTACCAAATGATTTACCTGTCATTTACAATTTTTTATTTGTCTAATGTTTTAATTCTCTTTATGGCAAACCCAAATCAGGACCCTGATAAAACATTAAAATTCTGCAATAACTACAAAACTACTTCCCTGATTCAGGCAGTTGATACCTCATTTTAAAGAGGATGGAATTCCCTAATTTAAATAGTTTTCTTATTTGGGGTTGCCACAGAGAAAACTAAATTACTAGTAAAAAATAATAATAAAATTTTTACAGTTTTAGGTTCAAAATGACTAAACAATTATAAATGACAAGTATAGTCCATTCGCTTAGCTAGTGTCGCTACACTCGCACGTACAGTCAACATTGTAAATAAGTGATCATTTATGTACCTTGTCACTTTAAGGTCGTGTTTGAAATGTCATACAAAATTGTGCAACGATTGAAAGCGACAAGGTACATAAATGATCACCAGGGAGCGTATATTTCATGCCGGTTTCGTCATAATGACGTCTTCATATAAACACACAGGATGTTTCAAAAAACGTAGTGACAGAGATAGTCTATCAATGTTTGATTATAACTAACATAATAGTTTCTGAAATATAAAAAATATGTATTTAATGGGTTGGAAACAAAATGCTTTACTGTGTAATATGATATTAAGTACTATCACTCAGTTTCGTCTTCTCTGTAGTCAACAAGTTGGAAAAAAAAACGCAATATCGGTTCAATTCAAAGCACACTGTGCCATACAATTTAAACGAAGGTAACACCATATCTTCACCATCCACATCGACTTCATCGTCCATTGAAATACGTAATTCATACCAAATGTATACCTATTATGTGTTTTATTGTTTGAAAATGTAATTTGATGTTGCTTTCTTTTGGTGGCATACTTTGCTGACAGCAGGAACAATAAATTTGTTCATCATTTATAACTAAACATGGATTTATTTGGCACAATAACTTTATAGCCTAGATGGCGACTTTGGCCACTAGCAAAACATTAAGTTTCCCGATCTTATTAAATTTAACTGAAATGTTGTTTCCGCACGTCTCGTATTTGTGACAAAGAGTAAACTTAGATGTGACAATGTCAGATAATGTTCTTTCAATGTCCGTCTCAGGTGTCAATATATATCTACTTAAACGGAAGAGGTTGATTAGATAACAGTGATTAATGATTAATCATATTTTCCATTATTAGGTACGGATAAATAAACGTTCGTTATTCCGTTGCTCTTTTCAAACTTGTTGACTACGTATATGTCGGCGTGGTCTTTGGGCGGCAGTTCATAAGAGCGCAACACATTGTACTCCTTGTATCAGTATTATTCATTACATATTAATTACAAAATCGAAATAGTAATCGAAGAGAATAGTCAATTACTTACTTGTTTTGCGCATTCGGTTTCCCAATTAAGATTGAGAAGTTTTCCGTAAAGAGTAACAAAGCGAGAGAAATTGCACTGTTTCCCACAGTAGGGTATGTCTAGTATGTGCGGTTCAGCAATTTCTGTGAAATTTCTGTACGAGATCTGAACTAGATGATGCCCGGTCTGTGGCGCTGAAACAAAATGTTTGTCATTTGTTAATAAGTACAAAGAAAGATGCAAATAATACATGAGTCAGGCCGTAGATTGTACCACAAACAGGGCAACGTAAAACGGTAGCCCAAAAAGTTGAAATAGTTAAAGAGCATACATGATATGTGATTTTTAATCGACTTCAATCAAGGAGGAGGTTCTGAGTTCCTGATTATACGAAAACGGCGGGACAGATTCGAAAAAGATTTTTTTGTATATAAGGGTATTTATCATCAGTTCAGGATCTGATGATGGGATCCTAGATAAATCGAGAGAACTGCTCAAAAGTTTCAGGCACACATGCGGCAATATAGGTTTTACCTGTAAGCCCTTAAGAATTTGCGTTCTAAAAGCACCCCTTACTGAAGAGAACTTGATGATGAAAATCAGAGATGACCACCGGAACTGCGTAGTCGTAAGTGATTCACAGCAGCAATGACATTTCTTTATCAAATCAAAATAAATTATTTTGTAATCTTACTGTGACACAGTTCTATGGTGGGTCAGGATTTCCTTTTTCCGATATTACCTATTAGACACCAAATAGGCAATTTCTAGGAGGCCGGTCATTATTTAACCTTTTTCAGTTTGAGCGTCAATAGTTCAATGCTGGAATGGATTACTTCATCCGAGTTAAACACCCTTCTTTTAATTTTTAACCGACTTCAAAAAAAGGAGGAGGTTCTCAATTCGTCTGCATTTTTTTATTTTTTTTAAGGTTTTTTACCTCATAACTTTCGACTTGGTGAACCGATTTTGATGATTATTTTTTTATTTGAAAGATGGTGCTTCCCGTTTGGTCCCATTTTTATCAAAATGAAGATCTGATGATGGAGTCCATGAGGAATCGACGTAACTCTTCAAAATTTATAGGTACACCTATAGTGATTTTTGTATTTTTCATTGTAACTCGTGTATTTGCTCTTGGAAAGCACTATTTGGTGAAGTGGAACTGATGATGTAGACCACAGATGGCCACCGGAACTCCTAAACAGTATATATTTCAAGGGTGGCGACAAGATATATCGATTAAGATAGTTGAGCGACTATGACGAAGCATATTTAGGTTTAAATATATGACTATGAGTTTCCCACGGCGTTGCTTGCGGTGAGGTTGAAATGTTCTATAGTTTCTTATTAAATGAGAATAGGGAGAATAACAGCATAATTATGATCACTAAAAAGTACGAAATAAAAAAAAAGTTAAAAAAGCAAAAAATAACATCTTTAAAATGGTAAGTCAGACCAACTGAAGTCTGCTTTTGGTTAAAATATTGTAGGACGCCGACTTCAGTTGGTCTGACCTACTATATTAAAGATGTTATTTTTTGCTTTTTGAAGGCGGGTTTTTGTTTTTTTAAACTTTTTTCAAATATAAGAAAAGTAGAAAAGACAGAAAATTGGGAAATATCGTATATTACAAAGAAATGCGATACTCCAAAGTAGTGGAATTACCCAACAGTACACGATGTCGGTATGATATGGTAAAAAATTTAATCGCAGACTGAAATCACACAACATAAATGAAATAAATCTTCTTCGTCTTAATAAACCCCAACGAAAGAAAGTCACTCTTTTACAATAATTAGCAAACATCGAGGTTTTCGGTGCGTGAATGTTTGACATTAGCCAAAGATTAGGTAACTACTTAAAAAACAGAATAAACTCTTGCAAGTTTCTACCTAATGAATAAATAAATGAAAAAAAAAGGACTCGAAAAAATAATACGTATTCTATAAATGAAATGGTCAGTCATTGTCAACCTCTTCAGTTAAGGCCCTACTCATTTATAAGGAAATAGTTCGCAAATATCGGACGCGTCAAGATTGATATATGACATTTATAATACACCTATAACAACAGCTGATGTAGAAAGATCGTTCAGTTCATTGAAATGGATATTAACAGCAAGATGCCGCAGATTAACTGTTTAAAATATAGAAAAAATATTAATAGTTTATTGTGAAAATCATGTCCACTACTAAATTTACTGCAGGTAAGTAATTAATTAACGTTATTTTTGTTATTGTTCATGAGGTAAAATAAATTTGTATGATAGTGTGTATACAATTCGCAGAGAAATAAAGAAAGAAGAAAAGAAAGAAAATATATTTACTCACAACAAAAGCACAAATAAATAATAAAAAAAATATATATGCATGATTGCCTTCTTGTGAAACGGTCCGAACTCAGCATGTGCCGCTTTTAAGCCAGCAGAGAGGTAGTTAATCATTAGGCATAATATGATATTTTCTCAGATTAAGCTATCCGTTTATCTCTACTCTGCCTTAAACCATTCCCGCACCGAAAACCCCGATGTATGATAATTAGTGCCTTGCAATCCATGTCAAAAGCAAAGGAAAATACCCGGAAACTGCAAATATAATGTGAGCATGCTCCTTTACAAAAAAAAGCGGCGCAACAGTGGCATAATGTCATTTTTGCGCCGTCGTGGCACAAGGAAAATCCAAAATTACTCGATAAATAAGCTATATTTTCATATCAATTTAGCTTTTAAAGATTACACACACCTTCCCAATTAGTGCACAACAAAAATAACAGATATTAATTGAAAATTTACCTTGAAATCTCAAAAAATGCACTCCGCGAAAAATGTGACACCTTCCACTTTCAACAAAGTTGACCATCAGAATGACAAAAATATGGCCGCAACTGTCGTTTTAACTATAGAGAAAGTTACTTTGGGGTCGCGACTACTCAGATTCAAATACTGCTAATGTTTAACCATAGTTTAACTCCTTAAAATGGGCAGATGAAAGCGGCGCAATAAAAAAAAATCGTGTGCGTCTTGGGACGCCCGACAGAAGTGATAACGAATCTAAATCTCTGGGTTAGAGTGAGAGAGGAGGACCCTGTCTATATGCGTGAGAGATAGGGAAGCCACACAGACTGGCGCCGTAACGCGTTACGTAATGAAGCGGTTTACAATCGAACCAGTAACAAAAAAGTTCAAAATGGCGGCCACTTTTTTAAAATCTGATTACGGGTACGCATTTGTAGTCCCCACGGATCCGCAGATATCGATTTTCAAGACAAACTAACCAGTAACAAATAACTTAAACTAATGAGTTTCAAAAACGGTGATAGTTTTAGGTTATAATTATGCTCACTGTCAACAGTATTTATGCTTAGAAACGCAATACACAGTCAGCAAACGCAGTCAGCAGGTATGATCAAATACCGTTTACCATTTTCGTCCATACACAAGTTAGGATTGGCCTAGCGGCTGAGAGGTAGGTCTATGACGCCATGGTGCCGCGGCTCAAATCCCATCCGATTCCAGTAACTTATTGTATTTAAAAAACTGTTTAAACATTTAATACTACAGCTCTACCGTATGCCTGAGAAAAAGGGAAGCCAGACAGGCTGTCTAGTAACGCGCGTTGCGTAACGAAATGGTTCACCCTCCGTAAAGAAGTTATCACTTCAAAGAAACACGAAACGATATTTAAAAGTCGGCTAGGTTACGACGGTTATGTCATAACGTTTAATAATAGTAGTTTATGCAACTGCTACATAATGAGAGGCCTAAATATACGAGTGTGGTTTTATGAAACGAGCGAAGTAGCGGAGAATTAGGTTTAACGTAATGTGGCAAAAACTACAGCCTGACCCACAATGCTAGCACCGCTTTTTTTATTCATCATGAGAAACTCATTGACGGTTATCATTTCTCTTCTTTTTTAAGGATTCATACAAAGTACTGTCATATTATAACGTCGGAGTCAATATCGACAGATTTTATAGCAAAACATATCTCTCTTAATTTAAGAGCTTTGCTCTTGTCGGTGGAGTAATTCCCAATCTTCTTTCCTCTCTGCCAGCATTTCATGAATAGCATATTTGAAATAGAACTCAAAAGTAAATAAAGTGAACAGAATGTATTCATGGACCAACATAGAACCCAGTTGAAATGGCCGTCACATTCCAAGAGGGTTCTACGGTAGTACACGAATACATTTTTCTTTCTTTATTCATTTTTGACAGGCTAGCGGGGATTCTAATATTTGATAATTAAACATCGGTATAGCTCTTGCAAGTTATGATGGCGAGTGGGCTTTACTTGTGGTAGACACATATCTGTATACTTGTCAAAGTGTGCGTGAGAGCGAAAGTGGGTATTAGGGTGGTCCAAAAAACAAAAGTGTGTAATATTGTTTCTCCACAAGTTTCTTTTTATTTAAAAATACTCAAAAATCCGCTTTACCAAGTTTTATTGCAATTGAATAAACTTTACAGGTCGCCCATAATGTTTTTCTTTTTTCATATAAAAATGTATAGAGCGTCACACATCTAATAAAGATATCGAATGAGAAAGACTTAGGAAAGATCATGACACTGTATTCCGAGTTGCAGCAGTAGGCAAACAATACTCGTATTCTACTTCAGTTTTTAGATTTTGCTAAGTTTACTAGATATCGTTTTGTATGAGAATGAGATCTTTTTGGCATAAACTAAACGCTTTGGGCGACCAGTAAACGATCACATAACAAGTTTAAATTTGACATATAAGTAACTAATTTATAGCAAACAAAAATAAGTCTTGTGGAGGAAGGATTTGATATACTTTTTTTTTCTTCATACTATTTTGGACCACCCTAGTAGGGTAGGGCCCCAGGGTATGGCAAGCATAAAAAAAAATAGAAAATTTTATTCTTCTTGAAGAAAGTGAAAACTTTGGCGACCATTGCTCGTCCCTACAAACAATAAGTGTAAAATAAGATAAAACATTGAAAACAACAGAAAACAACAAACTATTGTGTGCGTGTGGATTGAGTGACAACCCTTCTGAAAAAACATACAAAATGCTGTTCATTTAGTAAAAGTTCTAAAACAATTGTAAAACGAATCCCTGTATTTGTAAAACCATAAATAAAAAATAAAAAATCTTTAACATGCGCTCAATCAGTACTCACAATGTACCAACGAAATCAGTGAGTATTCATTTAACATATGATATCTATATACTAATATTTAGTAAAACCTATGCTAACTTACCTTTATAATTTGTAGATTACCTAGTAACGTATTTTAGGTTTTACAAATAATATCTTATGCTCACTCAATCCACACACTTTCAAAAACCCGATTTCTGATGAAAAAACTGAAGATTTTAACTGCTATACAGGGCGTCCCACGGCTATGCCACATGTAAGAAAAGTACCTTAAATATTGTAGATGGAACATTTTACTGAAAGAAGACATTATTTGAATTTAAAAAACAGTTTAAACTGCATTCATAAATATTTAAATAATTACATGGTTAAACCGGGAATCGAACCCGTTACACGAGAAAAATAATTACCCTGTAGCTTTATCATACCGATCGAAAGGCTTCATCATAAGGATTATTTTTTGCTAAATAACATAGTGTCAAAAATAAAAGGAAGACCATGAATTTTAACATTCGATGTGAAATTTTGAACAGAAAAATTAAAAGCTGACATTGCCGTAAGGACAAACAACTGACATTATCATAGGTACCTATTACTAATTACCAGTATGAAAGTGTCCACGGGCTACTAACAGAACTTAGACGTATTATTCTAAATATCCACCACAACAAGATTAAAAATCGACAGGGGAGCGAAATAATCAAAAGAGTGCGTATTCAACAAGAAGGGACTCATTTTGACCATTTGATAAATTGATTAATTTTGTATTAAAAATGTTAAAATTCATGGTCTTCCTTTTATTTCTGACACTATGTTATTTAGCAAAAAATAATCCACTAACGTGGCAGGTTTTTGGATAATACATTTTTGTGAGTGCTCACTCACTCCACATATTATAAGTAATTTAAAAATGTAAATAATATCTTAAGATTTGTAGTGCTACAGAAACTATAAATTAGTTCAACTTTTAGTAATTTTTTTTACTAAATATCCACCATCTAATATTTTATATTCGTTGTCTGTTTATAAAGACATTTAATTGTAATTTTTCTAATGTAAATATATCAATTAGGTTGACCACACTTCTATATTTCCCGCCACGCATTTTTTCTTAATTTTCTTTTTTTTAATTTTCAACATGTGACGTTGGACTATGGTATCGCCCTTAATGCCTAGTTATAAATATTTGCATTAATTGTTTTTTACGAAAATGTATGCCTGTACTAATCACAAAATTGTATTTAGACAGTTATTATTATATAATATATTATAGGTACACTTGTCGCAATACTCGCAATTAAATTAAGATAAATCTCATAAAAATATATCAATTTAATTAATGTGTGGCTGTATCGGTTAATTACCTTAGCCTTAAAAGAAGAAATTTATTTATTTTGGATATGACCATAATATAGAAGTGTGGTCAACCTAATTGATACATTTAAAGAACAGATAATGGTTGAGTAAGAGGGCAATATTACCACCGACAAACGAAATTGTCGGGTGGATAAATGAAAAAAAATATGTCTCACGATATTGTGGAGTATCTCTCGGTAGACAATGTCATAGACACCGAGCATGTCACGTCGGGAGTACCCTCTCATAACTTCATGCTTAAATTTGGTGTCCCGGTACTCCGGTACTCCATGAATATAGTAAAGGCAATAATTATGCATGGAATTGCTAAAGGAGAAAATAGTTTAATTCCCCGCATTCCTATAATAGTCTAAGCTCCCGTTGCACGAAACCCTACCTCACAAGGTGGCAGATCAGAAATGTAATGTAGTGATAGATACTACTTAGGAACACTGGATTTTAGTTGGTTGCCATAGCATATCCTGGAAGAACTTGTATTTCTTTTCGTTGTCGTGTCGATATTTTGGCCGAAAATTACATCATAAGGTGGCAGATCGAAACGTTTATAACTCGAAAGAGACACATTTGGAGATAACGACCCGCATTGGTTGCCAGCCCAAACCCTGGCAGGTTTCAAGGTCAGCCATGTTTTATGAGCCCCAAAAATGGGGTCAATTACCTCATCAGGTGGCAAGATGAAACTGATGCAGATCGATTGCCCTGGAGGTGCCGTTTACGAATATATAGAGTTGCCTACCTTCAGCTTGGCAGTTTTTCTGGTCAGCCACCTCGAACAATATACTTCAAAATCATGGAATAATGAGAAATTCTTGTATTTATGCTATGATTCAGGGTATAAATTAATAAAAATCAGGATATTCAATTAAAGTCCACGTACTAACAGACATGCGTCTTATGGTGTTGAAATAATAGGGTAAATGTACCAGTTCTGGTCATTTCTCATTGGTATATCTTGAAATATTGAAAAAAGTGATGTTGCCTTTTACGTTCAACGTGATATAGTTTAGCGGGCATTTTTATGCTGCATAACAATATTTATTACGTAGAAATAATATTAAATAATGAATCAACTTTAATTAAAATATGGGAAACGTCATGCAGCTATCTTAATTCATGGTAAGTATTCAAAGTTATCTATTCACACTAGAACAGTACGTTTACCATTTTTTGATATTAATATACATTTAGAAGACGATGCATATTTATAATTGTATAATCACTTGTATATTTTGTTTTAAGGTACGCGTACACACATGAAGAAATACAAAATCACTTAGCTACATATTACTTTTTTATTTAAGGTGCACGTACAATCATAAAAGAAATACAAAATCACTTACAGATGTATTGCATAATTGTTTTCCATCGTATTTTCTCGGAAACGTTCGTATTTGCCATGCTACTTCAGTCAACCTCAGTACTTTTTGTACTGTGACCGACTGAAATAGCAAGACACGTTCGTACGTTTCCGTGAAAATACGATGGAAAATAATTATGCACTACATCTGTAAACACTATTTTTTTATATAAGGTACACGTACAAACATTAAAAAAATACAAACTTACATATTTTTATTTATTTAAGGGTCCGTTAAAAACGTACAAAGTTATTCTTCATCAGAAGAAGAATCACAACTAATATCTGATTCATCTGATTTATTGTCATCCATACTAATAATGTCGTTGACGTGTAGTGAAGTGGGATCTACTTCATACCACAAAATACCATAGTTGTTATTACTATTTAGAACCCATCCGCATTCAATAGGATCATATAAAAAACAAGATGGTTTTGTAGCATTGCGCCACATTGAGCTCACAAGCAGTGTCCTTAGTAAATGTTGTTTTAAACTTTTCCAACATGGCGGTAGAGTTGCAGCATTGAAATTTGTAATTTTTTTCATGAATTTTGATGTTTGCGTTATATTTCCATATTTTTTGTCAACATTTCGAAACGAGCCTGATTCACGTCACTTTTGGCGAAGAATATAACTTGCATGTAAACTTTTGAACCGTTTGTATCTTTTCTTTGTTTTGAATGTCAACTGGACTATTTAAAGATGCAAAAACATTTCTAAAATTTTGGTCGGCCTCTATTAAATCAAAAGCTTTAATTTTTCCTTTCCCTTTGAAGGAGGATGTGTAATCACAACCTGTATAGGCGTGTGCAGCTGGTAAGGCTTTGCACATCTCAGGTCCCAGCTTGTTTGCTAATTCGGTACAGCTATAAGCTGATTGAAGTTCGGTATTATAGACCCAAATTTGTGAACAATTTGTAAGTTGATGAATGTTTCCTATTATAATTACCAAGATATCTGTGTCCGAGCAATTAACCAGAACTTTGGATTCAGGTTGAACTTTATACATATGAAAGATAAGCCGAGTATCTGCTTCTTCGTGGGTGCAGAAGTACTCCGTCTCTTCTTTTTTCTGCAATTAGTTTTGTATGCTCTTAAAAGAAAAACATAAGTGGTCTTTTGTTACATATATCTTTTTAATTCCAATAATCGGTATCAGTTTGTCGCGTTCCCAATCATTGATAAGAAAGTTAATTAAAGCCTCTTTAAATCTGACATTGTTAAGAGATTTCAGGAAGTTCCCTGGTCTTTGTTGTGTTGGACCTGATATTTGATATGGAATGTTTTCACGGTTTCTTTGTTTTCGTTCTATTTCTTTGATGGATGGCTCGATGTATTTGTCGAAAATCAAATGGACCTCTTTCGCTTCTGATCTACACATTTTTCTCAAAATGAACTCAGTTATTTCTCTGAATGTCTCTGGTAGAGGTCCCAATTTTCTGAGGAAGAAGAAACCATCTATAAGAAGGACATCTTCCTCGGGTGGTTTGGTGAATTGTACCTTGGATTTTAAATGATTTACACATGTCTTCATTAAATTGTGCTAAGGCAGGTGGCACGGGTGCCAGTGGATATGACATTATCTCTTCCATATCTATCTTTTTTTCCAGCGCTATAACTAAGAGCCTTCCATATATATCTCTTTCCATTTTAATTTGCGCCACCGTTGATGATAATTTGTCAGATTGATTTTTTTTTGCACTTTCCGACGCAAAGTTAAGAATTTTATTTCAATTTATTGGTTTCTCAAAACGATGTTTGTCTTTATTGCACTCTTCAATAAACAGTATTGTTTGTCCAGCGCCCATCTTATTTGTCTCTTGTTTTGCAGCTCGTCCGCTACTTATGTTAAATAAATCTTCTTTGTCTATTTTCTCATTGAATGGATCCAAATGATCTTTTATAGTCTTTACTAATTCATTGAATGCATTTGAATTAGTTTCAATGTTCCGTTTTCTTACCTCTGTAGAAACGTCATGGCTGTTATTTAAGTTTAAATCATCTATCAGTTCTGTAATTATTTTTGTTCTGATACTATGGCTCAAAGCCCAGCGCTGCCGAGCTCCAATTGAATTCGTTAGATGTATCAGACCTGTCAGCTTGTTTCCAGCATTAGCATTGATGGTTTGTTAATAGCTCCTGTTAATAAAATAAAATCTACGCATATGATACATCGCTGGAAAGAGCATTAATCAGAGAAGTTTACAAAGAACTTGAAGTGCTTGACCTCCTTTAGTTTTTTTTTAAGCAATGCTTTTCTGGGCCTATAGTCTTTGTTTACGTCTCTTTTAAACTTTACTGTGGCCTGGGCTTTTTTTTAGTAATTATTTGCACAAGATATCAATTCACACAGAATAAAGCAACAGTCAAGATACAAATAAAAAAGTGGCGGTTTTATTCATGTTTCTTTTGAAATTATTTGATTTTAAACAATGAATTCTGTCATTTTTATGAAAAAGCAAAAAAGAATATATTTTTTAAATCCTGGAGTTCTGGACTTCCTTATTAGGCCTGAATAAGTAGTGCATGGCACCACTTATTCGGCATTTTTTTTGTCCAACCATGTGCCTAACACCCTGTATTTGATTTGTGTCGCTTAACTTCAAACTCATAAATCCACTTTAACCACTTGGGAGATATTATTGAAAAAAAAAGACGATAACGTTAATTCGGCAGTGTAATTAATTCGGTGATTTCAAAGGCAGTATTTTTTGGATTATTCCCACATTTATTTCCCACCCGTTACCACTGGTAACTACTGGTAATAAAATTTCCCAACTGTTACCACTTACTACTAGGTTTTTTTCCCAGTAGTTATCACCAAATATTTAAGTAGTAACAAATGGGAAAAAAAAACCCAGTTGTTACCACCGAGTACTTTAATGGTAAAAGATGAGAAAGAAAATTCCAGCTGTTACGAACGGTAACAAATTGGTGGTAACAGGTGGGAATAACCCTATTTTTTATTATGGCTAAAGCATTAAAGAAAGCGATCCTGTTCGGCAAATACAGCAGTAAAACCATCCAAAATTTACAAAAAATAAAATTTTGGTTGGATTTACCTTCATTTGATATAATCGATTATCTATCTTTGATAAAACTCATTGTGGATTTGTGTAATTTTGATTTAAGAGACATGGATTTATCTAAATTTGAAAAAAATACGATTAGAACTAGGGATGTGGTAGTCGTGAAATCATATCACTAATCATCAGATAATGTGGACATGACTCGAAAATTAATCAAATAAGTAATCATTTAATTAATTTATTACTTGACATAAAATTTGAATTCCCGGAGATAAACGTTTATACGTGCTTATAATTATTAGAAAAATGTTATTTAAAGTGGTTATCATTTTCATCAATATTTTTATATAATAAATAAGTTACGATTTTAAACTGACACGATTATTTACACTAGAAATAATACCCAACAACTACTACATGGTAAATATCCTGCTATGATTATTATTTTTGACGAAGAAGTTTTCTAGTTCTATAGATATAAAACCTCCGTCAATTTACTTTTTCCTAATAATATATACATATATTTATAACTATCAATGTCAAAATATATATTATTTTGACAGTAATAGTTGCCAAATTACAGTCGTAATTGCCGTACCTAAATTACGTACTTACCGTACCAAAAAGGCAGCAAAATAAAAAAAATGCATTTTCTTTACTTATGGGTACTGGGGCATCCAAATTTACGTAACCAGTTACGAATTTATTTATTTAAAATACGTAATTACGTAATTTATCTGTTTTTTAGCTAATATAGCTAAAATTCAGTCATATTACATTACACAGGCTCAGATTTTTAACAGTAGTTAGATACGCGTCCAGGATTCACAGATAAACCAATAATTAATTGAGAACAAAACCATTCATCTTGAAAACAAAAGAATACATGCCGTGTCAATTGCCAAATCAATGAACTGCATTCGACGGCTGACGATCGAGCAATAAATAAAAAAATCTTCCAATTTTTTAAGTACCTAATATTCACGGACTTCCCCGTCTGGATTAACCCGCACCGCACCACACCGGTATCCTAATATTCGGGAGTTCCCCTTAAATATTTCTTTAGACTACATTGAACTCTATTGTTAATTAGACAAAAAATATTTTCAATAAATACACGTCGTGTAGTAGGTATGCTAACTACCCGAGGCTAGTCTATAATACACGGGGCGGGAAATAACCGGTACGCGGACCTCCTTTGCCTTCTCCTTGAGTAAGTTATGTATTCTATGTATGATTTATGTATTTTCGAATAAAATTGAATATATTTTCGTCAGTTTTTCCAATAAAAAAATAAAGATACGTACTTACGTAATTACGGAATTGTAGCTTACAGTAACGTAATTAGAAAAGGTCCGAAATCAATCCGTAATTACGGAATTGCGAAATTACGTAATTACGGAATGGAAGCCCTAGTACTGAATATCGCCAGTTTGAAAATGAATTAATGGCGAAAATAGAAATTAATATAATAAGACGTGAAAATGGTATATAAATGCGTATTTATAGTGATATAAATTAAAACAAGTATACAGATACCAAATTAAATATATTTTTATTTTCTTCAGGGATTAAAGGAATTTGTTTATGCCGCTGTTATTTAAACTTTAAGGAAAGGTGTTTGAAGTTTCTCTTGAAACAAATCGATTTATCAAATTTCGATGAATGTTGGGAAGTGGTAATCGCTCTTATTCGTAAATTTCAATGCAACGATAATCAAGGTTGCCTTTCTACATTACTAAGTTGATGGTTAAATACACTAACAACTATGCATGTAAATTAGTATTGGCTGTATTGATTTCTATTTATATTTTATATAAAAAGTCAATGTTTGTTTTAGAAATTCAAGCCTCAAGAGATACCACATGTATATGCAAAACGGAGACTAAATTGCGTATTATGTTAAAAAAGATACCTTTGCATAATTTTGAGAAGTTTTGGGTATTAATAATAAACTTAATAGAAAACTACGTATGAATATACGTAAACCACATAATAGTAAGAAATTGAATTTTAATATCAGAGTATGTACCTATTCGTTTCCTGCTTTAAGTACCGTAAAACGGGGCTTTTTGGGAATCACGAGGCTTTTTGGAACAAAGTGATCATAAGCTTTTAGTTGATATAATGTTTGTCACGGCTATGATAGAACTGTAAAACTTGTTGCCAGGCGAAGTTTTTAGTTCTATCATTGCCATGAAAAAAATTATATCAACTAAAAGCTTATGATTACTCGGTTCCAAATAGCCTCGTGATTCCCAAATAGCCCCGTTTTACGGTACTAAGTATATAGATAAGTCTAGGTTCTTATCTTAGAGATCAACCTCTTTAGATTGTGCCCAGATAAACTGGCCACTCATATTAAAATTGTATTGATAAAAACATGGCGGCAACTCATGTCAGTTTAATACCATCCAATCCATGTTTGTCGGTCATTTTATTGGAATTTGTTGGACAATATGTGGCGTCATGAAGCTAGGTCTGATACAGTCAGGAATTGGATTAAGGGTATGACGAATTTTCATTTAATGGTGTGACGTTATTCTGTAATTTATGTAAAATTGATATTGACACCTCTCGAAAGACTCATTTCACCAGACATACGAAAAGCAAGTTACACTTGAAAATAGTGAATGATCTTAATAAAGAAGAAAATGTTTGCTATGATTTGGCTTTGATTATGATTTGTGCAAATATACCATGGAACAAATTAAATAATACTTACTTTCGAAATTTTTTGAAGAAATATTGCATTGGGCTTAAAATTCCTTCAGAGTAGTACATGAGAAAAATAATATTTAAAAAGGTATATGAAAAACAAGTGACACAAATTCGAGAAAACCTAAGAAATGGATACTTTTGGGTCTCAATCGACGAGACTAAGGATTTTTTAGACCGCAAAATTGCACATATTCTGGTTAGAAATTTGAAAGAAAATCAGCCCACTACTTGCTATTTGATTGCATCTAAAGTTTTGGATAAGGTAAACGGTTACACAATCTTAATTTTTTTTTAATCAAGTTTACAATGGCTTTGGGAAGACCTTGCTGAAGACAATTAAAAAAAAATATTTTTGTTAACTAGTGATTCGGTAAGCTATATGTTAAATGCTGGACTCAAAATTAAAACCAAATATCCACAAATTTTGCATATAACTTGTTTGGTACACGGAATTCATAGACTTTGCGAAGAAGTAAGAAAAAACTTTGAAGACGTTAACACATTGATCACCTATGTCAAAAAAACTTTCTCCAAAGCTCCTTCCAGGATTTCCATGTTTAGACAAATGAATCCAAACATTCCCTTACCACCTCAACCCGTAATCACACGATGGGGTACTTGGATCCAAGCGGCATGTTATTATAATGATAGTTTTGCAGCAGTAAAGAGAGTTGTAGAAACATTTAGCAATCGTGATAGTGTATGTGTCCGCAAATTTAAACAGATTATGCAGTCGGCTCATGTTGTTGACAATGTACACTTTATTTCCAAAACTTCACAACATTTCCAATCCATTTTGGTTGTAATAGAGAATTTACAGTCTTCTTCGAATACTGTCGAATATACTTTAAGTAAAATAAGAAATATATTAAATAATTTGGACAGTATGCCAGGAGAAATAAGTAACCGTTTGCAAACTAAAATGAAAGCCGTCCTTGACAGAAATCCCGATTTTGAGGTTATCACTTAGAACAGAAAATAAACTCTGAATTATACTGGAATAATAATATTCCTATAAAACTACTTAAGTTTGCTCCATTAACATCAGTGGATTGCGAGCGGAGTTTTTCAGCACTTAAATATATTTTTGATGTAAAAAGAAATAGACTGACTGCAGAAAACTTGGAAAAAATACTGATTATTTTCTTTAATAAATCTATACTTTAACAAACTTTTGTATTTATTGACTAGGAATCAAATTATATGTCAAGTAATAAATTAATTAAATGATTACTTATTTGATTAATTTTGGAGTAATTTCCACATTATTGCGAGCAATGACGCAAATTTGTCCGATCTCTGCTAATCATAGATTCAAATAAATGCCTTTATCTAAAATAATCGTACTATGGTACCGGCGACGATAATTAGTTTTTTCTACTCGCGTACTATAAACCGCTAATATTGATATCGTAAATGGTATCAGAATACCACCTATAGCGTAACCGGAGCGTGAAAACAATTCTATAATAAGCGTAGCCATGGTAATAACAGTTCTATAATAATTATTATAGCATTATTATTACCATGGTTACAGTCATTCTGGATATCAGTCTTGGCGTTTAGTGAACACTAGACATCCTAATTTGTATAATAAACCGTTAAAATATTTTAACATCAATTAAAGTTACGTATATTAATAACAAAATTAATTTTGAAAGTAATTATGTGTTTAAAATTTCATTTTTAATAAGTTACTAAAAATAGATGATTAATATCCATCGATTTGTATTTGGTTACCATGGTTACGTTCAACATGGATATCAACAAAATGGCGTTTCGTTTGGCATTCCGACTTTTATAATAAATTGTCAGAACGGTAAAAATAACTAGTAACTATTACATTTTGGACGTGTTAGGAAGAAAATAGTTTCCATGTTTTAAAAGAGTTTTTACATGGTATGCAAACTATTTTCTAATCCTTTACATTGTAATTTCATATTTGATTTATGGTTGTTCGATGTCACGTCTTTTTCATAAAATCGAGTTTTCATGTGTCAGTAAATAAATTTACATCTAAATTTATTTCATGTTTTCTTTTTCACTGCGAACTCTTCAAACAATTAGTTTAACTAGTGGTCTAAACTAATAGGTTATGGCCTGCAGCATATAAGTAAGTGAAATCTACCGAAATGATTTATAGTGAAAATGGTAACGGGAGTTCTCAGAACTCCAGAATGACTCAAGAAACTGGACCTTCAGTGTCTTCGGGCAATAGTGGCTTGCCATCAATTGGCATGGAAGACGAAATTAACATCAACGTGGAAGTTCAAGATGGAACTATACCTGGTACACGATGATTTATTACGAGTGTCACACCTCCCATCACGGATGTTTCGGGTATTAAGAGAGACTAACGAGCTCGAGCAAAAATTTGCTTGATGATCAGGCCCCATTGCTTGGTGAATGTACGTAAATCTAAAACGGCAAAAGATGCTTGGGAAGCATTAATGAATACGTTTGAAGATCAAGGTCCGAACAATCGCTGCCGACTTCTAACTAAGCTAGTGAGCATGAGATTAGAGCATTTCCAGACTGTTAGAGAATATGTACATCTGTCATAGCCACATAAAAAGAGCTGTTGGACTTGGGAAAGGACGTTGACGACGAGTTATTAGCTGCTCTACTTGTTCAAGGCTTTACAAAAGAATTTCAACCTATGCGATTGGCTACAGAGAATAGTAACATTAACTTAACTACTGTCTATGTAAAAACCAAACTGTTTCAAATGGAAGACACTTTCTTGGCAAGCTCCAGTGGGAGTCAACACCAATCGACATCAGCACTGCTTTCAAATAAACATAAAGGTAAGACCACCCTTAAGAAAACCAAAGCAAAAGTTAAGTGCTTTATTCGTAAAGGACCACACAAAGCGCAGGAATGTCCTGATAATCCAAGTAAGCGGAAGGAAGCCATGCAAGCTTACGCGTTTGGTACGACGGTGAAAACACAGGCAGAAGACTGGATTATCGACTCTGGAGCATCGTCACAGATGACGAACTGTAAATCGTGGTTCAAAGACTTAAAGGACACTGCGAAGCCTTTGAGGGTGACATGTGCGAATGGTAACAAGGTATTAGGTGAAAGTAAGGGAACGGTTGTATGTGAGTCAATAGATTTGACTATTAGTGATGTTACTTATGTACCTAAGTTAGCATCGAACTTATTGAGTGTGCATGCAATTGCGAAAAAGGGACACGTGGAGGTGTTTACACAGAAAGGTTGCGAGATCTTTAAGAGTGACGATTGTGAGGTTAGAGGTAAGGCTGTGATGAAGGGTGTGGAAGAACGAGGCATATATAAAATAAAATGCTGTTCACAGGGTTCTGCACTTGCATCAGCGACTGAAGGTGACCAGCTGATGTTATGGCATCGTAGAATGGGGCATCTTGGTATGAAAAACCTCAAATTACTCAGAGATAAGATGGCAATAGGGGTTAGTTTTCCCAACACTTTATCTAAACTTGAGTATAGTATTATGGGCAAACAATCCAAGCAACCTTTTCAAAAGGGTAATGCTACTAGGGCTAATCAAATTCTAGGATTGGTGCACTCAGATGTGTGTGGACCTATGAAGGTCTCGTCTGTCAGCGGATCTCGATATTACTTGACGATTATTGACGATTTTTCGCGTAAGCCTTTTGTTTATTTGTTAAAACACAAGAGGGATGTTTTTGAGAAATTTATAGAGTTTAAACAGCTTGCCGAAAACCAATGTGGTAAGAAGATGAAGATCTTACGAACCGACAGTGGCACAGAATACGTCAACAAACGGATGGATGAGTACCTGAAATTTTTCGGAATCCAGCATCAATTAACAGTGGAATATACGCCAGAGCAGAACGGAGTTGCAGAACGTGCAAACCGAACAATCTCCGAAAAAGCAAGGGCCATGCTTCAAGATGCCGGTCTGGCAAAACGTTTTTGGGCAGAGGCTGTGCATCATGCCGTTTTTTTTGAAAAACAAATCACCAACTCTTGCGGTAAAAGATAGAACGCCGGAAGAGGTCTGGTCAGGAAAGAAGTGTGACCTAAGCAAGATAAAAAATTTCGGATGCATAGCTCTCATGCATGTTTCTGATCAGAAAAGAACAAAATGGGATCCGAAAAGTAGAGAGTTGATACACAGGCTATTGTGATAACGCCAAAGCATATCGACTTGCGGACCCCACTTCCGGAAAAATATTTAAAGCTCGAGACTTGACATTCTTCGAAAATCAATAACATGACAAGCACTTGTACTATATAGATAGTATATAGGTAGTACTATGATAGTTTAACAACACAGAACCTATACCAAGAGCTCGTAGGTAATAACGATAAGGGTAGTAAGAAATTAATATTTTTTACAGCAATAATAAATTGAAGAAATATGTTAAAATTAATAATTATAATAGGCGTACACAGAAATTAATTAAGAGCCAAAAATGTTTAAAAAACGATTCCACAATGAAATTAGAATTATCAATAATGAAAGATAGGGTGCGGCATTGCAATGAAAAGTTAGATTCCAATAGGATAACATATTTAAATATCCAGAAACTGGATGCTGAGATAAATAAGTTAAAGGACCAGCTTGAAGTTACTTCTTTAAAGTATTTAACCGCTCAGAAGGAAGTCAAGGAGCATATCCTGGCTTTCACTCAATTGGTGGAAGAAAGTAGATTGAATGAAGAGCGCTTAACTCTTTAATGAACAGTGGTTATGGTAATTGTGATAGATTAGGAACTTCACCAACTGTTGTGATTCAGACAGATATGGCTTTTGATACTTCTAAGGAGTCCCCTAGACAAATTATAAGTAGGTATAAAACTATTGTTTATTCCGACCAGCTTGGATCTGGACTAGGTTTATTGTTAAATAACAAATTAAAACAAAATGTTACTAATTACTGTTACCATAATGCAACTCTTATGCAATTAAGTGATTTACTTTTAAAAGGAAGTTTTGACTGGACCACCACTTTAGTAATTTTGGTAGGAAATAGTCTTAGTGTGGACAAGTCCGGCGTAGATAAATTAATATCAACACTAAACACTATTGAAGGTAGGGGCATAGGTAAAATTATACTATGTACGCTACCATACTCACAAAGTATGCCATTTGGTCATAATAATAGAATAGCACACTTTAATTATTTAATATATAATGCTATAAGCTGTAATAATAAATATCATTTCTTTGACTTAAACAAATTTATAAAGCGACTTGATCTAACATCAGGAAAAATTCATTTGCCCAGGAAATACATTTTGACCTTGGTTGACCTATTAGCTTTTAATATAGAACCAAATACATACAATAGTACCCAGCCCCAACAAGCCATTATTGGCAATAATTCATTGCCTCGTGATTTAAACTAAATTATAGGACAGCGGAAACACCCTTGAATATAAATTTAATTCACCAAAATATTCAAGGTTTTTCCAGTAAAGAACTAGAAATAGGGTTGTTGTTAGATAATGAAAATGTACAAATTATGTGCATTACTGAACATTGGCTTAGACAAGAGCAATTAATTTTTTATGTTTTAAATTTTAAATTAGTGAGTTATTTTGCCAGAAAAAGTGCCATTCATGGTGGCTCTTTTATAATATAGCGATAGCGATAGCGCTCGTAAGACGGCACAGTTTAGTTAGCAAATGGGAATTGATTATCCATGCAGATTAGTATCGTTTAATTGTAAGAACGTGAAACGATCTATCGAAAATATTAAGCAATTATGCCAAAAATTTCAAATTATTGCTTTGCAAGAAACATGGCTGATGCCTGACGATATTTCATTTCTTAGTAGCATAGATGATAAGTTTGAATATACTGGGACATCAGCGATGGATACAACGAAGGGAATGCTGCGAGGTCGACCGTTCGGCGGAGTCGCACTGCTGTGGAATAAAACTGTATTTCAAAGTGTGTCGGTTGTGGAGTGTGCGAATTCGCGAATCTGTGCCATAAAAGTTGTAACTGGTCAAAGGTCGCTACTAGTGTTTAGTGTTTATATGCCAACAGACAAAATGGATAATCTGGCGGATTTCACGGATTGCATGAGTGTGGTGAGTGCTACTATAGACACTAACAATACGGAGTCTGTGTACATACTTGGAGATTTTCACCCAGATGAACTCTTTTACAACGAACTCACAAATGTCTGTAATGAACAGGATTGGGTCTGTGCGGACGTTGCAAGGTTAGGTATACAGTCCGGTACCTACACATTTGTGAGTGAAGCGCACGCCTCGACCAGCTGGCTCGATCACTGTCTCGCGACTAAGTCAGCAGTTGATTCAATTTCAAGTATATACGTAATGTATGATGTTATGTGGTCAGATCATTTGCCTTTAGTTGTAGAATGTAATTTAAGTTTAATAAAACCTAAGATACTTTGCAATAAAAATATCACACCCAATAAAGCGATATGGGGACAACGAGGGCCGGAACAAATCCATTTGTATTGTACTGAGTGTCAAAATAAACTGGGTTTAATTGATTTTCCCGAGCGGCTCAGGGAATGTTGTGATTTTATGTGTAATGATCCCAGCCACAGACTTATTGTTGATCAAATGTATGATGATATAATTTGTATCTTAACGAACTCTGCCTCAGTGAGTCGTAGGTTTAATTACGTGAAAAGGAAGAAATCAGTGACTGGCTGGAACAAACATGTCAGCGAGGCTCACAGGGAGGCGAGGTGTAAATTTAAAGTATGGCAATGGTATGGCGAACCTAATTCTGGGCAAGTTTTTGAAGAAATGCGAGAAAGTAGAAGGATTTTTAAGTCTCGTTTAAAATGGTGTCAGAGAAACGAGGAGCAAATAAAATTTGACATTATTGCGGCACACCATTCTAAGGGAGATTTTAAGAACTTTTGGATGTCTACTAATAAGCTAAATAGCAAGCCGAGCCTCCCAGTGAGTATCGACGGCATTAGTAATCACAAAGATATAGCAGATATTTTTAAAAATAATTTTCTTGTGGTATCATTGCTGGGGTCATCATTATCATCAGGTGCGTGCGGTGAGGGGCCACGTGGTCAGGCGTTTACTAGATTTACAGCTAAAGAAGTTAGTAATGCTATTAAATCAATGTCAAGAGGTAAATCTCCTGGCCACGATGGTCTCAGTATCGAGCACCTTCAGCATGCGGGGCCACACCTTCCACGAGTGCTCGCGATGTTCTACACATTTTGTGTGGGACATTCGTACATGCCGGCTGATATGTTGAGGACTGTGGTGGTGCCCATAGTAAAAAACAAAACTGGTGATATTAGCGATAAGAATAACTATAGGCCGATTTCCCTGGCTACCATTATCGCTAAAGTGTTTGACAGTCTGCTGAACTGCCAATTAGACCAATATGTACAACTTCACGATAATCAATTTGGCTTCAGACCGGGCTTATCAACAGAAAGTGCTATCTTGGCCTTGAAGCAGACTGTTAAATACTATACAGATCGACACACACATGTATATGCATGCTATCTGGACCTATCTAAGGCTTTTGATCTGGTCTGCTATGACATTTTGTGGCAGAAATTTGTAGACATGAATGTGCCAACAGCCCTACAGAATGTTTTCAAGTACTGGTATAAAAACCAAGTAAATGTAGTCAGATGGGCTGGGTCGTATTCTGATCCATACAGGTTGCAGGGCGGGGTGAGGCAGGGGGGGTTGACCTCACCCAATCTTTTCAACCTGTACGTGAACGCGCTGATTGAGGAGCTCAGCAGCATCCATGTCGGCTGCTTTATTGACGGAATATGTGTCAATAATATAAGCTATGCAGACGACATGGTGCTGCTGAGTGCCTCTCCATGCGGCCTTGTCAAGCTGCTAAGTATCTGCGAAAAGTACGCTGCGAGTCATGGCCTAAAATATAATGCCACTAAAAGTCAGTGTATGGTCTTTAAGGTTAGAAATAAAGGTTTACCGGATGTTCCTCCTATCAGATTAAATGGTATACAACTGGAGACAGTGACACAGTTTAAATATCTTGGACATGTGGTGACGTCTGATCTGAGGGACGATGCAGATATCGAGCGTGAACGCAGAGCATTGTCGGTAAGAGCCAACATGATCGCCCGCAGGTTCGCTAGATGTTCCATTGAGGTCAAGGTTACTCTGTTTAGAGCATACTGCACGCAGCTCTACACAAGCAGCCTGTGGGCCGAATTCACTCAGAGGCAGTACAGTGCTCTGCGAGTGCAATTTAATAATGCATTCAGGTTGCTGATGGGGCTGCCCCGATACTGCAGCGCCTCAGGGATGTTCGCTGAAGCACGGGTGGACTGCTTCCACGCCACTATGCGCAAGCGCGGCACGTCCCTGGTGCGCAGGGTGCGGGGCAGCGCCAACAGCATCATGAGCATGATAGCTGGTAGGATTGACTGTTTATATGTGAACCATTGTTCTATGGCTCACTTGAACAGAAAATGTGTATATTTATTTTAAACTTATTTATTGTGTTTTAATTTAAGTCAATATGTAGTTATGATTTTAATTGTAAATTAATTTAGTGTTTAATGGCCTACCTGACATTTATGTAATATTTTATGGACTTGAAGTGTCTGAAATAAAGAATTATTATTATTATATTATTATTATTATTATTATTATTATAATAGTAAAAAGTACTCTTAAATCCAAAGAATGAAAGGATATTGTTAAGCTATCGATAGAAAGTATTGTAGAAATTTCTTGCCCAGAACTAGAAAGTTATATAATAATATGTGTTTACAGATCACCGTTGGCTGATTTTTGCACATTTGAATCTACTATGGAACATGTGTTAAAATTAGCATGTAATAGCCAGAAGCATGTTATAGTTTGTGGAGATTTTAATATTAACTTACTCGAAACGTCAAATAATACCACTAGATTACTTAGTTTATTTAAATCTTTTAATTTAGGTAATCTGTTCTTTGAACCCACACTGATAGGTGTTAGTAGTGCAACCTGCTTAGATAATATTTTTTGTAGTTGCGAATGTTTGGATAAAGAAATGTTTAATTGTTTCAATTCTGACCATAGTGGTCAGAAGGCATTTTTCATCTATGATTTTTATCAAAAACCTGACACAATAAAATACCGACCTATAACTAGTAATCGTTTGGAATTATTCAAAAATAAAGTTCAGAGTAATCTTTCAGAGTTACCTTTTTTTACAGAATGAGTGTAATAGTATTGATTTGACTTCTTCGGCGTAATTCTACATAAATTAAACAAAAAAATTAAAATGTAAAGTATTTCTAGGTCGAAAACAAAATTTAGTGAATGGGCCTACTGCAGGCATTCATAAAAGTAGAAATAGGCTTTATGACCTATATAGAGAGAGGGAGGACAATAAGAATGCTGAGTTCCTAAATTATGTTAAGAATTATTCAAGGACCTTTAAGCAAGTTTAACTGCCAAGGCAAATTTTCTTAGTCTCAAACTTAAATCATCTGACAACAAGGTAAAAACTGTATGGAATATTATAAATAGAGAAACGGGAAAATCAAAAACTCGTGACATAGTGTAAATAGAAAAGTAGCTCGACTCCGGCCCTTTAGGAGATTCTGATACCTATTGCCGCTCGGGCGTCAGGGTCGTCCAAACTTGTTTTTCAATTTTAGTCACCTACTTGGCCATAATTTATAATCATGTTAATTTTCATAAATTACACAAACCTAAAGTAAGTATAAATATTGTTAGGTACCTATGTACCAAATTTAAATTATTTTACTTACATACTTTTTATAGGTATGTGACGTGATATGTAAATTCCTTTTCGACCTTTTGATAATACCGCTTTCGCGCAAGGCGGCTAAGTACCTTTGACTACTTAGGTACCTATTATTGGCGGCACGCGCCGTCGCCGCGCGGCTTCCTTAGAGCATTGGCCGCTCGCTTTGGTTCTAGGCTTGTGCTTTGGGTACTAGGCAACGATAAGCATACTTATGTAGTGAAAAATACATACTTAATATGACTACATAGGTACATATAAAACGCCCAAGACTCAGAAACAAAAAATACCTACTCGCACTCATCACACGAATATTTGCCCTGACCGGGAATCGAACCCAGGACCGCTAGCTTCGTAAGCAAGGTCACTACTTACTTAGTCACTACCAACTACCTAGGCCATCCACGTCGTCACATGTTACCTGTCACGTCACACTCAATAACTTAAATTACCTACTTAATACGTATTTATTTCACCTAGGTATACTATAGGCAGGCCGGTACGAAAAACCTTTTATTAAATCTGGATATAGTTGTACCTACCTAAGCTAGATTTAGACATCCGTATACAGAACAATATTTAAGCGTTTTCGGCAGCGACATTGTCGCTCGATAGCTAAGTACGCGCGCTAAAACAAAACGTAACCGAACGCAATGACGCCGCGGCCCCGACAAAGTTCCCTCGAAATCCCCCAAAGATCTCGTTTCGTATTGGTTCGCCCCGCCACAGGCCCCGCCCACAGCCGCAAGCCGCGCGATGTACCTTTGTTTGAAGACGACCTACTGTTCTCTATACTGTGCTCGTGATAATCAAGTCACTCTGTTAATACTACGAAATGTCTTAAATCATCCGCGGTTGAAGCTCAATCATTACTTAGCACTAATGTCAGTAAATGTAATATATACTTTGAATTCAGCCCTGTAAATTCAGATCCAATAGTCAAGATATTTAAATCACTTAGTTTAAAAAAGACTGAAGATTTGTGGGGCACATCAGTTAAGGTACTCTTCCATATCATAGATGTAATTGCACCCTATCTAGCATTAATCTACAATAATTGCATATCAGAGGGGGTCTTTGCAGATCTCATGAAATATAGTAAAGTAATACCTCTTTTTAAATCGGGCGAGATGAGTGATATAACGAACTTCCGTCCCATTTCCATACTACCAGTTTTAAGTAAAGTCTTTGAGAAAGTAATGCTGAAGGATATGTTAGGTCACTTTAACAGAAATAAACTACTTAACAATAACCAGTTTGGCTTTACCAGAGGTCGATCAATAATTGATGCGGCATCTGTACTCATTAAACATATATATAACAGTTGGGAGAAATCTTGCGAGGCAATAGGAATATTTTGTGATCTTTCTAAAGCTTTTGATTGGGTGGATCATACGACCCTTATTTTAAAATTAGAACATTATGGATTGTCCAATAAAGCTTTAAGCCTTATGTCTTCTTATCTAAGTGATAGAACTCAAACAGTTGTTGTAAACAAAACGCAATCTGTTGGAGCTACAGTGAAAATAGGTGTGCCTCAAGGCTCTATTTTAGGTCCTTTTTTATTTTTGGTTTACATAAATGACTTGCCACCAACAGTAGATAAACTTTGTGATATTGTACTTTTTGCTGATGATACTTCACTAATTTTCAAGGTAGATAGAAAATCCGTAGACTACAGTAGGATTAACACCACACTAGTTAAACTACTTAATTGGTATACTAGCAACAATTTGCTACTAAATGCTAAGAAAACGAAATGTGTTAGGTTCGCTTTGCCTAATGTTAAACCGGTACATTATAGTATTTTTCTAAATGACGAGTCTTTGCAAATGGTAGATAAGGCAATTTTCTTAGGCATAACATTAGATAAATATTTGCAATCGAGTCCCCATATAGCTGTACTGGCAGGTAAACTAAGTTCGGCAGCTTACGCCGTTAGGAAAATTAGACAACTAACCAATGTTGAGACAGCTCGCTTAGTCTATTATAGTTATTTCCATAGTGTCATGTCGTACGGTACTCTGGTTTGGGGTAAGGCAGCTGACATACAAACTATATTTGTGTTTCAAAAAAGGGCCATTCGTTCTATTTACAACTTAAACTCCCTTGAGAACTTTTCAAAGAAATTAATATCTTGACTGTAGCGTCTCAATTTATTTATGAGAATATTATTTACGTTATTAGGAATTTAGATTCTTTCACCAAAAATTCTGATATACATAATTTAAATACCAGAAATAAAAATAAAATCGCTATCCGAAAATTCCGCGTCCGTAAAGTATATAAATCATTTGTTGGTCAATGCATTCATTTCTATAATAAATTACCTGATGAAGTTTTAAAGTAACCCTTTCCAGCACTTAAAAATTACTTGAAAAGGTCGTTAATGTCTAAAGCGTATTATAGGATCGAGGACTATCTAACAGATAAAAATGCATGGCCTAAACCCGAAACTTAGTCAATAATAATTTATTCAAATGCAAAATCTTTATCTTGTCTAGGGGGACACCGTTGATGTAGGAAAACATATCGAAACTTGTATGTGGTCGTCTCGCACCATCTTATATACACATAAGTATTTGTTTTTTTCTTCTCTCTATCTCTCCCGTAAGATTCTTAATTGGCATGTTTTCCTGCTGAACTACGCATGTTATTTGATAATATATTTAATTTAATATTTATAGCTTTATATAATGCTAGACTAAGTAGTACCACTGTAATAAGAAATATGTTTAAAAAATGACTGACTGCTGAGTTCCTTGCGGCGTTTCTTCTCAGCAGTGGTCTTCTCTTGGGAAGCGCTGGTAGATTCTTGACGTGTAAAAGTGCCTGTGCGGCCTACTTACTGAATAAATTTATTTTATCTTTTTTTATTTTATCTTTTACTCAGAAGAGCATCAGGAGGAGATACTCAAATTTTCTGAAGGGTTGAAGAACAAAATCTGATTCAGCATTTGTCAGAAAGCAGAACTTTAATTGAATCAGAACTTCATCCTCAGAGAGAAGATGAAGTAGAGGATATTCCTAGAGTGGAATTGGATAGATTCAGCGATTAAGTGTCAAAGTCACTTATGTCAGTGTCAATGGAACATTTCAGAGTTAGCCAACCTTTTTGCATTGATAATCAAATTGTTGTAAATATTTGTAGATATGACTAACATTTTAAATATGAAAAGTTATATTTAACAATAGGGAATATGCATTTCTACCCGATATTCAAAACATAAAAATATACCAAAACAAATATTTTCTCATTTGTGTGTTAAGTCATTAAATGGCGGGTGTGTGTGTGTTCAATGACGATTTTTTTATCAGCTAAATCAAAATGACAAGCTAAATTCAGATGCCTCACACTTATGCTTGATTTAAACTTGACAGGTACCCATGGACCCCATGGTGTCATGGCTGGTAAAATGCCCGATGATTGTCAATATAAAGTGAGCTACACACTTTTGGCCTGTTATTTTGTTGAATAGCTAAACGTATGTAATATTAAAATTTCATCTAACGTTGTTTACAACTATTGTTTATTTATCGTACCAAATTTTATTAATACCTGAAGTATTACAAGTGCAATAACAGTTTTGCTACCAAAAATCTTCTATGGATAAATATTTAATAGGCCATCTTGTATTTGTGTAAGTAACTTGAATTAACATGTTTATTTAAATCGAAGGTTTAAAACTACCTACAAATAAATATTCTTAGTGCGGTCTTTTAAAAAGTGGAAATATACTAAGGCAAATATATTTTTTTTTAGTGGCTACCCACGTTGTTGTACCCACTACCCGTCTTTAATTACGATTTCGAGATAGTAGTAGTTCTGATTTCAAATTTCGCGCGCGGGCGCTACCAAGTCGCTCACTTGCGATTAGATAGGTACCTACATATCTACAACACTCTCGCTTCGCTAGGTCTAGGCATAAGCGGCCGCCACGCCAACTGTAGCAAGTAAGTAAGTAGTGTTGAACTGTTTTTGGGCAATATGTGTTATTTCGTGTGTGTGTTAGATATACATTTTGGTAGTGTTTATACTTTGGTATAGTTACTTTTAATTAAGATGACGAAATATGCATCAAAGTATTCCATTCAAACAGCAACTCTATCTTCCAAGTTAAAAGATTCAAAATCCATTGACAGCTTTATAAAAAAAAACGGTCTGCATAATCTCAACTATACAATACAGGACAATCTTGACTTCGCGAATCCGACATTTTAAAAGAGTAAGATCACTTAAAACTCCAGTGTCCTGTCCTGTTACGGGTACCTTCGCTGTACGAGACCGCGTAGAGAACTGCGTGAATCATAATAATATTGTGGAATAGTAAGTACCTACCTACCGCTGCGGCCCCTTATTCCATAGAGATTTAAAAAATATATATAAGAAGAGACGCCATCATAAAAAAGTTTGACAACGTAAATATTTCGTTTTAGTGTTAATTCATTATGATTGTGTTCAAATTTCAAAGGGAAAATAATTTCATCGTGTCATTTGATCATATTGGTTGAAATTCATCAACGCGCCATCATAAAATCATAATTTAGCCAATTTGGCGAAACACATGACTGTACGGCGCATTATTGAATAAGTCTATAATTTAAAGATCTCTGAAGCTTTCATAGACAGAATAATATATTTGAGCAATAACAATAAGTATAAAAGCAAGAATAAACCATAAAACTTATTAATTATGATATAAATATGTTATTATGACGGACAAACATTGCAGTCACGAGTGGTCACACAGTTACTAGTTTGTGTCGACATGTGTAGACGTGAAACTTAAAGTAGTAACAAAGTTACTGTAATCACAAAATGGTTACATGTATTTTTTTATTTACAGAGACTCTCAAAGTTTCACGGACACCGTCATTTACCGTTACAAAGTTTCGAAACGTTGACGTAACATTACTACACTTCGCGTTTATTGTTTATAACTTGGTTACAGAGTTAACACACGGTTACTACACATTATTTCCTAGTTTGTACACTAGTCACAAACTAAACGCAAAGTGTATAAAAATGTATGACACAAATGTTTCCGTTATTTGTGGACGCAGCGACTAAACATTGTTACTAGTTATTTAGTGGTAGCATTGTGTATCAACTGTTAATACACTTAGAAACCAAACCCTTACACAGTCGCAATATGCGGAAACAGTTACGAAACGATTGTGACTTGTTACTGCTTTGAAAAGTCTGCGACCAAAAATGGCTATATGGGGACGAAAATTTTATTGTTACTCGCAGCGTAGCCGCGGCCATAAACCACCATTAAAGATTCAAGTTTCAAAATAAAATCTTATCATTTGTACACGTCACGAGTAGATTCGAATTCCAAACAAAACATAAATACGTCATGCCAAAGATCGACATGCATAATAATTATAGTAACGAATTTAAACTGTGTGATACAGACTTAAGGTATATTTACCGGGGGGCGGGCAGCAGCTCCCTTTGCAAAACAACTCCAACAACTGCGATCCCCAACCCGCATGCCCACCGTGGGGATTATGGGCATTAACCCCCGATGATGATTGAAGCCAAAAGAAAATGGTCCCCAGTTCCCGGCCGCCTCGCTAGTCCTGGCCATGGTAGCGGCCATGGTAACGGCGGGGCCGGGGGTGCTAAAAATCCCAGGGCTAACTCAGGCTACCATACATTACTAAAAAAACTGACCCTGGCTACGTTTAACGGACGCACTCTGAGACTTGACCATCATCTAGCGCAGTTAGAAGTGGAGTTAGAGAACATTAAATAACATGTGCTGGGGTTATGTGAAGTCTGTAGAGAGGGGGAGGACACCATAACCCTTGACAGGCCATCTTCTCTACTTTCGCGAGGGTGATAAAGCATCCCAGGGCGGCTTAGGTTTCCTCTTCAATAAGGCCCTCTCTAACAACGTTGAAGAAACCTCCAGTGTGTCGACCAGGGTAGCGTACCTGATCTTTCGGCTATCCCAGCGGTATAGCATGAAGGTAGTTCAGGTCTATGTACCGATCTCGGCACACTCGGATGATGAAGTGGAGGATACGTACGAAGACATATCCAAAGCCTTGCACAACACCACTAAGGCTCACTTTAACGTTGTTATGGGGGACTTTAACGGCAAGGTGGGAATCCGGACGGGCAATGAATCCCGAATAGGCTCGCATGGTTATGGAGTTAGAAATCGCAGCGGGCAAATACTAGTCAACTTTCTTGAGAAAGAGGGGCTATTTTTAATAAACTCCGTCTTTAAGAAACAGCCCCAAAGGAAGTGGACATGGAAAAGCCCCGACACTGGGACAAAAAATGCGAATGGGTCTCAGTGATCAACAGGTTCAATACCGGATCTGATCACCGACTGCTCCGAGGCTCTCTGAATATCAACTTGAAGATTGAAAGAAGCCGTCTGATCAAGTCCACTCTCCGACCTAACCCAATCCAAATCATGGCGGGCACCGAGAAGTTTCAGCAGCTTCTCGGGGATAGATTTGATGCCTTGGAATACACTGATGACGCTGACGAGACCCTACATTTTATTAAGTCTAGTAGACATATTAATTTGGTTTTGGACACATAAATAGAACTATATTGACCGAAAATAATTTATTATAAATACTTTAACACTTTCATTGCCGCCGACCGCTAGGCGAGTCCATTTTGTATGAAAATCAGAGAGCTTCGCAATGAATGTGTTAAGTATCGTCACTTTATGGGGCGGCAAGTACACCGTCGAAACCTGGGCTGTTCTGGAATCCTTACAGCGTTGCCAAGTAGACTATCGTTATATCGAGGTGCTGAGATGTCTCTACGAAGCCGCCACCATGAGTGTCCAAGTACAGGACCAGCAATCTAAACCCATCCAATGGCGCAGAGGAGTGAGACAGGGGGATGTCATATCCCCGAAACAGTTCACGAGCGCGTTGGAAGATATGTTTCAAGACGCTGGACTGGAAAGGTAAGGGCATTAATATAAACGGCGAGTACATCTCACATCTGCGATTCGCTGATGACATAGTCTTAATGGCGGAGTCGCTAGAGGTGCTGAACCAGATGCTGGATGGCCTAGCCTCAGCCTCGCGATGCATTGGTCTTGGCATGAATTTGGATAAAACCAAAGTCATGATCAATTGCCACATTGATCCGTGACCGGTCGTCGTACACGGCCATCTTCTCGAAATTGTTTCCGAGTACACTTACCTCGGGCAGATTCTGCAGATAGGTAAAAACAATTTCGAGAAGGAGGTCAAGAGGAGGCTCCAGCTGGGCTGGGCAGCGTTTGGGAAATTACGTCAAGTCGTCGTCATCCATACCGCAATGCTTGAAAACGAACGTTTTCAATCACTGCGTCCTACCCGTTATGACCTACGGAGCTGAGACGTGGACACTCACGGTAGGGCTGGTCCACCAGTTCAAAGTCGTTCAGCGAGCTATGGAAAGAGCTTTGCTCGGAGTTTCTCTGAAGGATAGGATTCGTAACGAACACATCCGACAGAGAACCAAAGTTATCGACAAAGCTCAAAGAATTACGTTGAATATGGATGTCAACAAAATGGCGTTTCGTTTGGCATTTCAACTTGTATGATCAATTGTCAGAGCTGTTTTAGTAACTATTAAAATTTGCATGAAATTTGTTAATATTTAACAATAACATTCACACACTATTAACGGCAATCGGAATAATGAAAATAACTTTGCCGACAAGTAATAGGGAATATGCTTAAAATTTTAATCTGACTGAAATATTTTTTTTCTGTATTTTCATTAGCAACAAACTTGATCTAAACGATTGTTTCATTAATTTTAGTATTTTGAATTACTTAAAATTAATAAATAAAAGTGCAAATTTGGCGAGCGAATTTCAAATGCGTGAAACGCAACGCCATTGGTTAAAACGAAACGTGACGTCAAATACTATGACAGTTCGTGTTGCCTATATTTGTATGGAAATCGGAGCATTAATCAGATGAAATAGTAATATTGTGTGTGTTGTGTATTCTTATTGTAATTTTAGTATCTTGATAAAATTAGAAATGACTAATATAGGATACAATACCTAAAAAATTTACTTCTAATTCACTGAAATCATATCAGGTAGTACCTAAATATGCCATGCCTACTTACTTACATTAAAATGATCTATCACAACAATGTAAAGTAGTGCTTGGAGATACTTCACTTCTTATGATGTTACACCATCGTTAACGGGTTTATGCACCTGCTGGGACTTGAAAAAAAAAATTTCACTTGTCATGCTCAAAAAGTGCGTCATATTAGACTTATCAAGCGAGACTAAAGTAGTACATGTAAACCCTAGAGAATACTTAATACTTCACCAAATTAAATCCACCAATCACAATACATATCGACTGTCAATCGGACCGTTATGTTCTTTTTGGTATGTATGCTCTTTAACTAATTTAACTCATTAAAAAAAAAACTTTGTATTTGGTATCAACCAACCAGAATACAGCTATATTAAAATCGCCCATTTAGGTAACAGAATTCATTTCTCAAAACGTCCCTATTTTACAATCGTTAAAATATGATTAAATCGATTGTGCAACGCTTTGAAGCGCTAAATACTCACACGGTCAGTGGCGTTTATTCGCGGCGTCTAAATATTGTGTATCTGTGTCAAAGTAGTTTTAAAAAAACATGCCGCCTAATTAAAACAATATTTTCGCCGTGGAATTTGTGGTGGATAATCTTTGCTAATTTATTACCTTTGTATAATGTTTTTATTTTCTCACAATCGAAGTGAAAAGTAAAGTATATAACTCGGGTCTCATAGGGTGAGAGACCAGTCACCCCAGACTTACGTAATTTTAGGAAAGATGAAATTTTTAGGATCGTTAGTATAACATAAACTTAAAAAGGAATGGATACTCGCTAAGCTGAAAGCGGGGCCGTTTTGCAGGTAACCAGGTACCAAAGGTGGAAAAAAAACATGCTAACTTACGTCAAAGCAGGAAGGCTGGTTTTTACATATGTTATATATGATATTGTTATAAACAAACATATACAGTTTCCAGACAGTTCCTGTGGGCCATAACTTTTGACAGACACTTCAAAAGTCGTAAAAAAAGGGGGGAACTTACGTCATTTTAAGAAGGCTGAATTTTATATATATTGTTAAGTATAATATTTTAAACTATTTTCCAAAGAGCCAGATAAATCTGACGGGCCAAACATCCTGCCAGACTCGTTAAAAGTTCCGCTGTGCGAGGAAGAGCGAGAGCATTAGAGCATTATTCAAGCGCATAAGTACAAGTGAGATTCACTCTGACTCGTGAATATCTCTCTTACAACTCGTGGCTACTCTTGATTCGAGGCTCCGGCACACCAAATGCGTGTCAGGAGCGACTCGCTTTGAACGCGGGCACGCGCGAGCTATATACGTATGTATCTAAATTCATTACTAACGGGAAAATAACAAACATAGACAGAAACACAAAAGGTTTGTACTAAGGTAAACTTATCCCTTTATGGGATCTCTTCCAGATAACCTTTGAGCGATAGGAAAATGCAATGGTTGTAACAACAAATTGCCAAATGTACAACGGTGAAAGGGACTAGAGGTTTCATAATTACGTTTAATATTAAATAACCAATTTAAGGGACTAAAGTTAAATAAGTAAATATGAGCAGTTATTTTGAAACTCGAAGTTCGAAGTTACGTTAGCTCCATCCCTTTCTCTCGATTTAGTCTTGAATGACGAATGACAAGGATGGAGGTAACGTAACTTTGAAGTTTGATTTTCAAAGAAAGACCTCTGGCTTCAAGATAGGTCGGTTTTTAACGTACCTAATTTAGAATGTGGCTAAGTAGTTTCGAATAAAAAAAGGGACACACTTCAGATCCTAGATAACATTGAACTAACTATGTTTATCTATAACTGAGTAGTTCTACTAGCGTTTCAACCACTATCACATTCCTGGTCGCATTATTCACCATTTCCCTGTAGGTTCGGATTAACATTTACTTTGGTTGCTCTTAATGTCCATCATAGTTCGATATTATATTATATTATGAGTCCTAATACCAGTTTTAATGTATCTATCATTATAAATGGCCGAACTCCCAAACATAAATGACCAAATTCTCATACAAACTACAAAGTATAAATTTATTCTAATTCAGTTCAGCGGTTTATCCGTGAAAGCGTAACACATAGACAGACGACAGACAGACGATAGGTACGCAAGGAATATTCCCTTCAAAATTCAAGTTACTATAGGTCCAGCGGTTTAGGCTGTGCGTGTTGATCGATCAGTCCTTCAGTTTTACCCCTTTTAGGGGATGAAATTATCAAAAACGCTGTGACACGTAAAAAATAATTTTCAATTGTCGACCTAAACACAAAACTTGAAGATTCAATATTGACGGGTTTTCATACAAATGTTCATCTCCTATTTTACCACATTAAAGGGTGAATTTTGAAAAATCCTTCCTATGTGCACCCCTAGACGTCATAATGAACCTACGTGCCAAATTTGGAATCTCTAGACCCAGCGGTTTGGGCTGTGCGTTGATAAATCATTTTTTATATATATAGATATATATGTAAGTATATAATATTTATTTAAATTAAACGTAATTATTGAAACATCTAGTCCCTTTCACCGTTGTACATTTGGGAATTTGATGTTACAACCATTGCATTTTCCTATCGCTCAAAGGTTATCTGGAAGAGATCACATAAAGGGATAAGTTCGCCTTAGTACAAACATTTTGTGTTTCTGTCTATGTTTGTTATTTTCCCGTTCGTAATGTATTTAGATACATACGTATATAGCTCGCGCGTGCCCGCGTTCAAAGCGCGTCGTTCCTGACACGCGTTTGGTGTGCCGGAGCCTCGAATCAAGAGTAGCCACGAGTTGTAAGAGAGATATTCCGAGTCAGAGTGCATCTCACTTGTACTTATGCGCTTGAATAATGCTCTAATCCTCTCGCGCTTACTCGCACAGCGGAACTTTTAACGAGTCTGGCAGGATGTTTGGCCCGTCAGATTTGTCTGGCTCTTTGGGAAATAGTTTAAAATATTATACTTAACAATATATATAAAATTCAGCCTTCCTAAAATGACGTAAGTTTTTTTACGACTTTTAAAGTGTCTGTCAAAAGTTATGGCCCACAGGAAGTGTCTGGCAACTGTATATGTTTGTTTATAACAATATCATATATAACATATGTAAAAACCAGCCTTCCTACTTTGACGTAAGTTAGCATGTTTTTTTTCCACCTTTGGTACCTGGTTACCGGCAAAACGGCCCCGCTTTCAGCTTAGCGAGTATCCATTCCTTTTTAAGTTTGTTTTATACTACCGATCCTAAAAAAATCATCTTTCCTAAAATTACGTAAGTCTGGGGTGACTGGGATCTTGTACTATAAAAGCCATATAACCATCTCGTGTTACTAGGTATGGCTTATTTTAGACCTTAGTTATACAATCTGCTATATCGGGTGCACTTCTAATAGTGTTTTTGCATTCAGTTCCAAGGCAATACCTATAAGGTGGTTTTCGAAGGTTTTCCATGGTTTAAATAAGCTTAAAGCTAGTTTTAAACAATCACACCCGCATTTCGTATTGAACAACCTGTCAATATGGCGTCATACATAGTATTTGACGTCATCAAACAGAGCGCGCGGATATGGCGGCGTTTCAAAATGTCAAAATTAGTCTCAATTTTAAATATTTTTTTTGGTTCTTGTCTAGCTGTCATTTTGAAAACATCTGTCTATTTATTTCATTTTTTGTAAATTACTTTATCGTTGATTTTGGTTCGCAAATCCAGGGCAACTTTGTGAAGTAACCTCCAACACTGACGAAGAATATGCATCAAATAAAATATCAGTGAAAAGTTGATTCTGAATGAGCAAGCGGTCAAGAACACTCCAAGCCAATAAGCCATTGAAGTGGATGCCCGCCATCTTCAATGGTGTGCCGACTGGGACTGGAAGACGCCGACGACAACGACGATTCACCGTACAATTGCTTATATATACTTGACATTGGCAAAATTACATAACTTGTAGACGCCATTAAAATAAATAAATAATAATAATAAATAATTTTTAATGCTTTAATACGACATTTTTCAACAGTATTTAATTTTTTTCCTATGTTATAACGATGTTAATAGTGAAATGAAAGAATAAAAAAAAACATGCATATTCCCTATTTGTTAGCAGAAAAATCGAGGAAAGTATACAAGAAAAGTTAGCAATTGTTTATTTTTGTCATTATCATTTTAAGCTTGTAGAAAAAGTTATGTATGCATCGGTACATAATTAGCTCTTAACGTACTCGTGCCTGTAATTAGAGCGCTCTCAAGCTCGCGCTCTAACCTTGGCGTTCATACCTTAAGAAGCTTAATTGTGTAAACAAAAAAATATTGAACACTTACAATAAAGGAGTTCTATTAAAACAGTAGCTGTGTACACAGGGCAGTTGCCATCAAACATGCCGAGGGCGTGGAGGACATTTGCAACGGTGATGTCATGCGCACTGTATATGGACAGTTTAATAGTTTTGGAGTAGCCCTCAGGATATGTCAAAGAAGTGTTAGCCATATTTTCTACAATTTCCTGGATCAATGGACCTGACTTGAGTCGAGCTAGTAGTGGTGTCATTGTAGGAACTTCAAAACTGAAAACAAAATAAAACTGTTAATATGTATATTTAATAGGAATATGAAGATACTGAAATAAATTAATATTGGCATTAGTGTTAGGTAGTTCTACTTTAAAAAAGTGAATGTTAAGTGGGCTGTGGTCACATGTTACTCACCCATAGCATGAAGGCTCTCTCATCTCATCAGGGTAAACAGTTCTAGTCCAGTTAGGTAAAGTGAAATTGTACAATGTCTCAATATATAAAGTGTTGTAGACATATGAGATATCATTATAATCCTTGATTATTCGTCCAGTGTTTGCAGTCATATAACTAAAACAACAAAAAAGTGGTAGACACAATCAACAAACAACTGCCGAAATATGAATGATGTTAGCATGCATGTTGAATTGCTGATATGAAATATTATCTATCACGTTCACTCTTCAAAACTGAACAAAGCTGCCAAACTAAAAACATGGTAATTAACAGGGGTCGTACTTTTGATGCCGATGACGTCAAAATGGCTAGGTATATTGTACACACAGGGTGCTCTTTTGTCATTTGGCAGATGTTGAATGCAGAAAAAATGAAATATAAGAAGCTGTAAAATGACTATAGTTAAATACGGCTTAATCGCAATCAAAATACGGATCACGGCAGCATCATAATTTTTTTTCCATATCGTTACTAATAATGGCAAATTGAGACAGTTTTCTTTTATGAATGTCAATGCGATAATTGCATTTAGGTATGACTATTTAATCATATTAATTTTTATTACATCATAAACACAGTTTTTTAACTCGATGATTTTTGCCATTGTCCTTCTCAATCAAACCAAATAGTTTCATTTACGTTTTAGGTATGAAGTTGGTATTTATTTTTCTACGCGTCAATAGATTACTTAACTCATTTTTACATGGGTAAATGATTGACATTAACAATTACAATAAAACCATTTGGAATCATACTCTATGTAGCGTGACGTCATTTATGCGTCAACGGCATGAAAAGTACGGGCCCTGGTAATTAATTTTAATTCAGATTGATTGCACCTACTCCATTAAGCGCTGATATTTAGCAAGCCTTTCCTTGAACTCTTTGCTGTTTTGTAATTCTTTCAGGGCTCTGTCATAAGCAGGACATTTTTTTTCCATGGCTAGGACTTTATCCTTGGCCTGTGGTATAGTGTGGACAGGTATTGGTTGCCAATGTATCCCATTATCCCAAATAGAGTCGCCTACTGGTGGAAACAATCCTGCACAAAGTAAATAATAATTAAAAAATGTAAAAATCATGATAACTTATTTTTTTAATGTACCTTGTTTCAATTATGCAATTCTGAATACGTAATAAGAGAATTAAAATAATAATTATATCACAGCGTAGTCTTACTCAAATTGACCTCTAGGTGTTAGACAATGGTAAACAATATGCACAGTTTTTTTGTCTATGAAACAAGAGTGACGAATATACAGTCAGTAGCAAGTGTGATATAATAGCATTAGCAAACAGAATGCTATAATGAAGCTGTAAGTATTGTATGTACGTATGTGAATGCTTTATTGTACGCAAAAACAAAATGCAATGTTTGCAAAAGAGGGATGTACAAAAGCAAACTTATCCCTTTCAGGGATAGGTAGGTAATTAATACTGATTTACATATCTAAGTCTCAGGAACGAATACTCGCGCACTTCGCACAATTATCTGCCCTTACCGGGAATTATACCCAGAACTGCTAGCTTCCAAATAGGCTAACCAAATAGACCAACATTTAAAAAGGCTAACATAATATTGTTGACTATAAAACCCTTACGACTATACCTCGTGTGTCCTCGTGTGTTCATAAGTTTTGAGACAAACTTTTACATTTAAAAAAAAAACAGAATAATACTGGCAACTGTCTATTTTTTTACCTAATTTTGAATTTGGAGTATTTGTGTTCTACTGGTATGTTTTTATTATTTATTTGAATAGAAAATATCAGCCAATTTAGATTTTTGGCTTACCGTATTCTTCATTAAAAATAAAAAATAAAAATAGCTGTCAAAAAATCATTTCGACACGTTAAATAGTTTTCGAGATATTTAATTTTAAACTTCGTATGCGGCGCTCGAAACCCGGAGGCTGGCATTCACGGATGATGATGGCATCGCTTAACAGCGGTACGCGATCTTATATGAGTAAGTTTACAGGGCTATTACTTTTTAACCGTAATAAGTAGGCAGTTGAAATTTTCACAGAACACGTGTTATTATTAAATATATCGTTTAAAATTATAAAATGAACAATGAATCAAATCCCAAGAGGGGTCCTCATAAAAAACGGCCATCCCAAAATTAAAAGTGCTTGTTTTTTTAATATTTAATAACAAAACGTATTCTGTGCAAATTTCAACTGGCTACTAATTACGGTTACAAAGATAAAGCCCTGTAAACTTACTCGTTCATATCGCTCGCGTATCGCTGTTAAAGTCCAGCAAGATGGCCCCCGCGCGCTTTAACCTTTTGAACGCCATACGTCGAATACAAAATGTGCCACCCACACGCCGAACATGTTTGCTATGCTATGCAAATTACACCTTATTGCTACCAAACAAAGTCTGTTTAAATCTTGAACTCTTGTCGGCTGTAGCCGACGTGGCGTCAGTGGCACGACTTTTAGTTGATGGCCGGAGCCGACTGTGGCGTTGAAAAGGTTAATATTATTAACCCAAATTTTAAACGTTCGTAGAATCAAAACTACTGGGTCTATTTTAATGACATAAAAAGTAGTATGTGTAATTAAGTAGACTGATCTGATCTTATCGTATTTATTGTTCAGTTATTTTAAGTACAAATTACAAAACCAGATTACGAGTATTTCTAAGTAACCTTGTTCTCTCTGCTCCTAGTTGTTCGATGCTTGGTGTTGCTGCACTACTTACATCCCCTATCCTTTCAAGCAACCAGCTTACAAACACATTAACAAACAAAAATTCAATTGGTTTCAAAATCATATAGATAACTAGGTTTCTTTATCAGCCTACCAGTTCTACTTCTTACTTCTAAATTATTTTCATTCATTAATTCTATGCTCATTTTCCTCCACACAAATTCCTTCATTACTTTGTTGTGAACTATCTTCTCTCCTAATACTATTTCTTCTACTTCCATTCGACCCTTACTGTTCCATAATATCACCATTATATATCTGATTATCTGTTGTAATTTTCATTTTCTCCTGATTCTTACATAGCCCACTCTATAACGACATCATAGATCGCAAACACGCATGTAACTACAATTTTTTTATATGTTGTTAGGTCCCTTGAGAGTAGTTAACACCCAAGTTTGCAACCCTGAAAACCCTGTGCTACCCCCATGGTGCTAGAAAAGCTATGAAATTTTAGCACCTGTTAAAGTTTTTTCAAAAAAAATACTCTAAGGAAGCGTTTTTCAAGAATCTTTGGGGTCTACTTTAATAACGATAACTAAATTTGCTACAATTTGAGCGTAACCTGAGCTCACTAAGTCCATTGGTTGCGGAGATACAGCAAGTCGACGATGGGCAATGCGCGCAGAGCCCGCTCCTCAGACCCTGCTTAAAATGGTGTCTTGCAAATGCAAAAAGAGGTTGCTTAGGGTCGCGCACTTGCAGTCAGGCTGGGCTCAGGTACTCTATCCTGTTCCATTTGCCAAGGGTGAAATTGCAACAACGCCATCCCTATCTTCCTGAACGAGGAGGACGAATATATGGACGACCCAACACCATGAGCCGGCCCGCCTCCACTCCAGAAAACATTATTCCTCTTCCCCCACTCCTCCCCACTGATCTAGACTGGATGAGACCTGGTCCTTCCAAAAGGACGAAAGTCTAAACTGTTTTTACTTGACCGTGTAAATAGTATTATTTTATAATTTAAATATGTTTGCTGTGTTTTCTATGTTTACGTTTATTTGTTTTGAAACCATATGTTACATCTAAAATGTCAAAATAACACTTTTTGGTTTTCTTAAAGAAATACATTCATACATTATTCAGAACAATGCTTGTCTCATTTAACCAAAATCAGATATTATGTTTTTATATTTTTTAGAAAAATATGAAAGCTAGAGGCACTACTTTGGTATTAAACTGAAGCTAGTCAAATTGTACACTAATTCTTATCTCAACTTTTATTCTAGGACCATTAGTTTAGCCAGTACGTAACTTGGAAAATGACCAAAACACGAAATTTACATTTTGTTGAAAAAAATGTCAGGGTTTGACTAGCTGTATCTCCGCAACTAATAGTCTTACAATACTCAAATTAGGCTTAAATGGCAGCCAATACGCTTTATTAAAGTATGAACAAAGGCACTAGAAAAAAGCTTTCTTTATATAATTATTTCGGAAAAACAAATAAGTGCCTTAAATTTTCGCAGTTAACGAGACAGCGTGGAAGTTCATTTCTTTAGTGTATGTTTCTTTGAAGCCATAATTATACGTCTAAAATAGTAAATTCACATTTTTGCATATTTATTTTAAAGAAAATCGTCCCAAAATTATTCAGTGCAATGTTTTTATTATTTAGCCAAAATCCGATAATTTACTATTATTTTATTTTGGATGAAACTATGAGGTCTAGAGGCACCATTTTGGTATTAAATTGAGGCTTATTCAATTCTCTACAAAAAAATACATGACTTTTACAGGAGCCTTATTTCAGCCGTTATGTATCTTCGAAATAACCCTACCAACAATTTTCACTTTTTTTAAGAAAATTGTCCATCTTTGACTTGCTGTTTCTCCGCAACCAATAAACATAATGTGCTCAAATTACATTTGTAGAAAATTTAGTTATCTTTATTAAAGTATCAACAAAGAAACTTGAAAATACTTCCTTCGAGAAGTTTTTTCGAAAAAACTGAAACAAGTGCCAAAAATTCGCAGTTTTTCGAGTACCATGGGGGTGATACAGGGTTTTCAAGGTTGCAAACTTGGATGTTAAATACTCACAACGCACCTAAAAACATATAAGCATATCATAGTTACATGCATGTTTGCGATGTTTGCCTTTTTTATGTTGTTATAGACTGGGCTAACAATCTATTAAATATCTCCTATTTCTAAACAAATTCTGCCCAGTTTCTGTTTTAGGGTAGACCGGGGACAATTGAAACTCGTCATGACTGAAACAAGTCCAATTTCTCGAAAACTATAATACCTACAATCATCACCGTTCGATAGGTTTTTACGTTTGATATTTGACCTTGAAGTAAAAACTGTGAGTTGGGGACGATAGAAACAATTTGCGTGTGGACGATTGAAACGTTTCAATCGTCCTTGCGTTTTAATCGTCCCCAAATGTAGCCGACTTTAAATATGAGGAGGTTCTGTATTTGACGCATATGATTTTTTTGATAAATGTGAAAAAGAAAGACAGAAAGAAAAACATTTATTCGTGACAAACAGACAAACAATACTCAACAAACTTCCGTTGGAACTATCGAGTGAAACCACGGAAGATTACACACACATAGCAAACACACACACTAAACTAACGTAAACAAAACAAAAAGAAAGAAAAAACCGCCACAAAACTGAATTGTGAAAATGCAAATGGCTTCTTTTTTATGGTGATTTGTGTCATGGTCAATAATTATTATACCTACACTAACTTTTACCCGCGAGTTGAATAAATAGACAAATAGAAAGAGTTACTTCCACATTCATATTATTATTTATTAAAGGTGCCACTTTTGGTATTGCTCTGGTATGAGTACCTACTACCTAGTGTTATTCTGCCGTATCCTTACTAATATTTTAAATGCGTAACTGAGTTAATTTGTTTATTTTTGTGTATATTATTTAAAATCCCGACGTTTCGAGTTCATTCATTCATTAAGTTATGATTGAAACAATGTTATGATTGAAACGAGCATTTTTGTATGTAGCGTAATAATCAGGGGTCGTACTTTTGATGCCGATGACGTCAAAATGGCTATATTGTACACACAGGGTGCTCTGCTTTCATTTGGCAGATGTTGAATTCAGAAAAAATGAAATATAAGAAGCGGTAAAATGAATATCCTAGTTAAATACGGCTTAATCGCAATCAAAATACGGATCACGGCAGCATCATATTTTTTTTTCCAAATCGTTACTAATAATGGCAAATTGAGACAGTTTTCTTTTATGAATGTCAATGCCATAATTGTATTTAGGTATGACTATTTAATCATATTAATTTTTATTACATCATAAACACAGTTTTTTAACTCGATGATTTTTGCCATTGTCCTTCTCAATCTAACCAAATAGTTTCATTTACGTTTTAGGTATGAAGTAGGTATTTATTTTTCTACGCGTCAATAGATTACTTAACTCATTTTTACATGGGTAAATGATTGACATTAATAATTACAATAAAACCATTTGGAATCATACTCTATGTAGCGTGACGTCATTTATGCGTCAACGGCATGAAAAGTACGGGCCCTGGTAATAATGTATTTTAAACACAATTCAGTATCATTATAGCTTATTATAACATTAAAACTATTTACTATTAAGGCTTATGTATAAGGTAGTCAGCTACAAAGAAAGCTACAAGTCATATATATTTTTTTATCTGTGGTTGATGATTGAGATTTTCTAATGTTTATAAATGACGATATGTTAATGTTATGCTTGCGAACTTCTGATTGTCGTATTGTATACCAATATTGCGATGAAAACTAGTAGGACTGATAACATTACTTTCATTGTATCAAAGATATTACAGTGTTTCAACTGACCTTATATAGTGTTTCAATTGACAACGGGGGGGGGGCGTCAATTGAACCACATTCCCCCATTCTCTTTTTTACATTATTGTAAAATAATTATTAATGATAGAACTACCAAATATACTTTATTTAGGAACCAGATAACGAACCTTGAAATAATTTAAGCGTACATCTTTCTAACTAAAAAAATAAAACGTCAACAGGCAGTCAAAGTCAAATCGTTTCAATTGTCCCCGGTCTACCTAAAAGTCAATCGACAGCCTCACAGCTATGCTGAGGTATTGCAAAAAGATATAAGTGGCCAGTTTCACGAAGCTACAAGTTACAAATTACAAGCGGAAGTCTTTTATTAACTCTTGTTGCTAGAAAGAGAGTTCCGCTTGTAATTTGTAACTTGTAGCTTCGTGAAACTGGCCACTGATGTCTTTTTTCAATACCTCAGCATAGCTGTGAGACTGTCGATTATTATTATTAATTACCTAGTATAACTTTTTGTCCCTCCTTCAGTTTTAACAATATTTTTGAACCTCTATCATAGTACTGTTTTTGTTCCCAAGCATTTTTATTATTTTCTGTATATTCAAATTCTCTTTGTTAGGTTTGTCAAAGTTAGGTAATAAACCTCTAGTTTTTCTACCAAATAACAATTCAGCAGGCCTTTTTTATTAAAATTCGTTGAGATGGGAGTATTTCTATACTCTAATAAGGCTAAGTTATTTTTTTGTAATCGCCTGAAGGGCCAAATACAAAAGTGCTTGCTTTTGTTTGATTTTTGCTTTATTTACTTTAAGAAAAAGGGGCAGAGGTGAAAATCCCTTCCGGAGACCTGGGAATGGAGGGCCCAGGCACAGTATATATATATATATATATATATATATATATATATATATAGCTAAAGCAGTAAAGAAGCTCCGAACAAACGCTCGAAACGACGCACTCACACAGACGCAAGCCTCTACGAGACCGCGAAGCGGACATGGCGGTGCTGTTAGACGCAAGTGTCGCGTCGAGACGTACGGTTTCCTTTGCATTTTATAATACTTTTTTCTTTCTTTAGTAATTCGACTAATTGTTTCCAAAGTCGATATCTGGGGATCTGTGTGCTCTCCGACAACGAATCCGTTGACAGATTGAGAAAAGTAGCCGCCATCTTGAACTTTTTATTTATTCAACTGTTTGCTTCCAAAATCGATATCTGGGGATCTATGTGGTCTCCGACAATAAAACCATGGACAGAATGAGAAAAAATAGCCGCCATCTTGAACTTTTTACTTATTCGACTAATTGCTTCCAAAATCGATATCTGGGGATCTATGTGGTCTCTCATTACGAATCCGTTGACAGAATGGGAAAAAGTAGCCGCAATCTTTAACTTTCCAGTTTTTGGGCCGAATTCTTTCAAAGTCGATATTCCTTGTCGGAGACCACACAGATCCCCAGATATTGATTTTGAAATCAATCAGTCGAATAACTAAAAAGTTCAAGATGGCGGCTACTTTTTCACATTCTGTCCACGGATTTATTGTCGGAGACCACACCGATCCCCAGATATCGATTTTGGAAAGAATGAGCCGAATAACTGCAAAGTTCAATATGGCGGCTACTTTTTCTCAATCCGTCAACGGATTCATTGTCGGAGACTACACAGATCCCCAGATATCGATTTCGGAAGCAATCCGTCGGAAAACTTAAAAGTTCAAGATGGCGGCTACTTTTTCTCAATCTGTCAACGGATTCGTTGTCGGAGACCACACCGATCACCAGATATCGATTTTGGACGCAATCAGTCGAATAATTAAAAAGTTCAAGATGGCGGCTACTTTTTTTATTCTGTCAGCGGATTTGTGGTTGGATATCACACGGATCCCCAGATATCGATTTCAGAAGCAATCCGTCGAAAAACTTAAAAGTTCAAGATGGCGGCTACTTTTTATCAATCTTTCAAAATTTACTATTTTTGTCTCTGGTCCTCACGTCACATTAGATAGCAATGTGCTTAAATATGCATTCCTTTTTATCAAGAATTTGACTTCTCGGATTCGTTGTCGCAGACCACGCGTATCGATTTTGCAATAACTAGCTGAGACAAAAACTTTTTCAAATTTACAAAATTTTAGAGGACTACCCCGACGCTCAATTGGGGAGTAAGCATTTTTCTTGAAAATTAGGCCGAGCTTCTTTACTGCTTTAGCTATATATATATACTGTGGCCCAGGTACTGCCGGGCTCGCACCGGCTAAAAACACCAATGCCCCTATTACCAACTAGAATTTAGACTCCCGCGGATACTACCCCAGCCAGTGCTGAAGGCCGGAGGAGAAAGTACTTCCTTACTTATCCGCGGGGTTTTTCCAAAAGGGGGGGATAGGAATGGAGGCTGGGATGGGGGGGGAGACTTATAGCTATGTGAGTCGGGGAGTGGGAATCCTGACGCATGCATGCTTACAGACTAAGGGCTTCCTTTCTTTTGCCCGACAATGGAAGGGTTGGGTCGGAGATCTTTTTGGATCTTTATGGGTGGGGGGCTACCCTTTTTGAGGCTTTCTCTTTTGCCTGGAGATACTATTTTTGCGCGTGTCTCCTAGCGCTGCCCTCTTTTGTGACCTCTTCCATTGCAACTTAGCCTATACATCTGCTATAATTTAATGGAGGGGGCAGGTGTCAATTTGACGAGGGACCAGTGAATCGCGCGTGGAGCCTTACCCCAGCCAGTGCTGAAGGGCCGGAAGAGAAAATCATTCCCCCGTTTAGGACCCCGTCCTACCGAAACCCGTTAGGTAGTCGGGAGATGCGTGCGTCAGGAGGTTGCTTATAATATAGCTAACTCTAACCTTAAGTGTATGTTAAACACTGAAGGTTAGAGTTAGCTCTGTGTTTAACATATAGAGGTCATTACGTTAGAACAAGGAAAGAGATTTTTTTAACAGAGGTTATTAGAGATGGGGTTAAGGGGGTTGGAAGATTTTATACTGTTTGCATTATCCTACAAGATTACGGGTGCGTTGGGGATTTGTTGTTTTCGGTTTGGGATGAGGGAGTAGAAAATTGGGGGGATGGAAGGGGAGATACAGGTACGAGAGTTTGAGGATATGTGGGAGAACAATGTTTGGGCTGGGGAAACTGGATACGGCGAGGAGGGGGGGGGAAGGTTGGGGGAGGTCTGGGGGTTGTGTCGGCGTGGCATCCTGCGCGGGTCCTGTGGTCGAAGGGTTTGCGTGGTGTCAGATTTCAGCGTAGCGTTTTGCAGATTAGTCCGGGTACCGAGCTATTTAATAATAATAATAATAATAATAAAAATATTTATTCACAACAACACACAACAAAGAAAAAAAGAAAATACATATATATAAAAAAAAAAAAAAAGGTTGTTGTGAAACGGTCCCAACTCAGCATGTGCCAGCTGTTAAGCCAGCGCTGGTCTTCCGTTGAGACCGCTCGGTGGCAGCACGGAAGGTGACACAAACAATTTACAAATAAGGTGACACAAACAATTTACAACTTAAATAAAAAACACTACATAATATGTGGCTTAAAGAACCAGAGTCCAGGCCATAAACATTTAAAAAAAATAAAAAAAAAATAAAAAATGAAAAAATACTCACTAATCTGTGGCTATACCAGTTAAAGAGAAGAGATATTTTATTTTTATCTATGGCTCTATGCCTAAGCGCACAACAACATTCAAGTTTTCCAGAAAAAACATTACAAAAGAAATATTTATTACATACGTTAATAATAAGACGCAGAGACAAAACAACAACATGAAGCCTTTATCGTGGGTGAGTTTTAGTGGAAGGAGGCAATGGAAACACAGATGTCGACAGCAAGAAAGAGCAAAGAACAAACGAATAATTAGAACGCAAAACAACAAACATTGCAAAGCTCGTGGGACATATCACTAAGGTTTGTATAACATCGGTCATATTCCGCTCGTGTCATGCCTCAATAGTTCCTGACTCGCTTGGTGACCTAACAAATATTTCTTTAATTTTGATCTAAAACAATGCAAACTTTGCAGGTTCCTTATTGGCGGTGGAATGTTGTTCCAGCATTTAGTAGCTGCGTAGCGGAAACTACCTCGAAAAGCAGCTGAGGCATGACGAGGTGTTAACAGTTGTATAGCGCATCGCCGAGTTCCACGCGACCTGTTGCAGGACACATGTAGCAACTTTGTAAAAAGATATGCTGGAGCCTGGTGTTTAAGTATTTCAAAAAGAAGACAGGCCAGATGAAGTTTACGGCGGTGATGCATTTTAAGAATGGAGTGATTGTTAAGAAATGGGGTAACATGGGCCCTTAAAGGAACATTGAAGCAAAAACGAGCACAGGCATTTTGGATACGTTGTATGAGCCTTTTTGTTTTCGCCAGTAGACGTGGACCAAAAACTGCGTCCATATAATTGAGTTTCGAAAGGACGAGTGACTCCGTTAGCTTTACTCGCAAATTTTCGTTTAAAAATGGTCGGGCCTTGTAAAGAACTTTAAGCTTATAGAAGCAACTCCTAACTGAGTTAGAAATGTGCTTCTCATAACGTAACTCAGAATCCATTACAAGTCCAAGATTGCGTGCCTCATAAACAAGTTCAATGGGTTCATCCATCAGCATGACATCTAACGTTGGTCTAAGTGTGGCCAGCTGTTGTTTACTCCCTAAAATCAAATATTTAGTTTTTAAAGGGTTTAGTATGAGACAATTGTTTGAAGCCCAAGTAGATATACTTAACAGATCGTCATTAAGCTTTCCAATAGCAATATCTACTTCAGATGGTTTACATGAAATATACACCTGTATATCATCTGCATAAATATGATACCCACAGTAAGTTATGTGCGTTATTATATCAGCTAAATATAACACAAACAGGATCGGTCCGAGGATCGACCCTTGAGGAACCCCTCTGGTGACAGACAGCCTATCAGAAATGTGTATGGAACCGTCCCTATCTGTCAACTTTACATACTGGTAACGCTCTCTTAAATAACTATTAAACCAACGCAGGGCATCACTATCAAACCCATAATAGCTCAATTTGGATAACAACAAGTCAATATTTAATGAATCAAAAGCGCGGGAAAAATCTAATAATACTAAAATGGTACACATTCCCTTGTCTTGAGCACAGAGAATATTATCAGTAATATCTAGTAAAGCTGTCACAGTGCTACGCCCCTTTCTAAAACCTGACTGAACTTCAGGCAAAATTTTATTTTTTTCTAAAAAACTGGTTAATTGCAAACACACAGCCTTTTCCAAAATTTTTGAGAGACAGGGTAATATGCTAATTGGCCTAAGGTCTTTTAGTTCAGATGGGTTAGAGATTTTTGGTAGAGGGTGCACAATTGCCTGTTTCCACAAGTTAGGATATGTAGAGGTTGAAATGGAGGTATTTATTAAATCTAAAATAATATCTAATGTATGTGGAAATGTCAAAGTAATCATGTCCAAATTAATTCTATCGCTACCTTCAGCATTTGATTTTAAGTTCCTTACAATTTTCATAATGTTGTCCAGACTGACGGGCTCTATATGGAAGACCAAATTGCTATACCTATGAAATTCGAAATAAGTCAGCTGTGAAATAGAGATCTCTGAAACACAAGGCAAGTTGAGAAAGTGGTTGTTTATGACATTGGGATCATTGAAACAAGAAGGTAATTCAATGTCATTCTTAGGTAACAAAGTAGATCTGAGATTCTTCCATAAACGCTTAGGATCATGTATCTTATTGTTAATATTTTGTTTAAAATAGGCGGTTTTTTCATTATAAAGTGCTTGATTAACTAAAGATTTAAAGTCCTTGTAATACTCTTTTTTAATGTCAGTCTTAGCTTTGTGAAAATAATATTTGTTCTTTAAACACGCTACGCGTACCACTTTTTCTATAAAATCATCCCTTCGTGCTTTCGCGGTTGGCTTCTGTTCCCAGCAGGGCTTTCCAGCTTGAGCTATCCGGAGAAACTTTTGACTCCGGTCGTTTGCTCAAGGTCGAGCCTTTCCATGCCGAAACGCGGGCTCTCGCAGACAATGTGCCAGATGTCCTGATCAAGCCTCCGTGACCAGTAAACGCTTGAACCAAGAAGTTTGTGAGTTTGAGTTTCTTTAGTTGCTGTTCGCATCTCTCATCGTTGTAAAAAACTTCTTGGTTGTCGCACCTGTCCCGGATGCCCTGCATGCTCTTGGCGTAGGACACCGGCAACATGTCATATTGGTGGGCGGTCTTTTTCTTAAGGGCTGCTTTCTTTGCCAGTTCGTCTCCTCTCTCGTTTCCTGGCGTTCCAACGTGAGCTCGCAGCCAATAGAACCTGAGATCGGTCCCCGTTGCTCTTGTTTGGGTTGTGGCGTTTTTAATCTCTTGGACCAAGGGGTGTGTCGTGTCCGGTGATTTGAGGAGCTCCAGTGAAGATCTTGAGTCACTGAGGACGCCCTGCGCCTTATCTGCACTGCCCTAAGTAGAGCGTACAGTTCGGTTTGAAACACGGTGTTATAGGGCGCTAGCTAAAAGGTTGAGTGGTGGATTTCTCTTCCATTCTCCGACCATGTGAGTGCTGCTCCCGTCTGGCCCTCAATTTTACTCCCATCGGTGTAAATTTGAGGGCCTTCGAGGTCGTATCTATCGACCACGTCTTAGTTGAATTCCTCCAAGCAGACGTAGTCGACGAACACAACCCTTGACGGGTGCGGTTTCTTCAGGCCGTCAGTTTTTTCCTCAATTTCTCTTCCTGGTGGAATGTGGTCCTCACCTCCCTTTTTGACCTCGTAGAGGCTTGCCGCTTCATGAATGTGCAAATCCAGTGGGAGGGTTCCCGACAGGATCAGCGCCGATGTCAGAGAGACCGTCCTGTACGCTTTGCAAATCTTCTGGGCGAAAACACGCTGTATTGAGTCTAGCTTGTTTCACACCGTCAACTTGTTGGCAGACGTGTGCCAAGCGCTTGCTGCGTACAGGACGATCGGCTCTATCACCGCCACGTAGATGGTTTTCACTATCTCGCTATTGAGACCCCATGACACCCTCGCCTCACGTGACAGCTGTTTGTAGATATCCGTTACCTTTCGGCACGTTTTTTCTACGTGTGCGTTGAAGGTCAGCTTACGGTCTATGGTGAGTCCCAACAGTTTGATTTCGTCGACAAGCTCCACCACAGTCCCAGCCATTGAGATTCGGATGGGATCCCATTTCAGCTTCCTCGTTATAACCATGGCTCCCGTTTTGTGAGCGGCGAAGTTAAGATTATTTTGGGTACCCCATTCGACCACCTTTTGGAGAGTCCGTTCGGCTTTTGCTTTCAGTGCACCTGAGTCGTTGCCAGAGAACACCAGAGTGACTTCATCAGCGAAGGCCTGACAATGGGCGTCCGTGTCGTTGAGTATCTGTAAGAGATCGTCTAGAATTACATTCCAGAAGATCGGACCTCCTATAGAGCCTTGGACACATCCCTTTGTGGTGGGCTTTTCGCTTGTTTCGCCCGCGTAGTGTACCCTTATCATGCTGTCGTCCAGGTAGGAGCGGACCATGTGATAAAGATTTCTCGGACAGCCTTTCTTGGCCAGTTGGGCTCTGAGCTTAGGCCACCAGGCGTTGTCGAAAGCTCCCTCTATGTCTAGTGAGACGAGTAGCACGATACGTTTCTTCGTTTCTACTTCGGTTCTTATGTGTCTCATCAGATCATAGGATGCATTCTTCACATGCTTTCGACACCGCACCGATGTAGGCGTTGGTCGCCTGCTCCAGTGCTTCTGTGTTCCAATGTTATTTAAAGAATGCATCGTCAAGTCTCTTTCCACAAGCTCCACTGACAGAAATGTCTTAAACTTGGTCCAGTCAGCTTTCTTTGTGTTGTAAATCTTGGTTGTTGGTCTTGGTACTGGCTTCGGGGCCGCTTCACTACCCTCTGCAAATTTTATGGTGTTATGATCGGACGTGACAACATTCCTTTCGACTTCCCAGTTTTGGATCCTGGACAGAATGTTGGTACTGCTCGCTGTCACATCAACGATGCTAGTGTATAGCTTGCCTCCCCGGTATGTCTCGAATGTCGGAGTGTATCCAACATTCAAAACATTCAGATCTACCTCATTGAGGAAGCTATGGTAAGCTGCCCCCCTGTGGTTCTCCGATCTGCTTCCCCACCAGTAGCTCCAAGCATTCACATCACCTCCCACGATGTAGCTGTCTGTACCCAATTTAAGCATGATCTCCTTTGTTTTGGCAATGTATCCCTCTAAGTCTTGGTCTGGCTCGAAATAAACCGAGATTACTCCAACTGATACGTTACTAAACTTCAGAAGTGCCGCCGTGATGTTCTCCGTGACCAGCTGTGGGTCGTGTTGCACCTGGACTCGATCACCTAACACTACTATTGCTGACTTCACTGGTTTTGCACGATTCTGAGTACACTGAATCACCTTGAAACCTTGTTGCGGCGTCATCTCTCCCTTTCCGCCCACATGCGGTTCCTGTAGCAGTGCTACTTCGCAGTTTCCGTTCTGCATGGCCTGGTGGAGTTCAGCTGTTACTAGCTTTGACCGTTGCAGATTGACTTGCAGGAACTTTGTCTTGTAGGGGGCGGTGGGGGGGGGAGGTTTGCGTGTTGTTCGCCGGTACAACTGTGTCAACAACAGTATGCCACTCTTCTTTGCAGTCGGGGCTAAACGCCTCGTGCCGTACCTCCGTCGGTTCCTTGCGTGCCCTGTTGCAGTTGATGCACTTTGGTGTCTCAGGATTTCCCGGACATTTGCCGGGTCCGTGGCAGGTCAGGCTGAAACGACAGTTGGTGCTCGCCTCCTTGCACAATGTCCTTGTATGTCCGTAGGCCACAAATTTAGAACACTGTACAAGGGGCGACTGGTCGTCCCGTTTGCCTTTGGATGCCGAAGTAGACTTTTCCAGTCTCCACAAACCACTTCCAGACAGCCGGTGGAAGCTCGGTGCGGGTTTCGAGCTTTCCTGCGGTCCCGGAGATTTATCTGATCGGGGTCCACGTTTAGGCCTCCCAGTAGGTGGTGGTTTTGAGATAACAGCATCTGCGGTAGGTCCTCGTCATTAAGGTAGCTGACGACGTCCCTGACGCAGATTAGGGGGTTTCTCAATTGCGGGTATTCCGCGTTGAGTTTCCCTTCCGTTATCTTTCTGAGCAGCTCGAGGTCTCTCTCGCTGGCACAGCTAACCACCACCTTTTGGTTCTTGGCCTTTTGTACCCGCTCGATCCTCAACCCGGTAGACTTCACGTCACAGACTTCGTTGACCTCCCTTAGGACACCATCGCTGGTCTTTGTCGGGTCCTTGAACGATAAGATCGCGGCGTGGTTGGGGGTGCTGGCCTGCTTCGGGAGCGCTGCCTTCTGGGCGTATGTGCTTGGGCCGTGGGCTATCGTTGTCCGCTGTTGCATGACCTCCTTACTCACTTCACTGACCGACTGTTAAAGTTCGGCTAGTGCCATCTCCGTATTCAAGGTTGAGGCCGGGGCTGAGTCACGTTCCTTTTCGGTCTTTATTTCCTCCGTTAAGGTTCTGACGAGCGAGCTCATTGCCTTCATCCTGTCCCTGATGTCGGATAAGTCTTCCGATGGTTGTGTTGCTGTGTCGGGGTCTCGCCGGCTCTTAAGTTCCTCAGTGGAGTGTGTGAGGAGGTCAATCCGCTGCGTGAGCGTGCAGATGGCCTCCTTCAGCTCTGGGTCTTTTGGTGACTGACCTTGTGTCTCCATTACCTTTGGCAACATTCCCTCGATGGTCTTCGGGATGGTTGCCGTGGCACTCGCTAGTGCGTCCATGGTTTGTCTCATTTAGTCTATCTGGTTCGAGACCCTGTTCATCAGGACGGACAGCTTCGACACTTCTTCTGCCACTTTGCTGACGTTGGCTGGGTTCTCCTGGGCTCCGTTGCCTTTGCCTACTTTCTCCACTGCCAATTTGACTTCTTCCACCGAGGTTCTTATTTCTAAGGCTAAGTATTTATCGTTGCCCTCATGGTCTGCTTTTTTAAATAAATTCTTAGCTACCTGCATACAACGTTCTGCTAAGCCATTAGATGGAGCATAGGTAGGACTGCTAGTTTTATGTACAACATCCCAAATTCTCATAAATTCTTTTACTTTGAAAATGGTATAATTAGTAGCCCCGTCGCTATACAGATATTCAGGAATTCCGAACCTACTAAAGATAGCCTTAAGTCATTCAATTCAAGCACTTCAAAGTATTTACTGTAATAATCAACTACGATTATATATTATTTTCCTTTATAATGAAATACATCCCTACCTAAGTGCGACCATGGTTTGTTTGGCCTTTCCCTAATTTGCATTGGTTCTTTGGTATTATTTTTCCTGAATCTGTCACATGTACTACAATTTAAAACTTTGTTTTCGATGTCTCTTGCCATAAATGGCCAAAATAGACATGATCTTGCTCTAGATTTACATTTTTCTAATCCCAAGCGATTGTAATGTATGTATACGGTCTAACATATCTAACCTTAAGGAACATGGAACAATAATGCAGTTATTTTTGAAAACTAACTCATTAGAAATATAATTATAGTCGGTCTCTGACTGTAAAATATGGCCTTTAACTATTTGGAATGTTTCTGATATCTGGCCAGCCATTTAAAATATAATAGTTTAATTGAAAGTTGAATTATTTATTAATTAATTAATTAAAGTAAAAAAAGTGGTCACTGTAACATACACTCAGCCAATCTAGCTACAAAATATTGGGCATAGCCATGACTGACCATGCTGTATGGGGTTCTGTTGCTAAACCAAAAACCACATGCAGGAGCTAATTTTCCATTTGAAGTTATTTAGTGATACACATTGTACATTTTGAGAACCGTGCAATCGAAAATAGAGTTCCATTTTCTATAATTAGTAATTTTGTGTAATCGTACAGTTTGTATTTATATATTTATATTTATATTATATTTTGTATATTTATATTAGAGATTTTAAGTAGTTTAGTAGACACTTTAGAGAAAAAAAAGATTATTTATTTATTTATGTAGCTTACATAACTCACATGACATCTTTCCACTACGAGGGCTGCCTTTTAAATTCTGTCGTTTGCAAAACTCCCGTGATTATTAAAAAAAAACTAGTATCATCTTAAAATATTTGAATTTAGAATTCAAAAACAAAAGAATGTCTCGAGATCGGCCGATTCGTTTTAGTACAGCGTCGGTTCAAAGTTGACAAGTCGGTTGTGAAAATGGAAATTTCGAAAGAAAATTTACGTGCGATAATATTTTACAACTTTAAAAGGGGTTTAACGCGTCTTCAGTGATTTGAAGAGCTGACTACGGTTTTTAAAAATGAAACTAAAAATGACTGTGGAACGTTGGTATTTGGAATTTCAACGTGGTTGCTCTAGTCTTAGTGATAGGCATCGTGAAGGCCGACCAAAAACAGCTGTAACCCAGGAAAACATTGATGCTGTACGGCAACTGATCGTCGAAGATCGCCATGCGACATACCGCGAGATAGAAGCTTCATTAAGCATTTCAGGGACCAGTGTTCAAAATATATTGCATGATCACTTAGGTGTAAAAAAATTGATCTCACGCTGGATACCTCATTTACTTAGTGAAGACCAAAAAACGGCTCGCGTTAGATGGTGCCGCAAAACTCTGCGGCAATTCAACCGAGGAGACTCTAAACACGTTTATGACATTATCAGTGGTGACGAATCTTGGATATATGCCTACGATCCGGATTCTAAACAGCAGTCGACTGTTTGGGTGTTTCAAGATGAGCCAAAACCGACCAAAGTAATACGCTCACGGAGCACTTCGAAAAAAATGGTCGCCACGTTTGTAGCGAAAAGTGGCCACGTTGCGACCATCGTGCTCGAAGATCGTAAAACAGTTAATGCTGACTGGTATACCACTGTTTGTTTACCAGAGGTTATCGGCGAGTTCCAAAAAAATAACCCAAGACGTCGTATAGTACTGCACCACGATAGTCCAGGCATAGTGTCAAAACAAATGATAATCTTTTAGAAGAAGAAATTGAAGCTCATGTCGGAATGGTTGTGAGTACATTGCCAGTAACTGTTAGGAAATTACAAATTTTCAACGTTTTGTTCTTTTAAAAACGCAATTGTCTGCCGGGCGGTGTGCGAGCTAGCATATTTACTAAAAGTTAATAGGTCCATAGATAAGACCGCGGACCCCTATACATATGCTCGCGGACCCCCAGGGGTCTGCGGACCACAGGTTAAGGAACGCTGGACTAGAGTATTAACTTAAACTGCTATACATGCTAAATAGAACTATGTATTTAATTATAATGATTACCTAGATATCTAAGGCCAAACTGTAAATAACTAATAACCGTGTAAAAATATGAACATAAACGAAACGCAAGTAAACTATACTACAATCTTTCATTTACCATGTTTATCAATTATAGAAAAACGTAGCAATATGTTTAAAGTATTTATTAAATACTATAATAATAATAACATAAATGCATGAAAAGTATTTATGCACCGTGTTAATAACATCTAAGCTACCGTATCGTATCGTAGTTATCGTTACGGCAGAAAAGTTCATTCCCGCAATTCGGACAATACAGGTCATGTGTTGCCGACTCGTCTACTCCTTCAGGAGACCAGTACTGTCGGCAACAATCCTCGCAGTATCCTGTGGTTATCATGCCCTCCTCCTTCAGCGATACGGTGTCGTTTGGCAGTTTTTGTTTAAAACATATCTGCGTATATGTTAAGTGGGAGTCTTAAGCTATATAGCATTAAACTCGTTTTTTCCAAAAAGGACAGAAATATATTTTGTTCTACTATCCATAATATGTCGCTTTTATCATTTATTTGAGAAGTTTCTTAAATATTCCGCCGTGAAACTTATTTTTTTTTTATTAAGACCTAACGAAATCTATGTTGCCAGTATTTAGTATACCGCGTGCACGTTTCTCAAAAGAGGTTTCAATCATTAATAATTCGTTTTAGGTATTGTTGCAGTAAAATGTATGGTAAAGTATTTTATGTAAAGATAATAATATCTCCATGTTCTCCGAAGCTATAATTTTGAAAAAAATACATGTTATAGCTCATTTGTGACTGTATTACTGGTGAAAAAATTAGACCGGTCTCTAAAGTGGAAGTAAATAATAAAAAAATATGAAATCTTCAGTCAAATGATTTATTTGACGCTGTTCCTTTCTTTTAAGATACTATGTTACTTAAGAAGAATTATTATTTTTGGTTCATTCTTTTGATGGGCATCATAAAAGTACGGGTGATTTTTTTTTTCACATTAAAGTCGGTTCGATTCCCAGACGAAGCAAATATTTTTTAGAATATCTTTGAATGCAGTATTACTAACTTTTAAAAATAACATACAGTCTTCTTTCAGCAATATATCCTATCTACGATATTTAAGGTACTTTCCGTTCATGATCCATAGTCTTGGGACGCCCTGTATACATCTAATATATAAAATTCTCGTGTCACAGTTTTCGTTGCCATACTCCTCCGAAACGGCTTGACCGATTTTGATGAAATTTTTTGTGCTTATCCGGTATCTATGAGAATCGGCCAACATCTATTTTTCATCCCCCTAAATGTTAGGGGTAGTCCACCCCTAAATTATTTATATGGCAAAACAACGTTTGCCGGGTCAGCTAGTAATTTATATTTAAGTTTTATATCAGTGTTGACACAGGCAGCTACAAAAACTAAAAGTTCGCTAAATAAAAAACGAAATTCTGTACCGAGTTGGAATTTCCACGTAAGGGAAAGTCATCATATTTATAGGACTCACTTTAACAGCTGGTTTGTTGCTGGTAAACCATCTACGGGATCTGTATATGAAAACATGTATTCAAGTAGAAAGATCTTCAAAAATAAACTTCGCTGGTGTCAGAAAAATGAAGAAAAAAAAAAATTTTACGTTTTGGCGGCAACTCGTATAAATAAAAAATTCTCAAAATTTTGGAATGAAGTAAAAAACTTTAAGCATAAACAGACATTACCAGTTAGCGTGGATGGTTTGCAGCAGCCTGCACAGATAGCCAATGTGTTTAGGGATAAGTTTAAAATCTGTCCGCAGCCCGTTGTAGTGATATCACCAATGTAACAGCTGATACAGCTGATGTAGTTAGTTCTTATCAGATCATTAGTATAACGATGCTATACAGTTTATAGCATAAACCTTGACATTTACTTACAATTCTGCTTACGATGCATTATCGTAAGTTCCACACCGTTAACCGTAAGCCTAGATAATGAATAGACACCCTAGTATATAAGCAGAACATTATTCCAATAAAGGACAGTATTCTCCAAGACTCTTGAGTTGTAATTTCAACCTAGACCCTACACTTCATGGCGACCCTGCCAGTCGGGCTGCTCGAGGCAGCCACAGCTTCAGCCTGGACGCCGCTCTGACCAACCAACTAACCACGCAGTCAAACAGCTCCAAAGAACCAGCCGAAATCCAATCCGACGCAGCTCCAACAACGACATGGGACATCAATTCACGAAAAAAGACAAAAAAGAAGAGGTCATCATCGCTCAGATCAGGCAGTCCAACGACGCAAGCACGAGCCAAGCTTTATGATTTGTCTTTGACGTGTGCTGTTTTCGTAAGAGTATACATTGTTAGAAAATATAATTATATTGTTATTTGTGCTTCATGAAAATATAATGTTTATGAATATTTTTGCCTTCTTCCTCATTATTTAACATGGTAGCAGAGCGTTGTTAAGTGAAAAGCAAGTAAGTAGTTAAAATGAGTAATAATATCATAATACCAATTTTTGACGGAAAAGATTATGCAAATTGGAAAATTCGAATATTGAAATTTCTTCAATTTAAGAAATGTAAGGATGTAGCTGTTAGACTAATAACGCCAAAAGATGATGCTGTTCAGTGGAATGAGATGGATGTTCAAGCTACAAATTATATATACAGCGCGATTACAAATCAACAGTTGGAATATATTAGCGATCTAGAGTCAGCATTCAAAATTATGTTGAAATTTGACGAAATGTATTTAAAGCAATCTACAGCGTTGCAAATTGTATGCAGAAACAATTTAGAAAATATAAAGCTAGCAAAATATTCGGATATTAATATTTTCTTCGACGAATTCGAACGATGTGTCAATGATTTAAAAAAGGCTGGAGCCAAGATGTCGGAAAGTGAAAAATTAAAGTATATGCTTAAAGCATTGCCCAGTAGTTACAGTTATATTGGAGATTTAATAAACGTGTTACCAGAAGATGAAAGAACCGTAGAATATTTAAAGAGTAAAATAAGAATTAAGAATATCCAAAGCTTAAACGAAGAAATGCCGAGTACGTCAAACGGTACGTGGAATCGGAGAACAAACCAACATGTTTTATCTGCGGAGAAGTCGGGCATATACAAAGAGACTGTTGGCACGGAAACCGCGGTCGCGGACGCGGACATTATGCTCGAAATCGTGGTCGTGGACGTGGCCACTACAATTTTGGACCAAATAGAGGCAGAGGAAATTATTATAACACGGAATACTATAAAAAAAGCTTTCACACATGCATTGTGAACAATTCGACGATTAATGAAGATGCTCCTAATAAGGCAGGACAGATAAATTGGCTTTTAGACAGCGGATTTACAGACCATATATTAAATACCGACGAATATTTCGATAAATTTGTGACACTAAAAGAACCTATAAACGTGAAGGTTGGCGATGGAAAAATATTGAAAGCAACAAAGGTTGGAAGCATTAAAACATACTTTCCTGTTTGTAGGAATAGAAACAAAGTGGTAATAGACAATGTATTTTACGTAAAAGAGATGAAAGCTAACTTATTAAGCTATTCGAAGACCACAGATAATCACACGATAGTTTCGACAGGATATTCAACGAAGATATATAACATGAATAGAGAATTGATAGCAATTGCGAAGAAAGATGAGAGACTTTACAAAATAACTAGTTTTGTCTGTAAAGAAATAGGTGTAAATGCGGCTAATTGTAATATGACAGTGAAAGAAAAGCTGCACCGAACATTCGGTCACATAAACTTCAATTATCTTGACATGATGTGTAAAAATCAAATATTAGAAGGATTGCCTAACCAAATAGAAATGGATTACATGAAGTGTGCTATCTGCATCGAAAATAAAATACACGATTTGCCATTTAGCAACAATAGAACTAAGGCAGAAGATATATTAGATATTGTACACACGGATGTTAACGGACCACATAGAACTACAGGATATCAAGGAGAAAAATATTTTTTAACATTCATAGATGATTTCAGCAAGTTAGCGAGAGTGTATTGTATTCAATCAAAGGAACAAGTTTATGAATGCTTCATGGAATACGTCAACCAAATGCAAAATATTACAGGGAAAATGATCAAAGAACTACGATGTGACAATGGAAAGGAAAACATAAATAGCAGAATATTTCATTTCGCCAGAGAAAAGGGAATAATGATCAAGCCTTGCCCAGCATATGTTCATGAATTAAATGGTATAGCAGAAAGATATAATAGATTGATAATGGACATGGCACGATGTCTATTAGCTGAAGCAAAGGTTGACAGACGTTATTGGCCCGAAGCTGTTAAGACCGCTACTTATTTAAAAAACCGTATAATGACAAATACCCCAGAAAGAAAGTCACCGTTTGAAATATTTTTTCATGAGAAACCAACTGCAAAATACTTGAGAATGTACGGTAGTAAAGTTTATTTTAGAATACCTGAAGAAAGACGAAGATCAAAATGGGATAAAAAAGCAGAAATGGGTATTTTACTAGGATATACAGATGTTGGATACAAAGTACTGATCAATAATAGAGTAGTTGTTGCAAGACACGTGGATATAATTGAGGAAGATGTTAAGCTTATAACTTTTGGTGACAGCGAAGAAGAAAATAAAAAAGATGAAGAAAAATGGGAAGATAGCCTAGATGAAATTGAAATAGAAGACCAGATATTGAATAATCAAGATGGTGAAGAGATAATTAATAACGAGAGGAGAACTTCTAAGAGGCAAATTAAAGCACCACAGCGATTTGACGAAGAATTTGGCTCCTATTGTATAACTGTTAATTATTGTGATGCGATGATTCCAGATACTTTTCAGGAGGCGACTACGTGTGACGAGGCTGAACAGTGGAGAGAGGCTATGGGCCGTGAGATGAACAGCCTGGTGAAAAATGATACTTGGAGCTTGGTGAATGCACCACCGAAAAAAGAGGTATTGGATGTAAAATGGGTTTACAAGAAAAAATCTGTTGATCTTTTTAAAGCCAGGTTAGTGGTAAGAGGTTTCCAACAAACCACTAATGTTGATGATACGTATTCACCTGTTGCTAGGATGCAAACTATGAAATTGTTGTTATCGTATTGTTGTCAATTTAATTTACATGTACATCAAATGGATGTAGAGACTGCATTTTTGAACGGTAAAGTGTTATCAGAAGTCTACGTTAAACAGCCTTTTGGTTATGAAGACGGTACTAACAAAGTGTATAGGCTGTACAAATCTCTTTATGGTTTAAAAGAAAGCCCACGTGCATGGTACGAATGTTAAAATAATTTTGTAACAATTATTGGCTTCCAAAGGAGTAAATATGACTATTGTCTTTATGTCAACACAGACAATAACCAAACTGTATATATTTTAGTTTATGTCGATGACTTATTGATTGCTTGCAAAGATGAGCAAATGTTTACTACGATTAAAAATAAATTGAGTAATCAATTCAAAATGAAGGACATGGGAAAAGTTACAAACTACATAGGTATCGATGTGGAGTATGATTATGTAAAAGCTAATACTTTGACCTTAAGTCAGGAAAAATACATAGAATCGTTAGCCAAAAAATATAAAATTGAAAATGCTAAACTGTTTAAAACACCTATGGAGATTAATGTCAAATTTGAGAATTGTGAATTAAATGAAGATATTAAATACAGACACTTGGTGGAAGCTCTGTTATACATTAGTTCTGGCACTCGACCAGACATTGCCTTTAGTGTCAATTACTTGAGCCGGTTTCAGAATTGCTATGGTGAAATTCATTTCAAATATACATTGCGTGTTTTAAAATATTTATACTTGACGAAAAATCACAAGCTTACATATTATCATAATTTAAAGGCTAGTATAATGGATTGTTACGTAGATGCCGATTGGGCTGGAGATGTCGTAGATCGTAAGTCAACTACTGGTTTTGTAATTCGATTATTTGGTAACGCTGTGTACTGGAAGTCAAAGAAACAAATTTCTGTGACGAAATCTTCCACTTTTGCTGAATACATAGCGTTGTCAGAAGCAATAACAGAAATAAGCTTACTGCGTAGTATACTTGTTGATGTTTTTATAACGTTAAATGCTCCTGTAAATATTTACGAAGATAATTCAGGTGCTGTAGCTATTGCCAAGTATGGTAATTTCACAAAGAACTCGAAGCACATTGAAGTGCATTATCATTATGTTCACGAGAATGTTAAGAATGGAACCATTGATATTATTAAAGTTAATTCGGAAGATAATTTTGCTGACATTCTCACTAAATCTTTAGGTAACATCAAATTCGCTAAATTTTAACAAATGTTAAATATATCTTGACTTGATTACATATTGCCATATAAATCTAAGGAGGCGTGTTGAGGTTGTATACCTGTTTAGATTTACATTGGCAGGTTACAGCTTTATGATTTGTCTTTGACGTATGCTGTTTTCGTAAGAATATACATTGTTAGAAAATATAATTATATTGTTATTTGTGCTCCATGAAAATATAATGTTCATGAATATTTTTGCCTTCTTCCTCATTATTTAACAGGACCAAAACGCCGAACTGAGGCTATTGGTCAAAATAAACTTCAACAAGTGAAGATATTGTATAGTCAGTTCGAATACTGAATACTGAATACTGTGTACTGAATTTATAAAAAAGGTATTTTTTTTTGGCGTATATCGAGAATTGTTGACAAGATATTATTATGTATATATAATACATAATAATATGTATGTATATCAAATTTTAGACATGGTACAGAGCGATAAGTTTAATGACAAAAGTAAAAATATATTTTCTATTCCTTGTTTTTAAACATTTCGGAATGAGTTTTTATTTCAAAAATTCGACAATGATGAGCTGTTTTTATCTTTAATCACTTTGAAGAATAGTTTAATTAAAACATTCGATATTTTACTTGAAAAATTTAAATAATTTACATCTTATTTTATTAGCAGTTGAGCACGCAACTCATATTTTTATTTCGGTAACAGTTTAATAGATTTTACACAATTTATGTTATCTTTTTAGACAATACTCTATTGGAAATAAAATGTACTTACTTTATTAGAAAACAATATTCCAACGAATGATCTCATCCAGTTCACAGAAACATGAATGGAATTCAGCGATTGCAGCCGTCTGTTATTACAGATCGGATAACGTGGCAAGTTAGAAAGACTTGTCTTCGTAAAGTACATGTCTATTTACAGATATGAAATGAATTCGTAATTAAATTATACTTTGTTAGTAAAGTATCAATGAATTTTAAACGATATGAAATGATTATTTTAACATTATAAGATAAACATTGATGGTTATTGCATTGTTTTGCCCCACTTTAGTTTAATTCGTTATAGTTAATTTAGAGAAGTATATAAAATACTTTTATCGGAATTTATATTGGACCTGACATGACAGAACAAAAAGAAATAGTAGGGCGAAAAGTTGAAGCAGTAAACATAGGAAGGAACTTTGAGTAATTAGATATATATTATGAAAGTAGATGTGGTGATTTCAGATATGGGCTCAGAAGAATATCGGAAGGCATAAATTGAGTTTTGGTGGATTTTTAGGGATAAAAGATTTAAAAAAATATTGTACGGGAAATATTTCTGAAAATTTTTGAGATTTTTTTTTTTGTGAACGAGAAAGGAAAGATGGATTGGTATTTATTACGTGTGTAAAGCTGAGGCGTATAAGTGTTACAACCAGCAATTAGGCGGGCCACCTAAAAGTTATTGGAATACTTATGAGCTTAGGTTTTATTGAGTGAGATTTTTTTTGTTTGGTATTACCTAAATTGATATTTAAAGGAGATGGACGTAAACACCCTATTCGTTATCAACAGTAGCCCGAGATGCGCTGTTGAGCGAAGAGGATTATGCAAGGTACAATAGGTTACGAGGCAGGCACGGAATCCTTGTAATCTGATCATGACTCGGTCGAGCTACCAGTCATGAAGATGCTTGGACATATATGTTAAAGTTATAAAGAAAGGTCGTGTTAAAAACAACTGCCTGAGTATGAAATGGTATAAAATAATACTATTATGTGCGCGCACTTAAAATATCCTAGTAACCTAAACAATAAATAAATGTATAAAAAAGTAAGGTCGGCCGACCACGTATAAAATGTGCTGTGTACCTTGTCGAAGTGATGCGATTGCTACACACTTATTTAAATATGATATGTACCTATTTGCATTGAAGCTATAAGCTTGTGAGTTATGAAATGAAGCGGAATACGTAGGAAAGATGACGTCATGTTTAATTATAGAGTAAAATGACTTGACTTTACACGTGGACTAAGATGTAAAATGTATCTTACTTGGAGTAGACAAATATGTGCAATACTCAAATTGCACGACACTATAGTGGTTATAATAAGGTAAGAAATGTATTTTTGTTTACTATGTTTTAAGTTAGTCTTAGTAAGTGAGCGCAATTATTTTATTTAAGTTATTATTATTTCTTGACAAGTTATAAAACGAAATTTAACAAAAAAATATCAGTTGCTGTTTACCTTTTTATAAAAAAGTAAGTCTTATGTCGTCAACAAAGCATCCTATTAAGTAAGCGTTGTTAATTAAGCAAGCAGAGATGTAGATGCAACAATGTACTTCATAGCCATATAAGGAACATGTAATATAGGCGAAACTCAAACTGTACATAAAACAGATTGCATTAAGATAGTTTAAGAACGTATTATTACCGTAGGTATAAGTAAATTAAGTATAAGGGTGAATCAACTTTTAAGGTGCACCCCCTTTTTGGACATGTTTCACAAGTAATATGTTTTTAGAAAAAACTATAGATTTGCTAACGACGTGACTTATACACTTATTTAATCAGACAAATAGGCTAACATTTCAAATAATTTTATTTAAAATAGTACAGCTTTAAATAATAATATAGTTGGAAACGCAGGGGACGATGTTGTCCCTAGGTTTTGTTAGGAAAATGTGCATTTTCCCCTGAGTTACCAGGTTTTTTGGAAGATTAAAAATTATTTAAGGTGTTTTAACGTGTAAGGTCTGTAAATTTGGTAGTCTGATTTAAATATTCATACATTATTATTAATCATAAGGGACCAGGAAAGTTTTAATACCACAAAAGAAAAGGAGTACCTTAAAAGTTGATTCACCTATAAGCCAAAACTAGTTTTTATTACTAATTTCGTCTCAAAAAAAAAGGGGAAAGCTGTAGTGAGGTCACCAATGTAACAGCTGATACAGCTGATGTAGTTAGTTCTTATCAGATCATTAGTATAACGATGCTATAAAGTTTATAGCTTAAACCTTGACATTTACTTACAATTCTGCTTACGATGCATTATCGTAAGTTCCACACCATTAACCGTAAGCCTAGGTAATGAATAGAAACCCTAGTATATAAGCAGAACATTATTCCAATAAAGCACAGTATTCTCCAAGACTCTCGAGTTGTCATTTCAACCTAGACCCTACACTTCACCGTGCCAGAGTATGTTCTCAAAGAAACACTACGAAATCACTGTTGTGATGATGAACCACCAGTTTACATTCGTTTCAAGCCTGAAGAGGTAGAAAAAGTGGTAAAGGGCATGAAGCGAGGTAAATCGCCTGGACATGACCATCTCTGTGCAGCAAGCAAAATTTATGAAAAACTGTGTTCCCTGTTCAATCTGTGTCTACGATATTCATATCTCCCACCTGATATGATCAGAACAGTAGTCGTTTCTATTGTAAAAAATAGAACCGGTAACCTGCCTTTCTCGGCTAACTATAGACCTGTTTCACAGTGGTGGGAAAGGTTTTTGAACGGCTGGTGCAACCGAAACTTTTAAAGTATATTGATATAGACGATTCGCAATTTAATTTTCGCCCGGGTCGCTCTACTGACGCGGCTATTATTACCCTAAAGCACGCCGTCAATCATTACGTCAGTAACGGTACGTCAGTTTACGCTTGTTTTCTTCCTAAAATGCGCGGCACAGGTGTTCCCGAGGAACTGATGCGGATGTTCGAGCGCTGGTACGGGAACCAAACTAATAGTGTGAGATGGGGCGACGCGACATCTAGTGATTATGCATTAGAATGCGGTGTACGCCAAGGAGGGCTAACTTCTCCGGACCTCTTTGACCTTTACGTGAACGATCTGTTGGTGGAACTCAGGGGCACCAAAATTGGCTGTCACATAGGTGATGTCTGTGTTAACAGTCTCAGCTATGCTGATGATATGGTGCTCCCGAGTCCCTCCATCAAGGGCCTAAGGAGAAGGAGTCGCGGGCGAAAGCTAGTAAATAATATAAATATGATTGAAAACTCCTCTCGCATTAGTATTTATCATCCTCAGTGTCTAAAATTGAACTTTTTATATATGTTTCAACTACTGGTGTTTTATCACCTTTTATAATATAAAAAAATTATAAAAAAATACTTTATGTAAATATTTTGAAAATTGCTTTCTTGGGGTTGGATATGAGGCTATTACGTATCATTTTAGGTATATTTAACCTTTTCAACGCCACAGTCGGCTCTGGCCGTCGACTAAAAGTCGTGCCACTAACGCCACGTCTGCTACAGCCGACAAGAGTTCAAGATTAAAAGAGTTGTTGGTAGCAATAAGGTGTAATTTGCATAGCATAGCAAACATGTTTGGCGTGTGGGTGGCACATTTTGTATTCGACGTATGGCGTTCAAAAGGTTAACAAATAATGATTCAACCGTATCGTATCTGGAGAAGCCAAAACTTGGTATGTTTTGTAAATGATTTTTATTTTAATTTAAAACAAGTGACTGAAATATAATGATGTGATATATTTTTAGAATTGGCTTAGTAAGCCCTTTCATTAGATATAGCACACAATAGGTTACAGAACAAAAAAAATGTTTTTCCCATACAAAATAAAGATGACATCATAAGTCGTCTCCTTTGTTGCTTTTTTTTTCGTGCTACAAGTCAAATTGATTCGTATCGCTTGAAGATCAATCGTCCCGATTTTCATGCTTTTAACACCATTTGCAGCATTTTTTGGCGTACCGCTAGGACTAACAGTGAGAATTTCAAAATCCAAGAAGTATTTCTTACAAGATGTACTCTGAGGTATTCTAGCCATAATCCCTCTTCTGGGCAACAAAAGCAGTGTTAACATTATACGAGGGCCACACCGAAATGATCGGGAATTGAGTACTTGGGGTTGACTTAGCATAATACCTTTTTAGTTACGTGAGTACTGGCCACTTGCAACCGTAATAACATTTATACATTTATAAAAAAAAATGCGTAATGCCAGTTTAAATTTGACAAGACGATAGGCAAAATGGAGCTAAGGCGTGAAAAATTCGGTGCCATAATTTATCACAACTTTCGTCGAGGGTTATCTAAAGATGAATGTCTCGGTGAACTTGTTTCCATAATATTATATAATGTGGAAGCACCAAGCCAAACGACTATTTGTCGCAGGTATTGGGAGTTTCGACGACGTCGTGCCTCTCTCAGCACCGTACATTCTAGTGGTCGACCAAAAACAGAAGTAACGCCTGAAAACGTGACGACTGTGCAAAAAATTCTACAAGATGATCGACATGTGACATACGAACAGATTCAAGCTTTCATAGGGCTTGGAATAACCGCAATTCAAAATATTTTGCATAATGAGTTGGGTGTCAGAAACTTAATTTCCCGCTGGGTACCCCATAATTTGTCTGAAGAGCAAAAGGCGGCTCGTGTTGAGTGGTGTCGGTCTACTCTGAAACGCTTCGATGGAGGGAAGTCAAAAGCTGTCTATACCATCGTCTCAGGTAACGAATTATGGATTTATTCTTATCTTAGAAGAAACATTCATATATTCTTTACAAAACTAAATACACTTCTTTATAAATTGACAAGAAATAAAAAAAAGAAAATAATTATCGCAGGCGACTTAAACATTAATATTTTACAAACGGATTCTTTTTCACGAGACTTAAAACACCTAGTCTTAAACTATAATATGTCATTACATATAAATGAACCTACACGTGGGCAATCATGCATTGATCAAATAATTAGCAATATAAGTAATGCAATTGGCACAGTTCAAAATTTATATCTTTCAGACCACGAAACCGCTCAACTACTAAAATTCAACAGTGACGTATTATTAAAACAACAGGCCACTGTCTGGTATATCAATAAAAAATAAATATAAATATTTTTGCAATGTATGTCATCTTTGACCTGGTTTGAAACGTTGAATGAGCCCGATAATGATATCGCTTTCAGTAAATTTCATGACACGTTCTGTCTTTTTTACAATCTTTGCTTTCCCGTACAAAAAATAAAAATAAGCTCGAACATTATTCTATATTCTATATTACAAACATAAGACTAAAGAACTCAAAAAAAAGTACAAAAACTAAAACATTTATTTTGAACTCTAAACGTAACTTATATAATAGGGTAATGATGAATTCTAAGAACAAATGTAAGACTACTTGGGACATTATAAAAGATAAAACAGATAAAATGAAAATCTTTAAAGGAATTGAATCAGTTAATTTTCAAGGCAAAATTATTAACAATCCTCAAGCGATTGCTAATGTCTTTAATAACTACTTCATAAATATCGCAAATAGTACAGGGAAAACTGCGGACACTAAAAATATTAAGAACATAAGTGCCAGCATGTTTGTGGCACCTTGCACACCAAATGAAATTATAAAAATCATCAAATCTTTACGTAACACCAAAGCGGTAGGTTTGGGTCCATATTGGCTCACCTAATTATTTTTACTCATAACGACTCATAAGTCCTAATTATCGCAACTCCTAACGTATTTATTTCAGCAACTGTTACATTTTCAGGATTTTTATAAATCAAACCTAACCTAACCTAGTCTTATCTACACATTGAATATTTCAGAACTTCTGAAAAGTTTACGGTTCCAGCGGTATAAAAAATTCATTTTCGGAGTTCCGATAATAGGAGTTGCAATTTTAGTTGAACTTTGGCGCTCCCGGTAGGTTTTGATGGAATCTCTACTCATGTTCTAAAGTTATGTGCAGATAAAGTGGCTTCAATTTTGGAGCACTTAATAAACAAATCTTTTACGCATGGTAAATTTCCTACAAGACTTAAACATTCCGTTGTAAAGCCTCTTTTTAAAAAGGACGACGTACAAGATTTAGGCAACTACCGTCCTATAACACTTATATCCATTTTTTCAAAAATCTTTGATAAGGCCTTACTAGAATAACAAATTTTTTAAACAAACATAACATAATTCATAAAGAACAAAATGGCTTCCAGAAAGGCAAATCTACTACTTTAGCTTGTTACTCATTAATAAAAACAATAACTGAAAAAAATTATGAAAAGCTACGAGTTACAGGCTTCTTTTTTGATATGAGCAAGGCCTTCAATTTTGTTGGGCATAGAAACTTAATCAATAAGTGTGAGAGATACGGTATTAGGGGTACCGCTCTAGCGTGGCTTGAGAGTTACCTCACTGACCGAACACAATGTGTCGAAATTAATCAATTGGATGAACATATGATAGTTAAAGGATACCTTTCATCCCATAAGACAAGTAATACTGGTGTACCCCAGGGCAGTGTGTTAGGTCCATTACTATTTGTAATTTATATTAATGATTTGCCAGATGTGACTCTTGATAAAACAATATTATTTGCAGATAACATATCAGTTATTATAACTAATGATGAAATTAATAAATCTTATGTTAATAAAATGAATACAACTATAGAAGCTGTTAGTAATTGGTAAGAAAGTAATAATTTGTCTGTAAATTCATTAAAAACTAAATGTGTACAGTTCAATCACATGACACAAAGACCAATGCTGAATATTAAATATAGAGGACAAACAATAGAAGAAGTAGGTGAAGTGAAGTTTCTGGGATTTATAGTTGATCGTCACTGTAATTGGAAATCGCACATTAAGAATGTGTGTTCCAGATTGGAAAGGTTCACATTTGCCTTGAGGCAACTTAGGCGTATATCGGGTGAAAAAACAGCACTCACAGCCTATCATGGATACGTGGTATCCGTTCTGAGATACGGTCTTATAATCTGGGGAAACTCCACCGATATCAAGCAAGTACTTATAAGCCAAAAAAAATGTATAAGGGCTCTTAATGATGTTAGCCCTCTGGAACCATGTCGACCTCTTTTTAAAAAACTTAATTTACTTACATTGCCATGCATGTATATTTTTGAAATCAGCGTCTTTGTCACTTACCATTCATATTTGTTCAGAAAACCATTTGTAAACACAAAGCTGAGGCCGAGGGACCCAACGAAGTTAAGGGTGACGACATACAAAAGTGCGTTATATCATAAGAATTGTCACGCGATGGCTGTAAAGGTCTTCAATCATTTGCCTGAGTGTCTAAGATAAATCACACCGATTGCAAGGTTTAAATACGAGTTATTTGTTTGGTTAAAAGAAAAAATGTTTCTACTCCATTCAAGAGTTTTTTAACCATGACACCAAATTGTTGACCTAATTAATAAATAATAAAAGATTTTAATTATACACAACTTGCTTGATGTTTATATAAGATTAGATTAAAGAATTATCAATGGTAACAATATTAGGATTTTTACAACTTAAGAATTTGCATGCTAGACATAGCTAAGTGTGTGCTCTAGTATCTAAAAAATAAAACCAATGTATTCCACACTTATTGCAAATAAATATTACTTCATTTCATTTCATTTCATTTCATATAAACCTGAAAGAAAATATCAGTCGGCAGTTTGGGTCTTCGAAAGCGAGGTGAAGCCAACGAAAGTGGTGCGTTTCCGTAACGTATCGAAGAAAAAGATCGCTCCGTTTGATTCCAAAAAGGACACGTGGCCACAATTCCTTTACAGGAACATAGAACGGTTACCGCCGATTGGTAAACTTCGGTTTGTTTGCCAGAAATGATGACTGAACTCCGTAGAGGTAATGGTACACGCCGCATCATCTTACACCAAGACAATGAGAGCTTCCATAACGCTCGCAAAAAAAAAGTTTTCGAACCAGTAAAACGTAGAGTTAATGTCTCATCTTCCATATAGTCCTGACTTGAGCTCTAACGATTTTTTTACATTCCCATAAATTAAGGATTTGTTACGTGGTCAACGATTTCAAGACCCAGAAGCGGCAGACCAAGCGTTTAAATCGGCCATTTTGGAAATGTCCACGTCAGAGTCGAGTTAATAACTGGTTCGAAAAAGTGCAAAAGTGCATTAATTGCAAGGAAGAATACTTCGAATAACAATGAAATATAATTTAGGTATAAAGTACTTGTAGTTTTTTAATTCCCGATCATTTCGGTATGCCCCTCGTATGTACTAAAAGCTATACCCCCAGAACTTTATACTGTATCGCAATTTCGATTCCACCAGTGCATAGTACACCATTTTGATTTGGAACATGTTTACCTCCTCTTTAAGGCTCCTTAGTGCGTAGCAGGCAGAACTCACGGAATTTTCCAGTTTAAACTGGGGCCTGCTTTATAAAGCTAAAAATTACAATTTACAGGTCACAAGTTTGGATTTGACACATCCTCGACCAATGACGACCAGCCATTTGAGCAGTGCTGCCAGTTTATACCTGTAAAATTGTTACTTGTAGCTTTATAAAACGTGCCCCTGGAGTCAAAACGAACACCGAGGAATTTTATTGCATTCACTTGGTGGATAGGAGCATCATTTAAATGGATGTGCAGCACATCATTGCTTCTCGCAGTGGTTTTAAAAAGCAAAGCATTGGTTTAACTGCAGTTCAGTCTTAGATTGTTATTTTCGAACCAGGTGGGAAAGGCTTTCAGTGCGTTGTTTACCTTGTCATTTAATTCCGAGATACCCATACCATATTCCTGCAGATATGATTGCATTTGTGTCATCAGCAAAAACTACGAGTTTTGTATTCTGAAGAGATCCTTCCATATAACTTACCAGGTCATTTGAAAATATTATAAACAGGACGAACCCAATATGGAACCCTGAGGAACACCTCTTGCCAATCTGGCAATTTTCGAGTTATGCAGTTTCGTTATTATCCTGTATCCATTTTATTTCCACAAATTGTTTTCTGTTTGTTAGATAAGAACGAAAAAGTGCCAACATTTTTCCCCTAATCTCATAGTATTCCAGCTTTGCGAGCAAGATCTTATGACCCACTGTATCAAAAGCTGAATTCAGATCTAGGAACAAGCCTGTAACATTTTTTTTGTTATTCTGTTAAGAGCGGTAATTGTCTCATTTGTACCCTACTCTTTTGATAACCGTACTGTATAGAGGCTGTCATGAGTAATAATTGCTTGTAGTTATTGGTTAATGTAACCAATAACTACAAGCAATTACTATGTATGTAGCTATGTATTTACTTATTACTATATGAAAATTTTAAAAATATGGTTATCCAAAGAAAAAAAAACTTCCATTAACATTTTATTTCGTCTCAAAATTTATGAACACACGAGGTATAAACCTTGTGGGTATAGATGTACTGAAATATCCTTTCACATCGTATTTTCTCGGAAATGTTCGTATTAGTCATGCTACTTCAGTCTTACTCAGTACCCATCAAGAAAACGTGGGGGAACGTCGCATCGCGAGAGTGATACTCAATATAGAGTGGTTAATACAAGAGTATTTTTGTTAATTAAGATTAAGTTTGTTTTCAGTTCTTTTTAATAGTCAGGCCGAAAGCATTAAGACCTGGGAAACGTTTAGATCGACAAGCCTGTGAATTTATTTTCAAATTATATTTATATTTCTTCTTGTTTACCTACACCTAATTTCTATATATTTGATCGTGGTGGTTTTAACATCTCGGTGTGATATACTTCAAACTCGTGGTTTGACATTAGACACTGGTAACTAAAGTACTCTATTTATTTAATACAAACATGTCACTTAATAATTAAAAAAATCATAGACACGTCGTCATCATTCGGAAGTAGACGTGAGTTCCGAGTTTTCACGACGTGAAAGGATTATTCACTAGATCTGTACTATAAAACTTTTTTTTTTTAACACAAATCCTTAATAATTTATACTGGCAAGATAAAATCAAAAACATACCTGCTAAATTAGCTTCAACTGACATCAATGTACGGTCTACATCAGTTGACATAACATAAATTTGGTTTGGATCATATTTTTCGGATATCATGTGCTGTGAAAAAAAATTTTTTTTGTTTGTAACATAAATGGGCATTAATCGATTAATTTTTTAATCAAATAATTAATCAATTAAAAATTAATTCGTCCAAAATCAATCTCGATTGATTTAGGGCCGTATTAATAAACTGATCTCAACTCTTATGCTCGTCTCGAGATGCGTCAAAAATGACAGTGTTCTATGGTTTGACATTTATGTTGATGTATCTTGTGACGGGCATCTCAGCCAAGATGAGTTTATTAATACGGCCCTTAATAGCGTTTAAATTAATCGACGGAGTTCCGAATAACGATTGATCAATCGTCATATTAATCGACTAAATTTCACGATTAAATATCGATTAAAAATTGGAACACGCACGCACAGTATAATATATAGAGCAGTAAGAAGCTACAAATTGAGAAAAAGTAGCCGCCATCTTGAACTTTTTAGTTATTCGACTGATTGTTTCCAAAATCGATTTCTGGGGATCTGTGTGGTCTCCGACAACGAATCCGTTGACAGATTGGGAAAAAGTTGCCGCCATCTTAAACTTTTTAGTTAGTCCACTGATTGCTTCCAAAATCGATATCTGGGGATCTGTGTGGTCTCCGACAAAGAATCCGTTGAAAGATTGAGAAAAGGTAGGCGCCATCTTGAACTTTTTAGTTATTCGACTGATTGCTTTCAAAATCAATATCTCGGGATTTGTGTGGTCTCCGACAACGAACCCGTTGACAGGTGAGTTCGATGAAAGAGTTCTGGAAGTTTGTTTACTGTCGCTTGATATTTTTTTATATTTTCTGTCTGTGTACATATTTTTTCTGATTCAACGTCGTAGCTTCGGTTGTCGTTTGTATATCTTTTTTTTATACCTGGTAAATAGAGAGATGGTAATTAACTTGTTTTAAGCTTTTAGCGATGCGTTCCCTATAAAATATCCATAGCGTCAAAATGTTTTTCACAGGCGTAGCCATTTGGAACGTCTAAAAAATCTAGCAATATATTCATATATTGTCATTTTAATAAGAGCAGGTAGAAAAAATACAAGCATTGAAGCTATAATACAAGCTTTAAAAAAGAATCTTGTATTTAGGTCGTCATTCAAATGTTAATTTCAAGAGTTATAGGAGACCACACAGATCCCAAGATATCAAAATTTTGGAAACAATCAGTCACGTAACTAAAAAGTTCAAGATGGCGGCTACTTTTTTTCAATCTGTCAACGGATTCGTTGTCGGACCCACAAGATCCCCAGATATCGATTTTGGAAGCAATCAGTCGAACAACTAAAAAGTTCGAGATGTCGGCTACTTTTTCCTAATCTGTCAACGGATTAATTGTCGAAGACCACACGGATCCCCAGATATCGATTTTGGTAGCAATCAGTCGAATAACTAAAAAGTTCAAGATGGCGCCTACTTTTTCTCAATCTGTCAACGGATTCGTTGTCGGTGACCACACAGATCCCCAGATATTTTTTTTGGAAGCAATCAGTGGAATAAATCAAAAGTTCAAGATGGCGGCTACTTCTTCCCAATCTGTCAACGGATTAGTTGTCGAAGACCACACAGATCCCCGCATATCGAGTTTGGAAACAATCAGTCGAATAACTAAAAAGTTCAAGATGGCGACTACTTTTTTCCAATCTGTCAACGAATTCGTTGTCAGGTGAATATTCGGGCTTTTGAACCGCCGTCATTGTATATACAGGGTGTCCCAAAACTCAACGTTAACCCGCCCAGGGCTGATAGAGCAGCTAAAAAGCTATCGATTTAACGATTTGTTAGGTTTTACGATATTTTTATTTTCTTGTATAAAAAATTCCGATCGCCTTCTTTACTCTTATATTTATTTTCTTGTATAAAAAATTCCGAACGCCTTCTTTACCTATAGACTTATTTACTCTTATATTTATTTTCTTGTATAAAAAATTCCGAACGCCTTCTTTACCTATAGACATATTTAAGGAGCAGTTACACGGGCGATTAAAATTGCTGAATTGTCGACAATACCAGGCAATTTTGACGTCACGGCCACATCAGGCAATTTCTAGAGAACTGATGCTCCATTATGGCTCCAGTACGAATTCGGCGATATGTAACAACTAAATAAACTAGGCTATAATGTACATACACGACCAATTCAGTGGAGCAACAACTGACCATGGACGAAGTTCTTCTTGCGGCGTCAGCTTGCAATGCGCTTATTTTTATGAATATGAAAAGAAAAAAAAAGAAGAGAAATAGACGAATTTGCATGCGAGCGTCAATTTATTATTTTATCGTTGTTCAACGAACTTGACACCATTTTAACAACCACACCAAAACAAACCACAGACTATGCAGCTCGAAACGGACGGCCGGAGACGGCGCCAATTCACCTACTCCCCGCGCGACCGAGATTTCCCCACTTGAGAAAGGGACGTGTATACCAGCATATACGAGACAGATACAAAAATTGCCTTGAATTTTCCAATCTTTTGGATATACCGGCAATTATTGTCAGCGACACGGGCAACACATATTATAAGGAGCAATTAAAAAAATTGTTGCCGAAATAATTGCCCCAATTTTTAAAGATTGATCCAGTTCGCTCCACTAATCGCTCCATTACGTTTGGCGACTGTCGCCGGGCAATAATTGCTTAAAACATTGCCCGTGCACCGTGTGCCGTTGCATCTTTACTGTTTGCTTTAAAATTAGCAGTAAGTAGATTATTTTATTAGTACCATATTGTACCATTTCAAAAAAAAAAATTGACAGAGTCGACGGAGCTCCGCGTAGCGTACTTCTGGGTATTTAACGAACCTAACCTAACCTACCTTCGTATTACGATGTAATTTCTATTGGGAAAAATTCGCTACAATGACAAAAATGTCTTCCGTGAAAATGATCTAAGAAGAAATAGTACATTGTTGCCTAGGCGCGGAAAGTAAGGCATTTCCTGACGAGGTGGTTAGCAGGCCGAGCAACAGCGAGAAAATTATAGAAATACATGATTATAAGTATTTTTAAAAACCTTTGACAAATTCGGAGAGAATGTTTGTTTGCGTCATACGAGTATTAGTTAAGATAGTTTTCTCCCACATGCTCGGAAATGTTAACCTTACTGTTGTAAAATCAGTCCGCGAAGTTCTGAGTTCCAGGTCCAGGCAAAATAAAAAAAAACAATGTTATTATTTACCAACGGCAGCGGCCGCGAAAATGTATGAAATTTCATTACGTACCTGGTGTTTTACTTTTAAAAACCATGTTTAAAATAGAAATTGCGTTTATAAACAAAATAAATTGCCGAAATAACATAAACGCGTAATAAATGTTATAGTTAAAACTATATTTCATTGAAATTGAATTTATGACGTTAATATTTTTGATTTTATTTAATGCTTTATTTCAGTGTTATACTAAATCGTATGTTTTTGTTCTTTTTTTCAAGGAAATGTTGGCACTGTGTTTAATATTATTAACAATTGTGTTAAATTTGCTCACATTGTTGGAGAAAAGCACTATACAAGCCTCGACCGGGACCGAAGGGCGGTTGCTGGACGCTAAGTCTACTCGTCCCGCAACGGCCTATTTCCCGGTCTGTGCAGTAATGAACTATTCACGCACAACGAGCCGTCGCCCGCCGCCGCCGCTCCCTGCGCCCCCACACGTTGGGTGTACGGGATTTTTTTTCATGGTCCTTTCGATTTTATACGCAATACACTTTTGAAAAAACCATATGGACATGGACGGAAAGTGTTTTCATATGGTTTTTTACTCCTAGGAGTAAAAAGAGGCATTTTCCGTCCATGTGTTTCAATCGGAAAACCGTTATTTCCGGGCATGTTTGAGAAAAATATATAACAGTAAATATGTCCATATGGAAAGAAGGCGTTCGAATTTTTTTATACAAGAAAATAAATATAACAGGAAGGGCCGAGTTCACCAACAATTAAACGGACGATTAGCGGTTTAACGGGTGTCAAATGTATTGAATAACAACTGATTAAGACTTAACCGCCCGTTTAATTGTTGGTGAACTCGGCCCTAAATAAGTCTATAGGTAAAGAAGGCGTTCGGAATTTTTTAACAAGAAAATTTAAACAAAAATGATCACTTTTCAAAAAACAACTACCATACATTACTTAAGTTAACAAACTTTTTTTAAGTTACCTTAAAAGTTAATCAATTCAGCGTAATGTTAACTTCATTAATTAACAATTAACATATCGATGCCCACCTTTGGCAGGAAGGTCCCATTTTTCGGTTTTTCTAAAACTATGCGTCCTATGTATCTGAAGTTGCCGGATGTCCAGAAAGCAGCAGCGATCTTGTCAGACCCTTCCTCCACTACCACCCAAGTACAAAAGGCAGATCTTGAGGTGGTATGGGGCTCCAGTGAAAGAGGTCTCCCTCAATGCCTATAGGTACAAGTCAATAAATCGGTGGCCACCATCAACCCTGATATCTATTATCTTCCTCCCACCGAGGGATCAGTAAAACAGCATTCCCTCCAAACATTCTACCAAGTACAGCTGTGGCTGGGAAATGACCTGCCTATTCAGATGTATGGGTGGAAGATTGAGAACAACTGCCTGGTCCCAGTGCACAGTGAGTAAGCAGCTGCACTGGTGGATATTCTGAAGATAGTTTACTGCTGATGCAAGAAAGACTGTGCCAGCACGAAGTGTGGCTGCAAAAAAGCAAGCCTCAAATGTTCCCCAGCATGCCAAAATTGCCAGGGGAACTGCCTGAAAAAGAGGATCCTCTGACCATTTCCCTACAGGGTTCCGATGGAGAAGATATTGGAGAAAAAGAAGACGAAAACGAAGACGAGGATGAAGGTCCGTCCCACCCCAAGGCAGCAAGAAATTGACTCAATGTTGCCTACTGTCGTAATATTTTATGTTAATTCACTTTTCTGTGTCAGTAAACTTCGTTTGTATTTAATGGTTGTGATTTATATAGTACATTATTGCCTAGGCATGGAAGTAGGCAATTGCGGGCCGAGTATTGGTTTAAACGGACGAGCTTGCGAGTCCATTTAAAAATACGAAGCCCGCAATTGCTGTTCCTGCCGAGGCAAATACAGTGCTTCCCTCAAAAATCGCCAGAAAAAAATTGTGTTGGAGTAAAATCTTCATCGCTTGAACTCACTTTTTGAATTGCATACAAACAGAAACTTCATGTGAAAAAACCATCACTCCTTACCGCCTTTTTGTTGATGACAAGGAGAAACGCAATTTTTGTTTTAAAAAAAAACATAAGCTATTCCAGGCACAAATAAAAAAGTTATGTTTCGAGTAATATTTGGATGTATAAAACTTGTGCCCTTATTTTATTATGGCCATTTTCAATTTTTTTAAAGTTACTAGCTAGATAGTAATGGAATTTGTATGCAACATTGCGGGCTTGTGTAGCCAGCACGCAATGTTCTTTTTTTTAATTTGAGAACTGTCAGTAAACTATGTACTTCGCGTCTTAATATGTAGATAGGAATGTCAACATTTCCGGACATTTTTGAGAAAAAACTATTTCAATGCCTTATTTAGAGTTGGGCAACATTTATCTTTTTACAAAAAACCGATAAGTTAACTAGACCATTCGTTATTTGAAATAACTTAATAATCAGTGATGTGTTATTTTGAATTTGTCTAGATGAGCTTTATTTTTATCTATATAAATTAGTTGGGCTTTTAACAAAGGCTTTTATTAATGTTAGTAGTACAGTCAAGTAGAGCTAAAAGTTGTCGGGCACAATGAAAATAATCTACAACAAAAGTAATGAATGTTTTGAAAATAAATAGACGTTATATAAATATATCTGACCTTTTTAGGGTTCCGTAGTCTAACTAGGAACCCTTATAGTTTCTCCATGCCAAATTAAGTATCTAAAGGATGACCCCTTCACCAAATACCTAATATTTATACATAGCAAATGTATCACGTCACACAAGTTTTAAAACTTTAATAATTTGTTTGATATTCCCATACATTGAATACACAGAATTACTCGGCTATTTGTTGTCTTAATCTAGACAATCTATTTAAATAAAAGTGTTGACAACACATTATTTGACATTGACGTTATCTTCAAATAAATTATTTACAGTTGATTTTATTTAAGATCATTATCTAGATAAGAAATTATTTAAATAACGCCCAACTCTGTGCCTTATATACACTCATACCGTCGTGGTCAACTAATTAGGGACACACGGTAACAGTATAGTATAGCTAAAGCAGTAAAGAAGCTCCGACCAAACGCTCGAAACGACGCACTCACACAAACCCACGCCTCTACGAGACCGCTAAGCGGACATGGCGGTGCTATTAGACGCGAGTGTCGCGTCGAGACGTACGGTTTCCTTTGCATTTTATATTATTTCTTCTTTCTTTAGTAATTCGACTTATTGTTTCCAAAGTCGATATCTGGGGATCTGTGTGGTCTCGGACAACGAATCCGTTGACAGATTGAGAAGAAGTAGCCGCCATCTTGAACTTTTTAGTTACTCGATTGATTGCTTTCAAAGTCGATATCTGGGGATCTGTGTGGTCTCCGACAACGAATACGTTGACAGATCGAGAAAAGGTAGCCGCCATCTTGAACTTTTTAGTTATTCGACCGATTGCTTCCAAAATCGATATCTGGGGTTCTATGTGGTCTCCGACGATAAAACCATGGACAGAATGAGTAAAATAGCCGCCATCTTGAACTTTTTAGTTATTCGACTGATTGCTTCCAAAATCGATATCTGAGGATCTATGTGGTCTCCGACAACGAATCCGTTGACAGATTGAGAAAAAGTAGCCGCCATCTTGAACTTTTTAGTTACTCTACTGATTGCTTCCAAAATCGATATCTGGGGATCTGTGTGGTCTCCGACAACGAATCCGTTGACAGATTGAGAAAAGGTAGCCGCCATCTTGAACTTTTTAGTTATTCAACTGTTTGGCATCAAAATCGATATCGGGGATCTGTGTGGTCTCCGACAACGAATCCGTTGACAGATTGAGAAAAGGTAGCCGCCATCTTGAACTTTTTAGTTATTCGACTGATTGCTTCAAACTAAAAAGTTCAAGATGGCGGCTATTTTTTCTCAATCTGACAACGGATTCATTGTCGGAGACCACACAGATCCCCAGATAACGATTTCGGAAGCAATCCGTCGAAAATCTTAATAGTTCAAGATGGCGGCTACTTTTTTTCAATCTGTCAACGTATTCGTTGTCGGAGACCACACCGATCACCAAATATCGATTTTGGACGCAATCAGTCGAATAATTAAAACTTCAAGTTTTTTTTTTCTGTTTTTTTATCCGCAATCACTCGCCAGACTATAAGCGAATTGGTGAAAGTATAATTGGCAAGTTCAAGATGGCGGCTACTTTTTATCAACTATTTAACGGATTCGTTGTCGCAGATCAGACAGATCCCCAGATATCGCTTTTGGAAGCAATCAGTCCAGTAACTAAAAAGTTCAAGATGGCGGCTACTTTTTCTCAATTTATCAACGGATTCGTTGTCGGAGACCACATAGATCCCCAGATATCGATTTTGGAAGCAATCAGTCGAGTAACTAAAAAGTTCAAGATGGCGGCTACCTTTTCTCAATCTGTCAACGGATTCGTTGTCGGAGACCACACAGATCCCCAAATATAGATTTTGGAAGCAAACAGTTGAATAACTAAAAAGTTCAAGATGGCGGCTACTTTTTCTCAATCTGTCAAAGGATTCGGTGTTGGAGACCACATAGATCCCCAGATATCGACTTTGGAAGCAATCGTTCGAATAACTAAAAAGTTCAAGATGGCGGCTACCTTTTCTCAATCTGTCAACGGATTCGTTGTCGGAGACCACACAGATCTAACTAGCTGAGATACAATAAACAAATTTTTTTTTTTAATTTTACATAATTTTAGAGGACAACCCTGACGCTCAATTGGAGAGTAGGCATTTATCTTGAAAATTTGGCCGAGCTTCTTTACTGCTTTAGCTATATATATATATATATACTGTGACTCGGTGTTCACTCTTAATAATGTATTTTAGTATGCTTTCTTCGAAATAATTATTAAATAAATAATCTATATTTTTAAATATACAGTTTGCCTACAAGCATTCTTTAATTTATAAAATAGTACATAATGCCTTTTCTATTACAAACTTTTAAATAAATTGTCATAAATGTCGACAGGCCTATTTGTAGACTCCACTCGGCTGGTCATATATTTAGGGACGACATGAACTTACGCATTCTCTTTCCAAAATTAAAAAACCGGGCAAGAGCATGTCGGACCATGCTCAGTGTCGGGTTCAGTAGCCGTTTCTACAAACAAAGACCTCGCGACAAACTTAACTTAGCCGTTGGAAAACTGTTATCCCCATACATCGACATAAGTCGCGATCAGTTTACCAACACCGCAAATAAGTTTTCGGTAACTCAAGTAGTAGTAGTAGGTAGTTTGTAACTCAAGAACCAATGAAGTCTTCTAAGGCTGGGTTTTATAAAGATCCGTTAGATCACATTTCGGTCAGGAACGTCAAAACTTGTATGAAGTTACTAAAATTTGATCTGACATATCTACTAACGGACCTTTATAAAACCGGGCATTAGTCGTGATAGTTTTCCTATTAAATTCATTATATGTGCTTTCATATAAGATATTATTTTTAGTATTTATAGTTTTAGCTGATCGAAAAATTGATTTCACAAGCCCGTAATATTTGAAAAAAAACCTATCCAACGACACCTCACTCTATGGGGTAGACGAGAAATAAATAATACATCCCCACGTTACGTTTAGGGTAGGAACAATAAATGATTTTTTTTTTAATATTTTATTTTATCACTTTGTCGGCGTGACTAATATGTATATTCATGCCAAATTACAGCTTTCTAGTACTAAGAGTCTCTGAGCTAGGCTGCGGACGGACGTGGCGAAACTATAACGGTTCCTAGTTTGACTACGGAACCCTAAAAATGATGAATTTTTGCTTTACTCTTTTACTTTCAGTGACATTTTCGCGGCATTTTTGTTAATAACTTTTCTCAAACATCCTCGGAAAGAACGGTTTTCCGATTGAAACACAAGGACGGAAAATGCCTCTTTTTACTCCTATGAGTAAAAAACCATATGAAAACAATTTCCGTACATGTCCATATTGATTTCTAAAAGTGCTCTCTATTGCGTATAATATCGAAAGGACCATGAAAAAAATCCCGTACACCCAACTTGTGGGGGCGCAGTAAGGGGCGGCGGCGGGCGGCGGCTCGTTGTGCGTGAATAGTTCATTACTGCACAGACCGGGAAATAGGCCGTTGCGGGACGAGTAGACTTAGCGTCCAGCAACCGCCCTTCGGTCCCGGTCGAGGCTTGTATCTTAACTATTACTCGTATGACCCGAAACCCCGAGAGTGCCGGAGGGGAAACCCAAAGGCGCTCAACAAGAGAGCGGTGCTCCTACGGGCGTGCCAGCCTCTCCCAACAAAACAGGTGCAGGTAGTAGTGGCCAAGGGCTACAACACCACACACAAACACCACACAAAGGTGGCGGCAGGGCGCAAGCTCCGCCAGCTACCCTTACACACCAAACACAGCGGAAGGGAAGTGGCACGAAAGTGACGCTACCTTCTTTCACACGTGGCTTCGAGGCATCGACATCGACCCCCAAGACCACAAGAACACACCCACGCGGGGGCGGTGCTAAGGCACCGCCACACACACACACAAAGTCTGCGAGGGGTGGGAAGTCTGCTGGGAAACCGGCGGGCTCAAAACCCCGATCGTGGACTCAACCCAGGCCACTACGCAAAGCCAGCCCGGAGATCGTCCCGCCTGCACCTGCGGAGAAATCCGCAGACGCGGGGCAGACACCGGCGCTGCTACCTACGACTTCGACAGCTTCCCAGCTGGATGCCAGCTGGAAACTTCCCGTGTTGACCACGAGGGGAAGAAGGGAGCAAACTGCCAAGCGAGACGCCCCAGTACCCAGTGCGAACGAACTCGGGAAGAAGAAGCACAAGAACCAAAAACAGCGCCGCAAGTACCGTAGGCTACTGGCGGAACAAGCTGCTGCTCCGGTGCCTGACCAACAACCAGGTGCTCCCAGAACGGAGACAGTGCGAGGCGCTGCCGGTGACCCCGTTCATCCGACAACAAGCCGTGCCGCTCCCAAAGGGAAAGGAGCCGTCAACAGGGCCTCGGAGGGGAGCCCCCCGGTCGCTGGGACCACTGCTAAGAGGGCGCGCTTGGACGAGACTGTGTCTCCGAAAGGCGAACCCAAAAAGCAGAGGATCGAGCAATGGTCGGGTACCCCGCGAGTGGCGTACGCGGACGCAGCGAAGGCGGACCTGATGGTTGCTGTTACATCAGCAAGCCCGGGTCTCCTTTCGGCTGAACTCGCTGACGAGGCCCTAAACCTCATCCAAGTCCGCGTGATGGCAGAAGCGGTCCAAACCCTGCAGAGCAGGGGCGGACCACAGTTTCAGGGAAAGCCGTTACACGTGAACGGCACCCTGAGGCTGTGGTGCGGGGACCAAGCAGCGGTGACCTGGCTGAGGGAGTGCGTAGCCGCCATCACCCTCTCCTCAGGCGATAACCTCACCGTAAAACGCCAAAGCGAAATACCACGCAGAGTACGCTGCGGCATCCTGCTCCCGGGCGTGTATGACGATTTCGGCGTGGTGGCGCACTCGCTCCGCTACCAAAATACCTGGGTGCAGATGGACCGGTGGCTTCTGCACAGTGCTGACAGGCAAGGCAACGAGACCTTTGCCATCGTCAGCATACCGGAGACGGAGGTGCAGGCCATTCTGGATAGGGGGCGCCGGCTCACATTTTTGTGTGGGTCGGTGTACCTAAAATTCCAGGGGCCACGAGGGAAGTTCATGGAGACTCCACCCTCGAGCACCTACGGCACAACACCTGCCACACAGCGGGAACCAGAGCCGATGGACACGGCCACGGTGACCGGCGCGGCCGACGACATTGTCGAGGTTGCGCCTGGGTCCCAATCCCCGGCGCAAGGCGCCCCCTGCTCCGAGCACGACGAGGAAGAGCTCCTCCGTGACTCGTCGGAAAGCGGGGAGGAGTGCGCTCAGGGGATAGGCAAACTGGCCATCGGCGAGGAAGGCAGCGAGGAGGGGTCAGTGGGGCTTTGCACCAATGACGGAACCCCCTTCACCCGGCTGTAACATCCTCCAAGCTAACCTCCACCACAGCGAAACCGCGACGGCTCAGGTCCGGAAGTGGCTGGAGGCCAACAACACCGCCGTAGTCATGATCCAGGAGCCGTGGATCAGGAAGGGGGCCATATGCGGGCTCCGGAACATCGGAGGTAAGCTCATAGTACACACGGGACCGGATAACCCCCGGACCAGCATTTAAACCACTAGGAACATACATGCCGAACCCTTAACCAGTTTCTGCTCTAGAGACCTGTGTGCCATAAAGGTGCGAGGGGCGCAAGATTCCAGCCTGCCGGAGGTGGCCCTGGCTTCCATCTATATGCCAGAGGCAGAAGACCCACCGCCACACGAAATGACGAAGCTGGTGACCCACTGCGAGGAGTACAAGCTGCAACTGATTGTGGCCACGGACTCCAACGCACACCACCCCCTCTGGGGTATGAAAACCGCTAACAACAGACGTAAGCTACTTGTAGAATACCTAATGTCAACTAACCTTAACATCCTAAATACAGGCTCTGAACCCACATTCATAAAAAGACGAAGCAGCACAATCATTGACTTGACCTTAGCAACTGAAGAAACTACACAGTACATCATGAACTGGCACGTCTCAAAGGAACTGTCGTGCTCAGACCATAGATGGATACGTTTCGACATTCAGGTAAATACAATCGCAGAAACTCCTCGGCGGAACCCACGTAGAACCAACCGCTTGCTATACGCTGAGCGGCTGGAACTTACGTTGCCCTCGGCGGCCACACTCCAAGTCGAGGGCTGCGAAGCGATAGAAAACCAGGTAACTCTCCTAACGGAGGCCATTGTGGCAAGTTATCATCATGCATGTCCTCTCTTAAACCCACCGGCCAACCGCAACAGCGAAGGAAAATGGTGGGGCCCTGAGCTGGAGAGGCTGAGGAAGAAGATGAGGCGACAACTGAACAGAGCAATTAACACAGGCGCAGACCACGACTGGGAGAACTACAAAACGACCAAGTCCAGGTACAAGAAACGCCTCAGGTACAGGAGTACCAGCTCATGGCGGAACTTCTGCAACAACATAGAAGCATGTTCACAGTCCAAGAGGGTAAGGAAGGTTCTCTCCAACCAGACCATGCACACCATGGGCTCCTTACGCAAGCCAGACAACACACTCACCAGCTCGTCAGAGGAGGCAGAGCGAGTCCTTGTAGAGACGCATTTCCCTGACTGTGTGATATCACAGTTGACCAGCTGGACGAGCGAAGAGGCCCCCCCTACCACGGTAGACTGGGAGCAGGCCCTCAAGGTAATCAACCCCCATAAAGTGAAATGGGCAATCAACAGCTTTGACTCCTTTAAATCACCGGGCCTAGACGAGATCTTCCCAGCCCTACTGAAGTGGGGGGGCGAGAGACTGATTCGGGCTCTCGCCGGGACCCTAACCGCTTGTCTGGCACACAGATATGTGCCTAAACGGTGGAGGGAGGTCAAAGTAATATTCATACCAAAACCAGGTAAGAGCGACTACTCGGACCCCAGATCCTACAGACCCATCAGCCTAACCTCGTTCCTACTAAAGAGCTTGGAAAGGCTACGCGACAGGAATCTACGGGAGAGCTGCCTGGTAAAAGTACCAATGCACCCAAACCAGGCACGGGGCGAACTCGACCCTGGTCGAGTGGATAGGTAACATGCTCAGCAAAAGGGTCATCAGACTCAATGCAAACAACAACCCACTAGAACTGGTGGCAAAGGGCTGTCCCCAGGGCGGCGTTCTCTCCCCGCTACTATGGAACATAGTTGTGAACGAGTTGATCGCCAAACTAAACGACAGTCACTACTACGCGGTAGGCTACGCGGACGACATAGCGATACTCACGAGCGGCAACGTCATCAGCACGGTCTGCGACGTCACCCGCTCAGCCCTAAGTATCGTAGAACGCTGGTGCTCAACCAACAAACTATCCGTCAACCCGAAGAAAACGGAGATGGTATTGTTCACCAACAAACACAACTTGGGCAACTACCAACTCCCCAAGTTGTTTGGAACAGAACTCCAGCTATCAAATGAGGTAAAGTATCTAGGAGTCATACTGGACAGCAAATTGAACTGGAGCAATCACCTAAACAACAAGATAGACAAGGCAACAATCGCTTTCTGGCAGTGTCGCAGGATGGCAGGTAAAACCTGGGGACTACACCCCAAAATCATCCTATGGCTCTACACTTCAGTGATACGACCAATCATAGCCTATGGTGCGGTAGTCTGGTGGCCACGCACCAGACTCTCCACTATGGAAGCAAAGCTACAACGACTCTAGAGACTAGCCGGTATGGCAGCCACCGGATGCATGCGGACTACGCCCACAGCATCCCTGGAAGCCCTGCTCGACCTCCCGCCACTGCATCTCTTTATCCAGCAGGAAGCGGCAGCGACAGCGGTACGTCTTAGGAACTTGCACCTGTGGAGACCCGCCAGGGTACCACACACCGAAATTCTCTACGAAGCGGTTAATGAGGAGCCGCTCATAGAGGCAGCCACCGACAGAATACCAAAACAGTTCATCTTCGACAAGAAGTACAAAATACAACTGCACGAGGATCCGTGGGAAGGCCTCAACCCCAGGGAAGTAAGGATCTTCACAGATGGATCCAAGACAAAGTCGGGATCCGGAGCAGGTACTTTTTCGGAAGATCTAAACATACATCGCATCTTCAGAACAATAGTGACCTAATTCAAAATTTGGGCTTTCAAACTTTAAGTCATAAATTTATTATTATAGAGACCCAACTCGAAATTTAAAATTTCTGAATTAGGTCACTATTGGTCTGAAGGTGCGATATCTCAACGCCATTAGGAGCCCACAGCACAGTTTTCCAGGCTGAATGCGTGGGCATCATCATGGCTATAACAGCGATCGAGCAAAGGAAGGTAAAAGATCTCCCTATCCGAATACTCTCCGACAGCCGATCAGTTCTCCAAGCCCTAAAGTGCTACACAGCAACGTCAGGGCTAATATACGAATGTCACAACGCCCTTTCTAAGGTATGTAACATCAACCCCATCACCCTACAGTGGATTAAGGGACACAGTAACTCTCGAGGTAATGACGCAGCGGACGTACTCACGAGAAGGGGCTCAGAAACGGAACTGATAGGTCCTGAACCATTTCTGCCCCTGCCGACCAGCTGGCTGCGGAACAAACTGCGCCAAGTCACTAAGGAAAAGCACCAACACTACTGGAGCAACCTAAACACCTGCACCTGCACCTGCAGGGAAAGTAAGGAAGCCCTTCCGATAATCAATCCCGGATTATCGCGTAAGCTACGACTTCTCAAAAGGGCCCAACTCCGATTACTAACTGGAGCCATAACTGGCCATGCCTTGTTTAACAAACACTTGTTCACATTAGGTGTTACAGACAGCCCCCTGTGCAGAGCCTGTATGACGGCGGAGGAAACCGCGGCCCACGTCATCATGAAATGCCCTGACGTGGCAACATACCGGGCACGTCACCTCGGGACACCGAGGTCGCTACAGGAAGCCGTCGGCGACATCAAGGGTTTGCTAGGCTTCCTGGTAGAAATGGGTTGGCAAGAGTAGTGCCAAAAACCCAGCACGCAAAAAAGGCGCATACATTAAGTCGTCGAGTTGCGGAAACCAGCCCGCTCTAACCTATAACCTATAACCTACTCGTTTGACGCAAACAAACATTCTCTCCGAATTTGTCAAAGGTTTTTAAAAATACTTATAATCATGTATTTCTATAATTTCCTCGCATTGTTTGAGAAGTGTTTAGGTTTTCTTAATAAATACTTTATTAAGTTTATTTTTGCGTTTTCAATTTATATGGATCAATTAGTGCACAAATGTGAGTAAACTTTGATACAACACAAGGCGAGAAATCAACCGATTTCGGCGTTTATAAAGCGATGACCGGTCACACACTCAACTTGCCACATATGTCCCTAATTAGTTGACCACGACTGTAAATATATGCACAAACATCAGCGTAGCAACATATTTTCCCATTAAAACAGTCTAGATGCTCATTAATTAAGTGTGAGGAAACTGGTCAGCAGCCCCACAACTTATCAACTTTTGTACTTGGGCGGTGGTGGCGGAAGGGTCTGAAAAGACCGCTGCTGCTTTCTGGACTTCTGGCGACTTCAGATACAAGAAGCAGAAAATGTGAGGCAATTTTTTTTTTTCAAAATTACTTACTTTCAAGAGCGGATATTTCGAAAACTACAAGATATCGAAAAACTTAACTCAGTAAATGTCGTAGCAAATTTAATCAGCTTTTATTTTGTATAGAGTGGTCATGTCATTGTTCGCTAGGACGCATAGTTTCCTAGATATAAGTGAAAAACCGAAAAATGGGACTTTCAAACCATATGTGCACATATGAATTACTTTTTTGAAAATTATTTGTAATTGATAGATAATTTTCAGAAACTAACGGGTGATAAAAAAATGAGAATATATTATCTCTTAATTTTTTTAAATTCACATTTTGAAAAAAGCTTTATGGGAAATTGTTGCTACGTCTTTTCGGAATATTGCACTTCATTTATTTTTTCTTAACGCATTTTATATTTGTTAAAAAGGGCGTCGAAACAAAATTCTGAGAAAGCGTTTTGTACATTTTTATAAATCAAACTTAAAGTTGGTAAAAAGTACAGAGTGAAGCATTGAGCTTGCGATTGCAGCGAGGAGTAAGACAGGGAGATGTAATATCTCCGAAACTGTTTACTGCTGCATTGGAAGACGCTTTCAAGCTTCTGGACTGGGGGGGTTTTGGCATCAGCATAAATGGCGAATACATCACTCACCTTCGATTCGCCGACGATATTGTCATCATGGCTGAGACCCTGGAGGACCTTGGTACAATGCTCGATGGCCTCAGTAGAGTCTCTCAACAAGTGGGTCTTAAAATGAACATGGACAAGACGAAAATCATGTCAAAATGTCCATGTCGCACCCACTCCTGTCAAAGTTGGTGACTCTACTCTCCAAGTTGTTGACGACTATGTATACCTAGGACAAAAAATCCTGTTAGGTAAGTCCAACTTCGAAAAAGAGGTCAATCGTCGAATCTAACTCGGATGGGCAGCGTTCGGTAAGCTACGCACTATCTTCTCGTCCCAAATACCACAGTGCCTCAAGATAAAAGTCTTTGATCAGTGTGTGTTGCCAGTGATGTCGTATGGATCCGAGACATGGTCGCTCACAATGGGCCTCATAAGAAGGCTCAAGGTCACTCAAAGGGCGATGGAAAGAGCTATGCTGGGTGTCTCCTTGCGAGATCGTATCAGGAATGAGGAGATTCGCAGGAGAACTAAAGTAACCGATATAGCTCACCGGATTGCAAACCTTAAGTGGCAGTGGGCGGGGCACATTGCTCGTAGAACTGATGGCCGTTGGAGCGGAAAGGTTCTAGAGTGGCGACCGCGAACCGGGAGACGAAGTGTTGGCAGACCTTCCACAAGGTGGACTGACGATCTGATAAAGGTCGCGGGAAACCGCTGGATGACAGCAGCAGAGGACCGATCGTGGTGGAAAACCTTGGGGAAGGCCTTTGTCCAGCAGTGGACGTCTTGCGGATGATAATGATGATGATGAGTACCTTTTCTTTACAAAAATGCTTCACTCTGTACTTTTTCCCAACTTTAAGTTTGATTTATAAAAATGTACAAAACGCTTTCTCAGAGTTTTGTTTCGACGCCCTTTTTAACAAATATAAAATGCGTTAAGAAAAAATAAATGAAGTGCAATATTCCGAAAAGACGTAGCAACAATTTCCCATAAAGCTTTTTTCAAAATGTGAATTTAAAAAAAAATGGATTTTGATAATATATTCTCATTTTTTTATCACCCGTTAGTTTCTGAAAATTATCTATCAATTACAAATAATTTTCAAAAAAGTAATTCATATGTGCAAATATGGTTTGAATGTCCCATTTTTCGGTTTTTCACTTATATCTAGGAAACTATGCGTCCTAGCGAACAATGACATGACCACTCTATACAAAATAAAAGCTGATTAAATTTGCTACGACATTTACTGAGTTAAATTTTTCGATATCTTGTATAGTTTTCGAAATATCCGCTCTTGAAAGTAAGTAATTTTGAAAAAAAAAAATTGCCTCACATTTTCTGCTTCTTGTATCTGAAGTCGCCAGAAGTCCAGAAAGCAGCAGCCGTCTTTTCAGACCCTTCCGCCACCACCGCCCAAGTACAAAAGTTGATAAGTTGTGGGGCTGCTGAACAGGTTCCTCACACTTAATTAAAGAGCATCTAGACTGTTTTAATGGGAAAATATGTTGCTACGCCGATGTTTGTGCATATATTTACAGTCGTGGTCAACTAATTAGGGACATATGTGGCAAGTTGAGTGTGTGACCGATCATCGCTTTATAAATGACGAAATCGGTTGATTTCTCGCCTTGCGTTGTTTCAAAGTTTACTCACATTTGTGCACTAATTGATCCATATAAATTGAAAACGCAAAAATAAACTTAATAAAGTATTTATTAAGAAAACCTAAACACTTCTCAAACAATGCGAGGAAATTATAGAAATACATGATTATAAGTATTTTTAAAAACCTTTGACAAATTCGGAGAGAATGTTTTTTTGCGTCAAACGAGTAGGTTATAGGTTATAGGTTAGAGCGGGCTGGTTTCCGCAACTCGACGACTTAATGTATGCGCCTTTTTTGCGTGCTGGGTTTTTGGGACTACTCTTGCCAACCCAGTTCTACCAGGAAGCCTAGCAAACCCTTGATGTTGCCGACGGCTTCCGGTAGCGACCTCGGTGTTCCGAGGTGACGTGCCCGGTTTGTTGCCACGTCAGGGCATTCCATGATGACGTAGGCCGCGGTTTCCTCCGCCGTCATACAGGCTCTGCACAGGGGGCTGTCTGTAACACCTAATGTGAACAAGTGTTTCTTAAACAAGGCATGGCCAGTTATGGCTCCAGTTAGTAATCGGAGTTGGGCCCTTTAGAGAAGTCGTAGCTTACGCGATAATCCGGGATTGATTATCGGAAGGGCTTCCTTACTTTGCCTGCAGGTGCAGGTGCAGGTGTTTAGGTTGCTCCAGTAGTGTTGGTGCTTTTCCTTAGTGACTTGGCGCAGTTTGTTCCGCAGCCAGCTGGTCGGCAGGGGCAGAAAAGGTTCAGGACCTATCAGTTCCGTTTCTGAGCCCCTTCTCGTGAGTACGTCCGCCGCGTCATTACCTCGAGAGTTACTGTGTCCCTTAATCCACTGTAGGGTGATGGGGTTGATGTTACATACCTTAGAAAGGGCGTTGTGACATATTCCTGGATATGACCGATGCTATTCTAGCAATATCTCTACTACACCTGAGGATATAAAACACAAATATAAACACAAGTTAGAGCAAAGAGTTATGCTTTATGTCGCTATTTCGGAAAAGGGTATTTCGAAACTGTTGTTTAAGCCGAGTGTTTTAGCGGTTATTCATTAAGTGTATGAAAAAAAAAAAGTTGAAATAAAAACGGTGCCTTTCATAGGCAGACATCACTAATGATGGAATATATGGGTAAGTAATACGAGATATAACAACTGACAATATAACACTCACAATATATACGTTCACTTTGTATAAACATGTTTAGTATAACGTTCACTGGATATAATGAATGAAAGATATAATTTCAAAATATCTATTTCCATAAAGTATAACGTTATTAATATATAATAATAATTACTATAACTATTAAAAAGTATAACGTTCATGACACTTAAGATTTAAAACATATATAAATCAATGAATCTAACATCAAAAAACATAATCCACGTATAATATAAACGCCTATAGAACGATACTAATATTGGCAGCAGTTTTCTGGATTTTCAGGGCAGAAAAAAAAATAACCTCGAAGGCCATGGCGCCTTGGCCTTCTAACCTAGCCTAACCGAGTCGGTTCTTCCCTGATTCGTCTTTCTCGTGGCATTTTCTGGGTAGTTAAAACAAATTACAAGCAAGACCTTTCTGGTACACAGGTACCTTGTCTATTTTAAACTTGTTTAAACTGCCATAAGTATATGATTGTCACAGTGATTAAAGTGACAAGGTACTAAAGTTTACTCATATTTATGAACTCGACTCTACCAGCTCCTTTCAGTACCTAGTTACCTACCTATTGAGTCATTTACGGCGTTTCTTCTCAGCAGTGGTCTCCTCTTGGGAAGTGCTGGTAAATTGTTGACGTGTAAAAGTGCCCGTGCGGCCTACGCACTAAATAAATTTCTTTTATCTTTTATTAGGGTACTCTTTACTTATTTTTAATCATTTTTAATTCAGTTTAGGAAAGGAAACGAAACATATTTTCAATAGTTTTGTTTTTTTATGAGAAGTATAAATGTTGTCGGACTGCCAAAACTGACAGGCTAAGGTGAGGCCGACCAAGACATACCTGAACAGCTTTAATTAAGCTATTAAAATCCGCTCTTTTGATTCAATTTTTCGATGAGGTAAAATATAGCGGTCACATGGTACCAGTAATTCGGTCGGACACCGGAACCTGCCAACACAGGATTTGGCCGACCAATTTTATTTAACTGTCCGCGAAGGCCTCTATCCTACCATATCAGTTTCATTCAATTTTTCGATGACGTTTTTTAATGAATTTTGGCACCACTTTTTAAAAATTTGCGCAAAATTTGCCAAGTTAAGCTATGGCCGACCAAGAGCAGTACAAGATACTAAAGGTCAGCTTTTTCTATTTTTTTATCAGGTAGGGTTTCATACACTGGGCTCCCGGACTATGTACTTTAGAAAAGTTAAACATGCAATCCTGACAACAAAATAAAACAAATTAATATTGGGAATTTTTATTACATAGGTAAGGAGAATATTTTTAGTAACCTACACTAAAAACCCCTGTTTACTTGTGAAATGCTAAAGAACAACAGCCTAGCGATGCATTTACAGCTGTCGAGCCCGCTTATGTATAGTCATGTTTCAGTGATATTTCAATATTACTACCATTTGTTTTTAACGAAATAGTGCTGGTGTATGAAACTGCCTCGCTTCCCCCTAATAGTAGCTATTATAGTAATGTATGTTTAAAGAAGAGTAAATTTATAGATATGCTTAAATGTCACATTACAAGCCATTATTACTGAACAATTTACTACTAAATGCTAAGAAAACTAAATGTGTTCGGTTAGCTTTGCCTAATTTTAAATCAGTAAATTCTTTACTTTTCCAAATGATGACGTTTGCAAATGGTAGATAAGGCAGTTTTCCTAGTGATAACAATAAATAAAAATTTGCAATGGGGTCCCCATATATGCGTGTTGGCAGGTAAACTAAGTACGACAGCTTAAACTATTAGGAAAATTAGACAGCTAATCAATGTTGAGACAGCTCGCTAAGTTTATTATAGTATATTTCCATGGTGTCATGTCATACAGTATCCTGGTTTATGGTAAAGCAGCTGACATACAGACTATATTTGTGTTAAAAGCAGGTCATTTGTTGTATTTACAACTTAAATTGATGAAGACCACAGATGGCAACCAGCACTCCTCAATGGTACAGATTTCAAGGGTTGCGATAAGATATCTCAATTAAGATACCTAGTTTAGTGACTATGATGAAGCACATTTAGGTTTAAATATATAATAATATGACAAGTTTCTCGCGGCGTTACACGCGGCGCGCTTGAAATGTTCTATAGTTTCTTATTGAGAAGTGGGTCTACATTAGGGCATGCAGTATCGGACGATTTCCAGTATCGGAATTGAAAATCAGTATTGAACCTCAATATCGGAATCTCGGAATTACGCAGGGCATACAATATCGACTATATCCAATACCGGAATTGAAATTCGGTATTGCGTCTCAATATCGGAATTCCGATACTAGTATCGGAATTGGAGACCTATTAGAAAAACATACTTTCTATTCAATATTCAATACCGACTTTCAATTTGGATACTAGAAATTGTCCGATACTGCATGTCCTACATGTAATGCATAGAAGGTGATGTCTTCTATGTGTAAGAATTTGAAATTATGCCAGGCAACTCCGCAGATAACTTTGAAATACTACGTTTTTTTCGATATTACAATACCGGAATTAAAAGGTAATGAATATCGGAATTCAATTTCGATATTGAAAGTGTTCCGGTATTGCTCCGCCTAATCTCGGAATTGTAATAAATGAAAAATTGATACGAGATTCCGAGATTTTGAGATTCCGAGATCTCGGAATTCATGCCCTAGTCTACATACTAGCATTATAATATTATGATCACTACAAAGTATTAAATAAAATAAATGTTTTAAAATAGACAAATCTGGTTTCAAAAACGCAGAAAATAACTTCTTTTAAAATTGTTTGGTCAGTCAAACTGAAGTCGGCATCCAACCATATTTTTAACTAAAAGCCAATTTCAGTTGTAAAAGAAGTTATTTTTTGCCCTTTTGAGGGTGGGTGGTGCAGTCAGTCAGCTCAGTGCAAAATATCTAAACACACTTAAGCCTGAAACAATAATAATGTCAAGGTTGTCGCAACAAACGCAAGCTTCAATGAAACCGGTAAGTTTCTGAATGAACATTTTTCCTTTTATATGCTGGCAACTTTGCTTTGAAAAAGATGAAGCCGTAAAAGGTTTGACTTTGACAGGAAGGAGAAGCCACTGGGGGTCAGGAATACCTGGATGATAAAATTGTGAGTAAAGGAGTACTGGTTGTAAAGAACAGGAACAAAAGAAACTACGCAGAAGTTGTACAGGCGAGTCCATCCCAAATTACTAAGATGGTATAGGAGAGCGAGGGAGAGAGAGAGAGAGTAATGTCATCAGAATAGAACTTGTAAGAAGCCTCGGATATCCCAATGGGGTAGTCAGAGGGACAGTAGAACTAAAATAGAATGGGCCCTTGATCAATCCAATGGATGGGTCGAGGGTGTTTTAGGGACAAGTTTGGTGGTATGGGCAAGCTGTAAAGGGTGGTAGAAGGAGGCTTGTTAAGGGAAAAGAATCCCCGCCAGAATCAGAAAATGTTTATGACTGTATTGCTCTCTCTAACTCATTAGGATTATCCAGAATCTTACTTGTAGAACATCTTGTCAGTATATCTCTATGTACCCAGGCATCTAGAAATATCTTTATTCTAACAAAATGATAATATCAACTTGGTTTCTTTAGGATTGGCTATGATGTAGCGACAAAGGTTAAACATGTTTGAGCACCTTGTCAAATCTTATATATTATTTCTGATATATTTGATAGAGACTACAGCTGGCTGAAATTGCATGACATCCTTCAGAGTAATTTATATAATTGATTGATCTACATGTCACGATATGGTTGTCAAAGTCAGGTAGGTACCCTAACAAGGAAGCTACTCTGAAGTAAAGGGATACTTACCCCATACCGTTCTCTCAGCCACTTGCCCAACGCGTAGTGTTGTCTTTTGCCGGTGTTCGTGAGCTGGCCGAATTTAACCGGCCACATGGATTCATTTCTGTATGGGTCGGTCGGATATGGGTCCACGGGGGTCCTGTCGCCGTGTCTAAATATAACAGCGGCATATTGAATTATCAAATCTTCTTGTGGGGTTTGACAAAGGGTTACACTTAACAAGGTTAAAAATAATGCAAGCGAAATCATAGTGTCTAAATTAATAACACTGTCCCATCTTAATTTCATGCGCAATTAACGTGTTGCTTCGACAATAATTATTTTACAACCTGCAGGCCTACGACAACTGCAGATACAATAAATCAATAAAATAATATAAAAATCTCAACGTTACGGATGCTCCAAATAGCTATTTGGATTTATGATTTTTTTAAATGGCCATTGGCCATGCCGGCTAAATAACAAATTTAAATGCCTTTTTTTTAAAGACGCCTTTAGGTGCCAGTACTTTAGCTCCAGGCTCAAGTAGCGGTTTTTATTGTTTACCTGCTTTCTTGTGTGTTCAATATGTTAATTGCTTGCTTTTATGTTGAAAACGTTTATGATGTTATATTGGTTTTGCTTAATAATTTTATGCGAAGAAATATTTCTTGCGACGATTCAGACCATCAATGTTAAGCTGGATTCGCAATGGGCACCAAATGGGGGGGCACACTTAAGGCTGGCCGCATACACACGTTTTCCGTATTCGATTTCGGCATTTGGACATCCGAATGCATGGAATAAATTTAAAGTACATTTGGGTAGGTTTAGACCAAACGAGCGAATGCTCTACGTCGGTTAAATTTGCAAACCTCGTAAGTCCATTTTTTGCGAAAATGTTTTTTTTATTGAATCGTGTAGCCAATCACCAAACGCATCGATCTATATATTGCATTCAAACGTCAAACAAACCGTTATTTAAAAAATCTACAAATCTACAAATAAAAAAACTTGTAACTCCCCTCCAGGTATGGAGTAATTAGTGTTAATATGATTTGACAGCATGGACTTACGAGTTTTGCTTTACATTTCATTTCGGAGATACGTGGTTTTCTGTATTGAAGCGAATTTACAGAAGGGATATTTCATAGATTTAGAAACATTTTAGGTATTTTGAGCTAAAAATATGATAACTTCACTATTTTTTACCTATAAGAATACATAACATTAATAAGCTTCCCTGCAACTACATGCTGTAATTTTGTTTTTTGTGTCTCCTGTAAACTTGAGCCAAATGGACTTACGAGGGTTGCGCATTTAACCGACGTCTAGAACATGTGTTTTGTCTTTATTTTTACAAAGAAAACGTAAAAGATAATGCCACAGAATTGACATTTCAAAAAAAAACATTTTTGTTTTTTCGCGTTTATAATAGCTGGTTAAAAATTAGACTACCCGTGTTTCTCGGTTTTTCTTTATTTAACTTATTTTCGTCGTTAACAATTTATTAAAGAAATTGTCATTAATATACCGTATATACAAAGTTAGGAATACTGATGTCGTGATCTTAGCATGATATAAAATAAAAAAAGTAACTTTAAACAGAAACCATAGAGGTAGTAAAACATAGAGAGATTGTAAAAACGGCTAATAGAATAGTACTCTTCGCACCTGTTACAAATGCCCTTCATTAAAGAGAGTCGTCTATATATGACCGCTTTCGATTGGATTTCAAAAGCGTACCACTTTTTAGGTGTGTTCGTGTGTGTCACTCTGCATTAGTGTGCGTAAGTTTGCAGTCAGTGATGTGCGGTTTATCGATATATTAGGTTTAACCATAATTAAAAGGCAAAGGATAAGCCTATTTTCAATAATAATTGTGATTGATTTCCAATTGAAAAGTGGCCTTATTTCGAAAAAGTAAACTGAGAAATTAACTTTTTTATCGTGTAATAAAACTAAAGACAGTTTTTACAGTTTTTATTTAAAAATAAAACGTTTATCTTTAATAATGATGAATAAGCCTTGTAATTGTAAGACAGTAATTGGAAGACAGTTTGTGACCCTTTTTTGATGCCGGATTGCATTGCAACTTCTGAAACAACGACGAACCATTTCTGTCAGAGCATCTCCAACCATTCCTGTTTGAGCATCAAGGTTAATTTGTTTGGGTTGCGTTTGAATGGATGTGATTACTGAATACATATATGTTTCATATTAAAATCCGAGCGATACTGCAAATCTGAAACAATACAATTAATTAATATCACATATAGTAGGCTCTTTTACCGATCGATAGATTAAGTACAGTCCAAAGTGACACTGTAAATAAAATCATAAGAAGTCTCTTACGTTTCGATTGATTATGTCACTACGACATAGTCCAAAATGGTCTAGGAATCAATTTCCTTTACTGTACGTAAAAAATACATATTAAATTAAAATACCGATGTTAAAATAACGAATGAGCCAAATATCTACAATAAGTATACGGTTTAAGATATTTATTTTCTCAAAAGAATACAATTCACTTAGAGAGAAAATACAAGTTTAGATAATAAACAATGCGTACTTATTTTTGCTTAAGCGTAGGTAGAATATAATTCAAAGTATTTTAAGCCTATGTCTATAAAAGGCACACGCCTGTGCCATTAAACGTTGTAAGTTTCGACATTTAAAACACCGGCCTTTTAACTGTTCGGCATCGCTATTTTAACCCAAAATGCATTCACTTTTTGATATTTAAACATATACTCATGGATATATTTATTTACTCATTTACTCTATGAAAATATCGAAAGTTTACTTATCGATATTAATTTTGGAAGCACTATTGTTTACTTCCGAAAGAAAAACTAAAAATGAGTTAAAATTGCACATTTACTGCACATAGTGTCTTTGTATTAATTATAAGACGTAATACCATGATAATGTTTCTAGTTATACTTGCAAAACGGCCGGATTATGGCCGAAAATCAACAGTTTTATTGTAAAACATCACTCACCTGTGAAAGCTTATATTTTGTGGATCATTTTCTTTATTTCCCATTCGGGATTTACACCCACGAAATACACACGCCATTCCACTGAACCTTTACTTAAATACTTCACTGATAACTTGTCGAATAAATATATTTTCGGAGAATTATTTTACAATTCCGACGGATGGGCGCACAGATTGCGAACAACAACAGTAATCCGACTAAATTAAGTGACACTTTTTCTTAGGTCTTTATCCGACTAGCCGCTTATTCTATCCCATTCGTCTTAATTTAGTAGGGTTCACATGTCGGATATTGACCAATAAAAATTGGCTACAAAACTGTGTTGTACACAGAAGAAAAAGGTGGTACGCTTGACAGTTGGCTACACGGGATCTAGCGTTTTCCTTCATCTTTGACAGAAACAGAACTGACTGTCATGTCATGTCACTTGTTAATAATAACCAGTATACAATAGTAGTCTTTGATAATAACAACTGTAACAACATACATTCGTCGACTTTGGGCAGATTGCGGCTATCCGCTTTTACAAATCCGTTAGTCACTTTCATTTTAATAAATAGCGTATATCAAAACAATAGTATTACGAGAATTGAAAGCGTGTCGTTAGATAAAAAACAAAGATGAAGGAAATGACTAGATCCCGTATAGCCAACTGTCAAGCGTACCATCTTCTGTGTACAACACAGTTTTGTAGCCAATTTTTATTGGTCAATACCCGACATGTGAACCCTACTAAATTAAGACGAATGGGATAGAATAAGCGGCTAGTCGGATAAAGACCTAAGAAAAAGTATCACTTAGTTTAGTCGGATTACTGTTGTTATTCGCGATCTGTGCGCCCATCTGTCGGAATCTTAAAATAATTCTCCGAAAATATATTTCTTCGACAAGTTATCAGTGAAGTATTTAAGTATAGGTTCAGTGGAATGGCGTGTGTATTTCGTGGGTGTAAATCCCGAATGGGAAATAAAAAAAATGATCCACAAAATATAAGCTTTCACAGGAGAGTGATGTTTTACAATAAAACTGTTGATTTTCGGCCATAATCCGGCCGTTTTGCAAGTACCTATAACTAGAAACATTATCATGGTATTGCGTCTTGTAATTAATACAAAATCTTTCGGAAGTAAACAATAGTGCTTCCAAAATTAATATCGATAAGTAAACTTTCGATATTTTGATAGAGTAAATGAGTAAATATATCCATGAGTATGTGTTTAAATATCAAAAAGTTATTCACTTTTTGATATTTTGGGTTAAAATACCGATGCCGAACAGTTAAAAGGCCGATGTTTTAAATGTCGAAACTTACAACGTTTAAGGGCACAGGCGTGTGCCTTTTATAGACATAGGCATAAAATACTTAGTGTAGATATTTGGATCATTCGTTATTTTAACATCGGTATTTTAATTTAATATGTATTTTTTACGTACTGTTTAGGACGGCGACAAGATTTAATTTTAAGAGTGTGATTTGTATATACTAGCTTATAGGATGTAATGTAAATAAAGATTGCTTAGTTTTAAAGATTGATCATGTAGGCTAGGAAATTGTTGTAAGTAGAATCTAAGTCTTAGATATAATTTAAGTTTAAGAAAATAAACGTTTTTTTTTTTTGTATTTAATTAGAACCTAGAATAAGTTAGAAAGTAAGGAACATAAATATTGAGAGCATAGGACAAACGGCCGCACGACCGCTGAGCCCGAAACCAAAAACAAAAGTAAACATTGGCGCGGCGTGCGGCGAGTTTTGTCTGAGCTCTATATTTATAGGTCGGGGTGGGAGCGTGGCTGACGTATAAATAGTTTACGGCGCAATTTGACGCCACAGCGGGGTGCGTTTCACACCGGCCACAGCGGAGGAGTACCGCTGCGTTCAGAGATACCTGACCGAGCTCACCGTCCAGGACGCCTCGGTCACCTGGCACTCGTACTCCCCGCCGGAAGAGAGGAAGCTGAAGGTCGCCATCCGCGGCCTCCCCGCCGACACTCCGCCCGAAGAGATCCAGCAGGCCCTTCAAGGAAAAGGCTTCGCGGCGGAGTACGTGAAGCGCATCCGGGCACGCAGCGGCCGCCCAGGCTGCATCTTCTTTGCGCAGCTGGAGGGCCCAGCTGCCGACAACTCCGGGGTGTATAGCGTGCGCGAGCTACTATACATGCCCGGAGTCAAAATCGAACCCTGGCGCGGGAAGAAGGGGCCCGCGCAATCCCACAGATGCCAGCAGTTCCGGCACTCTTCGCAATGCTGCCACCGCCCAATCGCGTACGCTGTGACGGACCGCACGCCGCCCAGGACTGCCCGCGCCCCAAGACCGAGCCTGCCACCTGCGCCAACTGCGGGGAACCTCACCCCGCAAACCACATCGGATGCCCAACCATGCGCAAGGAGGCGCGAAACAAGAAGGCGGGTACCGTCGCCCTCACCGCCCCAACCCGCCCTAGAACCGGCCCCACCACCAGAGCCGCCCTAGACCAGCCCACAGTGGTCGAGTCGGCGCCAGCAACTCTGATGGCGCCGGCGAACGCACCAACCCGAAGGAGCAAGACGCCCAGCAACCAGGCCCCCCAACCCAGAGGAGCCCCCACCAACCCCAGGAAGAAGAAGAGGAAAAACAAAAACAAAGGGGAAGAACGTCCCACCGCCGCACCAACAACCGCCTCGCCGGAGATGACCACGGCCGCCAGTTTCGCGGATGTCGTCCGCCTGATAGCCAGTTGGCCGAAGACTTAGCCCTCCTCAAAGCCCTCATAGCTGCCACACCACCTCACCCTTCTCTTCACTGAAAAGGCGCTGAGAGTGGTGTACTGGAACGCCCAATCGCTGACCGGCAAGATCGCCTTGCTCCGCCACTTCCTCAGGGAGCAGGACGTCCACATTATGCTGGTCAGCAAAACCTTCCTACGTGCGGGCGTTCCCCTCAAGATGCCAGGATACGAGGTCTACAGGAGGGACGAGGAAAACGAACTCGGACGACCATACCGCGGCCTGGCGGTCATCGTCAAGAGGAATATCCCGCGCCAGCCTGTGCCGCCTACAAACCACGACGCCCTGTATGCCCTGGGGGTGGACCTACACCTGCGCGACAGCGGCCAGCTCAGGCTGTACGCAGCGTACAGGCCATCGGGCCCCCCCCACTCCAGCCTCGCCCAAGACCTGGCCAAGCTGCTAGGCTCCCCCACGCCGACAATCCTGGCGGGGGACCTGAACGCCAAGCACCCGGCGTGGAACAGCTCTTCGACCTGCCGGGCGGGCCGAGTCATATTTCCCGAAGCCCTCGCCCGCCACTATGATGTCAGCGGACCCGAAGAACCCACTCACTACCCGGACACGCAGAGGATGGCTGACGTCATAGACTTCGCTATCCACGCCGGAGTCAATGAGGCCATGACGCAGGAGGTCCTCCCTGACCTACCGTCGGACCACCGCCCAGTCCTCCTCGTCATCAAGGGAACACTTACCACGACCCTACCGAAGAAGCCAGGACGCCGCATCTGCTGGGAAACCTTCTTGGCGGCCATGGAGGAGAAATCCCACACCATGCCAGTCTCCTCAGCAGACGAAATCGAAGCAGCCACCACCGCCATCACCGCTACTATCCAGGAGGCGCTTAACACCGCAGCGCACACCGCTCCGCGGAGGGAAAGGCGCACGCCACTACCGAAGCGGATCGCCGACCTGATCGCGCAAAAGCGCCGACTGAGGCGGGAATGGCAACACACCAGATGCCCGACTCTCAATACGTCGCTTAATGCACTGGTCGAGAGAGTCAAAGAGGAGCTGCGCAGCCACGCTGCAGAGTCATGGGAGAGTCACTTGGCGTCGTTGGAGGGTGATGTACCATCTATTCACCTCCTCTGCCGACAGCTCGGCACGACGCCATCCACAGTGAGCCCACTTCACGACGACACTGGCCAACCACGGTACAAAGCAGAGGACCGGGCGGAGATCTTCGCTAAGTGCCTGGAGGGCCAGTTCCAGCCGAACCCCACGGATGATGTGGAGCACGTCTCAGCAGTCGAGAAGCACCTTGGAGAATACTTCGCACCACCGATCGGCCCGGAGGAGGAGCCGGTCTTCTTTTCACCGGGACAGGTGTCCCGCGCCCTACGCCGCTCCAAACCCAAGAAGGCTCCAGGCCCAGACGCAATCCCGAACATGGCCCTCCGTCACCTGCCGCAGCGCTCCATCGCGGCGGTGACCGCCCTGTTCAACGGGATTCTGCGTACTGGGCACTTTCCCACATCCTGGAAGCTGGGCCGGGTCATCATGATTCCCAAACCTGGGAAGAAGAGGACCGAGCCTGGGAACTACCGGCCGATCACGCTCCTGAACACCCTTTCCAAGGTGTTCGAAAGACTCCTGCTGAACCGACTCCAGCCCCACATCGAGCCCCGTGAGGAACAATACGGCTTCCGTGAAGGTCACTCGACGACTCTGCAGCTCACGAGGTTACTGCACTACTTGACCGATCGCTCCAACCGGAGAGAGTACTCGGTTGCAGTACTCCTCGACATGGAGAAGGCGTTCGACCGTGTATGGCATGCTGGGCTGCTATACAAAATATCGACGTCTGCAGCTCCTCGGCGCCTCGTGAAGGTCCTGGCATCCTTCCTGGCCAATAGAAGGTTTGTGGTAGCCGTAGAAGAGGCTACCTCATCGGAACGTCCGGTCCTAGCGGGCGTCCCCCAAGGCAGCTGCCTGTCCCCCGCCTGCTACGCTCGCTTCACCGACGACATCCCGGTTGTCGGCGACGTCAAGCTGGGGCTCTTCGCGGATGACGTGGCATACTATGTCGCGTCCATGAACCCCGCATTTGCCGCCAAGAAGATTCAGCGAACGCTTGACGTCCTTCCCGACTGGCTCTCCAAATGGAGAATGTCGGTGAATGTCGCGAAGACGCAGGCTCTGCTCACCGGACGCTCCAAGCTCCCGAACCCGCTCCGACTCAACGGCCAGGAAGTTCCGTGGAACAACGCGGTGAAGTACCTCGGCGTCACCATTGACAGGAGACTCTCGATGAAAACTCACGTGGACGAAGTGGTGAGACGCGCCAAGTGCGCACGCACCCTACTACTTCCAGTCCTCGCGAGCAGCCTCCCCGTGCGCACCAAGCTGGGGATCTACAAGACGTATGTCCGCTCACGACTCACGTACGCCGCCCCGGCTTGGTACGCCCTCGCTTCGGAATCCAACAAAAAGAGGCTGCGTGCGCAGGAGAACCAGGCCCTGCGCACCATCGTCACCGCCCCGCGCAACAGCACGATCGGGCGCGACTTGAAGCACGAGGGACTGGACGTCTTCGTGGCGCGCCTTGCGCGCTCCATGTTCGAACGTGCCGATCACTCGCCCCACCCGGCGCTACATGGCATAGCGCCGCTCCACGCACGCCCACCGGATCGCCGCTCGCGGGCTCTGCCAAGAGAGCTCGCGAGAGACACCATAGCAACCACCACCACCGCAGAGATCTCCTGTCCTGAAGGACTTCACCCACAACCCACGGAAGAAGAACCACAAAGCCGCAGATAGGCCCACACGAGCCAAGATGGCACTGACCACACCCAAGACCGGTCCGTAGTCACGGACCGCGTAATCAGCCGCCTTAGAGGGTCCCAACCCTGGGAAGGCCTCCCCACACCCCACCACAGGCGGTGTGTGAGACGACCCACTGACTGACTTGACGCCACACTCATACCCGACCCGCTACAGCGACCGGCGCGTAGCTGCTTAAGTATGTAGTAATGTTTTTTAGTTAGATTTAAGGTAAATTTAATATTAAAGTCGTAGCATGTAAGTTAATGTAAGAAAGTGGGCGTTGCCCGACATTAGAGTAGGGATTCTGGATTTGTATAAAAGACGGCACTGAGTGTTCGAACGGCGAAGATCACCCTGAGCCTGGGAACAAGAAGAACCTCCTGAACAACGGAACGAACAGAACCTCCTAAGCTTCAGAACGAACTTCAAACATTCAGTTAACGTCATTAGTATATTTTTCAACTTTATCATTTTGTTACCAAGTAAAATTAAATTCATACAGTCCACTACGAACCTTTTATTGAACACCTGAGCACGAAGAGACCCCGCTGAGTGAACATCCTCAACATCGCTTGGTCCTTCGAACCGGATCTACAGCATCAATAACAATAATGGTTGCTACGCGATCACAAACCGATCTCACCGAAGCGCAAGAGCGTCTTCAAGAACTTGAAACCAGATCGGAACCACCATCTACCGAACACGCCAATACCTTATCAACGGTAACCGCAGCGATACAGCAAGCAAACCTCGCTGGATCCTCTGAACCTCCCGGATTAAATATCGATCCGACTGCTCTTATCGGCGATCTAGAATTATGGCGTGCCGAGCTCGATCGTCATTTAAACCAAGCACCGACACTCGTTCCCGTTCCCGGACGAGATGGCTTAGGCCATTATGAGTGTCCGGTTGCCCGCTACCAAGGCAAAGCGCCAGCGCACGTTCCCGTCCCCGGACGAGATGGCTTAGGCCGTTACGTGCGCCAGGATGCACCGGCGTACGTTCCCGTCCCCGGACGAGATGGCTTAGGCCATTACGTACGCCAGGCTGCTAACGAGATGGCCACGGCCGTTACGTGCACTCGGTTGCTGGCGGTGATGGTAATGCGCAAGTGCCCGATACCGTTTTACGAGACGATTTTAATCGTTACGGGCACTTGGACGCCGCTACGTTAAACCCACTCGAGCCGAGCGTCCCCGAACCCGTACGCTCAACGACGCTGCGCGACACTAACGCGCCGCTACGAGTCGGTTTGAACAAGACCGTAGTATTTCGACAATCGCCCGCAGCATCGAAATGCTCGAACAATACGGCGATGCTAATGCGACAAGCCGAATACGAGGCCGAACAAAGATTATTGGAAATTAGCCGCCGAGAGCTTCAGTTAGAAAAACAGATGATTCAGAGCAAGTTGGCTTCACAGCTGGATTTATTACAAACCGAGGGATCGCAGAGAGGCAGCGCATTGGGTCAACCTGAAATTGAACAACAGGTGGATTCGTGGCTGGAGCAATGCGCATTAAACGCAAACTCAGCGAACCCGTCGAACCCGAACCGAACCTCGAACGTTTACGAGTCGACGCCTCGACGCGAACCGCGACCGTCGACACAGACACCGACCCGCGAACGCAGTACCAGTAGCAACCGCGGGATAGCTCAATTAGCTGAAGCTATTGAGAAGATGTCAAGCCAACGCCCGCCACCGCGTCAAGTGTACGAGTTGCCGGCTTTCAGCGGGGCGACTGGCGAATGGCTGCCGTTTCAAGTGGCATACGCCGAATCCACAAAGGCGTATTCATTCAAGCCAACAGAAAACAAGGCACGGCTGAGATCCTGTTTAAAGGGAGCCGCCCGCGAAACCGTATTGTCGTTGCTGCATACAACAACCGATCCTGAACACGTGATGCAGACCCTCCGGCAATGCTACGGGCGTCCCGAAATTATCGTCGACAGAGCGCTCGACGACTTAAGGAGATTGCCACGAATAGGCACGTCCGCATCGGATTTGAACGCTTTCGCTGTGAAAGTACAAAACATAATCACAGTCGTAGCGAGCGTTGATAAGCGGAAGTATCTACACAACCCGCTGCTAACGAGGGAGATACTCGACCGAATGAGCCCATATTTGAGATCCAGATTTTGCGATTACGCAGAACATAACATAGACACGGATGACCGTGAGGTCGTCGTGTTAACGTAGTTTTTGATGCGGGAGGCAGATCGCGCCTTACGTTTCACATACTCGACGGCTACAACTGGAACGTCGACAGCGGTAGCCCCGCCACCGGACCGGCGGGAGCTGCGCCGTATAAAACCAAACGTCGGATCGACAATATGCCAACCGAACCCGGTTTACTCCGCCGAACAAATCGAACCGTGCTTTAGCTGCGGAGGAAACCATGAAACAACGCAATGCAAGAAGCTGCAAGCTCTAACAGTCGCCGCCCGATGGCAATGGGCTAAGGAAAACCGAATATGTTTTAAATGCATGAGCAAGAAACATTGGCGAGATCAATGCCGAGTTAAAGGGTGCAGCGTGGAAGGATGCCCGCATTCGCATCATGAACTACTACATTTAAACGATCCGACCCTAATACCGGCGCCTAGATTGCAAGCGCCGACGCCACGAAACCCAGCGCAGGTGCATCGAACTCAAGCGCCGGCGCCTCGAACCCAAGCACCGGCACCCCGAACCCAAGCAACGGCGCCTCAAGCGGCGCAAGAAGCGTCAGAGGCACAATTCGTTACGAATACAACGAATTTCAACACGGACGCACCGACAGTGCTACTAAAAGTAGTGCCCGTCAGTTTATACGGGCCCAAAGGACGAGTGGAATCCTACGCGCTACTGGACGAAGGATCGACCGTCAGTCTCATCGATCATGATCTCGCCTTGGAGATAGGCGCCGCCGGACCCGAAGCGCCGCTTTATATAAAAGGCGTGGGCGACATGACGCAGCAGCAAAGAAGCCGCAGAATAGAAGCTGACGTCTGCGGCAGATACGGCGGTCCGATACACCGTTTAAAGCTGCAAACCGTGCGCGGTTTAAATCTACATAATCAGGCAGTGAGCAAGACGCTCCTGAGAAACCACGCCCACTTGACGGGGCTCGACGGAGCATGCTACGAAGCAAGTAGACAATCTACTGTCGAAAGGCTACGCGGCAGAAACAACTGATCCCGGAACGAGCCCTATAACTAATTTTCTGCCGCATTTCGCCGTGAGGAACCCGAAAAAGCCCGGGAAAATAAGATTGGTTTTCGACGCTGCCGCTACATGCCGGGGACTCAGTCTGAACGACCAGTTACTAGAAGGCCCGGATCTACTACAGTCGCTCCCGGGAATTTTGTTTCGTTTCCGGGAGGGGGCCTACGCCGTCACAGCGGACGTGCAAGAGATGTTTCTCCAAATAATGATACGAGCCGCCGATCAACCATCGCAGTTATTCTTATGGCGGGGTAACGAGCGGCGCGGACAGCCGCGAACATATGTCATGAAGTCAATGATATTCGGAGCCGCAAGTTCACCTTTTCTCGCGCATAGCGTGCGAAACCGAAACGCGTTTGATAACGCTAACGAGCATCCTGACGCCGTAGAAGATAAAATGAAAAACTACTACAAGGACGATCTAGTGGCTAGCTACGCCACTGAAAAGGAACTAATCCACCGATCTACGGAGATAGCGGCCTCCCACAAGAAAGGCGGTTTTAATTTGCGCGGGTATACCTCAAACTCGCGCAATCTACTTACCCGAATACCGCCTGAGCTACGAACCGAAGGACCTACGCCACTGGGAGACAAAACGCCTAAAGTACTAGGAATGTACTGGGACCCGAACGGAGACGTACTAGGCTTTAACACCGCTATGGTCCGAGTCCCAACCGAAGTAAAGGATATGAAAAGAGGGCCCACGAAAAGAGAAGTATTAAGCGCTGTAATTAGCATCTACGATCCGCTGGGCCTAATATCGCAATACGCGATAACAGCGAAAGTCCAGCTACTGCGCTTGTGGGCCCTCAAGATGGGCTGGGACGAGCCACTACCTGACGAAGAACGCGACAACTTTACCCGATGGCTGAGCGCAATGAATAGCGTCGCAACGCTGCGCATACCGCGAAATTACTTCATGACGGGGGGAGGAACCCGCCCGCAACTACATATTTTCGTAGGCGCCAGCGAACAGGCCTACGCAGCGGCCGCATATTGTAGATTGAATGGACCGATCGGCGCGCGCCTTAGTGAAATAATAAGGCGGGAGCACCGCTACGCATTCGGTGACGTTATCTATTGGACAAACTCGAGGGCAGTTTTACACTGGGTGCGAGATGACGCACGACGATACACCCCTTTCGTCGCCCACCGCCGAGGCGAGATAGCCGAGAAGACTAAAGCAGAACAATGGCGGTGGGTACCGACGAAAGAGGATTGGCGCTTGCTTTGCCATGCTATAGCACCTTTGGCGTTAATGCATATCATGCCACTCGTCGAGCGTCCAGTACAACTGTCACCTCCGTGATCAGCGTCACTGTAGCACCGTAAGCCATGGAGCGCAGTGGAAGGCTCGTAAGTAATTCCGTAGTTTACGGTGCCCTTGACATAGCGCAAAATTCGCTTAACTCTCGCTACGTCTTCGGGTGCTGGATCATCAAGTTTGCGTGACACAATGCCGACGGCAAACGCAATGTCTGGTCTTTTGCCCACTATACCAAATCATTCCAGTAGCCGTTTTGCATAACCTTTCTGGTCAATCTTGATTATCCCATCATTTTTCCGTTCTATTTCTATTCCAAGAAAATAGGAACCACATTTTGTCGTTATTTTAAAATGTTGCCTCATTTCACGAAAGAACTTCGCAGTTTCTTCCGAGCTCGTAGAAGCTATAAAGTAATCCGTCATCGACGTACAAAGCTATTATCAGCTTGTGTTTTCCCTCTCCTCTTTTAAACAAGCAAGGGTCGCTTTCACTTTGTTTAAAGCCAATTTTGAGGAAGCCCATACAAACTCCGTTTAAGCTTGCAAACTTTGCCATCATTGCTTGAGTATCCTTTAGTGTTCCATACAAAAATGCCGCTGTCACATCAAATTGAGAGAGTGAAAGGTTTTCCTGAGCAGCAATACTTAGCACCGCTCTTATTGTGCTCGTCTTTGCAACAGGACTGAAGGTTTCGTCGTAGTCTAAGCCTTTCTTCTGCGAATAACCCTTTATGACTAGGCGGGCTTTATATTTCTCTATAGAGCCATCTGGGTTTGTTTTAATTCGGTAAAGCCACTTGCATGGAATTTCTTTCCTTCCTTTAGGTAGGTCTGACATTTCCCAGGTCTGATTTTCTACTAGAGAATTGATCTCACTATCCATTGCTTTGCGCCACTGTACAGAATCCTTAGCTGTCATCGCTTCTTTAAACGTACTTGGTTCTGTGAGAGGCTCAGTGGTTAATGAATTGACGTTAAAACAAACGTTGCAGAAAAAGTCTTTGTATCTAGCTGATGGCTTTAGGGTTGACCGATCTCGTAGCGTCATCCTTCCTTCTGCCTCGATCTCAGATGCAGACAGTGGGGACTCAGTTTGACTTCCGGTCTCTGATTCATTTGCATCAATGACTTTATCATCTGCTTCTATCATGTCATTGACCTCTTGGTCGGGTAATGGTTCGTCACAGTATTGTTCTTCTTCTGAATATGTATCTGCCAAAGGTGTTTCAACCGCTGTTTCATTTTGTGTTGATGATGGTCCAGCTGTTTGTTCAGCTTGTTGATGCGCTGATGCAGTTGTGCTTCCATCATTACTACTTAACGATTGCCGGTTATCGCCCATGTCATATTGGCTTCTATATTCAGAAACATCAAAATTAAATTGGCTATTAGGTCTGTTGGTGTCATTATTGTTTTGTATAGCATCAGGTTCTTTAGTTTCTACAATATGTCCCAACAAGGGATTTTCATCGAAGGTGACGTCTCTTGACCGTATCAGTTTGAAGGATGACTCCTTGAGTCGCTGGCTCATATACGATAGCCGTCATCAGAATCGTAACCAATTAGTATACCCTTTTGTGCCCTTCGATCCAACTTTCTTCTTCGCTGTTTAGGAACATGTTCATGTTCACTCTGGGCTTCTTATGGTGCCATAGTTCATACGGTGATTTTCTATCTACACATGTAGGGCCTGTTCTGTTCAGAATGTACACCGATGCCATAACCATTTCAGCCCATAGTCCCGTAGGAACCTTTGATTGTGCATGCATCAGACTTCGTGCCATTTCCACAACGGGTCTATTATCCCTCTCTGTTGGATTCTGATGTGCAGTGTAGGGTATTGTCAATCTCTGCTTAATGCCTTCTCTGTTGAGAATCGCTTGTACTTTACCGTTGTCGAACTCGCCACCATTATCGCTGAACAGTTCCTTTATGACAACTCCAGCTGCTTTCACTTCAGACAGCATAAGTGACAGCTTCGCATGTAATTCAGTTTTCTCGCATAAAATAAACGAATCTGTACCTCGTATCCTTGAAGAATGATCGTCATCCTTGAAGAGTACAAAACAGTTATTTATTTATTTATTACACAAAAAACTACTTACTATTACTTACTTACATACTTAATTTTTTACTTTAATAAGGGTCGCCCAATAGTTATTATAACTAAGAGCCATTAGAAGTACAAGAATTATATTTTCGAAATAATTTTGCAAATCGGCGCAGTATCTAGTTGTTAGTGATTACATATTACATAAAATGGGTCAAAAAATTAACCTCCTTTTTACCTTACCTACCTACTGACATCTAAGAACTTACGTATACCTATTAATGAATTCGCTATCACTAAGGTATAGGTATAACATTTTTATAATAAAATAAGTAACAATTTTATACTGGTGTCCGTTATTTTTTTCTTGGTACCATATTTTTTACTTAAGGGCCTTACGAATATGTACCTAATCACCCTAACATGTTTATAATAAGTAAACTTGGTAGGTAATCAAATCGTTCTAACTTGATGAATACTGTTTCGTGTTGATCACTTTAATATACTTATAAATAAAAATGAAAATAAATTACAACTGACCTTTCCTCGTTCACACGTTATTATCTTTAAGTCTTGCTCCCTGAGGCGTATTGTTTATGTCCTCACAGAACTTCCTCCATGAATCTCTTTTCGCTTTCCTAATCTGTTTACTATATTCATTTAGGGCTTTCCGATAGATCTCCCACTCATTTGTCTTCTTAGCCCTATTGAACAGTTTCCGTGTCTTATCCATTTTTATCCATTAAGAAGGTAGCATTATGCATGTCTATGGTTTTCTAGTATCTTTATGTTACCTTAGCAATTGTTGTTGACTCAAAATAAATGTCGCCTGAACAAAACGTGTTTTCGTTAATCTCCTACTAAGTTCTTAAAGTGGTAGCAGAGATCATGGAAAAAGCAATTCTAAACGCATGCAAAGTTCAAATAGGGAACCTAGATCCCAAAAATTGCAAAACATGGAGATATAAGTAAAATTCAAATAGTGCTTAAGGCAATGCCGGGATGTTTTGACATTCTTGAAGGAAAGAAAACTACGCCAGCCGTGGCGCCGAAAGAAACAGCCGATGAAAAGACTAAGTTTGAAGAAAATCTTCAGAGTTTTGAATGCTTGAACAGTGAACACGACAAACATGTCCGATGACATCTTGCAAAAAGTCATAAGATTTGATAGTGCTAAAGACATGTGGGATGAGCTAGAGCGAATATTTGGAGGTACTTGCGTTAATAAAATGTATGATTTATGCCTAAAATTCTTCAGTTACAAAAAGGACCGAGAAAACGACATCATAACTCATGTGTCAGTTTTAAAGAACATCTGGAGCGAATTGTGTACAGAATTACAAAATGAGGCGAAACTACCAGACATTCTTCTTAAATGTAAAATCCTAGACACCTTACCTTCAGAATATTTAGGATTCAAGTCCAGTTGGCTGTTGATTTCAAAAAAGGATCGCTCAGTTGAAAATCTGACAAGTCAGTTATGCGCACACGAAAGAGTTCTACGTCAGAATGATATAAATGTCAGAGAAGATGAGACTAGCGCAGAAGCTTTGTATGCAAGCACAAAGTCAGTCAAGGGTAGAAAAATGAACCATTCCAATAAGGAAGTAATCTGCAATTATTGCAAAGAAAAGGGCCATAGAGTCAGAAGTTGCAAGAAATGGATCCATGATGGGAGACCGCCCAAGGAGTCCAATACTGTGAACATGAATCTGACTATTTGGACACTACATTCGGCAGAAGGATTTGGTGAAACAAAGAACTTAAAAAATTGGTATGTTCACAACGGAGCTACCAGTCACGTCACCAATAGGGGAGATCTGTTTCAAAAATTCACATACTTCAAAAGCCAGCACACGGTGACCGGCGCAAATGGCCAATGTATTGAAGCCCTTGGCATTGGAAATATTCTCGTAACGGCTGAGGTAAATGGTAAATCAGAACCAATACTGTTGAAGGATGTTTGGTATGTACCCAGCATTAGCAGAAACTTATACTCAATACTCGCTACCCATGATAAATCGGACAAAAGTGAGTTTTGAGTCCACTGCATTGAACTGTAGTCTAAAAGTTGATGGACAGATAAAAGTTATTGGCACCCGCAACAAGTTTGGAGGACTATTTAAACTTAAACTGAAATGTCTAAAACCCACTGTACGAGTGAACCAGTTGTCAACAAAATCAAATTTGTTACAACTTTACCATGAGAGACTAGGCCATCAAAACAAGAGTCATCTGAAGAAATTGATAGAAAAAGAGTTTGGCATTAAAGCGAAAGTATTCAAGGAACTGTGTGAAGGTTGCATCTATGGTAAAGCCCACAGATTAAAGTTTGGAACCGGAGAGAAGGCAACACGACCTGGAGAATTGGTATACGCTGATGTCTGCGGACCCTTCCCCTACTCAATTTCAAAACGGAGATATTTTGTACTCTTCAAGGATGACTATACGAGGTACAGATTCGTTTATTTTATGCGAGAAAAAACTGAAGTACATGCGAAGCTGTCACTTATGCTGTCTGAAGTGAAAGCAGCTGGAGTTGTCATAAAGGAACTGTTCAGCGATAATGGTGGCGAGTTCGACAACGGTAAAGTACAAGCGATTCTCAACAGAGAAGGCATTAAGCAGAGATTGATAATACCCTACACTCCACATCAGAATCCAACAGAGAGGGATAATAGACCGTTGTGGAAATGGCACGAAGTCTGATGCATGCACAATCAAAGGTTCCTACGGGACTATGGGCTGAAATGGTTATGGCATCAGTGTACATTCTGAACAGAACAGGCCCTACATGTGTAGATAGAAAATTACCGTATGAACTATGGCACCATAAGAAGCCCAGAGTGAACATGAACATGTTCCTAAACAGCGAAGAAGAAAGTTGGATCGAAGGGCACAAAAGGGTATACTAATTGGTTACGATTCTGATGACGGCTATCGTATATGAGCCAGCGACTCAAGGAGTCGTCCTTCAAACTGATACGGTTAAGAGACGTCACCTTCGGTGAAAATCCCTTGTTGGGACATATTGTAGAAACTAAAGAACCTGATGCTATACAAAACAATAATGACACCAACAGACCTAATAGCCAATTTAACTTTGATGTTTCTGAATATAGAAGCCAATATGACATGGGCGATAACCGGCAATCGTTAAGTAGTAATGATGGAAGCACAACTGCATCAGCGCATCAACAAGCTAAACAAACAGCTGGACCATCATCAACACAAAATGAAACAGCGGTTGAAACACCTTTGGCAGATACATATTCAGAAGAAGAACAATACTGTGAAGAACCATGTCTGCATCTGAGATCGAGGCAGAAGGAAGGATGACGCTACGAGATCGGTCAACCCTAAAGCCATCAGCTAGATACAAAGACTTTTTCTGCAACGTTTGTTTTAACGTCAATTCATTAACCACTAAGCCTCTCACAGAACCAAGTACGTTTAAAGAAGCGATGACAGCTAAGGATTCTGTACAGTGGCGCAAAGCAATGGATAGTGAGATCAATTCTCTAGTAGAAAATTAGACCTGGGAAATGTCAGACCTACCTAAAGGAAGGAAAGAAATTCCATGCAAGTGGCTATACCGAATTAAAACAAACCCAGATGGCTCTATAGAGAAATATAAAGCCCGCCTAGTCATAAAGGGTTATTCGCAGAAGAAAGGCTTAGACTACGACGAAACCTTCAGTCCTGTTGCAAAGACGAGTACAATAAGAGCGGTGTTAAGTATTGCTGCTCAGGAAAACCTTTCACTCTCTCAATTTGATGTGACAACGGCATTTTTGTATGGAACACTAAAGGATACTCAAGCAATGATGGCAAAGTTTGCAAGCTTAAACGGAGTTTGTATGGGTTTCCTCAAAATTGGCTTTAAACAAAGTGAAAGCGACCCTTGCTTGTTTAAAAGAGGAGAGGGAAAACACAAGCTGATAATAGCTTTGTACGTCGATGACGGATTACTTTATAGCTTCTACGAGCTCGGAAGAAACTGCGAAGTTCTTTCGTGAAATGAGGCAACATTTTAAAATAACGACAAAATGTGGTTCCTATTTTTTTGGAATAGAAATAGAACGGAAAAATGATGGGATAATCAAGATTGACCAGAAAGGTTATGTAAAGCGGCTACTGGAATGATTTGGTATAGTGGGCAAAAGACCAGACATTGCGTTTGCCGTCGGCATTGTGTCACGCAAACTTGATGATCCAGCACCCGAAGACGTAGCGAGAGTTAAGCGAATTTTGCGCTATGTCAAGGGCACCGTAAACTACGGAATTACTTACAAGCCTTGCACTGCGCTCCTGGCTTACGGTGCTACAGTGACGCTGATCACGGAGGTGACAGTTGTACTGGACGCTCGACGAGTGGCATGATATGCATTAACACCAAAGGTGCTATAGCATGGCAAAGCAAGCGCCAATCCACTGTCGCTTATCTTCAACAGAAGCTGAAATTGTGGCAGCAAGCGAGGCCGCAAGAGAGATCATTTGGATAACGAGGATCATTAGCTTTATACAGAGTGAGGCTAAAAAAAAATACCTCAGCTTTTCGTGGACAGTGAATCCGCAATAAAATTAGCTCATGATCCACCGTACGAAAGCCACCAGCGGACAAAACACACAAAACACATAAAGCAAGACACATTAATATATATCAAAATGAAATTGAACAGCCAGGCTTTGTAAGTCGTTTAGCGGGCTATATTGAATACCAACCCGTGTGAATAGCGCAACGCCGCCGTGCGCGATGCGCGTGCCGCAGTAGCTATTTGCCAGCTCGTACCCACATAACCTAATTCGCTCAATCTCAGATTGCTTGCACCAGGTCTCGCTGCAGGCCAGTACAACAGGATTTTCAGCACTCAAAACCAAGTCCATTAACGAAGTTTTACCACATATTGAGCGGACATTTTGGTGGACAATTTTGAAGACATCAGCGGGCCAATAAGATAAGATAAACATAAAAGAAATTTATTCAGTAAGTAGGCCGCACGGGCACTTTTACACGTCAAGAATCTACCAGCGCTTCCCAAGAGAAGACCACTGCCGAGAAGAAACGCCGCAAGAAACTCAGCAGTCAGTCATTTTTTAAACATATTTCTTATTACAATGGTACTACTTAGTCTAGCATTATATAAAGCTATAAATATTAAATTAAATATAGTATCAAATAACATGCGTAGTTCAGCAGGAAAACATGCCAATTAAGAATCTTACGGGAGAGATAGAGAAAAAAAAAACACATACTTATGTGTATATTAGATGGTGCGAGATGACCACATAAAAGTTTCGATATGTTTTCCTACATCAACGGTGTCCCCTAGACAAGATAAAGATTTTGCATTTGAATAAATTATTATTGACTAAGTTTCGGATTTAGGCCATGCATTTTTGTCTGTCAGATAGTCCTCGATCCTATAATACGCTTTAGACATTAACGACCTTTTCAAGTAACTTTTAAGTGCTGGAAAGGGTAACTTTAAAACTTCGTCAGGTAATTTATTATAGAAATGAATGCATTGACCAACAAATGATTTATATACTTTACGGACGCGGAATTTTCGGATAGCGATTTTATTTTTATTTCTGGTATTTAAATTATGTATATCAGAATTTTTGGTGAAAGAATCTAAATTTCTAATAACGTAAATAATATTCTCATAAATAAATTGAGACGCTACAGTCAAGATATTAATTTCTTTAAAAAGTTCTCTTAAATAGTCACGGGAGTTTAAGTTGTAAATAGAACGAATGGCCCTTTTTTGTAACACAAATATAGTTTGTATGTCAGCTGCCTTACCCCAAACCAGAATACCGTACGACATGACACTATGGAATATGTGTGACACCATTTTATCGAGTGGATATGACCACGTCGATAAAGTTATTGCGCCGATATAGCGACGACTATTGTGTTTAAGTCCAGTGTGACAAGAATCACGCGAGATTACTACTATTTAGCAAAAAAGTTGCTAGTGACACGAAATCGATCCATTTTTGCACATGTTGGATGTTGAGTGGCGGACTTTATATAATACTTCTAAAATGAGTTGTTATCAATCAGTTATTAAAAGGAGCGGACTAGGCATACTATTTAAAATGGTTGGTTATCTTGACAGCTCGATTCGACAGTTCTAGGATCTGTGGTCCGAATTGAACGGGAATTCGAATGTTTATTTTTGCAAGAACTACGATTGTTTGTGTTTTACGAATTTATATAAAGAAACCTCCATAAAGAAAGAAAATTTGAAGACAAAGTTGACACATCAACAATAAATCAAAGAAGAAAAGTGTAAGTTTAATATAGTGAACTAAAATGAGCTTTTTCTAGTCGATTTCTTTAAGTATTTATTGTTACTCTTTCAAAATCATTTTATGTTACGGATGCTGTATGGCAAAGCAAAACGGAAGCGTTGAATACATGGCAAGCCACCCCCCATTTGCCAACGGTGAATTTATTGGGCCACTCGGGTTCAGAGAAACGAAAACGAAAGTAGCAAAATGTTTCTTCCGTTTTAAGAGACTTTTGAGCTAGACAAATCTGTGGCAGCTTAGAAAGTCGTAAGCGTTGCAGTAAGCCTTTAATTATAACTGGGGTGTTATTAGGTCCATTTTGCTTTAGGCGCGTCCTTTAAATGTCTTTAATGTCCGTTCTAAGCTGCCACAGATTTGTCTAGCTCAAAAGTCTCTTAAAACCTGCAATACCTCTTACAATTTTCTATAGATTATATAGCTTGTTTTTCGCTTTTCAGTTGTTTTTTTTATTGCAGTCGGGTTTTTTGTTTATTTTTAATAATTTAATTTATTTAACTCTTTTTAGTTATTATTCATAAAATAGTGGTTTAATTAATTATTACTAAGCAATATATATGAGCTCTGGAGCATTTTTAATGTCGAGAAGCTACAAGTGATTTTGCTTGTAATTTGAAGCGAAACTCTCTTTCTAGCGAAAGGAAACTACGTATTTTTTGACTTTCCTGTCAAAATAGTAGCATAAAAGTGTTATAATGTATATATATCTGGAATGGGCTGTTTAATAGCTTTCATTTGATACCCATATTGTTACAATAATTTAAAAAAAAAACCCTATCAATATTTTTTTCCGCGGATGCCATATGGAAATATTATATTCAGTATGTCACTTCGGCAATTAAGACGAATCGAATGACACCTCGTATGTTAAAATCCGTCAAGCCGTTTAGGCTGCAGAGCGTGCCCAGAAATAGACATACATACATACATACATACATACATACATACATATATACATACACACACATACATAAATACATACATACATACATACATACATACATACATACATACATACATACATACGCTCGAAAAACATAACCCTCCTTCTGACGCAGTCGGGTAAAAATACATGGCAGGCGGTGTGAACTAATTCCTTCAGAACTCAAACTAAATTACTAGAAACGCTTCTGTTATGATAAACATTACACATAAATAAACTACATATATATACACATACATAAAGTAAATGAGTTAATAAATACATACCAAATACACATTAAATACATATATACGGAAGCGATAGATAATGGTCTTTAAGCTTGCTTTTAAAAATGAAAATGGACTGAGCACGCCTTATTTCTACCGGCAAAGCGTTTCATAGCCTTATAGCCTGGATTGTGAAAGAATTGGATTAAAACTTAGAGGAAGAAAAAGGGACTGACAAAAGAAGGTTTTGGGAAGGTCTGACAGAATTAAAATAATTGGAACGCTCCTTAACGTAACGCGGGGTTGCAGGGTTGAAAAGTATGCTGAAGAGGAGATTTAAAATATGAAAGTTACGACGAGCACGGATTGGGAGCCACTTGAGCTGATCGCGAAAAATGGAGACGTGGTCATACTTGCGTAACCCAAATATGAACCGTATGCACAATTTTTGAATACGCTCAAGCTCATTTAGTTGCTCCTCAATAAGATCCAAATAGCATACATCAGCATAATCTAAAATAGGAAGCAGTAAAGTTTGAGTTAGCGCAATTTTAGTAGCAACAGGCAGAACGTTTTGTAGTCGCCTAAGAGAACCTACAGCTGCAAACATCTTCTTGCTAGTCTCACTAACTTGAGGTGCCCATGACAAAGAGCGGTCCATAATGACACCAAGATTATTAACCTCGAGTGAGTAAGGAATCAGAACACCGTCGAAAAAAACGGGGGAAGATTTGCAAAGTTGACTCTAGAAATAAGTTTGGAGCTGCCAATGATGATTACCTGAGTTTTAGTAGGGTTAACTTTTAGCCCAAACCCATTGCACAAATGTAATATACACTTTAAATCTTCATTGGCAGCGTCAACTACGGAAGAAAGATCGTCAAGCGTACCCTGGGAATAAATTTGAAGGTCGTCAGCATAAAGGTGATATAAATAGAGAAGGTTTTGCGTAATAGAATGAAAAAAAATAGAAAAAAGAAGCGGAGACAGCACGCCACCCTGCGGAACGCCGGCTAGCGTGCTGCACCATGAAGATCGGGAACCATCTACCTTTATTCGCTGCCGACGACGGATTAAGTAGCTATGGAACCATTCAATTACCGCAGGAGATATGTTAAGGGAGCGCAAAATTCCAAGCATTATGTCATAATCAACGGTATTAAAAGCATTGCTAAAGTCTAACAGCGTCAAAACCGTCAGTTTCCGATTATCCATGCCAGCGCGAATGTCGTCCGTGATTTTGACAAGAGTAGTAGCCGTACTATGACCAGGACGGAAACCGGACTGAAAGGAGTTAAGGAGGTCATATCTATTTAAGTAGGAAGACAATTGCTGATGAACAAGGCGCTCCAGGATCTTGGATAAGAAAAGAAGAATGGATATGGGACGATAGTCAGAAAAAGAAGCGGGATTAGGTTTTTTGGGGAGAGGGACAACTTTAGCATCCTTCCATAACGAAGGAAACTCATTGGTCATAATGGACTTATTAAGGATGCTAGTGATGTGCGGATGGGATCACCAAATGAAAGGCGCACTTGGATAATACGTGTTTATTATAGCAAAGCTTCTTACAGACTGAACATACCCATTAATATCAAGCCTTTTTAATAGCTATACATATCTATATATGTCAATACACACTACACGCCACCCCTATTTTTTACAAAAAAAATACAGTTTTTTTTTGTGGTTATAAGTACATTTTAGTTCTATTCTTATGCAACAATTTTTCTTTGTTGTTACTATCTAAAATAATTACATTAGGTTCTACATCTTTCACTACTTTAAATGGACCTAAATACAAATGGTCCAGCTTGTTAGAGCAAGCCTCATTTTTAACTAAAACTAAATCTCCCTCACTATACTTAACAGTGTTTACATATGAGTCATAACGCTCTTTCCTAATCTGCTTACTCGCTAATAAATTACTTTTCACAACACTGCTCGGAAATATGGCCATAGATGGTCTTGTTTGGGGTCACAAAACGTCACTTATAAGGACAGACCAAGAATATTTTTGTCGGCGTGTTTGCTGATTGGTCAAGAACATTGTTGTCGTTGGACAACTTAACAACCAATGAAAATCAATCAATCAATCAATCTGTGTCATAGTTCATTAAAATGAAAAATTGAAATCGACCAATCAGAACACACCATTTTGTGTCGTAAAATATTAGGTGTATTTTTGCTAAAAGATACACAGACTATGTCACTGCTTTGTTTAAAATGTAATTCAAACTTGGCCCCTAATCTCGAACCACTAGAAGTTAAATTACATGGGAGATATGGCGAAACAAATACAATTTTATATGGAGTTGACATCTTCATCTCGCATGTTAGTTTATTAATCTCGAGTGCCACGAGAATAGGGGTCCAGATTTAAAAAAGTTATCTATGGTAAAATTGGCGGTGGTGTCACATTAACATGAATTAAAATTTGAGTTTTGAATATGATTTTTTATTTTATTTTCTCGCAGTAGTTGTGAAAAGCACTATGTCTGCCTCGGTAGAAAGTGCAATTTATGGACTCGTTTTGACGTCTCAATCCGTCTCAGTTTCAATCCTCTGCAACAATGTACTATTTTACGTCTAATTGCGAGTTTTGTAATCTGTATTTCATTTCATATGGGTAGTCATTATAGTTGTACAACGGATCTAGTGTTTCTCTTAAATTAGTGGGTAAGTTACATAGTTTTCCGAAAACCAATAGGGTAGCCATGTACTCCAGTTATTTGACGCGTTTTCGGATTGGATACGTAAAAATGAAATTAAATTTTTGTGGCTATTTTCGAGAGATCCAATAGTTTGATGATGATACGCTATGGATGTCAAATGGTTAATTTTTAAAAGACTGCATACTTTTTGCATCGTTTCTGAAATAAATTCGGTCCCCCTATCAGTTGTTATGTTAGTGGGTATTCCATAACGTAAAAGGAAACTGTTGACCAAGGCTACTGCTACGGATGTCGTGTCTTTTGTTGTAAGAGGATACGCCCCAACAAATTTGGTTAGGTCGCATTGTAAGGTTAAAATATAGTTATAATTGTTGCTGTCTGTAACTAATGGGCCGACTATATCTAAAAATACTCTACTAAAAGATGAGTCACCCGTGTCTGTTATTATCATAGGTTCTTTAGTATATTTGCTATACTTTTGACGTTGACACGAGTCTCATTTTGTGACGAAGTCAGTCGCATCCTTTTCCATTCCTTGCCAAAAATAACGTTGCTTTGAGTTATTTAACATACGCCTGATGCCTGCATGACCACTCGTGGGTAGCATGTGGTAGTCGTTTAAAATAAATCTTATAGTATCTCTATCATTAATTCGCTTAACGCCGATAGGAACGAGAAGGTCAAGCAAGGGAAGGATCATGTTACGACTAATGCAATCAACGCCAACTGCGTTGGAACTGATGGAAAGTACGCTCTTCTTAACATCACTGTCCGAGAATTGAGAGAAGGAAAAAGATGAAGTATCAGGAGTTGAGATGTTAGAAAGACATTTAAGCGTATCGGCTTTAGCCGGACCATTAAATAAGGTAGAACAAGAGAAATGCTGATTCAGCTGATCTATGTTAATATCACTGTTACTAGAATTTACTTGAGATTTTCCAACTCCTATTGATTTTAGAAACATCCATACTTTAGCAAGATCACCATTTTCTACGGATTTATGTATATGACGACTTTGTGCATCACGACATATTGTGCCGCATCGGTTGCGCAAGGTGTGGTATTTAAGCTTATTTTCGTCTGATGAGTCAACTTTGTATCTATATTTTGCAACATTCTTTTTGTGAATCAGGGATCTAATTTCATTAGTAAGCCAAGGAGCAGGATGATGCTTGATTTTGACTGGCCGAACCGGAGCATGGACGTCATACAACTGAGTAAGTTGGGAGTTGAACAAAGCGACCTGGTCGTCTACGGTATTAGCGTCAGAAATAACACTCCAGTCAACCTTTACCGCGTCCTCACGGAGACTGTCTGCATCCAACCTACTACAATTGCGCTGGAGGAGAATTTTGGGCTTAGATTTTGGGGGCCGGACTTTATACGACAGATAAATTAAATCATGGTACGAGAAGGCGTCCGCAGAGTATTGGCCGAACTTAGCAACAAGAGTAGAAGAAGAAGTTAAAGCAATATCTAAGAGTGATGGGGAACAATTGGGAAAACAATGAGTGGCATTACAAGGAATAATACTCATGTTGCAAGCAGTCGCGAGAGAAATAAGTGATTTTTAGACCGATAGTCATTTTTAAGGAGACAAGTGTTGAATTCACCCATTAAGATGTGGTGGTTGAGCGAGGGCATGAGATCTTCGAGAAGCTTTTCAAGAGAGTCAAAATAATTAACATGTAATGAAGGGGAATAAAATACTCCCAGTAAAAGTTCAGTGTGGGAAAGAGTCAAGCTAAGAAAAATATACTCTGCGGCGTCACAAGAATTTTGCGCTGACGTACTAACAATTGTAAAAGGAATATGGGAACGAAGGTAGATGGCAACCCCGCCAACGCCTCTCCCAGTACGATCATTGCGAATCAAATGAAAACCTGGTTGAGAATAGGAAGAAGTCGGTAAACACGGTTTAAGCCACGACTCTGAAATTAAAATTGCGTGTACATTTTTTAGGTCAAAAGTTAGTAGCATGTCATTAAAATGAGCAGGAATGCTTTGGGCGTTTATATGCACGACATTAAAATTTCTAGCAACATCAGAAAATTGAGCATCAAGAAAGTCGTGGAGAGAAAGAGGAAGACTATGAAAACTATCACGCTTACCGAGCTAGAAGAAAAAGAAATGTAATTATTACTATCGTTACTATCAGTTTGGCTGGAACAAGGCATATGTATAAAAAAATATAAAAAATAAATAATTAAGTTATAATAAATATATATATAACTATTTAAAAGGCGCTTTAGTAGACACTACATACCTGCCAGCAGTAAAACAAAGACAAGAAATAATAATAAACTAATATCGAAAGCTTGTTTACGAATAACGAAACGCAACTGTATAAGTCAGCAACACTGAACAGACACAAACATTGTCAGTCAGAGAGAAACGTCATGTCAAAGTGACAGTTAACTAATAAATTAAATTTACGATTGACACGAAGCGCGTTTCACGAGTCTGTTGTGGTTTTTAGGTTATCTTCCTAATATCTGTGTAATTCCTTTTATTTGTTGTGGTTTTGTTTCGGTGGTGGTGTATTTGTGTTTATATTGGTAAGTAATTAGTGTATTTTTTGTTTTCCGTCCCATTTGGCTCTCGGGCCAATTGGGAGATGGAGGGTAACAAACCTCCTGACGAGGAGATTGATCATGGGGGTGTCTCAATGGATACAGATCCACAGTCTACGTCTAGGAAACGTCCTATTGCGACTTTACTGTCCCCTAACATTCCAGAGCCCACTCCAAAGAAGGCCTTAACCGATCCCGTGAATGCTAGTGCGTCAATTGCCACCGTTTATAAGCACGCTTCTACGGAGAGTGATTCTCGGTCTTATGGGAAGGATGACTCCGGCCCATTTATCATACATATATCTCGGGAAATAGATTCTAACAACTCTGGTGTATCTCTGCGTCCCATTATGTTAGGCCTCATTCTTAAAAAGAGTTGTATAAAAGACATAAAAAAAGACGGAATCAAATCCATCGGGCGCAACAGGGTCGCTGTTGAGCTGAGGTCAGCGGAGGGTGCAAATAACCTCATTACGCACGGCTGTCTAACACAACACAAACTCACAGCTATGATACCAACATATCATATATCTAGAATGGGCCTAGTCCGTGGTGTTCCAGTGGACTGGTCTATGGAAGAATTTGTGGATGCAACTGAACTTAAAGAGGGCAGTGGGAAAATCCTTAAAGCACGCCGTCTTCAACGGAAAGTTTTTAATGCAGGTTCCCCCTCCTGGGTCCCTACCCAATCAGTCGTGGTCACATTTGAAGGTCAAACTTTACCCTCTAAAATTTATGCACTCTACAGTAATCTACAGTAATACGTTGCAAAAGTAATGTTTGCCCCAGTTTCATCTGAGTCCTCCTGGCAGTCCCCCCCTCGGTCATCTACCCCTTTCCCTCCCTCCCCATCCAATCTTACCTCCTACCGCAAAACGGTAACTCGGATCCCTCGTACTAGGTCCCCCCTCCCGGAGGGATATGACAGGCGTGCTCACCAGAGCATTGTTGAAGCCCCGGCTTTGCAACTTTCAAATGGACATGCGCTATCCGACCCTGCTCAAAGAATTGGGCGAGTCACCCCGAACGAGGACCTCCTGGAGCTCCTGTTCAAACTCCTCACAAACATCATCTCTAAGTGGACTGATGTATTACCGAACGACGTTGCACCTTTGATGATTACCCTAGCTGAAAAACTTTCCACTCCCAATGCCTTCAGGGCTAACTCACTTCCTCCAAAGGAATAGTAGAAGCATTATATCTAAAAAACCCGACCTTATAAATTTAATAAATACCCACTCTGTCTCCGTCGCGGCTATCTCGGAGACTTGGCTTGGCCCCGCGGTCAGTTTTAGGCTGCCGGGATTTGCTTGTCTCCGTGATGACCGGGATGATGGACGTGCTGGATGTGCACTATCGATTAAACGTTCCTTTAATTTTTCTCAAATCCCCCTTCCTCCTCACTCACCTGAAATTAATGCTGTGGCCGCTAAGGTCATGGATATTAATTTTATTTCCATTTACATTCCTCATCCTAATATTAATCTTATCCCGGATCTGTCGACGATTTTATTTTCCGTTCCTCCCCCCCTCGTTATACTTGGAGACTTTAACTGCCACAATTCCTTCTGGGGCTCTCATCACTCGGACACTTTTTCCTCATTTCTTTTAGAACTGTTTGATGATGTAAATGTATGTGTTATTAACGATGGGTCGCCGACTCATCGGGTATACCCTGGACAAAACCCACAGTCAGTTTTAGATTTATCGGCATGCTCTCCGGATCTCTCTTCTTTACTATACTGGAGGGTTTTGAATCAGTCGTTTGGGAGCGACCATTTCCCAATCCTAATATCCAAACCACTATCCATTCCCTCCCCAAAGCCCCAACCGCTTTTAAAATATAAACTACAGGAAGCTGATTGGACTAAATTTTCTTTTTACATTGATGAGAAATTAAAACAATTTGATCCTTTATCTTTCGAAAATCCTCTTATTCTTGACACAACATTTATTGGTCTACTTTATGAAGCTGCTGACAAGTTTATCCCTCAGTATTTGTCCGATCGGTATTTGTTCAAGGCGGCCTCATTATCCAATCACCCCATTCTTCCTCGTTTAGAGGCCCTCTGCCATGAGGTCGCCGTGAACAGATACTGGTCTCACAAGGTAACTCCAAGAGCTGTCACAAGTTTCCTCAAAATTCAAAACCTCCCAAGTACCCTGTATCACTCAGAAGTAGACCCCATTTTTGACACTGATTTTGACGCTCTGGTCTATATGCCCAAAGTCATTTTGGACTTTGGTATTTTTAAAGATGACCCTGGAGCTAATTCAAAATTTAATCTGCTCCTCCAAGATTGGCATGACTGGCTTCACATATATACAGATGCATCGAAGCTGTCAGTTGATGGTAACGTAGGTTCGGCAGTATGGATCCCGCGATTTAAGATAGTTCTGAACTGCAAAGCTCCTCCGCAGTCCTCGGTTTTTACTGGTGAGTCTCTTGCCCTTCTGGAAGCGATCGCCTATATTGAATCTCATAACATTCCAAATTCTATATTTTTACCGACTGTAAAAGCTGTCTACAGGCAGTTACTGCCAATCAATTTAAAACTAAAATTAAACTACCTATCATCCTTAAAATAAAGCATACTTTACTAAAACTCGAAGTTAAAAGCTTGGAAGTGGTTCTCGCTTGGATCCCCGGACACAGCGGAATCGCGGGTAATGAATGGGCAGACTCATGGGCGAAAGACGCAGTCGTATCTGCTCCTAAAGAGCACCTATCCGTTCAGTCTTCTGACCTCCTAATGATGGCCCGTTCGGATGTTAGAGATTCGTGGCAAAAAATATGGGATAGTTCCCGATTAATTAAGGGCCGATACTACGGGGATATACAGCCAAAAATCCCCCATAAACCGTGGTTCTTCCGCTACCAAAAATTTAACAAACGAGCAACATCCACCATATGCCGACTCCGACTCGGTCATGCGTGCACTCCTGTCTTTTTAGCCAAAATTAGAATCCGGAATCACTCTCTTTGTGAATGTGGCTTGGACATCGGTTCACCTGAGCACATATTTTTCAGCTGCACTAAATATACCCAGTCCCTTTATGACATACTCCCAAAAGACATCCCTAGACCTCTTAACTTTCAGTCCCTTCTTTCTTTTGTAGGATCTCCTCTTACCAAATTCCTTGTTAAATATGTTCAGGTACATAATATAAAATTATAACTACTCATCTTATTATTCTATCTCGTTGTTGTCCATTAATGTCTAACTTTCTTCCCTACCTGTAACTTTCGCTTGTTTGTTATTGTCCTGTTTTGTCTGTGTCGTTTACCTTATTAACCGACTTCAAAAAAAGGAGGAGGTTCTCAATTCGTCGGGATATTTTTTTTTGTTTTTTTTTTTTTATGTATGTTCCCCGATTACTCGAAGACCACTGGACCGATTTGAAAAATTTTTTCGTTGTTCGAATGGGTATACTTTCTAGTTGGTCCCATTGTCACCACGTCAGGATCTGATGATGGGATCATGGAGAAATCAAGAGAACTCCTCAAATATTATAGGCACACCTATAGCGATTTTGGTATTTTTCACTGTAACTCATGCATTTGCTTTTGAAAAGTACTATATGGTGAAGTGGAACTGATGATGAAGACCACAGATGACCACCGGAACTCCTTAACGGTACCTATTTCAAGGGTGGCGATAAGATATTTCGATAAAGGAAGTTGAGTGACGATGACGAAGCACATTTAGGTTTAAATATGACTATGACATTCCCGCGGCGTTGTCTGCGGCGAGCTTGAAATGTTCTATAGTTTCTTATTAATATTTAGAAGTGGAGCTACGTAACAGCATAAATAGGATCACTCAAAAGTATAAAATAAAATAAATGTTTAAAAAAACAAAACAACCGCCTTCAAAAAGCAAAAAATAACTTCTTTAAAATGGTAGGTAAATAGGTCAGTTCAACTGAAGTCGGCGTCCAACAATATTTTAACCAAAAGCAGACTTCAGTTGGACTGACCTATTTACCTACCATTTTAAAGAAGTTATTTTTTGCTTTTTGAAGGCGGTTTTTTTGTTTTATTATTACTTGTTTTAGGTTCCGGTCCGACCCTCCCACAAATCGTCAATACTTTTGAACCCAACTCTCTGGACGTGACCGAAGTCTACTCAGACGTTGGCAAAATACATCTATTGCAAAAGACGTGAAAGCCATAATTAAAAAAAAAAAAAAAAACAATTTTACAAAAATAAATCGATCGATCATTAAAAATGATTGAGGGTATACATTACATAAATAACATGCAACCAAAAACAAGAGGTCAAAAATATAACCAGTACAACACTGCCAAATCACGAAGCACAGAGACGAAGACAATGAGTATCACAAATATATCGCTAATGATACGGCAACAAAGTTAGTAAGCTGCCAGCCTCGCAACGTTTCTCCTGGACTTCTTGACCAGCGGCACACTTTGCAAGGTTCCACTGGTGCTGGCACGAGGAGATGAAGCGGCAGGGGCCGCAGGTACGACTGGGATGGCGCTGACCTCCGCAAGAGACGTAACGCAGTGCCGCACACCGATTGCGCCCAGAATATGCACCATTCCGTCACGAGTCCAACAGCTCCGGACTCCGAATCGTTCACGGGCCGCCATGAAAGCATCGTGGCGACACTTCGTCAAAAACTCCGACACTGTGATAGTCTTTGCCGGCAAACCATACCTCGTCCCGATTCATGATATCACAAAAGTTGACAAGTATGGCTCTAGGCTTATCACTACGAGACCGACCACTGCGGTGACAGTGTTGAATCTCACCTGCATTCTCCCTCTTGAGATGTTTGTGAAGCGCCGCACTAACAAGAGCTGTGGTGTCCTCACTATCAGACTCAGCAACACCATGCAACAGTAGCATCTTGCGGCGAGTGCGGGTTACCGGCACCAGCCCTATAAAGGCTGCCTTGAAATTCAGCCATCTTCGCAGTGAACAAAGTGGCAAGCTCGGCAACAGATGTCTTCATCTCAGCTTGTGACATTTTGAGGTTATAATATCAGTGGTGTGACAAAATTATGTTGAAATTTTCAGGAAATTAGAAAATTAGTGCTGGTAGGTGACTTAGGTCAATTTACCATTGATTTCAACTAGGTATTTCCAAAAATAGTGGTAATTTTAATTTTAGAGAAATAAAATTGTTTGAGACTATGTTTGTTTACTTTTTTTATCCATCTACCCGAAAAAAACGAAATATTTAATGTTACTTACAATTTATGGAACTATATGATCCTGAAATATATACATTAATACAAAAATGTTTGCGTTATTAGGGTTAGTTTATGCAGTAGGTACTGTTTTTTTTTACTACTACTAACGAATTTTTTTTCAAAATCTGATTCATAAACAACTAACACCCAAAATATACATACGCTATAGATATGAAATTATAAAGTTTATGTTTTTACTTTAATGCTGCGGATCCCAAAGGAGTGAATTAGTAATGATCTAAATTGGGGTCCCCTCCGTTTGTATAATATTTTTCGGAATAATTGCATAAGGCATAATAATTTTAAGCATACGTACGCATACGGTATAGTATTGTTTCGCAGAAATCATTACGCATCAATTTGTTCATCGAATAATCTTAATGCATAAAATTCATGAGTCGAATGTTAGTAACGAATAAATAATGAAATGCATAAACTTATTAAGCAGAATAATGTTTTGGAATAAACATTTTAAACAGCATAAGCATGAAAATAAGGCAGGAAGAAGTTCCCGGCTTATATAAAAAAAAACCTAACAACCTAACCTATCCGAGTCGCTTCTGCCCTGACCCCTTAAACAATAAATTTAAATTTAAAGAACGTAAGGACATTGTGTCATTATCTGTTGAACGTACATTAGAACTCGCAATAGAATTACGGCAAGTCATAGTTGTATGTGTATATAGGCCACCCTTAGGCAATTTCGAAATTTTTGAAAAGAACATGGAAACTATCTTAATCAATTTATCTCATTTGAGTAAAAAAAATATTATATGTGGAGATTTTAATGTAAATATTTTAGAAAATAGTTCACTAACCAACAGATTAATAAATCTTTTCAGATCTTTCGGCTTGACCCACACTTTTATGGAGCCAACTAGAGTGACACTGACACTAGCGCCACGTGTATTGATAACATTTTTACTGATATAATTTCTATCAGTAAAAGTGTGATCTGTAACCTTGAATCGGATGATCTGGGTCAATTAATTAAATTCGACTCTGTATCGAATTATACTACTAAGAAGGAAATCACTTTCGTGCAGCTTACTGCGAGCCGTGTGGAAAGAATGCGGCATAACCTAGTGCATAATCTGCCCTTTTTAACAACTGATAAGGGACCTAATGACATGTACAACTCATTCTTTCACACATTCATGGAACAATTTGACACGATATTTACATCCAAATCGGTCATGGTTGGTGGCGCAAAGGTTTTCAGTGACTGGGCTACTGCGGACTTACATAAACGAAGAACAAAACTGTATAAACTATATGAGGAACGGCGGTTTAACGCAAGTGAAGAGTTTAAGGAATATGTCAAACAATATTCTAAGAATTTCGAGACAGACTGTCGTATAGCTAAGCAAAACTTTTTAAGTCATAAAATCTTGAATAGCTCTGACGTCATTAAAACGACCTGGAAAATAATTAATGAAGAAACAGGTCGCCGGAAAAAGGAAATTAATGACTATCGTTTAAAAGTAGATGGTAGAATCATAGATTCTAATTTAGATGTCGCAATTCAATTTGAAAATTATTTTACCGATATACCTACCAGTGTCCACGACTAAGTGTCTGAACTCTTCGCCTGCGTCTGCCATTTTATTACTAGAAGATAACGTGCCTGAATGCAGTATACACTTTAAATTCAAGCACGTTACTGCCTGGGATGTAAAGAAGGCATTCAAGTCAATTAATATTAATAAAACCAATGACCTTTGGGGGGTGTTGGTTCACGTCCTTAAATCCTTAATGGAAGTCATAGCAGCTGACTTAATGTTCATATTTAATCACTGTGTTGACTGTGGCGAGTTTCCTGATCTTATGAAACATAGCAAGATAATTCCATTATTCAAAACGGGTTCTGACCCCACTAACTTTAGACCGATATCCATACAACCCACTTTCAGTAAAATCTTTGAGAAATTAATTTTATCACAGTTAATGGAACATTTTCAATATAATAATTTACTACACAATAAACAATTTGGTTTCACTCGGGGTCGCTCGACAACCGAAGCTGGTGTTGAGTTAATTAAACATATTTTTGATGCCTGGGAGGGGTCACATGATGCTTTAGGTATTTTCTGCGATCTGTCCAAGGCCTTCGATTGCGTTAACCATGACACTTTGGTCAGGAAACTACACCACTATGTAGTTAGAAGTACTGCGTTAAACTTAATAAAAACGTACTTATACGGGAGAATTCAAAGGGTAGACGTGAATGGAAAACGATCACCTGGGTCAGTGGTCTCAATGGGCGTACCACAGGGCTCAATTTTGGGTCCATTTCTATTCCTCATCTACATAAATGATTTACCATACCTTATAAAGGACAACTATGATATAGTATTGTTTGCTGATTATACCTCACTCGTATTTAAAGTTAAAAGACAACAGGAGTTCAATGTCGATGTAAACAATGCTATATCAAAAGTAGTAGATTGGTTCAGTGTTAATAATTTATTACTGAATGAGAAGAAGACTAAATGTATTAAATTTATGACAACCAATGTGAAAAATAGACAAACTACTATAACTATTAAAAATGACAAACTAGACCTAGTTAATGATACAGTATTTCTTGGTTTAACGTTAGACTCCAAACTCCAATGGGGTCCTCATCTGGTGTAGCATTACCGCTACAAATCGCGTTGGTTCGCGTTAATTATTGCTAATTTATTTCGCCTTTTTCGTTTCTCAGCCTTTTTGGTATTGCGGACTTGTTCATTGACCGGTTAGAGTTTATTTCTACTGACAGTTTTGAATTTTGAATTCGTTTTTGTTAAATCCGTTCCTTGTAATGGTACTGTCATTCAATCTCGTACTCTCGCCTTGATACTTCGGAAAATTGGATAGTCTCTGCTCAACCTAAGTTTCACTATAACATGGAATCTTAAGCCAGTTTCGAGTGCCGCGTCCGGTAGTGATGTTACGCGAAAGTCTTTCCTACTACGCCGTGGTCTCGATTGTTGACCGATCGAGATAGTGCTGTTGTCTTCTGTATGTCCGGATAGCGGGTGAGTTGGTTTTTGTTGCCGTTCAGCTCTCACTGCCCCCCATCTTTAGGAAGCCTTTCTTCCGTCCTGTTCGTTCAATTTTGTGAGTAAAGGTGTCCTTTGCAGCACCTCCGCTTACCCCATATCACGCGACTCTTCGCCCCAACGGAAGATCTGAAGACGAAGACGAGTGGTTTTGCCGATCACCGTGTGGTTCGCCAACGAGTTCGCTGGCAACGGGTCGTCGTCTGCGGTAGTGCCCGCAGGCTTTTCCCGCTGCGTCAGTTGCGACGAACGCAGCGTTACGGCTACATCTTCGTACGGCGGCAAGTCAGCGACGACGGAAGTTTACAGGATAGTCCCACATTTCGTTGATATTTATTATTAACAAAATTTCAAATTGAGTCCGCGAACTCCCCCCTAACCTATCTATGGTTACTTTTGGTTATATTTTGGCCATAAATTTAATTAGGTTTCTCGACCTTTTTTTTACCGATCAACACCACAATTTGTTATCCATATTTCATTATACTCCGAACACATCAGTTTTAATCATGAAGCGCTTCTTGTATTTAAACCGATTCATTCTATAGTTCGATTCAGTTTTACCTATAAATTGAATACAAGTTTTGGCCTGACCGTGTTCTAAGGTGGTCTTTTACCTTTATTCTAGGCGATGTGTTTTAAATTAAAAAGGCTTTATTAACGTGACAATCCGCAGACCGTTTTATGTTAATTCGTTTTGGTTACCTAAGCAAAGATCTGTGTCAGCCTAGTAATCTAGTTTTTATAGTTGCATTGTAAGTAATTTGTTTTAATCTAATCATTGTGTGTTCCCTAATTATATAACCTTGTTGAAATTCGTTCGGTTTTATTTTACTTTTACAGGTCCAAATTTACGTGCTGGTGGTTTTATCGCAACCATCCCGTGTAGTGTTCCGTACCCCTATTCTTTATGGAGCGCTACAAAATGGCGCCCGAAGGTAAGTGATTTTTATTATATTTTCTTAATGTGTCAAATACTTTTTTTATTTTTATTTTTTGTCGTCGGTGGAAAGATTGGTCGTAATCGACCAATAAATCGTTCCTCTTTGCTACTAATCCTTTTTCTTTTATGTTGTAGCGGAGCTCATAATTTCTACGGTTCCAGTGGTACGATGAGTTCGCCGCGCTTTACTTTCCCTGGCTTCGAGTCGCGTATTTTAACCTGGAGCTGACGCCTACTTTCCACTTGACATATTTAATTTATTGTGATAATGTTTATTTTCAAAAATAATTACTTGTATATCGTCCAAAACAAACAGTCTTTCAATCCCACCGAATAAAATTTTCACCCCTGAATTTTATTTTCCTACCATGTGTTTCGTAGTTAGGGTCCGTTAAGGTGAGTGGTTTTGTTTTTATTTTGCATGTAACCTTTTCGCCCCTAGGTGCTTCTCCTTGTTACTAGGGTATCTGGTGTTTTAGCATGATTGGTTTTTAGTTTTTGTCCCCAGCATGTTTTTGTACCATGTGCCCAGTGACATGCCGTTTTCGCGTGTAGGGACACCAATTTCGTCTCATGTGCGCGTATGGCGTTGCTGATGTTTTGAATATATTCAGACCGTGGGTCCATGATGGAACATGGTCTGGATGAACTAGCCACCATGAAACGCGTTAAGTTTTCGACTCGGGCGTATTTTTTTTTTGCTGTTTTAAATATGTTCAGACTGTGTGCCCAAGATGGCAGACAGTCGGAACGAACGCGCCTTGTGTCGAAAATTTTTCCTTACGGGATTTTGGGTCGTGGTGTTCCTCACCCCCCTTTTTGACTTTGCGGTGGTAATTAATAGATTTGTTTGTTTAGGCGATAAGGTAATTTGTAAAATTTTAATTTTTTTTTTGGACAAATATTTCTTTGCGCGTTTTGATTGTCTTTTTTTAGGTGTCCCCGTTCTTTCTTTTTTTCTCAATTTCCCAAAATTCTAAAGGTTCCATTGTGTTCAACGTCTTCCCCCTTTTGGTTTTTCTGTTTCGGTGTTCTATTCCACATTTATTTTTGGTAATAATTTATGTACGATAATTGTAACAATTTGTCACAAAGTGAGTAAGATAACTGTGCCAATTTGTTTCTAATTTTCCCTGATTCCCCTCCGCGGAGGCGTCGTGCCCCTCCGCGGAGGTTCTGTTAGCACTTTTTCCCTGTTTCCCCTCCACGGAGGCGTCGTGCCCCTCCGCGGAGGTGGTGAGGTGTTTCCTCCCGGTTTTCTCCACGGAGGGCCTTACGCCCCCTCCGTGGAGGTTTTGGGGTAGATGCCGCGAGGGCATTACGCCGCCCTCGCGGTGGTCTAGAGTTTACTTCTTTCTTCTTCTTCCTTCCAACTCTCGGTTTGAGAGTAAATTTCGTTCCACCTTGTTTGTTGCATTCAGTGTATTTCTGCTTTCAGATAGATTTGGTGGTCAGATTTTTATCCCCAATTTCTTCTGCGTCGACTTTTGTTGAGAGAATTTTCCTTTCCGTGTTCACTTTTTTCGGTCTGACTATACATATTGTTATTCAAAGTTCGAAGTTTGTTAATCACCTATCACTTTGTTCACGTTTGGCATTTGTTTGCCATCGTACCAACTGTAGTGCAGAAACAGGTCTTGATACTTGTGGTTTTTCTCGCGCGAACTTCCAAGACGGAATTGTTTCGTTGGGCTATCTTACTGGGTTAACGGTTAGTTAGTTTGCGCGAACTAGCTAATCTGTGATTTTGGTATCATAGCGGTTTGGTTGGTATGTAAACTTCGTGCACTGGTATGCCTTAGTTTAAGAGCTAGTGTCTTGGAATTTTCGATTCGAGTGCTTGTCCCGATCGTGTTACTTTTTCTGTCATTTGGTATACCCGGTATGATTATTCGTTATACCTTTATTTTTTTGTTTGATAGTTCTGATAGGCTTCTTTGTGTATATTGTGATGGTTGATTTATATAATCCCTAGTTTTTAGTGTTAGAATAGTTTGATTCAATTTTCGTCACGGATATTTGTTAGGGTTTCTAGTTTGTATTTGAGGTAGGTTATTTCTTGTCTTTGCTTTGGTTTGTAATAATGGTCTGATAAACACATTTTCTGCAGTTTTTTTTGGCTGACTGTACTAGGTGTAATTTAGTTATAGTGGTGCATTTTTCCTGCAGGCTGTATTATAATTAAAATAGTGTTATTGCGTTAGGCTAGATGTTTTAGGGTAGGTAATTGCAGTTAGTCAGAGTCGGTCCTAGTTTAGTCAGTCTAGTATCAAGATCGTTTCGGTTCAACTATACTAAGTGAGCGATCTTTGGTGTTCAGGTGTGATTTTCGGCGCGTCTGTAGTTTTGTTTTTCATTTTAGGTTAACCTTATCAAGGTCGACTTTGACAAATGCTGTTTGTGTTTAACCTTGATATTTTAAAGTGTGTTTTTGGTGTTTCGTGTTCGATGTTTAGGTTGATATGTAGTGTGTGTGTGTTGGTTGGTGTTGTTTAGGTTTAGTGTATTGTTTTAGGGTTGTTACTTTTGGAAATTTTAGGGTTGTCACTTCGATATTATTTTAGGGTTGTCACACTTGGAAATTTTAGCGTTGTCACTTCGATATTATTTTAGGGTTGTCACTTTTGGAAATTTTAGGGATGTCACTTCGATATTATTTTAGGGTTGTCAATTTTTTTGTTCTAGTGAGGGGATAATTGTAGCATTACCGCGACAAATCGCGTTGGTACGCGTTAATTATTGCTAATTTATTTCGCCTTTTTCGTTTCTCAGCCTTTTTGGTATTGCGGACTTGTTCATTGACCGGTTAGAGTTTATTTCTACTGACAGTTTTGAATTTTGAATTCGTTTTTGTTAAATCCGTTCCTTGTAATGGTACTGTCATTCAATCTCGTACTCTCGCCTTGATACTTCGGAAAATTGGATAGTCTCTGCTCAACCTAAGTTTCACTATAACATGGAATCTTAAGCCAGTTTCGAGTGCCGCGTCCGGTAGTGATGTTACGCGAAAGTCTTTCCTACTACGCCGTGGTCTCGATTGTTGACCGATCGAGATAGTGCTGTTGTCTTCTGTATGTCCGGATAGCGGGTGAGTTGGTTTTTGTTGCCTTTCAGCTCTCACTGCCCCCCATCTTTAGGAAGCCTTTCTTCCGTCCTTTTCGTTCAATTTTGTGAGTAAAGGTGTCCTTTGCAGCACCTCCGCTTACCCCATATCACGCGACTCTTCGCCCCAACGGAAGATCTGAAGACGAAGACGAGTGGTTTTGCCGATCACCGTGTGGTTCGCCAACGAGTTCGCTGGCAACGGGTCGTCGTCTGCGGTAGGTAGTGCCCGCAGGCTTTTCCCGCTGCGTCAGTTGCGACGAACGCAGCGTTACGGCTACATCTTCGTACGGCGGCAAGTCAGCGACGACGGAAGTTTACAGGATAGTCCCACATTTCGTTGATATTTATTATTAACAAAATTTCAAATTGAGTCCGCGAACTCCCCCCTAACCTATCTATGGTTACTTTTGGTTATATTTTGGCCATAAATTTAATTAGGTTTCTGGACCTTTTTTTTACCGATCAACACCACAATTTGTTATCCATATTTCATTATACTCCGAACACATCAGTTTTAATCATGAAGCGCTTCTTGTATTTAAACCGATTCATTCTATTATAGTTCGATTCAGTTTTACCTATAAATTGAATACAAGTTTTGGCCTGACCGTGTTCTAAGGTGGTCTTTTACCTTTATTAGGCGATGTGTTTTAAATTAAAAAGGCTTTATTAACGTGACAATCCGCAGACCGTTTTATGTTAATTCGTTTTGGTTACCTAAGCAAAGATCTGTGTCAGCCTAGTAATCTAGTTTTTATAGTTGCATTGTAAGTAATTTGTTTTAATCTAATCATTGTGTGTTCCCTAATTATATAACCTTGTTGAAATTCGTTCAGTTTTATTTTACTTTTACAGGTCCAAATTTACGTGCTGGTGGTTTTATCGCAACCATCCCGTGTAGTGTTCCGTACCCCTATTCTTTATGGAGCGCTACACTGGCTAAATTAGCAAATAGACTCAGTTCTGCAGCTTTTGCAGTTAATAAAATTCGGCAACTAATAGACTTGAAAACCGCTCGATTAGTTTATTTTAGTTACTTCCATAGTATTATGTCATATGGTATTTTACTATGGGGTAGTGGTGCTGACGTAAACAGCATCTTTGTTCTGCAGAAGAGGGCTATTCGTGCTGTTTACAAGATGGGTCATAGAGACTCTCTTAGAGATAAGTTTAAAGAAACCAATATATTAACAGTATACAGTCAATATATTTATGAAAACCTTATGCATGTTCATAAAAACATCGTTAATTTTAAAAAGAACTGTGACATACATAATGTTAATACTAGAAATAAACATAAGCTCGCAGTGCCCTTTACACGGCTTCATAAAATAAAAAACTCTTTCACGGGTTCTATAATAATCTCTCAACTAGTGTTACTCAGTCAGTAAATAAATCAGTAAATAAATTTAAGAGTTACGTTAAAAGTAAACTAATTTCTAAAGCGTATTATAGTATCAAAGATTATATGAATGATAACAATGCTTGGGACTGAATTGTTTGTATTACAATTATTATTGACCGTGGAGACTATATACATCTCCTTTGTATGCTTATTATTTTAATTTGACATCTGGAGACTCTTTACATCTCCATAATTGATCGTGGAGACTTTCTACATCTCCTATGGATGTTTATTTCTTAAATTTAATTTTCATTTGACATTTGGAGACTCTTTACATCTCCATAATTGTATTATTGACCGTGGAGACTTTCTACATCTCCTTACCTATGTCTATTTTTAATTTTTATTTGAAATTTGGAGATTTTACATTTCTAATTTAAATTTAATATACTTTGAGTCTCATAATTGCTCCTGGGACCTGTACCTCCCTGTGACATTTAAATTAGTTAGCTTAAGTTTATCATAGTAATAAGTTACTCATATAAAAAAAAAGACTTCCTGTTGAGTTTCTTGCGGCGTTTCTTCTCAACAAAGTCCCTTGGAAGCGCTGGTAGACTCAGACATGTAAAAGTGCCTACAGGGCCTACTTACAGAATAAATGAATTTGAATTTGAACATGTTGCTCACTTGCTGCGCTCCCATTATGCTACACAACATTTTATACGATTTGACCATTATACTAAACGAAATTTTATTCGTTATTAAATTCGGTCTTACCAACAGTTTAGGATATAAAAATCTACCGAACATCATTCGGATATTTACCAATATGTTTTCTATGATGTCAACATTCGTCTAAATAATATAAGGTATAATAAATATGTTATGCCAAAGTCGTTTTGGACACTAAAATTGCAAAATCAAAGCTAAGTTAAAATAGGAGATTGGTTGTCCAAATATTGTCTTCGTTATAGAATCGAACTTTAACTCTCGATATTAAGCGTTAAAACAATGGTTTCTAACAATAACGCGACACCGTTAGTTTCAATCACAATGTCGCTTCTTTAACGTTAATCTATGATCGCGTGCTTTTTTGTCTTGATCGCTCCAGTTATGGCAGGGATATGGTTGTCCTATTCTTTGATGTCGCATTATCATGGCGTCGCATTTATTACAACAACAAACTGGAACAATTTATTTTGTCAAGTTTCTATGTAATAAACGGAGAATAAAACTTTGATATTTGTAATCACCCAAATTAATCGACGGCCCTCAAATAGGGTTTTAAAGAAATACCTAGATTTTTGTAAATCTTGTTTTTGATTTATGGACCATGTTAAAACTAAAGCGTCCCACAGACTAACAGCTCAACGGCCACTTTTAGCTTGACAGTTCACCGTATTAGAACACGAACTGTCAGGCGGCCGCCCATCCAACGCGGCCTGACAATCTGATAATCAGTGGGAGCCTTAAATGCGAAAATAGTAAATGTTCAACTAAACAGTAAAAGAGAGAGAGAGAAAGGTTACACCGTTAGTTTGTATTGCAATGTCGCTTGTGACGTTAATCTATGATCGCGTGCTTTTTTGTCTTGATCCCTCCAGTTATTGGAGGGATATGGTTGTATGGAATTAGTAGGTAAGTACTTACGTACATCTGGAAGGTGCACTACACCGATAACGCGAGTCGAAAGAAACTTACTAAAACTTATAGTACGTCCCTTTCTAGTAAAGGTGACCATATTTTAATTGGTTCCCCTTGTTTACGCATAATCATAAACTGACCGAAAGTATGATTTAGGTAATAGTTCCCAACTTGATAACGAGGTATAAAATTACAATCCGGCATGCAAGATATTAATGATTCTTTGATTGATGATTCTTTGAACAAAAATTATTACAATATTCTGTCTATTTCATCATTTTCTTATTTACCTACACTGACAAACACAACGAGAAAAACTCGATCAAGGAACCCCAACGTCATCAGCAAAACACGTAAATTTGTAAAAAATATTTCGACATCCTAAATATTTATTTAGATCTCCCAAAATTCATTTCTCATGAGCCTTTGAAGATGTCTAAAGATACCTCACGACTTTTAATTTTAGTCATTAATATCCAAGTATCAAAAACGTATTACAAAGTTCGCGCACACAACTGTCAATTACGTTTCATAGTTACATTCAACATAATTAAATAATATACCTAAGTAACGGTATTTTAACATTTTCGCCTTTTTTTATGTAAAAATTTGGCATTGTCCGGCACGGTGGGCATGTAATAATATCCCGCATATTTGGCAATGTCCTGTGTGACGGACATAGTTTTTCTCAAAATCTAAAAAAACTAGTTTTTTTTTAAATATTTTTTCTGTCCCGTGAAGCTTTTATTAACCAACATATTTAATGAGTAATTTTACGGTATTACCGTAAATTACCTTAGGAAAAATAGATGGAACTACTCCAGTGGCCCGTTTCACGAAGCTACAAGTTACAAATTACAAGCGGAACTCTCTTTCTAGCAAAAATAGTTAGAAAGAGAATTCCGCTTGTAATTTCTAACTTGTAGCTTCGTGAAACGGGCCTCAGATATTTTTTTTTTTCTAGATTCCGTCAGATAATCTTCAGGTTTGAAATGTAAACTACATACAACAGAGTTGCTAGTTCGTCGCTTCAATCCATTTCCTTTTACCCGACTGCGTCAGAAGGAGGGTTATGTTTTTCGAGCGTATGTATGTATGTATGTATGTACGTATGTATGTATATGTGGGTGTGTGTGTGTGTATATATGTATGCATGCATGCATGTATGTATGTATGTATGTTTTTATGTACAGTGGTGGCCACATAATTAGGGACACTTGTTTTTTTCCCATACTATTGCCTACAAATATGACTTGACCACTAATCAAAAAGTTCTCGACCAATTTTATTGCTAAATACATTTTACTTTACATAATTAACTAAGGTTTAAACTGATGTACAGTGAACTACTATTAAAAACGGACCTTATATTTTACAAGGATTTAAAAACGAAGTGCTGACGCGTCCGTACAAAATTCTACAACTTTGTATGAGCGTCGAATATTTATTTTTTCAAATCCTTATAAAATGAAAGATCCGATCTCAACAGAGATAAATTGTACATACATTTAAACTTTACTTTATTAGTTAACGATAAGTGTAACTAAAAATATAATTGTTCAAGAACTTTTTGATTGGTTGTCAAAATTGAAAAGCCATATTTGTAGGCAATTGTATGGGAAAAAAACAAGTGTCCCTAATTATGTGGCCACCACTGTATGTATGTATGTATGTATGTATGTATGTATGTGTGTATGTATGTATGTCTATTTCCGGGCACGCTCTGCAGCCTAAACGGCTTGACGGATTTTAACATATGAGGTGTCATTCGATTCGTCTTAATGGCCGAAGTGACATAGGGTATATAATATTTCAATATGGCGTCCGGGGAGAAAAATATGGAGGGGGAATAAAAACCTTTTACACCTTTTCCAATATTCAAGTTAAATTTAAATTGTTATAAATATCAATAAGTACATGCTCTTACAATTTTCTATAGATTATAGAGCTTGTTTTTCGCTTCTCAGTTTTTTTTTTATTGCAGTCGGGTTTTTTTGTTTATTTTTAATAATTTAATTTTTTACTTCAACATTCGCAGGCGGTCTGAAATCAAATCGTTTTTGTTAGGTAACTTCGCTACGCTAGCAATAATGATATTAATGATTGCTCATGGTCACCCTACTAACAGAAATCTCACAAACTTGCCTGTGAAAGGATATCCCACAACCTGGATATGATTCTTTATTGCAGCCACTCACAGCACAACTAGTATTTACCATTGTTTTTAAGAAAATCACTTATTAACAAATAAAAGCTGAAATAGGTCTCATTGCAACAGTGAGAGATTATTAAAGTGACCGCCAATCGCCATTTTGTTTCATTAGTGTTGCTAGTTTTATTTTATAAACTCCTACCATTACCATGATGAGCAATGATTGAAGCGGGTTAACTTTAATATTAATTTAATATGTAATACTTTAATGCATTCCTAGCGCCTAATTTAAATATATATAGGTACTGTGAAATCCTCACAATTTTTAAAATTAACATGTTCTACCTATACTGCGTCCAAGATAACGAGTTAATATAGCGTTCTCTCTGTTGCACTCTTGTATGCAAATGAAAGGGACAAAGGAAGGGCGGTGGGCGTAAACAATTGCACCTCTAATCTTGGGCAGGCTTACATGCCGTTCATTCGGAATATTTATGTAAGTAATATTTTTGTTAATGCGGTCATTTCCCAAATAAAGCGAGAAATTATTATCTTTATGACCTTTTTTCTTTTAACAACATTTATTGATAAGGAAAGTTTGAAAAGAGGTAGCTGGATAGTTATATAAATAAAACAATGTATATTCGTAATGTACAATTTATTAATCATTGTCTGATTCACTCGATTCATGTTCTAAATGGATTATAAAGCTTTATTTTCCACAGAATTCATTTCCTTCTCCACCACTTCTACAACGTGTTTAATGCACTTCTTCCATGATTCAACATTTATTTTGGAGATGGCTTCTTGGAGTAATTGTTTTACTTCTACTAACTTAAGATTAAGTAGAAAACAGTCCAATTAACAAGCCGAGTCACAGACTATGCAGAACATAACAATCCAGTATGCAAGCCAGGTAAACGTTAAAAATCGCCAAATCGAAAGAAAGTATAACGCGTCCGCACTGTACGAGAGACCGATGTTGACTGAACTTTGGCCGCCATGTAAACCTATCCGATGCGTATTTGTGACTCATTTCGCTGACCAATCGCATGCTTTCTCAGTTTTCTAGTGCTAACTCGTTATCTTGGACGCAGTATAGTTAACATTTCGTACTAAGAAAATCGTAACTTTTTAACATGGCAATTGTGTAAGAGGGACAAACAAAGACAAAGTAAGTCTCATTAAGCTCGTGCACTTGATTACCACAAAGTCAGCCTTCTGTCTTCAGATATTGAGTTCAATTTTACTTGTCGCGATTTTGGAAGTAAGCATTCCAGATGTACTTACTAATTCCATGTATGGTTGTCCTTATCTATGATGTCAAATCACATGGCGTCACATTTGTTACACCAACAAATTGGAATAATTTATTTCGCCTCTTTATTACGTTTTGTACATTTAAATTTTAAAAATCCTTGAATTTAGTTACTATGTAATAAACGGAGAATAAAACTTTGATATTTGTAGTCACGTATATTAATCGACGGACCCCGAATAGGGTTTTAAAGAATTACCTATAATTGGACTTATTTGATAATTTCTTAATTGTTTTAACTTGAATCGAGAAATCCTAAAAAAGGTATAGCTTAATTTGTTACGAAGAGTAAATATACAAAGTTTCAAGTGACCAGCTCAATCCGGTAACTTTTTTCCATACTAACTTACCCCTCTTTCCCCCCCCCCCCCCCTTTTGTTATCATATCTTATTTTTTTAATACATATGAACCTGGTCACCGTTTATTGTAACCTTTTAGTGAAAACCACATTAAAATTGGTTCAGTGGTTTTCAATTGATGCGAGGAGAAACAAAATTAAACAGACAAACAGACAAACAGACAAACAGACACCGAGTCTAAAAATTGTAGAAACGTGTTCTGCTGTTCATTTTGAGGGCCCCTATAGTATTTTTATTTTTTTATCTCGAATGTACAGTTTTCCCTTCTACAACTTTATTATATGTATAGATTTTTCTTCAATGAGGCCTCATAAAAGAGAAAAAAAGAGAAACCCCCAAAAGAGAAGAGTCGCTCCACAGGGGCAGAACTTGGCAAACAAGTGTTATAGAATATTTGAAAAATACATTTTTTACTATAGGATGATGATATTAGACATTCGTAGAAAGAAAGAGTCGCCATCTATCAATTTGGTCCTAGACTAAATTTGCGTTCCGTTTTATCTATGGTGACATTTAAAATTAATACCACCATAAAATCTTGTCACACGTAAACCGAGTATAGAATAGACCTGGCCCGCGCGTATACCTTTGAGATGGAGATCTCCATCTCAAAGGTATACGCGCGGGCCAGGTATATGTATAGATACTATCTATAGTATCTATACATATAAGTGTGATATATATGCAATCAATTCTGAGTTGCCAACAATTTGCTAAATTTCCCCAATAGCTACTTATTACCTGACTGCAACAACCGGTCAATTGAGAGTCGGAAATATAATCCTCGTGCTTGTGACATTGGTTCTAGAACATAATACACTATAATTTTCATACGGCGTTGCTTACTGTTTTAAATCACATTCGCAACCACCTAACCTCCAAATGTATGTACGTATTTGAATATCGAAAGTTACAATATCGAACGGTCAAAACATTTACAGTAATTATAGAATTCTATATATGTTTTTAGGTCTGAAATGCCTACGATTAAAATGCTACTTACATGTTTTTGCAAATGTTTATTTATATAAATATTTGTTACAGGAGGTACAGTCATATATTATATTAACAATGTGCTTCGAAGTGTTCTGAGCAGATACGAGAAAACTTTGTTGGTTGCCAATTTATGCTACATGTAGCTATAATCCAAAGCTTCCTTGCTTCAGTATCAGATGGGTATCTGAAAAATATTAAAAAATGTTCTAAAATTTTGCGAACGTAAAAAGGTAAATTTCAGGGATTATAATATAAGAGATAATTTAAAAAAAAAACTATGTCAAATCAACAAAACTTGTTTTATTAGTATAACAAAATACCCAATAATATCATAATTATATATTACCCCGTTTGTTGGGTAAAATGCATTTTAGATGGATGACAACACGAAATTGTTTATATACGACTAAATTTAAATGTCAGCAATCACAAGGATTACTATGTATTATCGTCATCAACATAAATCGGACGGTTAGCGGAAGAAAAATCGTCGATGAAACTGCAATACCGCGTAACCAACAATGGCTAATGCCGCGTAACTAACAAATGTGTCAAATTTGAATTTTCGCGGCTGTAGGTAGAGCACTGTGATAGGCTCCAGACGGCATTGACAGCTGTGTCTATAACCAATCAGAAAGCTCCAAAGTCACGTCATGTCGATACCGCGAGAGGGCATGTCGTTTTCACAATTCCGCGAATGTGCATACAAGTATAGAGATGACGTATTATTCAATTGTGTAATACCGCGTAAGTGCTTTATATAAATACATACTGGTAAATTTGGATGCTTAATATAATAAACAGCTAAATTATGGGGTTAACAAAGTTATTTAGCGTTTGGGTAAGTCTAACCTCAATAAACACAAAGATATTCAATTTTAATGCTCTCCTGTAAAATTTGCCACAAGTCAGTTACGCGGCATTAGCAATTGTTGGTTACGCGGTATTGCAGTTTCATCGACGAAATACGATTTATTTGAACACAAAACCGATACTTTTTATGTTAAAATGTAACTATGAGACGTTATTTCAAATAATTAGTTGTTTACATAGTCAATCAGGATTTATAAGACCACAATAATAGTATAAGGTATCCACTTACGTATGAAAGGTTATGTGCTCATATTTCCGCTCACTCCGGCTTTTATAGCCTAAAATACTGCAATTCACCATCACGAAATTGTTCTTTAACACATTACACGTAAACTTCACCCTTGTATTTTGCAAAAAAACTCCGAAAACAGCTTAGAACCACTAAAAACTCATACGACTCGCATCAGCTGTCAGGGTTTGTTTGCCACAATGTCGATAAGGTATACGCGCGAGAGGGACAGTAAAAGTAAGTGCATCTCGTTTATACATACGTAATTATGTACAAACGCATCTCAGACTTCCCACCTGGTTCTAGTCTAATGCCCACTCCATTCTATTCTCCCTCTACGTTGTCACATTTTGTGAATAAATGCATAGATAACTATTACTAGAAGTATTTTAACAAACATAGTATTTACAAAATACTAAGATACCAAACAAAAAGTACTTTAAATATAAGATACAAAATGAATTAAAAAAAAAAGTATTTTAGATACAAGATGAAAATACGTATTTTGTATCTTGTATCTGTATTTCAGATACTTGTATCTTAATTAAGTCACATTCCTTGTATTTAAAAAAATATTTGGATATATAACCAATCTCCTATTTTATTTTACAATTTTGATTTGTTCATTAAAATTCTCTTAAGGCTCCCACATATTATCGGTTTGCCAGGTAGTTACAACATGGTCTGGCCGCCTGACAGTTTGTGTTTGGGGGCGGTAAAACTTGCTATGCTTGTTTTCCTTAGTTGAAGGGACAACCAAAATACACCCTTAAATAAATTTGAAATATGCTTGAGAGATTATCCACCAAAGCCGGCAAGGATTCGCCAGTTGCTTATGCCAATAAAACCTGCCAAAAAGTCTGGATGGGATAAGGAAAGACACATGCGCACTTACCGGTTCCTCCTTCAGAGCAATCCAGGACCCTGGCCAGGTCTATTGTCCATAAAATCACGATTTCACTACACCAGCACGCGGCGGCAAAATACCTAGCTCAAATCCTTGGCGTAAAAACACAGTTATGTTCAAAATATAGTTCTTCGCATCAACACAAGGTCCTTTAACGTATTTTAACGTGATATTATACGAGGATGACGATTATTTTATAAGATTTTGTCGATTTAAAAATTAGCGACTCATTAGCGTGCGATGGTTTCATATCGACTGAGGACACCTCTTATGGACTCCGTGCGAGCGAGATCGCCATATACCTTGTGCGCATGTTAGAGAGGGATGACTCTCCTGGGCAGTACTTTTCTATATAAATTATAAATCAATTACCATAAGAATAAACAATAACTACACGTAGAAGCGAAACTCCCGGCTCCGGACGCTAAATCCTACCGCCTGGCGACACCTGAGGTGTCTAGTCAGTCAGGGGCGTCACTGACGGAATATATATATGTATTAACCAAGATATTGTTATTGTGTCTTGAATTGGTTTTCGTAATTGTGTTGATTTTAGTGATTATGGTTGAACTAAGATAGTGTTTTAAAAAGTGAACGACTATGTACGGCAAAATAATTAGAAATAATTGATGATTGAATGAAGGAGTTTTATTTGTTAAATAGTACATCCTCTAGATGTTGATGATAAAAAAAACGGAAACATTAAAAACGAATTAATAGATAAGAATAGTATTTTGTAATAAAGCTTTTTCAACTTAATAAAAATTGAAATTAATAGTCCGGAAAGGAACGTAAAAAATAACTCCGGATCCCAGACTATACTTAAAACATATTGAGCTTAAAAGGTCGTTTATTTGAAGACTCGTTTCTGTGTTTTATAGATGGTTAATAGCCACATAAGCCATAAAAATTTCTGGAGATAATCTTAATATCATTCAAAATATTATTACCTAATTTAACGTAAATGTAAAAAACTTTTGCAACAATGTTTCCACGTTGAAGGAAAACATAAATAACATTCGTGACTAAACTTGTATAACACATCCATAAACCGATTAAAATATTGCACAAGTGACAGCCCTGAGTTTGGGCGCGGAAGACAAAGGGGCGTAGCGGGGTGAAGGGGGAAGTAGGTATTAAAAGCGCGGCATTTGGGGCCTCGGTAAAGGAGATTCGCTTCTAAGTGTAGTTATTGTTTATTCTTATGCTATGGCGCAAGCAGTGTTCTAATTAATACGATGAACTGTCAAGCTAAAATCGGCCGTCGAAATGTTAGTCTGTGGGACGCTTTAGTTTTAAGATTGCCCATAAATCTCACTCAGGATTAAAAAAATAGCAGGTTTGGCATTCATCGTGAATGTTTTAAAATAATAGCTGAATATATATATTTTTATTTTTATGTTTTATTAGTTCTCTTTTATTGAAGACGATTAATAGTTTTCCTTTTTATTATCATTTAGTTACGCGGCTTGGTGTCTGTTTGTCTGTTTAATTTTGTTTCTCCTCGCATCAATTGAAAACCACTGAACCAATGTTAATGCGATTTTCACTAAAAGGTTTCAATAAACGGTGACCAGGTTTATATATAATAAAAAACTAAGATATGATAATAAAGGGGGGAAAGAGGGGTCAAAGTTAGTATGGAAAAAAGTTACCGGATTGAGCTGGTCACTTGAAACTTTGTGTATTTACTCTTCATGACAAATTAAACTATATACCTATTTCAGGATTTCTCTATTAAAGTTAAGACAACCTAGAAATTACCAAATTAGGCCAATTATAGGTATTTCTTATAACCCTATTTGGAGGGTCATCGTTTAATTTGGGTGATCACAAAATATCAATTTTTTATTCTCCGCTTATTACATAGAAACGTAATTCAAGGATTTTAAAAAATTATATGTACAAAATGTTGTAAAGAGGCAAATTAAATTATTCCAATTTTTTGTTCTAATAAATGCGACGCTATGATAATGGGACATCAAAGAATAGGACAATCATATCCCTCCCATAACTGGAGCGATCAAGCCAAAAAAGCACGCGATCATAGATTAACGTTAAAGAAGCGACGTTGTGATTGAACGGTGTCACGGTGTTTTAATACCTAATATCAATGATATAATATAAAAAGAGGTAGATATGTTACCTATACGGTATTCCGCGTGTAAAAATGGCCCGGCTTACGCACACATAATCAGTAAATATTGCAATTACACACTAATTCATAAATGACCAGTGAAAGCAGGATGGTATGCTAATTTCCGGGAGCGAAACAGAGACGAGTATATGTTGCTCTGTGTTGCATATGTAGGGTAGTCTTACAATAAACGGTAATACTGGGCGCACGTCTTTTATTCTACAGTGGCGAACGCGGATAAAAAATATATATAATTAAATAGTAACAGTCTCGTCTCGTGTTTGAACTAATAAGATGTCAGTGGGTAAACTACGTGAATTTGAGTTGAAAAGTGGCAATTGGACGAGTTATGTGGAACGATTAGAAATGTATTTCTTGGTGAAAAAAGTGACGTCAGAATTACAGTTACCGACATTAATTTCGCTTATGGGGGAAGACGCATATGACTTGCTATCGACATTGGCAAGTCCGAAGAAACCAAAAGAATTAACCTATGCTAAGGCAGTGGAGCTATTAAAAGTACATCTTCAGCCAAAACCCTCGGTGTTAGCGGAAAGGTACAAATTTCGTCAGCGGTGTCAGTTGCAGAACGAATCTATCGCGGATTACGTAACAGAGTTAAAAAAATTAAGTAAACACTGCGATTTTGCAGCTAACCTAAACGAAAACATTCGTGACCAATTGGTGTGTGGGCTAAGAAGCGAAATTATCCGACAGCGGCTGTTTGCAGAGGACGACCGAGCGGTCACATTAGCATTATCTTTGGAAGCAGCTGAACGTGACGCGATCGCTGTGAAACGTGACACGGAAGGCCTTGCGGAAGGGGTGCACAGGTTTAATTTCACTGAATGTTCAAAATGCGGAGACGGAAGGCATCAGGCCACTGATTGCCTATACAAAGATTACGTGTGCAGTTTGTGTCAAGAAATCGGCCATTTAAGACGCATGTGTCCAAAAAAAAGGGGTCGGGATCGTGGCCACCAATCAAGTAAGACGGGCATGTCGGCGGGAACAGCCGGCACCTATAATGGGGGACGAGCGGGCGGCCGCGGCGCAGGCGGCCGGGGCTCGTGGAGCCGCGCGGCGCGGGCGCGGCGCGGCGCGCGCAGGGGCGGCGGCCGGGAGCGGGCTCCGTTGTTCATGCTGGACGACGACGACCAATACGGAGTGGACGAGAGCGAATACCAGTGGGATGACATGGACGAGTACAATGATGAGGGGGAAGAGGAACCGATGTACCAGATGTCCTTAAGCAAATATAAACCGGTCTGTATAGCAATTAGGGTTCATAATTGTTTACTTAAAATGGAAGTCGATACCTTAGTTATCCTGTATTAGCAAAAGTGTATATGTTGAATTGTTCAGTAATTTGCATTTAAAACCATGTTATATAAATCTTAAATTCTATGACGGCTCATCCATTCAACCGTTAGGCTACATAGAAACGGTCGTCAATTACAAAGGTATAGTTAAAACTTTAGATTTGTATGTGATAGATAAGGGGACTACAAATTTAGTAGGTCGACAATGGTTGGCAGAGTTAAATAAATATACCCGTTAAAGTCGACATACCGTTGGACAAATTACCAAATCTCCATTTAGCTGAGAGTAATACGGAAACAAAAAAAATAATTAATGAAATTATTTCTACGCATAAGCCGCTGTTCGATGGCACACTGGGTAAATACACCGGCGGCGAGGCCGAGCTGTGCGTAAGAGATAACGCCGTGCCCATTTTCTGTCGGGCGCGACCCCTGCTATACGCGCTGCGCGCGCGGGTCGACGCGGAGCTCGACGCCATGCTGGCCGCCGGCGTCGTCGAGCCGGCGGACCGCTCCGACTGGGCCACGCCGTTGGTCGTGGTACACAAGCCAGACGGAGGTTTGAGACTTTGTGCGGATTACAAGGTAACCCTTAATCGTGTTTTAGAGGTCGACAGATTTCCGGTTCCAAAAATGGATGATTTGTTCAGTAATCTGAGTGGCAATATTTTTTTTACTAAACTACACCTATCTCAGGCATATAATCAGATAATGTTGTCCGAACGTTCTAGGGACTTTACAGTTATCAACACACATAAGGGGTTATTTAAATATACACGCCTGGTTTATGGATTATCTTCAAGTCCTGGAATTTTCCAAAAAATAATGGTACATTTATTTAAAAATATACCTGATGTCATCGTGTTTTATGATGATATCCTTATTAAAAGTAAGGATTTAGATAGTCATTTAAGGTCGGTAGAAGAGGTACTACGGATTTTGGAAAATAATGGGTTAAGAATTTAAAAAAGTAAATGCGAATTCTTAGCTAAAGAAGTTAGGTATTTAGGGTTTATAATTAATTCGAGTGGGGTTCGAGTAAACCCTGACAAAGTGGAGCCTATCGTGACTATGTCGCATCCAAATAACGTCACGGAACTCAAATCATTTATAGGTATGGTTAACTTCTATGGAAAATTTATAAGTAATTTAAGTACCCATTTAGCACCGTTGTATGATCTACTCAAAAAAGGTAAACACTGGTCGTGGGGCGCTGAACAAAACTCCGCTTTCGTTAAAGTTAAGAATTTTCTATGCAGCACGGGAGTTCTCGTGCATTTCGATATGAGCGCGGAGACGGTGGTGACGGTCGACGCGGCGGCCCGGGGCCGTGGTGTGACGTGTGCGTGATGGCACAGCGCGCGCCTTGGGGTGCCGAGCGGGTGGTTGCGAACGCCTCGCGCTCACTCACGGCGCACGAGGTGCATTACAGCCAGATCCACAAGGAGGCGCTAGCGATCGTATTTGCTGTCGATAAGTTCCACCAATTCTTGTACGGAAGGAAGTTTATACTCCGGTCCGATCATAAACCTCTCGTTAGCATTTTTGGTCCCAATATTGGCGTTCCCAGCGCAGCAGCGAGTCGTTTGCAACGTTGGGCGATTAAATTAACGGCTTATGATTTTGAGGTAGAGTATGTTAGGACAGATCAAAATACGGCTGATGCTCTCTCGCGTTTAATCCAGTCACAGAGAAATGAATTCGCATCACAGGAAGAAAGTTTACCTGAGCAGACTTACCTACATTTCTCAACAGACGCGCTGTTAATTGATTATAAGGTTCTTAAAAAGGAAACTCAACGGGACCCAATTTTAAGTCGAGTTTTAAGCTTTTTAGTCGACGGATGGCCTTTGGATGTTGAATTTCAAGAATTGCGGCAGTATCTAAATAGGACAAATTAATTATATAGCGAACTAGGTTGTATCATGTGGGGCCATCGCGTAGTCGTACCACCCTCCTGTAGGAATAAAGTGATTGCTGAACTTCATGACCCTCACATGGGGATAGTCAAGACCAAAGCGCTTGCTCGCAGCTACGTGTTGTGGCCGGGCGTGGACGAGGCCGTGGAGCCGGCGTGCCGGGCCTGCGCCGTGTGCGCCGCAGTGGCCGACGCGCCGCCGGCGCACGCGCCGCGCTCGTGGCCTTGGCCATCCCGTCCTTGGTCTAGGTTACATTTGGATTTTTTGGGACCCATAGGAGGCGTAACGTACTTAGTGATAGTTGATTCTTGCTCGAAATGGATAGAAGCGATCCGGATGGGTAGGACCACCGCAGCAGAGGTTATAGCTAAGTTACGGGACCTTGGGCAAAATTTGGTCTACCGAAACAGACTGTCAGTGACAACGGACCGCCATTTTCGAGCGCCGAATTTCAAAACTTTCTTAGTCATAACGGCATAGAGCATGTCTTTACCGCGCCCTATCATCCATCATCCAACGGGGCAGCAGAGAACGCCGTAAAGACGTGTAAGCGGGCAATAAAAAAGGCTTTGAAACAAAATCTAGATGTAGATACAGCTTTATGTAGATTTCTATTGGCATATAGGAATACCGAGCATGCTACGACTGGTGACCGTCCGGCGAATGTACTCTTAGGTCGCAAACTGCGTATGAGGCTAGATAATTTAAAACCAGAAAGGGAATCCCTGGTGGCCGCGCATCAGGCGCGGGCCGCGCAAGGGGCCGGCGGGGCGGAGCGCCAGCTCGCGCCGGGCGCGCTGGTATGGTACCGCGGTTATAGGGACTCTAATAAGTGGCTAGCGGGCACCGTCGTAAAAAAATAGGGAACACAGATTATTGCATAGGGTCTAGTTTTGGAACCGAAATCCACAGGCACATCGATTAACTGAAACTAAGGGTTACTACTAGTAATAGCGATAACAATATTCCTCTCGACCGGGGAACAAGGGAAGTTATCGCAGAGCGGAAAGCGCGCCAGTCATTAAGCTTTCCCATGACCAGCGGCGAGGCAGCAGACAGTGGCAGCAGTGGGTCGAGGGAGGAGACAGTGTCCCCGGTAGCGCCGACCGACTCGCCGTCTGTGACGCCAGCCCGTCGCGCCCTCGCATCGCTGGAGCGCAGTGTGCCAACGAACGCGGAGGCTAGGGCTAGTGAGGAGTTAGCGGATACAGCCGGTCCTGTAATTTCATATCCTAGGCCTAGGTTCCCTGTAAGAGCGCGTAAAGCGCCGGTACGTTTTGGATTTGAGGAGATAGATTATATAAGAACAGGATCATAATAATTATTCTTTATATTGTAACGTAATGTATCTTATCTAATGTTGTTTGATTGGTTGGTTGGTTGTTTGATGTTTGATTGCTATACGTCGTATATGTTTAAATTAAGTGTAATTTTGGAAACCTGTATTTTATTTTAATTACTGTTAATGTATATTAGTTAATAAGGGTGGAGGTGTTGCATATGTAGGGTAGTCTTACAATAAACGGTAATACTGGGCGCACGTCTTTTATTCTACACTCTGCAGACTAGTTCACGGTTCCGTTGACGGCGCAAGACTAAGTAAAGGTGTACCAATTGGCTTGGTTTTAGGGTGCCACTATCGAAGTGCGTATAACATATCTACATCTTTTTACTATATTATATCATTGCCTTATGTCGAGAGTTAAAGCTCGAATCTATAATGAAGACAATATTTGGACAACCATTCTCCTATTTTAACTTAGCTTTGATTTTGCAATTTTAGGGTGCTGATTTTAGTGTCCTAAACTTCTTTGTGGCATAACATATTTAGTATAATATTATTTAGACAGTAACCTCCCAAGCTACCTAACTAAACCTAAGCACCAAAATTGACGTAACATACCCTTCTCTGTCTCGCTATTCCCTAGGAAAAACTTTAAGAATTGATCTAGTTTGTAGCCCATACGCAATTGTAATGGCCAAGTGATCTGTCTAAGGAACCAAAATCAGAATCTGTCTAACCCGAAACGTAACCCAAATACTTTTGAGAAGTGGCTACTGAGTGGAACAATCCTACAAAAACTCAAAAAATAAGTTACCTTATCCTGAACCAACCTAAGGAAAAGATAACTCAAACAATTTGGAAATCTAATTAACATTGAAGAGTTTAGAAAACTATAGAGCTCAATGTGGAATGAGGTTATGAGAGTGAATATTAACTAAACTAAGTACATGTTTGGAAGGCATTAAAGGTTTGCGCTAACGGTAGAGCCCCACACCCGCTCTGGAGCTATTAGAGCCCCCTGGCTAACGCCAGACCTATGGGACTCGACACCAGACTGGGTATCCCTCTAGCGCGTTCTAAGAAGCTAAGATGATACTAAAGGAATTCCTTATTTATTGTAAGTTTGTCGATCTGTAATCTCTGTCAAGCTAGGGGACGAGTGGATACCTCAAATTGAGTGCGTAGATTATGATTATGGTTCTTTTTCAAATTTTATCTGTTTTAGAAAAATAGCACTCTTTTAGGGAAAGTTTTTAAATAGCCAAAGCCTCTTTTGTATTCCCGTAGGAAGTTTAAACTAGGTACTGTCAATTGTCCGTAGACTTGAATGGTCATATTCTTATATCAGTTTCTCGGGGACAGCGTTCAGCGAGACCTTGATCTTCATCTGAACTTCGATTCATCAATCGATGTATGAGATCCTGGACACTAGAACGTTCATGTCAATGGGACTTTCCACCAGATACACATATCAGTTTGATTTTCTTTATTACATGAATTACTTCAAGATGAACAGTTCCAGAAGTTGAAAGGATGTACTGTACTTTAGGATAAAAGCTGAGAATAAATGATTGATAACATAAACCATATTAGCGGTATCCGCTATTTATACTGGTACAACAAAACTGATACAGATGCATACTTCCCTGAAGCCACATTCAGTAACACATCCTATCCATTTTTATCATAAGGATTTCTGCCCCTGCCGCATGCCATGCTGGCGAACATTATCCGATTTCGTATCGCGAAATAGATTCGTGTAAGTTTTATTTACTAAATCTTTTTATTAATCTTTCATGTTTTTTTTCGAGTCCTTTTTTTTCAATACTCCTTCATTTCCCAATTTCTGTGAAAAAACCATAGCTAAACCTATTGCAAAGGTTTTGCTTGCCATCCAAGATAAAAAAACTCCTTCATCCAAAACCTAATTAAAAACTTAGATATTATGGAGGCGTTACATTATCTATAACTGAAAGTCTACTTCTTTATGCTCTATCTCAATAAAATTATATATTTGTGAAAGGGACAGACGACCATAGCAAAGTCGTAGTGTCACAAGACGAATGTTGACACCATAAAAAACATATTGGTAAATATCCGAATGTTTGATAGATTTTTATATAGTAAAATGTTGATAAGACGGAATTTCATTACGAATAAAATATCGTTTAGTTTAATGGTCAAATTGCATAAAATGTTGTGTAGTATAAAGCAAGCGAGCAACATGGGTCGGGGCAGAAGCGATTCGGATAGGTTTTAGGTTGCTAGGTTTTTTTAAAATATATTATCATGATATAAGCCGGAAATTTCTTCCTGCCTTATTTTCATGCTCATGCTGTTTAAAACGTTTATTCCGAAACATATTCTGCTTAATAAGTTTATGCATTTCATTATTTATTCGTTACGAACATTCGACTCACGAATTTTATGCATTAAGATTATTCGATTAATAAATATAATGCGTAATGATTTTTGTGAAATAATACTAGGATACCATATGCGACTATGCGTACGGGGTCCCCAATTTAGATCATTACTAATTCACTCCTTTGGAATCCGCAGCATTATAGTAAAAAGAGAAACTTTATAATGTCACAAATACCTATTCTTTTTTGGGTGTTATTTGTTTATCAATCTGATTTTGAAATTAATTAAGAATTAGTAGTTAGTTAGTATTAATAAAAAAATCAGTACCTACTGCATAAACTAACCCTAATAACGCAAACATTTTTGAATTAATGAATTTGTTTCAGGATCAGAGTTCCATAAATTGTTAGCAACATTCAATATTATTCTATATTAGTAATTATTTGTCAAAATTGTTTAATTACTAATTATTTTATATCTCCTTTGCCTTCTACCACTCAGTGTGACAACATGGGGCTTTGTACATTCTGTTTTGTCAATCTATGTCGAAAGCAGCGGTGTCAGATTGACGTTGACAGTGTTGAGATATCAATTTTTTTTCCGCCATTTTCAAGACTTATTCAATGCGTATTATTTCTACGGCGCGGCTGTTAGGTATTTAATATTAGGGCGGTTATTATGATCGTTTGGAAAAAAAAACGGGCTGTCATTTTATTTTTCGGCTGTTGGTTAATTAGTGGGGCGGTAAAACATGAAGAGTAATAAAAAGAAAACAATTAAAGTATATTAGATACGTATAATACAGAGTGGTACTCGATAAACTGTACATATTGAAAGGGATGAAATTTTAGGTTAATTTAGCGGTAAAACAATTTAAAAAAAAGCCTCTTTTTTTTTCATACATTTTTAAATAAATTACAGGAAAAATGTCATTTTCATTTTCATAAAAACACGATTTTCTCAAAGTTTTGTAGATATTTCACTAATTAAAAAAAAAAATGTAACATATCTGCAAAATTTTGAGAAAATCGTGTTTTTATGAAAACAAAATGATATTTTTGCAGTAATTTTCCACAAAAAAAACAGTATCTCAGTTATTTTTTTTAATTGGTCTAATATTGTTATCAATTATGATAAACCTAACTAATGTCAATACTATGCATTTTGTTTTATCTTTTTTGGGCTATTAGATCAAAAGTTACACCGTCACAAGTAAGTGTACTACCCAAACTTTATTAAAAAGTTTGATAATCTGTAAAAAAAAAACAGAGGCTAAGAAATAAAAAATAAATTGTTTTACCTATAAATTAACATAAAATTTCATCCCTTTCAATATGTACTTATTATATATTTATCGAGTACCACCCTGTATAACTGTAGAAAGAACCACATATTTGAGAAAAAATACTTCAGGGGGCTTAAGTGAACCATAGAACTTTTTTCAAAAGGTTTCTGACCTTTATAAAATGATTTTAACACAATAGAGAAATGTCAGTCAGTTTAGATCTTTGAATTTACGGTATTCTTCATTATAAAAACAAAAAATATGTGTAAAAAAATCATTTCGATACGTCAAATAGTTTCTGAGATATTGAATTTTAAACTTCGTATGCGGCGCTCGGAACCCGGCGGCGGGCGCTCACGGATGATGACGTCATCGCTTAAGAGCGGTGAGCGCCTTTATTATGATTGAATAATTTCATAGGGCTATACAATGATATTTTATATAAAGACTAGCGACCCGCCCTCGCTTCGCTTCGGTTAATATAAGTAAAAATAACCCAAGTTCATCTGGAATAATATACTTTTCAAACAGTGAAAGATTTTTTAGATAGGTGCATTTGCATAGAGGTTTGTAGAGGGATGCAGAATTCACTTTATTTGGCCACAAATTAGAAGTTCTTGTGGACTTACGTTCGGCCTACTTTCATTTTCAGGAGAAGATTCTCTGGCTCTCTGAGATCTGTTTATCCCTGTCGCCTATAAGCCGAACGTCACGCTCAGTAGAAGATTTTCTGGCTAGCTGAGATCTGTCTATCCCTATCAACTCTAAGACGAAAGTCACGTTCAATAGACGATTCTCAATTTCTTCGCAAATAATTACTTTCTCTTCTATTTTACAGCCTGACTTCCCTTTCTTCTTCGATTTCATCATTAACACGTAAATTGATTCTATTATAATCCCTAGTTCGACGACCTATATTAGAACGACTTTTTAGAGGCATAATCCATTATGAGTTTTCTCCTTTAAAAAAAACGTGTGTGTCTCGGGACGCCCGACAGAAGTGATAACTTAAACTAATCTAAGTTGAACTATACCGCCCCGCCCCGCCCCGCCCCGCTGCCGTATGCGTGAGAGAAAGGGAAGCCAGATAGCCTGGCGCCGTAATGCGTTACGTAACGAAGCGGTTTACCCTCCCATAAGAAAGTATCACTTCAAAAAATCTATTAACCCAAATCCACAAAATTACACAAACAAAAACAAATTGCTACTAAACTAACAACCGCCAGGCTGTAACATGCTAAAAGCATATAAAATAACATTTATTTTTAAATTTAAATCAGGAAATATGTAAGTATTTACAACACAACCTTAAAATAAGAAAAATTGAGTTTTATATTAAATCCACAAAATTAAATAATAAACACTACCTCTCGTTGATAACCTAATAAGTATTTAAAAAAATCACAGGGAAAAAAACTTACGCCTGCCAGGCTATGCAAAAAGCATAAAACTTAATCTATTCACCTATTATCTAAATTAATTTATTTACCTATACTATGTATTAAAAAAATATGAAATACAGCATAAAATAACTTAACTTAACCTAACCTAACCTAACCTAACCTAAACTCAATCAACTAACCTACTCATTTCCCGAATTTAATAATCGGAAAATCTTGTATTTCTTTATTAATATAAATAAAAGTAAGTAGGCAACAGCAGATCAGTTCCGATGCACGTCTGATCATTTCAAAATGTTTGTTATTATAGGTACAGTCAAGGACTCTAAGGGCCTGTTGTTTGATCAGCAGTTAACTCAACTAATTGTTAAAATTCGAAAAAGGAATCGGATATTTTACACATTTCCTTGAGATTTAACCATTAGTCACGATTTTTAACAATTAGTTAGTTTAACTACTGATCAAACAACATGCCTTAATTGTTGAGCCACTATGGAACCCTGTCGCTTAGCGTTTGTCATTAATTTGTGTAATTTCTAATTTCTGTCATGTGGCTTGACGCTGTCAATACCATGACAGGGTTCCATAGTGGCTTAACAATTGAAGTCCTTGACTATAGGGCGAAGCGCGGCTATAGGCCCGGCCAACCGTTTCGATAATACAGATTATTGATTTTGAATCTACGTATTTAAATGACATTTATTTAAATTACATAGTGTAAAGGACAATTTTAAGGTATTTATGTGGATAAGGATAAATACTGAATCGGTGAAAATAGCTTCGCAAATAACCTTATATTTTTTAATAAACATTTAAAGTTAAAATGGTTACTGTGAGTCAACCTTAGGAGATAGTCATATGCCATCGCGGACTTTTCTCTAGGCATTATTGAAGATCTACAATTCTTCACTACAATATTTTGATATATCTCTTAAGGTTTAGCCAGCGCAAGCTATGTAAGGGCCCGGAAATCGATTTTTTGAGGACTTGGTAAGAAAAATGTAGTTTTCTCAACTTAATTAGAATGAAATGTACATATAAACCATCCGGAATACATTCTCTAAATGCCCGTGGAAACCGTATCAAAATCCGTTGCGTGGTTTAGGAGTTCGCGGAAATACAGACAGACGCGGAGGGCGACTTCATTTTATATACTACGTATTGATACGTCATCTGCGCGCAAAAACGTTCTGCAAAAAGGAAGGCAAATTGCCTTACTTTTTATCTATTTATCTCTTTCTAACAATAGCGGTCGCTATGGATTGCCGTGTTTGTCTCTGTCAGTAATTGGTCCCGGGTTTTGAATGCGTTTAGTATGAGCATAACGTATCTCTATATAAAATATCATTGGGGCTATACCTTTTTAACCGTAATAAGTAACCAATTGAAATTTTCACAGAATACGTCTTTTTATAAACTCCATTTAAAATTATAAAATGATCAATAAATCAAATCCCGAGAAGGGGTTGCCATACAAGAAATATGAAAAAATATTTTATTTTTTAGTATTTTTATACGGTTTGTACTTTTATAATGGCTTCTTATTTTAATGTTATTTTAAGCCCAAATTGTAGTCTAGTTTTCATAGTTTACGAATAAATAGCAATCTCAAGTAAAACTGCTACAAATATGTGACAAACCCGATTTTATCAACACGATGTTTTAAGCGGTCATCCATCCTGTTTTAGACTATGCTTATAGTTGCTTAACTTTGGAAGTCTTAATAATTTTACGAGTTCGTTTTGATGATAACTATGGTAGTTATGGTTATCGTTTGTTTTTTATTACATACAGTTTAACTAAACTAACTGTCTGTTGCTGACCGGCTTTTCTATTTGTAATGTTTGTCGAATAAGTTGGTTAAATAAAATTAGAATAATAATCAAGCACTTTAAATTTTGGGTTCACCGTAAGTACCTATTCTGCATAAAAATACTAAAACATTAGTACAAAAAGTATGTGCTAGCTAAAGTGAAACATCCCAAAAATTAATAAAACCAAGCTCGAGACGCCCGCAGCGGTAGGTATTCAACAATATTAGGTACCTATGATTCACGCAATTCACTTCGTGGTCTCGTACTACGCGTAAGTCCGTAACAGGTTTAAAATGTCGGAGCCGCGGAAGTCAAGACAGTCCTGTTTTGTACCAAAGTGTATAAACACTACCACCAACGCCAAAATTTGTTTTTTATTGTGCTCCAGAATGCCCGAGTACCACAGTAAATAAAAAATAACAGAGTAATAATGCTTAAAAACAGTTCAACACTACTTACCTACTTGCTACCTGCTGGTAATGCCTAAACCTAGCTAAGCGAGTGTTGTATGTAGGTACCTATTTATACTAATCACGAGTGAGCGACTAGCGCACGCGCGTGAAATTAAAAGCGATGAAATGAATACATGAAATATCAGAACTACCAGAGCAATCAAATTCATGTATTATACTTTAATCTTGTATACGTTAGCGATATTAATTCTACATTAACACGAAATTTGTAAAGAAAGACCTACCACCAAAGTTAAGCAACCACCGCTTGAACATCGTGTAGGTACACTAGGTACCTAACTATTTTTTACCCGACTGCGTCAGAAGGAGGTCGTAAACTATGAAGTTTAGATTATTATTTAAGCTTAATGATAATGTGACATCGAAATAAAAAGCTATCATAAAAATACAACCCGTACTTCGGCGTCCCAAGTTAAGCAACTACAAACAAGCGTAGTCTAAAACAGAATGGGTGACCGCTTAAAACATCGTGTTGATAAAATCAGTTTTTCCACGTATTTGTAGCAATTATCATTGAGATTGCTATTTAATCGTAAACTATGAAAGTTAGACTACTAAGTAAGCTTAGAATAGCATCAAAATAAGAAGCCTTTATTTAAATACGATATAAAAATGCTAAAAAAATGGTCATTTTTCTTGTTTCTTGTATGGGGACCCCTCTTGGCATTTGATTTATTGTTCAATTTTAAACGATAGAGTTAATAATAAGACGTATTCTGTGAAAATTTAAATGGTTACTTATTACGGTTAAAAAGTTATAGCCCTTTGAACTTACTCAATAGTATAAGGGCGCGCACCGCTGTTAAGCGATAACATCACTCCAGCGCTCTATTCAACACGGTAAGGGCCACTTGCACAGAAAATTTAACCCTGGGTGAAGACACTAACTCGAGTTAAAATTACAGTTTTCGTATGAATCTGACGTTTACTAACTCGGGTTAGTGTCTTAACCCAGTGTTAAATTTTCTGTGCAAGTGGCCCTAAAAACAATATCGCATTTGATCTGTTATCGTATCGTCAACGTTTTGATAGCTCTTATTTGCTTGACAGCAATGGCGGCTGACGTCATAACAATACCATAACAGGCAAACTACGATACCTATGGTTTTTACCGCCTAGAATAGAGGCGCAGGAAGATTAAAATATTGTTGACCAAGATTTTCAACGTACGTAGAATCAAAACTACTGGGTCTATTTGAATGAAACAAAAAGTAGTACGTTTGTTTATTTATAACTTATAAGCTTTACTGTAACAAAGTTTCAAGCGATTTGGCGTACCTACTGACATTCTTCATTAGTGGTGGTAGGACCTTGTGCAGGGCCCGTCCTACTTTTATTCCCGGAAAATTCAAAAAATCCCTAGGGAATAACGATTATGGAAATCTACGCAGACGAAGTCGCGGGCAAAAGCTAGTAGACAATAAAAAAACGTCTCTCTAAATAACCCCGCCATTTTTAGGTGAGGTTAATTTTGTTTAATAAATTATTTTAAATAACAATATCACTTAATCATGAAATGCATCAAATTAGACCCTTAAAAAATATTATTCTTTCGAATAAAAATATAAAAGTGAGCAGTTATTTTGTATATCCCAATTAGGAGCTATACTTACCTACGGTTAATGGCCTGCGCAAACCGGCGGACGGGACGGCAGAGGATATTAAATTTGTCATTGTATATTTAATGCTATTTCAATTGAAATAAGGTATAAATTTCAATGCTTTGAGGCCGACCTCGGAGCATCGCAGGGGATTGCGGCGGATGAAATTTATAGGGAAAAATCCCCTGCCGTCCGCCGGTTTGCGCTGGCCCTAAAGCCTCATTTAGTTATTAAAAATCCTTTATTTGAATACAACATTGAAATTTAGAAAATATAGACACCGTCGAGCAGAAAAGAGTCTCCTCAAACTACTTAGGTAGTTTGTTATTCCGTGCCTCAAATAGATTAATTTTATTATTCGTCTTTAATACTTACCTAGTTCCTCATCGTTTGCAATAACAGGGTTTAGTCTAATTCCTAAATTCCGTCGTACACCGGTATGCGGAGTGTCTGTCTAGCATGTCGGCGGCACGCATGCGGCATACCGAGTAGGTGTATTCGTAAATCAGGCTAGTGCGTCAGGCCGGGGCGCGGGTCCGTGATCCGCGAGTGCTCTTGCCGGGGCTCCGCGGCGTGGTCGGCAGAACGAGAGCGGCCTCCGTCCACCGTGGACCTACTCCGAGCCGCTCCGCGGAAAAGCACCGATTTCATAGCCTCTTGCGAAACCCGCGACCCAACACATTAGAACCATGAGGATCATACCCCTGTAAGTAAATCTTAACTTAAATTTTCGCCATAAATGACTTATAGGTTTTTTTAAATTCTCGGAATAAATTAAACATGTTTGTAATATGCTTTCCAAAGTTTTGCCTTTCTATTTTGTTGTGAAGGGGATCATGCTGTGCGATTGTACTTTTATGCGACACTGTATGCACGTTTATGAACTTCTGTGTGCGGAAGAATCTTTGATGAGCTTACTTAGTCGATATTACTTTTAGAGATGACAGTCAACAAGAAATTGTTTTACTATCATTGTAATTATTTTACAAAGTGATACCATAGGTGTGCAAGCTTTTAAAAATACCTACCTCATTGAAGTGAGACCCAAAGTTTTATGTGTGACTATTGATTCTGACTGGAACCTACCTGTCTCTATTAAGTAGCTATGTGAATATGTTTAGGTACTTACCTGAATTAAGGTAAGGACCTACCTAATATAATTATGTACTGGCGCGTAAATAATAAGAGCAGTAACGTTAGAACATAGTGGCATAGGGCAGGAACTTAGAACCGGTAGCTAACTAGTTACAAACTATTTACATCACAAACTATGTGCCTATCGCAAACGGGGTAAATGCGAGTAATATCACGCATACCGACATTACCGACCAGGCGTCACTCGACTGTTAAAAACTACCTTGTGTTACTTTCACTCTAATGTGATCAATGCTACTTATTCATAAATATCATACAAACTGTCACAAGTCGGCAGAGCTAAATAAATGTCATTCATTATTAGCTAATAATGAGTGATAGGTCGATACTTCGTCCTTCTAGAATGTTGGTCCCCGGGTGTAGTTAGGCGTGACCTTTCTGTCCAAACTTTATCAAACTAGATTGAATATTGCAAAGAGAATAAATAAAACAACCAATATAAATATTATTTTGAACTGTGATATCACAATCCTATTTCGATAAAATAAGATATAATCAATATTACCATTTAGATTAGTTGCCTAGTTACGTAAGATAACTTTATGACATCGTAAACTCTCGATTATTATTTTAAATTACCCACATTCAGTGCACCGATCTAACTAGGTAGGCAAACTGGATAATTTCAAACAGGATTGTAATCTTTCCGCATTTTGCACTTGGTTGAAGTAACTTGTTCTAATTCTTAATTAAAATAATGATTATACACAAAAAATTAAGGCGCTACGTTAAGTACCATAAATATTAAAAGAAAAAACCGCCAAAATCCCGATAACTTGGGGAGTAAGATATTTTTTCGAGATTTATAGTACCACTTTACTGGTGTCAATAATATGTATAATCATGCAAAATTACTGCTTTGTAGTACCGAGAGTCCCTGAGTAAAAGCACGGGCAGAGGGTCGGTCAGACGGACGTGGCCATCCTCCGATGACATCCTTGTTAACTACGGAACCCTAAAAAGCACTATTTTTTTCGGCGTCGGAGGTGCAGTGCCCTGCTAAGCCAAAAGGCAGTTTTAAATTGAAGAGCTAAGGCAGATACGACTATACCTCGTCAGTAATGAGGTTAAATATATTACCGATGTTGCGTAGGAGATGCTGCATTTTGGCGGAGGTGTACCCCAGAACTATGTTTTTAATTGGTTTCTTATATGCTTCGAAAACGATCAGCATTGTATATACCCAGAATTATTTTTGTTATTGGTTTTCGGATCAGAGGGCAAATAAATGTAGAAAAGTTTTAGAAAGGACAATGTAGGTAGGCAGATAACGCCCGTCACTTCAAAACTGGGTAAATGTTTTATTGCTTTTCTACAATTTTCACATTTATGTGTCTGTTTTCAACGGTCCAGGCGTTGTTAAAGAAGTGAGATCTATTTAACTTTCAAAGCTCCTTAGATCACAGTTCCTGTCATGCATAACGTTTAAAAGTTAAAATTATTTATTATGTTATTTGCTACTCAATAGTGCGATATGGCAAGTTTTCTCTTTTTCAAATTCCTCTACTTGATTCATCTGAATGTAATGGTACATTGTGTATTAAGGGTGGTAAAGACAGAATTACAAACGAGACTCTGTAGAAGCTCGAAGCCGAAGGCTGAGGGCTTTAATGAAATGACTCGAGCTTTGTATTTCCTTTACCACCCGTGTAACATACAATGTTTTTCATCACAAATGCGAGGAAATGAAAAAAAAACAGAAAAAATATCATATTTCTAACTTACGATTTTCACTAATAATTTTAGCCGCGTTGGCGATGTCCGGCGGAGTCGCATTATCCATTTCTTCTAATGACGACATGTTTTTTTAATATGTGCACAAAGACACCCTTTTAATTATTATTTTAAAATCATACAGTTTATAATCATTAATCAGTATTTATAAATTAGCGGCAGACTACATGATTGTCTATGACTTACCACAGATAATGTCAAAAGTGTTCAGGAGTCCGATTCTAGTGACAGTCGAGATCAATAGTTTATATGCGAGATTTTTAGAAAATTGTATGCAACTGACATTTCATCTCGAATGAAACTTCATATCGAATGGCATAAGAATATGGGTCCTGACATATTATGATAGTTTGAGTCCACGTATTATATTTAAAAAAAAGCTATTACGCACGATAGGGCGTAATGGTAAAAAAAAAGCCCGCGGGTATTATTTTGGATTTACGGTCGATTTTTCTAGCATATTAGGACACTATTTACGAGCAAGTGTGATGAAAAGTTATTAATCACTTCCTTTATTCCATACCTTAATTTCAACACACTTATTCGAATGTTTGACTAAATCTTCGCTGATGACATATGTACTAGACATGTCCATTGTACACAGACTCAAATATTAAAGTTGGTGGGTAAAAGCTTGCCAAGTCGCGTTATTAATAGCCTGTTGTTTGATCGGTAGTTAAGCTAACTAATGGTCAAAAAACGTTACTAATGGTTAAAATCTCAAGGAAATGTGTAAAATTTTCGATTCCTTTTTCGAATTTTAACAATTAGTTAGTTTAACTACTGATCAAACAACAGGCCCTAAGAGGATTGTGGAGGTAAAAAAATCCATATAAAATACGATAACGTTTCTCTCTCTTAAATCTGGTTCGATATTTAAGATTTTTGTTTATGTTGTAGATATCGTGAAAAACTATATCTGTACGTTTTCGTTTCCAAGAAAATATTTCTTAGAATGAAACAAATTTAAAAAACATAAAACAGAAATTTACAGACCTAGTTGTTTATAATTTATAGCTGTTGCCCGCGACTCCGTCCGCGCAGAAAAATAAAACAGCCTCACTCAGGAATAATGTAGCATTCTAATGGTGAAAGAATTTTTGAAATCGGTCCTGTCGTTTTTGAGTTTATTAGTTACAAAGATACACACGCACAAAAATACAAATCTTTCCTCTTTATAATATTAGTAATTTATAATAATTAACTACAACATATTAAAAAATCTTGATTGATTTAGGGTGTGAAAAACGTTATCGCCTAGAGCAAAATTTGTATGGATTCTTTTACAGCTACGTGATTTAGCAGCGCATCAAAATTTGAACGCTATGCATGACACGAACTGTGATCTGAGTTGAAGATCTTGGTCTCACTTATTTTATCAGCGAAACCGTTTACGAACTAGTAAGCATTTTTTCACATTGATGTTTTTGTTGGGATCGTTTTATTCGTAGGTACACACTGTACGGGCATAGTGTCGTAACCGCAGGAATCGAGACTTGATAGGTATTGGTACTTCAATAATTACAATTAATATTTACATATACTTATTTAGCTATTAAACTCGGCCTGTGCGCTGTACCGCCGAGATACGAGTAGGTATCTATGGACCGTGGCTGACCTGCTATTACTAACTAATTAATTTTCCAATGAATTGACCGAATCAAGAACCGGTTGTTTAAATGACTCTGTCACATGTCGAAAGTTCAGTTCACGACCTACGATTAGGTTAGGCAACAATGTTATGTAGGATGAAATAACTTGTGTCATGGTTTAGTTTAGTACAGTCAGCGTGAACATATCTGATACATTGATGACATCGTAAACTTAAGAAAGAAAATAAAATAAAATAAACTTTAAACTCTTTACAGTGGTTTGTTCAACAATTATAAAAATGTGTATGACATTACTTGACTACATAAAGTACAGTAAGTATTAAATTTACTGCTGCCGGGGATGGAATCTGGGATTGCTCGTAGCCTAATAGGCAGGTTTCTACTATCTAAGCTAACTGAGTCGTCAAATGATCCCACTGGTGAGATTCATTTGCGGAGTCTTGACACACAAGTATTTTTAATTAAAACCGAACGAAACTGAGCTGAGGTTTATTATTGACGACGCAACGCAACCCGTGTCGAGAGGCGTAGGTCATAGTGCAGCGCGATAGTGCATCGTTCGCTGCGCGGAACAAAGGCGCGGCGAAGATGCGCTTAGACGCCGCTTACCCAACGTCGGCATTACCTGCAGTCGCTTAACACACACATTTGGAAACAAAACACAATTACACAACGAGACGATTGAAATTTGCTTTTAAGATTAAGGAACTAATTGAGCTTTCGATAGGTATTTCATAGTTGTTTTGCACCAAACTTACGCCTTGCGTAATGCAAAAAATCAATTGAAACTTTGTGTTGCGAACACCTTCAGACATCTCGAAACTGCTTATCATTATTTGTTATTTTTTCCAATATTTAATATGCGCAACAGTTACATCACAGCATTAGATAGGCACAGTGTGTGTGAATGAGCAATTAGAAAACGTCGGTGAATTTCGTCCGAACTCCATTCGGGTATTTTCGGACCTTGGATGTTTTATTGAAAATAAATTAAGGATTGTTTCGACCGCAATGTCCGCAAGGTTGTTTCGACTTCCTTCTAGTTCACGTAAGATCGTAACGGTGCGCGGTGCAGGCGGCGCGGCGCAGCGCTATCGCCGCTTGCACCGCGAGGTCGTTTTTACCACTTCTGGGTCTGGGTGTTGTTCGACTGACCTTGAATTGATTTGAGGTTACACTTGGGTACGCATTCGCACTGCCGAATCGAGGTGTTTACACGTGCGTGCCAATAGAAAGCTAAGTTACTTTCCGACGTGATAGTAAAGTTGTAATTTTATATTTATTAACGTATCTAAACCGTACCATTCGTGGCTACATTAAAAGAATATCTTAATGACTAATTCAAATCTCGATGCCACAACGAACAACGTAATAAAATTACAACGTGCGTGGTGAAATAACAAAGGAGTCGTGATCTCGCATGAGCATTTCAGCAGTTTCGACGCCGTCACAACTCGCGCGTGATGGCTCTTTAATTGAGCAGATATAGGTACCTACAAGATAGAGAAAGTGCAAGGGAAGGAGTTGTCTCACAGTCGGAAGCGGATGCGGAACAGCTGTTCGCCTGACCCGACCCTGAGGTTTGAGTCTGGGAGTTATTCAACTATCTATACCGACAGGTTGACCTTTCGCCAAGTTATTCTAGGCATTTTTTTGGATTGGATAGGTACACATTCAATGCAAGTTGGCTCTGTTTTGGGATCAAAAACCAACAAGGTCGTCTCAAAGGCGGAAACGTAAAAAAACGAGTTCAACTTACTAAAGAACAAATTTAATATCATATAAATACTTGACTTAATATTATTTAAAAAACGTTTAAAAATAAGGTGGGACCCATAGGGTGATGGAACCAGTAATGGACAAGGCACCAATAATGAACACCTGATTCTTATTTTACAGAAGATAAGAGTTTTCCAAAAAATGAATAACAATCAATTTTGGTCCATATACAATTTGAATTAAGAGTGAAGTGTCCATTACTGGTGCCTGTCAGCTAAAAGTGTCCATCATTGGTGCCGTCACCCTAATGTTTTTTTTAACGTATTTTTATTTTTGCTGTAGGTAACGTAAAACTGGTAAAGCATACTAACTAAAGTTGGTATGTTTATCCCGTATATGCACAGAGGGCCTAATATGGCTGCGTTTATCACGTGACAAAATGTGGATAAAACATCCGTCACTTTTTGACACGTAAATAAGTACGATAGTGACGGCTGCTTTATCCACATTTTGCCACGCGATAAACGCAAGCATACTAGGCCCGCAGAACTATTTTTAACCGACTTCAAAAAAAGGAGGAGGTTCTCAATTCGTCTGTATTTTTTAACCGACTTCAAAAAAAGGAGGAGGTTCTCAATTCGTCTGTTTTTTTTTAAATGTTTGTTACCTAAACAACCTTACCTATCAAAATGAAGATCTGATGGTGGAATTCATGAGGAATCGACGGAACTCTTCAAAATGTATAGGCACACCTATAGCGATTTTGTTATTTTTCATTGTAACTCGTGTATTTGGTCTTGTAAAGCACTATTTGGTGAAGTGGAACTGATGATGAAGACCACAGATGGCCACCGGAACTCCTAAACGGTATATATTTCGAGGGTGGCGACAAGATATTTTGATTAAGATAGTTGAGCGACTATGACGAAGCATATTTAGGTTTAAATATATGACTATGACTTTCCCACGGCGTTGCTTGCGGCGAGATTGAAATGTTCTATTGTTTCTTATTAATTGAGAAGTGGGAAAATAATTATCATAATTATGATCACTAAAAAGTATAAAATAAAAAAAAAGTTTAAAAAAACAAGAACCCACTTTCAAAAAGCAAAAGTTATTTTTTGCTTTTTGAAGGCGGGTTTTTGTTTTTTTTAACTTTTTGGTCTCAAAGTCTCAAAGGGTAGGTACTAATGATGACTCTAATTGAAGATATGGGGTGTGACGGGGGAAGGGTGTTTTTTTTAATGGGTCGAAATCGACCCACTGGGCATATGGGTAGTACAAACCCTAAGGCAAAACAAAAAATACTAAAAATAAATGTTTTAAAAAACAAAAAACCGCCTTCAAAAACGCTAAAAGTAACTTCTTTTAAAATGGTAGGTACTATAGGTCAGTCCGACTAAAGTCGGGTTTTGGTTAAAAATATTGCGAGTCGCCGACTTCAGTTTGATTGTCCTATAGGTACCTACCTACCATTTTAAAAGAACTTATTTTTTGCGTTTTTGAAGGCGGTTTTTTGTTTATTAAAACATTTATTTTATTTTATACTTTTTAGTGATTATAATAAGCTGTTATTTAGTCCCAGTAGGCCCACTTCTTAGTTGATATGAAACTTTAAGACATTTCAAGTTCACCGCAAGTCATAGTCATATTTAAAAAATTAAATGTTCTATGTTATAGCCGCTCAACTATCTTTATCAAGATATCTTATCGGCACCCTTGAAAAAGGTACCGTAGAGGAGTTCCGTTGGCCATCTGTGGTCATTATCATCAGTTCCACTTCACCAAACGATACTTTCTGAATGCAAATGCTGCTTGTTACTAAAAATACTGAAATTGCTGTATCTGTGCCTCTAATATTTGAGCAGTTCCCTCAACTCCTCACGGATCCCCCCCTCATCAGATTACAATTTTGTAACAATGGGACCACCTCAAAAGAATACTCTATCAAACAAAAAAAGATTTTTTGAAATCGGACAATAATTGATGGAGAAATCGGTGATGAAACTCAGAACCTCCTTTTTAAGTTAGTAAAATACCAAAACCTTCTCCTAAGTGTAACAAATACTTTACTGAAAACCGCATCAAAATCGGTTCAGCCAAATGCGAGAAAATCGCGGACAAAAATACATACATACAGACATACATACATTTTGAGAACCTAATTTTTTTTGAAGTTTGTTAAATACCAGTCAAGTGTGAGTGCGCGCTAATATTGTTTTTGGTACAGTCGAGTTCATAAAGCATTTCCAAGGCTTCAAAAATAAATGTACATAGAGAGGTACTATGTACATTTATTTTTGAAGCCTTGGAAATGCTCATATATTTATGATATATATCTGAACAGACTTGTCGATCAAATCTATGTACACATATCACCTCTCATATTAATCTGAACCAGCATCTCAATAATATCTAAGTAACGGAAAACTAATAAATATCTGTAATCATTATTTTTCAAAATTATTTAACCATGTGAAAGTACATAAATATCTAAGCAAGTGTTTTTTCAAATATTTATAAACATATAGTGGCACAAAAAATGTATATTGAAAAAATATGACACAAACGTTGCAATTAATTTTAATTGTAGTTTTATTGGTGTAGGTTTATTTATTATAGACAACTGTCGACTGTACTTGGGGCAAAAATTCGGAAGAACAATCTGAAGTGAATTCCGGATTATCCGCTCAGGTTCACTTTGTCCATATTCCCATTTAGTCCACATTCTCATCTCGTCCATATTCCCAACTCGTTCTCATTCCCAACTCTTCCGCATTCCCAATTAGTCCACATTCCCAACTCGTCCCCATTCCTAACTCATCTACAACCTAACTTAGGACTGTAGGGTTGTTCGATATCAATTCGATCACTCGGTTGTTCACTAGTTGTTTGGAATGTGGACGAGATAAGAGTGTGGACGAGATGGGAATGTGGACGACATGGGAAGGTGGCCGAGTTCGCTGACGAATGCGGACGAGATGGGAATATGGACAAAGTGAACCTGAGCGCGATTATCCACCCCGTTCAGGGTTGATAGACGGACACGATTTTCCGATTATCAAACCTTAGGGTGGCTGTTTTAATAGGGTGGATAAACGAAATTAGTTCTGCAGTTCTGAGGGCCCTGCCAAGATGCACTACGCTAACTAACGTTTCTATTCGATTCGTTTTTAAACCAATCGCATCACTGGTAGATGACGTGATACGAAAAGTCACGTGATCTACCAGTGACGCACGCATCTTGGCAGGGCCCTCTGCTACTAGTGGGCCGACTTTTGGGCGTATCGTCCGCGCACCTCGGTAACGATACTAACGATAGAATACTAATGCACTCTTTTTAAATGCATACAAAGGTACCTATACCTACCATTTTTTTTAATTGTACTTACAGCTGGATAACAAATGGCCCTAAGGTTATCCTATCGCAAACACTAAAAACGTTTGCCAGCTGTTTCATTTCCCATAATTTTCATTTTATTCTGAACCCAATAACTTTTCAAAATGTTTATGAGATAGTATACTTACAGAACCTGTAGGTTAGATTAGGTTTATTTTATAAAAAACCAGGAAAGTTCAAGTTCAAAGTTTCAGAGAAAAATTACTTTCGGACAAATGAAAATTATGTTGTGGCAAATGAAACAAACGTTTGTTAGTGTTTCAGATAGGTAACCGGCCCTAAGCGAGTATCGATTACTTTTTACGTACGTAATTAATTACTTACTACATACCTACCACTCCACAGAATGAGAACATATAGCATAGAAACCGGACCATAAGACGTACTTTGCGTCAGCTATCTTTCTCTACTTTTTAGATTAAGTACGTATTATATAAGAAAAATGGAACAAAAAGTAGACTGTTTTTTCTTCTTTAACTGTCATTGTCACAAGGTTTTAAACAGGGACTTCTTTGTCCGTCCTATAGGAAGGATTTGTTTTTCCTTGTCTATAGGTCCAAATACTAAAGGTGCTTATAGGTCCAAATCACGCCTTACTTGTGACGATGTACCAAATAACTAAAGAACAGCTATAGATTCATCTCTTTCCAACTCACTATGAAAACCATAAGTAAAAAGAAGTGAACCATAATGTATTTTCTGCTTATTTAGTACGGTTTCTATGCCTTAAGTTTTTATTCTGTGTACCTACCAGTCTAACTAAGCATCCGTAAATTTTAGTACCTTATCGCAGTAACATACTCGTAGTTAAAGTAAGTGTTTTGAATTTCGTTTAAATAAAAGTTGCTGGGACATGTTACTAATACGAGTATGTACTTATGTACTTCAGAGTTCGACCGTAGATTATATATGTCGCAGTGTTAACGAAACGAAACGTTAAGCTGCAATCGACTTGGGTGTATTCGGAAACGGAGGTTGGCAGCACTGTGCGAACTGTCACATTGACAGTTGAGTTTGCGTGGGAAATGCCGTTGGCATCTGACAGGTTGTTTGGCGGTAACTCACTTTTGCTTGGAGCCTTAAACGAGACGAACGTGCTGTCAACCTCGATCCGACTTCACCGCGTTTCGATCGTAATCCATTCTCATCTGCCCTGCCCTACGTGTGATTACTTTGAGCTGATTCTTATTACTTTTGTTAATTGCTTCCTAAGAAACCTACGAGTGCAGATCGTGTCTTATTTTGGAGCCTCGTCATGGACGACGAACTACCTGATAACGAACGCCCACACAACTCCCCGTCATCATATACAATATAAATGCGCAAATTAGGTACTAAGCGCTCCGCCTCATAAGTACTGCAGCCGGGATTGCAATCGTGTTATTTGGATTCGTTATTACCAGCAGGAGAGGATCCAGAGGGGAGGCAGGGGAAATTATTTATTTATTCATATAAGTAGTTGAACACTGAATTATTTTGTAGGTACTGTGCTGTCCCCAAGGGGTAGGCATTATAAGAATTTAAAATATTTCAAATTCAATTTATTTTGACCGGCCGGTTTGACAAATGTGATCGTCATTTGGTTAGGACTCTACGTTGTGTTTTGTTTTTATGTTATGGAAGCTCCAAATTCCTAGGGCGAGATTGAAGGGTATCAGTTTCCACTGAATAAAGAGATATTCAAGAATAAGGGAATTCAAATAGTTCTACTAATTGAAAGGGAAGTTAGAAATTCTTCGGTTAAAAGGTATTCGATATGTCAAGCGTATGGTTTCTGGTAAAAGCTCCCATACTCATGTGCTCGTCTCCGAACTGGTCACACTCTGCCAGCCTGCCTCTAGCTTGTCTGGGGAGTGTTTCCGTTACGTCGCCATGTCAGTCTAAGTTGGTCCATGTAACCAAAAGTGAAGAGGACCCATCAAGTTGTAGTCAGTCCAAGAGACTGGATTTATTTTATCTCCTATTAATTTGGATGGAGAGACTATTAAACCTAAACTACCCCTCTTGTATCCTCGGATATTTCAGGTCGACGAAATGTGCGAGTTTTCTGCAATTCAGTGTGACAGATACCAAAGTAAACCCAGAATTTGGGTGGTCTCCTCCCCTTCAAATCCGTCAAGGCACTTGATATCACACGCTCAGCTTTCGCTTCGCTTAGTCGAGTCCTCACGAACTGACATGATAGCCGGGAATAGAAAGCAGTTGCCGAGCTAAACTCGCAGGCAACCTTGCCAACAAGGGATCATAAAAACCCAGCCAGCAAGTCACCTCAACTAACTAACGTCTTACGACCAGAGGTGAAATCAACTCTTGACGCGACACAAATCTGACCCCCTTTTCCCCAAGCTGAATTTGGAAAATGCTAGCTTTGGATCTTCTACACACTGAAGCAGTCTGTGAAGTCTGAATTGACAACAATTCATATGTGCTAAGGTAGTAAATTAAAATACCGTTTGTAGATTTTAAACTGCTGATTACAGTAAAAATATTTTTGGGTTTTTTTATGCAGTGGTTTTTTTATATTTAGGAAAAATAGTAAAAAAAGTTGGATTGTGATTGTTAGGAATACACTTATAGTGCCCTTAGTCCATTTATTACCATAGGAATTGAAAAAAATATACAACGGTCATGTCAATTTTTTATCTGTCTGACGGATTACTTGTTTCTAACGACACGCTTTCGATTCTGGTAATGCTATTGTTTTGATATACGCTATTTAAAATGAAAGTGACTAACGGATTTGTAAAAGCGGATAGCCGCAATCTGCCCAAAGTCAACGAATTTATGCTGTTACAGTTATTACTATTGACAAGTGACGTGACATGACAGTCAGTTCTGTTTCTGTTTAAAGTTACTTTTTTATTTTGTATCATGCTAAGATCACGATATCATTATTCCTAACTTTGTATATACGGTCTTTTTAATGACTATTTCTTTAATAAATTATTAAGGACGAATTTAAGTTAAATAGAGAAAAACCGAGAAACACGGGTAGGTACTCTAATTTTTAACCAGCTATTATAAAAGCGAAAAAACAAAAATGCTTTCTATTTTGAAATGTTGTCAATTGAGACTGATCGTACGCTGTATAGTAACTCTGCTTGCAATCTTAGTCCAAGTTATTTAGTGCCGGTAAGATGTCATCGACGTCTGTGACCCGCTGATAACTTTCACCAAGACACTAAACCTTCGACTCGGATAGGATATGGTGGAAATACCCGTAGCTTAATTGGAAAAGATTGAAATAATTTGTAATTTAGATAGCTAGGACACAAGCATAATCAGTAAACCCCATAATAAGAGCCAAAAGAAATAAATTAATCTTAAACAAACATCATGGGAAAATTTAGAAAACGTTTACCAAATAAACTAAAAATTAAACAATGAATCCTATCAATTGTACACAAGAAAACTATTCGAAATAAAGCCGACTCGAAATATTACTAGTCCTTTGAATTCCCTCGGTTCCTAAAATTAACAAGAAACAATACCAATAAAATAATAATATATTTACCTTTTAATTATTTAAACGCTCGAAATTGATTTAAAATTACGTGAAGAAATTCAATGTTGCTTAGACACAAAACCGTATATTCAACGTCTATTTTGATTCACTGATGTATTAATTATGATTTGTTTCTAAGATTTTTTTTTTTAATTGTCCTGTTTTTTAAATAATTTGTTCCATTTAAAAAATGAAAATTTGAAATTAAGAAATATTTTAAAAGTAAATATAAAAAATATAAAAAACATTCAAATAAAATAAATGTTCTAGCAAAGGCAGCTCAGTTAAGAATCATATTATATATAATCTTGTTGTCAAAGCATTGCAATGACAACTTCAAAATTTCAAAATATTTTGAATGTGTTGACAACTAATGTCAATCGTAACCAACTGCATTACTACGTCGAGTGCAACGATGCACTTATCAAATAACCACTTAAAAGACAGCACTTAGCTTCGGTTCTAGTCGAGATGTCAAGGGCGCGCAGTCGCAACTCGAACCCGCTCACACCAGCGCCACAGAGCACACCACAGAAGCCGTCAGGAACCATTGCTCAACGAGCTTTTGAGGTAGACTTTATCTACATGAGAAAACTTACGAGAGTCTCCTCACGACTCTTTGAACTCTTCCTGTGGTTCACTGGTTTTTCACGCAAATCACATCTCTACTAACATTTTCACTAATTATTCTAATAAAACTAATGCGCTATAATCACTATTATTATCGTAAAATGCAAAATAATCTTAACTATCAATTCATTTTAAAAGGCTAGTGCACAGACCTTAATCTAACTAAGGTCTGTGGGCTAGTGGTAACCGTCAAACACCACTCTAGCAACCCCGCCTGACAACCACATTTTTTCTCACCGATCAAATACCAAAGACTATTTAATTCTTGCTTGAAGGTTTGGCTCGAGATGTGGTCAGAACAGTACCTACTTGAAAAAGGCTTCATTAATAGTCTCGTGTTATCTGATCCCTGGAGACAGTCGCCGTCCTCAGCCGGCCACTTACGAGAATAGTGACAGTGACGGGGCCGGTACTCGCGGCGGCAGACGCTAGACCAGAGGTCCCCAAACTTTTTTGCCTCATAGACCACTTGGCATTTGTTTCAGTTTTGGGTGGAACCCCGGCTTACCTAATATTTACGTTATCACGTAAAAACTAAGCAAAAAATCTTCGCTATTTTTTGCACGGTAAACGTTGGAGGTCTAGCCGGCTAAAATTGAAAATTTAGCGCGGTTTGTTTATAAAAAGTAAAAACTACACGCAGAGAAAATTTAATCATAATTTAATAATTGCCTATTTTTATATTTATAAGAAAGTATTACGTAAGTAAGTAGGTACCTACTATCTGTGTATGAATATAGATTATTCCATTAATGGAAAGCCAAAATTAAAGTCATGACCTGCTCAAATGGGATCCACTATCGTGGACCGCTATTTTCATCTCATAGACCCCCATTTGTTTTTTCCGCTCACATGGACCCCTTGCTGGTCGTCGTCGACCCCTGGGGGTCGATATAGACCACTTTGGAGATCACTGCGCTAGACGGAGCTCGAGCTACACTCGCGCAGCATACTAAACAGCGTGCGAGGCGTGCGACGCATGGCTCTTGCCACGCGCGAAATCAACTATTCCTTTCCTTTCCTCGGAATAATGCATAGCTGGCACAGACAGCATAGATATAGAGATAGAATCCTTGTAGTTAGCGCATACATTTAGCACGTAAAACCACCAAAACCACCTTTGGGTTTGTAATTATTTATCTCTGACTCGCTCTCACACGCTCTTATGCTAGTTTTATGGACTTAACCGAACCCGAAAAACTTTTTAAGAGCTCTTTGCACCCTCTTGTACTACTTACTTACCAACTCGTACGTATAGAATAGAACACAAGTACGTTATTAGTACCGAAATATGTGCGATTTGCTCCAGCGAAAATTACATTTTTAGAGTTCAATATTTCCTAAACGGTCCCCCAAAACTGAAAATTAATAATAATATGTACTTTCAGCCCAATGGAGCCTTGACCCACCATGGAACTGATCTGTGTCACAGTGACGATATGATTCAAGTCGTAAGCAGTGTCAAACAAATTGTAGTATAACGTTACTGTGACACCGTTCTATGGTGGGCCAGGGCTCCATTTGGCTGATAGTACATAATGTTTGTCCAAGAGCTACTCGTATCCAATGATAGTCTCGCTCGATGACATAACTCATAACGTACAAGCATTTTTTAGCTTTGCTTTTCTTGCATGTTGTTGTAGGTACCTATACGAAAAAAAAAACATGATTTTATTTCACTACCTCGTTGGCTAACTATAACTATGCCAAATTACAGCTTTGTACTAACAAGAGAAATCTGAGTTAACCACGGACAGACGGAAATGGCGAAGCTATAAGGGTTCTTTGATTACTTCGGAAACCTAAAAAGGCTCGACCAGGTTTTTTATTTTTAATTAACAGCCTGGAATATCGTTTTTTGGCCACACATTTCATTCTATTCGGGATCGATTTCAAATATTTCCAAATGCTGTACTAACTAATAACGTAATTAGTAATGTTATACTAACTTCAAAAATATCCGGATTTCCGTACAAACGTTCATCCCCTATTTCAATCTCTTAATTGGAGATTTTGATGAAACGCTGATACAAATATTTTTCATTTATAATCGATAGGATAGATACCGTGCTGTGTGTGGCTTTTCAGTCGTGGACTCACGGAAGAGTTTTATATGTAGGTATAAATTATACAACCCCACACAAGTTTTTGGATCAGTATCATTCATGGTCAGTAAGACAGATAGGTTTGTTGCGTTTGTGTACGAGTACATTAACAAGGCTTAACTATGTCGTGACTCCGATGTCCGTGACATTTGAAGACTTAGCATTATGCTAGATTTGAATAACAGAATGAGTTAGGAGCTAGATATCTATCTAATAACTACGGTAGATGGAGTCGTTGTTATTATCTACTTAGCTAGCATCGAGTGAGGGCTGCCAGTAAATACATATTTTTCTAATATTTATAACCTTCCATGTAAATCAAAATAAATTTACGCAATTATATTTTAGAGGATGCAGGCAGACATTTTTTATGCGTTTCCCACTGCTTCTTCGTTTGTTAGCGTAGCGGTTGATTTACAAAAAATCTTCTTAAACCACCTCACAGAAGACTCACTGAGTTGTTTTACATCATTGAAAATTTCATGGTTCTATGTACCCACCTAATATCTCAGGTTGTGGGTGGATTGTCTGTCAATAAAAGACGAAACATTTTAGAAAGCTGAAATTTGTAGTGATAATTGGATTAAATTAATGAGAAAGTGAGATTAATATTTTCAAAGGCACCGGAAATTCGAGATGAACCATGATGCCAAATGACACATCGTGTATACTCGTAACAAATGAATGAGCCTAAGGTCAGACTTTCAATTGGGATATACCTGTTTTTAACAAACTTCTAAATATATAAAACAGTACCGTGACTAAGTGACTGGCTGATAGCCAACGCACAGCCTAAGTCGCTGGACCTATGGACTTGACATTTGGAGGGAGTATTCTAGTACCCTAGGGGAGCAATAAGAAACGATTTTTCGAAATTCAACCTCCAACGTGAGAAACAGGGGGAGTAGCGGGAAACTAATTCTACGCGTACGAAGTCGCGGGCGTCCTCTAGTGTATGATAAATATGGAAACCATTCCCGAGGAACAGGCTTCTCAAATTGATCCCTGCAGTGGCTGCAGTTAGATTTTTAAAATATTTTTACAGTTAATTAACTATATCAAAATTAAGAAATTACTTTATATAATCCCTAAAAGCGACATCATCGAGGCAGCTAGATGACACTCAGACCGACGACAGCTGATGGCATGACATTTTATTCGTTTTCATAACTCCTATTTATTATTCATACGATTAAATTAATGGGGACCTATTATTTTATCGAAACACCTTTCAATTAACGTATCATTAATTCATTATTTACGCAGAATGTTCATTTCATCGAAAGGCATTTCTCGCCGCATGAGTAAGTTTTTTTCGTTAGTCACAAGTATAACCTAACCTACATAATTAATGTTTAACGTCATGGTTTCAGCAGAAAATGATAGAATCGATGAAGTGAAATTCGATAAAATGATGGGTTACCTAAATATATTATATGAATGAAACCATTTCTCTATTGAGTTCTGTGATATGTGATAAAAAAAAACACTTCTCATGCTCTTAAAATAATACTTTAGTCTCTGCATATCGGGACTAAAACTCCTTATCTCTAGGCATTAAAGTATTATTATTTTTATTTACTTTGGAAGCCCCTGAACATTTAATCACGGTGTTTGTGAATGGAGGATTGTCGCCATTTTCAGTGATTTTGTGTAGACAATTTTTAGGATGTGGAAATAACCTCAAAATGTCAACTGTGCAAAAATATAAAATAAAAATGTAATAAAAATGATTTTATTTCGTGAAACACGATTAATGATTACGAATATGAATCTATTTAGCTATACTAAGGATGAATTCCTTTTATTATGCATGGCCCAATTAGTTTTTAAAATAGTTTTCAAGTTTGAACCTGTTGGCTAAATATGCAAGCATTTAAAGCGGCACTTCACAAAAAAAGAATACATGAAAAGAAAAAACCGCAGAAAGAATTTGTAAGAAACTTTCTTGTTATCAATATTGTAATTTTGTATAGAACGTCGTCAGTGCCGGATTGAGCAAGCACGGGGTCCGTAGCAAATTCTATAAAGAGACCCCTGGTTGGTTTTTTGGTTACATGTTGTGGCGGTCTCTTTTCCGCAACTGGGTTAGATAATTATGCGAGGAGGTTTTTCTTAGGTTATTCTGCTGGAGAATATCGACTGGATTATTCATCCTATCGCCAACCCTGATGGATATGAGTAGGTACACGCATACTGGTGTAAGTACCAAAACAGGAGAATGTGTACCAGGCTAGCATTTTAGAGGTTAGACATGGGTGCGCGGGCCGCTCAATACGCGGGCCCCGTAGCATTTGCTACTCTTGTTACGTGGCACTGAACGTCGTTTTTTTTCCTCGCATTCAAAGTGAAAAGTAGAGTGTTTAACGCGAGACTAAACAACCATAATGACACTCGAAATATAGCCCCCCACGCTTCGCTTGGGTGGCTAAACATCTCGTGTTATTATTAAACATCGGGATCAACGTTCAACTTTCATGGTAAAGTAAGGTTTGCAGAGAAACAAATACAAACAAATACATCTAGTATTTTGAACTTATATTTTTTATGAACAAAAAGAAAGACGCTAAAAATGTATTAAAGGTTTAATAAATTACTAAAATTTGTTCCATGGATTGTGCTGTTAACCTTTGACATCGCTTTTAATATATGTATAGGTGAAAAACTTAAGTAAATGACCTCTTGCATGTAGTTGTAACACATCTGTATAGACCGTTCGCCATTTCTATATTTGAAATTTGACGTAAATTCCATATAAATTTTGTACACATGACTTAATTACCTTTCCACACTGACTAATATTTATTTTGTGTGACAATTAAATTGACATTCGTTACCTATTTGGCATATATTCTTTTTCGAAAGCATAATAAGTATTAAGGTTCTATGACATTATTTAGAATATAAACCTCTTTAAGCATAAGTACAGCATAAATCGCTCATTGAATGCAAAAGGGCCACAAATCAAAAATATCAGAAAATTGTTTTATTCCAAAATAGTGATTTAATCGATAATAATTTTAAGCTTATCTGAAGACACCAGTCATTTTCGTGTGATTTCCGGCTGAACGGATCAACCGCCGTTTTTGAATTTTAACGGTTAGCGGCATATCTTCGGTGCAAAGCCGCCATTTTGTCAGTTGCGTCGCAGAAATCGAAGTGAACGCACGTCAGTTTCGTGGAAAACGGCCACAATCCAAAAAAGTACCTGATACTGAGTGAATTGTTCTGTACAAAAGTGCCATATTTTGGAATGCGGATGTTTTGCATTCCAATGTCAAGTAAGTATTATTACAATTTATACTACAATAGTGCACTATTTAAAAATACGTCCGTTTTTCATTCCAATATCAAACAAGCATGGTAAAAATTGTAAAACAATAGTGCCATATTTTAAAATACGTCCGTTTTGTATTCCAATATCAACCAAGCATGATCAAAATTGTGATACAAATTATGCCATATTTTATAATATGTCCGTTTTGGTCGGAATTGTGAAATTATTTTTGCCATATTTGAAAAAACTTTCCTTGTAGAATTATATGCAGGATAGTAGAAAATTATTTCACATTAAAATGATGTTTTTGTTAATGTGTTCGTTTTGTAGGAATATTATTGCGTTGAATGTTTAATTATTTTAAAACAATATGGACGTTTTGGCATTTAACACTTACGGTAAAGGTAATTCAAGTTAATAATAGCGAAGAAATAAAAAATCTAACTAGCTTAAGACGTTCGAGTGTTATCATTCTGTGTTAATGTGCATGTTGCGTATACTGCGTGGGCGTGTGTGTGTGTTTGTGTAAGTGTTTAAGGTATTTAAATTAATGTGTGTCTATGTAACAGTTCTTATATTTCATGAGTTAAATTACAAATAAGGATTTTATTTACAGAATGAATAACCGAGCAAGAAAGATTTTGAACATGGCACTACAAATAAAAAAACAGACAATAATGAAGCCTGCTCCACTCACAATTCTGAACTGGACAAGAAATCCAACATTCCATCACTACAATAAATTTATGTTGTCAATGTACCTATATGCTGTACACAAATTGCCGAAATTGAGAAGTGTCACTCATAAGTTTCTTATTAAAGGAAACAGTCAAAATGAAGGGGACGCCGCTCATTCATTAATTAAATCCATGGAACAAATTTTAGTAATTTATTAAACGTTTAATTTATTTTTAGCGTCTTTCTTTTTGTTCATAAAAAATATAAGTTCAAAATACTAGATGTATTTGTTTGTATTTGTTTCTCTGCAAACCGTACTTTGCCATGAAAGTTGAACGTTGATACCGATGTTTAATAATAACACGAGATGTTTAGCCACCCAAGCGAAGCGCGGGAGGCAATAGTTCGAGTGTCATTATGGTTGTTTAGTCTCGCGTTAAACACTCTACTTTTCATTTTGAATGCGAGGAAAAATAACGACGTTCAGTGCCACGTAACAAGAGTAGCAAATGCTACGGGCCCCGCGCATTGAGTGGCCCCGCGCACCCATGTCTAACCTCTAAAATGCTAGTCTGGTACACATTCTCCTGTTTTGGTACTTACACCAGTATGCGTGTACCTACTCATATCCATCAGGGTTGGCGATAGGATGAATAATCCAGTCGATATTCTCCAGCAGAATAACCTAAGAAAAACCTCCTCGCATCAAAACCATCTAACCCAGTTGCGGAAAAGAGACCGCCACAACATGTAACCCAAAACCAACCAGGGGTCTCTTTATAGAATTTGCTACGGACCCCGTGCTTGCTCAATCCGGCACTGACGACGTTCTATACAAAATTACAATATTGATAACAAGAAAGTTTCTTACAAATTCTTTCTGCGGTTTTTTCTTTTCATGTATTCTTTTTTTGTGAAGTTCCGCTTTAAATGCTTGCATATTTAGCCAACAGGTTCAAACTTGAAAACTATTTTAAAAACTAATTGGGCCATGCATAATAAAAGGAATTCATCCTTAGTATAGCTAAATAGATTCATATTCGTAATCATTAATCGTGTTTCACGAAATAAAATCATTTTTATTACATTTTTATTTTATATTTTTGCACAGTTGACATTTTGAGGTTATTTCCGCATCCTAAAAATTGTCTACACAAAATCACTGAAAATGGCGACAATCCTCCATTCACAAACACCGTGATTAAATGTTCAGGGGCTTCCAAAGTAAATAAAAATAATAATACTTTAATGCCTAGAGATTAGGAGTTTTAGTCCCGATATGCAGAGACTAAAGTATTATTTTAAGAGCATGAGAAGTGTTTTTTTTTTATCACATGTCACAGAACTCAATAGAGAAATGGTTTCATTCATATAATATATTTAGGTAACCCATCATTTTATCGAATTTCACTTCATCGATTCTATCATTTTCTGCTGAAACCATGACGTTAAACATTAATTATGTAGGTTAGGTTATACTTGTGACTAACGAAAAAAACTTACTCATGCGGCGAGAAATGCCTTTCGATGAAATGAACATTCTGCGTAAATAATGAATTAATGATACGTTAATTGAAAGGTGTTTCGATAAAATAATAGGTCCCCATTAATTTAATCGTATGAATAATAAATAGGAGTTATGAAAAGGAATAAAAAATTAAATGGAAAAAATAGATTATTTATAGATTATTATTATTTCATAGATTATTTTTGAAAAATTCATACTGTTTTTTTTTGTGTTACCTTGAACGCAAAGTATACTTAAAGTTTTGTTTAAATGTTAAGTAAGCATATTTGATTAAGATTTTGTATTTTAAATTGTAAATGCTTATTCATTTGTTTTATCGGTAGCTGGTTTATTTATTTGTATAGAATAGAAATGAAATAAAACGAACATAACGTCAGTGAAAATGTTGGGACAGTAACAAAGAAGGACATTGGTAACAAAGGAGGAATTGTAAGGCTATGTGTATCATGTACCGCAAAATTAGGTTAATATTTTTTATAAATACTAGAGGAAAAATTATTTAATAAAATAAAAAAAATCTCTGTCTTGATTATTCTTTTCTTGCTCTTCTATTTTTTCTGGATTTTTTGATTTTAACCGCTCTCTATAGCGCCTCATCTTTTTAGCTGCAGACATAGTTAAAACTTGGCGTGACGATAAAAAATGGCCTTTAAAATTTTCCTATTGTGTAAACTAGCTTTCCTTTGATATGTTACCTCGCGAAAGTTACACAATAGCACAGATTACTATACTCCTCAGATACTCAGTCGCGAATCGAAAATGGTTGCCGTCCTAAAGTCGATAGCCGCCGGCACTATAAGTTTCTGTGGTTTCGCCAGCAGTGGCAGCACAATCGACATGTCTGCTAAGCTATGAACGGCACGTAACCTCGCAATCAGTTCGACAGATGGCAGTTTTGTCAAAGCTTTATGAATTGCCGCCGTCGCGGCGCGCCGTCATATAAAACTAAACGTTGATTCTACATTCTTTAAGCATATTTTTGCAAAAATATTGGGTCCTTGTGATCAAGTTTTGGCGTGAACTACCTTTTGTTTGCCTATCTATTTATTCACTTTCTTATTGTTAGTGATTTGCAAACGATGCGCATCGCCGTAGTTAGACTAGTAAGTGAAAGAACAGAATAATTATTTATTATACTTGTACTATTTATATAATATATATATATATAATTACATATATGTATATATATATAATTTACGTAAGTACTTTAGCTCTAAATGCTGTTTGAACCTCCGTTAAAAACGAACTAATCTATTTACTTATATAAAAATCTCGTGTCACGGTGTTTGTGGTCGAACTCCGCCGAAACGGCACGACCGATTTTTATATTTTTTTATTTTTATTTATATAGATAGATAGGTACTTATAGGAATTTGGTAGATCGTAATAGTTATTTGTGTATCAAGGAAGCAAAATAAATGACATATTTACGGCGAGGGCGTACATTGAATCCTGAACGAAGCGTGATGAAGCGATGGATTCCATAAATGAATCCCGAGCGTAGCGAGGATTCTAAAATAGAATCCTGAGAGTAGTGAGGGATTCAAGTGTTAACGCCCAAGGTGGAAATAATTTGCTACTGTGTGACACATACTGCTTTTCACATCACCTATGAGGAAAATAAAAGATCATCATCATCATCATCATCATCATCATCATCATCATCATCGATACCACCACCATCATCATCATCATCATCATCATCATCATCATCATCAATTCATCACCATCATCATCATCATCAATTCATCACCATATCCATCAGCATCATCACCATTACGATCGTCATCATCATCAACATCATCATCATCTTGATCATCATCATCAACATCATCATCCTCATCATCATCATCATCATCATCATCATCATCATCACCATCATCATCATCATCATCATCATCATCATCAATTCATCACCATCATCACCATCATCACCATCATCGGCATCACCATCATCATCATCTTGATCATCATCATCAACATCATCATCATCATCATCATCATCATCATCAATTCATCGCCATCATCATCATCATCGTCATCACCATCATCATCATCAATTCATCACCATCAACATCATCATCATCATCATCATCATCAATTCATCGCCATCATCATCATCATCGTCATCACCATCATCATCATCAATTCATCACCATAACCATCAGCATCATCACCATCACAATCACCATCGTCATTATCATCATGCTAATAAAATAGGATGCACATGTATAATCGATTGTAAAAAAATTGTAATCGATTAAGTATTGGCGGCCCGGGCGCGGACAGCTAGTAGGTTTATATTGGGATTTAAAAGCTAGAACCTAAGTGATGACGCGTCACGCGTCCTTACAACATTGTACCAACAACTTTTATGAACACTATTAAAGTACTTACCTAAAAAAATACGGACGTGTTTCCTCGTCTTATCATGAGTCAAGAATGCAAATTGGCATACACGTAAACTGCGTGCGTTTTTAGTGTAGGTATCTGTGTGCATGCGGTAACTCGTGTACCTACCTATAACGAACGAAATTGCCGACCTTGCATGCTTCATTCCTGTCTAGGGCAACGTTACGTCCTTTTTTTTAGGTCCGTGCACTAAATATATTTTATTTATACTTATCTAAAATAGTCAATAAAATTGTCCTTAACTTATATCTTACTTTTAAGTATGTAGGTAACAATAAATGTAGGTAACTAACAATAAAAATGTTTAAGGACTTTTGATTGTCTAAATCGAAGTCATAGGTAGGTATTTGTAGGCAAATGTGACCACCTATGTCACTATACAACGCAGTGTAAAGCGCAAGCGCACGTCACGTCTACGCGCACGCATCCGGTGTGGCTGGGCCTTTAATTAAACAAGCAACGCCTCGGGAATGTCTTAGTCATATTTAAACAATTAAACATTCACGTTACAATTGCTGAACTATCTTAATCGAGGTATCTTATCGCCACCCTTGAAATAGGTACCTACCGTTGAGGAGTTCAGGAGGCCACTTGTGGTCTTCATCATCAGTTCCACTTCACCAAATGATACTTGCTGAATGCAAATGCTGGACTTGTTACTAAAAATACTAAAATCGCTGTATGTACCTATGCCATGATATTTGAGGAGTTCCCTCAATTCCTCACGGATCCCCTCATCAGATTCAGATTTAGACTCATGATTGGTGACAATGGGATTACCTCGGAAGTATACTCTATCAAACCAAAAAATATTTTTTTAACTCGGACAACTCTGTAAAAAGTTCAAACTGAGAAACTCCTTTTTTAAAGTCGGTTAAATAACTAAAACCTCCTTAGTGTAACAAATACTTTTCTCAAAACCACATCAAAATCGGTTCAGCCAAACGCGAGATAGTCGCGAACAAACATACATACATACAGGACAAATTGAGATGAGAACCTCCTTTTTTTGAAGTCGGTTAAAAATATTCGCAGTTGCATATAGATAGCTATAGAAACTACAATTATGTTCACTTGTTTCACTAATGAATGATGGACAGATACGAAAAACACGAGAGTAAGAAAGATAACCTTTAGTTTTGTTTGTGTCAAACGCATTGTGAAAAATACTTGGGATGTTATTTATTGTGGTGTTAAAATAAATAAACTTTCGTATTTTTGGGATAAGAAATAACAAACGCTTTAATTAAATGTTGTTCCATTGAATATCTATACCGGGAGTGACCGCGACGACAAAAGTTGGCGCTAACGTCCTCGTATAGCACCATCTAGCGGATCTAATGAATATCACGTAGCAAGTTCAATAGCTAATGATGGCCGTTCAGTATCCCGCAAAAAATGCCATTCTTAGTTTCTAAAATAAAGCCTTAAATTTATGTAAAGAATGATGTTTGCATTTAAATTAAGGTATATCTGATTAATAAAAGCTTAACTTTTCCTTGATTAACGGAAATGAAGAAAATAATATTCCTGATGATACCGGTGGTGCCATCTAGTACAAATTATAAGCACTAATTATAATTTGTACGTGTTATGCCCCTATGACAATAGGAAGTAACCCAAGGCATGTTCAATGTTTTTGAAAATTATTCTACACTTGTTTTAAAGCAAAATGATATATGATTATATACCAAACTGTACATAATAATATTAACTATCATAAAGAGTAACTGAATATAAGTAAATGATTAAACTTATCTCGTAAGATCACTAACACAATAAGAACCAATATCAGTCACAGGAACCAGCACGTGCTCTCTCGAAGTTTTTATATTACAACCGACCGCACAAAACATGGCCGCTTGAGAATTTGACATCTGTTAGTGTTATCCGACGCAAATAATACCAGTTTTAATAGTTTTTAATTTATTTAAGCTAGTAAAATGGGTAACACAATAGGAAATTACATTTTGGAACTTTTTCTGGGACACGAGTAAAAAAATAATTTCTACCATATTACTTACTCTTACACATTATCAACAAATTCCATACACAATGAATCGTAATACTACTACTAGGCACAGATAACAATCAAAACATTATATAGGTCCCTTGGACAATCATGAAAATATTTCAATTTTAAGTAACGGATTTTCGAATGGGACATTCGGTTTTTCATACTTCGAAATTTTTGTTGTTTTGTGGTTTATTAAATTTTAAATGAAATTGAAGCTTTTATTGTATTATTTAAATATCTTTCGTCAGCTAATGAAACGAGCTATGAGTAAAAAATGCAATATACTATGTTTTTTTACTGGACACTGCATAATGTGAAAGTGGCAAAAAAAAAAGAAATGCTCAACTATGGATTTAAAAAAATGAAACAAGGAAAGAGCTGGAATTTATTGAAACACTACACGTTGAGAAGTAATATAAATAAAAATGCCAGTAGCAACATCTTAAAAACATTCGTTGCCAGACATGTTAAAGTGATTTAAGACTGGCTTTGACATATGTCTTCAGTTCAGCATTCTGCTAAAATTAACATCCTTACTACTACTTTAATTTCAATTAGGTACGCGTATAAATGAAACATTTATTATTATATACATTGCAAAATGTAGCTTTAATGAAGAGTTTTAAGTTTTTAGTACTTATTTAGTATTATCATTTTTCCAATAATCACGAAGTCAACATTATTTGACGGCACGTCTATGGCCAAATTAAACATCTTTAGAAAAAATGGCACATTGATACATAAAGGTTTGTCACCCCTGGACTAGAGTGACATTGTGACAAGTATTCAAACGTATTGAGCTCGAGTCTACTTCCGAAAAAACTTACATATTTCATACCTACGGCGTTAGTAAATTCATTTAAAATTGAAATAGACAAAGATCCAGCTATGTTGAGCACCTTTATTAAAGCAGACAGTGTCAATTTGCCGAAAATCGGCACGATAATGGTGGCAACTTTCTTCGCGGCGCATCCAGATTTTTGTTCCGCTGAGTTCAGGAATTTAAAAACTGACAGGTAGGTAAAATTACGGTTTTGTAAGAAGAGAGACAACCAATTATAATAAATTTATTCTTAATAAAGCTAATTACCTCAATTAAGATTTTTTTTATTTGTTTTACTAACATTACCTAAAGTGCTCACTAATTAAGTATAACCACTTTTTAAAAAGTAGGCAAATACCTATTACGAACTTTGTAGTTCCCCTTTTCAACCGTTTCAAAACTGACTTGCAAGATGTGAGTCAAACATACTATCAGCCCAATGGAACCCTGACCCACCATAGAACGGTGCCAAAGTGACGTTATGCAACAATTTGCCTGTCACTTCTTAAGACTTGAATCATGACGTCACTGTGACAAAGTTCTATGGTGGGTCAGGGCTCCATTGCGCTGATAGTACATAGGTACTGTAGCATTATCGCTACAAATCGCGTTGGTTCGCGTTAATTATCGCTAAATTATTCCGCCTTTTCCGTTTCATAGCCTATTCGGTAATATGGGCTTATTCATTGACCGGTTAGAGTCAGACATTTGTACTGTCGGTTTTGAATTTTTTATTCGTTTTTGTTAATTCGGATCCCTGTGAAAATTTTGACATTCTATCTCGAACCTTTGCATCGGTACACTAAATAATTTTAACCAGCCATTTTTATTCAATGTAAAGGGGTTTGGGTAAAAGTGTTGTCATTTGTAAAATTCATACATTTTCAAGGTGAGCGGCCATTCGTAAAAGTGGTAAATTATGATAGAATTATTAAAAATAAACATATTTTGTTATGTAATGTAATACTCTTCAGTGCATCGGAGCCGAGATATTTAAATATTCATACTTGGGCGTACTTTTCTACTAAAAACTTAATACTTAAATCTTTAAAATCTCCGCTCCGATATTATTTAACGCCATAAATTATATATATCTATGTGTATTTAGAGGTCCTCTAAATAACTATGTAAAAATCATCCGTGGCCGCTGAAAAAAAAAATGACAATATTCTTCAAACATATTTACCCAATGCCCTTTCAACATCGGTTTCTTTATTGGGCGGATTGAAGCGCCGTTACCATGACTTCATGAGGATCGCCGGCTGTAGTCATATCTGTTCGTTCCGAGTGTAAACGGATTGGTGAAATGCTGCTGTCCTTATAAATTGCATAAATTGTCTGGATAATGGCACCCCCCGCCACCCCACAACTTCACGGGCAGCTTGAACCTGTTATGGAGTAATTTACCGGTTGGCTCGCAAGCAACGCGTTTGCTAGGCAACGGCACGTCAGCTGTTGCTCCGGCATTTTAACACGCTGCGTCGGATACGTTCCGGTTGCAGCAGTCGCAGCTCGACGGCTGAAGTGTCACTTGGCAGCAGATCGGCGGCCACGGATTTTATCAGGATAGTCATGTATTCGTTCGTCGTTTGTTTCAAAATTCAAAGCTGGAGTCCGCGTGCTCCAACCCAACCAATGTAGGTTACTTTTGGTTTCAATTTCGGCCTTTTTTTAATACGGCACCGTCGCCTTTTATTCAGTAACGCCCAAATTTTAGCTTTTATTTAAACTCGTATTATACATGTTTCTAGTACTATCAGTGGGTATTTAACGAAAGCGCTTTCTAAGTATCACCGATAGGATACTTCTACTTCTTCTTCTGTTTAATCTAGATTGAATTTTTACTAGTAATGACGACCGTCTTCCCTTGTGGATGCCTTAACTTAGTTCGTACGGATCCTTAATTCTGGTAGCCTTTTAAACAGTGACAAACAGTAAGTGTAGTTTTATTTTATATTTTCTTAACCGTGATATCATGTAAGTACCGGACTCTAATACGGTAAATTCAGCGTCAGCCTTCCTATCCAATTGTTTATAACTGTGTAATTTATTGTGTTATTTTTTCTTTACCTGAAATTTAATAATATAACTTTGTTAAAAATTCGTACGGTTTTATTTTTGTTTTTTAGGTCCAAATTTAACGTATGATGGCCCAACCGGGGCCATTCTAATAGTGTTCTTTATCTTTATTCATTAAGTAGCGCTACAGTACCTACTAAGAATAAATAAGTAAAGTAAAATAAAGCTTTAAAAAAACGACTGAAGACGTAACGTCGTTACAGCATAAAACTGTGATGCTGTGTTGTTCTTGCCTCTCACGGCTCTCACCGTCGGAAAATAGGGTATGAGTGGTAAAATTACAGTAAAAATATTTTTTACCTTCTTTTGTAACCATTCATCTGGAAAACACAAAAAAAAAAATTGTCTTGTTTATTTTTCTCGTAGACACCTATGTCGCAGAAGCGATTGTTGAGAAAGAAATTCAAAACTAAAGAAATTTTGGCAGATTCAATTCAAGATCTTCTTCATTTCAGGTCTTTTTGATACTTATATTGTTTAGTAAAAAGTGCTTCTATATGACTGTACGTGTTCTAAATAATAAAAAAAAGAAGTGGTCTCGCTCCAAGGTGGAGAACTTGCATTTTATTAAGTAGTACTCTACTATTGCTTAACAACATACTTAGATCAAAAAAAATCTTCGCCTCACGTTTTGTAAAGCAAAGGTCTTTTTTATCCCTAAATACTGGCCTATACCTACCTACTGAATTAGGTACGGTTACTTACGATTTACCAATTTATTATTTTGCGGTTTCCAGGTTTATCTTGGTGGCTTGCGTGGCGCTGGAAGTGTCGGCGCGCGCGCGGGCGCAGGACGAGGGCGAGGCCCGCGCGGCGCCCCAGCGCGGCCTGCTCAAGCGCGGCCTGCTGGCCAAGGGCAAACAGACCACCACCACCACAACTGCCGCGCCACAGGTAACGCATCCAAAACTGCATGTTTTCAGATCGTACACTCCTATACTCGAAAACGTAATTAAAGACCAACGTGGGTTGCCACTAATTAAAAAACATTTGCCTTAGTATATTTCCACTTTTTAAAAGACCGCACGAAGAATATTTATTTGTAGGTAGTTTTAAACCTTCTATTTAAATAGACAAGTTAATTCAAGTTACTTACACAAATACAAGATGGCCTATTAAATATTTAACCATAGAAGATTTTTGGTAGCAAAACTGTTATTGCACTTGTAATACTTCAGGTATTAATAACATTTGGTACGATAAATAAACAATAGTTGTAAACAACGTTAGATGCAATTTAAATATTACATACGTTTAGCTATTCGACAAAATAGGCCAAAAGTGTGTAGCTCACTTTATAATGACAATCATCGGGCATTTTACCAGCCATGACACCATGGGGTCCATGGATAACTGTCAAGTTTAAATCAAGCATAAGTGCTTCCGAATTTAGCTTGTACTTTAGTTTTAGCTGATAAAAAAATCGCCATTGAACACACACACCCGCCATTTAATGACTTAACACACTATATGAGAAAATAAGTATTTGTTTTGGGATATTTTAATGTTTTGAATATCGGGTAGAAAAAACATTGAATGCATATTCCCTATTGTTAAATATAACTTTTGATATTGAAAATGTTAGAATTATCTACAAATATTAACAACAATTTGATTATCAATGCAAAAAGGTTGGCTAACTCTGAAATATTCGATTGACACTGACATAAGTGACTTTGACACTTATGACAGTGACGTATCTCTCGTAGTTTTTTTGGTCTTAAATTAGATTTTCGAGTATAGACATACGCTTTTGATATTTTCCCCATGCAAGGTGACGCCTTTCACACTTTCATTGCATTATCATAATGAGATTAACGAAATTGTAAATGCCCTATCTTTCTTGCTCATAACATAACTCACCTTTGCAAAATATTGCCATACTCTTAAGCAACCCCGTCAATCAGGTCCTAGTGGACCGATGAGATGAACGACCCGTTGGTGCTTATCCTTCAGTATGGGTTATTCCCATCTGTTACCACCAAGTTGATACCACTGGTAACAGCTGGGATTTTTTTTTCTCATCTTTTACCAGTGGTAACTGATGGGAATAAAAATTCCCAACTGTTACCACTAACTTATGGGGTTTCTTTTTCCCAGTACTTATCACCAAATATTTTAGTGGTAACAAATGGGAAAAATATTCCCACTTAGTACTTTAGTGGTAAAAGATAAGAAAAAAAATCTCAGCTGTTACCAGTGGTAACAAATTGGTGGTAGGTGGGAATAACCCTTCAGTTTCTCTTCACCAAAATCCATCAGATACAAACCAATCCTATCATCAGATCTCTACGTACTAACTCGAAGATATGTTACGAGTATCCATTCACTTGTGGGAATTATTATCGTGGAGAAAATATGGACAATAGGTTTGATTGTATTTAAAATAGAAACACCCTAAAATCTCGCATTATTTAATCTCAAAATTTAAAATACAGCATTTTATCATTCCGAATTGAACTCAATTTCGGAACGAATCAGCGCGAGCCCAACTCACACTTGACCGTTTTTAGTACTTATCTGTTGTTTTTCTTCAGGGTTTGTAAAATAATCATAAGAACGTTTTACCGTTTTTACGATAATTACAACAAAAATAAATATACCTAAGTTGAAATAAACTCTCTTTATTACTTCACTTTCTTTAAAAAAATAATTGAATGTAAATCCGTCGAAATAACACTTAATTATATAAAAAAACAACTCGCTATCTATTACGTTTCAAAAGATAAGTTCAGCTCTTTAAAATTAGGACGGACGGACGGACGGACAGCGCAGGCATATAAATCACGTTGGGCTGCCTCGGATTGCTTCGGGCACGGTTAGAAGGGGTTCGATGAATCTAACCCAACCTAAGCCAAAGGGGTTTGGGTAAAAGTGTTGTCATTTGTAAAATTCATACATTTTCAAGGTGAGCGGCCATTCGTAAAAGTGGTAAATTATGATAGAATTATTAAAAATAAACATATTTTGTTATGTAATGTAATACTCTAAAGTGCATCGGAGCCGAGATATTTAAATATTCATACTTGGGCGTACTTTTGTACTAAAAACTGAATACTTAAATCTTTGAAATCTCCGCTCCGATATTACCGCCATAAATTGTATATACCTATGTGTATTTAGAGGTCCTCTAAATAACTATGTAAAAATCATCCGTGGCCGCTGAAAAAAAAATGACAATATTCTTCAAACAAATTTACCCAATGCCCTTTATGAGGATTGTTAGATTTGTGAGGCGACTCTTAATTGATGTCCATTTTTTCCATACTTACAAACATGCTCACCCCCTAAATCAAGTTCTATTTCTACGATTTTTAAATGTGTTTTAGTTATTATGAAAACGTAGGTTTGTACGTTACTGCTTTCTTTTCACCTTAAGATTTTTTTTAAAGGAAGACGTACAGGCGGCATGGCTTTTCATAATAAAGTCTGTTCCGATTCGTTCCGTCACTCTTATAAACAAATCTATTTACCATTATAACTTCATATTCGCGTACTTTTGAAGGTTGAGCCTAGTCATATTATTTATTTACCTATACACTTTATTATTGTCTTCAGGTCCATTTTAAGGTAGTAATCTCTATTAAATATTGTATTTTTTGATGAAAAGCACATTCGCTGAAAACACCTTTACACTGACAGAGTCTTGTTTAAAGATATTTTTTTCCGAACTATTTCTGATATTGAAAATGTAGTGAGGTTTGATAGATTTGATTGATGATTAGTGAGGTTTTCGTCTCTGTCGCACCCAGCATAATAATACGATGATGATGGTGAATATTATATTCAACCTTTTTAATAAACTAACTAGAGGTAACATTATTCTCATCACTATTTCATCCTCTATCTAAAGACAATTACAGTCAGGCATATTTGTTATTGTCATTGGCAGTCTGAATAGGAACAGACTTTACCTACCTACATCATATTTAAAAATCTTAAAAATCGGACTAGGTTTAAGGGGAGGAAAACGTTACCGCATTTTGTATGAAATTTTTCAGAAATCGTGGTTTTGATGAAGGTCAAATTTGGAATAGCGCTGATTCGGAGTTTTCAGAATCGGAATTTGAAAATCTTATATATATAATTCAGAAAAAATGAGATTATGTACCTATACTTAGTACCCGTTTAAAATAATTCTTTATCATAACATTTACTCAACAATGCTTACCATAAGCATAGACAGAAATGCCCTCAGCTGGCAACTTAGGCAAGTGAGGATTTATAAATGCAAATGTTTTAACACAAGACCAGTCTGAGTGGAGAGCCTTGGGGGAGGCCTATGTCCAGCAGTGGACGTCTTTCGGCTGACATGATGATGATGATGATGAAATGTTTTGACTGGCATATGTGACTCGATTTTTAACAACAACTGAGACTATCCCGTTTATAAGTCGATTACAATTACAGTTTGTACAAAATAGTTACTGTATTCATTTACAAGCATTCATAGCTACCTAACTTCCAGTTTAATGACATACATTTATTTTACCGTTCTATAAATATAGTGCCAGTAGCATAGTTACATTATGCGTATAAAGGTACTTCTACTTACGTGTAATTAGCTTTGCAACTTCATGCTCGAATAAAATTCAGCAGTAGGTAATGTAATTTAATTCTAAGTCTTTCATTTGTAACAAAGTGAAAACAAAAGGAGAATGTAGGTGGGCGTCTTGCAATCCTGTGCACGTTGAGTGAGTCATCTTAGTTTTGTAATCGAACATTATTACGTGTTTGCTATGTAACACATAAGTAATGCGACGATTTGGCATGGTGTCGGATGCCAATTCAACGGATGGATATTTGTACGTAACGTTTCTTGCACAATTGAATTACATGCATATTGACTACCTACATGAATTAGAGTTTAGAAAGCGTATTAATCTTGCTTTTATGTAGGTACGTGTAACTGGCCCTCGGCTGGGACCTATAATTTTACTAAATATTGTTTTAACCGCTCTGGGCTGTTTGCACGGTTGCGTGCTATTATGTTGCACAACTTTGATCTAGGTCCAAACCCGAATACCTACTGCGTTAGTTAGACGTGGCTGTGATAGATGTAAGCGACGTGTTAAGGGGTACTTTATTCGTGCTTATTCTGTTTCGGAATCAATCAAAACGATATCGAATTTGGTGTCCACATTGCGCAAATGAGATGACTTTGATCGGGTCCATCTGGCTCAAGGCGAGTGGGCTGCGTGTCTGCTCCGGTGATGCGGTCACCTTCACCGGCGACCTCTACGTACTACCTTTCCTCGACGGAATTTCTACCGACAAGAATTCGATACATTGCAACGTTAGTAGCTATTACGTATTCAAGCCAGCTAGGCTTGTTTTCACGCGGGTTGAATGTTTTATACCCACACGATTTTAATACGAGTTCTGGTTAATTTACTGGCTCTTAAATCCGGTTTATCTACCCCACATTAACCAGTGGTCATTGTTTGCATGACGTCACAAATCCTTACTTTTCACCGATGTCAAATAAAATAATGTAAGATTGCAAAACGGCACTTTTTAACACGAGTCGCTATTCATTTTAATTACTTGACACATGCGTTGATGACTGACACGGTTGCAAAAATATTGCAATAACTATTATATGACGACCTGTTTTAGAGACGATCTTACGACGTTGAGTGATGAATGCTATTTTCGGTCCGGCAGGAGGAGGCGGCATACGAGGACGAGGAGTACGCGGAGGAGGGTGAGGCAGCGGAGCCGTCGACGGAGGCGCCACCCTCGTCCACGGAGGGCAAGAAGCTGGTGGCGGGCGGCGTGCGCCCCTTCCGCAGCAACACCGACCTGCTGGCCGCGCTCAAGCGCCGCCGCGCGCAGGCTGCTGAAGGTACACCCACCTCCTCCTCTAATTACAGCCCCTGAGACCACTTTCTACGATCACCGAGGTACAATTTAATGAAAACATGGGAGATCCACTCAGCCGACCTTAGCTAGTGGACATTGCGCTCAAAGCTCTTTTCACTCAGTCTATACAAAAAAGGGATTTTATTTGAAATTGGTTGTATGGTGATCGCTTTACATTTTCTTATTACCTATACAGCGTGGCAACAATCAATGGGCCATCGAGATGGGGCATCAATCACGTACCTCAAATCCTTGAGATAGCTCATTTTACTAACAGGAAACATAGGTACTTTTGCTTTTTAAGGTGAGTAACTGCATGCACTTTTTTAAAAAAAGCTTACCTACCCGAGCCGGGGATCAAACCAAAAAAATTAGCTAAATATGAAAACTAATTAATAAATAAACACACACTATTTTATGATACTTATCGATAGGATAAATAATAAGGGGAAGGGTATCTTTCCAAGAAACGTTAAGTTGATCTTAAAAATAAGAACGTCCATGACATGTAACGTTAATATATTTTTATCGTCAACATACGAAAGACACGTAGGTTTGTGATTAAAACCTGCGGCGAGTTGTTGCAAATTGTACATTTCAATAAATTACTGAACGTAAACCTACCGAGTTGGGACTCGAAGTTTCGTCCTGATAAGCAGAGGATGACTATGCAAAAATAAATTTACAATCGACACCTAAATCTGGTCTCGAAAATTATTATTTTAACGAAAACTGACATTATTTGTAGGTATTTTCTTCAGTTTGATTTATTTTTTACATCATAATGAATTTAATTAATTCAAATGTACCTACCTGTCTTTTTAAAAACATCTTTAATATATATAGCTGAGTAACTTCGTCTGCGGCGAGTCAGAACTTCAAGGGGTATTTTTTCCAAAAAAGTCCGGAACATGTTTTTCTAAGTAAGCGGTCTACATAAACAAATTAATGGCTCTTATCTTTAAAATAACAAAATTGCCATTCACAATATCTACACTATGCTTCTTTCACCATTACGTTTTCTTTAATCAACTCTAGATTAAAAAGCTTTTTTCTGATTTATTATTTAGTCATCTAATGACCGAATTGCCATACAAAAAATGTACGCACTCCGGGGAAGATTTTTGAAATTCACCAAAGCGGGGTATTTTGTTTTTATTTAAAAAACCTAACTCCTGTGCGAACTTAACCCCCCCCCCCCCCCCTTCAGTCTTTAAATTTCACTTTTAAGGGGCAAATATTTAAAAAACACTGCTTTCACACTTTAAATTTTTTACAAGTGGAAGTCAAGATACAAACAAACTCACATAATTACAAACTTTCACCCCCGTTTTTACTCTGTTAAGGGCTTATTTAAAAAAACTTTTCTTTAATTTATAATGATCTTGATACCGAACTTAATATTTATCTTTATTTATATTTATATTTATATTTTTGAGTAGCTTAGTTTGATTTTAATTAAAATACGTTTTGTTTTAATTTTTAGTTGTATTAATGTTGAATTCTGTACATAATATGTCAATTAAATATATATATCAATTCAAAAATGAGCGATCTCTATGAGAACGTACACCTCCCATTTCACCCTTAGGGGATTTTTCAAGGTCGCCGTCATATTTTTAGTAAACAGTAGCCTATATACCGATTTCCACATTTCTCACTTAAAAATGATAAAACTCCTGTACAAACTTCTTCACCGCATTTTACCACCACCGTAGAGGTGCTTTTCCTGAATTGCCTTGAGTAATATTTTTATATTTGTAAACAGGTAGCCTAAAATATATTTTCCATATTTCTCTCTTCAAATTGACCATTCCCCAAATTCCCCATACAAATTTTCTACACCAATTTACCACTTTAGGGGTAGTTTTTCTAATTTCACCGTAAGCAATATTTGTTTTATGTACAGTCTAACAACATTTCCACGTTTTTCACTAAAAAAGAGTCATACTTGCTTACTAACATCTACCTCCCATTTCACCAGGTTAAGTTTTTTCCGAAATTGCAAAGTTTCATTTTTATTTATAAGCATACACCGGATTGACGGGGGCAAAAACGTACCAGTACTAGTGATTCATTAAATATCGACTAAGTTTATCGACCACTTTTTTCGTGACATATGGATCTTACATTTCTTGCGAAAGTAAGTCGTACCTTTATCTTCTATATCAGAATGATCAGTTTTCCATGAAGATAAACGATCTTTTTTCTTTCGAGGCATTTTTAACCGACTTAAAAAACAAAAAGGTTCTCAATTCGTCGGAATGCCCAATTCAAACAACAATATTCTTTAGAATATTGTTGTACTGAATGAATTGGTTATTCAATGTAATATCAATGGTTGTCAAAAGTGACTCAAGTCAATTTCAGATACCGGTTGTTTGTAGTTGCGATAAGTATAAATAAAAGAGGTTTGCACATAATTAAAAGGTATTCAAACTTGGCAATTACTTATGACAATGATGATTAAAAATTGCTTTTTATCGATGTCGATAAACTTAGTCGACATTTAATGAATCACTAGCACTGGTACATGTTTGCCCCCGTCAATCCGGGGTTTGTTTATAAGCAGTAGCCTAAATACCACCTTTGGGGTAGTTTTTCCTAAATCGCTGAAAGTAAGTAATGTTCTTTATAGATAAACAGTAGTTAGCATCAATTTTCACGTTTCTAATTTCAAAATGGAAGACTTCGATTCAAATTTTCACCCCCCATTTTACCTCTTTAAGGGTTGAATTTACAGATATCCTTAGCGGATGCCTAAAAAGTATTAGGTAGGTATCTATTTTATGTGCAAATTTTTAAGTGTCTAGGTCCAGCGGTTTGGGCTGTGTGTTGAGCCGTTGATACTCGTATATCAACAATCAGTTCAGCATTTTACGTATCTAGATTAATTTTGGTATTTATTTAATATTTATAAGTAATAATAATTTTGGTATTTATGTTGTCATGAAGTGTAAAATGAAATTTAAACAATTTCAGAGTGTTTATTTATTTATTTATTAGTTAGGATGCATAAAGGGCATACATAGCTACTCACACCTTTGTCTTGAACATGTTGTTGGTATTGCAGCTAAACTAAACGGACACTCGACCACGGCGCCAGCAGCGGCCGCCTCGCAGGACGCGGCGACCGAGGCCCCCGTCAAGTCCAGTTACAGTAAGTATTGGATTGAATAACGCCTATTGCCTTGTGTAAATACATAAAAGGAATTCAATAAATTTGGTGAATGTATGCAAAAATCCGGTCGTTCCTGATCTAAGAGTCACGAGCGGCCTCCGAGGAGGACGATTAAACCGTCGGCTAACATTTCAAGATTACTTACTCGTAGTTCGAGAGGCAGTGGTGTCGCGTGCTTGCCAAGGTTCGCACTCCGCGGTGAAAGGAACGCTCTACCCAACCATGCGCCCTTCAAAGCCGTTTTAGGCAAAACAGTGATTGTTTTTTACTTATGTATACACGCCAGTTAACGATAAAAGTTCAGGATATGGATCGGTGCTCACAATTATCTCTTGACTCTTGCCAACACTATTTTTATTATCTCTGTGAATTTAATGTATTTCTTCGTCTTAGATATCTTGCCAAAACTTTTCTTAAATCTTTTTTGATCATGTTCATCTTACGGGCACTAGAAAAGTAATGGGTACATACGAAAAGATGAAGGATTATTTTTTCCTCCGACATTCTCACAAATGTTACTCATTACTGTTGCAAAAACAATCCGCGAAGTTCTGCGTTTTTATCACATCCTTCTTTTTAGGGTTCCGTCGTCAAACTAGGAACCCTTATAGTTTCGCCATGTCCGTCCGTTTTTTAGGTTACCTCCCCTACACGTAACGTGGGGATGTATTTATTTTCTCGTCTACCCGATAGTGTGGGATGTCGTAGGATAGGTCTTTCAAAAAGATTGCAAAGCAATTTTTCGATTAAGGGGTATGTGAAATATTGTGCTCATTTTTGTTAGAGTCAAGTGCCCTCTCCCTACAGCCAAAACTACAAATACTAAAAATCTAAATATCTTAAATGAAAGCTCATATTATATAAAGCACGCAGGGAATCCTAGCTCAGGGACCCAAAACCATTAACTTATAAACGTGTATTTGTTAAATAAATATATTTCATTTCATTTCAAATACAGAATTAGTTCATATTTCGTCATATTACGGCTTCAGAACCCTACACTAAGCGTGATCATACACGCTCTTGCCCGGTTTTATACTTTCAAAAACCATGTTTAGACTACTATAACTAATTCCAAACATCTAAATACTCATAATGGCGAATATATAATGAGGAAAGTTCTTGATGGGTGGGATGGTGGAGTATCAGTTGGTGGTCGCAAGGTCAGCAATCTGAGATACGCAGACGATACAACCATAGTTGCGTCGAGTGAGCTGGAAATGGCAACTCTTCTGAAGAAAATTGAAGTTGAGAGTGCTAATCTCGGTCTTAAGATCAACCATAATAAAACGAATATAATGGTGGTAGACAGAGCACAATTACTTCGAGTCACCGTCGCACTCAACGGGTATGAAAAGGTCAACGAGTTTGTGTATCTTGGGTCGCTGATAACTAATGAGGGTGGCTGCACTGAGGAAATCCGCCGTAGGGCCGGTATGGCCAAAAGTGCCATGGCTAACCTAGACAGAATCTGGAAAAACCGTGGTATTCGTCGTGCAACTAAGGTGCGTCTGGTTCGAGCGTTGGTATTCTCAATATTTACGTACGGTGCCGAAGCTTGGAGCTTACGGAGTCGCGATAACAGTAAGATCGATGCTTTTGAAATGTGGTGTTGGCGAAGGTTGCTCCGCATACCTTGGACTGCCATGCGAACAAACGAGTCGATCCTTAAAGAGCTCAACATTACGACGCGACTCTCCTCCATATGCCAGAAACGAGCCTTGAGCTTCTTCGGACATATTATGCGGTCCTCTAAGCATCATTTGGAGCAGCAAATTATTGTTGGGCAAATGGACGGAAGGCGTGCTCAAGGACGGGCACCTACAAGATGGTCTGACCCATTGAAGAAGGCGGCGGGCGGCAGCATGCACCGAGCGATCCACACTGCTTACAACCGCGCTGAGTGGAAAACCCTAACATGTGGTCGCGATCCTCAGCATTGAGGGAACGATGAAGAAGAAGAAATACTAATACAATTAAAGTTCTTCCATGTTTATTTTATTTAAAAAAAAACCGGTCTACTGCGAGTTGGACTCGCGCACCGAGGGTTCCGTATTTAAGATAATACGCTCGGTAACCGCAAAAGAAATTATTCATTTTGTTTTGAACTTTATGTTCGATGCAATAAAGTCCATTTCGACAAGGCTAAATTTAAAACAGGTTTTCAAAGTTTTTTTGTTATTTCTCAAAAACGGTAAATAATTAACACTTCATTTTATTTTTCCCATAAAATATTAATAATTATCTACACGCCAGGATTTTTTCAGATTTTTCGATTCATAAACTTCGGAGATAAGGGGGGGACGGTAATTTTTGTACATTTTTGGGTATAAATCAAAAAGTATACATACAAAAAAAAATATAGTTTTGAAATGTGCGTATTGAGTCCTTTCATATGACATCCCATTCGCTGTAATCAAACCAATTTTATTGTTTAACCCCCATTCTAGACCCTTTTTCAATTATTTATAAAATTAATATCATTTTTTAAATTAAAAACAGATGCGGGTAAGCAAGTTGTACAACTATGCCAAATTTCAAGTTGATAGCATTTATAGTTGCTGAGAGAACCTGCTGTGACATACAGACAGACAGACAACGAAGTCTCACCATAAGGGTCCCTTTTTTACCGTTTTGGGACGGAACCCAAAAATGACGAACACAAATTGCCGACACGATATTTATTGCGTGGATTAGAATAAAGCCCGTCTAGTTCCACTTAAGCAGTCCGGTACTCCCCTGGCCAGCTGATCGCTGCGAGGGTGGACGGCAGCTGGTGATGACGCGGCAAATCGGCGTTCACCAAATGGCGGCCCCCGGGGATTGCGGTGAAAGTTGTGGCTTCTTCCAGCGTAAACGTAACACCCCGAATCGGGGTGTGAGACGAACGTTACTATTATTACATTGCATCGAAGTTGAAAAAGAACTGTTGCAATTTTAAATTAGTGAAGATACGACGGCACGCACGCAACACATCAGCGCGCATGATGACGCGAACTAAATGAGTCGCGAGCGCACCGACATGCGTCCAGCGTCAACAGCTCCTTGAAGCGGAATGGCGTAGGCTTGTTTCGGTCAGGAACTAAGAACTAAAAGGAATGAATTCCCGTCACGGACCGAAACGAAGTAAAGAACATATATTTTTTTTATAAGAGAGGGCAGCAAACGAGCATTTGGGTTACCGGATGGGCAGTAATCACCACCGCCCATAAACACCAGCAACTCTGGAAGAGTTGTCAGTGCGTTGACGACCGGGGGAGCCGATTTATATTGTTACGTACGTGCTGGTAGGTAAGTGATAGAATTTCACGAATACACCGATAATCAAAAGTAGACTTTAATAGCGTACTCACTTAAACCGTTACAAACAATTATCGAACAATAAACTTCGAATACTCAGATGATCGCTCAGGTATATTCAGTCTATTCTGCTTCCACTGTGGAAAGCGCCACACACTTCTGTTTTCTAGAAAACCTTGACACTAAACATCCATTGTGGAGAGTAACAGATCCGATACACTCTTTCATAAATTACCATCCATACTTTAATTTCTTCTCCTTTGTATAAACAAAATCATGCAGTGATCTTTTAAACCCTTTTCTTTCAACATAATCATTGAATCTTTGATTCCAACAATTCGGACTTTCTCTTAGGCCATATAATCCTCTATTTAGTTTCAACACTTTGTCCTTTGTTTCTTGTATTCCTTGTGGTTGTTTTATGTATACTTTCAATTCGAGTGTCCCATTGAGAAAAGCTGAGGGGACGTTCAGCGTCTTATGTTCCAATTGTTTTGTACTGCATGTGCTAATAGTGTTCGTATAGTCTAAATCCTAGCAACAGGAGCATAGTTCTTCCCAAAGTCATAAGAATTCACAATAACTACACGTAGAAGCGAATCTCCTTTACCAAGGCCCCTAATGCCGCGCTTTAAATACCTACTCCCCCCTTCACCCCGCTACGCGCCTCTATCTTCCTCACCCAAAGTCAGGGCTGTCAGTTGTGAAATATTTTAATCGGTTTATTGGTGTGTTATAAAAATTTAGTCACGAAATGTTATTTATGTTTTTCTGCAACGTGAAAACATTGTTACAAAATGAGTTTTTTACATTTACGTTAAATTAGGTACCTAATAATACTTTTTGATGATATTAAGATTATCTCCAGACAATGAAATGGCTTATGTGGCTATTAATCATCTATAAAACACAGAAACGAGTCTATAAGTAAACAACCTTATAAGCTCATTAAGTTTAATAGTTTGGGATCCGGAGTTACTTTTTACGTTCCTTTCGGGACCATTAATTAAAATTTTTATTGCCTAAGTTGAAAAAGTTTTATTACAAAATACTATTCTTATCTATAAATTCATTTTTAAGGTTTCCGGATTCTAGGGGATGTACTAATTAACAAATAAAACTGCTTCATTCAATCAATTATTTCTAATTATTTTGCCGTAAATAGTCGTTCACTTTTTAAAACACTATCTTAGTTCAACCATAAACACAAAAATCAAAACAAATATGAAAACCAATTCAAGACACAATAACAATATATTGGTTAATATGTATTCCGCCTGTGACGCCCCTGACTGACTAGACACCACCCGCTAGAGCCGGGAGTTTCGCTTCTACATGTAGTTATTGTTTATTCTTATGCCAAAGTCTTCTTGTTCTCTTATCTGAAACCCGCGTGCTACTAGTCGAGCCTTTTTCACACCATTATCTTTTGTTTAAAAAACCCATTTTGTGTCTATAGCCTTCTTATTGTCTGGTAGGTCTGTCACTGTCCAAGTATTCATTTTCTTTAAAGCTTCTATTTCTGTATTAATTGCATCTCTCCATCCTTCACTAATAGCTTCTTCATAGCATTGTGGTTCCTCTTCATTATTTAATACAGTATGCTTCATTTTGCTCATATTCTTGAAGGTGTTTTGGTCTATGTATTAGTCTTCCACTTGCTGTCTTTCTTTCCTTTATTCATTATATTCTTTGTTTTCTTCCTTTTCATTATTTTCAACTAGTTTATCATTTTCTTGTGTTTTATTTAGTTCATTGTATTTTCTGTCTCTTGAATGTTCTTTTTCTTTTACTTCTATCTCAGTTTCTACTTCTTGCTTTTCATTTAATCTATGGTCATATTTTAGATTTTTCTCATTGAATTTTCGTGATTGAAACTTCATCTGTCTTAGGATCCCATACTTTATATCCAGTTCTTCTGTATCTTATCATTCTTACTTCTTTTGCTCTTGAATCGAACTTGTCTCCTTTAGGTATTATCATCATCCATCCTTGGCATCTAAAGGGTTTATTTTTTTTAGGTTAAATTCTCTTCCAATTATTATAGCAGGTATCTTGAAGTCAATCGCTTTAGATGGACACCTAGCTGACGCGGTTTCAAGAGGACATTCAAAAGTATTGTTGAGAACTGTAGATACAGAATTATTTTGTTTACAAAATAGGACAGGCAAAATGAAAACATACCCCCCACAGAAGCTGCTCTCAAACAACACGTATTAAGACTGCGCCGAGCAAACGTCGAGCGTTCAGTGGTGCCCTCATTACTAATTATTGTGTTTTCTAATTAACTAAAGAATTGCTTTGGAATCAGACGATGTGTTTTTGTAGCGCAAGTAAAAGCAAAATTTACGAAATTCGTAACGAACTTTAATAACAATTACCCTTTTATTAGTCAGCTTAACGGGAAAAGGTGGCCTCTGTTTTCCGTAAAGTTGATAACTCGAAGGTCAATTGTTATTAAACTACGAGTATGTGATATAAGAAAGTATATGTTTTGTTTTCATTTGTAGTACAAAAAAGAGTATCCTATTATCTCACCTCATTCGTTTTTCGTTTAATTCTTATTTCGTCTCATTCTTTATTCGTCTTGTTCACTATCCCTCATTATCTTATTGGTCAAATTCTGTAACTTGTCTCTCTCTTAATAAGTCTTATTCGTTTTTCGCCGCGGTCTTCCTTGGACTTATTCTTTGTTTTTCTCCCTCGTTTTTAGTATCATTCGCGGTCTATCTTAAGTCACATTCGTTATTGGTCTCTCTCTTTTTTGGCCTCATTGGCAATTCGTCTCGTCCTTTTTTAGGCACATTCGCTATTCGTCCCGTTCGGTGTTCGTCTCATTCGCTATGCAAATAGATATAGTAGACGAACATAGAGGTAGGAAAACTGATGGAGTATAAAAACGGCTAAAAGAATACTCTTCCGACCTGTTACAAATGTCCTTCTTTAAAAAAAGTCGTCTATATATGACCGCTTTCAAAAGTGTACCACTTTTTAGTTTTGTTAGTTTGTGTCACTTTTCATGAGTGTGCGTAAGTTATCAGACAGTGATGTGCGGTTTGTCGATAAATTAGGTTAACTTTGCTGGCTGTTTGTATGGAAAGCCGTCGCTTCACAATCCTCTTAAATATGACGGGAAAAGATAGTCACAAATAATAAATGAGGCGAAATCCGAACGTCACGAACCTAGAATGCGACCAAAAACGAAAGATTCTAATTACGAATGTGACCAGCACCGAATGTATCGAAATAATTTTGGTGAATAAGTAAATTAGACAAAAAACTAAAGGGAAGAACGACGAATGAGTCCAAGAAAGACCGTGACGAAAAACGAATAAGACGTATTAAGAGATAGACAAGTTGTAGAATTTGACCAAATAAGATAGTAACGGATAGCGAACAAGACGAAGACGAAATACAAAATGAGACGAAATAAGAATTAAACGGAAAACGAATGAGGCGAGATAATAGGATACCCAAAAAAGGCCCAATTTAACCAAAACCCATTTTAAGAAAATACTTTAATTCATTAGAAAACACAATAATAGTAACGACTGTACTGCCACTGTACATCCGGCGTACGCTCAGCGCAGTCTTAAGTGCTATTTTCAAGGCATTAACATTTGGGAGCAGTGTCTAATAAAACAGCAAAACACACTTGCGCTTCTGAATTTGGCTGGCAGAAAGAAAACGATACCTGGTTGCCTCTTTGGGATCATAGGGCCATGGCTGCTCAAGCCTACAAATAAAACTCTTTCTTTAAATTTTCGCCGATTATTTATTGATGTAATAGTAGATCCCACCTTTGTAATTTGTCACCCATGACCCCTGATTTTTGGAGAAAGTTGTTTTAAGAGAATGTGAGATAACTATATTTTTCGAAGGACTGTTCTATTTGAGGGATGAAAATGATTTCGATTTGAATGACCCTATATATGTATCCGAATATGAATCGATATATCAAAATGATTAATTGCCATATTTAAGCTCTTATTCGTAATATGGCACCGAACACCGCCATACGTATAATATATTTTTTAAAGTTATTAATGTGTACCAAGTTATTTAATGTTAATATTTTTGTAATCTACATTTAAAGGGCTTTGAGTATTTTTGTTTACCATCTTCCATCTGAAAATTTGAGAATATTGAAGAATATTAGGGAATATTAGAGAATATTAGGGTTTGTACATAATTGTAGGTATTTTTTTTTCCATGAAAACATACAAAAATGAGATGGCCAATGAATTGGCCGCCTTCGATTTATCCGAAAAGGACACCGAACTTGACTTTCTACCTCAATTACATCCGCTAGTTTTTTTTTTTCCAAACGCGTGGAGTTCGATATTTTAACCCTCTCCCCCTCCCCCCAGTCGCGGAGTCAAGATTGGCTAACGGACTTTTTCAGCTTAGTTTGACCTGTATAATAACCATGCCAAGTGGCATTACTCGACGTAAAATTGTAACACTTTTGCTCAATAGGACCCCAGCTATAAGTAGCTATTTAATATTAAAGACGAACTATGACAAAGATAAAGCATTTATTAAATGAATATTGAATACAATCAGTTTCAATTAAAAGTATCAAATTACAACGAACCTACCTAGTCAATGCAATATCGTTCATAATGTACGATTACGTCACTTTCTGGTCCCTATCGGTTCACAACATTATATTTCTTAGGTTTTATACGGCGTGCAACTAAATATGTATACAAGCAATTTAGCAGAATATCTTTTGTCCTTTTTATAAAAACCCTAATAGTGCATAATACTTTAGTATATTGGAATTATTTACATTTAAATAACACACTTAACGTAGGACACGTCACAGTAATGGAAAGAAACGTGACTTAAAGGAATTATAAGGCTTAGTTTTCAATATATATAAAAAATATTAGAGCTCCCACAATTTTTATTACAGATGTGGTATATAATTAAAGAACTTAAAGATATTATTTAAGATTAATTGAAATGCTACCTTCTACATTGATTAGAATAGGTACCTAACGTAGGTTCATAAAATTAAATTAGGAACTTTAAATCATTTGCAAACTGTCTTTGAATTCCATTACGTCACATTTTGTGATCCTTTATACATCACGTTACGTAATGGATGTGACGTATGTCTACCTGTTGTTATTCAAATTAAAAATTACTTGTAAATTACTGATTATTATTGCAAACTGATACTACTACTTAAATTATTAATAGTTTATAAAAATATAACTACAAAAACATAACGCTAAACAGTAATATTACCTTCAAAAACGCCCGTTCGTAATGGAAGCAATATTTAGGACACGTGACGGACTTCTATTTCAGCCCAATATTTTGCTTAACTAATCTGTCACAATACAAATTTTAACGGCTGTTTAGGGTAAAAAATGTTGCCATATATCAAATTAAACTCGAACTTTGGTAGTTTTCACACTGGATCTTGATATAATCGTCGTGACGTGTTGCGGAATTTCTTCACGAACGTATTTTAAGACTTGCAAATTTTGTAGGTTTTATAGTATTTTGAGCTCTAAATGTCTTGTCATTCGGTTGGTTCAATATTTTGAATATATGACTTTTTACAAAATTAAACCAGAAGGTATCAAAAAGTGGGACAACAATATAAAATTTCACTTCAAACTTTGCGTAAGGGGTGTGGACACTTGAAATTTCGCTCCCAATATTTTGTTTTTATCCAATTTTTCAGTCGGTTTCGGTTTATAGTTATTTTTAATATAAATAGTCACCAGGTTATTAGTTGCTTAATCGATAGGAACCAAAAATATGATGTTATAAATCGATGCCACTGTGGTAAACAAGTCAGAAGTCGTAGGACACGCTATATTACGGTGTACAACGCTCCAGAAATCCGCCCTACAGCGGTTTTAAAAGGGTCTCAATTAGTTTAACTTTTTTTAAACCTTAAAAGCGGTATTAAGGAATTATTTATATTCCGAATTTATTAAATTTAGATTAATTTTATTTAAATATGTGATTTCATGTAATGGTAAAATTCAGTTTTATACTATGTCGCACCTTTTATTTCTAAACGAAAATGACATTGTTGTAGGTTTAATAGTAGTCTGTGGCAGCTTGGTGGCAGCTTTGACTATAGAAAATAAAGGACCCGGAATACCTATGAAAAAAACGTGCCAGTTTTTGACGTTTATGTTACCTACATAAAATGGCGGATTGTCAGCTGTTATCATGATGGTGGTAGTAATCATGTTTATCGATAAACCAGATTACGTACTGCATAGAGATTTATTTTGACGTTCTAGTAACGATTTAATTACGAATAACTGAATTACGGTTTAAGGCTTAGTGTTTTTATTTATAATAACATTAATATCGATCATTTATTTCGGACGGGATCGTTGTTACATAATAATAATAAAAGGCAGGCGTCGTAGTTTCATCGGGTCAGTAAGTGTTCTAAAACGCAGCTGGTCTAATTAGCAAGTGGTTTAGAACGCAGCTGGTGGTCTTATATAGCAAGCAGTCTAAAACGTAGCTGGTCTAAGTAGCAAGTGGTCTAAAACGCAGTTGGTCTTATGAAGTAAGTGGTAAGTTCGCAACTGCCCTATTTATTTTCTAAATTCCTTCCTTATCCAACATGTCGGCGGAGACCCGCTGTGCGGGGCTCCTATTTCTGGGCGGTTTACCCTTCGGGCATTTTAAGTTACCTAACAAACCTAACCTACCTACTTTGGGTGTATCAGTGTTTTGAACTGCACATCTAAAAAAAACCTAACGCTATAAAAATCAAAAGACAAATGGCTAAAAAGGAATAAAGTAAAGTAGTATGTAGCTCAATCAATGTAATTTATAATAGGGTCAAACTGAAAGTTCTTAGAATATCAAAAACTGAGCAAACTAGCAAGTTATTAGTTTTATTATATCTTTTCAAAATAGTGTCCATTCACATCAATAAATCGCAGGATCCGATAGAAACACTGAGAAAAGCACTTTGCCCATGCGTCCTTAGGGGTGACTTCAACGGCCTTGTCAAACGCAGCCACTGCTTCCTCGGCGTCCATAAAACGTTATAAACGTAAAGGACCAAGATCTGGCCTATTTTCAGTCAATGTAGTAGAATTATCTTGAGTGGCATGTGGCTGAAAAGAAAATTACAGAGTTTTCCTCAATAATATATTATCTGTATGTATGTCCCCTATGGACTCCAAAACGGCTGGACCGATTTTGATGAAGTTTACAGGCAATCTTCGGATATGCTGGGGTATCCGAAGTGATTCTCTGAAGTTTGGTAGCGGATCGGATATTATTATTATTATTATTTTAGACAGGCAGTTGACACTGATATGTCTAAACCGAAAACAAAAAAAAAAGTGGCACCAATGCGCCGGGTACTAGCTAGTAATTTAAAAAAAACTGACGAATAGGCCGAAAGTATCCACCGTAACTTATTTATCGATATTTCAATCACGAAAAACCCTACCTGTCAAAAGTACTATTTAATTATGTATGAAAATATCTAAAATAAAACACAGTCTTAATATAACGCATGATTAATCCTGGTCTATTGTTTAATAATAATATGTTACATACTGAAAACACGCAATATTGTTAATACTGACCGATATTTCAATAAAAACTTGAAACTTACTGGTGCAATGTTAAACTTTTTTGATGTCCACTTTTTCTTGCTCCACATCCTATAACACTGTAGGTATTTCGTCATTATAACAAAAATGATCCTCACACTTAGGTGTACTTTAATGTTGTAATGTCGTAAAGAAACTCCACTTATTTAATAATTTAAAACACAAATACGACGCATTGACAACTCAAGTACTGTCGAACGGTTTTACATAAAATGGCTGCCCTGTCAAGACCCTGCCGCATTAGGTATTTTTTGGGTTTCGACAAAAGTACAGTGATCCTTTTTTACTTCCGAGAATACAGGTTAGTTAGAAAGAGATAACGATAAGTATATTTGCATGTATTTTATGCCCGTTCCTTTAGTTTCTAATCATTGTGTGGTAGGTAGGCGTATCGTTTTGGCCCAAAAAAGTACAAGTGCTGGTTTGGGGAATAGACTTGATAAACTTTTCTACGGATTATTCTGCGGACATATTATGAATGTTCTTATCAGTGATCGGAAATAGGTGAGCTAATTTGCCTAAACTTGATGCATGTTCATTCAATAATGTATTCCCACCTCTCTCACGCATGAATGAATATGCGTCAAGTTTAGGCAAATTAGCTCTACCTATTCCGATCACTGGTTCTTATACTCGTATATTAGTGTTCGTGACTATACAGGGTGGCCGGAACATTGACGTGCAAAAGTAAAATTTAGGTTCCTCGTGTCGTGGGCCATCTGAATCACCCCCATGTATGTTCCGCGATTTTTAGTATTTTCGGAGATATTGGTCATTTTAATCGGATTTTTTGTAATTTTTCCTTATGTAGATGTTATGAAAAACCCTTAAGTTCATGTATTATTTTAATATTTTTTCACTGGTTTCTTACATTGATAGAACAATTATGAACTTAGGATGTTTTTAAAACTACATGCCAGTTTTTTTCATGGCGACTTTTTGTGTAATAACACAAATTTACTTTCTCCGTACTAATAGTACCCCATGTTTGTTTTTCACCTAGTATGGACAAACAAACTTTGTGTGATAACACAAAAAGTTGTCATAAAAAAAACTGCCATGTATCTACTGTATTCAGATGGCCCACGACACGAGGGACGTAAATTTTACTTTTGGACGTCAATGTTCCGGCCACCCGGTATACAGGGTGTTAGGTAATGAGTGGATAATCCTTGAATTATGGATAGAGGCACTTAGGATGTTATAAAGAAGCTAAAATAGGTTAGGTAAAAGTCGCACGGAAAATCAACCGCCTTGTTCAATGTTTTGATCATAGCACCATTCTAAGCAAATTTTTTCCAAATTTTATTTTTTCTCAATATTTTAATATTTCAAAAGTAAATAAGGAAAAGTGTGGGTGGGCGTGTATTTTTTTCATTCTTTTTGCGTTTTGATTTTAAATTCAAAAGGTAATTACTATTTTTAAATTTGTAATAAATTGGCATGTTTTTTTAAGCTTATGGGCAACTAGACGGTAGTGTATTTTTTTTTCACCATGGGCGCTGAAAGTTCGATCAATGTACGATTGAAAATGCAAAAATTAAGTTTGCGTTTTTTTTTTAATATCCATTGTAGTCTCACATTAATGGTGATGCCTATCTGATAACATAAGTATTCAAGAATATTGAGAAAAAATAAAATTTGGAAAAAATTACCTTAGAATGGTGCTATGATCAAAACATTGAACGAGAGTGTTCATTTTGGCAAAAAGTCCAAATATCTTGAAAACCGTGCGACTTTTACCTAACCTATTTTAGTTTTTTCATAACGTCCTAAGTGCCCTCTATCCATAATTCAAGGATTATCCACTCATTACCTAACACCCTGTAAATGACATAAAAATACAGGAGTAGGAATTAGTAGTTTTCACAACCGTGTTATAATAGAGAGCTTTTTAGTCGAGTACCGTGTTAAGGTACGAGATTAAAAAGCTTTTTGTACGAGTTCATTAAAATTAATAATTTAAGTGTTTAGTTTTTATTTTAACTTTTCAAGATTCGCTTTGAAAAGAAAAGTTATCACACCACCGGCATCCGTAATGTTGTAGTACTGTGCTGTGATTGGCTAAATACTAGCCAATCACAAAGCGTAGTATTTTTATTTTTTTGTGCCATTGATACAGCAGCAAGTTTAAATAGATTTTTGACAGATGACGCGACGCGGCTAGGTTCCGAAACGCCATAGATTAGCAATTTTGTATCGGATGGAGTCTCCTTAAACAAGGACACATATTATTGAAATACGAAGTCCTATTTTCATTTTTTTTCGGTTGTCTAGAGCGTATCGAAATAGTTATTCCGGTTGTTTCGGAAGTAACATAGACTATTCAACGATGAAAAGAGTGATGTTGCAGTACCTATTCTCTATGAAATCTTAATACACAGATTTTAATCGACGAGTACAAAAAAGACATAACATTACGGTGGCAAGATTAATTAAATGTAACATAGAATAAATTATTAAAAAATATAAATGAAGGTTAATAATTGCAACAATCATACAACTGTAACGTTACATGATATGTAACGTTATTGTACTTAATCATTATATTTATTTCGCGTTACATCTTACAACTATTATGACTATTGATTATTATGACCAAAAATAATATGGATACTAATTTCTGACTTTCTAAAATCGAAACAATAAAATTATGGGAGTCGAAGGGATTCCGAAACTTTAAGCATTTCAAGGTCGCCGCAAGCAAAGTAGCGGGAAAGTCATAGTCATATTTAAACAATTACATGTTCTTCGTTATAAGTGATCAACTATCTCAACTCAACTCTTAATCGAGATATCTTATCGCCACCCTTGGAATAGGTACCGTTGAGGAGTTCCGGTGGCCCTTCTTCATCATCTTCATCATGAGTTCCACTTCACCAAATGATACTTTCTGAATGCAAATGCTGGCCTTGTTACTAAAAATACTAAATTCGCTTCATGTACACTTATAATGTTTGACGAGTTTCCTCAATTCCTCACGGATCCCTTCATCAGATTCAAATTTGTTGACAATCGGACCACCTCGGAAGTACCTACTTTAACAAACCAAAAAGTAATTTTTAAAATCGGTCCTTAATTGATTGAAGAAATCGGTGAAAACAATATAAAAAAACTCATACAGTGGAAAATAGAACTTTATAACGGCAAATATATTGCCGTTAACCACTAAAGGGTTAAGGGAAAATGGGTAAATTGCTGATTCCAAAGGTACTTTCAAGTTTGGCATAAAAAAATGGCAGTTATACTCTTCGGGTCCGACATGAGAGGCTTGAGTTAGCTCGACTGATTTTAACTATGATTGGTTGGATCTCTCATTGTTTTTATTAAATTATAATATTATTTTGTTTTATAAAGCAGGCAAGAAGCGCTTCAACACCGCGACGCGGGAGACGAACATTGAGGATGCGCCGGCCCCGGCTAAGCCCAGCAGGTCGCGATTCGGAAGACGTAAGTTAAACCAACAAATGGTAACCAACACACAAGGGTCAGGCCGTAGTTTTTGCCACATTAAGTATAACCTAAGTCTCCGCTACTTTTTTTTGCGACTAATAATACGTACCGTAAACTCGGGTTACTTTAGCCCTAGGGGGTAACATTGCCCACCCCAAAAACCATCTTTAAAATTTAATTATTCCATTTAATGTTACATAGGACCAAGCTGCTTATAGAGTTCTAAAATTATTTTAACAATTTAAGATGATAACCACTAAAACAGTTATAGTTTTAAGGGTGGGCAATGTTACCCCCTAGGGCTAAAGTAACCCGAGTTTACGGTATATACAGGGTGTCCCAGGAAGTAGTGTCAAGCGGAAGTCCAGAGGTAGTGCACCTCAAGGGGCATCTGAATCACCCCCATGTATGTTCCGCGATTTTTAGTATTTTCGGAGATATGGATCATTTAAATCAGAATTTTGGTAAGTTTTCCTTGTGTCCATGTTATGAAAAACCCTTAAGTTCATGTATTATTATAATATTTTTTCAGTGGTTTCTTACATTGATAGAATAATTATGAACTTAGGATGTTTTTAAAACTACATGCCAGCTTTTTTTTTCATGATGACTTTTTGTGTAATCACACAAAGTTTATTTGTCCATACTAGCTGAAAAACAAACATGGGGTACAATTAGTATGGAGAAAGTAACTATGTGTGATTACACAAAAAGTCATCATGAAAAAAAAGCTGGCATGTAGTTTTAAAAACATCCTAAGTTCATAATTATTCTATCAATATAAGAAACCAATGAAAAACTATTAAAATAATACATGAACTCAAGGGTTTTTCATAACATGGACATAAGGAAAAATTACAAAAATTCTGATTAAAATGATCGATATCTCTGAAAATACTAAAAATCGCGGAACATACATGGGGGTGATTCAGATGCCCCTTGAGGTGCACTACCTCTGGACTTCCGCTTGACACTACTTCCTGGGACACCCTGTATATTTCTTAAGAAATAGTGAACCGCGGCCACTGAAGATATTTAAATAAATTCATAAACTTGGAGAGTTATACGATATTTGTTTACAAAAAATTACTAAATTTTCATAAGAAACGCGAATCCGCTTCGGAAGGGGAGCACTTTGCGCCACAGTAAAATTTAAAAAATTAAAACAATTTGGTAATCTATTTAACTAAACGTTATGACATATTAGTAACCTAGCCTAGGAACTTCACCAACTGCTGTGATTCAGCCAGATATGGCTTTTGATACTTCTAAGGAGTCCCCTAGACAAATTATAAGTAGGTATAAAACTATTGTTTATTCCGACCAGCTTGGATCTGGACTAGGTTTATTGTTAAATAACAAATTAAAACAAAATGTTACTAATTACTGTTACCACAATGCAACTCTTATGCAATTAAGTGATTTACTTTTAAAAGGAAGTTTTGACAGGACCACCACTTTAGTAATTTTGGTAGGAAATAGTCTTAGTGTGGACAAGTCTGGCGTAGATAAATTAATATCAACACTAAACACTATTGAAGGTAGGGGCATAGGTAAAATTATACTATGTGCGCTACCATACTCACAAAGTATGCCATTTAGTCATAATAATAGAATAGCACACTTTAATTCTTTAATATATAATGCTATAAGCTGTAATAATAAATATCATTTCTTTGACTTAAACAAATTTATAAAGCGACTTGATCTAACATCAGGAAAAATTCATTTGCCCAGGAAATATATTTTGACCTTGGTTGACCTATTAGCTTTTAATATAGAACCAAATACATACAGTAGTACCCAGCCCCAACAAGCCATTATTGGCAATAATGCCTTGCCTCATGATTTAAACTAAATTATAGGACAGCGGAAACACCCTTGAATATAAATTTAATTCACCAAAATATTCAAGGTTTTTCCAGCAAAGAACTAGAAATAGGGTTGTTCTTAGATAACGAAAATGTACAAATTATGTGCATTACTGAACATTGGCTTAGACAAGAGCAATTAATTTTTGATTTTTTAAATTTTAAATTAGTTAGTTATTTTGCCAGAAAAAGTGCCATTAATGGTGGCTCTTTTATAATTGTAAAAAGTACTCTTAAGTCCAAAGAAAGAAAGGATATTGTAAAGCTATCGATAGAAAGGATTGCAGAAATTTCTTGCGCAGAACTAGAAAGTTATATAATAATATGTGTTTACAGACCACCGTTGGCTGATTTTTGCACATTTGAATCTACTATGGAACATGTGTTAAAATTAGCATGTAATACCCAGAAGCATGTTATAGTTTGTGGAGATTTTAATATTAACTTACTCGAAACGTCAAATAATACCACTAGGTTACTTAGTTTATTTAAATCTTTTAATTTAGGTAATCTGTTCTTAGAACCCACACGGATAAGTGTTAGTAGTGCAACCTGCTTAGATAATATTTTTTGTAGTTGCGAATGTTTGGATAAAGAAATATTTAATTGTTTTAATTCTGACCATTGTGGTCAGAAGGCATCTTTCATCTATGATTTTTATCAAAAACCCGATACAATAACATACCGACCTATAACTAGTAATCGTTTGGAATTATTCAAAAATAAAGTTCAGAGTAATCTTACAGTGTTACCGTTTTTACAGAATGAGTGTAATAGTATTTATAAAGACTTCTTCGGCGTAATTCTACATCAATTTAACAACAATTTTAAAATGAAAACTATTTCTAGGTCGAAAACAAAATTTAGTGAATGGGCTACTACAGGCATTCATAAAAGTAGAAATAGGCTTTATGACCTATATAGAGAGAGGGAGGACAATAAGAATGCTGACTTCCTAAATTATGTTAGGAATTATTCAAGGACCTTTAAGCAAGTTTGTTTAACTTTCTTAGTCTCAAACTTAAATCATCTGACAACAATGTAAAAACTGTATGGAATATTATAAATAGAGAAACGGGAAAATCAAAAACTCGTGATAATCAAGTCACTCTGAACACAGGTGACCAGCAAATCACGTCAAATAAAGACGTTGCCTTAGCATTCGAAGATTATTTTTCTAACATAGCCATTAATACTACGAAATGTCTTAAATCATCCGCGGTTGAAGCTCAATCATTACTTAGCACTGATGTCAGTAAATGTAATATAAACTTTGATTTCAGCCCTGTAAATTCAGATTCAATATTCAAGATGTTTAAATCACTTAGTTTAAAAAAGACTGAAGATTTGTGGGGCACATCAGTTAAGGTATTCTTTCATATCATAGATGTAATTGCACCCCATCTAGCATTAATATACAATAATTGCATATCAGAGGGGGTCTTTCCAGATCTCATGAAATATAGTAAAGTAATACCTCTTTTTAAATCGGGCGAGATGAGTGATATAACGAACTTCCGTCCCATTTCCATACTACCAGTTTTAAGTAAAGTCTTTGAGAAAGTAATGCTAAAGGATATGTTAGGTCACTTTAACAGAAATAAACTACTTAACAATAACCAGTTTGGCTTTACCAGAGGTCGATCAACAATTGATGCGGCATCTGTACTCATTAAACATATATATAACAGTTGGGAGAAATCTTGCGATGCAGTAGGCATATTTTGTGATCTTTCTAAAGCTTTTGATTGCGTGGATCATACGACCCTTATTTTAAAATTAGAACATTATGGATTGTCCAATAAAGCTTTAAGCCTTATGTCTTCTTATCTAAGTGATAGAACTCAAACAGTTGTTGTAAACAAAACGCAATCTGTTGGAGCTACAGTGAAAATAGGTGTGCCTCAAGGCTCTATTTTAGGTCCTTTTTCATTTTTGGTTTACATAAATGACTTGCCACCAACAGTAGATAAACTTTGTGATATTGTACTTTTTGCTGATGATACTTCACTAATTTTCAAGGTAGATATAGTATTTGCAATGGAGTCCCCATATAGCTGTACTGGCAGGTAAACTAAGTTCGGCAGCTTACGCCGTTAGGAAAATTAGACAACTAACCAATGTTGAGGCAGCTCGCTTAGTCTATTATAGTTATTTCCATAGTGTCATGTCATACGGTATTCTGCTTTGGGGTAAGGCAGCTGACGTACAAACTATATTTGTGTTACAAAAAAGGGCCATTCGTTCTATTTACAACTTAAACTCCCGTGACTCTTTAAGAGAACTTTTTAAAGAAATTAATATCTTGACTGTAGCGTCTCAATTTATTTATGAGAATATTATTTACGTTATTAGAAATTTAGATTCTTTCACCAAAAATTCTGATATACATAATTTAAATACCAGAAATAAAAATAAAATCGCTATCCGAAAATTCCGCGTCCGTAAAGTATATAAATCATTTGTTGGTCAATGCATTCATTTCTATAATAAATTACCTGACGAAGTTTTAAAGTTACCCTTTCCAGCACTTAAAAAATACTTGAAAAGGTCGTTAATGTCTAAAGCGTATTATAGGATCGAGGACTATCTAACAGACAAAAATGCATGGCCTAAATCCGAAACTTAGTCAATAATAATTTATTCAAATGCAAAATCTTTATCTCGTCTAGGGGACACCGTTGATATAGGAAAACATATCGAAACTTTTATGTGGTCGTCTCGCACCATCTTATATACACATAAGTATGTGTTTTTTTTCTCTATCTCTCCCGTAAGATTCTTAATTGGCATGTTTTCCTGCTGAACTACGCATGTTATTTGATACTATATTTAATTTAATATTTATAGCTTTATATAATGCTAGACTAAGTAGTACCATTGTAATAAGAAATATGTTTAAAAAATGACTGACTGCTGAGTTTCTTGCGGCGTTTCTTCTCGGCAGTGGTCTTCACTTGGGAAGCGCTGGTAGATTCTTGACGTGTAAAAGTGCCCGTGCGGCCTACTTACTGAATAAATTTATTTTATCTTTTTATCTTTTTAGCCGACTTTTAAATATCGTTTCGTGTTTCTTAAGAAAATACATTAAATTTTACAAAAAAAAAGACAAAGCCATTTCATTGCACTTTTTTATTGCGCCGCTTTCATCTGCCCATTTTAAGGAGTTAAACTTTAGCAGTATTTAAATCTGAGTAGTCGCGAACCCAAAGTAACTTTCTGTATAGTTAAAAAGATAGCATCATACCGACATCGAGTTTTTATTTTGTACCTACCTACCTAACTATGAACTAGATAATTCCACTACTTTAGTATGGAGTATCGCATTTCTTTGTAATGTATGATATTTCCCAACTTTTTGTCTTTTCTACTTTTCGTATATTTGAAATGAAAAGAAATGAAATGAGTTTTTAACTCGGATGAAACAACCCATTCCAGCAATGAACTATTGACGCTCGAACTGAAAAAGGTTAAATAATGACAAAATCCTAGAAATTGCCTATTTGGTGCCTAATAGGTAGGAACATGGAAATCCTGACCCACAATAGAACTGTGTCACAGTAAGATTACAAATTATTATATTTTGACACTTCGGTTTAATTTGATTTGATTGTGAATCACTTACGACTACGGAGTTCCGGTGGTCATCTCTGATTTTCATCATCAAGTCCTCTTCAGTAAGAGGTGCTTTTAGAACGCAAATTCTTAAGGTCTTTCAGGTAAAACCTATATTGCCGCATATGTGCCTGAAACTTTTGAGCAGTTTTCTCGATTTATCTAGGATGCCATCATCAGATCCTGAACTGATGATAAATACCCTTGCATTCAAAAAATACTTTTTCGAATCAGTTCCGCCGTTTTCAAATAATCAGGTAACATACGTACATAAAAAATAAAAAGGTTTCCGACAAACTGAGAACCTCCTCCTTTTTTTGAAGTCGATTAAAAATCACACATCATGTATGCTCCTTAACTATTTCAACTATTTGGGTTACCGTTTTGCGTTGCGCTGTTTGTGGCAAAATCTACGGCCTGACCCACATCTACGGCTGGGCAGTCCGGGGCACGAGCTTGCGCGCTGAGAAGGCCTGTGTGAGATCCGATTGATACACATCGCGTGTCATCTGATTCATACAATCCGTTTGGCCCGGTCGTTTCACCTGGCTCCCGTTGCAGCACCTCTATCTTCTGATCGAATCATTGCTCGAGTGTAAACTATTTTTTGTTTTTGCTCAGCCGCTTTATGAGTAAATTCCTCGCTACTCAGTCAGAGTAGTATTTAATGTTTGAAGGCCACGTTATTATTAATTCAATAACTCGCCCGCCTATGTCATTGATGCGTTGTAACCCTATGTAATGTTTATGTCGCAGCTGCTTCGAGGTCGATCCCTGACGAAGAGGTCGAGGAGCAGGTTGACGCAGCGCCTTCCAGGACGGGTCGGACTTTCTCCAGGCGAGGGGGCAACTAGGCATTTGCACCGATCGTACCACCCCTGAGAACTATTCCTCCATCCCACCTTCCAAACTGAGCCCCCGAAGCTCAAAATCAAGCCCGCATGGATTTCTCCCTCAAATCATGTTGTCCTTAACACTACACATTTGATTCGAACCCAATCATCTTATCGAGGAATTGTGTACTTTTAATAATTATAAATTAATGTCTAGGTAATTTTTAAAATAAATTTATAAATATTATATTGTTGAATTTTCATTATTTCCAAAGTAATTCATAATGTATATGAATAGTTTCGTTTTGGGTTGCTTATACTCGTAGTTAGGCACACGAGAGGAGTCAATAAATTCAGCCCATGAGTGTCGCGAATGCGAAGCTATAGATAGTTAAACATAGACATACGCGACAAACCCTTGGTACCCACAATGTAAGTGAGAATGGGCTGACAGGGCAAGTGATGCACGGGCGCGGCAGGCCTCAGAGCGCGGGCACACAGATTAGCCAGGTACGAACATTGAATTATTACGTAGGTAATACTTATACATAATTACTCAAAGGGAACGAACCAGCGCATGATCAACACCTGCGCATGATTAGCGATGTCACCGTATAGCCGTAGCGATGTGTCGGCGGTATCAGTGATTGAATATATTGATACAGCTGGTAGACAGCATAGCAGTATCAATAGGTAAGTGATCAGGATCATTAATTCCTTTTCGCATTTATTGTATGAACCAGGCTTATCATATGAGCTTCAGTTACCAGATAGATCACAGATCTAATACGTACAGATTATCACAGTAGGGGAGATGTGTTATGTACATATGATCCCCTTAAGGGAAAAACGTTACTGTGGTCAAAGTTCAAGACAAAATCACAATATCATGAAATATTAAGAATTTAACTGTTAAGAATAGTTAATTTACATAACTTTGTAACTGCATACTTATTTTTATCATTTGTATGTTTTTTATATAAATAACATCATGTTTTCTAATAGTTTACTAAAGGATCATTTTATACACATGTATGTATAAAACGATCCCCGGGATACTAAGATATTTAATTTTAATAAAAAAAAAAGATGTTTACTTTAATCATATGTATTGCCTAAGATTACAAAAATATGTAAGCGTGTGTTACACATAACATTTTAAATCGTGAGCGACATGGAGATATTTCTTTTAATTGAATAATGCTTATTCAATAAAATGAAACTTAAAATAATTGATAAAAACTTTTTAAAGTGGTTTATCGTTTCTAAACTCGCGGTATCATCTGCAAATATTAGAAATACTTTTTTTATGATATGGAGAAGGCAATCGAGCACACATGTCACCTGATGGTAAGTGGGATCTGTGACCAATAGAAATTTCGTAAGGGGATAATTTGGGATCATTTTATACACACGAAAAGGGATCATTTTACCTCAAACACCAAATTTCTAGGCATCGATCAAAATATAAGTTTCATGTTCAACATGTGTTATTATAACATAGCTGTATTGGATATCAATGAACTTCGCCAAAATGCTTGGATATATTTTCGTTGGTAGGAAATAAGCCTCATAAGTAATAAAAAAAAAACAAGATTTTTTGGTCGCGTCATTTAATTATAAAAAATAAAAACAGCTTATTAAATTTGGGACGGATTAAGAAGAACGCTAACATTAGTCCGTTACATATTAAAAAAAAGTGAACGATTGACGGCTACCTTGTCATACAACTAATAAACAAAAACATAACCTTAGCTCGTGATTTTGCGCTTTCGTCTTCGGTATTTGCTCTGGATTTCTAACAATTTTTCGACTGCTTGCTTACCCACACCGGACTTTTGATATTGCCTGCTTTGACGCTAACTCTTGCTTTGTACCCTGGACAGACCTTGATAGCTGCTACGACGACTTGGAAGTGAAACTGGAATTGCTGTAATTCTGTTTTATTCTCGTGGTATTTAATTTGATTTTATCACGGACACAAACGAAGACCAACGATGGAGAGAACCTAAAATGCGTTATTTACCAAGATGCACTAATAATGACGTTGAAAACTCTGAGAAGAGGTTCTGTACTATTAGGAAAGAACTGAAGGAAAATTGGTGTGACATTGCTGGCAGAAACTGCCCAAAACGACGTTGTCGTGAAGACCTCATTAAGACTGCGCCGAGTATATCGCCGATTAGGCATTTCGCTCGACTCGCTGCTTGTGTGTGTGCGTGACAGCACTGAGGGCCCTGCAAAGATGCACTACGCTAACTAACGTTTCTATTCGATTCGTTTTTAAGCCAATCGCGTCACTGGGAGATGACGTGATACGAAAAGTCACGTGGTTTACCAGTGACGCGATTGGTTTAAAAACGAATCGAATAGAAACGTTAGTTAGCGTAGTGCATCTTTGCAGGGCCCTCTGGACAAGGACGCTACTGCAAATTCGCTCGGGCGAATTGAAGTTTGCATTGCTCGACAAAAGTAGCTAACTCAACAACTTAAGAAAAGTGTTGGATGAATTAGTATTTGAAAGTACCTATTATTGTTTGTTCGAATGAATATTTGCTAAATAAATGAAATGAAATGAGAATATCTACTCTTTGTGAAAAAACTAACGTCGCCGATTAAGACCGAGAAGTGCTGAGTGAAAAACTCCAAGTACTTAATCGTACTGTAGGTTTTATATTGTTATGTATGTTAGTCTGTAAGCTTTTTGTTTTTTTTTCAACCTCTATTTTTTAGGGCTTCCGGAATAAAAACACATTCCTTTATCTCCATCTGCCTATCTATTCTAGAATCTATTAAGCAGTCGAAATTAAACAATTTCAATTTATTTTACATTTGTCTCCAAGACCCATCATCTTTGTGAATGAGCTAGAACTTCATGTCTAAGTCAGTCCAAACAGCAAAGAAACAAGTTAGTTTGTCTACGCAAGTTGTGTAACCGTCCTTGGACCCGACAATACCACTCATGTTTCTTTTTTACATTGATATAACTGCCCTTGTCAGTTTTCCAAAAAGTATTTTTTTCTCCTTGATTCCGTCAATAACACACATTCCTCTAGCTGAGTAGGGGCATTATATCTCGACAATTTTGACCTCATACACGAGTCCGTCCGTCGTAAAAATGGTACCTAGGTCCTCATCAATAAAAAGTCCAAAAAGAGTTATTGGACTCTTTAAATAGGAAGAAAGTTGATCCCGTGCCACATTTTCATTGATTTGACCATGCCTAATAGACAGAGATCGGAATAGGTAGAGCTAATTTGCCTAAACTTGATGCATGTTCATTCAATAATGTGTTCCCATCTCTCTCACGCATGAATGAATATGCGTCAAGTTTAGGCAAATTAGCTCTACCTATTCCGATCTCTGCTAATAGACTTCACGTGATTTTAAATTTTCACGGACAAAATGTCTTTCACTAAAGCCCTCATTTACTCACTTTTTGAATTTAGATGCCGTTAGCCGAAATTTTCGCTCCTGGTATAGCACCAGCTCTATGGATTCTGTCTGCAGAATAGTTCTTCTCTCTAGCAAGTGGCGATCTTCCTTAGACAGAAATATTCTTTTCATATTCTCAGATTTGGCAAATTCATAATCCATCTTTTCCAGATCAGGTTTCTTACAACACTCTGTAATTTTGAAGTCCAGTCTGGGAAGCAGTCGAAAAGTTAAAAGAAATCCAGAGAAAATACCGAAAAACTTAGAGAAAGACGAGAGCGCAAAATCACTAGCTAAGGTTATGTTTTTGTTTACGAGATTTATGACAAGGTAGCAGCTGTCAATGGCACACCACTATTTTTTTATATGTGTTCATCGTAATCCGTCCCAAATTTAATAATCTGTTTATATGACGCAACCAAAAAATCTGATATTTTTTTAATTACTTAGAATGCTTAGGTATTACCTACCAACGAAAATATATCCAAGCATTTTAGCAAAGTTCATCAATACCCAATTATAGGGGAACATCAATGGAATCCGCAAATAAAACAAAATTTAAAAGAAACTTAACATTCAGAAAATAAAGAAACTTTAAAAATAGGCGTACCATAGATTAGACACCCATTTTTCCATTTTTATTAAATATAACCACGCTCAGTGCTTTCAGCTCCATGACACTTGGACAGGCACCTGGCGGGGTCGCGAGGAACACAGTTATTGAGTATTTGGATAGATATAGCTAACAATCACTCGGATAAGATTGGGGAATCATTTCACCTCCAGGGATCATATTGTACACATCTCCCCTAAGTATAAGAGTATCAGAAATTCTATTACATAACCGCAAACACACCGTACCAAACGGTACTACGGTACTACTAATCATGTAGTAGCTGGTGGCTAAAGGGGCGGTTGGAGGCCACTGAAGGGGGGCAGTCCCCGTAAATAAGGCTTGATGATTGATTGCATGAAGTTTCCTAACCCAGGCAAAGGCAAAATACTCACTATTTAAGATGCAATTCCTATTTCAGAGTGGTATTATTACGAGAGAACCTAGTTAGATATAATTAGTGTTCGTGGCTAAGTCAAGATTCTCAGAGGGCCCTGCCAAGATGCATTGCGCTATCTAGCGTTTCTATTCGATTCGTTTTTAAACCAATCGCGTCACTGGAAGATGACGTGATCTATCAGTAAAATGGGATGAGTAAAAATATATATATTATACGATTTCGATATCGATATTCTTACTTTTTCTGTAGGTACAATACTAAATGTAATACTCGAGGTTACATTAAAACATTCATTATTACGTTTGCATCAAACAGAAAAACTTATTTATTTAAAAATGCGGAAAGTGTTACAGGATAATCCTGGGTACACAACTATACAAATTATACATAGTTTGTTGGTAGCAAAAGTATCGAAATTACAGATGTAAATAAGAATAAGGTACAAAATTACGCCAAATGTATATTCTTGCCCAGTACTTCTGTCGAAGTAGAAAAGTCATTTTCTTTCTTAAAATCGATATTCAGCTACAGAAGACGAAGTCTAACGCCCTGTAACTTAGGTATAGTAATATATTACGAGACATATATTTCTAAAAATGAATAGGGATAAGTTATATTGGGTTTATTGTTGAATATATTCATTGTGACTGCACTAGATTACTGCAGAAAAACTGATCGTTCATTAAGAATACGATATCCCTTTTGGTGGAAAAAAAAGAGAGATTTAATAATTATTTAATTTTTAATTAATTTATGAATGGTTCGTGATGTGAAGATAACGATAATTTGTTAGTAATGATGCAAGATTGAAGATTTTTATTTATTAAAATGAAAAATATTTAACACATATTCATTTTTGTAATTATACACTCTCATTATGGTAAAGAAAAATTATCGACATATAGCCAATGATATTTTATATTAAGATATGTCATCTGCGCGCAAAAGCGTTCCTCGAAAAGGAATTACCTTACTATCGTTCAGTCGCGCCGTGGCCGCTGACACGCACGAGTCAAAAACAGTAAAGTTTTATTACCGAAATGCAACAGATAAGTCATAAAAAATGCCGACTTGTGTTATTAGAGGCTACCGAAATTATACTGTAACTATAAAAGGACGAAAGGATGTCTCATTTCATTCGTAACTACCGTAAATATTTTTTACATTTTTTGTTTACGTCGCCATATTTTGTGGCGGCCATCACGCGGCCATGGCGGGCACGCCACTTCATTCGGGTAAGCAATTTGAAACAACTATTTATCTCTTTCTAACAATAGCGTTCGCTACGGATTGCCGTCTTTGTCGGTAGAAATCTGGCAACGTAGCCACTGTCACTAATTGGCGACGGATTTTATGTGCGTTTAGTATGAGCATAACGTATCTAAATATAAAATATCATTGCATATAGCTATAATTATGGACATATTGCTAGTGAAGAGGAACTCATACGAATCATGCGTATGCTCCGGCGAACGCCGTTGCGCCGCGTGAGACGTCACGGTAGCGAGCGATCTGCTGTCTCTCTCTCTCTCTCTCTCTTCCCCCCACCGACGCGCGGGCTGGCTGCGAGGCGGCGGGATTATCAACAGAGCGAAGCCACAGCTAATCGGAGCTGGACTACGTCACGTTCATGCTATATACGCGCGCGTGCCGTATTTCCAAGTTTGTTGTAATTAATGTTGCTTAAATAATAAACTGTTATTAGTACTTATTTTGCGTTTTCTATCAGTTCAGAAGCGGCATGAACAAGCGCCCGCGAGTTTAAACAGACTATACCTACTCTTACCTACAACAGCCGCCGCCCATTTCTGTCGGGACTTGTTTCCACTAAGTATATTTATGTGTAAAATGATAGTTTTGTTTTGTGATTGATTGTGCGTCTTTTTGTGTACTGAGTGCGAGTGTAACGATAATGGATCCACACAAAAAGAAACGAGAACGACGGAGCAGTGAGGAAACTATCATGTTCGATAGATCGCTGGCACTGCGTTCAGCGCTGGCACCTGTGCCGCAGCCGCAGTCGTAGTCGCCTGAAGAAGCGTGCGAACGCGCGCGAGGTGGCACTCCCATACCACCGCCGCCGTTATCTACTTGCGCTCCGGACTGCGCCTTACAAGAGAGGTTCAGTGTCGACTACAACCGCTATAGCCCAGTCTATAACAACACAAAAAAAGGCAAACAAAGCAAACCCGCATGTAACTACGATTTGCTTATATGTTTTTAGGTCCGTTGTGAGTATTTAACATCCAAGCTTGCAACCTCGAAAACCCTGTGCTACCCCCATGATGCTCGAAAAACTGCAAATTTTTGGCACTTGTTTCAGTTTTTTTGAAAAAACTTCTCTAAGGAAATATTTTCCAAGTATCTTTATTTAGACTCTAATAAAGATAACTAAATTTGCTACAATTTGAGCGTAATTTGAGCACATTTAGTTTATTGGTTGCGGAGAAACAGCAAGTGCGCAATTTTCTTTAAAAAGTGAAAATGTGTTGGTAGGGTTATTTCGAAGATACATATTTACCGGCTGAAATAATGCTCATTGGTAAAAGTCATGTCAAAAGAATTTGTAGAGAATAAGTCTCAATTTAATACCAAAATGGTGCCTCTAGACCTCATAGTTTCATCCAAAATAAAGAAATAGTAAAATATCGGATTTTGGCTAAATAATAAAAACATTGTACTGAACTTTGGGACGATTTTCTTTAAAAAAAATGTGAATTGAACATTTTATATGTATAATTATGGCTTCAAATAAACATACACTAAAGAAATGAACGTACTTCCACGTTGTTTTGTTGACTGCGAAAATTCAAGTCACTTGTTTCAGTTTCTTTGAAATAATTATATAAAGGAAGCGTTTTTTGAGTATATTCGTTCATATTTTAATAAAGCGTACTAAATTGGCTACAATTTAAGCCTAATTTGAGTACTGTATAAGACTATTAGTTGCGAAGATACAGATAGTCAAAGACTGCCATTTTTTTTCAACAAAGTGAAAATTTCGTGTTATGGTCATTTTCCAAGTTACGTACTGTCTAAACTTATGGTCTTAGAATAAAAGTTGAGATAAGAATTAGCGTACAGCTTCAATTTAATACCAAAGTAGTGCCTCTATCTTTCATAGTTTTCTCAAAAATATAAAAACTATTAAAATATCTGATTTTGGCTAAATGATAAAAAGATAAAAAAGATAAAAGATGTTTATTCAGTAAGTAGGCCGCACGGGCACTTTTACACGTCAAAAATCTACCAGCGCTTCGCAAGAGACCACTGCTGAGAAGAAACGCCGCAAGAAACTCAACAGTCAGTCGTTTTTTTTAAAATTACTTATACAATTATAGAACTTAACCTAGCATTATATAAAACAATGAATTTAACATTAAAATATATATATCATGCGTAGTTGAGCAGGAAAATGGGTCAAAACTCAGTATGTTCAGATGAACTCATAAATAGTAATAATAATATATATATATATACTTACCGATGACGGTGCAAAACAACCACATAGTTTTGATACATTCTCCTACAGAAACCGTGTCCCCTAGACAATAATTATACCTACAATGTTTACATATTTTTCGGACTAAGCTATTACTAAGTTATTTAGGTGTTTAATTTAGGCCAAGCATTTTTATCTGTTAGATAGTCCTCGACCCTATAATAAGCTTTCGACATCAACGACTTTTTCAAGTAATTTTTAAGTGCTGGAAATGATAACTTTAGAACTTCGTCAGGTAATTTATTATAGAAATGAATGCATTGACCAACGAATGATTTATATACCTTAGGGACACGATTTTTTTTAATAGCAAATTATTTTTATTTCTTGTATTCAAATTATATATATCACAATTCTTAACAAAAGAGTCTCGATTTATAATGACATAAATAATATTCTCATAAATAAATTGTGACGCTACTGTCAAAATACTAATTTCTTTAAATAGTAATCTTAAGGAATCACGGGAGTTTAGGTTATATATGGAACGAATGGCTCTTTTTTGTAACACGAATATAGTCTGTATGTCAGCAGCTTTTCCCCAAACCAGAATACCGTACGACATAACACTATGAAAATAACTATAATAAACTAAGCGAGCTGTCTCAACATTGGTAAGTTGCCTGATTTTCCTAACAGCATAAGCTGCCGAACTTAATTTACCTGCTAGTACTGCTATATGGGGACTCCATTGCAAGTTTTTGTCTATAGTTATCCCTAAGAAAAGCGCCTTGTCCACCATCTCCAAACACTCATCATTTAGAAATATACTAGATTCTACCGGTCTAACATTAGGCAAAACGAACCTAACACTTTTAGTTTTCTTAGCATTAAGTAGCAAATTGTTAATAGTAAACCAATTAAGTACTTTAACCAGCGTGGCGTTTATCCTACTGTAATCGACGGATTTTCGGCACACCTTGAAAATTAATGAAGTATCATCAGCAAATAGCACAATATCACAAAGGTTATCGACCGTGGGTGCTAAGTCATTTATATAGACCAGAAATAAGAAAGGACCTAATATAGAGCCCTGAGGCACACCTAATTTAACAGTTGCTCCAATGGACTGTGTTTGGTTTACAACAACCGTTTGTGTTCTATCACTAAGATATGAAGACATAAGATTTAGAGAATTATTTGACAGACCATAATGTTCTAATTTTAATATAAGAGTCGCATGATCTACGCAATCGAAAGCTTTGGAAAGGTCACAAAAAATTCCTTTTGCATCACAGGATTTCTCCCAAATATTGTATATATATTAATTGAGTACAGATGCTGCATCAGTTGTGGATCGTCCTCTGGTGAAGCCGAACTGATTACTGTTAAGCAGTTTATTTCTATTGAAGTGACCTAACATATCTTTTAACATTAACTTCTCAAAAACTTTACTTAAAACCGGTAGAATAGAAATGGGACGGAAATTCGTTAAATCACTCATGTCCGATCGATGTGTCGATGTCGATGGCCTCGCCCGATTTAAAAAGTGGTATGACTTTACTATATTTCATAAGATTTGGAAAAATCCCCTCTGAAATGCAATTATTGTTGATTAAAGCTAAGTGAGGTGCAATTATATGTATGAATATGTATTATGTCATATGTATTAATAATTATAAAAACATATGTATGAATGTATTTCTTAAAGAAAACCAAAAAGTGTAAATTTGACATTTTAGATGTAACATATGGTTTCAAAACAAATAAACGTAAACATAAAAAAGCACGGCAAACATATATTTAAACTATAAAATAATACTATTTACACGGTCAAACAAAAACTGTTTAGACTTTCGTCCTTTTGGAAGGACCAGGTCTCATCCAATCTAGATCAGTGGGGAGGAGTGGGGGAATAGGGATAATGTTTTCTGGAGTGGAGGCGGGCCAGCTCATGGTGTTGGGTCGTCCATATCCTCGTCATCCTCGTCCAGGACGATAGGGCTGGCGTTGTTGCAACTTCACCCGTGGCAAAAGGAACATAGGATAGAGCACCTAAGCCCAGCCTATCTGCAAGTGCACGACACTAAGCAAATTCATTTTGCATTTGTTAGTCATCATTTTAAGCAGGGTCTGAGGAGCGGGCTCTGCTCACATTACCCATCTTCGACTTACTGTATCTCCGCAACCAATGGACATAGTAAGCGCAGGTTACGCTCAAATTGTAGCAAATTTAGTTATCTTTATTAAAGTAGAACCAAAGATTCTTGAAAAACGCTTCCTTCGAGTAATTTTTAAGAAACACTGAAACAAGTGCCAAAATTTCGAAGCTTTTCGAGCACCATTGCCCCCGGTACCCCCGTGAAATACGCCAACATTGCGCGAATTTAATGAAAAAAATCATTTTCTTCGATTTTTTTCTATAAGAGCTATGTTTTTTTGTGTTCTTTGCTGAAGCTATATGGTCATGTGCTGCCGTTCATGTTGAAGAATAAGTCCTAAGTCTTAATTTTATTTAAACCCTGATTTTATCGATTTTAATGGCGGGCAATGTTATCTGGATTTTTAGCCAACATTGCCCTTGATGATTTTCGACCCAAATATAGCCCCTACGCAGTTGAAATGAGCAACAGGTAAAGAATTAGGAAAATAATACCGTTTATTTTAATCGTTGAGTAGATATCACCTTAACTTTCGCTTAAAAATGAGTGGGCAATGTTATCAAGGCATTTCTGCTCATTTCCATACAAGTCACCAAAAGCAATCTCAAAATGTTAGGGTTGTCACATTAGGCTTGAATTTAATTTAATTTATTAATTTTTCATTTACGAGTTTAAGGACATACAATATTAAAATTAACAAAATAAAACACGGTATTATTAATGTTTAACTTTTATTATAGTAATACAATTGTAAAAAGAATTAACCAACTCCAAATGACTTCTTATAGGACACTTGTATATTTTCGCATTAACTACTCATTAAAAGAATTATGAAATGTGATAACCCTGACGCTCTTTCGACATCGGGCAAAGTTGTGGGCAACACATTCAAAAATTAACGGATAACATTACCCATGATCATAACCTGGAATGTTAAATCCTAAGCTAAAATACTCTGCACACCTTGTATTTTATTAAATATAATTGGATATACTCACCTGCGTCTTCGCCATGATGAAGAGTAGACATGCACTTCTGAAAAAAAATTTGCCCGCAAAAACGCACATCACCTTCAACGAGTCGCAACAAGCTACTGAGTGAACTTAGACACGAATGCCAGCCGCAGTTTTGTCACAAATATAGTTTATTTTCTACCATAGTAAATAATGTTGGCATAAAGAAGAAGTTTTTTCCACATTAACGAATTTGTTTGTAAATGGCATTATGGGCAATGATACCCTAGGTGGCAATGTTGGCGTATTTCACGGTAGCACAGGGTTTTCAAGGTTGCAAACTTGGGTATTAACTACTCTCAAGGGACCTAACAACATATTAAAAAAATGTAGTTACATGCGCGTTTGCGATCTATGATGTCGTTATAGACTGGGCTACTAAGGCTGCGGTAACCCCATCTTTGTCCACAGTGGTGTTAAACGCGCCGCTTTTGATACCTACATGCGCGCCGCCGCGGCGCCTTTGAACTCTGACAGCGCGCCGGGGCGCCGCAGGCGCCGCGCGAGGCCACGGAAGCAGCGAGCATCGCTATTCCTGCATATTGGTACCTACGGTTTGTGACACGTTGTGCTCACGTATCAGGTATGTCGGATGCAATGATCCAATTCCGGACTTCGACCCTCAGACGTATATGGTTACGCAAATTCGAATGAACGGCTAATATGTACAGCTGGGCAGAAAAAACAATCATCTTTAATTGCGCTTCGAAGTAAAAAGGTTACGCGCGCCGATGGTTTGATCTACGTAATGATTTTGATTCATCATGGTCTGAGTTTAAAAACAAATCTTTGAGTGCTTTTCCATCCCATAAAAACTAAGTAGGTATGTTACGTGCTTTGGTTTTATTGTTGTTGGACGGTCCGGCGTCAGTTACCTACAGTTTTACTATGATAAATTAGAGCTTGGCAATGCGTGCGATATAGGTACCTATTCCCCGCTCTTAAAACGCGAGGCGATACTAGGTACTATGGGGCAGCGAGCTGATCGAAGTAGGTGCAATGTCGGCTGGTTGCCGTGATCCGCTCTCGCTCTTAAATTATTTATCATCCTTGCACACAACCCGTAACCCTATTTCAGCGCGTAGTACTAACTAGACACGATTCGGCACAAAAGATAAACATAGGTAAGTACTTATGGCGTTAAGTGTCGTTCGTGTAAAAAAAAGCGCGGTCATGTTGCTTTCTGTTGCCCGTCGAATGCACACGATAAATTGCCCAAAATATGCTCGCATTGCGGGAAACATGGTCATAATGACGATAAATGTTATCAAAAATACGAAAATGTTCCTACCCCGTACTTAATAAAATAGGTGACGTAAAAGAAGAATTAATTTTGAAACTTAAAAATCATAATACCTACCTTTGCATAGCAACAGTACCTACCTATACCCAACGACGTTCCGACGGTACGCGCTATACAGGACGTCTCGGGCAATGCTATGTTTACAGGGGCTTGGCAGCTAATGCTTAGTACTTGTCACTTGCACTAATACCCAATGTTTGAATATGCTGATTGGTGCCTAGTGTTGCAGTTTGTTTAGAGTGCAAGTGAATAGAAGTCGATCATATTTAGTTAGCGACAAGTCAATTCCCCATCACAAGTTACTGGGCACTTGTCGCTTGCTTACCATATAAACAGCTACCTACGACAAGTGTTTAGTGACAAGTTGTTGTTCGAAATGTCTGGTCACTAAATGGCTTTCTACTGATTCCAACGTGTAAGCCGGGCATAACACGAAGTAGGTATTACATGACTATCGAGGTTAATGACCTCTCTGTATGTATTACGTTTCATAGATTTTGGCAGTACTTGTGTCACTATAACTAGGTCTGCAGTAGAACAATTACCTACAACTTGAAATTCAGCCGTGCACTAGTGGTCTGGTAATGTTATTAAGAGATTTGGTGGTTCTAAAATACCTAAGTAGTTGCTTTCGAAGAGTCAACCGTTCAGATAACCGCTGACGAGGCTACTTGTGCTGGCATTAAAGCTTTAATTGTACCCGATACTGCTCAGGATGTGGGCATAATTATAGGTCGGTCGTTTACCGACTACAGTGACGTGTACGTAATCAAAACACCGACGACTTTCAGGATTTATAATGCAAACTATTTGTCTCGCATGCCTAATGTGTACGGAAGTGTCGAACGTGTTAAATTGACTGCTCAGGAGAACATTGAACTAGGTATAACCTGGTGTAAATAAAGTACCTACCTAGTACTGTCATGTAGTGAAGTTTCGGGGCCTGTACAAGTCCATGCAACTGAATGTTTAAAACCTAGGTCCGAGTGTTGTTTTACCTTGTACTACGGAAGTGTTAGACGGTAAGCAGCTGTCACCATTATTAATCGAGTGAGTGAGCCGGCGATATTTCCCGTTGGTTGCTGCGTCGCAACCTTGCATCTCGATAGGGAGTCGTATAAAATTGTCGCTGTGCTCGTACATCTGTAAGACATGCTCACGGAATATTCCGATTGTTTTTGGTTAATAATAATAACATAGGCAAATGCGCGGTTAAAATGAATATAGAACAGCTTCGAGACTCTGCTGCCATTCGTTCGGAGAATACTTATAGCACATCACAATAACTTTATTAATTAATTTATTATTCATTGAATATATAAAAAAATACATAGTTGGGTCAGATTAAGAACTGACTGTATCATTACTTACCTATGTTATGATGTTTGGCTTAGGAACCAAACTTTTATGTTTCTTTCTGATATGTATGTTGTACATTAGACGGTATAGACGTATTGTTTACAAATAATACGTTGATTTTAATATGTATTCGCAATTTAATTCATCTTATTTACTAAATATTTATATTATGATCACATCGATAACGATTGGACAAACTGAATACATTGAAAAATATCTGGTCATATTCAGATTGAGTTCTCATCACTTTAAGAGGTGATGTGTCGTTGAGAAGTCTCTGCCATATTCAGATTGAGTTGTCATCACTTTAAGAGGTGATGTGTCGTTGAGAAGTCTCTGCCATATTGAGATTGAGTTGTCATCACTTTAAGAGGTGATGTGTCGTTGAGGACGCTGTCGTTTGGGTTTGTTACACCTTAAGAGGTGGACTACATTTGTCATTGAGGACGCTGCCGTTTGGGTTTGTTACACCTTAAGAGATGGACTACATTTGTCATTGAGGACGCTGTTGCTTGGTTTTGTTACACCTTAAGAGGTGGACTACAGTTGTCGTTAAGGACGCTGTTGCTTGGTTTTGTTACACTTTAAGAGGTGGACTACAGTTGTCATTGAGGACGCTGTTGCTTGGTTTTGTTACACCTTAAGAGGTGGACTACAGTGGTCGTTGAAGTTGCTGTTACTTGGTATTGTACCACTTTGACAGGCTGGTTACCAATGGTAAAATAATGAAGGCCCACAGAGGCGGACCATTTTACAGCTTTGTGATGCTGGTACCCATGGTTTAAAAAATTAAGGCCCACAGAGGCGGACCAATTTACAGCTTTGTGATGCTGGTTACCAATGTTTAAATAATGAAGGCCCACAGAGGCGGACCATTTTACAGCTTTGTGATGCAGGTTACTAATGTTTAAATAATGAAGGCCCACAGAGGCGGACCATTTTACAGCTTTGTGATGCTGGTTACTAATGTTTAAATAATGAAGGCCCACAGAGGCGGACCATTTTACAGCTTTGTAAGGCTGGTTTGTTTAAATAATCAAGGCCCACAGAGGCGGACCATTTTACAGCTTTGTGATGCAGGTTATCAATTTTTAAATAATGAAGGCCCTCAGAGGCGGACCATTGTACAGCATTAAGACGCTGGTTACTAATGTTTTAGTTATGAAGGCCCTCAGAGGCGGACCATTTTACAGCTGTAAGAGGCTGGTTACCAACGTTTCAGTAAAGTAGGCCTTGAGAGGCGGACCATTAAACAACAATAAGAGAGTTATGGATTGGCGACTTCAAAAGGTTGACCTCGTGTTAGTGATCTGTTCGGGACGAACAGTGGCATCAGGAAGGCCGACTGAAGAGGAATCCATACGAATCATGCGTATGCTCCGGCGAACGCCGTTGCGCCGCGTGAGACGCCACGGTAGCGAGCGATCTGCTATCTCTCTCTCTTCCTCCCACCGATGCGCGGGCTGGCTGCGTGGCGGCGGGATTATCAACAGAGCGAAGCCACAGCTAATCGGAGCCGGACTACGTCACGTTCATGCTATATACGCGCGCGTGCCGTATTTCCAAGTTTGTTGTAATTAATGTTGCTTAAATAATAAACTGTTATTTAGTATTTTGCGTTTTCTATCACTAGTATTTCAAAATATTTTTTACCCATCCCTAAGAACTTAATAGCTACCATTTTGCACCTCTGATAGCGGGGTCTGATTATCAGAGAGTATTCATCATGAAAAATATAACAAGTTTGTGCTATCTTGAGTTTCATAGATTACTTAATAAAGAAAGAAAGAGAAAAGGAAAATGTTCACTTATTAATTTTCATCTAACAAAAGGACAGAAGAACACGTTTAAGGTTTAAACACAATTTAAGGTTTGAATTCTTCTAAAACCAGTATAATTTTAATTAAGTAAAGTACACGGTGTCCGCCTGTCCGGCCTTTTCGCCGAACTTTTTTATCCGAATTTCACTTGCCAACCAACTTTTCTCCGATGATTCACTTTGACAACTAACTATTGGCAACTTTTTGTATGGCAACGTTTCACTTGGTAGAATTATTTTAAAGTCGATTATTATAATGACTTAAAACTTTTGGGATATCTATTATTTGCCAAATCTTTCAGGAGGCCAAAAAACTATTAACCGAATAATATTTCGTCAGTGCAACAAGTTCCCTTCCAGCCTTTTCTCCGAATATCATTTCGCCGAACTGATTCATTTCCCAAACAGCCAAAATCGACATTATTTTAATATTTGTAAAAGACATTCCAAAACACAAGCCCAGTGAAAAAATATTCCATTAAACTTTATAAAAAAAAATACGAAATGTATAGTACCGTAAAATGGGGTGACTTTGGAAACGCGAGGTGACTTTGATAATTTTTTGAATCATCTATTTTGTGCAATGTCTAAGTTTTTATTTAGCTCTTTTGCGACATTACTTTCATATGTTTCATATGCGAGCACAAAATATTAGTAGTTCAAGTATTCTCAGACAAATTGGAGTTAAAACCTTCAACACAAAAAACCACTATTTTTTGACATGCTTCAGGGGTGACTTTGATATTGTGATGTAAACACAGGGATGGGTAATTATCCCAACCACCTTTTTTGAGCGGCGGACGTGATAATTGGGGTGTAAAGTACATGTATTGCAAAACTATTTATTTTCTAGATAATCTTACACAAAGTACCATGTTCAGCCAATGTGAAAGTTATTATTAACTTATCATATTTATAGTAAATAAATATTTTCAATCCAAAATCAATTTTGGTGTCGTGTCCTGTTCTTGTCGCATATACTGATATACCGTGGTACAAAGTTATTAAGCCTCAACTAGATTTAAATTTTAGTTATCTAAAAAATAGAAATAGAAATAGAAACATTTATTCGACGAACACAGAAAAAAAAACTGAACAGAGAAAAACATAATAAAAAAAAAAAAGGATGGCAACACAAAAATAAAAACAAAAACAATATAGAAGGAAAGAATAATGTTGCCATGGGTGATTCTGTGACGTCGAAATTGACACCACTCAGCACTATGTCACAGCATAAACCGCGACGCTATCTGTATTCCCTATTAGTTAAGGTATTTTAAAATATTACAATTATTGCATTTGTAAATAAAAAAAAACTGGGAGCAGTATAAATAAAACTGTCCTAGCGAAATAGACAATTTTGGTGGTGAATATTGAAATTAATTTTATGATCGAACGAAAAGCGATTAAACAAACAAATATGGCGTCAGTTGTTCGTTGAGTTCTACTCCAGCGATAGATGGTGAAAGATTTGTACCATCCTGATGCGTCTTCCCGCTTAGGACATATGTTTCTAATTTTGGTGGTATAGAATACAATTTTTTTATTGTGATAACTTAGATAATTTAGCATTTCGCAAAATGTTTTATTTTGTGATAGTTATTTTAAGTATGTTTATGGTGTCTTTTTAACTGTATTGAGGTAATTTTGTGTTAAACTAAAAGATTTTCTTTTAATAATAAAAAATAGTTCAATTTCTAATTTTGGTGGTACAATTTTGGTGGCTTTTTCGAAGACACCAAAATTGTAAAAATTTCAGGACTGCACCAAAATTATTTAAACAACAAATAATCATTATTTATTATAATAAGAAACATACGTTTTTAGTTTTAATAAATAACAAGAAAGATTCCTTAACGATTACATTTTAATTAGCCCGATATGTTATTATTGATCATTAGTGTTTCTTAGAAAAGTAATTTTGGTGGATAATAACAATTCTGGTGGTACATAATTAGTAAAATCGTTATATCTTAAAAACCACTTGGTATAATGAAGGGCCGTTTTAATACTATTTCAATTATGACTAAATGACGTCCCTTTAACGTATAATTGTGAACCCTACGAACAAAATAAAAAATACCACCAAAATTAGGATAATTTGACGGTTGTTGAAATTCACCCGGATAATCAAAGTAGCCGCCCCATTTTAAGAATCGAGATTTTAAGATGCGTAATTATTTTTTTTCTGCTAAGCTGTCTGCCGTAGTCTGCCTCTAGTTGCTTTAAGTTACTCCAAATGAGTAGTCGCGATTACAATATTTTTAATAATTTATTTTACGATTAAATGCGGGAGCTACAGAAGATTTATTTTTAAAATTAATCAAACTAACCCCATTTTACGGTACTCTAAGTAAACCATTCTACTACTCGAAAGGTGGCGTTTTAAAATATGGCTAAATAAAATAAAAAAAGATACAGTTGCTAATCGTGAGGTTGGGAAATAAAACGAAATCTTTTGATAAGTAAGACACATGATCATTCGGCGAAATGAAATTCTGCGAATAATTGGTTGCAAATTGATAATCGGCAATAACATTTTCTGCGATAAATAAGAGAACCAAAGTACACACAAATAATTTGAATTGTATGTTTATTTTGATTCATGTTTCAACCTTATTGAACTTGGCATTATTACAAACACGAAGATAAAAGTCAATTTCTATCGCGTGTGACTTTTGCGTTTGAAATTGCGGGTGTCCCACGAACCCGTAAAGGGTTATTCCGCCGTAACACCCGAAACGGCTACTTTTTATTAGTGATTCTCTCGTTATTCTCTTATACTTTTAATTATGCGTGTTAAGGAAAAGAAAATATTATCCAAATAGTAGACCATTCACTAGTCATTTTCGTAGTTTCTTATTACAATATTGAAATAAAGCTTAATTAGAAGTAGCTGTTTCGAGTGTTACGGTGGAATGACCCTAAAGCTAATTTACAGATGTAGTGAAATATCCATTCACATCGTATTTTCTCGGAAATGTTCGTATTTGTCATGCTACTTGTCTGACTCAGTACCCATCAAGACAACGCGGGGGAACGTCGCATCGCGAGAGTAATAATCGATATAGAGTGGTTAATACCAGGGTATTTTATTGTTAATTAAGATTAAGTTTGTTTTCAGTTCTTTTCAATAGTCATGCCGAAAGCATTAAGACCTGGGAAACATTTAGATCGACAAGCCTGTGAAATTATTTTCAACATTTATTTATATTTCTTCTTCGTGGTGGTTTTAACATCTCGGTGTGATATACTTCAAACTCGTGGTTTGACATTTGACACTGATAGTAGTAGCCAGTAGCCAGTATATTAAACTTATACCCCCTTACTAATAAACGTTGAGTAACGGTGGTATAGCTATAAAATTTATTGTTTTAATTCTGACCATTGTGGTCAGAAGGCATCTTTCGTCAATGATTTTTATCAAAAACCTCAGACAATAACATACCGGCCTATAACTAGTAATAGTTCAGAGTAATCTTTCAGTGTTACCTTTCTTACAGAATGAGTGTGATAGTATTTATAAAGACTTGTTCCGCGTGATTCTACATCAATTTAAAATGAAAACTATTAGTGGTCGAAAACCAAATTTAGTGAATGGGCTACTGCAGGCATTAATAAGAGTAGAAATAGGCTTTATTTCCTATATAGAGAGAGGGAGGACAATAAAAACGCTGACTTCCTAAATTATGTTAAGATTTATTTGAGGACCTTTAAGCAAGTTTGTTTAACTGCTAAGGCAAATTTTCTTAGTCTTAAACTCAAATCATCTGACAATAACGTAAAAACTGTATGGAATATTAAAAATAGAGAAACGGGAAAATCAAAAACTCGTGATAATCAAGTCACCCTAATCACAGGTGACAAACAAATCACGTCAAATAAAGACGTCGCCTTAGCATTCGAAGATTATTTCTCCAACATAGCCATTAATACTACGAAATGTCTTAAATTTTCCGCGGTGGAAGCTCAATTATTACTTTGCACAAATGTCAGTAATTGTAATATAAACTTTGAATTTAGCCCTGTAAATTCAGATTCAATAGTTAAGGTATTTAAATCGCTTAGTTTAAAAAAGACTGAGGATTTGTGGGGCACATCAGTTAGAGTACTCTTTCATATCATAGATGTAATTGCACCCCATCTAGCATTAATTTATAATAATTGCATATCAGAGGGGATCTTTCCAGATCTCATGAAATATAGTAAAGTCATACCTCTTTAAAATCGGGCGAGATGAGTGATTTAACAAACTTCCTTCCCATTTCCATACTACCAGTTTACTTAATGACTAGTGAATAGTCTACTATTTGGATAATATTTTCTTTTCCTTAACACGCATAATTAAAAGTATAAGAGAATAACGAGAGAATCACTAATAAAAAGTAGCCGTTTCGGGTTTTACGGCGGAATAACCCTTTACGGGTTCGTGGGACACTCGCAATTTCAAACGCAAAAGGCACACACGATAGAAATTGACTTTTATCTTCGTGTTTGTAATAATGCCAAGTTCAATAAGGAAGAAACATGAATCAAAATAACCCTGCAATTTTAAAAACATTCAGTGCTGACAACATAACTACAAAATGAACACTGAAATGAAGTAGTAACTAGTAACTGCCTGCATACAATTCAAATTATTTGTGTGTAGAATCAACCCACGATAACTCTGCAATGAGGTGACAACAGTAGAAATCATACGTTTGTTTATGGCAATACTGATTTTTAGTCACACAACACGTTTTGATACTTACAAGTATAGCTCTAATTATTATCTACTACGTGTATTTCCCTAACTCTATCTATGGAGATTACGTATATGCATACTGAATCCTTGCTTTTACACGAATATTATAAAGAGGAAAGATTTGTATTTTTGTATGTTTGTAACGAATAAACTCAAAAACTACTGGAACGGAATCATAATTTTTTTCACCATTAGAACTACATTATCCCTTAGTATCATAGACTGTTTTATTTTTCTGCGCGGATGGAGTTGCGGCGACAGCTAATATACTATAAATGCGAAAGTATGATTATCGCTTTCATAAACTGGTGCACTTTAGGGATAGTTGGAGTCCCAGAGGACATAGCCTATTTTTTATCCTGAACAATTTGTCAGTTCCCGATGAAACGCGATGAACCAATTCTACACAGACAAGGTCGCAGGCAAAAATGTATGTCGCATAAGTATGATAATTATAAGTTGAGGTCTTTCTTACATGCATAAGGCACAGTTAAAGAATTTGGTTCGCAGGCCACTTTAGACTGTGTCATGGCGTACCTAATCAATCAAAACGTAAGAGACTTCATAAGATTTTATTTACAGCGCCGCCAGTTTGAAGTCCAAAGCGGTCCAGGAATCAAATTCTTTGTTTTTACTTAATAAAACAAAAAAACAATTTTTGACATGTTTAATAATTAAATGAGATAGGTATCTGACTCTGAAAATTCCAATATAACCAATGGTATAATATAAAAAGAGGTAGATATGTTACTTATACGGTATTCCGCGTGTAAAAATGGCCCGGCTTACGCACACATAATCAGTAAATATTGCAATTACACACTAATTCATAAATGACAAGGGAAAGCAGGATGGTATGCTAATTTCCGGGAGCGAAATAGAGACGAGTGTATGTTGCTCTGCAGACTAGTTCACGGTTCCGTTGACGGCGCAAGACTAAGTAAAGGTGTACCAATTGGCTTGGTTTTAGGGTGCCACTATCGAAGTGCGTATAACATATCTACCTCTTTTTACTATATTATATCATTGACTCTAACTGTACCTTTCTTCCTGAACTTCAACTTCTCCGAACCCTTCCTTTTTCAACTCTCATCATTACTTTGCACATTTATAACGTACGTTAGGTTCAATTTGTCTAGTTCTATTATGCTTTGTACAGAATTTGCGAATGAAGTCCATGCTGTAGTATGAACAGCTTCAGATAATTCACCTTAAAGAAATTAATAAACAAGTTAAAATACAATCCTACTATATTATTATAAAGGCGAATGTTTGCGTGTGTGTGTGTTAGTTTGTTACTCCTTCACACTGCAACGGGTTGAAGAATTTGGATGAAATTTGAAATGGACATAGCTTATACCTTGGATTAACATATAGGCTACGTTTAATCCCGGAATATTTATAAATTTCCGAAGGAATAACTGTAATCGAAATCTACGCGTACGAAGTCGCGGGCAGAAGTCAGTATTATAATAAAATAACATCATCTTAGCCTAATCATTTAGTTAATATGTTATTTTTTCATAACAGAATATTATTTCCAGGTATCAATATAAAATAACACAGAAAATAGTAATAAAATATCAAGATTTTTTTAGGGACTTACTCGTAGAGTTTAGAATTTCATGTAAACATTGCTCCTTTTGCTTACGGACGGACTCCATTTCTTCTTTCACATTATGGAAATGAGTTCTCATCTTGAGAACTTATGTTCTCGAACTCCACTTTTAATAGGTTTACCCATTTTGAAAATAGGAATCGTTAAAAAACCTCAACAAAATATCCATGTGATACCAATATGTCATGTTTGAGTGACATGAAAGAACACAGATTATGAGAATATTATATGGGATACCGTTTATAAATTATAAAATTCGTAAATTTTATTGCCGATTAGGCGATTATCACTTCGCAACCAACTAATTATTCGCAGAATTTCATTTCGCCGAATGATCATGTGTCTTACTTATCAAAAGATTTCGTTTTATTTCCCAACCTCACGATTAGCAACTGTATGTTTGGTTTTTTTTATAAAGCCACTTTTAAAATGCCACCTTTCGAGTAGTAGAATGGTTTACTTAGAGTAATATACATTTCGTATTTTTTTTATAAAGACACTTTTTAAATCACCATCTTTCAAGTAATATAATGGTTTAAAAGGATGCCTTTTTACTTCGGACAAATCATATAGGTACAGGTATTTTAATTTTTTTAATAGAATATCTTTTCACTGGGCTTGTGTTTTGGAATGTCTTTTACAAATATTAAAATGTGAATTCTGGCACTGCACTGGCGCTATTTGGTCACTGTTAACCTAACACGCTCCATCTCGCTTCGCTCGTCGTCGCACCTAACCGGACCCGGTCACACCATTTGGCATACCGCTTTTTTTCCCCAAACTGTAAATATTAGAGGGTTTTTATAAAACTATCATAACCAAACCTAACCTATTGGGTTCTACAAGATGGTTGGGAAATAAATCAGTTCGGCGAAATTATATTCAGAGAAAAGGCTGGAAGGGGACCGTTGCACTGACGAAATATTATTAGGTTAAAAGTTTTTTGGCCTAGTGAAAGATTTGGCAAATAACGGTTATCCCAAAAGCTTTAAGTCATTATAATAATCGACTTTAAAATAATTCGACCAAATGAAACGTTGCCATACAAAAAGTTGACAATAGTTAGTTGTCAAAGTGAATCCTCGGCGAAAAGTTGGTTGGCAAATGAAATTCGGACAAAAAAAGTTCGGCGAAAAGACCGGACACCCATTAGTGATCATACTAACAACGAGTAGGAGTAATGTTTATTACCAGAGCCCGGAATTTTCGTGGCACTTTTCAAACACGCTAGTGAGTTCTCATTTATCGAGTACCGATAAACATATAATTATATCGATACAATACAATACAGAAGATAAAATTCCCCTCCTACGCGCTCCTTTCGCGCTTCGCGTTATCGCTAAATATCGATCTCTTCCAGATATAAGCATGGTCAGACATGCTTTAGCCCCGTATTTTTTAAATATCTGTACGTTCCAGGCATTTTATAGGCATTTCTTTGAGTAGCAGTTGAAGTTTAGGGGTATACGCAAAGGGAGACTTCAAATACATTTATTGATAACATCATATACAATTATGTTAAGAGTGGTAGCGGTGGTGATGGTAGTGGGGGCGGTGGCGGTCTAGTGGGGCAGCACGCGGGTGACCTCGGCCAGCGGCGTGGGGAAGGTACCGGGCCGCGCCAGGTTGACCAGCTGCTCGGCGATCTCCTGGCCCACGCGCACCTGCGCCTCCTTCGTGGACGCGCCTGCGTAACGAACTCCTTTAGCATACTACATAGGTACGCGTACAGTAAACGACTTTAACTGCTGAGCCACTTTGACGTCGTTTCTTTCTAATTAATTGACGCTGTCATTATGTCAAATTGTGGATAAAGCATCCGTCGCTCTAGTACTTATTATGTGTCAGAAAGGGACGGATGTTTTATCCACATTTTGCCAAGCGATAAACGCTGGGGGCCTAGACCAGATGCAAGATGCTAAAGTAAACGAGTTTCGAAAACCGTCAAAATGTATGGAAATGGCATTTTAAGCGTTGGACGCGCGCGAACGCGTAACAACTTACGTCTTAGAACCCTAAAAGTTTTATGAAGATTTATTTTTTGTTATAGAGTTGTTAATGTACCTATGTCAATCAGGTGTATGTTATTAAAGGTGTACCGAAATTCTCTGTAAACGTTAATCAAGATCATCAAACGTCAAGGCTACGCTGTTAAGCGGAGAGTACCTATCAGAGCGAGAGTGTTGCTAAACCGATTTTTAAAGCAACACCATCGCCACCTCAAAGCTTTGTATTATACAACCGACATAGCTATATAGTAGGGTATGTTATCAGGGTTGAACTGTTACCTAGGTGCGGCGTAGCGATCACAGCCGGGTGTTGGATTATTTCCAAGGTGAGGGGGTCGGTAGGGGGCTCCTGCTCAAATACGTCCAAGGCTGCTCCGCCGACCTGCAAGTCAAATAACAATGTTCTTTTGAAAAAATTATAGCCTCAAAAAACCAGTCTTTCAAAACACGACTGTATGTTATGATATCGTCGCATATACAAGTATTATTAATGCCAATTATATAAATACGCCAGACTTCGGTTTTAGGGTAACCTCATAAGGAAAAAACGGAACCTTTATAGGATCACCAGCGTGTCTGTCTGTCCGTCCGTCAATCACAGCCTATTTTCTTCGAAACTATTCAAGTCCTATGCCTACATATACCTATGCAAGTCAGTTACCCAAAGATGGACGTCTAACGTAAATAAATGAGTTTCAAACACGTTGGCCGCTTATGAGGGTAAATTAAAAAAAGAAACTACTTAACTAGTTACATTGTGTGACATATTTTAAATAAAAGGCTGGGCGTAAGAACGTCAACAATATATTTGTTTAAAAATTTATGTAAATAATTTTGAAGTCATTTAAAAAAGAAAATACCTACGTGAAATTCCCCCCGCGGAAATGTTCACTTATTTTTTATCTTCGATTATCGAAAGTCTGAAAATCGAAAATATTACATCACAATACTCGCTATTCATAACCACGTTTTTATATTATTTGTGATCTGTTTTTAAACTCGTAATAGTCATAATAGACGAACGTCATTCAATCATACTGTAAACAAACAATCGCAATACAATAATATTTATTTAACAGAGTATTTTAAGCATTCTGCCATTGCTTATTAGTTATTACTTAAACTTAAATTAATACAGCACTTCCTTCATGACCCTTGCTTCTAGAGAAGATTCACTGAACACAATCACATTAAAGGATAATGCCAGATCTACATAGACCTTTGGCCTAAAAAAAATGTGACGGATAATTATAGAATTGGGTTTATCTGATGTAGATTTTTTTTTAAACAATGCTGTGGGTTAGTTTTCCTGAAGAACTTGTCTTATTTTACTTTACATTACATACATTACTCGCAAGTTGTCTTATTTATAAAGTACCTATCTTAATAGATGGCTCTATTGTTCGTATAAGTTCCCTAAATGTGTAAGTAATAAATTACTCAATTTAAATCTCATACAAAACAGGTCTCATACATATCAACATCCTTCGTATCCGCAAGTTTTTTTTTTAAGTGTTGTGATATTCCATACTTTCAATCATGAGTATCTACAATAAATGTCTGTGCCGTCGTGTTGAACCTCTTGGAAAACCTCACCACAGAAGTTATTAACATTAACACACATAATATAACTTTAGAGAAATGGTCTCATTAATATATTAATTTGATCATAAGTATTATAATCCAATAAATTTTCATACATTGATTGTTAAAAATAGGTATATTCCAATTGGTCGCTGGAGTGAAGTGAAGTTGATGACTGTAGGTACTATCACAGTATATATATATATATATATATATATATATATATATATATATATATAGCTAAAGCAGTAAAGAAGCTCCGAACAAACGCTCGAAACCACGCACTCACACAGACGCACTCCTCTACGAGACCGCTAAGCGGACATGGCGGTGCTGTTAGACGCGAGTGTCGCGTCGAGACGTACGGTTTCCTTTGCATTTTATATTATTTCTTCTTTCTTTAGTAATTCGACTTATTGTTTCCAAATTCGATATCTGGGGATCCGTGTGGTCTCCGACAACGAATCCGTTGACAGATTGAGAAAAGGTAGCCGCCATCTTGAACTTTTTAGTTATTCGACCGATTGGTTCCAAAATCGATATCTGGGGATCTATGTGGTCTCCGACAATAAACCCATGGACAGAATGAGAAAAAATAGCCGCCGTCTTGAACTTTTTAGTTATTCAACTGATTGCTTCCAAAATCGATATCTGGGGATCTATGCGGTCGCCGACAACGAATCCGTTGACAGAATGGGAAAAAGTAGCCGCCATCTTTAACTTTCCAGTTTTTGGGCCGAATTCTTTCAAACTTGATATTCGTTGTCGGATACCACACAGATCCCCAGATATTTATTTTGAAAGCAATCAGCCGAATAACTAAAAAGTTCAAGATGGCGGCTACTTTTTCTCAATCTGTCAACGGATTCATCGTCGGAGACCACACCGATACCAGATATCGATTTTGGACGCAATCAGTCGAATAATTAAAAAGTTCAAGATGGCGGCTATTTTTTTTTATTCTGTCAGCGGATTCGTGGTCGGATATCACACAGATCCCCAGATATCGATTTCGGAAGCAATCCGTCGGAATTTTAAAGTTCAAAATGGCGGCTACTTTTTATCAACCTTTTAACGTATTCGTTGTCGCAGACGACACGTATCAATTTTGCACTAACTAGCTGAGATACAATAAACAAAAACTTTTTTCAATTTTACAAAATTTTAGAGGACAACTCTGACGCTCAATTGGAGAGTAGGCATTTATCTTGAAAATTAGGCTGAGCTCCTTTACTGCTTTAGCTATACATATATATAATGTCGTACTATGGTCGTGCTGCAGCGAGCGAGCGAAACGAGCGAGCGAAACGAGCGAGCAAGATCTGTCAGGGCTCAAGCGACTCGGATAGGTTAGGTACAAGGCTAAGGCTCCCGCCTTAGTTAAAAACTCGGAAGAGATGAAACCGACTACAAATTGGTGGGAGAAAATTTCGGGCCATCAATTTTATGTGCCAATATGAACCCCATTTGCCTAAACTTTGAATTTTTTTACAGAAAATTGTTCTTTACCTATATGTAGATTACAGGAAAACCTAGTTATAAGTAGGTACTCAATGGTACCTATTTAAAGTAACATACGATATTTATGAAAACGTACGGAACCCTCCCCACGCACTCGTCTGGTTTTTCAAATGAAGGTACCTACACCTGACAGTGACTTGTCAAAATCGGGCCATCCCTTCAGCCTCTACGAGGGCACAAAGGACCACGTACAAACATATAAGCATTACAAAATACAGGTCTAAAACATTACACTCCTTCTTCGAGAGTCGCATAAGATAAGAAACCGTACAAAAATTGCATTCTGTTATAACCACTCACGTGCTTTGTGCAACCAGAGTTACCAGTGATAGTCCTTATTTGCTTATGCGATTGAAGAAATTTTACAAACTGTACCGGGTTTTTGTTAATTTTTTAATTTTAAAGTAAATAGTTTTGAAGTTATTTAAGAAATCCATGACCTCATAGTTTATACTTTACTTAATGTAATATTCTGTGACTGTGGCAGCGGTGAGCCACAAGCGGTGGAAATAATGCATAAGAAAATAAAAATCGGTCCAGTCCATCGCCGCCCTGAGCGACTCGAGGCTCGATTTATACATCTTCTACGTAACGTTGCCGCCGCAGCCAATGTCGCTCCTTTTGACGTTTTAATAAAAGCAAACTGATTATTGGAGTTAATAAATTGAACTTGTAATGTGAGTGTTAGATGGTCTGACGGTACCTTCCCGGCGTTGAGCGCGTCGAGCAAGTCCCGCTCGTGCACTAGGCCTCCGCGGCCCACGTTCACGATCCTGACGCCCTTCTTGCACCGACTCAGCACGCTCGCGTTCACAAAGTCTGTGAATTAACTTTACTCTACAACGATTTGTTTACTTTTGGTAGTGTGGTGTATGTCTTTTTAGGGTTCCGTTGTCAAAGTAGCCTTATAGACTAAAACCAGGCCGTATGCAACCTTACCTCACCAAGTAGCAAGATGCCAATATAAGGAGTTCCATATTATCGTCTCCGTGTCTGTCTGTCAGTCTGTCTGTATATTATGTTCACTATCACTAATTATTATAAAACAAAGTCACCCGCCCCATCTGTCTGTAATGTTCGCGATAATCTGAAAAACTACTGAACGGATTTTCATGCGGAAGGAATTTCTCTCCCAAGGCTGCATAATAAATAACATAAACCAAAGCAAATCGAGGGCAGCTTGCTACTTTTTACAAAACTACTTAAATCACAAAGTTGAATTTTGCATACATTGCATTATATTTTAGGTTCCTCTTACATGTAAAGCAAGGGTGAAATATTTTTTTAACACAGGTTCTTCTTCTATTTTTAATAATGGCGGTCCACCGCGGTAGTTCATAGTGAATTTGCCAGTGTCAGGTGAGTAGACTAAATCAGTAAATAGAATAAATCAAAAACCAAGTATATTAAACTATACGGTATACATTATTAATAATAACATTATTAATAGGTAAATCAAAAGTACAAAGCCGGACATCTTTCAATCGGCCATCTTCCCTCCCCGAAGGTTATCGGAAGACCTCAACACAGGTTAAAGGTATGGAAAATAAGAGGGGAGGGACTCTTAATACAGATTAAGATCTTCCATTCGTCCCCATTAAGATCATGCTCTCACCACTCGCTTCGAAACGCGTTAAAGTGATCCCGCCACTCCGGTCTGCCTCTGCTCCGGTGGGGTGGGCCTCTAGCGGGGTCCGTTCAGTGACAACTTTGGCCCACCGTTCCGCGTGCATTCGGCACACGTGTCCAGCCCAGTTCCACCTGCGCTCAGCGGGTTAGGGTGTGGGGACCGGTTGAGCTCAGTTTATGTACACCGTGCACTCAAAAAAATGAGAGCCAACAAAGAGAGATTTTCACTTAGTTGATATAAAATGAATACAATAGTTAAGATATTAGTTATATAAACCAAAAATGATAGTAACAAACAGCAATTTCTTTAGTGATTCAACTAATATCTGAGTTGATGTACCTATCGTCTTGTTAGGCTCGTATGGGATCAACACGCTTATGCACAACAATCACAATCTTGTTACAAGCGACCAATTATTTTTTTCAGTGTGCGTGGCCCAACAAATCAATAAAACGTTAGCAAAGGGCATTGGGTAAATTTGTTTGAAGAATATTGTCATTACTTTTTTTCAGCGGCCACGGATGATTTTTACATAGTTATTTGGAGGACCTCTAAATACACATAGATATATATAATTTATAGCGGTAAATAACATCGGAGCGGAGATTTTAAAGATTTAAGTATTCAGTTTTTAGTACAAAAGTACGCCCAAGTACGAATATTTAAATATCTCGGCTCCGATGCACTTTAGAGCATTACATTACATAACAAAATATGTTTATTTTTAATAATTCTATCATAATTTACCACTTTTACGAATGGCCGCTCACCTTGAAAATGTATAAATTTTACAAATGACAACACTTTTACCCAAACCCCTTCAAAAAGTATTTTTTTCTACTTGCGAACTAGATATTTAAACCGCTAATATTGATATCGTTAACGGTATCAGAACACCACCTATAGCGTAACCGAAGCGGGAAAACCATTCTATAATGAGCGTTGCCATGGTAATAACAGTTCTATAATAATTATTACAGCATTTTTATTACCATGGTTACGGTAAAATTATATTATTATTAAATTACTAAATGTAGATGGTTAATATACATCGATTTGTTATTTGGTTACCATGGTTACGTTCAATATGGATATCAACAAAATGGCGTTTCGTTTGGCATTACAACTTTTGTGATAATTGTCAGAACTTTTTTTAGTAACTATTAAAATTTGCATGAAATTTGTTAGCATTTACTTAACAATAAAATTCACAAACTATTAACGCTAATCGGAATAATGAAAATTACTTTGCTGACCAATAATTTGTTCTTGCGGAAAAATCGAGTAAAGTATACGAGAAAAGTCAACGATTGTTTATTTTGTCATTATCATTCTAAGCTTGTAGAAAAAGTTATGTATGCAACGGTTTATAATAAGCTCTTTAGGTACTCGTGCCTGTAATCAGAGCGCTCGCGAGCTCGCGCTTCATTACGAGTATGTACCAGTTACAAAAATAACTATTTTTGTAAATGGAACAAGCTACGAGTTCATTTGTTTTACTATTTATATTTTCACACATTTTGTTAACGATTTGGAAGAGACAGCTTGTTTAAGTAATAGTACATTACTACAGAGGCCGGGACAAAAGGGGTTTTGTAAGCGAGGCCGGATAGGTCTCAGGCTCGCAACCCATATTTCCCGCCGAGGTATGTATAGTGCTTTTCTCAAACATCAAACATAATAATAATTCATTAAAAAATTAAAACAAAAATTACAAAGTCGAATTACTAGGAGTGCATAAACATTTAAAGTAACCTACAGTACTCAGTCATCCGCGCTGTGCCGTGTGCGCCCGCCCGCCCGCCGGTACCCCGCAGCGCACCGCCTGCGATCTAAGTTGCGGGACGCACCCCTAAATACCTTTGTTCTCCTAGTACTTTAGATAAACATGCAAACACTTTGGTTGGATGCACGGTTTAATATATTTAAAAAAAAACAGCTATCTAGCCTGTTCATAAACACAGCCGCCATGTTTACACTAAAAAAAAAACGTTTTTTTTTTTTTTAATACGCATATTGGCAGAATGTCATGTTGCCTGTGCCACAAATTTATGTGGAATGGAAATTAAAAAAGAGGACTTTGCCCGCCTAGGCCTGCACGATTTGTATGAAATTCCATAAACGACCTCTTGTCCTAGCCGCACCTGAAACGTCATACTTGGCGGCCTATTACGAGGAACATAACATCAATATTTCATGGTATGTTTGAGAAATAGTACATTACTACAGAGGCCGGGACAAAAGGGGTTGCCGGCCGAAGACATATAAGCGAGGCCGGATAGGTCTGAGGCGGGCTACCCATATTTCCCGCTGAGGTATGTATAGTGCTTTTCTCAAACATAATAATAATTCATTAAAAAATTAAAACAAAAATTACAAAGTCAAATTACTAGGAGTGCATAAACATTAAAAGTAATCTACAGTGCTCAGTCATCCGCGCTGTGTCGTGTGCGCCCGCCCGCCCTCCGGTGCCCCGCAGCGCACCGCCTGCGATCTAAGTTGTGGTACGCACCCCTAAATACCTTTATTCTCCTAATACTTTAGATAAACATGCAAACGCTTTGGATGCACGGCTTATATTTAAAAAAAAACCAGCTGTCTAGCCTGTTCATAAACACAGCCGCCGTGAATACGCATAGTGGCAGAATGTCATGATGCCTGTGCCACAAATTTATGTGGAATGGAAATTAAAAAAGAGGACTAGACCTGCACGATTTGTATGAAATTCCATAAACAAGCTCTTGTCCTAGCCGCACCTGAAACGTCATACTTGGCGGCCTATTATAAGGAACATAACATCAATATTTCATGGCATGTTTGAGGAAAAATATTTAGTTACTTATTATTGATTTTGCCGTCGCAACGTAACGCAATAATTTCCTTACACGAATCTGGAAAACGACAGTGTGAGATAGTTAGATCGGTAAATTTCAGTTGTCAACTAGTGGCCAAGACTACTAAGCTATAAAATGAGCTCGGGAATATTGCAGACCGCCCAGGAAGAGGAAGAAAGAGGACTGTTAGGACTCCCAGGATTCGAAACATTACCAAGAAACGGCTTGATCTCAATCCACGGACCATAGGGCCCTGCCAAAATGCATTGCGCTAACTAACGTTTCTATTCGTTTGGTTTTTAAACCAATCGCGTCACTGGTAGATCACGTGACTTTTCGTATCACTCGCTCTACCAGTGATGCGATTGGTTTAAAAACGAATCGAATAGAAACGCTAGTTAGCGTAATGCATCTTGGCAGGGCCCTCAGAGCGCGAAAAATGACTAGGGAGCTGGGTGTAAGTCGTTCGACGGTGCAACGCATTGTCGCTAATGACCGCATAATGAAAGCATAGGGTAAAGCACAACATCTTGAAGATAAAGATAAAAATGTTCGGCTTGACAAATTATGCCGATTGATTAAGCAGCGTACTGAAAAGTGAGAAAATATCCTTTTTACAATTGAAAAACTTTTTTGCGTTGAACAGGCCCATAATCACCAAAATGTCAATATATTCTTCTAGTCGTCCTGGACCGGCCGCAGTTGTTCCTCACCGCCAAACGCCGGAATCAGTTATGGATTGGGTCGGCATTCGCTCCGCAGGTAAAAGTCGCCTTCTATTCATATAAAAAGGTGTCAAAATTAATCAAGAAATATACAGAAAAGATATTCTTGAAGCCGTAGTTCTTCCTTGGAGTCAACAAAATGTTGGCACCCAACCGTGGATATTCCAGCAGGACTCTGCTCCATCTCACAGGCCCCGTAGTGTGCAGCAGTAGTTGTGTAAAGACAATTTGCCTGGATTCATTAGCTCAAACGAAAGGCCGCCCTACTCGCTTGACCTTAATCCAATGGATTATAGTTTGATGTCAATCTTAGAGACAAAGGGCCTGTGCCACTAAACAAAAAAGTGTACACGCTCTGAAAGAAACGCTTGTCTTAACAAATAGTGGGAAGAAATAACCTTGGAGGAGCTGCGGCGTATCGATGATAATTTTAACAAACGTTGCTTCTCTGTATCATGTGTTTGTTTTTTATAATTATTGTAGTTTTAATATCTAATGTCATATGGTCTTTTAAGTAATAAAAACATTTTGTAACAAATCTTTGTCATCGTATTTTTGCGCCACCTGTATGTGTACTAGGTGATTCTTATCTTTTTTTAAAGGTAAGAATAGGCTAGTGTCCTAAAAAAATCTAATTACTCCGTAATTTACATTATCAAAAAATATTGAACACATATTTTTTCTTTTGTCAATTAAACAAAAAATGACGAAGATACAGTGCGTTGAAGTATCGCGTGACGTCACGCCGTGGCACACTTTATACCGTGTTGTGACGTCACGAACCCCCTACTCCCGAACTTTGATGCGCGTTATATTTGTAAATTTTTATCGATTTGAAAAAGCAAAAAATACGTGTTCAATATTTTTTGATAATCTTACTGACGGCCTAATTAGAATTAGGTACGTGGTCTTGAATAAAACGTTTGTACGTAAGAACGTAATAAGGTTTTTATAAAGATAACATCGTTGTAATAAGGGCATTATTATAACATTTAAAACTCTTACACAATTTAAATATATCATTATTTGACGATAATATAGTGGCATTATTGATGACTTCAATATGACATAAAGTTATTAGTGTAACGATTATCTACCTTTTATTCAACAATTGGTTTTATAAATTTAAAACAAAACGTTTGATAAAACATACAGTTGTTAATAAACCTATTATATTCCTTTTATGTTTCATTGATGTTTTATTAAGACTTTAATAAAACAAAAGTAGACTTTTAGTGGTTTTAGTGAGCACCTCATTACTTTTAAAGAAAATCAACAAAATATGGATCTTAATAAGTGGAAACGGTATAAACGTAGTAGAATATAAGTGAAGTGAAGGTTCTTCTAGTTTTAAGGGAACCCTAAAACAAATAGCAATGGAGATCGATTGCAATCTTTTAAAACGTTTACTTGACCTAAAGTTACGTAAATGTGACGTTATCTATGTAAAGGAACCTTATTGTCGAAGGCGCTTCCGCCATTATTAAAGATGCTCCGATATAAATACAACGTCGCGTGACGCAGTGCGGCATAAGCGCCGCCATCGACAATAAAGGTCCCGTTTCATAGATAACGCCACATAATTACAGTCATACAACAGTGTACCGATGACTCGCACTACAATGGCTGTCCTTAACGAATAAACCATTCATGATCCTTATCATCAGATTTCATGTATCCTCAAAAGGCGACAGTAAATAACTAAGTATCACCATATACATGTAATAGCAATAAAGTGACATTTTCATAGAAATCAAGACGTTGTCCAGTCTTTGCGCAGTACTCAATTAAAATTTAAATTTAAAGGTTTGTTCACCAAGTGTGCTCCTGTCCTTGGGTTCATGTGTGGGAAAGCATGTGTGATTTTTTCACGTTGCAATGTGGCTGGTTGGGAAGTGGGTGATTTGGTTGGAGAGCGTTTCCGTTTTGGTGATCTCTTTTACAACAAGTCTATCATATTGAATACGGGCAATATTTCCCTTACTGCGCTTTTGTTTCAATTGTACGATTATTTCTTTACTTTTGTTCAGCACATCTTTTGGAAAGTCTTCAGCTGCATAGACGCCATTGTATTTTTTTTTGTTGTGTATAAGGATTTCCGTTTTTCTCCAGACTAACGCGAGCGTAATTAGAAGTGGTCTTGGCTTCCCTTCCCTTGGTTTTCCAATTCGCCGGACCTTGCTTATTTCCCATTTGTCAAAACTCACAAGAGAAACATTCTTGCAGAGTTCGTTAAGTTTTTCCAGGGTAAGATCGAGAAGTTCGGGAAAATTCTTTTCACTTTCTTTTATACCGAATAAGATTAGGTTATTTTTTCTTGCTTCTCTTTCCAACATATTATATACTTTTTTACAACATATATATTGTTTCACTTCATTTTTTAATTGATGGTTTTCCTCTAAAAGGGGACGTAGTTTTTCATCAATAGCTGTATTTATGTGATCTTTTAATTTTTCCGTGTCCGTTTCTGTTATAGTGACAGTTTGCTTTCGCATATCTTCTGCTGTGCTGGCAACCTCTGTTTGTTATGTCAGTTAAGTGTAATTTACTGTGGCAACACTGACGACTGTCAACGGAAGTCACAATTTTTTCATAGGTTGGGTGGGTAGTTATAAGTATGTTGCGGCCGTTATAGATCTGTTTCAAGCACGTTCTACTTCTTCTCACTGATTTTACTTGGCGTTTCGTTGATATTTACACGCCGCGGATTGTTGGGCACAGTTTTGAGTTTTATAATGAAACACTCCGATTTAACACTTACTTAATCACTTTATAGATCGCGGACGTATTTTACGACACTCCTAACTTGGCAGCTCAACTCAAATCGGAACTCAGACTCAGGTATATAATAATATATCGACTACTCTCTAACATACATCAAAATAAAGCAAATCGGAGCCGGACAGTTGGGTATCTTTCCTTGTTTTTGAATTTTAGTACGGCTTCAGTATCAGTCTCATCATGTCGAATTACCTTGCGCTAAAGTATTTGGATTTTTATAACTATAAGAAGTTATTAAATTTTAGAGATATAACTATTTTATTAATAGCTGCTTTGTATTTTACACCAGAAGGCACCAACAAGATAACGAGGCCCTGCCCGTCCCTGGCAACGAAAGAGATTGATTAGATAACGTGGACGCCGCCGGTCAATACAGCCGCCGGCGCACCTGCGGCGGCCGTCTTTATCAGCCGATGCTACCTACCCGTAATTAATGGATACCTGTGTGTACGAGTAGGTCAACCTTGACACCTGCGCCTTACCTTCAAAAACGTTTGTAATTTTACTACCTTCCTACCTACTAAACAAATGCAACAAATCGTAAACGATCTTTTTCGTAATTTATAAACGTAGGTAAATGTTATTTTAATCCATTTTTGTTTTTGTATCTATATTTTGTGCCTTATTGACACATATACATATCAAAGTGTGCCCAGTGAAGGTCACGGTGGAGAACTTTGGGTATAACGCCTTTGTCCTGCAGGGGGCGGGATTTTGCTGACATGGCGACGGTGATGATGATGACGTTATAAAAAAACACACTGTAATGCTTTAAATAAACATTATGACCATACTCTTAAAAAATATTTCATTACGGTTATGGATTGCAACAATTGATTACATCGGCAGCTTCTTTGGAATAACGATATAACTCACTTCTTGTGGAATCGATGAGTGGTGTGTGAAGAGTGATGTAGTCAGCCACCGGCCAGATTTGGTCGAGTTCCATCCTGGTAGCATGGAACTGCTGACACTGTTCCGCAGTAACGAACGGGTCGAATCCCACGATCTGAATATAACAATAAGGTAAATCGATCCTGGTTAAAACAAATAATATCACTTATTTACTAAGTTTATAATTAAAATAAGTAGGTACCTAAGTATATTTATTGTGCGATTAGTGGCAAATAAAAAATTGGTTTTTTAAATGTTAACTATTATAATTTCTGCACTTGCGACAGCCCCTTGTTGTAATTCGAGGCACAGCTTGTTGAAGAGTTGAAGCATACTAAATAGAGCGCGCACTCATCCCAGTAGCGAATTCGTCGGCCTTATCAATTAAAAAAAAATTGTGAGCTCACCGTCATTCCAAAAGCGTGCATGCGGATGGCAACCTCCCGGCCGACGCGGCCGAGCCCCAGCACGGCCAGCGTCTTGCCGGCCAGCTCGGTCCCGGTGTGCTGCGCGCGCTCCCAGCGGCCGGCGCGCAGGGCCGCGGCTGCCGGCACCACGTGCCGCGCCAGCGCCAGCAGCAGCCCGCACGTCAACTCGCACGCGCTCATCGCGTTGGCGCCCGGAGCACTGGGACACACCATATAAATATCACTCACCACTAACTAATGGTATTATTTACTTACATTATTATTATACATATATAAAAATAAGTAACACTTCAAGGCAATATTTAAAATATAGAACCAGTCTTTTAGAGGCGGGTTAAACCAGGAACATTTTTACGGCAATGTGTGGACGGCAACAATACGGATCTCGCTCTAACATGCCAAGTAAGAGTAAGACAGCAAATAGTTGCCGGCCATACATTTCCCATTGCCCCGTTCGTGCGTGTGTAAGTATAATTATAGTGTTGATTTGATGGCTGATGATTAAAAATTAAGGCCTTGAAATTAAATGTTTTCTTAGGATCTCCCATAGTACCTACTAAAATGGAACGATATCGACCGAGGCCTTGGCTGGTGCATGGTGCCTATATTTAACATGCGGTCAAGGTTACGATTTTTAGGGCCGGTTTTATAAAGGCCCGTAAGTAAAAATGTCAGGTCAAATTTTAGTAACTTCATACAAGTTTTGACATTCCTGACCGAAATTTGATCTAACGGATCTTTATAAAACCCAGCCTTAGTGTTATTATATAACTACGTGCCTGCTTTAGTTTAAAGCAAATTTCGTTGGAGTTTAACTATAACCAAATAGTAAGTATCGGTAGTTTGAGGCTCAACAAATGTTACCGAACTCGTCAGTGGCTTGCTGCGAGCATGCGCAGCGAAGCTGAGCCTTCAAGTACCGTATGCAGTTAATTCAGGTAAAATACCTGCTACCCATACACGCAATAACAAACAGCAACAGTCGAACATACAGAAATGCGAAAATACATTTATTTAAAATACTTAATACACTTCAATTAACTTGGTTATAATATGAACTTTAACATGGATTTATTTATAACCCGATATTTATACCATTACACAAAGATTAGATAAAGAGTTTTTAAAAAACTCACCTAAATTTTAAGCGTACTTACTTATTTTTAATAAGTAATACGGCCTTTTTAGGGTTCCGTAGTCAAACTCTGAAAAATGTCTTAAATGAAAGGGCAAGAGCATGTCGGACCATGCTCAGTGTAGCGTTCCGAAGCCGTTACTACAAACAAATTAGACATCGCGACAAACTTAACTTTGCCGTTGAAAAACTGTTATCCCCATACATCGACATACGTCGCGGTCAGTTTACCAACACCGCAAATAAGTTTTCGGTAGGTATAATGGGTTGGCTTAAAGTAATGAGAATTACAATTTTGTTTTATTGTTTTATTAAATCACTTGTTAGGGTTATATAGCTTTTTATTATATCAAAATAAACTAAATTCAGTATGATAATCAATCATTACAAAATAGCGAAAGGTCTCCCTTCTTCAATTTTTCGTAGCTTTCTTCTTACCGTTTTCATCATACGTTGGACAACATCTATTTTTACATTCTTTAGTTAATTAGTTGTTTTTGTACCCTGCACTTCAACTGATTCTGTGATTCCGCTTCCCGCCCATCACTGTAAACTAGTCTACTGAGAATTACCAAAAAAAACCCATAGGACGAGGTATAGGGACGTTCGGACGGTTTGAATCCTTCTTTTAGTCAATAGGGTATTTGCCTGATATTAAATTTCATATATTAAATAGGATAATATATCAATATACGTAGTATTATAAAATAATTCAAAATAAAATTTGAAATTGGTAATAAGATAAAAAAGTTATAGCCTTTTAAAGCTTTTTTAGGGTTCCGTAGCCAAATGGCAAAAAACGGAACCCTTATAGATTCGTCATGTCTGTCCGTCTGTCCGTCCGTATGTCACAGCCACTTTATTCCGTAACTATAAGAGCTATACTGTGGAAACTTGGTAAGTAGATGTATTCGGTGAACCGCATTAAGATTTTCATACAAAAATAGAAAAAAAACAATAAATTTTTGGGGTTCCCCATACTTAGAACTGAAACTCAAAAATTTTTTTTTCATCAAACTCATACGTGTGGGGTATCTATGGATAGGTATTCAAAAATGATATTGAGGTTTCTATTATAATTTTTTTCTAAACTGAATAGTTTGCGCGAGAGACGCTTCCAAAGTGGAAAAATGTGTGTCCCCCCCCCCGTAACTTCTAAAATAAGGGAATGATAAATGTAAAAATAATATATGATGTACATTACCATGCAAACTTCCACCGAAAATTGGTTTGAACGAGATCTAATAATTAGTTTTTTTTTAATACGTTATAAATCGTAAACCGCATTTTACCTTTCATTCAATCAACTCAAATATAATAAAGAATTAAGAAAAACATTTAATTTTATGAACATAAACCTTATGCATAAACCGTGAACCATTATTTTCTAATACGAGTAAGAAATCGGTAATAGTTTCCCAAGTAAACAACAATTCGCTTGGGGCGTGACTTTATCGGTAGCGGGAGCGCGCGCGGGGAGGTTCCCGACTACGCTTACCCGAACGGGCAGCCACGTGAGGGCAGCCGTCATTGACACTCGTGTGCGCGGAGCTCATTTTTCGATACACTTGCGAATGCTAATATTGTACGTGTACGATTTGATGTTGTTTTCATTGGATAAAATTAATTTCAATAACTTACATCGAAATTATTCTTCGTAAATACTGCGAGTAAAAAAATACATCTTAAATAATACTTTTACGTAAATACTTACTATAAAACGTCAACCTAATAAAAGTTTCGAGATTTTCTGTTCATTTCCTGACATCTAAATTCATAATACCTGCCTACTTCGATAATACCTACTTATATTAGAATAAAACTTAAGTGTTATTTTAAGTATGAATTCCTCAGCTGATGATATTTTCTCCTATGTATTAAACCCAAATAACGTCCTGGAAGATGACGTCGTGCGAGCATTTCATGAAAAATTGTCTCGCCATACATCTTTCCGTCCGCGGGAAGTGGGTCTGTTCGAGTTCCCGGAACTCATTGAACCTGTGCCGCCAGATGAGTCTCATCTCCAAATTATTTATGATGGCGATGTGGGTTCAATAGGACACTGGTCTTGTATTTATTATATCAATGGTATACTACGCGTGTACGATAGTCTTTATAATTGTTTAAAGCCAACTCAAAAAACATATATTAATGCATTGTTTCCATACCTAGCAGAATTTAATATTCAATTTCCTAGCGTGCAACGTCAACCCAATGCAATAGATTGCGGGCTATATGCAATAGCTTTTGCCACTTCTTTAGCGCTCAAAATGAATCCCTCTCTACACAATTATGTACCAGAAATGATGAGATCTCATTTGCGCTGTATGGTTTTGAGCAACGATTTTTTGCCTTTTCCATCTACTGCTAGATCTGTTCCTGGACGCCCGCCCGTAAATCTTTTTGATAACACAGCTTTCAAATTAGAAACGCAAAATAAAAAGAAAAATGAGAAGAAACAAAGACAGCGAACTATGAAAAAAAATGCGGTTGCAATATGTAAAAACATTGAAAATGATTTTGCAGGGGAAACAAGTAAAATACTTAAACCGGATGTACATGAGATTAAAGAAAAAAATGCGAACAGGAAAAGGATTTCAAGATCTAATAATGAGGTCGCCGAAAGAGAAAAACAAAGAAATAAAATGGCTATCAATTCTATAAGAAGTAATAAAAGGAAGAAGCTAACGGAAAAGGAAAATAATAATTCTATTCGACGAAGCAAACGATTAAATCCTGAGTACAGATTAGTTGAACAAAAGAGCAATACTCAAGCTCATAAAATTGCTCGATTAAATCCTGAATACAGGCAGGTGGAGCAAGAACGCGACACTGAGGCTCACCGAGTCGCACGACTCGACCCTGAATACAGGCAGATGGAGCAAGAACGCAACACTCAGGCTCGGCGAAGTGTTCGAGAAAATGAAGAATACAGACAAATTGAACAAGAACGTGATACCTTAGCACGGCAGGAAATTCGATCAAATAATCAGGCATCCTGGGAAAAAACAGCTATGAAATATTATAAAAACATCAAAGAAGGTTTTACTCATCCCTGTAGTTGTTGTGGAAGATTGTGGCATATAAATTCGATAAGAAAACTGTCAAAACAAGGCATTACTAATAAGTTTGGCGAAGAATTTGCTACAAATACTTTCAAGTTACAAAACTTAACCAGTGAAATATTTCGAGAATTTTGTAGTACCTGTGCAAAATATATCACTCAAGGCAATGTTCCACGATTAGCTATTGTGAATGGCTTAGTTTTTCCAGATATTCCTGAGGTACTAAAACAACTAACGCCAATGGAAGAGAGGCTGGTAAGCCCTCGTCATGTGTTTTTAAAAATTGTTATAAAAGGTCAAGGGTTAGGTTTTCAACACGGACTTGTAGGAAACGTTGTAAACGTGCCCGTACACATCAACAATATCGTTAGCGCACTACCTCGATCAACTAATGATGATAATGTGGTTACTGTAGAATTACGACGAAAATTATGCTATAGGCATGGGCGCAAAGAACAAATTCGACCAGAATACGTTCGTAGAGCCGCACAGTACTTGGTAAATTGTGACTTGTTTAAAGAAAATGCAATCAATTTAAATGAATCTTGGGATGTTGAAGAATTTGACGATAATATTGAGTGTACGTGTGATGAAGGTGTTGCAGATAAAGGACAGGAAGAAGAAACAGTTAATCCAGGAAGTACCGAAACTCTATTAGATGACAATCAAGACGTAATAGTAATGGCTCCTGGCGAAGGTCACGTCCCTAAATGGTTACTATTTGATGAAAATTTAGAAGAATTGGCGTTTATTAAAGTTCATTGTGGTGTTAAGCGTGACTTTAAAATTAAGTTGAGCCATGCAGAAATAATAAAATCCGAAATATCTAGATATGACCGCCGAGCTGTACGACCAGACTACCTGTTTACTGCTCTGAAAAAACAACAGATGCTTACAATAAAAAATAGCATATCCACCTGCCTACGAAAAAAAACCGTCAAAGGGGCACCTGTTCTGGCGTGTAATGTTTTGGATGCTAATTATATAGATAATTTAGTGCAACATGATGACGGATATCGTGTTCTTCGGGGTGTAAGAAATTCCCCATCTCATTGGGAGGCAGAGAAAAAGAAAGTCTTGGGAATGATAAGGCAATTCGGAGTGCCTTCGTTCTTTGTGACTCTGTCTGCTGCGGAGGCCCAGTGGACTGAACTTCTGATAATACTGAAACAAATTATCGATGGTGAAAAAATAACTGAATCCGATGCTGAAAGACTCACATATGAAACGAAGGCGCGCTTAATTCAATCTGATCCGTTGATATGTGCTTCTTATTTTGAAACCAAACTAAGAGAAATTCGCAAAACCTGGTCTTGTCCTGAAGGTCCTTTTGGTAAATACAGAATCAGCCATTTTTATTATAGGATTGAGTTTCAGCACAGGGGTTCGCCCCATGCTCACATAATGTTATGGCTTCAAGAAGCACCGATTTTCGTACCTGGAAATTCGGATACTGTTCAAAATGTAGTTAAATTTGTAGATGAAATTGTATCCTGTGATAGTAACGAGATTACAGATGACCTTCTTCGCCTTCAGACACACAAACACACCCACGCATGCAGACCTAAACCTGATAGACCATGTCGCTTCGATATTCCATTTTTTCCTATGGATTGTACCATAGTATTAGTGGAACTCCCAAAAGATGACGCTTGTTATAAAAGAGTCAAAGATTTAGCTAGGAATATAAAATCAATCCTACAAAGTTTGCCAGAAGAAATAAAAACATTTGAAGAGTTTTTAGACGTTTGTAATGTTACATATGATGATTACATTTTAGCTATTAGAAGTACTATGAAAAGGCCGAAAGTATTTTTGAAGCGATCTCCAAAAGATGTTTACATTAATTCATTCTCCAAGAAAATCTTGGAGTTACATCAGGCAAACATGGATGTTCAGTACATCTTAGATCCATTTGCTTGCGCAGTTTATATTGTAGATTATATAAATAAAGCTGATAAAGGAATGTCACGTTTGCTTCGAGATGCTGTAGAAGAGGCTAAGAAAGGAAAGAGTTGTGTAAAGGAGTCTCTACGTAGTATTTCAAATGTATTCCTGAACGCCAGTGAAATTTCTGCGCAGGAGGCGATATATTGTATATCAGGTCTTCCATTATCACGCGCTAGTGAAGCAGAAATATATTTGAACACTAGTTTACCCCAAGAAAGAGTACATATTTTAAAGAGTATGCAAGAAATTAGAAACATGGATGAAAATTCATCTGACATTTTCCAAAATAATTTCATTGATTATTACGCTAAACAACCTGTTGCTTTAGAAGACATTAGTTTAGCTTATTTTGCAGCCTATTTTGTTTATTCGAAAAATCGTCCACGTATATCAGTAACAAAACCAAATAATAGTTCAGATAGTGACTGTTCTCAAAACGAAACAGATGAAATGATTGGTAACTGGTGGCCATTACAAGACAATCTAGGATTTTTACGACGAAAAGCAAGACCAAGGATAATTCGTTTCAGACGTTTCAGTTTTTTAGACGATCCAGATAATTTTTATAGAGAGCAGCTTATGCTGTATATTCCATGGCGAAACGAAGAAGAAGAATTAACTAATCCAGACCTAAACTTAAAGGACAAATTCATAGAAATGAAGGAAAAAATAAAACGTGAGAGCGAACAATTTAATAAATTAGGAGGACCGGAGCAATTCGAAACTTTACTGTTAGCTATAAAAAATACAGAGCTTATTGAAGAAAGTGAAGAAGAAGTTATCGGAAGGGGAGTTAATGAAAATCCTTTTAATGATTTTGAATTTGAGACCCAGGTAGGAGACGTCGCTGACTACATGATACCAGGTGGTAATCCAGGACCACAGCTATGTGGTGACAGTTGCAACTACATAGCTATACCTCAACAATTAACCGAAGATGAGGTATTAACTTTAACCAGAAAACTTAATTCCGACCAAAGAGACATATTGTTTCACGTTACTGACAAAATATCTAATTCGTCTTCTCCTATTTATTTGTTTGTGAGCGGTGGAGCTGGAGTCGGCAAAAGTGTTTTAATAAAAGCTTTGTTTCAAGCATTGACGCTTAGTTTTAATAGAGAACCTGGTTCTAACCCAGACGACTTAAAGATATTACTTACAGCTTTTACTGGAAAAGCTGCTTTTGGCATAGGTGGTCAAACTGTTCACAGTGCATTAGGTTTACCAATTTCACAAGCAGGAAGTATTTTACCTGAACTTTCACCAAGTGTTGCCAACACACTTGCAACAAAATTATCGAAATTGCGATTAATCATTATTGACGAAGTTTCAATGCTTGGGTCTAGAACTTTTTACCAAATAAACCGCCGGTTGCAGCAAATTTTTCATACATCAGATTTATTTGCTGGAATATCAGTTATAGTTGTAGGTGACTTAAGACAATTACCACCAGTTGGTGATAATTGGGTGTTCCAGCCTAATTCACGAAATCCTCTTGCCGAAATTTCGGGTACACCTATTTGGGATCTATTTCAACTTACTGAGTTAAACCAAATAATGCGACAGAGGGACGATGTTGCCTTTGCTACGGCTTTAAATAATTTAGCAAGTGGAACCATGACGAATGACGACATAGAACTGTTTAGAAGTCGTTGTTTTAGTCATTCTACGTTACCAGATGATGCTCGAGGCGCTGTCAATTTGTATGCTAGCAACCGAGAAGTAGACGACCATAACAGAAAAGTTCTGTCGACTATGGATAGTGAAGGTGCTTTGTCATTAGCAATCGATTCTGTCTCAGGAGAACCAAATGTCACTATGAAGGAGAAAGCCTTAGAAACTGTTACCAGGTTGTCAACTCAACAAACATATGGACTTCCTAAAAGTTTAATATTGAAGGTAGGCGCAAAATATATGTTGACAATTAACATAGACACTGCTGATGGTCTAACTAACGGTTCTTCTGGAGAATTAACAGCTATTGATTATGCTATTAACAAAAAAACTGGTGAAAAACGGCCGTTGCGGATTTGGTTGAACTTCGATGATGCTATTATTGGTAAAATTAAAAGAAATAAAGTTGCTAGTTCACTAAGTCGATACAAAATTAGATTAAGTAGAAATTGGACTCCGTTAGAACCAGTCACATACACAATAAAAAGATATAAATCATCACATTTACAAGTTCGCAGAAGTCAGTACCCATTAGTTCCAGCAGAAGCCATCACCATTCACAAAAGTCAGGGTACAACATTAGAACGAGTTGTTGTCCATTTAAAACCTACGATTCAAAGGTCTATGATATATGTCGCTTGTTCTCGTGCAACAACAGCGCAAGGTCTATTTATAGTGACTGAATCATTCAAAGCACCCCGCCCCCCAACTAGTAAAGATGCTATTGTAAAGGAAATGGCAAAGTTGCGTGAGAAACCAGTAGTACTCATTTTTAAATTTCTTAGAGAGAGCCATAATTTCAAACAGATTATGTACCATAATGTACAGTCCTTGAAAAAACACATACCGGATATAGCCAGTGACCCACAAATATTAGCATCAGACATATATTTTACATCAGAAACTTGGAGTTGCACTGAGGATACATTCACTCTACCAGATTTCGTAGAAATCGTTAGAACCAATGGGCCTAAGACAGCGGCCTCTAATCCTGGTTTCGGAATCTCAGCGTGGGTCAAACAAGACTTACACATCACGTCTCCCAGAAGTTACTTCCAGCAATCCAGTACTTTTGGTCACGTTGAAGCAGTTTCATTTGAATATAATAATCATAGAATATTTGCATTATACAAATCGCCCAGATGTACAAACAAAACTTTCATGGAGTTCATAAACAAAAACGTTTTTTTGAACAACAATATGCCAACATTACTTTTTGGAGACTTCAACGAAGATTTTTTAAAAGACAATTGTTTACTGTCATTCATGGAGAACGCTGGATATAGGACGTTATTACCACCTTGTCCAACTACGCGAGGAGGCACACAAATTGATAATATTTTTGGAAATATTTATTGTCAAACTGGAATATATATTAGCTTGTTTAGCTATCACAAGCCTATATGGGCTCGCATATAGTACCTAATTATAATGTTTACTTATCAATATCTTATTTAAAAAAAAAACACTATTATTAAAACATCGATCAAAGTTACAACGAGGTACAAGAACTTTTATATTATGTATTTTTAATATCTACGTTACAAATCCTAAACCGCATTTTACCTTTCATTCAATCAACTCCAATATAATAAAGTAGTACAACTATACATCTAAATAAAGAAAAACATTTATTTAGATGTATAGTTGTACGGAACCCTACGTGCGCGAGTCCGACTCGCACTTGGCCGGTTTTTGTCTATCTCTTTCTCACGAAACGATGTTTTGCGTGTAATTCATATGGCGGTTGAGTAATATGACGTCATATTCCTGTATTTTCCTCTCTGTCTAAAAGCAAATTTTAAACATTTATATATTTCGTATTTTTAAAGATATTAAAAAACGACTTATACTAGGCTATTCGGAAGGTAAAAAAGCTTAAATTAAAATACTAATAAAAAATTAGGCAAATACCCTATTCTGGGTGCTCCCTGCATAGTGATACTTTCTTCGCAACTTCCTGCACTTCTTTGGAATTTCTTCAAGCTGTTTGTCGGAATATGTGGGTGCTTTTTACGCTTTAAGTGTTGAACATTGTAGTTCTTTAAAATATTCCTTACTCACCCACGGGAAACATCATATTTTACAGCTAACTTATCTGGGACTCACCCATTTTGTTTTTGTGCAAACTTTGCCACTTTCCTCCGGTCTCGATCTTTGGTAAATCTTTAGTCCTGATAATTATCAAGTTTCCACCGCTGATCTAGCGGTGGAAACTTGATAATTATCAGGACTAAACATTAAATTGTAAATGGAGGTACATTTTAAGCTTTGAAGTGAGAGACCACTTCAGATTTTTCACGCTGTCCGAACCGTCGCTAGACACGTTTACGTAATAACTTCCTCGCGGTCCTTTTTATTAAATCAGCTAATCTTTTTTTGCCTTTTTACACGACTGCCCCAAAAAAGGAGTGTAATGTTTTCAGGGTTCATGTTTGTATGTATGTATGTAGGTATGTGAGTTTCTTTATTCCACTATAACTTCTAAATATATATTGTATTGGCTTATGTTTAATGGACTCTGATTAGCCCTTACGGATAAATTTATGTTGTTAATGAGTTTAGAAACTAACTATATAGGACTTTAATATTATGAAATGGAAGTGAGGCTTATTTCTCGTGTACGGCCATTCATGAAAGTAAAATAAACAACTTTACGAGACGAATCTCACATGTTTATACTCGTGTGGCACATCTTGTAACGTGAAGCGTAACTTATATACAGCAAGTGGGAACAAAAGTAAACATAATAACCGCACTAAAGATTTGTTAAAAAGATACGGTCTTATTGTAAGAAAATGTATTTTTAAATCTCAGCAACTGCAAAATAATCAGTACATTCAGTCTAATAAAAATAAGTGCAGAGCGACATGGAATTTAATTAATTCTACTTGCTCAAGTAATAATCATGGTAATGATATTAACTCTTTGATCACAAATAATACGACATATAGTGACCCTCAGGACATATGCAATATTATAAATGACTTTTTCATTGACATTATAAATAATCATAGTACAAATACTTCTTTAAAAAAAAACTTTAAATATTCGATGCAATCATGCTCTCTCTATGTTTTTAAGGCCCGTTGATGGCAATGAAATTTTGGAACTTATAATGTCACTGAAAAATAGCAAGTCCTGTGGCTATGATGATATATCAACAATTATGCTTAAGTTTAATGCTGTATACTTATGCCGTCCGTTGGCGCACTTGATTAATCTTTCATTCAGTCAGGGCGTTTTTCCTGAACAACTTAAGTTGTCAATTGTAAAGCAAGAAAGGTGACCGTAATGATCCAAACAACTACAGACCCATTACTATGGTCTCCGCTTTGTCCAAGGTCATAGATAAGGCTATGTTTGTGAGATTGATTGACTATTTGACTTTGCATAGTATCTTATTGCCAGAACAATTTGGCTTTCGGAAGGAGCGCTCAACGGAATTGGCTTGTTTTGATTTCGTCAAGGATATAGCAGAAGCAATTAATAACAAATTACCAGTAATGTCAATTTTCCTTGATATGAGTAAAGCTTTTGACTTTGTAAATCACTCAAAACTACTTTCAAAGCTTGAATTCTATGGTATCCGAGGTAACATTCTTGATTGGATAAACAGCTATTTAGTCGGCCGAAAACAATGTACAGAAATATCTAGAGTAGTAACAGTGGGGAATAATCTTATAACGGAGAAATACAGGTCTCAATATCGTGTAAATGGGTCAGGGGTGCCTCAGGGAAGTAATTTAGGACCCTTGTTGTTTTTACTGTACATCAACGACCTTCCCCAAGCTACGTCGCAAAAGTGTATACTTTTTGCAGATGACACTACCTCAATAGTTAAGGGAACTAACAAGAATCTTTACGAATCGAACATAAATAAAGCATTGGCAGACATTAATTCATGGACAAATTATAATAATCTTAATATTAACCTTAATAAAACTTCATTTATGCAATTTCATTCATATAATTCAAAACCATTAAATCTGATTGTAAATCATAATAACACTCCCGTTGATGAGACAGATGGTGTGAAATTTTTGGGTTTATTTATAGACTAGCGACCCGCCCTCGCTTCGCTTCGGTTATAATATAAGTTAAAATAATCCAAGTTCATCTGGAATAATATACTTTTCAGATTATAGATAGGTGCATATGCATAGAGGTTTTATTTTATGACGATTTTAGAAGTCCTATCGGACACTTTTTGCGGAATTGAGTTTTTGATGCCGTTAGATTTTAAATTCAATTCAAATCATGACTGCCAGCTATCACAGAATCTCGCTATATATACAATGTTTACAGCGGACTTTTCATTGCACAATATAAACAAATTTTGCCTGGAAGTGACGCGTGAAAGGGCTACATACGTCCATGGGAAAAACACTCAACGCTCAGCCCTCTATTTCACCATCTTGACAATGACACGTGACACGTGACAGGTGACATTCAGTATACATTGCAAAGTTAACACGCTGATACATGACTGGGTTTCATATAAGCTGCGCTATGTACACTAAAATGTCACCTATCACCTGTCATTGTCGGGATGGTAACTTAGCGGGCTGGTCTAAGCCCGCAACTTTGAATGTTTGACCTTGTTGTGACTTGTAAATTGTCATTGAAAACGATAATTTTACTGGACATTGCAGTCGTTTTAACAGGACAGGTAGATCCGTTGGTATTTAAGGAACCGGGGAATTAAATCGACTTTTCCATCCGCACATCCGGTCAGTATGTGCACTCTATTATGAACGTTTTTAAAGAAGTTATTTGGGTGGATTAAGGTTCCGTAGTAAAACAATAGGACACCATTCTTTCAAACCCAATTTATGTTGGGCGATCCAGAAGGTTGCAAGGAATTGAGAAATTCCGTTGGGAAATGGACAGCCTCTTCCAGGTCGAGCACAGTTTCTACAGAGTAGTATGTTTGTGTCGGTGTATTGATCTTCGATAGAATTAAGCCATTTTCTATACCTTCTTGACTATTAATAGCTCTCTCCTTCGCACAGTCTTAGAATTAATATTATTAATTTCGGAATAAACATTGTCGACTAATTCTTTTACTAAAACGCAAAAGTTTTCATTTTGAAGATTAATGCTCCTATTATCTTAGGGCATCTGAACATTTCCTATTTTGAGCAACTACTCTGCAAAGAACCGGTTTTCATACGTGCAGACGACGAAACTCTCATAATATTTGTTTTGAGTTCCAATCGATGTAGCGCGTAATTTTGAATCTGCCATATCTTCTAAAGTATTTATTTAAATATAATATATTGTACGGGACAATATTAATCTACATTAAATGCCCAAGGTAACCAAAGTATTTATCTGGATAAGGTTAAATACTGAATCGAACAGAATAGCTTCGCTATAACCTAATATTTTAAAATAAAATCATAAACATAAAAAATGGTTACTGTGAGTCAATCTTAGGAGATATACATATGCCATTACGGACTTTTCTCTAGGTTTTTTAAAGAACTACAATTCTTCAGTACATTATTTTGACACATGTCTTAAGGTTTAGCCAGCGTAAGCTATGTAAGGGCCCGGAAAACGATTTTTGACGACTTGGTAGGAAAACATTGAGTTTTTTCAACTATATTAAAACTTAATTAGAATAAAATGTACCAATAAGCCATCTAGAATAAATTCTCTAAATGACAGTGAAAACCGTATTATAATCCGTTGCGTAGTTTGGAAGGAGTTAGCGGAGAAACAGGCGGACAGGCGCAAAGCGACTTTAATTTATACTATTTAGAGAAGAGATTAGGAGAAGAGATGCATCGGTTATGTTTAATTAAATGTTTAGATAGTTAAGTAAAAGATTTCTCATCATCACATAAAAGGACAGAAAGTGAAAAGGGACAGACAGGAGGACAGGCGTGATTTAATGTACCTGTGTTGGTAAGTATATTGTATGTCCATGTACACTCTTTGATGCTCTGCTGAGGTGCTGAGGGATATAGGCGTGATGTTACACTCATTAACACAATATGCAGGAACCATCAGCCAAATTTTACGTGTTTATCTATCTATTCTCTGTTGTAGATAAATCCAATTAAAGTCAAGAGGGCTGTTTCTTAAATTTCAATTTTGATAATTATTACACTCATGATAACTTTTGAATGGTATGTCCGATTTGAATAATTCAAAAAGTTATTTTTAGGTACTGATATAGCCTTGAAAACGAAGTAATTTATTTGGATAAGGATTAATACCAAGGTACGAATAATGGGGCCTAGTTAGTACCGGCGTTACAATTGCATATTTTAACATTAAAAAGTAGTTATTGTGACATAACTGTAATAGTTAGACATATGTTATTACAGATTTTTTTGTAGAAATTAATATCTTCTATAAAATTGTACTACATCACTTTGCTCTATTGTCAATAGTTTCCGCAGCGTACGCGATATAAGGATTTTTTTTTGGTAATTTTTTCACACCTTGGGTTACATTATCGAAGTTTTCATACGAAACCCTAACTTTTTTGAAAATATACTATAGCCTATGTTCATCAGGGATAGTGAAGGATTCTAATGGTGAAAGAATTTTCCAAATCGGTCCAGTAGTATCGGAGCCTATTCAATTCAAACAAACAAACAAACAAACAAAAAATCAAATCTTTCCTCTTTATAATTTATTATAGACTATAGATTATAGATTATAGATTTATAGAACTGGAAACATCATATCGAATCAGTATGTTCAAAGTTGGCGAAGTTTGTTTTCGCCTTAAGAAAACTTAAAAATTCCGTGTCCATTGGGGCAGCGCTGACTGCCTACCATGGTTACGTGTCGTCACTCTAAATTACGGACTCCTGCTGTGGGGCAATTCTTTACACGTTTAGAGGGCATTTTTAATGCAGAAAAAATGTATACGTGCAGTAGGTAGTGCTCGGTTTGATGACAGCTGTAGACCACTTTTCAATAAATTCAAAGTTCTTCCCTTAGCGTCTATGTATATATTAAAAATGTGTCTATTTACCAAAAGCCATCCAGATTATTTTAAGAGGCGCGACAAGATGTTCGCAGGAGAGCTACGTGCGCAGTACAAAAATCTGCTATATCAGCCATCTTGTAGATCTGATATCTATAGGAGAAACGCTTATAATATGTGTATAGTTTTATTTAACAACCTTCCTAATAAGTTGAAACTGCTGCATGGTAAAGTGTTTAAGACGAATTTGACGGAATGGCTACAACATCATTGTTTTTATAGTGTAAAGGATTACTTAAATTTTAATGGTACATAACAATTATTATTGCAACCTCAATCCTGCAAGCCACTAATTAAATATTAAGTAGGTATCGAGAATATTGCATGTTTTTTTTTAAATTATTGGGACTTATTTGAATTGATTAATTCCTTTTTCGGCACATTCTTTTTTGGACATATTCCGTTTTCGGCACATTCTTGTTTCGGCACATTCCGTTTTGGGCATAAATCATTATATACAACAAATGAAATTAATCCTAGGTATAGTTATTTTTATTTTCAAGACATAAGTATATATAAATAGCGTGCAAGAAAGAAATACAATAAAATATTTTCCAATGGTGAATACTACAAATACCTCATCGAATAAATATTGCTTGAAGTAATATTTATTTACCACTGTTACCGAAAGAAGATGTACCGTCTGCTTATATGGAAATAATAGAATTTGCAACGGACTCTGAACCTATTCAAAAGTTTCATAACTACTTTCTTAACTTTTGGATGAGGAAAGTGACTGGATCATTATTTTGTGTAAATGAGGATGAATTTAGAACAAACAATGCAGTAGAAGGATGGAATAACCGCATAAACCACCGAATCCCAAAAAAACCTTCACTGTTTTTATTCATAAAACTACTGAGATCGGAAGCTGGATACCAAGACATCATTTCACGAAAAATACAGATTCATTGCTCAGATGAAACACGTTTACGGCGAAAAAAAGATATGGAAAAATTTCATCAGGAGCGGGCAGTTGTAGATGATTTTGTAAATAAAAAAATAAATGTAATGGAATGTTTAAATAGGCTTTGCCAACTTTTATAAAAGACGGGTCCATGAAGCATATGAATTTGGATACCTAGTTGGTTATCATTAGTTAGTTGCCCAATTATTTTAAGTAATCAGTGTAGGTACTGTTTATTTTTTGTCTTTTATTTTTATTGATTATAATATAATATTTTACTAATAAATATTATTTTATTTTATTACGCAAGCAAAGTCACAAGTATTTCATAGTATAATTTATTTACTAAAATGTGCCGAAACAAGAATGTGCCGAAAACGGAATATGTCCAAAAAAGAATGTGCCGAAAAAGGAATTAATCTTTAAATTTCTAGATTATAAGCATAATATTTTGCATGTCGATTGTGAGTCGACAGAATACTGTTTCTATTATTAATCTTAAGACCTTGTTGTAACTTATTCTAGCTAATAAAGATTTCATTTCATTTCATTTCACAACCGCACTGCTGCCTCACACGCTGAAACTTCCCTGTGCGTTAATATTGCCCAAAAACTCTCTTGAAGGATTAAATTGTCTGAGGAATCATCAGAATTCTTAAGTACGTATTGTCTGTCACTAAAAGGTATAAAAAAAGAATTAAAAAAAAAGTTTAAAAACACGACTGCTGTTTAAAAACAAACTGAAAAAAGTTAGGAATAAATTTGAGATATGGTAGTTATTTTAATAAATTACTGTAAACTAGAATATAAGTGTACAGTCACATTCATAAACATGTTTACACATTTTCTCTATATTTCGATGACATAAGGCGAAAAAGTTTATAGCGGTTTATGACCGTGAATGTATCTACACACTCTCGTCTTTTTATACATATACAGTGTGTAAACGGAATACGGGCGGACATTTTAACGACGGTTCATATGCATCCTAATTAACGTAAAAACATGTGAATCCTTAACACAAGTTGTAATTCTTTTTTTCATACTAATTAATTCACCACGCAATGTATTAGAAATAGCCCAATTAACTTGCAATTAACTTTGACTTAAATCTTCGTTTCACTGACAAGGTTTCAAGTGGTTCGGGAACAGTCGGTTAGACTCGGGTCACAGTCGTGATTATGTGTATTTAAAACTTGTTTAGAATGAAAAGCAGTGGCATCTTTTTATTTTGTTGTTAATTTAATAAAAAACACTTAACTCATGTACATACTGATTCCTTTACACTTCCAGAAAATTTAAAAACATCTTCATTTGATCCTTAGTTGATCCACGATGTTCCAAACTCAGCGATGTTAATCAGTGGAAACCATTGTCAAATCACAACACAATGTAGGTACTTATTAATCATAATAATGCAAAATCATAACGTTTTTCTTAATAGAATATTCAGAATTTCAGATCTAAAATCTATCAACAAATAAAATTGATTTGATACTTTAGGTTCCGTGACTGACGGCCACTCGTGATGACATTAGGTCAACAAAAGGTATACCCACCTACCCAAAGAAAAGAGTTTTCTACCTTATTGGCACTATGAAAATTATTTTCGTTTCATGCAGTATTTTAAATAGCTTTTGCCCGCGACTGTGTCCGCGTAGAAATCGTTTATCGCTTATATCGGGATAAATATTGTCCTATGTGTCATACCTAAGTCATAATAAGTCGATCCGTGATAAAGAATATCTGGGTGTCAAACTTCAAACAAATCCGTTCTAGTGTTTTTGCGTGATTTAAACACAAACATCCACGGAAATGTTCACATATAATAGTGAGATTAGTGAGATCACTAAAATTTTATTATTGTAGGATGCTAAACTTGGAATTAAATGTCTAACTCCCCTCAGGTGAAATTATTGTGTAAAGTAAAGATTAGATTAAATGAAATGAAGGAAGTTACAAAGTCAAGAATTTTACATTGCGATAATACCTTAAGAAATCGCCCATGGTGACTTTTTTTAGCGATGAATGAATAAATCGCGACGATGCTGTATTGCGCTATTAGCGATACACAAGCGTCGTTACACTAGTGCAAAGGTTACGACCGCGACAGCATCGCGACTGTATCGCGGCCGTTTTGCAACTGTATGGCGATTGCATCGCTGTAAAAAGATGCTATGAGTCATCTTCCTAAGGGAGGTCAACATTAAGATTTTCAATTGAAACTGTTAAAAAAATTCACGTTCTCCACGTGTCGAGCGTGTACTTGATACAGGCTTCACAGCGTCGTTTAATGGACTCTATGACGTGGCTGAGATCGGTCGTTTGTCCCAATTTTTCAAAACCTTCCAGCTGCAGCCATGTTAACGTCGCCCAGCATTGTTGGTACTACTCTCTGGGTTTGATGAAAAATGGACCAGTATTCTATGTTATGAACCCTCAGTTCTTCTGGTCACAGGTAAATCCTCTCAAACTAGCTGTAATGCGTTCACAATCACAATCTCTCACTAATACATTGCGTGGTGAATTAATTAGTATGAAAAAAAGAATTACAACTTGTGTTAAGGATTCACATGTTTTTACGTTAATTAGGATGCATATGAACCGTCGTTAAAATTTCCGCCCGTATTCCGTTTACACACTGTATAAGACAAGTAAGAATGAATAGACCTTATATATTTCGATTGCAATCGAGGGACATTTCGCTTCAAGGTGAGTGAAGTGAAAGTGAGTGCATATAGGTCCCCCGACTGCAATCGAAATATATATATACTGTGGTAGTCACATAATTAGGGACACTTGTTTATTTCCCATACAATTGCTTACAAATATGACTTTTCAATTTTGACCACCAATCAAAAAGTTCTAAACTAATTTAATATTTGGTTACACTCATCGTTCATTAATGAACTAAGGTTCAAATGCATATACAAATCATCTCTGTTGAAAACGGATCTTTCATTTTATAAGGATTTGAAAAAATAAATACCTCGCGTTCATACAAAGTTGTAAAACTTTGTATGGACGGGTCAGCACTAAGTTTTTAAATCCCTATAAAATATAAGGTTCGTTTTTAAAAGTAGATAATTGTACATAAATTTAAACCTTAGTTAATGATCTAAAGTAAATTGTATTTAGCAATAAAATTGGTCAAGAACTTTTTGAATGGTGGTCAAAATTTAAAAGTCATATTTGTAGGCAATTTTATGGGAAAAAAACAAGTGTCCCTAATTATGTGACCACTACTGTATATATATACAGGCCGTCCCAAGACTATGGGACATGAAGGGAAAGTACCTCCTCCGTCTTATTATGATGCCAATCGAAAGAATGAACAAAAAATAATAATTCTTCTTAAGTAACGTAGTATCTTAAAAGAAAGGAATAATGTGAAATTAATCATTTTAATCAAATTAAAAACATTTTGACATTTTGAAATGTTTTTGATAAAATGTACAGTCAGCGAGAAAATCGTCGGAATTGAGTATTTTTTTTTAATGCCAGTCGATCCCATTCCCATAAAGGATTAAAACACTCTTTAAGACCAACTGAGGTTAGAGTACTAGAACACCCATAAATCAAAGAAAACGTTTTCCATATATTTAATAGGGTAATAACACTAATAACAGACAAGAAAGGTCTTCGCATGTGGTTTTTTTACGCGTATCGGTCCTTTATACTTAAAGAACAAAAATTGAAATAAAACATCAGATATCGTCACTTCTAAATTCAAAATTTAAATTTTCAGCGTTATTCTTTTTTAATTATTAAGCTTTTTCACCCATGACGGCCAGCTTTATCTATGTAGCAAAAAGTTTGTATCGTATTTAGTGGTTTTTTTATTTGTAAGAATTACCGATTTTTCTCATTTTTAATGTCCTAATGGAAGTTGTCCCCATAAAAATTAATGAACTTTAAGCTTAAGAAAATCCCACTTTGCCTTTACCCTGCTAAAATGTATGGAAAAAGTTTTCTTTGATTTGTGAGTGTCTAGTACTCTAACCTCAGTTGGTCTCAAAGAGTGTTTTAATCCTTTATGGGAATGGGATCGATAGGCATTAAAACAAAACTCAATTCTGACGATTTTCTCGCTGACTGTACATTTTATCAAAAATCTGTAAATGTCGATTGTCATCACTCAAAAAGTTGGGAAAGGTTTCCTAAGATCATTTTCGCGTGGCAGCAAGGGATCTGGAGCTGCCCTTAATGCCCCATCTCAACTTTCCACCCTATATATATATATATATATATATATAAAGACGAGACTGTGTAGATACATTCACGGTCATAAACCTCTTTAAACTTTTTCGCCTTATGTCATTGAAATATAGAGAAAATGTGTAAACATGTTTATGACTGTGACTGTACACTTATATTCTAGTTTACATTTATTAAATTAACTAACATCTAACAAAAATCATCTATCTAAAATTTATTTCTAACTTTTTTCAGTTTGTTTTTAAACAGCAGTTCTGTTTCTTATTTTTTTTTTTTTTAACAATATTGACATATTTTCTATTTATTATAGCTGTCAAAATCCTTTTTGTATTTTTTTATTGCGTGCTATTGACAATTGAATACCTTCTCATTACTTTAAGCTAACTTTACTTCATTGGTTCTTGAGTCGCGATAAGTCGTGATACTTTTCCTATTAAACTAATTATATGTGCTTTCATTTAAGATATTTTTCAGATTTTTAGTATTTGTAGTTTTGGCTTTAAGGGCGGGGGACACTTGACTCTAACAAAAATTTGCGCTTTAAAGCTTAATATTTCAATAAATGGATCCCTTAATCGAAAAATGGTTTTCATAAGCCCGCAATATTTTTGAAAGACCTATCCAATAGTATCCAACGACATCCCATACTATGGGGAAGACGAGAAAATAAAATACATCCCCAAGCTACGTGTAGGGAAGAGAAGAACAATTTTTTTTTCATGTGTTTATTTTACCACTTTATTGGCGTGATTAATATGTATATTCATGCCAAATTACAGCTTTCTAGTACGAAGAGTCTCTGAGCTAGGCTACGGACGGACGGACGGACGGACGGACGGACGGACGGACATGGCAAAACTATAAGTTAGACTATAGTTTGACTACGGAACGCTAAAAAAACAATGCGGTCAACAGCTTACTTTATGACACCAATCCCCCTGCTGCCAGCCGCCGCGACGTCGATGTTGTCGACCCCGGCGCCTGCGCGACCGACCACCTTAAGTTTCTTGCCCGCTTCCAAAACTTGTTCCGTCACTTGAGATGCAGAACGCACCACCAATGCTTCATATTTCTATAAACAACCAAATACCACAAACAAGGTATGTATTTTTTACTATTTTTATTAAACGCCGATCGTTTGGTTAAGTACTTACAGAGATTTCTTCCAAAAGTTCTTGCTTGCTGATTTTCGCTTTCATGACGACGCTGATGCCGTGTGCTCTAAGAATATCTTGGCAGTTGGTTCCCACGCCATCGACAACCAAAACTGACTTGATATCCAATCCCATTTTAACCTATTAAGTACAAAAACGGTAATATTTTAGGTATATTATTATTAATCTCATGTGTCTGTTTCTTATAAAGAGCTTGCATTGAATTGCACATACGGAAAACATCTCATGATCCAATGAATTTATTGTTTAGAATTCTTAAATCAACGGTCAGCCTTATCTTAATAATACTTATAGAGGTTTATTAAGTTTTTTTATAAGTTGTTTTTTAATAAGTAGTTTCATGGCGGTCCATGGGATGTGTCTAAATCTGATCATCCACCTACCTTATAAATAAGACATAAGTTGGTAGATATCAGTTTTGATACCAACACATATTTAACCAGGTACGCAAGATATTTAGCAGGTACAAAATAACTAATACGCAAAAAAGGTGATAAAAGCTGCGCCTAGCTCCTCAAACCAACTTAGTAGAGGATATCTTATTGGTCAACCCTATCTGAGTAAGTATAAGTTGGTCCTTTCTAGTCTTAGACTGCACAAACGCCTACAGGGTCAGGGTCGTCTAGTACGTTTTGTTACTTTGAATGTATAAATAAGCTTCATGGAAATTGGAATTATGAAAACACTGTAGGCATACCTAAACAATCCGACCATATCACACAACGGCGACCAACCTCGACAATGATTGAATATGTACCTACTTGACTGGCTCAACTATAAAAATTCAATACACCAAAACGAAGTGGTTGATTATAATTTTGTATAATCAACCACTTCGTTTTGGTGTATTGAAAATCATGGGCGCATTGCATCTCAAAACAAATCGTAGATCTTTATTATGAGGATTAAACCGATACACCTACGAGGTGACATGCGAATTAAGAATATTACCAATAACATACATACATTAACAATATTAATAAGAGACTCGCGCTGCAATATAGATAGGATGCTTTAGATATTCAATGCGTTAATTCAAATCGTAAAATCGGAACGCCTACTATAAATTTCATTGTACTCACCCGTATAATTGAATGTTGGTGAGACTCGGCTGAAGGTTTGGAGGCGACTGACGCCAGCGTCGCCGGCGCAGGGGACTAAGTGCGACACACGAGCGTTTTGCCGACGGCCCTCTCGTCAACGAGAATTAAACGCGAACGCCGCCGATCGAGTATCGTCCTTATATCTACAAAATATCCCGCTGTTCAAAATTTATCACCCGCATATCTAAGTTTGCTAAAGAGTTTTTATCTTCTGACTTCGTGTTGTTTTGTCAGACCACGTTATCTCGATCGCGTGCAATTGAATTACGCTATGTCACTATTTGTTACAACATTATACTATCCGCAAAACTATCTGGCCGGTCAGGTCATAAATCATCGGAATTATGCTATCTCTTTCACACCTGCACGGCTTATGGAGCGGGCCGAGCAGCAATAGGGCAGGTAGCGTTACGCATAAAAAGGAATGTCGATAAAGTAATGAAACAAAGAATATAAATTACGTGGTGTTTTATATAACAGTATTGTATAGTTACTATCGAAATATAAATAGGTATATTGAACTATTGACATAAAGTATTACATTAAAATAATAAGGAGGTATAACAAAATAAATAACTAAACAAGGAAAATACTAGTACTAATATTACTGTTACCAATGCTGTCAGTTTTTTGCTTGTTGAAAATCAATTATTCTTATGACATCAGGGTCTTCTTTCAACTCTTGAAACCATTTATAAACGTTTAGAATAACCTGCCGAGCTTGTTGGTTAACATTACCTGTTAACTTGGTCAATTTGGTTTTGCAAAAATCTTCCATTACGACGTAGGTTCATAGACAAAGTTCGTATAACGAATGAGTTAGGCATTGTGGTGTTTACCCCTTTATGTTATAGAATATTTTGTTATCAATTATTCCTAATGACTTAAATAGAACTATCAATCATACGTACTATAATTACTAATGCATTTCTCATTATCTACTTACCTAATCACGTATTTAGCTAATTATTTAAGAAATATCTTAAACATGTAATTATCTTAAACATTTAGTATTATTCATTAGATAACTTTAAAAACAATATCAATAACATTTCAAAATATAATGATTACATCGACGTTTACATTATAAGTTATCGACATGTTACACCCCTAACGGTAGCCGACGTTTATTGCCCTACCGGCCAGATAGTTTTGCGGATAGTATAGTACAATAGTTTTTAAGGCTCCGTAAAAAATATAGAAAAACTTTTATAGGCTAAGTAACTTTGTTGTCCGTCTATCCGTCTGTCTGTCAAGACAAGCTAAAGCTATTGGAATGAAATTTGGAATAACTATCTGTTCTGTGGTATCTATGCCTCATCATAGTCATTTGAAATTCGATTGATTTATTTTAGTAGCGAAATAACCCAGTCTATAACAACACAAAAAAAGGCAAACATCGCAAACCCGCATGTAACTACGTTTTTTTTATACGTATGTTGTTAGGTCCTTTGAGAGTATTTAATATCCAAGTTTGCAACCTTGAAAACCCTGTGCTACCCCCATGGTGCTCGTAAATCTGTGAATTTTTGGCACTTGTTCCAGTTTTTTTCGAAAAATCTTCTCTAAGGAAGCATTTTTCAAGTATATTTGTACAGTTTAATAAAGATAACAAAATTTTCTACAATTTGAGCGTAACTTAAATACATTACTTATGTTTATTGGTTGCGGAGATACAGCAAGTCCAAGATGGGCGATGTTCGTCAAAAAGTAAAAGGTGTCGGTAGGGTTATTTCGGAGATACGTACCGGCTGAACTACCTATAATGCTCCTAGGTAAAAATCATGTGAAAAGAATTCGTAGAAAATTGAATTACCCTCAATTTAATAATAAAGTGATGCCTCTAGGCCTCATAGTTTCACCCAAAAAAAATTTAGTAAAATATCGGATTTTGGCTCAATAATAAAAACATTGTACTGAATAATGTTAGGATGATTTCCTTAAAAAAAATGTGCAAAAATGTGAATTTACCATTTTAGATGTATAATTATTGCTTCAAATAAACATACACTAAAGAAATGAACATGCTTCCACGTTGTTTCGAAAACTGCGAAAATTTAAGGCACTTGTTTCAGTTTTTTCGAAATAATTATATAAAGAAAGCGTTTTTCGAGTATCTTTATTCAATACTTTAAAAAAGCTAACTAAATTGGCTACAATTTAAGCCTAACTTGAGCACTGTAAGACTATTATTTACGGAGATACAGCTAGTCAGACTATTTTTTTTTTCAACAAAATGAAAATTTCGTTTTGGGGTCATTTTCCAAGTTACGTACTGGCTAAACTAATGTTCCTAGAGAAAAAATTGACATAAAAATTAGTATACAAGTTAACTTCAATTGAATTCCAAGTTAGTACTAGCTTTCATAGTTTCCTCAAAAATATAATAAATATAAATATTTTAATATAAAAAATATAAATATATTTTTTGGTTAAGTGATAAAAAAATTGTTCTGTGTATGTAATGTATTTCTTTAAAAAAAAATGTCGATTTGACAGTTTACCTCTAGATGTAACATATGGTTTCAAAACAAATAAACGTTAAGTAACATAAAAAAAACACAGCAAACATTATATTTAAACTATAAAATAATACTATTAACACCGTCAAGCAAAAACAGTTTAGACTTTCGTCGTTTTGGAAAGACCAGGTCTCATCCAGGCTAGATCAGTGGGGAGGAGTGGGGGAAGAGGGATAATGTTTTCTGGAGTCGAGGCGGGCCGGCTCATGGTGTTGGGTCGTCTACATCCTCGTCCTCTGTTGCAATTCCACCCGTAGCAAAAGGAACATAGAATAGAGCACCTGAGCCCAGCCTTTCTGCAAGTGCACGACCCTAAGCAACCTCTTTTTGCATTTGCAGGTCACCATTTTAAGCAGGGCCTGAGGAGCGAGCTCTGCGCACACTGCCCATTTTTGACTTGCTGTATCTCCGCAACCAATGGACATAGTGAGCTCAGGTTATGCTCAAATTGTAGCAAATTTAGTTATCTTTATGAAAGTATAAAAAAAGATACTTGAAATACGCTTCCTTAGGGTAATTTTCTCGAAAAAACTGAAACGAGTGCCAAAACCTCGCAGATTTTCGAGCACCTTGAGGGTAGCTCAGGGTTTTCAGGGTTGCACAACTTGGGTGTTAACTGTTAACTACTCTCAAGGGACCTAACAACATATAAAAAAATCGTAGTTACATGCGCGTTTGCGATCTATGATGTCGTTATAGACTGGCCTACGCATTGCCAATAAAAAAACAAGTTTTATTTTATAATGTGATACACACACACATCATTTAAAAGCTCTTAAGTTAAACATGACGATGACACATTTTTTATTAACATTACAAACTATATACATTTTCAGATATAAATTTGGATAATCTAATCACCTTGAAACGCATGAAAAACACCCTCTCCCCCCTTTATTTCAGAAACCACTGAATATAAAAACTCGAAAGTATTTCATAGGGACATAATCTATTTACTACAGAATAAAATAATTGGGGAAGTATTTAAATGGCCCGCCGTTATTGAAATTGATTCGCAAAAAAAGGAGCAATTACCCCATTCGGGCGCGCGACGGTTTGATGGGAATAAATAAAAACCGGGCGACACCTCTTGTTCAGCCAACAATTTACAAACGGTTAACATTTTAACTAATATCAATCTGCTTTGTTAGGGTTCCGTAGTCAAACTAGGAACCCTTATAGTTTCGCCATGTCCGTCCGTCCGTCTGTCCATCCGCAGCCTAGCTCAGAGACTCTTAGTACTTACTAGAAAGCTGTAATTTTTCATGAATATACATATTAGTCACGCCAAAAAAGTGATAAAATAAAATTGTTTAATGTACCTCCCCTACACGTAACGTGGGGATGTATTTTTTTTCTCGACTACCCCGTAGTGCGGGGTGTCGTTGGATAGGTCTTTTAAAAAGATTGCGGGGATATGGAAACAATTTTTCGATTAAGGGGTCCGTTTATGAAATATTAAGCTTTAAAGCGCTAATTTTTGTTAGAGTCCCCCCTTCCCTACAGCCAAAACTACAAATACTAAAAATCTGTAAAATATCTTAAATGAATGCACATATAACGAATTTTAAAGGAAAACTACCATAACTAAGTAGACTTGATTAGTTCCTGAGATACAGGCGACTAAAGTGTTTATACCTACTAAAATCATGTAAGACAGCACCAAATAACCTTAAATAGAGAATTAGTTCATATACTTGTTGTTTTTGAGATAGTTTTTGTGTATTAACGGCTTCGGAACCCTGCACTGAGCATGGTCAGACATGCTCTTGCCCGGTTTTTTATCATTTGTCTGCCTAATAAATAGTTGAGCTGCAAAATAATTCCTTGGACAGCAAGATTTAACAATTGGTCAGCAGAGAAAACATGCCTGTAAGCAGTTAAATTGAGAGGTGTGCATATTAAAATAATGGTTATCTATGTAAATAAGTGGATTGCATTTAGTTTCAAAAATCAGCAGTGTTCGTTATTGTGGGCGGAGCGAAATCAGATCACGTGACGCGAGCACCCAAGCGTTGGTATTTTTGAGGCTAGTAGTAAATAATTAAGTACAAGTTAAGTTTTGTCACACAAATTTAGAAATCACAATCACACCCTAGATTAACCGAAATTTGTATCATAAATATGAGGTAGGTTAGGTTAGGTTCGTTTTTATATCAGGCCCGGAGGGCCAGAACGACCCAGAAATGGACCGTCAACCGTCGACTCTGTTAAATTTGTAAATTTGATGGCGGGTTTGGTATATGTGCATTGCCGGCACGGCAGTAAATTTGCCCCCTTTTTTGATGGACAAAATGAAATATTTTGCTTACCTACTGATTGCTTACCAAAATTTAATTAACTACGGGTCGCTCAATGCAGATGTAAAATTTAATTTGCTGACCAAAATAATTTAGAGCTCAGCAGTTCAGCAGACAGATTTATAAATGTTTGCTAACCATAAGTTGCTTACCAACTAGGTATTTTGGCTGACCAAATACATATTTCTGTTCATCAAAATAAGAATATTTTGCTGATCGATTAAATAATACCCAAATAATTGCTGTAACACTTATGGTTTTTTAGAAAAAGATAAAAACTGTCACACGGTAAATTTAGTACTCAGGTTGGTGACCTGACGTTACGGCTCTGACTTTAACAGAGATATGCCCTGTATGATGGGTTTTCTAAACACAATAACAATATATTGGTCAATATGTATTCCGTCTGTGATGCCCCTGACTGACTAGACACCTCAGGTGTCACCAGGCGGTAGGTATTTAACGCGCCAAGCGCGCGTCCGGAGCCGGGAGTTTCGCTTCTACACGTGTAGTTATTGTTTATTCTTATGGCTGTATATCGTGCGGAAAGTTGGGTTTTTTTCGCACTCGTGCGTTTTACTTTTCCATTTTTTTTTGCCGTGCATCCAACCAAAGTGTTTGCATGTTTTCATAAAGTACCAGGAGTCCAGAAGTAATTAGGGGTGCGTAGCGCAACTTATAGTCCGTTCGCGTTAAGAATGCAGTGAATGCTGTCTGATCAGTGAGGGTAAATGTGTATTCGCAGTGGAGTTTAAATTCAAACAAATTATATTTAAAAAGATTAAGTTTAATGAATAAAAATAAACCTAATTTTGAGCGACCTGATTGGTTATGGGGCGTGGCTAGGCCTGCGGAAAACAATGATTTACTGCATTCTTAACGCGAACGGACTAAAGATCGCAGGCGATGACGTCGGATGACTTAGGTCGGTACTTCTAATGTTTATGCACTCCTGGTATCTGTCGTTATAATTTTTGTTTTTATAATTTTACTAAAAGGGGTTTGGGTAAAAGTGTTGTCATTTGTAAAATTCATACATTTTCAAGGTGAGCGGCCATTCGTAAAAGTGGTAAATTATGATAGAATTATTCAAAATAAACATATTTTGTTATGTAATGTAATACTCTTAAGTGCATCGGAGCCGAGATATTTAAATATTCATACTTGGGCGTACTTTTGTACTAAAAACTTAATACTTAAATCTTTAAAATCTCAGCTCCGATATTATTTAACGCCATAAATTATATATATCTATGTGTATTTAGAGGTCCTCTAAATAACTATGTAAAAATCATCCGTGGCCGCTGAAAAAAAATATGACAATATTCTTCAAACAAATTTACCCAATGCCCTTTAAGTAATTTCGGACAGAGTGTGTTCACACGTCGTTATCTCACTTCAGAGGTCGGGAGGGAAGAGGACAGACACAGATACCCACATACACAGATACACATTTTTTCGCACATGTATTAAAAACGTCGTTTGATACACGTGCGGAAATGTCATTCTTCACTCGTCCCGAGTCTTGCCACTCGCCTATACTCGTGAAGTAATGACATACTTTCCGCACTAGCATCGAAATGTACTATTTTAATACAGTTGCTTACAAAGTGGTACTTTTTGTGGCTGTATATCGTGTGGAAAGTTGGTTTTCGCGCACTAGTGCTTTTTACTTTTCCAACTACTTATTGATGAGTGTTAAGATCAGTTTCCTTTAAACGTCGTAATCAACATAGAAACCTACTGTTAATGTAAGAATACATATTAGGTATATATATACGTATAATTATTATTTTTCTACTCGTGTAGGTACTATAAACCGCTAATATTAATATCGTAAATGGTACCACAATACCACCTATAGCGTAGCCGAAACATGAAAATTATTCTATAATGAGCGTTGCCATGGTAATAACAGTTATATAATTATTATTATAGCATTGTTATAACCATGGTTACGGTCATTCCGGATATTAGTCTTGGCCATGAGTAATGCATTGCTTGGATATGAGCAAAGCATTTGATTATGTTTGTCACATGAGGCTATTATTTAAACTATTTAGGTACGGCATACGAGGTCCTGCACTGAACTGGATCGAGTCATATCTAAATAACAGGACTCAATGCGTTGAAACTTCAAGATATTGCCCAAGTAGCGAAATAAATATTTTATAAAATATAAAATTTTAACTGTGCCTTGTCTATACATACTGGAGGTCTGTGTTTTTGTTTATAAGTACCAGAACTTGTTTAAACAGAAAAATGATGTATCTTCACGTGCATTAAGGTCTCGACATAAAAATAATATCCACAAGCCATTTGTTAGACTTAAACTCTCTTCAAGCAACACTTATCTGATGTGCATAGATATATTAAATAAACTTCTGGACGCATTTAAAGAGAACTGCCTCAAGCAATTTATTCATTTGACGAAACAGTTGTTGATAGACAAGTGTTATTACAGTGTGAGAGACTTTCTTTGAGACAATTTATAATAAATAATAATACTATTGATATTTTATTAACATGTAAAGAATATATTAAAGTAATGCTAAAATAAAAAAAAATAGAAGTTTTAGTTAGATACATTAAATTTGTTTGAGGTTCATATTTATAATTCCTTGTTATTTGATTTATGTTTTATGATAAAACATAAATCAAATAACAAGGAACTTTTATAATTGTTTTATTGTTTGTTATAGTTTTTATTTTTCCAAGGCGTGTACGTACACCTGTAAGGGTAGGTTAACTGAAACATAATTTATAAGCGAATGTACCTGCAAACTGTAACCTTAATCTATACGCAATAAAATTCACTTCATTTCATTTCATTTCATTTTGGCGTTTAGTGAACACTTGACATCCTGATTTGTATAATAAACCGTTAAAAATATTTTAATACATTTTTATCAAGTTACTAAAAATTATGATTAATATCACGGACCTAAAAAAAATACGGACGTAACCTAGTCTAGTCATGAGTAAAGCACACAAAATGGCCGTCCGTTTACGAGTGTGCGTGCTTTGAGGGTTGCCATATAAATCGTCAATTTTCCTATTTTAAGGCCTTTTACCAACTGCAACTTTTTGCAGCGATACAAATGCGCATTCGACAGCCGCAGCACTGTATGGCGACTAAACCTAGACTATTTGTGACTGTATCAATACTGCATCGAGACTGAATCGCGATTGTATCGCTGCAAAAACTTCGTACAATTAAATCGTGATATCATTTATGTACGAGTACTACTTCAGCATTGGGTTCGATTGCGTCATGCAACCGTTTTAATTTAATTGAAATTGGGTTTTCTCATTTTTTAATGACAAGACCAATTTCAACTAAAAAATAATGGGACCTAGAGATGAGAAAATTATATCACAATTTAAATTTCAACGGTTGCACGACAGAATAATATTAATAATGTTGATATATCAAACCACATTTTTATGAACATAGTGATTAAAAATACATTTAACGAATAAAGCAGTTTATTCATCATCATCATCATCTCGAGCATCTATTTGTCCAGTATTGAACATATGCCTCCCCAAATTGCCTCAATTTATTCCTAGATGACTTCTCTCTTCTCCACTTCCTACCGGCTGTTACCACAATATCGTTGGACCATCTAGCTTTAGGTCTACCAGGTCTTCGGCTGCCTGTTCTTGGCCTCCACTCTGTAACCTTCCCGCTCCACCGATCGTCCGAACATCGCAGGAGATGCCCTGCCCACTGCCACTTGAGACGGGAAATCCTATTACCAACATCCGTCAATCCGGTCTTTTCGCGTATAACCTCATTTCGGATCCTGTCTTGAAGAGTGATCCGGAGCATCGCTCTCTGGGCAACTTTCAGCTTCCTCATAACGATGTCGGTAATTGTCCAGGTTTCACACCCTTAGGTCAACTTCGGTAGTATGCATTGGTTAAATGCTCGACGCTTTAGGTGTATTGGCATGTCTGACTTAAAGATGTTGCTCATATTCCCAAAACTGGCCCATCCAAGCTGAATTCGTCGCTTAATCTCCGTTTCCCAATCATTCTCCATGGTGGTGACTTGTCCCAAGTAAATGTACTCCGAGACAATCTCCAGGCGCACGTCGCCAACAACTATCCCAGCATCTTGACGGGTCTATTGGCCATCACTTTGGTCTTGGAAAAGTTCATGTTGAGACCAACCCGACTGCATGTGACACCCAAGGATGAAATCATCAGTTGTAAAGCGGCTGGAGTCTCGGCAAAAATTACAACATCATCAGCGAACCGTAAATGAGAAAGATAGTCTCCGTCGATTTTATTACCTTGTTCTTTCCAATGTAAGTTTTTAAATACGTCTTCCAGTAAGTTGGTAAACAATTTTGGAGAGATGGTGTCACCTTGGCGTATTCCCATTTCCATTTCAATAGGCTTCGTTCTACCAGCCACCTCAATAGTCATGGTAGCATGCCTATAGGTAGTTTTGATTAGATCAATGAATCGGTAGTCAACGTGACATCGCTGGAGAGCCTGCAACATCGCCCAACATGGGTCACAGTGTCAAACGCCTTTTCAAAATCCACGAAAGCCATGAAGAGAGGTAATTGGTACTCATTGGTCTTCTGAATAAGCTGTCTGACGGTGTGAATATGGTCCACGGTACTAAAGCCACTGCGGAATCCAGCCTGCTCCACTGGTTGGAATGCATCGAGTCGGTTTTTCAGCCTATTTTTTTTTAATATTTATTTAGTAACAAACATGAGCATTTAGAAAAAAAAAAAGAACAGATATTAGACCATAAAGGTAAAGGTGTTTCATAAAGGTAAAATCATGAAGAGCTTATATAAGTGCGGCAGTAGAGATATGGGTCTGTAGTTACGGATATCACTTTTTGAACCTTTTTTGTGGATGATTTTGACTACTGCGCTGTTCCAAGACTGTGGTGCGTGTCCACTAAAGAGGCAATCTTTAAAAAGCTTGCGGACATGAGAAAGACACATTTGGCCCGAAGATCTTATCAGCTCTATTGGAATTTTGTCTTCTCCAGGAGATTTATTGTTCTTCATCTCTTTCATAGCGGCTCCGATTTCATCATCACCTATCTCGGGTAGATCCCCCGTGTAGTACCTCACTAGTCGAGCACGCTCGTCATTTGGAAGCAATTTATTATGTAAACATTTGAAACAAAAAAATTGAACTTTGTCGTGTTACGTGGTCTTCCGATAATTCGGAAGACCAGGTACCAGACGTTAATGAAAGATCAGAGAAAAAGAGAGGTAGATTAGAGAGAAAAGGACAGCAATAGTAAGTCAGGGTCTGGGTATTTATTTAACACTTAGGCTTTCTTCACACAGATAAAATAATTATGACACATAAATTAAAAAAAAAAAAAAAATTAGTCCCTAATATCACCAGGGTAAAGTTAGAGATTTAGTGGTGAAGGTGAAGGTAGTTCCTCCGGGACTTCCTTTAGTACGCGTCCCGGAGTCGTCGGACCAGGAACACCGCTGGCGCTGTAATGAGGGGCGCTAGAGGCAGCGGCCCTGGTGGTACACGAAGGTAGGTGGGCCCGAGGTGGGACCCGTCAGAGTGAGTAGCGGTTCCCGAGGAAAGCAGGAACCTCGTAGATGAAGGACTCTTGAAGCGTAGGGCCCGACTTGGCCACACACAAAGTAGACTTTTGGTATGAGGGAGATAGAGGCTTCTAGGGGTCCGACTTGACCCTATCTTCAGAGTTTCTAGTCACCACTTAAGAGGCTGAGGGAGAACTGCTCGCTCTAGTCCGAGCCGCCGTTTATATACCCAGGTGATCTAGCTTTTTAATTTACAAATTCTAAATTCATAAAATTTCAAAGTTATACATGCCAGATATTAATTCTATGGTAAAACTGTCGTTTTAACTCCATGGTCTAGTATAAACCTAAGATATCGTCTCTGCCCGTTGTCTAGACAACAAAGATAACAAACGCTGTCAGATGGAAAAATATAAACAAAAAGTGAATATTTTCGGCTACAAAAGTAATATCGTTAAAAAGAATAGCAATTATTCAAAGGAAAAAGGTACGCAAGAGCCATGGAAAGCCAATACACCGTACAGCTTCAAAAAATCAAGAATTATACGTCTCTAAAGTTAGTCGGTCCAACCGACATGTGAACCGCGCCCGCGAGATAGTCAAGAGGAACGGGACAGGAAACCCAGGAACGCAGGTACAATATTACATTACCCCAAAAACCCAGGAAAAAAAAACTTTTTCGTGCTGTAATGGAAAAGTTTTTTTTTTAAGTGTAGATGGATGAAGAGTAGAGAAGTGACGAGAAGAAAAAGGTATATACATCAAGGAACTTCTGACCTTTCATGCATCTCTAACATAATCACCCTTCCATTCATCACTTTCAAAGTAAGGGGATGTGATTCAAATAAACGATTCACACTCCTAAGAAGTTCCTCGCTATGACCTAAGGCTTTTTTATAAGGGAGTAGTCAGCCGCTCCACTGGGAAAAGAAGAAAAATGATTATTCAAGGATAGTACTATTTACAAGACCTAAGGCTTTTTTATAAGGGAGTAGTCAGCCGCTCCACTGACAAATAAAGAAGTATTATTTACAGGCCTAGTCGGTTTAGAGCCGACTAGAGAATTTGTGACGAATCACAAGAGAAAGATTGTGGATAGGGGTAGACCTACCACGAAAGAAAAAGAATTTGACCATATGGCTTTTTTTCAGAGTTGGTCGACCGCTCTAGAAGTTGAAGCTATATACATAGAAATAAGCACATGAAGGAGAAAAAAGATATGATGAGTGTCATACGAAGAGAGAAACTTATTCTAAGAAAAATATTAACTAATAGATGGTAATAAAACTTTTCCATTACGAAAGGCTTAAAATTTTTTTTTTTTTCAAGTAATTAGATTTTCAGATGGGGTTTCCAGGCGGATACGTTCTACAGGTTCAGGTTTATTAAGAAAGTTATCTAATAGGGCGAGACATACTGTGTGAAGAATAAGTAATGTCAAAGTAACAAGGGCCGAAATATAGAATCAAAGACAAAAGACTTTATACACAAGTGAGAGTGTTGTTTTAGAATTTAGAAAAAGGTTAAAGTGCTAAATAATTCGATTTTGTTGGGCGCCAAAACTGTCGTGTTACGTGGTCTTCCGATAATTCGGAAGACCAGGTACCAGACGTTAATGAAAGATCAGAGAAAAAGAGAGGTAGATTAGAGAGAAAAGGACAGCAATAGTAAGTCAGGGTCTGGGTATTTATTTAACACTTAGGCTTTCTTCACACAGATAAAATAATTATGACACATAAATTAAAAAAAAAAAAAAAATTAGTCCCTAATATCACCAGGGTAAAGTTAGAGATTTAGTGGTGAAGGTGAAGGTAGTTCCTCCGGGACTTCCTTTAGTACGCGTCCCGGAGTCGTCGGACCAGGAACACCGCTGGCGCTGTAATGAGGGGCGCTAGAGGCAGCGGCCCTGGTGGCACACGAAGGTAGGTGGGCCCGAGGTGGGACCCGTCAGAGTGAGTAGCGGTTCCCGAGGAAAGCAGGAACCTCGTAGATGAAGGACTCTTGAAGCGTAGGGCCCGACTTGGCCACACACAAAGTAGACTTTTGGTATGAGGGAGATAGAGGCTTCTAGGGGTCCGACTTGACCCTATCTTCAGAGTTTCTAGTCACCACTTAAGAGGCTGAGGGAGAACTGCTCGCTCTAGTCCGAGCCGCCGTTTATATACCCAGGTGATCTAGCTTTTTAATTTACAAATTCTAAATTCATAAAATTTCAAAGTTATACATGCCAGATATTAATTCTATGGTAAAACTGTCGTTTTAACTCCATGGTCTAGTATAAACCTAAGATATCGTCTCTGCCCGTTGTCTAGACAACAAAGATAACAAACGCTGTCAGATGGAAAAATATAAACAAAAAGTGAATATTTTCGGCTACAAAAGTAATATCGTTAAAAAGAATAGCAATTATTCAAAGGAAAAAGGTACGCAAGAGCCATGGAAAGCCAATACACCGTACAGCTTCAAAAAATCAAGAATTATACGTCTCTAAAGTTAGTCGGTCCAACCGACATGTGAACCGCGCCCGCGAGATAGTCAAGAGGAACGGGACAGGAAACCCAGGAACGCAGGTACAATATTACAACTTTTAAGAAAAAAAATCCGTGAAAAAACTGGCAACACAAATTGTCATTTTTGTTTTTAATTTGCGTCAAAGTAAATACTTAAACACTTATTTACGAAAAATAACACGAATAATCATAACTTACCATTAATTAACTATTTTTGTTGCCATGTAAACCATTACGCGACGCGCAGATATTCTTTTTTATAAATTGCGCCATTTGTGCCTTCTTTTATAATCGTTTACCTTACGTTTATACGACCAACCAAATCGGGCTAGAGGTCGCATGTCGTTGTCTCGACTTCTATAATACTTTATTTTGTTCGTTGGGATATTTAAAACCAGTCTCTTAAACTTACGTATATATTTGGGTTCTGAACGTTTTTTCAGTAATTATGTTATATCCTCGAAGTAATTATTTACCTATTCTAAGTAAGTATAATTATGATTAATCTAAGATAGATTATGCTCCTGATTAAACTATTTTATTTTTAGCCAGAAGGTTTTACGTTGAGGCTATAGAATATAGAAAAAAATATCTTGCTTCTTCTTGAAAAGATTCCTAGATACTCTGAATCTGAGCAGCAGTCGGCCAACATCTTCAATTGTTGAGCAACTATAGACTCCTGTCGCATAAAGCCAAACATTAATTTTGACGTACCTACGTAATTTATTTTTCGTGACTTGACGCTGCCATAATTATGACAGGGTTCAATGGTGGCTTAAAAACTAAAGTAGTTGACTGTACTTGGTCTGGTTGCGTTGACAAACTTTCCAATGTGCGTTTGTCAACAATGATTGTTGAAAAAGAATGAGAATAAGCGCACGCAATTATTACGCAGAGTTATTCTGATGCAATTCATTGTGGAGCGGCCCGTCCACGCAGGGCGTTATCGTCGTGTAGCGACCTCTTCCTCGCTGCGGTTACCCCAGCGTTCAACAGTTTATGCTGACCTACTTGAGAATACGTTCTTCGAAAGCGGAATTCAATATTCTAAATAGATAACAAAGCAAAAACTTGTAAATTAGGTCGGATTTAAACCGGTTCTTAAATTAAAGTTGGGTTTTAACCGCGACTCTGTCCGCGTAAGAGTGTTTATACTTAGGTAGGTAACTATTTTTCGGGATAAAACACACAGATATAACTAGTACATAAACTTAAGACGTCGTATTTATAACCCGTTACAAAAAAAGAGGGGTGTTTATAAGTTTAACGTGTATACAGTGAACTAATTTGATTCCTAGGCCACTATGGACTTTGTCAACGTGAAGTTGTAAACCAAATCAACACGTCAATATCAAATTATCTAACTAATTAATGCAAACGAGATTACAAAAATGAAATCAAGCGGACTCGAGAACAGACGCACGCCCTCCACCCTTGCCCGCCTCGTCTAGCTCCTCGCCATCGTCGTCGTGCGATGAGTTTGCCACTGCGCCCGACCGATGCGGTCACCACTGCCGGCACGCTTGGGGCCTGCGGGGCATCCTGCTCCGCGCACGACTCCCGCTACCGGTGGCTTAGTGCGCCGCATGCGATGGTCACGATCAAATAACGAAAATTGTATGTGAGCGTATTACGGGGCTACAAAGGGAGGAACTAACCTCACTGCGTATCGTGATCGGATGCTGCTTCTGTTTCAGACCCTTGAACCGGCCATCACAGTTACCGCACAACGATTATCGGATCAAGTGCGGGCTATTCAGCGGCTTCAGCAGCTGGATCAGTCTGTACTTGATCGGCTACGTCTGGAAGCGCTACCTATTCGCACGACCCCTGCTTCGTCACGGGACCCTCCTGCTGCGTTATCGGCCTCGGTGCCAGTCGCCCGAAACACACCTGATGTCAGTGCAGGAAGATCCCGTTATCGACGTTGAGGATTGTGCGAATATAAGCGTAACTATCCAGGTAAATGAGTAATTGAGGAGGGCTTTGGAAGACGCGATCACGCAGTATCGGTCCACACCCAACTCAAGGCCTCGTCTACCACGCTTGCCTGCCAGTAAACGAAATTTAGCACTTATGGGAGCCCTAAACGCCTTACTAGCGTCATATTTACAAACCAGCGAGGATATTATCGATACCCACTCAATTTTGTACTGCGGGGCCATAGCTGCGTGCCGCGTAGCTCGAGTCAAGTTTTCGGACACTGAACGAGCTCCGCGCGCTCGCGGGTCTGTCCCCGCTTGGCAAGTGCGAATTGAGCGGCGTATCGATAAGTTTAGGACTCTCATAGGAAAGCTAATCTGCTTCAGGGGGGGGGGCAATGAACGCCCCCGCATCATGCGTTTCGTGAACCAGGCTTTTGCTGGGACCGGAATAAGGCCCCAGCATTAAATGGCCTGTGTCACGGAACGTATCGACTTCCTGAAGCAGAAGGTGTACGTGTGGGCAAGCCGTATTCGTCGCTATAGAGATCGTGTGGATAGATACCAGCAAAATCGCCTCTTCCAAAGTGATGAGAGAAAGGTGTACCGAAAGTGGAAAGGAACCGATCAAGTAGTGAGTGACGGACACCTACCGGACTCTGCTGCTATGATTAATTTCTGGCGCAGCATCTGGTCGGTGCCTGTCGTGCACAAAGAAGGAGACTGGATGCGTGCTGTTGAACACCCGTGTGAGGCTATTGAACCAATGGGGCCTATTACCATCTGCCCCGAAGAAGTAAGTTGTGCAATTCGAATGGCCCAGAACTGGAAAAGCCCTGGGCCGGACGGATTGCACAAGTTCTGGATTAAATGGTTCAAAGCCTCACATGAGTGTTTAGCAACGCAATTCCAAAATGCCCTTGAGATCGGTTCCTTGCCACCTTTATTAACAACTGGTGTCACCTTTCTACTCCACAAGTCCGGTAATACCGCGGATCCAACTGACCCATTACATGCTTGTCTACCATCTACAAGCTCCTTACATCCATTTTGAACTCAAAATTAAATGCACATTTTATTGCAAATAATGTTTTGGCCTCTGCTCAAAATTGGGTCCCGCGGTACTAAGGACCTCCTCCTCATAGACATGACTATTTGCCAGCAAGTAAGGCGAAGCAAGGCGGCCCTTTCGACTGCTTGGATTGACTAGAAGAAGGCTTATGACTCGGTGCCTCACTCATGGCTCGAAAGGATCTTAGAGTTGTATAAAGTTGATGCAACTTTGAGGTCCTTTTTAGGCGTGTGTATGAGGCAGTGGGTCACAGTCCTTCGTCAACCAGGTAGTCGAGATGTCCCCTCTGATTCGCCTAACTTGATAAGGATTGAAAGAGGCATCTTCCAGGGTGACAGTCTGAGTCCTTTGTGGTTTTGCCTAGCCTTGAATCCTCTAAGCTCTTTGCCGACGGATTCCAGGCTTGGCTATCGACTTCGTAGAGAAACTGAAGTCATTTCTCACTTATTGTTCATGGAAGACCTCAAACTGTTTGCATCGAAGCGCCAAGATCTTATCGCATTATTGAAAATTAAAAAAGAGGTCAGTCATGCGATCAAGATGGAATTCGGTGTAGATAAGTGTGCGGTCATGCATGTTCAACGAGGGAAAGTTGTAAATTCATCGATTTTGCAGCTGTCTGAGACAATGACTCTCAGATTTCTCTCCGAAGTTGAAACCTACAAATATCTTGTTATGTCACAGTCTTTGGGTATTGTGGATGGCGATATCAAGCAGTCAGTAAAGGAGCGCTTCTTCTGCCGCTTGACAAAAGTTCTTAACAGTCTTTTGTCGGGTGGCAATAAGGCGCGCGCCTTCAATGGCTGGGTGATGCCGCTGCTCACATACTCCTTTGGCATACTAAGGAGGACTCAGACTGAGCTGGACGCCCTGGATAGGAGGGTCCGTCTACTGCTTAAATCACATCGCATGCACCCACGATCATCTGTTATGAGATTGTACATGCCGAGGAAATGTGGAGGTCGACTGGTCGAGGCATTTTAAATGCTAAGAATCTCCACAACCGCGAGGTGTGCAATCTCAGGGATTATTTCCTTAGCAATGAGTGTGGGATGCATAGTGATGTGGTTGCAGTAGACAAGAGCCTCACGCCTCTCTCCTTGGCAAACGAGAACTGGCGCAAACCAACGGTGTTGAGCACTGAAGATCGCAAGAACGTATGGAAAAGCAAGGAGCTACATGGACTCTTCTACCGGGTCCTAACAAGGCCCGACGTAGACTTTTTAGCGTCCGTGAACTGGCTGCGATTTGGTGATCTCTTTGGGGAAACCGAAGGTTTTGTCTGTGCAATTGCTGACGAGGTCATAATGACGAACGGTCAACATTTGACGAGCATGCCGTTGCCCAGGCGAGTCCCTCAGACATATAATTTCCGGTTGTTCTCATTTGACCAACGGCGAGAACTTGCCACCAACCTCGAACCTCGTGGCCAGGATCATCCATTAGCAACTTGCTCTACAATATGCTCTTGTTGAGTCTGAAGTGCCGTACTATGCGGTACACACTCGCGCCAGTTCTCGAAAATGGTCTTGCTGTGCTCTATTGGGATCGATCTGTCATCACGGACAGGACTATTGTTGCAGTAGTGGCAGTACTCGTCGACGTCACCATCCCGCATGACGAGAACCTCGTGAAGGCCGAGAAGGACAAGCTCAGCAAGTACCTTCACTTGGCTCACGAGGTGACCGCCATGTGTGATGTTGACTCGACGATCATTGTCCCGATAGTTGTTTCGGCAAACGGTCTTATAGCGAACAGTCTCGACCAACACCTCAAGAGACTCCCGCTAGATGGCTGGATCATGGGCCAGATACAGAAGGCACGCTCGACACGGCACGTATTGTGATGAGGTCTCTGCAGCCCTAACCACCGGTAGCTTGCGCCCTGCCCCGCTGCCGGCGGCACTCGTAGGTTAGATTTTTTATAATGTCTATTTTTTGTATTAGTATTGTTATTTTACTTTTATATTTGAATATTTGTTATAAAAAACCTAATTTACAGAAAATTAAATAAATATCTATAATAATAACATCACTTCAACTTTGTCCATAGTGGCCTAGAAATAAAATTAGTTGACAGTAAGTGTGTTTTTAATATCTGTTTAACTGTGTATGTGTGGCTGTGTGACTGTGTGTTCGTGTATCTGAGTGTCTGTCTATGGAATCGTAGCTCCCAAACGGATAAACCTTTTTTGACGCGGTTTTTTTAAAGACTTGAATAATATATTCTGACGATTTCCATAAGCCGAAGTATCAAGAATTATCATTAAAGTTTAGCGGTCATAGTACCTGTAAGACCGAGCGTCGCTCGGGTTGAAAACGAAATTTCCCGAAGATGACAACTTGACGGGTGCGTTTCAATCAGTATACAAACTTTTTGCATAATTTCATTTAACTAACCACGAAAAGCATGATGAACGTTTAGCATAAAAACCAATTGTATTATTTTATCTGGCATACGATCGAATAACATAACACTCATTTAGCATAACTATGACTTTCTTGTTATTATACATTTTAAGTCAATTTCTTCTAACTAGGTTAGGTTAGGTTAGAACTGTGACCACATTAATACGAAGGCAGAGTGAGAAGTCTGGTAAAAATCATATTAGGGGTATTTTTATCACAAATTCATTAATGTCAAGTTGTAATGCAGCCTTTTTGGAGGTAAATCCTATATTTTCAGCCAGTTCGCACGGCTAGTTTTTTTTTGACAGCTATGAAAAACAAAACAATCACTTTGGTGTTTGCAAACATGGAGAAAAGTGAGTTTCGTGTTCTGATTAAACATTATTTTTTGCGAAAAAAATAATAATTACGGAAACAAAAAAAAACTAGACAAATATTACGGGAACTCTGCTCCATCGATTAAAATGATCCACAAATGATTTACGGATTTTCGTTGTGGCCGTACAAGCACTGCTGACGCCGACCGACCCGGACGCCTAGTTGAAGTCACTACACCAGAGATGATCACCAAAATCCATGACATCGTATTGAACGACCGAAGAGTAAAGGCCCGTGAGATAGCTGATATTGTAAGCATTTCAGACGAACGGGTTCGTAATATCCTTCACACTTGTTTGGATATGAAGAAGCTCTCCGCCCGTTGGGTGCCGCGATTGCTCACAGTGGATCAAAAACGCACTAGGGTGACCCTTTCAGACGCATGTTTGGCGAAGTTTAGGTGTAATGAAAACATAACATAACTATTGACGAAACCTGGATTCATTATCATATACCAGAAACCAAGGAGCAGTCAAAACAATGGATTGCTTCAGGTGAACCTGCACCAAAGAAGGCCAAAGCAGTTTAATCTGCGAATAAAGTTATGGCTACTGTCTTCTACAGCGATTTCATGAAGTTTTAGTGGATAAAAGACCCCATTTGGCGAAAAAGAAAATCATTTTTCACCAAGACAACGCACGGGTCTACACTTGTGCCGTTGCTATGGCTAAAATCCACGAGCTGCGTTACGAATTGCTCCCGCATCCGCCTTATTCTCCTGATTTAGCCCCTTGCGACTATTTTCTTTTCCCAAACTTGAAGAAATGGCTTGGTGGAAAAAGATTTGGTTCCAACGAAGAAATCATCGCAGAAACCAATGGGTATTTTGAAGGGTTGGAGAAATCGTACTATACGGAGGTAATCGAAAAGCTAGAAAAGCGATGGACCAAGTGTATTGAGTTAAATGGGGACTACGTTGAAAAATAAATATTTACTTTTACCAAAAAAATGAAATTGTTTAATTTTTTCCAGACTTTTCACTCTGCCCTCTTAGTAATGAAAGCCGTTATAAATATTTACTTTTTAAATTAATTAACTTTATAGTTTTTGAAATTATGCATTTCGTTTTATGCATCATGACTATTATATCGATGGTTTATTATGCAGATTGAAATTATGCAATTCGTTTTATGTAAAATGATCATTAGACCATTTGTTTTTATGCTAATCATTACACACCCCAACTTGACAGATCGATTTTTCGCCCCCGTAAACCCCTATATTTCAAATTTCATCGAAATCGTTGGAGGCGTTTCCGAGATTCAGATTATATACAAGAATTGCTCGTTTAAGGGTATTAGATTAGCCTTTATCCAAACTAAATTATAAGAATAGAGTCTGTGATAGCTAAAATCTCTTATAAACAACTCTTACAAGGGGAATTCTTATTATGGTCATATTACTCGGCCATATTAGCCTTTATTCAACCTAAATTATAAGAATAAAAGCTGTATGACCCAAATTCTCTTATAATGAGCATTATACTTAAAGACATTGGAACAACTTATGCTTTTATAAAACAATTTCAAGGGTTTTGGCCATATAAGCTTGATGTTATAAAGTTATTTTGCTAGTTGGGCTATCAATGCTACAAGCCTTCCACGGGAAGACATGAAGTGGTACTATTCTAAGCCGGCAACCACACAGAAAAAAAAAATATTAGTAACAGTTTGCTATTTTTTCAGAAAATATCCAGCCACCCCCACCATGCAAACTGGCAGATTAACATGCCTCCGTTATCAGAGACACGTGGGAGTTATACACTATCAATATCTGACGCGCTCGAGTATTTCCGTTTGACTGTTATTTTTTACATTTTTGAAAACCTCTACACACTTCCCCCACCGCTAAATGGATACACATAATATAACATATTTCCTTTCTACCATCTCATCTTCAAAATCTAATAGGTCCCCACGACGCTCGAGTAAATCCCAAATTAGCACCTTGGGCTCCCCTACTATAAGGTTTTTCCTTTCTCAGTTAGGTTATTGATGGGTACTGAAGCGTCAGCTGTCAACTGTCTTGTATCAAAGACGTGTCAGATATTTTTGCGCCCAATGTTGGATAATATATTATTGTTGGTGACTGTACCTACCTCAGTCCGGCCCCGGGCAACCTTTCGCCTCGATCGGCGATCGGCGATCGGCGATGGACTGTAAAGACAGTACACACTACTCACTTTCAAAAGACAATGGGCATTTTGGTACCCGCTCCAATAGCTATAGTGGTAGTGTCAGTGAACAGGTCATACCAATAGGAACAACGTTTACTATGGTGGTTTGTCTCAAATCCCTGTCCATTCGTGGATATTCATATACGAACATGACACCTTTCCTTAAAAATACAACTCAAGCAAAAGTGAATAGGCTGCTACTGCACCAGAGAGCTCCATCTTCAGCCTCATGGACAGTTATTTGTAAAAAAAAAACGAATGTAACGAAAATCAACTCGTGTTGTCACTTTTCTAATGATTAATCCTTTTTTATTTATGAAGTGGAAACACTGAAGTGTACCCTTGATTAGTAATGTAATAGTGCCTTGATTAGTAGTGTTGTTTCCTTTTATTTCATAATGGTATCTCTTAAGGAAATTGATTGATAAAAACGTATATTCAAAATAAAATAACTCAGTTCCGACAGCAAATAGAGATAAGCGATATGGTTATCTTTGCCCTACATAAAAATACCTTTCTAATGATATATAAATTATGTCCATTGGCGCGGGTACCACGTTCCATACATTTTTGCCCATTGTCCTTTATTAACATTAATACAAATAGGTATAGTGAGAAGGATTTCATGAAATGAACAAGTTTGCCTTTGTAAGGAGTCGGGTATCCGCCATTTTTGGACAAACTGTACAGATAGGCCTTTATTAAAAATCCAAGTTTCGACCTTCGCTTGCTGCCGAAGACTCAGCCATGTCCATAAATTATAGAACCTTCATTTTATTTACTACTCTTTAAAGTCATTGACTTAATATGACTTTGAAAGTTATGTGGGTGGGAAATAGGGCCGGAATGGATTCAAGTAAATACTATGCGTACACACTACAATGTCGCTTGGTTTTTTATTCGAACTTGTCCAAACACACTGCCGTGTCGTGTGTCTAGATACCTACACAAGGCCTTTAAAAAAAATCCCCCACTTTTTTTGACCAGTCGCGTAATCTTTATTTCTAGACCCTTAAGTCCAAGAATTTGGTACACCTGTAGCGTCGACACTCCATTACCAGAAATATATACCTACCGTCGTGTTTTAGAAACAGAAGATGATGTTGATATTTTTAGTTATTTTAGGTAAATACCGTTTTGTTTGACAAAGAGTGAAATATGGCTCTAATAAACCAAAGATAAAATATAAATTCTTACTACTACAGTTGTTAGTAGTACCTAGTTATTGGTATGAACAGTTTTTGAATAACTGCCGGTAATGAAACAAGATTTTCTAGTATATTATTTATTATCACACTTACCAAATATACAAAACATATCACGATGGCACTACTCTCAGTGCTTCAGACGTATTCAATCGCATCGATCCGTGTCGATGAGTGTTGTTGATTCATCGAGTCGATGAATTCCAACTAAAAAACCTTAACAATACCTATAAATAAAGACTAAATGAGTATAATTTTCTTGTCTAAACTAACAGAATTTTCTTTTGTCTTTTTAGGTACATAATAAAGTTTATGACAACGTTTGACGCCACCTATCGTCAAAAAAAGGTTTAAATTTGACCTTTTATTTTTATTTCGATTTAGTAAGTGGTCAATGGTTTTCAGCAAATCTCAAAAGATTTCATAAAGGAGTAACGTGTCTGCACGATTAGTCTGGGTTGTAAAATGACGCTGGCGCCTACATCTGGGAGAAGGGGAAGTATTCCAGTGAACAGAATCAAGGGGAACTTAAATCTTAAAAACCCTTGGTATTTTATTAATTTAAATTCATCCCAGCCGTTGTACAGTCAACAGCATAAATAAGTGATCATTTATGTACCTTGTCGCTTTCAATCGTTTCACAATTTTGTATGGCATTTCAAACACGACGTTAAAGTGACAAGGTTACATAAATGATCACTTATTTATGATGTTGACTGTACCCTCTTTTTAAACTTTCGCCTAACAAAATTATTTATCTCTAATATGTACATAACACGTATAAATAGAGTTATGGAAAGTTTTTCTTTTTCAATTTGATGCATTTTCTGAAAATAAAAGATTTTCAATGATGCTTACAAATTATTACGATATTAATATTCTAAACATGAGAACTTGCGAGTTAATGCGAATACACAAACTTTCATTTGGGAAATTGACTAAAAAACGACATGTTTTTGCACCTAGCATCTCCCGACATGCAAGGAGTTGAAGATTTAGGACCTGCTCAATGTGAATTTACTGTGTATCTCATGGAAATTATAACATTTAATTTTTCTTAAATGTTAACAGGCTAAGAACCAATTTCTCCAAACGATGTTAAATTTAATCAATGTTAATGGAATGTTAGTTCATACATTTTGACAGCTGTTAACGGCCTAATCGTCTGTTAAGTGGTTAACATCGTTTGGTGAAATTGGTACTTCAGCTTCATAAACTTACCTACCTAGAGAAGGTTCAACAACAAAAAGCATGGTGATAATTAATTATTTTAATGCGCGTGTGTGATTGAAGATCACTTAAAAATGAAATGGCTGCCGCTTTTCCCTTTTGGAAGACCACACAAAAACCACCGGACGTTTTCCACACTAAGCTGACAAATTGAAAGGACACTTTTAGAGTCCAGGCTTGTTTTGGTCAGGTGTACGAACTCGAAAGGGTAGTTTGATTGCATGTCGCGAGGCGTGGGGTATGTCATCAGTGGCCGTCTACTTGGGGTGGGTGGCGCGCGCGGGGCGCGCGGGGCGCACGCCTATACCGCCGGCGGCGCGGCGCCGCGCGAATAGCGCGTCGAGCCCGCGCAGCGGCGGCGCCGGCGTCGTCTCCATCGCGACCTCCGTCTCTGCCTCCTCCTTCTCGTCGCTTGTGCTCTCTTCGGTCGTTTCCACTTCTACCTTTTTGGCAGCTTCTGTTGTTGCCTGGACGTAATCATAAAGTTCATTATAATGTTGTATCAAGTATAACTTATGAAAAAGATAAAGATAAAGAGACATTTATTCGCAACAATACAAAATTACATTACATAGATACAAAAGGAGCAAGACACAGAGAAATTGTTGCGAAACGGTCCCAACTCAGCATTCGCTAGCCGTGAAGCCAGCACTGGTCCTCCGCTGGAACCGCTTGGTGAAGAGACGGAAAGTGACACACTTAACACAAAACAATGTTAAAAGAAAAACAACATGGATTAAACAACAATCATTCGTTCGAGATTATCTCGAACAACCATAAAAAAATGCAGCCAGTTATAGTTCGCAACATCACGGAAACAAAAAACAAAAAAAGTATAGTCTATGGGAGGTCAAGTCGCATATCTTATAATCTCTGGGCTAAGTCAATGTAAACAAAGCAATAGGTTACCTGTTACGTAACAATACTAACAATATGAACAAAAATGGTAGATTTGGAAGAAATAAAATGAGTGTTTAGTTGGTTTCACATTTAGAAAAATTATACTACTGTGTAAAATACGAACAAACAGTCTACAAAGTGACAAACGGACGGCAAGAAAAGGAATACAAAACACAAAAACTGGGTCGGAGAAGGACAGACACAATCGGTGTACAAGGCACGTTATATATCCGGATAGGAAAGAAGCCAAATAGGGAAGTGGACACCAGTGCAAATAGGAAATACAGTGAAGGTAGGTTGACCAAAAATATATACAAAAAACACACAACCTAACTCTTGCTTATTACGTAACTTCTACATAGATATGATAAGTCGAGAGTGACCTCATGCTTCACCTTTTACTTCATGGTCATGCAGCTAGTCTCTTTTCAATATAGGGATTATTTTTTCTCAAGGTCACACAGCTTGTTAACGAGCAAGTACGTGAGTAATAAAAACAGCAGCTGTTCTCACTTCAGTAGAGGGTAGTTTTCTCTTGAGCAAGGGGTTAGGGCGGCGCGGGAGAGGCGTGGGCGCGACTCGCGGCTTGGGCGAGGGCTGCACCTGCAGGCGGGTGCGCCCGCGCAGCACGCCGCGACCCTGCTCCGGCACAGCCGTAGCCGGCGATGTCTGCAACAGACACCGCGGTTACCACAAATACGAGTAGAAGTGTTATGTGCAGTGAACTCAAAATCGCTAAAGGCATATATATACACGATATGTTTGATCCCGAGTCATAAAATGATTATTTAGTAACTGCTGTGGTAGTGGCAGTTTCAGGGCTGCCGTCATCGATTTAGAATACCCTAAATCAGTGATCCCCAAAGTGGTCTATATCGACCACCAGGGGTCGACGAAGACCTGAAAGGGGTTCATGAGAGCGGAAAAAATTAATGGGGGTCCATGAGATGAAAATGGGAGTCCACGATAGTCCATTTAGGCAGGTCGTGACTGTAATTTTGGCTTTCCATTAATGGAATAATCCATATTCATACACAGATATTAGGGGGAGGCTACTTACTTACGTAAATATTTCTTATACTAGGGGAGCCCAAGGTGATAATTGGGGATTTACTCGAGCGTCGTGGGGACCTATTAGATTTTGAAGATTAGATGGTAGAAAGGAAAAAACGTTATATGATGTGTATCACAGGCTCCATTCTTATAATTTAGGTTGTATAAAAGCTAATTTGACCGCTAAACTTTAATGATAATTTTTGATACGTCGGCTTATGGAAATCGTAAGAATATATTTTTTCTATCATTCTTGAACTATTTCCTTCAAAATAAAATAAAAAACGATCGCGCCCGAGAAAGTCAAGGTAACGTTTTTTTTTGCAAATTTGTGACCCCTCACCCCCTTGCGTTACGCTTAAATCGTGAGATTTGTGAAATATATACTTTTTTGTATGTAATTACCTTAATAATCTGACGCGCTCGAGTATTTCAAGCTATCGATTTCCTTTTACTATTCTGATCAGCTGTCCTGGACGCGCGTTCCAGGATAAAGTACTCATATATGCTGAAGGTACTCAACAGGGTACAAGGATGCCCCCTTATGTTAATCTGCTGAGCTCGAGTAAATCCCAAAATCCCCTCTTGGGCTCCCCTACTATTATGAATATATAAATAAACAAATATCTATTATGTAGTTTTTCGCTGTGTAAAAAATATTTTCCCGCGCTAAATTTTCATTGTAGCCTGTGTCAATTTTTAGCTAGACCTCCGGAACGTTATCAGTGCAAAAAATCCCGAAGATTTTTTGCTTAGTTTTTACTTGATAAGTTGATAACGTAAATATTAGGTAAGCACGGGTCCACCCAAAACCGGAACAAATGCCAAATGGTCTATGAGACAAAAAAGTTTGGGGACCTCTGCCCTAAATCGATGGCTGCCGTAGAAGAAGAAGGTCCGTTTAGACATGGGTTAAAACAGAACTTTATATATAAAATGCTTCCTTTAAATCAAAATATTATTTTCTTCCTTAAAATTTTGTTTTGATTCTTTGATATGCTAATATCTAAGTAGGTAAGCAGTATTTTATTACGTATATTATTCGTATATCCACATCCTCTAGATTCCACTGTGACTAAAACATAATGTCGTTGTTTCTAATGTCGTTGAGTGTTAGTTAACGGTCCTCGCTAATTTATACACTGTCTGTACCCTCTATACCGTTGTATTGGTTACCTCAGCGCCGGAGTCGGTGGCGGGCGCGTCGGGCGTGGAGGTCTCGGCTGTCGCCTCGGAGGCGGCCTCGGCGGGAGCAGCGGGCGCGGCAGGCCCGCCAGGCCGCAGGCGCGGGTTCGGGCGCAGCAGGTTCAGCCGCGGCCCGGGCCGCAGCGACGCAAGCCGCTGGCCGGGCCGCCCGCGGCTGAAACACCCAACCGTTTACAACAAAATCCGACAGATATAATATCAACTATTATACCTATACATACACTTTATTTTCCTAAAATTCGACCTTAAGCGTCCCTGGAACCATAAGATGGAGATATGTACGTATTTAAAATCTTGCAGCACATGTTGACAAGATGTAATTAATTAAAATTTCACGTCATCTTTAGTAACGTTCACAAAAAATAAAATAAAATGTATTAGTACCAAATTACACTACAATACTAAATACACTATAATACTAAAAAGAAACTAAACAAATGACTTAACTTTAATAACTTGTATAGCAATGATATAATATAGTAAAAAGAGTTAGATATTTTATACCCACTTCGATAGTGGCACCCAAAAACCAAGCCAATTGGTACACCTTTACTTAGTCTTGCGCCGGCAACGGAACCGTGAACTATAGGTCTAACGCATAACTGAGTCTGTTCCTTAGGTATGGGAGCGGCACGGGAGGGGTGTGTTTACGGAACGTCAAACGACGCATAACTTCAGTCGGGCGTCAGCCTTGCTGTCGTCAATACGTGTTAATTGAACAGGTCGCTTCAAGTAAAACGCACACGGGATTTGCAACCAAAGATGAGTCCTGGGCTCAAACTAAACAAACTGTTTATAAAGTGTACGAAAATTTTAAAATAAAAAAATTAGATCCCAATTCTGCTGAGCATGAAGATGACATTAATATACATAAAACTGTTGCCATGGCTACAGAATTGTCAGAAAGAAGTGTACAACGCATTGTCAGCGAGGGAAAAAGTGTGGAATGTAAAGTGAAGTTTTCTTCACCAAGAAGGCCTAAACAGACGACAAAAAAGAAAATAGAAATTGCCGATTTCGTTAAAGGTGATATAAAAAGAAAGATTACAGAATTCTACACAATAAGAAAGGAAATTCCCACGATCAATAAACTAAGACAAGTTTTAGCGGAAGATAGAGTTATTAAATGTGGTTATACATACTTGAGATTCATATTACGTGAATTAGGATTCCGATACAGAAAAATGCCAATCAAAGAGAAAAATGTTGATAGAACGCCATTCAATTCAACAATGGAGAGGCAAATATATTACGGCAATAAGAAAATTTAGATCACAAGACAGACCAATATTTTTTCAAGATGAAACATACGTAAATTAATCACATAATGTGTCAGCGTGTTGGCAATCAGACTCTGAAAGAGGTGCATTGTCTTCTATTGGTAAAGGAAATAGATTAGTCATCGTGCATGCTGGTGGAAGTTCAGGATTTGTCGATAATGCTTTAACCATTTTCAAACCAAATACAAAGTCAGAAGACTATCATGGAAATATGAATTCCAACAATTTCGAAAAGTGGGTTCGCGAAAGCTTTTGCCTGGTCTTCCTCCTAATTCAGTAACAGTTATGGATAACGCGAAACACCATTGCAACGAGGTGGATAAACCACCCACGATGTGGTCCTTGGAAAAACAAATGCAGGATTGGTTAAAACGCCATAATGTTAAATACACTGAAGCGATGAAAAAGACGGGTTTGCTAGATTTAATAAAACGAAATAAACCAGAAAAACAATTCAAAATTGATGTCATATTGGAAGAAAAGGGTCATGCAGTAGGTACTTTATTTGCCACCGTATCATCCGGATTTAAACCCTATCGAATTAGTATGGGGAGATATCAAGGGGGAACTGGCACGAAATTATACAACGTGTTACAAAATACCCCGTAAAAAATATAATAAATTATCAAAGCCAAAAATATTGTCAACCCTAGTAAGCTGTCATGTCAGGGAACCGGAGTTAGCATAGATTATTTAACAGAGAGGCCTACCTACCAATTTTAATAATTGTCAACTTTAATGGTTTTTCTGTTTTTCATTCACAAAGGTTCAATACTATGATGTCATTATGCTTAAAGTACTGGCTTTAAAAAACGTCAAGACGGAATAAAAATTATGTTGTCAATTTCAAAACTTCTTATCGATATTCTACAATTGTTCCGTGTTTTTCCATATTTTTTTCCAAAATGACGATGTTTTCTAACTCAGAATACGATATGATGTTATGCGTAGGCCATGAAGATAGCAATTTAAATCGTGCTCGCGAACTGTATCGGCATCGATTTATCGATGGAAGACCACCCGCTGAACAGCGACGGCTACCTTCGTACCAGTGTTTTCTCAACATGTCAAGACGCCTACATTCCATAGGCTCCTTTCATCGGCCTTCTGGAAGTGGACGTCCAAGCACAGTCGATGCCAGGCAGGCTGAGTTAGTGTTAGAGCATTTTGAAGAAGAGCCAACCACGAGTACGAGACGAGCCGGAGCAAGGTTCGGTATGAACCATGTTGCAGTTTGGCGAATTCTTCGTGACGACAACCGTCACCCTTATCATTATCGCCGTACACAGGAGCTGATACCCTCTGATCTTGCTCCCAGGAAGAACTTCTGCGAGTGGTATCTCAGGCAGTTAGACGAGAACCCTAATTTCGTAAACTATGTTATGTGGACGGATGAGGCAACTTTCACGAGGTCAGGACTTTCAAATGTGCATAACGATCACGTTTGGGCTCGCGAGAATCCACACGCTTCACGGCAGGGCAGATTCCAACATCAGTGGCGGCTGAATGTGTGGGCTGGCATTTATGACGGGCATTTCGTTGGTCCCGTCATTTTGCCATCACGTCTGAACGGGGGCAACTACCTAACGTTTTTACAAACGGAATTCGAAGAGGCGATTGACGACTTTCCTGTGGCCGACAGGGATTACTTTGACAACCAAAGGAACATGGTGTTTCAACACGATGGAGCTCCGGCTCATTTTGCTCGCGACGTGCGAGAGTATCTCAACGTTCGCTTTCCACGAAGATGGATCGAACGTGGAGGACCGGTGCTATGGCCCGCTCGTACTCCGGACATCACACCCTTGGACTTCTTCTTATGGGGTTATGTGAAGGACAGAGTCTATTTCTCCGATTGCCCAACGGTTTTCGAGATGGAGCAGCGTGTAAGATCGGTGTTCGCGTCAATAACACCAAAGATGGTGCGAAATGCCACACAAGCCATATCCCGACGAGCGAGGTTGTGCATTGAGCAAGGCGGAGCTCACTTTGAGCCGTTCCTGTAAATTTGACGTTCATTACGAAAAAGTGTTAGTTTAGGTTTCTTCGTTTAAAATCTTCCAAAACTCGACTTGTAATATGTATCTAATCGAATTCTGTTCATTTTGTTTATTTCGCGAATTAGGTAAAAATGTACTTAACATTCTGCGTAGTTTACTCTTTAATCTTACTGAAATAGGGTTAGCACATGAATGAAAAAAATAATGGTTTTTATTTTTTGGCGGTAAGTCATATAGTGATAGTACGGCTCTCAAATATTGTAAATGGACTTGTTATAAGGGACCATTTAACCCCCTTTCGGCTTTACGGGTATTTTTGTAACACCCTGTATTAATTTAAATTTAACTGAGAAGAAACGAGCTCTGGCAGAGCTATTTTCTAAGTATTCAGTGGAGAAATGGCAAAAATGACTCAGTCACGTAAAGAAAGTGGAGGAAGAGTATTATAAAAATGACCATGTTAGTGACGAGATCATGGATCAACTTATTATAAATTTACGAGATGGGGAATCAGATAATGAAAGTGATTCGAGCCATACATACACTGATGCGGGTACAGACAGCGATATGGATTCAGATTAATTTAATTTAAAATTTCAGTTGTAAATAATAATATTAAAAAATATATATTATATAACCACGTGTTATTTATTTATTTTCTATTTCTTTATTAATCAATAAGCTCGGACAAAACTGCGAGACTCGATTCCGGAACTAGAGTCATCCCACAATAACTTTGCATAAGATATTAAACGGTATCCCATAAAATATTCTTATAATCTGTGTTCTTTCATGTCACTCAGACATATCACATGGATATTTTGTTGAGGTTTTTTCACGATTCCTATTTTCAAAATGGGTAAACCTATTAAAAGTGGAGTTCGAGAACTTATATTCAAGATGAGAACTCATTTCCAAAATGTGAAAGAAGAAATGGAGTCCGTCCGTAAGCAAAAGGAGCAATGTTTGCATGAAATCCTAAACTCTACGAGTTAGTCCCTAAAAAAAATTTGATATTTTATTACTACTTTCTGTGTTATTTTATATTGATACCATGAAACAATATTCTGTTATGAAAATATAACATATTAACTAAACGATTAGGCTAAGATGATGTTATTTTATTATAATACTGACTTCTGCCCGCGACTTCGTCCGCGTAGATTTCGATTACAGTTCTTTCCTCGAGAATTTTTAAATATTCCGGGATTAAAAGCAGCCTATGTGTTAATCCAAGGTATAAGCTATCTCCATTTCAAATTTCATCCAAATTCGTCAACCCGTTGCAGCGTGAAGAAGTAACAAACTAACACACACACACGCAAACATTCGCCTTTATAATAATACTAGCGACCCGCCCTCGCTTCGCTTCGGTAAATATAAGTAGAAATAACCCAAGTTCATCTCGAATACTTTTCAAATGGTGAAATATTTTTTAGATGCATTTGCATAGAGGTTTGCAGAGGAATGCAGAATTCACTTTATTTGGCCATAAATTTGAAGTAGGGGAGACTGGGTACGGTTGTAACGGGGTACGGTTGAAACAAAGCGAATATCCGAGAAACTATCAGCTGTAGGATGAGGGGTGTAAGGGAAGAAATGCGTGACATGTTAGCGCGAACATTTTCCACAGTATTGCATCCACTATCGCTCGTTGTAGTTTCTTGTAGGGGACCCTATTGTATTTTGGTAATCAAAAGTTAGTATTCTCAGTTGATATCTTTGTCGAATAACTTTTTTAATTATATCGATTGAATATTGAGTATTTTTCTAGACATTTGTCAGATGTTTATGATAAAATAACGATGATTACTTTTTGTGTTGGGTACCTTGCCTCGCCACTATGATTTTTCTTTGACGTCAGGGGCGGATGGGTACGGTTGAAACACACGTAAGTGTTAATGAGTATTGATTGATTGATTTAATTTGGCACAGAGTGAATTGATCAGGGAATAAGCAATAAAACAGGATATTATAATTACTATACTGTTTAGTTCCGGGTAACTTTTTTAAAGAATAAATTTTTGATTTTATTTTAAATACCTTTATTTGTCTTGATGTAGTTATTTTAAGTTTTTAATACATTATAAGTCTCGATCTTATTTGTGACTGGGTTGGTTAATACGAGAATGAGCAATAAAGCAGATTTAAATACCCGTATTGAATATTATTTCTTTGTGTTTCAACCGCCCCTGGTATGGGGCCGGTTGTAACAGAGGACAGACTTTTTCAAAAACTGCTCCTGTGTGAAAATGAATATATCTGGGCATAAAACAATTGTACACATTTCAAGACAGATGTCTGCCTTCACATGTTTGACATTTTATTCAACTCTCAATAGCATAATGCTGATGCTATGAGCGATCAAAGCAAAATTGTTTCAACCGTACCCAGTCTACCCTACTCGTGGACCCACGTTCATGTTCAGTAGCAGATTCTCTGGCTCTCTGAGATCTATATCTATCCCTATCAACTATAAGACGAACGTCACGTTCAATAGACGATTCCCTATTTCTTTGCAAATAATTACTTTCTTCTATTACACAGCCTGATTTCCCTTTCTTCTTTGATTTCATCTTTAAGACGTAAATTGTTTCTATTATTATCCCTAATAATTCTACGATCTATATTAAAACGACTTCTTCGCGTCATAGGCAGTCACAGGTAATTCGTTTTCATTTTTCCTTAAAAAAAAACAATATTAACCCCAATTCACAAAATTAACTACCTGCTTCATTGACGGGACAAATACTAAACTAACACCAGCCAGGCTTAGGTATTGTGCTAAAAGCATAAAAGTTAACATTTATTTATAAATTTACAACAGGAAATACGCAAGTACCTATATTCGAAGAATTTACAACACAACCTTAAAATAAGAAAAAATAACATTAACAAATCAACACACTTTCTCATTGATAACCAAATAGGAAGGAAATATGTAGGTACTTAAATATTCTGAATATTTACAACACAATCTTAAAATTAATTAAGCGCAATTCACACAGCGTGCGGGAGCGGGTCGGGCGCCGAGCATGTCATTTTCATCGCGGGACCCGCGCAAGTCGTCCTATTCACACAGAACGCCGAACCGCGGCGGGCCCCGCGCGGGCACCGCCGGGCGGGCGCGTCGCCGAAACGCGACGGGCCCCGCGCGGGTGTGCGCGGGTGACCGCAGGCGGGCATTCGGGATCGGATGTTATTAGAATTTACAACGTGCTCTGTGAGAATGCCTATCGGAGAATGCGTGTTATTACAATCAAGGACACCCGCGACGGGCCCGCGACGGACCCGCCGCACCCGCGCGCTGATAGTGGCGGGTGCGGCGGTCGCAGCCCGCGCCCGACCCGTCCCGCCGCGTGTGTGAATGATTCCATATAACTCCATGTTAAAGCACCCGCCGAACTCCCCACCCGCCCAGCGCACTACCAGCTCCCGCCCGCTGTGTGAATTGCGCTTTAAGTCCACAAAATTAAATAATAGAGTCTGGCCATCGTAACGTGATACTGAAAATTACCGCGAAATTTAAAAATGTAGCTATAGTAATCGTGAATGAGCTACAAATAAACAATTGTAATGCTTTTTTCATTATCTTGTAACTTAATACTTAATGATAAAAGCATCAACATGGTTTAACTCTCGCCCATACGCCGTACTATAGCTACAATTTTAAATTTCGCGGTCATTTTTAGTATCACGTTTCGATGGCCAGACTCTAAACACTACCTCTCCTTGATAAAAACACTTAGGGAAAAAACTTATTTTATTTACTTACCAATATTAATTTATTTACCTATTACCTTTATGAATTTACTTTGTATTCAAAAATATGAAAAACAACATAAAAATAACTTTTAATCAAAACCTAAACTCAATCTAACTACCTAACCGTTTCCGTAACTTAAAAATATTTCTTTATCAATATAAATATAAGTAACAGGAGAGCTCCGGTGCACTATGCATCCGGTGTTCTATGGCTGCTGTGCTGTAGGTACAGTCAGGGACATTCGCGGTCGTCCACTTAAGAAAATTTTGGCTTGATCGTTGCAGCTAGCTAATCCTACAGCATTTAGGTCGTTACACGTTGAACGCGCAAACGAATATCACCCTAGAGGGGGTCGACCGGGAATGCCCCTGACTGTACTAAAGGGCGATAATACAGATTTAGGTAGCGCGTAATTTTGAATCTGCCATAACTTCTAAAGTATTTATTTAAATAATATAGTGTAAAGGATAATTTTAATCTAAATTAAATGCCCAAGGTGACTAAGGTATTTTTTATCTGGATAAGAATAAATACTGAATTGGAGAAAATAGCCTCGCAAATAACCTAATATTTTTTAATACAATTTTAAAGATAAAAATGCTTACTGTGAGTCCACCTTAGGAGATAAACATATGCCATTGCGGACTTTTCTTTAGGTTTTTTGAAGAACTACAATTCTTCAGTACATTATTTTGATATATCTCTTATGGTTTAGCCAGTGTTTTCAATGTAAGCGCATTTTTTTTTTGTTTATTTATGACATCACATTAGAAACCTCTAAAATTATCAGTGTTTCTCTACTATAGTATGCATGGATTATACATATAAACCTTCCTCTTGAATCACTCTATCTATTAAAAAATCCCGCATCAAAATCCGTTGCGTACTTTTGAAGATCTAAGCATACATAAGTACAGACAGACAGCGGCAAGCGACTTTGTTTTATAATATGTAGTAATAGTAATAGTAGGATTGTATTTTAACTTGTTTATTAATTTCTTTAAGGTGAATTATCTGAAGCTGTTCATACTACAACATGGACTTCATTCGCAAATTCTGTACAAAGCATAATAGAACTAGACAAATTGAACCTAACGTACGTTATAAATGTGCAAAGTAATAATGAGAGTTGAAAAAGGAAGGGTTCGGAGAAGTTGAAGTTCAGGAAGAAGAGTACAGTTAGAGTCAATGATATAATATAGTAAAAAGAGGTAGATATGTTATACGCACTTCGATAGTGGCACCCTTGTGGCGCATCACTACAAGTTGCGCACATCACTACTCCATAACCAGTCCCGGGCGCCGCAGGGGCGCGGCGCGGGACGCGGGCGGCTGCGCGGCGGCACCGGCATTCATTCGACTCGGCGCCTCAGCAGAACGCTTCCGATCAGCTCACGCGCCGGATCTATGCCGATTTGCACCCGCTCCGCCTAACGCACTGCCTATCGAGCTTAATAAGTTATCTTCCTTTGCTATATATTTATATAACGTAAACGCTTTCGGCTTGCAAGCATCCAGTGTGAACCTAACGTGCAATACACGCTTATATATACGTATATGTGGAGTTTGAGTTTTATTACCGATCAGATAGCCCACATACTGGTGACCGCGACGTGTACTGTACGTGTATAGCAAGGAGCCGCGTATTACGGACGACGCGCGGATCAAGATGGCGGACGGAGCGAAACAAGGCCCGGCGGGCAACGAATTTGTGGATGCCCAAGATGGCGCCACGTCCGTTAACGTCGATCGCGTGGCATTACGATTACCATCATTTTGGCCTGATGATCCGGAGGTTTGGTTTGGACAAGCAGAGGCGCATTTCCTGGTTTCTGGTATTAAAGATGACACTACGAAATTTTATTCTATTGTAGCACAACTAGATCACAGGTATGCTAAAGAAATTAAATCTTTAATTAAGAACCCACCTAAGACAGATAAATACCTTAAGTTAAAATCTGAGCTAACGAAATGTCTGTCAATCTCTCGTGAGCAGCAAATAAGCGAGGTGCTATCTAATGAGGACATCGTGGAAGGCTGACCTCCGGTGCTCGGCTGCTGAGATGGTTTATGGTGAGCCTTTACGGATACCGGGTGAGTTCTTTCGACCAACACCTAACACTCACACCAACATGATGCAGCCAAGCGATTTTGTGACCAGGCTTAGAGAGCAAATATCCCACCTTAAACCACAGCCAGCATCAAACCATTCGTCCAGACCAGTTTTCGTACAGTCGAGTTCATAAATATGTGTACACTTTAGTACCTTGTCACTTTAATCGCTGTGACAATTCATATTTGGCAGTTTAACCATGAAATTAAATAGACAAGGCACTAAAGAGTACACATATTTATGAACTCGACTGTACATGAAAATCTAAAAACGGCACAATACGTTTTTGTACGCAGAGACTGCGTAAGACGCGCTTTAGAGAAGCCTTACACTGGACCGCACAAAGTCATTAAGCGAACTGATAAAACTATAACGGTAGAATTTGATAGAGGGCCAGTAACTGTTTCCATAGATCGTGCAAAGCCAGCTTTTACTCTCTCAGATGAGCATGCAGAGACAATGCAGAAATCAGCTGACGTCCCATCAGCAGCTCAAAAGCCACTAGAACGTGTAACACGTTCAGGACGTGTTGTTAAATTTCCCAATTGTTTTTCCGCAGGACTTTAACACTTCTAAGGGGGTGGTGTGGCGCATCACTACAAGTTGCGCACATCACTACTCCATAACCAGTCCCGGACGCCGCAGGGGCGCGGCGCGGGACGCGGGCGGCTGCGCGGCGGCACCGGCATTCATTCGACTCGGCGCCTCAGCAGAACGCTTCCGATCAGCTCACGCGCCGGATCTATGCCAATTTGCACCCGCTCCGCCTTACGCACTGCCTATCGAGCTTAATAAGTTATCTTCCTTTGCTATATATTTATATAACGTAAACGCTTTCGGCTTGCAAGCATCCAGTGTGAACCTAACGTGCAATACACGCTTATATATACGTATATGTGGAGTTTGAGTTTTATTACCGATCAGATAGCCCACACCCTAAAACCAAGCCAATTGGTACACCTTTACTTAGTCCTGCGCCGTCAATGGAACCGTGAATTAGTCTGCAGAGCAACATACACTCGTCTCTATTTCGCTCCCGGAAATTAGCATACCATCCTGCTTTCACTTGTCATTTATGAATTAGTGTGTAATTGCAATATTTACTGATTATGTGTGCGTAAGCCGGGCCATTTTTACACGCGGAATACCGTATAAGTAACATATCTACCTCTTTTTATATTATACCATTGGTTAGGTTGGAATTTTCAGACTCAGATACCTATCTCATTTAGTGATTAAACATGTCAAAAATTGTTTTTTTGTTTTATTAAGTAAAAACAAAGAATTTGATTCCTGGACCGCTTTGGACTTCAAAGCGGCACTGTAAATAAAATCTTATGAAGTCTCTTACGTTTTGATTGATTAGGTACGCCATGACACAGTCTAAAGTGGCATGCGAACCAAATTCTTTAACTGTGCCTTATGCATGTAAGAAAGACCTCAACTTATAATTATCATACTTATGCGACATACATTTTTGCCTGCGACCTTGTCTGTGTAGAATTGGTTCATCGCGTTTCATCGGGAACTGACAAATTGTCCAGGATAAAAAATAGGCTATGTCCTCTGGGACTCAAACTATCCCTATGCCAAAGTGCACCAGTTTATGAAAGCGATAACCACACTTTAGCATTTATAGTATACTAGCTATTGCCGCGACTCCATCCGCGCAGAAAAATAAAACAGTCTATGATACTCAGGGATAATGTAGCATTCTAATGGTGAAATAATTTATGAATCCATTCCAGTAATTATTGAGTTTATTCGTGACAAACACACAAAAATACAAATCTTTCCTCTTTATAATATTCGTGTAAAAGCAAGGATTCAGTATGCATATACATACCTCCATAGATAGAGTTAGGGAAATACACGTAGTAGATAATAATTAGAGCTATACTTGTAAGTATCAAAACGTGTTGTGTGACTAAAAATCAGTATTGCCATAAACAAACGTATGATTTCTACTGTTGTCACCTCATTGCAGAGTTATCGTGGGTTGATTCTATTTATAATATGAACCTACAAAGGGGTTTGGGTAAAAGTGTTGTCATTTGTAAAATTTATACATTTTCAAGGTGAGCGGCCATTCGTAAAAGTGGTAAATTATGATACAACTATTAAAAATAAACAAATTTTGTTATATAATGTAATACTCTTAAGTGCATCGGAGCCGAGATATTTAAATATTCATACTCGGGCGTACTTTTGTACTAAAAACTGAATACTTAAATCCTTAAAATCTCCGCTCCGATATTATTTAACGCCATAAATTATATATATCTATGTGTATTTAGAGGTCCTCTAAATAACTATGAAAAATCATCTGTAGCCGCTGAAAAAAAATATGACAATATTCTTCAAACAAATTTACCCAATGCCCTTTGTGCGGAACCCTCGGTGGACGAGTCCGACTCGCACTTGTCCGGTTTTTTATTTTAATTGTCACACGCCAAAATATTCATCAATTTGAGTTAGGTTAGGTTAGGTTAGGTTACACGCTCTTAAATATCATAAGCATATCGTAAGAGATATCTTCATTATAATTTATCGTGTATAGCGAGATAGTTAGGACACGCCCAGTCACGTGACTTGTCATCCCTCCCGTGCCGCTCCCATACCTAAGGAACAGACTCAGTTATGCGTTAGACCTTATAGTCTGCAGAGCAAAATACACTCGTCTCTGTTTCCCTCTCGGAAATTAGCATACCATCCTGCTTTCACTTGTCATTTATGAATTAGTAGGTATGTAATTGCAGTATTTACTGATTATGTGTGCGTAAGCCGGGCCATTTTTACACGCGGAATACCGTATAGGTAACATATCTACCTCTTTTTATATTATATCATTGACTACGATGTAAGTACTACGATGTCGGACCATGCGATGCCATAAACTGTTTTTTAGGGTTCCATATCAAATAGGTACTGAAAAACGGAACCCCTCATTTTAATAAAGATACTTATCCTCTCAGAGGAGAAAGCAATTGTACGCGACTGAACTCTGCACTAGCGCCGGTAGGTATATATTTATCCCCGCGCCTGTAAAGGTAGAGGGTGTACTTACCCCGCGGCAGGTGGAGCTACGGTGGTCTCCGCGTCGTCCGCGGCGGCCGTGCCGTCCTCGGCGGGCGCCGGCGACGTCGAGCTCGCGCGCCGCAGCGAGGGTCGAAGCCTGGCCCTGCAATCGTACACCATCATTAAATATCTTTTTCATCACACTTGCTCGTAAATAGTGGTCTAATATGCTAGAAAAATCGTCCGTAAACCCAAATTAATACCCTTTTGACGTTATCGGTCATTCTCCAGAATTGTGTTCTCAGTCTAATTAACACCGCCCTTTTTTTCCACTTGGTTTTTGATAAAATTTATGCAAAATGTAGTAACATATCGACCATTCAAACTTTAATATTTATTGGGCACTTAATTATTATTAGCGGTTAATTAACTAGAAGGGTTTTAATATTTGCGTGACGCGCGAATTAGAAAATCGATGCGTTAATTAGGTTTACTTGCTTGCGAATTAAAATAACTACGCGTTTATTAGATAAATGTTCATGACAAATATATATTTTTTAGGAAATAAGACAAAAACTGTCAGACTGTCTATTAATTTTATCATATTTATTATATTGCAACGTTGAAACTATTAGGAACATAAAATATCCATCACGATATACATACATAATAAGCTAACTAATATTTCACTGAAATAATCGTTCTATAATCAACAATGAAAACGATAAAAAAAAACAGAATTAATAACTTTATATTATACCTTAGGTATTATGAACAAACGATAACAAATAAATTGCCGTATCTGCTAAAGAAAAAATAATACTTCTTCCTCCTACTTTTTACATTCCCTCTCTATCTTTAAAAAAAGTAATTTAAAATTTAAAAACCCGATGAACTTAAAGGATATAAATAAACTAGTTAATTTTATTGAATCTAAGGACACCTCATAATTCATAATGCTAAAATCCGTCGAGCCGTTTAAGCTTTACATACATAAGTTATGTAACATAACATACAGACATTCAACTTTAAGTATGTAGTTTAATTATTGCGGGTGGTTAGGATTTTCCGGGTCCCTAGGATTTTCCTTACATGATTAGAATTACAGTTACGGATATTTTACAGGGAACGCATCGCAAAAAGCTTAAAACGAGTTCATTACCATCTCTCCATCTACCAGAAATAAAAAAACATATACAAACGACCACCGAATCTCTCATATATTGTAATTTTAGTAAGAGCAGGTAGATTAAAATACAAGCATTAAAAGCTTTCAAACAAAGTCTTGTATTTAAGTTGTCATTCAAGTGTCAATTTCGAGAGTTATAGGAGACCACACAGATGCCCAAATATCGACTTTGAAAGAATTCGGCCAAAAACTGGCAAGTTTAAGATGGCGGCAACTTTTCCCATTCTGTCAACGGGTTCCCTGTCGGTGACCACACAGATCCCCACATATCGATTTTGGAAGCAATCAGTCGAATTACTCATAAGTTCAAGATGGCGGCTACTTCTTTTTTATTCTGTCAGCGGATTTGGTGTCAGACCACAAAGTTCCCCAGATATCGATTTTGGAAGCAATCAGTCGAATAACTAAAAAGTTCAAGATGACGGCTACTTTTTCACATTCTGTCTGCGGAGTTGTTGTCGGAGACCACAAAGTTCCCCAGATATCGATTTTGGAAGGAATCAGTCGAATGACTAAAAAGTCCAAGATGGCGGCTACTTTTTTATTTCGTTTATATTTCGTTTACCTACCTAACTACTATCTATATTTCGTTTAAGTAGTTCAACTATTTCAGATTACCCTTTAGTTGTCTTACTTAGGAGTCGTTGTCTCGCTGGTGGCGCTCGGGTCGTCCTGCACGGGCGCCGGCGTGCTAGAGCTAGGGCGCGCGCGCCCCGCGAACAGTCCACGTCTGCCGAACGCCTGCAACAATACACCACTTTACATCAGCCGCTTCCACTTCGCAACTGTTCAGTTATTCTACCCTCGCGCTACTCGTTCCACCGTGCACTCCACCGACAAGCCTGACTTGACTCGTGAGCACATTATAAGAATTACGAAGCGGCAAGTGTCTCGATCTTAAAAGCTAAGGCATCGACCGTAAGAGAACAACACATCTGCGCTGACTGTGTTTTGCAGTTTCCCCAGCAGTATAGTGTTTGCAGTAGGCGACGGCACGGCCCGACCGTCGAATTGACGTAGCGCGGTAGCGTCGATGTAAAAAAATAAGTAGGGGAGACCTAGGCGGGTTGACACAAAATTTACCATTCAGGTCATAACTGCCTCAATATACGTTTTAGAACTATGAGATATATATCGCTAGAAAGAAAATTTAATACTCTAACAATTGATTTCAGTTGAAGTGGTAATTAGTAGTGATAACTATTTAAAAAAATACATTTTCTAAATCAAGTCAGAGTGTTTCAACTCTCCTAGTATAGAGGTAAGATGAAACAGATACCTAGGTAAGTTGACACATTAGATAGATGGAGCATTTTAAAATAAAAAACGCACATTTAAGTGAATAAAAACCTTTTAATTTAAAGAAACGGCCTTTGTCATCAATCAACAGTACAATATCTTTACTTATAATAGTTTACCTTTAATTATAATTACTAAGGTACATTACAAGTAGGTTTATCCTAAAAACTTTGTAAAATTTTAGTTTTTAATGTAGCTAAAACTATTTAATCAGGTAATAAACTTTGACACAATGTAGGAACTTTTTTGAGTTCAACAAACAAATAACTTTTGTTACTTAAAATGATCTCTTTATGGCCTTACCTACTGGACAACCTTCTTTGTCGTCTAATTTCAAGTAGGCATTTTTAACCTAAACTTACAATAATCAGTCGTTTTCTTGTACCTTAGTAACATTTAAATCTTAATTACTTACTAAAAATACTTTTAGTCTTCCATCTCACTAAAATTATAATAATATACTTAAACACTTTCTTTGAGATTGCGTTGCAACAAACGAGCTGGGTTGAAACAAGGTGTTTCAACTTACCTCTCCATTGAAATTTACGGTTCTTATCGTGTCATTGCGATTATACCCTACAAGCCGTTAGTACACCTAAAATATGAAATATGCATGTAAAACTAACTTAATCATGCTTTAAAAATCATCTACACTCAGCACAAAATCGGATTAATTACATATAAAGAAACAGTATCCAAAAATGATTTTTTTTTTACTTTTGGCACAATTTTGACCACCGACGCTGTATCGCCGTAACCGTTCACCGGCCACGACGTGTATTGACAAGTCTACTAGACCGAGCTCAAGGTTTGAAATATGTTGTTTCCATACTTCTATTCGCTACAGTTCCCGAGATATTGGCGTTGTGTCAACTTACCTTTGTAAACCCCATAGTAGAGGTAAATAAAAGAGAAAAGTGTAGTTCAAACGTCACAGCCACGGCCGTGATCTGTCATCGTTCTGATGCTTCGCGCTGAAAATTTCGCTAGTATGGGAAAATAGATAAGGACAGTGCACTCCAAATTGAAGCTTTTAATCACGTATAAAATTAAATAATTGACATATTAAAAGGATTTGCTGGGTATGTATTCTTGATTAATCTCTCTTTTATTGTATTTATGGGATATTTAATTTTTTGTTAATTTACTAGAAATATGCCGTTCAAGTATTGGTTTCAAAAATGTATACCTAAAAGTAAGACAATATTTGAACGGTGTTCAGCTACTAGGCCAGGCGTACTTTTTTTTAAAGCTTCTTAATAAATCTAACTGACATGACAGATGCAAACTTTATAGCTTAAAATGATCGTTAAATACTCTTGTATTTGAACATAACTTTTGATGTCTAATTCAATGATTTTGGAGTTTCAATTACTATGAACACTATCATGCTCAATGATAAAATATGTGCCTAATACTTGAAAGTATTAAATTTACATGCCAGTTGAAATTTTGGGTTCCGTTCTTAATTAATTTTGTTCATTCATTTCATAAATTCTGTGCCCTAACCAAAGCTAAACCAAGTAAATTAGGTACTAAAAGTTGGTTCCTTAAAATGACAATCATATAGGTTTTTATGATGTTAGTTCAAGTACTGCGCCCAAACCGTTCAGAATTAGGGCCGTCTGTTCATCTTTTGAACAAATCGGTACATTTTTGGTTTCAACGATTTTTAGAAAAATACTGTGTTACTATAACAGGCTTTTTAGTAGCTTTGTAATCTAGAGCATATACTGTACATATAAAAATTAAAAATGGGTGCCATTTGTTAATTTAACTGAGATCAAACTGTCTAAAAAGTTGGTGTAGTCGCTTAATCATTCATCTTCTGGTGCCCCTACCCTAGATACGGTGGTGAAAGATACCGTTAGAACGAAATGGGCGGCACAGAACACTTCTCAGGCGCCACTAGGGCGCTAGTGTATACTCGTACACCAGCCTACCTTATTTACATTCCACTCTCAGCATCTACCTACTCGTACGAATTTACGAGTATATTTAAAACATGAAATATTTTTTCACTTCTCATGCTCTTAAAAAATGTTTCTTTAGTCTCTGCATAACGGGACTAAAGCTCCTTATTAATCTCTAAGGATTAAAGTTTTTTTTTTCATTTACTTTGGAAACCCCTAAGCATCCAATCACGGTGTTTGTGAATGCAGGATTATCGCCATTTTCAGTGATTTTGCATAGACAATTTTTAGGACGTGGAATTAACCTCAAAATGACAACTGTGAAAAATATAAATAAAAATGGTTTATTTCGTGAAACACGATTAATGATTACTTGATTACGAATATGAATCTATTTAATTATATTACGGATGAATTCATTTTATTATGCATGGTTTCAATTAGTTTTAAAATAGTTTTCAAGTTTGAACCTGTTAGCTAAATATGCATTTAAAGCGGCACTTCACAAAATAATAATAAAAGAAAAGAAAAAACCGTGGAACAAATATGTAAGAAACTTTTTTACTTATAATCAATATTGTAATTTTGTACAGAACGTCGTCGGTGCCGGATTGAGAAAGCACGGGGTCCGTAGCAAATTCTATAAAGAGACCTCTGGTTTGTTCTAGATTAGGTACAGGTTGTGGCGGGCTCTTTTCCGCAACTGGGCGACTTATATATGCACCTATTTTGCGTGAGGGTTTGTTTTAGGTTATTGTTCTGGAGAATATCGACTAGATTATTCATCCTATCATCAACCCTGATGGATATGAGTACACTCATACCAAAACAGGAGAATGTCTATCAGACTAGCATTTTAGAGGTTATACGTGGGTGCGCCAATGCCCGTAGCATTTGCTACACTTGCTACGTTGCTAATCCGGCTCTGAACGTCTTTTTTTTCCTCGCATTCAAAGTGAAAAGAAGATAGTCAAGCATAATGACAGTCGAACTAGCCACCCGCGCTTCGCTTGGGTGGCTGAACATCTCGTGTCATTACGGCTTGTTTTCGTCCTTTGTTGAACAATCTACTATTAATTCCAATGTCATCAAATACAAATTAAAACAATAAATAAATATTTGTATCATTCGCAAAGCAATTTTCGCTTTTAAGCATTTGTATGGTACTTACGAGTTAACAACTACTTACCTACTACATATTTTATCCCACATTTTTTCGGCATATAGTCTGCAACTTGTTTAACATAGGTACGCGTTAAAATTATGCGCATATAATATGTCGTTAAAAAATTAAAACCATACATATAAGTGATGAGTCTGATTACCAATTAAATGCATATAAGTCAAAAGATTATAATATGAGTAATATAGGTACCTTAGGCTGTGTAAGAGATTTGTCTACGGGGGCTGCGGAGGTAGTCGAGGGCTCGGCAGCCGCGGCGGGCTTGCGCGTCGCGCCCGGCTTGCTGAACCGACCTGCGAACAACACCAGCATCATCATCATCACTTAGCTCGCATCACATACTCAAACCTCCGACTAACAAGAGCGGCTGGGGACCGTCACCATGACGTTGCTATAACGATCACAACACTGCATTACTACAAGAGGCTAACACGTAGCATACTTATATTGCGGTTTTCAACGCTAAAAGAAACATTTCATAACTACAACAATCGTGATAACATATTTTGAAATAAGTACCTAATGCGAAAATGAAGTTCTGTTTACACATAAACTTTATAATTTTGAAAATATAAATTTTAAACTTATTGATCTTAGTGTATAAATTATGATAATAATATGTACTTAGGCAGCCTACCCACTTTCGGAGAAGACAGGAAAGGGGTAAGGGTAAAAAAAGTAAAAAAGAGGCATTATTGGTTTTTGCAATGCTTGCCACGCACAATTTATATAGGTAACTCATAAGTATATAAATATAAATGAATGTTAATCATTTTTGTTTTTTAAGTAAGTTAATAGTAGGTATTGTGTAATTTTTTGTACATTTTTCTTTACTAAGTAAATATCCGTATATACATGTATAAGTTACTGTAAAGTAAGTTATGGTACTTGTGGCAAAGCAAATATTAAAATCGCACTGCAAACACATAAAAAGTTTAACCATCGCAGTAGCAATCAAATCACTAATGCTCGACTGCTCGTACGAGCTCGAAATACATTAAATTATTCAAACATCTTCAAAATGTCTTCCTCAAACCCCAATACCCCAAATTTCAGCCCGTAACGGAATCCTTAACTAATATTATAAAAGCGAAAGTTTGTATGTATGGATGTATGGATGTTTGTTACTCTTTATATCTGAAACGGCTGGTCGGGTTTGAATTAAATTTGAAATGGAGATAGCTTACACCCTGGATTAACACATAGGCTATATTTAATCCTGGAAATTTTAAATTTCCTGAGGGAATAACGATAATCGAAATCAACGCGGATGAAGTCGCAGGCAGAAGCTAGTATAAATATATAAAAATATTGCATTTTCTAAACTATAGGTACATATACATCAGCATTTTTTTCCATTTGTCAAGAGAAATGTACCTCTGGCTCTCGTAGAAGTTTCCTGTGGCGGTTCCGTGGCTGCGCTGGAGGTGGTGGAGAGGCGCGCGCGGGCGCCGGGGCGGCCGCGGAAGCGCGCGGGCCGCGTGGGCGCAGTCGCGGGCGCCGGCGTGGTTGTACTCGTCGTCGTGGTGGTGGTTGTCGTCGTCGTCGTCGGCGTCGTCGCCTCCTCCGTCGTACTCAGAAGAATCTCCGTCGTATACGGTTCCTCGTCGGTGACGGTCGTACCCTCGAAACTCAGCTCGTCTACTGTTGGATTCACATCGTTGTTCAAATTTTCGCCAGCTAAATAAGCGTAAAGGTCCAGGGCGACCTTTTCCATAGCCGTCATAGTAGTGTACTCAGTAGTGTCTTGCTCATATGTAGTGGTCTGTTTGTAGTCCGCTGGAAGCTTGGAATCGTCGAGTATCTCTTGGTATTTGATGACTCCCGACAAGCTGTGGCCCTCCCTTACTGAATGAGACTGTTCTGTGGTAGACAAAGCCTCTGGTACCTCAGTGGTAGTTTTACTTTCTGATGAATATCTGGTCGGTAGTTCTTTATACTGCACAGGAATATCTCCAGAATTTGTCTTAAAGCTGTCTAAATCAACAAGTTCTGAACTAGGGCGCCTAAAACAACAATAAAAAACATTATAGTAAATGTCGGACTTAATAATATATAAAAAAAAAAAAAACTTAGGCAGGTTGCGTGTTCTACCTGATGTGCGCTCGCATCCTACTCCGTGATTGGCCAATCGACTCGTCAGCGACGTTGTCGACCTGCGGACGGCCGCGCTGCCGAGTAGTCTCCGACGAGACCTCCGGAACATACGAGGTGGAGCTACCAGAACCCAGGTTACGTCCGCGGGGAGGGAATCGTGTACTCGAGGGTAACCTGTAAACATACACCTTTGTAGTTATTTATTTTACACTTTTGTAGCTATTTTACACTTTTTTAGATATTTATTTAGCTTACCTACCAAATTTATTTTTATTTTCTTTGCCTAAAACAATCTGCCCGCAATATAAATGAGTCAATAATATAAAAGCCATTGAAAAATTGTAAAAAATAAATTGTGCTGTATGGTTTATAATATAAAAATTAACTATTATAAACGAAAACAAATGTTAGGTATCTAGTTTCAATGCAAAGTTTCTCCGTGGCATACATATTATCTGATTAATGTGTCCGGACAAGTTCGAAGATAAAGCCGAGCGACACTGTAGTATCTATATTTAGGTATGCCCAAACCCATTCAGGCCTATTTTCCACCTTCATAACTTTTCTTCTAGAGCATCTAGGAACCAGTTTTTTACAGAATACTAAAATGTATGACGTTAAATCCCAATAAATCAATCATGGTTCTATAATTATCCCATAAAAAGTTATTAACTTGTAAAAACGGCGTAATTGATTCAGACTTTCTGACTCCACTCATCAAAACCGGGTGATTCCCAATGACCTAGTCTTGAAATTTGGTATCGAGGCAAGTTTTATAGCATAGCACGAGTAAAGGAAAAAAACCGACATCTACTACAAATATTTCTACCCCTGATCGGAAACTACTTAGTGCAATTATTATTTTGTTATTAAAATGTATGAAACATTAAATACGAAATGCTAAACAGAAATATATTTAGTAGGTTGAAATTGAACCAGCCTACCAAACAGTATTTATACTCGTATCCTACCAAAAAGACAAATGTAAAAAAAACTCCCAGTTCGCATGTGCCACCGAAAGTAGTAATTTCTGGAAAGGTCAAGTTTGGCACTAGATTGTTGACAGTCAAACCAATTTATTGCCACTAAATGCATATTAAATTCTAACTTGTCAGTATTCATTCACCTACTTACCCAACGTGATATTGTAACCTACTGTTTATAAAAATTGCCCAGTTAGGGCTCAAAATGCATTTACTCGTAGTGGCAACATAGTTAGTGTTTGACTGTCAACATCAACAATCAAGTGCCGAACTACAAGGCAGCTTATGATATGGCTTCTTTTGATGGCACATGCAAACTTGTTTTTTTTTTAACCGACTTCAAAAAAGGAGGAGGTTATACGTTCCACTGTATGTATCTTTTCTTTTTTCTATGTATGTTCACCGATTACTCCGTCAATTGTGGACCGATTGTAAAAATTCTTTTTTGGTTTGATAAAGTATACTTCCGAGGTGGTCCCATTGTCACCAAATCGGTATCTTATGAGGGGATCAGTGAGGAATTTAGGGAACTCCTCAAATATTGTAGGTAAACATATAGCGATTTTAGTATTTTAAGTAACAAGTCCAGCATTTGCATTCAGAAAGTATCATATGGTAAAGTGGAACTGATGATGAAGACCACAGATGACCACCGGAACTCCTCAACGGTACCGATTTCAAGGGTGGCGAGAAGATATCTCGATTAAGATAGTTGAGCGACTACAACGAAGAATATTTACTTGTTGAAATATGACTATGACTTTCCCGCGGCGTTGCTTGCGGCGCGCTTGAAATAACTCAAAGTTTCATATCAACTAAGAAGTAGGACTACGTAATAGCGTATTATGATCACTAAATTAAAAGTATAAAATAAAATAAATGTTTTAAAAAACAAAAAACCGCCTTCAAAAACGCAAAAAAAAACTTTTTTTAAATTGTAGGCACCTAATAGGTTAGTCCAACTGAAGTCGGCGACCACAATATTTTCAACAAAAAGCCGTTAATTTACCTTTTTGGTTTTTGCCACCCACCAATAAGATAAGAGAAGAGAACCCTTCGTAAGTTTTAAATCTTAGAAATACCTAGGTTGGAACTAAAAGGCTTTCTTACGAGTATTAAGTACTTAGATAACAAGATAGATCATCTATATATGAATACTTCTATACTAAGAGGTAAAGGGGTTTGGGTAAAAGTGTTGTCATTTGTAAAATTCATACATTTTCAAGGTGAGCGGCCATTCGTAAAAGTGGTAAATAAATTATGATAGAATTAGTAAAAATAAACATATTCACCAGTATTCACAAACGTCACTATGAGGTCTCACCGTGCTCACGAACGCACAGGGTGGTTCAAATCGTCTCATAAAGTCGGTCAAAAAGGACCAATCACAAAGCTGTATTGAACGCAGTGCGTTTACTCAGTGAAGGATCCCTTGAGTATAGTTTGTGAATACGGGTGTTAAGTGCATCGGAGCCGAGATATTTAAATATTCATACTTGGGCGTACTTTTGTACTAAAAACTAAATACTTAAATCTTTAAAATCTCCGCTCCGATATTATTTAACGCCATAAATTATTTATATCTATGTGTATTTAGAGGTCCTCTAAATAAGTATGTAAAAATCATCCGTGGCCGCTGAAAAAAAATATGACGATATTCTTCAAACAAATTTACCCAATGCCCTTTGTAAGTATGTTTATATGTTGAGAATAACTCCTGGAACTACTGAAGCAACTTAAAAAACCTTTTAGTATAAGTACGTAAGTAAGCTACATACATTACGCCTCACTAAACGAGGGCATGATTGATTCCGTTAATCCAAAGCAAAGCTAGGGCAGGAAGATAATCAGCAATATGTGTATTCAGCTCTGTATTCATTCGGTTCTGTGTTTTTTTTTAATATGATAAATAAAATTATGTTTTTTCGGAGGCGATGCAAATCTATGAAACGAACATCATTTCAAAATTTGAAGCAAATCGCTTGAATACATCCCGAAAAATAGTACATTAAAAAAAAAACATTAAAAAATCATAAGTCGAGAACTGTCTGTCACAATTAAGATGTTGATACTCAGCATAAATATTCTTCACTATAAGAGGTACTCACAAAAAAACCCGAGCCCATTTGATGTAAGGGCCGACTTACTATGCAAACCCGACTATGGGCTTTCGGGAATATTTTTTCCCTCCATATCTCATTAAATATTGATCCCAGCAAAAAAGTGTATCGGATCTTTTTTGTAGAGAATTTTATGTAGATTAATTATGTACATTTTTTGCTATGGGCCACCGTTTACGAGTTATTTACGAAAAACTAAAAAAGGGACCTTTGCACCCCCCTCCACCCGTTAGCTCCACCCCCACCCATCAGTACTTTCCGTCTGTGGTTTAAAACACCATTCCCTACAACTATGCCAAAATTCGCTTATACACGAGTTTTTCCCATGAGCTAAGCTGATTGTTATTGTGTCGATCAAATTGTAGTTGTACTATTCACTGTAACTTTTGGATAATTAAATTAAAAATATTTGTATTGTTTTTGTTTTTGACAGCTGCAGCATGTGTTAAATAGTGACTTACATTACAACAGACAGTCCTTGCGTGTGGTCTTCATAAATATTAACAACTGGGTACAGTGCGATAGCTCTTAGAAGGCGCTTCGGGTTTGTACTTGTCCCTCACTCGCTCTCATACGCTCTTATTAAGAGCAAGTGAGAGAGAAGTACAAACCCGAAGCATCTTCTAAGTGCTCACAGACTGTACCTAAGTTTTTAGTCATTAAGTTTTTTTAATGTATAGTCAAAGAAGTTTAAATAAATATTTAAATGATGTTACCTGTCCTCAACTATTTCTTCCTCAACAGGGGCTGGTGAAATCGCACGTCCGCGTTGGCGCCCTCTCCCCGAAGCTGCATCATTTTGCTTTTCTGGGGTAGCCACCGTCGTCGCGCCGGATCTATCAATAGAACTGTACTTGCTCTTATGCTTATTTTCTTTGCCTATTTGATTGTCTGCTTCCACTTTTTGTGGACCGTCATGCGAGTTGTGAACTGGTGCAGCCGTTGTAGAAGAGGTCTTATTTTTATCATCTTTCTTATCGTCGTCCTCATCGTAATAGTAATAAATGTACTCGTACTCATAATCTTGCCCATTGGGTCCTTTTTTGACTTGGATTCGTGAATGTTGCTTCTGTTCTGAGCCAGCAGGTTCCAATTTAACATTTGAAGACAATAGACCACTGTTAATGTCGTCAATCGTATCAAAATTAATAGGAATGTAGTCGTAGGCCTTATTAGCTGGTGGTGTAGTTGTCAAAATGGGTTTTTGCGTTGTCGTCCCTAGCCTGTCATTCAGTTTTCCTGACTCAGACATAGCCTCTAACAATACTTTCATTTTTGGGTTAATGTCTTCATTTCTTATGTTTTCTTTTATTTTAATGTCTTCTATTTTTGACACAGGGACATCGATTTCTATAGATTCAGCTATTTTACCCTTTTGTACTTTTTTGAGTACAGTTCTCTTATCTTCTTCAATAGATATTATACCTTCTGAAGAGTGTTTACTAGCAACCTTACCACTATGCAATTTTTTGGTAATATTGTCTTCATCCGGTCTAAAATTTTGGTGTTGTGGGTGTTTTTCGGGAATTTTGTGAGAAGTTTCAAAACTTCTTAAAGGAATTTGTTGCCCGGAACTAACTATAACATACTCCTCACCCTGCCGAGGCTCTGTTATAATCTGTACCTCAGCAACAGCTCGGTAGACTGTACAGATTAACATACATCTGCAACAAAGAAAACTGAGTTGTACATAACACTTCGAGAGCTCTACCAAGAGTAATCCCCACATAAAAGTACCTAGCAAGTGTGATAAGATCTAAAGATTTATGAGTCAGCGAGATGAATCTGGCTGCTGCTACAGCCGCCTGCTCCCGCGCGGGACACAAGCTCTGAGTTATCCACGTTTCATCACCTACCGAGCGGGCGCCGAAGCGATTTCGCTAGCATTCCGACGGACACGCCAAGTGCGCCGGAGACGCTGTAATTCATGCACTCGCTGTTCAAAAACACGTGTGAAACAATAAACACATTTACCGCAAAGTCTTTCGTAAACAACATTTGCATTCCGACCTATGAATAAATATTGAAGCTGGTATCGAACACAAAGAAGCCGTTCGAAAAGTTTTTAGACGATTTCAACTATTTGGAACACAAAGAACAATGTCGAATATTGCAATACGTTGTTGCATATATCTAAGTGATGTGATCGTGTGAAGTATGGGCAAAAATCAGAGCGTGGCTGTGGTTACGCATAAGACTTTCGCACTAGTGCAAACCAATGAGGTAATACGACATCGCAAGCACTTTCGCTTGTATAGAGATTCTCACGCGACGTATGGAGTAGTCTATCGTACAGCCGCTGAGCACCTTATAAGGTCTATAGATCACATTACACAGAATACCACACAAAGTGAGGAAGCTGTAAAATTTATATAGAAACTGATTTGGATCGAACTCTTCGATTATTAATCCAATTACATGAGTCGGAAGAAGCCGCTTCCGGGCAATTTCTTACCGAGCTCGCGGCGGCACGCGGAACCGCGAGGGATGACCAACGGCGATAAACGCGATATAGAACTCAAAATATCGTATATAAAAAAAAAAAAAACAAATATAAGACGTATTTGTACGATCTAATTCTAAAATTACTAGTCGTTTTACTTATTACTTAATGTTTATATGATCTTGATATATTAAATGGCGGGTTTTTTGTTAAAGCTATCCCCGTGGCTATAGCTCTGCTTACACATGGAATTAGATTTCCTTATGGCAAAGGGTTGAGAAGTTTCTGAAAATATTCAAAAATAAAGTTTCGCAATTTGATAGGTTAATTATCGGTTCATAGTTACTACAATCACAAATAACAAAATCTCCTGAAAGTTCAATTTAATACCTTTTGAAGTAGGTACGGTACGGTAGGTAAATAACACCGTTTTGTTGTAAGCAGGTACCTATCGTGCTTTGGTCAAATTGGTCAACAGCCTAGAAATAAGGCATTAAAAATGAGTCTGAGTGACTGCTCATTACTCCGCCGATGCAACCGGGCCGGCTCGTGACACCGGTTCCAACAGTTTCAATTCCACTAGATGTAAGGTCGCACCGACACAAGGCTATGTGAGCGTGTTGAACTGCTGACACGTTACTAACTCACGAAATCCCGAACACGCGTCTTGGCCAGTACCTAAATATTCATTGAATTTGAATCAATAAGCAGATGTGCCTAGTTGAATCTATATAATTTAACTATAATCGTACCGTATGTAATAAATACGTAAATGTGGTTTATTTACATGTAAGGGGTGATTAGTATCGCATTATTTGCAAAGATTCACAATACATAAAAAGATGTCTTTTGTTTCTAATAGATAAAAAATAAAAATATGAGCGATAGCCAACACTATTAGCCGACTAGTTGTTATTGTATTTTCTTTGTATATAATTTCTAGGTGTTCTCTAATTTTCTTGTGTACACACCCATCACGTCAGTAAAAAGACCATGTTTCCTGCCTGCCTTTATTTAACTTAAATGCCACTAGAAAACCAAAAAAGATCAACCAATCATATGTCCATAGGGCATCGTTGAAGAGACTATGATCATTCATTGATATATATAAAAAGGCTCAGGCTAAGTGAGGTTTGTCGAGTGTATTCTCAAGTTGTGAAGTATTCACTCAGCCCGGCGCGTAGGTGCTTGTAACTAATTGCAATGGGCACTATTGGTCGCGTGGAATTATATATAAATATTAATATTTGTTTTACATATTAAAGATGCTAGGTGTAAACAATTCTAGCCCGAGCGACAGATATTGGGCAATGCACGGCGCCACAGGCGCAAGGTTGACTTCATTACACTTCGCCATTACGATACCGACTTGACTAACGGTCGAATTAGTGTGCCTGATGTTTGCTGGGTGTACAGGGTCACCGCTGGTTATATCATTGTATACGAAGAATTACCATTAAACTGGAGGAAAGCACCTAGTCATACCTACTCAATTAGACCTAACTTAATTGAAATATTAATAGTAATATTTTTCGAGTTCTTTGTTGTCAAAAAAGCTATATCGGTACTTGGTCGAAACTGAACATCGTGAAAAACATCATAGTTGGAAATTACACATAACCTCGTGACCTCGTCACAAAGTTGCGACCACCAGAACTCACTGCTCGAGCCCGGCCTATTTTCGGGACGATGATGTGCTACGAACACGTAGCTCCATGCGTAGCATCCCTTGATATTTATTATTAACCTACTATCAAGTCGTAGAATCCGGTATTCTGACGGACTTAGTGTAGATGTCCTTCTAAAATACCTACTTTATTCGTAGAAGCTATAATATAGTAAAACAAGTTTACAAACCACATTTCGTTGGTATTATTCTGAGAGGTGACATAACGACCCAGAGAGAACGAACAAGTTTTCCCATGGCTGGTGCCGACCGCCGCCGCCGGGCGCCGGGTCGCGCGCCGATCAATCGTGTTCGATCCGAGCGCCGATTGTTCTCCGTGGGAGACCATTCCACAGCCGCACTCCGCAGTGGATCAAGGACCCAGCACATTTCTCACACGCCGCACTCGTAATCATTTGTTATAAGCCTCGATGCAAGTTATGTAATTGAATTTTACCTACACTCATAATCATAAGTCCTCTATTATGCGTTCAAAACCCGTAGGCAATGACCAGCATTACCTGTGGTAGTAGGTGACAGCGATGACAGCTGTTAAATTTGGAAGATGTTACAAATTTGGATCTCTTTGCCTTACAATATTCGTTAACGTAATTTCAAAATTACGTTACAGCTGTCATCGCTGTCACCTACTACCACAGGTAAGGTAATGCTGGTCATTTACCTTTCAGCTTCTGAACCCCTCTTAGAGTACTTATAATATGTGTGTAGATAAAGTATTGTACGAGCCTCTGCGTAATTAGCATTACGCAACCGGTACGTAAACTACTATTGCAGATGAAGCCTGCCGGCACATTTACAAACTTCTTATTCTCACACTCTAGGTAAGTGAGCTAAACATTTCCCCGACACACATCGGTGATACCTACAAACGGTCGAACTCCAAACTGTGTTAATAAAATTTACTTGGGTCAAACGTGTGTCAGAAGTTAATTTAAGAATGTTCAATTCTATTATTAAAATAATTATTTATTAAATCATTTAATTTCACAAAAATCGATTTAGATGTTTCCAAAAGTATATTCTTGATAATTCCATATTTAGTGAACACCGGAACAGGGGTTCCTTCTTTTGCCATTGTATAGTTTGTCCAAGTCATTTCCCATAACACTTTTGCAATAATGGATGTTAGCCATAATATTCAGTACCCATAATGCTTAATTCTCATAATGTATCGATAGTCCTAAAACATTTCAGTCATAATTGTGGTGGCCATAATCTTTAATGTCCTAATTTTGGTAGTATTAAACATGTGACACCTAATAAATTAAGTCATAAATTTGCATGTCATAAACGTTAAATACACTAATCTTACTAGTAAGATTGGGCTTTATTATAATACCGATTGTCCTAACAGAACCGAATCTGCCAACCCCGATTCCACATGGTCCTATATCTGCCCTAGCCCTAGAGTGTATATAAAAAGCCGGAGGCACGGAGGAAGGGCAGCCTTCGCCCGCTGTAACCAAACGCAGACATCGTGTGAGCCGCAGCGGCTGAGGCTGAAAAAGCCGAAGCTGCGGTGGCGAGCACAGGTGGCTGCGCTTGGGTACGCAAGGGCGAAGGTGATGCACTTCCCGCAGTGCCGCGCATAACCGGAAAAAAAATTGCATTGGAAAGGAAATGGTTCTTCCAACTTCCCCTTTTATGGCCTCTCCCCACTCATGCCGCAGGATGCTAAAACCAAACTATAAAGAGCTTATTAAGACTACGAAAACATATGGGTAACGATGATAATATGTTTTATGATGTTTAGTAAAATTCGGGCACGAAACACTTCGAACATTAACATTGTCACGTTATCATTAGGACAAATGATAATTAGGAACAAAAACAATATAGCAAGTGAAATTAGGATTACAAACGTGATGGCAAAAAATAAAAAGCCCAAGTTAATCATTAGGACTAACGATTATTAGGAACAAAAACATTATGTCAAGAGAAAATAGGTCTATAAACATTATTTCAAGTAATCATTAGGAGGATAAACGATGATTATTACCACAAACATAATGGCAAGTGAAATTAGGATTACAAACGTTATGGGAGAACATAGGGAGCCCCGAAACAATTCCATGTTTGTATTGAACCTCCTGAGTCATAATAATAATTATTGTCTTGTGTATGTGGCTTGCACGCGGCCCGGCGGACTCGGGCGCGGAGCATCAGCCACGTTAGTCTCTCACGTGTTTGCCGTTATTTCTTAATTACCCGGTTTCTATTTAAGAATTGACCGGTCTTGCCTGATTGACCGTGATCTAACATGTAGGTACCTAAATAATATACTTAGTTATTTGTCACTTGGAGAAACCCGGATCTGAATAATTTCTCTATCCGGATGGCAAGTTTATATAATCGACTGGTTGTCATTAAAATATTTGTGAAGCCGACGCAAGTACTCGCCTCCGTTGATACATTTTCGTTCACATAACATTACCAAACAGTTAGTGTCAGAGACGACATTAAAAAGCAGGCGTCGGCTGAAGCGGGTCTGCGTCACGCGACGCGGCGTGATGTGGCACGCCGAGTGGTTGGTCAACTTCTTGTTCGTTTGGCGAGTTGCAACATTGAGTGGTTAATATTATCTATCGATGGGAGGCGTTGTGTATGAAATGTTATTGTCCAATAATGCCGATTATCAAAGTGTGCAAGGCTTGTAAAAGGCTAATTTTTATAGAAAGGTTTCCCAATAAAGTCGGAGTGGCTTTTGTAAGTCCTTGCGCTGTTTGGCATAAATCGCGACTCTTAGTCACGTAAGTTTTACGTTCATAGTAGCTTAGTGCAAACACGGACACGGACGCAGCAAACCACGGCCGAGCCAATCCGAGTCTTAAAGGTCACTGATTTATTGACAGAAAAGGTAGGGTCACTATCTACGTGACACGTGACCGAACACTTCCGGACTCCGAGAATAGTCTTTCTACGAAGGCAAGTATCGGCAGAGACAACGAGAGTGGCGGCGTGCGACAAGGTCCGCGCGAGGCCGGCGCCGGTGAACGTCGCTCGCCAGGCTACGTGGCCAGCTAAGCAATTGCCGATTGCACTCATTTCCCTTATTTTTTAACATATTTTGAATAAATAGTCGCTACTTCTGCAATAAATAACGTAGCGACTTATCGTTCATTCATCATTTTTAGGGTTCCGTAGTCAAACTAGGAACCCTTTTATAGTTTCGCCATGTCCGTCCGTTCGTCCGTCCGTACGCGGCCTAGCTCAGAGACTCTTAGTACTACAAAGCTGTAATTTGGCATGAATATACAAATTAGTCACGCCAACAAAGTGGTAAAAGCTTCTTGAAAGTTTTTTTTTTATTGTACATCTCCTACACGTAACGTGGGGATGTACTTTTTTTTTCTCGTCTACCCCATAGTTTGGGGTGTCGTTGGATAGGTCTTTCAAAAATATTGTGGGAACAATTTTTCGATTAAGGTATCCGTTTATGAAATATTAAGCTTTAAAGCGCAAATTTTTGTAAGAGTCAAGTGTCCGCCCCCACTACAGCCAAAACTACAAATACAAAAAATCTGAAACATGTCTTAAATTAAAGGACATAATAATGAATTTAATAGGACAACTATCACGACTAAGAAGACTTTATTGGTTCTTGAGTTACAAACGGTTTAAATTTTTATACCTACCGAAAACTTATTTGCGGTGTTGGTAAACTGACTGCGACCTATGTCGCGAGGTCTAATTTGTTTTTGGTAACGGCTTCGGAACCCTACACTGAGCATGGTCCGACATGCTCTTGCCCGGTTTTAAGGTTCCGTAGTCAACAAGGAACCCTTACAGTTTCGGAATATCCGTCTGTCCGTGGTTTTACTCAGATCCTCTTTGTAAGTACTATAAAGCTGTATTTTTTCGGGTACTTACCTACCTTCCATACATCTAAAGGAAAGGTAATGTATATTTCTTTTTACATTATAACTGACATCGAGTATCATTGGATAGCTCTAAAAAAACATTATATGCAATATATCCATTTTTAGACGCGGGGGACATTTTAGAAAATACGGAACTCAAAATGTGTCATTTTCGCTTGAGTCACGTGTCAAATTTGCATCATTCTAAGTAACTCTATCTACTTTTGTCCACATTCTGGCTCAACGTGTAATATTTAATGAGAGAAAATATCTGCAATTGTCTAGCATAAGACAATGTGGGTAATATAACCGAGCCAGGTGCCGGGGGGCGCATGTACGTGACTGCTCATTACAATTACATTCTCGCTGTGAGAACATTGCTAATTGCTTCATTCGCCGAAGATACAATTGAGCTGGCCTAATGAATGCGCTGGACTAGAAAATACTCTATAAATACCGTCTAACAGCCGAGGCGGTTTGAATTCTTTGTTCAATTACGTCGTATTTACTTTCAAATAAATAAAAAGTAAGGATAACCTATGAATCAGAGGACGCAATAAAAATTCTGTAGTTGTGCAGCGCGGGTATGTTCCGCGTCAGCGGCGACGGGAGCGCGCGCCGCGCATACCGCGGCACCCGGCTCTGTGGACACGACGAATACTATCATACCTACCTGTTCAATTTCCTTAACAAACTAATAAGGTAATTTGCATATTCGGTTTTCCTTCATTTTTGATAAAATTCTTACTAAGTCATCCTTACTTCCTCACGAAGATGTGTTTGTTTATTTTTTCCTTCTTTGGTTTACCGCCTAAACTGGTCGATATGAAAATTCATTTAGACTGAGAGATATTCAATAGCCCGGAGGCGGGCAAAGGGTATTAGGTATTTATCCTGGAGAATCGGACAGTTGCTAAGGGAAAGCTACTAACAACGCTCGGACGGAGTCACAGGCGAAAGATAGTCCTTACACATAGACAAAAAGACAATAATAATGAAAACAATAATGGATAAAAGTATTGACGTAAATACTTAAGTAGGTATGTAATTAGTTAAGAGTATTCGCATGCGTGCATCTGCAACTAAGAGTATATAAAAATATCTACAAAGTGACACATGGTTTTAAGTTTATGCAATTTCAACTTACTCCAGTAAAATTGGGGATTCAAAGTACGGTGTCGTATTTATCTCAAAAAATATTGGGTCTAACAGAGTCAATAGAGAATGTCAGCCAGTTTAGATTTTTGGCTTACCGTATTATTCATTAAAAATGGCTGTAAAAAAAATCATTTCGATACGTCAAGTAGTTTTCGAGATATTAAATTTTAAACTTCGTATGCGGTTTTAAACTTCGTAGGATGGGTGACCGCCTAAAACATCGTGTTGATAAAATCAGTTTTGTCACATATTTGTAGCAGTTTTACTTGAGATTGCTATTTAGTCGGAAACTATGAAAATTAGACTACAATTTAAGCTCAAAATAGCATCAAAATAAGAAGCCATTATAAAAATACAATCTTTATAAAAATGCAAAAAAAATGAATTATTTTCATGTTTCTTGTATGGGGACCCCTCTTGGGATTTGATTTATTGTTCATTGTACAATTTTAAACGATAGATTTTATAATAACACGTATTCTGTGAAAAATTCAACTGGCTACTTATAACGGTTAAAAAGTTATAGCCCTGTAAACTAACTTTTTCATATAAGGGCGCGTACCGCTGTTAAGCGATGACGTCACCTCAGCAAGATGGCCCCCGCGCGCTTTAATATTATTGACCCACATTTTAAACGTTCATAGAATCAAAACTACCGAGTCTTTTTGAATAAAATAAAAAGTAGTATGTTTGTTTATTTATAAACTTTACTGCTACAAAGTTTCAAGCGATTTGGCGTACCTACTGACATTCTTCATTCTAGTCTCATATGGTAACAAATTTAGTTTGCTTTAAAAACGCCCTGAGAAGGTACTTTCAAAAACTAGTCCTTTAGAGTAACAATCACCAAAATCTGAAAAAAGTCCGAAATTTTCGCGGTACTTTTTAATTTTGACAAAGTTGCGTTCGGCGATTGAGGTCACAAACTTGAATTAATCATTGAGCCAACAGCATAAACCAGGGGTCGGCAAGTAGTTTTAGGTGGGGTCCGGATACTGTGGGAAAATTTCAACGAGGTCGAGATAAAAACAAAAGTATTAAGTTAGATTCTATGTGGCTTAAAAATATTATTTCAATTAATAAAGGTATAGTACACCTTATCTATGTATTAATTTATACTTGGTATGCAATACATTACAATATTTGGCGGTCCAAGGTTCGACCTTTCGCGGTCCGCAAACGGACTGCGGTCCGCCTGTTGCTGACCGTTGGCATAAACAAACACAAACAAGAACTACCGGATTTGACGCACACTCATGTTGACTAGAGTTTCTGGAGTAACTGTTTACTTAGGCAAAAACGTAATGTCATCATATCATCAACAAAGTCCTAACGGATTTACCATTCGATCGTATTTGTTGTGTAATCTAATAATTATCTAATACCTTTAAACGAGCAATTCTTGTATATATAAAGCAAATATAACGAATTTTAAAGGAAAACTATGACGCAAAAGTAGACTTGATTGGTTCCTGAGATACAGGTGAATAAATAAAGTGTTTATACCTACTAAAATGACCTAAGACATAGAAAATTACTCTATACTTGTGGTTTTTTGAGATAGTTTTTGTGTATTAACGGCTTCGGAACAGACATGGTCTTGCCCGGTTTTTAATTCAACAACTTTGACCCTTGGAACTGAAAAGAAATTGCTCGAGACCAAGGAGGCATGTTGCCTCAAAAGTTGGCGCAGTTAATCAAGATTTCCAAATTGTCTAACAAATTATTATTTATATCTTTAATATTTGAGTAACTTAGTTTAATTTTAATTTAAATACGTTTAGTTTTAATTTTTAATTGTATTCATGTTGAATTCTGTACTTAGTTGGAGATAAATAAAGTGTACAGCCGACGGACAAGTAGGTAACAAATACCTATTACTGAATATGGGAAAAATACTAACACAATATGTCTAAAGCAATATGGTTTTACCGAGCAGAATAGAGACCCTGCCCGTAAGTATATGATTAACTCCTGGCGATAGGCCCTGGCAGGACCAGTCAAGCGAATCTGCGGAAGTAGGTATTTAATATCAGCTCGGTGAATTATATTATAATATAATGGTTGCATTGGATAACAAAGCTGGCTCGATAATCTACCTTGTATACTTACCTATGTAAGCTGAATCAAATAAATTTATATACCTTTTGATATTTTTCTTTTTTTAGGCCATTGACACCGGTGATTTTTATAGTAGGTACCTAGGTATATTCAACTATACATATAGGTAAAATACTTGAAGAACTGTACCTATTAAGTACAGGTATCCCTTACATCGAGTGAATGATAATGATATCCAGCTGCAGCAATTCTATTATTGTTCTAATCACGGCTGAGTGAGTGTTAATCGTGAGGTAGGCACGTGACCGCGGCGCGAAGAGTGTGAGGTTGATGACCGATGCGCCGTTCGGAGAACCAAGTACGAATTAGGAGTTCAGTCGCTTTTGAAATCTTCACCCAGACCGTACCAAATATGTGCACGGGTAGGTACTGAAGAGACGAGTAAAATACTTCAAAGTATTGTGTCTATTCTAGGTATACTTATGTTAAAAGCAAAAACAAAGTATATGAAGGTATTTATACTGCCCTCCTAAGCAAAAATGCAATAACTAAATTCTATAGCCAAAGCAGATTCAACTCTCTTCTGTTTGTAACTAGGTTGCAATTTCTACAGATGTTTTGTTTGAGATAACGCCATTATGCTTAGTAGGGCAGTATACAGCTCGTATGTAACCTGCGGGGTTCGGCACAATTGACTGGCTTAATCTAAAACCCTGCATTCCCCGAATGGAGATTCTACTGAGGCAATGAGCAGATAGCCACCAGTAAATTGCGTCATTCATTAAAAATTGTATAAAAGTGCGGCATAAGGATGGTCGGCCACGGGGCAGCGCCTTGATACTTACCAAATACGCTTCTCCAAGCGGAAAATCAACTTTTACCACAATGCCGGCTTGTTTCGTAAACAGGAACTGTGCGTGCAGCCCGCGCCGCGCCGCACCCGTTCTTACAAATTAAACAATTGTTTAATAAATTCAAAATTATATTATCCTAAGTTTACTTGTGATACTTCCGTGATAGGAATACAAACCCACATTAATTTTATGAACAATAATATCCGATTCCTACACGTAGTTACGGTCATAATTGCATGCATCGTACCTAGTGCTGGGCAAGCAGATAGATGAGCCATCTCATCTGGCTGCTTATCCGTGTTCCATATAGGTATTGGAGATATTAGATCCGAAAATGAATCGAAGTAAGTATGTCCTCATCAACATGTTGTCGAAAGAAAACTGAAATATTTAAGAGTAAAACTAAAAAATAAGTAATTTGCGAACTTTACAAAACATCTAGTATCTGTAGTGTATGGACACTTATATATAAATGTACCTAATGTTATCTGTGACATCTGTCATCTGTCGTCTCGGGGCTAAACACTGCGCGGTTGGCGTGAAGAGCGGGAAGTTTGACAGCCGCCCCGGGTGCGGAGGAAAAACGCAGTGCATAGCGAGCGAGCCGATATTTTATTGTTACACAAACAGAAACACCCAAACACATATCATAATATATTCTACGAGGGCACTACAGTATCCTTTTTGGTTTCTGTTATAGGAACTAGGTAAGTATTATAATACTTTATCAATTTATATAATAATTTATAATATTTTATCAAACATTCAATTCCATTTCGTTGACGTAGCGTTACGAGTATAATCAGTAATCACTATACACAAAGGTAGGCGCACTACGCGCATCGCTTTACCAGATCTACTTAAGGGCTTTTTGGGCTGCAGCCCGGGGTCCCGTGGATGCAAAGGGCCCCCAGCACCCACTGAAAACAATAGACGATATTGTTAAGGAAAATATATCTAATATTAATAAAAAGGGCAACTAGGTACTTAGTTGTGTAATTAGGTAGGTCCCTAGGTAGTAATAGCCCAGAGCCCCACAAGTTCCCAATCCGCCGCTGAGTTGTCGAAGTAAGAGTGGCCCGCGAAAAACCTGGGTCTCTATTCTACACGGTAAAACAATTTTGCCTTAGACGTGTTATCGTACGTATTGTCAATGGTTTGATAGCTCCTATTTACTTGACATTAATGGTGGCCGAGTTATAAATAAAACCTATACCACGACATAAGCAAAATAGTTTTCCCGTATCGAATAGATAGAAGCCCTGTGCTGTAACTAATAAGTTCTGCAACATTCTAAGTAATTTGATAATCTCGATCACGAGAGAGGTAAAGCACACTGAATACTGCTGAGGTTAGCGAAGTCGACTCGGTTACATGTTCCAGTATAGCTATTGATCTCTACATGGTTATTGACGAAAAACCAACGAGTTCAAGCCCCAAGGCTTTTAAGAACGAAGGGTAGGACTTACGTAAATTAATAAACTTGACCGCAAGTGAACTAACACCTGGCCATATGTCACCCGTTAGCTTATGGATCTGTGCGACTTGTCCAAACAAATAACTCTAATTGTATATATTACATACATACATACATACATACCTACATATTTTTCTAAAATACTTGGATGAATTATGGAGGGCCACGCCCCGAGATATACTTAAGTACATACTTACGAGATACCTACTTAGGTACCTCTATTTACCTTATCTATATTCAAAGACGTGTCTCTAGCATTTGTTCGTGCGTAAAATAAATTTAACCCAAGTAGACAAGACATTTTAACAATTTAACTGCAGTATTAAGTTAGTGGGAAATATAGGTACGAATCAAATAAAATGACCTAATGCTGGGCATTCACGACCGCTCCAACAAGCCGAATAGAGCGGCGCCGCTAAAACTGTATCGTTTAAAAGCACTCGGCGCGGTCCGTTGGATTTCCAAATGGACGAAAAGCCAGCGCGACGCGCCTACGCGCCTTCCGAATGGAACTATCGTGAATGTCGAAATTCAACGTTTGACCACGCCACGCCGCCGCGCCAAGCCAAATGGCATCGTCGTGAATGCTTTCTCTGGCTGCCATTTTCTAATCAGTCTGGCGCGCCCGTGAATTTGGTCCAAATATTGCGCCCATCCAATTGTATGCACTCGATCTGTCGCCGAGACGAACAGCGCGTCCGTGAATGCCCAGCTTAAGATTGTCTCAACGGCGGCCGTAGAAAGAGCGACTTGGACATGGCGTGGTTAGGTCCGATCCATCAATGACACCTCGAGTGTATCAATCACAAGCCGTCGCGCAGGTACTCGAGCGGCCACGGACTACACATTCTACCCTAGGATTACTAGGATTATGGTATGCACGAAATCGCAATCTACTAGATTCTAGTAACTAGAATTTGAAAACCAATACCGACCTGGGCGACATCATCATGACAAATGTGCATAGTAAAATAACTATAAATACCTATGCATATTTAATAATGATTAAGTACGAACTTTAACCACGAACGTTTGTTTTATTCATCTGGCATGTTATCTCATTGCGCATTCCTCTAAAGTTGGTCGTCTAGAAAGTGAAAATGTTAAGTCGGAAAGTGACGCTAACAAATGATGAAGAGCCACATGAATATCCGACGAGATACGTTGGCCTGGATGCTATTTGATGCCGCCGAACTGATGTAACCGCCTTTATTCGATGTCACTGCCTTCTGGCATTTTATGTGGCGTCTAATAAAACGATAAAATACAAATTGAATTCATCAAATGTGAGCTTCTGATTTTATTTCAATGTTGGGTAAATATTGTATGCTGTTTTTTAATATATTTTTTTATATAATGAGGCTTGTTATAGTATACAGTAGCCAACCTTACAGGGCTGGATAGGTCAGCTCAGGAGTGTCGAAAATAAGATAAATCATGTTTAGCAACAGTCGCACGGAAAACTAGATATCTCAACTATTCAAAATTTTGGAAATGCTGTACCCTGGTTCACCATTTACGATGCCACGACCAGAGTTAGTAGTTTTTTTTCAGTTTCGTTTGCTTTGAAAGATAGCTCATTAAATTTGCTTTAAGACCCTAATAATGAAATAATAAATAATTAGCAGTTTTTTACATAACTTAAGTCAAATTTAAAGTTCAAGAATCTGAGTTTTTCTTCCGGCAAGTTTGACATCGCACGGTGTAAAAAAACGTACCGTAACCTGTAGTGCTGCTTTCTTAAAAATTTGCCTGTTTAATGGATATTATAAAATTATATCAAAATTGAGATTATTGATTATAGCAGCGAAGTTATTATTAAGTTTGTCCAACAATGACTGAATTCTATCAAACTATCGAACATATAAAACTATTTCTGCTTCCGTTTAAAATGAAAGGTTTTTAAAAAACGTTTTAGAGGACAGTTAGCCTGAATGTGAAATCCTACTACACTACGATAAAAGGTAATACTATGACAATAGCCTATTAGGTCGATAAAAATATGTCACATCATCAATATACTTAGGACCAACGATTATGAAAATGGAATTTAGAATTACAATCGTTATAGCAGAAATAAGGTATCGTGATGTTGTTGTATTTCACATTCATTATATTCATCCATTAGAAAACTAGTTTCAAAATCAATCCTCGAAGTAATAGCATTAGCCAACAAAAATGTTTAAGAAAAGCTTGTGAAGAAAAGAAGAGAGACACGTTACCGCGTTGACCTCGTATCCGACCTGATTCACCGGGATCTTTATAGGTAATTCCCACCAATGATAAAGTACTTAGAAGTAAATCTTATGGAATGAAAATGCGCAGCATTTTTAATTTGGCAACCTAACAAGGTTAAACTTATTATTTAAACAAACCTTTTACAATAAATGCAACATTGGTCGCTATGGTTTCTAATTGCTGATTTGTGTAAATAATACCGTTCGGAATTTTGTGAAATTAGTCCTAACTCCCGTAGTTTGAAGTGTCGTCTCTGTGAACATTAAAGCATACTTAGAAATTATTTAAACACCAAATTGTAGCGTATGTAATCATGAGTACTTTTTTAGAAAATGACTTTGCTGTAAAACTCAATTTTGTTTTATGGACTTGGTAGACCCCTGCAGTCAGACCGGTTCCGAAAATCTAAAATTCCGGTATTGGTTCAGAAAATATTTTAGCCGTTATAAGAATACACCTATTTACATACCAACATTTCAACAACATCGCACATCGTCCCCGTAGTCTCAGAGTAAAATGGCAGTGAGGACGTATGGACAAACAGACATGACAAATTAAAACAAATAGCAGAAATCGGAAATACAATCATTATATTTCTGAGATGGTTTTAATTTATATATCATTTTATCCAAAATGACTTCAAAAAAAATTAAGAAATCAGCTCAGGGACTGAAACATTCCTGCGGCGAATACAAACATTAGTGCTTGCAAACGTGACCTTTTAATTATCCGACATTTATTATTATTTATACAAGTATAATCTAAAGATTCTAAATTTATAGACTTTGATTATTAGAAAGAAATAAAGAAACTACATTTATTTACAACAACCGTAGACAGGGTAAAACAACATACAAATAGAGTAATAAATAAATAAATAAAACTACACTATTATTATGGATAACAAATTTCGAGTTTAAGACAGAGACATGACATTTTTAAACATAAAATACGATAAAAGCCAGATTGAACATCGTATGTTATTCATTTTGATATTATATTATTTTGCGGTAGGTATGATATAATGTATTAGTGCGCAAGCGACCAGCCAGTAATAAAAACATAATTGGTAGAAAAAATCGTAAGTTACCAAATGATCAAATGTAAAGTTTACCCGGGTATCGCGCGTTATAAACAGGGCCTCGTTTACCGGGTCACCCGTGTCGGGGCGATATGGTTAGCGCAGTGGAATAGAAGCCCAGCCCTGTAAACATTTTCATCTAATTTGCAAGCGCTTAATAATACAAGTATAGCCAACGTAATCAAATTATGTTGCAATTAATTCCAAGGTATTTTTACATTCTAAGTTAAACTGGTGATAGCAGCGGCATCTACTATAAAATTATATTACTCAATAGAGACATTTAAATGCTAAGTTACATTCATATTTTGGTTGCAATTATGTACCTACTACTTACACCACACAGTAGACTAGTGTACAGCATCGATTACATATTTTTGTACATCTGCCGATAGACCAAAAATACTTTATCCTATCTCTATGATGTTTGTTAAATTAGAATCGCTTTTTACCATCGACTTTTTTTAAATCAATTTATATATTTCTTACGTTCTTAATTATTTATTACTAACATCTCCTTAACTGTCGTAAGCCGTAACTACACAAAAACCATCTCAAAAAGGTACTGCACAAAAACACTTTAGTCGCCGTTTAGGTAGAAACACTTTATTTAGTCGCCGTATCTAAGGAACAAATGAAGTCTACTTAGTCGTGATAGTTTTCCTTAAAAATTCGTTATGCGCTTTAATTCAAGATATTTTTCAGATTTTCACACCAAACGGATCCCTTAATAGAAAAATTGTTTTCTCAAACCTGCTTTTTTTGTACTCCTTTTCGGCGTGACTAATATGTATATTCATGCCAAATTACAGCTTTCTAGAACTAGAACTAAGAGTCTCATGAGCTAAGCTGCGGAAGGACGCACGGACATGGCGAAACTATAAGGTCTCCTAGTTTGACTAAAGAAACCCTAAAAAATAGCATTTATATCTGGAAAACTATTGACAGATACGATCGTAAATCTTTCGATTAGCCACCGCCGATGGAGAATGAGGGGCCGGGCCCGGGGCGCCTTACGCGAGTTCCGCCCTACTGAGCTTTCTTCAGTCACAAGCCGAAGTGAACCTTCCAATCCACGGTGCTTTACTTTAGGTACACTCTAGGACTGAAGATAGATAAAATATTTTTATAGCGAACATCTTTAAATTATTAACGTACATGGAAATGTACACTTCGTAGGCTGTGTATTCAGGCCACGACCTAGCCGCATTCTTGGCGCTGCGATAAAGTTACGCGCTGTTGCCAAACATAATATTGATTCTATCACTAGCTGCCGCAAGTTATCGAAGGAGCTGGTGCGCCGAGAAAAATGATCCCATTAATTTCCGCTCCGAGCTTGACCGCACTGAAATGTTCGATGTTATGTCAGCAACGTTGTAATAAATCAGTATTATTTTAGGGAGATAGGCACCTCCTCGATACACTGCGTTAAATCTAGGTACGTCATAGGATATAGGTAATAATGTCTCGGTAGCTTGTTTTTAACGTGATTTACATGTCTGTGTGGGAAAAATAACATTGGTCGATTGTTTATAAATATGTATTTAGTTACTGAATGTAAAATAACTTTTACTAGGTATAATAACTTTTGCGTAGTGCCATTCCTTAATGTCAGGCCCTTGCAGTGGGCAGATTGAGGGCGTTTACCCTGAAACACTAGATTCGAAACTTCGGGTGCCGAGTCCCTGTCACTCTTCACTCGAGACTGGAGCTAACGTAACTTTACGTCCGTTTTCAAAGCAGAGCCTCTGCTACAGGTCACGTATTTCAGAAACTATGTAAGTAGGTTACCCTAAAACACGACGCAAGAGAGAAGACCAGTGGAGAAGAAAGTAACGTTGCTCCTCCTCGATACGAGCTGCTGGCAAGCTTGCAAGAAAACTTAGCTAAACCTACTGCAGTAACTGAATACGTGACTTGATAGTCAACTCGCACCGTGTGACCTAGGCCGCCTAGGCATTACTAAATCAGCGTGTAGCATTTTCTCTCGGCTCCTTGACAGTCCTCCGCGTCTCAGCCACCCTCTCAAGGCAACTCCAAAGGTTATTATTAAGACTATATCCTCTGTCGAAAGTCGTAAGGAAGACAAGCAACTTCTACGTTGTGAGTTTGTGAATTCGGCAGGACTCAGCAAGGCCGCCGGCCGGTATTACTGGAGCGACGTCTAATCTAAACGAGAGATTTCGTTCCTTTTTAAGGCGAAATTGACGTTTATTCCTGCATTAACATAACATACTCGTAATTATTTAATGTAGGTAGAAGAAAAGATGTTTTTTTATAATTTTCAATTCCACTAATGCAACATCTGACTCGTCTAACTTTGGCATAGGTACCCAAATATTTACGATGTAACATTTTTATTTCGATAAAGAATGTTAATGCATCAAATAAAATGTTATGCTAATTAGTTATAGGTCGCTCGTCTCCGCGGGCTGAGTGTCATTTAAACAACGGGTTTGCGCGTTGCGTAAGCGCGGCGATTAGCGCGCGTTGGGTCAGCGCGTGACCGGCGCCGGCGCCGCTGCCCTTGACATATCGGCTGTCTGTAGAAAGTACAAATGATCCAACTCGACCGATCTAATGCGTTCAATAGGTAATACCTCACATTTATTATGATTATTAATAATCATGTACTGCGACTAATTTCACCGCTGGTATCTGAGCACGACAGCCTTACGCGTTGATTGCATATTATTTTATCACATTGTATGAATAGAATAGAAATGGAAAGTGCAATTAGTAAACGGTTTATGCAAACACATGCGTCCAGCGGACGTTTCTACTGTCGGGTAGTTCTTAAGGCTTATATTTTAAACCAGAACTCGGGCCCTGAGCCTCAACCCATGCCGCATGGGTGCACCCCAAACGTGTTCTTCTGAAGATCTTTTATTTCCCATTTGCTACGCGACAATGTCACTCCCACGAGTCCCACGCCGACAGCTTGTCCCACTTTGTTAAAAATGTTTAATTTTTGGGTTGTGTTGTGCCCGATCAGAAATCTCTGTGTAAAATCTTTACCTAAGGCACTTCTGATAATATTATATGAAACTTGGGGTGTGCTTCGTCTAGTGTTTTTCTTTCCTTGCAAATCTTTTTAAATACATATTTAAGTACCTTGTTCCAATCATGGAAAGTGTTTAATTTTTTGTTGTTATTTGTAGAGCTAAGTTCACACACATGATTGAAGAAAAAACCGCCGTTTAGATTTCTTGCAAGGTTCAAATCTAAAAGCCCCACACTAAAACCTGTCTGTTCAGTCTGGTCCACAGATTACAGAAACAAGGGAGATATGTTATGGTGGCGTGGTTCGTGACGCCTCGGTGTGGTCAAAATGGACATATCGGTACAAGGCGCGTCAAGCGTTGCCTTAGTCACCCGCTGATCGCTGTCAATATACGAGCTCCGTTTAAACGGTTAAATGACTGTTTGTAGCGTGAAACGTCAAAAGTCGAAGTCCTAACCTTAACATTAAGTCAAGCTTGGGGCATAGCATACCACCGGTAAAATTCGTTTTTTAGCGTTATTTCTATTTTTTTATGAATATTTAAGGTTTGTATGGATTTCTGAGCGTAAGGATGTGGACGTAATTTCTATCGACTATCGATAAATGGCTTGTTCTACAGCGATCAATAGAATTAAATGTGTTAATAGTTCAAGTTATTTATCATCAATATCACACACTTAAAACACAAGGAAAATAATTTAACTATGTTTCACGTTATATATAATTAAATTTCCGTTATAATATTACACTGTAAGAACATATTCTGAATGACGTACGTAAATACTTGCTAAAATCTGGATTCGGTTCAACTGTATTGCAGAATTAATCCATTGATTGGAATTTGGATAAAAATACAAATAATATAAAATAAATTGACCAACGACAAAGGGCTCGATAGTGAGCTGTGCTTGCACACAGCGCTGATTGTCAGCCCGCGCCGCCTCACTGGGATAATAACTAAGAGATCATTGTTAAAAAAGGTTCAAGGCTAACTGAGAAAAGGTTGACTGATACTACTGATAGAAAATGCCCCAAATTATTAAGTCTATCTTTCTGTTTTAAGTTATTTGCACCATTTATAAAATAAAGTTTACGGTAACAAATACGACAAACTACTGGTTCGTCCCAAACCGAGATCCCGTGACGTGATACTCAACCAAACCCATTTGCAGTTTAGACTTTTATGTACTAAGTAATCAAGTAAAATCAACACAAAAATCTTTAACAACTCCAGCAAATTTACCACAGAAACGCAGCCATTTTTTTGACACTTTTTAATATAGGTATGATTCCCAATTTTAAAAACTTACGTATCAATCAACTTTATGCAAACCGTAGCAAGAAGCTAATAAAACATTATTCTATTCTAAAATTAACGTATTTAGTTAAAATGATGTGATTGTATAAAGCTAGTAGTAAAAATAAAAAAAATAGTACTTATTGCCTGTAAATTGAATAGAGTACATTGCAAAAAAGTGTTATATGGTTATCGATATATTTTGAAACACTCCTTGTGGCATCCCTAAGTGGACTGCAGGAAAGAGACGCACACCTCTTGAAAAAAGGATCACTAGATGTCGCTGTAAGAGTAGTCTTTATTCTGCTGAACATAAGGACTACTATCTTGGTGTAGTACCTACTCGTCGCTAGATGGCAGCTAAGTGACTAGGTAGTAAGCGCTACCTTACGTTCAGTCATTGAACTATGATGGAAAAAAAACAATCTTTCAGCTTTTTTCAACCTTGAAAACTTAACATAAAGCTTAATTTTGTGCTACTATCAAAACTATTTTACGGCGTTTTTAGTTCGTAAGCCGTAAGCAATTATGAGGATGTTGTTTTTGTAGTAGTCAATAGAGCGTAAGCGTAAGACGCACACATGTTTAAAAGTGGCGACACCGGGTATTGTACGAATTTGCGCTCATGACATATCTCCCTTGTTTCTGTGATCTTTGGTCAGTGTGGCTCACCGGGCAGGCGGGCTAAAAGGCGGGATGTGAAGTATCTTCCTTATTAGAGCTATGAATACAGGGTAAATCCGGGATAGATGCCGCAAAGGGATAGGCGCCTTTTTTTCAAAAACCTAACTTCCCAAATTCGCAGCAAAGAAATAATAGTTTAAATAGGGAGCGCAAGGGCTTCACACCTCAGCCCCTGCAGGCCGTCGCGAGGAAAAGACGCGTCTCGCATGTGTTTGTGAAAATCTCCGCGATGAGTGCAAAAAGTGCCTCAAATTTTCAAACGGAAGTATTTGCAGTTTCATAACTTTATAATGAGTATTAACTTCTGTTCTGTCTTTATTATATCAATATACTGGTTCATTAAGTGTACAACTATGTATTAATTATCGCTCTTTTGTATTTGGTTTATATAAAAAATAAAAAGGCACCGTTCCATATCAAAAAGGATATTCATGGGGGTATACGTGCCCTTGGGGCATCTATCCCCCCATACTCCTGTATAAATAATCGCAACATATGTGTTTATGTTCTGTTATAAATTTTGCTTTTTTTCAATCGATTTCTATTTATAGGTTTCTATCTTGTTCTAAGAATCTATACCTACCCCGAATTGTTAGCGTATATTGTTTTTTTCCAAAGGGCATCTATCCTCCTTAGAGTTTACATGGTGGGGCATCTATCCTAAAAAAAAGGGTCTGCAAAAACTCAATTTGTACCTACACAATCAGTAATCATTAGGTCAACAAAAACAAGCCGTAATGTAAGATTAAAGACTAAACTAGCTATATCGGAAGGAAATATTCATGGGAAATTGATAGTTTTGAAATTAGAAGGCCTTATAAAAAAGTGTGGCATCCATCCCGGATTTACCCTAAGTAGTTTTTACACGTCCCATCGCCTGCGTTCGCGGTGTAACATTAGAAAAAAAAATGTTTGCATTCTACTGGCCAGTGCGGCCGTGTTTATCGCTTTTGAGCACGAGCTACATTCAAACGATTATCGCCCTAAAGGGCTAGGATCTTCACATCTAGGAAATTCTACCTAATAAATCCGAATGGTGCGCGAGTCCGATTCGCACTTGACTGGTTTTTAAGGGTTCCGAAGTCAAATGCCATGTTCGTCTGTCCATCTATCCGCGGTTTAATATAGAGACTCTTGGGACAGTCAACAGCAAAACAAACTGATTAAATAGGGTCTCGAAATATTATACTATTATAATATTATAATAATATTATATACTAATAATTAATATTATACTTTTGTAGTTTAGCATTAGTAAATTAAGTCATATAAATGTGTCACATGTAAGTGATCATATCAATTTCGAAACTAGAAAACTAAGGGCGGAGTTCACCAACAATTAAACAGACGGTTAGCGGTTTAACGGGTGTCAAATGTATTGATTAACAGCTGATTAAGACTCAAACGTCCGTTTAATTTTTGGTGAACTCGGCCCTAAGTGAACTAAGTGAAATGACATGCTGTTCAAACAGCTGAGTGTTTCAAATTAATCTGATTCTCCAAAATCAATAGGCAATAGGAAGTCAGTAAGACTATTTTTAAATATGCATGTGAATGCGGATTTTTGGAACTTCATGACCTCTCAAAACCACCTCGGAATACAAGTCAGACGTTCGGGTAATGTCGGTTATATTCGTTAGACAAACACGCGAAACAACTATACACGTAACACCTCTCATTTCCGCCAAAGGTTGAAATTAGTTTCTATTACCTACTTCATTTTGTTTTAACAACTGTTTAAATAAATCTGTTTTTCTACTCGCGTTCTACAAACCGCTAATATTGATATCGTTAACGGTATCAGAATACCACCTATAGTGTAACCGAAGCGTGGAATCAATTCTATAATAAGCGTTGCCATGGTAATAACAGTTATGTAATATTTATTATAGCATTGTTAATACCATAATTACGGTCATTCTGGATATCAGTCTTGGCGTTTGGTGAACACTTGACATCCGAAATTTTATCTATTACTTATTTGTTACAAATGTTGTAATAATAATTAAAATGACGTAATTTAAAAATAAATTAGATTTGTGACTAAAAATGTGTTCAATTTTTATTTTTATTAAATTATGAAATAAAGATGATAATATTTCATCGACTTGTTATTTGGTTACCAGAGGGCTCAGACAAGATGCAATACGCTAACTAACGTTTCTATTCGATTCGTTTTTAAACCAATCGCGTCACTGGTAGACCACGTGACTTTTCGTATCACCCATCTTCCAGTGACGCGATTGGTTTAAAAACGAATCGAATAGAAACGTTTGTTAGCGTAGTGCATCTTGTCTGAGCCCTCAGGGTTACCCTCAATATGAATACCTATCACCTATCAACAATAGCGCTTTGTTTACCATTTTAAGCTTGCAGAAAAACATATGTATGTAACGGTACATAATTAGCTCGAATTAAAGATACTCGTGCCTGTCATAGATCGCTCGCTCCGCTTTCACTGCGCTGCAGTTGCTGCCGTAGGGCGCTGGCGCCCTTACCTTAATTAAGAAGCTTCATTATGTACAAGTTACATAAATAACTATTTTAACTGCCGTAACTACATATTTAGGGAGCCTGCCGTTAGGCCAAAATATGTTTACCAATTGTATCGTTTCCCAACCTTTTCATTTGCCAATCCATTTTTTTTCCTATAACTGTTAATATTTCAGGATTTATTTCAATACCATCGTGTAGAACCCTATAGATTAGGTTAGGTTAGATTTTATAAAATCCTTAAATATTTAAGGTTAACTACAGAAAATGAAACGGTTGGGAAACAATACATTTGCTCTTGTGCTTTTGACGAGCACGAATCATCATGACTAACATGAAGATATGCAGCCTGTCACACCTTTTTTATTCGCTTTGTAACATTTGATAATTGGATTATAACTTTCTCCGCCTCAGTGGAGCCGCAACCTTAGGGTAGTTTTTTCGAAAATACTGAAAGAAGTGCCAAAAAATCGTAGTTTTTCGAGCGCAATGGGGTAGCACAGGTTTTTCAGGGTTGCAAACGAGGGTGTCAACTACTCTCAAGATACCTAACCAAATATAAAGAAACCGTAGTTACATGCACGTGAGTAAGTGATCAAAATCAACATTTCAAAACATGTTTTAGCATGAGGCCCGATATGCCAAAGAGTAATTTACTTTGTAAATAGAAAATTCGTTTATACTTGTTGTTTTTCGAGATAGTTTTTTTGTTTGTAGTAACGGCGTCGGGACCTGCACTGAGCGTGGTGAGCGTGGCGAGCGCGGGCCGGCCGACATGCTCTCGACGGTTTTTATTAATAGGTATTATTAGCGCAGTGCACAAAGCGAAAAAGAGTCAGGCAGGAATTTCTGTCCCGCGTTGTTTTTTGCTGACCTGAATGGGTGCGTAGGTAGGTAGCTATGTTATAGCCCCAACTCTCATGATGAAATTTATAATCCATTCATCAAATGTTACAAAGCGAATAAAAAAGGTGTGACAGGCTGCATATCTTCATGTTACTCATGCGTAATGGAACAGATGATTCGTGCTCGTCGAAAGCACGAGAGCGAAAGCTGCGCCGGACGTAACATCACGACGCGCGCCGCCCGCCCGCGCTCCCGCGGCCGCGGTGTCTTCGATATTAACAAATCATTGCATAACTAAGTAACTACCATATGATAAAAACCGTCATTTTTTTACAGCCACAGAGACCTTAGGCAACTATTTCTCCGTATTATTTGCTTGTACATTTATCGTTAAGATTGAGTAGGATAGGACCCGTATTTTTCCCGTAACATTTATTACCTACCTAACTTTTAAAGTCGACATGCATCCCTTTTCAAATAGGTAATGGTACATAGGTTGTTCGTAGAACAAGAAACATTAACAAATACGTGTCAAAATAGATCAAAGAAATTCCAAAATATGTATCGTTATGTTTACACCGTTTACAGAACGTTCTGCATTGCCTACCTATCTCAGATTCACTTTTAGTCGATTAGCCTTAAACGATGCTAAAACAGCTTTTGTAGCCGGGCCTTGGTTGCCGGAGCTTACACGTAAAAGCGAAAGTGAAGGTCACACGATGACGCGCCGACGCCGCGGCGGCCGGGCGACTTCGTGCAATCTCACCGAGTTCTTACCTACTCGACACATGCTGCCGAAGGATTTCCGTGCCATCTGAACGAGTCACTAAAGCCGAACCAACCGGAGTACCGACAAACACATGTACCGACGAGCCGCGATAATTAGGGTACAGTGAGCCGCAGTGTCTGCTGCGCGATTGATAGAGACCGGCTTGTGCCAAGAAACCATGCTAATGCGTACCAGTGCTTAAAACAAAAAAGCTCTCGGCACTAATCTTCCGTAATAATTGTACAAAACAAATACGTCAAAAGAAATACATGTACGTACACGTTAAGCAGATGAGTGCGAGTAGGTTAACAAAAGAATTGTGGGTGTACGGACTTGTTAACAAATCTCTCGCCAGTAGCGGCGCCATCTCGTAAACGGGACGTAACTAATACAAAAATGCGTTCGAAATGTTCGAATATCGCTCGTCACGTATAATTCACTTTCTATTTTACGTGTGTAGCTTCACGCATCACTTGTTTATCGAAAATCTGTAAAAAGGTGAAATCTTCTCTGATTTGTATTCCAAAAACAAACGCCGTCCAGAATTCCACTCGAACAAACGCAGCGAGCCCGTTTCTTACCGTACCAGCGAAAGTAAAGCCATTCCGCAATGCAGACGCAGTCGCTTAAATTGCCTAATTAGGAAGTGTCACGAGACAATAACAACTCGAGCGATTGTTTGCTTACGTACAAACACCCGTAACGTAGCGATTGAACATTAGATATTAGAAAACTCACATTAAGTGGGCAAGTATAATTTTATGAGGTTTAATTTTAATACATAAATATACAATATCGCATAATTTTCTTTGTTGGTTATTGCAACGGACAACTTGGGACCGCGTGAGAGCAAAGTGTTGTTAGCACCAGTTCTCCTTTAACAATGGGCTTAATAATAGTCAGGTTTTTTAAATCAATAAAACTAAATATCGCATTTTTAGGGTTCTGTCGTCGACAAGGTACTCTTCATCATCCATACTCTTACCTTACCCGTAGGTACCCTTATAGTTTCGCAATGTCCGTCTGTCCGTCTGCCCGCACTTTTTTTTAAATCTTTGCTTTAATAGTAAGAAAGGATTAAAAAAAAAAAATGGTTATATTTTATAACTTTGCCCGTGTAACTTAAATGGCAAATTACGGCTTTGTAGTACCTACCTACAAAGAGTCTCAGAGTAAAAACGCAGACCGACTGACCGATAAGGGTTCCTTGTTGACTAAGGAACCCTACAAAGGAAGCCCGCGTATTAATTCGGAATACAAGCTAGGTAGGTAAATACTCCCAGTCGTTTCGCCGTGAAGGAGTAACAATATAACAAACATACTAACTCACACACACTCATGTCCCAATATAATTAATATTCGCGTCACGGGGCGGTCGTAGAGATCGTCGATTATAATTTGGCAGGTGGGTAAAGAGAAGTTACTTAACATATTATTAATATTTTATTCGTCATTAAAATTAGGTACCTATGCAAAAGGCCGAACTAAAGTGACATGTACCTACCTAATGACTTTCTTATCTTAAATTATATTATATATATATACCAATTTATTTTATACCCACATCTTACACAATATGTACATATAGTACCTAGGAACAGGAACCTTACACAAATTTATATTTTACTTACCTTCACCTAATGTAAATTTAAACCGCGAAGTTCCGAGTACCTAAATATTCCGATTTCCGAGCGACACGGCCTGATTGAGGATTGAGGAAAACATTCAGAGTGCAGATGCCAGGAACCATTCAAATCGAAGGTCGCTTCAGGTCTAAAAAAAGCTGTTTGCTGTCTCTTTCAATACCTACGCAGTTCAATGCGATGAGGTTGGGCGTCACGACCTAGTCACTTCTCATACTATATTTATAAGTACTTAAACATTTTATTGGTTGCACCTTAACGCTAGACGCTACAACCGACGGTACGAATACGATGATACGTACATTATTTACTATTTTACTATTACAGTGGCGTTTCCCGCGGTCCGAACTTTACGTGTGCAGGCCGCTATTTGAGTCGCGTTCTTCATATTGGGTAAGCTTCTTCTGATAAGTTGCAGTTTTTTCAGCTGACACGTCTTTTTTTTTAAGCGGTATAGGAAAAAATTCGACGCTTTTCACAATATCTTGCAGTTTGTGCATGGTTAGTTGAAGGTTAATATCGAATTTCCATACCAACCAATTGTCAGATCCGCGTAGCTTTCCAATATTAAAGCGATCAAATTTTTGGACACTCATATTTTCGAAACACAAATTAAAAAGTATAACTGATTCCAAAATAGAAGAATACTTATGTATTATTTAAGGAATATTCGTAATTTTCCCATAACCTAATGAAACAAACATTCCTAGAACAAGCCTAGAACCTGATGTTATGCTTGATTGAATAGAAGTCTACCTGCCAACAATTACAAATTAATGTCATCAAGAACACATTGCCTGCTGGCCAGCGCGCGAGGCTTCAGCGAAACGTAACTAAACGAAATATGTTTATTGTTTGGGTAGACCTTAGCAGGATACGAGTATGTAGGCAGGATAATGTAGACTTCCTAGATTTATCAACATCGTTAAAATGTATAGTGTACTTATGTACCTACTAAGCTAACTTTTATAAATTACTAATTTCAGTTTTTAGGGTTCCGTTTGTAGGCACCAAATAAGCCTATAGTTTTGCCATGTCCGTCTGTCCGTTTGTCCGCCGTTTAACTCAGAGACTCTAGATAGGTATTACAAAGCTGTAATTTGGTATAGGTACCTACTTGTAAGTATTTATACGCCAACAAAGTTGCTAAGTAAATAAAACATTGTTCTTTTTCCTGGTCCCTCATGCCATTCCATGCCACGCCATAGGTAAGTGTAAATCAAAGGTATTTCTTTTTATTATAACATCGAGTAAGGTATCATTTGAAAGCTCTTTAAAATCATTACCTACATTATATGTTATTAATTCTTATCATAACATACTCGTATATGTTATTAATTATCTAGGGAACCGTTTAGGAAATCTTAAACTCGAAAAGAGAAACTACACCATACTACACCCACACTACAAGTACCGTAAAATGCTGCAACTTTGCACGGATTTTGACGTTTTTTCCTTATATCTGTGAAACTATTTGTCTTATGTGGTTTAATGAGTATTAGTCGGAAAACAGACCCTATGCCTCGCCAAATTAGACTCAAATATCAGTAGGTAATCATACAATATTTCCTAGTTATAAGCATTTAAAGTGGCAGGCAAAGTTTTAGGCCTAAGACGTAACTTTGCCTAGACGGTTATCTCGATAAATAACGTTTTGCTATTTGTAATAATACTTAATTGTGTACATGAGACATTGTGCTTGTCCCTGGCAGTCAAATTATTGCTATAAGCTTTATGATTTTATTTTCACAGGCAATAGGCAATGTTGTACCAGGTTCCACGAACTTTCCATACAAAAATATCGGCAACTGTAGGGTTGTGCCAAAAAAAGATTGTTATTTTAAAAAAAATGAATTTTTTTAGTTAAAAAATAATCATCACAACGTAGGAACACAACTGAAAGCTTTGGTATTAAAGAAACATCAGTCGTAAAAAACCTTAATCAAAAAACGTACCTACTAAAAGTACGCCCAGGTATGGATATTTAAATATCTCGACTCCGATGCACTTAAGAGTATTACATTAAAATATGTTTATTTTGACTAATTCTATAATAATTTACCACTTTTACGGTTAGTACCTTGAAATTGTATGACTTTTACAAATGACAACACTTTTACCCAAACCAGTCTTGAGTCAATTTGACTCGAAAATCGATTTGCAAGATTTGACTTAACTAGCATTGCAAGTTATTAAATAGCTAGTAATAAATTAAGTCACTTAAGCAATTTAGGCACACCTATTTTAACTCTTATCTGTTCATTTATAAAACCCAGCTAGTGACAGCCCTAGACCCAGGCAAAATTGTGTCACTCAAGTATCCAGAACACTGCCCAATATTGCCTACTACGTTATTATAATGAAATCGTGTTCTATTCTTGAAAATATTAGACTTACGGAAAATAGACAATATTTACTTACCCTGGGACGCACCTACTTCTCGAAAATCACGTTCCTTGTACGTAAAATTTTAAAAGTTGCGAGACTCCAAAAAAATGCAGCCACTCCCTCCAACTTATGATGCACAACTGGCGTCGCAACAATGGAGTTACCAACGTAAAAAAATTAAAAATGTGTTGCCAGAATAATGAAAATTACTACCAAATGGTAAAAAACAAGAAAAAACTGAGCAAATGCGAGATATCGTAATTTAAACGAAATAGGCAAAATTGAGCTTAAACGGCAAAATTGCAGCATTTTACGGTAATAAAAATCTGAAAAATATCGTAAATGAGAGCACATAACATAACGAATTTAAAAGGAAAACCACTAACAAGACTAATTGATCTTGAGGTATCTACAGGCTACTAAAGTATTTATACGTACTAAAAATCACCTAAGACAGACCAAAGACCAAGTAACTTTAAATAGAATACCTATTTATTTATACTTACTTGTTGTTTTTCGTGACAGTTTTTGTGTTTGTAGTATGAGCGTCCTAGGTACCCTGAACACGGTCCGACATGACATGCTCTCACCTGGTTTTTTTCTTTATTTTAAACCAATGATAGAAAAGTTGAGGGGTGATTGATTAGTGTGGGACTGATTGACTAGAGATCATGGTATACTCAGACGAAGGAAATATACCTAACTACACATATGCATGAAAGTTGTGAGGTGAGTACGGAGCTAACCCTGCACGGGTATCACAAGTTGTATTTTCTCGCTTGTCGCTCAGTGCGTCTCTATCGTTACGGACTAGATAGGAAGGGAGATCCGAGCGACAAAGAAGTAGCGGGCAACTTGTGCTAGCCGTGCAGAATAGAGAATAATGGAATAAGAAGTCATGTTGTGCCGACCCCACCTACTGTGGGACAAGGGCAGGAGGTTGATGATTTATTACAAGAATACTTATGTCATTTAAAAACGTAAGTAATTTAGTCAAATGATATGCAATTATAAAAACCGAGGGTTCCACACCTACGTCGCATTTGTATGAAATATTAAAATCCCATAAGTACTTCTTACTGTATAGAAGACCCTAAATACAGCACGTACCTAAGTTTATCCTGTGAATTGTTTTTTCTTAAGGATCAATGTTTTTTAGAGCAGTTCTTTATTTTTTTCTGTAAGTAGATAAATAACTTATTATCTAGTGTATGAAATAAAGGCTCTTCTTTAGGTGCTTTTGCGTTATAGGTATTTTTTAACGGCGATTCGGGTTTTTTAGCGGCCTAAATTAATAATAACCTCTAATTTGGTTGCTTTGGCTTTGTTTGGACCAGTAAACACTACATATATTCAAACCTACCTACACGCCCCTGCCACCCTGACAATGAATAGACAGTAGGTACCTAATTACCTAAAAGTAGAAAATAAAAACTATTTATTAAAGCTAGTTGACTGTTTGACAAAACAATGTTTAAAAAACCATACTAATACTTACTTAACTCTTTTTAAAACAAAATAATAGCATAGGTATAAATAAATGCCACCCTTGGTAAGCTTATTATTTTTTAGTATAATAACACACAAAATGTTGCATACTAAAGGCTGCATCATAATGCATCTTAAAGACTGGGGTCAATGGAAAAACCACGATTAGGTAAAAACAAAGCCATAGCATAACATTTTCGCGTGGTATAAGAAAATGAAGACAGGAGCAACAAATATTTTGGTATAGTTTAAACTTTTCCAACTGAGCTTATCCACTTAAGAATACAAAGACATTGTGTAGTTCACCACAAATTAGGATAACGTGCTCGCAGTAAAAGCAGATTATACCCGCTTTCGAAGGTTAACATGGATTATCGACTCTATTTCTTTAGACAATAGACTACAAAATAAAGTAATAAAATAATGGCAAGCATTTTTTTTACATTTTACAACCGCCCGACACTCGACAAGAACTTTACTCTGTAGATAATACAGAAGTGATGAATACGCTATTTTCCTTTTAGGCCATTTTAAACCTACTCAACAAGGAATAAGGTTGAAAATTCAACATTCATGCAATGTACTTCTAAACTTTTTCGTAAAGTAACATGTTGCCGTTTTAGAGAACAAAGGCAGATAATAGGATTGTAAAGATGCAATGACGATTGTGTTTACATGCAAGTGGAAGAGCTCAGTTCAAAAAGTTTAAACTAGAACTAGGTATTTATTGTTGAAATTAAAATCAGGGTCAGACAGCCATTTCTACAAATCTGACTATTTAGCATCCCACAGCCGTTTATAAACGATGTAATCACGCGTTGTCATCGCTTTCAAAGCCTTATTACGTGACCGTAAATGTTAGGATGCAAACGCAACTTTCTGCCATTGTGTTATCATTATAGCAAGTCATTCACTTCGCACCTCTCGTGTCGCAAGCGTTGCCGGAGATCTTCGTCAGTGACGATAATGTATCGAATAATATATAGGCCAGTGGCCCGTTTCACGAAGCTACAAGTTACAAATTACAAGCGGAACTCTCTTTCTAGTAAAAGGAGTTAGAAAGAGACTTCCGCTTGTAATTTGTAACTTGTAGCTTCGTGAAACGGGCCTCAGGTAAGGTACCTACGAGTTTAAAAGCCGGACGGTTCGTTGCGTATTACTATGTTAACTACTTGCGCAGCTTCCGCTCTTAACAGTGATAAAGATTTTCTCCCGTCGAAGGAACAAGTCTATCTAGTTTCTGGTAAGCGCAATAGTAATGAACAGATCGCGTCGCCGCGCGGCGCGTGCGCGCGCGCAGGGAAACCGAAGCGCGGAGCTTCTCTCTCGCGAGAGGAAAGTTTCACGGTGGTTAACTTTGACCTGGAGCCAAGCGCTCGTGGTGACTATGTTACTGCAACGCGTTTAAACCTTTCGTTAAAACCTTTTTAACTTTGTCTGAGGCCTCCATTCGTCTTTGTTTCTGTTCATGTATCTACCTATCGGTGTTTATCTTTTTTCGTAATCATATTGTTGAAGTTATAGTAGTTCAAATTATTTTAGCAGTAAGCAACGTAAAACGGTAACAATATGATAACCATCTAGGCATATGTAGAAACCAGATAAGATGGACCAAAACAAATTGGAATAGAGTCTAGTGGAGACAAGTTTTTATTACAAAATATTGAAATTGTATTTCCTATTTACGTACTAGCATCTGTGAGTGAGAAAAGATTAGGATCTTTCTTTTGTAGGTTTTAAGGGTACCAAAAATCTAAAAAGAAAACCGTATGGTTCGACTCCGTCCGTCTGTCGCCTAGCAACTGGGTTCACTCTTATTTAAGTAGTTGCTACTTTTCTACCAAATGCGAGCCATGTAAAGTTTAGGATAGTTTAAAATTTGACTAACCCAACTTTAAGCACACGAAGAAAATGGAAAGTACATTTTATGTTTTTGAAAACAGGGTTTGACCGATATGAGGCGCCTATATTTCAAAGTGGGACTAAAAGTGTTAGGAGGGACGGAGTCCCCCTATGAAGGTTATGTGACTCCGTTTTTACTCGATCACAACTAACGTTTTGCATTACTAGTTTCTAATCTAATAGGGAATAAATAATCTTATTTCTTATTTTGTAATAGTAGGGGATCCGAAAAGGAGACGACCTTAACGCAGCTGTTTATTTGATAAAAAGTATTTTATATCAAATTTAATATGTTAAGTAATATATGGCGAATAGGTAGGCTGAAAATTTTCAGTCCAGTATATAATTAATAAAAAAAATAAAAATCAACTGCAAAATAAAAAATGCAATTGCTTGTTTAATAGACAAATTACATACCGATCGAAAGTATGAAGCCTATAGAATATGCAAACGTTAGGTTGACAATTTTTTCCCATTATAACTACTTATTGGGTAGGTATAGGTATAAACCTAACGCTTGCATATTCTATAGGCTTCGTTCTTTCTATTAGTATGTAATTTGTCTATTAAACAAGCAATTTCAATTAAAATAAAAACATTTTAAATAATTTTTTAAATTATATAAGTACTGGACTGAAATTTTTGAGCTTACCTATTTTCCTTATAATACACCATATTAAGGGCCTGTTTCACAATCGACAAGTAAAGGAGAATGCCCAAATAATGTCTGGAATGTACAAAGATGCCCAATATTTTAAAAAAAATGTCGTAATTGAATATAACTAAACAGATTAAATAGAAGTCTGCTGAACTCCGGAGAAACAAACACTAATTCATTAGTATATTACTGGAACATCCGTTACCTGCACGGTTTTATCATTCGTAACGTCGAGTTGCCACTTTATGTTAACAAAACAAATAATGAAGATTTTCTGCTGTTACTCACGCCAAAAGTATTATTTATGCATGACAATTGTCATTAGTTTGTCTTAGCGAACAAAATAGGTCTGTTTTGACATATTGACGTTTCTGTTGCGAATTATTTCGCCATCATGATCATCTATTGTAGGTTTTTTATGTCAACATAAACTCTTTCACTGTAAAGAAAAATCTTAATAATAGCAAAATCCCAAGTTTTTAAATTATTTTTGAAGGAGTTTCCGAGACCTCCATTTTTTTAGCGTATTTTAATGTATGATTAGGTCTTGTACATAATAGGCATTTCCTTGTATGGCCGGTGGGCATTCTCCTTTATTTGCCATTTAAAGTTGGCCTTCTCCTTGTCTATTTTCAAGTGTAAAAAAGGGAAGGGCTAAATTTATCTGTCAAATATCTTTTACTTCTCGATTGTGAAACAGGCGGTAAATTTGATTTAAAATACTTTTTATCGAATAAACAACTGCGAGAAGGTGCGTCTCCTATTCAGATTTTAGACCATAAAGAAATTCAATTAAATTTCCCTAGAACAGTAGATATTTTTGGTCAGGGACATAAATCGAACCTCAGGAGGAGTGGTTGTTGGATTGGAAGGGAGGGCGGTGGCGCCGGGCTTGGCGCGCGGAGACAATGTACTCGCCGAGTCGTGCATATTTTAAAGCAAATGTTTCGCAGCCTTCATTGAGAAACACGCGCCCTCATTCGTGATGTCAGCCAGCTGCCGTTGGGCAATGAAAACCTGATTTCCGCGCAAGAAATCAGATCATATTTTCGCGGCGTCAAACCCCATCCCGGAATTTATAACGCAAACCAAAGACGCTTGCTGCAGGTCCTCCGCGCAAACATGCGCGACGTCGCGCATTCACGTTTTGTCATGCTAATGTACGATTTTTCGATTATGTGTATAATTACGTGGCTACTATTAGAAAGTGATTGTGCAAATGAAACTGTTAATGCAGTTTTATGGCGTAACAATATTTGTCATTGATTATTTTCAATATAATCAGATTAATCATAATCAGGGTAAAGGTTAGAGCTATCACTTACAGCGCGATCCTGGCGACCATGGTGGCGGCGGTAGATGCGTGGTGCGGGAGCGCCGGCCCGGCTCGAAGGTGGGGCTGCAACAGAGACTCAGTCAGCACACGCGCCTTTCCCAAACACTGTTGCGACAGTGAAGCTCAACGAGGAAGCTTCATCGCATGTTAAAATGCAACGTTAATGTCAGAGAGCGTTTAAATGCCACTAGCGACGACCTTTCTGGGGTTGTGCAAGCGAGGATCGCCGGTTGTGTGAGAAAGGCGAGTGTGTGGACGCACCGGGGGTTACACGGCTAGCGACGGGCTGCCGAGCGGCGACTAACCTCGCCGGCGCGCGCGCCGCTCCTACTTATAGCCGCGCGCCCACCGCCGCCACCCGGCTCTTCCCGGCTTCCCGTGCCCCGCCCTGGGCCGCCCTGCGCCACCTTAGGCCGCCTGCCCACACCACCTCTCTGTAAATCGAAACGGATACGCAGACTGCAAGATTAGCAAGATTAACTCGCACAACTAAGTAGATAAAGTTATACATAGTTATACCAGCGTTTTGATCCTTCTATTACACTGAGTGTTAAAACACTTAAATTGCTATTATTTTTTCTAGTAACTAGTAAAAATCATAAACACTAACTAAGTATATTTTACTTAATAAGAAGTTTGAATGTTTAGCTTACATTTTGAGTACACATAAGAATTATTGCGAAAAATTTCATTCTGTAAGGAATATAACTATATATGTAAGTGAGAGTTTACAATGTACTATTCCACTTAGTTGTGCACAATCATACAATACAATAGTACAATAAAAAACACTTTATTGTCCACCAAATTAAAACATTACTTACAGAGAGTCCGCTCAATTAAAAACAACACAGGTAACAGCAGCACCAGGTGGTCTCATCGCTGATTTAAAACCGTGCTGTAGTCATATTGTTAATGTTGTTATGGTTGCTCTTATTTATTTTAACATTAAGACGGCCGCATAGGAAAAAGAAGAAAATCTTAGTTCTATAAAGCTTTTACTTGGCATGAATATACATATTACCTAGTAACGTCAGTTGTTGAAAAGGTCTTTAAAAAAATTGCGGGTTTGTGGAAACTATTTTTCGATTTTATTAATGGATCCCTCTGTAAAATATTAAGAAATAAAGTCCAAATTTTTGTTAGAATCAAGTGTCCCCCACGGCCAAAACTACAATACCTAGGTTCTAAAATGTAAAAAATATTTGAAGTATTCTTAAAAAAATATACCCTCCGAAGTTATATACCTACTTCTCATTAAAGCTGCGCCTCTATTCAACACGGTAAAAACAATATCGTATTTGATCTGGTATCGTATTGTCAACGTTTTGATAGCTCTTATTTTCTTGACAGTAATGGCGGCTGACGTCATAACAATACCATAACAGGTAAACTACGATATCGTTTTTTCCGCCTAGAATACCGGCCCTGCAAAGATACACATTCTTTTTTTTTTTTTTAATATGAGTTTTAGCCGATATAACAAAACATGTGTTTATTACCAATTTTTTCATGTTCTTAAACATATAATCAAAAAAGTAGGATTTTGATTTAAATTCTGTATAGAAGTTAGAGGGTTTAGTCACTTTTCAGTACTTTGGAGGTCAATTTCTCCCAACAGGTTGAGATAGGGCAGCTAAAAAAAATACGTGAGTGTTATTTTAGACTACTCTCTAACATATATCAAAATAAACCAAACCGGAGTCGGACAGTTGGGTAGCTTTCCTTGGAAGTACTTACGAGTATATACCTACCTACTAAAATCATCTAAGACAGCACCACCAAAGGCACCAAATACCTTTAAATAGACAATCAGTTCATACTTGTTGTTTTTTGAGACAGTTTTTGTGTAGTAACGGCTTCGGAACCCTACACTGAGTATGGTCAGACATGGTCTTACTCGATTTTTAATGTTTGACGGCACATTTCAAACTCTAGTGTTCATGTGAGGAAATGGTTCCTTTTCTGATTAATAGACCAGTCTGATAATATTAATCGGTAAAAGAAGAGTTTCCTCGGAGTTGGTGGATTGCAAAATACTAAAATAATCCATAGATGAAGCTTTCGTCAAATTATTTGCTTATAAGATTTAGGGTTCTGTACTCTGCTATTGAATAATTATAATACTTTTAAGTGTGCCATTTAGTCGTTACGAGGGTCAAACTGAAAGTTTCAGGAATAGAAAAAAATATGCAGTTTAATTAAATAAAAGTACCTACCTACTTATTGTCATTGTATTCAAGTATTCGCCTTAAGATTTTATGCACTTTTCCATGTGTTCGAAGCAGTCGTTAAACCACTTATTGAACGACAAATTACTTAGGGGTTGACAAAATACTAGATATTATCTATGAACTTGTAATAAATCTTATATGTTAACTAAGTACATATAAGGGTATAAATCAAAATAAATGTCCAGTTAAAGAAGAGTTTGTTACCGTCACGAAACTGTCGATTAACGTCAACACACATTCATTTTTGTAACGAAATTGTAAGTTAGACATCATTTAAGTGACATTTAAATAGCGTCTTTATGTACATTTATTTTGGTTTTTACCCATAACTTCTCAACAGGTTTCGCAATAAACACATAAGAATTTGAAGCAATCCACACTAGCACATTCTCCGTGTGCCCATCGTCAATAAGAAGGTAATCGTATCCATTATTCTCCTCTAGTACCGTCCGAAAAGAGACCTTCACAATTAAAAAAATCTAGCATTGTCATTCTGACTCCGATGTGGACTTTCATCCGTGTCAACATTCACTAAAATCATCGTTTTTAGAACTAAAAAAGAGAACCTTTTATTTTGTTTTCTTTTTCTTTAGAGCTGTTTTTTTTTCACCAATTTTCATAAATGTTCGTCCCATTTTTTCCTTTTCTTCAGTGCGTTGATCTTGAGAAATAAAAAGAAATTATTTTATAACATGGGCCACTACTTAGCCGTGATGATGGTGTTCATGGGCCACTAGTCCGTCTTTAGAACCGCCCTACTGGTCCATAATACAAACTAGTGACATTTAACGGTACAAAATAAATAAATAAATACCGGTAATACTTACAGCCATACACTACACCAAGAAAATTTACTAACAAAACAGAGTTTCTAAAACATAGGGTTTCAAGAACTAGCGGGTGCAAGTAAAGTAGTAATAATCAAAACACTCCCTGAAAAAGTACATCAAATGCTCACAATTTTAAAATGACGGAAACTGTCAAGAGCGACCCTTTATCTTTGCAGCGATAGACGGGCAGGGAGCCGCGTTGCGAGGGCGTCAAATGCGACCAGTTTCACTACGATAGCAACGATAGCTTCCGAAGTACTAGTATGGTTCAGTGCCTAGTCTATATTTAGGGAACTCACTCTACTAAAACATTTTTGTCAATTTATCATAAAAGTGGGAATGCCGAACGTAACGCCATTTTGTTGATAGCCATATTGAACGTAACCATAGCGACCAAATACTAAAACGATGGATATTAATCATCTATTTTTATTAATTTAATAAAAATGTAATTAGTCTTAATATTAATTTTGTTTTTAGGATACGTCATTTTAATTGGTATTAAAATATTTTTAACGGTTTATTATACAAATTAGGATGTCGAGTCTTCACTAAACGCCAAGACTGATGTCCGGAGTGACCGTAACCATCTGATAATAATTATTATAGAACTGTTTACCATGGCAACGCTCATTATAGAATTGTATTCACGTTTCGGTTACGCTATAGGTGGTATTGTGATACCATTAAGGATATCAATATTAGCGGTTTATGGTAAGACAGTAGAAAAAAAAATGTAGTAATACCATGTAATACAATAGTACCTAGGTAGTCTTTTGACTCAACGAATTCACAAACAGTTGGAACCGAACTATTGCTTTTTAGGGTTCCGTACCAAAATGTTCAAAAAGGAACCCTTATGGTGAGACTTCGCTGTCTGTCTGTCTGTATGTCACAGCAGTTTTTCTCAGAAACTATAGAAGCTATCAACTTGAAATTTGGCATAGTTGTATAACTTGCTTGCCCGCATCTATTTTTAGTAAAAAAAATATACTTTTCTTAATATTGGAAGGAGAGAATTGGGGTCTAGAAAGGGGCTGAAAAATGAAAGTGATTCGATTATAGCCAATGGGATGCCATATGAAAGGGGTCAATCTGCACATTTCAAAACTATTTCTTTTATAATTTTCCGTGATGTACTTTTTGATTTTTAGCCTTAAATTTACAAAAAATGATAAATAAAATTTGAAAAAAATCCTAATTTACAGATAATTACTTATATTTTACGGGAAATATGAAATAAAGTTGTCAAACTTTACAGTTTTGGAAAAATTATCAAAAATCTTTAAAAATCTGTATTAAAATTTAGGCTGGTCAACTGGACCTTAATGCATAGATAATAAAGTTCAGAACAAAATGTATATTTTCTTTTGCATTTTCCAACCATATTATCTTAAAAACGGTGCGCGAGTCCCACTCGCACTTGACCAGTTTTCTTTTCTGTGGCCAGGTGTTAAGATAATGAAACTTTAGATAGAGATTACAAAAATTTGCTTCGATCAACAATACCAACAAGATACTGGATAAATACTTCTTGGTTAAGAGGATTGTGAAGTCTTTCCCCTTAAAACTAGTATGTCTGTAAGTTTTCCTTTCCAAGAAAATATTTGTTAGAATGAAACAAATTTAAAAAACAAAAAACAGAAACGTACAGACCTAGTTCTTTATAATAACTGCAACATTTTCAAAAATCGTGGAAATCGGACTTGATTTAAGGGGTGAGAAACGTTAACGCCCGGAGCTAAATTTTTATGGATTTTTTTTGACAGCTACGCGATTTTAGCGTCGCTTCACAATCCTCTTAATAACGGCTCACTTGCGGCGTGAGGTCCTAATTTTGATTAAAAAAGATAAAAGATAAAAGATGTTTATTCAGTAAGTAGGCCGCACGGGCACTTTTACACGTCAAAAATCTACCAGCGCTTCGCAAGAGACCACTGCTGAGAAGAAACGCCGCAAGAAACTCAACAGTCAGTCGTTTTTTTTTAAAATTACTTATACAATTATAGAACTTAACCTAGCATTATATAAAACAATGAATTTAACATTAAAATATATATATCATGCGTAGTTGAGCAGGAAAATGTGTCAAAACTCAGTATGTTCAGATGAACTCTTAAATTGTAATAATAATAGTATACATAATACTTACCCATGACGGTGCAAAACAACCACATAGTTTTGATACATTCTCCTACAGAAACCGTGTCCCCTAGACAATAATTATACCTACAATGTTTAGATATTTTCCTGACTAAGCTATTACTAAGTTATTTAGGTGTTTAATTTAGGCCAAGCATTTTTATCTGTTAGATAGTCCTCGACCCTATAATAAGCTTTCGACATCAACGACTTTTTCAAGTAATTTTTAAGTGCTGGAAATGATAACTTTAAAACTTCGTCAGGTAATTTATTATAGAAATGAATGCATTGACCAGCAAATGATTAGTTCTGATGACAGACAGCCAATGTCAACTATTCCCTTGCCCTGGCCCTTATTACCTTCGGTGCGGTCTAAATAAGGGTGCCTAATGAATGAGTGAACATTTTTTGTAAATAATATAGATAATAAGTACCTACTCGTAGTTTTACCGAAAAAACATTTTGAAAATGCACTTTAAATGTACCTACTATTAACAATACAAATGAGCGACGTAATACAACCAATGTATCTATACTTATTTACTTATTATCTATCTATACTATATATACTATACTATAATACTATACTATACTAATATAATAAAGAGGTAAAGTTTGTGACGTTGTAGGGGTAATCTCTGGATCTACTGAACCGATTTTGACAATTCTTTTACCAATAGAAAGCCACGTTATTTGTGAGTGTCATAGGCTATATATTAACAAAAAAAATATATTATTGCCCAACGAAGTGGGCACGGGAACAGCTTGTAATAATAAAAGGAGACGGATTTTAACCATCGAAGATGATAGTTATCATGATAAGAGTATGAGGAAAAATAAGAGAATTGCGAGATTAACTGCTGGAATTATCGAATTTGAATTAGAGATAAGTATCATTCAATAGAATAGAATAGAATAGAATAGAAATCATTTATTCAACGCACACAGAAGAAAAACAATAGAAAAAAAATAAAGTAAAAGGAAGACATTACGTTGAATAGGACCCCTCTCAGCATTGTGCCGCAGTGGAACTGTGGTGCTGATTTCCAGAGGGACCCTGACGTAAAAACTAACCTAAATTAAACATTAAACGGGTAACAGTAGACAGTTAACAGGTAACATTACTAACACTAGCGACAAATTTATACAGAAAATGTTTTTATTTTTTATTAAATCACGCTTAAAAACGTTAACAAGGACTAAAAGACTATTTTGCGTGGCAACACCAGAACAACACAACCGTCTCCTGTTGGATCGTTGCAAGTGACGGCCAGTTTAATTTCAAAGGTACGGATTACGCATATTACCAGTTTCATATATGAAACTGGTAAACATGATATACGCAACATTCCCAGACTTAACCGTAAAGAAGTAAATTATTTTACAAAAGAAAAAAGGAAAAAGTAATGTGCTTGACTCGTATATAGCAGCAGCCACCCAACAAGCAACATTGGAGTGTTTTTACCCGAATAATGTCAAAGACTAGATAGATGTATACATTTTATTAAAATTTTCATGATGTGTAAGTTGAATTTAGATATCTAAAACTCGGGGTATACCTAAGGGGTTTCTCATTTTAGTTTTGCGTTGCAGAACTTTTAGGTAGCAGACGGCCTATCCACTGAACTTCAAGTTTACCTTCTCAGTCCTGATGATGACCATCCATATTCTACAAAGATAGTGTTTATTTTCTACTTGCATATTAATCTTTGAGTACGTACCAAGTAAGTAGCAAGAAAGCAAGTAGTATACTTCGTGTATAAATAAGTTTATGTCAAAAAAAAAAAATTGGGACAAGCTTTTGTTGCTGACTGTACTTTTTTTGCAGTCTTCACTTACTCGTCAAGATAATTCTAACGAGCCCTAACACAACGGGTTTATCATATGTAATTTAGGAGTTCCTATGGCCACCCTGAGTCCCCATCATCAGACCAGCTCGATGGTACTATATTATTGTATTGTCATCAGAACTAAAAGTGTATGCAAATTTTCAGCTTCATCGAAAACCGAGAAGTCAGTCAAATTTAACTCGCAAGATTTGACCCGTACATACATACATAAATACACACATACATTGCAAGTTAAATAAAAGCTTGTAAAAAAGGAAAGGCTCCATAAGATATATCGGAACTACACAGTGCTCAAAGTATTAAAATACGACTCTATAATGAAGTGTGTGTATGCTGATATATATTTGACGGCGACCGTCCCTTATTATATCTTAAATTATATCTTAAACAATATCTCCTATCCAATTCAATTTACCTACAAGGTTACATTTCCTATACCTTGTTCTGGCCATGACTGCAAGTCGAGTTTTTAAGTATTATTGCAATATATCAATAGGCATCGTTAAAATTTGCGAAACTATTCTGATTTTATGACATTCCTAATTGTTTCTAGTCATAAGGCAAAACCTGCTTGCTGACGAATGGTTTCCATTATGAAACGTACAAATTGGCGAATCCATTGTTTAATTTAAATAATAAATTAAATCGATGAGATTAGTGCAGCATCAACTGCTATCCGTCTTTCGTTGAGGTAAATACGTGTACGTGGTGAAAATGGTTTTAGTAGCGTGGGACTAGTAGACCTGTGTGCCTCGGATATTTGATATCGCTCACTATCAACGTCTGTAGCTAAAGTTTGTAGTATTCAGTTTGATTTTATGACAATCCAATGTGAGCGGATCGACACACTTTGTCATTTCAATATAAGTACAATTTACACAATGATTTCTGACCCGTATCTATTAACATCTTATCGTTTGGCCATATCGTTTTACAACAAATAACCTGTCAAGTAAGAGTCCGACTCGCGCACCGAGGTTTGCGAACATACGAGTAAGAGACATAATTCATTTTGCTGTTTAGCACTAGATAGACGGCTTCACCTGAGGGCCCTGCCAAGATGCATTGCGCTAACTAGGTAGCGTTTCTAATCGTTTCGTTTTTAAACCAATCGCGTCACTAGTAGATCACGTGACTTTTCGTATCACGTCATCTACCAGTGACGCGATTGGTTTAAAAACAAAACGAATACAAACGCTAGTTAGCGTAATGCATCTTGGCAGGGCCCTCTGTTTACCAACCGCAAATTTTCCTACGACTATTTGTTTTTATTTAATAAAATGTAGTTAAGACCCTCCCATCGTAGAAAAGCCAGGGTATTTTTTTGAATTCTTACAGCTCCGAGTTTAAAACTCATTGCTGCTATCACGAACTTGCAGTAAACACCGCAACTCCTGAGGCCCGTTTCATGAAGCTACAAGTTACAAATTACAAGCGGTCTCTTTCTAACTCCTTTTGCTAGAAAGAGACTTCCGCTTGTAATTTGTAACTTGTTGATTCTTGAAACGGGCCACTGGTCGTACTGGATGTCAAGCAAAATAGAGGTAGCCGGAGTGTCAACATTACATAAGCAACATTGTTTGTTAAGCTCAAAATTCCCATATAAAATGCAATGACGTTTCCCACCCCTAAATCAATTCCGATCTTTACGATTTATGAATATGTTGTAGTTATTATGAAAAACTAGGTACGGACCTACCTTTCCCTTTTCAAGAAAATATTTCTTCAAATCAAATCAAATCAAATCAAATCATATTTATTTGCCAGAACACAGTATAACATAGAGCATATGTTCAATAATTAAAAATCCATTGCGTTCAGCTTGCATGCAAGCGTGCAAATATTAATAGTTAGTCTAAAATGTTGATATAAATCTAAAATACAATTATCAATTACAAATAAAAACATACAAATTATAATTCAATAAATAATAGCATTCATAAATAACATTCCGTAAAAAACACAATCATTAATTATTAAAAGTAAAATGTCATATTTCCTTAGTATCCATTTAGGTCACTATAATTCATAAATTCATTTATATTATAAAAACATTTTTGCAAAAGCCATTTTGTCAATTTGGATTTAAAAATATTTCCCGATAATAACTTTAGGTCATGAGGTAAGCTGTTGTATAGCGTTATACACATATTAAAAACTTTTTTTTATATATGTATTTATGACAGGGGGGTCCATACAGTTGGGACTTCACACGCGCTCTTAGCTGCCTTTGCGTGACCTCACCGCGTGTTTTAAACAACTGAGGACGGGAGTTAACAAATATACAAATTTCTTTGATATACATACATGGTAATGGAAGAATTCTTAGTTTTTTAAATAACGGCGAGCAACTGTCATTAAACCATGCATTGCATATAACTCGAACACACTTTTTCTGTATCTTGAAAATTCTGTCCAGCTCAACAGAGTTTCCCCATAGTATTAGGCCGTAACTAAGCACGGACGACACGTACCCATGGTATGCCGTTAGGGCTGCATCCATCGAAACAGTCTGTCTTAGTCTGCTTAGGGCAAACACAAAACGATTTAGCTTATTGCAGACCTGTTCTACGTGGGCTTTCCAGTTCAGGTGCTTGTCTATAGTTATGCCGAGGAATTTGTAAGTTTCAACTTCATCTATGTTTTCATTATCACAAACTACATTAATCGGGATGCGATTCGAATTATAAGATAAAAATTGCATTAACTTAGTTTTGCTAACATTTAATTGTAAATCATTGTTATTCATCCAATTTATGGTGTCTTCTAAGGCCTTATTAACTGTACGTTGGAATGAGTTTTTATCAGTACACTTTATAACAAGTGAGGTGTCATCAGCAAACATTATACACTTATGGGGGGAACAATTAGGTAAATCGTTAATAAACAACAGAAATAGCAATGGACCCAGGACGCTTCCTTGAGGGACACCGATATTATTAGATGTATGTTGTGACCTGTACGTTCGTTTCAGTATAATATTATTTAACATAGTATTTTTTTTAATTTCGGTACATTGCATTCTGTCGCTCAAATAACTTTTCAACCAGTCCAGTGCTCTTCCCCTTATGCCATTGATTTCAAGTTTATGGAATAGCTTTGAATGATTGACGAAATCGAAGGCTTTTCTCATATCTAATAAGATTGAAGCTACTGGAGTTTTGCTGTTCAAGGAGTTAGTTATGCAATTGATAAACTCAAAACATGCAAGCGCTGTGGAACTGTTCTTGCGGAAACCGTATTGATCAGGGTGCAGTATGTTAAACTGTAATAAAAAATCGTTTAACCTAGTGCTCATTGCTTTTTCAAGTACCTTCGATAATATAGGTACTAAAGTTATAGGTCTATAATTACATAGATCTAGCTTATTGCCTTTTTTATATAATGGTTTTATAATAGAACGTTTTAACTTTTGTGGGAAAACACCTTCCGAGAAGGACAAATTAATAATATGTGCAAGAGGATGACATACTCGTACAAATAAAGCACAGAGTTTTAAGATTTTGGCAATTATGTCATCAAAGCCACTCGAACTACTGTTAACCAATGACATAATTATGTTATATGTTTCCTTTGGAGTAACTGGTCTTAGAAAGATTGTGTTGGGATTTGATTTTGTTAAATACGATTTAAAAGAGAGATTGTAAGTTGTCACCTTATGTCCACTAGCTATGTTAATAAAGTAATCATTAAATATTTCACTAATTTCAAGAGGATTTGAATATATGGTATTATTAAATTGAATTTCATTTATATCATTCTGGTGTAAATCATTTGAAACAGTTGAGGAAATCACGTTCCAAGTCGCTTTACATTTATTTTCGCTATTATTTATATAATTTAAATTTTTAAGTTTTTGCGCATTATGTATACATTTTTTTAGAATTTTATTATATTTTTTATACATTAATTTATTAATATTTTTATCTGATTGAATATGTCTAGTCCTTAAAAATAACACTCTTTTAACTTTACAGGATACTTTTATTCCTTTTGTTAACCAATTAATTTTTTTAAATCTATTATTAATCTTAACCTTAATTATCGGAAAGCACAAGTTATAAAAAAGGCAGATGTGATCATAAAAACCATCGAACGCATCCGAAAAATTATTAGACCCTGCAACGTCTGAAAATGAGACCGCAGTTATACACTCGTAGAACTTACTGATATTTTCAGCGCTGTAGTCACGTCTCTTCTCGAACCAAGTGACGAGAGCCCTTTCTCTTTTGACTTTAAACGATAGGGTTTGCGCGGTTTCGTGGTCGGAGAGCCCAAGAAGGTGGACTTCGGCCTTTGCCGATTTTACATTGCTGGCGATTTGATCAATGCAGGAGGTATGTCTAGTGGGTACTAATATGTGTGCTTCGAGGTTATAACTTTTCAAAATATCAGACAGGCTTTTTGATGACGAATTACTTTTCAGTAAGTCAATGTTCCAGTCACCACAGATGACAATTTTTTTATTTTTATATCTAGATATTAAATAGCATAACAATTTATCAAGTTTATTCAAAAACATACCAACACGACAATTTGATTGTTCAGGAACTCTATAAATATTGATAATAATACAACCAATGCCAATTATTTCTACGCCACAGCATTCAAAATAATATTTAGTAGCTAATTTCGATACAAAAGGTAAAAGTTTAAATTCTAAATATTTCTTAACTAAAATGCATGTTCCACCTCTACCCTTTTCACGACAAAAGGATGATGCTAACTTAAAATTACTTAGTTTAATATTTCGTTCTGAGCCTTGTCTGATGAAAATCTCGCTCAAGCATACTATATCAATTTCCCTTCCATTATCACTGTATTTTTTGAACGTCAATTCTAAGATGTCTAATTTACTGCATAACCCTGCAATGTTTTGGTTAAATATTATCAAGTTTTCAGATAGTGTTCTAATTAAACAAGAGTTCTCATCTGACAAATCTTTAAGAGGGGTTTCTTTAGGAACGAAAAAGATTGTTACCGTAATTTCCTGCGGTCGGGTTTTGGAAGTGTCTTATTTTTATTTCCTCATTCATAGATTCATATCTTAACTTCAAAGAATCAATTTCCATGTTAAGTTTAAGACTTATCCAATTAAGAAAAGACGAAGAATTGGCATTTCTGATATTACTATTACTATGAATATCGATTATTTTACAGTTTTCTTGTATGTTGACAAACATTTGTAACTCATGTCGTAATATTTTATTACTATTATTTGGGCGACTATGTTTCTGCAAATTTACACAATTTAATATAATGACGGAGTTATTTGTGAATTATGTTAGCACGTAATGCAGGTTTGACAACAATACATACGGATCTCTATCATTACCACCAACGCATAGAATAATCACGTCGTCCTGTTCCATGCTCTGCGACATATAATCCAAACTGCTCAAGATTTGTGAGCTAGATGCCTGGGGTTTGATCGTTGCTGACACCCCATATACATCATTACGTTTTCCTGCTCTGGATTGAATCAGATGTGTAGAGAGGCTTCGGATATGCTCGTCGCCATAAATGTATATGTGAGGCTTACGACTGCAGTTCGGCGCTGTAGGTGTACTCTTATGCTTCGGACTAACAACGGGAGACATCACAAGACTGCGTTCATAATGTTTTTCAGGAGTTAGGTTTTTGTCGTTTATTAGTTGAGGGTTTAAATCCATAATGCTCTGGTTTGATTTTTGTTTATTATGCTTCTTCCCCTTATTACCTTTTCTTGTGCTTGTATCATGTTTTGTTACGGATTTACTTATATTTTTTAACTGGTCAATTTTGTATTCGCAGCTCTTAATTTTGTCTTGAAGTGTAAAATTCTCCGAAAGTAAGTTTTCGATTTCATTTTCTGCTATTTTTAGTTTTTCACGCAATTCTAAAATATGTTTTTCTTGTTCCTCAATTTTAACATAATTATTCGATATTTCGGGACAACTCCTATTCAATCCACGGGTGGGTGAGAGTGAGGCCTGATCCATTTCATCTTCATTTAGCGATAAGCTAGATAAAGCTTCAAACGAATTACGTGTTGGTATAGTTGCAACGTATCTTTTGCGGATGGTAACATTTTCATCGTGAATATGAAGCCGGTTGAGACAAGAGATACATTTCCAACTTTCCTTTCTTGCCTGTTCCATTAAATAAAATCTTTTTGAAGACACATTGCAACAATCCAGATGAAGCGCAAGGTTACAACCACAACATGTCATAAATTCTCTATTTATTATGGGCAACTTGCACTTTACACAGTGAAGCGCCATCGTAAATATTTTTTCCAAACACAAAAATCCTCCCAGAGGCGCGATTATAACTTATAACGCAGTGTCGCGTCTGTGTTTATTGCTCTACACGTCATGCGTTATCAGCGCTGCACAGATTGAGCGACCACTGTACGCAAGCTATTCACGTACTTACGTGTTGCGCTCAGCTGCGATTGTCGCATGCACCACTCCGCGATGGTAAATCGCCCGGTTGGCGGGTATGCCACACACAGTCACAGTTTGCAAGCACTTTTAGCTTTAATTGCGATTTTATTTCACTGTTTTAAGCACGTACAAATTAAAATAAAGTTATTTAATACACTATTTAACTAAACTGAAAGTTTGGCGCCTGATTATAACTGCTATCAAATATTAAAGATTTTTCGAATATGGAACAACGGAATGTACTGTTTATTGTTGTAACGTCAAAGACTAACTCTTGTTATGTAAACTTGCAATCCCATTTTTTTTTTCATAATTATTACATCATATTAAAAATTCATGGAAATCGGACTTGACTTAGTGGGTGAGAAATGTTACCCCGGATTATAAATTTGTATGGAAAAAATGGATGATTGGCAATTGACCAAATCAAACTCTATATATCGCAAAGCTATACCTAAAATATATCATAGGCATATGGATCAAACTTTATGATATGTACCTACTTGTACAAACAGTTTAAAGTTGAGTTTCTACTCCAGCATGCGGTGTGTGCGTCCAATCCGGTCGTTCTGATTTTTTGCAGACTTGTTTATGATGTTGGCCCAATGAATAATCCAAGTTTGTGACCTCGGCGCCGAACGCAACTTTGTCAAAATTAAATCAGGACATTTTAAAAGTAAACTCAATGTGCTACCATATGAGACTAGAATTGTCTCTGTAGACCCAATAGTTTTTGAGATAAAGCTTTTCAAAATTCATAATTTTTTCTAACTTCGCAATTTTTTTCTTTTAGTCGTTCTATTTGGGGTAACTTAATTCACTTTGTAATACCTGCACCAAATTTTAGTATGTTGCTAAACATGTTATTCTATCTTTAAAACCGTCGGGATACCATCTGGAAAGTACCTGGATCCGGAGATATGACGTCATTAAAATGACGGCCGCTGTATTTTAAAAATTGCGAATAATTCTGATTATATGAAACCTATATACATGTGTGGGGTATCAAATGAACGGGAATTGAATGTTCTATAATGCTATTATATACAACAGTAGCTGAGTGGTACAGTCACGGAACTATTTTAAATTATATCATAACTACCAGATTTGACGCATACGACGCCGTACTTTGAATCCCCAATTTTACTGGAGTATTCGCTATGCTGGTCACACGAAGCCCTCGTATATTTCTAATTATAAATCCGAAGAAGAAATACAAAAGAAAACATTTTGTTACATACAAAGTTATCTCTATGACACAGCAAATGATTTCACAGGGTATAAAGATTTAAAGTACAAATCTTTCAACCAGTTCACCTTTTAAATAACTTCAATTAAAGCAATTGGGCCATTCTTCTTTTGGATGCCTAAGAAACGTCCCTTAACGTGAACGTTTGTTTAAAGTAATAATTTTCAACAAATTAGGATGACATTAGAAATGCACACAATTTTCAGATTTTGATCTACGTACCTGAATAATGTTTTATACCAAATAGGGGTGTGTCCTGGGTCAACAAATAATAATTCTAATTAGTCCGTCAGTAAGATTATCAAAAAATATTGAACACGTATTTTTTGCTTTATTAAATTAATCAAAATTGACAAATATAACGCGCATCAAGGTTCGGGAGTGGGGGCTCGTGACGTCACAACGTGGTATAAAGTGTGCGTGACGTCACGCGAAACTTCAACGCAATTTATCTTCGTCATTTTTTGTTTAATTGACAAAAGAAAAAATACGTGGTCAATATTTTTTGATAATGTAAATGATGGACTAATTAGATTTTTTTAGTACACTAGCCTATTGTGTGGGGTTGAGTAAAAAAAGGCTGGCCAATATAGTAACGCAGTGGTCGTTATTTGCAAGGGGACGTGCAGACACGTCTTGTTTCTTTTTTTATATACAAAAAGAACAAAAATAGCGGGTAAATTTACAGTAAAAAGTGAGACCTGGTTAAGACTAAATGTGGGGCTCCTGTATAATAAAGTATAATAATCTCAAGATATCTACGAATTTTAAGGATCTTAAATTTCTTCAATTTCTTAATACTTCTTAGAATGGCCCAATTACCTAGCCCAGTAACCTTCGCGTATTCGTGGACTATACGGTCGCATTTAAATGAAAAATGGCATCATATAAGCCAATCAAGCATCCATTTCTAACCTTTTCCGATCGGCCATTGTTGTACCATTGTTTTAATTTAACTTTAATAAAAATAGGAACTTCTTCACTTGCTTTGCCTTTAAATTAAGTGAGCGTCGAACTGGAGAAGGTATTTCTAGTAGTTTGTCTACAGGGCTTCCCACGGCTATGCGACACGAAGGCAAAGTACTTATCACCGATTCGTTGCGTCTTCCATTATCGAAAACTTTTGGCTGTGGCGGCGAACAATTATTTCATGACACAGCAGGCGTGCCATACACCATAGGCATCGTCCTAATAGAACGCGATTTCGCGATCATCGCAAGTTCGCGCGACTGTTTGTATGTAAACTGTCATATAAAGTCGAGCGAACTTGCGATAATCGCGCAATCGCGTTCTATTAGGACGATGCCATAGAATATGATGACACGCCTAGCGTGTCATCCGCTACACGTTAAAAACATTTGATGACACGGCTGGCGTGTCATGCGCACTGAATCGGTTAAATATTACAACTAGGATATTTTGCTGTATGGAGACATTCTTTTATTTTGAAAAGTAAGTAATACTGCATTCAACGTTTTTAATAAATTGCTTGGCGAAGCGAACCGACCAAATGTGAAAAAATAAAACATAATCGTCCTGTATTTTTATGATGCCAATCTTAAGGAATAATTCTCCTTAAGTAGTATAGTATCTTAAAAAACAAAAAACCGCCTTCAAAAAGCAAAAAATAACTTCTTTAAAATGATAGGTAAATAGGTCAGTCCAACTGAAGTCTGCTTTTGGTTAAAATATTGTTGGACGCCGACTTCAGTTGGACTGACCTATTTACCTACCATTTTAAAGAAGTTATTTTTTGCTTTTCGAAGGCGGGTTTTTGTTTTTTTAAACTTTATTTTATTTTATACTTTTTATCAAAATCGGTTCACCCAGTCGAAAGTTCTGAGGTAACAAACATTAAAAATAAAAAAAAATAAAAAAATGCAGACGAATTGAGAACCTCCTCCTTTTTTTGAAGTCGATTAAAAATAAAAGAACACCGATTGGGGGATAAGTACACTCACGCGCTTGATATGGCGGAGAGAAGCATCAGCCTGGCGGAGTTGGAGTCTTGGAGATAGCCACGGTAAAACCCACCAGACCATCACCGGAAGAGGGCTGCTGGAGCAACCAGCTGACACCCCCACTGAGGCGGCGGATCGGCTGTCGGACAAACTCCGCACAGCGTTAGATAGGGAAGCAAGTGTCGCCCGATCCATCAAATGTCATGTTCATGTCCATAGAGCAAAATATCCTATATGCAATATTTAAGGTACTTTCCATTCATGTCGCATGCCGTGGGACGCCCGTATACAAGCTTTGATTCGTGCAAGGGGTTCAAGATATTTTTACATGCCTATGCTATAAATATTTATAAAATATAAAATTAACCAATTTGGTTTAACTTTAACAGTACGAGTAAGTACTTACTTACCTACTCCTCTCTGTATCAATATAATAAATGACAAAGAATATAATTTTAATATAAGAATTTTAAGTCCTGCCTGTCGTATGTCCTCTGTTAGCCTGTAAGGAAATACGTCTCGTTTTATCATCACTGAACCAACTCAAAGAAACCGACCCAATTTGATCGCACGCAAAACTACCCCAATTCGTAAAAATACATTACGGATGTATTTTGCAGCAGACAGTGAAATTCATTCTTTATACCCATTCTAATACTCTCGTTACTACAGTTATTGGTTAGTTTTATGGAGCAACGCTTTTGTGATTCACCCGTCTTCTTTCTCGCTTGAAACTAGCTGAAACTAACACCCTACACCCTACACCCGTACCGGACTAGAGGGGGCGCCTTACTAATAACGGCGTAACTTAAACATTTTTCATCCAATCGAGATCCGGTTTCTTTTAGTAGATAGCTGATAAATTTTTCGTTATGTCTGCCATACTTAATTTTAGTACGTATATAGTGTCTACTTCCGAGGCTGTAAACGAAAATAATGAGTTTTTATAGATGTTATTTTTTAATAATTTAAAATATTTCTGTAACTATAGTACATACTACTAACATTTTAGTACATTTAATGTCCGTTCATTTGATATCCCACAGATGTGTATAGGGTTCATAGAATCAGATTTATTCACAATTTTCAAAATACAGCGGCCGCAATTTTGATGACGTCATATCTCCGGATCCAGGTACTTTACAGGTAAGGTCCCGACGGTTTTTAAGATAAAATAAAATGTTTAACATCATACTAAAATTTGGTGCTGGTATCACAAAGTGAATGATGACTGATGTTTCACCTAACAGAATGAGCAATGACCAAAACGCGTGTTGGAGCACACTTCGCGGCGCTGGTACGCCAAAACTATTGACTGTATGAAAAAAAAAAACACAGACATTAAATAGTAGGCAATTATCTCTAGTTTCATTTTGTATATAGTTGTATGAGTCGGAAAGGAGAAATTGTCAAAAAACTGCTTTGAGGCGCCATTTTTCCAATATGGCGGCGCAAGCGGCAAAAATACGAGGTGGCAAAGTTGAAATTCGGAAAGCACATCAAAATCTATAAAATCACCAATCTTCTTTCAAACTTTCCAGGTAACCACTATCTTTCGAACCAAATGAATGTATTATAATGAGACGCCGATTTTTTTTACTTTATTTACATCCAACTAAGTAAAGAATGAAACAAGTTGAATAATAATAAAATATAACACAACTAACCTATAATATAAATCCCTTCATTACCCCCACTTGCGGCATCGTGCCGAGGACACATGCAGCGTTACCCCGTTGCACTGCGATGCTCAGTCTTTGAGCAAAAAAGGAGCCTTGCCTGTGGTCGCCAGAGACACCTATTAATTTGTCTGACACTTCTTTAACCAATTTTTTTGTGTCAGATGACCACGGACCAAACGTTTCCATAGCAAGTGCAGCAAATTCGTAATTTGGCTTTAAAAAAGCATATTTGCGGCACTTGATGGTTTGGGCGAGGTCTGCGGCGGTCCCTGGCTTGCGAGAAGAACCTTGGACGTGAGACGGTGCTAGCGTATCAACACAAGTGACGTCCCACGCCAAGGGACGACCAAGATGCCAAGGTAATAAAGTGCATCCGTCGGGTCTCTTTCCATCTGAGGCAGACAGGCCAGTGGGCTATTTTACGAAATAAAAGTGTACGTAAACAATTGTTTGATTAAAACTATCGCATTTGGTACCTTTCGTTAATACAAAGAAACTCTTTTCCAGAAATATCTAGGTTCCAAAATAACTTTTAGTGTTTTGATTTAAAAGTACCTATCCTTAAATGTTACTCTTCAGGCCTTAAATAAGCTACACCTTAAATAAAACGTTCTTGTTGGATTTTACCATGGAAACAACCAAACATAGCTACCTGCGTTAACGCAAGGTACAAGTGTGTACAGTCGCCACTCACTCATCCCGATATTTGTCCCTCGCTTCCAGCTCAGGCAAAATTACATACCTACCTACTTTTATGACAAACAAATTACTTAAGTTTTAAACCTTGTGTGACATGATACATTTGGGTGTGGTGTTTAAAGTTCACTACTACTCCCTCTCTCTCCTCCGTGAAATGTGTCCCCGTTAACGGTTTTTTAACTTTCTTGGGACAACTATAATAGATACGAAAAAAGTGTCAAGGGCAAAAAAGTTCCTTATTAAATTTTAAAAAGAAAAGGTTATATGTTTTTTTGTAGGCTCGACGGTATTCAAGCTATAGCTACAGTTCCGGCCTCTAATATATCACCTATGTACTTACATTTCAAACGACAAATATGACTTACCAACATTGACAACCAATCAAGAACTAGTAGACCAATTGTATTGCTATTATTCAATTCGTTAGCTGATTAAATAAGGTTTAAAATGGTATATAATAAATCTTTGTAGATTTCACTTCACGGAGGAAGCATTTAAAAAACCATCGCTGCTGCGTTCATACAAATTAGTATGAACGCTAGGTAACGCTAGGTAGCGTAGGTAAACGTCGCTAATCGTATGAGATGTAAGTACAAAGGTTATATACAGGGTGGAAGGGACGACGGCCCATCCCGTAAATGGGAGATTATACATCTTTAGTACTTTATTTTTCTCTAAGAAACTATGTTAATATCTGTAACAGTTTTCGAGTAACAGCTTGTTAAAGTTTAATGCAATAAACTTATTGTTTCAACCCTAACCGATGATAGGGTCAATCACCTGACCTTGACCTTACTAATAAACAACAATCTTATAATGTAAAGAAGGTACATTGACAATATTTTTGTTGTTGCAACCTATTTGTTTCGCAGATAGGTAGTTAGTACGCTGACCAGTGAAAACGGTCCAAGTGAAAACGGATATAAGTCGTTTCATCTCGTGATAATAAGGGGCATTATCATTTTCACTTTAACTTTGGTAGACTTGCATCCTTTTTCTCTAGGACCACAGTAAAGATTTCCCTAGAAAAGCTGCCATTTAATTAAAAAAGTAGATGCCACAATTATGTCAAACAAATGTCAATCAAACAAACTGTATTGTTTGCGTTCCCAGATTACCTTAATTTATTATTATTATACGCGGAATGCATCTACACTACCACTAAAACTTTATTACAATAGGTACAGAGAGAGATATCCTCCACCTCATCCAGCTGATCGTTGGACAATTTAACGTGCTTTTGATCGCGTAGTCAGTAATCGTCCATCATTACGAACATCTCAGGACGGCTAACACGGAGGAGTCGCAGCGAGACTTGAGGAAAGAGTACTGCGGTATTTTGACCGAAATTCAAGAGCAAGTTCAAGGCAAGCGGGTCAGTACTTCAGACTAACTCATACAACAGTACTGAAAATATTTAAACGTGCACGTCGTCGTCCTTACCGTGTACCTACAAGGGATCAAGCTTTATTGCCCAGAGACTGCCCCGTCCGAGAAACGTACTGGCGGTGGTTGTTAAACCAAGTATCAGAAGATCGTGACTTCATTTAGACGTATTATATGGACCAATGAAAAATTAGGTATTTATTTACATGTGGCATGGCATGTGGAACAGGCGAGACAAACATGTGTATGCCGAAGAAAATCCATTCGTGTACCGTCATATGAGTCACCAATATCGCTTGTGAGTCAGTCAGCCTTCGTAGAAAAAATCTTGAAGAAAATACGTTTTTGAAGGTGCATCTACATACTCGGGCACGGGCTGCCGTTTGTGTTATTCACTTACTTATTAGACACGGAGGAACGTGTGAACATCGCCTGTAATCGCAGAAGATTCAAAATAGGCCGCCCCAAGCTTAGGCTAGGTAGGCCTAAGCTTCTAGATCGGTGGCCGACTGCAAAAAATCCTACCCGATAAAAAAATAGAAAATACCTACTCTGTAGGGGTAGCTGACTTTTAGTAGCTTCAACTGCTCTTGGTCGGCCGCGGCTTAACTTGGCAAATTTTGCGCAAATGGCAAAAAAGTGGTACAAAAATTCATCAAAAAAAACCTCATCGAAAAATAGAATGAAACTTTTATGGTAGGATAGAGGCCATTGAGGACGGTAAAAAAAAAGTGGTCGGCCAAACCCTGTGTTGGCAGGTTCCTGTGTCCGACCGAATTTGTGGTACCACGTGACAGCTGCATTTTACCTCATCGAAAAATGGAATGAAAAAAAAGGACTATAATAGCTAAATTAAACCTGTTGACGTATGTCTTGGTCGGCCTCATCTTAGTCTGGCAGTTTTTGCAGTCCGACCAAATTTATAAAAAAAAATTATTTTATTTCAAAATTGAAAATATGGTTTCTTTATGGCTTAAACTGACCAAATATTACTAATAATTTTTTTTTTTTCAATATTGAAAATATAGTTCCTTCATTGCTTAAACTGAACTAACATTTATAAACAAATATTTTTGTGGTTCAATATTGAAAATATGGTTTCTTCATTGCTTTAACTGAACTAATAATGCTTACTTTAATAAGTAAGAGTATGGTAATGTAGTCATAGTAGTATAGTACAAAATAGACTAGCCAGCAAAATAGTCATGCGACCCGCCTATTTTCATGCAAACAACCTAACTTAATAAGGTCATCAATAAATAAGAGCGTGGGGGGCTTAGAAGGCTTTACAAAAACCAAACATTGGGTTAATTTTTTTATTATTAAATCTAAATAATACAATAACGTTTTTAATTTGCATTTTTTTTATATTATTAATAATTACAATCATCTTCGGAGCCGAAGTCTGACGAACTTTCCCCATCAATTATTATATCTTCGATTCGCAAAGGAGTCATGTGTCCTTCGAACCATTTGATATTATTGTTACGTACGTGGGGGTAGGTAACTGATAGAAATGCACGAATACACCGATAATCAAAAGTAGACTTTAATAACGCACTCACTTAAACCGTTACAAAACAATTATCGCACAATAAACTTCGAATACTCAGATGATCGCTCGGGTCGCTCTTATTCGCACTGATCCCTTTCCAAGTAAAGACTGACTCGTCGCAACCCGTGTCCGTCGTTTTATAGTTCCCGAGCCCGATTATTCTAGAACGCCTTCCGGAATGTTCGATGTACTTCGCCCCGTCAAGGTCGATCGAGACTGTTCGTTGCTGGAATGTTCTACGCCTTACTACCTTGTTGTTTTTACGATCGCAATGACCTTGATTCACGGATCTGGATGAGTCTGGAATGTTCCGCGTGTTGCCGTCTCATTTCGTGTTATCTCTTTCACACATTTCTGGAAGGTTCTCAGTATAGCTGTCTCTTTCTAATCATGTTATCTCTTTCACACGCTTCTGGAAGGTTCTCAGTATAGCTGTCTCTTTCTAATCATGCTATCTCTTTCACACGTTTCTGGAAGGTTCTCAGTATAGCTGTCTCTTTCTAATCATGCTATCTCTTTCACACGTTTCTGGAAGGTTCTCAGTATAGCTGTCTCTTTCCAATCATGCTATCTCTGTCACTCTTAGTGGAAAATTGCCATATACTGAAATGTACTTCAAAGGCCCATAAGGGGTCCTGAAAATGCCTGAAAATGGGTTTTCAGGTTATGGCGTCATCTGATAGAGGGTGGCCTGAAACGGACTGAAAACATGTTTCAGGCGCCTGAAAACAACGGCAAGTGGGTCGAAAATCTAATAATTTGGTATGTGATAGAGCTACCTCTGAAACGGACTGAAACGATATTTCAGCCTGCTGAAAACGCTTCTAAAGCACCAAAATTAACGATAAAAGATGAGACGCCTTATGCCATCGGCGTAACATTATACATTTCATCTGCTAATGTCCAGCCACAACTTGTTGCATTAAATTTGATGCAAATCGATTCTGCAGCACACTGCCACATTGAATTTATGAACGCCGTTCGTAATATTTTTTGTTTTAAAGTGCTCCAACACCCCCGGATATTGCCGGAATCAAAATTAAGTAAAAATTTTTCAAAAAAAATCCACTTTGCGATACTGTTGAATACTTTTTTTTGAACAACTCTACTCTCGCTTCGTTCACTGTTTTGCATATTTTCATTACAGTACATTTTTGAATCAAGTCCGAGGTTTCATATATTTATTTTAAGTCGTTCAAATTGAAAAATTGGCGGCGTTGAATAAAAATATAAATGACGGAGGGCATATATTCATTATACTCTATGGGAGGACGAGCGAGAACGGCACGGTGTCCTTCGCAGAAAAGAAACAAACAAAGGTTTGGTGAGCGTTTCTTCCTTTCTATTTCACTCACAAGTTAGAAAACTGAAATAGCAATAGCGCGCGTGCGGCCACGCAGATACCGGTCGGTCGACATGGTTATGACTTATTACTAATATTGCGATAATTTCAAAGGCCTTCTACACGATCGGGACCAACCGCCAACCATGGTGTCCTTGGTCGGGTTGATATAAAAATGGACCGTGTAGAAAGCGGTTGTAGATGATGTCACCAAAACTAAATCTCAGTAAAGTGCACCTCGATATCAAATTTAAATAATTATAACAAAATCACATTCATTAACAATATTTTGTCGTTTTTATTTATAATCCATTGTAAAAACTTGCACTTTAACATGTTTTTTTAATATTCTCCATTTTAATTTTTCATGACCGTCATTTCCATGGTAACTAAGAGAGAGGCGCCATGATGTGACTTTATAAGTACATTTACGAAATATAAGCAAAACATGTTAAAGTTCCAAACCCAATCGCAACCAAACCACAGCCTAGAAACCAATACAGTCGTCCGACGAAGCCGTCTAGACAGGGCAATCGTGCGGGGTGTGAGGGGCGAGGGGCGAGTAGGGCGTGCCCGAGCTGCATACGTCGTCGGCTACGTCGCCATTGTTAGTAGCTCGGGACATATCTTTCAGGGCTGACGCGTGTCGTATTTTGATGTGTGGAAAAATTGGTGCATACGACATGTGCAGTGCGAGAATGCAAGTGTTAGTTCAATTTCCACACTCAGAAGAAAGGTTAGTACTTATATTATTTTATGGTGCTTAATTTATAACATTTTTGTCATGTCATGCCAACGTAAACAAAATGGCGGATGTAAAAGCGTGACGCCTGCCAGCAAAATTGAAACTTTTCTCAAATTTTTGTTTCTAAACAAATTTAAAATGGCGGACATGATTTTTATAAATAATGATAATGATTGTCATTATCTAGGTTTTTGGGGGTGCTGAATACGAAAAAGATATCCATGTTGAAATCCAAGATGGCGGACATTATTTTTTCTTAAAAATTGATATGGGGGTGTCATCTTCAAGGTTCCTTGGGGTGCTGATTACGAAAATGACATTATTTTTGGAATCCAAGATGGCGGACGTATTTTTTTAAATATAATGATATGGGTGTAATTTTCGAAGTTCCTCGGGTGCTGATTACGAAAATGACATTATTTTTATAATCCAAGATGGCGGAAATAATTTCTTGAAACAAAATTGTATGGGTGTTATACTATGATTAATTATTTATGATTTTATATTCGTTTTAAACTGCTTCAATAGGTAAAGTATTAAACACTTAATGATAAAATTGTATTTTATTTATATTGTTAACAAGCACTTATTTCCAAATAAAATACATGACTGCCATGAAAAAGAAAACGTGTGCGCCTCGTGACGCCCGACAGAAGTGATAACTTAACAATGAAATATTTAAACTTACGCACACTAATCCAGAGTGACACACACCAACAAACCTAAAAAGTAGTTTGATCTAAAATTTTCACCGACATTAAAAATGTTTCAAAAGTAAGTTATCTTTGGTTTTGTTAGGCGACCAATTTTTTTAAATCTCACTACCGGGTTTGCAATTTTAGTCCCCACGGGCCCTCAGATATCGATTTTCAAGACAATCGAACCAGTAACAAAAAAGTTCAAAATGGCGGCTACTTTTTGTAAATCTAATTACGGGTCCGTATTTGTAGTCCCCAGGGACCCTCAAACATCGATTTTTATTGCGATCGGGCCAGAAACAAAAAAGTTCAAAATGGCGGCCACTGTTTTGAATTTGAATTACGGGTCCGTATTTGCAGTCACCACGGACCCTCAGATATCGATTTTCAATGCAATCGAACCATAAACAAAAAAGGGAAGCCAAACAGACTGGCGCCGTAACGCGTTACGTAACGAAGCGGTTTACCCTTCCATAAGAAGTTATCACCTCAAAAAAATAACCAGCGTCACTCGGGACGATGTAAAAATTGTAACTATAGCCCATAATGTCCATACTGTTGAGGCATTTAGAAGTTATAGCGGAACAAAGAAACGTACATACATACATATATGAAAACTAAAAACATTACCCTCCTTTTTTGGGCAGTTGGGTAAAGTTTGTGTCGGCATTTACGCAAACATCAAAGGCGTCGGCCCTCTGTTAGTTACTCTTTACACTGTGAGCAAACATTGCATTACTAAATTGTAATACACCAGATACACAAGTAGCGTGAACAGATCCGAGGATTGAGGACTTAACGTAATATTACAATATGTTGTGTTTTTTGTGGGAGATAGCTAGAGATGTGGGCATAAGTAAGGAACGGGTAAACGAAATAATTCCCGGTCATTTAAATATGTCTAAGGTTAGTGCACGCTGGTGCCTCAAAATACTGACTCCGTTAGACAAAGACAGACGTCAGACAGATGTTGTCAGGAGTTTTTAGACATGAGTCGCAGGAAAGAGGAAGAAATTATTTCCAGGATTGTGACGTGTGATGAGACTTGGATAAGAAAATGGGACCCAGAAAGTAAACAGGGGTCCCCACAATAGAAAGTCAAAGACGAAAAATCTCCTTGGAAGTTCAAGGTTCGCCTGTTCGGCTAGTAAACTCATGTCAAAAATTTTTTGGGATTCAGAAGGTATAGGTATTGCTCATTGATTATTTGCCATAAAAAACGACAATGAATGCCAATTATTACGCAAATTTACTTTTCCAGTTGAAGCACGCTATAAGAGAAAAACGGAGAGGCAAACTTAGCAACGGAATTTTGATTTTGCACGACAATGCACCTGTGCATACGGTTCGCATAACACAGCAAGCCATAACCAGAAATGGCTTCGATGTCATCGACATCCCCCTTACAGCCCAGATTAAACGCCCTGTGACTATTTCCTATTCAGTCTTCTGAAGAAAGATCTCAGGGGGCGTAGATTTTCTACCGATGATCAGATGATAGCCGCGGTGAACGACTATTTTGACGAGATTTTTTTTTTATCGGTTTAATGTCATTATTTGACAAGTGTAACAAGTGCATTTCGGTAGAAGGGGATTACATAGAAAAATAAAAATAAACTAGCCAACTACGTCTTTTCTTTCATAGTCAGGTAACTTTTCAGCCGCCCCTCGTAAGATATACGTATAAAACACATAAATCAATGGATCTAACATCAAAAAACTAAAGCTTTGGCCTTCTAACCTAACCTTACCGACTAGATCCACTACGCTAACTAGCGTTTGTGTTCGTTCCGTTTTTTAACCGATCGCGTCACTGGTAGATGACGTGATACGAAAAGTCACGTGATCTACCAGTGACGCGATTGGTTTAAAAACGAAACGAATAGAAACGCTATAGCCAGCGATGCATCTTGGCAACCCAACTAACATTTTGGTGGTGGTGTCAGGTGTCAGTTACAGTTTTTTTTAGAACTTTAAGCGTTATTACAGAATTACAATTATCTCAGTTCTAAAAAAATATCGATAGAGTCTGTCTAATGAAAGCTGAACCTGGATTTTTCTTGGCTGACGAGTCTGGCAACACTATTTAATATGTCGTTTGGACTTTGTTGTTGTTAGAAACTTGTCAATTCGAGATCTAAATTGATAAAAATACGGAGTAATCATGCCGTCGACGATAAGAGGCGGTGTCCGGGAGATTCTGTATACTATTATACAGAAGTACAAAGAAAAACAAGAAGAAAGAAAAGCATTATTGATGCAAAAAATTAATTGTTTAGTTACGGTGACCAAATTTATAGGTTAGTACGGCTTTAGTACGGCATGTTCATTTTGATACTTCTTATTTCTCTATGTGCAATCCTAAGTTTAATTTACCTTTTTCTGTCTATTATACGATGAGATTAAGAAATTAAACGAAATTAAATTCGTTTCAGAAAACCTGGACGTGCACGTTGACAAAAGTGTGCTGGAAAACGTAAAGCAGCTGAAAGAGGTTGAGGAAACTGAGTTAGCCTGCCAGACTCAGACGAAATATTTGGAAGAAGTATCTTCAATGACCGGTAATTACTAAAATTATCATTGTCTTTCCCTATATAATAGGTGTAGGTACCTATTGTCTGTCCCTATATCATGTTGAATCTCTTAGCATTCACAATTTTATTAAATTAATTTAATAGACAGATGATTAATGTAACTGACACTCATAGTTTCAATAAAACAATAAGGAGGTGTTTAGTTAAAAGATATCATAAACATATTATTTGATATGTATTTTCTGTGTGCGGAGCAAACAGCATTTTGTTGTTTATGAACCAAATGTACACTGTACAGTCGATTTCATAAATATGTGTACACTTTAGTACCTTATCTATTTATTTAATGTCATTTTTGAACGGCCAGATATAAAAGATGTTCGGGTTATATGAGTCTTCCTTGTTCTTAAACCGTTGCGATTAGAACCTCACCGATGCAATTTCATTTCACCTAAACCCAAATGTTTTTAGGGCTGTCGGACTGTACAATGGGGCTGTACTGCGCAACCACACAATGTATTTCTAAATGGTGTTCTGTTTATTTAACACTTTCTTTCTTCTTACAGATATCAGTGTTTCATCTTTAAAAAGAATAAGTAATGAGGGAAAATTAAACAACGGTGTCTTTAGTACTCCCGGAAAAAAGCGACCTCACAAGGCCACGGTGTCTAATTTGGATAGCTTTGACATCCAAGCTATCCGAAATAAAATAAATGAATTAAAACCCATATTTTCTTTCAAATTTGCCAGAAGTGTTCTGAGTCGGAATTTGCTTTTTTACAACATAAAACTCATAGACTTTATTACGGATAGTTTTAACATCAAAGTTATCCAAGTTAGAAACCGTGGCTGGATGAGGTCGCTTCATACCAGGAGTGCTAAAGATTCCGTTGTTTTATTAGCCCTCATTAATTATTCTTTTCAAACACATGGTTGAGGAGGCGATGGCTGAGATCAGCGTCATACTCGTGAACGGGTGTTGTCAGTGGGGTCCTGTCTGTTCACGCTTGCAAGAACCTGTTTTCCAGTTAGTTATTTTAGTTATCGTTCCTGACGTAGAGACCTCGTCATGTTGTTCTCCTAGTCACTATTTTTAATTTACTCAATGTTATTGAGCGTACATTTGTAACGACTAAGTTTGTGTTGTTAGAAATAATTATTAATTACTTTACTACCTTGTAATGTTACTTTTAAGAATAATTGTATTTTATGATTGGAAAAAATTATCTGCTGGAGTTTCTTGCGGCGCTTCTTCTCCAAGATATAATTGTCGTTAGATAGAGGTGTAAGGGTGATGAGAATAATGTTACCTCTAATTACTTTATTAAAAAGGTTGAATATAATATTCCTCATCATCATTGTTTTATTATGCTGTGTGCGACACAGACGAAAACCTCTCGTATCAATGAAATCTATCAACAGCACGACTAGCACAAGTTGCTCGTGACTTGTTTGTCGCTCGGATCTCCCTTACTATCTAGTCTGTTACGATAGAGACGCACAGAGCGACAAGCGAGAAAATACAACTTGTGCTACACGTGCAGATCACTATATTTTCATGTCAAATATATTTCGAAAAACCAAATGTGCTCCAGTCACTGTCATCGTATTTTACCTAAAGTGCTTTTCATCAAAATATAGCGCTCGTAATAATATATATGAAAATATAGTACGCGTTTCCTCTTCTTTTGTGCCCACCAAAATAAATAAAATAATAAAAGTATCAATATCGTTTATTCCTTCATTGATCGGTAATACCATATCAAGATTTTTTGAATTTGCCGCTTTTTCCCAGGTTCAGCTTTCATTAGACAGACTCTATAGAGGAGTTAGCAAACAAATTAAACTCCAACAGTGGCACTAGAACTTTTATGGACGATGTAGTACAGCTTTGAGAGTTAAAATAGTGATAATTAGAGCAAGTATACTTAAGATGTTATAGCTTTAACCTGTCTGTGACTCCTATGTCTTAATAACAGTGTTTGCTGTCTCTGGTTAACGCATGTTTATTTATTTTATTTTCTTTATTTTAAAACAGACACAGACATTAGAAACAGAATATACAAGTAGAATATAAATTAAATAAGTGTAGCCTATATCCTGGGGCAATTCCCACTAAGACTTATACCTACAATAATAATTAAAGTAGTGGCAGTGCCGTAGGAACGAAACATACAACAGGGCAACAAACAGCATGCTTTAATATAAAATAGATTTAGACAGGCCATGCTAATAAATAAACTATCAAAAACGTATAATTTACAAAATGTGTTCTTTCCATGAGTATATACATTATCACAATCTCATTTACTTTATTAAGAGTTTAATTCTATCTTTGAATTTGGCGCGCGTGTTACTAAATTATGTCAACCGAGACCAGGCTTTTATTATATGTTTGGCATATTGTACGCAACGGTGCGCGGGTTCCCGCCTTAGATGAGCTCAAAGGGACCGCGAACAGAGACATCGAACGCGTCCGAAACGCTGGCGGGCGGAAACCAATACTGTCGAGGAGTTCTGGACAGTTGTAATATCCTGTGCATATTTTATGTAGCACTGTCGCGTCCTGGACCGTCCGCCTGCTAACCAATGACAGAAGCCCGTAGGGGACCAGTAATTATTCGTATGACATGGTGGTGTGGGCGAGCCTATAGTGAAGGGCTCGCAGAAACTTTTTCTGCACCGCATCAACGTAAACTGCGTAATAGGGGTTCCAGGCTTCAGAAGCATATTCCAAATAAGGGCGGACTAGTGACTTATAGAGCAACAGGTAAGAATCGCGTTTTTTCAGAGGCTTAGCCGATCGAAGGATGAAGCCAAGCATTTGGTAAGATTTTTTCGTTACTTGGTCAATATGTTGATCTAGGGTTAGTTTTTCGTCTATCGTCACCGAGGTCTCTAACAGATGAAACTTTTTGTACCTCTATACCGCCTATTTCATACCTATTCATTATTTTGTTTTTATTTTTGGTAAAGGAGATGTGGACGCATTTATCGTACGCCAGATATAATTTATTTTATTGGCAGTATGTGTGGAATCTGTCGAGATCATCTTGGATAAGCCTGCAATCATTTTGTCTTAACTGTTTTGTATATTTTTAGGTCGTCAGCAAACATAGCTATTTTACAGTTCCAGAAGCAGTCACTGATATCGTTAATAAACAATGTGTATAGAAGCGGGCCTAGAATAGATCCTTGAATTACGCCGGATGATACGTGTAACATACGTGATTCGTAGCCATTTATTACGACTATTTGAGTGCGATTTTCTAAATACGAAGCAAACCATCTCAACAAGGTACCTTTGATTCCATTAAATGCTAGTTTCTGCAGTAACAGGATATGGTCGACTTTATCAAACGCCTTTCGAAAATCCGTGTACCTATATTACATCGACTTGAGTGCGTCTATCCATTGGCGTGAAGAGAAAATTTGAGTAAACTAAAAGATTCGTAGAGGTTGATTTGCGCTTCATAAAGCCATGTTGTTGTGGTATTATCTTATTTTGAAGAAGTGGGTAAATTATGTCGTGGACAAGTGACTCAAATAGTTTGGAGATGCAGGATTGAATTGAAATTGGCCTGTAGTGACTAATTTGGGTCTTAGATCCGGATTTATGTATGGGAGTGACTAGAGATAGCTTCTAGCGGTCCGGAAATGTGCCCTCTTGGAGGCATTTATTGAATAATATTTTAAGTGGAGTTATTATTGCTGGAGAGGTATTTTTGAAAAAGATGGGACCTATTTTGTCGGATCCAGGGCCTTTATTAGGATCCAACTTTCTGAATTTTTCGTTTTATATCAATTTCACGAATAAAAACATTTGAAATAATATCAGCGGTAGACGAACACGGCAAATTATCAACATCTGGTATATGGTGGTTATTAGGAGTCTCGAATACTGAGCTAAAAAATGTTGAGAAAAGCTCGCTAATATCATTCGGTGTGTTGGCAGCCTTATCACCGAGAAACATTGTGTGCGGGTAGCTTGAATTGTTTTTTTTTCAACGAGGAGATGTACGCCCAGAAAGATTTAATATTTGACCTCATCGCGTCCACGGTGTTTTCTGTATATTTACGAAAACAATTTAACATACCTAAGCGATTTGCACCGTGATCGCAACAGTGAGAATTCGCTATAGTCACGAAGAGATTGATAGGTTTTCCATTTGAGCCAAACCTTTTCCTTTCGTTTTAACGTTTTTATAAGTGGATATGAAAACCATTTCGGGTAAGTTGGGTTCTTCTTTTTACAAGACCATCCAGAATTTTATAGATTATTTCGTCGAATTTGTTAGCAGCATCACTTGCCTGCAGGGCTCCCAATTCTGCATGCCCATCAGTGCTATTGAGTTCATTTGTAATTTCTGAATAGTTTGCTTTATAGAAATTATATTTATGTACATATTTAGTAGGTAAAGGGTTATCAAGCATTACATTAACGTTAAATTGGAGTGGAGGATGGTGTCTATCAATATTGCTCAGGACTACACTAGGGGGCGAGAGGTAGCAGTCTAAACTAGACAATAGCAGATCTAGTGTTTTATAATTTTGATTTTGTAAATAATTATATTGGTTTAGACCTAGAAAGTGAATAGTGTCAAGAATCTTGAGTTTGCACCCAGGTTAAATCAGGTAAGTTGTAGTCCCCTACTGCACAGATTTGGCAGTAGGGTACATCTTCTTGTATTTTTTCAAGTGTTTTAAAGTGCTCAATGTACACATCCTTTCCAGAAGAGGGAGAAATGTAGGCAACGCTTAGGATCAAGTCAAAGCTAGCAGTTGGCAAGATCAGAAAAAGGTCCTCGGCGACTTACGACTCCCAATCCGAACGCCGAGTGGCTTGAAGAGAATTTCGTACCGCTATTAACACCCCGCCGCCGTCCTTTTTGTGATGGGATGAGAGATCGCGGTCCCGACGGTGGATTGTGTACTCGCTACTTAGTATCTCGGCATCCAGTATGCTAGGTTGCAGCCAGGTCTCGGTTAACATAATTATATCGTATGAAGCGTTCAGCACATTAAAGCGAAGGTCGACCAGCTTAGATCGGAGTCCACCGCAGTTCTGATAATACAATGAAAGTTCTTTTTTAATCATCATCGAAATGTTTTAAATTTATAATCAATAACAAGTGTGCGATCAGTAGATCGTAATAGCTGGCCCACCACTGTATAAATACCTTTAAAGCAACAGATTTTATTATGAAAGTAATTAATATAAAATAATGAGAACACTGTGTAGGTATATAATACAAGAATTAGTTTTATTAGTGTAAATGTATTTTTCATCTTACTAGCTCGGAAAGCCCCTTTTTGTTTGTTTGATATCTATTGAGGAAATCGCTTTTTATCCACATGTGAAGAAAAATTTCTGACAGTCCAAGTAAGTCGATGTGCGACCAAACGCATCCGAAATAAAAAAAAAAAAAAGTAAGTCAAAGCTTTTCAATTATGCCGTCAACGTTAAATATTCGCTTGTTTTTCTAGTTCGTTTTGTTATTAAAAATGAGTGATTCGAGTGACGAAGACGTATTAACACCTGTGGAGTTACGGGAAATCGTGCAAAATGCGGAATTGAGCAAGCAAAGTGAATTGATAGTACGAACCCTTTTACTTATATTCCTCGCTGTAGTGAGGTGAAAAGTTTTTGTTATACACGGGTGTTTGTTACACACACCATTTTGTGTCGTAAAATATAGGTGTATATTTGCTAAAAGATACACAGACTAAAAACTATATCAGTGCTTTTTTTTTATGTAATTCAAACTTGGCCCCTAATCTCGAACCACTAGAGATGAAATTTCATGGGTGATATGGCGAAACAAATACAATTTTATATGGAGTTGACGTCTTCATCTCGAATGTTAGTTTGTTAATCTCGAGTGCCACGAGAATAGGGGTCCAGATTTAAAAAAGTTATCTATGGTAAAATTGGAGGTGATAAAGCTTCTAAAAAAAATTCATTTCAAAACTCAAATTTTAATTCATGTTAATGTGACATACACAATTATTAAAAGCTAAAGAAATATTCTTCTTAAACCTTTGAAAAACCGACGCTAATTAACTAACACTATTGAAAGTAAATTGAAAGTTTTTTAGTAAAAATTAATTCGTCTAGTGATGACAGTGATACATTCATTCTGACACCGCCCAATATTAACGAAGCAGCAAGATCAGTCGCAGACGGGGGACAGTCTCCAATATTGTGCTAGGTTACATAGACAGTTACGCCATCTTAATTTCTGAACAGTAAAAACACCGATTGTTATCATGAGTCTCAGATAGATGTCATGCATGCATGCTATCATTAAATATAATTCAATAAGAAATATTATATCATTGTAAATGACCATAAAAGTTACAGTTAAGTTTATTTTGTAATAATAATACGAATTATTTTATTTTATTCGATCTGGCCGACTAAAATATGATTTTTGGCATGGCAACCCTGCCTCCAGTCCAGAGGCCCTACTTTGAAATTCGAAGTTCGAAGTAACGTTAGCTCCATCCCTGTCACTCGTCATTCGAGACTAAATCGAGAGAAAGGGATGAAGCTATCGTAACTTCGAACTTCGAATTTCAAAGTAGGGCCTCAGTAATTTCATTTAACATGGCCACGGTTGTATAGTCCATTCGCTTAGATAGTGTCGCTACATTCGCACTTACTTGTGGTTATTGTAATATAATACAAATATAATTCGAAGTATACTGCGAAATTCATTTGAGGCATCACACCCGCAAGTGAATTTGGCAGTTTACATCGAGTTATATTCGTATTTTATTACAATAACCACACGTATGTGTGAGTGTAGCGACACTATCTAAGCGAATGGACTATATTTGAGTGTGAATATTTCTAAGTGTAACATCAAAAGTAATAATTTATAGCTGGTGTCGATCGGAAAATCGGATTTTGTCCGGTAAGTTAATATGTGTTGGGGATGACGAAGCAAAAATAGCTGCACAAAAATATTACAACGAACGTAAACATTAAAAAAAAAAGCTCCGAAATAATACTTATTGTCATTTCATTTCATACACCCTCCCATCCAATTAGTTATTTCCCAGTAACAAACTATTTTGTTCTCGTCTCGTCGTAATTCTTAGATTCAGATTCATATTAATTGAATCGAATTACGACAAGACGAGAGCAAAATAGTTTGTTACTGGGAAGCAGCCATTAAATTTTAAGAACGTATACAGGGTGTTAGGTAATTAGTGGATAATCCTTGAATTGCGGAAGGACGTTATGAAAAAGCTAAAATAGGTTAATTAAAAGTCGCACGGTTTTCGAGATATTTAGACTTTTAGGTTTTTTTTCGAAAATGAACACGTTTGTTCATAGCACCATTCTAAGCAAATTTTTTAAAATTTAATTTTTTCCCAATATTCTTGAATACTTATGTTTGCAGATAGGCATCACCATTAATGTGAGGCTAACATGGGATAAAAAAAAACGCTAACTTATTTTTTGCGTTTTCAATCGTACATTGATCGAACTTTCAGCTCCCATGGTGAAAAAAATACACTACCGTCTAGTTGCCCATAAGCTTAAAATCATGTTAATTTATTGACAATTTAAAAATAGTAATTTCCTTTTGAATTTAAAATCGAAATGCCATAATTGCCACTAATTTAAATGCCATTTATTCCAAATTAAAAAAAAGTGCCGACTGCTTTTTGTTTTTTTTTTCGAGTTCGATTTTGTATTTCGCTATTATTGCGTAATGAATGGTGAATTTTGTGTTTAAATTGTTGTGTTGTTTTTTTGTTTAATAATTATTCGAACACAATACACACCGATAGAATATGCTCAAATGCATTACATTTATGGTGAGTGCCAAGGCCTCACCTCCCCTCGCCTCGGCCTTTTCGTGCAATCCGTGTGTTTTTAGAGTTGCATGCACTTTCCACGTTGTCAGTCCGAGGTTATTTGCTAGTCCCGTACGGACATAGAAGGATTTGCCGCTATTAAATCCAGAACATTTTCATCGTCTCGCTCCCTCGGTCTGCCCTCGCTATTTCCTCCTACACCCTGGCCAAAAACTGCCTTCATGTAAGTGTTATGGATTCAAGGAAAAATCCAGTATTCGAGCATATTCTACCGGTGTGTATTGTGTTCGAATAATTATTGAACAAAAAAAATTCAACACAACAATGTGTTTAGAACACACAGTTCACCATTCATTACGCAATAATAGCGAAATACAAAATCGAATTAAAAAATAAATAACAAAAAGCAGACGGCATATTTTTTAAATTTGGAATAAATGGCATATAACTTAGTGGCCAGTAATGTCATTTTTCATTCAACAAAAAGTTTTGAATTCTACGCCCGGGATACTAAAAGTAAATCAGGAAAAGAGTGGGTGGGCGTGTATTTTTTTATTATTTTGGCATTTGATTTTGAATTCAAAAGGTAACTAAAACTTTTAAATTGTCAATAAATTGGCATTTTTTAAGCTTATGGGTAACTAGACGGTAATGTATTTTTTTTTCACCATGGGAGCTGAAATTTCGATCAATGTAGGTACGTCTGAAAACGCAAAAATTAAGTTTGCGATTTTTCTTTTAAAAATCCATTGTAGTCTCACATTAATGGTGATGCCTATCTGATAACATAAGTATTCAAGAATATTGAGAAAAAAAAATTGAAAAAAATTAGCTTAGAATGGTGCTATGATCAAAGCATTGAACAAAAGGTTTTCATTTTCGAAAAAACCTAAAAGTCCAAACTTCTCGATAACCGTGCGACTTTTACTTAACCTATTAGCTTTTTTCATAACGTCCTAAGTGCCCTCTATCCATAATTCAAGGATTATTCACTCATTACCAGTGATCGGAATAGGTAGACTATATTTACCTAAAGTTCGCAAAAGGACATAATATAGAGTGGTTACAACCGGGTGAAATATTAATTTATTTTGATTGAATTCCGGATTTCTGGAGCCTGTTTTATAAAGCTACAAAGTACAATTTGCAGGTTACAAGTTTCTATTTGACACAACCTCGACCAATGACGACGAGCAGAAGACATTTGAGCAGTGTTGCCAGTTTAGACCTGTAAAATTGTAACTTGTAGCTTTATAAAACGTGCCCCTGGTATTTTTCTGCTACTAGTAAATGTAGTCGCAAGGAAGTCTTCAGTTTATGTCTCTGTTCTACGAAGTTTAGGTAAATATGCTCCACCTATTAATTAGATACTTAAAAGAAATCAGTTACAGGGCCCTTTTTATCACAAACTAACATAAAATATCCCATACCGTAAGTAAATATTATGTATATTTTGCATTAAAAATACCGGAAATCCGGATTTCAATAAAAATAAATTAATATTTCACGCGGTTGTAACCACTCTATGTCATGTCCTTTTGCGAACTTTAGGTAAATATACTCTACTTATTCCGATCACTGCTCATTACCTAACACCCTATAAGGTCTGCTCATTCTTACTTGTCTTATATAGTAAACAACTTTCTAACCTGAAAATGAACCTTTTTAGGCTAAAACCGCTATTTTAAACAAAATCAAGCAATCACAGACAGTACATTTGCCAAATGATGTCCAAAATGTTTATTCAGTTTACTTTATTTACGACAAAAGAGCTGTTTTAGCCAAAAAAGGTTCATTTTGAAGTTAGAAAGTTGTTTACTATACAAGACAAGTAAGAATGAACAGACCTTATATATCGATACCTTAGTGCACAATCGTACTAAATGATTTTTTTTTGCCAGTAAAGTTACGAACTTATTATTTGTGCACAAACATGATAATTACAATAACTTTTCAAATGTAATTAGTACAATAAGTTGTGAACTAAGGTATCGATATATCAATGGTACTAGTTCAGAAATCTAGGTGGCGCTTCAAATCAGTGTGCATGAATATCCCGTGAGAGGGTTCTCTTTTCCCAGTATATTACAGTACTCTTAGATCAGTCGTAAACAATCTGCTGCCTCAAAACTCTCGGGAGAAGTATTTGAAAGTATACGATAACTTCGTGTTATGGAAAACTCATGAAAAAACAAAATCTTTTTCCGAAAATGTGATGCTTGTCTATTTTAATAAACTCTCAAAGACGCTGAAACGTTCTACATTATGGGGTATTTATTCTATGTTGAAGGCAACAATAGATACAAAATATACCTAATATAAATATCAAGCATTACACAAAATTTACGATGTTATTGAAAAGACTGGATATAAACCCAAGAGATCGAGAGTATTAACCGCGGAAAATGTCGAGATATTCCTCAGAGAAGCTCCGGATGAAATCCATTTAGCAATTAAAGTAAGTCATTAGTAATTTGAAGATTTATGTTTATAATACAAAAGTTAATAAAACTAGATCTAGAGCGGTTAGAATATTAAATTTATTTTCATAAATAACCGCGATAGTTTAAAGCAGTGTACTTATGCCAATGATTTCAAAAGGAAGGATGCGCCCCATCGAACATTTGACATAAACCGTCTTCATACAAGCAATTATTAGCGCCATTTGTCACAACTCCTACGAACTACGTTGTCACGAACGGCGCGAACGAGTGCCGCGACTGCCGCGTTGCGTAGAGGTAACCTTGTGTGCGACCAGTAATATTTTTTTATTTTTTATCGGTAATTTATTTTTTATAAGTAATTTCTATTGTGTAGCATTAATAATTGTACAGGTAATGTAGTTATTTTTTAATGCACTAAAGTGTTATATACAACGTGTCCCAAAACTCAACGATAAGCCGGCACCAGAGGATGGAGCTGCTTATGATTAGTCGAGAAAAAATAAAAAAGATAAAAAAGATAAAAGAAATTTATTTAGTAAGTAGGCCGCTCGGGCACTTTTACACGTCAAGATACTACCAATACCAATACCAATAAGGAAAAGATATATTTTTTTCCTTATTTTTTCTCGACTAATCATAAGCAGCTCCATCCTCTGGTGCCGGCTTATCGTTGAGTTTTGGGACACGTGGTATACATACATACTTACGTAAGTCAGCTCCACGCCGATATACACATATATCTAGTTTGATTTTATTTTACCTACAACTTAGAATGATCACTGACGCTATTTCTATACCTACATATTTATTTATACCATTATTTACCCATAGCTGAGAAGTTTAGAAGATATGTCTAGGTATAAAAAATAAAAACTAAAACAAATTAAAAAGATTATTACCTGAAGAAGCCCCTATTAAAAAAATGCATCAGCGAAAACTTTATCGAACTCGGCGTTTTGTTTGATTTAGTCAGTTTTTCGGTGATATTTTATAGATACATTATTTTGTAAAATACAATAAATTAAATTATTAAAAATAAACAAAAAACCTGACTGCAATAAAAAACAACTGAAAAGCGAAGAACAAGCTATATAATCTATAGAAAATTGTAAGAGCATGTACTTATTGATATTTATAACAATTTAAATTTAACTTGAATATTGGAAAAGGTGTTCCAGGCGGGGACAAGCTAGTCCAAATGTCTTATTTTTTTCAAGAAATAGGTTTTGAAATTTATTGCTTGTCGGCCTGCAATACCTTTTCCAATATTCAAGTTAAATTTAAATTGTTATAAATATGAATAAGTACATGCTCTTGTAGCTTTAAAATTTCCTTAGTTAATAGTGATTATAATCATGCAAGAAAACAAAGAAAAAAAAAAGAATTAATACGTGAATTTAGGGGTTTTTCGTAACACGGACATAAGGAAAAATGACAAAAATTCCGATTAAAATGATCAATATCTCGGAAACTAATAACAATTGCTGAACATACATGGGGGTTAAATCGATAGCTTATGAGCTGCTATATCACCCCCGTAAAGCTGTCGAACCCGATACCAAACACCCTGTAGAGTTAAAAGGTGACTATGTAGGAAAAATAACTGTTTTATTTCCATAAACGGGTACTTATCAAACAGCCCTCGTATTTTAACCTTTCCCTCTCGATTCTGCGATTAATTTGCCGGGAATAGTCCCTTTATAGGCAAAGTTCTTTTTGTTTGGAATACAAAACAAAGTGGAAGAAGCGAAAGAGATTTGTCAGGATCGTAGCAGGTGGAAAGAAGTGGTCTCTGCCTACCCCTCTGGGAAACAGGCGTGATTTAATGTATGTATGTATGTACAAAACAAAGTCTGAGTGAATAACATGATAAAACGGATCACCAAGCTCTTGAGCAAGCGTCATAAATATTTAGATCGCATTCATAAAGGACAATGCCATTTCTTGGTAAAAACACTTTTTTTTTTTAAAAGACTCTCGAGATGTTGATCTGACCTGTTTTGTATGAGATTTAAATTCAGTATTTTATTACTTACACATTTGGGGCACTTATACGAAACATAGAGCTATCTATTAAGATACTTTATAAATAAAACAACTTGAGAGTAATGTATGTAATGTAAAGTAAAATAAGACAAGTTCTTCAGAAAAACTAACATCACAGCATTGTTTTAAATATTTTCTACATCAAATAAACCCAATTCTATAATTATCCGTCACATTTTTTTCATAGGCCAAACTTCTATGGAGACCTGGGGCCATAGGCGTATACAGGGTGTAATCGTTAAGTGTGTCCAGGCGATTATTCCGTAAATACAACAGATATCAGAAAACTTTAAACCAGTGATCCCCAAAGTGGTCTATATCGACCCCCAGGGGTCGACGACGACCTGCAAAGGGGTCTATGTGAGCGGAAAAAATAAATGGGGGTCCATGAGATGAAAATGGGGGTCCACGATAGTGGATCCGATTTAAGCAGGTTGTGACTTTAAATTTAGGTAGGTACCTACTTAATCACGTAACACTTTCTTATAAATATATAAGTAAATTAACAAATATTATGTAAGTATATAAATTACATTCCAATTTTCTCTGTGTGTAGTTTTTGACTTTGTAAAAAATATTTTTCCGCGCTAAATATTCATTGTAGCAGGCTACTCCATGTCAATTTTTAGCCGGCTAGACCTCCATAGTTAGGTATCCGTGAAAAATGTCCCGAAGATTTTTTGCTTAATTTTTACGTAATAACGTAAATACTCGTATTGGGTAAGCTGGGGGTCCATCCAAAACCGAAATAAATGCCAAGTGGTCTATGAGACAAAAAAGTTTGGGGACCTCTGCTTTAAACTGATATCGAAAGTACGTTACCCAATGAGTAAAATCACATCACTAACTTTTTTTTAATAAACCAGAAATATCCCAAATATTAACTCAAAACCCTCCCATATATTTAGTACGCCGTTCGTTGAGGCTTTAGTTTAAAAGGTCTAGTTATTTCACCATTATCTTATGATTCATGATTTTTTTTATTTATCACAGTTTATTATCAATCAATAAATCAATCAAATGTTTATTGCGTAACAAGCACACGTCAAAACGACACGTTAATGTAAATTATGAATCTTAAACAGTTTTATCTGCAGAGATGGGCAAATTTTATTCGAATGACGAATAAGGAATAAGAATAACCAAATTATTCGCGAATAACGAATGAAATTCTCGAATGATTATTCTTGATAATACTTGATAACCTTCTACTTGATAATTCTATAACCACAATTTGCACAATTAGGCTAAGATGTTTACCAGCGTATTAGTGACAGGTTGCAAGCCCATCGCCTAACAGTACTACAAGCCTTTATTCCGTTAGTGGTCTCTTACGACATCCACGGGAAGACATGGAGTGGCACTATTCTAACTCGGCAACCACACGAGGAAGAGTCATAATTTGCACGAATAAACTGTGATATATAAAAAAAAACAAATCATATGATAATGGTTAAATAACTAGGCCTTTAAAACTAAAGCCTCAACGAACAGCGTACTAAATGTATGGGAGGGTTTTAAGTTAATATTTGGGATATTTCTGGTCTTACTGAAAAAAAAGTTAGTGATGTGATTTTACTCATTGGGTAACGTACTTTTGATATCAGTTTAAAGTTTTCTGATATCTGTTGCATTTACGGAATAATCGCCTGGACGCACTTAACGATTACACCCTGTATAGGGGGGGGAGGGTGGTCCGCAACCACCCCAGGATGATCATTGATCACTTATAAATAGGAAGCCGAATGAAGTCTAGCCCAATGTATCTCAACAAGGTAGGGGACAGGCCCCCCTGGAAAATATCTCTAGATACGCCAACGCGTGGGGTCTGTTCTAGAAAGCGACTCTGCAACTCTGCACTCTGTACTTTGCAAATCCACGATAGTGCAAAGTGCAGAGTAATCGTGTTCCAGAAAACAATCTGCGTAATTTTCAAACTCTGCAAAGATTCTGTTCCTAAAAGGTACTTTGCATATCCAAGGATACACAAAATGCAGAGTAAACGTGTTCTTGAATCTTTTTTCAACACTGCAAAATTTACTAACTGCGAAAATTATGATTACAATTGCTGTTAAAATGTTTTTTTTTTAAATCAGTATTTGGGCAAATGATTCACCTTTCAGCCAATGCCTTCACTTGTAAACTATGTTTGTAACTAATAATATGTGAGGTTCTCTACGTAAAGGGACCTTATGGATGGAACTAGTTTCGTAGATATTAAGACTTTTGTGAAATCGAACAAAATTTACGTTTTTTTTTTTCATTGTACGAAATTAAAGTTTAGAAACGGAAGTTTACTTTTGATTTTTATGTAATTTAGTTTTTTAGTAAGATATCATCCAAGTTTAGCGATAAAGTGCCCTTATGGATTCTTGGTCAAAGATGTGGTTGTATACACACGAAACAATCCATTATTTTGGAAATGAGATGTATAACAATTATAACATTATAAGATGTATAAGGTTTATAATACAAGGCAAAGTGGGGTGGAGGGGGATCGGGAAGACACCTCCCACTCGAAAAAAGGTAGCATTTCTCGAGTACCTAACCGCGTGCGTGCTGTTCAATACGGTGATTAAATTCGATTAAAAATAATGATGTCGAATTTTAAAGATAGAGGTACGTTTTTACCCAAAGGGTAAATATTACTGAGACTCCTCTGTCCGTCCGTCTGTCTGTCTGTCTGTTACCAGGATGTATCTAATGAACAGTGATAGCTAGTCAGTTGAAATTTTCACAGATGATGTATTTCTGTAGCCGCTATAACAACAAATACTAAGTAAGAACAGAATGAAATAAAATACATTTAAACGAGAAATTCTTTTATATTATATATAAAATCTGAATCTCGGAAACGGCTCCAACGATTTCGGTGAAATTTGAAATATAGGGGTTTACGGGGGCGGAAAATCGATCCGTGAAGTTGTCATCTTCGGGAAATTTCGTGTTCAACCCGCGCGACACTCGGTCTTCCAGGTACTAAATATTTAAGGGGGGCTCCCATACAACAACGTATTTTTTATAGATAATGCTACGCAAATGGCCGGTTTTTTTTAAAGGTATTTAGTCGATTTTAAATCCAATTTTTGTATTCTTTTTTGCGAGTTTTCCGTATGTTATCTTTATGAAAGTTAACACTTAGCGATCGTAGTTTTAATTCGAATTGGACCCATTATTACTTTATTATTATTTATTAAATTCAAGCGTAGAAATGTTTGCAGCGTCACGGCCAAAGCTAAAGTACCTACCTACTATGAAGACTACATCATTATTTTTAGGTATTTGACTGACGGTCTCGCTGCAGGCAAGGTTGGATTCTGTTAGTAGTAACTATAGTAACCTACCCAATAGTACTTGACTAGGTACCTGTAGTAACTAAAATAAAAATAAAAAATATTTCCGGAGGGCCACCTTTAATAATAGAGGAAACGCAGTGCGGGACAGAAGAAGTATTTGAAGACATTTGTTTGTGATGAGCCGGACCCAGACGTATAACGTGTATAACGTATAGAACAACTAACAAGTCAATTTCTCACGTTATCATGCATCATAGCGAAAAACATATAATGACATATTATGGATGATTGAGAACTATTAATTGCAATTGTTCAATATTTGAATATATTACTACGAGTAAAACACTAGATTTTTGAAATAACGGAATAGTACTGCATACGGTCCCTTTTTAGAACTTTGTATGTAACCCCGTTCACTAAACTTTGATTGTAATTTTTAGCTGAAAACACGTCCTGAAACCTAGTGATTTTTATCTCAAATTATGTAAAACTGATCTCCATTAGAATATTTATAAAAAAAATATTGATTTATATATTGATTTATTTTTAATGTTGAAAGATGTAAGAATATTTTATAAATGTGACTGATGAGAGTAATAAAACAATGTTTTATGTAATTATTTATATTTATATACCTTTACCTATCTATACAGATCCCTCGTTAACGTTTACATAAAGAATATCATGCAGCAACATGCACAGTAAGTTGCATAAATTAATTTGTATAGGACAGGTTTTTGGTTCCATACCTAGATTGAAATATTTTTTTCGTCAAAACTGCTGACATTATTCTTGAAATATTAATATTATCGTAAAATATATAACCTGTTTTCTCTAAAAAACCCAACAGTTATATAAATTCGAATGGGAACGTACTTTTTTCAGCGTCAATGTTCAATACGATTTTTCTCTAAACACCTATATCAGTGTTTTGTGTTTTAACAAATTTTTTTTAAATAATTGCCACCTTAGGGATATGGTATTTATGTCGTTCGATTGAGAATTTTATATAGATTTTCGAACTAGCAATAACTCAATACCGTCCACAAGGTCCCATTGCGTTGAGAACGTCACATATAAGCACTCTGTTTATAGTAAAAAAAACAGTATGCAACATTTTATTATTAGCAAATTATATTTTATTTGTACTTAGCTAGAAATTTAGATATTACAAGCAACATAAATTAACAGAAGTCATATCTTATAATATGAGTCTCATTATTCAATATGAACTTAACATATTTTATTTTTGTTTTTGATTTTTATACGGGTCGCGAAAATTAATGCGGAGTGGTTTACGAGTTTGCAATTCTATTGCAGACTCTTCAAATTTGAAGTGCAGAGTTAAAATTTCAGGAACATAAATACGAAAGATGCTTTGCAAATCCACATGCATTTGACTTTGCCTCTTCTACTCTGAAATTGTTTTAAGGAACAAAAATACTTTGCAAATCCACAAATCCACACTCTGCATTTGACTATGCCTCTTCAACTCTGCAAAAGCTTTGTGGAACAGAAATACATTTGAAGAGTGGGATTTATGGAGTGCAGAGTTGCAGAGTGGTTTTCTGGAACGATCCCCTGGCATTGTCCTTTGGATGTCAAGCAGACGGTGACGCTTCGGAAACATCAAAGCATCCAAATGCATCTCACTATAACTCGTTACTGTACAAATTGATTGCTTAGATTAATTATTGCATTCCTAAATCTATTGGAACAAGTAAAATTTACACATTAATAAAGTTATATTTATATTAAAAAATCTACATAGACAAAATACTAATAATATCTATAATATGAAGTTTTTCCCATGAATGATTCGAGTATTCTAGTTTAGTGCATATATGATTGTAACTACAATATGAATGTTAAATACACATGTATCAATGAATATCAATTCCTTTTAACATTATGCATCGCAGAATTCGATAATTTATTTTATTATGCGTGCTAAAAAGCATTTTACAGAGCACGGTGGAGTAACCAACGTCTAGCAGCCATAGTTGCATATATAAAACGGAGCCGGACATTTTTTTTTAATAACGTCTAAATGTTCCGACCATCACATACTAAGGGCCGAGTTCACCAACAATGAAACGGACGGTTAGCGGCTTAACGAGTATCAAATGTATTGATTAACAGCTGATTAAGACTTAACCGTCTGTTAAATTGATTGGTGAACTCGGCCCTAAGGACCCTGATATTTGACACCGTCTGGGACAATTGGCATACGACTCCACGTGTATACTTTTTATTTTATTTTAAATTAGCCTTTTTTAGTTTACGTACTTTTACGTACAGACGAACTCAGAAGTGACTGCACATTTTAGTACCCTGTCGCAATTACGTATTAAAGTAAGAGTGGTTTGAATTTAGTACATCAAAAGCTGCGACCAGGTACTAAAATGTACAGCTACTTCTGAGTTCGACCGTACATACCAAATAAGCATATTTTTGTTGATTTTTTATATACGTCCTACAAACCGATGGATAGATGTCGCTATAATTGAATTTTAAACGAAATCGTAAAAGCAGATATTTCAGAATCCAATCTCCGCCAATACAGCCAATGTTTCTAAGGCGCTAGTATGTGGTTGCACTTTCAGAACTACCAACGCCGGGTTTTTTCGTGGGTGTTGTAGTTACGACGTTAATAATATTAGCGATCTTATTCATAAAAACACTGTTATAGCATCTATAATAACGGGTGATGACAAAAAAATGAGAATTTATTTGTCAAGCTCATAATATTTTTTTTATTAACATTGGGAAAAAAACAATTTGTTTAGGGAGTTGTTGCTATAATGTTGCACTTCATTTGATTTTTCTTAACGCATTTTATATTTGTTTCAAATGAAATCGAAACAGGTAACTTGAGAAAGCGTATTGTACATTTTTATAAATCAAACTTAAAGTTGGGAAAAAAGTACAGAGTGGAGCATTTTTGTAAAGAAAAGGTAATAGTTTCTACTATTTATAAAATTCTGGCATATTTGACTACTCGTTCGCAAAACTGAAAGTGGCCGACCAGCGAAGAAAATGACCAAGTGAAAGCTGAACATCCTCCATAGCACTTTTAACGATAACGATTCCATGAGCCAACTTAATGCCGCGAAATAAATTAAGTGTTCCCAACCGTACATTTCCCGAACTTTAAAATAGATAGGTCTGGAATGCAGAAAGAAGGTGAGAGCACCGGAATACACTGACCAGCAAAAATCTACTAATAGGGAATATGCATGTTTTTTTTACAGCTTCAATAAAAGCTGATTCATGTAATAAACAGGTAAGAAAAAACATTTTTTAACGCATCCACTGCCAGTACTGTTTTTTGAACTTTCGCCAGGTGCCACATCTTTTGTTTTATACGGAGCTTGCCTACTGTAAGAACGCACATATGCGTTGAGGGCACTGGGTAGAAGTCACGGTGACGCATATATGCGTCGGTGGCAGTGAATGCGTTAAATAGCTATAAAAATAACCAAGATATAAGCCAACAAAGATTTGTTCCTATCTCTTTCTAGCAAATCAGAATTTTACGTGTAGTTTATATGGCCGAACTGCGCAATGACGTAACCGGTGTACTTCGGATGTCTCTGTCTAATTAGCAGTCTTGTATCATCCGTATTTCTTGACTGATTTTAATTTTAATTTCACTTTTGGTGATCTCTTTTACGGTATTTTCATATTTTGTTGAGAAATACGATTTAAAAAATCCATGCATATTCCCTATTGTGCCACAAAGTCGTTGGATGACCCGAAATTACAAAGGAAATCATTCATTTTGGTATGATTTTGTGCGATGAAAGTTATTTTTCTCTTAGCAAAAACGATATCTTGGAAATGACCGATACCTACTATACTAGCAATAGCTCTACTATACCTGAGGATATAAAACACAAACACAAACACAAGTTTGAGCAAAGAGTATGCTTTATGTCGCTATTTCGGAAAAGGGTATTTCGAAATGGTGGTTTAAATAGTGTTTTAGCGGTTAATCAAAAAGTGAAAGAAAAGGAATGTTTGAAAAAAAATTGGTGCCTTTCATTGGCAGACATCACCAGGGATCGGAAATTCGGATCGATATTAACCTAAAGTTTGCAAAATCCCGGAAAAAGATAGGCCAACATGGCGTCGGGTTCATAAAAATATTATTTTAATAATGTTAGTTCCGGGATTCCGGGATTCTACGAAACGTTAATAATAATTATTTTACACGTGGGATAAAACGTTCCGTTTTGCTCCTATAAATTCGTTAAGTCAATGAGTTACAGGTAAATTAAATAACATTTGGTAAATCTATACTTGGAAAATAACTTCAAATAGTTAATATAAAAACTTAATTATGAATTTATGCTGGCGTAATTAATTAATTTAGAAATCAGGGGAATTGTATTAATGAATTATATGATTGAGTCCGTCTCCATACAACTGAACAACAACGCCGCCGCGAAAGTTTAGGTAGGTAAATATCGATCCGAATTTCCGATCCCTGGTCATCACTCTCATGGTATATATGTCTTTTGGCCAGACAAAACATAAACCGTAACCCCAAAAATCTTCCAGAATGTCGGCCCATTGAAGATTTTTTCGGTTATTTGAGCAGATTAGTATACAAAAACAATTGGAGAGCTGAAATTTGTGCCCAGATGATAAAAAGGACAAAACTTGTGTGCGGAAAATGGACCTGAATACCGTACAACGGTCTTGTTCCAACATTACGTCAAAGCTTCGTCGACCAGCTGACCACGGGCCTTATAAAGATGTTCATTAACAGTTTTGTGAATAATAATCTTGTATATATTACATAATAATAACACACTTTGATTATTATCAACTGAGTTCTTTTTTTTACGTCCAAGATTTATTCTCTTTTTTTTGTTATCAACCGTTAACGCCGTGCAGTACTACTAAGGGCCGAGTTCACCAACAATTAAACGGATGATTAGCGGTTTAACGGGTGTCAAATGTATTGATTAACAGCTGATTAAGACTTAATCATCCGTTTAATTGTTTGTGAACTCGGCCCTAAAACGCTTCACACACCCTACCATGGCTCCTTCAAGACTGCCTGGAAGACGGGAACGTCACCCAAACTTCGGCGATGTGGCGTTTGATGCGTCAACTCACTCCGACAGGGTTCACAAGTTTATACAAGGGTCGAGGCGCCGTGTAATGGCACATCCGACAGATTTCTACAACGGGGTGCCGTTGCCAGCCTCGGCATTAAGTATTCGTGCTGTTTAATAATTTGAGCTTATTTCGTTTTAATTAGTTACTTTTTTGTTGAAGACGAGACTGATGGACCGATAGCCGCAAAACCACTTTTATAATGTTTTTCAGGAAAGTCAAGACTTTAAATCAACCACTGACGGATAAATCCGCACGGAAGGTAAATCTGCTGCGGTCGACAGCTTACACATGCCCTGCCTCCCTGATTATGCCTACTCGTAATTGATGAACTTAACCGTTTTTGATTTTGCATTTGAAATGGCGTTAGAATGCTTAATAGGTAGCTTACATATTATATTTCGAGAAGCGAGAAATTGTCGCTAGTTTTCCCTGTTTTCCCTTACAATTGCATACAAATTTATCAATTTTAACAACCGATCAAAAAGTTCGTGCATTTTTTCATACTTAGTTACACTTGTCGTTAACTAATAATAAACCAAGGTTTCAAATTATGAACAATTATTCTCTGTTAACAAAATAGGTATAATTTTGCACTGACTTCAAAAAAACTTTTCAGCGTTCATACAAAGTAGTAACACTTTATATCTAAATTCCTACAAAATAAAATGTTTTTTAGAACAAACCTTAGTTAATGATATAAAGTAACTTATAAATAACTAACAATGAAATTAGTCAAGCACTTTTTAACTGGTGGTCCAATTCGATATGTCTTGTTTGGTTGTAGTCACCACTGTATCCATAAAGGGTTTCTTATATAAACGGCAGTAACCCAAGTAACGGAATAGGTGCTTTTCAAGCCTAGTAATATGTCATGCTCCCTGGACACCCCACAGTCTATTTTGTAATGTTTTAAAGCATAACCCTAATGTACACAATATGTACCGAATTTGTACATACTTAAAAAGAAATGTACCTTAATAGATCGAGAGTACAAATTATATGAGTTTGGGGTTGCTGTGGAGCATCTCCCCAGCAACCCCTAAGATTAATTTAAGAATTTGACATTTATTAAAACATAACGCTGTTGTACCCAATATGTACTCAATTAGTACGCACTTTTTTTTAATGTACCTCCATAGATCGAGGGTACAAATGATCTGAATTTGGAGTTGCTGTGGAGAATCTCCCCAGCAACCCCAAACATTGAATTTAAGAAATTATTATTTATTAAAACATTACGCTGTTGTACGCAATAATATGTACTGAATTAGTTAACACACTTTTTTTTAAATGCACCTCCGTAGTTCGAGTGTACAAATGAACTGAAACACTTTCGCATTTGATTCTGATTTGCAAGCGTATGCTGTACTTTATAAAGAGAATAAACCTTTTGCTCAACATGTCGACAGAATAAAATCGACTTTTTCCATGTTGGTTATAATAACAATTTCTTAAATTCAATGTTTGGGGTTGCTAGCGAGATGCTCCACGGCAACCCCTAGTTTAGATAATTTGTACTCTCGATCTACTGAGATACATTTAAAATAAAGTGCGTACTAATTGAGTACATATTGAGTACAACAGCGTTATGTTTTAATAAATGACAAATTCTTAAATTAATCTTTGGGGTTGCTGGGGCGATGCTCCACAGCAACCCCAATCTCATATAATTTGTACTCTCGATCTATTGAGGTACATTTCTTTTTAAGTAGGTATGTACAAATTCGGTACATATTGTGTACATTAGGGTTATGCTTTAAAACATTACAAAACCGACAGTGGGGTGTTCAGGGAGCATGACATCTAGTAATTGATTTTTAAAGTTGTGATAGAATTTGAAGAAGGGATATTCTGTTTTCCAGGCCAACACAAACTAGTCTTTATTTTAAAATAGCATCGGCCCCAAAAATGTATGAAATATTATTTTAATACAGTTATTTAAAATCATGATTGAAGTAGGATAACTTCGAACAGCCATACACTCGTACGATCAAAGTTCTCTCATGTTTAGTAACAAAATAAGAAAAAGGAGGGGTACTCAACTCACTTGTTTGTTTACCTTTTAAAATGTCAAACCTTTGCGAACGGCGTATAAATCATACCGCTACTAATTGCGTTCATAAAGTATAAGTTATCTAAAAATGAAACCTAGCTAGATCAATTTATCGCCCCCGAAACCCCCAAATTTCATGAAAATTGTTGAGGCGGCTAAAAAACACTCTGTGTATATAAATATATATATATACACAGAGTGTTTTTTTGGTCAGCAACTTCCACAATAGGGGTTACTATATTCATGAAAAGTCGAAAGAATATCCTCGCTATTTCATAAATCATCGTCTCTTGTTTTCTGTAGCTACGAAGGGGGTAGGCCGCTTATCGCCACGATCAGTCTATGTTATTGTTTGATACTACCCTCACAAAACTATGCACAAGCGATGTCAGTTCCGTGTTTGTTTCGTAGCGAGTGCTTGTTAAGTGAAGTGTTAAATCATTTAATTGATAAACAAAATGGCTCGGCAAGATAATTTACTTCTGGACAATCGGGAAATGTTTGATGTTGTAAACATTTAGTTTGTGAGTTAGAATTTAGACTGAACGATTTCCTGATCGGCAGGACATTACGCGCTACATTGTAAGGTCTATCGCTAGCAACCATTACGAGTGGGGCACTTTTGAAACGCCACGCCTTACTCAAGGTTTGTAAATTTTTAACAATCGATGTACAAAGCTGATTCACCTTTTTAAATGCGCCAAAGGCAAATCTTGCGGTTTTGCAATCCATACCGTTATTCTGTAGTTAAATGCCATTTCAGAACGATTTTTAACAACAATAATCTACAATTTTTTAACTTAAACCGTGTTTGTAATCTTTGACGGTCCTAAGCCCGGTTCAAGTATGAAGGGAAAGATGAATCATAACATTGTACACGGTGATTACGTCATGAAAGTCTTTGGTAAACACGACGCATGGTAACCACAATTAAGTGAAATAATGGGAAAAATTGAAAATGCTATTTCTCTGATCTCCTAAGGTTTTTTAATTTTTTTATGTGATATTCGGATTCAGCATTAAACTATCTCTCCTGTTTTGGAAGTTGTCGACCAAAAAAACACCCTGTATACAGGGTGTCTGGAAAACCTTTGGAGAAATTTTAACAGTAGATAGGGTGGATGATTTGGATCATTCCTATATTGTTTTTTTTTTTAAGTTTATATTTGACTGAGTTACAGATTAAAACACTCTTTGAGACCAACTGAGGTTAGACTACTAGAACACCCACAAAACAAAGAAAACTTTTTCCATACATTTTAGTAGGGTAAAATCAAAGTGGAATTTTCTTAAGCTTAAAGATCATTAATTTTTACGGGGACAACTTCCATTAGGACATTAAAAATGAGAAAAATTGGTATTCTTACAAATAAAAAACCACTAAGTACGATACAAACTTTTTTCTACATAGATAAAGCTGGCCGTCATGGGTGAAAAAGCTTAATAATTAAAAAAGAACGTAGGAAGAAAATGTAAATTTTGAATTTAGAACAGTGACGATATCTGATGTTTTATTTCAATAAAAGACCGATACGCGTAAAAAACCTCATGCGAAGACCTTTCTTCTCTGTTATTAGTGTTATTAGTTATTACCCTATTAAATGTATGGAAAACGTTTTCTTTGATTTATGGGTGTTCTAGTACTCTAACCTCAGTTGGTCTCAAACAGTGTTTTAATCCTTTATGGGAATGGGACCGATCGGCATTAAAAAAAAAACTTAATTCTGACGATTTTCTCGCTGACTGTACATTTTATCAAAAATCTGTGAATGTCGATTGTCATAGCTCAAAAAGTTGGGAAAGGTCTCCTAAGATCATTTTCGCGTGGCGCCTGTATATACAGGGTGGAAAGTTCGAATGCCACATCGAAGGCAACTACCTTAAATATTGGAAATAGCAAAAATATATATAAAAAATAGGTCTTTATTTAATTCATGGTATGTGTTGTAAACGATCAATATGAAAGATTTTCGATTTTCGATTTTCATCTTAAAATACGGCATGTTATTTCTGTCATATTTGAACTGTTCGATCCCCGGTTAAGACAGACGATTTTTCAAAAATCCGTTTTCTAAAATAAAAGTAAGTCTCCATTGCGTAAAATTTGCTATTTCCAATATTTAAGGTAGCTGCGGTACATTTCCCGTGACGGGTGAAAACAAAGTTAAATGGTGATTGCTAGTATTCATGGCCTTCCGTTATTTTTATTGTGTTTGTTATTTAGAGATAAATGAACCATATCAGTATCCCTTTCGATCTACATCATAAAATACGGCATGGTTATTTTTCCGCATTTGACCGGTTCGAGTCCCGGTTGAGGCAGAATATATATATATGTGTATATCTACAAGAATTGCTCGTTTAAAGGTACTATATTATAATTTAAATCCCTATTTTTTAAAATTAGACATTTATTAATTACATTAAAATTTGTGTATATATTTCGAAAATTATATTATTATTTATGAGCATTGATCGGATCTAGGATGCAATTTGGGGTGAACGACCTCAAACGTTATGCTTAACATGGATGTGACTCGAGATTTCCCGGGATTTTGGGAAATGGGTTATTGTTAATAATTAATAACTTTTGTCGAGGGTTAACCTAATAAACAAATAAAAATAATAAAAATACCATAAAAGACAAGACGTGCAAGTTACGTTCAGTTCTTCTATGCAGTACTGTATTTTTTTAGTTATTACATATTTTGTTAATTTTATAGTGTAAACTACTTAAAATTACGAGTTATTTACCTTTTTATAAAGGTAGGTAACAAAAAGATTCGCGGGATTGTAAGTCATATTCATATCCATGTTAAAATAACGGACTTAAATTGCATCCTAGATCCGATCACTGTTTATGAGTTATGTCGTGTACTTTTATCAAATAATTAAAAGGCAGCTATACATTTTTTCTCCTAAGCAATTTTGGAACGGTGCTTAAGTATATTAACAATTGAGTTAAGTATATGTTCTCGCATTGTTAAGGAAAAGCACTACACAAGCCGCGGCCGAGAAGGGCGGTTGCTGGTCTCGTTTACAGCGCGTCCTCGAGCACCCACTCTCGTCCCGCAACGACCTTCTTCCCGGCCGGTCTATGCAGTACTGTACTATTATTTACTTGTAAAAATCACACTGAATGAGTATATCATTGCTCTAATAAAATAATTGAAAAATGAGCTATAGAAGCGTAGTTTCTGTACTTAAGTACTTATCCGACGCGTCCACCGAAATAAAGTGCAAAAATCGCAACGCGTCGGTACAACGTTAATTAGATGTATAAAACATTGGGTTGTCGTTATCCTTTGATATTATTCAACCACTATATCTAACTAGTCATAGGCTAGAAGCTATTTGGATTAACTTTTTTATGAATAAGACACTAATGCTTTAAGACCGGATATGTAAAATTATAAAACATACCGAGATCCTTACGCAATTTAGATGCACGCCGAGTGTTTTTACGTCTATAGGTATTTAATGTCGTTAAGTTAATATTGTTTCATGTAATCGCAAGCTTCCGCGTCAGTGGATTTAGTTTCTTTATGGCTCGGAGTAGGTTCCGAGGCTCGCAGACAATTTTTGTGTCGGAGTGCCAGTAACCGTGGGCTGGCTGGCAACTTTTAAGCATTAAAGTGATTACCTAAAGACATGCCGTTTATTTTGTAATTTTTTTAGGTATAGTTTTTATAAAATCCGTCTCGTTAAATCTGACCAAGGCAACGAAATTACTCCACCAGTGTGAGCATTATAGTAGTAACCCCCAATTCCAGGAAAGCACGATATCAGCAATAACCCTAGATTTCAATAAAATAACCATTCATTGTTATTGCCAGTGATCGGATCTAGGATGCAATTTGGGGTGAACGACCTCAAACGTTATGCTTAACATGGATGTGACTCGAGATTTCCCGGGATTTTGGGAAATGGGTTATTGTTAATAATTAATAACTTTTGTCGAGGGTTAACCTAATAAACAAATAAAAATAATAAAAATACCATAAAAGACAAGACGTGCAAGTTACGTTCAGTTCTTCTATGCAGTACTGTATTTTTTTTTAGTTATTACATATTTTGTTAATTTTATAGTGTAAACTACTTAAAATTACGAGTTATTTACCTTTTTATAAAGGTAGGTAACAAAAAGATTCGCGGGATTGTAAGTCATATTCATATCGATGTTAAAATAACGGACTTAAATTGCATCCTAGATCCGATCACTTTATTGCCGATCATAAAAATGTGCCGACAAATAATATATACCAAAAGGTAGTAATTCCCTAATTTTATATAGCTACAGGTACTTAGATGATATTGACTATTATAAGTTTTACACGTAAATTTGGCCCATAGATAGTAACAACCACAAAGTTTATTTACACTTCCGTCTCTCCACCTTTAATGTCTAAATGAATGCACCAATCACTTGCGACAGTGCGGCGACCACCAACAACTAAAATATTTTATTTTTAAACACCGGTACCTTTAACAATCGCAAATAATCGTTTTAAGCTTAAACGTCTGTTTAATCGTTAGCAACTTCGCAGTAAGGACCGGTTTCAACGCTCAAGCTATTCGGTTCTCTTGTGTACAAACGTACTTCTATCTTTCACCCACGTCACAAGGTTGGTTGGTAAATGAAGTATTGGAACTGAGCGTAAGACAGTTAAATCTAAATCAACTGTTAGGCGATAGATTGTAATATTATAAGTTATATAACAAACTGCGATTACATATGTATATTTATAACTATACGTCGCGTCATGTCAAATTCATAAAAGACTATAGTGCCCGGCCGGTCAATCCTGACACAGTGCACAACCATGAAGTTTTTGAACATGGATCATGTTGACAGAAGGCAAATAAGGCTGTTATTACTATTCCTTCACACGCAACAAATAAGTTTGGCATTGTTTGACCGCTGTCAGCAATGTCAGTAATCAGAAACTTCATGGTCGTTGAAGGTGCCAGGATTGACTTCTTATCTGCCTAGGGCTGTATTAGATTTCAATACATATTATGTAATGCTAAGAATGGAAAATCTTATATCTTCAATAAAACCAATTTTACAAAATTACACAATAATGCCCGCCTTCCACTGCGAGCGGAGCGGGCTCCGTATGGACTCGTTCTAGCTTACAACGGTGACTTTCAAGTGTTTCCACCGCGAGCTAACCTCTTGAAGTCACCGTTGTAAGCTAAAACGAGTGCGTACGGAGCCCGCTCCGCTCGCAGTGGAAGGCGGACATAATCACATGACAGAAGAGCGTACCCGCTAATAAAACTGACGACACAAACCAATTGAATTTGTTTTCAAACCTATTTATACTTAAATTTAGTTAATTTAGGGCTATATAAATAAACTGATCTTGACTAGGGTTTCGAATATTCGGTACATTCAGATGTCGAATAATGCGGTGAATGGAATTCGAATATTCGAATATTTTTGGTTACTCCAAATTTATATATATAACGTCATCTAAGTACTACTCGGAAACTATCGGGGACTGTCTGTTTCATTCCCACTATCCCCGCACCCACCGTGACCGTGTCGTGCGAATACTAGCGATATTAACACAATATATTTTGATGGTAATCGTCAAATACCGACTACGACGAACAAGGATGATGTAAAGATACTTCCTTTAATTAATATCCGTATTCACCTACATACTCGTCCACATTCCGGAATCTTGGACCTATTTTTCTGATATTACAAATACATATTACAATTCCGGAATTGAAAAGGTGTTGATATTGAAATACCGGAGTCAAAATTATTTTAATTTTATTCATTTTAAAACTATAAAAATACATAGGAGCAACGAAATGATCGAGAATTGACTAAAGATTGAACTAGAATTAAACTTTTTTTATTACGTGAATACTGGTTCCCTACATAATTGTTATGACGATATTATATTTAAAAACTCATCAAAGAAATATTTGGGTCTGTTTGAACTTAACAGTAAATACTACTTTTTAACAACACAGGAAACAGAGCTCACACGTAAACAGATCTGTGCCTTAATTTATCACAATTTCTGCCGTTGATTATGTCAAGAATGTGCCGCTAAGGTGGTTTTTCTTTATAATGTTCATGCACCTAGCCAGACGAGGAAGACTCAGGTATATCGCTGGTTTGCTGTTTGAGTTCCGACGAGGTAGCGGCTATCTCAGCACCGTGCTTTCCACAAGTCGGTTAAAACACTAAACAGCAGTAACACAAGAAACGTCACTGCGTTACAAAAAATTACCAGGATGACCGCAATGTAACCATGTAATATATGAGCAGACTCGAGCAGCCATGAGTTTTGGAGTGACTGCAATTCAAACTATTTTGCTTAAATCATTATCCGTAAACAAGTTTCCCGTCTATAATTTGTCCAAAGAACAAAAGGCCGCTCGTGTTAATTGGTGCAAGTCTACCTACTCCGCAACGCTTTAATGGAGGAGAGTCAAATGCTGTATACATATAACATCGTTTTAGGCGACAAAACTTGGATTTATTCATATGAGCCCGATATTTCCCTGTTTTTTTTTTCAACAACCAGCGCTGATTGAAAATAGGTAGTATGTTTCTCAACAAAATTCATAACTTACCATCTAAGATGTGAATTAAAAGATGATTCTATCGCTTCCTTCGGTCATATTATCAAGGAAATAGTTATTGAACTTGTACTCAGTCACTGCAATTTATATCAGCATGTTGTATACCGCTTTTTATTAAATTTTTAGGATTATTCGAATATTATTCGTAGCAGGTGGAAATAAGTGGTCTCTGCCTACCCCTCTGGGAAACAGGCGCGATATAATGTATGTATGTATTAGAATTATTCGAATGTGTAAATTAAAAGTCGAATATTCGAATAACTGAATCTATATGATATTTGCAACCCCTAATCTTGACTGAGACACCAAACTGCCATTTTGACGCGTTGAGAGCGGCTACCTCGGTCAGGATCAGCTTATTAATATGGCCTTTAGTCACACTAAAGTATATGTTTCCGCGTTGTTGCGCCCAGTCTATATCATTTCCATGCAATGCGCATGTAGCGCGTGGGCAGGGTTAGCCGTCGGGACCAAGGCGGCGGCGGCGGCGGTCGGCTCGGCTACACCCAGACGGGGGCGGGAGCGGGGGCGCGCGGCGTGTGTTATGGCCGCGGCAGCAGCGGCGTCTGCTCACCGTCGTCCCAGCGGCGCGCGCGCGTGCTGCAGTTGCTCGAGCAGCACGCGGCCTCCGCGGGCGGCGCCTGCCACACAACACACCCGGTCAGGACAGGGACGAATCAACACAGAGCCACACTACTCACTTACACGCGAGAGCAATAGGTGTACAAGCGTTACATTTACTCTACCTTTATGATAAAACGTCATTACTCGACTTAAATCTAGAAATTTCAATTTATTAATAATCAACTAATTATAAGTCTATAACTCCACGTATTTATCAACAACCAAAATGAAAGTTATAAGTGACAAATAAGTTCTGAACTTGTTTAATATTTGGTCGTGATTTTAATTATTTTCGAAAAATTTCAAAGTTTAACAAATTTTAATTAAAACTGTACGTCCGACCGCCATATGTTAATGGATTAAAAAAAACATTACTCTTTCTCAAAAACCTTAATAAATAATGTTAAATTTGTATAAGTAATATTTAAGGAACAAGTAATACAACACTAGCAACCACTTGTGATGTTGTAACTGAGGGGAGACAGTGATACTGACGGTGGAGATGTGCAGGTCGTAGAGGTGCAGCGTGCTGACGGACATATCGCGTGCGTCGTCGGGCGCCGGGCCCAGCGCGCCGGCGTCGAGCGCACCGCCCGCGCCCGCCAGCCCGCCATCCGCGCCCGCGAGCGCGCTGCCCGCACCCGACGCCGCCTCCTCCTCTTCGTCACTCGTCTCATCCATATCCTGCAACCATACATTTCATCCGGGGCATTTATTTATCGCGCAGGTAAAACGCACTGCTAGATCTAAACAGTATCAACTCAAAATCCTCGCTTGTTTTGTTTTAAGTTCATTGAAGTTGTATTAAAGTTGATTTTTAAATACAGTTGTGTTTTGAGTTAATACTGTTTTGATCTAGCAGTGGGAAAGACAGATATTTAAGTCGAATATTACATGGGTTTTAAAATATAGCTGAGTAATACATTTACTCCGCGTTTCACTTCGATTACAAGAAAATGAATAATGCAATAAAATATCATAACGAGTTTTAGGTACCTGATTTTTAATATCTATTTAATTCTACAAAACATAGAAACCAATTAAATGAATAGTACATTACTGCACAGACCGGGAAATAGGCCGTTGCAGGACGAGTAGAGGTAGCGTGGCCGAGACGCAGTCGAGGCCGCGCTATATACGAGTCCAACAACCGCCCTTCCCGGTCGAGGCTTGTATAATGCTTTTCTCCAACAATGTGAGGAAATTTAACACAATTGTTAATAATATTAAACACAGTCCCATCATTTCCTTGAAAAAAGAAAGGAAAAGTACGATTTAGTATGACACTGAAATAAAGCATTAATTAAATAGGATTTAAGTGAAGCTCGACAATGTTTAGGAATGAGTTTAGATCGAAACTCAGAAGGTACGTTTTCCTTGCGACAGAGGAAGTTTATTGCGAGTCTTCTAACGCTACATAATATGGATCAGTGTAAACCAGTGAAAACCCCACTGGAGCTGGATATAGATAGGGTTTTGGCAGAAGGGGATGGTGAGGAATTGAATAGCCAAGAACAATTGCGATACCAGTCCTTAATAGGTGGATTAAATTATTTAGCCTGCAACACGAGGCCTGATATTTGAGCGGCAGTGAGTTTTCTAGCTCAATACAATTCATGCTGTAAATGTACGCACATGAAAGCAGCTAAGCGTGTTCTACGTTACCTAAAAGGAACTTGTGACTCAGGACTAACATTTCGAAAGTCGAAAGGTGATTGTAGTAATGACTTCATTACAGGTAACGCAGATGCTGACTGGGGAGGAGACATAAAGGATAGAAAATCTTACTCAGGATACGTGTTTAAGATTGGTCACAATTTATTGTCATGGGAGTGCAGAAAACCACATTGCGTGGCTTTGTCTTCTACAGAAGCGGAATACGTCGCTTTATCTGAAGCTGCAAAGGAAGCTGTATACTTATAGAAGTTAGTACACAGTGTAGATAAAAATATTGGATTGAAAGGCGTCAAATTGTTTGCTGATAACCAAAGTGCTATGACATTAGCAAATAACCCTGTTGCCCACCGTCGGACAAAACATATCGACATTCGATATCATTTTATTCGTCATTGCATAATTGAAAGATTAATTCAGGTGGAATATGTTTCATCTGTAGACAATTTAGCTGATATTTTCACTAAACCATTACCTCGTATTAAGTTTGAGAGATGCATGTCTGGTTTAGGCCTTTAGGTGCTTGATAATGTGTGAGTTACATATTTAGAGAAGCTGATTGTTGCTTGAGAGGAAGTGTCGAATGAATAGTGGTTAGTTGCTACGATACCAATCAACCTGTCAATCTTCTCTTATTATACTAAAATGAAAAACTGCGTGTTTATATTTACATAATAAATCCAAAACACTCATAATAATTTTTGTGTTTTTCATAAAGTCACTTAAACGCGGCCAAGTACTTCAACATTTGACGTGGATGGTTTAATACAAAAATAACACAATAATTGAATAATAAATTATATTAATTAAAAAAATATATAGTAATGTTTTGACAAACCTACTGCTTATTCCTTCATATGTTATGTTAGATGATTCAATGAATTCTTATGTACACTATTTTAAGGTTGTAAAAGAGAATATCTTTACAAACATACACTTACGCCTTAATTCCTAGAGTGGGGTAGGCAGATCTACAGAATTACCAGCAACTCTAAAAGGTACCTACCTAATAGATGTGCGATGAACCACTCAACGTCTGATACTCGATGTCATTCAAATAACAGTGAATGTTATTAACTGTTATCAATAAATTTTGACAATATACAGCACAATTTGGAACTACTGTGACTTTAAAAAAATGTCTTCCTGTTTTTGAGATGACATAATCCGATTCATCAAAACGGATGATGCAAATCCTGCAATGTTTTCTAGGCATCCCATTTTCGCTACGTCATTCGCGACGAACTTCATCCACCCAAGGCAGACGGCGTTCTTCATATTTGGAAAATTTAAAAGATCATATTACCTATTTGCTATGTAAACTAACGATGGTAAAGATGACAACATTTAATTTCCTTATAATTCGAAGTAGTTGCTTGTATTTCACATTTTTCAATGATATATTGCATGACATCATTTTAGTATCGGAATATTTCAATTTTAATAATTTACATGGCATCCAAAACACGTCTACTGTGATAGGCCTTCTACGAGTCCTCCCATCTTGTTTATTTGTTGACTGTAATTTTAAAGATTTACCGACGGGACCACTAATGTTCATTATCATCAGATCAATTAACCTTAAATAACACTTCTAATAACTGCGTCTCAGTCTGTACAGTTTTGTAAAAAAGTAATGACGACCCCGACGCTGCAGTAAAATACGGCACAATTTAATCCCACTAATCCTATAATATCTTACTAATCTGACAAAATAATATTATTAATGCAAAATGTTGGATGTTTGTTATTAAATCACGCCACAACGCCTGAACGGATCTGGATGAGGGTATAGCAGGATAGCCTAAGAAAAATTGCCCCCAGCGTTTTTGGGTCGAAACTATAATCAAACGATGCCTTTTGAGGAGGCTATATCCTGCACAAAGTTTCATCCCTCTGTTACCCCCTGGGGGTGAAAAACATCCGATTAACTCCAAAACTGTTTTATTTATTTTTTCCTTAACTATGAAAGTGACGAATTTCAAATTTTGTACAAATAATAATGACACTAAAAGCTATATGTCAAAAAAATATGACTCTCCTAACCCTTTAAATTCGTGTAAAAAAAAACAATAATGAAAAAAAAACACCCTGTATAACAAGTTCGGCTCATGGTACACACACCATTTTTTTTTCAAATATGAGCCAATATATATTCTACATCATACAAAAGTTTCATCGACCTAGTCCAGAAGGAACATTGCGAAATTAATATGAATTGGCTCTTTGGTGCCTACTATTCATTTAACTCCTACCAAGAGCCTTGCATTATTAATAAACAATGGCCTGCGATCGCACCGCTGTTTGTGTCCGATTTAAAAATGTGGGGATAAAGAAGTATAAATCAAACTCATTTGAACTTAACAAATCATTTTTTTTATTTACTAGTATTAACATAACATAACTTTTACTGTGTATTCATACATTACGAGTAAGTAAGTAAAAAACAATTATTATTCAATCAATCGTCATCACTGTCTTCGTTAATAATTGTCAAATTGTCTAAGTAATTATCAAATATGTTAGTCAGAATTTCGGCTGGTTTTATAATTTTTGATTTATATCTCGCATTGGATAAATAATATATTATTGAAGCAATATGCGAGCAGCAACCTGCTGTTCGGTTTCCATTGGGGCAAGTACAGAAGTGATCGCTGATACCTCCGTAGTCGTTTTTATTGGGCACATAACGTATGAAAATATGGTATGTCTTTTTATTTATATGACGTGACTTTATATGTATTCTAAGAATTTCGTTTTCTCTTGAAAATTCAATATTAATCGACCCATCTGCATTTTGCAACTCTGCTAAGTAGCATATTAATTGATACGAACTAATTGATGCTTTAATTGATACGAACCTCCAAAGGATATTTGTAAATCATTCTCTGTCAGCTCAGGAAAGTCCAATAAGTCATTACTTGATATATGTTTAAAGATGGTTTTCTTCCTTATCCATCCATTTGCATTAACTAACTGTGCCATGTTATTGACTGTTATTTCAGAGTTAGTCTTTAAACGTGTTACTATTGCATCAGTATTACTTGTATCACTAATCAATCTCTTTCCATACTTGTTATTTAAGAAACAAGCAATTCTGCATAATGTTCCGATATTAGGTAGGATTTTATTGTCAACTTTATGATCTAGCAAATGATATTTCTGTTTTAATAATCCGTCAACTGATTCTACTACCCATCTTATTTTAGTTACGATCCGCGATTGGTTAGCTTCTAAGGTATCAAGCTGTGATCTGTTTGCTTTTAAGGCTGGCATTAACACTTTCAGTCCCTTAGTCTCCAAATCACTTACAACATCGCGGAAACCACGATCAACTACTATTATATCACCAGGTTTTAATAGCTTTGGCAAACCGTTGACATCAGGTATTATTTGTTTCATTATACATGCATCGTTCAAGTTAGCATTGAAAGGTCCACACATATCTATCACATACCCATCCGTTGTGCATATCGTGAATGGTTTGCACAGCGGAGTTTTTTTTTGACCGGAATAAGATTTTTTCTGATATACATTATTAGTGCTTTTCTGGTGCCGTATGTAGCTTATTATTATAAGTACTTTTTTTGCTACCTCACTAGCTCGAGACTGAATTAATTCTCTTGTTGTCGAATGTATACCAAAATGTACCGGAAGCACGTTTTTGTCAATAGCTGTTATAACAGAATTCACATACTCGGACACGATAATATAGAATTTATGACGAAATAAATAGATAAAATACTTAACAGGATACATACCCGCTTGTGCAATGGTTCCCTCCATTCTTCTTGTAAAAAAGTGGCCGCTTCTTCTTTCAGCAGTTGAATAACCACATGAAATGCAAGTTCATATAATGTGTTTACCCTTTTTTTAAATATATTTGCAATTGCTTTAGATTTGTTTGCATTTAAAATATTTTTTGCATACATTCTGGCTTCACATTAGAAAAGAGTAACCAGCACACGTTGAAAAAACATTTGAAATTTGAAAAAACAATTAAACGCGAGCGGCAACGCGGCCGCGGGCATTGTTTTTTTAAAAATTATATTTTTGGTTGCAGGACCGAGGCGTTGCGTATTAAGCAGTAAGTCCCTACTAAATAGTACATTCATATTAATTTCGCAATGTTCCTTCTGGACTAGGTCGATGAAACTTTTGTATGATGTAGAATATAAATTGGTTCATATTTGAAAAAAAATTGGTGTGTGTACCATGAGCCGAACTTGTTATACAGGGTGTTTTTTTTTCATTATTGTTTTTTTTACACGAATTTAAAGGGTTAGGAGAGTCATATTTTTTTAACATATAGCTTTTAGTGTCATTATTATTTGTACAAAATTGAAATTCGTCACTTGCATAGTTTAGGAAAAAATAAATAAAACAGTTTTGGAGTTAATCGGGTGTTTTTCACCCCCAGGGGGTAACAGAGGGATGAAACTTTGTGCAGGATATAACCTCCTCAAAAGGCATCGTTTGATTATAGTTTCGACCCAAAAACGCTGGGGGCAATTTTTCTTAGGCTATCCTGCTATATACCCTTTGGCACAAACATAGAATATAGTCTGGAGTAGTACATAGGCTACTTTTTACCCCAGGCCGGACCAAATTGGAGGGAATAGCGATAAACGACTTGTACGCGGACAGAGTCGCGCGCAACACCTGCTATTATTATTAATGCGAAAGGTTGAGTTTTAGTTTATTAATCCTTGACGTTGCAAGGGTTGGACGGATTAGCATGAAATGGAGATAGCTAATACCCTGGATTAACACAGAAAGTACTATTCAGCTCAGAATATTTAGGGAGATAATGGAAATCTACGACACGTAGTCGCGGGCAGAAGCTAGTTTAATGATACAAAAATACTAACTATTTTATGGTGCCATTATTAATTCGAATAACTAGCTTTAAAAAAGTTGTATCTGCTGTCGGTGATCCTATAAAATAAATCTAATGATCAAACACATCAATGGTACAGTAGTACTGTGACCGTGACAGCGCCCAGTGCCCCCGCCATGGCGCGTGCCTAGCCAGTGACATCTTCAGGTCGAGTGCATGCCATAAACACTTCACGATTTCCTAGACTTGTACTTGGAGGATAGGATACTCCTTCAAAAAGAGTCCGGCGACCTTCAAGTCGCTTTAAATTCTATTTTACGCGATGTTAGCAACACATAAAATATATTAAGATAGGTCATTTGCTTGTACTGGCAACTCTGTCTCTTCCGCCATCGGCCATCAAGCTGACCGGATCGTGTCTCCCATAAAAGTGAAATTAAAGGTGATAAATAGTGAAAAGGACGCGTTTTATTTTATACAGCCCACGCTTACAACATTGGTCCTTCGATAAAGAAAAAAGAAACAGGTGTCCTACGTCCAAAAAGATCACCAAGGAACACCAATTTTTACTAAGGAGCATAATACACGAACAAGGTTTGCGCCGGAAGGGGAGCCGATTCTGCAGGTTGGCATTATTTACTTACACCCTGCAGCGAGCGAAGACGTGCGAATCGTGCCTAACTTCACGTCCATTGGCAGTACTCACGACATCGAAGTGAATGTATCGACCCAACAGCGAAGTCACGCCAGATCTTATCTGTGCGGGTGGCAGCACTGCGCGGAAGCAAGCAAGTAACCCACGCCGAACGCCGAACGAGCCACGCCGCGTCCGCCATCTTATGCAGAGTTAATTGTGACTTGTGTTCTTATTTCGGGTTGCGTTGTGTAGTTTGTACTTGCTAAGTGTCTTAGTATTTTAAATAATAGTATTTGTAGTACTTATAATTAGTAGTACCCGTAATAATCTTCCTTGTTGCGATATGTCAGAGTTAAAAGAAAGTATAGCGGCTAGGGGCCGCGCCAAAGCCTCAATCACTAGGTTAAAGAATAAATTTGACCAAAATATACTAGAACAATCGACTATAGAGCTAGTGGTAGCAAAAAGGCAAAGGCTGATTGCAGCCTTCACTGAGTATGATCGTTTATCGACAAAAATATTGGCGCTCAATCCGCAAGACCCGCAGGAGTCTGACGAGGAGGTGGAAGATAATTACGTAGTTTTGCTGTCGAAGCTCGACGGGATTATAAATGCAAAACGTCAAGAACCAGGTAACAATCCGCCGCCTGATTCGAAGGTCGCGACGGGATCGGGAAAAATTAAATTGCCCAGCATCGTCATCCCAACCTTTACCGGTATTTACACAGAATACTACGAATTTATTAGTATGTTCACCGCCATGATTCATAGTGTCACTTCATTTTCTTCAGTGCAAAAGCTGTACAATTTAAAGGGATTTTTAAGTGGTGAACCACTAGCTTTAATTAATAATCTTCCGCTGCAGGATGACAGCTACCCTGAAGCGTTACGATTGTTAAAGGAACGGTACGACAATAAAGTGCGGATTACACACGAACACATAAGCGTGCTGCTCGATATGCCTACAATGACGCGCTCAAATGTCACTAACTTACGTGCATTTCTTTCAGCTGTCAAGCAGAACCTTGCTGCATTAAAAAACCTGTGTGAGGCAGTCGGCAGCTGGGACTCCATCATTATATGTATCCTATCAAGGAAGTTTGATGCAATGACATATAGGGCATTCCAGTTAGAGCGTGACAACTCTATCCCTCCCACGGTAAAAGAGTTTATAGACTTCATCGAGAAGCGTGCACTGGCCATCGAGAACACTGACTGCAACACTCAGAAGGTGCAGTCGCAACGTCTAGCCAGCTATCCAGTAGCTGCGCAGTAGAAAAGAGACTGCACAAAAATGTGGCTCTTTTCAGCGAATACAAAAAATGACTCGCTTCTGAAGACACTAGGTATTCGATTGATTCCTTTTTCGGCACATTCCTGTTTGGACGTATTCCGTTTTCGGCATATTCTTGGTTCGGCACATTCCGTTTTCGGCATAAATCATTATATACAACAAATTAAATCAATCCTACGTATCGTTATTTTTAATTTTCACGACATACCTATATAGTACGTAGTTATGCAATAAATAGCATGCAATAAAGAAACACAAAACCATATTTTTCAATGGTAAATACTTATCACAAATACCTCATCGAATAATATTGCTTGAAGTAATGTTTAAATAGGCTTTGCTAACTTTGATTAGTTAGTTGCCCGATTATTTTAAGTAATCAGTGTAGGTACCATTTAATTTTTTTTACTTGGTTAAATAAATATATTACTAAACAATGTTATTTTATTTTATTACGCAAGCAAAGTCACAAGTATTTCATAGTATAATTTATTTACTAAAATGTGTCGTAACAAGAATATGCCGAAAACGGAATACGTCCAAACAGGAATGTGCCGAAACAAGAATATGTCCAATCAGGAATATGACGAAAAAGGAATCAATCAAGGTATTCACTTTGATGTGTAGTCTGATGTCTTCAAAGGCACATGCCCTGAGCCATATAGCAGTCGTAACGACTCCAAACGCGACATTCTAAGCTACATTAGCAAGTTTTATGATCCTATGGGGCTAATTGGTCTAGTGCTTGTTCGCGCAAAGGTTATAATGCAAATGCTATGGTCAAATGACTTGGACTGGGACTCTACTCCTCCAGATAGTATTCGTAACATGTGGGCTGATTTTACTAAAGACCTTTCTCGGATGAAACCGGTAATTGTGCCACGTTGTGTTAAGTCACAACAAGCGATAGTGAACCAGTTAATCGGATTTTCGGATGCGTCATCAGTAGTATGTTCTAAGTCGCGAATTAATCCCAGCAAGAAACAACTTACCACTCCCAGGCTCGAATTAAACGCTGCGCTGCTGCTGTCTACTCTGGCTAAAAAGGTACAGTGCACTATTGCTACAAAAATAAAGATTCATGCAACTCACCTCTTCTCCGACTCTCAAATCGTGTTAGCATGGCTAAAGACCGACGTCACTAAATTACAAACTTACGTCGCGAATAGAGTCCGATCGGCAGGAGATTTAACGAAAGGTTTTAATTGGCACTATGTGAGCACTAACGATAACCCCTCAGATTGCCTTAGCGGAGGCCTTCAGCCTCAAGAAATCGAAGGCCACGCCTTGTGGTGGCATGGACCATCCTTCTTACATTGTAAAGAATATGACTTCCCAGAAGAGGCAGTAATGCCTACAGAGCTGCCTGAACTAAAATCTGATCATGTTAGCGCTTTGTGCCTTACAACCACAGTCTCTAACTCTAATGATCTCTTTGAAAATTTAAAAAGATTTTCTAGCATAAAAGATAAAAAAAAGATAAAAGAAATTTATTCAGTAAGTAGGCCGCACGGGCACTTTTACACGTCAAGAATCTACCAGCGCTTCCCAAGAGAAGACCACTGCCGAGAAGAAACGCCGCAAGAAACTCAGCAGTCAGTCATTTTTTAAACATATTTCTTATTACAATGGTACTACTTAGTCTAGCATTATATAAAGCTATAAATATTAAATTAAATATAGTATCAAATAACGCATGTTATTTGATACTATATAGTTACTTAGTTCAGCAGGAAAACATGCCAATTAAAAATCTTACGGGAGAGATAGAGAAAAAAAAACACATACTTATGTGTATATAAGATGGTGCGAGACGACCACATAAAAGTTTCGATATGTTTTCCTACATCAACGGTGTCCCCTAGACAAGATAAGGAAAAATTACTCGAGTGCTTGCATACATTCTTAGATTTTGCAATAACGTAAAGCCTACTTCTCAAAATCTAAAAGGTTTTATTTCTTTAGTAGAACTGAATAAAGCACTCATGCTAATAGTCAAACAAGAGCAAGCTCAATTTTACCCCGATGACATAAAGTTGCTACAATCTCACAAACAAGCCAAAGGTGACTTAAAGCCTCTGACTCCCTTACTCGATAATGAAGGCGTCATTAGAGTTGGTGGCCGTCTTCAAAATGCGCCGCTTCCATACACTGCTGAGCATCCGGCCATATTGCCAAAGAAATCAGTAATTACTGACTTGATTGTGAGAAATGAGCACATAAGTTTATTGCACGCAGGACAAAAGCTAATCTTGTGTTCTATACGACAACGATTCTGGATAATAGATGGTTTGCGCAATGTGAAACATAATACATAAATGCGTTGTATGTTTCAGACTGAAGGCGGCTGCGACAGCTCAGCTAATGGGTTCCTTACCGGCAGTCCGCGTCACTGCCTGCCGTCCGTTCGAGCGGGTCGGAGTAGACTTCGCCGGGCCGGTATCAGTCAAAAACAGCCGCATTAGAAAACCGGTAATCGGAAAGGGGTACATAGCCCTATTCGTGTGCTTTGCTACCAAAGCGATCCACCTCGAGCTCTGTAGTGATTTAACCACAGAGTGCTTTCTTGCCTGCTTCAACCGTTTTATAGCGCGACGTAACTTGCCCAGCGAAGTCTACTGCGATAACGGATCTACATTTAAAGGCGCAAGGAATCAATTAGACGAGTTTTATCGCTTGCACGCTTCTCAAAGCCACCAACACGCTGTACAATCATTTGTGTCCCAAAAGGGCATACATTTTCACTTCATACCCAGTTACAGTCCGGTATTCGGTGGGCTTTGGGAAAGCGGAGTAAAGAGCACAAAGCACCATTTAAAGCGTGTTATTGGGAAGGCGCTGCTCACGTATGAGCAGCTCAACACCGTGCTGGTAGAAATAGAAGGGGTTCTAAACTCGCGTCCACTCACAGCAGTGACGGCAGATCCAAACGACTTCTCGTACCTATCTCCAGGTCATTTTCTCACTGGTGCTCCACTCAATACTTACCCAGAACAAGATGTAAGCAATAAATCGATTAACTTACTTAAATTTTGGTCAATTACAACTAGTATGAAACAAACATTCTGGAAGTATTGGAGCAAGCATTATTTAAACCAACTGCAAAACCGACCAAAATGGCAGTCTGCTACGCCAAATATATGTATTGGTAGTTTGGTCATATTACGTAGTGATAATTCACCTCTGGAGTGGCCAATGGCCAGGGTCACCAACTTGTTTCCGGGGAAGGATGGTATAGTGCGCGCGGTCGAGGTCCAAACGGCAAACGGTCATACTCACAATAGGTCGGTTACCAAAATTTGTGTATTACCTATAGAGGTTTAAATGTAATTTTATTTGATTACTAAGATTTGTGTACTACCGATAGTTTTAAATGTAATTATTACTAAAGTATGACTTATTAACGCGCCTGATGTGTAAACAAACTACTTTGTTAATTGATTTATGTAACAAACGTCTTATTTTTAATAAGTTTACGCAATAAGCATTCTCATCGCGTTTCCATGAGAACTTGCCTTATTGTACATGAATTAAGTTGTCGTAGTATTAAGTAGGGCTTCATACTCTATCTGAGCCTATTTGTTTAACTTGTCTGTTCAAAAGGTCAGCATTCCATAACATTCAAAATGTGTACTAAAATAGTAAAAATTGTGTGCAAGTATACAATTATAATTATATAATGAAAATTCTACTATGATTTAGGTTGTTTTTAGGATGTACTTACCTTAAAAAAAGATTGCTTAACACTTGTTACTTAAATATAAAAGCTACACTTAAATGCTAAAGATAATTTTGCTTCATCTCTGTATCCTTTTGAGTATTATGCTCACCTTACAGTTCCTACATAAACATAAGTAATGTTCGATTAGGAGTAAATGTATAAGTATCATACTGAAGAAGTAATGTTTAATTTAAGTTGTTATTCTTAAATTACTTATTAATTACAATAAGTTACTGTTAACATTCAGTGCCTCCTTTTGTTTGTATAGCTACTTTAACTGATGAAAGGTTAAGTGTTAGAAAAGGCTATTTTTTGTTTCAAATGGATAATTTTGTATCTTTTTTGAGGCGCAGCTATGTTAGCAACACATAAAATATATTAAGATAGGTCATTTGCTTGTACTGGCAACTCTGTCTCTTCCGCCATCGGCCATCAAGCTGACCGGATCGTGTCTCCCATAAAAGTGAAATTAAAGGTGATAAATAGTGAAAAGGACGCGTTTTATTTTATACAGCCCACGCTTCCAACACGCGATACTTGACAGCTGCAGTTAATAAGAGAAGAGTAGATTCAATAGACTTGCTGCAAAGATAGCGGCGACATGGCAAAATGTAAACAGTTTGCCGGTCTCATATTGATTTACATAGCCAAGTGCGTTTTACATTGCAGCATTGCAGTGACCTGACAGTCATATATCAGTATGACTGTATGGACTTATACTACCTTTTTCTTTTGGAGGGCATTTTTGATCATTCGTCTGGTATGTGTCTGTGTGTATGATTCCCAGTATCCCGAGTGCCGGCGATAAAAATGATCAGATCTCGGCATCGGGCCCTGTTCGGTATGTTCGTGTTTATACAATACTCACCGGTAACCGGTAAGGTTGGCGCTGCTGGTAGTAGGACAGCACGGCCGGCAGCGGCGTGTTGGTGCCGAATATACTTTGTTGTATATACGAGCCCAGCATCGTCTTGTTCTAAAACAACGTAATATGGTATGGTATCTGATATTTTTTTAAATATTTGAGGCATGCTTTCATTGCCCACTGTACAACTTCTGTCGATCTCCGTTTACAGAGACTAAACTAACAAATCCAATCTCGGTGGACTTACGTTTAGTACAGCTGTGATGTCATAATTAAAGCGTAATATAAATACTATCTGGTCCCTATTTACAACAGGAGAGCAGTGGCTGGTTTAAGGTAAAACACAATGCTCAAATATAATAAGGTATTTCTTGAATTTATGTGTTTTCTATGAATGGATATGACTGTGATGTGATGTTAGCATGTCTATCTGTGGAAAAAGGGTAGATTCAGGTAGGTACATATAAAATATGTACGTGAGTGCATTACTCGCCAATATGTTATGTTTGGCGACTTTACAGTTAAAAAAGTATGTACCAAATTGGTTCTAAGAAATAAAAAAAGGCAATAAAATATCAAGCTCAAGGACTTTTCAATAATGAAATTCTATCACTTCTAACATGAAAGACAATGATAAAAGTTATAAATAAATAATGTGACCATGCTCAAACTTCAAAAGTACGTGATTATGGAGGAAAAACGGTAAATTATTTTTGAAGTAGGCGCAAGTCGAATAAAAGAACATGAATTTTGACAAAAATTTAGGTCTCATAGCACAGTAAACAAAAATCGTTGATTTTTCATTATACAGGGTGTTTTTTTGGTCAAAAAAAATATAATTTAAAAAAAAAAGTGAAAAGTCGATAGTATATCCTCGCTATTTTATAAATCATGGTCTCTCGTTTTCGGTAGCTACGAAGGGGGTAGGCCCATAAGAATAAATAATAACTACACGTAGAAGCGAATCTCCTTTGACCAGGCCCCAAATGCCGCGCTTAAAATACCTACTTACCCCTTCGCCCCGCTGCGCCCCTCTGTCTTCCGCGCGCAAAGTTAGAGCTGTCACTTGCGAAATATTTTAATCGGTTTATGGATTTGGTATACAAGTTCAGTCACGAATTATTATTAATGTTTTACTTCAACATGGAAACATTGTTGCAAAATGAGTTTTTTACATTTACGTTCAATTAGGTACTAATACTTTTTGATGATATTAAGATTATCTCATAAAACTCCTTTATTCAATCAATGATTTCTAATTATTTTCCCGTAAATAGTCGTTCACTTTTTAAAACACTATCTTAGTTCAACCATAAACACTAAAATCAACACAAATACGAAAACCAATTCAAGACACAATATCAATATCTTGGTTAATATATATTCTGTGTGTGACTGACTAGACACCTCAGGTGTCGCCAGGCGGTAGGTATCTAACGCGCCGAGCGCGCGTCCGGAGCCGGGAGTTTCGCTTCTACGTGTAGTTATTGTTTATTCTTATGGTAGGCCGCTTATCGTTACGATCAATCTATGTTATTGTTTGATACTGCCCTCACAAAACTATGCGCAAGCATGGGGGCATAACACGTACAAATTATAATTTGTGCTTATAATTTGTACTAGATGGCACCACCGGTATCATCAGGAATATTATTTTCTTCATTTCCGTTAATCAAGGAAAAGTTAATCAGATATACCTTAATTTAAATGCAAACATCATTCTTTACATAAATTTAAGGCTTTATTTTAGAAACTAAGAATGGCATTTTTTTGCGGTGCACTGAACGGCCATCATTAGCTATTGAACTTGCTACGTGATATTCATTAGATCCGCTAGATGGTGCTATACGAGGACGTTAGCGCCGACTTGTGTCGTCGCGGTCACTCCCGGTATAGATATTCAATGGAACAACATTTAATTAAAGCGTTTGTTATTTCTTATCCCAAAAATACGAAAGTTTATTTATTTTAACACCACAATAAATAACTTCCCAAGTATTTTTCACTATGCGTTTGACACAAACAAAACTAAAAGTTATCTTTCTTACTCTCGTGTTTTTCGTATCTGTCCATCATTCATTAGTGAAACAAGTGAACATAATTGTAGTTTGTATAGCTATATATGCAACTGCGACTATTTATAACCGACTTCAAAAAAAAAGGAGGTTCTCATCTCAATTTGTCCTGTATGTATGTATGTTCGCGATTATCTCGCGTTTGGCTGAACCGATTTTGATTTGGTTTTCATAAAAGTGTAAGGAGGTTTTAGTTATTTAACCGACTTAAAAAAATAAGTTTCTCAGTTTGAAAATTTTTACAGAGTTGTCCGAGTTAAAAAAATATTTTTTGGTTTGATAGAGTATATTTCCGAGGTAATCCCATTTCACTAATCATGAGTCTAAATCTGAATCTGATGAGGGGATCCGTGAGGTATTGAGGGAACTCCTCAAATATCATAGGCATAGGTACATACAGCGATTTTAGTATTTTTAGTAACAAGTCCAGCATTTGCATTCAGCAAGTATCATTTGGTGAAGTGGAACTGATGATGAAGACCACAAATGGCCTCGTGAACTCCTCAACGGTAGGTACCTATTTCAAGGGTGGCGATAAGATACCTCGATTAAGATAGTTCAGCAATTGTAACGTGAATGTTTAATTGTTTAAATATGACTATGACTTTCTCGAGGCGTTGCTTGTTTAATTAAAGGCCCAGCCACACCGGATGCGTGCGCGTAGACGTGACGTGCGCTTGCGATTTACACTGAGTTGTATACTGCCCTCCTAAGCAAAAATGCAATAACTAAATTCAATAGCCAAAGCAGATTCAACTCTCTTCTGTTTGTAACTAGGTTGCAATTTCTACAGATGTTTTGTTTGAGATAACGCCATTATGCTTAGTAGGGCAGTATAGTGACATAGGTGGTCACATTTGCCTACAAATACCTACCTATGACTTCGATTTAGACAGTCAAAAGTCCATAAACATTTTTATTGTTAGTTACCTACATTTAACCTACCTACTTAAAAGTAAGATATAAATTAAGGAAAAATTTATTGACTATTTTATATGAGTATAAATAAAATATATTTAGTGCACGGACCTAAAAAAAAGGACGTAACGTTGCCCTAGACAGGAATGAAGCATGCAAGGTCGGCAATTTCGTTCGTTATAGGTAGGTACACGAGTTACCGCATGCACACAGATACCTACACTAAAAACGCACGCAGTTTACGTGTATGCCAATTTGCATTCTTGACTCATGATAAGACGAGGAAACACGTCCGTATTTTTTTAGGTACATACTTTAATAGTGTTCATAAAAGTTGTTGGTACAATGTTGTATGGACGCGTGACGCGTCATCACTTAGGTTCTTTAGCTTTTAAATCCCAATATAAACCTACTAGCTGTCCGCGCCCGGGCCGCCAATACTTAATCGATTACAATTTTTTCACAATCGATTATGTACATGTGCATCCTATTTTATTAGCATGATGATGATGACGAAGATGGTGATTGTGATGGTGATGATGCTGATGGTTATGGTGATGAATTGATGATGATGATGGTGATGACGATGATGATGATGATAGCGATGAATTGATGATGATGATGATGATGATGATGATGATGATGATGATGATGATGATGATGATGATGATGATGTTGATGATGATGATCAAGATGATGATGATGATGATGACGATGGTGATTGTGATGGTGATGATGCTGATGGTTATGGTGATGAATTGATGATGATAATGGTGATGCCGATGATGGTGATGGTGGTGATGAATTGATGATGATGATGATGATGATGATGATGATGATGATGGTGATGATGATGATGATGATCAAGATGATGATCAAAATGATGATGATGATGATGATGATGATGATGTTGATGATGATGGCGATTGTGATGGTGATGATGCTGATTGTGATGGTGATGATGCTGATGGTTATGGTGATGAATTGATGATGATGATAGTGATGCCGATGATGATGGTGATGAATTGATGATGATGATGATGATGATGATGATGATGATGATGATGGTGGTATCGATGATGATTATGATGACAATGATGATGATGATGATGATGATGATGATGATGATGATGATCTTTTATTTTCCTTATAGGTGATGTGAAAAGCAGTATGTGTCACACAGTAGCAAAATTATTTCCATCTTGGGCGTTAACACTTGAATCCCTCACTACGCTCAGGATTCTATTTTAGAATCCTTCGCTTCGTCACGCTTCGTTCAGGATTCAATGTACGCCCTCGCCATAAATGTCATTTTGCTTCCTTGATACACAAATAACTATTACGACCTACCAAATTCCTATAAGTACCTATCTATCTATATAAATAAAATAAAAAAAAACTATAAAAATCGGTCGAGCCGTTTCTGAGGAGTTGGACCACAAACACCGTGACATGAGATTTTTATACAAGTAAATAGATCAGTTCGTTTTTAACGGATGTTCAAACCGCATCAGTTTAGAGCTAAAGTACTTACGTAAATTATATATATAAATATATGTAATTATATATATATATAGTACAAGTATAATAAATCATTATTCTGTTCTTTCACTTACTAGTCTAACTACGGCGATGCGCATCGTTTGCAAATCACTAAGTGAATAAATAGATAGGCAAACAAAAGGTAGTTCACGCCAAAACTTGATCACAAGGACCCAATATTTTTGCAAAAATATGCTTAAATAATGTAGAATCAACGTTTAGTTTTATATGACGGCGCGCTGCGGCGGCGGCAATTCATAAAGCTTTACAAAAATGCCATCTGTCGAACTGATTGCGAGGTTACGTGCCGTTCATAGCTTAGCAGACATGTCGATTGTGCTGCCACTGCTGGCGAAACCACAGAAACTTATAGTGTCGGCGGCTATCGACTTTAGGACGGCAACCATTTTCGATTCGCGACTGAGTATCTGTAGAGTATAGTAATCTGTGGCGCAAGCGATGTCAGTTCCGTGTTTATTTCGAAGCGAGTGCTTGTTAAGTAAAGTGTTAAATCACTTAATTGATAAAAAAATGGCTCGGCAAGAAAATTTACTTCTGGACAATCTGGAAATGTTTGATCTTGTAAACATTTAATTTGTGAGTGGTCAAAACATTGCTGACACCGTTAGAATTTGGACTGTACGGCAGGTAATGGCCTGCCGTACAGTCCAAATTCTCACAAAGTAAAAACGCGCTGTAAGGTATATCGCTAACAACCTTTACGAGTGGGGCACTTTTGAAAAGCCACGCCATGCTCAAGGTTTGTAAATTTTTAACAATCGTTGTACAAAGCTGATTCACCTTTTTAAATACGCCAAAGACAAATCTTGCGGTTTTGTAATCCATACCGTTATTCTGTAGTTAAAAGCCATTTCAGAACGATTTTTAACAACAATTATCTGCATTTTTTTAACCTAAACCGTGTTTGTAATCTTTGACGGTCCTAAGCCCGTAACAAGTATGAAGAGAAAGATGAATCATAACATTGTGCACGGTGATTACGTCATTAGTCTTCGGTAAACACTGCGCATGGTAACCACAATTAAAAATGCTATTTCTCTGACCTCCTAAGGTTTTTAATTTTTTAATGTGATATTCGGATTTAGCATTAATTAAACTATCTCTCCTGTTTTGGAAGTTGTCGACCAAAAAAACAGCCTGTATAACTTGACTACATCGTGTGTGAACATACATTGTTACTCGTAACACAATGGTGTAAAGGCCATAAAGCTACGGCTGCTGCAACGCGAACCCGTAATTGCCATATTTACATTAAATAACCTGATGTCCTTGAGAATATAAACAGAGACGCATTTTCACGAGTGGCTGCTCCGCTGCAATTTGTATTTTTTTAGAATGAAAACTAAACATTCGTCAAAGAGAAATAAGCTTACCAAATCGACGTAGCTGCCACTCCTGACATTCATCAAGGCCCGTTCAGTTTCTTACGTGGTGTAAGCTTCAGATAGTAATTAAAGGTACTAATGAGCGGAGATAGCAAATTAAACAAGGAACATAATAACAAAATTCGCCTAGCGGTCACGAGGTCGATAACGACTATGCGCTTTGACAGTTATTTCACAACTGCCCGTAAATCGGGCGCAGGTAAAAAACTACGTAGTATGCATAGCTATAACTATGCATCTATCTTCGTCCCTCGTACTCACTATATCTGCGGCTTTAATTATAATAAACACGGTAGGTAAGTACAGCAAGTAAGTAGCTATGAGATAGGTACAAACATAGGTATAAGGTAAGTCGGTGTTTTTATTATATTATATTACTACCACTCTACTATTAGGTTAAGATTTTTACAGGTACCGAAGGGAAAACCAGCGTCTGACGTCTACACGTGGTCTGGCATTAAAGTCGATGTCGATGACTGTTCGAAAACCTAGCACAATAACGTTGTTACAGTCCGTGAGCTCTTAGCCCTTCGGGTTTCGGGGGAAATCTGAAGGATTCGTGTAATAGAAAATGACAATTGTCTTGTCTTTTTGACTTAGTAGCAATCCATCACGCGAAGAGTGCACTCGTTGCGTTTTCATTGATTTATACAGAGCAGTTAAAACCACCACTTACTTATTTATTTAGTTTGTTATATTTTTTGGATATTGAGACTCAACTTAAACAGGGTATTTCTGTAAACGGCCAATCACGGGAAATTGTTTATAATGTATATAAATATTTTTTTAAAGAAGCTGGCCGTTTCAAGAGAAGTGTTAATTGTAAATATTAAAAAATATTATACGAGGCAGAACAAAAAAAAACATTTGACACACCCAAGAGAAGTAGACCTAAAAAGGAATCCTCTTTGAATCTGGACAACTCGTTTTGTATTAAGCCATCGTATTTGTATGATCCAGAGTAGAGACGGGATAAGACAACCGGTGAAATTACTACAAAGGCATTCCATGTTAGTCCTCAGGGTTGGCAACGCGTTTGAAGTCTTAGGCACTGGTCCCACCGCCGGCGAGTAAGCGATGAACTATCGGCGATAGTTTTAAGTTTATAGTTCATCGCTGGCTCACTCGCTCAGCGATGAACTATAAATTTATATCTTTCTCTTTTATTTACACGGAAGCGATTATCTTTTGTTCGTTTCTTGGGCAAGAAAATCGCCGTTAGTTCATCGCTTACTCGCCGGCGGTGGGACCAGTGCCTTAGGATTGCAGTTTTGAGATTGTAGTCTTGACATTTCAAATGTCTATGGGTCTCAGATCCCACTTACCATCAGGTGGCCTGGGTGATCGCGTGCCTTCTCCTTGCCATAAAAAAAAACAATGAGCTGATTATGATGTGTTCACCAAGCATTTTAATAGGCCATTGTCCTAAAAAATCTAATTAGTCCGTCATTTACATTATCAAGAAATATTCACTTAACACATATTTCTTCTTTCGTGATTTAAACAAAAAAATTACGAAGATAAAGTGCGTTGAAGTTTCGTGTGACGTCACGCCGTGGCACACTTTATACCACGTTGTGACGTCACGAGCCTTCCGACTCCCGAACTTTGAGGCGCGTTATATTTATCAATTTTGATTGATTAGAGAAAGCAAAAAATATGTGTTCAATTATTTTTGATAATCTTACTGACGGACTAATTAGATATTTTTTTTTTACCCGGGACACACTCCTATTGGTTGCATTTAACCAATGCATTTTTATAACAGCGGTTAATCTCTAATCGTGTGTTAAGCTGTTGGTGAACATACCTCATCATGGTGTCATAATGATCATGGCATGGTGATCAATCCCAGCAGCACGATATCAGGCCTATTCGCTACAATATTCATGTCCGTGATGATTGGTTGATCTCAATAGGTCGTGTCACGTGTATATTACGTGCATACACAGTGAGCATAAGAACGGTACAAAAGAAGGGTGAACAAAAGATCGTACAGAGAGCAAGTTGCTGGTGAATATCCTAGCTATGCGCTTATAATATCTTTTCATGTATCTACACGCCGCCGGTAGCAATATCCCTATGTAATTTCCGGGGCGGCGGCACTGCCGACGTGTGTATATTATTAATTGTTAGGCTCTATGGTAAGTATAATTTTATAAAATTTTATTATAAGCAGAGCCGTCTGCTAGCGAAAATACACTTTTTCGATGTTCTAACCGCCTCCAGACACGTCTTTTCCTTTATTACATTTAATTTAAAAAAAAAGTTATACAGGGATATTGAGAATTTGAGATATTTTAACAGTATATATCCGGGTGATTTGGATCATCCCTATGTTGGTAACTTTTTTTAAAGTTAATATTTGACTGAGTTACAGACTGCTTTATCATCGCCTTTCCTGACGATGCTCTCCGTGTGCCCCATCTTAACTAATTCATTCATTATATGTGATACAACGTAATGTAAATAAACAAGTTGTTCCGTATATTGAACACAGTTTCTAATCATGGTTAAAAGCTCCATGGTGTTGGTGAATGGAAAGACGGTCTCTGTTAAGGGCTATTTGGTGAAATAATTTAAAATTGAAACCTACGATTACGATTTTTAGTCCCACTCTTCTCACACTCACACAGCTAAAATAGCACTTTTACTCGTAGGTACATTAAACTTCTTTTACGAGACCATGAATCATGGATTTATTTTATTAATTTGTACCACTATCAGGAATTACTATGAATAAAAACAATAATTAAAACGAATCATTAAGTAGTGATTGTGCTTGGAAAAGGAACATTAGTATCTTTTTAAATCTTGTACCATTAAAACTCTTTATGAAAAGAGTTTTGGGTTTCTTTTGTAAAAATAAAATCGTCCTTACACGTTATGTTTTATCAGAATCACATTTAAAGCTGGCATCATACACGTTGTTGAAAGATATTCGTATGCTAGAAGAAAGAGTAAAACATAGGATAGCTTCGTAAGAAGAGATCAACGTGGTGACACTCTTAAGTAGCAACCATCATTTACTCAGAGACGTCAATTAAATTTAATGCTTGATTAAAATTGCTGCAGTCAATTTCTTTGCTATAGCAATAAGAATAACTGCCTTACTCAGAGACGTCAATTAAATTTAATTCTTGATTAAAATTGCTGCGGTCACTTTCTTTGCTATAGTAATAAGAATAACTGCCGCACTCAGAGATGTCAAATAAATTTAATGCTTGATTAAAGTTGCGTCTGTCACTTTCTTTGCTATAGTGATAGAATAAGACAACACGTCACTAAACAAGCATGTCCTTGTATGGTAGCTTTCGTTATTAGGTCACACGTAAGACGTCACAAGGTTTAAATAGATCCTTATCTGTCTGGTCTGTGTCTGTAAAGCCTAAAGACGTCCAAGAGGTCCATTCTCAGAGTACTTAGACGTTGAATTTGACGTTGTGATCGGGACATTTGAAGGAGAAAAAACCGCCTAGTTTTAGTTTCATTTCCTCTTAAGAAATACGTCATCTAAAGAAAGAAATCTGTTGCAAAGTTCAACTTATAGTCCGGGTTCTATTTCAGTACTAATTCTATGTACCACGTTGATTATGGTCTATCAGAAAAGTAGCGTTTGTCAATGGGAGTCTTTGATATCATAAACACAACGCATCAAACTCATTTTTAGGGTTCCGTATCCAAATGGTAAAAACGGGACCCTATTACTAAGACTCCGCTGTCCGTCTGTCTGTATGTCTGTCTGTCCGTCTGTCTGTACCCACTGTCACCAGGCTCTTTCTCATGAACCGTGATAGCTCGTAGACAATAAGTGAAATTTTCACAGAAGATGTATTTCAGTTGCCGCTATAACAACAAATATTAAAAACAGAATATTTTAAATATTTAAGGGGGGGATCTTCCACAACAAACGTGTTTTTTTTGCCGTTTTTTCCTCGATATTAATAACGGCAACAGAAAGCCACTTGAAATATTCACAGAATATTTAGTTGTATATTGACTTTAAAAATACATAATTAAATTAAAATAAAATAAATATTAAAGGGGGGCTCCGACACAACAAACGTGTTTTCTTTGCCGTTTTTTTGCCAATGTTGTATAGATAATGGTACGGATCCCTTCGTGCGCGAGTCCAGCTCGCACTTGGCCGGTTTTTGTTTGATTTCTTACACTCTTACACGGCTATTGCTATAGCAGGGCATTTTCTTGAAGCTTCTTATATTGCGAAAATGAGTAAGAATAATGTCAGGTTATTTTATTGACTTATGAGGATTTTATATGTTGTCGTGTAAAATTATTTAATTTTGATATAATACTCCGGTACAGGGGAAAGTTTGTGTAAGGCTTCTTACAGACGAGCAGCATTTTGCCCGCCAGGTGGCGACGGCTGCAGTAAAGATAAAAGATAAGATAAAAGATGTTTATTCAGTAAGTAGGCCGCACGGGCACTTTTACACGTCAAAAATCTACCAGCGCTTCGCAAGAGACCACTGCTGAGAAGAAACGCCGCAAGAAACTCAACAGTCAGTCGTTTTTTTTAAAAATTACTTATACAATTATAGAACTTAACCTAGCATTATATAAAACAATGAATTTAACATTAAAATATATATATCATGCGTAGTTGAGCAGGAAAATGTGTCAAAACTCAGTATGTTCAGATGAACTCTTAAATAGTAATAATAATAATTATATATATATATATATATATATATATATATATATATATATATATATATATATATATATATACACATATATATATATACATATACTTACCCATGACGGTGCAAAACAACCACATAGTTTTGATACATTCTCCTACAGAAACCGTGTCCCCTAGACAATAATTATACCTACAATGTTTAGATATTTTCCTGACTAAGCTATTACTAAGTTATTTAGGTGTTTAATTTAGGCCAAGCATTTTTATCTGTTAGATAGTCCTCGACCCTATAATAAGCTTTCGACATCAACGACTTTTTCAAGTAATTTTTAAGTGCTGGAAATGATAACTTTAAAACTTCGTCAGGTAATTTATTATAGAAATGAATGCATTGACCAACAAATGATTTATATACCTTACGGACACGAAATTTTTTAATAGCAATTTTATTTTTATTTCTTGTATTCAAATTATGTATATCACAATTCTTAACAAAAGAGTCTTGATTTTTAATGACATAAATAATATTCTCATAAATAAATTGTGACGCTACTGTCAAAATACTAATTTCTTTAAATAGTAATCTTAAGGAATCACGGGAGTTTAGGTTATATATGGAACGAATGGCTCTTTTTTGTAACACGAATATAGTCTGTATGTCAGCAGCTTTTCCCCAAACCCCGTACGACATAACACTATGAAAATAACTATAATAAACTAAGCGAGCTGTCTCAACATTGGTAAGTTGCCTGATTTTCCTAACAGCATAAGCTGCCGAACTTAATTTACCTGCTAGTACTGCTATATGGGGACTCCATTGCAAGTTTTTGTATATAGTTATCCCTAAGAAAAGCGCCTTGTCCACCATCTCCAAACACTCATCATTTAGAAATATACTAGATTCTACCGGTCTAACATTAGGCAAAACGAACCTAACACATTTAGTTTTCTTAGCGTTAAGTAGCAAATTGTTAATAGTAAACCAATTAAGTACTTTAACCAGCGTGGCGTTTATCCTACTGTAATCGACGGATTTTCGGTCCACCTTGAAAATTAATGAAGTATCATCAGCAAATAGCACAATATCACAAAGGTTATCTACCGTGGGTGGTAAGTCATTTATATAGACCAGAATTAAGAAAGGACCTAATATAGAGCCCTGAGGCACACCTAATTTAACAGTTGCTCCAATGGACTGTGTTTGGTTTACAACAACCGTTTGTGTTCTATCACTAAGATATGAAGAAATAAGATTTAGAGAATTATTTGACAGACCATAATGTTCTAATTTTAATATAAGAGTCGCATGATCTACGCAATCGAAAGCTTTGGAAAGGTCACAAAAAATTCCTTTTGCATCACAGGATTTCTCCCAAATATTGTATATATATTAATTGAGTACAGATGCTGCATCAGTTGTGGATCGTCCTCTGGTGAAGCCGAACTGATTACTGTTAAGCAGTTTATTTCTATTGAAGTGACCTAACATATCTTTTAACATTAACTTCTCAAAAACTTTACTTAAAACCGGTAGAATAGAAATGGGACGGAAATTCGTTAAATCACTCATGTCGCCCGATTTAAAAAGTGGTATGACTTTACTATATTTCATAAGATTTGGAAAAACCCCCTCTGAAATGCAATTATTGTAGATTAAAGCTAAGTGAGGTGCAATTATATCTATGACATGATGGATCACTTTAACTGACGCTCCCCATAAATCCTCCGTTTTTTTTAAACTGAGCGATTTAAATACCTTAACAATAGAAATTGAATCTACATGGCTAAAATCAAAGGTTACATTACATTTAGTAACATTAGCACAAAGTAGTTTTTGAGCTACAATCGCAGATGATTGAAGACATTTCGTTGTATTAATAGCTATAGTGGAGAAATAATCTTCGAACGCTAATGCCACGTCTTTGTTTGACGTGATTTGTTTGTCACCCCTGTTTAGGGTGACTTGATTATCACGAGTTTTAGATTTACCCGTTTCTCTATTTATAATTTTCCACGCCGTTTTTACCTTATTATCAGAAGCTTTGAGTTTAAGACTTAAAAAGTTTGACTTAGCAGTTAAGCAAACTCGCTTGAAGGTCCTCGAATAATTCTTAACGTAAACTAAGAAGTCAGCATTCTTGTTCTCCTCCCTCTCTCTATATAGTTCATAAAGCTTATTTCTACTTCTATGGATGCCTACAGTAGCCCATTCACTAAACTTAGTTTTTGACCCAGAAACAGTTTTCATCTTAAAATTGTTGTTAAATTGATGAAGAATTACATCAAACAAATCTTTATAAATACTATTAGAATCATTATTTGAAAAGGATAACCCACAGAGATTGCTCTCAACTTTATTTTTGAATAATTCTAAACGATTGCTAGTTATGGGTCTGTATGTTATTGCCTGCGGTTCTTGATGAAAATCATTTAAAAAAGAAGCCTTCTGGCCACTATGATCAGAATTAAAGCAATTAAATATTTCCTTATCCAAACACTCGCAATTACAATAAATATTGTCTAAACAGGTAGCACTTGAAACTCCTATCCGTGTAGGTTCAAAGAACAAATTACTTAAGTTAAAAGATTTAAATAAACTTAAGATCTTAATAGTATTATTTGAAGATTCCAGTAAATTAACATTAAAATCTCCACAGACAATAACATGCTTTTGGGTTTTACATACTAATTTTAACACATTTTCCATACTGGATTCAAATGTGCTAAAATCAGCTGACGGTGGTCTGTAAACACAGATAATTATGTAATTTTCTAATTCTATGCATGAGATTTCTACAAGCCTCTCTATGGATAGCCTAACAATATCTTTCCTTTCTTTGGATTTAACGGTACTTTTAACAATTATTAACGAACCACCATGAATGGCGGATTTTCTGGCAAAAAAACTAACTAATTTAAAATTAACGAAATCAAAAATTAATTGATCTGGTCTAAGCCAATGTTCAGTAATACACATAATGTGTACATTCTCAGTATCTAAAAATAATCCTACTTCTAATTCTTTGCTGGAAAACCCTTGAATATTTTGATGAACTATATTTATACTCAAAGGTGTTTCCGCTGTCCTATACTTTAGTTTAAATGATTAGGAATGGAATTTGTACCACTGTTGTATCTATTTGGTTCTATATTAAAAGCCAAAAGTTCTACCAAAGTCAAAATATATTTCTTTGGCAAATGAATTTTTTCAGATGTTAGCGTGAGGTGCTTAATAAATTTATTTAAGTCGACGAAATGATATTTACTATTATGACATATAGCATTATACATTAAAGAATTTAAGTATGCTATTTTATTATTATAATTGTATGGCATATTTTGTGAATATGGTAATGCACAAAGTATAATTTTACCTATGCCTGCCTCTTCAATAAGGTTTAATGTTGACAATAATCTACCTACACTAGACTTATCTATACCAAGACTGTTTCCTACTAGAATCACTAGAGTAGTAGAACTGTCATAACTTCCCTTTGATATTAAATGACATAATTGCATAAGATTTGCATTATGATAACAAAAATTTGTTACATGTAGCCTCTGCCGGTGGCAAAATGCCGCTCGTGTTTAAGAAGCCTAAGGCTACTCCAGTAACGGTTATTAACACCCGTATTTATAGTCAAGAAAATTAATTACTTGAGTAAAAGTAATGACTATGCGACTATATGCGTCATACTCGTGAACGGGTGCTGTTTGTGGGGTCCGGTCTGTTCACGTCTACAAGGACTTGTTGCTCAGTTCATTATTCCAGTTATGGCTTTTGACGTAGATACCTCATCGTGTTGTTCTCCTAGTCATTATTTTTAGTTAAATGTATTTGACATGTAATATTTGTAATTTTTATATTTATTTGTAATGTTTTTAATTTTTGAATTTGTAATGTTTTTATTTGTGATAGTTCTAATAATTTATATTTGTTGCTTTATTACCTTGTAATGTAACTTACTTTTAAGTATTATTGTATTTTATGTTTGAAAAAATGACCTTCTGCTGGAGTTTCTTGCGGCGCTTCTTCTCCGCAATGATGGTCTTGTCCGAAGCGCTAGTAGATTCACTGTATATTACCGACGTGTAAAAGAGCCCGTATATGGCCAATTTACTGAATAAATATTTTGATTTTGATCTTGATTTTGGTTGTAGAAGGGAAAAATGTCTACATTCGAGATATGAACTTAAAAATATTAGGGGGCCTCAGAATGAGCAGCAGAAGAGCAGAACAAGTCTCTACAATTTTTAAACTTGGTGTCTGTTTAATTTTGTTTCTCCTCGCATCAATTGAAAACCAGGCCAGTTCTAAATCGGTTGGCCGATTTTTAGTCGTAGGTCGCCTGTTTAGCGTTGGAATCGATACACGGTGTTAAGTGTTTTCCATTTCATATTTATTGTTCTGATGCTTGATAGCATATCGGCTTTGCTGTTTAAAAGTTATTGAGTTTCGATTTGAAAACAGTGGCGCAAATATCGTGGTGGAAGTTTTGTCCCTTTCAGTCATCGAATTGATGTTGAACTTGATAAACGTCAAAATTGATAAAAACCGGGCACGGGCATGTCTGACCATACTCAGTGTAGGGTTTCGAAGCTGTTACTTCACAAAAACTATCTCAAAAAAGTGCACCACTAAAAGAGCGTACCTAACTTCTTGGCACTTACGTCATTTTGTGTAGAAGCGCAGTTTTTCGGACATACCTAACTCAAAAATGGTATATCCGATCATATTGAAAGTATTTAGGCGTTACCTTTTGGATTTTTATCATTATTTTTAAGGTCTGTTCATTCTTACTTGTCTTATATAGTAAACAACTTTCAAACCTCAAAATGAACGTTTTTTGGCTAAAACAGCTCTTTTATCGTAACTGAATAAACATTATCGACATCACTTGGCTAATGTATTGGCTGTGATTGCTTTATTTTGTTTAAAATAGCTGTTTTAGCCAAAAAAGGTTCATTTGAGGTTAGAAAGTTGTTTACTATATAAGACAAGTAAGAATGAACAGACCTTAGACATAAGTACGGTATAAAAGATACACAATGTATGCAACTTTCGGGGAAATTCTTCGCGGAAATATTCACATTATTAAAAAAACTTAGTGTTTACTAAAGAACTGCCGAAATATGTGCCAGACGATGACTTATGGTGATTATTTTTTTTCATGTTCTTTTACATTACAGGTATGAACTGCCCGTCCTAGAAATATTTATTTTTGTTATTTACCTACCAAACTAAGTAGCGGTTTCTACAAGGCACCTTTACTACAAGTTCCATTCATTTACCTCTTGGAGATTTCGAGTAAAATGCCTGTGACATACGGACGGACGGACATGACGAAACTATAAGGGTTTATTTTTTGCCGTTTTGGCTACGGAATTTGGAATGAAGATAGCTTATTATTCTGTATTATCACATAGGCTACTTTTATTCCCGGAAAATTAATCCCCGAAGGAATAACGATTATCGAAATCTACGCACATTCTACGAAAACGCGGGCAGAAGCTAGTTAATAATAAAACGGACGGTATGATCAGGTCTCGGCAGTGCTTGTCCCTAGAAATCTAGTAAACATTTCAAAACCCGCTAAAATGTTCAATTGCAAAACGAAATTACAGTAAGTTGCATTAAAATTAATATTTTTTTTATAACGTTTACTTGATTTTTGTTTACATGGAGCGAACCGTTTGTTCATATACCATGTAAACAACGTATGGTCTCAGGCCACTGACCTTGAACTTGGAATTTTGACGTTAGTTACTACGAACGTTTGGAGTATTTTAGTATCAACGTCAACATGTCAAGGTCAAGATATCGGCTGCGATACATCAAGTAACAAAATTAATATAATTATACCTTCTTTTTTTACATTAACAGAAACAAAAATGAGCCATACCCCCGTGATCAGAATCGTGCGAACTATTACCTCGCCAAATATCTCAAAAGGTTTTCCAAATACCCTGTATGCATATAAATGTAGTTTCTAAGAATCCACAGGTGGGTATAACCATGATCTAATAAAATAAGGTCTTCTCTTTCGACACTTTCTACGTCATCACAAAGTTGCCACTTGATTAACCACTACCAACAAATACGGACAAAGGGGTTTGGGTAAAAGTGTTGTCATTTGTAAAATTCATACATTTTCAAGGTAAGCGGCCATTCGTAAAAGTGGTAAATTATGATAGAATTATTAAAAATAAACATATTTTGTTATATAATGTAATACTCTTAAGTGCATCGGAGCGGAGATATTTAAATATTCATACTTGGGCGTCCTTTTGTACTAAAAACTGAATAGTTAAACCTTTAAAATCTGCGCTCCGATATCATTTAACGCCATAAATTATATATATATATGTGTATTTAGAGGTCCTATAAATAACTATGTAAAAATCAGACGTGGCCGCTGAAAAAAAAAGTTACAATTTTCTTCAAACAAATTTACCCAATGCCCTTTGAATTCAGATGAGTGTTCGATCTTATTTCCAAAATCTTATATATCACGAATAATATAAGTCACGAGTATAATTTTCATATTTACTTAATTTTTTTGTTTTATTTTAATATTGTAAATGCATTTATGCATGAAAATAACTAACAGGGATTTTTTTAAACATAACGGTTACATAACTATGTGAAATTACATCCTGCACGGCTAGCACAAGTTGCCCGCGACTTGTTTGTCGCTCGGATCTCCCTTTCTATCTAGTCAGTAACGATAGAGATGCACTGAGCGAGAAGCGAGAAAATACAACTTGTGCTACGCGTGCTGATACTACTGGCATCACCGGATTCACCAGATCAAACTGGCCGGTTACAAATCCGTCAATTTGATGTTTCTCGTCATACTATTCCAACCTATGGAAATATCATAGCCGCTCTCGCTCGGTATCATTACGCTAATGATGCGCCAATGATTTTCAAACTGTCGCGGTAAAAGTTGTAGATGTTTTTTTTTTGTAATTTTTTGGGTGTTAAAACAAATTTATAATCATTG